>OX415249.1:60000-9933060 GCA_948329865.1 Linaria vulgaris | reverse complement strand
AAGGTGTGTTGTACACGGTTGGTAATTCTCCTTGTTTCCTTCTTGAACTCTTCTTGTTTGTTCTCGCAGTCCTTCTTGAATAATAGTTCATTCGTTAGTGATCTAACTAGGGAAAGACTCCTTCTTCAAATCAGGACTTGATCTTGGAAAGCACTCCTAGTTCCACTCGAACTCATCTTTCATTGTAGAGTGGTTTGCGTAATTAAGGAAACTTGAGCGTCCAACCTATGACAAGTTTGTTTCCTGAATAATAATCAAAGACAATTACAACTGTGGAACTCAGTTAGTTAAATGAATAAGGCAAAACAATAATAAAGAATATAATCAAGATTGTAAATCGGATTCTGCTCCAGCAATGTTACTCTAACATTGACTTCTCAATGTTAAACTAACATTGACAGAATACATGTACTTTCAATGTTAAACTAACATTGACAGAATACCTGCACTTTCAATATATATATATATATATATATATATACTAGCAATTGAGTGCACGCGGGGATCGCGGTGCAACGTTGTTTTTGGCATAAAGAGTAATATTATCTAACACGTTGTTTATATACAGTATCAATATTACACTCAATAAACTTAAATTACATATGCCTCAAATGTTACGTAATTAAATTAAATGAAGACACATCGCTAAACTATCACTACAAATTAAACTATTGCTAATTGGTATAAGAAACTTCCAGTACCCCGCACGCATTTAACACATTTAGAGTGTCGATAGTAGTGTATGGTGTTGCGTAAACATTTAGGTTTACCAATATGTAAGTTAATATTTAAAAAATGATATATTGCTAAGTTAAATTTATCAAAATTTATAATCAGTTTAACTCAATAGAAGGTCAAAACTGTATTTAAGTTTGTTATATATATATAATAAGTATTACTCTTAATTTTTATTTAGAAAAAAGTTGGATAAATAAAGGCTCATCCAATGTTATCTGTAAGAAAAAAGACGTAATTATATATGAGCAAATTTGATCACCAAAATACTAAAGAAGGCATAATTGAGAATAAGGTTACCCACTTTTTTTTCGGCGGGGGGGGGGGGGGGGGGGGGGGTAAATAATAAGCTTACATACTTTGTAGGGCAAAATATTTTTTTTGCCCTTTATTTTATCCCAACTTCAAGTTTTGCCCTTTAACTTTTCGGGCTTAGAAAATGCCCGTTAACTCCTTACTTTTTTTTAAAAAATGCCCGACGGGCTCCGGGATTGGGCTGGGTTATTTTCATCTGACGTGGAAGCTGACTCGGCTGACACTAGGATGACACGTCATCAATTTTTTTTTTTTTAAATCTGACTTGGCTGAGGGGCGAATTTACGTAATTGCCCCCGTCAACCCTAACATGCAAGTACAAGTCAGATTTTGTCAACGTTGTCTCATTTTTTACCACAAAAAACCCTTAGCTTAAATTTTCTGTCTGAAGCCTATTACACACACATGCACAATCTTAAATTCCCAAATCAAATTTCTCCCAAATTCACATAAACCATAAAAGCAATTTTACCCGAAATCCAAATATTTAGACGAAATTGGTCGTTGATCGAACATGTTTACACCTCGACCGACTGAGGAGGTTGAAAATTTGACACCAACATACGATATGTGCTTCGATTTCATGTTTATTTAGCTTAGTTAGTGTTCCCCGATGTATTGTGGTTTGAAATATGTTTCTGTTTGTTTGTTTAGAGTGGATTTTATAGTGGGGTTTGCAAAGTGTGATTTTTGGTAGTGGGGTTGCTTTTAGATTATATGACAGGTAGATTTGGTCCCCCATCAATTAGTTATTTACTATTTTTTTGGATTTTAGTGGTTTTGGTCCACCGTAGGTTCACTTTAACAAGAAAGGTGTTGGATTTTGTTGGTTTTGACTTATTATTATGCAAGTGGTTTCTGGATTAGGGTTCAGAAAGTGGTATTGTCAAATTATTTTTAGGGTTTTTATGATTTGGCTTATTTTATTCAATATTTTCATGCATAATGCTTATTTTATTGTTTATAATACTTATTTCCTTCTTTGTGTAACATTTTGCAGCTGCTGATAGCACTGATATTACTCTTGTTATGCATCATGGTGGGAATTACATATTCAAGCCAATACATGAGTATATTGGAGGGGTTATAAGCAAGTGGGATTTTGTCAACTATCAATCCGTTGATCAGGCATTTCTGAAAGAACTTTTTTTTGGTATTGGTATCCATGGAGAGGTGAGGTTTTATACAAGGCACAGTGTTGGTTTCAGACTTTTGAACTGTGATGAGGGGTTGCAAACAATCAACTGTGTCTGTTTGGTAGGCAGCAGAGAGCTGGAGTTATTCATTGATGAAATGCTACCAGAGGAAGAGGTTGGTCCTACTGAAGAGGATGTTGGCAGTGGTGTATCTGTAGATGATGGAGCTGGAGTTGGTGTTAGTGCTAAGGGTAAAGAAAAGATTGTTTATGATGAAGAATATCCATCTGATGAAGATGTAGTTTATAGTCCTAAGAGAACTAGGATCACTGATGCTGATTTGAATGATGAGAATAATGATGTTGATTTGTTTTTCAACAAAGAACAAGTATTCAAGCCGACATTTGAAGTGGGGATGATATTTAAAAACAAGAAAGAGATCAGGATGGCTATAAGGTCATTATCAATACAAGAAAGGAGAAGTGTGTGTGTCAAGAAGAGTGATCCTGAGAGATTACATGTTAGATGTTGTGATGAAGACTGTCCATGATTGGATAGGAACCAGGATTGGATAACATTGATATGGGAACACAAAGCACTGTTGCTGATGGATGGATTCAGAAGAAAGGAAAGGTGCCAGCATTTGCAGATGATTAGGGTTTTAAAGAATCCCAGGTGAGTACATAAGTTATTATTAGTACATAAAACAATTTGGTTTTTAAAAAGTGATGTTAATGCTAATGTTTGATTGAAACAGAAAGTTGGCTCTTCAAATGCTGATCAATGCTTTGGAGATGATCCAGTGCCAGTCAGTGGTTTGGTGAATCAGTTCTATAAGGCTGCAACTACTTTGCCTGTTCCAAGCATATCCTCTCAACTAAGTCATAGCATTACATGGCCCTCTCCCTATGTTATGCCCCAACAACAACTATCAAGAGGTGTAACCATTAGAGGACCAGCCTCTATGGTATCCACACAGGGATCTCAGTCATATGTTCCTCCACCTGTCAATGTGAATATTCAAGTTGCTGCTCCTACATTCATTGTTGGAGGCAAAAAGTATGTTAATGTCTCCAACCTTGCTACTGTTGTGAATGAAATTAACAAAGACAAGGATGCAATGGGTAAGAAAGGAAAGGGACATAATAGAGGGAAAGATAAGGCCAAGAAATAGGGCCTTTGTGATCATGTTTATTTTGATCTGGTATTGGTAGAATGAACAATGGACTTGTTTGGGAGTCTTTCTGCCGTACCTATTTTGAGGTGTAGAAATTGAACCAAACGGGTATCATTTTGTGAATGTGGATGTTAGTTAATTACCACATATTTTGTTGCATTCTAATGCAGATTAGAAACACTAGGGATACATGTAAATCCAGAGTGAACTTCACTGATTTGTCTAACATATGGCAATGCAAAAGCTCTTGATTCTAATGTTTGTGTGACTATCTGTGAATTATCAGTGAATAGTATGATTGTATGGTATTTGTGATAACATTATTAGTACATGAGTTGTCAGATTAGGATAGATCAACAGTAAGTCAACACAATTTATTAAAACATCTAAAAACAAAGTACTAAACGTTTAGGATAGAACAACAGTAAGTCAACACAATTTATTATTACATCTCAAAACAAAGTACTAAACGTTTAGGATAGAACAACAGTCTGTAACTCAACTATCACTCTAGCTCCACTGTTTCAATCTCAGCACCTCCCGCATGGACGTTTGGCAGAACTTCTTCAGGTAAAACAACACACTCAAGGTTCTTGTAGAGTTGGAAAATGTAATAAGCATTGTCAAGCCCTTAAAGGCGAAAGTAGCGGTCATATTCAGTTTCCTACAAGTACCAAAAAGAATGTTAGTTACTCGAACAATATAAAATATTTAATATTTTATAATTTTGAACTAAGTATCATACCCCAGTAGGTTCATAGTTGTCAAAAGGGTGCACTTCATAAGTTTTTCCGACGAATGCAACGTTAGGCCGTTCCATAAATTCGAGAAATTTCAGATATTTGTTGTGGCAAATTTTCAAGATCTTTTTTATTCTAACAGGAGGAAATGGATCTGGATTGACTAATCCTCTCTCCATCTCAGATTGGAAAAACTTCATCCCCCAGTTCAAAATATTCAGATTACTAATCCGATGCCTTTCTCCGTAAGTGCTATAATATCAAGTAGTTTCATCTCAACAAAATCATTAGTGCAAGAATCCCTAAAAAGGTGTGTAAGCCTTTCATCACTAATGTTTTCCATTCTTGACATAAATGAAAATTAAACTAATTAGTTAACACTCAAATAACAACCAACGACATTAAATAACATAAGTTAATTAATGAACATAAACCATTACATTATCCAACAACTTAAAATGTTAACATAAAATACAACAATGGAAATGACTTAATAGTAGACATGAAAAGCAACTACTTTCTACAATAAAAGACAAACAAGAGACAAATAATCAAAATGATCATCATGATCACTATTGGCCATGCAATGAAACAACAAACAAGAGTCGCCTTTGTAACAGTGAAGTTTTCAAACAAATCATTGAAGACATAACCATGAGGACCCCCAACGGTAGAGACATGACAACTTGACTCGGTTTTATCTTGTTGATAATTTCCAGAAACTTCTTCTTCATAGTGTGTTCTCTTTTTCAAATTTGGTGAAGAATCCGAATTACAACGAGGGTACATGAATGGGAGAAGACGAGCATTCCTATTCAACAAGAGTTCATCGGCCCAAATAAAATAATTAGGGTGACGAACTCTCATTGGACACACATAGTAGAATGCACCGGGTCGAGTTGATGTTGACCCAGCCCTATCATATATTATTATACCACGACCACAATAACAAGGAAATTGATAAACCATCTACAATGAAAGCAGAATTTTAGTAGTTAGTAAAATAAATTATAAATTAATGCTAACTACTCAGGTAATTATAGCCCTAAACCCTAATGTTAATCCAATTTGCTAAATCAGGGAATGTGGATAAGTAATTTGAATTCAATTTCCTAAACAGGGAAGTAATCCAATTCCTACTTTGAATTTACATTACTGCAAATCAAACTAATCACACCATAATATGTAATTTGACCTAAATTAGACTTAAACCATAACAATTCGAATCATGCAAAACCCTAAAAATTACATCGAACGCAAACTTACCTCAACTGTTGAAATTTCACCACTCCAATCTTACCCCATATCTGTTATCGACCAAAAACCACAAATCCAGTAACAATTATTAGCAATAATTCGATAAAACAACCGATTATTAGCAATTAATCGAGAAACGCGACAATTGAGATATTATTCGAAAAAAAAATGAACACTAGCAAAATTACCTTAATTTGATTCTTAAAAACATGTTATAAGCTTATTACCTTCTTTATAGAGTCGAAAACCTTGAACGGGAATCGAATCGGCGGTCAACTTCACCAATTCTCAATCCTTGTGGAAATGGACCGCGATTTTGACCATAATGGGGGTAAATAGGGTTGACGGGGGCAATTATGTAAATTCGCCGCTCAGTTAAGTCAGATTTAAATTTTTTTTTTGATGACGTGTCATCCTAGCGTTAGCCGAGTCAGCTGCCACGTCGGATGAAAATAACCCAGCCCAATCCCGGAGCCCGTCGGGCATTTTTTAAAAAAAAGTAAGGAGTTAACAGGCATTTTCTAAGCCCGAAAAGTTAAAGGGCAAAACTTGAAGTTGGGATAAAATAAAGGGCAAAAAAAATATTTTGCCCTACTTTGTAATAATGAATTTCTCAAAAAACAATAAACAGTAAAACACTTATTACTTAAAAACAAAAACATTTATTGTTGTGTAACTTTTATTTCAAATGTTCTAACCCTTAATTCCAAAACATACATACCTATGTATTCTCCACGTAATGGTACCATCGAAAAGATCTTACCAACATAATACCTTCAAGCGCTTCACGGGTTATATTCTGCATATAAGAAAATAAAAGCATACTAAAAAACATTTAAAATATAACTGAGAATAGAAAAGCAAAATGATTGTCTTTGAAGAGAGAAGGGGAGAGGGAAAAGAGATTTAAATTTAGAATTTGGAGTGCTTGATAAAGGAGGCTTCTGATTATGGATAAGCGCAGCTGGAGAAAAAATGGGAGTAGAAAGATTGATAAAAACAAAGTACACATCCTATCTTGTAACCTACAACTCATGCTAAGAAATCTATTATACGTAGAACTTGATCAGTATTGAGAAATTGTTCTTGATTTCTAAAACAAAACAAAAAAGTGTTACGAAAGAAATAATTAATTTTCCAAGAATTAACAGAAACAGCCTACAATTATAAGAATTCTGGAAATAAATAACCTTATTATACTATTTCTTCTTGACTACTGACGTGCAACACTTTTTTCTCCATTGCCTCTTCATCCCCAATAAAAATTCATTTTTTTCCATAGAAATGTGAATAGTTGTTGCACTGCCAATGGCGCCTCAAAAGTTGGTGCATTGTCCACAGCCTTCGCCTTTTTTTTTAATGGTTAAGCCCTCGCCTTTTTTCCTGATAATATATAAGGCAAAATTAATCCCAACAAAATACTTAAATGAAATTACCTGATCATCGTGATTATTTAGTATATGATAAACCAAAATCATTCCTGCACAACAAATTAAAGAAAAAATATGAGTATTAGTATTAGAGTAAAGAATCAAGAAAGTATCAGGGTTAAGAAAAATTATATGTAGTCAATCGTGATTTAAATTTGTAATTTAAATTGTTGCTCAAATTTGCTTTAATATAGGAAGTGGGAAGTTTTTTTTTTTTTCACCCGCTTGCTTAAATTTAGTGGAGAGTTTTGATCGTGTAACAACTTCTCAAATTTTCTTAATTTTTCCAATTACACATTTAATTTTATATTGAATAGTAATGTGAGTGAAAAGGTCAGAAGATTATTTTGTATAAACACTCAAAATTTAAGGACATCTCTTATTTTTGTGTTGTACGGGAGTTGAGAAATTGAAGGAAAGGGAAGTTTTGGTCTTGGTGTCACAAACCACTACTTTGTGAGTGGAATGCCTTTGCTTATAGTATTAATATATATATCTCTACTATAATAATAGAAAGGATAACCACCTTTCATCAACCATTTTTCTCTTTCCAATTATGCGACGAAATTTTGATTTTTATCTTTTAACCTATATTTTTGGTTATTTTCATTTTGGTGCTTTATAATTTTTTAAAAATGCCCACAAATGTTATAAATTTCTAAGCCACAAAATGTTATAACTTTTTAAATAACCACACAAAATGTTACGAACTATCAAAAGACACCTGAAAACTTTAAGAGGTCCCACAAAATGTTATAATTTATTTGAAATCCCACAAAATTTTAATAATTCTCCAAATACACATAAAACTTTAAAAGGTTCCACAATGTTATAAATTTTTAAAGAACCCCACATAATTTTACGAATTCTTCTAAGACACCTAAAAACTTTCAAATTACTCAAAATATCTATTTATAGTATGAATGGATATTTCTCCATCGTCTATCTTTTGTGGTTTTGATCTTACAGTAATAAATAATATATGGGTCCCCATGTATTAATTGGGTCCACCAAATATAAAATAAATTAGTAATTAATAGTTTGTGAACCCACACACTAATAGCAAAAGCCCCACACGCATTAATACTCGGGATCTACCTAATATAAAATAAATTAATAATTTATAGTCTATTGTAAATTGTCGAATAATCCTTAGGATTTTTAATTCTTATTATTTTGCCCCAAAATTTATATAATTTAGATATGGGCCCTACAATAAACTATAGAACAGTCCGGTTAGTTTTAAATACTTTTATATTGTCCCAGAAGTTTATGTTATTTAACTTATTGGTGTCGTCACGATATGCTATTTTATTCTGCAGTAATGAGAATCTTGTGGGCTCGTGCGTATTAATTGGTTGGGCCCATGTAATATCAAACAAATGAGTAATTAAGAGTTCGGGGAATGGCGCACTAATATTTTAGGGCCTTGTACACATGGGACCCAGCTAAAATAAAACGAATTTGGTAATTAGTGGTTTGAGGACCCGCGCACATTAATCGCTTGGACCGTGTAGCATAGAATAAGATTATTCACTGGAGCCCGAGTAATAATGTATATCATTCATTTTGAATTGGATATCATTAAAATTAGAACTACAAATTTTAATGATTGAGGCTCTGCGCATATTAATCAAGTGGGGCACACTTATTGTTAAAATAATTAAAATATTAAACAGTGCAAACCCAATACCTCGGTAAAAATATATTCCCATAATTGTAGTGGTTAGATAATGGAAATGAACATACAAAGTATGCGAGATACAGAAACGAGGCGTACGCTTTCTTGTGTATATGGCTTATTTAATCATCTGAGGCCCACACGGGTCGATTTTACCTAGTGTGTGTATATGTATATATATATGCTATCATACAGGTTTACCAGTAATATTGCTCCAAATTTGACGCAGTCTAAAGCTAAATCACATAGTTCGATGCTCACATCCATCCAGAGGCGCACCGTTAGCGCTTCGACGACTTCAGGTCAGGTGCGGCGACTTATGACGCCTTAATATTTTGTAAGTCGCGACTTAAGTTTCTTGAACTTGCGACTTTAAATTAATGGAAGTGTAAGAGAGAAAATCGGGGCTGATTGGAAGTAAGCCTGATAGAAATAGCTTTGGTGAAGAAGGAATTTGAACTGGACAAGAAATAACATAAAAATAGAAGACCAAAGCTCGAGCAACCGATTGGCAATGGAGGAAATTAGGTTTTTCTTGATGATGTGTGGAGTGGGCCTCAAGGAAAAGACCAAAATACTATTTTAAGCAAAGTTGAATTTTACTCCCTCTGATTATTTCTACCAAGCAAAGGAACGAGGGCCATTAAATGTAGTTTCGGCCTAGTTAAAACAAAAATATTGTTCCTGTTGGCCAATGATTTTATACTTTTGTATATTAGTTTTAGTGGGAACATGTAAGACTTATGTAAATTAGAATGGTAGCAAATTATCTAATTAGATATTTTACTTTTTACATATGTATCAATAGACAATATTTTATTTATTTATTTATTTATTTTTAATAGACGCATTATAAAGCACTCAAGTTTCTAAAATATCGAATTTGACGCATCGGCGCAAGCTCTTCCGCACCTGCAGTCGCATTCGCACTATTTGATCTATAACTAAAGTACGTGTTATAAAATATATACTGACTCTTAATTAAGACATCTCACCGTTTCCCATGGTTTTTGGTAAAAAATGAATCACAAGGGGTTGTTAGACCATGTCCGCCTTATACAAGCTAATAAGTTGAGGGGGTGGGAACTCCAAAACGTATTCTTTTTCCCTACTATCTATAATTTTCTCCCCAAGTTTGTCCGCCACCTTGTTAATCTCTCGGTATCCATGATACTTTGCACTCCCGTGGGAGTGTTACAAAATAATTAATTAATTAATTAGTTTTACATATGTACAAACATAGTCTAAAATATGAGGACTATACAAGTAATACCATTATCAGCAACAGATTAGGCAAGTACAAATGGCTTGAATGTTGGCAATACATTCATCATATACCCCAACAATGCAATTCCTCATGCATACTTGTTTACAAACCTACATTCAAGGGATAACACCAAAGTGATAAGTGCTATTGAATGTAAGGCAATCGAAACTCCAAATATCCTAATAGAAAGGACCACTATCATGTGCCCTTTGCCCAAAACACAAGAGAAACATGTAAATAAGCACAACTAAATATCATTGCATGCTATCAACATCATGAACCCCAACTTTTCCACATGTCTTGTAAAAACCTTAACATGTATAAGTCACAACTGAATAAAGATCAAAGCGGTGAACTTTCTATACCCCAACTTCTCCTGATGTTAAGTTAACAATCTCAAACCAACATTAGAGTTTTTACTTTGAGTTTTTACTTCTCAAATCAGAGATGTGAATGAGTCAGCCAGAAAGTTTAGTCAATCACAAAGTTTAACCACACTCATCCCCTCTCTCCCCCCCTCCCCCCCCCCCCCCCCCCAAAAAAAAAGAGTTACAGACACACCACAAACAGTAACCCATGCTAGACAATAGTGATATGTAAACACTGGTGATCCAACATTCTCACATAATGCACATGCCGGAAACTTCCTCAAACTGAAAAATCTCTCACTATCCAAAGGCTTAGTAAATATATGAGCAAGTTGATTGTTTGTCTTAATATACTCAATGTCAATTAATTATCCTCAACCATGTCTCTCAAGTAATGATGTCTTATATCCATATGCTTTGTCCTAGAATGCTGAAGAGGATTTCTTGAGATACTAATGGCACTAAGATTGTCACAAAACATGAGGAGAGTATTAATATCTAGCCCATAGTTCAACACCCCGTGTTTAAGCCATACAAGCTGGGTAACACAACTGACAACATCTATATATTTAGATTCAGCTGTAGACAATGACACACAATTTTGTTCTCTGCTATATCATAAAACCAAATTACTTCCTAAATAAATACAACCCCCGCTTGTGTATTTCCTGTCATCTACATCACCTACCCAATCAGAATCACTGAAACCAACAAGGTTAGTATTTGTGTTATATGAGTACCAAATGCTCAAAGATAAAGTTCCTTATAAATACCTCAGTATTATCTTCACAATAACCATATGAGATTGTTATGGAGTAGCCTGGCACCTTTCCACCAGGTTCCTTTCCTATTTCTCTGGATTCATAAAGATTTCATTCTCCATTTACTTCACTTGACGCTCAAGAAATAAGTTCAATTCACCTATCATGCTCATTTCAAAGGTTCATGTCATGGACTCAACAAACATGTCTAAAGAAGACTTGTTAGTAGACCCAAAAACAATGTCATCAACTTAAATCTAAGCATTGCAAATATCAGTGTTCTTTTTTAAAAGAAACAAGGTTCTGCCCCTATCACCCTAGTGAATCCAAGGCTTAATAGAAAATCTATTAATCTTTCATACCAACCTCTTTGTCCTAGCAAATCTGTTAGCTTTTTTTGCAACCGAATCTTGCCTTGGAGAATGTGTTGCATTGAAAATTCAGTTGCAACATTGTAACCGAAAACATGGTTGCATCAATCAATTGCATCGAAATAATTCAATGCAGTTATGCATCAAAATATTTATGTGCAACTGATCAACTGCATAGAAATTGTGATCTATTGCACGGAATAATTTCCATGCAATTATGGTATTTTGTTGTAGCTTAAGTATTTGTCTAAAAGGACATAAAGGTAATAAAAAGTAAAAAGACTGTATAGTTGCGAGTATTGATGGTCTTTACTCTTTACAATCACCAAGTATTTGAAAATAACTAAAGATATTAGGATGTTATTTCCTACGATGTAAATTTGATAACTTTTCATGGCTTTCAAGCATATCGTCCAGTGAACAATTTTTTTCTCTGTTTAGCATTATTTTTGGTGACTATAAATTTAGTAGTCCACAAGCTTTCAACATTCTTTTTTCGCTAGTGCCTTGTACTCGCCTCGAACCTGAGATTTGCCTAGAGAAGTTCAGCATAATCCAATGTTTTCAGAAGACATACTGTCTAAATTCTGTTACGATTGCAAACACAAGCAGCTTTGCGAGCATTGTAGTGTAAGGTCGAGTCTCGTGTACCATTCACTATGTCTTTTACGGCACATCCATGTTAAGATTAACTTGCACGTGGTGTTTTTTTTTTTTTTTTTTTTTTTTTTGGCAATGATGCACTAATAATTGGCGATCATTAGTTTACAACATTCATAAGAAGTTTGTTGATCATGCCCACGACTCGTTTGCCAATATCGTGAAACTACAGTGCGCATTTTTCTTAACTCAAATTTCAAAGAGAAGGACATATTAAAATACGTGAAACTAAATGGTCAATTTCTTCATGTACTTTACTACTTTGGAGCTATTGGTACGACTCACTATTTAGTTCAATTTTGTATTTTAAATTTTGAATGATCAACGTGCACCTCGACAATTTCACCTAATCATAGCAAAATTACTCTTACTTGACGTTGATATAGAAATTAAAGTATACAACTGGCAACAGTAGATTAAAAAAAAATGATCAGGTATAAAAATTTGTTTGGTCTATTAATTTGGCCTCCTCAAATTTTATCCATTAACTTGTCACCCCACCAATAGTTCCTAATTCTCGAACTTTCCATAAATTTAGTACATTTTTGGCTGAATTTTTAAAAATGACCGAAAAGTACTAATGTGGCACACGTTTGACTGATTTCATCAGAATTTTGACCAAAAGTATTAGTTTTTTTTTTATTCTATTTGGACACCTATGCATGCCAACTCTGCCAAAAAAAAAAGTTTATTCAATATGTAATAAAAGATAACAATAAATCTCCAAATAATTATTAAAATATATGTTTTAATTATTTCTTATATATAAATTAACTTCATGGAAGATGATGGAGTTTTGGGGGAATCAATATTGGGGATCGTTTCTTCCACAAGTTGATGAATTTGGAATCGGCGGAGGTCTTGGTCGGCAGATCGATGGCTCCAAAGGGTCGTGTTTTGGAAATGTGTGCTAGTGTGTGTGTGTACTGTTTCAGCTGCTAAGGACTGAACTCCATTGATTGGATATTTGAGATTTGAAATCACATTGTGTGTGTGTTGTGTGTATTGCTTCGAGATTCAACTTTGGAGAAGAAGACCAAATAATCTTTTCTTTTTGTTTTTTAAACACAAATTTTATTTTGAGATTTAACTAAATACATGTTTATGTGCTTTTTATATTTTTTATTTCTATTTTCTTTTTTAAAATTATAAGCTCCTGAATTACAAGGTATTATAATTTCTTTTTGGTTTTTAACTATCTTCATCTTTAAGGAGATAAATATAAATAATTTAAAATAAATTAGTGAAGTCATGTAATAAATATTATATGGTTTATTGAAAAAAAGTGAAGTTAACTTAATCAATTGGTCAAATAATTTTCTTTTTTCATTTTTATTTTTTTTGATTAGTTAACTTCATTTTTAGAAATATATATTTTAATTTCTTCTTCTTTTTTATATTTTTTTTAAGATTTTTTGAGTTGGATAATTAATTGGCATTTTAAATAGGGATAATCCTATCAAACCCCCCAAACTATGGTACCTTTTACCGGACGAGGTCAAAACTTTTATTTTAGCACCAGTGCCGTTTGTTCGATTTACTTTTGTGCGTGTTCCGGACATATTTCTACCTGAACAGTGAAAAACGTGCACATCACATGTTATAGTTTAAGGGCATTTTTGTCCAAAAAATATTCGCCAAACTCTCATACCCCCTAAACTATACTATTTTTTGACTTTCCCCCCTTAACTATGAAGTGTGCGATTTGCCCCCTGAACTATGGTATGCGTTTGAGGATTGCCCCATGAACTATCTTTTAAGTTTCTGGACTGCCCCCTGAATTTTTAGGAGTTTTTAGGATTGCACCCCTGAACTATGATATGGTCCTTGAGATGCATTTTGCTGAATTGAACTGGTATTAACTGGAGCAAAGAAATAAGCATCAAAACACCCAAAAAAAAATTCATAATGATCATTCACAACCCCATCATCACCATAATAAACAACTAGACCATAATAGGTTCTATAGGCTTAACAATATACCGACACATTGTATCTGAAGGCCTTAACAAAGTCACACAATATTTTAAAACTAAATAGATCTCAGTTCTACATAACAAAATAAGAAAAGGCATAACATGGTGGTTATCCTTCGCAAAACAGTGGTCACAACCATTTCATTTCTTCAAAATCTTGTTCACTCTTTTGTTAATCATACAAGGGCATGAATCTCTATTGGGCTAAATTGTACATGATGCCTCCATCTCCCCTCACGACTTCGGTTATCAAACAAGCATTTTCTCTGGCGTCGCTTGGTTTGACAGGTAGCCCTTCATCAGCCAAAGTAGTAGGATGGAACTGCACAAACTTGACAAAATAATAATATCAGATAAACTGAATAACGAGTGACAAATGACTCCCTTGTAAAGTTAAAGGTTTTCAGCACTTTCCATCAACCAATATATAATTTCTTTTAAACAGAGTATGTGGAGCATAGTAAATGGCATAAATAATTGACGGCTCCAAGACATTTGAACAAAATCATTTTGAAAGCAATTTACTATTCTTCTCTGGAAACAAAAGAATAGCTTACTCCAAATTGAAAATTATAGCAGCCGCTCGATGAGCCATGGAAATTCCATCTCCGCTGGCTACATGCAGGACACATTAACAATGAACTAAATAAACTGTATTCCAGCCGTGACAAATTGAAGTTCCACTCTTGTGAAACTACAGTAAAATTCAAATAAAGATTACTCCATTCACTAAGAGGTACTTTCTCAGATTCTTTTTCCTCAAATTCAAATAAAGATTACTCCAAAAACTACGTATACATGTTGAATAATATACTATCCACATAAAAACATTAGGAAATCATTCATCTATATTATGCATTCCCTTTTACCTGAACAATTTCAGCATAGGAGAAAGCAGGATCATTTTTCATCTTCTTTTCTAAAAAGTTAATGGCTTCTTGATCATTTCCTCCAGCACTTGTTGCCTACCAGAAAACAAAGCAGAAGGTAAATGACCTTTTCACTAGAAATCATTGCAACTTCACATACCAAGGGAATAATTCAAACACTAAACAACAGATCATGGAGAACAAAAAATCTGTAAAGTTCTGTTCATTAATATGTAGAGAGATTAGCAACAAACCCACTCCAAGTGGTCTCATGTAAGCGTGCTGTGTATAAACTTGAGACTTGTCAGCAATCCTGAAAAGAATCCATAAACATTTTCCTGCACACACACACATTTTCACAACTAAACAACGACACATATATCGGAAAACAGAAAACAAAAGGAAACAAAAAAAACACTTACAGGAACTTTCTTTTGAGTGACGACACAAGCGGAATCCGATCCACGGACGCCAATCAAAGTGATTCCGGCAACTTTCACAGCCTTACAAGCATATTCTGCACAATCAATAAATAAACCCAAAGAAATAATAGTTGAGTAAATTAAATTAGGGCTTTGAGGGTGGAATTAACGAAACTTACCGACTTGGTATAGACGACCTTCGGCTGAGAATATCGTAATGAGCGATCGTACCGGCCTCCACTTCCACGGCTCATTTTTCAGATTGAAATTGGGATTTTTATTTTGCAGTATAATAACTGAAATTGGGATTTTTTTTAGTTTTTTATTCTTTTAAGTGAAGGGTCTATTTTACCCCTTACGGGTCACTTGAGTCATGCACATGAGAGAATATTCTAAGAATATTCCGATAAAAATGTGACTGAAATACGCACGAAACCAACTCGCACAAACGACTAAAGTTTAGGGGGACACTAGTGCTAAAATGAAAGTTTTGACCTCGTACGGTAAAATGTAGCATAGTTTGGTGGTTTGATAGAATTATACCTTTTAAATAATAAATTTTATTTTTGGATCAATATTGATGAACATTGTTCAAAGGGATGCCATGTCAGCATTTTTTGGCCGAAATTGAAAATTCAGCGACAAATGAACTATATTGGTGAAAAGTTTGGAAATTAGGGACTAAATTGATGCGGTGACAAGTTAATAGAGTAAATTGATGAGGAGGTCAAGTTAATGGACCAAACAAATTTTTTATGTCAAATGATCACTAAAACATAATTTTTATAAGTTTTTTTGTTACTAACACAACTTTTAGATTCATGCATTATATTAAAGAGATAAAAACACATAAGGAATCATAAATATCAAGCTTGCTTTGAAAAGTAAGTAACATCCAGTTGTACTCTAGCAAAAAGAATCTTGGAATGGTTGTTGCTTCCTAATACACCATCCTAATTTTCCTTTCTCTTAATTCTCATCTCCGCCCGAAGATGAAGTATGCCATTGATGAAATAAACACAGTCTTCTGCCATGAAAGAATCCCAAGAAATGCTTAACAGATTAGCAAATCCCCACGACTTCCCTTCTGTAAAGGTACACGTTCCTTTGGCTTTACTAACATACTTTTCTGTGGGTTTTAATCGGACAGAAAATTCAAATTCGACATCAAATGTACCTGATCCCTTCGCTGTCATTCTCAGATAAAAACCAAAAGAATTGTACAAATTCTGTTGCCTGCTGCAGTCTGCAGACAAGAGGAAAGGTTGTCCCATCATGTAGAAATGTTGAGAAAGAAGCTTATCTGATGGGAACAAACTTGCACATCTTTTACGCTTAAGATCTAAGTAAGCAACACACTCCTGATGTGGGTGGTCAAACTGAACTATTTTAATTGGATGATGAACGTAGGATCGTTCTATGAAGCGACGATCGGTGGGGGTTCGCTCCTCTATGACATGGATATCCTGATGATAATGTGCCTCGGCTTTGAAAAGTAGGGCATCAAGGGCAGATTTAATCGCAAACGTATTAGGAAAGTCATTGCGTGCAAGAATCTACCTGAGCTTCTGGCAACTCATGTATGAAAAACGAATATGGGGACCCAAGCTTGAAGAGAAGATCTGCCTCTGCTCCTCAGGCTTTTGATAGTGTGTCCTAGTCCACTTTACAGCGAAGTCGTAAACCTCATCCTCTGAGGTGACATGAAGGTCATCGCTAGACAAAATAGCGTCAATTCCAGCGAGAGGCAAATTCATAATTTCATCTTGGCACCTGTCCCCAGACGACCATCAACGATATGTTGGTTAAGCCAATATAAATGCAAAGTGAAAATTATGAGCGCGAAAGTTTGAAATAATTTCATGTTCTATTCGTATGAAGAGAGAATATGGCAATAAGGACTTACTGTGATAAATTCTTATAACGAACAACTAGGAACTGCTTTGCTGCAGTAGTCAAGTCTTTAACTACATCAGGCATTATCATACTTGAAGGAAGATTTAAGCAAAGTAATGAAGACTCTGTCGTCATGGGAAGATCTCTCAATAACCGACTGCAATGTGTCATACATGAAGCGACCTCAAGTTTATCAGCAATCACAAGAACATCCAGTAATGCTTGTGTTGTATTGCTGGTTAATGTATTGCTGTACATGAATCTTAATAGTTCCATAAAAGCGGCTTCCTCTGTTTAATAAAGAAAAAAAAAATATTACTTATAATGCACACTCACATAAGGCGATTACATAGCCAACCAAAATGATATGCGGCAAAGAAAATGAAACTATAGCCTAGATACGATGCCTTACTACTAGATTAACATAGAGCCACTTACGAAAGCATATATCATAGAGAGTTTAACTTAGATTAAGCAAGACGAATTCAAAGGTAGCTTCGAAATTTAAAGAGCTGGATAAATGTGCAATCATACATCATCACAAATGTATTAGGCATACCCAATAATATGCAATAAATTACATACCAAAATCGTTAATTCTCATGCGAACGTGTCTTTGCTCCGATTCCATCATGCCATTTGAGAATAACTACGTAATAGCATGACACAAAGATAAATATAGATATCTTATCGTGGAACCCGTGTAACAACCACTACCCAAAAAATTTGATACCTTATAGAAAAATGGACTTTTTGCTGCTAGGAGAAGAGAGTTGATGTGTAATGTTTGAACTAATAGAACCCTCGAACCATCCTTTTCTGATTGATTGGAGTCATTGTTATATTCAGCTTGGACATCTCCTGCAGGAGTAACATAAAGTTACACAACTTCACAGGTATTCAGTTTTAGACTTTAGAGCAACATGTCATCGTACATTAGTGCTCATTTGGAACAATCTTTTGTTTTCAAATCAATAAAACTTACTAAGATCATTATATAAATTTCCAAGCTTACATAAATGAAATTTCCCACGCAGTGCAAAATTTGTAATGTACTTATGTAGGGTGTAGGGTTTAAGGTTTTCGCGTACGTAGTGCACATCAACTAAAAGTTTGGTCTAATGAACTCACCAACACGCCGACGTTTGCTCTTACGCATCGGCAAATCTGGGAGAATTTTGCTGGCTTCTTCAAGCTCTGGTCGGACAATCTCAATACGAAGAACCCGGTCGGAAAAGTTACTGGCATTGAAACCAAAACCAAAGTCGACCAGATTCTCACTCCTATTGTCCCCCATAGTCTCTCTCTGTCGTCTCTCTCTGTCTCTCTCTCTCTCTAATTACAACAGGTTCTTATACATTCTCAACTGTCGCCTATCAGCCTATGTATGTGTGTGTGTTGGGGTGGGGGGTGGGGGATGGGGTGGGGGTGCGGGGGGGGGGGGGGGGGGCGGGGGTTTGTGGTTGTTGTGTGATGTGTTGGGGGGGGGGGGGGGGGGGGGGTGTTGTGTGTGTGTGGGTGAGTTAATTAAATTGAAGCGAATTAATTTCCGTTTAAGGTTTAATGTATATAATTATGAATATATTAGAGAAAAGGTGAAAAGATAAAGATTTCTTGCAAATTGGAAAAGACAAATATGATATGGAAGTAATAATTATGAAAATTCGATTCTGATGCATCCGATAGACATATCTATCTATATTTATTAGGGTATTAAACATAGGACGAAATATTAAAAATTCCCGCTAACTTTTTTTAAAAATTTAAATGTCCGTTTTTTTTTGCGCCTTGTCAAAATACCCCGTATATTTCAAATAAAGCTTTTAAAAATGCATCGGTCCTTATTCGGGTCAAAATGGCCTACGTGGCAGTACAAAATTCATGTTGATGGGAGAATTGGAAACGATTGCTCAATTTCACTCAAAACTCAGGCATATTGCAACTGAGGCTACCATGCTTTGAGCAGACTTTCCAGATTCACGTATTGTTCAGAAGATGTTGAGATCTCTACCCGGGAGGTTCGCAATGAAGGTTGCAGCCATTGAAGAAGCCAAGGATATTGAAACTCTTTCTCTTGGGGAACTGATGGGATCACTTACGGCATGGGAAATGAAGCTGGAACAAGAAGATGACAGATTTTCCAAAGGAGTTGCATTTCAAGCAAGTCTTATGCAAAACATTCCAAACATGGAACTCACACAATCCATGTCTCTCCTTGCAAATTGGTTGAGCAAAATGAATAAAGGTAAAAATCCGCACATTGTTACAAGTCCCTAGGACTCATTTAAAAAACCTTCCGCTACTAATAGACTTGAAAACAAGAGATATGGGAAAGGTATTCAATGTAGGGAATGTCAAGGATTTGGTCACATCAGTGCTGATTGTGGAAACTTGCTAGAGAAAAATAAAAGTCGAGCACTGCTATCATCATTGAGCGACAATGAAGAAACCGAGGAAATGGGTGATGTTGCATTTACATCTATCTTTTCACCAAGAGAAAATACTATTGTTGCAACTGACATTCTGACTGAATCTGATAGTGATGAGTCAGAGTCAATTCACAAGGTGATTGAGGTTGCCTTGACAAAGTATAAATCCATGTGCCAACGAAATATCGAACTTGAAGCTCAGTTCAACGACTCTACAATCATATGGTAGTTTAGTTCAAATGAAGAAACAATGCCTGGAACTCGAAAGAAAAGTGCTCACCCTTTCAATGGAAAAAGATCACATCTCTAAAGATCTTGATAAAGCACTTGCATCTCAAAAGACAATAAACGAAGTTCTGATTCTCACTCAAAAGGAATTAGAATCAGCCATGAAGAGTGTGAAGCCACTAACTCCTGGAACTGAGAAGTTGGGGAAAGTTCTTGACACCAAGCAAGTTGCAACTGGAAAAACTGGAGTTGGATTTGTTGATATCGGTGAACCAAAGTTTCTTCAAAATGCAAATGTTAAAATGTCAAAGAAGAAACGAATACCTATAGAAGCTAATACTCCACCGAATTACTCAAACATTCACCAATAAAATTCTCAGGTAAATCCTAGTTGCAACATGAACAACGCTAACTATTTACCATTTTTTGTTGACAGGTCACAGAGAAGCAGATTTGTTCTAACATGCCATCATTGTGGAGTGAAAGGGCATATTAGACCATACTGCTACCAACCTTGGGACCCTACACCTTGCAAACCTACCCCAATGGTTCAAAAGAAAAGGAAGAAGAATAAAAGAATGAAGGCAAAGAAAACAGCACCCACTCTTGCACTTGTAAAATCTGTAAAGAAACTATGGGTTGAAAAAACTGCCAAAACAATTAATTGCCTTGTTACTTGCAACTCTGCTTCTAAGAATTCTATTAACTCATGGTTCCTTAATAGCGGTTGCTCCAGGCACATGATGGGAGACAAAAGCATCCTATGTAAGTACATGAATGACAAGGGAGATGTCATCTTTGGTGACGGTAAATGTGGAGACAGCCTGGGAGAAAAGCAAAAGAAGACTAGTTATACAGAGTTGCAACACATACCTTCTGAAAGGATCCTAGAACTGCTTCACATGGATTTAGTCGGGCCAATTCAAAAGGTCAAACAAGATCACATTGGAATCTTCATCTCACAGGCAAAAAATGTAGGGAATCTTGTGAAAAGATTTGTCTTTGACCATGCTATACCAATGAAGACTCCCATGAGATCGACTGGATGACTTATCAAAGATGATAGTTGTAACTCCATTGATTCAAGTCCTTACAGAAGCATGATCGAAAGTTTGCTTTATCTCACTGCAAGTCGGCCCGATATTTGTTTCAGTGTAGGAGTGTGTGCACGATATCGTGCATGCCCAATGAATCTCATCTCAAAACTGTCAAAAGAACTATTAGATACATTTCTCGAACAGCTAATTTTGGTCTCAGTTACAACTATAACGATAATGCTCATTTTGCAGGTTGTGCTGATGAAAGGAAAAGCACCATTGGAGGGTGTTTTTATTTAGGAAGCAACATTCCATTACACTTTCCACAGTTGAGGCTGAATACATCGCCGTTGGAAGGTGTTGCACTCAAGTGATTTGGATGAAACAAATTCTCAAGGATTACGGTATTATACAACATGAACTTATAGTGTTTTGTGATATTACTTGTGCCTTAATATCTCCAACAACCCCGTTTAACATTCTCGCACTAGCATGGTGACATAAGATATCACTACATTAGAGAATTGGTAGAAGCCAAGACTGTTGAGTTACACTATGTGTGTACTGACCTCCAACTTGCAGACATCTTTACAAAGGCTCTCGATGTTACACGATTTGAGCACCTTCGTTAGTCGTTGGGCCTCTGCATTATGTGAATTGCAACAGGGACACTGTTGCAACCAAGGGTGACTTTTCTGGACTTAATTATTTATCCCACTGAGATTTGTAGTCCCATGTTTTGATTTGGTATACATGTTTTTCTCCTCAGTGAATCTTTGTTTAAAAAAAAAAGAAAAAAAGAAGAAGAAGAAGAAGAAGAAAAACAGTGATTGTCTCAAGTTACTTTCAAAATGATGGAGACAATCACCGAAAGGTGATTTATTTTGAGCTTGTCACAGCGGCTTTCAGTTGCAACTGGAAAAAGCTACTTGACCTATAAGAAACAAGTGTGAAAGCTATCAATTTATATCCCACGAGTCTACTCATTGAAAAGAGCTACCTTGTTCACAAATGTGTCAAAGTGAAAGCTACCAGTTGCGTGTGTTGTCTTATACAAAGTTGCAACTAAGGAGATTACTTGATGTCGGTTTTTACTTGGACTCAGTTTCTTGATGGAATTTTTGATTATCTTCGGCTAATTTGTTTCCTTTGGGACTATGTGTCGTTGATTTCAATTCTACGTAATTCTTGGGATCCTAATTTTTCTCTCGATTGTGTTTCCTTTCGTGTGACCTTATGAGATTTTTTTTTGGATGTTTGTTAAGATAAGATGGTGTTGCCTTATGATTATCTCAACTAGTTTTGCGCCTATCCTTCTCTTTTTAGATATATCTCACGATGTATGCTTATTAGGAAAGATTGGATTAGGTTAGGAGATTGTGTTTTGGTGGAAAAGTTCCCTCCTAAAATTCGAGGGCTTTAGGGAATCTTTGTATTGCTCATTAATCATCACTTCCCATCTAGCCGCTGAGCAAGTTGCATTTCCATGTTTATTATTGTGATAATCTTGAAAGAAGGAAACTTTCCTTCAGATTGACTTGCCCTTAGGATTGTAATGTAATTGACTTTAATTGTTGTGTTGCATATCCTTCCTAAATCATGTTGATTGATTATATGTTGGAAAGTATTCAATGTCTGTTTATGCAGGAAAGTCAAGCTATTTTCGGACAATGAATCTGTCAGTTGCAACGTCTTCCAAACAGCTCAGTTGCAACAACGTAAATCAGCGTTTTGGCAAAACGGAATATATTCTTGATTCTGTATTCTGGAAATTATATTTAAAAGGAAAATATCTTTGTCAAGTATCTTTTGTTGAGATTATCTTTGTTTGATCTGATCTTTTGTTCTTATCTTTTTAAGATAGACTCCAAGCTGGACCGTCTGTTGCAACAGTCGGGCACCCTTTGATTTCCTCTGTAGAAAAAGGGGAGATAAAAGGGTTTAGGGAGTTGCATGTAAGGGGAGGCAACACCCCTTAGTTGCACTGGTGTTGCAACTGCTACTATCTCTGCACCTTGGTTTTATATGAACTTTTTATGGCATGCTCTGTTCTAACCACTTATGCAGATTGGTCAATGATTTTGACAAAACAAATCAAAGCGGTTAGGGCCGTTGTTCCCACTCGGATTGGGCTTAGATCCGATCGGCCCAACTATTGTTTAATTGATATTGTTTTGTTTAATCAAAAAGTTAAGATTAATCTTAGATGGTAATTATCTTAAATATGTTTCCTTGTCATTATAAGATATTATTCCATCCTAAAAGATTAACTTACTCATATCTCCTTATTATGTATCTAGACATATTTAATAGGCATGTACATTGGATATATTCAGATTTATCTTGCAGAATATATTAGATAAGGAAAGAAGATCTGCGTGGATTGCAACTAGAGATACACAAATCTTATCTGTTAAGGAAAGAAGATCTGCGAGGGTTGCAACTGAAGATCTGCAGAGATTCTGCTCATGCCTATATAAGGAGAAGACTCGACACAATTGAAGACAAGCTTTGAAAAGGATAATTAGTGATTTCAGTCCTGTATCGAGTCAAAGTCTTCTAGTGAGAACTTCTTGTCAAAGGAGCTCTGAGTTAATCTTGAACTTCTCCGACTCAAAGGAGTATACCGAAAATAGTCGAGGATTAGGTGTTGCAACGGTAAATTAGAGGGAGTCTAGATTTACGTTGGAGTAATTCCTATCATTGTAATTCTTAAGTAGGGTACTGTTTGAGTTACAACATTTGGGTGCCAACCCCGTGGACTAGGACCATTTGGACCGAACCACGTAAAAGTCTTTGTGTTCTTTATCGCTTTATGTTTAACTGTCTTTTAACAGTTGCAACAGTAAAACAGGTTTTAAACGTTAAAGAACTATCGTCTGTCTTACTTACGAGTACAGTTGCAACTATTGTCAAGTTCAACTGTATTTGATTATAAGTAATATAGATCCAAGATCTTTCAAATTCTTTTGATAGAAAATCGCATGTAAGCCATCCGGTCTAGGAGCTTTCAACAGGTGTAATCCTCAAACCGCGTTTTTAAGTTCTTCCATGTCAATGATTCGGCTCACCTCTAATATCTCTACCTTCGTTAGTTTTCCTTGGAACCTCGACCTCCCATCGCTATGTTGCTGAATATTTTCGTTCGAAGTATTGAGGTTTATAAAATAAGACCGTGCGTACACATTCGAGCTCAGTTCCATCCTTAACGTACTGATTATTAACCTTAAGTGCCAATATTTGATCTATTATCGCCTTCTCATAATCGTGGATTGATGAAAAAAAATTCGTATTCCTCTCGCCCTCTCGAACCCATTGAATTCTGGACTTTTGGAGCCAAATAACATCATGTTGCTTAAGGATCTCATTAAACTCTAAGATTAACTTGTTCTCCAAACTATTCAGGTATTCATTCATACCTTGCACTACCTCTTTTTGTATACCTTCTAAACGAGCCAAAACTCGTTTCTTTCTTGCAAAGATATTTCCTAACATCCTTTTGTTCCGTTCCCTCATAACTTTTGGAATTTCATTAATTGCTCTCAGGATATCCAGATTCGAATCCCATATGTTCTTTAAGATAGCGTTGCACTCCGGGTGTTGTAGCCACGCCGCTTCAAACCTAAACGAGCGATCCCCCATTTTTTCCATTAGACTGCAACAATGTGTAAGAATTGGGTTGTAATTTGATTTAGTTCATGGAAGATTGATCACGGTATTGTTGGGAAATAAATCAATACAAGCCTTATTAGCCGCTGCTCAGTCTATACATTCCTTGATTATGGCGCCGTTATCTCTTTTATCTGTCCATGTGAATTTCGGACCCCAAAATCCAAAGTCGATCAGCCCACAATGGTCAAGGTAAGTATTAAAGAATGTCAGCCTACTTACCAACGCCTTGCACCCCCTTCTTTTTCTTGAGACAACCCAATTTCATTAAAGTTGCCAGTCATAAGTCATGACAAATTGTCTTCCTTAGCTATCCGCACCAAGCCATCAAAAGCTTTTATTTTATCGATCGTACGCGGTCTTACGTAAATCTCGGTTAGTTTCCAACGATCATTCGTGTTTAGTCAAATGAGTGCATGAATCACTTGTTCGTTAACTCTTTTGATCTCCACATCAACTCCGTCCTCGTTCCACAACATCCATATTCCCCTTTCCATACCGTTAGTCGGCGCCAAGATTTATTTAGAAAACCCGAGTCTAGCTATGATCTCTTTGGCCCTCATAACGTTTACTCTTGTTTCAAGTACAAACAAAACTGTCGCTGCATGATCACCAACCAATTATCTGAAATTTTGTCTAAATTCCCCATCACCTGCCCCTTCACAATTCCAAGATATGATCCTCATTGG
Source organism: Linaria vulgaris (assembly GCA_948329865.1). Lineage (NCBI taxonomy): Eukaryota > Viridiplantae > Streptophyta > Magnoliopsida > Lamiales > Plantaginaceae > Linaria > Linaria vulgaris. The sequence continues at coordinate 9,907,947 of OX415249.1, read as the reverse complement.
GAAACGGTATATATGTTGCGGTACCATGAGGTTATCTATACAATACCCCATCCACTTCCCCGCTATCTGTCTCAGGGATTCGAGCATCATCACCATCTGTCTTCGGATTTCCCATGCACTCATCCATGTTGTCATGCACCATGTTCTCCGTACCCTAATCCGTTTTATGCATTGTACCCTTGTCTCGACTTCCCACACTATCAGAAGTACTTTCAAAATATGAACCAAATTTGTCTCCTGGTTTGTTCGTAATATTTTGGAAAGATAGTGAAATATGTGGATTCGGATCTCTGTCTTTACCCATCTCGCCATTAGACCCCCGTGTCAAAATACAATTTTGACCCTTTGCATTATGATACGTAAAATCTGGGCGTTACCTCGGACCAGGTCTTGGTTTGACTTTGCTCCTACTTCCTCTCCTCTTGACTCCTCTCCTCTACAATGCTGAACTTCCACAATGTATAAGGTTGCAAGAGAATTATTACTTCTTCTATTATGTGCTGCCCTCGAATTTCCAGAATTAATCACCTTTTTTTTCCCTTTCAAGTTACCTCTTTTATTATTTAGGTAACCCGGTAGAATTCTGCCTTCACTAGGTTTATTCTTCAAGTCAATTTCCTTCCCCGGATAGAAACTCATCCCATGTTTCCCTCTCTGACTAGGCCACGGTTCCTTATTCTCATTCGATGAGTTTCTCTTCGGTGAACTTTTCCCCCGGTCCAGAGGAGTTGTTGTTCCTTTCCCGTCGCTTCTAAAATTCTTTCTTGGTTGAACTTTAATCCAATCACCGAATTTCGCTTTCTTGACTTTCTCGACAAAACATTCCGTCGTATCAAGCTTCGCTTCCTTTGAGCTTTCCCCTATCTCCATCTCATGCGCAATTTCTATACCTTTTTCTTGTTATTTCTTCGCATCGCAATTGTTTTTTCCGAGGTCCACGTGCCCGCATGTTTCAAGAACATTAGGCTTCTTTCATATTTTAGCTGGTAGACTCTACCCTTCAATCTTAGCCCCTATGCCATCGGATTATCTAATGTTAGTTCCATAGAAAATCTCGCATACTTACCCCTCGTGGCTGTGAATGTATTCCCATCTATCTTGATGGGCTCACTAACATTGCTCGATATGGATTCGATCATTGCCTCATGATCCAGTTTCAAGGTAATATGCATGATGCGTACCCAAGAAATCACACAATCTATTTGTCACTATCGGCTCAGAGTTTGACGCCCACTTCCGGATTGATAGAAAACTATCGGCAAGTTGCAAGGGGCCTTGTGTCAAGATGAATTCCTTATGACTTGCGCAAATTTCTTTTAGGCAGTAAAGAACTACGTCGAGTTTGACCAGTTCACAATCCTCAGTAAAGTTCCACATTGTACTCAATTGATTGAAAAGGGCATGGTGATTCCATGGGTTTCTGATAAATCTTAATAAGTATAGCATCTCTCAATTGCGAGCACGTCAGTTCATCAATCTTATCCTCTAAATCCAAACCAATTATTGTATCATCGGCAATAGGTTTTTAACCCTAATTATTTGCTATAGGGCGTCGTTTTTTCCTCCTTCAATTCTTACGTCACTCAGCTTCACCTCAAATGCAATAGTAGGGAGGTCATAAGCAATTTCCTTATCCATACTTCCTTCAGCTTGAAATTCAAAGATGTGTCGTTGACGTTTTTGCATACCATGCATGTATGGTGTCTAAAATCGTAGAAATTAACCATTTTTATTTGCGTCAGTCGGAGTAGATCCCATCTTCTCTGGCATCTCAGGCCCATGATTCGTATCACTCATCGATGGTGGTTGCACTGGATGACGAGGTGTCGACACTTAGTGGCCAATTCATATACTTGAGCTTAACTTAAAAGAGCTATTTAGTTAAAGTGAAGTTATTATCATTCAGTAGTTCATTTTTTCATGCATGATATATTAACTCCCATTGGATGTTAGGCATTGCTGGATAGCAATATTCTGTGCGGGCAAGGTGTCCTTTCAGCCATTCGACATCCTCCCTCGCGTAGAAGCTGCAACGTTCATAGCTTGGAAACAATTTGTCCAAAATTCCTCGCGCCACCCAGCAATCGTGTAATAGATGAGTAACAAACTTCTCCTTCTTGCGGAAGATTGGACATGTTGCATCATCCGTCATTTTGCGAGCTTTTTAGAGTTAATTTGCTCCCCATTCCTTTCCATACCCAATTAAAATTCGATTTTGAGCCAGCATTATCTCCATACATCCGTTCAAGTGCATGGTAAGCGCTTTGACATGTGAAAAATATCGTTTGTTGTCTCATTCCACAACGGTTTGTCACAACCTCGGCAAGGGTCGCCTACCTCGCGTATAGTTTTTTCATCACATCCGTCGAAATTCGATTGCACAGCTCCTCAAATTTCTAGCAACCCGACTCACAAAAAATATCCGCAATATTCAAGCCCAAATCCACTGGAGCAACCGTATTCCCCATGTTGCGCAAGAAACCTTCCCCAAGACAATTATCTGTCCAGATCGATTTTGATTTACCCTCCCCTATCCGCCATCTAATGCACGACGAAATCAGTGCCATGCAACACACAATTCCTTTCCATGACAGGCTATCGTATGGCCTCACCGTATATTCCGTGATTCTCTTCTTCTTTAAATACTTAGCTTCCACAAGGGCTGCCCATAAGATATTTTGTAGAGTTTCCAACAAAATTTAGCTAAAAGAGCTTCATTATTTCTCCTAGCCGTCCAATATCCTAAACCTCCATCCTTTTTTGGCCTCGTAACCTTGTTCCACCCAATTAGACGTATCTTCTTCTCATGGGGTTTATTCTACCAAAGGAAGTCCCGATTAATTTTATCCAACCTATCACAAATGCTTTTCGGCAACCAAGACGATTGCATCGTGTAATAGGGACCGCTCTAGATAACGATTGAACAAGGGTTGCTCTTCCTTCCAAAGATAAATTTATTCTTTTCCAATTTGATAACCTTGCAAGGAGATTATCAAAGATATCATTGTAGTCGTCTATCCTCGTGCGGCCATGTGTCAACCGAGTGCCTAGATATTTTTCTAAAGCGTGAAACCAAGATTGGCACATATCATCCTATTGAGTCAGGAACCACCACTCTTTGAGAAAAAAATCTTTGATTTTTCTTTATTCAATTTTAAACCTGAGGCGTTACAGAAAGTATCTAAGATATTTTATATCACCAATGTGGTCTTTTGACTCGCCTTCCCCATCAGGAGTAATTTATCAGCGAAGAAAATATGTGACATATGTGGCCCCACTCTACACGGAATGTGCGTTTCCCATGCCCTCTTCTCAACTTATTCGAGAATCACGTATGCCAATCTCTCAACGCATAGAACGAGTAGATAGGGAAATAAGGGATCCCTCTGTCTCAACGTACAACCATGAGTAAATCCCTCAAGCGGTTTGCCATTCCATAAAATAAGTTTTATCACGTGCTCCGAAAAATAGAACGCCTTAAGAGTCTCCTTCAATAATTTCAAACTAATCTTATCATATGATTTTTCCAAATCAGGTTTAGGGATCATACATCTCACCTTGTTTTTCATTTTCGTCCTCAAAGAATGTAGTATTTCTTGGATGATAAAAATATTATCCTGCGTACTTAGGCCTTTTATAAAACTCCATTGGGTTGGAGCGATAAGCTTAGGCATATAATCTGGGAGTCTCAGTGTTATACATTTCTTGATGAACTTATAGAAGGCATTGCACAAAGATATAGGCCTGAATTGCGAGATTTGAGTCGAATTCGATACCTTCAGGATGAGACAGAGAAAAGCCGCACTCACTTTACGATCAAAACATCCCTCATTGAATGCTTTTTGCACAAACTCCACAACTGAAGGACCCGTCCACGTCCAATACGTATGATAGAACATAGCTTGTAAGTTGTCCAAACTCGGAGCTTTATTGGGAAGTGTCTTCCTCGCCACTTCTTTTAAGTCTTACGAGGAGATTTCCCTACCCACATAGACCGCACTCTCGTTGTCTAGGGCATGTTGGAATTTTGAAATCGGAAGAGCAGTTGCATGATTTCCCAAGCCCGTAAAAAGCCTTTTTGTAAAAATCAATGGTGTGATCTTGTAAAATCTGTTGGTCCGCCCCCCGCGGATAGATCCTCTATTTGAAGCGTGAGGATAAAATTTATTTTCCACCAGATTATGGTAGATCTATGGAAAAAGACGGTGTTTTTATCTCCTTCATCAAGCCATTTAATCCTCGATTTCTTCCGCCTAAAGGTTTCTTCATCATTGAGGATTTATCTACATTCCCAGATCAAATCTTTTTCCAACTGTTGAAGAAAGGGATTCAAACTAACAACGAGCGCCTTTTAAGCACCCTCTAGGTGTCGGAGTGTCTTATTTTTATTAAATAAGAAGTTCCCAAAACAGTTTTTATGCCATGGAATAATAGTCTCTGGGATTTTATCAATGGCCTCTATGATGTTCCCATTATTTTCCCACATATTCCGCAAAATCTCCTCACTGTCCCACCTATTAAGCCACATTGCTTCGAAACGGAATGGATTTTTAAAGGCCAAGATTTCCGGTTCCACTGTGTGGGTAATAATTGGATGATTATCGGCATGTGTTCATGGTAGGTGGAACTCCGCATATTCCAGAAATCGCTCAATCCACTTATCATTTGCTAGAGCTTGGTCAATTATTTCCATAATGAACCTCCACCTTCCTGTTTGTTGACCCACGTAAACATAGGTCCCTTGAAGTCGAGATAAATTTGGCCCCAAGAGATTATACGTCTTTGGAACACCAAGCAACTTTTGGCTATGGATCTATTTCACCCTTGTTTTTCGTGAGTAAAACTAAATTCGAAAAAATCTCATTGAACAAGCCATGGGATGGTAACGTGTTCGGAGGTTCGCTCGAGTTTATCATAAATCCTCCTATTGCCGACGAAAGTATCCATTCGGGCAGGTTTCTCACATGCACCATAGTGTGAACGCTTTGATCATTGGTATTCAACACTTTCACATTAATGTTACAAGAACTCCACAAGAGCCAAACTTCACTAGCCATCCCTTCTGTTGGCGCGATGCAGAAGTTGTTATACCCCAAATTTGGCACAATTTCATATGTGCGTCGTTGAGACACCCTTGTCTCTAAAAGAAAAAAATAAATTAGGATGTTGAGAACGAACAAGCTCTCGGCAATTCGTTCGAAAGCTTTCATCACCCGCACCTCTATAGTTCCAGAACAAGACTCTCATCGACATATTAATTAGGTGCAAAGGGCAAACAAGTAACTCAACAGTTCTCCCCGTCCATGACAACATCGTTTGTCTCGTTAGTTCTAAGGCTATGGATGTTTGCCTCCTCGATTCTCTGTGGCTCATGAGATAATGTTGCCAGCATGTTTGTATGTTTTCCATCCTCTCGACTATATCTATTAGAATTTTGAACTCCCAGACTATTGGAGGAATCTCGACAACATTGACCGTTCTCGGATCTAAAGTTGATTGTTCTCAGAATCTCAGAGCAAAGTTGTCGAGGATCTAAAGTCAAACCTTCCTCTTGCTCCATTCTCAATAACTCTCTTTGGATTCGATTCACTAACTTTTCCACTGAATTTCGACTGCATACTTATTTTCCCGCTACTCTGTAATATTTGGAAAGGTTTTTATTCAATAGTAGCTTTGACGTGGACGCGGTACTGCTCGCTTTTTTATTAGCACTTGTGTTACTCTTTGCCGCAACCTTTTTAGACATGGAAAGAGATTTTGGAAGGATTCTCTTACCTTTGATGATTTCCTCACCTCGCACAATAGGAAATATGTTGTTGCCCAACAAAGAAACGGGAGTCTCCACATTTTTGGTCTGGCAGCATACTTTGGCAGGGACTCCTTTAAATTAGCATTCTGTTTGTTCTTCCCTCTCTATTGGACACGCCCATCCCCTTTAGCACTAGTTCCTTATTCTCTCTACAACCATCCACTCTCCGAACTCAAATTTTTTTTTTATGTTTTATCAACCAACCAGTTGATTGGATTTTTCTTCTTTTTGGAGCCTGGCAAATTTTCCTTCACGGGTTTATTATTACTAGAGTTTACATCTTTTTCCTCCATGAGTGCACATTGCGCAGCATTATAGCCAATATGCCCGCACTTGAAGCATATCATTGGTAAATTCTCGTACCTCAGTTGGTACACCATTCCATCAATATATATACCCATCTTCAAAGGCTTATTCGTAGAAACTTGGACACAAAAATGGGCGGACTATTCACCTCGAGATTTCGTGAATGTGTTCCCATCAATTTTAATAGGATCGTCAATTATTTTTGCAATAGCTTTAATCATATATCCCCTAAACATCTCGATTGGTAGATTCAAAACTGAGACACAAGAAATCGCATATACAATAACTTATGTCGCCCCTAGAAATTTTGGCGTCTATTTACGTATTGATAGGAAGCTTCACCCGAGCTTCCATGGCCCTTGTGTTAGTATTACCTCCCTTCGAACTTGTGTCAATCCTTTGAGGTGGTAGCTTCCGTGCCCTAAGTCTACGAACTCGCTCCCTTTCGTTAGTTTCCATATGGTGCTAAGTTTGTTGATTAGTGCTGGGTAGCACCATTGTCTTCCACGCACCTTGATAAGGATAGCATCTTCCACTGTTCGTTCATCGTTTCTTTAAGTTTCTCAGATAGTACCAAGCGATCAAACGAGTCTTCATTCGTTGGCGGGTATGCAAATATTTTATCCTCTTCATCATCCATTGTGTTTTCATCGACCCTAACATCGGGCGGACGAACATTACTCGCGTAAAAGGTCTTCTTAATCTCGTTACACTTCTTGAACGTATGTATAGACTAGTTCGCCACTGCGGTCTCTTGGATCCCAAACGTTAACCTAAATATTTTTGGTGCCCTGATCTCAAAATTACCTACAAATCCTAGGTGTATTTCTCTATCCAATGAATTGGTAACACGGCTTTGGACTTGCATGGACTGCTTTGATTGGCACCGAAGGATTAGAATCCCTGATGACGTGTTGGCATTCTCGCCATAGTGCTCACTGTTAATCGCCAATTTTTTTGCAAGAGAAAACCGTGTTTTTGGAGCCTCAGATATATCTACTTTTGTGATTAACACTTTATTTTAAGTAAAATATAAATAATTTGTATGGTAAAAATTATAGCTAAATTATGGGTCCAGATTTTATATTTTTTTTCTTCTAATGTTAACCTTCTTTTTATGTTAAGAGAATTAAGTAATAAATTTTTTCTTTAATAATAAGATTTATAAAATGGTAAATACAAAGTAAATTACATTTACATCCATACTAAGAAAAAAAATATAGTGTGTAGAGGGTAAATAAAGACATCAAAATATTGGTATCGACATGGCTTCCCTTATATAATGGTATAGACGTTTTAAAAATGATAAATCAAAAGTAAATTACAGTCATATCCATACTAATAACAAAAATTTAATACTGTGTAGAGGGTAAATAAGGACTTCAAAAGATTGGTATCAACATGCCTTCCCCTATATAATTGTATAGGTATATATGATAGTTGTATAGAGAATAAAAATGTTGGAAAAGATTTTTTCTGCACCTCTATCTCTCTCTCAAGATTGGGGCGTTTTTTGAGACCGCCCCTTGCCAACCGCAACGGAGTTGCTGGACATTTGAGACTGCCCAACAACTGCGTTGAGGTCCCAACACAATTTGGACTGCATTGCGGTCTCAATTGCGATCCCAACTCAATTGGGACCGCATAGCGACCACAATTTATGTGTCAGTTTCAGCAACCGCGAGGCGGTTGCAATTGAGACTATCCAATGATATTTGAGACCGCATGGCGATTGCTATTGCAGTTATTTGTGACCGACGCGCGGTCACGAACAATATTCATACTTCCAAGTGACGTGTTTTAGATAATTTGAGGTACCACATTGTTATTGTCGTTGATTACTATGCTAATAATAGTAAAAACAACCATAATTTCAATGTTTCATTACAAATCCGAGCATTATATATTTGGGACAAGTCATTATGAAGATTATCAGGATTTCGAACGACAACGATTATATATATATATATATATATATATATATATGTATATATATATATATATCATGATTCGATACATATAGATATAAACGCAATGTGTAAGATGATCTACTAATTAAACCGATTAACGATATTTATATTGTAATTTGTGAAGGAAATCATAATAACAAATCAACAAAGTGTGTATGATTATGAGTTGTAGATATAACATAAAATAAGTTCAACGCTAATAACTCGCTCGATCATATTCAATCTACTATTTCATACCTCAGTTACTTGTTTTGTAACCATTTATTAGTTTATTTCACATGTAGTACTGATGTTTGTTGCTAAAATCACAAACATATTAAGACCGTTGCATAAAATAGCGATTTTGAAGTATGAATATTATTAGAGATCGCGTGGCGGTCACAAATATGGGTTATTGAGACCGCTTTGCGGTTGCAATTTCAATTATTTTGACCGCTGCGCGGGCACGAATAATATTCATACTTCAAAATGACGTGTTTTCGATGATTTTAGGTACAACGTTATTAGTTTAGTTGATTACTATCATAATAATAGTAAAAACAACCATACTTTCAATGTCTCATTACAAATTCGAGCATTATACATGGGGGACAAGCCGTTATGAAGATTCTCACGATTTTGAACGATAACGATCATATATATATATATATATATATATATATATATATATCATGCCTAGATACATATAGATATAAACATATTGTGTAAGATGATCTACTAATTAAACCGATTTACGATATTTATACTTTAATTTGTGAAGAATATCATAATAACAAATCAACAAGGTGTGTATGATTATGGGTTGTAGATAGAATATAAAATAAGTTCAACACTAATAACTCCCTTGATCACATTCAGTTTACTAATTCATACTTCAATTACTTGTTTTGTAACCATTTATTAGTTCATTGCACATGTAGTATTGGTGTTTGTTGCTAAAATTACAAGCACATTGAGATCGTTCTATAAAATAGCGATTTTGAATTATGAATATTATTTTAGACCGCGTGGCGATCACAAATAAGGGTTATTAAGACCGCGTGATGGTCAAAAATAAGGTTTATTGAGGCCGTGCGGTCATGAATAATATTCATACTTCAAAGTGATGCGTTTTTTTATGATTTTAGGTACCACATTGTTAGTTTAGTTGATTACTATCCTAATAATAGTAAAAACAAACATAATTTCAATGTCTTATTACAAATTCGAGCATTATACATGTGGGACAAGCCTATACAAAGATTCTCACAATTCGAACGACAACGATTATATATATATATATCATGCCTAGATACATATTGATATAAACGTAATGTGTAAGATGATCTACTAATTAAAACGATTAATGATATTTATACTTTAATTTGTAAAGAAAATCATAATAACAAACCTACAAGGTGTGTATGGTTATGAGTTGTCGATAGAACACAAAATATGTTCAACACTAATAACTCGCTCGATCACATTCAATCTACTATCTCATATTTCAATTACTGTTTCGTAACTATTTATTAGCTCATTTCACATGTAGTATTGATGTTTGTTGCTAAAAGTCACAATCACATTGAGATCGTTCCATAAAATACCGATTTTGAAGTATGAATATTATTTGAGAACGCGTGGCTGTCACCAATGTTAGTAATTGAGACCGCGTCGCGGTCCCTAATACGTGCATTCGAGACCGCTTTGCGGTCACGAATAATATTCATACTGTCGTGTATGAATATTATTAGGGACCGCGACGCGATCTCGAATGCAGTATTAGGGATCGTGACGCGATTTCAATAACTCGCATTTGCATTTTCTAAACTTTTAGCAACCGTGTTGCTGTCGCTTACGCCCAAAAAAAATCAAATTTACAGCGGATTATGGGGAAAAATTTAAATTTTCATGAAAATTCAAATTTTCACCTTATCTTCTATATATACCCACCACTACTCTCTCATTTTTTCAAAACTCTCCTAATTTAACGCCAATACAAATCTTCCAAAAACCCCAACCCCAAGACCAACACCAACAACTTTTCTTTTCTTTATTTTTTCAAATTCTATACAAAAAAACACCAAACACCAACAACTCTTCTCTTCTTTTCTTTTTCCAAATCTAAAACAAAAAAACACCAAACACCAACAACTCTTCTCTTCTTTCCATTTCATTTATTTATCTTTCATTTGCTTTCTTGTTAATCTTGTTTACCTTTATTCATTTTTGGAATATTTATTCTTTTATTAAACATTTAATTTAATTTCATTTTATTAAGTGTTCTTCATTATTTCTTCTGCTCTTGTATATTGCTTTGTTGCCGGAATATTATTGGTTTTTTATTTATTTCATTCACAGAGTATTAGAGACTGCAGCGCGGTCTCAGTTGCAATTGACCTTCAAGGTTCTGAGACCACGGCGCGGTCTCAGGTACCCTTCAGCTTTCTGATACCGCGGCGCGGTCCCAGTTTCTGCGGTCGCAGTTAAGATCAATTGCGACCGCATGCCGGTCGCGGATGAGGGGCGACCGACCTTATCCGCGACCGGCATCAGAGACCGCAATGCGGTCACATAAGCCTTTCTGCGATCGCGGTTGCCTTATCTGATGCGGTCTCAGATGAGGTCTGATTCTTGTAGTGTCTTCAAATACAACTCAACGACTGAATTTTCCTATCTTGTCCCATAGTCTTTGTTAATTACATTAGAATCATTTGTAAAGTTTTAAAGAATACCGCAAATTGTTACAACTTTCCAAAAATAACGAGAAACATAAAAAATTACAAAAATGTTCGATGATTTTTTTTTTTTAAAATGATTCTTAATACATGAGCATACCCGAGATGTCATCTTGATCATTTTGCAACTATTGTGTCGAACAAAATCCTTGTAGATGTTTGGAACAACTCTGGTTCTTCACCGTATCGGAAATCTGGAAAATGAGAAACAGGGCAACCTTCAACAATTAGCAGGTGGATGGAGACAACACTATAGATATTGTTAAGGTTACGCTTTGGGGTTGGGTTGAATATTATGATAGGAACTTTGCATATTCTTTTGTTGATTGGAATAAGCATCCTTTTGCTTGTTCGAATATGGGAGGTACAAGTTTTTTGAATTAATAAGTACTGGATTGTGAATGACAATGTAATGTTTCCACTGTTTTCTTGGTAGTATGCCTCATACTACCATGCTTTCAATGAATTCACTTTGTTGATGAAAAAGAAAACATTTATTGCATAAGAATGACAAAAAAAAACCCGACAAAAGTCCAGTTATTTATTGTTTGTTTTTTTTTTTTTTTTTCGTATTGCATCCTTAAAATAAATGTGACGCGTATAGAAGCCCAAATTGACAAAAACTACAATCACCTAAAATTTCCAAATTAAAGACCCCTATGAAATTATCAAAACTAAACAAATACCAAGTGTCAGAAGACAGATTGATCGACCACAGTGATGGGAATGTTGGAGCCGCACTAGGTGATGGCGCTATGGTTTGCTTTAGGACTCACCAAATGGTCCTACCTTGGGCAAGACTATTGGTGAATGGCGCGAGGGAGTAAGGGTGATGTCGAGCACGCGCAACCAACGTGAAGCATGAGAATTACGTTATGGATAGACGACGACCCTTATCGTTGTCGCCATTAAGAAGTGTGGCCTGGTGGAACAGATTTTGTAGCGCTGAGAAGGTAGATAACTGAATATATCGAACTATTATTATTTAACAAAAAATATATTTTTAATTTTATATTACAGAGAAATTAGTTTTGTCCTCTGAAAGGTTAACAAACAAACCAATAGTTACACTTTGTTAGACATACGTGTCGAATGCGTATCTTATTTCTTTTTCATTATTTTATTAATTTATATACGTTACATAGCGTGTCCGCATGTACAATGGCGTATCCTTGTCCGTATGGTATCTGATACAAATACCAACGTTATTAATATTACCGTGTCCGTGCGTCATAGGTTAGCTTGTTTAAAAAATAGTATAAATTGTTACCCTGTTATTTTATGTTCATAATGTAAGTAATTGGTAATTAATTGTTATTTTGTATCAGAGAATAGAATATGAATAATTTGGTGTTTGTTGACTTCTTCTAACCAATACAATAATACTAGCCTGATGGCAAAATACACTACATGTAAGATATAAAATATTTAAAATTTTGGCTGTCGCACCCGTGCATAGCACATGCCCGCTAATAGCATATATTGAATATCCAATGAAGAAGCAAAAGGAAGAAGCCTCTGCAAGCTCTACTAACGGACTAAAACATAATAAAAACATTATACTTATCCCTAGCTAGATCATGTTATTTTTGTGAAATAAAATTTCAAAGGCACTGACGGATCTAAATACGTGAAGCTGATGGTGATTTAATTAATTTCATCTGTAATTCTGTTACTCAGTTTTATATTGTGTTTTAAATTTCGATTGATTAATACATGAGACAATATTCTTACAAACTCTTAGCTCGTCCAGAATCATTGCACCATTTATTCACAATAAAAGAGATAAAAACGTCAAGGAATCAGAAATTTCAAGCTTCTGGCCAAAGAATGTGTTTAATGGAGACTATTTCCAATCTGTTTTCGGTTAATTAAATAGACATAACTTCTAACATCAAAAAAAAAATAGGCATAACTTCACCGAGTGTTTCTTTTAATGGTGAGCTCCGCCCGAAGATGGAGTACACCATTGATGAAATAATCACAATCCAGGAATTCTTTCCAAGACATGCTCAACAAATTATGATTTCCGCACATCATCCCTTCTGTAAAGGTATGCCATCCAGCGGATTTGCTAAAATAGTAATATGTCCATTTTGATCGTGCTGAAAAATTAAAGTTGACATCAAAGCTATCCGATCCCTTGTCTGCCTTCCATAGATAAAACCCAAAACTCTGGAACGGATTCTCGGAATACTCTTTGCATTCTGCAACCAAGTGGAAACGTTGTCCCATCATGTGGAAAGCTTGCGAATAAATACTACCTGATGGGAATAGATTTGCACAACTCTCATGCTTAAGATCAAAGTAGACCAAGCATTCCTGGTGTGGAAGTTCAAACTCAACTATTTGAATAGGATGATGTGTGTAAGCTCGTTCCATGAAGCGACGATTGGTGGAGGATTGCTCCTCTACGATGTGGATTCGCTGCTGATAAGGTGCTTCGGCCTTGAAAAGTACAGCATCAAGCACGAATTTAGGTGCAAACTCTTGATCAAAGTCATTGCATTTCAGAATCGTCCTAAGCTTTTGGCAAGTCATATAAGGAAAACGAATATGGGGCCCCAACCTTGTGCAGAAAATATCCCTCTGTTCCCCAGGCTTTTCATAGTGGGCCCTAGTCCACTTTATAGCAAAGTCGTAAACCACATCCTCCGTGGTAACACAAAGGCCATCACTGGATAAAATTGCCTCAATTACATCAAGAGACAAATTCATAATTTCGTCTTGACACCTGCGCCAAGAAGCACACATCAAGAAAATATAAAAGACACAAAGATAAGGGTATTAACCTCCACGCCCTGGAGGTTTGGTTTTGTTCTGTAACATCTCTCAAAATTTAGTGATTCAAATGCAAATATCCCTAGATCCACTCACTTCACGGTTTTGAACGATATACTGGTATAAGCAATATAAATGCGAAATAAAGAATGAGCAATAGCTTTTGAAACCAGGAAAAGTCAAAAGGGAAACCAATAAATGATCTCATATTTATAAAGAAAGGACATGGTAAAAAGAAATATACGAGGACTTACTCTGAAATATTCTTATATCGAACAACTAGGAACTCCTTTGCTGAAACATACAACTGTTTAACTGCATCAGAGGCTAAGATGCTAGATGGAAGGCCTGAATATAATAAGGCAGACTCTGTTGTCATTGGGAGGTTTCTCAATGACTGGCCACATTGAGCCATACATGAAGCGACTTCAAATTTATCAGCAAGCCTAAGCACATCGAGTAATGCAGGTGCTGTGTTGCTCGTTAATGTATTGCTATACATAAAACTTAACAGTTCCTTAAACGGAGCTTCCTCTGTTCGACCAAGGAAAAAGGAAAAAATAATTGTCAAACATTTTCACATACGGCAGTAACATTGCAAACAAAAACTTATGTTGCAAAGACAACAAAACTTTGGTCAAGATTTCCTAGCTACTAGATATACAACGCCGCAGGCAAAAGAAATTCAAAGAAAATAGAGTTCCAATGCAATTCCTTAACAACGAGGTCGAGATAAAAGAAAGTTGTAAAGATTTAAAGAGGCTAAAAATGTTCAATCAATGACCATAAAACATGCATTGGAAATACTCAATATCGCAATAAATTACATACCAAAATCATTAATTCGCACGCTAACTTGTGTTTTCTCCGATTCCATCTTGCCACTTGAGAATAACTACGTAATAACGGGTCACAAAGACAAATATATAAATCTTATTGTGGGACTCACGTAACAACCACTACCGAAAGTATTTGATGCCTTGTAGAAAAATGGACTCTTTGCTGCTAAGACAAGAGAGCTGATGTTTAGGAGCCTCGAACCATCTTCAGACCGAATTGAACCCCTGCTATTTGCAGCTTTATCAACTCCTGCGGGTAACACAAAATTACACAACTTTGAGCTTAATTAGAGCACAATACCATTGTACATTAGTAATATTGGAAAACAATTATTGGTGAACTTGATTTGGCACTTCATCATCCCCTGCCGGAGAAACATACAACTTCACAAGTATTTAGTTTGGACTTTAGAGCAACGTGCCATCTTACGTTAGTGCTATTTTAGAAACACATTACAACTTAACGACTATGCAATTCATAAATCCATTTTTCATAGTATGTGAATACATGAAGCATAAAATACTGAAGATGTCGGAACAATACAAATAAAATAATTTCTTTGAACAATGCAACTTAAGTATGGTTTCAAGAGATCGAGGACCAATTATTCGTTTTTACATCAGAGTTGATCAGTATATTTCCCGCGTAGTGCAAAATTTGTAATGTATTTATCTAGGGTTTAGGGTTTCAGTGTAGTGCACATCAACTCGAATCGACTAAAAGTTTCACGTATTTTTTATTTTTTTTGATCGAGAAAAAGAATTTATTAAGAGTAATCGCAGTGCCAAAAATCAGCTTTAAAAGATACAAAAGGAAAACCCACAAGAAAAAAAAGGGAGAGATCACACATCACCAATCAGTGAACGAATACGTATGATTCGGCACCAAAGCTTTAACCCAGTTGCATGCTCTAATTTTGAATAGTTCCACTGTCTTAGACACAATGTTTGTATTCCATTAAGTAGGAGGTTAACTCACCGCTACGGCGGCGTTTACTCTTGCGCACCGGCAAATCAGCAAGAGTTTTGCAGTCTTCGGTCTCTGTTTGGACAATCTCAATACGTAGAATCCGGTCCGAAAAATTTCTATCATTGAAACCGAAACCAAAGTCCAGCAACTTCTGATCACTCGTATCATCCCCCATAATCTCTCTCTCTCTCTCTCTCTCTCTCTCTCTCTCTCTCTCTAATTACAACAGTGCCTGTATGTGTGTGTGTGAGATAGAGTTAATTATATGAAGTTATTTCGTTTTAAGGTTTCATCTAATATGACAGAAAAAAAGAATGAAATATTAAGGATATCTTGGAAACTAGAAAAGACAAGATAGTGTATATGGAAGTAATAATATGGAAAATTCCGATGCATCAATTAAATTTAAGGGTTAAATTGGTGGGTTCGCATTTGTGCAATCTATTAATTATTACTCTCATCACATATTTTTCTTTTTTCATTTTTCATTTTTGAATTTAATTTTGTTAATTATATATGGTGTATAGAGAGAGTCAAAAGATAAATCTTGGAGATTATAATTATTTTGTACACAAAACAAAAAGAAATTTAACGTAAATAATGTTTATTGAATTTCCGTAAAAGCTTAATTAATTTTGGTAATGTATTTTGCCAAAAGAAAAAGTGAATATTGTTTTTGATGTTAATTAAGAAGAAAAGGAGAGCATGAGATTTTTTTTTTTTTGATCAACAAAGGAAAACAAGAGCCCTTAGGCCATATCAAAGTTTAATACATCAACTACGTGCGAGGGGGAGTGTCCCAAAAGAAGTCTCGCTCCTCGACACTCGATGAAGTCTTCGACAATCTATCCGCGGTTCTATTTGCCGTGGTATCCATCTTAACTTGCAAGTCCAAGGCATCCTTAATAAATCATTGCATTCCTTTACGATTTGCCTAAGGTCCTCCGGTGTTGTAGATTCGCCCATAATCATCTTGTAAGCTGAGAGAGAGTCCGTTTCAATTTCCACACGGGGGATGCGTCTTTCCCAAGCTAGTTGCAATCCTATTTTTATTGCCTCAATTTCCACTTCATCCACAGTTGGGTTCGGTATCCTCGAATAATATCCCAAAATCCACGCTCCCGTGTGAGACCGAAGAACCCCCGCAGCTGCTCCTCTATTCCTCTCCGTGTTCAGACTTCCGTCAACATTGAGTTTCACCCAGTTAACTGATGGTTTTGCCCACTTAAAGTCGGTTGTCGCAGCTCTCCTTTTTTTTCTTGGTGGACTGTAGTTCAAAACTCAAAGTTTTAACTTTAAACACACTTGTACTCGTCGCTTCGATTGTGTTGTGAAAAACCTTTTCATTGCGTGCTTTCCACAGTATCCAAATCGCAACAATAAAGATGTTGGACCAGTCACAATTAGGAATTAAGGAGCAGTGCCTCGACTTCTTGAGCGCATTGGTCTTCAACCAATTTGCATCTGCAGCTCTATTGAACTCTTCGCGTTCCTTGCCCATTAGTAGTATATCCCAGAGTTGTTGCGCATTCGGGCAGTATCTAAGGATGTGGCTCACGGACTCTTCATTAGCATTACAGACTGGGCATCGATCGTGATCCGAGAGTTTCCTAATCTTCCTCAGCTTATTTGTTGCAATTCGCTCCAGCGCTGCCAGCCATAGAAAGTATTGGAGTTTGCTACAAATATCGATTTTCCACACCCACTTCAGCTGAGTTGTTGAGTCCCCCCGATTATAACGCGCCTTGTAGAAGGCACGATAGGCGGATTGACAGGTGAAGTTGCCGCTTGAGGTTTCGTTCCACAAGATAATGTCGCTTCTGTCTTGCAGCGTTATCTCACATCCTTCCAGTTCGGTCTTCAAAACACTTGGGATAATAGTGTGCAAAGCATCCCAATTCCAGCCCCCATGGTTCGTCCACACGTCCCCTAACCGTATGTTTATGTCCATAGGATTAATGTCAATTTCATCTTCGCACAACCTCCGCGACCCAATCCAGTTGTCGAGCCAAAAACGAATGCTTTTTCCATCCCCAATTTTCCAGCGGAAGTACGGTTGCATCAAGCTCGCGCATTTGACAATACCTTTCCATAGAGGGCTGTCCGTAATCTTCACTTTGTACTCAAGAAGGTTGGAATTCTTGAGGTATTTTGCTTTAATAAATGAGCTCCATACGGTTTCCCCGTCTTTAATGATTTTCCACGCCAACTTTGCGAGCAACGCTTCGTTGCTTCCGCGCGTAATTCTGATCCCGAGGCCCCCTTCTTCTTTTGGTTTTGTTACTCTTTCCCAACCAACAAGATGGATTTTCCGTCTATTAATATCCGCGGACCAAAGGAAGCTGCGGTTGAGGCGGTCAAGACTATCACATACGTGTTCCGGCAGCCACGTAGATTGCATCACATAAATTGGCATCGCTGTCGACACGGACTGAATAAGAGTCGATCTCCCGGCGAGAGAGAGGGTATTGCTTTTCCATCCAATATACCGTGTCATAACTCTATCAAAGAGGGCTCCACTCTCTTCCCGACTAACACGGCCGTGGGAAAGATTGATGCCAAGATATTTACCAAGATTAACCGTTTGACCAAATCCTAAAATATCACAGATCTCTCTTTTTACCGCTGACCCTTGGCTCTTTGAGAAGAATACTTTTGACTTCGACGGGTTCAGTTTAAGCCCCGACGTCGCGCAAAAATTGTCAAGAATTTTCCTCACCGACCGAGCCGTATTACTCGTTGCTTTTCCCATTAGGATTAAGTCATTTGCAAAAAAGAGGTGAGAGAGCTTTGGGCCATCACGACAATGTATCAGTGGTTTCCATGTACCGTCGTCGACTGCTTCATTCATGAGATACGATAGTCGTTCCACACAGAGGACAAAGAGGTATGGCGAAAGAGGGTCCCCCTGCCTAAGACCACGAGAATGGTTGAAGGACTCGATCGGTGATCCATTCCAAATAATTCTCGTAGCTGCGTTTCGAACACAGAACATGATTAATGCGGTCATCTCTGTCGGAAAACAAAACGCATTCAAAGTGTCTTCTAAAAATTCCCAGCTCACTTTATCATACGCTTTTTCAAGATCAAGCTTCATAATCATGTTCCCATATTTCGCCTTCTTTTTATTTCTCATCGAGTGAAGCACCTCTTGTATTACAAATATATTATCTTGCGTGCTTCGGTTCCTGATGAAACTTGATTGGGTCGGGGCGATAATACGGGGCATTATATCTCTCAGACGCATAGTGATGCACTTCGTAACGAACTTATAAAGTACATTACACAATGAGATTGGACGGAATTGAGCTATAGTTTCTGGGTTTCTAACCTTCGGAATAAGGCAAAGATACGCCTCGCATATTTTTTTGTCAAACCCTCTATTCTTGAACACCTCTCCCGCAAACTTTAGCAACGAGTCTTGTATCCAACTCCACGTCTTGTGGTAGAACATTGCTTGAAATCCATCTGGCCCCGGCGCCTTATAAGGGTGAGAACCAAAGACCACTTTTCTCAATTCAGTCAAATCAATCCCGCGCTGCAAGTCTCCGCGGTCCTCCAGGGATAAAAACTGCTGAAAACGCGAAACCCCCATGCCTCGTATTATATTTCTTCGAGTTCTATCAATATCCGAAAATAATTTCGCAAAATACGACTTGGCGTGTTGCTGCAATGTGTCCTCATCACGCACCCAATGGTTGTTAATTTTCAGCTCACTTATTTTATTTCTTTTACGCCTCGCCATAACGGTTCTATGAAAGTATTTTGTGTTCCTTTCCCCGTCTCTCAACCATTGTACCTGGGACTTTTGGAACCATAGAACCTCCTCCTGTTTTAGAACTTCATTAAGCTCCCCAATGAGCTCGGTCTCCAGATTTGTAAGATATCCGTTTGCACCATGCGCGAGTTTCTTTTGACTCCCAAGAAGGCGCGCGTTAATTTTCTTTTTTCTTGCAAATATATTACCAAATTGCGCACGGTTCCATGGCTCAAGGATTTTGGGGACTTCTTGAATTGCTTCTAGTATTCCATCTTTTCTTTTCCAAATTCGGCGCAAGATTCCCTCACAATCCTTGTGAAAGAACCAGGTCGCCTCAATGCGAAATGGCCGTGTACCCCTAATAGAATCTCCTCCTCCGCAGCTCGTTAAAATTCTATGGTGATCCGAGCATGTGCGTGTGGTGTGGTACACCTTGTGATGTGGGAACTTATCAATCCACAATTGGTTTGCCACGGCTCGATCAATTCTTCCTTTGATGTTTTCCCCGTCTTCCCTTTTATTCTTCCTAAGTCGATGAGGCCGCATCTCTCGAGAACCTTGAGAACCTTGAGAACCCATGGCTGCGCCGCCGCCGCCAAAGCTGCATGAAATCTGCCGTCCATCAACGGAATTCGTTACGCCGGACATCGATCGCTCAATAAATCGAACACAAAAACGTATTCGGCCAGGCGACAACGAATCAATGGAAGAAATGCAATCAAACTACGTAAACCAGATCGGAAAGAATGAGCCAGCTAAGCAATTCTCCTATGCCGATATGATTAAGAAGAGGCATGAACACGTGAATTTGATCGTGGACGACTCCGACGAAGAAGAGGACCTCATCGAATCAAGGCCGCCAACGGCAGATATGCCGCTCAAGCAATTTACGAGCCTCCCTGAAATGAAGAATCGAATGCAAAATCAATGGGAAAACTCGATCTTAATTAGGGTCCTTGGAAATTCGTGGTACTATCCAGCCCTTGTGAACAAATTGGACACAATGTGGAAGCTCCAGAACGATTTCGAGCTTGTCGATCTCGACCACAACTGCTATTGCATGAAAAATCTTAACCCGAGCAAACGAGAGATGATACTCACCGAGGGGCCATGGCAATTGGCAGGGAGCTTTCTATCGATCCGGAAGTGGTGTCCAAAATTTCGCGTAGATAAAGACCGGATTGAAAGCACAATTACGTAGGTACATATATTAGATTACCGGTTGAATATTTCCGAAAGGCATGGATCCGAAAACTGGCAAAAACCATCGGTGATCCAATCAAGATCGACGGAAACACGTACTCAGCCACGAGGGGATGCTTCGCCCGTTTCTGTGTGGAGGTACGCACAGACGTTCCGCTCGACCGCGACATGCGGTAAAGCAGACCACAGGAAGGAACAGTGCGCGAGGGGGGATTTGAAGGCTTCGACCTTTAAGACCACGATCGCGGACGTAATGAACGACGATGAAACTGATAAGGTGGCTGAGACGGATGAAACGAAATGGCTGGTAGCAAAAGCAAAAAAGAAAGAATATGGCGAGTGGATGATAGTCCAGCCGAGGAGAAATCCGAAAGGGAAAGAGATTGACACAAAAAAGGTGGTGGCAAGAAGTAATGAAAAGGCAAGGAGAAGGTGTTTGAGGAAATGTCAAAAACAAATGTTGAAACAAGGAACAGCAGCTCTAGATCGTTCGTGTTTGGAGGACCGAGTCCAATATTTCCCAAAGGAAAATCTCAAAATAAGAAACAATTCGGATTAGGAAAGAAGAACTCTAGCAAAGACAGGAATCCTAATTCGAATGTAAGTCTACAAGGGAAGAATAAGGATAATTCCTTATCAAAAGCAAACACCAGCAATAGAAATTCATTCGCCCCACTACAAGAGAACTGTGCGGCCGAAAACAGTGTGAGAATCTTGACAAAAGGAGATGCGACACCATCTATTACCCTAGGACAAAAGCATGCAAATCTTTCACGTGTTTTTCAGAAACGGGTGCTTGATAGGTCGATGGCTAGAAATCCCGAATTTTGTCACGAGGATACACAAGTTCAGCGGGTATTTAATGACATTACGAACACGTTGGAGGGACAGATTAGTCCAAGTATTGGTAATCCCACAGCAAGTCTGGGAGGTGGAAACGAGGACTCTCCGAACACCGAACACGGAAGGGGTGATGACATGGTGGCAGACTACGGCGATAAGCCGATGGGAAAGCATGAGACAGATGGTTCTCATATTAGAAATAATGAGGCAAATGATATCGACATGGCTGGGGTTTGAGACAGATTTCCCCATACGACCACACCAATTAATTAATATGTCGATGAAGATAGTGTCATGGAATTGTCAGGGAGCCGAGAAAGATGAGTTTCGTTGAAACTTCACAGAATTTGTTAGGATCCATAATCCTACGGTGGTTTATATTCTTGAAACACGTGTTAGGGAAGCCCACGCGAGAGGAATCATCCCAACTCTAGGGTATTCAAGACACGTGATGGCCCCTACCGAAGACATGACGGGAGGGGTGTGGATGCTGTGGCAGGAAGATGAAGTGGATGTGGAAGTACTAGGAGTTAACTATCAAGCGATTCATGCGAGGATTCGGTTGATAGCTAATGAGACATGGAGAGTGGCTGGGATATACGCACAACCACGAAAGGCGGATAAAGTGAGAGCCTTTGATGATCTAGTCTCGGTGGCGACGAATTGTAGGGAACCATGGCTAGTAACGGGAGAGCATGAGATTGAGTGAGAGATATAACTTCGTTTTTTTTTTTGGTGACTTAATTAGTGAGAGAGATAAGACTCAATTCCTACAATCATGCAAAATATCTCCAGTAATTATGGAAACGACATTTAAATTATCTTATCTTTGTTTTGCTAAGATTTTGGACGTTAAAAGAAACATTCTATTAGAGTTTGTTCGACATTTAAAAAATTTGTTTCGTCAGCATCATTCCACTTTGTTAATGTTGTCAGTTGTCAGCATCATTCCACTGTGGATGTTATGGAATGATTTTGAAGTTAATGTTGAAATCACATATGTTCATGATCAAGCTATTTCAGCTATTATTAAACCTGTTATTGGGAATGAGTGGAGACTTACAAGGGTTTATGCTCAGCCCAGGAAGGCTACTAAAATTAGAGTTTTTGATAATTTAGCAGCCTCAGTATCTGTCGATCCTATTCCCTGGTTGGTCACATGGGATTTCATTGAGATCTTATTTGATCATGAGAAAAGAGGCAGTATGGAGCTCTTATCCAAGCCAGGTTAGATAGGGCTCTAGCTAATTAGGAATGGTTTAAATTGTTTCCTGATTACATAGTTGAGAATCTCTCTCACACTTATTCTGATCACCACCCTATTGGCATTTGGTGTCATGGCAATGGGAAGTTCCTGGGGGGAAAACCTTTTCGGTTTGAAGAAATGTGGTTTACTAATCTTGATTGCCAACCACTTCTTCAAGGAATCTGAAATGATCAAACCTCTCTATTTGATGCTATTATGAAGGTTCCTAAGGTTATGATTCCCTGGAACAAAAAACATTTTGGTAACATCTTCAAGAAGAAGAGGATCTTGGAAGCAAGACTGGGGGGAATTCAAAAAGCACTTAGCTTCAGACCCCATCATCAGTTATGCAATCTTGAAGAATAATTGACGAAAGAGTATAATCTCATTCTTAAACAGCAATAACGTTTTTGGCTTCAGAAATCAAGGATCAACTGGATTAGAGAATGTGAGAGAAACGCTAAATTCTTTCACAAGTCTACCTTGGTGAGGAGGAAAAGGAATCAAATTTTAGAACTGAAAATTGATGGGATATGCGAGAAAGAGGAGCATGTTCTTCAGGACCACACGAGACAGTACTTCTTGAAACTATTCTCTGGCCCCTCCCCTTCCTCTCTCGAGAGATCTCTTCATGTTTCTCCTTACCAGACACTGCTGCAGCCAGAAGATATTGACACACTCAACATGCCTATATCTGCTGAGGAAATCACACAATCTCTACTCCTAATGCATCCTCTGAAGGCTCCTGGCCCTGATGGCTTGAATGCTAGCTTCTTCCAGAGAAATTGGGAATGGTTAGAACACTCTTTGGCCAAGTTTGTACAAGATGTCTTTACTTTCAGTCACTTTAATGCAAGTATTTGTAAAGCTTGTGTCTACCTGATCCCTAAGGTTCAGCACCGTGAGGGGGTTCATCAGTTTAGACCAATTGCTTTGTGCAATGTGGTTTACAAACTTATCACAAAATGCATCACATCTAGGTTGAGAAGTTTTATGCCTCACCTACTGGCTCCTACCCAATCCAGTTTCATCAAGGGTAGATCTACTGACGATAACATTGTTGTTCTACAATAAGCGTTGCACTCTCTCAGAAAGAGGAAAAAGGAACAAGGTAGGCAGCATGATCATGAAGCTGGATTTCGAGAAAGCTTATGATAAGGTTAGATGGTCCTTCCTTCATAACACTCTTGAAGCTTCCAGTTTTCCTCCATCTCTTATTACTCTCATAATGCACTGTGTGATGAATGCTTCTACTAGCATTTTGTGGAATAGTTCACCCCTATATCCTTTCCAGCATCAGTGTGGCCTAAGACAGGGGGATCCCTTATCTCCTTACGGAGAGATTATCATACCTCATTCAGTAGGAAGTGGAGAAAGGGACTTGGCACCCTATTACACCATGCATAAATAGTCCTAGTCTAAGCTATCTGTTATTTGCTCATGATTTGATCATCATGGGGAAAGACACCATAGGCACTACTAATGCCCTAAAGAGGGTGTTAGACCTCTTCTGTGAATCCTCTGGACTCAAACTAAGTCATCAAAAATGCAAGATTTTCTTCTGCAAGACTCATGGACCTAATATTAAGACATATCGGTGATCTCTTAGGCTTTAGTCAAACTATAAATCTTGTGAAGTACTTGGGAGTTAAATTCATTCATTGCAGAATTAGTAGAGAAGATTATGCTAATACCTTTGACAAAGTTCTGGGAGAGTAGTTGTTATCTTTAGCAGGGAGAGGAACACTAATCAGCTCAGTCCCCTCATCTATGGCTACTTACACCATGCAGTACTCTTATCTCCCAGAGCATGTATGTGAGAAACTGGATAGACTGAACAGATCCTTCTTGTGGTCCAGTGACATCAACCAGAGGAAGTTGCATTTAGTTAACTGGAGGACAGTGCTCAAACCTAAGAAAGAGGGGGGGTGTCTTGGGCTTAGGGGTACAAGAACTTCTAATGAATCCTTGATAGCTAAGTTGGCTTGGAAAGTCTTGACAGAAGAAGACTATGTTTGGCTCAGACTGATCAGAGCTACATACTTAAAGGGCAAAACTATTTCTCAATGCTCCTCCCAGTTATCAGACAGTCCTGCTTGGAAGGGAGTTCTTAAAGTTTTTAATCTCATGAAAGATCATATCAGGTGGAAGGTGGGGAGAGGTGATCATATCTCATTCTGGTTTGATAACTTGAGGGGATCTGGAAGCCTAAGTGAAGAGAATATTAACATTCACTCATCTGAAAGGCATTTGAAACTCAATGAAGTTCTGAGTAAGGAAGGTCAGTGGCTCCTGGATCCCATTCTCACTCACATTCGTCAGCCTATTTTTCAGTCACTTCATCTCAACTCTATCACCCTTTCTAATCAGGAAGATAAAGCCCTAGGGGATGGCACTTCCAATGGTGACTTCTCCTGTCAATCAGCCTATAGGTTATTCCATTCAAGATTCATCAATCCAGGGGTGGACCAAGCAATGTGGCCTGGATATGGAGTCTAGATATCAGCAACAAGCTCCAACATTTTATCTGGTTATTGTGTCAGGACAGACTACCAACTAATGTCTTGAGATTTAAATGCAATGCTGCTATGTATGCTATGTGTACCATGTGTGATTATCCACAAGAAACTGGTTTGCATTTATTGAGGTACTGCAAATCTGCTAGAGCTATCTGGCTGCATATTATCCATCCTGAGGACTTGATCAGATTTGATAGTATGTCTGATGATCAGTGGATCAAACTTAATGTGTCTAGGGAAGAGTTCAGGGACACACTCAGGGATAGCTTTCACTGGAAATGGATATTTCTTGCTAGCGTATGGATCTACTGGAAACAAAGAAATGATACAGACTTTCATAAGAAACATATTGGTATCCAAGGGAGGCTCTTTCAAATCAAACAGCTCAGTCTGAACCTTTTTCTTGGCAGAAGAAAGAACAGTCAAGGCATGCTCAACAAGAAATGGAAGAAACCTCATACTGGTTGGTTTAAATTAAACACAGATGCCAGTGTTCAGGGACAAGTGAACCGAGGTACTGGATCTGGTTTCTTAGGGATGATCAAGGAAACTGGTGTTGGGGATTCTCCTTTCCTATTCCTACGCCTAGTCCACAAGTGGAGACTGATTCCTATGTGGTTTTTCAACTTATCACAAGTGTGGTGGAACCAATTGCAGCATTTCAAAGTCTTGTTAACGAGTGCAAAATAAACCTTCATAAGACTTGGGACTACATTGTTAAATAGATTCCAAGGAGTGCTAACTTAGTTGCTGATGCTCTATCAAAGTTTCAGGATACTAGTTTTGATGTGGAGCTCTTTTGGGAGTTCCCTCCATCTGCTATCATTAGTAGTTTAGTTGCCAAAGACATTATATAATTGTTTCTTGTTTTTCTTATGTATAAAAAATAATGTTGTCAGTTGTCACTTGTGAAAGTTATATGTCATGTCGTTTTAGTGGGCTCGTCTTACAAATGCAGAAAATTAGGTTAAAAGTACTTTACATCCATAAAATATCAAGTATTCATACTTTGCACCCCTTTAGTCAATGTTTTCATTATCGGACAGGACGTCGACTCGGTACATCACTTGTTACTAGTTTTACTGGTTTGAATCGGTAGAACCACTTATCCGACCAGTCAATGCAGTCAACTATTCTAAGTTTAAAGTAACATATTACGTATCCTAATGTGAAATCTTTTTAGTTATTTTATAAAGAAAAATGGGTACAAATAATACAATATATTATACATTCATATTCACAATCATATTATTGAAGTTAATACTTCACTTTATTGAAGATTATAAGATAAGAGTATATATAATGCATATTTGAATGATATATATATACATATATTATAATTACATATATAGTTGGAGTTTAATTAAGATATGTGATTCTTTTTTGGATAAATAATGACCCAACTTTAATAATTGATTTGAGCCCATGGACATTTGTGAACTCAATTCTTTAGGGCCCATTTGTTAACTTTCAAAACATGTTTACGAAAGTGGCCAAATATATTTAAACCTAAACTTCTCTTCTTCCACCTCCTTAATTCTCTTTCATTGTCATCTTTCATTTTATTTTTTCACCGGATCTTACTTCTATTTTGTTTTATGTTTATTTCTAATTCTCATATTAAACGTTATGAGAGTAATAATCTTTACCAAAAAAGAAAGAGTAATTTGACTTGTATCAAAAGTGTATTGATATGTTTGCTTTTCTTTTTCATCTGTGATTTTCTTTTTAACAATCAAAGTTTCTATTTTCTCACAAAATTAATTCATTTTATTTCCTTTATTCTTTTGTTTTAATTTTTTTTCCTTCTAAGTGAAACGGGCCGATTCGATCCATTCACCAGCCGGTTCACGGTTTTGGGTCGGTTTTTACTGGCCCACTCTGGTCCAAAACAATGACTGGTTCACATGATCAACTGGTCCGGAGTATTGGCCGATTCTCGATTGAACGGATTCGATCGGCCGGGTCGGACCGATTTTAATAACGCTGCCCTTAGTGTGTAGGTATTTTTAGAGCGATAAATATATTTTCAATACTTGAAAAAAAAAACAAAAAAACTCATAAATAAAAAATGTGTAAAGGCAAATAAGAAAAAAAAATTTGTCAAACCACCGTAACTACGCCACCACCGTTGTTACGACGTGCGCCATCGCCGTTGCTACATCATGCAATGACCGCGGCGCCTCTTCCACGTGCCATCAACACTGAAATTATTTGGATCGGGATTGATACGTGTTTCACACAATATTAAACTGATGTTGACTTAACACTGATCACCTCTCACAATGTTAAGTTGATGTTGCCTTAACACTGTGAAGAGTAAATCTTCTTGACATAGAATATGAAACGTAATATAATGAATACAAGAAGATATTTTTCAAAAGATTATAAATAGTTATAATCTTCCTAGGCTTAGGCGAAATAATCACTATGAATAATGATTTTAACAAAATGTTTCTCACAACTTTCAAGCACATACTTTCAAGTTGATCAAACACAATCGAGCAAACAAAAACTAACTCTCTAAATCTAATACTAGACTTAGCTCATTAATCTCAAACCTTGATGAAGCAAGACAAAATCTAAACGACAATTGATCTAATCTCTAGATTATTTAGCTTTATTTTCTTGTTTTGTCTTGATGTACTTCATAACCTTATATAGGTTTTTGAATCGTGATCTTTAACGTATGTTGTACACGATTTTGTTAATTCTCCAAGCTTCCTTGCCGAACTCGACTACCCTTAGTATCAGACTCCTTCTGGAATAATGTTCCCATAATTAGACTGAGTTCTAATTAGGAAAGTCACATGCTTCAGTTCAGAGATCATCTTGGAAAGTTCCCTAGTTGCACTTCAACTCCTATTGTTTCCTTGTTTAGAGAACGAGTTCCGCCAATAAACATATATCTTGAACAAGGAAATTACATGCTTTAGCTTAGGTTTAAGCTTGATCCTGAAACATACTAACTCAACTAGAAACGTGGAACTTGGTTAATGGATGAATAAAGCCAAATCATAAATATACAACATTTAGAATCCTGAATGTTAGAGAGTTTATGTTTCCAATGTTAGCCCATCATTGTATCTCCAGTGTTGATATAACATTGACCAGACAACCTGCACTTCCAGACACAGCCCCATCTTTGTCAAATATTGTTTCAACTTTCTTGTGAAACAATCTCAAATTGCTTAGTAGAAAAATGAATCAGCGTCACCAGCACACCCACCACCTCCACTGCCGCTACACTGCCAATCAATTGCATCATCAAGCTTAGAAAATATTATTTTAACTATATATCAGCATGCTTACTTACCAGTTTTAATACCAAATAAAAAGAAAAAATATTTGTTTAATCTTGTGTAGTTAATTGGTTCCAATATTTCTTTTTCTCTCCTTTCGGCATTTATAAGCATTGAAATGGGAAAGGGAGTATTAGGATTAGGAAAATGATATATACACAGCAAAATCCTTCAATACAGAGCAATTTTCTATAATAGACTATTTTACCCTTTTTAAGTTGTTTGAACAATACATTTTCCATTTAATATGCCATAATTGTCACTACAAGATTTTTGGGTCATTCCCGACCGCAAAGTCGGTCGGGAATGACCCTTTCCCGAAAGATTTTTGATCGGGACGGCCGGTCGGCATTGCTTCGGTCGGAAATTTTTTCCCGGCTGAAGTTCGGTCGGCCCGACTTTTTCCCGACCGAAAATCACGATCGAAAATCAGTCGGAAGTTTTCCGATCGCAGTCCGGTCGGGAATTACTTTCTCGA
Source organism: Linaria vulgaris (assembly GCA_948329865.1). Lineage (NCBI taxonomy): Eukaryota > Viridiplantae > Streptophyta > Magnoliopsida > Lamiales > Plantaginaceae > Linaria > Linaria vulgaris. Next base: position 9,879,204 of record OX415249.1, on the reverse strand, counting down.
CCAAAAATTGGTCGTGAATAATATTCATATTATTTCCGACCGCATTTCGATCGGGAATAATATTTATATCATTCCCTACCGATTTTTGGTCGGGAATAAAATTTGTCAAAATAAAAAAAATAACATTTCGGTAATAATTACCGGAATATTATTATTTTTAATATTTTGAAATATTTTCGATTTATTACCCAATCTAATACATTCTTTAGCTTTTTTTTGTGTTTTAGATGGGCAATTATATTTTAGATTCATTGGCCAATCTAAAACACAAAAAACTTAAATCATTGTTTATATAAAAGGAGAAAAAATGCTTGTTAAAAGTTGAAGAAAGAAGTGAAAAAATTAGCTTTCAAGATGAAAGAAAAAACTGTTTGAAGATGAAAGAAAAAAGTGTTTGAAGATGAAAGAATAAATGGTGTTTGTAGAAAAAAAGTTTTGAAATGAAGAGAAAGTTGAAGAAAAAATGTAAAGTAGATGAAAAAACGTGGAGAATAATGAAGTGTATTTATAGAAAAAGTTAAATTTTTTTGAATTTTTGGCAAATTTGAATTTTCCACCGAGTCCCGCCAATTTTTCGAGTATTCTCAACCGAAATTCCGTCGGGAAAGTTTGAAATATGGCCTACGCGCCAAATTTTCAAAATTTGCCGACCGAATTCCGGTCGGCATTGACCTTGAATATTATTCCCGACCAATTATCGGTCGGAAATTTGTTTGAATGTTGTTCCCGATCGAAAATCGGTCGGGAATGACAATGAATATTGATCCCGACCGAAATTCGGTCGGAAATAAGTGTCAATGTCGACCGATTTTTTTGGTCGGCAACATGTTTGAATATTTTTGCCGACCGATTTTCGGTCTGGAAAAATAGTAAATTTTACTTTTTTCGATCTTCTGGAAAAACTTGATGTGTTTGTTATGTATAACTATAGAATCTCACTAAATACATGAATTGCACTAATAGTTAGTTAGTTTAATGTACTTTTAATTATGAAGTTAGTATGGATTACCGGAATATAAGTTAAGTTAGTTTTGAGTTTTACATATATTAATCATACGTAGTATAGAGTATTCACAATTGGTGATTAACATTTGTTACTGAAATTGGATCGGGTCGATACGTTTGTTGTTGTTAACAATAGTTTTGTATGTTGTTAATCCAACAATGTTACTTTTACAACAGACCAGAGTTATAGTGCAGCGGAATTAACAAACACGGAATTTAAGAGGTGAATATAAGATTATATTAACTTTCGAGCCGTAGGCAAAATAACCCGTTAAGGTTTTAACAAAAGTCGTTCGCTCAACTCTCAAGGTCCTCACTCTCAAATTGATTGAACTAAGCAAAGCACACAAGAATTGTTTCGACTATCTCTAAAAGCTCCTCACTCTTAGATCTATTCTAACAACTCACAAACTTTGCTAAAGCAAGACAATACTCAACAACTTGTAAATAAATCTCTCGGATTGATTAGCTGTTGTCTCGTGTTTGTCTTGGTGTACTTCACACCTATATATAGGTTCTTGACTTGGACTTCAAGGTGTGTTGTTCACGGTTGGTAATTCTCCTCGTTTCCTTCTCGAACTCCTCTTCCTTGTTCTCACAGTCCTTCTTGAATAATAGTTCCTTCGTTAGTGATATAACTAAGGAAAGACTCCTTCTTCAAATCAGGACTTGATCTTGGAAAGCATTCCTAGTTGCACTGGAACTCTTCTTTCCTTGTAGAGCGGTTTGCTTAATTAAGGAAACTTTCCTTCTTGGAAACTTGAGCGTCCAACCTATGACAAATTTGTTTCCTGAATAATAATCAAAGACAATCACAATTGTGGAACTCAATTAGTTAAATGTATAATTTGTCAATATTGGATTAACATTTAGTCCAGATAGATGTTCTAACATTGAGCATCTCAATGTTAACTTAACATCAGAGAACAGTTAACACCTGCAAAACAGAGTTAGTACTTTGTAACCAAAGTTCAAATAGCATAAACAGAAACACTAAGTAACAATATAGAAAAGTACTTAATTACAGACCATACTAAGTAGCAAGGAACACACTCCTTGATGAAGAATGAAAAAGAAACAGAAAAAAGCAAAGAAAACTGAATTGTTCATACTTCAATAGAAAACAGAAAATTAAAAGGACTCATAAATTTTGAAATTTGATCTACTCTCCCCCTTTGTGTGAGGAAGGCAGATCCTTCAAATGCTTCATGAGGCTGTGAATATCCTGAAACCTCACTTGCTTGTCAGTTATCTCTCTTTGGGTGTCCTTGTACTCTTTGTCAAGCCAAACCAGAGTCTCCTTCACAAATGCATCAGCAATCACAGAGCAACTATGACCACTTGAAACTGGAACAGAAGAAGCAGCAAACTTGAGAGTCTTCTTCTTCTTTTTCCTGCTTGGACCAACTTCTGCATTGGGATTCCATCGCAAGTCTTGAATCCTGACTTGAGTAAAATAGCTCCTGGTGATGGTCATCTTGGCATTGTTCTTGAGCAGCCTCTTGGTCTTGAAGGCTTGCTTCACCAGAATGTTAGATATCAGAGAGGGATATGGAATGATCCCTTTTGTCTTTGTTGTGACCTCCTTCATGTTCCTCAATACTTTCTCCCCTATGTTCACACTCAGCCCATTTTTCAGTTTATACACCAACTTTGCTGATTCTTTAGTCATTACAGTGGTGTTGGAAGAAGGCAACCAATTATAGGTGGAGACCTTGTGTAGTACAGCACTTAAAGAGGCCAACTTTGTAGTTGGAAAGCTGTCATTCCACTTCCATGTGAGTCGACCAGTGAGGTCAGTGATCACCTCATCCATGCTAGGAAGTTCCTAGCTTCATTCATCCCTATCCAAGCTTTTCCAAACTTGGGAGAGCCCTGGTGGCACACCCACTGAGAGAGGTTCATGTAGAACTCTTTGATCACATCAGGGACATATGATGACTGATTCATCACAGAGCCCAGCACTCCCTTTGCTTCAAGCAACTCATACAGCCTATTTTCCTTGAACATTTTCTCATCAATGTTTTTCTCCATGTGAATAACCCTGTATTGATAAGCCTCCCACTGTTCTTCTGCCTCAGCTGACACATATAAGTCAGAATAAGGCTTCTTGGTATACTCCTCATCAAGCACATCAAAGTACTCATCACTGCCTAATGTTGGAGTAACATCAGCAGGGTCATCAGCTACCAGTAGATCTTCTTCCTCAACTTCATATTCCTCCTAATCATCTTCTTATTCTCTTTCTTCTTCCGACTCAGACTTAGAAGATTCAACAACCACCTGCTTAGCCTTTCACTTCCTAGCAGCAGTAGCTAAGGCAGAGATAGTCAGGCTCTCTTCTTCTTCTTCTTCTTCTCTCTCGACCTCTTCAGGTTGATTGTTACCCTCATCAACAAAATTTTGGTTACCCTCAGTAGTAACCTCCTTAGCCACAGTCTCATCAACCATAGTCTCCTCAACCTGATTACTTTCCTCAGGAAGAGTCTCCACCTCAGCATCAGCAGCAGGCTCAACAGCATTAGCCTCAGATGGCTTAGTGTGCACCTCAAGGTTTTCACCTTCATCAGTACCAACCACAGACTCACCCCCAACATTACCCTCAGGGACCTCATGCAAAACCTCAGAATCAACCACAGCAACAACATGGGCCTCTTTCTCCCCCTCAATACCAACTTCAGCAGTTATATCTTGAGTAGGGTTAACCATCATTACCTCGTTTTCAACGTTGGTGGGAGTGGAGGTTTGCTCAGCAATTTCTGATGTTGAACCAACATCACCCTTTGTGGGTTTCTTGCCCTTGCGCCGTTGATAAGTGGATTTCCTCTTTGGTGCGGCGGCGACGACGGAGACTTCAGTGGTTGTACGTCTGGTACTACGGCGTATTGGCTATTCAATCTGCTCAGCAGCATCTACAAGAGCATCAATGGAAGACTTGTGTGCCATTGTTAGAGTAATTTTAGAGAAGAAATAAAGAATTTTAATTAGCAGAGAATGTTTATTGCACAAGATTTTTGAAATTGTAAATAGTAAGAAGAGATTAGGGCAAATTATATAAGCAATCAGATGAAGAGTATTGATAGTGGTGTTGTAATATGTTACCAAAATAATCGGACCACTATCACACGATCCCGCCCATGTTTAACTTACCACGTGTCAGTGTTAGGTTAACACGTAACCAGAGTAGACTCCAAACCTGAAAAACTTATAAGTTACAATGTTTCAATGTTGAACTAACATTGGTAAGTTAACATCAGAGAGGGAAGTTGTAGGTGCAGGGCTTCATCCAAAGCAACATCATGTGAGAGCGTGAGTTATTGCTATATACTGATCTGAAACCTCAACCAAGTACATAGGTACAAAGACATAGTTTAAGATCATCAGTATGAATAAGTGACAAATCCGACAGAAAAACACAGAGTGGATGTACATATCTAGGGAAAAGGTTTTCCCACAGCATAGAAGATCACACAACATAATGTTTTACCTGCAGTTGGTCACCCACGAAGTATGCCTCAACACATGATTAGGATTAGGATTACTACTCCCCCTAAGCCCAAACCGACATAAGGAAATAATGCAGAACTAGAATGAATGCAACAATGTTAGATCAACAGTGGGTGATGGTAACTAAGTACAAACAACATTACTGACTCGGATCAGGACATATCAATTTATCTTTTACTATTATCATGAACTCTTGTGAACAAAAACTAGTGAATGTTAAAGGATAGTTTCATCACTGAATGTGGGCAGCACAAGACTCCACACACCCCAGCAACTTAACCATCAGCTACAGACTAGGCAAGTACAAAAGAACTGAATGAAGACAATACATTTATCATATACTTATTCACCCCAACTTCTCATGCATACTTGATTACCAACCTGATTACAAGTGAATTACCAAGTGAACAATGCTACTGAATGCAAGCAGCCAAAACTTCAAAGCACCCCAGTAGTAAGGAGCACTATCATGCATAACCTTGGCCATAGACAAAAACATAAAAATAAGCACAACTGAATGACAATGAAGCTCTCAACATCATGTACCCCAGCTTCTCTTCAGGCTTTGTCTAACCTAACATGGATAAGTCACAACTGAATGACATCAGAGTAGTGTGCTCTATGCACCCCAGCTTCTCCCAGATGTTAGGTTAACATTCACAGACTAACAACAGAGTTCTTACTTTACAAAACTCTTGATATGTACCTGTCCACCAGTCAACTCAGATATTTATACAGATTAACCACACAACCCAACAGAATCTCTAACAAATATGTAAAATGCAAGAAAGAAGAATGCAAAGAAGAAACATATAAGAATTACAGATACACCACAACCAATAACCAGTGCTAGACAGTGGTGTTATCTCAACACTGGTGAACTAACCACCCTAGACAATGCACATGCCAAGAGAACTCCTAAAACTGAAGAACCTATGAGAATCTAAGGGTTTAGTGAACATATTAGCAACCTGATTGTTAGTATATATGTGTTCAATGTCAATAAGCTTGTCCTCTACCATGTTTCTCAGAAAGTGATGCCTTATATCAATATGTTTAGTAAGGTATCACTGTCTAACCCATAATCCAGTAGCATGTGTTTAAGCCATACCAACTGGGTGACACAACTGTCTACTGCTATGTATTCAGATTCAGCAGTGGAGAGTGACACACAATTTTGCTTTCTACTGTACCATGAGACCAAGTTATTCCACAGATAAAAAATATCCTCCACTTGTACACTTTCTATCATCAGTGTCACCTGCCCAGTCTAAGTCACTGAAACCTACAAGATTTGTGTTAGTGTCATAAGAGTACCAGATGCCAAAGGCCAAAGTGCCAGATACATATATAAGGATTCTCTTCAGATCATATATGATCGTTGTCGTTTGAAATCGTAAGAATAATGCTTGGATTTGTAATGAAGCATTGAAATTATGGTTGTGTTTACTATTATTAGGGTAGTTATCAACTAAACTAACAACGTGGTACCTCAAATCATCTAAAACACGTCACTTTGAAGTATGAATATTATTTGTGACCGCGCGTCGGTCACAAATATATGCATTTGCGACTGCCACGCGGTCTCAAAAAGCAACGAATAGTCACATTAGCGACCGCGCGGCGGTCCCTAATAGCAACAGTCGGGGTTTCTGTGACCGCCTTGCGGTCGTAGAAACCAACGGCTGCTAGTTTCTGCGACAGCCTGACGGTTGCTGATGGTTGTAGCTGTTGGTTTCTCGGACCGCCAAGCGGTAGGAAAAACCCAATTTCTTCCTATATAAAGGCCCCTCCCTCCTCTTCAAACATTCATTCTAATCTCCATTCTTTCTTAAGGTATCCGCGTTTTTTTCCCCTTATTATCTTAGATTTTTATTCTTAATAATATAATATGTTATTTAATTCTAACTTAAGTTTATTTGTTTGTTGATAGATAAATGTTGTACCCACCCCGAGCGTAATCGTGGTGGAAGCAACATTCTTGCAGGTCGTTTTTCACGCTTCAAGATGTAAGGTGATAATTCTATCACGCTTTAACTTGATTGTGTCTGATATAAATTGATTATAGTATAAATTGTAATTCTTTATTTTATATTTTACAACGATAAATAATGGATTATGAAGCCGATAGATCTTGGATGTATGATAGATACGATAGAGACAGTTATCTGCGAGATAATTTTGTGATGGGGTCCAGACTTTCATTGCATATGCTATGCAACTGGTCGAATACTTAGATCTACAATCGCAAATTAGGTTCCCTTGCACGAAATGCAATAATTTACGATTTTTTCAGTAAATACGATTTTTCAGTAAATACGTGATCATCTACATAAGTCGGGATTTACGCCTGGATATTTAGAATGGGTATTCCACACGGAAACGTCAAAAGAGACTATACCGTCATATTTGCCCGATTCCTCCACCTCATCAAACACCAATATTCTCGATAATCCAGAATACATTGAGGTTCCGTTTACATACATGGTCGTGGATGCACGTGGAGGTCATTATTTTGAGGATGAGACCACTAAGTCGGATTCCAATCCCAATACAAATTGATGCACCTAGGAAAGGTGAAGTTACATCCTAATACATATATAAGTATCCTTCAGTGGATGGCGGAGTGGTTGGAGGACAAGGTACAACATAAGGCGAGTAATATTTATTCCGACAAGGCTTTTAACAAGGCGAAGCCAGGTGTCATGCCACAGACTGTGAAGTAATTATGAAAGGACATGAAAGGGGTGTGTACAATGTTGGAAACAGAGTTAGGGTACGTTAAGTATGATTGTTATCGAAAATAATATTTCTTGTATTACAGGGAGGGGTGTTAGGACTACAACAAGTTCCTGATATGCGGTACGGATAGATACGTGCTTGGTTTGAAATCGAAGGTTGGGAAGAAGAAACTGTGGTGTTTCCCTATTGGTCTTCATCTTCAGAGGTTGTTTAATACATCGGGAACTGCCAAGCATATGACTTGGCATTTGAATTGGGAAGGGGTTACTGATCGAATGATTCACCTAGTGGCATGGGAGGCATGTCAACACTTTGATCGTACGCCCCCTGATTTTGCAGCGGAGCCCCATAACCTAAGACTTGGTGTGTGCACGGACGGATTCACGTTGTATGGATCATCTGGCAAGAATTACTCATGTTGGCCAGTGTTTGTAACCTCGTATAACCTTCCTCCAGATCTTTGCATAAGAAAATAGTTCATATTTTTTAACCTAATAATTTCCGTGCTGTGTAGTCCAACAACAAACTTGGATGTTTTATTGAGACCACTTATGGACGATCTTAAGGTTTTATGGAGCACTGGAGTCTAGACGTACGATATCTCTGGAAGGAAAAACTTTCAATTACGAGTAGCCGTCATATGGACTGTTAGCGATTTCCCAACGTACGGAAACTTATCGTGTCCTTATTGTATGGAGGACACGAAATCCTTTACGTTAGAGAATGGGGCTAAACAATCCTTTTTTGATTGCCATCGCCGATTTTTGCCCAAAGAGCATGGTTGGAGAAAAGACGCACATAATTTTAGAGTAAAGAAAAAGGCACTCAAAGCACCGATTCCTAGGAAGCCAGGTGACCAAATGCGAGAATATATGAATGGGCTCCAGTGTGTAGGATTTGGTACACAATTCAAACACCTACCGGACTTTGGTATGAACATAATTGGTTGTGGAAGAGCATATTCTGGGAACTGCCCTAGTGGTTTACAAACTTGATTCGTCAAACTCAATATGTCATGCACTGCAAGAATAACTTTTTCGATAAGATCATCAACACGGTGTTGAATGTCATAAGACGAAAGACAACATCACGTCCAGGAAATATTTGTCCCTCTTGACCAACCGTAGGGAGCTCATATTACAACCCATGGCCCGAGGTGGGGAATCTAAAAAGCCAAGGGAACTCTATTGTTTGACAAAGAAGCAAAAAAAAGATGTTTGAATGGTTGGCCCAGCTAAATTTTATGAACAGATACGCCTCGAACCTGAGACGATGTATACAGATGCAGGAACAAGTGTTTTTTGGTATGAAGATTCACGATTGTCACGTGTTCATACAGAGATTGATTTCGATTGCTTTTTGTGACTTCTTACCGCCTAACATTTGGGCTACGCTGGTGGAGATTAGTTTTTTATTCAAGGCCATTTGCGAGTCAGAGTTTCAACTAATGATATGAAGGGACTTTAGGAATCCATCGTTGTTACAACGAGCAAGCTTGAGAAGATATTCCCTCATTTTTTCGACTATATAGAGCATTTGGCGACACACTTACCATACAAGGCTAAAGTTTGTGGCCCGGCTCACTACAGGTGGATGTATCCATTTGAGAGGTAATTAAACGTTTAATTAGATTAATATACTTATAAAAATCATTGATTTAATGTATTTATCGTTATTCTTTTTTTTTCAGTCTCATGTTTGATTTTAAGGGGGTTGTGCTGAATACAGCGAGGCCCAAAGGATGCATAGCGAATTCTTACCTATTGCCGGAGCTATCAAATTTGTGTTCCGAATATCTTGATAAAGGCTCTGGTTCTACTGATAAACGACGAAACAGGAATTAGACTTTAGAGAGTTCAGAGTGGGATGATGTGCTCTTGCTATTTCAGAAGAGGAGGCAACCAATTGGACTGTTGAACAACAATAAGTTGTTGACGTGGGAAGAAAATGAGAAAATTGAACTGTACACACTTTTTTATTGTGAAGAATTGGACGCATGGCTCGAGTGAAATTTTAAGATTATTCATATTTTTGTCAATTCTTTATTAATACACTAATTTATATGATATTATTATGTAATAATTTATCACCGTAAATTTGGTCGATATCCCTTCTCGTGTAACCTGGGGCATCTGCAAGTAGGAGGGCCTAAACTTCGTCGTAAACTGTCTGATGAGGGAAGTGATTGTCTTCACTACATTGTGCCAATGTAATGATCTACATGTCCACGAATCGTCGGGGTGATGTAACCCCTATAGACTGCCCATGCCCGATCAGTGCTCATGTATGTGGCTGGAGTCCTTATTGGCCTCTGGCTCGGTCCAGCGCCGGTTAGTGGTGTCCATGTCGGCCTCTGGCTTGGTCAACACTAGTGGGTGGGGTCCTCTTAGCTTTGCTGCATTCTGCAGATGGCGGTCGATGCACTACGATCGACTCTGATGATCGTGGTCGATGGGCTTCTGTGGACTCTGATGATCCAAACGATGAATGGGGGGTCGGGCACGGCTCAGCTGTAGTATGGGACTCGTCGTCGACATATGTAAGCCTCTGCGGTAGGGGATGAGACAATGGTGTAGATCCTTCGCTCGACCCACGGGATTGTGGCGAGAGGGATGGCTCGGCTGTAACGCTAGTCGTTGGACCACGACTCGAGTGGACAATATGTATTATAAGTCTACAACTACCTCGACCACCACTCTCGGCGCTACTACCACCCTGAACCCCACCCTCACTAACATCACTACGTCCTCCAGATCCTCTACCTCGACCACGAGCTTCTCCTAGAGGAGGGCCACTACCAGACGTAGGTGGTCGAGATTGGTACCCTTTTGTTTGATTAACACACTGTGTGTACACTGAATGTTGAGGCAACACCGATCGTATTCGGCGTTGTCCCAACACTCGTTGTATAGTAATAATGCAACAGAATACAGATCACACTGAGATGAATTTTAAGCAGGTTATATGAATATAACATGCCGAGCCTTACGGCCAAATAATCACTAAATGTTACTTTAATGATCTTACCAAATACAACTAAGCAAGGAACCCGGGCCTAACACTAACTAATCTCTGAGCTATAGTTTAGCTATATGAATTACTTCTACTCTTTCAGAACTTACATCTAGTCTTGTTATTGTTCTTGATGTCGAGCATGCCTTCTTATAGGATTTTATTGTCCTTGTCCTGTGGCGTGATAGACATGAGTTGGTGATCGTTCTCTTCTTCATTGGATAACTCTGAAATCTCATTTGGTGTTATCTTCATAAGATATTCAAATACTGTCTTCAAATAACTTTGAATATCTTTGGTTTATCCCTTCGTTAGTAGCATAGATCTGCTCGACCCTTAATACCCTGAAATAATCACAAATAACTACAACTCGTGGAACTAGGTGAGTTTAAGAATAAAGTCAAAAAATAATATTCAACTTAAATAACTCAAACAGAGCAGTGTTGAGTTAAGTGTTGTGCCAACATCTCTTTTTAAAATGTTGGACCAACACTTCCTAACAAAACCTGCACTTTCAATCTCTCCATTTTTGCCTTTCTTCACAAAACTCCATCTGCTACCAATTTTGATTACGTACCTGTATTTTAGAATATAGGAACATTTCTTATTCTAATTTGCTCCACCTTAATCTAAGAATGAAGAGCTGCAGCGTTGAGCCTACACAGTTAATCTTTGTGTTGCCTCGACATTTCTATCGGTCATTTCACCACGTGCAGTTAGTTCAACAGTACAAACCACAACAAACTAGAATAATTAATAATGTGCAGAACAATATTCAGATTACATCCCCTCAATAACAAAACAGAGAACATGCTCTATGTGCCAAAATATGAATTGTTCAAAATAACTTAAAAGTACAAGAAACAAATAATTGGTGACCCTCAATCTCCCCCTTTTTATGAAGAAAGCACCACCAACAGGTGCTTCTTGATGGTGTCCAGCTCCTTGATCTCTTTCTCCCTGTCTGCAATCTCCATTCTCCTGTCAGCAACCATCCTATCACACCACTCCACCTTTTCCTAAATAAAGGCAAAGTTGATAGGCACAGATGGGGTAGAATCATCCTCGGCAACTAAGGCAGTGATGAAGTTGTGTGCCTTCTTCTTCCCGTGCGGTGCACCACTACTTTCTGGAGCATGCAGATCCTTCCATGGGAGATCATTGATTCTTTCTCCTCCAAAGTAGTTCGTGGTGATGGGAAGCTGACCAATCTTGTCCACAAATGTCTCATTTCCACCTCTCTTGAACCCTTGGCCAGTGAGGATTTTGTACATCAAGGAAGGGAAGGGCAAGATTGCATCCGTCTTGTCCGCAACCCCAACAATCATTCAGAATATTCTCTCCACCATGTTCAATGGATGCCCCATATGTAGTTTGTATATCGACACAACCATCTCATGGGAGAGGAATGTGGAGTTGGTTGAGGGTATCCAGTTGAATGAGGCATCTTTGCACATGACAGCAATGAGGGAAGTGAGTCTAATCACCTTCTGCTTGTTCTTCTACTTCTTCTCAAGTCCACCTGTCAGTTCCTTCATCATGTTGTAATCATCAATTTTTTCCTGTCTCTATTGTCCTCTAGGCATCATTGAAGCTTTACTGATGATTGGGGGATTGAACCTGTAGAACTTATCCCTCACATATACTCTCTCATACTTGGGGGACCCCTATGCATGCACAAACTTAGACAAATTACAGTAAATCCCCTAAGAACATTAGGGACATATGGGACAATCTCAATCATGGAATATACCAAGCTCTTAGACTCAAGGAATTCAAACACCTTATACTTTTAAAAGTCATCAATAACAATGTTCCTCTCAGCCCAAATCTTCTGAGCAGTCATAATAGAAAAGTTGTCACTCGCAGTTTTGGTCAAAAAATACTTATTATGACGTTCAGTAGGAGAATCAGCCCCAAATGTTTCTGGTGGTTCAGTCTCAGACTCCTCATCGGGCTCTAGTATTGTGTCTACATCTTCCTCGACTGGTGTTGGATCAACATTCTGATCAATGGGTGTTAGTCCAACATTGCGCACAGGAGATGTTGGCACAACATCAAGCTGATTCTGGTCCTCAGCTTCTTCTGATTCATCATCCTCATCTTCTTCTTCATCCGAGCCCTCTTCCTCATCCTCAACAACAGAATCATCTTCTTTAGATGAGGATTCTTCTTCTTCAGCAGCAACTTCTTCCTCAGTTGCTTCTTCCTCAACAACTTTCACTTGATCTTATACATGTTCGTCTTCCGTCTCCCCCTAAATTTCATAAGTAGGAGTAGGGTGTTAATTCTCCCCAGGTACCTCTGCCTCTTGATTCGCATGTTCATATATCAAAGGGAAATCCTCAGAGATGACAGGTGGGTTTAAAGTAGCTTCTATGTCTGCAGATTCCTGTGTCGTAACAACATCCTCAGGAACTGGTGTTGTGACCGAAGCAGTGGGTTCGTGCGCTGGTACAACATCTTCTAGAACTCGTGTTGGCTTAGCTCTGGTAGCAGCGCCCTTTTTTGACTTTACGTTTGATATGGGTAATTCCCGTATTGGGTGGGCCAATGGGCTAAGCCCATCTTTAGCTATATTGGGGATGGCCCCCAATATCTATATCGAATGTAATATTCGATATAGTACAGATCACATGTACATCATGTGTGCAGTCCTTGCATCCCGAGGTCTATAAATACCCGGGTTCTGCTAATCGAGGTAAGCTTTAATTATTCTCATATGATGTACATCCGATATCGAGCATCACCGATAACACGTTCGACATAACACCCAATATATATCCTTGATATATATCATCAACATACCATACGACATCCATCAGGACATCATCCTCGATGTAGAAGGTCCCCGATATCATCCCAATATCACCTTTGACATCGTATTCGATATCCACGAGATACTCAACATATCATTATACTTGATTGTACAATTAACCTATCACTGATGAACTACGTTCGGCTTGTTTTCCTCAAAGGGATACATAGGCAGCTTGGGATAACTCGAGTTCAGTCGGAAATCATCAAAGATCCATCTGTCCCCTCACCGCGTCGCTTGGAGTACATGTGTGTAAAGGACAATGCTCGTTTCAGCGTAGCCTAGAACCAGCATGATGTGGAGTGTTTCGTCAGCCTGCCAAGTCAGCATACGAACTCGCCCCAAATCATTAGCACCATAAGTGGGAACACACTGGAATGTACTTGTAAACAAGCACGCTATCATAAAATTCAATCGAGTTCATCTAGAATAGTGGAAAGTTGCAGCGCTATTGGACCTATGCTTTTCAGGATCATCCTTACGACTCAAGGCTGGCTCAGAATCATCAAAACCCTGGAGCATACCGAGTTTAGACTCTGCTCCGCCAATCAAGATAAGTCATATCAATTACATTTTATTATTCACCTGCATACTCTGCCATTAATTAGGTTATACTGATTCACCCACATATCGAATACCACATTCGATATCGAGCGTATTTTTGACATGGACATCCACTTTTGATATACGTTGTTCTTGATAAACAATCATACCCGATATTGTGATGGCTTTCAAGATCTCTTAAGCTCGATATCATAATTTACCCGTTACACGTATTCATTGGATATCCTCGTATCTCGATATCCGCATCTGTGGACATTCCTTACTTTCTATCTTTAAGTATTATTGGATATCTTCGTATCTCCGATATACGATATCCGCATCTCCGATACCTCGCGCCTCCGATACCACGCAGGTCTTATTCCCTCATTACGGGATACATAAGCGAACTGGGATTCACCAGGTTCTCAACTATTACCCGTTATTAATCTTTATCTATAGAATGTTATATATATCTCTCTCATATTGACATATTGATTGCAGAAATAAAAATATCCTATGGGATAAGAAAGAAGTACACTTTAAAGGGTAAAAGTATCTTATATCCTAAAGGATAGCAAATTGGAGACTATCCGATTCTTGGTTGTTATCTATCTTGAAGTTTTATGTTGATACATATATTGTTCATATATTTTTATTCGTTTAAATGACATGAACACAGACATCCTCCGTCAACAAAACAAATTCGAGATAAAGAGAATAATAATAAAAAAAACAAAAACAAAATTGTTGGTACAACAGCAAAGAGGTATTGCCCTCACGACATATCACTTGAAAAGGCGATTGTCCATATGCCTCCACGACAAAGATGCTGATTAAACAGCAAAGAGGTATCGCCCTCAGGACATATCGCTTCAAAAAGCGACTGTCCATGTCGTCTACAATCCTACGAGGTCATAACTCTCTTATCCACCACGATAGGCAGGAAAGAACTCGATGGAAGTAACTATCTACAATCGTAAGAGTTCATAACTCCCCTATCCACTGCGATAGGCAGAAGAGAACCCGAGGGGTAACCCTCTACATTCCTACGGGATTCCAACTACCCAAAAAGGACGAATATCTACAAATCTCATGGGATCATAATTCCATATCCACAAAGTTACGGAGGAGGCAGATGAATACATTAACAGGTAATTTGTTTATTTATTATCCAACAAGATATGACAGGAAATATTCAAATACACTTCAATACCATCTTTTATTTCTGAATTCAAACGAGGAAACAAACAATGTCGACTACACAAACTAGACATGCTAGAAATGGCAGCATCACTTCACCAGCAATGGCAGAGCCACATCCACCTATAAGGTAAAATGAAAGAAATGGCAGCGTCACTTCTAACAATACGGTAAAATGCCAAAAATGGCAAAGTAATATCTACATATACGGTAAAATACCAGAAATGGCAGAGTAACAATTACCTTAATGGTATTTTGCTCAAAATGATAAGAGTAACATGTATGTTTACGGATACATACTAGAAATGGCAAGAGTCACATCTACCTACACTGTAACATGCCATAGATGGCAGAGAAATTTCTACATATACAGTTTCATGCCTAAATTTGCAAGATGAATATTTACCAACGCGGTACCGAACCTAAAAGGCAAATAATCTGCACATACGCGGTACACTGCCTAAAACAGCAACAAAACGTATACCTACGTGGTACCCTGCCTTAAATGACAATGAATCATGCACCCACGTTTTACCCTAACTAAAATTACATCAAATCATATATATGATTCCTTACAAAATATTCCTTTATATATTACAAATAAATAATTTACATTGAAACACCATGCAAATTGCAGAAATTTGCGCACAAATAAGAGATGACACGCTTGTATTAATCCAAACAATTATGAATAAAGACGAACCAGATTACAACGACTAGTACCTACATGCTATCCCCACCTCATACGGCACAAAAAAAAAGTACCTATGTGGTACCTCGCCTCTTAAGGCACAACAAAGCATTGAAAGGAGACCCCGACTCTCAAGGGCACATAATCGTCGCCACATGCCTCCTCAAAATCAAGCATGAGGATACAAAACTAAAGTAGTTAGCTAGACGCCTACTCTGTATTATTATAATAAACACCTAATTAATGGCAAAATAGTGCTAGACGTTCAAAAACAGCGCGATAACATGATTAGATGAATAAATCATTCATACCATAATTTTATGACAGTGGCGTTACATTCGTCACCGTACTGGGACTAAGATAACATCGTGAAACACGTTCATTATCGCGTGCGAGACGCCAATCAAGAAAAAGACCAAGTGCAGAAACATGTTGCAGATGTTGCAGATGATAACAACATCTCTATCTACTATGATGCTTAACATCTTACCCATACTGGTCAATCATTTCAAAAGGAATCCACTCTAGGTGGTACAATATGACTTTACCCTTTCAGGTAATGTCAATTTCTAAATTAAGCCAACACCAACGGTAAACTCTCATCGCTAATGAGATCTCCAATACTACCATGACGACTATAAGAAATATAAAGCAAGGTTCAAAATGAACAACTACCGAGGATGCATTGATTAAATAAAATCGCTCCAACGCACAATAAACGTTCAGCGGAAGATCATTCCAACCAGCATAATATTCTACACTTTACATCACCGTAAACTATACAACTTACTCAAAGAGTGACCAACCTATACCCTTTAGTAGCGCAAGCAAACGATATGATATGCACTAGGCGCATACCTAAGAATGTCAAGAAACTTCTCCACATCCATCATCGTATTCATCATTTTCACAATTACTATACCTTCCTTACGATGACTTCTCGGTCATTACATATCTTATCCTCTTTAAGATTGACAAAGTGCATGCTTAAGTTACATGGAAAAGAATGTTGACATCTCTCATTGGCCCTATAAATGATATGGAAGTAAACCGTCATTTACAAACATTGGCCTGAGGAGCCTTCAGTCTGCCATTACGGGCTTTAACTTTTCCAAATGATGTTTCATATGAGTTTTGCTCTCGCTGCAATCTGGCTCACTATCAATCTGGCCTTGACTTCAATCATTTTACTATCAGTTGATTCGCTGACGGAAAAAGGCATAAAATACCTCAAACAGTAAATGATATCTCATATCCTATGAGAAATGATAGACAATACCATAACAGGTAGACGAATCTCCTATCTTACAGTACGATGACTAAGAATACCTTAACATGTCGATTTATCTCCTATCCTATGTGATATGGCAACAAATAACTTAACCGATATACTTATCCTACCATGCACGACAATAGATTCCTACCCAAGCAAATGATATCTCATATCGTGAACAATAGCAACCATACTAAATATAGCAGCTAGTGTTAGAATTCAAATAGAGTAGCGAACAAAGATTACGATTATCTAAAGGTTATAAGACAACCACAGCAAAGGCCACATAGTGCCCCTCCGACTCTCAATTTGGACACTGCAGCCCACACTTCACGCCAATCAACAAGAGATTCTTTTTCTTGAGAATCTCGACAACACCATCTGGCTCAACATTTTCATAACTACACTCTGCGCTGGTGATAGCTCAGAACCACCCACGAGAGGTAACAATATTTGAAGCTACATTCTACATAGCTTCAGCTAGAAATTTCCCAATAATGGTACAATGAAACATACCTTGCGCGGTATCCAAGTCATTTACCTCTAATGCCACAATACAATATTCTCTACATGGTATTTATGTCGTAGGGCATACTGAGCACGTTATCATAGATCATACCTCACAAGGTATGACAAGTATCATTTGTGATACAATGTTAACTACGTCTACCTGTAAAGGTAATAGACACTACATCTGATAAAGTGCTCGAATAACTCAAGAGATACCTACAAAGTTTGAGTTAATTACGCACCCTTCTCTCCAACGCGAGACCCAACCACACTAACGTTATGGCTGGGCTAGAACATTCAATTTTTTTCTCATATCCGAAATTGTTATGTGGGTAAAATCATAATAAGCAATAATGAGCGCTATCATCGGTGACCCTGAAACTCTCAATCACTTGTCAACCTAATGAAAGGTTGGTAAAAACCTGATTTTCATAAACAATCACGTATACACAATCGTAAGCTATAATCACAATAATACATGCAAGCATTGCACATGCAAAACCCCAAGTGGTCTAATTTGTCTCTAGCAACAACGCTTTTGGGGCCATGAGGGCCTCGTTCCGAGATCATCCTCTTCGTGTTCTACACTGCTCTTGACTAAGACATATTTGTCCCTATATTATTATGGGTCCTCTTCCCCATCAACCCATAACAGGAATGGTCAAGCACCCACCTTGGTACACACGCTATTCGATGTAGCTCTCTTGCGACCACGCGTCGCATCAACCTCTATATCGTCATTTGCATCGAACATAAGCATGTTACTCGAAATGCATTTCCTTAGGTGAGTATAGAGCAGCAATGCATCTTTAAGTATCACGTCTCAAAAATCTCTTCGAATGGTAACAATCTTGATGGCCGCCGATACATTCAATGATCATCGCATCGAGAGCCAATCCTCGACATTAAGCAATTGTACATTATATCATTTGCAGACATAGTTACAATTAGAGTTTACAACCTCTACTTACCCGCTGGCGTTCTCCAGTAACGCCATCAACAGCGTCTTGGTCAAGGACTATCAGAAGTCTCGTTCAAGATCAAGAAGAGTCTGAACTGGAGATTTCGAAAACAAAGGAACAATTTGCGGAGAACGTCATGAAGGCACACACCGCAAAGAGTCAGCATTCCAGAATGAAGACCCATTACAAATTAAGAGGGGGTGTTGAGCAATAATTTGCAATTAAGGGCAAAAAAAAATATCCTCAACAAACAAGGCCCACAAAGTAATATATGAAGGAAACTTCTATAGTGGATCGGTCAAAAGAAGAGGAGAGAAAGTAGCCGTAGGCTACATGAGTGATATGTAAATTGCATTGTAATATTGCATTATTGTAATTGCATTTCTCTCCTCCAATAATGCATAATTCATATCTAGCCCCAAATATTTTTATCATATTCCTAATATATCCCTAAACACCCAACATGTGGTATCAGAGCCACCCCTGGCTCGATATCTTTCCAAAAATAGAAAATACAATTGAACCCCGTCCAACGAGCTCACCGTCGCATACTCGCAACAAAAAGAATGAATGTTTGTTGCACATTAATTATGCAGCGTCCAAATGTGAGGACGTTATTTCAATCCCATGATGAACACTGGGATATAGTCGACCAAGACGACAAGCCCAAGACGGAGGAAGAAGCATTGTTGATTAAAAAAAAAGAAGGAGCACAAGGAGAACAAGACTGGAGATGTGAAAGCCTTGTCCTTTATGCACCAGGGGGTAAGTCGGTCCATTGTTCCGCACATAGCGGGTATTAAAAAATATGTAAGGTGAAGGGAATATTTTGCAAAAAGTAATTTGGTGGCAATGAGAAATAAAATTATAAGATGATCCTTGAATAGAATAAAGGATCAAAGGAAGCTCACAAAGAGCCAAACTTGGAAAAAGCAGTCCAAGTTAAAGTTACTGCAGGTGAAAAAAAAATGACGCCAGCAGAACAACCAAAGCGCCTCAAAAGGCAGTGAAGCAAAAAATATTGCAGCTACCAATGTAGCACGTGAAGCTATAAAGCTCACAAGAAACGTAGAGGATATTCGACAAAGCAAGAAGTCCTACTACAAAAATTGCGACACAGAGTCGACTACTGCAAAAATTATCAGAAGTCTCGTTCAAGATCAAGAAGAGTCTGAACTGGAGATTTCGAAAACAAAGGAACAATTTGCGGAGAACGTCATGAAGGCACACACCGCAAAGAGTCAGCATTCCAGAATGAAGACCCATTACAAATTAAGAGGGGGTGTTGAGCAATAATTTGCAATTAAGGGCAAAAAAAAATATCCTCAACAAACAAGGCCCACAAAGTAATATATGAAGGAAACTTCTATAGTGGATCGGTCAAAAGAAGAGGAGAGAAAGTAGCCGTAGGCTACATGAGTGATATGTAAATTGCATTGTAATATTGCATTATTGTAATTGCATTTCTCTCCTCCAATAATGCATAATTTATATCTAGCCCCAAATATTTTTATCATATTCCTAATATATCCCTAAACACCCAACATGTGGTATCAGAGCCACCCCTGGCTCGATATCTTTCCAAAAATAGAAAATACAATCGAACCCCGTCCAACGAGCTCACCGTCGCATACTCGCAACAAAAAGAATGAATGTTTGTTGCACATTAATTATGCAGCGTCCAAATGTGAGGACGTTATTTCAATCCCATGATGAACACTGGGATATAGTCGAGCAAGACGACAAGCGCAAGACGGAGGAAGAAGCATTGTTGATTAAAAAAAAAGAAGGAGCACAAGGAGAACAAGACTGGAGATGTGAAAGCCTTGTCCTTTATGCACCAGGGGGTAAGTCGGTCCATTGTTCCGCACATAGCGGGTATTAAAAAATATGTAAGGTGAAGGGAATATTTTGCAAAAAGTAATTTGGTGGCAATGAGAAATAAAATTATAAGATGATCCTTGAATAGAATAAAGGATCAAAGGAAGCTCACAAAGAGCCAAACTTGGAAAAAGCAGTCCAAGTTAAAGTTACTGCAGGTGAAAAAAAAATGACGCCAGCAGAACAACCAAAGCGCCTCAAAAGGCAGTGAAGCAAAAAATATTGCAGCTACCAATGTAGCACGTGAAGCTATAAAGCTCACAAGAAACGTAGAGGATATTCGACAAAGCAAGAAGTCCTACTACAAAAATTGCGACACAGAGTCGACTACTGCAAAAATTATCAGAAGTCTCGTTCAAGATCAAGAAGAGTCTGAACTGGAGATTTCGAAAACAAAGGAACAATTTGCGGAGAACGTCATGAAGGCACACACCGCAAAGAGTCAGCATTCCAGAATGAAGACCCATTACAAATTAAGAGGGGGTGTTGAGCAATAATTTGCAATTAAGGGCAAAAAAAAATATCCTCAACAAACAAGGCCCACAAAGTAATATATGAAGGAAACTTCTATAGTGGATCGGTCAAAAGAAGAGGAGAGAAAGTAGTCGTAGGCTACATGAGTGATATGTACATGGCATTGTAATACTGCATTATTGTAATTGCATTTCTCTCCTCCATAAATGCATAATTCATATCTAGCCCCAAATATTTTTATCATATTTCTAATATATCCCTAAACACCCAACATGTGGTAGCAGAGCCACCCATGGCTCGATATCTTTCCAAAAAAAGAAAATAGAATCGAACCCCTTCCAATGAGCTCACCGTCGCATACTCGCAACAAAAAGAATGAATGTTTGTTGCACATAATTATGCAGCGTCCAAATGTGAGGACGTTATTTCAATCCTATGATGAACACTGGGATATAGTCGACCAAGACGACAAGCGCAAGACGGAGGAAGAAGCATCGTTGATGAAAAAAAAATGAGGAGCATAAGGAGAACAAGACTGGAGATGTGAAAGTCTTGTCCTTTATGCACCAGGGGGTAAGTCGGTCCATTGTTCCGCACATAGCGGGTACTAAAAATATATAAAGTGAAGGAAATATTTTGCAAAAAGTTATTTGGTGGCTGTGAGAAATAAAATTACAAGATGATCCTTAAATAAAGTAAAGGATCAAAAGAAGCTCACAACGAGCCAAACTTGGAAAAAGCAGTCCAAGTTAAAGTTACTGTAGGTGAAAAAAAAATGACTCCAGCAGAACAACCAAAGCGCCTCAAAAGGCAGTTAAGCAAAAAATATTGCAGCTACCAATGTAGCACGTGAAGCTATAAAGCTCACAAGAAAAGTAGAGGATCTTCGACAAAGCAAGAAGTCCTACTACAAAAATTGCGACACAGAGTCGACTACTGCAAAAATTATCAGAAGTCTCGTTCAAGATCAAGAAGAGTCTGAACTGGAGATTTCGAATACAAAAGAACAATTTGCGGAGAACGTTATGAAGGCACACACCGCAAAGAGTCAGCATTCCCGAATGAAGACCCATTACAAATTAAGAGGGGGTGTTGATCAAGAATTTGCAATTAAGGGCAAAAAAAAAAATATCCTCAACAAACAAGGCCCACAAAGTAATATATGAAGGAAACTTCTATAGTGGATCGGTCAAAAGAAGAGGAGAGAAAGTAGCCGTAGGCTACATGAGTGATATGTAAATTGCATTGTAATGTTGCATTATTGTAATTGCATTTCTCTCCTCCAATAATGCATAATTCATATCTAGCCCCAAATATTTTTATCATATTCCTAATATATCCCTAAACACCCAACATGTGGTATCAGAGCCACCCCTGGCTCGATATCTTTCCAAAAATAGAAAATACAATCGAACCCCGTCCAACGAGCTCACCGTCGCATACTCGCAACAAAAAGAATGAATGTTTGTTGCACATTAATTATGCAGCGTCCAAATGTGAGGACGTTATTTCAATCCCATGATGAACACTGGGATATAGTCGAGCAAGACGACAAGCGCAAGACGGAGGAAGAAGCATTGTTGATTAAAAAAAAAAGAAGGAGCACAAGGAGAACAAGACTGGAGATGTGAAAGCCTTGTCCTTTATGCACCAGGGGGTAAGTCGGTCCATTGTTCCGCACATAGCGGGTATTAAAAAATATATAAGGTGAAGGTAATATTTTGCAAAAAGTAATTTGGTGGCAATTTGCAGTAGTCGACTCTGTGTCGCAATTTTTGTAGTAGGACTTCTTGCTTTGTCGAAGATCCTCTACGTTTCTTGTGAGCTTTATAGCTTCACGTGCTACATTGGTAGCTGCAATATTTTTTGCTTCACTGCCTTTTGAGGCGCTTTGGTTGTTCTGCTGGCGTCATTTTTTTTTTCACCTGCAGTAACTTTAACTTGGACTGCTTTTTCCAAGTTTGGCTCTTTGTGAGCTTCCTTTGATCCTTTACTCTATTCAAGGATCATCTTATAATTTTATTTCTCATTGCCACCAAATTACTTTTTGCAAAATATTCCCTTCACCTTACATATTTTTTAATACCCGCTATGTGCGGAACAATGGACCGACTTACCCCCTGGTGCATAAAGGATAAGGCTTTCACATCTCCAGTCTTGTTCTCCTTGTGCTCCTTCTTTTTTTTTTAATCAACAATGCTTCTTCCTCCGTCTTGCGCTTGTCGTCTTGCTCGACTATATCCCAGTGTTCATCATGGGATTGAAATAACGTCCTCACATTTGGACGCTGCATAATTAATGTGCAACAAACATTCATTCTTTTTGTTGCGAGTATGCGACGGTGAGCTCGTTGGACGGGGTTCGATTGTATTTTCTATTTTTGGAAAGATATCGAGCCAGGGGTGGCTCTGATACCACATGTTGGGTGTTTAGGGATATATTAGGAATATGATAAAAATATTTGGGGCTAGATATGAATTATGCATTATTGGAGGAGAGAAATGCAATTACAATAATGCAATATTACAATGCAATTTACATATCACTCATGTAACCTACGGCTACTTTCTCTCCTCTTCTTTTGACCGATCCACTATAGAAGT
This sequence comes from Linaria vulgaris, assembly GCA_948329865.1. Taxonomy (NCBI): domain Eukaryota; kingdom Viridiplantae; phylum Streptophyta; class Magnoliopsida; order Lamiales; family Plantaginaceae; genus Linaria; species Linaria vulgaris. Next base: position 9,855,983 of record OX415249.1, on the reverse strand, counting down.
TTCCTTCATATATTACTTTGTGGGCCTTGTTTGTTGAGGATATTTTTTTTTTTTGCCCTTAATTGCAAATTCTTGATCAACACCCCCTCTTAATTTGTAATGGGTCTTCATTCGGGAATGCTGACTCTTTGCGGTGTGTGCCTTCATAACGTTCTCCGCAAATTGTTCTTTTGTATTCGAAATCTCCAGTTCAGACTCTTCTTGATCTTGAACGAGACTTCTGATAATTTTTGCAGTATTCGACTCTGTGTCGCAATTTTTGTAGTAGGACTTCTTGCTTTGTCGAAGATCCTCTACTTTTCTTGTGAGCTTTATAGCTTCACGTGCTACATTGGTAGCTGCAATATTTTTTGCTTCACTGCCTTTTGAGGCGCTTTGGTTGTTTTGCTGGAGTCATTTTTTTTTCACCTACAGTAACTTTAACTTGGACTGCTTTTTCCAAGTTTGGCTCTTTGTGAGCTTCTTTTGATCCTTTACTTTATTTAAGGATCATCTTGTAATTTTATTTCTCACAGCCACCAAATAACTTTTTGCAAAATATTCCCTTCACTTTATATATTTTTAATACCCGCTATGTGCGGAACAATGGACCGACTTACCCCCTGGTGCATAAAGGACAAGACTTTCACATCTCCAGTCTTGTTCTCCTTATGCTCCTTATTTTTTTTTCATCAACGATGCTTCTTCCTCCGTCTTGCGCTTGTCGTCTTGGTCGACTATATCCCAGTGTTCATCATAGGATTGAAATAACGTCCTCACATTTGGACGCTGCATAATTATGTGCAACAAACATTCATTCTTTTTGTTGCGAGTATGCGACGGTGAGCTCATTGGAAGGGGTTCGATTCTATTTTCTTTTTTTGGAAAGATATCGAGCCATGGGTGGCTCTGATACCACATGTTGGGTGTTTAGGGATATATTAGAAATATGATAAAAATATTTGGGGCTAGATATGAATTATGCATTATTGGAGGAGAGAAATGCAATTACAATAATGCAGTATTACAATGCAATGTACATATCACTCATGTAGCCTACGACTACTTTCTCTCCTCTTCTTTTGACCGATCCACTATAGAAGTTTCCTTCATATATTACTTTGTGGGCCTTGTTTGTTGAGGATATTTTTTTTTGCCCTTAATTGCAAATTATTGCTCAACACCCCCTCTTAATTTGTAATGGGTCTTCATTCTGGAATGCTGACTCTTTGCGGTGTGTGCCTTCATGACGTTCTCCGCAAATTGTTCCTTTGTTTTCGAAATCTCCAGTTCAGACTCTTCTTGATCTTGAACGAGACTTCTAATAATTTTTGCAGTAGTCGACTCTGTGTCGCAATTTTTGTAGTAGGACTTCTTGCTTTGTCGAAGATCCTCTACGTTTCTTGTGAGCTTTATAGCTTCACGTGCTACATTGGTAGCTGCAATATTTTTTGCTTCACTGCCTTTTGAGGCGCTTTGGTTGTTCTGCTGGCGTCATTTTTTTTTCACCTGCAGTAACTTTAACTTGGACTGCTTTTTCCAAGTTTGGCTCTTTGTGAGCTTCCTTTGATCCTTTACTCTATTCAAGGATCATCTTATAATTTTATTTCTCATTGCCACCAAATTACTTTTTGCAAAATATTCCCTTCACCTTACATATTTTTTAATACCCGCTATGTGCGGAACAATGGACCGACTTACCCCCTGGTCCATAAAGGACAAGGCTTTCACATCTCCAGTCTTGTTCTCCTTGTGCTCCTTCTTTTTTTTTTTAATCAACAATGCTTCTTCCTCCGTCTTGCGCTTGTCGTCTTGCTCGACTATATCCCAGTGTTCATCATGGGATTGAAATAACGTCCTCACATTTGGACGCTGCATAATTAATGTGCAACAAACATTCATTCTTTTTGTTGCGAGTATGCGACGGTGAGCTCGTTGGACGGGGTTCGATTGTATTTTCTATTTTTGGAAAGATATCGAGCCAGGGGTGGCTCTGATACCACATGTTGGGTGTTTAGGGATATATTAGGAATATGATAAAAATATTTGGGGCTAGATATGAATTATGCATTATTGGATGAGAGAAATGCAATTACAATAATGCAATATTACAATGCAATTTACATATCACTCATGTAGCCTACGGCTACTTTCTCTCCTCTTCTTTTGACCGATCCACTATAGAAGTTTCCTTCATATATTACTTTGTGGGCCTTGTTTGTTGAGGATATTTTTTTTTGCCCTTAATTGCAAATTCTTGTTCAACACCCATCTTAATTTGTAATGGGTCTTCATTCGGGAATGCTGACTCTTTGCGGTGTGTGCCTTCATAACGTTCTCCGCAAATTGTTCTTTTGTATTCGAAATCTCCAGTTCAGACTCTTCTTGATCTTGAACGAGACTTCTGATAATTTTGGCAGTAGTCGACTCTGTGTCGCAATTTTTGTAGTAGGACTTCTTGCTTTGTCGAAGATCCTCTACTTTTCTTGTGAGCTTTATAGCTTCACGTGCTACATTGGTAGCTGCAATATTTTTTGCTTCACTGCCTTTTGAGGCGTTTTGGTTGTTCTGCTGGAGTCATTTTTTTTTCACCTACAGTAACTTTAACTTGGACTGCTTTTTCCAAGTTTGGCTCTTTGTGAGCTTCTTTTGATCCTTTACTTTATTTAAGGATCATCTTGTAATTTTATTTCTCACATCCACCAAATAACTTTTTGCAAAATATTCCCTTCACTTTATATATTTTTAATACCCGCTATGTGCGGAACAATGGACCGACTTACCCCCTGGTGCATAAAGGACAAGACTTTCACATCTCCAGTCTTGTTCTCCTTATGCTCCTTATTTTTTTTTCATCAACGATGCTTCTTCCTCCGTCTTGCGCTTGTCGTCTTGGTCGACTATATCCCAGTGTTCATCATAGGATTGAAATAACGTCCTCACATTTGGACGCTGCATAATTATGTGCAACAAACATTCATTCTTTTTGTTGCGAGTATGCGACGGTGAGCTCATTGGAAGGGGTTCGATTCTATTTTCTTTTTTTGGAAAGATATCGAGCCATGGGTGGCTCTGATACCACATGTTGGGTGTTTAGGGATATATTAGAAATATGATAAAAATATTTGGGGCTAGATATGAATTATGCATTATTGGAGGAGAGAAATGCAATTACAATAATGCAGTATTACAATGCAATGTACATATCACTCATGTAGCCTACGACTACTTTCTCTCCTCTTCTTTTGACCGATCCACTATAGAAGTTTCCTTCATATATTACTTTGTGGGCCTTGTTTGTTGAGGATATTTTTTTTTGCCCTTAATTGCAAATTATTGCTCAACACCCCCTCTTAATTTGTAATGGGTCTTCATTCTGGAATGCTGACTCTTTGCGGTGTGTGCCTTCATGACGTTCAACGCAAATTGTTCCTTTGTTTTCGAAATCTCCAGTTCAGACTCTTCTTGATCTTGAACGAGACTTCTGATAATTTTTGCAGTAGTCGACTCTGTGTCGCAATTTTTGTAGTAGGACTTCTTGCTTTGTCGAAGATCCTCTACGTTTCTTGTGAGCTTTATAGCTTCACGTGCTACATTGGTAGCTGCAATATTTTTTGCTTCACTGCCTTTTGAGGCGCTTTGGTTGTTCTGCTGACGTCATTTTTTTTTTCACCTGCAGTAACTTTAACTTGGACTGTTTTTTCCAAGTTTGGCTCTTTGTGAGCTTCCTTTGATCCTTTACTCTATTCAAGGATCATCTTATAATTTTATTTCTCATTGCCACCAAATTACTTTTTGCAAAATATTCCCTTCACCTTACATATTTTTTAATACCCGCTATGTACGGAACAATGGACCGACTTACCCCATGGAGCATAAAGGACAAGACTTTCACATCTCCAGTCTTGTTCTCCTTATGCTCCTTATTTTTTTTTTCATCAACGATGCTTCTTCCTCCGTCTTGCGCTTGTCGTCTTGGTCGACTATATCCCAGTGTTCATCATGGGATTGAAATAACGTCCTCACATTTGGACGCTGCATAATTATGTGCAACAAACATTCATTCTTTTTGTTGCGAGTATGCGACGGTGAGCTCATTGGAAGGGGTTCGATTCAATTTTCTTTTTTTGGAAAGATATCGAGCCATGGGTGGCTCTGATACCACATGTTGGGTGTTTAGGGATATATTAGAAATATGATAAAAATATTTGGGGCTAGATATGAATTATGCATTATTGGAGGAGAGAAATGCAATTACAATAATGCAGTATTACAATGCAATGTACATATCACTCATGTAGCCTACAACTACTTTCTCTCCTCTTCTTTTGGTCGATCCACTATAGAAGTTTCCTTCATATATTACTTTGTGGGCCTTGTTTGTTGAGGATATTTTTTTTTGCCCTTAATTGCAAATTATTGCTCAACACCCCCTCTTAATTTGTAATGGGTCTTCATTCTGGAATGCTGACTCTTTGCGGTGTGTGCCTTCATGACGTTCTCCGCAAATTGTTCCTTTGTTTTCGAAATCTCCAGTTCAGACTCTTCTTGATCTTGAACGAGACTTCTGATAATTTTTGCAGTAGTCGACTCTGTGTCGCAATTTTTGTAGTAGGACTTCTTGCTTTGTCGAAGATCCTCTACGTTTCTTGTGAGCTTTATAGCTTCACGTGCTACATTGGTAGCGTCAATATTTTTTGCTTCACTGCCTTTTGAGGAGCTTTGATTGTTCTGCTGGCGTCATTTTTTTTTTCACCTGCAGTAACTTTAACTTGGACTGCTTTTTCCAAGTTTGGCTCTTTGTGAGCTTCCTTTGATCCTTTACTCTATTCAAGGATCATCTTATAATTTTATTTCTCATTGCCACCAAATTACTTTTTGCAAAATATTCCCTTCACCTTACATATTTTTTAATACCCGCTATGTGCGGAACAATGGACCGACTTACCCCCTGGTCCATAAAGGACAAGGCTTTCACATCTCCAGTCTTGTTCTCCTTGTGCTCCTTCTTTTTTTTTTAATCAACAATGCTTCTTCCTCCGTCTTGCGCTTGTCGTCTTGCTCGACTATATCCCAGTGTTCATCATGGGATTGAAATAACGTCCTCACATTTGGACGCTGCATAATTAATGTGCAACAAACATTCATTCTTTTTGTTGCGAGTATGCGACGGTGAGCTCGTTGGACGGGGTTCGATTGTATTTTCTATTTTTGGAAAGATATCGAGCCAGGGGTGGCTCTGATACCACATGTTGGGTGTTTAGGGATATATTAGGAATATGATAAAAATATTTGGGGCCAGATATGAATTATGCATTATTGGAGGAGAGAAATGCAATTATAATAATGCAATATTACAATGCAATTTACATATCACTCATGTAGCCTACGGCTACTTTCTCTCCTTTTCTTTTGACCGATCCACTATAGAAGTTTCCTTCATATATTACTTTGTGGGCCTTGTTTGTTGAGGATATTTTTTTTTTGCCCTTAATTGCAAATTCTTGATCAACACCCATCTTAATTTGTAATGGGTCTTCATTCGGGAATGCTGACTCTTTGCGGTGTGTGCCTTCATCACGTTCTCCGCAAATTGTTCTTTTGTATTCGAAATCTCCAGTTCAGACTCTTCTTGATCTTGAACGAGACTTCTGATAATTTTTGCAGTAGTCGACTCTGTGTCGCAATTTTTGTAGTAGGACTTCTTGCTTTGTCGAAGATCCTCTACTTTTCTTGTGAGCTTTATAGCTTCACGTGCTACATTGGTAGCTGCAATATTTTTTGCTTCACTGCCTTTTGAGGCGTTTTGGTTGTTCTGCTGGAGTCATTTTTTTTTCACCTACAGTAACTTTAACTTGGACTGCTTTTTCCAAGTTTGGCTCTTTGTGAGCTTCTTTTGATCCTTTACTTTATTTAAGGATCATCTTGTAATTTTATTTCTCACATCCACCAAATAACTTTTTGCAAAATATTCCCTTCACTTTATATATTTTTAATACCCGCTATGTGCGGAACAATGGACCGACTTACCCCCTGGTGCATAAAGGACAAGACTTTCACATCTCCAGTCTTGTTCTCCTTATGCTCCTTATTTTTTTTTCATCAACGATGCTTCTTCCTCCGTCTTGCGCTTGTCGTCTTGGTCGACTATATCCCAGTGTTCATCATAGGATTGAAATAACGTCCTCACATTTGGACGCTGCATAATTATGTGCAACAAACATTCATTCTTTTTGTTGCGAGTATGCGACGGTGAGCTCATTGGAAGGGGTTCGATTCTATTTTCTTTTTTTGGAAAGATATCGAGCCATGGGTGGCTCTGATACCACATGTTGGGTGTTTAGGGATATATTAGAAATATGATAAAAATAATTGGGGCTAGATATGAATTATGCATTATTGGAGGAGAGAAATGCAATTACAATAATGCAGTATTACAATGCAATGTACATATCACTCATGTAGCCTACGACTACTTTCTCTCCTCTTCTTTTGACCGATCCACTATAGAAGTTTCCTTCATATATTACTTTGTGGGCCTTGTTTGTTGAGGATATTTTTTTTGCCCTTAATTGCAAATTATTGCTCAACACTCCCTCTTAATTTGTAATGGGTCTTCATTCTGGAATGCTGACTCTTTGCGGTGTGTGCCTTCATGACGTTCAACGCAAATTGTTCCTTTGTTTTCGAAATCTCCAGTTCAGACTCTTCTTGATCTTGAACGAGACTTCTGATAATTTTTGCAGTAGTCGACTCTGTGTCGCAATTTTTGTAGTAGGACTTCTTGCTTTGTCGAAGATCCTCTACGTTTCTTGTGAGCTTTATAGCTTCACGTGCTACATTGGTAGCTGCAATATTTTTTGCTTCACTGCCTTTTGAGGCGCTTTGGTTGTTCTGCTGGCGTCATTTTTTTTTTCACCTGCAGTAACTTTAACTTGGACTGCTTTTTCCAAGTTTGGCTCTTTGTGAGCTTCCTTTGATCCTTTACTCTATTCAAGGATCATCTTATAATTTTATTTCTCATTGCCACCAAATTACTTTTTGCAAAATATTCCCTTCACCTTACATATTTTTTAATACCCGCTATGTGCGGAACAATGGACCGACTTACCCCCTGGTGCATAAAGGACAAGACTTTCACATCTCCAGTCTTGTTCTCCTTATGCTCCTTATTTTTTTTTTCATCAACGATGCTTCTTCCTCCGTCTTGCGCTTGTCGTCTTGGTCGACTATATCCCAGTGTTCATCATGGGATTGAAATAACGTCCTCACATTTGGACGCTGCATAATTATGTGCAACAAACATTCATTCTTTTTGTTGCGAGTATGCGACGGTGAGCTCATTGGAAGGGGTTCGATTCTATTTTCTTTTTTTGGAAAGATATCGAGCCATGGGTGGCTCTGATACCACATGTTGGGTGTTTAGGGATATATTAGAAATATGATAAAAATATTTGGGGCTAGATATGAATTATGCATTATTGGAGGAGAGAAATGCAATTACAATAATGCAGTATTACAATGCAATGTACATATCACTCATGTAGCCTACGACTACTTTCTCTCCTCTTCTTTTGACCGATCCACTATAGAAGTTTCCTTCATATATTACTTTGTGGGCCTTGTTTGTTGAGGATATTTTTTTTTGCCCTTAATTGAAAATTATTGCTCAACACCCCCTCTTAATTTGTAATGGGTCTTCATTCTGGAATGCTGACTCTTTGCGGTGTGTGCCTTCATGACGTTCTCCGCAAATTGTTCCTTTGTTTTCGAAATCTCCAGTTCAGACTCTTCTTGATCTTGAACGAGACTTCTGATAATTTTTGCAGTAGTCGACTCTGTGTCGCAATTTTTGTAGTAGGACTTCTTGCTTTGTCGAAGATCCTCTACGTTTCTTGTGAGCTTTATAGCTTCACGTGCTACATTGGTAGCGTCAATATTTTTTGCTTCACTGCCTTTTGAGGCGCTTTGATTGTTCTGCTGGCGTCATTTTTTTTTTCACCTGCAGTAACTTTAACTTGGACTGCTTTTTCCAAGTTTGGCTCTTTGTGAGCTTCCTTTGATCCTTTACTCTATTCAAGGATCATCTTATAATTTTATTTCTCATTGCCACCAAATTACTTTTTGCAAAATATTCCCTTCACCTTACATATTTTTTAATACCCGCTATGTGCGGAACAATGGACCGACTTACCCCCTGGTCCATAAAGGACAAGGCTTTCACATCTCCAGTCTTGTTCTCCTTGTGCTCCTTCTTTTTTTTTTAATCAACAATGCTTCTTCCTCCGTCTTGCGCTTGTCGTCTTGCTCGACTATATCCCAGTGTTCATCATGGGATTGAAATAACGTCCTCACATTTGGACGCTGCATAATTAATGTGCAACAAACATTCATTCTTTTTGTTGCGAGTATGCGACGGTGAGCTCGTTGGACGGGGTTCGATTGTATTTTCTATTTTTGGAAAGATATCGAGCCAGGGGTGGCTCTGATACCACATGTTGGGTGTTTAGGGATATATTAGGAATATGATAAAAATATTTGGGGCTAGATATGAATTATGCATTATTGGAGGAGAGAAATGCAATTACAATAATGCAATATTACAATGCAATTTACATATCACTCATGTAGCCTACGGCTACTTTCTCTCCTCTTCTTTTGACCGATCCACTATAGAAGTTTCCTTCATATATTACTTTGTGGGCCTTGTTTGTTGAGGATATTTTTTTTTTGCCCTTAATTGCAAATTCTTGATCAACACCCATCTTAATTTGTAATGGGTCTTCATTCGGGAATGCTGACTCTTTGCGGTGTGTGCCTTCATAACGTTCTCCGCAAATTGTTCCTTTGTTTTCGAAATCTCCAGTTCAGACTCTTCTTGATCTTGAACGAGACTTATGATAATTTTTGCAGTAGTCGACTCTGTGTCGCAATTTTTGTTGTAGGACTTCTTGCTTTGTCGAAGATCCTCTACGTTTCTTGTGAGCTTTATAGCTTCACGTGCTACATTGGTAGCGTCAATATTTTTTGCTTCACTGCCTTTTGAGGCGCTTTGATTGTTCTGCTGGCGTCATTTTTTTTTTCACCTGCAGTAACTTTAACTTGGACTGCTTTTTCCAAGTTTGGCTCTTTGTGAGCTTCCTTTGATCCTTTACTCTATTCAAGGATCATCTTATAATTTTATTTCTCATTGCCACCAAATTACTTTTTGCAAAATATTCCCTTCACCTTACATATTTTTTAATACCCGCTATGTGCGGAACAATGGACCGACTTACCCCCTGGTCCATAAAGGACAAGGCTTTCACATCTCCAGTCTTGTTCTCCTTGTGCTCCTTCTTTTTTTTTTAATCAACAATGCTTCTTCCTCCGTCTTGCGCTTGTCGTCTTGCTCGACTATATCCCAGTGTTCATCATGGGATTGAAATAACGTCCTCACATTTGGACGCTGCATAATTAATGTGCAACAAACATTCATTCTTTTTGTTGCGAGTATGCGACGGTGAGCTCGTTGGACGGGGTTCGATTGTATTTTCTATTTTTGGAAAGATATCGAGCCAGGGGTGGCTCTGATACCACATGTTGGGTGTTTAGGGATATATTAGGAATATGATAAAAATATTTGGGGCTAGATATGAATTATGCATTATTGGAGGAGAGAAATGCAATTACAATAATGCAATATTACAATGCAATTTACATATCACTCATGTAGCCTACGGCTACTTTCTCTCCTCTTCTTTTGACCGATCCACTATAGAAGTTTCCTTCATATATTACTTTGTGGGCCTTGTTTGTTGAGGATATTTTTTTTTTGCCCTTAATTGCAAATTCTTGATCAACACCCATCTTAATTTGTAATGGGTCTTCATTCGGGAATGCTGACTCTTTGCGGTGTGTGCCTTCATAACGTTCTCCGCAAATTGTTCTTTTGTATTCGAAATCTCCAGTTCAGACTCTTCTTGATCTTGAACGAGACTTCTGATAATTTTTGCAGTAGTCGACTCTGTGTCGCAATTTTTGTAGTAGGACTTCTTGCTTTGTCGAAGATCCTCTACTTTTCTTGTGAGCTTTATAGCTTCACGTGCTACATTGGTAGCTGCAATATTTTTTGCTTCACTGCCTTTTGAGGCGTTTTGGTTGTTCTGCTGGAGTCATTTTTTTTTCACCTACAGTAACTTTAACTTGGACTGCTTTTTCCAAGTTTGGCTCTTTGTGAGATTCCTTTGATCCTTTACTCTATTCAAGGATCATCTTATAATTTTATTTCTCATTGCCACCAAATTACTTTTTGCAAAATATTCCCTTCACCTTACATATTTTTTAATACCCGCTATGTGCGGAACAATGGACCGACTTACCCCCTGGTGCATAAAGGACAAGGCTTTCACATCTCCAGTCTTGTTCTCCTTGTGCTCCTTCTTTTTTTTTTAATCAACAATGCTTCTTCCTCCGTCTTGCGCTTGTCGTCTTGCTCGACTATATCCCAGTGTTCATCATGGGATTGAAATAACGTCCTCACATTTGGACGCTGCATAATTATGTGCAACAAACATTCATTCTTTTTGTTGCGAGTATGCGACGGTGAGCTCATTGGAAGGGGTTCGATTCTATTTTCTTTTTTTGGAAAGATATCGAGCCATGGGTGGCTCTGATACCACATGTTGGGTGTTTAGGGATATATTAGAAATATGATAAAAATAATTGGGGCTAGATATGAATTATGCATTATTGGAGGAGAGAAATGCAATTACAATAATGCAGTATTACAATGCAATGTACATATCACTCATGTAGCCTACGACTACTTTCTCTCCTCTTCTTTTGACCGATCCACTATAGAAGTTTCCTTCATATATTACTTTGTGGGCCTTGTTTGTTGAGTATATTTTTTTTTGCCCTTAATTGCAAATTATTGCTCAACACCCCCTCTTAATTTGTAATGGGTCTTCATTCTGGAATGCTGACTCTTTGCGGTGTGTGCCTTCATGACGTTCAACACAAATTGTTCCTTTGTTTTCGAAATCTCCATTTCAGACTCTTCTTGATCTTGAACGAGACTTCTGATAATTTTTGCAGTAGTCGACTCTGTGTCGCAATTTTTGTAGTAGGACTTCTTGCTTTGTCGAAGATCCTCTACGTTTCTTGTGAGCTTTATAGCTTCACGTGCTACATTGGTAGCTGCAATATTTTTTGCTTCACTGCCTTTTGAGGCGCTTTGGTTGTTCTGCTGGCGTCATTTTTTTTTTTACCTGCAGTAACTTTAACTTGGACTGCTTTTTCCAAGTTTGGCTCTTTGTGAGCTTCCTTTGATCCTTTACTCTATTCAAGGATCATCTTATAATTTTATTTCTCATTGCCACCAAATTACTTTTTGCAAAATATTCCCTTCACCTTACATATTTTTTAATACCCGCTATGTGCGGAACAATGGACCGACTTACCCCCTGGTGCATAAAGGACAAGACTTTCACATCTCCAGTCTTGTTCTCCTTATGCTCCTTATTTTTTTTTTCATCAACGATGCTTCTTCCTCCGTCTTGCGCTTGTCGTCTTGGTCGACTATATCCCAGTGTTCATCATGGGATTGAAATAACGTCCTCACATTTGGACGCTGCATAATTATGTGCAACAAACATTCATTCTTTTTGTTGCGAGTATGCGACGGTGAGCTCATTGGAAGGGGTTCGATTCTATTTTCTTTTTTTGGAAAGATATCGAGCCATGGGTGGCTCTGATACCACATGTTGGGTGTTTAGGGATATATTAGAAATATGATAAAAATATTTGGGGCTAGATATGAATTATGCATTATTGGAGGAGAGAAATGCAATTACAATAATGCAGTATTACAATGCAATGTACATATCACTCATGTAGCCTACGACTACTTTCTCTCCTCTTCTTTTGACCGATCCACTATAGAAGTTTCCTTCATATATTACTTTGTGGGCCTTGTTTGTTGAGGATATTTTTTTTTGCCCTTAATTGAAAATTATTGCTCAACACCCCCTCTTAATTTGTAATGGGTCTTCATTCTGGAATGCTGACTCTTTGCGGTGTGTGCCTTCATGACGTTCTCCGCAAATTGTTCCTTTGTTTTCGAAATCTCCAGTTCAGACTCTTCTTGATCTTGAACGAGACTTCTGATAATTTTTGCAGTAGTCGACTCTGTGTCGCAATTTTTGTAGTAGGACTTCTTGCTTTGTCGAAGATCCTCTACGTTTCTTGTGAGCTTTATAGCTTCACGTGCTACATTGGTAGCGTCAATATTTTTTGCTTCACTGCCTTTTGAGGCGCTTTGATTGTTCTGCTGGCGTCATTTTTTTTTTCACCTGCAGTAACTTTAACTTGGACTGCTTTTTCCAAGTTTGGCTCTTTGTGAGCTTCCTTTGATCCTTTACTCTATTCAAGGATCATCTTATAATTTTATTTCTCATTGCCACCAAATTACTTTTTGCAAAATATTCCCTTCACCTTACATATTTTTTAATACCCGCTATGTGCGGAACAATGGACCGACTTACCCCCTGGTCCATAAAGGACAAGGCTTTCACATCTCCAGTCTTGTTCTCCTTGTGCTCCTTCTTTTTTTTTTAATCAACAATGCTTCTTCCTCCGTCTTGCGCTTGTCGTCTTGCTCGACTATATCCCAGTGTTCATCATGGGATTGAAATAACGTCCTCACATTTGGACGCTGCATAATTAATGTGCAACAAACATTCATTCTTTTTGTTGCGAGTATGCGACGGTGAGCTCGTTGGACGGGGTTCGATTGTATTTTCTATTTTTGGAAAGATATCGAGCCAGGGGTGGCTCTGATACCACATGTTGGGTGTTTAGGGATATATTAGGAATATGATAAAAATATTTGGGGCTAGATATGAATTATGCATTATTGGAGGAGAGAAATGCAATTACAATAATGCAATATTACAATGCAATTTACATATCACTCATGTAGCCTACGGCTACTTTCTCTCCTCTTCTTTTGACCGATCCACTATAGAAGTTTCCTTCATATATTACTTTGTGGGCCTTGTTTGTTGAGGATATTTTTTTTTTGCCCTTAATTGCAAATTCTTGATCAACACCCATCTTAATTTGTAATGGGTCTTCATTCGGGAATGCTGACTCTTTGCGGTGTGTGCCTTCATAACGTTCTCCGCAAATTGTTCCTTTGTTTTCGAAATCTCCAGTTCAGACTCTTCTTGATCTTGAACGAGACTTATGATAATTTTTGCAGTAGTCGACTCTGTGTCGCAATTTTTGTTGTAGGACTTCTTGCTTTGTCGAAGATCCTCTACGTTTCTTGTGAGCTTTATAGCTTCACGTGCTACATTGGTAGCGTCAATATTTTTTGCTTCACTGCCTTTTGAGGCGCTTTGATTGTTCTGCTGGCGTCATTTTTTTTTTCACCTGCAGTAACTTTAACTTGGACTGCTTTTTCCAAGTTTGGCTCTTTGTGAGCTTCCTTTGATCCTTTACTCTATTCAAGGATCATCTTATAATTTTATTTCTCATTGCCACCAAATTACTTTTTGCAAAATATTCCCTTCACCTTACATATTTTTTAATACCCGCTATGTGCGGAACAATGGACCGACTTACCCCCTGGTCCATAAAGGACAAGGCTTTCACATCTCCAGTCTTGTTCTCCTTGTGCTCCTTCTTTTTTTTTTAATCAACAATGCTTCTTCCTCCGTCTTGCGCTTGTCGTCTTGCTCGACTATATCCCAGTGTTCATCATGGGATTGAAATAACGTCCTCACATTTGGACGCTGCATAATTAATGTGCAACAAACATTCATTCTTTTTGTTGCGAGTATGCGACGGTGAGCTCGTTGGACGGGGTTCGATTGTATTTTCTATTTTTGGAAAGATATCGAGCCAGGGGTGGCTCTGATACCACATGTTGGGTGTTTAGGGATATATTAGGAATATGATAAAAATATTTGGGGCTAGATATGAATTATGCATTATTGGAGGAGAGAAATGCAATTACAATAATGCAATATTACAATGCAATTTACATATCACTCATGTAGCCTACGGCTACTTTCTCTCCTCTTCTTTTGACCGATCCACTATAGAAGTTTCCTTCATATATTACTTTGTGGGCCTTGTTTGTTGAGGATATTTTTTTTTTGCCCTTAATTGCAAATTCTTGATCAACACCCATCTTAATTTGTAATGGGTCTTCATTCGGGAATGCTGACTCTTTGCGGTGTGTGCCTTCATAACGTTCTCCGCAAATTGTTCTTTTGTATTCGAAATCTCCAGTTCAGACTCTTCTTGATCTTGAACGAGACTTCTGATAATTTTTGCAGTAGTCGACTCTGTGTCGCAATTTTTGTAGTAGGACTTCTTGCTTTGTCGAAGATCCTCTACTTTTCTTGTGAGCTTTATAGCTTCACGTGCTACATTGGTAGCTGCAATATTTTTTGCTTCACTGCCTTTTGAGGCGTTTTGGTTGTTCTGCTGGAGTCATTTTTTTTTCACCTACAGTAACTTTAACTTGGACTGCTTTTTCCAAGTTTGGCTCTTTGTGAGATTCCTTTGATCCTTTACTCTATTCAAGGATCATCTTATAATTTTATTTCTCATTGCCACCAAATTACTTTTTGCAAAATATTCCCTTCACCTTACATATTTTTTAATACCCGCTATGTGCGGAACAATGGACCGACTTACCCCCTGGTGCATAAAGGACAAGGCTTTCACATCTCCAGTCTTGTTCTCCTTGTGCTCCTTCTTTTTTTTTTAATCAACAATGCTTCTTCCTCCGTCTTGCGCTTGTCGTCTTGCTCGACTATATCCCAGTGTTCATCATGGGATTGAAATAACGTCCTCACATTTGGACGCTGCATAATTATGTGCAACAAACATTCATTCTTTTTGTTGCGAGTATGCGACGGTGAGCTCATTGGAAGGGGTTCGATTCTATTTTCTTTTTTTGGAAAGATATCGAGCCATGGGTGGCTCTGATACCACATGTTGGGTGTTTAGGGATATATTAGAAATATGATAAAAATAATTGGGGCTAGATATGAATTATGCATTATTGGAGGAGAGAAATGCAATTACAATAATGCAGTATTACAATGCAATGTACATATCACTCATGTAGCCTACGACTACTTTCTCTCCTCTTCTTTTGACCGATCCACTATAGAAGTTTCCTTCATATATTACTTTGTGGGCCTTGTTTGTTGAGTATATTTTTTTTTGCCCTTAATTGCAAATTATTGCTCAACACCCCCTCTTAATTTGTAATGGGTCTTCATTCTGGAATGCTGACTCTTTGCGGTGTGTGCCTTCATGACGTTCAACACAAATTGTTCCTTTGTTTTCGAAATCTCCATTTCAGACTCTTCTTGATCTTGAACGAGACTTCTGATAATTTTTGCAGTAGTCGACTCTGTGTCGCAATTTTTGTAGTAGGACTTCTTGCTTTGTCGAAGATCCTCTACGTTTCTTGTGAGCTTTATAGCTTCACGTGCTACATTGGTAGCTGCAATATTTTTTGCTTCACTGCCTTTTGAGGCGCTTTGGTTGTTCTGCTGGCGTCATTTTTTTTTTTACCTGCAGTAACTTTAACTTGGACTGCTTTTTCCAAGTTTGGCTCTTTGTGAGCTTCCTTTGATCCTTTAC
Source organism: Linaria vulgaris (assembly GCA_948329865.1). Lineage (NCBI taxonomy): Eukaryota > Viridiplantae > Streptophyta > Magnoliopsida > Lamiales > Plantaginaceae > Linaria > Linaria vulgaris. Next base: position 9,840,350 of record OX415249.1, on the reverse strand, counting down.
TCTATTCAAGGATCATCTTATAATTTTATTTCTCATTGCCACCAAATTACTTTTTGCAAAATATTCCCTTCACCTTACATATTTTTTAATACCCGCTATGTGCGGAACAATGGACCGACTTACCCCCTGGTGCATAAAGGACAAGACTTTCACATCTCCAGTCTTGTTCTCCTTATGCTCCTTATTTTTTTTTTCATCAACGATGCTTCTTCCTCCGTCTTGCGCTTGTCGTCTTGGTCGACTATATCCCAGTGTTCATCATGGGATTGAAATAACGTCCTCACATTTGGACGCTGCATAATTATGTGCAACAAACATTCATTCTTTTTGTTGCGAGTATGCGACGGTGAGCTCATTGGAAGGGGTTCGATTCTATTTTCTTTTTTTGGAAAGATATCGAGCCATGGGTGGCTCTGATACCACATGTTGGGTGTTTAGGGATATATTAGAAATATGATAAAAATATTTGGGGCTAGATATGAATTATGCATTATTGGAGGAGAGAAATGCAATTACAATAATGCAGTATTACAATGCAATGTACATATCACTCATGTAGCCTACGACTACTTTCTCTCCTCTTCTTTTGACCGATCCACTATAGAAGTTTCCTTCATATATTACTTTGTGGGCCTTGTTTGTTGAGGATATTTTTTTTTGCCCTTAATTGCAAATTATTGCTCAACACCCCCTCTTAATTTGTAATGGGTCTTCATTCTGGAATGCTGACTCTTTGCGGTGTGTGCCTTCATGACGTTCTCCGCAAATTGTTCCTTTGTTTTCGAAATCTCCAGTTCAGACTCTTCTTGATCTTGAACGAGACTTCTGATAATTTTTGCAGTAGTCGACTCTGTGTCGCAATTTTTGTAGTAGGACTTCTTGCTTTGTTGAAGATCCTCTACGTTTCTTGTGAGCTTTATAGCTTCACGTGCTACATTGGTAGCGTCAATATTTTTTGCTTCACTGCCTTTTGAGGCGCTTTGATTGTTCTGCTGGCGTCATTTTTTTTTTCACCTGCAGTAACTTTAACTTGGACTGCTTTTTCCAAGTTTGGCTCTTTGTGAGCTTCCTTTGATCCTTTACTCTATTCAAGGATCATCTTATAATTTTATTTCTCATTGCCACCAAATTACTTTTTGCAAAATATTCCCTTCACCTTACATATTTTTTAATACCCGCTATGTGCGGAACAATGGACCGACTTACCCCCTGGTCCATAAAGGACAAGGCTTTCACATCTCCAGTCTTGTTCTCCTTGTGCTCCTTTTTTTTTTTAATCAACAATGCTTCTTCCTCCGTCTTGCGCTTGTCGTCTTGCTCGACTATATCCCAGTGTTCATCATGGGATTGAAATAACGTCCTCACATTTGGACGCTGCATAATTAATGTGCAACAAACATTCATTCTTTTTGTTGCGAGTATGCGACGGTGAGCTCGTTGGACGGGGTTCGATTGTATTTTCTATTTTTGGAAAGATATCGAGCCAGGGGTGGCTCTGATACCACATGTTGGGTGTTTAGGGATATATTAGGAATATGATAAAAATATTTGGGGCTAGATATGAATTATGCATTATTGGAGGAGAGAAATGCAATTACAATAATGCAATATTACAATGCAATTTACATATCACTCATGTAGCCTACGGCTACTTTCTCTCCTCTTCTTTTGACCGATCCACTATAGAAGTTTCCTTCATATATTACTTTGTGGGCCTTGTTTGTTGAGGATATTTTTTTTTTGCCCTTAATTGCAAATTCTTGATCAACACCCATCTTAATTTGTAATGGGTCTTCATTCGGGAATGCTGACTCTTTGCGGTGTGTGCCTTCATAACGTTCTCCGCAAATTGTTCTTTTGTATTCGAAATCTCCAGTTCAGACTCTTCTTGATCTTGAACGAGACTTCTGATAATTTTTGCAGTAGTCGACTCTGTGTCGCAATTTTTGTAGTAGGACTTCTTGCTTTGTCGAAGATCCTCTACGTTTCTTGTGAGCTTTATAGCTTCACGTGCTACATTGGTAGCTGCAATATTTTTTGCTTCACTGCCTTTTGAGGCGCTTTGGTTGTTCTGCTGGCGTCATTTTTTTTTTCACCTGCAGTAACTTTAACTTGGACTGCTTTTTCCAAGTTTGGCTCTTTGTGAGCTTCCTTTGATCCTTTACTCTATTCAAGGATCATCTTATAATTTTATTTCTCATTGCCACCAAATTACTTTTTGCAAGATATTCCCTTCACCTTACATATTTTTTAATACACGCTATGTGCGGAACAATGGACCGACTTACCCCCTGGTGCATAAAGGAAAAGGCTTTCATATCTCCAGTCTTGTTCTCCTTGTGCTCCTTCTTTTTTTTTTAATCAACAATGCTTCTTCCTCCGTCTTGCGCTTGTCGTCTTGCTCGACTATATCCCAGTGTTCATCATGGGATTGAAATAACGTCCTCACATTTGGACGCTGCATAATTAATGTGCAACAAACATTCATTCTTTTTGTTGCGAGTATGCGACGGTGAGCTCGTTGGACGGGGTTCGATTGTATTTTCTATTTTTGGAAAGATATCGATCCAGGGGTGGCTCTGATACCACATGTTGGGTGTTTAGGGATATATTAGGAATATGATAAAAATATTTGGGGCTAGATATGAATTATGCATTATTGGAGGAGAGAAATGCAATTACAATAATGCAATATTACAATGCAATTTACATATCACTCATGTAGCCTACGGCTACTTTCTCTCCTCTTCTTTTGACCGATCCACTATAGAAGTTTCCTTCATATATTACTTTGTGGGCCTTGTTTGTTGAGGATATTTTTTTTTGCCCTTAATTGCAAATTCTTGATCAACACCCCCTCTTAATTTGTAATGGGTCTTCATTCGGGAATGCTGACTCTTTGCGGTGTGTGCCTTCATAACGTTCTCCGCAAATTGTTCTTTTGTATTCGAAATCTCCAGTTCAGACTCTTCTTGATCTTGAACGAGACTTCTGATAATTTTTGCAGTAGTCGACTCTGTGTCGCAATTTTTGTAGTAGGACTTCTTGCTTTGTCGAAGATCCTCTACTTTTCTTGTGAGCTTTATAGCTTCACGTGCTACATTGGTAGCTGCAATATTTTTTGCTTCACTGCCTTTTGAGGCGCTTTGGTTGTTCTGCTGGAGTCATTTTTTTTTCACCTACAGTAACTTTAACTTGGACTGCTTTTTCCAAGTTTGGCTCTTTGTGAGCTTCTTTTGATCCTTTACTTTATTTAAGGATCATCTTGTAATTTTATTTCTCAAAGCCACCAAATAACTTTTTGCAAAATATTCCCTTCACTTTATATATTTTTAATACCCGCTATGTGCGGAACAATGGACCGACTTACCCCCTGGTGCATAAAGGACAAGACTTTCACATCTCCAGTCTTGTTCTCCTTATGCTCCTTATTTTTTTTTCATCAACGATGCTTCTTCCTCCGTCTTGCGCTTGTCGTCTTGGTCGACTATATCCCAGTGTTCATCATGGGATTGAAATAACGTCCTCACATTTGGACGCTGCATAATTATGTGCAACAAACATTCATTCTTTTTGTTGCGAGTATGCGACGGTGAGCTCATTGGAAGGGGTTCGATTCTATTTTATTTTTTTGGAAAGATATCGAGCCATGGGTGGATCTGATACCACATGTTGGGTGTTTAGGGATATATTAGAAATATGATAAAAATATTTGGGGCTAGATATGAATTATGCATTATTGGAGGAGAGAAATGCAATTACAATAATGCAGTATTACAATGCAATGTACATATCACTCATGTAGCCTACGACTACTTTCTCTCCTCTTCTTTTGACCGATCCACTATAGAAGTTTCCTTCATATATTACTTTGTGGGCCTTGTTTGTTGAGGATATTTTTTTTTGCCCTTAATTGCAAATTATTGCTCAACACCCCCTCTTAATTTGTAATGGGTCTTCATTCTGGAATGCTGACTCTTTGCGGTGTGTGCCTTCATGACGTTCTCCGCAAATTGTTCCTTTGTTTTCGAAATCTCCAGTTCAGACTCTTCTTGATCTTGAACGAGACTTCTGATAATTTTTGCAGTAGTCGACTCTGTGTCGCAATTTTTGTAGTAGGACTTCTTGCTTTGTCGAAGATCCTCTACGTTTCTTGTGAGCTTTATAGCTTCACGTGCTACATTGGTAGCTGCAATATTTTTTGCTTCACTGCCTTTTGAGGCGCTTTGGTTGTTCTGCTGGCGTCATTTTTTTTTTCACCTGCAGTAACTTTAACTTGGACTGCTTTTTCCAAGTTTGGCTCTTTGTGAGCTTCCTTTGATCCTTTACTCTATTCAAGGATCATCTTATAATTTTATTTCTCATTGCCACCAAATTACTTTTTGCAAAATATTCCCTTCACCTTACATATTTTTTAATACCCGCTATGTGCGGAACAATGGACCGACTTACCCCCTGGTGCATAAAGGACAAGGCTTTCACATCTCCAGTCTTGTTCTCCTTGTGCTCCTTCTTTTTTTTTTAATCAACAATGCTTCTTCCTCCGTCTTGCGCTTGTCGTCTTGCTCGACTATATCCCAGTGTTCATCATGGGATTGAAATAACGTCCTCACATTTGGACGCTGCATAATTAATGTGCAACAAACATTCATTCTTTTTGTTGCGAGTATGCGACGGTGAGCTCGTTGGACGGGGTTCGATTGTATTTTCTATTTTTGGAAAGATATCGAGCCAGGGGTGGCTCTGATACCACATGTTGGGTGTTTAGGGATATATTAGGAATATGATAAAAATATTTGGGGCTAGATATGAATTATGCATTATTGGAGGAGAGAAATGCAATTACAATAATGCAATATTACAATGCAATTTACATATCACTCATGTAGCCTACGGCTACTTTCTCTCCTCTTCTTTTGACCGATCCACTATAGAAGTTTCCTTCATATATTACTTTGTGGGCCTTGTTTGTTGAGGATATTTTTTTTTTGCCCTTAATTGCAAATTCTTGATCAACACCCCCTCTTAATTTGTAATGGGTCTTCATTCGGGAATGCTGACTCTTTGCGGTGTGTGCCTTCATAACGTTCTCCGCAAATTGTTCTTTTCTATTCGAAATCTCCAGTTCAGACTCTTCTTGATCTTGAACGAGACTTCTGATAATTTTTGCAGTAGTCGACTCTGTGTCGCAATTTTTGTAGTAGGACTTCTTGCTTTGTCGAAGATCCTCTACTTTTCTTGTGAGCTTTATAGCTTCACGTGCTACATTGGTAGCTGCAATATTTTTTGCGTCACTGCCTTTTGAGGCGCTTTGGTTGTTCTGCTGGAGTCATTTTTTTTTCACCTACAGTAACTTTAACTTGGACTGCTTTTTCCAAGTTTGGCTCTTTGTGAGCTTCTTTTGATCCTTTACTTTATTTAAGGATCATCTTTTAATTTTATATCTCACAGCCACCAAATAACTTTTTGCAAAATATTCCCTTCACTTTATATATTTTTTAATACCCGCTATGTGCGAAACAATGGACCGACTTACCCCCTGGTGCATAAAGGACAAGACTTTCACATCTCCAGTCTTGTTCTCCTTATGCTCCTTATTTATTTTTTCATCAACGATGCTTCTTCCTCCGTCTTGCGCTAGTCGTCTTGCTCGACTATATCCCAGTGTTCATCATGGGATTGAAATAACGTCCTCACATTTGGACGCTGCATAATTATGTGCAACAAACATTCATTCTTTTTGTTGCGAGTATGCGATGGTGAGCTCGTTGGAAGGGGTTCGATTCTATTTTCTTTTTTTGGAAAGATATCGAGCCATGGGTGGCTCTGATACCACATGTTGGGTGTTTAGGGATATATTAGAAATATGATAAAAATATTTGGGGCTAGATATGAATTATGCATTATTGGAGGAGAGAAATGCAATTACAATAATGCAGTATTACAATGCAATGTACATATCACTCATGTAGCCTACGACTACTTTCTCTCCTCTTCTTTTGACCGATCCACTATAGAAGTTTCCTTCATATATTACTTTGTGGGCCTTGTTTGTTGAGGATATTTTTTTTTGCCCTTAATTGCAAATTATTGCTCAACACCCCCTCTTAATTTGTAATGGGTCTGCATTCTGGAATGCTGACTCTTTGCGGTGTGTGCCTTCATGACGTTCTCCGCAAATTGTTCTTTTGTTTTCGAAATCTCCAGTTCAGACTCTTCTTGATCTTGAACGAGACTTTTGATAATTTTTGCAGTAGTCGACTCTGTGTCGCAATTTTTGTAGTAGGACTTCTTGCTTTGTCGAAGATCCTCTACGTTTCTTGTGAGCTTTATAGCTTCACGTGCTACATTGGTAGCTGCAATATTTTTTGCTTCACTGCCTTTTGAGGCGCTTTGGTTGTTCTGCTGGCGTCATTTTTTTTTTCACCTGCAGTAACTTTAACTTGGACTGCTTTTTCCAAGTTTGGCTCTTTGTGAGCTTCCTTTGATCCTTTACTCTATTCAAGGATCATCTTATAATTTTATTTCTCATTGCCACCAAATTACTTTTTGCAAAATATTCCCTTCACCTTACATATTTTTTAATACCCGCTATGTGCGGAACAATGGACCGACTTACCCCCTGGTGCATAAAGGACAAGGCTTTCACATCTCCAGTCTTGTTCTCCGTGTGCTCCTTCTTTTTTTTTTAATCAACAATGCTTCTTCCTCCGTCTTGCGCTTGTCGTCTTGCTCGACTATATCCCAGTGTTCATCATGGGATTGAAATAACGTCCTCACATTTGGACGTTGCATAATTAATGTGCAACAAACATTCATTCTTTTTGTTGCGAGTATGCGACGGTGAGCTCGTTGGACGGGGTTCGATTGTATTTTCTATTTTTGGAAAGATATCGAGCCAGGGGTGGCTCTGATACCACATGTTGGGTGTTTAGGGATATATTAGGAATATGATAAAAATATTTGGGGCTAGATATGAATTATGCATTATTGGAGGAGAGAAATGCAATTACAATAATGCAATATTACAATGCAATTTACATATCACTCATGTAGCCTACGGCTACTTTCTCTCCTCTTCTTTTGACCGATCCACTATAGAAGTTTCCTTCATATATTACTTTGTGGGCCTTGTTTGTTGAGGATATTTTTTTTTTGCCCTTAATTGCAAATTCTTGATCAACACCCCCTCTTAATTTGTAATGGGTCTTCATTCGGGAATGCTGACTCTTTGCGGTGTGTGCCTTCATAACGTTCTCCGCAAATTGTTCTTTTCTATTCGAAATCTCCAGTTCAGACTCTTCTTGATCTTGAACAAGACTTCTGATAATTTTTGCAGTAGTCGACTCTGTGTCGCAATTTTTGTAGTAGGACTTCTTGCTTTGTCGAAGATCCTCTACTTTCCTTGTGAGCTTTATAGCTTCACGTGCTACATTGGTAGCTGCAATATTTTTTGCTTCACTGCCTTTTGAGGCGCTTTGGTTGTTCTGCTGGAGTCATTTTTTTTTCACCTACAGTAACTTTAACTTGGACTGCTTTTTCCAAGTTTGGCTCTTTGTGAGCTTCTTTTGATCCTTTACTTTATTTAAGGATAATCTTTTAATTTTATATCTCACAGCCACCAAATAACTTTTTGCAAAATATTCCCTTCACTTTATATATTTTTTAATACCCGCTATGTGCGAAACAATGGACCGACTTACCCCCTGGTGCATAAAGGACAAGACTTTCACATCTCCAGTCTTGTTCTCCTTATGGTCCTTATTTATTTTTTCATCAACGATGCTTCTTCCTCCGTCTTGCGCTAGTCGTCTTGGTCGACTATATCCCAGTGTTCATCATGGGATTGAAATAACGTCCTCACATTTGGACGGTGCATAATTATGTGCAACAAACATTCATTCTTTTTGTTGCGAGTATGCGATGGTGAGCTCGTTGGAAGGGGTTCGATTCTATTTTCTTTTTTTGGAAAGATATCAAGCCATGGGTGGCTCTGATACCACATGTTGGGTGTTTAGGGATATATTAGAAATATGATAAAAATATTTGGGGCTAGATATGAATTATGCATTATTGGAGGAGAGAAATGCAATTACAATAATGCAGTATTACAATGCAATGTACATATCACTCATGTAGCCTACGACTACTTTCTCTCCTCTTCTTTTGACCGATCCACTATAGAAGTTTCCTTCATATATTACTTTGTGGGCCTTGTTTGTTGAGGATATTTTTTTTTGCCCTTAATTGCAAATTATTGCTCAACACCCCCTCTTAATTTGTAATGGGTCTTCATTCTGGAATGCTGACTCTTTGCGGTGTGTGCCTTCATGACGTTCTCCGCAAATTGTTCTTTTGTTTTCGAAATCTCCAGTTCAGACTCTTCTTGATCTTGAACGAGACTTTTGATAATTTTTGCAGTAGTCGACTCTGTGTCGCAATTTTTGTAGTAGGACTTCTTGCTTTATCGAAGATCCTCTACGTTTCTTGTGAGCTTTATAGCTTCGCGTGCTACATTGGTAGCTGCAATATTTTTTGCTTCACTGCCTTTTGAGGCGCTTTGGTTGTTCTGCTGGCGTCATTTTTTTTTTCACCTGCAGTAACTTTAACTTGGACTGCTTTTTCCAAGTTTGGCTCTTTGTGAGCTTCTTTTGATCCTTTACTTTATTTAAGGATCATCTTGTAATTTTATTTCTCATAGCCACCAAATTACTTTTTGCAAAATATTCCCTTCACCTTATATATTTTTTAATACCCGCTATGTGCGGAACAATGGAAAGACTTACCCCCTGGTGCATAAAGGACAAGGCTTTCACATCTCCAGTCTTGTTCTCCTTGTGCTCCTTTTTTTTTTCATCAACAATGCTTCTTCCTCCGTCTTGCGCTTATTGTCTTGGTCGACTATATCCCAGTGTTCATCATGGGATTGAAATAACGTCCTCACATTTGGACACTGCATAATTAATGTGCAACAAACATTCATTCTTTTTGTTGCGAGTATGCGACGGTGAGCTCGTTGGAAGGGGTTCGATTCTATTTTATCTTTTTGGAAAGATATCGAGCCAGGGGTGGCTCTGATACCACATGTTTGGTGTTTAGGGATATATTAGGAATATGATAAAAATATTTGGGGCTAGATATGAATTATGCATTATTGGAGGAGAGAAATGCAATTACAATAATGCAATATTACAATGCAATTTACATATCACTCATGTAGCCTACGACTACTTTCTCTCCTCTTCTTTTGACCGATCCACTATAGAAGTTTCCTTCATATATTACTTTGTGGGCCTTGTTTGTTGAGGATATTTTTTTTTGCCCTTAATTGCAAATTATTGCTCAACACCCCCTCTTAATTTGTAATGGGTCTTCATTCTGGAATGCTGACTCTTTGCAGTGTGTGCCTTCATAACGTTCTCCGCAAATTGTTCCTTTGTTTTCGAAATCTCCAGTTCAGACTCTTCTTGATCTTGAACGAGACTTCTGATAATTTTTGCAGTAGTCGACTCTGTGTCGCAATTTTTGTAGTAGGACTTCTTGCTTTGTCGAAGATCCTCTACGTTTCTTGTGAGCTTTATAGCTTCACGTGCTACATTGGTAGCTGCAATATTTTTTCCTTCACTGCCTTTTGAGGCGCTTTGGTTGTTCTGCTGGCGTCATTGTTTTTTTCACCTGCATTATATTTAACTTGGACTGCTTTTTCCATGTTTGGCTCTTTGTGAGCTTATTTTGATCCTTTTCTTTATTTAAGGATCATCTTGTAATTTTATTTCTCATAGCCACCAAATTACTTTTTGCAAAATATTCCCTTCACCTTATATATTTTTTAATACCCGCTATGTGCGGAACAATGGACCGACTTACCCTCTGGTGCATAAAGGACAAGGCTTTCACATCTCCAGTCTTGTTCTCCTTATGCTCCTTTTTTTTTTCATCAACGATGCTTCTTCCTCCGTCTTGCGCTTGTCGTCTTGGTCGACTATATCCCAGTGTTCATCATGGGATTGAAGTAACGTCCTCACATTTGGACGCTGCATAATTAATGTGCAACAAACATTCATTCTTTTGTTGCGAGTATGCGACGGTGAGCTCGTTGGAAGGGGTTCGATTCTATTTTCTTTTTTTGGAAAGATATCGAGCCAGGGGTGGCTCTGATACCACATGTTGGGTGTTTAGGGATATATTAGGAATATGATAAAAATATTTGGGGCTAGATATGAATTATGCATTATTGGAGGAGAGAAATGCAATTACAATAATGCAATATTACAATGCAATTTACATATCACTCATGTAGCCTACGGCTACTTTATCTCCTCTTCTTTTGACCGATCCACTATAGAAGTTTCCTTCATATATTACTTTGTGGGCCTTGTTTGTTGAGGATATTTTTTTTTTGCCCTTAATTGCAAATTATTGCTCAACACCCCCTCTTAATTTGTAATGGGTCTTCATTCGGGAATGCTGACTCTTTGCGGTGTGTGCCTTCATAACATTCTCCGCAAATTGTTCTTTTGTTTTCGAAATCTCCAGTTCAGACTCTTCTTGATCTTGAACGAGACTTCTGATAATTTTTGCAGTAGTCGACTCTGTGTCGCAATTTTTGTAGTAGGACTTCTTGCTTTGTCGAAGATCCTCTACTTTTCTTGTGAGCTTTATAGCTTCACGTGCTACATTGGTAGCTGCAATATTTTTTGCTTCACTGCCTTTTGAGGCGCTTTGGTTGTTCTGCTGGAGTCATTTTTTTTTCACCTACAGTAACTTTAACTTGGACTGCTTTTTCCAAGTTTGGCTCTTTGTGAGCTTCTTTTGATCCTTTACTTTATTTAAGGATCATCTTGTAATTTTATTTCTCACAGCCACCAAATAACTTTTTGCAAAATATTCCCTTCACTTTATATATTTTTTAATACCCGCTATGTGCGGAACAATGGACCGACTTACCCCCTGGTGCATAAAGGACAAGACTTTCACATCTCGAGTCTTGTTCTCCTTATGCTCCTTCTTTTTTTTTTTCATCAACGATGCTTCTTCCTCCGTCTTGCGCTTGTCGTCTTGGTCGACTATATCCCAGTGTTCATCATGGGATTGAAATAACGTCCTCACATTTGGACGCTGCATAATTATGTGCAACAAACATTCATTCTTTTTGTTGCGAGTATGCGACGGTGAGCTCGTTGGAAGGGGTTCGATTCTATTTTCTTTTTTTGGAAAGATATCGAGCCATGGGTGGCTCTGATACCACATGTTGGGTGTTTAGGGATATATTAGGAATATGATAAAAATATTTGGGGCTAGATATGAATTATGCATTATTGGAGGAGAGAAATGCAATTACAATAATGCAGTATTACAATGCAATGTACATATCACTCATGTAGCCTACGACTACTTTCTCTCCTCTTCTTTTGACCGATCCACTATAGAAGTTTCCTTCATATATTACTTTGTGGGCCTTGTTTGTTGAGGATATTTATTTTTGCCCTTAATTGCAAATTATTGCTCAACACCCCCTCTTAATTTGTAATGGGTCTTCATTCTGGAATGCTGACTCTTTGCGGTGTGTGCCTTCATGACGTTCTCCGCAAATTGTTCCTTTGTTTTCGAAATCTCCAGTTCAGACTCTTCTTGATCTTGAACGAGACTTATGATAATTTTTGCAGTAGTCGACTCTGTGTCGCAATTTTTGTAGTAGGACTTCTTGCTTTGTCGAAGATCCTCTACGTTTCTTGTGAGCTTTATAGCTTCACGTGCTACATTGGTAGCTGCAATATTTTTTGCTTCACTGCCTTTTGAGGCGCTTTGGTTGTTCTGCTGGCGTCATTTTTTTTTTCACCTGCAGTAACTTTAACTTGGACTGCTTTTTCCAAGTTTGGCTCTTTGTGAGCTTCTTTTGATCCTTTACTTTATTTAAGGATCATCTTGTAATTTTATTTCTCATAGCCACCAAATTACTTTTTGCAAAATATTCCCTTCACCTTATATATTTTTTAATACCCGCTATGTGCGGAACAATGGACCGACTTACCCCCTGGTGCATAAAGGACAAGGCTTTCACATCTCCAGTCTTGTTCTCCTTGTGCTCCTTTCTTTTTTCATCAACAATGCTTCTTCCTCCGTCTTGCGCTTGTCGTCTTGGTCGACTATATCCCAGTGTTCATCATGGGATTGAAATAACGTCCTCACATTTGGACGCTGCATAATTAATGTGCAACAAACATTCATTCTTTTTGTTGCGGTATGCGACGGTGAGCTCGTTGGACGGGGTTCGATTCTATTTTCTTTTTTTGGAAAGATATCGAGCCAGGGGTGGCTCTGATACCACATGTTGGGTGTTTAGGGATATATTAGGAATATGATAAAAATATTTGGGGCTAGATATGAATTATGCATTATTGGAGGAGAGAAATGCAATTACAATAATGCAATATTACAATGCAATTTACATATCACTCATGTAGCCTACGGCTACTTTCTCTCCTCTTCTTTTGACCGATCCACTATAGAAGTTTCCTTCATATATTATTTTGTGGGCCTTGTTTGTTGAGGATATTTTTTTTTTTGCCTTTAATTGCAAATTATTGCTCAACACCCCCTCTTAAATTGTAATGGGTCTTCATTCTGGAATGCTGACTCTTTGCGGTGTGTGCCTTCATAACGTTCTCCGCAAATTGTTCCTTTGTTTTCGAAATCTTCAGTTCAGACTCTTCTTGATCTTGAACGAGACTTCTGATAAATTTTGCAGTAGTCGACTCTGTGTCGCAATTTTTGTAGTAGGACTTCTTGCTTTGTCGAAGATCCTCTACTTTTCTTGTGAGCTTTATAGCTTTACGTGCTACGTTGGTAGCTGCAATATTTTTTGCTTCACTTCCTTTTGAGGCGCTTTGGTTGTTCTGCTGGAGTCATTTTTTTTTTCACCTACAGTAACTTTAACTTGGACTGCTTTATCCAAGTTTGGCTCTTTGTGAGCTTCTTTTGATCCTTTACTTTATTTAAGGATCATCTTGTAATTTTATTTCTCACAGCCACCAAATAACTTTTTGCAAAATATTCCCTTCACTTTATATATTTTTTAATACCCGCTATGTGCGGAACAATGGACCGACTTACCCCCTGGTGCATAAAGGACAAGACTTTCACATCTCCAGTCTTGTTCTCCTTATGCTCCTTCTTTTTTTTTCATCAACGATGCTTCTTCCTCCGTCTTGCGCTTGTCGTCTTGGTCGACAATATCCCAGTGTTCATCATGGGATTGAAATAACGTCCTCACATTTGGACGCTGCATAATTATGTGCAACAAACATTCATTCTTTTTGTTGCGAGTATGCGACGGTGAGCTCGTTGGATGGGGTTCGATTCTATTTTCTTTTTTTGGAAAGATATCGAGCCATGGGTGGCTCTGATACCACATGTTGGGTGTTTAGGGATATATTAGGAATATGGTAAAAATATTTGGGGCTAGATATGAATTATGCATTATTGGAGGAGAGAAATGCAATTACAATAATGCAGTATTACAATGCAATGTACATATCACTCATGTAGCCTACGACTACTTTCTCTCCTCTTATTTTGACCGATCCACTATAGAAGTTTCCTTCATATATTACTTTGTGGGCCTTGTTTGTTGAGGATATTTTTTTTTGCCCTTAATTGCAAATTATTGCTCAACACCCCTTCTTAATTTGTAATGGGTCTTCATTCTGGAATGCTGACTCTTTGCGGTGTGTGCCTTCATGACGTTCTCCGCAAATTGTTCCTTTGTTTTCGAAATCTCCAGTTCAGACTCTTCTTGATCTTGAACGAGACTTTTGATAATTTTTGCAGTAGTCGACTCTGTGTCGCAATTTTTGTAGTAGGACTTCTTGCTTTGTCGAAGATCCTCTACGTTTCTTGTGAGCTTTATAGCTTCACGTGCTACATTGGTAGCTGCAATATTTTTTGCTTCACTGCCTGTTGAGGCGCTTTGGTTGTTCTGCTGGCGTCATTTTTTGTTTTCACCTGCAGTAACTTTAACTTGGACTGCTTTTTCCAAGTTTGGCTCTTTGTGAGCTTCTTTTGATCCTTTACTTTATTTAATGATCATCTTGTAATTTTATTTCTCATAGCCACCAAATTACTTTTTGCAAAATATTCCCTTCACCTTATATATTTTTTAATACCCGCTATGTGCGGAACAATGGACCGACTTACCCCCTGGTGCATAAAGGACAAGGCTTTCACATCTCCAGTCTTGTTCTCCTTGTGCTCCTTTTTTTTTTCTTCAACAATGCTTCTTCCTCCGTCTTGCGCTTGTCGTCTTGGTCGACTATATCCCAGTGTTCATCATGGGATTGATATAATGTCCTCACATTTGGACGCTGCATAATTAATGTGCAACAAACATTCATTCTTTTTGTTGCGGTATGCGACGGTGAGCTCGTTGGACGGGGTTCGATTCTATTTTCTTTTTTTGGAAAGATATCGAGCCAGGGGTGGCTCTGATACCACATGTTGGGTGTTTAGGGATATATTAGGAATATGATAAAAATATTTGGGGCTAGATATGAATTATGCATTATTGGAGGAGAGAAATGCAATTACAATAATGCAATATTACAATGCAATTTACATATCACTCATGTAGCCTACGGCTACTTTTTCTCCTCTTCTTTTGACCGATCCACTATAGAAGTTTCCTTCATATATTACTTTGTGGGCCTTGTTTGTTGAGGATATTTTTTTTTTGCCCTTAATTGCAATTTATTGCTCAACACCCCCTCTTAATTTGTAATGGGTCTTCATTCTCGAATGCTGACTCTTTGCGGTGTGTGCCTTCATAACGTTATCCGCAAATTGTTCCTTTGTTTTCGAAATCTCCAGTTCAGACTCTTCTTGATCTTGAACGAGACTTTTGATAATTTTTGCAGTAGTCGACTCTGTGTCGCAATTTTTGTAGTAGGACTTCTTGCTTTGTTGAAGATCCTCTACTTTTCTTGTGAGCTTTATAGCTTCACGTGCTACATTGGTAGCTGTAGTATTTTTTGCTTCACTACCTTTTGAGGCGCTTTGGTTGTTCTGCTGGAGTCATTTTTTTTTTCACCTGCAATAACTTTAACTTGGACTACTTTTTCCAAGTTTGGCTCTTTGTGAGCATCTTTTGATCCTTTACTTTATTTAAGGATCATCTTGTAGTTTTATTTCTCATAGCCACCAAATTACTTTTTGCAAAATATTCCCTTCACTTTATATATTTTTTAATACCCGCTATGTGCGGAACAATGGAGCGACTTACCCCCTGGTGCATAAACGACAAAGCTTTCACATCTCCAGTCTTGTTCTCCTTATGCTCCTTCTTTTTTTTTCATCAACGATGCTTCTTCCTCCGTCTTGCGCTTGTTGTCTTGGTCGACTATATCCCAGTGTTCATCATGGGATTGAAATAACGTCCTCACATTTGGACGCTGCATAATTAATGTGCAACAAACATTCATTCTTTTTGTTGCGAGTATGCGACGGTGAGCTCGTTGGAAGGGGTTCGATTCTATTTTATCTTTTTGGAAAGATATCGAGCCAGGGGTGGCTCTGATACCACATGTTGGGTGTTTAGGGATATATTAGGAATATGATTACAATATTTGGGGCTAGATATGAATTATGCATTATTGGAGGAGAGAAATGCAATTACAATAATGCAATATTACAATGCAATTTACATATCACTCATGTAGCCTACGACTACTTTCTCTTCTCTTCTTTTGACCGATCCACTATAGAAGTTTCCTTCATATATTACTTTGTGGGCCTTGTTTGTTGAGGATATTTTTTTTTGCCCTTAATTGCAAATTATTGCTCAACATCCCCTCTTAATTTGTAATGGGTCTTCATTCTGGAATGCTGACTCTTTGCGGTGTGTACCTTCATAACGTTCTCCGCAAATTGTTCCTTTGTTTTCGAAATCTCCAGTTCAGACTCTTCTTGATCTTGAACGAGACTTCTGATAATTTTTGCAGTAGTCGACTCTGTGTCGCAATTTTTGTAGTAGGACTTCTTGTTTTGTCGAAGATCCTCTACGTTTCTTGTGAGCTTTATAGCTTCACGTGCTACATTGGTAGCTGCAATATTTTTTGCTTCACTGCCTTTTGAGGCGTTTTGGTTGTTCTGCTGGCGTCATTGTTTTTTTCACCTGCATTATATTTAACTTGGACTGCTTTTTCCATGTTTGGCTCTTTGTGAGCTTATTTTGATCCTTTTCTTTATTTAAGGATCATCTTGTAATTTTATTTCTCATAGCCACCAAATTACTTTTTGCAAAATATTCCCTTCACCTTATATATTTTTTAATACCCGCTATGTGCGGAACAATGGACCGACTTACCCTCTGGTGCATAAAGGACAAGGCTTTCACATCTCCAGTCTTGTTCTCCTTATGCTCCTTTTTTTTTCATCAACGATGCTTCTTCCTCCGTCTTGCGCTTGTCGTCTTGGTCGACTATATCCCAGTGTTCATCATGGGATTGAAATAACGTCCTCACATTTGGACGCTGCATAATTAATGTGCAACAAACATTCATTCTTTTGTTGCGAGTATGCGACGGTGAGCTCGTTGGAAGGGGTTCGATTCTATTTTCTTTTTTTGGAAAGATATCGAGCCAGGGGTGGCTCTGATACCACATGTTGGGTGTTTAGGGATATATTAGGAATATGATAAAAATATTTGGGGCTAGATATGAATTATGCATTATTGGAGGAGAGAAATGCAATTACAATAATGCAATATTACAATGCAATTTACATATCACTCATGTAGCCTACGGCTACTTTCTCTCCTCTTCTTTTGACCGATCCACTATAGAAGTTTCCTTCATATATTACTTTGTGGGCCTTTTTTGTTGAGGATATTTTTTTTTTGCCCTTAATTGCAAATTATTGCTCAACACCCCCTCTTAATTTGTAATGGGTCTTCATTCGGGAATGCTGACTCTTTGCGGTGTGTGCCTTCATAAAGTTCTCCGCAAATTGTTCTTTTGTTTTCGAAATCTCCAGTTCAGACTCTTCTTGATCTTGAACGAGACTTCTGATAATTTTTGCAGTAGTCGACTCTGTGTCGCAATTTTTGTAGTAGGACTTCTTGCTTTGTCGAAGATCCTCTACTTTTCTTGTGAGCTTTATAGCTTCACGTGCTACATTGGTAGCTGCAATATTTTTTGCTTCACTGCCTTTTGAGGCGCTTTGGTTGTTCTGCTGGAGTCATTTTTTTTTCACCTACAGTAACTTTAACTTGGACTGCTTTTTCCAAGTTTGGCTCTTTGTGAGCTTCTTTTGATCCTTTACATTATTTAAGGATCATCTTGTAATTTTATTTCTCACAGCCACCAAATAACTTTTTGCAAAATATTCCCTTCACTTTATATATTTTTTAATACCCGCTATGTGCGGAACAATGGACCGACTTACCCCCTGGTGCATAAAGGACAAGACTTTCACATCTCCAGTCTTGTTCTCCTTATGCTCCTTCTTTTTTTTTTCATCAACGATGCTTCTTCCTCCGTCTTGGGCTTGTCGTCTTGGTCGACTATATCCCAGTGTTCATCATGGGATTGAAATAACGTCCTCACATTTGGACGCTGCATAATTATGTGCAACAAACATTCATTCTTTTTGTTGCGAGTATGCGACGGTGAGCTCGTTGGAAGGGGTTCGATTCTATTTTCTTTTTTTGGAAAGATATCGAGCCATGGGTGGCTCTGATACCACATGTTGGGTGTTTAGGGATATATTAGGAATATGATAAAAATATTTGGGGCTAGATATGAATTATGCATTATTGGAGGAGAGAAATGCAATTACAATAATGCAGTATTCTAATGCAATGTACATATCACTCATGTAGCCTACGACTACTTTCTCTCCTCTTCTTTTGACCGATCCACTATAGAAGTTTCCTTCATATATTACTTTGTGGGCCTTGTTTGTTGAGGATATTTTTTTTTGCCCTTTATTGCAAATTATTGCTCAACACCCCCTCTTAATTTGTAATGGGTCTTCATTCTGGAATGCTGACTCTTTGCGGTGTGTGCCTTCATGACGTTCTCCGCAAATTGTTCCTTTGTTTTCGAAATCTCCAGTTCAGACTCTTCTTGATCTTGAACGAGACTTTTGATAATTTTTGCAGTAGTCGACTCTGTGTCGCAATTTTTGTAGTAGGACTTCTTGCTTTGTCGAAGATCCTCTACGTTTCTTGTGAGCTTTATAGCTTCACGTGCTACATTGGTAGCTGCAATATTTTTTGCTTCACTGCCTTTTGAGGTGCTTTGGTTGTTCTGCTGGCGTCATTTTTTTTTTCACCTGCAGTAACTTTAACTTGGACTGCTTTTTCCACGTTTGGCTCTTTGTGAGCTTCTTTTGATCCTTTACTTTATTTAAGGATCATCTTGTAATTTTATTTCTCATAGCCACCAAATTACTTTTTGCAAAATATTCCCTTCACCTTATATATTTTTTAATACCTGCTATGTGCGGAACAATGGACCGACTTACCCCCTGGTGCATAAAGGACAAGGCTTTCACATCTCCAGTCTTGTTCTCCTTGTGCTCCTTTTTTTTTCATCAACAATGCTTCTTCCTCCGTCTTGCGCTTGTCGTCTTGGTCGACTATATCCCAGTGTTCATCATGGGATTGATATAATGTCCTCACATTTGGACGCTGCATAATTAATGTGCAACAAACATTCATTCTTTTTGTTGCGGTATGCGACGGTGAGCTCGTTGGACGGGGTTCGATTCTATTTTCTTTTTTTGGAAAGATATCGAGCCAGGGGTGGCTCTGATACCAGATGTTGGGTGTTTAGGGATATATTAGGAATATGATAAAAATATTTGGGGCTAGATATGAATTATGCATTATTGGAGGAGAGAAATGCAATTACAATAATGCAATATTACAATGCAATTTACATATCACTCATGTAGCCTACGGCTACTTTTTCTCCTCTTCTTTTGACCGATCCACTATAGAAGTTTCCTTCATATATTACTTTGTGGGCCTTGTTTGTTGAGGATATTTTTTTTTTGCCCTTAATTGCAATTTATTGCTCAACACCCCCTCTTAATTTGTAATGGGTCTTCATTCTCGAATGCTGACTCTTTGCGGTGTGTGCCTTCATAACGTTATCCGCAAATTGTTCCTTTGTTTTCGAAATCTCCAGTTCAGACTCTTCTTGATCTTGAACGAGACTTTTGATAATTTTTGCAGTAGTCGACTCTGTGTCGCAATTTTTGTAGTAGGACTTCTTGCTTTGTTGAAGATCCTCTACTTTTCTTGTGAGCTTTATAGCTTCACGTGCTACATTGGTAGCTGTAGTATTTTTTGCTTCACTACCTTTTGAGGCGCTTTGGTTGTTCTGCTGGAGTCATTTTTTTTTTCACCTGCAATAACTTTAACTTGGACTACTTTTTCCAAGTTTGGCTCTTTGTGAGCATCTTTTGATCCTTTACTTTATTTAAGGATCATCTTGTAGTTTTATTTCTCATAGCCACCAAATTACTTTTTGCAAAATATTCCCTTCACTTTATATATTTTTTAATACCCGCTATGTGCGGAACAATGGAGCGACTTACCCCCTGGTGCATAAACGACAAAGCTTTCACATCTCCAGTCTTGTTCTCCTTATGCTCCTTCTTTTTTTTTCATCAACGATGCTTCTTCCTCCGTCTTGCGCTTGTTGTCTTGGTCGACTATATCCCAGTGTTCATCATGGGATTGAAATAACGTCCTCACATTTGGACGCTGCATAATTAATGTGCAACAAACATTCATTCTTTTTGTTGCGGTATGCGACGGTGAGCTCGTTGGACGGGGTTCGATTCTATTTTCTTTTTTTGGAAAGATATCGAGCCATGGGTGGCTCTGATACCACATGTTGGGTGTTTAGGGATATATTAGGAATATGATAAAAATATTTGGGGCTAGATATGAATTATGCATTATTGGAGGAGAGAAATGCAATTACAATAATGCAGTATTCTAATGCAATGTACATATCACTCATGTAGCCTACGACTAC
Source organism: Linaria vulgaris (assembly GCA_948329865.1). Lineage (NCBI taxonomy): Eukaryota > Viridiplantae > Streptophyta > Magnoliopsida > Lamiales > Plantaginaceae > Linaria > Linaria vulgaris. Next base: position 9,820,302 of record OX415249.1, on the reverse strand, counting down.
TTTCTCTCCTCTTCTTTTGACCGATCCACTATAGAAGTTTCCTTCATATATTACTTTGTGGGCCTTGTTTGTTGAGGATATTTTTTTTTGCCCTTTATTGCAAATTATTGCTCAACACCCCCTCTTAATTTGTAATGGGTCTTCATTCTGGAATGCTGACTCTTTGCGGTGTGTGCCTTCATGACGTTCTCCGCAAATTGTTCCTTTGTTTTCGAAATCTCCAGTTCAGACTCTTCTTGATCTTGAACGAGACTTTTGATAATTTTTGCAGTAGTCGACTCTGTGTCGCAATTTTTGTAGTAGGACTTCTTGCTTTGTCGAAGATCCTCTACGTTTCTTGTGAGCTTTATAGCTTCACGTGCTACATTGGTAGCTGCAATATTTTTTGCTTCACTGCCTTTTGAGGTGCTTTGGTTGTTCTGCTGGCGTCATTTTTTTTTTCACCTGCAGTAACTTTAACTTGGACTGCTTTTTCCACGTTTGGCTCTTTGTGAGCTTCTTTTGATCCTTTACTTTATTTAAGGATCATCTTGTAATTTTATTTCTCATAGCCACCAAATTACTTTTTGCAAAATATTCCCTTCACCTTATATATTTTTTAATACCTGCTATGTGCGGAACAATGGACCGACTTACCCCCTGGTGCATAAAGGACAAGGCTTTCACATCTCCAGTCTTGTTCTCCTTGTGCTCCTTTTTTTTTCATCAACAATGCTTCTTCCTCCGTCTTGCGCTTGTCGTCTTGGTCGACTATATCCCAGTGTTCATCATGGGATTGATATAATGTCCTCACATTTGGACGCTGCATAATTAATGTGCAACAAACATTCATTCTTTTTGTTGCGGTATGCGACGGTGAGCTCGTTGGACGGGGTTCGATTCTATTTTCTTTTTTTGGAAAGATATCGAGCCAGGGGTGGCTCTGATACCAGATGTTGGGTGTTTAGGGATATATTAGGAATATGATAAAAATATTTGGGGCTAGATATGAATTATGCATTATTGGAGGAGAGAAATGCAATTACAATAATGCAATATTACAATGCAATTTACATATCACTCATGTAGCCTACGGCTACTTTTTCTCCTCTTCTTTTGACCGATCCACTATAGAAGTTTCCTTCATATATTACTTTGTGGGCCTTGTTTGTTGAGGATATTTTTTTTTTGCCCTTAATTGCAATTTATTGCTCAACACCCCCTCTTAATTTGTAATGGGTCTTCATTCTCGAATGCTGACTCTTTGCGGTGTGTGCCTTCATAACGTTATCCGCAAATTGTTCCTTTGTTTTCGAAATCTCCAGTTCAGACTCTTCTTGATCTTGAACGAGACTTTTGATAGTTTTTGCAGTAGTCGACTCTGTGTCGCAATTTTTGTAGTAGGACTTCTTGCTTTGTTGAAGATCCTCTACTTTTCTTGTGAGCTTTATAGCTTCACGTGCTACATTGGTAGCTGTAGTATTTTTTGCTTCACTACCTTTTGAGGCGCTTTGGTTGTTCTGCTGGAGTCATTTTTTTTTTCACCTGCAATAACTTTAACTTGGACTACTTTTTCCAAGTTTGGCTCTTTGTGAGCATCTTTTGATCCTTTACTTTATTTAAGGATCATCTTGTAGTTTTATTTCTCATAGCCACCAAATTACTTTTTGCAAAATATTCCCTTCACTTTATATATTTTTTAATACCCGCTATGTGCGGAACAATGGAGCGACTTACCCCCTGGTGCATAAACGACAAAGCTTTCACATCTCCAGTCTTGTTCTCCTTATGCTCCTTCTTTTTTTTTCATCAACGATGCTTCTTCCTCCGTCTTGCGCTTGTTGTCTTGGTCGACTATATCCCAGTGTTCATCATGGGATTGAAATAACGTCCTCACATTTGGACGCTGCATAATTAATGTGCAACAAACATTCATTCTTTTTGTTGCGAGTATGCGACGGTGAGCTCGTTGGAAGGGGTTCGATTCTATTTTATCTTTTTGGAAAGATATCGAGCCAGGGGTGGCTCTGATACCACATGTTGGGTGTTTAGGGATATATTAGGAATATGATTACAATATTTGGGGCTAGATATGAATTATGCATTATTGGAGGAGAGAAATGCAATTACAATAATGCAATATTACAATGCAATTTACATATCACTCATGTAGCCTACGACTACTTTCTCTCCTCTTCTTTTGACCGATCCACTATAGAAGTTTCCTTCATATATTACTTTGTGGGCCTTGTTTGTTGAGGATATTTTTTTTTGCCCTTAATTGCAAATTATTGCTCAACATCCCCTCTTAATTTGTAATGGGTCTTCATTCTGGAATGCTGACTCTTTGCGGTGTGTACCTTCATAACGTTCTCCGCAAATTGTTCCTTTGTTTTCGAAATCTCCAGTTCAGACTCTTCTTGATCTTGAACGAGACTTCTGATAATTTTTGCAGTAGTCGACTCTGTGTCGCAATTTTTGTAGTAGGACTTCTTGCTTTGTCGAAGATCCTCTACGTTTCTTGTGAGCTTTATAGCTTCACGTGCTACATTGGTAGCTGCAATATTTTTTGCTTCACTGCCTTTTGAGGCATTTTGGTTGTTCTGCTGGCGTCATTGTTTTTTTCACCTGCATTATATTTAACTTGGACTGCTTTTTCCATGTTTGGCTCTTTGTGAGCTTATTTTGATCCTTTTCTTTATTTAAGGATCATCTTGTAATTTTATTTCTCATAGCCACCAAATTACTTTTTGCAAAATATTCCCTTCACCTTATATATTTTTTAATACCCGCTATGTGCGGAACAATGGACCGACTTACCCTCTGGTGCATAAAGGACAAGGCTTTCACATCTCCAGTCTTGTTCTCCTTATGCTCCTTTTTTTTCATCAACGATGCTTCTTCCTCCGTCTTGCGCTTGTCGTCTTGGTCGACTATATCCCAGTGTTCATCATGGGATTGAAATAACGTCCTCACATTTGGACGCTGCATAATTAATGTGCAACAAACATTCATTCTTTTGTTGCGAGTATGCGACGGTGAGCTCGTTGGAAGGGGTTCGATTCTATTTTCTTTTTTTGGAAAGATATCGAGCCAGGGGTGGCTCTGATACCACATGTTGGGTGTTTAGGGATATATTAGGAATATGATAAAAATATTTGGGGCTAGATATGAATTATGCATTATTGGAGGAGAGAAATGCAATTACAATAATGCAATATTACAATGCAATTTACATATCACTCATGTAGCCTACAGCTACTTTCTCTCCTCTTCTTTTGACCGATCCACTATAGAAGTTTCCTTCATATATTACTTTGTGGGCCTTGTTTGTTGAGGATATTTTTTTTTTTGCCCTTAATTGCAAATTATTGCTCAACACCCCCTCTTAATTTGTAATGGGTCTTCATTCGGGAATGCTGACTCTTTGCGGTGTGTGCCTTCATAACGTTCTCCGCAAATTGTTCTTTTGTTTTCGAAATCTCCAGTTCAGACTCTTCTTGATCTTGAACGAGACTTCTGATAATTTTTGCAGTAGTCGACTCTGTGTCGCAATTTTTGTAGTAGGACTTCTTGCTTTGTCGAAGATCCTCTACTTTTCTTGTGAGCTTTATAGCTTCACGTGCTACATTGGTAGCTGCAATATTTTTTGCTTCACTGCCTTTTGAGGCGCTTTGGTTGTTCTGCTGGAGTCATTTTTTTTTCACCTACAGTAACTTTAACTTGGACTGCTTTTTCCAAGTTTGGCTCTTTGTGAGCTTCTTTTGATCCTTTACATTATTTAAGGATCATCTTGTAATTTTATTTCTCACAGCCACCAAATAACTTTTTGCAAAATATTCCCTTCACTTTATATATTTTTTAATACCCGCTATGTGCGGAACAATGGACCGACTTACCCCCTGGTGCATAAAGGACAAGACTTTCACATCTCCAGTCTTGTTCTCCTTATGCTCCTTCTTTTTTTTTTCATCAACGATGCTTCTTCCTCCGTCTTGGGCTTGTCGTCTTGGTCGACTATATCCCAGTGTTCATCATGGGATTGAAATAACGTCCTCACATTTGGACGCTGCATAATTATGTGCAACAAACATTCATTCTTTTTGTTGCGAGTATGCGACGGTGAGCTCGTTGGAAGGGGTTCGATTCTATTTTCTTTTTTTGGAAAGATATCGAGCCATGGGTGGCTCTGATACCACATGTTGGGTGTTTAGGGATATATTAGGAATATGATAAAAATATTTGGGGCTAGATATGAATTATGCATTATTGGAGGAGAGAAATGCAATTACAATAATGCAGTATTCTAATGCAATGTACATATCACTCATGTAGCCTACGACTACTTTCTCTCCTCTTCTTTTGACCGATCCACTATAGAAGTTTCCTTCATATATTACTTTGTGGGCCTTGTTTGTTGAGGATATTTTTTTTTTGCCCTTAATTGCAATTTATTGCTCAACACCCCCTCTTAATTTGTAATGGGTCTTCATTCTCGAATGCTGACTCTTTGCGGTGTGTGCCTTCATAACGTTATCCGCAAATTGTTCCTTTGTTTTCGAAATCTCCAGTTCAGACTCTTCTTGATCTTGAACGAGACTTTTGATAATTTTTGCAGTAGTCGACTCTGTGTCGCAATTTTTGTAGTAGGACTTCTTGCTTTGTTGAAGATCCTCTACTTTTCTTGTGAGCTTTATAGCTTCACGTGCTACATTGGTAGCTGTAGTATTTTTTGCTTCACTACCTTTTGAGGCGCTTTGGTTGTTCTGCTGGAGTCATTTTTTTTTTCACCTGCAATAACTTTAACTTGGACTACTTTTTCCAAGTTTGGCTCTTTGTGAGCATCTTTTGATCCTTTACTTTATTTAAGGATCATCTTGTAGTTTTATTTCTCATAGCCACCAAATTACTTTTTGCAAAATATTCCCTTCACTTTATATATTTTTTAATACCCGCTATGTGCGGAACAATGGAGCGACTTACCCCCTGGTGCATAAACGACAAAGCTTTCACATCTCCAGTCTTGTTCTCCTTATGCTCCTTCTTTTTTTTTCATCAACGATGCTTCTTCCTCCGTCTTGCGCTTGTTGTCTTGGTCGACTATATCCCAGTGTTCATCATGGGATTGAAATAACGTCCTCACATTTGGACGCTGCATAATTAATGTGCAACAAACATTCATTCTTTTTGTTGCGAGTATGCGACGGTGAGCTCGTTGGAAGGGGTTCGATTCTATTTTATCTTTTTGGAAAGATATCGAGCCAGGGGTGGCTCTGATACCACATGTTGGGTGTTTAGGGATATATTAGGAATATGATTACAATATTTGGGGCTAGATATGAATTATGCATTATTGGAGGAGAGAAATGCAATTACAATAATGCAATATTACAATGCAATTTACATATCACTCATGTAGCCTACGACTACTTTCTCTCCTCTTCTTTTGACCGATCCACTATAGAAGTTTCCTTCATATATTACTTTGTGGGCCTTGTTTGTTGAGGATATTTTTTTTTGCCCTTAATTGCAAATTATTGCTCAACATCCCCTCTTAATTTGTAATGGGTCTTCATTCTGGAATGCTGACTCTTTGCGGTGTGTACCTTCATAACGTTCTCCGCAAATTGTTCCTTTGTTTTCGAAATCTCCAGTTCATACTCTTCTTGATCTTGAACGAGACTTCTGATAATTTTTGCAGTAGTCGACTCTGTGTCGCAATTTTTGTAGTAGGACTTCTTGCTTTGTCGAAGATCCTCTACGTTTCTTGTGAGCTTTATAGCTTCACGTGCTACATTGGTAGCTGCAATATTTTTTGCTTCACTGCCTTTTGAGGCGTTTTGGTTGTTCTGCTGGCGTCATTGTTTTTTTCACCTGCATTATATTTAACTTGGACTGCTTTTTCCATGTTTGGCTCTTTGTGAGCTTATTTTGATCCTTTTCTTTATTTAAGGATCATCTTGTAATTTTATTTCTCATAGCCACCAAATTACTTTTTGCAAAATATTCCCTTCACCTTATATATTTTTTAATACCCGCTATGTGCGGAACAATGGACCGACTTACCCTCTGGTGCATAAAGGACAAGGCTTTCACATCTCCAGTCTTGTTCTCCTTATGCTCCTTTTTTTTTCATCAACGATGCTTCTTCCTCCGTCTTGGGCTTGTCGTCTTGGTCGACTATATCCCAGTGTTCATCATGGGATTGAAATAACGTCCTCACATTTGGACGCTGCATAATTATGTGCAACAAACATTCATTCTTTTTGTTGCGAGTATGCGACGGTGAGCTCGTTGGAAGGGGTTCGATTCTATTTTCTTTTTTTGGAAAGATATCGAGCCATGGGTGGCTCTGATACCACATGTTGGGTGTTTAGGGATATATTAGGAATATGATAAAAATATTTGGGGCTAGATATGAATTATGCATTATTGGAGGAGAGAAATGCAATTACAATAATGCAGTATTCTAATGCAATGTACATATCACTCATGTAGCCTACGACTACTTTCTCTCCTCTTCTTTTGACCGATCCACTATAGAAGTTTCCTTCATATATTACTTTGTGGGCCTTGTTTGTTGAGGATATTTTTTTTTGCCCTTTATTGCAAATTATTGCTCAACACCCCCTCTTAATTTGTAATGGGTCTTCATTCTGGAATGCTGACTCTTTGCGGTGTGTGCCTTCATGACGTTCTCCGCAAATTGTTCCTTTGTTTTCGAAATCTCCAGTTCAGACTCTTCTTGATCTTGAACGAGACTTTTGATAATTTTTGCAGTAGTCGACTCTGTGTCGCAATTTTTGTAGTAGGACTTCTTGCTTTGTCGAAGATCCTCTACGTTTCTTGTGAGCTTTATAGCTTCACGTACTACATTGGTAGCTGCAATATTTTTTGCTTCACTGCCTTTTGAGGCGCTTTGGTTGTTCTGCTGGCGTCATTTTTTTTTTCACCTGCAGTAACTTTAACTTGGACTGCTTTTTCCAAGTTTGGCTCTTTGTGAGCTTCTTTTGATCCTTTACTTTATTTAAGGATCATCTTGTAATTTTATTTCTCATAGCCACCAAATTACTTTTTGCAAAATATTCCCTTCACCTTATATATTTTTTAATACCCGCTATGTGCGGAACAATGGACCGACTTACCCCCTGGTGCATAAAGGACAAGGCTTTCACATCTCCAGTCTTGTTCTCCTTGTGCTCCTTTTTTTTTTCATCAACAATGCTTCTTCCTCCGTCTTGCGCTTGTCGTCTTGGTCGACTATATCCCAGTGTTCATCATGGGATTGATATAACGTCCTCACATTTGGACGCTGCATAATTAATGTGCAACAAACATTCATTCTTTTTGTTGCGGTATGCGACGGTGAGCTCGTTGGACGGGGTTCGATTCTATTTTCTTTTTTTGGAAAGATATCGAGCCTGGGGTGGCTCTGATACCACATGTTGGGTGTTTAGGGATATATTAGGAATATGATAAAAATATTTGGGGCTAGATATGAATTATGCATTATTGGAGGAGAGAAATGCAATTACAATAATGCAATATTACAATGCAATTTACATATCACTCATGTAGCCTACGGCTACTTTCTCTCCTCTTCTTTTGACCGATCCACTATAGAAGTTTCCTTCATATATTATTTTGTGGGCCTTGTTTGTTGAGGATATTTTTTTTTTGCCCTTAATTGCAAATTATTGCTCAACACCCCCTCTTAAATTGTAATGGGTCTTCATTCTGGAATGCTGACTCTTTGCAGTGTGTGCCTTCATAACGTTCTCCGCAAATTGTTCCTTTGTTTTCGAAATATCCAGTTCAGACTCTTCTTGATTTTGAACGAGACTTTTGATAATTTTTGCAGTAGTCGACTCTGTGTCGCAATTTTTGTAGTAGGACTTCTTGCTTTGTCGAAGATCCTCTACGTTTCTTGTGAGCTTTATAGCTTCACGTGCTACATTGGTGGCTGCAATATTTTTTGCTTCACTGCCTTTTGAGGCGCTTTGGTTGTTCTGCTGGCGTCATTTTTTTTTTCACCTGTAGTAACTTTAACTTGGACTGCTTTTTCCAAGTTTGGCTCTTTGTGAGCTTCTTTTGATTCTTTACTTTATTTAAGGATCATCTTGTAATTTTATTTCTCATAGCCACCAAATTACTTTTTGCAAAATATTCCCTTCACCTTATATATTTTTTAATACCCGCTATGTGCGGAACAATGGACCGACTTACCCCCTGGTGCATAAAGGACAATACTTTCACATCTCCAGTCTTGTTCTCCTTATGCTCCTTCTTTTTTTTTTCATCAACGATGCTTCTTCCTCCGTCTTGCGCTTGTCGTCTTGGTCGACTATATCCCAGTGTTCATCATGGGATTGAAATAATGTCCTCACATTTGAACGCTGCATAATTATGTGCAACAAACATTCATTCTTTTTGTTGCGAGTATGCTACGGTGAGCTCGTTGGAAGGGGTTCGATTCTATTTTCTTTTTTTGGAAAGATATCGAGCCATGGGTGGCTCTGATACCACATGTTGGGTGTTTAGGGATATATTAGGAATATGGTAAAAATATTTGGGGCTAGATATGAATTATGCATTATTGGAGGAGAGAAATGCAATTACAATAATGCAGTATTACAATGCAATGTACATATCACTCATGTAGCCTACGACTACTTTCTCTCCTCTTCTTTTGACCGATCCACTATAGAAGTTTCCTTCATATATTACTTTGTGGGCCTTGTTTGTTGAGGATATTTTTTTTTGCCCTTAATTGCAAATTATTGCTCAACACCCCCTCTTAATTTGTAATGGGTCTTCATTCTGGAATGCTGACTCTTTGCGGTGTGTGCCTTCATGACGTTCTCCGCAAATTGTTCCTTTGTTTTCGAAATCTCCAGTTCAGACTCTTCTTGATCTTGAACGAGACTTTTGATAATTTTTGCAGTAGTCGACTCTGTGTCGCAATTTTTGTAGTAGGACTTCTTGCTTTGTCGAAGATCCTCTACGTTTCTTGTGAGCTTTATAGCTTCACGTGCTACATTGGTGGCTGCAATATTTTTTGCTTCACTGCCTTTTGAGGCGCTTTGGTTGTTCTGCTGGCGTCATTTTTTTTTTCACCTGTAGTAACTTTAACTTGGACTGCTTTTTCCAAGTTTGGCTCTTTGTGAGCTTCTTTTGATTCTTTACTTTATTTAAGGATCATCTTGTAATTTTATTTCTCATAGCCACCAAATTACTTTTTGCAAAATATTCCCTTCACCTTATATATTTTTTAATACCCGCTATGTGCAGAACAATGGACCGACTTACCCCCTGGTGCATAAAGGACAAGGCTTTCACATCTCCAGTCTTGTTCTCCTTGTGCTCCTTTTTTTTTCATCAACAATGCTTCTTCCTCCGTCTTGCGCTTGTCGTCTTGGTCGACTATATCCCAGTGTTCATCATGGGATTGATATAACGTCCTCACATTTGGACGCTGCATAATTAATGTGCAACAAACATTCATTCTTTTTGTTGCGGTATGCGACGGTGAGCTCGTTGGACGGGGTTCGATTCTATTTTCTTTTTTTGGAAAGATATCGAGCCAGGGGTGGCTTTGATACCACATGTTGGGTGTTTAGGGATATATTAGGAATATGATAAAAATATTTGGGGCTAGATATGAATTATGCATTATTGGAGGAGAGAAATGCAATTACAATAATGCAATATTACAATGCAATTTACATATCACTCATGTAGCCTACGGCTACTTTCTCTCCTCTTCTTTTGACCGATCCACTATAGAAGTTTCCTTCATATATTATTTTGTGGGCCTTGTTTGTTGAGGATATTTTTTTTTTGCCCTTAATTGCAAATTATTGCTCAACACCCCCTCTTAAATTGTAATGGGTCTTCATTCTGGAATGCTGACTCTTTGCAGTGTGTGCCTTCATAACGTTCTCCGCAAATTGTTCCTTTGTTTTCGAAATCTTCAGTTCCGACTCTTCTTGATCTTGAACGAGACTTCTGATAATTTTTGCAGTAGTCGACTCTGTGTCGCAATTTTTGTAGTAGGACTTCTTGCTTTGTCGAAGATCCTCTACTTTTCTTGTGAGCTTTATAGCTTTACGTGCTACGTTGGTAGCTGCAATATTTCTTGCTTCACTGCCTTTTGAGGCGCTTTGGTTGTTCTGCTGGAGTCATTTTTTTTTTCACCTACAGTAACTTTAACTTGGACTGCTTTTTCCAAGTTTGGCTCTTTGTGAGCTTCTTTTGATCCTTTACTTTATTTAAGGATCATCTTGTAATTTTATTTCTCACAGCCACCAAATAACTTTTTGCAAAATATTCCCTTCACTTTATATATTTTTTAATACCCGCTATGTGCGGAACAATGGACCGACTTACCCCCTGGTGCATAAAGGACAAGACTTTCACATCTCCAGTCTTGTTCTCCTTATGCTCCTTCTTTTTTTTTTCATCAACGATGCTTCTTCCTCCGTCTTGCGCTTGTCGTCTTGGTCGACTATATCCCAGTGTTCATCATGGGATTGAAATAACGTCCTCACATTTGAACGCTGCATAATTATGTGCAACAAACATTCATTCTTTTTGTTGCGAGTATGCGACGGTGAGCTTGTTGGAAGGGGTTCGATTCTATTTTCTTTTTTTGGAAAGATATCGAGCCATGGGTGGCTCTGATACCACATGTTGGGTGTTTAGGGATATATTAGGAATATGGTAAAAATATTTGGGGCTAGATATGAATTATGCATTATTGGAGGAGAGAAATGCAATTACAATAATGCAGTATTACAATGCAATGTACATTATATCACTCATGTAGCCTACGACTACTTTCTCTCCTCTTCTTTTGACCGATCCACTATAGAAGTTTCCTTCATATATTACTTTGTGGGCCTTGTTTGTTGAGGTTATTTTTTTTTGCCCTTAATTGCAAATTATTGCTCAACACCTCCTCTTAATTTGTAATGGGTCTTCATTCTGGAATGCTGACTCTTTGCGGTGTGTGCCTTCATGACGTTCTCCGCAAATTGTTCCTTTGTTTTCGAAATCTCCAGTTCAGACTCTTCTTGATTTTGAACGAGACTTTTGATAATTTTTGCAGTAGTGGACTCTGTGTCGCAATTTTTGTAGTAGGACTTCTTGCTTTGTCGAAGATCCTCTACGTTTCTTGTGAGCTTTATAGCTTCACGTGCTACATTGGTAGCTGCAATATTTTTTGCTTCACTGCCTTTTGAGGCGCTTTGGTTGTTCTGCTGGCGTCATTTTTTTTTTCACCTGCAGTAACTTTAACTTGGACTGCTTTTTCCAAGTTTGGCTCTTTGTGAGCTTCTTTTGATTCTTTACTTTATTTAAGGATCATCTTGTAATTTTATTTCTCACAGCCACCAAATAACTTTTTGCAAAATATTCCCTTCACTTTATATATTTTTTAATACCCGCTATGTGCGGAACAATGGACCGACTTACCCCCTGGTGCATAAAGGACAATACTTTCACATCTCCAGTCTTGTTCTCCTTATGCTCCTTCTTTTTTTTTTCATCAACGATGCTTCTTCCTCCGTCTTGCGCTTGTCGTCTTGGTCGACTATATCCCAGTGTTCATCATGGGATTGAAATAATGTCCTCACATTTGAACGCTGCATAATTATGTGCAACAAACATTCATTCTTTTTGTTGCGAGTATGCGACGGTGAGCTCGTTGGAAGGGGTTCGATTCTATTTTCTTTTTTTGGAAAGATATCGAGCCATGGGTGGCTCTGATACCACATGTTGGGTGTTTAGGGATATATTAGGAATATGGTAAAAATATTTGGGGCTAGATATGAATTATGCATTATTGGAGGAGAGAAATGCAATTACAATAATGCAGTATTACAATGCAATGTACATATCACTCATGTAGCCTACGACTACTTTCTCTCCTCTTCTTTTGACCGATCCACTATAGAAGTTTCCTTCATATATTACTTTGTGGGCCTTGTTTGTTGAGGATATTTTTTTTTGCCCTTAATTGCAAATTATTGCTCAACACCCCCTCTTAATTTGTAATGGGTCTTCATTCTGGAATGCTGACTCTTTGCGGTGTGTGCCTTCATGACGTTCTCCGCAAATTGTTCCTTTGTTTTCGAAATCTCCAGTTCAGACTCTTCTTGATCTTGAACGAGACTTTTGATAATTTTTGCAGTAGTCGACTCTGTGTCGCAATTTTTGTAGTAGGACTTCTTGCTTTGTCGAAGATCCTCTACGTTTCTTGTGAGCTTTATAGCTTCACGTGCTACATTGGTAGCTGCAATATTTTTTGCTTCACTGCCTTTTGAGGCGCTTTGGTTGTTCTGCTGGCGTCATTTTTTTTTTCACCTGCAGTAACTTTAACTTGGACTGCTTTTTCCAAGTTTGGCTCTTTGTGAGCTTCTTTTGATCCTTTACTTTATTTAAGGATCATCTTGAAATTTTATTTCTCATAGCCACCAAATTACTTTTTGCAAAATATTCCCTTCACCTTATATATTTTTTAATACCCGCTATGTGCGGAACAATGGACCGACTTACCCCCTGGTGCATAAAGGACAAGGCTTTCACATCTCCAGTCTTGTTCTCCTTGTGCTCCTTTTTTTTTCATCAACAATGCTTCTTCCTCCGTCTTGCGCTTGTCGTCCTGGTCGACTATATCCCAGTGTTCATCATGGGATTGATATAACGTCCTCACATTTGGACGCTGCATAATTAATGTGCAACAAACATTCATTCTTTTTGTTGCGGTATGCAATGGTGAGCTCGTTGGACGGGGTTCGATTCTATTTTCTTTTTTTGGAAAGATATCGAGCCAGGGGTGGCTCTGATACCACATGTTGGGTGTTTAGGGATATATTAGGAATATGATAAAAATATTTGGGGCTAGATATGAATTATGCATTATTGGAGGAGAGAAATGCAATTACAATAATGCATTATTACAATGCAATTTACATATCACTCATGTAGCCTACGGCTACTTTCTCTCCTCTTCTTTTGACCGATCCACTATAGAAGTTTCCTTCATATATTATTTTGTGGGCCTTGTTTGTTGAGGATATTTTTTTTTTGCCCTTAATTGCAAATTATTGCTCAACACCCCCTCTTAAATTGTAATGGGTCTTCATTCTGGAATGCTGACTCTTTGCAGTGTGTGCCTTCATAACGTTCTCCGCAAATTGTTCCTTTGTTTTCGAAATCTTCAGTTCAGACTCTTCTTGATCTTGAACGAGACTTCTGATAATTTTTGCAGTAGTCGACTCTGTGTCGCAATTTTTGTAGTAGGACTTCTTGCTTTGTCGAAGATCCTCTACTTTTCTTGTGAGCTTTATAGCTTTACGTGCTACGTTGGTAGCTGCAATATTTTTTGCTTCACTGCCTTTTGAGGCGCTTTGGTTGTTCTGCTGGAGTCATTTTTTTTTTCACCTACAGTAACTTTAACTTGGACTGCTTTTTCCAAGTTTGGCTCTTTGTGAGCTTCTTTTGATCCTTTACTTTATTTAAGGATCATCTTGTAATTTTATTTCTCACAGCCACCAAATTACTTTTTGCAAAATATTCCCTTCACTTTATATATTTTTTAATACCCGCTATGTGCGGAACAATGGACCGACTTACCCCCTCGTGCATAAAGGACAAGACTTTCACATCTCCAATCTTGTTCTCCTTATGCTCCTTCTTTTTTTTTTCATCAACGATGCTTCTTCCTCCGTCTTGCGCTTGTCGTCTTGGTCGACTATATCCCAGTGTTCATCATGGGATTGAAATAACGTCCTCACATTTGGATGCTGCATAATTATGTGCAACAAACATTCATTCTTTTTGTTGCGAGTATGCGACGATGAGCTCGTTGGAAGGGGTTCGATTCTATTTTCTTTTTTTGGAAAGATATCGAGCCATGGGTGGCTCTGATACCACATGTTGGGTGTTTAGGGATATATTAGGAATATGATAAAAATATTTGGGGCTAGATATGAATTATGCATTATTGGAGGAGAGAAATGCAATTACAATAATGCAGTATTACAATGCAATGTACATATCACTCATGTAGCCTACGACTACTTTCTCTCCTCTTCTTTTGACCGATCCACTATAGAAGTTTCCTTCATATATTACTTTGTGGGCCTTGTTTGTTGAGGATATTTTTTTTTGCCCTTAATTGCAAATTATTGCTCAACACCCCCTCTTAATTTGTAATGGGTCTTCATTCTGGAATGCTGACTCTTTGCGGTGTGTGCCTTCATGACGTTCTCCGCAAATTGTTCCTTTGTTTTCGAAATCTCCAGTTCAGACTCTTCTTGATCTTGAACGAGACTTTTGATAATTTTTGCAGTAGTCGACTCTGTGTCGCAATTTTTGTAGTAGGACTTCTTGCTTTGTCGAAGATCCTCTACGTTTCTTCTGAGCTTTATAGCTTCACGTGCTACATTGGTAGCTGCAATATTTTTTGCTTCACTGCCTTTTGAGGCGCTTTGGTTGTTCTGCTGGCGTCATTTTTTTTTCACCTGCAGTAACTTTAACTTGGACTGCTTTTTCCAAGTTTGGCTCTTTGTGAGCTTCTTTTGATCCTTTACTTTATTTAAGGATCATCTTGTAATTTTATTTCTCATAGCCACCAAATTACTTTTTGCAAAATATTCCCTTCACCTTATATATTTTTTAATACCCGCTATGTGCGGAACAATGGACCGACTTACCCCCTGGTGCATATAGGACAAGGCTTTCACATCTCCAGTCTTGTTCTCCTTGTGCTCCTTTTTTTTTTCATCAACAATGCTTCTTCCTCCGTCTTGCGCTTGTCGTCTTGGTCGACTATATCCCAATGTTTATCATGGGATTGATATAACGTCCTCACATTTGGACGCTGCATAATTAATGTGCAACAAACATTCATTCTTTTTGTTGCGGTATGCGACGGTGAGCTCGTTGGACGGGGTTCGATTCTATTTTCTTTTTTTGGAAAGATATCGAGCCAGGGGTGGCTCTGATACCACATGTTGGGTGTTTAGGGATATATTAGGAATATGATAAAAATATTTGGGGCTAGATATGAATTATGCATTATTGGAGGAGAGAAATGCAATTACAATAATGCAATATTACAATGCAATTTACATATCACTCATGTAGCCTACGGCTACTTTCTCTCCTCTTCTTTTGACCGATCCACTATAGAAGTTTCCTTCATATATTATTTTGTGGGCCTTGTTTGTTGAGGATATTTTTTTTTTTGCCCTTAATTGCAAATTATTGCTCAACACCCCCTCTTAAATTGTAATGGGTCTTCATTCTGGAATGCTGACTCTTTGCAGTGTGTGCCTTCATAACGTTCTCCGCAAATTGTTCCTTTGTTTTCGAAATCTTCAGTTCAGACTCTTCTTGATCTTGAACGAGACTTCTGATAATTTTTGCAGTAGTCGACTCTGTGTAGCAATTTTTGTAGTAGGACTTCTTGCTTTGTCGAAGATCCTCTACTTTTCTTGTGAGCTTTATAGCTTTACGTGCTACATTGGTAGCTGCAATATTTTTTGCTTCACTGCCTTTTGAGGCGCTTTGGTTGTTCTGCTGGAGTCATTTTTTTTTTCACCTGCAGTAACTTTAACTTGGACTGCTTTTTCCAAGTTTGGCTCTTTGTGAGCTTCTTTTGATCCTTTACTTTATTTAAGGATCATCTTGTAATTTTATTTCTCATAGCCACCAAATAACTTTTTGCAAAATATTCCCTTCACCTTATATATTTTTTAATACCTGCTATGTGCGGAACAATGGACCGACTTACCCCCTGGTGCATAAAGGACAAGGCTTTCACATCTCCAGGTTTGTTCTCCTTATGCTCCTTCTTTTTTTTTCATCAACGATGCTTCTTCCTCCGTCTTGCGCTTGTCGTCTTGGTCGACTATATCCCAGTGTTCATCATGGGATTGAAATAACGTCCTCACATTTGGACGCTGCATAATTAATGTGCAACAAACATTCATTCTTTATGTTGCGAGGATGCGACGGTGAGCTCGTTGGAAGGGGTTTAATTTTATTTTCTTTTTTTGGAAAGATATCGAGCCAGGGATGGCTCTGATACCACATGTTGGGTGTTTAGGGATATATTAGGAATATGATAAAAATATTTGGGGCTAGATATGAATTATGCATTATTGGAGGAGAGAAATGCAATTACAATAATGCAATATTACAATGCAATTTACATATCACTCATGTAGCCTACGGCTACTTTTTCTCCTCTTCTTTTGACCGATCCACTGTAGAAGTTTCCTTCATATATTACTTTGTGGGCCTTGTTTGTTGAGGATATTTTTTTTTTGCCCTTAATTGCAAATTATTGCTCAACACCCCCTCTTAATTTGTAATGGGTCTTCATTCTCGAATGCTGACTCTTTGCGGTGTGTGCCTTCATAACGTTATCCGCAAATTGTTCCTTTGTTTTCGAAATCTCCAGTTCAGACTCTTCTTGATCTTGAACGAGACTTTTGATAATTTTTGCAGTAGTCGACTATGTGTCGCAATTTTTGTAGTAGGACTTCTTGCTTTGTTGAAGATCCTCTACTTTTCTTGTGAGCTTTATAGCTTCACGTGTTACATTGGTAGCTGCAATATTTTTTGCTTCACTGCCTTTTGAGGTGCTTTGGTTGTTCTGCTGGCGTCATTTTTTTTTTCACCTGCATTATATTTAACTTGGACTGCTTTTTCCATGTTTGGCTCTTTGTGAGCTTATTTTGATCCTTTTCTTTATTTAAGGATCATCTTGTAATTTTATTTCTCATAGCCACCAAATTACTTTTTGCAAAATATTTCCTTCACCTTATATATTTTTTAATACCCGCTATGTGCGGAACAATGGACCGACTTACCCTCTGGTGCTTAAAGGACAAGGCTTTCACATCTCCAGTCTTGTTCTCCTTATGCTCCTTTTTTTTTTTCATCAACGATGCTTCTTCCTCCGTCTTGCGCTTGTCGTCTTGGTCGACTATATCCCAGTGTTCATCATGGGATTGAAATAACGTCCTCACATTTGGACGCTGCATAATTAATGTGCAACAAACATTCATTCTTTTGTTGCGAGTATGCGACGGTGAGCTCGTTGGAAGGGGTTCGATTCTATTTTCTTTTTTTGGATAGATATCGAGCCAGGGGTGGCTCTGATACCACATGTTGGGCGTTTAGGGATATATTAGGAATATGATAAAAATATTTGGGGCTAGATATGAATTATGCATTATTGGAAGAGAGAAATGCAATTACAATAAAGCAATATTACAATGCAATTTACATATCACTCATGTAGTCTATGACTACTTTCTCTCCTCTTCTTTTGACCGATCCACTATAGAAGTTTCCTTCATATATTACTTTGTGGGCCTTGTTTGTTGAGGATATTTTTTTTTGCCCTTAATTGCAAATTATTGCTCAACACATCTCTGTTTGATTTGCGAGAAAATCGTGTTTTCATGATCATGTCTGTATATTAGCTGAATTATCTGCATCTAATATGGATATCTATGTTTACACTGTATTAACAATCAGAAGCTATCAATAGAATTTGTCTAAATAAGAACCCTTTGATTACTTCATGCCTATACACCGATGTTTGGGATATGAGCTTGCGACTTATATGGCAGTATACATGTTCTAGTCTAGTGCGACAGTTGGTTTCGCTCAAGGTCTCCACATTGCTAACTGCTTGAGCTCTTTATATTATAAACAACTTGTGTGGTTAAGTTAAAGAAAAAGTTCATCAAGGTGAGGATTTTAACCACTAATTGATCAACACAAAGTGACTAACACAGATTCTTACCTTGGGAGCAAATGCACAATAAGCAAAACTTGCTCAAGAGTACCTCTTACAGTTAAGATTAAGGCCTAAAATCAAGAGCCCAAGATATCATCTATTAGGCTGATCATTACTGTCATTAATATCTAACTAAATTGGAATGACTAGCTGATCTCGTAGAATACTTTCTATACGAAAACGAGCACCGCATCCCATGTACCCACAATTTGATTTACTATATAATCCACTGGAAATCTCCTTTGTTATATCTATAAGTTCTCTATCATTAAATATGTAACAATAAAGTATATATCATAAAAACTTCCTCGAGAAAAATCAGTGAGTAAAACTACACCTAAACATTAGGAGTGTTAGAATTGAAGTCCTTTTACAAATGAACATATTTTACTGAGGCATCTGCCTAAAACACGAAATCATGCTCGGTTTCCACTTCCAAAAAATTTTGAAGACTAAATACTAATGGACAATACTTTTTTTTTTTTTTTCAAACTTGAAAAACAACTCACGCCACAAATAGACAACCTATTTCATTTGTGTTCCTTATTTTGAAAATGTTCGTACGATGCATTCATTTTGATATGTATGTGTTCACATCGACGTCTACTATCCTTTTTGTGGCATGTGTACTGACTGATTTGAAGGAGACACATGACGTATAAATTTACTGAATTGAACCTATGAAAATGAAATCCAACACAATATACAACACAAATGTTTCCCCTAAAATTACTCCAAACACACTTTTGGAATGACACGAGTTTCCAAAAGCTCCAAAACTCCAATCAAATCCTAGACATTTATCTTTATAAACGATTCCAGACACATCCTAAACATTGCGCAAAAGCTCCTAATACAAGGAGTCTTTCTCCACATGCGCATTGTCTAAGCCTACTTATATTCCTTGTTTTTGACCTAAATCGTGCTTAGTACCACGAAAGAAGTCCCTACAAGAATGACGATCCTTTAGAGGACCCAAAGATGTTGGTTTAGCCATAGCATAGCAATAGGATAGTTATGGTGGTACTCTGTATAGGGTGATACTGAGACCAATTGTACGTAGCACATCAAGGTCAATCACCTCAAACTACCACAACAGAGATTGTTAACGTGCTATGCAAAAAGTTAGGCCAGATGTTGTGGGGATATTTAATGATGGATGACACAACACTATATTAGTGTAATATGATAGAAATTAATACCCATATTATTTTTTAAGGCATTAGGAATTTCTCTTTTTATAAATAATAACCCAAACTCTTTCTCAACCGGTGTTGTATATTTCCTTAAAATGCTCCCTCACACGTGGGCTGGTATGAACTTCGGTTTTCATCACTGGGGTAGGTTGCATGCCCATTACGTTTTGGTTAGGCATGATGCCACGATAGCAATTGAAGCCCATTTAAATCTATTTAGCTCTCTCTTCAAACGACCTTTATTAATATGAGAGCAAACTTTTCTTTATAAAGAATAGGCCAGACTCTTTTCCAAGCAATGTCGTACATGGTTTGGATGGAAATCTTTCAATGGTTTGGTATTGTGACTGTTATCAAGAATGGGACGGAGGACAACTTTTGGCAGACCATGGAGAGTTGCCCATGGAGCAAAGGCAAAAAGGAGTGGGAGAGTATCTGGTTCATTACTATATGGGTCATTTGGAATTGGAGAAATAAGAGTTTATTCAAAGAGGAGGTAAGCAATATTGATAAAATTGTTGTTCGGACTTGGCTGTGGGTGAAATCTCAGTGTGTCTCTTTCAATTGGTCTTTTCATGATTGGTTTAGAAACCCAATTTGTTGCTTGAGAAACTGAATGTATCCTCTGTTTTAAAAGTACTCCTTGTACTTTTCTTGTTTTTCTGTGAAATAATATCTTTAGCTTATAAAAAAAAAAAAGATCGTATCATGACTGCCAGTGGCCTCGCTTTGAGAGAGTTGCGTAAGATATATAATGTTGTCTTTAAGAATCAATGATACGTTTAACAAAAAGAGATGCATAATTATGTAAAGAATCTCTGCCGCTATACCAAGAAAGCTTTTTGTAATACATTAAAGATACAATACTAGTAGAGTGATTTGTTCGCCAAAAGATTGTAGTAAGAAATTGGTTTTAAGCCATGATTAATGTGGTGGATTCAGTGAATTACGATAAGTCCGACTTTGGCCAAGATTCATGACTTCACATTGTCAAAACTTTACTTGTCATTGTTGCTTCAAACAAATCTCTTGCTCTTTCCCCATGTTGCGATTACGTTTCATCAGTAGTTTTCTCTTTTTCTGAGAATTAAATTCGTAACTAGCCCATTTTTCTTGTGTACTCGTGCAAGCAATATGCGACTGAGCCTCTTTGGACTTGTTGTTTGACATAGTTTTCTCTGTATGCAGATCGCAGAGAACAGCTCAAAATGTGCCAAAACAGAAAAAGAAAATGTCTGACGTTCTTGCCTATATGTATCTTCTGGCTTGATCTGGTTAGTGAAAATTTATATCTTTCACATGCTTTTCGTGTTCATTAGTAAATACTTGCACATAGTTTTCTCTGGTCTTTGAATAAAAGCATGATATTAATGATTGTTAGTAAATGGGAAAGATCAAACTAAATTCCAAATATTTTGATGCTTGCCCTGAATTTCCCCCATATTATTACGTGCATAATGTGCTTTATTAGATTTGAACCTATTGACAGGTGAGACGAACTTTCCTTGATTCTCATTTCAAAAAGATGGAGTATATCTCTTACCTTTCCTGTTGAATAAAAAGTTTTCTGGTAAAAAGTTTAATAGATATTGTATGTCTCCGGTTCCAATTTGACATGTGCACAAGGCCTCTTATTCAGATTGTCAATCGTCCCTTAAGAATTCTTCGTAAATCAATATTACGCGCAGGTGGCCTTCAATATTTGCTATATTTAGCTTTGAATGTTTTTAAAAAAAACTTTTTAAATACCACGGTAAAGCCTTGTCCTAGTGTTCCATATATTCTATTCGCGTGGTGCTTTTTTATTTTTTCATTTTCTGACATGTTAAAGTTGTTGTGAAAGATGGAAGAAAACACTTAATAAATTATTTTAGAGCAGTACTAGTAGAAAAAATAAGAAGAAGATAGTCAATTAAAAGAGTGGATAGGAATTCTCTTAAGTAAATAAATGTGGGATAATATATTTGAAATAGTCAATATATTTAAATATATGAAAGATTATATTTTAAATATATCCAACAATTTTCCACATATTTCAAAAATATTTTACCCAAAAGCTTTTATTAGCTGAGTACGATATATCTATGTACAATGTAACAAATTTGGTTCTTTTGGACAATGAACCAAAATTAGAATGATAAGATATAACTCACATAATTCTTGGTGAAGTGTTAAAACTTCTATGAACCAAAATAATTCATTATTGTAAGTTAGGAATCTTACCAACCACATTATACACCTCAAATTCTACTGTAGACGCGGTTCTGCGCTAATAAGCCATGTGCACGTTCTGGAATTTCATGAATGCTTTAGAAATTATGCCACGATTTCATAGGAGCGGCCCCGCTACATTCATATAGGTGATTTCATCAAGTATATACTGCAATTATAAACACCATCCAAATGTTGCATGGTATTAATGATTGTTAGTAAATGGGAAAGATGAAACTAAATTCCAAATATTTTGATTCTTGCCCTGAATTTCCCCCCATATTTTTACGTACATAATGTGCTTGATTAGATGTGAACCTAGGTGAGACGAGCTTTCCTTGATTTTCATTTCTAAAAAATGGAGTATATCTCTTACCTTTCCTGTTGAATAAAAAGTTTTCTGGTAAAAAGTTTAATAGATATTGTATGTCTCCGGTTCCAATTTGTCATGTGCACAAGGCCTCTTATTCAGATTGTCAATCGTCCCATAAGAATTCTTCGTAAATCAATATTACGCGCAGGTGGCCTTCAATATTTGCTATATTTAGCCTTGAATGTTTTTTAAAAAAACTTTTTAAATACCACGGTAAAGCCTTGTCCTTGTGTTCCATATATTCTATTCGCGTGGTGCTTTTTTATTTTTTTATTTTCTGACATGTTAAAGTTGTTGTGAAAGATGGAAGAAAACACTTAATAAATTATTTAAGAGCAGTACTAGTAGAAAAAATAAGAAGAAGATAGTCCATTAAAAGAGTGGATAGGAATTCTCTTAAGTAAATAAACGTGGGATAATATATTTGAAATAGTCAATATATTTAAATATATGAAAGATTATATTTTAAATATATCCAACAATCTTCCACATATTTCAAAAATATTTTACCCAATAACTTTTATTAGCTGAGTACGATATATCTATGTACTGTGTAACAAATTTGGTGTCTTTTGGACAATGAACAAAAATTAGAATGATAAGATATAACTCACATAATTCTTGGTGAAGTGTTAAAACTTCTATGAACCAAAATAATTCATTATTGTAAGTTAGGAATCTTATCAACCACATTATACACCTCAAATTCTATTGTAGACGTGGTTCTGCGCTAATAAGCCATGTGCACGTCCTGGAATTTCATGAATGCTTTAGAAATTATGCCACGATTTCATAGGACCGGCCCCGCTACATTCATATAGGAGATTTCATCAAGTATATACTGCAATTATATACACCATCCAAATGTTGCATGGTATTAATGATTGTTAGTAAATGGGAAAGATCAAACTAAATTCCAAATATTTTGATGCTTGCCCTGAATTTCCCTCATATTTTTACGTACATAATGTGCTTTATTAGATGTTAACCTATTGACAGGTGAGACGAGCTTTCATTGATTTTCATTTCTAAAAAATGGAGTATATCTCTTACCTTTCCTGTTGAATAAAAAGTTTTATGGTAAAAAGTTTAATAGATATTGTATGTCTCCGGTTCCAATTTGACATGTGCACAAGGCCTCTTATTCAGATTGTCAATCGTCCCTTAAGAATTCTTCGTAAATCAATATTACGCGCAGGTGGCCTTCAATATTTGCTATATTTAGCCTTGAATGTTTTTTAAAAAAACTTTTTAAATACACAACAAGAAAAAGGGTTCATTAGGGACCGCAAATTAGCGACCGCCAAGCGGTCGCTAGTCTTCAGCGACCGCATTGGTCAATAGCGACCGCTTAGCGGTCGCTATTGAGGTCATTAAGGACCGCAAAATAGCGACTGTTAAGCGGTCCCTAATGATCTCAATAGGGACCGCAATATAGCGACCGTGAAACGGTCGCCATATTTTTTGATAATGTGGAATAATAGGGACCGCCCAGACGGTCCCTAATTTCTACAATAGGGACCGCTTGGCAGTCCCTATTGTTAATTTAGGGACCGCTTGGCAGTCCCTACTAATATTTATACATCAAAATTATGAATATTTCGATGGTTCGAGGTGACTCGTTGTTCGAGGTGCCACATAACAATAAGTACAATGACACATTGTATATCCAAACATTATATAAGGAGAACGGGTCGTTTTGAAGATTTTGCTACTATTTTGTACGACGAATGACATAATGACAAATTAATTCGATCTACATATATACGTATAATTAATAAATACTTGATCTAATGATTATGCCGCATAATCGTATCTATGCTAACGTTTGTGAAGTAAATCATAAACACGGATAACAATTACAACTAACTAATGATAATTAATTAGTTGTACATTTGTGAAATATATCTTGAACGTTTATAACTCGATCAATCGCAATTAATCTATTACTTCACAACTAATCTACTATAAGGTTGGTTTTGCAATCATTTATTACTTCAATTTATATATTACAATTAGTTTGGTTGCTTACAATCACAAACACAACAACATCAATAAAAAAAATCAATTTTTTAGTATGAATATTAGTAGGGACCGTTAAGCGGTCCCTAATTTGACATTAGGGACCGCTTAACGGTCCCTAAAATCGAAAATTTTAAATTTATGGCGAAATTTTTTGGCGGAAATTTGAATTTTCACTAAATCAAATCTCAACCGTCGATGAAATCCTAATCTACGGTCATAAGTACCCATCATGTCTTTAACACGGATCGCCATCTTAAACCGTCGATCATCTAAAATCATCCAACGGACAAAAACCAATTGAATATATATATATATATATATATATATATATATATATATATATATCTCACCACTCCTACACCCATTTCACTATCTCCAAAAAACACTATCTTCTTTTCTTCTTTTCACCAACACGAAAACACTTAAATTTTTTTTCTTATTTTCACCAACACAAAAACTTTTCTTCTTTTCACCAACACAAGATTTTCTTCATTTTCTTTTCTTTCACTTTCTTTATTTTGGATCTTCATTTTCTTTTTTTCACCAATACAATCTTTTTTTCTTATACTTTCTTTATTTTGGATCTACATTTACTATTCTTCACTTTTGATTTCATGTTTTTGATTTCATTCATGTTTTTGATTTTATTCATTTTATATTATTACTCATTTTATTCATATTTTCACATTCTTTTATTCTTTCATATCAATTGTCATTATATTAACTTTTTATTCAATATTATATTGTTTTCAATTTGTTAAAATTACAATTTTACCAAAAAAAAACATTTATATTCCGGATTAAATCCAAAATATAATTGTAGTTTTTTTTTTATTTTTTCTGGAGGTCATTAGGGACCGCTTAACGATCCCTACTAATATTCATACGATGAATATTAGTAGGGACCGTTAAACGGTCCCTGATTTTGATATTAGGGGCCGTCAAACAGTCCCTACTAATATTCATAGAAATTCTACGAATATTAGTAGGGACCGCCCATACGGTCCCTATTGTAAAAATTAGGGACCGTCTGGACGGTCCCTATTATTCCACATTAGGGACCGCCCAGACGGTCCCTATTGTTAAATTTAGGGACCGTCTGGGCGGTCCCTATTGTTCCACATTAGGGACCGCCCAGACGGTCCCTATTGTTCCACATTAGGGACCGCCCAGACGGTCCCTATTGAGGTCATTAGGGACCGCTTAACAGTCACTAAATTGCGGTCCCTAATGACCTCAATAGGGACCGCTTAACGGTCGCTATTGGCAAGCGACCATGGTCAATAGCGACCGCAAAATAGCGACCGCTAGACGGTCGCTACCCCCTCAATAGCGACCGCAGAGGGGTCATTAGATACCGCCCAGGCAGTCCCTATTGACCCATTTTTCTTGTAGTGATACCACGGTAAAGCCTTGTCCTAGTGTTCCATATATTATATTCGCGTGGTGCTTTTTTATTTTTTCATTTTCTGGCTCAACTCTGGGCTTCGACCAAGCCCGTCGGGCATTTAAAAAAAAATATAAATTACCGGGCACAAATAAAGCCCGGTCCAAAAAAGGGCAAAAGGTGAAGTTGGTGGAAATTAACGGGCAGAAATTATAAAAAGCCCTATATATTAATATTAATAGTCAAATTGTTATATAATTTTCTGTTGAACTGCATTAAGTCCGGATCCAATCCTTCTCATTAACTGCATAATTCCTCTTTTGAACTATCCCATATAGTCAGATTGCAACATCATTTCTCTATTTAACATTTTCTACCCCTAATCACGTGTATTTTAAAGGGACAACTATAACACAATTACATTTACTGGAGTTTGAATAATTACACGACATTGTTAACATTACCAAAAATTTCGACATTTTACTCTATGGCTCCGTTTGTTTCCCCCGGAAAATAGGGAAAAAGGAAAAAAATAGGGAAAATGAGGGAAAACAAGGTTTTCAAGGAATTATTTTAGGGAAAATAAAAATTTCCCTTATTTTCCAGCGTTTGGCTCATAATAATTTTTCAGCGAAATTTTTTATTATGTGTAAAGGCTTTTCGTATCCATTGTCAATGTAAATGCTTAAAACCCATTATTATATTTTTTAATAGACCAAAAGAGTCGTATAAAATTTAGTTAATATTTTTATTTTAGAAGTTCTCCTTAAAACTACTTTATATAAATTATCTATGTACATAAACCAATAAATTGCATAACTTTATTTTATAAATACTATGATAATTACCTTTACTTATATATTTTAATATCTTAAATATTTACAATTAACTCAAAAAATTAAAGAACATAAATGATACTTATCAAAATAAAAAAAGACCATCAGTCACAAAATTATAAACTTATCTACATGAGACAGTAACATATGTAAAACCTTTCGCAAGTCATCAGCTTTCCGTTCGTTGAATTCAAAATAAAAATCAAACGAAAACAAGAAGCTTCTAATCTATAACTACAATTTAAAATTAAGAAAATATAATAAATTTGTAATTACGCACATTGTGTTCATGAAGAAGAGTGATAGATACTACAAAAAAAATTCCTAGATGCCTTTAAATAGAGCCAAAAAGAAATTCAAATTTTCGTGTTGGTGGGAAAAGCATAAAATTTCAAATTTTTGAAAGATCTAAAATATATTAACAAAGCAAATTTCCCCACCTTTTTTGTAGGAAGAAAGATAAAATTCAAATCTTTTGAGATAAAATTTGGAAGTCACACGGTTTACTTATAGGAAGAAAATTTGAAAATATTTTCCTGTCTTTTCCAAAGATTTTCTTTGATTTCCAGGAAAATCTCAAATTGCCAAACAGTAGAAAAAAAACTGAGCAAACAAACGGAGCCTATAATTAAAATTTATGGAATATGTGCATTATCTAGAAAGGGCAGCTTTTCTTTTATTTCTCATGTCAGCTTTTCTTTTGCTATGATATAAAACTGCATATTCGTATTATTTCCTCAATTTTATTAATTATTTTCCATGAGTTTTTTTCCCCTTAAATAATATGTTTTTTTATCAGAGAAGAAATGATCATTTTTATTAATAGAAAACCAACAGGAGTACAACAATACAACAGTTAAATCATCGAACAAGGACACAAAAATGAAAGACTTGCATCATCGAACAAACCCCACAAGAACCAACAACAAAAATTTACAAGCAACCAGTGGGATGTCTATGCCAATCCGAAAAAGGGTAAAGGAAATTTGTGTTCTTTGCTTTGATCCAATTTCAAGCTGTAGCCATAATTATTTGATCGTTCCTTTCATATTTACTTGGCTATTCTTGAAGCACACGTTGTTACGAAGATACCACATTTCCCAGACATAAAAGAACCACATATAGCTCCACTCTTTTATACCTTTTGCACTTGTAAAGGAAAATTTAAAGTACGTATAAAGATCCGCAAGATTTCCTGAAATAACTATCGTCAGGCCAAACCAATTAAATATTCACATCCATACTGTATGCGAGACTTGGCATTTGCAAAAGAGATGAACCACCGACTCCTAATAAACATTTTAATTTCCATCCGTTTCGACTTGGAGAATTCCCCTTCAGAGTGAATAGTCCTTTGTCGGAATTCCGTTTATTAAATCTCGCCAAGTGAAAGTTGTAATTTTGAGAGGAGTCCCATCTAGCCAAATATCCTTGAAATGATTAATGGACGAATTATCAAAAATGCCCGCTAACTTTTGCCTTTAATCTTAAATGCCCATTATTTCCAAACCTGCTGAAAATGCCCTGTATCTTTTAAAATTTCTACTAAAAATGCCCAAAATAAAAAATAAGCACAAAAAAACTTATTTTGTCTGAAAAATAATGCTAAAAATGCCATGTATCTTTTAAAATTATACCAAAAATACCCGAATTTTAAAACGCGACTTTTTGATTCAGCAGTGCGTCTCTTTGATTCGGATGCCACGTCGGATAAAAATTCCGAATTTTTAAAATCCGGCTTTTTTGTTAGAAAATTTAAAACTTAACGGGCATTTTCAGCAGGTTTGGAAAGAACGGACATTTAAGATTAAAGGCAAAAGTTAGCTGGCATTTTTGATAATTCGTCCATGATTAATGGTCAAGTTGCTATCAATTGTCGAAATTAGGTGGTATGCTGATTTGAATGTGTAAATTTGTGAAAGATCCCGTTCCCACTTCTAAGTATCTGATTCGTTAACATTATTAGGCACATAGTTTCCTAATGTAGTAATTAGACTAGCAAACTATTCTGCTCCC
Source organism: Linaria vulgaris (assembly GCA_948329865.1). Classification (NCBI taxonomy): domain Eukaryota; kingdom Viridiplantae; phylum Streptophyta; class Magnoliopsida; order Lamiales; family Plantaginaceae; genus Linaria; species Linaria vulgaris. The sequence goes on along the minus strand of OX415249.1, from coordinate 9,792,455 downwards.
AAGAGAATAATTCTCTTCTCCATGTCCATTTTTCGGATGATCACCCCAGATGTCGACCAAAATCTTGTTTTATCACCCCTTCCCACCGACTTCTGGATATTTTCTTGGAATCAATTCTGATTTGCAGATCTATTTAAAGGAATAAGATCCTTCCACCAAATTGAGGATGCCGACGCTTGAGAAATTTGAGGAGGTTGATATTCAAGGAAATTATGACTTCTGTATTTTGAGATTGGAATTCTCTTCCACATGCCATCTTCAGAACTTAATAATCTCCACATCCATTTTACCAGAAGAGCAATATTAAATTTCTTTTGCATTTTGTATTTTGTAGAGGAATACTATTATCAATGGATGTGGCCAATTATAGTAGTTCATGGTATTACAAATTCCACAAATAAAATATATTCATAGGCACTGCTTTATTAGAGGATTTTTATTTTTATTTTTTTATATCTAATATTACGAGCTAGTTGATTTATGAACCATCAATTAGTTACTGATTTTCAGAAAAAAAACAAATTACAAATCGTCCCCTAATAATGTCTCATTCTAATTTTTAACATTTATTTTTATATATTCTTTTCAATCTTAGTCCTCTGACCTCTATTGCTCCTGTTTCGTTCTCCACACTTTTACTCTTTTGAGTTTCGTGATTTTTACTCATTATCAATTTAAATTTGCGCTTGCCTCTAATTTTCTTCTAAAATAATTACATTTACAATTTGTAGACTTTTTTTAGTCAGAATTTCAAAAGATGCCGTATCACTTTCTCTCACGTTTTGCACTTTAAATTTTTATGCTTGAGTTTATGCCCGGTAACATTGCCAAAAATATCCAAAACACTGTTTGACGCCATGTAGCTGTCATGTCATCAAGTTTGGCATATGTGGAAAAAAGTCGCTACCACGTCATCCAATTTATAATTGTTATATTTCTATAAAATTATATTTATTATATAAATTATAAAAAACACATTTTATAATTGCAATAACTAATAAATTTTAAAATAAAAAAGTTAAATCCTAATAATTAACTTTATTGTTTAAATTTGAAAAACCTATTCTATAATTCTAATTTAAAAATCACAATTTTTAATAACAAAAAAAAATATGAAAATAAAAAATAAACAAATAAGGAAAAATAGATAATTAATAATATATTCGTTTAAATAATTAAATATATTTATTTAAATTATAAAATATTCATGTATACATCTAATTTCAAATAATTACTCACCAATTAAAAAACATAAAAAAACACAAAACTGAAAAAAAAAAAAAACAATAATCTCTTTCCACCACCCCCCACAAACTCGACAACCCCCCGTAGCTAATATGAGTTTTTCTCGTATTGGGCCTACAATGGGCTATGCCCAAATTTTACTTATGTCGGGTGTCATCCCCGACATATATATCGAATATCATCCCCGATATGGTACAACTCACATGTTCATCACGTGAGTGGTCCCCGTATCCCGTGGCCTATAAAAACCCAATTCTCGATAATCAAGGTAACTTTAATTGTTAGCCCAAAAAAGTATATATAGCACCTTGAGAAATCTCAATGGTATAAACCTTCCAACACCCAACAGAGCACCTATCCCCCACGACAGATATCTCACAGAGTACAAATACCACGCGAGTTGTCAGGAACTTTAGATAGCTTCCCGAAACATCCCCTAGGTATACGCTACTCTCGCACCTATCATGTCATTTGGATATACGTGCTATGCCTACCTCCTTTTAAGGAGTCAACGAATTCAAGGAGCCCTCGGAGCAATATGCCTCCCTCATTTCAAAGAGCCCTCGAAGCAATATGCCTACCACCTTTTAAGGAGCCCTCCGAGCAATGCTTCTCCCCCATTCCAAAATTCGGGCAGAGCGTCATGATCTAGAACATGAAAAGACAACCCCAGATAAATGTAAAGAAGGAAAAGCACCCCCGAAGAGAAAGGAAGAAGTGGGGCCAGTAAAACGACATCTCCATCCTGCGCCTCTACCCCCCTAACTATCACTCAAGCGGAAGTACTCAATGTTATGGGAGGAAGTGTTCATCTCCAATGACCCCGCCCCGTCAGGAGACCCCATGATAAAAAAGAGTCCGACATATTTTGCAAATACCATAAAGCATGGGGGCACGATAGTGATGCTTGCACCACCCAGAAAACTGAAATACACCGACTTCTTGGCGCCGGATATTTGGAAAATTATTTACAAGAAAATAATCAAGAAATCCCCAAATCCAATGTTTGGAAGAGACTTCGATCCGAAGGAATTACAGAAGAAAGAGGGTCCGATACTTAGAAGCGAGAAGATACCCCTCACCAAAGGTTACCGCCCCCTCCTGAATCCTATTAGGATAATCCTCCCTCGGGACAAACAATTAATATGATAGGGGGAGGAGACATCTCTGTATCGCCTCATGGAAAAAATAAGAAATATTTGAAGGAGGCAAGACGGGTAGAAAAAGGACCACATGTATGATGTGTACAGGGAGCCCTGTTTCCCACTACCTCCTTTGGACCGGAAGACTTGAAAGGCATCGTGTACCCTCACGAGGATCCTCTGGTCATGGAAGCCACAATATCGGCGTTGAAGTCCAGCGTATCCTAATTGACACGGGCAATTCTGTGGATGTTCTCTTCTTCCTGACCTATTTAGCTATGGGATTAAGGAAAGACCGTCTGGAAGTGGCTGAAGTGCCCCTTGTTGGATTCTCAGGTGATGTGTGTCGTATCGTAGGAACTATCATTTTACATATGTCTTGGGGAGAGGGCTCCATGAGACGAACCGAATCAACCAAATTTTGGGTAGTAGAGGCTTCCTCTAGAACATATAATGCGATATGCGGACGACATTCAATACGAACTTTTGAAGCCATCCCCTCTACCCTACACCTGAAGGTCAAATTCCCCACCCCCTCAGGCATCGGGAAAGTTCGGGGTAGCCAAGTCAAAGCCCGAGAATGCCGCATGAATGCTATCCCATCTGAAAACGTTGAAGGGATCCCCCTGCCAGTCAACTTACCTCAAATTCGTGAAGTGCATTACCCCGAGTGGATAGCTAACGTGGTTCTTGTACCCAAGACAGGAAGAAGATGGCGCATGTGTGTTGATTTTACCAACTTGAACGAAGCTTGCCCCAAGGATTGTTATCCCCTACCAAGCATAAATCAACTGGTAGACTCTACAGCTGGATACGCACTGCTATATATGATGGACGGGGATCAGGTATACGACCAGATACCCATGGCCGCTATAGACCACGACAAAACTAGTTTCATTACTGAGGCATGCACCTTCTGCTATCTGGTAATGCCATTTGGACTAAAGAACACTGGTGCCACCTACCAGAGACTCGTGAACTTAATGTTCGCTGGCCTAATCGGGAAGTTGATGGAAGTATATGTGGATGATATGATTGTCAAAAGCCCTCGGGCTGAAGATCACCCAGAAGATCCCTGTAAGGCGTTAGCCATTATGGACCAATTCAGAATGAAAGGGGGTAAATTCTTAGGATTTATGGTTACGCAAAAATGAATAGAAATGAATCCAGAAAAAGCCCAGGCCCTCCTAGATATGCCTACTCATAAAATGATCAAAGATGTCCAAAAAACTCATAGGAAGAATGGCAGCTCTATGTAGATTCATCTCCAAATCCGCTGACAAATGACTACCTTTCTTCAAAATCCGAAGAAATAATAAAGATTTTAAATGGACTGAAAGATGCGAGGGAGCTCTAGGGGAGTTAAAAGATTATCTAACTCGCCCTCTATTGTTAATGAAACCCATGCCCCAAGTAGATTTTCTTGTATACCGAGCCATAGGGGAAGAAGCCGTAAGTGCAGTCCTAGTTAAGCAGCATAATAACGAACATCACCCGATATATTATGTTAGTAAAACATTGCAAGGGGCAGAAGGGCGATACACTCAAACCGAAAAGTTAGTGCTGACTCTCGTCACTACCGCACGAAAGTTACGTCCTAACTTCCTTTGCCACCCCGTAACAGTGTTAACTCAGTATCCCTTACGAACCATCCTAAAAAAGCCTGAGACCTCGGGCCGACTCATCAAATGGGCCATCGAACTCACCGAATGTGATATCACCTACGCCCCCCGTCCCGCCATTAAAGCCCAGGTCTTGGCGAATTTCTTGGTAGAAATGGCAGGTATGGAGGTTACTCAAAATCCCCCAGTGTGGCACATATTTGTGGATGGATCCGCCACGGCTACTCATGGTCGAGCAAGAATAGTCCTATCTAACACGGAAGTAGAGGAAGAAACTTTATACTTCGCTGTTAGACTTGATTACCCGCTATCCAACAATGAAGCCGAATATGAGGCCCTATAGATAGGACTAAGACTAGCCCGAGATGCAGAGATTAAAATAATAGTGATGCATAGTGACTCCCAACTCATCGTGCAATAAATAAAAGGTGCCTACGAGGCCCGAGAAGAAAGAATGCGAGAGTATGTACAGGCCGTACAACGCAGAAGCGTGTGGTTTGAAAGCTACGAGATAGTACAAATCCCTCGCTCCGATAACCAGGAAGCGGATGCCTTATCAAAAATAGCCTCCCAAACCGCTACCATCCATACCCGTCGTATTACGCTTCTCCAAGTAACAACTTCAGAAAACACGGAAGCAGTGGAGGTGAATGCGACACAACAACCCTTCGGTGATGATTGGATGGAGTCATCATGAGTAATTCCCCTAACTCTAGACCTTCAGGAAACCAACGAAATTCCACAGAATCCATACCAAGAGAACATTCGAAAACACACTCGTCCCCATCTACGGAAAAAGGGGATTACATAAATATCCCTCGATCCGTGTTTGAACGCCTTGTAGAAAGAGTAACCCGAAGGGATAGGCCGGAAACAACCTACCCCAGTGACGAATTTCCTCCCAAGAACCAAAGGGAACGTACCTAATCGGAAGTATACGAGTCCCGCCCAATATCACATTTTCAATCGGCTCCTCCTCGCCGGGATACCGTCCCTCTAGCCAGGGAACGATGAACTCCTTTCCAAGATACTAGGGGTAGGACACCCCGAAGTCTAGAAGGAACAGACTTCCCCTACCCTCGAGAATACCAGTTACCCGTTGTTTCCCCCGTTGGTGACCACTCCCTGTGGAGCATGGTCACCAACCTAAGGAGGGAAATGAGGAACCTACAAATGAATCTAGCCCCGGGTGAGGAGGTTGTGTACCACAGGTCCCCCTTCGTTCCTGAAATAGCCCGCTCTCTAGTTCCACTAGGGATGCGCCCCAGCAACCTCCCACTATACATGGGAGAAAAGGATGGAAGAGATCCCCAAGATCACATCCATCAATATATTGCTACCATGGACCTAGCTTCTGCGCTGGATTTTATTCTGTGCCGGGTATTTCGTACCACCCTAGCAGGTAGAGCTCAAGCTCGGTTCTCCCAACTGATGCCTAACACAATCTCCTGTTTTGATCAATTAGCATGCTTGTTTGTACGCCAATTTTCTTGTAATCGAAGGTACCCAAAATCGGCCAGCCACCTGTTCACAATAAAACACGGAAAAGATAAGCCTCTTAGAGAATATATGAAACGGTTCTCGGATGAGGCCCTAGACGTGCCAAATACTCATCCGTCAATTATAGCGGATATCTTGACTCAAGGACTTAGAGCGGGTAACTTTTTCCGATACCTTATGGGTAATCAAGTTAAAGATATGAATGAGCTTATGCATAAAGCAGAGACTTACATCATCATGGAGGAAGCAGAAAATTCCAAAATTCGGGCAGAGCGTCATGATCTAGAACATGAAAAGACAACCCAGATAAATTTAAGGAAGGAAACGCACCCCCGAAGAGAAAGGAAGAAGCGGGGCCAGTAAAACGACATCTCCAGCCTGCGCCTCTACTCCCCCTAACTATCACTCCAGCGGAAGTACTCAATGTTATGGGAGGAAGTGTTCATCTCCAATGGCCCCGACCCGTCAAGAGACCCCATGATAAAAAAAAGTGGCATATTTTGTAAATACCATAAAGCATGGGGGCATGATAGTGACGCTTGCACCACCCTGAAAACTGAAATACACCTACTTCTCGGCGCCGGATATTTGGGAAATTATTTACAAGAAAATAATCAATAAATCCCCAAATCCAATGTTTGGAAGAGACTTCGATCCGAAGGAATCATGGAAGAAAAAGGGTCTGATACTTAGAAGCGAGAAGAGACCCCTCACCAAAGGTTACCACCCCCTCTTGAATCCTATGATGATAATCCTCCCTCGGGACGAACAATTAATATGATAGAGGGAGAAGACATCTATGTATCCCCTCCTGGAAAAAAAGAAGAAATATTTAAAGTAGGCAAGATGGGTAGAACAAGGACCACCTGTATGCTATGTACAAGGAGCCCTGTTGCCCACTATCGCCTTTGGACCGAAAGACTTGAAAGACATTGTGTACCCTCACGAGGATCCTCTGGTCACGGAAGCCACGATATTCGGCGTTGAAGTCCAACGTATCCTAATTGACACGGGCAATTATGTGGATGTTCTCTTCTTCCCGACCTATTTAGCTATGGGATTAAGGAAAGATCGTCCGGAAGCGGCTCAAGTGCCCTTTGTTGGATTCTCAGGTGATGTGTGTCGTACCCTAGGAACTATCATTTTACCTATGTCTTGGGGATAGGGCGCCACGAGAAGCACCGAATCGACCAAATTTTGGGTAGTAGAGGTTTCCTCTAGAACATATAATGCGATATGCGGACGACCTTCAATAAAAACTTTTGAAGCCATCCCCTCTACCATACACCTGAATGTCAAATTCCCCACCCCCTCAGGCATCGGGAAAGTTCGGGGTAGCCAAGTCAAAGCCCGAGAATGCCGCATGAATGCTATCCCATCTGAAAACGAAGAAGGGATCCCTCTGCTAGCCAAAAAGTAAAGAATAGAGGAGGAATTGAAAGTACAGCCCGTTGAAGAGCTAAAGATGATTGAAATAGTGGAAGGAACCCCCAATAAGACTGTTAAGATAGGGACGGGCATGAATCCAATAGTGGAAGAGGGGGTGACCCTTATACTTAAGGAGTTCAATCATCTCTTCGCATGGGAAGGTGGGCCTCCGGGAAGGATAAGTAATCAAGTATGTCAACACTTCCTCAATGTCAAAACCGGAGCCAAACCCATACAACAAAAGAAAAGGAATATGGGATCGGACAGAAATAAAATTATACGATCCGAAATTCAGCGTCTGCTCAACTTACCTTAAATTCGGGAAGTGCATTACCCCGAGTGGATAGCTAACGTGGTCCTTGTACCCAAGACAGGAGGAAGATGGCGCATGTGTGTTGATTTTACCAACTTGGACGAAGCTCGCCCCAAGGATTGTTATCCCCTACCAAGCATAAATCAACTGGTATACTCTACAGCTGGATGCGCACTGCTATCTACGATGGACGCGGATCAGGGATACAACCAGATACCCATGGCCGCCATAGTCCAAGACAAAACTAGTTTCATTACTGATGCAGGTAAGAGAAAGAAGAAAGATCGCTAGAAGAATGGAGCAACTAGACTGTGGGAGTATGGAAGTTAGTCGGAAACTGGCATTGACAGAGGGCCACAAGACTTTGACCCCGTACTATGCAAAGACTGAGGCAGAAGTATTGGGCAACATGTTGGCCTTGAAGACAACTGCAGTAAGCATCAGGCCGCTCATGTCAACCGGAACGCTCTTGTCGTGAACCACAACAACCTGGATGGACTGGTTCGGGTTCTGGTTGTCTTTCTTTGGGAGTCGTCAGTCTTTAGCCATGTGGTTCGGCTTTCCACAGTTGTGGCAGTTCCCTTTGAACTTATTTTTCTTCTTTTGTTGCCCTCCACCATTTCCCTGATTCTTTCTCTTCTTAGAGTTGTGCTTGTGTTCCACCGCGTTAACTCTAGCCTTCATCTGGATCTGCTTTGGTTTGGCCTCAGACATTCGATTATCTTCTTCAATTTGAAGTTTACCTATCAAGTCTTCAATATTAATCTCCTTGCGCTTGTGCTTGAGATAGTTCTTGAACTCCTTCCAAGACGATGCAACTTCTCTATCATAGGAGCAACTTGGAAGAATTCTCTGAGTTTCATGTCCTCTGCATCTAGGTCATGTAGGATGAGTTGCAACTCTTGAACTTGACTCGTCACCCTCTTCGAGTCAGTCATTTTGAAGTCCCAAAATTTGTCGACGATGAACTTCTTCAACCCAACATCTTCTGTTTTGTACTTCTTGTCAAGGGACGTCCAGAGTTCCGTTGACATTGTACAATGAGTTTTCTAATGCATTCAGGATGTAGTTCCTACACAGAAAGTCACTTTGACTGCAAGGTCCAAGGCAGCCCTTGGACGAGGATCCGTGACGTCTTCTGCCACCACATGAGCCTCTTTGGTATCCTTGACAGGTTCAAGGTCGTAAGTTAGAACAACATCTTATGTTGCCATCTTTTGAAATCAGTTCCGAAAAACTTTTCCAGCTTTTCACCGCCACCATGAACATGCGATATCGTAACAATTTTTTCTGAAATACGCAAGCAAAATATCGTTTTAAAATTGTTGATCGTAACGGGTGTTAAACAAAAAACAAACCAGATTTAAAGTCGAGGCAAGAGTTGGACTCTTTCTATTTAAAACGATATTTGTCCCGCTCGGTGCTTACGGTTTGATCGGCAATCGCTTTCCAAGATGCAACGACCATCTTCTTAATATTATAGCACTTCGAATATTAAGAAACGGCGAACTAAAAGATTGTTTTGAACTCTCGGAACAAAACAGACAGAAAGAAAAAATGTTTGTGATTGAATAATTTTGGAAGAGGAGGAGTCTGGGTTTTATAGATGTCGAAAGTAGCTTAGGGGGTGACATGACAGACACATCCTTTCCACGTCACACCTTTCCCGCCAGAATCTACACCACTTCGACACACTGTACACCTATTCGAATGAAAGGTGGCATTGTTTCTGCTAACTGGGTCCGTACGTGACTACTCACTGACTGAACTTTCTCGCCAGATTTTTAGCCACTGGAGTCACTGTGGGCTTGAATTGAAACATAGCCCTTTTAGGTCTTCTCCCCTTCAAAGACTTGTGGTACCCCATGGGGCCCAAACCCTATCACAAATAAGCAACTAATAAGGTGTAAAAGTTAGCACTATTTTTTCCATGGGGGATGGTGGCTTTTCATCTTCCCAACTACTTTTTTTTCTTCCATCAATATATTTTATCTCAACTAACTCACTTTATCATTTAATTTTTCATTCATCCCAATGTAGATTTCATTGAACAATTAAATATACTAGATTCATCTACACAAAATGTAGATTTAATTGAACTAACGAATTCTAATTTTATAAATAAGAATTAATCAAAATAATTATATTATATTGGTGCAACACCAATTTCCCAATAATATGTACATAGCTAATCTTGGTATAACTTTTACAGCTTCCATCGCCTTGAATATGTTATGTTCTCCTGTGATCCCCCCACCATTAATTAGTCTAGTTCTTTCACTCCATAGCCCAATCTACTGTAAACTAGAGGATTTTTATTTTTATTTTTTTATATCTAATATTACGAGCTAGTTGATTTATGAACCATCAATTATTTACTTGTTTTCTGAAAAAAACAAATTACAAATCGTCCTCTAGTAATGTCTGATTCTAATTTTTAACTTATATTTTTATATATTCTTTTCAATCTTAGTCCTTTGACCTCTATTAATCCTGTTTCGTTCTCCACACATTTATTTTTTTGAGTTTTGTGATTTTTACTCATTATCAATTTAAATTTACACTTGCCTCTAATTTTCTTTAAAAATAATTACATTTATAATATGTAGACTTTTTTTAGTCAGAATTTCTATTTTGGTCTTATTTCGTCAAGGTAATAGAACACGATAAAAATAATACAATTGGAATGAAAATAACCAAAATAATTAATGCTAATCAAATTTATTATCGGACTAGCTTGGTCCGGAACACCTATTACAAGCTTACTAGGTTGAAAAGGTAAATTACAAGTTTAGTATCGCGTATCAAATTTAAGGCGTTTGATGCTGACGTGTCGAATAGCCATTGTTCGATGTTAGATGTATCGTAGAAATCCTGTGTCAAATTAAGGTATATCGAATCCGAGAGATTCGAAGCTACCTTACGTATCGAATTCGATGTCCTCTTCTCTATATCGTATCGAATGTACCAAATTTGGTCAAGATGAATGTCGAATGGAGTGTGTTCGATCTAGTTCACTATCGAATGCACAATTGTTCGATGTTGACTAGTTGGAAGTGATTATCCAATCACAATGTACACGGACTACATAGGGACGGACTATATATAGCAACAGTCCCGTGGGTTCCATTGATAGCAGCAGAACACTCATTGAATCAGATTGGTTCGATGCTTGCATCGAACATAAGTCGTTCAATGCACATCAAACATCGAATATGGTCTATTCGATGTGGTTATGGGACGACCAAATATGCAGTATTGGGCCAATCTTAATATGCCACCATCAGATAGTCCCCCCAGGTTGGGAGACGGTGTCGAATAGAAATCGGCTTCCAAACTTTAAAAAATAAGTTTTGGACTTCGAAGCGGTCGGCTTTGCACCACCTTCATAAAGTTGTTGCACTGGTTTGACATATTCCTAATCATATGTTACTTCTGAACGAAATTGCAATTGTTTCTGGGAAATGATGTTGCGCATCGAATAGGGTGTGTCTGATGCTCTAGTTACGATGCATCGAACGGAACGTGTTCGATACACTCGTTCAATGCGCAGTCTGATGTGGGCCTGATGGGCGTACAGTTTCCTATATAAAAGGCGGAGTGCTGCGGGGAGCTCATTCTGCCCCTTTTATTCGAAAGTTTGAATGTCTTGAGATTTTTGGAAAGACAAGAACCGAGAGAGGGTAGACAAATTGAATATTCTTGTTTTGTGTCTTGTGTTTTAGGTTCGGATTAGACTAAATCTTACATAGATCGTCTGCAAAATAAGGCTTATAACTATATTTTATCTTAGCTTGATCATCCTCTTACTTTCACATCAATTCGACCCCCTATCACTTTCCATGCGGTAGATGTATATGCCCACAAGCTGGTAACTGTTAAAGTCTATCTTTTGCTTATTATTTGTCAAATGCATATCGAGAAACAAAGAAGCTAGTTTCAGCATTGACATAAGGAAAACGAGAGACTGAACATCTAATTCCTTGTTTCTATCAAATGCTCGCGTTGCCTTGGTGCATAGTCAAGCGGCGGCTAGGATAGACTCAAACTTAGGTATATTTGACATACTTATTTCAGCGACTGTATGACCATTGCCAGCCAGAGATCAATGAGTTCTCCCTAGCATAACATATTGAATGCATTAACCTCTTTACTGGCGATACATACGAGTTGCGGCTTTGCGGACAATCCATCCGAAATACGTGCCTTGTCTAAAGAGTTATATGCCTACTTTTCAGAAGGCGATGAAGCACCCGGTTCAGAATGTTTTGTCGTCTCAGTCTACTCAAACCAGCCCGACAACCTTGTGAGTCGCGGGATAGAGGTGTAAAAAGTTGTAACGCTCATCAGCTAAGGGGAGGAGGGGATGCTTTTGTTAATTGCACTTAACTTATATCAAATAGGATGAGGAATTTATAATATAATGAACCCTTTTGTTAATTGCACTCAACTTATATCCATATGATGTGGAATTTATAATATAATGAACCCTTTTGCATCATTAATCGAGAACTAAATGTTACATGCTATTGCGCCCCCATCTAATTTGTTTTGTCAATTTTAATATTCTCGCGTGAAATTCAAACATTTCAAGCACCCAACATATATGTAAGCACCCATTGGCAAAACAAACAAATAAGGCTTTATTCCATCGTTTTACCTTTCTCAATATTCTATGCTAATCTTTATATATTTATATATATATATATATTAATAGTCAAATTGTTACATCATTTTCTGTTAAACTGCATTAAGTCCGTATCCAATCCTTCTCATAAACTGCATAATACTTTTGAACTATCCCATATAGTCAGATTGCTACATCATTTCTCTATTTAACATTTTCTACCCCTAATCACGTTTATTTTAAAGGGATAACTATAACACAGTTACATTTATTAGAGTTTGAAAATTACACGACATTGTTAACATTACAAAATTTTCGACATTTTACTCTATAATTAAAATCCATGGAATATGTGAATTTTCTAGAAAGGGCTGCTTTTCTTTTATTTCTCATGTCAGCTTTTCTTTTGCTATGATATAAAACTGCATATTAGTATTATTTCCTCAATTTTATTAATTTTTTGCCACGAGTTTTTTTTTCCTTAAATCATATTTTTTTTATCAAAGAAATGATTATTAGATATAGAATATGTATATTTGGTAATTATTGTAGATTGATATATATCTTTAGTGATAGATAGTTACCTTATTAAAGATGATCTCCTTTGTATATATATTGGACATTATTCATTGAATAACACAAGGAATTCATTATCTTACATGGTATCAAGCCTTCTCTTCTTGTCTTTCTCTCCTAAAGTATGAGAAACCCTAGCGGCGATACCTCCGCCTTCAAGTCGTCCACCTCCTTCGACGGCAAAAACAACGCGCCTCCTCACGAGGCCGCGCCGCCAAAATTTCTCCCCGCTATCACCGTAACTAACATCAAGAACTTTATCCCTATCTTGTTGGACGTTGAATCCGGGCAATATTCTACTTGGTCCGAGTTATTTAAAATCCATGCACGAGCTTACCAAGTTCTCGACCACATCTTCCCCCCCTCCGTTGTGGTCGCCCCATCCGACCCCGAGATGTAGGATCGCTTGGACGCCATTGTGCTACAATGGATCTATGGCACCATCACCAACGACCTCCTCAACACCATAATGTAAAAGACTCTACTGCCGTAATTGCTTGGACGAATCTTGCGGGTTACTTGCAAGACAATCGAAATTCCCGGGCCGTGCACCTCGAAAATCAATTCTCCTTTACCACTCTTGATGATTTTCCTAATGTCGGTGCTTATTGTCAATAATTGAAGATGATTGCTGATCAATTGGCCAACGTTGGTTCCCCCGTTTCTAACCATAGGTTGGTTCTTCAAATGGTCACGGGTCTTACCGATGCATTTGGCGGCATCGCCTAATTCAACAAAGTGATCCGCTTCCTCTCTTCTCTAAAGCTCGTTCCATGTTATCTTTGGAGGAGACGAGCCTTGCCAAGCGTGCCTCGCGACAACCCGATGCAGCCCTAGTCTAACATCACGCCCCGCAGGCTGCTCCCACGAACTCGGCTGCGCAACACGATATGTATCATGCAAATCGAGGAAGAGGACGAGGTCGCGGTCACAGTTGTTTCACGAGTCAGCGGGGTCGCGGTGGCCGCCACAACGGTCGCGGCGCACCTTCCCCTTATCAATAGTCGGGGTCCTATCCCCCTTGGGCCTACCCTATGCAGCAGCAATGGGCCGCTCCTCTGCCACAATGGGCTGCTCCGCCGTCCCCATGCCCTACGGCCCAGCCACGTCCGCCAAACCCTAACCTGCACGGACAGGGTATCCTCGGCCCACGTCCTCAACTTGCACATCACACTGAGGTGGTTCTATATGCTCCTACGGACATTGGTTCAGCGATGCATACGCTATCTCTCAGCCAACCGGACAAAAATTGGTACATGGACTCGGGTGCCTCGTCTCACATGACCTCTAACCAAGGTAATCTCACGTCTTACTTTAATTTGCGCACCAAACATGATATAATTGTTGGTAATGGTCACACTCTTCCAATTAAGGGCTCAGGTCACTCCTCTCTATCTCCCCACTCCCTCCCTCTTCGTCTTAATAATGTTCTCCATGCTCCTCACCTCATCAAAAACATGATCTCTGTCAGAAAATTCACCGTTGATAACTCCATCTCTATCTATTTTGATTCTTTTTGTTTTTATGTGAAGGACTTTCGGACGGGCACCCCCATAATGCGATCCAATAGCTCGGGTGATCTCTACCCTATTCTCCCACCAGCCGCCTCTCGCTCTGCCCCGTCACCTTTTGCGTTTCTCTCTCTCTCTCGGCCGACCATTGGCATGCACGACTTGGCCACCCAGGCGATAACGTTTTTGATTTTCTTAAGCGTAGTTCTCAAATTACTTGTAATAAACGATCTCCTACATCGTTTTGACATTATTATCCCATGGGGAAACATATTAAATTGCCGTTTTATGATTCGCTTACTACGACTCATTTACCGTTTGATTTAGTTCATAGTGATGTTTAGACATCTCCCGTTTTGAGCTCTTCGGGGCATCGTTACTATGTTTTTTTAGATGATTATACGGGTTTCATGTGGACGTTTCCTTTATCTCACAAAAATGATGTGTTTCCTCGCTTTTTATCTTTTCGTGCTTATGTCAACAAACAATTCGAACGTGATATTAAAATTCTCCAAAGTTACAATGGCACGGAATATAAAAATGTCTCTTTCTCTACCTTTTGCAAAACACATGGCATGCATTAACGCTTTTCTTGCCCATAAACCTCTTCTCAAAAAGGAAAATCCGAACGCACGATCCATACAGTAAATAATATAATTCGTACTTCTCTTTCCCATGCTTCCGTTCCGCCGACTTTTTGGCCTCACGCCTTGCAAGTCGCCACATATCTCTACAACATAATTCCTTCTAAAAGTCTTCACTATATTACCCCACTCCAACGTCTCTGCTGCGCCCATCTCAAGATTTTTGGGTGTCTTTGCTATCCTCTCATCCCCTCTACTACAATACATAAGCTACAACCGCAGTTTACTCCTCGTGTATTCCTCGGTTACCCCCTAATCATCGTGGCTATAAATGCTTCGACCTCTCCACCAACAAAATAAGTATTTGTCGGCATGTTCTCTTTGATGAAAACTCGTTCCCTTTCTCGAATTTCTCTTCCTCCCCCCCCTCATATTGCAGTCAGACTCCTGTAGCACCAGTTTCTGGACCTTCTGTTTCAAATGTTGGGTCGATGTTGGGGCAACATTGCAAGCACAACCCTGTTTCTCCCACTGTGGCTCCCTATTTCCTCGATGATGATCGGTCACCACTCCTCACACCTCCCCTTCTCACTCAAAACATGAACCCCCCACTGGTCGCTCTTCCTCCCCTGCCCACGACACCACAATCACCACCCGCGTCGCCGCCCACACTACACGCGTCCCCTATTTTGCGTGCCGCCCCGTCTCCACCCTGCGCGCCATTTCAGGCGACGCCATCCCCATCTCGTGTGCCACGTCAGGCGACACCGCCCCCTACTCACCCCATGACATCTCGCAGCCAACATGGCATCTTCAAGCCAAACCGCCTCTTCAATCTCCACTCCACCTCTTCTCACTCTCCTCTTCCACGTAATCCTGTAGCGGCGTTATCCGACCCTAATTGGAAATTGGCCATGACTGATGTGTTTGATGCTCTTATTAAAAATAAGACGTGGGAGTTGGTACCCCCGTCCTACTAATGTCAATATTATTCGGTCTATGTGGATTTTTCATCACAAGTTTCATTCTGATGGTTCCTTTGAGAGGCATAAGACCCGACTTTTAGGTGATGGCATCTCTCAACAGGTTGGGGTTGATTGCTTTAGTCCGGTGGTTAAGCCCGCGACTATTTGGGCGGTTCTCAGTATTGCAGTGTCCAAAACTTTGGATATTCATCAGCTCGACTTGAATAATGCTTTTTTACACGATCATCTTCATGAAATCGTATACATGCACCAACCCCTCGGGTTTCGTGACTCATCTTGACCAGATCATGTGTGCTTATTGAAGCATTCTCTCAACGGCCTTAAACAAGCCCCTCGGGCTTGGTATCAACGGTTTGTTGATTTTATTGCTACCATTGGTTTCTCGCACAGTGCCTCGGATCACTCTCTCTTTATCTTGCGTCGTGGTTCAGAGACGGCCTACATCCTTCTTTATATGGATGATATCTTGCTTACGGCCTCTTCTCCTTCTTTACTCACAGTCTATTATGTCTCAGCTTGGTCGGGAATTTTCGATGAAGGACTTGGGTCCTTTGAGTTTCTTTTTTGGGATTGCAGTTCAGCGTTGCACTGATAGTCTTTTCCTATATCATAGGAAATATGCTGAGGATATTATTCGCCGCCCCGGTATGGAGTCGTGTAAACCAAGTCAAACTCTGGTTGACACGAAATCTAAACTTGGCGCAATGCCCGAGAGTGCCAAGTTTTCGGACCCTACTCTTTACCGCACTCTGGCTAGCGCCCTTCATTATCTCTCTTTCACGAGACTGGATCTCTCCTATGCCGTTCAACAGCTTTTTCTCTTCATGCATGATCCCCGTGATGCTCACATGTTGGCCCTTAAACGGGTTGTACGTTACATTTAAGGGACTCTTGGTCTTGGTCTTCACATCTCTCCCTCCTCGGTTAAGCGATTGACCATTTATACTAATGCTGATTGGGGAGGGTGACCAGACACTCGTCGTTCGACTTCGGGATATTGTGTTTTTCTTCGCGATAATTTGGTTTCTTGGTCTGACAAACGACAACCGACCCTGTCACGGTCTAGTGCCAAAGCGGAGTACCGTGGCTTGACTAATGCAGTGTCTAAGTCATGTTGGATTCGAAACTTACTCTTGGAGCTTCACTGTCCTATTGCTTTAGCGACTCTAGTATAATGTGACAATGTGAGCGCCATCTACCTTTCGAGCAATCCGGTCCTGCATCAACGAACCAAACAAATTAAGATGGATATTCATTTTGTTCGAGAAAGAGTAGCTCATGGACAAGTCCGTGTCCGACGTGTTCCCTCACGTTATCAGTTAGCCGACATTTTTACGAAGGAAATTCCACGGGTTCTTTTTGACAATTTTCGGTCCAGTCTCAACGTTCGTCCTCCTCCCGTTTTGATTGGGGGGGTGTATTAGATATAGAATATGTATATTTGGTAATTATTGTAGATTGATATATATCTTTAGTGATAGATAGTTACCTTATGAGAGATGATCTCCTTTGTATATATATTGGACATTATTCATTGAATAACACAAGGAATTCATTATCTTACAATGATCATTTTTATTAAAAGAATACCAACATGAATACAACAATACAATAGTTAGATCATCGAACAACAACACAAAAATGAAAGGCCTGCATCATTGAAGAAAAGGATGAAAACATCAAGCCCCCCAATCTATGAGCACTTTTGCGCGTTGACCCTTAAACTTATTTTATCACCACTTTGGTCCTTAACCTATATGGTGTCTGGTCGATTTGCCCCAGTTGTGCATTTCCGATCTTTTGTGGCCAAAATATTCTTCCCTTTGGGGTATTTTTTTGCTTTTTTTTGGTCACCAACAACCATTATGAGAGCCGAGAGTGACGTATTTGCCCGTAGGCAGCTTTCGTTCTTTTTAATTTATTTTAGTTCTTTCTCGTCAACGATGGTGAATAGTGAATCAACATCTGGGAGTGAGCCGAGTAGCGGCTCAAGTTCCAATTCGATAAACTCAGTGGCGGGCCCACCCAATGGTCTGGCGGGCACGAATAGAAAGACAGTTTATTTTCATGAACAGGTAATTGAATTGGCTAGTTATGCATGTTATCATCTTCCTGTTATAGTAATTCTATTTGATTTTGTAATGTTCTTGTGTCCCAGGTTATAATATTTATTTTTTCCCCGCTATGTTCCCAGTTAGGTAGGTCTGCACACATCATTTCTGATATAAGAAGACATGAGGTAAATGTTTTATTGGCGTTTTGGCTTATGTGCTTTGCTTCTGCTTTCCTTTTGCACTGCATATTTTCTGTATTCATTCTCTTGGCTCAGTTGTTGCATTATAAGAATTAAAATGATGGAAGTTCTCGTACTTGGCGCTTTTTTTGGCTGATGAAGTGTTAGAAAGTAAAATTTTAAAATATGACAGCTGGATCCTAGCTATGGTTATATGTGTCTGAGTCCAGAACAAATTTTCTAAACTTTGTGCTTTACTACTGGTAGCAGCTATTCGTGTGAATTATTTAGAATCATATCTTCTTGATGGGGCACTTTGTTATTTCACATAATTTATGATTTCTTTGCTATTCTATAATTCAGGAAGAAATATTTTGTTTGGTTGCATTCTGTCTTGAAAAGGGGAAAAAAATGTTTTGTGACGTGTGCCTTTAGTTCTTCCTAAGAAGTTGAGATTTTAATAGAATGGTGAACCTGTTTCAAAATTTTTAGTGAACAATGGTTAGTATTACTTGTTAAAAACTCGGGTTTTAGTTCCCTTGTCGCTTACTGCGTGAACTCATATGCATACTTTGAAAGTTGCTAACTCGAATGATGTCTGAGAAAACAGTAGAAGACTACTTTTTTGATGTGTCGGAATTGTTGGAGTAGCATATGATGTTCCCGTTTATGATTTTAGCAGTTCCTCACACAGGAGTCTGACATACATGCTAAAGAGGAACCAATGGAAGCCTGCGCTCAAAATGACGTACATACCTGCAAGCGATGTAGGGATAAGACTGATGGAATAATTGGCCTAGTGTGTGATTCGTGTGAAGAGATGTATCACATCTCCTGCATTGAACCTGCTGTTAAAGAAATTCCCATTACAAGCTGGTATTGCTCCAACTGTACGGCAAAGGGAATTGAATCCCCACACGACAACTGCGTAGTTTGTGAGAGACTAAATTCCTCTGGACCGACCTTTTGTGGCTGTGGTGAAGATCATGATGGCAGTGATTTTTAAATCAATTGCCAAATTACAAAGTGCATGTGAAGACGAAGACCGTCTCTTGAAGCCACCAAAAGTCACCCCTTCAAGACTTGAACGGCTTAAGGGGTTGGTGTCCTTTTACACAGCTCAAGGGGTTGGTGTCCTTTCACACAGCTCAAGGGGTTGGTGTCCTTTCACACGACTCAAGGGGTTGGTGTTCTTTCACAGGGCTTAAGGGGTGCAGAAATAGTCTATAAATAGGCATGTTGTCTCACAAGGTTTTTCATCCCAAAATATACATCTTTCTTTCTCTTATATAATTAAACAATAATTAATATATAAAGAGTGGTTAAGAGTGTTGTTAGTGTGAGGTAAAATAGAGAGTGTGTGCGACTTTACTACGGTAAAAGTCCGAGAGTTGTAATTCTTATTTTACGTTCATAGTGAAGTTCTTCTACCTTGACCGTGGTTTTTCACCCTACATTAATTTGGGGTTTTCCACGTAAAATCTGTGAGTCGTTAATTTTTCGTCTTTCAATTATTGTCGGTTTTTACGCTCTATCTGAAAGGTCCACTTTACAACAAGTGGTATCAGAGCCTCAGTTCATATCTGGGGTCTCGTGATATCTGTGGGTATCGTACTTAAATTATTTTTCAGTGACGGTGGTACGTGATAGAAGCAATGACGGTGAAATTTGAGATCGAAAAATTCAATGGGAGTAATTTCTCGTTGTGAAAGCTGAAGATCAATGCCATCTTACGAACAGATGGGGGTCTCGCGGTGATCGGCGACAGGCCGGTGGAAATCACAGATGATACGAATTGGAACGAGATGGACGGCAACGCTATCGCAAATATTCACCTGGCGTTAGGTGACGGCGTGTTGTCAAGCGTTGAGGATAAGAGGACAGCTAAGGAGATATGGGACCATCTCAACAAGCTGTATGAGTCGAAGTCCCTACACAACAAAATTTTCCTTAAAGAGAAATTGTACACACTGAGGATGGCGGAATATACCCCGGTAACTGAGCACCTCAATGTTTTAAATACTATATTTTCTCAATTGACGTCGTTGAGTCGTAAAATATAAGTGGTTGAAAGTGCTGAAATTCTGCTGCAAAGTCTGCCCGATTCGTATGAATGTTGTTGGCACTGTGGCAAGAAAGGTCACTTGAAGAAGGACTGTTGGAATCTGAAGTATTCGAACAAGAAGAGTTATGATCCTGAGGGGAACGTTGCTAGCACTTCAGATGATGGTGATGTACTATATTGTGAAGTAGCAACAGCTATTCGAGGTATGCGTGGCTTCGATGATGTATGGCTTATTGATTTAGGAGCCAGTTTTCATATGACTCCCCGGAGGGAGTGGTTTCATGAGTATATACCGATCGCTTGAGGATTTGTGTATAGCTATAAAAATTAACCTTTGAAAGTTGTTTCCATCGGTACGATCAAGCTGGAGATGCATGACGGGATTGTTCGGACCATTCGATATGTCCGACATGTGGAGGGATTATGTAATAATTTGTTGTCTTATGGACAACTGGATGATCTTGGTTGTGAGATTGGGTCGCGAAACAAGATCATGAAAGTTAAAAGGGGTGCGCTTCTACTGATGAAGGCGAACAAGATTGCTGGAAACTTATACATGGTAAAGGGAAGGGCTCTGTAAGTGGGAGAAGCGTTAGTGGCTTTATCTGAGTCAATTGAGAAATCATCAATGATTTGGCATCAACGACTCGGGCATATGTCAGAACAAGGCATGAAGGTTCTTGCAGAGAAGAAACTACTTACGGGCCTCACAAAGGTATCTTTAGCTTTTTGTGAGCATTGTGTTGTTGGCAAGCAACATCGTATAAATCTTCGCAGTTCATATTCTAGAAGTAAAGTCATTCTAGAATTGATTCACTCTGACGTGTGGCAAGCTCCAGTACTATCTCTGGGAGGTGCAAAGTATTTTGTGTCTTTTATAGATGATTATTCCAGGAAATGTTGTACATTATCAAGAGTAAGGCAGAGGTATTTTTTATTTTTTCATTTTCTGACGTGTTAAAGTTGCATAATACACTGCTAATTTTGAATTTAGTGTTGATCACAATATGACGGTCAAGGATCATCCCTGCTGTACGTAAACGCCTTGCAATGCAGCCCTGGATATGATAAAATGTCCCCTTTTATTGGAAAGTTTGAATGTCTTGAGATTTGTGGAAAGACAAGAACCGAGAGAGGGCAGACAAATTGAATATTCTTGCTTTGTGTCTTGTGTTTTAGGTTCGGATTAGACTAAATCTTACATAGATCGTCTGCAAAATAAGGCTTATAACTATATTTTATCTTAGCTTGATCATCCTCTTACTTTCACATCTATTCGACCCCGTATCACTTCCCATGCGGTAGATGTATATGCCCACAAGCTGGTAACTGTTAAAGTCTATCTTTTGCTTAGTATTTGTCAAATGCATATCGAGAAACAAAGAAGATAGTTTCAGCATTGACATAAGGAAAACGAGAGACTGAACATCTAATTCTTTGTTTCTATCCAATGCTCGCGTTGCCTTGGTGCATAGTCAATCGGCGGCTAGGATAGACTCAAACTTAGGTATATTTGACATACTTATTTCAGCGACTGTATGACCATTGCCAGCCAGAGATCAATGAGTTTTCCCTAGCATAACATATTGAATGCATTAACCTCTTTACTGGCGATACATACGACTTGCGGCTTTGCGGACAATCCATCCGAAATCCGTGCCTTGTCCAAAGAATTATATGCCTACTTTTCAGAAGGGGATGAAGCATCCGGTTCAGAATGTGTTGTCGTCTGAGTCTACTCAACCTTGTGACTCGCGGGATAAAGGTTTAAAACGTTGTAACGATCATCAGCTAAGGGGAGGAGGGGATGCTTTTGTTATTGCACTTAACTTATATCAATAGGATGAGGAATTTATAATATAATGAACCCTTTTGTTAATTGCACTCAATTTATATCAATATGATGAGGAATTTATAATATAATGAACCATTTTGCATCATTAATCGAGAACTAAATGTTACATAGTATTGCGCCCCCATCTAATTTGTTTTGTCAATTTTAATATTCTCGCGTGAAATTCAAACATTTCAAGCACCCAAACATATGTAAGCACCCATTGGAAAAACAAACAACTAAGGCTTAATTCCATCGTTTTACCTTTCTCAATATTCTATGCTAATCTTATATATATATATTAATAGTCAAATTATTACATCATTTTCTGTTGAACTATCCTTCTCATAAACTGCATAATTCCTCTTTTGACCTATCCCATATAGTCAGATTGCTACATCATTTCTCTATTTAACATTTTCTACCCCTAATCACGTGTATTTTAAAGGGACAACTATAACACAGTTACATTTATTAGAGTTTGAATAATTACACGACATTGTTAACATTACCAAAAATTTTGACATTTTACTCTATAAATAAAATCCATGGAATATGTGCATTTTCTAGAAAGGGCTGCTTTACTTTTATTTCTCATGTCAGCTTTTCTTTTGCTATGACATAAAACTGCATATTCGTATTCTTTTCTCAATTTTATTAATTATTTGCCACGAGTTTTCTTTTTTTCCCTAAATCATATTTTTTTTATCACAGAAGAAATGATCATTTTTATTAAAAGAAAACCAACAGGAGTACAACAATACAAGAGTTATATCATCGAACAACAACACAAAAATGAAAGGTCTGCATCATTGAACAAAACCAACAAGAACCAACAACAAAAATTTACAAACAACCAGTGGGATGTCTATGCCAATCCGAAAAAGGGTAAAGGAAATTGGTGTTCTATGCCAATTCGACCAGCGGGATGTCTATGCCAATTTCAAGCTGTCGCCATGATTATTTGATCGTACCTTTCATATTTACTTGGCTATTCTTGAAGCACACATTGTTACGAAGCACACATTCTTGAGGCACACATTGAAGCACACATAAAAGAACCACATATAGCTCCACTCTTTTATACCTTTTGCACTTGTAAAAGATAATTTAAAGTACGTATAAAGATCCGCAAGATTTCCCAAAATAAGTGCCGTCAAGCCAAACCAATTAAATATTCTCATCCATACTGTATGCGAGACTTGACAATTGCAAAAGAGATGATCCACCGACTCCTAAAAAGCATTTTAATTTCCATCCGTTCCGACGTGGAGAATTGCTTTTGAGAGTGAATAGTCCTTTGTCGGAATTTTGTTTATTAAAAAACCGTGAATAGCAGAGACAGAGTGAATGTTAGTGGGTAGTTACCAAATAAAAACTTTCCACTTATGTTTTCCCGCGCACACGCGTCAATGTTTAAGTAACAGGTAACCAGAGCGATTTTAAAAAATTTGAAAACTTATAAGTTCTTGTTTTCAATGTTGGCCTGCGGCAGTGCACAATGTTGGGATAACATTCAGTAACATTTAAACCAGAAGGTGGAGGTACAGGCTTCACCAAGGCAAATTAATGTGAGAGCTTGAGATACATCCAAACATACATCTGAAACTTAACCAATATAGCAAGTGAATACCTCAGACATAATGTTCAGATCAAAATCATGAGTAATCAACATAGATAACAAGAAACACACAGGGACAAGCAATTATGAATTCAAGAAAAAATTCACTTCCACAACATAGAAAGTCACAAAAAAGTGTGCCACCTGAAGTATGTCACCCAAATTGTATGCCTCAACGCATGAAACTCCCCCTAAGACTAAACCGATTTAACTCAACAACAAGAACGAAAACAATGCAGTTCTACATTAATACAACAATGTAATGTCAAATAGGCAGATGGTAAGCACTACTGAATTTCACTACTGAATGAGGGCAGCCTGAACTCCACACACCCCAGTAACAACATCAACATCAGCAAGTTAGGCAAGTACAAAGGCCTTGAATGTTGGACTTTATCCATGCACCCCAACACCCCAATTCATTATGCATACTTGTTTACCAACCTGCATTCAAGAGAATCACTAAGTGATCAGTGCTACTAAATGTAAGAAATATAAACCTCAAACACCCTAGTAGAAATGATCATCCTCATGTGTTCCTTGGCCAAACAAATAGAAACATGTAAATAAGCACAACTGAGTAACACTGAAGCTGTCAACATCATGTACCCCAGCTTCTCCACATGTCCTGTACACCTTCCATATAAATAAGACACAAATGAATAGAAATCAAAGTAGTGAACTTTGTGTACCCCAACTTCTTCATATGTTAGGCTATCACAACTTCAGACAAACAGAAGAGTTTTATTACTTTTTCAAAACAGAGATGTGAAACTAGTAACTAGAAAGAGTTATTAATCAAAGAGTTCAACCACACAAACCAAATATGACAAAACAAGGATTAAATGAGACTCACAATGAAATTAATTTAACAAAGGAAAACAACAGAATACCTACTACACCACAACCGATTTACCAGTGCTAGACAGTGGTGTTATGTCAACACTGGTTTCCTCGACATTCTTACATATTGCACATGCCAAGAGATTTCCTGAAGCTGAAGAATCTCTCACTATTTAAAGGTTTTGTAAACATATCAGCAAGTTAATTTGTTGTCTCAATATGTTCAATATTGATCACTTTTTCCTCTGCCATATCTCTCAGGAAATGATGCCTTATGTCTATATGCTTAGTTCTAGAATGTTAGACAGGATTCCTAGAGATACTTATTGCACTTAGATTGTCACAGAACATGAGACGTGTATCGCTATCTAGCCCATAATCTGAAAAAATGTGTTTGAGCCACACAAGTTGGGTAACACAGCTGCCAGCAGCTACATATTCTTATTCAGCTGTTGATAATGAAACACAGTTATGCTTCTTGCTATACCAAGAGAGCAAATTATTCCCCAAATAAAAACAGCCTCCACTTGTGGATTTCCAGTCATCCACATCACCAGCCCAGTCAGAGTCACTGAAACCAACCAAGTTTGTGTTATTGTCATAAGAATACCAAATGCCTAAAGGTGAAGTTCCAGAGATATATCTAAGAATCATGTTCACAGCAATCAAGTGAGATTGCCTTGGCTCAGCTTGGTACCTAGCACAAACACACACCGAAAATATGATATCAGGTCTAGAGGCATACAGATATTGCAAACTACCAATCATGGATTTGTACAATGTTGTGTCAACATTGCTGCCAGTGCCATCTTTTGTTATCTTCACGTAAGAGGACATAGCAGTTTTGCAAGGCTTGGACTCTTGTAGCTCAAATCACTTCACTAGATTCCTTACATACTTCTCCTGGTTCAGGAAAATACCATTCTCCAGCTGCTTAACTTGTAGTCCCAAAAAGTAGTTGAGCTCACTAATCATGCTCATCTCAAATGTTCCTATCATAGACTCAACAAACGTGTCTAAGATAGACTTGTTAGTAGAGCCAAATACTATATCATCCACATAAATTTGAGCAATGCATATATTAGAGCTTTTTCTAAGGACAAACAATGTTCTATCTCCATCTCCTCTATTGAAACAAAGGCCTAACAGAAAATCAGTTAGCCTCTCATACCAAGCTCTAGGAGCCTATTTTAAGCCATACAAAGGCTTCTCAAGTTTGTTCACATGGTCAGGATGTTTAGGATCGGCAAAGCCTTTAGGTTGTTCTACATAAACATCTTTGTCAATTAAACCATTCAGAAAGTCATCTTTAACATCCATTTGGTAAAGTTTAATCCTAAGACAGCAGGCAATAGCAAAAAGTAATCTAACTGATTATATCCTAGCGACTGGAGCTAAAGTCTCATCAAAATCTATACCTTCTACCTGAGTATAACCTTGTGCAACCAATCTAGCTTTGTTCCTCATAATTACACCATTCTCATTAGTTTTATTTTTGAAAATCCATTTTGTACCTATTACATTCACATGTGATGGCATAGGCACTAGCTTCCAAACTCTGTTTTTGGTGAATTGTAAGAGTTCCTCTTGCATGACATTAATCCAATAAATATCCTTAAGAGCTTCAGTTACATTCTTAGATTCAATGGAGGAAACAAAACAAGATGCATTATCAATAGTACATGAAGAAGACATACAAACACACAATTTAACCATATCCTTGTAATTAACCCTTTCTTTATTGCGTGTTCTAACTCTCTCAGTAATTTGTCCAATTACTTGAGTGGATGAATGGTCTCTTTGCATCCTAGCAGGAGGATCTCTTCTGGATACAAGAACTATTTCATCTTCAGAATCTGACAATATAAATGTTGGCCTAACATTAGGGGTTTCTAGTGTTAAGTTAACATTTTCCCTAGCTTTCAGTTCAGCATCTCCAGCTTATGTGTTCAATGTTGGGTCCAATGTTGGAGCAACATGTGAAACAGTGACTTCTTCATTACATGTAGAAACAGTTAGCTCATCAAAAATGACATTAACTGATTCTTTTACCGCATACAATCTTGGAATGTAGACCCTGAAAGCAGCACTATTAGGAGAATATCCAACAAATATACATTTTTCACTTTTGGGATCAAATTTGCTCAACTAATCTCTATCTTTTAATAAATAGCAGTTAATACCAAACTCATGAAAGTGTGTAACTGTTGGTTTTGAACCCTTGAAGATTTCATAAGGTGTCATAGTAGTGTCAGATCTCATAAGGTGTCACAGTAGTATTCAAAGCTTCATAGTAGTGTCAGATTTCATAATATGACATGTAGTATTCAAAGCTTCAGCCCAAAGTTTCTTAGATAGGTTTCTAGAATTCAACATTACTCTAGCCATCTCTTGAAGTGTTCTATTCTTCCTCTCAGCAATCCCATTTTGCTGAGGTGTCTTAGGTGCAAAGAACTCATAGAAAATGCCTTTAGTTTCACAAAAATTAGCAAATCTTACATTTTCAAACAAGTTTCCATGGTCATACCTAATTCTTCCTACAAAAGTGCCATACACATTTTTAATACTAGCATGCAAAATCATCAGCAATAACAAAATCATACTTCTTACCATTCAGGCTACTAACCACAATAGGACCCATTAGATCCATATGTAGCAATTCAAAGCACTTATTATTTATAGGGTTAGTACTCTGTACATGAAGTGGTGGATGGACAACTTTTGTTTGTTTACCTTTCAGGCAGTCTTCACAAATAATTTTACCTGGGCTAGTCAACTTAGACAGTCCTCTCACAACATCTAACTTCTATAGTTTCTCCAGATGTCTATAGTGCACATGTCATATCTTCTTGTGCCACATGACAGATTCATCTACCTTGGCATGGTAGCATTTAGCTTCATCTTGAGCAAGATAGCAGTTGTCCTTTGATCTTGTACAAAGTTGACTTATACTAATTAAATTTTCTTTCAATCATTCAACCCACAACACATCCTTGAGTGGTGGAAATCCTTTAAAATCCAATACTCATTTTCCTGTGATTTTCCCTTTAGTGCCTCCTCCATAGGTAACTATTCCAACAGTCAAATGGATTACATCTTTCAGGTTTTCAATGTTTCTAGTCATGTTCCTTGAACATCCACTGTCAAAATACCACTTACCTGCAAGGTTAGAGTAAACAGCAGAAAAAACAACATTGCAAACAATTTTAACCTTAGGAGTTTTTATCCTTTCAATCCAAGTTCAACTTTTATGCCCTTCAGCTATGTTACCTAATGTTGGGATAACATTCAGATCAGAGGTTCTCCTAACATTGGTACTGCTGTTAATTCCTGTTTTCTTCTCAATCACACTTCTGACTTTTTTGTAATAAGGCTTAGTGTGACCAGGTTGAAAACAATATTGACAGATAAAAGTAAGCTTTTTCACAGTGTTGACAGGAATTTCACTACTCAAACTACTAATTTCCTTGATAAAACCAGCTTTTAAATAGGCAGAATCAACATCTTCAAAGGGAGGTTTCTCAATATAGCCCAAACCATTTTTACCTTGATTTCCCATACTCAGCATCTCATCAAGCTTAGATGTAGAAGAGTTCCATTTGTGACGTAGCGGAAGCTTATAGGAAAGATAGGAACGACACACAAAAATCAAAAGCTTGTTGATTCACGAAGAATACCAAGAAATTGATGTAAAAAGAGAGAAACTCTCAAAAAACTTTATTCAATAATCAACTGACTACAACGACTCAAAGACGACTAACTTATAAATGTCAAAATTACCAAAAGACTTTTAAAATAACTAAATAAAACATAAAAATCCCGCTGGAAATAATAAACTGCAAATTTGACCCTCTAAACCTTGGAATTTGCCTTAAATCACGTGGGCGTAAAGACTTCAGTCTTTACGTTTTGCTCAGGAGGTCGTTTCCACTTGGAAAAGTGGTATCTTTTGTCAAAAACGGGATCCGTTGACTTTCTGGTCAAACTTTGACTTCCTTGAACCTCGGGTTTGTTATTTTCGATCAAGAGATACCCATATTTATGATCTGCATCATTCTTCCCTTGTTGAAAAAGATTCGTCCTCGAATCTGAATTATGTGTATTACCTGTAAATTTGTCACCACAACACAAAATAAAATTTGAAACTTCAGGAAAAGCAAAACCCTGAAGATGAATATCTTCAATTGTGATAGTAATTATATGTTTCTTCTCCTCGTCGACCTTTGCCACGCCTAAACCATTTTTTTCCTTTTCAACACCCTCAAGCATATCAACTTTTGCATCAAGCTCATACTTTTCCAACATATTCGTCTCTTTCATTGGATTCTCTACCGTGATCTTCTCGTCCACACCCTCCAGGAAAGCTTTTAATCTAGAATTCTCGAACTCATCCACAATATCATCACCATCGCTATCATAAACAACATCATATGAAGATTCACAATCCTCTTCATAATCACCATGTAAATTTAGAATATCACCTTGAAACTCTGATTTCCAATGTTTTTCCTCTAGATCATCTTGTATCTGGTGAATAGGCGGAATCAATGGTTGTTCTAGCGGTACAAACGGATTCTCCATGAAATCCGCAAACAATGGAGCTCCAGGTGTTGGTGTGGGTTTAGGCTATCGAGCAACCATCACCGCCATTTGTTGCGTCAATAAGTGAATTTGTTGACGTAACTTTGTGTATTCATCACATCTATCTTCTTCTACCGGAACATCATAGACTTCAAGATTTCTCCTTGCCGCCGTGGTGAAGGAATGAACCTGGCTCTGATACCAACTGACGTAGCGGAAGCTTATAGGAAAGATAGGAACGACACACAAAAATCAAAAGCTTGTTGATTCACGAAGAATACCAAGAAATTGATGTAAAAAGAGAGAAACTCTCAAAAAACTTTATTCAATAATCAACTGACTACAACGACTCAAAGACGACTAACTTATAAATGTCAAAATTACAAAAAGACTTTTAAAATAACTAAATAAAACATAAAAATCCCGCTGGAAATAATAAACTGCAAATTTGACCCTCTAAACCTTGGAATTTGCCTTAAATCACGTGGGCGTAAAGACTATAGTCTTTACGTTTTGCTCAGGAGGTCGTTTCCACTTGGAAAAGTGGTATCTTTTGTCAAAAACGGGATCCTTTGACTTTCTGGTCAAACCTTGACTTCCTTGAACCTCGGGTTTGTTATTTTCGATCAAGAGATACCCATATTTATGATCTGCATCATTCTTCCCTTGTTGAAAAAGATTCGTCCTCGAATCTGAATTATGTGTATTACCTGTAAATTTGTCACCACAACACAAAATAAAATTTGAAACTTCAGGAAAAGCAAAACCCTGAAGATGAATATCTTCAATTGTGATAGTAATTATATGTTTCTTCTCCTCGTCGACCTTTGCCACGCCTAAACCATTTTTTTCCTTTTCAACACCCTCAAGCATATCAACTTTTGCATCAAGCTCATACTTTTCCAACATATTCGTCTCTTTCATTGGATTCTCTACCGTGATCTTCTCGTCCACACCCTCCAGGAAAGCTTTTAATCTAGAATTCTCGAACTCATCCACAATATCATCACCATCGCTATCATAAACAACATCATATGAAGATTCACAATCCTCTTCATAATCACCATGTAAATTTAGAATATCACCTTGAAACTCTAATTTCCAATGTTTTTCCTCTAGATCATCTTGTATCTGGTGAATAGGCGGAATCAATGGTTGTTCTAGCGGTACAAACGGATTCTCCATGAAATCCGTAAACAATAGAGCTCCAGGTGTTGGTGTGGGTTTAGGCTATCGAGCAACCATCACCGCCATTTGTTGCGTCAATAAGTGAATTTGTTGACGTAACTTTGTGTATTCATCACATCTATCTTCTTCTACCGGAACATCATAGACTTCAAGATTTCTCCTTGCCGCCGTGGTGAAGGAATGAACCTGGCTCTGATACCAACTGACGTAGCGGAAGCTTATAGGAAAGATAGGAACGACACACAAAAATCAAAAGCTTGTTGATTCACGAAGAATACCAAGAAATTGATGTAAAAAGAGAGAAACTCTCAAAAAACATTATTCAATAATCAACTGACTACAACGACTCAAAGACGACTAACTTATAAATGTCAAAATTACAAAAAGACTTTTAAAATAACTAAATAAAACATAAAAATCCCGCTGGAAATAATAAACTGCAAATTTGACCCTCTAAACCTTGGAATTTGCCTTAAATCACGTGGGCGTAAAGACTATAGTCTTTACGTTTTGCTCAGGAGGTCGTTTCCACTTGGAAAAGTGGTATCTTTTGTCAAAAACGGGATCCGTTGACTTTCTGGTCAAACCTTGACTTCCTTGAACCTCGGGTTTGTTATTTTCGATCAAGAGATACCCATATTTATGATCTGCATCATTCTTCCCTTGTTGAAAAAGATTCGTCCTCGAATCTGAATTATGTGTATTACCTGTAAATTTGTCACCACAACACAAAATAAAATTTGAAACTTCAGGAAAAGCAAAACCCTGAAGATGAATATCTTCAATTGTGATAGTAATTATATGTTTCTTCTCCTCGTCGACCTTTGCCACGCCTAAACCATTTTTTTCCTTTTCAACACCCTCAAGCATATCAACTTTTGCATCAAGCTCATACTTTTCCAACATATTCGTCTCTTTCATTGGATTCTCTACCGTGACCTTCTCGTCCACACCCTCCAGGAAAGCTTTTAATCTAGAATTCTCGAACTCATCCACAATATCATCACCATCGCTATCATAAACAACATCATATGAAGATTCACAATCCTCTTCATAATCACCATGTAAATTTAGAATATCACCTTGAAACTCTGATTTCCAATGTTTTTCCTCTAGATCATCTTGTATCTGGTGAATAGGCGGAATCAATGGTTGTTCTAGCGGTACAAACGGATTCTCCATGAAATCCGCAAACAATGGAGCTCCAGGTGTTGGTGTGGGTTTAGGCTATCGAGCAACCATCACCGCCATTTGTTGCGTCAATAAGTGAATTTGTTGACGTAACTTTGTGTATTCATCACATCTATCTTCTTCTACCGGAACATCATAGACTTCAAGATTTCTCCTTGCCGCCGTGGTGAAGGAATGAACCTGGCTCTGATACCAACTGACGTAGCGGAAGCTTATAGGAAAGATAGGAACGACACACAAAAATCAAAAGCTTGTTGATTCACGAAGAATACCAAGAAATTGATGTAAAAAGAGAGAAACTCTCAAAAAACTTTATTCAATAATCAACTGACTACAACGACTCAAAGACGACTAACTTATAAATGTCAAAATTACAAAAAGACTTTTAAAATAACTAAATAAAACATAAAAATCCCGCTGGAAATAATAAACTGCAAATTTGACCCTCTAAACCTTGGAATTTGCCTTAAATCACGTGGGCGTAAAGACAATAGTCTTTACGTTTTGCTCAGGAGGTCGTTTCCACTTGGAAAAGTGGTATCTTTTGTCAAAAACGGGATCCGTTGACTTTCTGGTCAAACCTTGACTTCCTTGAACCTCGGGTTTGTTATTTTCGATCAAGAGATACCCATATTTATGATCTGCATCATTCTTCCCTTGTTGAAAAAGATTCGTCCTCGAATCTGAATTATGTGTATTACCTGTAAATTTGTCACCACAACACAAAATAAAATTTGAAACTTCAGGAAAAGCAAAACCCTGAAGATGAATATCTTCAATTGTGATAGTAATTATATGTTTCTTCTCCTCGTCGACCTTTGCCACGCCTAAACCATTTTTTTCCTTTTCAACACCCTCAAGCATATCAACTTTTGCATCAAGCTCATACTTTTCCAACATATTCGTCTCTTTCATTGGATTCTCTACCGTGATCTTCTCGTCCACACCCTCCAGGAAAGCTTTTAATCTAGAATTCTCGAACTCATCCACAATATCATCACCATCGCTATCATAAACAACATCATATGAAGATTCACAATCCTCTTCATAATCACCATGTAAATTTAGAATATCACCTTGAAACTCTGATTTCCAATGTTTTTCCTCTAGATCATCTTGTATCTGGTGAATAGGCGGAATCAATGGTTGTTCTAGCGGTACAAACGGATTCTCCATGAAATCCGCAAACAATGGAGCTCCAAGTGTTGGTGTGGGTTTAGGCTATCGAGCAACCATCACCGCCATTTGTTGCGTCAATAAGTGAATTTGTTGACGTAACTTTGTGTATTCATCACATCTATCTTCTTCTACCGGAACATCATAGACTTCAAGATTTCTCCTTGCCGCCGTGGTGAAGGAATGAACCTGGCTCTGATACCAACTGACGTAGCGGAAGCTTATAGGAAAGATAGGAACGACACACAAAAATCAAAAGCTTGTTGATTCACGAAGAATACCAAGAAATTGATGTAAAAAGAGAGAAACTCTCAAAAAACTTTATTCAATAATCAACTGACTACAACGACTCAAAGACGACTAACTTATAAATGTCAAAATTACAAAAAGACTTTTAAAATAACTAAATAAAACATAAAAATCCCGCTGGAAATAATAAACTGCAAATTTGACCCTCTAAACCTTGGAATTTGCCTTAAATCACGTGGGCGTAAAGACAATAGTCTTTACGTTTTGCTCAGGAGGTCGTTTCCACTTGGAAAAGTGGTATCTTTTGTCAAAAACGGGATCCGTTGACTTTCTGGTCAAACCTTGACTTCCTTGAACCTCGGGTTTGTTATTTTCGATCAAGAGATACCCATATTTATGATCTGCATCATTCTTCCCTTGTTGAAAAAGATTCGTCCTCGAATCTGAATTATGTGTATTACCTGTAAATTTGTCACCACAACACAAAATAAAATTTGAAACTTCAGGAAAAGCAAAACCCTGAAGATGAATATCTTCAATTGTGATAGTAATTATATGTTTCTTCTCCTCGTCGAACTTTGCCACGCCTAAACCATTTTTTTCCTTTTCAACATCCTCAAGCATATCAACTTTTGCATCAAGCTCATACTTTTCCAACATATTCGTCTCTTTCATTGGATTCTCTACCGTGATCTTCTCGTCCACACCCTCCAGGAAAGCTTTTAATCTAGAATTCTCGAACTCATCCACAATATCATCACCATCGCTATCATAAACAACATCATATGAAGATTCACAATCCTCTTCATAATCACCATGTAAATTTAGAATATCACCTTGAAACTCTGATTTCCAATGTTTTTCCTCTAGATCATCTTGTATCTGGTGAATAGGCGGAATCAATGGTTGTTCTAGCGGTACAAACGGATTCTCCATGAAATCCGTAAACAATGGAGCTCCAGGTGTTGGTGTGGGTTTAGGCTATCGAGCAACCATCACCGCCATTTGTTGCGTCAATAAGTGAATTTGTTGACGTAACTTTGTGTATTCATCACATCTATCTTCTTCTACCGGAACATCATAGACTTCAAGATTTCTCCTTGCCGCCGTGGTGAAGGAATGAACCTGGCTCTGATACCAACTGACGTAGCGGAAGCTTATAGGAAAGATAGGAACGACACACAAAAATCAAAAGCTTGTTGATTCACGAAGAATACCAAGAAATTGATGTAAAAAGAGAGAAACTCTCAAAAAACTTTATTCAATAATCAACTGACTACAACGACTCAAAGACGACTAACTTATAAATGTCAAAATTACAAAAAGACTTTTAAAATAACTAAATAAAACATAAAAATCCCGCTGGAAATAATAAACTGCAAATTTGACCCTCTAAACCTTGGAATTTGCCTTAAATCACGTGGGCGTAAAGACTATAGTCTTTACGTTTTGCTCATGAGGTCGTTTCCACTTGGAAAAGTGGTATCTTTTGTCAAAAACGGGATCCGTTGACTTTCTGGTCAAACCTTGACTTCCTTGAACCTCGGGTTTGTTATTTTCGATCAAGAGATACCCATATTTATGATCTGCATCATTCTTCCCTTGTTGAAAAAGATTCGTCCTCGAATCTGAATTATGTGTATTACCTATAAATTTGTCACCACAACACAAAATAAAATTTGAAATTTCAGGAAAAGCAAAACCCTGAAGATGAATATCTTCAATTGTGATAGTAATTATATGTTTCTTCTCCTCGTCGACCTTTGCCACGCCTAAACCATTTTTTTCCTTTTCAACACCCTCAAGCATATCAACTTTTGCATCAAGCTCATACTTTTCCAACATATTCGTCTCTTTCATTGGATTCTCTACCGTGATCTTCTCGTCCACACCCTCCAGGAAAGCTTTTAATCTAAAAATCTCGAACTCATCCACAATATCATCACCATCGCTATCATAAACAACATCATATGAAGATTCACAATCCTCTTCATAATCACCATGTAAATTTAGAATATCACCTTGAAACTCTGATTTCCAATGTTTTTCCTCTAGATCATCTTGTACCTGGTGAATAGGCGGAATCAATGGTTGTTCTAGCGGTACAAACGGATTCTCCATGAAATCCGCAAACAATGGAGCTCCAAGTGTTGGTGTGGGTTTAGGCTATCGAGCAACCATCACCGCCATTTGTTGCGTCAATAAGTGAATTTGTTGACGTAACTTTGTGTATTCATCACATCTATCTTCTTCTACCGGAACATCATAGACTTCAAGATTTCTCCTTGCCGCCGTGGTGAAGGAATGAACCTGGCTCTGATACCAACTGACGTAGCGGAAGCTTATAGGAAAGATAGGAACGACACACAAAAATCAAAAGCTTGTTGATTCACGAAGAATACCAAGAAATTGATGTAAAAAGAGAGAAACTCTCAAAAAACTTTATTCAATAATCAACTGACTACAACGACTCAAAGACGACTAACTTATAAATGTCAAAATTACAAAAAGACTTTTAAAATAACTAAATAAAACATAAAAATCCCGCTGGAAATAATAAACTGCAAATTTGACCCTCTAAACCTTGGAATTTGCCTTAAATCACGTGGGCGTAAAGACTATAGTCTTTACGTTTTGCTCATGAGGTCGTTTCCACTTGGAAAAGTGGTATCTTTTGTCAAAAACGGGATCCGTTGACTTTCTGGTCAAACCTTGACTTCCTTGAACCTCGGGTTTGTTATTTTCGATCAAGAGATACCCATATTTATGATCTGCATCATTCTTCCCTTGTTGAAAAAGATTCGTCCTCGAATCTGAATTATGTGTATTACCTATAAATTTGTCACCACAACACAAAATAAAATTTGAAATTTCAGGAAAAGCAAAACCCTGAAGATGAATATCTTCAATTGTGATAGTAATTATATGTTTCTTCTCCTCGTCGACCTTTGCCACGCCTAAACCATTTTTTTCCTTTTCAACACCCTCAAGCATATCAACTTTTGCATCAAGCTCATACTTTTCCAACATATTCGTCTCTTTCATTGGATTCTCTACCGTGATCTTCTCGTCCACACCCTCCAGGAAAGCTTTTAATCTAAAAATCTCGAACTCATCCACAATATCATCACCATCGCTATCATAAACAACATCATATGAAGATTCACAATCCTCTTCATAATCACCATGTAAATTTAGAATATCACCTTGAAACTCTGATTTCCAATGTTTTTCCTCTAGATCATCTTGTACCTGGTGAATAGGCGGAATCAATGGTTGTTCTAGCGGTACAAACGGATTCTCCATGAAATCCGCAAACAATGGAGCTCCAGGTGTTGGTGTGGGTTTAGGCTATCGAGCAACCATCACCGCCATTTGTTGCGTCAATAAGTGAATTTGTTGACGTAACTTTGTGTATTCATCACATCTATCTTCTTCTACCGGAACATCATAGACTTCAAGATTTCTCCTTGCCGCCGTGGTGAAGGAATGAACCTGGCTCTAATACCAACTGACGTAGCGGAAGCTTATAGGAAAGATAGGAACGACACACGAAAATCAAAAGCTTGTTGATTCACGAAGAATACCAAGAAATTGATGTAAAAAGAGAGAAACTCTCAAAAAACTTTATTCAATAATCAACTGACTACAACGACTCAAAGACGACTAACTTATAAATGTCAAAATTACAAAAAGACTTTTAAAATAACTAAATAAAACATAAAAATCCCGCTGGAAATAATAAACTGCAAATTTGACCCTCTAAACCTTGGAATTTGCCTTAAATCATGCGGGCGTAAAGACTTATGTCTTTACGTTTTGCACAGGAGGTCGTTTCCACTTGGAAAAGTGGTATCTTTTGTCAAAAACGGGATCCGTTGACTTTCTGGTCAAACCTTGACTTCCTTGAACCTCGGGTTTGTTATTTTCGATCAAGAGATACCCATATTTATGATCTGCATTATTCTTCCCTTGTTGAAAAAGATTCGTCCTCGAATCTGAATTATGTGTATTACCTGTAAATTTGTCACCACAACACAAAATAAAATTTGAAACTTCAGGAAAAGCAAAACCCTGAAGATGAATATCTTCAATTGTGATAGTAATTATATGTTTCTTCTCCTCGTCGACCTTTGCCACGCCTAAACCATTTTTTTCCTTTTCAACACCCTCAAGCATATCAACTTTTGCATCAAGCTCATACTTTTCCAACATATTCGTCTCTTTCATTGGATTCTCTACCGTGATCTTATCGTCCACACCCTCCAGGAAAGCTTTTAATCTAGAAATCTCGAACTCATCCACAATATCATCACCATCGCTATCATAAACAACATCATATGAAGATTCACAATCCTCTTCATAATCACCATGTAAATTTAGAATATCACCTTGAAACTCTGATTTCCAATGTTTTTCCTCTAGATCATCTTGTATCTGGTGAATAGGCGGAATCAATGGTTGTTCTAGCGGTACAAACGGATTCTCCATGAAATCCGCAAACAATGGAGCTCCAGGTGTTGGTGTGGGTTTAGGCTATCGAGCAACCATCACCGCCATTTGTTGCGTCAATAAGTGAATTTGTTGACGTAACTTTGTGTATTCATCACATCTATCTTCTTCTACCGGAACATCATAGACTTCAAGATTTCTCCTTGCCGCCGTGGTGAAGGAATGAACCTGGCTCTGATACCAACTGACGTAGCGGAAGCTTATAGGAAAGATAGGAACGACACACAAAAATCAAAAGCTTGTTGATTCACGAAGAATACCAAGAAATTAATGTAAAAAGAGAGAAACTCTCAAAAAACTTTATTCAATAATCAACTGACTACAACGACTCAAAGACGACTAACTTATAAATGTCAAAATTACAAAAAGACTTTTAAAATAACTAAATAAAACATAAAAATCCCGCTGGAAATAATAAACTGCAAATTTGACCCTCTAAACCTTGGAATTTGCCTTAAATCACGTGGGCGTAAAGACTATAGTCTTTACGTTTTGCTCATAAGGTCGTTTCCACTTGGAAAAGTGGTATCTTTTGTCAAAAACGGGATCCGTTGACTTTCTGGTCAAACCTTGACTTCCTTGAACCTCGGGTTTGTTATTTTCGATCAAGAGATACCCATATTTATGATCTGCATCATTCTTCCCTTGTTGAAAAAGATTCGTCCTCGAATCTGAATTATGTGTATTACCTATAAATTTGTCACCACAACACAAAATAAAATTTGAAACTTCAGGAAAAGCAAAACCCTGAAGATGAATATCTTCAATTGTGATAGTAATTATATGTTTCTTCTCCTCGTCGACCTTTGCCACGCCTAAACCATTTTTTTCCTTTTCAACACCCTCAAGCATCTCAACTTTTGCATCAAGCTCATACTTTTCCAACATATTCGTCTCTTTCATTGGATTCTCTACCGTGATCTTATCGTCCACACCCTCCAGGAAAGCTTTTAATCTAGAAATCTCGAACTCATCCACAATATCATCACCATCGCTATCATAAACAACATCATATGAAGATTCACAATCCTCTTCATAATCACCATGTAAATTTAGAATATCACCTTGAAACTCTGATTTCCAATGTTTTTCCTCTAGATCATCTTGTATCTGGTGAATAGGCGGAATCAATGGTTGTTCTAGCGGTACAAACGGATTCTCCATGAAATCCGCAAACAATGGAGCTCCAGGTGTTGGTGTGGGTTTAGGCTATCGAGCAACCATCACCGCCATTTGTTGCGTCAATAAGTGAATTTGTTGACGTAACTTTGTGTATTCATCACATCTATCTTCTTCTACCGGAACATCATAGACTTCAAGATTTCTCCTTGCCGCCGTGGTGAAGGAATGAACCTGGCTCTGATACCAACTGACGTAGCGGAAGCTTATAGGAAAGATAGGAACGACACACAAAAATCAAAAGCTTGTTGATTCACGAAGAATACCAAGAAATTAATGTAAAAAGAGAGAAACTCTCAAAAAACTTTATTCAATAATCAACTGACTACAACGACTCAAAGACGACTAACTTATAAATGTCAAAATTACAAAAAGACTTTTAAAATAACTAAATAAAACATAAAAATCCCGCTGGAAATAATAAACTGCAAATTTGACCCTCTAAACCTTGGAATTTGCCTTAAATCACGTGGGCGTAAATACTATAGTCTTTACGTTTTGCTCAGGAGGTCGTTTCCACTTGGAAAAGTGGTATCTTTTGTCAAAAACGGGATCCGTTGACTTTCTGGTCAAACCTTGACTTCCTTGAACCTCGGGTTTGTTATTTTCGATCAAGAGATACCCATATTTATGATCTGCATCATTCTTCCCTTGTTGAAAAAGATTCGTCCTCGAATCTGAATTATGTGTATTACCTGTAAATTTGTCACCACAACACAAAATAAAATTTGAAACTTCAGGAAAAGCAAAACCCTGAAGATGAATATCTTCAATTGTGATAGTAATTATATGTTTCTTCTCCTCGTCGACCTTTGCCACGCCTAAACCATTTTTTTCCTTTTCAACACCCTCAAGCATATCAACTTTTGCATCAAGCTCATACTTTTCCAACATATTCGTCTCTTTCATTGGATTCTCTACCGTGATCTTCTCGTCCACACCCTCCAGGAAAGCTTTTAATCTAGAATTCTCGAACTCATCCACAATATCATCACCATCGCTATCATAAACAACATCATATGAAGATTCACAATCCTCTTCATAATCACCATGTAAATTTAGAATATTACCTTGAAACTCTGATTTCCAATGTTTTTCCTCTAGATCATCTTGTATCTGGTGAATAGGCGGAATCAATGGTTGTTCTAGCGGTACAAACGGATTCTCCATGAAATCCGCAAACAATGGAGCTCCAGGTGTTGGTGTGGGTTTAGGCTATCGAGCAACCATCACCGCCATTTGTTGCGTCAATAAGTGAATTTGTTGACGTAACTTTGTGTATTCATCACATCTATCTTCTTCTACCGGAACATCATAGACTTCAAGATTTCTCCTTGCCGCCGTGGTGAAGGAATGAACCTGGCTCTGATACCAACTGACGTAGCGGAAGCTTATAGGAAAGATAGGAACGACACACAAAAATCAAAAGCTTGTTGATTCACGAAGAATACCAAGAAATTGATGTAAAAAGAGAGAAACTCTCAAAAAACTTTATTCAATAATCAACTGACTACAACGACTCAAAGACGACTAACTTATAAATGTCAAAATTACAAAAAGACTTTTAAAATAACTAAATAAAACATAAAAATCCCGCTGGAAATAATAAACTGCAAATTTGACCCTCTAAACCTTGGAATTTGCCTTAAATCACGTGGGCGTAAAGACTATAGTCTTTACGTTTTGCTCATAAGGTCGTTTCCACTTGGAAAAGTGGTATCTTTTGTCAAAAACGGGATCCGTTGACTTTCTGGTCAAACCTTGACTTCCTTGAACCTCGGGTTTGTTATTTTCGATCAAGAGATACCCATATTTATGATCTGCATCATTCTTCCCTTGTTGAAAAAGATTCGTCCTCGAATCTGAATTATGTGTATTACCTATAAATTTGTCACCACAACACAAAATAAAATTTGAAACTTCAGGAAAAGCAAAACCCTGAAGATGAATATCTTCAATTGTGATAGTAATTATATGTTTCTTCTCCTCGTCGACCTTTGCCACGCCTAAACCATTTTTTTTCCTTTTCAACACCCTCAAGCATATCAACTTTTGCATCAAGCTCATACTTTTCCAACATATTCGTCTCTTTCATTGGATTCTCTACCGTGATCTTATCGTCCACACCCTCCAGGAAAGCTTTTAATCTAGAAATCTCGAACTCATCCACAATATCATCACCATCGCTATCATAAACAACATCATATGAAGATTCACAATCCTCTTCATAATCACCATGTAAATTTAGAATATCACCTTGAAACTCGGATTTCCAATGTTTTTCCTCTAGATCATCTTGTATCTGGTGAATAGGCGGAATCAATGGTTATTCTAGCGGTACAAACGGATTCTCCATGAAATCCGCAAACAATGGAGCTCTAGGTGTTGGTGTGGGTTTAGGCTATCGAGCAACCATCACCGCCATTTGTTGCGTCAATAAGTGAATTTGTTGACGTAACTTTGTGTATTCATCACATCTATCTTCTTCTACCGGAACATCATAGACTTCAAGATTTCTCCTTGCCGCCGTGGTGAAGGAATGAACCTGGCTCTGATACCAACTGACGTAGCGGAAGCTTATAGGAAAGATAGGAACGACACACAAAAATCAAAAGCTTGTTGATTCACGAAGAATACCAAGAAATTGATGTAAAAAGAGAGAAACTCTCAAAAAACTTTATTCAATAATCAACTGACTACAACGACTCAAAGACGACTAACTTATAAATGTCAAAATTACAAAAAGACTTTTAAAATAACTAAATAAAACATAAAAATCCCGCTGGAAATAATAAACTGCAAATTTGACCCTCTAAACCTTGGAATTTGCCTTAAATCACGTGGGCGTAAAGACTATAGTCTTTACGTTTTGCTCAGGAGGTCGTTTCCACTTGGAAAAGTGGTATCTTTTGTCAAAAACGGGATCCGTTGACTTTCTGGTCAAACCTTGACTTCCTTGAACCTCGGGTTTGTTATTTTCGATCAAGAGATACCCATATTTATGATCTGCATCATTCTTCCCTTGTTGAAAAAGATTCGTCCTCGAATCTGAATTATGTGTATTACCTGTAAATTTGTCACCACAACACAAAATAAAATTTGAAACTTCAGGAAAAGCAAAACCCTGAAGATGAATATCTTCAATTGTGATAGTAATTATATGTTTCTTCTCCTCGTCGACCTTTGCCACGCCTAAACCATTTTTTTCCTTTTCAACACCCTCAAGCATATCAACTTTTGCATCAAGCTCATACTTTTCCAACATATTCGTCTCTTTCATTGGATTCTCTACCGTGATCTTCTCGTCCACACCCTCCAGGAAAGCTTTTAATCTAGAATTCTCGAACTCATCCACAATATCATCACCATCGCTATCATAAACAACATCATATGAAGATTCACAATCCTCTTCATAATCACCATGTAAATTTAGAATATCACCTTGAAACTCTGATTTCCAATGTTTTTCCTCTAGATCATCTTGTATCTGGTGAATAGGCGGAATCAATGGTTGTTCTAGCGGTACAAACGGATTCTCCATGAAATCCGCAAACAATGGAGCTCCAGGTGTTGGTGTGGGTTTAGGCTATCGAGCAACCATCACCGCCATTTGTTGCGTCAATAAGTGAATTTGTTGACGTAACTTTGTGTATTCATCACATCTATCTTCTTCTACCGGAACATCATAGACTTCAAGATTTCTCCTTGCCGCCGTGGTGAAGGAATGAACCTGGCTCTGATACCAACTGACGTAGCGGAAGCTTATAGGAAAGATAGGAACGACACACAAAAATCAAAAGCTTGTTGATTCACGAAGAATACCAAGAAATTGATGTAAAAAGAGAGAAACTCTCAAAAAACTTTATTCAATAATCAACTGACTACAACGACTCAAAGACGACTAACTTATAAATGTCAAAATTACAAAAAGACTTTTAAAATAACTAAATAAAACATAAAAATCCCGCTGGAAATAATAAACTGCAAATTTGACCCTCTAAACCTTGGAATTTGCCTTAAATCACGTGGGCGTAAAGACTATAGTCTTTACGTTTTGCTCATAAGGTCGTTTCCACTTGGAAAAGTGGTATCTTTTGTCAAAAACGGGATCCGTTGACTTTCTGGTCAAACCTTGACTTCCTTGAACCTCGGGTTTGTTATTTTCGATCAAGAGATACCCATATTTATGATCTGCATCATTCTTCCCTTGTTGAAAAAGATTCGTCCTCGAATCTGAATTATGTGTATTACCTATAAATTTGTCACCACAACACAAAATAAAATTTGAAACTTCAGGAAAAACAAAACCCTGAAGATGAATATCTTCAATTGTGATAGTAATTATATGTTTCTTCTCCTCGTCGACCTTTGCCACGCCTAAACCATTTTTTTTCCTTTTCAACACCCTCAAGCATATCAACTTTTGCATCAAGCTCATACTTTTCCAACATATTCGTCTCTTTCATTGGATTCTCTACCGTGATCTTATCGTCCACACCCTCCAGGAAAGCTTTTAATCTAGAAATCTCGAACTCATCCACAATATCATCACCATCGCTATCATAAACAACATCATATGAAGATTCACAATCCTCTTCATAATCACCATGTAAATTTAGAATATCACCTTGAAACTCGGATTTCCAATGTTTTTCCTCTAGATCATCTTGTATCTGGTGAATAGGCGGAATCAATGGTTATTCTAGCGGTACAAACGGATTCTCCATGAAATCCGCAAACAATGGAGCTCTAGGTGTTGGTGTGGGTTTAGGCTATCGAGCAACCATCACCGCCATTTGTTGCGTCAATAAGTGAATTTGTTGACGTAACTTTGTGTATTCATCACATCTATCTTCTTCTACCGGAACATCATAGACTTCAAGATTTCTCCTTGCCGCCGTGGTGAAGGAATGAACCTGGCTCTGATACCAACTGACGTAGCGGAAGCTTATAGGAAAGATAGGAACGACACACAAAAATCAAAAGCTTGTTGATTCACGAATAATACCAAGAAATTGATGTAAAAAGAGAGAAACTCTCAAAAAACTTTATTCAATAATCAACTGACTACAACGACTCAAAGACGACTAACTTATAAATGTCAAAATTACAAAAAGACTTTTAAAATAACTAAATAAAACATAAAAATCCCGCTGGAAATAATAAACTGCAAATTTGACCCTCTAAACCTTGGAATTTGCCTTAAATCACGTGGGCGTAAAGACTATAGTCTTTACGTTTTGCTCAGGAGGTCGTTTCCACTTGGAAAAGTGGTATCTTTTGTCAAAAACGGGATCCGTTGACTTTCTGGTCAAACCTTGACTTCCTTGAACCTCGGGTTTGTTATTTTCGATCAAGAGATACCCATATTTATGATCTGCATCATTCTTCCCTTGTTGAAAAAGATTCGTCCTCGAATCTGAATTATGTGTATTACCTGTAAATTTGTCACCACAACACAAAATAAAATTTGAAACTTCAGGAAAAGCAAAACCCTGAAGATGAATATCTTCAATTGTGATAGTAATTATATGTTTCTTCTCCTCGTCGACCTTTGCCACGCCTAAACCATTTTTTTCCTTTTCAACACCCTCAAGCATATCAACTTTTGCATCAAGCTCATACTTTTCCAACATATTCGTCTCTTTCATTGGATTCTCTACCGTGATCTTCTCGTCCACACCCTCCAGGAAAGCTTTTAATCTAGAATTCTCGAACTCATCCACAATATCATCACCATCGCTATCATAAACAACATCATATGAAGATTCACAATCCTCTTCATAATCACCATGTAAATTTAGAATATCACCTTGAAACTCTGATTTCCAATGTTTTTCCTCTAGATCATCTTGTATCTGGTGAATAGGCGGAATCAATGGTTGTTCTAGCGGTACAAACGGATTCTCCATGAAATCCGCAAACAATGGAGCTCCAGGTGTTGGTGTGGGTTTAGGCTATCGAGCAACCATCACCGCCATTTGTTGCGTCAATAAGTGAATTTGTTGACGTAACTTTGTGTATTCATCACATCTATCTTCTTCTACCGGAACATCATAGACTTCAAGATTTCTCCTTGCCGCCGT
This sequence comes from Linaria vulgaris, assembly GCA_948329865.1. NCBI lineage: Eukaryota > Viridiplantae > Streptophyta > Magnoliopsida > Lamiales > Plantaginaceae > Linaria > Linaria vulgaris. The sequence continues at coordinate 9,748,163 of OX415249.1, read as the reverse complement.
GGTGAAGGAATGAACCTGGCTCTGATACCAACTGACGTAGCGGAAGCTTATAGGAAAGATAGGAACGACACACAAAAATCAAAAGCTTGTTGATTCACGAAGAATACCAAGAAATTGATGTAAAAAGAGAGAAACTCTCAAAAAACTTTATTCAATAATCAACTGACTACAACGACTCAAAGACGACTAACTTATAAATGTCAAAATTACAAAAAGACTTTTAAAATAACTAAATAAAACATAAAAATCCCGCTGGAAATAATAAACTGCAAATTTGACCCTCTAAACCTTGGAATTTGCCTTAAATCACGTGGGCGTAAATACTATAGTCTTTACGTTTTGCTCAGGAGGTCGTTTCCACTTGGAAAAGTGGTATATTTTGTCAAAAACGGGATCCGTTGACTTTCTGGTCAAACCTTGACTTCCTTGAACCTCGGGTTTGTTATTTTCGATCAAGAGATACCCATATTTATGATCTGCATCATTCTTCCCTTGTTGAAAAAGATTCGTCCTCGAATCTGAATTATGTGTATTACCTGTAAATTTGTCACCACAACACAAAATAAAATTTGAAACTTCAGGAAAAGCAAAACCCTGAAGATGAATATCTTCAATTGTGATAGTAATTATATGTTTCTTCTCCTCGTCGACCTTTGCCACGCCTAAACCATTTTTTTCCTTTTCAACACCCTCAAGCATATCAACTTTTGCATCAAGCTCATACTTTTCCAACATATTCGTCTCTTTCATTGGATTCTCTACCGTGATCTTCTCGTCCACACCCTCCAGGAAAGCTTTTAATCTAGAATTCTCGAACTCATCCACAATATCATCACCATCGCTATCATAAACAACATCATATGAAGATTCACAATCCTCTTCATAATCACCATGTAAATTTAGAATATCACCTTGAAACTCTGATTTCCAATGTTTTTCTTCTAGATCATCTTGTATCTGGTGAATAGGCGGAATCAATGGTTGTTCTAGCGGTACAAACGGATTCTCCATGAAATCCGCAAACAATGGAGCTCCAGGTGTTGGTGTGGGTTTAGGCTATCGAGCAACCATCACCGCCATTTGTTGCGTCAATAAGTGAATTTGTTGACGTAACTTTGTGTATTCATCACATCTATCTTCTTCTACCGGAACATCATAGACTTCAAGATTTCTCCTTGCCGCCGTGGTGAAGGAATGAACCTGGCTCTGATACCAACTGACGTAGCGGAAGCTTATAGGAAAGATAGGAACGACACACAAAAATCAAAAGCTTGTTGATTCACGAAGAATACCAAGAAATTGATGTAAAAAGAGAGAAACTCTCAAAAAACTTTATTCAATAATCAACTGACTACAACGACTCAAAGACGACTAACTTATAAATGTCAAAATTACAAAAAGACTTTTAAAATAACTAAATAAAACATAAAAATCCCGCTGGAAATAATAAACTGCAAATTTGACCCTCTAAACCTTGGAATTTGCCTTAAATCACGTGGGCGTAAAGACTATAGTCTTTACGTTTTGCTCAGGAGGTCGTTTCCACTTGGAAAAGTGGTATCTTTTGTCAAAAACGGGATCCGTTGACTTTCTGGTCAAACCTTGACTTCCTTGAACCTCGGGTTTGTTATTTTCGATCAAGAGATACCCATATTTATGATCTGCATCATTCTTCCCTTGTTGAAAAAGATTCGTCCTCGAATCTGAATTATGTGTATGACCTGTAAATTTGTCACCACAACACAAAATAAAATTTGAAACTTCAGGAAAAGCAAAACCCTGAAGATGAATATCTTCAATTGTGATAGTAATTATATGTTTCTTCTCCTCGTCGACCTTTGCCACGCCTAAACCATTTTTTTCCTTTTCAACACCCTCAAGCATATCAACTTTTGCATCAAGCTCATACTTTTCCAACATATTCGTCTCTTTCATTGGATTCTCTACCGTGATCTTCTCGTCCACACCCTCCAGGAAAGCTTTTAATCTAGAATTCTCGAACTCATCCACAATATCATCACCATCGCTATCATAAACAACATCATATGAAGATTCACAATCCTCTTCATAATCACCATGTAAATTTAGAATATCACCTTGAAACTCTAATTTCCAATGTTTTTCCTCTAGATCATCTTGTATCTGGTGAATAGGCGGAATCAATGGTTGTTCTAGCGGTACAAACGGATTCTCCATGAAATCCGCAAACAATGGAGCTCCAGGTGTTGGTGTGGGTTTAGGCTATCGAGCAACCATCACCGCCATTTGTTGCGTCAATAAGTGAATTTGTTGACGTAACTTTGTGTATTCATCACATCTATCTTCTTCTACCGGAACATCATAGACTTCAAGATTTCTCCTTGCCGCCGTGGTGAAGGAATGAACCTGGCTCTGATACCAACTGACGTAGCGGAAGCTTATAGGAAAGATAGGAACGACACACAAAAATCAAAAGCTTGTTGATTCACGAAGAATACCAAGAAATTGATGTAAAAAGAGAGAAACTCTCAAAAAACTTTATTCAATAATCAACTGACTACAACGACTCAAAGACGACTAACTTATAAATGTCAAAATTACAAAAAGACTTTTAAAATAACTAAATAAAACATAAAAATCCCGCTGGAAATAATAAACTGCAAATTTGACCCTCTAAACCTTGGAATTTGCCTTAAATCACGTGGGCGTAAAGACTATAGTCTTTACGTTTTGCTCAGGAGGTCGTTTCCACTTGGAAAAGTGGTATCTTTTGTCAAAAACGGGATCCGTTGACTTTCTGGTCAAACCTTGACTTCCTTGAACCTCGGGTTTGTTATTTTCGATCAAGAGATACCCATATTTATGATCTGCATCATTCTTCCCTTGTTGAAAAAGATTCGTCCTCGAATCTGAATTATGTGTATTACCTGTAAATTTGTCACCACAACACAAAATAAAATTTGAAACTTCAGGAAAAGCAAAACCCTGAAGATGAATATCTTCAATTGTGATAGTAATTATATGTTTCTTCTCCTCGTCGACCTTTGCCACGCCTAAACCATTTTTTTCCTTTTCAACACCCTCAAGCATATCAACTTTTGCATCAAGCTCATACTTTTCCAACATATTCGTCTCTTTCATTGGATTCTCTACCGTGATCTTCTCGTCCACACCCTCCAGGAAAGCTTTTAATCTAGAATTCTCGAACTCATCCACAATATCATCACCATCGCTATCATAAACAACATCATATGAAGATTCACAATCCTCTTCATAATCACCATGTAAATTTAGAATATCACCTTGAAACTCTAATTTCCAATGTTTTTCCTCTAGATCATCTTGTATCTGGTGAATAGGCGGAATCAATGGTTGTTCTAGCGGTACAAACGGATTCTCCATGAAATCCGCAAACAATGGAGCTCCAGGTGTTGGTGTGGGTTTAGGCTATCGAGCAACCATCACCGCCATTTGTTGCGTCAATAAGTGAATTTGTTGACGTAACTTTGTGTATTCATCACATCTATCTTCTTCTACCGGAACATCATAGACTTCAAGATTTCTCCTTGCCGCCGTGGTGAAGGAATGAACCTGGCTCTGATACCAACTGACGTAGCGGAAGCTTATAGGAAAGATAGGAACGACACACAAAAATCAAAAGCTTGTTGATTCACGAAGAATACCAAGAAATTGATGTAAAAAGAGAGAAACTCTCAAAAAACTTTATTCAATAATCAACTGACTACAACGACTCAAAGACGACTAACTTATAAATGTCAAAATTACAAAAAGACTTTTAAAATAACTAAATAAAACATAAAAATCCCGCTGGAAATAATAAACTGCAAATTTGACCCTCTAAACCTTGGAATTTGCCTTAAATCACGTGGGCGTAAAGACTATAGTCTTTACGTTTTGCTCAGGAGGTCGTTTCCACTTGGAAAAGTGGTATCTTTTGTCAAAAACGGGATCCGTTGACTTTCTGGTCAAACCTTGACTTCCTTGAACCTCGGGTTTGTTATTTTCGATCAAGAGATACCCATATTTATGATCTGCATCATTCTTCCCTTGTTGAAAAAGATTCGTCCTCGAATCTGAATTATGTGTATGACCTGTAAATTTGTCACCACAACACAAAATAAAATTTGAAACTTCAGGAAAAGCAAAACCCTGAAGATGAATATCTTCAATTGTGATAGTAATTATATGTTTCTTCTCCTCGTCGACCTTTGCCACGCCTAAACCATTTTTTTCCTTTTCAACACCCTCAAGCATATCAACTTTTGCATCAAGCTCATACTTTTCCAACATATTCGTCTCTTTCATTGGATTCTCTACCGTGATCTTCTCGTCCACACCCTCCAGGAAAGCTTTTAATCTAGAATTCTCGAACTCATCCACAATATCATCACCATCGCTATCATAAACAACATCATATGAAGATTCACAATCCTCTTCATAATCACCATGTAAATTTAGAATATCACCTTGAAACTCTAATTTCCAATGTTTTTCCTCTAGATCATCTTGTATCTGGTGAATAGGCGGAATCAATGGTTGTTCTAGCGGTACAAACGGATTCTCCATGAAATCCGCAAACAATGGAGCTCCAGGTGTTGGTGTGGGTTTAGGCTATCGAGCAACCATCACCGCCATTTGTTGCGTCAATAAGTGAATTTGTTGACGTAACTTTGTGTATTCATCACATCTATCTTCTTCTACCGGAACATCATAGACTTCAAGATTTCTCCTTGCCGCCGTGGTGAAGGAATGAACCTGGCTCTGATACCAACTGACGTAGCGGAAGCTTATAGGAAAGATAGGAACGACACACAAAAATCAAAAGCTTGTTGATTCACGAAGAATACCAAGAAATTGATGTAAAAAGAGAGAAACTCTCAAAAAACTTTATTCAATAATCAACTGACTACAACGACTCAAAGATGACTAACTTATAAATGTCAAAATTACAAAAAGACTTTTAAAATAACTAAATAAAACATAAAAATCCCGCTGGAAATAATAAACTGCAAATTTGACCCTCTAAACCTTGGAATTTGCCTTAAATCACGTGGGCGTAAAGACTATAGTCTTTACGTTTTGCTCAGGAGGTCGTTTCCACTTGGAAAAGTGGTATCTTTTGTCAAAAACGGGATCCGTTGACTTTCTGGTCAAACCTTGACTTCCTTGAACCTCGGGTTTGTTATTTTCGATCAAGAGATACCCATATTTATGATCTGCATCATTCTTCCCTTGTTGAAAAAGATTCGTCCTCGAATCTGAATTATGTGTATTACCTGTAAATTTGTCACCACAACACAAAATAAAATTTGAAACTTCAGGAAAAGCAAAACCCTGAAGATGAATATCTTCAATTGTGATAGTAATTATATGTTTCTTCTCCTCGTCGACCTTTGCCACGCCTAAACCATTTTTTTCCTTTTCAACACCCTCAAGCATATCAACTTTTGCATCAAGCTCATACTTTTCCAACATATTCGTCTCTTTCATTGGATTCTCTACCGTGATCTTCTCGTCCACACCCTCCAGGAAAGCTTTTAATCTAGAATTCTCGAACTCATCCACAATATCATCACCATCGCTATCATAAACAACATCATATGAAGATTCACAATCCTCTTCATAATCACCATGTAAATTTAGAATATCACCTTGAAACTCTGATTTCCAATGTTTTTCCTCTAGATCATCTTGTATCTGGTGAATAGGCGGAATCAATGGTTGTTCTAGCGGTACAAACGGATTCTCCATGAAATCCGCAAACAATGGAGCTCCAGGTGTTGGTGTGGGTTTAGGCTATCGAGCAACCATCACCGCCATTTGTTGCGTCAATAAGTGAATTTGTTGACGTAACTTTGTGTATTCATCACATCTATCTTCTTCTACCGGAACATCATAGACTTCAAGATTTCTCCTTGCCGCCGTGGTGAAGGAATGAACCTGGCTCTGATACCAACTGACGTAGCGGAAGCTTATAGGAAAGATAGGAACGACACACAAAAATCAAAAGCTTGTTGATTCACGAAGAATACCAAGAAATTGATGTAAAAAGAGAGAAACTCTCAAAAAACTTTATTCAATAATCAACTGACTACAACGACTCAAAGATGACTAACTTATAAATGTCAAAATTACAAAAAGACTTTTAAAATAACTAAATAAAACATAAAAATCCCGCTGGAAATAATAAACTGCAAATTTGACCCTCTAAACCTTGGAATTTGCCTTAAATCACGTGGGCGTAAAGACTATAGTCTTTACGTTTTGCTCAGGAGGTCGTTTCCACTTGGAAAAGTGGTATCTTTTGTCAAAAACGGGATCCGTTGACTTTCTGGTCAAACCTTGACTTCCTTGAACCTCGGGTTTGTTATTTTCGATCAAGAGATACCCATATTTATGATCTGCATCATTCTTCCCTTGTTGAAAAAGATTCGTCCTCGAATCTGAATTATGTGTATTACCTGTAAATTTGTCACCACAACACAAAATAAAATTTGAAACTTCAGGAAAAGCAAAACCCTGAAGATGAATATCTTCAATTGTGATAGTAATTATATGTTTCTTCTCCTCGTCGACCTTTGCCACGCCTAAACCATTTTTTTCCTTTTCAACACCCTCAAGCATATCAACTTTTGCATCAAGCTCATACTTTTCCAACATATTCGTCTCTTTCATTGGATTCTCTACCGTGATCTTCTCGTCCACACCCTCCAGGAAAGCTTTTAATCTAGAATTCTCGAACTCATCCACAATATCATCACCATCGCTATCATAAACAACATCATATGAAGATTCACAATCCTCTTCATAATCACCATGTAAATTTAGAATATCACCTTGAAACTCTGATTTCCAATGTTTTTCCTCTAGATCATCTTGTATCTGGTGAATAGGCGGAATCAATGGTTGTTCTAGCGGTACAAACGGATTCTCCATGAAATCCGCAAACAATGGAGCTCCAGGTGTTGGTGTGGGTTTAGGCTATCGAGCAACCATCACCGCCATTTGTTGCGTCAATAAGTGAATTTGTTGACGTAACTTTGTGTATTCATCACATCTATCTTCTTCTACCGGAACATCATAGACTTCAAGATTTCTCCTTGCCGCCGTGGTGAAGGAATGAACCTGGCTCTGATACCAACTGACGTAGCGGAAGCTTATAGGAAAGATAGGAACGACACACAAAAATCAAAAGCTTGTTGATTCACGAAGAATACCAAGAAATTGATGTAAAAAGAGAGAAACTCTCAAAAAACTTTATTCAATAATCAACTGACTACAACGACTCAAAGACGACTAACTTATAAATGTCAAAATTACAAAAAGACTTTTAAAATAACTAAATAAAACATAAAAATCCCGCTGGAAATAATAAACTGCAAATTTGACCCTCTAAACCTTAGAATTTGCCTTAAATCACGTGGGCGTAAAGACTATAGTCTTTACGTTTTGCTCAGGAGGTCGTTTCCACTTGGAAAAGTGGTATCTTTTGTCAAAAACGGGATCCGTTGACTTTCTGGTCAAACCTTGACTTCCTTGAACCTCGGGTTTGTTATTTTCGATCAAGAGATACCCATATTTATGATCTGCATCATTCTTCCCTTGTTGAAAAAGATTCGTCCTCGAATCTGAATTATGTGTATTACCTGTAAATTTGTCACCACAACACAAAATAAAATTTGAAACTTCAGGAAAAGCAAAACCCTGAAGATGAATATCTTCAATTGTGATAGTAATTATATGTTTCTTCTCCTCGTCGACCTTTGCCACGCCTAAACCATTTTTTTCCTTTTCAACACCCTCAAGCATATCAACTTTTGCATCAAGCTCATACTTTTCCAACATATTCGTCTCTTTCATTGGATTCTCTACCGTGATCTTCTCGTCCACACCCTCCAGGAAAGCTTTTAATCTAGAATTCTCGAACTCATCCACAATATCATCACCATCGCTATCATAAACAACATCATATGAAGATTCACAATCCTCTTCATAATCACCATGTAAATTTAGAATATCACCTTGAAACTCTGATTTCCAATGTTTTTCCTCTAGATCATCTTGTATCTGGTGAATAGGCGGAATCAATGGTTGTTCTAGCGGTACAAACGGATTCTCCATGAAATCCGCAAACAATGGAGCTCCAGGTGTTGGTGTGGGTTTAGGCTATCGAGCAACCATCACCGCCATTTGTTGCGTCAATAAGTGAATTTGTTGACGTAACTTTGTGTATTCATCACATCTATCTTCTTCTACCGGAACATCATAGACTTCAAGATTTCTCCTTGCCGCCGTGGTGAAGGAATGAACCTGGCTCTGATACCAACTGACGTAGCGGAAGCTTATAGGAAAGATAGGAACGACACACAAAAATCAAAAGCTTGTTGATTCACGAAGAATACCAAGAAATTGATGTAAAAAGAGAGAAACTCTCAAAAAACTTTATTCAATAATCAACTGACTACAACGACTCAAAGACGACTAACTTATAAATGTCAAAATTACAAAAAGACTTTTAAAATAACTAAATAAAACATAAAAATCCCGCTGGAAATAATAAACTGCAAATTTGACCCTCTAAACCTTAGAATTTGCCTTAAATCACGTGGGCGTAAAGACTATAGTCTTTACGTTTTGCTCAGGAGGTCGTTTCCACTTGGAAAAGTGGTATCTTTTGTCAAAAACGGGATCCGTTGACTTTCTGGTCAAACCTTGACTTCATTGAACCTCGGGTTTGTTATTTTCGATCAAGAGATACCCATATTTATGATCTGCATCATTCTTCCCTTGTTGAAAAAGATTCGTCCTCGAATCTGAATTATGTGTATTACCTGTAAATTTGTCACCACAACACAAAATAAAATTTGAAACTTCAGGAAAAGCAAAACCCTGAAGATGAATATCTTCAATTGTGATAGTAATTATATGTTTCTTCTCCTCGTCGACCTTTGCCACGCCTAAACCATTTTTTTCCTTTTCAACACCCTCAAGCATATCAACTTTTGCATCAAGCTCATACTTTTCCAACATATTCGTCTCTTTCATTGGATTCTCTACCGTGATCTTCTCGTCCACACCCTCCAGGAAAGCTTTTAATCTAGAAATCTTGAACTCATCCACAATATCATCACCATCGCTATCATAAACAACATCATATGAAGATTCACAATCCTCTTCATAATCACCATGTAAATTTAGAATATCACCTTGAAACTCTGATTTCCAATGTTTTTCCTCTAGATCATCTTGTATCTGGTGAATAGGCGGAATCAATGGTTGTTCTAGCGGTACAAACGGATTCTCCATGAAATCCGCAAACAATGGAGCTCCAGGTGTTGGTGTGGGTTTAGGCTATCGAGCAACCATCACCGCCATTTGTTGCGTCAATAAGTGAATTTGTTGACGTAACTTTGTGTATTCATCACATCTATCTTCTTCTACCGGAACATCATAGACTTCAAGATTTCTCCTTGCCGCCGTGGTGAAGGAATGAACCTGGCTCTGATACCAACTGACGTAGCGGAAGCTTATAGGAAAGATAGGAACGACACACGAAAATCAAAAGCTTCTTGATTCACGAAGAATACCAAGAAATTGATGTAAAAAGAGAGAAACTCTCAAAAAACTTTATTCAATAATCAACTGACTACAACGACTCAAAGACGACTAACTTATAAATGTCAAAATTACAAAAAGACTTTTAAAATAACTAAATAAAACATAAAAATCCCGCTGGAAATAATAAACTGCAAATTTGATCCTCTAAACCTTGGAATTTGCCTTAAATCACGCGGGCGTAAAGACTTTAGTCTTTACGTTTTGCACAGGAGGTCGTTTCCACTTGGAAAAGTGGTATCTTTTGTCAAAAACGGGATCCGTTGACTTTCTGGTCAAACCTTGACTTCCTTGAACCTCGGGTTTGTTATTTTCGATCAAGAGATACCCATATTTATGATCTGCATCATTCTTCCCTTGTTGAAAAAGATTCGTCCTCGAATCTGAATTATGTGTATTACCTGTAAATTTGTCACCACAACACAAAATAAAATTTGAAACTTCAGGAAAAGCAAAACCCTGAAGATGAATATCTTCAATTGTGATAGTAATTATATGTTTCTTCTCCTCGTCGACCTTTGCCACGCCTAAACCATTTTTTTCCTTTTCAACACCCTCAAGCATATCAACTTTTGCATCAAGCTCATACTTTTCCAACATATTCGTCTCTTTCATTGGATTCTCTACCGTGATCTTCTCGTCCACACCCTCCAGGAAAGCTTTTAATCTAGAAATCTTGAACTCATCCACAATATCATCACCATCGCTATCATAAACAACATGATATGAAGATTCACAATCCTCTTCATAATCACCATGTAAATTTAGAATATCACCTTGAAACTCTGATTTCCAATGTTTTTCCTCTAGATCATCTTGTATCTGGTGAATAGGCGGAATCAATGGTTGTTCTAGCGGTACAAACGGATTCTCCATGAAATCCGCAAACAATGGAGCTCCAGGTGTTGGTGTGGGTTTAGGCTATCGAGCAACCATCACCGCCATTTGTTGCGTCAATAAGTGAATTTGTTGACGTAACTTTGTGTATTCATCACATCTATCTTCTTCTACCGGAACATCATAGACTTCAAGATTTCTCCTTGCTGCCGTGGTGAAGGAATGAACCTGGCTCTAATACCAACTGACGTAGCGGAAGCTTATAGGAAAGTTAAGAACGACACACGAAAATCAAAAGCTTGTTGATTCACGAAGAATACCAAGAAATTGATGTAAAAAGAGAGAAACTCTCAAAAAACTTTATTCAATAATCAACTGACTACAACGACTCAAAGACGACTAACTTATAAATGTCAAAATTACAAAAAGACTTTTAAAATAACTAAATAAAACATAAAAATCCCGCTGGAAATAATAAACTGCAAATTTGACCCTCTAAACCTTGGAATTTGCTTTAAATCACGCGGGCGTAAAGACTGTAGTCTTTACGTTTTGCTCAGGAGGTCGTTTCCACTTGGAAAAGTGGTATCTTTTCTCAAAAACGGGATCCGTTGACTTTCTGGTCAAATCTTGACCTTCTTGAACCTCGGGTTTGTTATTTTCGATCAAGAGATACCCATATTTATGATCTGCATCATTCTTCCCTTGTTGAAAAAGATTCGTCCTCGAATCTGAATTATGTGTATTACCTGTAAATTTGTCACCACAACACAAAATAAAATTTGAAACTTCAGGAAAAGCAAAACCCTGAAGATGAATATCTTCAATTGTGATAGTAATTATATGTTTCTTCTCCTCGTCGACCTTTGCCACGCCTAAACCATTTTTTTCCTTTTCAACACCCTCAAGCATATCAACTTTTGCATCAAGCTCATACTTTTCCAACATATTCGTCTCTTTTATTGTATTCTCTACCGTGATCTTCTCGTCCACACCCTCCAGGAAAGCTTTTAATCTAGAAATCTCGAACTCATCCACAATATCATCACCATCGCTATCATAAACAACATGATATGAAGATTCACAATCCTCTTCATAATCACCATGTAAATTTAGAATATCACCTTGAAACTCTGATTTCCAATGTTTTTCCTCTAGATCATCTTGTATCTGGTGAATAGGCGGAATCAATGGTTGTTCTAGCGGTACAAACGGATTCTCCATGAAATCCGCAAACAATGGAGCTCCAGGTGTTGGTGTGGGTTTAGGCTATCGAGCAACCATCACAGCCATTTGTTGCGTCAATAAGTGAATTTGTTGACGTAACTTTGTGTATTCATCACATCTATCTTCTTCTACCGGAACATCATAGACTTCAAGATTTCTCCTTGCTGCCGTGGTGAAGGAATGAACCTGGCTCTAATACCAACTGACGTAGCGGAAGCTTATAGGAAAGTTAGGAACGACACACGAAAATCAAAAGCTTGTTGATTCACGAAGAATACCAAGAAATTGATGTAAAAAGAGAGAAACTCTCAAAAAACTTTATTCAATAATCAACTGACTACAACGACTCAAAGACGACTAACTTATAAATGTCAAAATTACAAAAAGACTTTTAAAATAACTAAATAAAACATAAAAATCCCGCTGGAAATAATAAACTGCAAATTTGACCCTCTAAACCTTGGAATTTGCTTTAAATCACGCGGGCGTAAAGACTTCAGTGTTTACGTTTTGCTCAGGAGGTCGTTTCCACTTGGAAAAGTGGTATCTTTTCTCAAAAACGGGATCCGTTGACTTTCTGGTCAAATCTTGACCTTCTTGAACCTCGGGTTTGTTATTTTCGATCAAGAGATACCCATATTTATGATCTGCATCATTCTTCCCTTGTTGAAAAAGATTCGTCCTCGAATCTGAATTATGTGTATTACCTGTAAATTTGTCACCACAACACAAAATAAAATTTGAAACTTCAGGAAAAGCAAAACCCTGAAGATGAATATCTTCAATTGTGATAGTAATTATATGTTTCTTCTCCTCGTCGACCTTTGCCACGCCTAAACCATTTTTTTCCTTTTCAACACCCTCAAGCATATCAACTTTTGCATCAAGCTCATACTTTTCCAACATATTCGTCTCTTTCATTGGATTCTCTACCGTGATCTTCTCGTCCACACCCTCCAGGAAAGCTTTTAATCTAGAAATCTCGAACTCATCCACAATATCATCACCATCGCTATCAAAAACAACATGATATGAAGATTCACAATCCTCTTCATAATCACCATGTAAATTTAGAATATCACCTTGAAACTCTGATTTCCAATATTTTTCCTCTAGATCATCTTGTATCTGGTGAATAGGCGGAATCAATGGTTGTTCTAGCGGTACAAACGGATTCTCCATGAAATCCGCAAACAATGGAGCCCCAGGTGTTGGTGTGGGTTTAGGCTATCGAGCAACCATCACCGCCATTTGTTGCGTCAATAAGTGAATTTGTTGACGTAACTTTGTGTATTCATCACATCTATCTTCTTCTACCGGAACATCATAGACTTCAAGATTTCTCCTTGCCGCCGTGGTGAAGGAATGAACCTGGCTCTGATACCAACTGACGTAGCGGAAGCTTATAGGAAAGATAGGAACGACACACAAAAATCAAAAGCTTGTTGATTCACGAAGAATACCAAGAAATTGATGTAAAAAGAGAGAAACTCTCAAAAAACTTTATTCAATAATCAACTGACTACAACGACTCAAAGACGACTAACTTATAAATGTCAAAATTACAAAAAGACTTTTAAAATAACTAAATAAAACATAAAAATCCCGCTGGAAATAATAAACTGCAAATTTGACCCTCTAAACCTTGGAATTTGCCTTAAATCACGTGGGCGTAAAGACTTTAGTCTTTACGTTTTGCTCAGGAGGTCGTTTCCACTTGGAAAAGTGGTATCTTTTCTCAAAAACGGGATCCGTTGACTTTCTGGTCAAATCTTGACCTTCTTGAACCTCGGGTTTGTTATTTTCGATCAAGAGATACCCATATTTATGATCTGCATCATTCTTCCCTTGTTGAAAAAGATTCGTCCTCGAATCTGAATTATGTGTATTACCTGTAAATTTGTCACCACAACACAAAATAAAATTTGAAACTTCAGGAAAAGCAAAACCCTGAAGATGAATATCTTCAATTGTGATAGTAATTATATGTTTCTTCTCCTCGTCGACCTTTGCCACGCCTAAACCATTTTTTTCCTTTTCAACACCCTCAAGCATATCAACTTTTGCATCAAGCTCATACTTTTCCAACATATTCGTCTCTTTCATTGGATTCTCTACCGTGATCTTCTCGTCCACACCCTCCAGGAAAGCTTTTAATCTAGAAATCTCGAACTCATCCACAATATCATCACCATCGCTATCAAAAACAACATGATATGAAGATTCACAATCCTCTTCATAATCACCATGTAAATTTAGAATATCACCTTGAAACTCTGATTTCCAATATTTTTCCTCTAGATCATCTTGTATCTGGTGAATAGGCGGAATCAATGGTTGTTCTAGCGGTACAAACGGATTCTCCATGAAATCCGCAAACAATGGAGCCCCAGGTGTTGGTGTGGGTTTAGGCTATCGAGCAACCATCACCGCCCTTTGTTGCGTCAATAAGTGAATTTGTTGACGTAACTTTGTGTATTCATCACATCTATCTTCTTCTACCGGAACATCATAGACTTCAAGATTTCTCCTTGCCGCCGTGGTGAAGGAATGAACCTGGCTCTGATACCAACTGACGTAGCGGAAGCTTATAGGAAAGATAGGAACGACACACAAAAATCAAAAGTTTGTTGATTCACGAAGAATACCAAGAAATTGATGTAAAAAGAGAGAAACTCTCAAAAAACTTTATTCAATAATCAACTGACTACAACGACTCAAAGACGACTAACTTATAAATGTCAAAATTACAAAAAGACTTTTAAAATAACTAAATAAAACATAAAAATCCCGCTGGAAATAATAAACTGCAAATTTGACCCTCTAAACCTTGGAATTTGCCTTAAATCACGTGGGCGTAAAGACTTTAGTCTTTACGTTTTGCTCAGGAGGTCGTTTCCACTTGGAAAAGTGGTATCTTTTGTCAAAAACGGGATCCGTTGACTTTCTGGCCAACCTTGACTTCCTTGAACCTCGGGTTTGTTATTTTCGATCAAGAGATACCCATATTTATGATCTGCATCATTCTTCCCTTGTTGAAAAAGATTCGTCCTCGAATCTGAATTATGTGTATTACCTGTAAATTTGTCACCACAACACAAAATAAAATTTGAAACTTCAGGAAAAGCAAAACCCTGAAGATGAATATCTTCAATTGTGATAGTAATTATATGTTTCTTCTCCTCGTCGACCTTTGCCACGCCTAAACCATTTTTTTCCTTTTCAACACCCTCAAGCATATCAACTTTTGCATCAAGCTCATACTTTTCCAACATATTCGTCTCTTTCATTGGATTCTCTACCATGATCTTCTCGTCCACACCCTCCAGGAAAGCTTTTAATCTAGAAATCTCGAACTCATCCACAATATCATCACCATCGCTATCATAAACAACATCATATGAAGATTCACAATCCTCTTCATAATCACCATGTAAATTTAGAATATCACCTTGAAACTCTGATTTCCAATGTTTTTCCTCTAGATCATCTTGTATCTGGTGAAAAGGCGGAATCAATGGTTGTTCTAGCGGTACAAACGGATTCTCCATGAAATCCGCAAACAATGGAGCTCCAGGTGTTGGTGTGGGTTTAGGCTATCGAGCAACCATCACCGCCATTTGTTGTGTCAATAAGTGAATTTGTTGACGTAACTTTGTGTATTCATCACATCTATCTTCTTCTACCGGAACATCATAGACTTCAAGATTTCTCCTTGCTGCCGTGGTGAAGGAATGAACCTGGCTCTAATACCAACTGACGTAGCGGAAGCTTATAGGAAAGATAGGAACGACACACGAAAATCAAAAGCTTGTTGATTCACGAAGAATACCAAGAAATTGATGTAAAAAGAGAGAAACTTTCAAAAAACTTTATTCAATAATCAACTGACTACAACGACTCAAAGACGACTAACTTATAAATGTCAAAATTACAAAAAGACTTTTAAAATAACTAAATAAAACATAAAAATCCCGCTGGAAATAATAAACTGCAAATTTGACCCTCTAAACCTTGGAATTTGCCTTAAATCACGCGGGCGTAAAGACTTTAGTCTTTACGTTTTGCACAGGAGGTCGTTTCCACTTGGAAAAGTGGTATCTTTTGTCAAAAACGGGATCCGTTGACTTTCTGGTCAAACCTTGACTTCCTTGAACCTCGGGTTTGTTATTTTCGATCAAGAGATACCCATATTTATGATCTGCATCATTCTTCCCTTGTTGAAAAAGATTCGTCCTCGAATCTGAATTATGTGTATTACCTGTAAATTTGTCACCACAACACAAAATAAAATTTGAAACTTCAGGAAAAGCAAAACCCTGAAGATGAATATCTTCAATTGTGATAGTAATTATATGTTTCTTCTCCTCGTCGACCTTTGCCACGCCTAAACCATTTTTTTCCTTTTCAACACCCTCAAGCATATCAACTTTTGCATCAAGCTCATACTTTTCCAACATATTCGTCTCTTTCATTGGATTCTCTACCGTGATCTTCTCGTCCACACCCTCCAGGAAAGCTTTTAATCTAGAAATCTCGAACTCATCCACAATATCATCACCATCGCTATCATAAACAACATCATATGAAGATTCACAATCCTCTTCATAATCACCATGTAAATTTAGAATATCACCTTGAAACTCTGATTTCCAATGTTTTTCCTCTAGATCATCTTGTATCTGGTGAATAGGCGGAATCAATGGTTGTTCTAGCGGTACAAACGGATTCTCCATGAAATCCGCAAACAATGGAGCTCCAGGTGTTGGTGTGGGTTTAGGCTATCGAGCAACCATCACCGCCATTTGTTGCGTCAATAAGTGAATTTGTTGACGTAACTTTGTGTATTCATCACATCTATCTTCTTCTACCGGAACATCATAGACTTCAAGATTTCTCCTTGCCGCCGTGGTGAAGGAATGAACCTGGCTCTGATACCAACTGACGTAGCGGAAGCTTATAGGAAAGATAGGAACGACACACGAAAATCAAAAGCTTCTTGATTCACGAAGAATACCAAGAAATTGATGTAAAAAGAGAGAAACTCTCAAAAAACTTTATTCAATAATCAACTGACTACAACGATTCAAAGACGACTAACTTATAAATGTCAAAATTACAAAAAGACTTTTAAAATAACTAAATAAAACATAAAAATCCCGCTGAAAATAATAAACTGCAAATTTGACCCTCTAAACCTTGGAATTTGCTTTAAATCACGCGGGCGTAAAGACTTTAGTCTTTACGTTTTGCTCAGGAGGTCGTTTCCACTTGGAAAAGTGGTATCTTTTCTCAAAAACGGGATCCGTTGACTTTCTGGTCAAATCTTGACCTTCTTGAACCTCGGGTTTGTTATTTTCGATCAAGAGAAACCCATATTTATGATCTGCATCATTCTTCCCTTGTTGAAAAAGATTCGTCCTCGAATCTGAATTATGTGTATTACCTGTAAATTTGTCACCACAACACAAAATAAAATTTGAAACTTCAGGAAAAGCAAAACCCTGAAGATGAATATCTTCAATTGTGATAGTAATTATATGTTTCTTCTCCTCGTCGACCTTTGCCACGCCTAAACCATTTTTTTCTTTTTCAACACCCTCAAGCATATCAACTTTTGCATCAAGCTCATACTTTTCCAACATATTCGTCTCTTTCATTGGATTCTCTACCGTTATCTTCTCGTCCACACCCTCCAGGAAAGCTTTTAATCTAGAAATCTCGAACTCATCCACAATATCATCACCATCGCTATCAAAAACAACATCATATGAAGATTCACAATGCTCTTCATAATCACCATGTAAATTTAGAATATCACCTTGAAACTCTGATTTCCAATATTTTTCCTGTAGATCATCTTGTATCTGGTGAATAGGCGGAATCAATGGTTGTTCTAGCGGTACAAACGGATTCTCCATGAAATCCGCAAACAATGGAGCTCCAGGTGTTGGTGTGGGTTTAGGCTATCGAGCAACCATCACCGCCATTTGTTGCGTCAATAAGTGAATTTGTTGACGTAACTTTGTGTATTCATCACATCTATCTTCTTCTACCGGAACATCATAGACTTCAAGATTTCTCCTTGCTGCCGTGGTGAAGGAATGAACCTGGCTCTAATACCAACTGACGTAGCGGAAGCTTATAGGAAAGATAGGAACGACACACGAAAATCAAAAGCTTGTTGATTCACGAAGAATACCAAGAAATTGATGTAAAAAGAGAGAAACTCTCAAAAAACTTTATTCAATAATCAACTGACTACAACGACTCAAAGACGACTAACTTATAAATGTCAAAATTACAAAAAGACTTTTAAAATAACTAAATAAAACATAAAAATCCCGCTGGAAATAATAAACTGCAAATTTGACCCTCTAAACCTTGGAATTTGCCTTAAATCACGCGGGCGTAAAGACTTTAGTCTTTACGTTTTGCACAGGAGGTCGTTTCCACTTGGAAAAGTGGTATCTTTTGTCAAAAACGGGATCCGTTGACTTTCTGGTCAAACCTTGACTTCCTTGAACCTCGGGTTTGTTATTTTCGATCAAGAGATACCCATATTTATGATCTGCATCATTCTTCCCTTGTTGAAAAAGATTCGTCCTCGAATCTGAATTATGTGTATTACCTGTAAATTTGTCACCACAACACAAAATAAAATTTGAAACTTCAGGAAAAGCAAAACCCTGAAGATGAATATCTTCAATTGTGATAGTAATTATATGTTTCTTCTCCTCGTCGACCTTTGCCACGCCTAAACCATTTTTTTCCTTTTCAACACCCTCAAGCATATCAACTTTTGCATCAAGCTCATACTTTTCCAACATATTCGTCTCTTTCATTGGATTCTCTACCGTGATCTTCTCGTCCACACCCTCCAGAAAAGCTTTTAATCTAGAAATCTCGAACTCATCCACAATATCATCACCATCGCTATCATAAACAACATCATATGAAGATTCACAATCCTCTTCATAATCACCATGTAAATTTAGAATATCACCTTGAAACTCTGATTTCCAATGTTTTTCCTCTAGATCATCTTGTATCTGGTGAATAGGCGGAATCAATGGTTGTTCTAGCGGTAAAAACGGATTCTCCATGAAATCCGCAAACAATGGAGCTCCAGGTGTTGGTGTGGGTTTAGGCTATCGAGCAACCATCACCGCCATTTGTTGCGTCAATAAGTGAATTTGTTGACGTAACTTTGTGTATTCATCACATCTATCTTCTTCTACCGGAACATCATAGACTTCAAGATTTCTCCTTGCCGCTGTGGTGAAGGAATGAACCTGGCTCTGATACCAACTGACGTAGCGGAAGCTTATAGGAAAGATAGGAACGACACACGAAAATCAAAAGCTTCTTGATTCACGAAGAATACCAAGAAATTGATGTAAAAAGAGAGAAACTCTCAAAAAACTTTATTCAATAATCAACTGACTACAACGATTCAAAGACGACTAACTTATAAATGTCAAAATTACAAAAAGACTTTTAAAATAACTAAATAAAACATAAAAATCCCGCTGGAAATAATAAACTGCAAATTTGACCCTCTAAACCTTGGAATTTGCTTTAAATCACGCGGGCGTAAAGACTTTAGTCTTTACGTTTTGCTCAGGAGGTCGTTTCCACTTGGAAAAGTGGTATCTTTTCTCAAAAACGGGATCCGTTGACTTTCTGGTCAAATCTTGACTTCCTTGAACCTCGGGTTTGTTATTTTCGATCAAGAGATACCCATATTTATGATCTGCATCATTCTTCCCTTGTTGAAAAAGATTCGTCCTCGAATCTGAATTATGTGTATTACCTGTAAATTTGTCACCACAACACAAAATAAAATTTGAAACTTCAGGAAAAGCAAAACCCTGAAGATGAATATCTTCAATTGTGATAGTAATTATATGTTTCTTCTCCTCGTCGACCTTTGCCACGCCTAAACCATTTTTTTCCTTTTCAACACCCTCAAGCATATCAACTTTTGCATCAAGCTCATACTTTTCCAACATATTCGTCTTTTTCATTGGATTCTCTACCGTGATCTTCTCGTCCACACCCTCCAGGAAAGCTTTTAATCTAGAAATCTCGAACTCATCCACAATATCATCACCATCGCTATCAAAAACAACATGATATGAAGATTCACAATCCTCTTCATAATCACCATGTAAATTTAGAATATCACCTTGAAACTCTGATTTCCAATATTTTTCCTCTAGATCATCTTGTATCTGGTGAATAGGCGGAATCAATGGTTGTTCTAGCGGTACAAACGGATTCTCCATGAAATCCGCAAACAATGGAGCTCCAGGTGTTGGTGTGGGTTTAGGCTATCGAGCAACCATCACCGCCATTTGTTGCGTCAATAAGTGAATTTGTTGACGTAACTTTGTGTATTCATCACATCTATCTTCTTCTACCGGAACATCATAGACTTCAAGATTTCTCCTTGCCGCCGTGGTGAAGGAATGAACCTGGCTCTGATACCAACTGACGTAGCGGAAGCTTATAGGAAAGATAGGAACGACACACAAAAATCAAAAGCTTGTTGATTCACGAAGAATACCAAGAAATTGATGTAAAAAGAGAGAAACTCTCAAAAAACTTTATTCAATAATCAACTGACTACAACGACTCAAAGACGACTAACTTATAAATGTCAAAATTACAAAAAGACTTTTAAAATAACTAAATAAAACATAAAAATCCCGCTGGAAATAATAAACTGCAAATTTGACCCTCTAAACCTTGGAATTTGCCTTAAATCACGTGGGCGTAAAGACTTTAGTCTTTACGTTTTGCTCAGGCGGTCGTTTCCACTTGGAAAAGTGGTATCTTTTCTCAAAAACGGGATCCGTTGACTTTCTGGTCAAATCTTGACTTCCTTGAACCTCGGGTTTGTTATTTTCGATCAAGAGATACCCATATTTATGATCTGCATCATTCTTCCCTTGTTGAAAAAGATTCGTCCTCGAATCTGAATTATGTGTATTACCTGTAAATTTGTCACCACAACACAAAATAAAATTTGAAACTTCAGGAAAAGCAAAACCCTGAAGATGAATATCTTCAATTGTGATAGTGATTATATGTTTCTTCTCCTCGTCGACCTTTGCCACGCCTAAACCATTTTTTTCCTTTTCAACACCCTCAAGCATATCAACTTTTGCATCAAGCTCATACTTTTCCAATATATTCGTCTCTTTCATTGGATTCTCTACCGTGATCTTCTCGTCCACACCCTCCAGAAAAGCTTTTAATCTAGAAATCTCGAACTCATCCACAATATCATCACCATCGCTATCATAAACAACATCATATGAAGATTCACAATCCTCTTCATAATCACCATGTAAATTTAGAATATCACCTTGAAACTCTGATTTCCAATGTTTTTCCTCTAGATCATCTTGTATCTGGTGAATAGGCGGAATCAATGGTTGTTCTAGCGGTAAAAACGGATTCTCCATGAAATCCGCAAACAATGGAGCTCCAGGTGTTGGTGTGGGTTTAGGCTATCGAGCAACCATCACCGCCATTTGTTGCGTCAATAAGTGAATTTGTTGACGTAACTTTGTGTATTCATCACATCTATCTTCTTCTACCGGAACATCATAGACTTCAAGATTTCTCCTTGCCGCTGTGGTGAAGGAATGAACCTGGCTCTGATACCAACTGACGTAGCGGAAGCTTATAGGAAAGATAGGAACGACACACGAAAATCAAAAGCTTCTTGATTCACGAAGAATACCAAGAAATTGATGTAAAAAGAGAGAAACTCTCAAAAAACTTTATTCAATAATCAACTGACTACAACGATTCAAAGACGACTAACTTATAAATGTCAAAATTACAAAAAGACTTTTAAAATAACTAAATAAAACATAAAAATCCCGCTGGAAATAATAAACTGCAAATTTGACCCTCTAAACCTTGGAATTTGCTTTAAATCACGCGGGCGTAAAGACTTTAGTCTTTACGTTTTGCTCAGGAGGTCGTTTCCACTTGGAAAAGTGGTATCTTTTCTCAAAAACGGGATCCGTTGACTTTCTGGTCAAATCTTGACTTCCTTGAACCTCGGGTTTGTTATTTTCGATCAAGAGATACCCATATTTATGATCTGCATCATTCTTCCCTTGTTGAAAAAGATTCGTCCTCGAATCTGAATTATGTGTATTACCTGTAAATTTGTCACCACAACACAAAATAAAATTTGAAACTTCAGGAAAAGCAAAACCCTGAAGATGAATATCTTCAATTGTGATAGTAATTATATGTTTCTTCTCCTCGTCGACCTTTGCCACGCCTAAACCATTTTTTTCCTTTTCAACACCCTCAAGCATATCAACTTTTGCATCAAGCTCATACTTTTCCAACATATTCGTCTTTTTCATTGGATTCTCTACCGTGATCTTCTCGTCCACACCCTCCAGGAAAGCTTTTAATCTAGAAATCTCGAACTCATCCACAATATCATCACCATCGCTATCAAAAACAACATGATATGAAGATTCACAATCCTCTTCATAATCACCATGTAAATTTAGAATATCACCTTGAAACTCTGATTTCCAATATTTTTCCTCTAGATCATCTTGTATCTGGTGAATAGGCGGAATCAATGGTTGTTCTAGCGGTACAAACGGATTCTCCATGAAATCCGCAAACAATGGAGCTCCAGGTGTTGGTGTGGGTTTAGGCTATCGAGCAACCATCACCGCCATTTGTTGCGTCAATAAGTGAATTTGTTGACGTAACTTTGTGTATTCATCACATCTATCTTCTTCTACCGGAACATCATAGACTTCAAGATTTCTCCTTGCCGCCGTGGTGAAGGAATGAACCTGGCTCTGATACCAACTGACGTAGCGGAAGCTTATAGGAAAGATAGGAACGACACACAAAAATCAAAAGCTTGTTGATTCACGAAGAATACCAAGAAATTGATGTAAAAAGAGAGAAACTCTCAAAAAACTTTATTCAATAATCAACTGACTACAACGACTCAAAGACGACTAACTTATAAATGTCAAAATTACAAAAAGACTTTTAAAATAACTAAATAAAACATAAAAATCCCGCTGGAAATAATAAACTGCAAATTTGACCCTCTAAACCTTGGAATTTGCCTTAAATCACGTGGGCGTAAAGACTTTAGTCTTTACGTTTTGCTCAGGCGGTCGTTTCCACTTGGAAAAGTGGTATCTTTTCTCAAAAACGGGATCCGTTGACTTTCTGGTCAAATCTTGACTTCCTTGAACCTCGGGTTTGTTATTTTCGATCAAGAGATACCCATATTTATGATCTGCATCATTCTTCCCTTGTTGAAAAAGATTCGTCCTCGAATCTGAATTATGTGTATTACCTGTAAATTTGTCACCACAACACAAAATAAAATTTGAAACTTCAGGAAAAGCAAAACCCTGAAGATGAATATCTTCAATTGTGATAGTGATTATATGTTTCTTCTCCTCGTCGACCTTTGCCACGCCTAAACCATTTTTTTCCTTTTCAACACCCTCAAGCATATCAACTTTTGCATCAAGCTCATACTTTTCCAATATATTCGTCTCTTTCATTGGATTCTCTACCGTGATCTTCTCGTCCACACCCTCCAGAAAAGCTTTTAATCTAGAAATCTCGAACTCATCCACAATATCATCACCATCGCTATCATAAACAACATCATATGAAGATTCACAATCCTCTTCATAATCACCATGTAAATTTAGAATATCACCTTGAAACTCTGATTTCCAATGTTTTTCCTCTAGATCATCTTGTATCTGGTGAATAGGCGGAATCAATGGTTGTTCTAGCGGTAAAAACGGATTCTCCATGAAATCCGCAAACAATGGAGCTCCAGGTGTTGGTGTGGGTTTAGGCTATCGAGCAACCATCACCGCCATTTGTTGCGTCAATAAGTGAATTTGTTGACGTAACTTTGTGTATTCATCACATCTATCTTCTTCTACCGGAACATCATAGACTTCAAGATTTCTCCTTGCCGCTGTGGTGAAGGAATGAACCTGGCTCTGATACCAACTGACGTAGCGGAAGCTTATAGGAAAGATAGGAACGACACACGAAAATCAAAAGCTTCTTGATTCACGAAGAATACCAAGAAATTGATGTAAAAAGAGAGAAACTCTCAAAAAACTTTATTCAATAATCAACTGACTACAACGATTCAAAGACGACTAACTTATAAATGTCAAAATTACAAAAAGACTTTTAAAATAACTAAATAAAACATAAAAATTCCGCTGGAAATAATAAACTGCAAATTTGACCCTCTAAACCTTGGAATTTGCTTTAAATCACGCGGGCGTAAAGACTGTAGTCTTTACGTTTTGCTCAGGAGGTCGTTTCCACTTGGAAAAGTGGTATCTTTTCTCAAAAACGGGATCCGTTGACTTTCTGGTCAAATCTTGACTTCCTTGAACCTCGGGTTTGTTATTTTCGATCAAGAGATACCCATATTTATGATCTGCATCATTCTTCCCTTGTTGAAAAAGATTCGTCCTCGAATCTGAATTATGTGTATTACCTGTAAATTTGTCACCACAACACAAAATAAAATTTGAAACTTCAGGAAAAGCAAAACCCTGAAGATGAATATCTTCAATTGTGATAGTAATTATATGTTTCTTCTCCTCGTCGACCTTTGCCACGCCTAAACCATTTTTTTCCTTTTCAACACCCTCAAGCATATCAACTTTTGCATCAAGCTCATACTTTTCCAACATATTCGTCTTTTTCATTGGATTCTCTACCGTGATCTTCTCGTCCACACCCTCCAGGAAAGCTTTTAATCTAGAAATCTCGAACTCATCCACAATATCATCACCATCGCTATCAAAAACAACATGATATGAAGATTCACAATCCTCTTCATAATCACCATGTAAATTTAGAATATCACCTTGAAACTCTGATTTCCAATATTTTTCCTCTAGATCATCTTGTATCTGGTGAATAGGCGGAATCAATGGTTGTTCTAGCGGTACAAACGGATTCTCCATGAAATCCGCAAACAATGGAGCTCCAGGTGTTGGTGTGGGTTTAGGCTATCGAGCAACCATCACCGCCATTTGTTGCGTCAATAAGTGAATTTGTTGACGTAACTTTGTGTATTCATCACATCTATCTTCTTCTACCGGAACATCATAGACTTCAAGATTTCTCCTTGCCGCCGTGGTGAAGGAATGAACCTGGCTCTGATACCAACTGACGTAGCGGAAGCTTATAGGAAAGATAGGAACGACACACAAAAATCAAAAGCTTGTTGATTCACGAAGAATACCAAGAAATTGATGTAAAAAGAGAGAAACTCTCAAAAAACTTTATTCAATAATCAACTGACTACAACGACTCAAAGACGACTAACTTATAAATGTCAAAATTACAAAAAGACTTTTAAAATAACTAAATAAAACATAAAAATCCCGCTGGAAATAATAAACTGCAAATTTGACCCTCTAAACCTTGGAATTTGCCTTAAATCACGTGGGCGTAAAGACTTTAGTCTTTACGTTTTGCTCAGGCGGTCGTTTCCACTTGGAAAAGTGGTATCTTTTCTCAAAAACGGGATCCGTTGACTTTCTGGTCAAATCTTGACTTCCTTGAACCTCGGGTTTGTTATTTTCGATCAAGAGATACCCATATTTATGATCTGCATCATTCTTCCCTTGTTGAAAAAGATTCGTCCTCGAATCTGAATTATGTGTATTACCTGTAAATTTGTCACCACAACACAAAATAAAATTTGAAACTTCAGGAAAAGCAAAACCCTGAAGATGAATATCTTCAATTGTGATAGTAATTATATGTTTCTTCTCCTCGTCGACCTTTGCCACGCCGAAACCATTTTTTTCCTTTTCAACACCCTCAAGCATATCAACTTTTGCATCAAGCTCATACTTTTCCAACATATTCGTCTCTTTCATTGGATTCTCTACCGTGATCTTCTCGTCCACACCCTCCAGGAAAGCTTTTAATCTAGAATTCTCGAACTCATCCACAATATCATCACCATCGCTATCATAAACAACATGATATGAAGATTCACAATCCTCTTCATAATCACCATGTAAATTTAGAATATCACCTTGAAACTCTGATTTCCAATGTTTTTCCTCTAGATCATCTTGTATCTGGTGAATAGGCGGAATCAATGGTTGTTCTAGCGGTACAAACGGATTCTCCATGAAATCCGCAAACAATGGAGCTCCAGGTGTTGGTGTGGGTTTAGGCTATCGAGCAACCATCACCGCCATTTGTTGCGTCAATAAGTGAATTTGTTGACGTAACTTTGTGTATTCATCACATATATCTTCTTCTACCGGAACATCATAGACTTCAAGATTTCTCCTTGCCGCCGTGGTGAAGGAATGAACCTGGCTCTGATACCAACTGACGTAGCGGAAGCTTATAGGAAAGATAGGAACGACACACGGAAATCAAAAGCTTGTTGATTCACGAAGAATACCAAGAAATTGATGTAAAAAGAGAGAAACTCTCAAAAAACTTTATTCAATAATCAACTGACTACAACGACTCAAAGACGACTAACTTATAAATGTCAAAATTACAAAAAGACTTTTAAAATAACTAAATAAAACATAAAAATCCCGCTGGAAATAATAAACTGAAAATTTGACCCTCTAAACCTTCGAATTTGCCTTAAATCACGCGGGCGTAAAGACTTTTGTCTTTACGTTTTGCACAGGAGGTCGTTTCCACTTGGAAAAGTGGTATCTTTTGTCAAAAACGGGATCCGTTGACTTTCTGGTCAAACCTTGACTTCCTTGAACCTCGGGTTTGTTATTTTCGATCAAGAGATACCCATATTTATGATCTGCATCATTCTTCCCTTGTTGAAAAAGATTCGTCCTCGAATCTGAATTATGTGTATTACCTGTAAATTTGTCACCACAACACAAAATAAAATTTGAAACTTCAGGAAAAGCAAAACCCTGAAGATGAATATCTTCAATTGTGATAGTAATTATATGTTTCTTCTCCTCGTCGACCTTTGCCACGCCTAAACCATTTTTTTCCTTTTCAACACCCTCAAGCATATCAACTTTTGCATCAAGCTCATACTTTTCCAACATATTCGTCTCTTTCATTGGATTCTCTACCGTGATCTTCTCGTCCACACCCTCCAGGAAAGCTTTTAATCTAGAAATCTCGAACTCATCCACAATATCATCACCATTGCTATCATAAACAACATCATATGAAGATTCACAATCCTCTTCATAATCACCATGTAAATTTAGAATATCACCTTGAAACTCTGATTTCCAATGTTTTTCCTCTAGATCATCTTGTATCTGGTGAATAGGCAGAATCAATGGTTGTTCTAGCGGTACAAACGGATTCTCCATGAAATCCGCAAACAATGGAGCTCCAGGTGTTGGTGTGGGTAATAGTTTGTTCTCATACGACCTTTTTGTTCTCATACAGTTTCAGCATTTCCTTCATGCATCCAATCTCTTCCTTCAGGCATTTGTTGCTCTTGATGAGTTTGTGATTCTGAAGCAACAGTTTGTTGTAAATAGACTTCAGGTCTTCAATGATTTCCTCTTGGGACATTTCACCTTCAAAAAAATATTCTTCTTCTATATCCATTCAACCATGAAAACAATCAAAGTTAGATTCATCATTGTTAGACACAAGATTAGGTTCAATATGTGCATCATATTCATCCCAATCTGCAAATAAGGTCTCATGTTCTGATGTTGGATCCTGAATGTTGGGGTAACATTCAGATCCGAAGCAGTTCAGGGAGTCTTCTGGTGTCCAGCCAATCTAAGTGAGTAGCGCAGCAGTTTGAATCTCTTGTGATTATTCTTCAGCTTCTCCAGAACTAAAGTCATCTTCATTGAAATCATCGTCACAAACCCAATGAGAATTTCCACTTTTTCTAAGAGTGTTAGCACATTCATTAGCCATATGACCATATCCTTTACATTCAAGACATTGAACATACTTTAACTTATAAGCTTCTAACGCAGTAGGTTTTGATGCCATGTACTTCACAAACTTAGGAGGTAATTTCTTATAACCTGGGGAACTATTACTAAGATTTTTTTCTTTACCTTTTCCTTTGAGGTTCATCTTATTGAACTTCTTAGTAATTTTACCATAGTTTGAAGAAATTAATTCATATTCATCATCATTTTCATTGCCAAGACTTGATCCTATTAAAGCAACAACCCTATGTTTGCTAGGTTGTAAGGCAAGCTCCATCTCAAATTCTCTAAAAGTATTCATCAAGACTTGAAACTGTAGATTAGCAAGGTTCCTAGATTGACTCATTGCAATTTTCTTGAGAGCAAATTTAGATGACAATGTTCTCATAGATTTATAAACCATCTCTTGATTAGTCATAGCAAAACCTAGGTTTTCACATTACTTAGCAATATCAAGAAGTTTCTCAAAATAACTATCAACACTTTCATCTTCACCCATCTCAAGTTTTTCAAATTGTTGAAGCAGTTGTCTATATTTAGAATCTTTAACAGCATAATCTCCTTCACAATGTAATTCAAGTATATCCCAAGTATGTTTGGCTTTTGTACAATTCTGGATGAACTTGAAGATGTGATGATTTACCCAAATAAATATAGCATTAAAAGCCTTTTCATTAGAGTTATAGAGACTTACCTCTGATGCTGTTCAATTTGCTTCTGGTATTGGTACTAGATCACCTTCACCATCTCTTGGTTATGTTGGAGAGAGTATCGATTGATCACGGATTGCCAAGATCGAATATCAATAGCTTTGATGTGAGACCTCATCCTGATCTTCCAGTATGCATAATTGGAGCCATCCAAAACTGGAATCCTGTTGGTATTAGGATTAACACTGTCCATTGTGTTGTATCACCTCCAAACCACCAGTGTAGTCGGTGTGTGGCTATGACGCCAATTGAAATAGTTGGATCGTGGATTGACACAACAACTTTGACAGTTAAGCTGGCGTTGCCTTAACTCAATTGTGATCTTCTTGAATATTGTAACATGCAGCGAAATTAAAAACACAAGAAGATATAATTTTAAGAAGTTTTCAATATTATTAAAAACTTTCGATCCTTAGGCCAAATAACCAATAAAGGTTTTAACAAAAAATGTTCCTCCCAACAATTCACTCACGCCCTTTGTTGATCGGACTCAACGAAGCAGACAAGTACGAACTACTTAACTTCTATGAACTAGATGTAAATAGTTGATACAAAAACTCCGCGAAAGCAAGACGAAGACAATACAACTTATGATTAATCTCTCGGATTGTTTTTCACTATTGTCTTGTATTCAACTTGATGAACTTCACATATTTTATAGCTTTCTTGAAACTTGCACGCCAAGATGTGTTGTTCACAGTGTTGGTAACTCTTGTTGATTCCTTGTTGAATTTTGGCTTCTTTGTGAACTCGATATCTTTCTTGAATATGTGTTTCCTTTATTACCCATCTATCAAGGTAACACATCTTCTTCAAATTAGAGAAATTCTGGAAAGAATCTAGTTGCAGAGAACCGCCAATTTGTCTCCTTCTTTTGCAAACCGTGTTGAGTTGACTGTTCAACTTCACTTGAATTATGGAAACTTCAAGTAAGGAATCTTCCATAGCTCTTTCTTATGATTAAGTGAATAAAGGCAAAACTTAAATTTGGAAATTAAAGAACAGTTTTCGTACATGCTATCTGTTTCAATGTTATCCTCAATGTTATCCCAACATCGCATAACACTGATTCCAGAAAGCCTTGCACTTTCAGGATTGTAACTTTATGTCAAAAAACTAGTAGAGAGTCGAGTCTTATCATTTGCTGGTTTGTCCTCAGTTCCATATACCGGGAGATTTACTCTTGGTATAATTTCACATCTTTTTCGATATGTTGATTTGCGTTAATAACATGAATATCCTAATGTGGTGATATTCTTGCAATGGAATTTATTATGGATCACCACGCCCGGATGAACCGAGCCGTTGCTGCTGATCAGGCTAGCTCTCAAACCAACACTGCTTTTGAGATTCCTCCTCCAAGAAAGAGGAAGAACAAGGGCAAGAAAAACATGTTGTCTCTTCTAGTTCTAATGTTGATCCTTTCGAGGATATTCTGAGAGAGAACCTTAATGCTGCGCCAGCAGCTGTTGAGGCTTCTAAGAGTATAGCGGATGGTTTGGGCGATAATACTGAAGCTGCTACCCAGACTAAAAGAAGAAGAGTCCACCAGACCCGCTTGCGAACTGGAGGGGCTATTCTACCAGCTGTTCATTTAGGTGGTCTGAGCGCTACGAGAGGCCATGTCCATGCAACGGGGCCAAATACTGGGGTTGGGTCTTGCCAGGGTCCACGTGCCAAGGTTGGGGGATACGACATTTCAGAAATTGCGACTATTGGTACTCTGAAGACTATTCTGCCCAACCTTGCCGTGCCTCATCCAGTTTCTGCCGAAGAGAGGAGAATGGTGGAGCACAACGCTCTTCACTTGTTGACGGTGGTAATAAAAACTTCTCTCTGAATTAATTGTTATTAGGCCTGAATTGTTAATGTTGATTTGTTTGCTCATTATTTGTTAGGGTGGCGGAGTTGTGAAAGCCATGTTTGTGGCACTAGTCCAAGCCCATGAAGCGGCCACAAGTGGACAGCCATAGAACATTGGCAAGTTCCATGGCGGAGATGTCGAAGCCTTAAAGGCTACCCTTGATGCAAAAGAGAAAGCCTTGCAATTGGTTAAGGAGTATACCGCGAAGGCAAATGCTGATAGGGAGGCAATGAAACAGGTGCGTGAGGCTGCTGATCAACTTAAAGAGAAGCTGACCAAATGAGTCACCAAAATTGAGGTGGAGGTGGCGGTGGAGAAGGAGAAAGCTTACCACGCCGATGGTGCCGGATATTTGGCGCGACCTTAACAAGGTAAAGAATTCTGACTCTTTGCATTTTTGCGTTAATTTCTTATGTGTCCATATAGGGTTTCGCTCAGCAGAAGGTGGAGATCGCCGAAGAGTTTCTCAACTCTTCAGCTATCTCCACCTTCCGAGAGATCAGTGCTCGTCGATGCAATCGGGAGGCTCGCAAGGCTCAGGTTCTGACCGTCCACCAATTTTATAATACGTAGTACGTCTGTGGTGGTTTCAAAGCCATAATGGTTGAATCTCTCCTTGGGGCCTAACCTAGAAACTCTTCCGCCCACAACAAGTTCTCAGCCTGGGTCTTCTGACGAGTTTGCCATGCTGCTCGAGAATGAGAACTATGTCCTTCAGGGACTCTCGCCGCCGCCCCCAATGCCTGCACCCCATCCCTCCTCCGATGACGAGGATGAGAACAGAGGGTGTGGCTTGATGGCCTTTGTATTTGTTTTTTATGTTATGAACAATTTTTAGTTTGCTTTTTATTTGTGGCGCTACGTCGCCTTTTTATTTGTTAAACAATCCAATGTTCATAGTTCATATGCGTCGCCTTCGTATTGATTTGCTTACTTTTATAGCTCATATTTGTTGTCTTTTCTTTCAATTTCCTATGTGGATTCTTTACTTTATTTTGACAACTTGAGGATTCTTCTATGGTTGTGGAAAATAGTTCGTTTCATGACAAAGCATAGGAAAGTGTTTTCTCTAACAGGGTTATAATCGTCCTGCTCAGTGTTATTCCCCGTAGGGACAGGTATTGCTTGTAGTTTTTAGACAAAGTTACTGTTCTTTCTTGTACTTTCGTTCAGTCATTATTATTCGCCTTTTTTGGACGTAATGGTAATACCTTTTGTCGAATCGCGGGTTTTAAGTAGCACAAAAAGTTTTGTAAAAAGGTTATTTCTTGTAAACAAAATCAAAATATGTGAGTAGATCGGAGCTTGATTCATAGCTCATTTGCCCTGCTTTCTTATGTTGCATTCCGGACTCACGTTCTTTATGTTCCTATTTTAAGTTGATAGATGTTTGTCCCTCATGCTTGTCATTGTAGAGGGGACGAATAAATATTATTCAAAATATTCAAAATAGTAAGGACTCTTATAACTGGAACTAGAATTCTTCAAGCTATATACTCCATTCGCATAGGAAGTAGTGCCTTCGCTACGTCTTCTTCCTGCTGTGGACGCATCCAGAGCGAAGTCACGTAACATTTCCAACCTTCAATATGTTATGTTATTATTTCGCCTATGCCGGCAGGAGTTGGAAATTTTACAATTTTGTGGTAAGTTGATGGTAATGCTCGGAACGCATTTAGCGCAGACCTTCATATGATTTCGTTCTATGCGAAATGCATGTCAATAATCACATAGTTTGCCAGAAGTGTCTTTCTCTTTGGCGCTGTACCCATTGAGGTGGGGAGCTCAAGCATGCCGAGAGGGATTATCTTCAGACCTCCGAATTCATGGAGTGATGTTCTCACCGGTTCCAATGTCTGATCATCCAGTCCCATTTTGGCCAATGTGGAGCTGAACAACATGTTGACTGAGTTGCCGTGGTCTACCAACATCTTCGTGATTCCATAATTTGCTATGTCCACAGTTATTACCAAAGGGCAGTTTAGCTTTGACATTTGAATAGCATGTGCACACAATTTCCGGCGGTCAGCTATTGAAAATGTAATCTCTTCATGCGGCATCTCTTTGATCCTAAGTATGCTAGCCGTACTGACGAAATTATTTGACTCAACAAGCCTCGAGATACTCCTCCGGTCATTGGTGGAATCTGCTCCCCTTGGCCCTCTTGATATCTTGTTGATCATGCCTTTCCTGACATTTCCATCTTTAATCTGAGGATACTCGAACAAATGTGGTTTATCGACCATTCTTTGTTTGTCCTTCCTAGGAGATGGAGTTCTCTTCCTGCCGACATTATTTTTTTGTTCTTATACCTTTTTTGCAAACCCCACACGTTTGCCATCCTTCAATAGCCGTTCAATATCATCATTGAGATTCATGCAATCCTCGGTTTTGTGTCCCTTCTGATTATGGTGTTTGCAGAATTTGGTAGAAAACCTTGTAGCCTTGGATTCCTTCATCTGTCTGGGCTCTTTCAACCAACCTTTTCTCTTTGCTTCCCCGAATACTGTCATGATGTGAGCATTCAAAGGCATGTACTGCCTGTGCAAACTCTCTCGGTATCTATAGTTTATGCTCATGTTATTGTTGTTGTTACGGTTTTGATCTTCTTTGCCTCGTTCCTTTTCTTTTAAGGGTGCAATAACGGGTATTTTGGTTGCCATCATCTCCTCAAAGTGAACCACCTCTTGTGCTATTTTATTAATTTCTTCGATAGTGGTGGGTTTGCGTCTGAGTAAGTCCCCGCTAATGACTTTGTTGGTGGTTGCTCGAAAAAGTGTGCTCATGATCATGTCTCCAGACGGGCTATCTCATAAAGTCGTCCAGACTTCCATTGGTTTCTTGTTTCATTGTAGAGATGGGAGTGATCCAAAACCAATCTAGCTTGACTCGAGAATTGATCTTCAAACATCTTCCTCAGTTGCTTGTAGCTTTTGATTAATCATGGAGTAATCCGATTAAACCAGTCTATGACCACCCCTGACAAGGTTGTTGCGAATATCCTAGCTTGTATATTGTCTTTGAAACAGTACAAAGACAGTTTCCTGTCCAAGTGAAAAAGGTGATCGTGGGGATCAGACTTACCATCGTAAGTTTTATGATCCGAGATCTTTTTGCCATGTTCTAAGATCTCTGCTTTTATTGCTTGGAAAATGGGCTGCGGTTAGAAGTATCGTCCACCTGTGCCATCCGCCAGTCGAGTACTGCTTTCTCTCTCTCAAGCCTCTTTATTTTTCTGGTCATTTTGTCATGCTCCCTCCTGGAGTCATGACTAGCCGGATGTCTCCATTCGTCTCTATCCTCTCTCCTTCTTGGTTCATCACTTTGGTTTCCTTCCTCGTCATGTTCACTTATGGAGTCATGACTCTCCAGACGTCTCCCATCGTCCCTATCCTCTATCCTTCTTTGTTCATCTCTTTGGTTTCCTTGCTTTTCTTTATATTTCCTCACATGATGCCTTCTTGATTGCACCTAGACTGATTTTAACTTCCTTATCTGATCGTCACGGGTCGACTTTTCTTTGCTTTGTGGTTCTTCTAATGCAGGGTTACTTCTTCGGTCGTCCTATCGCGATTTCTATTTCTCTTCTCCTCTTGAAATTCTGGCCGCAGAACCTTGTTCCCTTACGACCTCAATACTTCTGCTAGTGCGGCCTTTACCATCGCCATGATTTCATTCCTCATGGTGTTTGGAATTGAAATAGTCGTCGTTGTTCCCCCGTGACGCCTACTTCAGTTCTCGGTGCCTCCACACCTTGAAGGCCATGCATTTCTCGCCTTACATGTATTGGTACCCTCGCGAGTACTGCTGAAGGTCCCGTATTGTTCGTGATAATCTGGTCAGGAGTTATCCGTTGAGCCTCTTCATTGGGTCCCTCTACAGCTCTAATGCGAGATCTGGTCATTTTGGTTATATTCCGTCAAGTCAATAGAACACGGTAAAATAATACAATTGGAATGTATATAACCAAAATAATGCTAATCAAATTTATTATCGGACTAGCTTGGTTTGGAACACCTATTACAAGCTTACTAGGTTATAAAGGTTAATTACAAGTTTAGTATCGCGCATTAAGGAATTCGATGCTGACGTATCGAATAGCCGTTGTTCGATGTTAGATGTATAGTAGAGATCATGTGTCGGATTCAGCTATATCGAATCAGATATTCAAATCTGCCTTACGTATCAAATTCGATGTCCTCTTCTTTATATCGTATCGAATGCACCAAATTCGTCCAGATGAATGTTGAATGGAGTGTGTTCGATCTACTCTAGTATCGAATGCACAGTTGTTCGATGTTGACTAGCTCGAAGTGATTATCCAATCATAATGTACATGGACTACAAGTGGACAGGCTATATATAGCAACCGTCCTGTGGGTCCCATTGACAGATGCAGAACACGCATCGAATCAGATTGGATGAACATCAAACATCCAATATCAGTGTTGGACCAATATGCAGCGTTGGGCCAATCCTAAAATATGTCCATCAATTTCTAAAGATGCCTTATCACTTTCTCTCACTTATATTTTTGCCCTTAAACTTTTTATACGTGAGTTTATGTCCGGTAACTTTACCAAAAATGTTCAAAACATTGTTTGACGCCATGTAGTTGCCATGTCATCAAGTTTTGCATATGTGGAAAAAAATTGCTGCCACATCATCCAATTTATAATTTTTATATTTCTTTATAATTATCTTAAAAAAAACATAAAAATTGAAAAGAAAAAAAACAATCGTTTCTTTCTACCACCCCTTCCCCCTACAAACCCGACAACCCCCCGTAGCTGATATGTGTATTTCCCGTCGAGTGAGTGATCCAAAACCAATCTAGCTTGACTCGAGAATTGATCTTCAAACATCTTCCTCAGTTGGTTGTAGCTTTTGATTGATCCTGGAGTAATCCGGTTAAACTAGTCTATGGCTACCCCTAACAAGGTTGTTGCGAATATCCTAGTTGGGATATTGTCTTTGAAGCCGTACAAATATTGTTTCCTGTCCAGGTGAAAAATGGTGATCGTGGGGATCAGACTTACCATTGTAAGTTTTTAGATCCGGGATCTTTTCCCCCTGACCTAAGATATCTGCTTCTATAGCTTTGGAAAATGGGCTACGGTTAGAAGTATCATCCACATGTGTCATCCGCCCGTCGAGTACTGCTTTCTCTCTCTCAAGCCTCTTTATTTTTCTGGTCATTTTGTCATGCTCCCTCATGGAGTCATGGCTAGCCGGATGTCTCCTTTCGTCTCTATCCTCTCTCCTTCTTGGTTCATCACTTTGGTTTCCTTCCTCGTCATGTTCACTTATGGAGTCATGACTCTCCAGACGTCTCCAATCGTCCCTATCCTCTATCCTTCTTTGTTCATCTCTTTGTTTTCCTTGCTTTTCTTTCTATTTCCTCACATGATGCCTCCTTGATTGCACCTAGACTGATTTTAACTTCCTTCTCTGATCGTCGCGTGTCGACTTTTCTTTTCTTTGTGGTTCTTCTAATGCAGGGTTACTTCTTCGGTCGTCCTATCGCGATTTCTATTTCCCTTCTCCTCTTGAAATTATGGCCGCAGAACCTTGTTCCATTACGGCCTCTGGATGTTCAATAGGGGGCGGTGTTAGTACGGGCGGTGCAGGAGTCAATACTTCTGCTAGTGCGGCATTTACCATCGCCATGATTTCATTCTTCATGGTGTTTGGAATTGAAATAGTCGTCGTTGTTCCCCCGTGACACATGCTTCAGTTCTCGGTGCCTCCACACCTTGAAGCCCCTGCATTTCTCGCCTAGCAGGTGTTGGTACCCTCGCGAGTACTGCTGACGGTCCCGCATTGTTCGTGATAATCTGGTCAGAAGTTATGCGTTGAGCCTCTTCATTGGGTCCCTCTACAGCTCTAATGCGAGATCTGGTCATTTTGGTCATATTTCGTCAAGTTAATAGAACACGGTAATATAATACAATTGGAATGTATATAACCGAAATAATGATAATCAAATTTATTATCGGACTAGCTTGGTTTGGAACACCTATTACAAGCTTACTAGGTTGAAAAGGTAAATTACAAGTTTAGTATCGCGCATTAAGGCATTCGATGCTGACGTATCAAATAGCAGTTGTTCAATGTTAGATGTATAGTAGAGATCATGTGTCTAATTCAACTATATCGAATCAGATATTCAAAGTTGCCTTACGTATCGAATTCGATGTCCTCTTCTCTATATCGTATCGAATGAACCAAATTCGTCCAGATGAATGTTGAATAGAGTGTGTTCGATCTACTCCAGTATCGAATGCACAGTTGTTCGATGTTGACTAGCTCAAAGTGATTATCCAATCAGAATGTACATGGACTACAAGGGGACAGGCTATATATAGCAACCGTCATGTCGGTCCCATTGACAGATGCAGAACACGCATCGAATCAGATTGGATGCACATCAAACATCCAATATCAGTGTTGGACCAATATGCAGTGTTGGGCCAATCCTAAAATATGTCCATCAATTTCTAAATATGCCTTATCACGTTCTCTCACTTATATTTTTGCCCTTTAACTTTTTATACGTGAGTTTATGTCCGGTAACTTTACCAAAAATGTTCAAAACATTGTTTGACGCCATGTAGCTGCCATGTCATCAAGTTTTGCATATGTGGAAAAAAATTGCTGCCACATCATCCAATTTATAATTTTTATATTTCTTTATAATTATCTTA
Source organism: Linaria vulgaris (assembly GCA_948329865.1). Classification (NCBI taxonomy): domain Eukaryota; kingdom Viridiplantae; phylum Streptophyta; class Magnoliopsida; order Lamiales; family Plantaginaceae; genus Linaria; species Linaria vulgaris. The sequence goes on along the minus strand of OX415249.1, from coordinate 9,711,214 downwards.
AAAAAAACATAAAAATTGAAAAGAAAAAAAAACAATCGTTTCTTTCTACCACCCCTTCCCCTACAAACCCGACAACCCCCGTAGCTGATATGTGTATTTCCCGTCGAGTGAGTAATCCAAAACCAATCTAGCTTAACTCGAGAATTGATCTTCAAACATCTTCCTCAGCTGGTTGTAGCTTTTGATTGATCCTGGTGTAATACGATTAAACCAGTCTATGGCTACCCCTGACAAGGTTGTTGCGAATATCCTAGCTGGGATATTGTCTTTGAAACCGTACAAATATTGTTTCCTGTCCAGGTGTAAAAGGTGATCGTGGGGATCAGACTTACCATCGTAGGGTTTTAGATCAGGGATCTTTTCCTCCTGTCCTAAGATATTTGCTTCTATCGCTTGGGAAAATGGGCTACGTTTAGAAGTATCATCTACATGTGCCATCCGCCCGTCGAGCACTGCTTTCTCTCTCTCAAGCCTCTTTATTTTTCTGGTCATTTTGTCATGCTCCCTCCTGGAGTCATGACTAGCCGGATGTCTCCGTTCGTCTCTATCCTCTCTCCTTCTTGGTTCATCACTTTGGTTTCTTTCCTCGTCATGTTCACTTATGGAGTCATGACTCTCCAGACGTCTCCCATCGTCCCTATCCTCTATCCTTCTTTGTTCATCTCTTTGGTTTCCTTGCTTTACTTTCTATTTCGTCACATGATGCCTAATTGATTGCACCTCGACTGATTTTAACTTTCTTCTCTGATCTTCGCGGGTCGACTTTTCTTTGCTTTGTGGTTGTTCTAATCCAGGGTTACTTCTTCGGTCGTCCTATCGCGATTTCTATTTCTCTTCTTCTCTTGAAATTCTGGCCACAGAACCTTGTTCCTTTACGGCCTCTGGATGTTCAATAGGCGGCGGTGTTAGTACGGGCGGTGCAGGAGTCAATACTTCTGGTAGTGCGGCCTTTACCATCGCGATGATTTCATTCCTCATGGTGTTTGGAATTGAAATAGTCGTCGTTGTTCCCCCGTGACACCTGCTTCAGTTCTCGGTGCCTCCACACCTTGAAGCCCCTGCATTTCTCGCCTAGCAGGTGTTGGTACCCTCGCGAGTACTGCTGACGGTCCCGCATTGTTCGTGATAATCTGGTCAGAAGTTATGCGTTGAGCCTCTTCATTGGGTCCCTCTACAGCTCTAATGCGAGATCTGGTCATTTTGGTCATATTTCGTCAAGTTAATAGAACACGGTAATATAATACAATTGGAATGTATATAACCGAAATAATGATAATCAAATTTATTATCGGACTAGCTTGGTTTGGAACACCTATTACAAGCTTACTAGGTTGAAAAGGTAAATTACAAGTTTAGTATCGCGCATTAAGGCATTCGATGCTGACGTATCAAATAACAGTTGTTCAATGTTAGATGTATAGTAGAGATCATGTGTCTAATTCAACTATATCGAATCAGATATTCAAAGTTGCCTTACGTATCGAATTCGATGTCCTCTTCTCTATATCGTATCGAATGAACCAAATTCGTCCAGATGAATGTTGAATAGAGTGTGTTCGATCTACTCCAGTATCGAATGCACAGTTGTTCGATGTTGACTAGCTCAAAGTGATTATCCAATCAGAATGTACATGGACTACAAGGGGACAGGCTATATATAGCAACCGTCATGTCGGTCCCATTGACAGATGCAGAACACGCATCGAATCAGATTGGATGCACATCAAACATCCAATATCAGTGTTGGACCAATATGCAGTGTTGGGCCAATCCTAAAATATGTCCATCAATTTCTAAATATGCCTTATCACTTTCTCTCACTTATATTTTTGCCCTTTAACTTTTTATACGTGAGTTTATGTCCGGTAACTTTACCAAAAATGTTCAAAACATTGTTTGACGCCATGTAGCTGCCATGTCATCAAGTTTTGCATATGTGGAAAAAAATTGCTGCCACATCATCCAATTTATAATTTTTATATTTCTTTATAATTATCTTAAAAAAAACATAAAAATTGAAAAGAAAAAAAAACAATCGTTTCTTTCTACCACCCCTTCCCCTACAAACCCGACAACCCCCGTAGCTGATATGTGTATTTCCCGTCGAGTGAGTAATCCAAAACCAATCTAGCTTAACTCGAGAATTGATCTTCAAACATCTTCCTCAGCTGGTTGTAGCTTTTGATTGATCCTGGTGTAATACGATTAAACCAGTCTATGGCTACCCCTGACAAGGTTGTTGCGAATATCCTAGCTGGGATATTGTCTTTGAAACCGTACAAATATTGTTTCCTGTCCAGGTGTAAAAGGTGATCGTGGGGATCAGACTTACCATCGTAGGGTTTTAGATCAGGGATCTTTTCCTCCTGTCCTAAGATATTTGCTTCTATCGCTTGGGAAAATGGGCTACATTTAGAAGTATCATCTACATGTGCCATCCGCCCGTCGAGCACTGCTTTCTCTCTCTCAAGCCTCTTTATTTTTCTGGTCATTTTGTCATGCTCCCTCCTGGAGTCATGACTAGCCGGATGTCTCCGTTCGTCTCTATCCTCTCTCCTTCTTGGTTCATCACTTTGGTTTCTTTCCTCGTCATGTTCACTTATGGAGTCATGACTCTCCAGACGTCTCCCATCGTCCCTATCCTCTATCCTTCTTTGTTCATCTCTTTAGTTTCCTTGCTTTACTTTCTATTTCGTCACATGATGCCTAATTGATTGCACCTCGACTGATTTTAACTTTCTTCTCTGATCTTCGCGGGTCGACTTTTCTTTGCTTTGTGGTTGTTCTAATGCAGGGTTACTTCTTCGGTCGTCCTATCGCGATTTCTATTTCTCTTCTTCTCTTGAAATTCTGGCCACAGAACCTTGTTCCTTTACGGCCTCTGGATGTTCAATAGGCGGCGGTGTTAGTACGGGCGGTGCAGGAGTCAATACTTCTGGTAGTGCGGCCTTTACCATCGCGATGATTTCATTCCTCATGGTGTTTGGAATTGAAATAGTCGTCGTTGTTCCCCCGTGACACCTGCTTCAGTTCTCGGTGCCTCCACACCTTGAAGCCCCTGCATTTCTCGCCTAGCAGGTGTTGGTACCCTCGCGAGTACTGCTGACGGTCCCGCATTGTTCGTGATAATCTGGTCAGAAGTTATGCGTTGAGCCTCTTCATTGGGTCCCTCTACAGCTCTAATGCGAGATCTGGTCATTTTGGTCATATTTCGTCAAGTTAATAGAACACGGTAATATAATACAATTGGAATGTATATAACCGAAATAATGATAATCAAATTTATTATCGGACTAGCTTGGTTTGGAACACCTATTACAAGCTTACTAGGTTGAAAAGGTAAATTACAAGTTTAGTATCGCGCATTAAGGCATTCGATGCTGACGTATCAAATAGCAGTTGTTCAATGTTAGATGTATAGTAGAGATCATGTGTCTAATTCAACTATATCGAATCAGATATTCAAAGTTGCCTTACGTATCGAATTCGATGTCCTCTTCTCTATATCGTATCGAATGAACCAAATTCGTCCAGATGAATGTTGAATAGAGTGTGTTCGATCTACTCCAGTATCGAATGCACAGTTGTTCGATGTTGACTAGCTCAAAGTGATTATCCAATCAGAATGTACATGGACTACAAGGGGACAGGCTATATATAGCAACCGTCATGTGGGTCCCATTGACAGATGCAGAACACGCATCGAATCAGATTGGATGCACATCAAACATCCAATATCAGTGTTGGACCAATATGCAGTGTTGGGCCAATCCTAAAATATGTCCATCAATTTCTAAATATGCCTTATCACTTTCTCTCACTTATATTTTTGCCCTTTAACTTTTTATACGTGAGTTTATGTCCGGTAACTTTACCAAAAATGTTCAAAACATTGTTTGACGCCATGTAGCTGCCATGTCATCAAGTTTTGCATATGTGGAAAAAAATTGCTGCCACATCATCCAATTTATAATTTTTATATTTCTTTATAATTATCTTAAAAAAAAAACATAAAAATTGAAAGAAAAAAAAAAACAATCGTTTCTTTCTACCACCCCTTCCCCTACAAACCCGACAACCCCCGTAGCTGATATGTGTATTTCCCGTCGAGTGAGTAATCCAAAACCAATCTAGCTTAACTCGAGAATTGATCTTCAAACATCTTCCTCAGCTGGTTGTAGCTTTTGATTGATCCTGGTGTAATACGATTAAACCAGTCTATGGCTACCCCTGACAAGGTTGTTCCGAATATCCTAGCTGGGATATTGTCTTTGAAATCGTACAAATATTGTTTCCTGTCCAGGTGTAAAAGGTGATCGTGGGGATCAGACTTACCATCGTAGGGTTTTAGATCCGGGATCTTTTCCTCCTGTCCTAAGATATTTGCTTCTATCGCTTTGGAAAATGGGCTACGTTTAGAAGTATCATCCACATGTGCCATCCGCCCGTCGAGCACTGCTTTCTCTCTCTCAAGCCTCTTTATTTTTCTGGTCATTTTGTCATGCTCCCTCCTGGAGTCATGGCTAGCCGGATGTCTCCTTTCGTCTCTATCCTCTCTCCTTCTTGGTTCATCACTTTGGTTTCCTTCCTCGTCATGTTCACTTATGGAGTCATGACTCTCCAGACGTCTCCCATCGTCCCTATCCTCTATCCTTCTTTGTTCATCTCTTTGGTTTCCTTGCTTTACTTTCTATTTCGTCACATGATGCCTAATTGATTGCACCTCGACTGATTTTAACTTTCTTCTCTGATCGTCGCGGGTCGACTTTTCTTTGCTTTGTGGTTGTTCTAATGCAGGGTTACTTCTTCGGTCGTCCTATCGCGATTTCTATTTCTCTTCTCCTCTTGAAATTCTGGCCACAGAACCTTGTTCCTTTACGGCCTCTGGATGTTCAATAGGCGGCGGTGTTAGTACGGGCGGTGCAGGAGTCAATACTTCTGGTAGTGCGGCCTTTACCATCGCGATGATTTCATTCCTCATGGTGTTTGGAATTGAAAGAGTCGTCGTTGTTCCCCCGTGACACCTGCTTCAGTTCTCGGTGCCTCCACACCTTGAAGCCCCTGCATTTCTCGCCTAGCAGGTGTTGGTACCCTCGCGAGTACTGCTGACGGTCCCGCATTGTTCGTGATAATCTGGTCAGAAGTTATCCGTTGAGCCTCTTCATTGGGTCCCTCTACAGCTCTAATGCGAGATCTGGTCATTTTGGTCATATTTCGTCAAGTTAATAGAACACAGTAATATAATACAATTGGAATGTATATAACCAAAATAATGATAATCAAATTTATTATCGGACTAGCTTGGTTTGGAACACCTATTACAAGCTTACTAGGTTGAAAAGGTAAATTACAAGTTTAGTATCGCGTATTAAGGCATTCGATGCTGACGTATCGAATAGCAGTTGTTCGATGTTAGATGTATAGTAGAGATCATGTGTCGAATTCAGCTATATCGAATCAGATATTCAAAGTTGCCTTACGTATCGAATTCAATGTCCTCTTCTCTATTTCGTATCGAATGAACCAAATTCGTCCAGATGAATGTTGAATAGAGTGTGTTCGATCTACTCCAGTATCGAATGCACAATTGTTCGATGTTGACTAGCTCGAAGTGATTATCCAATCAGAATGTACATGGACTACAAGGGGACAGGCTATATATAACAACCGTCATGTGGGTCCCATTGACAGATGTAGAACACGCATCGAATCAGATTGGATGAACATCAAATATCCAATATCAGTGTTGGACCAATATGCAGCGTTGGGCCAATCCTAAAATATGTCCATCAATTTCTAAAGATGCCTTATCACTTTCTCTCACTTATATTTTTGCCCTTAAACTTTTTATACGTGAGTTTATGTCCGGTAACTTTACCAAAAATGTTCAAAACATTGTTTGACGCCATGTAGTTGCCATGTCATCAAGTTTTGCATATGTGGAAAAAAATTGCTGCCACATCATCCAATTTATAATTTTTATATTTCTTTATAATTATCTTAAAAAAAACATAAAAATTGAAAAGAAAAAAAAACAATCGTTTCTTTCTACCACCCCTTCCCCCTACAAACCCGACAACCCCCCGTAGCTGATATGTGTATTTCCCGTCGAGTGAGTGATCCAAAACCAATCTAGCTTGACTCGAGAATTGATCTTCAAACATCTTCCTCAGTTGGTTGTAGCTTTTGATTGATCCTGGAGTAATCCGGTTAAACCAGTCTATGGCTACCCCTAACAAGGTTGTTGCGAATATCCTAGTTGGGATATTGTCTTTGAAGCCGTACAAATATTGTTTCCTGTCCAGGTGAAAAATGGTGATCGTGGGGATCAGACTTACCATTGTAAGTTTTTAGATCCGGGATCTTTTCCCCCTGTCCTAAGATATCTGCTTCTATAGCTTTGGAAAATGGGCTACGGTTAGAAGTATCATCCACATGTGTCATCCGCCCGTCGAGTACTGCTTTCTCTCTCTCAAGCCTCTTTATTTTTCTGGTCATTTTGTCATGCTCCCTCCTGGAGTCATGGCTAGCCGGATGTCTCCTTTCGTCTCTATCCTCTCTCCTTCTTGGTTCATCACATTGGTTTCCTTCCTCGTCATGTTCACTTATGGAGTCATGACTCTCCAGACGTCTCCCATCGTCCCTATCCTCTATCCTTCTTTGTTCATCTCTTTGTTTTCCTTGCTTTTCTTTCTATTTCCTCACATGATGCCTCCTTGATTGCACCTAGACTGATTTTAACTTCCTTCTCTGATCGTCGCGTGTCGACTTTTCTTTTCTTTGTGGTTCTTCTAATGCAGGGTTACTTCTTCGGTCGTCCTATCGCGATTTCTATTTCCCTTCTCCTCTTGAAATTCTGGCCGCAGAACCTTGTTCCATTACGGCCTCTGGATGTTCAATAGGCGGCGGTGTTAGTACGGGCGGTGCAGGAGTCAATACTTCTGCTAGTGCGGCATTTACCATCGCCATGATTTCATTCTTCATGGTGTTTGGAATTGAAATAGTCGTCGTTGTTCCCCCGTGACACATGCTTCAGTTCTCGGTGCCTCCACACCTTGAAGCCCCTGCATTTCTCGCCTTGCAGGTGTTGGTACCCTCGCGAGTACTGCTGACGGTCCCGCATTGTTCGTGATAATCTGGTCAGGAGTTATCCGTTGAGCCTCTACATTGGGTCCCTCTACAGCTCTTAGGCGAGATCTGGTCATTTTGGTCATATTTCGTTAAGTTATAGAACACGGTAAAATAATACAATTGGAATGTATATAACCAAAATAATGCTAATCAAATTTATTATCGGACTAGCTTGGTTTGGAACACCTATTACAAGCTTACTAGGTTGAAAAGATAAATTACAAGTTTAGTATCGCGCATTAAGGCATTCGATGCTGACGTATCGAATAGCCGTTGTTCGATGTTAGATGTATAGTAGAGATCATGTGTCGAATTCAGCTATATCGAATCAGATATTCAAAGCTGCCTTACGTATCAAATTTGATGTCCTCTTCTCTATATCGTATCGAATGCACCAAATTCGTCCAGATGAATGTTGAATGGAGTGTGTTCGATCTACTCCAGTATCGAATGCACAGTTGTTCGATGTTGACTAGCTCAAAGTGATTATCCAATCAGAATGTACATGGACTACAAGGGGACAGGCTATATATAGCAACCGTCATGTGGGTCCCATTGACAGATGCAGAACACGCATCGAATCAGATTGGATGCACATCAAACATCCAATATCAGTGTTGGACCAATATGCAGTGTTGGGCCAATCCTAAAATATGTCCATCAATTTCTAAATATGCCTTATCACTTTCTCTCACTTATATTTTTGCCCTTTAACTTTTTATACGTGAGTTTATGTCCGGTAACTTTACCAAAAATGTTCAAAACATTGTTTGACGCCATGTAGCTGCCATGTCATCAAGTTTTGCATATGTGGAAAAAAATTGCTGCCACATCATCCAATTTATAATTTTTATATTTCTTTATAATTATCTTAAAAAAACATAAAAATTGAAAAGAAAAAAATACAATCGTTTCTTTCTACCACCCCTTCCCCTACAAACCCGACAACCCCCATAGCTGATATGTGTATTTCCCGTCAAGTGAGTAATCCAAAACCAATCTAGCTTAACTCGAGAATTGATCTTCAAACATCTTCCTCAGCTGGTTGTAGCTTTTGATTGATCCTGGTGTAATACGATTAAACCAGTCTATGGCTACCCCTGACAAGGTTGTTGCGAATATCCTAGCTGGGATATTGTCTTTGAAACCGTACAAATATTGTTTCCTGTCCAGATGTAAAAGGTGATCGTGGGGATCAGACTTACCATCGTAGGGTTTTAGATCCGGGATCTTTTCCTCCTGTCCTAAGATATTTGCTTCTATCGCTTTGGAAAATGGGCTACGTTTAGAAGTATCATCCACATGTGCCATCCGCCCGTCGAGCACTGCTTTCTCTCTCTCAAGCCTCTTTATTTTTCTGGTCATTTTGTCATGCTCCCTCCTGGAGTCATGACTAGCCGGATGTCTCCATTCGTCTCTATCCTGTCTCCTTCTTGGTTCATCACTTTGGTTTCCTTCCTCGTCATGTTCACTTATGGAGTCATGACTCTCCAGACGTCTCCCATCGTCCCTATCCTCTATCCTTCTTTGTTCATCTCTTTGGTTTCCTTGCTTTACTTTCTATTTCGTCACATGATGCCTAATTGATTGCACCTCGACTGATTTTAACTTTCTTCTCTGATCGTCGCGGGTCGACTTTTCTTTGCTCTGTGGTTGTTCTAATGCAGGGTTACTTCTTCGGTCGTCCTATCGCGATTTCTATTTCTCTTCTCCTCTTGAAATTCTGGCCACAGAACCTTGTTCCTTTACGGCCTCTGGATGTTCAATAGGCGGCGGTGTTAGTACGGGCGGTGCAGAAGTCAATACTTCTGGTAGTGCGGCCTTTACCATCGCGATGATTTCATTCCTCATGGTGTTTGGAATTGAAATAGTCGTCGTTGTTCCCCCGTGACACCTGCTTCAGTTCTCGGTGCCTCCACACCTTGAAGCCCCTGCATTTCTCGCCTAGCAGGTGTTGGTACCCTCGCGAGTACTGCTGACGGTCCCGCATTGTTCGTGATAATCTGGTCAGAAGTTATCCGTTGAGCCTCTTCATTGGGTCCCTCTACAGCTCTAAAGCGAGATCTGGTCATTTTAGTCATATTTCGTCAAGTTAATAGAACACGGTAATATAATACAATTGGAATGTATATAACCAAAATAATGATAATCAAATTTATTATCGGACTAGCTTGGTTTGGAACACCTATTACAAGCTTACTAGGTTGAAAAGGTAAATTACAAGTTTAGTATCGCGCATTAAGGCATTCGATGCTGACGTATCGAATAGCAGTTGTTCGATGTTAGATGTATAGTAGAGATCATGTGTCTAATTCAGCTATATCGAATCAGATATTCAAAGTTGCCTTACGTATCGAATTCGATGTCCTCTTCTCTATATCGTATCGAATGAACCAAATTCGTCCAGATGAATGTTGAATAGAGTGTGTTCGATCTACTCCAGTATCGAATGCACAGTTGTTCGATTTTGACTAGCTCGAAGTGATTATCCAATCAGAATGTACATGGACTACAAGGGGACAGGCTATATATAACAACCGTCCTGTGGGTCCCATTGACAGATGCAGAACACGCATCGAATCAGATTGGATGAACATCAAACATCCAATATCAGTGTTGGACCAATATGCAACGTTGGGCCAATCCTAAAATATGTCCATCAATTTCTAAAGATGCCTTATCACTTTCTCTCACTTATATTTTTGCCCTTAAACTTTTTATACGTGAGTTTATGTCCGGTAACTTTACCAAAAATGTTCAAAACAGTGTTTGACGCCATGTAGTTGCCATGTCATCAAGTTTTGCATATGTGGAAAAAAAATGCTGCCACATCATCCAATTTATAATTTTTATATTTCTTTATAATTATCTTAAAAAAAACATAAAAATTGAAAAGAAAAAAAACAATCGTTTCTTTCTACCACCCCTTCCCCCTACAAACCCGACAACCCCCCGTAGCTGATATGTGTATTTCCCGTCGAGTGAGTGATCCAAAACCAATCTAGCTTGACTCGAGAATTGATCTTCAAACATCTTCCTCAGTTGGTTGTAGCTTTTGATTGATCCTGGAGTAATCCGATTAAACCAGTCTATGGCTACCCTTGACAAGGTTGTTGCGAATATCCTAGCTGGGATATTGTCTTTGAAACCGTAAAAATATTGTTTCCTGTCCAGGTGAAAAAAGGTGATCGTGGGGATCAGACTTACCATCGTAAGTTTTTAGATCCGGGATCTTTTCCCCCTGTCCTAAGATATCTGCTCCTATCGCTTTGGAAAATGGGCTACGATTAGAAGTTTCATCCACATGTGCCATCCGCCCGTCGAGTACTGCTTTCTCTCTCTCAAGCCTCTTTATTTTTCTGGTCATTTTGTCATGCTCCCTCCTGGAGTCACGACTAGCCGGATGTCTCCTTTCGTTTCTATCCTCTCTCCTTCTTGGTTCATCACATTGGTTTCCTTCCTCGTCATGTTCATTTATGGAGTCATGACTCTCCGGACGTCTCCCAACATCCCTATCTTCTATCCTTCTTTGTTCATATCTTTGGTTTCCTTGGTTTTCTTTCTATTTCCTCACATGATGCCTTCTTGATTGCACCTCGACTGATTTTAACTTCCTTCTCTGATAGTCGCGGGTCGACTTTTCTTTGCTTTGTGGTTCTTCTAATGCAAGGTTACTTCTTCGGTCGTCCTATCGCGATTTCTATTTCTCTTCTCCTCTTGAAGTTCTAGTTGCGGAACCTTGTTCTCTTACGGCCTCTGGATGTTCAATAGGCGGCGGTGTTAGTACGGGCGGTGCAGGAGTCAATACTTCTACTAGTACGGCCTTTACTATCGCCATGATTTCGTTCCTCATGGTGTTTGGAATTGAAACAATCGTCGTTGTTGCCCCCGTGACACCTGTTTCAGTTCTCGGTGCCTCCACACCTTAAAGACCTTGCATTTCTCGCCTTGCGGATGTTGGTACCCTCGCGGGTACTTCTGACTGTCCCGCATTGTTCGGGATAATCTTGTCATGAGTTATCCGTTGACCCTCTTCATTGGGTCCCTCTACAGCTCTACTGCGAGATCTGGTAATTTTGGTCTTATTTCGTCAAGGTAATAGAACACGGTAAAATAATACAATTGGAATGTAAATAACCAAAATAATGCTAGTTAAGTTTATTATCGGACTAGCTTGGTTTAGAACACCTATTACAAGCTTACTAGGTTGAAAAGGCAAATTACAAGTTTAGTTTCGCGCATTAAGGCGTTCGATGCTGACATATCGAATAGCCGTTGTTCGATGTTAGATGTATAGTAGAGAATATGTGTCGAATTCAGATATATCAAATCAGAGAGATTCAAAACTGCCTTACGTATCGAATTCGATGTCCTATTCTCTATATCTTATCGAATGCACCAAATTCGTCCAGCTGAATGTGGAATGGAGTGTGTTCGATCTAGTTCAGTATCAAATGCATAGTTTTTCGATGTTGACTAGCTCGAAGTGATTATCCAATGAAATTGTACATGGACTACAAGGGGACAAGCTATATATAGCAACTGTCACGTGGGTCCCATTGACATATGAGGAACACGCATCGAATTAGATTGGATGCACGTCAAATATCCAATATCAGTGTTGGATCAATATGCAGTGTTGGGCCAATCCTAAAATATGTCCATCAATTTCTAAAGATGCCTTATCACTTTCTCTCACTTTAATTTTTGCCCTTTAACTTTTTATACGTGAGTTTATGTCCGGTAACTTTACCAAAAATGTTCAAAACATTGTTTGACGCCATGTAGCTGCCATGTCATCAAGTTTTGCATATGTGGAAAAAAATTGCTGCCACGTCATCCAATTTATAATTTTTATATTTCTTTATAATTATCTTTATTATATAAATTATAAAAAACTCATTTTATAATTGTAATAACTAATAAATTTTAATTAAAAAAGTTAAATATTAATAATTAACTTTATTATTTAAATTTGAAAAACATATTTTATAATTCTAATATGAAAATCATAATATTTAATAACAAAAAAAATATGAAAATAAACAAATAAACAAATAAGGAAAAATAGATATTTACTAATATATTCTTTTAAATAACTAACTTTATTTATTTAAATTATAAAATATTCATGTATACATATAATTTCAAATAATTACTTACAAATTAAAAAACTTAAAAAAAAACATAAAAATTGAAAAGAAAAAAAAACAATCGTTTCTTTCTACCACCCCTTCCCCCTACAAACCCGACACCCAAACCCGACACCCCCCGTAACTGATATGTGTATTTCCCGTCGAGTGCGTCATCCAAAACCAATCTAGCTTGACTTGAGAATTGATCTTCAAACATCTTCCTCAGTTGGTTGTAGCTTTTGATTGATCCTGGAGTAATCCGACTAAACCAGTCTATGGCTACCCTTGACAAGGTTGTTGCGAATATCCTAGCTGGGATATTGTCTTTGAAACCGTAAAAATATTGTTTCCTGTCCAGGTGAAAAAAGGTGATCGTGGGGATCAGACTTACCATCGTAAGTTTTTAGATCCGGGATCTTTTCCCCCTGTCCTAAGATATCTGCTCCTATCGCTTTGGAAAATGGGCTACGATTAGAAGTTTCATCCACATGTGCCATCCGCCCGTCGAGTACTGCTTTCTCTCTCTCAAGCCTCTTTATTTTTCTGGTCATTTTGTCATGCTCCCTCCTAGAGTCACGACTAGCCGGATGTCTCCTTTCGTTTCTATCCTCTCTCCTTCTTGGTTCATCACATTGGTTTCCTTCCTCGTCATGTTCATTTATGGAGTCATGACTCTCCGGACGTTTCCCAACATCCCTATCTTCTATCCTTCTTTGTTCATATCTTTGGTTTCCTTGGTTTTCTTTCTATTTCCTCACATGATGCCTTCTTGATTGCACCTCGACTGATTTTAACTTCCTTCTCTGATAGTCGCGGGTCGACTTTTCTTTGCTTTGTGGTTCTTCTAATGCAAGGTTACTTCTTCGGTCGTCCTATCGCGATTTCTATTTCTCTTCTCCTCTTGAAGTTCTAGTTGCGGAACCTTGTTCTCTTACGGCCTCTGGATGTTCAATAGGCGGCGGTGTTAGTACGGGCGGTGCAGGAGTCAATACTTCTACTAGTACGGCCTTTACTATCGCCATGATTTTGTTCCTCACGGTGTTTGGAATTGAAACAATCGTCGTTGTTGCCCCCGTGACACCTGTTTCAATTCTCGGTGCCTCCACACCTTAAAGACCTTGCATTTCTCGCCTTGCGGATGTTGGTACCCTCGCGGGTACTGCTGACGGTCCCGCATTGTTCGGGATAATCTTGTCAGGAGTTATCCGTTGACCCTCTTCATTGGGTCCCTCTACAGCTCTACTGCGAGATCTGGTAATTTTGGTCTTATTTCGTCAAGGTAATAGAACACGGTAAAATAATACAATTGGAATGTAAATAACCAAAATAATGCTAGTTAAGTTTATTATCGGACTAGCTTGGTTTAGAACACCTATTACAAGCTTACTAGGTTGAAAAGGCAAATTACAAGTTTAGTTTCGCGCATTAAGGCGTTCGATGCTGACATATCGAATAGCCGTTGTTCGATGTTAGATGTATAGTAGAGAATATGTGTCGAATTCAGATATATCAAATCAGAGAGATTCAAAACTGCCTTACGTATCGAATTCGATGTCCTATTCTCTATATCTTATCCAATGCACCAAATTCGTCCAGCTGAATGTGGAATGGAGTGTGTTCGATCTAGTTCAGTATCAAATGCATAGTTTTTCGATGTTGACTAGCTCGAAGTGATTATCCAATCAAATTGTACATGGACTACAAGGGGACAAGCTATATATATCAACTGTCACGTGGGTCCCATTGACATATGAGGAACACGCATCGAATTAGATTGGATGCACGTCAAATATCCAATATCAGTGTTGGATCAATATGCAGTGTTGGGCCAATCCTAAAATATGTCCATCAATTTCTAAAGATGCCTTATCACTTTCTCTCACTTTAATTTTTGCCCTTTAACTTTTTATACGTGAGTTTATGTCCGGTAACTTTACCAAAAATGTTCAAAACATTGTTTGACGCCATGTAGCTGCCATGTCATCAAGTTTTGCATATGTGGAAAAAAATAGTTGCCACGTCATCCAATTTATAATTTTTATATTTCTTTATAATTATCTTTATTATATAAATTATAAAAAACTCATTTTATAATTGTAATAACTAATAAATTTTAAATAAAAAAGTTAAATATTAATAATTAACTTTATTATTTAAATTTGAAAAACATATTTTATAATTCTAATTTGAAAATCATAATATTTAATAACAAAAAAAATATGAAAATAAACAAATAAACAAATAAGGAAAAATAGATATTTACTAATATATTCTTTTAAATAATTAACTTTATTTATTTAAATTATAAAATATTCATGTATACATATAATTTCAAATAATTACTTACCAATTAAAAAACTTAAAAAAAACATAAAAATTGAAAAGAAAAAAAAACAATCGTTTCTTTCTACCACCCCTTCCCCCTACAAACCCGACACCCAAACCCGACACCCCCCGTAACTGATATGTGTATTTCCCGTCGAGTGTGTCATCCAAAACCAATCTAGCTTGACTCGAGAATTGATCTTCAAACATCTTCCTCAGTTGGTTGTAGCTTTTGATTGATCCTGGAGTAATCCGATTAAACCAGTCTATGGCTACCCCTGACAAGGTTGTTGCGAATATCCTAGCTTGGATATTGTCTTTGAAACCGTACAAATACTGTTTCCTGGCCAGGTGAAAAAAGGTGATCGTGGGGATCAGACTTACCATCGTAAGTTTTTAGATCCGGGATCTTTTCCCCCTGTCCTAAGATATCTGCTTCTATCGCTTTGGAAAATAGGCTACGGTTAGAAGTATCATCCACATGTGCCATCCGCCCGTCGAGTACTGCTTTCTCTCTCTCAAGCCTCTTTATTTTTCTGGTCATTTTCTCATGCTCCCTCCTGGAGTCATGACTAGCCGGATGTCTCCTTTCGTCACTATCCTCTCTCCTTCTTGGTTCATCACTTTGGTTTTCTTCGTCGTCATGTTCATTTATGGAGTCATGACTCTCCGGACGTCTCCCAACATCCCTATCTTCTATCCTTCTTTGTTCATCTCTTTGGTTTCCTTGCTTTTCTTTCTATTTCCTGACATGATGCCTTCTTGATTGCACCTCGACTGATTTTAACTTTCTTCTCTGATCATCGCGGGTCGACTTTTCTTTGCTTTGTGGTTCTTCTAATGCATGGTTACTTCTTCGGTCGTCCTATCGCGATTTCTATTTCTCTTCTCCTCTTGAAATTCTGGCTGCGGAACCTTGTTCTCTTACGGCCTCTGGATGTTCAATAGGCGGCGGTGTTAGTACGGGCGGTGCAGGAGTCAATACTTCTGCTAGTACGGCCTTTACTATCGCCATGATTTCGTTCCTCATGGTGTTTGCAATTGAAACAATCGTCGTTGTTGCCCCCGTGACACCTGTTTCAGGTGCCTCCACACCTTAAAGACCTTGCATTTCTCGCCTTGCGGATGTTGGTACCCTCGCGGGTACTACTGACGGTCCCGCATTGTTCGGGATAATCTTGTCAGGAGTTATCCGTTGACCCTCTTCATTGGGTCCCTCTACAGCTCTACTGCGAGATCTGGTAATTTTGGTCTTATTTCGTCAAGGTAATAGAACACGGTAAAATAATACAATTGGAATGTAAATAACCAAAATAATGCTAGTTAAGTTTATTATCGGACTAGCTTGGTTTAGAACACCTATTACAAGCTTACTAGGTTGAAAAGGCAAATTACAAGTTTAGTTTCGCGCATTAAGGCGTTCGATGCTGACATATCGAATAGCCGTTGTTCGATGTTAGATGTATAGTAGAGAATATGTGTCGAATTCAGATATATCAAATTAGAGAGATTCAAAACTGCCTTACGTATCGAATTCGATGTCCTATTCTCTATATCTTATCCAATGCACCAAATTCGTCCAGCTAATTGTGGAATAGAGTGTGTTCGATCTAGTTTAGTATCAAATGCATAGTTTTTCGATGTTGACTAGCTCGAAGGGATTATCCAATCAAATTGTACATGGACTACAAGGGGACAAGCTATATATAGCAACTGTCACGTGGGTCCCATTGACATATGCAGAACACGCATCGAATCAGATTGGATGCACATCAAACATCCAATATCAGTGTTGGATCAATATGCAGTGTTGGGCCAATCCTAAAATATGTCCATCAATTTCTAAAGATGCCTTATCACTTTCTCTCACTTTAATTTTTGCCCTTCAACTTTTTATACGTGAGTTTATGTCCGGTAACTTTACCAAAAATGTTCAAAACATTGTTTCACGCCATGTAGGTGCCATGTCATCAAGTTTTGCATATGTGGAAAAAAATTGCTGCCACGTCATCCAATTTATATTTTTTATATTTCTTTATAATTATCTTTATTATATAAATTATAAAAAACTCATTTTATAATTGTAATAACTAATAAATTTTAATTAAAAAAGTTAAATCTTAATAATTAACTTTATTATTTAAATTTGAAAAACATATTCTATAATTCTAATTTGAAAATCATAATATTTAATAACAAAGAAAAATATGAACATAAACAAATAAACAAATAAGGAAAAATAGATATTTGCTAATATATTCTTTTAAATAATTAACTTTATTTATTTAAATTATAAAATATTCATGTATACATATAATTTCAAATAATTACTTACCCATTAAAAAACTTAAAAAAAACATAAAAATTGAAAAGAAAAAAAAAACAATCGTTTCTTTCTACCACCCCTTCCCCCTACAAACCTGACACCCAAAACCGACACCCCCCGTAACTGATATGTGTTTTTCCCGTCTAGTGCGTCATCCAAAACCAATCTAGCTTGACTCGAGAATTGATCTGCAAACATCTTCCTCAGTTGGTTGTAGCTTTTGATTGATCCTGGAGTAATCCGATTAAACCAGTCTATGGCTACCCTGACAAGGTTGTTCCGAATATCCTAGCTTGGATATTGTCTTTGAAACCGTACAAATACTGTTTCCAGTCCAGGTGAAATAAGGTGATCGTGGGGATCAGACTTACCATCGTAAGTTTTTAGATCCGGGATCTTTTCCCCTTGTCCTAAGATATCTGCTTCTATCGCTTTGGAAAATGGGCTACGGTTAGAAGTATCATCCACATGTGCCATCCGCCCGTCGAGTACTGCTTTCTCTCTCTCAAGCCTCTTTATTTTTCTGGTCATTTTGTCGTGCTCCCTCCTGGAGTCATGACTAGTCGGATGTCTCCTTTCGTCACTATCCTCTCTCCCTCTTGGTTCATCACTTTAGTTTTCTTCGTCGTCATGTTCACTTATGGAGTCATGACTCTCCAGACATCTCCCAACATCCCTATCTTCTATCCTTCTTTGTTCATCTCTTTGGTTTCCTTGCTTTTCTTTCTATTTCCTGACATGATGCCTTCTTGATTGCACCTCGATTGATTTTAACTTTCTTCTCTGATCATCGCGGGTCGACTTTTCTTTGCTTTGTGGTTCTTCTAATGCATGGTTACTTCTTCGGTCGTCCTATCGCGATTTCTATTTCTCTTCTCCTCTTGAAATTCTGGCTGCGGAACCTTGTTCTCTTACGGCCTCTTGATGTTCAATAGGCGGCGGTGTTAGAACGGGCGGTGCAGGAGTCAATACTTCTGCTAGTAAGGCCTTTACTATCGCCATGATTTCGTTCCTCATGGTGTTTGGAATTGAAAAAATCGTCGTTGTTGCCCCCGTGACACCTGTTTCAGTTCTCGGTGCCTCCACACCTTAAAGACCTTGCATTTCTCGCCTTGCGGATGTTGGTACCCTCGCGGGTACTGCTGACGGTCCCGCATTGTTCGGGATAATCTTGTCAGGAGTTATCCGTTGACCCTCTTCATTGGGTCCCTCTACAGCTCTACTGCGAGATCTGGTAATTTTGGTCTTATTTCGTCAAGGTAATAGAACACGGTAAAATAATACAATTGGAATGTAAATAACCAAAATAATGCTAGTTAAGTTTATTATCAGACTAGCTTGGTTTAGAACACCTATTACAAGCTTACTAGGTTGAAAAGGCAAATTACAAGTTTAGTTTCGCGCATTAAGGCGTTCGATGCTGACATATCGAATAGCCGTTGTTCGATGTTAGATGTATAGTAGAGAATATGTGTCGAATTCAGATATATCAAATCAGAGATATGCAAAACTGCCTTATGTATCGAATTCGATGTCCTATTCTCTATATCTTATCGAATGCACCAAATTCGTCCAGATGAATGTGGAATGGAGTGTGTTCGATCTAGTTCAGTATCAAATGCATAGTTTTTCGATGTTGACTAGCTCGAAGTGATTATCCAATCAAATTGTACATGGACTACAAGGGGACAAGCTATATATAGCAACTGTCACGTGGGTCCCATTGACATATGCCGAACACGCATCGAATTAGATTGGATGCACGTCAAATATCCAATATCAGTGTTGGATCAATATGCAGTGTTGGGCCAATCCTAAAATATGTCCATCAATTTCTAAAGATGCCTTATCACTTTCTCTCACTTTAATTTTTGCCCTTTAACTTTTTATACGTGAGTTTATGTCCGGTAACTTTACCAAAAATGTTCAAAACATTGTTTGACGCCATGTAGCTGCCATGTCATCAAGTTTTGCATATGTGGAAAAAAATTGCTGCCACGTCATCCAATTTATAATTTTTATATTTCTTTATAATTATCTTTATTATATAAATTATAAAAAACTCATTTTATAATTGTAATAACTAATAAATTTTAATTAAAAAAGTTAAATATTAATATTTAACTTTATTATTTAAATTTGAAAAACATATTTTATAATTCTAATTTGAAAATCATAATATTTAATAACAAAAAAAATATGAAAATAAACAAATAAACAAATAAGGAAAAATAGATATTTACTAATATATTCTTTTAAATAATTAACTTTATTTATTTAAATTATAAAATATTCATGTATACATATAATTTCAAATAATTACTTACCAATTAAAAAACTTAAAAAAAAACATAAAAATTGAAAAGAAAAAAAAACAATCGTTTCTTTCTACCACCCTCCCCCCAACAAACCCGACACCCAAACCCGACACCCCCCGTAACTGATATGTGTATTTCCCGTCGAGTGCGTCATCCAAAACCAATCTTCCTCAGTTGGTTGTAGCTTTTGATTGATCCTGGAGTAATCCGATTAAACCAGTCTATGGCTACCCCTGATAAGGTTGTTGCGAATATCCTAGCTTGGATATTGTCTTCGAAACCGTACAAATACTGTTTCCTGGTCAGGTGAAAAAAGGTGATCGTGGGGATCAGACTTACCATCATAAGTTTTTAGATCCGAGATCTTTTCCCCCTGTCCTAAGATATCTGCTTCTATCGCTTTGGAAAATAGGCTACGGTTAGAAGTATCATCCACATGTGCCATCCGCCCGTCGAGTACTGCTTTCTCTCTCTCAAGCCTCTTTATTTTTCTGGTTATTTTGTCATGCTCCCTCCTGGAGTCATGACTAGCCGGATGTCTCCTTTCGTCACTATCCTCTCTCCTTCTTGGTTCGTCACTTTGGTTTTCTTCGTCGTCATGTTCATTTATGGAGTCATGACTCTCCGGACGTCTCCCAACATCCCTATCTTCTATCCTTCTTTGTTCATCTCTTTGGTTTCCTTGGTTTTCTTTCTATTTCCTCACATGATGCCTTCTTGATTGCACCTTGACTGATTTTAACGTCCTTCTCTGATAGTCGCGTGTCGACTTTTCTTTGCTTTGTGGTTCTTCTAATGCAAGGTTACTTCTTCGGTCGTCCTATCGCGATTTCTATTTCTCTTCTCCTCTTGAAGTTCTAGTTGCGGAACCTTGTTCTCTTACGGCCTCTGGATGTTCAATAGGCGGCGGTGTTAGTACGGGCGGTGCAGGAGTCAATACTTCTGCTAGTACGGCCTTTACTATCGCCATGATTTCGTTCCTCATGGTGTTTGGAATTGAAACAATCGTCGTTGTTGCCCCCGTGACACTTGTTTCAGTTCTCTGTGCCTCCACACCTTAAAGACCTTGCATATCTCGCCTTGCGGATGTTGGTACCCTCGCGGGTACTGCTGACGGTACCGCATTGTTCGGGATAATCTGGTCAGGAGTTATCCGTTGACCCTCTTCATTGGGTCCCTCTACAGGTCTACTGCGAGATCTGGTAATTTTGGTCTTATTTCGTCAAGGTAATAGAACATGGTAAAATAATACAATTGGAATGTAAATAACCAAAATAATGCTAATTAAATTTATTATCGGACTAGCTTGGTTTGGAACACCTATTACAAGCTTACTAGGTTGAAAAGGTAAATTACAAGTTTAGTATCGCGCATTAAGGCGTTCGATGCTGACGTATCGAATAACCATTGTTCGATGTTAGATGTATAGTAGAGAACATGTGTCGAATTCAGATATATCAAATCAGAGAGACTCAAAGCTGCCTTACGTATCGAATTCGATGTCCTATTCTCTATATCTTATCGAATGCACCAAATTCGTCCAGATGAATATGGAATGGAGTGTGTTCGATCTAGTTCAGTATCAAATGCATAGTTTTTCGATGTTGACTAGCTCGAAGTGATTATCCAATCAGAATGTACATGGACTACAAGGGGACAAGCTATATATAGCAACTGTCCCGTGGGTCCCATTGACATATGCAGAACACGCATCGAATCAGATTGGATGCACATCAAACATCCAATATCAGTGTTGGATCAATATGCAGTGTTGGGCCAATCCTAAAATATCTCCATCAATTTCTAAAGATGCCTTATCACTTTCTCTCACTTTAATTTTTGCCCTTTAACTTTTTATACGTGAGTTTATGTCCGGTAACTTTACCAAAAATGTTCAAAACATTGTTTGACGCCATGTAGCTGCCATGTCATCAAGTTTTGCATATGTGGAAAAAAATAGTTGCCACGTCATCCAATTTATAATTTTTATATTTCTTTATAATTATCTTTATTATATAAATTATAAAAAACTCATTTTATAATTGTAATAACTAATAAATTTTAAATAAAAAAGTTAAATATTAATAATTAACTTTATTATTTAAATTTGAAAAACATATTTTATAATTCTAATTTGAAAATCATAATATTTAATAACAAAAAAAATATGAAAATAAACAAATAAACAAATAAGGAAAAATAGATATTTACTAATATATTCTTTTAAATAATTAACTTTATTTATTTAAATTATAAAATATTCATGTATACATATAATTTCAAATAATTACTTACCAATTAAAAAACTTAAAAAAAAACATAAAAATTGAAAAGAAAAAAAAACAATCGTTTCTTTCTACCACCCCTTCCCCCTACAAACCCGACACCCAAACCCGACACCCCCCGTAACTGATATGTGTATTTCCCGTCGAGTGTGTCATCCAAAACCAATCTAGCTTGACTCGAGAATTGATCTTCAAACATCTTCCTCAGTTGGTTGTAGCTTTTGATTGATCCTGGAGTAATCCGATTAAACCAGTCTATGGCTACCCCTGACAAGGTTGTTGCGAATATCCTAGCTTGGATATTGTCTTTGAAACCGTACAAATACTGTTTCCTGGCCAGGTGAAAAAAGGTGATCGTGGGGATCAGACTTACCATCGTAAGTTTTTAGATCCGAGATCTTTTCCCCCTGTCCTAAGATATCTGCTTCTATCGCTTTGGAGAATAGGCTACGGTTAGAAGTATCATCCACATGTGCCATCCGCCCGTCGAGTACTGCTTTCTCTCTCTCAAGCCTCTTTATTTTTCTGGTCATTTTGTCATGCTCCCTCCTAGAGTCACGACTAGCCGGATGTCTCCTTTCGTTTCTATCCTCTCTCCTTCTTGGTTCATCACATTGGTTTCCTTCCTCGTCATGTTCATTTATGGAGTCATGACTCTCCGGACGTTTCCCAACATCCCTATCTTCTATCCTTCTTTGTTCATATCTTTGGTTTCCTTGGTTTTCTTTCTATTTCCTCACATGATGCCTTCTTGATTGCACCTCGACTGATTTTAACTTCCTTCTCTGATAGTCGCGGGTCGACTTTTCTTTGCTTTGTGGTTCTTCTAATGCAAGGTTACTTCTTCGGTCGTCCTATCGCGATTTCTATTTCTCTTCTCCTCTTGAAGTTCTAGTTGCGGAACCTTGTTCTCTTACGGCCTCTGGATGTTCAATAGGCGGCGGTGTTAGTACGGGCGGTGCAGGAGTCAATACTTCTACTAGTACGGCCTTTACTATCGCCATGATTTTGTTCCTCACGGTGTTTGGAATTGAAACAATCGTCGTTGTTGCCCCCGTGACACCTGTTTCAATTCTCGGTGCCTCCACACCTTAAAGACCTTGCATTTCTCGCCTTGCGGATGTTGGTACCCTCGCGGGTACTGCTGACGGTCCCGCATTGTTCGGGATAATCTTGTCAGGAGTTATCCGTTGACCCTCTTCATTGGGTCCCTCTACAGCTCTACTGCGAGATCTGGTAATTTTGGTCTTATTTCGTCAAGGTAATAGAACACGGTAAAATAATACAATTGGAATGTAAATAACCAAAATAATGCTAGTTAAGTTTATTATCGGACTAGCTTGGTTTAGAACACCTATTACAAGCTTACTAGGTTGAAAAGGCAAATTACAAGTTTAGTTTCGCGCATTAAGGCGTTCGATGCTGACATATCGAATAGCCGTTGTTCGATGTTAGATGTATAGTAGAGAATATGTGTCGAATTCAGATATATCAAATCAGAGAGATTCAAAACTGCCTTATGTATCGAATTCGATGTCCTATTCTCTATATCTTATCGAATGCACCAAATTCGTCCAGATGAATGTGGAATGGAGTGTGTTCGATCTAGTTCAGTATCAAATGCATAGTGTTTCGATGTTGACTAGCTCGAAGTGATTATCCAATTAAATTGTACATGGACTACAAGGGGACAAGCTATATATAGTAACTGTCACGTGGGTCCCATTGACATATGCCGAACACGCATCGAATTAGATTGGATGCACGTCAAATATCCAATATCAGTGCTGGATCAATATGCAGTGTTGGGCCAATCCTAAAATATGTCCATCAATTTCTAAAGATGCCTTATCACTTTCTCTCACTTTAATTTTTGCCCTTTAACTTTTTATACGTGAGTTTATGTCCGGTAACTTTACCAAAAATGTTCAAAACATTGTTTCACGCCATGTAGCTGCCATGTCATCAAGTTTTGCATATGTGGAAAAAAATTGCTGCCACGTCATCCAATTTATAATTTTTATATTTCTTTATAATTATCTTTATTATATAAATTATAAAAAACTCATTTTATAATTGTAATAACTAATAAATTTTAATTAAAAAAGTTAAATATTAATATTTAACTTTATTATTTAAATTTGAAAAACATATTTTATAATTCTAATTTGAAAATCATAATATTTAATAACAAAAAAAATATGAAAATAAACAAATAAACAAATAAGGAAAAATAGATATTTACTAATATATTCTTTTAAATAATTAACTTTATTTATTTAAATTATAAAATATTCATGTATACATATAATTTCAAATAATTACTTACCAATTAAAAAACTTAAAAAAAAAAACATAAAAATTGAAAAGAAAAAAAAACAATCGTTTCTTTCTACCACCCCTCCCCCCAACAAACCCGACACCCAAACCCGACACCCCCCGTAACTGATATGTGTATTTCCCGTCGAGTGCGTCATCCAAAACCAATCTAGCTTGACTCGAGAATTGATCTTCAAACATCTTCCTCAGTTGGTTGTAGCTTTTGATTGATCCTGGAGTAATCCGATTAAACCAGTCTATGGCTACCCCTGACAAGGTTGTTGCGAATATCCTAGCTTGGATATTGTCTTTGAAACCGTACAAATACTGTTTCCTGGCCAGGTGAAAAAAGGTGATCGTGGCGATCAGACTTACCATCGTAAGTTTTTAGATCCGAGATATTTTCCCCCTGTCCTAAGATATCTGCTTCTATCGCTTTGGAAAATAGGCTACGGTTAGAAGTATCATCCACATGTGCCATCCGCCCGTCGAGTACTGCTTTCTCTCTCTCAAGCCTCTTTATTTTTCTGGTTATTTTGTCATGCTCCCTCCTGGAGTCATGACTAGTCGGATGTCTCCTTTCGTCACTATCCTCTCTCCCTCTTGGTTCATCACTTTAGTTTTCTTCGTCGTCATGTTCACTTATGGAGTCATGACTCTCCAGATATCTCCCAACATCCCTATCTTCTATCCTTCTTTGTTCATCTCTTTGGTTTCCTTGCTTTTCTTTCTATTTCCTGACATGATGCCTTCTTGATTGCACCTCGATTGATTTTAACTTTCTTCTCTGATCATCGCGGGTCGACTTTTCTTTGCTTTGTGGTTCTTCTAATGCATGGTTACTTCTTCGGTCGTCCTATCGCGATTTCTATTTCTCTTCTCCTCTTGAAGTTCTAGTTGCGGAACCTTGTTCTCTTACGGCCTCTGGATGTTCAATAGGCGGCGGTGTTAGTACGGGCGGTGCAGGAGTCAATACTTCTGCTAGTACGGCCTTTACTATCGCCATGATTTCGTTCCTCATGGTGTTTAGAATTGAAACAATCGTCGTTGTTGCCCCCGTGACACCTGTTTCAGTTCTCGGTGCCTCCACACCTTAAAGACCTTGCATTTCTCGCCTTGCGGATGTTGGTACCCTCGCGGGTACTGCTCACGGTCCCGCATTGTTCGGGATAATCTTGTCAGGAGTTATCCGTTGACCCTCTTCATTGGGTCCCTCTACAGCTCTACTGCGAGATCTGGTAATTTTGGTCTTATTTCGTCAAGGTAATAGAACACGGTAAAATAATACAATTGGAATGTAAATAACCAAAATAATGCTAGTTAAGTTTATTATCGGACTAGCTTGGTTTAGAACACCTATTACAAGCTTACTAGGTTGAAAAGGCAAATTACAAGTTTAGTTTCGCGCATTAAGGCGTTCGATGCTGACATATCGAATAGCCGTTGTTCGATGTTAGATGTATAGTAGAGAATATGTGTCGAATTCAGATATATCAAATCAGAGAGATTCAAAACTGCCTTATGTATCGAATTCGATGTCCTATTCTCTATATCTTATCGAATGCACCAAATTCGTCCAGATGAATGTGGAATGGAGTGTGTTCGATCTAGTTCAGTATCAAATGCATAGTGTTTCGATGTTGACTAGCTCGAAGTGATTATCCAATTAAATTGTACATGGACTACAAGGGGACAAGCTATATATAGTAACTGTCACGTGGGTCCCATTGACATATGCCGAACACGCATCGAATTAGATTGGATGCACGTCAAATATCCAATATCAGTGCTGGATCAATATGCAGTGTTGGGCCAATCCTAAAATATGTCCATCAATTTCTAAAGATGCCTTATCACTTTCTCTCACTTTAATTTTTGCCCTTTAACTTTTTATACGTGAGTTTATGTCCGGTAACTTTACCAAAAATGTTCAAAACATTGTTTCACGCCATGTAGCTGCCATGTCATCAAGTTTTGCATATGTGGAAAAAAATTGCTGCCACGTCATCCAATTTATAATTTTTATATTTCTTTATAATTATCTTTATTATATAAATTATAAAAAACTCATTTTATAATTGTAATAACTAATAAATTTTAATTAAAAAAGTTAAATATTAATATTTAACTTTATTATTTAAATTTGAAAAACATATTTTATAATTCTAATTTGAAAATCATAATATTTAATAACAAAAAAAATATGAAAATAAACAAATAAACAAATAAGGAAAAATAGATATTTACTAATATATTCTTTTAAATAATTAACTTTATTTATTTAAATTATAAAATATTCATGTATACATATAATTTCAAATAATTACTTACCAATTAAAAAACTTAAAAAAAAAACATAAAAATTGAAAAGAAAAAAAAACAATCGTTTCTTTCTACCACCCCTCCCCCCAACAAACCCGACACCCAAACCTGACACCCCCCGTAACTGATATGTGTATTTCCCGTCGAGTGCGTCATCCAAAACCAATCTAGCTTGACTCGAGAATTGATCTTCAAACATCTTCCTCAGTTGGTTGTAGCTTTTGATTGATCCTGGAGTAATCCGATTAAACCAGTCTATGGCTACCCCTGACAAGGTTGTTGCGAATATCCTAGCTTGGATATTGTCTTTGAAACCGTACAAATACTGTTTCCTGGCCAGGTGAAAAAAGGTGATCGTGGCGATCAGACTTACCATCGTAAGTTTTTAGATCCGAGATATTTTCCCCCTGTCCTAAGATATCTGCTTCTATCGCTTTGGAAAATAGGCTACGGTTAGAAGTATCATCCACATGTGCCATCCGCCCGTCGAGTACTGCTTTCTCTCTCTCAAGCCTCTTTATTTTTCTGGTTATTTTGTCATGCTCCCTCCTGGAGTCATGACTAGCCGGATGTCTCCTTTCGTCACTATCCTCTCTCCTTCTTGGTTCATCACTTTGGTTTTCTTCGTCGTCATGTTCATTTATGGAGTCATGACTCTCCGGACGTCTCCCAACATCCCTATATTCTATCCTTCTTTGTTCATCTCTTTGGTTTCCTTGGTTTTCTTTCTATTTCCTCACATGATGCCTTCTTGATTGCACCTTGACTGATTTTAACGTCCTTCTCTGATAGTCGCGGGTCGACTTTTCTTTGCTTTGTGGTTCTTCTAATGCAAGGTTACTTCTTCGGTCGTCCTATCGCGATTTCTATTTCTCTTCTCCTCTTGAAGTTCTAGTTGCGGAACCTTGTTCTCTTACGGCCTCTGGATGTTCAATAGGCGGCGGTGTTAGTACGGGCGGTGCAGGAGTCAATACTTCTGCTAGTACGGCCTTTACTATCGCCATGATTTCGTTCCTCATGGTGTTTGGAATTGAAACAATCGTCGTTGTTGCCCCCGTGACACTTGTTTCAGTTCTCTGTGCCTCCACACCTTAAAGACCTTGCATATCTCGCCTTGCGGATGTTGGTACCCTCGCGGGTACTGCTGACGGTACCGCAATGTTCGGGATAATCTGGTCAGGAGTTATCCGTTGACCCACTTCATTGGGTCCCTCTACAGCTCTACTGCGAGATCTGGTAATTTTGGTCTTATTTCGTCAAGGTAATAGAACATGGTAAAATAATACAATTGGAATGTAAATAACCAAAATAATGCTAATTAAATTTATTATCGGACTAGCTTGGTTTGGAACACCTATTACAAGCTTACTAGGTTGAAAAGGTAAATTACAAGTTTAGTATCGCGCATTAAGGCGTTCGATGCTGACGTATCGAATAGCCATTGTTCGATGTTAGATGTATAGTAGAGAACATGTGTCGAATTCAGATATATCAAATCAGAGAGACTCAAAGCTGCCTTACGTATCGAATTCGATGTCCTATTCTCTATATCTTATCGAATGCACCAAATTCGTCCAGATGAATATGGAATGGAGTGTGTTCGATCTAGTTCAGTATCAAATGCATAGTTTTTCGATGTTGACTAGCTCGAAGTGATTATCCAATCAGAATGTACATGGACTACAAGGGGACAAGCTATATATAGCAACTGTCCCGTGGGTCCCATTGACATATGCAGAACACGTATCGAATCAGATTGGATGCACATCAAACATCCAATATCAGTGTTGGAACAATATTCAGTGTTGGGCCAATCCTAAAATATGTCCATCAATTTCTAAAGATGCCTTATCACTTTCTCTCACTTTAATTTTTGCCCTTTAACTTTTTATACGTGAGTTTATGTCCGGTAACTTTACCAAAAATGTTCAAAACATTGTTTGACGCCATGTAGCTGCCATGTCATCAAGTTTTGCATATGTGGAAAAAAATAGTTGCCACGTCCTCCAATTTATAATTTTTTTATTTCTTTATAATTATCTTTATTATATAAATTATAAAAAACTCATTTTATAATTGTAATAACTAATAAATTTTAAATAAAAAAGTTAAATATTAATAATTAACTTTATTATTTAAATTTGAAAAACATATTTTATAATTCTAATTTGAAAATCATAATATTTAATAACAAAAAAAATATGAAAATAAACAAATAAACAAATAAGGAAAAATAGATATTTACTAATATATTCTTTTAAATAATTAACTTTATTTATTTAAATTATAAAATATTCATGTATACATATAATTTCAAATAATTACTTACCAATTAAAAAACTTAAAAAAAAACATAAAAATTGAAAAGAAAAAAAAACAATCGTTTCTTTCTACCACCCCTTCCCCCTACAAACCCGACACCCAAACCCGACACCCCCCGTAACTGATATGTGTATTTCCCGTCGAGTGTGTCATCCAAAACCAATATAGCTTGACTCGAGAATTGATCTTCAAACATCTTCCTCAGTTGGTTGTAGCTTTTGATTGATCCTGGAGTAATCCGATTAAACCAGTCTATGGCTACCCCTGACAAGGTTGTTGCGAATATCCTAGCTTGGATATTGTCTTTGAAACCGTACAAATACTGTTTCCTGGCCAGGTGAAAAAAGGTGATCGTGGCGATCAGACTTACCATCGTAAGTTTTTAGATCCGAGATATTTTCCCCCTGTCCTAAGATATCTGCTTCTATCGCTTTGGAAAATAGGCTACGGTTAGAAGTATCATCCACATGTGCCATCCGCCCGTCGAGTACTGCTTTCTCTCTCTCAAGCCTCTTTATTTTTCTGGTCATTTTGTCATGCTCCCTCCTGGAGTCATGACTAGCCGGATGTCCATCAATTTCTAAAGATGCCTTATCACTTTCTCTCACTTTAATTTTTGCCCTTTAACTTTTTATACGTGAGTTTATGTCCGGTAACTTTACCAAAAATGTTCAAAACATTGTTTGACGCCATGTAGCTGCCATGTCATCAAGTTTTGCATATGTGGGAAAAAATTGCTGCCACGTCATCCAATTTATAATTTTTATATTTCCTTATAATTATCTTTATTATATAAATTATAAAAAACTCATTTTATAATTGTAATAACTAATAAATTTTAATTAAAAAAGTTAAATATTAATAATTAACTTTATTATTTAAATTTGAAAAACATTTTCTATAATTCTAATTTGAAAATCATAATATTTAATAACAAAAAAAAATATGAAAATAAACAAATAAGGAAAAATAGATATTTACTAATATATTCTTTTAAATAATTAACTTTATTTATTTAAATTATAAAATATTCATGTATACATATAATTTCAAATAATTACTTACCAATTAAAAAACGTAAAAAAAAAACATAAAAATTGAAAAGAAAAAAAAACAATCGTTTCTTTCTACCACCCCTTCCCCCTACAAACCCGACACCCAAACCCGACACCCCCCGTAACTGATATGTGTATTTCCCGTCGAGTGCGTCATCCAAAACCAAGCTAGCTTGACTCGAGAATGGATCTTCAAACATCTTCCTCAGTTGGTTGTAGCTTTTGATTGATCCTGGAGTAATCCGATTAAACCAGTCTATGGCTACCCCTGACAAGGTTGTTGCGAATATCCTAGCTTGGATATTGTCTT
The DNA here is from genome assembly GCA_948329865.1 of Linaria vulgaris. Classification (NCBI taxonomy): domain Eukaryota; kingdom Viridiplantae; phylum Streptophyta; class Magnoliopsida; order Lamiales; family Plantaginaceae; genus Linaria; species Linaria vulgaris. The sequence continues at coordinate 9,681,366 of OX415249.1, read as the reverse complement.
TGAAACCGTACAAATACTGTTTCCTGGCCAGGTGAAAAAAGGTGATCGTGGCGATCAGACTTACCATCGTAAGTTTTTAGATCCGAGATATTTTCCCCCTGTCCTAAGATATCTGCTTCTATCGCTTTGGAAAATAGGCTACGGTTAGAAGTATCATCCACATGTGCCATCCGCCCGTCGAGTACTGCTTTCTCTCTCTCAAGCCTCTTTATTTTTCTGGTCATTTTGTCATGCTCCCTCCTGGAGTCATGACTAGCCGGATGTCTCCTTTCGTCACTATCCTCTCTCCTTCTTGGTTCATCACTTTGGTTTTCTTCGTCGTCATGTTCATTTATGGAGTCATGACTCTCCGGACGTCTCCCAACATCCCTATCTTCTATCCTTCTTTGTTCATCTCTTTGGTTTCCTTGGTTTTCTTTCTATTTCCTCACATGATGCCTTCTTGATTGCACCTTGACTGATTTTAACGTCCTTCTCTGATAGTCGCGGGTCGACTTTTCTTTGCTTTGTGGTTCTTCTAATGCAAGGTTACTTCTTCGGTCGTCCTATCGCGATTTCTATTTCTCTGCTCCTCTTGAAGTTCTAGTTGCGGAACCTTGTTCTCTTACGGCCTCTGGATGTTCAATAGGCGGCGGTGTTAGTACGGGCGGTGAAGGAGTCAATACTTCTGCTAGTACGGCCTTTACTATCGCCATGATTTCGTTCCTCATGGTGTTTGGAATTGAAACAATCGTCGTTGTTGCCCCCGTGACACCTGTTTCAGTTCTCGGTGCCTCCACACCTTAAAGACCTTGCATTTCTCGCCTTGCGGATGTTGGTACCCTCGCGGGTACTGCTGACGGTCCCGCATTGTTCGGGATAATCTTGTCAGGAGTTATCCGTTGACCCTCTTCATTGGGTCCCTCTACAGCTCTACTGCGAGATCTGGTAATTTTGGTCTTATTTCGTCAAGGTAATAGAACACGGTAAAATAATACAATTGGAATGTAAATAACCAAAATAATGCTAGTTAAGTTTATTATCGGACTAGCTTGGTTTAGAACACCTATTACAAGCTTACTAGGTTGAAAAGGCAAATTACAAGTTTAGTTTCGCGCATTAAGGCGTTCGATGCTGACATATCGAATAGCCGTTGTTCGATGTTAGATGTATAGTAGAGAATATGTGTCGAATTCAGATATATCAAATCAGAGAGATTCAAAACTGCCTTATGTATCGAATTCGATGTCCTATTCTCTATATCTTATCGAATGCACCAAATTCGTCCAGATGAATGTGGAATGGAGTGTGTTCGATCTAGTTCAGTATCAAATGCATAGTGTTTCGATGTTGACTAGCTCGAAGTGATTATCCAATTAAATTGTACATGGACTACAAGGGGACAAGCTATATATAGTAACTGTCACGTGGGTCCCATTGACATATGCCGAACACGCATCGAATTAGATTGGATGCACGTCAAATATCCAATATCAGTGTTGGATCAATATGCAGTGTTGGGCCAATCCTAAAATATGTCCATCAATTTCTAAAGATGCCTTATCACTTTCTCTCACTTTAATTTTTGCCCTTTAACTTTTTATACGTGAGTTTATGTCCGGTAACTTTACCAAAAATGTTCAAAACATTATTTGACGCCATGTAGCTGCCATGTCATCAAGTTTTGCATATGTGGGAAAAAATTGCTGCCACGTCATCCAATTTATAATTTTTATATTTCCTTATAATTATCTTTATTATATAAATTATAAAAAACTCATTTTATAATTGTAATAACTAATAAATTTTAATTAAAAAAGTTAAATATTAATAATTAACTTTATTATTTAAATTTGAAAAACATATTCTATAATTCTAATTTGAAAATCATAATATTTAATAACAAAAAAAAATATGAAAATAAACAAATAAGGAAAAATAGATATTTACTAATATATTCTTTTAAATAATTAACTTTATTTATTTAAATTATAAAATATTCATGTATACATATAATTTCAAATAATTACTTACAAATTAAAAAACGTAAAAAAAAACATAAAAATTGAAAAGAAAAAAAAACAATCGTTTCTTTCTACCACCCCTTCCCCCTACAAACCCGACACCCAAACCCGACACCGCCCGTAACTGATATGTGTATTTCCCGTCGAGTGCGTCATCCAAAACCAAGCTAGCTTGACTCGAGAATGGATCTTCAAACATCTTCCTCAGTTGGTTGTAGCTTTTGATTGATCCTGGAGTAATCCGATTAAACCAGTCTATGGCTACCCCTAACAAGGTTGTTGCGAATATCCTAGCTTGGATATTGTCTTTGAAACCGTACAAATACTGTTTCCTGGCCAGGTGAAAAAAGGTGATCGTGGCGATCAGACTTACCATCGTAAGTTTTTAGATCCGAGATATTTTCCCCCTGTCCTAAGATATCTGCTTCTATCGCTTTGGAAAATAGGCTACGGTTAGAAGTATCATCCTCATGTGCCATCCGCCCGTCGAGTACTGCTTTCTCTCTCTCAAGCCTCTTTATTTTTCTGGTCATTTTGTCATGCTCCCTCCTGGAGTCATGACTAGCCGGATGTCTCCTTTCGTCACTATCCTCTCTCCTTCTTGGTTCATCACTTTGGTTTTCTTCGTCGTCATGTTCATTTATGGAGTCATGACTCTCCGGACGTCTCCCAACATCCTTATCTTCTATCCTTCTTTGTTCATCTCTTTGGTTTCCTTGGTTTTCTTTCTATTTCCTCACATGATGCCTTCTTGATTGCAACTCGACTGATTTTAACTTCCTTCTGTGATTGTCGCGGGTCGACTTTTCTTTGCTTTGTGGTTCTTCTAATGCAAGGTTACTTCTTCGGTCGTCCTATCGCGATTTCTATTTCTCTTCTCCTCTTGAAGTTCTAGTTGCTGAACCTTGTTCTCTTACGGCCTCTGGATGTTCAATAGGCGGCGGTGTTAGTACGGGCGGTGCAGGAGTCAATACTTCTGCTAGTACGGCCTTTACTATCGCCATGATTTCGTTCCTCATGGTGTTTGGAATTGAAACAATCGTCGTTGTTGCCCCCGTGACACCTGTTTCAGTTCTCTGTGCCTCCACACCTTAAAGACCTTGCATTTCTCGCCTTGCGGATGTTGGTACCCTCGCGGGTACTGCTGACGGTACCGCATTGTTCGGGATAATCTGGTCAGGAGTTATCCGTTGACCCTCTTCATTGGGTCCCTCTACAGCTCTACTGCGAGATCTGGTAATTTTGGTCTTATTTCGTCAAGGTAATAGAACATGGTAAAATAATACAATTGGAATGTAAATAACCAAAATAATGCTAATTAAATTTATTATCGGACTAGCTTGGTTTGGAACACCTATTACAAGCTTACTATGTTGAAAAGGTAAATTACAAGTTTAGTATCGCGCATTAAGGCGTTCGATGCTGACGTATCGAATAGCCATTGTTCGATGTTAGATGTATAGTAGAGAACATGTGTCGAATTCAGATATATCAAATCAGAGAGACTCAAAGCTGCCTTACGTATCGAATTCGATGTCCTATTCTCTATATCTTATCGAATTGGTTTTCTTCGTCGTCATGTTCATTTATGGAGTCATGACTCTCCGGACGTCTCCCAACATCCCTATCTTCTATCCTTCTTTGTTCATCTCTTTGGTTTCCTTGGTTTTCTTTCTATTTCCTCACATGATGCCTTCTTGATTGCACCTTGACTGATTTTAACGTCCTTCTCTGATAGTCGCGGGTCGACTTTTCTTTGCTTTGTGGTTCTTCTAATGCAAGGTTACTTCTTCGGTCGTCCTATCGCGATTTCTATTTCTCTTCTCCTCTTGAAGTTCTAGTTGCGGAACCTTGTTCTCTTACGGCCTCTGGATGTTCAATAGGCGGCGGTGTTAGTACGGGCGGTGCAGGAGTCAATACTTCTGCTAGTACGGCCTTTACTATCGCCATGATTTCGTTCCTCATGGTGTTTGGAATTGAAACAATCGTCGTTGTTGCCCCCGTGACACCTGTTTCAGTTCTCTGTGCCTCCACACCTTAGAGACCATGCATTTCTCGCCTTGCGGATGTTGGTACCCTCGCGGGTACTGCTGACGGTACCGCATTGTTCGGGATAATCTGGTCAGGAGTTATCCGTTGACCCTCTTCATTGGGTCCCTCTACAGCTCTACTGCGAGATCTGGTAATTTTGGTCTTATTTCGTCAAGGTAATAGAACATGGTAAAATAATACAATTGGAATGTAAATAACCAAAATAATGCTAATTAAATTTATTATCGGACTAGCGTGGTTTGGAACACCTATTACAAGCTTACTAGGTTGAAAAGGTAAATTACAAGTTTAGTATTGCGCATTAAGGCGTTCGATGCTGACGTATCGAATAGTCGTTGTTCAATGTTAGATGTATAGTAGAGAACATGTGTCGAATTCAGATATATCAAATCAGAGAGACTCAAAGCTGCCTTACGTATCGAATTCGATGTCCTATTCTCTATATCTTATCGAATGCACCAAATTCGTCCAGATGAAAATGGAATGGAGTGTGCTCGATCTAGTTCAGTATCAAATGCATAGTTTTTCGATGTTGACTAGCTCGAAGTGATTATCCAATCAGAATGTACATGGACTACAAGGGGACAAGCTATATATAGCAACTGTCCCGTGGGTCCCATTGACATATGCAGAACACGCATCGAATCAGATTGGATGCACATCAAACATCCAATATCAGTGTTGGATCAATATGCAGTGTTGGGCCAATCCTAAAATATGTCCATCAATTTCTAAAGATGCCTTATCACTTTCTCTCAATTTAATTTTTGCCCTTTAACTTTTTATACGTGAGTTTATGTCCGGTAACTTTACCAAAAATGTTCAAAACATTGTTTCACGCCATGTAGCTGCCATGTCACCACCACGTCATCCAATTTATATTTTTTATATTTCTTTATAATTATCTTTATTATATAAATTATAAAAAACTCATTTTATAGTTGTAATAACTAATAAATTTTAATTAAAAAAGTTAAATCTTAATAATTAACTTTATTATTTAAATTTGAAAAACATATTCTATAATTCTAATTTGAAAATCATAATATTTAATAACAAAAAAAATATGAAAATAAACAAATAAACAAATAAGGAAAATAGATATTTACTAATATATTCTTTTAAATAATTAACTTTATTTATTTAAATTATAAAATATTCATGTATACATATAATTTCAAATAATTACTTACCCATTAAAAAACTTAAAAAAAAACATAAAATTTGAAAAGAAAAAAAAAACAATCGTTTCTTTCTACCACCCCTTCCCCCTACAAACCGGACACCCAAACCCGACACCCCCCCGTAACTGATATGTGTATTTCCCGTCGAGTGCGTGATCCAAAACCAATCTAGCTTGACTCGAGAATTGATCTTCAAACATCTTCCTCAGTTGGTTGTAGCTTTTGATTGATCCTGGAATAATCCGATTAAACCAGTCTATGGCTACCCCTGACAAGGTTGTTGCGAATATCCTAGCTTGGATATTGTCTTTGAAACCGTACAAATACTGTTTCCAGTCCAAGTGAAAAAAGGTGATCGCGGGGATCAGACTTACCATCGTAAGTTTTTAGATCCGAGATATTTTCCCCCTGTCCTAAGATATCTGCTTCTATCGCTTTGGAAAATAGGCTACGGTTAGAAGTATCATCCACATGTGCCATCCGCCCGTCGAGTACTGCTTTCTCTCTCTCAAGCCTCTTTATTTTTCTGGTCATTTTGTCATGCTCCCTCCTGGAGTCATGACTAGCCGGATGTCTCCTTTCGTCACTATCCTCTCTCCTTCTTGGTTCATCACTTTGGTTTTCTTCGTCGTCATGTTCATTTATGGAGTCATGACTCTCCGGACGTCTCCCAACATCCTTATCTTCTATCCTTCTTTGTTCATCTCTTTGGTTTCCTTGGTTTTCTTTCTATTTCCTCACATGATGCCTTCTTGATTGCACCTCGACTGATTTTAACTTCCTTCTGTGATTGTCGCGGGTCGACTTTTCTTTGCTTTGTGGTTCTTCTAATGCAAGGTTACTTCTTCGGTCGTCCTATCGCGATTTCTATTTCTCTTCTCCTCTTGAAGTTCTAGTTGCTGAACCTTGTTCCCTTACGGCCTCTGGATGTTCAATAGGCGGCGGTGTTAGTACGGGCGGTGCAGGAGTCAATACTTCTGCTAGTACGGCCTTTACTATCGACATGATTTCGTTCCTCATGGTGTTTGGAATTGAAACAATCGTCGTTGTTGCCCCCGTGACACCTGTTTCAGTTCTCTGTGCCTCCACACCTTAAAGACCTTGCATTTCTCGCCTTGCGGATGTTGGTACCCTCGCGGGTACTGCTGACGGTACCGCATTGTTCGGGATAATCTGGTCAGGAGTTATCCGTTGACCCTCTTCATTGGGTCCCTCTACAGCTCTACTGCGAGATCTGGTAATTTTGGTCTTATTTCGTCAAGGTAATAGAACATGGTAAAATAATACAATTGGAATGTAAATAACCAAAATAATGCTAATTAAATTTATTATCGGACTAGCTTGGTTTGGAACACCTATTACAAGCTTACTATGTTGAAAAGGTAAATTACAAGTTTAGTATCGCGCATTAAGGCGTTCGATGCTGACGTATCGAATAGCCATTGTTCGATGTTAGATGTATAGTAGAGAACATGTGTCGAATTCAGATATATCAAATCAGAGAGACTCAAAGCTGCCTTACGTATCGAATTCGATGTCCTATTCTCTATATCTTATCGAATTGGTTTTCTTCGTCGTCATGTTCATTTATGGAGTCATGACTCTCCGGACGTCTCCCAACATCCCTATCTTCTATCCTTCTTTGTTCATCTCTTTGGTTTCCTTGGTTTTCTTTCTATTTCCTCACATGATGCCTTCTTGATTGCACCTTGACTGATTTTAACGTCCTTCTCTGATAGTCGCGGGTCGACTTTTCTTTGCTTTGTGGTTCTTCTAATGCAAGGTTACTTCTTCGGTCGTCCTATCGCGATTTCTATTTCTCTTCTCCTCTTGAAGTTCTAGTTGCGGAACCTTGTTCTCTTACGGCCTCTGGATGTTCAATAGGCGGCGGTGTTAGTACGGGCGGTGCAGGAGTCAATACTTCTGCTAGTACGGCCTTTACTATCGCCATGATTTCGTTCCTCATGGTGTTTGGAATTGAAACAATCGTCGTTGTTGCCCCCGTGACACCTGTTTCAGTTCTCTGTGCCTCCACACCTTAAAGACCATGCATTTCTCGCCTTGCGGATGTTGGTACCCTCGCGGGTACTGCTGACGGTACCGCATTGTTCGGGATAATCTGGTCAGGAGTTATCCGTTGACCCTCTTCATTGGGTCCCTCTACAGCTCTACTGCGAGATCTGGTAATTTTGGTCTTATTTCGTCAAGGTAATAGAACATGGTAAAATAATACAATTGGAATGTAAATAACCAAAATAATGCTAATTAAATTTATTATCGGACTAGCGTGGTTTGGAACACCTATTACAAGCTTACTAGGTTGAAAAGGTAAATTACAAGTTTAGTATCGCGCATTAAGGCGTTCGATGCTGACGTATCGAATAGCCGTTGTTCAATGTTAGATGTATAGTAGAGAACATGTGTCGAATTCAGATATATCAAATCAGAGAGACTCAAAGCTGCCTTACGTATCGAATTCGATGTCCTATTCTCTATATCTTATCGAATGCACCAAATTCGTCCAGATGAAAATGGAATGGAGTGTGCTCGATCTAGTTCAGTATCAAATGCATAGTTTTTCGATGTTGACTAGCTCGAAGTGATTATCCAATCAGAATGTACATGGACTACAAGGGGACAAGCTATATATAGCAACTGTCCCGTGGGTCCCATTGACATATGCAGAACACGCATCGAATCAGATTGGATGCACATCAAACATCCAATATCAGTGTTGGATCAATATGCAGTGTTGGGCCAATCCTAAAATATGTCCATCAATTTCTAAAGATGCCTTATCACTTTCTCTCACTTTAATTTTTGCCCTTTAACTTTTTATACGTGAGTTTATGTCCGGTAACTTTACCAAAAATGTTCAAAACATTGTTTCACGCCATGTAGCTGCCATGTCATCAAGTTTTGCATATGTGGAAAAAAATTGCTACCACGTCATCCAATTTATATTTTTTATATTTCTTTATAATTATCTTTATTATATAAATTATAAAAAACTCATTTTATAGTTGTAATAACTAATAAATTTTAATTAAAAAAGTTAAATCTTAATAATTAACTTTATTATTTAAATTTGAAAAACATATTCTATAATTCTAATTTGAAAATCATAATATTTAATAACAAAAAAAATATGAAAATAAACAAATAAACAAATAAGGAAAAATAGATATTTACTAATATATTCTTTTAAATAATTAACTTTATTTATTTAAATTATAAAATATTCATGTATACATATAATTTCAAATAATTACTTACCCATTAAAAAACTTAAAAAAAAACATAAAAATTGAAAAGAAAAAAAAAACAATCGTTTCTTTCTACCACCCCTTCCCCCTACAAACCGGACACCCAAACCCGACACCCCCCCGTAACTGATATGTGTATTTCCCGTCGAGTGCGTGATCCAAAACCAATCTAGCTTGACTCGAGAATTGATCTTCAAACATCTTCCTCAGTTGGTTGTAGCTTTTGATTGATCCTGGAATAATCCGATTAAACCAGTCTATGGCTACCCCTGACAAGGTTGTTGCGAATATCCTAGCTTGGATATTGTCTTTGAAACCGTACAAATACTGTTTCCAGTCCAAGTGAAAAAAGGTGATCGCGGGGATCAGACTTACCATCGTAAGTTTTTAGATCCGGGATCTTTTCCCCTTGTCCTAAGATATCTGCTTCTATCGCTTTGGAAAATGGGCTACGATTAGAAGTATCATCCACATGTGCCATCCGCCCATCGAGTACTGCTTTCTCTCTCTCAAGCCTCTTTATTTTTCTGGTCATTTTGTCGTGCTCCCTCCTGGAGTCATGACTAGTCGGATGTCTCCTTTCGTCACTATCCTCTCTCCCTCTTGGTTCATCATTTTGGTTTTCTTCGTCGTCATGTTCACTTATGGAGTCATGACTCTCCGGACATCTCCCAACATCCCTATCTTCTATCCTTCTTTGTTCATCTCTTTGGTTTCCTTGGTTTTCTTTCTATTTCCTGTCATGATGCCTTCTTGATTGCACCTCGACTGATTTTAACTTTCTTCTCTGATCATCGCTGGTCGACTTTTCTTTGCTTTGTGGTTCTTCTAATGCATGGTTACTTCTTCGGTCGTCCTATCGCGATTTCTATTTCTCTTATCCTCTTGAAATTCTGGCTGCGGAACCTTGTTCTCTTACGGCCTCTGGATGTTCAATAGGCGGCGGTGTTAGTACGGGCGGTGCCGGAGTCAGTACTTCTGCTAGTACGGCATTTACCATCGCCATGATTTCGTTCCTCATGGTGTTTAGAATTGAAACAATCGTCGTTGTTGCCCCCGTGACACCTGTTTCAGTTCTCGGTGCCTCCACACCTTAAAGACCTTGCATTTCTCGCCTTGCGGATGTTGGTACCCTCGCGGGTACTGCTGACGGTCCCGCATTGTTCGGGATAATCTTGTCAGGAGTTATCCGTTGACCCTCTTCATTGGGTCCCTCTACAGCTCTACTGCGAGATCTGGTAATTTTGGTCTTATTTCGTCAAGGTAATAGAACACGGTAAAATAATACAATTGGAATGTAAATAACCAAAATAATGCTAGTTAAGTTTATTATCGGACTAGCTTGGTTTAGAACACCTATTACAAGCTTACTAGGTTGAAAAGGCAAATTACAAGTTTAGTTTCGCGCATTAAGGCGTTCGATGCTGACATATCGAATAGCCGTTGTTCGATGTTAGATGTATAGTAGAGAATATGTGTCGAATTCAGATATATCAAATCAGAGAGATTCAAAACTGCCTTATGTATCGAATTCGATGTCCTATTCTCTATATCTTATCGAATGCACCAAATTCGTCCAGATGAATGTGGAATGGAGTGTGTTCGATCTAGTTCAGTATCAAATGCATAGTGTTTCGATGTTGACTAGCTCGAAGTGATTATCCAATTAAATTGTACATGGACTACAAGGGGACAAGCTATATATAGTAACTGTCACGTGGGTCCCATTGACATATGCCGAACACGCATCGAATTAGATTGGATGCACGTCAAATATCCAATATCAGTGCTGGATCAATATGCAGTGTTGGGCCAATCCTAAAATATGTCCATCAATTTCTAAAGATGCCTTATCACTTTCTCTCACTTTAATTTTTGCCCTTTAACTTTTTATACGTGAGTTTATGTCCGGTAACTTTACCAAAAATGTTCAAAACATTGTTTCACGCCATGTAGCTGCCACGTCATCCAATTTATAATTTTTATATTTCTTTATAATTATCTTTATTATATAAATTATAAAAAACTCATTTTATAATTGTAATAACTAATAAATTTTAATTAAAAAAGTTAAATATTAATATTTAACTTTATTATTTAAATTTGAAAAACATATTTTATAATTCTAATTTGAAAATCATAATATTTAATAACAAAAAAAATATGAAAATAAACAAATAAACAAATAAGGAAAAATAGATATTTACTAATATATTCTTTTAAATAATTAACTTTATTTATTTAAATTATAAAATATTCATGTATACATATAATTTCAAATAATTACTTACCAATTAAAAAACTTAAAAAAAAAAACATAAAAATTGAAAAGAAAAAAAAACAATCGTTTCTTTCTACCACCCCTCCCCCCAACAAACCCGACACCCAAACCCGACACCCCCCGTAACTGATATGTGTATTTCCCGTCGAGTGCGTCATCCAAAACCAATCTAGCTTGACTCGAGAATTGATCTTCAAACATCTTCCTCAGTTGGTTGTAGCTTTTGATTGATCCTGGAGTAATCCGATTAAACCAGTCTATGGCTACCCCTGACAAGGTTGTTGCGAATATCCTAGCTTGGATATTGTCTTTGAAACCGTACAAATACTGTTTCCTGGCCAGGTGAAAAAAGGTGATCGTGGCGATCAGACTTACCATCGTAAGTTTTTAGATCCGAGATATTTTCCCCCTGTCCTAAGATATCTGCTTCTATCGCTTTGGAAAATAGGCTACGGTTAGAAGTATCATCCACATGTGCCATCCGCCCGTCGAGTACTGCTTTCTCTCTCTCAAGCCTCTTTATTTTTCTGGTTATTTTGTCATGCTCCCTCCTGGAGTCATGACTAGCCGGATGTCTCCTTTCGTCACTATCCTCTCTCCTTCTTGGTTCATCACTTTGGTGTTCTTCGTCGTCATGTTCATTTATGGAGTCATGACTCTCCGGACGTCTCCCAACATCCCTATATTCTATCCTTCTTTGCTCATCTCTTTGGTTTCCTTGGTTTTCTTTCTATTTCCTCACATGATGCCTTCTTGATTGCACCTTGACTGATTTTAACGTCCTTCTCTGATAGTCGCGGGTCGACTTTTCTTTGCTTTGTGGTTCTTCTAATGCAAGGTTACTTCTTCGGTCGTCCTATCGCGATTTCTATTTCTCTTCTCCTCTTGAAGTTCTAGTTGCGGAACCTTGTTCTCTTACGGCCTCTGGATGTTCAATAGGCGGCGGTGTTAGTACGGGCGGTGCAGGAGTCAATACTTCTGCTAGAACGGCCTTTACTATCGCCATGATTTCGTTCCTCATGGTGTTTGGAATTGAAACAATCGTCGTTGTTGCCCCCGTGACACTTGTTTCAGTTCTCTGTGCCTCCACACCTTAAAGACCTTGCATATCTCGCCTTGCGGATGTTGGTACCCTCGCGGGTACTGCTGACGGTACCGCAATGTTCGGGATAATCTGGTCAGGAGTTATCCGTTGACCCTCTTCATTGGGTCCCTCTACAGCTCTACTGCGAGATCTGGTAATTTTGGTCTTATTTCGTCAAGGTAATAGAACATGGTAAAATAATACAATTGGAATGTAAATAACCAAAATAATGCTAATTAAATTTATTATCGGACTAGCTTGGTTTGGAACACCTATTACAAGCTTACTAGGTTGAAAAGGTAAATTACAAGTTTAGTATCGCGCATTAAGGCGTTCGATGCTGACGTATCGAATAGCCATTGTTCGATGTTAGATGTATAGTAGAGAACATGTGTCGAATTCAGATATATCAAATCAGAGAGACTCAAAGCTGCCTTACGTATCGAATTCGATGTCCTATTCTCTATATCTTATCGAATGCACCAAATTCGTCCAGATGAATATGGAATGGAGTGTGTTCGATCTAGTTCAGTATCAAATGCATAGTTTTTCGATGTTGACTAGCTCGAAGTGATTATCCAATCAGAATGTACATGGACTACAAGGGGACAAGCTATATATAGCAACTGTCCCGTGGGTCCCATTGACATATGCAGAACACGTATCGAATCAGATTGGATGCACATCAAACATCCAATATCAGTGTTGGAACAATATGCAGTGTTGGGCCAATCCTAAAATATGTCCATCAGTTTCTAAAGATGCCTTATCACTTTCTCTCACTTTAATTTTTGCCCTTTAACTTTTTATACGTGAGTTTATGTCCGGTAACTTTACCAAAAATGTTCAAAACATTGTTTGACGCCATGTAGCTGCCATGTCATCAAGTTTTGCATATGTGGAAAAAAATAGTTGCCACGTCCTCCAATTTATAATTTTTTTATTTCTTTATAATTATCTTTATTATATAAATTATAAAAAACTCATTTTATAATTGTAATAACTAATAAATTTTAAATAAAAAAGTTAAATATTAATAATTAACTTTATTATTTAAATTTGAAAAACATATTTTATAATTCTAATTTGAAAATCATAATATTTAATAACAAAAAAAATATGAAAATAAACAAATAAACAAATAAGGAAAAATAGATATTTACTAATATATTCTTTTAAATAATTAACTTTATTTATTTAAATTATAAAATATTCATGTATACATATAATTTCAAATAATTACTTACCAATTAAAAAACTTAAAAAAAAAACATAAAAATTGAAAAGAAAAAAAAACAATCGTTTCTTTCTACCACCCCTTCCCCCTACAAACCCGACACCCAAACCCGACACCCCCCGTAACTGATATGTGTATTTCCCGTCGAGTGTGTCATCCAAAACCAATATAGCTTGACTCGAGAATTGATCTTCAAACATCTTCCTCAGTTGGTTGTAGCTTTTGATTGATCCTGGAGTAATCCGATTAAACCAGTCTATGGCTACCCCTGACAAGGTTGTTGCGAATATCCTAGCTTGGATATTGTCTTTGAAACCGTACAAATACTGTTTCCTGGCCAGGTGAAAAAAGGTGATCGTGGGGATCAGACTTACCATCGTAAGTTTTTAGATCCGAGATCTTTTCCCCCTGTCCTAAGATATCTGCTTCTATCGCTTTGGAAAATAGGCTACGGTTAGAAGTATCATCCACATGTGCCATCCGCCCGTCGAGTACTGCTTTCTCTCTCTCAAGCCTCTTTATTTTTCTGGTCATTTTGTCATGCTCCCTCCTGGAGGCATGACTAGCCGGATGTCTCCTTTCGTCACTATCCTCTCTCCTTCTTGGTTCATCACTTTGGTTTTCTTCGTCGTCATGTTCATTTATGGAGTCATGACTCTCCGGACGTCTCCCAACATCCCTATCTTCTATCCTTCTTTGTTCATCTCTTTGGTTTCCTTGGTTTTCTTTCTATTTCCTCACATGATGCCTTCTTGATTGCACCTTGACTGATTTTAACGTCCTTCTCTGATAGTCGCGGGTCGACTTTTCTTTGCTTTGTGGTTCTTCTAATGCAAGGTTACTTCTTCGGTCGTCCTATCGCGATTTCTATTTCTCTTCTCCTCTTGAAGTTCTAGTTGCGGAACCTTGTTCTCTTACGGCCTCTGGATGTTCAATAGGCGGCGGTGTTAGTACGGGCGGTGAAAGAGTCAATACTTCTGCTAGTACGGCCTTTACTATCGCCATGATTTCGTTCCTCATGGTGTTTGGAATTGAAACAATCGTCGTTGTTGCCTCCGTGACACCTGTTTCAGTTCTCGGTGCCTCCACACCTTAAAGACCTTGCATTTCTCGCCTTGCGGATGTTGGTACCCTCGCGGGTACTGCTGACGGTCCCGCATTGTTCGGGATAATCTTATCAGGAGTTATCCGTTGACCCTCTTCATTGGGTCCCTCTACAGCTCTACTGCGAGATCTGGTAATTTTGGTCTTATTTCGTCAAGGTAATAGAACACGGTAAAATAATACAATTGGAATGTAAATAACCAAAATAATGCTAGTTAAGTTTATTATCGGACTAGCTTGGTTTAGAACACCTATTACAAGCTTACTAGGTTGAAAAGGCAAATTACAAGTTTAGTTTCGCGCATTAAGGCGTTCGATGCTGACATATCGAATAGCCGTTGTTCGATGTTAGATGTATAGTAGAGAATATGTGTCGAATTCAGATATATCAAATCAGAGAGATTCAAAACTGCCTTATGTATCGAATTCGATGTCCTATTCTCTATATCTTATCGAATGCACCAAATTCGTCCAGATGAATGTGGAATGGAGTGTGTTCGATCTAGTTCAGTATCAAATGCATAGTGTTTCGATGTTGACTAGCTCGAAGTGATTATCCAATTAAATTGTACATGGACTACAAGGGGACAAGCTATATATAGTAACTGTCACGTGGGTCCCATTGACATATGCCGAACACGCATCGAATTAGATTGGATGCACGTCAAATATCCAATATCAGTGTTGGATCAATATGCAGTGTTGGGCCAATCCTAAAATATGTCCATCAATTTCTAAAGATGCCTTATCACTTTCTCTCACTTTAATTTTTGCCCTTTAACTTTTTATACGTGAGTTTATGTCCGGTAACTTTACCAAAAATGTTCAAAACATTGTTTGACGCCATGTAGCTGCCATGTCATCAAGTTTTGCATATGTGGGAAAAAATTGCTGCCACGTCATCCAATTTATAATTTTTATATTTCCTTATAATTATCTTTATTATATAAATTATAAAAAACTCATTTTATAATTGTAATAACTAATAAATTTTAATTAAAAAAGTTAAATATTAATAATTAACTTTATTATTTAAATTTGAAAAACAGAATTCTATAATTCTAATTTGAAAATCATAATATTTAATAACAAAAAAAAATATGAAAATAAACAAATAAGGAAAAATAGATATTTACTAATATATTCTTTTAAATAATTAACTTTATTTATTTAAATTATAAAATATTCATGTATACATATAATTTCAAATAATTACTTACCAATTAAAAAACGTAAAAAAAAAACATAAAAATTGAAAAGAAAAAAAAACAATCGTTTCTTTCTACCACCCCTTACCCCTACAAACCCGACACCCAAACCCGACACCCCCCGTAACTGATATGTGTATTTCCCGTCGAGTGCGTCATCCAAAACCAAGCTAGCTTGACTCGAGAATGGATCTTCAAACATCTTCCTCAGTTGGTTGTAGCTTTTGATTGATCCTGGAGTAATCCGATTAAACCAGTCTATGGCTACCCCTGACAAGGTTGTTGCGAATATCCTAGCTTGGATATTGTCTTTGAAACCGTACAAATACTGTTTCCTGGCCAGGTGAAAAAAGGTGATCGTGGCGATCAGACTTACCATCGTAAGTTTTTAGATCCGAGATATTTTCCCCCTGTCCTAAGATATCTGCTTCTATCGCTTTGGAAAATAGGCTACGGTTAGAAGTATCATCCACATGTGCCATCCGCCCGTCGAGTACTGCTTTCTCTCTCTCAAGCCTCTTTATTTTTCTGGTCATTTTGTCATGCTCCCTCCTGGAGTCATGACTAGCCGGATGTCTCCTTTCGTCACTATCCTCTCTCCTTCTTGGTTCATCACTTTGGTTTTCTTCGTCGTCATGTTCATTTATGGAGTCATGACTCTCCGGACGTCTCCCAACATCCCTATCTTCTATCCTTCTTTGTTCATCTCTTTGGTTTCCTTGGTTTTCTTTCTATTTCCTCACATGATGCCTTCTTGATTGCACCTTGACTGATTTTAACGTCCTTCTCTGATAGTCGCGGGTCGACTTTTCTTTGCTTTGTGGTTCTTCTAATGCAAGGTTACTTCTTCGGTCGTCCTATCGCGATTTCTATTTCTCTTCTCCTCTTGAAGTTCTAGTTACGGAACCTTGTTCTCTTACGGCCTCTGGATGTTCAATAGGCGGCGGTGTTAGTACGGGCGGTGCAGGAGTCAATACTTCTGCTAGTACGGCCTTTACTATCGCCATGATTTCGTTCCTCATGGTGTTTGGAATTGAAACAATCGTCGTTGTTGCCCCCGTGACACCTGTTTCAGTTCTCGGTGCCTCCACACCTTAAAGACCTTGCATTTCTCGCCTTGCGGATGTTGGTACCCTCGCGGGTACTGCTGACGGTCCCGCATTGTTCGGGATAATCTTGTCAGGAGTTATCCGTTGACCCTCTTCATTGGGTCCCTCTACAGCTCTACTGCGAGATCTGGTAATTTTGGTCTTATTTCGTCAAGGTAATAGAACACGGTAAAATAATACAATTGGAATGTAAATAACCAAAATAATGCTAGTTAAGTTTATTATCGGACTAGCTTGGTTTAGAACACCTATTACAAGCTTACTAGGTTGAAAAGGCAAATTACAAGTTTAGTTTCGCGCATTAAGGCGTTCGATGCTGACATATCGAATAGCCGTTGTTCGATGTTAGATGTATAGTAGAGAATATGTGTCGAATTCAGATATATCAAATCAGAGAGATTCAAAACTGCCTTATGTATCGAATTCGATGTCCTATTCTCTATATCTTATCGAATGCACCAAATTCGTCCAGATGAATGTGGAATGGAGTGTGTTCGATCTAGTTCAGTATCAAATGCATAGTGTTTCGATGTTGACTAGCTCGAAGTGATTATCCAATTAAATTGTACATGGACTACAAGGGGACAAGCTATATATAGTAACTGTCACGTGGGTCCCATTGACATATGCCGAACACGCATCGAATTAGATTGGATGCACGTCAAATATCCAATATCAGTGTTGGATCAATATGCAGTGTTGGGCCAATCCTAAAATATGTCCATCAATTTCTAAAGATGCCTTATCACTTTCTCTCACTTTAATTTTTGCCCTTTAACTTTTTATACGTGAGTTTATGTCCGGTAACTTTACCAAAAATGTTCAAAACATTGTTTGACGCCATGTAGCTGCCATGTCATCAAGTTTTGCATATGTGGGAAAAAATTGCTGCCACGTCATCCAATTTATAATTTTTATATTTCCTTATAATTATCTTTATTATATAAATTATAAAAAACTCATTTTATAATTGTAATAACTAATAAATTTTAATTAAAAAAGTTAAATATTAATAATTAACTTTATTATTTAAATTTGAAAAACATATTCTATAATTCTAATTTGAAAATCATAATATTTAATAACAAAAAAAAATATGAAAATAAACAAATAAGGAAAAATAGATATTTACTAATATATTCTTTTAAATAATTAACTTTATTTATTTAAATTATAAAATATTCATGTATACATATAATTTCAAATAATTACTTACCAATTAAAAAACGTAAAAAAAAAACATAAAAATTGAAAAGAAAAAAAAACAATCGTTTCTTTCTACCACCCCTTACCCCTACAAACCCGACACCCAAACCCGACACCCCCCGTAACTGATATGTGTATTTCCCGTCGAGTGCGTCATCCAAAACCAAGCTAGCTTGACTCGAGAATGGATCTTCAAACATCTTCCTCAGTTGGTTGTAGCTTTTGATTGATCCTGGAGTAATCCGATTAAACCAGTCTATGGCTACCCCTGACAAGGTTGTTGCGAATATCCTAGCTTGGATATTGTCTTTGAAACCGTACAAATACTGTTTCCTGGCCAGGTGAAAAAAGGTGATCGTGGCGATCAGACTTACCATCGTAAGTTTTTAGATCCGAGATATTTTCCCCCTGTCCTAAGATATCTGCTTCTATCGCTTTGGAAAATAGGCTACGGTTAGAAGTATCATCCACATGTGCCATCCGCCCGTCGAGTACTGCTTTCTCTCTCTCAAGCCTCTTTATTTTTCTGGTCATTTTGTCATGCTCCCTCCTGGAGTCATGACTAGCCGGATGTCTCCTTTCGTCACTATCCTCTCTCCTTCTTGGTTCATCACTTTGGTTTTCTTCGTCGTCATGTTCATTTATGGAGTCATGACTCTCCGGACGTCTCCCAACATCCCTATCTTCTATCCTTCTTTGTTCATCTCTTTGGTTTCCTTGGTTTTCTTTCTATTTCCTCACATGATGCCTTCTTGATTGCACCTTGACTGATTTTAACGTCCTTCTCTGATAGTCGCGGGTCGACTTTTCTTTGCTTTGTGGTTCTTCTAATGCAAGGTTACTTCTTCGGTCGTCCTATCGCGATTTCTATTTCTCTTCTCCTCTTGAAGTTCTAGTTACGGAACCTTGTTCTCTTACGGCCTCTGGATGTTCAATAGGCGGCGGTGTTAGTACGGGCGGTGCAGGAGTCAATACTTCTGCTAGTACGGCCTTTACTATCGCCATGATTTCGTTCCTCATGGTGTTTGGAATTGAAACAATCGTCGTTGTTGCCCCCGTGACACCTGTTTCAGTTCTCGGTGCCTCCACACCTTAAAGACCTTGCATTTCTCGCCTTGCGGATGTTGGTACCCTCGCGGGTACTGCTGACGGTCCCGCATTGTTCGGGATAATCTTGTCAGGAGTTATCCGTTGACCCTCTTCATTGGGTCCCTCTACAGCTCTACTGCGAGATCTGGTAATTTTGGTCTTATTTCGTCAAGGTAATAGAACACGGTAAAATAATACAATTGGAATGTAAATAACCAAAATAATGCTAGTTAAGTTTATTATCGGACTAGCTTGGTTTAGAACACCTATTACAAGCTTACTAGGTTGAAAAGGCAAATTACAAGTTTAGTTTCGCGCATTAAGGCGTTCGATGCTGACATATCGAATAGCCGTTGTTCGATGTTAGATGTATAGTAGAGAATATGTGTCGAATTCAGATATATCAAATCAGAGAGATTCAAAACTGCCTTATGTATCGAATTCGATGTCCTATTCTCTATATCTTATCGAATGCACCAAATTCGTCCAGATGAATGTGGAATGGAGTGTGTTCGATCTAGTTCAGTATCAAATGCATAGTGTTTCGATGTTGACTAGCTCGAAGTGATTATCCAATTAAATTGTACATGGACTACAAGGGGACAAGCTATATATAGTAACTGTCACGTGGGTCCCATTGACATATGCCGAACACGCATCGAATTAGATTGGATGCACGTCAAATATCCAATATCAGTGTTGGATCAATATGCAGTGTTGGGCCAATCCTAAAATATGTCCATCAATTTCTAAAGATGCCTTATCACTTTCTCTCACTTTAATTTTTGCCCTTTAACTTTTTATACGTGAGTTTATGTCCGGTAACTTTACCAAAAATGTTCAAAACATTGTTTGACGCCATGTAGCTGCCATGTCATCAAGTTTTGCATATGTGGGAAAAAATTGCTGCCACGTCATCCAATTTATAATTTTTATATTTCCTTATAATTATCTTTATTATATAAATTATAAAAAACTCATTTTATAATTGTAATAACTAATAAATTTTAATTAAAAAAGTTAAATATTAATAATTAACTTTATTATTTAAATTTGAAAAACATATTCTATAATTCTAATTTGAAAATCATAATATTTAATAACAAAAAAAAATATGAAAATAAACAAATAAGGAAAAATAGATATTTACTAATATATTCTTTTAAATAATTAACTTTATTTATTTAAATTATAAAATATTCATGTATACATATAATTTCAAATAATTACTTACCAATTAAAAAACGTAAAAAAAAACATAAAAATTGAAAAGAAAAAAAAACAATCGTTTCTTTCTACCACCCCTTCCCCCTACAAACCCGACACCCAAACCCGACACCGCCCGTAACTGATATGTGTATTTCCCGTCGAGTGCGTCATCCAAAACCAAGCTAGCTTGACTCGAGAATGGATCTTCAAACATCTTCCTCAGTTGGTTGTAGCTTTTGATTGATCCTGGAGTAATCCGATTAAACCAGTCTATGGCTACCCCTGACAAGGTTGTTGCGAATATCCTAGCTTGGATATTGTCTTTGAAACCGTACAAATACTGTTTCCTGGCCAGGTGAAAAAAGGTGATCGTGGCGATCAGACTTACCATCGTAAGTTTTTAGATCCGAGATATTTTCCCCCTGTCCTAAGATATCTGCTTCTATCGCTTTGGAAAATAGGCTACGGTTAGAAGTATCATCCACATGTGCCATCCGCCCGTCGAGTACTGCTTTCTCTCTCTCAAGCCTCTTTATTTTTCTGGTCATTTTGTCATGCTCCCTCCTGGAGTCATGACTAGCCGGATGTCTCCTTTCGTCACTATCCTCTCTCCTTCTTGGTTCATCACTTTGGTTTTCTTCGTCGTCATGTTCATTTATGGAGTCATGACTCTCCGGACGTCTCCCAACATCCTTATCTTCTATCCTTCTTTGTTCATCTCTTTGGTTTCCTTGGTTTTCTTTCTATTTCCTCACATGATGCCTTCTTGATTGCACCTCGACTGATTTTAACTTCCTTCTGTGATTGTCGCGGGTCGACTTTTCTTTGCTTTGTGGTTCTTCTAATGCAAGGTTACTTGTTCGGTCGTCCTATCGCGATTTCTATTTCTCTTCTCCTCTTGAAGTTCTAGTTGCTGAACCTTGTTCTCTTACGGCCTCTGGATGTTCAATAGGCGGCGGTGTTAGTACGGGCGGTGCAGGAGTCAATACTTCTGCTAGTACGGCCTTTACTATCGCCATGATTTCGTTCCTCATGGTGTTTGGAATTGAAACAATCGTCGTTGTTGCCCCCGTGACACCTGTTTCAGTTCTCTGTGCCTCCACACCTTAAAGACCTTGCATTTCTCGCCTTGCGGATGTTGGTACCCTCGCGGGTACTGCTGACGGTACCGCATTGTTCGGGATAATCTGGTCAGGAGTTATCCGTTGACCCTCTTCATTGGGTCCCTCTACAGCTCTACTGCGAGATCTGGTAATTTTGGTCTTATTTAGTCAAGGTAATAGAACATGGTAAAATAATACAATTGGAATGTAAATAACCAAAATAATGCTAATTAAATTTATTATCGGACTAGCGTGGTTTGGAACACCTATTACAAGCTTACTAGGTTGAAAAGGTAAATTACAAGTTTAGTATCGCGCATTAAGGCGTTCGATGCTGACGTATCGAATAGCCGTTGTTCAATGTTAGATGTATAGTAGAGAACATGTGTCGAATTCAGATATATCAAATCAGAGAGACTCAAAGCTGCCTTACGTATCGAATTCGATGTCCTATTCTCTATATCTTATCGAATGCACCAAATTCGTCCAGATGAAAATGGAATGGAGTGTGCTCGATCTAGTTCAGTATCAAATGCATAGTTTTTCGATGTTGACTAGCTCGAAGTGATTATCCAATCAGAATGTACATGGACTACAAGGGGACAAGCTATATATAGCAACTGTCCCGTGGGTCCCATTGACATATGCAGAACACGCATCGAATCAGATTGGATGCACATCAAACATCCAATATCAGTGTTGGATCAATATGCAGTGTTGGGCCAATCCTAAAATATGTCCATCAATTTCTAAAGATGCCTTATCACTTTCTCTCACTTTAATTTTTGCCCTTTAACTTTTTATACGTGAGTTTATGTCCGGTAACTTTACCAAAAATGTTCAAAACATTGTTTCACGCCATGTAGCTGCCATGTCATCAAGTTTTGCATATGTGGAAAAAAATTGCTACCACGTCATCCAATTTATATTTTTTATATTTCTTTATAATTATCTTTATTATATAAATTATAAAAAACTCATTTTATAGTTGTAATAACTAATAAATTTTAATTAAAAAAGTTAAATCTTAATAATTAACTTTATTATTTAAATTTGAAAAACATATTCTATAATTCTAATTTGAAAATCATAATATTTAATAACAAAAAAAATATGAAAATAAACAAATAAACAAATAAGGAAAAATAGATATTTACTAATATATTCTTTTAAATAATTAACTTTATTTATTTAAATTATAAAATATTCATGTATACATATAATTTCAAATAATTACTTACCCATTAAAAAACTTAAAAAAAAACATAAAAATTGAAAAGAAAAAAAAAACAATCGTTTCTTTCTACCACCCCTTCCCCCTACAAACCGGACACCCAAACCCGACACCCCCCCGTAACTGATATGTGTATTTCCCGTCGAGTGCGTGATCCAAAACCAATCTAGCTTGACTCGAGAATTGATCTTCAAACATCTTCCTCAGTTGGTTGTAGCTTTTGATTGATCCTGGAATAATCCGATTAAACCAGTCTATGGCTACCCCTGACAAGGTTGTTGCGAATATCCTAGCTTGGATATTGTCTTTGAAACCGTACAAATACTGTTTCCAGTCCAAGTGAAAAAGGGTGATCGCGGGGATCAGACTTACCATCGTAAGTTTTTAGATCCGAGATATTTTCCCCCTGTCCTAAGATATCTGCTTCTATCGCTTTGGAAAATAGGCTACGGTTAGAAGTATCATCCACATGTGCCATCCGCCCGTCGAGTACTGCTTTCTCTCTCTCAAGCCTCTTTATTTTTCTGGTCATTTTGTCATGCTCCCTCCTGGAGTCATGACTAGCCGGATGTCTCCTTTCGTCACTATCCTCTCTCCTTCTTGGTTCATCACTTTGGTTTTCTTCGTCGTCATGTTCATTTATGGAGTCATGACTCTCCGGACGTCTCCCAACATCCTTATCTTCTATCCTTCTTTGTTCATCTCTTTGGTTTCCTTGGTTTTCTTTCTATTTCCTCACATGATGCCTTCTTGATTGCACCTCGACTGATTTTAACTTCCTTCTGTGATTGTCGCGGGTCGACTTTTCTTTGCTTTGTGGTTCTTCTAATGCAAGGTTACTTCTTCGGTCGTCCTATCGCGATTTCTATTTCTCTTCTCCTCTTGAAGTTCTAGTTGCTGAACCTTGTTCTCTTACGGCCTCTGGATGTTCAATAGGCGGCGGTGTTAGTACGGGCGGTGCAGGAGTCAATACTTCTGCTAGTACGGCCTTTACTATCGCCATGATTTCGTTCCTCATGGTGTTTGGAATTGAAACAATCGTCGTTGTTGCCCCCGTGACACCTGTTTCAGTTCTCTGTGCCTCCACACCTTAAAGACCTTGCATTTCTCGCCTTGCGGATGTTGGTACCCTCGCGGGTACTGCTGACGGTACCGCATTGTTCGGGATAATCTGGTCAGGAGTTATCCGTTGACCCTCTTCATTGGGTCCCTCTACAGCTCTACTGCGAGATCTGGTAATTTTGGTCTTATTTCGTCAAGGTAATAGAACATGGTAAAATAATACAATTGGAATGTAAATAACCAAAATAATGCTAATTAAATTTATTATCGGACTAGCTTGGTTTGGAACACCTATTACAAGCTTACTATGTTGAAAAGGTAAATTACAAGTTTAGTATCGCGCATTAAGGCGTTCGATGCTGACGTATCGAATAGCCATTGTTCGATGTTAGATGTATAGTAGAGAACATGTGTCGAATTCAGATATATCAAATCAGAGAGACTCAAAGCTGCCTTACGTATCGAATTCGATGTCCTATTCTCTATATCTTATCGAATTGGTTTTCTTCGTCGTCATGTTCATTTATGGAGTCATGACTCTCCGGACGTCTCCCAACATCCCTATCTTCTATCCTTCTTTGTTCATCTCTTTGGTTTCCTTGGTTTTCTTTCTATTTCCTCACATGATGCCTTCTTGATTGCACCTTGACTGATTTTAACGTCCTTCTCTGATAGTCGCGGGTCGACTTTTCTTTGCTTAGTGGTTCTTCTAATGCAAGGTTACTTCTTCGGTCGTCCTATCGCGATTTCTATTTCTCTTCTCCTCTTGAAGTTCTAGTTGCGGAACCTTGTTCTCTTACGGCCTCTGGATGTTCAATAGGCGGCGGTGTTAGTACGGGCGGTGCAGGAGTCAATACTTCTGCTAGTACGGCCTTTACTATCGCCATGATTTCGTTCCTCATGGTGTTTGGAATTGAAACAATCGTCGTTGTTGCCCCCGTGACACCTGTTTCAGTTCTCTGTGCCTCCACACCTTAAAGACCATGCATTTCTCGCCTTGCGGATGTTGGTACCCTCGCGGGTACTGCTGACGGTACCGCATTGTTCGGGATAATCTGGTCAGGAGTTATCCGTTGACCCTCTTCATTGGGTCCCTCTACAGCTCTACTGCGAGATCTGGTAATTTTGGTCTTATTTTGTCAAGGTAATAGAACATGGTAAAATAATACAATTGGAATGTAAATAACCAAAATAATGCTAATTAAATTTATTATCGGACTAGCGTGGTTTGGAACACCTATTACAAGCTTACTAGGTTGAAAAGGTAAATTACAAGTTTAGTATCGCGCATTAAGGCGTTCGATGCTGACGTATCGAATAGCCGTTGTTCAATGTTAGATGTATAGTAGAGAACATGTGTCGAATTCAGATATATCAAATCAGAGAGACTCAAAGCTGCCTTACGTATCGAATTCGATGTCCTATTCTCTATATCTTATCGAATGCACCAAATTCGTCCAGATGAAAATGGAATGGAGTGTGCTCGATCTAGTTCAGTATCAAATGCATAGTTTTTCGATGTTGACTAGCTCGAAGTGATTATCCAATCAGAATGTACATGGACTACAAGGGGACAAGCTATATATAGCAACTGTCCCGTGGGTCCCATTGACATATGCAGAACACGCATCGAATCAGATTGGATGCACATCAAACATCCAATATCAGTGTTGGATCAATATGCAGTGTTGGGCCAATCCTAAAATATGTCCATCAATTTCTAAAGATGCCTTATCACTTTCTCTCACTTTAATTTTTGCCCTTTAACTTTTTATACGTGAGTTTATGTCCGGTAACTTTACCAAAAATGTTCAAAACATTGTTTCACGCCATGTAGCTGCCATGTCATCAAGTTTTGCATATGTGGAAAAAAATTGCTACCACGTCATCCAATTTATATTTTTTATATTTCTTTATAATTATCTTTATTATATAAAATATAAAAAACTCATTTTATAGTTGTAATAACTAATAAATTTTAATTAAAAAAGTTAAATCTTAATAATTAACTTTATTATTTAAATTTGAAAAACATATTCTATAATTCTAATTTGAAAATCATAATATTTAATAACAAAAAAAATATGAAAATAAACAAATAAACAAATAAGGAAAAATAGATATTTACTAATATATTCTTTTAAATAATTAACTTTATTTATTTAAATTATAAAATATTCATGTATACATATAATTTCAAATAATTACTTACCCATTAAAAAACTTAAAAAAAAACATAAAAATTGAAAAGAAAAAAAAAACAATCGTTTCTTTCTACCACCCCTTCCCCCTACAAACCGGACACCCAAACCCGACACCCCCCCGTAACTGATATGTGTATTTCCCGTCGAGTGCGTGATCCAAAACCAATCTAGCTTGACTCGAGAATTGATCTTCAAACATCTTCCTCAGTTGGTTGTAGCTTTTGATTGATCCTGGAATAATCCGATTAAACCAGTCTATGGCTACCCCTGACAAGGTTGTTGCGAATATCCTAGCTTGGATATTGTCTTTGAAACCGTACAAATACTGTTTCCAGTCCAAGTGAAAAAAGGTGATCGCGGGGATCAGACTTACCATCGTAAGTTTTTAGATCCGGGATCTTTTCCCCTTGTCCTAAGATATCTGCTTCTATCGCTTTGGAAAATGGGCTACGATTAGAAGTATCATCCACATGTGCCATCCGCCCATCGAGTACTGCTTTCTCTCTCTCAAGCCTCTTTATTTTTCTGGTCATTTTGTCGTGCTCCCTCCTGGAGTCATGACTAGTCGGATGTCTCCTTTCGTCACTATCCTCTCTCCCTCTTGGTTCATCATTTTGGTTTTCTTCGTCGTCATGTTCACTTATGGAGTCATGACTCTCCGGACATCTCCCAACATCCCTATCTTCTATCCTTCTTTGTTCATCTCTTTGGTTTCCTTGCTTTTCTTTCTATTTCCTGTCATGATGCCTTCTTGATTGCACCTCGACTGATTTTAACTTTCTTCTCTGATCATCGCTGGTCGACTTTTCTTTGCTTTGTGGTTCTTCTAATGCATGGTTACTTCTTCGGTCGTCCTATCGCGATTTCTATTTCTCTTATCCTCTTGAAATTCTGGCTGCGGAACCTTGTTCTCTTACGGCCTCTGGTTCTTCAATAGGCGGCGGTGTTAGTACGGGCGGTGCCGGAGTCAGTACTTCTGCTAGTACGGCATTTACCATCGCCATGATTTTGTTCCTCATGGTGTTTGAAATTGAAACAATCGTCGTTGTTGCCCCCGTGACACCTGCTTCAGTTCTCGGTGCCTCCACACCTTAAAGCCCTTGCATTTCTCGCCTTGCGGGTGTTGGTACCCTCGCGGGTACTGCTGACGGTCCCGCATTGTTCGGGATAATATGGTTAGGAGTTATCCGTTGACCCTCTTCATTGGGTCCCTCTACAGCTCTACTGCGAGATCTGGTAATTTTGGTCTTATTTTGTCAAGGTAACAGAACACGGTAAAATAATACAATTGGAATGTAAATAACCAAAATAATGCTAATTAAATTTATTATCGGACTAGCTTGGTTTGGAACACCTATTACAAGCTTACTAGGTTGAAAAGGTAAATTACAAGTTTAGTATCGCGCATTAAGGCGTTCGATGCTGACGTATCGAATAGCCGTTGTTCGATGTTAGATGTATAGTAGAGAACATGTGTCGAATTCAGATATATCAAATCAGAGAGACTCAAAGCTGCCTTACGTATCGAATTCGATGTCCTATTCTCTATATCTTATCAAATGCACCAAATTCGTCCAGATGAATATGGAATGGAGTGTGTTCGATCTAGTTCAGTATCAAATGCATAGTTTTTCGATGTTGACTAGCTCGAAGTGATTATCCAATCAGAATGTACATGGACTACAAGGGGACAAGCTATATATAGCAACTGTCCCGTGGGTCCCATTGACATATGCAGAACACGCATCGAATCAGATTGGATGCACATCAAACATCCAATATCAGTGTTGGATCAATATGCAGTGTTGGGCCAATCCTAAAATATGTCCATCAATTTCTAAAGATGCCTTATCACTTTCTCTCACTTTAATTTTTGCCCTTTAACTTTTTATACGTGAGTTTATGTCCGGTAACTTTACCAAAAATGTTCAAAACATTGTTTCACGCCATGTAGCTGCCATGTCATCAAGTTTTGCATATGTGGAAAAAAATTGCTGCCACGTCATCCAATTTATATTTTTTATATTTCTTTATAATTATCTTTATTATATAAATTATAAAAAATTAATTTTATAGTTGTAATAACTAATAAATTTTAATTAAAAAGTTAAATCTTAATAATTAACTTTATTATTTAAATTTGAAAAACATATTCTATAATTCTAATTTAAAAATCATAATATTTAATAACAAAAAAAATATGAAAATAAACAAATAAACAAATAAGGAAAAATAGATATTTACTAATATATTCTTTCAAATAATTAACTTTATTTATTTAAATTATAAAATATTCATGTATACATATAATTTCAAATAATTACTTACCCATTAAAAAACTTAAAAAAAAAACATAAAAATTGAAAAGAAAAAAAAATCAATCGTTTCTTTCTACCACCCCTTCCCCCTACAAACCTGACACCCAAACCCGATACCCCCCCGTAACTGATATGTGTATTTCCCGTCGAGTGCGTGATCCAAAACCAATCTAGGTTGACTCGAGAATTGATCTTCAAACATCTTCCTCAGTTGGTTGTAGCTTTTGATTGATCCTGGAATAATCCGATTAAACCAGTCTATGGCTACCCCTGACAAGGTTGTTGCGAATATCCTAGCTTGGATATTGTCTTTGAAACCGTACAAGTACTGTTTCCAGCCCAGGTGAAAAAAGGTGATCGTGGGGATCAGACTTACCATCGTAAGTTTTTAGATCCGGGATCTTTTCCCCTTGTCCTAAGATATCTGCTTCTATCGCTTTGGAAAATGGGCTACGGTTAGAAGTATCATCCACATGTGCCATCCGCCCATCGAGTACTGCTTTCTCTCTCTCAAGCCTCTTTATTTTTCTGGTCATTTTGTCGTGCTCCCTCCTGGAGTCATGACTAGTCGGATGTCTCCTTTCGTCACTATCCTCTCTCCCTCTTGGTTCATCAGTTTGGTTTTCTTCGTCGTCATGTTCACTTATGGAGTCATGACTCTCCGGACATCTCCCAACATCCCTATCTTCTATCCTTCTTTGTTCATCTCTTTGGTTTCCTTGCTTTTCTTTCTATTTCCTGACATGATGCCTTCTTGATTGCACCTCGACTGATTTTAACTTTCTTCTCTGATCATCGCGGGTCGACTTTTCTTTGCTTTGTGGTTCTTCTAATGCATGGTTACTTCTTCGGTCGTCCTATCGCGATTTCTATTTCTCTTCTCCTCTTGAAATTCTGGCTGCGGAACCTTGTTCTCTTACGACCTCTAGATGTTCAATAGGCGGCGGTGTTAGTACGTGCGGTGCAGGAGTCAGTACTTCTGCTAGTACGGCCTTTACCATCGCCATGATTTTGTTCCTCATGGTATTTGGAATTGAAACAATCGTCGTTGTTGCCCCCGTGACACCTGCTTCAGTTCTCGGTGCCTCCACACCTTAAAGCCCTTGCATTTCTCGCCTTGCGGGTGTTGGTACCCTCGCGGGTACTGCTGACGGTCCCGCATTGTTCGGGATAATATGGTTAGGAGTTATCCGTTGACCCTCTTCATTGGGTCCCTCTACAGCTCTACTGCGAGATCTGGTAATTTTGGTCTTATTTTGTCAAGGTAACAGAACACGGTAAAATAATACAATTGGAATGTAAATAACCAAAATAATGCTAATTAAATTTATTATCGGACTAGCTTGGTTTGGAACACCTATTACAAGCTTACTAGGTTGAAAAGGTAAATTACAAGTTTAGTATCGCGCATTAAGGCGTTCGATGCTGACGTATCGAATAGCCGTTGTTCAATGTTAGATGTATAGTAGAGAACATGTGTCGAATTCAGATATATCAAATCAGAGAGACTCAAAGCTGCCTTACGTATCGAATTCGATGTCCTATTCTCTATATCTTATCGAATGCACCAAATTCGTCCAGATGAAAATGGAATGGAGTGTGCTCGATCTAGTTCAGTATCAAATGCATAGTTTTTCGATGTTGACTAGCTCGAAGTGATTATCCAATCAGAATGTACATGGACTACAAGGGGACAAGCTATATATAGCAACTGTCCCGTGGGTCCCATTGACATATGCAGAACACGCATCGAATCAGATTGGATGCACATCAAACATCCAATATCAGTGTTGGGTCAATATGCAGTGTTGGGCCAATCCTAAAATATGTCCATCAATTTCTAAAGATGCCTTATCACTTTATCTCACTTTAATTTTTGCCCTTTAACTTTTTATACGTGAGTTTATGTCCGGTAACTTTACCAAAAATGTTCAAAACATTGTTTCACGCCATGTAGCTGCCATGTCATCAAGTTTTGCATATGTGGAAAAAAATTGCTGCCACGTCATCCAATTTATATTTTTTATATTTCTTTATAAGTATCTTTATTATATAAATTATAAAAAACTCATTTTATAGTTGTAAATAACTAATAAATTTTAATTAAAAAAGTTAAATCTAAATAATTAACTTTATTATTTAAATTTGAAAAACATATTCTATGATTCTAATTTGAAAATCATAATATTTAATAACAAAAAAAAATATGAAAATAAACAAATAAGGAAAAATAGATATTTACTAATATATTCTTTTAAATAATTAACTTTATTTATTTAAATTAAAAAATATTCATGTATACATCTAATTTCAAATAATTACTTACCAATTAAAAAACTTAAAAAAAAAATTGAAAAGAAAAAAAAACAATCATTTCTTTCTACCACCCCTTCCCCCTACAAACCCGACAACCCCCCGTAGCTGATATGTGTATTTCCCGTCGAGTGAGTGATCCAAAACCAATCTAGCTTGACTCGAGAATTGATCTTCAAACATCTTCCTCAGTTGGTTGTAGCTTTTGATTGATCTTGGAGTAATCCGATTAAACCAGTCTATGGCTTCCCCTGACAAGGTTGTTGCGAATATCCTAGCTTGGATATTGTCTTTGAAACCGTACAAATATTGTTTCCTGTCCAGGTGAAAAAAGGTGATCGTGGGGATCAAACTTACCATCGTAAGTTTTTAGATCCGGGATCTTTTCCCCGTGTCCTAAGATATCTGCTTCTATCGCTTTGGAAAATGGGCTACGGTTAGAAGTATCATCCACCTGTGCCATCCGCCCGTCGAGTACTGCTTTCTCTCTCTCAAGCCTCTTTATTTTTCTGGTCATTTTGTCGTGCTCCCTCCTGGAGTCATGACTAGCCGGATGTCTCCTTTCGTCAGTATCCTCTCTCCTCGGTTCATCACTTTGGTTTTCTTCGTCGTCATGTTCACTTATGGAGTCATGACTCTCCAGACATCTCCCAACATCCCTATCTTCTATCCTTCTTTGTTCATCTCTTTGGTTTCCTTGCTTTTCTTTCTATTTCCTGACATGATGCCTTCTTGATTGCACCTCTACTGATTTTAACTTTCTTCTCTGATCATCGCGGGTCGACTTTTCTTTGCTTTGTGGTTCTTCTAATGCATGGTTCCTTCTTCGGTCGTCCTATCGCGATTTCTATTTCTCTTCTCCTCTTGAAATTCTGGCTGCGGAACCTTGTTCTCTTACGGCCTCTGGATGTTCAATAGGCGGCGGTGTTAGTACGGGCGGTGCAGGAGTCAGTACTTCTGCTAGTACGGCCTTTACCATTGCCATGATTTTGTTTCTCATGGTGTTTGGAATTGAAACAATCGTCGTTGTTGCCCACGTGACACCTGCTTCAGTTCTCGGTGCCTCCACACCTTAAAGCCCTTGTATTTCTCGCCTTGCGGGTGTTGGTACCCTCGCGGGTACTGCTAACGGTCCCGCATTGTTCGGGATAATCTGGTTAGGAGTTATCCGTTGACCCTCTTCATTGGGTCTCTCTACAGCTCTACTGCGAGATCTGGTAATTTTGGTCTTATTTTGTCAAGGTAACAGAACACGGTAAAATAATACAATTGGAATGTAAATAACCAAAATAATGCTAATTAAATTTATTATCGGACTAGCTTGGTTTGGAACACCTATTACAAGCTTACTAGGTTGAAAAGGTAAATTACAAGTTTAGTATCGCGCATTAAGGCGTTCGATGCTGACGTATCGAATAGCCGTTGTTCGATGTTAGATGTATAGTAGAGAACATGTGTCGAATTCAGATATATCAAATCAGAGAGACTCAAAGCTGCCTTACGTATCGAATTCGATGTCCTATTCTCTATATCTTATCGAATGCACCAAATTCGTCCAGATGAATATGGAATGGAGTGTGTTCGATCTAGTTCAGTATCAAATGCATAGTTTTCCGATGTTGACTAGCTCGAAGTGATTATCCAATCAGAATGTACATGGACTACAAGGGGACAAGCTATATATAGCAACTGTCCCGTGGGTCCCATTGACATATGCAGAACAAGCATCGAATCAGATTGGATGCACATCAAACATCCAATATCAGTGTTGGATCAATATGCAGTGTTGGGCCAATCCTAAAATATGTCCATCAATTTCTAAAGATGCCTTATCACTTTCTCTCACTTTAATTTTTGCCCTTTAACTTTTTATACGTGAGTTTATGTTCGATAACTTTACCAAAAATGTTCAAAACATTGTTTCACGCCATGTAGCTGCCATGTCATCAAGTTTTGCATATGTGGAAAAAAATTGCTGCCACGTCATCCAATTTATATTTTTTATATTTCTTTATAATTATCTTTATTATATAAATTATAAAAAACTCATTTTATAATTGTAATAACTAATAAATTTTAATTAAAAAAGTTAAATCTTAATAATTAACTTTATTATTTAAATTTGAAAAACATATTCTATAATTCTAATTTGAAAATCATAATATTTAATAACAAAAAAAAATATGAAAATAAACAAATAAGGAAAAATAGATATTTACTAATATATTCTTTTAAATAATTAACTTTATTTATTTAAATTAAAAAATATTCATGTATACATCTAATTTCAAATAATTACTTACCAATTAAAAAACTTAAAAAAAAATTGAAAAGAAAAAAAAACAATCATTTCTTTCTACCACCCCTTCCCCCTACAAACCCGACAACCCCCCGTAGCTGATATGTGTATTTCCCGTCGAGTGAGTGATCCAAAACCAATCTAGCTTGACTCGAGAATTGATCTTCAAACATCTTCCTCAGTTGGTTGTAGCTTTTGATTGATCTTGGAGTAATCCGATTAAACCAGTCTATGGCTTCCCCTGACAAGGTTGTTGCGAATATCCTAGCTTGGATATTGTCTTTGAAACCGTACAAATATTGTTTCCTGTCCAGGTGAAAAAAGGTGATCGTGGGGATCAAACTTACCATCGTAAGTTTTTAGATCCGGGATCTTTTCCCCGTGTCCTAAGATATCTGCTTCTATCGCTTTGGAAAATGGGCTACGGTTAGAAGTATCATCCACCTGTGCCATCCGCCCGTCGAGTACTGCTTTCTCTCTCTCAAGCCTCTTTATTTTTCTGGTCATTTTGTCGTGCTCCCTCCTGGAGTCATGACTAGCCGGATGTCTCCTTTCGTCAGTATCCTCTCTCCTTCTTGGTTCATCACTTTGGTTTTCTTCGTCGTCATGTTCACTTATGGAGTCATGACTCTCCGGACATCTCCCAACATCCCTATCTTCTATCCTTCTTTGTTCATCTCTTTGGTTTCCTTGCTTTTCTTTCTATTTCCTGACATGATGCCTTCTTGATTGCACCTCTACTGATTTTAACTTTCTTCTCTGATCATCGCGGGTCGACTTTTCTTTGCTTTGTGGTTCTTCTAATGCATGGTTACTTCTTCGGTCGTCCTATCGCGATTTCTATTTCTCTTCTCCTCTTGAAATTCTGGCTGCGGAACCTTGTTCTCTTACGGCCTCTGGATGTTCAATAGGCGGCGGTGTTAGTACGGGCGGTGCAGGAGTCAGTACTTCTGCTAGTACGGCATTTACCATCGCCATGATTTTGTTTCTCATGGTGTTTGGAATTGAAACAATCGTCGTTGTTGCCCCCGTGACACGTGCTTCAGTTCTCGGTGCCTCCACACCTTAAAGCCCTTGCATTTCTCGCCTTGCGGGTGTTGGTACCCTCGCGGGTACTGCTGACGGTCACGCATTGTTCGGGATAATCTGGTTAGGAGTTATCCGTTGACCCTCTTCATTGGGTCCCTCTACAGCTCTACTGCGAGATCTGGTAATTTTGGTCTTATTTTGTCAAGGTAACAGAACACGGTAAAATAATACAATTGGAATGTAAATAATCAAAATAATGCTAATTAAATTTATTATCGGACTAGCTTGGTTTGGAACACCTATTACAAGCTTACTAGGTTGAAAAGGTAAATTACAAGTTTAGTGTCGCGCATTAAGGCGTTCGATGCTGACGTATCGAATAGCCGTTGTTCGATGTTAGATGTATAGTAGAGAACATGTGTCGAATTCAGATATATCAAATTAGAGAGACTCAAAGCTGCCTTACGTATCGAATTCGATGTCCTATTCTCTATATCTTATCGAATGCACCAAATTCGTCCAGATGAATATGGAATGGAGTGTGTTCGATCTAGTTCAGTATCAAATGCATAGTTTTTCGATGTTGACTAGCTCGAAGTGATTATCCAATCAGAATGAACATGGACTACAAGGGGACAAGCTATATATAGCAACTGTCCCGTGGGTCCCATTGACATATGCAGAACACGCATCGAATCAGATTGGATGCACATCAAACATCCAATATCAGTGTTGGATCAATATGCAGTGTTGGGCCAATCCTAAAATATGTCCATCAATTTCTAAAGATGCCTTATCACTTTCTCTCACTTTAATTTTTGCCCTTTAACTTTTTATACGTGAGTTTATGTTCGATAACTTTACCAAAAATGTTCAAAACATTGTTTCACGCCATGTAGCTGCCATGTCATCAAGTTTTGCATATGTGGAAAAAAATTGCTGCCACGTCATCCAATTTATATTTTTTATATTTCTTTATAATTATCTTTATTATATAAATTATAAAAAACTCATTTTATAATTGTAATAACTAATAAATTTTAATTAAAAAAGTTAAATCTTAATAATTAACTTTATTATTTAAATTTGAAAAACATATTCTATAATTCTAATTTGAAAATCATAATATTTAATAACAAAAAAAAATATGAAAATAAACAAATAAGGAAAAATAGATATTTACTAATATATTCTTTTAAATAATTAACTTTATTTATTTAAATGAAAAAATATTCATGTATACATCTAATTTCAAATAATTACTTACCAATTAAAAAACTTAAAAAAAAATTGAAAAGAAAAAAAAACAATCATTTCTTTCTACCACCCCTTCCCCCTACAAACCCGACAACCCCCCGTAGCTGATATGTGTATTTCCCGTAGAGTGAGTGATCCAAAACCAATCTAGCTTGACTCGAGAATTGATCTTCAAACATCTTCCTCAGTTGGTTGTAGCTTTTGATTGATCTTGGAGTAATACGATTAAACCAGTCTATGGCTTCCCCTGACAAGGTTGTTGCGAATATCCTAGCTTGGATATTGTCTTTGAAACCGTACAAATATTGTTTCCTGTCCAGGTGAAAAAAGGTGATCGTGGGGATCAAACTTACCATCGTAAGTTTTTAGATCCGGGATCTTTTCCCCGTGTCCTAAGATATCTGCTTCTATCGCTTTGGAAAATGGGCTACGGTTAGAAGTATCATCCACCTGTGCCATCCGCCCGTCGAGTACTGCTTTCTCTCTCTCAAGCCTCTTTATTTTTCTGGTCATTTTGTCGTGCTCCCTCCTGGAGTCATGACTAGCCGGATGTCTCCTTTCGTCAGTATCCTCTCTCCTTCTTGGTTCATCACTTTGGTTTTCTTCGTCGTCATGTTCACTTATGGAGTCATGACTCTCTGGACATCTCCCAACATCCCTATCTTCTATCCTTCTTTGTTCATCTCTTTGGTTTCCTTGCTTTTCTTTCTATTTCCTGACATGATGCCTTCTTGATTGCACCTCTACTGATTTTAACTTTCTTCTCTGATCATCGCGGGTCGACTTTTCTTTGCTTTGTGGTTCTTCTAATGCATGGTTACTTCTTCGGTCGTCCTATCGCGATTTCTATTTCTCTTCTCCTCTTGAAATTCTGGCTGCGGAACCTTGTTCTCTTACGGCCTCTGGATGTTCAATAGGCGGCGGTGTTAGTACGGGCGGTGCAGGAGTCAGTACTTCTGCTAGTACGGCCTTTACCATCGCCATGATTTTGTTTCTCATGGTGTTTGGAATTGAAACAATCGTCGTTGTTGCCCCCGTGACACGTGCTTCAGTTCTCGGTGCCTCCACACCTTAAAGCCCTTGCATTTCTCGCCTTGCGGGTGTTGGTACCCTCGCGGGTACTGCTGACGGTCACGCATTGTTCGGGATAATCTGGTTAGGAGTTATCCGTTGACCCTCTTCATTGGGTCCCTCTACAGCTCTACTGCGAGATCTGGTAATTTTGGTCTTATTTTGTCAAGGTAACAGAACACGGTAAAATAATACAATTGGAATGTAAATAATCAAAATAATGCTAATTAAATTTATTATCGGACTAGCTTGGTTTGGAACACCTATTACAAGCTTACTAGGTTGAAAAGGTAAATTACAAGTTTAGTGTCGCGCATTAAGGCGTTCGATGCTGACGTATCGAATAGCCGTTGTTCGATGTTAGATGTATAGTAGAGAACATGTGTCGAATTCAGATATATCAAATTAGAGAGACTCAAAGCTGCCTTACGTATCGAATTCGATGTCCTATTCTCTATATCTTATCGAATGCACCAAATTCGTCCAGATGAATATGGAATGGAGTGTGTTCGATCTAGTTCAGTATCAAATGCATAGTTTTTCGATGTTGACTAGCTCGAAGTGATTATCCAATCAGAATGAACATGGACTACAAGGGGACAAGCTATATATAGCAACTGTCCCGTGGGTCCCATTGACATATGCAGAACACGCATCGAATCAGATTGGATGCACATCAAACATCCAATATCAGTGTTGGATCAATATGCAGTGTTGGGCCAATCCTAAAATATGTCCATCAATTTCTAAAGATGCCTTATCACTTTCTCTCACTTTAATTTTTGCCCTTTAACTTTTTATACGTGAGTTTATGTTCGATAACTTTACCAAAAATGTTCAAAACATTGTTTCACGCCATGTAGCTGCCATGTCATCAAGTTTTGCATATGTGGAAAAAAATTGCTGCCACGTCATCCAATTTATATTTTTTATATTTCTTTATAATTATCTTTATTATATAAATTATAAAAAACTCATTTTATAATTGTAATAACTAATAAATTTTAATTAAAAAAGTTAAATCTTAATAATTAACTTTATTATTTAAATTTGAAAAACATATTCTATAATTCTAATTTGAAAATCATAATATTTAATAACAAAAAAAAATATGAAAATAAACAAATAAGGAAAAATAGATATTTACTAATATATTCTTTTAAATAATTAACTTTATTTATTTAAATGAAAAAATATTCATGTATACATCTAATTTCAAATAATTACTTACCAATTAAAAAACTTAAAAAAAAATTGAAAAGAAAAAAAAACAATCATTTCTTTCTACCACCCCTTCCCCCTACAAACCCGACAACCCCCCGTAGCTGATATGTGTATTTCCCGTAGAGTGAGTGATCCAAAACCAATCTAGCTTGACTCGAGAATTGATCTTCAAACATCTTCCTCAGTTGGTTGTAGCTTTTGATTGATCTTGGAGTAATACGATTAAACCAGTCTATGGCTTCCCCTGACAAGGTTGTTGCGAATATCCTAGCTTGGATATTGTCTTTGAAACCGTACAAATATTGTTTCCTGTCCAGGTGAAAAAAGGTGATCGTGGGGATCAAACTTACCATCGTAAGTTTTTAGATCCGGGATCTTTTCCCCGTGTCCTAAGATATCTGCTTCTATCGCTTTGGAAAATGGGCTACGGTTAGAAGTATCATCCACCTGTGCCATCCGCCCGTCGAGTACTGCTTTCTCTCTCTCAAGCCTCTTTATTTTTCTGGTCATTTTGTCGTGCTCCCTCCTGGAGTCATGACTAGCCGGATGTCTCCTTTCGTCAGTATCCTCTCTCCTTCTTGGTTCATCACTTTGGTTTTCTTCGTCGTCATGTTCACTTATGGAGTCATGACTCTCTGGACATCTCCCAACATCCCTATCTTCTATCCTTCTTTGTTCATCTCTTTGGTTTCCTTGCTTTTCTTTCTATTTCCTGACATGATGCCTTCTTGATTGCACCTCTACTGATTTTAACTTTCTTCTCTGATCATCGCGGGTCGACTTTTCTTTGCTTTGTGGTTCTTCTAATGCATGGTTACTTCTTCGGTCGTCCTATCGCGATTTCTATTTCTCTTCTCCTCTTGAAATTCTGGCTGCGGAACCTTGTTCTCTTACGGCCTCTGGATGTTCAATAGGCGGCGGTGTTAGTACGGGCGGTGCAGGAGTCAGTACTTCTGCTAGTACGGCCTTTACCATCGCCATGATTTTGTTTCTCATGGTGTTTGGAATTGAAACAATCGTCGTTGTTGCCCCCGTGACACGTGCTTCAGTTCTCGGTGCCTCCACACCTTAAAGCCCTTGCATTTCTCGCCTTGCGGGTGTTGGTACCCTCGCGGGTACTGCTGACGGTCACGCATTGTTCGGGATAATCTGGTTAGGAGTTATCCGTTGACCCTCTTCATTGGGTCCCTCTACAGCTCTACTGCGAGATCTGGTAATTTTGGTCTTATTTTGTCAAGGTAACAGAACACGGTAAAATAATACAATTGGAATGTAAATAATCAAAATAATGCTAATTAAATTTATTATCGGACTAGCTTGGTTTGGAACACCTATTACAAGCTTACTAGGTTGAAAAGGTAAATTACAAGTTTAGTGTCGCGCATTAAGGCGTTCGATGCTGACGTATCGAATAGCCGTTGTTCGATGTTAGATGTATAGTAGAGAACATGTGTCGAATTCAGATATATCAAATTAGAGAGACTCAAAGCTGCCTTACGTATCGAATTCGATGTCCTATTCTCTATATCTTATCGAATGCACCAAATTCGTCCAGATGAATATGGAATGGAGTGTGTTCGATCTAGTTCAGTATCAAATGCATAGTTTTTCGATGTTGACTAGCTCGAAGTGATTATCCAATCAGAATGAACATGGACTACAAGGGGACAAGCTATATATAGCAACTGTCCCGTGGGTCCCATTGACATATGCAGAACACGCATCGAATCAGATTGGATGCACATCAAACATCCAATATCAGTGTTGGATCAATATGCAGTGTTGGGCCAATCCTAAAATATGTCCATCAATTTCTAAAGATGCCTTATCACTTTCTCTCACTTTAATTTTTGCCCTTTAACTTTTTATACGTGAGTTTATGTTCGATAACTTTACCAAAAATGTTCAAAACATTGTTTCACGCCATGTAGCTGCCATGTCATCAAGTTTTGCATATGTGGAAAAAAATTGCTGCCACGTCATCCAATTTATATTTTTTATATTTCTTTATAATTATCTTTATTATATAAATTATAAAAAACTCATTTTATAATTGTAATAACTAATAAATTTTAATTAAAAAAGTTAAATCTTAATAATTAACTTTATTATTTAAATTTGAAAAACATATTCTATAATTCTAATTTGAAAATCATAATATTTAATAACAAAAAAAAATATGAAAATAAACA
The DNA here is from genome assembly GCA_948329865.1 of Linaria vulgaris. NCBI lineage: Eukaryota > Viridiplantae > Streptophyta > Magnoliopsida > Lamiales > Plantaginaceae > Linaria > Linaria vulgaris. The sequence continues at coordinate 9,642,028 of OX415249.1, read as the reverse complement.
AATAAGGAAAAATAGATATTTACTAATATATTCTTTTAAATAATTAACTTTATTTATTTAAATGAAAAAATATTCATGTATACATCTAATTTCAAATAATTACTTACCAATTAAAAAACTTAAAAAAAAATTGAAAAGAAAAAAAAACAATCATTTCTTTCTACCACCCCTTCCCCCTACAAACCCGACAACCCCCCGTAGCTGATATGTGTATTTCCCGTAGAGTGAGTGATCCAAAACCAATCTAGCTTGACTCGAGAATTGATCTTCAAACATCTTCCTCAGTTGGTTGTAGCTTTTGATTGATCTTGGAGTAATACGATTAAACCAGTCTATGGCTTCCCCTGACAAGGTTGTTGCGAATATCCTAGCTTGGATATTGTCTTTGAAACCGTACAAATATTGTTTCCTGTCCAGGTGAAAAAAGGTGATCGTGGGGATCAAACTTACCATCGTAAGTTTTTAGATCCGGGATCTTTTCCCCGTGTCCTAAGATATCTGCTTCTATCGCTTTGGAAAATGGGCTACGGTTAGAAGTATCATCCACCTGTGCCATCCGCCCGTCGAGTACTGCTTTCTCTCTCTCAAGCCTCTTTATTTTTCTGGTCATTTTGTCGTGCTCCCTCCTGGAGTCATGACTAGCCGGATGTCTCCTTTCGTCAGTATCCTCTCTCCTTCTTGGTTCATCACTTTGGTTTTCTTCGTCGTCATGTTCACTTATGGAGTCATGACTCTCTGGACATCTCCCAACATCCCTATCTTCTATCCTTCTTTGTTCATCTCTTTGGTTTCCTTGCTTTTCTTTCTATTTCCTGACATGATGCCTTCTTGATTGCACCTCTACTGATTTTAACTTTCTTCTCTGATCATCGCGGGTCGACTTTTCTTTGCTTTGTGGTTCTTCTAATGCATGGTTACTTCTTCGGTCGTCCTATCGCGATTTCTATTTCTCTTCTCCTCTTGAAATTCTGGCTGCGGAACCTTGTTCTCTTACGGCCTCTGGATGTTCAATAGGCGGCGGTGTTAGTACGGGCGGTGCAGGAGTCAGTACTTCTGCTAGTACGGCCTTTACCATCGCCATGATTTTGTTTCTCATGGTGTTTCGAATTGAAACAATCGTCGTTGTTGCCCCCGTGACACCTGTTTCAGTTCTCGATGCCTCCACACCTTAAAGCCCTTGCATTTCTCGCCTTGCGGGTGTTGGTACCCTCGCGGGTACTGCTGACGGTCACGCATTGTTCGGGATAATCTGGTTAGGAGTTATCCGTTGACCCTCTTCATTGGGTCCCTCTACAGCTCTACTGCGAGATCTGGTAATTTTGGTCTTATTTTGTCAAGGTAACAGAACACGGTAAAATAATACAATTGGAATGTAAATAATCAAAATAATGCTAATTAAATTTATTATCGGACTAGCTTGGTTTGGAACACCTATTACAAGCTTACTAGGTTGAAAAGGTAAATTACAAGTTTAGTATCGCGCATTAAGGCGTTCGATGCTGACGTATCGAATAGCCGTTGTTCGATGTTAGATGTATAGTAGAGAACATGTGTCGAATTCAGATATATCAAATCAGAGAGACTCAAAGCTGCCTTACGTATCGAATTCGATGTCCTATTCTCTATATCTTATCGAATGCACCAAATTCGTCCAGATGAATATGGAATGGAGTGTGTTCGATCTAGTTCAGTATCAAATGCATAGTTTTTCGATGTTGACTAGCTCAAAGTGATTATCCAATCAGAATGTACATGGACTACAAGGGGACAAGCTATATATAGCAACTGTCCCGTGGGTCCCATTGACATATGCAGAACACGCATCGAATCAGATTGGATGCACATCAAACATCCAATATCAGTGTTGGATCAATATGCAGTGTTGGGCCAATCCTAAAATATGTCCATCAATTTCTAAAGATGCCTTATCACTTTCTCTCACTTTAATTTTTGCCCTTTAACTTTTTATACGTGAGTTTATGTCCGGTAACTTTACCAAAAATGTTCAAAACATTGATTGCTGCCACGTCATCCAATTTATATTTTTTATATTTCTTTATAATTATCTTTATTATATAAATTATAAAAAACTCATTTTATAATTGTAATAACTAATAAATTTTAATTAAAAAAGTTAAATCTTAATAATTAACTTTATTATTTAAATTTGAAAAACATATTCTATAATTCTAATTTGAAAATCATAATATTTAATAACAAAAAAAAATATGAAAATAAACAAATAAGGAAAAATTGATATTTACTAATATATTCTTTTAAATAATTAACTTTATTTATTTAAATTAAAAAATATTCATGTATACATCTAATTTCAAATAATTACTTACCAATTAAAAAACTTAAAAAAAAATTGAAAAGAAAAAAAAACAATCATTTCTTTCTACCACCCCTTCCCCCTACAAACCCGACAACCCCCCGTAGCTGATATGTGTATTTCCCGTCGAGTGAGTGATCCAAAACCAATCTAGCTTGACTCGAGAATTGATCTTCAAACATCTTCCTCAGTTGGTTGTAGCTTTTGATTGATCTTGGAGTAATCCGATTAAACCAGTCTATGGCTTCCCCTGACAAGGTTGTTGCGAATATCCTAGCTTGGATATTGTCTTTGAAACCGTACAAATATTGTTTCCTGTCCAGGTGAAAAAAGGTGATCGTGGGGATCAAACTTACCATCGTAAGTTTTTAGATCCGGGATCTTTTCCCCGTGTCCTAAGATATCTGCTTCTATCGCTTTGGAAAATGGGCTACGGTTAGAAGTATCATCCACCTGTGCCATCCGCCCGTCGAGTACTGCTTTCTCTCTCTCAAGCCTCTTTATTTTTCTGGTCATTTTGTCGTGCTCCCTCCTGGAGTCATGACTAGCCGGATGTCTCCTTTCGTCAGTATCCTCTCTCCTTCTTGGTTCATCACTTTGGTTTTCTTCGTCGTCATGTTCACTTATGGAGTCATGACTCTCTGGACATCTCCCAACATCCCTATCTTCTATCCTTCTTTGTTCATCTCTTTGGTTTCCTTGCTTTTCTTTCTATTTCCTGACATGATGCCTTCTTGATTGCACCTCTACTGATTTTAACTTTCTTCTCTGATCATCGCGGGTCGACTTTTCTTTGCTTTGTGGTTCTTCTAATGCATGGTTACTTCTTCGGTCGTCCTATCGCGATTTCTATTTCTCTTCTCCTCTTGAAATTCTGGCTGCGGAACCTTGTTCTCTTACGGCCTCTGGATGTTCAATAGGCGGCGGTGTTAGTACGGGCGGTGCAGGAGTCAGTACTTCTGCTAGTACGGCCTTTACCATCGCCATGATTTTGTTTCTCATGGTGTTTCGAATTGAAACAATCGTCGTTGTTGCCCCCGTGACACCTGTTTCAGTTCTCGATGCCTCCACACCTTAAAGCCCTTGCATTTCTCGCCTTGCGGGTGTTGGTACCCTCGCGGGTACTGCTGACGGTCCCGCATTGTTCGGGATAATCTGGTTAGGAGTTATCCGTTGACCCTCTTCATTGGGTCCCTCTACAGCTCTATTGCGAGATCTGGTAATTTTGGTCTTATTTTGTCAAGGTAACAGAACATGGTAAAATAATACAATTGGAATGTAAATAACCAAAATAATGCTAATTAAATTTATTATCGGACTAGCTTGGTTTGGAACACCTATTACAAGCTTACTAGGTTGAAAAGGTAAATTACAAGTTTAGTATCGCGCATTAAGGCGTTCGATGCTGACGTATCGAATAGCCGTTGTTCGATGTTAGATGTATAGTAGAGAACATGTGTCGAATTCAGATATATCAAATCAGAGAGACTCAAAGCTGCCTTAGGTATCGAATTCGATGTCCTATTCTCTATATCTTATCGAATGCACCAAATTCGTCCAGATGAATATGGAATGGAGTGTGTTCGATCTAGTTCAGTATCAAATGCATAGTTTTTCGATGTTGACTAGCTCGAAGTGATTATCCAATCAGAATGTACATGGACTACAAGGGGACAAGCTATATATAGCAATTGTCCCGTGGGTCCCATTGACATATGCAGAACACGCATCGAATCAGATTGGAGGCACATCAAACATCCAATATCAGTGTTGGATCAATATGCAGTGTTGGGCCAATCCTAAAATATGTCCATCAATTTCTAAAGATGCCTTATCACTTTCTCTCACTTTAATTTTTGCCCTTTAACTTTTTATACGTGAGTTTATGTCCGGTAACTTTACAAAAAATGTTCAAAACATTGATTGCTGCCACGTCATCCAATTTATATTTTTTATATTTCTTTATAATTATCTTTATTATATAAATTATAAAAAACTCATTTTATAATTGTAATAACTAATAAATTTTAATTAAAAAAGTTAAATCTTAATAATTAACTTTATTATTTAAATTTGAAAAACATATTCTATAATTCTAATTTGAAAATCATAATATTTAATAACAAAAAAAAATATGAAAATAAACAAATAAGGAAAAATAGATATTTACTAATATATTCTTTTAAATAATTAACTTTATTTATTTAAATTAAAAAATATTCATGTATACATCTAATTTCAAATAATTACTTACCAATTAAAAAACTTAAAAAAAAATTGAAAAGAAAAAAAAACAATCATTTCTTTCTACCACCCCTTCCCCCTACAAACCCGACAACCCCCCGTAGCTGATATGTGTATTTCCCGTCGAGTGAGTGATCCAAAACCAATCTAGCTTGACTCGAGAATTGATCTTCAAACATCTTCCTCAGTTGGTTGTAGCTTTTGATTGATCTTGGAGTAATCCGATTAAACCAGTCTATGGCTTCCCCTGACAAGGTTGTTGCGAATATCCTAGCTTGGATATTGTCTTTGAAACCGTACAAATATTGTTTCCTGTCCAGGTGAAAAAAGGTGATCGTGGGGATCAAACTTACCATCGTAAGTTTTTAGATCCGGGATCTTTTCCCCGTGTCCTAAGATATCTGCTTCTATCGCTTTGGAAAATGGGCTACGGTTAGAAGTATCATCCACCTGTGCCATCCGCCCGTCGAGTACTGCTTTCTCTCTCTCAAGCCTCTTTATTTTTCTGGTCATTTTGTCGTGCTCCCTCCTGGAGTCATGACTAGCCGGATGTCTCCTTTCGTCAGTATCCTCTCTCCTTCTTGGTTCATCACTTTGGTTTTCTTCGTCGTCATGTTCACTTATGGAGTCATGACTCTCTGGACATCTCCCAACATCCCTATCTTCTATCCTTCTTTGTTCATCTCTTTGGTTTCCTTGCTTTTCTTTCTATTTCCTGACATGATGCCTTCTTGATTGCACCTCTACTGATTTTAACTTTCTTCTCTGATCATCGCGGGTCGACTTTTCTTTGCTTTGTGGTTCTTCTAATGCATGGTTACTTCTTCGGTCGTCCTATCGCGATTTCTATTTCTCTTCTCCTCTTGAAATTCTGGCTGCGGAACCTTGTTCTCTTACGGCCTCTGGATGTTCAATAGGCGGCGGTGTTAGTACGGGCGGTGCAGGAGTCAGTACTTCTGCTAGTACGGCCTTTACCATCGCCATGATTTTGTTTCTCATGGTGTTTCGAATTGAAACAATCGTCGTTGTTGCCCCCGTGACACCTGTTTCAGTTCTCGATGCCTCCACACCTTAAAGCCCTTGCATTTCTCGCCTTGCGGGTGTTGGTACCCTCGCGGGTACTGCTGACGGTCCCGCATTGTTCGGGATAATCTGGTTAGGAGTTATCCGTTGACCCTCTTCATTGGGTCCCTCTACAGCTCTATTGCGAGATCTGGTAATTTTGGTCTTATTTTGTCAAGGTAACAGAACATGGTAAAATAATACAATTGGAATGTAAATAACCAAAATAATGCTAATTAAATTTATTATCGGACTAGCTTGGTTTGGAACACCTATTACAAGCTTACTAGGTTGAAAAGGTAAATTACAAGTTTAGTATCGCGCATTAAGGCGTTCGATGCTGACGTATCGAATAGCCGTTGTTCGATGTTAGATGTATAGTAGAGAACATGTGTCGAATTCAGATATATCAAATCAGAGAGACTCAAAGCTGCCTTAGGTATCGAATTCGATGTCCTATTCTCTATATCTTATCGAATGCACCAAATTCGTCCAGATGAATATGGAATGGAGTGTGTTCGATCTAGTTCAGTATCAAATGCATAGTTTTTCGATGTTGACTAGCTCGAAGTGATTATCCAATCAGAATGTACATGGACTACAAGGGGACAAGCTATATATAGCAATTGTCCCGTGGGTCCCATTGACATATGCAGAACACGCATCGAATCAGATTGGATGCACATCAAACATCCAATATCAGTGTTGGATCAATATGCAGTGTTGGGCCAATCCTAAAATATGTCCATCAATTTCTAAAGATGCCTTATCACTTTCTCTCACTTTAATTTTTGCCCTTTAACTTTTTATACGTGAGTTTATGTCCGGTAACTTTACAAAAAATGTTCAAAACATTGATTGCTGCCACGTCATCCAATTTATATTTTTTATATTTCTTTATAATTATCTTTATTATATAAATTATAAAAAACTCATTTTATAATTGTAATAACTAATAAATTTTAATTAAAAAAGTTAAATCTTAATAATTAACTTTATTATTTAAATTTGAAAAACATATTCTATAATTCTAATTTGAAAATCATAATATTTAATAACAAAAAAAAATATGAAAATAAACAAATAAGGAAAAATAGATATTTACTAATATATTCTTTTAAATAATTAACTTTATTTATTTAAATTAAAAAATATTCATGTATACATCTAATTTCAAATAATTACTTACCAATTAAAAAACTTAAAAAAAAATTGAAAAGAAAAAAAAACAATCATTTCTTTCTACCACCCCTTCCCCCTACAAACCCGACAACCCCCCGTAGCTGATATGTGTATTTCCCGTCGAGTGAGTGATCCAAAACCAATCTAGCTTGACTCAAGAATTGATCTTCAAACATCTTCCTCAGTTGGTTGTAGCTTTTGATTGATCTTGGAGTAATCCGATTAAACCAGTCTATGGCTTCCCCTGACAAGGTTGTTGCGAATATCCTAGCTTGGATATTGTCTTTGAAACCGTACAAATATTGTTTCCTGTCCAGGTGAAAAAAGGTGATCGTGGGGATCAAACTTACCATCGTAAGTTTTTAGATCCGGGATCTTTTCCCCGTGTCCTAAGATATCTGCTTCTATCGCTTTGGAAAATGGGCTACGGTTAGAAGTATCATCCACCTGTGCCATCCGCCCGTCGAGTACTGCTTTCTCTCTCTCAAGCCTCTTTATTTTTCTGGTCATTTTGTCGTGCTCCCTCATGGAGTCATGACTAGCCGGATGTCTCCTTTCGTCAGTATCCTCTCTCCTTCTTGGTTCATCACTTTGGTTTTCTTCGTCGTCATGTTCACTTATGGAGTCATGACTCTCCGGACATCTCCCAACATCCCTATCTTCTATCCTTCTTTGTTCATCTCTTTGGTTTCCTTGCTTTTCTTTCTATTTCCTGACATGATGCCTTCTTGATTGCACCTCTACTGATTTTAACTTTCTTCTCTGATCATCGCGGGTCGACTTTTCTTTGCTTTGTGGTTCTTCTAATGCATGGTTACTTCTTCGGTCGTCCTATCGCGATTTCTATTTCTCTTCTCCTCTTGAAATTCTGGCTGCGGAACCTTGTTCTCTTACGGCCTCTGGATGTTCAATAGGCGGCGGTGTTAGTACGGGCGGTGCAGGAGTCAGTACTTCTGCTAGTACGGCATTTACCATCGCCATGATTTTGTTTCTCATGGTGTTTGGAATTGAAACAATCGTCGTTGTTGCTCCCGTGACACGTGCTTCAGTTCTCGGTGCCTCCACACCTTAAAGCCCTTGCATTTCTCGCCTTGCGGGTGTTGGTACCCTCGCGGGTACTGCTAACGGTCCCGCATTGTTCGGGATAATCTGGTTAGGAGTTATCTGTTGACCCTCTTCATTGGGTCCCTCTACAGCTCTACTGCGAGATCTGGTAATTTTGGTCTTATTTTGTCAAGGTAACAGAACACGGTAAAATAATACAATTGGAATGTAAATAACCAAAATAATGCTAATTAAATTTATTATCGGACTAGCTTGGTTTGGAACACCTATTACAAGCTTACTAGGTTGAAAAGGTAAATTACAAGTTTAGTATCGCGCATTAAGGCGTTCTATGCTGACGTATCGAATAGCCGTTGTTCGATGTTAGATGTATAGTAGAGAACATGTGTCGAATTCAGATATATCAAATCAGAGAGACTCAAAGCTGCCTTACGTATCGAATTCGATGTCCTATTCTCTATATCTTATCGAATGCACCAAATTCGTCCAGATGAATATGGAATGGAGTGTGTTCGATCTAGTTCAGTATCAAATGCATAGTTTTTCGATGTTGACTAGCTCGAAGTGATTATCCAATCAGAATGTACATGGACTACAAGGGGACAAGCTATATATAGCAACTGTCCCGTGGGTCCCATTGACATATGCAGAACACGCATCGAATCAGATTGGATGCACATCAAACATCCAATATCAGTGTTGGATCAATATGCAGTGTTGGGCCAATCCTAAAATATGTCCATCAATTTCTAAAGATGCCTTATCACTTTCTCTCACTTTATTTTTTGCCCTTTAACTTTTTATACGTGAGTTTATGTTCGGTAACTTTACCAAAAATGTTCAAAACATTGTTTCACGCCATGTAGCTGCCATGTCATCAAGTTTTGCATATGTGGAAAAAAATTGCTGCCACGTCATCCAATTTATATTTTTTATATTTCTTTATAATTATCTTTATTATATAAATTATAAAAAACTCATTTTATAATTGTAATAACTAATAAATTTTAATTAAAAAAGTTAAATCTTAATAATTAACTTTATTATTTAAATTTGAAAAACATATTCTATAATTCTAATTTGAAAATCATAATATTTAATAACAAAAAAAAATATGAAAATAAACAAATAAGGAAAAATAGATATTTACTAATATATTCTTTTAAATAATTAACTTTATTTATTTAAATTAAAAAATATTCATGTATACATCTAATTTCAAATAATTACTTACCAATTAAAAAACTTAAAAAAAAAATTGAAAAGAAAAAAAAACAATCATTTCTTTCTACCACCCCTTCCCCCTACAAACCCGACAACCCCCCGTAGCTGATATGTGTATTTCCCGTCGAGTGAGTGATCCAAAACCAATCTAGCTTGACTCGAGAATTGATCTTCAAACATCTTCCTCAGTTGGTTGTAGCTTTTGATTGATCTTGGAGTAATCCGATTAAACCAGTCTATGGCTTCCCCTGACAAGGTTGTTGCGAATATCCTAGCTTGGATATTGTCTTTGAAACCGTACAAATATTGTTTCCTGTCCAGGTGAAAAAAGGTGATCGTGGGGATCAAACTTACCATCGTAAGTTTTTAGATCCGGGATCTTTTCCCCGTGTCCTAAGATATCTGCTTCTATCGCTTTGGAAAATGGGCTACGGTTAGAAGTATCATCCACCTGTGCCATCCGCCCGTCGAGTACTGCTTTCTCTCTCTCAAGCCTCTTTATTTTTCTGGTCATTTTGTCGTGCTCCCTCCTGGAGTCATGACTAGCCGGATGTCTCCTTTCGTCAGTATCCTCTCTCCTTCTTGGTTCATCACTTTGGTTTTCTTCGTCGTCATGTTCACTTATGGAGTCATGACTCTCCGGACATCTCCCAACATCCCTATCTTCTATCCTTCTTTGTTCATCTCTTTGGTTTCCTTGCTTTTCTTTCTATTTCCTGACATGATGCCTTCTTGATTGCACCTCTACTGATTTTAACTTTCTTCTCTGATCATCGCGGGTCGACTTTTCTTTGCTTTGTGGTTCTTCTAATGCATGGTTACTTCTTCGGTCGTCCTATCGCGATTTCTATTTCTCTTCTCCTCTTGAAATTCTGGCTGCGGAACCTTGTTCTCTTACGGCCTCTGGATGTTCAATAGGCGGCGGTGTTAGTACGGGCGGTGCAGGAGTCAGTACTTCTGCTAGTACGGCCTTTACCATCGCCATGATTTTGTTTCTCATGGTGTTTGGAATTGAAACAATCGTCGTTGTTGCCCCCGTGACACCTGCTTCAGTTCTCGGTGCCTCCGCACCTTAAAGCCCTTGCATTTCTCGCCTTGCGAGTGTTGGTACCCTCGCGGGTACTGCTGACGGTCCCGCATTGTTCGGGATAATCTGGTTAGGAGTTATCCGTTGACCGTCTTCATTGGGTCCCTCTACAGCTCTACTGCGAGATCTGGTAATTTTGGTCTTATTTTGTCAAGGTAACAGAACACGGTAAAATAATACAATTGGAATGTAAATAACCAAAATAATGCTAATTAAATTTATTATCGGACTAGCTTGGTTTGGAACACCTATTACAAGCTTACTAGGTTGAAAAGGTAAATTACAAGTTTAGTATCGCGCATTAAGGCGTTCTATGCTGACGTATCGAATAGCCGTTGTTCGATGTTAGATGTATAGTAGAGAACATGTGTCGAATTCAGATATATCAAATCAGAGAGACTCAAAGCTGCCTTACGTATCGAATTCGATGTCCTATTCTCTATATCTTATCGAATGCACCAAATTCGTCTAGATGAATATGGAATGGAGTGTGTTCGATCTAGTTCAGTATCAAATGCATAGTTTTTCGATGTTGACTAGCTCGAAGTGATTATCCAATCAGAATGTACATGGACTACAAGGGGACAAGCTATATATAGCAACTGTCCCGTGGGTCCCATTGACATATGCAGAACACGCATCGAATCAGATTGGATGCACATCAAACATCCAATATCAGTGTTGGATCAATATGCAGTGTTGGGCCAATCCTAAAATATGTCCATCAATTTCTAAAGATGCCTTATCACTTTCTCTCACTTTATTTTTTGCCCTTTAACTTTTTATACGTGAGTTTATGTTCGGTAACTTTACCAAAAATGTTCAAAACATTGTTTCACGCCATGTAGCTGCCATGTCATCAAGTTTTGCATATGTGGAAAAAAATTGCTGCCACGTCATCCAATTTATATTTTTTATATTTCTTTATAATTATCTTTATTATATAAATTATAAAAAACTCATTTTATAATTGTAATAACTAATAAATTTTAATTAAAAAAGTTAAATCTTAATAATTAACTTTATTATTTAAATTTGAAAAACATATTCTATAATTCTAATTTGAAAATCATAATATTTAATAACAAAAAAAAATATGAAAATAAACAAATAAGGAAAAATAGATATTTACTAATATATTCTTTTAAATAATTAACTTTATTTATTTAAATTAAAAAATATTCATGTATACATCTAATTTCAAATAATTACTTACCAATTAAAAAACTTAAAAAAAAAATTGAAAAGAAAAAAAAACAATCATTTCTTTCTACCACCCCTTCCCCCTACAAACCCGACAACCCCCCGTAGCTGATATGTGTATTTCCCGTCGAGTGAGTGATCCAAAACCAATCTAGCTTGACTCGAGAATTGATCTTCAAACATCTTCCTCAGTTGGTTGTAGCTTTTGATTGATCTTGGAGTAATCCGATTAAACCAGTCTATGGCTTCCCCTGACAAGGTTGTTGCGAATATCCTAGCTTGGATATTGTCTTTGAAACCGTACAAATATTGTTTCCTGTCCAGGTGAAAAAAGGTGATCGTGGGGATCAAACTTACCATCGTAAGTTTTTAGATCCGGGATCTTTTGCCCGTGTCCTAAGATATCTGCTTCTATCGCTTTGGAAAATGGGCTACGGTTAGAAGTATCATCCACCTGTGCCATCCGCCCGTCGAGTACTGCTTTCTCTCTCTCAAGCCTCTTTATTTTTCTGGTCATTTTGTCGTGCTCCCTCCTGGAGTCATGACTAGCCGGATGTCTCCTTTCGTCAGTATCCTCTCTCCTTCTTGGTTCATCACTTTGGTTTTCTTCGTCGTCATGTTCACTTATGGAGTCATGACTCTCCGGACATCTCCCAACATCCCTATCTTCTATCCTTCTTTGTTCATCTCTTTGGTTTCCTTGCTTTTCTTTCTATTTCCTGACATGATGCCTTCTTGATTGCACCTCTACTGATTTTAACTTTCTTCTCTGATCATCGCGGGTCGACTTTTCTTTGCTTTGTGGTTCTTCTAATGCATGGTTACTTCTTCGGTCGTCCTATCGCGATTTCTATTTCTCTTCTCCTCTTGAAATTCTGGCTGCGGAACCTTGTTCTCTTACGGCCTCTGGATGTTCAATAGGCGGCGGTGTTAGTACGGGCGGTGCAGGAGTCAGTACTTCTGCTAGTACGGCCTTTACCATCGCCATGATTTTGTTTCTCATGGTGTTTGGAATTGAAACAATCGTCGTTGTTGCCCCCGTGACACCTGCTTCAGTTCTCGGTGCCTCCACACCTTAAAGCCCTTGCATTTCTCGCCTTGCGGGTGTTGGTACCCTCGCGGGTACTGCTGACGGTCCCGCATTGTTCGGGATAATCTGGTTAGGAGTTATCCGTTGACCGTCTTCATTGGGTCCCTCTACAGCTCTACTGCGAGATCTGGTAATTTTGGTCTTATTTTGTCAAGGTAACAGAACACGGTAAAATAATACAATTGGAATGTAAATAACCAAAATAATGCTAATTAAATTTATTATCGGACTAGCTTGGTTTGGAACACCTATTACAAGCTTACTAGGTTGAAAAGGTAAATTACAAGTTTAGTATCTCGCATTAAGGCGTTCGATGCTGACGTATCGAATAGCCGTTGTTCGATGTTAGATGTATAGTAGAGAACATGTGTCGAATTCAGATATATCAAATCAGAGAGACTCAAAGCTGCCTTACGTATTGAATTCGATGTCCTATTCTCTATATCTTATCGAATGCACCAAATTCGTCCAGATGAATATGGAATGGAGTGTGTTCGATCTAGTTCAGTATCAAATGCATAGTTTTTCGATGTTGACTAGCTCGAAGTGATTATCCAATCAGAATGTACATGGACTACAAGGGGACAAGCTATATATAGCAACTGTCCCGTGGGTCCCATTGACATATGCAGAACACGCATCGAATCAGATTGGATGCACATCAAACATCCAATATCAGTGTTGGATCAATATGCAGTGTTGGGCCAATCCTAAAATATGTCCATCAATTTCTAAAGATGCCTTATCACTTTCTCTCACTTTATTTTTTGCCCTTTAACTTTTTATACGTGAGTTTATGTTCGGTAACTTTACCAAAAATGTTCAAAACATTGTTTCACGCCATGTAGCTGCCATGTCATCAAGTTTTGCATATGTGGAAAAAAATTGCTGCCACGTCATCCAATTTATATTTTTTATATTTCTTTATAATTATCTTTATTATATAAATTATAAAAAACTCATTTTATAATTGTAATAACTAATAAATTTTAATTAAAAAAGTTAAATCTTAATAATTAACTTTATTATTTAAATTTGAAAAACATATTCTATAATTCTAATTTGAAAATCATAATATTTAATAACAAAAAAAAATATGAAAATAAACAAATAAGGAAAAATAGATATTTACTAATATATTCTTTTAAATTATTAACTTTATTTATTTAAATTAAAAATATTCATGTATACATCTAATTTCAAATAATTACTTACCAATTAAAAAACTTAAAAAAAAAATTGAAAAGAAAAAAAAACAATCATTTCTTTCTACCACCCCTTCCCCCTACAAACCCGACAACCCCCCGTAGCTGATATGTGTATTTCCCGTCGAGTGAGTGATCCAAAACCAATCTAGCTTGACTCGAGAATTGATCTTCAAACATCTTCCTCAGTTGGTTGTAGCTTTTGATTGATCTTGGAGTAATCCGATTAAACCAGTCTATGGCTTCCCCTGACAAGGTTGTTGCGAATATCCTAGCTTGGATATTGTCTTTGAAACCGTACAAATATTGTTTCCTGTCCAGGTGAAAAAAGGTGATCGTGGGGATCAAACTTACCATCGTAAGTTTTTAGATCCGGGATCTTTTCCCCGTGTCCTAAGATATCTGCTTCTATCGCTTTGGAAAATGGGCTACGGTTAGAAGTATCATCCACCTGTGCCATCCGGCCGTCGAGTACTGCTTTCTCTCTCTCAAGCCTCTTTATTTTTCTGGTCATTTTGTCGTGCTCCCTCCTGGAGTCATGACTAGCCGGATGTCTCCTTTCGTCAGTATCCTCTCTCCTTCTTGGTTCATCACTTTGGTTTTCTTCGTCGTCATGTTCACTTATGGAGTCATGACTCTCCGGACATCTCCCAACATCCCTATCTTCTATCCTTCTTTGTTCATCTCTTTGGTTTCCTTGCTTTTCTTTCTATTTCCTGACATGATGCCTTCTTGATTGCACCTCTACTGATTTTAACTTTCTTCTCTGATCATCGCGGGTCGACTTTTCTTTGCTTTGTGGTTCTTCTAATGCATGGTTACTTCTTCGGTCGTCCTATCGCGATTTCTATTTCTCTTCTCCTCTTGAAATTCTGGCTGCGGAACCTTGTTCTCTTACGGCCTCTGGATGTTCAATAGGCGGCGGTGTTAGTACGGGCGGTGCAGGAGTCAGTACTTCTGCTAGTACGGCCTTTACCATCGCCATGATTTTGTTTCTCATGGTGTTTGGAATTGAAACAATCGTCGTTGTTGCCCCCGTGACACCTGCTTCAGTTCTCGGTGCCTCCACACCTTAAAGCCCTTGCATTTCTCGCCTTGCGGGTGTTGGTACCCTCGCGGGTACTGCTGACGGTCCCGCATTGTTCGGGATAATCTGGTTAGGAGTTATCCGTTGACCCTCTTCATTGGGTCCCTCTACAGCTCTACTGCGAGATCTGGTAATTTTGGTCTTATTTTGTCAAGGTAACAGAACACGGTAAAATAATACAATTGGAATGTAAATAACCAAAATAATGCTAATTAAATTTATTATCGGACTAGCTTGGTTTGGAACACCTATTACAAGCTTACTAAGTTGAAAAGGTAAATTACAAGTTTAGTATCTCGCATTAAGGCGTTCGATGCTGACGTATCGAATAGCCGTTGTTCGATGTTAGATGTATAGTAGAGAACATGTGTCGAATTCAGATATATCAAATCAGAGAGACTCAAAGCTGCCTTACGTATTGAATTCGATGTCCTATTCTCTATATCTTATCGAATGCACCAAATTCGTCCAGATGAATATGGAATGGAGTGTGTTCGATCTAGTTCAGTATCAAATGCATAGTTTTTCGATGTTGACTAGCTCGAAGTGATTATCCAATCAGAATGTACATGGACTACAAGGGGACAAGCTATATATAGCAACTGTCCCGTGGGTCCCATTGACATATGCAGAACACGCATCGAATCAGATTGGATGCACATCAAACATCCAATATCAGTGTTGGATCAATATGCAGTGTTGGGCCAATCCTAAAATATGTCCATCAATTTCTAAAGATGCCTTATCACTTTCTCTCACTTTATTTTTTGCCCTTTAACTTTTTATACGTGAGTTTATGTTCGGTAACTTTACCAAAAATGTTCAAAACATTGTTTCACGCCATGTAGCTGCCATGTCATCAAGTTTTGCATATGTGGAAAAAAATTGCTGCCACGTCATCCAATTTATATTTTTTATATTTCTTTATAATTATCTTTATTATATAAATTATAAAAAACTCATTTTATAATTGTAATAACTAATAAATTTTAATTAAAAAAGTTAAATCTT
Organism: Linaria vulgaris; assembly: GCA_948329865.1. Taxonomy (NCBI): domain Eukaryota; kingdom Viridiplantae; phylum Streptophyta; class Magnoliopsida; order Lamiales; family Plantaginaceae; genus Linaria; species Linaria vulgaris. The sequence continues at coordinate 9,626,233 of OX415249.1, read as the reverse complement.
AATAATTAACTTTATTATTTAAATTTGAAAAACATATTCTATAATTCTAATTTGAAAATCATAATATTTAATAACAAAAAAAAATATGAAAATAAACAAATAAGGAAAAATAGATATTTACTAATATATTCTTTTAAATTATTAACTTTATTTATTTAAATTAAAAATATTCATGTATACATCTAATTTCAAATAATTACTTACCAATTAAAAAACTTAAAAAAAAAATTGAAAAGAAAAAAAAACAATCATTTCTTTCTACCACCCCTTCCCCCTACAAACCCGACAACCCCCCGTAGCTGATATGTGTATTTCCCGTCGAGTGAGTGATCCAAAACCAATCTAGCTTGACTCGAGAATTGATCTTCAAACATCTTCCTCAGTTGGTTGTAGCTTTTGATTGATCTTGGAGTAATCCGATTAAACCAGTCTATGGCTTCCCCTGACAAGGTTGTTGCGAATATCCTAGCTTGGATATTGTCTTTGAAACCGTACAAATATTGTTTCCTGTCCAGGTGAAAAAAGGTGATCGTGGGGATCAAACTTACCATCGTAAGTTTTTAGATCCGGGATCTTTTCCCCGTGTCCTAAGATATCTGCTTCTATCGCTTTGGAAAATGGGCTACGGTTAGAAGTATCATCCACCTGTGCCATCCGGCCGTCGAGTACTGCTTTCTCTCTCTCAAGCCTCTTTATTTTTCTGGTCATTTTGTCGTGCTCCCTCCTGGAGTCATGACTAGCCGGATGTCTCCTTTCGTCAGTATCCTCTCTCCTTCTTGGTTCATCACTTTGGTTTTCTTCGTCGTCATGTTCACTTATGGAGTCATGACTCTCCGGACATCTCCCAACATCCCTATCTTCTATCCTTCTTTGTTCATCTCTTTGGTTTCCTTGCTTTTCTTTCTATTTCCTGACATGATGCCTTCTTGATTGCACCTCTACTGATTTTAACTTTCTTCTCTGATCATCGCGGGTCGACTTTTCTTTGCTTTGTGGTTCTTCTAATGCATGGTTACTTCTTCGGTCGTCCTATCGCGATTTCTATTTCTCTTCTCCTCTTGAAATTCTGGCTGCGGAACCTTGTTCTCTTACGGCCTCTGGATGTTCAATAGGCGGCGGTGTTAGTACGGGCGGTGCAGGAGTCAGTACTTCTGCTAGTACGGCCTTTACCATCGCCATGATTTTGTTTCTCATGGTGTTTGGAATTGAAACAATCGTCGTTGTTGCCCCCGTGACACCTGCTTCAGTTCTCGGTGCCTCCACACCTTAAAGCCCTTGCATTTCTCGCCTTGCGGGTGTTGGTACCCTCGCGGGTACTGCTGACGGTCCCGCATTGTTCGGGATAATCTGGTTAGGAGTTATCCGTTGACCCTCTTCATTGGGTCCCTCTACAGCTCTACTGCGAGATCTGGTAATTTTGGTCTTATTTTGTCAAGGTAACAGAACACGGTAAAATAATACAATTGGAATGTAAATAACCAAAATAATGCTAATTAAATTTATTATCGGACTAGCTTGGTTTGGAACACCTATTACAAGCTTACTAAGTTGAAAAGGTAAATTACAAGTTTAGTATCTCGCATTAAGGCGTTCGATGCTGACGTATCGAATAGCCGTTGTTCGATGTTAGATGTATAGTAGAGAACATGTGTCGAATTCAGATATATCAAATCAGAGAGACTCAAAGCTGCCTTACGTATTGAATTCGATGTCCTATTCTCTATATCTTATCGAATGCACCAAATTCGTCCAGATGAATATGGAATGGAGTGTGTTCGATCTAGTTCAGTATCAAATGCATAGTTTTTCGATGTTGACTAGCTCGAAGTGATTATCCAATCAGAATGTACATGGACTACAAGGGGACAAGCTATATATAGCAACTGTCCCGTGGGTCCCATTGACATATGCAGAACACGCATCGAATCAGATTGGATGCACATCAAACATCCAATATCAGTGTTGGATCAATATGCAGTGTTGGGCCAATCCTAAAATATGTCCATCAATTTCTAAAGATGCCTTATCACTTTCTCTCACTTTATTTTTTGCCCTTTAACTTTTTATACGTGAGTTTATGTTCGGTAACTTTACCAAAAATGTTCAAAACATTGTTTCACGCCATGTAGCTGCCATGTCATCAAGTTTTGCATATGTGGAAAAAAATTGCTGCCACGTCATCCAATTTATATTTTTTATATTTCTTTATAATTATCTTTATTATATAAATTATAAAAAACTCATTTTATAATTGTAATAACTAATAAATTTTAATTAAAAAAGTTAAATCTTAATAATTAACTTTATTATTTAAATTTGAAAAACATATTCTATAATTCTAATTTGAAAATCATAATATTTAATAACAAAAAAAAATATGAAAATAAACAAATAAGGAAAAATAGATATTTACTAATATATTCTTTTAAATTATTAACTTTATTTATTTAAATTAAAAATATTCATGTATACATCTAATTTCAAATAATTACTTACCAATTAAAAAACTTAAAAAAAAAATTGAAAAGAAAAAAAAACAATCATTTCTTTCTACCACCCCTTCCCCCTACAAACCCGACAACCCCCCGTAGCTGATATGTGTATTTCCCGTCGAGTGAGTGATCCAAAACCAATCTAGCTTGACTCGAGAATTGATCTTCAAACATCTTCCTCAGTTGGTTGTAGCTTTTGATTGATCTTGGAGTAATCCGATTAAACCAGTCTATGGCTTCCCCTGACAAGGTTGTTGCGAATATCCTAGCTTGGATATTGTCTTTGAAACCGTACAAATATTGTTTCCTGTCCAGGTGAAAAAAGGTGATCGTGGGGATCAAACTTACCATCGTAAGTTTTTAGATCCGGGATCTTTTCCCCGTGTCCTAAGATATCTGCTTCTATCGCTTTGGAAAATGGGCTACGGTTAGAAGTATCATCCACCTGTGCCATCCGGCCGTCGAGTACTGCTTTCTCTCTCTCAAGCCTCTTTATTTTTCTGGTCATTTTGTCGTGCTCCCTCCTGGAGTCATGACTAGCCGGATGTCTCCTTTCGTCAGTATCCTCTCTCCTTCTTGGTTCATCACTTTGGTTTTCTTCGTCGTCATGTTCACTTATGGAGTCATGACTCTCCGGACATCTCCCAACATCCCTATCTTCTATCCTTCTTTGTTCATCTCTTTGGTTTCCTTGCTTTTCTTTCTATTTCCTGACATGATGCCTTCTTGATTGCACCTCTACTGATTTTAACTTTCTTCTCTGATCATCGCGGGTCGACTTTTCTTTGCTTTGTGGTTCTTCTAATGCATGGTTACTTCTTCGGTCGTCCTATCGCGATTTCTATTTCTCTTCTCCTCTTGAAATTCTGGCTGCGGAACCTTGTTCTCTTACGGCCTCTGGATGTTCAATAGGCGGCGGTGTTAGTACGGGCGGTGCAGGAGTCAGTACTTCTGCTAGTACGGCCTTTACCATCGCCATGATTTTGTTTCTCATGGTGTTTGGAATTGAAACAATCGTCGTTGTTGCCCCCGTGACACCTGCTTCAGTTCTCGGTGCCTCCACACCTTAAAGCCCTTGCATTTCTCGCCTTGCGGGTGTTGGTACCCTCGCGGGTACTGCTGACGGTCCCGCATTGTTCGGGATAATCTGGTTAGGAGTTATCCGTTGACCCTCTTCATTGGGTCCCTCTACAGCTCTACTGCGAGATCTGGTAATTTTGGTCTTATTTTGTCAAGGTAACAGAACACGGTAAAATAATACAATTGGAATGTAAATAACCAAAATAATGCTAATTAAATTTATTATCGGACTAGCTTGGTTTGGAACACCTATTACAAGCTTACTAAGTTGAAAAGGTAAATTACAAGTTTAGTATCTCGCATTAAGGCGTTCGATGCTGACGTATCGAATAGCCGTTGTTCGATGTTAGATGTATAGTAGAGAACATGTGTCGAATTCAGATATATCAAATCAGAGAGACTCAAAGCTGCCTTACGTATTGAATTCGATGTCCTATTCTCTATATCTTATCGAATGCACCAAATTCGTCCAGATGAATATGGAATGGAGTGTGTTCGATCTAGTTCAGTATCAAATGCATAGTTTTTCGATGTTGACTAGCTCGAAGTGATTATCCAATCAGAATGTACATGGACTACAAGGGGACAAGCTATATATAGCAACTGTCCCGTGGGTCCCATTGACATATGCAGAACACGCATCGAATCAGATTGGATGCACATCAAACATCCAATATCAGTGTTGGATCAATATGCAGTGTTGGGCCAATCCTAAAATATGTCCATCAATTTCTAAAGATGCCTTATCACTTTCTCTCACTTTATTTTTTGCCCTTTAACTTTTTATACGTGAGTTTATGTTCGGTAACTTTACCAAAAATGTTCAAAACATTGTTTCACGCCATGTAGCTGCCATGTCATCAAGTTTTGCATATGTGGAAAAAAATTGCTGCCACGTCATCCAATTTATATTTTTTATATTTCTTTATAATTATCTTTATTATATAAATTATAAAAAACTCATTTTATAATTGTAATAACTAATAAATTTTAATTAAAAAAGTTAAATCTTAATAATTAACTTTATTATTTAAATTTGAAAAACATATTCTATAATTCTAATTTGAAAATCATAATATTTAATAACAAAAAAAAATATGAAAATAAACAAATAAGGAAAAATAGATATTTACTAATATATTCTTTTAAATTATTAACTTTATTTATTTAAATTAAAAATATTCATGTATACATCTAATTTCAAATAATTACTTACCAATTAAAAAACTTAAAAAAAAAATTGAAAAGAAAAAAAAACAATCATTTCTTTCTACCACCCCTTCCCCCTACAAACCCGACAACCCCCCGTAGCTGATATGTGTATTTCCCGTCGAGTGAGTGATCCAAAACCAATCTAGCTTGACTCGAGAATTGATCTTCAAACATCTTCCTCAGTTGGTTGTAGCTTTTGATTGATCTTGGAGTAATCCGATTAAACCAGTCTATGGCTTCCCCTGACAAGGTTGTTGCGAATATCCTAGCTTGGATATTGTCTTTGAAACCGTACAAATATTGTTTCCTGTCCAGGTGAAAAAAGGTGATCGTGGGGATCAAACTTACCATCGTAAGTTTTTAGATCCGGGATCTTTTCCCCGTGTCCTAAGATATCTGCTTCTATCGCTTTGGAAAATGGGCTACGGTTAGAAGTATCATCCACCTGTGCCATCCGGCCGTCGAGTACTGCTTTCTCTCTCTCAAGCCTCTTTATTTTTCTGGTCATTTTGTCGTGCTCCCTCCTGGAGTCATGACTAGCCGGATGTCTCCTTTCGTCAGTATCCTCTCTCCTTCTTGGTTCATCACTTTGGTTTTCTTCGTCGTCATGTTCACTTATGGAGTCATGACTCTCCGGACATCTCCCAACATCCCTATCTTCTATCCTTCTTTGTTCATCTCTTTGGTTTCCTTGCTTTTCTTTCTATTTCCTGACATGATGCCTTCTTGATTGCACCTCTACTGATTTTAACTTTCTTCTCTGATCATCGCGGGTCGACTTTTCTTTGCTTTGTGGTTCTTCTAATGCATGGTTACTTCTTCGGTCGTCCTATCGCGATTTCTATTTCTCTTCTCCTCTTGAAATTCTGGCTGCGGAACCTTGTTCTCTTACGGCCTCTGGATGTTCAATAGGCGGCGGTGTTAGTACGGGCGGTGCAGGAGTCAGTACTTCTGCTAGTACGGCCTTTACCATCGCCATGATTTTGTTTCTCATGGTGTTTGGAATTGAAACAATCGTCGTTGTTGCCCCCGTGACACCTGCTTCAGTTCTCGGTGCCTCCACACCTTAAAGCCCTTGCATTTCTCGCCTTGCGGGTGTTGGTACCCTCGCGGGTACTGCTGACGGTCCCGCATTGTTCGGGATAATCTGGTTAGGAGTTATCCGTTGACCCTCTTCATTGGGTCCCTCTACAGCTCTACTGCGAGATCTGGTAATTTTGGTCTTATTTTGTCAAGGTAACAGAACACGGTAAAATAATACAATTGGAATGTAAATAACCAAAATAATGCTAATTAAATTTATTATCGGACTAGCTTGGTTTGGAACACCTATTACAAGCTTACTAGGTTGAAAAGGTAAATTACAAGTTTAGTATCTCGCATTAAGGCGTTCGATGCTGACGTATCGAATAGCCGTTGTTCGATGTTAGATGTATAGTAGAGAACATGTGTCGAATTCAGATATATCAAATCAGAGAGACTCAAAGCTGCCTTACGTATTGAATTCGATGTCCTATTCTCTATATCTTATCGAATGCACCAAATTCGTCCAGATGAATATGGAATGGAGTGTGTTCGATCTAGTTCAGTATCAAATGCATAGTTTTTCGATGTTGACTAGCTCGAAGTGATTATCTAATCAGAATGTACATGGACTACAAGGGGACAAGCTATATATAGCAACTGTCCCGTGGGTCCCATTGACATATGCAGAACACGCATCGAATCAGATTGGATGCACATCAAACATCCAATATCAGTGTTGGATCAATATGCAGTGTTGGGCCAATCCTAAAATATGTCCATCAATTTCTAAAGATGCCTTATCACTTTCTCTCACTTTAATTTTTGCCCTTTAACTTTTTATACGTGAGTTTATGTTCGGTAACTTTACCAAAAATGTTCAAAACATTGTTTCACGCCATGTAGCTGCCATGTCATCAAGTTTTGCATTTGTGGAAAAAAATTGCTGCCACGTCATCCAATTTATATTTTTTATATTTCTTTATAATTATCTTTATTATATAAATTATAAAAAACTCATTTTATAATTGTAATAACTAATAAATTTTAATTAAAAAAGTTAAATCTTAATAATTAACTTTATTATTTAAATTTGAAAAACATATTCTATAATTCTAATTTGAAAATCATAATATTTAATAACAAAAAAAAATATGAAAATAAACAAATAAGGAAAAATAGATATTTACTAATATATTCTTTTAAATAATTAACTTTATTTATTTAAATTAAAAAATATTCATGTATACATCTAATTTCAAATAATTACTTACCAATTAAAAAACTTAAAAAAAAAATTGAAAAGAAAAAAAAACAATCATTTCTTTCTACCACCCCTTCCCCCTACAAACCCGACAACCCCCCGTAGCTGATATGTGTATTTCCCGTCGAGTGAGTGATCCAAAACCAATCTAGCTTGACTCGAGAATTGATCTTCAAACATCTTCCTCAGTTGGTTGTAGCTTTTGATTGATCTTGGAGTAATCCGATTAAACCAGTCTATGGCTTCCCCTGACAAGGTTGTTGCGAATATCCTAGCTTGGATATTGTCTTTGAAACCGTACAAATATTGTTTCCTGTCCAGGTGAAAAAAGGTGATCGTGGGGATCAAACTTACCATCGTAAGTTTTTAGATCCGGGATCTTTTCCCCGTGTCCTAAGATATCTGCTTCTATCGCTTTGGAAAATGGGCTACGGTTAGAAGTATCATCCACCTGTGCCATCCGGCCGTCGAGTACTGCTTTCTCTCTCTCAAGCCTCTTTATTTTTCTGGTCATTTTGTCGTGCTCCCTCCTGGAGTCATGACTAGCCGGATGTCTCCTTTCGTCAGTATCCTCTCTCCTTCTTGGTTCATCACTTTGGTTTTCTTCGTCGTCATGTTCACTTATGGAGTCATGACTCTCCGGACATCTCCCAACATCCCTATCTTCTATCCTTCTTTGTTCATCTCTTTGGTTTCCTTGCTTTTCTTTCTATTTCCTGACATGATGCCTTCTTGATTGCACCTCTACTGATTTTAACTTTCTTCTCTGATCATCGCGGGTCGACTTTTCTTTGCTTTGTGGTTCTTCTAATGCATGGTTACTTCTTCGGTCGTCCTATCGCGATTTCTATTTCTCTTCTCCTCTTGAAATTCTGGCTGCGGAACCTTGTTCTCTTACGGCCTCTGGATGTTCAATAGGCGGCGGTGTTAGTACGGGCGGTGCAGGAGTCAGTACTTCTGCTAGTACGGCATTTACCATCGCCATGATTTTGTTTCTCATGGTGTTTGGAATTGAAACAATCGTCGTTGTTGCCCCCGTGACACCTGCTTCAGTTCTCGGTGCCTCCACACCTTAAAGCCCTTGCATTTCTCGCCTTGCGGGTGTTGGTACCCTCGCGGGTACTGCTGACGGTCCCGCATTGTTCGGGATAATCTGGTTAGGAGTTATCCGTTGACCCTCTTCATTGGGTCCCTCTACAGCTCTACTGCGAGATCTGGTAATTTTGGTCTTATTTTGTCAAGGTAACAGAACACGGTAAAATAATACAATTGGAATGTAAATAACCAAAATAATGCTAATTAAATTTATTATCGGACTAGCTTGGTTTGGAACACCTATTACAAGCTTACTAGGTTGAAAAGGTAAATTACAAGTTTAGTATCTCGCATTAAGGCGTTCGATGCTGACGTATCGAATAGCCGTTGTTCGATGTTAGATGTATAGTAGAGAACATGTGTCGAATTCAGATATATCAAATCAGAGAGACTCAAAGCTGCCTTACGTATTGAATTCGATGTCCTATTCTCTATATCTTATCGAATGCACCAAATTCGTCCAGATGAATATGGAATGGAGTGTGTTCGATCTAGTTCAGTATCAAATGCATAGTTTTTCGATGTTGACTAGCTCGAAGTGATTATCCAATCAGAATGTACATGGACTACAAGGGGACAAGCTATATATAGCAACTGTCCCGTGGGTCCCATTGACATATGCAGAACACGCATCGAATCAGATTGGATGCACATCAAACATCCAATATCAGTGTTGGATCAATATGCAGTGTTGGGCCAATCCTAAAATATGTCCATCAATTTCTAAAGATGCCTTATCACTTTCTCTCACTTTAATTTTTGCCCTTTAACTTTTTATACGTGAGTTTATGTTCGGTAACTTTACCAAAAATGTTCAAAACATTGTTTCACGCCATGTAGCTGCCATGTCATCAAGTTTTGCATTTGTGGAAAAAAATTGCTGCCACGTCATCCAATTTATATTTTTTATATTTCTTTATAATTATCTTTATTATATAAATTATAAAAAACTCATTTTATAATTGTAATAACTAATAAATTTTAATTAAAAAAGTTAAATCTTAATAATTAACTTTATTATTTAAATTTGAAAAACATATTCTATAATTCTAATTTGAAAATCATAATATTTAATAACAAAAAAAAATATGAAAATAAACAAATAAGGAAAAATAGATATTTACTAATATATTCTTTTAAATAATTAACTTTATTTATTTAAATTAAAAAATATTCATGTATACATCTAATTTCAAATAATTACTTACCAATTAAAAAACTTAAAAAAAAAATTGAAAAGAAAAAAAAACAATCATTTCTTTCTACCACCCCTTCCCCCTACAAACCCGACAACCCCCCGTAGCTGATATGTGTATTTCCCGTCGAGTGAGTGATCCAAAACCAATCTAGCTTGACTCGAGAATTGATCTTCAAACATCTTCCTCAGTTGGTTGTAGCTTTTGATTGATCTTGGAGTAATCCGATTAAACCAGTCTATGGCTTCCCCTGACAAGGTTGTTGCGAATATCCTAGCTTGGATATTGTCTTTGAAACCGTACAAATATTGTTTCCTGTCCAGGTGAAAAAAGGTGATCGTGGGGATCAAACTTACCATCGTAAGTTTTTAGATCCGGGATCTTTTCCCCGTGTCCTAAGATATCTGCTTCTATCGCTTTGGAAAATGGGCTACGGTTAGAAGTATCATCCACCTGTGCCATCCGGCCGTCGAGTACTGCTTTCTCTCTCTCAAGCCTCTTTATTTTTCTGGTCATTTTGTCGTGCTCCCTCCTGGAGTCATGACTAGCCGGATGTCTCCTTTCGTCAGTATCCTCTCTCCTTCTTGGTTCATCACTTTGGTTTTCTTCGTCGTCATGTTCACTTATGGAGTCATGACTCTCCGGACATCTCCCAACATCCCTATCTTCTATCCTTCTTTGTTCATCTCTTTGGTTTCCTTGCTTTTCTTTCTATTTCCTGACATGATGCCTTCTTGATTGCACCTCTACTGATTTTAACTTTCTTCTCTGATCATCGCGGGTCGACTTTTCTTTGCTTTGTGGTTCTTCTAATGCATGGTTACTTCTTCGGTCGTCCTATCGCGATTTCTATTTCTCTTCTCCTCTTGAAATTCTGGCTGCGGAACCTTGTTCTCTTACGGCCTCTGGATGTTCAATAGGCGGCGGTGTTAGTACGGGCGGTGCAGGAGTCAGTACTTCTGCTAGTACGGCATTTACCATCGCCATGATTTTGTTTCTCATGGTGTTTGGAATTGAAACAATCGTCGTTGTTGCCCCCGTGACACCTGCTTCAGTTCTCGGTGCCTCCACACCTTAAAGCCCTTGCATTTCTCGCCTTGCGGGTGTTGGTACCCTCGCGGGTACTGCTGACGGTCCCGCATTGTTCGGGATAATCTGGTTAGGAGTTATCCGTTGACCCTCTTCATTGGGTCCCTCTACAGCTCTACTGCGAGATCTGGTAATTTTGGTCTTATTTTGTCAAGGTAACAGAACACGGTAAAATAATACAATTGGAATGTAAATAACCAAAATAATGCTAATTAAATTTATTATCGGACTAGCTTGGTTTGGAACACCTATTACAAGCTTACTAGGTTGAAAAGGTAAATTACAAGTTTAGTATCTCGCATTAAGGCGTTCGATGCTGACGTATCGAATAGCCGTTGTTCGATGTTAGATGTATAGTAGAGAACATGTGTCGAATTCAGATATATCAAATCAGAGAGACTCAAAGCTGCCTTACGTATTGAATTCGATGTCCTATTCTCTATATCTTATCGAATGCACCAAATTCGTCCAGATGAATATGGAATGGAGTGTGTTCGATCTAGTTCAGTATCAAATGCATAGTTTTTCGATGTTGACTAGCTCGAAGTGATTATCCAATCAGAATGTACATGGACTACAAGGGGACAAGCTATATATAGCAACTGTCCCGTGGGTCCCATTGACATATGCAGAACACGCATCGAATCAGATTGGATGCACATCAAACATCCAATATCAGTGTTGGATCAATATGCAGTGTTGGGCCAATCCTAAAATATGTCCATCAATTTCTAAAGATGCCTTATCACTTTCTCTCACTTTAATTTTTGCCCTTTAACTTTTTATACGTGAGTTTATGTTCGGTAACTTTACCAAAAATGTTCAAAACATTGTTTCACGCCATGTAGCTGCCATGTCATCAAGTTTTGCATATGTGGAAAAAAATTGCTGCCACGTCATCCAATTTATATTTTTTATATTTCTTTATAATTATCTTTATTATATAAATTATAAAAAACTCATTTTATAATTGTAATAACTAATAAATTTTAATTAAAAAAGTTAAATCTTAATAATTAACTTTATTATTTAAATTTGAAAAACATATTCTATAATTCTAATTTGAAAATCATAATATTTAATAACAAAAAAAAATATGAAAATAAACAAATAAGGAAAAATAGATATTTACTAATATATTCTTTTAAATAATTAACTTTATTTATTTAAATTAAAAAATATTCATGTATACATCTAATTTCAAATAATTACTTACCAATTAAAAAACTTAAAAAAAAAATTGAAAAGAAAAAAAAACAATCATTTCTTTCTACCACCCCTTCCCCCTACAAACCCGACAACCCCCCGTAGCTGATATGTGTATTTCCCGTCGAGTGAGTGATCCAAAACCAATCTAGCTTGACTCGAGAATTGATCTTCAAACATCTTCCTCAGTTGGTTGTAGCTTTTGATTGATCTTGGAGTAATCCGATTAAACCAGTCTATGGCTTCCCCTGACAAGGTTGTTGCGAATATCCTAGCTTGGATATTGTCTTTGAAACCGTACAAATATTGTTTCCTGTCCAGGTGAAAAAAGGTGATCGTGGGGATCAAACTTACCATCGTAAGTTTTTAGATCCGGGATCTTTTCCCCGTGTCCTAAGATATCTGCTTCTATCGCTTTGGAAAATGGGCTACGGTTAGAAGTATCATCCACCTGTGCCATCCGGCCGTCGAGTACTGCTTTCTCTCTCTCAAGCCTCTTTATTTTTCTGGTCATTTTGTCGTGCTCCCTCCTGGAGTCATGACTAGCCGGATGTCTCCTTTCGTCAGTATCCTCTCTCCTTCTTGGTTCATCACTTTGGTTTTCTTCGTCGTCATGTTCACTTATGGAGTCATGACTCTCCGGACATCTCCCAACATCCCTATCTTCTATCCTTCTTTGTTCATCTCTTTGGTTTCCTTGCTTTTCTTTCTATTTCCTGACATGATGCCTTCTTGATTGCACCTCTACTGATTTTAACTTTCTTCTCTGATCATCGCGGGTCGACTTTTCTTTGCTTTGTGGTTCTTCTAATGCATGGTTACTTCTTCGGTCGGCCTATCGCGATTTCTATTTCTCTTCTCCTCTTGAAATTCTGGCTGCGGAACCTTGTTCTCTGACGGCCTCTGGATGTTCAATAGGCGGCGGTGTTAGTACGGGCGGTGAGTCCGTACTTCTGCTAGTACGACCTTTACCATCGCCATGATTTCGTTCCTCATGGTGTTTGGAATTGAAACAATCGTCGTTGTTGCTCCCGTGACACCTGCTTCAGTTCTCGGCGCCTCCACACCTTAAAGCCCTTGCATTTCTCGCCTTGCGTGTGTTGGTACCCTCGCGGGTACTGCTGACGGTCCCGCATTGTTCGGGATAATCTGGTTAGGAGTTATCCGTTGACCCTCTTCATTGGGTCCCTCTACAGCTCTACTGCGAGATCTGGTAATTTTGGTCTTATTTTGTCAAGGTAACAGAACACGGTAAAATAATACAATTGGAATGTAAATAACCAAAATAATGCTAATTAAATTTATTATCGGACTAGCTTGGTTTGGAACACCTATTACAAGCTTACTAGGTTGAAAAGGTAAATTACAAGTTTAGTATCGCGCATTAAGGCGTTCGATGCTGACGTATCGAATAGCCGTTGTTCGATGTTAGATGTATAGTAGAGAACATGTGTCGAATTCAGATATATCAAATCAGAGAGACTCAAAGCTGCCTTACGTATCGAATTCGATGTCCTATTCTCTATATCTTATCGAATGCACCAAATTCGTCCAGATGAATATGGAATGGAGTGTGTTCGATCTAGTTCAGTATCAAATGCACAGTTGTTCGATGTTGACTAGCTCGAAGTGATTATCCTATCAGAATGTACATGGGCTATAAGGGGACAAGCTATATATAGCAACCGTCCCGTGGGTCCCATTGACAGATACAGAACAGTCATCGAATCAGATTTGATGCATATCAAACATCCAATATCAGTGTTGGACCAATATGCAGTGTTGGGCCAATCCTAAAATATCCCCATCAATTTCTAAAGATGCCTTATCACTTTCTCTCACTTTAGTTTTTGCCCTTTAACTTTTTATACCTGAGTTTATGTCCGGTAACTTTGCCAAAAATGTTCGAAACATTGTTTGAGGCCATGTAGCTGCCATGTCATCAAGTTTTGCATATGTGGAAAAAAAATGTTGCCACGTCATCACATTTATTATTTTTATATTTCTTTATAATTATCTTTATTATATAAATTATAAAAAAAATCATTTTATTATTTTAATAACTAGTAAATCTTAATTAAAAAAGTTAAATCTTAATAATTAACTTTATTATTTAAATTTGAAAAACCTATTCTATAATTCTAATTTAAAAATCATAATATGTAATAACAAAAAAATATGAAAATAAAAAATAAACAAATAAGGAAAAATATATATTTGCTAATATATTCTTTTAAATAATTAACTTTATTTATTTAAATTATAAAATTTTCATGTATACATCTAATTTAAAATAATTACTTACCAATTAAAAAACTTAAAAAAAATTGAAAAAAACACAATCGTTTCTTTCTACCCCCCCCCCCCCCCCCCCCCCCCAAAATGTGTATTTCCCGTCGAGTGAGTGATCCAAAACCAATCTAGCTTGACTCGAGAATTTATCTTCAAACATCTTCCTTAGTTGGTTGTAGCTTTTGATTGATCCTGGAGTAATCCGATTAAACCAGTCTATGGCTACCCTTGACAAGGTGGTTGCGAATATCCTAGCTTGGATAATGTCTTTGAAACCGTACAAACACGACAACCCCCCGTAGCTGATATGTGTATTTCCCGTATTGGGCCTGCAATGGGCTAGTCCCATATTTTACTTATGTCGGTTATCATCCTCGATAAATATATCAAATATAATCTCCGATATGGTACAACTCACACGTTCATCACATGAGTGGTCCCTATATCTCGAGGCCTATAAATATCAAATTCTCGGCAATCAAGGTAGGCTTTAATTATCCGCAATTACTGTACATCTATATCGAGCCACACCCCATATAGTGTTTGACATACTACCCCATATATACCTTTGATATATACACCACTTACACCTTTTCGATATATCTAGTAGATTATTCTCGACCGGAGGCTCCGATGTTGTCTCCAACATAATTCCCGACATTAGTCCGAGGTGTTCTAGACCAAGCCTATTCCAGACTAGTATAGCTAGATTAGGCCTAGTTAACAGTGTACTCTTTGTAATACCCTTGTAATCTACCCGTTTATATATATATATATATATATATATATATATATATATATATATATGTATGTATGAGTTATTGTCAAACTAGTGGCGCCGTAACAACACAATGGCAGAGAGTGCACCCCTGCCGCCAATTCGAGCCCCAGAACTGAGGAGAGGACAGAATGAAACAGTACCCCCTCAAGCACCGAGAGGAGTAGGACCTAAGCCTGGGGTACCTGCCGCATTAACACCGAAGGTAGTGGCACAAATCAATGCTACGGTTCACGTCACACTAGAGACTGCCTTAGTAACTTAGATACCACACCTGAATGGTCGGGGAGCAGGCGACCCGCCACCACGACCCTAAGAAACTAGGGCCAGAGGAGGACAGGCAGCTGGAATCAGGGGTGATGAGTGCGGAGACGCGAGTAATGACACGAGGGACCGTTCTAGGTCAACGATTCAAGAAGAGGAAATGCCTGACTCGGTAAGAGAAAGAAGAAACATCGCTATAATAATGGAGAAACTAGACCGTGAGGG
Source organism: Linaria vulgaris (assembly GCA_948329865.1). Taxonomy (NCBI): domain Eukaryota; kingdom Viridiplantae; phylum Streptophyta; class Magnoliopsida; order Lamiales; family Plantaginaceae; genus Linaria; species Linaria vulgaris. The sequence continues at coordinate 9,611,017 of OX415249.1, read as the reverse complement.
GATGGAAGTTAGTAAAAAACTAGCATTGGCATATGGCCACAAGACTTTGACCCTATTTTGTGGAGATCGAGGCAGAAGTATTGGGAAAGGGTGATAAGGTTCCCCCCATCAAGGCTTATGACATGACGAGCGATCCAAGGATCATCTTCAGTGTTGACAGTGTGTTAAACTTGCATAGGTTCATGCACGGTATGAAGGCAAAAATCTTGGCCACAACCCTAACCGGAGCGGCTCTGGATTGGTTCAACATGATAGAGATAGTATCTATCACCAGTTATGAACAGATACGGGAGAAGTTGAAAAGTCAATTTTCCAGTCGAAAAAGGATGAAGACTAGCATGCACCATCTGAACGCAATGAAGTATAAGGAGAAAGAGAGCATATAGGAGTTTACGAAGAGATTCAACGATGAACTAATAAAGCTGGATGAACAGCAGGGTGACAAAGTGGCATCACTTTATTTAATACGACGGCGCACAAGAGATTTGCACAAGAGTTAATCAAGCTCAAGTCTCCAACTATGAACCAAATCAATGAGCTTGCTCTCAATATCATGTACCAAGATAATATGATGGCGACAAAGCAAGGCCCACCCTAAGCTGGTCACAACCGAGGCAGAGAAGGTTGGAACAGAGACAGAGGTGGACGGGATAGGTCACCAAGAATATACACTCCTTTGAATCATGATATTTTGACCGTATTTGCGGTGGCTCAAAGGAACAGGTGGTTGAATCAACCAAGGAAGGTGAGAGAAACTAAGGGCACCAAGCGATCAAGGAAGTACTGTGAGTACCACCGCCAGAAAGGACACGAGACTAAAGATTGTATAGACCTCAAGGATGATATTGAGCGCCTCGTTACGGAAGACCAGCTGATTGAGTATGCGCGGAACAACAAAAACTCTGATGATCTATCCCGCTCCCCTAGAAGGAAAAATACGAAGGCCATAGAGGGCCCCAATGGGCGTGGTAACACAATTGGCAACTTAACCTCCAGAGGTGTGGTTAACATGATCAGCAGCGGGCCAGCTAGAGCAAACTCCATCAATCAGAGGAAAAAGATTACAAGAGGACTGGAAGAGGACCGCTATATCGGATTCATGTGGTTAATGGATGAGCTGCCGGAGGAGAGCATTACCTTCTCGAACAGGGACCTCGTGGATCTAACTCCCAAGGCAATACAGGCAGGTAAACTTGATTTTCCCGTGGTTGTTAAACTTGACATTGGCAATTATGTTGTTTTCTAGCTCCACGAACGTCATATTTGCACATGCTTTGGAGAAGATGGCACTAGGCCACCACGTGGTGCAACAGTCCACACGCCTCTAGTTGGCTTCGGAGGTGCCGAGCTGATACCAATGGGACAGGTGAATCTACCAACATTATTTAGTGAAGAGCCGCATAGAAGGACCATCAACATCCAGTATACAATTGTGGATCACCCTTTCACCTACAACATCATTATAGGCAGGCCGGCTCTCAATGCCATTCGAGCATTGGTGTCCACATACCTCCAAAAGATGAAGTTCCCAACAACATGAGGCGTAGGGTAAGTCATCGCTAAGCATGAGGAGGGATGGTTGTGCTACATAACGTCTCTCACTCTCCCAAGAATCAGGGGCGCCGATGGAGGAGCCATAACATAAATGACAACCACCAAGCTGCGGAGTAATCAACATAGGAGAACTATTTAGAACACCATTTACTTTCAGTAATGTTGAACATTTTGAAATTTCCCAAAATTGACCCATCGTTGGGCTGGACTGTATAAAAACATGGGGAACTACTCCGGTCTGATTCCCAAACAACGGGATACGTAGACGGGGTAGGATTTACCTAGCCTTCGACCGCTATCCATTATAACCTTATTTTCGTTCTGATCGATATACCCGATCAAGATATATAATCATGCTTTACTGCAGGTACATATCATTATGAGGGAATGACTAAGATGTGAAGACACGCACACCTACATTCAAAAATATTTTATCATATCATTATCTCTCTGGCAGATATACATGTATCTCTTATACATCATATGTAGAAACAAATCCTTGCCAATAACAAGGACAATACTCTCCATTCAGTGGAACAACACACATACAGTGGAACTCACCCACTCATTTTATCTAATATGAAATGATTGTTTCTCTGATTAACAACAGGAACATAATTTCGGGCAACCCAGAAGGACCAGGGAGAATCCACTACAGAGGAAACATAAAAAATATAAAAATGCCCTGACTTAACTCCACTATCCACCGAGATAGGCTGGAGACAAGTCGGCATAAAAAATCTACAAATGCCCTGGCATAACTCCGCTATCCACCGAGATAGGTTGGAGACAAGTCAGCATGAAAAATCTACAAATAACCTAGCATAACTCCACTCTCAACTAAGATAGGCTAGAGACAAGTCGGCATAAAAATTCTACAAATGCCCTGGTATAACTCCACTATCCACCGAGATAGGCAGGAGACAAGCCGGCATAAGAAGTCTACAAATGTCCTGGGATAGCTCCGCTATCCACTGAGATAGGACAACCCGACATATGAAAAAGAAAAATAACAAAAGTGAACTCGAAATTCGAAGGACTTCGTTAAACTACAGACACTCAAGGGAACTTAAATCACAAAGAAGAATCGTTTGATTAAAAGAACGAGAATGCACATTACATATGCCAAAAGGGCACTATACACAATACTTTAAGATAAAGACAGTATTACAAAACAACATAAACCCTTAACCGGGATATCTAGGGGCACCCTTGGTATAAATCAAAACCAGACTCTTCTGGTCGAGAATCCCCTCAAAGACATCTTCTACATGATCGTCGTCAACTTCCACATCGGAGTCCTTGATAGGTTTCCCATTTGAGCCCAACAAAGGATCCAAATGACTAGGATAGAAATCATCTATAAATCCATCAAGAAGGCGGATCTGACCGATGATGGAATCCTTAGCTTCCTCCCTCTCTTGCACCCCGCATTCGGCACAGATTACCTTATAATCCTAACTCAAAATGAAGGCCTTCGCCGTACGAACCTGTTGCTCTCGAGTGAGCATTATACATTGATTAGCCTTGTCGGCAAGGTCTAATTGTTCTCGCACCGAAGTAAGTTTGCGTCTGCCTTCTCCCATTTTCCCTCTAAATAGCAACGTACACGTTGGCTTCATTGAGGGTGACTATCAGTTCCCTGTTCTCGCCAATGAGATCATTCACATTCACTTTAATGGCTCTAAGAATGCCCAAGGCATCGTCCGTTTCTCGCCAACCTGGCGGCAGCATCCGGGTCACAGTCTGCCAGGCTTTCAAGAAGGACAATAGCCTCCGAGATAGTTTCAACCTAGGCAGCGTTATTTTTACTCGCTGTCTTCAAAAAACTAGCACGAAATTTCCTGACCTGGAGAACAAGCATATATTAGGACCATAAGAACACCAAAAGGGATCTAGTAATGAATGGTTCTGCAAAAGCACACAATAGCGAGACATCACAAACTTACAGATTGAAATAGGGCTCCCTGACCGACCATAAAACTTCCTCCCTCAGTCCTTCTCTTCTTATGACCTGAGGCACCGACAATAGAAATCCCTGGAGTTTGACTCCCACTACGACCTACTCTAGTTCCACTCTACAAGGGCAAATTATTTACTCAGCGCTTGACGCGGCCTCCCCACCCAACGAGGACCGATTCAGCTTTTCTTTGAGGCGGAGACCTTTGCATCCACGCTTCTTAATAATGACACGAAGCATATCATCACCTTCAGATGTTGTCCCAGGGACGGTGTTTCATTGGGCAATCACGTCCAGCCTCCGATGCTCGACGATAGTGGGTACAGAAAGGCAAAAGAGACGAAAATTAACACAAGTACTTGGAATAAGCTACCAGAATAATGATAGGGAAGAACTTTACCAAGGTCATAAGGGCCTCTATAAGACCTAATAGATATACCGCTCGCACCAACTATGTCCTCATCACAAAGCATGGTAAGATCGTAGGGACGATCCAGCAACTTCAATAAGAATTCAGACGTAAATTGAGGGCAGTCAAGGCCAGTAGGCCTCACATATTTATCCGACGTAGAGCACTCTTGCGGGAGCCCGTCGAATTCCCCAACCACTTTCTCTTTTATATAGAAATATTCATTCTTCTTCCCGAAGCCATAACTAGACTGGCCACAGAATAAAGATTTCATTGCGTTTTGCGAACGGACGAAAAAAAAACCTTTATCACCACCCTCCTTGTTGAGGATGACAGTAAAGACATTCCAGAAAGCATTTACGCCTAGTGGCACCCTGAGGGCCTTCATAACACAAATAAAGCCCACGATATACCCAATAGAGTTGGGTGACAGTTGCCCAAGGCAGACACCAATACTTGCCAAAATAGCGATAACTACAGGGTCGATAGGGAATCGCAGCCCATTGGAAAGATGCTTTGCATGTACCGTGATACAACCATTGGGCGAAGTATGCATCCTCTCATGCTTTTCCAAAAATATGTTCTTGTATCTAGCATTAATGTGATGTGCCGAAGCATAAAACTTAGGATGATAAGGAACGTGGGACACCATGTCCTCATAACTCTCAGCAGTTTTCATTTTTTTCACCTCAAGAGCTATGTGTAAACCCCACTCATCAACCTCAACATTTTGAGCCCCTGAAGGCACATTGGAATCCTCATCCACGCCATCACCAACATCGTCACGAAACAACTCATTCGTCCCAAAAAGTTCATTATTAGTAAAAGTAGCTCCAGAGCCTCCAGCTTCCGTATTCTGAGAATCTAAACCCATAAAGCCGAAATCCTTCTCATTCACCATGAGGATGTCGAATACTGAGAAGCGTAAGAAGCTCTGAAAGAGATAATGTGCAACAACTCGAGGATAGCAACCCGAGAGTTCAGAAGAAACAAAGAGAGACATGAATATAGAAAAACATGTCGAAAACATATCTAAAAATATATTGAAGATCCCCGACATACCGCATGTAAAGATAACTAATTTCACTAGGAGACAAAATGATATTCTCTCTTCTCCTCCCAAGCCGCTATTTATAGACGTCGGGTATCAAGCACACATTTATAACAAATGCATATCGAATTTAAATTCGACATCCATATCGAAAGAAATTCGATATAATATGAATGTTCCTAAAAAGACAGGAATTCAAATCAAAACCCCAGAATATGCGCTAATTGCATTGGGGGGTCCACCAATATCTATTCAAAACATCAAAATGCAACTCCCGCATCATATTTTTGTCATTTGAACTGGCGGGAGGAGAGGTACTGGTAATCCAAAAACTCAGATTTAATTTGCTAATTATTATGTTTAGATAATAGTTCCCAATTTGGGGGTCTACATGATATGTGTATTTCCCGTATTGGGCCTGCAATTGGGCTAGACCTATATTTTACTTATGTCGGGTATCATCACCGACATATTTATCGAACATCATTCCCGGTATGGTACAACTCACGTGTTCATCACGTGAGCGGTCCCCGTATTCTGAGACCTATAAATACCTGATTCCCGGTAATCAAGGTAAGCTTTAATTATCCACAATTAATGTACATCTATATCGAGCCACACCCGATATAGTGTTCGACATAATACCCGAGATATACCTTCGATATATCTAGTAGATCATTCTCAACATGGAGGATCCGATGTTGTCTCCGACATAATCCCCGCGGTCTCCGACATATCCCCGACATCTTACATTGCATCCGATGTTAGTTCGAGGTATTCTGGACCAAGCCTATTCGAGACTAGTATAGCTAAAGTAGGCCTAATTAACAGTGTACTCATTGTATTACCCTTGTAACCTACCCGTTTATATACATATACGAGTTATTGTCAAACTAGCAGCCTTGCCCCATAGCCAATGAAAATTGCACAACTGCACCACTGACCACCACCACCACCAATTTGTCCCCTATCGCCGCATCACACCACCACCAATTTACCAAAATTGCACACCTGCACCACCGACCACCACCACCAATTTGTCCCATCGCCGTTGCACCACACCACCACCAAATTGTTGCACTTGTTTCATTGGAACTTTTTGGCGCATTTGTGAGCCGTGATGGGCGGGGGGCGGGGGGGGGGGGGGGGGGGGGGGGGGGGGGGGGCTTGACGGGTTGGGATATCTTTTTTCACTTTTCTATTTTTATAAAGGTTTTAAATTTTTTAATATATGTTTTTTTAATTTATTAGTTATTAAAAATTAAGTTTTTAATTTAGACTTATATTATAAGTTATAAAATATATATAATAAATTAAAAAAAAATTAACACAAAAATATAAAATGGGGGAGAGGGGGGCGGGGGTATTTTTTCTGGTTTTTTTATAAATTTTATTAGTTATTCAAAGTTAATATTTTAAAATCAAAATTATGATATTAGTTTTTTTTTAATTTTTTTTATAATATAGTGAATTATGAAAAATAAAATTATAAATTTGATAACATGTTAGTCACATTTTTGCCACGTATGACGTGATTTGATGATTAGGCGGACACCGGTGATTAAACAGTGTTTTAGGCATTTTTGGCAAAATTAGCAGGCAAAAACTAATGTTGGGAAAAGTTATAGGGTATTTCTAGAAATACTGTCTTTTACTTATACTTCAAATTAACTTAAATGTTGAACCTATTGAATTTTTAATAAAGTTAATCACTTGAAAGAAACCTTAGTTTTTATTTATTTGTTTGGTGATTCAGACGAGATTGTTTCTTAATCAATTACACTCGAAAAATAATATCACTATAAAATGCATCACGTTGAGGAACCTACTCCAACATCTCTCTGTTTTTCAGGTTGAACCATAAGAAAAATCAGGGTAAAAATATAAATACTTTTACAAAGTTATGGATGCGAGTGCAATTTTGTAAGACTTTGAGTCAAAATCACAAAACCAATAAAAAGTGAGAGCCTGTAGAACAAAACTTGATAAGAAGTTGATTAATAGAGGACCAAAAATAAATACTCTATCAAAATACGGCGGAAATTAGAATGGAACATTAAAGGGTGATTTGGGATTTTCTTGCATTATTTTCTTCAACTTATCGAGTAGTTAATGTTAGAGTGATAGTTGTATATTTGATAACTAAATTAAAGTGCACTAATAATGCATCGATTCTCATTAGAAATTAGGGATTTTTCTTTTTGCTCAGTAGAAATTAGGGATATTGTTTTGTTTTAATTGTGATAGTTTGTTTCGTTTTTGGTTATGTTTGGATAAGGATGAATGCATGTGTCCTTATTTGCAACCCCGTCTTCATAGGTATCCCTGCTTTACAGGTAATCATAATTAGGAGGCAAAGAAATATTGGCAAGTAAGGCGCACAATCGTCAAGAATAGTGGGGTTAATTCTGTATTTTCTTCACCTTGTACTTGTATATATTGAGATGCGATCCGTTAGGATAATACTATATTATTTTTGTATTTTTGTTACTAACTTCGATCTTTTGTACTGTAAACCCTAAGTCCACTTTAGGCTTAGGTTATTATGCCATCAGTTCTGAGTCACCTTCTTCGGTGAGTCCTTCTTTCAGACCTATCCTTAAAGACAGGATTTGTTGCTCAATCAATTAATCTATTAATAATTGGAATTTAATTAAGTAAAATTCCTAATTTAAAATAAAAATAATTAATTTAATTTCTAATAATTTAATTTGACACTTGTTAATATTTAATTGGAGTAGACAAAATTAATTTGTCTACAACGAGCATAGGCTAGGTTTACCGAATAGCAACCTGAAGGATAGGGGTTCCAGTTTCTGAAGTTTTCTTTAGAAACTTCAAAATTCACAAGTTGCAGAAGTCTCTCCCGTTCGAGGAATCTTCTTCTCCATTTAAAGTTCCAAATCCACACACTCTTATGCGACATGCCAAGAGAATCAATCAATTTTCCATTATCCAAGGAAATATGATACGACATATTATAATACTCGCACAATGAGGGGTGCCAATCCATTTGTCTTCTCAGAAGAGTCTTCTTCCAAACTTTAACAATTATTGCCACCTGTCTCATATACCAATCACCGCGACTACCATATAAGAAAATTGAGACGAGATCCATCCACCGAAGATAGCCCCTTTGGGTGGATAATGGAATGTCACGGGAACAATAAGTATGTTTGCTCCCATCAGATTTCACCTTAATAGTATCCTTCTACAAATCATCTATGTCACAGCACAATCTCCATTGTCTATTCCCAATAGAGCTATGTTTTGAAATATTCAGGTTCATACACCTGTACCGCCCTGGTCTTTGTTCTCTCATATAAATTCTCAACTAATCCATTTCTACAATTTCTATCATATCCGGATTCAACCACGTCATGAAACTAAAAGATGTAAGTACCATAATATGGTGTTGTGTGATCTATCATTGAATATCTCCAGAATATCTAGGGTAACTTTGTGATCATTAACATTCCCTGCTATGGTAGTTTGAGATAATTACCATTGATGTGCTACGATTTTGGTCTCGTTATCACCATTTGAATAATAACAACATCACTTTCTTCTTGCCATGGGTAAACCAACATCTTGTGGTCTCTGTAGAGGATCCGGATTGCAACAAGGACATCTTATGTGGTACAAAGTACGAGCAAGGTAACAAACAAGGAGAATAGTTAGGAATTTGAAATGAAGAATATTGTTGAATATTTTATGATTAATTAAATAATAAAGTGTAGTATCCCACACTGAAAGAAAACAACTATATATATAAGTTTTTAATTTCAGTTGCTCACTCGATTGTTTAATTCATGTCTAGGACTTTTAAATTGGGCTTTGAACTTTGGTTTTTGAATTATTTAATAGTCAAGTTTGGTCACTTGAGGTTTTGTTAACTAAATCTAACTGATATTTTGAATTTTGAATTAATAAATTTTGTTATTTAAATATAAAAGCACCTTTGTAATTTAAACAAAAAGTTGCAACTTTTTATAGGGTTGCATTCATCAGAATTTTTCCCGCCGTTATTGAGAAGTTGCATGCGGTGGGAAACTTGTCTTATGGTCTATAAATAGAAATTATTGATGGCCCAATTTAATCATCCAATTTTCCGGATTTGTCTCAAACTTGATTTCTTAAGCCTAATTTTGAATTTGACGTCCTTTATCTTAACTACTTTTCGAAAAGGGTTCCCTATGTTGACATTTAACAATTGACGTCCTATATGTTGGAATAATTTTATATTTTCTTCTTTAATTTCTCTGTCGGAATCCGGTGGAAAATAACGAAAAATAAGGACTATGCCAACATATAGGACATCCAATGAGAAATTAAGTCCATCAAATGAAAACTACACTAGATGGTAGGACCGCATGTCATGGCTTTTGCTCTCAAAATTTTTACTACTTGTTGGATCCACAACTTAAAGCTATTGCAGAATCGACCTATGATGATACTAATAAAGGCAAAAAGAAATTGATTACAGGAAAGGAGAAACATGAGAAGGATGAGATGCTACATTCTTAATTCCCTGACAAACATGATGTATAGTGTTTATCGGAATTCAAATTTACGACGAATTATTTTTTCGGCTCCTTAACATTTTATAAAAACAATCTTAAATGTCCTTTTTGGTTTGAGCCGAGTAAAACTGCCATGCATCTTTAAATTTTTTTGACAAAATTGCCCAAATCGTCTTGAAATATTTTTAACTCGACATTTGTAATTTAAAAAATTATACTTGCACCCACAATAAATTTCACTTTGCACCCCAATATATATAATATATATGTAAAGTTTTTTTTTTATATCTTGAAATAAATAAATAATTTAATAATTAATAAAAATTATAAAAAAAAAACAAAAACTAAATCTAATCTTCACCATCCACCCGCCCACAATGCCCCCACCCGACCCCCTCCCCTACCCTCACCCCTACTGTGGGAATTGGTGACTTTGGCTCAATGGTATTTTCATAATTCTACAATCTTGAACGTATTTGCAAGTGGGGTAGCTTGAGTAGCAGTGAAAGCTAGTATAACTGTTGTAACTGAGAGAGCGACTGTTGCAACTGGGCGGTGAGAGTCAGATTAAGGTAGGATGTTAATTCACGTGGGCCGTGGGCTACACGCGTGTTTGTTATAACGGCCTCAGTATATATACTATGTTACGCAGCCGATTTCACAATTGTTTTTTTGACACAACTTTGTACTCTTAAAAATCAATAAAATTGGACCTCGATTTCCAATAAATATCTCTATGGTCCAATCAAATTGGAAATCTCTCTATGGTACCATAAAATTAGGGTTATTTATCACATTGATGCTAGAATACCGAACCAAGTAAATTGCGTGTGTTGTTCGTGATTGTTTAATTTATTTACTGTGATTGTTATCCATATTATGTTTGTTCGATTTGTGTGATTCAATTGTGATTTGAATTCGGTAAATTTTGCGTTCCATTGAGCAATTTCACTACAAATTGGTGCGGTGAATGTGGAGTCGATCATGGCGATAGAAAAAATTGATGTAGAAAATTTTACGGGGCAAAACAATTTTGGTTTGTGGCCGTTGAAGATGCGAGCACTATCAGTTCAACAAGGATTGGTTGATGCACTGGATGAGACGAACATCGATAAAGATCTTGATGAAAACACGAAGAAGGTTATGATGGAGAAGGCTCATAGTGCTGTGATCCTGAGTTTGGGTGATGCGGTGTGGTGACAGATCTCAAAGGAGAAAACTGCTGCTGGTGTTTGGTTGAAGCTTGAAAGCTTGTACATGACCAAATCATTGGTAAATCATTTGTATCTTAAACAGGCTCTGTATTCTTTTAAGATGCATGATGACAAATCGATAGAGGAACAAATTGATATATTTAACAAATTGATTTTGGATCTTGAGAACATTGATATTGCAATTAAAGATAAAGATCAGACTTTACTATTGTTAAGTGGTCTGCCAAAATCTCATGCTAGTTTTAAGGAAACTCTTATATATGGAAGGGATTATTTAACACTTGATGAGGTGCAATCTGCTTTAAATTCAAAGGAATTGAATGAGAGAGGAAATGCAAAGAAATCACAGAATGGTGAGGGACTAATAGTGAAGGGACTGAATCAGAAAAAGGAAAGTAGGAAGAAGGTGAAGAAGTCCAATTCACAGGGAAAGAATGGGAAAAACCCATTCATTTGTTACCGCTGTTAGAAAGAGGTTCGTATCAAGAAATTTTGTCCTGAAAGACAGAATAATGGTGGTGGCAAGACTAAGGAGTCTGGCATTGTTGCAAGTGTACAAGAGGGGTATGAGTCTGCTGATGCTCTAATGGCTTCTGTTAGGGATCCAAATAATGTGTGGGCGATAGATTCTGGTTGTTCCTTTCACATGACTCCACATCGATCTATATTTGAATAATATGAGGAGATTGATGGTGGAACAATGTACTTGGAAGATAACAAACCTTTTAAGGTGAAAGGTATAGGATCTGTTAGGTTCAACCTGCACAATGGATCTGAGAAACTGTTGAGGTTGGTGAGATATGTCCCTGATCTCAGGAGAAACCTGATATCTATTGGTGTATTAGAGAAAACAGAGTACAAGTTCTTGGGAGAGAATGGTACGGTAAAGGTTCTCAAAGGATCACAGGTGGTGATGAAAGGACCAAGGGAAAATACCCTTTACATACTAGAAGGAAAGTCTGTCATTAGTATAGTTGCAATTGCAGCTGTTCACGGGGCTGGTTCTAAGTCTGAATTGTGGCATAAGAGATTAGCACATATGAGTGAAAGAGGTTTGTTAGAATTGGGGAAGCAAAGGATGTTGGGAGCTGAAAAGCTGGAGAAGATTAGTTTTTGTGAACATTGTGTTCTCGGAAAGGCTCACAAGGTCAAGTTCAATGTTGGTCAACAAAGAACTAAGAGAGCTTTGGATTATGTTCATGCTGATCTATGGGGACCCTCAAGGACTACTTCACATTCTGGAGCAAGATACTTCTTATCCCTTGTGGATGATTACTCTAGGAAGTTGTGGCTATTTGTGTTGGAGACTAAGGACCAGACATTTGAAACATTCAAAAACTGGAGGACCATCATAGAGAAGGAAACTGAATTGCAACTGAAAAGATTGAGAACAGACAAGGCCTTGAGTTTTGTTCAGCTAAATTCAATGAGTATTGCAAGGTAAATGGAATATAAGGCAAAAGACTATTGCTGGAACTCCACAACAAATGGATTAGCTGAGAGATTCAATAGAACCATACTTGAAAGGGTGAGATGTATGCTGCTGAGTGCTAATATTCCAACGTTTTCTATGAAGAGGCAGTTGCAACAACAATATATCTTATTAATAGATGTCCTTCCACAGCAATAAATATGAAGGCACCAGAGGAAGTATGGTCTGGTCACAAACCAGATTTGAGTCATCTAAGAGTGTTTGGATGTTCAGTTTATGCTCACATGAAACAGGATACGCTAGAGCCAAGAGCATTGAGGTGTATGTTTCTTGGATACTTAGAATGAGCGAAGGGCTACACATTGTGGTGTCTTGAACCAGGTCACAAGAGGTGCTTTATAAGCATGGATGTGGTGCTCAATGAGGATAAGATAGATCTTAAAGAAACTGGGGATTTACCTATGCAGGCTGTTGAGATTGACAAATGTGTTAACTGAAGAAATGAGAAACATAGTGGTTATCAGCTTGAGGTGGAGCTTATGGCTGATAGTGAGCTAGATCATCCTGGAAATTGGTTACTTGAAGATAAGCCAGTTGCAACTGGCATTGAACCTATTGATTGAGCGGTTGATCAGGCTGTGGAATCCAACTATATACTGACCAGAGATAGAGATAGAAGGGAAACTAAGGCACCCGAGATGTTTGGTTATGCAGACTTGCTTGCTTATTCCTTGGTAGCAGCTAGTAGTTTATTGAAAGAGGAACCAAGTGACTAGAAAGCTGCAGTGAAAACCAAGGATAGACATAAATGGCTTGAGGCTATGTGTGAAGAAATGAAGTCTATGAAGGATAAAAATACTTGGGATCTTGTTGAAAGACCAAAGAGCTCTAGGCTGGTTGGATGTATATGGATCTTAAAGCAAAAGGAAGGAATCCCTGGTGTTGAGAAGGGAAGGTTCAAAGAAAGGTTAGTTGCAATAGGGTTTACTCAAAGGGAGGGCATTGATTATAATGAAGTTTTTTCTCCTGCGGTGAAACACATGTCTATCAGAATATTTCTTTCTCTCGTGGCAAAGTATAAACTGGAGTTGGAAGAGATGGATGTTAAAACTGCATTTCTGTATGGGAACTTAGAAGAAATCATTATGATGAAGCAACCAGAAGGATTCGAGGTCAAAAGTAAGGAGGATAATGTGTGTAAACTCAATAAATCTCTCTATGGTCTGAAGCAATCTCCAAGAAAGTGGAATCTGAGCTTTTATGAGTTCATGATGAAAATTGGCTTTGTGAGGAGTAAGTATGAAAATTGTGTCTACTTTAAATTCAATGAGGAAAACCAGTTTACATTCTTGTTGTTGTATGTTGATGATATTCTGATCATCAGTAATACCAAGATCGAAGTTGCAACTGTGAAATCCAAACTCAAAGGAGAGTTTGAAATGAAGGATTTAGGTGCATCTAAGAAGACTCTGGGTATGGAGATAAGAAGAAACAAAGCTAAAGGTCTGTTGTAATTGTCTCAGGTGGAGTATAAAGACGTAAGCCTTTAGCCCGAGTAAGAGTGTTGTGATAAACACGTTTGCAAAACTAGTATGAAGGTGTTATTGACTTGACCGCCACGTAAGCGATTTAGCCTGAGGATGAAGATTTGATCAATTTTATTAGAAAAAAATCGAATGTTATGGGCCATTCTTAGACGGTCCGAGCGAAAAAGGGCATTTAAGATTTTATGAAAAAAGTTAATGTGTAAAAAAAATAATTTGTCCTTAAATTTACTGGTAACATGCCAATGATGGATCAGGTTTGTAACGTGGAGATTATAGTTTCACATATTAGTGAGCATATTAATGTGTCTGATGCCATTCAAGTGGGTGCAATATGTTCGAAACTTTGACCCACTTCGCATGATTTCAAAAAGAAAATAATCCATTCTTCTGAAAGTTACATTATAGAAAACTTCACCCCTGTTTGCAAATTGAAAGTAATAATCTATCATGAGTTCTAAAGTGAACCATGTTTCTAAAAGTGTTTCAAATACTGATGCCCATGTTTCTAATATTGCGTTGAGGCCATTCTTTTGACGTGCACTTAGCCACAAGAATTTCTCCTTGATTGGCATAAGGGATTCTTCAACTTCATCGTCTACATGAGATTCGTCTTCTTCTTAAAATGGTTCATCTTCTTCAACACGTGAAAAAACTCTTCTATTCACACAATTAACAGCAAAATATCCAAATCCATGACATTTGAAACATCGATGAGAGTTTGACTTAACCATTTCATTCTTTTTGGAGGTGTCGTCGACGAATTTACCTTTGAGGTAAACTAAGTAGAGTTAGATGCCTTTTCCTTGTTGGAATATGTTTCTTTTATCCATGAACGAGAGAGATTCTTTGGTGCTTCATTGAGTTGCTTTTCAACCTTCAATGAGAGCTTGATAACATCGTTACAGGTTCAATGCGGCTGCAAATAGACGGTGATGTCAGCGTGCAATCCACCAAGTTAATGTGCCATTGTTTGCTCCTCAGATTCTAAAATTTTTATCTCATCAAAAGATGATCAAACTATGATGTATATTCTTCAACTGATGTTTCTCGTTGCTTGAAGTTTTAGAACTTAAGAATAGTATCTTGAAGGTAGTTATCCAACAAGAATTTTCTCTAGAGCAACTTTTTTCATCCTTTTCTCATGTAAGGATATGCTATTTTCCTTCACCAAGTCGATGTCTTAATGATTTTCCCACCATACCGCTGCATGTTTTGTAAACTTCAAGGCCACCAACATCACTTTGATATTCCAACAATTCATGATACTCAAATATCCTCTTTATGGGTGCATGAAATAAATAAATTCTTTTTTGTTGCATCTTCCTTGGAACTCGTGAACATCAACCTTGGTATCGAAGTTATTCTGAAATCTTCGTCCACGCGGATTATGTTGTCTCATCCGTGAACTAGTACTCGATCTACGATGATGAAAGGAGTTGTACGCCATTTCATTGACTCCATAATAACCCTCTAAACCATAATTCGACTGGTTGTATTCCAAAGGTTCACGCTCTTCAAGGCATTGTTGGACTTGTCGTCCTTTTCTCCTCCAGTCTTTCAACTCCATATTATGAAGATCACATTGATCCTCAGAGTTTTTCCTTGACTCTGGTACCACTTTGATGCTGGTTAATTAAACAAGGTACGAAAAAATGTTAGATTTAGTTTCCAAATAATAATTCTTGTGAGAGATATCCCACATTGGTTATGTGTTGATATGATGTGAATGCAAAGTACAATAAAAGTCTTTTTGAGTTTTGTCCCATATTGGTAAAGTATGTTGGGCTCTAACTCATGGTACCTATAAGGACTTTGAAGGGCTTTAATAGCTTTAACTCTTATAGGCCAATTTTACTAAAGTGGCTTAAGTGTCCCACATAGGAAAAGTAAAAGCTATTTGTGAGTTTATATATTATTGCACTATATTACTTTGGTAATAAAAAGTGCAAAGACATAGGTGGTGCACATGCACACACGCGCACCGAGCTGACCCTGTGCCGGTGCACAAGCTTGTGCGTGCGTGCGTGCACGTGGCGCTTAAGTGGCACTTTTGTTTGGCGCACTTAAAAAATACTTAGCAGTTTGCATGCTTGCATTGCTCATCGATCTAGGCCGTAGATTATATTTAATTAATTAATTAAGATGAACGACTCTGATTTAATCTGAATATTAAATTAATATTGATTAAATTGGATGGTGTGGATTTAATCTTAATTAAGATCAAAATCCGACGGCTCAAGTTAATCCGAAAAAATATGGAAGGAATATTTGAAACTCAGATTTTAAATATTAACAGTCACATATTTTGGAGCAGGAGAGTTGTGGCTTTATGTGAATGAATACCAGTGGAAAAGTTGTGACTTTTCCATATAACTTTTCAACGTCTATATATTCATGAGATTATCAGAGGCAAGAGATATCAAATTTTTGTATCTCTCATATACCATACAAAAATAATTGTTGTAGATATTATTTCTGTATTAATTGCATTCTTGTTCTTTTTCTGTTTATTAACTTCGTGAGTCCAAACGCAGTTAATAGTTTTTTTTCTCGGCTTTAATTGTATCATGGGATGCGATTCGCTATAAATCTTTTGGCACACGAGGCGGGGGGCGAATTACTTTTTAAGAAAAGCGTCTTTAGTTCGCAAGTTTCAAGTTCTAGATTGCGGCATTTTCGATAAACTAACCAACATACTTTAAGCGTAATTTTGTGTTTTCAAAAATGGTTGGAGTAGGTCGTTGAAGGAGTTCGCTGCCAACATTCTAAAATTGGAGAAATTCGATGGAGACCACTTTAGGCGCTGGCAAAAAAAGTTGCACTTCCTTTTGGTGCAACTCGGGGTGGTGTACATGCTGACAAATTAGAAACCAGAAGTGAAGGACGATGAGACCGTTGCTGAAACAAGAAGCATGCTAAAATATGAACAAGATGACTACTGTTGCAAGGGGACCATTTGCAACTCGTTGTCAGACACAGTGTTCGACATGTACCATGACAAACCAACCGCTCGAGAAGTCTGGGACTATCTGGCAAAAACAAATCTGGTGAAGGACGCTACTAGCAAGAAACTCATCACGAGTAATTTTATTCGTTATTTCATGGTGGATGACAGAAAGGTACTTCAGCAGTTTTATGAGTTAAAACAAATTGTTAAACAGTTTAAACAACATGCTTTGAATATGGATGAACCAATAATTGTATCTGCTATCATAGACAAAATTCCTCTTTTATGGATAAACTTTAGGAACGAACTTAAGCACAGGAAAGAGGATATTATGATCCTACATTTTTTAAAAATATGCATATTGTTCATGAAGTTACTACACCCTATACTCCACAACAAAACGAAACTGCTGACTGAAAAAATAGGACATTCACTGAAATGATTAATGCCATGTTGTATAAATATGGACTTAGTAAAAGGATTTTGGGGCGAGGCACTTTTAACAGCGTGTCATGTTTTGAATAGAGTGCCTACTAAGAAAAACTCTATAACTCCATATGAATTATGTAAGAAAAGAAAATCAAACTTGAAGTATTTACGAGTTTGGGGTTGTAGAGCTATAGTTAGAGTTCCTTATCCTAAAGGAAAGAAGTTGGGAGAAAAAGGGTGTAGAATGTATTTTTTTTGGTTATGCACTAAACAGTAAAGCTTACATATTTATGGTTATTGAGAAAAATTACTCGATTGAATTAAATACAATAATTGGATCAAGAGATTCGTATTTGATGAAAACAGGTTTTTTCAATTCTTAGAATTACTAAAAATAATAATAATGAATCTATAAATATAAGGAATTCTGAAATAGAGAATGACGAACCTAGGAGAAGTAAAAGAACTCGAGTACAAAAAGACTTTGGGCCTACTTTTCACATGTATCTTGTTGAAGGTACACGAGAAAAAGAAACAAATCTAGTGCTCTTATCTTTACATGTTGAATCTAATCCAAAAACCCATGCAAAGGCTATGAAGTCTCAAGATGCTAGTTTTTCGAAAGAGGCTATACAAGATGAGATGAATTCCATCATGGGAAATGACAATTGAAAATTGGTGGACTTACCTCTTGGTTTTAAAATCGTAGGATGTAAGTGAATTTTCAAAAAGAAAAATAAAGTTGATGGAATCGTTGAGAAATTTAAAGCAAGATTAGTTGTAAAAGGCTTCACTCAAAAAGAAGGACTTGATTATTTCGACACATATGCTCCAGTGGCTAGAATTGTTACAATTAGGATTTTTATATCCTTGGCCTCCATATATAAATTCGAAATTCACCAAATAAATTTCAAAACTGCATTCTTGAATGGTGAATTGAAAGAAGAAATTTATATGCAACAACCTGAAGGTTTTGTTGTGAAAGGACAAGAGCATAAAGTGTGAAAACTTGTTAAGCCTTTGTATGGGCTTAAACAAGCACCGAAACAATGGCATGAAAGGTTTGACCAGACTGTTTTGTCAAATGGATTTAAAATCCATGAATCTGATAAGTGTGTTCATAGTAAATCTAAAAATAATAAAGGTGTTATTATTTGTTTATACGTTAATGACATGCTTATCTTTGGTTCTGATCTAGATGAAATCAATAATACTAAGAAATTTATATGTGAAACATTTGATATGAAAGATCTATGTCATGGTGATGTTATTTTAGGGATTAAAATAGTTAGAAGTAATGAAGGTATCATGTTATCACAGTCTCGTTACGTTGAAAAAGTATTGAGAAAATTTAATCATTTTGATTGTACACCAGTTAGTACCCCCGTTCAACCCTAGTACTAAATTAATGCCAAATGATAGGAGAGCATTCGTAAAACCACTATGCTAGAGCAATAGGAAGTTTAATGTATTGCATGACTTGTACTAGGCCTGATATTGCGTTTCCAGTTGGTAAACTGAGTCGATATACATGTAATCCTAGTAGAGAACATCGTAAAGCAATATTTAGAGTCTTCAAGAATCTTAAGAAGACTATTGATTATGGCTTATGCTATAGTGGCTATCCAAATGTTTTGGAAGGTTATACTGATGCTAATTGAATTAATGAGAGTGATGACCATGCATCAACTAGTGGTTGGATATTCACTCTTGGTGGAGTCGCAATATCATTGGGTTCTAAGAAAAGAACATGAATGGCTGATTCAACCATGGCATCTGAGTTTATAACATTAAACACTACAAGCAAAGAAGCAGAATGGTTGAGAAACTTGTTATTGGAAATACCAATATGGCTTAAACCAATGCCTACCGTGTTAATACACTGTGACAGTCAATCGACTTTTTCTAGAGCTTATAGTCTTGTCTATAACGAAAAATCTAGACATATTGGTTTGAGGCATAGCTATGTGAGGCAGTTAATCAGTGATGGTATTATCACAATTAACTATGTGAGGCCAGCAAGTAAATTGACTGATCCTCTGACTAAAGGTCTTGCTAGAGATATGCTACATAAGACTTATAGGGCGAGGGGACTTAAAGCGAATACATAGTGATCACACATGAGGGAAACTCAACTCAACACTTGAAATATAAAACTTGGGTTCAATGAGTAAAGTACTTCATTTTTGTGATTGTCAAGCACTTAGTATTTAAACTTAATAATTCAACCATTAATTGGTTTTGGTACCTGTAATGTCAAAGGTAGAGGCTGGGTTTAATAATCTTAATAGACTTGTAACAGCAAATGTTGGGATGTCATAATTACAATGACATCCTTGACAAGTCTACCTAAGTAAGTAGTAGAAGTGAGGCCGATTCATTAGAGTTTAGGGCTTAACTCTAAAAACAAGTCATGATACCAGTATATAGACACATGACTATTAAAGTGTCGACTTGTTAGAATAAAGAACAAGTGTGTGGGGGTACTTATCCAGTTGGTCGCTATAGATTTGCTAGTTCAAACAGTAGTCTACTATGCTTTTCTAAATTAACTTTGATAGGTATCCACTAAGTGAAGGTTCAAGTCAAAAGCCACTTTTATTTATTCATTGAACTTCTTGAGGTGCAAACCAAAATTTATCATTCGGAAATGGTGGAGATTGTTAGATTTAGTTTACAAATAATAAATCTTGTGAGAGATATCCCACATTGATTATGTGTTGATATGATGTGAATGCAAAGTAAAATAAAAGTCTTTGAGTTTTGTCCCACATTGGTAAAGTATGTTGGGCTCTAACTCATGGTACATATAAGGACTTTTATGGGCTTTAAGAGCTTTAGCTCTTATAGGCAATTTTACTAAAGTGACTTAAGTGTCACACATAGGAAAAGTAAAAACTACTTGTGGGTTTATATATGTTTGCGTTATATTACTTGGGTAATAAACAGTGCAAGAATTAGGTGGTGTAATGCACACATGCGCGCTGCGCCGATATTTTGCCCGCGTGCGCCCGTGGTGCTTGTAGTGCTTAATTGGCGCTTTTGTTTGGCACACTTGAAAAGCACTTAGCAATTTGCATGCTTGCATCGCTCATCAATCTAGGTCGTAGATGGTATTTAATTAATTAAATAAAATGAACGACTGTGATTTAATCTGAATATTAATTTAATATAGATTAAATTGGATGATGTGGATTTAATCTTACTTAAGATTTAAATTCGACGACTGAGATTAATCCGAGAAAATATGGAGAGAATATTCAAAACTCAGACTTCAAATATTAACAGTCACATATTTTAGAGCAAAAGAGTTGTGGCTTTATGTGAAAGAATACCAGTGAAAAAGATATTCGTGGGATTATCAGAGGTAAAAGATCATCAAATTTTACTATCTCTCATATACCATACAAAAATAATAGCTGCGGAAATTATTTTGTATTAATTACATTCTTGTTCTTTTTATGTTTATTAACTTCGCAATTCCAAAACGCAGTTAATATTTTTTTTTCTGGGCTTTAATTGTATCCTGGGAGGCAAGTCTCTGTAACACTTTTGGCACACGTGGTGGGGGAGAATCACGCTTTAAGGAAAGCGTCTTTAGTTTGCGACTTTCATGTTCTAGATTGTGACATTTTCATTAAACTCACCAATAGAAAACACAAGAGATCACTCCAAAATACTTTCTACTTGAAATTATCCGATCGTGGATTGACACAACAACTTTGAGTGTTAAGCTGGCATTGTCTTAACTCTATTATGATGTTCTTGATTAGAGTAATATGCAGCGAGATTAAAAACGCAAAAAGATATAAATTTTAGAAGTTTTCAATATTATTAAAATCTTCCTAGCCTTAGGCGAAATAACCAATAAAGGTTTAACAAAACGTTTCTCACAACAATTCACTCATGCTCTTTGTTGATCGGACTCAACGAGGCAGACAAGCACGAACTACTTAACTTCTAATAACTAGACTTAAAGTAGTTGATACAAAAACTTCGCTAAAGCAAGACGAAGACAATACAAACAATTAATCTCTTGGATTGTTTAGAACTATTGTCTTGTAAAAATTTTGATGATCTTCACACCTATATATAGGTTTCTTGAAATTTACACTCCAAGGTGTGTTGTTCACAGTTTTGGTAACTCTTGTTGTTTCCTTCCTCAAATTGGTGTAATCCTTGAAAGAGTCCAAGTTGCAGTGGAACTCCAATTTGTTTCCTTCTTTGCAAACCAATGAGTTGATTATTCAACTTAGCTTGAATTATGAAAACTTCAAGTAAGGAATCTTCCAAAGCTCTTATTTATGATTAAGATACCTTACTGGACATAAACATAAACAACTAAACCGTGGAACTTGATTAATAAGTGAATAAAGGCAAAACCCAAATGTGACAATGTTATCCTCAATGTTATCCTCAATGTTGTCCCAACATCACATAACATTGATCCCAGAATACCTTGCACTTTCAATCTCCCCTTTTTTGCCTTTCTTCACAAAACCAATACCTGTTCCAGTAAAGTCTTGTATCCAGAATGTTAGAATCAACAAGAAACAACTTAAAACTACTAAACTGCTCCCCCTCATGGCAAACTAACATATTCAAAGTTAAAATAACAAAGACAAGTATGAAGGTCATCACTACATCAAAAGATGTTCAGACTCCAACATTCATTAATGTTGCCTCAACATTGAAACTAGTGAGTTTCCTGCACAAAAGGTTAAACAGAAAAAATAGTTCAAAATTTGCTTTCATAAGCAACAACAGTCTGAGCAGTTCAAACGGTAGTCATACTTAGAGTTACAGACCATAACTAGATAACAAGGATCATGTGCCTTGATCAAATCAAACCATATAGAGATAATTTACCAGCAACGCAAACATAACAACAGTTTTAAGAAACAGAACAGAAAACTAGAAAACCAATTAAAAATTGGAACTACTAAAACTAGAAAACCAATTAAAAATTGGAGCTACTCTCCCCCTTCTTGTGAAGAAGGGAGTTTCTCCAAATTTTTCACCAAGTGCTCCAGCTCTTTTAGATGTTCCTTCTTATTCTCAATCTCCCTCTGAGCGTCAGCAATGTGCCCTCTCAACCAATTCAACAGATGATCCACAAAAGTTGAGGTTATGACCATGTAATCTTCCTATTTGGACATAAACACTGAAGTTCCAGCAAACTCCTGAGCCTTCTTCTTCCCTTTGCTTGGTCTTACCACTCCTTTTGGGTTCCAAGGAAGATCTCTCACTCTTGAACCAGACAAGTAGCTTGGGAGAATTGTAAGTCCAGCATCATTCTTCATCCAACCCACTGTGGCACTTGTCTTCAATCCTTTCTTGATTAGGATTATGCAGATGAGTGAGGGAAAAGGCGGCATGCCATTTTTCCTTCGAGCAACTTCAGAAAACGACTTCAAAATCCTCTCATTTATATTTACAGCTAGCCCATTCTTGATTTTGTACACTAAGATTGTTGATTCCTTAGTAAGTACATTAACATTTTTACTTGGCAGCCAGCTGAAGCATGCAATCTTATGCAAGACAATACTAAGGGAAGTGAGTTTTGTAGTTGGCAGAGCATCTTTCCAGACTTTGACCAACCCTCCTGTCAAATCTTCAATCACAGATTCTTCAACAAGTGGGAGTCCAAAAATCTTATTGATGGTGTAGGGTTCAATATTGAAGACTCCCCCCCTCACCCAAGCTTTTCCATACTTTGGAGATCTGTAATATCTTATCCACTTGGAGAGATTCAGGTAGAATTCCATAACAATCTCAGGAGCATAATCATTCAACTTCATCACAGATTGATGAATCCCTCTTACTTCAAGCAAGTCCATCACTTTGTGTTCTTTCAAGCTAGCCATCTCTACAGCTCTTTCAAGGTGAATTTCCCATCTCTTGAAAGAATCCCACTTCTTATCCAAATATTTGGTAAGATAATAGAGGGAAAAGTAGTCCTCCTCGTCTTCAGGGTAAATCACATACAGTCCATCTGAGGATCCTTTTGTCTCTGATGTTGCCTTCACATTAGCATCAACATCATGCTCTTCTTCATCAGTCTTCTCCTCTTCTTTCTCCTCCTCTTCCACTTCATCCTCAGCATCCACAACCTCAATTTCCTCTTCCAACACCTACTTCCCTTTTCTCTTTCTCTCAGCAGTAGCAGCAACAGATTATTTCTCTTCTTTAGACTTTTTCTCAGCTTCAGCAGTCCTTTTCGTAGGTAACCTCTCAACTTGCCTTTTCCTGGCCTCAGCACGTTTCTTGGCAGTCTCAGACATTTTTCTACCACCAATAAACATATCACCAGTACCCTTGCTCTTTTTCTCTTGAGCTCTGACCCACTTCTTCACCAATTTATCCACAGATTCACCAACCTCCCCCTCAACAGATATATTAACATTAATATCAGGGTTAGGTTCAGCCATATTTACCTCAATTTCCAGTTCATTGATGATTGGAGTGGTTGACTCAGCTGTTTGCTCAACATTCGAAGTCGATTCTCTCTGTTTGGATTTTTTTCCTCGTCGTACGTACGGAATCTCCTTTCTTTTATCAGCAACTTGAGCATCATCGAATTTCGCAACATCACCTCGAGTGTGAAAGTGAGTGCGCGTAGCTGTAGGTTCACTTCTTAAAGCAACATCTGCAAGAGTATCCATAGGAGACTTGCTTGCCATTGTTAGTAAGAGAGATTTGCAGAGAAAAATTGAGAGAAATTTGAGAATAGAGTGTACAATTGCAGAAATTTTAAGCACAAATAAGGAAATTAGGGTTATGATTCCTAATATAATCGTGAGTAGTTGAGAGATAGAGTGAATGTTAGTGGGTAGTTAATGATCCTTAACCCATTAAAATCATCCCAATATGTTTTCTCACGCACACGTGTCAATGTTTAATTAACAAGTAACCAAAGCGGTTTTAAAAAATCCGAAAACTTATAAGTTCCTATTTTTCAATGTTGGCCTGCTACAGTATACAATGTTGGGATAACATTCAATAACATTCAAACTAGAAGGTGGAGGTACATGCTTCATCAAGGCAAATTCATGTGAGAGCTTGAGATACATCCAAAAATACATTTGAAACTTAACCAATATAGCAAGTGAGTACCTCAGACATAATGTTCATATCAAAATCATGAGTAAGCAATATAGATAACAAGAAACACACAGAGATAATCAGTTATGAATTCAAGGAAAAATTCACTTCCACAGCATAGAAAGTCACAGAAAAGTGTGTCACCCAAAGTGTATGCCTCAACACATGAATTATACTCCCCCTAAACCTAAACCGACAAAACTAAACAACAAGAAAGAAACAATGCAGTTCTACATGCATGCAACAATGTAATGTCAAATAGGCAGATGATAAACACTTATGAAGAACTTCTAAATCACTTTAAAATCTTTATTATTTTCATAAATCATCTGAACCAAAAATTGAAGATTGCTAAACACAAAGCTAATGTAACTACTGAATGAGGGCAGCTTGAACTCCACACACCCCATTAACAACATTAACATCAGCAAGTTAGGCAAGTACAAAGGCCTTGAATGTTGGTAATTCATTTATCATGCACCCTTATACCCTAAGTTCTTATGCATACTTGTTTACCAACCTGCATTCAAGAGAATTCACCAAGTGATCAGTGCTACTAAATGTAAGAAATCTAAACCTCAAACACCCTAGTAGAAAAGATCACCCTCATGTGTTCCTTGGCCAAACAAACAAAAACATGTAAATAAGCACAACTGAGTAACACTGAAGCTGTCAACATCATGTACACCAACTTCTCCACATGTCATGTACACCTTTCATATGAATAAGAGACAACTGAATAGACATCAAAGTAGTGAACTTTGTGTACTCCAGCTTCTCCATATGTTAGGCTATCACAACCTCAGACAAACATAAGACTTTTATTACTTTTTTCAAAAAAAATATGTGAAACTAATAACTAGAAAGAGTTGTCCATCAAAGAGTTCAACCACACCAACCAAATATGAGAAAACAAGGATTAAATGAGACTCACAATGAAACAAATTTAACAAAGGAAAACAACAGAATACCTACTACACCACAACCAATATACCAGTGCTAGACAGTGGTGTTATGTCGACACTGGTTTCCTCAACATTCTCACATATTGCACATGCCAAGAGATTTCCTCAAGCTGAAGAATCTCTCACTATCTAAAGGTTTTGTAAACATATCAGCAAGCTGATTTGTTGTCTCAATATGTTCAATGTTATTCACTTTGTCCTCTACCATATCTCTTAGGAAATGATGCCTTATGTCTATATGCTTAGTTCTAGAATGTTGGACAGGATTCCTAGAGATATATATGACACTTAGATTGTCACAGAACATGAGAAGTGTATCACTATCTAACCCATAATCTGAAAGCATGTGTTTGAGCCATACAAGCTGGGTAACACAGCTTCCAGCAGCTACATATTCTGATTCAGTTGTTGATAATGAAACACAGTTCAGTTTTTTGCTATATCAG
The DNA here is from genome assembly GCA_948329865.1 of Linaria vulgaris. Lineage (NCBI taxonomy): Eukaryota > Viridiplantae > Streptophyta > Magnoliopsida > Lamiales > Plantaginaceae > Linaria > Linaria vulgaris. The sequence continues at coordinate 9,585,436 of OX415249.1, read as the reverse complement.
GAGACCAAATTATTCCCCCAAATAAAAACAGCCCCCACTTGTGAATTTCCTGTCATCTACATCACCTGCCTAGTCAAAGTCACTGAAACCAACCAAGTGAGCGTTAGTGTCATAAGAATCCCAAATGCCTAAAGGTGAAGTTCCAGAGATATATCTAAGAATCCTCTTCACAGCAATCAAGTGAGGTTGCCTTGGCTCAGCTTGGTACCTAGCACAAACACATATTGAAAACATGATATCAGGTCTAGAGGCAGAGAGATACAACAAACTACCAATCATGGACCTGTACAATATTGGGTCAACATTGCTGCCAGTGCCATCTTTTGTTATCTTCACTGAAGAGGACATAGGAGTTTTGCAAGGCTTAGACTCTTGTATCTCAAATCTCCTCCCTAGATTCCTTGCATACTTCTCCTGGTTAAGGAAGATACCATTCTCCATCTGCTTTACTTGTAATCCTATAAAGTAGTTAAGCTCAACAATCATACTCGTCTCAAATGTTCTTGTCATAGACTCAACAAACTTGTCTAAGGTAAACTTGTCAGTAGAGCCAAATACTATACCATCCACATAAATTTGAGCGATACAGATATCAGAGCTTTTTCTAAGGACAAACAATGTTCTGTCTCCATCTTCTCAATTGAAACCTAGGCCTAACATAAAATTATTTAGCCTTTCATACCAGGCTCTAGGAGACTGTTTTGAACCATACAAAGCCTTCTCAAGTTTGTACACATGGTCAAGACGTTTAGGGTCAGCAAAGCCTTTAGGTTGTTCTATATAAACCTCTTTGCCAATTAAACCATTCAGAAAGGCACCTTCAACATCCATTTGGTAAAGTTTAATCTTAAGACAGCTAGCAATAGCAAGAAGTAATCTAATTGATTCTATCCTAGCTACTATAGCAACAGTCTTATCACAATCTATACCTTCTACCTGAGCATAACCTTGTGCAACCAACCTAGCTTTGTTCCTCATAATTACACCATTCTCATCAGTTTTATTTTTGAAAACTATTTTGTACCTATTACATTCACATGTGAAGCCCTAGGCACTAGATTCCAAACTCTGTTTTTGGTGAATTGTAAGAGTTTCTCTTGCATGAAATTAATCTAGTAACTATCCTTAAGAGCTTCAGTTACATTCTTAGGTTCAATGGAGGACACAAAAAAAGATGTTTTTTCAACAGTACATAAAGAAGACATACAAACACACAACCTTACCATATCCTTGTAATTAACTTTTTCTTTGTTGCGTGTTCTCACCCTTTTAGTAATTTGTCCAATTACTGCATGATCTCTTTGTATCCTAGTAGGAGGAGCTCTTCTGGATTCAGGAATTATTTCATCTTCAGAACCTGACAGTATAGATGTTGGCCTAACATTGGGGGTTTCTTGTGTTAAGTTAACATTTGTTCCAGTTTTTAGTTCAACATCTCTAGCTCCTGTGTTCAATGTTGGGTCCAATGTTGGAGCAACATCTGAAATAGTGACTTCTTCAGTACCTGCAGAAACAGTTAACTCATCAAAAATGACATTAACTGATTCTTGAACAGTATGCAATCTTGGATTGTAGACCCTGAAAGCAGCACTATTGGGAAAATAACCAAGAAATAGACACTTTTCAATTTTGAAATCAAATTTGCTCAAATAATCTCTAACTTTTAGCAAATAGCAGTTAATACCAAACTCATGAAAGTGTGCAACTGTTGGTTTTGAACCCTTCAAGCTTTCACAAGGTGTCATAGTAGTACTAGGTCTAAGATAAACTCTATTACTAATATGACATGCAGTATTCAAAGCTTCAACCTGGAGTTTCTTAGATAAGTTTCTAGAATTCAACATTACTCTAGCCATATGTTAAAGTGTTCTATTCTTCCTCTCAGCAATCCCATTTTGTTGAGGTGTCTTAGGTGCATAGAACTCATGGAAAATGCCTTTACTTTCACAAAATTAGCAAATATTACATTTTCAAACTCTTTTCCATGGTCAGACCTAATTCTTCCTACAGAAGTGCGATACAGATTTTTAATACCAGCATGCAAAATCTTGAATGTGTTGAATGCTTCTGATTTTTCTTTCAAAAACTTAATCCATATGCATACTTCTTACCATTCAGGCTACTAACCTCAATAGGACCCATGAGATCCATATGTAGCAATTGAAAGCACTTATTAGTTCTAGGGTTAGTACTCTGTACCTGGAGTGGTGTATGAACATCTTTTGTTTGTTTACCTTTCAGACAGTCTTCCTAAACAATTTTACCTGGACTAGTCAACTTAGGTAGACCTCTTACAGCATCTAACTTCTATAGTTTCTCCAGATTTCTATAGTGCACATGACACATCCATTGTCACTATTATTGAGCAAGATAACCGTTATCCTTTGATCTTGTACCAGTCATGACACATACATTGTCACTATTAAACACATCACATGAACTTTTATAAAAAAGTAACTAGCAAGTTATCATCACAAAGTTGACTTATGATAATTAAATTTGCTTTCAATCCCTCAACCAACAACACATCATTGAGTGGTGGAAATCTTTCAACATCCAATACTTCTTTTCCAATGATTTTCCCTTTGGTGCCACCTCCATAGGTAATTGTTCTAACAGTCAAATAGATTACATCTTTCAGGTTGTCAATGTTTCTAGTAACGTTCCTTGAACATTCAATGTCAAAATACCACTTACCTGCAAGGTTAGAGTAACGACATAAAAGACAACATTGCAAACAATTTTAACCTTGAGGGTTTTTATCTTTTCAATCCAAGTTCTACTTTTATGTCCTTCAACTTTGTTACCTAATGTTGGGATAACATCCAGATCAAAGGTTCTCCTAATATTGGTACTGCTATGAATTACCTTTTTCTTCTCAATCACAATTTTATATTTTTTACAATAAGGCTTAATGTGACGAGGTTGAAAATAATATTGACAAATAAAAGTAGGCTTTGTTGACAGTGTTGGAAGGAGTTTCATAACTCAATCTATTACTTTCCTTGATAAAACCAGTTTTCTAATAGGCAGAATTAGCATCTTCAAAGGGAGCTTTCTCAGCATAGCCCAAACCACTTTTACCTTGATTTCCCATACTCAGCATCTCATCAAGTTTAGAAGTAGATGAGTTCAATTTGGGAATGGTTTGTTCCACTTTATAATATCTTACCTTTACCTCCTTCAGTTCAGCCTCAGTTTTGTCAAGGTTTATCTCATACAATTTTAGCATCTCCTTCATGCATCCAATCTCTTCCTTCAGGCTTTTGTTGCTCTTGATGAGTTTGTGATTCTTAAACAGTAGTTTGTGGTAGATAGACTTCAAGTCTTCAAATTTCCTCCTGGGACACTTCACCTTCAAAGCAATATTCTTCATCTAGATCCATTGAGCCATGAAAACAATCAAAGTTAGATTCATCATTGTTAGACACAAGATTAGGTTTAATATTAGCATTATATTCATCCTAATCTATAAAAAAAGTCTCTTGTTCTGATGTTGTATCCTGAATGTTGGGGTAACATTGAGATCCAAGGTAGTTCAGGGAGTTTTCTGGTGTCCAGTCAATCTGAGTGAGTAGCGTAGCAGTGTGAATCTCTTCTAATTGTTCTTCAGCTTCTCCAGAACTAAAGTCATCTTCATTGAAATCGTCTACACAAACCCAATGAGAATTTCCTTTTTTTCTAAGAGTGTTAGCACATTCATTAGCCATATGAGCATATTCTTTACATTCAAAACATTGAACATCTTTTAACTTATCAGCTTCTAAAGGAGTAGGTTTTGATGCCATGTACTTCACAAACTTAGGAGGTAGTTTCTTATAACCTGGAGAACTATTACTAAGATTCTTTTCTTTACCTTTTTGTTTAAAGTTTGGCTTATTGAATTTCTTAGTAATTTTACCATAGTTTGAAGAAATTAATTCACATTCATCATCACTTTCATTATCAAGACTTGATCCTCTTAAAGCAATAGTCCTATGTTTGCTAGGTTTTGAGGCAATCTCCCTCTCAAATTCTCTAAGAGTATTCATCAAGACTTGAAACTGTAGATTAGCAAGGCTCCTAGATTCACCCATTGCAATTTTCTTGAGAGCAAATTTAGATGGCATTCTTCTCATTTCTTTATAAACCATCTCTTGATTAGTCATAGCAAAACCTAGATTTTCACATTGGTTAGCAATATCAAGAATTTTCTCAAAATAACTATCAACGCTTTCATCTTCACCCATCTCAAGTTTTTCAAATTGCTGAAGCAGTTGTATATGTTTAGATTCTTTAACAGCGGAATCTTCTTCATAATATAATTCAAGTATATCCCAAGGATGTTTGGTTTTTGTACAATTCTGGATTAACTCGAACATGTGATGATTAACCCAACTAATAATAGCATTAAGAGCATTTTCATTAGAGTTGTAGAGAGACTTAACTCTGCTACTGTCCAATCTGCTTCTGGTCTTGTTCTAGATCACCTTCACCATCAGTTGGTAATGTTGGAAGAGAGTATCCATTGATCACAGATTGCCAGGCTCGAATATCAATAGCTTTGATGTGAGACATGATCATGATGTTCCAGTATGCATAATTGGAGCCATCCAAAACTGGAATCTTGTTGGCATTAGGATAGACACTGTCATTTGTGTTATATCACCTTCAAACTGCCACTATAGTCGGTGTTTAGCTGTGATGCAAATTGAAATTATCGGGTCGTGGATTGACACAACAACTTTGAGAGTTAAGCCGGCGTTGCCTTAACTTTATTATGATCTTCTTGATTAGAGTAATATGCAGCGGAATTAAAAACGCAAGAAGATATAGTTTTTAGAAGTTTTCAATATTATTAAAAACTTCATAGCCTTAGGCGAAATAACCAATAAAGGTTTTAACAAAATGTTCCTCACAACAATTCACTCACGCTCTTTGTTGATCGGACTCAATGAAGCAGACAAGCACGAACTACTTAACTTCTGAGAACTAGATTTTAAGTTGTTGATACAAAAACTTCGTAAAAGCAAGACGAGGACAATACAAAGAATTAACCTCTTGGATTATTCAGAACTATTGTCTTTTAATCATCTTGATGAACATCACACCTATATATAGGTTTCTTGAAACTTGCACTCCATGTGTGTTGTTCACAGTTTTGGTAACTCTTGTTGTTTCCTTGTTGAATTGGACTTCCTTATGAACTAGGTCTCTTTCTTGAATAAGTGTTCCCTTTATTAGAGTTCCAATAAGGTAACGTACTGTAATCACAAATTCTTGAATTCTGAAAATAAAACAAGAAAGAGATTACAAAGTAATTATTTGATTAAATTTAAAGTATAATTTGGGATACAATCTCTATCTAATCCTCTGATTCTATTCTACAAGAACAGTATTAAAATTCATAGTAAAAATCTTCAATTTGAACTTCGCTGAAGTGATTTGAACTTGGAGAAACGTCAATTCGAGTGTCCTTGGACTTGATCTCGGATTAAACGGTGATTTGATTTGAGGATTTGACGTGGTGATTTGACGAACACCAATTTGACTTGGGGATTTGATGAACACCAATTTGACTTGGGGATTTGATGAACACCGATTTGACTTGGGGATTTGATGAACAACAATTTGACTTAGGATTTGATGAACAACAATTTGGCTTAGGATTTGATGAATAACAATTTGACTTGGGATTTGACAAACGTCGATTCGAGGGCTTTACGGCTTGATCTCGGATCGAAAGATGTTCTTGATTTGGAATTTGGTTTGAAGGTTGATGAAGATTGGTATGATCTTCGTCTTCAGTTCTTTGGATTTTTGGGTTTTGATCTTCCTAGCATGGATTTTGATCTTCAAAAACAGTTTTCCGAGGGTCTTGTGACTTGATCCCGGATCAAAATGGATTTTTGGTTTGAATGTTGTTGAAGAACGGTATGAACTTGATTTGGATTTCTTGAATTTATTGAAGATTTGACCTTATTGGCAGAGACACCATCTTAAAAAAAAACGGTTTTTGGAGGAACTTGAACCTTGATGGCGGATTGAAAGAAGTTCTTAACGAAAAACATCTTGAAGATGGATGAAGGATACCTTGAATTCCGCGAAGACCGCTTGAAGATGGTCGAAGGATACCTTGAATGCCGCGAAGAACGCTTGAAGATGGATGAATTTGGTGGAGCGAAAAACTTAGAGCTTTTCCCTCTTCAACTTGTGAATATTTGTTTTTTTTGTCTGTCTCTTCTTCAAGGCCACCTCTATTTATAGTTGTGGAGTGAATCTCAATCAGAATCTCCTGATGAGATGAACGGTTGTGATCGCGTCTACAATTTCTTGATATGGAAGACTTGATCTACATGAATCTTCTAGATATCTCTTGAATATTCAATCTTGGAGAAGAAGACTTTCCTTGTCTTGATATTTTGATAAATATATTTATTTAACCCTTTAAAATATTAAGATTAAATAATATATATTTATTTTCATTTTCTTGCTCTACAAGACTTGCCATTATTTAATTTAATTGGACAATTTAACTCCAATCAATAAATAAAACATTATTCAATTTATCCATCATGTATATTAAAATTAATAGATTTAACTACTTTACTTTGGAAATAAATTTATTATAAATCCAAAATAAAATAGAAAAATAAATCAAAATTAATATATTATTCTCCACGTGTCGATATTTAATTAGACACAAATTTTAAGTGTCTACAAATTGCCCCCTTGTGACTTGTTCGCGGAGTCATATAGTAAAAACATGTCGCGGACGAGGCACAATTTCTTTTTTTTTTTTTCGATTTCCGACGCAATCGAAACCCATATGTAAAAGAGATGTTGCATTGCATTTCAGGACATATATATACATATGTATATATATATGTAGTATTATGTATGTACATATATATACCATATATATATATATATATGTATACACGTACATACATAATACTACATATATATATATATATATTTGTACATATATATAACACACATGCACAAGTCCACGGCCAATATATAATATATATCCATGTCAAACCAATTTTTTATTTTTTTTGTGGGGCCCACAACTTATGGTGTATGAAGACCAGCAGCACTGAACAAATTCCCCTTTATCTTCCTTATTCAAATATAACGGATCTCTCTCCTTGATTTCCAAAACAGAGCATCAGGACCCGCCAGCACTTTTGTTTCTTTAAAAGGATCTTCTCTTTCTTTTGCTGCCCAGTCCTTTCCATTTCATTCTCTATTCGGAAGGCAACAAAATTTAGTAAGAACTATTTTTTTTTAACTTGCACAGCATGAACCGAGGATTCCACGGCAGCACCACTTTAGATTGGATTGGGATTTTTTTTTTTCGTATCATTGTTTTCTTTCCGAACAAACAGAAACTTCCTTCTCTGCGCACGGCAATTTTTTATCGGAAGGAAATTTTTTTTTTTTTGTCTACTACTCTTCTTTATTATATTTTCGGAGTGTTGCTGAAGTGGAAACATTCCTTTTGTTGATGTCGTAGTTTCCTCATACAGCGAGTTTCCGAATTCCCTCTTCATTCTCCCCTATAAAAGAAGAGTACAGAGCGTGTAGTTCTTCATTCATAGAAAAGAGAACTTCACGCTCGTTCAAAGCATCATAACAGAGCCCCTTTTTTTTTGTTTTTGTTTTTGGGTGAGACGGACCTTGCTGCAATTTCAGTGAATTGGGTGAGGATTCATCGAGCTTGGGTGAAGATTTCTCCACGTACTTCGTCGACGCCGCGACGGAAAGAGACAGTAGCTGCCTTCTCCTTCTTTTCGTTTTCTGATATATATATATACATACATATATATACATATATATATATATATGAATCCCTTTTTTTTCTGATATATATACATATACGTACATATATAGATATATATATACACATGATTCCCCTTTTCTGATATATATATATATATATATATATATATATATATACATATGATTTCGTTTTCTGATATATATATATATATACATATATTTATATATATAAAGCATATTATATAATCATATTCCACTTGTTTTTTGTTTTTTTTTTGTTGTGCAGCAATTTAGAGAAGGTGATCGAGGAACAAGGGCGGAAACCGACGAACACGAGACAGACGAGACTTTTATTCAACACGGTAGGCCTATTCGCACCCATTCTTTTTTTGTTTCATTTTTTTCCCTTCTTTTGTACTACTTTGTATTATTTTTTTCTAACTCTTTTATTTGCTTCTTTGTCTTGATAGTTCACGCACCATGGTAAAATTCGGTCGCGCCTATAATTCCAAGGGAATCGAGACTCTAACCATCACCGGCGATGAACATCAACGGGACACAATATTGGAAGTTGGTACCCCTCTTGCCAGAATTTTTACAAGCCAATGGCCCACTTTGATTAACACCACTAAGCCTAAAGACTGGACCGAAGAGCTTCCCAAGTCCTCCAATCGATCTCTGCCGTCGTTCGTGCTCCATTCTCCTCACCACCGAGTATCAAACGGTGATCTTCCTTTCGATACCTTGGGGCGACGCATTGCCAAAGGAGATGCCATGTGGGACGATGCCCTTCTTCACTTTCCCGGCGAAATCCATTACTTCCCTGGATATTGGGAGTGGACAGAAGATGTCCTTGTTCGGTGCAAGCCTACACTCACTTCCACCGATACGTACGAGCCAGTCTATGCCTCCTTATTCACATATGAGTGCAATTTGGAAATTCTAAAAGCCTTGTGCGAGGCATGGTCACCGTCTACAAACACCCTTGTCACTTTCCTCGGAGAGCTCTCGATTTCCTTATGGGACTTGGAACATCTTGCCGGTCTGCCAATATTTGAATCCTTATATGACGAAGTCATACCGAGCGAGAAAGAACTTTTTGGCAAGGAAAAAGACAGATATCATCTGCCGCGGTCATGCAGAGCTTTGTTCCATGCATTTCACCTAATCCGAGCACATGTTGGTGATGACGATCCTCGAGTGCCAATCAAAGAGTGGATCAACTTTTGGTCGAAGAAAGAAATCAAATACAAATGTCCCCCGTCACGCAAGGAGAGAAGAAGTGTGCGCCGACCTCAATCGACACACAACCCTTCCGGGAAGCTCGATCCATGCAATCGGTGGTCTTCACAAGAGGAGATTCTGTTTTCACAACTCGGCGTCAAAGGTAATTGGAAGGAAGAGACATCTTTGGCCGCGCACTTAGCTTGCTGGTTGTGCATCTTTGTTCTCCCTGTGAAGGATGTTGGCTTTATCCGTCCCAGTACATTCAAGATGGCGAGTCTTATAACCAGCGGTCAAAGAGTTTGCCTTGCCATCCCGGTACTAGCGTCAATCTACAAAGGGTGGAATGCAATATCACGGCATACTCAATCGTCTCGATGGTGTCTTCCTTTTCCGATCCATTTTGTCTACGGGTGGGTGGCGCTATACTTCAAGACTCAGTTTTCCATCCACTTAGAGTCACAGAAACCTGGAATGGCAGTATTTTCTTGAGAAAATGGAGCAAGGCCTTATGATCCAAAAGAAGCTCGCAAGAGGATTCACAAAGGAGACTACACCACTTGGGCATGCAACCTTCTTCCAAACGTCAATAACGTCGAACTTGTGGATTGGGATACCCTTGGCGAAGCCGAGCATGACTATTTTATCAACCTTCGATCATGCTATCTTACTCTGAGGCAAGGCGAGGTCTTTGATGTTGAGCCCTATAGTCCACATCGATTCAATCGACAATTTGGATATTATCAAGATGTCCCTGGTGTACTCATCAATGACTACCGTGAAGCTTCATTGAATGAAGGACTTCGTTTTTGGAGGTTAAGTCTTGCACAAAGGACATATTCAAAGGTTTGGATTCCCAATGCTCCTCTTAATACAAGAAGGCACTTTTCGGATAGTTATAAGTCATGGATAACCAAAACCCATATGAGCTACCTTGAAGACAATATCGACTCCTTACTTTTTCCTCTAAAGCGCTTGATACTTGGTGGAGACGACAAGGTCGCACAAAGCCGTGACAACCAAGCTGCTCATCTTGGGAAGAGCTCGCGAGACTCGCCACACATTGCGGTAGAGGAATCAGCGAAAAGAAAAGGCATTGTCAAAGAGAGCGGCAGCAGCGAGAATGGCGACCACAACTGGAAGAGAGTTAAGAAAGACTCAAGTGTCTCGCATCCTAGAGAAGTTAGTTCTCCCCGCTGTCTTTCGAGCACCCCATCCGCGACATTGGACTTGGCTGTACAGGTATTGGCCAACTTTGCTCTTTATTCCCATACATATATACATACATATATATATATACATACATGTATATGTCCCTAACTTTCGACACATTCCTTGTAGGCGGGTGAAGAGAGGATTTCTGCTTTGAAGGATGATGAGCAACACCCTCAAACAAGCGAAGGGTCTACTTCATGTGCTGCCATCCAACCTTCAAAAGATGACAAAGTGCATTTGAAACCAAGAGACTCAAAGAATGGTAAGGAGAGCTCTCCACATGTTGCCGTCTCTGTTTTCAAGGGTGAAAGTCTATTGGAAATTCATGACAAGAGGTATCTCAACTCTCTATGGGCCGATGTTAGCGAGAGGATTGTTCGTGCACCCATTAACCAAATTTCTTCTTTTAAAGATGAATTTCGCATTGTTTTTGAAAGAATGAAGTTGGTTGGGAAGGAAAAAGTTGCACCCTTAGAGGCCTTAGTGAACAACCTTTTTGATCAAGCTGCTGCTTATGATGTGCGAAACTCCGTAGTATTGGAAAGCTCATCACTTCTTCAACAAATTTCAGAAATAGGGGGCCAAATATCTGATGCCAAAACTGACAAGGAAAAGGGATCCTCACAAATTAAGTCCACAGAAGATGAACTTCAAAGTGTTAAAAGAAGATTGAAAGACTTAAAGTCGAAGAAGGAACGCTTGACTTCATCCTTAAAGAGCCAAAAAGAGTTTGTTCGAGGTGCCGAAGATAAGATCTCTAACTTGAAAGAGAAGATGTCCGTCCTTAGAAGCACTCCTTCAGTTACTGACGCGGAGATGGAAGAATTGGACGTTATGAGGATACACTTGGAGACTGCACAACTGGAGTTGGGGGATGTGAGGCCCTTTCTTTGAGAGAGATTTCCCTTGTTTTTTTTTCTTTTCTTTCATCTTTGCTTTAGTGGTATACTTTATTCTGTTTTGCTTTGGATTTGTAGCGTCATCAGAACTTAGAGATTAATAAAAGATTTACCTTTATTTATCTCATTTTGAGTTATTCATTGCATTTGTCATTATGCTTCTTTTCCATGAATACTGTAACATAACGCAACAAAAACAACTTAAGCAAATTTCATGACTGAACTTAGAAAACTTCTAAGCTGCATACGTACCTCAATAAAAGGATCAAGTCATAACGTAGTTCAAAGAAATCAAAATTGATTTAAGGGGGGTGCCGTACACAGTTTATACTCATGCGGGCCAGGAGTATTCATTCTTTAACCACTTTGAACAAAGTGGGGTATTTAAAATTTAACCACATGAAACACCTTTAGTGGGGTAAGTTATCATTTTAACCACATAATTTACCATTGGTGGTTGCCATCCACAGTTTATACTCATGGGGGCCAGGAGTAACATGCAGTTTAGGCTCGTGCGTCATGGAGCATACTTCAGTCATCAAGGGTAGTATTGTTTCAAGAATTTTCCATTGATAGGACCAATTCTTAATCCATCGTCGGCAACCAACTTATATGCTCCATTTGTATATGCCTCTGTGATGACATAAGGACCATCCCACTTTGAAGTGAACTTGTTTCCGGTTCGATGAGTGATAATGATGGGTCTTCTCACTGCGAGAACCAAATCACCAACTTGAAAGGAGCGTCGACGGACCTTTTTGTTAAAAGACTTGGAGATACGAGCTTGATAGCACTCAAGATTTTGTTGCGCTTCTAGTCTTTTCTCATCAAGGGCATCTAGCTCTTGCAAGCGCAAACGAGCATTCTCTTCTTCGGTGAGTCCTTCTTGCAGAGCTATCCTTAAAGACGGGATTTGTTGCTCAAGAGGGAGAACTGCTTCTACTCCATAGACCAACGCATACGGGGTTGCTTGAGTTGGCGTTCTGTGTGTAGTTCTATATGCCCATAGAGCTTCTCCAATTTTTTCATGCCAATCCTTTTTTGACTTCGCCACCACTTTCTTTAGCAAGTTGCAGAGAGTTTTGTTAAATGCTTCGGCAAGGCCATTAGAAGCAGCATAATACATGGAAGAGTTTATTTGCTTGAATCCAAACTTCTCACACAACTTGTCTACCAAACTATTGCAAAACGGCTTTCCATTATCAGTAACGATGCACCGAGGAACTCCGTAGCGGTAAATGATATTGGTACGAATGAAGTTGACAACAGTTTCCTTTTTGACTTTTTTGAGAGGCACAGCTTCGGCCCATTTTGAGAAGTAGTCGGTTGCAGCCAAGATGTACAAGTGTTCACCAGAAGACTTTGTCATAGGACCAACAGCGTCCAAGCCCCACGAATCAAAAGGCCAAGAAGCTATAATCGGATGTAAAGGTTCAGGCGGCTGATGGATGAAGTTTGAGTAGAATTGGCAAGGTTGACATCTTTGTGCGTACTTCATGCAATCTAAAACCATGGTAGGCCAGTAGTAGCCCATTCTCTTGATGCGAAAATGCAACTTTGGACCAGACTGATGAGCTCCACAAATTCCGGAATGTGCTTCTTCCATAGCTTGCATAGCTTCTTCTTTTCCTAGGCAGCGCAAGAAAACTCCGTCAAATGAGCGCCTATAGAGTGTATCTTTATAGAAGATGAAGCGAGCTGCACGACGCCTAACATCGATCTTTTGACGTACGTCATCGGGCAATTTTCCGTGCTTCAAGTAGTCCACGAATGATTGTCGCCAATCTTCCACTTCAATTTCGTATGCCTCCACAACATGACTTTCATTATAATCACCATGCTCGCCGTTATCTTCTAGAATAGGCGGGAGTACCCATTTGTGGCACACAGGTATGGACATTTTCTCTTCCGATGTAACCAACATAGAAGCAAGTTTAGCTAACGCATCGGCTTGCCCATTATCTTTTCTCGGCACATGCTCTACTGTAACGTCACCAAGAGTTTTGATCAATCTTCTTGCATACTCAACATATGGTAGGAGCTCCGGCTTCTTAACATCAAATTCGCCATACAATTGATTGACGACCAACTTGGAATCGCCATACACTTTTAGGTGAGGTTGCCTCAGCTCAATTGCCATTTCTAGCCCGAGTATCAAAGCTTGATATTCCGCAACATTGTTTGAGCAATTTTGAGTTAATGTGAAGGAATACGGCAAGACCTCTCCATTAGGCGTGAGAAAGATAACACCGGCGCCGGCTCCATTTCTATGTGCGGCACCATCAAAGTACATTTCCCATGGAGGCGTGACTTCGATCACGAGCGCATCTTCATCGGGCAAGTCGTCCATTAACTCCCACTCGGCAGGAATAGGGTGGTCAGCAAGAAAATCCGCCAATACTTGTCCTTTCACAGCCTTTTGAGGGATATATGCAATCTCAAACTGTTGCAGCTGAAGGTACCATCTTGTAAGTCGGTCAGACAACACCGGCCTCGTCATGACATACTTCAAAGGGTTTGCTCTGGATACAAGACGAATAGTATGAGCTTGAAAGTAATGCTTCAATTTTTGAATCGAGAACACAAGGGCTATGCAAAGCTTCTCAATAGGAGCGTACTTCAACTCATTTGGCGTCATTGTCGGCTTAGGTAATAAAGTGCATTTTCCTTCCCTTTGTCATTTTCTTGGGCGAGCAATGCCCCCACTGATCTTTCTTGGGCAGCAATATATAGGATCAAGGGACGTCCCGGCAAAGGAGCGGCTAAAACGAGAGGTTTCATCAGATATGCCTTGATTCGTTCAAAAGCATTGTGACAAGATTCATCCCACCTAAATGGAACATCTTTCTTCATCAAGTGACTGAAAGGTTGGCAACGACCGGCTAAATTTGAGATGAACCTTCGGAGATACGCCAATTTTCCTTGTAGACTTTTGAGTTCATGAATATTTCGTGGCTCCGGCATCTTAACTATTGCATCAATCTTGGCTTGCTCGATTTCAATGCCCCGCTGACGAACGATGAAACCAAGGAACTTTCCGGATGTTACGCCAAATGCACACTTCATAGGGTTCATCCTTAATTGATACTTCCGCAGTCGCTCAAAGACTTTCCGTAAGTCACTTATGTGATCTTTCCTTTCCCTCGACTTTACGACAAGATCGTCCACATAACACTCAACGTTCTTGTGCAACATGTCGTCGAAGATATTTTGCATTGCCCTTTGATAGGTAGCACCTGCGTTCTTCAATCCAAACGGCATCACCTTGTAACAATATATACCATTTCGAGTACGGAAAGCAGTCAGTTCTTCATCTCTTGGAGCCATGCGAATTTGGTTATATCCGGAAGACCCGTCCATGAAAGACAAGGCTTCGTGTCCCATGGTAGCATCAATCATTAGTTCAGCAATCGGTAGAGGAAAGTCATCCTTAGGGCATGCTTCATTCAAGTCTCTAAAGTCGACGCAAACTCTGATTTGTCCATTCTTCTTTCTTACCAGCACAATGCTAGAAATCCAAGTTGGGTATTTGACTTCTCTAATGAACCCGGCTTCAATGAGCTTGTTAACTTCGGCTTCGAGCAATGGAACTAAGTCAGGTCTAAACCTTGTTTGGGCTTGCTTGACGGGACAAACATCTTTCTTTACCGATAAGTTGTGTACCGCCACCTTCGGGTCCAAGCCTGGCATTTCTTTGTATGACCAAGCAAACACATCCTTGAACTCGTGCAACAACTCAATGTAACTTTGTTCTTCATCAGCTCCGAGCAATGCACTTATGTAAATTGGCCTTGGGTCATCGACGCTGCCCAAGTTTACCTCTCTTAACTCATCAACAGTGGCCTTGACACCCTCTTCCAACTCATCAGGCGCATCTTCGGTGTCTTCTTCAACATCTTCTTCATGAGAAGTGATATGGCATGACGACCCTACACTCTCTTCATCTTCGTGTTTGGTCTTCGTGAGCACCACGGTTTGCAACTTGACTTTGAGCGTTTCACCACAAGACACTATCAAGTCTTCGCGGCGAGTCATTCGAGATGGGATCAGACTTTGAACTTTCTTAGAGTTTGATGACTTGAGGTTTCTCTTAGCGCGTGTCGACATATGCGGAGCACTCAACCTTTTCTAATCAAACTTTTTATTTGGGCCAAGCCTATCGAAGACTGTTTTATTCGGACCAAGCCTATCAAATATCGTTTTATTTGGACCAAGTCAATCAAAGACCATTTTATTCGGGCCAAGTCTATCAAAGACCATTTTATTTGGACCAAGTCTATCAAAGACCGTTTTATTCGGGCCAAGTCTATCAAAGGCCGACATGTGTGGCATCTTCTCTTCACGGCCTATGGCTGAACCCTCTACTTCGCCTATGTAGTTGGCATTAGCTCTCTTTATAGCAATACAAACTGGGTTTGGTGGTTTGTAGCCAAGGCCTATCCGAATGTTTGGAACGGTATGCCATTTTTCCTTTAGCATGACTTGCGTGGCATTGAGTCCGTATGGCTTCTCTGCAGCAGCATCAAGAGTGAGACCCTCCAATCGTGGTCCTTCATTAGGGTCATATCCAGCTTTGACTAGCAACTTGAAAGCTTTTGGGTCAAAGCATTCCTCAATCTTCTTTGTGGGCAATGTTCCATGCTCTGTTTCGGGTCCTTTGGATGGACGGATAAATCCTTCAAGTGGAGGAGATGGCCCTTTCCTTTCAAGTGTTGTAAGAGGAAATGTAAGTTCCTTCAAAGGCTTTGTCCCAAGGGGAGATCCAGTAATCTTACGCTTCTCCGTGTCACTTGTGTTATCGGAGCCATTTACACCATGCTGCTGGAGTTGCTTGGTTCCATTGAGTCTTACGGTGCTCTTTCCTTCAATGTAGTATTTTGCATCTGCAAAGTGTGATTCAGCATCAGAAAAAGGCTTTACATCACCATGTACTTTCCTTTCGACTCCATCTTGGTAATATCCAAAGCACTTATGTAATGTTGAAGGAACAACGCCATTTTCATGTATCCAAGGTCGACCTAATAACATGTTGTAAGATGTGTTGGATTCAATGACATAGAACAGCGTACTAGACGACATATCTTCAATAAGAAGATCTAGTCTTATGATGCCGATGGCTCTTTGCCCCCTTGGTTGAAACCTTGGATCATCAGACGACTACTTGATAGTTCGTCCACCGAGATTCCTAATTCATTCAAAGTGCGTAGAGGCAAGATATTGACTGCAGAGCCTCCGTCAATCAGCATTCGATTGACTCTTTGCTTGCGAATATAGCCGGCGACAAACAATGGTCGGTTGTGGAGCTTGGAACCTAGTAGCAGGTCTTCATCAGTGAAGCATATAGCGGACATACATTGGTTCGTGACATGAGCAGTCTTTGGGGTAGAGTCTGCAATTTTCTCTCCTTCGTGCGTCGCATTGCATGAAACGACTATGTGGGAGTCGTCTAGACTGTCAACTTGGCTAGAGAGTGCAATAAGGTTTGATGACGCGACATCCTCTTCTAGAGTGATCTTCCCATCACGAGCCAACCGCATCACCTTATCTTTGAATATGAAGCAATCATGGATTGGGTGTCCTACGAGACGGTGATACTTGCAATACTTAGGATCATCAGAGCGACTAGCCTCTTCTGGTCTCTTCATTTCAGGCAGTTCGATCAGGTTAGCTTTGAGCAAATCGTCAAATATGGCTGAAACGTCAGAATCAAGGAACGGATATTTCTTTGACTGCATCTCCGTGAGTGTCATCTTCCTTCGCTCATTAGCTTGTGAATTACTAGCCTTTTCAGATACCGCAACGCTTTTTCGTTGGTCACTGTTATCTTTTGCCTTAGCTTGGATTCTTAATGGAGCAACATTCACCGCCATAGACTCTTTGGTAGGTGCTTTGTTGAAAGGTTTACCTCCTTTCCTTACATCTTGTTTGTCTTTGAATCTTCTCGGATCTTGCATAGGTGGTCCATTGACTCCACTTGCCACCATACTCAATTCCATGTCATGAGCACGAGTTGCTAACTCTTCAAACGTCCTTGGTTGTATTCCTTGCAGAATGTAACGAAGCCCCCATTGCATGCCTTGGATGCACATCTCTATAGCCGAGGTCTCGGACAACCGATCCTTGCAATTGAGACTCAAATTCCTCCAACGGTTTATGTAATCAATTACTGGCTCTTCATCCCATTGACGAGCATTTGTGAGTTTGATCATGCTGACGGTCCTTCTTGTGCTGTAGAAGCGATTGAGGAATTCTTGCTCCAACTCGTCCCAACTGTCAATCGAGTTTGCTTCCAAGTCAGTGTACCAATCAAATGCATTTCCCTTCAAAGAGCGGACAAATTGCTTGACAAGATGATCGCTGTAAGTTCCGGCATTGTTGCAAGTCTCAACAAAATGAGCTACATGTTGCTTTGGGTTGCCTTTGCCATCAAACTGCTGGAAATTGGGTGGTTGGTAACCATTTGGCATCTTCAAGCTATCTATCCTTTGAGTGTATGGTTTGGAATAGGAAAATGATGATTTGAAGCCTCCGTCTAGCTTGTCCTTGATAGTCCCCATGATGAACTCCTTCAATTGATCAGCCGGGGTCATGCCATTTGAAGAGACTTGGAACTCCTTGGCAACAGACTTTTCCTTCTCATTGGATAGTTGCTTCATGGATGTTTCACCCTCTTCAAAGCCTCCAAACTTTAGTTCCTTTACATGACTTTCTTCCACCTTGTCTTCCCTACTTAGCAATTTTTCTATCTTGGAGTCTTGGTCTTGCACATGTTTGTTCAACATCTCTATGGATTTGGTCAACATCCCAATTTGTTCCTCCAAAGTTGTAGTGCTTGTTGTCAATGCATGTATTGTATCCGACGGAGATGAAAAACCCGATGCAGAGTGAGGAGTTGGTGGGGAGGAGTCATCGCTCTCAACATCCTCGTCAATGTTGACGTTGTTGGAGACAGATGAGTCCTTTTGAACAGCGTCGTGGACGACTTCACTTGTCATCTTCGTGGATGGATCAGCTAATAAGCCGGACATCCTTCTTGTCTTGACTGGTGCCATATGGTTGACTTGTTGTTCTTGATGAAAGGAGATGAGAGGTAGAGAGGTCCCACCGGGCGTGCCAAATTTGTAATCACAAATTCTTGAATTCTGAAAATAAAACAAGAAAGAGATTACAAAGTAATTATTTGATTAAATTTAAAGTATAATTTGGGATACAATCTCTATCTAATCCTCTGATTCTATTCTACAAGAACAGTATTAAAATTCATAGTAAAAATCTTCAATTTGATCTTCGCTGAAGTGATTTGAACTTGGAGAAAAGTCAATTCGAGGGTCCTTGGACTTGATCTCGGATTAAACGGTGATTTGATTTGAGGATTTGACTTGGTGATTTGACGAACACCAATTTGACTTGGGGATTTGATGAACACCAATTTGACTTGGGGATTTGATGAACACCGATTTGACTTGGGGATTTGATGAACAACAATTTGGCTTAGGATTTGATGAACAACAATTTGACTTGGGATTTGACAAACGTCGATTCGAGGGCTTTACGACTTGATATCGGATCGAAAGATGTTCTTGATTTGGAATTTGGTTTGAAGGTTGATGAAGATTGGTATGATCTTCGTCTTCAGTTCTTTGGATTTTTGGGTTTTGATCTTCCTAGCATGGATTTTGATCTTTAAAAACAGTTTTCCGAGGGTCTTGTGACTTGATCCCGGATCAAAATAGATTTTTGGTTTGAATGTTGTTGAAGAACGGTATGAACTTGATTTGGATTTCTTGAATTTATTGAAGATTTGATCTTATTGGCAGAGACACCATCTTAAAAAAAAACGGTTTTTGGAGGAACTTGAACCTTGATGGCGGATTGAAAGAAGTTCTTAACGAAGAACATCTTGAAGATGGATGAAGGATACCTTGAATGCCGCGAAGACCGCTTGAAGATGGTCGAAGGATACCTTGAATGCCACGAAGAACGCTTGAAGATGGATGAATTTGGTGGAGCGAAAAACTTAGAGCTTTTCCCTCTTCAACTTGTGAATATATTTTTTTTTTTGTCTGTCTCTTCTTCAAGACCACCTCTATTTATAGCTGTGGAGTGAATCTCAATCAGAATCTCCTGATGAGATGAACGGTTGTGATCGCGTCTACAATTTATTGATATGGAAGACTTGATCTACATGAATCTTCTAGATATCTCTTGAATATTCAATCTTGGAGAAGAAGACTTTCCTTGTCTTGATATTTTGATAAATATATTTATTTAACCCTTTAAAATATTAGGATTAAATAATATATATTTATTTTCATTTTCTTGCTCTACAAGACTTGCCATTATTTAATTTAATTGGACAATTTAACTCCAATCAATAAATAAAACATTATTCAATTTATCCAACATATATATTAAAATTAATAGATTTAACTACTTTACTTTGGAAATAAATTTATTATAAATCCAAAATAAAATAGAAAAATAAATCAAAATTAATATATTATTCTCCACGTGTCGAGATTTAATTAGACACAAATTTTAAGTGTCTACACGTACCTTCTTCAATTCGGAGTAATCCTGGAAAGAATCCAAGTTCCAGTGGAACTCCAATTTGTTTCCTTCTTTCCAAACCGTGTTGAATTGACTATTCAACTTAACTTGACTTATGGAAACTTCAAGTAAGCAATCTTCCAAAGCTCTTCCTTATGATTAAGATACTTTCCTGGACATAAACATAAACAACTAAAACTGTGGAACTTGATTAAGACGTGAATAAAGGCAAAACTCAAATTTAGCAGTTAAAGAACACTTTTCACGCAGGTTCTCTAGTTTCAGTGTCATCCTCAATGTTTTCCTAACATCATATAACATTGATTCCATAATACCTTGCACTTTCACTACTCAATGGAAAGCTACCAAAGAGTGTAGAGCCAATCATCACCTTCAGAAATGCACCAAAAGGTATAGAAGTTTAAAAATAGTATTAGACATTATAAGAGGAAGTTTTAATTTTATTTTAATTTGAATTGGCAAATCATTTTAAGGCCATGAATTATTTATTGGTGAGATCAAGTTCTAGAACTATCTTTTGACTCTTCTAACTTCTTGGACATTAACAAACACAAATTGATTCATGGAAAATATAAATTTTGACTCTAAAAGATGATGCGAATTTAATCTACTTAAAGATTAATGAAATTCAAAGCTGAAATTACGACCCAGACTTGATAGACTTCGAAAACGTTTGTGCAGTCTTAGACAAATAATCAAAACTCCCTCTAGAAAATTCTAAATGACTTTTCGTTTGTTGCACTAAAAATAGGAGTCGTAGGGCTTTCAAACAATATATAGCACTGCTTATAGAACTCTTTGAATTAGAGAAGTTTTACGAAACTAGTTTGGCTCCTTGCTCAGTCGTATGCTGAAATTTAATTAATATTAGGTGCCAGAACTTTCTTGGACTTGTTTTCCTAAATAAAATTTGACAATTGGACTTGATTCAATTCTTACTTGGATCACACCATCAGTCAACAAAGAAGATGAATAATTGCATATAAGACACTCCTCTGTGAGGAATTACATTGTAATAGTGAACAAAGATATCACAAAAGTAAACTAAATCATCCCAATTCGAATAGAGAGAAAACCACAGTAGCATATAATAATAAAACCGAAGCGAAGTTAGTGTTGTAAAAGTCAGTCAAAGAAAAACAGGAATTATGACCTCCAACTTAACAATCCATAAAAAAGAAAAATCAGAGTTTTCCACTCGTGGGGCGTCTCTAGCTTCTTGTCTTCCTATATAAATGTTTCCATAATCCAAATATCACAAAATATTCAGGCTGGGGACATCTTATCATATATCCATCTGGCTGCAGCTAGCAAGACATTAACGAGTGTTGGACTGATTTTTCTTGCATCATATACTGTGAACAACACATAATTCCACATTATTGGATGTTCATATATAATGTAACATAGTAACATAGAGGCCAAACGTGCGTGTCGAAGACGGATGACAGTCTGAAGAGAGGCTGTAATATAGATTGCCTGTTTTTTTTTTTTATCTCTCATTAATAGTAAACTCACACATTAATAGCAATATGGAACCACGGAGTCCTGAGAGTCCATGTTTTCGCAAGATTATTATTAATCAACTACAAATGTATCTGGACATTTTGTTTGATCTTCCAGATATATTTATACACCAGTCAATCGATGCATATCTTACGTATGACTGAGTTAAAAGCATCATCAAGCACATTATTTATGGAAAATCTAGGGGGACTTCAAAGCACGCGCATCAACAAATTATGTGATTTTTCTGTTTTACTACAACAGTCGTTTATAGCATGTTATTATTCAAGTCGAGAGGAAACTCGATGAAAGTGTTTATTAGTGAACACAAAAATCATGCAAAAGAATTAAATTTTCACTCGCCTATGCTTCAGCGGGGAAGCAGCTCAAGCATTTTCCTTTTTATTAGACGTCTATCTTCCGACGTGTTGTCCCTTAAAATCTGTAGGCAATGAAGATTATGTCAGGAAAAAAGTACAAGAAGATTGCTTGCACAAGTACATAATAGAAATGGATGAACCAGTAATCTATCTCTGAAATCTCAAATTGGTCAATAAATAAGCATGTGAAACTTATTGAGAATTAGAAGACTGCTGACACAACATATCAGACAACATATCAGACCACGGAAAAACGCAAGAGAATGGTGAAGACATGAATCTTGGCTGGAGTCCGACTAATCCAATTTCATTTCTGTCATTGACTCGAGTCTCCAGCACATGAATAATCGCTTAAAAAGGAATTTTAACTACCATTTTTCGGCGAGGAAATAACTCTACCAATTTTGTATCTTTAATGTATCAATAAAAGATTATTGGTATAGTAGCAAAGGTTCTTTTACATATTCAGCATCTCTTGTGAAACTGATACGGCCCAAGATGAAGGCCGTAGGGTTTACTTGTTAGGAAATTAGTTTATTAAGTTATGTTATTCTTATATTAGGAGTCTTATGTTAGTCTTAGATTATACATCTTTATTTAATTAGAGTAGTATTAGATTTCTATTTCCTTTAGTAGTCTAGGTTTATTTGGTATGGGTTTATTAGTATTAGTATAAATAGTCAAAGTCTTGTAACTTTTATTCATTCAGAAAATAAGTAAAACTTTAGTTATCTTAATTTTAGTTCTCTCTTCTCTCCCAATTAATTCTTGGAGCCCGTTCTAGCTCGAATAGAACCCTATCCCTAACAATTGGTGCTTTCATCTTTTGAACTCACTATATCAAAAAAAAAAAAAAAAAAAAAAAAATCATGGAGGTTTTGCTCTCAAAGACGCTACAATCCGTGGATGAGAAATTGTCGAAACTTATGGAAGCAATGAGAAATTACAATGGCTTATTGTCAAAGATTGACAGAGATTTGAGTGCACGTTCACAAAATCCTCCACCACTACAACTGCCGCCTCCACCGCCACCAACATCGCCGCCGTCGTCAACAATCTGCAACACTCAAGATGTTGATTTTGAAGTTTTGTTCGAAAAACCAAAGGGGTCCACAAAACTTAAGACCAACGTGGGAATACTGAGATTCAACGTCAACAGGGCAATCTTACCACAACCTCACATTAAAACTAAAAAAGTCTTGTTTTTTCTTGCACGGAATAAACGCCATTCAAAGATGGTGAGCCATAGCAACAAACTGTTGATTTTTCATGCTGATTATAAAGAAATAGTGACTGTGAATTGGAGAAAACGGAAAAAAGGTCTTGAGGACAAGACCCTGTTAAGGGGGAAGGATTGATACGGCCCAAGATGAAGGCCGTAGGGTTTACTTGTTAGGAAATTAGTTTATTAAGTTATGTTATTCTTATATTAGGAGTCTTATGTTAGTCTTAGATTATGCATCTTTATTTAATTAGAGTAGTATTAGATTTCTATTTCCTTTAGTAGTCTAGGTTTATTTGGTATGGGTTTATTAGTATTAGTATAAATAGTCAAAGTCTTGTAACTTTTATTCATTCAGAAAATAAGTAAAACTTTAGTTATCTTAATTTTAGTTCTCTCTTCTCTCCCAATTAATTTTTGGAGCCCGTTCTAGCTCGAATAGAACCCTATCCCTAACAGAAACAAAGTATTGATTCATTAACGAAACAATATATCTTATGCAATTTTCTCATACCGATGGCTCTTGCATGAAACAATCTGGATGAGAAATGTCCCTCATCGTTTTTGCAAGCAGCCTAAAATATTGTTTTCAAAGATAAGTTCTCGCCCCGCTTACTAAGGTTTACGTGGATAAATAAATTGGCTTCAATTGCGAGAGTCTACTCCGGGCGTACTTGAAGTGCGACCTATCAACGTATAGGGCCGAAGGTAATTCTCGCCCCATATTAATGAATGTAGCAGATCGCTTGAGAAAGAGTTGAAATATAGCGTATAATGAGAAAGTTCCATTAGAACTTCTAAGGGGGAGAAATAGATGGCCTTCAGTTTCTATCTATCTAGATTGAACCGCGCCATGAAACTAAAAATGCAATTACTATGATATGGTGTCGTGTGATCAATCATTGAATATCTCCACAATATCTAAGATCATTTTTTCCTCATTAACGTTCCTTTTTATGGTAGTTTGAGATAATTGACCTTGTCATAATGCAGAAATCTGGTCTTGTTAACACCATGTGGACAGTACCACCATAACTCTTTTTTTTGCTATGGCTAAACCAACATCATCTGGTCTCTCTAGCGGATCCTTATTTTCTTATGGACATCTTTCGACGTAGTAAGCACGATCATGGTAACAAAGAATGAATATAATAGGCTTTGCCAATGCTAGATCTATCATAGTTGTCAGCATTGCTAGACTTATGTTAGGAGCTCCCCGCAAAAGTTAGGACATGTTAGAGTCATTATCAGAAGTCTAAGATAAATCTTGGAAATTTGTGTCGTTGGAAAAACATATTTGGAGTTGTTTTAGGGGAAACTTTAAGTGAAAAAGTAAGAAACACAAATATCAATTAGAAAAGGATTAATCCAAATATCAATTAAGGTACAACTAACACGCAAGATCTTCAGGTTTTTTGTCTTGTCATATCGGTACTTTACCAGTTTGTCCTTGAGACCTGCAGATACAGAAGATATGCCTTATCAGAAAAATTGAAATTTATAAGCCTGTACTTAAATCTCATAAACCTATAGACCTCAAAATTGACCTGAATAAGAATTCAGATAAACTTGAACTGCTTCCTAATTTTTATGATACTCCTCTTCGTCAAATGGTTTCGTCATAGCATTAAAGACATTTATTTCAAAATCAGAATGCACATATGAACAACCAGATTTGTTCGAGCTACCACCCTTGAAAAGCATTGTGATACTACATAATATGGTAGAGAGACGTGTTATGTCACGTGGATGCCACAATTGGAAGGATTTCCATTATTTGTATATAGCGAACTAAGCCCTCTATGATCTTTCGTTGGAAATCCACAGATGTCTAGGTCGCAATGCAACAAGCGGATCGCAATTCCGAGGTCCGGAGTAGAAGTTATGCCCAAAATGGTGGGACTGTGCAGAACCTGCACTATATCGAAAAGTATATCGAATGTACATCGAATATCATATTCGATATGGGTCCAACGCCTATAAATACACCTCCCCCTTAGCCATAAGGCGGCAGAAACACCTAGGGATCACCCCGTCATGTTTGTATCGAAGGGTACGTCGAATATCATCCCCGATATGCCATATTCGACGTAGACCCCCGACATACCTTCGACATACTGCAATACCCGATGTTATATCAAACATAACTACCGACGTACTTATCCATTCAACATGTATAATATATTTATGGAAAGCTACTTGTGTCAGCTACCCATAGGAAGAAGCAGATCGAGGTTTCGATATACCGATCTCGAGATATGGCCGATATGGTGGAACCTCGACATATCTCCGACGTGCCAGAATACCCGATCTTATATCGGATGTCAATACCGATATACCTATCTCCCCAACATGTACCTTGTATGCCTGGAAAGCTAAAGGAGTCGGCTTTCCATATCAAGAAGCGGTTTGAGGTTTGGACCTTGCACCAAGGAGATATGGTCAAAACCGTAAAGCCGCGCAGTGCAGAATAGACAAATAAACTACGTCCGACTTGATTCCCCCAAAGGGATACGTAGGCAGCTCGGGATAACCGAGTTCAGTCCGGTATCATCAACGATACATCCGTCCCCTCACCACGTTGCTTGGAGTACATGTGTGTAAAGGACAAAGCTGGTTCCAGCACAACTTAGGATCAGCATGATGCGGAGTGTTTCATCAGCATACGACAACACATCAAATCATTGGCGCCGTCTGTAGGAACACAATGGAATGTACTTAGAAACAACCATGCAACCGTAAGATTCAACCAAGTTCACCAAGAACTATGGCGGATTGGAGCGCCATCGGACATATGCCTTTCATCAAGATAAGTCTGTCAATTACATTATACTAGTCACCTGCATATTCTGCAACTGAAACATGAAGCACCACGCAGGTCTTATTCCCTTATCGCGTGATGCATCGGCGAACTAGGGTTCACCTAGTTCCTAACCGTTTCACATTGTGAATCTTTATATATGGAACGTTATATCTCTCTCTCTCCTTCATATTGATAGACTGTTTGCAGGTACACCGTAAGTGTATAGGTACCTCTTATCCTAAAGGATAGGCGAATCGGAGGTAATCCGGTTCTTGCATGTCATGCATTTTGAAGTTTCTTATTGATACATATTGCGATGCATATCGTTATCCATCTTTAACCCTTATTTTCCCTATATAAGCATATTTGTATTGCCATGTCCTTGATTCTTGCAGGAACGTGTCCTAACGAATACGACGAAGGTACTCTAACGGCACACTGAGATTATGGTTTCTTTCCCTTAAGAAACTAAAAAGATCTAGTTAAATTATTGCGTGATTATATATTTGCTTCATATAGGTACATATCTTAGACGGTATAACGTGCTTTAACAGCACGATGAATTTTTAGAAATTTTCTCGCAGGGAAATCACGGGATGACATCCCACATTACTCACTATTATTTGTTAAAGCAGGTACAACAAGCGCACCTAACTCTCATACATTAACATTCACCTCTCACAAAATCAAAACTGCCCATAAGGGAAAACTCATAACGCAATCTATGCGTATTCCACTATATATATCATTATGCATGCACATTTCTCTTTTTGTCTTCATTGGATTACAGGTATCCAAGGCTCTACAAACCCTACGGGGAGGAAAACTACCAGTAAACAGCGACAAAAGGTGAAGAGGCAGGCCCCTACCCACAAGCAAAATATCCCTTGTGATAACGGGGTCGACCATAAACATTTCAATGGTAGCGGGTTCCCTGTGATAACGGGATGCGCCCCTACCCACAAGCAAAATATCCCCTGTGATAACGGGGTCGATCATAAACATTTCAACGGTAGCGGGTTCCCTGTGATAACGGGATGCGCCCCTACCCACAAGCAAAAAATCCCTTGTGATAACGGGGTCGATCCAAGAAAAAATTCCCTGTGATAACGGGGCCAATCCAAGAAAAAATCCCCTGTGAGAACGGAGTCGATCCAAAAAAAAAAAAAAAAATCCCTGTGATGACGTGGTTGATCCAAGAAAAAATTCCCTGTGATAACGGGGCCAATCCAAGAAAAATATCCCCTATGATAACGGGGTCGACAGTAAACATTTGAACAGTAGCGGTTCCCTGTGATAAATCAAGCTAGGTGAAGAGCCTATTGGGTGGAAATCCCATAAATCAAGCTAGGTGAAGAGCCTATTGGGTGGAAATCCCATAAAATTACGCTAGTTGAAGAGCCTATTGGGTGAAAATCTCATAAATCAAGCTAGGTGAATAGCCTATTGGGTGGAAATCCCATAAAATTATGCTAGGTGAAGAGCCTATTGGTTGAAAATCCCATAAATCAAGCTAGGTGAAGAGCCTATTTGGTGGAAATCCCATATATTAAGCTAGGTGAAGAGCCTATTGGATGAAAATTCCATAAAACAAACTAGGTGAAGAGGCAGGCCCCTACACCACGAGCGGTAGATGGTCACCTATCTACAAGGCCTCTACTCCACGTGCGGTAGTGCGGTCGACAATATGCAATCCCCTAGCTATAGATCCCCTATTCCCAAGAATAGAGCGGACGACACTATACCTCGACAATCTGAGGACAAACCGAGGAACGGACAATGCGGACAACACAAAGGAAACATGCTAGAAATGGCAACATCGCCTCTACCCATCAATGTATAAGGTAAAATGCAAGAAATGCCGCGTCACTCGTGCCAAAGAAGATTTACATATACGCTAACATGCCATAAGTGGCAGAGCGACCTCTACACGTACATGTTCATAACTAAATTGAAAGGCGAACATGTACCTACGCAGTTTCCTGCCTTAAATGACAAGTAAACGCACACCCACGAGGTACCCTAACTAAAGGGACAACCAGCCAAATACACGATTTCTTAACAGTATTCCTTTAAATATTTCAAACACACAAGTTGCTGTGAAATTCCGCGGGAATTGCAAAAATTTGCACACAAATGTGAGACGACACGCTTGCATTAATCCAAACAAAGTGGACGAGGCGAACCATCTTACAACATCCATTACCTACGCGATAACCCGCCTCTTTAGGTGCAACAATTAGTATCTACATGGTACCCTGACTTCATACGGCAGAAACAAGTATCTATGTATTACCACGCCTTTTAAAAGCACAGTACACTGCTAAAACGCTCAAACCCAACGCTATTGCATGATTAAAAGAATAAATCGTTCATACCATAGATTTATGACAACGCCGTTGCATCCGCCACCGTGCCGGTCTAAGATTGACAAATAATAAATAAAGCAGCCACCAACGGTAAATTCGCATCACCAATGAGATCTTCAATAATACCACTATGACTATGAAATATGTAATACAAGGTTCAAAATGAACGACTATTATTTAAATGCATGAGGATGCATTTATTTGTTAAACTCACTCCAGAAAACAAGGAGCGTCGATCGAAAGATTATTCCAAGTAGCATAATAAACGACGCTTTCGAAGGGTGACCGACCCACAATACTCACTAGCGCAAGCAAGCGATCTAATACGCATTAAACGCAAACCTAAGAACGTCAAGAAAATTATCTCTGTCCATTATCGCATTCATC
The DNA here is from genome assembly GCA_948329865.1 of Linaria vulgaris. NCBI lineage: Eukaryota > Viridiplantae > Streptophyta > Magnoliopsida > Lamiales > Plantaginaceae > Linaria > Linaria vulgaris. Next base: position 9,557,093 of record OX415249.1, on the reverse strand, counting down.
ATTTTCACAATTATTATAGCCGAGAGCCTTCCTTGAGATGACTTCTCACTCATTGCTTATCTTACCCTCTTAAAGATTGGCAAAGTGCATATTTAACTTACATTGAAGATAATTATGACATCTCTCATTGGACCTATAAATAATTTAGACGTTAATCGTCAGTTACAAACATTGGCATGGGCGCCTCCAGGCTACGCACTATCATACCTACACTATTCGCTGGTGATAGCTCAAAATCACCCATAAGATGTAACATTATTTGAAGCTACATCAGCAATAGCTTTAGCTGCAAATAGCCCAGTAACGGTAGGGTGAAACATACCGAGAGCGTAATCATAGATCATACCTCACAATGTATGACAAGTGTTGTTTATGATGTAATATCAACTATGTCTACTTGTAAAGGTAAACGGAACTGCAGTCAGACACTACCTCTGATAAAGTACTGGAATAACTCAAGACATACCGACCAAGTTTGAGTTAGTTACGTACCCACATATTCAACGCAAAACCTAGCCGCACTAACGCTATAGCCAGGCCAACGCACAAACATTTTCCCATATCCCAAATGCTTATGAGGGAAAATCATAATAAGTGACAACAAGGTCTCCCATCGATCGCCTTGAGACTCTCATTCACTCGTCAACCTCACGCATGGTTGGTAAAAACCCGATTTTCATAAACAATTACGTATACACAATCGCAAGGAACAATCACGATTATAAAGGCAAGATTGCACGTACAATGCCCCAAGTGGTCATGTCCGTATACCTCGGTTACACGCTACTCCATGTAGCCTTCTCGCAACCATACATCGCAGTCGCATCCATTTTGCAAGTTGCATCGAATATATGCATGTTACTCCAAATGCACTTCTTATGCAGGTGTTTATCGATTGACAGTGAATCAAAAGATATACGCTTTCGCTAAAATACAAACGATTTTTCTGTCTTCTAACTTATTGAGGAACTTATATCAATATATATTCATTGTCTATTGCGCTATCCTTGATAGATAACAGCGAACTAGTGACCTCACCTCAGCAAAAAGGGCAAGAAATCTACAAATCCTACGGGATATTGCGCACCGTTCACCTCAAAATACAAAGGTAAGGCTTTGCAGCAAAGCATTGATTGCTTAGTACGAAAACAGCCGAAGAACTGCAACTACCAAATGATAAGCTTCACCGAGAATTCGTGCCGAGAGGAACATTTCTCTCCCAATAAAGACAAGTTTCATAATAAGGAACATTTTTCTCTGTGATAATTCAAACGCGGACCTCTAGGCTACGTAAATTACATTGGGGGTCCACCAACATCTTTGAATGAATTCACATATCTGAGCTCCGTCATTTGAACTGGTGGGACGAGAGGTACAGGTAATCCAAGAACTCATATTTAATTTGCAAATCATTATCCTCGGATAATAATCTCCAAACTGGGGGACTACTGGTTGGCATAAATATGGCATCCGATTAGAGTTAGAAGTATGCTCATGTTCCAAGACAACACTCCAAACTGGGGGACTACTGGTGTGCATAAATATGGCATCCGATTAGAGTTTGAAGTATGCTCATGTTCCAAGACCACACTCCAAATCACATTGTAATAAAAGCAACATTCGGCATCATTAGATCAAAACAGTCTAAGTAATATGTGACAATATACGCCACAAAGAGGTTCAAAATCTTGATAATTGACATTATATTTTGAAGGCACAAAGTTTCATTTGAAAACTGCAGCACTGTCTACAATTTCCACGTCCAAACAAATTCTAACAGTCATAATTATTACATCAAAACATTCGAGGTCAAGATGTCAAAAAGAGGTTCAAATTTTGGTAACTTACGCTGTATTCCGAAGGCCCAAAGCGGTCAATTTTCCTTTAAACAATTCATCAATGTCAAGAATTTCCAAGTCGAAAGAAACTCCATCGCCACTCACTCTTTCATGATTATTATTGCAATTGTACTTCTTATGCACCCCCGAGCTTTTAGCTGCATTGAGATTTTGCACTTTGGAAGTACTGGTGTCTTCTGCACCTGACCGGACTGGCGAGTTAGTACCAAGCTGCTTTTTTGTTGTACGAAGAGTTCTTATAGACTCAGCCGAGTTCTCATTTTCTTCTTTAATAACTCTCTTCAAATTTTTAAGAGTCTCTTCATGGTATACCTTATTTTCAACATTTGATGGAGTGACGTCGACAAGTTCGTTCTATTTTTTCATCACTTCTTTCTTCGTTAGACCAAGCCTCTGATTAATACTTTGATTGACACCATCATCTATTTCGATCACAATCTTTCCCTTATCCATATTTTCGTGATCAGTCTCGGGTAAACTCCCACTGCCTACCTTTACCACGGCATTTCCTTTGGTACTCCCTTTCACGTTTCCCATCACGACCCAATTCACTGCTTTTCCAGGAGTTTGCATAAGGACATTCTCAACCGGTTGAGGTTGTGTTTGATGAGATGCACGTTGATTAACCGGCTCTTGATACTTCATATGACCATCATTAATAGAACTTTCTTCTTTAGGTTTAAGAAGCAGTTCTACGCCATACCGCTCAGCCTTATTAAAATATTAATTTGCAATAAAGTAAAATAAAGTGGATCAGTCGTGCCACCTCCATGATTGAAGAGAAGTTCTAGACTAAAATAAAAAAAATGCCATGCTATCCAAATGTCTGAAAGCTTTGGAGAATTTTCAACTATCATATTAAGGCAGTTTAGCATCCTATAAATAAGAGATTGTGATAAGTGGTAGGGTAAGCAAAAGCAAAAACAAGGCCAAGCTAAAAAAGCTTCAGCCGTGTACATTCATCATATCAATAAGGACGAATATAAAAAATGGCCGTGAATTTTTTTTTTTCCAATCTTAAATGCCCATTGTTTCAAAACATGCTAAAAATGCCCTGTATCGTTTAAAATTTCTACTAAAAATGCCCAAAATGAAAAATAAGCACAAAAAAACCTATTTTGTCTGAAAAATAATGGTAAAAATGCCTTGTATCTTTCAAAATTCTACCAAAAATGCCCGAATTTTAAAATGCGACTTTTTGATTCAGCAGCGCATCTCTTTGGCTCGGATGCCACGTCGGATAAAATGTCCGAATTTTTAACATCGGACATTTTTGTTAGAAAATTTAAAACTTAACGGCCATTTTCAGCAGGTTGGGAAACAACGGGCATTTAAGATTGAAAAAAAAAGTTAGCGGCCATTTTTGAGAATTCGTCCTATCAATAATATATATTGCAAAAGCTTTATTGCATAAGAGTTCCTCAGGTCCTCAATATTTCTATATAACCCCAAACACTTTTATATCTTATATTCATAATATATCCTTAAACACCCAATAAGCCTCACGCGTGTAATAGTAGAATTTGCGCATAAAAGATTCATAATTTGGTTGCTCCTCATCGTCGTCTTCAGCAACCTCAATAAGGTTTTATTGCAATCTGGATCCATTGTTGGTTTTTCTAAAGCTTTTAGTATCTTTTGTTTGCCTGTTGCCATTGACCTTATGAAATCAAGAAATGTTTCACAACGAAATGAAATGTTAGGAAACACGAATTTGTGAAAACTTGAATGAAATATTATAATTTAATAATAATAAACTTCAATTCGTATTATATATATATATGATACGTGGGCTAGCTCGACTTTAGCCAGACAAAAGTGCAACAAGGCCATAAAAGTAATCTTAGAAGAGGCCCAAATTATCTACGTTGTGGAATATATAAGTAATACATTGTATCATCTTTTGTATTAAACAAAAGTACACTACAAAAAAAATTGGGTCTTTCCCGACCGCAAAATCGGTCGGGAATAACCCTTCCGCGGTCGGGAAACCGCGGTCGGTGTTGCTTCGGTCGGGAAAAAATTTCCGACCGCCTTCCGGTCGGCACGGACCTTTCCCGACCGCATTTCCCGACCGAATTATGGTCGGGAAATTACCGACCGATTATTCCGACCGCAAAACGGTCGGAATATTTCCCGACCGCATATCGGTCGGGAAATGCTTGAATATTATTCCCGACCGCTTTGCGGTCGGGATTATATGAATTTTTGTCCCGACCGGAAGGTGGTCGGGACTTTTCCCAATTTTCCGACCGGATAACGGTCGGGCCTTTTTACGCAAATTTCCGACCAATCGGCGGTCGGTATTAGTCCCGACCGCTCGCCGGTCGGGCTAAATTTGAATATTAGTCCCGACCGCCGAGCGATCGGGACTAATATTCAAAGTAATTCCGACCGACCCGCGATCGGGACTAATATTCAAAGTAATCCCGACCGGCACGCGGTCGGGAATAATAATCATCAGAACAAAAAAAATAATATTCCGATAATAAATTACCGAAATATTATTTTTTTAATATATTATAATATTTTAAAAACATTATTTAGTATTTTTGTGTTTTAGATGAGCAATTAAATCTTTGATTCATTGCTCAGTCTCAAACACAAAAAAATTAAATAAGTTTTTGATTATTGAGAATTTGAATAAATAAGTGAAAAATTTTAATATTGAAGTTGAAAGAAAGAAGGTTTTGAAAAAGTGTTTGAAAATAAAAAAAGTGTTTGAAAATGAAAAAAGTGTTTGAAAAAATTGTGTGGAGATGAAAAAATGAGGAGAATAATGAAGTGTATTTATAGAAAAAGTTGAAAAATTTTGAATTTTCGTCAAATTTGGTTTCCCGCCAAGTTTTTCGATTATTCCCGACCGATTATCGGTCGGGAATGTTTATTTTTTTCAAAAATTTCAAAAAACCGCCAAATTTTCAAAACTTTAGCGACCGCATGCCGGTCGGGAATAATATTTAAACTTATTCCCGACCGCATGTCGGTCGGGAATAACTATGACCATTATTCCCGACCGCCAAACGGTCGGGAATAACTTTAAATCTTATTTCCGACCGCATTGCGGTCGGGAATAAGTTTAAATATTATTCCCGACCGTCATGCGGTCGGCAATAATGTGGTTGAATATTATTCCCTACCGCATATCGGTCGGGAAAAATAGTAAATTTTACCTTTTTTCAATCTTTTGGAAAATCTTGATGTGTTTGTTAAGTATAACTATAGAATCTCATTAAATTCATGAATTGCACTATTAGTTAGTTAGTTTAATGTACTTTTAATTACTAAATAATTAGTATAGTTTATCGGAGTATAGGTTAAGTTAGTTTGGAGTGTTACATTTAATAATCATACGTAGTATATAGGAGTTCACAATTGGCGATTAAAATTTGTTACGAACGTTAGTATAGAGAGGCTAATTGTGATATATATATTAACATGTGTTTAACATAATCGTAAGTAGTTATATTATTAGCAACTACATATACTAATCTATTTATAAGTGACAATATGAATAGACGCTTCAAACGATTCATCAACGTGTAACTAAATTTAATGTTTTTTGAGATTTTTAGTAATATATAAGTAATATTGTTTTACTTGATCATTAAATGAACGATTGATCTAAAATTGAGAGCGAAATTGTGAAATTAAGAATATGAATATTATTCCCGACCGCGGGTCGGTCGCCAATAAGTCTAAACCCTAAACCCTAAACCCTAAACCCTAAACCCTAAACCCTAATATTCCCGACCGGGTTGCGGTCAGGAATAACTGTCAGCCCCCCTATAAATACCCCTCCCTATTCCACTTGAGAAACCATTCCAACATTCATCCCTTGTTAAGGTATACACGATTTCCTCTTGTTATAACTGTTTTAGTTAGTTTTTGTCAATGAAGATCGTTTTTATTAACTTTTTTTTAATGTTTCTTTGTTTTAGATATTGCGGTTAATGCAGCGAGGGGCGTGTGTTTGCAAAGAATACTTGATCTAAGTATTTTCTACGCTACAACAAGTAAGTATTAATTTCCTTGGCCTCGTTGTACTCGAGTTTTAAAAATTTTCTATAAATGATAAATATATTGATTGGTGAAATTAATTGTAACAATTTAATATGTTTTTAATTTTCTTAGATTAGAAATGGATTATCGTCCCGATAGATCTTGGATGTACGATAGGATAGATAGTAACACTGGTTATTTGAATCAACATTACGTGGTTGGGGTTCGTGAATTCATACAATACGCATCACAACAGACAGATTACGTAGATCTAAGAAATCGTATTAGGTGCCCGTGCCAGAGATGCAATAATTTAAAGTTTTTGGATCGAAACGTAGTACGGGGATCATCTTCATAAGTGGGGGTTTGTGTATCAATATTGGATATGGGTGTTGCATGGAGATATGGAGAGCGAGGCAGCTACATCATATGTACATGAATCACCGTCTACTAGTATTCACGTTGATAGTCCGGTTCATGCCGATACTTCGTTTAGAGAATTGGTTGTGGATGCATATGGGGGTCGATTTGTTGAGGGAGAGGTGCGCAACGAAGATCCAAGTCCCGAGGCAAAGGAGTTCTACAAATTGATGCAGATGGGAGACATAAAAATGAACAGTAAGAAGTCGAAGACTGTGCTCAAGTGGTTTGTTGAGTTCTTAACTACCAAGACGATGCACAAAGTAGTTAATGTCGCTTGCGAAAAGTACTTAAGTTTGTCTAAAGATATTATGGACCCAGAGATTGAGGAAATGCTACCGAATACGGTTCCAGCCATGAATAAGATGCTCGCGGGTTTGGGTTTAGGGTACGAAAAGATCGACGTATGTTGGAATTTTTGTTTCTTGTACTACGGCGATAATGCCAACAAGGATCTCACATCGTGTCCGATATGCACGGAAGATAGGTACAAGGCTGGTAGAAAGTCCAGGATCGCAAGGAAGAAATTGTGGTAGTTCCCCCTAGGCCCTCGATTACAGAGGTTGTTTTATACTGTAGGCACTTCGAGACATATGACTTGGCATTTGAAGTGTCGAGAGTCAACAGATAGAATGATTCACCCAGCTCCAGGCGAGGCGTGGAGACATTTTGATCGTACGTATCCGGACTTCGCATCAGAGCCTAGAAACGTTCGACTCGGCCTATGTACTGATGGGTTCACACCATTTGGGGCATCTGGGAAGAACTATTCATGTTGGCCCGTGTTTGTTACCCCTTATAACCTTCCGCCAGATTTATGCATGCGACCGGAGTTCATTTTTCTGAGCCTTATTATACCCGGTCCAAAGAGTCCTGGAAAGAACTTGGATCTTTTGCTAAGACCGTTGATTGATGAGTTGAATGATTTGTGGAGTAATGGTTTGTGGACATATGACAGCTCACGAAAGGAAAACTTCCAAATGCGAGTGACCCTAATGTCGACTATTAGCGATTTTCCTGCTTACGGAATGTTGTCCCAGTGGAGCACGCACGGTAAGCTGGCGTGCCCTTATTGCATGGGTGAGACAGATTCTTTTACACTAAAGCATGGAGGAAAAGCCTCGTGGTTCGATTGTCATCGTCGGTTTCTACCAGAGGGTCATAAATGGAGGTACAACAAGAAGGATTTCTACAAGGGTAGGGAGGTCCTTGATGCGCCCATTCCAAGGAAGATAGGAGCGCAGATGAGGGCAATTGTGGATAGGCTACGATCGGTTAGATTTGGGGCAAACTCCACAATCTTCCGGGCTTTAACACAACTCATAACTGGTGTCGTCAAAGCATCTTTTGGGAACTACCATATTGGTCCACGAACTTGATTCGCCACAATCTAGATGTGATGCATTGTGAGAAGAACTTTTTTGAGAACATCATCAACACGGTGTTGGACGATGCTAAGTCGAAGGACAACATTAAGTCGAGGCACGATCTTAAGTTGTTGACCAACCGTAAAGAATTGTTCTTGAAACCCAGTGGCAGAGGAAGTGAGTACATAAAGCCAAAGGCAAAATATTGTCTTACGAGGGATCAAAAGAAGATGGTTCTTGATTGGCTGACTGAACTGAAGTTTCCTGATGGATATGCATCGGACTTGGGACGATGTGTGCAAAAACAACAAGGAAAATTGTATGGAATGAAGAGTCATGATTGTCACGTCTTCATTCAGAGATTGATCCCCATAGCATTTCGCGAATTCTTGGAACCCGAGATTTGGGGGACCTTAGTAGAGATTAGCCTTTTTTTAAGGCGATTTGCGCGTCAGAGGTGTCGGCCGAAGATATGGAGCGATTGGAGGAATCGTTTATTGTTACCATGTGCAAGATGGAAATGATATTTCCCCCTTTATTTTTCGACTCTATGGAGCATTTAGCCATACACCTTCCGTATGAGGCTAGAGTTGGTGGTCCAGTTCATTATAGATGGATGTATCCATTCGAGAGGTACGATCTTATATTTATAATAACAATTAGCTTTTAAAAATATCTATTCTTTGCCTAATCTTTGATTTATATGAACTAGGCGGATGTTCGACATGAAGGGTTCAGTAAAGAACAAGGCGAGGGTGGAGGGATCCATAGCCAATCAATACCTACTTGTTGAGCTCTCCAATATGTGTTCTCAATATTTGGATGTTTCTTTTCAGACTAAATATAAAAAACTCAACAGGAACGAGACACTAGATAGCACGGAGTGGGATGATGAGCTTACAATATTTCAAAAGAAAGGGGCGCCAATAGGGGCACTAAACAAAAGGCGATACTTGACTTCCGATGAGATGGAGCAAATAGAGCTTTACGCGCTTCTAAACTGTCCAGAGCTTGACGAATGGGTGGAGTAAGTGGTAGTTAATTATTCTTAATAACAAAATGATTAAGCGCTTTAAAGACCACTAACTTATGATGATTTTTCTATGCAGACTGTTTGTAGAAGAGGAGTGCGGTGGACTAAGTCCAATGGAGATACAATCCAAGAGGAACCAAGAGTACGTAGCATGGTTCAAGCAGACACATCAAGTGGGAAATACGAGACCGATATACGAATAGATCCTCTAATCACAGGTCCTATGTATTCAGTGACAACATTACACGTATGACTCAGAATCTGAGGATAGTATGTATGACTAGCATCGAGACTGGTTTAGTAGGTCGAATTTTATTTTATAAAAAAATTTGATTCACGTTGTTTAATTTCATATTATATGCATGATTACCAATAAACAAACAACTAACACAATGTTCAATACTTAGATTAAACGAACAAATAATACACAACATAATGACAGAATAAATACAAAACTAGTTTAACATGACATAATCGGTCCGAGCATCAAACAAATTACATAAATACAAACAACTAACACAATATTCAATACTAAAATATCCCTAAAATAAATTAAACTACTACTACTACTCATAGTCCTCGTCATGAAATCCAAATGTATCAGGAGCTGTGGCGGGTCCAGCACCATCATCACCATCACCGGCAAGATCGGCTGCATCACCACCGAGAGTGTCATCCTCGGGGTCCTCATCGGGGACATCCTCGTACTCATCATCATACAGCGTGCAATCTGGAGCACCATATGCAAAAGGATCAAGAGTAGGTGGCGAGGAACGCTGGTCGGCTCGACGAGCATCACGCATGAGTCCCCCTGTAGGCATGGGTCGAGATGGAGGAGTACATGTAGTCTGGGTGATGTGCTGGGTCAAGAAATCTACCTGAGTAGCAAGCTCGTCAATCCTCGCATCAGTAACAGTCCTAATACGATGGTTCTCCCTCTCCAACACCCTCGCATAATCATGTGTCGTGTCTCGATGCCTCTTCGTCGAGAAACCAAACCCATCGTGACGTGCATCCGAAGGGAGACCCGCAGCCTTCCCCTTCTTCAAGCCTCCTATCGCCTGCCTCCACAGCTCCTGATCTAGTGGTGGCCACGTAGAACGATTCTCCTCGTACCTCTCGGTCATAAGGCGCATGTACTCCTCCTGTTAATTTTGTCATAATTGTTAGTACGTAATTAAGGAAGACATATATTAATACAGTAATCAAAGAATGCTATATAAGTTAAATACTTACGTATATAGCCCTATACTTGGGGTGAACCCAAACACGGCGACGTGGAGCTCCCTCTGGCATACCACTCGACACATGTGTGTGCTGATAACGATATGCCTCATCGTGCCGAGGTGGAGGGGCCCCTGGAGGTCTAGAAGCAGCCTGCATATTGATATACATTTGTTATTATAGATATTTAAATTTAAGACAATTATATTATTTTTATAGAAACTCAATTTAATAAGACATACCATCCTACGTCGAATAGCTGTGTAGCTCTGGGACCCACTAGCATGAGTAGCTCGTGCAGGACGATCAGGGTCTGGTGCCTCTCCAGATCGCCTGTTCTTCTGGCCTGCCACGGATTTCTTCGCATGGCCCTCCGACTCCCAATGCGTCACCCACATTTTTTCTAACTTGTCGCTCATCCAACTGTTCTTCGGACGCGACGCCCACATCGGATCATCGAGCCTGTCGTAATAGTTCTTCTTTGCATTGTGCACGGTTTCCTTGTAACACTTCTTAACCTTCGCATCGTATGCGGAATGTGCACGAAGCCTGTCCTCCGGAGGAATGTAGTATATGCTCTACAATTAAATAAGGTTTTTAATTAAGGTTTCGTTAAAAAAATCTTACTATATATATATATATTTAGTAAACTTTCTAAATCTCACCTTAAACTTAGCCCACATCTGTCCCTGGACTATCGGATCGACCTCGGTGTATGAAGGAACACACGTCTTCATAAACTCCCTAATGATCGAGGTAATCGCCGTCGATATCTTTCTCCCATCCATAAATACGCCGTGCTCATCCAGCTCGATCCTACGACGGGCACTACGGTCAGCCGGAACCTGCGGCCCTCTCGATACACCTCGGCCCGGTCTCTGCTGCGTCGCTGAAGATGGTCCTGCACCGGCAACGTCTGCAGGGGAAGAAGTACTAGGACCAGCCGGTGTAGACTCTGTAGAACGTGGCGTGGGTGCCGTAGGTCTCGATGATGACGGTGGCCTCGATGAAGACGATGGCCTAGATGATGACGATGGTGTCGATGCTACGTGATCATCATCAAGTCAAAATGGTACTACTAGATCTGGTGGAGTACCGCCGCTCGATCCGATACGCCTATGTGGATGTGAAGAAGTAGGGGACTCGCCAAGATCGAGATCAGGTGCAACGACAGGAGCGGGTGGTGCACCGCCAGAATGAATGATCCGTAGACCAGGACCTAACCTCGGTGGACCAGTCGTAGGTGGAGTACTCGATGGAGTGCTCGATGGACCACTACGCCCTCTCTTCGAGGGCTGGCCACGATCGCTATCATGGGACGACATGTCGCCGAGGAGGAGTGCTACGAACTAAGTAAAAGCATCTAAGTTAGAATTTTTCTAATTGTAGAGATGACCTAAGTTTAATCAATACTAAGTTATTCCTAAAGGTATAAATATTTCACAAAGCCCAATAATTTCTAAATGAATTTACAAATTAAATCCTAACAATTTCTACAATATCCAATAATTCATATTAAAACATTAAATATAACATTAATAATTAATATTAAAACATTAAATCTAACATAAATAACTCCATAATTAACGTCCAAATAAATAAATTAACACATATAAAAATCATATATAGTTTTCCTAAAGTCATAAATAATTCTGAAACTGTAACATTCGTAAAGCCTAACAATTCCTAAAGGTATAAATAATTACTAAAATCATAAAATTATAACATTCCCTAAAGGCATAAATAATTACTAAAATCATACAACTATAACATTTCCTAAAATCTAACAATTCCTAAAGGCATAAAAGTCTAACATTTCCCAAAGCCTAACAATTCCTAAAGACATTTCCTAATTAAAACTATACTGTTTCCTAAAGCCTAACGATTCCTAAAGGCATAAAAATCTAATATTTTCCAAAGCCTAACAATTCCTAAAGGCATAAAAATCTAATATTTTTCCAAAGCCTAACAATTCCTAAAAGCATTTCTTAATTAAACCCTAACAATTTCTACAATATCTAACAATTAAACATAAAAAATATATATTAAAACATTAAATATAACCTAAAAAACAAGAAAAAGCGAAAAAAATTACCGATTTTGCAGTGCCGACGGAACTGCGGTCGCGAAAGGCTCCTGGCGGTCGGGAAAAAGAGGAGGGAGAGAGAAATTGAGGGTGTGAGAATGAAGAGATGGAGGGAGGTATTTATAGAAATACCTCCCTCTTTCCCGACCGCCGTGCGGTCGGGAAGTCTCGGCCCAGCTGCGCGGCCCAGCTGGGCCGAGATTAGGGCGACACTCTGGGCGGGAAATTTCCCGCCCAGAGTTTTCCCGACCGCGTTGCAGTCGAGAATAATATTTCCTGACCGCAATGCGGTCGGGAATGTTTTTTTAGAAAGTGCCGACTGCAATGCGGTCGGAAAAACTTTTCCCGACCGCATTGCAGTCGGGAATGCTCCCGACCGAATTCCGGTCGGGATTTTCCGGTCGGGAAAGGGCGAAAAATCTTGTAGTGGTATGGAATAGTTTGTTTATGGAGTTCAACACTTGACTTCAAGAAGTGTTTATCGTTCGTTAAGAGTTTGGGCACGACTCCAAGGTGCTCTGTATTATTTCTATAATTCGTATTGGATTCGCATCAATATATATGTTGAAACGGAGTGTGTAAATATATATGACTCCAACATATATATGTTTAATAAATAACTTGGATTTTCTTATAAAGAAATATAAAATATATCTGAAGTTAAAATTAGAATTCATGAATGATATAGAATTTCAATTTTACTACATATAGTTTGAAGATGTACACCTCGGCCGTTATAGGGTGCATGTAAAATTATCGTTTTTATATAATATACTTGATTAAAAATTAAAATGTACATGCAGTTTCCTGAGTACTGTTGGGACCGCAGCAGAAAGTAACCCCTTACAACTTAAAACCTTATTCGTTTTCCTTTACAGTGACGACTAAACCCTAAACCGCACTGACACGGTTTTCTCTAATGATTATGGAAAAAATGAAAACATAATTAATTGAGAATGAAAAGGACAGTAACTGAAGTAAAGTAATAAAAAGGGAAACAAATATAATTTTACATTTCAGATTTTAAATAAACTTCAATATATTCAAAATCAAAAAGCCATCATTGTCCATTTTTCTTTTTCACGAAAGATTTTTTTTCTACGCGTGGATGTTTTAGCAGAACCCCTTGATTGAACAACAAAAACTAAAATGAATTTTGTCAAAAAGGAAAAAAAAAATAAAGAATGGAAAGAGAGAAATAATCCTAAACGGCATGTAAATGTAGTATTAGTAAGGGATTCAGTAAATGCAGTATTAGTAAAGAAGAATAAAAAAAATTCACAAAAAAAAAAAGAAGAAGAAGAAGTTGAAGTACAAGAACGGATACGAATCTATCAAATAATTTAAACGGCATGTAACATTTCATAAAATCATACCTGACCCTTCGGAGAAATGGAAGTGAAATCAACTTCAGCGGCTGTTTCTTTATTCCTTAAACAAGTTAAACCTCAGACAGAAATGTTTGTTTATTACAGGCAGATCTAATTTAAGTAGGGTGGCGGGCGCATATATCAGGGCGAAATGAAATTGGTAACCTAAATAAGATTTTAACCTCCTTTCTGTAAAATATTAGATGAAAAGGTATTTCATTGATTGATTTTGTAAAGAGGATACAACAGTATATATAGGCAGAATTATTGAAAATGCCCTGTAAGTCTTAATTTTTTTGCTTTTTGCCCTGTAAGTTTTCGGGCCGCTGAAAATGCCCAAAATACTCATTTTTCTGTCTAAATATGCCCTGTAAGTCTTTAAACGGGCTTATTGTCAAAAATGCCCTGTAACTTATAGTTAAAGGGCACTTTTAGTAATTAGACAATTTTTTTTTTATTTTTCTATTAAATCTTAAAACTTATAAACACTTGTTAAATTATATAATTAATTATCTAAATTGTGTTAATTCTAATTATCAACTTTAAAAAAATATTAAAACATGTATTTTCTACATGTTATTTAAATGAATTAGAAATAAATTCTAAAATGATAATTAAAATATAGTTTCAATTCAAAAATAACATAAATTTTATCATACTAAATGTAGGGTGTAAAGAATGATTTTATGTCCCACTTTATTTAAAATTTTGGTGGGGTAAGTGGGGAAATAATTCTTTACACCCTACATTTGGTATGGTAAAATTTATTTTATTTTTGAATTGAAAATATATTTTAATTATCATTTGGTGGGGCCAAGGATAGCAGAGGCAACCGAAAACATGCAGCTTGAGATAATTGGGAGACGCCCCAAATAATTTATGAAACGGTGATGTGTTGGCGATTGCAGAGCAAGACATGCGATTGATTAGATAGACCGCCGTTTGGAATGCAAAAGTCCAAAAAATTGAGGGCAGCTTGGCATGATGTAACAGCGCCCTTCCTGTTTCAACTATATGGCGATGGCGGCGCTCAGAAATCCCATTTTGTTGCGGCATATGAGGGGCAGTTGTTAACCAGCTGATGCCCGATTTTGCAAAAAATGATTTTAGTGCCAGAAATCCGCCGCCATTATCACTATAAAAATTCTTTATACTTTGAGAAAACTGTTTTTCCACCAAGGGCTTGAAGTGGATAAAGATATCAAACACTTGAGATTTGGTAACCAGTGGAAAAAACCAACAATAACGAGTATAGAGATCCACAAAAATGACATAGTAACGAAAACCATCATGTGAGGTCACTGTGGGGCCCCAAACGTCCGCAAAAACAAAGTGCAAGGGATGTAAAGCAGTAAATGAAGAGTCCACAAATGGTAAACGGTGAGACTTGCTAATATGGCAAGACTCACAAAACAAGTCCTTCGCGGAGGATTTAGTGTCCATAGGCAATTAAAAGCTGAAATTAAAGACGAACTAGTCTTGGAGGCCGGATGACCAAGACGAGAGTGCCAAGTATGATATGTTGTACGAACCCCCAAGGTGGTCAAACGAGCAGCGAACTTCATATAGTAAGAGGGAGGCCGAATGTGACAGACACCATCACTGCAGAGTCCCTTCGCCAACAAATCCCCCGACGGTTGATCATTAATGACAAAATAGTCATGAAAGAATTCCATAGACACATTATTTTCTTTCGTAAATTGATGCATGGATAAACGATTATGCTGAGATGATGGAACCCTCAAAATATTAGATAAAGTAAACGTGCGTGGAGGAAATTTGAATTCAGAGGAACCAATATGTGTTATTTCCATACCATGTCCATCAGCAATGTGAACCTCGTCCATGCCATCATATTCCGAGTGGTAGTTCAATGCGTTGAGATCCGGAGTGATGCTGTGAGATGCTTCAGAGTCAACAAGCCAACCGCCAGTGCCATAGCGGTGTTGGGTCGGTGGTGGGATGGTGCGCGCGGTATTGGCGGTGGGTGTGACCGATCCAAGTTGATAACACCGAAGAGCGGTGTGACCATGACGACCACAAATCTGACATTGGACGTTAGAAACATTAGTGTTGGATTGACTGGACACATAATGAGGGTTACCTTGGTTCCGCCCGCGAGGAGCGCGGCCACGGGAGTGATGGAAGCCACAGCCACGGCCGCGGGGCTGCGACGCGCGGTTGGGGTGATAGGAGGCGGACCCACGCGGATTGGGGTGATGATTGGCCGTGTTGGCGGTGGCAACGAGGTGGTGCGTGTCCTGATCCAAGCGCTTGATGTACGCCTCATGTGAGACGAGCGCACTGTGAAGCTCAGCAAAGGTGAGAGGCTTCTCACGGAGGCGAATCGAGGTGGCAATGTCCCTGTACGCCGTGCCAAGTCCGTTTAGGACATAAAGGGTGACATCGTCCGGGTGGATAGGGCGATCAAGCATGGCTGTTTCATCAACTTTGGCCTTGATATCAGTAAGGAAGGCCGTGACGGAGCGAGAACCGATGGTGGTGGAGTTTAGGGCGTCCTTAAGCGCCATAACGCGTGTGCGGTCGGGTCTTGCAAAGTTGTGCATGAGACAAACACATGCCTCGGACGAGGTGGTGGCATTGTGGATGAGTGGGAGAAGTTCATCCGAGATCGAGCCGACAAGCGCTCCAAGAAGGAGTGAGTCTTGTTGAAACCACAAGGTGTAGCCCGCAATATTGGATGGGGGAGGGCATGGAAACGAGCCCTGGAAATAGCCTAAGAGATTGAGGCCATTGAGTTGTGAGACCACTTGTAGCCTCCATGAAAGATAGTTGGTGGTGGTGAGTTTGAGTGGAAAGTGGTGGGATTGAGGGACGTGGATGAGTGCGGTGGGGGCTTGTGGTCTGGGCGAGAGATCGTCGATAGGGTTTTGGTCACGGACAGGGCCGGACGAGGCGGTGGACTCGTGAGACATTATGGAGGTGGCGGCCGAAGGGAGAGAAAAGAGGAAGAGATTTTTTTTTTTTTTTTTTGATGAGAGGGGTGGCCGAAACTATGAGGAGAAGGATAGGTTTGGATCGTTTGATCTTATGACATTTTTGAGGCTCTTGATACCATGTAAAATATTAGATGAAAAGATATTTCATTGATTGATGTTGTAAAGAGGATACAACAGTATATATATACACCTACAATAACAAGAGATAAGAAAATATTTCCTCTATCTAACTAAGGAAAGAATAGACTAGAATCCCTTAATGAGGGGAAGGGGATTCCGGATAATCTTCTTTCCTAATACTTTCAGCTTCTTTTAAGAATAATTACAGTTACATCCCTTATATTTAGTTTAAGCATACAATGACCCTTGAACTTCCCAAAAATCATTTCCTTTGATATAATATTACTTCTTTCGTTATTATATGTTTATCTTCTTAGACTTGGATTCCCCTTCCTTTTCTTTCATTTTTCTATGTTTCGACTCAGATATAAATAAATAGAAAAGTCCAATAAATCAAAAATTCGATAGAAGTGGCAATAAGTAAAAGACGCATGAGCATGGCCAAAACAACGTGGGGGCATTGGTACTTAACATCCGTACCACGTATATGTCCAAAATGGCGGTAACCATATTAACGGGCGTCCCATTTGATCCTCCCTCTGCATCCAGGGACAAAGACCGCCTACACAAAGCGTAAATTTAATATGACCTCCTGGATTTACCTACAACATGGCTATTTAGTTATGCTTATTTTGATGATCATTTAAATTAAAAATTGAAAGAAAGTAAATAGATCCAGTGTCGTCACTTGGAATTTTGGAAGAAATAACAGGTGTAGTAGACGAATCTGATGAAATAACAAGTGTAGTAGATGAAGATCTGATGCATGTCTTGTCATATTAATAAGCACACCACAATCCAGACAAATTTGGGCACATAAATTGGAGGAAAACAGGGAATCAACGAGTAAATGTGTTAATATAAACAAATCACACTAGAAATCAATCAATGTAAATAAAATTTGTGAATGCGATCAAATGCCCATCAAATCTCAATCTTCACAGTTCCATAATAACAACAAAAACACTAATAACAGTGCAGAAACATGTGATGTAACGAGCTAGAGATCACCTAGTAGAATGAAACCATGTAAATTTATACAAGTTCAACATCATTTAAAAAATAAGAATTCATCACCAATTTTACTGAATGGATTGTTGCAATCTCGAATGATGCGGATCTGCCTATGCCATATTCAAGGGCAATTTTTTCTCACCCCGGTGCTAATGATGCAGTCGAAAAGGCGTTGGAGTTTATGGAGAAAACTGGATCATCCCAAGATAAGAAGCTGATTTTACCTCGATCCGTTTTTGACGTGGGATTAGTCCAATTATATCCAAAATTGGCCAACAAACCGTAGTACTCATCTAAACATCATCAAGGGATCAGATTTTACGTAAATTCCATCATTTAGGTCAGACAACTTCATACTTTTGGCAATCTTTGCGTAGGGATGTGGGAAAGTGTATGGAGCCTTGTCGGGTTTGTTAGCTATCTAAAGGTAATGCCACGATGCTGGGTTGTACTTGCCATTACCAATATCGACGCAGCCATGGACAAACGTGAGTATGGATTTTGTTGTTGGCTGCCACAAACTCACCGTGGTTTTGATTCTATTTATGTGGTGGTGGATCATTTCACGAAGATATTAACTTTATTCTTTGCAAAGAAACTACTAATGTTGTTAATGTTCCCTTGCTATACTTTCGTGAGGTTTAGCATTTGCATGTGCTTGCTACATCGATTGTGTTTGATCGGGACAGTCGTTTTCTTAGCCACTTATGGCGTAGTTTGTGGCTTTGGGTGAATACACGACTGGATTTCATTAGTGCTTATCATTCACAGATAGATGGTGAAACATATGTTGTAATTCTTTTAGTGATCTACTGCGTAAAAATGGATTTTCATGCATTTAAGGGTTATTATGCAATTTATAAATTTTTATGGGTTATTGGAGAAACTAATAAAAAAATTAGAGTTTTTTGTTACATTTATATTTTTTCGGGTTATAATGGATATTTCTAGCATTTTGGGGGTTATAATGCAATTTATAAACTCTTAGGGGTTATTTGAGCAATTTATAAAAAAAAATGAGTTTTTTCGTGACTTTTATAATCTTCTCTATTTGTTTTACAATTTTTTGGGTTATAATGGATTTTCAAGCATTTTACAGGTTATAATGCAATTTATAAAAAAAATCGGATTCTTTGAGCATTTTAAATATTTTAGTTTTTCGTGATTTTAATAATTTATTTCTATTTTTTTATAAGTTTTTGGGTTATAATGGATTTTCCAGCATTTTAGGGGTAATACCAATTATAAATTTTTACGGGTTATTTGATCAATTGATAAAAAAAATTGATTTTTTCGTGAATTTAATTATTTTTCTATATTTGTTTTACAATTTTTTGGTTATAATGATTTTTCCAACATTTTAAGGGTTATAATGCAATTTATATATTTTTACAGGTTATTTGAGCAATTTTAAAAATTTGTGTGTTTTGTTATTTTTATAAATTTTTTTCTATTATTTTTTTTACTTTTTTTGTTGGGTTATAATGGATTTTCCAGCATTTTAGGGTAATTTATACAAAGTACAATTTTGAAACTTGAGGTTGAGGTTGAGTTGAAATTGGGTTGAATTTCAACATTTGAAGTTTTTCTTGGATTGAGAAAAAGCTGAGTATTATTGAGATTGAGTTCAGATTGATATGGATCCACATTTTGTTTTATAAGGAAAAATTCATTAAAAAAAGAAGAAGAAGTATAAGACATACTTCTTACAAAGTTCAATGAACAACAGAGCACAATGAAATACAAAAAGTCATTAACCCCAATACATTCAACCGAATTACTAATCCAATCCCAAAGTGAATAGAAGAAATCTTTCTTAGAAACCTTAATCCACTTCCAAGCACGAGCTTTGATAGCATCAACTACTCCTTCGATTTTCGTCGTACCATTGTTAAAGATAATATTGTTCCTCAACAACCAAACTGACCAAATTATAACAAACCACACAGAACCCCACCTATCTCCCCTTAATTATTAGGCTGAATATTGAGAAACTGCAGAAAATGAGTTCTTGCGCAATTAGATAAGGTAGTAGAAATATCAACCCATTTGAAGCACATTAACCACAATATATATGAGAATTTACATCCGAAAAATAGATGTGTGTTGTTTTCCTCCTCCATATTACAAAAAGGACACCAAATCCCACTACTTATTGATCAACTCCTCTTTTTTGAAGGTTAACCTTAGTAGGTACTCTATCACAAAACACTTTCCACGATAAGTTTTTCATTTTTGGAGGAGCATTAACTTCTTTAGGATTGGATCCTCATTGCCTCTCTTTTGCTCTTCAAGAACTGGTACGCACATTTAACTGTATAGCATCCCGAACTATCCTTACTCCACATCCAACTATCTTGTTGCTCCTCCCTCAAAATTGATCTATCAAGCACACCCTTCGAATTTATAACAACCTCATCTTAATTCCCATTCATATAAATTTCTCCTCCACCTAAATTTTCACTTCCAAATATAATTCCTCGGTTCCATTCACCCATCTCCACTATTTTTGCTTCCTCATTCAGCGTCAAAGAGAACAGTATATGAAACTTGTCTCTTAACGGTTTGTGCTCGATCCATGAATTAATCCAAAATTTTGTTGCCCTTCCATTGCCGATTTTTCTCTTCATCCCAGCCTTAAACCAATTAAACACTGATCTATTGTGCCTTAGATCAGCGATATCCCTCCACCATCTTGAAAAAAATGTGCTTCCTCTAGCAGCCCTCGCCTTAGCCAAAGCATGCTCCAGATTTCCATACTTTGCTTCAAGGATTTCCTTCCAAATTGTCCTACTTTTGTTTAAAATTTGCCACCTCCACTTTTCTAATAATGCAAGATTGAAACTTTCTAATTTTTTTACATCCATTTCACATTCTTCTTTCTTTCTACACATCACATCCCACCTTGCCCACACAATCTTTTTAAATTCTTCGCTCCCCCCCCCCCCCACGAAGTTTCGTTGGGTCTTTGCTAAAGACTTTCTGACCTGCGTAGGGGCCTTGCAAAATGAAAAATAATAGACAAGGAACTCGTGGGTGCAGAATTATTAAGAATGAGACACCCATCAAAAGAAAGTGAGTTGGTCTTCCATGCCGAAATCTTATTCTTTAGAAGATTGCTCATTGTATCCCATGGCCTGATTCTTCTCGAATTAATTCCAATTGGCACCCCCAGGCACTTAAAGGGCATTGAACCCCTGCTACAATTAAGAAAACATGTAAACTCTTCCATCACATTATCTTCAATAATAAACCCGAATAATTTGCTCTTTATAAAATTAACTTTAAGGCCTGAAGCAAGTTCAAACAACCTCAAGATACTTTTTAAAGTCCACATGCCCTGCCAGCTATAATCCGAAAGAACAACGTGTGATCGGCATATTGCGACACATCGACTTCGTACTCCGATCTCCTAATTTTAACACCTCTGAACAAACCCAAAGCGGCAACTTTTTTAACCATTCCGGTAAGACCTTCGGCAACTAATAAGAAAATGAACTGTGAGAGAGGATCTCCCTGACGAGGACCTTGAAATAAAGGAGACTCTTTAGTCGGGCTACCATTGACAACCACAGGGATTCTCGCTGATCAATGGCACTCTTTAATCCATCCACTTCACTTTGAACAAAAACCCGTCTTCTCAAATCAAGGAACTCCCAATTAACGCTATCATAAGCTTTCTCAAAGTATGTCTTAAAAATAAACCTTTGCTTTTTCTTTCTATGAATCTCATCAAGCACTTCACTAATAATCAACAAACCATATGAAATACTCCTTCTTTAAATGAAAGCACATTGTTCCTCCGACACGATCTGACTCATCACTTTACGTAATATGTTCGCAAGTAAGGTGGCCAAAATTTTATATATGCTTCCTAGCAAGGAAATTGGTCGAAATTCGTGAAGAGACTGGAGCTTCTCTTTCTTCGGAATCAAAGTAATGAAGGAAGTATTCAGCCCTCTACCCATCTTATTATTATTATAAAACTCAAAGATAAACTTACATATATCATCCTTAATGAGACTCAAAAAATTCTTGATAAACAAAATGTTGTAGCCATCCGGACCGGGACTTTTAGAACTCTCACAACTACAAACACGTTGACGCACCTCCTCTTCATTGAACAGTCTAGTAAGAAAACAATTGTCCTCGGGTTTTATTTCCATGAATTCAATACCATCCAGAATGGGTCGGTTCCACCGTTGCTCATCATACAATGCGGCAAAATGCTTACCCACATCATTGTTTTATTGAACGCACAACATCAATTGACAAATATTTTTGATTTTAGCATACTTATGAAAAAACCATGAGTTCGTATCGCTTTCTCTAAGCCATTTAATTCTAGATTTTTGGTAACAGAGACTCTGTTTCATTTCCTGGCCGACCCTTATCAAAAGCAACTGAAATTTCTATTTCGTTAACCTGGCCTAGTTCATTAGACTCAGAATTGGGCATAGTTATACTTTTATTTTCCTTACAACCCTGTATTGCATCCAACTCATTCATTGGTCCCTCCATGACCCGACCCATCTCATCCCCAACATTAATCTGCTTTGACTCCTCGGAGTCCACGCTTTTACGTTGGTCTTCTCCCTTTCTTTATTTCCAAGGACTAATACTAAGGCTTCCTTCCATGACCAGATCCATCTCATCCCCAATATTACTCTCCTTTGACTCCTCAGAGTCCTCTCCTATCTCCACGTGGTTACATTGGTCTTCTCCCCTTTCTTTATTTCCCAAGCCTAAACAGGTGACCCAAATAATTCTTTCTCTATTAACCACTTGTGGCGCCCAAGACCTTATCCTCGAAAAAAAAACTCTTCCCACAAAGATTTAAAATACTGGAGTACTTCGTCGACCTCACCATTTTCTTCTGATCGGATAAGGACTTGATCGCCAACCCAGGAAGTATATGGGGATGCAATATCAACTCAACCTTATGTCAACTTCAACATTTTGGATCTCAACCAAACTCAACTTATTGATCCATTTTCCACCCCTATCTATACGGAATCAACAAGCCTTTGATTATCATGTGTTGTTCTAGTCTTTCCTATAAGCTTCCGCTACTCACGTTCACCTTCGTGACAAAGCATAAGGTGGGTACTTTGAACAAGATTGCAGACGCGTTCAGTAGGCGTCATAACCTTCTCTTTGAGATGCGCATCGAGGTACTGGGTTTTGATAGCCCGCATGATTTATACATTGCTGATCCATACTTTTCTGATGTGATTAGGAACATGCAGAGCAGGGCACGGTCATAGTTTACGTGGGTGGATGGTTTTCGGTTCCAGGGTACTTTGTTGTGCATTCAATAGGGCAGTTTAAGTGTAAGGATTATTCAAGAGTTGCATAATGAGGGAAATGAGGGTCATGATAGGACCCTCCAGTTCATGATGGCTTCATAATTTTTGCCATATTTGTGTAGGGATGCGGCAAGTATGTGGATTGTTGCCTGGTTTGTTAGCTATCTAAGGGTAAAGGCACGAATGTTAGGTTGTACTTGCCACTACCTATTGCGACGCAGCCATGAAAGAACATGAGTATGGATTTTGTTGTTGGGTTTCCATGAACGCAGTGTGGTTTTGATTCTATTTATGTGGTGATGGATCATTTCTCAAAGATGGTTCACTTTATCCCTTGCATAAAAGACTATGGATGATGTTAATGTTGCATTGTTGTACTTTTGTGAGGACTATCGTTTGCATGCGTTGCCTATGTCGACAATGTCTGATTCGGACACTCGTTTCTTAGTTTCAGTAGTGCTTATCATCCATAGACAGATGGTGAAACAAAGGTTCTGAATTGTTCTTTAGGTGAACTCTTGTGTTGTCTTGTAGGTGATAATATTAAGTCTTGGGATCAAAAATTGTGCCAAGTTGAGTTTGCTCATGATCATGATGCCAACCATAGTTATGGGTTTAGTCCTCTTCAAGTGGTATATTTCCTAGAGGTCCTCTTGATCTAGTTTCGGTTACTGCCTCGACCAAGATGCATGGCAAGGCGAAGTATTTTATGAAGCAGTTACAACAAGTGCATTCCTAGACTCGTGATCACTTAGAATATATTGCCCTAGAGTACAAACGTGTTGCTGATGCGAATAGTAGCAATGTTGAATTTGAGGTTGGTGACTTGAAATGGGTAGTGCTGACTGAGGATCGTGTTTGAGTGCATAAGTATAACAAGTTCTCGAAAAAAAAGATTGGACCCGTCGATATTGTTGAGAAGGCCAATCCCAATGATTATCGGTTGAGGCTTTCTAGTCATATTCGTACATTTGATGTGTTTAATGCCTAGCATTTGGTGTCGTTTTGTCATGATAGTTCTTATGATGATGATGATGTGGATCTTCTTGTACCCAATTCGAGGGCGAATTTTTCCCATTATGGCAGGAATGATGCAGAAGAGAAGACGTAGGATTTTATAGAATTTTCCAACCTGGCGTGAATGATTCGTACCTCATTAGTTTATGTATTTATTTTGATTTTTTCCATTTTTGAAAAAAAAACTTTTGCAGATCTTCTCTCTTTTGAAAAAAAAAATAGAAATTATGTTTTTAGGATATATATTAATTGTAAACCCTAAAAAGACAGTTTAGTTGGTTATCGAATAAATTTCTGCAGATATTCTCTCTTTTACATCAATTTATTGGTATTTTATATGGAACCAACAAGTCTTTGATTATCTTGTGTTGCTCCAGTCATTTCTATAAGCTTCTACTATGTCAGTAACAAAGAGCACAAACACGCAAGATCAACTAATACAAGAAATGGAAAATAAGCTAACATTTCTAGAAATGTACAAATTCGTTGTATTTTATAAAGTAAGATGTCGATCAAATAGATAATTTTAATAATGTAATTGCGTTTACAACTATGAGGGGGACTTTGTAACTATTCTAACAACAATCAATGTTTTTTGTAACTAGACCAAAGCTCAAAAGTGCAAATATAATTATATTACATGTAGTGAGTGTAAAAGTTAACGAGAAAGAATGTCCAAAAAATAAATACCAGTCCAAGCATGGCATTAGACTCATGTGCTATCAATCCATATGCTAATGCATTATAAGGGGAAATGCATTGGTCTCTGGTTGGTGACACATACTCTATGAAATTTATTAAATATATCAACTATGACTCATGTTATATTAGCATATTTTTGTTTTGCCACCTATGATGTATGTAGGCTCGCGACCTACTCACTTTATGGCACTAAGAAAAAATATTGGGTTGCACGTGAGTGGGCCATAGAGAGGTAATGGAGTGTGTGAGCCTCAAGTCTTAGCTAAGTAAGTAGTAACGAAATTTCTGATGATATCTGGTTTTTAGTACGGAGATTTATATCAAATAACTTGTAACAACCCTTTAGCAAGGAACTTTGACTTTCTAACAAGGAAACTGGCACTTATTATTCTCCATGTTTTTCACTTTCTTAAGGGAGGATGATCTATTTTCGAAAGGCAAAGAGATTTTTTTTTGTGGTTCTTTTTTTCTTGCTTTCTTTTCATCGCCAATTATCATTATACATCTAGTACAACACATATGAGTCGAGTAGAGGGGAAATACTCCCAATAAGACAGTGGCAAATTTGCACGTGTAAGTAAGGTGTGACCCATTGTAACAATTATGCAATGAACCAGTTCACTCGTTCCATTTTTTGGGGGCATGTGAGGCACTTTTCGTAAGCCAACTAACGCCATTAAACACAAAATAGCGACGAAGAGCCACAATTTCACCATCATTATCAGAATAAAAATTCTTAATGGGGTGACCAAACTATTTCTCCACAAACATCAAAAACTCTGTAAGAACCCTTAGCCCATCAAATTTTGTAACCAAAGGAAATAGCCAACAATATTTGGTGAAGTGATCCACCATAATCAAATAATGGCGATAATCATTTACATAAACAATAGAAGATGGACCCCAAACATCACCATACACATTGCAAAACATGATCAAACAGAAATACGAGGGGTATACCTCAGGACGAAGCTAAAACGAATAAAATTAAACCCCTGTCAAGCAGAGTAATACACTTAGTACTAGTATAGGACTACAACTAATGTAAAAGCTTCAATCCATTACTACACTCAAATAGTCAACCCCTTCATTTCCGGCATAGGGCTCCATCCATGACCGTACGGTCCAGGTTCCAATTCAGTAATCTTTGGTTGCTTCTAAAACGATAGTGCTGATCAAGCTCTCTTTTTTAGGGAGAAGAGGAGGGTTGGGAAAGGTTATACCTGAACATACTTCATTTCTCATGTATTTCTTTACACTAACGTATGTACCTGTAAGAAAGACAAACCACCTCGCAGCAAGACAGTCAATATGTCTTAAATATATTATGTCCAGGTTAGTAAGAGTACTTTTAATGAACCGGTTGTCTTTCTTACCAATTTTATACATGATGTGTGTTCTTAGCTCAGTCACCAAATTTTTAAGGATTTACTGCGCTGGGATCAATTTACCCTCAAACACCATACCATTTCTCCATTTTCAGATCCAGTACATTACACTCCCAAATGCAGTTGCTCGCACTTAGGATACTACACTAGTTTTCTTCTGAGACTTGCTAAACTCCCGAATCCATTAATGTAGCTGCACATGACACACACTAACTCCCACTGCCTTCATAGTTGACTCAAGTATAGGCTTGACCATAGGACAATGAAAGAATAAATGGTCCAAATTTTGCCACCCTTATTACATAATACACAAGTACTTTCAGTTAAGATTTTGAACTTAACTAACCTTACTTTGGTAGCTAGACTTCTATGCAGGATCAGCCAGTTAATGAAGGAACCTTTAGGAGAGCATATAGTGTTATAGGCCTGCTCACTCCAATATGTGGAGGGGTTCTCTATGTGATATATTTGATATCATTCCTCTACTACCTACTTCGAGGTCAATTTACTCTAGTCTTTAGGATTTGATTTTCTTTCATTTCATCCCTAATCAACAACAGTGCCTTCCACATGGAGACTCTCCTGGTTTGTTGTTGACATACCATGTTGTTTAAGTTTTGAACTTGAATTATGCGATCCACTTAGTACAAATTGTTTATCTTGTAATATGATTGTTCCAATTGAGAATTTCTTTAATTTGCAGCCCCCCATGCATGTAGTCCTGCACACTCTCTTCCAGACCACTACGCTTTTCCTCTCCTACTCTTTCCCTAACCACATATAGTTTCCACGCATAGATTCTATATTTTTTGCCATTCCAACACGTATTGGCAAGAAATTGCTCCTGAATCTCCGAATTGATAGTAGTACAACCCTAACCAGTTGCAATCTCCTTGTATAGCTCAAGTGTTTTGCTAGCCAGCTTTGGATTCTGGCACTCACTTTCTTGACAAAGGAATCATGTTATATGATCTTTAACTTTGAGCTCAGTGAGATCCCTAAGTATCTCACTGGAAAGCTCCCTTCTGGGAATTGCCATATGTTCATCAACTCATTGTTCTTCTCTTCTTGCACCCCTGCTAGGAAGATGTCACTCATATCTCTATTTATCTATAATCTATATGTTGCGAAGAACTCTCGTATAGTGCTTTTGAGAGTGCATAGTGACTCTTTGTCTCCCCTGCTGAATATGAGGAGGTTATCTGCAAAACATATGAGTGAGATAAACATTCTTTATCTTAAGATGGAATTTATAATCACTGCTTTTATGTATATTAATCTATTTGTGATCAGTCTAGACATGTATTCCATGCATATCACAACACGGTAAGGAGGCTTAGGATCCCCTTATATAGGACATTTTTTACCATGCATACGCCCCTCCAAACTACAATTAATGCAAAAGGAAAAGCTAGCAGTTGTGTCACAAGTCAAAACAAGATGGACGAACCATTAATCAAAACCAAGCCCCCAAAGCACATTCTAAAGGAAGGACCAATTTATAGTGTCATAGGCCTTTCTTAGATATAATCTTATGAGCAAGAAATAAATTCTGATACAAATCTCTGCCACAAATAAATGCAATTAGCATTAGTTTATTATGTCACGTAACATGCCTTTAATTCTATTTGCTAAGGCTTTAGTTATAACTTTGTATATTATTTTGCAACAAGCAACATGTCTAAACTCCACAATACAAGATGCATTCGCAATTTTTGAATTTGATTATGAATCTTACTTTTTTGTTAGAATTCAACAATTGCGTCATACACCAAATTACATATGGGCTTGGGCTCTTGTTGTTGCACATAGTAAATAAGGTCTTATGGAGTTCTTCTTTCCCTTTTGGTCTTTGTAAGATGATGTTCATTTCTTCAGTTAAATGCTCACATGCCTCTCAATTTCAAAGAGTTCCCGATGAAAAATTAAGATATGGTTAGTTATATGAGTTTTATTATTCAGTGTAGTTCCATTCTTATTGACAATAGCATGTATATTATTGTGCTTTCTCCTGGATTTTATATGTTGAAAGAACATTCTGCTTCCTCTGTCTCCTTCCTCCAACCATCTGGTCTTAGTTTTTTGTTGGAGCTGTTGCATGAGCAAATGTTGTGTCTCAATATATTCCTCTTATTGGTTCACAATACTGTGGTTCAACTTGTTGGGCTACTGGAAGTTTTTCTCTTGACGCTGTTGGACCTTACTTAGTTTTTCGTGCACGAAATTCTAAAATTTCCTGGAATTCATAGCCTTACGCATCTTCTTTATGAGTTGATACATCTTGCAACCTCTAACTCCACTGGCCCAAGCCTGACTAACAATGTCCACGAATTGTGCATCCCTAGCCCATAATTTATTGAATCTGAATGGGATTCTTAATTTGTCATTAACTTCAAGGATCCTGATAAAACTTGGAGAATGGTCATGATTCCAAGAGGCTGGAACTAGACAACTGAATCTTTAGTTGAAGACATCCATTCTTGATTGACAAGAACTCTATCCAACTTGCAAAATGTGTGTGAATTACTCCAGGTGTACATAGGGCCAATGAAGTGGTTTTCCCTAAGCCCAGTAGCTTCTAGCAGATCCTTGAGTTCATTCCCCACATTGCGTTGGTCATTCTCTTCATTCCATTTCTCTTCAGATGATAGGACAACATTAAAGTCTCCTGCAATGATCCAAGGATCCTACATGTTGTGAGTTATATTGTTTATTCTTTTCAAGATTGTTTTCCTCTTCTCAGCCTGATTATGGCATACACAATGGTAAGACTATGGGCATACACAATGGTAATACTGCCTTTCCACTTATTTTCCTTGGTTTGTATGATGATGTGTATGTGTTGGTCCCCTTTCTCTTCCATCTTCAAATTCACCTTCTCTGATTCCCACCTCCTCTGACTTCCACAGAAGAAAAATCCAACCAATTTTGCTCGTCTAGATGTTGCTCTCAGTATCCCATTGTTGTCCAAGCTTATTGTTAACTCTCTCAAAGTTCTTATTTCTCAATCTAGTATCTATAATTGCACCAATATTGCACTTATTTTTCCAAATAAAATTATTCATAGCTACTTGCTTAATGGGGTCATTCATCCTCCTTAAGTTCCATACCTCTATTCTGATGTCTTCATCCATTAGGCACAATGACCGCCTTATTTTTCTTCCTCTCTTTAGACTCATATCTCATTTTTCCTATTTTTTGCCGCCTAGCAGATTTCCGTATGTTCTCAGCTCTTTTCCATTCTTCTCCTTCCCTCCTTTGTGGTGTATTATTCTTATCCTCAGCTTCTACTTCAGGTGGTATATGGAGTACCACTTGTAGTTCTCCTATATTTGTTATATTTGTTATTGTGATATTTTCCTCCACCACACTGGTCTGTAGTTGCATTACTTTAGTAACACCTCTATCTTCTATTTTGGTACTAATGTTCTCTTATTCCTTTTTTTGTCTTTTCTGTTTTGGTTTTCTTCCCTTTGTTCTAAGCCACCCCCGCAGCTTTGGTGCCACATGTCCTAGCATTGTGGCCAAAGTGGATGCACTTAAAACATTGGCGAGGCACTTTTTCATACGTAACACTCTCTTCATAATGCATTCCTTCTAGGCCTTTCAAATTAACTTTCTGTAACATTTTTTGTCAAACTTGTAGTTCTACAAATACCCTAGAGCAAGCTAGCATTGCCATAGTAGATGTGAGTTTATCTATATAAACAGGCTTGCCTATCATATTATCAATTCTTCCAATCATTTTAGGAGTCCAGAACTGAAGATCTAAAGCTCGCAACTAAATCCACACAGGGTAGTTTTGTAGTCTCCCCATTTCTAGCTTCATACCTACATACCATCGCTATTGGGTTAAGGGGAAGGATTCCTTAACAAATTACAGGCCCCCTCTATATATTTCCATCATCGCCTCATTTGATTCGAATCTAAATACGAACATTCCTTGCTAAGCTATATGAAGATGTGGTTGTATGCTCCATCTGCCACTGATGTACCTCTTCATTGCCTCAAACGGCATCCCAAGCCCCACCCATTTTGTTGATCAAAGCAAACTTCTAGTAGTCCACTAATTCGACCACGTCTTCCTTTGTGAATTCCAAAATTTCTAAGTTTGTCGGCGGAAAATAGGGCACTGCCACACCATTTTCAAATAGCCTATTTCTTGCAAAACGCTCACTGAATCTCTTTGTATTTCATTGTTGGTTGATGCCGATGTCCCTGAACACCTTGGTTGTGGTGGTGATCTTGACCGCATCTCCACAACACTACAAGATTCAGGGGTCCTTAGGACCCGCCAGGGCGGTCCCTAAAGACCTTTAGGGACCGCCCAGCGGTCGCGGAAACCTTTGGTCCCCTACCCTTTGGCGACCGCCTTGCGGTCGCGGGGACCATTTTCCGCGAAAGCACAATTAGGGATCCGCCGGCGGTCCCCATTAATATTCATGTTTTTAGGGACGGCCGAGCGGTCCCCAATAATATTCATAGCATCAGGGACCGTCGAGCGGTTCCTGATGCTATGAATATGAGCGGTCCCTAAAAATTTGCGGCGGAATAAAAAAAAAACACAATAATATTCCGAAAATTTACCATAATATTATTGGGTTTTTTGTTTAAATTGCGTGTAATATGTGCAACAAACATTTACAAGAACAAAAACAAAGAAAATATTGACAAAAAAGTAAAATTAAATGAAAGTTAACAAAATAAAACAAAGAAAATAATGAAATAAATGATAGTTATTAAAATAAACCAAAAAGAATGAAAAACAAATGAAGAACGTATTGTTGGGTGTTTTCATGGCATTTGTTTAAAAGAAAAAAAGAAAGGTTGTGTTTTGGATTTGAAGAAATAAAAAAAAAAATGAGAAGAGAGTTTCTTTAAAAGAAAGAAGAAATGAAAGTTTTTGTTGGATGATTTTTATTTTTGTGATCTAGAAAGAGAAAATGATAAGAGAAATTTTGGAGTTGGGTGTTTTTGAAGAGTGTTGAAAAACTGGATAGAAGAGTGGTGGAATACATAGTATTGAGGCTGAAAATTTTAAATTTTCAGAAATTTTAAATTTCCCCCCCAATCCCGCTTATTTTAGTGAATTTAGGGCCGTCCCTAAAGATATTTAGTGACCGCCCGGCGGTCCGTAATAATATTCATACTTTTTTTTTGATATTATGAAACGATTTCAATTTATGAAACGCAAAAAAACTCATTATAACATGTCAATTAAAGTAGTAAACGATCATAAAACTACTAATGTAGTTATTTTATGTTCGATTCAATGAGATTGAGAAAGTTTTTAACGTTGAACATATTTTACGTTATACGAACACTTAATCATCCTATGTTGTTTCAATTTGTATGAAACGTTGTAATTTTGTTCTCTTAACTATTATTAGGATATTTATCAACTAAACAAACAACGCGACACCATAATTGTTCCGTAAAATAAAAAATAAAACACGTATGAATATTATTAGGGACCGTCCAACGTTCCCTAAAGATAATTGGTGACTGCTCGGCGGTCCATAAAGGTGGTATAATCGACCGCCAGGCTGTCCCTAATAATATTTATACTTTTTTTTATTTTATGGAACGATTTCCATGTGTTTTTTTATTTTTAGCAACAAAACTCATTATAACATGTCAATTGAAGTAACAAACGATCATAAAACTACTAATTTAGTTATTTAATAGTAGCTTGAATGAGATTGAGAAAGTTTTTAACGTTGAACATATTCTACGTTATACGTACACTTAATCATCCTATGTTGTTTCAATTTGTATGAAACCTTGTAATTTGGTTCTCTGAACTATTATTAGGATATTTATCAACTAAACAAAAAACCGCGTCACCATAATTGTTCCGTAAAATAAAAAAAATAAAACACGAATGAATATTATTAGGGACCACCTGGCGGTTCCTAAAGCCACTTTTAGGGACCGCCCGTTATTTGGTGACCGCCCGACGGTCCCTTAAGGTGGTATTAGGGACCGCCAGGCGGGTCCCTAATAATATTCATACTTTTTTTATTTTATGAAACGATTTCCATGTATTTTTTATTTTTAGCAACAAAATTCATTATAACATGTCAATTGAAGTAACAAACGATCATAAAACTACTAATTTAGTTATTTAATAGTAGATTGAATGAGATTGAGAAAGTTTTTAACGATGAACCTATTCTACGTTATACGTACACCTAATCATCATATATTGTTTCAATTTGTATGACACCTTGTAATTTTGTTCTCTTAACTATTATTAGGATATTTATTAACTAAACAAACAACGCGGCACCTTAATTGTTCCATAAAAAAGTATGAATATTATTAGGGACCGTCGGACGGTCCCTAAAGATATTTGGTGACCGCCCGGCGGTTCCTAATAATATTAATATTTTTTTTGTGATTTTATGAAATGATTTCGTTTGTTATTTCAATTGACATGTTATAATGAGTTTTGTTGGTAAAAATCAAAAACACATGTCAATCGTTTCACAAAATAAAAAATAAAAGGTATGAATATTATTTTGGACCGCCAGGCGGTCCCTAAAACTACTTTTAGGGACTGCCTAACGGTCCCTAAAACTCGTTTTGGGTTGGGGACCGCTGGGCGGGCCCCATTTTAGGCTGTTGGAGACCGCCCTGCGGTCACCAAAACGCTGGTGACCGCCGAGGGGGGTTCGCGAAAACCCCCCAAATCTTGTAGTGGTATTTTCTGATTGTTACTCCTCTTCGAGTAAACCGTCTTCGTTTTCTGAAATTAGACCGACCTCCTCTTCGAATTGTTCCTTGAGTGTCTTCATTGCTACTTGATTCAGTATTTTAGTGTCGATTCTCCTCTCCGTCATTAAAATGGCAAATCAATTGAAATCCTAGCTCCGAGCATAATCGTACTCACTGAGTTTGAATCGCACACACTAGCGGTACATAATTTTTTATCTTATTTTTAAAAAATTGTTGTTGATGGAACGTATATTTTTCCCAAGCGTATTAGATGATTGTATTTAGTAAAATACTTGGTTTCTCTCCTTGTAGTTAGATTGTTCCTATAGTTTTAGCCTAGTATTGTATGTACTTATATAATTGTTATTCATCAATTGAATCATTATTTACTTTACAAATACCTAATAAATCTTGAGAGGATAAGGACTCATGCGTGTAGGGCTTATATATATGCTTTGATTTCTTATTTGAAAGAAATTGAAAATGTTTGCCAACTTCCCTCTTTTAATTTGGGGATAAAAATATCAAACCGCCTGAACTATACACATTTTTGCGACTTGCCCCTTAAACAAATTTTATCAGCACTTTCCCTCCTAAACTATGCACCTTTGTGCGGTTTTCCCCTTGCTTGATTCTGCCGAATATTCCCAGGAATATTTCGTTTTCGTGCGAGGATCGAGTTGATACAACCAGAAGAGGATCTAATGCATTCTTGTATTGTTGTAAATAGCTCAAGAGTAGTGAAGAGGATCATATGTGCAATCAGGCGAGGGGGCAAATCGCACAAAAATGCATAGTTTAGGGGGGAAAGTGCTGATAAAATTTGTTTAAGGGGCAAGTCGCAAAAATGTGTATAGTTCAGGGGTTGGATGCTTTTATCCCTTTAATTTATGTTGCACAAATTTTTTTCGTGTGTTCAAAAACCATTCACTAAACCTCCTAACTGAATGTGAATTGTCAAGTTTACGCCCTTAAAAAGAGGGAGTTTGGTGCATTATTTTTGAAAATATGAGAGGGTTTGTTGAATGTTTTAAAACATAAGTTGATTTGGCACAAAGTTTTTTAAAGCACAATGGTGTTTCATGCAATATAAATAACAGAAGATGGTTCGGTGAAAGGTTTTTGAAAAAAACATGGAAATTCTATGCCAGCTAAAGGAATAACAGGAGAGTTTGGTATAGGTTTTTTTAACACATGGTGTTTCATGCATTTTCTTCCAACTTGTAAGTCTTTTAGCATCTAAATCAAGTGTGCAGAAAATAGTTCAACGCTATAAAAGTATTAATAAAACTGATTTAAGCAAACCACATAAATTCAGGGACAAATGATCCGAATCGCACAGGGACAAGCAAAGGTAAATCATCTACCGAATACAAAGTTCAAATTGAAAAAAGCAACTAATTTATATTGAAGAAAAAAAAGAGCATAGGATTTCTTTTTTGCTTATTCGAGATTATCTAGTACTCAAACTGCGAGAATTCTAGCCAGATTCCAGCTCCACATTAAGACATTCACGATCAGTCCACGGTTGAAACGCTCCCGTTTGTGTCAAATTCTGATCAAGCACATACATTCAAGATTAGTGGAGTATGTTTTGTATCTTTATCATGTCAAAATGGTAAAATAAACTATAGCAAATATGTTGAGCATGTTTAAAAAATACAATAGTCGAATTTTATGCAGAAAACAATAGCACTCTACGAAAACTGGAGAACAAGGACCAATGTGGGTACACTAAAATTGATTTACGTTTTCTAGCATTTCTACAACATATTCCAGTATGAGTGGCACTGTTAGCGCTCACAGCAAACGCCGATATATTTTTGAATAGGGTATTATGTTTTTTTTTTATCAGTAATAGACATTCATTAACTTGGGAATACAAGGAGCACTCCAATGCCGTCAAGAAAATAAGGGGTATTATGTAAATCATAGAAGAATTCACAAATGTTTATTAGGTTACGACTAACCTGAAGCCAGAAAAAAAAACCGCGCAATAAGATCAAGCGTTTTGTCATGTTATAGCGATGCTTAACGAGTATCTTTTTGAGACCTGCATGCACAAAAGATATGTATTAAATCTCATAATTAAGTCTAAGTATTCATTTAATTTATCGAGAAGATTATATTTTAATAATTATCATCTAATTTCCCCTTTTGTCGGATTTCCATAATGTGACAATAACAGGAATTAAGAACAAATAAGATATGAAATTGATCAGTAATATAACATGATCTTCTCACCAGCAAAGCTAAGATAAATCACGCGTACAATGATGTATCAGTGATAGGGTGTGCAAAATGATTTGGATTTATTTGGTAGCATAAAGTTAGAACACAAACCTATATAGACCTCAAAGACTAACCTCGATAAGTATTTAAATACACTTGAACTGCTCTCTTATGTTGGCGGTACTCCTCTATGTCCCAAGGTTTCTTAATAGCATTCAAGACATTTTCTCTAAATTCGGAACGTAGATATTGAGAACCAGAGTGCTTCGAGCCAGTCTCGATGTCCATCTGAAAAAAAAACACAGTACCAGCAAAAGTTACAATCAGCATAATTAGATCAAAGCATTCGAAATAAAGATATGAAAAAAGAGTTTCTAAATTTGGTAACTAACCCTATGTTTCGAAGGCATAAAGGGTGTTGGATATCCTTCAAAAAGTTTCTCACTATCAAGAATTTCCAAGTCGGAAGAATTTCCATTGTCAAGAATTTCCAAGTCGGAGCAGTTATCATCTAAATTTGCATTTGCCTGATTATTCTGATGCAACCCTGAGCTTTTAGCTGCCTTCACATTCTGCACTTTGGAAGTGATGCCTTCTGCCCCTGATCCGACTTGTGAATTATTAGGAAGCTGCTTCTTTCTTGTACGCGGAGTGCTAGAAGCCATAAACTCAACTGAGCTCTCGTTTTCTTCTTCAACAACTCTCTTAATCTTTTTAAGAGTCTCTTCCCTGCCTTTCCTAAGTAGTTGAGTTGATTCAGTATGCGCGTCATGATTTTTCGTTACCAAATAAGTTCTCGCACCAGGCTTTTTTAAACCTTCCTGGGTCTGTGCCTGACCTTTTTCAACGCACTCAAACAGTTCTTTGAGCCGCTGATTCTTTCTAAGATCAGATTCTTGGTTTGTACGCGTCATGTCTATCTTGTTTCTTCCAAACTTATTCTTACCCGTTATCGATATCCTTAAATCTCTCTCGTATTGTACCTTGTTTTTCACATGTGAGGGAGTGTAGTCAGCATGTTCGTTCTGCTTTTGTATCATTACTTTCTTTTCTTCAGCAGACCTCTGATTAATATGCATATCGACAACATCATCTAATTCGATCACAGTCTTTCCCTTAACCATATTTCCCAGATCAGCCACATTCGTCGACCTATTCAGCAAATGTTCTTTCTTCTTGTCCAAACGAACGATCTCATCATGTTCAGGCCTGGATAAAACTCCACTGCCTACCTTAAACAAAGTCTTTCGCTTAGTACTCCCCTTCACGTCTTCCCTCACAACCTGATTTACTGATTTTCCAGGAGTTTGCATAACGACGTTCTCAACCGATTGAGGTTGCATTTGAGATGCACGTTGATTAGTCGGCTCTTGATTCTTCATATGGCTGCAGTTCACAGAACTTTCTACGTTAGGTTTAAGAAGTAGTTGTAGGCCATACCTTTCGGCCTGGAGCGCGTATGGTTTTAGATTGCGCATAAAAGAATCATAACTTCGTTCCTCCTCATTTTCGATTTCGATCCTCCCTTGTTGTTCATGCGGTTGAAGAACACCCAAATGCTCTAGCAGATAGAATCTATATTCAGGATCCATAGTTGGTTTTTCTAAAGCTTTGAGTATCTGTTGTTCACCGGTTGCCATTGACCTTTTTAAATCAACCAAATTAAGCCGGATAGATTAACACTTTGCAATACTTGAACTAGCAATGTTCAGCCTGGATAAATGAAATGTTAGGAATGAGGAATGTGTGAAAATTTAAGGGAAAATATAATTTGCAAATAATATATTTGATAATATCTTATTAATAAATAAAACAGATTGCAGTTTCTAAAATGCGAATATTTTTACTATTAGTTAATCTGAGCACAAAACAGATTGCATAGGACATTGCATTTATTTTAATAAACAGATTGGATTATATTATTAAAAAGAAAGGATAATAAATTTGAATTTCAAAATTATAATGTCAATGATAGAATTTTACTGTTACTGTAACTAGAAGAATTCTAAGATGAGACCAAAGCTGATAGGGTGCATGTAAAATTATTCTTTTTATATAATAATGGAGTAAACGAAGAATTGTGTAAACTTCATTTGAGCCTTGTGTTATGTGGTTATGACAATACTACCCCTCATCTATTAGAGATTACAGAAACGCTTATGTAAATGTATTGAAAAAGATTATGGGGACCTTACAACCTTAAGTCATATACAGATAATTTATGTCAATTTTCAAAATATTATTTGTTTTTAGCTTTATGGGGCTTAATTTTTATTGTTTGAACAATTTTGATTTGTATTTGGATTTTTGCACAAAATAAATGAAAAGCATGAATTTATATTCACTGATTCAGTAGCAATTAAATTCTCTTTATACAAAAAATGAGCATAAGAAATTTTTGTGTAATTTTCCAAACATATGGGTGGTCTTTGTAATTAACTCATATCTCGGGCCAGCTTGTGTAATCCATGAATATATGTTACAAACATATTCATTCCCTATACATCAGTGACCTAATAAGAAACAGAAATTTTGACATGATTTTATTAAGAGAAAAAGACATTTGTTGAGTTTTTCCTACATAATTAAGAGAAACGGGACATGACTGAAGTGTTGTCATAAAAATGAAGATTTTTTTTTTCTTAGATCTTTAAATTAACTTTTCTTTCAGAATCGAAAACCCATGGTTGTCCCGTCCCTTTTTGTTTGACCTGAGATCCAAAAATAAATTATGCATGGATCTTTTAGCAAAACCCCTTGATTGAACAACAACAATAAAAAAAGAAAGAAAGAAAGAAGAAGTATAGGTACAAGAACGGATACGAATCTATCAAATAATTTAAACGCCATAACATTTCATAAAATCTTACCTGACCCTCCAGAGAAATGGAAGTGAAATCAACTACAGCCGCTGTTTCTTTATTCCTTAAACAAGTGAAACCTCGGAGAGAAATGTTTGTTTATTACAGGCAGATCTTATTTAAGTAGGGTGGCGGGCGAATATATCAAGGCGAAATGAAATTGGTAACCTAAATAAAATTTTCAAAATCAGATTTTTTAAGGATAATTACAACTACGTCCCTTAAATTTAATTTAAGCATATGAAGACCCTTGAACTTTGCAAAAATCCTTTCCTTTGATTTAATTTCACAACATATTCCTTATTATATTTTTATCTTCTTAAACTTGGCTTCGCCTTCGTTTACTTTTATTTTTCTATGTTTCGAGACAAAATATATATAAATATAAAAGTCGAGTAAATAGAAAACCCGCAAGAAGTCGCAACAAGTAAAAGATGCTCGAGCAATGGCCAAAACGACGTAAATATGTTGGTAATTAATGCATGTACTAATTATGTCTGAAATGGTGGTAACCATATTAACGGGCGTTTTAAGAAATATTATTGAGACAATAAGAATCATTGATCTCATTGGATTCGCCCTCCGAATCTGGAGCCAAAGGTCGTTGTTATACCAAATTATATGCAAGGCCAATATATGCACAACATCG
The DNA here is from genome assembly GCA_948329865.1 of Linaria vulgaris. NCBI lineage: Eukaryota > Viridiplantae > Streptophyta > Magnoliopsida > Lamiales > Plantaginaceae > Linaria > Linaria vulgaris. The sequence goes on along the minus strand of OX415249.1, from coordinate 9,518,760 downwards.
GCACCACGATAACTACGAAAAAATTATCAAATTTAGCGAAAAAGACAAATTGGGCCTTAATTTCACCTATGGGCTCAATTCAACTTATTTGCAAAACTAGAGTTAAAACAATGTGTTAGAGTTGAAGTATTATTCGAATGGAAAGTGCAATCGAGTTGAAACATCCCGCTCGAGTTGAAAGCTCCCATTCGTCTTGGAAATGCTATTCGAGTTGAAATCTCTCATTTGAGTTAAAGGCCCCATTCGAGTTGAAAGTGATATTCGAATTAAAGGGCATGATTTTAGTTATTTCCATCACTCTTTGTGATCGCTTGGATTACGTACAACATGCATGTGTATATATTCTTCTTCAGATAATCAGTTAACTTATTTATTGTTTCAACACAAAAATGGCAATAGTATCTTTTTCATTAATTAAATATCTTCATAATTTCTTGTCTTTTGAATAAAGTACAAGGAATACTTTCTAAGTTAGATCCGAATGTGGATCACTACTCTCTCGTGTTTGTGGGCTCCACTAACACGTGAGTTATAAGCTCGTGTGACCACACTGCACTACTCAACCATGGAGCACAAATGATTTCCTCATTCATGAGCTGGATGCTCAATGACTACTCATGCTCGATGTAATCGTAGAAACCACATCGCTCTAAGGTTTGGAAATCGAGAAGTCCCCCCTAAATGAAAGTAATGTGGAGTATTTTTGTGTGGTATCAAATTGGAAGGATTGCAACACTTGTTCTTTGATTGTAAGTTTACTTTTCGGGTTCGATGTAAGTGTATGAATTGGGGGTTTTCTGCCTTGTAATGCATACAATCTCAGCATTTTGAGCTTCATTCCTACTTGTTGGCTCATGTACAAGTTTGGTGAATCTGGAAGGTATTTGGTGCATGGTCGTATAATGCATTTGGACCGCCCAAAATAGCGTGATTTTCTAAAACGAACAAGTAGATGTGATCACAATAGTAAAAGCAATCTAACTAACGATATGGGCTTGGATTAGAGCAATAAGACCAAGCGTTTTCTCTTTACAATCGGAGTAAATGATAAAAATCTTTCTGCTTACATGGTTATGAGCCCTTTGTAGCTGGAGTAAACTCTTACTTGGACTTGTAAAAATGTTGGAGTTTAACGAACTGTAAGTGGTTGAAGCACCCCTTTTGTTTCTTTGCTTTTTTAGTTTTATTTTACTAATCAAAAAAATTAAATTACTATCAGGTCTAGGGCCCTCTTTCTAACTGTCTGAAATCTTGAACGTTGGATATTGTCAAATATAGCTATTACTCAAATTTAAGATCTCCCTATTTGGGGGGTCTTTGTAATTTTTCAATCTTTTGGGATGAATTTGTACTATCGCCGTACCTAAGGGCTTATACAAATAAACTCAGTTCGTGTGGTTAATGTAATAGAGCCTTAGGGTCAATTTGTTTACATATTTCTAGTATCCTGTTGGATTTGTCATTTCAAAATTGTACCGATTTGGTAATTATATCATTTTTTAATACTCAATTAATAGTTTTCTATATCCGCCTTATTTTGAATTGCAAAAGTAATAAATATTGGTCGTGGACCAAGAGGATTTAGTTTTTAACCTAAATTCTCAAATCTGTTCACATTTATCAAAACCCTTTAAATGGAATTTAGCAAAAAACATGATATACATGTTTACCGGAGTTATTGCAATATAAATGGTAAAATATATATTATAGAAATGTAATATAAGTATATAATTACAGTAATTATATTTCTGAATGCTGCTATATTTTGAAAAAAAAAATCTCAAATTGTTGAACGACAGCAAAGCTTTTCCCATTCTAATAGATTCAAGTTTTGACTTAATGCTCCATCATCTTTTAAAAAGTATGAATGTCATTGTTAGTACAAGGCACGGTAAGATTTAGAAGGCATTGGCGGCAAAGCTAGCGATGGTGAAAGCATTGACCTAACATCACTTAGCTTGCCCACTTTGTCGGTGTTTCACTCGTCAAGACGGTTCCGGTAGTGGTGACGGTATCGTAAAATTCAAAGTCATTACACGAAAAAATTAGTTTTAATTCGTCGAATTTTCAGATATTATGAAGAACATTTTAAGGTGTTCTTCACATTTTCCAAAAAATTATCGAATTAAAACTACATTTCCTGTGTAATGGCATTGAATTTTACAATTTCTATCACCACTATTGGAACCGTATCAACGAGGATAAGATTATGCAACAACAAAAAAAAATATGGCGATTTTTTGGTCAAAACATTGCTGGAGGGCAACTCGAACAGGCTGGCAAAGGTTATGGGGGCAAATTGCTTATTTATAAAGTTCTGGGAGTAGTGCCCAAACATCGTTACAGTTTAGGGAGTTTGATGCTTTTATCCCTTAATGTTTCACTAACCTGAAGGAAGGTCAAGCATTTTTTTTATACATGTAGTACCTTTTGAGTTGTCCTTTGAGTTTTGTATGCAACGAATATTAAGTCAGACAATAAGTCCAGGAAGTCCCACTCACATAATGGTTGCACGGGCACATAATAAAAATTAATTCAAGGAATTCAGATCTCAAAAATACAAAATTGGACGCAAAGGCTGATATAACTTTTTTTCATGATTTGTTTTAAAGAAAAGCTCTCTTTCTCGATCAAGCTTTCTTCTTAAAATAATTTGTTGTACCACAAGAACCAGTAGTCTTCTGCAACCGTCGACCGGCGATTGCAAGGCGGGCGCAGGGTTTTGGCGACTGCTAAACAGTCGCTAAAAGAAGTAGCTACTGTTTAGCAGTCGCTAAACTTTGGCAGGAGAAAATCCCGCCAAAGGCCAAACCCTAAGCAGTCACAACGTGTTTATTGCTACTGCCAAGCAGTCACAATACTCACTTTGTGACTACTTAGGAGTCGCACAATGTATATTAGGGCAATATCGCCATAATATACTGGGTCGTTTTAGCAATGACCCGCAACGACCGCTGGGCGGTTGCCAAGGGGAGTAAGTTTTCTATAAATACCCCCCTCTCTTCTTTATTTTCACCACACCAAAAATTCTCTCACCCCTCTCCCCTTCCTTTTTTGCGATCGGCAACCCTCTGGCAGCTGCAACACCGGTAAGTTTTCTCTTTTTGTTTTATATTTATTGTTTTATAATAATATTTTTTATATATATTAAATTGTTTGTTTAGTTTATTTGAGCCATTAGTTTAGTTTAGCTTATTTTATTTGGAAAATTGTTGGTTTAGCTTATTTGATTTATTAGTTTAGTTTTAAAATGTGTGATATTTATTGTTTTAATAACTTAGAAATTGTGATCTTTGGGAATTTGTAACACATAGAAATTTGTTATGTATGAATTCCTAAAACTTAGAAATAGGGATACGAAATAATCTCTAAAACTTTGAATTTGTGATCTTTGGGAATCTCTAAAACTTAGAAATTGTGATCTTTAGGAATCTCTAAAATTTAGAAATGTGATATTTAGGAGTCTCTAAAACTTGGAAATTGTGATCATTGGAGAACTCTAAAACTTATATAACTTAGAAATAATGTTATTTTTAGGAATCTATTTAGCATAGCAATTATCTAACGTATATATTTTTACTTAGTTCTCAGTACGTACCTAGTAGCCGACATTTCAAACCCTCCATGCGCGTCGCATGCCAATGCCCCCCTTCCGAAGGGGGTTAGACGTAGTTTAGCACCTCGCATACGCATTGGTTGTTCTGGTACTCCAGCCCACGCTAGTGCTGAGGCCGAGCCTGGTGTCAATTTTGAGCATCGGGAGCTAATCGAGCCACATGTTCATACCCAGAGTGGTGCGACGCATGGTGCATCTATGGAGTCCACTCCTCTAAGGCGACGAGGATCGGACAATTCTTATGCTGCATAATCGATGCAACATACGCTTCGTACAACCTCGGGATCGGACCTGCTAGCTAGAGACCACCATCAGTCGAGTCCAATGGACATGGACCGAGCATCGAGCCGACATCGTCTCTAGAAGCCAGTCCATCCACAGGCACGCAGACGCGTCCTTGTAGGGGACCCTCTCGAGGTATTCTGTACCCCCAGGATTCGACCCACCGCCAACACATTGGATTCACTTCGGGGGGACTTTTTCTTAATTCGTCTTTAGTTTCTACGATGATCGTCACGCTTATCATGTCGTTCATGGATGATTTTTATCCCACTTATAGGGATGTCCCAGGGTTTAGGGTTTAGGATTTAGGGTTTAGGGTTCGTGAGAGCGATTGGTGGAATGTACATGATGCCTACGAGAAGAAGGCGAATAAGAGGTTTAAGGAGTTGATTAACTACACGAAGAAGAGTTACTTTGCAAGGAAGGATGATCCAAAGTACGCGGGTCGGTCGAAGACTTGGATGAATGACAAGTTAAGGCAATTGTGCATTGGACGAGCGAGGAGCATATGGTGGTATCCGACAGAGCACAGAAGAATATGAGAGTAGGGGAGACTTCTAAGAAGCATCTGATTGTGCGTCCCACTTATGTCAGGGGATCCAACGACTACACAAAGGTCCAGGGTAGAATGGTACGCCATATTGAGATTTGTCGTATACGTGTAAATCTTATCTTATATATGTGTAATGTTTGATGTCATTTTTATCGCAGTATGTAGCCATTGATGTATCCAATTTGTACCACCCCTACTCGACACGACGAGATGTATCGTTTCAACCATACATTTATGGTGAGGGGACGACAAGAGGACGACCCACAGAGGCGCATTTGGTTGCATGAGTCATACAAGACTATCTATGTAAGTACTATTTTATTAATATCTTTGTTATTTATCTTGTGAGTTTTATTAAATTTCCTATTATAATATTTTAACACTAGTTTTTTTTGAAATACTTACAGAGGGAGTACATGAGGATGATGTGGGAGAGGTTTCCTGATCAGGGAGATTAGCCTGAGACAGATCCAGAGTTTTAGGTGGAGTGAAGAAGGGGAGGGGAAGGCGAATAGCTTGCTTAGTGGAGCACGTCAAGAGGGTTTTCGTATGGAGTTCAAGAAGGAGCCATATTTTAGGCATGACTACATCCAGCACTTGCAGTCGAAGAACCAAGAGTCGCGGTCGAGTACTGATCAGAAGGTTGACGTCCTACTACAACATATCCAATCCTTGACTCTCCATCACTTCCTACTGAATTTATGGATGATGGTCGTTGCGCTAGAGCTCATCATACCATGCCTCCTCCTTTACGACCGGCCCACAGAGCACTTGATCCATTTACGCCCAGCTCGTTTATAGCCCCTATATATGTGTTAGAGTATGATTCAGATGATAATGATGTTGAGGATGTCGTGGATCCTGAGGTACCATACGATGAAAAGGATGATGTTGATGAAGTTGGGTGAAAGTGCAGGTTTTCTGGAATCAATGTTACACGATGTTGGGACAACACTGTGGATAACATTGAAACCCGAGAGCTTGTGCGAAAACTGTTCTTCAGTTGCCAAATTTAAGTTTTGCCTTTATTCACTTATTAATCAAGTTCCACGGTTTTGGTTGTTTATGTTTATGTCCAGAAAGGTATCTTAATCATAATGAATAGCTATGGATGATTCCTTACTTGAAGTTTCTATAATTCAAGCTAAGTTGAATTAGTCAATTCAACACGGTTTCAGAAGAAGAAAACAAATTGGATTCTCTGCAACTTTGATTCTTTCTAGGATTCTCCGATTTGGAGAAGATGTGTTACCTTGTTAGATTGATAATAAAGGAAACACATATTCAAGAAATATATGAAGTTCACAAAGAAGGAAAAATTCAACAAGGAAACAACAAGAGTTACCAAAGTTGTGAACAACACATCTTGGCGTGCAAGATTCAAGAAATCTATAAAAGATGTGAAGCTCATCAAGATGAAGACAATACAATCGTGCTAAATAATCTGATAGATTAATCATTCTTTGTATTATCTTCGTCTTGCTTTTGCGAAGTTTTTGTATCAACTATTTACGTCTAGTTCATAGAAGTTATGTAGTTCGTACTTGTCTGCTTCGTTGAGTCCGATCAACAAAGAGCGTGAGTGAATTGTTGTGAGGAGCATTTTTTGTTAAAACCTGTATGGTTATTTGGCCTAAGGCTTGGAAGTTTTTAATAATATTCAAAACTTCTTAAAATTATATCTTCTTGCTTTTATATTCCGCTGCACATTAGTTTAGTTAAGAAGATCACAATAGAGTTAAGGTAATTCTAGCTTAACTCTCGAAGTTGTTGTGTCAATCCACGATCCAAAACTTTTCAATTGGCGTTAGAGCCAAACACCGACTACACTGGTGGTTTGGAGGTGATACAACACAGTGAACAGTGTCAATCCTATTACCAATAGGATTCCAGTTTTGGATGGCTCCAATTATGCATACTAGAAGATCAGGATGAGGTCTCACATCAAATCTATTGATATTCGAGCCTGGCAATCCGTGATCAATGGATACTCTCTTCTAACATTACCAAGAGATGGTGAAGGTGATCTAGTACCAAAACCAGAAGCAGACTGGGCAGCAGCAGAGGTAAGTCTCTATAACTCTAATGAAAAGGCTTTTAATGCTATCTTTAGTTGGGTTAATCATCACATGTTCAAGTTAATCCAGGATTGTACAAAAGCCAAACATGCTTGGGATATACTTGAATTACATTGTGATGGAGATTCTGCTGTTAAAGATTCTAAATATTGACAACTGCTTCTGCAATTTGAAAAACTTGAGATGGGTGAAGATGAAAGTGTTGACAGTTATTTTGAGAAAATTTTTGATATTGCTAACCAATGTGAAAATGTAGGTTTTGCTATGACTAATCAAGAAATGGTTTATAAAGCTATGAGAACACTGTCATCTAAATTTGCTCTCAAGAAAATTGCAATGAGTGAATCTAGAAACCTTGCTAATCTACAGTTTCAAGTCTTGATGAATACTCTTAGAGAATTTGAGATGGAGCTTGCCTCACAACCTAGAAAACATAGGGTTGTTGCTTTAAGAGGATCAAGTCTTAACAATGAAAGTGATGATGATGTTGAATTAATTTCTTCAAACTATGGTAAAATTACTAAGAAGATCAATAAGCTGAACCTTAAAGGAAAAGGTAAAGAAAAGAATCTTAGTAATAGTTCCCCAGGTTATAAGAAATTACCTCATAAGTTTGTAAAGTACATGACATCAAAACCTACTCCTTTAGAAGCTGATAAGTTAAAAGATGTTCAATGTTTTGAATGTAAAGGATATGGTCATATGGCTAATGAATGTGCTAACACTCTTAGAAAAAGAGGAAATTCTCATTGGGTTTGTGTAGATGATTTCAATGAAGATGAGTTTAGTTCTGGAGAAGCTGAAGAACAATCAGAAGATGTTCAAACTGCTGCGCTACTCACTCAGATTGAATGGACGCCAGAAGACTCCCTGAACGGCTTTGGATCTCAATGTTACCCCAACATTCAAGATCCAACATCAGAACAGGAGACCTTCTTTGCAGATTGGGATGAATATGATACTCATACTGAACCTTATCCTGCGTCCTACATTGATGAATCTAACTTTGATTGTTTTCATGGCTCAGTGAATCTAGATGAAGAATATTTCTTTGAAGGAGAAATGTCCCAGGATGAAATCATTGATGACCTGAAGTCTATCTACCACAAACTGCTGCTTGAGAATCACAAACTCATCAAGAGCAACAAAAGCTTGAAGGAAGAGATTGGATGCATGAAAGAGATGCTGAAACTGTATGAGAAAGACTTTGACAAAATTGAGGCTGAACTGAAAGAAGTAAAGGTAAAATTAGATAAAGCTGAACAAACCACTGACAAATGGAACTCATCTACATCTATGCTTGATGAAGTGCTGAGTATGGGAAATCAAGGTAAAAATAGTTTGGGCTATGTTGAGAAACCTTCCTCTGAAGATGTTGATTCTACCTATTTAATAGCTAGTTTTATCAAGGAAAGTAGTAGTGTGAGTAGTGAAATTCCTGTCAACACTGTAAAAAAGTGAGATTGAGAAGAAAACAGGAATTAATAGCCGTATCAATGTTAGGAGAACCTCTGATCTGAATGTTATCCCAACATTAGGTAACAAAGCTGAAGGACATAAAAGTAGAATTTGGATAGAAAAGTTAAAAACTCCTAAGGTTAAAATTGTTTGCAATGTTGTCTTTTCTGCTGTTTACTCTAACCTTGCAGGTAAGTGGTATTTTGACAGTGGATGCTCAAGGCAAATGACTGGAAACATTGACAACCTGAAAGATGTAATCCATGTGACTGTTGGAACAGTTACCTATGTAGGAGGCACAAAAGGGAAAATCATTGGAAAAGGAGTACTGGATGTTGAAGGATTTCCACCACTCAAGGATGTGTTGTTGGTTGAAGGATTGAAAGCAAATTTAATTAGCATAAGTCAACTTTGTGATGATAACTTGCTAGTTACTTTTGATAAAAGTTCATGTGATGTGTTTAATAGTGACAATGTCCTTGTCATGACAGGTACAAGATCAAGGGATAACTGCTATCTTGCTCAAGATGAAGCTGAATGCTACCATGCCAAGGTAGATGAATCTATCATGTGGCACAAGAAGTTAGGACATGTGCACTATAGAAATCTGGAGAAACTACAGAAGTTTGAGGCTGTGAGAGGACTGCCTAAGTTGACTAGCCCAAGTAAAATTGTTTGTGAAGACTGTCTGAAAGGTAAACAAACAAAAGTTGTCCATCCACCACTTCAGGTACAGAGTACTAACCCTAGAACTAATAAGTGCTTTGATTTGCTACATATGGATCTTATGGGTCCTATTGAGGTTAGTAGCCAGAATGGTAAGAAGTATGATTTTGTTATTGTTGATGACTTTTCAAGATATACATGGATTAAGTTTTTGAAAGAAAAATCAGAGGCTTTCAACACATTCAGGATTTTGCATGCTAGTATTAAAAATCTGTATGGCACTTCTGTAGGAAGAATTAGGTCTGACCATGGAAAAGAGTTTGAAAATGTAAGCTTTGCTAATTTTTGTGAAACTAAAGGCATTTCCCATGAGTTCTCTGCACCTAAAACACCTCAGCAGAATGGGATTGTTATGAGGAAGAATAGAACACCTCAGCAGAATGGAATACTGCATGTCATATTAGTAATAGAGTTTATCTTAGACCTGGTACTACTATGACACCTTATAAAATCTTGAACGGTTCAAAACCAACAGTAGCACACTTTCATGAATGTGGTATTAACTGCTATTTGCTAAAGGATAGAGACTATTTGAGCAAATTTGATCCCAAAAGTGAAAAGTGTATATTTGTTGGATATTCTCATAATAGTGCTGCTTTCAGGGTCTACAATCCAAGATTGCATACTGTTCAAGAATCAATGAATGTCATTTTTGATGATTTAACTGTTTCTACAGGTACTGAAGAAGTCACTAGTTCAGATGTTGCTCCAACATTGGACTCAACATTGAACACAGACGTTGGAGATGCTGAACTGGAAACTGGAACAAATGTTGACATAACACCAGAAACCCCCAATGTTAGGCCAATATCTGTGCTGTCAGATTCTGAAGATGAAGTGGTTCCTGTATCCAGAAAAAATACAAAGAGATCATCCAGCCTCTCAAGTAATTGGACAAATTACTAAAAGAGTTAGAACACGCAACAAAGAAAGTGTCAATTACAAGGATATGGCTAAGTTGTGTGTTTGCATGTCTTCAGTACTTTACTGTTGATAATGCATCTTATTTTGTGTCCTCCATTGAACCTAAGAATGTAACTGAAGCCCTTAAGGATAGTTACTGTATTAATGCCATGCAAGAGGAACTCTTACAATTCACCAAAAACAGAGTTTAGAATCTAGTGCCTAGGCCATCACATGTGAATGTAATAGGTACAAAATGGATTTTCAAAAATAAAACTGATGAGAATGGTGTAATTATGAGGAACAAAGCTAGGTTGGTTGCACAAGGTTATACTCAGGTAGGAGGTATAGATTTTGATGAGACTTTTGCTCCAGTAGCTAGGATAGAATCAATTAGATCACTTCTTGCTATTGCTTGTTGTCTTAGGATTAAACTTTACCAAATGGATGTTAAAGGTGCCTTTCTGAATGGTTTAATTGACAAAGAGGTTTATGTAGAACAACCTAAAGGCTTTGCTGATCCTAAACATCCTGACCATGTGTACAAACTTGAGAAGGCTTTGTATGGCTTAAAACATGCTCGTAGAGCTTGGTATGAGAGGCTAACTAATTTTCTGTTAGGCCTAGGTTTCAATAGAGGAGATGGAGATAGAACATTGTTTGTCCTTAGAAAAAGCTCTGATATATGCATTGCTCAGATTTATGTGGATGATATTGTATTTGGCTCTACTAACAAGTCTACCTTAGACAAGTTAAGCAGGAACATTTGAGATGAGCATGATTGGTGAGCTCAACTACTTTCTGGGACATCAAGTTAAGCAGATGGATAATGGTATCTTCCTGAACGAGGAGAAGTATGCAAGGAATTTGGTGAAGAGATTTGAGCTACAAGAGTCCAAGCCTTGCAAAACTCCTATGTCCTCTTCAGTGAAGATAACAAAAGATGGCACTGGCAGCAATATTGACCCAACATTGTACAGATCCATGATTGGTAGTCTGCTATATCTCTCTAGACCTGACATCATATTTTCAGTATGTGTTTATGCTAGGTACCAAGCTGAGCCAAGGCAATCTCACTTGATTGCTGTGAAGAGGACTCTTAGATATATCTCTGGAACTTCACCTTTAGGCCTTTGGTATTCTTATGACACTAACACTAACTTGGCTGGTTTCAGTGACTCTGACTGGGCAGGTGATGTGGATGATAGGAAATCCACAAGTGGGGGGCTGTTTTTATTTGGGGAATACTTTGGTCTCCTGGTATAGCAAGAAGCAGAACTGTGTTTCATTATCAACAGCTGAATCAGAATATGTAGTTGCTGGCAGCTGTGTTACCCAACTTGTGTGGCTCAAACACATGCTTTCAGATTATGGCCTAGATAGTGATACACTTCTAATGTTCTGTGACAATCTAAGTGCCATAAGTATCTCTAGGAATCCTGTCCAACATTCTAGAACTAAGCATATAGACATAAGGCATCATTTCCTAAGAGATATGGTAGAGGAAAAAGTGATCAACATTGAACATATTGAGACAACAAATCAGCTTGCTGATATGTTTACAAAACCTTTAGATAGTGAGAGATTCTTCAGCTTGAGGAAATCTCTTGGCATGTGCAATATGTGAAAATGTTGAGGAGACCAATGTTGACATAACACCACTGTCTATCACTGGTATATTGGTTGTGGTGTAGTAGATATTCTGTTGTTTTCTTTTGTTGAATTTATTTCCTTGTGAGTCTCATTTAATCTTTGTTTTGTCATATTTGTTTTGTGTGGTTGAACTCTTTGATTAACAACTCTTTCTAGTTATCAGTTTCACATCTTTGTTTTGAAAAAGTAATAAAGCTCTTCTGTTTGTTTTGAGGTTGTGATAGCCTAACATATGAAGAAGTTGGGGTACACAAAGTTCACTACTTTGATGTCTATTCAGTTGTGTCTTATTCATATGGAAGGTGTACATGACATGTGGAGAAGCTGGGGTGCATGATGTTGACAGCTTCAATGTTACTCAGTTGTGTTTATTTATATGTTCCTGTTTATTTGGCCAAGGAACATATGAGGGTGATCCTTTCTACTAGAGTGTTTGAGGTATAGATTTCTTACATTTAGTGGCACTAATCACTTGGTGATTCTCTTGAATGCAGGTTGGTAAACAAGTATGCATAAGGAATTGGGGTGTTGGGGTGCATGATAAATGAATTGCCAACATTCAAGACCTTTGTACTTGCCTAACTTGCTGCTGTTAATGTTGTTACTGGGGTGTGTGGAGTTCAGGCTACCCCCATTCAGTAGTGACATTAGCTTTGTGTTTAGCAACCTTCAGCTTTTGGTTCAGATGAGTTATGAAAATAATAAAGATTATAAAGAGGTGTGTGTTGTGCTGGTTTGAGGAACAATATGTCCGAGGTACTCACTTGCTATATTGGTTAAGTTTCAGATGTATGTTTGGATGTATCTCAAGCTCTCACATGAATTTGGCTTGGTAAAGCCTGTACCTCTACCTTCTGGTTTGAATGTTATTGAATATTATCCCAACATTGTGCATTGCAGCAGGCCAACATTAAAAACATGAACTTATAAGTTTTTGAATTTTTGAAAACCGCTCTGGTTACTTGTTAATTAAACATCAAAGCATGTGCGCGAGAAAACATAGTGGGAAGGTTTTATTTGATTCAAATTTTGTAACTGCCCACTAACATTCATTCTCTTTCCTTATTCACGGTTATTTCAGAAATTAAAACCCCAATATCCTTAATTGTGCTTGCAATTTCCTTATTTGTGCTTACTCTGCAAAATTACTCTCTCTACTCTCAATTTCTCTCGATTTTCTCTGCAAATTCTCTAAAATCTTCTTTACTAACAATGGCAAGCAAGTCTCCCATGCAAACTCTTGCAGATGTTGCCCTGGGAAGTGAACCCACTGCCACACGCACCGGTTCACAAACTAGGGGTGCTGCTGCAAAATCAGATGATGCTCATGTTGCTGCCAAAAGGAAGGCGATCTCCTACGTGCGATGAGGGAAGAAGTCCAAACAGGGAGAATCGACCTCTAATGTTGAGCCAACTGCTGAATCAACCGCTCTCATCATCAATGAGCCTGAAATTGAGGTAAACATTGCTGAACCCAACCATGAAATTGATGTTGATATAACTGTTGAGGGGGAGGGTAGTGGACCTGCTGATAAATCTGTGGAAAAGTCTATGGATAAGTCTGTGGACAAAGCGGTGGATTAGGACTCAAAAGAAAAAGAGCAAGGGCATTGGGGATAAGTTGAGCACTATATCTGAGACTGCTAAGCAACGTGCTGAGGCTAGGAAAAGACAAGCTGAAAGATTAGCTAGGAAGAGGGTTGTTGAAGCCGAGAAGAAGGCTGAGGAAGAGAGGAAAAGTGATGCTACTGCTGCTGAGAGAAAGATGAAAGGAGAGCAAGTGATGGAAGAGGAAGTAGAGGTGGTGGATGTTGAGGATGAAGAGGAAGAGGAGGAGAGGGAAGAGGACAAGACTAAGGAAGAGCAGGATGTTGATGCTGATGTTGCTGCTGATGTTATGGCAACATCAGGGACAAAAGAGTATACTGATGGGCTGTATGTGATCTACCCTGAGGATGAGGAGGACTATTTTTCTCCTCACTATATTTCACAAGAGTTGGAGAAGAAGGGGGATTCCTTCAAGAGAAGGGAGATCCACACTGAAAGAGTTGTAGAGATGGCCAGCTTCAAGGAACAAAAGGTGATGGACTTGCTTGAGGCAAGAGGGTTGCAACAATCAGTGATGGGGTTGAGTGACTATGCTCCTCAGATTGTCATGGAGTTCTACCTGAATCTCTCCAAGTGGATCAGGGACTACAGATCTCCAAAATATGGAAAAGCTTGGGTGAGGGGGAGAGTCTTCAACATTGAACCCTACACCATCAACAAGATTTGTGGATTCCCAACTACTGATGAATCTGAGGACCCCTACTATGATGATATAATTGAGAACTAGATTGGAGGGTTGGTCAAAATCTGGAGAGATACTCTGCCAACCACAAAACTCACCTCATTTAATGTTGTCTTGCACAAGATAGCTTGCTTCAACTAGCTGCCAAGCAAGAATGTCACTGTACTGACCAAGGAATCAGCACTCTTGGTGTACATATTCAAGAATGGGCTAGCTGTGAATATGGGGGAGAGGATTTTAAAATCAATGTCAGAAGTTGCTGGAAGAAAGAATGGCATGCTGCCTTTTTCCTCACTCATCTGCAAAATCCTTAACAATCAAGGATTGAAGACAAGTGTCACTGTGGGTTGAAGGAAAAATGATTCGGAATTGACAATTCTCCCAAGCTACTTGTATGGATCAAGAGTGAGAGACCTTCCTTGGAACCCAAAAGGAGTGGTGAGACCAAGGGCTGAGAAGAAGAAGGCTCAGGAGTTTGTTGGAACTTCAGTGCCTATGTCCAAAGAGGGAAGATTGCATGGTCATAACCTCTACTTTTGTGGATCATCTGATGAATTGGTATAGGGGCAAATTGCTGATACTCAGAGGGAGATTAAGGAAAGGAAGGATCATCTCAAAGAGCCGGAGGACATGGTGAAAAAATTGGAGAAACTCCCTTCTTCACAAAAAGGGGGAGAATAGTTCCAAGTTTTTTTTTATTTCAGTCTTCTAGTTTATGTTTTGCTTCTTATGAACTGCTGATATGGTTGTGTGGCTGGTACATTTATCTCTATTTATTTTTATTTGATCAAGGGACATGTCCTTGATATTTAGCTATGGCATGTAACTCTAAATACTACTGTTGAATTGCTCTAACTGTTATTCCTTATGAAAGCACATTTTGAACTGCTTGTCTGGTTAACCTTTATGCAGGAAACTCATTGGTTTTAATGTTGAGGCAACATTGATGAATGTTGGGGTCTGAACATCTTGTGATGTAGTGATGACCTTAATGCCTATCTTTGCTAATTTAACTTTAAATATGTTAGCTTGTATTGAGGAGGAGCAGTTTAGTAGTCTAATGTGTTTCTTGTTGATTCTAACTTTATGGATATAGGACTTGATTGGAACAGGTGTTGGTTTTGTGAAGAAAGGTAAAAAGGGGGAGATTGAAAGTGCAGGTTTTCTGGAATCAATGTTACACGATGTTGGGAAAACATTGAGGATAGCACTGAAACCCAAGAGCTTGTGCGAAAACTGTTCTTCAGTTGCCAAATTTAAGTTTTGCCTTTATTCACTTATTAATCAAGTTCCACGGTTTTGGTTGTTTATGTTTATGTCCAGAAAGGTATCTTAATCATAAGGAAGAGCTATGGATGATTCCTTACTTGAAGTTTCCATAATTAAAGCTAAGTTGAATTAGTCAATTCAACACAAGAAGGAAACAAAATGGATTCTCTGCAACTTTGATTTTTTTCGAGATTCTCCGATTTGGAGAAGATGTGTTACCTTGTTAGATCGATAATAAAGGAAACACATATTCAAGAAAGATATGAAGTTCACAAAGAAGACAGAATTCAACAAGGAAACAACAAGAGTTACCAAACCTGTGAACAACACATCTTGGCGTGCAAGATTCAAGAAATCTATAAAAGATGTGAAGTTCATCAAGATGAAGACAAGACAATCGTGCTAAACAATCTGAGAGATTAATCATTCTTTGTATTGTCTTCGTCATGCTTTTGCGAAGTTTTTGTATCAACTATTTACGTCTATTTCATAGAAGTTAAGTAGTTCGTACTTGTCTGCTTCGTTGAGTCCGATCAACAAAGAGCGTGAGTGAATTGTTGTGAGGAATATTTTTTGTTAAAACCTTTATGGTTATTTGGCCTAAGGCTCGGAAGTTTTTAATAATATTGAAAACTTCTTAAAATTATATCTTCTTGCTTTTA
The DNA here is from genome assembly GCA_948329865.1 of Linaria vulgaris. Taxonomy (NCBI): domain Eukaryota; kingdom Viridiplantae; phylum Streptophyta; class Magnoliopsida; order Lamiales; family Plantaginaceae; genus Linaria; species Linaria vulgaris. Next base: position 9,503,270 of record OX415249.1, on the reverse strand, counting down.
TATTCCGCTGCACATTAGTTTAGCCAAGAAGATCACAATAGAGTTAAGGCAATTCCAACTTAACTTTCAAAGTTATTGTGTCAATCCACGATCCAAAAAATTTCACTGGGTAGAGGGACTGTTCCTTCTACGTAAAGACTCGATGGTGATGATCTAGATGATTGATATGGCCTATTTATATCTTCTTTTTTATTTGTACTGAAAGTGAACAATGAGTATAATGTAGTTAAGTTTTTAATGTGTGCTCGTCCTTTTGTTGTTAAGTTCTTAATTTGTATTTAAGATCTTAATGTGTAATGTAGTTAATTAATAAGGAAAAAGAACACCTTACCCCCTAAACTTTCTACCGTTTTGTACCTTGCCCCCCAGGTTTATTTTTTTGCACCTTTTCCCCTCAACTTTGTAAACGTTAGCACATTACCCCTCCCCCTCCCCCTCCCCCCCCCGAAGCACTTTCCGTCAATTTTGACAGAATATTCCATGGAATCTTCACACGCCCCTCTTGACAATTTGACGGAATATTCTGTCAAATTTGACGAAAAGTGGTTCAGGGGTAATATGCTAACGTTTACAAAGTTAGGGGGCAAGATGCAACAAAACAAGCTTGGGGGGGCAAGGTGCAAAACGGTAGAAAATTTAGGGGGTAAGGTCCTTTTTTCCCTAATTAATATTATGTTTTATTATTGAAAGACATGTACTATTAATCTAATTGTGTTATGTGATTCTTTTACTGTAATTTTGTACTTTTGTTTCTTTTGATTGCACAACAAGACTTTAAATGAGTAAAATAACTAACATACAATAAATGAAACTAATTATTACATTGTATTCACCCTCGTCTAATACTATCATCAGAGGCATTTTTGTCATACTCTCTTCAGCGCTATCAACCTCATTCCCCCTCTTCGTCATTCTCTTCATCTAAACAACCTTCGACAACCTCAAATTCGCCAGCACCCAATTGGACATTCATATCAAATGAGTTAAGATCTATAAATAGATTGTATCCTACTGATTTGTTCTCTTGTAACACTTGATCTGGCATTCCCGTTTGATCCTTGCTTTCAGCAACCAACAATGACATATCTGTTATGTGTCTAGCTATAATAGTGGATACGCACAAACCTCATTTATGACCAGGGCGGCCATTCGTAAACTTAGGGTACACGACAAAATATGCATGTATGGCCTCATTTTCAAAAACCAATGGCTCGTTAGTGGCGGGGGAACATCGTGGGTTAATATAAACTACATTGTACGTCTCATGAACTTTCGTCCCTATGTGAATGTTATACGACATACATTTGAATAACAAAATGTATAGTGGTTTTCTTTTTCCCAGTATTACACTTCAATGATTTCTTTAACGTCATATAAAAGTTGGTGGCATCGGATCCTCCCATTTCACCCTTGACATACACCCCGCTACAACCACTCTTCTTTGGGCCAAACTGCGTGTTTGTGTGGAATCTCAATTCGTTCACACTGTATCCATCGTACGTCATCATTGTATTGGCAAGACCAACAATCAACGGATCTACTCGGGCGTCTCTATCGTAGTGGCCACTAGAAAATGTTTGTTTGAACCATGCCACGTACTCTACGTTCCTATTTGTTTGCACCTCCATGGAATTAAGATCACTGCACTCTTCTTCTATAAATAGTTTGTAACATTAAGTCAAATGAAAGTTAGTACTAAGCAATAATTTCAAGTTTTTGTCTAAAACAAGATTAGTTGTCATGTATAAATATTGAATTACTCGACCCATCCATCTAGCTCTTGACAATTAAAAAGTTTATAAAGCTTAATACTGCTCTATTCTTCGGACATCTACTGCCTCTTGTTGTTCAATGCTCCCAGCGGCGCACCTTTCTCGTGAGATATTAAAATCTAACCATCCCACTTCTTACTTTCTAACGCCTCGTTTCTCTTAAGGTGGTTATATCTGGTCTGAACTGAGATATCCAGATACTGAAAACCCAAGTTGGCAAGCTCTGAAAGTAGGTAAGAATTGGCTATGCTTCGCTCGAACCTTGCTTTATTCAACATTGTGTTCTTAATATCGTACATACGCCTAATTTAAAGAAATCGTTAGTAAGAGAAAGAAACAATAAACTCAAAATAATATTGTGTTTAGAATTTACAATTGTACCACTCGAATGGATACATCTATGTACTGTGGACCAGACCTCCAATTCGATCCTTGTACGGTAAGTAAATTGCCAAATGCTTAGTAGAATAAAAAAAAAAAGAGGAAATATCTCCTTCAGTTTGCACATTATAACCACAATTGATTCCTCCAGTCTCTGCATATCTGTGGCCGAAAACTATGACACACAAACAGTCATGAAGAATAGACTAATCTCCACCAACGCACCCCAAATGTCTTGAGGCAAGAAGTAGAGAAAGTCAATTGGTGTCAAAATATGCATGAAGACGTGACAATCATGCCTCTTTATACTGTACGACCTTCCCTGTTGCATTTGCACGCATCGACGCAAGTTCGAGGCATACCCATCAGGAAACTTAAGATAGCCTAACCACTCAAGCACCTTACTCATTTGCTCCCTCGTGAGACAGTAGGTTGCCCTTGGCTTTTTAACGTCCTTCCCTCTGTTAGTTGGTTCTAGAAAAATCTCTTTACGATCGGTCAAGAGTTTCAAATCTAGTCTAGACTTGATGTTGTCGTTAGTCTTAGCATCACCCATCAATATGTTGATGATGTTGTCAAAAAAATTCTTCTCGCAATGCACGACGTCTAGATTGTGCTAGACCAAGTTTGTTGACTAGTAAGTTAGTTCCCAAAAGATGCTCTTTCAACACCAATTATGACTTATGCCAAACCCAGGGATCTTTTGTGTGTTCCGTCCAAAAACCCGTCGGTGGGAGTCTATCTACAATTGCCCTCATTTGATCATCCTTTTTCCTTAGAATATGTACTTCATGTGACTTTCGAACTTTATAAAACCCTCTTTTGTCATTCTTCCTTCTATGAAGTATTGGCAAGAATCGTCAGTGACAATCAAAGAATGATGGTTTTCCACCATTCTGCAGCATAAAAGATTTTGTGTCCCCCATAATATAAGGACACGATAAATTCCAATGAGTACTCCACTGGGAAAACATTCCATATGTTGGGACGTCACTGACCGTGTACATCAAGGCCACTCGTAGAAAGTTATCCTTTCTATAGTTGTTATACGTGGAATATAGTTGTCATACGTCCACAGACGAGTACTCCATAAAGCATTTAGCTCATCAATCAGTGGTCTCAGCATTACATCTAAGTTGTTAGAGGATTCTGTGGACCCGATATGATAAGTCTAAACAATATGAACTCTAGCCTCATGCAAAGATCGAGCGAGAGGTGATACGAAGTGACAAACACAAGCAAGCACTAGTAATTCTTTCCACATTGTCCAAACGGTGAGAATCCATTCGTGAGTCATACATTCCATGACTCTGCTGTGAAACCCGAGTGCTACCTGTCAAAATGGCGCAATGCATTTCCTGCAGCTGGGTGAATCATTCGATCAGTTCACCCACGACACCTCAAATGCCAAGTAATATGCTTTGTGGTGCCTATAGTGTAGTATAACCTCTAAAGATGAGAACCTAGCGGGAAGTACCACAATTTGTTAATCGCAACCCTCGACTTCCTACCTTGCTCGTATCTGTCCTCCTTGCATATCGGGCATGATATGCAGTGCGCACGCGCGTAGACGTTGTAGTACAAAAAATAGTGATTTGTACACACATTGATCATCTGGTACCCCAGCCTACCGGCATCCTATTCATGTCGGGAAACGTATTAAGTAAAAACTTTCAATCTATAGGTCCATGCCATCCAATATCTATCGGTACAGTAATCCATAATTTATCTAAATTGTAAAGAAGAAGCAACTCATTATAATTTACACTACTAAACAAGTTACAATGTAAAATATGATATACATGGTGTATATCATAAGCAATGCAGTAACGTATAAACTTACTTTTTGAAGCATAGTGAAGCCCCGAATGTTGTGTCCACCACAACTTTTCTCATTCTGCTTACGACAATTTCTACTATCAACAACATAAATAATTAAAGTTAGCACTTATTAGAACAACAAATTAGCGGAAAAAAACAAAGTAAATGTCCTATGATAAAGAAATAATCGTGGGCACCTTTACAAAATGTGAAAAAAGTGAATGAATTCTCAAAGTGAATGAAGGGGTACTTATAGGGGATAAAAAGCCATTTTGCGACCGCCAGGCAGTTGCAAACTGCAACCGTAACATCGTTTTGCGACTACCAGGTGGTCGCTGAAAATAATAGTCGTTAGGCTTTGCAGCTGCCTGGCGGTCGCAGTTGTAAATAGTCGTTACGCATTGCCACCGCCTAGTGGTTGCAAAACACTCTTTGCAATAACCATGTGGTTTCGATAGTTCGAGAATTGTGACAATCACGCGGTTGCTAATAATATTCATGACTTAAATTTATTCGTTTAGCATGGTAATTAGAATCGTGTTGTTTGTAATAATAGCTACGAATAAACTAAAATAATCAAATCATAGTGAAATTGTCGGATCGTGGATTGACACAAAAACTTTGAGAGTTAAGCTGATGTTGCCTTAACTCTATTTTGATCTTGTTGACAAGAGTAGTATGCAGCGGAAATAAAGAACACAAGGAGATATAATTTTAAAAAGTTTTCAGTATTATTAAAAACTTCCGAGCCTTAGGCCAAATAACCTTAACGGTTTTATCAAAAACGTTCCTCACAACAATTCACTCACGCTCTTTGTTGATCGGACTCAACGAAGCAGACAAGTAAGGACTACTTAACCTCTATGAACTAGATGTACATAGTTGATACAAAAACTTCGCAAAAGCAAGATGCAGACAATACAACGAATGATTAATCTCTCAGATTGTTTAGCACGATTGTCTTGTCTTCATCTTGATGAACTTCACATCTTTTATAGATTTCTTGAGTCTTGAACGCCAAGATGTGTTGTTCACAGTTTTGGTAACTCTTGTTGTTTCCTTGTTGAAGATTTCCTTCTTTGTGAGCTCAATATCTTTCCTGAATATGTGTTTCCATTGTTACCAAATTAACAAGGTAACACATCTCCTTCAATTCACAGAATCTTGGAAAGAATCGCGTCGCAGAGAACAGCTAGCTTGTTTCCTTCTTTTGAAACCGTGTGAGTTGACTATTCAACTTAGCTTGAATTATGGATACTTCAAGTAACTAATCTTCCATAACTCTTCCTTATGATAAAGATACCTTCCTGGACATAAACATAAACAACTAAAACTGTGGAACTTGGTTAATAGGTGAATAAAGGCAAAACTTAATTTTGGTAACTAAATGACAGTTTTCGCACAGACTCTTGACTTTCAATGTTATCATCAATGTTAACTCAACATTGTCTAACATTGTATCCTCTAACATTGATTCCAGAAAACCTGCACTTTCAATCTCCCCCTTTTTGCCTTTCTTTACAAAACCAATACCTGTTCCAATCAAGTCTTATGTCCAGAAGGTTATAATCAACAAGAAACAAATTAAACTACTAAACTGCTCCCCTCAATACAAGATAACAAATTCAAAGTAAAATTGGCAGAGACAAATATTAAAGTCATCACTACAACCAAATATGTACAAATGTTCAGACCTCAACATTCATCAATGTTGCCTCAACATTGAAACCAGTAAGTTTCCTGCATAAAAGGTTAACTAGACAAGCAGTTCAAAATGTACTTTCATAAGTAATAGCAGTTAGAGCAGTTCATCAGTAGTACTTAGAGTTACAGGCCATAGCTAGATATCAAGGACAAGCCCCTTGATCAAATAAAACCAATTAGAGATAAATCTACCAGCAGTTCAAAAATATTAGCAGTTCTTAAGAAACAAAACATAAACTAGAAGACAAAAATTTAAAATTGGAACTACTCTCCCCCTTTTTGTGAAGAATGGAGTTTCTCCAAATTTTTCACCATGTCCTCCAGCTCTTTGAGGTGTTCCTTTCTTTCCTCAATCTCCCTCTGAGTATCAGCAATTTGCCCCCTATACCAGTTTAGCATATGATCCACAAAAGCAGAAGTAATGACCATGCAATCTTCCTCCTTAGACATAGGCACTCAAGTTCCAGCAAACTCCCGAGCCTTCTTCTTTTCAGCCTTTGGTCTTACCACTCCTTTTGGGTTCCATGGAAGGTCTCTCACTCTTGATCCAGACAAGTAGCTTGGGGGAATTGTCAATTCAGTATCATTCTTCCTCCAGCCCACAGCCACACTTGTCTTCAATCCTTGCTTGATAAGGATTTTGCAGATCAGTGAGGGAAAAGGCAGCATGCCATTCTTCCTTCTAGCAACTTCAGACATTGATTTCAAAATCCTCTCCCCCATGTTCACAGCTAGCCCATTCTTGATTTTGTACACCAAGATTGTTGATTCCTTGGTAAGTACAGTCACATTCTTGCTTGGCATCCAGTTGAAACAAGCTATCTTGTGCAAGACAGCACTAAGGGAGGTGAGTTTTGTGGTTGGCAGAGCATCTCTCCAGATTTTGACCAACCCTCCAGTCCAGTCTTCCATCACATCATCATAGTAGGGGTCCTTAGATTCATCAGCAGTAGGAAATCCACAGATCTTGTTAATGATGTAGGGATCAATGTTGAAGACTCTCCCCCTCACCCAAGCCTTTCCAAATTTTGGAGATCTGTAGTCTCTGATCCATTTGGAGATATTAAGGTAGAACTCCATAACAATCTCAGGAGCAAAGTCATGCAACTCCATCACTGATTGTTGCAACCCTCTTGCCTCAAGCAAGTCCATCACCTTATTCTCTTTGAAACTGGCCATCTCTATAGCTCTCTCAGTGTGAATCTCCCTTCTTTTGAAAGTATCCCACTTCTTCTCCAATTCTTGTGAAAGATAGAAATGAGAATAGCAGTTCTTCTCATCCTCAGGGTAGATCACATACAGCCCATCTGTATACTCCTCTGTCCCTGATGTTGCTCCAACATCAGCAGCAACATCCTGCTCTTCTTCAGCCTCCTCTTCCTTCTCTTCTTCCTCTTCATCCTCAACATCTACTACCTCAGTTTCCTCATCTACTACTTGCTTTACTTTCCTCTTTCTCACAGCAGCAGCATCAGCCTTCTTCTCTTCTTCAGCCTTTTTCTCATCCTCAGCAGCCCTCTTTCAAGCTGATCTCTCAGCCTGTCTTTTCCTGGCCTCATCCCTTGCCTTAGCAGACTCATACATATTTTTCAATTTCTCCCCATTTCCCTTTCTCTTTTTCTTCTGAGCCCTAATCCACTTCCTCACCCTCTTGTCTACAGACGCATCCACGGATTTCTCCACATATTTTTCAACGGATGCACTACCCTCCCCCTCAACAGTTAAGTCAACATCAAGTTCAGGATTGGGTTCAACAGTGTTTACCTCAATTTCAGGCTCATTGGTGATGGGAGTGGTTGAATCAGCAGTTGGCTCAACATTGGAGGTCGATTCTCCCTGTTTGGACTTTTTTCCACGTCGCACGTAGGGGATCTCCTTTCTTTTAGCAGCAACAGGAGCATCAACTGTCTTTGCAACAGCACCTCTAGTGTGTGTACGGGTGCGTGCAGCAGTGGGTTCACTTCCCAGGGCAACATCTGCAAGAGTTTGCATGGGAGACTTGCTTGCCATTGTTAGTACAGAGATTTTGAGAGAAATCGCAGAGAAGGTCGAGAGAATTTTGAGAACAATTTTGCAAAATAAGCTCAAATAAGGAAATTGCAAGTTTAATTAAGGAAAATAGGGTTTTGATTTCAGAAATAGCCGTGAATAGGAAAGAGAATGAATGTTAATGGGCAGTTACCAAATTTGAACCAAGTAAAACTTTCCCCCTATATTTTCCCTCGCACATGCTTTGATGTTTAATTAACAGTTAACCAGAGCGGTTTTCAAAAAACTGAAAACTTATAAGTTCTTGTTTTCAATTTTGACCTGCGACTGTGCACAATGTTGGGATAACATTCAATAACATTCAAACCCGAAGGTGGAGGTACAGGCTTCACCAAGGCAAATTCATGTGAGAGTTTGAGATACATCCAAAAATACATCTGAAACTTTAACCAATATAGCAAGTGAGTACCTCAGACATATTGTTCAGATCAAGATCATGAGTAAGTAACATGGATAACAAGAAACACAGAGAGATAAGCAGTTATGAATTCAAGGAAAAAAATCACTTCCACAGCATAGAAAGTCACAGAACAGTGTGTCACCTGCAGTATGTCACCCAAATTGTATGCCTCAACACATGAATTATACTCCACCTAAGCCTAGACCGACACAACTCAACAACAAGAAAGAAAACAATGCAGTCCTACATGAATGCAACAATGTAGTGTCAAATAGGTAGATGATAAACACTTTATGAAAAACTCCTCAAGCCAACACAACACACATCTCTTAAAAATCTTTATTATTTTCATAACTCATTTGTACCAAAAACGAAGGTTGCTAAACACAAAGTTAATGTCACTACTGAATGAGGGCAGCCTGAACTCCACACACCCTAGTAACAACATTAACAACAGCAAGTTAGGCAAGTACAAAGGCCTTGAATGTTGGCAATTCATTTATCATGCACCCCAACACCCCAATTCCTTATGCATACCTGTTTACTAACCTACATTCAAGAGAATTCACCAAGTGATCAAAGCTACCAAGTGTAAGAAACTAAACCCCAAACACCTTAGTAGAAAGGATCACCCTCATGTGTTCCTTGGCCAAACAAACAGAAACATGTAAATAAGCACAACTGAGTAACACTGGAGCTGTCAACATCATGCACCCCAGCTTCTCCACATGTCATGTACACCTCTCATATGAATAAGTCACAACTGAATAGACATCAAAGTAGTGAACTTTGTGTACCCCAGCTTCTCCATATGTTAGGCAACCACAACCTCAGACAAACAGAAGAGTTTTATTACCTTTTTCAAAACAAAGATGTGAAACTGATAACTAGAAAGAGTTGTTTATCAAAGAGTTTAACCACACAAACCAAATATGACAAAACACAGATGAATTGAGACTCACAAGGAAATAAATTCAACAAAGAAAAATAACAGAATACCTACTACACCACAACCAATATACCAGTGCTAGTCAGTGGTGTTATGACAACACTGGTTTTATCAACATTTTCACATATTGCACATGCCAAGAGATTTTTTCAAACTGAAGAATCTCTCACTATCTAACGGTTTTGTTAACATATCAGCAAGCTGATTAGTTGTCGCAATATGTTCAATGTTGATTACTTTGTCCTCTACGATATCTCTTAGGAAATGATGTCTTATGTCAATATGCTTAGTTCTAGAATGTTGGACAGGATTCCTAGAGATACTTATGCAATTAGATTGTCACAGAACATGAGAAGTGTATCACTATCTAGCCCATAATCTGAAAGCATGCGTTTGAGCCACACAAGTTGGGTAACAGAGCAGCCAGCTGCCACATATTCTGATTCAGCAGTTGGTAATGAAACACAGTTCTGCTTCTTGCTATACCAGGAGACCAAATTATTCCCCAAATAAAAACAGCCCCCACTTGTGGATTTTCTGTCATCCACATCACCTGCCCAGTCAGAGTCACTGAAACCAACCAAGTTAGTGTTAGTGTCATAAGAATACCAAATGCCTAAAGGTGAAGTTCCAGAGATATATCTAAGAATCCTCTTCACAGCAATCAAGTGAGATTGCCTTGGCTCTGCTTGGTACCTAGCACAAACACATACTGAAAACATGATATCAGGTCTAGAGGGAGTGAGATATAGCAAACTACCAATCATGGATCTGTACAATGTTGGATCAACATTGCTACCAATGCCATCTTTTGTTATCTTCACTGAAGAGGACATAGGAGTTTTACAAGGTTTAGACTCTTGTAGCTCAAATCTCTTCACCAGATTCCTTGCATACTTCTCATGGTTCGGGAAGATACCATTCTCCAGCTGCTTAACTTGTAGTCCCAGAAAGTAGTTGAGCTCACCAACCATGCTCATCTCAAATGTTCCTGTCATAGACTCAACAAACTTGTCTAAAGTAGACTTGTTAGTAGAGCCAAATACAATATCATCCACATAAATCTGAGCAATGCATATATCAGATCTTTTTCTAAGGACAAACAGTGTTCTATCTCCATCTTCTCTATTGAAACCTAGGCCTAACAAGAAATCATTTAGCCTTTCATACCAAGCTCTAGGAGCCTGTTTTAAGCCATACAAAGCCTTTTCAAGTTTGTACACATGGTCAGGATGTTTAGGATCAGCAAATCCTTTAGGTTGTTCTACATAAACCTCTTTGTCAATTAAAACATTCAGAAAGGCACCTTTAACATCCATTTGGTAAAGTTTAATCCTAAGACAGCAAGCAATAGCAATAAGTAATCTAATTGATTCTATCCTAGCTATTGGAGCAAAAGTCTCATCAAAATCTATACCTTCTACCTGAGTAAAACCCTGTGCAACCAACCTATCTTTATTCCTCATAATTACACCATTCTCATCAGTTTTATTTTTGAAAATTCATTTTGTACCTATTACATTCACATGTGATGGCCTAGGCTCTAGATTCCAAACTCTGTTTTTGGTGAATTGTAAAAGTTCATGTTGCATGGCATTAATCCAGTAACTATCCTTGAGAGCTTCAGTAACATTCTTAGGTTCAATGGAGGAAACAAAACAAGATGCATTATCAACAGTACATAAAGAAGACATGCAAACACACAACTTAGCCATATCCTTGTAATTGACCCTTTCTTTGTTGCGTGTTCTAATTCTTTCAGTAATTTGTCCAATTACTTGAGAGGCTAGATGATCTCTTTGTATCCTAATAGGAGGATCTCTTCTGGATTCTGGGATAACTTCATCTTCAGAATCTGACAGCACAGATGTTGGCCTAACATTGAGGGTTTCAGGTGTTAAGTCAACATTTGTTCCGGTTTCTAGTTCAGCATCTCCAGCTTCTGTGCTCAATGTTGAGTCCAATGTTGGAGTAACATCTGAACCAGTGACTTCTTCAGTACATGTAGAAACAGTTAAATCATCAAAAATGACATTCACTGATTCTTGAACAGTATGCAATCTTGGATTGTAGACCCTGAAAATAGCACTATTAGGAGAATATCCAACAAATATACACTTTTCACTTTTGGGATCAAATTTGCTCAAATAATCTCTATCTTTTAGCAAATAACAGTTAATACCAAATTCATGAAAGTGTGCTACTGTTGATTTTGAACCCTTCAAGATTTCATAAGGTGTCATAGTAGTACCAGGTCTAAGATAAACTCTATTACTAATATGACATGCAGTATTCAATGCTTCAGCCCAGAGTTTCTTAGATAGGTTTTTAGAATTCAACATAACTCTAGCCATCTCTTGAAGTATTCTATTCTTGCTCTCAGCAATACCATTTTGCTGAGGTGTCTTAGGTGCAGAGAACTCATGGAAAATGCCTTTAGTTTCACAAAAATTAGCAAAGCTTACATTTTCAAACTTTTTTTCATGTTCAGACCTAATTCTTACTACAGAAGTACCATACAGATTTTTAATACTAGCATGCAAAATCTTGAATGTGTTAAATGCCTCTGATTTTAATTTCAAAAACTTAATCCATGTAAATCTTGAAAAATCATCAACAATAACAAAAGCATACTTCTTACCATTCAGGCTACTAACCTCAATAGGACCCATGAGATCCATATGTAGCAATTCAAAGCACTTATCAGTTCTATGGTTAGCACTTTGTACCTGAAGTGGTGGATGAACAGCTTTTGTTTGTTTACCTTTCAGACAGTCTTCACAAACAATTTTACCTTGGCTAGTCAACTTTGGCAGTCCTCTTACAGCCTCTAACTTCTGTAGTTTCTCCAGATTTCTGTAGTGCACATGTCCTAACTTCTTGTGCCACGTGACAGATTCATCTACCTTGGCATGGTAGCATTCTGCTTCATCTTGAGCAAGATAGCAGTTATCTTTTGATCTTGTACCTGTCATGACACGAACATTGTCACTATTAAACACATCACATGAACTTTTATCAAAAGTAACTAGCAAGTTATCATCACAAAGTTGACTTATGATAATTAAGTTTGCTTTCAATCCTTCAACCAACAACATATCCTTGAGCGGTGGAAATCCTTCAACATCCAATACTCATTTTCCAATGATTTTCCCTTTAGTGCCTCCTCTATAGGTAACTGTTCCAACAGTCAAAGGGAATACATTTTTTAGGTTGTCAATGTTTCCAGTCATGTGCCTTGAACACCCACTGTCAAAATACCACTTACCTGCAAGGTTAGAGTACACAGCAGAAAAGACAACATTGCAAACAATTTTAACCTTAGGAGTTTTTATCCTTTCAGTCCAAGTTCTACTTTTATGTCCTTCAGCTTTGTTACCTAATGTTGGGATAACATTCAGATCAGAGGTTTTCCTAACATTGGCACAGCTGTTAAGTATTGTTTTCTTTTCAATCACAATTTTATATTTTTTACAGTAAGGCTTAATGTGACCAGGTTGAAAACAATATTGACAGATAAAAGTAGGCTTTTTCATAGTGTTGGAAGGGATTTCACAGCTCAAGTTATTGCTTTCCTTGATAAAACCAGCTTTTAAGAATTAACATTTTCAGAGGAAGGTCTTTCATCATAGCCGAAACCATTTTTACCTTGATTTCCCATACTCACCATTTCTTCAAGTTTAGAAGAAGATGATTTCCATTTGGCAATGGTTTGTTCATCTTTATCAAATTTTATCTTAACCTCCTTCAGTTCAGCCTCAATTTTGTCAAGGTCTCTCTCATACAGTTTCAGCATCTCCTTCATGCATCCAATCTCTTCCTTCAAGCTTTTGTTGCTCTTAATGAGTTTGTGATTCTCAAGCAACAGTTTGTGGTAGATAGACTTCAGGTCTTCAATGATTTCCTCCTGGGACATTTCACCTTCAAAGAAATATTCTTCATCTAGATCCAATATGCCATGAAAACAATCAAAGTTAGATTCATCAAAGTAGGACGCAAGATAAGGATCAGAATCAAAATCATATTCATCCCAATCTGCAAAGAAGGTCTCCTGTTCTGATGTTGGATCCTGAATGTTGGGATAACATTGAGATCCGAAGCAGTTCAGGGAGTCTTCTGGCGTCCAGTCAATCTGAGTGAGTAGCACAGCAGTTTGAACCTCTTATGATTGTTCTTCAGCTTCTCCAGAACTAAAGTCATCTTCATTGAAATCATCTACACAAACCCAATGAGAATTTCCTCTTTTTCTAAGAGTATTAGCACATTCATTAGCCATATGACCATATCCTTTACAATCATAACATTGAACATCTTTTAACTTATCAGCTTCTCAAGGAGTAGGTGTTGATGCCATGTACTTTACAAACTTAGGAGGTAATTTCTTATAACCTAGGGAACTATCACTAGGGTTCTTTTCTTTACCTTTTCCTTTAAGATTCAGCTTATTGAACTACTTAGTAATTTTACCATAGTTTGAAGAAATTATTTCAAAATCATCATCACTTTCATTGTCAAGATTTGAACCTCTTAAAGCAACAGCCCTATGTTTGCTAGGTTGTGAGGCAAGCTCCATCTCAAATTCTCTAAGAGTATTCATCAAGACTTGAAACTGTAGGTTAGCAAGGTTTTTAGATTCACTCATTGCAATTTTCTTGAGAGTAAATTTAGATGACAATGTTCTCATAGCTTTATAAACCATTTCTTGATTAGTCATAGCAAAACCTAGGTTTTCACATTGGTTAGCAATATCAAGAATTTTCTCAAAATAACTGTCAACACTTTCATGTTCACCCATCTCAAGTTTTTCAAATTGCAAAAGCAGTTGTCTATATTTAGAATCTTTAACGGCAAAATCTCATTCACAATGTAATTCAAGTATATCCCAAGCATGTTTGGCTTTTGCACAATTCTGGATTAACTTGAACATGTGATGATTAACCCAACTAAAGATAGCATTAAGAGCTTTTTCATTAGAGTTATAGAGACTTACCTCTGCTGCTGTCCAGTCTGCTTCAGGTTTGGGAACTAGATCACCTTCACCATCTCTTGGTAATGTTGGAAGAGAGTATCCATTGATCACAGATTGCCAAGCTCGAATATCAATGGCTTTGATGTGAGATCGCATTCTGATCTTCCAGTATGTATAATTGGAGCCATCCAAAACTGGAATCCTGTTGGTATTAGGATTGACACTGTCCATTGTGTTGTATTACCTCCAAACCACCAGTGTAGTCGGTGTTTGGCTCTGACGCCAATTGAGATTGTCGGATAGTGGATTGACACAACAACTTTGAGAGTTAAGCTGGCGTTGCCTTAACTCTATTTTGATCTTCTTGACAAGAGTAGTATGCAGCGAAAATAAAGAACACAAGAAGATATAATTTTAAGAAGTTTTCAATATTATTAAAAACTTCCGAGCCTTAGGCCAAATAACCATAAAGGTTTTATCAAAAACGTTCATCACAACAATTCACTCACGCTCTTTGTTGATCGGACTCAACGAAGCAGACAAGTAAGAACTACTTAACCTCTATTAACTAGATGTAAATAGTTGATACAAAAACTTCGCAAAAGCAAGATGCAGACAATACAACGAATGATTAATCTCTCAGATTGTTTAGCACGACTGTCTTGTCTAGATTTCTTGAGTCTTGAACGCCAAGATGTGTTGTTCACAGTTTTGGTAACTCTTGTTGTTTCCTTGTTGAAGATTGCCTTCTTTGTGAACTCAATATCTTTCCTGAATATGTGTTTCCATTGTTACCAAATTAACAAGGTAACACATCTCCTTCAATTTACAGAATCTTGGAAAGAATCGCGTCGCAGAGAATAGCTAGCTTGTTTCCTTCTTTTGAAACCGTGTGAGTTGACTATTCAACTTAGCTTGAATTATGGAAACTTCAAGTAAGGAATCTTCCATAGCTCTTCCTTATGATAAAGATATCTTCCTGGACATAAACATAAACAACTAAAACCGTGGAACTTGGTTAATAGGTGAATAAAGGCAAAACTTAATTTTGGTAACTAAATGACAGTTTTCGCACAGACTCTCAGCTTTCAATGTTATCATCAGTGTTAACTCAACATTGTCTAACATTGTATCCTCTAACATTGATTCCAGAAAACCTGCACCTTCACATAGGTTTCAATACACATACAATCATCATTTATATGAGATGGTGCATAATAATAACACTTCCAACTAATTACAATATGATGACGATATACCTAATTCCTGAATATGTTTATATATAGATAATACTTTAGATTATCTACTAACCAAATATTATAATAACATCTATACTTGCATTGCACAATCCATAAGAGGTCATTATAACTACTACTTATGATTATTAGTTGTATAGAACATGTATAAAATTAATATAGTTCAATCATGAATAACTTGCTTAATCATATATAATTTAGTATTTGGATAACTTAAGTACTTGTGTACTAAGTATATGTTACATCAATTCACATGATTAGTTATCAAAAACACACAAGAGCATCAACACTAAACTAAATCCTAATTCCTAAACAGCAATTGCAACGGCTTGGCCGTTGCAAATAAGGCATTTGCAATTGTCAGGTGGTTGCAAGAAATGTTTATATGTATTGCAACCGCCTAGCCGTGCAAAGAGAAGTTTGCGATGGGCAGGTGGTCGCAAGTTAAAGAATATCCCATACATTTTTAGCTTTGGTGAAAGTTTGAATTAATTTGAACATGTCATTACCTACCAACTGAAAATAGCATTGAGGGATTTTCCATTGAAGTTGTAGAGAGAAATGTCATTCATTAAGGTATGGTGTAGCCTTCTAGTACATTTTCCTATGCCATCAAGTCAATCGATTTGATGTGAACTTTGAGTCGGATCTTCCAATATGCATAGTTGATTGTTCGTTCCAAAATTGGCAGTCTGTTGGTATTGGGATTAGCGTTGTCCATCTGTTGTATCAACTTCAAACACCGGCGAAGTTGGTGCTTGGCTCTGACGCCAACTAAAATTGTGGATCGGGATTGATACGTTGTACTTGATGTTAAACTAACAATGAACACCTCAATGTTACTTTTAACAGCGGTTACAGAATATAAATTGCAACGAAAATAAAGAACACCAAATTTAAGAAGATAGTATATTAATATTATCTTCCGAGCCGTATGCAAAATACCACAAGGATTAAACAAAGATGTTTCTCACAATATAATTCTCAAGCTCGTAACTCTCAAATTGTTCGAACTCAACAAAGCACACAAGAATTATCTTTTTAACTCTAGACCTAGACTTAATTCGATAATTTACAAACTTTTTAAAAAGCAAGACAACACTCACCAACTAATGATCTAATCTCTCGGATTTATTAGCTCTTGTCTCGTCCTTGTCTTGATGTACTTCACACCTATATATAGGTTTTTTGCTTAATATTCAAGGTGTGTTGTGTATATGGTTGGTAACTCTTCAAGTTTCCTAGTTGAACTCATCTTCTAAGATCTCACACTCCTCCTTGAATAACAAATCCTTTATTAGTGATCTAACTAAGGAAAGCATCATTCTTTCAGTTCAGAGCTCATCTTGGATGTTACCTTGTTGCACTTGAACTCCACTTCTTTCCTTCCTTAAGTTATGAGCGGTTGACTTCTTCAACTCTAATTAAGAACTTCTCTTGATGGAAACTTGAACAATCAACCTATGATAAGTTTGTTTCCCGGGCAATAATCACGGTTAGCTACAACTGTGGAACTAGATTAGTTAGTGAATAAAGGCAAAACAATAATAAAGAAATTCAAAACTAGATTGCAAGAATGTTTATGTTTTCGATGTTATCCCAACATTGAGATCACAATGTTATTCTAACATCGGCAGATCACTTTACACTTTCACGATTGATTGATAGATTTGGTTGAGTTAAGGGTATAATTCAGTGTTCTAGGTATATTTGGGCCTTAAAAAGTTGAATTGGTTCATGGATCAAATAGACTATGTGCTATAAATTTGTGTAGCTTCACGTTTCATCAATAATTTCTTTTTCATATGTCTCTTTCCAATGCTTGTAGCTCATTATCTAGTCTATACCATGAAATATGAATGAATCACGAAACTTTCACTATTTTTCGCATTCCGCTCTCTAATAACACTTATAGTCAACATAGATCAAGCGTAGCTTCTGTAAAACGTGTTACATACCATGAACAAATTATGAGACATTAGTTTTATATTCTAGTGCTCCTACTGTGTATCTAGGATACTATGTTACTCTGAATTATGTATTGTGTATGTTTTTAGCCATGAATTGTATGTTTAAACTTATAGTAGTGCGTTATAAATCAATGTCTTGCATTTGACGCGTTATAAATCCAATTATTTATATTTTTGCACATAGTCCTATTCGAATTAATTATCAAATCTATATGAATTAACTCTTTATTAATAAAAGTTGCTAGTCGTTGTACTTGTATCGTGTCTTTACATGTACACATTTGTATTACTAGAAAATAATTAATAACAAAATCTATGTAGCACTACATAATACACACAGCGCGTGAACACCACGGCCATTCTCCAAGCGTGGACTTATTCTCACTACCGTTCTTTGTGTTATATATATAACTCTCCATATAAAACGAAAAAACATAACATTTTAATTTTATTTTTTTTGCCTTCTCACTCTTGGATTTAATTCACCCCATGAAAACTTCACTTTAGAAGAAAACCCAGGTTTTATTCTACTCTGTCTTTCATTATTTATATATAATATGTATATATACAAATTCATGTATGCATATATGTTATATCTTGCAGAATAAACTGTTTGTGTTTGATATGTAATACTTCTGTGGGTTGTATTATTATATGTTAATTTACTTCAATCTAAACCCATTTTCCCTGCTTCACTCCATTTATGTGTTTTTTATTGTTTATTACATGCATAAATATATGTATGTATACACTCTTGTTATGTTTGTATGTTGTTGTTCATGAGATGCTGGTTTTTGGGCTTCAGAAAAACTGATGCTTTGTATCGTGTGATTGCCAAAGGAGTTAATTTTGTTTGGATCACATTGCAATTTATTAATTTTGTTGGCTTCTCTTGTTGTTGAAAATTGTTTTTATTTTGGGCATGATTGTTTTTGCTGTGCATTGTTTTATTTTATTTTAGTTTTCGGGTTTATCTCCAAACAATAAATGAGAATGGCTAGAATTGAGTATTTGGAAGGAAAAAAAAAACTTTGATTCTTTGGTCGCTAATCGATATCATTGCGGTGTTTCAGTTTTGCGATTAATGTGCGTCGCGTTGTGGTTTGTGTTTATGGTTGTAAAGCTTTTGTATTTGTAGTCAAAGTTGAAGAGCTTATAGGAAAAATGAATCCTCGGTTTGATTTTTACAGGATTTTTGAGGTAATTTTATTAGTTATAGATCTCAATTCTCGCATTATGTGTTAGGAGATAAGATTCTTCGGTGGTTGTTGTGGCTTGGCGTTTTTTGGTTTGGTGTACCTCGCACTTTGTATTTAAAGCATACAGATCCATTTTACGGAAATTCTGGAATTCGTTGAAAGGATTTATTACTAATTAACTTCTGTGATTCTGTCGAATTAGTTTGATAATTTTTCCTTTTCGCCTCTGCATTTGAAATTTGCGTGCTGTTAATTTTGTTGATAAGCATCGGTTCTGGAGTTTTGCCATGGTTAGATACTGGTACTCTTTTCCAGATATTTCATCGTTTCACTTCTGCTAGGCTTTCTACCTTTGTCAATTAGGTGATTATTTATATGCAAAAATCACATAATCTCTTTACGTATAGTTTGAAGGGAGAGAGGAGAGTTTCACGTGTTCATTTCAGAGTACAAGGTACTAAATCAATTTGATCCTGCTGCTGCTGCTTTTACATAATATCAAGCAAGAGGTAACAACTTTTTGTTGTTCTTGATAAACTTATGATTTTCTTTTTGAATATGTCTCCTTTTTTCATATTCTTCTTCTTTGAAATTACTCAAGTATTAGTTTTTATAGCAGATGACTTCCTTGCATTTGGATCAATGTGGAGAATATTCCCAGCCTGATGACTTTCTCGGAGAACCTGATGCCACTGCAAGAATTGGAGATGAGTATCAGGTTGAAATTCCTCCAGTAATTGGAGAGTCCAATATCTCTTACTCGTTGGATCTCATGAAATCTGAAAATAGCGGAGAGTCCAATTGTCTGCCTAATTTTGCCATAGGCTTGCCCATACCAGTTTCACTGGTACATCAGGAACCTGGCATGTCATGGAAGGATGCCGTTAAGTCTGAGACTAGCAATTATCTGTTAAATGATTTAGGGAAGCCGAAACAGGAGTTGCAGAATGATCAATGCGATTGTTTGGTTCCTGGATTATCCAATGAACATTGGAGTGATAATGAGAAGGCAAGCTTCCTTCTTGCCTTATACATCTTCGAAAGAAACTTTTTTGAGGTGAGAAAATTTGTTGAAACCAAAGGAATGAGCGCAATTCTATCATACTATTACGGAGTATTTTATGATTCCAAAGAATATCGTAGATGGTCAAACGGCAGAAAATCTAAGAGCAAGAAATGTGTGTATGGCCAGAATCTATTTTCTGGAATGAGGCAGCAGGAGCTGCTATCTCGTGTGCTTCCCACCTTGTCAGAAGAACGTAGAGATCCTTTATTTGAGGTACCTTTTACAGTATTTTTATTGCTAGTGATAAAGATAGTCTCTATTTCTTAACAAAATTTGCATAGACCTGTAGGAATTGCTCTTAGTTGATAAATGCAGTCTCTATTCAAGTCATAGAGTACTCTAGAGGCTAGAACTTTTATTTTATTTTATTTAGAAGAGGACCGTAAGTCAATTAATTTGCAAACGCCCAGAGTTACTTATTCAAATGAAAAGCATTTCAGCTTCTTTTAAGAGTTTGCAAACACCACGTTAAACTCTCTCATGCAGCTGTGGAAAAAAAACGATATTTGTTCTCTCTAATATGCTGAAGTTTGAATTTGTTTTTTCATAGGTATCGAAGACATTTGGTGATGAGAAAATATCCTTATCAGATTATGTTTCTTCTTTCAAGACCCTTGTCGGAATGGACACATTTGTAAAAGCTATTGGCATTGGCAAGGGAAAGAAAGATCTGACCAGAACGTTGTTGGACTTTTCAGGGCCCAATCATATGAATCCCGTGCGCGTTGAGATACCAATAGGAAAAGCATGCTCCACTCTGACAACTTCAGAAATAATTAAAATTTTAAGCGGAAATTATCGGTTGAGCAAAGCTCGATCAAATGATCTGTTCTGGGAAGCAGTTTGGCCACGTTTGTTGGCGAGAGGATGGCGTTCATTGCAGCCTGAAGATCAGGGATTTGTTCTAGATTTTCATAGTAGCTTGGTTTTTCTTGTGCCGGGTGTTACCAAGTTCTCAAGAAGTGATTTGGTCAAAGGGGACCACTACTTTGACTCAATCCCCGAAATCTTGAACAAAGTCGCCAGAGATCCTTGGCTGATCGAGCTTGATAGCGTTGAAGTTGAAAGTGAAAAGAATATAGAAGATTCCATCTCAATCAGTGGAAGAAAGTTGGCACAAGACGGGGATGAGTCACATTCTAAGCAAAGACATTGTTATTTGCAACCTCGAACTCCTAATCGCGATGCTGATGACATGGAAATCACCGTAGGAGATACCAGTCTCCCTGGTGGCAAAGTTAGAGAATTAAGAGGCCTCTCTACAGAAAATGTGAACGCATTGACCTCACAAGTTGGTAACTTAAAACGTAAGAAGGCCTTACATGATGAAAAGCAACCAAAGAAGGTGCCAAAATCCCAATTGAGCAAAAGAATGAAACATGCTGAAATGAAAAGTGCGGAAGTTGCAGCTCCCATAAGCAAACTGTTTCGAAGGTTGAGTTCTTCAACTCAGGATAATCAGATGTCTGATCATGGCTCAAGCATCCATGAATTAACTGAAAAGTTATCTTCTGGTACGTGTTCTTATCCTGATAAATTGTCATCCCCGAGCTCACCAAATTGGAAGCCCAGTGAGAATGTTGATGAACATGCTTCCAGTTCCTCCCTTAAGACCGGCAGATTGTGGATCGATCTGAACATACCTCAAGTTTCTCCAGAATTGGAGAAAGGCGCTGTAAGTACACAGTTGACTGAAGAGCAAGGTAACAGAACTTCCGATGCTAAAAAGGTCAGATGTCAGAGGATGTCTTTTGTGGAACCGCGGAGGCAGAGCACGAGGTACCGGCCTCCTACTACTAAAGCACTGGAAGCTGTAGCCAATGGTTTTTTAACTGTACCCCAAAGGAGAAAAGCTAAGGACAAAAGTTCTGAGCCTGAACTGTAGCCTCCGACTCTGCGTTATTTAGACCTTCACAGGTTGCACGTGTGGCAGGTTCGACCGAGTCTTCCAGTAGTTCAGTGCCTTCTCAGGTTCAAGGAGCTGAAAATGATGTATCTAATAGTGATAATAGCAATGTGTTTGCCAATTCCCCAAGCTCTAATAGATCCAAATGAGGAGCTATTTTCAAGGAAATGAGTTTGTTGCATGGTGAAACTCAAAATTTATGAGAACCACAATGTTCACACAAATACAGAGGCAAGTAATGTGAATACTGATATAAGGTTTGGTGCATGCTGATGTTCGTACAACACCGGTATAGGAGATGGGCTAGTAACAGCGTTTTATGTCAAGTCGAGGAGTATGGATTACTTTTCTGGTTTCGTGCTGCGTCAGAGTTTTCTCGTTTGATCCAAGTGAGCTCGTACTTGCATTTCAAAAGACAATAGGACTTCTTCTTTCTTGCCTGATTCATCATAGTTAATCTATGAGTTTTCTGTTTTTAGTAACTGCTACAATGCAGATGTTAGTTTCTTTCTGTTTCATCGACTGTTGCAATGGCATTATATTATACAGGTTTGGCTGATTTCTTTCTTGATTTTGAGTAAAGTGTTACGGTTTTATAGTTTATGAATGTGACATTTTTAGAAATTACTCTTGTTGTTTGTATAAATATCCATTTTTCTTGTGGGTTTTTGTTTCCTAATTTTAGTACTATGTTAGGAGTCTCATCAGGAATGTCCTTAATTTAAATTTTTCCTCAATAGGATATTAACTTCTTTGCATGCATGAGATTTTAATTATGTAGTGCTTAATTAATCAGTCAATGTTCTTTACAAATTCATAAGTGAATGGAAGATCTATATAAACGCATTCTTGAGCATAGGACAGAATAAAATCTGACCTATGGACTATACAAAATTTTATGTGTATGACTTTGCTTCATAGCCCAGCACTCAAAGCAATATTATCAATTTAAATTAGTTAATATTTAAATTTCATATATTTCTATTTTTAGTAGCCATTTAAATTTCTATTTTTTGTTAATTATTGACATTCCGAATATGGCAAGTTTCGACCATTAGGCACATTACCTATAATTATAAATAGTGCTAGCTTGGCACCCAGCTCTTCACTTTTTCTGATTCCGCATAACGTAGGAACATTGACCATATTTGATGTCGATGTTATGACGAGAACAGTTAACGTCAGAAATTGCTTTTTTTTTTTTAAATAATAATTAAAAAGAGCCATGGCTTTCTTCTTTTGTTGATTATTCAATTTTTAATACTTATTATTCTTTGATTATATCTTAAATGAGTTTGTAAATTTCAAAAAAGTTTTGAAACAAATAAGCATTATTAATTAAGTATACAAAACATTAATTCATCTAAAAAATTAAATAAACATCTTTACATTTTTAACGGCCACCCGTAGCCAATAGCCATTAGGAACGAGGGTATCGGCAACGGCTATTGGCAACGGAAAAATGGGTTATTGGCTACGGAATCTTCCCTAGCCAATAACCTATTTTCTTGTAGTGGTCGGGTTTACATGTTAAGGTATTCCCGACCGGGGATCGGTCGGAAATACCGGCACCACTAACTCGATGTTTCATTGTACAAATAGATTGATTGGAATATCAACTTATAATAAGGTATCGTTGTTAAATATTTCAGTGGAGGATACGCAAGAAGGGGCAAAGAGCATACATGTTTCCGTTGCATTTCCCCAAGCAACTCCTACTTCCATCTTCCCTCCAAGCGGTAATATTTATTAACATTTTTTTTTTTATAAGCAAAAACTTTTATTAAAAACTGATTATAAGAAATACTCATGAAAGGTACATCACTTTGTCACAAGTTTTTGATACAATCCATATGTAATTGGTACCAATCTGTAAATGCAAAACAAAATTCTTTACTCCTTGTTTTTATCCAAACCCATGCTTTGGCTTTAATAACATCTAATAGTCTCTCTAATTCAATCTCCTCACGTTTGTTTCTTGCACCCCATATAGACCACAAAGTAATAATTTCTTAATTTAACATCTATTAATTTATTGGACGAAATGTTAAAACTGCCCGTTAATTTTTTTTCAAAAAGTAAAAATGCCCTTTTTTCGGTCTTGCAAAAATGCCCCGTAAGTCTTGAAAAATCTTGTAAAAATGCCCGATTGCCTTATTTGGGCCAAAATTGCCTACGCGGCGGTACAGTCAACGCCACGTCATAAAATAGCTCTGCCACGTCATATTTTCAGCCAATAATAATAAATATATATAAATAATAATAATAAATATATATAAATAATAAAGATATATATATATAGTAATAAACATTTATATAAATAATAATAATAAACATATATATACAAATAATAAAGATATATATATATAAATAATAATAAACACATATATATAAATAATAATAAACATAAATATATATAAATAATAATAATAAACATATATAAAAATAGTAATAAACATATATATAAATAATAATAATAAGATATATATAAAAATAATAAAGATATATATATATATATATAAATAATAATAAACATATATATATAAATAAAACAAATAACAATAAAACACAAAAAAATTAAAAAATAAATAAAAAAAACCTACCGCACCCCCCACCCTCCCCCCCCCCCCCCTACCGGCCCCCCCCACCCCTCCCCCCCCCCCCCCCCCCCCACGCCACCAACGACCACGATTGCAGTGGTGGTGGCGTCGATTTGACGCCACCACCACTGCAAATCGCGGTGGTGGTGGCGACGTCACTCCCGCCGCGATTCGCGGTGATAATATTTATTCTTTTACAAATGATTATATATATATGTTTATTATTTATATATATATATTTTTTGGGGAGCAAAGTGCAATTTATTTTGGGGTACAAATACAATATTTAAAGTTACAAGGGTTTTGGGGTGCAAATACAACTTGTTGACGTGGCAGCCACTGTACCGCCACGTAGGCAATTTTGGCCCAAATAAGGCAATCGGGCATTTTTGCAAGATTTTTCAAGACTTACGGGGCATTTTTGCAAGGCCCGAAAAAAACGTGCATTTTTAGTTTTAAAAAAAAGTTAACGGGCAGTTTTAATATTTCGTCCTAATTTAGTTCAATAAATTAACAAATTATTTGCATCCCTGGTAAGATGCCTTATAGTTTATAGTTTAAATCCCTCTCTATATTTACTACAGTTTCAGACTATTTTCACCTTTGCTTCAGTCTCAAAACATTTCTTATTATCTGCCGTATACAATTCATCTCAACTTTGCTTCAGTCTCAAAACATCAAGATATACCAATTTTGTTTCAAAGAACATGCAAAAATGTTAAACATTCTTCTTCTAAAAGTCTACAGAAATTCTTCTTAATACCCTTTGTAGCGACGACTTTAGAAGAGTGCTGAAATATAGTTACAGGTGAGCTTTTTAGATGATTTACTTTGTGCAATACACTTTGATGGTAAAATCATACATAATTTAACCATTGAGATTTACTTATGCTTCACGCCTGGAATATGTGGATTATTAATGCATCAATGTGTCTTAATATATCCAGTACTGGAAGAAGGCTGAGTTTGCATTTGAATTTATACCAAAGTTCAGTGACCTACATATTGCAGGTGGCACAATCAAGGTGCAATCCTATTTCATTAAGTCTTTTGTTTTTTACGAAATAAAGTTGATTAACTAACACCATTATATAAATGATATCCAGGGCTATGGTTGCCCTGGCCTCTCGATTACTGCAAATGCGGTTATTGCCGCATCAGAAATTGCAAGAGTCGATGCCAGTTGCCATACTTTCATGGGTGTGCATTCTGACTTTGCGATACGAACTATTGGGGACTCTCAGCTCGCTGCAATTCCCAAACTCAGTTCTCGATTGAACATAATTATAAGGATGTCACTTTCTTCTAACTAATTTTCACTCATGTGATCTAGCAATGTATGGAACTGAAGCACAAAAGTAAAAATATTTACCATCTCTGGCTGACCTTAAGACCATAGCATGTTGGGTTAGTGTCGCTTTAAAATGCATCAAATATGTAGCGAGTTGAGACCATAACATAAATACTTACCATCTCTGGCTGAACATAATTATAAGGATGTCACTTTCTTCTAACTAATATTTAAGTATGTACCAAATATGTTCGTCTTGAACATAAATTAGGCCACTACAGAACCCGACCAAGGAAGTGAAATAAGCGCTTTGAGAACGACAGCCAATAATAAGGTCTCTTTACTTTTGCACAACTGATATTGACAACGTGATCTATTTTTATCTTTCCCCGAACTCATGAGTTGAGTATCTCCTCTGCGTAGAAATTAATTTAAGATTCTTGTTTTGCTTTGAATCATAAAACTTTCGTCGTGTATTTTTTGAACAACAAGTAGAGAGTTTTGGATTCATCTGGTATCCAATAAAGAATATATGTTTGACCTTTCATGAATGTTGTAAACATGTCGCCTTTAGAGGCTGTGCGTAACTAACTAATCGATTGAAATGAAGAACTTAGTAAACAGAACATTCTCATTATGCTTTAAATCTGCAATTCTGCATATACTCCTGCAAATTCGGAACAAATTTTTGGGTAACAAATATTATTATTTATACATGCGCATTGGAGCATCGAAATTACTCATAGAGACTAGCATTCGAGAAACATGGAGTCGGGATTGCAATAAGAGGTGCTCTCTTCTTCAGAACAATCCCAAATTTTTCAGACAACTCGAGGTTTTGTCCAGCAGGTAACTTCCATTCGAAAGAATGAACCAGTGTAGCCAGTGAGTACATGAACATCCTCTCAGCCATTGAAATTCCAGCACAAATCCTTCTCCCCGACCCGAAAGGAAAATAATTGAAGTCATTACCAGTATAATCCCATTTCCCATCCAAGAACCTTTCAGGACAGAATTCTAAAGGATTAGTCCATATCGAAGGGTCCCGATGAATCGCCCACACATTAATGAAAACACGAGCGCCCTTTGGGATTGTATAGCCTGCAACCTTGCACGTTGCGCTGGGGCAGTGAGGGACAAGTAATGGCAGAGCTGGATGCAGGCGTAGAACCTCTTTCATCACGGCGTGTAAGTATGGAAGTTTGTTAATGTCGGTTTCTTCGACTATGTTGTCTTCACCAATTACTTCCTGTAGTTCTTCTTGTGCCCTCTTAATTACATCTGGTTTGTTCATCATCTCGGCCAGGGCAAACTCGATTGTGTTGGAAGTCGTGTCTGTTCCTCCTACTATCATATCCTGTGAGATTGATTATCGCAGTTTACTTCAATTTTTTTCTGTCATATATAAACTACAATTGATGAACAAGGTTCGGTGGATAATTGAGTAGGCGAGATTAGTCACTTATTTTACAGATTGTTGCTGATAGTCGTCGAAGACTTTGGAAATCAAGAAGTTCTAATACGATGCCACATTGCATCTAGTAAGTTTAACAGAACTTGATGAGATGCGTTAAGTATCCTAAAACAGAGAGAAAAAGATGGATAGACACATACCATTAGTAAAGCTTTGACATGGGTGATGGTCAAGGTTGTCTTGTCGTCGTCTCCTCCCTCGTCTTTCATCTTCAACAGAAACTGCAAGAAATCCTTGTTGTTGTTTTCCTTGGCGCGATCCCCGAATCCTTGATGATGTAATCTTTCACGAATCATGGCCTCAAAAATCCCATCAAATCTCTTTGCCAATCCTTTCATTTTCTTCTGAATCCCCTGCAGATCAAATCTCGACAAGCCCGGGTAGAAATCTGACAAGTTGGGCATGCCCAAAAGCGCCGTCATCTCTCCGACAACTTCCTTAAACTCTGCGGCCCCGTCCTCACTTTCGTTCGCCTGCACCGTGCCACCCCACAACATACTTGTGATCACATTCATCACAGTCGAAAACATTTGCTCTCCAATATTAACCGGCATACCCTGCTTATTGTAGTACAAGTGCTTAATGGTCCGCCGAAGTTCCCTGCGCCGAAGGGAGTAAACGGAGTCCAAAGTTTTGTGACTGAGCATCTCTCGAACGCAAACTTTCCTTAACATCCGCCATTCTGGTCCGTATGGGTTCCAAACGATATCCGAACCGCCGTACGCGGCTTCTCGACCGGCAACGGGCACGTCTCGATTGGCGAAGGTTGTGTCCAGATCTTTAAGCACCTCTTTTGCGTAACTTGGGGAACTTATCACAATGCCAATCTTTTGACCGAGTTTTAGAGTAAAAATGGAGCCGTAGGTATTAGCGAGGGTAGAGAAGTAGGTGTGTAGTTCGGGATCAAGTGAGAGAAGATTGCCCACAAGGGGAAAGCCCTTTGGACCCGGTGGGAGTTGTTGTTGTGACCTCTTTTTGGTCAGTATAATAAAACTAAGAAACCATAGCACAGCGATGGTGGTGGCAACGGTGGACCATGACCATGACCATGGGATGGAGAGCATAGCATTGGAATCCATTATAGTCTTCTTGAGGATATATGATGAAATGTGAAATGGACGAATAATAATTATATATATATATAGGATGTGCCAGCGGATATAACTATTGTTTGTTACCTTACGGACAAAGCTGCTTAGTGCCAGAATTTTCGTATGGCATCTTTCGCTAAGAATTTTAAGATATTGGCCGGCCACGATAACAACTTACAGCATCTTTCTTTTGCCGGTTGCTGATTACAGCATAAACGGTCAACGAACTATATATATAGTTTTCTAATGCAGGGGATTCAATTATTTTATTATTTGAAAGCGGGTGGCGTTAGCTAATATGCCAAACGCACGATTCCTCTTTCCAAGTTGAAGAATTGGATGACTCAACTTATTGAGAGCAGAAAAAGAAATCAGTTCCCATTAATTAATTATATATAACGCCACGTTTTCTAGAAAAATAAAACACATAAACAGAAAATAAAATATAAATCTAGATTCTCACAACAACCTTGAATATTGAAAATCTTAATCCTTTTAGTTGTTCCATTCTTTCTTTTGTTATTCAGTTGTTATTTCGCCATTTTACAAGTTTTATTTAATTACATGAGACTATAAATAAGATTTTAGGCAGAAAATAGAATTACTTCCCAAGTTATAAAACAACTCCGATTTCAGTCTTTTTCACCATTGATTTTAAAACTACTAAAAGGTGTGTTTCACCGATCGAGTTTCGTCAATAACAAAGTTACGAAATACGATAAATAAAACTTTAGTGGGAAAATAACTTAATCAAAAGTTGTAAACAACCCCGATTTATATTTTTCTTTCACCATTAACTTCATAACTATTAAAAGGTGTGTTTCGCCGAGTTTCACAAAAAACGAAATTACGAAACACGATAAATAAAACTTTAGGGGGAAAATAAAATTAATCAAAAGTTGTAAAACAACACCGGTTGTATTTTTTTCGTCACCATTAACTTCAAAATTATTAAAAGATGTGTTTGACGTACTGAGTTTCGTCAAAACGGGGTTACAAAACACGATAAATAACACTTTTGGTGTAAATGAAATTAATCAAAAGTTATAAAACAACCCTCGTTCAATTTTTTTCTTTAACAGTTAACTTGAAAACTATTAAAAAAAAAGGGTTTGTTTCATCGAGTTTCGCCAAAATATGGAGTTACGAAACACAATTATAAAACCCTTGGGGGAACGAAATTAATTAAAAGTTGTAAAAACAACCTCAATTACATTTTTTCTTTCACCATTAACTTCAAAACTATTAAAAGGTGTATTCTTTTTATTTTGATCAATAACAGAGTCGCGAGAAACAACAAATAAATTTTCTTAAATTCCAGCGTAAACCATAAACATCATACCCCAAACTCTAAACTCTAATTTCTGTTGGTGTATTCATCAAAGTTTAGACCATGATCGAGTATTGAGTAAGCAAAAGTTGTAAAACAAGTTCGAATCCATTTTTTCTTTCACCCTTTTTTTTTGGAAAATCTTTCATCATTAACTTCAAAACTATAAAAAGGTGTGTTTTGTCGACTTTCGACAAAAAACAGAATTGCGAAACACGTAAATAAAACTCTAAGGAGAAATTGAATTTATCAAGAATTGTAAAACAAACCTCAATTCCTTTTTTCCTTTCACCTTTAACTTTAGAACTGTGTATTTCGCTGAGTTTTGGCAAAAACAAAGTTACAAAACACGATAAAAAAAAACCTTGGGGGGGAATGAAATTAAGTAAAAGTTGGAAAACAATCTCCGATTGCATTTTTGCTTTCACCATTAACTTCAAAACTATTAAAGGTGTGTTTCATCTAGTCTCGTAAAGAACGGAGCCATGAAACACGATAAATAAAAAATTAGAGGGGAACGAAATTAATCAAAAGTAGTAAGCAAACCCGATTCAATTATCTTTTTTCACCATTAACTTCAAAACTATAAGAAGGTGTGTTTTGCCGACTTTCGACAAAAACAGAGTTACGAAACACTATAATAAAACTCTAAGGTAAAATTGAATTTATCAAGAATGGTAAAACAATCCTCAATTCCTTTTTTCCTTTCACCATTAACTTAAGAACTATTAAATGTGTATTTCGTCGAATTTTGGCAAAAATGGATTTACGAACCACGATAAATAAATCGGGGGGGGGGGGGGGAAATTAATTAAAAGTTGGAAAATAATCTCCGATCCATCTTTTCTTTCACCATTAACTTCAAAACAATTAAAGGTGGGTTTCGACGAGTTTCGTAAAGAACAAAGCTACGAAACACGATAAATAAAACTTTAGGGGGAACATAGAATTAATCAAAAGTTGTAAGCAAACCAAATTCAAAATTTTCTTTCAACAATAACTTCAAAACTATTAAAAGGTGTGTTTCACCGAGTTTTGGAAAAAAAAGGGGGGGGGGGGGGGGGATTACGAAGCACGATAAGTTAAATATAAGGGGGGAAATGAAATTAATCGATAGTTGAAAAAAACACCGATTCTGTTTTTCCCGTCACCATTAACTTCATAACTCGGAAAATGTGTGTTTTGCTGAGGTTCGTCAAAATTGGCTTACAAAACACGATAAATAAGACTTTTCGAGGTAAATGAAATTAATCAAACGTTATAAACAACCCTCATTTAATTTTTTCTTTAACCGTTAACTTTAAAACTACTAAAAAGCTGTGTTTCATTGAGTTTTGCCAAAAAATGGAGTAACAAAACATGATAAATAAAACCTTAGAGGGAAAACAAAATTAATTAAAAGTTGTAAAAACAACCCCAATTACATTTTTTCTTTCACCATTAACTTCAAAACTATTGAATGTGTATTTCGCCGAGTTTCGACAAAAAACGAAGTTACAAAACACGGTAATACCTTTGGGGGGGGGGGGGGGAATGAAATTAATTCACCATTATATTTAGTACTATTAAAGGTGTGTTTCATCGAGTTTCGTAAAGAATGGAACTACGAAACATGATAAATAAAACTTTATGTGTGAAATAAAATTAATCAAAAGTTTTACACAACCCCGATTCCATTTTTTCTTTCACCATTAACTTCAAAACTTTTAAAAGGTATGTTTCACCGAGTTTCGCAAAGAGGAGATTAGGAAACACGATAAATAAAATTTAAAGGGGAGAAATAAATTAATCAAAAGTTGAAAAACAACATCGATTCTATTTTTTCGGTCACCATTAGCTTCATAACTATGAAAATGTGTGTTTTTGCTGAGTTTCGTCAAAATATGGTTATGAAACACGATAAATAAAACTTTTCGGGGTAAATGAAATAAATCACAAGTTATAAAACAGCCCTAATTCATATTTTTCTTTAGCTGTTAACTTACAACTATTAAAAAATGTGTGTTTCATCGAGTTTCGCCAAACATTGAGTTACGAAACCCGATAAATAAGACTTTAGGGGTGAAACAAAATTAATTAAAATTGTGAAAACAACCCCGATTTCATTTTTCTTTCACCTTTAACTGCAAAACTATTAAAAGGTGTGTTCCTTTTAATTTTGTCAATAACAGAGTCGCGAAAAATAGTAAACAAAACTTTCTTATATTACAGCCATAAACCATAAACATCAAACCCCAAACTCTAAACTCTAATTATTGTTGGTTTGTTCATCAAAGCTTAGACCATGATCGAATATGGAGTAAGCAAAAGTTGTAAAATCAATTCGAATTTATTTTTTCTTTCACCATTACTTTTGTTTTTTTTGTAAATCTTTCACCATTAACTTCAAAACTATAAAAAGGTATGTTTTGCCGACTTTCGACAAAAACATAATTACAAAACGTGATAAATAAAATTCTAGGGCACAATAGAATTAGTCAAAAATCGTAAAACAATTCTCAATTCTATTTTTTCTTTCACCATTAACTTCAGAACTATTAAATTTGTATTTCGTCGAGTTTCAACAAAAAAACAAGTTATAAAACATGATAGATAAAACCTTGGGGGGGGGGGGGGGAGGAATGCAATTAATTAAAAGTTTTTAAACAATCTCCGTTTCTATATTATTTTTTTCACCATTAACTTTTGAACTATTAAAGGTGTGTTTCATCGAGTTTCATAAAAAATGAAACTACGAAACACAATAAATAAAACTTAAATAAAACTTTAGGGGGTAATAAAATTAATTTATAGTTGTAAACAACCCCGATTCCAGATTTTCTTTCATCATTAACCTCAAAACTATTAAAAGTTGTGTTTCACCGAGTTTCTAAAAAGAAAAGGGATTACGAAACATGATAAATAAAACTTAAGGGGGGAAATAAAATTAATCAAAAATTGTAAAATAACACCGATTCTGTTTTTTCCCATCTCCATTAACTTCATAACTATTAAAAGGTGTGTTTTGCGGAGTTTCGTCAAAACAGAGTTACAAAATATGATAAATAAAACTTGAAGTTGAAGGTGGCATTACCAAATATATCAAAAGCACGATTCCTCTTTCCAAGTTGAAGAATTGGACGACTCAACTTATTGAGAGCAGAAAATTGATTACGGAAAGCGAGAGTCGCTATCCATAAATGTGGCTAGTGTTTCAGCATGAGAAAGGTTAAGGAGGAGTTAGCACAAATCAAGGTGGTCACCGACCATGACAAGAAGGACAAGGGATTATAGCACCTCTGCCTCATCATTCTTGCATACCTTGAGGGATGTTATGCAGCACAACCATGCCTCCATGTGGTTACCAATGATCTCGATCGTGCCTCCTGGAGTTGGGAATTTCATCTTTTGGTGAATGGTGTTGAGTGATTGGCAGCCAATTATCATATTGTAAGAAAATGGTTGATCAACTATGAGATACTAGACATTCGGTGTTCCTCTGAAGGGTTCCTCCCCGAAAGATGTTGGCAAAGTGATATATCCTAGTGGAACCACTTCCACCCCCCCCCCCCCCCGCCCACCTTGAAACCCTTAAGAGGCGTAGCGATGCGTGCAATCAAGTTCTGACCCAATGCCATTTTGTCCTAGGCGTGAGATAATACCACATTCGTCGAGCGCCCATTGTCAATGAGAACTTTCCAAACTCCATAGTTAGCGACATCAAGCTTAACTACGTGGGAGCAGTTTTGCTTACCTGATTGGATAGCATGAGGGGTGAGTTGCATCACGTCCTTCTTGGTAAAAGTGATTAATTCCTCGGGCAATTCCACGATCTCAGTAGTGTAGTAAAATACACGTACCTACCCTCCTCTATCTCTCGAGTAATCATTTTTCGTCGGTTGCTGGAGTCAGTGCACAAAGATCCTCCATTTATCATAGTGATCATTCCCCTAGTGGGTGCGTTAACGACGCCACGATTATGGGAGTTATGTGCCTCAATAGCTTCTTATTTGTCTCTTTGCGGCGAGCGAGACATGTCCCTCTCATATTTTTCATTCGAGATTATGTGGTTGCGTACGTATTCTATATTTTTGGCATCACGGATAAGCCTTTCTATTTCATCCTTGAGATCTTTGCAATCTTATGTTTTATGCCCTTCTTGGTAGTGGTACTTGCAGTACTTCTTAGAAAACCTCGTCCATGGTGTGTCTTTCAACTTCCTTGGTTTGTTCAGTCATCCCTTCTTCTGTCCGATGGCAAATATCATCAGGATATCCTTTTTCAAGGGTGTATACCTTCTGGGAGATTTTCGCCATGGCGGTCAGTTCTGTCATGGTTCCATCATTCCCTTCATATGGGGCGATTCTGCACCTGGCTATGAGTGTTTTTGGTTGCAATCATCTCGTCACAATGGATCGTCTTATAGGCAAGTTCATTGATCTGGTCAATGGTCCTCCAGAATGGTAGCCATGAACCTCTTGTGCTTAGTCGCATTGAAAAGTATGATGGCTACCTGCTCGCCCTTAGGCTTATCCACCTTGAGCAGCTCCTCATTGGATCTTTTCATGAAAACCATCATTTTTTCCTTATCTTCCTACTTGACTGAGTTCACGTGATTCTGATTAGTGTGCATCCTTTTCTAGCTCGAGATTTGACTCTCAAACCTTTTCTTCAACTACTCTTAGCTGGTCAGGAAACCCAAATTTATCCTTGCGAACTAGTCTAGTGCTGCTCATGGAAGGGTCGTGGCGAATATACGGGCATGCACATTATCAGCGAATCTACGTAGCGTTAATATTCGATCCACATAAAAGAGGTTTTCATGGGGGTCACTATTTCCATCATAGGTCTTGAGTTGTGGGATCTTCTCCCCCTATCTAGAGCTCCAGCTTCAATCTCATCACAAAACGGTATAAGCGTCCGGTGACATGTGGCTTGCATTAGTCTGTGATGCCCTTTTTCCTTTTATTGGTTCAGTTGTTCCATTTTTCTTGTTATTTCCCTCATCTCCGTTGTCGGATTATGGGCTCTCTCTTTTGAGGCTAGGGAAACATGGCGGTCCCTCCTAGATTCAGCTTCTTTCTTAGGATTCTGACCTCTTGTTGTCTCAGCAGAACCCCTCATCCTAGACTCTTGGGGTCGTGGCGGCAAATTCCCTGCCTCAGGGGGCTTGATAACGCGAAAACGCCACATCAAGCATTGCGGCCACAATTGCTTGTACGGTAGCGTTGATTTGGGCAATCATTTTTTGGGACAGAGCCATTGTGGAGGACACGGGCGCATGAGTCATGGTTTGTTGCGATTGTGGTCCATATGGTGGTTGCTCAACAGTAGGGTCGGGCAATGATTGGTCTACAAGAGTATTTCTAGTTGTTTAATTCTCTATAGGCGGTATCTGAGCTCGCATTCGGGTTCGTGCCATCCTAGCGTCCTCGTCTAGGAAATGTGGTGTTTTCACTGATGGCGCCAATAGTTTTGTACAAGTCCATAGATTATAGATAAATGCGGAATTACAAGAATAACCGTGAATCGAGTACAAACTATGCCAATCCATAACTTATACAAGTGTCTAGACTAACTTCATTTTAAAGACCAACTGACTAAGCCTAGGAAAGCAATCCAAGCACGTCGAGGATCCGAGATATCGAATTTGACAAATGTCGGGGAATACGTACAACGGGCAGCATGGATATCGAGCAGCGTGGATGACGGGCAGCGTGAATGTCAGACAGAATGAATGTCATGCTCAGGAGATGTCGAGTAACATCTCCATATTGGATAAGAAAGTATATCGGGTAGAGAGAGATATCGGGTAAGAGCAACATATCTAGTAGGAGATATTCGATATCGATGTGTGAACAGTGCAGAGCCATAAATAAGCTTCCCTAGGAATAGAGAGTGGGGGTATTTATAGATCTCAAGGCACAGGGACCGCTCTCGAGATTTCTAGATTGAACAGTACTATATTGAATGTGTATATTCGATATATATGAGGCATATCGAGTGTGGATCTTCGATATGCGGCGGGCTTGAGAGCTCTATAGGCTTGGTGTCCCAACTACTTGTTGGGCCAGCCTATTGGGTAGCTAGAAAGGCCAATATCACAGTTATTGAGAATCGTAATTTTCTCAATATTATTATATTTTAACATGAGTTGTATTTGGTATATATTTATTGAGTTTGAGAGAGTGTGCGTAACCAACCAGAGATCAACGCATTCCCCCTTATAAAGTGCGGAATGCCTTGCCATCTGGTAGCACACGCCACTCGTCCACTTTCACAACGCTTATGTCCAGTCTCCACTCATCATAACTTGTAGAAACAATGGAATATGTCTATATACTTTGAAAAAACACGATGTATCTTAATCGAATATGGACCTTTTGAACAAATCAACCACGTTATGAGTTCGGGGATAGAGGAGATTAATCATCGGCCATGATAGGACGACGAAAGTCGGTACCATCAAATTGCTAATAATAAAGGGAGCAGTAAGAGTGTAACTCCTGATTTTAAACTTCTCAATGTTCTCATTGACTGCAGTAGAATTGAATTTTAGGCTACGTTTTGATGTTTTGGGAGGTATATTTTTGATTGAAAAATAATTAATGGGTACAGCGTATTGCCTAATCAAACTTAATCAACTCTAAAGTGTTAGGACTCTTTGGTTTTGTTAACCACTTTGTATTAAAATACATCTTTTATTTTATAAAAAAAAATATGCATCTTTTAATATACAATATACGGCTTAAACTACACGAGCTATATTATTTAAAATCCACAAATTAAAGCTATTTAATAACACAACTTTGTGTTTG
The DNA here is from genome assembly GCA_948329865.1 of Linaria vulgaris. Taxonomy (NCBI): domain Eukaryota; kingdom Viridiplantae; phylum Streptophyta; class Magnoliopsida; order Lamiales; family Plantaginaceae; genus Linaria; species Linaria vulgaris. The sequence goes on along the minus strand of OX415249.1, from coordinate 9,467,245 downwards.
CTTGAACACTTTCAAAGCACCTCACTAATTTTCAGTCCACTATTCATATTATTTTACTTTAATAGCCTCAATAAATACTTGGTTGAATCTAGCACTAATTGTACACTTTTTTCACTTATAAAAATTTGTGTTGTCTTTCATACGCATGTAAGATAAGTGTGTGTTTTTTGTTTAATTTGTTGCGTGTGCTATTTCGTATTTTCGTTTATGCAGTTGTAAGAATAAAATTGTTCTTGTATTGTATTGACTTCGTTCAAGTGCAAGATATGTGCTTGGAATAAACAAGTTTATGTTGTGTGCTATCCTCGTATCACTAAAAGGTTTTGAAGATACAAAAAAAAAAAATCATGAAAAAAGAAAAATATCAAAGCATGAAAATAATTAACAGAATGTCGCTTTTGTGTGTTTTTAGGCACAATAACTTTTAAATCGAATTTACGAATTATATCTATCAAAAAGAACAGGTGTGCTCAAATATTTAAAAGCATGGCCCTTTTTTTCTTGTTTGGGTTTGCACCTAATACATAAAAACATAAGATTTCCTTGTAGATATGATTTTTGAGGATCTTATTAGCTGATATTATATTATTGTATTAGTCTTTAGTTAATTATTGTATTTATTGTAATTATTTAGTGTTGTACTCTATTACCCTTGTACTCTAGTATAAGTATTCTTTAGGTTAATGAAATTACTCATTCACTCAAATATTATTTCTCTTATTTCTCTTATATGGTATCAATAGACCTTTTTCTCTAACGAGACTCTCTTCGATCCTTGACCTAATATGTCTGCATCGGGCTCACCTACACGCTCCTCCATTGAGGGCGCCGCCGGCGACACCTCCGGATCCGCCGCCGCCACGGCTGGCCTTCTTCCATCACCACTATCACCGCCCTTTCACGGGCCGTCCTCTGGCGGTGTGGCGTTGATTCCGATCCACTCCAACCAAATTTCGATCTGTTTCACCGGAACGAACTATCTTGCGTGGCGTTGTCAAATTCGTCACCTCCTGTATGGCTATGGATTGTTTGGCTTTGTTGACCGCTCCCATCCATGTGCACCGATGGGTACTACACCGGAGTCGCTGGCGGCCTACTCCCTCTGGATGCGCCATGACTCTCTTTTGGTCACGGCTTTGGTTGACTTTGTCTCTGTGGAGATCTCTTCACTTGTTGCTTTCGCTGAAACCTCCGCGGGTGTGTGGGACGACTTGCAACGACACTATGCTAGTCGCTCACGCTCTCGTGTCATGCAGTTGAAGGATGAACTGAACAACATGAAGTTGGGTGATCGTTCTGTTTCGGAGTTCCTTCAATCTGTCAAGTCAAAGGCTGGTGAACTAGCTGCCATTGATGGCCCCGTGAAGGATGACTATATCACGTTATATGTTCTCAATGGCCTTGGGTCTCTCTATCGTGACATCACTGGTCCTATTCGTGTTCGGGAGCACCCAATTCAGTTTGCTGAGTTGCATGACCTGCTTGTTAGTCAAGAAGAATATGTACGTCATCTTAAACTAGAACAGTCTACCACGGTTGCTTCTGCAAATCAGGCTATGTCCCAACCACGGTCCAACCCTCGCAACAACCGTGGCAGCAATCGACCCTCGTCGGGCCAATCACAGCGTGGCGGCCGCAGCAGGGGCTCCAATGGGCCCTCAAACCCTAACCCTAGTCACGACATCGGCCTGTATCAGCCCCCTCACACTCGTGGGCCTATCGTGTGTCAGTTGTGTGGCATAACGGGCCATGGGGCTAGGACTTGTCGTCGCTACCCTACTCCTAGCGCGAACTTTGCATCGCCGCCGCCGCCACCCCCTGCTCCACGTTATGAATGGTTGGCTGATTCGGGCGTCTCTCATCATCTCACATCTAATCTTGGGAATCTTGCTCTCCACTCTGAATATGATGGTCCAGAGGAGGTCACTACAGTTGGTGGTAAAGGTTTACCTATCTCACACACGGGTTCCTCTAAAATTACTCTTCATGATCGTTCTTTTACACTTGATAATATTCTGTGTGTTCCCTCTTCGAGGCAAAACCTCTTATATGTGCATCGGTTTACTACTGCTAATGATGTCTTTATTGAGTTTTTCTCGTCTTATTTTGTTGTGAAGGACTGTCGCACGGGGGAGTAGTTTGTTTCGCGGGACGTGTGTGGATGGTGTGTATCGTGTTCGGCTGCCTTCTCTTGGACGTTCTTCGGTTATGGCATTTGTTGGTGAGCGTACTAGTGTTGGCTGTTGGCATGATAGGCTCGATCATCCTCCCGGCAAAGTTGGGTCGTTCATTGTTAGCAAATTTAGTTTACCTATTGTGTCGTCCGCTGCGTCGGACTCTAGTTTCTGTAATTCGTGTTTGTCGAATAAAAGTCAGAATCTTGTTTTTAGAGATTCATCTATTGTGTCAAACGATGTGCTTCATTATGTTTACGGTGATGTTTGGGGTCCCGCACCAATTACTTCTACTACGGGATGTCGTTTTTACTTACTTTTAGTTGACCATTTTACCAAGTTTTGTTGGTTTTTCCCTATGAAAGCTAAGTCTGATGTATTGCGTATTTTTAGTCAGTTTAGAGGCATCGTAGAAAACCAATTTGGTAGGTCAATTAAGAATTTTTATTCCGACAATGGTGGTGAGTTCTTGGCTATGTGGACGTATCTATCTTTAAATGGCATCTCTTGGCTCACGACCCCCCCCCCCCACACGCCCTAGCAAAATGGCACTAGTGAGCGTCGTCATCGTGTTATTGTAACGATGGGACGTACACTTCTCTCTCGTCCTTCTCTCCCCTCGACTTTTTGGGACTTTGCCTTTAGCACGACCACTTATCTCTATAACAGGTTACCTACTACTGTTCTTGGCTCTCGGTCCCCCTTTGAGGCTCTTTTTGGTCGTCAACCGAACTATTTGGGTCTACGCGTGTTTGGGTGTCTTTGCTACCCTCACTTACGTCCATACTTTCCCGAAAAGCTCACGCCCCCGTCTCGGGCTTGTGTCTTTGTTGGTTACTCCACCTCGCAGTCGGCCTACAAGTGTCTTGATATTCTCACGGGTCGTGTTTACATCTCTCGACATGTGCGGTTTATTGAGTATAAGTTTTTGGACTTCTTGCCCGCATCACCACCGCAGCCCATCCAGCCGCCGCCTCTTGTTGCCCTAGGCCCAGCACCGGCCGCGCCTCGGCCCGTTAGGGCACCACAGGCCGCAAACCCTAGCGGGCCACCCCTAGCCCGCTTGGATCCGACCGCTGGGCAGAGCCCACCAGCCCATCAGGTAGACCGGTCCACCCTGGCCCATGATCGGTCAACTCTGGCCCAAACCCGGTCCCCTAATGGGCCTCCTTCGCCCGTGGACCGGTCCGCGCTGCCCGTGCGTCCTATCAGCCTTAGGGCTCCGCCGCTGGTCTTGATTGCGAACCCTAGTGCGCCCGACACTGAGGTTCAGCCCTCCTCTGTTCGTCCACATCTCATGATCACGAGGTCTCTCAACAACATCTTCAAGCCTAAGATGTTTACTGCCACCAAGCATCCGGTTCTTCATGATTTGGAACCTACTTCGGTTAAAATGGCCCTCTCTCATCTGTTGTGGCGTGACGCCATGTCTAAGGAACTCACGGCTCTCTCCAGTAATGGCACTTGGTCCTTGGTTCCACCTCCTCTCAACCGTACTGTAGTAGGATCCAAGTGGGTGTTTCGTATCAAACACCTTCCGGATGGGTCCGTTGACCGTTATAAGGCTCGTTTGGTTGCAAAGGGGTTTCATCAATGACCGCGGGTTGATTTTAAAGAAACATTCAGTCTGGTGGTTAAACCAGTCACCATTCGCACTTATGGCCGCTCCGCCAATTGGATGTTAGCAACGCGTTTCTACATGGCAAGCTCTCTGAGACAGTCTTCATGAGGCAACCACCGGGGTTTGTTGACAAGGCTCGTCCGGATCATGTATGCCTTCTTCACAAATCTATCTATGGCCTCAAACAAGCCCCTCGTGCTTAGTATCTTGCTCTTAGTGCTACTCTTGTAAAGTTTGGATTCCTACAGTCGAAGTCAGTTACGTCCTTGTTTATCCCCATGCGTGGTTCGGTTTGCGTCTATGTCCTTGTTTATGTTGATGATATTGTGGTCACGGGTTCGTGCTCCAAGACTATCTCCTCGCTTGTTACGCACCTTGGTATGGACTTTGCTATTAAGGACTTAGGGGTTCTCAATTACTTCTTGGGTGTTGAGGTTTACCGCACGGGTGATGGGCTTTTCCTCTCGCACCACAAGTACACTCACGATCTATTGGCTGGTCATAAGATGGATGGTGCCAAACCACTATCCACACCCATGTCTCGAAACCCAACGGCTCCGGGTTCGGCCGATCATGTTGATGTCACGTTGTATCGTCAAGTTATTGGTGGCTTGCAGTATCTCACTCTTACACGTCCGGACATTGCCTTCTCGGTCAATAGGCTTGCGCAACGTATGTCGAGTCCGGATGCGGCTCATTGGTTAGCACCGAAGCATGTGCTTCGGTACCTTAAAGGTACTCTCACTCACGGTATCACGCTGCGTCGTGATACTAATCTTTCTCTTTTTGCTTACTCGGACTCGGATTGGGGTGGTGATACTCTTCATGGAACGTCTACTTCTGCATATCTTATCATGTTGGGGTCGAATCCTATCTCATGGTCCTCACGGAAACAAAAGGCGGTTTCTCGTTCTTCTACTGAGGTGGAATATCGCGCTCTTGCTTCCACTGCGTCTGAGGCGCGTTGGCTTCAACACCTCTTTGGGGAGATTGGGTTGTCTCTTCGCTCGGTTCCTACAGTGCGTTGTGACAACTTGGGTGCTTTACGTTCCTCTCTTCATCCGGTTCAGCACTCTCGCATGAAGCATATCTCCCTTGATCTTCACTTCATTCGTGACTTTGTGGCCAAGGGTCTTCTTAGTGTCACGTATGTGAACACTCTTGATCAGTTGGCTGACGTACTCACTAAGCCCCTTCCTCGTTCTCGGTTTGAGCTTCTTCGTGGCAAAATCTCCATTACTGACGGAACGTCTATTTTGAGGGGGCGTATTAGATGATATTATATTGTTGTATTAGTCTTTAGTTAATTATTGTAATTATTTAGTGTTGTACTCTATTACCCTTGTACTCTAATATAAGTATTCTTGAGGTTAAGGGAATCACTCATTCACTTAAATATTATTTCTCTTATTTCTCTTATACATCTGTGCAAAGTCCTAGTTAAGAGAAAATCAATCACTATAATGTTGGACATATTTACCCATTTGTCGAATATGGGGGTCGATTTTTTGAACAAAAATAAATTAAAATATATAATTAGAACCCATGTTTATAAGGACAATAGACCATTATAATCATTTGTGAGAAATAATGTAACAGAGAACATTGTACTTTTTCGGAAATAATATTTAGTAAAAAAGATAAAATAGCTTAATACAAAATACTATCTATTTTCGAGAAAAGTCCCGAGGAGGAAAGGATGTTGATTGCTCGAGGGACTCGCATATTTTCTTCTTGTATTTTAGACGTTATAGAGGAAAATTCTCTGCATAAATGTTTAGTCTAGCGATATATTTCAATTTTTTTAAATAATTAGTTGAGTAAAATAATTTTAAAGAGATACAATTTATGTTATAGTTACTGAAAAAATAAATAGTTTTAATATATCCATGCTTATACGTTTTTATATTAGAGACAAAATTGTCAAGTTGAAAAGTTAAACCACCACGTGGTAAAAACTAAAAAGGAGGGCAGAGAGCCATTATATTCTTAATAAGTGGGGATTTGTCGATTTGATCATACCACCTTAAACTTGAGCGTATTAGATTAGAGTCCCTTAATTTATTTAGTTATGCTACTAAATTCTCTAATGCCTACATTCATTAAATTAAACCCCCTAAACCCTCCACCGAACCAACCCTTACTAATTTGTTTTCTTAAATCATTTATTTCGCATGATATTTAAACTTTCAAACCGCATATACAAGCTCTGCAACAAATTATCAACACGAAAAGAAATGTTATGCACCAACTCAAGAATGCAACTTAATATGTTTTTATTTTATTAAAATCTGTAGGTAAATTTTTGCACGAATAATTAAATATGCCCCTTAACTTTTTTTTTAACTTAATATGCGCTTTTTTCGGGCCATGTTTTTATGCCCATATAATTTAAAAAGTCAATTAAAAATGCCGTCGGCTCTTATTCGGGCCAAAATTACCTATGTGGCGGTACAAAATTATACTTTGCACCCCAAAATAAATTGCACTTTGTCAGCCCAAAATATTTTTAGGCTGTAAAGTGCAATTTATTTTGGGGTGTAAAGTGCAATTTTGAATCGTCATGTGGACAATTTTGGCCCGAATAAGGGCCGAGGGCATTTTTGTTAAAAAAATTAAAATATATGAGCATTTATTCAAGGCCCGAAAAAAATGACTTATTAACTTTTAAAAAAAGTCAAGGACAAATTTAATAATTCGTCCAAAATTTTTACTATTGTTATTAGTAAAAGGTATGTTATAATGATGAAGTCAAGTAGTAGGGTGGTGGATAAGTAGAGTTACTGGGTGAAGGAGTACTAAATTTTATTTGCTATTTATGTAAACTATGGTTCTGTAATTGATTAATTTTCACGAAAAAATACTAAAATTTTAATTATTTTTGTGTTTTGTATCTTATTTTATTAAGGATCTGGTTCTTGCTCACAATGGAACAAGTTTGAAATCTTTTGATTCTATCAAGAAACTAAAAAGCTTCAATATTTAATTCCATCTTTTTAACTTTTCAAATAGTTTATGTTAGTCAATTTCTTACTCTTAATCAAAGTCAAAGAACAAAGTGAATATTTTTCGGTTCAAAGCTGGGAAATACTTACACACGGAGCAGGTCTATAGACAAAAGCTATAGACCTTGTGGTCAGCAATTTTTCACCTCATCTTCTTAGACAAAATAAATAAAAAGTCCTTCACTTGTAATGCTCCAAAGCCCACCAATGTCACTATTCATCTATTAACTATTCATTTATAAAAACAAAATCTGTCTATTAAAGATATTCTCATATCTTCGGATTCTCCTCCTTCCGATAAGAGATAGCGACTGATTTGATTCAATCTCCTTACCTTGTATAGATTATCTCTTCCTTGTAGCCTAAGACTAGAGTATTATATATTAACCACAACTCTTGTACATTGTAATTGTGAAAAATACCATCTATAATATTTCTCCACATGGTATCACGAGGCCAAATATATAATCTCACGATTTTTTCCACGATCCTCTCCCTATAATCGGCCGTCCGCCACCTTCCCTCTCACAACCATAATCCTCCGCCTCCCTCCGCCACATATACTCAAAAAAAAAAAAACACCACACAAAAAAAAAACAAAACAAAACAAAAAGAAAAACACCAAACCCTACACTATGTCGCACGCCTCCAACGCCTCAAACCACTCCGACAACAACTCCGGCAGCGGTAGCACCGCTTCGTCACAACCTCAGCCTGCCAATGATGTTCCTACCTCCATAATTTACGTCTATAATCATCACCACCTCACTCTCCGCCTCACGCCAACTAATTATATGTCATGGCGCCTTCAAGTGGTCTCGGCCCTTGCTGGCATGAACCTCCTTGGTTACTTGCAGGGCACTCATCCACGCCCCTCTGCCATCGATGCAGCCAGTCATCATTTCTGGTTCCAACAGGACCATCTTATTCTCTCCCCCCTAATTGGCTCCATGTCACCGGAGATTGTCCCTCTCATTCATGGCGCCAAGACCTCATCTGAAGCGTGGGTTCTCCTCATGTGAGCCTTCGCTCATTTCGACCGTACACGGATCATGGCGCTGAAGGATGCCTTTAACAACATCACTCTTAGTGCTCGTTTCGTCACCGACTACCTCACTAAGATCAAATCGAAGGTCGATGAAATTTCCATGCTCGACCGACCCCTCAACCCTGATGATATCACGCTCTGTGTCCTTAACGGACTTGGAGCAAATTACTGAGACATAGCCACGTCCATTCGTCTCCGCGAGCAGCCGCTCTCGTTCGTTGAACTCCACAATGCCTTGGTCACTCATGAGTCGTACATTAAGCGTTTTGAGGCTGAGACCGCGACCCTCGTCGCCACTGCAAACACCGCCTCTCTTGGTTCTGGCCGTGGCTCCCCGTTTTCGCGTGGCCCTAATCCGAGGGGGCGCGACTCTTTCTCTCATGGACGTGGTCCTTCCCGTGGTGGTCGAGGTAGGCCGCCCTCTAGTTATGGTGGTTCCAATTTTAATCATACTTTTCATCATACTCATGAACATGTGGTCTGTCAATTCTGTGGCAAGCCCAACCACGTAGCCTCTCGTTGATACAAACTGCAGAATCTCTTGAACCCCACGGCCAACGTGGCGCACACGCCACCCCACGAACCGAACCAAGCCACCTACGGTCCGAACTCCTGGATGGTGGACTCTGGCGCGAACCATCACCTCACAGGCGATCTGAACAACCTTGTCCATCACTCTGAATATGAAGGCACTGACGAGGTCACCGTTGCTAACGGATCGGGCATGCCTATCACTCATACTGGTACATCTTATATTACGTTTTCGTCCCATTCGTTTCATATGAATAATGTTTTATGTGCTTCTGCCTCGAAACACAACTTGTTATCTGTGCATCGGTTTACTCGTGACAATAATGTCTCTATGGAATTTTCCCCTGATTCTTTTCATGTTAAGGATCTCATGTCGGGGGACACTCTGGCCACCGGGACATGCACTAATGGCACTTATCATATCCGCCCTCCAGTCCACTACCTCAAAAATCCGGAGAAGTTTGCCTTGTTAGGAGTTCGTACGTCGGCTGATGTTTGGCATGCTCGTCTTGGGCACCCAGCGCCCAAGACTAGCTCTTTATTGATTTCCAGTTATAACTTACCGCTTATTTCAAAACCCTCTGCGAAGGGTAGTTTTTGTGACTCTTGTTTGGTCAGCAAGTCTCGCCGCTTGCCTTTTATGGACTCTTCGTTTACTGTTTTGCATCCTTTGCACTTTGTTTATGCTGATGTTTGGGGCCTTGTTGAGACCTCCGTTGATGGATTTCGTTATTATTTATTGATTGTTGACTTGTTCAGTCATTATTGTTGGCTTTTTCCTATGACTGCAAAATCACAGGTGCACTCTATATTTTGTCAATTCAAAACACTAGTGGAAAAACAATTTCGACATGACATTGTCAACTTTTACAGCGACAACGGCGGTGAATTTTTATCTCTCAAAAATTATTTTGTCACAAATGGTATAAGTTGGCTTACAACGGCCCCTCACACGCCACAACAAAATGGTTTATCTGAAAGACGACATAGGCATATATTAGAAACGGGACGTGCCCTCCTTCATCATGCCAAGCTTCCGCATTCTTATTAGTCTTATGCTTTTCAAACGGCTATTTATCTCATCAATCGCATGCCTTCGTCTGCCTTGCACTCCGCCACCCCTTACTCCATTCTCTTTGGCGCGCCGCCTAACTATCTCAAGTTACGCACTTTTGGCTGCCAATGCTATCCATGGCTCAAACCATACAACAGTGGCAAGCTCGAGTTCACTTCATGCCCATGTCTTTTCTTGGGATATTCGACGTCACAGAGTGCCTACAAGTGCCTTGACCTTTCCTCCGGTCGAATGTTTGTCTCTCGCCACGTTCGGTTCTGTGAGTCTATATTTCCTTCACTCCCATCACCAGTCCCGGGTTCTTCACCTACTCCGGCCCCTCCTCAAACGGTCCTCCAACTGGGCTGTCATCTGTACCCTACCCCACGGCCCGCGGTCACGACATCTTCCCACGGGTTAACCCGTCGCCTAGCCCGCCCGCGGCTCCCTCGCCCGCATCGTCCGAACCGGCGCCCACATCACCCGCACTGGCGCCAGACTCACCCGCTTCACCCGAAAAGACCCCACTAACAGTCCCCGTTCATCATATGGTCACTCGAGCTAAAAACAACAATTTTAAACCCAAGGCGCTCTCAGCCACTAGTGTTCATCCGCTCCCTCCCTCCATTGAACCTACATGTGTCTCTTCAGCTATGGAAAGTCCGCACTGGCGCCTTGCCATGTCTCAAGAATACAATGCTCTTATATCTCACGGGACATGGGATCTTGTTCCTCGTCACCTTGCGTCCAACATTATTGGCTGCAAATGGGTCTATCGGGTCAAACGACATGCTGACGGCTCTATTGACAAGTACAAGGCTCGGTTGGTCGCTAAGGGCTTTCATCAGCGCCCTGGTCTTGACTATATTGAGACATTCAGTCTCGTTGTCAAACCAGTTACTATTCGCGTTATTCTCTCCATTGCTGTCTCCAACTCTTGGCCCCTCCGTCAACTTGATGTCAACAATGCCTTTCTTCATGGCACTCTCACTGAGGTCGTATATATGCAGCAACCACCTGGCTTTGTTGATTCCTCTCTGACCGATCATGTTTGTCATTTGCGCAAGGCTATTTATGGCTTGAAACAAGCTCCTCACGAATGATTTCGTGCCCTTCGCTCCTCTCTCATCGACCTCGGGTTCTCTCAGTCCAAGTCCGACTACTCTCTCTTTATTTTCGCAAGGACCGCACTGTTCTCTTTCTCCTTGTCTATGTTGATGACATTATCTTCACGGGCAACAACACTCAACTGATCGACCAACTTATCTCACGCCTCAGTTCTACTTTTTCCCTCAAAGATCTCGGTCATCTTTCGTTCTTCCTTGATGTGGAAGTTATCTCTTGCTCTGATGGTCTCTTCCTTACTCAACATCATTATATATGTGACCTTCTCACTCGTCACAAGATGGACGGTGCCAAGACTGTGTCCACGCCTATGGCTACGACTGAACCACCCTCGTCCACAATGCCGTGTGATCCTCATCTTTACTGCCAAGCCATTGGCGAATTACAGTACCTTGCTCTTACTCGGCCGGACATTGCTTTCCTAGTTAATCGTCTTGCCCAAGCTGTCTCCTCTCCGTTTGAGCATCACTGGACGACAGTGAAACGCATCCTTCGGTACCTTAAGGGGATTCTCTCTCACGGTCTCTTACTCCGGAAACGCTCCTCGAACGCTCTTCATGCCTTTTCTGATGCTGACTGGGCCGGTGACCCTATCGACCGCACGTCTACTTCGGCCTACATTATCTTTCTTGGAGCCAATCCTATTTCCTGGGCTTCTCGCAATCAAGGAGCTGTTGCTCGCTCTTCCACTGAGGCCGAGTATCGTGCTCTTGCCATCACTACTTCTGAGGTTCGATGGATCCAGCACCTTCTCTCGGAGCTCCATGTCAACCAGGCCTCCAAACCCACAGTCTTTTGTGACAATATTGGGGCTACTCATCTCTCTCTTCATCCCGTCTTGCACTCTAGAATGAAGCACATCGCCATTGATATTCATTTAGTTCGCGACATTGTGGCTAAGGGCTTGATCTTTGTCTCTTACATTAGCACCAAGGACCAACTTGCCGATGTGCTCACTAAAGCGCTATCTCGTGCTCGTTTCTTACTTCTTCGGTCCAAAATTGCCTTAGCTGATGGCACGACACTTTTGAGGGGGCGTATTAGAGATATTCCCATATCTTCGGATTCTCCTCCTTCCGATAAGAGATAGCGACTGATTTGATTCAATCTCCTTACCTTGTATAGATTATCTCTTCCTTGTAGCTTAAGACTAGAGTAGTATATATTAACCACAACTCTTGTACATTGTAATTGTGAAAAATACCATCTATAATATTTCTCCACACTGTCAAACAACTAACTGAAAGCAATTAATGAAAAAAATATCTTAATTTTCCTATAATAAGAATTAAGAAGTAAATATCTAAGAAGAAGTGATCCATCTCTGTGCAAGCAAACGCATGAGGGTGAAGCTTGTGACGGGCAATTTAGCTTCTGATATTTACCTTTACGCTTTTGGTTTGAAGAAAGTTGAAAGTCAATATTTTGTTCAATATCTTAATTCTTGTAGGAGTTCACAACAATATTTAAGTTTAAAACTATTTTTCTAAGTTTGAATTAATATGTTTATCTGGATTCTAACAACGGTGATTGAGCTCAATTAATCACGTATTATTCATGAAAACCCAGTAATCAAGAACAATAGCCCCAACCTCTCCATAGCCGTGCAGAAGTATTTAGGGATTGTTAATGTAAACAATATGGACGTAAAGGAGTAATTGTAATACAACCCCAAATCAATAACCCCCATGATTACTATATTTTTCACAAACAGAACAAGAATTCTCAACAAATAGATATGAGTTTGGAGCTTTGTATTGATTTCTTTGAAGCAATAGACCTGACACCAAATTTTACAAATTCGCCATCAACGGCACTGTCGTGGGTGAAGGAATTTAGGTCGATTGAAAGAATAATAATAATAACTACCAAAACATGGATACACAATTTTCGAGTTTTTGTTGGGTCTTTTTTGTTGGAGAATAAAAACATGGGTACCGGGTTAGTGTGGTTTAGAATTAAATCTATTTTCATTTATTTTATTAAAGAGATGAGTTGGCAAAATACTGACCACAAGGTCTATAGAATTGTCTATAGACCTGGTCCATGTAAGTATTTTCCAAGAAGCTGAATCTCTATACGAATCGTGACTGGTTACTAATTAGATGAATAATTTAGTAACATATACAACATTTTGAAAAAACAAAAAAAAAAAAAAACTATAGTGTTGTCACCGGAACCTCCACCGCCCCCACAGTTGGAAGCCGCGGCCTCCGGCCGAGAAAAGCCTAAGGATCAACTGCCCCAAACCCCTAAGGAAGACACTACCCAGAAACCACCAGCTGCTGACTATCGCCAACGACTCCTATCGTCGACCAACCACCTCTTCTTCCCCACGTGGTTACAGGCGTTAGAGGAACCTGCAGCGGCTGCAGATACAAAAAAAATCCAAGGAAGAAGACGTGGGACAGGCACCGCATGTACGTTTCTCCACAGAGGAGATGCAACGACTGCCAGCCATGGAAAAGCACGCTAATTGTTCAACTCGTCGGGATCCAGCGAACAATCTCGGACATGGCCAACAAGCTGCAACGCCTATGGAAGCTCGCACAACCTCTGGGCGTTACTGTGATAGGTAATGGGACCTACCTGATACGAACGTCGATCCCTGAGGACTATACCCTTGCCCTCGCGTGAGGCATGTGGTTTCTTTTTAACCACTACTTAGCAGTGGCACAATGGCGTCCCAACTTTTTCAACGGTAACATGGCACCGTCCAAGGTCTGCACATGGATTCAACTTCCCGGCCTGCCAATGGAGTTCTATACATTAATGGAGATGCCCGCAGGCCACCTATGAGTTAAAAATGGACTTTTGTTTGTCTTGTGGATGGGTAGGCCATACTTGCCCAGGCTGTACAATGGCCAAATCGAGAATGGAATCAAAGCCCAAGAGCGCAACGGCTTCCCCTGAACTAGATTGGCACGTAGTCAACCAGAGGTCGAGCGGACAATGCCGACAAGATCAACATAAGACGAAGAACAGGGGAAAAGGACTTGACTCGGGACCGAAAAAACATAATAATGATAATGGAATGGAGAATCCTAGCAGGAATCACAGAAACCGTCCACACCCACCTTGCCCAAAAATTGGACAGAAACAAACGGACCCGCACACGCAATGACAGACCGAATTCGGTAACTCGCCTAGAGAATATGGCCTGGTAAACAAGACCGAATTCGGCAACTCTACTACCTACCCCACGCAGCCACTCCCCTCCCCTCCCTGTTACACGATCACCCCCACACCACTCCCCGTTACACCACCACCCACGTCATCAAATCCCGCCGCCGACGACCACCATTGACACCACTAACACCGAACCAAAAAGAACCAACCATGGCCCACTCTCACTCCCTCTGTACGAGCAGTTCCACGAACGCTCCGTTTCGCGCTGAAGAAACACTTCACAAAATTTCAAACTCAGAGGAATTAATGGAGGTACTAACGGCAGGGAGGCCGATTATAATTTCGTCAGATACAGAAAGGACGTGCAGACAGCGGCCGCAGGGGATACTGAACCCGCAAGCAATATTGCCACCGTCTCAAGAAGAAACCTCGGCAGCAGGTCAACGAAGATAGCATCACCATCTCAAACCACTGCGGGCGATCATTGCTCTGTCGCACCAATGTCAACAATTGCCACATCCACATGTCAACCCACTGCGGCCTCCAGAGCAGCCCCGACCATGGGTCAACTACTTTCAATGTCAGTTGGTGCACCGAACGTACCCATCATGCTTCGTTCACTCAAGTGGGGGCAACTCGATGATAAATTACACGTGACCACAGGAGGAAGTTTGTACGGGCACCGGAAATTTGGCAGGGATAGAGATACGAACGATCAGAGCATACGCTTTGTTTCTCTCGGAGAACCATTTGCCAATCATACTCAGAAAGGGCGATCCAACGATAAGGGTTTTTCTAATTCTGAATCATCTTTCGGGGGTTAAATTCACAATCGCGTAGGTGTTGTCGATGTAGGACGACAGACGAGTCACCCAGTTCAACTTCACCCTGATTACGACATCGTCAAACCTGTAGTACTTACCGTGTCTACTCTTAACAAGAAACGCACAGGTCGATCCAACTCACCTCCAATCTGGCGGACCAGGCCCTGTCCCAACCCCCTTCCATTTACCGATGCTAGTCGTTTGCTGAAATGTTAGGGGCACAAACCGGCTCGAGTTCATGCAGGTGGCTCGAGAGCTTATATGCCAGGTCAATCCAACGGTGCTGATCCTGGTGGAAACAAGATATCGCGATGAGGAACGGGCACGATGTATCATAGGCCAACTTCCGTTTGACGGACGGTCCATTGTCCAACCGTATGGATACTTTAGAGGAATATGTGTCCTATACTACATAAATCAGATAATCTTACAGACGTTGCTGACTGGGGCGCGCTCTATACACATGGAGGCGACATTCTACACAAACCAGACTTCCCGACTTAGTGCAATATACAACCCATCACAACCGGCTTACCAAGATCAGGTATGGGACTCACTTAAAAGTTATGCTTCTATTGTTACTGTACCTTGGTTGCTTGTTGGTGACTTTAATGCCATTATGCATAATACTGAAAAACACAGGGGACGTCCCAAAACTTGGGCCTCCATGCACCAGTTTTGGTCGTGCATGGAAGCGTGTGGCCTTGCCGACATTGGCTTCTCGGGACATCCGTTCACGTGGACGAACCGTCGCATGGGTAGTTCCTTTATTTGTGAACGCCTTGAACGGTTCTTTGCTAACCGGTCAATTCCTTTCCTACAGCGCGCATTCGCCACTTGACCTCACACGCGTCCGACCACTCCCCCATTCTACTAGATTTATTTCGCCTGAACTCCTCCGGGCAAGTCCGTTTCGGTACGAGATGGCCTGGGACCTCCACCCCACCTTCCCACCACTGGTGAAGAGAGTCTTGGGGGGGCGGGGGACAGGGGGAGGCCGTTCACGGCGACGTGCGATCAATTTGCATAGGCGGCCAATAAGTGGAAACGAATGGACTACGAAAACGTAGACGCTAAAATCAACTCCCTCCAAGCCCGCCTCACACACATCCAACCCCGCTTAATCCAAAATCCGTCCCCCCAAACGTTCCTTCAGGAACGGGGTCTCCGCGAAGCCTTGACACGTGCCCTTGCACAAAAAGAGCGATAATGGGCACAACGCTGGCGGGAGCATTGACTAACGGATGGAGACAACGACACCAAATTCTACCACGCTTTGGCGTCGCACCGGTGATGCACGAATACCATTCGTGGAATTAGGTCAACTGCGGGGATCTGGGTGCACGACACCGCCTTTATTATCCAAGAATTCTGCTCGTTCCTCCAAGGCGGGACTACAGAGATAGGGGCACCCGCACGAACACCTGGTTTGACAAAACCCCTGTTCACTCTAAGCCCCTCCTTCCACAATCAGCTTCTAACAGAACCCACTACTGACGAGATCCAAGAATCCGTCTTCGTCATTGGTGCGATAAAGGCACCAGGACCAGATGGTCTAAATGGCCACTTCTTCCAGCACTAGATAGAACTCCAACCCCACGTCACCACATCGGTGATGCATTTTTGCTCAACGTGACAAATGCCCCCTGACATTAACCAAACCATTATTGTTCTGATACAAAAGAGGGACCAAGCGCACCTCCCCCAACACTACCGCCCAATTAGCCAATGCAACATTAGCTACAAGATCATCTCAAAGCTAATCGTTAACAGCATGCGGCCGGCTATGAACTCATCAATCTCCCCATATCAAAACGCCTTTGTCCCACACCTCTCTATCACCGATAATGTCCTAGTAGCCCAATCTCTTATCCACACTATCAACAACCGTCGCACAGAAAGACGAGGGCTATTAGCGATCAAAATTGACCTCGCGAAGGCATACGACCATGTCAATTGGTCGTTTATCGAAGATACCCTCCACCAGTTCCACTTCCCACCCGCCTTCATTGCATTGCTAATGGAGTGTGTTCAATCGGTAGAGTGTAATGTTGCGGTTAACAGATCTCGTTCTGCATCGTAGAAACCCCACAGATGATTGCGGCAAGGGGACCCTCTATCACCATACATGTTCATCCCTTGCATGGAACTGCTCATAACCACATTCGTAAGGGCGATGGAGGACGACATGTTCAAGGGAGGTCGCGCCAGCCGCAACGGGCCCCCCATACCTATCCTTAGCTTTGCGGATGACTACTTCATTTTCTGTGAGGACCACCATGGTACGTTGGACTACCTGATTTAATTTTTGGAAGCCTTCCACGTTATGGCAGGTCTGAGGGTGAGCTACAACAAGAGACGTGTGCTCTTCTCACCCAACATCCCCACCTACTGCGCGAAATTCTTTGCCTCATCCGCATGGAAACCATGGGGAACCCAGACAAGTACTTGTGCATACCGATATGGCAAGGACGATTTTGGGCAAGCCTTCTTGATCCCGTCATTGAGAAATTTTAGCGACGACTAGGAGCATGGCATACCCAACACCTCTCATATGCGGGACGCCGCGTCCTCATCCAGTCGACCCTTTAAACCATCCCGAGCTACCAAATGGGTATGCTTCCGCTACCCGAATGGTCCTGACCTAATTCACTAAGCTCACTAAGGAATTCCTCTAGAATGCCGATAGGGCCGGTACATGCAAAGGTACGGTACCGTGGCGTACGATTTGTGCACCCCTGCCTCAAGGGGGACTCGGGATCAGGCGGCTAGAAGAACTTAATAAGGCATACATGCTCAAGCTAGGGTGGCGACTCGTTAACACCCCGGATAGCATATGGGCTCAGACTCTCAAAAGCTAGTACTTCGTAGACTGTCACCCATTGACCGTACCGATACCCCACAATGCGAGTCGGACTTGAAAGGCAATGGCCCGCGGCATGCCTCTCCTTATGAACTCCACTCGTTGGATTATCGGAGACGATCACTCCATAAATTTTTGGTTTTCCCGCTGGCCAGGACGGAGTCCAATAGCAGAACACGTCAGTTCCGTTCCAACAGAATATCTTAATATGACGGTGCAGCAGGTGACTGAAGCCAACGACAACTCAGAACTGTCCCGGGTACTTCACTTATTACCAAGGGGCATTGTCAGCCGCATCCGGGGGTTATAATTCCACTCGAACCACAACCTGACGCCCCATGTTGGGCATGGACTGACAACAGAAAAATCACGATCAAAAGCGCATATACATGGATAGTGAAGCGCTCCGTTGGGCAGACTGGGCCCTCGCTACCCTGGCAGGCGCTCTGGAATACGGGTGTTCTGCCATGCATCAAATTCTTCGGCTGGTTATGGGGACAAAATGGCCTTACAACTTGGGACTTCTTGTCGCGCCAGCACGTGCCAATTGATAACACTTGGGACTTCTTGTCGCGCCAGCACGTGCCAACTTGGGATTTCTTGTCGCGCCACCTCTTCGCGGATTGCCGAGCCCTTGAGAAAGCCCGTCGTCAAATCCCGGACTTTCAACCCCCCAGAATGGACACCACATTATCCCTCATTTACGACGCATTCGGAACTCGGTCGCGACATTAATTGGGTGTTGGGCCATTTGGAGGGCCCGTAATGAATTCCTCTTCCGAAGCACACCTATCTCCCTTGACACCACCACTTGTCGGACTTCCAAATACATGGCAGACTCCCCCCTGGCGGCACCCTCGCGCCCACTCAAAATTCATCGGTTCGCGGTACGTTGGATACCGCCCCTTGCAGGAATGTACAAGCTCAACACGGACGATGCAGCTCTACGGAACTCGGGACCCACATGCATCGGCAGTGTAATCCGTGACTGGAACGACAAGGTCATAGCGGCATTCTCGGAGGCAACGGGACACACTACCAATAACGTTGTTGATCTTAGAGCCATATGCCAGGGATTACTACTTGCATTGCATGTTTCCATTTCTGCACTTATTGTTGAGATTGACTCAGAGATCACCTACTCTCTTTTGACCAGGAGTTTGGCCGATACGGCCTCGGTAGAGAAACTGGCCCTGCTTCGTGACGTTCGGAGTCTAGGAGGAAGAGTACCAAGCCTATTTCTTTCATGTACATACCGAGAGGGAAATAGGTCCGCGGACGTGCTTGCGAGTTAATGACGAGATCGGAATGCAGTCGACTGCCAGGAGCAACCACGATACGCGGCTCTCTGGCTTCACTGCCCGCCCGATTTGGCTAGTAGTGATATAGTTTGTACATATTTTCGCCAGTCCCGCCCCACGCCCCGCTATATATTGCATGGCCTCAACCTCAGCCTCGTAAATAAATAAAAGTTTGGTGTGTTAAAAAAAATACTTAAATTAAATAAACTGATGTCAATATTACTAAAGAGGTTTTACCATATATGGTGCAATAAGCTCTACTAGTAACGACTATATGTCATTACTCATTATTTGTTGATATACTCCCTTTAAAAGGTTTTGATAACTGTGAACAGATTTTTAAGTCATGGGAAATGCTTAGGGCACCAATATTTATTACTTTAGCAATTCAAAAATATGGCCGATATAGAAAAATATTAATTCAGTGTCCACAAAAGAGAAATGAAAGTAATAAACTGATACAATTAATGACCAAATCTAAGGGTATTAATTATTAGGAATATTTAAAGAAATTAACATTAAGGCTCTGAGGTATGGTGTTAGTACAAAATCACCCCAAATGTATGAAAAATCACAGAGACCCTCCCTAAAACCCAGAATCAGTAATCACTTAAGTTAACATGAAAGTTAAGATATACGATTCTTAGGGATAACTAAATAAATGCGCCATGGAAAAAATGCAAGCAATATTACTTGATTAAATCAATATAAGTTTTTCCTAGTGGATCAAAATGAGCAATATATATACTTGAAATATCTTTTAATACATTGTAACACATTTTCAAATAAATAAAGTACATACATTTCAATATAATCACCGTTGCTCATACATCTTTCCCTTTGACACGAACAACCTTAGGGTTTTTAATTTTCTCCACTTTATACCTATATTTGGCGTTGAAATTATAAAAAAAAAAAAATCAAATGTTGAGGGGTGCTTATACAATTATACATATAACTAACTCTAAGGGCGTGACTGTAATTACAAATTTATTTTGATCCAAATAGTTGTCTCGATATGTTCGCCAGCTTACCTACTTAAAATAAGGTGGAAAGAGAATCTCTTTGTAATAAATTAATATTTGGGTCCGAGGTTTCACACTTTCACTCCACTGCGACTCAAAGTGGAACTCCACTTCCATTTCTCTCTCAAATTCTCTCTCTCTCTCTCTCTCTCTCTCTCTCTCTCTCTCTATATATATATATATATATATATAATATATATATATTAAACACATATACACACACACAGAGTATTAAAAAAGTGCTACAAGTATTGGGATTCTCCATTTCTCGGCCGGTCGGGGTCAGGTATGATTTTTATGCCATATATTTAAATTCGACAGATCTGTACATTTCTTTTATTTTATTTGTCGAATTTCATTTCTTTTAAGTTTTGCTCTTCAATCTAGGGTTTTTGCAATAACATCCGTATACAGGAAAAATTACTTCTCAGGAAAAGAAAGGGGACAACCATGAATCTTCGATTTTTAGAAAGAAAATAAAAAGTTAATTTAAAATTTTTTAAAAAAATGCTTTTTCTATGTATTTTTAAGATGATAAATGACTACTTTTTCAAAAATTTGTCACGAGGGGTATCTATAAGCATCACGTGTGGTTAATGTCCTATTTTTTTTAATCAACGTATACAAACTCAATTCATGTCTTTTTTTTTTTACAATTAATAAAGAAAAATAATGTCAATTTTCTCCATTGTTTTTCTTTTATATATAGTTTTGCCCTTTTTCGGAAATGTTTCAGTCTTAGTTAGTCGTTACATGGTCAGGCTGAAAGGAAATGAAACAAAAAAAAACAAATATTCTTAGGGGTTGCTTTGTTCGATGGGTCCCACACTAGTAACAGCTGTAGATTTAATCAATTACTGAAAAAAAAAATCATAATGTTATTCTGATGCTGTCAAGTGTCAACCTTTATATTGTAGTGAAAATAACAATTCTGCCATTGATAAATATTATTTTTAACCTCAAATTTAGTAATAAAATAATTTTAATATTATTATTAAAATAAATGTAAAGTGTCATATAAAATTCACACAATGTATTTTGATGCTCAAAATAAAATTAAAGTAATAATTTTACTATTTTAGATGCATGAAACTGAAACTGAAACTGTTGTAGTTTGTTTGAAATTTTCTCATAATTTTCCTATTGACTTTAATTTCACACATTAATCATTCCTCCTAACATTTCATTTGATCTAGCAGGACATGTCCTTTTCATAAGAATTACCACAATGCTCATCTCTCCAACTTGTGAAGCATTGATTGATTTAAAAAGGTCAATGGCATCATCAACAGGCAAACAAAAGTTACTCAAAGCTTTAGAGAAACCAACTATGGATCCAGATTACAGATATGTCTTGCAAAAGTTCTTGAACACTGCTGAACCGCAAGAACAACAGCAACAACAACAACAGAGCTTAGTTAACGAGCAAGAAAACATTATTGAGGATGTTGAAGACGTCGATGTGGAGGAGCAACCTAGTTTTGAATCTTTTATGCGCAAAATCAACTCTTACGCGCACGAGGCTGAGAGGTATGGCGTAGAACTGCTTATTAAACCTAAAGAAGAAAGTTCTGTTAATGATGGTCATATGAAGAAGAATCAACAGCATGCGTCTCAAACGCAACCTCAACCGGTTGAGAATGTCCTTATGCAAACTCCTGGAAAATCAGTGAATCGGGTCGTGAAGGGAAACGTGAAAGGGAGTAGTACCAAGGGAAAGACTGTGGTAAAGGTAGGCAGTGGAGCTTTATCCGAGACTGATACGTCCAGGAATGTGGCTGATCACCGAAATATGTTTAAGGGAAAGAATGTGTTTCTCGAAATAGATGATGTTGTCGATAAGCGTATTAATCAGAAGCCTGGTCTAACGAAGAAAGAAGTGATAAAAAAGCAGAACGAACGTGTTGACTTCACTCCACCAAAGGTGAAAAACAAGGTACACGATGAAAGAGATATAAGTAAATCGGCCACTGGAAAGAATGTCGTTAGAAGAAACCAGGTAGACCAGGAGCGCTCAAACCAAGAATCTGATCCTAGGAACAATCAGCTGCCCAAAAAACTGTCTGAGCGCGTTGAGAAAGGTGAGGCACAGAGCCAGAAAGGCT
Organism: Linaria vulgaris; assembly: GCA_948329865.1. Classification (NCBI taxonomy): domain Eukaryota; kingdom Viridiplantae; phylum Streptophyta; class Magnoliopsida; order Lamiales; family Plantaginaceae; genus Linaria; species Linaria vulgaris. Next base: position 9,445,440 of record OX415249.1, on the reverse strand, counting down.
TAAAAAAGCCTGGTGCGAGGACTTATTCGGCAATGGAAAATCATGACGCACATAGTGAATCGACTCAACCAATCAGGAAAGCCAAGGAAGAGACTCTGAAAAGAATGAAGAGAGTTGTTAAAGAAGAAAATGAGAGCTCACCTGAGTTTATGGCTTTGAGCATTCTCCGTACAAGAATGAAGCAGCTTGGGAGTAAGTCGCAAGTCCGATCAGATGCAGAAGGCAGCACTTCCAAAGTGCAGAATGTCTATGCAGCTAAAACCTCAGCTATGCTTAAGAAGTACAATCGTAAGAGTAATGATCAGGAAAGAGTGGGCGACGATGGGGATTCTTCTGACTTGGAAATTCTAGACATTGATGAAGCTTTTGAAGGAAAATCAACCCCCTTTGTGCCTATGAAACAATATAGTAGCGTAAGTTACTAAATTGAACCTCTTTTTCACATCTTTACATTGAATGTTTTGATGTAATAATTATGATTGTTACTTTTGTTGTGCTGTTTTTATTTTAGATTGACTTGGTAGATGGCTCGAAGCACTCTGGTCATCCATGTGTACGGTCCGAATATAGGGAAAATGTCTTGAATGCTATTAAGAAACCGTTTGACAAAGAGGAGTATCGCAATCATCAGGAAGCAGTTCAAGTGTATTTCATTACTTATCCAGGTCAGTTTTTTGAGGTTTATATGTTTGTATTCTTATTCTCTGGTAAGAAACGGCTTCCTGTCGTTTGGCACGTCAATATTAGTGATACATTGTTGTACCGGTCATTTATCGTGGCTTTGTTGGTTAGAAGATCATGTTATATTACTGATAACTCGTAACCGTTCCATACCTTGTCTGTTGTCAATCCTTTTTCTAGTCACATTATGATTATCTTGTTCATATTCTCCCAAAATTGGTTACTTGTCATCTATTAGAATATATGTAGAGTTTAGATTATATAATAATAAGTTGGAATTGGAATATGATTGTTGAAATAAAATCTCTTTGATCAATGAATACTTAGATTTAAGAGATTTCGGCACAAGCTCGTGATATTGCATATCTTCTGTGCATACAGGTCTCAAAGCGGAACTCGTGAAGTATCGATATAACAAGGCAAAACGCCTGGTCATCCTACGGGGATTTTTCTTCTGGCTTCAGGTTAGGCGTAACTTCATAGACACTTGGGTGAATCCTTCTCTGATTTTATGTAATACTCGCATTCAAAAACGCTTTACTCCTGTATGTGGATCCAAGAATGATCTTTCTTGTAGTTTGTATTATAGGAAGCATAAAATCAACTCCATGGCAGTTCGTTCCACGAAAAATCAAATGATATTATTCCTAACTATGTTCAACATATTTGTTATAGTTTATTTCACCATTTTGACATGATTTAGCTACAAAACATATACCACTAATCTTGAATTCCATGTGTTTGATCAGAATTTGACACAAACGGGAGCATTTGAACCTTGGACCGATCGTGAATGCCTTGATGTGGAGCTGGAATCGTAGTCTGAGTAGTCAATAAGTACCGGATTATGAAAGTTTTAGATTTACAACTTTAAATTTATGTCAAAGAACCACAGAAGAATCTTATGTTTTATTTTTCTTCAGTACTACAGTATTAGTTGTTTCAATCTTGAACTTTGTATTTGTTGGATGATGGTTTACCCTGTTGGAATTCATAATTCAGACCATTTAGTTCCTTAATTTTCGTGGTTTGTTTGACTCATACTTTTTGGTACTTTTAATTTGTATTGTTGGAGCTATTATTGTTGAATGGCTCTTGAATATTTGATCAACTCTGCTTCTACTTTTGGTTTGTACATGAGGATTTCATTTCTAAATTGTTGGGTGGTTAATATAAATTAGGAAAGATATAAAAGTGTTTGGGGCTATTTAGAAATATTGAGGACTTGAGGGACTCTTATGCAATAAAGCTTTTGCAATATATATTAATGATATGAATGTACACGGGTGAAGTTGCTTTGAGCCTTTGATCGATTGCACTTCTGTAAGCCTATATTTATAGTGCTAACCACCGACTTGATTATAAGAAATATCAAAGATAATTTGCTAATTGTATGTTCTTCATTTTAAGACACATGACATCTTTAATTAATAAGGTCGTTAGGAGTTTATGCAACAATTTGCATTCTTGTTGGCCAAGCAAGAACGATCTTTGGAATCATCAGGAGAATTGCAAATTACTATTATTTTTAACACTCCTCTTAATTTGCAATTTGAGCTTCATTTCGTAGTTGTGCGATCTTCTCTGCGTGACTGCTTTTGTGAAGCTATCTGCGAGTTGTTCTTCAGCGTTCATGAACTCCAATTGAGTTTTTTTAGATGGCGAAGTTCGATATGCTTCGATCTTGTGTGAAAAACTGAATTTTTAGTCATCGTAATCGTCGACATGTTGTCGCAATAGATTGTCGTTGGAGATCCTTGCTTCTGCTATAAATCTTCAAGAATTCTCTGAAGCCAAACTGCTTCTCGCGCTGCATCTGTAGCGGCGTTATAATCTGATTCTATTAATGAAAGTGATATCGTCTTCTGCTTTTTAGACGTCCACGATATTATTTTTGATCCAAGATAGCATATCTCGACGTACTTTTATGGTCGTCGACTGATCCGGCCCCAATCACTATCATTGTATCCGATGAGATTGTTCTCTTTTTTCTTGACATGCTTGATTGTGTGATACTTCTCAAAATGACAACGGATATCCATACAAAGAAAAATAATAGTTTTTAACTCGTCTACCATCTCTCGTTTCTTTTCTTTCCACAAATTTTCATAATTCAGATATGAAAAAGAATATCAACTTAATCATATCTTGGCTGCACTGAAGGCTTTGACGGCCGAGCTATTGGAATGGTTTCCCGACAACTGCGATCAACCCAAATACACATACAATTCAAAACCTAGTAGTGTATGCTACATAAACAAAATTGAAATTGTAGGATCGAGATTGATACATCGTACACACAATGTTAAACCAACATTGGATTGTCGTCAATGTTGTTTTAACAGTGATCACAAAAAAAAAAAAAAAAAAAAAAATCACACGTCAAGTAAGAACCTTTTTCTCATATTTACTGCATTGAACACAAAAATATCACTGTCATGGAGTGTAAATCCAACCAATATCAGTAATGCAGAAAAATATAGCTTGACTAAAAAACCTTTCACTCTCTTTTTTTCTTAAAAGTCTAATCTTTGCACACAAAGTGTAGGAGCCAATATGTGAGTAAGGTTTTTGAAGGGAAGTTTAAGCCCCTTGTGACTTCAAAATATGGAAAGTGGAAACAACCCTTTCTATATTTGGAAGGCACAAAGGGTCTTAAATTTCTTTCAGTTTCAAAAAGTTCAGCAACACTGTCCTAATCTCCATGTTAACTTGTAAGATTTCTTCAACTTTAATTTAACATCTATTTATTTTTGTGGTCATGTTAGTTTTACTGTTCTTGTTTCTTTTGTTACCTTTAAAGATATCTGCTTTTTTCTTGTTCTTGTACGAGATTAGGATTTTCCAGAATAAGTAGATGTAAGTAAGTGATTGGGAGTTTATTATCAAAAGTGAGGTTGGAGAATAGTTATACATATCAGGGATTTTGTAAGAGCTAGGGCAGGGGATGATGTATAATTTGATACCAAGCTGAGCGAAGACGAGAGACGGATCGAGAAAGATTACGAGATAGATCCGTATTGTTTGTCCTGAGTTTAAGGCATATATGGAGGGGGAAAAGAAGGGATAGCGATGTTGATGAGTACAATAGCGAGGAGGACGATTATGATCCCGACCATGAGGTTGTCCTAAAAGGTTTGAACTTTGAATAATCATGGTATGGCTTACGCACTACACGCTGAGAGGGATGGTTTGGCTTCCATTGTGAAGTGCATATGATAAGCCATACAATGATCCAGTATATACAAAGAAGGCTTAGGTTCAGATAGAGAGTTTTATCCTGAAACGTGGATTACTACAAAATATGAACATGAGGTTTCAAATCAGAGTCCTGTTAGAGAGATAGACGGAGAGGACGATTAGGAGCCTCTCATGCAACAGTTCTTTGTTTACGTTAGCAAAATGCATAAATACCTGAGTTTAAGATGCAACAAAAAGCAGATTGAACTAAGTTCATCCAAGACTAGAACTAGATAAATTAAGATATTCCAACCAAAAGACAAAAAGAATCACACATTCTATTCTTAATAATGTGGTAACTGTGTTCATAACCTCAAGTTTGTTCCAATTGCTATAAAACCAAATCGATAAACTCTCCACTCTATGGATACTTCCATTTCTCATGCCATCACAAAGTTAAAGGGCACCGTTTTTTTATACTTAAGGGACAACAAGTCCAATGAAAGCATCACAAAGTCCAGTAAACCTCAAAATTTTAATCTGTCAAAATCAAAGCCTCAAATTCTTCAACTAATTAGGGTGATGGTCAAGATAGGATTTTTTTTTTCTTTATCCTTCTATATATGGTTGGTTCATTGCACGTTAGGCTAAATGCAATGAAGAGATTGAGTTATAGCCACCTCTATGATTCCCACATCAGAGGAGGAGATATCATATCATATTTAAAAAAAAAAAAAATCCTATCTTGACCTTCTGGTTAGTTGAGGATTTTGAAGTTTTACATTTGGTTATATATTCTCGATTTTACATTGCTCTAAATATACTGGAGCACCTTAAGAAAATATAAGCAAAACCTTTCCCTAAACTTTTTGATAACTATGGTAAGTGGAAATTTGTTTTCCATATTCAGTGGGAATAGCGTTATGCACTTAACTTGCTGAGACTTTTTGAAATTTATTGATTCGGTTTTGTGGTGATGAACAAAATTTATGTTATGCCTAGATTTGAGCTGTTCTTGTGGTTGGTGTCTTGATATGACTATCTCTAGTGTTGTTCCGTGGGATTAGCTGAATTTATCAGGTTTGCGTTTCTTTCATGATTTCTTGAACAGTTTTTCATAGTTGCATCTGTTGTTTGTTGCATCTCAAATTCGGTACTCACGCGTTCTACTAACCAAAACAAAAAGACTTTTGCACGAGCAATTCAGTAACCTAGGATCTGTGTGCCATTTAATATCATGAGTTGTTTTTAGTGCAAAAGTTGTGCATTTGTATAATTCTGCCTAGTGTCTACTGTCGAGTTTAAATTAATCATCATAATTTATTTCCTCACGACTTTTATTTGGTGAAATGGGACAGGATTTTCTTATATTTGTTTGTGCAACATAAAAAGCGAAAAATTACGATAAATATTTTATCCAATTCTACTCTAGTTGATAGCTCTTTAGCCTTTAACGTTTATTTTGTATTTTACTCTTTGAATATTTCATCAAAGATGATTTGATAAAGGCAAAAATAGATGATGACATGATATCATCTTGAGATTTGTGAAAGTCTGTCGAAATGTCCTGGCTGTGAGCCTCAAGTTTTCATGGTTTTTGAAACCTTCGATTACATTAGGAGAGTAAGACTATGTTTGTTACTTATTATCAAGGTTACAAATTTTGTTCTATTGATATGATTTTGTCTAAGTACTACACCTCAAAATTCAGATGTTTAACGTAGGCAGATCTTATGGAGCATCTTTTACAGCTTGAAAAGAAAAAGCCTAAATGCTTGAACCTCTGGCTTTGGTACTTATCTTGACTTCAGGTCGGAAGCTTAGTCCACATCACGCATCTACAATGTGTTTGTAGTTTTCCTTTTCGAGATCTTTATTTATGATGCATGAGTGAAAAAAGTAACGTACATCGTGTTATCCAACACCTAACTCAACTGATGCAAAGTGCATGAGAAAAATAAATAGATATTACATGAGTGGTGCATAAAAGTCTACTAGTAATACATTGTTCTTATGAGAATATTTTTAACCTTTGAAACATAATTGCCAGCGTGAGGGATCTTTAAGACCTTGGCAAGATTCAGAATGCCTTTCCATTAGATCTCATTAAGTTGCTGGTTTTTCGTCGTGGGAAGAGTGCTCATATTCTTCTTTAACATTTTTTTATTAGAGCACAACTTCCAATATATTTTTACCGAAAAAACCTTTCACTCTTTCTTTTAAAGGTCCAATTTTTCCACACACACACAGAGAGTACTCTCAGTGTAGCAGCCAGTATTTAAGTAAGATGTTTTTGTGGGATTCATCCAAAAAAAAAGTTTTTTTTTGAAGGAAGGTCAAGCCCCTTGTGCCTTCGAAATATAGAAACAATTTTTTTATACTTTGAAGGCACAAAGGGTGTTAAATTTCAATATCAAAAAGTTCAGCACTATCCAGAATCTCCATGTGAACTTGTAACATTCTGGAACTTTTCGGTACTTTAACTTGTATTTGTGTGAATGAAATTATGTTGAGGGTTATATTGGTTTTACTGTTCTTTTCACTTTATTTACTAGTTTTACCTTTAAAGATATCTTCTTTGTTCTTGTTATGTAACATGAGATTAGGATTTTTCAGAGTTAGAATATATTAGTAAGTGATAGGGAGTTTAATATCAAATGTGGGGTAGGAGCATAGTAATACATACCAGGGATCTAATAAGAGCTAGGCCAGGGGATGACTAGTTTGATACCAGCTGGGCTAAGACGAGAGACGTATCGAGAAAGATTAGGGGATAGATTCACATTACAAGGACTTTTTGTTTGCCCTGAGTTTAAAGCATGCGGAGGGGAAAAAAGGGTTAGCAGTGTTGATGAGTACAATAGCGAGGAGGACGATTATGATCCCGACCATGAGGCTGTCTTAAAAGGTTTGAACTTTGAAGGATCGTGGTGTGGCTTATGCACTTCGATTAGAGGGATGCTTTGCCTTTTGTTTCAGTCATGCGTTCTACTGACTGAAACAAAAAGACGTTTGCACAGGCAATTCAGTAACCTAGGATCTGTGGCCATTTAATATCATGAGTTGTTTTTAGTGCAAGAGTTGTGTATTTGTATAATTCTGCCTAGTGTCTACTGTCGAGTTCAAATCATCATAATATATTTCCTCACGACTTTGATGAAGCAAAATGGGTCGGGATTGTGCAACATAAAAATCACATATTTTACGAGAATTTTTTTTCTCCGATTCTACTCCAGTTGATAGTTACGCAAAATATAGAAGATGTCATGATAAATGCTTTCATTAAGACAGGATATCATCTTTTTCTGACATGGAACGGATTTTATGAACTTTAAATTACTTACACTTCAAATTGTTTGAGATGTAGGTAGCAGAAAAAGAAAAAATGTGAAAGCCTGTCAATATGTCCTGGCTGTGAGCCTCAAATTTTCATGGTTTTTGGTAACCTTCACTTAAATTACGAGAGTAAGACTGTGTTCTTAACTTCTTATCACGGTTAAAGAGTTTGTTCTGTTGATATCATTTTGTCTGTACGTCAACTCAAAATTTATATTTTTAGTGTATGCAGATCCTATGGTGCATCTCTAGCAGCTTGAAAACAAAAGGCCTAAATGCTTGAACCTCTGGTTTTGGTACTTATTTTGGCTTCAGGTTTGGTGGCTTAGTTCACATCATGCATCTAAACCGTATTTATATCCTCTTTTAGATCTTTATTCTTTTACAACATAATGAACCTGTGAAAAAAGCAACATACATGTTATCTAGCCTAACACTACTGATGCAAAGATGCACGAGAAAAATAAACAAATGTTACATGAGAGGTGAATAAAAGTCTACTAATAATACATATATTTTTCTTTCAACAGTTCCACTCATGCTTATTATTCTTGTGACCGAATTCTTTTAACCTTTGAAACAGAATTGCCAGCGTGAGGGATCACTAAGACCTTGGCAAGATGCAGAATGCCTTTCCGTTAGATCTCATTAATATTGTGGCATTTCCCATAACTTCTTCGTAGAGGGATGCCTTTCGCACCTGATCGAACTTAAGTTTCTGATTTTCTGTTGTGCGAGGAGTGCTCATATTTTTCTGTCACAACGCTCTTCAACTTTTTTCTGGCTTTGTCTCTCCTTTCCTAAGTTCATGAGCCGACTCACTACACTCGTCATGATTTTCTATAACGGTGTAAGTCCTTCAACCAGGCTTTTCTAAACCTTTCAAAGCTCTCAGACAGTTTTTAGGGCAGCTGATTACTCTTAAGTTTAGCTTTTTCAAGGTAATGTCTTTTTCTCTAGTTTTCTTCGTTGTTCTTTTTAGTGTTTCAGTCTTTAGTTCAGGTTGATAGTGGTTTGATCAAAGTGATCCTGATAGTTGGTGCTGTACAAAACAGCGGTCAAAAGCAATCCTTTATTCACTTCCTATTAGCTGGAAAATGTGAAGACTGAAGAATGTAACACTGGAAAAGACAAGGAAATACATTCACTATCAATTGCTGAAGTTGGGGGCGTTTGCTTCAGACATTCGGTCCTACGAACAATTAGTTTCCCCAAGAACTATCTGAGCGCGTTGAGAAAGGTTTCAAGACTTACTCTGTTGGAGAAAATCACCACGTTCACGAGCACAGTGAATTGGTTCAAGCGCTTAAGATAGGTGAGGGTGCATAGTCAGATAAATGGAATTGATTTAGACGTAGAGATTCTCGACAGTGCTGAAGGAAACTAGCTTTAAGTTGCTTCGACATTCTTCACTTAGCGAGTGACGCCTTTCGCACCTGATCAAACCTGGTAGCGATTACCAAGAAGCTGTCTCTTTGTTGTGCGAGGTGTGCTCGAAGGAATTACCTCAGACGAGCTCCCATTTTCTTCTGTCTTTCGTTTTGTACTTCTTGTGAACATTAGGAAGAAGTTGTATTATGTTACTGTTTACTTCTGTGTCTTTTTTCCTTTCAGAACGAGTTGATGTTCTTGAAGAACGTGATATTAATTTTTTCATCAAATGGTTCAAAAAGAGAGGGACAATGTGGCGGTTGGAGAATATGGTGATGTTAACAGTTTGACAACAATTTATGCGAACTTAAGTTGTTTTGCTAATAGTTTTTCATATATAAGAGAATAGAGATTACATGACAACCATTGGTACGTTGAAACAAAACTTTGTTGGAACGAGTTATATTAAAAAGTCACAATTTTTGTATATATCTTTTCTTTTTTCTTTTTTGATGGATAACAATTTTTGTATTTATTAACTCTAGTCTTTTGCATCCGATACTCTAATCACTTTTATATGTTTTTGGTAATTGTTGAAATGAATTAAGTTGTGTATCTAGACAACTTGTGGCGGATTACAGATTAACTCTTTGATGAGTTATTGATAAAAAAATTATATATTACAAATTTAATTATTATTATTATTATAATTCACAATATTAGAGTGCTTAGGCATTAAATTCATGACAGTGTAAGTGTATATTAATTACAACGAAACGTCAATCAAATCAACCGCCCAAGAATTTTACTGGACGCTACAACTTCCCATATTATTATCATTAATTTATTACTTTTTTATTTGATACGAAGCTTCATTCTATACTTCAAAAATCCAATCTTTAATACCAAGATTGGTAAGTTTTACTTTAACAAGATTTCATCTTTCTTGATTTTTGTTTATGGGTGTTTGTTGTTTAAGGTTGAACTAATTGCAGCATGTTTTTGTACTTCTTTTGGAGAATACTTTTGAATGATGTTGTATTATGTTCTTGTTTACTCTTCTGGGATTTTTGAACATGCATTTGTGTAAACGAAAGTATAAATCTTTCTGGGATTACATTACCTTAACTATCCCTTTTCAAATCAGTTTAAAGTATGAACCTTTAAAGGCATCTTTTTTACTTGTTATGTAGCAGGAAATCAGGATTTTGAGGAAGTAAAAGAGTTTGATTAGGGAGTTTTCATCAAAAGAAATAGTTTGAAAAGAGATGGAATATGCGGGGTTGTCGGAGTATAGTGATGTTTATCAGGATATGGTAGAAGCTAGGGCAGGGGATGAACAGCTTGATACCGAGTTGGGCGAATTTGTGAGACGGATGGAAGACGACAACAGGGTTGATGCAGATTATAGGGACTTTCTCGTGTCCTGTATTCTAGCTGAGAAAGATCGTATTACGGCGTACGAGGAGGAAAGACAAAACAATAACCGTGACAATGATAATGCATATGATAGCGAGGGCGAATATGATCCTGAGTATGAGCTTTTCTTAAAGAACTTGAGGAAGCATGGAAAGTCGTACGCACTTCATAATGAGACTGATGGTTTGCCGTTGATTGTATACGAACAAGATTCGGGCTCAGATAGCGAGCTTGATCCAGAACCTAGGAGAGTGACAAGGAGTGCTACGAGACATGCACGCAAAGTTTCAGAGCAGATTCTTGATGAAGAAGAGGATTCCGGGCTTGGTTCAGATTGTGAGCGTGAACCAGTACCTAGGAGAAAAACAAGGAGTTCTATGAAACGTGACAACGAGAAACCGTCTTACAGAGAATCAGTGGAGCTTGCCAAGAGCAAGAAAGTAGAGGAGGTGGCAAGCAAAATTGATGAGATTGAAGCGGATACTGAATATCAAGAGTTCCATCGAAGTTGCAAAATTGTGGGTGCTCATTTGGCTTATCGGAAAGATGGTCATTCAGTTGTATATTTCACAACCAGTGAAGAAAACGATCAGGAGAACAAGACGGGTGATGATGACATAAGTGACATCTCCTCCTCTGATGTGGAAATCGTAGAGGTTGCTTTAACTTATTCTCTTCACTATGGTTGATACATTGCACGTCTAGTTTATATCCCTTATCTGTATTATTTATATATGTTGCGTGATCTCACTTCTACAGATGGATGAGGATGGTTCTCTGAATGCGGAAGCTGAGTTTAGGCAACGGGTAATTTCCGTTATTAGTAAACCGTATAACCGCGAGGAGTATGATAGGCTTTGGGAACAGATTTCAAGTATCAAGCCTGAGTATCGTCACAAGGAGTTGCGTAATGGGAGGGAGATGTCATATCCGACGGAGAAAGATGGAAAATCCTATCTTGACCACTACCCTGGTTAGTTCAAGATTTTGTGGTTTTACTTGATTTTTTGATGCTTTTATTGGACTACTTGTACTTTAAGAAGGCTATAACAAACCGTGTCCTTAAAATTTTGTGATGGACATCGTCAATGGAAGTGTTATGCACACAGCTAACCACATTAAGAACAGAGTTCGTGTGTTTGCATGTCTTTTGATTGGGGTGTCTGAGTTTATTAAGTTTTAGTCTTGTTTCTTGGGAGGGGCTGAGTTTATCTGTTTTGTATTTCACTCAGGGTTCCTTGAACGGTCTTTTGTGGTGACCCTGCGTATGCTTTTTGTTGCATCTTAAACTCCAGTGTTTATGCATTCTGCTTACGCAAAAACTTTTTGCACGAGATGAATTAAATATGTGATTAATTGTTAACTGTTTGGGCTAGTTAATATCATATGACTGATTTTAGAGCACTGGTTTGCATTCGTGCAACACTGTCTACCGTGAAGTTTAAGCCAAGTTGATATAGCAGTATTTCTTACAATTTTGATGCAATATAAAGAGGTCAGGATTCTACGTAATCTTTGTTTATGTGAATTGGCCTCTAGACATTGCTGCTGAATAGAGGACATGTGTAGGAGTGTACAAAAATCACAAATTTTACTAGTAACCTGTTATCCAATTGGCCTTCAATGTGGATTTAGTATTTTACTCTTATGTTATTTCAACTTATAGCCTCGAAACTTTCATGGTTATTAGAACCTTCAGATTCCATTTTGAGAGTAAAAATATGTTTTCTCTTATTAAGGTTCAAAGTTTTTTCCACTGACATGATTTTTCCTGGGGAATACTTCGTCTGAAGATTAAACTTTTGATGTATGCAGATCTTATGCAGCAGCTCTTGGAGTTCCGATACGATGAACATAAATGCTTGAACCTCTTACGCGGGTTCTTCGTTTGGCTTGAGGTTGATAGCTTATTTCACATCATGAACCTACGATGTCCTTGTAGTTTACCTTTTTCTTTGACATTATGCATTATTTGTGACGAACTGGTGAAAATCCTTTTTTCTCTTCGACACAACTAACGCGAAGATGCACGAGAGAAATAAACAGATACTATAGGAGAAGTACATCCAGTTAGTACTTCATAAGAGTCTATTAATAATACATGTGATTTTCTTTTTGATAGTTCCAGTTACGCTTATTATTTACTGACTGCGTTTTTTCTACCTTGAAACAGACTTGCCAGCATCAAGGATCATTCATGCCTGGGAAAGATGAAGAATGCCTTTCGATATAGATCAATAATCTCTTTACTACATATTGTGGCATTTCCTAGTTTACGAAGATCATAGTTAACTTGAAAAATTGTTGAACCAGTATCTAAATCGGGTGTAGCAAGTATTTGATGTGTTTTGTAGTAAACTAATGCTTGATGCTGGGAGGTGCATATGATACTGATTCGCTTTAGGAGTATTTTTTTTGGGCAACGAAATTTGAAGTATATTCTCCCATTTCTCATTGTCATTTTCACTGCCTTTTGATCACGTTCGGATAGTTACGTTCCGTGGCCCTATTTTACATTTTCTAGCTGCCCGTTGTAGTTGAATCCGATACATGGTTTTCCCATGCTGAAGTTCAAGACTCTTGCATTCATGTTGTATTGAATTTGTCCTTCATAAAGCAGCTTTCTTATGTAGTGCTCAGTGTCAGAACCGATCAGCCGGAGCGTATATTCTGTCAATGGAGCTCCCTGTTTCATCACATCAATACAAGCATCATCAGTATCTTTGTGCTGGCAACTGTCATTTTAATTTGTATGATTGCATTTTTTACCCCCGAAGTCTGGTCTTATTACAGAAACATTCCTTCAGAGCTATGAAGAAGTTGCACATAAGTCCCCAAAGGTTTGATGTATCCCTTGTTGAAAAATATTACACATAATCTTTATGTTTCTGAAGTCCTAAGATGTAGACCCATAAGAACTCAAAGTTTTCTGTAATTAGACCAAATTTTAGGGGACGTGGATGTAATTATCCTTGTTCGTGGTGTATGGTGTGGTCTTTATTTCTTTTGGTATTCTTTCTCAAGGTAGGACTTAATCTTCAAGAAAGTTTGTGATAAACAATAAATCAAAGAGATGCATAGTCACCCCATAATGATCTTTTTCTCATATCAGTAATGCAGAAAAATATAGTTTAACTAAAAAACCTTTGACTCTTTCTTTTTAAAAGTCCAATCTTTGCACACAAGGTACTCTCGTGTAGCAGCCAGTATGTGAGTAAAGCTTTTAAAGGGAAGTTTAAGCCCCTTGTGACTTCAAAATATAAAACAACCCTTTTTATATTTCGAAGGCACAAAGGGTCTTAAATTTCAGTTTCAAAAAGTTCAGCAACACTGTCCTAATCTCCATGTTAACTTGTAAGATTCTTCAACATTAATTTGGGTTTTATTTAACTTGTATTTGTATTTGGGGTCATGCAAGTTTTACTGTTCTTGTTTGATTCGGAGTTTATTATCAAATGTGAGATTGGAGAATAGTTATACATATCAGGGATTTAAGTAAGAGCTAGGGCAGGGGATAAATAGTTTGATACCAAGCTGAGCAAAGACGCGAGACGGATCGAGAAAGATTCGCATTACAAGGACTTTTTGTTAGTCCTGAGTTTAAGGCATACATAGGTAAAAAAAGGGATAGCGAGGAGGACGATTATGATCCCGACCATGAGGTTGTCTTAAAAGGTTTAAACTTTGAAAGATCATGGTATGGTTTATGCACTACACGATGAGAGTGATGGTTTGCCTGTTTGCCTTTGGTTGCTTTATAGTATACTAAGGCGAATCATCCTTCTCATTGTGAAGTGCATATGATAAGCTATACTATGATCCAGTATATATGAAGAAGGTTTAGGTTCAGATAGGTAGTTTGATCCTGAAACTTGGAGTACTACAGAATATGAATATGAGGTTTCAAATCAGAGTTCTGTTAGAGAGGTAGACGGAGAGGACGATTAGGAGCCTCTCATGCAACAGTTCTTTGTTTACGTTAGCAAAATGCACAAATACCCGAGTTTAAGATGCAACAAAAAGCAGATAAAACTCAGTTCATCCAAGACTAAAACTAGATAAATTAAGATATTCCAACCAAAAGACAAGAAGAATCACACATTATGTTCTTAATGTGGTTAACTGTGTCCATAACCTCAAGTTTAATTTGTTCCAATCGTCCGAAAATCAAATCGATAAACGTCCCACTCTATGGATACACACTTCCATATACCATGTCCATCACACAAGTTCAAGGGCATCGTTTGTTGTACTTAAGGTACAATGGAAGCATCACAAAATCAAGTAAGCCTCAAATTCTTCAACTAACAAGGATGGTGGTCAAGATAGGATTTTTTTTTTTTTTTTATCTTTATTCGTCTATATATTGCTTGTTCATTGCACGGCAGGCTAAATGCAATGAATGGATTGAGTTATAGCTACCTCTATGATTTCCACGTCAGAGTGGGAGATATCATATCATACGAATAAAGATGGAATCCTATCTTGACCTTCATGTTAGTTGTGGATGTTGAAGTTTTAAATTTGGTTATATATTCTCGATTTTACATCGCTCTGAATAGACTTGAGTACCTTTAGGAAATATAACCAAAATCTTTCCCCAATGTTTTCGATGAATATGGTAAGTGCAAAGTTTTATTCAATATTGAGTGTGAAATAGTGTTACGCACTATTTGCTATTTATTGATTTGGTTTTGTGGTGATGAACATAATTTATGTTATGCATAGATTTAAGTTGTTCTTGTAGTTGGTGTGTCTTGATATATATGACTAGCTCTAGTGTTGGTCCGTGGGATTAGGTGAATTTATCAGGTTTGTGTTTTACTCATGGTTTCTTGAACAATTTTTCATATTTGCATGTGTTGTTTGTTGCACCTAAAGTAGGTATTCATGCGTTCTACTTACCAAAACAAAAAGACTTTTGCATGAGCAATTCAGTAACCTAGGATATGTGGGCTATTTATTATCATGAGCCGTGTTTGGTAAATGAGTTTTGCATTTGTATAATTCAGCCTAGTGTCTACTGTCGAGTTCAAATTAATCATCAAGATTTATTTCCTCAGGACTTTGATTAGGGCAAAATACTTCAGGATTTCCTTAATTATTGTATGTGCAACATAAAAATACAAGAAATTTTATGTCCGATTCTACTCCAATTGATAGTTACGAGAAATATACAAGATGTCATGATAAATGCTTTTACTAAGACATGGATCATCTTGTTCGACATTGACGAGAATTGTGAACTTAGAACTACGAACAATTTAAATTGTTTGAGATGTATACAGTTGAAAAACAAAAAAAAAATGTGAAAGCCTGTCAAAATGTCATGGCTGTGAGCCTCAAATTTTCGTGGTTTTGGAAAACATTCAATTTCGTTACGAGAGTAGGAAGGACTATGTTCTTAACTTCTTTTCAAGGTTTGTATTGATATGATTTTGTTTCAGGTATGCGTGTCAAAATTTATATTTTTAATGTATGCAGATCTTATGCAGCTTCTCTTATAGCTTGAAAACAAAAGTCCTAAATGTTTGAACCTCTGACTTTGATACTTGTTTTGGCTTCAGACCGGTAGCTCGGTAACTTAGTTCACATCATGAATCTACAATGTATTTGTAGTTTACCCTTTTAGAGATCTTCTTTCTTTTATGTGGCATAATGCATTATTTGTGATGAACCACTAAAAAAAGTAACCTATATTTGTGTTATCCATCCTAACACCACTAATGGATAAACATATATATTACATGAGAGGTGCATAAAAATCTACTAATAATACATGTGTTTTTCTTTCGACAGTTTCAGTCTTGCTTACTGTTTTTGTGACATAATAATTTTAACCTTTAAAAACTGAATTGCCAGCGTTAGGGGTTGTAGAAGATATGATTGTATTTGTGTATTATTTAGTTAGATTTAGAGGGTTTTTGTTTCCTTATTTTTTTCCAGGTCATTAGGATTTGATTAGGATAGTTCCCTTTTTCAGGGATGTTGTAGATATATATATTTGAGGATCTCTCTCTCTTTCTTCTTCTCTCCACCATGTTAATTGAAGATGACAAATCTAGGATACTTCCGAATCCTCCACAACATCAGATTCAACTACAAATTCAAGAGGAAACATGGAGACCGTAATTCATGGTGGCTCAGAATCATCCTCAATCTCAGTCACACATAAAATGGTCATAATTTCCTCCAATTGTCTCAGTCTGTCATGGTGTTCATATGTGGTAAAGGTGTTCATAAGAGGTAAAGGCAAAGATGATTACCTTACGGGTGAGGTAATGATGCCGGATTCAACATATTCTAGGTACAAAAAGTGGAAATCTAAAAACAATATGATTATGTCATGGTTAATTAGTTCCATGAATAATTATATTGGTGAAAATTTCCTACGCTTTGAGACAACAAAAGAGATTTGGGATGCAGCGAGAGAGACGTACTCGAGTTTAGAAAATACTTCAAAATTATTCCAGATTGAAACCGTTCTCCATGACTTTCACCAAGGAGATCAATCTGTCACACATTTTCTTGGTACTCTTACTCGACATTGGTAACAATTAGATTTATTTAAGATATTTTCGTGGACATACACTACTGATTTTGCCTTGTACAAGAAAATTTTAGAGCAGAAGAGAACTTGTAAGTTCCTCCTCGGCCTTAATAAGGATTTGGACCAGTCAGAGCCATATCTTGGGTAAAAATGCTCATGTTGCTGCCACTACTGAACATCCCGCATCTGAAACTCAATCGTTCAGTAAAGAACAAATGGAGATTCTTCAGCAATTGCTTGCTCAAGCCACTGTTCGTTCACCTACTGGCTTGGCAGTTCACACATAGCATAATAATCGTCCGTGGATTATAGATACAGGCGCCTATGACCATATGACTAGTGAAGCCTCCCCGTTCCACGAGTATAAACCAAGTAAAGGTAATTTTTCAGTTCACATTGCCGATGGATCACACTCAAAGATTGCAGGAACGGGTTCTATTAAACTCTCAAAAGAGTTAACTCTTATTTCAGCCCTTCATGTACCTGGATTAGATTACAATCTTCTCTCGATAAGCAAGATCACTCAAAACTTAAATTGTGTGGCTAAATTCTACCCAAATGTTTGTGTTTTTCAGGACCTGAGCTCGGGGAAGACGATTAGCAGTGCTAGCTTGTGTTTTGGTCTCTATTTCCTTAACCTTCCACCCGCCGCATCTCTTTCACAGTCAAGTGTTGGACATGTTTTGAGTCTATCTTCCAGTTCTTACAATACTTTTTTCAATTTCAGTATCAATAAAGATAGTGAAATTGTCTTGTTACACTATCGATTAGGTCACCCTAGTTTTTTGTACTTATCAAAATTGTTCTCGAAGATCTTTATCGGTAAAAATCCTTCTCTATTTCAGTGTGACGTATGTCAATTTTCTAAACACACAAGACATTCCTATACAAAAATTAAATACAAACCATATAAACCCTTTGCTCGTATACATAGCGATGTGTGGGAACCTTTGCGAATCAAAATATTTCTAGCCCCAGATGGTTCGTTTTGTTTGTTAATGATCACTCACGCATCAATTGGGTGTTTCTCATGAAATAAAAATCAAAAGTGGGGACAATTATTCAGAAATTTCAGGCTTTGATTCAAATTCGATTCAAATCCAACATTAAAATCCTCAAGACAGATAATGCAAAAAAGTACCTTTCTACTCATCTTTCCTCATACTTGGTCCAGCATGGTATTCTTCATATCAGCTCATGCGTTGACATCCCCCACAACAAAATGGGGTGGCCAAACGCAAAAACAGGCATCTTCTTGAAGTTACCAGGTGTCTCATGTTCTCGTCTAATACTCCTAAATTCTATTGGGGAGAATCTATTCTAACTGCTGCATATCTTGTCAACAGAATGCCTTCCAGAATACTTGACTTTAAATGTCCTCATCAAGTTCTCCTAGATATATTCCCGCACTCACGGTTTGTTTTTCCCAACTTACTGCTCAAAATATTTGGTTGCACGTCATTTGTTCATATTCATTCCCAACATAGAAGCAAACTTGACCCACGAGCTAGCAAATGCATCTTTCTTGGTTATGCACCCACTCAAAAAGGATACAAGTGTTACTCACCTCGGACTCGTCGTTTTTACATCCCATGGATGTCACTTTTTTTGAACAAATCCCTTTTTATCCCAAATCTGCAATTCAGGGGGAGAGTATGAGTGAATCTCAGTTTTGAAAAAAACTTCGAGTGGAACAACGACGGGACACATATGCAACCCCTTTCTCCTCATTCTCAGCTTCCAACTCAAACTGTGCAGAATTCATCCACTAAAAATTAGCAACCAGAATTCCCTACAAATCAAATTACAAGTCCTTCTAACCTTAGAGTCTACCAAAGGCGACGAAGACTGGGAATAGAGCTTGAAACACGGCATCCTAACCAAAATTCTGATCTGAATTCAGTACCTCCTGATGACACATGTATGAATGAATTTGTTACTAATGAGTCTGCAGCTCCTATTATTGATGATTTGGACAGGCCTATTGTCGAAAGAAAAGGAGTGAGAAGGTGCACAAGTTATCCCATCAGCAATTATGTATCCTATGATAACTTATCACCGGCCTACAAAGCCTTTGTTACTTCATTGGATAGTGTTCAAGTCCCAAATAGTTTCTATGAGGCTCTTAAAAATCCAAGATGGAAGAAGGTTGTTCAAGAAGAGTTGAATGCTCTCGAAAGAAATGGCACTTGGGTTTTCACAGATCTTCCTCCAGGGAAAAGACATGTTGACTGCAAATGGATCTTTACGGTTATACAACAGGCTGATGGGAGCATTGAAAGGTTGAAGGCTCGATTGGTAGCTAAATGTTTCACTCAATCTTATGGGATTGACTATCAAGAAGCATTCGCTCATGTGGCAAAAATTAATTCCATTTGGATCCTACTTTCATTGTCTGTAAATCTTGAGTGGAACTTATATCAATTAGATATAAAAAATGCATTTCTGAATGGCGACTTAGAAGATGAAGTGTACATGCAAATTCCACCAGGATTTGATGTGAATATACATCGGAAGAAGGTGTGCCATCTTAAAAAATCTTTGTATGGTCTTAAGCAATCACCACGTGCATGGTTTGACAGATTTGCAAAGGCTGTCATTAAATCTGGTTATGTGGTAGATCATAAATTATTTATTCGCAAAACTCCCTCCAAAAAGGTCGCTCTACTAATAGTATATGTTGATGACATTATACTATCAGGAAATGATGAGAGGAGGAATTGCAATCTCTGAAGATTCGTCTTGCCAAAGAGTTTGAAGTGAAAGACTTAGGCCATCTCACGTATTTTCTTGGAATGGAAGTGGTCACATCCCAAAAAGGGATTGTGATATCTCAAAGAAAATATATTCTGGACTTATTGAAGGAGACAGGGATGTTAGGGTGTAAACCCGTCGATACATCTATGGATCCTAATAAGAAAATTGGGGTTGAACAAGATAGTACACTTGTGGATAGAGGGAGATACCAGAGACTTGTCGGTAGATTGATATATATATCACATACGAGGCCTGATATTAGCTTTGCTGTTAGTTTTGTTAACCAATTCATGCATAGTCCCACTAAGGAGCATATGAATGCGGTTAATAGGATACTAAAGTATTTGAATATGACACCTGGGAAGGGATTAATTTTCAAGAAAACAGAAGATATGGATGTAATTATCTACACGGATGCAGATTGGGATGGAAACTAAACATATAGGAGGTCAACTTCTGGATATTGCTCATTTGTATGGGGGAACTTAGAGACTTGGAGGAGTTAGAAACAATCTGTTGTCGCTAGAAGCAGTGCAGAGGCAGAGTTTAGAGCCTTAGCTCAAAGAATTTGTGAAGGAATCTGGATTGGCCGTCTTCTTACTGAACTTGGCACGAGTAACTCCACACCAGTCAAGATGATGTGTGATAATCAAGCTGCTATCAGCATTTCAAAGAATCCAGTTCATCCAGATTTCTAATGCTACAATTCGGTTGAGCTACATTCCTACTCGGCATCAGATTGCAGATGTACTTACTAAAACATTACCTCGTCCGAAATTTGTAGAGTTAAGTAGCAAGCTTGGTCTGTATAACTTATACAAACCAGCTTGAAGGGGAGTGTAAAAGATATGATTATATTTGGGGTATTATTTAGTTAGATTTAGAGAGATTTTGTTTCCTTATTTTTTTTCAAGATCATTAGGATTTGATTCAGGATAGTTCCATTTTTCAGGAATGTTGTAGATGTATATATTTGAGGATTATTCCTCCTTTCAAATCAATGAAGTATACAGATTATGAAAAACTTCAGGGATCATTAAGCCATTTGCAAGACACAAAATACCTTTTCATTAGATCTCATTAGTATTGTGGCCTTTCCCAGAACTTCCTCGCAGAGGGATGCCCTTCGCTCCTGAGTACTGGTCGAACTTAAGTCGTAGGTTTTTTGTTGTGTGAGGAGTGCTCATATTCTTCTTTAACAACTTTTATCAACTTTTTTCTAGCTTTGTCCCTCTACTTTATTAAGTGCATGAGCCCACCTCACGACACTTGTAATGATTTTCTGTAATGGAGTAAGTCCGTGCACCAGGCTTTTCTAAACCTTTCTCATAGCTCCCAGACAATTTTTGAGGGAGCTGATTATTCGTAGGACCGGATGACTGAGGCTAACGAACCTGTCGCTAAGTTTAGGTATTTCGAGGTAATGTATGTTTCTCTGGCTTTCTCCTTTGTTCTTTTCGGTGTTTCAGTCTTTAGTCGTGACAATTTTATGTTGGTAGTGATTTTATTATGTTCATAGGACCGAATGTCTGAAGCGAACGCCTCCATCATCAGCAAATTGTTGTATTTTCTAGTGTTACATTCTTTAGTCTTCACATGTTGCAGCTAATAGGAATTGAATAAAGGATTGCGTTTGGCCCGTTGTTTTGTACAACAACAACTATAAGCATCGTCTATAGTTTTCCCAAGAACTATCTCAGCGTGTTGATACAGGTACGAAGAAACCTAGTTCGAGTACTTCCTATGTGGTAGAAAATCATCACGAGCATATTAAATTGGCTCAAGCACTTAAGAAAGGAGAGAGACAGGGCAGAGTCAGAAAAAGAGAGTGACAATGGAATTGGTTCAAATGTAAAGATTCTTAACAGTGCTGAAGTTTTTGAAGGAAATATAAGGGAACGTGTTCACATTTTTATTTGTTAGACATTAGGAGATAAAACGAGAAACATAGTGTACGCTTAGGTACTTATCAAGATTTACCTTACACAATATACACAGTTAATCAACATCCAAACGTGCTTAAGTATTAAATGCATGACCAACAACTAATTGCCATCACCGCCAAGAATTTTATTCGATGCTACAACTTCCCATATTATATTGCTATGATCTTTTCTGCGGAAAAAGACAAAACCCTTAAAAAAATAAAAAATTTAGCCCCCTAACGTTTCAAAATTAGCATTGTACACCCCAAAGTATCGATCAACGGTTCGTTTTGGATACATGTTCACATTTTTATTTGTTAAACATAGTTGAGGGTATTTAGCATACATTAGAGGCATATTGTCGCTTTTGAAACATTAGGAGATAAAACGAAACGTGCTTAAATATTAAATACTATGTAGCATGCTTTGTGAGTGGGTTGAGTGAAGAATTACAGTCACAAATCTCTTTGTTTAACCCTACCACTCTCCAACAGGCTATGGAGATAGCTAGAAAACATGACAAGGTGAATGAAACAGCTAAGAGGTTCAAACCTAAGCCATACACATTGCCCTCTCCTAACTACAAGAGGCCAAATGAAGTGACAACATCCCCTGTCAAATCATTGACCCCACCAGCTACTAATAACATTAGAAAACCCCTTAATGCTACTGAAATGCAGTCCAAGAGAGCCAAGGGTTTGTGTTTTAATTGTGATGACCATTACACTTTTGGTCATAAGTGTAAAACTAAGCAATTCTACTTATTGCTTAGTGAGGAGGAAGAGGAAGCTTATCTGTGTTCATTAAGAGGGGTGAGAGAAGGAGTACAGTGGGCTTCTGAAGATGTAGCTGAACGCTCCTGAAGATGTAGCTGAACTCACTGTTCAGGCAATCAAAGGGCAAGCCACTGAAAATACATTTAGGTTTTTTGGAGAGTATAAAGGGCAACCTCTACTCATACTCATCGATTGTGGAGCTAGCTACAACTTCTTGGATGCTTCATTAGCCAAGAGGTTTGGGTGTAGCATTGATTCCACTACACCCATGTTGTTGAAAGTAGCTGACAGTAGGAAGCTAATAAGCAACCAGAGGGTGCTGGATTTCCAGTGGAACATGCAAGGGCACAATTGTACTTTTTCCACCAGGTTATTGAATATGGGTAGCAACCACATGATCATTGGTGGGGATTGGTTGAGACAACATTGTCCCATCAAGCTTGATTACATGAATATGACTATTAGTGCCAGATTACAAGGGGAGAAAGTTGTATTCCAAGCTATCACTAAGGGAGCAGAGTGTCATGTCATATCTGGACCAGCTATGAACAAACTACTATTGTCAGAAGATGAAATGCTAGAGGGCAATATCTTTGCCATTACTATGTTACCTGGCGAAGGGGAGGAACATGGTGAACTGAATTATCTATTGGAAGAATTTAAGGATGTTTTCATGAAGCCAGAAGGGCTCCCTCCTGTTAGAGAAGTTGAGCATCAGATTGTGCTCAAGCATGGTAGTATCCCCAAGAAGCAATGTCCTTATAGATACTCACATGATCAGAAGGGGGAGATTGAGAATATTGTGAAAACTCTTTTCAAAGAGGGGGTGATCCAACACAGTAGGAGCCCCTTTGCATCCCCTGTCCTGTTGGTTAAGAAGACTCCACTTGGAGGTTGTGCATTGACTACAGGTACTTAAACTCACTTACCATTAAGCATGGGTATCCTATACCAATAATTGATGAATTATTGGATGAGTTACATGGGGCTAAGTATTTCTCAAAGATTGATTTGAGGTCAGGTTATTTTCAAATCAAAATGAGGGAGGAGGATAGGTTCATAACAACATTCCAAACTCATCATGGACAATTTGAATTCCTGGTGATGCCCATTGGGCTTTGCAATGCACCAGTTACTTTTCAGTCTTTGATGAACCAGGTATTTGCTGAGCAAATGAGGAAGTTTGTGCTAGTATTCTTTGATGACATACTAATTTACAGCAAGGACTGGGACTCACATATCACTCACTTAACTAATGTGTTGCAACTTCTGAGACAACATCAGTTATTTGCCAAAAGGAGTAAGTGTGAGTTTGGTAGAGTTCAAGTGGAGTACTTGGGCCATATTATCACTCAAGAAGGAGTGGCAACAAATCCCAGTAAAGTGGAAGGGATGGTAATTGGGTAATTGGCCAAGGCCTAAGACAGTGAAAGGATTGAGAGGATTCTTGGGCTTAACTGGCTATTACAGGAAGTTTATTAAGGACCATGGTCTTATTAGCAGACCACTTACACAAATGCTTAAGAAAGACAACTTTGTGTGGAGTGAGGAGGCAGTTCTGGCTTTTGAGAAGCTTAAAGAGGTCATGACTAAGGCACCAGTTCTGGCCTTACCTGACTTTTCTAAGGACTTTGTGGTGGAAACAGATGCTAGTGGGAAGGGGATATGAGCTGTTTTAATGCGAGAGAACATGCCTATAGCCTTTCTTAGCAGGGTTTTGTGCCCCAGGAATCAGCTACTCTCTATTTATGAGAGAGAGTTTTTGGCTATGTTGTTGGCAGTACAGAAGTGGAGATACTATCTGCAAGGTTCACATTTTGTGATCAAAACTGACCAACAGAGTTTGAAGTTTTTGCTAAAACAGAAAATCACTCCCGCTCTCCAACATAAGTGGGTTTCAAAGCTGTTGGGACTGGATTACAGTATTAAATACAAGAAAGGTTGTGAGAACAAAGTTGCAGATGCATTATCTAGGGAATTTATGGATGAGGGTGATTGTCAAGCCATTTCCATGGTGCAACCATTGTGGTTACAACATGTGGTTTTGAGTTATGAGGATGATGGTTTCTTCACTAACATTTTGGCAACTAAAGTGTTTGATTCTACAACTTTCTCTGATTTTAGTGTGAAGAGTGGGGTGTTGAGGTTTAAAGGAAGGATTTGTGTGAGGGAATCCACTGAGTTGAGAGAACAGATCTTACATTCTTTGCATAACTCAGCTATTGGAGGCCATTCTGGGAACTTGGGGACTTATATGAGGGTTAAATCCCTATTCTTTTGGCCTAAGATGAAAGAGGAAGTTTTCACATTTGTGCAGAAATGTGATGTGTGCAAGATGACTAAAGTTGAACATAATGCACACCCAGGGTTGCTACAACCCCTACCTATACCAGACCAAGCATGGTCTCACATTGCCATGGACTTTGTAGAAGGGCTTCCAAAGTCAGGGGCAAGTCTGTCATACTAGTAGTAGTAGAAAGGTTTACTAAATATGGACACTTCTTACCACTGTCCCACCCCTACAGTGCCAAGGATATTGCTCAACTATTTATGGTAAATATTTTCAAATTGCATGGAATGCCAACAAGCATTGTTAGTGACAGAGATAAAATCTTCACAAGTTTGTTCTGGAAGGATTTTTTTGGACTGGTGGGGACTTCTTTAGACATGGGTTCAGCTTATCACCCCCAGTCTGATAGACAGACTGAGAGATTGAACCAATGTCTGGAGAACTATTTGATGGGAATGGTTTTTGAGAATCCTAAGCTTTGGGTGAAATGGCTACCACAAGCAGAGTATTGATACAACACCAATTATCACTCCAACTTGCAACTTACACCATTTCAAGCTTTATATGGCTATACCCCTGATCCTCTAGCAATAGAACCATTTGGAGAGGCACAACACACTGAAGCCAAAGATATCTTAGCTGAGAGGGTAAGGTTGAATTCTCTACTAAAAGAGAACCTCTTGAAAGCACAATAGCGCATGAAGCACTATGCTGACAGGGGTAGAGTTGAGAGGGTTTTTGAAGTAGGCGATGAAGTTTTTCTCAAACTTCAACCTTTCAAACAAAACTCTGTCAGTTTGTGCAAGAACCTTAAGCTAAGCTGCAGTTACTATGGTCCCTATAAGGTTCTTGAAAGAATTGGGGAGGTGGCTTATAAACTAGAACTACCACCTGGGGCTCAGATTCACCCAGTGTTCCACGTGTCATTACTTAAAAAGAGGCTCAATTCAAAAGTAATCCCTAGCCCAGAACTACCATTTTCAGACAAAGATGGCAATTTTAAGGTTTACCCCACAACAGTGCTAGACAAACGTTTCATTAAGAGGGGAAACGTCGGCATACCTCAAATCTTAGTGCAGTGGGAGAAATCAGTGAATCGGGCTGTGAGGGGAAACGTGAAAGGGAGTACCAATGGAAAGACTGTGGTAAAGGTAGGCGGTGGAGCTCTATCCAAGCCTGATAGGTCGAGAAATGTAGCTGATCACGCAAGTATGGATAGGGGAAGGGATGTGATGGAAATAGATGATGGTGTCAATCAGCCTACTAATCGGAGGCCTGGTCTTACGAAGAAAGAAGTGGTGAAAAAGCAGAACGAACGTGTCAACTTCACTCCATCAAATGTGAAAAACAAGGTACAAGATGAAAAAGATTTAAGGAAAGCGGCCACTGGAAAGAATGTCATTAGAAGAAACCAGGAGCATTCAAACCAAGAATCTGGTCCTAGGAACAATCAGCTGCCCAAAAACCTGTCTGAGCGCGTTGAGAAAGGTCAGTCAGAGTCAGAAAGGTTTAAAAAAGCCTGGCGCTAGGACTTATTCGGAAATGGAGAATCATGACGCGCATAGTGAATCGACTCAACCACTCTCGACTCGACCACTCAGGAAAGGCAAGGAAGAGACTCTGAAAAGAATGAAGAGAGTTGTTAAAGAAGAAAATGAGAGCTCGCCTGAGTTTATGGCTTCGAGCACTCTTCGTACAAGAATGAAGCAGCTTGGGAGTAAGTCTCAAGTCCGATCAGGTGCAGAAGGCAGCACTTCCAAAGTGCAGAATGTCTATGCAGCTAAAAGCTCAGCGATGCGTAAGAAGTACTATCGTAAGAGTAATCAGGAAAGAATGGGCGACGATGGGGATTCTTCCGAATTGGAAATTTTTGACACTCTGAAATATACCGTAATTACCGAAATTTGAACCTAATTTTCACATCTCTACTCTGAAATGCGTTGATCTAGTAATTCTGATTGTTATTTATGTTGTGCTGTTTTTATTTAGTTTGATGAGGGGAGTGGCTCGAAGCACTCTGGTCGTCCATGTTTGCGTTCTGAATTTAGAGGCAATGTCTTGAATGCTATTAAGAAACCATTTAACAAAGAGGAGTACCGCAATCATCAGGAAGAAGTTGAAGTGTATTTCAGTACTAATCCAGGTCAGTTTTTTGAATGAAGTAGTTTCCTGTCGTTTTGCACGTTTATATTATTGATACATCGTTTTGCACTTGTTGTGCTGGCGAATTATCTTACATTTTTTGGTGAGAAGATCATGTGATATTACTGATAAATCGTAATCGTTTCATATCTAATCTGTTGTGAATTCCTCTTCTTGTATTATGATCTTGTTCATCTCACTCCCACAAATCCATCAATATAAGATATTGTCCTCTAATATGATATATGTTCTTTATATTATACAGAAATTTAAATTGGAATCAGATGATAATTGTTAAAATAAACTCTATGATCATTGTATACTTGGGATTAATCAGATTTGGGAACAGGCTTATGATAATGCATATCTTCTGTGCGTGCAGGTCTCAAATCAAAACTCACAAGAGTATCGATATAACAGGGCAAAACGCCTGGTCATCTTACGGGGATTTTTCTTCTGGCTTCAGGTTAGTCATAACTTCATATACACCTGGGTTAATTCTTCTCTGATGTTACGTAATACTCGCATTCAGAAACGTTTTACTACTGTATGTGAATCCAAGAATGGTATGGCTACATTTGCAGAGAACTCATATAGAAACGTGCCGCCAATGTTTCTCTTAGTCTGTATGGATAGGACACATAAAATCAACTCCATGGTAGTTTTTTTCATGAAAAATCTGATGACATCACTCTTAACTATGCTCACATATTTGTTATAGGTTACTTCACTATTTTGACATTATTTAGCTACAAACATACACCAATAATGTTGCATTTTTCGTGTGTTTGATCAGAATTTGACGCAAATGGGCGCCTTTCAACCTTGGACCGATCGTGAATGCCTTGATGTGGAGCTGGAATCTCAGTCTAAGTAGTGAATAATTATCGGATTTTGAAAGTTTTAGATGTGCAACTTTCAATTTATGTTAAAGAACTACATATGAAATCTTGTGTTCTATTTTTTTTTAGTACTACAGTTAGTTGTTTCAGTGTTGAACTTTGTATTTGTTTGATGTGATTTTTACCCTGCTCGAATTATAACCATATAGTTCCGAAGTTTTGTGGTTTGGTTGAATCACTTCTACTAATACTTTCGTATTGTTGTAGCCATTCTTGATTGGCTCTGGAATGTTTAATTAACTCTGCTTCTAGTTTTGGTTTATAAATGATTTCATTTCTGAATGAGAGGTAAAAAGACTCTCTAAAGAAAAAGTGAAAAAACACATTTTTTGTTGTCAAACTTAAAGATAAACTGTTCCCTCTTTCTTTCCAAATAGGGATATCCAGTCTTTTTTTTTTTGTTTTGTTTTTTGGTAGATAATGAAATTACTCAGGGTAGTTAGACCAACTCCGCCTTATACTAACTAGCCACGTGATCCGGAGGGATCTCCCAAAAATAGTCCCTATTTCTAGCGTCTAACTGACCACTACATAGCCTATCTGCAACTTTGTTCTCCTCTCTTGGTGTCAATTTGATCTCAGCTCCCACGGCCGTCTCATGAGATCCCGACACTCTTTCACCACATTCGCCAATAGGTTGAGTCGAATTGTGCTCATCCCTGAGCCATGTAAATGCCATCAAAGAGTCCGTCTCGAGCAAAATGCGTGGACTCCGAAGCAATAGTAAGGCCTTTCTTGATTGCAATCAACTCCGCCTCGTCGACTGTTGGTGCTTGCAACTCCTCCCTGTAACCCCAAATCTATTTGCCATTTGCACTCCTTAGGACCCCGGCCGCAACCCCTCGGTTCTCTTCCTGGTTCACGCCCTCGTCTGTATTTAATTTAACCCAACCAAAGTCCGGCTTCGACCAACGAACCGCCTTCCTTTTAGTTCTTTTTTTCCTCCATCCCATCTTCAAGTCGTGGCTCAATAGTTTGACTTGGAACACACACAAGTTAACACTGTCCATCTTGTTCTTAAACACCTTTGAATTCCGATTCTTCCACATTACCCAAAGCCCCGCTGCGAAAGTATATGCCCAATCCTCCGTCGAGCAAAACACGCCCTTTATTTTTCTACTCTCCAACACTCCTTAATCCAATTCGCATCCAGAATGCTATCAAAAAGTGTGAAGCTATCCGCTGCAACAACTCGCCTCCAAATCATCCGCGCCATCTTGCAACGTGGCAACTTATGCAAAGCAGTTTCATACACACCGGACATCTATCATCGGTCGGGATTTCCATCCTCTTGCGCGTCCCGTTTGTCGCCATACACTCTCATTTTTTGTAGTGTTGAGTGGATCTCTAGCTTATTTAAATATCTAATCATTAGTGCTTTTGTAGTATTGATATTGAGAATTTCATTGTCATTGATGGAAGAAAAACAGAACGTTTCAGAGTTGCATGCTTAGAATACCACATGCAAAGTTGCATGTTCGGAATACACGTAATCAATCAATAATATACGCACTCGGTCAACCATACAATCCGAGTAATCCACCGTATACGTTACCAACAAATTAACAATCATTTAAGAAACCAAATTATAACAACTCATTTTAAATCATGTTAAAAGACATTTCATCTTTTCATTCTTAGTGTTAAAACCGAATCGCACAGTCCTACTCCATTGGTATTTTCATTTTGTTAAGAAGAAGATAACTTTTTGTTTTTTGTTTGTTTTTTTTTTATATTTTTAATTTTTGTTGATATTTCTTTTTTTTTTTTTTAATATTTTTTTTTGTCATCTAAGATTACATATAAAGTTATTTATATTTGATTGCACTAAAGAAAATGTTCAGATTCATTTCTACTTGAATTGAAAACAATCTTGCTTATTTATGTGGTTCCATATTGCTTAGTAATGTGAGATATAACATACACGCACTACAAGACTAATGAGGCTGTCGCGAATGATTCCTGGGCGGTCGTAAAAATACCTTTTGCAACCGTCCACCGGTCCCTAACGACGGGTTGCCAATGTGGCTCATGACCATCTGCGATGGCAAAGTTGCACCACTCAGCGGTCGCGAACTATTCGCTACCACGCGACCGTCGCGAAGGACCATAAGGTCATTTCTAACCTCCTTGCGGTTGCCAATAAGCTTTAGGTCATTCGCGACCACCAAGTGGTCACAAATGACCTTATGGCCATTCGCGATCGACCAACGGTGGCAAATGATATTTATGTTATTTGCACCGTCGAGCGGTCACATATAACATAAATATTACTTGCTACCGCCTTGCGATTGCGAATGACACTCATCAGAATAAAAAAAAAATCATATTTCAATAAATTATCGGAATATTTTTTGTAGAAATTACGTATATATATGAGAAAACAAAGAAAATAGTAATAG
Organism: Linaria vulgaris; assembly: GCA_948329865.1. NCBI lineage: Eukaryota > Viridiplantae > Streptophyta > Magnoliopsida > Lamiales > Plantaginaceae > Linaria > Linaria vulgaris. The sequence goes on along the minus strand of OX415249.1, from coordinate 9,415,709 downwards.
TTGTAAAAAATGAGATTTTGTGGAGAATAACAAAAAAAAAAAAAGTAAAGAGATGATGGAATGAATGAAGAAAAATGAATTGAAAAGAGATGAAGAAATGAATGAATTAAATGAAAAAAGTAACAAATGAAATGAAGAAAGTAATTTTTGTTATGAACAAAGAGATGAAATTAAAGTAAATGGTTTGTAATTTAGAAAAAGAAAAGAAAGTGAAAGTAAATGTGGTGGGTGTATTTTTTGGATATATGAAAAAGTTGTAGATTTAGGAAAAGAAAAGAAGAGAAAGTAAAGTGTTGGGATCTTTTATTTTGGAGATAAGAAAGAGTTTGTAGATTTAGGAAAAGAATAAAAGAGAAAGTGTTGAGAATTTTTTGAACTGGCGGAGGCCGTGTGGACTAAGTCTGTTTTGACCAAACCACTGTAAATACCTGTTATTGCTTACGTTACATGTTATAACATGTGCTGAGCCGTCGAAGAATACCGACGGAAAAGGTGTCGTCGAAAAAGGTCACTACCATCGGCACCATTCCGTTGGAAAGAACCATTTCGTACGGAATGGTGCCGTTGGAAATGACCATCTGCAAGGCACGATACTGTCGCGAATAGTCATTTTTGACGGCACAACGCCGTCGAAAATAATATATATAAAATTTTGATTTTTTTTCTTTAAGACCAAGGAATTTAGGCTTCATTTTCGACATGTTTTAGAATTTAAGCATTTATTTTGGAATAAGATTATTTAGGACAACTGCTTTAAAATTAAGCATTCCTTAAAAAGAAAAGGTAAAATCCATTTTCTTGTTCACCGATGCATCACCAATCATCACCATTTGCGCATCCATATATTCCAAAATAATATAATAAGGGATAAAGACATCAAGCTGCATAACTGATGCCCTCTTTTGCGACCTGCCCCTTCACCTATGTTTATAAGCACTTTGCCCCTTCAACTTTGGGGTGCCTGTGCGATTTACTTTTTAGTGTATTTTCGGCCTTTTTTGGCTGGAACAATTTCAGGTTGGGGTGTTTTTTTTGCCTATTTTGTGTTATCAACTACAAAAATACATCTAATACAACACATATGAGTCAGGAATGAGAGAATATTCTGGCCAAAAATTGCCGGATATGCACCGGTGTTGCAAATCGAATAGACACCTCAAAGTTGAAAGGGCAAAGTGCTTATAAACATAGGTGAGGGGGAAAGTCTCAAAAGGGGGCATAGGTTGGGGGGCTTGTTGTCTTTATCCCTAATAATAAACTAAAAAGGTGGGTATAAATTTAATAAATTCTTAATTTTGTGTAAAGACTTAAAAAAAAGGTTGAAATTTTTAAAACCTTAGGCGGGGAGGCAATCTGCACCAAACTCAATAGTTTAGCGGACACATTTAACATATCAAAAGCTACGTATAAATTTAATTTGGATGAAAACACCCCTGGTCAAAAGGGCAAAATTTTGACTTTGGGTACTTTGGATATATCGACAAATGATGGGGGGTTGACCGCTACATGCTTTAGTTAAGAGAGTAAGCTGCAAATGACCCCAAACATTGGGGTTTGATGCGTTTTCCCTTATAAGTAACTCGTTAATTAAATGATATTTGAGATTTTTTTTCTTCAGAATATAGCAGCAATCAAAAAAAAAATAATGTTATTATTTCTCGTTCTATAATATAAATTTTACCATTTAAGAAATTGCAATAACTCTTGTAAATGACTATATCATGATTTTTGTTAAATCCTGTTTAAAAGATTTTGATAAATGTGAGCAGATATGGAAATTTTGGTTCAAAACAAAATCTTCGAGATGGTTCCATGCGACCATGCCTCCATCACCAAAATTTATTACTTTTGAAATTCAAAAATAAGGCGGATATAGAAAACTATTAATTGAGTATTAAAAAAAAAGAAACTTATAATTACTAAACCGAGAGGTCTTAAATTTGAGTAACAACTATATTTGATAGTATCTAGTCCTAGTCCAAATAGTAATAATTCTTTTTTTTCTTATTAGTAAAAGTAAAAAACAAAAGCGTTATTTCAACCCCATACAAGTCGTTAGAGTTAAAACATTATTACATGTCCAAGTAAGAGTTCACTCCTTTTCACAAGGCTCAAAACCATGTAAGCAGAGAGCAATTTCTCATTTTATCTAAAATGTATCATTTCCATCCTCACCTTCTCACCCTTTTTTTTCAAACATGTAAGTGGATGTTTAGTCCGATCGTAAAGAGAAAATACTTATTCTTCTCTATTGCTCTAATCCACGGCGCCCACACCTTTAAGTAGATGACTTTTACTATTTTTAACACACTCGTTTTGGAAAATCAACTTGTTTTGGGAGGTCCAAATGCATCATACGACCATACACCAAATACATTACCAAATTTTCGGAACTTGTACATGATCCAACAAGTAGGAATGAAACTCAAAATAATGATATTGTGTGCATATGAAGACAGAAGCCCCAAGACTAATAACGATCTCATCGTGTTGAGATAGAAGATTCTTCGCAATTTTAGGAACGACTCAGTGGCAAAAATTTGGGGCAAAATTCCGATCGACTACATGGCATCGGAGATGGTCATCTCCGATGGCCCTTCGAATCATGAGAAAGATCTGAGCATATTAACAAGCAACGACGAAGAAATGGTGATCGAATCAGGTGCGCAAAATAGGCCTCATCAAGTCTACTAGTTCAAAGCATCAAGTGCACGGACCCCTGGCGAAAATTCAACAGATCCGATTCCGCAAAAAAAGAATATCAGTATGAGCGAATCGTACGCAAACATAGTGCGACCGAAGGACTTGTTTATTGATGAACAACGTCTAAAGGAAATGGCTGGGAAAATTAGGGTAATCGAACGGGATGAAGAGATGTCGTTTAAGACGGTGGATTTCGCTGACGACCTCCACGCTTCGATGTGCGAACAATGGAAGAACACGGTACTAATAAAAGTACTCGGAAAACCATGGTATTTTCCGAGTTTGGTGAACAAGTTGAACACCATGTGGAAATTATCAGAGCGAAGGGAAGTCGTTGATCTAAGCAACGACAAATATTGTATCAAGGGTCTCACTCCGAATCAAAGGGAGACTATCCTAACGCAAGGGCTGTGGCAAATTGCGGGGAGTTTTCTGCATATCCGAAAGTGGACGGCGGGTTTTGATACGGATGATACGATAAATTGCGCCATCACATGGATTCGCATAATGAAATTACTTCTGGAATTGTATGGGGAAGCGGCTATACATGCTATCGCTAGTTGTGTCGGCGAATCGATCAAAATAGATGGTAATACACTTACGATGGCGAGAGGGAAATTCGCTCGAGTTTGCGTTCAAGTCTCGACAAAAACACCTCTCGAGAGAGGAATTCATATTAGGGGAAAAATCTACCAGGTGGTTTATGAAAAGCTACCTTCTCTATGCTACCATTGTGGTAGAGCTGGCCATACGAAGGCAAACGATTTGGACTGCTCGACTATGGTGGCGGATAATACCCAAAAGGAGAAAGTAGTCAAACCAATTGACTTGTTGGTGGAAAAAACTAAGAATGTTGAGTTCAGAGATTGGATGTAGGTTGTCCGGAGGAAAAACAATAAGAACGCCGACGTCGCTAAGTCGCGGGGAAAGGAAATAAGCAAAGGACTGGAAGGAAAATCAGTTCAAATCTTGGAAAGGAATCCAGCGAATGAAAAAGGAAAGAATGTTTTAATTGAAAGAGAGGATTTTCATCCGGGTAGAAATCAATTAAGGAAAAGGACTCTACTGGAAAGAGGATTCTCCCTCAATATTTTAACATGAATAAGACTCCTATTTCGAAATGAAAGAGCAGGATTAATTCTCAAAATAAAATTGGGAAACAACTAAAAGAAAAGAAAAATTCCAAATCATTCAAAGTGCTGGAAGTTTCAGAAATTAACGCAGGGGAGGAACTGGGCAATTCGGTTGAATTTACGTTGAGTGATTTGAGCAAAGTCAGGAAGAAAAATGGAGCAAAATGGGCATATAAACGTAATAATAGAGAATGGACAATTGATCGTTCAAGTTCCTCAAAATCTTTGGGACTTTGAAACGCTACTCCACAACTTCGAGGGCACTCAAAGATATTACGAATAGACTCGAGGTCGATGCACGTAGTGAACATAACACCTATGATTTGGGAGTTCGAAATCTACACACAAGAGATCGAACAGTTTGTGAATTTGTCGATTTGTTGGCAAAGGATTCAGCTGAGCGAGTGGGAACGGAAGAGGCAGAACTACATGATCTCGGATCTCCCAAGGCAATATATACAAATATGGTGGGGTCAGACTATTGATAACCCGATTCATCTCATTCACATGATTAATTGTCCAATGAAGGTTGTTATGTGGAATTGTCAAGGAGCAGGACATGCGGACTTTAGAGTCAATTTCTGGAATCTCGTTAGAGTCCATCGGCCGGATGTAGTTTTCCTTCTAGAGACTCGGGTTATGTCGGAGACGGCACAGGAAATTGCGCCTTTTTGGGCTACTCGGACTACTGCATCGCACCCGTATGTGGTATGAACGGGGGCATGTGGATGCTGTGAAACAACAAGAATATCGAGGTGGAAATTCTGAATGTTGAAGACCAGGGGATTCATGCGAAAGTAGGTCCGAAAAATCAAGCTAAATGGATGCTATCCGAGATTTACGCCAAGCCCTATGCTCATGACAAGAATAGAATATTCAAGAGCTTGAAAAGCATGGCGCAAGAGATGGAACTACATCGGCTCATGCAAGGTGATTTAATGAAATTTCTTATACGCATGAGAAGAGTTGCGACAATTCGAACATCACCCGAAGATGTCGGGACTTTCTAAGATGGATCGAAAGTTGGAACCTTATCGACTTAGGTTTCAAGTGGCCGAAATTCACGTGGTTAAACAAACGGGAGGGAGCAGCACTGATTATGAAGTGGATTGATAGAGCACTCGCTAATGATTAGTGGGTGGACATATATCCTAACAACGAAGTATACCATCTCCCCCGTACGCACGGAGACCATCACCCGGTGATGACAATTAGCTCGAGTTTGCAACACGGATATCATGCTCGCCCGTTTAGATTTGAGGAGATGTGGCTCTGGCATCCAGAATGCGAACAACTCCTTAAAGATATTTGGGAACGCATGAATAATATTATTGAGGCCATTGAGAAGATCCCCGACGTTATGAAATCGTGGAACCAAACGGCGTTCGACAATATTTTCATGAAGAAAAGAATCCTACTTCGAAGAATTGAGGGCGCGCAAAAATGTTTGAAGGAACTTATTCTAGAATATAACGAAATGCTCCAAAGAGAAGAGATTTTTTGGCGTAAAAAATCTCGAATTCAATGGATAAGAGACGGAGATAAGAACACAGCTTTCTTTCACGAGCTACCATGATAAGACGGAAGAAGAATCGGGTGCTCATGTTGAGGGTGGATGACATATGGTATCAAGATCAGATTATACTTAAGGACCACGCCCAAAACTTCTTCAAAGTGTTGTTCGGGGGAGACAGCAACGCGAGAGTAAATCTGGAGTACTCTCGGCTTCAGGCGATTGTCGAATTGAGGAGAAATCAGCCGTGGGAAAGGAAGTGACTTTAGAGGAATTGAAAGAAGTGGTTTGGCGCACGCATCCTAAAAAAGCCCTTGGGCCTGATGGAATTCAGGCACTTTTTTTACCAAAAATATTGGGGATGGATAGGCGAATAGCTCCTAAATCTTGTTCAAGAAGCGCTTAAAAATGGGGGTTTTGATCCTAAAGTCTGTGGTGCACACCTATGCCTTATTCCAAAGGTAAAATACCCTACGCTTATCTCGCAATTTATGCCGATTTCCCTTTGTAATGTTATTTATAAATTTATTATAAAGTGTATTACTTTGAGGTTGAAAGATTATATGCCGAATCTTATTGCTAATACCCAATCGAGTTTTATCAAGGGGCGTAGTACCCAAGATAATATTTTTGCTATTCAGGAGCTCATACACTCGTTGAAGGCCAAGAAGAAGAATAAGACGGGATGCATTATCCTCAAACTAGATTTAGAGAAGGCATATGATAAAATTAACTGGGATTCTTTAGAGGATATGTTGAAGGCTTTTGAATTTACGAGTCATATCATTAAGCTGATCCTATTCTACGTACGTAATGCGTCAACCAAAGTTTTGTGGAATGGAGAACCTCTAGAAAAGTTTAGACACTGCTGTGGTTTAAGGCAAGGCGACCCTCTGTCGCCTTATTTATTCGTGTTATGCACTGAGCGACTTTCATATCTTATTCGGGAGTCGGCCGAGGATGAAAAATGGGAGCCCATAATTCCGTGTAGGGGAAGGCCAACAATGTCTCACCTATTTTTTGCGGACGATCTTATACTTATGGGAAAAGGCACGATGGGAACGGCGAGGGAGATGCGGAAAATTTTGGATAGCTTTTGTAATGCATCGACGCTCAAATTAAACGAAGCAAAATCCAATATTTTCTTTTCAGATGATGGGGGCTGGAATATTAAGCTAAGAATTTGCGCCATCCTTGGTTTCGGACGCACGACCTCGTTGGGAAAATATTTAGGTGTCCAACTCAATCACGACCGTATGGGTAGGGAACAATTTAATGAGTTGTTCGACAAATTATCAAACCGGATGACGGGTTGGAAAGGAAAAAATCTTTCTCTTGCTGGACGTGAAACACTTATTCAATCCGTTTCACCGGTGACACCAATTCATCTAATGCAGCCGTGTTGGATTCCTAAAAAGAATTGCGACACAATCGGCAAGATGAGTAGGGAGTTTCTATGGTCCGATGATCCGAACGCACGCAAAATCCACCTTGTGGGCTGGAATAAAGTGTTGAAAAGTAAGAAGGAGGGAGGATTGGGGCTACGGTCGACACTTTTCAATAATGAAGCCATGCTATCTAAGATGTGTTGGAAAATACTCTAGAAAGAAGAATGCCTTTGGTCGGAGTTAGTAGAGCGAAATATCTCAAGAAAAAGTGCATCAACGAGTATGTGGTTCGACCAACCGATAGCGGAACTTGGAAAGGGATTATTTGTTGCATGAAGTTAATCCAACCCTTCTTTCTTTGGAAAGCCGAGAACGGTAAGAAGACATCCTTTTTCTTCGACAATTGGCTGGGTGAATCAAGAATATGTCAGAAGGTGAGCCTCATCACACATGAGGATTACGGCATTAAGTTGGCGGATGTTCTGGACGAAGACGATAACTGGAAATTGGATCGGATTAATTCGTCTATCCCGGACCCATGGCGTGCGAAAATCTTGGCGCATATTATACGCAAGGACGAGAAGGATAGGATTATTTGGAGTCTGACCGCGGATGGGAAATTTACGTGTCAAATTGTGTATAAATCCTTGTTCCAACGTTATTCTGCAACAGAGGCGAGACAGATTGATGTGGATTGGGTTTGAAGGGCTCCATGTAGCAATCGAATCCGCTATTTTATATGGCTTGCGAGTCAAAACAAGATAGCTACCAATGAACTGAGAAAGAAGAGAAGAATGACGATGGACGAGACATGCGACTTGTGCACGAACGCGACTGAAAATCCGACCCACATTTTTCGGGATTGTCCCTCGGCGAAGAAGATCTGAAAATTCTTACTAAAGAAGGGAGAATGGGAGGATTTCTTTGGTATGGATGAGAATCAATGGCTGAAGAAGAATATACAATTTACAAATGAAGTAAGCATGAAACTCCCGAATACTCCCTGGAATATGATCGCGGCTGCCACGGTTTGGTGCTTGTGGAAATCATGGAATATCAGCATATTCGAAGGACACAAAACGAGAACGTTCGCGATTTTCTGTCAAGTTAAACAGTTGTGTGCGGACTTCATGAGCTCCATGCTGAAACCACCTTCGAGAAATTATAAATGGAGGAAACCAAAACCGGGATGGTATCGCTTGAACGTGGATGGCAGTGTTGTCGAGCGAAATAATAACGGGGCGGCATGAGGAGTCTTGCAAGATGAGGAGGGTAATTGGATTTGGGGCTTTGTCACGAAGATACGAAATCCGAGAGTGCTCGAAACAGGAATCGAAGCTATTCGTCTAGGCCTATCAATTGCTTGGGAGAAGAGGATACAAATTATCGAGGTTAGCAAGCGGCACAGATTTATCAAACCCTCCTTACTATGGTAATGATTCTTCCAAAACTTGAAGCATAGAGTCGCGATCATCTGCGCATTAAGAAGAACTACCCGGTGGTGGAAAACTCTTTGACTTGGTCAGTACCAGATGAGAGGCATTTCACTCACCTCCACTCCTTGTGTACAATGAAACGGACTCTGAAGAAGCTTTCAATTTTATCAAGGATGGTTAAAGTCCGAGCCATGAGCTCTCCCAAAAAACCGAGGAGTGCCGCACTTTATTTCGAAAACCATGGGACTACAAATTTCATTGGACAAGTCGAAAAGCAAATAATGTTGCAGACGCAATGGCAAAATATCCGTGTTCGATAGAGGAAGGAGTTAGATTTATTTCCACCCCCCCTTGTCTAATTCATTTGTTGAATGAGGATGCGGCCCTAAGGGCCTGTAACTTTCTTTTGTTATCAAAAAAAAAAACAAAAAAAAAAAACAGAAATCCCACAATCCATACACTTGCATCCTAACTCGAAAAGTAAACATACAGTCAAAGAACAAGTACTGCATTCTTGCCAATTCAATATCGCACAAAAACACTCCACGTTAGTTTCATTTAGGTGGAGTTTTTCGATTTCCAAACCTTGGAGATGGTTTCTACGATTACATCGTGCATGAAATGTCATCGAGCATCCAACGCGTAAATGAGGAAATCATTTGTGTTACATTGTTGTGTAGTGAAATATGGTCACACGTGCGTATAGATCCCATGTGAGCAGAGTCCACAAACATGGAGGAGCACATTGCACTATACTATTGTATAGTATAGATAAAAGAGTAAAAGAGTGTAACAGTGATCCACGTATCGAATCTAACCAAGCAAAGTATGTCATGTACTTTATTACAAAGTCAACAAATTATGAAAACATGAAAAAGAATACTATTGTCATTTTGTGTTAAAACAATAATTAAGTTATATGATTATGGGAATAAGAATAACTAAACAGGCACGCTGTAGTAAATCAAAGCGATCATATCAAATTAATCTTTTTGTAGGCGGCCTTTGGCTCCGGATCTAGAGGGCGGATCAAATGGGACTAATGATTCTTAGTGTCGTAGTAGTATTTCTTAAACTGTCCGTTAATATGGTTACCCAGAGTTTGGACATAAGTGGTACATACATTAATTAACAACGCTCTTACGTCAATTTGGCCATGCACGCACATCTCTTACTGGTTGCCACTTCTTGCGAATTTTTGATGTACTCGACTTTTATATTTATATATATATTGAGGCGAAACATAGAAAACTGAAAGAAAAGGAAGGAAAATCCAAGTCTAAGAAGATCAAATCTATTAAGGAATGAAGTAATATTAAATCAAAGGAAATAAACGATTTTTGCGAAGTTCAAGGGTTTTTATATGCTTATACTAAATCTAAGGTACGTAGTTGTAATTATTCTATTTAGGGTTTTCTTTTTTTTTTTTGATACGAATTATTCTATTTAGGTTACCAAATTCACATCGCCTTGATATATTCGCCCACAACCTTACCTACTTAAAATAAGATCTACCTGTAATAAAATAACATTTCTCCTAGGTTTCACTTGTTTAAGGAATAAAGAAACAGCGGCTAAAGTCGAGTTCACTGACTTCTCTTGCAAATACTACAATTGCTGAAATTCTTGATTCTCCGGAGGGTAAGGTATGATTCTTATGAAATGTTACATGCAGTTTAAATTTGAGAGATCCTTCTCTTTTTTTCCTTTTTGACAAAATTCATTTTAGTTTTAATTTTGTTGTTCAATCAAGGGGTTTTGCTAGCTAAACATCCATGTGTAGAAAAAACCTTTCTCATGAAAATGAAAAATGGACAACCATGGCTTTTCCATTTTGAACATCTTGAAGTCCATTTTAAAATCTGAATTGTAAATTTATATATTTCTTCCCCGTTTTATTACATCACCTCAGTTAATATGTCCCTTTTCATTCTTAATTATCATGGAAAAGATAGTGTCAGTTCGATCTTATTTAATTAGAATTTAGTCGTCACTCTATACGAAAATTAATAAGGTTGTATGTAACTTGCAAGGGGTTACTTTCTGCTATAATGGTCCCAACACTAGGAAACAACGGCATGTACATTTAACTTCAAACTATCAGCCGAGGCCTTCCAACTATATGTAGCAAAATTGAAATTCTATCATTCAGAGATTTTAATTTTAATTAACTTCATTTTTATATTTCTTTATAGGACAACCCAATGTATTAACTAAAATAAAGAGGTTTATTAATTATTTATATATTATACTATTTGATTCAAATTTTCACATATTCGTCTAATTTCCTAACAAATCATTTATCTGACAGGAGTACATTTCGTTTCATGGTTGATTTTCCTTCAAAAACTTCATCAATGTCAAGAATTTCCAATTCAGAAGAATCCCCATAGTCGCCCATTCTTTCCTGATTACTCTTACGATTGTACTTCTTACGCATCGCTGAGCTTTTAGCTGCATAGACATTATGCACTTTGGAAGTGCTGCCTTCTGCACCTGATCGAACTTGCGAGTGGTCTGCGCTAGCAAAGAAAGTAGTGATGCAAAAGCAGAACGAACATACCGACTTCCAAAAAAAAAACCAGAGCTCGGATGAGTTTATGGCTTCGAGCACTACGCGTACAACAAAGAAGCAGCTTGGTAATAATTCACAAGTCTGATCAGGGGCAGAAGGCTTCAATTCCAAAGTGCAGAATATGTTGATACAGCTAAAAGCTCAGGGGTGCATAAGAAGTACAATACTAAGAATAATCAGGAAAGAGTGAGTTACGACGGGGTTCTTCCGACTTGGAAACTCTAGACATTGATGAAGTGACGATTGAATGCGAATGCAATTAAAAGCTCAGGGTTGTGTAAGAATACTCAGGCAAATGCAAGGGACAATGGAAATTCCTTATTGTGCTGAACTTTATGAAGGAAAATTAACATCATGTGCGCCTTCGAAATCTATCGTAAGTTACCTAAATGATCACATATTTACTTGGAATGCTCTAAAAAATGTTGATTGTTACTTTTGTTGGTGTTGTTTATCACATGGGGACTGGCTCGGAGTGCTCTAGCACACCATATGAACGTTCCGAATTTAGAAAATATGTCTTGAATGCTATTAAGAAACCTTGGGATGTAGAGGAGTACCGCGTACGGCAGAATAATCTATATAACTGCTGTTGCTTATGAAAACATTTTAGAACTGTTTTGCTGTCTAACTTTTCCTACAGGAAACTCACTCGTTTCAATGTTGAGGCAACATTGATGAATGTTGAAGTCTGAACGTCTTTAATGTAGTGATGACCATAATACATGTCTTTGTTATTTTTACTTTGAATAAGTTAATTTGCATTGTGGGGGAGCAGTTTAGTAGTTTTAATTTGTTTCTTGTTGATTCTTAATTTCTGGATATAAGACTTGATTGGAACATGTATTGATTTTGTGAAGAAAGGCAAAAAGGGGGAGATTGAAAGTGCAAAATATTCTGGAATCAATGTTATGCGATGTTGGGATAACATTGAGGATAACATTGAAACCAGAGAACATGCGCGAAAACTGTTCTTTAATTGCTTTATTTTAGTTTTGCCGTTATTCACTTATTAATCAAGTTCCACGGTTTTAGTTGTTTATGTTTGTGTCCAGGAAGATATCTTAATCATAAGGAAGAGCTTTGGAAGATTCCTTACTTGAAGTTTCCATAATTCAAGTTAAGTTGAATAGTCAACTCAACACGGTTTGCAAAAAAGGAAACAAATGGAGTTCAACTGCAACTAGGATTCTTTCCAGGATTACTCCGAATTGAAGAAGATGTTGTTACCTTATTAGGACTCTAATAAAGGGAACAATTATTCAAGAAAGAAGTCGAGTTCAAAAGGAAGTCCAATTCAACAAGGAAACAACAAGAGTTACTAAAACTGTGAACAACACACCTTGGAGTGCAAGTTTCAAGAAACCTATATATAGGTGTGAAGTTCATCAAGATGATCACAAGACAATAGTGCTAAATAATCCAAGAGATTAATCATATGTTGTATTGTCTTCGTCTTGCTTTTGTGAAGTTTTTGTATCAACTATTTAAGTCTAGTTCTTACAAGTTAAGTAGTTCGTGCTTGTCTACTTCGTTGACTCCGATCAACAAATAGCGTGAGTGAATTGCTGTGAGGAAAATTTTGTTAAAACCGTTTTTGGTTATTTCGCCTAAGGCTAGGAAGTTTTTAATAATATTGAAAACTTCTGAAAATTATATCTTCTTGCGTTCTTTATTTGCGCTGCATATTACTCTAATCAAGAAGATCATTAAAGAGTTAAGGCAACGCCAGCTTAACTCTCATAGTTGTTATGTCAATCCACGATTCGACAATTTCAAAGACTTTTTGTTTGTCCTGATTTTAAGTCATACGGAGGGAAGACGGATAGCAATGTTGATGATGAGTACAATAGCGAGGAGCAAAATTATGATCTCGACCATGAGGTTGTCTTCAAGGGTTTGAACTTTGAAGGATTAAGGTATGGCTTATGCACTTTGACTAGAGGGATGCTTCGTCTTTGGTTGCTATATAGTACATAACGACCTGCTATATACTAAACAACAACCAAAGGCGAACCATCCCTCTCATCGTGAAGTGCATAAGCCATACCAGTATATACGGAGAAGGTTTAGGTTCAGATAGGGAGTTTGATCTTGAATCTCGGAGTACTACACAATGTGAATGTGAGGTTTCAAATCAGAGTCACGTTAGAGAGATAGACGGAGAGGACAATTAGGAGCCTGCTCGTGCTACAGTTCTTTGTTCAAGATGCATAAATTCCCAAGTTTAAGATGTAACAAAAAAAAGTAGATAAAACTCAGTTCGTCCAAGACTAAAACTAGATACATTAAGACCCTCTAACCAAAAGACAAGAAGACACATATATTGTTCTTAATGGGATTAACATTAACTGTGTCGATCACATAAGCTCAAGGCATAGTTTTGTTATATTTAAGGTACAACAAGTCCAATGAAAGCACCACAAAATAAAGTAAACCTCAAAATTTTAATATGTCAAAATCAAGTAAAGCGTTAAGATTTTCAACTAACTAGGATGGTGGTCAAGATAGGATTTTTAGTATCTTTATCCGTCCATATATAGCTAGTTCATTGCACATCAGGCTAAATGCAATGAAGGGATTGATTTATGATTACCTCTATGATTTCAACAGTAGAAGTGTAGATATCATATCCTACGAATAAAGATGCAATCATATGATGACCAACATTCTGGTTAGTAGATGATTTTGATGTTTTACATGCTGACCAACAACCTGCTATATACTAAACAACAGCCAAAGGCGAACCATCCATCTCTTCGTGAAGTGCAAAAGCCATACCATGATCTAGTCTATAAGAAGAATGTTTAGGTTCAGATAGAGAGTTTGATCCTGATATTCGGAGTACCACAAAATGGGAACGTGAGGTTTCAAATAAAAGTTCTCTTAGAGAGATAGACAAAGAGGACAATTAGGATCCTACTCGTGCAACCGTTCTTTGTTTACGTAAGCAAGAAGCATAAATTCCCAAGTTCAAGATGTAACAAAAAAAACAGATATCAAATTCTTCCAAGACTAAAACTAGATAAATTAAGATACTATAACCAAAAGATAAGAAGAAGACACACATTCTGTTCTTAATGTGGTAATTAACTGTGTCCATAACCTCAAGTTTGCTCCAATCGCCCGAAAACCAAATCGATGAACTTCCCACGTCATACATAAACACTTCCATTTACCATGTCCATCACAAAGAAAAAGGCGCAACTTTTTAATAATTAAGGTACAACAAGCCCAATGGAAGCTTAACAAAATCAAGTAAAATCTCAAAATTTTAATATGTCCAAATCAAGTAAAGCCTCAAAATCATCAATTAACTAGGATGGTGGTCAAGATAGGATATTTCTTTTTATCGGTCCATATGTGGCTGGTTCATTGCACGTCAGATTAAATGCAGTGAAGTGATTTATTTATGGCTACCTCTATAATTCTCGAATCAGAGGAGGAGATATCACATCGATAAAGATGAACCCTATCTTGACCGCCATTCTAGTTAGTTGAGGATGTTGAAGTTTTAAATTTGGCTAAATATTCTCGATTTTACATTGCTCTGAATAGACTTGAGTACCTTAAGGAAATATAAGCAAAATCTTTCCCCAAACTTTTTGATGAATATGGTAAGTGGAACGTTTTATTCAATATTGAGTGTGAAATAGTGTTATACGCAATTTGCTATTTATTGATTTGGTTTTGTGGTGATGAACATGATTTATATTATGCATAGATTTGAGCTGTTCTTGTAGTGTTGGTCCGTGGGATTAGGTGAATTTATCATGTTTGTGTTTCACTCATTCATGGTTTCTTAAATAGCTTTTCATATTTGCATCTGTTGTTTGTTGCACCTCAAGTCGGTATTCATGCATTCTACTTACCAAACCAAAAAGACTTTTGCATGAACAACTCAATAACCTAGGATATGTGGGCCATTTAATATCATGAGTCGTGTTTAGTACAAGAGTGTTGCATTTGTATAATTCTGGCTAGTGTCTACTGTCGAGTTCAAATTAATCATCATGATTTATTTCCTCACGACTTCAATTAGGGGTAAATGCTTCAGGATTTCCTTAATTATTGTTTTTGCAACATAAAAATACAAGAAATATTATGTCCGATTCTACTCCAATTGATAGTTACGAGAAATACACCAGATGTCATGATAAATGCTTTTACTAAGACAAGGATCAACTTGTTTTGACATTGACGAGAATTGTGAACTTAGAAGTACGAACAATTCAATTTGTTTTAGATGTATACAGTCGAAAAATAAAACAATGTGAAAGTCTGTCAAAATGTAATGGCTGTGAGCCTCCAATTTTCATGGTTCTGGAAAACATGCAATTCCGTTACGAGAGTAAGACTATGTTCTTAACTTCTTTTTCAAGGTTTGTGCTATTGATATGATTTTGTCTCAGGTATGTACATCAAAATTTATATTTTTAATGTATGCAGATCTTATGCAGAATCTCTTATAGCTTGAAAACAAAAGTCGTAAATGTTTGAACCTCTGACTTTGGTACTTGTTTTGGTTTCAGATCGGTAGCTTGGTAGCTTAGTTCACATCATGAATCTACAATGTATTTGTAGTTTACCCTTTTAGAGATCTTTTTTCTTTTACGTGGAATAATGCATTGAACCAGTAAAAAGGTAACATATATTTGTGTTATCCATCCTAACACCGCTAATGGATAAACATATATTACATGAGAGGTGCATAAAAATCTACTAATAATATGTGTTTATCTTTCAACGGTTTCAGTCATGCTTATTGTTCTTGTGACATAATATTTTTAACCTTTAAAAATCGAATTGCCAACGTTAGGGATCATTAAGCCCTTGGCAAGACGCATAATGCCTTTTCATTAGATCTCATTAATGTTGTGGCCTTTCCCAGAACTTGAACTTCCTCGCAGAGGGATGCCCTTCGCTCCTGAGTCCTGGTCAAACTTAAGTTGCAGGTTTTTTGTTGTGCGAGGAGTGCTCATATTCTTCTTTAACAACTTTCTTCAACTTTTTTCTGGCTTTGTCCCTCTACTTTCTTAAGTGCATGAGCCGACCTCACTACACTCGTAATATTTTCTGTAATGGAGTAAGTCCGTGCACCAGGCCTTTCTAAACTTTCTCAAAGCTCTCAGACAATTTTTGAGGGAGTTAATTATTCGTAGGACCGGATGACTGAGGCTAACACACTTGTCTCTAAGTTTAGCTATTTCAAGGTAATGTCTTTTTCTCTAGTTTTCTCCTTTGTTCTTTTCGGTGTTTCAGTCTTTAGTCGTGACAAGTTCATGTTGGTAGAGATTTGATTATGTTCATAGGACCGAATGTCTGAAGCGAACGCCTCCATCATCAGCAAATTATTGTCTTTTCTAGTGTTACATTCTTCAGTCTCCACATGTTCGCGTATAGTTTCCCCTAGTTCTGTGTTGAGAAAGTTCTGAAGAAGCCTAGTTCGAGTACTTACTATGTGGTAGAAAATCATCACGAGCATACTGAATTGGCTCAAGCACTTGACAAAGGAGAGGGGCAGGGGAGAGTCAGAAAAAGAGAGTGACGATGGAATTGGTTCAGACGTAAAGATTCTTAACAGTGCTGGATTTTTTGAAGGAAACTTAAGGGCTGAGTTTTCAGTTGCCTCGGCATTCTTCACTCTGCGGGTGTCGCCTTTTGCACAAGATCAAACTTGCGAGCGATTACCAAGCTGATGTTTTGTGGTTTGCGAGGAGTGCTCGATACAATAACCTCGAAGGAGCTCCCATTTTGGTCTCTGTCTCTCGTTTGTACTTCTTGTGAATATTAAGAAGAAGGTGTATTATGATTCTGATTTTTTTTAATATTTTAACTTGTATTTGTGTGAAATGTAAAAAAGTTTTTTCCTTTCATTGTTGTCACTTTAAAGATATCTTTTTAACTAGAAGCTAGTTTCATCAAATGGTTCAAAAAGAGAGGCACAATGGGTTGGAGAATAACTTTTCTGAAAGTAATTTTAAGCAAACTTAAGTTGCTTTTGTCTCATAAAAATAAATTGCTTTCATATGTTCTTACAACCACCTTGCACGACTAATAGTTCTCCATCGCAACGAGTCTTTTGGTTTTAGTGAAATGGAGTCGAGGAGAAGTCATGGGTTATCGAATTTATTAATAATAAAAATGGTACTAACAAGTGTTTAAGAAAGAGTTAACGAAAATGAAACAATTCTCTATTGCATAAATCATGAAAAATAAAACTATTTATAAATTGTGTGCGTGACGGCCACCACGTGCAACTGGTATGTTGCTGTCCATAACTTGCTAAGACGTCCGCTTCTTTGTTCCCTTCTGGACTTCATGAATTGCAGAGTCCCTATCCAACGACTCTTAATACGCCAAGACACTTTGTATGAACGAGTTATTTTGTTATTAAATTCTTAATCCAACACTAAGATTTAAGCAGAATCATTAATTACAATAAATATGGTGATTGATGATTTAGTTTCCCAAAATATGAAATTTTTAATATAAAACCTCTATCCTATTTAGTTCATTTATTTCACAGAACAAATTAAGATAATTTTTAATCACGCGGGGACCGCATGCAACGTTTATAGTATGTATAAAAAAAAGGTAGTTGTGACACAAAACTTTTAATCGCAATAAATCTCGTTAAGTGCCTAACGTATAAAGCCTTTCTCACTTAGCCCCCTAACGTTTCAAAATTAGCATTGTACACCCCAAAATATCGATCAACGATTTGTTTTGGATACATGTTCACATTTTTATTTGTCAAACATAGTTGAAGGTATTTAGCATACATTAGAGGCATATTGTCACTTTTGAAACATTAGGAGATAAAACGAAACGTGCTTAAATATTAAATGCATGACCACTGTTATGAACCTGGAATATGAAAAACAAGTTAGTACAACCAATTTTGGGAATCAAAAGATTAAGAGAGCGAATTTGATTGAAGAGTGTAAAGATTCGACCTTTGAGAAAAATGGAGGGGATCTGAAAATCATTTCTAAATTGGATCCGATTCGGAAGGAAACGACGTCGTTTGGCAAGCGAGAAGAAACGGCCCAGACTAACACACGTGGCTGAGATCAAGAGCTGCTGAAGAATTATTGTTTTCTTATTTTTATATTTTAAAGTAACTTTAATTAGCGAGGAAAGGACTATTTTACCCCCAGGTTGTTAGGGGTTTTTGTCTCATTCTACAGAAGCACGTTATTTGTACTGGCATGTGGGAAACCATTGATGCATTGAGAAAAAGTTCCATTTTCTTATCTCACCTTCCTAGTACCTCTTTCTCTCTCGTATTCTTCTCTTTTACAGTACAAAAAATACACAAAAGTACCACAAAACTTTACATTTGGTATCCCAGAGCTAGGTTCTATCTAAGTTGGGCACCATGGTTGATACTAGACTCAAGGATCTACAGGAATCACAACAACAAATGAACCAAAAATTTCATGAGGAAAACTCAGGCGAAAAGCAGTAGAAGCGGGTATACATGAGCAGATGGGGTTGATTAACACTCAAATCCATGACCACATTCGCCACCTGGATGAAAAACAAACAGCCTTTAATGAGAAATTGAATGAAAGGATTTTACATACTGATGAAAAACAAACATAATTCACTACTACACTTATTGGTATGCAAAATCAAATGTCACAAATGATGGCTATGATGAACCATACTATGGGTAAGGATCAGCCTATCCCCATATTTAGAGGTTCACCACCTAGTAAAAGTTCTGATAGTCACTTCCAAAACATGAATCTTAATATGAATGTTGACAGATCTAACGCTAGATCTCAGGAACCCTCATTTCAGGGTACTCTACACAACCCTAGAATTGAGTTCCCACATTTTGATGGTAGTAAGGCCATGGATTGGATGGTTAAATGTTTGGGTTGTTTTGAGTTGATGCCAAATACTTCTGATATGCAGAAGGTAACTATGGCCTCCTTGCACTTTGAGGGGAAGGCTGCTGTGTGGTACCAGAATCACAGAACCAAGTTCTTTGGGATTAGTTGGGAGGGGTTTTTGAAGGAGGTTACTGGGATATTTGAAGAGCTTAAGGAAGATAATGTCATTGCTGACTTTAATAGGCTTAAACAGACACACTCATTTGAGGAGTACAAGGAGAGGTTTGAGGATTTGAAATTATATATGGGGATTTTGTCTAATAGCAAGTTTGATGAGGGGTACTATGTAGTATTCTTTGTGAGTGGGTTGAGTGAAGAATTACAGTCACAAATCTCTTTGTTTAACCCTACCACTCTCCAACAGGCTATGGAGATAGGTAGCAAACATGACAAGGTGAATGAAACAACTAAGAGGTTCAAACCTAAGCCATACACATTGCCCTCTCCTAACTACAAGAGGCCAAATGAAGTGACAACATTCCGTGTCAAATCATTCACCCCACCAGCTACTAATAACATTAGAAAACCCCTTAATGCTACTGAAATGCAGGCCAGGAGAACCAAGGGTTTGTGTTTTAATTGTGATGACCATTACACTTTTGGTCATAAGTGTAAAACTAAGCAATTCTACTTATTGCTTAGTGAGGAGGAAGAGGAAGCTTATCTGTGTTCATTAAGAGAGGTGGGAGAAGGAGTACAGTGGGCTCCTGAAGATGTAGCTGAACTCACTGTTCAGGCAATCAAAGGGCAAGCCACTGAAAATACATTTAGGTTGTTTGGAGAGTATAAAGGGCAACCTCTACTCATACTCATTGATTGTGGAGCTAGCTACAGCTTCTTGGATGCTTCATTAGCCAAGAGGTTTGGGTGTAGCATTGATTCCACTACACCCATGTTGTTGAAAGTAGCTGACAGTAGGAAGCTAATAAGCAACCAGAGGGTGCTGGATTTCCAGTGGAACATGCAAGGGCATAATTGTACTTTTTCCACCAGGTTATTGAATATGGGTAGCAACCACATGATCATTGGTGGGGATTGGTTGAGACAACATTGTCCCATCAAGCTTGACTACATGAATATGACTTTTAGTGCCAGATTACAAGGGGAGAAAGTTGTATTCCAAGCTATCACTAAGGGAGCAGAGTGTCATGTCATATCTGGACCAGCTATGAACAAACTACTATTGTCAGAAGATGAAATGCTAGAGGGCAATGTCTTTGCCATTACTATGTTACCTGGCGAAGGGGAGGAACATGGTGAACTGAATTATCTATTGGAAGAATTTAAGGATGTTTTCATGGAGCCAGAATGGCTCCCTCCTGTTAGAGAAGTGGAGCATCAGATTGTGCTCAAGCAGGGTAGTATCCCCAAGAACAATGTCCTTATAGATACTCACATGATCAGAAGGGGGAGATTGAGAATATTGTGAAAACTCTTTTCAAAGAGGAGGTGATCCAACACAGCAGGAGCCCCTTTGCATCCCATGTCTTGTTGGTTAAGAAGACTCCACTTGGAGGTTGTGCATTGACTACAGGTACTTAAACTCACTTACCATTAAGCATGGGTATCCTATACCAATAATTAATGAATTATTGGATGAGTTACATGGGGCTAAGTATTTCTCAAAGATTGATTTGAGGTCAGGTTATTTTCGAATCATAATGAGGGAGGAGGATAGGTTCATGACAGCATTCCAAACTCATCATGGACAATTTGAATTCCTGGTGATGCCCATTGGGCTTTGCAATGCACCAGCTACTTTTCAGTCTTTGATGAACCAGGTATTTGCTGAGCAAATGAGGAATCTGTGCTAGTATTCTTTGATGACATACTAGTTTATAGCAAGGACTGGGACTCACATATCACTCACTTAACTACTGTGTTGCAACTTCTGAGACAACATCAGTTATTTGCCAAAAGGAGTAAGTGTGAGTTTGGCAGAGTTCAAGTGGAGTACTTGGGCCATATTATCACTCAAGAAGGAGTGGCAACAAATCCCAGTAAAGTGGAAGGGATGGTTAATTGGCCAAGGCCTAAGATAGTGAAAGAATTGAGAGGATTCTTGGGCTTAACTGGCTATTATAGGAAGTTTATTAAGGACTATGGTCTTATTGGCAGAACACTTACACAAATGCTTAAGAAAGACAACTTTGTGTGGAGTGAGGAGGCAGTTCTGGCTTTTGAGAAGCTTAAGGAGGTCATGACTAAGGTACCAGTTCTGGCCTTACCCGACTTTTCTAAGGACTTTGTGGTGGAAACAGATGCTAGTGGGAAGGGGATAGGAGTTGTTTTAATGCAAGAGAACATGCCTATAGCCTTTCTTAGCAGGGTTTTGTGCCCCAAGAATCAGCTACTCTCTATTTATGAGAGAGAGTTTTTGGCTGTGTTGTTGGCAGTACAGAAGAGGATACACTATCTGCAAGGTTCACATTTTGTGATCAAAACTGACCAACAGAGTTTGAAGTTTTTGCTAGAACAGAAAATCACTTCTGCTCTCCAACAGAAGTGGGTTTCAAAGCTGTTGGGACTGGATTACAGTATTGAATACAAGAAAGGTTGTGAGAACAAAGTTGCAGATGCATTATCTAGGGAATTTATGGATGAGGTTGATTGTCAAGCCATTTCCATGGTGCAACCATTGTGGTTACAACAGGTGGTGCTGAGTTATGAGGATGATGGTTTCTTCACTAACATTTTGGCAACTAAAGTGTTAGATTCTACAACTTTCTCTGATTTCAGTGTGAAGAGTGGGGTGTTGAGGTTTAAAGGAAGGATTTGTGTGGGGGAATCCACTGAGTTGAGAGAACAGATCTTACATTCTTTGCATAACTCAGCTATTGGAGGCCATTCTGGGAACTTGGGGACTTATATTAGGGTTAAATCCCTATTCTTTTGGCCTAAGATGAAAGAGGAAGTTTTCACATTTGTGCAGAAATGTGATGTGTGCAAGATGACTAAAGTTGAACATAATGCATACCCAGGGTTGCTACAACCCCTACCTATACCAGACCAAGCATGGTCTCACATTGCCATGGACTTTGTAGAAGGGCTTCCAAAGTCAGGGGCAAGTCTGTCATACTAGTAGTAGTAGAAAGGTTTACTAAATATGGACACGTCTTACCACTGTCCCACCCCTACAGTGCCAAGGATGTTGCTCAACTATTTATGGTAAATATTTTCAAATTGCATGGAATGCCAACAAGCATTGTTAGTGATCAAGATAAAATCTTCACAAGTTTGTTCTGGAAGGAGTTTTTTGGACTGGTGGGGACTTCTTTAGACATGGGTTCAGCTTATCACCCCCAGTCTGATGGACAGACTGAGAGATTGAACCA
Source organism: Linaria vulgaris (assembly GCA_948329865.1). Taxonomy (NCBI): domain Eukaryota; kingdom Viridiplantae; phylum Streptophyta; class Magnoliopsida; order Lamiales; family Plantaginaceae; genus Linaria; species Linaria vulgaris. Next base: position 9,393,719 of record OX415249.1, on the reverse strand, counting down.
ATGTCTGGAGAACTATTTGATGGGAATGGTTTTTGAGAATCCTAAGCTTTGGGTGAAATGGCTACCACAAGCAGAGTATTGGTACAACACCAATTATCACTCCAACTTGCAACTTACACCATTTCAAGCTTTATATGACTATACCCCTGATCCTCTAGCAATAGAACCATTTGGAGAGGCACAACACACTGAAGCCAAAGATATCTTAGCTGAGAGGGTAAGGTTGAATTCTCTACTAAAAGAGAACCTCTTGAAAGCACAACAGCGCATGAAGCACTATGCTGACTAGGGTAGAGTTGAGAGGGTTTTTGAAGTAGGCGATGAAGTTTTTCTCAAACTTCAACCTTTCAGACAGAACTCTGTCAGTTTGCGCAAGAACCTTAAGCTAAGGTGCAGGTACTATGGTCCCTATAAGGTTCTTGAAAGAATTGGGGAGGTGGCTTATAAACTAGAACAACCACCTGGGGCTCAGATTCACCCAGTGTTCCACGTGTCATTACTTCAAAAAAAGCTCAGTTCAAAAGTAATCCCTAGCCCAGAACTACCATTTTCAGACAAAGATGGCAATTTTAAGGTTTACCCCACAACAGTGCTAGACAAACGTTTCATTAAGAGGGGAAACGTCGGCATACCTCAAATCTTAGTGCAGTGGGAGAACTCCGGGCCGGAATCTGCAACATGGGAAGATTACAGCTTTGTCGCATCCATATTTTCGTCGTTTGATCCTTGGGGACAAGGATCGACCGCCGCCAGGGGTAATGTTATGAACCTAGAAGATGAAAAACAAGTTAGTACAACCAATTTTGGGAATCAAAAGATTAAGTGAGCGAATTTGATTGAAGAGTGTAAAAATTCGACCTTTGAGAAAAATGGAGGGGATCAGAAAATTATTTCTAAATTGAATCCGATTCGGAAGGAAACGACGTCGTTTGGCAAGCGAGAAGAAACGGCCCAAATTAACACACGTGGCTGAGATCAAGAGCTGCTGAAGAATTATTGTTTTCTTATTTTTATATTTTAAAGTAACTTTAATTAGCGAGGAAATGACTATTTTACCCCCAAGTTGTTAGGGGTTTTTGTCTCATTCTGCAGAAGCACGTTATATGTACTGGCATGTGAGAAACCACTGATGCATCGAGAAAAAGTTCCATTTTCTTATCTCACCTTCCTAGTACCTCTTTCTCTCTCGTATTCTTCTCTTTTACAGTACAAAAAAATACACAAAAGTACCACAAAACTTTACAACCACCAACTAATCTGTGTCACTGAATAATTGCCATCACCGCCAAGAAAAGAATTTTTATTCGACGCTACAACTTCCCATATTATATTGCTCTTTTCTTTTCTGCGTAAAAAGACAAAACCCTTCAAAAAAAATCCAATCTTTACACTCTGAGGGAACCAAAATTCGCAGCAGGTAAGTAATCTTTACTTTCAAAATTCGCAGCAGGTTGAACTGATTGCATCATGTTTTTGTACTTGTTTACTCTTGTGGGATTTTTGAACATGTATTTGTGTGAAGGAAAGTATGAATCTTTCTGCGATTACATTAGTTTTATTGTCCCTTTTCACTTTAGTGGTTAAATTTACCCTCAAAGACATCTTTTTTACTTGTAATGTACCCAATAAATTAGGATTTTGAGGAAGTAGAAAGGTTTAATTAGGGAGTTTTCGATGGAGTATGTTGGGTTGTCGGAGTATAGTGATGTTTATCAGGATATGGTAAAAGCTAGGGCAGGGAATGAACAGTTTGATACTGAGTCGAGACGGATGCCGAGTATAGGGACTTTTTATTGTCCTGTATTTTAGCTGAGATTGGTCGTTCTACGGCGTACGGGGAGGAAAGACGAAACAATGGCGGTGACATTGATAATGAGTACGATAGTGAGGACGAATTTGATCCTGCATATCAGCTTTTCTTGAAGAACTCGAGGAAAGTCGTACGCACTTGATGAAGAAGAGGTTTCCGGGCACGGTTCAGATAGTGAGCTTGATCCAGTACCTAGGAGAAAACGAGGAGTTCTACGAGACTTGGCAACGAGAATCCGTCTTACAGAGAATCAGTGGCAACGACGAAACATGTGGAAACTGAATATCAAGAGTTCCATCGAAGTTGCAAAACTGTGGATGGTCATTTGGCTTATCGGAAAGATGGTCTTTCGGTTGTATATTTCACAACTAGTGAAGAAAATGACCAGTGACGTGTCCTCCTCTGATGTGGAAATCATAGAGGTTGCTTTAACTTAATCTCTTTACTATAGTGCTAATCTGCATGGTTGATACATTGCACGTCTTACTCACTTCAGCCCTTGTTTATATCCCTTGTCGGTATCATTTATTTATGTTGTGTGATCTCACTTCTACAGATGGATGGAAACGGTTCTCTGAATGGGGAAGTTGAGTTTAGGCGACGGGTAATCTCTGTTATTAGAAAACCATATAACCGCAAGGAGTATGATAGCAATTGGCCAGAGATTACAAGTTGCAAACCAAAAAATGGTCACAAGGAGTTGCGTAATGGGAGGGAGAGAACATATCCGACGGAAAAAGATGGAAAATCCTGCCTTGATCACCACTCTGGTTAGTTTAAGATTTTGTGGTTTAAGATCATAGCAGTCCTTTTTACAACTTTGATGCTGAAGAGAGGACATGTATAGGAGTTTACAAATATCACAAACTAAACATGTTATTCAATTTGCTTTCAAGGTTTATTTAGTATTTTACTCTATGAAGGAGTTATTGCAACTTATAGCCTCGAAACTTTCAGGGTTATTAAAAACCTCATATTCCTTTTTGAGATTCAAAATATGTTTCTTAACTTCTTATAGCCACTGACATGATTTTTCCTGGGTGATACTTCATTTGAAAATTATACTTATTGATGTATGCAGATCTTAAGGAGCAGCTCTTGCAGTTCCCGGACAATAAACGTAAATGCTTGAACCTCTAACGGGGGTTCTTCTTTTGGCTTCAGGTAGGTAGCTTATTTCACATCCTGAACCTACAATGTCCTTGTTGTTTACCTTTTTCTCTTCTACATGACAGAATGCATTGGTAGTGACGAACCGGTGAAAATCCTTTTTCTCTCTTTGACACAACTAATGCAAAGATGCACGAGAGAAATAAATAGATACTATAGGAGGAGTACATCCATTTAGTACGTTATAAGAGTCTACTAATAATACATGTGATTCTCTTTTTGATAGTTCCAGTTATGCTTATTATTTATTGACTTGCGTTTTTCTCTACGTTGAAACAGAATTGCAATCATGAAGGCTCATTCATACCTTGGAAAGATGCAGAATGCCTTTCGATATATTGTTGAACCATTAGTTCATAGTGTGGCATTTCCTAGGTTTCAAAGATCGTAGCTTAACATGAAATATTGTTGAACCATTATCTAAACCGGTTGTAGCAAGTATTTTCTAATTTGATTTTGGCCCAAATAGTTGTCTCGATATGTTCGCCAGCCTACCTACTTAAAATAAGGTGGAAAGAGAATCTCTTTGTAATAAATTAATATTTCGGTCCAAGGTTTCACTTGTACTTGAAACAGCACCTGAAACTGAAACTCACTTCCATTTCTCTTACAAAATCTCTCCCTCTCTCACTCCATTTTAAATAATCATTGGGATTGCTACAGGGATTTGAAGAAGAACCATGATGGAGCAAGCTTTGAAAAGTATAAGCTAGCCAGGAAAGAGGCAAAGAAAGCTGTTGGACTAGCGCTAAAGGCTGTGTACAAGGAAATTTATGAGAAGAGGGATAACAAGGAGGCCGAGAAGGATATATACAGAATTTCTCGCATTAGAGAGAGGAAGACTAGAGACCTAGGTTGTAACGCCCCGGAATTTCGAGGCTAAACAGAACAATATCATAACAAGTCAAAAATACTAATTGTCCAAAAACAAGACAATTACAACTGTTACAATAAAGAAAAAGGCGAACTTAATACAAACATTAACTAACTACCCGACGGAACCCACTCTCCACGTTCTTCAAGTCTCGTCCTGGTTGACCTAAAGCTGAAAGGAAGGGGGGAAAACATGCATGCGTGAGATAAAAATCTCAGTGGTGTTTGTGCGTTTGTGTGCAGAGTGAATGACGTGCGCTTTTATTTTGAAAACAATTGAAAAATAACAAATAGGCACATTGGTCAATTAATCATTCAGGCAGTCACACAGTGAGGCAATCTGACAATCAATCGAGATAGAACAAAGTTTCAACCTCAAGTATACAAACTTATCAATCGTTCCACATGTAAAGAATACAAACTTATCAATCGTTCTACATGTAAAGAATATACTAATCAGTCAGCTCCACATGTATAGAATACATGCTCTTCGTTGGCAGTCACATAGCGTCATATCAATAAGGGTTTTCAAATTATGCTCATCAATTTCTTATATAAAATAACATACTAATCAGTCAATTCCACATGCACATAGTACATGCTTGTCAATCACAGAAATACTCGGGATCATCAATCACCACATGTATAAAATATATACATGCTCAGAATACCACATGCAGAGTTGCATGCTCAGAATACCACATGCAGAGTTGCATGCTCAGAATACCACATGTATAGATATACATGCTCGGAATCACCACATGTCAAATAAGACATGTTCGTCAATCAGTACACATAATCAATCCACAAAACATAATATCACCTAAAGTGTGAGAATTATTTAAGTTATAAGGAAAGCATATATATTTATTTTACTGTTAAGTAGTGACATAAATTTAACAAAGATAACACGAGTTAGCTAAATTCAAAAACAAAAGGGAGGATAATAATTACTTACAATACTTAAAAGAGCCTTTAAAGAGATAAAAATTTAATCTGCTAAAAAATGGCTTAAAAAAATTGGGGTTTTACATAGGTGCAGTGAAATGCATCAAAGATGAAGGTCAGTTTGTCTTAGTGCGTGAGGATCAGGTCAAATCACGGTGGAGGGAGTACTTCGACGGCCTGTTTAATGGAGGCCCCACCCAAGCAGTGGGTGACATCTCGCAGGCCCCTTAGGATCTGAACCGCAATTTTATGAGCCGTATTAGAAGGTTGGAAGTCAAAGATACTTTGAAGAGGATGAAGACTCGAAAAGCCGTTGGCCCAGATGGTATCCCTATCGAGGCTTGGAGAAGCATGGGAGAGATAGGGGTGACCTGGTTGACGGACCTCTTTAACAAAATATGGCGAACAAATAAAATACCAGAAGAATGGAGGAAGAGTACGCTAATACCCCTATATAAGAACAAGGGCGATGTCCAAAACAGTTCTAACTATCGTGGGATAAAGCTTATGTCTCATACCATGAAGCTATGGGAGAGGGTGATCGAACACCGATTGAGACAAATTGTTCCCATATATGAGAATCAATTTGGATTTATGCCCGGAAGGTCGACCATAGACGCCTTTCCAATTACAATTGGCTTACATCAGGGGTCAGCTTTGAGCCCATTGCCATTGTAATTGATGAAATCACCAGAACCATCTAGGACCGAGTCACATGGTGTATGTTGTTTGCAGACGATATTGTCCTCATCGATGAGACGAGAATGGGAGTTAACGCTAAATTAGAACGATGGAGACAAACATTAGAAGCACGAGGATTTCGACTAAGTCGAACAAAAACAGAGTAACTCGAATGCAAGTTTAGCAAACAACGAAGAAACAACGATGGCACTGTTCAGTTGGATGGCCAAGAGATACCGAGAATTGAGCATTTTCGGTATTTAGGCTCCATACTGCAGATGGATGGAGAGTTAGACGGAGATGTCAACCACCGCATCCAAGCTGGATGGACAAAGTGGAAGAGTGCAACAGGGATCCTGTGTGATCGTAACTTTCCTCTAAATCTTAAAGGAAAGTTCTATCGTACGGCTATTAGACCTGCGTTGCTTTATGGCTCCGAGTGCTGGGCTATTAAGCAAAGTCATGCACATAAAATGAACGTTACAGAGATGCGCATACTTCGGTGGATGTGCGGTAACACAAGGAGAGATAAAGTGCGCAATGAAGATATTCGGCATAAATTGGGTGTGGCGGCCATTGACGAGAAAATGCGAGAACATCGTTTAAGATGGTTTGGGCATGTTAAACGCAGACCCATAGATGCACCGGTACGACGAGTTGAAGATCTCGACTTAGGACAGACGGCTAGAGCTCGTGGGAGACCGAAAAAGGCGTGGATGGAGGTCATACGGAACGACATGAAGCTAAAAGATCTAAGTGAAGACATGCTCGTCAACCGAAACCTATGGAGGCAGAAGATTCATGTTCACGACTCGACGTGATTCATTTATGGTTCATATAGCCTACCCCAATTTAATTGGGATTACAGGCTTTGTTGTTGTTGTTGCAAGTATTGGACTCTTGATTCCTCGACCGGTCAGGTATGATTTTTTTTTTTTTTTTTTTTTTTTTTTTTTTTTTTAATTTGAATGAAATGTTACATGCCATATATTTAAATTTTACAGATCTGTACCATTTCTTTTATTTTCTTTTTTGTCAAATTTCATTTTTTTTTTGTTCAATTTAGGGTTTTTGCTAAAACATCCATATACAGGAAAAAGAAAAGGGGACAACCATGAATTTTCGAGTTTTAGAAATAAAAAAATTTATTTTAAAATCTAAAAAAAAATTAGACTTTTTTCTGAGTTTTCCGAAAGGTTCATAGAATTTAATATAAAATGATTTTTTCGATTAATTTTTTGGATGATAAATGACGATATAATTAAGTTTTGTATGAAATTATATATGATTTTCTTTCTACTATAATATCCTTTTTTGAATCAGCATAGAAAAACTCATTTATGCCTTTTTTTTTACCATTAATTAAAAAAAATAATGTCAAATTTCTCCTTTTTTTTCTTTCTTTATATATAATAATTGCCCATTTTCGGTAGTGTTTCAGTCTTATTTAGTCTTCACATGGTCAGGCGCTCAGTCTGATAGAAAATGAAAAATAATTTGCTGTGGGTCCCACATCAGCAAAACCATAGATTTGGTTTTGTACATAAAAATTTTAATTTTATAATTTTTTATCTGATGATGTCATCTTTAGTACTAAAGTGAAAATAACGATTCTTTCATTGATAAATACTATTTTTTTTAACCTCTAATTGATTATCTTTTTATTTGATAATTCAATGTATTTATCAAAATAAAATAAAAGTAAGAATTTTACTATTTTCTGCAGTTTTCACATACCTTCACCTATTAATCATTATTAACATTACATTTTATCTAACATTTTATGTTAATGGCATCAGCATCTAGGAAACAAAAGATACTCAAAGCTTTAGCAAACGCGACTATGGATGAAGATTACAGATATGCTCTGCAAAGGTCTTTGAACATTGCCGAACCACAAGAACAACAACAACAACAGCCTATAGCTAACGAGCAAGAAAATAACATTATTGAGGTTGTTGACGATGAGGAGCAACCTAGTTATGAATCTTTTATGCGCAAGCTCAACTCTTTTGCGCGCGAGGCTAAGAAGTATGGCTTAGAACTACTTTGTAAACCTAAGGAAGAAAGTTCTGAGGAGCAACCTAGTTATGAATCTTTTATGTGCAAACTCAACTCTTTTGCGCGCAAGGCTAAGAAGTATGGCGTAGAACTACTTTGTAAACCTGAGGAAGAAAGTTTTGTTGATGATAGTCATATGAAGAATCAAGAGCTGGGTAGAAATAATAAATTCTTAATTTTGTCTAAAGACTTAAAAAAAAATGGTTGAAATTTTTAAAACCTTAGGTGGGAAGGCAATCTGTACCAAACTCAATAGTTTAGCGGACACATTTAACATATCAAAAGCTACGTGTAATTTGGATGAAAACACCCCTGGTCAAAAGGGCAAAATTTTGACTTTGTGTACTTTGGATATATCGGCAAATGATGGAGGGTTGACCACTACATGCTTTAGTTAAGAGAGTAAGCTGCAAATGACCCCAAACATTGGGGTTTGATGTTTTTTCCCTAATAAGTAACTCGTTAATTAAAGGATATTTGAGATTTTATTTTTCAGAATATAGCAGCAATCAAAAATAAATTAATGTTATTATTTCTCGTTCTATAATATAAATTTTACCATTTAAGAAATTGCAATAACTCTTGTAAATGACTATATCATGATTTTTGTTAAATCCTGTTTAAAAGATTTTGATAAATGTGAGCAGATAAGGAAATTTTGGTTCAAAACAAAATCTTCCAGATGGTTCCATGCGACCATGCCTCCATCACCAAAATTTATTGCTTTTGAAATTCAAAAATAAGGCGGATATAGAAAACTATTAATTGAGTATTAAAAAAAAGAAACTTATAATTACTAAACCGAGAGGTCTTAAATTTGAGTAACAACTATATTTGATAGTATCTAGCTTTGAAGATTTCAGAAAGTTAGAATGAGGTCCTAGTCCAAATAGTAATAATTCTTTTTTTTTTCTTATTAGTAAAAGTAAAAACAAAAGCGTTATTTCAACCCCATACAAGTCGTTAGACTTAAAATATTTTTACATGTCCATAAGTAAGAGTTCACTCATTTTCACAAGGCTCAAAACCATGTAAGCAGAGAGCAATTTCTCATTTTATCCAAAATGTATCATTTCCATCCTCACCTTCTCACCATTTTTTTTCAAACATGTAAGTGGATGTTTAGTCCGATCGTACAGAGAAAATCAACACCTTTAAGTAGATGACTTTTACTATTTTTAACACACTCGTTTTGGAAAATCAACTTGTTTTCGGAGGTCCAAATGCATCATACGACCATACACCATGTTAGATTTAGTTTCCAAATAATAAATCTTGTGAGAGGTATCCCACATTGGTTATGTGTTGATATGATGTGAATGCAAAGTATAATAAAAGCCTTTTTGAGTCTGTCCCACATTGGTAAAGTATGTTGGGCTCTAACTCATGGTAACTATAAGGACTTTTATGGGCTTTAAGAGCTTTAGCTCTTATAGGCCAGTTTTACTAAAGTGGCTTAAGTGTCCCACATAGAAAAAGTAAAGACTTATTTGTGGGTTTATATATGTTTGCACTATATTACTTGGGTACTAAAGAGTGCAAGACATAGGTGGTGCTCATGCACACACGCGCGCCGAGCCGAGCCCGTGCCCAGGCCCGCGCCCGCGCGCGCGTGCGCATGGCGCTTGTGGCGCTTAAGTGGCGCTTTTGTTTGGCGCACTTAAAAAGCACTTAGGCCGTAGATCTAGCACTTGTTTGGCGATCATCGATCTAGGCCGTAGATTTTATTTAATAAATTAAATAAGATGAACGGCTGTGATTTAATCTGAATATTAAATTAATATAGATTAAATTGGATGGTGTGGATTTAATCTTACTTAAGATTTAAATCCGACGGCTCAGATTAATCCGGGAAAATATGGAGGGAATATTTGAAAAACTCAGATTCAAATATTAACAGTCACATATTTTGGAGCTGGAGAGTTGTGGCTTTCTGTGAAAGAATACCAGTGGAAAAGTCGTGACTTTTCGTACAACTTTTCAACGTCTATATATTCGTGGGATAATCAGAGATCAGACACATCAAATTTTCGTATCTCTCATATACATACAAAAATAATTGCTGCAGAAATTATTTTCTGTATTTTTGCATTCTTGTTCTTTTTCTGTTTTATTAACTTCGTAAGTCCAAAACGCAGTTAATTGTTCTTTTATTTTCTGGGCTTAAATTGTATCCTGGGAGGCGATTCGCTGTAACCCTTTTGGCACACGAGGTGGGGGCGAATTACGCTTTAAGGAAAGTGTCTTTAGTTCGCGACTTTCAAGTTCCAGATTGCGACATTTTCGACAAATTCACCAACACACCAAATACATTACCAAATTTTCGGAACTTGTACATGATCCAACAAGTAGGAATGAAACTCAAAATAATGATATTGTGTGCATATGAAGACAGAAACCCCAAGACTAATAACGATCTCATCGTGTTGAGATAGAAGATTCTTCGCAATTTTAGGAACGACTCAGTGGCAAAAATCTGGGGCAAAATTCCAATTGATTACATGGCATCGGAGATGGTCATCTCCGATGGCCCTTCGAATCATGAGAAAGATCTGAGCATATTAACAAGCAACGACGAAGAAATGGTGATCGAATCAGGTGCACAAAAAAGGCCTCGTCAAGTCTACTAGTTCAAAGCATCAAGTGCACGGACCCCTGGAAAAAATTCAACATATCCGATTCCGCAAAAAAAGAATATCAGTATGAGCGAATCGTACGCAAACATAGTGCGACCGAATGACGTGTTTATTGATGAACAACGTCTAAATGAAACGGCTGGGAACATTAGGGTAATCGAACGGAATGAAGAGATGTCGTTTAAGACGGTGGATTTCGTTGACGACCTCCACGCTTCGATGTGCGAACAATGGCAGAACACGGTACTAATAAAAGTACTCGAAAAACCATGGCATTTTTCGAGTTTGGTGAACAAGTTGACCACATGTGGAAATTATCAGAGGGAAGGGAAGTCGTTGATCTAAGCAACGACAACTATTGTATCAAGGGTCTCACTCCAAATCAAAGGGAGACTATCCTAACGCAAGGGCTGTGGCAAATTGTGGGGAGTTTTCTGCATATCCGGAAGTGGACGGCGGATTTTGATACGGCTATATATGCTATCGCTAGTTGTGTCGGCGAACCGATCAAAATAGATGGTAATACATTTACGGCGGCGAGAGGGAAATTCGCTCGAGTTTGCGTTCCAGTCTCGACGGAAACACCTCTCGAGAGAGGAATTCATATTAGGGGAAAAATCTACCAGGTGGTTTATGAAAACCTACCTTCTCTATGCTACCATTGTGGTAGAGCTGGCCATACTAATACATCATGCGTCGAGAAGCGAGCGACGAAGCCAAACGATTTGGACTGCTGGTAGTTCGATAAACAAGTTTAATTCTTCGGGATATCGAGTTGAATGAGAATTCGGCCAACGTCAGCCTAGACTTTTTCAGCTTTTTTATCCGTATATATGACATCCTACTTCCACGCCAAACCAAAGAGATGGCTACATTCATCGGACAGAAGCTTGGTTTCCTCGAAGAGGTCGACTTGACAGAATCTTGGGGGGGTTAGTATGCGTATTCGGGTGAAAATCAATGTGACCAAACCTCTCATTCGGGTCCTTAAAATTCGGAGTCCAGATGGTCAAGACATGCTCGTCTCGTTTAAATACGAGCGCTTACCAAATTATTGTTATTTATGTGGCATGTTGGGACACATACTTGCGAATTGTAACAGTCGATATGAAGTTGGTTGAGAGGTTGATGAAACGTCATTACCATATGGCAGCTGGTTACGGGAACCTCCAAACAGAACGGGCGCACGACAAAGATTTTTCGATCGGGGTTCTCAGAGGAATACGAATTCTGGTGGCTGGTTTAACAGTCCGGGGCAGTCATATACACGGAACTTTGATCGACATTGGCATGCGCATAGAGATACCTCTCCTCACCAATCAACTGCGAGTTCTGCTAGGCCGAGAGAGAAACAGATTGCAAATTTTATCCCAAACAGAACTGCTACAGGTAATCTGCAAAGGGCTGACAGGAGTACGGGACACTCGGAGAGTGACAACAACCATGTGGGGGTTGAGAGGCAGACTAACCTGGTGCAGGTCGATCAGGCCTCACACCCCGTGAATTTAGAGAAGGACAAGGGCTCTGATTCAGAGGCTACAAACTCAGGGGAAACAGTCTCACGACAGTCGGGAACTGGATATCAGAAAGTGTCGAAGGGGAGGAAGGCTAGAATTCAGCGTCGTGCGGTAACACCAGTTGGTTCAGAGGATGGGAACGAAAGCCAGAGTCGAAGGAAACGACCACTCCATGATTTGGCGGAAATTTAGCTCACAAAGAAGCAGAAAGGGACTAGTGGATTATTGGGTACATATCCGGAAAATGTGTTGGCGGGGACTGCAGAGCAGTCTCGCCAAGCTCAATGAGTGTCCTAAGCTGGAACTGTCAGGGCTTGGGGAACCCTTGGACAGTTCAGGAGTTGAGAAACTTGGTTTCTCGTTTTCACCCCCCTCTAATTTTCCTATCGGAGACCAAGTGCCGAATGAGGAGAATAGAGGTTGTCAAGAGGAGATTGGACGTTTTTGGTGTTTGTGTTGAGGCTCGGGGTAACTCTAGAGGGCTTGCGTTATTGTGGGATAAGGCATTGGATGTTCGTTTGGTAAGCATGCCTGTTAATCATATTGATGCGGCAGTTACAAGGGAAGATAGGGTAAGTTGGAAATTTGCGGGGTTTTATAGGGAACCAGATGCAACTCAAAGGATTCACATGTGGAACCTTCTTCGGCGCCTCAAGATGGGTTCACATTCTGTACGGGAGACTTCAACGAGATTCTAAGTCAATCAGAAAAGAAGGGCGGCCCTCCAAAACCAAATTGGCAAATCTAAAACTTCAGAGATACCTTGTTAGACATCGGCCTTAGTGAGATCCCGTTTACAGGACCACAATTCACGTGGTGTAATTGTCGCCCTCACCCCCACACTGTGTGGGAACGCATTGACAGGGTTTGCTCGGACTCGGATTGGAGAGGTATGTTCCGTACGGCATTAGTGGAACATATCCCGCTAATTAAATCAGATCATGCAGCGTTATTGCTCAACTTTCAGCCATGCGTTACTCAGGGACCAAGCGCGCAGGGTTTTCTCGACGGTTCAGATTTGAGGCCGTTTGGACTCGAAAATCCGACTGTGAGGCTGCAATTGCGCATCTTTGGGCTGATTTGGGTGGGGGGACCTTAGTGGACAAGCTGGATGGGTGCAAGTTGGGGCTGATGAAGTGGAATAATATGGGGGGCGCAGATTTAAGGAAGAAGATTAAGAAATTGAACGAGAGAATTTTGGCTTTGCGCGGCGGGCTGATTACCGTTGAGTCCAAAGCCGAGGAAAGAGCATTATCTACTTCTTGGAAGAATTATATGCGACAGAGGAACTCTATTGGAAATAGAGAGCCAAGGTTCAGTGGCTACGGGAAGGGGATAGAAACATGTCATACTTTCATCACCGTGCTAGGGAGAGGCGAATCAAGAATACAATTAAGGGGCTCAGGGATAGTGCGGGCATACTTTGCCACTCACCGGGGGAGATTGACTCGATCGCAATTGATTACTTCATGAATATCTTTTCTTCCTCCAATCCGTCGAGGGCTAAAATTGATGCGGTCTTGCGAGATGTTAAAGGGAGCGTCAGCCCTGAAGTGAATGGACGCCTGATCCATCCTTTTACTAACGATGAGGTAACTAATGCTTTAAAAGATATGTACCCCTTTAAATCCCCAGGACCCGATGGATTTTCTGTTCTTTTTTACAAAAAAATTTTGGAACATTGTTGGCGCAGATTGTATTTCTTTTGCTCTTGCATTCCTCAATGATCATATCTCAAATCCCGTGGTTAATTTTACCCATATAGGGCTGATCCCCAAGGTCTCTAACCCTGATATGATGACTCAGTTTAGGCCAATTAGGCTTAGTAATGTCAGCTTTAAGGTGGCATCAAAGGCTATAGCTAATCGGCTTAAACCGTTCCTTGCTGATATTATTTCACCTTCTCAGTCTGCGTTTATCCCATGACGCTTGATCACAGATAATATCCTTGTTTCTTTTGAACTTAACCATTTTTTGAAGAATAAAAGAACAGTGAAACGTGGGCAAAGGACGTTGAAGCTTGACATGAGTAAAGCCTACGATCGCGTTGAGTGGCCCTTCTTGGAACATGTAATGATTAAATTAGGATTCCATTCTTCTTTTGTGTCTTTAATCATGTTAGGGGTACGCTCAGTATCTTATGCTACCTTAATTGAGGGGAGGGAGTCGGATATTTTTTCCCCCAAAAGGGGTATTAGGCAGGGGGATCCACTATCCCCCTACCCATACTTATTCGTTTATGAGGTTTTTTCAGCTCTAATCAGTAGTGCAGAGGCTAAGGGCCTGATTCGAGGGGTTGTAATATGTTGTGGTGCGCCACAGGTTTCCCACCTTTTGTTCGCCGATGATACGCTTCTATTTTGTGATGCGACGAAAGAGACGACAACAAAAATTAGAAGGATTTTACATAGCTATGAGGCGGCATTAGGTCAACGGATTAATTTGGATAAGTCGGTGGTGGCTATGAGTAGAAACACGGCGCCGGGGGTTGTGGTGGAGCTTGGGGCTATTCTTGGTGTTACTATTGCCGAGCGTCATGATAAATACCACGGTCTCCCGTCAGTTATTTGCCGTTCGAAAAGAGAACTTTTTGATTATATCCGGGAGATGGTGTGGAAAAGGGCGCAAGGGTTCAAAGGAAAAAAATTGTCGGGGGCTGGGAAAGAAGTGATGATTAAATCGGTTTTGCAGGCGATCTCTACATTTGCCATGAGCTGCTTTCGCCTCCCAGATTTTTTAATCAAGGAAATTGAATCAATTATCAGCAAATTCTGGTGGGGAAGTGGAGAACGTAATAAAATTCACTAGCTCTCGTGGGATAAATTGTGCAAGAAAAAAGAGGAAGGGGGCATGGGCTTTAGGAACTTGAAGGCTTTTAATATTGCGCTTCTTGCGAAACAGGCGTGGAGAATTTTCCAATTTCCTAACTCTCTGGTGAGTCGGTTATATAAGGCAAAATATATTTCGACATGCTCACTGTTTGAGGCTCGGATTGGGGGTACCCCATCTTTCTCATGGAGATGCATTTGGGAGACGATTCTGGTGCTTAAGAAGGGGGTTCGTTGGCGAGTGGGAAATGGCACGTTGATTCAAATTTGGGGGGATGCTTGGATTCCCCGGCCTATATCGTTCCGACATATTACACCTCAAGACCATAACGCACCGTTCACTTTGGTTTCGGAGCTCATTGACCAAACTACGGGGTGGTGGAATGTGGGGAGGCTGCGCGAGCTGTGTTTTGAGGTGGACGTGCGGGAAATTTTAGCTGTTCCCTTGGGAGGGCCGAGTACCGAGGATACAATAATTTGGCATTTTGAAAAGCATGGAAATTTTTCGGTCCGAAGTGCTTATCACCTCATTGTTTCTCTAGGTTTATTGCCGCGATACGTTGACATCGGGTCGAGTTCTTCTATCCACAAGGCGTGGAAGATTGTTTGGGGGATGAGATGTGCTAATAAAATAAAATTGTTTCTTTGGCGAGCTTGTATGAACATAATTCTGACCCGAAGAAACTTGAAAAGACGACATATTTGTGAGGAGGAGGGCTGTGTGGTTTGCGTGGATGGTACAGAACATGTTAAACACTGTCTCTTCGAGTGTCATGTCGTACGACAGGCGTGGGCCTTGGCAAATTTTCCTACGTCACTGCTGATTTGGGAGAATGAGAAGTTGGTTGACTGGGTCGTGCGGTTGGCAGCAGTGGAGTCGCATGAGGCAGCAGCGCTTGCGGTCACTTTGTGCTGGGGATTGTGGGGAAATAGGAATGCGATACTTGTGGGCGAGAAAGCACGGCCTCCCGATGATATTGCTGCATTCGCTGGGATTTACGCTAAGGAATGGCTGAGTGCGAATGTGCGAGGGGGTAATAGCGAATCTGCTGCTGTTGTTGGATGGACGGCGCCCCCAACGGGGTTCTTGAAAATTAACTTCAACGGAGCTCGATTTGATGAGGAGAATGTTGTAGGTATTGGTGTCGTGGTTAGGAATGCGCAAGGAGAAATCATAGCTTGGGTTCAACGTCGGTTGGAGGCATCGCTCGCACCCGTGTGTATTGAGGCCTTAGCAAATCGGTGGGCGATTCGATTGGCAATTGGCATGCAATGGAACAAAGTAATTTTTGAAGGGGATTGCCTCAACGTCATCCATGATATTGTCGCACGAAGTCCGGGGGACGCCCTCCAAGCTAACATTATAGCGGACGTTACTCGATTGATGAACCCCCCCGAGGACTTTTCCTTTAATTGGGTTAGAAGAGAGGCTAGCGATGAAGCTCATAACTTAGCGCGCAACGCGGTGGTCGACTCCGAGGGACCACTCCCTCTATTTTTTGCCGAATTGTAGCGTGTTTGGAGCTTTATTTGTGCTGCGTGAACAGTATAAACTGTTGTCCTCTGTTATCTTGGTTTAATGATTAGTGTTCACTTAAAAAAAAACCAATTGACTTGTTGGTGGAAAAAACTAAGAATGTTGAGTTCGGAGATTGGATGCAGGTTGTCCGGAGGAAAAACATTAAGAACGCCGACGTCGCCAAGTCGCGGGGAAAGGAAATAAGCAAAGGGCTGGAAGGAAAATCAGTTCAAATCTTGGAAAGTAATTTAGCGAATGAAAAAGAAAAGAATGTTTTAATTGAAAGAGAGGATTTTCATCCGGGTAGAAATCAATTAAGGAAAAGGACTCTACTGGAAAGAGGATTCTCCCTCAATATTTTAACATGAATAAGACTTCTATTTCAAAATGAAAGAGCAGGAATAATTCTCAAAATATAATTGGGAAACAATTAAAAGAAAAGAAAAATTCCAACTCATTCAAAGTGCTGGAAGTTCAGAAATTAACGCAGGGGAGGAACTGGGCAATTCGGTTGAATTTATGTCGAGTGATTTGAGCAACGTCGGGAGGAAAGATGGAGCAGAACGGGCATATAAACGTAATAATAGAGAATGGACAATTGATCGTTCAAGTTCCTCAAAATCTTTAGGACTTTGGAACGCTACTCCACAACTTCGAGGGCACTCAAAGATATTATGAATAGACTCGAGGTCGGTGCACGTAGTGAACATAGCACCCATGATTTGGGAGTTCGAAATCTACACGCAAGAGATCGAACAGTTTGTGAATTTGCCGATTTGTTGGCAAAGGATTCAGTTGAGCGAGTGGAATGGACGAGGCAGAACAACATGATCTCGGATCTCCCAAGGCAATCGATACAGATAGGGTTTAAAATTTGTTTAGTCCTTTAATTTGGCTACCTCACCATTTTCGTCCCTCAATTAGGCAGGTCGCCAAATACGTCCACTAAATTGGTAAATTTGTCCCTTTACTTTGTCATTGGTGACCAGAGGTACAGGCAAGAAAGGGAAATGAGTTCATGAAATAGAGGATGTTGGGCAGAGTGAGAATGCAACAGTTAATGCAACACAAAATAGACGGAATGGTGCTGTCCTAAATGCCAATGACAAAGGGAAGGGACCAATTTACCAACTTAGTGGACGTTTTTGGCGACCTGCCTAATTTGAAGGACTACACAAATTTTATTCCTATACAGATATGGCGGGGTCAGACTATTGATAACCCGATTCATCTGATTCACATGATTAATTGTCCAATGAAGGTTGTTACGTGGAATTGTCAAGGAGCAGGACATGCGGACTTTAGAGTCAATTTCTGGAATCTTGTTAGAGTCCATCGGCCGGATGTAGTTTTCCTTCTAGAGACTCGGGTGATGTCGGAGACGGCACATGAAATTGTGCCTTTTTTGGGCTACTCGGACTACTTCATTGCACCCACATGTGGTATGAACGGGGGCGTGTGGATGCTGTGGAACAACAAGAATATCGAGGTGGAAATTGTGAATGTTTAAGACCAGGAGATTCATGCGAAAGTAGGTCCGAAAAATCAAGCTAAATGGATGCTATCCAAGATTTACGCCAAGCCCTACGCTAATGACAAGAATAGAATATTCAAGAGCTTGAAAAGCATGGTGCAACGGATGGAACTACATCGGCTCGTGCAAGGAGATTTAATGAAATTTGTTACACGCATGAGAAGAGTGTCGACAATTCGAACATCACCCGAAGGTGTCAGGATTTTCTAAGATGAATCGAAAGTTGGAACCTTATCGACTTAGGTTTCAAGTGGCTGAAATTCACGTGGTTAAACAAACGGGAGGGAGCGGCACTGATTATGGAGCAGATCGATAGAGCACTTGCTAATGATCAGTGGGTGGACATATATCCTAACAACGAAGTATACCATCTCCCCCGTATGCACGGGGACCATCACCCGGTGATGACAATTAGCTCGAGTTTGCAACACGGATATCATGCTCGCCCGTTCAGATTTGAGGAGATGTGGCTCTGGCATCCATGGCATCCAGAATGCGAACAACTCCTTACAGATATTTGGGAACACATGAATAATATTATTGAGACCATTGAGAAGATCCCCGACGTTATGAAATCGTGGAACCAAACGGCGTTCGGCAATATTTTCATGAAGAAAAGAATCCTACTTCGAAGAATTGAGGGCGCGCAAGAATGTTTGGCTATTAAACACAATGTGTACCATGAAAAAATCGAGAAGGAACTTATTCTAGAATATAACGAAACGCTCCGAAAAGAAGAGATTTTTTGGCATAAAAAATTTCGAATTCAATGGATAGGAGACGGAGATAAGAACACGGCTTTCTTTCACGAGCTACCATGATAAGACGGAAGAAGAATCGGGTGCTCATGTTGAGGGTGGATGACATATGGTATCAAGATCAGATTATACTTAAGGACCACGCCCAAAACTTCTTCAAAGTGTTGTTCGGGGGAGACAACAATGCGAGAGTAAATCTGGAGTACTCTCGGCTTCAGGCAATTGTCGAATTGAGGAGAAATCAGCCGTGGGAAAGGAAGTGACTTTAGAGGAATTGAAAGAATGGTTTGGCGCAAGCACCCTAAAAAAGCTCTTGGGCCTGATGGAATTCAGGCACTTTTTTTACCAAAAATATTGGGGATGGATAGGCGAATTGCTCCTAAATCTTGTTCAAGAAGCACTTAAAAATGGGGGTTTTGATCCTAAAGTCTGTGGCGCACACCTATGCCTTATTCCAAAGGTAAAAGACCCTACGCTTATCTCGCAATTTAGGCCGATTTCCCTTTGTAATGTTATTTATAAATTCATTATAAAGTGTATTATTTTGAGGTTGAAAGATTATATGCCGAATCTTATTGCTAATACCCAATCGAGTTTTATCAAGGGGCGTAGTACCCAAGATAATATTTTTGCTATTCAGGAGCTCCTACACTCGTTGAAGGCCAAGAAGAAGAATAAGACGGGGTGCATTATCCTCAAACTAGATTTAGAGAAGGCATATGATAAAATTAACTGAGATTTTTTAGAGGATACGATGAAGGCTTTTGAATTTCCGAGTCATATCATTAAGCTGATCCTATTCTGCGTGCGTAATGCGTCAACCAAAGTTTTGTGGAATGGAGAACCTCTAGAAGAGTTTAGACAAGACTGTGGTTTAAGGCAAGGCGACCCTCTATCGCCTTATTTATTCGTGTTATGCACTGAGCGGCTTTCATATCTTATTTGGGAGTCGGCCGAGGATGAAAAATGGGAGCCCATAATTCCGTGTAGGGGAAGGCCAAAAATGCCTCACCTATTTTTTGCGGACGATCTTATACTTATGGGAAAAGGCACGATGCGAACGGCGAGGGAGATGCGGAAAATTTTGGATAGCTTTTGTAATGCATCGGCGCTCAAATTAAACGAAGCAAAATCCTATATTTTCTTTTCGGATGATGAGGGCTGGAATATTAAGCGAAGAACTTGCGCCATCCTTGGTTTCGGACGCACGACCTCGTTGGGAAAATATTTAGGTGTCCAACTCAATCACGATCGTATGGGTAGGGAACAATTTAATGAGTTCTTCGACAAATTATCAAACCGGATGACAGGTTGGAAAGGAAACAATCTTTCTCTTGCTGGACGTGCAACACTTATTCAGTCCGTTTCATCGGCGACACCAATTCATCTAATGTAGTCGTGTTGGATTCCTAAAAAGAATTGCGACAAAATCGGCAAGATGAATAGGGAGTTTCTATGGTCTGATGACCCGAACGCACGCAAAATCCACCTTGTGGGCTGGAATAAAGTGTTGAAAAGTAAGAAGGAGGGAGGATTGGGGCTACGGTCGACACGTTTCAATAATGAAGCCATGCTATCTAAGATGTGTTGGAAAATACTCCAAAAAGAAGAATGTCGTTGGTCGGAGTTAGTAGAGCAAAATATCTCAAGAAAAAGTGCATCAACGAGTATGTGGTTCGACCAACCGATAGCGGAACTTGGAAAGGGGTTATTCGTTGCATGAAGTTAATCCAACCCTTCCTTCGTTGGATAGTCGAGAACGGTAAGAAGACATCATATTTCTTCGACAATTGGCAAATCGGCACATGATATTCCTCCACAAGAAGTTGATGACCGCACCTGCGGTGACTCGGGCTAGGGGCTCTGCCTCTACCCATTTGGTGAAGTAGTCCACCGCCACCAGCAGAAATTTCTTTTGCCCAACATCGGGGATGAGGGGTCCCACTATATCGATACCCCGTTTGGAAAAGAGGCACGGTGTTAGATTGGGCTCCCACTGAGCCGCAAGTTGGTAGGTTCGCGAGGTGTAAGCTTGGCAAGGTTTGCACTTCTCGGCGTGTTCCTTGCAATTTCTAGCCATCGTGGGCCAGTAGTAGCCTTGTCGAATCAAGCGCCCGGCCATGCTTTTGCCTCCGATATGACTTCCACAAGTTCCTTCATGTATTTCCGATAGGACATATTGTGCCTCTTCCTCATTAAGGCATCGGGCATGAGTATAAGAGTAGGTTTTCCAAAATAGTATCTAGTCCTTGAGAAAGTATCGTATGGTTTTCTTAGACATAGTCCGCTGTTCGGATTTGTCCACGAAATAGCCTTCGGGATCTTGTAGATAAGTTTTGATGGAAGTTATCCAACTCGTCGGGGAGTCCGCCGTGGCGTTTACTCCTTTGCTCTCTACTTTCTCCGACTCGCTTACATGGAGGAGGGTGATTCTTCGGGTGTGGATGGTGGTCGTTTGAGTGGCCATCTTGGACAAGGCATCTGACTCTTGATTTTCTTCTCGCGGAATCTGGATGACTCTGTACTCATCGAACCATCTTTGCCTCTGGTGGACTACCCGAGGGTAATCTCACAATGTTTCTTCTTTGGCCTCGTAAGAGCCGTTAAATTGCTAAACGATTAGCTGGGAATCGCTGTGGATGAGTATCTTCTTTATCCCACCTTATTGTGCGAGTCTCATTCCGATGAGAAGGGCATCATATTCGGCCTCATTATTGGATAGGGGGTAATCAATTCTGACCACAAAGTGGAGCATTTCCTCTTCAACTTCCTTGTTTACTAGGACTACTCCCGCTCCCCCGTGTGTACTTACAGAGGAGCCATCTACGTAGGCGTGCTATAGGTCGCCTTCTCTTCGGCTTCGATGCCCGTTAGTTCTGTCACAAAGTCCGCCAGGACTTGTGCTTTGATGAAGGGCCTCGGGGCGTAGGAAATATGGTACTCCGTAAGCTCTATTGCCCATTTTATCAATCTCCCCGATGTTTCGGGTTTATTGAGGATCACACTCAATGGGTGTTTGGTCAAAATAGTAATCGGATGGGAAAGGAAATATGGGCGCAGTTTCCTCGCAGTAGTGATCAAAGTTGAAAAGAGATTTTCAGTTAGGGTATACCTGGTTTCAGCTCCGAGGAGAGTTTTGCTAACATAGTAGACATAGTGATTCTCCTTGTCCCGTTCTTTGACCAATACGGCACCGACGGCCTCCTCTCCGATGGACAAGTAGATGAAGAGCTCTTCTTGGGGTGACGGTTTTACCAGCAAGGGCGGTTTCACCAAACTTTTTAGCTCTCTCAGAGCTTCTTCACACTGTGTGGTCCATTGGAACTCCTTGATGTTTTGGAGTATCTTGAAAAAGAGGAGTCCCTTTTCCGCCGATTTAGAAACGAACTGGCTCAAGGAGGCCATTCGGTCAGTGAACTTCTGGACATATTTTACTGTCTTTGGAGTGGGTAACTCTGCGATGGCTTCTGCCTTTTCGGGGTTAACTTCTATTCCCTTCTTTGTGACCATGAAACCCAAGAATTTTCCTCCTCGTATTCCAAAAGAGCACTTTCTTAGGTTTACCTTCATCCCGAAGTTGTTCATGATGACTAGCGCCTTTCGTATATCTTCGGGGTGATCTTTCGCTGCGTGACTTTTGACGACCGTGTTGTCCACATAGACCTCTACCGATTTTCCGATGAGTCCGACAAACATGAGGCTTACCAACTCTTTGGTAAGTAGCCCCGACATTCTTGAGTCCAAAAGGCATTACTAAATAGCAAAAGGTACCTGCATCTGTGATAAAGCTAGTTTTGTCCTGGTCGACCGCTGCCATCGGGATTTGGTTGTATCCTTGATCTTCGTCTAGGGTTGACAAGAGCGCACAGCCAGCGGTGGAGTCGACCAGCTGGTCTATGCTGGGCAGGGGATAGGAATCCTTCGGACCGGCTTCATTGAGATTTGTAAAGTCCACACACATCCGCCATCTTCCTCCATGTTTGTGGACTAGGACTACATTAGCCAGCCATTCTGGGTATATGACTTCCCTAATTTGTTTTAGGCTAAGGAGGCGTTGTATCTCCGACCGAATAATCTTATTGCGCTCAGGTCCCATTTTTCTTTTCTTTTGTTGGATTGGTTTAGCCTCAGGCTTCACGTTAAGAAAATGTTGGCATACCATGTTGCTGATTCGCCCGGGGGGGTCCTCCTTCCCATGCGAAGAGATGGTGAATTTGCTTTAGGACGGAAGTTAGCCGGGCTTCCAATTCAGGCTCCATGTTCGTGCCTATCTTAATCACATTCTCAGGTTATCCTTCTACAAGTTCTACCATCTTTAGCTCTTCCACGGGTAAAACTCGTACTTCTTCGTTCTTACGCCTTTTGTTATTGTCGAGGGCTGGTTCGTCCTCTTTCAAAGGGATGGCGTTGATGCGGCACTCCCTAGCTTTGGCTTGGCTCCCTCGGACTTCTCCGATACCTGAGCATGTGGGAATTTTTACCCGCTTCGAAGGTCCAAATGGAGGGATGTCCTCATATGGCGTGTTACGTCCTTGATGAGGCCTCCACCACCCAGAATTTGGTGGGTTCTGTTCTTCGGAGGTCTCCCTCTCCCCATGACATTGGAAGAATTATGGTTCTGAAGGTATTATAGGCTTCTCCCGAAAAGCCTACAAGGGGGACTTCAGCCGCCTCTAGCTGTTCCTTCTTCAATCCCATGGTCAGGTAAGTAGGTAGGAACAAGACGTCCACGGAACTGCCCGTATCTATGAGGATTCGTTGACTCCCGAATTCGTGGATGGTAGCTTCGATTACCAAGGGGTCCTCATGGGGATAAATTATACCTTTCAAGTCTTCGGGTCCGAAGGTGATGTTAGGCAGCCTTGCTCCTTGAACGGAGCACACGGGGGGTCCTTGTTCCACTCGCCTTGCTTCCTTTAGATATTTCTTCTTCTCACCTTGGAGTGTCATCGAGATGTCTCCCCCTCTATCATGTTAATTGTTCGCCCTAATGGGGCGTTGTCTTCGTAAGATTCCAGGGAGGGGGAGGTAGACTCTGATGCCTTGCGGTCTTCTCTCGGGACCGCCTACTAGGGGTCACTTTTTCTTCTCCATGCTCCTTTTGGAGTCTCTTCCATACGTTTGGTATGGGTTCCTTGGGATTGTTTTCTTTCAGGTAATTCTTCAAGTATCCCGCCTCTAAGAGGCGAAGCACTTCCCTCTTTAAAGTGATGCACTCCTCGCTGGTATGTTCATAGTTTTTGTGGTACTTGTAATATTTCCCCGAGTTTTTATCCCTGTAAGGAAAATTGGCTGGTAAGGGCCAATGTAGTTCGTAATTACCTCTCATCACATTGAGCACTTCTTCGGGAGCGATAGTCATCGGGGGCAGGGGTACGGGCCAAAAGAACTTCTTGACCATGCCAGCGTTGCCCTTACGTTGGGAGGGTTTCCCTTCTTTACCCTTCTCTTTGGTTTTTGCTTCCCATTCGGCGCGTTCGCAGTGTTCGTTGTCATCGTTCTTCATACGCCTCTTCGTGCCTTCTACTTTTTTCATAAGGATGTAAGTTTCTGCATTTTTCATAAGCTCATTCATGTTTGTGACATGGTTTCCCATAAGGTATCGATAGAAGTCTCCTGCTCGGAGTCCTTGAGTCAGTATGTCGGCCAAAATAGTTGGGCTAACATACGGGACATCTAAGGCTTCATCGGAGAAGCGTTTTATGTATCCTCGTAAAGGTTCGTCCCTTTGTTGCTTAACTATAAAAAGGTGTGTAGCGGGTTTAGGGTATCGCCGATTAGAAGAAACTATCGCACGAATAGGTGGGCTAATCGGTCAAAGATAACTATAGAGTTAGGTGGGAGGTGGGTAAACCAGGCTTAAGCTCGTCCTTCGAGAGTAACAGGGAACACACAACATAGGGCGTGGTCAGGAGCATAGGACAGGTCCATCTCGGCTAAGTATTGATGAATGTGATCTTGTGGATCTCTTCCATCGGTATCCCCAGTGCACAAGGGGATGTTAATGGGTCGTATCCCCGAAGGAATCGATGCTAGAGCAATCTCGGGAACATATGGAGAGGTCTTAAATGTGGGATCCTCCTTGGGGGCCATGGTTTTCTTGATGTCCCCCATCTCCTTGCGTAGACCATCGAGTATTCCCCATAGGTTATTGTCTCCACCCGCAGGGTAATCCGAGGGGTATGACCTTCCTTCCGTTTGGCCGGTCCTCAGGGCCTCTTCATAATTATAGTACATCCGTGGTTCCCGCAGGGGTTCACGGTGCCAAGAGGCGGGGGTAGGGCTCCTTCCTACACGGGGTTCGCCTTCTTCCAAATGGCAATTTCTCCGATAAAGAGATTCGGAGGGTATGTTACGGGGATTCTCAGATCTCCGTAGAGTCCTTCGAGTTGTCGCCTCCACGAGTCTCACGAAGACGGTCCGAGGGATGTTGATAAAATCTCATTGTTCGAATCGATGGACCGAGGGGGTAACTTCTGAATCTTGTTGATGGGTCCAACGAATCTCGCTATCTAATAAATTGTCCATAATATACAACAATTGTTGAACACGCTCAAGGACAGATGTTATGGAGTTCCCACAAATGACGCCATTTTGTTAACATGTTTGGTATTTTAACCGGATTAACGAGATTATAAGGGTTAAATGCCCTGTCCGAAGGTTCAGAAGCTTGCTTATGACGAAAATATCCCTTTTTTTATTCACTGAATTTTGCTTTGAGTCTAACTTGCTTGTAAGTGTTTCTGTGTGTAGTTGAGCCTGTTCTTTTTCAATAATGAGGATACCCCTTTTATAGAGGTTTTTAGGGACAAGTGTCGTTGTGCTTGTACTTAATAAAAATACAGGTGTTTCAGTATGCGTGGGAAGATAAGATACACTTTATCTTTTAGGATATTTGTTTACTAGGCGCTGACTGTGATGAATTCTATCCATTTCGATGACTTTAGGGAGCTCTGATTGGATTGGCTTCTTTTGGTTCTTCTCTCCGATGGGATAGATCTTTTGGGAAGACTTTATAAAGGTGGCTAGAGATTCATCCGATAGCATTATAGTCCCGATAGGGGTCTATTCTTGCGTTGTCCTCTTCGTGATATGTACCCCGATAGGTGGATGAGTCTGATAATCATGGATTTATAATTTATTCCTTGTGGTGTGGGCTTCGATGGCTTCTTAACTTCAATAGGGAAATGTTCTTGCGTTTGGGTCTTCATGATGTGTGTTTCGATGGTTTTTGGACTTCAATAAGGCACTATTCTCGTGCTTTGGCCTTCGGGATATGTGCTTCGATGGCTTTTAGACTTTGGAGTGTTCGGTGAGGGGATGTTCTCGCATTTTGGGGGACTCAGGGTCCTCGTTGTGGTCCCTCTTGGAGAATTGATGGATATCAGAGTCTCGCGGGTCTATTGGGGTTTACTCTTTTTCCGATGCCGCGTGGATATCTTATCTTTATTCATCGTGACTTTCCAAGGGACGCTTAAGTGCCTCTTCGGGTGTCACTTCTTATCACTTTGGGTTTGTGATACTCGGTGGGCCCTCTCGATATAGCGTGGCATCGGGAGTATATGTGACGATAGTATCGTCCTTGGGCTAATCCCTATTTTTAGGGATAACTTTTTGGTTAATCCCTATATTTATTTTTAGGGTTAACAATGATAGATCGAAAGTGTTGGACTATATTTTCATGGATTTGCAGACAATAGCATTGGTTATCTGTTTCTTTTGTATATGAGTCTAAACTCTTGAGATTCATAGAAACACGATAATAGAATTAGGGAATGCGTTATTTTGAACACATATTTCCTTGTAAGACAAATTTCTTCAAAATGATTCTTCAAAGATATTCACAATAGTCAAGATCAAGAGAAAATTGAAAAAACTGATGAGCTCCACAAAAAGCCAAAGACGAAGCCTAATGGTAAGGATAGAAAATATATTTTCCGGCTTATATGA
Organism: Linaria vulgaris; assembly: GCA_948329865.1. Taxonomy (NCBI): domain Eukaryota; kingdom Viridiplantae; phylum Streptophyta; class Magnoliopsida; order Lamiales; family Plantaginaceae; genus Linaria; species Linaria vulgaris. The sequence continues at coordinate 9,367,434 of OX415249.1, read as the reverse complement.
TAGAAGCTAAGCTTCAAACGTATTAGAAGCTATAAGCTCTATTAGAGATCATTTATGGAAAGAAGCCAAAAAAGATGAGATTGATTCCATTTGACATGGCCACACTTGAGAATTGGTTGACCTTCCTTCGGGATGTAAACCATTGAGTTCTAAGTGGATTTCTAAACGGAAAATCAAAATAGATGGAACAATGAAAAGTATAAGGCTAGACTTGTGATCGAAGGATACAAGCAACAAGAAATCCATTACTGCTTTGATACTTATTCTCGTGTGACGAGAATAAATTTAATAAGAATGATTTTGGCGATTGTCATTCTCCAAAACTGTAACTACATAAAATGGATGTAAAGACTATTTTTCTTAAATGGAGGTTCTTGATTAAGAACTCTACATGGAATAACTCGAGGGTTATGTAGCTCCTAGAAAAGAAAATAAAGTCTATAAATTGATGAAGTCCTTGTGTGGACATAAATAAACACCAAAAATAGTGTATGAAAAATTTGACAACGTCATGATGTCAAATGGTCCCATAATCAATGAGTGCAACAAATGTGTCTATGTCAAAACTACAAAAGAATGATATTTGGTTCTCTGCCTGTACGTTAACGACATACTCATTGTGGGAAGCAACGACCGAATGGTGAAGTCCATTAAATGTTTGCTGAACTCAAGATTCAATATGAAAGACACGGGAATGGTCGATGTAATCTTAGGAATTAAGATTAAAAGATCACAAGATGGTCTTATATTAACTCACTCACACTACGTGGACAAGATTCTTGAAAGTTTCAGCAAAGATGATTCTGATGTAGCTAGAACTCCAATTGACATGAGTCAACACTTGTCTAAGAATAAGGGAAAAAGTGTTGATCGAGTGGAATATGCTTGAGTGATAGGAAGTCGGGTGTACTTAATGAATTGTACACGACCAGGCATTGCCTATACAATTAGCATGTTGAGTAGATTCACGATAATCCATGCAATGAGCACTGGAAATCATTTGGGAGAGTACTTAAGTACTTCCGTTGTACTCGTGACTACAGGTTGCATTATACCAGAGATCCAACTGTTGCTCGAAGGTTATACCGGAGAAAGTTGGATATATGTTATACAAGACTCTAGCGCAACAAGCGGATATGTATTCACTTTAGGAGGTTCAACTGTGTCATGAAAATCTTCAAGACAAACAATTATAACTAGATTCACGATGGAATCTAAGTTGGCATTAGACCAATGCAGTGAAGGAGCCGAAAGGCTCCGTAACTTCTTGGAAGATACTCTTGAGTGGCCCAAACCTGTGCCAATAATATACATATATTGTGATAATCAATCTATGATTGAAAGAGCATATAATGTTCTGTACAACGGTAAGTCTAGACATATACGTCGACGACATAATATCTTTAGACAACTGATCTCACCTTGGGTTATCATCCTTGACTACGTGAGTCAAAAGATAACATTGTGGATCCGCTAACCAAAAGGTTAAACAGAGATTAGGTTGAAAAGACATCGAGAGGAATGAGACTTAAGCCTATTGAAAAATAAGGTTCTTATGAAGGAAAACCTAACCATGTTGACTGGAGATCCCAAGATCTTGGTTCAATGAGACAACATAATTGTAAGAACTTTACCGGTCACTGTAGGGGTCAACCCTTGTCCATTCATAGATGAAACGGTGATACCTGTAATGGAAAAGGTTAAGCGTTGTGCTTCTAATGATTCTTACGCGTCAAAAATCCGAGCGGAGTAATGCGGGTTACTCTTAGATAAGAAATCACATGTGTGAGAGAGAGGAGGGGCCGCCTCTGAGGAAAATTTTGGGGGCTTAATTTTCTGGAAAACTCTTGCAGAACCAGGCGTATGTCCAGGGCCAAAATGGACATAAACCATGAGAATTGCAACGGTAACAGGAATATACCTGTGTTGAGATTTATGGATCGTTTGCACAAACGGTGGATAGTTCAAAGACATCAAGATCATACTATCGGCTAGCAAAGAAAATATTTCTCACAAGGAAAGGTTCAAGGGCGTGTCCTACCTATCCTATGCAGGCATAAACCGTAGAACTCTATCACCACATGATGTAAGCATGATCATTCAATTTCATTCATGTGGGAGATTGTTGGAAAATTGGTTCAAGGAACTGGGTTCTGTACAATCGACTTTAGGTCGAGTTTGGTACATGGGTGAATGACAAATTGATGCTCAACGTTGACTAATTAAATTCGAAAATATTGTATATCAATATTTAATATTTCTGTTTTGCGTAAGCAGAATTATGTAATTTTCTGTTATATTTTATATTACGAAAAATAATAAGCATCAAAGTTGATAATTAATTAATTAATTATCTTAAGGAAATCTTTTCATAAGATTTCATGATCAGTATTATTAACAAAAACGTGTCTACATTCATTCAAAGATATTTGCTAGATTTATAAATATCTTAACCACATTCCTTGGTGGCTAAGTTTTCCATATTTTTCCTCATGACCTAGTCTATAAAAGGGGTCGTTCCCCCTAGGGTTTTTAATCATCGAAAACAAAAGCACACATACATGAAAAGCTTTTCTGCGCAGCCAAACTAATTTCTCATCCTGTGGTGATAGAGGAAAGTTACAGTTCAAGTTCACGGGGACAGTCCATGCTTGTGCACGCAATTCTGCTCGTAGTCGTTGTATCTTGGGAGACAGTCGCTCATGTTTTCTCAAGCACTTAGAGAGGGCAAATATGTTTTAAGGAAATTGAAACATCCTCGACTTCTACGTTTCGTTCATCCGATTGAGGTTTATTCGGTGACGGTAATTTCATATCATTATAATTCCGTTGTTTAATTTTTCATCAATCAATTTCGATATCTCTTTTCATTTATCTCAATTATCGTGCTACATTTCTAACATCTACAAAGAAGCAGCAACTTGGTAATTGCTCGCAGGTTTGATAGCGGCGCGAAAGGCGTCACTCCCAAAGTGAAGAAAGTCGAGACAACAGAAAGTTCGGGGCTTAAGTTTCCTTCAGAACTGTCGAGAATCTATACGTCTAAATCATTCCAGTTCCGATCTCTTTCTCTGACTCTGCGCCCTCTCCTATAAGCACTGGAGCCAATTCACTATGCTCATGATGATTTTCTGCAGCAGAGTAAGTCCTCAGACTAGGCTTCTTGAAACCTTTCACAGCGCGATTAGCTTGTTCTTGAGGCAACTATATCTTCGTAGGACAGAAATGTCTGAAGCGAAAGCCCCCAACTTCAGCGATTTCTAGTGAATGGATTTTTCGTTGTCTTTATTAGTGTTAAATTCTTCAGTCTTCACATGTCCGGCCTCCCAAAAGGTAACGGAGGCGTGCAAAGGTTTCCTCGGGCCGGACGAAGATTGACCCTAGAGTACAAAGACATAATGGAGATTGGAATTGAATAAATGATTGCTTTTGACCGTCGTTTTGTACAACCATAACTATAAGAATCACTTTGATCAAAGCACTATCAACCTGAACTTGGCACGACTGAAGACTGAAACACTAGACATATAAATATTACCTCAAAACAGCTAAACTTAGAGATAGGTGTGTTTGCCTCAGCCATCCGGTCCTACGATTAATCAAAACTATCTGAGAGCATTGAGAAAGGTTTATAAAAGCCTGGTAGAGGAACAAAGTCAGAAAAAAGATTGAAGAAAGTTGTTAAAGAAGAATATTATGAGCGCTCCTTGCACAACAAAAAACCAGCAACTTAAGTTCGATTAGGAGAGAAGGACATCCCTCTTCGGGGAAGTTCTCAGAAATAGGGTTGTGCGGTTCGGTATTACCGTACCAATGATTCGATATATTAGAAGTGGGTTTTGGTTCGATAATTTTAAAATTAAGATCGTTTGCCAAATCAAATTCATTCGGTACGATTCGATAATTATCAAATGTTTTCGTTTCTTTACCAAATTTTATTTGAATGTTTTTTTTAATGTTTCTAACAATAAACAATAAATAAATATCCAATAATGTAACTATTTTAAAATTAAGAACTATAGCAAACAAAACATGAAATAAATAAATATATAAGCGTACATCATCAACACCCACAATTAAAATATAGGACGAATTATTAAATTTATCCTTTTTTTTAAAGTTAATATGCCCTTTTTTTTCGGAAATGCCCCATATATTTTAAATTGTTTAACAAAAAATTAAAACTACCGCTTATAGATAGGGGTGTTATGGGCCGGGGTCCCGCCGGGACGGGATCCCGGCCCACCGAGAACGTCCGGGACGGGAGCTGCCTGGCAGCTCCCGTTCCCTCCCGCCGGGAGCACTACTCCCGGCGGCCGGAAATCCCGGCCGGGACGGGATATTCCCCGTGTCCCGGCCGGCAGTCAGCATGTATGTGGCTGGAGTCTCCGGCCAAAGTGTGAATGCGCCTAGGGAATTTATGTTAGGCCGAACTACAAAAGCTTGAGCTGACTGTGTGTGAGTGGTGAGTGTGTGCGTGCGTCTGTGTGACTGTGTGTGAGTGGTGAGGAAAGAAAAAAGAGTGTTAGGAAAAAAAGAAGAAAAAAAGAGTGATAAAAAATATATTAAAAAAAGTGACTTGAGTGCTTGCTCTATGTGCGTGTGCTTGTGCGTGTAGTACTAGTATTTTTTATTTTATTTTATTTGACTATGACTTTATACTCCATTTGAGACACGCAATATAAATTAATCAATCATATATAAAAAAATAAGAAAAGTAAAAAGTCTTTCTTCTTCCCCAATTTCACCTACACTACACAACTGTTACAGATTAGTAAGCTCTCTCCGCAACTCTCGTCGTACCGCCTCTGCCGCCACAACCAATAGATCGCGAGCTTTGTCTTCTCCAAAATAAATCCGCCTGGTTTTATGGATCATAAACCAACAACTTGTGCCCCCGACAAACAAACACCCCAATATCGTCACACCAACATCACACCATAAAACTGTTCCAAAACCCGGCCACCGCACACAACCATTAATGAAGCAAAGATAACTCGAAGATAAGGAGGGCGCATTCCAGCAATACTTTGCAAGTGTAAGGAAAAAAAAGATTGCTGCCTCCCAGGATCCCGCGGGAGGTAACGGGATCCGATTCGGATCCCGTTACCTCCCGGCGGGATCCAGACCGGGAGTAAATTCCCTGTCCGGCCGGGTCAGGAGCAAACTGGGTTTTCCCCGATCCGGGAAAACCCTGACGGGTCGGGCGGGAATCCTTATTCCCGACCCGGCCCAAACACCCCTACTTATAGAGAGGCTCTTTCAAATGAGGAGTTGACTTTCAACAAAGAATCAAACCAGAAGCCAAAAGAAGGGCCTGATGTGGATGCGGCCCAAAGGATAGGTGTTGGGCTTGAAGCCCAAGAGGGTGTGGAGGCTTGTGGGCCAAGTGAGGAGGTCATTGGAGAAAAGTTTGGGCTTAATGTGGAGAATAAGACTGTTGTGTGAATCGGATGTCATGTAAGGATTAATAATGATCAGATCTCTAAGTCTAATACTTTAGTCAAAGCGGTGCTTAATGGCTGAACATCAAACGTGAAAGAATCTGAATTGGGTTCAGAAAAAACATGAGCAAGTATCAGCTCTTCCTTCCCCTCACGAAAAGATACAAGAAGAAGATAATATTAGTCGGCTTTCTTTTACTAGAGATATTGATTCCAAAAAGCGAGGAAAGAGAAAAACCAAATGTGGCAACCAAACTGGACAAAGAGTAGATAGGAGATGCACTAACAAAGGAAAAGGCCAACCAAGGTGTGTTCTTCATCATTAAATAACGCCATAAGTGATAGTAGTATAGCAAGGTGCAATGAAACCTTGAGGAGCAAAGATTATGGGAAGCTAGATAAATTTGGTCTTTTGGGAAAAAGATAGGAATTGTTGGCAGGGAAAACGATGATGAAATATTGAAGAAACTCACAAAGTTAAATCAGAGGGAAAATGAGATGATTAACTCTTTGTGTTTTCTGTTTCATAGCTTAAGGCTACAAGATTGAATTGTCATATTAAGGGGGAGTAGCTTAAGATATTAATGATATTGTGTTGCTGGAGCACTGTGCATGAAATGCATTGTGAACATGTTTGGTTTTGTGAGGAAAGGCAAAAAGGGGGATATTGAAAGTGCAAGGTATTCTGGAATCAATGTTATGCGATGTTGGGACAACATTGATGATAAACCATAGGACATGCAGGCAATCTGTTTAAAACTGCAAAAAATATTGTTTTGCCTTTATTCACTTATTAACTTAGTTCCACGAGTTGTGGTTGGTATTTTTATGTGATCCAGGTCTAGAGATTTCAAGGATGGATTTATTTCCTTAAAGAAAAGTTGTCATACAAAGATATGTTTTCAAAGAAGAACTTTCCTTAATTGAAGACGCGTGCAGGCTGAAAAGAAAGGAAAGAACAAGAGCGAATTAGGAATGAAGATTTTCAGAGGAGAATCCTTTCAATTGAAGACTTCTATAAAGAGAAGCAAACTGCCCGTAGAAGAATTCAAGTTAAAGAAAGAAACCTTTCATAATTCAAGAAGGAAAGCTGCATGCACTGCAATGGAAAGAACAAGGCGCGCGATTTGCAAGAAGGAAAGAAGATTACTTGCAGTAGAATTCTTTCAATAGAAGACTACAAGGTGCAGAAGGATTCCTTCCATAGAAGGCTACAAGATGGAGAAGGATTCTTTCCATAGATGTCAACAAGATGGAAAAGGATTATTTCCTTAGAAGACTTTCAGTCAAAGAAGAAAACCTTTTCAATGAAGACTTCTAGTTGGACAAGGAAACCTTTACTTATTGAAGAAGACTTGCTATGAACCAAATTAGAGTCATACAAGGAGATCTAATAGCAACCAAAAACGTGCACAACATGTCTTGAACATTTAGGAAGACTACATTATAAATAGGCATGTTAGGCATCAAGAAAAAGACACGAAGACAAGAGCGAAAATCTCCCGTGAGGAAATTATTAGAATCGAGTGTCTTTGTCTTGTTTTTCCAAGGTTTGAGATTAACGAGTTGAGTTTAAAAGTCCTGTTTAGATTTAAGGAGTTGATCTTTGTTTGCTCGGTTGAGTTCAAACAACTTGAGAGTGAGAGGCTTGAGAGTTGAGAGAACGACTTGTGTTAAAATCATTATTTCGATAGTGGTTATTTCGCCTAAGGCTTAGAAGATTATAAACCCTTATAATCTTCTTAAAATTATCTACTTGTGTTCTTCACTTTTCCGCTGCGTTATATTCTCCATCAAGTAGATTTGTGCTAACGTTAACTGCTTTTAACGGAAGTTAAGATAACATCGAATCCAGTGGTATCATAACATTGGAAAAAGAGTATCAAGTCCCGATCCAACAATTTCAACTGGCATCAGAGCCAAGCACTGATTTCACTGGTGTTTGGATTTGATGATAAAGGATGGACAACACGCATTCGAACAATAACAGATTACCTATCTTGGATGGATCCAACTATTCTTATTGGAAGGTCAGAATTCGTGCGCTCATTAAATCATTTGGCTGGCAAGCTTGGAAGACGGTGATCGAAGGGTATGCAGTTCCTATGTGTATTACAGGTGAAGATCATGAGGTATTTCCGAAGCCAAAATCAGAGTGAACTCAAACTGAGATAAGTGACGCTTTCCTCAATGAAAAAGCCCGTAAAACCATATTTAGTTTGCTTAATTGTTACATGTTTAGATTAATTATAGATTGTTCAACTGTTAATCATGCTTGGGATATCTTACAAAATCATTGTGAAGATGATTTAAGCACTCAAAAGACTAAGCTACGCATGTTTTTGAGCAAATTTGATAATTTAACAATGGGGGACGATGAAATCATTACTTCTTATTTTGAAAAGCTCATGGATCTTACTAAAGAAATTCGAAACTTCGGTGATCCCCTGTCTAATAAGCAAATGGTGTACAAAGCTGTGAGAACTCTTTCTAAGAAATTTGAGGTGATTACTTTACAAGAAGCTAGGAATATGGACACTTTAGACTTTCATACTCTTCTTAACAAATTGAAAGAATTTGAGATTAATCTTGAAACTAATGAAAAAGTAGATGATGAAGAAGAAATTCAAGCTTATAGTGAAACTGTGATTGTATGCAAGTTTGTCTTTTCTCCTTTGCTTACTAACTTGGCAGATAAGTGGTACTCTGATAGTGGATGCTTGAGGCATATGACTGGATACAAATCTGATTTGAAGGATTGTGCACCACTAACCACTAGAACTTTCACCTATGAAGATGGAAGTAAAGGAAGAATCATTGGCAAAAAAGTGCTGAATATTGATGGATTCACACCCTTGAAGGATAAGATGTTGTTGAATGGATTCTGTGAAAACTATATAAGCATCAGTCAACTGTGTGATGATGACTTATTGGTAAGGTATGATAAAGATTCTTGTGATGTACCCGATTGCAAATGTGTGTGCTTTGACAGGTAAAAGGTTTGAAGACATCTACTTGGTGAGGGATCATGTGACTTGCTTTCAAACAAAGGTGGACTATTTAGTCGCCAAGAACGAGAGACTTGGACACATGCACAACATGGATCTGGGCAAAGTGCTGAAACTTGAAACCGTGAGAGGTATTCCCATTCTCTCGGGTACTGGTAAGTTGGTCTGTGAGGATTACTTGAAAGGTAAAGTGACCAAAGCTTCTCATAATCCAATCCAAGTGGATGAACAGGTTACAAGTACCTCTAATTGTTTTCATCTACTTCATATGGACCTTTTAGGTCTTATTGAAGTAAATAGAGTTGGGGGTAAACAATATGATTGTGTGATTATGAATGATTTTTCTGGGTGTACTGTGATCAAATCTTTTATAGAAAAATCAGAAGCTCTTTTTAACTTTAAAACATTGCATGGTAGTATTGATAACTTACATGGTGCTTCTGTTGGTAATCTTTGGTCATATCATGATAGAGAACTAGAAAATATAGGCCATTCTCTGACTTATGTGTGGCTAATGAAAATATTCATAAATTCTCTATAACCATGACTCTTTATGAGATGATGAAAAAGAAGAAACCTGATTTTGCTCATTTTCATGATTTTGGATATGTTTGCTATACTTTAAATGATAGAGATTTTTTGAGCAAATATGATCCAAAAAGTGAAGAATGTATCTTTGATGGCTATTCTTTGAACAATACTGATATTAGAATGTTTGATCCAAAATTGAATTTTGTTCAAGAATATGAAAATGTGGTATTTGATGATTTGACTAGTGATGCAGGTACTGAAGAACTTTCTGTTTCTAATGTTACCCCAACATTGGAAACAAATGCATGTACTGAATAACTTTTTATTTCTGATGTCACCCCAACATTGAAAACAGACAGTGTTATTCCATCACTACCTACAGATCCAGAACCATAACCTGAACCTGAACTAAAAGCTGATGTTGACATAACATCCGAGCAGTTAAACTTCTATGATGAAAAGGTTCAAGTTCAAGATGTTGGGAGGGATACAACTGACATGATTCAAATAAATCATTCAACATCTCATGTTATTGGTCAAATCATTAATGACATCAATACACACAACAAGAAAATGGTAAAATATAGAGATATGATAATGTTGAGTGTTTGCATGTCTGCCACAAGTTCGGATTATTGTTTAGCTCAAAGATTTGTTGATGACATTGTCTTTGTTTATACTAACAAGTCTACTTTCGACAAGTTTGTTGAAGCTTTGGCAGGTACATTGGAGATGAGCATGATTGGTGAACAATATTTCTTTTTGGTGGAAAGATTTGGATTGGAGGAGTCAAAATCAAGCAAGACTCAAATGTCTTCTACCTTGCTGAGTGGAAAAGGTGGCATAAGAGACAATGTTGACACAACATTGTACGGATTCAGGATTGGAAGCTTGCTATATCTATCCACCACTCGCCCATATATTATGTGCTCCATTTGTGTTTGTGTTTGTGTTTGTGCCAAGTATCACGCTGATCTTAAAGCTTTTCACTTAATTGTTATGAAGCGAATTCCGAGACATATATCTGGTACTATAGACTTATGAATTTGGTATACACATGATACAAATACAAACCTTGTTGGTTTTGATGATTCTGAATGGGATGGTGATTTAGCTGATAGAAAATCTACATGTTGGGGTTGTTTTTATTTGGGAAATAATCCTCTTTCATGTTATGGCAAGAAACATAATTGTGTGTCATTATCAACTGTTGAATATATTGCAGCTTGCAGCTATGTTACCCGACTTATATGGCTTAAACACATGTTGCATGACTATGGAATAAAGAGTGACACATTTGTAATGTTTTGTGATAACCTTAGGGCCATTAGCATATCAAGAAACCTGGTGCATCATTCTAGAACAATGCATATATTTTGAATGCATCATTTTTTGAGAGATCTGGTAGATGACAAGATGATTAACATTGATCACATATCTAGTATGTTTAAAATGCCCTTAGATAGCGAGATGTTCTTCAATTTGAGGAAGACTCTAGACATGAATGTTATGTGAACATTGTTGCATTCTGGTGTTGCCATAACACCACTGGCTAACACCGTAGACTGTTTGTGGTGTCTAGGATTGCATTAGAATTTTTATGTTTGATTTATGTTTTTGTTCTTGGTTGTCTTCATGAATGTTTGACATTTTTGGTTTGTGTGGTTGAACTCTTTGATGAACAACTCTTTCTAGTTATCAGTTTCACATCTTTATTTTGAAAAGGTAATTAAACTCTTCGGTTTGTCTAAGGTTGTGATAGCCTAACATATGGAGAACCTGGGGTACACAAAGCTCACTACTTTGATGTCTATTCAGTTGTGTCTTATTCATATGAAAGGTTTATAGAAGCTGGGGTACATGATTGACAGCTTCAATGTTATTCAGTTGTGCTTATTTACATGTTTCTGTTTGTTTTGGCCAAGGAACACATGAATGTGATCCTTTCTACTAAAGTGTTTGAGGTTTAGGTTTCTTACACTTAGTTACACTGATCACTTGGTGAATTCTCTTGAATGCAGGTTGCTAAACAAGTACGCATAAGGAATGTTGTTACTGGGGTGTTAATTCTCTTTTATGTTAATGTTGTTACTGGGGTGTGTGGAGTCCTAGGCTGCCCTCATTCAGTAGTGACATTATCTCTGTGTTTAGTAACCTTCAGTTTTTGGTTTAGATGAGTTATAAAAATAATAAAGATTATAAAGAGACGTGAACTGTGCTGGTTTGAGAAGTTCTTCATAAGTGTTTACCATCTGCCTATTTGACATTACATTCTGCATTCTGTATTCACTTAGGCCTACATTCATTCATTCTTTCCTTGTTATGTCTGTGTCGGTTTGGCCTTGAGGGGGAGAAATAGTTATGTTCTCATGTGAAGGCATATATTTTGGGTGATTCAGCTGCGGTGACACACTACGTTATCTCTTGTTATGATTTGGAAGTAGATTAACTCCTTTGATTTACTTCGTACCCAAAATATTGGATTTTCTGTTAACTAACTCTCCTTTCCATGTACAGGTCTGATATATATGTGGTACTATCTTGCTAATATGTCTTAAGTTTCAGATATGTGTTTTCAGATCTAGCTCATGTTTTTACTTGAAAAGATCTCGAGGGTAAGCTTAATACCTCCACATTCACAAGAACCAATGTTCATTCAAAACAGGTGTCAATGTTGTGCCAACATCAGTCTGTAAGCATGTTGCCTCAACATCCAGGTTTAGCATTATGACTTATAAGTTTTTCGTGAGCTGCTCTGGTCATGTGTGAAGTAAACTCGGTGTCACATGTTGTTTCAATAGGCGGGAATTATGCATGCTTTATTTTAAGTAACCGCCCATTACCTCTTTCACTTGTGATTTTGATGATCTACTCTCTTTGTGCCTAATTCTCACAAATACTAAGAGTTATAACTTGCAATAGTTTTCAAAATCCTTGGCATCTATCTTTTATCTTGATTGTGGCCCTTGATGTGGAAAATCAAGGAGATAACCCCACCCCTACTCCTGAGTTCTATCTCGTAGGTACAACACTCGTTCCAGACATTGTTGCTGAGACAAAACAAGTTAAAAACTGAGGAATATGGGGTTGTTTTTGTTGGTACTTCAAACACAGTTGAGGAGACAGTGCTTAAGGAACATTTTGTAGAGAAGAATGATTTGATTGAGGGGGAGAACACTGTAGTTGCTGGAGAGACTAGAGTGGGTGACCATGGTGGTTTTGCCGATGGTTCTAATAGAAAAAAAAAAAGAGATTGATGATGTTGTTGGTTAATTGCAAGACAATGAAGAGAAAGAGAGAGAGGACAAAGTGGTTGTGAATGAAGAAAAAATGGTGAAGAAGAGAAAGATGATTTTGAGGAAAAGGATGAGGAAACTAAGAATGGTGATGAGATCGTTGAGATCAAGAGATAAGGAAGAAGATTTTGAGAAGTCTCAACGTCAGAGGTAACACCTGAGGTAATATTTGCAAGAAAAAAAGTACGAACTATACCTATCGTTTAGCCTCTTTTACGAACCTATACCCAACCTTTGAACTTTTGCAATACTATACCCAACCTTTGTAAATCGTAACTAGGCTATACCTAGACTAATTTTTCGGCAAAAAATGGTCATATTCTGATCTTGTGACATCAACAATCCGATTTGCACAAGGGCAAAATAGTCATTTCCTTTATTTATAATAAAAATTAAAAAAAAAACTAAAAAAACAAAATAAAAATAAAAAATAGACCCCCCCTCCTCCCCCCCGCCCCCCCACCCCGCTGATTTGCAGCAACACCGCTGCAAATCGCGATGAATCACCGCGATTCGCAGCGGTGTGCTGCAAATCGCGGTGATGACCGCGATTTGCAGTCGTGGTGGCTGCAAATCGCGCCACCACCGCTGCAAATCGGTGGGGTGGGTTGGGGTGGGGTGGCGACGAAGAAGGAGGAGGGTCTTTTTTTCTTATTTTTTATTATTATTTTTTTTATTTTTGAGTGTAGTACCGGTTTTACCCCTGCAAATTCCCAATTTTGGCCGGAAAATTAGTCTAGGTATAGCGTAGTTACGATTTACAAATGTTGGGTATAGTATTGCAAAAGTTCAAAGGTTGGTATAGTTTCGTAAAAGAGGCTAAACGATGGGTATAGTTCGTTCTTTTTCCCTATTTGCAATTGAGGCTAACTTTGGTTTTCCATTTGGGGAGATTAGACGGTGGCTACGAAAGATTTTAAGAAACAGTGGATGATAGAGTTTTTGAGAGAAAAATGAAAATAGCTGCTACAGAAGAGCTATAGGAACTTTATCCTATGAAGTGATTCGTCAAGATTTTGCTTTCCTCGCAAAAAAGGGGAGAAGTAAGCTAAGCCATCCTATAAGTCTAAAGTATCTTATGTTTTCTTAGTTATGTTTATTATTGTGATGTTTAACTCTTTGTGTTTTCTGTTTCATATCTTAAGGCTGCAAGATTGAAATTGTCATATTAAGGGGGAGTAGCTTAAGATATTAATGATGTTGTGTTGCTGGAGCACTGTGCATGAAACGCATTGTGAACATGTTTGGTTTTGTGAAGAAAGGCAAAAAAGGGGATATTGAAACTGCAAGGTATTATGGAATCAATGTTATGCGATGTTGGAACAATATTGATGATAACATTGAAACTAGAGGACCTGCAGGCAATCTGTTTAAAACTGCGAAAATTATTATTTTGCCTTTATTCACTTACTAACTTAGTTCCACGAGTTGTAGTTGGTATTTTTATGTGCTCCAGGTCTAGAGACTTCAAGGATGGATTTATTCCTCAAAGAAAAGTTGTCATTCAAATATAAGTTTCCAAATAAGAACTTTCCTTAATTGAAGACACGTGCAGGCTGAAAAGAAAGGAAAGAACAAAAGCGAATTAGGAATGATGATTTCCAGAGGAGAATCCTTTCAATTGAAGACTTCTATAAAGAGAAGGAAACTTCCCTTAGAAGAATTCAAGTTAGAGAAAGAAACCTATCCTAATTCAAGAAGGAAAGCTGCATGCACTGCAATGGAAAGAACAAGGCGCGTGATTTGCAAGAAGAAAAGAAGATTACTTGCAGAAGGATTCCTTCAATAGAAGACTACAAGATGGAGATTCCATAGAAGACTACAAGATGTAAAATGATTATTTCCTTTGAAGACTTTCAGTCAAAGAAGGAAACCTTTTCAATGAAGACGTCTAGTTGGACAAGGAAACCTATCCTTATTGAAGAAGACTTGCTATCAACGAAATTAGAGTCATACAAGGAGATCTAATAGCAACCAAAAATGTGCACAACATGTCTTAGACATCAATTAAGACTACATTATAAATAGGCATGTTGGCATCAAGAAAAAGACACGAAGACAAGAGCGAAAATCTCCCGTGAGGAAATTATTAGAGTCGTGTGTCTTTGTCTTGTTTTTCCGAGGTTTGAGATTAACGAGTTAAGTCTAAAAGTCCTGTTTAGATTTAAAGGGTTGATCTTTGTTTGCTCGGTTGAGTTCAAACAACTTGAGAGTGAGAGGCTTGAGAGTTGAGAGAATGACTTGTGTTAAAATCATTATTTCGATAGTGGTTATTTCGCATAAGGCTCGGAAGATTATAAACCCTTATAATCTTCTTAAAATTATCTACTTGTGTTCTTTACTTTTCCGCTGCGTTATATTCTCTAACAAGTAAATTTGTGCTAACATTAACTGATGTAAATGGATGTTAAGATAACATCCAATCCAGTGGTATCATAACATTGGAAAAGAGTATCAACTCCCGATCCAACAATTTTTGAGAATATTTGGTGGACATGATTTGCTTTCAAGAGACCAAAAAACGGCTCATTGATGGGAATTTATGTGGGAAAATTTGGGGTGGTGAAGACTTTGAGTGGGTGTTCTGTCCAGTCACGGGATCGGCGGAAGGAGTGTTAACTCTATGGAGGAAAGGTAGTTTTCTTCTGGACAACCAAATTGCTGGACAAAATATGATCATTATTTATGGGACTTGGGCCTGTAATGGATTATATTCATTCATTGCTAATCTTTATGCGCCGTGTACTAGTAGAGGCAGGAAGGATCTCTGGAGGACACTTATAAATGTTAAAAATCAAGTTAATTCTGGGGCGTGGTGTGTACTGGGGCACTTTAACACTGTAATAAATTCTTTGGAGCGAAGAGGAAAAGGATTGTCTCAATCTTCAAGAGAGATTGTTGAATTTGAGAGGTTTGTCGATGAAATAGATCTCGTCGATCTCCCACTAGTCGGTAGAGATTACACGCGGTACCGTTCAGATGCTACACAATGAGTAGGCTCGATCGGTTTTTGATATCTGACGAGTAGCTCCAACATTGGCCAAATATATCACAATGGGGTTTGAGGCGGTCAGTGTCAGACCATTGCTATTTTACTTAAAGATGATAATGTGGATTGGGATCCAAAACCGTTCAGGTTTTTGGATTGTTGGTTGGATTGCAAAGAGTTTAAGCCTTTCTTTAAGAAAAAATGGTAGGAATCTGTAGTGGATGGATGGGCAGGTTATAAGTTGAAAGAGAAACTTAAAGGTTTGAAATTTATAATTAGTTTTTTTAAATTTATAATTAGTTTTGAAACTCTTTATTATTCATTATAATTAGTTTTTTAAATTTATATTATTCTCAATTTCACATATGTTAATATTTTTATCATAACACGAATTTCTTTGTATATATTTACAAACTAGTTTATATTTTTCATCTATATTTAGGTTTTTTATTTATAAATTCTTGAATAATTCTATTTTTACATTTTATTCATTAAACAATAAGATTGTTAGTGAAAATTGGGTTTATTTATTATTTAAATATTAAAATTTGAAAATAAAGGTCAATATAGAACGTGTTTTTAAAAAAAAAATCGTATGAAACTGGGAAATTATGAAGAAAAAAATCAATTTATAAAAAAAAATTCGAACGAAATTGTACCACAATTCTTTTTAAAATTTTTATAAATATTATTTTCGACTAGCTCTCTGCTCGAGTCATGCTAAACCAAGACCGTCGTCCATTCACCATTTTCACGGAAATGACTATTCACAATGGTATTGTGCCGTCATAGATAGTCATTGTTTACAACATGCAACTGCCATTCCCACCCTCGCCACTAGATTTGCAACCACTTGCATTTCCCGATCGAATAAAGTTCTTCTCCATTGCAACTGCCATTCCCATACCTCGTCACTCCATCTCCCGCATCTCGATATCGTTGTTTCCTTCAATAACGTTAAAGAGTATAACCCGGGGTATCTCTCTTTAGGTGGCTCATTAGTAATCCATACATCTTCCCAAAACCTCGTATTTTCTCTATTACCAACTTTTAGAGGCCTCGTATCCCCCTTCTCATAGTCATTCACCAATCCGGAAGTACTAACAAAACTGATCCAAACAAACCACATAAATTAAGGGACTAAATGCTTTAAATCGCATTAGGGAAAATGAAAGGTTAATCATCTAATAAATACAACGTTCAAATTGAAAAAAGCTACTAATTTATACTCAAGAAAAACATAACATAGAATTCCTTTTTGGTAAATTATCGAGTACTCAAACTGCAAAATTCCAGCTCCACATTAAGGCATTCGCGATCAGTCCACAGTTGAAACGCGCCCGTTTGCGTCAAATTCTGATCAATCACATACACTCAAGTTTAGTGGAGTACATTTTGTAGCTTTATCATGTCCAACAGTAAAACTATAGCAAATATGAGAAGCTTGGTTTTTATCCGTGAAAGATGGAGACTCGGTTAATCCAGGGCTTGAACGAGATTAAAAATGAAAGAGTTTACAACGAAAAGACTGGAGAACAAGCACCAATGTGGATACAATGAAGGTGACTTTATTTTTCCTAGCATTCAGGCTACAACATATTCCAGTATGGGCGGCGCTAGCAAACACAATTGCATTTTTTGAATAGAGGTATTATGTATCAGAAAAGGATTCACAAGTGTTTATTAAGTTACGACTAACCTGAAGCCACGCAACATGATCAAGCGTTTTGCTAAGTTATGTCCATACTTCACGAGTTTCTTTTTGAGACCTGCATGCACAAAAGATATGTATTAAATCTCATAATTAAATCTAAATATTCATTTATCAAGGAGATTTTATTTTAACAAGTACGTATCATATAATCTCGCCTGATTGTTGGATTTGCATAATGGGACAAGCAAAGGAATTATTAACAAATACGATATGAAACGATTGATCAGGATAATATGACATGATCTTCTCACCAACAAAGCTAAGATAAATCACACGTAAAATGATGTATCATTAATACGTTGTGCAAAATGATTTAGATTATTTTGTATCGTAAAGTAAGAATGCAAACCTATATAGATTATTCTGCCGTACGCGGTACTCCTCTACATCCCAAGGTTTCTTAATAGCATTCAAAGACATATTGTCTAAATTCGGAACGTTCATATGGTGTGCTATAGCACTCCGAGCCAGTCCCCATGTGATAAACAACACCAACAAAAGTAACAATCAATATTTTTTAGAGCATTCCACATAAATATGTGATCAGTTAGGTAACTTACGATAGATTTCGAAGGCACAAATGATGTTAATTTTCCTTCATAAAGTTCAGCACAATAAGGAATTTCCATTGTCCCTTTCATTTGCCTGAGTATTCTTACACAACCCTGAGCTTTTAATTGCATTCGCATTCAATCGTCACTTCATCAATGTCTAGAGTTTCCAAGTCGGAAGAACCCCGTCATAACTCACTCTTTCCTGATTATTCTTAGTATTGTACTTCTTATGCACCCCTGAGCTTTTAGCTGTATCAACATATTCTGCACTTTGGAACTGAAGCCTTCTGCCCCTGATCAGACTTGTGAATTATTACCAAGCTGCTTCTTTGTTGTACGCGTAGTGCTCGAAGCCATAAACTCATCCGAGCTCTGGTTTTTTTTTTGGAAAACTCTCTTCAACCTTTTAAGAGTCTCTTCATTGCCTTTCCTAAGTGGTTGAGGCAAGCGTAATGTTTTTTATTACCCAGTAAGTTCCAGCACCAGGCTTTTTTAATGCTGCATGGCTCTGTGCCTAACCTTTATCAACGGGCTCAGACAGTTTTACGGGCAGCTGGTTGTTCCTAGGATCAGATTCTTGGTTTGTATGCGCCTGGTCTATTTGGTTTCTTCCAGACACATTCTTACCGGTGACCGATATCTTAAATCTCTTTCGTCTTGCACATTTGATGGATTGAAGTCGGTATGTTCGTTCTGCTTTTGCATCACTACTTTCTTTGCTAGCGCAGACCACTCGCAAGTTCGATCAGGTGCAGAAGGCAGCACTTCCAAAGTGCATAATGTCTATGCAGCTAAAAGCTCAGCGATGCGTAAGAAGTACAATCGTAAGAGTAATCAGGAAAGAATGGGCGACTATGGGGATTCTTCTGAATTGGAAATTCTTGACATTGATGAAGTTTTTGAAGGAAAATCAACCATGAAACGAAATGTACTCCTGTCAGATAAATGATTTGTTAGGAAATTAGACGAATATGTGAAAATTTGAATCAAATAGTATAATATATAAATAATTAATAAACCTCTTTATTTTAGTTAATACATTGGGTTGTCCTATAAAGAAATATAAAAATGAAGTTAATTAAAATTAAAATCTCTGAATGATAGAATTTCAATTTTGCTACATATAGTTGGAAGGCCTCGGCTGATAGTTTGAAGTTAAATGTACATGCCGTTGTTTCCTAGTGTTGGGACCATTATAGCAGAAAGTAACCCCTTGCAAGTTACATACAACCTTATTAATTTTCGTATAGAGTGACGACTAAATACTAATTAAATAAGATCGAACTGACACTATCTTTTCCATGATAATTAAGAATGAAAAGGGACATATTAACTGAGGTGATGTAATAAAACGGGGAAGAAATATATAAATTTACAATTCAGATTTTAAAATGGACTTCAAGATGTTCAAAATGGAAAAGCCATGGTTGTCCATTTTTCATTTTCATGAGAAAGGTTTTTTCTACACATGGATGTTTAGCTAGCAAAACCCCTTGATTGAACAACAAAATTAAAACTAAAATGAATTTTGTCAAAAAGGAAAAAAAGAGAAGGATCTCTCAAATTTAAACTGCATGTAACATTTCATAAGAATCATACCTTACCCTCCGGAGAATCAAGAATTTCAGCAATTGTAGTATTTGCAAGAGAAGTCAGTGAACTCGACTTTAGCCGCTGTTTCTTTATTCCTTAAACAAGTGAAACCTAGGAGAAATGTTATTTTATTACAGGTAGATCTTATTTTAAGTAGGTAAGGTTGTGGGCGAATATATCAAGGCGATGTGAATTTGGTAACCTAAATAGAATAATTCGTATCAAAAAAAAAAAAAAACCCTAAATAGAATAATTACAACTACGTACCTTAGATTTAGTATAAGCATATAAAAACCCTTGAACTTCGCAAAAATCGTTTATTTCTTTTGATTTAATATTACTTCATTCCTTAATAGATTTGATCTTCTTAGACTTGGATTTTCCTTCCTTTTCTTTCAGTTTTCTATGTTTCGCCTCAATATATATATAAATATAAAAGTCGAGTACATCAAAAATTCGCAAGAAGTGGCAACCAGTAAGAGATGTGCGTGCATGGCCAAATTGACGTAAGAGCGTTGTTAATTAATGTATGTACCACTTATGTCCAAACTCTGGGTAACCATATTAACGGACAGTTTAAGAAATACTACTACGACACTAAGAATCATTAGTCCCATTTGATCCGCCCTCTAGATCCGGAGCCAAAGGCCGCCTACAAAAAGATTAATTTGATATGATCGCTTTGATTTACTACAGCGTGCCTGTTTAGTTATTCTTATTCCCATAATCATATAACTTAATTATTGTTTTAACACAAAATGACAATAGTATTCTTTTTCATGTTTTCATAATTTGCTGACTTTGTAATAAAGTACATGACATACTTTGCTTGGTTAGATTCGATACGTGGATCACTGTTACACTCTTTTACTCTTTTATCTATACTATACAATAGTATAGTGCAATGTGCTCCTCCACGTTTGTGGACTCTGCTCACATGGGATCTATACGCACGTGTGACCATATTTCACTACACAACAATGTAACGCAAATGATTTCCTCATTTACGCGTTGGACATTTCATGCACGATGTAATCGTAGAAACCATCTCCAAGGTTTGGAAATCGAAAAACTCCACCTAAATGAAACTAACGTGGAGTATTTTTGTGCGATATTGAATTGGCAAGAATGCCGTACTTGTTCTTTGACTGTATGTTTACTTTTCGAGTTAGGATGCAAGTTTATGGATTGTGGGGTTTCTGTTTTTTTTTTTTTTTTGGTAACAAAAGAAAGTTACAGGCCCTTAGGGCCGCATCCTCATTCGACAAATGAATTAGACAACGGGGGGGGGGGGGGGGGGGGTGGAAATAAATCTAACTCCTTCCTCTATCGAACACGGATATTTTGCCATTGCGACTGCAACATTATTTTCTTTTCGACTTGTCCAATGAAATTTGTAGTCCCATGGTTTTTGAAATAAAGTGCGGCACTCCTCGGTTTTTTGGGAGAGCTCATGGCTCGGACTTTAACCATCCTTGATAAAATTGAAAGCTTCTTCAGAGTCCGTTTCCACCTCGATTCTTTGTATCCTCTTCTCCCAAGCAATTGATAGGCCTAGACGAATAGCTTCGATTTCTGTTTCAAGCACTCTCGGATTTCGTATCATCGTGACAAAGCTCCAAATCCAATTACCCTCCTCATCTTGCAAGACTCCTCCTGCCGCCCCGTTATTGTTTCGCTCGACAACACTGCCATCCACGTTCAAGCGATACCATCCCGGTTTTGGTTTCCTCCATTTATAATTTCTCGAAGGTGGTTTCGGCATGGAGCTCATGAAGTCCGCGCAGAACTGTTTAACTTGATAGAAAATCGCGAACGTTCTCGTCTTGTGTCCTTTGAATATGCTGCTATTCCATGATTTCCACAAGCACCAAACCGTGGCAGCCGCGATCACATTCCAGGGAGTATTCGGGAGTTTCATGCTTACTTCATTTGTAAATTGTATATTCTTCTTCAGCCATTGATTCTCATTCATACCAAAGAAATCTTCCCATTCTTCCTTCTTTAGTAAGAATTTTTCAGATCTTCTTCGCCGAGGGACAATCCTGAAAAATGTGGATCGGATTTTCAGTCGCGTTCGTGCACAAGTCGCACTTCTCGTCCTTCGTAATTCTTCTTTTCTTTCTTAGTTCATTGGTAGCTATCTTGTTTTGACTCGCAAGCCATATAAAATAACGGATCCGATTGCTACACGGAGCCCTTCAAACCCAATCCACATCGATCCGTCTCGCCTCTGTTGCAGAATAACGTTGGAACAAGGATTTACACACAATTTGACATGTAAATTTCCCATCCTTGGTCAGACTCCAAATAATCCTATCCTCCTCGTCCTTGCGTATAATATGCGCTCCCAAGATTTTCGCACGCCACGGATCCGGGATAGACGAATTAATTCGATCCAATTTCCAGTTATTGTCTTCATCTAGAACATCCGCCAATTTAATGCCATAATCCTCATCTGTGATGAGGCTCACCTTCCTACATATTCTTGATTCACCCAGCCAATTGTCGAAGAAAAAGGATGTCTTCTTACCGTTCTCGACTTTCCAACGAAGGAAGGGTTGGATTAACTTCATGCAATGAATAATCCCTTTCCAAGTTCCGCTATCGGTTGGTCGAACCACATACTCGTTGATGCACTTTTTCTTGAGATATTTTGCTCTACTAACTCCGACCAAAGGAATTCTTCTTTTTGGAGTATTTTCCAACACATCTTAGATAGCATGGCTTCATTATTGAAACGTGTCGACCGTAGCCCCAATCCTCCCTCCTTCTTACTTATCAACACTTTATTCCTGCCCACAAGGTGGATTTTGCATGCGTTCGGGTCATCAGACCATAGAAAGTCCCTATTCATCTTGCCGATTTTGTCGCAATTCTTTTTAGGAATCCAACACGACTGCATTAGATGAATTGGTGTCGCCGATGAAACGGACTGAATAAGTGTTGCACGTCCAGCAAGAGAAAGATTGTTTCCTTTTCAACCCGTCATCCAGTTTGATAATTTGTCGAACAACTCATTAAATTGTTCCCTACCCATATGGCCGTGATTGAGTTGGACACCTAAATATTTTTCCAACGAGGTCGTGCGTCCGAAACCAAGGATGGCGCAAGTTCTTCTCTTAATATTCCAGCCCCCATCATCCGAAAAGAAAATATTGGATTTTCATTCGTTTAATTTGAGCGCCGATGCATTACAAAAGCTATCCAAAATTTTCCGCATCTCCCTCGTCGTTCGCATCGTGCCTTTTCCCATAAGTATAAGATCGTCCGCAAAAAATAGGTGAGGCATTTTTGGCCTTCCCCTACACGGAATTATGGGCTCCCATTTTTCATCCTCGGCCGACTCCCGAATAAGATATGAAAGCCGCTCAGTGCATAACACGAATAAATAAGGCGATAGAGGGTCGCCTTGCCTTAAACCACAGTCGTGTCTAAACTCTTCTAGTGGTTCTCCATTCCACAAAACTTTGGTTGACGCATTACGCACGTAGAATAGGATCAGCTTAATGATATGACTCGGAAATTCAAAAGCCTTCATCGTATCCTCTAAAAAATCTCAGTTAATTTTATCATATGCCTTCTCTAAATCTAGTTTGAGGATAATGCACCCCGTCTTATTCTTCTTCTTGGCCTTCAACGTGTGTAGGAGCTCCTGAATAGAAAAAATATTATCTTGGGTACTACGCCCCTTGATAAAACTCGATTGGGTATTAGCAATAAGATTCGGCATATAATCTTTCAACCTCAAAATAATACACTTTATAATGAATTTATAAATAACATTACAAAGGGAAATCGGCCTAAATTGCGAGATAAGCGTAGGGTCTTTTACCTTTGGAATAAGGCATAGGTGTGCGCCACAGACTTTAGGATCAAAACCCCCATTTTTAAGTGCTTCTTGAACAAGATTTAGGAGCAATTCGCCTATCCATCCCCAATATTTTTGGTAAAAAAAGTGCCTGAATTCCATCAGGCCCAAGAGCTTTTTTAGGGTGCTTGCGCCAAACCACTTCTTTCAATTCCTCTAAAGTCAATTCCTTTCCCACGGCTGATTTCTCCTCAATTCGACAATTGCCTGAAGCCGAGAGTACTCCAGATTTACTCTCGCATTGTTGTCTCCCCCGAACAACACTTTGAAGAAGTTTTGGGCGTGGTCCTTAAGTATAATCTGATCTTGATACCATATGTCATCCACCCTCGACATGAGCACCCGATTCTTCTTCCGTCTTATCATGGTAGCTCATGAAAGAAAGTCGTGTTCTTATCTCCGTCTCCTATCCATTGAATTCAATATTTTTTATGCCAAAAAATCTCTTCTTTTTGGAGCGTTTCGTTATATTCTAGAATAAGTTCATTCTCGATTTTTTCATGGTACGCATTGTGTTTAATAGCTAAACATTTTTGCGCGCCCTCAATTCTTCGAAGTAGGATTCTTTTCTTCATGAAAATATTGTCGAACGCCGTTTGGTTCCACGATTTCATAACGTCGGGGATCTTCTCAATGGCCTCAATAATATTATTCATGCGTTCCCAAATATCTTTAAGGAGTTGTTCGCATTCTGGATGCCAGAGCCACGTCTCCTCAAATCTGAACGGGCGAGCATGATATCCGTCTTGCAAACTCGAGCTAATTGTCATCACCGGGTGATGGTCTCCGTGCGTACGGGGGAGATGGTATACTTCGTTGTTCGGATATATGTCCACCCACTGATCCTTAGCGAGTGCTCTATCGATCCGCTCCATAATCAGCGCTGCTCCCTCCCGTTTGTTTAACCACGTGAATTTCAGCCACTTGAAACCTAAGTCGATAAGGTTCCAACTTTCGATTCATCTTAGAAAATCCCGACACCTTCGGGTGATGTTCGAATTGTCGCCACTCTTCTCATGCGTGTAACAAATTTCATTAAATCTCCTTGCACGAGCCGATGTATTTCCATCCGTTGGACCATGATTTTCAAGCTCTTGAATATTCTATTCTTGTCATTAGCGTAGGGCTTGGCGTAAATCTCGGATATCATCCATTTAGCTTGATTTTTCGGACCTACTTTCGCATGAATTCCCTGGTCTTAAACATTCACAATTTCCACCTCGATATTCTTGTTGTTCCACAGCATCCACACGCCCCCGTTCATACCACATGTGGGTGCAATGAAGTAGTCCGAGTAGCCCAAAAAAGGCGCAATTTCATGTGCCGTCTCCGACATCACCCGAGTCTCTAGAAGGAAAACTACATTCGACCGATGGACTCTAACGAGATTCTAGAAATTGACTCTAAAGTCTGCATGTCCTGCTCTTTGACAATTCCACGTAACAACCTTCATTGGACAATTAATCATGTGAATCAGATGAATCGGGTTATAAATAGTCTGACCCCGCCATAGCTGTATCGATTGCCTTGGGAGATCCGAGATCATGTAGTTCTGCCTCGTCCGTTCCCACTCGCTCAGCTGAATCCTTTGCCAACAAATCGGCAAATTCACAAACTGTTCGATCTCTTGTGTGTAGATTTCGAACTCCCAAATCATGGGTGCTATGTTCACTACGTGCACCGACCTCGAGTCTATTCGTAATATCTTTGAGTGCCCTCGAAGTTGTGGAGTAGCGTTCCAAAGTCCTAAAGATTTTGAGGAACTTGAACGATCAATTGTCCATTCTCTATTATTACGTTTATATGCCCGTTCTGCTCCATCTATCTTCCCGATGTTGCTCAAATCACTCCGGGTAAATTCAACCAAATTGCCCAGTTCCTCCCCTGCGTTAATTTCTGAACTTCCAGCACTTTGAATGAGTTGGAATTTTTCTTTTCTTTTAATTGTTTCCCAATTATATTTTTAGAATTAATCCCGCTCTTTCATTTTGAAATAGGAGTCTTGTTCATGTTAAAATATTGAGGGAGAATCCTCTTTCCAGTAGAGTCCTTTTCCTTAATTGATTTCTACCCGGATGAAAATCCTCTCTTTCAATTAAAACATTCTTTTCTTTTTCATTCGCTGGATTCCTTTCCAAGATTTGAACTGATTTTCCTTCCAGCCCTTTGCTTATTTCCTTTCCCCGCGACTTGGCGAAGTCGGCGTTCTTAATGTTTTTCCTCCGGACAACCTGCATCCAATCTCCGAACTCAACATTCTTAGTTTTTTCCACCAACAAGTCAATTGGTTTTTTTTTTGAAGTGAACACTAATCATTAAACCAAGATAACAGAGGACAACATTTTATACTATTACACAGCACAAATAAAGCTCCAAACACGCTACAATTCGGCAAAAAAATAGAGGGAATGGTCCCTCAGATTCGACCACCGCGTTGCGCTAAGTTATGAGCTTCATCGTTAGCCCCTCTGCTAACCCAATTAAAGGAAAAGTCCTCGTGGGGGTTCATCAATCGAGTAACGTCCGCTATAATGTGAGCTTGGAGGGCGTCCCCCGGACTTCGTGCGACAATATCATGGATGACGTTGAGGCAACCCCCATCAAAAATTACTTTGTTCCATTGCATACCAATTGCTAATCGAATCGCCCACCGAGTTGCTAAGGTCTCAATACACACGGGTGCGAGCGATGCCTCCAACCGACGTTGAACCCAAGCTATGATTTCTCCTTGCGCATTCCTAACCACGACACCAATAGCCACAACATTCTCCTCATCAAATCGAGCTCCTTCGAAGTTAATTTTCAAGAACCCTGTTGGGGGCTCCGTCCATCCAACAACAGCAGCAGATTCGCTATTACCCCCTCTCACATTCGCACTCAGCCATTCCTTAGCGTAAGTCCCAGCAAATGCAGCAACCGTGCTTTCTCGCCCACAAGTATCGCATTCCTATTTCCCCACAATCCCCAGCACAAAGTGACCGCAAGCGCCGCTGCCTCATGCGACTCCACTGCTGCCAACCGCACGACCCAGTCAACTAACTGCTCATTCTCCCGAATCAGCAGTGACGTAGGAAAATTAGCCAAGGCCCACGCCTGCCGTGCGACATGACACTCGAAGAGACAATGTTTAACATGTTCTGTACCATCCACACAAACCACACAGCCCTCCTCCTCACAAATATGTCGTCTTTTCAAGTTGCTTCGGGTCGGAATTATGTTCATACAAGCTCGCCAAAGATACAATTTAATTTTATTAGCACATCTCATCCCCCAAACAATCTTCCACGCCTTGTGGATAGAAGAACTTGACCCGATGTCAACGTGTCGCGGCAATAAACCTTGAGAAACAATGAAGTGATAAGCACTTCGGACCGAAAATTTTCCATGCTTGTCAAAATGCCAAATTATTGTATCCTCGGTACTCGGTCCTCCCACGGGAATAGCTAAAATTTCCCGCACGTCCACCTCAAAAAATAGCTCGCGCAGCCTCCCCACATTCCACCACCCCGTAGTTTGGTCAATGAGCTCCGAAACCAAAGTGAACGGTGCGTTATGGTCTTGAGGTGTAATAAGTCGGAACGATATAGGCCAGGGAATCCAAGCATCCCCCCAAATTTGAATCGACGTGCCATTTCCCACTCGCCAACGAACCCCCTTCTTAAGCACCGGTATCGTCTCCCAAATGCATCTCCATGGAAAGATGGGGTACCCCCAATCCGAGCCACAAACAGTGAGCATGTCGGAAAATATTTTGCCTTATATAACCGACTCACCAGAGAGTTGGGAAATTGGAAAATTCTCCACGCCTGTTTCGCAAGAAGCGCCATATTAAAAGCCTTCAAGTTCCTAAAGCCCATGCCCCCTTCCTCTTTTTTCTTGCACTATTTATCCCACGAGAGCTAGTGAATTTTATTACGTTCTCCACTTCCCCACCAGAAGTTGTTGATAATTGATTCAATTTCCTTGATTAAAAAATCTGGGAGGCGAAAGCAGCTCATGGCAAATGTAGAAATCACCTGCAAAACCGATTTAATCATCACTTCTTTCCCAGCCCCCGACAATGTTTTTCCTTTGAACCCTTGCGCCCTTTTCCACACCCTCTCCCGGATATAATCAAAAAGTTCTCTTTTCGAACGGCCAATAACTGACGGGACATCGAGGTATTTATCATGACGCTCGGCAATAGTAACACCAAGAATAGCCCCAAGCTCCACCACAACCCCGACGCCGTGTTTCTACTCATAACCACCACCGACTTATACAAATTAATCCGTTGCCCTGATGCCGCCTCATAGCTATGTAAAATCCTTCTAATTTCTGTTGTCGTCTCTCTCGTCACATCACAAAATAGAAGCGTATCATCGGCGAACAAAAGGTGGGAAACCCGTGGCGCACCACGACATATTACAACCCCTCGAATCAGGCCCTTAGCCTCTGCACTACTGATTAGAGCTGAAAAAACCTCAGAAACGAATAAGAATAGGTAGGGGGATAGTGGACCACCCTGCCTAATACCCCTTTCGGGGAAAAAAAATATCCGACTCCCTCCCCTCAATTAAGGTAGCATAATACACTGAACATACCCCTAACATGATTAAAGACACAAAAGAAGAATGGAATCCTAATTACCTGTTCCAAGAAGGGCCACTCAACGCGATCGTAGGCTTTACTCATGTCAAGCTTCAACATCATTTGCCCACGTTTCCCTGTTCTTTTATTCTTCAAAAAATGGTTAAGTTCAAAAGAAACAAGGATATTATATGTGATCAAGCGTCATGGGATAAACGCAGACTGAGAAGGTGAAATAATATCAGCAAGGAACGGTTTAAGCCGATTAGCTATAGCCTTTGATGCCACCTTAAAGCTGACATTACTAAGACTAATTGGCCTAAATTGAGTCATCATATCAGGGTTAGAGACCTTGGGGATCAGCACTATATGGGTAAAATTAACCACGGGATTTGAGATACGATCATTGAGGAATGCAAGAGCAAAAGAAATAAGATCTGGGCCAACAATGTTCCAAAGTTTTTTGTAAAAAAGAACAGAAAATCCATCGGGTCCTGGGGATTTAAAGGGGTACATATCTTTTAAAGCATTAGTTACCTCATCGTTAGTAAAAGGTTAGATCAGGCATCCATTCACTTCAGGGCTGACGCTCCCTTTAACATCTCGCAAGACCGCATCAATTTCAACCCTCGACGGATTGGAGGAAGAAAACCCTTTCAATGCGTTCCCACACAGTGTGGGGGTGAGGGCGACGATTACACCACATGAACTGTGGTCTTGTAAACGGGATCTCACTAAGGCCGATGTCTAGCAAGGTATCTCTGAAGTTCCGAATTTGCCAATTTGGTTATGGAGGGCCGCCCTTCTTTTCTGATTGACTTAGAATCTCGTTGAAGTCTCCCGCACAGAGCCATGGTCTATGTGAACCCATCTTGAGGCGCCAAAAAAGGTTTCACGTGTGAATCCTCTGAGTTGCATCTGGTTCCCCATAAAACCCCGCAAATCTCCAACTTACCCTGTCTTCCCTCATAACTGCCGCATCAATATGATTAACAGACATGCCTACCAAACGAACATCCAATGCCTTATCCCACAATAACGCAAGCCCTCCAGAGTTACCCCGAGCCTCAACACAAACACCAAAAACGTCCAATCTCCTCTTGACAGCCTCTATTCTCCTCATTCGGCACTTGGTCTGCGATAGGAAAATTAGAGGGGGGTGAAAACGAGAAACCAAGTTTCTCAACTCCTGAACTGTCCAAGGGTTCTCCAGGCCCTGACAGTTCCAGCTTAGGACACCCATTGAGCTTGGTGGGACTGCTCTGCAGTCACCGCCAACGCATTTTCCGGATATGTACCCAATAATCCACTAGTCCCTTTCTGTTTCTTTGTGAGCTGAATTTCCGCCAAATCATGGAGTGTCGTTTCCTTTGACTCTGGCTTTCGTTCCCATCCTCTGAACCAACTGGTGTTACCGCACGACGCTGAATTCTAGCCTTCCTCCCCTTCGACACTTTCTGATTTCCAGTTCCCGACTGTTGTGGGACTGTTTCCCCTGAGTCCGTAGCTTTTGAATCAGAGCCCTTGTCCTTCTCTAAATTCACGGGGTGTGAGGCCTGAACGACCTGCACCAGGTTAGTTTGCCTCTCAACCCCCACATGGTTGTTGTCGCTCTCCGAGTGTCCCGTACTTCTGTCAGCCCTTTGCGGATTACCTGTAGCAGTTCTGTTTGGGATAAAATTTGCAATCTGTTTCTCTCTCGGCCTAGCAGAACTCGCAGTTGATTGGTGAGGAGAGGTATCTCTATGCGCATGCCAATGTCGATCAAAGTTCCGTGTATATGACTGCCCCAGACCGTTAAACCAGCCACCCGAATTTGTATTCCTTTGAGAACCCCGATCGACAAATCTTTGTCGTGCGCCCGTTCTGTTTGGAGGTTCCCGTAACCAGCTGCCATATGGTAATGACGTTTCATCAACCTCTCCACCAACTTTATATCGACTGTTACAATCCGCAAGTATGTGTCCCAACATGCCACAGAAATAACAATAATTTGGTAAGTGCTCGTATTTAAACGAGACGAGCAGGTCTTGACCATCTGGACTCCGAATTTTAAAGACCCGAATGAGAGGTTTGGTCACATTGATTTTCACCCGAATACGCATACTAACCTCCCAAGATTCTGTCAAGTCGACCTCTTCGAGGAAACCAAGCTTCTGTCCGATGAATGTAGCCATCTCTTTGGTTTAGCGTGGAAGTGGGATGTCATATATACGGATAAAAAAGCTGCAAAAGTCTAGGCTGACGTTGGCCGAATTCTCATTCAACTCGATATCCCGAAGAATTAAACTTGTTTATTGAATGACCAGCAGTCCAAATCGTTTGGCTTCGTCGCCCGCTTCTCGGCGCATGATGTATTAGTATGGCCAGCTCTACCACAATGGTAGCATAGAGAAGGTAGGTTTTCATAAACCACTTGGTAGATTTTTCCCCTAATATGAATTCCTCTCGAGAGAGGTGTTTCCGTCAAGACTTGAACGCAAACTCGAGCGAATTTCCCTCTCGCCGCCGTAAATGTATTACCATCTATTTTGATCGGTTCGCCGACACAACTAGCGATAGCATGTATAGCCGTATCAAAATCCGCCGTCCACTTCTGGATATGCAGAAAACTCCCCACAATTTGCCACAGCCCTTGCGTTAGGATAGTCTTCCTTTGATTTGGAGTGAGACCCTTGATACAATAGTTATCGTTGCTTAGATCAACGACTTCCCTTCCCTCTGATAATTTCCACATGGTGTTCAACTTGTTCACCAAACTCGAAAAATACCATGGTTTTCCGAGTACTTTTATTAGTACTGTGTTCTGCCATTGTTCGCACATCGAAGCGTGGAGGTCGTCAGCGAAATACACCGTCTTAAACGACATCTCTTCATTCCGTTCGATTACCCTAATTTTCCCAGCCGTTTCATTTAGACATTGTTCATCAATAAACACGTCCTTCGGTCGCACTATGTTTGCGTACGATTCGCTCATACTGATATTCTTTTTTTGCAGAATCAGATCTGTTGAATTTTCGCCAGGGGCCCGTGCACTTGATGCTTTGAACTAGTAGACTTGACGAGGCCTATTTTGCGCACCTGATTCGATCACCATTTCTTCGTCGTTGCTTGTTAATATGCTCAGATCTTTCTCATGATTCGAAGGGCCATCGGAGATGACCATCTCCGATGCCATGTAGTCGATCGGAATTTTGCCCCGGATTTTTGCCACTGAGTCGTTCCTAAAATTGCGAAGAATCTTCTATCTCAACACGATGAGATCGTTATTAGTCTTGGGGTTTCTATCTTCATATGCACACAATATCATTATTTTGAGTTTCATTCCTACTTGTTGGATCATGTACAAGTTCCGAAAATTTGGTAATGTATTTGGTGTATGGTCGTATGATGCATTTGGACCTCCCAAAACAAGTTGATTTTCCAAAACGAGTGTGTTAAAAATAGTAAAAGTCATCTACTTAAAGGTGTGGATGCCGTGGTAGAGCAATAGAGAAGAATAAGTATTTTCTCTGTACGATCGGACTAAACATCCACTTACATGTTTGAAAAAAAATGGTGAGAAGGTGAGGATGGAAATGATACATTTTAGATAAAATGAGAAATTGCTCTCTGCTTACATGGTTTTGGAGATGTAAAAATGTTTTAAGTCTAACGACTTGTATGGGGTTGAAATAACGCTTTTATTTTTACTTTTACTAATAAGAAAAAAAAATTATTACTATTTGGACTAGGACCTCTTTCTAACTTTCTGAAATCTTCAAAGCTAGATACTATCAAATATAGTTGTTACTCAAATTTAAGACCTCTCGGTTTAGTAATTATAAGTTTCTTTTTTTTAATACTCAATTAATAGTTTTCTATATCCGCCTTATTTTTGAATTTCAAAAGTAATAAATTTTGGTGATGGAGGCATGGTCGCATGGAACCATCTCGAAGATTTTGTTTTGAACCAAAATTTCCATATCTGCTCACATTTATCAAAATCTTTTAAGCATGATTTAACAAAAATCATGATATAGTCATTTACAAGAGTTATTGCAATTTCTTAAATGGTAAAATTTATATTATAGAATGAGAAATAATAACATTAATTTATTTTTGATTGCTGCTATATTCTGAAAAAAAAAATCTCAAATATCATTTAATTATTAGGGAAAAAGCATCAAACCCCAATGTTTGGGGTCATTTGCAGCTTACTCTCTTAACTAAAGCATGTAGCGGTCAACCCCCCATCATTTGCCGATATATCCAAAGTACCCAAAGTCAAAATTTTGCCCTTTTGACCAAGGGTGTTTTCATCCAAATTTATACGTAGCTTTTGATATGTTAAATGTGTCCACTAAACTATTGAGTTTGGTACAGATTGCCTCCCCACCTAAGGTTTTAAAAATTTCAACCATTTCTTTTTTAAGTCTTTAGACAAAATTAAGAATTTATTAAATTTCTACCCACCTTTTTAGTTTATTGTTAGGGATAAAGACAACTAGCCCCCCAACCTATGCCCTCTTTTGAGACTTTCCCCCTCACCTATGTTTATAAGCACTTTGCCCTTTCAACTTTGAGGTGTCTATTCGATTTGCAGCACATGTGCATTTTCGGCAATTTTTTGCCAGAATATTCTCTCATACATGACTCATATGTGTTGTATTAGATGTATTTTAGTAGTTGATAATACAAAATAGGCAAAAAAAAACACCCTAACCTGAAATTGTTCCAGCCAAAATAGGCCGAAAATACACTAAAAAGTAAATCGCACCGGCACCCCAAAGTTGAAGGGGCAAAGTACTTATAAAATAGGTGAGGGGGCAAGTCGCAAAAGAGGGCATCGGTTCGGCGGCTTGATGTATTTATCCCTTATTATATTATTTTGGAATATATGGATGCGCAAATGGTGATGATTGGTGATGCATCGGTGAACAAGAAAATGGATTTTACCTTTTCTTTTTAAGGAATGCTTAATTTTAAAGCAGTTGTCCTAAATAATCTTATTCCAAAATAAATGCTTAAATTCTAAAACATGTCGAAAATGAAGCCTAAATTCCTTGGTCTTAAAGAAAAAAAAATCAAAATTTTATATATATTATTTTCGACGGCGCTGTGCCGTCAAAAATGACTATTCGCGACAGTATCGTGCCTTGCAGATGGTCATTTCCAACGGCACTATTCCGTACGAAATGGTTCTTTCCAAAGGAATTGTGCCGATGGTAGTGACCTTTTTCGACGACACCTTTTTCGTCGGTATTTTCCGACGGCTCAGCACATGTTATAACAAGTAACGTAAACAATAACAAGTAACGTAAACAATAACAGGTATTTACAGTGATTCGATGAAAACAAACATAGTCCACACGGCTTCCGCCAGTTCAAAAAAATCCCAACACTTTCTCTTCTATTCTTTTCCTAAATCTACAAACTCTTTCTTATCTCTAAAATAAAAGATCCCAATACTTTACTTTCTCTTCTGTTCTTTTCCTAAATCTACAACTTTTTCATATATCAAAAAATACACCCACCACATTTACTTTCACTTTCTTTTCTTTTTCTAAATTACAAACAATTTACTTTAATTTCATCTCTTTGTTCATAACAAAAATCATTTTCTTCATTTCATTTGTTACTTTTTTTCATTTAATTCATTCATTTCTTCATCTCTTTTCAATTCATTTTCTTCATTCATTCCAACATCTCTTTACTTTTTTTTTTTTTTTTGTTATTCTCCACAAAATCTCATTTTTTACAACTATTTTCTTTGTTTGCTCATATATATACGTAATTTCTACAAAGAATATTCTGATAATTTACTGAAATATGATTTTTTTTTCTGATGAGTGTCATTCGCAATCGCAAAGCGATAGCAAATAATATTTATATTATATGTGACCGCTCGACGGTGCAAATAACATAAATATCATTTGCCACCGTTGGTCGGTCGCGAATGGCCATAGGTCATTTGTGACCGCTTGGTGGTCGCGAATGACCTAAAGCTCATTGGCAACCGCAAGGAGGTCAGAAATGACCTTATGGTCATTCGCGACGGCCGCGTGGTAGCGAATAGTTCGCGACCGCTGAGTGGTGCAACTTTGCCATCGCAGATGGTCATGAGCCACATTCGCAACCCGTCGTTAGGGACTGGTGGACGGTTGCAAAAGGTATTTTTACGACCGCCCAGGGATCATTCGCGACAACCTCATTGGTCTTGTAGTGCGTGTATGTTATCTCTCACATTACTAAGCAATATGGAACCACATAAATAATCAAGATTGTTTTCAATTCAAGTAGAAATGAATGTGAACATTTTCTTTAGTGCAATCAAATATAAATAACTTTATATGTAATCTTAGATGACAAAAAAAATATTAAAAAAAAAAAAAGAAATATCAACAAAAATTAAAAATATAAAAAAAAAAACAAACAAAAAACAAAAAAGTTATCTTCTTCTTCTTAACAAAATGAAAATACCAGTGGAGTAGGACTGTGCGATTCGGCTTTAACACTAAGAATGAAAAGATGAAATGCCTTTTAACATGATTTAAAATGAGTTGTTATAATTTGGTTTCTTAAATGATTGTTAATTTGTTGGTAACGTATACGGTGGATTACTCGGATTGTATGGTTGACCGAGTACGTGTATTATTGATTGATTACGTGTATTCCGAACATGCAACTTTGCATGTGGTATTCTAAGCATACAACTCTGAAACGTTCTGTTTTTCTTCCATTAATGATAATGAAATTCTCAATATCAATACTACAAAAGCACTAATGATTAGATATTTAAATAAGCTAGAGATCCACTCAACACTACAGAAAATGAGAGTGTTTGGCGACAAACGGGACGCGCAAGAGGATGGAATCCCGACCGATGATAGATGTCCGGTGTGTATGAATCACGAGGAAACTGCTTTGCATATGTTGCGACGTTGCAAGATGGCGCGAATGATTTGGAGGCGGGTTGTTGCAGCGGATAGCTTCACACTTTTTGATAGCATTCTGGATGCGAATTGGATTAAGGAAGGGTTGGAGAGTAGAAAAATAAAGGGCGCGTTTTGCTCGACGGAGGATTGGGCATGTACTTTCGCCGCGGGGCTTTGGGTAATGTGGAAGAATCGAAATTCAAAGGTGTTTAAGAACAAGATGGACAGTGTTAACTCGTGTTTGTTCCAAGTCAAACTATTGAGCCACGACTTGAAGATGGGACGGAGGAAAAAAAGAACTAAAAGGTAGGCGGTTCGTTGGTCGAAGCCGGACTTTGGTTGGGTTAAATTAAATACAAACGAGGGCGTGAACCAGGAAGAGAACCGAGGGGTTGCGGTCGGGGTCCTAAGGAGTGCAAATGGCAAATGGATTTGGGGTTACAGGGAGGAGTTGCAAGCACCAATAGTCGACGAGGCGGAGTTGATTGCAATCAAAAAAGGCCTTACTATTGCTTGGGAGCGGAGGTACCCACGCATTTTGCTCGAGACGGACTCTTTGATGCCATTTACATGGCTCACGGATGAGCACAATTCGACTCAACCTATTGGCGAATGTGGTGAAGGAGTGTCGGGATCTTATGAGACGGCCGTGGGAGCTGAGATCAAATTGACACCAAGAGAGGAGAACAAAGTTGCGGATAGGCTATGTAGTGGTGAGTTAAACGCTAGAAATAGGGACTATTTTTGGGAGATCCCTCCGGATCACGTGGCTAGTTAGTATAAGGCGGAGTTGGTCTAACTACCCTGAGTAATTTCATTATCTACCAAAAAAAACAAAAAACAAAAAGACTGGATATCCCTATTTGGAAAGAAAGAGGGAACAGTTTATCTTTAAGTTTGACAACAAAAAATGTGTTTTTTCACTTTTTCTTTAGAGATTCTTTTTACCTCTCATTCAGAAATGAAATCATTTATAAACCAAAACTAGAAGCAGAGTTAATTAAACATTCCAGAGCCATTCAAGAATGGCTACAACAATACGAAAGTATTAGTAGAAGTGATTCAACCAAACCACAAAACTTCGGAACTATATGGTTATAATTCGAGCAGGGTAAAAATCACATCAAACAAATACAAAGTTCAACACTGAAACAACTAACTGTAGTACTAAAAAAAAATAGAACACAAGATTTCATATGTAGTTCTTTAACATAAATTGAAAGTTGCACATCCAAAACTTTCAAAATCCGATAATTATTCACTACTTAGACTGAGATTCCAGCTCCACATCAAGGCATTCACGATCGGTCCACGGTTGAAAGGCGCCCGTTTGCGTCAAATTCTGATCAAACACACGGAATGCAACATTATTGGTGTATGTTTTGTAGCTAAATAATGTCAAAATAGTGAAGTAACCTATAACAAATAGGTGAACATAGTTAAGAGTGATGTCATCAGATTTTTTATGAAAAATACTACCATGGAGTTGATTTTATGTTTCCTATCCATACAGACTAAAAGAAATATTGGCGGCACGTTTCTTTATGAGTTCTCTGCAAATGTAGCCATACAATTCTTGGATTCACATACAGTAGGAAAACGTTTCTGAATGCGAGTATTACGTAACATCAGAGAAGAATTAACCCAGGTGTATATGAAGTTATGACGAACCTGAAGCCAGAAGAAAAATCCCCGTAAGATGACCAGGCGTTTTGCCCTTTTATATCGATACTCTGCGAGTTTTGATTTGAGACCTGCACGCACAGAAGATATGCATTATCATAAGCCTGTTCCCAAATCTGATTAATCCCAAGTATTCAATGATCAGAGAGTTTATCTTAACAATTATCATCTGATTCCAATTAATATTGCTGTATAATATAAAGAACATATTTCACATTAGAGGACAATATCTTATATTGATGGATTTGTGGGAGTGATATGAACAAGATCATAATACACGAAGAGGAATTCACAACAGATTTAGATATGAAACGATTACGATTTATCAGTAATATCACATGATCTTCTCACCAATAAATGTAAAATTCGCCAGCACAACAAGTGCACAACGATGTATCTATAATATAAACGTGCAAAACGACAGGAAACTACTTCATATCAAAAAGTAAAAACGAAAAAAAACCAATAGACATCAAAAAACTGACCTGGATTAGTACTGAAATACACTTCAACTTCTTCCTGATGCTTGCGGTACTCCTCTTTGTCAAATGGTTTCTTAATAGCATTCAAGACATTTTCTCTAAATTCAGAACGCAAACATGGACGACCAGAGTGCTTCGAGCCACTCCCCCCATCAAACTAAATAAAAACAGCACAACAGTAATAACAATCAGAATTATTAGATCAACGCATTTCAGAGTAAAGATGTGAAAATTAGGTTCAAATTTGGGTAATTTACGGTATATTTCAGAGTGTCAAGAATTTCCAATTCGGAAGAATCCCCATCGTCGCCCATTCTTTCCTGATTACTCTTACGATTGTACTTCTTACGCATCGCTGAGCTTTTAGCTGCATAGACATTATGCACTTTGGAAGTGCTGCCTTCTGCACCTGATCGAACTTGCGACTTACTCCCAAGCTGCTTCATTCTTGGACGAAGAGTGCTCGAAGCCATAAACTCAGGCGAGCTCTCATTTTCTTCTTTAACAACTCTCTTCATTCTTTTCAGAGTCTCTTCCTTGCCTTTCCTGGGTGGTCGAGTCGAGAGTGGTTGAGTCGATTCACTATGCGCGTCATGATTCTCCATTTCCGAATAAGTCCTAGCGCCAGGCTTTTTTAAACCTTTCTGACTCTGTGACTGACCTTTCTCAATGCGCTCAGACAGGTTTTTGGGCAGCTGATTGTTCCTAGGGCCAGATTCTTGGTTTGAATGCTCCTGGTCTACCTGGTTTCTTCTAATGAAATTCTTTCCAGTGGCCGATTTCCTTAAATCTTTTTCATCTTGTACCTTGTTTTTCACATTTGATGGAGTGAAGTTGACACGTTCGTTCTGCTTTTTCACCACTTCTTTCTTCGTAAGACCAGGCCCCTGATTAGTAGGCTGATTGACACCATCATCTATTTCCATCACATCCTTTCCCCTATCCATACTTGCGTGATCAGCTACATTCCTCGACCTATCAGACTTGGATAGAGCTCCACCGCCTACCTTTACCACAGTCTTTCCATTGGTACTCCCTTTCACGTTTCCCCTCACAGCCCGATTCACTGATTTTCCAGGCGTTTGCATAAGGACATTCTCATCCGTTTGAGGTTGCGTTCGGTTAATCAGCTCTTGATTCTTCATATGACTATCATCAACAGAACTTTCTTCCTCAGGTTTACAAAGTAGTTCTACGCCATACTTCTTAGCCTTGCGCGCAAAAGAGTTGAGTTTGCACATAAAAGATTCATAACTAGGTTGCTCCTCAGAACTTTCTTCCTTAGGTTTACAAAGTAGTTCTAAGCCATACTTCTTAGCCTCGCGCGCAAAAGAGTTGAGTTTGCGCATAAAAGATTCATAACTAGGTTGCTCCTCATCGTCAACAACCTCAATAATGTTATCTTCTTGCTCGTTAGCTATAGGCTGTTGTTGTTGTTGTTCTTGTGGTTCGGCAATGTTCAAAGACCTTTGCAGAGCATATCTGTAATCTTCATCCATAGTCGCGTTTGCTAAAGCTTTGAGTATCTTTTGTTTCCTAGATGCTGATGCCATTAACATAAAATGTTAGATAAAATGTAATGTTAATAATGATTAATATGTGAAGGTATGTGAAAACTGCAGAAAATAGTAAAACTCTTACTTTTATTTTATTTTGATAAATACATTGAATTATCAAATAAAAAGATAACCAATTAGAGGTTAAAAAAAATAGTATTTATCAATGACAGAATCGTTATTTTCACTTTAGTACTAAAGATGACATCATCAGATAAAAAATTATAAAATTAAAATTTTTATGTACAAGAACAAATCTACGGTTTTGCTGATGTGTGACCCACAGCAAATTATTTTTCATTTTCTATCAGACTGAGTGCCTGACCATAAGAAGACTAAATAAGACTGAAACACTACCGAAAATGGGCAATTATTATATATAAAAGAAAGAAAAAAAAAGGAGAAATTTGACATTATTTTTTTTAATTAATGGTAAAAAAAGACATAAATGAGTTTTTCTATGCTGATTCAAAAAAGGATATTAGAGTAGAAAGAAAATCATATATAATTTCATACAAAACTTAATTATATCGTCATTTATCATCCAAAAAATTAATCAAAAAAATCATTTTATATTAAATTCTATGAACCTTTCGGAAAACTCAGAAAAAAGTCTAATTTTTTTTTTAGATTTTAAAATGAATTTTTTTTTATTTCTAAAACTCGAAAATTCATGGTTGTCCCCTTTTCTTTTTCCTGTATATGGATGTTTTAGCAAAAACCCTAAATTGAACAACAAAAAATAAAAAAATGAAATTTGACAAAAAAGAAAATAAAAGAAATGGTACAGATCTGTAAAATTTAAATATATGGCATGTAACATTTCATTCAAATTAAAAAAAAAAAAAAAATAATAAATAAATAAATCATACCTGACCGGTCGAGGAATCAAGAGTCCAATACTTGCAGCACTTTTTAATTCCTCAGTGTGTGTATGTTCAATGATTATTTAAAATGGAGTGAGAGAGGAGGGAGAGATTTTGTAAGAGAAATGGAAGTGAGTTCCAGTTTCAGGCGCTGTTTCAAGTACAAGTGAAACCTCGGACCGAAATATTAATTTATTACAAAGAGATTCTCTATCCACCTTATTTTAAGTAGGTAGGCTGGCGAACATATCGAGACAACTATTTGGGCCAAAATCAAATTAGTAAATACTTGCTACACCCGGTTTAGATAATGGTTCAACAATATTTCATGTTAAGCTACGATCTTTGAAACCTAGGAAATGCCACACTATGAACTAATGGTTCAACAATATATCGAAAGGCATTCTGCATCTTTCCAAGGTATGAATGACCCTTCATGATTGCAATTCTGTTTCAACGTAGAAAAAAACGCAAGTCAATAAATAATAAGCATAACTGGAACTATCAAAAAGAGAATCACATGTATTATTAGTAGACTCTTATAACGTACTAAATGGATGTACTCCTCCTATATTATCTATTTATTTCTCTCGTGCATCTTTGCATTAGTTGTGTCGAAGAGAGAAAAAGGATTTTCACCGGTTCGTCACTACCAATGCATTATGTCATGTAGAAGAGAAAAAGGTAAACAACAAGGACATTGTAGGTTCAGGATGTGAAATAAGCTACCTACCTGAAGCCAAAAGAAGAACCCCCGTTAGAGGTTCAAGCATTTACGTTTATTGTCCGGGAACTGCAAGAGCTGCTCCTTAAGATCTGCATACATCAATAAGTATAATTTTCAAATGAAGTATCACCCAGGAAAAATCATGTCAGTGGCTATAAGAAGTTAAGAAACATATTTTGAATCTCAAAAAGGAATATGAAGTTTTTAAAAACCCTGAAAGTTTCGAGGCTATAAGTTGCAATAACTCCTTCATAGAGTAAAATACTAAATAAACCTTGAAAGCAAATTGGATAACATGTTTAGTTTGTGATATTTGTAAACTCCTATACATGTCCTCTCTTCAGCATCAAAGTTGTAAAAAGGACTGCTATGATCTTAAACTTCATAACCGAAAGTGTTGCACAAATGCCAACCAGTGCACTAAAAGCAGTCATATGATATTAACCAGCCCGCACAGTTAAACAGTGAATCACATATTTAATTCATCTCGTGCAAAGAGTTTTTGTTTACGTAAGCAGAATGCATGAACACCGGAGTTTAAGATGCAACAAAAAGCAGATGCAGGGTGACCACAAAAGATCGTTGAAGGAACCCTGAATGAAACACAAAACTGATATAACTCAGATCGTCCCAAGAAACAAGACTTAAACTAAATAAATCCAGGCACCCAATCAAAAGACAAGGACACAAATTCTGTTCTTAATCTCGTTAGCTGTGTGCATAACACTTCCATCGAAGATGTCCATCACAATACTTTGAGGACACTGTTTTGTTATAGCTCTCTTAAGGCACAAGTAGTCCAATGAAAGCATCACAATATCAAGTAAAACAACAAAATCTTAAACTAACCAGGGTGGTGATCAAGGCAGGATTTTCCATCTTTTTCCGTCGGATATGTTCTCTCCCTCCCATTACGCAACTCATTGTGACCATTTTTTGGCTTGCAGCTTGTAATCTCTTGCCAATTGCTATCATACTCCTTGCGGTTATACGGTTTTCTAATAACAGAGATTACCCGTCGCCTAAACTCAACTTCCCCATTCAGAGAACCGTTCTCATCCATCTGTAGAAGTGAGATCAGACAACATAAATAAATAATACCGATTATACAAACAAGGGCTGAAGTGAGTAAGACGTGCAATGTATCAACCATGCAGATTAGCACTATAGTAAAGAGATTAAGTTAAAGCAACCTCTGTGATTTCCACATCAGAGGAGGACACGTCACTGATCATTTTTTTCACTAGTTGTGAAATATACAACTGAATGACCATCCACAGTTTTGCAACTTCGATGGAACTCTTGATATTTTCGTCGTTGCCACTGATTCTCTGTAAGACGGATTCTCGTTGCCACGTCTCGTAGAACTCCTCGTTTTTCTCCTAGGTAGTGGATCAAGCTCACTGTCTGAACCACGCCCGGAACCCTCTTCTTCATCAAGTGCGTACGACTTTCCTCGAGTTCTTCAAGAAAAGCTGATATGCAGGATCAAATTCGTCCTCATTATCGTACTCATTATCATTGTCACCGTCATTGTTTCGTCTTTCCTCCTCGTACGCCGTAGAACGACCAATCTCAGCTCAAATACAGGACAATAAAAAGTCCCTATAATCGGCATCTACCCTATCGACTTCCTCCATCCGTCTCGACTCAGTATCAAACTGGTCATTCCCTGCCCTAGCTTTTACCATATCCTGATAAACATCACTATACTCCGACAACCCAACATACTCCATCGAAAACTCCCTAATTAAACCTTTCTACTTACTCAAAATCCTAATTTCCTGG
This sequence comes from Linaria vulgaris, assembly GCA_948329865.1. NCBI lineage: Eukaryota > Viridiplantae > Streptophyta > Magnoliopsida > Lamiales > Plantaginaceae > Linaria > Linaria vulgaris. The sequence continues at coordinate 9,325,846 of OX415249.1, read as the reverse complement.
GCACATTACAAGTAAAAAAGATGTCTTTAAGGGTAAATTTAACCACTAAAGTGAAAAGGGACAATAAAACTACCTTCACACAAATACATGTTCAAAAATCCCACAAGAGTAAACAAGTACAAAAACATGATGCAATCAGTTCAACCTTACCTGCTGCGAATTTTGAAGGGTTTTGTCTTTTTCCGCAGAAAAGAAAAGAGCAATATAATATGGGAAGTTGTAGCGTCGAATAAAAATTCTTTTCTTGGCGGTGATGGCAATTATTAAGTGACACAGATTAGTTGGTGGTTGTAAAGTTTTGTGGTACTTTTGTGTATTTTTTTGTACTGTAAAAGAGAAGAATACGAGAGAGAAAGAGGTACTAGGAAGGTGAGATAAGAAAATGGAACTTTTTCTCGATGCATCAGTGGTTTCTCACATGCCAGTACATATAACGTGCTTCTGCAGAATGAGACAAAAACCCCTAACAACTTGGGGGTAAAATAGTCATTTCCTCGCTAATTAAAGTTACATTAAAATATAAAAATAAGAAAACAATAATTTTTCAGCAGCTCTTGATCTCAGCCACGTGTGTTAATCTGGGCCGTTTCTTCTTGCTTGCCAAACGACGTCGTTTCCTTCCGAATCGGATTCAATTTAGAAATAATTTTCTGATCCCCTCCATTTTTCTCAAAGGTCGAATCTTTACACTCTTCAATCAAATTCGCTCCCTTAATCTTTTGATTCCCAAAATTGGCTGTACTAACTTGTTTTTCATCTTCCAGGTTCATAACATTACCCCTAGCGGCAGTCGATCCTTGTCCCCAAGGATCAAACGACGGAAATTTGGATGCGACAAAGCTGTAATCTTCCCATGTTGCAGATTCCGGCCCAGAGTTCTCCCACTGCACTAAGATTTGAGGTATGCCGACGTTTCCCCTCTTAATGAAACGTTTGTCTAGCACTATTGTGGGGTAAACCTTAAAATTGCCATCTTTGTCTGAAAATGGTAGTTCTGGGCTAGGGATTACTTTTGAATTGAGCCTCTTTTTAAGTAATGACACGTGGAACACTAGGTGAATCTGAGCCCCAGGTGGTAGTTCTAGTTTATAAGCCACCTCCCCAATTCTTTCAAGAACCTTATAGGGACCATAGTAACTGCAGCTTAGCTTAAGGTTCTTGCACAAACTGACAGAGTTCTGTCTGAAAGGTTGAAGTTTGAGAAAAACTTCATCGCCTACTTCAAAAACCCTCTCAACTCTACCCTTATCAGCATAGTGCTTCATGCGCTATTGTGCTTTCAAGAGGTTCTCTTTTAGTAGAGAATTCAACCTTACCCTCTCAGCTAAGATATCTTTGGCTTCAGTGTGTTGTGCCTCTCCAAATGGTTCTATTGCTAGAGGATCAGGGGTATAGCCATATAAAGCTTGAAATGGTGTAAGTTTCAAGTTGGAGTAATAATTGGTGTTGTACCAATACTCTGCTTGTGGTAGCCATTTCACCCAAAGCTTAGGATTCTCAAAAACCATTCCCATCAAATAGTTCTCCAGACATTGGTTCAATCTCTCAGTCTGTCTATCAGACTGGGGGTGATAAGCTGAACCCATGTCTAAAGAAGTCCCCACCAGTCCAAAAAAATCCTTCCAGAACAAACTTGTGAAGATTTTATCTGTCACTAACAATGCTTGTTGGCATTCCATGCAATTTGAAAATATTTACCATAAATAGTTGAGCAATATCCTTGGCACTGTAGGGGTGGGACAGTGGTAAGAAGTGTCCATATTTAGTAAACCTTTCTACTACTACTAGTATGACAGACTTGCCCCTGACTTTGGAAGCCCTTCTACAAAGTCCATGGCAATGTGAGACCATGCTTGGTCTGGTATAGGTAGGGATTGTAGCAACCCTGGGTGTGCATTATGTTCAACTTTAGTCATCTTGCACACATCACATTTCTGCACAAATGTGAAAACTTCCTCTTTCATCTTAGGCCAAAAGAATAGGGATTTAACCCTCATATAAGTCCCCCAAGTTCCCAGAATGGCCTCCAATAGCTAAGTTATGCAAAGAATGTAAGATCTGTTCTCTCAACTCAGTGGATTCCCCCACACAAATCCTTCCTTTAAACCTCAACACCCCACTCTTCACACTGAAATCAGAGAAAGTTGTAGAATCTAACACTTTAGTTGCCAAAATGTTAGTGAAGAAACCATCATCCTCATAACTCAGCACCACCTGTTGTAACCACAATGGTTGCACCATGGAAATGGCTTGACAATCACCCTCATCCATAAATTCCCTAGATAATGCATCTGCAACTTTGTTCTCACAACCTTTCTTGTATTCAATACTGTAATCCAGTCCCAACAGCTTTGAAACCCACTTCTGTTGGAGAGCAGAAGTGATTTTCTGTTCTAGCAAAAACTTCAAACTATGTTGGTCAGTTTTGATCACAAAATGTAAACCTTGCAGATAGTGTCTCCACTTCTGTACTGCCAACGACACAGCCAAAAACTCTCTCTCATAAATAGAGAGTAGTTGATTTCTGGGGCACAAAACCCTGCTAAGAAAGGCTATAGGCCTGTTCTCTTGCATTAAAACAACTCTTATCCCCTTCCCACTAGCATCTGTTTCCACCACAAAGTCCTTAGAAAAGTCAGGTAAGGCCAGAACTGGTGCCTTAGTCATGACCTCCTTAAGCTTCTCAAAAGCCAGAACTGCCTCCTCACTCCACACAAAGTTGTCTTTCTTAAGCATTTGTGTAAGTGGTCTGCTAATAAGACCATAGTCCTTAATAAACCTCATGTAATAGCCAGTTAAGCCCAAGAATCCTCTCAATCCTTTCACTGTCTTAGGATTGGCCAATTAACCATCCCTTCCACTTTACTGGATCTGTTGCCACTCCTTCTTGAGTGATAATATGGCCCAAGTACTCCACTTGAACTCTGCCAAACTCGCTCTTACTCCTTTTGGAAAATAACTGATGTTGTCTCAGAAGTTGCAACACAGTAGTTAAGTGAGTGATATGTGAGTCCCAGTCCTTGTTGTAAACTAGTATGTCATCAAAGAATACTAGCACAGACTTCCTCATTTGCTCAGCAAATACCTGGTTCATCAAAGACTGAAAAGTAGTTTGTTGTGGATAAATTCGCAAGTGCACGAAATCGTAACAAGTAATAAAGTGAAAGATAGGATTGTCGATTCCACGAGGAATAAATAATTAATTACCAAAATTTATTAACTCTAATTTTATTTGAGAAATCGGATTTCAGATTGTTCAAGCGAAAAGATTAACAATTTACTAATAAATAAGTGTAGACAATAAGAGAAGAGCTGGGAATCATGATTTCACCGTCATTAGTCTGGTCTAACTTTTAATTAAACAAATTATTACGAGTTTCACGTTCAAAATTGTTGTTGGTTATCACCATTTATGTTTTATGTACTCTTTCTCAAGTTATACATAAATTCTACAACTTTACGACTAGAAAATGAGTCTAGTTACAAAGATGTGCACATGTATGTTTGGTGGTGATTTTATCAACCACGTGAAAACGATAGATATATTTCTATTCTATTGAGAATTCACGGTATTCACTTCAAAGCTATTTCACGAAAATCTCCTCTCGGTTTCAATTCGATCCTTAGTTCATCCAAAAGTTGGCCAGAATTTTAGAAGCATTATATTCACAAATAAATACACCAACTATTTTGACATCGTAACAATACGTTTTTGTTAAAGGTTAGATCATCGTAATTAGGCTACGTCACTATCCCAACAAGGTAAATTTAGCACATAATGGAATATAGAAAAAGACTATAAGATAAATATAACATCATAAAGTAAAGAGAGAAAAGTAAAGAGAGTTTAGAGATCGTTAGAGATTTTTACTTCCGTAAAGCCTCTGGTGGACTCCCCCGTACAAACTCCGAATTACTCCTCCAAATTACAAACTACTAGTGAATACTACTACTATAGAAAGACTACTTATTGAAGAGAGAATTAAGAAGATTGGTGTGTTCAAATAAGGAAAATGTGAGGTCTATTTATAGTTGAAGAAAAAGCATAAGACGACATCTCGACCGTTCATCTCGTTTTGATCCAATGGTCCAAAGTTGTCACAAAAGTCATCTACACAAAAGTCATCTAATTGATGAATTATTGTTCACAAAAGTCATGACACTCTAGAGTCTTCCATTTGGAAGCTTGCAAGACTGAATATGGACCATTGATTAGCCATTTTGATTCGACGGTCATCGAGCGTGCGAGTTGCGTATGTACATTTCAGCTTTGTGCAACTTCACCGTTTTGGTCATAACTTTCTCTCCAAATGTCGTAATCGCAAACCGCTTGTTGCGTTGGAAACTAGACATCTGTGGCTTTCCATTGATATAAAGAAGGAAACATAACTCAATCTACACAGGTGTCGGTGAATTCTTAAAGTTGCGGTTCTTGATTTGACAAATCATCTTTCAACCTACTAAACATGAAAACAAACATAAAAATACCACAAAACTATCAAGAATAATCAATTAAACAAGTGTAAAAGCATGATAATGATGAGTATTTCCCAAACTCATCACACCCCCAAACTTGTTCATTTGCTTGTCCTCGAGCAAAATGCTTAAAGCAAACAACGCAACGTTCTAGACTAAAAAAAACAAAAACAGAATAAAAAATTATTTCACATTATCATTTAAATCATGGATCAATTTTAAGAGTTTCTTTACTGTTTGATGAGAATGCAAGGAATCAGAGCAATGACACACTCGGTCACAACCTGGCGGTTAATCAAGTACTTCAAAGCTACTTCACGAAAATCTCCTCTCGGTTTCAATTCGAACCTTAGTTCATCCAAAAGTTGGCCAAAATTTTAGAAGCATTATATTCATAAATAAATACACCAACTATTTTGACATCGTAACAATACGTTTTAATTAAAGGTTAGATCATCGTAATTAGGCTACGTCACTATCCCAGCAAAGTAAATTTAGCACAAAATGGAATATAAAACAAGACTATAAGATAAATATAACATCATAAAGTAAAGAGAGAAAAGTAAAGAGAGTTTAGAGATATTATAGATTTTTACTTCCGTAAAGCCTCCGGTGGACTCCCCCGTACAAACTCCGAATTACTTCTCCAAAATTACAAACTACTAGTGAATACTACATTATAGAAAGACTACTAAGTGAAGAGAGAATAAAGAAGATTGGTGTGTTGAAATATGGAAAATGTAAGGTCTACATCTCGACCGTTCATCTCGTTTTGATCCAATGGTCCAAAGTTGTCATATAATTGATGAATTATTGATCACAAATGTCATGTAATTGATGAATTATTGATCGCAAAAGTCATGACACTCTAGAGTCTTCCATTTGGAAGCTTGCAAGACTGAATATAGACCATTGATTAGCCATTTTGATTCGACGGTCATCGAACGCGCGAGTTGCGTATGTACATTTCAGCTTTGCGCAACTTCACTGTTTTGGTCATAACTTTCTATCCGGATGTCGGAATCACAAACTGCTTGTTGCATTGGAAACTAGACATCTGTGGCTTTCTAGTGATATAAAGAACCAAAAATAACTCAATCTATACAGGTGTCGGTGAATTTGTGAAATTTTGGTTCTTGATTGACAAATCATATTTCAATCTACTAAACATGAAAATAAACCTAAAAATACCACAAAAATATCAAGAATAATCAATTAAACAAGTGTAAAAGTATAATAATGATGAGTATTTCCCAAGTTCATCACACCCCCAAACTTGTTCATTTGCTTGTCCTCGAGCAAAATGCTTAAAGCAGACAACGCAACATTCTAGACTAAAAAAAACAGAATAAAACATTATTTCACATTATCATTTAAATCATGAATCAATTTTGAGAGTTTCTTTACTGTTTGATGAGAATGCAAAGAATCAGAGCAATGACACACTCGTTCACAACCTGGCGGTTAATCAAGTTTTCACAAACAAATCTCCATGTGCAACGTGTGACCAATAAATGCAATGATTATTGAGTTTACTTGGATAAGTTCATCAAAACAAGTTCACCAAAGTTAATCATCCTAACTCCATATGTATTACTTTCACACTATCTCTCTGCTAATCTGAATAAGATTCACTACAGATCAATAAGACTTTTTTAGCTTGTAACATTAGGCTCGGGTATGGGCTCACTGAAGGATAAGTAAAAGCAGAGCTAGAGACGTAAGATATTACATTCAGAAATCTCTTGCACTTCGGTTCTTTCTCCTTTTCTTTCTTCTCAACATTTCATATCCCTCATTTCTTTCTTCTTCTTTTTTTTTTCTTTTTTATTTCCTTCATATTTCCCCCAAACTTATTCATATGTACCAGAGGGGTGATCTTCATATTTTTTTTTTTACATTTTTTTTCCACATATTTTCTTCCATTTCAAGTTCCTGAATGCAAACCAGTCTCTAGAAGGGTAGGATAACTGTTTGTGGCTACACGGGATAGGTAAATGGGCTCATAAAAAAAGGCTTTAATGAAAGGCTCAGAGGGGTTCTGGTGATTATTTTATTTGTGAATGGTATGGCTTGAAAGGCTCAAACGTGTTAAAGAAAAGATGGCCTAAATCATTTCTGTAGTCAATCATCATCAACGATTTTTGCTTCAAGAGGTGATCAATTATTTATAAAGCTCGGGTGTATCTTCCTTAGTTTACTTATCTCAATAACTGTTCTCCAAGTATACTCAACCACCAATGCAAATCAATGTGTGAAAAGTGTATATGAAGATAGGCATGCTCAAACATAGATTAAACGAGACGTTGTTCACATAGTATATCATGCTCATCATCATCACAAAAATCACCATAAGTATCAAATTTCTCATCATTAATCCATAATCTGAACAATTATGTGAAGTAAAGTAGTAGGTTTTTTTTTTGTTGGCCAATATAAAGACAATAGAAGCAATCACAATCAAAAATGTCCCCCAAACTTAAATGAGACATTGCTCCTAATGTCTAAAACCAAAGAAACAAATATAAACAATAATAAAAACGATGGCACCTGATAGGAAAATAGTAGTTGTGATTGTAGCTCACATCTTCCTCTGGTTTTACGTCCAAAAACGGCATAAACGCCTTCTATGAGTCGAGGATTGGCTTCCCATCCAATTTTCTTAAAAATTGGCAAACAGGGTCTTTTAACGTCAGATTCCCAAGACGCCACTAGCTGCTTCCATGTTAACTGTAAATAACATAAAAGGAGAAAAAACAATATATACAATACAACTCAAAATAACAATAAAAAGAAAGAACTAATATGGGTTGCCTCCCAAACAGCGCTTGATTTATAGTCATCGGCTTGACTTCTGTTAATGACTTCAAGTGGGATTATGTAGAGTCATGGATATTTTCTGTCTCTCAAACTCGCCTCCAATGTAGTGCTTCAGTCTTTGCCCGTTAACTTTGAATGCTTCCTTGTCATTGTTTTGAATTTCAACAACTCCATATGGAAAGACTTTCGTGATTGTAAATGGGCCAGACCATCTTGATTTCAACTTTCCAGGAAAAAGTCGAAGATGTGAGTTATACAAAAGTACTTGTTGACCAGGCTCAAAATCACGTTGTAGAATGCGTTTATCATGCCATCGCTTTGTTCTCTCTTTGTAGATTTTGGCATTTTCATAAGCTTCATTTCTGAATTCTTCCAAAGCATTGAGTTGTAGCATTCTCTTTTCTCCAGCCAGTTTCATATCCATGTTCAGCCTTTTCACAGCCCAATAAGCTTTGTGTTCAAATTCGACCGGTAAGTGACAAGCTTTTCCAAAAACCAAACGATATGGTGACATACCAATTGGAGTTTTGTAAGCAGTGCGATAAGCCCAAAGTGCATCATCAAGCTTTTTGGACCAATCTCTTCTTGAAGAATTCACTGTTTTCTCCAATATTCGCTTTATTTTCCTGTTTGAGATTTCCACTTGGCCACTGGTTTGCGGATGATAAGCAGTTGCAACTTTGTGGCGTACTCCATATTTAGCCAATAAAGATTCAAAGTAGTGGTTAAGGAAATGTTTACCTCCATCACTGATGATTGCCCTCGGTGTGCCATATCTAGTAAAGATGTATTTTCGAAGAAAATTGATCACCACTTTGGCATCGTTAGTTGGTAACGCAATGGCTTCCACCCACTTTAAGACATAATCAACTACTACCAAAATGTATTTGTTGTTGTATGACGAAGGAAATGGTCCCATGAAGTCAATGCCCCAAACATCAAATAATTCAACTTCAAGAATATTATTCAAGGGCATTTCATTACGTCTTGAAATATTTCCTGTCCTTTGACATCGATCACACGAACTAACAAAAACATGAGCATCTTTAAACAAAGTTGGCCAATAAAGTCCACACTAAAGCACCTTTGCTGCAGTTCTTGTTCCACCAAAATGTCCTCCATATTCTGAAGAATGACAGTGTTGCAATACCTCAACAATTTCTTCTTCTGGAACACATCTTCTTAAAAGTTGATCATGACAATGCTTGTAGAGGTATGGTTCATCCCACAAAAAATATTTGACTTCGGAAAATAACGTCTTCTTCTGCTGGTAAGTTAATTCAGATGGAATAATATTGCATGCAAGGTAATTAACAATATCAGCGTACCATGGAGTATTGGTTGTTTGCATAGCGTATAGCCTCTCATCAGGGAATTCTTCATTGATTGGTTGAAGTTCATGTGATTCTTTAACTTTCAATCGTGATAGATGATTTGCAACAACATTTTCTGAGCCCTTTTTGTCACGGATTTCCACATCAAATTCTTGAAGAAGCAGGATCCATCGAATCAACCTTGGTTTTGCATCTTTCTTTGAAAGCAAGTACTTGATTGCTGAATGATCTGTGTACACAATAACTTTAGAACCAATCAAATATGAACGAAATTTATCAAATGCAAAAACAATTGCTAATAACTCATTCTCTGTTGTTGCATAATTCATTTGAGTGTCACTTAGAGTTCGATTGGCATAATAGATCACATGTAAAACTTTGTTCTTTCTTTGGCCCATCACTACTCCAATGGCATAATCACTTGCATCGCACATCAGTTCAAATGGAAGATTCCAATCGGGGGTGGAAATTACTGGTGCTTCTGTTAGTTTCTTTTTCAGCAAGTTGAAGGCTTTGTGACATTCTTCATTAAATGTGAAAGTGGATTCCTTTGCCAACAAGTTGCACAAAGGTTTTGTGACTTGAGAAAACTCTTTGATAAAACGCCTGTAAAATCCTGCATGTCCAAGAAAACTACGAATACCTTTAACTGATGTAGGAGGTGGAAGTTTTTCAATTACCTCAATCTTGGCTCGATCAACTTGAATGCCTCTGGCAGATATATGGTGTCCTAGGACAATTTCTTCTTGCACCATGAAGTGACACTTTTCCCAGTTCAAGATCAAGTTTGTTTCTTCACATCTCTTTAAGACTAAAGACAAGTTAGTCAAACAGTCATCAAATGACATACCAAAGACAGAAAAATCGTCCATGAAAACCTCAATGAATTTTTCCACCATGTCAGAAAAAATAGACATCATGCACCTTTGAAAAGTAGCAGGGGCATTACAAAGACCAAAAGGCATTCTTCTAAATGCAAATGTACCATATGGGCAGGTGAAAGTTGTTTTCTCTTGATCCTCAGGTACAATGGGTATTTGATTATATCAAGAATAACCATCAAGAAAACAGTAATAAGGGTGACCTGCAAGTCGATCCAACATTTGATCAATGAAGGGTAAAGAAAAATGATCTTTGCGGGTTACCTTATTTAGTTTTCGATAGTCAATGCACACCCTCCATCCGGTGTTCGTTCTTGTGGGAATATCTTCATTGTGTTCATTCTTCACTACAGTTATTCCTCCTTTCTTGGGCACAACATGTATTGGACTCACCCATGAGCTATCCGAAATTGGGTAAATAATTCCAGCATCTAGAAGCTTCCATCCTTTACCACTTCCTTCATGTTGGGATTCAGACGACGTTGATGTTCGAAAGTTGGCTTGTAGTTCTCCTCCATTAGTATTTTGTGCATGCAAGTCGAAGGACTGATGCCTTTGATATCAGCAATGGACCACCCTAAGGCAATTTCATGATCTCTTAGAACTCGCAACAACTTATCTGTTTCAACATTAGTCAATGACGATGAGATGATAACAGGTAGAGTTGAATTATTCCCCAAAAATGCATACTTTAAATGAGAAGGAATTGGTTTAAGATCTAGAGTTGGTGGCTTGATAATAGATGGGATTGTGATATTCGTACCTTTATCTAGCTCTTCAACCTTTCCTTTGTAATCAATCGGTATTGCATCAAGGGCTAAAATACATCTTTCCATATCATCATTATCAAAATCTATCTCTTCTTTTATAAGACATACCTCGAGTGAATCCTCCAAGTGGCTCTTGTCGAATACTTGTTCAACCAGCTTATCGAGAATGTCAATTTTGAAACAACTATCAGCTTCTGATGGGTATTTGATAGCTTTGAAGACATTGAAGGTGATTTGTTCATCTTGCACTCTCATGGTAAGTTCTCATTTTTGCACATCAATTAGAGTTCTCCCTGTTGCAAGGAATGGGCGACCAAGAATGATTGGAATATCATGATCTTCTTCCATGTCCAGGACGATGAAATCTGCAGGGAAGATAAACTTATCAACTTTAACCAATACATCTTCAACCATACCTCTAGGATACTTGATCGATCTGTCTGCTAGTTGAAGAGACACGGTGTTTGGTTTGGCTTCTCCAAGTTCTAACTTCCTGTACACAGAAAGAGGCATCAGGTTAATGCTTGCACCTAAGTCACACAATGCTTTCTCAAAATGTGAATTCCCAATTACACAAGGAATTGTAAAACTCCCTGGATCTTTGAGCTTTGGTGGCAATTTCTTCTGTAGAATGGCACTGCACTCCTCGGTTAGGCATACATTTTCATGTTCTTCCAGCTTTCTCTTATTTGATAAAATTTCTTTCATGAATTTGACATAGCTGGGCATCTGTTCAAGAGCATCTGCAAATGGAATGTTAATGTGCAATTTTTTAAAGATATCAAGAAATTTAGAAAATTGCTTATCCAGTTTAGTTTTCCTCAATCTTTGTGGAAATGGAATTTCTTGCACATTCGGTGGTCGTGCGTCGGCATAAGTGTGCTTTAGCTCAGATTCACGTTCCTGTTCATGTGTATGAAACTTCTCTGCTTGTGAGGCAACAGGTTCTAGTAACATTTTTCCACTTTTGAGTGTAATTGCCTGCACATGTTCTCGAGGGTTGGTTTCTGTGTTGCTTGGCAATTCTCCTTGTGCTCTTTCGGCTAGAGTGGTGGCAAGTTGACCCATTTGTATTTCTAATTTTATGATGGATGCTCCTTGGTTTTGGAACTGTTGCTTGGTTTCATTGATGAATTGGTCAGTTCTTGAGGCTAATTGGTTTGTGGTAGTGGCTAACTGAGTGACAATGTCCTCCAGGGAAGGTTTCTTTTCTTGGTGCAGTGGAAATCCAGGAGATGTTAGGTTGGTTCCTCCATCGAGGGTCATAGGTGTTGGAATATGGATTATTCTGCGGCCTGTTAAAATTTGACACAAAATTTGCTTCTTCATTGTGAGCAGAATTTTCAGAATTGCTTACCAAATGGCAGTTGGCAGTTGAATGTGAGTTTCCACAAAAATCACATGTTGCTGATGTGGACTGAATGGCATTTACCCTCATTGTTCCCAGTTGCTTGGTGAGAGTAGCGACTTGTGCTGTTAATGCTGTGATAACATCTATCTCGTGCACACTAGCCAGCCTTTTCTGCCGTTCTGAAGGCCACTGGTAATTGTTCGATGCCATTTCCTCCAATAGTTGATAGGCATCTTCTGTGGTTTTCGCCATTAAAGCTCCTCCTGCAGCTGCATCTACTAAGGTTCCAGTGTTTCCACTCAACCCATTGTAGAATGTTTGAACTTGCAACCATTTGGGAAGTCCATGGTGAGGACGCTTCCTAAGCATTTCCTTGTACCTTTCCCAAGCTTCGTACAGATTCTCCATGTCGTGTTGCACAAACTGAGTGATTTCATTCCTCATTTTTGCTGTTTTAGCTGGGGGAAAGAACTTAGCTAGAAATTTTTGTGCTAATTCTTCCCAGGAAGTGATACTACCTTGACGAAGTGAATTGAGCCAGTTCTTCGCCTTGTCCCGTAAGGAGAATGGGAATAGTCTCAACTTGATAGCATCTTCTGAAACTCCATTGTGTTTAAAAGTATCACATATTTCTAAAAAATTAGCTATATGTGCATTAGGATCTTCACTCGGGAGTCCACAAAATTGAACCGATGTTTGGATCATTTGAATAATTGCTGGTTTAATTTCAAAATTATTCGCAGCAATCGACGACTTTTGGATGCTTGTGTTGGCACCTAAGATTGTTGGGACAGCGTAGTCCCGCAAGGCTTTTGATTCATTTTCTATAAGTCCACTCATTTTGCTTTTACCTTTTTCTATCCTACGCAGTATTTTTAAAGTTTTTTCAATTTCAGGATCAAAAGGTAAAAGTGTTGAGTTCTTACTCCTTGTAACTCTTTTTGTTTTTTTATGTTTCTCAATTTTGAAAGTAAAAAAAAAAAAACTTACCACAGTAAAAAAATAATTATTTACCGTCACGAAAAATAAAAAGCTAGCGAGCAAACAAACGTTTTATAATTTTTTTTTACCTAGGTGATTTTTTTTACTGCAGTAAAATATTAACACATATAAGACATAATCTCAAATTAACAATAGGGTTAAGTGGTATTGATATTAATTAATTTTATTCTCCGGCAACGGCGCCAAAAACTTGTTGTGGATAAATTCGCAAGTGCATGAAATCGTAACAAGTAATAAAGTGAAAGATAGGATTGTCGATCCCAAGAGGAATAAATAATTAATTACGAAAATTTATGAACTCTAATTTTATTTGAGAAATCGGATTTCAGATTGTTCAAGTGAAAAGATTAACAATTTACTAATAAATAAGTGTAGACAATAAGAGAAGAGCTGGGAATCATGATTTCACCGTCATTAGTCTGGTCTAACTTTTAATTAAACATATTATTACGAGTTTCACGTTCAAAATTGTTGTTGGTTATCACCATTTATGTTTTATGTACTCTTTCTCAAGTTATACATAAATTCTACAACTTTACGACTAGAAAATGAGTCTAGTTACAAAGATGTGCACATGTATGTTTGGTGGTGATTTTATCAACCACGTGAAAACGATAGATATATTTCTATTCTATTGAGAATTCACGGTATTTACATCAAAGCTATTTCACGAAAATCTCCTCTCGGTTTCAATTCGATCCTTAGTTCATCCAAAAGTTGGCCAGAATTTTAGAAGCATTATATTCACAAATAAATACACCAACTATTTTGACATCGTAACAATACGTTTTTGTTAAAGGTTAGATCATCGTAATTAGGCTACGTCACTATCCCAACAAGCTAAATTTAGCACATAATGGAATATAGAACAAGACTATAAGATAAATATAACATCATAAAGTAAAGAGAGAAAAGTAAAGAGAGTTTAGAGATCGTTACAGATTTTTACCTCCGTAAAGCCTCCGGTGGACTCCCCCGTACAAACTCCGAATTACTCCTCCAAATTACAAACTACTAGTGAATACTACTACTATAGAAAGACTACTTATTGAAGAGAGAATGAAGAAGATTGGTGTGTTCAAATAAGGAAAATGTGAGGTCTATTTATAGTTGAAGAAAAAGCATAAGACGACATCTCGACCGTTCATCTCGTTTTGATCCAATGGTCCAAAGTTGTCACAAAAGTCATCTAATTGATCACAAAAGTCATCTAATTGATGAATTATTGTTCAAAAAAGTCATGACACTCTAGAGTCTTCCATTTGGAAGCTTGCAAGACTGAATATGGACCATTGATTAGCCATTTTGATCCGACGGTCATCGAGCGTGCGAGTTGCGTATGTACATTTCAGCTTTGCGCAACTTCACCGTTTTGGTCATAACTTTCTCTCCGAATGTCGGAATCGCAAACCGCTTGCTGCGTTGGAAACTAGACATCTGTGGCTTTCCATTGATATAAAGCAGGAAACATAACTCAATCTACACAGGTGTCGGTGAATTCTTGAAGTTGCGGTTCTTGATTTGACAAATCATCTTTCAACCTACTAAACATGAAAACAAACATAAAAATACAACAAAACTATCAAGAATAATCAATTAAACAAGTGTAAAAGCATGATAATGATGAGTATTTCCCAAACTCATCATAGTTGGTGCATTGCAAAGCCCAATGGGCATCACCAGGAATTCAAATTGTCCATGATGAGTTTGGAATGCTGTCATGAACCTATCCTCCTCCCTCATTCTGATTTGAAAATAACCTGACCTCAAATCAATCTTTGAGAAATACTTAGCCCCATGTAACTCATCCAATAATTCATCAATTATTGGTACAGGATACCCATGCTTAATGGTAAGTGAGTTTAAGTGAATGTAGTCAATGCACAACCTCCAAGTGGAGTCTTCTTAACCAACAGGACAGGGGATGCAAATGGGCTCCTGCTGTGTTGGATCACCCCCTCTTTGAAAAGAGTTTTCACAATATTCTCAATCTCCCCCTTCTGATTATGTGAGTATCTATAAGGACATTGCTTCTTGGGGATACTACCCTGCTTGAGCACAATCTGATGCTCCACTTCTCTAACAGGAGGGAGCCCTTCTGGCTCCATGAAAACATCCTTAAATTCTTCCAATAGATAATTCAGTTCACCATGTTCCTCCCCTTCGCCAGGTAACATAGTAATGGCAAAGACATTGCCCTCTAGCATTTCATCTTCTGACAACTGTAGTTTGTTCATAGCTGGTCCAGATATGACATGACACTCTGCTCCCTTAGTGATAGCTTGGAATACAACTTTCTCCCCTTGTAATCTGGCACTAAAAGTCATATTCCTGTAATCAAGCTTGATGGGACAATGTTGTCTCAACCAATCCCCACCAATGATCATGTGGTTGCTACCCATATTCAATAACCTGGTGGAAAAAGTACAATTATGCCCTTGCATGTTCCACTGGAAATCCAGCACCCTCTGGGTGTAGTGGAATCAATGCTACACCCAAACCTCTTGGTAATGAAGCATCCAAGAAGCTGTAGCGAGCTCCACAATCAATGAGTATGAGTAGAGGTTGCCCTTTATACTCTCCAAACAACCTAAATGTATTTTCAGTGGCTTGCCCTTTGATTGCCTGAACAATGAGTTCAGTTACATCTTCAGGAGCCCACTGTACTCCTTCTCCCACCTCTCTTAATGAACACAGATAAGCTTCCTCTTCCTCCTCATTAAGCAATAAGTAGAATTACTTAGTTTTACACTTATGACCAAAAGTGTAATGGTCATCACAATTAAAACACAAACCCTTGGCTCTCCTGGCCTGCATTTCAGCAGGATTAAGGGGTTTTATAATGTTATTAGTAGCTGGTGGGGTGAATAATTTGATAGGGGATGCTGTCACTTCATTTGGCCTCTTGTAGTTAGGAGAGGGCAATGTGTATGGCTTAGGTTTGAACCTCTTAGCTGTTTCATTCACCTTGTCATGTTTGCTAGCTATCTCCATAGCCTGCTGTAGAGTGGTAGGGTTAAACAAAGAGATTTGTGACTGTAATTCTTCACTCAACCCACTCACAAAGCATGCTACATAGTACCCCTCATCAAACCCCCTATTAGACACAATCCTCATATATAATTTCAACTCCTCAAACCTCTCCTTGTACTCCTCAAATGAGCGTGTCTATTTAAGCCTATTAAAGTCAGCAATGACATTATCCTCCTTAAGCTCTTCAAATATCTCAGTAACCTCCTTCAAAAACCCCTCCCAACTGATCCCAAAGAACTTGGTTCTATGATTCTGGTACCACACAACAGCCTTCCTCTCAAAGTGCAAGGAGGCCATAGTTACCTTATGCATATCAGAAGTATTTGACATCAACTCAAAACAACCCAAACATTTAACCATCCAATCCCTGGCCTTACTACCATCAAAATGTGGGAACTCAATTCTAGGGCTGTGTAGAGTACCCTGAAATGAGGGTTCCTGAGATCTAGTGTTAGACCTGTCAACATTCATATTGAGATTCATGTTCTGGGAGTGACTATCTGAACTTTTACTAGGTGGTGAACCTCTAAATATGGGGATAGGCTGATCCTTACCCATAGTATGGTTCATCATAGCCATCATTTATGACATTTGATTTTGCATACCAATAAGTGTAGTAGTGAATTATGTTTGTTTTTCATCAGTATGTAAAATCCTTTCATTCAATTTCTCATTAAAGGCTATTTGTTTTTCATCCAGGTGGCGAATGTGGTCATGTATTTGAGTGTTAATCAACCCCACCTGCTCCTGTATACCTACTTCTACTGCTTTTCGCCTGGAGTTTTCCTCATGAAATTTTTGGTTCATTTGTTGTTGTGATTCCTGTAGATCCTTGAGTCTAGTATCAACCATGGTGCCCAACTTAGATAGAACCTAGCTCTGGATACCAAATGTAAAGTTTTGTGGTACTTTTGTGTATTTTTTTGTACTGTAAAAGAGAAGAATACGAGAGAGAAAGAGGTACTAGGAAGGTGAGATAAGAAAATGGAACTTTTTCTCAATGCATCAGTGGTTTCCCACATGCCAGTACATATAACGTGCTTATGCAGAATGAGACAAAAACCCCTAACAACCTGGGGGTAAAATAGTTATTTACTCGCTAATTAAAGTTACTTTAAAATATAAAAATAAGAAAACAATAATTCTTCAGCAGCTCTTGATCTCAGCCACGTGTGTTAATCTGGGTCGTTTCTTCTCGCTTGCCAAACGACGTCGTTTCCTTCCGAATCGGATCCAATTTAGAAATGATTTCCAGATCCCCTCAATTTTTCTCAAAGGTCGAATCTTTACACTCTTCAATCAAATTCGCTCTCTTAATCTTTTGATTCACAAAATTGGTTGTACTAACTTGTTTTTCATCTTCCAAGTTCATAACAGTGGTCATGCATTTAATATTTAAGCACGTTTCGTTTTATCTCCTAATGTTTCAAAAGTGACAATGTGCCTCTAATGTATGCTAAATACCTTCAACTATGTTTGACAAATAAAAATGTGAACATGTATCCAAAATGAACCGTTGATCGATATTTTGGGGTGTACAATGCTAATTTTGAAACGTTAGGGGGCTAAGTGAGAAAGGCTTTATACGTTAGGCACTTAACGAGATTTATTGCGATTAAAAGTTTTGTGTCACAACTACCTTTTTTTTATACATACTATAAACGTTGCATGCGGTCCCCGCGTGATTAAAAATTATCTTAATTTGTTCTGTGAAATAAATGAACTAAATAGGATAGAGATTTTATATTAAAAATTTCATATTTTGGGAAACTAAATCATCAATCACCATATTTATTGTAATTAATGATTCTGCTTAAATCTTAGTGCTGGATTAAGAATTTAACAACAAAATAACTCGTTCATACAAAGTGTCTTGGCGTATTAAGAGTCGTTGGATAGGGACTTTGCAATTCATGAAGTCCAAAAGGGAACAAAGAAGCGGACGCCTTAGCAAGTTATGGACAGCAACATACAGTTGCACGTGGTGGCCGTCACGCACACAATTTATAAATAGTTCTATTTTTCATGATTTATGCAATAGAGAATTATTTCGTTTTCGTTAACTCTTTCTTAAACATTTGTTAGTACCATTTTATTATTAATAAATTCGATAACCCATGACTTCTCCTCGACTCCATTTCACTAAAACCAAAAGACTCGTTGCGATGGAGAACTATTAGTCGTGCAAGGTGGTTGTAAGAACATATGAAAGCAATTTAAGCTTTTTTTTATGAGACAAAAGAAACTTAAGTTTGCTTAAAATTACTTTCAGAAAAGTCATTCTCCAACCCATTGTGCCTCTCTTTTTGAACCATTTGATGAAACTAGCTTCTAGTTAAAAAGATATCTTTAAAGTTACAACAATGAAAGGAAAAAACTTTTTTTTTCATTTCACACAAATACAAGTTAAAATATTAAAAAAAATCAGAATCATAATACACCTTCTTCTTAATATTCAAAAGAAGTACAAACGAGAGACAGAGACCAAAATGGGAGCTCCTTCCAGGTTATTGTATCGAGCACTCCTCGCAAAACACAGAACATCAGCTTGGTAATCGCTCGCAAGTTTGATCTTGTGCAAAAGGCGACACTCGCAGAGTGAAGAATGCCGAGGCAACTGAAAACTCAACCTTAAGTTTCCTTCAAAAAATCCAGCACTGTTAAGAATCTTTACGTCTGAACCAATTCCATCGTCACTCTCTTTTTCTGACTCTCCCCTGCCCCTCTCCTTTGTCAAGTGCTTGAGCCAATTCAGTATGCTCGTGATGATTTTCTACCACATAGTAAGTACTCGAACTAGGCTTCTTCAGAACTTTCTCAACACAGAACTAGGGGAAACTATACGCGAACATGTGGAGACTGAAGAATGTAACACTAGAAAAGACAATAATTTGCTGATGATGGAGGCGTTCGCTTCAGACATTCGGTCCTATGAACATAATCAAATCTCTACCAACATGAACTTGTCACGACTAAAGACTGAAACACCGAAAGAAACAAAGGAGAAAACTAGAGAAAAAGACATTACCTTGAAATAGCTAAACTTAGAGACAAGTGTGTTAGCCTCAGTCATCCGGTCCTACGATTAATTAACTCCCTCAAAAATTGTCTGGGAGCTTTGAGAAAGTTTAGAAAGGCCTGGTGCACGGACTTAGTCCATTACAGAAAATCATTACGAGTGTAGTGAGGTCGGCTCATGCACTTAAGAAAGTAGAGGGACAAAGCCAGAAAAAAAGTTGAAGAAAGTTGTTAAAGAAGAATATGAGCACTCCTCGCACAACAAAAAACCTGCAACTTAAATTTGACAAGGACTCAGGAGCGAAGGGCATCCCTCTGCGAGGAAGTTCAAGTTCTGGGAAAGGCCACAACATTAATGAGATCTAATGAAAAGGCATTATGCGTCTTGCCAAGGGCTTAATGATCCCTAACGTTGGCAATTCGATTTTTAAAGGTTAAAAATATTATGTCACAAGAACAATAAGCATGACTGAAACCGTTGAAAGAAAAACACATGTATTATTAGTAGATTTTTATGGACCTCTCATGTAATATATGTTTATCCATTAGCGGTGTTAGGATGGATATCACAAATATATGTTACCTTTTTACTGGTTCAATGCATTATTCCACGTAAAAGAAAAAAGATCTCTAGAAGGGTAAACTACAAATACATTGTAGATTCATGATGTGAACTAAGCTACCAAGCTACTGATCTGAAACCAAAACAAGTACCAAAGTCAGAGGTTCAAACATTTATGAGTTTTGTTTTCAAGCTATAAGAGATGCTGCATAAGATCTGCATACATTAAAAATATAAATTTTGACGTACATACATGAGACAAAATCATATCAATAGCACAAACCTTGAAAAAGAAGTTAAGAACATAGTCTTACTCTTGTAACGGAATTGCATGTTTTCCAGAACCATGAAAATTGGAGGCTCACAGCCATTACATTTTGACAGACTTTCACATTGTTTTGTTTTTCGACTGTATACATCTAAAACAAATTGAATTGTTCGTACTTCTAAGTTCACAATTCTCGTCAATGTCAAAACAAGTTGATCCTTGTCTTAGTAAAAGCATTTATCATGACAGCTGGTGTATTTCTCGTAACTATCAATTGGAGTAGAATCGGACATAATATTTCTTGTATTTTTATGTTGCAAAAACAATAATTAAGGAAATCCTGAAGCATTTACCCCTAATTGAAGTCGTGAGGAAATAAATCATGATGATTAATTTGAACTCGACAGTAGACACTAGCCAGAATTATACAAATGCAATACTCTTGTACTAAACACAGCTCATGATATTAAATGGCCCACATATCCTAGGTTATTGAGTTGTTCATGCAAAAGTCTTTTTGTTTTGGTAAGTAGAATGCATGAATACCGACTTGAGGTGCAACAAACAACAGATGCAAATATGAAAAACTATTTAAGAAACCATGAATGAGTGAAACACAAACATGATAAATTCACCTAATCCCACAGACCAACACTACAAGAACACCTCAAATCTATGCATAATATAAATCATGTTCATCACCACAAAACCAAATCAATAAATAGCAAATTGCGTATAACACTATTTCACACTCAATATTGAATAAAACGTTCCACTTACCATATTCATCAAAAAGTTTGGGGAAAGATTTTGCTTATATTTCCTTAAGGTACGCAAGTCTATTCAGAGCAATGTAAAATCGAGAATATTTAGCCAAATTTAAAACTTCAACATCCTCAACTAACCAGAATGGCGGTCAAGATAGGGTTCATCTTTATCGATGTGATATCTCCTCCTCTGATTCGGGAATTATAGAGGTAGCCATAAATAAATCACGTCACTGCATTTAATCTGACGTGCAATGAACCAGCCACATATGGACCAATAAAAAGAAATATCCTATCTTGACCACCATCCTAGTTAATTGATGATTTTGAGGCTTTACTTGATTTGGACATATTAAAATTTTGAGATTTTACTTGATTTTGTTAAGTTTCCATTGGGCTTGTTGTACCTTAATTATAAAAAAATTGCGCCTTTTTCTTTGTGATGGACATGGTAAATGGAAGTGTTTATGTATGACGTGGGAAGTTCATCGATTTGGTTTTCGGGCGATTGGAGCAAACTTGAGGTTATGGACACAGTTAATTACCACATTAAGAACAGAATGTGTGTCTTCTTCTTGTCTTTTGGTTATAGTATCTTAATTTATCTAGTTTTAGTCTTGGAAGAATTTGATATCTGCTTTTTTTGTTACATCTTAAACTTGGGAATTTATGCATCTTGCTTACGTAAACAAAGAACGGTTGCACGAGTAGGATCCTAATTGTCCTCTTTGTCTATCTCTCTAAGAGAACTTTTATTTGAAACCTCACGTTCCCATTTTGTGGTACTCCGAATATCAGGATCAAACTCTCTATCTGAACCTAAACCTTCTTCTTATAGACTAAATCACGGTATGGCTTTTGCACTTCACGAAGAGATGGATGGTTCACCTTTGGCTGTTGTTTAGTATATAGCAGGTTGTCGGTCAGCATGTAAAACATCAAAATCATCTACTAACCAGTATGTTGGTCATCATATGATTGCATCTTTATTCGTAGGATATAATATCTACACTTCTACTGTTGAAATCATAGAGGTAATCATAAATCAATCCCTTCATTGCATTTAGCATGATGTGCAATGAACTAGCCATATATGGACGGATAAAGATACTAAAAATCCTATCTTGACCACCATCCTAGTTAGTTGAAAATCTTAACGCTTTACTTGATTTTGACATATTAAACTTTTGAGGTTTACTTTATTTTGTGGTGCTTTCATTGGACTTGTTGTACCTTAAATATAACAAAACTATGCCTTGAGCTTATGTGATCGACACAGTTAATGTTAATCCCATTAAGAACAATATTTGTGTCTTCTTGTCTTTTGGTTAGAGGGTCTTAATGTATCTAGTTTTAGTCTTGGACGAACTGAGTTTTATCTACTTTTTTTTGTTATATCTTAAACTTGGGAATTTATGCATCTTGAACAAAGAACTATAGCACGAGCAGGCTCCTAATTGTCCTCTCCGTCTATCTCTCTAACATGACTCTGATTTGAAACCTCACATTCACACTGTGTATTACTCCGAGACTCAAGATCAAACTCCCTATCTGAACCTAAACCTTCTCCGTATATACTGGTATGGCTTATGCACTTCACGATGAGAGGGATGGTTCGCCTTTGGTTCTTGTTTAGTATATAGCAGGTTGTTATGTACTACATAGCAACCAAAGACGACGGATCCCTCTAGTCAAATTGCATAAGCCATACCTTAATCCTTCAAAGTTCAAACCCTTGAAGAGAACCTCATGGTCGAGATCATAATTTTGCTCCTCGCTATTGTACTCATCATCAACATTTCTATCCGTCTTCCCTCCGTATGACTTAAAATTAGGACAAACAAAAAGTCTTTGAAATTGTCGAATCGTGGATTGATACAACAACTATGAGAGTTAAGTTGGCGTTGCCTTAACTCTTTAATGATCTTCTTGATTAGAGTAATATGCAGCGGAAATAAAGAACGCAAGAAGATGTAATTTTCAGAAGTTTTCAATATTATTAAAAACTTCCTAGCCTTAGGCGAAATAACCGAAAATGGTTTTAACAAAATTTTCCTCACAGCAATTCACTCACGCTCTTTGTTGATCGGAGTCAACGAAGTAGACAAGCACGAACTACTTAACTTCTAAGAACTAGACTTAAATAGTTGATACAAAAACTTCGCAAAAGCAAGACGAAGACAATACAACATATAATTAATCTATTGGATTATTTAGCACTATTGTCTTGTAATCATCTTGATGAACTTCACACCTATATATAGGTTTCTTGAAACTTGCACTCCAAGGTGTGTTGTTCACAATTTTGGTAACTCTTGTTGTTTTCTTGTTAAATTGGACTTCCTTTTGAACTCGGCCTCTTTCTTGAATAATTGTTCCCTTTATTAGAGTCCTAATAAGGTAAGAACATCTTCTTCAATTCGGAGTAATCCTGGAAAGAATCCTAGTTGCAGTTAAACTCCAATTGTTTCCTTTTTTGCAAACCGTGTTGAGTTGACTATTCAACTTAACTTGAATTATGGAAACTTCAAGTAAGGAATCTTCTAAAGCTCTTCCTTATGATTAAGATATCTTCCTGGACATAAGTATAAACAACTAAAATCGTGGAACTTGATTAATAAGTGAATAAAGGCAAAACTAAAATAAAGCAATTAAAGAACAGTTTTCGCGCAGGTTCTCTGGTTTCAATGTTATCCTCAATGTTGTCCCAACATCGCATAACATTGATTCCAGAATATTTTGCACTTTCAATCTCCCCCTTTTTGCCTTTCTTCACAAAATCAATACCTGTTCCAATCAAGTCTTATATCCAGAAATTAAGAACCAACAAGAAACAAATTAAAACTACTAAACTACTCCCCCACAATGCAAACTAACATATTCAAAGTAAAAATAACAAAGACATGTATTAAGGTCATCACTACATCAAAGATGTTCAGACTTCAACATTCATCAATGTTGCCTCAACATTGAAACGAGTGAGTTTCCTGTAGGAAAAGTTAGACAGCAAAACAGTTCTAAAATGTTTTCATAAGCAACAGCAGTCAGAGCAGTTCAAACATAGTAATACTTAGAGTTACAGACTATAGCTAGATAGCAAGGAACAAGATCCTTGATCAAATCAAAACATGTAAAGATAATGTACCAGCAAACACACAAATAACAGCAGTTAAAGAAACAAAACAGAAAACTAGAAAACCAAAAAAATATTGGAACTACTCTCCCCTTTTTTGTGAAGAAGGGAGTTTCTCCAAATTTCTCACCAAATTTTCCAGCTCTTTGAGATGCTCCTTCTTGTCCTCAGTCTCTCTCTGAGTTTCAGCAATATGCCCCCTAAACCAGTTCAGCAGATGATCCACAAAAGTAGAGGTTATGACCATGCATTCTTCATCTTTGGACATAGGCACTGAAGTTCTAGCAAACTCATGAGCCTTCTTCTTCTCTTTGCTTGGTCTTACCACACCTTTTGGGTTCCAGGGAAGATTTCTCACTCTTGAACCAGACAAGTAGCTTGAGAGAATTGTAAGTTCAGCTTCATTCTTCATCCAACCCACTTTGGCACTTGTCTTCAATCCTTGTTTGAGAAGGATTTTGCAGATAAGTGAGGGAAAAGGCAGCATGCCATTCTTCCTACCATTGACTTCGGACATTGACTTCAAAATTCTCTCCCCCATATTCACAGCTAGCCCATTCTTGATCTTGTACACTAAGATTAATGAATCCTTAGTGAGCACTGTAACATTCTTACTTGGCAGCCAGTTGAAGCATGCAATCTTGTGTAAGATAACACTAAGGGAAGTGAGTTTTGTAGTTGGCAGAGCATCTTTCCATACTTTGACCAACCCTCGTGTCAAATCTTCAATCACATCATTGTAGTAAGGGTCCTCAGATTCTTCAACAAGTGGAAATCCCCAAATCTTATTGATAGTGTGGGGTTCAATATTGAATACTCTCCCCCTCACCCAAGCTTTTTTATACTTTGGAGATCTATAATCTCTAATCCACTTGGAGAGATTCAGGTAGAATTCCATAACAATCTCAGTAGCATAATCATTCAACTCCATCACATATTGATGAATCCCTCTTGCTTCAAGCAAGTCCATCACTTTGTGTTCTTTAAAGCTGGCAATCTCTACAGCTCTTTCAAGGTGAATTTCCCTTTTCTTGAAAGAATTCCACTTCTTATCCAAACATTTGGTAAGTTAATAGAGAGAATAGTAGTCCTCCTCATCTTCAGGGTAAATCACATACAATCCATATGAGTATTTCTTTGTTTCTGATGTTGCCTTAACATCAGCAGCAACATCATGCTCTTCATCATCAGGCTTCTCCTCTTCTTTCTCCTCCTCTTCTTTCTCCTCCTCTTCCTCTTCATCCTCAACATCCACAACCTCAGTTTCCTAATCCATAACTTGCTTCCTTTTCCTCTTTCTCTCAGCAGCAGCAAATTTTCTTTCTTCTTAAGCCCTTTTCTCAGCTTCAGCAGCTTTCCTCTGAGCATATCTCTCAACTTGCCTTTTCCTGGCCTCAAGATGTCTCTTAGCAGACTCATACATATTTTTACCACCAACAAACCTATCAACAGAACTCTTGCTCATTTTCTGAGCCCTAATCCACTCATTCACCAACTCATCCACAAATTCTTCACCCTCTCCCTCAATAGATATCTCAACATTAATATCAGGGTTAGGTTCAGCCATATTTACCTCGATTTCAGGTTCATTGATGATTGGAATGGGTGCCTTAGATATTGGCTCAACATTTGAAGTCAACTCTCCCTGTTTGGATTTCTTTCCACGTCGCACATAGGGAATCGTCGTTCTTTTTGCACCATCAAATGATTTTGCAGCATCTCCTCTAGTGTGAGAGCGAGTGCGTGAGGCAGTGGGTTCACTGTTCAAAGCAACATCTACAAGAGTATCCATAGGAGACTTGCTCGCCATTGTTAGTAAGAGATATTTGCGAAGAAAAGTTGAGAGAATTTTGGAAATATGAGAGCAATTTTCAGAAATTTCAAGCACAAATAAGGAAATTAGGGTTGTGATTCCTAATATAATCGTGAGTAGTGGGGAGAGAGTGAATGTTAGTGGGTAGTTGATGATCGTTAAACTATTAAAATCATCCCACTATGTTTTTCCGCGCACACGTGTCTATGTTTAAGTAACAAGTAACCAAAGCGCTTTTCAAAAAAATACATCTGAAACTTAACCAATATAGCAAGTGAGTACCTTAGACATAATGTTCAGATCAAAATCATGAGTAAGCAACATAGATAACAAGAAACACACAGAGATAAGCAGTTATGAATTCAAGGAAAAATTCACTTCCCAAAGCATAGAAAGTCACAGAACAGTGTGTCACCTACAGTAGGTTACCCAAAGTGTATGCCTCAACACATGAATTATACTCCCCCTAAGCCCAAACCGACATAACTCAACAGCTAGAAAGAAAACAATGCAGTTCTACATGAATGCAACAATGTAATGTCAAATAGGCAGATGGTAAACACTTATGAAGAACTTCTCAAACCAGCACAATTCACATCTCTTTATAAACTTTATTATTTTCATAACTCATCTGAACCTAAAACTGAAGGTTGCTAAACACAAAGCTAATGTAATTACTGAATGAGGGTAGCCTGAACTCCACACACCCTAGTAACAACATTAACAACAACAAGTTAGGCAAGTACAAAGGCCTTCAATGTTGGCAATTCATTTATCATGCACCCCAACACCCCAATTCCTTATGCATACTTGTTTACCAACCTGCATTCAAGAGAATTCACCAAGTGATCAGTACTACCAAGTGTAAGAAATCTAAACCCCAAACACCCTAGTAGAAAGGATCACCCTCATGTGTTCCTTGGCCAAACAAACATAAACATGTAAATAAGCACAACTGAGTAACGCTGAAGCTGTCAACATCATGTACCCTAGCTTCTCCACATGTTCTGTACACCTTTCGTATGAATAAGATACAACCGAATAGACATCAAAGTAGTGAAATTTATGTACCACAGCTTCTCCATATGTTAGGCTATCACAACCTCAAACAAACATAAGAGTTTTATTACTTTTTCAAAACAAAGATGTGAAACTGATAACTAGAGATAGTTGTTCATCAAAGAGTTCAACCACACAAACCAAAAATGACAAAACAAGGATTAAATGAGACTCACAAGGAAATAAATTCAACAAAGGAAAACAACAGAATACCTACGACACCACAACCAATATACCAGTGCTAGACAGTGGTGTTATCTCAACACTGGTTATCTCACATTCTCAC
This sequence comes from Linaria vulgaris, assembly GCA_948329865.1. Classification (NCBI taxonomy): domain Eukaryota; kingdom Viridiplantae; phylum Streptophyta; class Magnoliopsida; order Lamiales; family Plantaginaceae; genus Linaria; species Linaria vulgaris. The sequence continues at coordinate 9,299,273 of OX415249.1, read as the reverse complement.
ATATTGCACATGCCAAGAGATTTCCTCAAACTGAAGAATCTCTCACTATTTAAAGGTTTTGTAAACATATCAGCAAGCTGATTTGTTGTCTCAATATGATCAATGTTGATCACTTTGCCCTCTACCATATCTCTCAAGAAATGATGTCTTATGTCTATATGCTTAGTTCTAGAATGCTGGGCAGGATTCCTAGAGATACTTATGACACTTAGATTCTTACAGAACATAAGAACTGTATCACTATCTAACCCATAATCTGATAGCATGTGTTTGAGCCATACAAGCTGGGTAACACAGCTGCCAGCAGCTACATATTCTGATTCAGTTGTTGATAATGAAACACAATTTTGTTTCTTACTATACCAGGAGACCAAATTATTCCCCAAATAAAAACAGCCCCCACTTGTGAATTTCCTGTCATCCACATCACCTGCCCAATCAGAGTCACTGAAACTAACCAAGTTAGTGTTAGTGTCATAAGAATACCAAATGCCTAAAGGTGAAGTTCTAGAGATATATCTAAGAATCCTCTTCACAGCAATCAAGTGAGATTGCCTTGGATCAGCTTGGTGCCTAGCACAAACACATACTGAAAACATGGTATCAGGTCTAGAGACAGAGAGATACAACAAACTACCAATCATGGATCTGTACAATGTTGGGTCAACGTTGCTGCCAGTGCCATCTTTTGTTATCTTCACTGAAGAGGACATAGGAGTTTTGCAGGGCTTGGACTCTTGTAGCTCAAATCTCTTCACTAGATTCCTTGCATACTTCTCCTGGTTCAGGAAGATACCATTCTCCAGCTGCTTCACTTGTAATCCCAGAAAGTAGTTAAGCTCTCCAATCATGCTCATCTCAAATGTTCTTGTCATTGACTCAACAAACTTGTCTAAAGTAGACTTGTTAGTAGAACCAAATACTATATCATCCACATAAATTTGATCAATACAGACATCATAGCTTTTTCTAAGGATAAACAGTGTTCTGTGTCCATCTCCTCTACTGAAACCTAGACCTAACAGAAAATCAGTTAGTCTCGCATACCAAGCTCTAGGTGCATGTTTTAAGCCATACAAAGCCTTCTCAAGTTTGTACACATGGTCAAGATGTTTAGGGTCAGAAAAGCCTTTAGGTTGTTCAGCATAAACCTCTTTGTCAATTAAACCATTAAGAAAGACACCTTTAACATCCATTTGGTAAAGTATAATCTTAAGACAACAAGCAATAGCAAGAAGTAATCTAATAGATTCTATTCTAGCTACTGGAGCAAAAGTCTCATCAAAATCTATACCTTCTACTTGAGTATAACCTTGTGCAACCAACTTAGCTTTGTTTCTCATAATTACACCATTCTCATCAGTTTCATTTTTGAAAATCCATTTTGTACCTATTACATTCACATGTGATGGCCTAGGCACAAGATTCCAAACTCTATTTTTGGTGAACTGTAAGAGTTCCTCTTGCATGGAATTAATCCAATAACTATCCTTAAGAGCTTCAGTTACATTCTTAGGTTCAATGGAGGACACAAAACAAGATGCATTTTCAACAGTACATGAAGAAGACATACAAACACACAACCTTACCATATCCCTGTAATTAACCTTTTCTTTGTTGCGTGTTATCACCCTTTCAGTAATTTGACCAATTACTTGAGTGGCTGGATGATCTCTTTGTATCCTTGTAGGAGGATCTCTTCTGGATTCTGGAACAATTTCATCTTCTGAATCTGATAGTGCGGATGTTGGCCTAACATTAGGTGTTTCTTGTGTTAAGTCAACATTTGTTCCAGCTTCTACTTCAGCATCTCCAGCTTCTGTGTTCAATGTTGGGTCCAATGTTGGAGCAACATATGAAACAGTGACTTCTTCAGTACCTGCAGAAACAGTTAAATCATCAGAAATGACATTAACTGATTCCTGAATAGTATGCAATCTTGGATTGTAAACCCTGAAAGCAGCACTATTAGGAGAATAACTAACAAATATACATTTTTCACTTTTAGGATCAAACCTGCTCAAATAGACTCTACCTTTTAGCAAATAGCAGTCAATTCCAAACTCATGAAAATGTGCAACAGTTGGTTTTGAACTCTTCAAGATTTCATAAGGTGTCATAGTAGTACCAGGTCTAAGATAAACTCTATTACTAATATGACATGCAGTATTCAAAGCTTCAGCCCAAAGTTTCTTAGATAAGTTTCTAGAATTCAACATTACACTAGCCATCTCTTGAAGTGTTTTATTCTTCCTCTCAACAATCCCATTTTGCTGAGGTCTCTTAGGTGCAGAGAACTCATGGAAAATACCTTTGGTTTCACAAAAATTAGCAAAGCTAGCATTCTCAAACTCTTTTCCATGGTCATACCTAATTCTTCCTACAGAAGTGTCGTAAAGATTTTTAATACTAGCATGTAAAATCTTGAATGTGTTGAATGCTTATGATTTTTCTTTCAAAAATTTCATCCATGTATATCTTGAAAAATCAACAACAATAACAAAAATATAATTCTTACCATTCAGGTTACTAACCTCAATAGGACCCATGAGATCCATATGTAGCAATTCAAAGCACTTATTAGTTCTAGGGTTAGTACTCTGTACCTGGAGTGGTGTATGAACAACTTTTGTTTGTTTACCTTTCATGCAGTCTTCACAAACAATTTTACATGGACTAGTCAAATTAGGTAGACCTCTTACAGCATCTAACTTCTGTAGTTTCTCCAGATTTCTATAGTGCACATGTCCTAACTTTTTGTGCGACATGACAGATTCATCTACCTTGCCATGGTAGCATTCTGCTTCATCTTCAGCAAGATAGCAGTTATCCTTTGATCTTGTACTTGTCATTACACATACATTGTCCCTATTAAATACATCACATGAACTTTTATCAAAAGTAACTAGCAAGTTATCATCACAAAGTTGACTTATGCTAATTAAATTTGGCTTCAATCCATCAACCAACAACACATCCTTGAGTGGTGGAAATCCTTCAACATCCAGTACCCCTTTTCCAATGATTTTCCCTTTGGTGCCTCCTCCATAGATAACTGTTCCAACAGTCAAAGGGATCACATATTTCAGGTTGTTAATGTTTCCAGTCATGTGCCTTGAGCATCCACTGTCAAAATACCACTTACCTGCAAGGTTAGAGTAAACAGCAGAAAAGACAACATTGCAAACAATTTTAACCTTAGGAGTTTTTTTCTTTTCAATCCAAGTTCTACTTTTATGTCCTTCAGCTTTGTTACCTAATGTTGGGATAACATTCAGAACAGAGGTTCTCCTAACATTGGTACTGCTCCTAATTACTGTTTTCTTCTCAATCACAATTTTATATTTTTTACAATAAGGCTTGATGTGACCAGGTTGAAAACAATATTGACAGATAAAAGTAGGCTTTTTCACAATGTTGGAAGGAGTTTCACTACACAAGCTATTAGTTTCCTTGATAAAACCAGCTTTCAAATAGGCAGAATTAGCATCTTCAGAGGGAGGTTTCTCAACATAGCCCAGACCACTTTTACATTGATTTCCCATACTCATCACTTCATCAAGCTTAGAAGTAGATGAGTTACATTTGGCAATGGTTTGTTCAGCTTTATAAAATTTTACCTTAACCTCCTTCAGTTCAGCCTCAGTTCTGTCAAGGTCTTTCTCATACAGTTTCATCATCTTCTTCATGCATCCAATCTCTTCCTTCAGGATTTTGTTGCTCTTGATGAGTTTGTGATTCTCAAGCAGCAATTTGTGGTAGGTAGACTTCAGGTCTTCAATGATTTCCTCATGGGACATTTCACCTTCAAAGAAATATTCTTCATCTAGATTCACTGATCCATGAAAACAATCAAAGTTAGATTCATCATTGTTAGACACAAGATTAGGTTCAATATTAGTATTATATTCATCCCAATCTGCAAAAAAGGTCTCCTGTTATCATCTACACAAACCCAATGAGAATTTCCTCATTTTATAAGAGTGGTAGCACATTCGTTAGCCATGTGACCATATCCTTTACATTCAAAACATTGAACATCTTTTAATATCAGAGGTTTAGATGCCATGTACTTATCAAACTTATGAGGTAATTTCTTGTAACCAATGGCATTATTACTAAGATTCTTTTCTTTACCTTTTCCTTTAAAGTTTAGCTTATTGAATTTCTTAGTAATTTTACCATAGTTTGAAGAAATTAATTCACAATCCTCATCACTTTCATTATCAAGACTTGATCCCCTTAAAGCAACAACCCTATGTTTGTTAGGTTGTGAGGCAAGCTCCATCTCAAATTCTCTAAGATTATTCATCAAGACTTGAAATTGTAGATTAGCAAGGTTCCTAGATTCACTCATTGCAATGTTCTTGAGAGAAAATTTAGATGACAGTGTTCTCATTGCTTTGTAAACCATCTCTTGATTAGTCCTGGCAAATCCTAGATTTTCTGATTGGTTAGTAATATCAACAATTTTCTCAAAATAACTATCAACACTTTCATCCTCACCCATCTCAAGTTTTTCAAATTGCTGAAGCAGTTGTCTATGTTTAGAATTTTTAACAGCAGAATCTCCTTCACAATATAATTCAAGTATATCCCAAGCATGTTTGGCTTTTGTGCAATTCTGGATTAACTTGAACATGTGATGATTAACCCAACTAAAAATAGCATTAATGGCCTTTTCATTAGAGTTATAGCAACTTCTGGTTTTGGCACTTGATCACCTTCACCATCTCTTGGTAATGTTGGAAGAGAATATCCATTGATCATAGATTTCCAAGCTCGAATATCAATGGCTTTGATGTGAGATCTGATCCTGATCTTCCAGTATGCATAATTGGAGCCATCCAAAACTGGAATCCTTTTGGTATTAGGATTGCCAATGTCCATTGTGTTGTATCACCTCCAAACCACCAGTGTAGTCGGTGTTTGGCTCTGACGCCAATTGAAATTGTCGGATCGTGGATTGACACAACAACTATGAGAGTTAAGCTGGCATTGCCTTAACTCTTTAATGATCTTCTTGATTAGAGTAATATGCAGCGAAAATAAAGAACGCGAGAAGATGTAATTTTCAGAAGTTTTCAATATTATTAAAAACTTCATAGCCTTAGGCGAAATAACCGAAAACGATTTTAACAAAACGTTCCTCACAACAACTCACTCACGCTCTTTGTTGATTGGACTCAACGAAGTAGACAAGCACGAACTACTTAACTTCTAAGAACTAGACTTAAATAGTTGATACAAAAACTTCGCAAAAGCAAGACGAAGACAATACAACGTATGATTAATCTCTTGGATTATTTAGCACTATTGTCTTGTAATCATCTTGATGAACTTCACACCTATATATAGGTTTCTTGAAACTTGCACTCTAAGGTGTGTTGTTCACAGTTTTGGTAACTCTTGTTGTTTTCTTGTTGAATTGGACTTCCTTTTGAACTCGGCCTCTTTCTTGAATAATTTTTCCCTTTATTAGAGTCATAACAAGGTAAGAACATGTTCTTCAATTCGGAGTAGTCCTGGAAAGAATCTTAGTTGCAGTTGAACTCCAATTGTTTCCTTCTTTGCAAACCGTGTTGAGTTGACTATTCAACTTACCTTAAATTATGGAAACTTCAAGTAACGAATCTTCCAAAGCTCTTTCTTATGATTAAGATATCTTCCTGGACATAAACATAAACAACTAAAATCGTGGAACTTGATTAATAAGTGAATAAACGCAAAACTAAACCTAAAATAAAGCAGTTAAAGAACAGTTCTAGTTTCAATGTTATCCTCAATGTTGTCCCAACATCGCATAACATTGATTCCAGAATACTTTGCACTTTCAGTCTTTGTCATGCGAATATTACAGAAATTTTAAAACAGAGTTGTAGTATGGTGATTACTCGGCCAACTAGTGGTTTCCTGGGATCAGAGCCCCCTGTGCCAGTTCTTCTCTGATTCTCGGGAGTGAGAGCGATGTGATATAGCAAAACCGATCTCCAGTAGCAAAGCCGGACGGAGATTAGCCCTCGAATGCAAAGGCAGAAGGGAACTTGTAATTGAATACATGATTGCCTTTAATCGTCGTTTTGTACAACAATAACTGTAAGAATCACTTTGATCAAACCACTATCAACCTGAACTTGTCACGACTGAAGACTGAAACACTAGAAAAAAAAAAGATATTACCTTGAAACAGCTAAACTTAGAGACATGTCGTCGGAAAAATGCATTATACCGGAGAAAAATGGCATCTCCGACGGCAACATGCCATCAAAATTGTCTTTTTACAAAAAATTACTAAATAAAACAATTTCTTTTATATATTTTAAAAGGGGGATCATTTGCGACGGCACCATGTCGCTAATGCTCTTTTCTGATGGTATGGTGCCGTCGTAAATGAAAATGCCTATTTTAAAAAAGAAATAAAAAATCAAAAAAAAGGGGTAATTTGCGACGGTATGGTGCCGTAGGAAATGACCTTTCTAGGTAATGTTTTCACCCGGAGCGGTGACATGACACAACTCCTTTTACACCCAAAAATCATTCATTCACACACAAACAATTATCGCTCCACATTTCCTCTATTACTTAAAAAATTAAGATTTCTCTTTATTATTTATTATAATTAGTTTTTTTAAATTTATATTATTCTCAATTTCTCATATGTTAATATTTTTATCTAACACGAATTTCTTTGTATGTATTTACAAACTAGTTTATAGTTTTCATCTATATTTAGGTTTTTTATTTATAAATTCTTGAACAATTCTATTTTTCCATTTTATTCATTAAACAATAAGACTGTTAGTGAAAATTGGGTTTATTCATTATTTAAATATTAAAAAATGAAAATAAAGATCAATATAGAAACGCTTTTTTTTTAAAAAAATCCGTATGACATTGGGAAATTTTGAAGAAAAAAATTCAATTTATAAAAAAAAGGACGAATTATCAAAAATGCCCGCTAACTTTTGTGTTTAATCTTAAATGCCCGATTTTTCAAAACATGCTGAAAATGCCCTGTATCTTTTAAAATTTCTACTAAAAATGGCCGAAATGAAATTTACATACAAAATATTTTATTTTTTCTGAAAAATAATGCTTAAAATGCCTTGTATCTTTTAAAATTCTACCAAAAATGCCCAAATTTTAAAACGCGACTTTTTGATTCAGCAGCGCGACTCTTTGATTCGGATGCCACGTCGGATAAAAAGTCCGAATTTTTAAAATCGGGCATTTTTGTTAGAAAATTGAAAACTTAACGGGCATTTTCAGCTTGTTTTGAAAAATCGGGCATTTAAGATTAAACACAAAAGTTAGCGGGTATTTTTGACTATTCGTCCTAAAAAAAAATCCCGACGAAACTATACCACAATTCTCTTTAAAAATTTTGTAAATATTATTTCGACTAGCTCTCTGCTCGAGTCGTGCTAAACCAAGACCGCGGTCCACTAACCATTTTCACGGAAATGAGTATTCGCAATGGTATTGTGCCGTCATAGATATAGTCATTTTTTATAGCATACAACTGCCATTCCCGCCCCTCGTCACTAGATTAGCAACCACTTGCATTTCCCGATCAAATAAAGGTCTTCTCCATTACAACTGCCATTCCCACCCCTCGTCACTGCATCTCCCGCATCTCTATATCGTTGTTTCCTTCAATAACGTTAAAGAGTACGTATAATATCTGGGGTATCTCTCTTTAAGTCACTGTTTTGAAACCCGGCCCGGACCGGCCGGTTCGACCGGTTCGACCAGGAACCGGTGCCTTGTCCGGGCCGGTTCGCATGCAAAAGCGGGTTGATAGCTGCAGTGGTTGACCCGGCGAAACCCGCCGGTTCGACCGGTGACCCGCTGACCCAGTTCCGGTTACGAACCGGTTCAGCTATAAAAAAAAAAAACTCAGTTTTTTAATAATAAAAAAAAACCCTCCAACACTCTAACTACTTTCTTATTTGAGTTTATTGTTGACTTATTACAACTTTGAATTTGAAATTATGTGTTGAAGGTTTTTAATTGTGGACAATTTTTGTATTTTTGTTTGTTACTTTATTATTTTGGTACAATGAATTTGAAGTTGTTTAATATTTTGTTTGCTTATTTAGTGATTAGTTATGATAATATATTAATATGGTATATTAATTTAGAGATTTTGTAGTATAAGAAGTATTTTTGTTATAATTTTTGTTATACACTTGAATATTTTCTATATATTTTATTAAATGTTGACTTTAGTCAACAAACCGGTCCAACCAGTGGTTCGACCGGTCCGACCTGTTGACCCACTTTCCGGTAGCCTCACCGGGTCACTCACCGGGCCGGGTTTCAGAACACTGCTTTAAGTGGCTCGTTACCAATCCATACATCTTCCCAAAACCTTGTATTTTCTCCATTACCAACTATCTTACATATTTCCTTGCGAAACCAGGGTCATTACTCATGGCACTATCATTTAATCGAAATAAATCCTTCCACCACCAAGAACCTTTTAGAGGCCTCGCATCCCCCCTCATAGTCATTCACCAATACAGAAGTACTAATAAAATTGATTCAAACAAACCACATATATTAAGGGACTAAATGATTTGAATCGCATTAGGGAAATGAAATGTTAATCATCTAATGTTCAAATTGAAAAAAGCTACTAATTTATACTCAAGAAAAACATAACATAGAATTCCTTTTTGGTAAATTATCGAGTACTCAAACTGCAAAAATTCTAGCCAAATTCCAGCTCCACATTAAGGCATTCGCGATCAGTCCATAGTTGAAACGCTCCCATTTGCATCAAATTCTGATCATGCACATACACTCAAGTTTAGTGGAGTACGTTTTGTAGCTTTATCATGTCCAAACAGTAAATTAAACTATAGCAAATATGAGAAACATGGTTTTTATCCGTGAAAGATGGAGACTCGGTTAATCCGGGGCTTGAATGAGATTAAAAATGAAAGAGTTTACAACGAAAAGACTGGAGAACAAGGACCAATATAATGTGGATACAATGAAGTTGATTTTATTTTCCTTAGCATTCTCAGGCTACAACATATTCCAGTATGGGCGGGGCTAGACACAATTGCATTTTTTGAATAGGAGTATTATGTATCAGAAAGGACTCACAAGTGTTTATTAAGTTACGACTAACCTGAAGCCACGCAAGATGATCAAGCGTTTTGCTATGTTTTATCGATACTTCACGAGTTTCTTTTTGAGACCTGCATGCACAAACGATATGTACTAAATCTCATAATTAAATCTAAGTATTCATAATTATGAAGGAGATTACGTATCTTTTAATCTCGTCTGATTGTTGGGTTCGCATAATGGGACAAGCAAAGGAATTATTAACAAATACGATATGAAACGATTGATCAGTATAATATAACATGATCTCACCAACAAGATAAATCGCACGTACAATGATGTATCATTAATACGTCGTGCAAAATGATTTAGATTATTTTGTATCGTAAAGTAAGAATGCAAACCTATATAGATTATTCTGCCGTTCGCGGTACTCTACATCCCAAGGTTTCTTAATAGCATTCAAAGACATATTTTCTAAATTCGGAACGTTCATATGGTGTGCTAGAGCACTCCGAGCCAGTCCCCATGTGATAAACAACACCAACAAAAGTAACAATCAATATTTTTTAGAGCATTCCACATAAATATGTGATCAGTTAGGTAACTTACGATAGATTTCGAAGGCACAAATGATGTTAATTTTCCTTCATAAAGTTCAGCACAATAAGGAATTTCCATTGTCCCTTTCATTTGCCTGAGTATTCTTACACAACTGTTAGAATTAGGAGTGAATTGAGAACATTATTTTATTTCTGTGTATTCAATCGCAGAGTACAAAGCCTTATATAGAAAATGTACATGTAACTATTCTAGGAAAGAGAATAAGATTTCTCTAATGATTTATTCTAATCCCTTTGATATAGTATGTCAAATATTTGGTAGAGCTAATCAAATCCTTGATTGAATATATGTAAATCTCTGATTGTGTCCAATACTCCCCCTCAAGTTGGATCATGAAGAGTCGTCATGCCCAACTTGCGAGTAAGAAAAAGAAATTGGTCTTGTCCCAGAGCTTTGGTGAAAACATCGGCTAACTGGAGTTTAGTTGAAACTCGAGTAGGTTGAATAAGCCCAGATAAATACTTTTCTCTTGTGACATGGCAATCGATCTCTATATGCTTAGTACGCTCATGAAACACCGGGTTTCGTGTGATATGAATAGCAGCTTCATTGTCACAGAAAAGTAAAATGCGTTGTGGATGAAGAACAAAAAGATCATGTAGAAGGGACTTGAGCCACACGAGTTCACATGTGGTGGAAGCCATAGCACGATATTCAGCTTCAGCAGAGGAACGTGAAACAGTATGTTGTTTCTTTGTGCGCCAAGGAATGGGACTGTTGCCAAGCGAAATAAAAAACCCAGTAGTAGAACGACGAGTCATCGGACAACTAGCCCAATCAGAGTCGGAAAAAGCAGAAAGTTGAAGATCACATTGTTTGGAAAAGAATAGGCCATGTCCAGGAGATCCTTTCAAGTAGCGTAGAACACGAGTGGCTGCATGTAGATGTGTGTCTCTGGGTTTCTGCATAAACTGGCTTAACATGTTGACACTGAAAGATATATCTGGGCGGGTGATTGTTAAGTATAAGAGGCGACCAACTAATCGTCTGTAACTGCTTGGATCAGAAAGTAATACTCCATCAGTGTCATTGAGCTTGAGGTTTTGATCCATTGGAAAATGTGTGGGCCGAGATCCTAAATTGCCTGAATCTGCAAGAATATCGAGTGTATACTTTCTTTGACAAATAAAAATACCATCCGGAGAACGTGCCACTTCAAGGCCAAGAAAGTATTTCATATGACCCAAGTCCTTAATTTTAAACTTGTTGTCAAGAAAATATTTAAGGTTTTCAATAGCAGATAGATCATTTCCTGCAACCAAAATATCATCAACATAGACTAAAACAAGAATAAAGGATGAGCCAATAGTTCGAGTAAATAAAGAATGATCAGCGTGGGATTGAGAAAAACCGTCAGATATGAGGACCGATGATAACTTGGAATACCAATTTCGGGATGCCTGTTTGAGTCCATAGATAGATTTTAATAAACGACATACACGAGTCTCCCCATGTGTGCCATATCCCGGGGGAAGAGTCATGTAAACCTCCTCATTTAGATCACCGTGGAGGAAAGCATTATTTACATCAAGCTGATGTAGATGCCAATTGCGTGCTGCTGCAATGGCAAGAACGCAACGAACGGTAACTAATTTCGCCACAGGTGCAAATGTGTCATGATAGTCAAGTCCTTCGACTTGAGTATATCCCTTCGCGACCAATCGAGCTTTGTAACGCTCAATAGAGCCATCTGCATGGAGCTTGGTTTTAAAAACCCATTTACATCCAATAGCTTTCTTTCCTGCGGGTAAAGGACTAAGAACCCAAGTTTGGTTAGTTTCAAGAGCATTAATTTCAGCCTGCATAGCATCACGCCAATGAGAGTGTTGTGTAGCTTGAGAAAATCGGGTGGGGTCAGATGTTTTTGATAAAGAAGATAGAAAAGCGAAGTGTTTTTGAGAAAGCTTATTATAAGAAATAAAATTTGATAGTGGATACAAAGTACCTGAAGATTTGATTGTAGCAGAAGATCGCGTGTTGGCAGGGAGATTGGCAATTGTGGGGCAAACATAATCATCAAGGTAGGCGGGTCGTTTGTGCGTTCGACGAGGACGACGATCGATAAAGGTCGTGGGAAGGATGGTAGAAGGTTCAGGTGAAGTGATATTTTCTTCAAGGATAGGGATAGGTAGGGTAACATTGGATGGGTTGGGTGGAGGTGGAGAAGATTCAGGCGATGTGGTGTTTTGTTCGGCGATAGGTATAGGTAGGACAATATTAGATGGGGTAGGTGGGGGTGTAGAAGAAAAAGGGAAAATATGTTCAACAAAGGTGACATCGCGAGATATACGGAAGGTCTTGGATTCTAAGTCATAAACACGATAAGCACTATGTGTAGAGGGATAACCCAAAAAAACACAAGGGCGTGCACGTGGTTGAAACTTATCCCGATGAGCAGAGAGAGTTTGGACATAACATAAACACCCAAAAGTACGTAAGTGATCGTATCTGGGAGTAATTTTATAAAGACGTTGAAAAGGAGACATGTTGTTTAAGGATGGAGAGGGTGTACGGTTAATTAAGTAGGCAGCTGTAAGAACACATTCACCCCAAAAAGTGAGAGGGAGGTGTGCTTGAAATCGTAAACATCTTGCCATATTTAATATGTGGCGATGTTTGCGTTCAGCAACACCGTTTTGCTGGGGAGTCTCGACACAAGTGCGTTCATGTATTATGCCATTTTCGGAGAAAAACTTTTGGGTATTATGTGCAACAAACTCTTGACCATTGTCAGTGCGGATGTGCTTAATTTTGATATTAAATTGAGTATTGATCATAGTCGAAAAAGTGCGAAGGCAACTTAACGTTTCAGATTTAAAACGCATTAAATATAGCCATGTTGCCCTAGTGTACTCGTCGACAATAGTTAAAAAATAATGTGCACCTGATGTAGATTGAGTTGAGTAACCGCCCCAAATATCGCAAAAAATCCTTTCAAAAGGAAAAGTACTTTTATTTATAATTAATTTAAAAGGTAAACGTGCTTGTTTTCCACGAGCACAAACAGAACAATGACTAGTATTAAGGGGTTTGGGAATAGACCCGGGGATATTATTTAAAGAAGGATGACCTAGACGTTGGTGCCATGTTTCAGAGGAAATGGTGCGAGATGTTTGTAGGGCAGTGGCTGAAATATGAGTAAAATAATATAAGCCATCACGCTCTCTACCCGCTCCAATCAGCTTCTTCGTGGTTAGGTCCTGAAAAATACAAAAATTAGAAAAAAAAAGTGATAAAACAATTTATGTTTTAGTGAGTTGACTTACCGACAGTAAATTAAATTGAAAATCAGGTACCGATAAAATATTTGTTAAATTAATATTAGGAGACAAAGAAAAATCACCGATACTTGCAACCGGAATTTGCGCTCCAGTAGGTAGTGAGATAAAGGAAGGAAAATCAATTTTTTTATTTAAAACAGGGTTTAATCCAGTGATGTGGTGCGTTGCACCACTGTCAATAATCCAACTATTAGAAATAAGAGATTGATCGGTATCACCTTGAAATTGAAGTGGGGTGGGTTTCAAAAGCTCAACCAGCCGTGCATATTGCTCGGAAGTTAGTCCGGGAACGGCGCTTATGGCGGAAGCTTCATGGTGTTTTGATGGGGCAACGGCTGAGAGGATCTGATTTACCTTTGGAACAGCAGCGGCAGCGGCGGCGGAGTTTCCCCTTTTGTTTTTCGACGGCCACCATTCCGGGTAACCCACAATCTCGAAACATTTGCTTCGGGTATGTCCGTCTTTATTGCAGTGAGTGCAATGAGCAGATCCCGACGGCGTGTTGCGGCGGTTTTGGGCTGAGTGCGATTGCGGCGGCGGTTTTCCGGCGAGAAATGCAGCGGCCTCATTGGTTGAAGGAAGATGTACCAGCCTTTGAGTTTCTTCTTGATGGATTATGGCGTAACATCTCCCGATCGACGGCAACGGATCAGAGGCTAGGATTTGGGACCGAAGCTGTTGGAAACTATCATTCAAACCCATCAAGAATTGGTAAACACGATCTGATTCTTGAAATTCAAGAATTGATTTCATAGCACCACATGTACATGGTTGGTAAGTTTGGATTGAGGACAATTCGTCCCAAATTTCTTTTAATCTTCCATAATATGCAGTTACAGATTGTTGATTTTGGTGGAGATTTGCTAAATCTCTCTTTAATTTGAAGATCTTTGTGCGATTGCTTTGTTGGAAACGAGTCTCTAGTTCTGTCCAGAGGTCGTTTGGCGTTTCACAGTAGTTGAGACTTGCGGCAAGAGGGCGATCAATGGAACGAAAAAGCCATGTCATAATCATGTCGCAACATCGATCCCAAGTTTCGGCAGTGTCATCGGTTGGGCGTTTGATGGTGCCAACAACAAAACCCAATTTATTTTTTGCATTTAAGGCACGGGTGATTGCTCGATGCCAAGTTGGATAGTTGTCGCCGGTGAGCGGTGCATCGACGAGGTATTGATTTGGTTGGTCGGAACTGTGTAGAAAATATGGGGATGAGGGATCGGTGGTGAGTGATTTTTGTGGCATATTTGCCATTGAAGAAGTTTGATCAGAAGGAGTAGGAGTTTGATCGGTCATGGTAGAACATTTAGCCTGCTCTGATACCATGTTAGAATTAGGAGTGAATTGAGAACATTATTTTATTTCTGTGTATTCAATCGCAGAGTACAAAGCCTTATATAGAAAATGTACATGTAACTATTCTAGGAAAGAGAATAAGATTTCTCTAATGATTTATTCTAATCCCTTTGATATAGTATGTCAAATATTTGGTAGAGCTAATCAAATCCTTGATTGAATATATGTAAATCTCTAATGATTTATTCTAATCCCTTTGATATAGTATGTCAAATATTTGGTAGAGCTAATCAAATCCTTGATTGAATATATGTAAATCTCTGATTGTGTCCAATAACAACCCTGAGCTTTTAATTGCATTCACATTCAATCGTCACTTCATCAATGTCTAAATTTCCAAGTCGGAAGAACCCCGTCGTAACTCACTCTTTCCTGATTATTCTTAGTATGGTACTTCTTACGCACCCCTGAGCTTTTAGCTGTATCGACATATTCTGCACTTTGGAACTGAAGCCTTCTGCCCCTGATCAGACTTGTGAATTATTACCAAGCTGCTTCTTTGTTGTACGCGTAGTGCTCGAAGCCATAAACTCATCCGAGCTCTGGTTTTTTTCTTGGAAAACTCTCTTCAACCTTTTAAGAGTCTCTTCATTGCCTTTCCTAAGTGGTCGAGGCAAGCGTAATGTTTTTTATTACCCAGTAAGTTCCAGCACCAGGCTTTTTTAATGCTGCATGGCTCTGTGCCTAACCTTTATCAACGGGCTTAGACAGTTTTACGGGCAGCTGGTTGTTCCTAGGATCAGATTCTTGGTTTGTATGCGCCTGGTCTATTTGGTTTCTTCCAGACACATTCTTACCGGTGACCGATATCTTAAATCTCTTTCGTCTTGCACATTTGATGGATTGAAGTCGGTATGTTCGTTCTGCTTTTGCATCACTACTTTCTTTGCTAGCGCAGACCACTCGCAAGTTCGATCAGGTGCAGAAGGCAGCACTTCCAAAGTGCATAATGTCTATGCAGCTAAAAGCTCAGCGATGCGTAAGAAGTACAATCGTAAGAGTAATCAGGAAAGAATGGGCGACTATGGGGATTCTTCTGAATTGGAAATTCTTGACATTGATGAAGTTTTTGAAGGAAAATCAACCATGAAACGAAATGTACTCCTGTCAGATAAATGATTTGTTAGGAAATTAGACGAATATGTGAAAATTTGAATCAAATAGTATAATATATAAATAATTAATAAACCTCTTTATTTTAGTTAATACATTGGGTTGTCCTATAAAGAAATATAAAAATGAAGTTAATTAAAATTAAAATCTCTGAATGATAGAATTTCAATTTTGCTACATATAGTTGGAAGGCCTCGGCTGATAGTTTGAAGTTAAATGTACATGCCGTTGTTTCCTAGTGTTGGGACCATTATAGCAGAAAGTAACCCCTTGCAAGTTACATACAACCTTATTAATTTTCGTATAGAGTGACGACTAAATTCTAATTAAATAAGATCGAACTGACACTATCTTTTCCATGATAATTAAGAATGAAAAGGGACATATTAACTGAGGTGATGTAATAAAACGGGGAAGAAATATATAAATTTACAATTCAGATTTTAAAATGGACTTCAAGATGTTCAAAATGGAAAAGCCATGGTTGTCCATTTTTCATTTTCATGAGAAAGGTTTTTTCTACACATGGATGTTTAGCTAGCAAAACCCCTTGATTGAACAACAAAATTAAAACTAAAATGAATTTTGTGAAAAAGGAAAAAAAAGAGAAGGATCTCTCAAATTTAAACTGCATGTAACATTTCATAAGAATCATACCTTACCCTCCGGAGAATCAAGAATTTCAGCAATTGTAGTATTTGCAAGAGAAGTCAGTGAACTCGACTTTAGCCGCTGTTTCTTTATTCCTTAAACAAGTGAAACCTAGGAGAAATGTTATTTTATTACAGGTAGATCTTATTTTAAGTAGGTAAGGTTGTGGGCGAATATATCAAGGCGATGTGAATTCAGTAACCTAAATAGAATAATTCGTATAAAAAAAAACCCTAAATAGAATAATTACAACTACGTACCTTAGATTTAGTATAAGCATATAAAGACCCTCGAACTTCGCAAAAATCGTTTATTTCCTTTGATTTAATATTACTTCATTCCTTAATAGATTTGATCTTCTTAGACTTGGATTTTCCTTCATTTTCTTTCAGTTTTCTATGTTTCGCCTCAATATATATATAAATATAAAAGTCGAGTACATCAAAAATTCGCAAGAAGTGGCAACCAGTAAGAGATCTGCGTGCATGGCCAAATTGACGTAAGAGCGTTGTTAATTAATGTATGTACCACTTATGTCCAAACTCTGGGTAACCATATTAACGGACAGTTTAAGAAATACTACTACGACACTACACTACAAGATTTGGGGGGCATCTGCAACCGCCGCCCCCAACCGCCTGGGCGGTCGCCATTAATTGCGACCGCAGGGCGACCGCCAGCACTACAAAAAAATTGGGTCTTTCCCGACCGCAAAATCGGTCGGGAATAACCCATTTGCGGTCGGAAAATCGCGGTCAGTGTTGCTTCGGTCGGGAAAAATTTTCCGACCGCCTTCCGGTCGGCACGGACCTTTCCCGACCGCATTTCCCGACCGAATAATGGTCGGGAAATTACCGACCGAGTATTCCAACCGCAAAACAGTCGGAATATTTTCCGACCGCGTAACGGTCGGGAAATGATTGAATATAATTTTCCGACCGCGTAACGGTCGGGATCATATGAATTTTTGTCCCGACCGGCCCGCGGTCGGGACTTTTCCCAATTTCCCGACCGGGTAACGGTCGGGATGTCTTGCGCCAATTCCCGACCAACCGGCGGTCGGTATTAGTCCCGACCGCTGACCGGTCGGAATTACTTTAAATATTAGTCCCGACCGCGGGCCGGTCGGGACTAATATTCATATTCATCCCGACCGGCCAGCGGTCGGGACTAATATTCAAAGTACTTCCGACCGCTGGCCGGACGGGACTAATATTTAAAGTAATTCCGACCGGGCCGCGGTCGGGAATAATAATCATCAGAACAAAAAAAATAATATTCCGATAATAAATACCGGAATATTATTTTTTTAATATATTGTAATATTTTAAAAACATTATTTAGTATTTTTGTGTTTTAGATGAGCAATTAAATCTTTGATTCATTGCTCAGTCTCAAACACAAAAAAATTAAATAAGTTTTTGATTATTGAGAATTTGAATAAATAAGTGTAAAATTTTAATTTTGAAGTTGAAAGAAAGAAGGTTTTGAAAAAGTGTTTGAAAATGTAAAAAGTGTTTGAAAAAATTGTGTGGAGATGAAAAAATGAGGAGAATAATGAAGTGTATTTATAGAAAAAGTTGAATTTTTTTGAATTTTCGTCAAATTTGGTTTCCCGCCAAGTTTTTCGATTATTCCCGACAGATTATCGGTCGGGAATGTGTAGTTTTTTCAAAAATTTCAAAAAAACCGCCAAATTTTCAAAACTTTAGCGACCGCTTGCAGGTCGGGAATTACTATGAATATTATTCCCGACCGCGATACGGTCGGGAATAACTTTAAATATTATTGCCGACCACTCCGCGGTCGGGAATAAGTTTAAATATTATTCCCGACCGGTATGCGGTCGGCAATAATGGTCAATGGCGACCGCAATGCGGTCGGGAATGTGGTTGAATATTATTCCCTACCGCATATCGGTCGGGAAAAATAGTAAATTTTACCTTTTTTCAATCTTTTGGAAAATCTTGATGTGTTTGTTAAGTATAACTATAGAATCTCATTAAATTCATGAATTGCACTATTAGTTAGTTAGTTTAATGAACTTTTAATTATTAAATAATTAGTATAGTTTATCGGAGTATAGGTTAAGTTAGTTTGGAGTGTTACATTTAATAATCATACGTAGTATATAGGAGTTCACAATTGGCCATTCAAAATTTGTTACGAACGTTAGTATAGAGAAGCTAATTGTGATATATATATATTAACATGTGTTTAACATAATCGTAAGTAGTTACATTATTAGCTATACTAATCTATTTATAAGTGACAATATGAATAGACGCTTCAAACGATTCATCAACGGGCAACTACATTTATTGTTTTTTTGAGATTTTTAGTAATATATAACTAATACTGTTTTACTTGATCATTAAATGAACGATTTATCTAAAATTGAGAGCGAAATTGTGAAATTAAGAATATGAATATTACTCCCGACCGCGGGTCGGTCGCCAATAAGTCTAAACCCTAAACCCTAAACCCTAAACCCTAATAGTCCCGACCGCGTGGCGGTCGGGAATAACAACGGTTAGTATTATTCCCGACCGCATTGCGGTCGGGAATAATTGTTACCTTTGTTTTTCCCGACCGCAGCGCGGTCGGGAATAATAATTACCGTTGTTATTCCCGACCGCCACGCGGTCGGGAATAACTGTCATCCCCCCTATAAATACCCCTCCCTATTCCACTTGAGAAATCATTCCAACATTCATCCCTTGTTAATGTATACACGATTTCCTCTTGTTATAACTGTTTTAGTTAGTTTTTGTCAATGAAGATCGTTTTTATTAACTTTTTTTTTTAATGTTTCTTTGTTTTAGATATTGCGGTTAATGCAGCGAGGGGCGTGTGTTTGCAAAGAATACTTGATCTAAGTATTTTCTACGCTACAACAAGTAAGTATTAATTTCCTTGGCCTCGTCGTACTCGAGTTTTAAAATTTTTCTATAAATGATAAATATATTGATTGGTGAAATTAATTGTAACAATTTAATTTGTTTTTAATTTTCTTAGATTAGAAATGGATTATCGCCCCGATAGATCTTGGATGTACGATAGGATAGATAGTAACACTGGTTATTTGAATCAACATTACGTGGTTGGGGTTCGTGAATTCATACAATACGCATCACAACAGACAGATTACGTAGATCTAAGAAATCGTATTAGGTGCCCATGCCAGAGATGCAATAATTTAAAGTTTTTGGATCGAAACGTAGTACGGGATCATCTTCATAAGTGGGGGTTTGTGTATCAATATTGGATATGGGTGTTGCATGGAG
This sequence comes from Linaria vulgaris, assembly GCA_948329865.1. Lineage (NCBI taxonomy): Eukaryota > Viridiplantae > Streptophyta > Magnoliopsida > Lamiales > Plantaginaceae > Linaria > Linaria vulgaris. The sequence goes on along the minus strand of OX415249.1, from coordinate 9,279,883 downwards.
AGATGGAGAGCGAGGCAGCTACATCATATGTACATGAATCACCGTCTACTAGTATTCACGTTGATAGTCCGGTTCATGCCGATACTTCGTTTAGAGAATTGGTTGTGGATGCATATGGGGGTCGATTTGTTGAGGGAGAGGTGCGCAACGAAGATCCAAGTCCCGAGGCAAAGGAGTTCTACAAATTGATGCAGATGGGAGACATAAAAATGAATAGTAAGAAGTCGAAGACTGTGCTCAAGTGGTTTGCTGAGTTCTTAACTACCAAGACGATGCACAAAGTAGTTAATGTCGCTTGCGAAAAGTACTTAAGTTTGTCTAAAGATATTATGGACCCAGAGATTGAGGAAATGCTACCGAATACGGTTCCAGCCATGAATAAGATGCTCGCGGGTTTGGGTTTAGGGTATGAAAAGATCGACGTATGTTGGAATTTTTGTTTCTTGTACTACGGCAATAATGCCAACAAGGATCTCACATCGTGTCCGATATGCACAGAAGATAGGTACGAGGCTGGTAGAAAGTCCAGGATCGCAAGGAAGAAATTGTGGTACTTCCCCCTAGGCCCTCGATTACAGAGGTTGTTTTATACTGTAGGCACTTCGAGACATATGACTTGGCATTTGAAGTGTCGAGAGTCAACAGATAGAATGATTCACCCAGCTGCAGGCGAGGCGTGGAGACATTTTGATCGTACGTATCCGGACTTCGCATCAGAGCCTAGAAACGTTCGACTCGGCCTATGTACTGATGGGTTCACACCATTTGGGGCATATGGGAAGAACTACTCATGTTGGCCCGTGTTTGTTACCCCTTATAACCTTCCGCCAGATTTATGCATGCGACCGGAGTTCATTTTTCTGAGCCTTATTATACCCGGTCCAAAGAGTCCTGGAAAGAACTTGGATCTTTTGCTAAGACCGTTGATTGATGAGTTGAATGATTTGTGGAGTAATGGTTTGTGGACATATGACAGCTCACGAAAGGAAAACTTCCAAATGCGAGCGACCCTAATGTGGACTATTAGCGATTTTCCTGCTTACGGAATGTTGTCCCAGTGGAGCACGCACGGTAAGCTGGCGTGCCCTTATTGCATGGGTGAGACAGATTCTTTTACACTAAAGCATGGAGGAAAAGCCTCGTGGTTCGATTGTCATCGTCGGTTTCTACCAGAGGGTCATAAATGGAGGTACAACAAGAAGGATTTCTACAAGGGTAGGGAGGTCCTTGATGCGCCCATTCCAAGGAAGACAGGAGCGCAGATGAGGGCAATTGTGGATAGGCTACGATCGGTTAGATTTGGGGCAAAGTCCACAAAGCCTCCGGGCTTTAACACAACTCATAACTGGTGTCGTCGAAGCATCTTTTGGGAACTACCATATTGGTCCACGAACTTGATTCGCCACAATCTAGATGTGATGCATTGTGAGAAGAACTTTTTTGAGAACATCATCAACACGGTGTTGGACGATGCTAAGTCGAAGGACAACATTAAGTCGAGGCACGATCTTAAGTTGTTGACCAACCGTAAAGAATTGTTCTTGAAACCCAGTGGCAGAGGAAGTGAGTACATAAAGCCAAAGGCAAAATATTGTCTTACGAGGGATCAAAAGAAGATGGTGCTTGATTGGCTGACTGAACTGAAGTTTCCTGATGGATATGCATCGGACTTGGGACGATGTGTGCAAAAACAACAAGGAAAATTGTATGGAATGAAGAGTCATGATTGTCACGTCTTCATTCAGAGATTGATCCCCATAGCATTTCGCGAATTCTTGGAACCCGAGATTTGGGGGACCTTAGTAGAGATTAGCCTTTTTTTTAAGGCGATTTGTGCGTCAGAGGTGTCGGCCGAAGATATGGAGCGATTGGAGGAATCGTTTATTGTTACCATGTGCAAGATGGAAATGATATTTCCCCCTTCATTTTTCGACTCTATGGAGCATTTAGCCATACACCTTCCGTATGAGGCTAGAGTTGGTGGTCCAGTTCATTATAGATGGATGTATCCATTCGAGAGGTGCGATCTTATATTTATAATAACAATTAGCTTTTAAAAATATCTATTCTTTGCCTAATCTTTGATTTATATGAACTAGGCGGATGTTCGACATGAAGGGTTCAGTAAAGAACAAGGCGAGGGTGGAGGGATCCATAGCCAATCAATACCTACTTGCTGAGCTCTCCAATATGTGTTCTCAATATTTGGATGTTTCTTTTCAGACTAAATATAAAAAACTCAACAGGAACGAGACACTAGATAGCACGGAGTGGGATGATGAGCTTACAATATTTCAAAAGAAAGGGGCGCCAATAGGGGCACTAAACAAAAGGCGATACTTGACTTCCGAAGAGATGGAGCAAATAGAGCTTTACGCGCTTCTAAACTGTCCAGAGCTTGACGAATGGGTGGAGTAAGTGGTAGTTAATTATTCTTAATAACAAAATGATTAAGCGCTTTAAAGACCACTAACTTATGATGATTTTTCTATGCAGACTGTTTGTAGAAGAGGAGTGCGGTGGACTAAGTCCAATGGAGATACAATCCAAGAGGAACCAAGAGTACGTAGCATGGTTCAAGCAGACATATTCAAGTGGGAAATACGAGACCGATATACGAATAGATCCTCTAATCACATGTCCTATGTATTCAGTGACAACCTACGAGGGATACATTGTGAATGGGTTCAGATTTCACACTGATATGGTCTTGGGCCCGAAGAAGAGTGATTGTAGCGGTGTTTATGTGAAGGGAGACATGGGAGGATCCGATGCTACCAACTTCTACGGAACGTTGAAAGACATTATATAGGTGGAATATTGGGGCAGAATCCGGCCCTTATACATTGTCTTGTTCAAATGTGTTTGGTATGATATAAACGCAGGTACGCAGGAGCATTCAACGTACAAGTTGGTTGACATCAACCCGAGGCGTGCCCTCAAGACCAATGAGCCGTTTGTATTCGCTAACCAAGCAAAACAGGCGTACTATGTGCCCTATCCAAAAAAGACGACAGGGCGACCAGGACAGAGAGGATGGTTGGCCGTATCCACTATTCCTGCTAGACACATAATCGATATGTCATCAGTTGCAGGATCAAAAGATGTCGACACAGGGATGCTAAACCAAGTGCTACAAGAGAATGCGTCTGAAGGGTTTAACTTATGCGTGGACCTTTCCTCATTCAATATGAATATCCAATTGGCCAACGAGGGATTTGATGTGGTTGTCGAGGAGGCAGCAACAGAGGGCAACGAGGTAGAGGAGGGCTACGAGGAAGACGAGGGCAATGAGGAAGAGGAAGACGAGGGCAATGAGGAAGAGGAAGAGGAAGAGATAATGAGTGACTCAGAATCTGAGGATAGTATGTATGACTAGCATCGAGACTGGTTTAGTAGGTCGAATTTTATTTTATAAAAAAATTTGATTCACGTTGTTTAATTTCATATTATAGGCATGATTACCAATAAACAAACAACTAACACAATGTTCAATACTTAGATTAAACGAACAAATAATACACAACATAATGACAGAATAAATACAAAACTAGTTTAACATTACATAATCGGTCCGAGCATCAAACAAATTACATAAATACAAACAACTAACACAATATTCAATACTAAAATATCCCTAAAATAAATTAAACTACTACTACTACTCATAGTCCTCGTCATGAAATCTAAATGTATCAGGAGCTGTGGCGGGTCCAGCACCATCATCACCATCACCGGCAAGATCGGCTGCATCACCACCGAGAGTGTCATCCTCGGGGTCCTCATCGGGGACATCCTCGTACTCATCATCATACAGCGTGCAATCTGGAGCACCATATGCAAAAGGATCAAGAGTAGGTGGCGAGGAACGCTGGTCGGCTCGACGAGCATCACGCATGAGTCCCCCTGTAGGCATGGGTCGAGATGGAGGAGTACCTGTAGTCTGGGTGATGTGCTGGGTCAAGAAATCTACCTGAGTAGCAAGCTCGTCAATCCTCGCATCAGTAACAGTCCTAATACGATGGTTCTCCCTCTCCAACACCCTCGCATAATCATGTGTCGTGTCTCGAGGCCTCTTCGTCGAGAAACCAAACCCATCGTGACGTGCATCCGAAGGGAGACCCGCAACCTTCCCCTTCTTCAAGCCTCCTATCGCCTGCCTCCACAGCTCTTGATCTAGTGGTGGCCACGTAGAACGATTCTCCTCGTACCTCTCGGTCATAAGGCGCATGTACTCCTCCTGTTAATTTTGTCATAATTGTTAGTACGTAATTAAGGAAGACATATATTAATACAGTAATCAAAGAATGCTATATAAGTTAAATACTTACGTAGATAGCCCTATACTTGGGGTGAACCCAAACACGGCGACGTGGAGCTCACTCTGGCAGACCACTCGGCACATGTGTGTGCTGATAACGATATGCCTCATCGTGCCGAGGTGGAGGGGCCCCTGGAGGTCTAGAAGCAGCCTGCATATTGATATACATTTGTTATTATAGATATTTAAATTTAAGACATTTATATTATTTTTATAGAAACTCAATTTAATAAGACATACCAACCTACGTCGAATAGCTGTGTAGCTCTGGGACCCACTAGCATGAGTAGCTCGTGCAGGACGATCAGGGTCTGGTGCCTCTCCAGATCGCCTGTTCTTCTGGCCTGCCACGGATTTCTTTGCATGGCCCTCCGACTCCCAATGCGTCACCCACATTTTTTCTAACTTGTCGCTCATCCAACTGTTCTTCGGACGCGACGCCCACATCGGATCATCGAGCCTGTCGTAATAGTTCTTCTTTGCATTGTGCACGATTTCCTTGTAGCACTTCTTAACCTTCCCATCGTATGCGGAATGTGCACGAAGCATGTCATCCGGAGGAATGTAGTATATGCTCTACAATTAAATAAGGTTTTTAATTAAGGCTTCGTTAAAAAAATCTTACTATATATATTTAGTAAACTTTCTAAATCTCACCTTAAACTTAGCCCACATCTGTCCCTGGACTATCGGATCGACCTCGGTGTATGAAGGAACACACGTCTTCATAAACTCCCTAATGATCGAGGTAATCGCCGTCGATATCTTTCTCCCATCCATAAATACGCCGTGCTCATCCAGCTCGATCCTACGACGGGCACTACGGTCAGCCGGAACCTGCGGCCCTCTCGATACACCTCGGCCCGGTCTCTGCTGCGTCGCTGAAGATGGTCCTGCACCGGCAACGTCTGCAGGGGAAGAAGTACTAGGACCAGCCGGTGTAGACTCTGTAGAACGTGGCGTAGGTGCCGTAGGTCTCGATGATGACGGTGGCCTCGATGAAGACGATGGCCTAGATGATGACGATGGTGTCGATGCTACGTGATCATCATCAAGTCGAAATGGTACTACTAGATCTGGTGGAGTACCGCCGCTCGATCCGATACGCCTATGTGGATGTGAAGAAGTAGGGGACTCGCCAAGATCGAGATCAGGTGCAACGACAGGAGTGGGTGGTGCACCGCCAGAATGAATGATCCGTAGACGAGGACCTAACCTCGGTGGACCAGTCGTAGGTGGAGTACTCGATGGAGTGCTCGATGGACCACTACGCCCTCTCTTCGAGGGCTGGCCACGATCGCTATCATGGGACGACATGTCGTCGAGGAGGAGTGCTACAAACTAAGTAAAAGCATCTAAGTTAAAATTTTTCTAATTGTAGAGATGACCTAAGTTTAATCAATACTAAGTTATTCCTAAAGGTATAAATATTTCACAAAGCCCAATAATTTCTAAAGGAATTTACAAATTAAATCCTAACAATTTCTACAATATCTAATAATTCATATTAAAACATTAAATATAACATTAATAATTAATATCAAAACATTAAATCTAACATAAATAACTCCATAATTAACGTCCAAATAAATAAATTAACACATATAAAAATCATATATAGTTTTCCTAAAGTCATAAATAATTCCTAAACTGTAACATTCGTAAAGCCTAACAATTTCTAAAGGTATAAATAATTACTAAAATCATAAAATTATAACATTCCCTAAAGGCATAAATAATTACTAAAATCATACAACTATAACATTTCCTAAAATCTAACAATTCCTAAAAGCATAAAAGTCTAACATTTCCCAAAGCCTAACAATTCCAAAAGACATTTCCTAATTAAAACTATACTATTTCCTAAATCCTAACGATTCCTAAAGGCATAAAAATCAAATATTTTCCAAAGCCTAACAATTCCTAAAGGCATAAAAATCTAATATTTTTCCAAAGCCTAACAATTCCTAAAAGCATTTCTTAATTAAATCCTAACAATTTCTACAATATCTAACAATTAAACATAAAAAATATATATTAAAACATTAAATATAACCTAAAAAACAAGAAAAAGCGAAAAAAATTACCGATTTTGCAGTGCCGACGGAACTGCGGTCGCCAAAGGGCTCCTGGCGGTCGGGAAAAAGAGGAGGGAGAGAGAAATTGAGGGTGTGAGAATGAAGAGATGGAGGGAGGTATTTATAGAAATACCTCCCTCTTTCCCGACCGCATTGCGGTCGGGAGATCTCGGCCCAGCTGGGCCGAGATTAGGGCGACACTGGGCGGGAATATTTCCCGCCCAGGGTTGTCCCGACCGCAACGCGGTCGGGATTAATATTCCCGACCGCATTGCGGTCGGGAATGGTTTTTTTAGAACGTGCCGACCGCAATGCGGTCGGGAAAAGTTTTTCCCGACCGCATTGCAGTCGGGAATGCTCCCGACCGCATGCCGGTCGGGATTTTCCGGTCGGGAAAGGGCAAAAAATCTTGTAGTGCAGGCGGTCGCCACCGATAAGTGGCGACCGCACGGGCGGTCGCGAGGCTTTTATAAGACCTCGCAACCGCTAGGCCGTCGCTCCCTAATATGGCGACCGCTCGTGCCGTTGCAATATTCAGTTCTCGCAACCACTGGGCGGTTGCAACGGCTTCTCGCAACCGTTGGGCGGTTGTTGGGCGGTTGCGAGGTCACATTGCAACTGCACCGCCAGGCGGTTGCAGATAACATTCATACTTGATTTTTTACTATTACAAATGATACGTTGTGGTATATTGTTTGATCAATTGATAATTACCCTAATGATAGTTAAAACAAGCCAAATTATAAGGTTTCATTGAAAAATCAAGCTTAGGGACAACATTAAGAACTAAGTGTGATAATTAGTTGTTGAACATTATATATAGGTGTATCGTTGATAACTCAACCTAATCAGATAATCTACTATTTTACTAACTTAATTACTAGTTTTGTAGTTATTTACTACTACTATTCACATGTAATAATGATATTTGAGTTCAATAAACACAAACACATCAAGATATTTCCCAAAAATCACTAATTTCGAATATGGATGTTTTTGCAACCGCCAGGCGGTTGCAGATATTCAGTTCTCGCAACCGCCAGGCGGTTGCGAGTGCTTCAGTTCTCGCAACCGATGGGCGGTTGCGAGAGCTTCTTGCAACCGCTGGGCGGTTGCGAGGTCATATGGCAACCGCCTGGCGGTTGCTGATACCAGATATCTGCAACCGCCATGCGGTTGCAGATAATACTCATACTTGAACTTTTATTATTTTGGAAAATACGTTGTGGTACGTTGTTTTCTCAATTGATAATTACCCTAATGATAGTTAAAACAAGCCAAATTATAAGGTTTTATTGGAAAATCAAGCTTAGGGACAACATTAAGAACTAAGTGTGGTGATTATTTGTTGAACATAATATATAGGTGTATCGTTGATAACTCGCCTAATCACATAATCTACTATTTTACTAACTTAATTACTAGTTTTGTAGTTATTTACTACTACTATTCATATGTAATAATGATATTTGAGTTCAATAAACACGAACACATCAAGATATTTCCCAAAAATCACTAATTTCGAATATGGATGTTTTTGCAACCGCCAGGCGGTTGCAGATATTCAGTTCTCGCAACCGCAAGGCGGTTGCGAAGGCTTCTCGCAACCCCAAGGCGGTTGCGAGTGCTTCAGTTCTCGCAACCGCTGGGCGATTGCGAGAGCTTCTTGCAACCGCTGGGCGGTTGCGAGGTCATATGGCAACAACCTGGCGGTTGCTGATACCAGATATCTGCAACCGCCAAGCGATTGCAGATAATATTCATACTTGAATTTTTATTATTTTGGAAGATACGTTGTGATACGTTGTTTTATCAATTGATAATTACCCTAATGATAGTTAAAATAAGCCAAATTATAAGGTTTTATTGGAAAATCAAGTTTAGGGACAACATTAAGAACTAAGTGTGATGATTGGTTGTTGAACATAATATATAGATGTATCGTTGATAACTCGCCTAATCACATAATCTACTATTTTACTAACTTAATTACTATTTTTGTAGTTATTTACTACTACTATTCACATGTAATAATGATATTTGAGTTCAATAAACACAAACACATCAAGATACTTTTCAAAAATCACTAATTTCAAATATGGATGTTTTTGCAACTGCTAGGCGGTTGCAGATATTCAGTTCTTGCAACCCCTAGGCGGTTGCGAGGGCTTCAGTTATCGCAACCGCTGAGCGGTTGCTAAGGCTTCTCGCAACCGCTCGGCGGTTGCAAATTTTGCTGAAATTGGGCGGGATTGGGGGAGAAATTCAAATTTGAACGAAAATTCAAAATTTTCAATACATTGCAACCGCCGAGCGGTTGCAAATTCTGCTGAAATTGGGGGGGGGGGGGGGAGGAATTCAAATTTTCACGAAAATTCAAAATTTTCACCCAAATCTTATATATACCCACCATTCTTCCCCTAATTTTTCATTCACAACTCTTACACTCTAAAAAAAAACCCAAGACTTCATTTTATCTTAAAATCAAAACACAAACACTCTTCTATTCCAATCCACAAAAAAAAACTCAAAAACTTCTTTTTACCTACAAAACAAATAATCAAACACTTTTTTTTCTTTTATATCTTTAACAAAACACACAACCACACTCTTTTCTTTTATATCTCCTACAAATACCAAACACTTTCTTTTATCTTCATAACAAAATACCAAACACTCATCTTTTTCAATCCACAAAAACTCAAAAACTTATTTATATCTACAACAAAACACTCAACCACTTTCTTTTCTTTTATATCTCAAACAAAAATCCAAACACTTTCTTTTATATTCATGACAAAATACCAAACATCATTTTTCCCAATCGACAAAAACTTAAATACCTTTCTTCTATCCCCAAAACAAAACACCAAACACTTTTTTGTATTCTTATATTTTTGTTGGTGTTTTTTTTGAGTTTTACCATTTTATTTCGATAAAAAAAAATTAATATTTTGGAAAATTCTCGGCATATTATTGTATTTTTTTTTATGTTGAAGAATATTATTTGCAACCGTCACGCAGTTGCGAGCTAAGTCTCGCAACCGCCTAGCGATTGTCATGTCCTTAAGGACTTCGCAACCGCTTAGCGGTTGCCATGTTCATTGGTAGCTATCTTGTTTTGAATCGCAAGCCATATAAAATAGCGGATTCGATTGCTACACGGAGCCCTTCAAACCCAATCCACATCGATCTCTCGCCTCTGTTGCAGAATAACGTTGGAACAAGGATTTATACACAATTTGACATGTAAATTTCCCATTCGCGGTCAGACTCCAAATAATCCTATCCTCATCGTGCTTGCGTATCATATGCGCTGCCAAGATTTTCGCACGCCACGGATCCGGGATAGACGAATTAATTCGATCCAATTTCCAGGTATCGTCTTCATCCAGAACATCCGCCAATTTAATGCCATAATCCTCATGTGTGATGAGGCTCACCTTCTCACATATTCTTGATTCACCCAGCCAATTGTCGAAGAAAAAGGATGTCTTCTTACCGTTCTCAACTTTCCAACGAAGGTAGGGTTGGATTAACTTCATGCAACGAATAACCCCTTTCCAAGTTCCGCTATCGGTTGGTCGAACCACATACTCGTTGATGCACTTTTTGGAGTATTTTCCAACACATCTTAGATAGCATGGCTTCATTATTGAAACGTGTCGACCGTAGCCCCAATCCTCCCTCCTTCTTACTTTTCAACACTTTATTCCAGCCCACAAGGTGGATTTTGCGTGCGTTCGGGTCATCAGACCATAGAAAGTCCCTATTCATCTTGCCAATTTTGTCGCAATTCTTTTTAGAAATCCAACACGACTGCATTAGATGAATTGGTGTCGCCGATGAAACGGACTGAATAAGTGTTGCACGTCCAGCAAGAGAAAGATTGTTTCCTTTCCAACCTGTCATCCGGTTTAATAATTTGTCGAACAACTCATTAAATTGTTCCCTACCCATACGGCCGTGATTGAGTTGGACACCTAAATATTTTCCCAACGAGGTCGTGCGTCCGAAACCAAGGATTGCGCAAGTTCTTCGCTTAATATTCCAGCCCCCATCATCCGAAAAGAAAATATTGGATTTTGCTTCGTTTAATTTGAGCGCCGATGCATTACAAAGGCTATCCAAAATTTTCCGCATCTCCCTCGCCGTTCGCATCGTGCCTTTTCCTATAAGTATAAGATCGTCCACAAAAAATAGGTGAGGCATTTTTGGCCTTCCCCTACACGGAATTATGGGCTCCCATTTTTCATCCTCGGCCGACTCCCAAATAAGATATGAAAGCCGCTCAGTGCATAACACGAATAAATAAGGCGATAGAGGGTCGCCTTGCCTTAAACCACAGTCGTGTCTAAACTCTTCTAGAGGTTCTCCATTCCACAAAACTTTGGTTGACGCACTACGCACGCCGAATAGGATCAGCTTAATGATATGACTCGGAAATTCAAAAGCCTTCATCGTATCCTCTAAAAAATCTCAGTTAATTTTATCATATGCCTTCTCTAAATCTAGTTTGAGGATAATGCACCCCATCTTATTCTTCTTCTTGGCCTTCAACGAGTGTAGGAGCTCCTGAATAGCAAAAATATTATCTTGGGTACTACGCCCCTTGATAAAACTCGATTGGGTATTAGCAATAAGATTCGGCATATAATCTTTCAACCTCAAAATAATACACTTTATAATGAATTTATAAATAACATTACAAAGGGAAATCGGCCTAAATTGCGAGATAAGCGTAGGGTCTTTTACCTTTGGAATAAGGCATAGATGTGCGCCACATACTTTAGGATCAAAACCCCCATTTTTAAGTCCTTCTTGAACAAGATTTATGAGCAATTCGCCTATCCATCCCCAATATTTTTGGTAAAAAAAGTGCCTGAATTCCATCAGGCCCAAGAGCTTTTTTAGGGTGCTTGCGCCAAACCACTGCTTTCAATTCCTCTAAAGTCACTTCCTTTCCCACGGCTGATTTCTCCTCAATTCGACAATTGCCTGAAGCCGAGAGTACTCCAGATTTACTCTCGCATTGTTGTCTCCCCCGAACAACACTTTGAAGTTTTGGGCGTGGTCCTTCAGTATAACCTGATCTTGATACCATATGTCATCCACCCTCAACATGAGCACCCGATTCTTCTTCCGTCTTATCATGGTAGCTCGTGAAAGAAAGACGTGTTCTTATCTCCGTCTCCTATCCATTGAATTCGAAATTTTTTATGCCAAAAAATCTCTTCTTTTCGGAGCGTTTCGTTATATTCTAGAATAAGTTCCTTCTCGATTTTTTCATGGTACGCATTGTGTTTAATAGCCAAACATTTTTGCGCGCCCTCAATTCTTCGAAGTAGGATTCTTTTCTTAATGAAAATATTGCCGAACGCCGTTTGGTTCCACGATTTCATAACGTCGAGGATCTTCTCAATGGCCTCAATAATATTATTCATGCGTTCCCGAATATCTTTAAGGAGTTGTTCGCATTCTGGATGCCAGAGCCACATCTCCTCAAATCTGAACGGGCGAGCATGATATCCGTGTTGCAAACTCGAGCTAATTGTCATCACCGGGTGATGGTCTCCGTGCGTACGGGGGAGATGGTATACTTCGTTGTTAGGATATATGTCCACCCACTGATCATTAGCGAGTGCTCTATCGATCTGCTCCATAATCAGTGCCGCTCCCTCCCGTTTGTTTAACCACGTGAATTTTAGCCACTTGAAACCTAAGTCGATGAGGTTCCAACTTTCGATTCATCTTAGAAAATCCCGACACCTTCGGGTGATGTTCAAATTGTCGACACTCTTCTCATGCGTGTAACAAATTTCATTAAATCTCCTTGCACGAGCCGATGTAGTTCCATCCGTTGCACCATGCTTTTCAAGCTCTTGAATATTCTATTCTTGTCATTAGCGTAGGGCTTGGCGTAAATCTCGGATAACATCCATTTAGCTTGATTTTTCGGACCTACTTTCGCATGAATCCCTTGGTCTTAAACATTCACAATTTCCACCTCGATATTCTTGTTGTTCCACAGCATCCACACGCCCCCGTTCATACCACATGTGGGCGCAATGAAGTAGTCCGAGTAGCCCAAAAAAGGCACAATTTCATGTGCCGTCTCCGACATCACCCGAGTCTCTAGAAGGAAAACTACATCCGACCGATGGACTCTAACGAGATTCCAGAAATTGACTCTAAAGTCCGCATGTCCTGCTCCTTGACAATTCCACGTAACAACCTTCGTTGGACAATTAATCATGTGAATCAGATGAATCAGGTTATCAATAGTCTGACCCCGCCATATCTGTATCGATTGCCTTGGGAGATCCGAGACCATGTAGTTCAGCCTCGTCCGTTCCCACACGCTCAGCTGAATCCTTTGCCAACAAATCGGCAAATTCACAAACTGTTCGATCTCTTGTGTGTAGATTTCGAACTCCCAAATCATGGGTGCTATGTTCACTACGTGCACCGACCTCGAGTCTATTCGTAATATCTTTGAGTGCCCTCGAAGTTGTGGAGTAGCGTTCCAAAGTCCTAAAGATTTTGAGGAACTTGAACGATCAATTGTCCATTCTCTATTATTACGTTTATATGCCCGTTCTGCTTCATCTTTCCTCCCGACGTTGCTCAAAGCAGTCGACGTAAATTCAACCGAATTGCCCAGTTCCTCCCCTGCGTTAATTTCTGAACTTCCAACACTTTGAATGAGTTGGAATTTTTCTTTTCTTTTAATTGTTTCCCAATTATATTTTAAGAATTATTCCTGCTCTTTCATTTTGAAATAAGAGTCTTATTCATGTTAAAATATTGAGGGAGAATCCTCTTTCCAGTAGAGTCCTTTTCCTTAATTGATTTCTACCCGGATGAAAATCATCTCTTTCAATTAAACCATTCTTTTCTTTTTCATTCGCTGGATTCCTTTCCAAGATTTGAACTGATTTTCCTTCCAGCCCTTTACTTATTTCCTTTCCCCGCGACTTGGCGACGTCGGCGTTCTTAATGTTTTTCCTCCGGACAACCTGCATCCAATCTCCGAACTCAACGTTCTTAGTTTTTTCCACCAACAAGTCAATTGGTTTTTTTTTTAAGTGAACACTAATCATTAAACCAAGATAAGAGAGGACACCAGTTTATATTGTTCACGCAGCACAAATAAAGCTCCAAACACGCTACAATTCGGCAAAAAATAGAGGAAGTGGTCCCTCGGAGTCGACCACCGCGTTGCGCGCTAAGTTATGAGCTTCATCGTTAGCCTCTCTTCTAACCCAATTAAAGGAAAAGTCCTCGTGGGGGTTCATCAATCGAGTAATGTCCGCTATAATGTTAGCTTGGAGGGCGTCCCCCGGACTTCGTGCGACAATATCATGGACGACGTTGAGGCAATCCCCTTCAAAAATTACTTTGTTCCATTGCATGCCAATTGCCAATCGAATCGCCCACCGAGTTGCTAAGGCCTCAATACACACGGGTGCGAGCGATGCCTCCAACCGACGTTGAACCCAAGCTATGATTTCTCCTTGCGCATTCCTAACAATGACACCAATACCCACAACATTCTCCTCATCAAATCGAGCTCCGTTGAAGTTAATTTTCAAGAACCCCGTTGGGGGCGCCGTCCATCCAACAACAGCAGCAGATTCACTATTACCCCTCGCACATTCGCACTCAGCCATTCCTTAGCGTAAATCCCAGCGAATGCAGCAATATCATCGGGAGGCCGTGCTTTCTCACCCACAAGTATCGCATTCCTATTTCCCCACAATCCCCAGCACAAAGTGACCGCAAGCGCTGCTGCCTCATGCGACTCCACTGCTGCCCACGCACGACCCAGTCAACCAACTTCTCATTTTCCCGAATCAGCAGTGACGTAGGAAAATTAGCCAAGGCCCACGCCTGCCGTGCGACATGACACTCGAAGAGACAGTGTTTAACATGTTCTGTACCATCCACACAAACCACACAGCCCTCCTCCTCACAAATATGTCGTCTTTTCAAGTTGCTTCGGGTCGGAATTATGTTCATACAAGCTCGCCAAAGAAACAATTTTATTTTATTAGCACATCTCATCCCCCAAACAATCTTCCACGCCTTGTGGATAGAAGAACTCGACCCGATGTCAACATGTCGCGGTAATAAACCTAGAGAAACAATGAGGTGATAAGCACTTCGGACCGAAAATTTTCCATGCTTTTCAAAATGCCAAATTATTGTATCCTCGGTACTCGGCCCTCCCACGGGAACAGCTAAAATTTCCCGCACGTCCACCTCAAAAAACAGCTCGCGCAGCCTTCCCACATTCCACCACCCCGTAGTTTGGTCAATGAGCTCCGAAACCAAAGTGAACGGTGCGTTATGGTCTTGAGGTGTAATAAGTCGGAACGATATAGGCCGGGCAATCCAAGCATCCCCCCAAATTTGAATCGACGTGCCATTTCCCACTTGCCAACGAGCCCCCTTCTTAAGCACCGGAATCGTCTCCCAAATGCATCTCCATGAGAAAGATGGGGTACCCCCAATCCGAGCCTCAAACAGTGAGCATGTCGAAAAATATTTTGCCTTATATAACCGACTCACCAGAGAGTTAGAAAATTGGAAAATTCTCCACGCCTGTTTCGCAAGAAGCGCCATATTAAAAGCCTTCAAGTTCCTAAAGCCCATGCCCCCTTCCTCTTTTTTCTTGCACAATTTATCCCACGAGAGCTAGTGAATTTTATTACGTTCTCCACTTCCCCACCAGAAGTTGCTGATAATTGATTCAATTTCCTTGATTAAAAAATCTGGGAGGCGAAAGCAGCTCATGGCAAATGTAGAGATCGCCTGCAAAACCGATTTAATCATCACTTCTTTCCCAGCCCCCGACAATTTTTTTCCTTTGAACCCTTGCGCCCTTTTCCACACCCTCTCCCGGATATAATCAAAAAGTTCTCTTTTCGAACGGCAAATAACTGACGGGAGACCGAGGTATTTATCATGACGCTCGGCAATAGTAACACCAAGAATAGCCCCAAGCTCCACCACAACCCCCGGCGCCGTGTTTCTACTCATAGCCACCACCGACTTATCCAAATTAATCCGTTGCCCTGATGCCGCCCCATAGCTATGTAAAATCCTTCTAATTTTTGTTGCCGTCTCTCTCGTCGCATCACAAAATAGAAGCGTATCATCGGCGAACAAAAGGTGGGAAACCCGTGGCGCACCACGACATATTACAACCCCTCGAATCAGGCCCTTAGCCTCTGCACTACTGATTAGAGCTGAAAAAACCTCAGAAACGAATAAGTATAGGTAGGGGGATAGTGGATCCCCCTGCCTAATACCCCTTTCGGGGGAAAAAATATCCGACTCCCTCCCCTCAATTAAGGTAGCATAAGACCCTGAACGTACCCCTAACATGATTAAAGACACAAAAGAAGAATGGAATCCTAATTTAATCATTACCTGTTCCAAGAAGGGCCACTCAACGCGATCGTAGGCTTTACTCATGTCAAGCTTCAACGTCATTTGCCCACGTTTCCCTGTTCTTTTATTCTTCAAAAAATGGTTAAGTTCAAAAGAAACAAGGATATTATCTGTGATCAAGCATCCTGGGATAAACGCATACTGAGAAGGTGAAATAATATCAGCAAGGAACGGTTTAAGCCGATTAGCTATAGCCTTTCATGCCACGTTAAAGCTGACATTAATAAGACTAATTGGCCTAAACTGAGTCATCATATCAGGGTTAGAGACCTTGGGGATCAGCACTATATGGGTAAAATTAACCACGGGATTTGAGACACGATCATTGAGGAATGCAAGAGCAAAAGAAATACAATCTGCGCCAACAATGTTCCAATTTTTTTTGTAAAAAAGAACAGAAAATCCATCGGGTCCTGGGGATTTAAAGGGGTACATATATTTTAAAGCATTAGTTACCTCATCATTAGTAAAAGGCTGGATCAGGCATCCATTCACTTCAGGGCTGACGCTCCCTTTAACATCTTGCAAGACCGCATCAATTTCAGCCCTCGACAGATTGGAGGAAGAAAATATATTCATGAAGTAATCAATTGCGATCGAGTCAATCTCCCCCGGTGAGTGGCAAAGTATGCCCGCACTATCCCTGAGCCCCTTAATTGTATTCTTGATTCGCCTCTCCCTAGCACGGTGATGAAAGTATGACGTGTTTCTATCCCCTTCCCGTAGCCACTGAACCTTGGCTCTCTATTTCCAATAGAGTTCCTCTGTCGCATATAATTCTTCCAAGCAGTAGATAATGCTCTTTCCTCGGCTTTGGAGTCAACGGTAATCAGCCCGCCGCGCAAAGCCAAAATTCTCTCGTTTAATTTCTTAATCTTCTTCCTTAAATCTGCGCCCCCCATATTATTCCACTTCATCAGCCCCAACTTGCACCCATCCAGCTTGTCCACTAAGGTCCCCCACCCAAATCAGCCCAAAGATGCGCAATTGCAGCCTCACAGTCGGATTTTCGAGTCCAAACGGCCTCAAATCTGAACCGTCGAGAAAACCCCGCGCGCTTGGTCCCCGAGTAACGCATGGCTGAAAGTTAAGCAATAACGCCGCATGATCCGATTTAATTAGTGGGATATGTTCCACTAATGCCGTAGGGAACATACCTCTCCAATCCGAGTCCGAGCAAACCCTGTCAATGCGTTCCCACACAGTGTGGGGGTGAGGCCGACAATTACACCACGTGAACTGTGGTCCTGTAAACGGAATCTCACTAAGGCCGATGTCTAGCAAGGTATCTCTGAAGTTTTAGATTTGCCAATTTGGTTTTGGAGGGCCGCCCTTCTTTTCTTATTGACTTAGAATCTCGTTGAAGTCTCCCGCACAGAATGTGAACCCATCTTGAGGCGCCGAAGAAGGTTCCACATGTGAATCCTCTGAGTTGCATCTGGTTCCCCATAAAACCCCGCTAATCTCCAACTTACCATGTCTTCCCTTGTAACTACCGCATCAATATGATTAACAGGCATGCTTACCAAACGAACATCCAATGCGTTATCCCACAATAATGCAAGCCCTCCAGAGTTACCCCGAGCCTCAACACAAACACCAAAAACGTCCAATCTCCTCTTGACAGCCTCTATTCTCCTCATTCGGTACTTGGTCTCCGATAGGAAAATTAGAGAGGGTGAAAACGAGAAACCAAGTTTCTCAACTCCTGAACTGTCCAAGGGTTCCCCAGGCCCTGACAGTTTCAGCTTAGGACACTCATTGAGATTGGCGGGACTGCTCTGCAGTCGCCGCCAACGCATTTTCCGGATATGTACCCAATAATCCACTAGTCCCTTTCTGTTTCTTTGTGAGCTAAATTTACGCCAAATCATGGAGTGGTCGTTTCCTTCGACTCTGGCTTTCGTTCCCATCCTCTGAACCAACTGGTGTTACCGCACAACGCTGAATTCTAGCCTTCCTCCCCTTCGACACTTTCTGATATCCAATTCCCTACTGTCGTGGGACTGTTTCCCCTGAGTTTGTAGCCTCTAAATCAGAGCCCATGTCCTTCTCTAAATTCACGGGGTGTGAGGCCTGATCGACCTGCACCAGGTTAGTCTGCCTCTCAACCCCCACATGGTTGTTGTCGCTCTTCGAGTGTCCTGTACTCCTGTCAGCCCTTTGCGGTTTACCTGTAGCAGTTCTGTTTGGGATAAAATTTGCAATCTGTTTCTCTCTCGGCCTAGCAGAACTCGCAGTTGATTGGTGAGGAGAGGTATCTCTATGCGCATGCCAATGTCGATCAAAGTTCCGTGTATATGACTGCCCCGGACTGTTAAACCAGCCACCATAATTCGTATTCCTTTGAGAACCCAGATCGACAAATCTTTGTCGTGCGCCCGTTCTATTTGGAGGTTCCCGTAACCAGCTGCCATATGGTAATGACGTTTCATCAACCTCTCCACCAACTTCATATCGACTGTTACAATCCGCAAGTATGTGTCCCAACATGCCACATAAATAACAATAATTTGGTAAGCGCTCGTATTTAAACGAGACGAGCATGTCTTGACCATCTGGACTCCGAATTTTAAGGACCCGAATGAGAGGTTTGGTCACATTGATTTTCACCCGAATACGCATACTAACCCCCCCAAGATTCTGTCAAGTCGACCTCTTCGAGGAAACCAAGCTTCTGTCCGATGAATGTAGCCATCTCTTTGGTTTGGCGTGGAAGTGGGATGTCATATATACGGATAAAAAAGCTGCAAAAGTCTAGGCTGACGTTGGCCGAATTCTCATTCAACTCGATATCCCGAAGAATTAAACTTGTTTATCGAACGACCAGCAGTCCAAATCGTTTGGCTTCGTCGCTCGCTTCTCGACGCATGATGTATTAGTATGGCCAGCTCTACCACAATGGTAGCATATAGAAGGTCGGTTTTCATAAACCACCTGGTAGATTTTTCCCCTAATATGAATTCCTCTCTCGAGAGGTGTTTCCGTCGAGACTGGAATGCAAACTCGAGCGAATTTCACTCTCGCCGCCGTAAATGTATTACCATCTATTTTGATCAGTTCGCCGACACAACTAGCAATAGCATATATAGCCGTATCAAAATCCGCCGTCCACTTCCGGATATGCAGAAAACTCCCCACAATTTGCCACAGCCCTTGCGTTAGGATAGTCTCCCTTTGATTTGGAGTGAGACCCTTGATACAATAGTTGTCGTTGCTTAGATCAACGACTTCCCTCCCCTCTGATAATTTCCACATGGTGGTCAACTTGTTCACCAAACTCGAAAAATACCATGGTTTTTCGAGTACTTTTATTAGTACCGTGTTCTGCCATTGTTCGCACATCGAAGCGTGGAGGTCGTCCGCGAAATCCACCGTCTTAAACGACATCTCTTCATTCCGTTCGATTACCCTAATTTTCCCAGCCATTTCATTTAGACGTTGTTCATCAATAAACACGTCATTCGGTCGCACTATGTTTGCGTACGATTCGCTCATACTGATATTCTTTTTTGCGGAATCGGATCTGTTGAATTTTCGCCAGGGGTCCGTGCACTTGATGCTTTGAACTAGTAGACTTGACGAGGCCTTTTTTGCGCACCTGATTCGATCACCATTTTTTCTTCGTTGCTTGTTAATATGCTCAGATCTTTCTCATGATTTGAAGGGCCATCGGAGATGACCATATCTGATGCCATGTAGTCGATCGGAATTTTGCCCCGGATTTTTGCCAGCGAGTCATTCCTAAATTTGCGAAGAATCTTCTATCTCAACACGATGAGATCGTTATTAGTCTTGGGGTTTCTGTCTTCATATGCACACAATATCATTATTTTGAGTTTCATTCCTACTTGTTGGATCATGTACAAGTTCCGAAAATTTGGTAATGTATTTGGTGTATGGTCGTATGATGCATTTGGACCTCCCAAAACAAGTTGATTTTCCAAAACGAGTGTGTTAAAAATAGTAAAAGTCATCTACTTAAAGGTGTGGGCGCCGTGGTAGAGCAATAGAGAAGAATAAGCATTTTCTCTGTACGATCGGACTAAACATCCACTTACATGTTTGAAAAAAAATAGTGAGAAGGTGAGGATGGAAATGATACATTTTAGATAAAATGAGAAATTGCTCTCTACTTACATGGTATTGAGCCTTGTGAAAATGAGTGAACTCTTACTTGGACATGTAAAAATATTTTAAGTCTAACGACTTGTATGGGGTTGAAATAACGCTTTTGTTTTTACTTTTACTAATAAGAAAAAAAAAAGAATTATTACTATTTGGACTAGGACCTTTTTCTAACTTTCTGAAATCTTCAAATCTAGATACTATCAAATATAGTTGTTACTCAAATTTAAGACCTCTCGGTTTAGTAATTATAAGTTTCTTTTTTTAATACTCAATTAATAGTTTTCTATATCCGCCTTATTTTTGAATTTCAAAAGTAATAAATTTTGGTGATGGAGGCATGGACCGCATGGTCGCATGGAACCATCTGGAAGATTTTGTTTTGAACCAAAATTTCCATATCTGCTCACATTTATCAAAATCTTTTAAACAGGATTTAACAAAAATCATGATATAGTCATTTACAAGAGTTATTGCAATTTCTTAAATGGTAAAATTTATATCATAGAACGAGAAATAATAACATTAATTTATTTTTGATTGCTGCTATATTCTGAAAAAAAAAATCTCAAATATCATTTAATTAACGAGTTACTTATTAGGGAAAAAGCATCAAACCCCAATGTTTGGGGTCATTTGCAGCTTACTCTCTTAACTAAAGCATGTAGCGGTCAATCCCCCCATCATTTGCCGATATATCCAAAGTACCCAAAGTCAAAATTCTGCCCTTTTGACCAGGGGTGTTTTCAAATTTATACGTAGCTTTTGATATGTTAAATGTGTCCGCTAAACTATTGAGTTTGGTACAGATTGCCTTCCCACCTAAGGTTTTAAAAATTTCAACCATTTTTTTTAAGTCTTTAGACAAAATTAAGAATTTATTATTTCTACCCAGCTCTTGATTCTTCATATGACTATCATCAACAGAACTTTCTTCCTCAGGTTTACAAAGTAGTTCTACGCCATACTTCTTAGCCTTGCGCGCAAAAGAGTTGAGTTTGCACATAAAAGATTCATAACTAGGTTGCTCCTCGGAACTTTCTTCCTTAGGTTTACAAAGTAGTTCTAAGCCATACTTCTTAGCCTCGCGCGCAAAAGAGTTGAGCTTGCGCATAAAAGATTTATAACTAGGTTGCTCCTCATCGTCAACAACCTCAATAATGTTATTTTCTTGCTCGTTAGCTATAGGCTGTTGTTGTTGTTGTTCTTGTGGTTCGGCAATGTTCAAAGACCTTTGCAGAGCATATCTGTAATCTTCATCCATAGTCGTGTTTGCTAAAGCTTTGAGTATCTTTTGTTTCCTAGATGCTGATGCCATTAACATAAAATGTTAGATAAAATGTAATGTTAATAATGATTAATAGGTGAAGGTATGTGAAAACTGCAGAAAATAGTAAAATTCTTACTTTTATTTTATTTTGATAAATACAGTGAATTATCAAATAAAAAGATAACCAATTAGAGGTTAAAAAAAATTGTATTTATCAACGACAGAATCGTTATTTTCACTTTAGTACTAATCTAATTTTTTAGCCCAGGATTTTTGCAGAAAGTGACATTGTATAAAATAACTGTTCCACTATGTGGCTTCGCTTCGGGTCGCGGGATGCCTCCTTTTCATAAGAAGTAATCAACACTAAGTCGCACCTAAGGAAAAGATGACATCATCAGATAAAAAATTATAAAATTAAAATTTTTATGTACAAGACCAAATCTACGGTTTTGCTGATGTGGGACCCACATCAAATTATTTTTCATTTTCTATCAGACTGAGTGCCTGACCATGTGAAGACTAAATAAGAGTGAAACACTACCAAAAATGGGCAATTATTATATATAAAGAAAGAAAAAAAAAGGAAAAATTTGACATTTTTTTTTTAATTAATGGTAAAAAAAAGGCATAAATGAGTTTTTCTATGCTGATTCAAAAAAGGATATTAGTGTAGAAAGAAAATCATATATAATTTCATACAAAACTTAATTATATCGTCATTTATCATCCAAAAATTAATCGAAAAAATCATTTTATATTAAATTCTATGAACCTTTCGGAAAACTCAGAAAAAAGTCTAATTTTTTTTTAGATTTTAAAATGAATTTTTTTTTATTTCTAAAACTCGAAAATTCATGGTTGTCCCCTTTTCTTTTTCATGTATATGGATGTTTTAGCAAAAACCCTAAATTGAACAACAAAAAATAAAAAAATGAAATTTGACAAAAAAGAAAATAAAAGAAATGGTACAGATCTGTAAAATTTAAATATATGGCATGTAATATTTCATTCAAATTAAAAAAAAAAAAAAAATCATACCTGACCGGTCGAGGAATCAAGAGTCCAATACTTGCAACAACAACAACAAAGCCTGTAATCCCAATTAAATTGGGGTAGGTTATATGAACCATAAATGAATCACGTCGAGTCGTGAACATGAATCTTCTGCCTCCATAGGTTTCGGTTGACGAGCATGTCTTCACTTAAATCTTTTAGCTTCATGTCGTTCCGTATGACCTCCATCCACGTTTTTTTCGATCTCCCACGAGTTCTAGCCGTCTGTCCTAAGTCGAGATCTTCAACTCGTCGTACCGGTGCATCTATGTGTCTGCGTTTAACATGCCCAAACCATCTTAAACGATTTTCTCGCATTTTCTCGTCAATGGCCGCCACACCCAATTTATGCCGAATATCTTCATTGCGCACTTTATCTCTCCTTGTGTTACCGCACATCCACCGAAGCATGCGCATCTCTGTAACGTTCATTTTATGTGCATGACTTTGCTTAATAGCACAGCACTCGGAGCCATAAAGCAACGCAGGTCTAATAGCCGTACGATAGAACTTTCCTTTAAGCTTTAGAGGAAAGTTACGATCGCACAGGATCCCTGTTGCACTCTTCCACTTTGTCCATCCAGCTTGGATGCGGTGGTTCACATCTCCGTCTAACTCTCCATCCATCTGCAGTATGGAGCCTAAATACCGAAAATGCTCACTTCTCGGTATCTCTTGGCCATCCAACTGAACAGTGCCATCGTTGTTTCTTCGTTGTTTTCTAAACTTTCATTCGAGTTACTCTGTTTTTGTTCGACTTAGTCGAAATCCTCGTGCTTCTAATGTTTGTCTCCATCGTTCTAATTTAGCGTTAACTCTCATTCTCGTCTCGTCGATGAGGACAATATCGTCTGCAAACAACATACACCATGGGACTCGGTCCTAGATGGTTCTGGTGATTTCATCAATTACAATGGCAAACAAAAATGGGCTCAAAGCTGACCCCTGATGTAAGCCAATTGTAATTGGAAAGGCGTCTGTTAAACCGCCACAAGTTCGGACACTTGTCACCACATTCTCATACATATCTTTTATGATGTTGATATATTTAATGGGTACCCCCTTCTTCACTAAGGTCCACCATAATACATCTCGAGGTACTTTGTCATATGCCTTTTCTGAGTCGATAAAGACCATATGCAAATCTCTACTCTTTTCTCGAAAGCGTTCAATGAGCTGACGAATCAAATGGATGGCCTCTATGGTCGACCTTCCGGGCATAAATCCAAATTGATTCTCAGATATGGGAACAATTTGTCTCAATCGGTGTTCGATCACCCTCTCCCATAGCTTCATGGTATGAGACATAAGCTTTATCCCACGATAGTTAGAACAGTTTTGGACATCGCCCTTGTTCTTATATAGAGATATTAGCGTACTCTTCATCCATTCTTCTGGTATTTTATTTGTTCGCCATATTTTGTTAAAGAGGTCCGTCAACCAGGTCACCCCTATCTCTCCCATGCTTCTTCAAGCCTCGATAGGGATACCATCTGGGCCAACGGCTTTTCGAGTCTTCATCCTCTTCAAAGCATCTTTGACTTCTGACTTTCTAATACGGCGCATAAAATTGCGGTTCAGATCCTGAGGGGACTGCGAGATGTCACCCACTGCTTGGGTGGGGCCTCCATTAAACAGGTCCTCGAAGTACTCCCTCCACCGTGCTTTGACCTGATTCTCGCGCACTAAGACAAACTGACCTTCATCTTTGATGCATTTCACTGCACCTAGGTCTCTAGTCTTCCTCTCTCTAATGCGAGCAATTCTGTATATATCCTTCTCGGCCGCCTTGTTATCCCTCTTCTCATAAATTTCCTTGTACACAGCCTCTAGCGCTAGTCCAACAGCTTTCTTTGCCTCTTTCCTGGCTAGCTTATACTTTTCAAAGCTTGCTCCATCATGGTTCATCTTCAAATCCCAGTAGCAATCCCAATGATTATTTAAAATGGAGTGAGAGAGGGAGAGATTTTGTAAGAGAAATGGAAGTGAGTTCCAGTTTCAGGTGCTGTTTCAAGTACAAGTGAAACCTTGGACCGAAATATTAATTTATTACAAAGAGATTCTCTTTCCACCTTATTTCAAGTAGGTAGGCTGGCGAACATATCGAGACAACTATTTGGGCCAAAATCAAATTAGTAAATACTTGCTACACCCGGTTTAGATAATGGTTCAACAATATCTCATGTTAAGCTACGATCTTTGAAACCTAGGAAATGCCACACTATGAACTAATGGTTCAACAATATATCGAAAGGCATTCTGCATCTTTCCAAGGTATGAATGAGCCTTCATGATTGCAATTCTGTTTCAACGTAGAAAAAAACGCAAGTCAATAAATAATAAGCATAACTGGAACTATCAAAAAGAGAATCACATGTATTATTAGTAGACTCTTATAACGTACTAAATGGATGTACTCCTCCTATAGTATCTATTTATTTCTCTCGTGCATCTTTGCATTAGTTGTGTCGAAGAGAGAAAAGGGATTTTCACCGGTTCGTCACTACCAATGCATTATGTCATGTAGAAGAGAAAAAGGTAAACAACAAGGACATTGTAGGTTCAGGATGTGAAATAAGCTACCTACCTGAAGCCAAAAGAAGAACCCCCGTTAGAGGTTCAAGCATTTACGTTTATTGTCCGGGAACTGCAAGAGCTGCTCCTTAAGATCTGCATACATCAATAAGTATAATTTTCAAATGAAGTATCACCCAGGAAAAATCATGTCAGTGGCTATAAGAAGTTACGAAACATATTTTGAATCTCAAAAAGGAATATGAAGTTTTTAATAACCCTGAAAGTTTCAGAGGCTATAAGTTGCAATAACTCCTTCATAGAGTAAAATACTAAATAAACCTTGAAAGCAAATTGAATAACATGTTTAGTTTGTGATATTTGTAAACTCCTATACATGTCCTCTCTTCAGCATCAAAGTTGTAAAAAGGACTGCTATGATCTTAAACCACAAAATCTTAAACTAACCAGAGTGGTGATCTAAAAGCAGTCATAACCGAACGTGTTGCACAAATGCCAACCAGTGCACTGAAAGCAGTCATATGATATTAACCAGCCCACACAGTTAAACAGGGAATCACATATTTAATTCATCTCGTGCAGAGAGTTTTTGTTTACGTAAGCAGAATTCATGAACACCGGAGTTTAAGATGCAACAAAAAGCAATACTCGTTAGCTGTGTGCATAACACTTCCATTGAAGATGTCCATCACAATACTTTGAGGACACTGTTTTGTTATAGCTCTCTTAAGGCACAAGTAGTCCAATGAAAGCATCACAATATCAAGTAAAACCACAAAATCTTAAACTAACCAGAGTGGTGATCAAGGCAGGATTTTCCATCTTTTTCCGTCGGATATGTTCTCTCCCTCCCATTACGCAACTCCTTGTGACCATTTTTTGGCTTGCAGCTTGTAATCTCTTGCCAATTGCTATCATACTCCTTGCGGTTATATGGTTTTCTAATAACAGAGATTACCCGTCGCCTAAACTCAACTTCCCCATTCAGAGAACCGTTTCCATCCATCAGTAGAAGTGAGATCACACAACATAAATAAATGATACCGACAAGGGATATAAACAAGGGCTGAAGTGAGTAAGACGTGCAATGTATCAACCATGCAGATTAGCACTATAGTAAAGAGATTAAGTTAAAGCAACCTCTATGATTTCCACATCAGAGGAGGACACGTCACTGATCATTTTCTTCACTAGTTGTGAAATATACAACTGAAAGACCATCTTTCCGATAAGCCAAATGACCATCCACAGTTTTGCAACTTCGATGGAACTCTTGATACTCAGTTTCCACATGTTTCGTCGTTGCCACTGATTCTCTGTAAGACGGATTCTCGTTGCCACGTCTCGTAGAACTCCTCGTTTTTCTCCTAGGTACTGGATCAAGCTCACTATCTGAACCACGCCCGGAAACCACTTCTTCATCAACTGCGTACGACTTTCCTCGAGTTCTTCAAGAAAAGCTGATATGCAGGATCAAATTCGTCCTCACTATCGTACTCATTATCAATGTCACCGTCATTGTTTCGTCTTTCCTCCTCGTACGCCGTAGAACGACCAATCTCAGCTCAAATACAGGATACCAAATGTAAAGTTTTGTGGTACTTTTGTGTATTTTTTTGTACTGTAAAAGAGAAGAATACGAGAGAGAAAGAGGTACTAGGAAGGTGAGATAAGAAAATGGAGCTTTTTCTCAATGCATCAGTGGTTTCCCACATGCCAGTACATATAACGTGCTTCTGCAGAATGAGACAAAACCCCTAACAACTTGGGGTAAAATAGTCCTTTCCTCGCTAATAAAAGTTACATTAAAATATAAAAATTAGAAAACAATAATTCTTCAGCAGCTCTTGATCTCAGCCACGTGTGTTAATCTGGGCCGTTTCTTCTCACTTGCCAAACGACGTCGTTTCCTTCCGAATCGGATTCAATTTAGAAATAATTTTCAGATCCCCTCCATTTTTCTCAAAGGTCGAATCTTTACACTCTTCAATCAAATTCGCTCCCTTAATCTTTTGATTCCCAAAATTGGTTGTACTAACTTGTTTTTCATCTTATAGGTTCATAACATTACCCCCGGCGGCGGTCGATCCTTGTCCCCAATGATCAAACGACAAAAATTTGGATGCGACAAAGCTGTAATCTTCCCATGTTGCAGATTCCGTCCCAGAGTTCTCCCACTGCACTAAGATTTGAGGTATGCCGACGTTTCCCCTCTTAATGAAATGTTTGTCTAGCACTGCTGTGGGGTAAACCTTAAAATTGCCATCTTTGTCTGAAAATGGTAGTTCTGGGCTAGGGATTACTTTTGAACTGAGCTTCTTTTGAAGTTATGACACGTGGAACACTAGGTGAATCTGAGCCCCAGGTGGTAGTTCTAGTTTATAAGCCACCTCCCCAATTCTTTCAAGAACCTTATAGGGACCATAGTACCTGCAGCTTAGCTTAAGGTTCTTGCGCAAACTGACAGAGTTCTGTCTGAAAGGTTGAAGTTTGAGAAAAACTTCATCGCCTACTTCAAAAACCCTCTCAACTCTACCCTAGTCAGCATAGTGCTTCATGCGCTGTTGTGCTTTCAAGAGGTTCTCTTTTAGTAGAGAATTCAACCTTACCCTCTCAGCTAAGATATCTTTGGCTTCAGTGTGTTGTGCCTCTCCAAATGGTTCTATTGCTAGAGGATCAGGGGTATAGCCATATAAAGCTTGAAATGGTGTAAGTTGCAAGCTGGAGTGATAATTGGTGTTGTACCAATACTCTGCTTGTGGTAGCCATTTCACCCAAAGCTTAGGATTCTCAAAAACTATTCCCCTCAAATAGTTCTCCAGACACTGGTTCAATCTCTCAGTCTGTCCATCAGATTGGGGGTGATAAGCTGAACCCATGTCTAAGGAAGTCCCCACCAGTCCAAAAAACTCCTTCCAGAACAAACTTATGAAGATTTTATCTCTGTTACTAACAATGCTTGTTGGCATTCCATGCAATTTGAAAATATTTACCATAAATAGTTAAGCAATACCCTTGGCACTGTAGGGGTGGGACAGTGGTAAGAAGTGTCCATATTTAGTAAACCTTTCTACTATTAGTAGTATGACAAACTTGCCCCTGACTTTGGAAGCCCTTCTACAAAGTCCATGGCAATGTGAGACCATGCTTGGTCTGGTATAGGTAGGGGTTGTAGCAACCCTGGGTATGCATTATGTTCAGCTTTAGTCATCTTGCACACATCACATTTCTACACAAATGTGAAAACTTCCTCTTTCATCTTAGGCCAAAAGAATAGGGATTTAACCCTCATATAAGTCCCCAAGTTCCCAGAATGGCCTCCAATAGCTGAGTTATGCAAAGAATGTGAGATATGTTCTCTCAACTCAGTGGATTCCCCCACACAAATCCTTCCTTCAAACCTCAACACCCCACTCTTCACACTGAAATCAGAGAAAGTTGTAGAATCTAACACTTTAGTTGCCAAAATGTTAGTGAAGAAACCATCATCCTCATAACTCAGCACCACCTGTTGTAACCACAATGGTTGCACCATGGAAATGGCTTGACAATCACCCTCATCCATAAATTCCCTAGATAATGCATCTGCAACTTTGTTCTCACAATCTTTCTTGTATTCAATATTGTAATCCAGTCCCAACAGCTTTGAAACGCACTTCTGTTGGAGAGCAGAAGTGATTTTCTGTTCTAGCAAAAACTTCAAACTATGTTGGTCAGTTTTGATCACAAAATGTAAACCTTGCAGATAGTGTCTCCACTTCTGTACTGCCAACAACACAGCCAAAAACTCTCTCTCATAAATAGAGAGTAGTTGATTCCTGGGGCACAAAACCCTGCTAAGAAAGGCTATAGGCCTGTTCTCTTGCATTAAAACAACTCTTATCCCCTTCCCACTGGCATTTGTTTCCACCACAAAGTCCTTAGAAAAGTCAGGTAAGGCCAGAACTGGTGCCTTAGTCATGACCTCCTTAAGCTTCTCAAAAGCCAGAACTGCCTCCTCACTCCACACAAAGTTGTCTTTCTTAAGCATTTGTGTAAGTGGTCTGCCAATAAGACCATAGTCCTTAATAAACTTCCTGTAATAGCCAGTTAAGCCCAAGAATCCTCTCAATCCTTTCACTGTCTTAGGCCTTGGCCAATTAACCATCCCTTCCACTTTACTGGGATTTGTTGCCACTCCTTCTTGAGTGATAATATGGCCCAAGTACTCCACTTGAACTCTGCCAAACTCACACTTACTCCTTTTGGCAAATAACTGATGTTGTCTCAAAAGTTGCAACACAGTAGTTAAGTGAGTGATATGTGAGTCCTAGTCCTTGCTATAAACTAGTATGTCATCAAAGAATACTAGCACAGACTTCCTCATTTTCTCAGCAAATACCTGGTTCATCAAAGACTAAAAAGTAGCTGGTGCATTGCAAAGCCCAATGGGCATCACCAGGAATTCAAATTGTCCATGATGAGTTTGGAATGCTGTCATGAACCTATCCTCCTCCCTCATTCTGATTTGAAAATAACCTGACCTCAAATCAATCTTTGAGAAATACTTAGCCCCATGTAACTCATCCAATAATTCATTAATTATTGGTATAGGATACCCATGCTTAATGGTAAGTGAGTTTAAGTACCTGTAGTCAATGCACAACCTCCAAGTGGAGTCTTCTTAACCAACAAGACATGGGATGCAAAGGGGCTCCCGCTGTGTTGGATCACCCCCTCTTTGAAAAGACTTTTCACAATATTCTCAATCTCCCCCTTCTGATCATGTGAGTATCTATAAGGACATTGCTTCTTGGGGATACTACCCTGCTTGAGCACAATCTGATGCTCCACTTCTCTAACAGGAGGGAGCCATTCTGGCTCCATGAAAACATCCTTAAATTCTTCCAATAGATAATTCAGTTCACCATGTTCCTCCCCTTCGCCAGGTAACATAGTAATGGCAAAGACATTGCCCTCTAGCATTTCATCTTCTGACAATAGTAGTTTGTTTATAGCTGGTCCAGATATGACATGACACTCTGCTCCCTTAGTGATAGCTTGGAATGCACTAAAAGTCATATTCATGTAGTCAAGCTTGATGGGACAATGTTGTCTCAACCAATCCCCACCAATGATCATGTGGTTGCTACCCATATTCAATAACCTGGTGGAAAAAGTACAATTATGCCCTTGCATGTTCCACTGGAAATCCAGCACCCTCTGGTTGCTTATTAGCTTCCTACTGTCAGCTACTTTCAACAACATGGGTGTAGTGGAATCAATGCTACACCTAAACCTCTTGGCTAATGAAGCATCCAAGAAGCTGTAGCTAGCTCCGCAATCAATGAGTATAAGTAGAGGTTGCCCTTTATACTCTCCAAACAACCTAAATGTATTTTCAGTGGCTTGCCCTTTGATTGCCTGAACAATGAGTTCAGCTACATCTTCAGGAGCCCACTGTACTCCTTCTCCCACCTCTCTTAATGAACACAGATAAGCTTCCTCTTCCTCCCCACTAAGCAATAAGTAGAATTGCTTAGTTTTACACTTATGACCAAAAGTGTAATGGTCATCACAATTAAAACACAAACCCTTCGCTCTCCTGGCCTGCATTTCAGCAGCATTAAGAGGTTTTCTAATGTTATTAGTAGCTGGTGGGGTGAATGATTTGACAGGGGATGTTGTCACTTCATTTGGCCTCTTGTAGTTAGGAGAGGGCAATGCGTATGGCTTAGGTTTGAACCTCTTAGCTGTTTCATTCACCTTGGCATGTTTGCTAGCTATCTCCATAGCCTGTTGGAGAGTGGTAGGGTTAAACAAAGAGATTTGTGACTGTAATTCTTCACTCAACCCACTCACAAAGCATGCTACATAGTACCCCTCATCAAACTCGCTATTAGACACAATCCCCATATATAATTTCAAGTCCTCAAACCTCTCCTTGTACTCCTCAAATGAGTGTGTCTGTTTAAGCCTATTAAAGTCAGCAATGACATTATCTTCCTTAAGCTCTTCAAAAACCCCTCCCAACTGATCCCAACGAACTTGGTTATGTGATTCTGGTACCACACAGCAGCCTTCCCCTCAAAGTGCAAGGAGGCCATAGTTACCTTCTGCATATCAGAAGTATTTGGCATCAACTCAAAACAACCCAAACATTTAACCATCCAATCCATGGCCTTACTACCATCAAAATGTGGGAACTCAATTCTAGGGCTGTGTAGAGTACCCTGAAATGAGGGTTCCTGAGATCTAGCGTTAGATCTGTCAACATTCATATTGAGATTCATGTTGTGGGAGTGACTATCAGAACTTTTACTAGGTGGTGAACCTCTAAATATGGGGATAGGTTGATCCTTACCCATAGTATGGTTCATCATAGCCATCATTTGTGAAATTTGATTTTGCATACCAATAAGTGTAGTAGTGAATTATGTTTGTTTTTCACCAGTATGTAAAATCCTTTCATTCAATTTCTCATTAAAGGTTGTTTGTTTTTAATCCAGGTGGCGAATGTGGTCATGGATTTGAGTGTTAATCAACCCCATCTGCTCCTGTATACCCGTTTCTACTGCTTTTCGCCTGGAGTTTTCCTCATGAAATTTTTGGTTCATTTGTTTTTGTGATTCCTGTAGATCCTTGAGTCTAGTATCAACCATGGTGCCCAACTTAGATAGAACCTAGCTCTGGGATACCAAATGTAAAGTTTTGTGGTACTTTTGTGTATTTTTTGTACTGTAAAAAAGAAGAATACGAGAGAGAAAGAGGTACTAGGAAGGTGAGATAAGAAAATGGAACTTCTTCTCAATGCATCAATGGTTTCCCACATGCCAGTACATATAACGTGCTTCTGCAGAATGAGACAAAAACCCCTAACAACGTGGGGGTAAAATAGTCCTTTCCTCGCTAATTAAAGTTACTTTAAAATATAAAAATAAGAAAACAATAATTCTTCAGAAGCTCTTGATCTCAGCCACGTGTGTTAGTCTGGGCCGTTTCTTCTCGCTTGCCAAACGACGTCGTTTCCTTCCGAATCGAATCCAATTTAGAAATGATTTTCAGATCCCCTCCATTTTTCTGAAAGGCCGAATCTTTACACTCTTCAATCAAATTTGCTCTTTTAATCTTTTGATTCCCAAAATTGGTTGTACTAACTTGTTTTTCATATTCCGGGTTCATAACAGTGGTCATGCATTTAATATTTAAGCACGTTTCGTTTTATCTCCTAATGTTTCAAAACTGACAATATTTAATCTCCTAATGTTTCAAAAGTGACAATATTTATCTCCTAATATTTATGCAATAGAGAATTGTTTCGTTTCCGTTAACTCTTTCTTAAACATTTGTTAGTATCATTTTTATTATTAATAAATTCGATAACCCATGACTTCTCCTCGACTCCATTTCACTAAAACCAAAAGACTCGTTGTGATGGAGAACTATTAGTCGTGCAAGGTGGTTGTAAGAACATATAAAAGCAATTTAAGCTTTTTTTTTATTAGACAAAAGCAACTTAAGTTTGCTTAAAATTACTTTCAGAAAAGTTATTCTCCAACCCATTGTGCCTCTCTTTTTGAACCATTTGATGAAACTAGCTTCTAGTTAAAAAGATATCTTTAAAGTGACAACAATGAAAGGAATTTTTTTTTTTACATTTCACACAAATACAAGTTAAAATATTAAAAAAAATCAGAATCATAATACACCTTCTTCTTAATATTCACAAGAAGTACAAACGAGAGACAGAGACCAAAATGGGAGCTCCTTCGAGGTTATTGTATCGAGCACTCCTCGCAAAACACAGAACATCAGCTTGGTAATCGCTCGCAAGTTTGATCTTGTGAAAAAGGAGACACTCGCAGAGTGAAGAATTCCGAGGCAACTGAAAAATCAGCCCTTAAGTTTCCTTCAAAAAATCCAGCACTGTTAAGAATCTTTACGTCTGAACCAATTCCATCGTCACTCTCTTTTTCTAACTCTCCCCTGCCCCTCTCCTTTGTCAAGTGCTTGAGCCAATTCAGTATGCTCGTGATGATTTTCTACCACATAGTAAGTACTCGAACTAGGCTTCTTCAGAACTTTCTCAACACATAACTAGGGTAAACTATACGCGAACATGTGGAGACTGACGAATGTAACACTAGAAAAGACAATAATTTGCTGATGATGGAGGCGTTCGCTTCAGACATTCGGTCCTATGAACATAATCAAATCGCTACCAACATGAACTTGTCACGACTAAAGACTGAAACACCGAAAGAAACAAAGGAGAAAACTAGAGAAAAAGACATTACCTTGAAATAGCTAAACTTAGAGACAAGTGTGTTAGCCTCAGTCATCCGGTCCTACGATTAATTAACTCCCTCAAAAATTGTATGGGAGCTTTGAGAAAGTTTAGAAAGGCCTGGTGCACGGACTTACTCCATTACAGAAAATCATTACGAGTGTAGTGAGGTCGGCTCATGCACTTAAGAAAGTAGAGGGACAAAGCCAGAAAAAAAGTTGAAGAAAGTTGTTAAAGAAGAATATGAGCACTCCTCGCACAACAAAAAACCTGCAACTTAAGTTTGACAAGGACTCAGGAGCGAAGGGCATCCCTCTGCGAGGAAGTTCAAGTTCTAGGAAAGGCCACAACATTAATGAGATCTAATGAAAAGGCATTATGCGTCTTGCCAAGGGCTTAATGATCCCTAACGTTGGCAATTCGATTTTTAAAGGTTAAAAATATTATGTCACAAGGACAATAAGCATGACTGAAACCGTTGAAAGAAAAACACATGTATTATTAGTAGATTTTTATGCACCTCTCATGCAATATATGTTTATCCATTAGCGGTGTTAGGATGGATATCACAAATATATGTTACCTTTTTACTGGTTCAATGCATTATTCCACGTAAAAGAAAAAAGATCTCTAAAAGGGTAAACTACAAATACATTGTAGATTCATGATGTGAACTAAGCTACCAAGCTACCGATCTGAAACCAAAACAAGTACCAAAGTCAGAGGTTCAAACATTTACGACTTTTGTTTTCAAGCTATAAGAGATGCTGCATAAGATCTGCATACATTAAAAATATAAATTTTGACGTACATACATGAGACAAAATCATATCAATAGCACAAACCTTGAAAAAGAAGTTAAGAACATAGTCTTACTCTCGTAACGGAATTGCATGTTTTCCAGAACCATGAAAATTGGAGGCTCACAGCCATTACATTTTGACAGACTTTCACATTGTTTTGTTTTTCGACTGTATACATCTAAAACAAATTGAATTGTTCGTACTTCTAAGTTCACAATTCTCGTCAATGTCAAAACAAGTTGATCCTTGTCTTAGTAAAAGCATTTATCATGACAGCTGGTGTATTTCTCGTAACTATCAATTGGAGTAGAATCGGACATAATATTTCTTGTATTTTTATGTTGCAAAAAAAACAATTAAGGAAATCCTGAAGCATTTACCCCTAATTGAAGTCGTGAGGACATAAATCATGATGATTAATTTGAACTCGACAGTAGACACTAGCCAGAATTATACAAATGCAATACTCTTGTACTAAACACGGCTCATGATATTAAATGGCCCACATATCCTAGGTTATTGAGTTGTTCATGCAAAAGACTTTTTGTTTTGGTAAGTAGAATGCATGAATACCGACTTGAGGTGCAACAAACAACAGATGCAAATATGAAAAACTATTTAAGAAACCATGAATGAGTGAAACACAAACATGATAAATTCACCTAATCCCACGGACCAACACTACAAGAACAGCTCAAATCTATGCATAATATAAATCATGTTCATCACCACAAAACCAAATCAATAAATAGCAAATTGCGTATAACACTATTTCACACTCAATATTGAATAAAACGTTCCACTTACCATATTCATCAAAAAGTTTGGGGAAAGATTTTGCTTATATTTCCTTAAGGTACGCAAGTCTATTCAGAGCAATGTAAAATCGAGAATATTTAGCCAAATTTAAAACTTCAACATCCTCAACTAACCAGAATGGCGGTCAAGATAGTGTTCATCTTTATCGATGTGATATCTCCTCCTCTGATTCGGGAATTATAGAGGTAGCCATAAATAAATCACGTCACTGCATTTAATCTGACGTGCAATGAACCAGCCACATATGGACCAATAAAAAGAAATATCCTATCTTGACCACCATCCTAGTTAATTGATGATTTTGAGGCTTTACTTGATTTGGACATATTAAAATTTTGAGATTTTACTTGATTTTGTTAAGTTTCTATTGGGCTTGTTGTACCTTAATTATAAAAAAATTGCGCCTTTTTCTTTGTGATGGACATGGTAAATGGAAGTGTTTATGTATGACGTGGGAAGTTCATCGATTTGGTTTTCGGGCGATTGGAGCAAACTTGAGGTTATGGACACAGTTAATTACCACATTAAGAACAGAATGTGTGTCTGCTTCTTGTCTTTTGGTTATAGTATCTTAATTTATCTAGTTTTAGTCTTGGAAGAATTTGATATCTGCTTTTTTTGTTACATCTTAAACTTGGGAATTTATGCATCTTGCTTACGTAAACAAAGAACGGTTGCACGAGTAGGATCCTAATTGTCCTCTTTGTCTATCTCTCTAAGAGAACTTTTATTTGAAACCTCACGTTCCCATTTTGTGGTACACCGAATATCAGGATCAAACTCTCTATCTGAACCTAAACATTCTTCTTATGGACTAGATCATGGTATGGCTTTTGCACTTCACGAAGAGATGGATGGTTCGCCTTTGGCTGTTGTTTAGTATATAGCAGGTTGTCGGTCAGCATGTAAAACATCAAAATCATCTACTAACCAGAATGTTGGTCATCATATGATTGCATCTTTATTCGTAGGATATGATATCTACACTTCTACTGTTGAAATCATAGAGGTAATCATAAATCAATCCCTTCATTGCATTTAGCCTGATGTGCAATGAACTAGCTATATATGGACGGATAAAGATACTAAAAATCCTATCTTGACCACCATCCTAGTTAGTTGAAAATCTTAACGCTTTACTTGATTTTGACATATTAAAATTTTGAGGTTTACTTTATTTTGTGGTGCTTTCATTGGACTTGTTGTACCTTAAATATAACAAAACTATGCCTTGAGCTTATGTGATCGACACAGTTAATGTTAATCCCATTAAGAACAATATTTGTGTCTTCTTGTCTTTTGGTTAGAGGGTCTTAATGTATCTAGTTTTAGTCTTGGACGAACTGAGTTTTATCTAATTTTTTTTGTTACATCTTAAACTTGGGAATTTATGCATCTTGAACAAAGAACTGTAGCACGAGCAGGCTCCTAATTGTCCTCTCCGTCTATCTCTCTAACATGACTCTGATTTGAAACCTCACATTCACATTGTGTAGTACTCCGAGATTCAAGATCAAACTCCCTATCTGAACCTAAACCTTCTCCGTATATACTGGTATGGCTTATGCACTTCACGATGAGAGGGATGGTTCGCCTTTGGTTGTTGTTTAGTATATAGCAGGTCGTTATGTACTATATAGCAACCAAAGACGAAGCATCCCTCTAGTCAAAGTGCATAAGCCATACCTTAATACTTCAAAGTTCAAACCCTTGAAGACAACCTCATGGTCGAGATCATAATTTTACTCCTCGCTATTGTACTCATCATCAACATTGCTATCCGTCTTCCCTCCGTATGACTTAAAATCAGGACAAACAAAAAGTCTTTGAAATTGTCGAATCGTGGATTGACATAACAACTATGAGAGTTAAGTTGGCATTGCCTTAACTCTTTAATGATCTTCTTGATTAGAGTAATAGGCAGCGGAAATAAAGAACGCAAGAAGATGTAATTTTCAGAAGTTTTCAATATTATTAAAAACTTCCTAGCCTTAGGCGAAATAACCGAAAATGGTTTTAACAAAATTTACCTCACAGCAATTCACTCACGAAGACAATACAACGTATGATTAATCTCTTGGATTATTTAGCACTATTGTCTTGTAATCATCTTGATCAACTTCACACCTATATATAGGTTTCTTGAAACTTGCACTCCAAGGTGTGTTGTTCACAGTTTTGGTAACTCTTGTTGTTTCCTTGTTGAATTGGACTTCCTTTTGAACTCGGCCTCTTTCTTGAATAATTGTTCCCTTTATTAGAGTCCTAATAAGGTAAGAACATCTTCTTCAATTCGGAGTAATCCTGGAAAGAATCCTAGTTGCAGTTGAACTCCAATTGTTTCCTTTTTTGCAAACCGTGTTGAGTTGACTATTCAACTTAACTTGAATTATGGAAACTTCAAGTAAGGAATCTTCCAAAGCTCTTCCTTATGATTAAGATATCTTCCTGGACATAAACATAAACAACTAAAACCGTGGAACTTGATTAATAAGTGAATAAAGGCAAAACTAAAATAAAGCAATTAAAGAACAGTTTTCGCGCATGTTCTTTGGTTTCAATGTTATCCTCAATGTTGTCCCAACATTGCATAACATTGATTCCAGAATATTTTGCACTTTCAATCTCCCCCTTTTTGCCTTTCTTCACAAAATCAATACATGTTCCAATCAAGTCTTATATCCAGAAATTAAGAATCAACAAGAAATAAATTAAAACTACTAAACTGCTCCCCCACAATGCAAATTAACATATTCAAAGTAAAAATAACAAAGACATGTATTAAGGTCATCACTACATCAAAGATGTTGAGACTTCAACATTCATCAATGTTGCCTCAACATTGAAACGAGTGAGTTTTCTGTAGGAAAAGTTAGACAGCAAAACAGTTCTAAAATGTTTTCATAAGCAACAGCAGTCAGAGCAGTTCAAACATAGTAATACTTAGAGTTACAGAACATAGCTAGATAGCAAGGAACAAGATCCTTGATCAAATCAAAACAAGTAAAGATAATGTACCACCAAACACACAAATAACAGCAGTTAAAGAAACAAAACAGAAAACTAGAAAACCAAAACAATATTGGAACTACTCTCCCATTTTTTGTGAAGAAGGGAGTTTCTCCAAATTTCTCACCAAATTTTCCAGCTCTTTGAGATGCTCCTTATTGTCCTCAGTCTCTCTCTGAGTTTCAGCAATATGCCCCCTAAACCAGTTCTGCAGATGATCCACAAAAGTAGAGGTTATGACCATGCATTCTTCATCTTTGGACATAGGCACTGAAGTTCTAGCAAACTCATGAGCCTTCTTCTTCTCTTTGCTTGGTCTTACCACACCTTTTGGGTTCCAGGAAAGATCTCTCACTCTTGAACCAGACAAGTAGCTTGGGAGAATTGTAAGTTCAGCTTCATTCTTCATCCAGCCCACTTTGGCACTTGTCTTCAATCCTTGTTTGAGAAGGATTGTGCAGATGAGTGAGGGAAAAGGCAGCATGCCATTCTTCCTACCATTGACTTCGAAAATTGACTTCAAAATTCTCTCCCCCATATTCACAGCTAGCCCATTCTTGATCTTGTACACTAAGATTACTGAATCCTTACTGAGCACTGTAACATTCTTACTTGGCAGCCAGTTGAAGCATGCAATCTTGTGTAAGATAACACTAAAGGAAGTGAGTTTTGTAGTTGGCAGAGCATCTTTCCATACTTTGACCAACCCTCGTGTCATATCTTCAATCACATCATTGTAGTAAGGGTCCTCAGATTCTTCAACAAGTGGAAATCCCCAAATCTTATTGATAGTGTGGGGTTCAATATTGAATACTCTCCCCCTCACCCAAGCTTTTTTATACTTTGGAGATCTGTAATCTCTAATACACTTGGAGAGATTCAGGTAGAATTCCATAACAATCTCAGGAGCATAATCTTTCAACTCCATCACAGATTGATGAATCCCTCTTGCTTCAACCAAGTCCATCACTTTGTGTTCTTTAAAGCTGGCAATTTCTACAGCTCTTTCAAGGTGAATTTCCCTTTTCTTGAAAGAATTCCACTTCTTATCTAAACCTTTGGTAAGGTAATAGAGAGAATAGTAGTCCTCCTCATCTTCAGGGTAAATCACATACAGTCCATATGAGTATTTCTCTGTTTCTGATGTTGCCTTAACATCAGCAGCAACATCCTGCTCTTCATCACCAGGCTTCTCCTCTTCTTTCTCCTCCTCTTCCTCTTCATCCTCAACATCCACAACCTCAGTTTCCTAATCCATAACTTGCTTCCCTTTCCTCTTTCTCTCAGCAGCAGCAGATTTTCTTTCTTCTTCAGCCCTTTTCTCAGCTTCAGCAGCTTTCCTCTGAGCATATCTCTCAACTTGCCTTTTCCTGGCCTCAGCATGTCTCTTAGCAGACTCATACATCTTTTTACCACCAACAAACCTATCAACAGAACTCTTGCTCATTTTCTGAGCCCTAATCCACTCATTCACCAACTCATCCACAAATTTTTCACCCTCTCCCTCAATAGATATCTCAACATTAATATCAGGGTTAGGTTCAGCCATATTTGCCTTGATTTCAGGTTCATTGATGATTGGAGTGGGTGCCTTAGATATTGGATCAACATTTGAAGTCGACTCTCTCTGTTTGGATTTCTTTCCACGTCGCACATAGGGAATCGTCGTTCTTTTTGCACCATCATATGATTTTGCAGCATCTTCTCTAGTGTGAGAGCGAGTGCGTGAGGCAGTGGGTTCACTGTTCAAAGCAACATCTGCAAGAGTATCCATAGGAGACTTGCTCGCCATTGTTAGTAAGAGATATTTGCAAAGAAAAATTGAGAGAATTTTGGAAATATGAGAGCAATTTTCAGAAATTTCAAGCACAAATAAGGAAATTAGGGTTGTGATTCCTAATATAATCGTGAGTAGTGGGGAAAGAGTGAATGTTAGCGGGTAGTTAATGATCGTTAAACAATTAAAATCATCCCACTATAGTTTTCTGCGCACACGTGTCTATGTTTAAGTAACAAGTAACCAGAGCGGTTTTCAAAAAAATACAACTGAAACTTAACCAATATAGCAAGTGAGTACCTCAGACATAATGTTCCGATCAAAATCATGAGTCTGCAACATAGATAACAAGAAACACACAGAGATAAGCAGTTATGAATTCAAGGAAAAATTCACTTCCCAAAGCATAGAAAGTCACAGAACAGTGTGTCACCTACAGTATGTTACCCAAAGTGTATGCCTCAACACATGGATTATACTCCCCCTAAGCCCAAACCGACATAACTCAACAACTAGAAAGAAAACAATGTAGTTCTACATGAATGCAACAATGTAATGTCAAATAGGCAGATGGTAAACACTTATGAAGAACTTCTCAAACCAGCACAGTTCACATCTCTTTATAAACTTTATTATTTTCATAACTCATCTGAACCTAAAACTGAAGGTTGCTAAACTCAAAGCTAATGTAACTACTGAATGAGGGCAGCCTGAACTCCACACACCCCAATAACAACATTAACAACGACAAGTTAGGCAAGTAAAAAGGCCTTGAATGTTGGCAATTCATTTATCATGCACCCCAACACCCCAATTCCTTATGCATACTTGTTTACCAACCTGCATTCAAGATAATTCACCAAGTGATCAGTACTACCAAGTGTAAGAGATCTAAACCCCAAACACCCTAGTAGAAAGGATCACCCTCATGTGTTCCTTGGCCAAACAAACATAAACATGTAAATAAGCACAACTGAGTAACACTGAAGCTGTCAACATCATGTACCCCACTTCTCCACATGTTCTGTACACCTTTTGTATGAATAAGATACAACTCAATAGACATCAAAGTAGTGAACTTTGTGTACCACAACTTCTCCATATGTTATGCTATCACAACCTCAGACAAACATAAGAGTCTTATTACTTTTTCAAAACAAAGATGTGAAACTGATAACTAGAGATAGTTGTTCATCAAAGAGTTCAACCACACAAACCAAAAATGACAAAACAAGGATTAAATGAGACTCACAAGGAAATAAATTCAACAAAGGAAAACAACAGAATCCCTACGACACCACAACCAATATACCAGTGCTAGACAATGGTGTTATGTCAACACTGGTTATCTCACATTCTCACATATTGCACATGCCAAGAGATTTCCTCAAACTGACGAATCTTTCACTATCTAAAGGTTTTGTAAACATATCAGCAAGCTGATTTGTTGTCTCAATATGCTCAATGTTGATCACTTTGTCCTCTACCATATCTCTCAAGAAATGATGTCTTATGTCTATATGCTTAGTTCTAGAATACTGGACATGGTTCCTAGAGATACTTATGGCACTTAGATTCTTACAGAACATAAGAAGTGTATCACTATCTAACCCATAATCTGATAGCATGTGTTTGAGCCATACAAGCTGGGTAACACAGCTGCCAGCAGCTACATATTCTGATTCAGCTGTTGATAATGAAACACCATTTTTTTTCTTACTATACCAGGAGACCAAATTATTCCCCAAATAAAAACAGCCCCCACTTGTGGATTTCCTGTCATCCACATCACCTGCCCAGTCAGAGTCACTGAAACCAACCAAGTTAGTGTTAGTGTCATAAGAATACCAAATGCCTAAAGGTGAAGTTATAGAGATATATCTAAGAATCCTCTTCACAACAATCAAGTGAGATTGCCTTGGATCAGCTTGGTACCTAGCACAAACACATATTGAAAACATGATATCAGGTCTAGAGGCAGAGAGATACAACAAACTACCAATCATGGATCTGTACAATGTTGCTGCCAGTGCCATCTTTTGTTATCTTCACTGAAGAGGGCATAGGAGTTTTGCAAGGCTTGAACTCTTGTAGCTCAAATCTCTTCACTAGATTCCTTGCATACTTCTCCTGGTTCAGGAAGATACCATTCTCCAGCTGCTTCACTTGTAATCCCAGAAAGTAGTTAAGCTCTCCAATCATGCTCATCTCAAATGTTCCTGTCATTGACTCAACAAACTTGTCTAAAGTAGACTTGTTAGTAGAACCAAATACTATATCATCCACATAAATTTGATCAATACAGACATCAGAGCTTTTTCTAAGGATAAACAGTGTTCTGTCTCCATCTCCTCTATTGAAACCTAGACCTAACAGAAAATCAGTTAGTCTCTCATACCAAGCTCTAGGTGCATGTTTTAAGCCATACAAAGCCTTCTCAAGTTTGTACACATGGTCAAGATGTTTAGGGTCAGAAAAGCCTTTAGGTTGTTCAACATAAACCTCTTTGTCAATTAAACCATTAAGAAAGACACCTTTAACATCCATTTGGTAAAGTATAATCTTAAGACAGGAAGCAATAGCAAGAAGTAATCTAATAGATTCTATTCTAGCTACTGGAGCAAAAGTCTCATCAAAATCTATACCTTATACCTGAGTATAACCTTGTGCAACCAACCTAGCTTTGTTTCTCATAATTACACCATTCTCATTAGTTTTATTTTTGAAAATCCATTTTGTACCTATTACATTCACATGTGATGGCCTAGGCACAAGATTCTAAACTCTATTTTTGGTGAATTGTAAGAGTTCCTCTTGCATGGAATTAATCCAATAACTATCCTTAAGAGCTTTAGTTACATTCTTATGTTCAATGGAGGACACAAAACAAGATGCATTTTCAACAGTGCATGAAGAAGACATACAAACACACAACCTTACCATATCCCTGTAATTAACCTTTTCTTTGTTGCGTGTTCCCAGCCTTTCAGAAATTTGACCAATTACTTGAGTGGCTGGATGATCTCTTTGTATCCTTGTAGGAGGATCTCTTCTGGATTCTGGAACAATTTCATCTTCTGAATCTGATAGTGCGGATGTTGGCCTAACATTAGGTGTTTCTGGTGTTAAGTCAACATTTGTTCCAGTTTCTAGTTCAGCATCTCCACCTTCTGTGTTCAATGTTGGGTCCAATGTTGGAGCAACATCTGAAACAGTGACTTCTTCAGTACCTGCAGAAACAGTTAAATCATTAGAAATGACATTAACTGATTCCTGAATAGTATGCAATCTTGGATTGTAAACCCTGAAAGCAGCATTATTAGGAGAATAACTAACAAATATACATTTTTCACTTTTAGGATCAAACTTGCTCAAATAGACTCTATCTTTTAGCAAATAGCAGTCAATTCCAAACTTATGAAAATGTGCAACAGTTGGTTTTGAACCCTTCAAGATTTCATAAGGTGTCATAGTAGTACCAGGTCTAAGATAAACTCTATTACTAATATGACATGCAGTATTCAAAGCTTCAGCCCAGAGTTTCTTAGATAAGTTTCTAGAATTCAACATTACACTAGCCATCTCTTGAAGTGTTCTATTCTTCCTCTCAACAATCCCATTTTGCTGAGGTCTCTTAGGTGCAGAGAACTCATGGAAAATACCTTTGGTTTCACAAAAATTAGCAAATCTAGCATTCTCAAACTCTTTTCCATGGTCATACCTAATTCTTCCTACATAAGTGTCGTAAAGATTTTTAATACTAGCATGTAAAATCTTGAATGTGTTGAATGCTTCTGATTTTTCTTTCAAAAATTTAATCCATGTATATCTTGAAAAATCAACAACAATAACAAAAACATACTTCTTACCATTCAGGCTACTAACCTCAATAGGACCCATGAGATCCATATGTAGCAATTCAAAGCACTTATTAGTTCTAGGGTTAGTACTCTGTACCTGGAGTGGTGTATGAACAACTTTTGTTTGTTTACATTTCAGGCAGTCTTCACAAACAATTTTACCTGGACTAGTCAAATTAGGTATACCTCTTACAGCATCTAACTTCTGTAGTTTCTCCAGATTTCTATAGTGCACATGTCCTAACTTTTTGTGCGACATGACAGATTCATCTACCATGCCATGGTAGTATTCTGCTTCATCTTGAGCAAGATAGCAGTTATCCTTTGATCTTGTACGTGTCATTACACATACATTGTCACTATTAAATACATCACATGAACTTTTATCAAAAGTAACTAGCAAGTTATCATCACAAAGTTGACTTATGCTAATTAAATTTGGTTTCAATCCATCAACCAACAACACATCCTTGAGTGGTGAAAATCCTTCAACATCCAGTACCCCTTTTCCAATGATTTTCCCTTTGGTGCCTCCTCCATAGGTAACTGTTCCAACAGTCAAAGGGATCACATATTTCAGGTTGTCAATGTTTCCAGTCATGTGCCATGAGCATCCACTATCAAAATACCACTTACCTGCAAGGTTAGAGTAAACAGCAGAAAAGACAACATTGCAAACAATTTTAACCTTAGGAGTTTTTATCTTTTCAATCCAAGTTCTACTTTTATGTCCTTCAGCTTTGTTACCTAATGTTGGGATAACATTCAGAACAGAGGTTCTCCTAACATTGGTACTGTTCCTAATTACTGTTTTCTTCTCAATCACAATTTTATATTTTTTACAATAAGGCTTGGTGTGACCAGGTTGAAAACAATATTGACAGATAAAAGTAGGTTTTTTCACAATGTTGGAAGGAATTTCACTACTCAAGCTATTACTTTCCTTGATAAAACCAGCTTTCAAAGAGGCAGAATTAGCATCTTCAGATGGAGGTTTCTCAACATAGCCCATACCACTTTTACATTGATTT
Source organism: Linaria vulgaris (assembly GCA_948329865.1). Lineage (NCBI taxonomy): Eukaryota > Viridiplantae > Streptophyta > Magnoliopsida > Lamiales > Plantaginaceae > Linaria > Linaria vulgaris. Next base: position 9,235,471 of record OX415249.1, on the reverse strand, counting down.
CCCATACTCAGCACTTCATCAAGCTTAGAAGTAGATGAGTTTCATTTGGCAATGGTTTGTTTAGCTTTATAAAATTTTACCTTAACCTCCTTCAGTTCAGCCTCAGTTCTGTCAAGGTCTTTCTCATACAGTTCCAGCATCTTCTTCATGCATCCAATCTCTTCCTTCAGGCTTTTGTTGCTCTTGATGAGTTTGTGATTCTCAAGCAGCAATTTGCGGTAGGTAGACTTCAGGTCTTCAATGATTTCCTCAAGGGACATTTCACCTTCAAAGAAATATTCTTCATCTAGATCCACTGAGCCATGAAAACAATCAAAGTTAGATTCATCATTGTTAGACACAAGATTAGGTTCAATATTAGTATTATATTCATCCCAATCTGCAAAGAAAGTCTTCTATTTTGATGTTGGATCCTGAATGTTGGGGTAACATTGAGCTCCGAGGCAGTTCTGGGAGTCTTCTGGTGTCCAGTTAATCTGAGTGAGTAGCGCAACAGTGTGAATCACTTCTGATTGTTCTTCAGCTTCTCCAGAACTAAAGTCATCTTCATTGAAATCATCTACACAAACCCAATGAGAATTTCCTCTTTTTATAAGAGTGTTAGCACATTCGTTAGCCATGTGACCATATCCTTTACATTCAAAACATTGAACATCTTTTAACTTATCAGCTTTTAAAGAAGTAGGTTTAGATGCCATGTACTTAACAAACTTGGGAGGTAATTTCTTGTAACCAAGGGCATTATTACTAAGATTCTTTTCTTTACCTTTTCCTTTAAAGTCCAGCTTATTGAATTTCTTAGTAATTTTACCATAGTTTGAAGAAATTAATTCACAATCCTCATCACTTTCATTATCAAGACTTGATCCCCTTAAAGCAACAACCCTATGTTTGCTAGGTTGTGAGGCAAGATCCATCTCAAATTCTCTAAGATTATTCACCAAGACTTGAAATTGTAGATTAGCAAGGTTCCTAGATTCACTCATTGCAATTTTCTTGAGAGCAAATTTAGATGACAGTGTTCTCATTGCTTTATAAACCAGCTCTTGATTAGTCATGGAAAATCCTAGATTTTCAGATTGGTTAGTAATATCAAGAATTTTCACAAAATAACTATCAACACTTTCATCCTCACCCATCTCAAGTTTTTCTAAGTTTTTCATCCTATGTTTGGCTTTTGTACAATTCTGGATTAACTTGAACATGTGATGATTAACCCAACTAAAAATAGCATTAAGAGCTTTTTCATTAGAGTTATAGAGACTTACCTCTGCTGTTGTCCAGTCTGCTTTTGGTTTTGGCACTTGATCACCTTCACCATCTCTTGGTAATGTTGGAAGAGAATATCCATTGATCATAGATTTCCAAGCTCAAATATCAATGGCTTTGATGTGAGATCTGATCCTGATCTTCCAGTATGCATAATTGGAGCCATCCAAAACTGGAATCATGTTGGTATTAGGATTGACAATGTCCATTGTGTCGTATCACCTCCAAACCACCAGTGTAGTCGGTGTTTGGCTCTGACGCCAATTGAAATTGTCGGATCGTGGATTGACACAACAACTATGAGAGTTAAGCTGGCGTTGCCTTAACTCTTTAATGATCTTCTTGATTAGAGTAATATGCAGCGGAAATAAAGAACGCAAGAAGATGTAATTTTCAGAAGTTTTAAATATTATTAAAAACTTCCTAGCCTTAGGCAAAGTAACCGAAAACGATTTTAACAAAACGTTCCTCACAACAACTCACTCACGCTTTTTATTGATTGGACTCAACGAAGTAGACAAGCACGAACTACTTAACTTCTAAGATTCGCAAAAGCAAGACGAAGACAATACAACGTATGATTAATCTCTTGGATTATTTAGCACTATTGTCTTGTAATCATCTTGATGAACTTCACACCTATATATAGGTTTCTTGAAACTTGCACTCCAAGGTGTGTTGTTCACAGTTTTGGTAACTCTTGTTGTTTCCTTGTTGAATTGGACTTCCTTTTGAACTCGGCCTCTTTCTTGAATAATTTTTCCCTTTATTAGAGTCATAATAAGATAAGAACATGTTCTTCAATTCGGAGTAGTCCTGGAAAGAATCTTAGTTGCAGTTGAACTCCAATTGTTTCCTTCTTTGCAAACCGTGTTGAGTTGACTATTCAACTTAACTTAAATTATGGAAACTTCAAGTAACGAATCTTCCAAAGCTCTTCCTTATGATTAAGATATCTTCCTGGACATAAGCATAAACAACTAAAATCGTGGAACTTGATTAATAAGTGAATAAAGGCAAAACTAAACCTAAAATAAAGCAGTTAAAGAACATTTCTAGTTTCAATGTTATCCTCAATGTTGTCCCAACATCGCATAACATTGATTCCAGAATACTTTGCACTTTCAGTCTTTGTCATGCGAATATTGCAGAAATTTTAAAACAGAGTTGTAGTATGGTGACTACTCGGCCAACTAGTGGTTTCCTGGGATCAGAGCCCCCTGTGCCAGTTCTTCTCTGATTCTCGGGAGTGAGAGCGATGTGATATAGCAAAACCGATCTCCAGTATGATTACCGATGATTTCACCAATCCCCCCCCCCCCCCCCCCATATTGGGAATTTCATCTTCTGATGGTAAGTAGAGACTACCGTCTGGATTGCATTCAAGGCAGGGCGTCCATTAATCACGTTGTAGGCAAAGGGTTGGTCGACAATCATATATGTGATATTCAGAGTTCCCTGCGAGGCTCCTTACCGAAAGAAGTTGGTAGGGTGACCTGCCCTAACGGAACTACTTCCGCTCCCCCAAATCGCACTAGAGGATTAAATAGCATAGACACTTTATATAGAAAATTTCAAATTTTGAAAAACTAAAGCACAAATTACGATAATTATTGTAGTTAAAGATTCTTCTTAAATCTTAAGGCTAAATTAGGAACTCAATAATAAAATGTTGTGTCAACAATAAAGTTATAAAGCTTAAACCAAAAATAAAAAGTTTAGTATCACAATTTGCATTTCTTTATATAATAGTAAAGATGTCTAGACTAGATGCATAACTAATTTTCATTTCACAATTACCATTAGTATATAAAAGTGATAAGTGTATCCGATGCAATAGACAAGAGTTATCAAATACACAAATTGTGACTTAATAAAATAACTCGTTGCAACAAAGTTTCTTTGAACGTACCGAATAGTAAGTCATGTAAGTCTTGGGAAATGATATATACAGAGCAAAATCCCTCAATACACAATAATTTTTCATTATTTGCTAGTTTGTCCCTTTTTAATTGATTGTACAACTCATTTTCCATTTTAGTATAAAATAACGATAAAATCATTCTAGTTCCGATCTCTTTCTCTGACTCTGCGCCCTCTCGTATAAGCGCTGGAGCCAATTCACTATGCTCGTGATGATTTCCTGCAGCAGAGTAAGTCCTCGGACTAGGCTTCTTGAAATGAAACCTTTCACCGCACGATCAGATTGTTCTTGAGGCAAATATATGTGCGTAGGACAGAAATGTCTGAAGATAACGCCCCCGACTTTAGCAATTTCTAGTGAATGTTTTTTCTTGTTGTCTTTTCTAGTGTTACATTCTTCAGTCTTCACATGTTTCGGCCTCCCAAGAGGTAATAAAGGCGTGCAAAGGGTTCCTCGGGCCGGACAGAGATTAGCCCTCGAATGCAAAGGCAGAAGGGAGCTTGTAATTGTATACAGGATTGCCTTTGACCGTCGTTTTGTACAACAATAATTGTAAGAATCACTTTGATCAAACCACTATCAACTTGAACTAACCTGAACTTGTCACGACTGAAGACTGAAACACTAGAAAAAAAAAGATATTACCTTGAAACAACTAAACTTAGAGACATGCCGTCGGAAAAATGCATTATACCGGAGAAAAATGGCATCTCCGACGGCAACATGCCATCGAAATTGTCTTTTTACAAAAAATTACTAAATAAAACAATTTTTTTATATTTTAAAAGGGGGGGTCATTTGCGACGGCACCATGTCGCTAATGCTATTTTCTGATGGTATGGTGCCGTCGTAAATGAAAATGCCTATTTTAAAAAAGAAATAAAAAATCAAAAAAGAGGGGTCATTTGCGACGGTATGGTGCCGTAGGAAATGACCTTTCTAGGTAATGTTTTCACCCGGATTGGTGACATGACACAACTCCTTTTACACCCAAAAATCATTCATTCACACACAAACAATTATCGCTCCACATTTCGTCTATTACTTAAAAAATTAAGATTTCTCTTTATTATTTATTATAATTAGTTTTTTTAAATTTATATTATTCTCAATTTCTCATATGTTAATATTTTTATCTAACACGAATTTCTTTGTATGTATTTACAAACTAGTTTATAGTTTTCATCTATATTTATGTTTTTTATTTATAAATTCTTGAACAATTCTATTTTTCCATTTTATTCATTAAACAATAAGACTGTTAGTGAAAATTGGGTTTATTCATTATTTAAATATTAAAAATTGAAAATAAAGATCAATATAGAAACGCTTTTTTAAAAAAAAAAACTGTATGAAATTGGGAAATTTTGAAGAAAAAAATTCAATTTATAAAAAAAAATTCCCGACGAAACTATACCACAATTCTCTTTAAAAATTTTGTAAATATTATTTCGACTAGCTCTCTGCTCGAGTCGTGCTAAACCAAGACCGCGGTCCACTAACCATTTTCACGGAAATGACTATTCGCAATGGTATTGTGCCGTCATAGATATAGTCATATTTTATAGCATACAACTGCCATTCCCACCCCTCGTCACTAGATTAGCAACCACTTGCATTTCCCGATCAAATAAAGGTCTTCTCCATTGCAACTGCCATTCCCACCCCTCGTCACTGCATCTCCCGCATCTCGATATCGTTGATTCCTTCAATAACGTTAAAGAGTACGTATAATATCTGGGGTATCTCTCTTTAAGTGGCTCGTTACCAATCCATACATCTTCCCAAAACCTTGTATTTTCTCCATTACCAACTATCTTACATATTTCCTTGCGAAACCAGGGTCATTACTCATGGCACTATCATTTAATCGAAATAAATCCTTCCACCACCAAGAACCTTTTAGAGGCCTCGTATCCCCCCTCATAGTCATTCACCAATACAGAAGTACTAATAAAATTGATTCAAACAAACCACATATATTAAGGGACTAAATGATTTGAATCGCATTAGGGAAATGAAATGTTAATCATCTAATGTTCAAATTGAAAAAAGCTATTAATTTATACTCAAGAAAAACATAACATAGAATTCCTTTTTGGTAAATTATCGAGTACTCAAACTGCAAAAATTCTAGCCAAATTCCAGCTCCACATTAAGGCATTCGCGATCAGTCCATAGTTGAAACGCTCCCATTTGCATCAAATTCTGATCAAGCACATACACTCAAGTTTAGTGGATCGTACGTTTTGTAGCTTTATCATGTCCAAACAGTAAATTAAACAATAGCAAATATGAGAAACATGGTTTTTATCCGTGAAAGATGGAGACTCGGTTAATCCGGGGCTTGAATGAGATTAAAAATGAAAGAGTTTACAACGAAAAGACTGGAGAACAAGGACCAATATAATGTGGATACAATGAAGTTGATTTTATTTTCCTTAGCATTCTCAGGCTACAACATATTCCAGTATGGGCGGGGCTAGACACAATTGCATTTTTTGAATAGGAGTATTATGTATCAGAAAGGACTCACAAGTGTTTATTAAGTTACGACTAACCTGAAGCCACGCAAGATGATCAAGCGTTTTGCTATGTTTTATCGATACTTCACGAGTTTCTTTTTGAGACCTGCATGCACAAACGATATGTACTAAATCTCATAATTAAATCTAAGTATTCATTTATGAAGGAGATTACGTATCTTCTAATCTCGTCTGATTGTTGGGTTCGCATAATGGGACAAGCAAAGGAATTATTAACAAATACGATATGAAACGATTGATCAGTATAATATGACATGATCTTCTCCCCAACAAAGCTAAGATAAATCACACGTAAAATGATGTATCATTAATACGTTGTGCAAAATGATTTAGATTATTTTGTATCGTAAAGTAAGAATGCAAACCTATATAGATTATTCTGCCGTACGCGGTACTCCTCTACATCCCAAGGTTTCTTAATAGCATTCAAAGACATATTTTCTAAATTCGGAACGTTCATATGGTGTGCTAGAGCACTCCGAGCCAGTCCCCATGTGATAAACAACACTAACAAAAGTAACAATCAATATTTTTTAGAGCATTCCACATAAATATGTGATCAGTTAGGTAACTTACGATAGATTTCGAAGGCACAAATGATGTTAATTTTCCTTCATAAAGTTCAGCACAATAAGGAATTTCCATTGTCCCTTTCATTTGCCTGAGTATTCTTACACAACCCTGAGCTTTTAATTGCATTCGCATTCAATCGTCACTTCATCAATGTCTAGAGTTTCCAAGTCGGAAGAACCCCGTCGTAACTCACTCTTTCCTGATTATTCTTAGTATTGTACTTCTTATGCACCCCTGAGCTTTTAGCTGTATCAACATATTCTGCACTTTGGAACTGAAGCCTTCTGCCCCTGATCAGACTTGTGAATTATTACCAAGCTGCTTCTTTGTTGTACGCGTAGTGCTCGAAGCCATAAACTCATCCGAGCTCTGCTTTTTTTTTTGGAAAACTCTCTTCAACCTTTTAAGAGTCTCTTCATTGCCTTTCCTAAGTGGTCGAGGCAAGCGTAATGTTTTTTATTACCCAGTAAGTTCCAGCACCAGGCTTTTTTAATGCTGCATGGCTCTGTGCCTAACCTTTATCAACGGGCTCAGACAGTTTTACGGGCAGCTGGTTGTTCCTAGGATCAGATTCTTGGTTTGTATGCGCCTGGTCTATTTGGTTTCTTCCAGACACATTCTTACCGGTGACCGATATCTTAAATCTCTTTCGTCTTGCACATTTGATGGATTGAAGTCGGTATGTTCGTTCTGCTTTTGCATCACTACTTTCTTTGCTAGCGCAGACCACTCGCAAGTTCGATCAGGTGCAGAAGGCAGCACTTCCAAAGTGCATAATGTCTATGCAGCTAAAAGCTCAGCGATGCGTAAGAAGTACAATCGTAAGAGTAATCAGGAAAGAATGGGCGACTATGGGGATTCTTCTGAATTGGAAATTCTTGACATTGATGAAGTTTTTGAAGGAAAATCAACCATGAAACGAAATGTACTCCTGTCAGATAAATGATTTGTTAGGAAATTAGACGAATATGTGAAAATTTGAATCAAATAGTATAATATATAAATAATTAATAAACCTCTTTATTTTAGTTAATACATTGGGTTGTCCTATAAAGAAATATAAAAATGAAGTTAATTAAAATTAAAATCTCTGAATGATAGAATTTCAATTTTGCTACATATAGTTGGAAGGCCTCGGCTGATAGTTTGAAGTTAAATGTACATGCCGTTGTTTCCTAGTGTTGGGACCATTATAGCAGAAAGTAACCCCTTGCAAGTTACATACAACCTTATTAATTTTCGTATAGAGTGACGACTAAATACTAATTAAATAAGATCGAACTGACACTATCTTTTCCATGATAATTAAGAATGAAAAGGGACATATTAACTGAGGTGATGTAATAAAACGGGGAAGAAATATATAAATTTACAATTCAGATTTTAAAATGGACTTCAAGATGTTCAAAATGGAAAAGCCATGGTTGTCCATTTTTCATTTTCATGAGAAAGGTTTTTTCTACACATGGATGTTTAGCTAGCAAAACCCCTTGATTGAACAACAAAATTAAAACTAAAATGAATTTTGTCAAAAAGGAAAAAAAGAGAAGGATCTCTCAAATTTAAACTGCATGTAACATTTCATAAGAATCATACCTTACCCTCCGGAGAATCAAGAATTTCAGCAATTGTAGTATTTGCAAGAGAAGTCAGTGAACTCGACTTTAGCCGCTGTTTCTTTATTCCTTAAACAAGTGAAACCTAGGAGAAATGTTATTTTATTACAGGTAGATCTTATTTTAAGTAGGTAAGGTTGTGGGCGAATATATCAAGGCGATGTGAATTTGGTAACCTAAATAGAATAATTCGTATCAAAAAAAAAAAAGAAAACCCTAAATAGAATAATTACAACTACGTACCTTAGATTTAGTATAAGCATATAAAAACCCTTGAACTTCGCAAAAATCGTTTATTTCCTTTGATTTAATATTACTTCATTCCTTAATAGATTTGATCTTCTTAGACTTGGATTTTCCTTCCTTTTCTTTCAGTTTTCTATGTTTCGCCTCAATATATATATAAATATAAAAGTCGAGTACATCAAAAATTCGCAAGAAGTGGCAACCAGTAAGAGATGTGCGTGCATGGCCAAATTGACGTAAGAGCGTTGTTAATTAATGTATGTACCACTTGTGTCCAAACTCTGGGTAACCATATTAACGGACAGTTTAAGAAATACTACTACGACACTAAGAATCATTAGTCCCATTTGATCCGCCCTCTAGATCCGGAGCCAAAGGCCACCTACAAAAAGATTAATTTGATATGATCGCTTTGATTTACTACAGCGTGCCTGTTTAGTTATTCTTATTCCCATAATCATATAACTTAATTATTGTTTTAACACAAAATGACAATAGTATTCTTTTTCATGTTTTCATAATTTGTTGACTTTGTAATAAAGTACATGACATACTTTGCTTGGTTAGATTCGATACGTGGATCACTGTTACACTCTTTTACTCTTTTATCTATACTATACAATAGTATAGTGCAATGTGTTCCTCCACGTTTGTGGACTCTGCTCACATGGGATCTATACGCACGTGTGACCATATTTCACTACACAACAATGTAACACAAATGCTTTCCTCATTTACGCGTTGGATGCTCGATGACATTTCATGCACGATGTAATCGTACAAACCATCTCCAAGGTTTGGAAATCGAAAAACTCCACCTAAATGAAACTAACGTGAAGTGTTTTTGTGCGATATTGAATTGGCAAGAATGCAGTACTTGTTCTTTGACTGTATGTTTACTTTTCGAGTTAGGATGCAAGTGTATGGATTGTGGGGTTTCTATTTTTTTTTGTTTTTTTTTTTTTTGATAACAAAAGAAAGTTACAGGCCCTTAGGGCCGCATCCTCATTCAACAAATGAATTAGACAAGGGGGGTGGAAATAAATCTAACTCCTTCCTCTATCGAATACGGATATTTTACCATCCCGGTTTTGGTTTCCTCCATTTATAATTTCTCGAAGGTGGTTTCAGCATGGAGCTCATGAAGTCCGCACACAACTGTTTAACTTGACAGAAAATCGCGAACGTTCTCGTCTTGTGTCCTTCGAATATGCTGCTATTCCATGATTTCCACAAGCACCAAACCGTGGCAGCCGCGATCACATTCCAGGGAGTATTCGGGAGTTTCATGCTTACTTCATTTGTAAATTGTATATTCTTCTTCAACCATTGATTCTCATCCATACCAAGGAAATCCTCCCATTCTCCCTTCTTTAGTAAGAATTTTTAGATCTTCTTCGCCGAGGGACAATCCCGAAAAATGTGGGTCGGATTTTAAGTCGCGTTCGTGCACAAGTCGCACGTCTCGTCCATCGTCATTCTTCTCTTCTTTCTCAGTTCATTGGTAGCTATCTTGTTTTGACTCGCAAGCTATATAAAATAGCGGATTCGATTGCAACACGGAGCCCTTCAAACCCAATCCACATCAATCCGTCTCGCCTTTGTTGCAGAATAACGTTGGAACAAGGATTTATACACAATTTGACACGTAAATTTCCCATCCGCGGTCAGACTCCAAATAATCCTATCCTCCTCGTCCTTGCGTACAATATGCGCTGCCAAGATTTCCCCACGCCATGGGTCCACGATAGACGAATTAATCCGATCCAATTTCCAGTGGGCGAATATATCAAGGCGATGTGAATTCAGTAACCTAAATAGAATAATTCGTATAAAAAAATCCTAAATAGAATAATTACAACTAACCTTAGATTTAGTATAAGCATATAAAGACCCTTGAACTTCGCAAAAATCGTTTATTTCCTTTGATTTAATATTACTTCATTCCTTAATAGATTTGATCTTCTTAGACTTGGATTTTCCTTCCTTTTCTTTCAGTTTTCTATGTTTCGCCTCAATATATATATAAATATAAAAGTCAAGTACATCAAGAACTTGCAAGAAGTGGCAACCAGTAAGAGATGTGCGTGCATGGCCAAATTGACGTAAGAGCATTGTTAATTAATGTATATACCACTTATGTCCAAACTCTGGGTAACCATATTAACGGACAGTTTAAGAAATACTACTACGACACTACACTACAAGATTTGGGGGGCATCTGCAACCGCCGCCCCCAACCGCCCGGGCGGTTGCCATTAACTGCGACCGCAGGGCGGTCGCCACCGATAAGTGGCGACCGCACAGGTGGTCGCGAGGCTTTTATAAGACCTCTCAACCGCTAGGCCGTCGTTCACTAATATGGGGACCGCCCGTGCCATTGCAATATTCAGTTCTCGCAACCGCTGGGCGGTTACGAGGTCACATGGCAACCGCACCGCCAGGCGGTTGCAGATAACATTCATACTTGATTTTTTACTATTGCAAATGATACGTTGTGGTACGTTGTTTGATCAATTGATAATTACCCTAATGATAGTTAAAAACAAGCCAAATTATAAGGTTTCATTGAAAAATCAAGCTTTGGGACAACATTAAGAACTAAGTGTGATAATTAGTTGTTGAACATAATATATAGGTGTATCGTTGATAACTCGCCTAATCACATAATCTACTATTTTACTAACTCAATTACTAGTTTTGTAGTTATTTACTACTACTATTCACATGTAATAATGATATTTGAGTTCAATAAACACAAACACATCAAGATATTTCCCAAAAATCACTAATTTCAAATATGGATGTTTTTGCAACCGCCAGGCGGTTGCAGATATTCAGTTCTTGCAACCGCCAGGCGGTTGCGAGTGCTTCAGTTCTCGCAACCGAAGGGCGGTTGCGAGAGCTTCTTGCAACCGTTGGGCGGTTGCGAGGTCATATGGCAACCGCCTGGCGGTTGCTGATACCAGATATCTGCAACCGCCATGCGATTGCAGATAATATTCATACTTGAATTTTTATTATTTTGGAAGATACGTTGTGGTACGTTGTTGTATCAATTGATAATTACCCTAATTATAGTTAAAACAAGCCAATTTATAAGGTTTTATTGGAAAATCAAGCTTAGGGACAACATTAAGAACTAAGTGTGATGATTATTCGTTTAACATAATATATAGGTGTATCGTTGATAACTCGCCTAATCACATAATCTACTATTTTACTAACTTAATTACTAGTTTTGTAGTTATTTACTACTACTATTCACATGTAATAATGATATTTGAGTTCAATAAACACAAACACATCAAGATATTTCCCAAAAATCACTAATTTCGAATATGGATATTTTTGCAACCCGCCAGGCGGTTGCACATATTCAGTTCTCGCAACCGTTGCGAAGGCTTCTCGCAACTGCCAGGTGGTTGCGAGGGCTTCAGTTCTCGAAACCGCTGGGCGGTTACGAGGTCACATGGCAACCGCACCGCCAGGCGGTTGCAGATAACATTCATACTTGATTTTTTACTATTACAAATGATACGTTGTGGTACGTTGTTTGATCAATTGATAATTACCCTAATGATAGTTAAAAACAAGCCAAATTATAAGGTTTCATTGAAAAATCAAGCTTTGGGACAACATTAAGAACTAAGTGTGATAATTAGTTGTTGAACATAATATATAGGTGTATCGTTGATAACTCGCCTAATCACATAATCTACTATTTTACTAACTTAATTACTAGTTTTGTAGTTATTTACTACTACTATTCACATGTAATAATGATATTTGAGTTCAATAAACACAAACACATCAAGATATTTCCCAAAAATCACTAATTTCAAATATGGATGTTTTTGCAACCGCCAGGCGGTTGCAGATATTCAGTTCTTGCAACCGCCAGGCGGTTGCGAGTGCTTCAGTTCTCGCAACCGAAGGGCGGTTGCGAGAGCTTCTTGCAACCGTTGGGCGGTTGCGAGGTCATATGGCAACCGCCTGGCGGTTGCTGATACCAGATATCTGCAACCGCCATGCGATTGCAGATAATATTCATACTTGAATTTTTATTATTTTGGAAGATACGTTGTGGTACGTTGTTGTATCAATTGATAATTACCCTAATTATAGTTAAAAACAAGCCAATTTATAAGGTTTTATTGGAAAATCAAGCTTAGGGACAACATTAAGAACTAAGTGTGATGATTATTCGTTTAACATAATATATAGGTGTATCGTTGATAACTCGCCTAATCGCGGATACCCACAACGAGGGGTATCCGCGACCGCCTCGGCGACCACCCGGGCGGTCGCAGATACCCTTCGGGCAACCGCCCGCGCGGTTGCAGATGGCCCTAAATTCTTGTAGTGCTAAGAATCATTAGTCCCATTTGATCCGCCCTCTAGATCCGGAGCCAAAGGCCGCCTACAAAAAGATTAATTTGATATGATCGTTTTGATTTACTACAGCGTGCCTGTTTGGTTATTCTTATTCCCATAATCATATAACTTAATTATTGTTTTAACACAAAATGACAATAGTATTCTTTTTCATGTTTTCATAATTTGTTGACTTTGTAATTAAGTACATGACATACTTTGATTGGTTAGATTCGATACGTGGATCACTGTTACACTCTTTTACTCTTTTATCTATACTATACAATAGTATAGTGCAATGTGCTCCTCCACGTTTGTGGACTCTGCTCACATGGGATCTATACGCACGTGTGACCATATTTCACTACACAACAATGTAACACAAATAATTTCCTCATTTACGCGTTGGATGCTCGATGACATTTCATGCACGATGTAATCGTACAAACCATCTCCAAGGTTTGGAAATCGAAAAACTCCACCTAAATGAAACTAACGTGAAGTGTTTTTGTGCGATATTGAATTGGCAAGAATGCAGTACTTGTTCTTTGACTGTATGTTTACTTTTCGAGTTAGGATGCAAGTGTATGGATTGTGGGGTTTATATTTTTTTTTGTTTTTTTTTTTTTGATAACAAAAGAAAGTTACAGGCCCTTAGGGCCGCATCCTCATTCAACAAATGAATTAGACAAGGGGGGTGGAAATAAATCTAACTCCTTCCTCTATCGAATACGGATATTTTGCCATTGCGTCTGCAACATTATTTGCTTTTCGACTTGTCCAATGAAATTTGTAGTCCCATGGTTTTCGAAATAAAGTGCGGCACTCCTCGGTTTTTTGGGAGAGCTCATGGCTCAGACTTTAACCATCCTTGATAAAATTGAAAGCTTCTTCAGAGTCCGTTTCATTGTACACAAGGAGTGGAGGTGAGTGAAATGCCTCTCATCTGGTACTGACCGAGTCAAAGAGTTTTCCACCACCGGGTAGTTCTTCTTAATGAGTAAATGATCGCGACTCTATGCTTCAAGTTTTGAAAGAATCATTACCATAGTTAGGAGGGTTTGATCAATCTGTGTCGCTTGCTAACCTCGATAATTTGTATCCTCTTCTCCCAAGCAATTGATAGGCCTAGACGAATAGCTTCGATTTCTGTTTCGAGCACTCTCGGATTTCGTATCTTCGTGACAAAGCCCCAAATCCAATTAATCTCCTCATCTTGCAAAACTCCTCCTGTCGCCCCGTTATTGTTTCGCTCGACAAAACTGCCATCCACGTTCAAGTGATACCATCCCGGTTTTGGTTTCCTCCATTTATAATTTCTCGAAGGTGGTTTCAGCATGGAGCTCATGAAGTCCGCACACAACTGTTTAACTTGACAGAAAATCGCGAAGGTTCTCGTCTTGTGTCCTTCGAATATGCTGCTATTCCATGATTTCCACAAGCACCAAACCATGGCAGCCGCGATCACATTCCAGGGAGTATTCGGGAGTTTCATGCTTACTTCATTTGTAAATTGTATATTCTTCTTCAACCATTGATTCTCATCCATACCAAGGAAATCCTCCCATTCTCCCTTCTTTAGTAAGAATTTTTAGATCTTCTTCGCCGAGGGACAATCCCGAAAAATGTGGGTCGGATTTTAAGTCGCGTTCGTGCACAAGTCGCACGTCTCGTCCATCGTCATTCTTCTCTTCTTTCTCAGTTCATTGGTAGCTATCTTGTTTTGACTCGCAAGCTATATAAAATAGCGGATTCGATTGCAACACGGAGCCCTTCAAACCCAATCCACATCAATCTGTCTCGCCTTTGTTGCAGAATAACGTTGGAACAAGGATTTATACACAATTTGACACGTAAATTTCCCATCCGCGGTCAGACTCCAAATAATCCTATCCTCCTCGTCCTTGCGTATAATATGCGCTGCCAAGATTTTCCCACGCCATGGGTCCACGATAGACGAATTAATCCGATCCAATTTCCAGTGGGCAAATATATCAAGGCGATGTGAATTCAGTAACCTAAATAGAATAATTCGTATAAAAAAACCCTAAATAGAATAATTACAACTAACCTTAGATTTAGTATAAGCATATAAAGACCCTTGAACTTCGCAAAAATCGTTTATTTCCTTTGATTTAATATTACTTCATTCCTTAATAGATTTGATCTTCTTAGACTTGGATTTTCCTTCCTTTTCTTTCAGTTTTCTATGTTTCGCCTCAATATATATATAAATATAAAAGTCGAGTACATCAAGAACTCGCAAGAAGTGGCAACCAGTAAGAGATGTGCGTGCATGGCCAAATTGACGTAAGAGCATTGTTAATTAATGTATGTACCACTTATGTCCAAACTCTGGGTAACCATATTAACGAACAGTTTAAGAAATACTACTACGACACTACACTACAAGATTTGGGGGGCATCTGCAACCGCCGCCCCCAACCGCCCGGGCGGTCGCCATTAACTGCGACCGCACAGGCGGTCGCGAGGCTTTTATAAGACCTCGCAACCGCTAGGCCGTCGTTCACTAATATGGGGACCGCCCGTGCCGTTGCAATATTCAGTTCTCGCAACCGCTGGGCGGTTACGAGGTCACATGGCAACCGCACCGCCAGGCGGTTGCAGATAACATTCATACTTGATTTTTTACTATTACAAATGATACGTTGTGGTACGTTGTTTGATCAATTGATAATTACCCTAATGATAGTTAAAAACAAGCCAAATTATAAGGTTTCATTGAAAAATCAAGCTTTGGGACAACATTAAGAACTAAGTGTGATAATTAGTTGTTGAACATAATATATAGGTGTATCGTTGATAACTCGCCTAATCACATAATCTACTATTTTACTAACTTAATTACTAGTTTTGTAGTTATTTACTACTACTATTCACATGTAATAATGATATTTGAGTTCAATAAACACAAACACATCAAGATATTTCCCAAAAATCACTAATTTCAAATATGGATGTTTTTGCAACCGCCAGGCGGTTGCAGATATTCAGTTCTTGCAACCGCCAGGCGGTTGCGAGTGCTTCAGTTCTCGCAACCGAAGGGCGGTTGCGAGAGCTTCTTGCAACCGTTGGGCGGTTGCGAGGTCATATGGCAACCGCCTGGCGGTTGCTGATACCAGATATCTGCAACCGCCATGCGATTGCAGATAATATTCATACTTGAATTTTTATTATTTTGGAAGATACGTTGTGGTACGTTGTTGTATCAATTGATAATTACCCTAATTATAGTTAAAAACAAGCCAATTTATAAGGTTTTATTGGAAAATCAAGCTTAGGGACAACATTAAGAACTAAGTGTGATGATTATTCGTTTAACATAATATATAGGTGTATCGTTGATAACTCGCCTAATCACATAATCTACTATTTTACTAACTTAATTACTAGTTTTGTAGTTATTTACTACTTCTATTCACATGTAATAATGATATTTGAGTTCAATAAACACAAACACTTCAAGATATTTCCCGAAAATCACTAATTTCAAATATGGATGTTTTTGCAACCGCCAGGCGGTTGCAGATATTCAGTTTTCGCAACCGCCAGGCGGTTGCGAAGGCTTCTCGCAACCCCAAGGCGGTTGCGAGTGCTTCAGTTCTTGCAACCGCTGAGCGATTGCGAGAGCTTCTTGCAACCGCTGGGAGGTTGCGAGGTCATATGACAACAGCCTGGCGGTTGCTGATACTAGATATCTGCAACCGCCAGGCGATTGCAGATAATATTCATACTTGAATTTTTATTATTTTGGAAAATACGTTGTGATACGTTGTTTTATCAATTGATAATTACCCTAATGATAGTTAAAATAAGCCAAATTATAAGGTTTTATTGGAAAATCAAGTTTAGGGACAGCATTAAGAACTAAGTGTGATGATTAGTTGTTGAACATAATATATAGGTGTATCGTTGATAACTCGCCTAATCACATAATCTACTATTTTACTAACTTAATTACTAGTTTTGTAGTTATTTACTACTACTATTCACATGTAATAATGATATTTGAGTTCAATAAACACAAACACATCAAGATATTTCCCAAAAATCACTAATTTCGAATATGGATATTTTTGCAACCCGCCAGGCGGTTGCACATATTCAGTTCTCGCAACCGTTGCGAAGGCTTCTCGCAACCGCCAGGTGGTTGCGAGGGCTTCAGTTCTCGAAACCGCTGGGCGGTTGCGAGGTCACATGGCAACCGCACCGCCAGGCGGTTGCAGATAACATTCCTACTTGATTTTTTACTATTACGAATGATACGTTGTGGTACGTTGTTTTTCTCAATTGATAATTACCCTAATGATAGTTAAAAACAAGCCAAATTATAAGGTTTCATTGAAAAATCAAGCTTTGGGACAACATTAAGAACTAAGTGTGATAATTAGTTGTTGAACATAATATATAGGTGTATCGTTGATAACTCGCCTAATCACATAATCTACTATTTTACTAACTTAATTACTAGTTTTGTAGTTATTTACTACTACTATTCACATGTAATAATGATATTTGAGTTCAATAAACACAAACACATCAAGATATTTCCCAAAAATCACTAATTTCAAATATGGATGTTTTTGCAACCGCCAGGCGGTTGCAGATATTCAGTTCTTGCAACCGCCAGGCGGTTGCGAGTGCTTCAGTTCTCGCAACCGAAGGGCGGTTGCGAGAGCTTCTTGCAACCGTTGGGCGGTTGCGAGGTCATATGGCTACCGCCTGGCGGTTGCTGATACCAGATATCTGCAACCGCCATGCGATTGCAGATAATATTCATACTTGAATTTTTATTATTTTGGAATATACGTTGTGGTACGTTGTTGTATCAATTGATAATTACCCTAATTATAGTTAAAAACAAGCCAATTTATAAGGTTTTATTGGAAAATCAAGCTTAGGGACAACATTAAGAACTAAGTGTGATGATTATTCGTTTAACATAATATATAGGTGTATCGTTGATAACTCGCCTAATCACATAATCTACTATTTTACTAACTTAATTACTAGTTTTGTAGTTATTTACTACTTCTATTCACATGTAATAATGATATTTGAGTTCAATAAACACAAACACTTCAAGATATTTCCCGAAAATCACTAATTTCAAATATGGATGTTTTTGCAACCGCCAGGCGGTTGCAGATATTCAGTTTTCGCAACCGCCAGGCGGTTGCGAAGGCTTCTCGCAACCCCAAGGCGGTTGCGAGTGCTTCAGTTCTTGCAACCGCTGAGCGATTGCGAGAGCTTCTTGCAACCGCTGGGAGGTTGCGAGGTCATATGACAACAGCCTGGCGGTTGCTGATACTAGATATCTGCAACCGCCAGGCGATTGCAGATAATATTCATACTTGAATTTTTATTATTTTGGAAAATACGTTGTGATACGTTGTTTTATCAATTGATAATTACCCTAATGATAGTTAAAATAAGCCAAATTATAAGGTTTTATTGGAAAATCAAGTTTAGGGACAGCATTAAGAACTAAGTGTGATGATTAGTTGTTGAACATAATATATAGGTGTATCGTTGATAACTCGCCTAATCACATAATCTACTATTTTACTAACTTAATTACTAGTTTTGTAGTTATTTACTACTACTATTCACATGTAATAATGATATTTGAGTTCAATAAACACAAACACATCAAGATATTTCCCAAAAATCACTAATTTCGAATATGGATATTTTTGCAACCCGCCAGGCGGTTGCACATATTCAGTTCTCGCAACCGTTGCGAAGGCTTCTCGCAACCGCCAGGTGGTTGCGAGGGCTTCAGTTCTCGAAACCGCTGGGCGGTTGCGAGGTCACATGGCAACCGCACCGCCAGGCGGTTGCAGATAACATTCCTACTTGATTTTTTACTATTACGAATGATACGTTGTGGTACGTTGTTTTTCTCAATTGATAATTACCCTAATGATAGTTAAAAACAAGCCAAATTATAAGGTTTCATTGAAAAATCAAGCTTTGGGACAACATTAAGAACTAAGTGTGATAATTAGTTGTTGAACATAATATATAGGTGTATCGTTGATAACTCGCCTAATCACATAATCTACTATTTTACTAACTTAATTACTAGTTTTGTAGTTATTTACTACTACTATTCACATGTAATAATGATATTTGAGTTCAATAAACACAAACACATCAAGATATTTCCCAAAAATCACTAATTTCAAATATGGATGTTTTTGCAACCGCCAGGCGGTTGCAGATATTCAGTTCTTGCAACCGCCAGGCGGTTGCGAGTGCTTCAGTTCTCGCAACCGAAGGGCGGTTGCGAGAGCTTCTTGCAACCGTTGGGCGGTTGCGAGGTCATATGGCAACCGCCTGGCGGTTGCTGATACCAGATATCTGCAACCGCCATGCGATTGCAGATAATATTCATACTTGAATTTTTATTATTTTGGAAGATACGTTGTGGTACGTTGTTGTATCAATTGATAATTACCCTAATTATAGTTAAAAACAAGCCAATTTATAAGGTTTTATTGGAAAATCAAGCTTAGGGACAACATTAAGAACTAAGTGTGATGATTATTCGTTTAACATAATATATAGGTGTATCGTTGATAACTCGCCTAATCACATAATCTACTATTTTACTAACTTAATTACTAGTTTTGTAGTTATTTACTACTTCTATTCACATGTAATAATGATATTTGAGTTCAATAAACACAAACACTTCAAGATATTTCCCGAAAATCACTAATTTCAAATATGGATGTTTTTGCAACCGCCAGGCGGTTGCAGATATTCAGTTTTCGCAACCGCCAGGCGGTTGCGAAGGCTTCTCGCAACCCCAAGGCGGTTGCGAGTGCTTCAGTTCTTGCAACCGCTGAGCGATTGCGAGAGCTTCTTGCAACCGCTGGGAGGTTGCGAGGTCATATGACAACAGCCTGGCGGTTGCTGATACTAGATATCTGCAACCGCCAGGCGATTGCAGATAATATTCATACTTGAATTTTTATTATTTTGGAAAATACGTTGTGATACGTTGTTTTATCAATTGATAATTACCCTAATGATAGTTAAAATAAGCCAAATTATAAGGTTTTATTGGAAAATCAAGTTTAGGGACAGCATTAAGAACTAAGTGTGATGATTAGTTGTTGAACATAATATATAGGTGTATCGTTGATAACTCGCCTAATCACATAATCTACTATTTTACTAACTTAATTACTAGTTTTGTAGTTATTTACTACTACTATTCACATGTAATAATGATATTTGAGTTCAATAAACACAAACACATCAAGATATTTCCCAAAAATCACTAATTTCGAATATGGATATTTTTGCAACCCGCCAGGCGGTTGCACATATTCAGTTCTCGCAACCGTTGCGAAGGCTTCTCGCAACCGCCAGGTGGTTGCGAGGGCTTCAGTTCTCGAAACCGCTGGGCGGTTGCGAGGTCACATGGCAACCGCACCGCCAGGCGGTTGCAGATAACATTCCTACTTGATTTTTTACTATTACGAATGATACGTTGTGGTACGTTGTTTTTCTCAATTGATAATTACCCTAATGATAGTTGAAAACAAGCCAAATTATAAGGTTTCATTGAAAAATCAAGCTTTGGGACAACATTAAGAACTAAGTGTGATGATTAGTTGTTGAACATAATATATAGATGTATCGTTGATAACTCGCCTAATCACATAATCTACTATTTTACTAACTTAATTACTATTTTTGTGGTTATTTACTACTACTATTCACATGTAATAATGATATTTGAGTTCAATAAACACAAACACATCAAGATAATTTCCAAGGGGGGGGGGGGGGGGGGGGAATTCAAATTTTCACCCAAATCTTATATATACCCACCATTCTTCCACTAATTTTTCATTCACAACTCTTACACTCTAAAAAAAACCCAAGACTTCATTTTATCTTCAAATCAAAACACAAACACTATTCTATTCCAATCCACAAAAAAAAAAAAAAACTCAAAAACTTCTTTTTACCTACAAAACAAATAATCAAACACTTTCTTTTATATCTTCAACAAAACACACAACCACACTCTTTTCTTTTATATCTCCAACAAATACCAAACACTTTCTTTTATCTTCATAACAAAATACTAAACACTCATCTTTTTCAATCCACAAAAACTCAAAAACTTCTTTATATCTACAACAAAACACTCAACCACTTTCTTTTCTTTTATATCTCAAACAAAAATCCAAACGCTTTCTTTTATATTAATGACAAAATACCAAACATCATTTTTCCCAATCGACCAAAACTTAAATACCTTTCTTTTATCCCCAAAACAAAACACCAAACACTTTTTTGTATTCTTATATTTTTGTTGGTGTTTTTTTTTTTGAGTTTTACCATTTTATTTCGACAAAAAAAAAATTGGAAAATTCCCGGCATATTATTGTATTTTTTTTTATTTTGAAGAATATTATTTGCAACCGTCATGCGGTTGCGAGCTAAGTCTCGCAACCGCCTAGCGGTTGCCATGTCCTTAAGGACTTCGCAACCGCTTAGCGGTTGCCATGTCCTTAAGGCCTTCGCAACCGCTAAGCGATCGCCCAAAATTTCACAACCGGCTAGCGGTCGCCCCTAAGATGGCGACCGCTATGGCGACCGCCTAGCGGTCGCCTTGGTGTATGGGAGACCGGTCGGCGGTCGCAAGCCACCCACGACGAGGGGTATCCGCGACCGCCTCGGCGACCACCCGGGCGGTCGCAGATACCCTTCGGGCAACCGCCCGCGCGGTTGCAGATGGCCCTAAATTCTTGTAGTGCTAAGAATCATTAGTCCCATTTGATCCGCCCTCTAGATCCGGAGCCAAAGGCCGCCTACAAAAAGATTAATTTGATATGATCGTTTTGATTTACTACAGCGTGCCTGTTTAGTTATTCTTATTCCCATAATCATATAACTTAATTATTGTTTTAACACAAAATGACAATAGTATTCTTTTTCATGTTTTCATAATTTGTTGACTTTGTAATAAAGTACATGACATACTTTGCTTGGTTAGATTCGATACGTGGATCACTGTTACACTCTTTTGCTCTTTTATCTATACTATACAATAGTATAGTGCAATGTGCTCCTCCACGTTTGTGGACTCTGCTCACATGGGATCTATACGCACGTGTGACCATATTTCACTACACAACAATGTAACACAAATAATTTCCTCATTTACGCGTTGGATGCTCGATGACATTTCATGCACGATGTAATCGTACAAACCATCTCCAAGGTTTGGAAATCGAAAAACTCCACCTAAATGAAACTAACGTGAAGTGTTTTTGTGCGATATTGAATTGGCAAGAATGCAGTACTTGTTCTTTGACTGTATGTTTACTTTTCGAGTTAGGATGCAAGTGTATGGATTGTGGGGTTTCTATTTTTTTTTGTTTTTTTTTTTTGATAACAAAAGAAAGTTACAGGCCCTTAGGGCCGCATCCTCATTCAACAAATGAATTAGACAAGGGGGGTGGAAATAAATCTAACTCCTTCCTCTATCGAATACGGATATTTTGCCATTGCGTCTGCAACATTATTTGCTTTTCGACTTGTCCAATGAAATTTGTAGTCCCATGGTTTTCGAAATAAAGTGCGGCACTCCTCGGTTTTTTGGGAGAGCTCATGGCTCGGACTTTAACCATCTTTGATAAAATTGAAAGCTTCTTCAGAGTCCGTTTCATTGTACACAAGGAGTGGAGGTGAGTGAAATGCCTCTCATCTGGTACTGACCGAGTCAAAGAGTTTTCCACCACCGGGTAGTTCTTCTTAATGAGTAAATGATCGCGACTCTATGCTTCAAGTTTTGGAAGAATCATTACCATAGTTAGGAGGGTTTGATCAATCATTACCGCCTGGCGGTTGCTGATACCAGATATCTGCAACCGCCATGCGATTGCAGATAATATTCATACTTGAATTTTTATTATTTTGGAAGATATGTTGTGGTACGTTGTTGTATCAATTGATAATTACCCTAATTATAGTTAAAACAAGCCAAATTATAAGGTTTTATTGGAAAATCAAGCTTAGGGACAACATTAAGTACTAAGTGTGATGATTATTTGTTTAACATAATATATAGGTGTATCGTTGATAACTCGCCTAATCACATAATCTACTATTTTACTAACTTAATTACTAGTTTTGTAGTTATTTACTACTTCTATTCACATGTAATAATGATATTTGAGTTCAAGAAACACAAACACTTCAAGATATTTCCCAAAAATCACTAATTTCAAATATGGATGTTTTTGCAACCGCCAGGCGGTTGCAGATATTCAGTTTTCGCAACCGCCAGGCGGTTGCGAAGGCTTCTCGCAACCCCAAGGCGGTTGCGAGTGCTTCAGTTCTTGCAACCGCTGAGCGATTGCGAGAGCTTCTTGCAACCGCTGGGAGGTTGCGAGGTCATATGACAACAGCCTGGCGGTTGCTGATACTAGATATCTGCAACCGCCAGGTGATTGCAGATAATATTCATACTTGAATTTTTATTATTTTGGAAAATACGTTGTGATACGTTGTTTTATCAATTGATAATTACCCTAATGATAGTTAAAATAAGCCAAATTATAAGGTTTTATTGGAAAATCAAGTTTAGGGACAGCATTAAGAACTAAGTGTGATGATTAGTTGTTGAACATAATATATAGGTGTATCGTTGATAACTCGCCTAATCACATAATCTACTATTTTACTAACTTAATTACTAGTTTTGTAGTTATTTACTACTACTATTCACATGTAATAATGATATTTGAGTTCAATAAACACAAACACATCAAGATATTTCCCAAAAATCACTAATTTCGAATATGGATATTTTTGCAACCCGCCAGGCGGTTGCACATATTCAGTTCTCGCAACCGTTGCGAAGGCTTCTCGCAACCGCCAGGTGGTTGCGAGGGCTTCAGTTCTCGAAACCGCTGGGCGGTTGCGAGGTCACATGGCAACCGCACCGCCAGGCAGTTGCAGATAACATTCATACTTGATTTTTTACTATTACGAATGATACGTTGTGGTACGTTGTTTTTCTCAATTGATAATTACCCTAATGATAGTTAAAAACAAGCCAAATTATAAGGTTTCATTGAAAAATCAAGCTTTGGGACAACATTAAGAACTAAGTGTGATGATTAGTTGTTGAACATAATATATAGATGTATCGTTGATAACTCGCCTAATCACATAATCTACTATTTTACTAACTTAATTACTATTTTTGTGGTTATTTACTACTACTATTCACATGTAATAATGATATTTGAGTTCAATAAACACAAACACATCAAGATAATTTCCAAAGGGGGGGGGGGGGGGGGGGGGGGAATTCAAATTTTCACGAAAATTCAAAATTTTCACCCAATTCTTATATATACCCACCATTCTTCCCCTAATTTTTCATTCACAACTCTTACACTCTAAAAAAAACCCAAGACTTCATTTTATCTTCAAATCAAAACACAAACACTATTCTATTCCAATCCACAAAAAAAAAAAACTCAAAAACTTCTTTTTACCTACAAAACAAATAATCAAACACTTTCTTTTATATCTTCAACAAAACACACAACCACACTCTTTTCTTTTATATCTCCAACAAATACCAAACACTTTCTTTTATCTTTATAACAAAATACTAAACACTCATCTTTTTCAATCCACAAAAACTCCAAAACTTCTTTATATCTACAACAAAACACCCAACCACTTTCTTTTCTTTTATATCTCAAACAAAAATCCAAACGCTTTCTTTTATATTCATGACAAAATACCAAACATCATTTTTCCCAATCGACAAAAACTTAAATACCTTTCTTTTATCCCCAAAACAAAACACCAAACACTTTTTTGTATTCTTATATTTTTGTTGGTGTTTTTTTTTGAGTTTTACCATTTTATTTCGACAAAAAAAAAAATTTAGAAAATTCCCGGCATATTATTGTATTTTTTTTTATTTTGAAGAATATTATTTGCAACCGTCATGCGGTTGCGAGCTAAGTCTCGCAACCGCCTAGCGGTTTCCATGTCCTTAAGGACTTCGCAACCGCTTAGCGGTTGCCATGTCCTTAAGGCCTTCGCAACCGCTAAGCGATCGCCCAAAATTTCACAACCGGCTAGCGGTCGCCCCTAAGATGGCGACCGCTATGGCGACCGCCTAGCGGTCGCCTTGGTGTATGGGAGACCGGTCGGCGGTCGCAAGCCACCCACGACGAGGGGTATCCGCGACCGCCTCGGCGACCACCCGGGCGGTCGCAGATACCCTTCGGGCAACCGCCCGCGCGGTTGCAGATGGCCCTAAATTCTTGTAGTGCTAAGAATCATTAGTCCCATTTGATCCGCCCTCTAGATCCGGAGCCAAAGGCCGCCTACAAAAAGATTAATTTGATATGATCGTTTTGATTTACTACAGCGTGCCTGTTTAGTTATTCTTATTCCCATAATCATATAACTTAAATATTGTTTTAACACAAAATGACAATAGTATTCTTTTTCATGTTTTCATAATTTGTTGACTTTGTAATAAAGTACATGACATACTTTGCTTGGTTAGATTCGATACGTGGATCACTGTTACACTCTTTTACTCTTTTATCTATACTATACAATAGTATAATGCAATGTGCTCCTCCACATTTGTGGACTATGCTCACATGGGATCTATACGCACGTGTGACCATATTTCACTACACAACAGTGTAACACAAATGATTTCCTCATTTACGCGTTGGATGCTCGATGACATTTCATGCACGATGTAATCGTAGAAACCATCTTCAAGGTTTGGAAATCGAAAAACTCCACCTAAATGAAACTAACATGGAGTGTTTTTGTGAGATATTGAATTGGCAAGAATGCAGTACTTGTTCTTTGAGTGTATGTTTACTTTTCGAGTTAGGATGCAAGTTTATGGATTGTGGGGTTTCTGTTTTGTTTTTTTGGTAACAAAAGAAAGTTACTGGCCCTTAGGGCCGCATCCTCATTCAACAAATGAATTAGACAAGGGGGGGCGTTGGAAATAAATCTAACTCATTCCTCTATCGAACACAGATATTTTGACATTGCGTCTGCAACATTATTTGGTTTTCGACTTGTCCAATGAAATATGTAGTCCCATGGTTTTCGAAATAAAGTGCGGCACTCCTCGGTTTTTTGGGAAAGATCATGGCTCGGACTTTTACCATCCTTGATAAATTGAAAGCTTCTTCAGAGTCCGTTTCCACCTCGATTCTATGTATCCTATTCTCCCAAGCAATTGATAGGCCTAGACGAATAGCTTCGACTTCTGTTTCGAGCACTCTTGGATTTCGTATCTTCGTGACAAAGCCCAAATCCAATTACCCTCCTCATCTTGCAAGACTCCTCCTGCCGTCCCGTTATTGTTTCGCTCGACAACACTGCCATCCACGTTCAAGCAATACCATCCCGATTTTGGTTTCCTCCATTTATAATTTCTCGAATGTGGTTTCGGCATGGAGCTCATGAAATCCGCGCATAACTGTTTAACTTGATAGAAAATCGCGAACGTTCTCGTCTTGTGTCCTTTGAATATGTTGTTATTCCATGATTTCCACAAGCACCAAACGGTGGCAGCCGCGATCACATTCCAGGGAGTATTCGGGAGTTTCATGCTTACTTCATTTGTAAATTGTATATTCTTCTTCAGCCATTGCTCATCTATACCAAAGAAATCTTCCCATTCTTCCTTCTTTAGTAAGAATTTTCAGATCTTCTTCGCCGAGGGACAATCCCTGAAATATGTGGATTGGATTTTTAGTCGCGTTCGAGCACAGGTCGCACTTCTCGTTCTTCGTCATTCTTCTCTTCTTTCTCAGTTCATTAGTAGCTATCTTGTTTTAAATCGCAAGCCATATAAAATAGCAGATTCGATTGCTACACGGAGCCCTTCAAACCCAATCCACATCGATCCGTCTCGCCTCTGTTGCAGAATAACGTTGGAACAAGGATTTATACACAATTTGACATGTAAATTTCCCATCCGCGGTCAGACTCCAAATAATCCTATCGTCCTCGTCCTTGCGTATCATATGCGCTGCCAAGATTTTCGCACGCCACGGATCCGGGATAGACGAATTAATTCGATCCAATTTCCAGTTATCGTCTTCATCCAGAACATCTGCTAATTTAATGCCATAATCCTCATGTGTGATGAGGCTCACCTTCTCACATATTCTTGATTCACCCAGCATTCCTCAGAGTCTTGTGAGCGGACAACGGGCTTCAATTTACAAGCAAAGAATGTAGGAGAGCTTGATCCCTGATGGGAAGGACCCTACAAAATCTCGGGAATCTTTGGACCCCCAACCTACCAGCTTGCCAACTCCGAAGGCGCAACACTCCACAATACCTCGAATGCCCTTAATCTTAGAAAGTATTACGCTTAATGTAAATTTAGAAGTTTGTGCGTAAATAAAAGTTGTTTATATATGGATGGTTCCTATACAAAAACAAAATGGGGAAAATATGGTTGCACGACAAAATGATGACCCTATATGAAGTCATCTCAGCAACCCAATCCCAAGGGGCCATCTATTACAAACAACAAACCCTCGCCCAATAGGTATATCAGGCCATATCCTATACAAAGGTCCTTATACCACTAAAACAACCCTTACTAAGCCTCCTCAATCGGATGCTTTCCCTCCCTAATAAGTCAACGTCGTTGCTCCTCGGACAAGGCTACAGGATCGCCAATCACCACAGTCAGAACCACAACGTCTTTGGGAATCGCTAGATGAACTTCTGTAAAAACTTGACGAATGCTGAGATCAGGGATCGCCAAGTCCCGAAGGAAACCTGGCAAAGCTTGAATGGCATCCCGGCACAGTCGATACTCGATACGGACTAAGTCACGCATCTCTCGTTGAAAAGACTCACGAAGGATAGATGGACCCGTTATGTCCAAAACTGCTTGGACTCTGGCCATCATTATAGCCACCTCCTGGGTGCGAGTCATCTCTAGTACTTTTTGATTCACCGCGTCCCTCTCCCTCATAACGCGCAGCAACTGCTCATCGAAAGATTGTATTTGGTCCCTCAGGTCTCCCATCGTCTCCTCCAAGCCCAACATCCGTGCCTTCTCTAACACCAACCGGCGTTCCAATTCCCATGACTTGTTGCTTTCACTTTGTAACATCTCATCATAAACCTCCTAGAGGTCTCACGATCCGCCTTCAGTCGAGATAACTCCTTTTGGGCCTCCAACATACCCCTCTCCAGCTCGTCCTGGAGACGGTACACTATGCCAAAATCGGAAGAGGAGCCCTCTCGGAAACCAATGGCATTCAGCACCATATAAATCTGCACGAATCAATCATATTACCACAACGAAGGTGTAAAGGTTAATGTTAGGTAGAATGAACGGACAACTACTATACCTCTCA
Organism: Linaria vulgaris; assembly: GCA_948329865.1. Classification (NCBI taxonomy): domain Eukaryota; kingdom Viridiplantae; phylum Streptophyta; class Magnoliopsida; order Lamiales; family Plantaginaceae; genus Linaria; species Linaria vulgaris. The sequence continues at coordinate 9,207,474 of OX415249.1, read as the reverse complement.
TAAATCTTTGCAGGCTAGGTCCTGAAGGCTGGATAGAGGGAGAGTCTTCATCAACTCGCAATCTAGCATATTCAATAGACCGCTGAAATAGTTCCGGTAAACAAATCTGAGGCAGAAGTAGCTGGAGGAACGGAACCACCGCCTCTCCCCCCACCCCCCCCCCCCCCCCCCCCCGAAGGGCTGAGACCCCACGGGAATGGGATTTCCCTCGAGGGGCGGAGAGCCCTCGTGATCGAAACCCTCTCCGAAGGGATGAGACCTCCCAGGAGTAGGAGAAGGAAGACCCTCTCTACCACGTTTATCATATCAAAAACATCTCCCTCAGGAGAAGACCGCGCTATCAAATGGGGTGTAGAAGGATCCATCCGAAAAGGGGTAACCACCGTACCCTCGGGCACGATATGTTCCAATGGATTTACTGGGGGGGCTACGATAGGCAAAGCCCTATGATCCCTCTCATCTGAAAAAGGACTTGTCACCAACTCAAAGTTCGACTGATAAGAGCCCTTGTCCTCTGAAAGGGCGTATCCGTCGTTTGGTATTTGCCTCAAAAAGCCTTATCAAAAGGCTTGATGGCAAACATCTCCATCTCCGCACCTATCAGGATTACAAGCATACTATAAGGCCAAAGTATTGAGGAGTACCATAAATAGAAAAGAAGAAGAAGAACTTACGAAAAAGAAGTTACTGTGCAGGGGCTGATGAGAGAGATTGAATATCTCCACCCCCTCCTAAAGACCTGCAAGGATCAGGGACTCGGGAAGCTCCAACAAGCCGTTAATATCATAAGTGCCCGAGAACAACCCAAAACCCGACAAAACTTCCCACTCACGCACCAATGTCTCAGGATCGGGGACGATATATCGTAAACCCCATCGGGGCGGCACTCCCCATGAACTAGCCGATGAGCCCTTTGGACGGACAAAAAAGAACCTCCGCCACCAATCCCCTCGATGAAAATGATGGTTGGAGGCATGCGTGAAGTCCTTGCTATTGTCCCGATAGGCCAGGCTAAAAAAGGCAGGGCTACCTAAACAAGGGCGTAAGATGAATATTGCCCCCACCCGATAGGGAGACATCGGGAGGTTTAAAAGCTCGCAACATAGAATATACCCCACCAAATGACGATAGAAGTTAGGTGAAAGTGCAAGATTTCTGGATGTTAGGATAACATTGAGATTTTCAATGTTAGAGTAACATTGCACGTCCAGAAACTGTTTTACAATCTAGTTATTATTATTATTACTGTTTTGCCTTATTCACTTAACTAACTGAGTTCCACAGTTGTAGTTGTCTTTGATTATTATTCAGGAAACAAACTTGCATTAGGTTGGACGCTCAAAGTTTCCAAGATGAGAAGTTTCCTTAATTAAAGCAAACGGCTTATAAAAGGAAAGAAGAAGTCTAGTGCGACTAGGAAAGCTTCCAAGGGAAAGTCCTGAATTGAAGAAGGAGTCTTTCCTTAGCTAGATCACTGGCGAAGGAACTTTTATTCAAGAAGGACTGCGAGAACAAGGAAGAGGAGTTCGAGAAGGAAACAAAGAGAATTACCAACCGTGTACAACACACCTTGAAGTCGAAGATCAAGAACCTATATATAGGTGTGAAGTACACCAAGACAAACAACGAGACAAGAGCTAATCAATCCGAGAGATTAATTTACAGTTGTTGAGTGTTGTCTTGCTTTAGCAAAGTTTTTAAGTTGTTAGAATAGATCTAAGAGTGAGGCGCTTTTAGAGATAGTCGAAGCAACTCTTGTGTGCTTTGCTTAGTTTGAACAATTCGAGAGTGAGGAGCTTGAGAGTTGTGAGAACGCCTTTGTTAAACCCTTGTGGTATTTTGCCTACGGCTCGGAAGTTAATATAATCCTATATTCACTTCTTAAATTCGTGTTTGTTTATTCCGCTGCAAACTGTTACTCTGGTCTGCTGTTAAAGTAACATCGTCGAACTAACAGCGAACACAAACTGCTGTTAGAACTTCAGTGTTAAGTTAACATCAACAACGTATCAACCCGATCCACAATTTCAATTGGTATCAGAGCCAAGCACCAACTTCACCGGTGTTTGGCGTTGATACGACAAGATGGACAGCTCCAACCCCAATACCAGCAGGTTGCCAGTATTGGAAGGTCCCAACAACTATGCCTACTGGAAGATCAGACTCAGAGTCCACATCAAATCCATCGACCTCAAAGCTTGGGAAGCTGTACTAGAAGGCTATACCATCCCTTATCTGCCAAGAGATGGAGATGCTGACCTGGTGCCAAAGCCAAGGGGACAATGGACAGCCGCTCAAATTGCTCTCTACAACTACAATGAGAAGGCTCTCAATGCTATTTTTAGCTGGATAGGTAATCATATGTTTAAACTTGTTCAAACTTGTGATACTGCTAAAGCTGCATGGGAAACACTTGAGTTACATTGTGAGGGTGATGTGGCTGTGAGGGATTCTAAGTATAGGAAACTTTTGAGAGACTTTGAGAAGATTGAGATGGGAGAAGAGGAAACTATTGATAGTTATTTTGAGAAACTTCTTGATATATCTAATCAATGTCAGAACTTAGGTTTTGTAATTCCTAATCAGACCATGGTGTATAAAGCCTTTAGAACACTATCTTCTAAGTTTACAGTCAAAAGAATTGCTATGAATGAGTCTAAAGATCTTGCCAACATGAGTTTCCAGACCTTGATGAACACTATGAAAGAATTTGAATTAGAATTCCTAGGAAAGTCTAGCAAGCAATTAGCTTTATCCCTTCTCGGAACTAGTTCAGATTCTGCAGGTAGTGATGAGGATGAATATGAGTTGATCTCTTCTAACTATGGCAATATTACCAAAAAGTTTAGTAAATTAGGTTTCAAAGGTAAACAGAAAGAAAAACTAACTGGTAATGATGGCCCCGGTTACAAGAAATTGCCCCCTAAATTTGTTAAGTACATGGCATCTAAGAGCACACCTCAAGATGTAGAAAAATTAAAGGATGTTCAGTGCTATGAATGTAAGGGGTATGGTCACTATAAACATGAATGTGCTAACACCCTCAGAACAAGAGGGAATTCTCATTGGGTTTGTGTAGATGACTTCAATGAAGATGATTTTGAATCTGGAACAAGTACCGAAGAACACTCAGAGGAAATCAAAACTGTTGCGCTATGCACAAGGATCACCTGGACCAATGAAGACTCCAGAAATTGCCTAGGATCACAATGTTACTCTAACATTGGTGAACCAACAGCAAAGCAGGAAATCTTTTTTGGAGACTGGAACAGCAATGATTCCCAGGTTATCTCTGATGAACTCTCTGATTGTGATGATACTAACTTTGACTGTTTTCATGGTACAGTTGATCTAGAAGAAGAGTACTCCCAAGAAGAAGAATTATCCCAGGAGGAGATTCTTGATGATCTGCACACAACATTCCTCAGGCTTGAGAGAGAGAATGTGAAACTCATAAAGAAGAACAAAGCACTGACTCATGACATCGAGTGTCTGAAAAACATGTTGAAACTCTATGAAAGAGATCTTGACAAAGCTGAAGCTGAGTTGAAAGAGGTAAAGGATAAACTCAAGAAAGACACACAGATCATAGCTAAATGGAATGCAGGTACTTCCAAACTTGATGAGGTACTAAGCATGGGAAATTCAGGTTCATGTGGTCTGGGATTTGTTGAGAAACCTTCCTCTTCTATTGTAAAATCTGCCTATCTATCTTCTAGCTGTGTTAAAGAATCTGATTCTAAGAGTTTAGGTACCATCAACACTGTGAGAAATAAACCTACGTTTATCTGTCAATACTGTTACCAACCAGGCCACATAAAACCATTCTGTAGAAAATTTATAAGAGAATGTGGTAAGAAAACAGTTACTGAACCCAATGTTAGAACAACAGCAGTTTCTGATGTTAGACCAACATTAGGTTCAGGACAGAAAGGTAGAACATGGGTAGAAAAAGTTAAGACCCCTAAGATTAAAGTTGTTTGCAATGTTGTTTTCTCTGCTGTGTATTCTAACCTTTCAGGTAAGTGGTACTTCGACAGTGGATGTTCAAGACACATGACAGGCAACATTGACAATCTTGTGAATATGGTTTCTGTGAGTACTGGCACTGTGACCTATGGTGGTGGTACAAAAGGGAAAATCATTGGAAATGGGACACTTAATGTTGATGGATTTCCACCCTTGAAGGATGTGTTGTTGGTTGAGGGGCTACAGGCAAACTTAATCAGCATCAGTCAACTATGTGATGATGACTTGCTGGTTACATTTGACAGTTCATCTTGTGATATTTATGATAGTGATAATGTACTTGTTATGACAGGTACTCGGTCCAAGGACAATTGCTACCTATCTCAAGAGGAAGCAGAGTGTTTCCATGCTAAAATAGATGAAGCATCTATATGGCATAGGAAACTTGGACATGTTCACTACAGGAACCTTGAGAAATTGCAAAAAGTTGATGCTGTAAGAGGCTTACCTAAGCTATCTTGCCCAGGTAAGCTTGTCTGTGGTGATTTTCTCAAGGGTAAACAAACTAGAGCAGTTCATGCCCCCCTACAGGTACAGAATGCTAATCCTAGATCTAGTAGGTGCTTTGAACTGTTACATATGGACTTGATGGGTCCCATTGAGGTGAGTAGTCTGAATGGTAAGAAATATGCCTTTATTATTGTAGATGACTTCTCTAGATATACTTGGGTAAAGTTTCTTAAAGAAAAGTCAGAAGCTTTTGATCAGTTCAAAATTCTTTGTGCTAGTATTAAAAACTTATATGGCTCTTCTTTGACTAAAATTAGGTCTGACCATGGTAAAGAATTTGAGAATGCTAGTTTTGATAACTATTGCAATGTTAAAGGAATTTTCCATGAATACTCAGCACCTAAGACACCTCAGCAGAATGGGATTGCTGAAAGGAAGAACAGGACACTTCAAGAGATGGCCAGAGTCATGCTGAATGCCAAAAATATATCCAAGAGACTCTGGGCTGAAGCTTTAAACACTGCTTGTCATATTAGTAACCGGGTGTACCTCAGACCTGGAACTAACATGACTCCATATGAACTCTTGAAGGGTGTGAAACCAAATATTGCACATTTTCATGAATTTGGATGTGACTGTTATCTGCTAAATGACAGGGATTATCTTAATAAATTTGATCCAAAAAGTGAAAAATGCATCTTTGTAGGATACTCTGCCAATAGTACTTCCTTTAGAGTCTACAATCCTAGATTGAAGACAATTCAGGAATCAGTGAATGTTGTGTTTGATGATTTCTTACTTGATACAGGTACTGGTAATATTAATGTCTCCAATGTTGAACCAACAGTGGAGATTGATGATGTTACTCCTTCCAATGGTACTCCAACATTGGACCATGAAGCTGGAAATGCAGAACAGGAGACAGAACCCAATGTTAGACTAACACCAGCTAGATCTGATGTTAGACTAACAGCAGAAGATTCTGACTCTGAAGTTGAAGCTGTCACTGGATCTAGAAGGGACCCTCCAGCTAGGATTCAGAAAGACCATCCAGCATCACAGGTAATAGGTGAGATCACTGAACGGGTAAGGACACGCAACAAAGAAAGAATTGACTATAGTGATATGGTCAAGATGTGTGTCTGTATGAATTTCACTTGTACTGTTGACAATGCCTCATGTTTTGTTTCCTCTATTGAACCTAAGAATGTGACTGAAGCCCTTCTTGATAACATTTGGATTAATGCCATGCAGGATGAACTATTACAGTTTACTAAGAACTGTGTTTGGAAGTTGGTACCTAGACCACCTAGTGTAAATGTAATAGGAACTAAATGGATCTTTAAAAACAAAAGTAATGAGGAAGGAGTCATAGTTAGGAACAAAGCTAGACTGGTTGCTCAGGGATACACTCAGGTTGAAGGTGTAGATTTTGATGAGACTTTTGCTCCAGTTGCTAGGATAGAATCTATTAGATTACTCTTAGCCATTGCATGCTGTCTTAAGATAAAACTATACCAAATGGATGTTAAGGGTGCTTTTCTTAATGGGCTGATTGATAAGGAAGTATATGTTGAACAGCCTAAGGGATTCACAGATCCTAAGTATCCAAACCATGTGTACAAGCTTGAAAAAGCCCTTTATGGTCTTAAACAAGCACCTAGAGCATGGTATGAAAGGCTTACAGAATTTCTATTAAGTCTTGGTTTTGTTAGAGGTGGAGGAGATAGAACTCTGTTTGTTTTGAAGAAAGATTCTCATATCTGTATTGCTCAAATCTATGTTGATGATATTGTGTTTGGCTCAACTAACAATTCTATGTTAGAAAAGTTTGTTGAATCAATGACAGGGCAGTTTGAAATGAGTATGATGGGAGAATTGAATTTCTTCCTTGGTCTTCAAGTGAAACAAACAGGTACTGGCATATTCCTTTGTCAGGAAAAGTATGCAAAGAATTTGGTAAAAAGGTTTGAATTAGCAGATTCAAAGCCTTGTAAGACTCCCATGGCATCTGCAGTGAAGATGGCCAGGGATGATACTGGTGTCAATGTTGATCCAACATTGTACCGTTCAATGATAGGAAGCTTGTTATACTTGTCTGCTTCAAGACCTGATATTATGTTCTCTGTGTGTGTATGTGCAAGGTACCAGGCATGTCCAAAGCAGTCACATCTGATTGCTGTGAAGAGAATACTTAGATACATATCTGGCACTTTGGCCCTTGGCATATGGTACTCTTATGATACTAACACAAATCTTGTAGGTTTCAGTGACTCAGATTGGGCAGGTGATACTGATGACAGGAAGTCTACAAGTGGAGGATGTTTTTATCTGGGGAACAACTTGGTCTCATGGTACAGTAGAAAGCAAAACTGTGTGTCACTATCCACTGCTGAGGCTGAATACATTGCAGCAGGTAGTTGTGTCACCCAGTTGGTATGGCTCAAACATATGCTACTGGACTATGGGTTGGACAGTGATACCTTACTTATGTTTTGTGATAACCTTAGTGCTATAAGCATCTCTAAGAATCCTGTTCAGCATTCTAGGACAAAACATATAGACATTAGGCATCACTTTCTGAGAAACATGGTAGAAGACAAGCTTATTGACATTGAACATATAGAAACTAACAATCAGCTTGCTGATATGTTCACTAAACCATTAGATACTGAGAGGTTCTTCAGTCTGAGGAACTCTCTTGGCATGTGCATTGTTTAGAGATGTTAGTTCACCAGTGTTGACATAACACCACTGTCTAGCATTGGTTATTGGTTGTGGTGTAGCTGTAATTCTTTTATGTTCCTTTTTTGCACTCTTTTTTCTTGCATATTACATCTTTGTTAGAGAAACTGTTGGTTGTGTGGTTGACCTGTATGAATAGCTAAGGTGATTGGTGAACAGGTACATATCAAAAGGTTTGTAAAGAAATAACTCTGATGTTAGTCTGTGAATGTTAACCTAACATCATGGGAGAAGCTGGGATACACAGAGCTCACTACTCTGATGATATTCAGTTGTGACTTATCCATGTTAGGTTTGACAAGGTATGAAGAGAAGTTGGGGTACATGATGTTGAAGGCCTCATTGTCATTCAGTTGTGCTTATTTTCATATTTTTGTCTATGGCCAAGGTTTTTACATGATAGTGATCTTTCCTACTGGGGTGTATAAAGTTTAGACTGTGTGCATTCAGTAGCATTGATTACTTAGTATTTCCTTGATAAACAGGTTAGTAAACAAGTATGCATGAGGAGTTGGGGTGGAGAAATATTTGATAAAAGTGTTGTCTTCATTCAATTTCTTTGTACTTGCCTGATCTGTAGCTGATAGTTAAGTTGTTGGGGTGTGTGGAGTCCTGTGCTGCCCACATTCAGTGATGAGACTGTCCTTTAACATTCATCAGTTTTTTTATTCAAAAGAGTTTCTAAAAATAGTGAAAGTTAAAGATAAATTGATATGTCCTGATCCCAGTTAGCAAGGCGGTTTGTATGTGGTTACCATCTCTCAAATGTTAATCTAACATGGTTGCATTCATTCTAGTTCTGCATATTTCCTTTTGTCGGTTTGGGCTTAGGGGGAGTAGTTAAGTATCTTGTGTTGAGGCATACTTCTTGGGTGACCAGCTACAGGTAAAAGCACTATGTTTTGTGATCTTCTTGCTGTGGGAAAATCTTTTCCGTGGATAAGTATATCCTCTGTGTTTTTCTCTGTTTGATTTGTCACTTGCTTATACTGATGATCTTAAGCTGTGTCATTGTACCTGTGTACGTGGTTGAAGCTTCAGATTAGTACATGAATATCTCACGCTCTCACAAGATGATGCTACTTTGGATGAAGCCCTGCACCTCCTACTTCCCTCCCTGATGTTAACTTGCCAATGTTAGTCCAACATTGTAACAGTGTAACTTAAAAGTTTTCAGGTATGAAGACTGCTCTGGTTACGTGTTAACCTAACACTGACACGTGGTAAGAATAACATGTAGGGGACGTGTGATAGTGGTCAGATTATTATGGTAACATGTTACAACACCACTATTCCATGCTCTTCATCTGAATCATATATATAATTTGCCCTAATTTCTTCTTCATTCTAACGCTAACAACTGTGCAAAGCAAATTACTCTCTAAATTTTCAAAATCTTCAATCTTTTATCTCAAAGTTACTCTAACAATGGCACGCAAGTCCAATATTGATGCTCTTGCAGAAGCAGCTGCGCAAATCGAGCGAGCGCCACGACGCAGTACCAGACGCACCACCGCTGAAACCACAGTCGCCGCCTCTCCAAAGAGTAAAGCTACCACTCAACGGCGCAAGGGCAAAAAGATTTCAAAGAAAGATGTTGGTTCAACATCAGATGCTGTCGAGCAAGCCCCTGCTCCCACCAATCCTGAAATCGAGGTAACAATGGCTAACCCTACTCCGAGTATACCTGCTGATGTTGATGTTGGTATTGAGGGGGAGAATGAGGCCCCTGTGATTGGGTTGGGTAGTGCTGTGATTGAGCCAGCTGAGGCTAATGTGGTTGAGGAACTGGTGGAGCCAACTGTGGCTAGTTCTGTTGAGCCTAATGAGGCTAATGATGATGAGTTTGCTGCTGCTGAGGAGAGTGGACATGCTACTGGTGAGCATGATGAGGATTTGTCTGAGGAGATTGCTGCTGATGGAAATCTTGGTGTAAATAATGGGGTTACTACTGAAGGTAACCAAGCTGTTGTGAGTGATCAACCAGCTGAGGTTGAAGGAGAAGAAGAGGATGAGGATGAAAACCTTTCCTTGGCTGCTCTTGCAAATGCTGCCAGGAAGAAGAAGGGTAAGGAGGTGATGGCTGAGTCTTCTGAGGATGAGTCAGAAGAAGAAAAAGAAGAAGAAGAGGTTGAGGAGGAAGAGGAAGAGGAAGTTGATGAAGAAGAGCTTGTGGCTGATGAGCCAGAGGAAGCTGATGTTACTCTAACATCAGATGATGATCAGTTTACTGATCTGATGATGAAAGAGTATCCACATGAAGCTTACTCTGACTTCTATGTGTCTCCTGATGCTGAGGAGCAATGGGAGGCATACCAAGCCAGGGTAATCCACAAGGAAAGGGCTATTGAGGAGGGTATTTTCAAAGAAAACAGGGTGTTTGAGTTGCTTGAGGTTAGAGGAGTCTTGGGCTCTGTGCAGAATCTGTCTGCATATGTTCCTGATGTAGTGAGAGAGTTCTACATGAATCTCTCTGAGTGGGTGATCAACGTGGATTCTCCTAAGTATGGGAAGGCTTGGGTGAGGAAGAAGATCTATGACATCACTCCTGCCATGATCAATGAGGCTTGGGGTCTTCCTGATCCTGAAGAGTCTGAGGATCCTACTATGGAGGAGATCATCACTGATCTTACAGGTGGTCTCACTAGGCAATGGAGAGAGAGCTTTCCCACAACCAGGCTGACTTCTCTTAGTGCCATCCTTCACAAAATCAGCACTTACAATTGGCTTCCTTCTTCCAACACTACTGTGATGACAAAAGAGTCAGCAAAGTTGGTGTACAAGCTGAAGAATGGACTGAGTGTAAACATTGGTGAAAAAGTGCTGAGACACATGAAGGAAGTCACTACAAAGCCCAAAGGAATCCTTCCCTATCCCTCTCTGATCTCATGCCTATTGGTGAAGCAAGGCTTCAAAACCAAGAAGACTGAAGGATGGTTCAGCAACAAGGCTGTAATGTCAATCACCAGGAGCTACTTCACTAATGTGAGGATCCAGGATTTGCCTTGGAACCCTCAAGGAGAAGCTGGTCCCAGCAGGAAAAAGAAGAAGAAGACACACAAGTTTGCTGCTTCTTCAGTTCCAGTGAGCAGTGGTGACAGCTGCTCAGTGATTGCAGATGCTTTTGTTGAGGAAACCTTGGTCTGGCTGGATAGGGAGTACAAGGACACCCAGAGGGAAATAGCTGACAAGCAAGTCAGACTGCAGGAACTGGACAGCTTGAGGAAACACTTGAAGGATCTGCCTTCCTCACAAAAAGGGGGAGAGTAGATCAAATTTCAAAATTTCCTGCAAGTTTTTTAGTTTCTGTTTCTAATGCCTTTTGAACAATTGTTTTCTTTTTATTCTGATCAAGGAGTCTGTTCCTTGCTGCTAGTATGGACTGTAATTAAGTACTTTTTAATTTTGGGTACTTAGTGTTTCTGCTTATGCTATTATTGAACTGTGATTACTGGTACTAACTCTGTTTTGCAGGTGTTAACTTTCTGATGTTAAACCAACATTGATAAAGCTGGATGTTATAACATCGAGAGTATCAGTGTTAGAATAACATTGGATTAGTCCCTTCTGATATTCAGGGGGAGAGTACTTAGTTTTTCATTGTTATGATATAATGAAGTTTTTCTGAATAATTTGATCTGATAAGAACTGTTTCTTAGGTTTTGTGATTAAGGCAAAAAAGGGGGAGATTGAAAGTGCAAGATTTCTGGATGTTAGGATAACATTGAGATTTTCAATGTTAGAGTAACATTGCACGTCCAGAAACTGTTTTACAATTTAGTTATTATTATTATTATTGTTTTGCCTTATTCACTTAACTAACTGAGTTCCACAGTTGTAGCTATCTTTGATTATTATTCAGGAAACAAACTTGCATTAGGTTGGACGCTCAAAGTTTCCAAGATGAGAAGTTTCCTTAATTAAAGCAAACGGCTTATAAAAGGAAAGAAGAAGTCTAGTGCGACTAGGAAAGCTTCCAAGGGAAAGTCCTGAATTGAAGAAGGAGTCTTTCCTTAGCTAGATCACTGGCGAAGGAACTTTTATTCAAGAAGGACTGCGAGAACAAGGAAGAGGAGTTCGAGAAGGAAACAAAGAGAATTACCAACCGTGTACAACACACCTTGAAGTCGAAGATCAAGAACCTATATATAGGTGTGAAGTACATCAAGACAAACAACGAGACAAGAGCTAATCAATCCGAGAGATTAATTTACAGTTGTTGAGTGTTGTCTTGCTTTAGCAAAGTTTTTAAGTTGTTAGAATAGATCTAAGAGTGAGGAGCTTTTAGAGATAGTCGAAGCAACTCTTGTGTGCTTTGCTTAGTTTGAACAATTCGAGAGTGAGGAGCTAGAAAGTTGTGAGAACGCCTTTGTTAAACCCTTGTGGTATTTTGCCTACGGCTCGGAAGTTAATATAATCCTATATTCACTTCTTAAATTCGTGTTTGTTTATTCCGCTGCAAACTGTTACTCTGGTCTGCTGTTAAAGTAACATCGTCGAACTAACAGCGAACACAAACTGCTGTTAGAACTTCAGTGTTAAGTTAACATCAACAACGTATCAACCCGATCCACAATTTCATTAGGCGTCAGTTGGCTAGGGCATATTTGCCAGTATCGAAAAATAACTTGAAGAAACGGATGGAAAAACACCCACACCCCATAGCGCATCTGCTCACAATAGACAGTTAAGTAACCTGAAGGGGGGTCATACGCCCTCTGATCAGGATGGGGTATAACGACGTCGTATTTATCAAAATCCAAAGTGTACTCAACAAAGAGGGTCATAATAGATTCCCCATATTCGGTACTCAAAGCGGATCCGACACGCCCTCGGCCCATCAGCCTTGAAGGACTCAAGGGAAGCAAATTGAACACCGAGGAGCGATCAGCCGAGGAATAAGGCTCTCTACCCATGAACACCTCCCTAATATGGTTCATCCTACGGGAATCCGCATGTGAAGGCCCTGACGTAGCCCTCGCCAAAGATCTCCCCATGAGGGCAGCCTAACCCTCATCGTCCCTATCCCTCGGCCCATGGGACAAACTTTCGGAAGAGGCATGACGAACGCCTAGCCGCAATGAAAGATTCCGAGCTGAGTTACGAGAAGAATTCCTCGAAGAAACAGAGTCGCCCTGCCTATAGCGTGGAGGCATCATCTTGCCAAGTAAGTCCCTTACTAGTTTTTCACACTTAGTTTAAAAACTAACCAAGAGAAAAACGAAAGCGGAAAGAGAAAGTCTAGCTTTGCGAAAAAAGAGTAAACAACTCCAATATCTTGGAAAATCTTTGGAAGTGAGTGTGAGAATGTTCACTAAACTCCAAATATATATATATATATATATATATATATATACTCGGACATTCCTCTTGAAAATTGAGTTAAAGCTTGAGTTGTCGAAGTAAAAACATAGCCAAGGACACGTGCCAGTGGATATCTCTATTTAGAGAAAAGTAATTCCAAAGTTTGCCATGCAAACGGACATGTCCTGCTAAATCATTTACTTGGCCAGCAAGAATGAGAATATTAACTCAAGTGAAATGAGGGGGCTGTATTTATATATACTAATTTTTTTTTAGCGGCTACAAGTGCGAAAAGAAAGAAATAGAGAAAGGACAAAATAACTGTTTATTCATAAAATGCCGAGAAACCCTCGAAAAACAAGTACAATCGTGAAAAATACCTACAAATGCTAAAAATGCGAAATTAAAAGTTCAAAATTTAAAAACCTAAACAATCAAATACTAAAATTCCAAAACAAAAGAAAAATCCTAAACTCCCGAAGTCAAACGAAGAGAGGCCGAAGGGGTGGAAGAAGTGGTTCCCTCGGGGGGAAGAGTCCTCATACTCAAAAGACTGGGCGGCACAGTTATCAAAGACAACTGAGTATCGGGTGAAAGCACCCCTACGGAGCCGCTAGGTCTCGGACTCGCACCACCAACCCGGACTTCACTCCTCAGCCTAGTAGGAGAAGTTAAGGGAGAGGCCCGAGGAGACACGCCACTATGCCTCTCGAAGAAAGCATAAGCATTCTCGGGGTTGGCTGAATTCTTCAACTTACGGATATCAAAAGCCTTCGCGAAGTCAACGCCCAGCCGCAGCAGCCCCATCGCCAACTTGGCACACTCCAGGTATCCCCACAGCATATGCCATGTCAGAACACCGTGGTGCCGCCTCTCGAAGAGGTCCGAGCACTGTCGCATAGTTTCCTTCTGGCGTACTTCACTGCCGCTTCCACTTTAGCCTACAATTCCTCGGGAGAGACAGACACGTCTAGTTTCCCCGAGGCTGACTCTGCCCGATCAAAGGCTTGGCCCAGCTGCTCTTGGAGAACCCTCTCCCTTTCGTATGCCTCCTCCTTCTCCTTCTCAAGGAGCACGATCCTATCCTTCAAAGCCTTCTCCGAATCTTCCAACTTCATAACCGTGGCCTGCAGACGTTTCATCAACTCATCCCGCCTCACTATCTCTTTCTGGTCCTCCCCCCATCGAAAATCTACAAAGATATATTTGTGCAGAGGACATCCATCTCCATCTGATCTTCCTCCTCTTGAAGTTAAAGGGCACTACCTGCTCTCGAAGGACTCTCACCTCCTCCCCACCCTTGTTGTAACCCTGCTCGGCCACAGTAGCAGCCTCACTGGCCTTTCCTACCTAAGAACAAAGAGATATCAGGCGTGAGCTCTTCTATCAAAAAGGAATTCCTACAAGGGTAAGTTATAAAGAATGATAAAGAGAAAAAAAGAGGAAGACTTACCATGAGCCCCATCCAGTTGAGGCATGTCTGCATAAAGTGGAAGCCATCGGAGGGAGTGGCATTGGAGGAGATGAAGAAACGGAGGACTTCTCCAAAGGCATTGTCCAAAGTCTGCATTGATGGCAGATCCTCCAAACGGGGAGGAACCCCTGGAAAAGGCATCCCAAATGAGCTTCCCCCTAGGGAAATAGTTACCGGAATCGAGGCGATAGTAGCGGAGTTAGTGAATAAAGCTCGATGAACACCCGCATGGGATGAAGGACCCGCCGCCCCCAAAAGGGAATCCAGAAGCAAAACCTTGATGTCCAGCTGCGACGAGTCTGCAGGCTGCGCCTCAGGAACCTCCGGAACGTCCTCGAAATCACCTAACGATACTTTCGAGTTAGACTTGAGGAGCTGCGCCAACAAATCCTCCCCTATAAGAAAAATCGTAAGTCAGAAAACTACAGAATAAACGATAAATAATTATAAGTCAGATAAGGGAAGCGAGTAACTACCTGAGAGAAGAGACTCCCCTTCCATGATCATCGGAGCTTTTCCCTTACCTACGTTACCTATGGAAAAAAGGAAGAGACAACTTGCCTTAGCCAAAGAAAAAAGGACAAAATCAGAATCATTTGAGAAAAAACAAGAATCACAAAGAACTTACTAAGAGCAAATGGCTCGAAAAGTGACCCTTCCGAAGGCGCCAAGGAAGGTTCTTCCATTTCCTTCCGGGACGAAGACGAAGGGTCGTCAGAAGAAATAGTCACATACTCCGGCGCAACTACTGACAACGTTCCCTCCGTCGTTGGACTCCTTTTTGAAGGGAAACCTCCATCCGAAACAAACTCCCCTCCCAAAGTCCTCGGAGAACCCTCTGTGGCAGAAATTGAACTGGATACCGGAACCATAGCTGATCGGGGGTCTACGATGGACAGGGGGACGACTCCATGGATCACGCCATCTTCCCTGATGATGAAGGGCAAATGATCCTCCTCCTCCTCCACCCGGTGCATGTCCTTGTCTTTGGGAGTACTAACCTCCTCATCTTCCTCCTCGGGAGCATCGAAAGTTCCACTAGATGAGCGAGCCGAAGAAGCCGCCTGAACTGCCTGAGCCCTAGACTTCTTCCAACCACTCGAGACCGGAATATCCTGCTCCGATGGCTTCACGGTTATGGATAGGTCCAAAGGACCCTTGCGCGAATAATACTTCGCCAGAATCTCCCCTGCAATAAAAGAAAGAAAATCCTTAAGGACCTTAAGAAAGAAAATTTACTCGAAGCAATAAAAGAGGTTAAGATAGAATTACTTTCCAAAGGAGGCCAGTTCCTCGGAAGATACAACCTCTCGTACAAATTACCAAAATCCTCCTACTCCATCAGAGCTTTGGCCGAAATAATGGGGGAGAAACCCATCTCCGAGTCCTCAAGATACAATGGAGCCTTAGCCTCCCTCCAATCGAATGGCATATCCCATTCACCGTCCACGGGCTTCACGAAGAAGTACTTATCCTTCCAAGTACTGTGGGAGCTGAGTGACCCCTCCAAAATCTTCTTCGTCGAATTCTTGGCAGAATCCCGATGGTGAAAGTGGTAAAAAGGGAGCCCCCCCAGGTGAGATTATGATATCGAAAATCGAAACGAATCGAGCCATGGTGCAGCTCAATCCCTTCACTTGGCACCAGAAGACAAAAATGCAAAGAGCGGCAAAGCTATTCGGAGTCACTTGACTCGGACAAACATTGCTCGCCTTGAAAATCTCGCAGAAGAAAAAAGGCCTAAAAGACCGCCACCCACACCTCATCTGCGCAAAGTATACCGTGAGGTAGCCCCTCGGAGGTTTGTTAGCCCTCTCCTTCTTCATCGGAATCTTGAAGGTCATATTCTTCTGGTATGCCCCCAAGCTCTTGAACAGGGATGACACCTCTTTCCGAGTAACCGTACTCGCAGTCTCCTCAGTGGGCTTCTTTGCTTTTGAAGCCCTGGCCTTCTTTGAAGGAGCAGCATCACCCTCCTCCGCCGTGGCAAAAGTTCGCCCTTCCTCTTACGAGTGGATGCAGCAGGACCACTCGCAGTAACGCCACCAGTGACCGCCGGTGAATCGATGGCGGAAGTGAAAGCCACAGCCCCCGAGGCTGATGCGACAGTGGTGCAATCAGTAGCAGATGAAGTCATTTCTATAGAGGAAGAAAGATGCGAGAAATATTTGCAGCGATTCGAAAAGAGCTTGCAAAATCAGAGAGAACAGTAGAGAGATTGTTTTGTAAAATATTTGCTGGAAAAAAGATTGAGAATAGAAGTGGGGAAAAAGGGGCGTGATGGCTATATTTATAGCCAACGCCATAAAGATCGTGGGGAGTAATAACTCCCCACGTAACTCCCAAAATCAACACGTGTCCTGGACACGTTCAACACCAACTAGTTGTTGGAATCCGTTCGTTACCAACGGTCGGATGGCCAAACCATTACGCCGCCAATGTTCAAACGAGCAGGCCGTTATACCGCCACTAAAAATCCGCCATGAATGCTCGCCTGTGCTGCTCACCCGAGGACAAAGCTCCCAAGGACAATAAGGTAGTTTCCTTACAATGTTTGTGATATATATAAAATATATATGTTAACAGGATGAAAATTCACCTGCTTAAAATAGACGATAAATCCATTACTGGAACTACCAGATATATTATTATGTGATTATGCGACCTGCATTCACGATACAGGTATCACACCCCAAGTATCCATCGGAAAACTCCCGAGGACCGACATCAAGAGAACTCGGAACACATCTCCAAACATTAAATACTGGAACAAAGTCGTGCCTAATGGCCCAACAGGCGGAATCCATAACCAAGGCAGGCACCTATCGGAACACACATCCGCAGAAAGCCCTCCACGGACTGACCGCTATTGGAACTACCGCAACATCGAACAAGCACTCCACGCCACTCATTCTGCTTCTCCGAGAGGTATGAACCCTCGGAAAATGAGTTAACAGAACCAACCTGTCAAAGCCCACTGGAGCTATCGGACACCAACCGAGTCCCAGAACCTTGACAAATACACTTCCTTACTATGCACTCCCAATACAAAAGCTCTCGGAACACTACCCCAGTCGACCAACCCAAAGGACGGAACTCCACAAATAAACATAAGAATTACAGAACAACACTTTCCGGGCACTCGGAAAAAGAAAACACCTACCACGAAGGCTAAACAACCTCTCGGGGATCAACTCATAAACACCCTCTCGGAGAATATCCTGGACCACTCACTCCATAATACACGTCTATCGGAGAAACACTGTCACTAAGAGAACACCCAAACTTTGCCCTCGAATCACCGTTAGAAGCAAGGAGCCCTCGGAAGCAAAGAAGGCAGTCTACCCCGCATCATAAAGGAGACTAAAGCTCTCGGAAGAAGATAAAATATACAGTCAGCACTTAAGATAGACGTTATCTTATTGGTTAAATAAACATTGGTACGCGTGTAAAGCACCACCACATACATAACGACACTTGTAAACACATGCATAGCAACACATGTCCCTAAAAACTCTATATAAACAGAGGAATAGGGGAAAGAAGAGGAGGTCGGACAATTAAGAAAAGACACATAGAGACTCGGAGATACACTTATCGACTCGGAAAAAGAGTGAATCATAGTGAATAAAAGGAAGGAATGTTCTTGTCATTTCCTCTCTCTTTAAATCACGCTTAGTTTTTGAACCACGGGCAAAGGCGTTCCAACCCAAATAAATAATTCAGTTAATTAGGTCGTAATTCAAAACATGTTAACAATATATATATATACCCCTCGTTAAATCGCCAAAAAATAAAATAAGAGAAAAATGACAAAAGAAAAATAAGAAAAATCCCCTCGCCTCACTGAAGGCAAAAAATAAAAAGAATAAAAATTCCTCCCACCTCTACAATGGCGATCGAAATTTGGGGGCCTAGTGTTAACCCTAAGAAAAAAAATATAGGGATTAACCAAAACGTTAACCCTAAAAATAGGGATTAACCCAAGGACGATACTATCATCACATATACTCTCAATGCCACGCTGTATCGAGAGGGCCCACCGAGTATCACAAACCCAAAGTGGTAAGAAGTTGACACCCAAAGAGGCACTTATGCGTCCCATGGAAAGTCACGATGAATAAAGATAAGATATCCACGCGGTATCGAAAAAATAGTAATCCCCAATGGACCCGCGAGACTCCGATATCCATCAATGCGCCAAGAGAGACCACAACGAGGACACTGAGTCCCCCAAAATGTGAGAACATCCCCTCACTGAACACTACAAAGTCTAAAAGCCATCGGAGCACATATCCCGAAGGCCAAAGCACGAGAACAGTGCCCTATTGAAGTCCAAAAACCATCGAAACACACATCATGAAGACCCGACGCAAGAACATTGCCCTATTGAAGTTAAGAAGCCATCGGAGCCCACACCACAAGGAATAAAGTATAAATTCACGACCTATGAGACTCATCCACCTATCGGAGTACATATCACGAAGAGAATAACGCAAGAATAGACCCCTATCGGGATTCGGGACTATAATGCTATCGGATGAATCTCTAGCCACCTTTATAAAGTCTTCCCAAAAGATCTATCCCATCGGAGAGAAGAACCTAAAGAAGCCAATCCATCGGAGCTCCCTAAAGTCATCGGAACTCATAGAATTCATCCCAGTCACCGCCTAGTAGACAAATATCCTAAAAGATAAAGTGTATCTTATCTTCCCACGCATACTACGACACCTGTATTTTTATTAAGCACATGCACAACGACACATGTCCCTAAAAACCTCTATAAAATGGGTATCCTCATTATTGAAAAAGAACAGGCTCAACTACACACAGAAACACTTACAAGCAAGTTAGACTCAAAGCAAAATTCAGTGAATAAAAAGAGGGATGTTTTCGTCATAAGCAAGCTTCTGAACCTTCGGACAGGGCGTTCTAACCCTTATAATTTCGCTAATCCGGTTAACATACCAAACCTGATAACAATTACCATTTTCTTTGGTACAAGTGATGCCACCTTAGGGCGATACCCCCTCACATTTCAGAGTATTTATACGAAAGTATAACTCATATGGAGTGTTACTTTTGGGGGTATCTTATTTAAAATATAGTAAGCCAACAAAATAGCTTCACCCCACTTGTCTTGCAATAACACATAATTTATTGCATCAATGTCATTCTCTCTAAAAGTAGGAGAATCTCATTTCAAGAATCTCGCAAGATTCAAATATGGTGAGATAAGTAGCATTATTTGCTACACGTTTTTGAAAATCACATCAGTGCAATTCTTCGTTTTTCACTATAGTTCATGAGAACCGTGGAATCTCCCAGACCAACTAGATCAATCAAACCCGTCATGCTCAAAGGCTAGGTTTCTCAAGATTGAACCAATGTCTATGTTGTCGACGTTTGAAGCATAGACGAATTGGTATCGGTAATAACCATATCCGTATTGTTTGATATCTCAAACGTATCAAATATTTATCCCGTCTCTCGCGAGATTTGTTCTTTCACATAAGAACATCTCACCAGTCAACAAATAAGATAAATACACTTATTTTAGTTATATTACTTATTTATAAGTAAACGATTACCTCAATGGTCCTACACAAAGTGTCGTCTTGTGTTGATCACTTTCGCATCACATCAACTCGGATCATATATCGTGCCTTCCGTATATGACTAACCATTGCTTGATCATTAAATGGACAAGATTATCCATGATAAGCTTAAACTAAAAAATCTCACGAAGAGAAGCGAGTTAGCAATATTATCTCAATATTACTACTACACAAAAGATCGAAAGTTTTAAGCAAGTTATCAAATCGAAATTTAGTGTAAGAATATCACCACAAATATTTTTACTATACCGTGGTCATAATTAAGTACTCATGTACATATATATCATTATGAATTCAGGAGTCATACTAAAGAATTTCCCTTTTTCGGATATTCTAACAAACGTGCAGCCCCAATTAAAGCTACTGTTCTTCAGTTTATTTAACTCCATATCAAATAACGAGTACCAATAATCATAAATTGATTGACTGTGCAATTCTTACCATTTACGGAAAGATACTACAAGTCACTGATAACTTGTATGACTTGAAAGGAATCAAAAGACATATATCACATATACCTCATGCACCTTCATCATAGAGAGTAAGACTAAAATATAAAATATTAGATATTAACAATGAGGTCAAATTCTGCGGTAGAAAATATAAATCACTTGCCAAAGTTATTTCCAGCAAAATGAAATAAAATATTCTGCTGCACATAATGCAATCTGCGGCGAATTTAGCCGTTTTGCTAATATACCAAAATAATACTCTTTCAACTATACAAAACTTGCAAGCATCAATTATCACAAGAATGTTGTTTACTACATTATGTTCTTTATCACTGTTCAAAAGTGATCAGACATGCCAAAAGCCCAAAACAATAATGTGTGATATTATGCATATAGTAGTAGAAATTCAAATCAGCCTCACCAATTCGAACAGTTCACTTAATGGAATTCATTTATGTAAGGGAAAGAGCATAAATTTATAATCTTGTTTATCAATCTTGAACAAATCTCAGTCATATGATTTATTAACACATAATGAGGACAAATCCCAAAGTCATGTGTACAAAGTTCTAAAATCACGTTACATATGATTTTACATTTATCTACCACAAATAGATCAAAGCTCTAATATGAGTTTTAGACAAATTAAACTATTTGTAAAGAAGAGATAGAAATCACTTATCTCAAATTTACACGTGTGACATGACTCTAGATTTTCATACTTTCGCAAGTTTGAAGCAGCTACGATGGCTTCTTGCTCATGAATCCAACACAAAACAAAAACATAACCATAGATCCATTGATCAATGTAATTAGCAAATCAACTGATGTCAGAGCATGTGAAGAATAACAAAATAAATTCTTCAATATTAACCACGAGAAAGAAAAATAAAATTAAGTGAAGAGTTACCCAAATTCTTCAATCATAATCTTTTGTCCGTGAAGAATAATATTCTTCCAGTTATATTGTCTTAAGCCTTAATTAGTATTACAAAAAAAAATACTCTTTAAAGGCAACCTTGACAATAATTTTTCAGCCCATTGTTTTTAAACCCGACCCGGACCGCCCGGTCGGACCGGTCGGACCGGGAACCGGTGAGCACACCGGAACGGCTCAGCTCCAATAACGGGCTGCCGAGCCCTGCCGATTGGACCGGTCATTTTGGCCGGGCGAACCGGAAACCCGGCCCCAGCCGATCAATTAGTACATTAATATAGTTTAATCAATAAGATTACCTTCTGGATCTTTCTTCTTTCGGGTTCAATTCAGCTCCAACTGAAATAGAACTAGATTAAGAAGTAACCAAGCAATACACAACTTCTTAACAGCCGCACAAATATTTGAAGAGAAAGATTAACCAAAAATTGTTTCGTTCCTTTTCTTTCTCAAAAGAAACACTCAAAGAAAACAGTACTTTCCAACAAAAAATAGCTTTCTTTTCCATCCGTCAATATTTCCAATATGATGAAAAATATTCCGTAACAAAGATAAAGGTTACCCAAGATCCAGAAAATTGATTTTCTGCCAAACAAGAAAACATTATCCGGAATATGATTTCGTCGCAGTAATCTGTTCGTCTCAAAAGGCTCATTTGTTTTAAGATTGTTAGAAATATAGCACCATAATTGAGATAAACGAACAGAGATATGTAAATTGATTGATGAAAAATTAAACAACGAAAATTACAATGATACGAAATTACCGTTACCGAATAAACCTCAATCGGATGAACGAAACGTGGAAGCAGAGGATGTATGAGAAATAGATTGCCCTCTCTACGTGCTTGAGAAAACATGAGCGACTGTCTCCCAATACACAACGACTACGAGTAGAATTGCGTGCACAAGCAAGGACTACACCGGCGAACTCAAACTGTAACTTTTCTCTATCATCACACGATGAGAAAATATTTTGGCTGCGCAAAAAAGCCTTTTATGTATGTATGTTTTTGTTTTCGATGATTAAAAACCATACGGGGAGTGACCCCTTTTATAGACTAGGTCATGAGGAGAAGATGGAAAACTTAGCCACCAAGGAATGTGGTTAAGATAATTACGAATCTCGCAAAGATTTTTGGATGAATGTAGACACGTTTCAGTTAATAATACTGATCACGAAATCTTATGAAATATTTTTTTAAGATAATTAATTAATTAATTATCAACTTTGATGCTCATTATTTTGCGTAATATAAAATATCACAGAAAATTACATAATTCTTATTACGCAAAACAAAAATATTAAATATTGATATACAATATTTTTGACTTTAATTAGCCAACGTTGAGCATCAATTTTTTATTCACCCATGTACCAAACTCGACCTAAAGTCGATTGTACAGAACCCGGTTCCTTGAACCAGTTTTCCAACAATAGGAGTGCTCGGAACAGTATCCTCAAACGAACTCCCATTTTCTTCTGTCTCTCGTTTGTGCTACTTGTGAATATTATAAAGAAGTTATGCTGTGTTACTGTTTATGATTCTGGAAATTTTTAGGTATTTTAATTAACTTGTATTTTTGTGAATGGAAGTAAGTTTTTTTCCTTTATCGGGTTATATTTTATATTTCTTATCACTTTAACTGGTGGCTAGTTTTATTCTAAAGATATCCTCTCTTTTTCTTGTTACATAGCAGAAGATTATGGTTTTTCAGAATCAGTTGATGTGATCTTGAAGAATGTGAGTGAGATTTTTTCATCAAATGGTGCAGAAAGAGAGGAAGTGCAATGTGGGGGTTGGAGAATGACTTTGCGAAAAAGTAATTGTATTGGATACGTTGAAAGAAACTTTGTTGCAACGAGTTATTTTATTCAGTCACAATTTTTGTATTTGTTAACTCTTGTCTATTGCATTGGATACTCTTATCACTTTTTTATACTAATGGTAATTGGGAAATGAAATTAGTTGTGCATCTAGTCTAGATCATCTTTACTATTATATATAAAAAAAAAAAGACAAGTTATGACACTAAACTTTTTGTTTTTTGTTTTAGCTTTATAATTTTAATGTTGACACAATATTTTATTATTGAGTTCCTAATTTAGCCTTATGATTTAAGAAAAATCTTTAACTACAATAATTATCGTGATTAGTGCTTTAGTTTTTCAAAACTTGAAACTTTCTATAAAAATTCTCTATCCTATTTAATCCTTTACTCGGTTAAGTTTCTTCACCATAAAAGTTAATAAATTCTTAACCACACAGGGACCACGTTCCAAGTTCCAACGTTTCTGGTATCTATACTATTATATAAAGAAAGGTAAATTGTGATACTAAATTTTTAATTTCCGATTTAAGCCTTATAATTTTAGTGCTAGCTTAATATTTTATTATTAAATTTCTAATATTGCCTTAATTAAGATATAAGCAGGATCTTTAACTACAAATAATTATGGTGACTGGATATTTTTCCAAAATTTGAAACTTTCTACATAAATTATCTCTCCTATTTAATTTTTACTCATATAAGTTATTTTCTTCGACGTATAAATTAAAATAAAATCTTAATCACGCGATGAGTGCCAGCATGTTTAGTACATTATAAATTAACTTTTGGAGTATTGCTCATTAACGTTATGATGAGTTATTGGTTTTTTTTATATTATAGGTTAAATTATTATTGTAATGTATAATATAATAATAATAATTCTTATTACTTAAAGGAATGTAACTATTTCCTTACATTAATCGTATTCTTACATTCGTAACCGTATTAAAAAGTACTCTTATAGTTGTGTTCGTTCCATATATCGGAGTATAACATACAATGTGATGTCGAGTGAAAAGATTAGGGATCAAATTTTTTCGACAATCTTATATATTACTATGCTCAAATAATAGGGTAAAATCCCATAAAACCCCCTAACGTGTTTCTCACTTTGTTACATAAAGTTTCAAAATTAGTAATGTACCTCCAAAATATTCATGATACCCCTCCCCCACAGTGATTGTTGATCAGCCGTTCATTTTGAACACGTATTCACATTTTTATTCGTCATATTTAGCCTGGGCGCATTAAAGATACGCTAAGAGGCACATCGTCAATTTTAAATCGTTAGGAAACAAAGTAAAAAAAACACTATACGATACGAGACTTAACGGAATTTGCTTTCAATAAAATATACAATTAATGTTTTCGCTTAAAAAGATATAATTTGTGCCGGATCACTAAAATTAAATGCATGACTACCTACTGACATTTAATTTGTCACAATAAATAATTGCCATCACCGCCGAGAATTTTATTAGACGCTATTGACGCTACAACTTCTCATATTTCTACTTTTTTCGGATAAAAATTAAAACCCTTCGTTCTACACTTCAAAAATCCAATATTTTACACTGTGCGAAGTAAAATTGTTCTACTCTCACCAGCACTAGGTAAGTTTTCCATTCTTGATTTGTGTTTATGGGGTTTTGCTTAAAGTTTAACTAATTGTTGCAGCATGTTTTGTACTTCTTTTGGAGCGTATTTGAATGATATTGTATTTTGTTTATAAGAGATATAATTTGAGTGAATGAGGAATATCATTAATCACCTTTAAAGTAAATTACAAGGGTAGATATCTACATTCCTAAGTACATGAATAAATATTAATGCAATAATAAATACACAAGATACAATATCATCTAATACGCCCCATCAAATTGACGTTCCATCAGCAACTGAGATTTTAGAATGAAGAAGTTCAAACCGAGTACGAGCAAGGGGCTTGGTAAGAACATTCGCCAATTGGTCAAGTGTGTTGATGTACAATACACTGATAAAGCCCTTATTCACAAGTCACGAACAAAGTGAAGATTAATAGATATATGTTTCATACGGGAGTGTTGAACCGGATGTAAAGAGAGAAGCATAGCACCCATATTATCACAACGAATTGTAGGAACGGAGCGCGGGGATAGAATAATTTCCAAGAAGAGATGCTAAAGCCAATGAACTTCAGCTGCGGCAGAGGCAAGAGCGTCGTATTCCGCCTCCGTAGAAGAGTGAGACACCGCCTTTTGTTTTTAAGAAGACCATGAGATTGGATTTGACCCCAACATAATGAGGTGGGCCGAGGTGGACGTCCATGAAGTGAATCGCCACCCCAGTCAGAACCCGAGAAAGCCGTGACAGTAAGGTTGGCATCACAACGGATGATGATGCCGTGGAGAAGAGTGCCCTTTAGGTAATGAAGGACACGCTTCAGGGCGATCCAATGCGTGGAATATGGGGTCGACATCCATTGAGCAAGTCGATTCACCGAGAAAGAAATATTCGGCCTTGTAAGAGTGAGATATTGTAGACCACCAATAATTTGACGATAAGCGGTTGCATCAACAGGAGCATCGGGAGTCGGGGCGGGCAGATTTTGACTCATGAGCGTGGAGAGAGGCTTTGTGTCATCCATCTTGTGACGGGATAATAGGTCGAGAATGTACTTGTGCTGAGAAAGTAAAAGGCCATCATGCGTCTTGTAGACCTCAACACCCAAGAAGTAGTTAAGAGGTCCTAAGTCCTTTACTACAAAATGTTGCCCAAGACGTTCAATAAGGGAGGAGACAGTGGACGTGCCGTGCAAAAAGCATAATTGTAGAGGGAGGAGACCCCAAACCCGTCGTAGGGAATCTATTATAGAGATAAACAGCCATGCAAAAACCATAATCCTAGAATGCCGCAGAGAGTAACAAACAAGTGAGTAGGGTACGACCCATTGTGACCACAGCGCTATGGCGACGGTGATTGGTGTCGTTTTGCTGAGGAGTGTATGGGGCGTTGGTCAACCAGAAGATTCCATTCGATAATAGGTAGGATCGCATAGCAAGAAATTCGCCACCGTTGTCTGAATAAAAATTCCTAATCAACTTACCAAACTATTTTTCTACAATCGCCTTAAACTGAGTGAAAATACGTAGCGTATCAGATTTTGCGTTGGAAACAACCAACAATATTTTGTAAAATGATCTACTAAAATCAAGTAATAACAATTCCCAGTAGTACAAACAATAGGCGACGGGCCCCAAACATCTCCATGAATAAAATGCAATACATCATCAGAAACGAGTGATGTATCACAAAAACTAAGTTCTGACTCTTGTTCACCAAACAGGACATGCAATAACTACAGTCCGATGCAGCGGATGACACAACTGGTAAATTAAGTTTACGAAAAAGAAAAGCCCCAATTTTTTTCGGAGGGTGGCCTAATCTATCATGCCAACAACTAATATCCATGCGTTCGCCAACCATAGCCGAGACTGAAGGACGCCGAAGAAGAGGAAGCCGCACATGATACACACACTCCCCGCGAAATAAGCTACTCCTTGTGTTGAGATCTGATAAGTGTGATTTAAGTATCAAGTTGCTTATACACTTGGTTACTTATGATTGCATATTTACTTGTTTCACATTGTTTTGTATTTTATTAGGATTTTAGAGAGTCATATGGAACTAAGCTAAAAAAAAATTTTGGATTATTATAGGGATAAAAGCATCAAACCCCCTAACCTATGGGGTGATTTGCGCTTTGGTCCTTAAACTAAGTTTATCAGCGCTTTGCTCCCTAAACTATAGGGTGTCTGTGCGATTTGGTCCTTTTTTGCATTTCCGTTTTCTTGTGGCCAAAATATTCCTCACTTTGAGGTGTTTTTTTGTCTTTTTTTTTTCACCAACTATTATTATACATCTAGTACAACATATATGAGTCGGGTAGAGGAGAATATTCCGGCCAAAAATGGCCGAAAATTGCCGAAAATGGGCAAATCCCGTCGTGCCGTCATGGTCTTTTTGTGGCCAGAATATTCCTCACTTTGAGGTGTTTTCTTGTCTTTTTTTTCACCAACTACTATTATACATCTAGTACAACACATATGAGTCGGGTAGAGGGAAATATTCCGACAAAAAATGGCCGGAAATTGCCCGAAATGCAAAAAAGGACCAAATCGCACAGACACCCTATAGTTTAGGGAGCAAAGCGCTGATAAACTTAGTTTAAGGACCAAAGCGCAAATCACCCCATAGGTTAGTGGGTTTGATGCTTTTATCCCATTATTATATCCATCTTAATTATGTAGGTGTCGTTGACGCGAGACTGTCGAGTTAATTGAGTTGCAGATTTGAGTGTCTCTACCTAAACAAGGTGACAATTGGGTTGAATCCTTTAGGACGGTAGGTTATTAAAGACTCATAGATGACATAGTTAAGGATACCTCTGGCTATAGATTTACGGATCCATTAGACGTGCATTAACAAGTACTTATCATGAATTATAACTAAGCATAGGAAGATGTCTTTGTAAAACCCGACATCTAAACAATCTTTCCCAAATATTGAATACAACTTCAAAAGCAATCAACCAATCAATCAATCTTGTTAGAGTAGAATAGTTAGAAGTAGTTAATCCAGTTAGAAAAGCCACCATTAGAATGAGAAGTAGTTAATTAAATAGTTAGAGAACTTACACAAAAACCAAAAAGATAGTTAATAGTTTTTTTGCATATTATGTAGAATTCATTGCATTCACAGGTAGTAGAGCATTCTTAGATAATTAAGCATTCTTAGTGATAGAAACATTCATAGCATAATAAGATTAGGAAGCATACATACATCTTGCATAACACAGAGAGAACAATAATGACAGTAGAATTAGTATTTTCCAAAAAAGAAATTCATTCAACAATCCACCACTCCCTTGGGATTACGATACTTGGTTTATAAGTATACTTACCATTTTATTACTTGATTCGTGCACTTGCGACACAATGAGACTTAGGCGTGACATTCATCTGTTACCTTATATTCTATTTTGTTATCACACGAAATGCCCCATCGAGATCCTTAATCACAAAATAATCAGAGAATAACTCAATTCATACATGATTAGCCTTGGTAAATCGATGCACAAACTAAATATCACGCTGAGACAGTGGAACACAAAGGATCTTATCAGGAGTGAAAGTTTTCTCACGAAGAGCAAGACTAGAAGAACTAATATGAGATACAGGCAAACTCGTACAACCAGGATTACTCATCTCATCTGAACCCTCATAATCATAGTGTAGAGCAAGATTGTTGAGGTCAGACATGAGATGATGAGAAGCACCAGATTCCACAAACCACTCATCACGGGATGACCCAGGGGCGGGTGGAGAGGCAAAGTTTGCACTGGGCATAGGATAATGATAACATGTGCGAGCCCCATGACTGGCAATGCCACAAAGTTGAAACACGATCGACTTACGGCCATGAGGGGGTTGATATACCCCCGGTGCGGCCTGATGTGGTGGCAGGTGAGAACCCTATGGCGGCTGACTGGAACGCCCACGACTCAACTGATCGGATGAGGGACGACCGTGGCTCCCATAGCAATTGATGAACCGCAGCTGAGAAACTGCGAGGTTGGCGGTGACGATCGCATAGGAGTGTTCGGCCTCCATTCGCCGAAGGTATTGACTAACAAGAAGATCGTGCAATTCACCAAAGTGAATAAGATGCTAGTGGGCTAGGATTGGACCAGTGATATCCTGATACGTAGGACCAAGGCCATTGAGGACGTACAACGTGATATCATCATCCTTCACAGGTCTGTCAATGGCAGCGAGTTCATCGGATTTGGACTCGATTGACTGGAAAAATTAGGATACAGAGTGATTTCTGAGCTTTATGCTATTCAACTCATCCTTTAGTTGCATGACACGGGAACGTGAACGATTTGCATAGATCCATTCCAAATCGTTCCACGCCTCCGCTAATGAAGTAGCGCAAGCGATATGAGAGAAGATTGCCACATCTACATAATATGGGCATTTTTTGTAATGGGCTAGCCCATATAATTACATGGGTCAAGCCATGCAAAAAGTAGACCCACCCATTGTATATCGAATATGACATTCGATATACTTAACTATATCGAATAGCACATTCGATATAGTATATCTCATCTTGGGAATCGCAGGTGCGGTCTCCGCATCCCGAGGCCTATAAATACCCCAGCTCCACTAATCAAGGCAAGTCATATTAATTATTTGTTTACTATTCACAGCATGTCGAATATACCTATTCGATATCAAGCACACACTCGACACCCATATTCAATATACATATCTTTGATGTGGAGATCACATCCGACATCACATGACCCGATATACCATATCCCCGATATTTTGTGCCCCATATCCATCCCATATATCTGTGCAATCCTTGACATAGAAGATACTCGATATCCCCATATTCGATATACATCCATCCTCTATATCCAAGAAGGTCTCCTAGCATTAGTTTGAGGTGTTCCAGACTGAAGTCAACCTATAGCTAGTCTTAGTATAGTTTGGCATAATTTGTACTTGATCCAAGGCTATTATTGTAATATTCTGCACTCGTTTGCAATAAACGATCTTGTACCAAATTAGCGGGGCCATCTGGGAACACCATGTTCCCAAACGAGGATGCTTGCATGCATCTTAGGATAACCCAGTCACAATTAGTAAGGGCCCCAATGAACCATTAAGTTGCCGCTTCCGAGAATAACTCGTTTGAGGTACAACTTCCAGAGACCAGTGTCGAGCAACATGTCCCGCTTCCACAAGGACCTTCACCTCAGGTACCTGAGGCCCCATTTGTGGGCCCCGCTATTCTCTCATCCGTGATCATCGCTCAGATTAATGCCATCGTGCAGCCATCTCTAAATGCCACCTTAGCCGATGTGCTACCTCTTCCAGTCAATCAAGGAGCTGCCAACCAACCGCCCCAACCTCAGGGCTCTATGACTAGAGGCCCAGCTGGAGGAGTGAGAGCACGTCTACTTGACCTTTCTTGGTATCCTAAAGTTGTAGTTCATTCATTGCCAACACTCAGTGCTTCATCCAGCCTTTTCGTGCTAAAGTTCCACTTGACAATGGTTCTCTCTGCTTCTTCCAGCTCCATCTCCATCTTTTCCATTTCGCACTCCTTTCTGGTGAGGTTTCTTTCCAGTTCAGTTATAGTTTCAATTAAGAAATTATTCTCCCTGATGAGCTCATTTTCCCTTTTTATGATTTTCTTTACCTCATCAAGAAGTTCCCTTTAAACAACTTTCAGTTCATCAACCACCTTGTCTTGATCCATTTCCCCTTCAATGAATTACTCTTCATTCATAACTACAGATCCACCAAAGCAAACAAAGTTAGAATGTTCCTCTGATGCATTTATATCAGTAATAAGACATTGAGGATTAGAAATATAGTCATCACCCCCCAGTTGTCAAAGTTTTCTTTCTGTTCCCCTGGATCTCTCTGAGTGTTGAGCCAATATCCGTTCGTCCTGATGTTTTCCTGACACTATGTCCAGTTGACTTGGGCAGACAGAGTTGTTGTGTGGACTTCTTCATACCCATGTTCTTCTAGTAACTCATCTAAAACTATCTCATCATCAATATCATCTATACATACCCAATTAGAGCTACCTTTGGTTCTCAAAGTATTAGCACACTCATATGACATGTGTCCAAAGCCTTTACACTCAAAGCATTGGAGTTCTTTCATTTTCTTAGTGTCACTCTCAGTGGGCTTTTTGTTAACCATTTTACCAGGAAAACTCCTTCTTAGATTAGGAGGCAAATTCTTCTCTTTTTTGACTCTATCATTTAAAGCAATTTTATTGAACTTTTTCACCACTGAACCTAGATATGCACTTATTTCAGTTTCATAATCTACTTCTTCTTCAGCAGCTTTTAATGCAAGGCCTATGTGTTTGTTAGTGGGTTATGAGTTCATTTCAAATTCTTGTAGTACATTCAGAAGAGTGTGAAAGTTAAGTGATAACATGTGTCTGGCTTCTTGCATAGCAATCTTCATGACCTCAAACCTAGGAGACAGAGTTCTCATAGCTTCGTAAACAAGTTGTTTATTAGTTAGAGGATCACTTAGACTTTGACATTCATTAGATAAATCCATTAATTTTGCAAAGTATAAAGTAACAGACTCATCATCACCCATCCTAATGCTCTCAATTTATGTAAGGCAATTTGAAGTCTAGCTTCTTTGACACTGGCATCTCCTTCACAATGAGTTTGAAGGAGCAACCAGACTTGTTTAGCAGTTGTACATAATTGTTCTAACCTGAACATATGTGGATCAATCCAGCTGAAGATGGCATTCAGTGCGTTCTCATTGTTTTCTACTTCAATGACTTCTACTTGAGTCCAGTCAGCTTTAGGCTACAGGTGTACATCATTGTCATCGTCTCTGGCCGTCATTAGTGGAATGTACCCATCAATGATTGATTTCCACGCCTTTAGGTCTAAGGATTTGATGTATTATCTGAGCATGATCTTCCAGTAAGTATAGTTTATCCCATCTAGCACTGGTAACCTGTTGTTACTATTGGGGTTCACATTATCCATGGTATGGTACCAAATCCAAATACCAATGAATTAGGTGCTTGGCTCTGACGCCAACTGAAAATGTATGGACCAGAATTGGTACCATTTTACTTGATTCACACACTGTGTGTACACTGAATGTTATGTCAACATCAATCGAATTTGGTGTTGTCCCAACACTCATTGTAGAGTAATAATGCAGCGGAATAAAGAACACAGTGAGATGAATTTTAAGCAGGTTATATGAATATAACATGCCGAGTCTTATGGCCAAATGATCACTAAATGTTACTTTAACGATCTTACCAAATAAGACCAATACAATACAAGAATTTCTTCTAATCACTCAGAACTTAATTCTAGTCTTGTTGTTAGTCTTGATGTCGAGCACGCCTTCTTATAGGATTTGATCGTCCTTGTTCTGTGTCGTGATAAACACGAGTTGGTGATTGTTCTCTTATTCATCGGATAACTCCGAAATATCCTTTGATGTTATCTTCATAAGATCTTCTAATATTATCTTCATGGTATCTTTAAATAAATCGAACACAGCAGTGTTGAGTTCAGAGTTGTGCCACCATTTTTTTTCAGAATGTTAGATCGACACTTCCTGACAACACCTGCACTTTCAGTGGAACTCGAGCCCTGTTGAGGTATTTAGAGGCGATAATCTTATGCCAAAGAGATTTATCCTCGGTGAGCACCCTCCACCTCCATTTTGCTAAAAGAGCCAAATTGAAAAATCTTAGATCTTTTACACCAATGCCACCAAATTCTTTCTTTTAACACACGACATCCCATTTAACCCAAGATATTTTAGAGACGTCCTCTTTTCCACCCCAAAGAAAGTGATGTTGCAGCTTCGTCAACACTTTTAAACCCTTTAGAGGAGCCTTGAAGAAGGAGAAATAATATAGGAGGATGCCCCTTAAGACTTTGCCACCATAGGAAAAACAATTATCATTCCACCCAGTAAGTCTTTGCTGCAAAGAATGAACAACCAGACGCCAATAAACCTCATTATTAGGTGATGAACCTACTTGAAAACCAACATATTTTGATGGCAGCGTTCCGATCGAGCAATTTAAGATAGCAGCAGCCTCTGAAAGTGAAGAATTATTACAATTTAAGCCAGGTAATCTGCTTTTCTTGAAGTTTATTTTCAGCCCAAAGGTGATTTCGAGAATCGAAGGATGCTCATTAAAATATGAATGTTGTGTGAGGAACACTCGCTGAAAAAATATATTAAATATGCAAGACATGGAATTTATCTGCTCCAATTTCAATCCCTTTAAAAAGCTTGATATGGATAGCTTCTTGAACCAAGCAATGCAAGCCTTCTGCCTCGATAAGAAAGAGAAAAGGTGAGAGTGAATCGCCTTGCCTTAACCCACGTTGAGGTTTAAATTCCTTAGTGGGACTTCCGTTTATCAAGACTGATACTGATGCCGAACTAAGACACTTCATCATCTATTTTCTACAAGTGTTACATAATCCCATTTTGATTTGAATGTGATTAAGGTATCTCCAATTAACGCAATCGAATGCCTTCTCAAAGTCAGCCTTGAGAACAAAACAAGGTGTTTTATTTTTTACTACCTCATCAATCATTTAGAAATCGCAACAATGGAATCACTAATCTGTAATCCTTCAATAAATGATGCTTGCTCGCACCAGACTATCAAGTCAATAAATTTTCGTAATATGTTGGCGAGGACCTTGGCAAGGATCGTATAAAGACTGCTAATAAGTGAGATAGGACGGAATCACGAAGTGATAGCGGATTTTCGTTTTTGGG
The DNA here is from genome assembly GCA_948329865.1 of Linaria vulgaris. Taxonomy (NCBI): domain Eukaryota; kingdom Viridiplantae; phylum Streptophyta; class Magnoliopsida; order Lamiales; family Plantaginaceae; genus Linaria; species Linaria vulgaris. The sequence continues at coordinate 9,174,263 of OX415249.1, read as the reverse complement.
GATAAGTTTAACGAAGGATGTATTGAAACCCCTAGGTAATTTATCGAATCCGTGGAATTCACCGAAGAATATGAGAATGTCAGCTTTCATTAAATCCCAAAACTTCTTAAAAAAGTTAAGCTTGAAACCGTTAGGCCCCAGGCTCTTAGAGCCATCACAACACCAAATAGCTGATTTAACTTCACCTTGTTCGAAAGGTGCAATAGGGTGTTATGTTTCTCCTAGAGTTGTTTAAATCTGATGTTTCCGAGGGTCGGTCTGTTCCAATGATTTTTTGAGTAGATGCCGAAAAAATAACGGATAGCTTATTCTTTTAAACCTTGGGCATCCTCGATCCATCTATCGCCAACTTTCAGAGCAAAGACCCCATTCTTGATTCTATTTGAATTAATATAACGATGGAAGAAGCTAGAGTTGATGTCTTCTTCTTTGCACCATTTGATCCTAGCCTTTTGAAAGAGAAGGCTCTCTTTTGATCAGAGGGTCTCCCATAACGAAGAAAACTGATTCCTCCTAGTCTCGATTTCTTCACAACAAATATCTGCGTGTTCTTCTTTTGAGTCGATCTCAGAAATTGCACCTTTAAGCTCTTAAATACATTTATCAATATGCCCGAAGACTTCGTGACTCCAGATTTTGAGCATTGCTTTCAATTTCTCCAACTTCTCTTTTACCACATATGCTCATCATCCCTCAATGTCAAACTATTCCCGGCATTGTTGACAAACTAAGAAAAGTCTTTGTGCTCTGCCCATCTATCAATCACACGGAATGGACAGGGGCCCCAATTAGTTTCGGTAGTTTTTAGAAGAACAGGGCAGCCCCCATTGTCGTAAATTATCCCAACATGCTAACCAGTCGTAAGATAGAAGGAATCGATCGAGACGACTTGCAGCCATCCCGTTTGGTCGATACCAAGTTTATCTCCTAACTAATAAAGTAATATTGGACAACTCCATATCCTCAATGAATTTGTTGAATTCCTCCATGTAAAAATTAGAGAGTGACGTATCATGACCTCTTTGCTCTTCAAAGGTGTTATGGAATTGAAATCTCCAGCTACGCACCAACATCTTTCATTTAGGTTACCTTTGATGTGGACCAGATTCGCCCACAAGGTTCTTTTATCTCGAATGTCACACGACGAGTGAATATTGCAAATGCAAAGTTTGATGTCTTCTACGCCCCAAAGCCCAACAACGATAATGAAACCATTACCTTTGATTGTGTTAACTTGTTTGAAAAAATCTTTCCTCCAAATAATTAGAAGGCCTCCCAAGTTGCCGACTGCATCAATTGCATGTCAATCAAAGTTTGAACTACCCCAAGTAGAACGACAAAGCCTGTTGTTCCACCCTTCTCTTTTTGTTTCTTGGAGAAATAAAACATCTAATTTATGAAAATTAACATGGTCTCTCACTTCTCTCTTTTTTAATCTCCCCCTATTTTAAGGATATTGTATGACATGATTCTCATTGATCGGACTTGGTGTTCCTTTCCACTTCTGAATATTTTCTGCCTCATTCTCAATATCTCCTCTCCTAATGACCTTATTGCGAAAGGTAATATCACTATCACTGATCGAGTTGTTAATAAGAGAATTACCTTGTTGAGTCTTCTGCCCCTTGGCTTTTCTCACTTTTTTACAGCTTTCCTTTGAAACGGTGTTTTTCTCCTTTACTTTCTTATTTGCAGTCCCTTTTGCTTTGTACGCCGATTCCATGCCGCTAATGAAGTCATGCTAACTGACAGTTAGCAACTCCGAGAGTAACTTTGTCTTTCCTTTGATTGAACACAAAACAGATGGGACCTGAAGGGGATGAAGTGTTGTCGACAGAAACATTTTCTCCAGAAGCAACTTGTACCATGAGATTCGGGTCAAAAGTTTCAGTTGGACCAGAGTATCCTTTAGTTGTTGGACTTGCAGCATTCATAATGCCTGGGCACGTTCATGGTATGAACTTGCAGCATCTATATGTTAATATTAATATTACAAAATTTAAATGCTACATTCATGGTAAGTAAACTAATTCGTATGTAAAATTGATACCAAAACTTCATAGAAGTGATATAACAAAATAGTGAATTACGAAAGTGTTGGGCGTGGGGCAGCATGGTGGGCTGGAAGAAGGTGGCAACAACTATGGATTTGGTGTCTTAGTGGACGTAGGGCGAGAAAAAAAATTGAATTAAAAGTTAGAAAAGTGGAGTTCTAATCATGAGCTAGTTAATTAGATTAAAATATTTATTTTAATTTTTAATTGTAGGTGGTATTTATTGAAGTCCCATCGATTTAAAAATTTATAAAAAAAGACTCAAAATATTTTTGATACGCCCCAAATATGTATACGTATCGAGAATTTTTACTTTCTTTTAATTAACCGATACGCCACATGGCGTATCAGATTCGTATCGGTAACGTATCTGTAGTGTATCGGTATCACATACGTATTCGATACAACATCATTAATTTTTTAGGTGTATCCGTGCATGATAGATTTTTCGTTTACTGTTCACAGCATATCGAATATACCTATTCGATATCGAGCACACATTCGACATCCATATTCGATATACATACTATATGGACACCATATGCGACATCACATGACCTGATATACCATATCCCCGATATTCATCCCCGACATAGAAGATACTCGATATCCCTATATTCGATATACCTCCATCCCCAATATCCAAGAAGGCATCCTAGCGTTAGTCTAAGGTGTTCCGGACTGAAGTCAACCTAAAGCTAGTCTTAGTATAGTTTGGCATAATTTGTACTTGATCCAAGACTATTATTGTAATATTCTGCACTTGTCTGTAACAAACGATCGTGTACCAAATTACCATGGAACCAACAAGTGTCATGACAAGTAAAGAGTCTTGATGCGTCAATAGGGAGTAGGCGGCAAATGACTCATGAGTGTCACCTAACGAAGGACAAGGGTAGGAACCATCAATGAAACCAAATAGCCCATACCCATAAAGGAGGTGGCGAAGTTGACAACGCAACGACGGGTAATTGTTGCAGTGAGGCGGAGAAGGATTTGGTTGGAGGTGATGGTAATTAACGCCACACTGTCGGAGGACAGCCCATTGAAAGGTGGGATTGAGGTGGCCGGAGTGGTGGTAGTGCCAGAGGAATCTCCGGACGCGGCATCAACGACAAAACGGGTAGGTGAGCCCGATTGAGACATTAGGTCAGGATCGAAGAGAATCTCGTTAGAGAACTATGTCTCTTGATACTATATAAGAGATGTAATTTGAGTGAATGAGGAATATCATTAATCACTCTTAAAATAAATTACAAGTGTACATACGTACATTCCTAAGTACATGAATAAATACGAATACAATAATAAATACACAAGATACAATATCATCTAATAGTGTTCTTGTTTACTCTTTTAGGATTTTTGAACATGCATTTGTGTGAAAATCTTTTGGAGAGTTATCAAAATCGTGTATAACACACCTAACAGTTGAAGTTCAAGAACCTATATATAGGTGTGAAGTACATTAAGACGTACACAAGAAAAAACCTAATAAATCCGATAGATTAGATCTTACGTTGCTGAGTGTTGTCTTGCTTTTGCAAAGTTTGAGAGTTTTCGAGTTAAGTCTAAGATTAGAGTTAAGGAGAAAATTCTTGTCTATTTTGTTGAGTTCGAGCAATTCTATAGTGTTAGCTAGAGATTTGTGAGAAACATCTTAGTTAAAACCTTCGTAGTTATTTTGCCTACAGTTCAGTAGTTTATATTAATATATTACCTTCTTAAATTTGTGTTCGTTTTATTTTTGGTGCAATACATTCTGTGAATCGTTGTTAGCATAACATTGTTAAAACGACCTTAATTCTATGGTGTTGGTTTAACAGTGAGTTTACAACGTATCAATCCATATCCACAATTTCAATGTGTTTTAACAGTAGATAGAGTGTACTATTAATACATGTGATTTTATTTCGACAGTTTCAGTCACACATGTTTTTCTTGTGCGGAACTTTTTAACCTTTGAAACAGAATTGTCAGCATGGGGGATCATTAAGACCTTTGCAAATCGTACAATGCCTTTCCATTAGATCTCATTGATATTGTAGCACTTCCTAGAACTTCTTCTTTTTTAGGGATGCCTTTCGCTCCTGATCGAACTTAAGTTGCTGGTTTTTTGTTGTGTGAAGCGTGCTCATATTCTTCTTTAACAAATTTTAATTGGAGCGTAACTTCCAATATGTTTTGACGAAAAAACATTTCACTCACACACAAACTCACAAAGAAAGTGCTCTCATTGTAGCAGCCAGTATGTGAGTAAGGAATTTTTGAAGGATTCAGCAGAAAGAAAAAAAGAAAAAGGTATTTTTGAAGGAAGATGAAGCCCCTTGTGCCTTCAAAATATAGAAATTATTTTTTTTCCTATATTTTGAAAGCACAACAGGTGTTAAATTTCAATTTCAAAAAGTTCAGCATTGTCCCGAATCTCCATGTTAAGTTGTAAGATTCTGGAACTTTTTGGTACTTTAAGTTGTATTTGTGTGAACGATATATGTTGGGGTTATATTAGTTTTACTGTTCTTGTCACTTCCGTCATTAGTTTTACCTTTAAAGATATTTTCTTATTTTCATTGTTAGTAGCATGAGACTAGGATTTTTTAGAATAAGTAGATGTGAGTAAGTAATCGAGAGTTTACTATCAAGTGCAGAGTTGGAGTCTTAGTGATGCATATCAGGGATTTAGTAAGATCTAGGGCAAGGGATGAATAGTTTGATACAGAGCTGAGCGAAGAAAAGAGACGATTGAGAAGGATTAATGGATAGATTCGCATGACGAAAACTTTTTGTTTGTCTTGAGTTTAAGTCATACGGAGGGAAAACGGATAGCAATGTTGATGATGAGTACAATAGCGAGGAGCAAAATTATGAACCCGACCATGAGGTTGTCTTCAGAGGTTTGAACTTTGAAGGATTAAGGTATGGCTTATGCACTTTGACTAGAGGGATGCTTCGTCTTTGGTTGCTATATAGTACATAGCAACCTGCTATATACTACAATAGCCAAAGGCGAACCATCCATCTCTTCGTGAAGTACAAAAGCCATACCATGATATAGTATATACGTAGAAGGTTTAGGTGCAGATAGGGAGTTTGATCGTGAAATTTGGAGTACCACAAAATGGGAAGCCGAGGTTTCAAATCAGGGTTCTCTTAGAAAAATAGACAATTAGGATCATGCTCGCGCAACCGCTCTTTGTTTACGTAAGCAAGATGCATAACTTCCCCAGTTTAAGATGTAACAGCAAAAGCAGATATCCAATACGTCCAAGACTAAAACTAGATAAATTAAGATAATATAACAAAAAGACAAGAAGAAGACACACATTTTGTTCTTAATGTGGTAATTAACTGTGACCATAACCTCAAGTTTGCTCCAATCGCCCGAAAACCAAGTCGATGAACTTCCCACGTCATACATAAATACTTCCATTTACCATGTCCATCACAAAGTTAAAAGGCACAGTTTTGTTATAATTAAGGTACAACAAGTCTAATGGAAGCTTAACAAAATCAAGTAAAATCTCAAAATTTTAATATGTCAAAATGAAGTAAAGCCTCTAAATCTTCAATTAACCAGGATGGTGGTGGAGATAGGGTATTTCTGCTTATCAGTCCATATGTGGCTGGTTCATTGCACGTCAGATTAAATGCAGTGAAGTGATTTATTTATAGCTACCTCTATGATTCCCGCATCAAAGGAGGAGATATCATATCGTACAGATAAAGATGAACCCTATCTTGACCGCCATTCATGTTAGTTGCGGATGTTGAAGTTTTAAATTTGGTTATATATTCTCGATTTTACATCGCTCTGAATAGATTTGAGTACCTTAAGGAAATATAAGCAAAACATTTTCCCACAATTTTTGATGAATATGGTAAGTGGAAAGTTTTATTCAATATTGCGTGTGAAATAGTGTTACGCACTATTTGCTATTTATTGATTTGGTTTTGTGGTGATGAACATAATTTATGTTATGCATAGATTTGAGTTGTTCTTGTAGTTGGTGTGTCTTAATATGACTAGCTCTAGTGTTGGTCCGTGGGATTAGGTGAATTTATCAGGTTTGTGTTTCACTCATGGTTTCTTGAACAGTTTTTCATATTTGCATATGTTGTTTGTTGCACCTCAAGTCGGTATTCTTGCGTTCTACTTACCAAAACAAACGATTTTTGTATGAGCAATTTAGTAACCTATCATATGTGGGCTATTTAATATCATGAGCCGTGTTTAGTAAATGAGTTTTGCATCTATATCATTCTGCCTAGTGTCTACTGTCGAGTTCAAATTAATCATCATGATTTATTTCCTCACGACTTTGATTAGGGCAAAATGCTTCAGGATTTCCTGAATTATTGTTTGTGCAACATAAAATACAAGAAATTTTATGTCCAATTCTACTCCAATTGATAAGACGATAAATATACAAGATGTCATGATAAATGCTTTTACTAAGACATGGATCATCTTGTTCGACATTGACGAGAATTATGAACTTAGAAGTACGAACAATTCAAATTGTTTGAGATGTATACAGTCGAAAAACAAAAAAAAAAATGGGAGAGCCTGTCAAAAAAATGTCATGGCTGTGAGCCTCAAATTCTCATGGTTCTGGAAAACATTCAATTACGTTACGAGAGTAAGACTATGTTCTTAACTTCTTTACATGGTTTGTATTGATATGATTCTATCTCAGGTATGCGAGTCAAAATTTATATTTTTAATGTATCGCATCTCTTGTAGCTTGAAACCAAAAATCCTAAATGTTTGAACCTCTGACTTTGGTACTTGTTTTGGCTTTAGATCGGTAGCTCGGTAGCTTAGTTCACATCATGAATCTACAATGTATTTGTAGTTCACCCTTTTAGAGATCTTTTTTCTTTTACGTGGCATAATGCATTATTTGTGACGAACCAGTAAAAAAGTAACTTATACTTGTGTTATCCATCCTAACACCGCTAATGGATAAACATATATTACATGAGAGGTGCATAAAAATCTACTAATAATACATGTGTTTTTCTTTTGACAATTTCAGTCTTGCTTATTGTTCTTGTGACAGAATATTTTTAACCTTTAAAAACCGAATTGCCAGCGTTAGGGATTGTAGAAGATATGATTGTATTTGTGTATTATTTAGTTAGATTTAAAGATATTTTGTTTCCTTATTCTTTTCCAGATCTTTAGAATTTGATTAGGATAGTTCTATTTTTCAGGGATGTTGTAGATGTATATATTTGAAGATTATTCATCCTTTCAAATCAATGAAGTATACAGAATATGAAAAACTTCATGGTACAAGAGCCATAACTCTGGATTGTAGATACATGCACCTCTGACCATATGACAAGTGAAGCCTCCCTGTTCCACGCATATAAACCAAGTAAGGGTAATTTTTCAGTTCACATTGCCGATGGATCACAATCAAAGATTGCAGGAACATGTTCTATTAAACTCTCAAAAGAGTTAACTCTTACTTCAACCCTTCATGTACCTGGATTAGATTGCAATCTTCTCTCGATAAGCAAGATCACTCGAAACTTAAATTGTGTGGCTAAATTCTACCCAAATGTTTGTGTTTTTCAGGACCTGAGCTCGGAAAAGACGATTGGTAGTGCTAGCTTGTGTTTTGGTCTCTATTTCCTAAACCTTCCACCCGCCGCATCTCTTTCACAGTCAAGTACTGGACATGTTTCGAGTCTATCTTCCAGTTCTTTCAATACTTTTTTCAATTCCAGTATCAATAAAGATAGTGAAATTGTCTTGTTACACTATCGATTAGGTCACCCTAGTTTTTTGTACTTGTCAAAATTGCTCCCGAAGATCTTTATCAATAAAAATTCTTCTCTATTTCGGTGTGATGTATGTCAATTTGCTAAACACACAGGACATTCCTATAAAAAAAATTAAATACAAACCATCTCAACCCTTTGCTCTTATACATAGTGATGTTTATACATAGTGATGTGTGGGGACCTTCGCGAATCAAAATATTTCTAGCCCTAGGTGGTTAGTATCGTTTGTTGATGATCACTCACGCATCAATTGGGTGTTTCTCATGAAAGAAAAATCAGAAGTGGGGACAATTATTCATAAATTTCATGCTTTGATTCAAAATCGATTCAAATCCAACATTAAAATCCTTAAGACAGATAATGCAAAAGAGTAGTTTTCTACTCATCTTTCCTCATACTTGGTCCATCATGGTATTTTTCATATTAGCTCATGCGTTGACACCCCTACAACAAAATGGGGTGGCCGAACGCAAAAAATAGGCATCTTCTTGAAGTTACCAGATGTCTCATGTTCTCCTCTAATACTCCTAAATTCTATTGGGGAGAAGCTATTCTAACTGCTGCATATCTTGTCAACAGAATACCTTCCAGAATACTTGATTGTAAATGTCATCATCAAGTTCTCCAAGATACATTCCCGCACTCACGATTTGTTTCTCCCAACTTGCCGCTCAAAATATTTGGTTGCACGTCATTTGTTCATATTCATTCTCAACATAGAAGTAAACTTGACCCACGAGCTATCAAATGCATCTTTCTTGGTTATGCACCCAATCAAAAAAGATACAAGTGTTACTCACCTCAGACTCGTCGTGTTTACGCCTCCATGGATGTCACTTTTTTTTAGAACAAATCCTTTTTTATCCCAAATCTGTAATTCAGGGGGAGAGTATGAGTGAATCTCAGTTATGGGAAAACTTCGAGTGGAACAGTGACGGGACACATATGCAACCCCTTTCTTCCCATTCTCAGCCTTCAACTCAAACTATGCATAATTCATCCACTGAAAATCAGCAACCAGAATTCCCTACATATCAAATCACAAGTCCTCCTAACCTTAGAGTCTACCAAAGGCGGCGAAGACTAGGAATAGAGCTTGAAACACAGCAGCTTGACCAAGATTCTAATCCGAATTCAGTACCTCCTGATGACACAGGTATGAATGAATTTGTTACTAATGAGTATGTAGCTCTTATTATTGATGATTTGGACAGGCCTATTGCCGAAAGAAAAGAAGTCAAAAGGTGCAAAAGTCATCCCATCAGCAATTATGTATCCTACGATAACTTATCACCAGCCTACAAAGCCTTTGTTACTTCATTGGATAGTTTTCAAGTCCCAAACAATATCTATGAGGCTCTTAAACATCTAAGATGGAAGAAGGATGTTCAAGAAGAGTTGAATGCTCTCGAAAGAAATGGCACTTGGGTTTTCACAAATCTTCCCCCAGGGAAAAGACCTGTTGGCTGCAATGGATCTTTACGGCTATACAAAAGGCTGATGGGAGCATTGAAAGGTTGAAGGCTCGATTGGTAGCTAAATGTTTCACTCAATCTTATGGGATTAACTATCAAGAAACATCCGCTCATGTGGCAAAACTCAATTCCATTTGGAGCCTACTTTTATTGGCTGTAAATCTTGAGTGGAACTTATATCAATTAGATATAAAAAACACATTTCTGAATGGCGGCTTAGAAGAAGAAGTGTACGTGTAATTCCACCAGGCTTTGATGTGAATATACATCGAAAGAAGGTGCATGTCAAAAAATCTTTGTATGGTCTTAAGCAATCACCATGTGCATGGTTTGACAGATTTGCAAAGGCTGTCATTAAATTTGGTTATGTACAGTGACATGTAGATCATACATTGTTTATTGGCACAGCTCCCTCCAAAAAGGTCGCTCTACTAATAGTATATATTGATGACATTATACTATCAGGAAATGATGATGAGGAATTGTAATCTCTGAAGATTCTTCTTGCCAAAGAGTTTGAAGTGAAAGACTTAGGCCATCTCACGTATTTTCTTGGAATGGAAGTGGTCAGATCCCAAAAAGGGATTGTGATATCTCAAAGAAAATATATTCTGGACTTATTGAAGGAAACCGTGATCTTGGGGTGTAAACCAGTCGATACACCTATGGGTCCTAATAAGAAAATTGGGGTTGAACAAGACAATACACATGTGGATAGGGGGAGATACTAGAGACTCATCGGTAGACTGATATATATCTCATACGAGGCCTGATATTGGTTTTTCTGTTAGTTTTGTTAGCCAATTCATGCATAGTCCCACTAAGGAGCATATGAATGCAGTTTATAGGATACTAAAGTATTTGAATATGACACCTGGGAAGGGATTAATTTTCAAGAAAACAGAAGATATGGATGTAATTATCTACACGGATGCAGATGGGATGGAAACTAAACATACATGAGATCAACTTCTAGATATTGCTCATTTTGTATTGGGGAACTTAGTGACTTGGAGGAGTTAAAAACAATTTGTTGTTGCTAGAAGTAGTGCAGAGGCAGAGTTTAGAGCCTTATCTCAAGGAATTTGTGAAGGAATCTGGATTGGCCGTCTTCTTACTGAACTTGGCACGAGTAACTCCACACCAGTCAAGATGATGTGTGATAATCAAGCTGCTATCATCATTTCAAAGAATCCAATTCATCATGATCGTACAAACCACATGGAGATCGACCGACACTTCATCTTTGAGAAGATTTCTAATGCTACAATTCGGTTGAGCTACATTCCTACTCGGCATCAGATCAGATTACAGATGCACTTACTAAAGCATTACCTCGTCCAAATTTTGTAGAGTTAAGTAGCAAGCTTGGTCTGTATGACTTATACAAACCAGCTTGAAGGGGAGTGTAGAAGATATGATTGTATTTGGGTATTATTAATTTAGACTTAGAGAGATTTTGTTTCCTTGTTTTTTTTTCAGATCATTAGGATTTGATTTAGGATAGTTCCATTTTTCAGGGATGTTGTAGATGTTATATTTGAGGATTATTCCTCCTTTCAAATCAATGAAGTATACATATAATGAAAAACTTCAGGGATCATTAGCCATTTGCAAGACGCAGAATGCCTTTTCATTAGATCTCATTAGTATTGTGGCCTTTCCCAGAACTTCCTCGCAGAGGGATACCCTTCGCTCATGAGTTCTGGTCAAACTTAAGTCTCATGTTTTTCGTTGTGTGAGGAGTGCTCATACTCTTCTTAAACAACTTTCATCAACTTTTTTCTAGCTTTGTCCCTCTACTTTATTAAGTGCATGAGCCGACCTCACTACACTCGTAATGCTTTTCTGTAATGAGTAAGTCCGTGCACCAGGCTTTTCTAAACCTTTCTCATAGCTCCCAGGCAATTTTTGAGGGAGCTGATTATTCGTAGGACCGGATGACTGAGGCTAACGCACATGTCTCTAAGTTTAGGTATTTCGAGGTAATGTCTTTTTCTCTAGCTTTCTCCTTTTTTCTTTTCGGTGTTTCAGTCTGTAGTCGTGACAAGTTCATGTTGGTAGCGGTTTGATTATGTTCATAGGATTGAATGTCTGAAGTGAAAGCCTCCATCATCAGCAAATTGTTGTCTTTTCTAGTGTTGCATTCTTCAGTCTTCACATGTTGTAGCTAATAGGAATTAAATAAAGGATTGCATTTAGCCGTTGTTTTGTACAGCAACAACTATAAACATCGCTTATAGTTTCCCCAAGAACTATCTGAGCATGTTGAGAAAGGTTTGAAGAAGCCTAGTTCGAGTATTTCCTATGTGGTAGAAAATCATCACAAGCATATTAAATTGGCTCAAGCACTTAACAAAGGAGAGGGGTAGGGCAGAGTCCGAAAAAGAGAGTGACGATGGAATTGGTTCAGACGTATAGATTCTTAACAGTGCTGAAGTTTTTGAAGGAAGCTTAAGGATTGAGCTTTCAGTTGCCTCGACATTCTTCACTCTGCGAGTGTCGCCTTTTGCACAAGATCAAACCTACTAGCGATTACCAAGTTGTTGCTTTTGTGTTTTGTGAGAGGTGTTGAATACAATAACCTCGAAGGATCTCACATTTTGGTCTCTGTCTCTCGTTTGTACTTCTTGATTTCTTGTGAATATTAGGAAGAAGGTGTATTATGATTCTAAAATATTTTGGGTATTTTAACTTGTATTTGTGTGAAATGGAAATAAATTTTTTCTTTTATGGTTGTCACTTTAAAGATATCTTTTTAACTAGAAGCTAGTTTTATCTTTAAATGGATCTTTTTTTGTTGTGATATAGCAGGAGATTATGGTTTTTCATCAAATGGTTCAAAAAGAGGGGTACAATGGGTTGGAGAATGGCGATGTACAATTTGACAACAATTTATGAGAATGACTTTTTCTGAAAGTAATTTTAAGCAAACTTAAGTTGCTTTTGTCTCACAAAAAAATTGCTTTCATATGTTCTTACAACCACCTTGCACGACTAATAGTTCTCCATCGGAACGATTTTTTTTTAAGTGAAATGGAGTTTGAGAAGAAGTCCTGGGTTATTGCATTTATTAATAATGAAAAGGTACTAACAAATATTTAAGAAAGAGCTAACGGAAACGAAACGATTCTCTATTGCATAAAACATGAAAAATAAAATTATTTATAAATTGTGGGCACGACCACCACATGCAACTGGTATATTGTTGTCCATAACTTGCTAAGGCGTCCACTTCTTTGTCTGAATCATTAATTACAATAATTATGGTGATTGATGATTTAATTTTCCAAAATATGAAATTTTCAATATAAATTCTCTATCCTATTTAGTTTATTTATTTCACAAAATAAATTAATATAATTTTTAATCACGCGGGGACTGCGTGCAGCGTTTATAGTATGTATAAAAAAATGTAAATTGTGACACGAAATTTTTAATCGAGATAAATTCCGTTAAGTTCCTTAACGTATACTTAGCCCCTAACGTTTTAAAATTAGCATTGTACACCCCAAGTATCGATCAACCATTTATTTTAAAACATTAGAAGATAAAACTAGAAACAACATTGTACGCTAAACGTGCTTAAGTATTAAATGCATGACTACCAACGAATCTGTCACACTGAATAAAATTGCCATCACCGCCAAGTTCCCATATTATGTTGCTCTTTTCTTTTCTGCGGAAAAAGACAAAACCCTTAAAAAAAAAATCCAATCTTTACACTCTGAGCGAACCAAAATTCGCAGCAGGTAAGTAATCTTTACTTTCATCTTTCTTGATTTTCGTTTATGGGTATTTAAGGTTGAACTGATTGCAGCATGTTTTTGTACTTGTTTACTCTTGTGGGAAGGAAAGTATGATGAATCTTTCTGCGATTACATTAGTTTTATTGTCCCTTTTCACTTTAGTGGTTAAATTTACCCTTAAAGACATCTTTTTTACTTGTAATGTGCCCAGGAAATTAGGATTTTGAGTAAGTAGAAAGGTTTAATTAGGGAGTTTTCGATGGAGTATGTTGGGTTGTCGGAGTATAGTGATGTTTATCAGGATATGGTAAAAGCTAGGGCAGGGAATGACCAGTTTGATACTGAGTCGAGACGGATGGAGGAAGTCGATAGGGTAGATGCCGATTATAGGGACTTTTTATTGTCCTGTATTCGAGCTGAGAATGGTCGTTCTACGGCGTATGAGGATGAAAGACGAAACAATGACGGTGACAATGATAATGAGTACGATAGTGAGGACGAATTTGATCCTGCATATCAGCTTTTCTTGAAGAACTCGAGGAAAGTCGTACGCACTTGATGAAGAAGAGGTTTCCGGGTGTGGTTCAGATAGTGAGCTTGATCCAGTACCTAGGAGAAAAACGAGGAGTTCTACGAGACGTGTCAACGAGAAGCCGTCTTACAGAGAATCAGTGGCAACGACGAAACATGTGGATACTGAATATCAAGGGTTCCATCGAAGTTGCAAAACTGTGGATGGTCATTTGGCTTATCGGAAAGATGGTCTTTCAGTTGTATATTTCACAACTAGTGAAGAAAATGATCAGTGACGTGTCCTCCTCTGATGTGGAAATCATAGAGGTTGCTTTAACTTAATCTCTTTACTATAGTGCTAATCTGCATGGTTGATACATTGCACGCCTTACTCACTTCAGCCCTTGTTTATATCCCTTATCGGTATCATTTATTTATGTTGTGTGATCTCACTTCTACAGATTGATGAAAACGGTTCTCTGAATGGGGAAGTTGAGTTTAGGCGACGGGTAATCTCTGTTATTAGAAAACCATATAACCGCAAGGAATATGATAGCAATTGGCAAGAGATTACAAGCTGCAAGCCAAAAAATGGTCACAAGGAGTTGCGTAATGGGAGGGAGAGAACATATCTGACGGAAAAAAGATGGAAAATCCTGCCTTGATCACCACTCTGGTTAGTTTGAGATTTTGTGGTTTTACTTGATATTGTGATGCTTTCATTGGACTACTTGTGCCTTAAGAGAGCTATAACAAAACAGTGTCCTCAAAGTATTGTGATGGACATCTTCGATGGAAGTGTTATGCACACAGCTAATGAGATTAAGAACAGAATTTGTGTCCTTGTCTTTTGATTGGGTGCCTGAATTTATTTAGTTTAAGTCTTGTTTCTTGGGACGATCTGAGTTATATCAATTTTGGGTTTCATTCAGGGTTCCTTCAACAGTCTTTTGTAGTCATCCCGCATCTGCTTTTTGTTGCATCTTAAACTCGGGTGTTCATGCATTCTGCTTACGTAAACAAAAACTCTTTGCACGAGATGAATTAAATATGTGATTCATTCTTTAACTGTGTGGGCTGGTTAATATCATATGACTGCTTTTAGTGCACTGGTTGGCATTTGTGCAACACTGTCGGCTATGAAGTTTAAGATCATAGCAGTCCTTTTTACAACTTTGATGCAATATAAATGTGTTAGGATTCTCTTAATCTTTGTTTATGTGAATTGGCCTCTAGACCTTGCTGCTGAAGAGAGGACATGTATAGGAGTTTACAAATATCACAAACGTTACGAGAAACATGTTATCCAATTGGCCTTCAAGGTTTATTTAGTATTTTACTCTGTGGATATTTCATCAAAGGAGTTATTGAAACTTATAGCCTCGAAACTTTCAGGGTTATTAAAAACATCGGATGCCTTTTTGAGATTCAAAATATGTTTCTTCATCTCTTATTAAGGTTAGAATTTCTTTCCACTGACATGATTTTTCCTAGGTGATAGTTCATTTGAAAATTATACTTATTGATGTATGCAGATCTTAAGGAGCAGCTCTTGCAGTTCCAGGACAATATATGTAAATGCTTGAACCTCGTACGGGGGTTCGTCTTTTATCTTTAGGTTGGTAGCTTATTTCACATCCTGAACCTACAATGTCCTTGTAGTTTACCTTTTTCTCTTCTACATGACGTAATGCATTGTTTGTGACGAACCGGTGAAAATCCTTTTTCTCTCTTCGACACAACTAATGCGAAGATGCACGAGAGAAATAAATAGATACTATAGAAGGAGTACATCCATTTAGTACGTCATAAGAGTCTACTAATAGTACATGTGATTCTCTTTTTGATAGTTCCAGTTATGCTTATTATTTATTGACTTGCGTTTTTTTCTACTCTGAAACAAAATTGCAATCATGAAGGATCATTCATAGCTTGGAAAGATACAGAATGCCTTTCGATATATTGTTGAACCACTAGTTCATAGTGTGATATTTCCTAGGTTTCGAAGATCGTAGCTTAAAATGAAATATTGTTGAACCATTATCTAAACCGGGTGTAGCAAGTATTTACTAATTTGATTTTGGCCCAAATAGTTGTCTCGATATGTTCGCCAGCCTACCTACTTAAAATTAGGTGGATAGAGAATCTCTTTGTAATAAATTAATATTTCGGTCCGAGGTTTCACTTGTACTTGAAACAGCGCCTGAAACTGGAACTCACTTCCATTTCTCTTACAAAATCTCTCCCTCTCTCACTCCATTTTATATAATCATTGAACATACACACACTGAGGAATTAAAAAGTGCTGCAAGTATTAGACTCTCGATTCCTCGACCGGTCAGGTATGATTTTTTTTTTTTTTTTAATTTGAATGAAATGTTACATGCCATATATTTAAATTTTACAGATCTGTACCATTTCTTTTATTTTTTTTTTGTCAAATTTCATTTTTTTATTTTTTGTTGTTCAATTTAGGGTTTTTGCTAAAACATCCATATACAGGAAAAAGAAAAGGGGACAACCATGAATTTTCGATTTTTAGAAGAAAAAAAAAGTTCATTTTAAAATCTAAAAACAAAAACTAGACTTTTTTCTGAGTTTCCGGAAAGGTTCATAGACATTAATATAAAATGATTTTTTCGATGAATTTTTTGGATGATAAATGTCGATATAATTAAGTTTTGTATGAAATTATATATGATTTTCTTTCTACTCTAATATCTTTTTTTTAATCAGCATAGAAAAACTCATTTATGTCTTTCTTTTTAACATTAATTAAGAAAAATAATGTCAAATTTCTCCTTTTATTTTCTTTCTTTTATATATAATAATTGCCCATTTTCGGTAGTGTTTCAGTCTTATTTAGTCTTCACATGGTCAGGCACTCAGTCTGATAGAAAATGAAAAAAATAATGTTGTACGGGGTTGCTTTTTTCTGTGGGTCCCACATCAGCAAAACCGTAGATTTGTTCAAGTACATAAAAATTATAATTTTATAATTTTATCTGATGATGTCATCTTTAGTACTATAGTGAAAATAACAATTCTGTCATTGATAAATACTATTTTTTTAACCTCAAATTTTTTATCTTTTTATTTTCTAATTCAATGTATTTATCAAAATCAATGTAAAATGTCTATTTTGATACTCAAAATAAAATAAAAGTAAGAATTTTACTATTTTTTGTAGTTTTCACATACCTTCACATATTAATCATTATTAACATTACATTTTATCTAGCAGGACATATCCTTCTAATATGGATTACATTATGTTAACGGCATCAGCATCAAGGAAACAAAAGATACTCAAAGCATTAACAAACGCGACTATAGATGAAGATCACAGATACGCTCTGCAAAGGTCTTTGAACATTGCCGAACCGCAAGAACAACAACAACAACAACCTATAGCTAACGAGCAAGAAAATAACATTATTGAGGCCGTTGACGATGAGGAGCAACCTAGTTATGAATCCTTTATGCGCAAACTCAACTCTTTTGCTCGCGAGGCGAAGAAGTATGGCTTAGAACTACTTTGTAAACCTAAGGAAGAAAGTTCTGAGGAATCTTTTATGTGCAAACTCAACTCTTTTGCGCGCAAGGCCAAGAAATTTGGCGTAGAACTACTTTGTAAACCTAAGGAAGAAAGTTCTGTTGATGATACTCATATGAAGAATCAAGAGCTGATTAACCGAACGCAACCTCAAACGGATGAGAATGTCCTTATGCAAACGCCTGGAAAATCAGTGAATCGGGTTGTGAGGGGAAACGTGAAAGGGAGTACCAATGGAAAGACTGTGGTAAAGGTAGGCAGTGGAGCTCTATCCAAGCCTGATAGGTCGAGGAATGTAGCTGATCACGCAAGTATGGATAAGGGAAAGGATGTGATGGAAATAGATGGTGGTGTCAATCAGCCTACTAATCAGAGGCCTGGTCTTAGGAAGAAAGAAGTGGTGAAAAAGCAGAACGAACGTGTCAACTTCACTACATCAAATGTCAAAAACAAGGTACAAGATGAAAAAGATTTAAGGAAATCGGCAACTGGAAAGAATGTCTTTAGAAGAAACCAGGTAGACCAGGAGCATTCAAACCAAGAATCTGGTCCTAGGAACAATCAGCTGCCCAAAAACCTGTCTGAGCGCGTTGAGGAAGGTCTGTCACAGAGTCAGAAAGGTTTAAAAAAGCCTGGCGCTAGGACTTATTCGGAAATGGAGAATCATGACGCGCATAATGAATCGACTCAACCACTCTTGACTCGACCACTCAGGAAAGTCAAGGAAGAGACTCTGAAAAGAATGAAGAGAGTTGTTAAAGATGAAAATGAGAGCTCGCCTGAGTTTATGGCTTCGAGCACTCTTCGTACAAGAATGAAGCAGCTTGGGAGTAAGTCTCAAGTCCGATCAGGTGCAGAAGGCAGCACTTCCAAAGTGCAGAATGTCTATGCAGCTAAAAGCTCAGCGATGCGTAAGAAGTACTATCGTAAGAGTAATCAGGAAAGAATGGGCGACGATGGGGATTCTTCCGAATTGGAAATTTTTGACACTCTGAAATATACCGTAAATTACCCAAATTTGAACCTAATTTTCACATCTCTACTCTGAAATGCGTTGATCTAATAATTCTGATTGTTATTTATGTTGTGCTGTTTTTATTTAGTTTGATGAGGGGAGTGGCTCGAAGCACTCTGGTCGTCCATGTTTGCGTTCTGAATTTAGAGAAAATGTCTTGAATGCTATTAAGAAACCATTTAACAAAGAGGAGTACCGCAGTCATCAGGAAGAAGTTGAAGTGTATTTCAGTACTAATCCAGGTCAGTTTTTTGAATGAAGTAGTTTCCTGTCGTTTTGCACGTTTATATTATTGATACATCGTTTTGCACTTGTTGTGCTGGCGAATTATCTTACATTTTTTGGTGAGAAGATCATGTGATATTACTGATAAATCGTAATCGTTTCATATCTAATCTGTTGTGAATTCCTCTTCTTGTATTATGATCTTGTTCATCTCACTCCCACAAATCCATCAATACAAGATATTGTCCTCTAATATGATATATGTTCTTTATATTATACAACAATTTAAATTGGAATCAGATGATAATTGTTAAAATAAACTCTATGATCATTGAATACTTGGGATTAATCAGATTTGGGAACAGGCTTATGAGTTATGATAATGCATATCTTCTGTGCGTGCAGGTCTCAAATCAAAACTCACAGAGTATCGATATAACAGGGCAAAACGGCTGGTCATCTTACGGGGATTTTTCTTCTGGCTTCAGGTTAGTCATAACTTCGTATACACCTGGGTTAATTCTTCTCTGATGTTACGTAATACTCGCATTCAGAAACGTTTTACTACTGTATGTGAATCCAAGAATGGTATGGCTACATTTGCAGAGAACTCATATAGAAACGTGCCGCCAATGTTTCTTTTAGTCTGTATGGATAGGACACATAAAATCAACTCCATGGTAGTTTTTTTCATGAAAAATCTGATGAAATCACTCTTAACTATGCTCACATATTTGTTATAGGTTACTTCACTATTTTGACATTATTTAGCTACAAACATACACCAATAATGTTGCATTTTTCGTGTGTTTGATCAGAATTTGACGCAAATGGGCGCCTTTCAACCTTGGACCGATCGTGAATGCCTTGATGTGGAGCTGGAATCTCAGTCTAAGTAGTGAATAATTATCGGATTTTGAAAGTTTTAGATGTGCAACTTTCAATTTATGTTAAAGAACCTCAGATGAAATCTTGTGTTCTATTTTCTTTAGTACTACAGTTAGTTGTTTCAGTCTTGAACTTTGTATTTGTTAGATGATGATTATTACCCTGCTTGAATTATGACCATATAGTTCCTAAGTTTTGTGGTTTGTTTGAATCACTTCTACTAATACTTTCGTATTGTTATAGCCATTGTTGAATGGCTCTGGAATGTTTAATTAACTCTGCTTCTAGTTTTGGTTTATAAATTCTGAATGAGAGGTCAAAAGAATCTCTAAAGAAAAAGTGAAAAAAAAAACACATCTTTTGATCTCAAATAAGGGATATCCAGTCTTTGTTCCCGCACAATGCTCTCATTTTCTGAAGGAAGGTTAACTAACCCCCTTTGTACCCTCGATATAGAAACAATTTTATATTAATTGTATTTCCTGTAGTGTTGAGTGGATCTCTAATTTATTATAATATCTTATCATTTGTGTTTTTGGTCCTGGTCCGGTTAGGAACTGTATGATTTTGAGGATTTCATTTTCATAGATGGAAGAAAAACAGAATGTTTGTAGTGCTTATGAAAAACGTATTACTTGGCTTTTGAACACATATTAGTAGTTTTTGTGTTTGCATTACTGATCTTTGATTTCTTAAAAAAATGAAAAGGTAAGTATGCGATGTTTCTCAAACTACTATTGTAAAAATATGATATTTTATTGGGGGTGGGGGGGGGGGGGGGGGGGGCGGAAAGTAAAAGGAAAACGTTATTTCTCACTAAATGTTGTAAACCCACAATTGATAATTAAAAATGATTTTAAATAAACTCAAAAAAAAAAAGTAGTTTTTGTATGCTCTTGTGGAAATCCTAGCACAACTTCAAATATATTTTGTCCTAAAAACATTACTCTAGCACTCTTTGAGCACGCGCACACACAGTCCTCTCGTCTCAGTGTAGCTGTCAGTATGTGAGTAAAGGTTTTTGAAGGGAAGTTTAAGCCCCTTGTGACTTTAAAATATAGAAACAATTTTTATTTCTATATTTCGAAGGCGCAAAGTGTCTTAAATTTCAATTTCAAGAATTTCCATGTTAACTTTGTAAGATTCTTCAACTTCGGGGTTTTATTTAACATTTATATTTGTGGTTATGTTAGTTTTACTGTTCTTGTTGTTTTGGTTACTACTTTTACCTTTTAAATATATCTTCGTTTTTTTGTTCTTGTTATGTAGCATGAGATCAGGATTACTTCAGAATAAGTAGATGTAAGTAAGTGATAGGGAGTTAATTAACAAATTTGGGGTTGGAGTGTTAGTGATACATATCAGGGATTTTGTAAGAGCTAAGGCAGTGGATGGATAATTTAATACAGAGCTGAGCAAAGACAAGAGACGGATCAAAAAAGATTTCAGGATAGACTCGCATTACAAAGACGGATCAAAAAAGATTTCAGGATAGACTCGAATTACAAGGACTTTTTGTTGTTCATGAGTTTTAAGGCATATGGAGGGGGAAAAAGGGATAATGACGCTGATGAGTACAATAGCAAGGAGGACGGAATGATCCCAAAACATGAGGTTGTGGTAAAATGTTTGAACTACGAAGAATTATGGCATGGCTTATGCCCTACACGACGAAATGGATAGTACGCCTTTGGTTGCTATATAGTATACACCTATAAAGCAACTAGAGGCAAACCATCCCTCTCGTTGTGAAGTGCTATATGATAAGCCATGCCATGATCCAGTATATCTGAAGAAGGCTTAGGTTTAGACATGGCGTTTGATCCTGAAACTCGGAGTACTAGAAAATGTGAACGTGAGGTTTCAAATCAGAGTTCTGTTAGAGACAGGACGATTAGGAGCCTTCTCGTGCAACACTTCTTTGTTTAATTAAGTAGAATGCATAAATATCCAAGTTTAAGGTGCAACAAAAAGCAAATAAAGCTCAGTTTGTTCAAGACTAAAACTAGATAAATCACGAGACACCAACCAAAAGACAAGAAGAAAACACACATTATGTTCTTAATAATGTGGTGACTGTGTCCATAACTTCAAGTTTACTCCAATAGCCATTAAAACTCTATGGATAAACACTTCCGTTTACCATGTCCATCACAACGTTAAAGGGCACTGTTTTGTTATACTTAAGCTACAGCAAATCCAATGAAAGCATCACAAAATGAAGAACCTCAAAAGTTTAATATGTCAAAATCAAGTAGAGCCTCAAATTATTCAACTAATTGGGGTGATGGTCAAGATAGTATTTTTTTTTTCTTTATCCGTCCATACATGGTTGGTTTTTTGTTACTGATGGTGAATTGGCTCAAGCGCTTAAGATAGGAGAGGGTGCAGAGTCAGAGAAAGAAAGAGACTGAGAATGGAATTGATTCAAACACAGAGATTCTCGACGGTGCTGAATGAAACTTAAGCCGTGAGCTCTCAGTTACCTCGGCATTCTTCACTTTGCGCCTTTCGCACCTAATCAAACCTCCTAGCGATTACCAAGTTGCCGCTTCTTTGTTGTGCTAGGAGTGCTCTGAACAATAACCTCAAACGAGCTCCCATTTTCTTTTGTGTCTCTCGTTTGTACTTCATGTGCATAGTAGGAAGAAGTTGTATTATGTTACTGTTTATGATTAAGGAAATTTTTGGGTATTTTAACTTGTATTTGTGTGAATGGAAGTTCTTTTTTTCCCCTTTCTGGGGTTATATGTTACTGTTCTTGTCACTTGTGGTTGGTTTTATCTTTAAAGATCACTTCTTTTTTTTCTTGTTAACTAGCATGAGATTATGATTGGAGAATGGTGATGTACTATTTGACAAACATTTATGAGAATGGCTTTGCTAAAAATATTAAGTTTGCTTTTATATGCTTTTACAAACACCTTGCACGATTAATACTATTTGGTTACGATCAAAGAAAACTTTGTTGTAACGAGTTGTTTTATAAAGTCACAATTTTTGTATTTGATAACTCTTGTCTATTGCATCCGATACTCTTATCACTTTTATATGTTAATAATAATTGTGAAATCAAATTAGCTGTGCATCTAGACAATGTACATTATAAATTAACTTTTGTAGAATAAATGATTAACTCCTCGATGAGTTATTGATAAATTTTTATATATTAAAAAATAAATTATTATTAGTATTTCTTTTAAATGATGATTATACTTATATCATTGCATTTGTACCGTACAAGATACTACTCGTATAGTCGTCTTCGTTCCACATAACAAAGTATAACCTAACATGATGTTGAGTGAAAAAATCATATCAAACTTTTTAACCTTTTCTTACTTTCTACGATGCTTAAATAACATATACAATCAATTTCGGTGCTTCGAGGGTGCAATTATTAAGTGTGTCAATTTGTTTTTGAAACAAATTGGAAAAAAAAAACTTAAAACTTTTCAAATGAAATTCTAAATTTTATCAGATATACTAGATAGATATTACATTTTAAAAATTGAAACAATTGTTCTAAAATAAGTCACATCAAGGATACATTACATTTTTTTTATATGAATAAAAATTCAATACGGGGCCAAAGAGGAGTACCACCCGTTACAAAAACATTTACACAGAAATTTTTTTAAGTTTGAATGCCTCCAATAAGTACACTATAACTTGATAATGTAGTTGCCACTTCCATTTTCAAATTGCATCTTTACTTAACCTGCCAAGACTTAAGACTCAACAAAATTAATAGTCGCATGACTATTAAAACATCATTACTAATATACTTTGCATAATTAGTAGGTTGTATGGTTAACTAATAAGTACCAAAAATAAAGTCTAACAAAAATAAATAATAGTATGTTTGCTTGGACTAGTATATTCAAGTTTTTTAATCTTCCAATTAATTGCAAAATGCATTTTTATGCTTAATTTAGTCACAAAGCATAAAACAGAGTTGTATTATGGACTTTATTATTTAATCTTAATTGGAGTATTATTTATTGGAGGGGAAGGGGTTTGGAAATATTTAAACGGGTCGCCCATGTGGGCTAAACACGACCCGTGAATTCGAAACTCAAGAAAAGAGAGGAAATAGTTTCCTCCATGTTTTTTGAATTAGAAAAAACTACCATTTGAATTAGAAAAAACACTTGAAAGATGATTTAGACTGAGTTTCCTTGAGATAACTCTCTTAGTTTTCTATGATTTAAATAATACAAAGGCAAGGCATGAAGCCATCGTTTTTCATTACAGTTAACGGTTATATTGTGCATTTCTCGTTGATATTTAACTGTTGACAAATCTGAGATACATAAGTGTCTTAGATGTTGTAGAGTTAAGATCCAATTGGTAGGATTATAATGGTCCTTGGGATTGGATTAATGCACAAAACATGTAATGGAAGGGACATCTAACTATTAACTTATGATTTCTTCGCACGCCTATATGTTGGGTGTTGCCATTAGAAGAAATGGGAAGGTGTACACGATGACAAGTCCACAGAGACTTAAGTTGTAAGATTGATTTCCTTGGTAGGAGATTTCTTCTCAACTAAAGTCTGGCTAATATGTACAACTGCCTTAGTATTTAATTTACTCTTTATGTTACATAAGATTGAGTGGAAGACTCGATCTAATCAGCCTAGGACATTGGAACAAATATCTTATGCATACTATTTTCATTGTAGTTGAGAAGCATTGTTCCAATTCTTAAGGTATGTAGTATGGGATACACCCATTGGTTGTGGTGTATTTGCCCATCATAAACATGTGGAGTAAGAGTAACTGAGATTAAATCATGGAATCTTATTATTGATGTATGACCTTATTTGGAAGGACAACTAAGAGGTAATGGATTGTTTGTGATTTATTAATTTAAGTTATGGTTTGGTCAATTGGTTAGTTGAGATCTAAGCTTCAGACCTTCACGACTCAAGTGGGAGCCTTATGGGGGTAAATCAATTGATACATGACTAAAATTAAATTCAATACAAGTACTGAATAAGATACATTCAAGTATATGTCTTACGACATTAGAACAACATTGATTTCTTTTCTATCTCGAGGAGATAGATGAAATTCAAGCGACAAGCAACTCCATGTCCTATCTTACAAAGGTTTCTCAAATAAGTGAGATGGAACAAGTTTTTGGACTCTGTATTTCAATATGTCTGACTGTGTACATTGGTACATGTACTGGTAGACTTATGATTAAGGCACAAGATATTTGAGGACTAGTGTATTCACAAAATTATACTAAGATTGTGCAAATCTTTAAGAAGTATAAGTTTTTCTCGTGAAAGGGAGCATGTTGTTTATAGACAACAACTTCATTTTTTGTGGGTGAAACTCTACTAATTGACTGTTCATTGATAGATATGAGTTTTAGGATTATTTTTTATGAACCTTGAAGTTTCATTTCTCGATTGAGATTTGAGTACAGAAATCCATGTATAAGTTACTTGATTTTGTACTAAAGGCATAGATAACCAAGTTTAAATACTTATGTTGATCTATGGCCTTAGACATTATTTTCGACTATGATTTATGAGATCTATCGAAAAGTAATCTCAAACGAGCTTTTCTAGATAATGTTCTCACATTAATATCAAAGAGATGATTAAATGTGAAGCTCACTAGGAACAATCTATGTCTTCATGATGAAAAGTTATAGACCGTGTTTTGATTAGACTATGGTTGATGAGAATCATTTTGGGAATGATTTCCTTAGTCTTTCTTTGTGAAAGTGTAATACCATTTTCTTTATCAGATTTCGGTGCTTATGAAACACTAAAGAGTGATTCTATTTTCTTTAATCATGAAAGACTTGGCAGATGCCTAAAAGATTGTGTGGTTCGTTTAAAATAATAACTCTATCAATATTAATGATGTCATGTTGATTAGGATTGTGAGAAGTATGCTTCAACCATTTAAAGATGGCCATTCTTCTATTCTTTGAATAAAGAGTGAATTTGAGGTAAATGTACCTCTTAATGTTCAAATTCATAGAAATCATTCAATTTCTTGATGCTTTGCATCTTGAGCTGCGTGGAGTGATTTAAAATGAACTTTGAGGAAACTGGTGCTCCTTACAATGGTGTATATCTTGAGCTTTAGAATCTACGGAGACTATATTTAGTAAGATGTTTAAACTTCTGTTGGTGGTGAAATCTCTTTGACGATTGAGATTTACTGCACTACTCATCTATCCTGATATATGTCATGCCATGGGTCTGTTCATTAAGTATAGCCCAATTCTTAAGAGTAGAATTTGGACAATATTGATATAGGATTGTGAACTCCTATACATACTGCATACTAGTAAACTCAATAATGATTTTGGTCATTATTGATCAAAATACACTTATAGTTTTACAAGAGGTGATTTGACTTGGAGTAAATCGACCTATGTGTTTGCTTCTTCATTAAATGATGATGATGTTTGTTAGAATAGCTGAAAGCAAATGGGTGTGTGGATGTGCGTATGAATGAAAATTTATAGCACGTGTTGTTGCAGTATAATGTGTTTGACCAAAGAGATTAGTTTATCATTTTGAGACAGTAAGTAAAGTGGGAGCCGTTGTGTGCTTTATGATGACATGCATCAATTGCTTACAAGAGAGTCTCAAAGGGATAAAAAACAAAAAAACAAACACTTGATCACAAAAAGGATTATTTTGTGAAGAGATATTTGTGCAAAAAAAAAGTGACTTTGCTGTGTAGATCTATGCATTAGTGATGGTTAGTTTGATAACTTAACCTTGACCTGGAGATACACTCTTGAATTGTTAGAATCTCAAGGTTTGCGTAGAATCTAACCTAATTGGATTAGATGATATCCAGTTATTTATGTCCATGAGGTCAAGACTTGAATGCTATATAAGCAGATGCTTTTATGGTGAGAGCATTAAAGTCTTAAAGTATGTCTGACAAGTAGAGATTGTCTCTCTCACACGAGCAATCGCCTCTGACATTAAGAAGTGTGCAGAGATGAGACAATTATGATTTTGTTTGGATATAAAGTCATATTTATCTTATGATGTCACCTTGATTGATGATCAAGATGAGATTATTGTTGTATCATTAAGTAATCGTTATTGATTCCCACCATCCATTATACTTGTCGTAGAGCCAGATGTGAGTTTTCTTGTGATTGTGTTTGTAGAGGACTTACAAGGAGAAAACTCAAGTTAAGTGTTAAGGACACTTGAACTAAGATCTGTACGATGCATTTTACTTTTAAATATGACATACGCTTCCGAAGAGGAAGACACGCATCGTAGCATGTGTTTCATACCACATGTGCTTTTGTGACCGTTGGGATAATGAGTGAATAGTTCCTTGTTTCCTCATTGTGTGAGACACATAGGTTTATAAAACCTTATATGATACCCTTATGACTTTTGGCTTTTTCTCGAGACTTTATTTTGGTGTTGCTACTTTAGCATGTCTCCAATAGCCATGCTGGATTCGGTCATGCGAAACATGTCTAGGAAAGCAATCATTTTAATGTTAAGAGGTTTAAGTTTGAAAATGAAGACTTTCTATGACTTGCTCCTATCTTGTATTCACCGCGATCGCAGTTATGTAAAACTTTGATGTTTGAGATGTAACTGTGAATACAATGAATAGTTTGAAAGAGAGTGTGCTCTTTTCATGACAAGGGATTAGAGATGCTCTGATTGATGCAAGTAAGTGAAGTCTGGGGTATAGCGAGATATCGTCCTCATGTTGAAGAAGTTAAGCTGCTATATGTCCTTAACCGGTGTATAGTTTTGTGCTTAAGTGTTGAGCCTCCATATATCTTTAACCAGTGTATGGCATTGAGCTCTTGTATGCTCGCAGGTCACACGATCCATTTGCCTGTATGAAATTGTAAGTATGTGAAGTTGATCTTACTAGACTGAGATCTAGCCCTCATGTGTGAGTGAGAGATGTTGGAAATATTTAAACGGGTCGCCCATGTGGGCTAAACCCGACCCGTGAATTCGAAACTCAAGAAAAGAGAGGGAATAGTTTCCTCCATGTTTTTTGAATTAGAAAAAACTACCATTTTCCCTCCCAACTCTTACTGATATCTAAAGTCAGTATTTCTTTTGAAGAAAGGAGAAAAAACCACACCTATTTTTTTCGTAGGAAAAATAAGGAGAAAATGGAAAAGCCATTTTTTATCATGTTTTTCACATTTTAACACTTTGGCTCTTGGGTTGTGGCTACAATTCCTTTCCGTTTGTGATTGGGATTCGACCAAATCAGAGTACAACTAATAATCACAAGATTAACCCGCGACGTAAGACAAACTCGACTATTAATATTGCAAACCAGACAAACTTATGTATACGATAATTAATTTAATTGGACTTTGTTGGGCAAAGCAAACAAGTCCTAATTATCTTTCGTTGCTTCTGGTAATTTTTCATTATGCTTTCTTTTCTTATTGTTTTTTCTTTTCTTTTCTTCATCATTTTAAACCTCCATTTTTAAGTTGAGGGCAGAAATGGGCTTTTATGTAGTTGCGGGTGTGGCAAGTCGGCAAGATACACTTAACTAAACTTGTTATTTAACAAGACCGGTACGAATAAGTGGTATCATTAGGGACTCGTCTAGACATTTCAGTGCTGCTTTTCCTGCATCAGTGGGACACACCATCAATAATCAGGTTGAGTTTTGGAGCCTCTGTGATGGATTGATCCTGGGACAGTCCAAACATATTTCTTATCTAATTGTTGCTACATATTCTCTCTTTATGCTCAATTGCCTTACCAAGAATCAAGAAATACTAAGACATTTGATCAGCCTTGTGAGGGAAATTCATACTATATTATATGTGTTTCATAGTGTTATAGGTACACTCTGCTACCGAGAAATCAATCAGACAACGAACTTTTTGGCTAAGCTTGGAGTTTCACCGACAAAATGTTAGATCGATTCGAGTGCTACTACCGGCCATCCAACATACATTATTTGAGATATATGTCCTATATGGATGCAACCTTTATTTTTGTTTAGTTATAAAAAAAAACCTTTATTTTTATTTGATTTAAGTAATGTTGTAACTCGTATTTCCCGCTCTCTTGTTTCTTGTACTAAAATTGTTGTTTTTCATTAATTTATATGCCTAGTTCATTGTTAAAAAAAATATTTTTTAATTACATGTTTTCTGAAATTAATTACCCATTTGACAATGCTTAAGCTTTAAATGCATAACCTCCCAAATAATTACAACGAAACGTCTCATCAAACAATTTTATTGGACGCTACAATACAACTTCCCATAATATAATTATTACCTTTTCTTTTGTATGCAGATATTAAAAAAAAAAAAAAACCTTCATTGTATACTTCAAAAAAGTCCAATCTTTACACACTGATAATTAAAATTCTTCTACTCTCACTAGCATAGATTTCATCTTTCTTGATTTTCGTTTATGGGTATTTAAGGTTGAACTGATTGTAGCATGTTTTTGTACTTCATTTGGGTGAATACTAGAATGATGTTGTTGTTTACTCTTTTGGGATTTTTGAACATGCATTTGTGTGAATGAAAGTATGCGTCTTTCTGGGATTACATTAGTTATACTGTCCCTTTTCACTTTAGTGGTTAACTTTACCTTTAAAGTCATCTTTGTTACTTGTTATGTACCCAGGTAATTAGGATTTTGAGGAAGAGATGGAGTATGTGGGGTTTTCGGAGTATAGTGATGTTTATCAGGATATAGTAAAAGCTAGGGCAGGGAATGAACAGTTTGATACTGAGTCGAGACGGATGGAAGAAGACGATAGCGTAGATGCCGATTATAGGGACTTTTTATTGTCCTGTATTCGAGCTGAGAAAGATCTTTCTACGGCATATGAGGAGGAAAGACAAAACAATGACGGTGACAATGATAATGAGTATGATAGCGAGGACGAACGTGATCCTGAATTTGAGCTTTTCTTGAAGAACTTGAAGAAGCATGGAGAGTCGTACGCACTTCATAATGAGGCTGATGGTTTGCCGTTGGTGGTATATGAACAAGATTCGGGTTCAGATAGTGAGCTTGATCCAGTACCTAGGAGGGTGACAAGGAGCGCTATGAGGAATGCAAATGAAGTTTCGGAGCAGATTCTTGATGAAGAGGAGGTTTCCGGGCGTGGTTCAGATGGTGAGCTTGATCCAGTACCTAGGAGAAAAACAAGGAGTGCTACGAGAAATGCACGCAAAGTTTCAGAGAAGATTCTTGATGACGAGGAGGTTTCAGGGCGTGGTTCAGATAGTGAGCTTGATCTAGTACCTAGGAGAAAAACGAGGTGTTCGACAAAACATGGCAACGAGAATCCGTCTTACAGAGAATCAGTGGCAACTACGAAACGTGGCAAGAAAATGGCATGTAAGATTGATGAGATTGAAGCGGACACTGAATATCAAGAGTTTCTTCGAAGTTGCAAAACTGTGGATTGTGTTTTGGCTTATCAGAAAGGTGGTCATTCAGTTGTATATTTCTCAACTAGTGAAAAAAACGATCAGGAGAACAAGATGGGTGATGATGACATAAGTGACATCTCCTCCTCTGATGTGAAAATCATAGAGGTTGCTTTAACTTAACCTCTTTACTATAGTGCTAATCTGCATGGTTGATACATGGCACGTCTTACTCACTTCAGCCCTTGTTTATATCCCTTGTCGGTATCATTTATTTATGTTGTGTGATCTCACTTCTACAGATGGATGAGAATTATCTGAATGGGGAAGTTGAGTTTAGGCGACGGGTAATCTCTGTTGAGAGGGCCTGTGTGTCGTCACAAGGACTTGCGTAATGGGAGGGAGAGGGCATGTGCGACGAAGAAAGCTGGAAAATCCCTCCTTTACGACTACCCTGGTTAGTTTAAGACTTTGTGGTTTTACTTGACTTTTTGATGCTTTCATTGGACTACTTGTACCTTAATAGAGCTATAGTAAAACTATGTCCTTAAAATTTTGTGATGGACGTCATCGATGGAAGTGTTATGCCCACAGCTAACCACGTTAAGAACATAATTTGTGTCCTTCTTGCCTTTTGATTTGGGTGTCTGAATTTATTTAGTTTTAGCCTTGTTTCTTCAGACGAGCTGAGTCTTTTCTGTTTTGTGTTCCATTCAGGGTTGCTTGAACGGTCTTTTGTGATCGCCCTGCATCTGCTTTTTGTTGCATCTTAAATTTCGGTGTTTATGCATTCGGCTTACATAAACAATTTTTTTTTGCACGAGATGAATTAAATATGTGAGTAATTGTTTAAATGTGTGGGCTAGTTAATATTATGACTGTTTTTAGTGCACTGGTTTGCATTTCTGCAACACTGTCTTCTGTGAAGTTTAAGTTAATTTGACATAGCAGTCTTTCTTACAACTTTGATGCAATATAAAGAGGTCCGGATTCTCCTAATCTTTGTTTATGTGAATTGGCCTCTAGACTTCGCTGTTGAATAGAGGACGTGTATAGGAGTGTACAAATATTACAAATTTACGAGAAACATGTTATCCAATTGGCCTTCAATGTTTTTAGTATTTTACTCTATGGATATTTCATCAAAGCTGAGTTATTTGAACTTATATCCTCAAAATTTTCAGGGTTATTAAAAAATTTTGAGATTAAAAATATGTTTCTTAACTTCTTATTAAGGTTAGAAGTTTTTTCCACTGACATGATTTTTCCTGGGTGATACTTCATTTGAAAATTATACTTATTGATGTATGCAGATCTTAAGGAGCAGCTCTTGCAGTTCCAGGACAATAAACGTAAATGCTTGAACCTCGTACGGGGGTTCGTCTTTTATCTTCAGGTTGGTAGCTTATTTCACATCCTGAACCTACAATGTCCTTGTAGTTTACCTTTTTCTTCTACATGACATAATGCATTGTTTGTGACGAACCGGTGAAAATCCTTTTTCTCTTTCACACAACTAATGTGAAGATGCACGAGAGAAATAAATAGATATTATAGGACAAGTACATCCAGTTAGTACTTCGTTAGAGTCTACTAGTACTACGGGTGATTTTCTTTTTGATAGTTCCAGTTATGCTTATTATTTATTGACTGCGTTTTTTTTTTTTGTTCTTGTTATGTAGCATGAGATTATGAATTTTCAGAATAAGTAGATGTAAGTAAGTGATAGGGAGTTTATTATCAAATGTGGGTTGGAGTATAGTGATACATATCAGGGATTTAGTAAGAGCTAGGGCAGGGGATGAATAGTTTGATACCGAGCTGAGCGAAGACGAGAGACGGATCGAGATAGATTCGCATTACAAGGACTTTTTGTTTGACCTGAGTTTAAGCCATACGGATGAAAAAAAAGGGGGATAGCGTTATTGATGAGTAGAATAGCTAGAAGGACAATTATGATCCTGACCATGAGGCTGTCTTAAAAGGTTTAAACTTTGAAAGATCATGGTATGGCTTACGCACTACACGATGAGAGGGATGGTTTACCTTTCATTGTGAAGTGCATATGATAAGCCATACAATGATCCAGTATATACGAAGAAGGTTTAGGTTCAGATAGGGAGTTTGATCCTGAAACTTGGAGTACTACAGAATATGAACATGAGGTTTCAAATCAGAGTTCTGTTAGAGAGATAGAGGACGATTAGGAGCCTCTCGTGCAACAGTTCTTTGTTTACGTTAGCAAAATGCATATTTACCCGAGTTTAAGATGCAACAAAAAGCAGATAGAACTCAGTTCGTCCAAGACTAAAACTAGATAAATTAAGATATTCCAGCCAAAAGACAAGAAGAAGCACAAATTCTGTTCTTAATAATGTGGTAACTGTGTCCATAACCTCAAGTTTGTTCCAATCGCTATAAAACCAAGTCGATAAACTTTCCACTCCATGGATACTTCCATTTACCATGTCCATCACAAAGTTAAAGGGCACAGTTTTGTTATACTTAAGGTACAACAAAAGCATCACAAAATCAAGTAAACCTCAAAATTTTAATCTGTCAAAATCAAGGCCTCAAATTCTTCAACTAATTAGGGTGATGGTCAAGATAATAATTTTTTTCTTTATCCGTCCATATACGGTTGGTTCATGGCACGTTAGGCTAAATGCTATGAAGAGATTGAGTTATAGCTACCGCAATGATTTCAACATCAGAGGAGGAGATATCATATCATACAGATAAAGATGGAATCCTATCTTGACCTTCTGGTTAGTTGAGGATTTTGAAGTTTTACATTTGGTTATATATTCTCGATTTTAAATTGCTCTAAATAGACTTGAGCACCTTAAGAAGATATAAGAAAAACCTTTCCCTAAACTTTTTGATAAATATGGTAAGTGGAAATTTGTATTATGCACTTAACTTGCTGAGACTATTTGAAATTTATTGATTTGGTTTTGTGGTGATGAACAAAATTTATGTTATGCATAGATTGAGCTGTTCTTTTAGCTGGTGTCTTGATATGACTAGCTCTAGTGTTGTTCCATGGGATTAGCTGAATTTATCAGGTTTGCATTATTTTCATGGTTTCTTGAACAGTTTTTCATAGTTGCATCTGTTGTTTGTTGCATCTCAAAGTCGGTGCTCATGCGTTCTACTAACCGAAACAAAAGAGACTTGCACGAGCAATTCAGTAACCTAGGATCATAATTTAGTGCCTTTTAATATCATGAGTTGTTTTTAGTGCAAGAGTTGTGCATTCGTATAGTTCTGCCTAGTGTCTACTGTCAAGTTCAATTTAATCATCATAATTTATCCTCATGACTTTTATTAGGTGAAATGGGTCAGGATTTTTTTTATTTGTTTGTGCAACATAAAAAGCAAAAAATTACGAGAAATATTTTTTCCAATTCTACTCTAGTTGATAGTTCTTTAACCTTTAATGTTTATTTTGTATTTTATTCTGTGAATATTTCATCAAAGATGAGTTGATAAAGGCAAATATATATGATGACAGGATATCATCTTGTTCTGACATGGAACGAGATTTATGAACTTAAACTTACCTACACTTCAAATTGTTTGAGATGTATACAGCAGAAAAAGAAATAAAAAAGTGAAAGTCTGTTGAAACCTTCGAGTCCATTAGGAGAGTAAGACTATGTTCTTCACTTATTATCAAGGTTATAAAGTTTGTTCTATTGATATGATTTTGTCTAAGGTACTACGCTGCAAAATTCATATTTTTAATGTATGCAGATCTTATGGAGCATGTTTTGCAGGTCCAAATGCTTGAACCTCTGGCTTTGGTACTTATTTTGGCTTCAGGTCGGTAGCTTAGTCCACATCACGCATTTACAATGTATTTGAATTTACCCTTTTCGAGATCTTTATTTATGATGAACGAGTGAAAAAAGTAACGTACATCGCGTTATCCAACACCTAACTCAACTGATGCAAAGTGCACGAGAAAAATAAATAGATATTACATGAGGGGTGCATAAAAGTCTACTAGCAATACATTGTTCTTGTGACAGAATATTTTTAACCTTTGAAACAGAATTGCCAGCATGAGGGATCTTTAAGACCTTGGCAAGACTCAGAATGCCTTTCCATTAGATCTCATTAATATAACTCCTTCACAGAGGGATGCCGTTCGCTCCTGATCGAACTTTAATTTCTGTTATGTTTGCGACGAGTGCTCATATTCTTCTTTAACAGTTTTTTATTGGAGCACAACTTACAATATATTTTGACGAAAAAACATTTCACTCTTTCTTTTAAAGGTCCAATCCTTCCACACACACACACAGAGTACACTCAGTGTAGCAGACAGTATGTAAGTAAGGTGTTTTTGAAGGATTCATCCCCAAAAACAAAAGGTTGTTTTTTAAGGAAGGTTAAGCCCCTTGTGCCTTCAAAATATAGAAACAAATTTTTCTATATTTTGAAGGCACCAAGGATGTTAAATTTCAATTTCAAAAAGTTCGGCACTATACAGATTCTCCATGTTAACTTTTAAGATTCTGGAACTTTTTGGTACTTTAACTTGTATTTGTGTGAATGAAATTATGTGGGGGTTATATTGGTTTTTCCTTTAAAGATATCTTTTTTTTTCTTGTTATGTAGCATGAGATTAGGATTTTTCAGGATACGTAGATGTAAGTGATAGGGAGTTTAATATCAAATGTGGGGTTGGAGTATCCCAGGGATCTAGTAAGAGCTAGGGCAGGGGATGACTAGTTTGATACCAGCTGAGCAAAGACGAGAGACGTTTCGAGGAAGATTAAGGGATAGATTCGCATTACTTAGACTTTTTGTTTGCCCTGAGTTTATAAGGCATGCGGAGGCGAAAAAAGGGATAGCGATGTTAATGAGTACAATGGTGACTCGCGAGGAGGATGATTATGATCCCGACCATGAGGCTGTCTTAAAAGGTTTGAACTTTGAAGGATCATTGTGTGGCTTATGCACTTTGATTAGAGGGATGCTTCGCCTTTGGTTGCTGTATAGTATATAGCAACCTGCTATATACTATACAATCACCAAAGGCGAACCATCCCTCTCATCGTGAAGTGCATAAGCCATACCATGATCCAGTATATACGAAGAAGGTATAGGTTCAGATATGGAGTTTGATCCTGAATCTCGGAGTACTACAAAATGTGAACGTGAGGTTTCAAATCAGAGTTCTGTTGGATAGATAGACGGAGAGGAAAATTAGGAGCCTGCTCGTGCTACAGTTCTTTGTTCAGGATGCATAAATTCCCAAGTTTAAGGTGTAACAAAAAAAGCAGATATAACTCAGTTCGTCCAAGACTAAAACTTGATAAATTAAGATATTCCAACCAAAAGACAAGAAGAAGCAACATTCTATTCTTAATAGTGTGGTAACTGTGTCCATAACCTCAAGTTTGTTCCAATTGCTATAAAACCAAATCGATAAACTTTCCACTCTATGGATACTTCCATTTACCACGTCCATCACAAAGTTAAAGGGCACATTTTTGTTATACTTAAGGTAAACATGTCCAGTGAAAGCATCACAAAATCAAGTAAACCTTAAAATTTTAATATGTCAAAATCAAGTAAAGCCTCAAAATTTTCAACTAACTAGGATGGCTGTCAAGATAGGATTTTTCCTATTTGTATCCGTCCATATATGGATGGTTCATTGCACGTCAGGCTGAATGCAATGAAGGGATTGAGTTATAGCTACCTCTATGATTTCAACATTACAAGTGGAAATATCATATCCTACGGATAAAGATGCAATCATATGTTGACCGCCATTCTGGACTTCTGGTTAGTAGATGATTTTGATGTTTTACAGGATTTGGTTATATATTAAATTTCTCTTAAATAGACTTAATGTACCTTAAGAAAATATAAACAAAACTTTTCTTTTAAACTTTTTGATGCATGTCGTAAGGGGAAGTTATTATTCAAATTGAGTGGGAAATAGTCTTATGCACTTAATTCACTAAGACTATTTCAATTTATTGATTTGGTTTTGTGGTGATAAACAAACTTTAGGTTACGCATAGATGTGGCTGTTCTTTTGCTTGGTGTGTCTTCTAGTGGTGCTTCGCGGGATGAGCTCAGTTTATTCGGTTTGTGTTTCATTCATGGTTTGTTGAACAGTTTTTCATATTTGCAACTTTTTGTTCCATCTCAAAGTCGGTATTCATGCGTTCTACTGACTGAAACAAAAAGACTTTTGCACAGGCAATTCAGTAACCTAGAATTTGGGGCCATTTAATATCATGAGTTGTTTTTAGCGCAAAAGTTGTGTATTTGTATAATTCTGCCTAGTGTCTACTGTCGAGTTCAAATCATCATAATGTATTTCCTCACGACTATGATGAAGCAAAATGGGTCAGGATTGTGCAGCATAAAAATTACAAATTTTACGAGAAATTTTTGTGCGATTCTACTCCAGTTGATAGTTACGCAAAATATAGAAGATCTCATGATAAATGCTTTCATTAAGACAGGATATCATCTTTTTCTGACATGGAACGAGTTTTATGAACTTTAAATTACTTACACTTCTAATTATTTGAGATGTATACAGCAAAAAAAGAAAAAATGTGAAAGCCTGTCAAAATGTCCTGGCTGTGAGCCTCAAATTTTCATGGTTTTTGGTAACCTTCAATTCCATTACGAGAGTAAGACTGTGTTCTTAACTTCTTATCACGGTTAAAGAGTCTGTTCTGTTGATATGATTTTGTATGTACGTCACCTTAAATTTTATATTTTTAATATATTCAGATCCTATGGTGCATCTCTTGCAGCTTGAAAACAAAAAGCCTAAATGCTTGAACCTCTGGTTTTGGTACTTCTTTTGGCTTCAGGTTTGGTAGCTTAGTTCACATCATGCATCTAAACCGTATTTATAGTTCATGCTCTTTTAGATCTTTATTCTTTTACAGCATAATGAACTAGTGAAAAAAGCAACATACATGTTATCTAACCTAACACTACTGATGCAAAGATGCACGAGAAAAATAAACAAAAACATGAGAGGTGAATAAAAGTCTACTAATAATACATATATTTTTCTTTCAACAGTTTCACTCATGCTTATTATTCTCGTGACCGAATTCTTTTAACCTTTGAAACAGAATTGCCAGCGTGAAGGATCACTAATGTTGGGGCGGTGAGTTGGGGCGGTGATTAGTGAATTTGGCCGGTGATTAATGAATTGGGGCGGTGATTAGTATAATCACCACATTATTTGTTAACACCTCTTTTGCTTAGAATTGAGCATATAAATACCAAGCTCCTTCTCCATTTGTTATCATCCAATTTAGAGTTCTTTTGTGTAATACTCACTTGTTTCCTCTTGTAATATTTCTATACTAGTGTGAGATGTATTCGGAGAGTGTTACGGGTATAAAGGCTCTGTGGGGATCGGTTAGGTTGAGCGAGAAATTGTGTAGTTGTAACAATTTTTCTACATAGTGTATTTTCGTTCGGGCCCCGTGGTTTTTTCTCCGGTTTTTGGAGTTTCCACGTTAAATCCTTGTGTCGTTACGATCGTCATATTTTATTCGTGTTTGCTTCGTTATATCCACGATGAGCAAATTCTGGGGGCGCGTATTTGTCAACTCAAATACCTAACAAGTGGTATCAGAGCCCGGGTACTGCTGGAGGTGGAGCTTTTGCTGGGGTGGAGTCCTGGTGTGATAGTATTGTGAATACGCGCTGATAAAGGCGGTTCTGTCAAAGGTAATTGGTTATTAAGCGGGACCGTTGTGACCCCACCAATTACCTGGGAACCTTGAAACACTGCCTAGAAAGACGAGCTATCTCTTTCCGGGGGTTTACTTTGTGCTATTCGGATCTACTTGAAATTCACCAAGGCTCACTGGTGCAATGTCAGGAAGCAAGGGTACGAGTGCAGTGAGATTTGACGTTGAAAAATTTGACGGAAAAATCAACTTTGGCTTGTGGCAAGTTCAAGTCAGGGATGTGTTGATTCAGTCAGGGTTACACAAGGCTTTAAAAGGAAGGGTCGCTAAAGATAGCGGCACTACTAGCACGAGTTCCGAAGCAGCTGGTATAAAAGCTGTGGTGGACGATGATGACTGGGAGGATCTAGATTTGCGAGCTGCGAGCGCAATTCGTCTGTGTCTGGCAAAAACATTCTTGCGAACGTGCATGGAGTTTCTACGGCAAAGGGACTCTGGGAAAAATTAGAGGAGTTGTACCAGGCGAAGGGCGTGTCGAATCGCATGTACCTGAAGGAGCAGTTTCATACACTGCGAATGGCAGAGGGTGCGAGTATCTCAGATCATCTGAGTGTTCTGAACGGAATCGTTGCTGAGCTTGAATCCATTGGAGTTGCAATTGATGAGGAGGATCAAGCCTTGAGACTCATCTGGTCTCTTCCAAGTTCGTACGAACACATGAAACCGATATTGATTCATGGGAAAGAGAAAATCAATCTCTCTGAAGTTACGGGCAAGCTTCTGTCTGAAGAGAGGAGGCTTAGCGGGGGTAACGGTTCACATGTAAACAATGCATTGGTGACTTACGATGGCAGGAAGACAAACTCTAGGATGAAAGTGTGTTGGCGGTGTGGACAATCTGGCCACGTTAGAAGAAATTGTCCAACAAGGGGAGCCGGTTCGGCAAATGGCTCCGAGGCATCAAAGGGAAACACTGGAGGAGATACTAACATTGCTTATTGCAGTGACTCTGAAGTTCTGTAAGCGGCATGCGCGTCTTGATGGCATGAGACCCTAAAAGTTGCTTTTGGCGTTAATGCAAGGTGTGGTATATTCATGTCGGCGGGCTGATGACTTCCGGAGGAGCCAAAAGTGGAAGTTGCACCATCCTATCAGCAGGTTAATGTTCGACATGGGCCGAAAAGGGAAATTCTCGGAATTGTTTATTCTGAGTGGTTATGCTTTATGGTGGAGCATGATACTTCTAAAAGTACGCCTGCGGTTGCAGTGATAGCGGAAGCTATGGAGATCTTCTAAGGCGGAGTGGGTGTGCGATTGCCCAATGCCAGAATGAAGATGATTTTGAAGACGTGATTAGTCAATAATAATCACATCTTCAAAGTGGAGATTGTTGGGGCGGTGATTAGTGAATTTGGCCAGTGATTAATGAATTGGGGCGGTGATTAGTATAATCACCACATTATTTGTTAACACCTCTTTTGCTTATAATTGAGCCTATAAATACCAAGCTCCTTCTCCATTTGTTATCATCCAATTTAGAGTTCTTTTGTGTAATACTCACTTGTTTCCTCTTGTAATATTTCTATATTAGTGTGAGGTGTATTCGGGGAGTGTTACGGGTATAAAGGCTCTGTGGGGATCGGTTAGGTTGAGCGAAAAATTGTGTAGTTGTAACAATTTTTCTACATAGTGTATTTTCGTTCGGGCCCCGTGGTTTTTTCTCCGGTTTTTGGAGTTTCCACGTTAAATCCTTGTGTCGTTACGATCGTCATATTTTATTCGTGTTTGCTTCGTTATATCCACGATGAGCAAATCCTGGGGGCGCGTATTTGTCAACTCAAATACCTAACAACTAAGACCCTGGCAAGATGCAGAATGCCTTTCCGTTAGATCTCATTAATATTGTGGCATTTCCCAGAACTTCTTCGTGGAGGGATTCCTTTCGCACCTGATCGAACTTAAGTTTCTGATTTTCTGTTGTGCGGTGCTCAACTGCTCATATTCTTCTTTAACAGCTCTCTTCAACTTTTTTATGGCTTTGTCCCTCATTTCCTAAGTTCATGTGAGCCGACTCACTACACTCGTAATGATTTTCTATAACGGAGTAAGTCCTTGAACCAGGCTTTTCTAAACCTTTCAAAGCTCTCAGGCATTTTTTGGGACCGCTGATTACTCGTAGGGCCGGATGGCTGAGGCAAACGCACCTGTCTTTAAGTTCAGCTATTTTGAGGTAGTGTCTTTTTCTCTAGTTTTCTTCTTTGTTCTTTTAGTGTTTCAGTCTTTAGTCGTGACAAGTTCAGGTTGATAGTGGTTTGATTAAAGCGATTGTCATAGTTGTTGCTGATGTACAAAACGACGGTCAAAAGCAATCCTTTATTCAATTCATATTATCTGGAACATGTGAAGACTGTAGAATGTAACACTAGAAAAGACAAGAAGAAAATACATTCACTGGAAATTGCTGAAGTTGGGGGTGTTCGCTTCAGACATTCGGTCCTACGAACAATTAGTTGTCCCAAGAACTATCTGAGCGTCGTGTTGAGAAGGGCTTCAAGAAGCCTAGTTCGAGTACATACTATGT
Source organism: Linaria vulgaris (assembly GCA_948329865.1). Lineage (NCBI taxonomy): Eukaryota > Viridiplantae > Streptophyta > Magnoliopsida > Lamiales > Plantaginaceae > Linaria > Linaria vulgaris. Next base: position 9,134,310 of record OX415249.1, on the reverse strand, counting down.
GGTAGAAAATCATCATGAGCATACTATATTGGCTCAAGCACTTAACAAAGGAGATGGGCAGAGCAGAGTCAGAAAAAGAGAATGACGATGGAATTGATTCAGACACAAAGATTCTTAACAGTGCTGAAGTTTTTTTGAAGGAAACTTAAGCGCGGAGCTTTCAGTTGCCTCGACATTCTGCACTTTGTGTAAGGCACCTTTTTGCAGATAATGAAACCTGCCTGCTGCTTCTTTGTTGTGCGAGGAGTGCTCGAATCAATAACCTCAAACGAGCTCCATGACTTTTAGTGGAGTTGCTGTTGTATCTACTCCTTACAAAATCGTAGAGTTGCAGTTGTACCGTATAAGATAATACTCCTGTTTTGTAGACTTTTAGTGGAGTCAATGACTTCTCTATTCTATATATTATGTATTTTTATTTGTGTATAAATTCATCACGATTTTCGAAAGACTTTTGGAGTAGTAATTAATAATAAGAGAATATTGATATTTTGATGATGTTAACGACACATGATAACTGGGAGAGGCTTGTTGCTGCTACGCTTAAAAGACATGAGATTTGGGAGCTTTGTCATGCTCCGAGCATCAGTGTCAGTTCTCGATCATCGGATTGCAGCCCACTTTCTCTAATTCCAGATTTTCCACTGGACAACATTTCACCTTCCCCTCTTGATTTTGGGAGCTTTAATTCTGATGATTAGGAAGTTGGGTCGATTTTTGGTGTCGAACCGAAATAGGTTGTCATGAATGGGAAGCCTCTTGATAGTAGGGAACTCAAACCTGGATTTCTATTGGTGTGACAAATTCGTAGGTGTTTGGTGGGAGGTATATATAGTTTCAATGTACTTATGCTTTATTTGTAACATGTCCTGATGTCCGTCTTATATGCATTTCCATTCTTTGTACTTGACTCTAGCGAATACAGAATAATTTGAGAATGGTTTGGTCTAAAGTTCACTATTAGAATTCAAATTCTTGTAATCCAGCAGATCTGAAGATCAAATCAAACCTATACCGTTCAATATAAGGCACTCTTCCAGGCGAGTAGAGCAAGACTTTCCACGAAAACGAATATGCAACACTCAGAATTCACCAACAAAACGTTCTGCCAAGCAAAGGCTGGCGCACAAGACCTTCACCTAACGTCCATCGCTATTCGACTGCAAGTATGGTGACGGTTGCTTTTGTTTACTCCAAAAATACATGCATTGCCTACTTGATATGCTGATAATTAATCGAAAAAAGGAATTCATAACCAAAATATTTTGCCAGACAAAGGCCATATGAGGACATGTCATATCTTGATCCGGTGTCACAATGGAACTTGAAATGTTAAATCGCCAAAGGAATGTTTGATGCTCAAGCCTCAGTCTAAAGTTCACAGAGTTTAACTGCGAAAAATTGTAACTTCCCATATCAACTTGTCTCTCTCGCCTACTTTGAAGGCATTGTCCTGCACGAAATCCTTCCATCCACTGGCAGTTTTGAGGTGCGTCCTGCCTCGGAGCACTTGACAGATCATGTCTTTCCATTCAAGTTGTGAAGGGTTATATTGTTCTTCTTTCCAGGCAAATTTGTTCTTGTGAAAGCTAGTGAAATACCCTGCTCAGTAGAGAGATTAAGTTAACTTAGAGGAACCACCTGATGCATATGCGTAACATAAGAGATTATTTAGTATAAGTTGTTGCATAGCTTACCGAATTGTATTTGAAGACATAGGATGGCTGCATAAGAGAGATATAGAATGGGTTACAGAACTTGGAAGACACTTTGCCTTCTGATAGATAGGCTATGCTACTTTCCCTGCGTATTGCATTCTCGATTGCGCCCTCACTTTCGTCTAGGTGAAAGTGAGGGCGCAATGAAAAGTTTCCATGAAATGTTCCTTGATGGCTGGAATCCAGATAGTTTCGCACTTAGTAGCGTATTAACTGCATGTGCAGACCTAGTAACTCTAAGACAAGATTTGATTCTGAAACTTGTGTGCATGGCAGTCTGGTTGATATGTATGCCAAAAACGGGGAACTTGAAGCCGCTGCATACATATTCTCTAGCCTACCCAAGTGTGATTTAAAGTGTTGGAACTCAATGCTTGCGGGATATGGTCACCATGGAAAGGTGAAGGAGGCATTTCAGATTTTTTATGAGATGCTCAAACACGGCCTAAGACTAGATCATGTGACATTTCTATCTCTATTAGCTGTTTGTAGCCATTGTGGGTTTGTGACCGAACCCGATTTCTTTGGAACTATATGAAGGAGTATTGTATCATAGGACCAGGGCCGAAGCATTACTCTTGTATGGTACATTTGTTAAGTAGAGCTGGACTGTGGGAGGAGGCAGAAGAAATGATCATTGAATCACCTTTTGTTGACGATCATCTGGAAATGTGGAGGACTATCCTGAGCTCGTGCATCAAGAATGGGAATTTGAGAAAAGGAATGCATGCTGCTGAACAGATTTTAAGCCTAAATATAGAAGACAGTGCAGCAAAAATACTTGTTACCAAAATATATGCAACAGCTGGAAGTTGGAAAGATGTTCAAGAGAGAAGGAGAAAAATGAGAAGATTAACAATGGAGAAAGATCCAGCAGCGAATTTGACCTGATTTAATTTGTGTAGCAAAACAAACTGATTTATTGTAGAGCCCAACCAACGCAATTATTTCGATAAGATTACTCTGTTTTTTCTGAAGACGAAACCCAGTCACTCAAGATTAAGCCGGTGGAGGTCATTTTCTTGTCAAGTTAACTACACAAACACCTTTGTCATTGGCTTCTTTGTGAAAGATATATTTTGGTCTTATTTCGTCCGGGTTACAATACACCAGTTACTGTTACAATGGGCCGGACTATGCCAAAATAATGATAATCTATTACAAGGTACGGACTAGCTTGGTCCGGAACACCTACCGTATATTACAAGTATAAAATTACTCTAGATATCTAAGATAAAGAAACTGATGGACGTTCGATCCACAAATCTCGAATAGCGGAGGTTCGACGCTGCCCTAAATCAAATTAGAGTAGTCTCGAATGATATAAGATCGATGCTGGGGAATCTCGAAAGGGAACGATGCGATCTAGTCTTGTAGCGAACCGGATCCTATGTCGAATATGATAAAAGATCGAATCGAATGTGTATCGAATCAGTGAATTTGATCGATGTGAATGTGTATCGAGTGTATAATGTGTCTAAAAACGTTGGGGGACGGAGTATTTATAGAACCCGTCCCGTAGGTCCCGCATGTATGTCGAATTGGGTAGATCGAATGGGACTGATTCGATCTAGCATTAGGTCGAATGGTCGTAATTCGATATAGAACCTGTTGGGCCCAATTTGATTGGGCCGACCCAGAATGATAGTCTGGGCCATCCCCATCATATAGTCCCCCTAGTTTGGGAGTCGGTGTTGGTAAAACAGTGGGTTCCAAACTTTAACATCAGTTGCGTTTTACCCGTTTTTTCTGGATCGCACTTTGGTCTCGTCTGCGGACTTGATTGTTTGGATTTGCAAAACTTTATTTGAAAATACTCCCCCATTTGGTAGCCGTAATATTTATATTCGGGTGGCAAAAGTTAGCAATCATTAATTTGCGTGTTTTTTTTTTGAATCGAATTACAGTCGTTCGATGTATCCCGGAAGCATAGATCGAATCTGTTGGATTCGAATTAAGAGGAAAGGCGGTGGTGGGGCTACATAAAGGCCCACTTTCCACCTCATTTTCATTTTTCTTTCTGCGGAGATCTTTTTGTCCGCTTTTTAGCCTATGTCGAATCGTCCGGATTCGATCTACTAACATCGAACCACTTGAATTTGATCTGCCAGTTAGGGTCGAATCCTGGCGATTCGACATTGGTTTTAAGCCAAATTTTTTTTCTTCATATTAATAGGTTGCTAATGGCGCGAAAAAAGACTGAAAACCGTAGTAAGCCAGCTGTTTCGCCCGAGAATATGTATGCGTCTCAAGCGAATGCCAACAGAGCTAGTTCTTCGAATGTAAGCCCGTCAGTGGGTAACATTACCCCTGCCGAAGAGTCTGCGGGATTTTCCGCAAGAAGTCGACCTGCTGTGAGGCCTTCCGGGAGCTTATCTAATAATTGGGGTACTGGACATATCGTTCTGGCATCGTTAGATCGCTCTACTGTCAGGCTAGGAGGAGTAAGTGCGAGCATTCGAGTTCCCTTAGTGAGCAATTTCGAGAGGCATGAAGACTTCGTCCCGCGAAGGTTAGTCATGACTCCAACTGCCTCCGAAGGACATGTTAAGGTTGGAACGAGTTCCCAAATCAGAATGATGGATTTTATGGCTTCCGTGAGTAGTTCTGGCGAGGAGGCGTCTGGTGCGGCGATGCACCGAACGGCGTTGGATGTGGCAGCGACCGGTGCGGCGGTGTCGCCTTCTGATGAGGAGGTGTTGCGACGCCGTCGCATTGTTTCTAGTTCCGCGGAGACTTCCACCAGGAAGGTGAAGAAGGCGGTGGCGGCGGCGGTGCCACCTAGGGTTTTGGCTGGGGGTGTGCAGAGCACGGTGAGATCTCTAGATGAGATCAGAGAATAATTTACCAAGTACGGGGCGAGTACTGAAGATCTAGAAGTCGTGGTACCTCAGAGCCACGAGAGGGATACTTCTCCTCCCCTCGGTTACTATACCGCCTATTTTGTGCAGATCAAGGCGGGGCTGAGATCTTTCCTCCCCGATTTCTATGGGGAGGTCTTTAAGGTGTGTATGCTCTGTCTGAGTCAACTTTCTCCGAACGGGTGGTCGGCTCTGGCGGCGTTTGCTTTCATTTGTGCAACCTATATACATCCCTGCTCGGTGTATAGATTTTTTGGGGTGTTTGATTTGGCAAGCTTGTCGACCGACAAACTCTTTTATACTTTTATCATCCGAAAGTCGAAAAAGAGAATTCTTCACGACCTCCCAGGTTCCCACAGCAGTTGGAAGGAGAAAGTTTTCTTCGTCCGACCCCCCATCGAGGGTCTTTTGGCCGATGTTTCGACGGAATGAAATATAGACCCTCGGATTTCGGGCGACTTGGATCACACCAAGGCCATGGATGAGTTGGTGGCTGAAGGATTTTTTGAGCAAGGCTTTAGCTGGAACAAGATGTCACAGGTTAGCGTGTTCTTGGCTCTCTACGAGAAATGCGGTCTGAACGACATAGAGGCTATGGAGCCTTGCGTGGGGGATAATCGTCCCGACATTAGTAAGTGCTTTCAGATTTTTCTTGGTAGTTATTTCCTAGTCAAGTTTTTCTTCATTACTAAATTGGATTCTTGGTTTCGCAGGAGCTATCATGGAGACGTTGGAGTGTGATGCTCCCCCTCCTTGTCATTCCAAGAAGAAGAAAAAGAAAGCCATTGCTCCAAAGCCTCAAAGGGCAGGGGGTCAGCTACTTTGGCAGCATCAACGAATGATCCCTCTAGTGGGAAGTGTGCTTCGGCTAAAGTTCCATCTCACACGAGTCAATCGAGTGAGAAAGAAGAGGGTTTGGTAGGAAGAAAGCGACGACGGGAGCAGGCCGAGGTCTCTTTCAAGAGTAAGGAGATTTTGGTGCAAGATTCGGAGGATGAAGGTCCTATTCTTGCGCAAGTGGGAGAGAGTCCCACTGCCTCTCGTCTTTCCCTGCTGCACAGGCATGGTCGGACGTAGGTGGAGATTGGTTTTCGAGATACTACCAGGCAGCTATGCAAGCTACTATCGGTGGTACTCCACCGGGTGAGCCCTCTACTCCTCAACCTCCGACTGCTGGGGTGGAGTCAGTAGCTGAGAGGCCTTCTTCTCCTCTTTCCAAGTGCCAAGGAGTTGGACCTTTGGATTTTCAGGTCACCCTTGCTCGGGAGGTCGGGATTTGGGGCCAGGCCACCCTTTCCCCAGTGTAGTCGCTTCTGAAGAGCGCCGTGAGTTTGGGAGCCCAAACTCTTAGTCTTTCTCATGAGCTAGCCACCTTCGGCTCTTCTCCGACCTCTTCTCTGCTGAATGCCCAAGAGTTGGGCTTGGTTACGCAATTGTGCACGACTTTGGTAAGAAACATTATTGTGGGCACGTTCGTTCTATTCTTTTGATGTTCTTTTGTCTAACACTTGTTTTTTACGAAGAGGCGGCTAGCGAGAGGGATGCTCTGAAAGGGCCAGAGCAACAGCGGAGGGATCGCCTGGCTGCCTCCGAGAAGGAAAGGGAGGCCGCGGCCGGGAGGAAAGCTGATCTGGCCCAGAGGCTAGAAACCTCGGAGAAGCTAGTGAAGTCGCTCCGAGAGGTCTTGGAGAAGACCGTGATGGAGCAGGACGAGCGTCTGACGACTCGTGAGAGAGAGGTGAGGGAACGACTCACCCTCTGCTTCGAAGGTCATCTACTGTGGGGCTTCAGGGCCTGTCGACAATTGGGTTCTGCGAAGGGTTTTTTCCGCCCTGACGTTAATATCCAGAAGCTATCCACAGTCCTGATGATTCACCCTGATACTCCGGAGGAGACCCTAAACTTGCTCCCCGGTCGTGGCCCGAGGGTCCGAAGCTCTCCAGCACCTTCAATCATGGCAGCCCACTCGCACCCCTCAGGCGTAGATTGCCCTAGGGACTCTTGTAGCCGTGTTGGCCTAGTTTATTTTAGCTTTTTGATTTTCCTTTTCTGGGGTTGTACCGGGTCGTCCCCCCTCCCCCCGAGGGTTTTCAACTATGAATGGAATTTTTTTATCACCATATCTTTCTCTTTCTGTTGCATATTTGTTGCCGTCGTTCTTATTATTTGTTATTAGCTTCTCTGGATACGCTAGTCCTTTTCTTTTTATGGAAGGGGTTCCTCCCGTCGTTGTTTGACTTTTTCGATCATCACGACCCCAGAGACCTCAGATTTTCCTGTTAGTAGTCACGGTCATCGAGGTTAGTGGCTGTCATGGACCTTTTTGTGTGAGTTACCCGAGGGTGACTCGTTTGGTGGGAGGTCCAATAAGACTCCCCTGTATGGGCCTCGGGGTATCACGAGAGGCGCCAGGCGTCAACTCCAATGATCGATCTTACCATACTTAGAAAAATTTTGGATTTCACTTGTGATTGCTGGTGAGTATTGTTGGGAGTTCCTCGCAGGAGGAATGGTCGGGAGAATAGCTTAAGGGGTGGCCGTGAATTTTAATTGGCCCGCCTTTTCGTTCTCTCAATCGTTAGTCTTGGGAAGGGGTGCCCATTTAATGCGAAGGGACGTGGGGAGTTGGTGCACCGGTCTAGCTCCCCTATGGTGACGTCTGACATGCTAGAGTTGCAATGATTTGAAGAAGGTGGCGGTTCATCTGGATCTTGAGTGGGCAACCGAAGGGTCCCACTGTTTGAATCGTGGGCGTATAAGCAAAACGACTCGGGATACGAACCGTCTTTCCCACGTGACCACCTCCACCATTCTTCTTCATCACTTCAAAGCAAATACTTCCTCCGCAAAAAAAACAGTTCTTCTCTTTCCTTTTCTGCGATCATGGTTTCTCAGGCAACCACCATTATTTCCAGAGATGAAGATTTGCGTGATTCTCCTTCGTCTCATCTCCCTCCTCAACGGGGTACTGCTTTCTCTTCTCGTCGGAGTCGTCGCAGAAGGGTTGCGTGGTCCTCCCCTGTCAGTTCTGCTTCGCAGAGGCAAACAAGGGGTGGCGATGCTGCTGTTCCACCGGCAACGATGGCGGATCGTGCTTCTGCTATTTTTGGTCGTCAAGCTCCTTACCGGAACCCGACAGAGGGTGCTGTGTTCCAGAGAGAGCATTTGGACTCAAAGCGCATGACTGTTAGGCTTCGGTTGGATCCACGACCTCGATGATGAACATGGTGGAGGTTGGATCCTTATTGGCAGACTTTTACATCCTTCTTGCTCAGGTGGATATCATCATCCCCTCGGATACACAGAGGGCGTTTGACCCTCCCGAGGGTTACATGACGGTGTATGCGGAACAAATGTGGTGTGGTCTTTGCTACTTTTTCCATCCGGTCGTGAGGGACCTTTTTGCGTTTTGGCAATTGTGCCAAAGCCAACTGACTCCGGCCTCTTATCGCCAGCTGGTGGGGTTTATACTCTGCTGCCATTTGTTGAACATCCCTTGCACTCCTCCATTATTGGCGATGGCATTTATACTACGAGCGACCACCAACGGGTCGCCTTTCTTTTCCTTGTCGATGCGGGACAGCAATCGGGTGTTCCTGACTGCAGCGACTGGCGTCGAAGATACTTTTTCATGTCTCCCCTTGGGGAGTCGTCTGCCCTATGAGAAGGCGTACCCCAAGTCTGGGGGTTGGGTTTTGTTTATCCTTACCCGATAGTGTGTGCGGATGCCGCTGCATATCTGGAGGTGGATGCCGCTGCATATCTGGAGGATAGAGGCTTTTTCGACGGCCTCTACGACGTGACATCCATGCTGAATAGTCCCATGGTTCTACTTCTTGTTGGCCTGCAAGACGGGTTGGTGGATGAACGCCCTTCTCCGCTGATGCTTCGACAACATTCGAAGTTTCGTAAGTGTTTCTATTTTTTGAAAAAAAAATCGAATGTGCTTCGAAACCTCTTACCCGAGTATATACAGTATACTCCCTTTTTTTTTATTGACCCTTATGACTTTGGTCTGCAGGTGCGGAGATGGCATCACACGCTCGCCGCCCCTTCAATAAGGATGTGTTATTGCTGCGGGCAGTTGCTCCGACCTGTCTGTTTCGGAAGTCCGTCGGTCGTCCGCCCATCTTGAGTCTTCTGAGTCTTCGGGCTCATTAGTCAACAAGTATTGTCCCGAGGCTCCTGGGAGTCCATCTGCTGCCGACGCGGATACGGTGATGGCAGAGGTGGAAGAGGGGGTTAGCTCCAAAGGTATAATTTAACCTATGGACCCTGTGATGGCTGAGCATTTAACCTATCATTTTATGCCTCCTTTTGGCACCACTCTTGATTTTGGGCCGTTGCCAACTTCTTTGTTTAATCTGACAGATAAGGCGCACGCCGTCGGGATCCCTTCTAGGAAGCGGGAAGGAGCTCGGGACGTAGATACGCCGTATTCGAGGAAAGATAAGGGAAATGGGGTGATCGACCCCTTTCCTGTTGTGAATGACTGCCAATCCCCCTCTCCCCCCAAGAGGGGCAAGTTTAAGTTAACTCCAGAGGAGGAAGAGTTTCTTCGTACTCCCGCTGTGCCTTCGATTTTTATTGAAGGCTATAAGGACCCTGCCCACTATACGTCTTTTGTTAGTGGGATTGTGAAGCCCGGGGATCGTGAGATCCTGGGTGGTTACGGTGATACTGCCCTGTGGGAGAGCTTCTGTCAGAGCGTTTGTGAGGTAACGCCCCCATTCTTGGTATATATTTTGACTCCCGTTTTGTCACAAATCTCTTAACTCTTAATTTTTTTTTGCAGCTCACAGTGCTTGGAGATGCGCTGGGCACGTATAAGGCCAGCCCAACTGTCCAGAATGCTGTGACGGAGGAGCGTGATGCTCTTCGTGCCTCGCTTAGGCATGCTCGTGAAGAGACTGCTCGGCTGGAGGGGGATTTGAAGGAGACTCGTGGGCGTATGGCCGAAATGAGAGCGTCCTCGGATTGGGACTTGGGGGACTTGCATAGTTGCCTCAAGGAGGCTGTGGCCAAATCCAATGCTAAAGCCGAGAGGTGGGAGCAGAGGGCAAGAGAGGCTATTCGGTCCGCAGAGGAGGCCCCCCCGCTTCGAGAGGAACGGGACCGCTTGTTTCGCAGCTCGAGGATGCAAGCAGAGAACTTCAGGTGGGTGTTGCAAGTGCCCGACTAGACTTGGCCGGGCCACCCCGGAACAATATATCGGCGTCCGAGACGAGGGACCTTGTCAGAGTAGGATATGGGATGGCGGTTTCCTCATTTGCTTTTCTCCCTGGTGTCCCCCGAGAGCTAATTCTTCCGAGGCTAGAATTTTACTCCCCCTCTGCAGATCCTCCTTCATCGGATCCTCATAGGGCTCCCTCCGGGGTTGTGATGACGCTTGACCCTACCGAGCTGTCTGCGGAGGAACGACGGTCTTGGATCAAGGCTGGAAAGTGCCCCGCAAAGGAGTAGTTTTTAGACGAGCATTGCCCTTGTTTTTTTTCTTCTTTGTGCCGCTTTGTATGGGCGTAGTCCCCTCAATTCTCGTTTTTTTATGGCCGTCTTAGGCTTCTTTAATGGAAGATTACTTTTTAGCTCTTGTTTTTACAAGTCGTAAGACTATAATCTTTTCGAATGTAGTTATTTTATTGCCAATAGTATGTTTGCTTTTACACGGTGATGATGCACAATCTGCCCTACCCTCCGAGAGGGGCGGAAAAATGGGTACCCCACAAAAGTTACTTACTATCTCACGGGAAAATACATAAACCCCCGGCCACCTCCGCCCGGATAGGAGCCGACGGTCCGGACTTTGGAGAAGGTACCGCCAAGTCACGACCAGAAAACAACCACCAAGGGTACTCGGTCTAAACACTTGGAGAAGGTACCCCCAGATTCTACCAATGCCTCCTAAAGGGATACGGTGAGACCTCGAAGGCTTGAGCACGTTTCCCTCAGAGACCTGACGCCGACCTAAACACTGGGTACCCACGACGAACGACTTAAAACCCCCCGGTCCGAGACAATAACACCCCCTAGAGCATTCAATATCCCTCGGAACCCTCGAGGAGCCATCACCAACACTTAGTCAGAATTGAGGAAACATGAGCACATAATAAACATTAAGGACACGAGTAAAGGCAAGTCAAAGTCAAAGACCCACCATAATCCCAAGACGATAGCTCACAATCAGAGAACGACCCCCATGGGGTCTCCCTCAGGACGAACGATCCATAAGAATAGACCAAATAAACCATGACCTCTGACTTAACTCGGAAGATGCGCCACTAATCATCAACTCTCCCTACATCCCAACTACCCTAATAATGAGGGATGAATACCCCCCATCGGTCCAAGTCACTAATTGGGGCAGAAAGCAACAAACCCTACTGGTGCAGACTATCTATTGGCGCAGACCGAAGCACATGCATTGGCTAATACCACCACCAAAGACCATTGGAGCAGGCATCATCATTGCTCGCTCAGACAAACCATCTGCCATGGGCTACCCCCGGACAGACGACCCTATTGGTGCAAAGACCTTCACACCATTGGGCATCAGCAAAGACGACCAGACCAACCCTCATTGGCCGAAGACCCCTGAGACTTGCACTATAAATAGGCCCCATTTTTCAACAAGAAGATCCAAGCTGAGGTTCAAGCACAAATTCACTCCACACCAAAATATATCACTCCCCACAATTTAACATTTGATTGTATTTAGAATTTATCGCACCCTCCTAGCTCTTACTCGTGTCTTTCACATGACCCCCTTGTGCTTTACTCAAAGTCCTTAGTAAAAATACCGTGCCTCCTTTCCTCAAACTCGAGATTGGCGTTCCGAACAAAAATACTTGAGTAACAATATCCCCAAATATCCCGACTATCCGGGCCCGGATGATATTGCCTCAACAAATGGGGCCGTCTGTAGGAACGCCTTAAGTTCTCTGAGAAAAGTTTGAGGAAAGTTGCATTGCCAGGAAAAGAGCTAGGAGAGTGCCAGTGCAAGCATCCTCACGATCCAATACTGAAGTTGAATCAATAGAGAATCACGACAACGAAACAGAGAGGGAGCTGAGCCTTCCGCCCCCTCTTGAGGAGGCCCCACGGTCAGATGGTCCTGTGCTTCCCCTGAAGCCCCAGCACCACCTGCTGTTGGAGCTCCCATACCACTAGCTCACCAATAGGTACCCCCGGGAATGAGACCCGCATTGGGTTACGTACATGTGCCTTTGGATATGTATCATAACATGTTCGCTCGGTTCAACCGAAACGGTGCCACGACCACAAAAAACGATCAAGGTCGTAATGGAGAATGCTCTGAAGAGCGAAGGAACCCTCCGCGTCGCCAATCTGCCCCACCTCTGAGGGCCCGATATGAAGGGCTATCACAAAGCGACGCCCAGGCGTCCCCTCCACGACGTGGAAGGAGACAACCATCGTCGGACTCTGCAAGTTTGGTCGGCACACCTCGGGTAGGAGAGCCTTCTAGGCCACCTCGTACTCAAGGGGCAGCGTGGGATGTTCTCGACCTTCATGGGCCATATTATCCCGATCCCGTAGCAAGGCGCTAGCACTCACTAACCCCTGACGCCCCGTTGCGCGGCATGATGGAGCGGATAAAGAGAGAACAACGAGAGCTCTGCCGAAATCTCAACCTAGGCGAAGACGCAGCCTACCAGGGATCGCCGTTCGCACCTCACATCGTCGAGCCACAAATACCCCTAAATATAAAGCCCGCTGGACTTCCAAGTTACGCTGGAGAGAGTACTGACCGCAATCCCCATGACCACATCAACCAATACTTAGCGTTTATGGACCTGTCGTCGGCCCCCGACTGCGCCATGTGCCGAATCTTCCGCACAACTCTTACTGGGAGAGCCCAATCTTGGTTCTCCCATCTGCCTCCAAGAACTGTCCACAGTTTTGCGCAGCTGACTCAAATGTTTGTCAGACAATTCTCCTGCAACAGGGTCTTCCCAAAGACATGTGGTCATCTGTTCAACATCCGGCAGAACACGGATGAACCCCTCCAGGAATATATGTGCCGATTCTCTCAAGCCGTGGGAGAAGTGGCCCGATTTGACCCAGGAATGCTCTCTGACATCATCGTCCGAGGATTACTTCTGGGGGACTTCGCCAACTACATTATGAGGAATCGAGCCATAAATATGGAGGACCTGGTGCAAAAATCAGAATCCTTCATAGAAATGGAGGAAACATGAAAGACCTTGGATGCCGTCGAGGCCTTGAGGACACCGGCCCCCTCCAAGGTGAAAGAGAAAAGAGACGATAAGGAAGGAGGCAAGAGGGAAAGGGCCAAGAAAAACCTGGACCCAGTATCGTTGCCAAGCATGACGATATCCCCCATGCAACTCATGACCATCGTGGGGGAAGAACGCTACTTCAAGCGGCCTCAGGCTACGAGAGACGCCCAAAGACTTAAGCATACAGGAAAATTTTGTACGTACCATCGAACGTACGGACATTTGACAAACGACTGCATCCACCTCCAACGAGAGATTGCCAGACTTATGAAACTAGGCTACTTAGAGGAATACATGGTGTCTAACGAACGCGACCCCGTAAAGAGAGGGCGCGAGGAGGCACCCAAAAAGAAGAAACAAAGGTCGAAGACATCCGAAGAGGACGACGACTCGGAATCTACAGAGCAAGAGCAGCTTCCCCCGCCTCCTCGGGTGTATCGCGATAACGCCCCTATAGGTCATACTATAAATATGATCGAAGGAGGAGTACTATCCGTCACCATGGAACAGAAGGGAAACTACATTCGGAAAGCACGAAATGCCGATAGCAAGTTGGAGGTCTTCGCTGCCAAGGTCGCTAACCAACCGGTTATCTCCTTCGGAGCAGAAGACCTTCTGGGAGTGGTGTACCCCCATGAAGACCCCCTCATGGTCACATCCACCATACTGGGAACCGAAGTCAGAAGAGTGCGCGTGGACGCGGGAAGCTCAGCCAATGTCCTCTTTTTACATACATTCCTGGCCCTGGGCATCTCACAGAGTCGGATGGAGATGATTGAGGTACCCATCTTAGGGTTCTCAGGAGAACAATGCCAAACCGTGGGAATCATAATTCTGCCAATGTCGTGGGGAGAGGGCACCACACGTCGTACCAAGCCCACAAAGTTCTGGGTAGTGGACACTCCCTCGCGAACGTATAACACTATCTTTGGACGACCCCCCTTCGAACCTTGAAAACGGTCCCGTCCACCCTCCACCTGAAGGTCAAATTTTCGACCCCCTCGGGGATAGGGGAGCTTAAGGGGGATCAGACCATAGGACGAGAGTGCCACATGAATGCTTTGCCAATCGAGTCTGACCACCCTGAGGCACCACCCCTCAATAAAAAGGCCCGCTCAAAGGAGATCCAAGTTCAGCCTGCAAAAGAACTCAAGATGATAGAACTAGCGGAAGGCGCTGAGGGAAAAATAGTGAAAATCGGTACCCAAGTTGGGAAAGATATAGAAAAAGCTATTACTGCCACCCACAGGGCGTTCCATCACCTTTTTGACTGGAAGAAGGGGCCTCCTGGGCGAATCAGCCAAGAAATATGTGTACATGAGCTCAACGTGTACCCCACGGCCAAGCCAGTCCAACAGCGAAAGAGGAACATGGGACCAGAACGAACAGAGTGATCTGAGCCGAGGTCCAACGGCTCATAGACCTCCACCAGATCTGCGAAGTCAGATACCCGGAGTGGTTAGCCAATGTGGTTCTAGTCCCAAAAATAGGATGTATGTGGCGCATGTGCGTAGACTTAACCGACCTCAACAGCGCCTGCCCAAAGGACTATTATCCTTTACCCAACATCAACATTCTAGTCGACTCCACAACAGGTTGTGCCCTCCTATCCACCATGGACGGAGATCAAGGTTACAATCAGATCCCGATGGCAAGCTACGACCAGGAAAAGACCAGCTTCATCACCGACATCGGCACCTTCTGCTACCTAGTCATGCCCTTCGGCCTCAAAAACGACGGCGCCACCTATCAAAGGTTAGTCAACCTCATGTTCGAAAACTAATCGACAACACAATGGAGGTCTATGTCGACGACATGATTGTAAAGAGCCAGAGGGAAGAAGATCACGCACGCGACCTCGCTCAACCCTTCGAGATCACGGAAAAATTTAGAATAAAGATTAACCCTCGGAAATGCTCTTTCGGCATCCGAGGGGGAAAATTCCTAGGGTATATGGTTACCCAGAACGGGATAGAGGTCAATCCAGAGAAAGCTGAGGCCATACTCAATATGGAGTCACCAAAGACCGTACGAGACGTCCAAAAACTGACAGGCAGGATGCCTTCACTAAGCAGGTTCATTTCTCGCTCCTCTGAGAAAGGCATTCCCTTCTTTAAAATTCTCAGAAACATAAAGGAGTTTAGGTGGACCGACCAATGTGAAGAAGCCTTCAAAGCACTAAAAGATTATTTGGTTCGCTCGCCCCTACTGGTGAAACCCGCCCCCAAAGAGATGCTTTTCCTATACCTAGCCGTGGGGAAATAACCAATCAGCGCATTTCTGGTCCGAGCTGAAGGGAGGGAGCATCTGCCTGTGTATTACGTTAGCAAAACCCGCATAGACGTCGAGACCCGATATTCCCGCATAGAGAAAGTCGGACTAGCCCTCGTTTCTGCAGCCCGAAAGCTCCGGGGCTATTCCCTGGCCTATCCCATCACTGTCCTCACAGAACACCCTCTCCAGACTATCTTCAACAACGCCAAGGTGTCAGGACGAATGATCAAGTGGGCCATCGAATTAGGGGAATTTGACATTACCTATTCCCCCGACCAACTATCAAGGCCTGAATGCTAGCCGATTTCATCACTGAAATGCATGAAGAACCTGAAGAGGACGAGCTGAAACCCCTGTGGCACCTCTACATTGATGATGTATCATCTACCAATACCCACGGGGGAGTAGGCATAATCTTCATGAAATTAGCTCCAGACTAGCCAGAAACTGTTCTAGAATTTACCGTACGTCTGGAGTACTCCGTTTCCAACAACGAGGCTGAATACGAAGCCCACTTACTAGGAATGCGCCTAACTAGTGAGGCAAAGATACGAAGAATATTGGTCTACATTGACCCCCAACTCGTGGTTCAGCAGGTCCACGGAACCTACGAGGCTCGCGAAGAAAACATAAAGAAGTGTTTGGAAGCGGTTATGGTGGGAACGAACCTGTTCTAAGAATTCTCAATCAAGCAGATCCCAAGATCATAAAATCAAGACGCCTATGCCTTATCCAAGCTCGCCAGCCAAGCCCAAACCATCAACAGTAGGAGGATAACCTTCTTCTTCGCTCCAAGACCTGAAAGGCAGGGCTCGGAGGAAGAAATCCAGATGGTTGCACCCATCGAGGAAGATTGGATGGCGGAGATCATTGACTTCATTAGAAATCCCGGAAAGTTTGCTCACGATCGAGCCAAACAGCGTGCCATATACCGACGCATCTCCCGATACTATATACAAAACGGGATTCTATTCCGAAGGTCATGGTCTTACCCGACCTCCCGATGTGTCAACAAACAGGATGCACAGTTGATCCTGAAAGAAATTCACGATGGATGCTGCGGCAACCACTCAGGTGGAAGAGGCATAGCCCCAAGATTATCCATTAGGGATATTACTGGCCGATTATGGCAGCAGACTGCGAAGACTATGCTCGAAAATGTCAAAAATGTCAACTACACGCCCCCATGAGGCACCAACCAGCCGCCCCTTGAGAGCCGGACAACGTCCCTTGTCCGTTTTCCTGATGGGGAATAGACATCGTGGGAGCCATGATCTCCGACATGGGACAAAAGAAGTTATTACTAGTAGCAGTCGACTACTTCACTAAATGGGTCAAGGCACAACCCCTCTCCAAGATCACCAGCCAAGTCATGATAAACTTCCTCTAGAGAAATATCTTGACTCGGTTCGGAGTCCCACAACAACTGTTGAGCGACAATGGTCTGTAGTTTCGAAACGACCTTGTCAGAAAATGGTGCGACAAATGGGGAATCAGGCACCGCTTCACAGGGGTCGGATATCCCCAGGGAAACGGCCAAGTAGAGGTAACTAGCAAAACCCTACTGAAAATGTTGAAGGTCCGCCTCGACCAGTACCATTCGAAGTGGGTCACAGAGGTCCCCGACGTACTGTGGTCCTATCGTACTACCCCACGGGCTGCAACAGGAGAGACCCCCGACAGTCTCGTATTTGGTACTGAGTCGATAGTCCCCTCCGAAATAGTAAAACAAAGTCTGCGGGTCCAGGAATATGAGGAGGCTCAGAACAGCGCCGACCTTGCCCTAGCCCTAGACCTCCTGGAAGAAAGACGAATTAGAGTTGCCATCCATGCAGAATTTTACGAAGCCCGCATGGCCAAGTACTATATCACCAAGGTCCGACCCCGCCCGTTCCAAATCGGAGATCTCGTCCTAAAAAGAGAAGAGGCCTCCAAGAATGTCAGAAAGTTGGACCCAAAGTGGGAAGGCCCCTATCAGATCTCTAAGATCCTTGGGCCTGCCACCTATCTACTTAAGGATGTGAACGGCCAAGAGCTCACACGAGCTTGGAATAGCCTAAACCTCTAGAAGTATTACCTTTGAAGTGCTCTGTAGTCGACCCCTTACGGCGACTTAATTTTATTCGCGTAGTTAGTATGTTTGTATTTTGGCTTAGCGCTTATACCTGTGTAAGAGAAAACATACCATCGACAATAAAATAACTACGTTCGATCAAAATTACAGTCTCACGACTCATTAGAGCCAAAAGGTGATCTTCCATTAATAGGTCTAAAACGAAAAAAATGAGAATTGAGGGGACTACGCCCATATAAAGCGGCAAATAACAAATAAACACCCATACTAAGTGGCAAAGTCACGCCCATATAAAGCGGCATACAAAAGAAAAGAAACAAGGGCAACGCTCCTCGACAGACAACTCGATCGGGTAAGGCATCATTAAAACCCCAGAAGGGGCCCTACGAGGGTCCGACGAAGTACCACCAGAGGAGGCGGAGAAAAATTCCAATCTCGGAAACGCCAGCTCTCGGGGAACGCCGGGGAGGGCAGCAAAGGAGGAAACCACCATCCCGTACCAAATCCTGACGAGGTCCCTCATCTCGGACGCTAATATATGGCTTCGGGGCGGCCCAGAAGAGTCAAGTGGGGCACTGGCCACACCCACCTGAAGCTCTTTTCTTGCTTCCTTGAGCTAGCGGAGTAAACGATCCCGTTCTTCATTGAACGTATTGACCTCCTCCGCGATCCGGGTGGCTTCTCTCACCCTATGCTCCCACCTCTCGGCCTTAGCATCTGATTTAGCTATAGCCTCCTTCAGACAACTGTGCAAGTCCCCCAAGTCCCGATCCGAGGACGCTCTCACCTCGGCCGTACGCCCACGAGCCTCCTTTAAAGCCGCTTCCAACTGAGCAATCTCTACATGAGCATGCCTAAGCGAGGCACGAAGGGCATTACGCTCCTCCACCACATCTTTTAGGATGGTAGGGCTAGCCCTATACGTGCCCAGCGCATCTCCTAGCAAAGTAAGCTGCGAAAAACAAAAGAAAGAAGGGAGGTCAGGAGACCTGCACTAAACATAATTCAAAAAGCCACATTACAAGGGCGGGTGTTACCTCGTAGACGCTCTGGCAGAAGCGTTCCCACAAAGCGGTATTGCCATAGCCCCAAGGATCTCATGACCCCCAGGGTTTACGATCCCACTAACAAAGGACGCGTAGTGGGCAGGATCTTTGTATCCCTCAATAAAAATTGAAAGCACCACGGGAGTACGAAGAAATTCTTCCTCTTCCGGGGTTAGCTTAAACTTGCTCCTCTTTGGGGGAGACTCGGGGCGGCAGTCTTTCACGGTAGGAAAGGGTCAATCAGACCGTTTCCCTTATCCTTCCTTGAGCGGCTCCCTCCCGCTACTTCGAGCGGCTCCCTCCTTGTGCCTTATCTGTCAGATTAAACGAAGATATTAGCAAGGGCCCTAAATCAAGCATCGTACCAAAAAGAGGCATAAAGTGATAGGCAAAATGCTTAGCCATCACCGAGTCCATAGGTTGGGGCATGCCTTTGGAGCTAGCCCACTCGTCAGCCTCCCCCATCACGACATCCGCATCAGCAACAGATGGGCTCCCAGGAGCCTTAGGGAAGTACTCGCTATCTAAAGAACCCGAGGGCTCAGTTGATGACCCAAGATCTTCCGACACAGACAAGTCAGAGCCTTCGTCAAATACCGCTAACACATCGCCTCTAAAGGGGCGACAAGCATGGGAGGCCATCTCTGCACCTGCAGACCAACATCATGAATGGTCATTAAAAAAAAAGAAGGGAGTATACTGTATATACTCCGATAAGAGGTTTTGAGGAACATTCGAAAAATTTTACAAAAAAAAAAATCTTAAGGCATTTACGAAACTCTGAGTGTTGTCGAAGTGTCAGCGGGTTAGGACGTTCGTCCACCAGCCCATCCTCCAGACTGGTCAGGAGCAAAACCATGGGACTGTGCAGCATCGACGACACGTCGTAGAGGCCGTGGAACAGACCTCTCTCCTACAAATAGGAAGCAACCCTGTAGCAACCGATGAGGATGGGTAAACATAACCTAACCCCCAAACTCGGGGCACACCTCCCAAAGAGCCGACGACTCTCCCAGAGGAGACATAAAAAATTATCTCCGACGCCAGTCACCATTGCTTGCAGGGCCATTGGTCGCTGATGTCAGGAACACTCGCCTGCTATCCCCCACCGAGAGAGAAAAGAAGGGCGAGCCGTTAGCAGTGGCCCGTAGTATGAACGCTCCCGCCACGGTCGCAGGATTGCATGGGAGGTTCAGCAGATGGCAGCAAAGTATAAACTCCACCAGCTGGCGGTAAGAGGCCGGAGTCAGTTGGCTCGGGCATAGTTGCCAGAACTCAAAGAGCTGTCTCACCACCGGATGAAAGAAATAGCGAAGTCCGCAACGCACCTGCTCTGCGTATACCGTCATATAACCCTCGGGAGGGTCAAATGCCCTCTGCACCTCCGAGGGGATAATGATATCGAACTGGTCGATAGGGATGTTAAAATCCACCAGCAAGGAGCCAATCTCCATCATATTCATCATCGAGGCCGTAGATCCAACCCAAAGCCAACCAGTCATGCGCTTCGGGTCTAGATGCTCGCTCCAGAACACGTCACCCTCAACCCCATTCCGATAAGGAGCTTGACGGTTGAAAATAGCAAAGACACGATCCGCCACCGGCATCTGTGGAACAACAGCATTGTCACCCCTCGATTGCCTCCGTGAATTAGAGCGGACATAAGAGGAACTCACAGCCCTTCTCCACCGATTCCGGCGAGAAGCAAAAATACTACCCTGTTGTGGGGAAAGATGAAAAATAGGAGAGGCACGCGAATCCTCATCGCTGGAAAAAATGATGGTGGCCTGAGAAACCATTGTCGCCAAAAAAGAAGAAGATGGAGAAGTGTTTTTTTGTAGAAGAAAGATATACTCTGAAGTGATGAAGAAGGAGAATGAAGCTGGCCGTGTTTTTATAGGCGGGAAGAAATGGCTCGTATCCCAAGTTGTCTCACCTCCACGCCCACGATTCGAAAGCTAGGACCTTTCGGTTCCCCATTCACGACCCAGACGAACCGCTACCTTCCCCGAATCATTGCAACTATAGCACGTCAGACGTCACCATAGGGGAGCTAGCCCGGCGCACTAACTCCCCACGTCCCCTCGCATTAAATGAGGTACCACTTCCCAAGACGAACGGTTGGGAAAACGAAAAGGCGGGCTAATTCAAATCCACGACCACCCAGAGGACTGTTTTCACGACCATCTCCACAAAAAAGGCACCAACAACACGAACGACCACAAAGGAAACTTGAAATTTTTTCGAAGTATTGATCTGTCATCGGAGCTAACACCTGGCACCTCTTGTGGTATTCCGATATCCATAAGGGGAAAGCTCAATCGACCTCCCCTAAAATTGGATTACTCTCGGATAATTCATGCAACTGTGGTCACGACAACCATTGACCTCGATGATCGTGACTAATAGCAACAATTTCAAGGACTCTAGGGTCATGATAATCACAAAAAGTTGAACGAGGACAAGGGGAACCCCCTTCGAAAAGAAAACTGAAACATATTTAAGAAGCTAGTAACAAGCATAAAGAAGAAACATCAACAAATACGCAACAGATATGGCGACGCCAAAGTTTCCATTCATAAGTCAAAAACCCCCGGGGGGGGGGGGGGGGGGGGGACGACCCGGTACAACCCCAATGAGAAAGAAAAAATTAAAACAAACTAGGGCCAACATGGCCACAAGAGCCCCTACATCTATCTACGCTGGTGGGGTACAAGCAGGGCCCAGCACAGTTGAAGGAGCAAGAGAGCTGGGGCCCCCGGAGCATGACCGAGGAGTAAGTTCAGAGTATCCTCCAACTTGTCAGGACGAATCATCAGGGTCATGGACACCTTCTGGATGTTAGCATTGGGATGGAATAAACCATTCGCGGAACCAAGCTGGCGACAGGCCCAGAAACCCCACAGAAGATGACCCTCGAAACATAGGGCAAGTTGTTCCCTTACCTCCCTCTCTCGGGCAGCTAGTCGCTCATCTGGCTCCGTTATAGTTTTCTCCATAACCTCTCGAAGCGACATCACCAGTTTCTCCGAGGTCTGGAGTTTCCTGGTCAGCTCAGCCTCCCTCTCGGCCAAGATCTCTTTTGCCTTCTCAGAGGCAGTCAGATGATCTCTCAGTCGCTGTTCCGACTCCTTCAGGGCATCCCGCTCTGGAGCCGCCTCCTCGAAAAATAAACGTACTCATAACAACATCGCTTACCAAGGTCGCGCACAATTGCGTAACCAAGCCCAACTCCTGGGCATCCAGCGGAGAAGAGGTCAAAGAAGAACCAAAGAGAGCTAACTCGTCAGAAAGACCCAGAGTTTGGACTCCTAAACTCGCGGCGCTCTTCAAAAGTGATTGCACCTGAGAAAGGGTAACCTGACCCCAAGTCCCGACTTCTCGAGCAGGAGCGACCTGGAATTCCGAAGGTCCCATACCTTGGCGCTTGGTAAGAGGTGAAGATGACCTCTCTGCCACCGACTCCGTTCCCATAATTGGGGGCTAAGGAGTGGAAGGCTCACCCGACGAAGTACCACCTATGTTAGCCAGCATTGCCGCTTGGTAGTGCGTCGTAAACCAGTCTCCGCCCACGTGCAACCTCGCTCGTGCAACATGGGAAAGATGAGAAGCAGTGGGACTCTCTCCCACTTGCGCCAGAACAGGACCCTCGTCATTAGAATCCTGAAGCAAGATCACCTTATTTTTGGAAGAAACCTCGGCCTGCTCCCGAAGTCGCTTTCTTCCAACCAATCCGACCTCTTTTTCGCTCGACTGACTAGTAGCCTCAGCCGAAGCACTCTTCTAGCCAGAAGGCTCGTTCACCAACGCCGCTGAAGTAGCAGACCCCCCGGCCCTCCGAGGCTTTTGAGCAATGACCTCTTTCTTTTTCTTGTTAGAAGGACAAGGAGGGGGAGCGTCGCATTTCAGCGTCTCCATGATAGTCTCTGCGAAATCAAACTCCTACTCAGTAAGAAAGAAAAACCTGACAAGGAAATAACTACCAAGAAAAGCCCGAAAACACTTACTAATCTCGGAACGATTGTTCCCCGTGGAAGACTCAGTCGCTAGTATGTCATTCAGGCCATGTTTTCCATAAAGGGCCGAGAACACGCTAACCTGGGACATCTTGTTCCAGCTAAAGCTCTGGTAAAAAAATTCCTCCTCCACCAATTCGTCCTTGGCCTTTGAATGATCCAAGTCCGCAGGAATCCGGGGGTCAGAATTCCACTCCATCGGAACATCATTCAGAAGGCCCTCGACGGTAGGTTGGACGAAGAAAAACTTTTCCTTCCAGCTGATATGGGAACTCGGGTGGTCGTGAAGAATCCTCTTCGTCTACTTCCTCATGGTGAAAGTATAAAAAAGCTTGTCCAACGACGAGCTCGCCAAATCAAAGGCCCCAAAAAACCGGTACACTGTACAGGGGTACGAGTAGGCCGTGCAAATAAAAACAAAAGCACCATAGCCGACCAGCCGTTAGGGGAAAGCTGACTCGGACAGAGCATGCAAGCCCTGAAGACCTCCCGATAGAAAGCCGGGAGGAAGGATCTCAACCCCGCCTTGATCTGCACAAAGAAGGCGGTATAGAAGCCGGAGCAAGGAGAAGTAGCCCTCTCTGACCCCGAGTCACCTTGAGCTCCAGACCGTCAGTACTTGCCCTATACTTGGAAAACTCGGCCTTAATCTCGTCCAAAGATTTCACCGAACTCCGTACACCTCCAGCCAAAACCCTAGGTGGCGCCGCCGCTGCCACCACATTTTTCGCCGTCTTAGTGGAAGTTTCCGCCGAACCAGAAACAACGCGACGGCTTCACGATGCAGCCTCAGTAAAAGGCGACACGGCCGCACCACCTGCCGCCATAGTAGCCGCCGTCTGGCATCTTGCCATGCCGGACGCCTCCTCACCGAAACTGCTCACAGAAGTCATCAGAACGCCGGCTAAAATTCAAAGTGCAGAAGAGAGAGAAAAGAGAGGGAAAACAGAAAGGCTCAGGTGAATGAAGAAAAATCACTACGAGACCCCTCCATTTATAGGCGGAGCAGCCTAAACGACGCCCTTGACGCGTGGTCAACCCAACGCCACGTGGAACACAAAGAACCACAATTTCAGAAAATGTTCGACAACACATAGACTCATTTAATGAGTTCTAAGTGATTTTTACAAAATACACTTGGAACTGGGGGGACTCCTGATGATGCATAATCTGCCCCACCCTAGGAGATGGGCGAAAAAATGAATATCCCACAAAAGTTACTGACTGTCTCACGAGAAAATACGTAAAGCCCCGACCACCTCTACCCGGATAGGAGCCGACGGTCCGGACTTTGGAGAAGGTACCCCAAGTCACGACCAGAAAACACCCACCAAGGGTACTCGGTCTAAACACTTGGAGAAGGTACCCCCAGATCCGACCAACGCCTCCTAAAGGGATACGGTGAGACCTCGAAGGCTTGAGCACGTTTCCGTCAGAGACCTAATGCCGAACTAAAAATCGGGTACCCACGACGAATGAATTAAGACCCCCGGGTCCGAGACAATAACACCTCTTAGAGCATTCAATATCCCTCCCAACGCTCGAGGAGCCATCACCAACACTTAGTCAGAATTGAGGAAACAAGGGCACATAATAAACATTAAGGACACGAGTAAAGGCAAGGCAAAGTTAAAGACCCACCATAATCCCAAGAAGGCATCTCACAATCAGAGAACGACCCCCCTGGGTCTCACTCAGGACGAACGATCTATAAGAACAGACCAAATCAACCACGAGCTCCAACTCAACTCGAAAGACGCACCACTTATCCTCAACTCTCTCTACGTCCTAACCACCCTAATAATGAGGGAAGACTATCCCCCATTGGTCCAACAAACACTACTGGTGCAGACTATCTATTAGCGCAGATCGAAGCACATGCATTGGCTAATACCACCACCAAAGACCATTGGAGCAGGCATTATCATTGCTTGCTCAGACGAACCATCTGCCATTGGCCACCC
This sequence comes from Linaria vulgaris, assembly GCA_948329865.1. Lineage (NCBI taxonomy): Eukaryota > Viridiplantae > Streptophyta > Magnoliopsida > Lamiales > Plantaginaceae > Linaria > Linaria vulgaris. The sequence goes on along the minus strand of OX415249.1, from coordinate 9,110,099 downwards.
CCAGATAGACGACCCTATTGGTGCAGAAGACCTTCACACCATTGGGCATCAACAAAGATAAACAGACCAACCCTCATTGGCCGAAGACCCCTGGGACTTGCACTATAAATAGTCCCCAATTTCCAACAAGAAGATCCAAGCTAAAGTTCAAGCACAAATTCACTCCACACCAAAATATATCACTTTCCATAATTTAACATTTAATTGCATTTAGAATTTATCGCATCCTCATAGCTCTCACTCGTGTCTTTCACACGACACCCCTTGTACTTTAATCAAAGTCCTTAATAAAAATATTGTGCCTCCTTTCCTCAGACTCGAGATTGGCATTCCAAACAAAAATACTTGAGTAACAATATCCCCAAATATCCCGACTATCAGGGCCTAGACGATATTGTCTTACCACATGAGTATATTCATCAAGTTAAAATACAAAAATAATAACTACGTGAACAAAATTGAGTCGCCGTAAGGGGTCAACTACAAAGCGTTCAAAGGTAATACATCTGGAGATTAAGGCTATTCCAAGCTCGTTCGAGCTCTTGGCCGTTCATATCCTTAAATAGATAGGTGGCAGGCTCGAGGATCTTAGAGATCTGATAGGGGCCTTCCCACTTTAGGTCCAGTTTGCCGACGTTCTTGGAGGCCTCTTCCATTTTTAGGACGAGATCTCCGACTTGGAACGAGTGGGGTCGGACCCTGGCATTGTAATATTTGGCCATGTGGGCTTTGTAGAATTCTGCATGGGTGGCAGCTCTAATTCTCCTTTCCTCTAGGAGGTCTAGAGCTAGGGCAAGGTTGGCGTTGTTCTAGGCCTCCTCGTACTCCTGGACCCGTAGACTCTATTTTACCACCTCGGAGGGGACTATTGACTCGGTACCATAGATGAGATTATAAGGGGTCTCGCCTGTTTCTGCCTGCGGGGTAGTACGGTAGGCTCATAATACTCCGGGGACTTCTTTGACCCATTTTGACTGGTACTGATCAAGACGGGCCTTTAACATTTTTAGTAGGGTTTTGTTAGTTACCTCTACTTGGCCGTTTCCCTGAGGGTATCCGACCCCTGCAAAGTGGTGCCTCATCCCCAATTTTTCGACGAAGTTGTTGTAGAATTGCAAGCCGTTTTCACTCACCAGCTGTTGTGGAACTCCGAACCGAGTTAAAATATTTATCCCGTGGAAGTTTATCACAACTTGACTGGTGATCTCGGAGAAGGGTTCCGCTTCGACCCACTTAGTGAAGTAGTCCACTGCTACTAGAAAGAATTTCTTTTGTCCCCTACCGGGGATCATAGCTCCCACGATGTCTATTCCCCAACGGGCAAACGGGAAAATGACATTATCCAGCTCCCATGGGGCGGCCGGCTGGTGCCTCATGGGAGAGTGCAGTTGGCATTTTTGACACTTCTGTGCATAGTCTTTGCAGTCAGCTGCCATGGTCGGCCAGTAATATCCTTGACGGATAATTCTGGCAGCCATGCTTCTTCCTCCCGAGTGGTTGCCGCAACGTCCATCGTAGGTGTCTTTCAGGATTAGCTGTGCTTCTTCTATGTTAACACACTGGGAGGTTGGATAAGACCATGATCTTCGAAATAGGACTCCGTTTTGTATATAGTATCGGGCGGTGCGTCGCTACATGGTGCGTTGCTTAGCTCGATCGTGAGCATACTTCCTGGGATTCCTAATGAAATCAATGATCTCAGCCATCTAGTATTCCTCGATGGGCGCCACCATCTAGATTTCTCCTTCCAGGCCTTGTCTTTCGGGTCTTGGGCCGAGAAAAAGTTATCCTCCGACCGCTGACGGTTTGGGCTTGGCTGGCAAGCTTAGATAAGGCGTCAGCATCTTGATTTTCTGATCGGGGGATTTGCTTAATCGAAAATTCTTGGAACAGGGTGGTTCCCGCCAGGACCACTTCCAAGCACTTCTTCATATTTTCTTCACGAGACTCGTAGGTCCCGTAGATCTGTTGTACCACGAGCTGAGAGTCGCTATAGACCAGTATTCTTTGCATTTTTGCCTTGCTAGCTAGGCGCATTCCTAGTAGGAGGGCTTCATAATATGCCTCGTTGTTGGATACGAGGTACTCCAGTCGTACATCGAACTCTAAGACGGTCTCTGGCTCATCCGGAGCTATTTCTTTGAAGATTATGCCTACCCCCACGTAAGTGTTGGTGGATGACCCATCGATGTAGAGGTGCCACAGGGGTTCCGGCTTCCTCAGGTTCTTCGTGCATCTCAGTGATGAAATCGGCAAGCACCTGGGCTTTGATGGCTGGCCAGGGGGAATAGGTGATGTCAAATTCCCCTTACTCAATGGCCTATTTGATCATCCGCCCTGAAACCTCGGGGTTGTTGAGGATGGTTCGAAGAGCGTGCTCTGTAAGCACAGTGATTAGATGGGCCAGGAAGTAGCCCAGAGCTTTCGGGCTGCAGAGACCAGGGCTAGTCCGACCTTTTCAACGTGGGAATATCGTGTTTCGGCACCGATGAGGGTCTTGCTAATGTAGTATACATGCAGATGCTCCATTCCTTCAGCTCAAACAAGGACCGCACTTACTGATTCTTTTCCCACGACGAGGTATAAGGAAAAGCATTTCCTTGGGGACGGGTTTCACCAGAAGGGGCAGACGAACCAAGTAATATTTTAGTGCTTTGAAGGCTTCTTCACATTGGTCGGTCTATCTGAACTCTTTTATGTTTCTGAGGATTTTGAAGAATGGAAGACCTTTTTTCGAAGAGCGGGAGATGAACCCACATAGTGAGGCCATTCTACCCGTCAGTTTTTGCACATCCCATATGGTCTTTGGTGATTACATGTTGAGTATGGCCTCCGCCTTCTCTGGATTGACCTCGATCCCCTTCTGGGTAACCATATACCCTAAGAACTTTCCTCCTCGGATGCCAAAAGAGCACTTCCGAGGGTTAATCTTCATCCCGAATCTGTCCATGAGTTCGAAGGCTCGGGCGAGGTCGCGGACGTGATCCTCCTTTCGTTAACTCTTTACGATCATGATGTCGACGTAGACCTCCATTGTTTCTCCGATTAGTCCTTCGAATATGAGGTTGACTAATATCTAATATGTGGGGTCGGCGTTCTTGAGCTCGAAGAGCATGAATAGGTAGCAGAAGGTACCGATGTCTGTGATGAAGCTGGTATTCTCCTGGTCGTGATTTGCCATCGGGATCTGATTGTAGCCTTGATCTCCGTACATGGTGGATAGGAGGGCACATCCTGTTGTGGAGTTGACCAACATGTCAATGCAGGGCAAGGGGTAACAGTCCTTAGGGCAGGCACTGTTAAGGTTAGTTAAGTCTACCAACATGCGCCATAGACCTCCTGTTTTTGGGACTAGGACCACATTGACCAACCATTCTGGGTATTTGACTTGTCGGATCTGGTGGAGGTCTATCAGTCGTTGGGCTTCTACTCGGATTACTTTGTTTCGTTCTGGTCCAGTGTTCCTCTTTCTCTGTTGGACTGGCTTGGCCGTGGGGTACGCATTGAGTTCATGTTTCTAAGCTGATTCGCCCAGAGGGACCGTCCTTCCAGGAAAAAAAGTGATGGAACGACCTGAGGGTGGCGGTGATGTCATTTTCCATATCCTCCTCGATGTGGGTACCGATCTTTACTGTTTTGCCTTCAACACATTCCACTAGTTCTATCATTTTGAGCTCTTCGGCGGGCTGAACTCGGATCTCCTTCGAGCAGGCCCTCTTTGTGGGGGGTTTGCGCCTCAAGGTGGTCAGATTCGATTAGCAAAGCGTTTATGCGACATTCATGTGCTAGGGTCTGATCCCCCTTAAGCTTTCCCACCCAAGAAAGGGTCGAGAATTTTACCTTCAGATGAAGGGTGGACGCGATTGCTTCGAAGGTCCAAAGGGCGGGTCGTCCACATATGGCATTGTATGTTCGAGAGGGAGCGTCCACTACCCAGAATTTTGTGGGCTCACTATGACGTGTAGCACCCTCTCCCCACGACATTGGCAGAATTATGATTCCCACTCTTTGGCCATGTTCTCCTGAGAACCCCACAAGGGGTACCTCGACTGTCTCCATCCGGCTCTGGGAAATGCCTAGGGCCAGGAACGTAGGCATAAAAAGGACGTTAACCGACCTTCCGGTGTCAACGAGTATTCTTCTTACTTCGGTCCCCAGTATGGTGGCTGTGACCATAAGGGGGTCTTCATGGGGGTATGCGACCCCCATGAGATGTTCTGGCCCGAAGGAAATAATCGGTTGGTTAGCTACCTTGACGGCAAAGACCTTTAACTTGCTATCAGCGTTTCGTGCTTTTCGGATGTAGTTTCGTTTCTCCTCTAGGGTCACAGACAACACTCCTCCCTCGATCATGTTCACGGTACGACCCGTAGGGGCGTTGTCGCGGTACACACGAGAAGGTGGGGGTAGTTGTTCCTGCTCTGGAGATTCTGGTTCGTCGTTTTCCTCGGGTATCTCTGACCTCTGTTTTTTCTTTCTGAGTGCCTCTTCTCGTCCTCGCTTTTCCGTGGGGTTACGTTTGTCGGACACCACATACTTCTCCAAGTAACCTAACTTTAGGAGCCTGGCAATCTCCTGTTGGAGGTGAATGCACTCGTTTGTCAGGTGCCCGTACGTCCGGTGGTACGTGCAGAATTTTCCTGTGTGTTTGAGCCTTTAGGCATCTCTCGCAGCGCGGGGCCACTTAAAGAAGCGTTCTTCCCCCATGATGGCCATGACTTGCGTGGGGGATATTGTCATGCTAGGTAAGGGTACAAGGTCTAGGGCTGTGCAAAAAAAATCGAATCGATCGAATCGGGTGAAAATCGATCGAATAATCAGATCCGAAAATTGAATCTAATATTTGATCCGATTTTTGATTTTTGCCTTAGGATCGAACCCCCCTTTGATTTGATCCTCGATTTCAGAGATTAAGAATCGGATCGAATCGAATACTCATCTTATTTTTTACAAATAAATAAATAAATAATAGTATATATAATATTATTGTTAACCATAAAAATAAAAAAAAGGGAAAAGAAGAAGGTTAATCCTACTCGGAAAATCAATAAATGGACAATACAGTTGTCACAAGTACTTCCGATGAGATGTACCCACTCCTAATAAGGAGACCCCCTCGGATGTTGCTCTACTTATCGGTTACTAACATAACAAAGGCATAAAAGATCCCACGACGAGGAACATAAGCGTCCCTTGGAAAGTCAAAGGGTGAGTAAAAAACAGATATCAACGCGGCATCGGAAAAAGAGCAAACCCCGATGGATCCGCGCAACTCCGATATCCACCAATGCGCCAAGAGGGACCACAACGGACCCCGAGTCCCATGAACTTATAAGAAAACTTCCTTGCTGAACACTCCTCAATATAAAATGCCCTCGGAGCATGTTCCTCAATAAAAATTGCCCTCGGACCACCATCCGAAGGCTCATTCTCAGAGGAAAAACCAGAGATGAAGAACAGAGTGCCTAATAAATATATTCCGAGAACTTAGACGGACACGTCTCATGTCAAACAGAGCAAATACAGCCCTCGGAGAAGAAGGAATGCCCTCGGAGATTAAATCAAGCCCACGAAGATCACATTATACTATCAAAGATTTTGTTACGCTATTGCACTACGTCCTCGGAGATCACCCCAGTCAAGAAAGGGAAATAAAGCCCCTCGGAAGGCATATACAACAGTCCTTACTTTCATACGAGCATTCTTATTATGTGTCAACAAAAGCCTAGCCCTCGGAAGAATAACGTCCCCAATATAATCATTCATTGGAGATCCTCGAAGCCATCGGAAAGCACAAAATCGGGTCTAGTCAACATCCAGTAGATCAAGAGATAAATCTTATCCTAATTTGTACACCTGTATTAGTGAAACGACACCTGTCTTTATTAAAGCACATGCACAATGACACCAGCCCTTATCAAAGTCTATATAAAGGGAGGTGATCAACAGAAGAGAGAGAACTAAGCCCAACTTAGTACAACTTACTACTAGTACACAAAGAGGAGGAAAAGTTCAGTGAATAAAGGAAGGAAACTTTCTTGTAGTTCTAGTTATTTTCCAGTCATTTCCACCTGCGATTGTTTCTGAATCACGGACAAGGCGTTCCAACCCAATATAAATATCTTCCGTTAAATAGGGAATAATTCTAAACCCGTTAACAAAGTGGCGCCGTCTGTGGGAACGCCATAATATCTGTCTTCGAGAGAATTCAGCAAACATCGACTGGGATGGATGATCTCTTCGAAAGTGAAAACCTTCCAATCCCTTACAACGACTTGGAAGAAACTCTGTCCAATTATGAATCAGGTACGAGAGATTTTATTAATATTCCTCGGTCTGTCTACGAAAGACTTGTAGATGCCACATGGGCACCCCGGAGGAGGGAACCTCTCGGAAACATGTCCTCAATATCCTCCGAGGACAGAAATTTCCCTTCGGAGAGGGATACCCCTCAGGCGGTGCGGAACCCAAACTCAATCCCTTGGCATCAAGAACCCCGACAAATGCCCCGAAGGTACGTTTATTCTGAAAGGACCCCAGAAAGGGGTCGGGAGGAAATTCTCCACCCCTCGGAGTATCAAGAAGATGTTGAACACTCCTTGTGGGGAATGACGGACGACTTACGAAAAGAATTGGGTGATCTCAAGAAAACCATGGCCCCCGAGGAGGATCCCACATTCAAGACCTCTCATTTTATACCCGAAATTGCTTTAGCTTCTATCCCCCCGGGGATGCGACCCATCAACATCCCGCTATATACCGGAGAAGCTGATGGGAGAGATCCACAAGACCATATCCATCAATATCTGGTCGGAATGGACCTATCTTCTGCTCCTGACCATGTGTTATGCCGCGTGTTTCCTGTCACCCTCGGAGGACGGGCTCAGGCGTGGTTTACTCATCTTCCACCTAGTTCCATTACTAGCTTTGACCGATTAGCTCATTTGTTTGTACGACAGTTTGCTTGTAATCGAAGGTACCCCAAGTCCGCCACACATCTATTCACCGTTAAACAGAAAAAGGATGAACCCCTACGAGCGTATATAAAGCGTTTCACGGATGAAGCACTAGATGTTCCCAACATTAGTCCGACCATCATGGCGGACATATTGACTCAAGGACTTCGAACGGGAGATTTCTTCAGATACCTTATGGGCAATCGTGTCACGGACATGAATGAACTTATGCAAAAAGCAGAAGTCTACATTTTGATGGAAGAGGCGGAAGGAACGAAGAAGCAAATGGAGCAGGAGGATAACGAGCACCTAGAGCGCGCAGAAAGAGAAGCAAAGACTAAGGAAAAGGGTAAAGAGGGAAAACCTCCTCCGCGTAAAGACGAGGGCGGGGTGGTTAAGAAATTCCTACGACCCGTGCCATTACCTCCCATGACCATCACTCCCCCGGAAGTGCTCAATATAATGAGAGGTATCAATGAATTTCACTGGCCCGTACCGGTTAAATTCCCTAACCGAGATAAGGACACGGGTAAATACTGCAAATACCATAAAACATACGGACACACCACTGAAGAATGTACCACCCTTCGTAGGGAGGTACTTCGTCTTCTAGAAATAGGATACTTGAAGAATTACCTCAAGGAAAATAATCTCGGGGAGCCCAAGACAAACGTATGGAAGAGGTCACAAAGAGAAGAAGAGGAAGAAGAAGAGGAAAGGATGCCCGGTCGGAGGTCACGAGAAAGGACCTTCAGTCGGAGGTCACGGGAAAGGATAGTGGGACGACCAAGACCCCAAGAGAGAACCAAAGACCATCGGCAAAACTCCCGAGAGCGGACCATGGGGTACCGGAGCTTGCCTCCTCCACCTGACTCATATAAAAACAATCCTCCATCAGGACGAACCATCAACATGATTGAAGGAGGTGAAATTTCAATGACACCCCAAAGTAAAAAGAAGAAATACTTGAAAGAAGCCAGACGAGTAGAGCAAGGATTCCCAGTTTGCTCGGTTCAAGAGTCAAAGCTGCCTGACATCACCTTTGGTCCCGAGGACCTTACAGGTATAATATACCCCCACGAAGACCCGTTAGTTATTTCAGCCATTGTCTACGGGTATGAAACCCAACGGATCCTAATAGACACAGACAGCTCGGTGGATGTACTCTTTTTGCCTACTTACCTTGCTATGGGGTTGAAACAAGAAAAATTGGAAACCGCTGAAGTTCCCTTGGTAGGATTCTCTTGGGAAACATGTCACACCCTCGAAACTGTGACTCTTCCAATGTCATGGGGAAAGGGAGCCCTTCGGAGAACGGAGCCCATCAAATTTTGGGTAGTGGAGGCTTCTTCAATGACATATAATGCCATTTGTGGGAGACCATCCATTCGAGCCTTTGAAGCTATCCCTTATACCTTGCATCTTAAGGTAAAATTCCCTACCCCCTCAGGAATCGGAGAGGTCCGAGGAAGTCAATCTAAAACCAGGGAATGTTGCATGAATGCCATCCTTATTTCGTGATTAAAAGAAGAGGATTAGATTCATATTGCATAAAGTAAGGGACACGTGTCAAAAACTTTTCTTAATTAAAAGTGACACGTACCTTACTTAACCATGCAAAGCAACACCTCCTACTTAGGAGATAAGCTTAGTTAGCAATTTTATATGGTCTATCATTATCCTTCTTAATTAAAAATTTTAACAATAAAAACAAAAGGTAGAGAAATGAAAAATGGAAAAATATTTATTTATTTAAGAAGCCGAAGAGCCCTCGGAAAGGATGATAAGTACAAAGGACATTTATTGAAAACAAGAAATAAAAATTACAAAGAAAGGACTATGCCCTCGTGGTAGAAGGGTGTGAAGGAGTCGTCTCCTAGGCAGAAGTACCCAGCGGAGCAAGGCGAGAAATTGGGGAAAATACCCCCCCGGAACCGCTCGCCCTCGGACTCGGACTACTGGCCGAACGCATCAGAGAAGGTGCGGGAGAATCCCTAGGAGATAGCAGGCCCCCAAATCTCCCCACAAAGTAATGACAGTCATCGGGAGTTGGCTTCTTCAACTTGCGAAGGTCAAAAGACTTTGAAAAGTCAACGTCCAACCTTATCAGAGACTTGGCCAGCCTGGCACACTCCAAGTAACCCCACAAAAGGTGGCCTGTCAAGAGCTCGTGAGAAGGCGTCTCGGAGACTCCCGAGTGCTGCCTTGAGATTTCTTGTTGAGCAAATTGAACTACTGCATCAACTTTAGCCTGCACATCCTCGGGAGAAAGAAAGTTTGCCAACTTTCCCTCGGCCGATTCAGCCCTATCGGTGACTTGGCTTAATGTCTCCTAGAGACTCCTTTCCCTCTCACCAGCTTCTGCCACTGCCTTCTCAAGAGCAGCGATACGAGCAGTGAAGACCCTCTCGGACTCTTCTGTTTCCTTCTCCAGAAGAGCTATCTTAGCTGTTGCAGCCTTCTCGGATGTCTCCATTTTCTTACGAGTAGACTCAGCAGCATTCAACTTATGGTGCTAACCCTCATTCGCCTTCTCAGCATCTTGAAGAGCGAACTCGAAGTTAGAAATCTTGGTGAGGAGAACATCCTCCCTCGTCTGGCTTTCTTTGTCCCGGACCAAAAGAGGTGCTAGTTGCGCTCGGAGAACTTCCACCTCCTCTATGTCTTTCCGACCACGTTCTTCCACAGTAGTAACCGACTCCCGAGTCTTTCCAATCTGCGGAGAAATCAATAAGAAAAAAGTTAACACAAATGCATCATATAATCCCGAGAAGACTAGTACGGAGAAACTTACCATGAGCCCCAACCAGTTAAGACTGGTATACAGAAATCGATACCCCTCGGCAGGTGTTGAACTTGAGGAAGCAAAAAACTGGAGAATGTCCTGATAAGCTTCCCCCACTGTCCGAGACGAGAATTGCCCCTCAGGTCCACTAGGAGGAATGGGCGCCTGGAAGGTGTGACCTCTCGGAGAAAGAGTCACTGGAACAGAGGAAGATGTTGGAATGCGGCTCCCCGGAAGAGTAGCTCCGGGTACTTGAGTCATCACCTCCGAGTTTGTAAACACGGCCCGAGAACCGCCAACTGCTACGGATGGGCCAGTCTCCCCCAGCAGTGAATTTAAAATCCCCTCCTTCACATCTCTGTCCTCGTAAGAAGGATCAAATTCCCCTTGAGTATCCTCGGAACCCCCTCGTGAGGCCTCCTACTCGGGAACATTAAACTGGGCCAAGAACTCTTCTTCTACAAAAGATAATCACTGAAGGTAAGAAAGAGAATGAAACTAGAAAAAATTATTAGTAAAAAAGGACGGGTAATGAACACTTACCGTATAAAGAGGGCTCTTCTACCATCAGAGCCTTTCCTTTATCTACAGCCACTGCATCAAGAAGGAAAACATCAGCACGGGAAGGAAGTCTACAGTGAGAATATGAAAAACTTTTTAAAAAACTCATAAAAACTCACCACGAGAAGCAGATTCAGGAATTTCTGAGGACGTAAGCTTAGTAGAATCAGAAGAAGGATCATCAGAAGACACATCCACCACTTCAGTAGCCTTCTGAACAGCTTCTTCCCCAACTGCCCTCGGAAACATCCCTTCTTCAGATGCCCTCGGAGAATTTCCTATATCGGATCCAGAAACAGGTAGATCTCCCGTCTCGGACCTAGAAACGGGCACCAAAGCCAAATCCCAAGAAGAATGAGCTACCTGCCGCAATGGAACCGCACTTCTGATAACCCCTGTCATATCTATACACAGAGGAGAGTGGTCCTCGGGGACCCCCCCACCTCCAGAGCTGTTTGCTCGCCCTCGGGAGCATTGACTTCCTCTTCTTCGTGATCACCCTCATCTGGCGCATCAAAAACACAACTCGGAGTAGGATCACTCGGACCCGACATATAATAGTTGGCCATAACCTCCTCTGCATCACCCCAAAGTCAGGATACATAAGTACAATTTACCATTATACGCGAAAAAGGAATAAAAGAGGAGAATAAGGAACTTACGAAAAAGATTTCTGGCCTCGGGAGACAGGGACAAGGGATTCTCCACAACATCATCGGTAAACACCACATGATGAAGACCGGACGTCTCAAACAACATTGTAAAATCCTCCGACTCCATCAACTTATGTTGAGAAATCACGGGAGATAAAACTACCTCCGGGTCCAATGTATGCACGGGAGTTGTGCCCTCTCTCCAATCAAAGGGCATATCCCATTCACCTTGTGCGGGCCTCACAAAAAAATACCTATTTTTCCAAACACTATGCGAAGTAATTGCCACCCCCAGGATCCTCTTCGTGAATCCCCCGACTTGTCCCGATGACGAACATTATAAAAGGGATACCCCCCGGGCGACACCCCCACATCAAAGATTGAAAGAAAGTGATCTACCCTACACTCCAACCCATTCAATTGACACCAAAAAACATAAATGCAGAGGGCAGCAAACTCGTTCGCAACCATTTGACTCGGGCTGATGTTGCAAGTTTTAAAAACCTCACAAAAGAAAGGGGACATGAATGAACGCCACCCATATTTTACTTGAGCAAAATAGACTGTCAACATACCCGGAGGAGGATAACATGCTCTCTCGTCCCTAGTCGGAATTTGGAACACCATGTTCTTTTGAAAAGCCCCTGTTGAAGTGAACAAAGCTAGCACCTGTTCGCGAGTAGCAATACTCGGAACCCTCTCCACTTTAGCAAAAGTCCGAAGAGGCGCCTTCTTTGGTTTGGGAACCCTAGCTTTCTTAGAAGAAGTAGCGCCGCCCTCAGAAGAAGTAGCAATCTCTCCTTTACGTTTACGAGTGACTACCCCCGTTGGAATACTTCTCACAGTAGTAGAAGAGTCAATCGGAGCAGTGGCTTCAGAGGATGTAGCGGCGGCAATAGGATCGGTATTGGTGGAAGAAGCCATTGGTGTGATAGTAAATAGAGGAGTGTTTTCGAAAAGAAGAAGAAAAGCGAGTAAGTATACTGAGAATTGGAAATGCAAAAGACGAAGAATAGAGGTTAAGGAAAGAGATTTTTTGCTCTGAGAGAAAATTACCACAAAGACGAGTTGAGAGAATGAAGAGAAAAAGGCAACAGTATCCCTATTTATAGCCAGAGATGACAACGGTCAAGAATTTTGAAGACGTGGAACTTATTTAAAGCTCCACGTAACGGCCACTTGATCATGCCACGCCGTCTCTATTCTGACCGTTGCCAACGGTCAGATATTTCAACTTTCAAAGCCGGTCAAACAACAGTCCGCCACCTGCGCCCCGAGATCTCCGCGTGCCTAATAACGATACCCTAAGGGTATTCAGGTAAAATCCTTATAAAATTCTAAATATATATACTTATCTCTCGGAAAAATATCAAAAGACAAATATAGAGGATACCAGAACAAGAAATAACCCCTCGCCTCACCGAGGACGATGATTAAAATTTCGTTTGCCTCTATAAAGGCAATCGAAATTTGGGGGGGGCTAGTGTTAACCATAAAAATAAAAAAAGGGAAAAGAAGAAGGTTAATCCTACTCGGAAAATCAATAAATGGACAATACAGTTATCACGAGTACTTCCGATGAGATGTACCCACTCCTAATAAGGAGACCCCATCGGATGTTGCTCTACTTCTCGGTTACTAACCTAACAAAGGCTTAAAAGAGCCCACGAGGAGGAACATAAGCGTCCCTTGAAAAGTCAAAGGGTGAGTAAAAAACAGATATCAACGTGGCATCGGAAAAAGAGCAAACCCCGATGGATCCGCGCGACTCCGATATCCACCAATGCGCCAAGAGGGACCACAACGGACCCCGAGTCCCATGAACTTACAAGAAAACTTCCTTGCTGAACACTCCTCAGTATAAAATGCCCTCGGAGCATGTTCCTCAATAAAAATTGCCCTCGGACCACCATCCGAACGCTCATTCTCAGAGGAAAAACCAGAGATGAACAACATAGTGCCTAATAAATATATTCCGAGAACTTAGACGGACACGTCTCATGTCAAACAGAGCAAATACAACCCTCAGAGATTAAATACAGCCCTCAGAGAAGAAGGAATGCCCTCGGAGATTAAATCAAGCCCACGAAGATCACATTATACTATCAAAGATTTTGTTACGCTATTGCACTACGTCCTCGGAGATCACCCAGTCATTGAAGAATAAACCCGAGTCAAGAAAGGGAGATAAAGCCCCTCGGAAGGCATATACAACAGTCCTTACTTTCATACGAGCATTATTATTATGTGTCAACAAAAGCTTAGCCCTCGGAAGAATAACGTCCCCAAAATAATCATTCATTGGAGATCCTCGAAGCCATCGGAAAGCACAAAATCGGGTCTAGTCAGCATCCAGTAGATCAAGAGATAAATCTTATCCTAATTTGTACACCTGTATTAGTGAAACGACACCTGTCTTTATTAAAGCAAATGCACAGTGACACCTGCCCTTATCAAAGTCTATATAAAGGGAGGTGATCAATAGAAGAGAGAGAACTAAGTCCAACTTAGTACAACTTACTACTAGTACACAAATAGGAGGAAAAGTTCAGTGAATAAAGGAAGGAAACTTTCTTGTAGTTCTAGTTATTTTCCAGTCATTTCCACCTGCGATTGTTTCTGAATCACGGACAGGGCTTTCCGACCCAATATAAATATCTTCCGTTAAATAGAGAATAATTCTAAACGCGTTAACAATTATGTATTTATATATAATGCTAATAGAATGCTACTAATTAACTTAATATATTTTTAAAAAATGTAACACTTAACATCTTTTCCTTGTTCAAAAAAAGACCACGTTTTCGTTTCCTTGGCTTGACTCCTGAAGTATCGGTCCTATTATGACTTGAAGTTTAACTACTTAGAGTTATAATACTTTTGTATCTAGTACATATGTACAACCTTGAATTGTAACATACTAATTACTAGCACTAACTATGACTTGTCTTCCTTTTTGGATTTCTATTTGAACATTGATTAGTATTTTGTAAGGATAAATCCACTAATAAAGTAATAATGTATGTTAATTTATTTTAAATTGTCATTGTATTCATGTTTATTTAAGTTTTCCTTAATTTTAGATGCAAAATAATCAATCATGTATGTTTGTTCTATTTATATTAAAATAAAAAAGAAAAAAAGAAAAACAAATCGAAATCGAATCGAATCGGATCAGAATCGAATGATCTTGGATCGAATCCGATCGTTTTAAATTGATTTGATTTCGATCCTCATTTCTCCAGGATTGAAATTGACTACCAGCCTCGATTCGATTTGATCCGATCCATATGCACAGCCCTAACATGGTCCATGTCCTTTTTGACCATTTCCCTCTTGCCCCCTTCCTTGTTGTATTTTTTCTCTTTTCCTTTGGAGGGGGCCGGGGCTCTGGAGGCCTCGACAGCTTCCAAAGTTTTGCGTGTCTCTTCCATCTCTATGAAGGACTCCGATTTTTGCAGCAGATCTTCCATGTTAATGGCTCGATTCCTCATCAGATAGTTGGCAAAGTCCCCTGGTAATAACCCTCGGACAATGATGTCGGAGAGCATTCCAAGGTCGAATCGGGCCACTTCTCCCACAACCTGGGAGAATCGTCGCATGTAGTCCCTAAGGGGCTCATCCGTGTTTAGTCGAACGTTGAATAGGTGACCGCAAGTCTTTGGGAAGACCCTATTGCAAGAGAACTGCCTTACTAACATCTAGGTTAGCTGCTCGAAGCTGTAGATGGTTCTCGGAGGCAACTGGGAGAACTAAGATTGGGCACGACTGGTAAAGGTCGTTCGGAAGACTCAGCACATCGCGTAATCAGGGGCCGATGACAAATCCATGCATGCCAAGTATTAGTTGATATGATCACGGGAATCGCGGTCAGTGCTTTCTCCGGCATAAGTTGGAAGTCCAACTGGCTTCATAGTTAAAGGGACGAGGGGGTCTGCTATGTGGGGTGCGAACGGCGTTCCCCGATTCGATTTTAGTATTGGATCGTGAGGATCGTGAGGATGCTCGCACTGGTGAGGCAATATCGCCCGGGCCCGTGTGGTCGGGATATTTGGGGATATTGTTACTCAAGTATTTTTATTCGGAACGCCAGTCTCGAATTTGAAGAAATGAGGCACAATGATTTGATTAAGGACTTTGAGTGAAGTACAAGAGGGTCGTGTGAAGAACACGAGTGAGAGCTAGAAGAATGCGATGAATTCTAAGTACAATAAAGTGCTAAGCTGTGGATAGTGTTCTTATGTTGTTATTTGGAGAAAAATGTATTTTTTGTGTGCGGTTTTGCTTGAACTTCTTGCTGAAAATGGAGGACTATTTATAGTGTTAGCTCAAAGGGTCTTTGGCCAATGAAGGCCGGTCTTCCCGTCTTTACTCAATGGGATGCTGGCGGCCAATGTCGTGAAGGTCTTCTGCACCAATGGGGGTCGTCTGTCAGGGGGTAGCCAATAGAGGACTGTTCGTCTGAGCGGGCAATGTTGGTATCTGCTCCAATGGTCTTTCATGGCGGTACTAAACCAATGCATGGCGATCGGTCTGCTCCAATCATTGGCATGCACCAATAAGATTTGCTGCTTTCTTCCCCAATGGATGAGTTAGACCAATGGAGTGCGGGCTTTCCTCATTATTATGGTGGTTGGGACGTACGGTGAGTTGATGACGAATGGCGCGTCTTTCGAGCAGGGTCATAGATTATGGTCGGGCTGTTCTTGAGGATGGTCCGCCTTGGATGAAACCCCGGGGGTCATTTTCTGATGTGAGATGCTTCATTGGGATTATGGTAGGTCTTGACTTCTCCTTGTATTCACCCGTGTCCTTAATGTTTATTATGTGCTCCTATTTCCTCAATTTTGGTTAAGTGGTGGTGATGATTCCTTGGGTATCTCGAGAGACACTAAATGCTCCGGGGAGTATTTTTCTTGGACTGGGGGGGGGGGGGGCTCCCAGGTTGTTCCTCGTGGGTACCCGAATATGGGTAGGTGTCAGGTCGTTGGGAGAGGTGTGTCCAAGCCTTTGGATCTCACTGTATCCCTTTAAGAGGCGTTGGTCGGAGCCTGGGGGTACCGTCTCCGAGTGTTCAGACCGAGTACCATTGGGGGTGGGGGGGGGGGGGGGGGGTGTACTAGTTGTGAGTCGGGGGTACCTTCTCCGAATCCCAGACCTTCGGCCCCCTATTTGGGCAAGGGTGGTCGTGGCTTAGACGTATTTCCCCGCAAGACGGTGAGTAGTTTTTGTAGGGTACCCATTTTTTCGCCCCTCTCCGAGGGTGGGGCAGATTATGCATCATCACTTATGGTGGTCAAAAGCATTTTCCACTTAAAATAAATGTCAAGAATAAATGTCTTCAATTGCAAGAATAAATTTTCCCCTTAAATGTATGGGTGGTTACATCTTTTTTTCACACTATAAAAGTAGGCCTCCACTCTTGTGAAAATGCATCCAAAATCATAAGACTTTTCATACATTGCATAGCATACATTTTCTTATAGGTCTGCAAATACCTCTCGGTTCGAAAGGAGCGGTTTCGAGCTTCACGAGGCTGTTCGGGGAAGGTCATTGTACTTTGGGAGGCCAGTGCTGCATGAGAGCTTGAAGCGGTAGCCGCGACTTAGTGATCTTAAGGGGAGGAGGTCACACTTCCGACTCGTCCAAACAAATTGTACTACATTGTTCTAAAGGTTGATTTATTACGTTAGTTATTTATTTTCATTGTAATTTGATTCATGTCATGTATATGATATCTTGTTAATGGAAATTATTCTTATTGATGTTAAATTCTGAATATTGTTGTTAGAATAGTGTTTAATTAAACACCGGAACCAACAATCTTAATATCACTATTTTAATTTTAACTCTTGTTCTTGGTGTTTATATTTATAATTTCCAGAATTTTAAAGTACTAAAACTTTTTGGTTTTAATCTGTTACATGTGAGTGCTGAACGGTTTCCTTGGCGTTTGACAACATTTGTAAATCTGTTGGGCATTACATTTCCAGATTTCCTGAAAGCTACTAGTTGGGATTTGGGAAACATAAAAATTAAAACTGAGTTCTTCATCAACAAGGTTCGAACTCTGCTTCTATTCTGTCAATGTATTCTTCCTCGCCGTTGAACTACTATAACACTTTTTAATTAAGTGAACGGTTATATTAATTTAGTCATTAAAGTGAAATTCAAAAGATTATGCAATAGAATTCGATCCTGGGACCTCACTGTACATGCCAGATTCTCTTACAATTGTGCTAAATTAATCATTGCTAATTAACTGCTCCGTAACCTATTTATTAAATGTTATAGAAACCGTTGACATTAATTCTGCCACATTGTAGTCTGAATATTTGCAATATAAATCCGTGATTACGTTTATAGCATGCTTATG
The DNA here is from genome assembly GCA_948329865.1 of Linaria vulgaris. Taxonomy (NCBI): domain Eukaryota; kingdom Viridiplantae; phylum Streptophyta; class Magnoliopsida; order Lamiales; family Plantaginaceae; genus Linaria; species Linaria vulgaris. The sequence goes on along the minus strand of OX415249.1, from coordinate 9,092,768 downwards.
TGATTATATTAATTTGTGAAACTGTACGTGTGAAAGTACTCGAATTGAAAAAAAAAGAATTGCAAAGTGACTCGTGAAAAGTCCATTAGGGCACGTGGAACCTAAAAACAATTTTAAAATAATTCCAAGTATTGAGACTTGTGAATTCGAAGGAAAGTCAAAGTGAGAATAATTTTAAGTATTGAGACTTGTCAATTATTCAAAGAAAAAGTGTGAATATTTATACAGACGGTTCTGTCGCAAAATGTGGAGTGTAAGCGGACTTGTCCCTCCACTGGCCTGGGAACCTAATATTCTGTCACAGAAATGTGGATTTCTAAGAGGCTTTGTCCCTACACTGGCCTGAGTATATCTGTATAAATAGTTCGGTTTGGAATTCTTAGCGATACTAATAAAATAATTGTGTAAATTATTTAATTAGTATGGCGGCTAAAAATTCAAACAACAACTCGAACGAATGGTGGGTTGACACTGGGGATACTTGACGCATCTGCACCAATAGGTGGATGTTTAACACCTATAAACCAGTAGAAAATGAGCAGTGTTACATGAGAAAGTCTGTTGTCTCAAAGGTTAAGGGCAAAGGAACGGTTGTGTTGAAGATGACATCGGGGAAAGAGTTGACCCTGAAAGAGGTACTTCATGTTCGAGAGATTCACAAGAATCTAATATCTGGTACAATACTAAACAAGAAAGTTTACACTTGTCTTTGAGCCAGACAAGGTCATCCTGTCTAAGGGTGGAACTTTTGTGGGCAGGGGTTATTTGTCGGACAATCTGATTAAGATGTTTGTAACGACAATAACGCCTAAGGCTAATAAAAATTACTAGTATTGAGACTAGCACTAGGGTTAATGTTGTAACTGTGAGAGACAGTGATTACTCGTGTGAATTTTAAATCTTTAAAAAGATTAATTTCACTAAACCTAATACCTAAATTTTACATCAACCACCAACACAAGTGTGAGACTTGTGTTGAAGCAAAATTAGCCAAGTCTTCATTCCACTCAATTGCGCGAAGCACATAACTGTTGAGTTTGATCTGTACTGATGTATGTGATCTTAAGTATGTACAATCTAGAGGCGGTAAACGTTATTTTATAACGCTTATCGATGATTGTACAAGATATTTCTATGGCTACTTAATAAGAAGTAAAGACGAAGCAATAAACATGTTCATTCATTATAAGAATGACGTTGAAAACCAACTCGGAAAGAAGATCAAGAATCTTCAAAGTGACCGAGGAGGCGAATATGAGTCGCCATTTGCACAACTTTGTGCCGAAAGTGGGATCATTCACCAAACTACATCGCCCTATTCTCCCGAGCAAAATCGTATTGCAGAAAGGAAGAATAGAACGTTGAAGGAGATGATGAATGCGATGCTCATAAGTTATGGCCTACCTCAGAACATGTGGGGGGAAGCTCTACTCTCCGCCAACCATGTGCTAAATCGACTACCGCACAAAAGGTTGGATAAAATGGCTTATGAATTGTGGAAAGGACTCGCGCCTTGCTACAAGTTCTTAAGGGTTTGGGGCTGTCTAGCAAAGATCCCAAATCCTCCTCCTAAAAGGACTAGGATAGGACCTAAGACAGTTGACTGTGTATTCATTGAATATGCGCAAGATAGTAGCGCATATCGGTTTTTGGTACACAAGTTATATAAATTTGAGATGATTTTGAATACTATCATTGAGGCTCGAGACACATCATTTCTCGACGAGATATTTCCCCACAAAACTCGATTCATTGAGGAAAGGGAAAGAAATATAGGGGCGAGAGAATCTCAAGAAGATGACGAAGAACAAAGTCCGCGAAGAAGTAGACGAGCTAGAAATGAGAAATCTTTTGGCTCAGAGTTTCTAACTTACATGTTAGAAAATGATCCGGCTACTTTCAAGGAAGAAATTTCCTCTCTGGATTCGACTCTTTGGAAAGAAGCGGTAAATAGTGATATAGATTCTATCTTACAACACCACAGGGGAGCTAGTGGATCTTCCTCCGAGTAATAAACCACTAAGACACAAGTGGGTCTTCACAAATAAGATGAAAACTGATGGTACCGTTGATAAGTACAAGGCGAGATTGCAGTCAAGGGGTATAGCGAAATAGAAGGTGTTGATTATTTTGACATTTATGTTCCTGTTTCCAGTAAAACGTCAATTCGTTTAATCATTGCTCTAGCGGCTTTGTTTAATCTTGAGATCCATCAAATGGATGTGAAAATGGCGTTTTTAAACGGAGACTTAGAAGAGGAGATTTACAAGGAACAACCCGAAGGGTTTGTGTATCTAGGTAAGGAGAAAAAGGTGTGCAAACTTGTCAAATCCTTATATGGATTAAAACAAGCACCTAAACAGTGGCACGAAAGATTTGATAGCGGTATGCTTACAAATGGGTTTCGTATAAATCAGTGTGACAAGTGTGTTTACATGAAAGGAGACGAGAAAGACTTGTTATAGTCTATCTCTACGTAGGTGACATGATCATTTTCGGTAATAATAATAACATTAATATTACCAAGAAAATGTTGTCGCGCAACTTTGACATAAAAGACTTAGGTCTTGCAGATGTCATACTTGGGATGAAAATACCAAGACACCAGATGGCTACTCACTTTCTCAAGGTCATTACGTTGAGAAAATTCTTGACAAGTTTGACAAGGGAAGCGATGTTATTGCCAGATCACCAATTGAAGCGGTGTGTAATTTGCACAAAAACTATGGAGATAATGTGTGTCAGTTAAAATATTCAAGGATCATAGGCAGTCTTATGTACCTCATGAACTGTACTAGACCTGATATTGCAAAGTCGGGGAATAGACTGAGTAGGTATACGATCAATCCTAGTACTGAGCACTAGAAAACGATAGTTACAGTACTTAGATATCTAAAATACACTGCTAACTATGGATTGCATTATACCAGACATCCATCGGTCATAGAGGGCTATTCGAATGCTAACTGGATTGAAGACTCCAGGAATATAAGATCTACAAGTGGATACATATTCATAATTGGAGATGCGTCGATTTCTTGGAAATCGTGCAAGTAGACGTGCATTGCAAGATCAATTATGGAATATGAGTTCATAGCGTTGGATCTTGCAACCGACGAGGATGACTGGCTTCAGAATTTTCTCCAAGATATTCCGATGTGGCCAAAGCCAGTGGCTCCTATTAGCTTGCAATGTTATAGTCAGGCAGCTATAGGAAGAGCACAAAGTAATGTGTACAATGGGAAGTCTCGACACATACATTGAAAATATAAGAGTGTACGACCGTTGTTGAAAACTAACGTAATTTCCTTGGACTTTATGAGGTCTAAAGAAATACTGCAGACCCTTTGACGAAATGTCTAGCGAGAGACCAAGTAGATATTTCATCGATGGAAATGAGATTGAAGCCCACGAAAATGACCTCCAACCATGATGGCAACCCTACCTGAATTGTGAACGCCAATTTGAAAGTTCAAAGGGGCAACCGAATTGTGAGAGGTGAGGTCGAACAAAGCACTCGGGAAATTAAGTTCCCAACCCATTTCTATGATGAAAGAGTGATAGACCTGTACAGTGAAGGAGAACTTGAGGTTCTAATTGAGTTCCCAACCCCTTAATGAGAGATTACCTATGTCGAATGTGAAGGGGCCGCTTCTATGAGATGAGTTAAATGGCTAAATCTCTAGAGCATTCGATGAATATTACCAAGTAAGTACAGAGCCAAAACGGACAACAACGAAAGGACCCATAGAGATATTTGAAAGAGTTGTATGAGTATCATTGTCTTGGTATACAGAAAACGCCAAACAGTTCAAGGCATCACATCCACTAGTTGGCAAGTATATCCGATGGTAATTCACTAAGAAAGGTTCAAGGCGTTGTAAACCACCTATCCCGATGCAACAAGTTCTCACAGAACTCTAGAATAACATATAGCGTTGATAGACATACGTGCATTAAGCCAATTACATTCATGTGGGGGATTGTTGGAAATATTTGGAATTGAGTCCAAATATTAGTATGTGAATTATATTTGATGATGCATAATCTGCCCCACTCTCGGAGAAGGGCAGAAAAGTGGGTACCCTACAAAAAATTGTCCACGGTCTTGCAGAAATGTACGAAACGGCCACGACCCGTCTCCACCTGAATAGAGGTAGACGGCCCGGACTTCGGAGACGGTACCCCCGAGTACGACCAGAAAACACCCACCAAGGGTACTCGGTCTAAACACTCGGAGAAAGGTACCCCCGGATCCGACCAACACCTCTTACGGGAATACGGCGAGGTCACAAAGGCTTAAGCACGACCCCCAATGACTCATGGCCTATCTAAAAACAGGGAACCCACAAATATCCCCCTGGAACCCCCCAGCCCTAAGAGCAACTCTCCTCAGAGCCTTCAACGACTCTAAAAACGCCTGAGGAACCACCACCAACACTTAGCCAAAATTGAAGAAATAGGAGCACACAACAAGCATTAAGGATGCGAGTAAACACAAGGCAAGGTCAAGCACCCACCATATCAGCAAATCATAATCAGAGAATCAGCCCCGGGGTCTCCCTCGCAACGAATGACCCATCGGGACAGACCAAACTAACCACGACCTCCGGCTCGGCCTGGAGGATACACCATTTAATCCCAACTCTCCCAACGTTACAACCACCCTAATAATGAGGAAAGACCACCCTCTATTGGTCCAACTCATTCATTGGGGCAGAAAGCGAGAAGTATTATTGGTGCATATCACTTATTGGCACAGACCGAACTACATGCATTGGCTCAGACTACCCCCAAAGACCATTGGGACAGAGACCATCATTACTCCCTCAGACGGACCATCAGCTATTGGTCATCCCTTTGCAGATGACCTCATTGGCGCAGAAGACCCTCGCCCCATTGGGCACCAGCGACGATGGCAAAGACCGGTTATCATTGGTCGAAGACCCTTGGGCTTACACTATAAATAGCCCCCATTTTCAGCAAAGAAGACAAGCCACTTTTCACAATCCACAAGCTCCTGATTCCAACACCCATTCACTCATCAAGAGAGAAGCAACATTCTCCATTGTCATACACCCTATTTGTACTTAGAACTTATCGCATTCTTCTAGCTCTAATTCGTGTACTCCACGCGATCCCTTGTACTTTACTCAAAATCCTTAATAAAAATATTGTGCCTACTTTCTTCGAACTCGAGATTGGCGTTCTGAACAAAAATACCTGAGTAACAATATCCCCAAACCCCTCGACTATCCGGGCCCGGACGATATTGCCTCACCAATCTTGCTCAATGAGAAGCATGTGGGGTATTATTTATTTTTATTAAATAATATTCAATAATAAATATTCAGATTTTATTTGAATGTTAAATCACATACTTATGGTGGTCAAAAGCATTTGAATGTCTTCAATTGCAAGAATAAATTTCCCCCTTAAATGTATTGGTGGTTACATCTTTTTTCTCACTATAAAAGGAGGCCTCCACTCTTGTGAAAATGCATCCAAAATCATAAGACTTTTCATACATTGCATAGCATACATTTTCTTAGAGTTCGGCAAATACCTCTCGGTTCAAAAGGAGTGGTTTTGAGCTTCACGAGGCTGTTCGGGGAATGACGTTGTACCTTGGGAGGTCAGTGCTGCACGAGGGCTTGAAGCGGTAGCCGCGACATAGTGATCTTAAGGGGAGGAGGTCAAACTTCCGACTCTTCCAAACAAATTGCACTACATTGTTCTAAAGGTCGATTTATTACGTTAGTAATTTATTTTCATTGTAATTTGATTCATGTCATGTATATGATATCTTGTTAATGAGAATTATTCTTATTGATGTTAAATTCTGGAAATTGTTGTTAGAATATTGTTTAATTAAACACCGGAACCAACAATTGTATTGAAGTAAATAATGATAAGGAAGCACTGGAGATGGAATTGGTGAGTTCTACAAGGGAAACAATAGATGTTTATGTTCTTACAAATGATGTACCATTAAATGATAGTCAATCACAGAGCGAATTGCCAAATTTTCCTTCAATGAGTGAAGGATTGGACTACATAGGTGAAAATAATGGAGGTAGTGCCAATGTTGGTGAGGATAAGACAGAAGAAGTTGTTGTTGAAAGTGAGAACGAAGAGCCAAATGAGGATATAGTGAATTTATTACAAGACAGAAAAACAAAAGAAATCAAGAGCAAGTGACCTACCTAGCTATTAAAGGGCAAATGATGAGAGCCAAAGAACACCAACAACTGAACCAAGTAGCCAGAGATATGTACCCCAATCCTTAAGAGACAATACAAATCTGATGTGGTTAAATTCGCAAGTGCACGAAATCGTAACAAGTAATAAAGTGATATATAGGGTTGTCGATCCCACGAGGAATAAATAATTAATTACCAAAATTGATTAACTCTCGTTTTATTTGAGAAATCGGATTTCAGATTGTTCAAGCGAAAAGATTAAAAATTTGCTAACTACAGTAAAAACATTTAACAAAGTAGGGCGTTGAGACAATAGCATAACAATGGTATTTCAATAAATAAAAGTAGAAAATGAGAGAAGAGCTGGGAATCATTATTTCATCGCCATTAGTCTGATCTAACTTTAATTAAGCATATTGTTATGAGTTTCACGTTCAAAATTGTTGTTAGTTATCACCATTTATGCTTTATGTACTCTTTCTCAAGTTATACATAAATTCTACAGCTTTACAACTAGAAAATGAGTCTAGTTACGAAGATGTGCACATGTATGTTCGGTGGTGATTTTATCAACCACGTAAAAATGATAGATATATTTCTATTCTATTGAGAATTCACGGTATTTACTTCAAAGCTATTTCACGAAAATCTCCTCTCGGTTTCAATTCGATCCTTAGTTCATCCAAAAGTTGGCCATAATTTTAGAATCATTATATTCAAAAATAAATACACCAACTATTTTGACATCATAACAATACATTTAATTTAGATTAGATCATCGTAATTAGGCTACATCACTATCCCAGCAAAGTAAATTTAGCACATAATGGAATATAGAAAAAGACTATAAGATAAATATAACTGTTAACAGGTTTGGAATTATGACCTAATTAACTGAATTATTTGTTTGGGTTGGAACGCCCTTGCCCGTGGTTCAAAAAGATAAATGCTATTAAAAGAGACAAAATAACAAGAACATCCCTTCATTTATTCACTATGATCCACTTTTTGTATGATCGTTGGTCTTTTTTCTTCCTCCTTAAATTATGAGATCATCTCCCTTAATATAGAAATTTTTTAGGGATAGGTGTCGCCATGCATGTTGCTATGTTCTGAGATGAGGACACGTGACACCATGTACACCAATCAATAAGATAATGTCTATCTTGATCTACTAAGTGCTGATTGTACTATTTTATCTTCTTCCGAGGGCTTTCGCCTTCTTTCCGATAGGTGGTAGGCTGCCTTCTTTGTCTCCGAGGGCTTATTGCCTCTAGTAATGACTTGAAGGCCAAGTTTGGGTGTCCCCTTAGTGATAATGCCGCTCCGGTAGGGGGGTATCCTGAAGTGAATGATTCTGGGCATTTTCTCCGAGGGGGTGTTCACCCGTGAGTTGAACTCCGATGGGTTTTTAGCCTTCGTGGATAGGCTTTTCTCTTTCCAAGTGCCCGGAAAGTGTTGTTCTTCGGTTCTTGCCTCAATGTGCGGTTTCGTTCTTTGAGTTGGCCGTCTGGGGCATTGCTCCGACGGCATTTGTGTTGGGAGTGTATAGCAAGGAAGCGTTCTTGTCAAGGTTCTGGGACTCGGGAGTCCGTTGGGGCCCTGCTCGACGCCGTGATGGATATCTGAATCAGGCGGATCCATCCGGGTTTGCTTTTTATCCAATGCCACCTTGATATCTGGTCTTGATTCATCGTGACTTTCCGAGGGACGCTAGGTGCCCTCGTTGGATGGCCACTCATACCGCTTTGGGTTAGTAACCGAGCGATATTGGTCACATCTGATGGGCCTCCTCGTTGGGAGTGGGTACAACTTCATCGGAAGTACTCGTGACAATAGTATTGTCCATTTATTGATCCTTCTGATTTAAGACTAATATTCTCTTTAATCCCGTATTTATTTTATACGGCTAACAATAACATCATTAAGTAAAGAGAGAAAAGTAAAGAGAGTTTAGAGATCGTTACAGATTTTTACTTCCGTAAAGCCTCCGGTGGATTCCCCGTAGAAACTCCGAATTACTCCTCCAAAATTACAAACTACTAGCGAATACTCCTAATAGAAAGACTACTAAGTGAAGATAGAATGAAGAAGATTGATGTGTTGAAATATGGAAAATGTGACGTCTATTTATAGTTGAACCAAAAACATAAGACGACATCTCGACCGTTCATCCCATTTTGATCCAATGGTCCAAAGTTGTCATATAATTGATGAATTATGAATCACATGATTCATGACATTCTAGAGTCTTCCATTTGAAAGCTTGCAAGACTGAATATAGACCATTGATTAACCATTTTCATCCGACGATCATCGAGCGCGCGAGTTTCATATGTACGTTTCAGCTTTGCGCAGCTTCACCGTTTTGGTTATAACTTCTGCACCAGATGTCGGAATCACAAACTGCTTGTTGCGTTGGAAACTAGACACTTGTGGCTTTCCAGTGATATATAGAACCAAACATAACTCCATCTACACAGGTGTCGGTGAATTTTTGAAATTTCGGTTCTTTATTGACAAATCATATTTCAACCTACTAAACATGAAAACAAACATAAAAGTACCACAAAACTATCAAGAATAATTAAGTAGACAAGTGTAAAAGCATGATAATGATGAGTATTTCCCAAGCTCATCACACCCCCAAACTTGTTCATTTGCTTGTCCTCGAGCAAAATGCGTAAAGCAAACAATGCAACATTCTAGACTCAAGAAAACTAAAACAAAGACAGAATAAAAAATTATTTCACACTATCATTTAAATCATGGATCAATTATGAGAGTTTCTTTACTGTTTGATGAGAATGCAAAGAATCAGAGCAATGACGCACGCGTTCACAACCTGGCGGTTAATCAAGTTTTCACAAACAAATCTCCATGTGCAACGTGTGTGAACAATAAATGCAATGATTATTGAGTTTACTTGGATAAGTTCATCAAAACAAGTTCACCAAAGTTAATCATCCTAACTCCATATGTATAACTTTCACACCATCTCTCCTCTAATCTGAATAAGATTCACTAAGGATAATAGGATTTTTTTCAGCTTGTAACATTAGGCTCGGGTATGGGCTCACTGAAGGACAAGTAAAAGCAGAGATAGAGACGTAAGATATTACATTCAGAAATCTCTTACACTTTGGTTCTTTCTCCTTTTCTTTCTTCACAACATATCATATCCCTCCTTTCTTTCTCTCTTTTTTTTCATTTCCTTCATATTTCCCCCAAACTTATTCATATTGATATGTACCAAAGGGGTGATCTTCATATTTCTCTCTTTTTTTCTTTTTTTCTTTTCAACATTTATTTTTCTACATATTTCCTTCCATTTCAAGTTCCTGAATGCAATTCAGTCTCTAGAAGGGTAGGATAACTGTTTGTGGCTACATGGGGTAGGTAAATGGGCTCATAAAAGAAAAGGCTTTAATGAAAGGCTCAGAGGGGTTCTGGCTATTATTTTGTTTGTGAAGCGTATGGCTTGAAAGGCTCAAACGTGTTAAAGAAAAGATGGCCTAAATCATTTCTATCGTGAATCATCATCAACGATTTTGCTTCAAGAGGTGATCAATTATTTTTGAAGCTCGGTGTATCTCCTTTAGTTTACTTATCTCAATAACCGTTCTCCAAGTATGCTCAATCACCAATGCAAATCAATGTGTGAAAAGTGTATATGAAGATAGGCATGCTCAAACATAGATTAAACGACACATTGTTCACATAGTATATCATGCTCATCATCATCACAAAAACCACCATAAGTATCGAATTTTCTCATCATTGATCCATATTCTGAACAATTATGTGAAGTAAAGATGCACTTTTTTTTGTTTTTTTTTATATATATAAAAATAAAGACAATAGAAGCCATCATAATCAAAAACGTCCCCCAAACTTAGATGAGGCATTGCCCCTAATGTCTAAAACCAAAGAAACAAATATAAACGATAATAAAAACGATGTCACCTGATAGGAAAATAGTAGTTGTGATTGTGGCTCACAACTTCCTCTGGTTTTACGTCCAGAAATGGCATAGATGCCTTCTATGAGTCGAGGATTGGCTTCCCATCCAATTTTCTTAAAAATTGGCAAACAGGGTCTTTTAACGTCAGATTCCCAAGACAATAATAAATGTTTCCATGCTTCATGTAAAGAACAAAAAGAAAAAAAAAGCATATATACAATACAACTGAAAATAACAATAAAGAAAAAAGAATTAATATGGGTTGCCTCCCAAACAGCGCTTGATTTATAGTCATCGGATGTGGGATCATGTAGAGTCATGGAGGTCTTCTGCCTCTCAAACTTGCCTCCAATGTAGTGCTTCAGTCTTTGCCCATTAACTTTGAATGTTTCCTTGTCATTGTTTTGAATTTCAACGGCTCCATATGGAAAGACTTTCGTGATTGTAAATGGGCCAGACGTGAGTTATACAAAAGTCAAAGACGTGAGTTATACAAAAGTACTTGTTGACCAGGCTCAAAATCACATTGTAGAATGCGTTTGTCATGCCATCGCTTTGTTCTCTCTTTGTAGATTTTGGCATTTTCATAAGCTTCATTTCTGAATTCTTCCAAAGCATTGAGTTGTAGCATTCTCTTTTCCCCAGCAAGTTTCATATCCATGTTCAGGCTTTTCACAACCCAATAAGCTTTGTGTTCAAATTCGACCGACAAGTGACAAGCTTTTCCAAAAACCAAACGATATGGTGACATACCAATTGGAGTTTTGTAAGCAGTGCGATAAGCCCAAAGTGCATCATCAAGCTTTTTGGCCCACTATTTTCTTGAAGAATTCACTGTTTTCTCCAATATTCGCTTTATTTCTCTGTTTGAGATTTCCACTTGGACACTGGTTTGCGGATGATAAGCAGTTGCAATTTGTGGCGTACTCCATATTTAGCCAATAAAGATTCAAACTAGCGGTTAAGGAAGTATTTACCTCCATCACTGATGATTGTTCTGGGTGTGCCATAACGGGTGAATATGTATTTTCGAAGAAAACTGATCACCACCTTAGCATCGTTAGTTGGTAAAGCAATGGCTTCCATCCACTTTGAGACATAGTCAACTGCTACCGAAATGTATTTGTTGTTGTATGATGAAGGAAATGGTCCCATGAAGTCATTGCCTCAAACATCAAATAATTCAACTTCAAGAATATTATCCAAGGGCATTTCATTATGTCTTGAAATATTTCCAGTCCTTTGACATCGATCACACGAACTAACAAAAACATGAGCATCTTTAAACAAAGTTGGCCAATAAAGTCCACACTCAAATACCTTCGTTGCAGTTCTTGTTCCACCATAATGTCCTCCACATTCTGAAGAATGACAGTGTTATAATACCTCAACAATTTCTTCTTCTGGAACACATCTTCTTAAAAGTTGATCACGGCAGTGCTTGTAGAGGTATGGATCATCCCACAAAAAATGTTTGACTTCGGAAAAAAAAAATTCTTCTTCTGCTGGTAAGTTAATTCAGGTGGAATAATATTGCATGCAAGGTAATTGACAATATCAGGGAACCATGAAGCATTGGGTGTTTGCATAGCGTATAACCTCTCATCAGAGAATTCTTCATTGATTGGTTGAAGTTCATGTGCTTCTTTACCTTTCAATCATGATAGATGATCTGCGACAACATTTTCTGAGCCCTTTTTATCACAGATTTCCACGTCAAATTCTTAAAGAAGCAGGATTCATCGAATCAACCTTGGTTTTGCATCTTTCTTTGAAAGCAAGTACTTGATTGCTGAATGATCTGTGTACACAATTACTTCAGAACCAATCAAATATGAACGAGATTTATCAAATGCAAAAAAAATTGCTAATAACTTCTTATTTGTTGTTGCATAATTCATTTGAGCATCACTTAGAGTTCGATTGGCATAGTAGATCACATGTAAGACTTTGTTCTTTCTTTGGCACATCACTACTCCAATAGCATAAGCACTTGCATCACACATCAGTTCGAATGGAAGATTCCAATCGGGGGTGGAAATTACTGGTGCTTCTGTTAGCTTCTTTTTCAGTAAGTTGAAGGCTTTGTGACATTTTTCATCAAATGTGAAAGTGGATTCCTTTGCCAACAAGTTGCACAAAGGTTTTGTGACTTGAGAAAAATCTTTTATGAAACGCCTGTAAAATCCTGCATGTCCAAGAAAACTACGAATACCTTTTACTGATGTAGGAGGTGGAAGTTTTTCGATTACCTCAATCTTGGCTCAATCAACTTGGATGCCTCTGGCAGATATATGGTGTCCTAGGACAATTCCTGCTTGTACCATGAAGTGACACTTTTCCCAGTTCAAGATCAAGTTTGTTTCTTCACATCTCTTATTTAGTTTTCGATAGTCAATGCACACCCTCCATCCAGTGACTGTTCTTGTGGGGATATCTTCATTGTGTTCGTTCTTCACTACAGTCATTCCTCCTTTCTTGGGCACAACATGTATTATACTCACCTATGAGCTATCCGATATTGGGTAAATAATTCCAGCATCTAGAAGCTTTAATACTTTAGCCTTTACCACTTCCTTCATATTGGGATTCAGACGGCGTTGATGTTCGACAGTTGGCTTGTAGATCTCCTCCATTAGTATTTTGTGCATACAAGTTGAAGGACTGATGCCTTTGATATCGGCAATGAACCACCCTAAGGTAGTTTTATGATCTCTTAGAACTCGCAACAACTTATCTGTTTCAATGTTTAGCATGCCAAGTCATGTGCTCTGTTGCATGTCTTGAGATATATAGCCTTTGTAACCTGGGTGCCAATGGCAAGTAATGCAATATCTTATACGGTACCTTTCGACGTCCTTGTCTACATGGCTTAAACCTAGGATGATGGCATATATTACACTCTTGCAGATCCTTATTTTCTTTATAATACAATATGCAGTTGTTTTCACATGTGTCAATCATCTCATAGCTAAGACAAAGTTTAGCCAATTCCGCCTTCGTTTTGTATAATTTGTTCCGATTTCTTTCTGGTAACATCCCTTTTACAATTGTTGTCATTCGGTTGTAGCAAGCCTCAAGTATATTGAATCCTGATTTTAAATTGAACAGCTGAGAAATCGCCTACAACTTTGTATATGTTTCACAAGCATCATACAGTGGCTCATCTGCGGCATTTAACAAATCAAAGAACTTTTGTGCGTCCTTATTAGGAGGTTGCTCCATCGAACTCGTATCCCAATTGAATTCAGGCCCAACAACATCCATAACCATCGAACTCATCTCACATCTTTCCTCGCTCATTTCTCTAGGAGGCATGCCATCTTCTGCTTCAACATTTGATGATTCACCATGAAGCACCCACGTTTCATAACTTCGCAGAATACCATTTCTATATAGGTGATATTACACTTCTTTGCGCAATTACCTATTTTTGCATTTTGAACATGGACATCTAATTTTATTATCATCAACACGTTCACTTGCAAATGCAAAATCCAAGAAACTAATGACTCATGCTTTATATTCCTCTCTAACTAGCCCACTTGTATCCATGCGCTGCCGCATCCAACTTCTGTCCATAGACATTTTTCTGTGTCGTTGTGATGATTAAAAAGTGCATGCTAATATAAAAATATCTATCGAACTAGTGCAAATAAATGCTAAATAAGCGATCATCAAAATATGTATAATATATTAAATCAGTTAAAAACATACACTGCAGTTTGCTAACAAAAGAAAGATATATCCAACTATATTAATGTGCAAAATCATTCAACCTTAGCCAAATTAAGTTAAAATAGATTCATTATCAACTACATTAACATATAATATGACTTATATTAGCACATTTGATAGCACTTCCAGACATCTAGGAATTGATTAGCATGCAGTAAGAGTTTCAGTTTATGGATTTGGATATTCTGATGCGAGATTCTATCATATTCAAGTTCAATATAACTTATAACATATTTTGTTTTCTGATTAAGTTATGCAAATATCAAATTGATGTGAATCAAGTCAAGCAAATCAAAACGCAATTATTTCTTGATAAACTAACGTGGTTAATAATTAGTTAGTTCATAAGTTAATCAAGAAAAGTATAAGTGCGTGACCATTTCAATTTTGATATTACACTTTCATTCATCGCCATAAATAGGAAAGAGAAAACAATGGAGCATTAAACACAAGGAAGTTCTTTGATTATAATCACTTATTACCTTCCTGCAGAAAATTCTTTGAGTTCATGTGTTTACTTTTCTCTTGCTAGTTGGCTACCTCTTTTTCTCTGTATTTCAGATGCATTATATTCTTCAAAAAAAAGATGAAAATAAATGTATATGTAATCAAAAAACAAATAAAATTAAATGGCAAGTTAAGGGAACGGTGATTAGTAGTAGTACTATACAAACTTTGGCATGTGACAACGGAGGCCGTTAATTGACAAAACTAATTTATATATCGCATTGTTAATTTTACCTCTATCTTGAGCCTAAACGTTCATTTTAATTTTAATCATTAGTTATTTTCATGTAACTTACTATACTAAGACCTTCAAATAGTTTATGCTGTAAAATCCATATATTTTGCATTAGATTGTCAAATCATTTAAAAGTTTCAGCTAACTGACATGTGCGGTGAGTTATTATACTATTAATTGTCATTATATTGTCACTTGTATTTACTTATATTGATGATCATATTGTTAAATAATATGAGACTTGGCGTTAATCATTAACCCTTGAAAGTAGATATACGAAGGAACAGAGGAAGCCGCCCCTACTAATTTATTCAAGAATCAAAAAGAATAAATTATATGGATAACAGAACATCAAAAAAAAAAAAATCTTGATGCAATTACATAATGCGATACATTGTTTACCTGTACCTCTCCGCTTTCGATCTGCTCTGTTTCATTAAAAAAGAATGGTTATACGTATACAACGTTAACTAGATATGGCTTGCGTGAGAGAGGAATAAGAAGAAAAATGAAACACAAAGACAAAGAAAAAGGAACTTGTGCATGTTTTTTGGTTCTTATAGCATAATATAGGGGTTATTCTTATATGTCTAAGATCTCTTCTGGTTCACTTTCTTCTCTTGTTATGCCATTTTTCGGAAAGGCCACGGGTTTAAATTTTGATCACATATCCTTCTTTGATTATTATATTTATCTTTTATTAAAGAAAGAAAATCTTTTCATCTCTAGGTAATAATGCAGAATTTCTTGTTAGGTTGTTAGAAATTGCCAAGCACATGCATGAACTTATCAATTTGAAAATTACGCAATATATAACAAATAAATATTTCCTATATTTAGGATTTCATTCTCAATATTATTCAAGTTAAAGATTTTCGTCAATCATAGAATTACTAATTACCTATTCAACAAGATTTAGCATTTAAGATAGAATTACAATTTATAAGGCGGATGCGAGTGCGAGTGCGCCGCCAAATTTAAAAATATGTAAATTTCAATGCGCCTTAATGCGTTTATTAAAAATAATTAAATATTGAATATTGATATATAATTATTATATATTTGAGTATTGTTTAATTTCTACTCATGATAATTAATTTTATATAATATTTTTTAAATTATTATGGTGGAAAGACAAAGGTATACGTCTTAAATTACTCCCAATATTCTACATTTAATTTATTTTCAATCTAGTTTTGTTCTCCATCTACTTCGACACTTCTTTATTATCATTCATTTGTTTCGTTCTTTACAAGTTTTCTACGATTATTCATTAAATTTAAATAAAAAACTAAGAAATCTTAGTGCGAGAACTAAAAATTTATAATGCGTCTTAGTGCGAAGAACGGACACTGAATGCGCCAGTGCGAGACTGGTGCGCCGAAAACTTTGACGATGTGAAGGATTATGTGATCTAGATAAGGACTTGATCCTCACGCATGAATATGAGTTGATAAGCATGACATAAGACTTTATATTTGGTACTTAGGATCTTAAATTTCACCCAATTAGGCGGGAATAAACAACTCAATTGATTTAAATATACTTTTGACTAATTAAGGTACGTCGTATTGTTACTTAATCGAGTTTAATTAAGTCAATATCAAAAGATGGCTACGTTAATTAAGTTTTGAATTTTACGAATTGTCATTTCATGAAAAAACAAATGTACAGGCTAAGTTCATTAATTTTAGAATTTTTTATTGACTAGATTTTATGTCAACTAAACAAGGTTATAAGTGTATGCCTTTTAAACTTGCTATTTTTTTATTTGAGATTTCACCAACTCGTACTCGAGGAGAAAATGCATAATTTCATTGATTTTAATATACTTTTTATTGGTGGCTAGACAAAAGTTATTATATCAAGTTGAAGCGTTGAACTCAATTTAATAAGGGCGAATTATTATTTCTGCCCCGTAACTTTTCAAAAAATTACTTTATGCCCTTTTTTGCACTGTCCTATTTTTTATGCCCCTTATGTTTTCAAAATCCTACTAAAAATGCCCAATTTCACCAGATCGGCCAAAACAGATGACGTGTCTGTCCAGTCACAAAAACGCTACTCCAGTCAATAGATCGCTCGTGCCAAGTCGAAATTTTTGCTGAGAAAACGTTTTATCTCCCAAATATAAATAACCCATTTTAACGTCATTATTTTCAGACAAAATCCCCAAATCACTCGGTAGAACCCTAACCCCTCTTTGGAAACCCTAAAATCGCTGCCACCTAAATTCTCTGCAATCGATCGTACTCGAAGTACTTGTTACGCCAGAAGATGATGAAATTGCGGCCCCCCTTGGAAGTGGATGACCCTGCCCCCGAATAGGGGTGATGAATCAACCAAACAGTTGTGACCTTTGAGATGAAACAGTTCGGTCATAATCCTTTATTAAACCATCACACCCCAAACCGTTACAACACTTTAAACGAACAGACACCACATATGAACCCTAAACCCGGTTACATATGACAACCTAAATCAAACCATTTTCAGACTTTAATCGAACAAACACCACATATGATACTTAAACGACCGAATACAAATTTAATACATCTTAAACAAGACAACACATAAAACCACAATGATCATTACACTAGCCCTAACCCGACCTCCAAGCTTCTTGTTCTCCATTTGAAGATGCTTTACCTTCTCTTCGAGTTCCTTATTTGTTTTGTCAAACAAACTTTGTAATTTTTCAATAGTGTGATTCGACTTCAATTCGATATCTTCTTCGAGTTTCTTGACTTTGGACTCGCTCCTTTCGATTCTCCCCAGCAAAATAGGAACAACAATCCTCCCTCTTTCACAAACAGGCGGATCTTCCCAATAAAATAACCCGCACCCAAATTTACCTTTCCAACACCCGTGGAATCTTCGACCGGGATTTGCACCCGTCGTAGCCACCCGAACGACAGCGGTTCTTCCACAATTGCACTGTAGGTGCGATCTTATTGTGGATTCGGACATTTTTGTGAGGTACAATGTGGAATCGAGATTTGAATTTGGGGGTTAGGGTTCTACCGAGTCATTTGGGGATTTTGTCTGAAAATAATGACGTTAAAATGGGTTATTTATATTTGGGAGATAAAACGTTTTCTCAGCAAAAATTTCGACTTGGCACGAGCGATCTATTGACTGGAGTAGCGTTTTTGTGACTGGACAGACACGTCATCTGTTTTGGCCGATCTGGTGAAATTGGGCATTTTTAGTAGGATTTTGAAAACATAAGGGGCATAAAAAATAGGACAGTGCAAAAAAGGGCATAAAGTAATTTTTTGAAAAGTTATAGGGCAGAAATAATAATTCGCCCATTTAATAACGTTTAAGTGCATCACCACTTCTTTGAAGTAATTAATTTATGCCAATCTAATATATATAAATATATATATATATATATATATATATATATGTGTGTGTGTGTGTGTGATCAGGCCAATCACATTCACTTTAATTAAACGTTTAATTATTTAAATATAATTTGTTATAATTTTGAAAGTTTTGAACTTGAGATTTATCTAATTTAATGTCACTAAAAACATGAAATAGTATTTCTCATAACACAAAATTAACCAGGTGAGTAGTTCCTTAGTTATCGGTGAGATGTGGTTCATAACTCAATTCCAGTGATTCTTGTAGAGAGAATATGTGAATATGAGAGCTTATACGAGGGGTATTCATCAGATATAGAGCCCTCACCACGAGGGTAGTCTGGTCTTTTTTGGACTAGTGTATTTATGCATTATCAATTTCATTAAACCCTAAACTCTGAACTCTAAAGTCACTTATCTCTACTATTTTGAATTCGTGAATTGGCTAATAAAGTTAAGACAAACCTCTCTGTTCAACAATCTTATTTCTTTGTATTCTAGGGGGTGTATGGTCGCAAGGCTGAAACTTATATGAATTGACAGAAGGACACCACAATGAGTGGAGTCTGCAATATAATTTGACTCAACACGCAAAACTTACTAGGTCCACACATAGTAAAGAATCGATGAACTTAGAGCTCTTTCTTGGAGTTATGTGAAGTGGTGCATGGTCGTTCTTAGTTGGTGGAGCGATTTGTCTAGTTAATTTTGTTAACGAACCACACCTCAACCCGCATGACCATTTTTTTTGCCAATTTTTGTAATAGTTACTTTAGTAAAGTTAATCTTCAAACGTGACATAATTTCAACAATCGAGAGCATACATTTAATAGCGAAAAGGTCGTCAAAGTTCAGATCACCAAAAATAATTGTATCATCCGCAAATTGTAGATGACTGATCTCCATACTCATTGCCCAAAAAAGCCTCTAAATAAAGCCAACTCCGAAGATTTCTTAGTAATAGCGGTGTGACCCTATAGAACAATTAAAAAGAGAAATGATGGCTCGCCTTCGCTGAGCCCTATATGGAGCTAAGAACACTGCGGTAGCCGTACAATTACACTCTTTTATCCATTCCATCTATTTAAGTACAAACCCTATCTTATCCAACGTGTGATCCAAGAAATTCCAATTCACTCGGTCATAAGCCTTCTCAAAATCGACTTTAAAGATAATCCTAGGTTTCCTCCTTCTTTTCAGCTCTTCAATAACTTCGTTGGTCGTAACTATGCTATCACTGATGTGTCTACCACCTAAAATGGCACTTTGCTCGTCAGAAATGACATTCTTCATCACGTTGCTAATGGGTTTAGTTTCTTTTCATTTTAATTTGAAAAACAAAAATTTATAATTTTGTTAACTTTGTATATATATATTCTATGTAAACTTTAAAAAGTCAACTTAGATGGTTTTTGAATAAAGGTTTTAAGAGTCTCTTCCATCTTGTGTCAATTTCTCGATATTGTACGAAATAAACGATCTTTTGATCTTATTCGTGAGTTATTAATTTCATACATAATTTTATTTCATCATTTCTTTAATTAACGTCGATTTGAGATGTTCAAGTTAATCAATTCAAGTTAATCTTGGCAAGATTTAATTTCAAAAAAAATGTATAGTTTTTTCATATATTTTGCTAAATAATTATCATATTCCAGTCAATCAAATAATTTATAGTGCATAAATATTTAAATTTTATATTGAGTTTGATATACCAAATATAATTTTTATTAACTAAATAAGCTACATGAATTTGACTTGTTCAAGTCGAAATCACATGCATTTGACATTATTCGTTTAATGAAATTGAGATTTTTCCAAAACTATATTTTAGGGGGAAAAGTTGATTTAATGATTTATTACATTCTGTTTTAAAATTTAAAAGAGTTTCTATAATGTTGGTTGTAAATAGTATTTTTATTTTTTGTTGTTGGTGCTAATAACCACAAAACTAACACGCACACGTAGACATATATATAGTAGTATCATATAATATATGTACGTAAACATTTATATATATATATTATATGTATGTATATATTAATATTACATAGACTCAAGATTAAGCTATCAATTAAATCAAGTCAAGATTTAGCTGGTAATGCAATTTGACTCAACCATTCCTTTTGACGTAATTTTTGTCACTACCAAATCAAGATATGTGATGTCTGGTAAGTAGTGATAAATCTATTCCTAAGATTAAGCTATTAGACTCACTTTTTACAACAAAAAAATGGCTTAAAGTTGCATGTACATATCTTCAGCCAAGATTTTTCTTTTTTCTCAATTTGCTCCAAAAGCTCCCACCGATTTATTGAGCTTATTGTGTTTTCACTTTTATGTTCTTGGTGATTTTTTTTCTTTTTTTTCCCGCCAAAAGGTCCACTATTTATATGATTATTCTATCTTTTCTCCAATATATCATCTCAAAATATAAGTATCAAAACATTGTTGTCTGGTATAAGGTGAGTATTTTCTAATATACACACGAATTTCTTTCATTTTCTATGAAGAAAAATCTAATGATTTTGGATGTAATTTTATTGCTGCAAACATTTTTTTCGTTTTCTTACTATGTTTGTTTTTCTTCCTAGCAGATTGAGAACTATGCAAGAACTTGGGTGGCCTAATAACGTATATCCAGGTAGCTCGGGTCATCACCAACAAATGGTTCTTAATGAAGATATTGTTACTAGTGATACAAATCAAAGCACTCAGGATAGTTTTCAAAATGCTATGGATAATATTTTACTAGTGATACAAATCAAAGCACTCAGAGTGTTCGTAGCAATGAAAAAGGTAAAAAAAAAAAAAAAAAAAAAGGCAAAGCAAGGTTATGAAAAGTCCAGGCGTGGTCGATACAATGGTAACACGAGGCGAAATGGAAGCACGGATAAGTAGAACTATTTAAATGCATTTGGTTGTAGAATTTAAATTTGAGACAATATTTTAATTGTTGCTTGGTTTGGACCAATTCTTTATGAGTCCACTTGAAGTTATGAATTAAATAAAATTTCTATTTGATTATTTTTTATTATGATTTTTCATATGAAATAATTAAAATTCTAATAGATTGCTAAAATATATTATTATGTGACAAACATTGCAACGGATTATGAGTATTTAAGTTCACCATAATCTTCTAACGATTTGGATTAATGTTGTTTCGTTTCTATATTTTGGAATTATCTCCTACAAGTGCTATTAACATTTTGTAGGTAATATTCCAACCATATTTCTGTTGCTATGATCTGTTGGAATATTGCAACGAATCACCGACAAAATAACTTGTCATTGTAACTACATATTTGACTCACTTTTTTTATTAATACCAACCAAAAAAGCGTCGCAATTTCGTAGGACGATTCCAACAAATAGTTTGTTGCTATTAATTGTTAGAATATTGCGACGGATTACAAACAAAATAATTTGTTGCAAGGACTAAATATTAGATGATTTTTTTATTAATACCAACCATATAACCGTAGCAATTTTGTAGGAATATTCCAACAAATAGTTGTTGGTAATATCTGTTGGAATATTTCGACAGATTTCCAAAGAAAAAGTGTGCCGAGGTAGGTAGCTTGTCCAACGGCTTTTTATGTCAATACCAACGGAAAAATTCGTTACAAAGTATACCAACGGAAATATTCACATGTTGCTGAACTTAGTGACGAAGCTTTCACCAACCAAGCAACCAACAGAAATGGTCGTAGGCAAATCTTATTACCAACGAAAATTGAAGCTTTACCAACAGAATTTGGCATCGCTGTTGCCCTGTTTTTTTGTAGTGCGTCACAAACTGTGGGTTCCAAAACAACCGCATGATGTGCTATTGTCTGATGATCAAGGATCTTCCCATCCCACCCATTAAGGTGTTGTCAAGTTTTGAGGTTATATATGGCAACACCTAAATCGGTGGGATTCCCCTTCTATGTTGAACTTTCCTTTCCTTTATGTTTGAACAATATTTTTAATTTCTGTTTGTTTGAACAATGCATTTAATTCCTGTTAACACTAAAAATAAATAAAAGGAAAAGAAGAAGGTTAATCCTAATCGGAAAATCGATAAATGGACAATACCGTTGTCACGAGTACTTCCGATGTGATGTACCCACTCCTAATAAGGAGACCCCCTCGGATGCTGCCCTACTTCTCGAGCGCACGAGGAGGAGCATAAGCGTCCTTTGGAAAGTCAAATGGTGAGTAAAAAACAGATATCAATGCGGCATCGGAAAAAGAGCAAACCCCGATGGACCCGCGCGACTCCGATATCCACCAATGCGCCAAGAGGGACCACAACGGACCCCGAGTCCCATGAACTTACAAGAAAACTTCCTTGCTGAACACTCCTCAATAAAAATTGCACTCAGACCATCATCCGATGACCCATTTCCGGAGAAGAACAAGAAATGAAGAACAGAGCGCTCAATAAATATATTCCGAGGACTTATACGGAAAAGTCCCATTTCAAACATAGCAAATACAGCCCTCGGAGATCATATTAAGCCATCAGAGATCACATTATGCCATCCGAGATCCTGTTACGCTATCACATTACGTCCTCGGAGATCACTCCATATCATTGAAGAACGAATCCGAGTTAAGAAAAAGAAATAAAACCCCTCGGAAGGCACATACATCAGTCCTTACTCTCGTACGAGCATTCTCATTATGTATCAACAAAAGCATAGCCCTCGGAAGAGTAGCATCCCCAAAACAATCATTTATCAAAGATCCTCGAAGCCATCGGAAAGCACAAAAACGAGTCTAGTCAGCATCTAGTAGATTATGAGATAAACCTTATCCTAATTTTTACACCTGTATTAATGGCATGACACCTGTCTTCACTAAAGCACATGCACAATGACACCTGCCCTAATCAAAGTCTATATAAAGGGAGGTGATCAATAGAAGAAGGATAACTCAGTTTAACTTAATACAACTGACCACAAGGACATAAAGAGAAAATGAGGAAAAGTTCAGTGAATAAAGGAAGGGAATATTCTTGTCTCTCTAGTTATTTTCAAATCATCTCCAGCTATGATTGTTTATGAATCACGGACAGGGCGTTCCAACCCAATATAAATATCTTCTGTTAAATAGGGAATAATTCCAAACCCGTTAACAATTCCTCTTTGCATTGTGATTAATTTATGTTTGCTTTTCATGATCTTGGATGATGTTACTATTTAGGATCTCTTTATCTGCCATTGTTTATGTGTTTGAGATGATGCTATGTTCTGTTTTTAGAATTTGGATTTATAATTGGATTATTAAATTGTATCATGTCACCATATCATGTTAGATTATCATGTTTAAGGTAGAAAAGCTATACATCAAATTACAAAACCGAAATCAAACACTTAAAAGATCTCTTTCATTCAAGGATCTTACACCCAACCTTCCAAAATAACACACTTTATTCTCCAGCTTTAACAAACCTCATTAGCCCTAAACCATACTACCTTCACAATAATCTATTTTAGTCAATACAACCCTACCTAAACAAATTATAGTATACCACATAAAAAAAGAAAAAAACAGAGAGCAATCCACAAGTTCCTAATTTTGGCCTATAAACTGGAAGCATGCTTTCCAAGCTTATTGATTCTCTTTTTTAACTTTTTTTTTTTTTTTTTGGTAACAGATTCTCTTCTTTAACTTACTATTCTCCAACTCCAACTCAATGTTATTCTGCTGTAACTTATGATTGGATTGTTAAATTGTACCATGTCACCATATCATGTTAGATTATCAATTTAAGGTAGAAAAGCCATGCATCGACTTAAAAATAGAAATCAAACACTTAAAACATCTCTTTCATTCAAGGATCTTACACCCAACCTTCCAAAGCCACACACTATTCTCCAACCTTAACAAACCTCATTAACCCTAAACCATACTACCCTCACAACCATTTATTTCAGTCAACACAAGTCTGCCTAAACAAATTATAGTATAACACATAAAAAAGGAAAAAATAGAAGCAATCCACAAGTTCCTATTTTTGGCCTCTAAATTGGAAGCATGCTTTTCAAGCTTCTTGATCCTCTTCTTTAGCTTACTATTCTCCAACTCCAACTCAATGTTATCCAGCTGCAACTTAGGTTCAAATTTTCCCTCTTGAATTTTCTTCAATTTGACTTCGACCTTTTCAATTCTCCTCTTCATAATCGGTATCACCACTCTTGCCCGCTCACAAAGGGGTTCATCGACCCAGAACCACAACCCACACCCTATGTCTCCCTTGTAACATTGAGTGAATCGACCACCCGAATTATTATTGGTTAAAGAGAGCTTTGTGACCGCGAGTCGATCGCACCTGCAATCAAATTCCTCCATTACAGTAGTTTCTGACACCGGTTAGGGTTGTGACTTTAATTTTGGTACAATTTTTTCTTTTAAAAAGTCTATTTTACCCTTTAGAATATTTAACGAGAAATCTCATTGTGGTTTGAAAACCTGGATGAAACTCCTGTGATTTGAAAATCCTGCACGAAACTCTTATTTTTAATTTATTTATTATAAAATAATAAATACATTTATTTTAACCGTTTCCATAGAAATGAAAAAAAAATGCTACATGTAGGATTTCTCTTAAGAAGATTCATTTAAAAATATTAAATAAATTTATAAAATATAAGATCATATAGTTATTCAATTGAAAAACTACCGCATTTACTTAAAATTTAACTGAGCGGATTTCGTGCAGAGTTTTTGCATTCGCAAGTGGATTTTAACAATTAACAAACCAAATGGGGAGTTTTGTATAGGTTTTTTAAATCACATGTGAGTTTTATTCGATATTCCGTCATTCTTACTAGCTAGTTATATACTGTCGAACTCAGATTTTAGCTTCGACTCGATGGAAGATAAATTTTTGTCCTTAGTATGAAAATCTCCAAAACCATCAATTTCAATTTCGTTCATGGGCTTTAGTTTTATTTAATTGTTATTATCTAGAATTACAGGCTAAGGAAAAGTGATTTATTTTAAAATCTTGAAAGAAATGACACTGCAAATTTAATCATAGTTTTATTATGACATGCAAAATATGCACAATTAATTATTAACATTCATAAAACATCTAAAATTTGATATTATATTGAATATATAGCTATGTTACATAGTTAATAACTTAATATATATATATAGTTGAAGACTTATCTAAATGTTTAAGGAAGGTAAGAAAGTGCATGGAACTCTTTTTTGTTGTTTGATGAATAACCATGGACCTTGACTTATGGGTCTATCACACTCCACTCGACCCGCGTTGGGATCTCTTAATTCTTATCTCATAAGTTACGTATATACAAATAATGAAAAACGAAAAAAAATAGTTACCTGTAATTCCATGAAATCGGGCATGCAAATATCATTAATCATTGCACTTAAACACCACAAATTAAACCATTTGCTATTGGTTTAACCCAAAAAAAAAAAAAAAAAACCATTTGCTATTGGTGTTGGTTTATAAAATAAGAAACGTAGAAAGTTATTTGTATAGGCCATAGAAAATGTTCACGTTCGTTATTAAAATCTGAAATGCAACACACTGATTTGAATTTCTAAATAAGTCTTGATGACGTTGTAACCTTGTGATCGATATTAAAGCTTCAGATGCTGAAGTAGGATACTTTAAAAAAAGATCGCAAAGTATATGTCATGTCTGCAAAGACTTTACATAAAGTTAAACATTAACTATGACATCAGATAAATTCGATGTTAAAGAATTTAGCTTAAAGTGATAAAACCCTTTTTTATGTTAAGAAATGAGCAAAAACCTAATTCCATGCTAATAAATTAGCAAAAAGGTATTTTCATGTTAAGAAATCAGTGATATTAAACCCCCACCCCCCTCCCCCCACGTACACACAAATTCTGGATACACCACGGCATACATCTAAAATGTTATAGTTGAAGATTGAGGAGAGTTCGGGGCTACAGCTAACTGCATACGCAGTCAAGCCCCATACTATTTTTTTTTCCTATAATTAAGACCCCTTAATTTACATTATCTTACAACTAAGTCATTAAAGAAAACAATCCATCTTTTTTTAAGAACTAATTAGTAATTATCCATCTTTTGAAACACTTATATGTACATTATTAGAAATGTGTAGGAAAGAGTTGTTTATTGGTGGGGCCCAAAAAGTTTCATTTCGGATACCGAAATAGGAGAGAACTTTCTCATTTACCACAGTCGAGAAAATTAACACGGCACAGCACTTTGCAAAGGTGCATATATAATGCATATTACCACCCCCATCTCACCCATTCAAACACAATTATCGTTTTCCTAATTCCTTTGTATCGTTTTATCACATCAACATGAGTGAGATTAGTAGTAGTGCTGTATCAAATGGACACACTTCTGATGTATCCATCAATGTCCATGATCATGATCATGATCCTGCAGCTCAAAATGCCTCCATTAATCTTTACTACGACGACGATGGTCGACTCAAAAGAATAGGTTCCGCTTTCTTTCCTTTTTATTAAACTTTCGTTCCTCCGTTTAGCTGCATGCATATATATATATAAATATATATATATATATATATATTTCTTTCGTCCTAAGTAGTCTGAATCCTATGTATTAAGTTGTATGATCAATATAATCTTAAAGTTTGTTTCTCTTTCTTTTGTAGGAACTGTATGGACAGCAAGTGCACACATAATAACAGCAGTGATTGGGTCTGAAGTCCTGGCCTTGGCTTGGGCAATGGCACAATTGGGATGGGTTGCTGGTCCAGCTGCTCTATTGTTGTTCTCATTTGTGACATATTACACTTCTACCCTTCTCGTTGCATGTTACCGGACCGGCCACCCGGATACGAGCACAAGAAACTACACTTATATGGATGCTGTTAGAGCCAACTTTGGTAAGTTATATTCTTGCGCGAACATTAATAAGGTTAGTCTTTTTGAGTATATTTGTGATCTTCATGTTTAATCTCAGGTGGGTGGAAGGTTAAACTTTGCCGGGCGATTAAGTGTGTGAATCTTTTTGGTGTTGTCATCAGTTACACAATCACAGGATCCATTAGCATGGCGTAAGTACGACAATAATGATTTTCTTTTTAGACAAATATATTCAGGTATAGGCTATAAGGGTCTTTTAACAAAAAATACGTCAAGTTGGATTCATAATGTTTTTGTTTAGACTTTTAAGCTTTAATTTGTGGTTTAAGCTGTGTGAAAAGATTTATGTATGTAGCAGGGCAATTAAGAGGTCTAATTGTTTCCATTCAAAGGGTGACAACAATCCATGCAGAGTTTCAAGCAAACCTTACATGATCGCATTTGGTGTGGTTGAAATAATTTTGTCACAAGTTCCAGGTTTTGATAAGATATGGTGGCTGCCTATTGTTTCTGCTGGTATGTCTTGTACTTTCTCTGCCATTGGTGTTGGACTTGGGATAGCTAAAGTTGCAGGTGAATATTATTTCATATTTTTCAACCTATGACTTTGGCCGTTAGTGGTCCTGTCTTGACTAAGGTGACTAACAAGTTTTTTTTTTTTCTTGGTGGTGCCAGAAAATGGAAAAATTAAGGGAAATTGGACTGGAATAAGTGTTGGTACAATCACAGGGAACCAAAAGATATGGAGAAGCTTTCAAGCTATTGGAGCAATTGCATTTGCTTATTCTTACTCCCTTATTGAAATCCAGGTAATTTAACCTATTGAAGTTGATGGTTTATGCAACTTTATGTGGCATTTGTAATAATATATATATATATGATGGGATATTTCAGGATTGACCCAATATCTTATATTGGGCCGGCCCAACAAGACCAGCCCGCGGAATAGTACATCGAACAGTTAGCATTCGACATTAGACGAGCATCGAACATGTGGTGTTCGATGCGGAGTCAGCATCAAACTATCTCTGTTCGATGCTCTTTAACCACCTACCAGTGGGGCTCGCGGGACGGGTATTATAAATACCCCGCCCTCTCGCATTCTCATTGGACATTGAAGACTCACTCCAACCTTCTCCATATCGAACCTTGAGCATTCGACGCTTACTTAGTTCGAACGCAGAGCGTTCGACTTGGAAGTATATCGAAGATACAACGTTCGACCTTCAGCAGTGCACCGAATCTGGCATGTTCGACTTACTTCTATTCGACACAGGACCTCTATAGAACTATCGGTATCGAACAGCCTAGGTTCGATACGCAGACATCGAATGCAACTCGTTCGACACGCCACGTTTACTTGTAATTCTAGAATATTCCCTAGTAAACTTGTATTAGGTGTTCCGGACCAAGTTAGTCCGTTAATTATATTAGATTAGCATTATTTTGGCTATGTGTATTATGTTTGTACTCATTTACGGTGTTTTGTTACTCGGATGAAATAAGACCAAAATATTGGCGCCTTCTGTGGCTACACCACATTTTTCCAGTTTACTAAGTATGACATCTAGGGTTACTACCCGATCGAAAAGCAGAGTTGTTGAAGGGAGGAACGAGGAAGTTGATAGGGCTACTGCAAGTAAGACAGTCTCAGACGTTGAGCGACCGCCGACTATGCCCACAGCAATTCCCACACCTGCAAGAAGAGAGACACCAATGGAAGAAGCGCCTATAGAATATGCAGGTGCAACAGGGGCGACCGCAACAACTGCGTCGGTCCAGAACATGACTAGAGAAGAGATCGTGGACGTGGTGAAAACCGCCATGGCCGAATTTATGGTATGTGTGCAGCTACCGCAGGCACCGCCACCGGCAGCGCATGCGGAGGCCGCAAATGAACAAGGATCCGCAGCCAAAGCTTCAAAGGAAGTTGAAAAGGAGAAGTCGCGCTAAAGTGATAGAAGATGCAAACCTGCTACCGGAGGAGAGCAGAGCAAAGAAAAATCGGTCCGAAAGGACCAAAGAGGAAAACAAAAATCAATAGAGGTGCAATCGAGAAGGCACCGTGAGACAAGAAGGAAAGAAAAAAGAGGAACTCACCAGGAACTAGGGAGAAGAGAAGACAAGGAAGACATGAGACGTGAGGATAGTCACGACTCTAGAAGAGAATATGATGAGTTGACAAGGAAGCTAAAAAGGCTTGAAAGAGAAAAATCCGCGATCGAAGGCCGAATGAGACCACAGGGAAGTGCTCTGAGGAGCAGCCCGTTTTCTGAGGAGATCGAAGCTGAGATCTTGGGGCAGGGAGATAAGGTCCCTGAATTAAAATCCTACGATGGGAAAACTGATCCCTACGATCATATGTTTCACCTGGATAGAAAACTGTCCTTATATGGTTTCAAACAAAACATGCAGGCAAGAATATTCGCAACCACCTTGACTGGGGTGGTGATGGATTGGTTTACCCGAATCGCACCAGGATCGATCAAATCCTATAAGCAATTGAGGGCAATGTTCAAGGATCAATTCTCAAGCCAAGCCAGGTTGGTTTTGGATCACTCCCACCTTTACGCCATGAAGAATGGGACTAACGAAAGCTTGAAGAATTTCATGAGACGCTTCAACGCAGAACTGCTAAGGGTAGACAGCCCGAGTGGAGAGATGGTGATGAGCATTCTCTTCCAAGCTACCAATAATACCATGTTTGGTGGGGATCTGATCAGGCACAAACCCACCACCATCGAAGCGATTAACAAGATGGCGTAGGAAGTGATTCATTTGGAAGAAATGATGGCGACTAAAGCGCCCAGTGTTCTGCCCCCAAAAGAGAAAGAGCGAGGAAGGGAAGACCACAATCGCATCAACAGCAGGAACAGAAACAACAGATACTAGGACACGTCTCCCAAGAGGTACACGCCCTTGAATGCGAATATCATGACAGTTTATGGGGTGGAAAAAAGAAAGGGTTGGCTGAAAAAGCCTAGACAGATGAGGGACTCCAAGGCAACAAGGTACTATGTCCGCTACTGCAAATACCACGACCAGAAAAGGCATGACACGGAGCATTGCAAGGATCTCAAAGATGAGATTGAACGGTTGTTGAAGGATGACAAACTGGTGGAGTTTGTCAAAAATATGAAAGAACGGGACGATAGTACGGACAGAGAGAGGACACCCTTCCCCAGAAAGGACAAGCAAAAGATGATCGAACTGCCGCAGTCATACGATTATCCATAAATTGCGAATGGCAACATCAGAAATGTCATGATAAACATGATATCGGGAGGCCCTGGGGGGACAGATTCCACCAACGCCCGAAAGAAAATTTTGAGGCTCATTTTATCGGATAAGTTTGTCAGCATGGCAAATATCATGAGAATCGAGGAAATGCAGCACGATGAGGTCACCTTCTCTACCACAGATCTGCGAAACCTAAAACCCGAGGCCGTTCAGACAGCAAATTTGGATTCCCCGTTGGTAATAACGGTGGACATAGCCAATTTCGGTGTTACAAAGATGTTGGTAGATGCAGGTAGCTCGGTCAACGTTTTGTTCAACTCTACTTTGGACAAAATGAGGCTGAACAGCGAAGCTCTAGAACCAGTGAGGATTTCTCTTAGCGGTTTTGGAGGCCCAGAAATTGTACCACGCGGAATGCTTGTGCTTCCAACCTCCTTGGGAACTGCACCACAAAGGAGAACACTACTAGCAAACTATGCCATTGTCGACATGCACTTCGCGTATAACGGCATCCTATGAAGGCCCGCTCTGAATGCATTCCGGGCACTGCCCTCGACTTACCATCAGATGGTTAAATTTCCTACTCATGCAGGTACAGGCGAAGTGATCGGTGATCACATTGAAGGTTGGAAGTGCTACGTG
Organism: Linaria vulgaris; assembly: GCA_948329865.1. NCBI lineage: Eukaryota > Viridiplantae > Streptophyta > Magnoliopsida > Lamiales > Plantaginaceae > Linaria > Linaria vulgaris. The sequence goes on along the minus strand of OX415249.1, from coordinate 9,062,000 downwards.
AACTCGCTTTGTTCGCGACCACATCAGGAGCAAGAGGCGGTAGAAGCATTGGTCCCCATGTAGATAGAGCACATCGACTGAAGAGCTCCAATTAGATTTTTGCAAGTCTTTAACACCCCGATTATTTTGAACAACATTTATTCGTCCCCTCAGCCATGAAGAGCTTGAGGGGCAGAATATGTAATAACTTAAAACAGGTACACTGAAGACTTGAGCCCAAGGGCTAAAATTGGGAAGCATCGTAGGTCGAGCTATGGAATTAAGCTTCGCTCTACTCCCATTATTTGAATTCATCTCCAAGAGTGACACTCTAAAAAAAAACTATCTCAAATCACTTAAATTACCCGAATCTTCACATGATATTACATTATTAAATATTATTTAAAAAGGGACGAAGACTCTGTCTAAAATGGCACGAGATACCACACTCCCTAAATTACTTAAAAAGGGACGGAGACTCTATCTAAAACGACACGAGATACCGCACTCCCTAAACAATTTAAAAAGGGACGGAGACTATGTCTAAAATGGCACGAGATACCGCACTCCCTCAAACAATTTAAAAAGGGACGGAGACTCCGTCTAAAACGGCACGAGATACCGCACTCCCTCAAACAATTTAAAAATGGACGGAGAGTCTGTCTAAAACGGCACGAGATAACGCACTCCCTCAAACAATTTAAAAAGGGAAGGAGACTCTGGCTAAAACGGCACGAGATACTGCACTCCCTCAAACAATTTAAAAAGGGACGGATACTGTGTCTAAAATGGCACGAGATACCGCACTCCCTCAAACAATTTAAAAAGGGGCGGAGACTCTGTCTAAAACGGCACGAGATACCGCACTCCCTCAAGCAATTTAAAAAGGGACAGAGACTCTGTCTAAAACGGCACGAGATACCAAACTCCCTCAAACAATTTAAAAAGGGACAGAGACTCTGTCTAAAATGGGACGAGATACCGCACTCCCTTAAACAATTTAAAAAGGGACGGAGACTCTGTCTAAAACGGCACGAGATACCGCACTCCCTAAAACAATTTAAAAAGGGACGGAGACTCTGTCTAAAATGGCACGAGATACCGCACTCCCTCAAGCAATTTAAAAAGGGATAGAGACTCTGTCTAAAATGGCACGAGATACCGCACTCCCTCAAACAATTTAAAAAGGGACGGAGACTCTGTCTAAAATGGCATGAGATACCGCACTCCCTCAAGCAATTTAAAAAGGGACAGAGACTCTGTCTAAAACGGCACGAGATACCGCACTCCCTCAAACAATTTAAAAAGGGACGGAGACTCTGTCTAAAATGGCACGAGATACCGCACTCCCTTAAACAATTTAAAAAGGGATGGAGACTCTGTCTAAGACGGCACGAGATACCGCACTCCCTCAAACAATTTAAAAAGGGACGGAGACTCTGTATAAAACGGCACGAGATACCGCACTCCCTCAAGCAACTTAAAATGGGATGGAAACTCTATCTAAAATGACACGATATAGCGCCACTAAATGGTTCTAATTCAATCAAATCGAACGACAGCTCTACGCCGCAAAGCAAAACAAAAACGTTCATGATTATGAAATAATGCTCATGTTGTCGAAGTAAAGTAAAAAGCAACGATAGAAATTGAAATAAAAGGCAACGATTACGAGCCTTGGACCAAGTAAATAAATAGAAAAGTCAAAGTTGACAACCATACGAGTAATAGAAATAGTTCAAACACGTAAAAGGCGACGCAGTGCCACGAAAACAGCAAATTAAGAATTGTTTATTACACAATGAAATAAGAACGATGACTTGAAACATCGTCTTCATCCTCGGAAGAAGGGTAGGCAGCAGGCATATCAGCTGGTGGCGATAGTCCACGGATGATGAGACTTTCATTCTCGAGAAGCACGGCGAACTCATCCGGGGAAGCACGACGAGCACTCGCTGGAGGCGGCAGATCTTCTAGGTTAGGCCCCAAAGTAAGATCCAATCAAGCCGGTTTGAAACCTCCATGGACGTACTTCGTCTTGTAAAACTGGTGGACGGTCAAAACCTGAGCCTTACGAGCCTCGCGAGCACACCTCCTAGCGCTAACCTCCTCAAAGGTTTTGCTCCGTAGAAATGCCTCAGCAATCTCCACCCTCTGCTAAGCAGACTCCTATGTAAATGAAAAGAAAAATTCACAAGGACGAATAAAAAGATAAGGACATGCAAAAGAAGTAAAATTCTTTACCTCGCTCAGACCGCGGGAATAGCCAATTCCATCGGCAAGTTCGGCTTTCGCCTTCTCAGCAGCAACCTCCGTTTCGAGCTCGGCAATCCTTTTCTCCAGCTCCCCTTTGCTGGCTGAAAGGTTGGACACTTGCTATTGGAGTTGGTCTACAGTCTCCATCACCTCTTTTGCCGTTTCCCTAGCGGCATTCGCCCTCGCAGCATAATTCTGGACGGTCTCCATAGCTTTATCCTTCGCCTCGAGAGCAGTCCTCAAGGCCTCGGATTCTCCGCCCGTGAACTTCGTTGTGCCACGTGGTTGCCCCGCCGCATCATGAGTCCGGATCAGCGCCTGAAACATGGCATCCACCATTCCGCCACCCTGTAGAAACAATAAGTGAACAGTTAACATTTGCAAAACTAATACTGCAATACCATTATCGGGAGAAACATATTATACCGCACTCAGCATATGGAGCGTGTTACGCTCCACAATCCTCCGCTCTTCCGCGGGCACGGGATGCGGCACGGCAAGGTTTGGAAGGAGAACCTTCAAGGCGTCAATAGCCATGTTCTCAAGAAGCTCGTACCCACCTACGCAGGCGCGAGGACCTTGACTAGCGCCCACTCCAGCAGTTGGACACGGGGACAGCGCAACAGGGGGGACAAAGCCCCCGATTTGAGAATGGGTCTGATGGACCCTTCTTCTCTTCGTCTGGATGGCAGCTTCGATATTATCACCCGGCCCTGCCGCGATACTCTCGGAACCTCCTGCCTGGCTGAAGTCAGCGGCAGAAGCGGTATCACGATTCCCACCAAGTACGTTCTCGGAGAGGTTAGTCTGGGAATCGACTTGCGCAGAAGCCGAAGATTCAGCAGCCACCCTCTTCCCCTTGTTTTTCTTCTTCCGTGGGGGAGGAATCTCCCGAGAAGCAGTAGGAATCTCTCGGGCAGCAGTTGCCTAGGAGCTCTCTTGCTCAGCAACAAGGGCTTGATTCATCCGGGCGTTTCGTTCCATCATAAAATTCGTTGCAACAAAATCACACTAATCAGAATAGTTATAAAATAAACACGACATACAAGGACAGATCGAGATGCAAAATATACCAAGTGTCATTCTCCCGTTATATGGAACCGGGGACAAACCAGCTAAAGACAACACTCGATTTTCTACCATTTTTTTAGCATCAAACTGTTGATGTCGCACCAAATTCGGGATAAAATTTCAATCCCACAAGGTCGCGGCAATGCCAGGGGTATTGCGACCCTTGATCCGGTATACCACTCACGGTGATAATCTCTAAATTCACCCTTGTAGCTCTCTTCAACATAGAAATATCGGCTTTTCCAATTTTTCCCGTAACCAGTAGCTTCGGCGTTCAGAAATTTACAATGTCGTTGCACTTTGATATGATAGAACCCTTCCTCTCGTCTAGCGATCGCAAACAGAGCATAAAACTCATTGGGACTTTGAGGCTCGCGTAACGCTTTCAGCACTATAATGAAACCTATCATATGGTTGTATGAGTTTCGCGTAAGCTGTCCTGGCACGAGGTTAATAGACCTCAGGAGCATCTTCAGCTCAACAGGAATGGGAAACCGAAGCCCATTGAAAAGTTGGCCTACAAAAACGGTCATATGCCCGGGCAGCGGAGTATGCATGCGGTCATCTGGACCGGAAATAACTATTTTGTACCTATTCGGTATAGTAAATTTCTCGAGAAGCTCTTCGCGGCTATGCTGTAGGCGCGAGACATACATATGATACGCCATCCCTACCACCTCGGCGTTATCATCAAATTCCATGTTGATGAATTCTGCATCCTCGTTAGCCTCACTAGAGGCACGGTTATCCGAAGATGACGACGATTGTGAATCATCATCTTCATTCGGAGGAGCCACCCGCTCCACGTTAGCACCGGGATTATTACCCGCAAGTGAATCGATAGCTTCTATGTCAATTGGCTCGTATTCGTCTCCTACGGCTATATTCGAACCCGCGGGAGCACTTGAAGGGCCCACCACAGAGTTCCTCGAACTAAAGCTCGAGCCGCTACTCGATTCACTCCTAGAGGTTGACTCAGAACTCACCATCGTGGTCGAGAAAGAACTGAAATAAATTAAAAAGATAAAGCTGACTAAGAGTGAATACGTCACTCTTGGCTCTCATAACACTATCGCGACATATCTAAAGCGGCTATTCATTAAACGTTATAAAAACATCTCACAAACGAGAACAAATAATTACCTTATTTGAGTATGCAAAGGTAGCAGCGTTCGTTCGATCGATTCGCCTGATAAAAGAAAACAATGAGAAAATGTTAAAATTGCAGAAACAATATCAGTATATTACGCCAAAACAAGAAAAAATATACTAAGGCATTAAATTAAACGCTTTCTGTTCGATGCCAAGAGCATCGAACTGAAGGTGTTCGAGGTAGCTCGCATCGAACAGGTTCTGTTCGATATTACTTACACGAGTGAATAAGTTGGCAAGAGGAGAAATGAGCTTCTCACAGCATTCTCCCCCTTATATAGGCAGCGAAAAGCCCATCAAGCCCATTACAAAGGCGCATCGAATCGCTACGATTCGACACACATTTCAGCCTCGAACACATCCGACTCAACCTGCTATTCCATCAGCACAGATCAAGCATCGAACTGTCACCGTTCGATGCGCTCACACATCGAACACACCCTGTTCGATGCGCAACATCAATTTTCACTGAGAAATTACGAACCATATATAATGGAATCCGTTCAGAAGAAACATATGATTGAGAATATTCCAAACAAGTAACAATCGGGGGCATGATTTGGAACAAAACAAAGGTCACAAAAGAATTTGGAACCCGGTCTTTCTTCAAGACCGCCTCCCAATCGGGGGCATGATTTTCAAAGTATAAAATGATAATTATAACGCCGGCCAACAGAGCAATAACATATTTTTGAGTTCATAAGCCGCGCTCTATTCGACATCGTCTCCCAAACTGGGGGGGACTATGTGATGGGGATATTTCAAGATTGGCCCAATATTTTATATTGGGCCGGCCCAACAACACCAGCATGCGGAATAGTACATCGAAGAGTTAGCGTTTGACATTAGACGAGCATCGAATAGGTGGTGTTCGATGTGGAGTCAGCATCGAACTATCTTTGTTCGATGCTCTTTAACCACCTACCAGTGGGGCTCGCGGGACGGGTATTATAAATACCCCCCCCCCCCCCCCCCCCTCGCATTCTCATTGGACATTGAAGACTCACTCCAACCTTCTCCATATCGAACCCTAAGCATTCGACGCTTACTTAGTTCGAACTCAGAGCGTTCGACTTGGAAGTATATCGAAGATACAGCGTTCGACCTTCAGCAGTGCACCACCAAATCTGGCATGTTTGACTTACTTCTATTCGACACAGGACCTCTATAGAACTATCGGTATCGAACAACCTAGGTTTGATACGCAGACATCGAACGCAACCCGTTTGACACGCCACATTTACTTGTAATTCTAGAATATTCCCTAGTAAGCTTGTATTAGGTGTTCCGGACCAAGTTAGTCCGTTAATTATATTGGATTGGCATTATTTTGGCTATTTGTATTCTGTTTGTACTCATTTACGGTGTTTTGTTACTCGGACGAAATAAGACCAAAATAATATATATATATATATATATATATATATATATATATATATAAAAGATGACATGAATGCATTATGCATAGCTATATTGGTTTCTTTAATTTTTCTCTAAGATTTTGCAGGACACAATTAAATCCCCACCATCAGAGCACAAGACGATGAAAAAAGTAAATTTCATTAGTTTCGTAGTCACAACCATTTTGTACGTATTATGTGGCTGCTTTGGCTACGCCGCGTTCGGTGACCTCTCACCCGACAACCTCTTGAGCGGCTTTGGTTTCTACAATCCTTATTGGCTTCTCGACGTGGCAAACGCGGCCTTAGCCATCCGCTTAATCTGCTCCTACCAAGTATATTGTCAGCCCTTATTTGCAAAACTCGAGAAAATCGCTGCAGAGTATTTCCCCAGGGCCGCTAAATTCCTCACAAAAGAGTTTGAGATCCACGTACTTGGATTCACTGCAAATTTAAAAATCAATATGTTTCGACTTTTGTGGAGGACTACTTTCATTATCCTTTCCACGGTCATTTCTATGTTGTTGCCATTCCTTAAAGATGTTGTTGGGGTTCTAGGAGCGGTCTGTTTCTGGCCGCTGACGATTTATTTTCCGGTTGAGATGTACATTGCGGAGAAGAGGATTGAAAAATGGAGTACGAAGTGGATTGGTCTGAAGATTTTGAGTGGGGCTTGTTTGGTCGTGTCTCTTGTGGCTGCGGTGGGTTCCGTTGTTGAGGTTGTGTCTGATCTCAAGGTTTATGGGCCTTTTCATACGATATATTGAATGATTCTATTGTGTTATGTTTTTTTAGTTTCCATGACTTATTTTAGTCACTAAAAGAATTGAAAAAGATTGGGATTTTGTTCTTATAAGTTTGGATTATTTATGTTCGTAATCAACCTGAGAGGTTTTGGGTGTTTATTACTCTTATGATAGAATGAAAATTTGATGAACTGGGAAAGTATGTATAATTGATATGGAATTTAAGAGTTTTTGTAATTTTCATGTTCAACCCGTTGAAACTTAGGTCACATAATCAGCTCAGAGTAGAGTGCCAGTGCCGTCGCAACTAGTGACTTATGAGCTCTATGATTAACTACTAACGACGATTTGGGAGTACAAAAATAAATTCGACGACAAGAAAAAGTACTTAAAGAAAATTAAAAGCTGATGATTACAAGATTGTGCTCATGGAAAAGAATGTAGCTGAAAATTAACCTGTTTTATACGTTTGTCACGTGCCTAACCAATAACATAATAGATATTAATTATAGAAAGAAAAGAGGACACACGAAAAAGTGGCTAATAATGCTCTGTAGAAAAATGAAAGAGATGGGTATTAATTATGTACATAAGACTTAAATATTCTTTATAATAATGAACAAATAGTCTTGGCCTCGATAACTCATAAACAAATTGTATGTTTGACTCTTTGTCAAATTGGACTAGTCACTACAAGAATTGTGTCCTATAGAATGCGAATTTAAAGAATGTGAAAATGAGTCGCATTCTAAAATCCCCAGTTAGGAAGCGAAAATCTGATTCTAAAGTGTAGAAAGCGAATAAATCGCTTTCCAAACCAAAAATCTGATTAAACTTAAAAAATAATGTATGAGAAATGCAGGGAAAGCGATTTCTTCGCTTTCCATAGTATGTTGAAAGCGAATCATTCGCTTTCCAAACAAAAAAGTCGATTAAAATTAAAATAAAATATACATAAGAAATATTTGAAAGGGATTTTCGCTTCCCAAAATATTTCTCCCAAAACATTCGCGGCAAAAAAAAAAATTCCCGCTTTTAACAAAAAAAATGAGAGAAATTTACACATTATAAAAAAAAACAAGTCAAAATATAAAAGCCCAAACCCTTCCCCATTTTCATTTCTAGAACAGTCTTCCAAGTTCCACCAGCACGCATGCACCAGTTTTCTTCCAACAGTCACCGACCCTTCTCCATTTTTCTCCTTCTTTCACCAATTCCCGTAAGGTATGTCATCTATTCTCTCTTTTCTATGTTGCTTGTTCTCTAATGTTAATTTTTTATGTATGCGTACGAATTGAGTAAACAGGGGGTACAAATTCCTTCCTTGTCTCTTGGTTTCTGTGAATAAGGTTGAGCTTGTGTATGAAATAATGATTTGTATTGGTTAATTCATGTTGAATTTGTAGAAATCGGATGAAATTGGTAGCTAGGGTTTCGAAATTGATGTTGTTAAGAATAGTGATTGAATTTGGGGGTTTTATAATTGAAATCTCTTTGCAATGATATACTCTAACTGCATTTACTCTTTTTAATCCATTTCTGTTGCAATATGTTTAGTTGGATTTTTTGCTATTGTATGAGATTTACTGTGTATGAATACCATTCTAGGTTAGTTAATGAGAAGATCTTTGTTCCCTTATGGCTTCATCATTCGCTCACTGACCAGGGTTTTTTTTTTTTTTTTTTTTTGATAATCATTGAAGAGACGAGTTCTATCTTTGTACTTTATAGGTACTTAGCTGAAGTTGCAATATCTTTGTGAGCAAAAGGTCAAACCTTTTGTATCAGCGATTAATCTCATTTGTTAAGGTATGTACATAGATTTATATCATGTACCTCCTCTGTCTCCTCCTTATGCCAAAGGTTCCTTGCTTGTTTAATGGGAGACCCGCCTGTATGTTATTGTTTTAAAATTCTTATATATAGAGTGATAATATGTTTTACTAATTATGAGACACTATATATTGGATCAGATCATTTCTTGCGGCTTAATAAATGTGTAATCTTTATTCATTTTTTTTACATGTGGTTATAGAAACTTTTCTTTTTCTGTGTTGCATGGTACTTTTTGTTCTGGTTATTAGGCTGTAGTATGTAGCATTGATTTGAGTTTTCAAGGTCCGCAATCATATTGCAAAGTTCTTTTGTCACACTGGCATTTGTAATATTGTTTTAGGCATCTCTGGAAATGGCTAGCTGATTATTCTTGGTACTGAATTTGTATTTTAAGTTTCACAGTAACATAAATTGTTTTTCTCATGCTTTCTTTATTTTTATATAACTGGGTTATAGTCCTTAATTATCAGTCATTGCCAGTTTAAATTCACTACATGGTATTATTGTGGAGTTATATTTTCTTTAACCAAAATAGAACAACCAACATCATGATTGACTTAACACCATAAACATGTATACACAGGGGCAGACTTGTTAGTTGATATTCATTTGGTAAAATGTATGAGAAAGTTTATATATTTTTTCTTTGATTGAAATCAGCTAACTAAGATGCATTGGATGTTTTATGTAACTCACTGTCTGCTATCAGTTGTCAATAATTAGAAGTTAATGTTAATTTTCAGTTATTTGAATTATTGGTAACAAGATTTGAGCATAAAATGTTGAGCTTAAAGTTTATCATTATGAATGTAATATAAGTAAGTAGGTGTACACGTAATGAACTTTATGGAAATGATAATTTCCCAACTAAGGTCAGTTATTTCCTCATTGTATATATGTATGTCTTCCTACCTAGAATTACAAGAATATGCTGATTCTGATTATTGCTATTACAGTTTCTGTTTTGGATATAACTATATGTATTTTGTAAGATAAGAGTTCATAACAAACACTTGTTTCATTTTGTTTGCACATAATTTAAGCTTGCTTTATTTGCAACCTCCTTTTGCAGCTTCTTGCTCAGAAAAACCAAGCGTCATTGAGTAAACTTGGTGCTTCTATTTTGGTGTTTGAAATTCTGAACTATCGTCTGCTTTCGCGTTACAGGTGAAGAAAGCCTGAACTCTTTTTGTTTTTCAAGCTTCTTGTGTTGGAAAAGATTTTGTTCTAAAGATTTTTGAGTTGCAAGGTAAGACATGAATGCTACTACAAAATATTGTTTTGATCTTACAGTTACTACAAAACTATCTGTCCCCCATTTTGTTTCAATCCTCAAGCTAACCAAACTTTTGTCCTATAATATATTTCTTCAATATTACATAAAGTTCTAAGGTTCCTACACTAAAACAAACCTTACAAACTTGGAGGTTATTATCACTGTAGAGAGGGAAACAAAAAAATAGTGAAGTGACTTTGCTTTGTATGGTTAGTTTATGGTGAGTTACTTTGAAGTCTTTAGCTTAATGACTTAGTGAGTTACTTTGAGACTATTGGCTGGTGATGATGTATAGCTTGAGTATTGAACAAATATTCATCTCAAAAATCTTAAGAAGATTTTTAACATGTTTTAATAATCATCATTTGATATCGCATCATAATTTGGTATAACTTTTGTAATTCGAGTTCAATGCTTTGTTTCAACTTGTTTTATATGTTAATTGAAATATATCACTGCAGATATGGCTGCTCCTTCTAGACCTGCGGGTCACGAACAAGGTCCGAGCTCAAGGAATACTGCGACGTGCCCAGGCTCCTCTCCGATGGATCTACCACTTGATTGCTCCTCCTTTACGGCATTGTTACAATCAAGGAGCGGATTTCCGCACAATCAGATTCCTTCTCTCCCTATAGGAGCACAGCCCACGCAGCAGGCCAACGTTGAGATTCCTGCGTCATACTCTCCCAGTACACCGGTTATGATCCTGACTCCACAATATGTGCCCGATGGGATGGCGCCACCTACTCGGACTCTGACCTCTGCAGCACAGGGTTCAACGCCGTCTACGAACTCAAGTTCACAACCATCTGCTCAAAGAGAGAGTTCAGAGACTCCCCCATCGTCCTGACACACGAGCTTTTAACGTCGGCTGAGGTGGAGTACTATCCCACCGAGGGGTTTCATACAGCTGCAGCTACCGAGGATGATGTCGAGCCTGTGGAGGATGAGGAGGAGACAGCAGCAGAGATGGCATGATGGGCAGATATAGATATCCTTCCTGCTAACCCTTCTGCTAGTAGTGGTCGAGGCAAAGCTCGGTTTGCACAACGTGAGCATCATGAAGCTAAGGTAGTGATCAAACTCGCACCAGATGGGTCATTCCGGCCGAAGAAAAAAGTGGTCAAGTGTATTTCTGTCAACATGAAACAAGTGATAGGAGGGGCTCGTATGTCCCTCAAGGAGTTTACAGCGAACGAGAAAAAAGAGTGCGAGAACAGATTTAGGGTATTAATTATTTGTCAAAATGTTTTAATATTATTAATTTCTTGATAATTACTAATTTTAGAAATTGGACTATATGATACGTTTGAGTGGGACCCCTCCATTGAGGAAAAGGTTATGCATCAGTATCACAAGGTGTCCCAAGAGCGATGGACTGGAGCGATGAGGAAGGCAAAAGAATGGTGGTTGGCGGTATGCTTAGACCCTTTATATGCGAAGACTAGGTCGACTAAGGTCCCGAAGGACTGGTTGAAAGCTTACGTGAATTTTTGGCTAAGCAAAGAACACAAGAATCGATCAAAGCAATGTCGATTGAACAGGCTCAAATTGAAAGGCCTTACATTCTTGGGTGGTCCAACGTCTCAAGACGAGTATAGGCTGATTTGGGTATGTTGAAACAACTCATAGAATTTTTTCTGTTTATTCTATGATATAAATTGAATATTCGCTAAGTTTTGCATTATTTGTAAGGCTGGGGAGAAGGGTTGCCTTCCAGATGAGGTGCCTATCCAAGATATTTGGTTACGCACGCGGGCAAAAATTACAGTTGAGCGGAAAATCAAGTGGGTAAATGAGTGGTGCAAGCAAGCATACGTAAGTCTTTTTATAAGTTGTTTTACAATTTATATATTGACTGTATTTAAAATGTAGATAATCTAGTAGTTAATTTTACTTTTTGTAATTTAATACGTGCAGGATAGATACGTTGATCGCATGTTTGTGTTAATGGAAGGGAAACAAAATGGATGAATGGGAACCATTTGAGGTCACTGCTTGGATGGAGGTTGTGGGGGAGCCGAGAAATGGTAGGTGGCCAGGTATTGGTGGTGAGCCAGAATTTATTGGAGTACCTCCTCGCAAGTTCAAGCGGGTGTGCAACAAACGATTGCCAGACCCTGAGCATCAGTCCCAGATGGATGAGCTAGTAGAGAAGAACGTCGAGCTTCAAGCGAGTTTGGAAGCGACAAAAGCTGAAATGGCTGAGCAGCATGCAATACAACAGGCAGAAAACAAGAAACTATATGCAATGGTACAATGAGGGGTCTAGTGGGCACGGTGGGGGGGGGGGGGGGGGGATTTTAGTAGTTTTTGTATTCTGATAGGTTTTTTCCTTAAGGCTTCGCTAGTGGTGCATTTTATGCATCCTTTTGAGAAAGGAGTGGTGCATTTTGTGCATCGTTTTGAGAAATGAGCAGAGTTTGCTTGTTAAAATATTTGGAGAGAATGACAGATGAGAACAATTGAAAAGATGCTTGTTATTTTATATATTTTATGCATGTTGCAAAGTTTTATTTAACTGATTGTGGAGGAGATGTATATAATGGTTGTTAGTTAAAGATGATGTATTAATTTCACAAATACCACATGATTCAACCAATAAAAAAATATTTACCGCTATATATTTTAAAATATTTCGAGAAGGAATGCGAGAAATTCGCTTCCCACGGTGTTGTATATGTACGTGCATTATACCCTGGAAAGCGAATTTCGCTTTCCAAAGTATCAGATTTAGAAAGCGAAACTTTCGTTTCCTGTAACATGGAATGCAATTATTTCGCTTTCCCTTGACTTTGGGAAGCGAATTCGCTTTCTGAATATCTTTAGGAAGTGAGCTTTCGGGGTGTGAATTTCGAAAAGCGAATGTCGCATTCTAGCTAACCCGTTTTGGAATGCGAATATGAACCTATAGAAACCGAATATTTCGCATTCCATAGGCCCTTATTCTTGTAGTGAGTTAAAGACCTCCAATTTCCTTATCACGACATCTTAAATTGAAGTATCTATAAAACATTTGAACTTTGTGACCAAAAACTTGGCATCAACTCAATACATGTTCTGTTTTGCCCTCAGGTAAGAAATTTATCCCAAAATTGGCTCACCACTTCAATTATCTAATGCTTATATAGTAACTAGACAAAGTTAAGACCTCCTTTCCTCCTTTGTCCAAATGAAACCGTGCGCTAAAATCTCGATAAAAGTTTAGGACTTTTGACACAAGAATGCTTCAACGCCACCATAAATTGGTATAATTGGATAATGCATAAAAATCCTTAGATATTGTTAATGTTATAATAAAACATCATCAAGGGGTTTGTTTAATTGTTTTTGCTAACATTTGAATTTCACGTATTATATCCTAATAAGAATAACACATGTAGTTATTTGCCAATCAGCGGTAGTTTCTACTTATTAGCTCCTTTCTTTGCTATCTTTTGGTCTTTTATTTTGATTGTGTTCTAATTTTGCACCGGGTGACATTCCCAATACTGCCAATATTTGGGTACCTCTCAAGGTACGTGTGTCCCATATAGCGGGACCCACAGGTGAGCATAATTAGGGGTGTGCGTTTGGATCGGATCGGATCGAATCAGATCGAATCGGGGCTGGAAGTCGATTTCGATCCTGGAGAAATGAGGATCGAAATCGAATCAATTTAAAACGACCCGATTCGATCCAAAATCATTCGATTTCGATCCGATTCGATTCGATTTCGATCCTTTTTTTTATTATTTAATTTAATATCAATGAGACCAACCACAACATTCAAACAGAGTTACTGAATTACAAAATTCACTTTCATATGGTTCTCAATCACACTTTTTGACACAAAACACAAATCAATTATAAAAGATACACTTTCACAAATTAATTTTCACCACTTTACACTTTCCATTCAGACTATGCAGTGGCTTATCAGCAGCTTCATTCAAGGTTACTACTTACTCCAGCACTCCCAATTTTGATCAATGTTAGTATCACCAACAATATATAGAAATATCTTAGTAGCATCTTAATAGGCTTAGCATTATAGATAAAAATATAATATTATATATATGTTATTATATATTTATTTATTTTTAAAAAATAAGATGAGTATTCGATCCGATCCGATTCTCAGCCTCTAAAATCGAGGATCGAATCAAATGGGGGTTCGATCCTAAGGCAAAAATCAAAAGTCGGATCAAATATTCGATCTGATCCTCGGATCGGATCATTCGATCGATTTTCACCCGATTCGATCGATCCGATTCTTTTTGCACAGCCCTAAGCATAATGTCACATTCAGTTCTGAGAGCTCAATTTTGTGTCACATGCAACTTCGCCACGACATTCTAAGTAAATTGGACCAGCTAGTTCAAATATTGTGGACTTTGTGCCTTAATTCATAAGAAAAAAGAAGAATATATATTTTGTGCCTTAATGAAGCCAATTAGCCAAATTTAAAAAAAAAAAAAGAAAAAGAAAAAGCAAATTAGCCAAGCCTTGAGGTAAAATCTCGATAAAATTTCATTTCTTAAAACAAGAAATCAACGGTACAATTAACTCGTAACGTTTTAAAATATTTGAAACTCATGCTTGATGTAGAGAGTGAAATAGTTCAAATATGTTAATAAAGAGATCTAGTAAGAAGTTCAGCAAGTAGTATGAGATTTAAACCATGTATCAGTCACAATAATGCAAAACTCAACTTTATATTAGTGAAAGTTAATTACAGAGATTCAAATTAAACGTTGATGAGCACGTCTCTCTTGGGTGTCACATTGGCACATGCACAACCCTTTCATTTTAACCCCCCTCTACTTACATATATACATATTTGGGAATATCTGACCTAACCGTAAGGTTAGAGTCCAGTGGTTCCAAATTCTGACTTCTTTTTATATTTGTTGGTGTTTGAATTAATAAAGGACCAAAGTACCCTCTACCTCTATTTTACCTTCAAAACCTTTAATTATGAAGATATTAAAATACACCCCACGAAACTGAAATAATACCTATTTTTATGTTACAGTTTAGATGGTATCAGAGCCTAGGTTTATTTATTAAATATGGAAGATTATTTATTATGTTAACACTTAACCATCTCATGAGAGGAGTAATTTATAATTATGAGCCCGAACGAAAGTTCAAGATACAATCTCAACAGGGAATTTTCCGAGCAATTGGAAAACATGAAACAAATTATAGTGATAGTTGAAGACTATCACACCAGATGAGTAATTTGGCCTTACCAAATTTTCACGAGCTTGAGACCGATGGATCTAAGTTGTCTCAGGACCTTAGAGAAATTTAGAAAACAGTCCAATCATATGGTAACCATCAATACCATATACCCGAGCACGTTCAAGAAATCCATATTAAACTGGAGACTATGTCTAAACGTCAGAAAGAGATTTTCGAGAATCTTCAAGATATCCAACGACGAATGAAGAACTTGGAATCCCTTCCAAGATCATCTGAAAGAAGGAGAGGAGGATGGTTACCACCATCTTTCGAAAAGAAGCCCTTATTACACCAAAAGGGTAAAACGGTTGAGGTCAAACGAGAATTGACAAGAAACGAGAAGCTGGAGGCCTTAATACGCGGAAAACCCAGTACTCATTAAGATGATGTCCAGAGTCAAGCTTGACGAGATCAATTACGGAGATCTGCAAGATCTTTCTGATCTAGTAGAATCATTTTCGGGTTTAAAACTCGTTAATATCAAAGCCTTGGAAGACTCAATTGTGCCAAGACAAAATCCTCCCCATGAGCAGTCGACTGTGACCGAAAGTCTTGGATCTCATAATCCAAATCAGAATCCAATTGGAGATGAGCCTATGCCACATCAGAACGATTTTGTGGCAGGATCGATGTTTCCGGCGGTGCCAACCAGATCGCGACCATGGAGTCCAGATATTCATGGGACACCATACGAAAGATCCCAACTTTATCCGATTCATCCTTATGGGCTTATGCTCAATCTGGATATATTGGATTTCAAAAATCGAGAAGCACTGATCAATGAATGGGCCTCGGCAATGAGAATTGCGGCAGCAACGCTGGAACTCAACAAAAGAAGGGTTCATAATGATGTTGCAAATGAGCCTCGAGGGATCAGTCAAAATTGGATGGGAACATGCCACTCCAGAAATTAGAGATGGCATTCTATCCGGCGAAGCACTCAAAGACATTGTTGATAGGATGGCCAGACTCTTCAAGATTTACTTCATCCGAGAAGGATACTTTGTAGATCCCTAAACCGGAGGAGGTGACCAGGAAAAGGCCAGAAGATACGAGCAAGCATTGTATATCCTGGAGTTACATCAAACTCTTCACCAAGTATAAATGGAAGATCTGAATCAACGAAGAAACGGCGATCCCATTATTCTTTGCCAAGATACCAAGCCCATGGCGAGAGATGTTTTTCCAGAAATATATACCTGCCGGGATGGACACGACAACCCGAAGGATGTCCTTCCTCAAAGCAAAACTAGGCGAATGGTGTCAGAAGGCAGCATTCCAGAAGAATTACAAGAGACTGAGAGGCATTAACAAATCAGTCCGTCTATGTTGTGACGATATCGACGTCCCAACTATCATTGGAGCACCAGAAAGACATATGAGAAAGAAGCATAGGGACCACCCCTATGAACAAGGGAGGAACAGGTTTTCCAGAAGATCTTCATGGAGACAAAGAAGATTCTAGTCATAACAAAAGGCCTGGAGTTACAAATCAGGACAAAGACCAGGATCCAGCCGTGGATGGACATCTTCTAGTCAAGGAAGTACAAGCAGACCGCCAACGAGGAGGACTTTCAGAAGAGCACATACACGGGCCAATGAAAGTTTCAAGGACTGCAACTATTTGACATGTGGTGCCAAGGAACACATCTCAACAGACTGTCCAGATAACCAAAGAAGAGGAGTTAGACAGTTCGAAGCTACACCAGAATTCGAAGAAGCTGTCTATTTTCAAGACCTTGTTCAAGTGTACCAGTTTGAGGATATTCTTTCAGACGAAAGTATATATGAAGAAGAAGAGGGCAAAGATGAGTCTTCGGAATCCGAATCAGAATCAGACTGAAGACGAGGAGATCTTCCATCAAAAAGTACAAGAAGATCTGTCAGGATTCTTCTCACAAACAAGCATATCTCATAAAGCATTGATGAGAATTATACGAGAAGACCCAAAGCTTCGAGTATACGATGGGTTCACTATCGAAAAAATGGAGAGAAATTTATCCCAGTTAAGTCTCAGACAACGAAAGCATCACATTATCTACAAAGTTACGGCAGGAGAAATAGCTATCCCAATGGAGCTAACGATCAATGTGATGGAGATGCAACTAGTTCCTATGAATGAGATAAAAGAGGAACTAAGCAGACTTAATACCGAGGTTGCTCAGAAGATGTCATAGATCCATATCGGAGCCATAAGAATCTTAATCAAGGCGACGTTCAAAGAAGGTATCAATTCACCAATTGATATTGCCATCTTTGACAGAAGAATTCAAAACCTGCGGGACGCCTGTCTTGGAGGAATATAAGGGAACCTATTTGCTGGAAAAGTAGCAACGTTCGTTTATCCGAAGATTGCCTATAATCTAGCAGATCGAGATTTCAACAGGGTTCTTACCCTCCATCAAGATTTCAAAAACAAGGAGTTAATGAAGGAAGGAAATAGGCCATACTCTATCACCTATAGTATCTCCTATGCCCTATCCAATACTCCTCATTCTGACCTTTTCCGGAGGAAAGAGTTTGTGGAGAAACCCGAAATCTTTGACAAAGTTGCCCACACAGTCAAACCAGATATTTCTTATCTACCACATATCCATGAGATGGATATGATCATACGGGATCAACCAGTATTCAACAAGAATACTAGCCAAAGGTTCGAACCCAGAAGAGTTTCTTTCCATGAAAATAGGATGCACAGTCTGATATGGGGAAAGAAACCAATTTTTGAAGTTGTAATCGAACCAAAAAAGTTTACAACTAAAGGAGAACTGTAATGTCCAGGAGGTTGGTGCGAGGTCGAGGTAATCTTTGACATCACCCGGAAGGATAATACCCTTCCATGTGATGCCTTATATTATCTAAAGCAGCCCTTAGTTGGAAGATATCAAGGAAACCTAAAACTAGGTGGAATGGATTTCATTATCAGTGGGTGAGCAGGAAAAACCCCAGAACAAATAGTTCTTGGAATCGAATTTCTGGAGGATCACAAGCCTTGGGAAAGATTACCAGAAGTAATGGAGTTCACAGTGAAAGGGAAAATATACAGATTCAGATGACCACTAGCCCACTCTCAATATACATCTTAGTGGGGATGTTATACGAAGAATTTCGAGCCGAATACTTTGCGGCGTATATCGACTCAGAAGCTGGTATATGCACAGCCAAACCAGGAGTTTTCCCCGAAAACATCGGAGAAAATTTACCAGCAATTGCCGGAAGAGATTTCTCGAAGAAGATTATTATCTTCAAAAGAGGAATAAAACAAGCTGAAATATTGATTGGCGGAGCATGAGGTACCCCATGGTACAAAGTGAAAATGCCACCAATCTACTTTCATGACACAGGAGCCGATATTCTACTCGGCAACAATTTCCTGCAAACGTTTAAATGTTTTACCCAGGATAACGAGACACGACATCTTATCCTCACAACACTTTGTGATCATAAGATCTTGGTTCAAAGGTTGACACAAGCATTATACAGAAAATTGCCCATTCAATTTCGCAGCAAGTGTGGTGATGAAGGAAAACTTTGACACCCAAAGATGAGCGATCAGAGGAGATATGGTACGACAATCCTTCAACTCCGGATTGACAGCCTAGGTGGCCGAAAAAATGAAAGGATCAAAAACGAAATAATCGAGATCCTAAAGGCCAGCTTAGAACTAAGTCCTCACTTGGACATCACTAACGAAGAACAAATTTCACTAGAGGATGTCAAAATCAAGATCCAAAGAAACTTCAATGAAGATCCTTTGGCATGGTGGAACAAGAACGAACTCAAAGCGTCCTTGAAAATCAAAAAAAAAAGGAAAGGAAAATGAGTTTGTTAGATACAAGCCCATCCTGATGAATCAGAACGATCGGAAGGACATGCACAAGATTCTTAATGAGCATCTGGACCTTAAGCTAATCTCCCCAGGAGTCTCTCCATACACCAGTCCCGGATTCTTAGTCAGAAACCATGGAGAAATCAAAAGAGAAAATCCAAGATTGGTGATCAACTACCAAGGGATCAACAAAATCTTGGAATTCGACGAATATTATATCCCAAGCAGAGAACACCTGATCAGCTGCGTCCAGAACGCAAAGGTCTTTTCAAAGTTCGATTGCAAATCGGGCTTTTACCAAATTAAGATGGAAGAAGAAATCAAGAAGTATACGGCTTTCTCCACACCGCAAGGACATTATATCTGGAATGTTATGCCAATGGGATTGGCAAATGCGCCTCAGATATATCAGAGGAAGATGGATAATCTTTTCAAAGACTACTTCAGCTTCATGTTCGTATATGTCGATGATATCCTCATCGCCTCAAGAAATATTAAAGAGCATGTTAGACATCTAGAAATATTCTCAAATGTTTGTCACAAGGAAGGATTAGTGCTATATGAAAGAAAGCGGTTATCCTAACAAGGAAGATTGAATTCCTTGGAATTGAGATCGATGAATCAGGTATCATTCTTCAAGGCCATATGGTTGAAAAGGTACGCGATTTTCCCGACGATCTCAAAATGGTTAAACAACTCCAAATCTTTATAGGGTTAGTCAATTTTGCTGGGATGTTTATTAACAATCTGGCAAGTTACAAGAAACTCTTTAGTCCGTTACTGAAGAAAGATGCCGAATTTCGATGGACGGAAGAGCATAAGGGAACGGTGCAGTAGCTTAAAGCCATCTGCCAGAACCTTCCTAAACTGGCCATACCCAATGACGAAGATGATCTGGTACTCTACACAGACGCAAGTGATTATTGGTGGGCGGCGGTTCTAACGAAGGTGGAATCAAAAGGAGAAGTCCCTTGCAGATATTGTAGTGGACTCTTTGCTGACAATGAAGCGGCAAGATGGCATATCAACGAGAAAGATTTTTTTGCAGTTCGAAAGGCTTTAAAAAATGGCCGTTATTCCTACTTTCTAAAAAGTTTACGTTGAAAATTGATAACACGAGTATTAAATCTTTCTTGAAAAATAAAATCGAAAGTAAACCTGAGAAAGCTAGATTACTAATGAAAGTGCAGGTATTCTGACAATGTTAGGTTAACAATGTTAGAGTAACATTGGTTGTCAGAATCCGATATGTGATCGTAGTTTAATATTTCTTATTATTGTTTTGCCAGATTCACTTAACTAATTAAGTTCCACAGTTGTGATTGTCTTTGATTATTATTCAGGGAACAAACTTGCCATAGGTTGATCATTCAAAGTTTCCTTTATAAGGAGTTTCCTTAACAAAGTAAACTGGTGCACATAAAAGGAAAGTGGAGTTCGAGTGCAACTAGGAAACATCCAAGTTGAGTCCTGATTCGAAGAAAGAGTCTTTCCCAAGTTAGTCTTCTAACAAAGGAACTATTATTCAAGAAGGACGGCGAGAACAAGGAAGAGGAGTTCGAAAAGGAAACAAGAAGAATTACCAACCGTGTACAACACACCTTGAAGTCCAAGTCAAGAACCTATATATAAGTGTGAAGTACATCAAGACAAATACGAGACAAGAGCTAATCAATCCGAGAGATTTATTTACATGTTGTTGAGTGTTCTCTTACTTTAGCAAAGTTTGTGAATTGTGAGATTTGTCTAAGCATTAGAAATAATTGAGCAATTCTTGCCTGCTTTGCTTTGTTCAATCAAGTCGAGAGTTAGGAGCTTGAGAGTTGAGATAACAACCTTTGTTAAAACTCTTGTGGTTATTTTGCCTACGGCTCGGAAGTTAATATTCATATATTCACTTCTTAAATTTTGCGTTCGTTTTTCTGCTGCACAAATATTCAACACGTTGTTAAAGTAACATTGAAAAGTTAACAACAAGCAAAGTATCAACCCGATCAACAATTTCAATTGGTATCAAGAGCCAAGCACCAACTCCACCAGTGTTTAGTGTTGATACAACAAGATGGGCAACACCAACCCTAGTGCCAGCAGGCTGCCAGTGCTGGAAGGACCGAACAATTATGCATATTGGACGATCAGACTCAGGGTCCACATCAAATCCATTGACCTGAGAGCATGGGAATCAGTTTTGGAGGGTTACACCATCCCTTACCTACCAAGAGATGGAGATGCTGATCTGGTACGTAAGCCCAAAGGACAATGGACAGCCAATGAAATTACTCTCTACAACTTCAATGAAAAGGCTCTCAATGCTATCTTTAGCTGGGTAGGTAATCACATGTCTAAACTTATTCAAACTTGTACACCAGCTAAATGCGAAATTAAAAGAGGTCCAGTGTTATGAATATAAAGGGTATGGTCATTATAAACGTGAATGTGCTAACACCCTCCGAGCAAGAGGGAACTCTCATTAGGTTTGTGTAGATGATTTCAATGAGGCTGACTTCAACTCTGGATCAAGCATTGATGAATACACTAAAGAAATCAACACTGATGCGTTGTACACTCAGATTAACTGGACAGGAGAAGATCCTAGAAACTGCAATGGAACCCGATGTTACTCTAACATTGAGCAACCAACAACAGCACATGAGATCTTCTTTGGAAATTGGGATGACAATGAATTAAAGGTTAACTCTGATATACACTCTGATTCTGATGAAACTAACTTTGATTGTTTTCATGGCTCAGTTGATCTGGAAGAGGAGCACTGCTTGTTGGGAGAACAGTCCCATGAGGAAATCATAGATGACCTTCATTCCACATTCATCAAACTGGAAAGGGAGAACTGCATGCTCATCAAAAGCAACAAAGCCCTAAAGTTTGACATTGAGTGTCTGAGAAACATGATGAAACTCTATGAAAGAGATCTTGACAAAGCTGAAGCTCAATTAAAAGAGGTAAAAGAAAAACTCAAGAAAGACGGTGAGATAATTGCAAAATAGAATTCAGGAACTTGTAAACTCGATAAGGTACTGAATTTGGGCAATCTAGGTATAAATGGTCTAGGTTTTGTTGAGAATGCATCCTCTTCTACTGTTAATTCTTCTTTACTCAAAAACAGCTTTGTTAAAGAATCTTCAAAATTGAGTTATGGTCCTATCAACATTGTTAAAAGTAAACCTACCTTTATCTGTCAATACTGTTATCAACCAGGTCATATTGAGCCATTCTGTAGAAAATACTTGAAAGAAAATGGCAAGAAAACAGTTTATGAATCTAAGGTTAAACCAACAGCAGTTTCTGATGTTAGTCCAACATTGGGTTCAGGACAGAAAGGTAAAACTTGGATAGAGAATATGAGATCCCCCAAAATCAAGATTTTGTGCAATGTTGTTTTCTCTGTTGTGTACTCTAACCTTGCAGGTAAGTGGTACTTTGACAGTGGATGCTCAAGACACATGACATGCAACAAGGAGAACCTCAAGCAAATGATTTTCCTCAATGCTGGAACTGTCACTTATGGAGGAGGCACCAAAGGGAAGATCATTGGAAATGGGATACTGAATGTTGAAGGATTTCCTCCTTTAAAGGATGTCCTACTGGTTGATGGGTTAAAAGCAAATTTAATCAGCATTAGTCAACTCTGTGATGATGATCTACTGGTTACTTTTGACAAAGTGTTCTGTGATGTTTATGATAGTGATAATGTTCTTGTTATGACAGGAACTAGATCCAAGGATAACTGCTATCTGGCCCAGGAAGAAGCAGAATATTTCCATGCTAAGATTGATGAAGCAGCATTATGGCATAGGAAACTGGGACATGTTCACTACAGGAACTTAGAAAGATTACAGAAAGTAGAAGTTGTGAGAGGTTTGCCAAAACTGACTAGTCCAGGTAAGCTAGTTTGTGGTAATTGCCTCAAAGGTAAGCAAACAAGATTTGTTCACACACCTCTTCAGGTACATAGTACATCTCCTAGAACTGGTAGGTGTTTTGAATTGTTGCATATGGACTTAATGGGTCCTATTGAGGTAAGTAGCTTGAATGGTAAGAAATATGCCTTTGTTATTGTTGATGATTTCTCCAGATATACATGGGTAAAATTTCTTAGAGAAAAGTCTGAAGCATTTGATCAGTTCAAAATTCTCTGTGCTAGTATCAAAACCTTGTATGGATCTACTGTGTCTAAAATTAGGTCTGGTCATGGAAAGAAATTTGAGAATGCTAGTTTTGATAACTACTGTAATAATGAAGGTATCTTTCATGAATATTCAGCTCCTAAGACACCGCAGCAGAATGGCATTGTTGAAAGGAAAAATAGAACTTTTCAAGAAATGGCCAGAGTTATGTTGAATGTTAAAGATTTATCTAAAAGACTCTGGGCTGAAGCTTTAAATACTGCTTGTCACATTAGTAATAGGGTGTATCTCAGACCTGGAACTAATATGACACCTTATGAAATCTTGAAGGGTGTGAAGCCAAATATTGCATATTTTCATGAATTTGGATGTGACTGTTATTTGTTGAATGACAGGGATTATTTGAGTAAATTCGATCCAAAAAGTGATAAATGCATCTTTGTTGGTTACTCTGTCAATAGCACATCTTTTAGAGTCTATAATCCCATATTAAAGACTATACAAGAGTCTGTGAATGTTGTGTTTGATGATTTCACCCTTGTAACATGTATTGGTGATGCTCCAGTTTCTGATGTTGAACCAACATTGGAAACTGAGAATGCTACACCAACCCTGGAACTTGATGTTGGTGCCGCTGAAGAGACAGAAACGGATGTTAGACTAAAAAGCCATCTGATCGAATTCACGAAAAGAAAGACCTTTTTCGAAAAAGACTCCATCGAAGAAGAGCGCATCTCGCAAAATAAAGGAATGATAGAGGTTAGAAGCAAAGCCCTGAAAATCCACCATAAAACGTGCTACACGCTCAAGTAAACTGGTATGGCACGTAGCACAATCCCTCACCTCGTTGAAGGACCTTCCCCGTCGAAAGAATCCAGAGAAGATCAGGGCCCTCTGTTTTCCCTCCGAAGTCCCCACCACCCTCGTAAGGATCCCCCTCTCTTGCACCTTTCGAAATCCTTACCCTATTTCAAGATCAGCACGAAGCAAAGACGAAGCTGACATGGAGCTTCTCGAAATCCTTATCCTATTTCAAGATCAGCACGAAGCAAAGACGAAGCTGACACAGAGCTCGTCGAAATCCTTATCAAAAGGGACGATACCTGACAGACTCATGTTCGATGAAACATACACCGCCATTCGAGAAAGCCTGGTTGTAAAAAGCTCTCAATGAGGCTGATGCCATTGACGACAGAATTTCTGTTAATCTAGCACGATTCAATGCCAAGAATCTGAATTTTAGGCGGGGGCCTAGGTTACTTGTCGAGGGTCCTTCTAGCGTAGGAGGCAAAAATTGGTACGCCGCTACTAAGAGGTGTGCTGTGGAGCCACAGGCTGCCGCTGAGGCCGAAGAGATCCCACAACCTTCACGAACACGACCTCGACCGTCTGAGAATCCTAGGCCAGCGCCACTGGCAGCATTGTTGATTACAAATTTTTGAATGACGAGAATTTAGAATCACTGAACATTAAGTTGATGGGATATCAATTGCGGGAAGAGCAGTCAATTGAGATCCTTAAAGGAATGTGGCCTCATCTCGACCGCGGTGTAGTAGTGAATAGATTGGGTTATCTTGATTTGGTACGCTTTGGGCGTTTATTCTTTGCTGCTACAGAAATTGTAATGTACCGACTATGTCGGGATTATAGTGGTCTGATTGAAGTCCAAGACAAACATAATGTCGTGGTCGACAAATTGAACGTGAGTGTGCATAGTAATGATAATAGTCGTTGCGCTGCGATCACACGTGCTCGGAATGCTGCCAAGGAAAGTGCTAAAGCTGTTAAGGATGCGTTTGAAGCTGGCGTTAATGCTAAAAAGGCTGAGGATATCGTGGCGGCACTTCGTGCCGAAATTGCTGCTTTGAAAAGGGAAAATGACTCCTTGAAACGGGAGAATGATTCTTTCAATGCATTGAATGAGGAGGCCGATACTGCGATCGCTGGGTTGGGTGACAAGGTGCGACATTGGAGTCAGAGGATTACCGGTGCGAGGTGGTTGTAACGACAAATTTCTGGATCACTGAAATTAAAAGACAAGAAAAGATTACAAAGTAAATTTGAATAAATTTAAAGTATAGTTGTGGTGCAATCTCTCTATTTGATCCTCTGATTCTTTTCTCAAACAAATGATTTTGAAATTTGGTTGACTTGAGTGGATTTGATTTTGATCTCTTCCACGTGTATTTGGGTTGAGCGTTAATCCAAGGGCTTTTGAGCTTGATCTTGAATTAGCAATCTACTTGACTTGATCTTCGCGATGAACAATTTGATCTTCATCTTGAATTTGTTGAATGTCAATCTTCTTTAGAGGAATCTTGATCTTCAAAATACTTGGATATTTGATAAACGTTGATTCGAGGGCTTGACGGCTTGACCTCGGATCGAACGAAAATTTGATTTGGAATTTGATTTGAAGGTTTGATAAAGAACGATATGATCTTCGTCTTCAGTTTTTTGAATTTCTTGGGTTCTAATCTTCTTGAATGGACTTCAATCTTCAAAAACAATTTTTCGAGGGTCTTGGGACTTGATCTCGGATTAAACGGATTTTTGACTTGAAGACGAATGAAGAACGGTATGAACTTGGTTTTGGATTTGTTGAACTTCTTGGAGTTTGATCTCCCTCGGCAGAAGCGCGATCTTCAAAAACGGTTTTTGGATGAAATTGAGACTTGACGGCGGATTGAAAGGAGTTCTTTACGAAGAACACCTTGAAGATTGTTGAAGAATGCCTTGGAGATTGCTGAACTTGTTGGAGAGGATTTGTTGAACTTTCTTGCTCTGAATTCTTGAATGCTGCATTGTGAGTTTTGTTCTTCAAGAGCACCTCTTTTATAGTTGTAGAGTGAATCTCAATCAGAATATTTTGATGAGATGGACGGTTGAGATCGCGTCTACGATTTCTTGATTTGGAAGATTTGACCTAGATGAATCTTCTTGATATCTCTTGAATATTGAGTCTTAGAGAAAAAGACTTTCCATGTCTTGAGATTTGATGAATATATATTTAATTTAACCCTAAAATATTATGATTAAATAATATATGTAGTTTTTTATTTCTTGTTTTACAAGACTTGTCATTATTTAATTTAATTGGATAATTTAACTCCAACTAATAAATAAGACATCATTTAATTTACCCATCATATATATAAAAATCAATAAATTTAACTACTTTACTTTGAAAATAAATGTGCTATAAATCCAGAATTAAATAGAAAATTAAATTGATAATTTATATATTATTTTCCACATGTTGTCATTTAATTAGACACAAATTTTACGTGTCTACAAATTGCCCCCTTGTGACTTGTTCGCGGACTCGTAGAAAAACATGTCGTGGACGAGTCACAATTTTATTTGGTGCTTGAGGAACAATTTCACAGCAAAGTTGGTTTCTTGCCAAATAATTTAGGCCCAATTTCATGAAGCAATGGACCTTCAAACGACCGTTTGTACAGTTCTCAATTGTGAATTGTGAACCTGTAAGCCTTATAACGCATCCTGCGACGCGCGTTCGGGTTCGTAGGTAATATTCCGTCCACCAAATCGATTGCTTGTCAGTTGCCAATAATGCAACTCGCTTCTTAACTAGGATTTCTGAAGAACTGGTGAGCTTGGACAATGCATCGGCCTTGCTATTTTCGTCCCGCAGAATCTGAGAGATATCGAAAAAACTGAAGCGTTCTGCCAGCATTTTAACCTTTGCAACGTACAATTTCATCGTCTCCTCTCTTGTCTCGTATTTACCCGAGAAATGGTTCGCTACTAGCAAAGAATCGGTGAACACATCCAAATGCTCTATGTCCATGGCCTATTTCGGGTTCACTCGGAGCTTTGGCAACGCTATATTTATCCCTGCTATCACAACTTCGTTGTTGGTCACCATGTAGTTCAAGCTAATGGCAAATTCGAACTCCCGGCGATCAGGAGATAATAAATAGATTCCAACTCCTCCCTTGTGGCTCGTGGCAGAGCCATCGGTATGCAGAATCCATGTGGTGGTAGCCCTACTGGTTCCTGCTTGGTCTGATATTGAATAAATGTAATTTGTGGATCCCGCCACACTATTGCCCAGAGTCTCGGCCATGAAATCAACCAATGTCTGCGCTTTGATGGAAGTTCGGGGCCTGAATTCTAAACCGAACTCACTAAGTTCGATTGCCCATTTGACCAATCTCCCGGAGGTCTCGGGTCTCGCCAGCACTTGCTTTAATGGCTTATCCGTAACAATTGTGATTGGGTGAGACTGAAAATACGGCCTTAGCTTCTGCGCCGTGGCTACGATTGCTAGAGTAAACTACTATATCTCCAAATAATTCCTTTCCGCGCCTTGCAGAACTCTGCTCACATAATGGATGGATAATTGCTGAGATCCCTTTTCTTTCACTAAAATTGTACTGATGGCGTGGGAAGACACGGCCAAGTACAAATACAACATCTCATTTTCTTCTGGTTTGGCCAGAAGTGGTGGACTCACCAAATATCTCTTCATCTGCTGGAAGGCATCCACATTCTGGTGCCCAGGTAAAATCCTTGCTTTTTTCTCATAACCTTGAAAAACGGTAGATTCTTTTCTGCCGAAGTCAATATAAATCTACCCAATGCTATCAAGCGGCCAACCAAACATTGCACGTCCTTTACCGTTCTTGGTGAGGGCAAATCTAGCACTGCCCTGATTTTATCCAGGTTGGCCTCTATTCCTCTTTCGTTCACCACATATCCCAGAAATTTCCCCGCAGTCACTCCAAATGTGCATTTTTTCGGGTTCAGCTTCATTCCATAAGCTCTCATGATAGCAAATGCTTCATCCAAATGGCGTGCATGTTCTTCCGCCTTTAGACTTTTGACAAGCATATCATCAATGTACACTTCCATGGATTTCCCAATCTGATGATAAAACATCTTCGCGACGAGTCTTTGGAAGTTGCTTCAGCGTTCTTTAGACCGAATGGCATCACCATATAACAATATACTCATGTGTCCGTTACAAATGCCATTTTGTTCTGATCATCCACAGCCATGACGATCTGATGAAAATCGCTATTGGCATCCATCATACTTAGTAATGCGTATCCCGCAGTCGAATCGACTAACAAATCTATTATGGGCAAGGGAAACGGGTCTCTTGGGCAATGCTTGTTCAGGTCAGTGTAATCCACCACATCCTCCAGGTTGCCTCCTTCTTCAAAACCAATACGACATTGCTCAGCTATTCTGAGAATCTCCACGCGTAAATATGTCGGGCCGCTAAAAGCTCATGTACTTCTTTTTTGGTCGCTTCATTCTTTTCTTTGCTAAAATTTTGTTTCTTCTGCCTCACCGATTTTGCATTCTTATCGACAATTAGCCGGTGCACTATGATTCTGGGATCTATCCCATGCAAATCAGAATCGGTCCAGGCGAAAATGTTTGAATTACGTCTGAGACAATCTACCAACGCAGCCTCTATCTATGGATCCATAGCTGCTCCAATTTTTATGATTTTGTCCGCACTTTCCCTGAATAGCTGAACTATTTTGAACTCTCTGAGTGGCTCCATTTTGCATTCTTGTCACTGCTTAACTAGCTGACTTTCAGCTTTCTCTCGACCTTGCTCTTGAGGTTCGGGTCTCTTTCCATTCTCATATCTACTCGTTCGGGTTTTCTTTCTTGCTTTGACTATTTCGCCTGACGGAACACGTCGTTTCTTCGTCATTCTAGCTACTTATATCTAAACTCAATTTAAATGGTGTTCTCACAGACGACGCCAATATTTTGATCTTATTTCGTCCGGGTTACAATACATCATTTACTGTTACAATGGGCCTGACTATGCCAAAATAATGCTAATATATTACAAGGTACAGACTAGCTTGGTCCGAAACACCTATTGTATATTGCAAGTATAAAATTACTCTAGATATCTAAGACAAAGAAACTGATGGACCTTCGATCCACGAATCTCGAATAGCGGTGGTTCGACGCTGCCCTAAATCGAATCAGAGTAGTCTCGAATGATATAAGATCGATGCTGGGGAATCTCGATCTAGTCCTGTATTGAATCGGATCCTATGTCGAATATGATAGAAGATCGAATCGAGCGAGTGTCGAATCGAATGTGTATCGAATCAATGAATTCGATCGATGTGAATGTGCATCGAGTGTATAATGTGTTTGAAAACGTTGGGGGACGAGGTATTTATAGAACACGTCCCGTGGATCCCGCATGTATGTCGAATTGGGTAGATCAAATGGGACGGATTCAATCTAGCATTAGGTCGAATGGCCGTAATTCGATATAGAACCTATTGGGCCCAATTTGATTGGACCGGACCTTCCTAAAATATCCCCATCAAGATACATTACACGGTGCCTGAACCTTGTATGTTTTTTCATCCGGGCAGTTTGAGATTTGTAGTTACACTAAAGTTGTCATTATTAAGGAAATATCACCATGAAACTGCTGAGTGCTGACCGTGCAGCAGAGACTGACTAAGGTTAGTTTCATAATCTCAAATCATGGAAAAAGAAAATAGAACAGAAAGTGGGGAGTGCTTGATCCATAAGATAGATCAACAATTACAGAAAGTTGAAGCTTTTGTCTGTAGACAGTTACAACTACATGCTATCACAAGCACTACAACGAAAGAAAAATAGTGCTGAAATAAGATATGCAGCAAATGAAGAATGACTGTCAAGAGATTCTCATGCGACGCGAGGAAGACTTTCTCACTCTTGATCCGTCATCGCAACCTTGAACCATTTTCCTTGTAAGACGAGAGATCTTGCATTCAAGTTCAATGCGCATGGTTGGCTTTTGGTCTCGTTTTCTTCTTTTCCAATCTGGCCAAAAGAAGGTGCTGGAAATCTTCGACAGAAGCGTCAATATCTTATCGAATCTCAACCGCTACCTTGTTAATGTCAATGCCTGTGTCCTGACTAGAATCAATTTGATCATATTCAATATCTGCAGCGTTTAATTAGTCGAATGTGAGAATATACAAATGGAAATTTCGGGTCTATTCAAATACGAAGAGGCAAGAGCTGTTCGAATTCTATGAGGAATCCCTTGTGCAGCCAAATTTCACCAGTTCTATATCCCACTGTGATCCATCAGCAAAACAAAACTACACTGGACTGTTCATTCATTTGTACATAAAATCATCAGAAAATATACAAAAATTATTGGCAACACTGGTCAGCCTTAAATTGGCGATATATATTGCCGGAATCAAACAACTGTCCGCATTAACCTGAATCTGAAGATATATATTCACCACAAGAAAAGAAAAGATATATATAAATAAAAATATATCTTAAAAGACTTCATTGTGTTTTTTGTTTGGATTGCAAAAAGATATATATTTTTAAAGAGATCAGGGCTCAAAATTTTCAACCGCCTTTTAATTTTTACTATGCTTAAATAAAATATACAATTAAATTTTTTGATATACTAGAAAGATATAATTGTGCAGGATCACTTAATCCGGCATCCAATCGTGCTTAGGTATTAATTAATCTGTCACGCTGAATAATTAATTAATTGCTTGCCATCACAGCCAAGAATTTTATTGGGACGCTACTGACGCTACAACTTCCCATATTATTATTAAAAAAAAAAAAAATTGCAGAAAAACCGTTCATTCTATACTTTAAAAAATTCAATATTTACACACTGGAGTGAACCAAAATTCTTCTACGCTCACTAGCGGACGGTTGGTAAGTTTCACTTTAACAAGATCTCATCTTTCTTGATTTTTGTTTATGGGTATTAAGGTTGAACTAATTGCAGCATGTTTTTTTTTGGACAAATTAATATTTCTGCCATGTAACTTTACACCGTTAAAAAAAGTGCCATGTAACTTTGAAATCGATAAAACTAACCTACGTTTTGGGTTTTTTTGAATTTTTCTGCCCTGAGCTTGCCACCTCACAAAAAATGCCTTTGTGGCATCCGAGGTGGCTTTTTTGGCACACGTCATGGCTGCCACATGGAATATATTTATGACAAAAATATATTTATATTCAGAATATATATAAAAATATAAAAAAATATATTTGTGTATTAAAATATATCAAATATATATAAATATATATAAAAAATAGAAAAATTATAAATATTATTTTTACTACTGAAATTAAAATATATATATATATATATCAAAAATATATAAATATATATAGAAAAAGGAAAAATAATTTTATTACTGAAATAAAAAAAAATAAAAAAACTAAAAAGAAAATTGAACCCCCCCCCACCCTGCAACCCCCCCCCCCCCCCAACCCCGCCGCTGTAATTGCAGCGGTGGCGTCGATTGACGCCACCACTGCTGCAATCGCGAGTTGCAGCGGTGGCGACGTCGATTGACGCCGCCACCGCTGCAACCGCGAGTTGCAGTGGTGGTGGCGTCGATTGACGCCACCTCCGCTGCAATTGCAGCGGCGGGGTGGGGGGGGGGGGGGGGGGGTTGGGGGGAGCGGCGGGGTTGGGGGGGGGGGGGGGGGGTTGCAGGGTGGGGGGGGGGGGTTCAATTTTTTATTTTTTTTATTTTCGTAATATTAAATAATATATATGATTTTTCCATTTTTTATATATATTTGATATTTGTTTTTTAATTTCAGTAATAATAAATAATATTTATTATTTTTGCCTTTTTTATATATATTTATATTTTTTTTATTTCAGTAATAATAAATATTATTTATTATATATTTTAAATTTCAGTAATAATAAATAATATTTCTAATTTTTGCCTTTTTTATATATATTTATATATATATTTTTATTTTCAGTAATAATATTTATGATTTTCCCTTTTTTCATATATATTTATATATATTAGATATATTTTAATACATAAATATATATATATATATATATTTATATATATTCTGGATATAAATATATTTTTATTTTAAATATATTCCATGTGGCAGCCACTTAGCACAAAAAATATATTTTTATTTTAAATATATTGATGTGGCGTGTGCCAAAAAAGCCACCTCGGATGTCACGGAGGCATTTTTTGTGAGGTGGCAAGCTCAGGGCAGAAAAATTCAAAAAAACCCAAAACGTAGGTTAGTTTTATCGATTTCAAAGTTACAGGACACTTTTTTTAACGGTGTAAAGTTACAGGCAGAAATATTAATTTGTCCTTTTTTTTTTTTTTTTTAGAATACTAGAATGATGTTGTATTGTGTTCTTGTTTTTGAACATGCATTTATTTGTGCCTGTGTATGAATGTTTCTGGAATTACATTACTTTAATAACTGTCCCTTTTCACATTAGTGGTTAACTTTACCTTTAAAAACATCTTTTTTACTTGTTATGTACCCAGGTAATTAGGATTTTGAACAAGTAGAAAAGTTTGATAGGGAGTTTTCATCAAAAGAAAATAGTTGGGGAAGAGATGGAATATGTGGGGTTGTTGGAGTATAGTGATGTTTATCAGAATATGGTAGAAGCTAGGGCAGGGGATGAACAGCTTGATACTGAGTTGAGTGAATTGGAAGACGACAACAGGGTTGATGCAGATTATAGGGACTTTCTCGTGTCCTGTATTCGACGAGCCGAGAAAGATCGTTTTACGGCATACGAGGAGGAAACACAACAATAACCGTGACAATGGTAATGATTACGATAGCGAGGGTGAATATGATCCTGAGTATGAGCTTTTCTTAAAGAACTTGAGGAAGCATGGAAAGTCGTACGCACTTCAGAATGAGGTTGATGGTTTGCCATTGGTTGTATACGAACAAGATTCGGGTTCAGATAGTGAGCTTGATCCAGAACCTAGGAGAGTGACAAGGAGTGCTACGAGACATGCACGCGAAGTTTCAGAGCAGATTCTTGATGAAGAAGAGGATTCCTGGCTTGGTTCAGATTGTGAGCGTAATCCAGTACCTAGGAGAAAAACAAGGAGTTCTACGAAACGTGACAATGAGAAACTGTCTTACAGAGAATCAGTGGAGCTGGCCAAGAGCAAGAAAGTAGAGAAGGTAGCATGCAAAATTGATGAGATTGAAGCGGATACTGAATATCAAGAGTTCCATCGAAGTTGCAAAATCGTGGATGGTCATTTGGCTTATCGGAAAGGTGGTCATTCAGTTGTATATTTCACAACTAGTGAAGAAAATGATGACATAAGTGACATCTCCTCCTCTGATGTGGAAATCATAGAGGTTGCTTTAACTTAAATCTCTTCACTATAGTGCTAATCTGTATGGTTGATACTTTATACGTCTTGCTCGCTTCGGGCCTCGTTTTTATCCCTTGTCTTTGTTATTTATGTATGTTGCGTGGTCTCACTTCTACAGATGGATGAGGACGCTTCTCTGAATGCAGAAGCTGAGTTTAGGCGATGGGCAATTTCCGTTATTAGAAAACCGTATAACCACAAGGAGTAAAATAGGCTTTGGGAAGAGATTACAATCTCCAAGCCTGTATGTCGTCACAAGGACTTGCGTAATGGGAGGGAGAGGGCATATGCGACGGGGAAACCTGGAAAATCCCTCCTTTACGACTACCCTGGTTAGTTTAAGACTTTGTGGTTTTACTTAACTTTTTGATGCTTTCATTGGACTACTTGTACCTTAATAGAGATATAGTAAAACTGTGTCCTTAAAATTTTGTGGTGGACATCGTCGATGGAAGTGTTATGCCCACAGCTAACCACTTGAAGAACAGAATTTGTGTCCTTCTTGTCTTTTGATTGGGGGTGTCTGAATTTATTTAGTTTTAGCCTTGTTTCTTCAGACGAGCTGAGTCTTTTCTGATTTGTGTTCCATGCAGGGTTGCTTGAACGGTCTTTTGTGATCGCCCTGCATCTGCTTTTTGTTACATCTTAAACTCCGGTGTTTATGCATTAGGCTTACGTAAACAAAAACTTTTTGCACGAGATGAATTAAATATGTGAGTAATTGTTTAAACGTGAGGGTTTAATGTTATGCCTGTTTTTACTGCACTGGTTTGCATTTCTGCAACACTGTCTTCTGTGAAATTTAAGTTAATTTGACATAGCAGTCTTTCTTACAACTTTGATGCAATATAAAGAGGTCCGGATTCTCCTAATCTTTGTTTATGTGAATTGGCCTCTAGACTTCGCTGTTGAATAGAAGACGTGTATAGGAGTGTACACATATTACAAATTTATGAGAAACATGTTATCCAATTGGCCTTCAAAGTTTATTTAGTATTTTACTCTATGGATATTTTATCAAAGCTGAGTTATTTCAACTTATATCTTCAAAAATTTCAGGGTTATTAAAAACTTTTGAGGTTAAAAATATGTTTCTTAACTTCTTATTAAGGTTAGAAGTTTTTTCCACTGACATGATTTTTCTTGGGTGATACTTCATTTGAAAATTATAGTAATTGATGAATACAGATCTTAAGGAGCAGCTTTGCAGTTGCGGGACAATAAATGTAAATGCTTGAACCTCGTACGGGGTTCGTCTTTTATCTTCAGGTTGGTAGCTTATTTCACATCCTGAACCTACGATGTCCTTGTAGTTTACCTTTTTCTCTTCTACATGACATAATGCATTGTTTGTGACGAACCGGTGAAAATCCTTTTTCTCTTCAACACAACTAATGTGTAGATGCACGAGAGAAATAAATAGATATTATAGGACAAGTACATCCAGTTAGTACTTCGTTAGAGTCTACTAGTACTACGGGTGATTTTCTTTTTGATAGTTCTAGTTATGCTTATTATTTATTGACTGCGTTTTTTTTTTTTTTTTTCTCGTTATTTAGCGTGAGATTATGACTTTTCAGAATAAGTAGATGTAAGTAAGTGATAGGGAGTTTATTATCAAATGTGGGTTGGAGTATAGAGATACATATCAGGGATTTAGTAAGAGCTAGGTCAGGGGATGAATAGTTTGATACCGAGCTGAGCGAAGACGAGAGACGGATCGAGATAGATTCGCATTACAAGGACTTTTTGTTTGACCTGAGTTTAAGGCATACGGATGAAAAAAAAGGGGATAGCGATATTGATGAGTAGAATAGCGATATTAATGAAAAGGTTTAAACTTTGAAAGATCATGGTATGGCTTACGCACTACACGATGAGAGGGATGGTTTGCCTTTCATTGTAAAGTGCTTATGATAAGCCATACAATGATCCAGTATATACGATGAAGGTTTAGGTTCAAATAGGGAGTTTGATCCTGAAACTTGGAGTACTACAGAATATAAACATGAGGTTTCAAATCAGAGTTCTGTTAGAGAGATAAAGGACGATTAGGGGCCTCTCGTGCAACAGTTCTTTGTTTACGTTAGCAAAATGCATAAATACCCGAGTTTAAGATGCAACAAAAAGCAGATAGAACTCAGTTCTTCCAAGACTAAAACTAGATAAATTAAGATATTCCAGCCAAAAGACAAGAAGCGCGAATTCTGTTCTTAATAATGTGGTAACTGTGTCCATAACCTCAAGTTTGTTCCAATTGCTATAAAACCAAGTCGATAAACTTTCCACTCTATGGATACTTCCATTTAGCATGTCCATCACGAAGTTAAAGGGCACAGTTTTGTTATACTTAAGGTACAACAAAAGCATCACAAAATCAAGTAAACCTCAAAATTTTAATCTGTCAAAATCAAGGCCTCAAATTCTTCAACTAATTAGGGTGATGGTCAAGATAGGAATTTGTTTCTTTATCCGTCCATATACGGTTGGTTCATTGCACGTTAGGCTAAATGCTATGAAGAGATTAAGTTATAGCTACCGCTATGATTTCCACATCAGAGGAGGAGATATCATATCATACAGATAAAGATGGAATCCTATCTTGACCTTCTGGTTAGTTGAGGATTTTGAAGTTTTACATTTGGTTATATATTCTTGATTTTAAATTGCTCTAAATAGACTTGAGCACCTTAAGAAGATATAAGCAAAACCTTCCCCTAAACTTTTTGATAAATATGGTAAGTGGAAATTTGTATTCCATATTCAGTGGGAAATAGTGTTATGCACTTAACTTGCTGAGACTATTTGAAATTTATTGATTTGGTTTTGTGGTGATGAACAAAATTTATGTTATGCATAGATTGAGCTGTTCTTTTAGCTGGTGTCTTGATATGACTAGCTCTAGTGTTGTTCCGAGGGATTAACTGAATTTATCAAGTTTGCGTTATTTTCATGGTTTCTTGAACAGTTTTTCATAGTTGTATCTGTTGTTTGTTGCATCTCAAAGTCGATACTCATGCGTTCTACTAACCGAAACAAAAGAGACTTTTGCACGAGCAATTCAGTAACATAGGATCATAATTTAGTGCCTTTTAATATCATGAGTTGTTTTAAGTGCAAGAGTTGTGCATTCGTATAGTTCTGCCTAGTGTCTACTGTCGAGTTCAAATTAATCATCAGAATTTATTTCCTCATGACTTTTATTAGGTGAAATGGGTCAGGATTTTCTTATATTTGTTTGTGCAACATAAAAAGCAAAAAATTACGAGAATTTTTTTTTCCAATTCTACTCTAGTTGATAGTTCTTTATTTTGTATTTTATTCTGTGAATATTTCATCAAAGATGAGTTGATAAAGGCAAATATAGATGATGACAGGATATCATCTTGTTCTGACATGGAACGAGATTTATGAACTTAAACTTGCCTACACTTCAAATTGTTTGAGATGTATACAGCAGAAAAAGAAATAAAAAAGTGAAAGTCTGTTGAAACCTTCGAGTCCATTAGGCGAGTAAGAGTATGTTTTTTACTTATTATCAAGGTTACAAAGTTTGTTCTATTGATATGATTTTGTCTAAGGTACTACGCTGCAAAATTCATATTTTTAATGTATGCAGATCTTATGGAGCATGTTTTGCAGCTTGAAAACAAAAAGCCCAAATGCTTGAACCTCTGGCTTTGGTACTTATTTTGGCTTCAGGTCGGTAGCTTAGCCCACATCACGCATTTACACTGTATTTGAATTTACCCTTTTCGAGATCTTTATTTATGATGAACGAGTGAAAAAAGTAGCGTACATCGCGTTATCCAACGCCTAACTCAACTGATGCAAAGTGCACGAGAAGAATAAATAGATATTACATGAGGGGTGCATAAAAGTCTACTAGTAATACATTGTTCTTGTGGCCGAATATTTTTAACCTTTGAAACAGAATTGCCAGCATGAGGGATCTTTAAGACCTTGGCAAGATTCAGAATGCCTTTCCATTAGATCTCATTAATATAACTCCTTCGCAGAGGGATGCCTTTCGCTCCTGATCGAACTTTAGTTTCTGGTATGTTTGCGAAGAGTGCTCATATTCTTCTTTAACAATTTTTTATTGGAGCACAACTTCCAATATATTTTGATGAAAAAACATTTCACTCTTTCTTTTAAAGGTCCAATCCTTCCACACACACACGCACAGAGTACACTCAGTGTGGCAGACAGTATGTAGGTAAGGTGTTTTTGAAGGATTCATCCCCAAAAACAAAAGGTTGTTTTTGAAGGAAGGTTAAGCCCCTTGTGCCTTCAAAATATAGATACAAATTTTTCTATATTTTGAAGGCACTAAGGATGTTAAATTTCAATTTCAAAAAGTTCAGCACTATCCAGAATCTCCATGTTAACTTTTAAGATTTTGGAACTTTTTGGTACTTTAACTTGTATTTGTGTGAATGAAATTATGTGGGGGTTATATTGGTTTTTCCTTTAAAGATATCTTCTTTTTTCTTGTTATGTAGCATGAGATTAGGATTTTTCGCAATACGTAGATGCAAGTAAGTGATAGGGAGTTGAATATCAAATGTGGGGTTGGAGTATCCCAGGGATCTAGTAAGAGCTAGGGCAGGGGATGACTAGTTTGATACCAGCTGAGCGAAGACGAGAGACGTTTCGAGCAAGATTAAGGGATAGATTCGCATTACTAAGACTTTTTGTTTGCCCTGAGTTTAAGGCATGCGGAGGCGAAAAAAGGGATAGCGATGTTAATGAGTACAATGGCGACTGGCGAGGAGAACGATTATGATCCCGACCATGAGGCTGTCTTAAAAGGTTTGAACTTTGAAGGATCATTGTGTGGCTTATGCACTTTGATTAGAGGGATGCTTTGCCTTTGGTTGCTGTATAGTATATAGCAACCTGCTATATACTATACAACCACCAAAGGTGAACCATCCCTCTCATCGTGAAGTGCATAAGCCATACCATGACCCAGTATATACGAAGAAGGTTTAGGTTCAGATAGGGAATTTGATCCTGAATCTCGAAATGTGAACGTGAGGTTTCAAATCAGAGTTCTGTTGGAGAGATAGACGGAGAGGACAATGAGGAGCCTGCTCGTGCTACAGTTCTTTGTTCAGGATGCATAAATTCCCAAGTTTAAGGTGTAACAAAAAAAGCAGATATAACTCAGTTCGTCCAAGACCAAAACTTGATAAATTAAGATATTCCAACCAAAAGACAAGAAGAAGCAACATTCTGTTCTTAATAGTGTGGTAACTGTGTCCATAACCTCAAGTTTGTTCCAATCGCTATAAAACCAAATCGATAAACTTTCCACTCTATGGATACTTCCATTTACCACGTCCATCACAAAGTTAAAGGGCACAGTTTTGTTATACTTAAGGTACAACATGTCCAGTGAAAGCATCAGAAAAATCAAGTAAACCTCAAAATTCTAATATGTCAAAATCAAGTAAAGCCTCAAAATTTTCAACTAACTAGGATGGCTGTCAAGATAGGATTTTTATTATTTGTATCCGTCCATATATGGCTGGTTCATTGCACGTCAGGCTAAATGCAATGAAGGGATTGAGTTATAGCTACCTCTATGATTTCAACATTAGAAGTGGAAATATCATATCATACGGATAAAGATGCAATCATATGTTGACCGCCATTCTGGACTTCTGGTTAGTAGATGATTTTGATGTTTTACAGGATTTGGTTATATATTAAATTTCTCTTAAAGAGACTTAATGTACCTTAAGAAAATATAAACAAAACTTTTTGATGCATGTCGTAAGGGGATGTTATTATTCAAATTGAGTGGGAGATAGTCTTATGCACTTAATTCACTAAGACTATTTCAATTTATTGATTTGGTTTTGTGGTGATAAACAAACTTTTGGTTACGCATAGATGTAGCTGTTCTTTTGCTTGGTGTGTCTTGATTTCACTAGCTCTAGCGGTGCTTCGTGAGATGAGCTCAGTTTATTTCAATTCATGCGTTCTGCTGACTGAAAAAAAAAAAAAGACTTTTGCACAGGTAATTCAGTAACCTAGAATCTGGGGACATGTAATATCATGAGTTGTTTTCAGTGCAAGAGTTGTGTATTTGTATAATTCTGCCTAGTGTCTACTGTCGAGTTCAAATCATCATAATGTATTTCCTCACGACTATGATGAAGCAAAATGGGTCAGGATTGTGCAGCATAAAAATTACAAATTTTATGAGAATTTTTTGTTCGATTCTATTCCAGTTGATAGTTACGCAAAATATAGAAGATCTCATGATAAATGCTTTCATAGAGACAGGATATCATCTTCTTCTGACATGGAACGAGTTTTATGAACTTTAAATTACTTACACTTCTAATTATTTGAGATGTATACAACAGAAAAAGAAAAAATGTGAAAGCCTGTCAAAATGTCCTGGCTGTGAGCCTCAAATTTTCATGGTTTTTGGTAACCTTCAATTCCATTGCGAGAGTAAGACTGTGTTCTTAACTTCTTATCACGGTTAAAGAGTCTGTTCAGTTGATATGATTTTGTATGTATGTTACCTCAAATTTTATATTTTTAATATATGCAGATCCTATGGTGCATCTCTTGCAGCTTGAAAACAAAAAACCTAAATGCTTGAACCTCTGGTTTTGGTACTTCTTTTGGCTTCAGGTTTGGTAGCTTAGTTCACATCATGCATCTAAAATGTATTTATTTTTCATCCTCTTTTAGATCTTTATTCTTTTACAGCATAATGAACCAGTGAAAAAAGCAACATACATGTTATCTAACCTAACACTACTGATGCAAAGATGCACGAGAAAAATAAACAAATGTTACATGAGAGGTGAATAAAAGTCTACTAATAATACATATATTTTTCTTTCAACAGTTTCACTCATGCTTATTATTCTCGTGACCGGATTCTTTTAACCTTTGAAACAGAATTGCCAGCGTGAGGGATCACTAAGACCCTGGCAAGATGCAGAATGCCTTTCCGTTAGCTTTCATTAATATTGTGGCATTTCCCAGAACTTCTTCCTGGAGGGATGCCTTTCGCACCTGATCGAACTTAAGTTTCTGGTTTTCTGTTGTGCGAGGAGTGCTCATATTCTTCTTTAACAACTCTCTTTTTTCTGGCTTTGTCCCTCCTTTCCTAAGTTCATGAGCCGACTCACTACACTCGTAATGATTTTCTATAACGGAGTAAGACCTTGACCAGGCTTTTTTAAACCTTTCAAAGCTCTCAGACATTTTTTGGGGCAGCTGATTACTCGTAGGGCCGGATGGCTGAGGCAAACGCACCTGTCTCTAAGTTTAGCTATTTTGAGGTAGTGTCTTTTCTCTGGTTTTCTTCTTTGTTCTTATAGTGTTTCAGTCTTTAGTCGTGACAAGTTCAGGTTGATAGTGGTTTGATCAAAGCGTTTCTCATAGTTGTTGCTGATGTACAAAACGACGGTTAAAAGCAATCCTTTATTCAATTCCTATTAGCTGGAACATGTGAAGACTGTAGAACGTAACACTAGAAACGACAAGAAGAAAATAAATTCACTGGAAATTGCTGAAGTTGGGGGCGTTCGCTTCAGACATTTGGTCCTACGAACTATTAGATGTCCCAAGAACTATCTGAGCGTGTTGAGAAGGGCTTCAAGAAGCCTAGTTCGAGTACCTACTATGTGGTAGAAAATCATCATGAGCATACTAAATTGGCTCAAGCACTTAAGAAAGGAGATGGGCAGAGCAGAGTGAGAAAAAAGAGAATGACGATGGAATTGATTCAGACACAAAGATTCTTAAAAGTGCTGAAGTTTTTTGAAGGAAACTTAAGCGCGGAGCTTTCAGTTGCCTCGACATTCTGCACATTGTGTAAGGCGCCTTTTTGCAGATAATCAAACCTGTCCGCTGCTTCTTTGTTGTGCGAGGAGTGCTCGAATCAATAACCTCAAACGAATTCCATGACTTTTAGTGGAGTTGCAGTTGTATCTACTCCTTACAAAATCGTAGAGTTGCAGTTGTACCGTATAAGATAATACTCCTGTTTTGTAGACTTTTAGTGGAGTCAATGACTTCTCTATTCTATATATTATGTATTTTTATTTGTGTATAAATTCATCACGATTTTCGAAAGACTTTTGGAGTAGTAATTAATAATAAGAGAATATTGATATTTTGATGATGTTAAGGACACATGATAACTGGGAGAGGCTTGTTGCTGCTACGCTTAAAAGACAGGAGATTTGGGAGCTTTGTCATGCTCCAAGCATCAGTGTCAGTTCTCGATCATCGGATTGCAGCCCACTTTCTCTGATTCCAGATTTTCCACTGGACAGCATTTCACCTTCCCCTCTTGATTTTGGGAGCTTTAATTCTGATGATTAGGAAGTTGGATCGATTTTTGGTGTCGAACCAAAATAGGTTGTCATGAATGGGAAGCCTCTTGATAGTAGGGAACTCAAACCTGGATTTCTATTGGTGTGAGTGTGACAAATTCGCAGGTGTTTGGTGGGAGGTATATATAGTTTCAATGTACTTGTGCTTTATTTGTAACATGTCCTGATGTCCGTCTTATAAGCATTTCCATTCTTTGTACTTGACTCTAGCGAATACAGAATAATCTGAGAATGGTTTGGTGTAAAGTTCACTATTAGAATTCAAATTCTTGTAATCCAACAGATCTGAAGATCAAATCAAACCTATACCGTTCAATATAAGGCACTGTTCCAGGCGAGTAGATCAAGACTTTCCACTAAATCATAATTCGTAACACTGAGAATTCACCAACAAAACGTTCTGCCAAGCAAAGGCTGACGCACAAGATCTTCACCTATCGTCCATTGCTATTCGACTGCAAGTATGGTGACGGTTTCTTTTGTTTACTCCAAAGATACATGCATTGCCTACTTGATATGCTGATAATTAAGCGAAAAAAGGAATTCATAACAAAAATATTTTGTCAAGCAATGGCCATATAAGACCATGTCATATCTTGATCCGGTGTCACAATGGAACTTGAAATGTTAAATCGCCAAAGGAATGTTTGATGCTCAAACCTCAGTCTAAAGTTCACTGAATTCAACTGCGAAAAATTGTAACTTCCCATATCAACTTGTCTCTGATGCGTACCGCAAGGATGAATTGTTCCTATTCGAGTCGGAACTCAACTCCCAAAGAAAACTAGAGAAGAAGAAATAGAACACTCAAATATTTACTGCATAATAAAAGAAGTACAAATAGTGTACCTAATATATAATACTACAATCACACGGCTAATGCAGTTATCCTACTAATAAACTGCTGCAAACTCTCCTTAACTAGTAATATAACTCCCCACTAACTCCACTAACACTATTTGCCCACTAACTCCACTAACTCTATTTACATAATTACATAATTAAACAATTAAATAAATACCTAGACTAAAAACATAATTAATATAATAAACATGATACAATGGAGCCGTATCATTCTCTCTCATTAACTTCGCCTACTTTGAAGGCATTGTCCTGCATGAAATCCTTCCATCCACTGGTCAGTTTTGAGGTGCGTCCAGCCTCGGACCACTTGACAGGTCATGTCTTTCCATTGAAGTTGCGAAGGGTTATATTGTTCTTCTTTCCAGGCAAATTTGCTCTTGTGAAAGCTAGTGAAATACCCTGCTCAGTAGAGAGATTAAGTTAAGTTAGAGGAACCACCTGATGCATATGCGTAACATAAGAGATTATTTAGTATCAGTTGTTGCATAGCTTACCGAATTGTATTTGAAGACATAGGACGGCTGCATAAGAGAGATATATAATGGGTTACAGAAGTTGGAAGACACTTTGCCTTCTGATAGATAGGCTATGCTACTTTCCCTTTCTCGGATTGCTTTACACGCCCATCTCTATATTCTTCTGTTAGGAAAGATAATTTCAGCAATCAATTATTAGATCAAGAATATCAAAAAGCTACAAACTTACATAAACAGTTGTTCAAAATTAATTATTAAAGTTAATAAAGTTGAAATCACTCAATCAGCACATACCAGGTCTCTAACTTGCTAGCTTTGGTGAGTTTCATCTGTTGGATCTTTTATCCAATAATGTTGGATCGTTAATCCAACGTTGGGCTTATATGTTAATAATTATGTAATACGAAATGTCATTAATAATAAGCCCGATAAAAGTGATCTAAAGTTCGGTTAAATTATGGGTTTAATGTATCTAATAGGGTGTGGGCCTTTAATGGGTAGAAACTGTTGTAACTTGTGCTTACGATGATGGCCGAAGCCCAAGTTACGGAATTAGGGCACCAGGGTTTTGGTGACCTAATATTTAAAGGTGGTCATGGTCCCCAAATCACACGAGTCACTTTCTATACTAAATTCCATCGATAGTTAGATCAAGAGAGAACTAAAGGAACTCTTAAGAGGTTCGTGCTGATTTGGAAGACCAACCACACGACGTTTCACAAGCAATTAATCATACGATGTAAGGTACGCTTCCACAATCCAGTTATTTGGCTTATGTGTTTAATTCTCCATGATTGACATGAACGCTCTTGGGTTTCGTTTTCGGTCCCAACAAGTGGTATCAGAGCTACTTCATGTTGAATCATTGGGATTAAAGTTAATGATTTTATTTCAATGATTAATTGTTGCTACGTTCTCAATAAATAATTATGCTTTGTATGAAATTATTTTGCGAACGTACATGTGGTTTGATTCATGATTAAATGTTCTTGATTTAACTAAGATTACGGTTTTCGTTAAAGTGTGGCTCAGATTTGGTTACATGTCAATATGTTCATATTTGTATTTTATCTTAAGCCATCTGACATCCATAATTAAGGTCACTTATGTGCATGGATTAAAATTTCGGTTTCGTATGACTTTTCGGTGTATTAAATATAAGAAACGTTTCGAAAAATTTCGGAAACATTTCGAAAAGTTTCGAAGATATTTCGTAAGCAATAGGAGCAAAATAAAATATCACATAGAATTTCATAAAAAGATTCATTGAGAAACCAATATTTATTAAAATGATGATATAAAGACCAAGGAAATATTAAAAACCTTCATTCGGTTTAATTTACATGGAAACAAATGTCATTGAACAAAATAAAATGTTTTTCATGAACCACACAAGTTTTAACATTATAAATAACACCACCGCTAATACTATTAATTGTCAGAATTAACAATTGCATTAGATGACAAT
Organism: Linaria vulgaris; assembly: GCA_948329865.1. Taxonomy (NCBI): domain Eukaryota; kingdom Viridiplantae; phylum Streptophyta; class Magnoliopsida; order Lamiales; family Plantaginaceae; genus Linaria; species Linaria vulgaris. The sequence continues at coordinate 9,017,711 of OX415249.1, read as the reverse complement.
TCCACATGCGCTTCGTTTCGGTTGGCCATGAAACCGAAAAATTTCGGCCGTTTCGTAGGAAACGGACCGAAATTTTGAACCATGCTTATGTGGTTAAGGAGTAAGTTTTGGTAACTTCTTGAATTATAAGGTTGTACAGTTCAGTTCCTATTCAGAATTCTATTTGTGTAATTTTGATTAAATATTGTGGCTGTTTTGATTAAGTCTTTTCTGATGGTTTCTTTGATAAGTCAAATTCGGCAACAATAAAGTAAAGAAATTTGTTCTGCTGTTCACAATCTCTGATTTCCTAAAGATGAGATTTAGTTCTCGGAAATTCCGAAATACTTGATTATCTTTTCCTTTTCTGAGAGATTATATATATTAAGGATTAAAATAAAAGGTAAAGCAAAATAAAAGAAAGGGAAAATCAAGAAAGTGATTTTTTATCAAAAAAAAAACGGGGAACGACGCCGGCGGACGTCTTCCGCCGGTGCTGAGAAAATTATGCTGCAAATATATAAGAAGGAAATCAAAATTACAAATTGATTTTTTGTCAATTAAAGGGAAAGGCAATCCGCATAGAAACTTCGCCGGAACTAAGAAACTTAACCTGAAAAGTTTCACGGCCGCCCGACCACGGCGGATTAGGCTCAGCGGCGGTTCATCGCCGCTACTGTCTTTCATTTAAAAAATAATAATAATAATAATAATACGCCGCGATCAATTCTAAGGAGATTCCGACGGGAGAGACGAAGATGGTGGCGGCACTCGCTGCTCCGCCGTTGTTCCGATTGGAGGAGAAGGCATTGTGCAAGCTTGAAGAAGAAGATGATTATAATTGCAAAACAGCCCTTATGTTTAATACAATTCTTGCAATATTGCAATTAAGTCTTATAAAGTGCAATTTGGCCCCTGCCAAGTGCAGCTCTAGTCCAGATCTTTCGTAAAATTGCATCCCTCTCCTGTTAATTGCAAAACGTCCCCTGACAATTGCAATTTCCGCCTAGATCTTTTCCCGAATTGGAATCAAGTCTAGTTATATTGCAATTCCAGTCTTTACATCTTGCAAATTGCAAAGAAGCCCTAATATATTGTAGATAAGTTTCTTATTACTACAAAATAGTCCTAGAAAATTCCAATTCCATATTGGCCTTTAAGTTTAATAAAATTTTATGGCCCAACTACAACTAAAGTTAAAGAATTAAAGTTTTAGCCTTTAATAAAATTAAAGTAAAAGATTAAACAAATTTGGGCATGGGTCAAGAAACTGGAGCAGGATACAAGTCGAGTTTGACTTGTCCAGTCCTGACTCAGTCAAAGGTCAAAACCTTGACCATTGACTTGTGATTAAAAAGGATAAAAGCCCAAAATTTTCTAGCGCAATCTTGAGTTTTAATATTGGAAAAGGTATATATATTTTAAGATATGTTAATTGAAGCAACATTTCGCAAAAGTGAGATCTCTTGTGGAAATTAATTTATTTGAAAATATAAATGGTAATGTGCATGTAACTTATGTGAGTGTCCATCGGCCAAAAGGAATATCGATGTTTATCATAATTGCATGCATACTTGCATAATTAAACTTGTGATGATTATGCGGTTTTGCATGTGAACATAATATCGGCCAAAGGTAGAGTTATGTTCGACATTTATTGTCAAAGTTTAATTTTTGCTTCAAGATAACACTTACAAGTTAACATTTGGTCAAAGATAAAATGTTAATGGAGTTCTGGTATCTTGAGATGGGAATTACCAATATTTAAATTTGATTTTGCTTCAAGGTTAATGTGAGCATGTATAAGATGTATTCTGTTGTAGCACATGCTACTTATAACTACCAATGAAAACTACCAACATAAATTATATTTCGGAGTTAAAGCACTTTAATTTTTATCATGAATCTTCATCTTGCGTTACGGATTACTTCTCTACCACATCTTAAGAATAAAATTTACCTTTGCAACAAGGGTAATATAAAATTGTGGGAGAAAATATTAAACGCATGTGTAGGATGGTCATGAACAAGACAATCTTAGTAACTTTTAGGGGTATTATTCAAAATATATATATTAAAGTTAAGTTCCTTAAGGATATAAAAATAACGTTGTCCAGAATGATAAGTCTAAAATATATACATTCTTGACAATTTTAATTTTTAAATATGTATGACGAAATGATGATATTAGGGAGTAAATCTCGAAATATCTCGTATTTCCTTAATACCTAAGGACAAAGCAAAATACAATCTTACAAAAGCTGGAAATATAGCAACTCAGAAGAAACAACAAAAGCCACCAATTAAATTGGAAAAGAAAAGGTTGTTTCTCATTTGAGTTTTTAATCTTAAGGAGAAGAAGTGCTAATTGTCATGTTAGGCGTGTCAAATGGTGTACTTCTTAATTTGATAATTTCACAGATTAAATTAATTTTGGCTACATAAGACCCATGTGATGGATAGATTAAGTCGCAGTATCATACATCACTATGTCTATGAAATGTTCTCTAAAATGTCTAAAGTCAAATGATGGTGAAATATGCATCTATTTGCGTGATGACAATAAGTTCAAGTTGAGGCAATAAAGAAATTTAGTTTACAATGAAAGAACTGTTTTTCAAAATTTATTTTGGTAAAGTCTTTCTATTTTCGTCTTTTGGGAGAAAATATTATTTTTTGAATAAATTAAGACATTTCTTAATTTATCAAGTTACTAAAAGTTTTGGCTCTAAAAGTTCTCGAGTTCTTTCTACAGTCGTGAAAATTATTTCTAAATAATATAATTGCCTCATAAATCTTTTACTATAGTACTTAAGGTACAAAAGTTATATTGATCTGTGAAAATTCAGTCAATTTACGGTATATGAGATCAAGCCATACCTCTTAAAGGAGAATAAGAACTCATGTTACTATAATTCTCAAACATATGATGTGTTGTTAAAGTTGAGAGTTTACTCGACTCAAGGATCAAAACATTATGTCCATCCAAAATATTAATTTATTTGGTGTACTTAATGTTTCAAGTTCACCCAATATAGTTTGTTAAATTCCTATAGAGAAATATAATATCATCTTTAGGTACATCATAAAGGGTTAATTCCACTATAATGGTGTCACTTAAAAGATGAAATATGACAATTAGAATTTCTCTAAATCGGAACACTTGAGATTGCAGCTTGCATTATATAGAATATTTACTAAAGTACTTACTTGTTTAGAATATCCAATTAAAAGTAAAGTCTTATTGACTTTAAGATCATAATCTGAATTCAATAACGGTAAGTTACTTTAAGTATTCTAAAGAAGTCTAAGTTAAAAGTTTTAGATTCCACATTAAAGTCAACTTTTAAGACAAAATAAATGTTTGGTTCTTTGACGATGCCGAGTTTGCGGGGGGAGATAAAGTTGAAGACATTGTCTTTCAGAAGGAATATGTTTGTATTCTTATGGATATTGAATAGGTCTTGACTTCTTTGTCATTCTATTCAATACTATGCAAGTTAAGACAATGTCAAGGAAACTCCCGTTTAGAGAGTAGTTTCAAAAGAACAAACTTCAGCATCTCAAGAACCATAACATTAAAGATATACTATGAATTTTACGAGATGGATATGATTACTGTCTCTTAATGGCAACATTGTGGGACAATATATATAGTGCAACCAGAAAACATGTTGTCAAAAGACGCATGGATTATGGTTTGCAAGCTTAGAAAATCCATCTGAGTATTTTAGTAAAGTTTTGAATGGTATTTCAAGTTTATCAAGTAATTGTCTCAGTAATTTTGAGATGAATTTAGTAAATATCATAAGTTCCGTGGGAGTAAAACTATAGTGTAATTGCATTGCTTTTGATACTCTTTCTTATAAGAGGCTACTACAATTTAATTAATGCCCTAAAAGCTGTTCTTGAACAAAAGGTAATAAAGAAATTTTCCATATGCCTTAGCAATTGAGATTCTTAATGTGTTCGAATTATAATAAATGTTGGTCAAATATTTAAGTAATTCAGAAAAGACCATTAGGAAGCAGCCAAAATGAGTCTTATAGTATTTAAAGTATTTTAAAGGATACATGCTTACATGTCGGAGATCAGGTCAGTTTGAGATCGTAAAGTATACTGCCTCCGATTTCGGTGGATGCCTAAAAGTATGATTTTACATCTAGTTATGTTCATCTGCTTGTCATGAGAGTCATTTTAGAAAGAGTACTTAACCGTCTCATATGGTAAATCCTTTCATGACTACGGTGTGCATAGTGTTATATGGTGTCCAATAATAAAAGTATGACTGTATAGTTTTATCACAGGGCTGCGTGAAGTGGATATCGTTGAAACGTACCACTAAAGTTATTTTGTGACAATAACCAACAGTTATACATTCTAACAATAGGATATTGATAATGTCAAATTACACAAGACATCATATTTCTAGTTGTTGAATAAAGAGTTCAGAGTAAATAGTTGTCTATAAAGTGCATCAACACAAACTCCATATCGTGGATCCACTAATTAAAGAAGTATCATCCAAAAGGTTTTATGAGCTGGTCGCTCATATGGATGACACATCAGTTAAGGAAATTCAGCTTCTGTGGGAGTTTGTAGATATCTTACAATATAAACGCTTTCGGTTAATCCAGTTTAAGGATTTTAAGGTTGTTTCTGCAGAAATAAAGTTTCAAGTAAAGTTATTCTCTCATTTCAGTTTGAGGTTCGATCTCACTAAGGTTTAAGGGAGGACTAGTTGGAAACAGGCATGTTATGGTCACGTTACATGAAGTTTCCATGCTACGCATCCACATCATGATCTATGTCATTCAGTTATATTGACATACGTGACCGTTGATGGGTCGAGTCACGATAAATGCGACAAAGACCCCTTCGATTCTATGTTGGTATGATTGATGGATGAGATTGGTTGTAGATACATTCGGTAATGACAATAAAGGAGCTCAATTCGATTAAGCATAATTATGAAGTTCACATATAGCCCAAGTGGGAGATTGTTGGATCTTGTATCCAATAATGTTGGATCGTTAATCCAGCGTTGGGCTTATATGTTAATAATTATGTAATACGAAATGTCATTAATAATAAGACCGATAAAAGTGATCTAAAGTTCGGTTAAATTAAGGGCTTAATGTATCTAATAGGGTGTGGGCCTTTAATGGGTAGAGACTGTTGTAACTTGTGCTTGCGATGATGATGGGTCGAAGCCCAAGTTACGGAATTAGGGCACCAGAATTTTGGTGACCTAATATTTAAAGGTGGTCATGGTCCCCAAATCACACGAGTCACTTTCTATACTACATCTCATCGATAGTTAGATCAAGAGAGAACTAAAGGAACTCTCAAGAGGTTCGTGCTGATTTGGAAGACCAACCACACAACGTTTCACAAGCAATTAATCATACGGTGTAAGGTACGCTTCCGCAATCCAGTTATTTGGCTTATGTGTTTAATTCTCCATGATTTGACATGAACGCTCTTGGGTCGTTTTCGGTCCCAACATCATCTAGACGATTAGAGTTTAATTTGTGAATAGAGAGAATTGTGAAGTGAAAACAGATTACTTATTACTCCCATGCATCTTTATTTATTAGCATTAATTAACATGCACGGAGTATTAAATCTGTTAACCAAAGATTCTATTCAAAATACGGAGAATTGATGGCTGGAATCCAGATAGCTTCGCACTTAGTAGCGTATTAACTGCGTGTGCAGACCTGGTAACTCTAAGACAGGGTGAGATGATTCATTGCCTGGTTGTAAAAACAGGATTTGATTCTGAAACTTGTGTGCATGGCAGTCTGGTTGATATGTATGCCAAAAACGGGGAACTCGAAGCCGCTGCATACATATTATTCTCTAGCCTACCCAAGCGTGATTTAAACTCAATGCTTGTGGGATATGGTCGCCATTTCGGATTTTTTATGAGATGCTCAAACACGGGCTAAGACTAGATCATGTGACATTTCTATCTCTATTAGCTGCTTGTAGCCATTGTGGGTTGGTGACCGAAAGCCGATTTCTTTGGAACTATATGAAGGACAGAAGGAGTATTATTGTATCATAGGACCAGGGCCGAAGCATTAATTACTCTTGTATGGTACATTTGTTAAGTAGAGCTGGACTGTGGGAGGAAGCGGAAGAAATGATCATTGAATCGCATCGCCTTTTGTTGACGATCATCTGGAAATGTGGAGGACTATCCTGAGCTCGTGCATCAAGAATGGGAATTTGAGAAAAGAAATGCATGCTGCATGAGAAAAGGAATTTGAGAAAAGGAATGGGAAGAAAAGGAATGCATGCAGTGCAGCAAAAATGCTTGTTACCAAAATATATGCAGCAGCTGGAAGTTGGAAAGATGTTCAAGAGACAAGGAGAAAAATGAGAAGATTAGAAAGATCCAGCAGTGAATTTGACCTGATTTAATTTGTGTAGCAAAACAAACTGATTTATTGTAGAGCCCAACCCAACCAACGCAATTATTTCGATAAAGATTACTTTGTTTTTCTGAAGACCAAAACCCAGTCACTCAAGATTAAGCCGGTGGAGTGGAGGTCATTTTTTTTGTCAAGTTAACTACACAAACACCTTTGTCAATAATGGCTTCTTTGTGAGAGATACATTATTTATTACACGGGGCCTGAACCTTGTTTTTTCATCCGGGCAGTTTGAGACTTGTAGTTACACTAAAGTTGTCATTATTAAGGAAATAATAATCACCAGGAGACTGCTGAGTGCTGACCGTGCAGCAGAAGAGACTAACTTAGGGAGTGTTTGCAAATGCTTATAAAAGGAGCTTGTGGGCTTTTGTCAATACAGAAGCCATAAATTAGTGTTTGAATATAGGGCTTTTGTTTCTCCTTGTCTAAAAATAAGTAAAAAAAAAGCACAAGCCCACAAGCTGGGTAGAGGGTGCTTTTAAAAGCTCCTTTTAATTATTACATTTTAAAAATATTTCTCTCTCCTAAATATTGTCAAAGTGCCGTCCCATACCCCCATATTTAAGGAAAAAAAAATATTCTATCATCTTTTCTCTTCCATGTTCAACTTAAAAAATAGGCTATAATATTTTTTCTTCCATGTTCAATGCGATTGCTAATTATCTATAGTTATAAAACCTATTAGTTCTTATTCTTTGAAATTCATCATCAAATTCTTCAATTCTTCATCTTTGGACGAATTTAACATCCAAGTAAGTATGCAATATTTGCTCTCTTTTTTTCTTTTGTTACTTTCAGTTGTGAATCATTGGTTGTTTTACCCAACAACGTATTTGTGATTTTTTTTTATGAGTAACGTATTTGTGAAATTGTGAGAACGAAGAGTACTTCAAAAATTGAGAAAATAATTGAGTTATTGGGATCTAAATTGTGTTTTGTGAATTTTGGTTGTTGAGGTATAGTTCTTTGTTTTTTTCATGAATTTCAGCAAGAGTTATAGGATTTTATATTGATGTTCTCTTAAAACACCAAAAAAAAAAAACATTGTGGTATCAGACTTGGTTATGCAAACAGACGTCTCCAATCCTGCTGATTATGAGGCGACTTTTTAAATGCAAATGTCTCTTATTTCAAGGTTAATTAAATATGCTTCTATCATTTATATTAGTTTTTTATTATTATGATAGATAAAACAAGTTTGTCAAACAGTGGACTTATGCTCACTGTTTTAGGAAATCAATTGTGTTTGTTATTATGTCTTATAATGATTAACAAGCATCAGCCGACCATAATGATTCTACTATTTTAGTGCTTCATATTCTGCTTTAGATTTATATTGCTACGTTTCAGTTCTTTTCAAACATAAAAACTATTATGTTTTCTCAGCACAACATATTCGGTCTTATCATAATTATTCTGCTTTCACTTCATTGTAAAATAAGTGTGTTTTCAAGCATTGGGTTGCATTTATTTGTGGGCACACATGCATTGGTTAGTACTCTACTAATCTGTTTTAGAATATGCTACTACTATAGTTTGTCATTAATTTGGTAATGACTTTGGCCTCTGTATCTTTCTAGCACCTTCGTTATAGTTATGGATTCCCATTTGAATTATCTTCCATCCCAAATTCCGATTCCACCAAATGAGCAAAATCGAAGTGCTATAGATTCTTATGGTAAAGGAAATGGAGGAATAAGGAGTGAGTCATCTGAAAAGGCTAATTGGGATTTAAGGACGACGGAGATATTCATAACATTATGTGTTCAAGAGGTGAGTTTGGGTAATAGACCAAATACCCACTTTAACAGAATTGGTTGGGATAATCTTGTAAAAAAGTTTAATGCCGCAACAAGTCGTCAATATAATAGGAAACAACTAAAGAATAAGTGGGATGCCATGAAAAAAGAGTGGGGTCAATGGAAATCAATGACTCGCGGTGAAACCGGTCTTGGTTGGAATCATGAAAAAGGCACGGTAGATGCAAGTCCTGAATAGTGGCAAAAAAAGATACAGGTATGGGTTTCACTATGTCAAAATAATATAATATTAATGACAACAACATAATGCAATTTTTAATATTTTATTTTTGTTTATGTTTAATTGTAGACAAACCCCGAGGCGGCCAAATTTCGAGATAGAGGTCCCATAATGAAGGATGAACAAGACTTACTTTTTTCTGATGTGGTGGCCAGTGGGACAAGCTCGTGGACTCCAAGTTCCGGAGTATTGCCACCACATATGCAGGAAACCCAGGAAGATGATATTCAAGTTGAGAATCTTGATGACGATTCGACCCCCACTCCTGTTGAGTCACCTATATCTCCACAAGTTGAATCGTCTACTAAACCCACCCTTAAAAGGAAAAGCTTAGAGTACCTCACACGCATCCGAAACCAAAAACCCAAAAAGACCACTGCTGTTGATAAAATTACAAAGTGCTTTGAGCGTGTAGTGGATACAGTAGAACATGACGCAAAAACATCTCATGCAGTTAATGGAGGCGACCAATATAGCATACGTGAATGCATAAATATTTTGAAGATGATACCTGAGATTCAAGAAGAAGATAAAGTGTTTTTGTTTACTTTGCGATTATTTGCTAAACAAATCTCTAGAGAAATCTTTGTTTGTTTGGACAAAAGTGAAGTCAGATTGAAGTGGCTACAAGACCAGATGGAAGTGTATGCACAACGCAACGCTGGATCTTCCATTTGAATTATCGTCATGGCACTGAGGACGAACCATTTATTTCACTTTACTTATGAATGTTTATTTCCATTTTATGTTTTAAGTCATTATGAAGACTTGAAGTATTTTTGTCGATGATGACATGTTTATTAATTTTAATTCATTAAAACATTGCTGATATTGTAATAATGACTTTGTGGTATGCAATTCTGTTATAACTTATGTGGTTAATTTTTGTAGCTTGTTTATTTTAGCACCTATCATAACTAATGAATTGTGCAGAATGGACGATGATATAGATGATTCAGCAAGTTTGAGCTCCATTTCAATTTTGTCAACCGACTCTTTAGATGATGTGGACAGCGATGATGACAATCAAACCGCCACCTCAAGGAGGAAAAAAAGAAACATACAGGTTCTTTTAGCTTGTTCTATAGCTGCCTTCACGTGCATTAATACTTATGTCCAGAAAACACCATGTTATAATAGAGAATATAGCGGATGGGCTGCTTTGATGTCAATTTTAAATGGTAATCCCGTACGATGTCGAAATAATCTAAGAATGAGGACAGAAACATTTTTTCGACTGTGTCAAATATTGGTGGATGAGTATCTGTGGTAGTAGAGGAACAAGTAGCGACTTTTTTGATGATTATGGGACCTCGACAAGGGAATAGACAAGTACAAGAAATACTGCAAAGATCCGGATTTACAATTAGTAGATCATTTCACAATGTTCTAAAAGCATGCACAAAGATGTCTATTGATTGGATTATACCGTTCACTCATCAATCTGTGACTCCTGATTATATAAGATTAAATGAGAGATATTTCCCCCACTTTAAGGTAATCTATTCTTTTTTCTTCTCTACAGATGCCAAATAAATTTCTTAGTTACATTATTAAGAATTTTATTATTATTCAGGATTGTATTGGAGCAATTGATGGTACCCATATAAAAGCTAGATTGCCTATAGAATTGCAAGTCCCATATATTGGTAGAAAAGGTATCCCAACACAAAATATAATGGCAGCTTGTGATTTCAACATGTGTTTTACATTTGTCTTACCTGGTTGGGAAGGAAGTGCACATGATACAAGAATATTTTACGACACTATTCGAGATCCAAATAAGGGATTCCCGATGCCTACTCGAGGTTGAAGAATATTCTTCCTTGTCCTATATATTTTACAAGAATAAGTTTTCTTAACACATTTTTTTTTTGTGTATTAGGTAAATATTATTTGGTGGATGCTGGGTATCCAAATATATCTGGGTTTTTGGCACCATATAAAGGACAAAGATATCATCTTCCTGATTTTCGTCGTTCCGCCACGTATAACAACCATTACGAAATGTTCAATCATGTGCACTCTTCAATAAGGACTACTATTGAAAAATCGTTTGGTTGTTGGAAGAATAGATTTTATATGATCAACGATATTCCAGTCAATGTTCCATGGGAAGATCAAGTAGCACTTGTACCAGCTACTATGGCAATACACAATTTTATACGTAAAATAGATGCATTGGACGAGGACTTTTTGCAATACGATAATGATCCAGATTATAATTCAGAAAATGAAAATGGACAAATAAACCGTGCAAATAGAGCAGCGTCGGGCATCACTGATGATGGATCAATGAATAGAGTTCGCGATGATATATGTACATCTATCTCATTTGCTAGAATTGGGGTTCCTGTAACTTAATATCTTTTGACTTTACGTAGTAAAGTTTTATTTATATTTGAGGTGACGAATAATTTTGAATAATGTCTCATTCAAGTTTATGACTTTTGATTCTTGGTATATTCACAATTCCTTTCCAAGTCACTTAACTTGGATAATATTCTATTAACATTTATGTCTACGATTATTATTTTCCGTAATATTATAATTTTAACAAGTTGAAGTATTAATGGTCAATGCAAAATTGTATAATGTTAATTCATTAGAAGGTAAAGTACTTGATTGGCGTAAATTATACAAATAAGTATGCATTTTGATGTAATAATCATAAACATTGATTAAACTATATCGAAACTATATCGAAATAATTTCCTATTATATTTTTAAATATATTTAACAAAACGTATGTCTAAATTAGGAGCATGTTAAAAAGAATATATACTTTATAAGTAAGGGTACTTAAGTCTTATTGCATTTTAAAAGCTGCTTCTTACTTATTATTGCAAACACTACAAAATTCATTTTAAGTGCTTTAAGCTGCTTTTTACATAAGGTTTGCAAACACTCATTGCTTTAAGTTAAAAGGAACTTTAAGTAACTTTAAGTAAAAGCCTAAAAAAAGAAGCTTCTATAAGCTGTTGCAAACACCACCTTAGTAGGTTAGTTTCATAATCTCAAATCATGAAAAAAGAAAGAAAATAGAACAGAAAGTTACAGAAAGTGGGGAGTGGGGGGTCTTTTAAAATACCAAGAGGCAATTAGAGCTGTTTGAATTCTATGAGGAAGAATACATACATACATACTCTTTGAACTCATGGAATCCCTTCCTTGTGCAGCCAAATTTCACCATTAGAGTAGTAGTGCACGCACTTGTTCGATCTATATTTCCCACTGTGATCCATCACATCAGCAAAACAAAACTACACTGGACTTCTGTTCATTTGTACATAAATATCATCAGAAAAATACATAAAATTATTGGCAACACTAGTCAGCCTTAAATTGGCGATATATTAATGATCCACATTAACCTGAATCACGTTCTCCCCATGACTGGTAAACATGTCTCACTTACCGAGAAATAATAATATATCAATCTAATGATTCACCACAAGAAAAGAAAAAAAATATATATATATAAATAAAAAAAATATATATCTTAAAAAGACTACTTCATTGTGTTTTTTGTTTGAATTGCAAAAAGATAGATATCTATACTATTATATAAAGAAAGGCAAACTGTGACACCAAACTTTTGATTTCCGATTTTAGCCTTATAATTTTATTGTTAGCACAATAGTTTAATTATTGAATTCCTAATTTAGCCTTATAATTTAAGTAGAATCAATAACTATAGTAATTATTGTGATTGAATATTTAGTTTCCCAAAATTTAAAACTTTCTATATAAAGTCTCTATCCTTATTTATTTAATTTTTACTTATTCAAATTATTCTTTTACCATATAAATTAAAATAAATTCTTAATCACGCGGGGACCGCGTGCCAGAGATCAGGGATCAAAATTTTCAACCGCCTTTTAATTTTTACTATGCTTAAATAAAATATACCATTACATTTTTTGATATACTAGAAAGATATATATATATATATAGAGAGAGAGAGAGAGAGAGCAAAATCCCTAATTTCAGAGCAAAAATAAGTTGTTCTCTAATATACCCTTCTACATTAATTATCAATCTTTCTCTTTCCTCTTAATCCATATTAGTAATTACGGAATATCCGGAGATTCAGAAAAAGATATCATTTCCTATTTAATTCAAAGACCGAATGCTACCTTTTCTTTTCTCTGTTGAGGATCTGTAAGAATCATAACAATCTCACCTCTAAAGCCATAGTTTATGATCTGTGCAAACAATGTAAATATGATCAGTACATAATTCTTCTATTTTTTCGCTTAATGATTACATATGTTTTACAGTTCTGTTAACGTATTGCATGTTCATAGGCGAGTTTAGATTTAGTTTAAGCAAAGAGCTATTATTCGTTCATAAAGCAACTTAAAAATAACTAATAACTAAAAACTAAAACAAAAGAACAATTAATGAGTCACAACAAGACCATTCAGAACATTAAACTGATGATTTCTTTAGATCAACGTGTGGACGTATTGAAGAAAAGAAATCAAAAATAACACCAAATGCATTATTATATGTCACTCGTATGAACTTCATTAGTCCCAAACCAAAATAAAAAAGTAAGTAGCCCAAAACCATTCAAGAAACAAAAAAAACCTTGATAGTAAATGTCTAAAATATTCATCAATATTATAAAACTTGATAAGAAATGTCTGATAAATTAAAAATGATAATAAATTGTAAAAAAAGATAAAACTTCATATCTCTTTGATAAAAAATGTCTAAATAAATTAAAAATGACATAAATTGTAAAAGAACTTCATATGTCCTTCCACATGCACATGAGAAATCCAGTAAAAACTTCCTGCAAACAAAATGAAATATGTGAGATGGAATTGATTAAAATAAATAGTATCGTACTATAATAATGATATTTTGCTTTAATTTGAAATACATACCATCATACACATTACAAATTACTGAAAGTCCTGCAAAAATAAAGGAGAGATCATAATATCAGTAGTGCACTCCTTCTGTATGAGTAAGTGACATAAAAGGCATAAGCAGTTTATATGCAAATAAATATAAAAAAACTAACTTCAAATTCCATGTCCCAGGGAAATGAGTTGTTGCTTCTAGTAGGTGTCATATTCAAATCGATAGATATATTTCCACCATCATCCATACATCTACCTTCAGCTACACAATTGCTTTTATTTTTCATTAGACATGTACGACTATTATGTTTAGCGTCTCTGCAAATGCTACACTTGTTAGAAATATAGCACCGAAACGAACAATGAACAATATATTATTGACGAAAATTGAAGAACGGAAATTACAATAATCAAGATTTCCGTTACCAAATAAACCTCAACTGAATATGAACGGAAGAGCGTGGAAACGGGAAGTCGAGGACCTTTCGGTTTCCTTAAAATAGATTCGCCCTCTCTACGTGCTTGAGAAAACGTGAGCGACTGTCTCCCAGGATACAACGACTACGAGCGGAATTGCATGCACAAGCAAGGACTGCCCCGGCAAACTCGAACTGTAACTTTCCTCTACCACCACACAATGGAAAAAAATTTTGGCTGCGCAGAAAAGCCTTTTCGTGTATGCAATGTATTTTTGATGATTAAAACTCTATGGGGAGCGACCCCTTTTATAGACTAGGTTAGGGAGAAAGTTGGAAGACTTAGCCACCAAGAAACGTGGTTAAGATAATTACGAATCACGTAATTAAGATAATTACAGATCTCGCAAAGATCTCGGATGAATGTAGACACGTTTCAGTTATAAAAAACTGATAGGTAAATCTTATGGAAAGATTTCCTAAGATAATTAATTATCTCTTTGATGCTTATTATTTTCCGTATATAAAATATATCAGAAAATTACATAATTCTATTTACGCAAAATAGAAATATTAAATATTGATATACAATATTTTTGACTTTAATTAGTCAACGTTGAGCATCAATTTCTCATTCACCCATGTACCAAACTCGACCTAAAGTCGATTGTACAAAAACCCGGTTCCTTGAATCAATTTTCCAACAATCCCCCACATGAATAAAATTGAATGATCATGCATACATCATGTGGTGGTAGAGTTCTACGGACTATGCCTGCATAGGATAGGTAGGACACACCCTTGAACCTTCCCTCGTGAGAAATACTTTCTTTGCTAGCCGATAGTGTGACTTGACGTCATTGAACTATCCGTCGTTTGTGCAAACGTTCCATAAATCTCACACAGGTATAATTCCTTTTACCGTTGCGGTTCTCATGGTTTATGTCCATTTTGGCCCTGGACATACGCCTGGTTCTGCAAGAGTTTTCTAGAAAATTAAGCCTCCACAATTTTCCTCAGAGGCGGCCCCTCTTCTCTCTTACATAGGTGATTTCTTATCTAAGAGTAACCCGTATTACTCCGCTCGGATTTTCGACGCGTAAGAATCATTAAAAGCATAATGCTTAACCTTTTCCATTACGGGTGTTACTGTTTCATCTAGGAATGGACAAGGGTTGACCCCCACAGTGACTGTGCAAAGTTCTTATAATTAGGTTGTCCCATTGAACCAAGATCTTGGGATCTCCAGTCAAACATGGTTGGGTTTTCCTTCATAAGACTTTAATTACCAATAGGCTTAAGTCCCATTCCCTTCGATGTCTTTTCAACTTGATCTCTATTTAACCCTTTGGTTAGCGGATCCGCAATGTTATCTTTTGACTTTACGTAGTCGATGGTGATAACCCCAGTCGAGATCAGTTGTCTAACGGTGTTATGTCGTCGACTATATGTCTAGACTTACAGTTGTATAGAGCATTCTTTGCTCTATATATCGTAGCTTGGTTATCGCAATTTATGCAAATTGCTGGCACAGGTTTGGGCCACTCAGGAATATCTTCCAAGATGTTAAGGAGCCTTTCGGCTTCTTCACTGCATTTGTCTAATGCCACAAACTCAGATTCCATCGTGAATCTGGTTATAACCGTTTATCTTGAAGATTTCCACGCACAGTTGCACCTCCTAAAGTGAATACATGTTCACTTGTTACGTTGGAGTCTTGTATAACATATATCCAACTTGCTTTGGTAAAACCTTCAAGCAACATTTGGATCTCTGGTATAATGCAACCCATAGTCACGAGTATAACGTAAGTACCCCAATACTTTTACAATAGCTTTCCAGTGCTCATGCCATGGATTACTCGTGAATCTACTCAACGTGCCAATTGTATAGGTAATGTCTGGTCGTGTACAACTAATTATGTACATCAGACTTCCTATCACTCTAGCATATTCCACTTGATCAACACTTTCTACCTTATTCTAAGATAAGTGTTGACTCGTGTCAATTGGAGTTCTGGCTACACCAGAATCACCATTGCTGAGTTTTTCAAGAATCTTGTCCACATAGTGTGACTGAGTTAATATAAGACCCACTGAAGATCTCTTAATCTTAATTCCTAAGATTACATCGACCAGTTTCATGTCTTTCATATCGAATCTTGAATTCAGCAAACACTTAATGGACTTCACCATTCGTTTGTTGCTTCCCACAATGAGTATGTCATTAACATACAAACAGAGAACCAAATATCCTTCTTCTGTAGTTTTGACGTAGACACATTTGTCCCACTCATTGATTTTGAGACCATTTGACATTATGACGTTGTCAAACTTCCATGCCGCTATTTTGGTGCTTGTTTAAGTCCACACAATGACTTCACCAACTTAGACTTTATTTTCTTTTCTAGGAGTTACATAACCCTCGGGTTATTCCATGTAGAGTTCCTCATCAAGAACCTCCATTTAAGAAAATAGTCTTTACATCCATTTGATGTACTTAAAAATTTTGGAGAGTGCCAATCACCAAAATCTTTCTTATTGAACTTATTCTCGTCACATGAGAATAAATATCAAAGTAATAATGGCTTTATTGTTGCTTGTATCCTTCGATCACAAGTCTAGCCTTATACTTTTCATTGTTCCATCTATTTTGATTTTCCGTTTGAAAATCCACTTAGAACTCAATGGTTTACATCCCGAAGGAAGGTCAACCAATTCTCAAGTGTGGCCGTGTCAAATGGAATCAATCTCATCTTTTATGGTTTCTTTCCATAAATGATCTCTAATAGAGCTTATAGCTTCTAATACGTTTAAAGCTTAGCTTCTATCATATAAGTCAGAAAATGAATTTTATGTCCTTACCCTTTTGCTTTGTTTTGGCTTTTCATGGACCCCATCAGTTTCTTCAATTTCTTTTTGATCTTGACTATTGTCAATATCATCGAAGGTTCGTTTTGAAGAACTTTGTCCAGCGACAGTGGATGTTCAAAGAAGAACACGTTCCTTGATTCCATTATCGTATTTTTATGAATCTCAGGGGTTTTCAGATTCATACACAAGAAACCGATAACCAGTGTTATTGCGTGCATACCCAATGAAAATATAGTCCAACATTTTGAATCTATTATTTTCTTTGGCACAAGTGACGACACGCCCCAACATTTCAGAGTATTCGTATGAAAGTCGTACTTTTCATAACTCATGGGGAGTTTTTCCTTTTGGGGTATCTTAATTAAAAGATAACGAGCCGACAAAATAGCTTCACCCCACTTCTTGCAATAACACATCATTTATTGCATCAATGTCATTCTCTCTAAAAGTAGGAGAATCTCATTTCAAGAATCTCGCAAGATTCAAACATGGTGAGATAAAGTAGCATTATATGCTCCACGTTTTGAAAATCATACTAGTGAAATTCTCTAGTTTCTCACTATGGTTCACGAGAACCGTAGATCCTACCAGACCAACTGGATCAATCAAACCCGTCATCCTCAAAGGCTGGGTTTTTCAAGATTGAACTCATGTCTTGGTTATCGACGTTTAAGGCATCAATGGATCGGTATCCATATTATTCGATATCCACCATATCCATATTATTCGATATTTCTAAACGTATCAAATATTTATCACATCTCTTTCGAGATTTGTTCTTTCACATAAGAACGTCTCACCAATCAACAAATAAGATGAATACATTTATTCAGTTGTTACTTATGTATATAAGTAAACGATTACCTCAATGGTATAACACGAAGTGTCGTCTTGTGTTGATCTTTTGCGCATCAAACCATCTCAAAGCATATGCCATGCCTTTCGTATATGACTAACCATTGCTCGATCATTAAATGGACAAGGTTATCCATCATAAACTTAAACCAAAAAATCTCGCGAAGAGGAACACGTTAGTAATATTATCTCCAATATTACGAAATGAAAGATCTAAGGTTTTAAGCAAGTTATCAATCGGGCTTTAGTGTAAAAATATCCACACAAATATTTCTACCTTATATCATAGCCGTAATATGGAAATCGTGTAACGAATCCCAACATCAACTATAAAGATGACTACACGTAAATTTGAATTCTCAATATACATGCATAAACACCGATTCCATATTATCGGAAATTTAATTAGTCGTCGACGGCTTCAGAGAAGGTTCATTCGTTAATGAGTTTTAATGATTTCCATGAAACTCGTATACGGTATTGTGACCTTCTTAAAAGAACAAATAATTTGCATCCGTAATTTTCCATAAACTCTCCTATCAAATCATGATTGTTTATGCTACCATGCATATATCATTGAATATGGAAACTAGGCATGTCAACATAGAACGTAAAATTCCATATAGTATCACATTCAAAACCAAACAAGAGAAATTTCTAACTTTGTTTGTTTAACTTTTGCTAACATATTATAATCATTAATGATCAAGTTTGATTTCATGGACAACATTATTCCACACCAATTAACAGAATAACAATAAGCATATATTGTCAGGTGGTCACGTACATCATATATACTTACATGTGCAGAAAATTACTTAACATCATTCGTTAAGTATCATTAATCAAGCATAATTAAATATATATAATGTTATATACCTAAACAATGAGGGTCATGGAAAATTCTGCACATTACGTTTTATTTTCTTCCTTGTTTTCCTTAAACAACTATGTCAATTACCATAGTTGTACAAATCAAGCATATGCATGCAAGATGGAAATTACCTCCTTAAGTCAATTCACATGTTTTCTTTAATTATGAATTTACTTACCAAATTTCTCATGAAAAGTTAGTCAGTTACCTTCTTTGCGGGTTCCCTTAATCATTTCCATGATTCCCAAAAGGAAACGCATATTACAAACAGAAGGATAAAACTTGTATCCTGCCTATTCTTGTAACGGTTAGCACAAGAATTCCTGTGGGAAATTCACGTATTCCTTATATAATCATGATTATTAAAATCACATGATATAAACAAAGCCCTACAAGAAATATGGATTAATTAGTCGAACAAATCGCATCCCATATCCATAAGCACAGTAAGTAAGTAGGATCAATCTCAATAATCTAACATAGATCAAACCTCCAAAAAGTCAGAGATTACCTATAAATTAAAAGAAGATAGAAATTACTTATCTCAAAAATTTACCAATACTCTGAATTTGGAAATTTTCGTGCCGATTCAGCTCTACGGTCATCAGAAATCCAGCACTAGCGAGTCCATTCAATCGTCAATTTGATCAACAACTCAACGATCAATATTAGTAACAGAACACTTGAAGAATAACAAAAAATTCTTCATTATCGAATTTCTTTCCGGTATCAAAAAGAAATAAGCACATAAATACATCTTTGCTTTTAATTCATGACTACAACAATTATTGCCACATTGTCCCATAAATCTTCTCGGCATAATAATCATATATGGAACATAACAATTGATTACGGTAATCAACACAATAGTTTTGAAGCACCAGTTCATGAATAAACATACTTATTTTATGTTGTACCACATGATGGTTCAGTTTATATAATTGTTGTTGATCGTAACGGGTGTATAACAGAAAACAAACCAGTATTTAAAGTCGAGGCAAGAGTTGAACTATTTCTCTTTAAAACGATATTTGCCCCGCTCGGTGCTTACGGTTTGATCGGCAATTCGTTTCTCAAGATAACTCGACTATCTCTTAATATAGCAGCACTTCAAATATTAAGAACGGCGAACTAAAGTATTGTTTTGAACTCTCGGAACAAAACAGATATAAAGAAAGAATGTTTGTTGATTGAATGAAAAATGAAGAAGTAGGGGGGCCTATTTATAGTTTACGAAAGTTGGCCTTGGGGTTGACTGGACGGACATGTCTTTTCCACGTCACAACTTTCCCGCCAGATTTTACACCATTTCGGCTGACTGTGCACCTATTAGGATGAAAGGTGGCTCTTATTCTGCTGACGGGGTGTGTAGGTGGCTATTCGCTGACTGGATTTTCCCTTCAATTTTCGCAGCCACTAGACACACTTATTCGACCAGATTCTGACACCTAATCACGTTTAATTAATTATTAAATTCGTTGCTTATTATTTTCTGAACATTTAATTAATTACTTAATTAAACTTTGTCCAAAAAGATAAGTATTTGATAGGGAAGCCCAAGCCCAAGCCCAAGCTCAAGCTCAAGCCAAAGCCAAAGCCAAAGCCCACGACCCACGACCCGTGACCCACGACCCCGACCCGGGTCCGGGTCCAGACGGACGGCGGCGGCGGCGGCGCGCGCGCGCGTGTGGGCTTGAATTGAAGCATAGCCCATCTAAGTCTTCTCCCCTTCAAAGACTAGTGGTACCCCTTGGGGCCCAAACCCTTATCACAAACAAACAACTTATTAGGTGTACTAGTTTAGCTCAAACTTTTCATGTGGGATGGTGACTTTTCACCTTCCCACCTATTTCCTTTTATTTTTCAAAATAACTTATTTCAACTAGCTTACTTGTTCATTTAATTTCTCATTCATCCCACAATGGTTTTGAATAATTAAATATACTCGATCCATCTACACAAAACGTAGATTTCATTAAGCTAAAGAAGTTCCACTTTTATAAAGAGAAACCTACTCAAATAAATTATCAAAATCATGGAAAAGTCATACTTTTCCAACAATCCCCCACATGAATGACAATTCAATGTGTACATTCGAGAGAGTTCAGGCGGAAAGCTTACTGTATCAGGATAGGTAGCTTTTAGCTTTGAACCTTCCTTAGTGAAATACATCGGATTTACTTAGCTGATCAGTGAACGTGATGTCTTGAACCGTTCAGCTGTTGGTGTAAACCAAGACAACTGTATTCACACAGTAACTCCCCTAACAAATTTTAGTTCTCATGGTTGTGTCCGTTTTGGCCCTGGACAACTCTTGGGGTTCATAAGTGTTTTCTTATGAAGCGGCCAAACTTCACACTTACATAGGTGATCTCCTTCCAAGAGCATCCTGTCATACTCTGCCTAATTAGGCTTAGGAATCATTAAAAGTTAAACTTAACCTTACCCTTTCTACAGGTAGCACATTTGTCGTACACGAGAATGAGCTGGAGTTAGTTCCAAAATGCTATCACTGAATCCTTATAATTTCGTTGTCCCTTTGAACCAAGATCTTGGGATCTCCAATCAACATGGTTGGGTTCCATCACAAAGATTCTTTAGTGTTGGGTTTTAAGCCCATTCCCCTCGATAAGCAGTATGTTTGATCTCTTGGTAGGCCTTTAGTCAACGGATCCGATAAGTTTTCCTTCGATTTTACATAATCAATGGAAATGATGCCATTAGAGATCAACTGCCTTATGGTATTATGTCTACGACGAATATGTCTAGACTTACCATTGTACATGACACTTTGTGCCCTTCCAATAGCTGTTTGGCTGTCGCAATGTATTAGAATAGCAGGCACTGGCTTATTCCAACAAGGAATGTCCTCAAGAAAGTTTCGAAGCCATTCTGCTTCTTCACCAGCCTTATCCAAGGCAATAAACTCGAATTCCATCGTGGAGCGAGCTATACATGTTTGTTTTTAGGACTTCCACGACACAGCTCCACCTCCAATGGTAAAGACATAACCGCTGGTGGATTTAGTGTCGTTAGAGTCTGGTATCCAGTTCGCATCACTATATCCTTCTAATATAGCTGGATATCTACCGTAATATAATCCATAATCTAAGGTGTGTTTTAAATACCTAAGTATTCTAATTAACGCCTTCCAATGATCTTTGTTTGGATTACTCGTAAATCTACTCAATTTATTAACTGAGTAAGCAATATCCGGACGAGTGCAGTTCATGATATACATGAGACAACCTATTATCCTGGCATATTCTACTTGAGAGACAGGTTCGCCATGATTTTTGCCTAAGTGTAGACTCAAGTCCACTGGCGTCTTAGCCGGAGGACCGTCATATGCATTGTACTTCTTAAGTACAGTCTCAATATAATGAGATTGTGACAACACGGTCCCATCTGACGTCTTAGTGATTTTAATCCCTAATATGACATCGGCGACCCCTAAGTCTTTCATGTCAAAATGTTTGGTCAACATTTTCTTGGTATTCATGACTAGGTCATGATTACTTCCCATGATTAACATGTCGTCTACGTATAGACAAACGATCACGTAATCTTTAGGTGTGCCTTTTACGTATACGCATTTATCACACTCATTAATTCTGAAACCATTTGACAACATCGTTCTGTCAAATTTTTCGTGCCACTGCTTTGGCCCTTGTTTAAGCCCATACAATGACTTAATGAGTGTACACACCTTTTTCTCCTTTCTTGGAGCAACAAACCCTTCAGGTTGTTCCATGTAAATCTCTTCATCTAATTCACCATTTAAAAATGTCGTCTTGACATCCATTTGATGTATTTCCAGACCTTTCAATGCAGCAATAGCAATGAGCACTCTAATTGATGTGATCCTAGTCACAGGTGAATATGTGTCGAAGAAGTCAAGGCCTTCAATTTGTCTAAACCCTTTAGCTACCAATCTGACCTTATACTTATCAATAGATCCATCTGCTTTATACTTTCTCTTCAGTATCCATTTGCAGCCCAAAGGTTTGCTACCCGTTGGGAGATCAACCAACTCCCATGTGTGGTTGTGCAAAATAAACTCTATTTCACTATTGATAGCTTCTTTCCAAAAGGGAGCTTCTGGAGAGGACAAGGCTTCACTTATTGTCCTTGGTTCGTTTTCTAACATATAAGTCAGAAAATCAGGACCATAGCTTTTAGCTGTTTTAGCCCTTTTACTGCGTCTAGGTTCTTCATCTTCCTGATGATTATCCTTTGCAGTTTCATAGGTTCTTTTAAGGGAACCATATTCTTTCCTTTCTTTGCAAGGATATATGTTTTCAAAGAATACTGCATTCCTTGATTCAATGATCATGTTTTCATTAATATCAGGAATTGAAGACTTATGTACTAAGAAGCGATAGGCACTACTGTTGTGCGCATATCCAATGAATATACAGTCAACGGTCTTAGGTCCTATCTTTACTTGTTTAGGTTTAGGTACTTCTACCTTTTCTAAACACCCCCACACTTTTAAGTATTTGTAGGAAGGCTTTCGACCTTTCCATAACTCATAAGGGGTTTCGTTTCTACTTTTGTGAGGTAGCTTGTTTAGTATATGATTTGCTGAGAGGATTGCATCCCCCCACAAATTATGTGGTAAACCAGAGCTGATCAACATGGCATTCATCATCTCCTTAAGAGTACGATTTTTGCGTTCAGCAATTCCATTTGATTGTGGTGAATAAGGGGCTGTAGTTTGATGAATGATGCCTGAAGAAGCACAAAATTCGTCAAATGGAGCTCCATATTCTCCACCTCTATCACTTCGGATAGTTTTTATTTGTTTGCCAAGTTGATTTTCAACCTCAAGTTTGTAGATTTTAAAAGCTTGTAAAGCTTCATCTTTACTTCTTAATAAGTATACTATGTAGTATCTTGTGCAGTCATCAATAAAAGTAATGAAGTACTTTTTACCACCTCTAGTTTGCACAAAGTTTAAATCACATATATCGGTGTGAATTAAGTCTAGAGGTTCAGCGTTTCTTTCTACAGAAGGAAACGGTAGTTTGGTTAATTTGGCCTCTACACAAATCTGACATTTATTTTGAGATTCGATATTGAATGAAGGCAATAATTCTAGGCTTACTAGTTTTCGTAGAGTATTAAAGTTAACATGTCCTAATCTAACATGCCATAAATCTGAACACTCAACCAAGTAAGCAGAAGGAATAGTTTTATTATTCTTTTCGAGGTCACGTTTTACAGTCATTACATTCATCTTGTACATGCGGTTGACCGCGTAACCTTTACCAACAAATTGCCCATTCTTAGTGAGCACCAATTTACCAGACTCAAACACTAGTCTAAGACCACTTGCATCAAGTGCATAACCAGATATTAAATTCTTTCGAATATCTGGAACATGCAGTACATCAATCAAGGTAATCTCTCTGCCCGAAGTCATCTTTAGCACCACTCTTCCACTTCCGATGATGTCAGACATTGTAGAGTTCCCCATGTACAACTTCCGGTTGTTGAATGAGTAGTATGTGAAGAACATGTCTCGGTCGGAACAGACGTGGCGGGTGGCACCGGTGTCGATAAACCACTCATTTGGATGATCTACCATGTTAGCCTCGAAGACAACTGCAATAAGCATCAGGTCACTCATGTCGACCAGAACGCCTTTGTCCTGAACCACAGCAACCTGGTTGGACTGGTTCGGGTTCTGGTTGTCTTTCTTCAGGAGTCGGCAGTCTTTAGCCATGTGGTTCGGCTTTCCACAGTTGTGGCAGTTCCCTTTGAACTTCTTTTTCTTCTTTTGTTGCCCTCCACCATTGGGCTTGTATTCCACCACGTTGGCTCTAGCCTCCATCTGCATCTACTTTGGCTTGGCCTCAGACATTCGATTGTCTTCTTCAATCCGAAGTCTGACAATCAAGTCTTCAAGATTCATCTCCTTGCGCTTGTGCTTGAGATAGTTCTTGAACTCCTTCCAAGACGGCGGCAACTTCTCTATCATAGCAGCAACTTGGAAGGATTCACTGAGTTTCATGTCCTCTGCATCTAGGCCATGTAGGATCAGTTGCAACTCTTGAACTTGACTCGTCACCGTCTTCGAGTCGGTCATTTTGAAGTCCAGAAATTTGCCGACGATGAACTTCTTCAACCCAGCATCTTCTGTTCTGTACTTCTTGTCAAGGGACGTCCAGAGTTCCTTTGACGTCTTGATGGTGGAATAGACGTTGTACAGTGAGTTGTCTAATCCATTCAGGATGTAGTTCCTACACAGAAAGTCACTTTGACTCCAAGCGTCGACGGCAGCCCTAGGACGAGGATCAGTCACGTCTTCTGCCACCACAAGAGCCTCTTCGGTCAGCATCCTTGACAGGTTCAAGGTCGTAAGGTAGAACAGCATCTTCTGTTGCCACCTTTTGAAATCAGTGTCGGAAAACTTCTCCGGCTTCTCGCCGCTACTTTGGACAGGCGATATGGTCACCATTTTTCTGAAATACAACAAGCAAAATATCGTTTTAAAATGTTGATCGTAACGGGTGTATAACAGAAAACAAACCAGTATTTAAAGTCGATGCAAGAGTTGAACTCTTTCTCTTTAAAACGATATTTGCCCCGCTCGGTGCTTACGGTTTGATCGGCAATTCGTTTCCCAAGATAACTCGACTATCTCTTAATATAGCAGCACTTCAAATATTAAGAACGGCGAACTAAAGTATTGTTTTGAACTCTCGGAACAAAACAGATATAAAGAAAGAATGTTTGTTGATTGAATGAAAAATGAAGAAGTAGGGGGGTCTATTTATAGTTTACGAAAGTTGGCCTTGGGGTTGACTGGACGAACATGTCTTTTCCACGTCACAACTTTCCCGCCAGATTTTACACCATTTCGGCTGACTGTGCACCTATTAGGATGAAAGGTGGCACTTATTCTGCTGACGGGGTGTGTAGGTGGCTATTCGCTGACTGGATTTTCTCTCCAATTTTCGCAGCCACTAGACACACTTATTCGACCAGATTCTGACACCTAATCACGTTTAATTAATTATTAAATTCGTTGCTTATTATTTCTGAACATTTAATTAATTACTTAATTAAACTTTGTCCAAAAAGATAAGTATTTGACAGGGAAGCCCAAGCCCAAGCCCACGGCCCGGGTCCGGGTCCGGTCCGGACGGCGGCGGCGGCGCGCGCGTGTGGGCTTGAATTGAAGCATAACCCATCTAAGTCTTCTCCCTTTCAAAGACTAGTGGTACCCCTTGGGGCCCAAACCCTTATCACAAACAAACAACTTATTATGTGTACTAGTTTAGCTCAAACTTTCCATGTGGGATGGTGGCTTTTCACCTTCCCACCTATTTCCTTTTATTTCTTCAAAATAACTTATTTCAACTAGCTTACTTGTTCATTTAATTTCCCATTCATCCCACAATGGTTTTGAATAATTAAATATACTCGATCCATCTACACAAAATGTAGATTTCATTAAGCTAAAGAAGTTCCACTTTTATAAAGAGAAACCTACTCAAATAAATTATCAAAATCATGGAAAAGTCATACTTTTCCAACAATTGCAAACACAATTAGCACCAGTTCATGAAAACACTTACGCAAGACATAATGATCATGATTAACATTAATCTTACTCCTCCGTGGTTACCAGATGTATATTTTAACACGAATTAAAGAAAAATACTCCAGTGCTGCGCATGCCTATAATAAATTGAGAATCTAATCTTTTCACATAAAATATATTATGTAGTCTGTACAACCGGCAAATTGAAGTTCCATCGATTTCGTCAATTACCGAGATCCAAAATTAAATTTCCGTCCAAATTAAATCACTTTCTGTGAAATAATGTGTCAACTCCAATAAATAGGATAGGTTAAACAAAATCACGTATGCAAATAGGGATCGAGAATAATAATTTACGTCCCCTTCCTCCGTCAAATATCTGAATATTAGGAAATAAATTTTCGCCAACGAAAATCTGTTCGTCTCAAATAAAGCTAATTTGTTTTAAGATTGTTAGAAATATAGCACCGAAACGAACAATGAACAATATATTATTGACGAAAATTGAAGAACGGAAATTACAATAATCAAGATTTCCGTTACCAAATAAACCTCAACTGAATATGAACGGAAGAGCGTGGAAACGGGAAGTCGATGACCTTTCGGTTTCCTTAAAACAGATTCGCCCTCTCTACGTGCTTGAGAAAACATGAGCGACTGTCTCCCAGGATACAACGACTACGAGCAGAATTGCGTGCACAAGCAAGGACTGCCCCGACGAACTCGAACTGTTACTTTCCTCTACCACCACACAATGGAAAAATATTTTGGATGCGCAGAAAAGTCTTTTCTTGTATGCAATGTATTTATGATGATTAAAACCCTATGGGAGCGACCCCTTTTATAGACTAGGTTAGGGAGAAAATTGGAAGACTTAGCCACCAAGAAACGTGGTTAAGATAATTACGAATCACGTAATTAAGATAATTACAGATCTTGCAAAGATCTCGGATGAATGTAGACACGTTTCAGTTATAAAAAACTGATAGGTAAATCTTATGGAAAGATTTCCTAAGATAATTAATTATCTCTTTGATGCTTATTATTTTCCGTATATAAAATATAGCAGAAAATTACATAATTCTATTTACGCAAAATAGAAATATTAAATATTGATATTCAATATTTTCGACTTTAATTAGTCAACGTTGAGCACCAATTTCTCATTCACCCATGTACCAAACTCGACCTAAAGTCGATTGTACAAAAACCTGGTTCCTTGAATCAATTTTCCAACAACACTTTCTCGAAGCTTCCACAATTTCAAATCTCGAATGATCACGTCTGGTGGAGCTTATTTTTCTTTGTTTTGAACTACTTGGCCGTCCTTTGCTTACTTGAATATTGGGTTCAAACAATAAAAGTGTCGAGCAACCTACAAGTTGTGATAGCTTTTCACGAGTATCTTCTCTCTCAGTCAAAGGTAACTGAGTATATTTACTCTGCAACTCTGAAACTAGGCCAACAATTTCATCTTCTCCTTCTTCTTGAGTAACCTCATCATCAGCAAATAGAGAAGATCTAGTGTCGATTCGCCATTGATAATGTATAACTCCAAGAGGTAATGTTGTGTCTTTCCAATAAACCATCATATAAGCACAAGGAAGACCCATTGTAGCAACAAATTGACCAATACATGTATTTGTCATTTTGCACTTCACAAGTTTTTCAAACTGCTCATGTAATTTCTGCAAGGAGAATGATGAAACACGCATCACAACTTCTTTGAAGAAAGGAATGTTGCAGTTCAAAGGAACGGTAAGTCTTTCACTTAATAACTTTGTTTTAATCTCTTGGCGATCATTCTCAATAAGAAGAGTCATTTTATCCTTGACAGCTCGAAGATCACCAGTTGAGATAAACAAATATTTTTTAAGCTTTGAGTGCGCCCCTTCAGCTCTTGATGAAGCTCGATTTCCTAAATGAGGATACTTTTCTGTCCACACACTAACAAATTGCTCTTTGTAAGGCAGCCATGTCTTTCGTATATAACTCAAAATATCATTTTTATGCGGATATGCTATTTCAAGCTCTTCCCAAGCTCTTTCGAACGATTCATATGTCGAAGAATATACAACCTCATTCCACATAGATAAAAATCTATCAAAGTCGGCTTGCTTCTCAAAGTCAGATTTGCAATTGCTAACTATATTTTTCTGAATATGCCACACACATAAAAGGTTTGTTGTTTTTGGGAAAACTACTTTAATAGCTTTCATCAGTGCTAATTATCTGTCAGTCATAATCACCGCGGGTTGACAAGTAGAACCACGAACCTTATTGAATGCGTTCAATGCCCAAATGTAGTCTTCGTGTCCCTCATTTTTCAAGAAGACAAAACTTGACAAAAATGAGGTATTGAAGCTTGTAACACCAATAATCTCTAGCAGAGGCATGTGATATCTATTAGTTTTGTAAGTACAATCCATCACGAACACATTCGAATAGCTCTCAGTCAATTTTACTGAAGTGGGATGCACGAAAAATAAATGCGTCACACGACCAACATCATCTCGTTTGATATCAAATGTAAAGCCACCTTTGCTTAGTTCATCATACAAAACTTGAATAGAGGTACGTCCAGCCAAGCTTTCTCGCAGAATCTTACCTTTTGTATTGTAAATGTTTCTTGACACTGCTCGAAGGTCTGGATTCTTTTGTCGAAGGGATGACAATATCTTTTTTGGTGCTATTCCAACTAGACTCATTTTATCAACATCACTGGTCTTGTAATGCCCCAAATTTTTTGCATGAATTAATAGGATTCTTTTTACTATTATTACTAAGCCTTGCATAATTAAATAATATAATTAGTTAAATTAAGTGTTATATATATATATATATGTGTGTGTGTGTGTGTGTATATTATGGTTATATTAATTAATAAATGATGTTGTAGTTTAATTAGGAACCGTGCAATATTTTTTTTAGACTCAAATTATAAACCCTGACATATAAATAGTTATTGTAGTCGAGGGTTAGGTTTCTAATTGTCCTTTAGCGCAGCCATTGACCTGTTCACGGAAAAACTTCTTCCCTTTCTTCGCATCAGGTAAATCGCTTCCGATATTATATTACTATGTTACAAATCCTTACTGGATGCATTAATGAGTATGAATATATGATTTGATGATTTAATGCTATGAATTGGATAGTTTAGCCTTCTGATCTTACGAAACAGTACTACAATGCATAGTATGCATATATACATAATACATATAGCTTTCTTAATTAGATGGATAGGGAATCCTCAAAGGAAAAAAAAAAAGAAAATAGACACGTTATATTTAATTAGCGTATAAAGCATGCAAGGTAATTAATCTGTTATGCAGTCTCTTAGGCTATTAAAGCAATGAAATTGTGAAAATCTCATGTTAGTAAAGGACATTCAGAACATGGAATTCAAAATATATATACATGAATATTGGTCATTGTAAATTATAATGCTATGCGGTAACACTAGCTAGTAAATAATTATTACTCATGTAATCTAGGTTAATTGGGCACTTGAGTAAAGTGCATTAGTAGATTAAGATTTATAGTGTTAGCTTAACCAGATTTGACGAGAACTTGAAGAGTCGCTTGATGATAGTTTTATGGTTCATAGGTAATACTGAGTAGACGTTTATCAGCTGTCGTTGCTCACTGCAGTGTATTTCAGGTGCGTGTTCCCAAAACCATATTATTTTACGGGAAGAAAGTACGTGCTATGTGTATTTTAATAGTAAATATATGTATATCTATACATATTTTGACCAATTGAATCGTGTTGTTAAAATCGGTGCTCAAAATGATTGCAGATACTGAGTTGAATGTGTTCATAGTATGTTAGTAAATTTCGTGTTTGAACGGTTACTTGATTATTGGTACTTGTTACCTGCTTACTTGTGCTATTGTTTGACGACGTGTATTGCTGACTGAGTATTTGAGCTATTACGTGATTACCCGAATTATGATTTGTTTACATGTACTGAATGATGAGCGTGTATTTTTGCACGTGGAATTGAATGCCGAGCATGTAGTTTTACATGTGGAATTGACGAGCATGCATTCTTTGCATGTGGAATGATTGATGAGCATGTCTTATTTGACGTGTGGTATTGACGAGCATGCATTCTTTGCATGTGGAATGATTGATGAGCATGTCTTCTTTTGACGTGTGGTATTGACGAGCATGACTTCTTTTGACATGTGGTGATTGACGAGCATGTATATCCTTGTGCGTGTGGTTTATGACGAGCATGTATTTTATACATGTGGGACTGATTGATTAGTATATCCCTTTACGCGTGGAACTGATTGACTAATATGCATTTTTATGTGGAACTGATGAGCATAACCTGATTGCCAGATTGCCCGATTGTTTAATTGCCAATGTGCTTACTTGTTTTCAATTGTTTCTAAAATAAAAGTGCATGACATTCCCTTTCACTCACATCACAAACACCACTGAGATTTTTGTCTCACGCATGCATTATTTCTTTCTTTCTTCCTCAGCTTAAGTAGTGACATGTTCGTACCAACAAATGAAGAATATCCGGAGGAGCAGAGTTGTTTTTACCTAAATGTTATTTTATCTTTTGAACCTCTAGTTTGTTCAAGTTTAAATTATCAGACTGTAAATGATGCTAGTCAGTTGTTTCCTTTATTAGTTTTGGATTATTGAATGTTGGGTCTTGTTAACGTTGTGTGCGAATTATTTCTTTGTCATTAAATTGGTTGTTTTATTGGACTGGTTTTGGGATTTGTTTAGTAGAAATTCTGGGTCGTTACAGTTGGTATCAGAGCTTGGGTTAATAACCACCCAGGCTTTGTCAGGATAGGATCTTCGGACCTAGTTAGAATTGTCTGACCTACCATTAGAGCTTCCGCATAAGTCGTAGGGCGTACTAAGTACCAAGGGTTGATGTATTATCGTTGGGCGGCCGACCTTTGATAATCCATTGTGAACCAAGGTGTGAAGTACCAACCCATCTTTAGAGAGCCGGTTTAAGAAGTGATCTGATGAAATTAGTTACTTGGTCTTTCATTTCGTTATAACTGTGCTACTTGACTTGCTTGATAATTGTGTTATAGTTTATTCATACTACTCCTAAGTAAATTATATGTGGATATCTGAACCTTGTTTAGTTTAATTTTGAACATATTTTCTTACTTAGAATTGATAAATTGAGTGATATTTGTCTCTTTTTTGATTCATTATGTGCTACTTGATGAGTTACTAAGTATCCTGAAATGCGTGATTTTTAGATTTACCACTTCTTTAGACTTTACATAGCGAAACTTGGACGAGATCTTGTTTAGGAATGTTATAGCTCGAATCTTTTAGTCTTGATATCATCTAAGAGAGAAGCGACATTTTATTTATAGACCACATACGCCCTAATGGAGAACGGACGTCGCCGAAGTAGAAGACAGGCTAACGGTTCTCGAGCTTCAGAAGATAACGTACCACTTACGACATATCGTCGGCGCAATAATAACGTTCAGAATGAAGAACAACAAGGACCACCCTCACAAGCTCCTGGAGAGGCATAACCGGTGGGAAACGAAGCAACAAACCAATTCGCCACAGCACTTCAACAATTGGTCCAAACATTGCAAAACCAGGGTAGAGGAGGGGAGGAACCCCCTGCAGACCAGACTTTGGAGCGGTTCCTACGATTTCAGCCAAAACGTTTCCTTGGTGAACCAGATGATCATATTGCAGAATCGTGGTTGGAGGGAATTGAGAACATCTTCAGAGCTTTGGATTACAACGATGAGCAGAAAGTAAGACTTACAACCTTTCTACTGGATGGAGCAGCTCGACACTGGTGGAACTCAATTGAAATCAGATGAGTACAACGCGCCACCGCGAGGACTTGGGAGAATTTCTCAAGGGAGTTTAATGACAAGTACATACCGCGGATTGTTCGTGAACGCCGGGAAGATGAGTTTAATCAACTGCTACAGAGAAACCTCAACGTTGCGCAATACGATGCAGAGTTTACCAGGCTTGTCAAATACGTGCCATATATGCACGCTGATGAAGAAAGACTCGTTCGAAAGTTTGTGAATGGACTTCGCCCTAGTATTCAGAGAGGACTCCTAGTAATGGTCATCCCAAACTATTCTACCGCTGTGGAAAAAGCCTGGAATATGGAGGCTGGACTTGCAGAGTTAGACGCTATCCACCCACCAGAGAAAAAGGCTCGCACAACTGAGAATGGCATACAAGACGTGCAGAATCCTATTCTCGCGCCAAAACCTGTACAACAATATAGACCTAATTCTCAGAACAGGTCCAACCATTATGTCGTGCCGAGTAATGCTGGTCAGCAAGACATGGGATGTGGATTTTGTGGAAGGGCCAATCACGATGAAACTCAGTGTTGGGTGAAGATGGGTTGATGCTTGATTTGTGGTAGTGACAAACACTTGAGGCGCTACTGTCCTGAGAAAAGACCTCAACATGGGAATCGGATTGTTAACGGTGGTAACCAAATTCCGAGTCATAACATTGGAAATAATTGCAAATCAAAAGTGCAAGCGAGAGTGTATGCTTTGGGAGGTGGTGAACCGTCAAACCCGAGTGCAGCTATCGAAGGTACCATTCTTACCCTTCATATATATAAAAGGTTTAATCTTAAACTCTAATTTAGAGGGTTTTTAGAATTTGGGGACCAAATTCTTTTAAGGGGGTAGATTGTAATGCCCCAAAATTTTTGCATGAATTAATAGGATTCTTTTTACTATTATTACTAAGCCTTGCATAATTAAATAATATAATCAGTTAAATTAAGTGTTATATATATATATGTGTGTGTATATTATGGTTATATTAATTAATAAATGATGTTGTAGTTTAATTAGAAACCGTGCAATATTTTTTTTAGACTCAAATTATAAACCCTGACATATAAATAGTTATTGTAGTCGAGGGTTAGGTTTCTAATTGTCCTTTAGCGCAGCCATTGACCTGTTCACGGAAAAACTTCTTCCCTTTCTTCGCATCAGGTAAATCGCTTCCGATATTATATTACTATGTTACAAATCCTTACTGGATGCATTAATGAGTATGAATATATGATTTGATGGTTTAATGTTATGAATTGGATAGTTTAGCCTTCTGATCTTACGAAACAGTACTACAATGCATAGTATGCATATATACATAATACATATAGCTTTCTTAATTAGATGGATAGGGAATCCTCAAAGGAAAAAAAAAAGAAAATAGACACGTTATATTTAATTAGCGTATAAAGCATGCAAGGTAATTAATCTGTTATGCAGTCTCTTAGGCTATTAAAGCAATGAAATTGTGAAAATCTCATGTTAGTAAAGGACATTCAGAACATGGAATTCAAAATATATATACATGAATATTGGTCATTGTAAATTATAATGCTATGCGGTAACGCTAGTAAATAATTATTACTCATGTAATCTGGGTTAATTGGGCACTTGAGTAAAGTGCATTAGTAGATTAAGATTTATAGTGTTAGCTTAACCAGATTTGACGAGAACTTGAAGAGTCGCTTGATGATAGTTTTATAGTTCATAGGTAATACTGAGTAGACGTTTATCAGCTGTCGTTGCTCAATGCGGTGTATTTCAGGTGCGTGTTCCCAAAACCATATTATTTTACGGTAAGAAAGTATGTGCTATGTGTATTTTAATAGTAAATATATGTATATCTATACATATTTTGACCAATTGAATCGTGTTGTTAAAATCGGTGCTCAAAATGATTGCAGATACTGAGTTGAATGTGTTCATAGTATGTTAGTAAATTTCGTGTTTGAACGGTTACTTGATTATTGGTACTTGTTACCTGCTTACTTGTGCTATTGTTTGACGACGTGTATTGCTGACTGAGTATTTGAGCTATTACGTGATTACCCGAATTATGATTTGTTTACATGTACTGAATGATGAGCGTGTATTTTTGCACGTGGAATTGAATGACGAGCATGTAGTTTTACATGTGGAATTGACGAGCATGCATTCTTTGCATGTGGAATGATTGATGAGCATGTCTTATTTGACGTGTGGTATTGACGAGCATGCATTCTTTGCATGTGGAATGATTGATGAGCATGTCTTCTTTTGACGTGTGGTATTGACGAGCATGACTTCTTTTGACATGTGGTGATTGACGAGCATGTATATCCTTGTGCGTGTGGTTTATGACGAGCATGTATTTTATACATGTGGGACTGATTGATTAGTATATCCCTTTACGCGTGGAACTGATTGACCAATATGCATTTTTATGTGGAACTGATGAGCATAACCTGATTGCCAGATTGCCCGATTGTTTAATTGCCAATGTGCTTACTTGTTTTCAATTGTTTCTAAAATAAAAGTGCATGACATTCCCTTTCACACACATCACAAACACCACTGAGATTTTTGTCTCACGCGTGCATTATTTCTTTCTTTCTTCCTCAGCTTAGGTAGTGACATGTTCGTACCAACAAATGAAGAATATCCGGAGGAGCAGAGTTGTTGTTACCTAAATGTTATTTTGTCTTTTGAACCTCTAGTTTGTTCAAGTTTAAATTATCAGACTGTAAATGACGCTAGTCAGTTGTTTCCTTTATTAGTTTTGGATTATTGAATGTTGGGTCTTGTTAACGTTGTGTGCGAATTATTTCTTTGTCATTAAATTGGTTGTTTTATTGGACTGGTTTTGGGATTTGTTTAGTAGAAATTCTGGGTCGTTACATGTCTCTTCTTTAGATAAAACTCTAGCTGATGGGTGCCCGCACATGTCAAGAGATCCATCATGATTATGTGAGTTGTTTCTAGCTACAACTCTCCAAGATCCATCTTCTTCCCGTCTTCCTTGAATTTCAAACGGGCAATTTGCTAAACGAGTTTGTCTTTTGCGTTGTCTTAGTTCAATTGGGATCTTTAGTTTGTCTCGATACTAGCCTCCACGGTCACAACCAATAGTCACATATTTTTCTTTTCGTGAACTTTTAATGGACAAAGCATACCCTTTCTTGAAATAAAATTCTCTCACAACCTTGAGGAGTTCATCACGCGATACAAATTTGTTATCTTGTGCAAAAAAGTTATCATCTAACACATTTGAAGCACTCTAATTGCCATTAGCAAATGAGCTTTCTCCAGCTTGTTGAACATTCATTATTATCTGTATAAAACATACAAACATCGCACTAGTGTAAGTAATTTATTTATTATAGGAAGTTGAATTCTTCTACTAAAAGCATATTACAGTTCGTAAGTAAAATAGTAATTTGTAATTCCAATTCACATGCATTTTATTTCAAACCAGTTCATGTGAATAACTATTTTTTTATGTTGAACTGAATAACTGGGATAAGTGGTATGTTATATTACTATTACAAAAAGAATCAATGAGAAATTATTCAGTTTCAAAGTCGAATAAAAAATGATTTTGCTCAAAGCATATTTCTTTTTGTCTAGTACGGATTAAATGCATAGGCCACTTCAAGAAATCGTATTAACTTCCCTCATCTACATGCATGCATACTTGTGAAAGACTGAAAGTGAACATTCATATACAAGTTTGCATTTAGTCCGAAAATTAAATAATCAAGCAGACTTGTACAAATTTACGCACACAAATTAAATAACACAAATATTAAGATTTAGAAACTCACATATTTTTGCAGCAACTTTTTTTATCGGAATTTGCCGGAAAAGCTTGCTGTGAAGTCTGTTGAATTCTATGGATCAGAAAGAACCGTTAACATTACGTTTACAAGAATAAATCTCAGAATTTAGAATAGTTCATTAATTCTGTTTCTATTTTCACGTATAATTAAGAAAGGAAATATCAATCAATACTAATTACAAGATATTTTTGATTTTGGAGTAGGAGATATTCAAGGACTAAAAAAGGAAGATAAATTAGTTTGTAAAATTGGGAAGGGTAAAATAGTAAACAACACAAATTTTGCTCTGAAATTAGGTATTTTGCTCTGGATATATCAGCTCCCACACAAGAAAAGAAAAGAAAAATATATATATATATATATATATATAAATAATAAAAATATATCTTAAAAAGACTACTTCATTGTGTTTTTTGTTTGGATTGCAAAAAGATAGATATATTTTTAAAGAGATCAGGGATCAAAATTTTCAACCGCCTTTTAATTTTTACTATGCTTAAATAAAAATATACAATTAAATTTTTTGATATACTAGAAAGATATATATATATATATATATATATATATATATATATATATCTATACTATTATATAAAGAAAGGCAAACTGTGACACCAAACTTTTGATTTCCGGTTTTAGCCTTATAATTTTATTGTTAGCACAATAGTTTAATTATTGAGTTCTTAATTTAGCCTTATAATTTAAGTAGAATCAATAACTATAGTAATTATTGTGATTGAATATTTAGTTTCCCAAAATTTAAAACTTTCTATATAAAGTCTTTATTCTTATTTATATAATCTTTACTTATTTAAATTATTCTTTTACCATATAAATTAAAATAAATTCTTAATCACGCGGGAACCGCGTGCTAGCGTTTCTAGTATATATATAATTGTGCAGGTCAGGATCACTTAATTCGGCATCCAATCGTGCTTAAGTATTAAATGAATGACCTCACCAACTAATTAATTAATCTGTCACGCTGAATAATTAATTGCTTGCCATCACAGCCAAGATTTTTATTGGACGCTACTGACGCTACAACTTCCCATATTATTAAAAAAAATATATATGTATTTGCAGAAAAACCCTTCAATTCATTCTATACTTATAAAAATTCAATCTTTACACACTGGAGTGAACCAAAAATTCTTCTACTCTCACTAGCGGACGGTTGGTAAGTTTCACTTTAACAAGATCTCATATTTCTTGATTTTGTTTATGGGTATTAAGGTTGAACTAATTGCAACATGTTTTTTTTTTTTTTTTGTAGAAATACTAGAATGATGTTGCATTGTGTTCTTGTTTTTGAACATGCATCTGTGTGTATGAATCTTTCTGGAATTACATTACTTTAACTGTCCCTTTTCACATTAGTGGTTAACTTTACTTCTTTAAAAACGTCTTTTTTACTTGTTATGTATGTACCCAGGTAATTAGGATTTTGAACTAGTAGAAAAGTTTGATTGATAGGGAGTTTTCATCAAAAGAAAATAGTTGGGGAAGAGATGGAATATGTGGGGTTGTTGGAGTATAGTGATGTTTATCAGGATATGGTAGAAGAAGCTAGGGCAGGGGATGAACAGCTTGATACCGAGTTGAGTGAATTTTCGAGACGGATGGAAGACGACAACAGGGTTGATGCAGATTATAGGGACTTTCTCCTGTCCTGTATTCGACGAGCCGAGAAAGATCGTTTCACGGCGTACGAGGAGGAAACACAAAACCATAACCGTGACAATGATAATGCATACGATACCGAGGGCGAATATGATCCTGAGTATGAGCTTTTCTTAAAGAACTTGAGGAAGCATGGAAAATCCTACGCACTTCACAATGAGACTGATGGTCTGCCGTTGGTTGTATATGAACAAGATTCGGGTTCAGATAGTGAGCTTGATCCAGAACCTAGGAGATTGACAAGGAGTGCTACGAGACATGCACGCGAAGTTTCAGAGCAGATTCTTGATGAAGAAGAGAATTCAGGGCTTGGTTCGGATTGTGAGCGTGATCCAGTACCTAGGAGAAAAACAAGGAGTTCTACGAAACGTGACAACGAGAAACCATCTTACAGAGAATCAGTGGAGCTGGCCAAAAGCAAGAAAGTAGAGAAGGTGGCATGCAAAATTGATGAGATTGAAGCGGATACTGAATATCAAGAGTTCCATCGAAGTTGCAAAATCGTGGATGGTCATTTGGCTTATCGGAATGGTGGTCATTCAGTTGTATATTTCACAACTAGTGAAGAAAACGATCAGGAGAACAAGACGAGTGATAATGACTCCTCCTCTGATGTGGAAATCATAGAGGTTGCTTTAACTTAAATCTCTTCACTATAGCGCTAATCTGGATGGTTGATACATTATACTTCTTGCTCGCTTCGGGCCTCGTTTTTATCCCTTGCCTGTGTTATTTATATATGTTGCGTGGTCTCACTTCTACAGATGGATGAGGACGCTTCTCTGAATGCAGAAGCTGAGTTTAGGCGACGGGCAATTTCCGTTATTAGAAAACCGTATAACCACAAGGAGTATAATAGGCTTTGGGAAGAGATTACAATCTCCAAGCCTGTACATCGTCACAAGGACTTGCGTAATGGGAGGGAGAGGGCATGTGCGACGGAGAAACCTGGAAAATCCCTCCTTTACGACTACCCTGGTTAGTTGAAGACTTTGTGGTTTTACTTGACTTTTTGATGCTTTCATTGGACTACTCGTACCTTAATAGAGCTATAGTAAAACTGTGTCCGTAAAATTTTGTGATGGACATCGTCGATGGAAGTGTTATGCCCACAGCTAACCACGTGAAGAACAGAATTTGTGCGCTTCTTGTCTTTTGAGTGGGGTGTCTGAATTTATTTAGTTTTAGCCTTGTTTCTTCAGACGAGCTGTTTTGTGTTCCATTCAGGGTTGCTTGAACGATCTTTTGTGATCGCCCTGCATCTGCTTTTTGTTGCATCTTAAACTCCGGTGGTTTATGCATTCGGCTTACGTAAACAAAAACTTTTTGCACGAGATGAATTAAATATGTGAGTAATTGTTTAAACGTGAGGGCTAGTTAATATTATGACTGTTTTTTGTGTACTGGTTTGCATTTCTGCAACACTGTCTTCTGTGAAGTTTAAGTTAATTTGACATAGCAGTCTTTCTTACAACTTTGATGCAATATAAAGAGGTCCGGATTCTCCTAATCTTTGTTTATGTGAATTGGCCTCTAGACTTTGCTGTTGAATAGAGGACGTGAATAGGAGTGTACACATATTACAAATTTACGAGAAACATGTTATCCAATTGGCCTTCAATGTTTTTAGTATTTTACTCTATGGATATTTCATCAAAGCTGAGTTATTTCAACTTATATCCTCAAAATTTCAGGGTTATTAAAAAGTTTTGAGATTAAAAATATGTTTCTTAACTTCTTATTAAGGTTAGAAGTTTTTTCCACTGACATGATTTTTCCTGGGTGATACTAAATTTGAAAATTATACTTATTGATGTATGCAGATCTTAAGCAGCTCTTGCAGTTCCAGGACAATAAACGTAAATGCTTGAACCTCATACGGGGGTTCGTCTTTTATCTTCAGGTTGGTAGCTTGTTTCACATCCTGAACCTACAATGTCCTTGTAGTTTACCTTTTTCTCTTCTACATGACATAATGCATTGTTTGTGACGAACCGGTGAAAATCCTTTTTCTCTTCCACACAACTAATGTGAAGATGCACGAGAGAAATAAATAGATAGTATGGGACAAGTACATCCAGTTAGTACTTTGTTAGAGTCTACTAGTACTACGGGTGATTTTCTTTTGATAGTTCCAGTTATGCTTATTATTTATTGACTGCATTTTTTCTACCTTGAAACAGAATCTCGATCATGAAGGATCTTTCAAACCCTGGGAAGATGCAGAATGCCTTTCGATATAGATCAATCATCTCATTAGTACATATTGTTGCATTTCCTAGTTTTTGAAGATCATAGCTTAACCTGAAATATTGTTGAACCAGTATCTAAATCGGTTGTAGCAAAGTATATGACGTGTTTTGTAGTAAACTAATGCTTAATGCTGGGAGTTGCATATGATGATGATTAGCTTTAGAAGTATTTTCTTTTGGGCAACGAAACGTGAAATATATTCTTCCGTTTCTGATCTCTCATTTTCACTACCTTTTTTGTCACATTCTGATGTTGAAGTTCCATGGACTATTTTACATCTTCTAGCTGCCCGTTGTAGTTGAATCCAACACGTGGTTTTCCCATGCTGAAGTTCAAGACTCTTGCATTCATGTTGTATTGAATTTGTCCTTCATAAAGCAGCTTTCTGATGTAGTGCTCAATGTCAGAACCGATCAGCCGGAGCGTATATTCTGTCAGTGGAGCTCCCTGTTTCATCACAGCAATACAAGCATCATGAATATCTTTGTGCTTGCAACTGTCATTTTAATTTGTATGATTGCATTTTTACCCCTAAATTCTGGTCTTATTATAGAAACATCCCTTCAGAGCTATGAAGAAGTTGCACATAAGTCCCCAAAGGTTTGATGTGTCCCTTGTTTAAAAATATTACACATAATCTCTAAGTTTCTGAAAGTCCTAAGATGTAGCCCCATAAGAAATCAAGTTTTAGTGGAGTTTTCTGTAATTAGACCAAATTTTAGGGGATGTTGATGTAATTATCCTCTTTGTGGTGGTGATGGTGTGGTTCCTTATTTCTTTTGTTATTCTTTCTCAAGTTATGGACTTTAACTTCAAGAAAATATTTGAAAAACAATGAATCAAAAAGAATCGTACTTACCTCATAATGATCAACAAGTTCCTGGAAATAGGAGTAGACTTTGGTACAAGTCTCATCTGTCCACAAAAACTCATCAGTCGGATCGAGGATAAGAGTGAGTTTATCCATCTGCGTTTGATCGAATTCGCACGTCTCAGGATCGATATAAGCTGCAAATATCCTAACATGCCTGGTTGTACTGCTCAGCCACTGCCCTCCATACTCTTTTCCCATGTTTTTGCTCCTCACATTCGTTTGTACCTCCGCGGGCCTAGGTGGCGTCATGGTTGCAGCCACCTGCTGTTCCTGCTTCAGTTTCTCTTCGACTTTTGTTTGCTTCACTTCTTCTTGAACATCTGCTTGTTGTGCTAAAACTGAGAATGAGTTTCTTTTTCTAAGTTGGTTATTGCCATTTTTCCATCCCAACATGGAGAAACTGGTGGAAGCCATGTAGGTTGATGTTGCAGCCATAGCTTAGTGATTGATCTATTTTTCTTTATTTTTTTAGTTTTAAAGAGCTTAGTATAGAAGTTTTCATGGAAAGGCTGATGGTTTGTGTCCTCAAATGCCTTGTGGATAACATTGTATTTTGTTATTTGTCATCTTGTGTGAGAGGATTATAGCAGGATAAATATGTGCCACTTAAACTATATGTTGCTATTTCATTTGTAAACACTGCACAGAACTCTACTTACAAATATCATTCATAACACTGCACAAAAGAACAACATTTACATATATCTCTTATTGAGCCTCAGATCATATACTATACATTTCCAGATAGCTAAAGAATTCCAAATTAGACCGTTTCACCTTCAGGATCAGTAAGGGACGGAGGAGGGCACACACACAAACAACCTCGCATCCAACCCCATTAACAACAACTACCAGCAAAAACACGAGGAGACAATATTTTGCCTTGCGCGTTTTCAAGAAAACCAGTCAGTCAAAGCTAGAGGAACGGCTGCTCCACCTGCCTCTTAGATAGTCTTCTAAACGAACACTTTGCTCGATGCTGCTTAACGACAGGGAATCTTCCTCCATGCCAAGAAACGCGACGTTCATATGGGATTGGAAATTTGGTTGTGAAAAGCTTTCATCGTCTAACACATCAGAGCCTTCCAGAAAAACGGATTCTTGCCTAATATATGAACCCCCGGAAGCGTACACGTCCAACCTTGCCCACTTCATTACCTCTGCATCACCTTCAAGAAGCTTCAGAACCTGAAGCACACAAAAACGTGGAAAACAAGATATAAACATACATTAACAGAATATTCTGGAAAGTTTCTTTCACAATTCATGGATTTAGGATGACATACTAGGCTCATTTGGGGTCGAGCTCTTGGTGCTCGTCTGATACAGAGTGAAGCAGCAAGAACCATCCTTTCCACTTGCACATGATCATAACTACTCCCCAAGTTCGGGTCGAGCAACGGGGCGAACTTTTCAGAATTTAGAATTGGTTTTGCCTGTAAATCATATTATTACATTTTTAACTTTTGCAACCAAACGAAAAGATCGCATAACAACTTATTGACTTTAGTTAACATACCCACATAACAAGGCTCTCTTGGCCCTTTGGACAGTCGCTATTTATAGGCTTTCTCCCCGACAGAAGTTCCAGAAGAACTACCCCAAACGCATATACGTCAATCTTCTCGTTTACTTTGCCATACATGAAGTATTCCGGAGCCAAGTATCTGTTCAAGAACAAAGTGTTTATGAA
This sequence comes from Linaria vulgaris, assembly GCA_948329865.1. Lineage (NCBI taxonomy): Eukaryota > Viridiplantae > Streptophyta > Magnoliopsida > Lamiales > Plantaginaceae > Linaria > Linaria vulgaris. The sequence continues at coordinate 8,975,637 of OX415249.1, read as the reverse complement.
TAAAACTTAGTTTCCAGCTTGTTTCCTAATCTGTGAATGATTTCAAACCACAGTATCTACTAACCCGAAAGTCCCGGCAACGTCAGTGCATGTGATGTAAGATGAAGTGGTCGATGCCCATTTAGCGAGCCCGAAATCGGAAAGCTGATAAAAAATCAAGTCAAACCTGTAAGTAAAGTTTTAGGAGGAGGAAATGGAATTATTTAGAGAAATTCCTGTAGTACCACCACCTGTGGCTCAAAATCGTCGAATAGAAGTATATTCGACGACTTAACATCCCTATGGATGACAGGTTGTGCTTCTCTGTTGTGAAGATAATTCAAAGCCTCAGCTACCCCAATCGCGACCCTATATCTCTCTTTCCACCCAAATGCCGGTTGCTCTATTTTATTACCTGAAACGTGATATTCTATTAAGAAACACAATACCAGTAAGAAACCAAGATATATAGAGTATAATAAAGTACCGTGAAGGTTCTCTTCTAGGCTTCCTCTTGATAGCAAATCGTAAACCAAGAGAAGATTGTTGTCCTCGAAACAGAATCCAAAAAGCGAGATGATATTTTTGTGGTGTAATGCAGTGATTATCTCGATTTCCAGAACAAACTCTTTCAAAGCATCTTCTGATCGCTTCAGAATTTTCACGGCGAGTTCCTTGCCATCAGGAAGGCAACCTCTGTATACGCGACTGCTGCCTCCTTTACCGATCATATTCTCTAGAATTTCACAAGTTCAATTATGCAGTTAGTAGCAGAAAAAAGGATTCAATATCTAGTGAACCATTGAAATCTCAGTAAGAATTTGATTAGCAAAGTATTATGTAGAGAGTGAGTAAAATGGGATGATTACATATACATGATACATCATGAGGTTTGTTCTAATTATAAAAACTTCTCTTACTGTTTGATTAATTGGTCTAAGTACGGAAACTTCTCATATGGTTTGAATAGCTACAGACACTCCCCTGAAGCTCAAAAAATAAGACAGACGCTATCTTTTTACGTTTTTAAGTTTCAGGACATGTCTCTGTAGTTATGTAAACCTGGGGGAGGCTTTGTAATGAGACTAAGCATCAAGAGTGTAACATAATTGTCCCTAATAAGTATATATCAAGTTTTAATGTGAAAAGTGCGAATGACACTACAAGTAAATTGCTCAAGAACCTGGAGAGAAATTGGATGTTGCTGAGATAAGTTCTTGGAATTTAAACAATCTGCACGTAGCCGAATACTTCTCGTGAAAACCTTTCAGCGCTTCAGGAAAACGTCTCGAGCCGCAATCAGGTGATGATGGAGCAGAAATAGTCTCGCTCCCAACACAAACAATAGCATTGCTCTCTCCATCAAGTTCGGATACTTTTTTCTCTTGTTCACTATCAGAGTCAATATCTTCATTGCTCGAATTTTCGATCGACAAAGTAATTCTACTCGGCAGGCGCATGGCCCATTGAACGACAGATATCTGACGCACGGGAGAATTATATGGAGACTTTTTATTTGATGTGATGGCTCGACGAAGAAGTGGCCAACCGGGCTTAAGTTCGGGCATTTCTCTCAACAAAAGCGAAACTGAACTAGATGCTGCCTCTAGTTTCATTACTGGTACTATAGCCATTGAGTTTTTCTTATTGACATCATTGGACGGATCTTCAGAAGAATTAGAACGACAAACTTCGGGAGCCAATGATTTTTCCGAACAAACTGAACAATTCCATTCAACATTACGCGCAATGATATCAGTACTAGTATCTTCTTTCCATGTCAACATTGGGTTTATTGCATGGCCACCATTGAGTACTGTAATGTTCTTGCTAAACGATCTTTGAAGAGCATTAAGCAAACTATTGCGACGGTGATGTTCGATTTCTGCAACAGAACCAAAAATTTAAGTTTCTGATACAATTTGAAGACAGAACTGAGATCGGAATGTGTTGCGAATGAGAACACTACCTTTCACGTTAATGCGACAAGATAAACTGGATTCTCTATGAAAGACGACTTTCCCATTACTAACAGCTAATACAGAACAATCCTTCGGTAACTTCTTGGCACAATATTTAGCCACAGAGGACGACGAACGAATCGTGTGATGATTCTGAGCAGTCCCTACTATAACCTCGGTCGCGTAGCAAGATTTCGCTTCACGAACAAGAATCTTACGTATCGATGAACCTCTGCAGATCTTGAGCTTCAGATCAACCTGCAACATTATCAGCAAAATCTCATATTTTTTATACAATTATCACCAACATAGCTTGCATTATGAATCATCACTAGTACAACACCACCACAAATGAATCACAACTAACAAACTTCTTTAATTTACTCAAAACAAAAATAAATTCTATCACATGAAATTAACTAAAAAGCCATAAATGATGAACTATTAAATGGTTGAGCTTGGTGCATAGATGACCACCGACACTATTTAGAACTCACATTCATCTTATGTCATGCTAAAATTTAAAGGGCAAAATCATGTGAAAGCTACACTAAAATGAGGTGATCACCGCTAGCATTAATTTCTTAATTATAGTTGTTCCAGAAAAAAAAGATGAAATTATAATGGTTGAAAACAATTACCTGTTTGAGATTACAGAAGCCATCATAAACTGCTAGAATCGAATCAAATGCTCTAACCAATGAAAGAAGGGATGATTTCCCATCACGATCCACAATCTCTACATAAACATATTAACACAAAATTAAGTTAAATCCCATTATTGTAGCTAAAACAGCTGAAAAACTAACACTATTAAGATAAAAATGAAACAAAAAAAGAGTATTTACTACACCTCCCAAGAACAAAATTAAAATAGAAAACTTTACTCATGTAAAGTTGCAAGCTTTAGCCAAATCCCATCATAGTTGATACGAAAATAGCACACATTAAACACAACTAAGAAAAGATTAAACAAAAACAGAGTATTTATTAACCCCGCCCCCAAATGAAAGATTAAAGTTGAAAACTTTACTCATCCCACAAAAATATTGTGACTAAAAATAGTAAAGTTGCAATCTTTAGGCAAATCCCATCAAGATTTTATAACATGCACAACAAAAAAAACCCAAAATTAAGAATAAAAACACAAAAAGACAACATATTTATTTGTCCTAACCATTGTTGTCAAGTACATGAAGTGCAATGACACGATCACCAGCCTCAGCAACTTTTACCAGAGCCCACGTCAGCAATTCTCTACTATTTGAATCCAGCTTTACTCCCACCACCACCGTCCGATCGCCGGAGCTCCCATCTCCGCCGTCGACCACCATCTGAATTATTAATCTCCCAAAAATCTTTTTTTTTTTATCACCTTAATCAAAACTGAAAAGTCATGCAAGAAAAGGGGTCATATAAATATGAGTGATTTCTTACAAGGGTGGTTAAAATGTTAACTTTCGAGTAGTTTTTTTTTTTTAGCAGAAGTCAGATGTTGTCAGGACAAAGAAAGTCATATGTATAGATAGTAATAATAATAATAATGTAGGATAGGATACTGTTCTTGCCCACCAAAAGTTGGATGGGAGAAAAAGAAAGTGTTGGTGTGTTGTTCTTGTTTAAGTTATTATGATTGTGATGACAAAAGCTTTAAAGAAAATATATAAATAGGTGGGACCTACTAGGAGGTGGGGTGGAGGTAGAGGTGGGGAGGTGTTGAGCTATGATGCACGGATACACCTAAAAAACTAGCGTACCAGTATCGGATACGTATCCGATACCGATACGCTACGGATACACTACCGATACGAATCCGATACGCCACGTGGCGTATCGGTTAATTAAAAGAAAATAAAAAATTCCCGATACGTATCCGATACATATTTGAGGCGTATCGGGAATATTTTGGGTCTTTTTTATAAGTTTCTAAATTGATGGCAACATCAATAAATACCACGTACAATTAAAACTTAAAACAAAATCTTTTAATCTAATTAGTAATTAACTAGCTCATGATCATAATTTTACTTTTCTCACTTCTAATCAATTTTTCTTCTTTCTCAATCCACATCCACTAAGACACCAAATCAATGGTTGTGGCCACCTTCTACTCACTCACCACCACCTTCATAATTCACTATATTGTTATAATCACTTTTATGAACTAATGCTTTTTGTATCAATTCTTACTTACTATGAACGTGTCATTTAATTCTTGTAATATTAATATTAATATATTTATATATATAGGCGTATCCTTGCCGTATCCGTATCGCCTATTTTTTGAAAATCCGTATCGCCGTACCCGTATTGTACCGTATCCGTATCGGCGTATCGCGTACCCGTGCAACATTGGTGTTGAGAAATTGAAGTTACTTGTTACTTGTGTGATGCCAAGAAGCAAGTAATGTTAGCAGCCACCACAAATTTTATAAGAAATGGTTATCACATTTATACTCCCCTGAGTTTGATCTAATTGCAAGAATCTTCCATATTGTTTTGAGATTTGTTTTTTATTTAAAATGTGTAGATATTGAGGGTGTACAACTGTTTTTCGAATTGTAAGGGAGTCTTTCTATAAATAGCCAAACGTCAAACGCGGTGGCATGCTTGAGTGACGATACTACAATTTTGATTTCATGCGGACTAATTGCAGTCTTCAACTTGGACGAAGGACAAGTGGTTTTGGGTTTAGCTAATTCGTGTGCAGTCGCGAGTCTTCTCATTAGGGAACTGGCGACTTGACATTATCCTCATTTATCGTTAATTTTTTTACCGACGGCATCTTTAGGGTATATATGAAAATAACCCAAAATTTTAAGGATACTTTTGTAATTTTTAAATTAGTAAGATATATATATATATATATATATATATATATATATATATGTAATTACACCCCAATAATTAGGGGTGTGAATGTAATTTTCCTTCTATGTGAGTAAAAGGGAATGTCATTATGCATTTTAGTCTTTTAGAGTATGGCGATAAAGGAGAAAAACGGAAAGGCATTAAAGATTTTTTGAGAAAAAAGGCTTGAAAAGTTAATAACAACAAAATAAAATAAATAAAAAGACCACTAAAAAAATTTAATATGCATAAAGTCAGTGGAAGACTGAAACGAGGATCAATGGGATTCAATTGGGTAAACGTGACATTTGTTGTAGGGACAAATATAGTGATTTTTAGCATATAATATAGGTTGCACGTGAATGAGGTTACACCTTTAGATTTAATTTCTGTGTGTACATATCAAGATTGTCCCAATATGATTTTTTTCGGTTACTTCAATATGGTGATTGGTGAATAATTTAATCCGTGACTTACTAATTAATAATCAAATGAACTTCAAAAACCAACACCTTCAATAAGTTTTAAAATGAATATACGTAGTAAGTATTCTAGGGGTGGTTAGATGGGGAAAGTATTGGAATATAGCATGAAAGTTTTGACTATACACTTTTAGAAGTATACTTTGTGTACTAGTCTTTTTTATATTTGAATTATATTTATTTTTATGAATTCGAAGGACAAAATAGAATGAGTGATGACATAACCAACTATATCATTTTCACCCACATTTCATATATTTGATAAGATAATCTGGAATTGCTAATTAAAAAGTAATTAATTTCTCTCCGTTTTCTCTTCGTGGATTGTTTTAGCCGCCTAATCCCACTTATCATTATATTAGTAAATTCGTCTCCCTTCTTATGTTTATAATCTTTTGAGGCTTATGCATAAGACCTAAATGTCAAGTTTGTCGCCCGAAACGTCACCTTTTTATATGAATAACCTCACTTTATTTAGTTGTATCAAAAATTAAGAAATGTCTAATTGCTCAACAAACTTGATCAGTTTATTGAGGAGATAGCTATAAAAATGGTATCGGGGCTCAAACTTATGCTAAAGAATTGTACAGTTACAAGTTTAGTTTCCACCAGCACCCGCCTATCAAATAAATTTATATGCATCTTAACAGAATATTCAGATTGTGTATGAGAGGGGAGGTGTTTTTTTTTTTTTTTTTGAACAGCAGAGAGCGGAGGTGTTGAATGCATATAAATCATATAAACCCTATACATATATATAAGCTAAGAAATCTGTAGTCTCTCGACATTCCACAAATTAGGTTAGATAATTAATTATACGATAACTTAGTTACTATTATTCTCTAGCACAAACCATCGTACTACTCGATACAGAATTAGCTAAAACATATTTAATGGGATTTACATTACTATCTATCTAGCTTGAGATAGGATAAAGTCAAATTAATACGTTGTGACATGGAAAATTTATGGGAATAAATTAAATGTGGCCGTAAGAATGAGATAATAGCCCTTGTGCTCGTTTAAAAGACAATAAATTTCAAGTTGTGGTGAGATTTTCAAATAAGGTAAAATTAGGGTCCACGATCAGCATGCCAAACTTTGAATGAGCTGTGTAATTAGTTTATCATTTTTTTACACTAGTACTTTAACATCCCAATCAAAGTTTAAAATAGCTTAAGTAATTACAAAGTAATCTTCTGGTCGTGTTTTGATCAGTTTTACGATTATACATGTCGTCGTGGAAATTTGTTATATCATTTATGTCATGCCACGAATGTCTATCACGTATAATAAGTATACTTCCTTATCGGATGAAATAATATAAAAAGTATACTTTCTTTTTGGATGAAATATAACAAGTAAAAAAATCATTATCAATAAAATACAATCAATGACTCTTTTCTACATAGTTACTTTTATTTTACGCGCTAATTAATTAAATCTGTTAATACTTAATAATGACTAACCAAATCCTCGTGGGCTCGTAGTCTTGTACTACTAACGAGCTTTAAAAAGATACTCCAAATAATTTTATTTGTTGTGAGAAACCTTTAATACATTCCCGGCCACTTGGATAAGACATCATTAATTACTCTAATGATCTAATCTATGTATCTAACATCTTCAAAATAAGTACCATTTAAAATTATTTTATAAATCATGTCGTAACTGAGGCCAGAAATGGCTGTTGGTTGGCATAATAATTATTAATCTATTATTTATAACACGAGTGTGGCTCTTAAATCTCATGAAAAGCTGCGTGCTTTTTTGCTGAAATCTAGAGGGCTGACCCGCATCATTCGCAAATCGCAATGGATCATATTCATTTGTTTTATTATAGGATGCACGGATACTCAAAAAAAGTGCTCGGTCAGCTCCGGATACGTATCGGACATGGATACGCGTCGGATACGCGCGGGATACGTATCCGATACTCCAAATATAGTATTCAGAATTAAAATTAATTAAAAATTATGGATACGAGTATCGGATACTCTCTTGAGGAGTATCCGATACGTATCGGATACTCTCTTGGAGAGTATCCGATAAGTATCGGGGCCAATTTTTTTTTTTTTTTTTTATTAGCAAAATAAGGTTTTATTCAAGAGAAAAGAAGACACTCATGAAATGAGTTGGACCAAATGACATGAGAATATGCAAACCCTTTAAACTTAGCATTAAACTATACACAAGCTCTAATTTTGTTATTTGTTATGTTTTAAAAATATGCTAATCTAGTATTGTTATTTGTTATCGGATACTCTCTTGAAAAATATGCTAATCTAGTATTGTTATTTGTTATGTTTTAAACTCTTTAACTTTTGTTGTTGACCATGTTTAATGTATTTAACATTTAGCCATTAGTATTTTGAGTTTTTGAGCTTATATGAATTGCCTATGGCTATTAGGAATCTTTTATATATGTTTATATTTTTTTATTGTGTTGAAATTAATTTTGCAAGTGAGTACATATGATATAATATATCATTTGACTTTTTTTTAGTTATATATTTATATAATTATTATTTATTAATATTAAATATTTGAAGTATCCTACACGTATCGTATCTTGTAAATTTTAAAAAAATCGTATCCACGTATCCGTATCCTATGGATACGGATTCTCGTATCCGTATCCGTGCAACCTTGGTTTTATTACTTTCTACTTTTCATAAGACAACAATTACTTATCTAATTAATGATTTTGTTATGCTGTCTCTTGCTTTTTCGGCTCCAAAAAACCATGACATTTGAGGCCCAGCTCGACCCGGTTCGAAATGTGGGTCCGGGCAGGGCTTTGTCCAAACTGGGCCGGGCCGTGATGGGTCGGTCCGACCCGCTTTACACCTAAATGATTACTCTAATTGAAAATATCATCAAGTGATTATTAAGTTTCTGGAAATTAAAGTATTAAGAACCTGACAGTAACTGAATCTTTTCATAATTTGTATAGTAGAAAGAAAAACGATTTAGAAGACATAGGGTGATCACTACAAGAAAAATGGCCTTTTCCGTCGGGCCCGGCGTTTTTGCCCGACGGAAAAGGCCCAATTATTACCGTCGGGCCCAATCCCGACGGTAATGGCTTTTTCCGTCGGCTTTGGGCCGACGGAAAAAATGGCATGGCTTTACCGTCGGCCCAAATCCGACGGTAAAGCCCATTCCCGTCGGGTTTGGGCCGACGGGAATGGCCCATTTAATTTTAAAAAAAAAAAAAATTTGGCCTGGCTTTACCGTCGGCCCAAACCCGACGGTAAAGCCCATTCCCGTCGGGTTTGGGCCGACGGGAATGGCCCATTTAATAAAAAAAAAAAAAAAAAAATTATGTCAGCATTTTCTTTTTAAAAAAAAAATTTTTAATAATAAAATTAAAAAAGGATGTCAACTAGAATTTTTTAATAAAAAAAAAATACAAAACTGATGTCGGCAGGTTTTTTTCTTTTACAAATACAAAAATAAAATTACATTTTTGACCACAAATATATTTTTAACGTGTTTCGCTTCTCCATTTGTCGATAAAATTTGAATTTACATGCCTCATTAGTGTTGTGAAAATAGTTGTTCAAGAAAAAACAGAATTTGAAGTTGTTTTGCATCTTTTGTATAATTGCGCTTTCTTCCCCAAATTGTTTTTTAAACATCTTCCGACATTCCGTTTTGTACGAAATTTGGAGGAACACTTCTATTTTACATATGTTAGTGTATGGTTAAAAAATATTAGTGATTAAAGGTGTTTTACAACCTTTATGTATGAAAATACAAGTTAGAACTATGTTGTATAGGTTTTAAGGATAGGGTTTAGGGCTTATAGGGTTTAGGGTTTAGGGTTTAGGGTTTAGGGTTTAGGGTTGAAGAGAGATATAGTATTTTATATTATAATGTTTGTTTATCGTATTTCGTTACTTCGTTTTGGACGAGATTTGGAATGACACGCTTAATTAGTGTTTTTAAAGGATTGGTAAAAGAAAAAACTTAATTCGGATATTTCTTTAACTTTGATATAATTACATAAATCACCCGTTTATTTGTTTATCGTATTTCGTTACTTCGTTTTGGACGAGATTTGGAATGACACGCTTAATTAGTGTTTTTAAAGGATTGGTAAAAGAAAAAACTTAATTCGGATATTTCTTTAACTTTTATATAATTACATAAATCACCCGTTTATTTGTTTATCGTATTTCGTTACTTCGTTTTGGACGAGATTTGGAATGACGCGCTTAATTAGTGTTTTTAAAGGATTGGTAAAAGAAAAAACTTAATTCAGATATTTCTTTAACTTTTCTATAATTACATAAATCACCCGTTTATTTGTTTATCGTATTTCGTTACTTCGTTTTGGACGAGATTTGGAATGACACGCTTAATTAGTGTTTTTAAAGGATTGGTAAAAGAAAAAACTACCACATGATTAAATCAATGTTATTTTAAATTAAAAAGACAAACTCGGATATTAAACACGCAAAATCATAATTCAAACACTCATACTCGGAAATTAAACACACATACTAGAAATTTAAACACTCATACTCGAAAATTAAACACACATACTAGAAATTTAAACACTCATACTCGAAAATTAAACACACATACTAGAAATTTAAACACTCATACTCGAAAATTAAACACACATAATAGAAATTTAAACACTCATACTCGAAAATTACACATTAATGCGACCCCGGCTATCATATCCAAGATGGACCACCGTATTCTATATTCACGTCACTGTTCCAACCTTGATTAGTGTAGTCTTCAGTCGGTAACTCCAAATTGTTTAGATCAATTACGGGTTCAACTTGATAACCCCTTGCAAAACTCGGAGAAGTGTCGCTAACTCTTGCACGTCGTGGGTCATTTGGACGAGCCCCACTATAACTAGCATGTCCAGGAGCACTTTGAGCATAACAGTGATCGTGCCACGAACTTGGTGGTTGATATTCATCTGACCATAACGGGAAAGTTTCCGGTTGCGGCTTGGGTTGACGCTGTTTCTGGCCCCACGAACCAGAAGGTGGAATGACTTGGTCCCACGATGAAGGTGCACCTTTATCGTATTGTTGGTTCCACGACATAGGTGTACCCTGATTGTAAGAATCATAGCCTTGGCTCGACTGGCTGTAAGAATGAAAGCCTTGATTCCCCGGAGCGATTTGGCCCTGTTGTGTTTGGTTTTGATTCCAAAACTGGCTTGGATTGTTGTTGGGGTAATTATTGGGAAGGTTGTTATATTGAGGATACCTGTTAAAATTACGTTGTGATTCCTCTCTTTCCCGCCTCCTCACCTCCTCATTATCAAGGATTTGTTGCTCTAGTGCCGCTATGCGATCCTTCTGTTGAGTATGTTTTTCCTCGTACTGTGAATGAACATTTTGCACGGCTTTCCTAGTTCTTCTCTCCTCGCCAGGGTTAGGCTTCTTTGCCGTCGTCCTCCCTGAATCTGACATCTTGTTGTGCTTAGGCTTGCCACGTTGCCTCCCGTGTTGACCGCCGAGATCTGCCTTTGCCGAGACCTCTTGGTCACACTCAAACGGAAAGCGTTCTTCGAAAATATATTTATCATAGAGTCCTTGCGTGTAACGAGTCTACAGTTTATAAAGTAAATCAATAAACAATATACATATTTCCCAAAAATAATATACAACGTTTTAATAACTTACATGATAATCTTGTGCGCTCGGTGGGTTCCATCTGATTATTTTTTCATTGGGAGTCCTCACTGTGTGGTCGACCACCCACTGTTGGTCGAAGCGGTAAGGGGTATCGCTTTCAAGCTATAACAGCATTTGTTTCAAAGCAATATTATTTAATGATAAAGGTAACATAATAAAGTATATTCATAACGAAAGCAAATTGTAACGTATCGTACCGACTTTAGGCTCCTTCGTTGTGTGCTGACAGATCCACCGTGGTGTGTGGCTAACGAACCCTTGCCGTCTGCACTATTTGTTTTCAGGGCCTCTCGATTTTCCTTTGCCTTTTCCGCGAGTTCTATCGTCCTTTCCTGTTGCCAGTGATTAACGAAAAATTGTTCTTTACCTGCAGGTAACCAAGACTTCTTGTACCAGGCTGGCTTCTTGTCACGTTGCTTGTACGTCTTTTTTACATCATAGATGGAGTTTTTATAGATGCCTTGTGCCACCCGGTCGAATGCCTCACGAACCATTGGCTTTATTTCATCCGAGTATTGGAATACCCTCTTCAAATTATAATATCATATAAGTGTTAGGGAAAAAACAATAATATACACAAATATTAACATAAGCTAAATGGTTCAGAAATTTTACCCCAAAATGGTTCAGAAATTTTTGTTTCTGATCGTTGGATAAACGGGAGTAATAGATAGCTGGTTCTTCCACATGATGCCTTATTATGAAGCCGATTGTACGAGTAATCTCTTCCGCATTAGTATGATATCTTTTATCGTAGGATAAAGATGGATCGAAAACACAGTCTTCGGTAACGCCAATTAGGGGCCTCTTAGCCTCGTCATCAGTCGCAGCTCGGCCCTTTCCCCGTCCCCTAACAGCAACCGGCGTAGTAGAACCACTTGCTGAACCACCAGAAACCGGGGAGCCTTCCGACGTCGAACCTCCCCCGTCGTTGTCATCTGGAACTTCGTCCATCAGGGCGAGCGGAAATGTCGGAGCTGCAGGAGTCATTGACGGCGGCGGGACCGAGACTTGGTCACGAACTCGGCCCGGAGGCGGGGCCCGGTTTCGGGTTGAAGTGGGCCCCTGTGGTAGTTCTGTCGGCAAAGGGGGCCGATTACGGGTAGGCCCCTGTTGCTGTGAAGCGGAGACAACCCCAGTCTCGCTTGTTGGTTGAATAGTATCATCTATCGGCTGCATAACCTCGTTAGGATCTGAGGTTGCTACATCTTGCTGAGATTTATGGCCCAAAAGTTTTGTGATGGCCTTAATGTTTTTGAACAAGTTTATATTCGAAATATATTTTGGAATTTGTTTGGATTTGGATTTGACGAGTTTTCCTTTACCTTTGTCGGCAACGTTACGATTATTTTCGTTATTCATAACGGAAATAAAAGAATTTTGCCGACGGAAAAAAAAAATTATCGAATATGAGAGAGAGGAAAGGATTGTTATCGAGAGTGAGAGTTGAAGAGTTGGATATTGAAATTGAGAAGAAGAGCTCGATATTTATAGGCCTTAGGAAAGGGGGGGGGCAATGGGCGTGCCACGTCAGCGATCCGTGTGAATTATCACACGGATCGCTGACGTGGCGAAATCTGATCCGTGTGATCAAATCACACGGATCAGATCTATACCGTCGGCTCTAAGCCGTCGGTATAGATCTATACCGTCGGCTTAGAGCCGACGGTATAGATCTGATCCGTGTGATTTGATCACACGGATCAGATTTCGCCACGTCAGCGATCCGTGTGATAATTCACACGGATCGCTGACGTGGCACCCCCCACCCCCTTTTTTTTATTTTTTTAATTTAACCTACACCTCCTAAATATCTATAAATACCCCTTATTTTACCCACTTAATTCATTCATTCTTCCCATTCTCCAAAAACTATCTACTTTCTCTCCCAAAAATTCTAAATAACTAACAAAAATTTATCCATATATATTCACTAACTTATAATTAGAGTTTATTATTTGTTTATTATTTTATTTCTACTTATGTTTTATTCATTATCTAACTAACAAATAATAACTATAAAAAACTTATATTATCAAGATTTTATTTTAAATACGAAATTTTATTTATTATAATTAATAATTTAAAACAATTGCTCGAAAATGTGAATGTTATTATTTAAATCGATTTCTTTTAAAAACAATCGACAAATAAACATAAAAAATTTATTTAAAATCGTTTCTTTACAAAAAATCGCCAAAAAATTATAAAATAATTATTTAAAATCGATTTATTTTAAATAAATCCGAAAAAAATCATAAATTAATTATTTTAATACGATTTCTTTTAACTCAATTGTTTTAAATCGTTTTTTTAATCATTTTTTAAATTATTTATTTTTTTTTAATATTTTTAAACCCTTTTCCGTCGGCTTAAAGCCGACGGAAAAGCCCTATACCGACGGATTTAAGCCGACGGAAAAGCCCTATACCGTCGGCTTTAAATCATTATAAATCAATTTTTAAAATTGATTTTTTAAAAAATTTTTTTTTTTTTAATATTTAAAACCCTTTTCCGTCGGCTTTAAGCCGACGGAAAAGGGCTTTTCCGTCGGCTTAAAGCCGACGGAAAAGGGAAGCTATACCGTCGGCTTTAAGCCGACGGAAAAAAACTCCTTTTCCGTCGGCTTTAAGCCGACGGTAAAGGAAAAAGGCTTTTCCGTCGGCTTAGAGCCGACGGAAAAGACCTATTCCGTCGGTAAAAGTCCGACGGAAAAGCTCTTTACTTACGAGCTTTTTTCCGTCGGGCTTTTCCGACGGCTTTTGCCGACGGAAAAGGGTATTTCCGTCGGAAAAAGCCCCTTTACCGACGGATTTTCAGCCGTCGGTAAAGCCATATTCTGTTGTAGTGGATAGCTAGGGAGTAACTAAAGTCTGGTAATAATCACGTGAGACTCATCAAGTTAAAAAGTTAAGATCTTTCCAAGGTTAGATGATCTACTTGGCAAAATCTTTAAAACTTGCTATTTCTATTTTTGTGAACAAGATAAAACTTACTCACAAAATATAAAATAACAATTTTAACACAAAAAGAAAGTAATAATGAATGAGAGTTACATGATACATATGTTCAATTGCCAAAAGGAACAAGAGGTTACAGTTAGAGGGAACGAGACTTGTTGAGGCTTAAATTAGTTTTTTTTTTATCGTTGCTAATATCGAGTTAAATTCACCTAACTCTATGAAACAAAATCCGATCCAATAATTGTTTTGCATGCACAAGAAAAAAGGTATCCTTCAATAATCGAAATACTAAAATTTGTATATTGCATTCATATTTTAAGAAAATGCAACTATGGATAAAATGCTGCAACAAAATATAAAAGTAAATTAAAATTAAGGTTGGCATTTCATTGACCTCATTAATTGACCATTACGGAAATACCGACCAAACACCATATCATGAATCATCCTCCTCACGTGAGACCAAACCCACTTAAAATACACGTGTCCGCTTATATCCCTGAACCAAAACGACGTCGTAGCGTGATTGAGTGGCACTGCAGGCGCAGCCTCATAGCATGAGCATACACATACATAATAAGTCTTTCTCCTTTTCCCTTCCGTATAAAGCTCAAGTCATCGGCCATCCATTTATTTGTTCAGTTTCTTAAACTATAACTATTCAATAAATATAATTAATCAACTAGGATTTACGTAAGTTTACGTCTAGTTATAAGTGGCTTGTGCTTTGAATTTGATCGTACCTATTTCTTTCGATTTAAGGCCGGCATCTATCATCTATATGAAAAATAACAGTTTTAGTACAAATGATATAATACGCAAAGTACTAGTTACACCTGTCAAAAAAAGAAATATGTGATCGGTATCAAACTATAGGTTTTAACTTTTAACCAACTGGTTGAACGGATGAGTTTATCGTAGCCATTGGTAGCGTTATTAACAACGCAATAGTGGTCTAATGAATTTCTGTAATCAAAAAAGAACTTGTGATTGCCGTGAAATTAGTAAATATTAAAGATCTCTCTTGAATGTCAATTGTTGGAGAACGTTGCGTCTGGATAGTACAATTTAGAACAAACACCATTTCAGTATTTAGTATTAATTCTTTGTAGCACAATTAATTAGACAACATAATAAAGTTTCATCACATTGATTACATCCAGCATTTTTTCAGATATTTATGCATACAATAGTGGTACAAGTAATTCTACTAGTGTATATATATATATATATATATATATATATATATATGCACATTAAAAAACGGGTAAAGTAAACAAGGTCTCGTGTGTGTCCAAATTAGAAGAACAATGTTGATCCCAAATTTGTGGGGACCTTTTAGGATTGTATTGCATGTGATATTTCACTTACACAATTACAGGTTGGGTTGTACTCTCTAAAACGTGATCCTAATTGATTTTATTGTGTCGGTACAACTTTAGTCTTTTGCACGTGCCAGTGGGTACAACTATGAGTTTAACTAATATTGATATCTAACTTGCCCTCATTTATAAATATTATCTTTCACTATTACTTACAATAATATATATTGTACTTTTCACAGTTAATAACAACCCTTAACAATAAAGTTGAATTGAGAAGCATATGAGGCGCAACAAAGTATATATAATTGTTATAACCTGGCATGATTGCCAAAAGTGCAAAACAGGAATCTAGCCAGATAATAATTTGAACTGTTCATAGTTATTTTAAGTATAACTAAATCCAAAATTTATCATTTCTATATGTAAACTTATAATTTGTAACTGTTGGAACCGAGCTGTTTCTTCCGTCACTAATTATATATGGAAAGAGCATTTGACATATTTATAAGTGGGTACTTAACTATGTAAAATTTGTAAAATTAACCATGTTTCGCCAACCAAAGTAAGAAAAAAAAAATTAACAAGACCACTTGCCCTTTTGTTTAGCGTAACATAGGAGACTGTGAGATAGTGGTATTAATTAGTCGGTCTGAGTAATGGAGATGTCATGGCGCCAAGTCTGGTTACGAATATTAAGTCGTCTGGTTAGTGTCTTTAATTTGTGCCACAACAATTAAGCATCATGCTATTGTTAAATAAGAAAATCATCGAAAATAGAGAATATGTTGCAACTACAAGATGTATAATCTGAAGAGATTGTACCACTGTTAGTCCATGATCCCATAAGATCCAAAAATATGTCTATTTGTTTTTTGAGTAGTTTATCTCTACAACTATTGGTTTTAGCTTATGGTGGTGTTTGCAAACTCTTAAAAAAATGTATAATCAGCTTTTTATTTGAATAAGTGATTTTGGGTGTTTGCAAATCAAGCTTTTTCGGTTATACAACTTTTTTTAAGTTAAAAAACCCCACAATCTTAAAGCTGGTGTGGGGTGCTTCTAGCTTCTGAACTTCTATTTTTCTACTAGAGTTTGCAAACACCACCTATGTTACATTGTTAAAAGATCGCACAATACTTATTAATGTTTATTGTGGCCGAAAATCTCAAATACTTAAAGAAAAACGATATGCACAAATATATATATATATATATATATAGTAAGGTAGATCTAGTCCGGATGATAATTTTCATTTATTGCTATTGGTAATTAGATAGGCAACTTTTTGGTTCACTTAAGTGCCTTTCATTAAAATATTCCTTATTAAGAAATGTTCGCAATCAACAAGTTTGGTCTTAATTTTGTGTCATAAGTTGGTAAGACCGCCCCTACCAATTTGGTATACATATATTTAATTTCAAGCTCAAAGTTAGTTCAAGAGTACTTAATTTAGGCTGTTACATAATACTTATAAGTTATAATTGTTACTTAAGGACTCGAATCTTTGTCTGTTTACATTTCAAATTGCTGTCTGGAGAACAATGACGACAGGTTAACAGAAGCATCAATCTAAAATATTATTAGGTCTTTATGTTTTTCCTCAAGACCATGGTATAATAATAGTTTTAATACAAGAGCAAACTAAAGCAAGATGAAATTACATGGTATAGTTGTCCAAAAAAAAAAAACAATACCGTCAACAATGTTCTGAATATCGTTTTGTGCCACTGGCAGATAAATTGTTATTATTGATCATGATGCACCAAAATTTGCTAAAGGGGTGTTTGCAAGAGCTTTTAAAAGCTTCTTATGGACTTTAAGGCACTGAAAAACATTTAATGAATACTTGTAATCGCTTCTTTTGATTCTACTTCTCTGAAAAAAAATAAAAAATAAAAAAGAAAAGCCCATAAGCATGTCATGTGGTGCTTCCATAAGGAGCTTCTCCCCAAATCTTGGTGAATATCTTATTTAGACTTATTAATCCCTTAAATTTCTCGAAATATCCAATTTTATCCTCAAATAATATCCATGATTTTTCTCTTTCCTTATTAACGTGATCTTATTTTCCATAATTTTATATTTTTTTAGAGTAAGAAAATGATTATAAAAAAGAGAAAAAAAATCTTACAAATGATTTACTTAACAACAACAGGTACAACACTATTATATTAACATCTTTTAGATATAGTTATTTTTTCTAGAAGATATACACGATGTTATTATACCAAATAACTTGTATATTGTAATGTAATACATATATATTGATTACACTATATTAAAATTTAAATAATTTTAATTTTTAATATATAATTATCCACCTCACGATTGTGCAAATGTGAGTTAAGGATTAATTTTTCTATATCTATAATTTAAGTAAGAATAATTTAATATTATTGTAGTTTAATTAAGGTTCAAAAGCTGTTTTTATCTAGTTATTGCGAACACCACAAAACTAACTTTATCTGCATTAAATTATTTTTAAAAAAGAATTTGCAAACACTCATAGCTTTAAATCAAACACAACTTTAAGTAACTTTAAACAGAAGCTATGAAAAAAGAGCTTTCATAAGCTCTTGCAAACACCCTAAGTGAGTCATACTCTGTTGTCTAGTTGATTTTATCAGGCAAAAACTTTTGAATTACTTAATTTTCGATAACATCTACAAAATGCTATTCAATTTTATCCAAAAAGTAAGTATCAATCATCTTAAGACTCGTGACAATTATCTAACATGACAATGTTGTAAAATGATAGAATAAGTTATGATATCAACATCAATCGCCAAAAATCAATTATATACATCAACCCTCACTACCCTCTAACATCTTTTGATACCAATTGCGTAAATGGAAATTTGTATCGTGGCACAACTCTTAGCAATAGAACATTTAGTCACGTTCTTTCTAAAAATATGAGGAAAGCTATGTTGAAATTGACATTTCTTTATCGTTTTGTCTTTAATAATTAAATTACATATGTCAGCATTGATTTAATTCACAACATTTAATTATCCGGCCAATAAGTACGTTGCATGGCCTCACTACCTCATACATGTGAACTTCTTTAGTGGTTCACATCTCTCACATATATAAATTAATAATGAATTTTTGGCATAATACCCCTGCAATATGGGAAATAGTAATATGAGAAATAGGCACATTATCCCCGTAAAAAAAAAAAAAAAAAAAGGGCATATTACCCTCTCTATGATATACAAGGTAGACATATTACCCCTGTAATAATAAAATAAGCAAATTACTCCCCTGTGTTATCTTAAATAGGCACATTACCCTCTTGTGTATTTGTATACGGTGCAAAATTCACTCTTCTTATACACATATATTAAGGGGATGGTGTGCAACTTTTTAAAATTATAGGAGGGTAATGTACCTATTTTACATATTATAAGGGGATAATTTGTCAATTTATTTTTTACAGGGGCCGAGTAATGCACCCATTTCGTATATCACAGAAGGGTAATATGCATGTTCCTTTTTTACATGGAGGTAATCCGCCTCTTTTCTATATTACAGGAGGGTGTTGTGCCAAAACCCCTAAATTAATTAATAAGAAAATAATAATATTAAAAAGGCGAGAATGGATTAGTACCTATTGTATTTCTAAATTACTCTTAAAAGAATTAACGAACATACAAAAGTTGTAACCATAAGATTTATAAGGAGTCTCTGTTTTTTGGTCTAGAAAACCTAGGCTTAGCTTCACATTGGTTGTGGCTACGTAATGGACAAAGTTTGCTTCCTACGAGCTCATGCGTGATCGTGCAAATAGATAGGGTGTGATATTACGGATCCAGTATAGGATTGGAATCTAACAATACCCCTTCCGGTGAGACAATCGGTAGTACGATTCAAGGAAATTGAACATTCCCTGAACGCAGATGCCAAAAACTAGAGTAGCGAGGGACCTAACCACAGTAGAGGCTCCCCTCTCCCTTCTTTAGTAGCAATGTTCACTACTGCCGTTGTTGTGGAGCATTCGGCCCTAACAGTCATGGGCAGGTTTAGACCAATCAACTTACACTTTTGTCAATACACAAAAAAAATAAGACCAAGTCTTTTGTCAATAAACACACAAAAAATAAGACATCTTTTATTTCAACCAATAAAAGTTACTCAAGATAAATGTAGCCTCGTAAAGAACTTTAATACTGAACCAACTTCTGAGCTTTTAATAGACAATTAACTTGAGTTCTTTTTTTTTGAGAATATCGACTTAATGTGGGTAGTCTTCATATTGTTGGATTACAAAATTAACAATACCGAAGTGAACCTACTTATAATAATAATAAAAATTAAATTAAAAAAAAAAACTTCTGACATTAAAATAGATCAGATCGTTTAAATAAAGATACATATGAGCTTTTAAACAAACCAAATTGAAAATGCATACCATAACCCCAACCCCAACCCCAACTAACGCGAACCTACTACTACCTCCACAATTCACGCCTACAGAACTCGCATAGCAAGTGTAACAAATGCGTGGATTCGTTCACAACAATCGGGTATCCTCCCTGATCAGTGGTCAGACCATCAGGTCGTTAACACGTTAGCCACAACTCTCAGTTCAGTTGAGTAAACCCATCAACTGTAACAATCTTTTCAATATTAGACCATTAATTCATATTACCCACCGCAAATTACGTAAAAAATACACATTGCACCTACATCTAAAACTGTAACACAGCAACAAAGTCATAAGGCCAGTTTCATATCAAACCGATGTCAGAAAACAAGTACAAGAACCCAGAAATCTGACATGAACACAGCGCAATCCAGCAGCCAACACCAACCAGTAGAATAAGTTGCCCCAGTAACTTAATCTCCTTCAATAATAAAAGAACCAATTTCTTGAACAATACTTACCTTCTTTTAAGGCATGAATGTTCTAAACCGAAGCAGGCATATAATGAACACAACTGATTGCCCTACCAAATAAAGATTTGAGAGAAGAATTAAAAAGAATATTGCAACGTTTGTATAACTATGCAGTAAAGAATGTGTACTACATTTTTAAAGGAGGAGCTTCTGTAAGATTATAACAGCTCCTCGAAACGAAACTCTCCTATAAATGAGGCTATTTCTTTTTCAATGAAGCTATTTCTTTTTCTTTCTTTTTTCATAACAAATGCCGCCAATAAATTTCCACATCTAGAATTCTCCTCTCCAATTAGCCCCCTCCGTGTTGTATGAATTCCACGACTCATTCGCTCCATTCCCTAAACCTACATTGTTCCTTGTGTTATTGTTTCCCCAACCGTTCCTCATTCGAACCCATGGTGGTGCTAACTTCGTATGATTCGGCTTTTGCTGCCTAAAATATTTCCTTCCCAAAACCCCTGGTCGCTGAAAATCCTGCCGATCATTCGAATCTGTGGCGTTGACTTCTGGTGGGTCAATTTCCCATGTCCTGGCGTGTTTTTGACCAGCATGATGAGGTATAGAAGCATCACTAGCATGGTCTAGTTTTTCCGCAGGTTCACTAAATGATCTTGCTGCCGAAGTTGGTGGATCCCCCTTGTCATATGAAGGCAATGGAGGAAAAGGAAGGAATGCCACGCCTGGAGCTATTGTCCAACTTGTAGGGGTTTCTGGTAGAACTATCCCAAATTTCTGCATGACAGAAAACGGAATTCCATAGGAGATAGGTATGCGTGCAATAAACCTCTGCTGTAAATCGCCCAATACTACACCAAATGGAGCTCTTTCTTGTTGGTTAATCACAGTTGAAGAACCACCATTGGCTGATACAGCAGGGGCATTACAAGGAGCTGGAAACCCAGGGGGAGCATCATCATCGCCATCAATATTTGGCTTTCCGTCGCCTTGCATTTTAACTTTTGATTGAGGGCTTTCCTCCGCTGGGTTATCCCAGCGACTCTTGCGCTTGCGAGTTCTTATCCTGTTGGTTTCGCCACTGCTACCAGGAGCAGAGTGGCCCATAGGGGTATTCTCAACCCTTATAGATGCAGTTGTTGCTTTTGTTTCAGAATTGTCTGTTGTCTCTGAAGGTTTTCCACCTCGATCACTCCAATTATCATGCGACACTGGCGACCTTCCATGGCTTGAGCGGGAATGAGACTCCACCCTTCCATCATCTCTCCCCATGCCGCAATTTCTCCTTACAGACCATGGAATCCACCTATCCCGAAAGTTCCGTGCTATTTGATGGACCTAAGAAATGTAAAGAGGTGAAAATATAACTTCAGTTAAACCCAGGCAAGTCCCTTACAAAATATTTCACAAAACCATCACAAAGTATCGGAGAAACCAAAAACCAAAACAGCACTCAATGTTAATAAAACTGATATAAGGATACAACATTGTTTGATCAATGGATGCTAACAGTTATTGAAGGTGTAAGGCACGTGAGGGAGATGTAAATGATGGTCATCACACAGTGAGACAACACACACAGCGAGTTGATAGACTAACACAGTGCAATATGATGTCAGCAGTAGCTCCACATTTTAGACCATGAATCTATGTAATGTGATCCTACTCTCTGGCCACCAGCGTCATTATCAAGATAAAAACTGATACAATAGCGGCACTCACCCAACCCAAAATATCAACTTCAACATTTACTATGGAAATATTTGCATTCATCAACCTAGTAGAGCCGGAACCACAAAAAGAAAACAATGACTTAAAGATTTATTGCTGTTATCTCATAATATTCAACTTCGCAAAGCAGAACCTTCATATTTTACAAAACAGAAAAAATGTAATAAAAGAATGGGAAAGACAAAATAAAATAGTTAAAAAATTCTCATGCAGTCCAAATCCACACCTACTATTTAAAGTATTGATACTAAGTCAATCAATTGAAAAATTATATTATATAAGTTGTGTTAGGACAAACAAAAGTTGCTCATGAACAAACGGAGCAAAAAGAAATAACATGTAAATGACTATCTTATTGATGATTGTTTACCTATGTACATCTGATTGCCCTTAACAAAGAGGATTCAAGGAAAATCAAAATGGCAATTGCATTGAAATAAATGGCAGGCAGTTTTTTGTGCATTACCTGTTTGTCAGCGTGCTCTGCCAGGGACAACATTGATTTAGTAAAGCTGCAAGTACAGAATAATATGCAAATTAGAGAAAATTTGCGATGACAAGAAATTACAAGATGACAATCTTAAAATGATTGTTTTAAAGCAAGAAGGGACTCACAATATATTACAAGACAAAGAGATTTATTTTCCATATTGACAACTTTTATCAGGCATATGTTTCATGAAAATGTGTTATTGAAAAATATATTAATCTATCGGCGAATAACACACATACATGTGATGGAAGAGAAAGGATGATATAAGAAGTGCACGTAATATCTCACTGCAATAATATTAAGTTCTAAGATGAAGAATACCAGTGCTTTTCCGCAACATAAAGTATTTTACACGCTCAAATTTAATGTAAGTTATACATTAAAGGCTAAACAACAACTATAATTAACAAGGTTTCATGTTGATGCATTGATCAAATACAACTGATGCTGGCAAACTTGCGCAAGTGCTAGACTAAGCATATGACATAATCAGCACGAGAAGTAATCAATTCAGTTTATTCTACTTAGAGTACATGAGCAGCCCTGGGTCCAAACTTTCCCAGGGTATTGGAGGAAAAGTAAGTTCTATTCTATTATTCTGGTTCTCCTTTTCTGTTAACACAAAAAATCTTATTAGGAGAAACACATATTAATATGCACGTGTATACTCTTTCTTACATAAACTCATTCTTTACATTCTTCCGGGAAGGTAAAGATAGAAACAGTGTCACAAAAAATAGTCCAGGGGTCATCACTCACGTTATCCTCCACTCTGAAGTAGACCTCATACTCATGAATTGTGGGGTGCATACTTTAGCAAGACAGCAAAATAAACTAAGAATGCAACTATGAGTGAATTTGGGAAAAAAAAAAAATACAGGTCTCAAACCTCTCATACACGCACAATACTATGCAGTGGCAGTGATAAGAAGGTTGACTTTAGTCGCATTACGAAAAAACTACGCTCCTCATTTGTCACAGTTCAATATAGATATGTAATCACAGAGAGCATGTTGAGCGAAGATGTGACTTGTTTACTGATGCAAAAGCAAAACACATCGTACACAAGCAAGATATGAAATACGTAACAATGTTCGTTTACCTCTCCCCTCCTGGGCAAGGTGGACCTCCAGCTATGTGCTCCAAAGTAAGAATTTCTCGCATAGCCAGATACTCTAGCACCTATACAACAGACAGAAAGAAAGACCAAACCATGAAATTTCATATACATTTATCAAGATACACACTTGTCAAGACCTATTGCTGAAAAAATCAATTACACAAGCATTTTATGAGTTGGATCATACTAAAACTCCCTATACGGGTGAAAGCACAACTTAGCTTGAACTATTACTAATCTCCTACCTTTGAAAACTGTGCCAGGTTGGCAAAAATTTAGCAGCATCCGGTTCCTCAAAAAGTTAGCAGAGAAAGGCAGAGGAATTGGACAATTTTGGCATGACGAGGACCCATTACATAAGTCCAGTGTCCGCTCGTTTAATGTAAAAGTTTTCCTAATTGCAGTTCAACAACCAATGTAGACCCCGATCTTTTGTGAATTAGCCTTGTTTCTTCTGAAGATAATTGCTTAAGTACTTTCAACTGACTAGAATGCTATAAGTCACAAGTTCCTAAAGCTATCCTCTGGTAGAAGGAGCTTGACAGCATAAAAGCCAGTGGCAAGTTATTGAGCTAAGGGATTGGAAAGAACTAGTGTATGCAAATGCCTAGACAAAACTACAGAGTATGATGTTTCGGTTTAGCATTATGTTTGAGTCATAGAAGCACTGTCCTGAAGTTTTCTGTCAAATACTTTGAAAGTTTCAATGATAGTTTCATTGTATTCAGCAAGAATTCTATTTCCTCAGATTAGCTGATTAATAATTAAGATTAAACCCAAAATATCAGGCCCAAATTAGACATATTGGCAGGGAACAAAACACAAAATTGAGAGAGCAGCTTGATAAATCATACTCTATTCACTATATGTCCTGTTCAATAAAGTAATGAATATCAAGTTCCAACAAATTTACCTTAAGAAGCTTCCGCAGAATAGGAGTTTTAATGAACTCCTTTCTGTATCGCTTCATTATGTTGTGTAACATCTGCAGACCTACATACAACGGAAAGTTGATCATCAGCAAAAACTATTGCATTATTAGCAAAACAAAATTAATATTGAGTTGTAACGATTAATACATCCAGAAAATGCAAAACTGCACTGACCATTTTTATTAATTATATCAAGCAGAACAGTTCGAGATTTTGTCTTTAGTAGTGCATCCAAGATCATGGAAAGATCTCGAGTGCTGCAAAAAAAGGACGATAATAAAGCACTTACAGATAGAATATGTTCAGGCGTTGACAATCACCCAAAGAGAAGATGAATAACAAACTATATAGATCAGGTAAAATGTCGGAAATACCTCTGGATAGCTTCACCGTGGCCATTATTCCCCGACGCGGCAGTTAAAAAAAGAAGCTTCAAGTACCCTTTTGATGCATCCTGCTAGATCATAAGAGAAAAGTTGTCAACGATAATAAAAATCGAGCATAGAGGAGCTTAATCACAGTACATAAGCAATTACATGTATAAGTAAATGATAGACAACTCATTCCGGAAATTGGTGAGGAGAAATAGCCAGAACTCATCATTGAAATTCATACAGCAGACACAGATGCTCTAAAAGAAGAGAGTAAAAATACAAACAAAAAAAATAAAGAAAAAAGAGGTTATTACTTTTCGCTTGCTTATTCCACCTTCAGGTTCGAGCAATTCGTTTAATTTGGCCTCAACTGCAAGCACTTAAGTAAATTATTGCCGCGAGATCAAGCATGACAGCCACAAAAGGAAGCAAGGAAACATGACATGTACCTGCTTCAGATTGACTATTTAAAGACGGTTCTGGCTGTTTCGTAGTTCCTTTGCCATTCAAAACATTAGATTTAAATTTTCCTTTCTTCAGTGAAGAAGATGCACGACGGGCCTTAGCTAGAGGATTGGACATTCCTGGTTCATCCCTGCCTCCCACAGAAGAGTCTTTCATCTTGCTCTGACAATCAACAGTATCAGGCATGCTTGGTGATACAGCGGTAGCTATGTCCGAGCCATGCTCAGAAGACAAGGAGTTTGCTATACTCTTCTGTCCTACAGGATATTCATGCTGAATTGAAGACATATCTACGTTCATGATACCATCCGACTGTAAGTAAACATCCATCACTTGGGAAGATGAATTCATCTGGGATAAGCGGCCCTCAACTTCAATCTTCAAAGAAGCTGATGAAGAACCACTAAAGGACTCTCCAGTAACTTTGCTAATATCCAACTGTCCCATAGCATTGGCAGAAGAATTATTACCAACAGAGTCGTCAACTTCAAATTTATCTTGAACCGTACTTTCCACATCCTGTGGAGTAATTGAAGTCTTTATGGATCCGTCGACTGTTGTGGAGTCAACACATTTGGTTGGAGTTAAGGTTTCCAAACCTTGTGTTTGTTCAACGCACTCCAAGTGACCAACAGCGCTAACCTGTTTCTTCATTCTATATCTGTTTCGCACTGGCTTATTAGCAATTTTCTTTTCTCCTTCATTTACGGAATTTGACATTATATCCTGCCAATCCGATTTCATTTCCCGATCTTCACACGTCACAACAGGTTCTGGGAACTCATCATCTGAATCCCCCTGAACAGTTATTTCAGAGCTTGTTGGATCGCCACCTATATAGCCCCGACAATTAGGTGAACCACATACACATTTTTTGGCAGCAGCCCCAAACACACGAACATAGTTGTAGTCAAATGTGACCTCTTCACCCTGCCAGGAACAATGTCAAAATATCATTATCAATGTACTCAATATCCAGCACATGAAATACTGATCCAACAAACAAAACAATAGTGAAAGATTACTAAGAAACGTAACTGACAGTGTTTTAACATTTCCATCGACCAATCTCCCCAACCCTCCACCCACCCACCCTAAAGAAAAAAATGAATTGAAACAAAGGCCATTATGCCCACTCATTTTGGTAGTATAGACCAATAGTACAAACTGAGCAGAAATGAAAAAAGGATCAATGTATTGCCAAGGGAAAGAACTACCTTCTTAATATCTCTTAGAGCAAATAGTCCAACGCAAACTTCACCATTCACCATCCACTGCCAGGCAAAAACAATCCAAATTACCATGTTACCGCTATCTGTCAGCTTAACTACTCATTCTGAGAGTTATTCCAAAGCTGCATAAATACAAACTAGTTGGTCGTGAGCAATACCTTTTCCGTTCGGCAGTTAGGATCACAACTGTGGTTTATATAACGACCAAGATTCCCTTTAGCAGATGCATCAATTATCTAAAACAGAATCGAGAAACAACATGAAGTAGATAAGACTAGCACAAATACATACCATATAAAAGGAAGTAGGGGGAGGGGGGGGGGGGTTCAGCTGAAAGACCATTACTTGAAGAGAAAGAGAAGAACAATTGAGCTTTATAATATTTTTGGAATATAAAAACTGCCTCCGGAATAAAGTTTGTGGCACACAGAAGGTACATAATCTTCTGTCCGACAACACTTTGGCTCATCCACAATCAAGCCCAAGATCAATAACTTTACAGGGGAGGATAGGAAGCAAGTCAGATAACAGAAAAAGATAAAGGATGTTAAAAAGTTCAGTATGTACTGTTTACATGATTGTGATGAATTTTAGAAGAAATATTGCAATATTTTCCAGCTTTCTCGCAAAAACAGTAGATAGCTGCCAGGACAATTAGCTCAGTAAACAGTGGTCGAGATCTGAAATGTTAGGACGGTTACGAAAATTCTGAAACAACCTAAATTAATAATTTATTAGCCACCCAAATACCAAAAAAGAAAAACTAACACCCACTGAGGAACAGTACAATAAACAACAACCCCTTCAAAAGGAAGGAATACATAAGTTTTTACGGTTTTTCACTTGCTCTTCCTCGAAAGCACTGTCTAACTCACCAAAGACACACAGAGCAGGTTTCTGCTTTCTACAAAAGACTGCAACTTCCAGTCCAGCGAATAAAGGCAGGATATTTAGAACCATCTACTGACCCCATAGCAAAATTTTCAAGGTAATAAGTTTCTTAGGAATTAGCAAAAGATTTTGTGGCTTGAATACCATAGAAGAACCATAAAAAGGTTATACAGGGAGATTAAAGTGCTGGAACTTTAAATCACTCTGATTGTACAGAATACTCTTAATTTCACACAAAAAAGCAGAAAGGATGTCCACCAACCTCACTGCCATTCAATGTCATGAAATAAAAATGTTTATGACCATTCAGAGCATACTCTCTCTGCCTTGCTTCATAAGCACGCATGTCGAGTACCTGAAACATTAAAACTCATATTAGAATAACGGACTGAGGATTCACGTTATCATCCAAATATTAGAAATACTGAGAAGGAAAATTTAAAAGTAGCATTTGCTTAAACGTATAAGATCTAGTGGTCAACCCTAACCCACACATATGGCTCCAAGACGGCTGCTACTAGATCGTGGCATATAAAAAGGCCTAGTAAGCTCAGGACATCAAATTGTCTGAACTGAGACATGTGTACATATATACATCAGGAAAGGAACCTATCTTCTTAATAGGCATAATAAACTGATGAATTAGTTCTTAAATTTCAGATTGAGTACGTATTTTTTTCAATCTTTCTCATTTCCCAAGTCAATGTGTTCACACGTTTGTCATACTCAACTCAACTTAAATATGCATTCAGCTGTAGAGTTTCCAAAGTACAAACCCGATTCTTTATACACACACACAGACGCTCAGCAAACATGATAGTAATCAATCCAAGTTACCTCTCCAACGTATTCAATAAGGAACTTCCCTTCAGAGATATTTTCCAGTGCTTGAAGGCCATAACCCTTCTTTCCACATCTGAACCACTTCAACTTAGCATACTTGCGTTTCTGGAACTGCAAGTAAATGCATATAGAAATCTGAGTTTAGAAGCAACAAAAAGAAATCAACAGAAAAGTACAGTGAATGGAACTTTATGTACCTGTTGATTTGAACAAAGTTCACCACACGGACAAGTTCCTCGAACACACTCAATGTTTAGCATTCTATTCAAACACTTAGCCCCACAGCCAATTCGGCCATCTAATGGAGGTTTGCAATGGCAAACCATAACCTGACGCACAAATAAAAAGAAGAGGCGACTTACACTTTGAGTTCAGCAAATGAAAGATTTGTGAATGATGCATGAGCTATTGCGTGGTATCAATGCCTTAAAAACCTCTAAGCTCACAGATATACATACATGCACTTAAGCCTATTTGAAAAGGAATATTAGGTCGTCGAATGTTGACAGGTTTGAGAACTTGAGAACCACAAATTCACTAGGCATTTCATACGTATATGGAAGAAAAGGAAAAGAGCAGAGCAAATCCTATTAGCATGTAATCAATAGTTAAATTACCACTGCTTGAGGAATATACAAAAAGGGATCGTAATTTAGTCAAGTTACTCTTGAACTGAACTCATGGTGCCACAAGGGCTCGGGGATAAAATATAATATTGTAGCTGAAAGTGGTCAGGATACTCAAGAGGGCAACCAACGCAAAATGTAAAGGCCATAACACGCTTTGAAAAAAGAGAGGTAAATGAAGCTAACATCTTAAAATGGGATATGTTGCACGTAAACCACCAAATATCTTTGACAAAACACCATTAGAGCTAACCTACATTTTCTGGACGCTATATATCCTAATAAACCAGCAAGCAAGCCCACGATGTTCACACAAAAAAAATCAAATCAAAAGGATAAATGTGATAAGGCTGTCAGACATAAACATTCAGGAGAACATCAAGAGAATATATTCTTCACGCAGTTAAATAAAGTTTAAGGCATTTAAGCACACAGAAAACTTCCATTATGGGGAAGTGTTTAAAATCATATCCTCGTAAAAAGCAATTCAAAAATAAACCCTATAATCTGTTAATTAAAATAAGAACAGCTCCGCACCTGCAAGTCCATGTCACCAGTCTGCGACGCTATAAATCAAATGCATAACGCAATTTTAACTTGCCCAAACACTATCTTCATTTGCCAAATTTGAAGTTACTATCAAAACTAAAAGGGTAAATCCCCACAGCAGCATTTATTATTCGTAATTCAGAGAGCCAACAAAAGCACGTAAAGATCTGTTGCCAGTGAAATAAACTATTTCAAGATACATATGACTATTCCTTCCAAAGTTCATTCCAATATGCAAATATCAAAGAACTACATAATACAAAGTATTCCATTAGTTATAAGCAATGATCATACAATAAGATGATTGAGCATTCACCTCATCAATGGGATGTTTTTTACGGCTCCGATGCAGAAACAGGTTTGACTTGATGAGAGACCAAGATGACTGCTGAGCAACTGCTATAATAGAACATCCAAAAAAAATACAATTCAGTAATTAACAGGAGATGCATAGTAACTAGAAACACTTCAAAATTTTGCATAATTGATGCTGTGAGTTACGGCAACTAAATACTTTTTGATCGATCTGGTTTAGATGCCTGGAAGGTATTATCGCAAGCATCTTCCTCACAGGAACCATCGGATATTTCCAGTTCTTCATTGATGTCTGAATTTGACTTCTCTTGCGGAATAGAGCAGTCAGCAAAGTCTTTGTCCGTGTTATCTTTGCAAGTCCTTCAAAGAATGAACAGAAAGATATGAATTCATAAACCACCATCCCTGATAAATGAAATTACATCCAACAAGTAACACACACTCTCTATAAAGGAGCTAAATGACAATGCTTCAGGTCATAATAAATACAAATTCGGACCAATACTAAGAGAATAACTTCACATAAATAAGGTAACTGAGGCAAGCAGATAACATATGCAAACCTTCACAGGAATAGGCATAATAAATATGCCATTCTCTTCTGTTAGTTCTACATGCAGTCTGATGATAATGCTATTAATATCAGGAAATAATAGGTGATTTTATTATACTGAAATGTGCCATGTTATGACTTTGAAATCTGGCATATATATAGGCTTTCGGCAGAAGCATGAGTATTTACCATCCACGGTTTGTCTCTTCAATTTGATCTGCAAGTTTAGATGGGATCCGTCGCCATTTTTGGCATTCGTCACACAGCACCCATGCATTCCTCTGGTAAATAAGTTGATCCCTTTCTCCACTAGATGAGACCTGAACGCTGCTTATTGCTCTACTTAGGTCTTTGCACAGGGCTTCAGTCTCTCGAATATCATAAGAAGTTTGATGTCCTACACAAATATTAAAATTTGAAACAGATTGGTTTTTACAGCGTCACTGCAGCAACAAATTATCACATGGTACAAGAGGGAACACTTGATGTATATACTTCTTATCTGGCGTCACTCTTTTAAAAAGCTCTCAGATATACAAAGGTACATACAAAATCGAACTGGTACCTGTGCAGAGATTGCTTTCTGCTCCACTAACTCCAACTG
The DNA here is from genome assembly GCA_948329865.1 of Linaria vulgaris. Lineage (NCBI taxonomy): Eukaryota > Viridiplantae > Streptophyta > Magnoliopsida > Lamiales > Plantaginaceae > Linaria > Linaria vulgaris. Next base: position 8,944,814 of record OX415249.1, on the reverse strand, counting down.
CTTTACAATCTTGATGCTTGCTACCGTTCTGTTCATTTCCCTTCTTTTTAGCAGTTTTCTCTTTTTTGGGGGGTAAATCCAAGATTCTGGGCCCGCTGCTGCTTCCTCCCTCTGCTTGAGAAAACTGAGGGAGTTGTTGGCCAGTGCTGTAAGGAACCAATGCTTCACAAACCTTTGAATTTAAGGAATCAATTTCGCCAGCAGCAAGCTGAGAGAACAAATTCATGTCAGCCCCATTTAGAACTTTAGATGTGGCCGAGTAAATCGTTGAGTCAGCCACCCTTGAACAACGTTGAGGGTCCCTACAAACTCCTTTGCTGCAACATGATTCTATAGATGGATTAACAGCTGTAATTGTACCAGCGGCAGCACAATAAGAGACATCGCCCAGTTTCTGATCTGCTGAAGGTTCTACAGTTGATTTAGCATCATTTAAGGTATCTCTGCCAGTCTCCTTGTTTCCCAACATAAAATTGTGTAGCTGATGGAGATTATCTTGCTTCTTTCCTTTCTTAGATGTTCGTAGTGGTAAACTGGAACTTGAAACATAGCCCAATGAAACACGAGACTTTGAGCAAATTAGGCTATCTTGCAGATTTTGTGAACCCTTTTCAAAGCTCAGAACATCAGGAACAGAGTTAATAACTTCTGAATCCGGCGAAGTTCCTGGATCTGAACATCTGTTGTCGGGGGGAGTTTCCACATTATCACCCACCTCCTGACGGACAATTGGAAGATGGCCACTGGAAGTACTGAATGAAGAATTTTCAACAATGCCTTTCACATCAAAATGCGTGCTCAAAACAGATGTATCAGAAGATATAATCTTCTCCAAATTTATATCACCAGGCATTAACACGTCCCCTGGGACCTTTTCTCCCAATTTGCCTTGTGTACTATCAACGGGGATGCATTTTCCTGATGCATTAAGACTTTCAGTACCATTACCTATGGTACAGCTTTTGTTGCCAATTTTAATCTTCAAAGAAATGTGACCAGCTACAGTACATTTTTTCTCTGCTGGTTTTTTATCTTTCTGATCTTTGACGGCATTCCTATTTCTTTGAGTACCTCTTGATCTTCTGGGTTTTTTGTCATTATCTGTGTTTGGGTTGAGCCCACTGCATTGTTCCAAATCTGGAAAGATATGGTCCACAGATCCCCAACGAGAAGATCGAGCTCGCTTGATGAACAAGCTTCTTTTTCTTCTCAAAATTCGCAAGGAATTTAAGTCCACTACTGAATTTTTGCTAGCTTTTCTCCTACGACTTCTTGAAGTTTTTTCGGACTTGCTATTCTGATTTGATTTATTACTGCACACATCCCCATGAGAAGAAGTGCATGCAATGAGAGGAAGATTCGATGTGTGGGCTCCTTCAATGTCACCCAAAATCTCGTGTCCGCCATCCCTTAGGGCAGATAGCTCAGGAAGAATTACAGAGTTTGAAGAATCAAAATTATTAGCATACCTTCCATCATCACGGACCAAACGAAAAACCTCAGATTTAGTGGTGTCTATTTCCACATCATCATTTGTCCACTCGGAATGAACATCAAAGTTGATGGAATCAAAAGCTGAACGAAGAAGGTCACCTGAATCATCCGACAAAACCATGTTTGCTGGTGATTCACCAGCTCTTCGACAAGAACCTTCAGATACTAAAGGAGAAACATATAATTTTCCAATGCCATAATCAACATCAGCCACCAAAGAGTCGTCCTTGACCTCACCCACATTTTCACTGATTGATGCCTCTGTAAACATATTTCCTTGTTTACTGAGATTCATTACTTATAACGGAAGGCTCACCTCACCCACTAGAGCCACGCAACATAGTAAAGCACCGTTTCTGAGATTTAAATGAAAAAAGAACATAAATAATGGCCGAAAGATAATCGTGCATAAACAAGAAAAGCAAAACGAAAGAAAATGTAAAAGCACTGCAATCGCAAAATTTTACCGGTCGCATGGACTCATTAATCAGGAAATGAAACTTACTAAAACGATATTAGCAATAACGAGACTACACGTGGTAACCTACTATTCATCACATACAATTCACCAAGCTCAACAGTACTACTCACTTGACATTAAAACTCGGTCAATGTTGTTATGTTGTAAAAGTGCGGCTTAATGATGGAAGGAAATTGACAATTGTCTGCTACTCGAAAGCTTACGTACTTAACATTAGCACGTAAATATAAAAATTAAAACAACACGTAATCAAAAAGCACAACCAACATAGACGATAACCTCGACAAAACATCCACACAAACCCTTTTCCACAAATTCGATATGCCGCATTTCAACAAACTTACCCCCGCCGCCGTTTTATCAACAAAATTCACTCTAAACCTAAATAAGAGTGTGCCAAGATATACATACACCTTATTTACGTCAACGGAACACACCCCTGCAAGTTCACTACACCAGAAATACAACAGAAGCAAAAATCAAACGATTTAACACCCTGATGCAGGTAAAAATTAGACAACCAACACAACATTGAATTCCATTCCTCAAATCAAAAAAACCCTAATTCCAACAAAAAATCAAAACCCTAAGTAAATAGCTGGAAACGCCAATGCCGGATCATAAACGAATACAGAATCACGAATTAGCTACTTACAATAAACAAATAGCGGATCATACCTGCAAAAATCACATCAACGGATAAAAAATTACCAAAATCCCTAATTTATTAAAAATTGAATATATTGGTATATACCTATAGATACAGCGCCTGTACGTATATATTGTACTGTGTGAGGTAATTGAGATAGAATTTCAATAGCTTGGCGGTGCCAGCAGGCGGAATTTAGGGTGGGGAGAGAGAGAGAGAGGGTAGAGAGAGAAAATAATATAGAGAGAGAAAGGAAGCGTCTCAGACCAAAACGTGTTGTTTTTTACTTTATCTTTCTGTTGTTGACACGCACACACACACGCAGTCAATGTACAATCATGTCAAGTACGGGGTACAACTCATGAGGTTAAGGTATTTTTGGGGGTGTTTGCCACGTGGCGGTGGAGGGTATTTTGGGAAGTTTTGTTGGTGAGGTGCATAAGTGCATTTAATATTTTGATTTGTCAATGAGATTAGGAGAATAGCATGCTTTAAATGCTTTTCTTTTTTACAAATTTATTTTTATACTACATTTACCTATTTCGTTGATGATTTTATCTATACTATGTTTATGATGCTTCAATTATGCAAACCGTAGGCCCATTGATTATTATTAGTATGATGCGTTTAAACTTGAAACTATAAATTTACACAGACGAAAAAATAAGATAAGACGGCTAGAAAAAATACAGATGGAAGTCATCTAAATCTAAAACAACTCTATGCTCATCAATATACAGATATATGATCTTTTTACCTCACCATAATTAATTATTAGTTCCTATAGTATATTAAAATGAATTGGGACTACAAGTTTCATTACTGTCATTGTATATTGTGTATTAATTAACAAAAAGCTATTTCTTATAATATAAAAAATAATATTTTTCTAAGGTCTAAATATTCGCAATTCTTCCTAATTTGTGACAAGTACACACAAAAAATATGCATCAAGTACATACAAAAAAATATGTCAGAGTGTTATGTAACATTGGTGGATAGAATTTAGGGGTGACACGGGTACTAATATCATTCTAATATTTGTGCAAATTCTGGTTTTTAATACTAATTATGAATACCTTACCATATTCCATATACTACTTTTATGGAAAAATATCCTTTTAATGGGTAAAGGATCTATTTGGTACATAATAGGTATAAAGGACTACTAATATTTGTGTTTCCTCTTGTAGGTACTAGGTACATAATTAACTTTTTGCTATATGTAGGATTCAACTTTTATCTGGTCCTTTTTGTCATAGTGACTAATTAATACAGAGTTCGATATTTATCTATTTATAATGACAAATAGCACTCACATGTTAATCATTCCGTAACTTCGGTTCCGACATTCATATTTAGGGGTGGGCATTTGAAGTGGGTATCCGCCCTCGTACCACTCCCCTTTGGGTATTTCCCGTTTAGAGTGGGTAAAGTGTCTGCATTTTAGTTTTCAAAGCGGGTACGGAAATAGGTAATATTATTAATTTCCCGCACCCAGATGGATACCCGCATGTCTCTTCAATAATGAAAATTTACACACACACACATATATATACTTATACGATACGAATAATATACTAATTTCAAGAAACATCGCATATTTATTAAGATTAGATATTTTATAATTAAGATATAAGTAACTTCAATTAACTAAAGTATATTTTTTTTTTTTTTGTATTGTATTATATTTGTATAAATCGAGTTAATTATGTACGATGTAGTTTTATTGTCATTGATGATGATGGAATAGGATTTGAATGATTATTAGATCTCAATTATTATAAATATTTCAGATTTTAATCAAGTTGCCTATGAACATTTGATTTGGAAAACCTATTGATTTACTTTTTTAGGTTATAAAATATGAAAATTACATAAATTTGGGTACCCGCTACCGTACCGCATCCGCGTGAGTACCCGCATTTGGATACCCGCAATGTGCGAGAATGAGAATGATAACAAAGTTTCATTTCCCGCTAACGCGGGTATCGGCATGTGAGTACCCGTAATGCGGGTACCCCTACCGCGCCCACACTCTCAAACTTGGTATAGCTACAAAAACCATCACTGAAGTTTGGTTTAAATACAAGAACCACTCACGGGGTTTGGTATAATTATAAAAAATTACACATGAAGTTTGATATAATTATAATGGCATATTGATTATTGAGACGTTTCTTAAGCCTTTATACTTCAGTTAAATAACAAATAAATTAGTCCTATTTCATTTTTATTTACTATCTAGATTTTGCCCATGTTAATGAGTTAAAAGTTTTCTTGTTATACAGAAACCGGAGGTCGGATGGGTCAAACTCAACACGGATGGTGGTGTTATACATGAGAAAAATAGAGGATATGGCGCGAGTGTGCTGCGCACGGCCGAGGGCTCTTGGGAATGGGGCTTTGCGATGGAACTTCACTCACCTACGGTGGACGATGCGAAGTTGGAGGCACTCAAAAAGGGACTCACATTGGCTTGGGAAAGAAGGTACCCGCGTATTATTGTGAAGACAAATTCATTGGCGGCATATCACCTACTTAAGAACAGGACCAAGCATTAAGCGGAATCGCGCATGAGTGTCGTGAGCTTTTGCGACGCCCGTGGGAGAGTATTATTGCATGGATACCGAGAGAAGCAAATAGAGTAGCGGGTAAACTTGACAGAGTCAGTTTTGATAGTAGTAGTAAGGAATTAATTTGGGTATCCCCCTCGCATGTTACTAGCTTGTATGAGGCGGACTTGGCCTAACGACTTTTTTTATTGCATTTTTCTAACCAAAAAAAAAACAAGTTGGTTTCGAGTCTTGATTTTGATGAGATTGCATTAGTTGATTACTTGTATTTTTATTTGTTTCAAGTGATGCACGAACAAATCAATATTATTACTAATCATTTTTGTGGGCGTTGTTTCCTCGTAGTAACTCTTTTTTTTTATCACGACATTTTTTACTTTATTGAAAAAATATGAATTATTTCTACATTAATCAGATCGACACATAAATTTTTGCATTGATTTTATATATTTAAATATATAATAATTTACCATAATATCAAGAATAATCAAAGTCAAACAGAAGAATACATAAACACAACAGTTGCAGAATTTTATTTTCGCACCATCAGAAAGTTAAAAGTGAAAAATTAACAGAAATATGGAGGTTCGAATCTGTCAATCGATTACAGAGGAGTTGACCGGGCCATGGCTGCAAACGGTGCAATCCAGGCTGCTCCACCAAGATACAGGCCAATTTGCTGTCACGTCTCGGGGTTTCGATCGGATAATTTTTGAAATCCATTTTTTCAGATTTGCTGAGTATTGAAAATGTTGTATTGTTTTTTGGTATTTTTATGAATATTTCATGAAATAGAGAAATTACAGGTAAAAGAAAATAAGGAACTTGAAGAAGAAGATACTGAAAGGGGGGAGAGAGAGAGAGAGAGAGTTAAAGAGAATTAGGAAGAAAATAGTTTGTCCAATTTCTGATTAATTCCTTCCCACAACCTCCAACGACTTAATATGGAAAATGAGATTACATGCGGTTCCTTACAGTTCACAAGCTGACAAAATAACATAACAAACTCTAAAATTGAAATGATAAAAATGTAAAAGAATCTCAATAAAACGTTGAACGATTTCTTCAACTTCCGAAGCTCCTTCTCGTGTGTGACGTCAGACGACTTCAGCCCGGATCATGACATTTCCCCCTTGTCGAAATAATCCTTGTCCTCAAGGATTGCAACTCCTCTTGCTCAAATCGTTGTACAATTATTGTTGGGTTGTAATGGCAAACACACTCCCAAAGTATTTTGAATATCCCAAAGTATTTTGAATATCACTTGAGCAGAATATAGTATAAGAGATTTATGTGAGATCCTTAATGACATATAGATCGTGAAGTACACCATAGCCATAAAAGTCAGGCTCGAATCAAGTCCAGTGATGACTGATATATGAGAGCAGTTCAATAATATGGTCTTGTTAGTATGGAGTTGTAGAACTTTAGTAACAATATCCAGCCCACATGTTACCAACTTGGAAATCCTTAATGCCTTATGAAACTCATGTGCCATAACAACCTGATCTACTACAAAGATAGCAGGTGGCTTACTATGAATTGTGGTGTTTGCAGACAGCATCATAGCCATTAGATTACCAACAAATCTTAAAAAACGTATAAGGTGGATGACTGTATCTTCCCGTTGAGTTTTGTAGAATGCAAAACCATTTTCTACCCCTCTGTTACTAAACAATTTCTTAATGTTCACTGCACTTTCCCTTCGACCATCCTGGAATTTACAAGCTCCAAGAACAGCAACCATCTCATCATCACTAGCACTCATAAGCAAAACATAATGGTCTATATCAAGAGAAATCCAATGATCTGTAAGTGAGTAAGAGATAGAGAATCCCATTCTCCATACCAAGCCAACATGTACAAAAGCACTAAATGTATTAACAACCATGGCGGACTCCCAGAGTAACAGACTCTCTTCCAATTTATGCTGGACTTGAGTGAAAATATTCATGATAATAACTAAGCAATCAGAGAATGCGTACTCTTCCATATCTCTTAGAATATCAAAGACAGGGCAGCACATGAGGCCGAAGTCCCTATCACGAAAATGATAACTTCCCAATGACCAAGCAGAGATCCACGTTTTCAACAAGTAGCGAGTTGAAAAGCTCAGCAATCTACATGAGTCGCTAAAGGTATAGAAGTAAACTATAAGGCATAAAACTTCAGATTTCAAGGATATATCAGTGAAGGCCATACACCCCCTTCCCATGGCACGTTCTAATGTATTCAAGCATTTATTTTCTACAACTTCATCCAAACTCATCACTTTGGCAATGTTTTTAGAACTGATTTTCAGATTGACTGTAAGCAACCAATTATCCAATTTTCTGTAGATTCTCTCCGAAAGAATTAGCCAAATCAACGATTTATCATCAATATACTTAGGATTTATTGTACCAGCTGTATACAAACTGCCATTAATCCTCTTAAGAACGTGTATAGGCAACAATGAGATAAGATGCCTTTCCATTAGCAAACAGAGGTTTACATCAATAAAATCGGCGCATGTAGTATCAAAATCTAAGAGAGTTTTCATGAATCTTTTCCACTTACTATCAGAATATCCACCAGGATCAAATAAACCTTTGCGAATCAAATTTTCAAGCCTATAGTCAAAAGAGATGTTACCCAAACTGTTGCAGTGCCGCATTTCCTCGTCTTCATTTCTGCTTGTGAACACGTCATGATTTCCTTCTTGAGGTGAGCCACCAGTAGTTTTGGTGTCATTATCAGAAACATTTTTCTGATTTTCTTCTTCATGCTCATCTCCGCTAAGAAGGTTGTCCAGTAAGTTTGTGTTATCCACTTCCTTAGTGTCTTTATCAATCACACCACCAACATCATCCTTAAGCTGCAGTATATCACTCAAAACATACATGCTTAACCCCACACCAACCGAATCTGATTCAAGCTCTTTCATAATGAAGTGCCCACGTTCAATATTATGATTTTCTTTTTCATCAAACTCATTCACCAACTTAACCTTCGTTTCAGTTTCTGACACAGGAATATTATCGAACACTTGGAGTTCATCTCGTATTTCCCTCAATTCATCAGAATTTCTCATGGGCAATTCATCGAGCACTTGGTGCTCATAAGTTTTTATAACTTCTCTCACCATTAGTGGTTCTGTTTTGTCATAGGGAGCAGAAAATCCTCGCTCCAAACGCTCCAAAATCTAGTCCAACTGAAGTTTCATTTCATTAGCAATCTGCATCGCTTCGTCGTGACTTCTTTGCTGTGAATCCATGGAAGCTTGAATCCTTAACAGAGTTGCATCAGTTTTTTGTATGTGTTTGTTGAAGATTCTCTGATTAGCCTCTCGTTGAGCTTTTAACCTCTCCACAAACGTGTTCTGCTGCAGCTCCTTTAATGTTCCCGAGCAGTCCAAGGATCGAACGCTCTGATACCAAATGTCACGTCTCGGGGTTTCGATCGGATAATTTTTGAAATCCATTTTTTCAGATTTGCTGAGTATTGAAAATGTTGTATTGTTTTTTGGTATTTTTATGAATATTTCATGAAATAGAGAAATTACAGGTAAAAGAAAATAAGGAACTTGAAGAAGAAGATACTGAAAGGGGGGAGAGAGAGAGAGAGAGAGTTAAAGAGAATTAGGAAGAAAATAGTTTGTCCAATTTCTGATTAATTCCTTCCCACAACCTCCAACGACTTAATATGGAAAATGAGATTACATGCGGTTCCTTACAGTTCACAAGCTGACAAAATAACATAACAAACTCTAAAATTGAAATGATAAAAATGTAAAAGAATCTCAATAAAACGTTGAACGATTTCTTCAACTTCCGAAGCTCCTTCTCGTGTGTGACGTCAGACGACTTCAGCCCGGATCATGACATTTGCGTGCTGATTTGTACATTATAAAAAAGATAAACAGAAGCATGTATGTATACTGATTGCTTTATTATACAAGTGTATAATATGATTTGTACATAATATAGTCACCAAATGGCATCACTTCAACACGATTCTTTAAGAAACTTTCTTGTTTTTCTTGTCCTTCCACTCTTTGATTTCGGCATCGACTTTAGCCTTTACTCTAGCATGAAACCCAGGGTACGGCTCATATCCAAAGACCGACTGTAGCGCCTATAAGTAATCAACAATATCAGTTCATGAATATATTCTGATAACAAACCTCAAATATTAGAACATTGCCAATGACAATTTACCTCCAGAAGTACAAAGAAAGGTGCCATAAGGAATGCTTGAGCAAGGTTATCTAACAGAGCAGGTGCTCGTTTCTACAAAATCGATATACTGGGTATAAGTGAAAACAGAGGAATAAAGGACTCAAAATAAACGGTACCGGTCAAACAATCACCTCAAACACGCCATGGCCAATGAATTGTCCAGTCCAGCAGATTAATTGAGATGGCAAAACAACCTGTTTAATTGATGGTCATAAACTCAGCAATCAGCCTCGAAGATATATTATGCCCATATCCGAAAAGGTTAATGGCTTTAAAAAACCAACAACTTATTATCTTTAAGGCGGACGAGCAGACAAAATTAAAAGATTCCGAAAAAAAGGATACAAGAAAGAGACTGCAATTTTGCATCCCAACTCCCCGAATACAACATAAAGAAAAATGTTAACTGGTAAGAATTCCACCCACCCATCTTTCGGCCACCTTTTAAAGCTCAATTGTGAATTTCTTTAAGAATATGTTGTTTTAAAAGGTATGAGCCCTGGTGTGTATGAAACCTGAGATGAACCAAATGGACAAGTTGATACCTTGCGATGAAGCAAAGGCTCAACAAGGACACTTATCAACTTGTACATTTACTTTCCAGGTTTCATTAACTCAAGGACTCACACCTTTAAAAACAATACATACTTTTTTCCTGGAAAAGATTCACAATTTCAAACAAATGACTTACTCAAACTTTTGTTAAATAGCATTCCAAATGCACTCACACGCACGAGAGCAAAATAGTTAAGAGTCCTTATTATCTTTAATGCGGACGAACAGACAAAATTAAAAGATTCCGGAGAGAAGGATACAAGAAAGAGACTGCAATTTTGCATCCCAACTCCCCGAATACAACATAAAGAAAAATGTTAACTAGTAAGAATTCCACCCATCCATCTTTTGGCCACCTTTTAAAGCTCAATTGTGAATTTCTTTAAGAATATGTTGTTTTAAAAGGTATGAGCCCTGGTGTTTATGAAACCTGAGATGAACCAAATGGACAAGTTGATACCTTGCGATGAAGCAAAGGCTCAACAAGGACACTTATGAGATTTACTTTCCAGGTTTCATTAACTCAAGGACTCGCACCTTTAAAAACAATACATACTTTTTCCCTGGAAAAGATTCACAATTTCAAACAAATGACTTACTCAAACTTTTGTTAAATAGCATTCCAAATGCACTCACACGCACGAGAGCAAAATAGTTAGAGTGGTCATGATATGGTCTTAACAAGTGGCTTTTCTCCTGTGCAATTAGATTTCAACATATTTACTGCAAAGTGAAAAAAGTTAAAGTTCTATGTCAAAATAAATTGTATATTCTGCGTGTGCAAACGAAAGCTAAATAGCTACAATAAATTAAAAAAGGAAATTTGATTATTGGAGCTCCAAATTAGACTCTAAATAAGCTTTTTCCGGCAATTGAACCCGGGATTGATGTACCAACTCTATTAAGTTTCTGATGTCAATAGAACGCATAGGGGCAGAAAAAAGCTACTCTTCAAATGAACTTTCCAACAAATTCTGCTGAGCATTGTGTGCAACATTATTTTGCCTAATCACTACAATCTCCCAAAAGCTACATAAAATAGAAAGCAATTTTAAGAAGAAAAGTACTAACAGAACTAAGGGAAGAAGATAAATATTTACAATTATCCATAACTTTGAATAATTAACCTGTTCATTTGTTTTGAAATTCTTTTTGCTGCTAATATATTGTATAGAATTCATCAAGATTCCAATCAATAAGTTAACCTTGTTAAATTGTGTATGTGCAGTAACATGCTTTTAGGGTGTCCTCCTAGTTCCTCTTTCACTAATCTCTCGCTCTCCTTTTTAGATGGACATCCAGCTTGGGAACTAAATACCTCTCCATGTAGACCAACATTCAATATACAAACCAGGAGGCTCCCCTCTAACATGCATAATTAAATGGATCTGCGTAATTTTCAGATTCATTCCACGTGGCTCGTTAACTATTATTGGCAACAGCAAATCATAATCTTCCCCATGCCCCTCCCTTGATAAGGCCATCTAAGGACAACCAAACCTACATTGCTTCTAATTAATAATAGCAACCAAACTAACACTTTGATTGTCGAACAACAAAGAAAGCGAGCAGCTGGATGTCCATCGATATTCACAATTAAAAAGGAGAAAGAGATACATGTCGAAGACAGTTACAAAGAACTAGGACAGATTCAGAACATGTTACTGCACAATCTCATGCTATAACTTAATAAAAAAATAACTAGAGCTTGATGAACTACATACAAGTTCTAGCAGCGGGAAGAACTTCAAGTCAACAGGTTAAAGTTCCAGAGCTACCGCAGCCAATGCGGCAGCAAACTCGGCAATTGCACTTCCGCAAAAAGAAACTTAAGATGGAATAGTTCATTAAAACGACTACCCAAAGATCATAACCGTACATTTCAACAAAAGAACGGTTAAAAAATCTAGCAGCCAATAGTACGAGATGACAAAGCAATCGAGCAAGATCATGAATATGTCAGAAGTGAAACACCATATATATTACAAAATGCACAGCATGAAGATACATGTCCCTATACCTCCTCCACATCTTCAGCACACCAACCAAAACTACCAAATCAAATTTACGAAACGGATTCACCCAAACAAACGTACAACAACAAACACCACACCAAGACAGATACTCGCAAGCAACCGCCAAATTTAAGAAATGCAGTCGCCTTGTCACTCACAAAACCTCAAATGGCACTCATACAACTCCAACATACTAAAATCAACTAAGCAAACAAAAAAGCAAAAGGCTGCAGCCCAAAACATTAATCAAAACAATACCTCGGATCAAAATGTAATCACACAAAATAACAAATCCAAACACCACTATAGTTCCAAAAACAACTAAAAACCACACAACAGAAACTCGGTAACAATCGATCAAATCCAGCCCAAAAAAGAACTAATCAACCAGTACCTTCCAGGCCAACGAAAACCCGAGCCTATGAGCCAGAGCACTGCTCCCAACCCAGCACACAAAAGTCAACAAAGCAGCCAAGGAACCAGCTTTCTTATCCATTCCAACGTAAAACACACCGTACACCACAGTGAACAAGAACCCATAATTCAAAATCAAAAAGCTTCCATTTAAAGAGTGGTCAAACAAAGGTGGGGTGAAATAAAGAAGAATCAGAGCTGTGAATAAAATGGGCCAAACGAATATCATGTGTATCAATATATTCAAAGGGTTGCTGTGATAAGCTCCGTAAAAGGCAAAGTGTTTCTCCAAATCAAATAACCCCATCGAATTACTGAACAATTGAAAATGAACACCACAATCAAAAACCCTAATTTGAAAAAGAATCAAAAACCCTAATTGAGGAGTTAGGGTGAGAAAAGAGTTGACCTGTAGCTGCAAAATTAGGTGGATGATTTCGAGTTTGGGTGGAAGCTTTGGTAGGGACGAAAGTGAATGAGAAGTAAATTGCAAAACTAGTCATGTATTAATATTTAATTGACAAGTGACCCACAATGATGTTGAAAATTATATTATTTACAAGTGATTTAAGCGAAGTCACATAAGGCAGATGCGAGTGCGACTTGGGAGGTGGGAGCTCTAGTTTGTCAAACTTAACAAAAAGTATAAATTTTAAAGCGCCTTACTGCATTTATTAAAACATTAACATTGATATATAATTTCATACATATTCGAGTATTGTTTAATATACATTCATGATTATTGATTTTGTAAAATATTTTCTGATTATTATGGTGGAAAGACAAAATGTGTAAGTCTTAAACTACATCCAATTTTTTGTAATATCTAAATTTCAACATAGTTTCATTTTCCACTTACTTTATTTATCTCTTCTTCAGTATCATTCATTTGTTTCGTTCTTTACGAATTTGTATGTTTATTCATTATTCATTAAATTTCAACGAAAGAACTAGAAAATCTCAGTGCGAGAACGAAGAATTTATGAAGCGTCTTAGGGTGAAGTCTGAACACCGAAGTCATCAGTACAAGACTAATTTGACAATAGATCGTATATATAGAATAAGGTCGGTTACAAGTACGTTACAACGAGTCTATCTCAAACTATGTCTCCTACTACTAGCTATAGGATGACTTTGGTCCGGAACTCTGCATGCTCGATGTAGAGGTCTAGTTGGATGATCTTCTTGATATCGGGAATAGTATCGAGAGTATGTCGAATATGTTGTCCAATATATATCGGAGATTATCTCGAAGGCACGTCGGGTGTGATGTCGGGTTAGACGTATGATACTATGTCGAATCCTTTACTCTGAAGTATGTCGGAAGGTATGTCGAAGGGTATATCGAATAAGGGTATTCGATATCAGCGGGTAAATCTAGGTGCGTATTATCAATGTGTTCTCGGTATGTGGGACACGGTATTTATAGGGATTGAACTGTACCATGTCGAAGGTGAACTTCGACATATATGTCGGGGATGATCTCCGATATATTTAGTTATGGGCCTGGCCTATGGGCCGACCCAAATACGAAAAATATCCCTATCATGTAGTCCCCCAATTCATGAACTATTACTTTTATAATATTTTATGAATTCTGCGTGTATATTTCTTTTTTCTCGGGGTACCCATCACTCACCCCAAGTTGGCGACTGTTTGAGCGGACTTAAGTTTTTGGGAATTTTTTTTTGCTACGGTGCTCCCCCATTTTTTCTCAATGCTTCTGCGCTTAATCAGCCCGGAACTTGTATATCGAATATATATCGAATATGACTTTCGATATATTACCCGACATTCGAGCATTAATTGCTCTGTGGGGCCCGACCTTCTTGCTTGTATAAGTCGGTCCCCCATTTTCGTCATCATTGTATTATTTTATTCCGACGTCTTGTCGCTTTCACGACCTGATATCGGATTTTATATCGGGGAAGCGTGAGGTATATCGAAATTCATTTTCGACATAGTGCAGTTACTGTTTTTGATCGGTATTTTGATGTCTTTTTGATGTAATTTTCGACATTGTTCTTGTGTTTCTAACCGTGAGTTTCTTTTTTTTTTTTAGTGTCGAGCATGGTTCGAGTGAAGAATCCCTCTCACAGAAAGTGTGTCGTGTCCCCACGGCCACATATGTCGGTGCCCTTACGATGTAATGCATTTGTGGATGATGACTCCTCCGATTCCAGCTTTTCTGCTGATAATGTGAATGTGTCAGAGCACCCACCCACGGAGATTCCGCTAGGCGACGGTCTTATGCGGGTTCCTGGTGTTGCTAATGATGTTAGGCTTCCTCGTGCCCGCCTTTATGAACGGAACTCTCAGTTTCCGAGTCATTTCTTGGTATTGCAACCAAATGAAAATGCCGGTAGTATCGTTGTCGGAAACCGTGCGGCTATGGAAGAAGGTTTGATACTAGAGCAAAAGAAGATGCGGGCTATGGAGGTAGATCTCTTATCCCAACAACGTCTCGCTGCCAACCCCCCTAGAGTTGTTGTGAGGTCTCTTCCAGATGGAGCACCCTCAAATTATTGGCATCTGAGTGTTAAAGCACGTTTCGAAAGGGAACAAAGAGCGAGCGAAGGTTCTCGATCTAACGATCTCGATAGTGATGTTCCCCCCTCGGGTGGTACAAATGGTCGTTCAATATATGCAGATATTGGAGAAATAGAAGGGCTTGAGCCAGGGGAATTTGTTCCTTCGCCTGATAGAGTTAGTAATATCAACAACGGTGGGGCTAAGTCTCGCGTGCGGACTCCCCCTAGTGTAACAACTGCTTCAACATCTTGTGGGTCTGGTTCCCATCGTCGGAAGAGGTCTCAGGTGTCTCCGGGTTCTGTTCCACCGTTAACCGGAAGTTACGACTTCCTAAGGGATCCTGATCCTGATCAGTTGGTGATGAGAATAGATGGTGAAATGATCCGTGAGCAAGATGCTATTCAGAGTATGAATAATATTTATTCAGATTTTGGGGACTGCCCTAACACCATGCATGTGCGTAATGCTTTATTATGTGGTATGGTCTTTTATCCGCCATCTTGTCTAGTTTGATCGTCGTTTACCTATTTTGTGATGTATGACGTGTTTGATTTTTTATCAGTTTGGGCATATGTTTCACGCTCTTTGCAACGATTATATGTTGCTTGCTGAGGTGCAATCTACTCACAACGATAGAGTCGATAAGTTACGAGCGATGATTTCTCGTAGAAACGTTTCTCGAGATCAAGCTAATGTGCGAGCGCGTTAAGCTAAAACTCGTGTGCGAAAGGCCAATGATCGAGCTTGGAAAGCGCAAGTTGATAAAGAGAAGATGACCAAGGAGCTGACAGAAGCTAAGGCCGAGGCTCGTAGGCTCTGTGCCGAAAAATTGCTCTTGGAGCGAGAGCGCAACTCCTATCGGGATTCCGTTGCGTTGCTCGAGACTTAAAAGGCCAAGCTGACAGAAACGCTCACTCGTAATGGTATAATAGTAACACCCTCTAACCCTATTGGGAGTCCGAGACGTGCTAGACACGAGGACAATGGTGTGCCCTATTCGGACCACGTTAGACGGACCCCCTCTTCTGATTATATGGTTCAAGGATTCTCTGCTGAAGAGGGTAACAATTCTGATCATTCTGTGGATATAAGTGACAATAGTCCTATGCCCGGTCAGCCCATATTGTGGGATTTACCCGGGTCGTATCCGAGGGGACGTTATCGAGTGCCTCGTGCCCTACGATATGTTCCTCCTGACATGGATCCCGAGAGTGATAGTCCAAAGTGGTACAAGTATCCAGAGGTTATGTCGCCCAGAGGAATGGACGAGCTTGCCACTGAGATGTGTGAAGAACCATAGAAGTTTCCTGTGGATGAGACGAAAATAGATCTGTCGCGTCTTGGTCCTTTTGGTAGGGATGAAATTCGGAATGAGCTATTTACGGACTTCGATGGGGATGAGTTTTTTCGTAACCTGTAGGTTATCCTCGAGTCTTGTAAAGTCGGGTGGTTAATATTTTGATATTCGGTTATCTGATGACTTGAACGTATATCACGTGGTGTATTTTGTAGTTTTGGTTTTGTATCATGTCCCATTGCTGTGGAATGGAACTTTCTTGTTTTCTTGTTATATGATATTTACTAAGGTTGATACCTTTCGGGCGTACATGTCACCCCATGTTTATTGTAGGCCTTTTCCATCTGAAGTGGTTTTGTTTTACGGAATCACTGTATAATCTGTTCTCCTTGCATCCTCTATGGGGATGGGGACAGTCGCCTTTTCAAGCGATATGTCCTGAGGGCGATACCTCTGAGGGCGAGATCTCTGTGCTGTTTTGACAGTTTTTTTTTTGTTGTATAGGCATATGGACAGTCGCCTTTTCAAGCGAGATGTCCTGAGGGCGAAACTTCTGTGTTGTTTTGTCAGCATATTTTGTGCCGTATAGGCATATGGACAGTCTCTTTTTCAAGCGAGATGTCCTGAGGGCGATACATTTGAGGGCAAAATCTCTGTGTTATTTTATCAGCATCTTTCCTTTTTGGCGTCCCGTACCGGTTTGGGCCTTTTTGGAATAGTCATGTTCCTGCAATAAACAAGATAGTTTAAATATTAAATTGATGTTGGGCCATGTGTGTGGCTGCCTACGTATCCTATATAGGGAATCAAGCTTTGCGTAGTTCTATTACAAGATGTGATAATTTCAACGGTAAAAACATCTTAGATGTTGCACGTTCCATGGGCAGGGTAATGGATCCCCGTGCATGTCCTCCAGATAATAGTAGCCCTTGGAGCTTGCGTGGGTGACTCTGTAGGGTCCATCCCAATTTGCCTGCAATTTTCCTACATGTTTGCTAGCTTTTACACTTTTTAATACTAGATCTCCCACTTGAAAACTGCGAAGATGCACTCGTTTGTCAAAGGTGTGTGCTATGGCTGATTTGAAAGCCATGGTGCATTGGTAAGCATGCTCCCTAGTGGACCCTATCATATCCAAGTCCATTTGTCGGAAGTGCGCCGAGTGTTCGGGATCGTATTCTGTAATTCGATAGGTTGGCATACCTATTTCTACTGGTATCACTGCCTCAGAACCGTAGACTAAGGTATATGGTGCTTCCCCGGTCGATGTTCTCGGTGTCATGCGATAAGCCCAAAGGATGCCCGGGAGTTCCTCCGTCCAACTCTTCTAGGTTGCATGTAGGCGGCGCTCGAGATACTCTATTAATGTCTCGTTGGTGAACTCTACCTGCCCATTAGCTTGGGGGTGTGCCACTTCTGCGAAGTGCTGAGAAATCTTCAACTCCTTGTACCATGAAACCATTTGCTTTCCTCGGAACTGAGTTCCGATGTCTGAGACAAGGACCCGGGGTTAGCCAAAGCGGCATATAATGTGCTTCCATATGAAATCTATCATGTTATTTTTAGTTATATAACGCTTATGCTTCAACCCATTTGGTGAAATATTCAACATCAACCAAGAGGAACTTCTTGTGCCCTTTCGCGACTAGAAATGGGCCTACTATATCGATTCCCCACTGATCAAAGGGCCATGTAATTTCTAACGGTTACATTGGGACCGCTGGCCTGTGAATTAGTTTTGTGTGGTATTGGCAGTTTTCACAAGTGCGACAGTATTGTGTCGCATCCTTCCTTAAAGTTGGCCAAAAATACCCTTGCCGTAGGATCTTCTGTGCTAGAGCTCTGCCACCAGAATGATTATCGCAACTCTCTACGTGTATCTCTCTCATAATGTATTGTGCATCCACGGGAGATATACATTTCAGTAAGAGACCCTCGAAGGACTGTTTGTAAAGTTCGCCCTGATAGATGGTGAACCTGTGAGCATTGTATTTGAGGCGACGTCTAGCATTTGCATCCTCCGGGAGTGTCCCGTTTAGGAGATATTGGAATATATCGTCCTTCCAGCAGGGGGTATCTGCAATAGGAAAAATAAATTCAACGTCAGTCCATACTTTACTAGCCTTGGTAACACCAATTGCAGGCCTCATGGTGGCCAGTAATGTGACATGTTTCTCGATGTAATTATCCGACGAGTTTGCGAATTTCGATAATGCGTCTGCCTTGGTGTTCTCAGATATGGGGATCTGGGTTAGGTTGAATGTGGTACATTCAGAGGCTAACTCCTTCAGTTTTACCAAATGTAAGACCATCGTCTCCTACTTTGCCTCAAAAAACCCTGATAAATGGTTCACCACCAACTGCAAATCTGTGAAAACTTCTAGGTGGTCCGAGCATAGGGTTTTCGCCATCCTTACTCCTACCAAGACCACCTTGTACTCCTCGCTGTTTGTTATGGGGAAGTTCAGACTTATAGCAAAGTCGAATTCTCTTCGATTTGGTGAGATCAAGTGGATTCCTGCACCTCCGCCATTTGCAGTCGATGACCCATCCACATGGAGCAACCATGTCGAGTGTCGCATATTGGGCCAAGATATTGCGTTATGGTAAAGATGTG
Organism: Linaria vulgaris; assembly: GCA_948329865.1. Lineage (NCBI taxonomy): Eukaryota > Viridiplantae > Streptophyta > Magnoliopsida > Lamiales > Plantaginaceae > Linaria > Linaria vulgaris. The sequence continues at coordinate 8,925,964 of OX415249.1, read as the reverse complement.
GTTACACGAATAATTCAAGTTGTTCCCTAGTGTCTCTGCCATAAAGTCTGCCAGAACATGTGCTTAAATGGCGGTACGAGGGCGATATTCAATCCCGAATTCACTCAATTCAATTACCCATTTCACCAGTCTCCCTGAAGTTTCCAGGCTCGCCATAATATGGCGAAGTGGTTTATCTGTGATAACCATTATAGGATGCGATTGGAAATACGACTTTAATTTCCATGTTGTCATCACGATCGCCAATGCGAATAGTTCTATCTGCAAGTAGTTTCTCTCCGCGACGTGAAGTACGCGACTAACATAATGCATGGGATACTGCTTGCCGACCACTTCTTTGAGCAAAACCATACTGATGGCGTTGGTTGAGACCGCAAGGTAGAGGTAAAGCATCTCTCCCGGCTCGGGTTTTTCCAGTAATGGCGGGGCCATCAAGTACCTATTCAATTACTGGAAAGCAACCTCACACTCTTCCGTCCACTGAAAGTCTGTTGCCTTTTTCAATACATTGAAGAAGAGAAGACTTTTCTCTGCTGATGTTGCAATGAATCGTCCTAGTGTTGTTATCCGTCCTACTAAACATTGTACATCGCGCACAGATCGGGGGGAAGGTAGACTAATTACTGCTTAAATTTTGTCGGTGTTGACTTCTATTCCCCTCTCATTAACCATATATCCCATGAATTTTCCAGCCGGGACTCCAAACGTGCATTTCTTCGGGTTGAGCTTCATGCCATAGTTCCTCATTATGCCGAAGGATTTTTCTAAGTGCTTAACATGATCATGTGCCTTCAGGCTCTTGATCAACATGTCGTTACATATACCTCCATCGAATTCCCAATCAGTTCGTAGAACATCTTCACAACCAGCCTCTGAAATGTCGCGCCCGTGTTTCTCAATCCGAATGGCATCACATGGTAGCAATATACGCCAATGTCGGTGACAAAAGGTGTCTTAGGTTGATCCCCTATCGCCATAAAAATCTGATGGAAGCCACTCTTAGCATCCACGAAACTAAACAATGCACACCCTGCTGTCGAGTCCACCAAGAGGTCTATTCTCGGCAATGGGAAAGGGTCTCGCAGGCAGTGTTTGTTCAAGTCGGTGTAATCCACGCACATTCTCCACTTTGCCTCCTTCTTTAGGACTAGAACTATGTTACTGAGCCATTTTGAGTAACATATTTCGTAAATATGACCTGCTTTGAGTTTCTCTATCACTTCTTTCTCTGCCGCTTCATTCTTTTCCTTACTGAAATTTCTCTTCTTCTGTCTCACCGGTTTGGCCCGAGGGTCAACGTTCAATCTATGTACAATAATTTTTGGATCGATCCCTTTCAGATTCGAGTCGCACCATGCGAATATGTCGGCGTTTCTCCTTAAACATTCGATCAATGTTGTTCGTATGTCTGGTGCCATCGTTGCTCCGATCAGTAAAGTATGCTCCGGGTGCGTGTCCCCCACAGGCTCCATCTTCGGTTCACTCTGATATGGCACAACTGCCCTTTATCTTTTAGTGATCTCTTCTGTCGGTTCGATTTCCGATCTCTTTCTGTTTTTACCCATTCATATCTTCGGGTGGTAAGAGTATGCACAACGTTTCCAAAAATTTAGCCAATAACATTCGTCTACATATAAATGTGTAGAAATATAACGTTTTGGATGAACATCTATGTTCATATATTTTGCACTCACTCATAATAACGTCATATATAATTTCTCTTTTATTCCTTTTTTTGCAGATTATTACGTCTTTATATACTTGTGCACGATCTCACTTGGGATACATGATTTGCGTGATTATATGGTTACAGAGTACATATTATTAGAGAGTGTTTGGTTTGGTAAATTAAGTGAAATTAGGCGTCTTATTTGACTTAGTAACCTGCATGATTCGAACGATAATATTTTCGGGCTTTGACCAGTTAAGAGCAGTTATTAAAAAGCTTACTATTGTAGCTGCTAATACCCACTATTATAAATCTCTAAACCCCCCCTCCACCCCTAATGATTATATGATCTCAATTTTGGTTACTAAACTGCTTGCACCAAAATGACTCTTTTGCCCACGTTTTTTTAATTCTACATTATAATTATATACTATATTATATACATTATAATTATGTACTATATTATATCCATTATTGTTATACAAACATTATAATTATGTACGGATATACATTATAATTATACATTACAAATTATAGGTCCGCCCATTATAATTATATACATTACAAATAATAGCCATGTACATTATAATTATATACAAAAATATATTATAAATATATTCATTATACATTAAAGTAATATATATATACACATTATAAATTTTGAGAGACACTAAAGGGGAAAAATAGAAAGTTCGCCCACAGATTAAAGGTCATACAAAGAACCAAATCATTTATTAAGACTAGAACTAGTATCAAATTCCACCTTACGAACCAAACCAGATTTTAAAAAGCAGTTATTAAATTACTGAGTAAAAAATTGACTTTTAGTATCAACTCGAGTTATATAATATCTAAACCAAACACCCTCATATTATCTCTTACTGCAATTTTTATGCTTAAGTTTTAATCCACACATGAAAGGTGAAATTAGGGTCGCTAAGAGCGAATCCAAACGACCTTGATACTATGATAAGCTTGCCAATTTCACTAATAACATCTTCATGCAACATTAACAAGATAACAAGGTGCAACAATCAGTTATTGCTTATAAAACATACACTTGCGATTGTACTATGAGGCAGTTGTTAAAATAAATTTAGAAAGGAAGAGAATATATATATATATATATATATATATATATATATTAAATCATAATAAAAAAAAGTGTACATAAACAATAGACTTATAGAGCTAAACTCTAACTGCAACTCCTAGAAAACATGAACTAAGTCCACTAACTCAAACTAATAACAAACCAAGTACTCGGTAAAACATAAGTCTAACACTACTTAACAAACTCCTTAACAAAGTTCAGTTTACAAGTGAAGCTCTAGTAGTCAAATTGGATCATTCATAGTGCAAACTACAAGCAACCTTCTAAAAATTAGAAGGTGTTGGTTCTTACATGTGGCGCGCACACGAAAGGCACTTTTTAAGGCTGCCATGATTGTGGCGCTTGAGTGGGCTGCCTAAACCTGTTGTTTGTGGCATCTACTCCCACCAAACTTGGTAACGTTCTCGGTGCCAAGGTGGTTCGGAATGCCATGATCTTGACTCTAAATATCTACAACTTGTTTCGTTAGGCAATAGCATTTTTTCCTGGGTTAAAAGTTGGGCACATGGCTTCACACTTTGTATTATGGTACGATTGAGAAGGGTTTCATCCACCTCCTTATCGATTGAGTGATCACTGTTGTTGGAACCTACTTAGATATACTTCAGCTTGCATCTTCCATGTCTTTGTGATAAGGTTTGAGTTGACTCACATGGAAGACTGGGTAAATCATGAGATTGAACGATCAAGTAAGACGGTAGACCTTAATGCTTATGTGTTGCTCAATCTCGAGGAGTCCCTCTTATCGGCACACTAGTGAGTTATGTACTTTCCACAACATCTCGACTCTTTAAGTCTATCACTTCTTCTTTTTCTAAGCAACCTTGTTCATGGTTGCACGAGCCAAGTCGATCTCCTCTTGAAGAGTCTCAACAAATTTGTATCTAGCCGCAAATATCCGAAAGTGATAGGTTGCCTTTTGGTTGCTAGCTCAAACATGCTTCGTCCCACAAATTTATTCTTTGCAATGCAAATAGAGCCGCATCTCTATATATTTCATGTCGACAAAGAACAACAAGAACGAGCGAAAAGAACTTAGGAAAGACAAGAAAGCATTTGAAGAATTAAGGAAAAAGAGCAAGGTTATTATTAGAGTCTATAACCATCAAAAGTGTCTCAATATATTTATAGGCTAAATAAAAATAACTCTAATCCAATTATAACTCGTACTTAAGGTAATTAGGATTCCTAATTCCTTTAAACTTGCCAAAAATAAACTCTTACAGAAAATAGGAATCGAATAAACATCCTCTGGCCACAAATTAGGCAAACACAAATTTGGTATAACAACTACCTCCAAATGGCTTTCCTTTTATTATAGTAATAGTAATAGTAATAATAATAGATATAATCAATTTTATTCATTTTAGTTAACTAAATTCTAAAAGCTTCACCTCATTTAGTTGGCTAGCGATATTGTCAGAGCGACCATTGTTGCTGCCAGAGCAATACATTCATGTTCTCTAATTAACCCTCGATAGTCAAAGTTTATAGAAGGTAAATTTTAAATTACCTATAACAACTCATTAGCCATAATTACTGCATTCCTTAATCATGGAAACTTAGCCTGAGAATGAACATGGATATAGTGTTTACCAAAATTAATAGACTATGTTTTGAAAAAAAATAAAAAACAAAACTTAAATTCTTATGTATTTTATATTTGCAGTAATAGTTCGTAAATATTATAAGTAATTATTCTCTTTACCATGCATATATATACACACATATATATATATTTTCGAGAGGAAAAAAATTTAGGCATGTCAGACATTTCAAAACTCATTCACCCTTGTTAAACTAAATACTAAATATAATAGTACTCATGTAATTTTGCATCTCAAACTTTAAAAGTTGAATTAATTATTAATTCATGGATAAAAATTTTACAAGACTATTTACGGGTCTCATTCAATTATTAGATATATATGGACATTCCACCACTACTTTGAGAATATATCTCAAATATTACAAATGCAAAGTCTAAATTATACAATTACAAAAAAAAAAAAGGAAAAAGAGCAAAAAGAAATGAAAAATAGCTATCCCACTTTCAGTATTGTAGTTGTTTCGTGAGGGTGGAGTTTAATTTCGATTTGAAACTCAAGGTATTTTTTATTTATTTTAATTTGTCACTACAAAGATGATGATTAAAAAGAACCCACTGTGATCAAAGGGACTTATTATCTTTGTCTATGAATAATTAAGGAAACACTATCTAAATGTTGAGTTTTATTCTATTTCTAATTATAAGATATTTGAATTACTGCAATTAAGGGTAATTAACTAAGATAAAGAATGAATCTAAAAGTTTACCTTCTATACACTTTGACTAACAAGGGCAAATTAGAAAACTTAAATGTATTTCACTGGCAGCAACCATTGTTGCTATGACAATATTGCTAGCCCATTTAATTTTCAACAAATTAGAGAACTTAAATGTATTGCTCTGTTGTTGCTCTGACAATATCGCTAGCCCATTTAATTTCCAACAATTCCAACAATTCCAGACTTCACCTCCAAACAAGGTCGACGGTCACATATAATCTAATCACTCCAGGTAGAATTCTTGGTCGAAATAAGTTTGCATTTCATCATAAAGTCCGTAACTTCAAAGTTGATGATCTTTTCCTCTTTTGGGTTTGTCCTTCAGCGTTTCCTTTTTTACAAGATTAGTTTGATTAATTTTTTTGATTTGCCCTTCCAGGTATGAATCCATGTGCGGCTACAGGTATTTAATTTTTTATTGAGTTTGTACATAATATATAGAAAGTAGTATTTTGTTCTTTTCTCTCTTTATGTATTTTTCACAAGTATTTTTTTTTTGCTTTTTTGTTTCTTGATATTTAGGTTGGTGTTTGATATTCATATAGTGTAAAATCAATCGATTGCTAGATTTAAGGAGATACTTGAGGAATTATTGCTAGATTCAAGGAGATACTTGAGGGATTATTAATGTCTAATATAAGTACGTACAGTAGCCAATTTTTTTTGAAATGATCTTTATTGAGTGTGCTTAAACTTTTATATTTTTCACAAGTATTTTTTTTGTATTTAATTTATATGAAATTATTCTTAATGCAACAGATACACTCATGAGTTTGCTCAGTATTATAGCGTAACTTAACTTTTTTTTTTTTGCGTGCAGTGTAAGCGGATTGCTAATATATACAGGAACTCGAAGCAAACCCATTTAAGTATGCATGGTCTTTCTAATATATAGTATACAAATAACTGATTGTCAAGTCTGACAATTTCTAAATATTTGGTTTTTTATTTCCATGTATTCATCTGTATTTGTCTTTAAGATTTTCTTTTTCCATTGAAGTTGGTTTGTTAAATTTATTATTTTATTTTTGAATAGTTCCACGTATATATGGTTTTTCGTGTGGCTCCCAGTTTGATTTTGTGCGAGATGCTCGAGGTATCTAACTTTTCATTGGGTTTTTTTTTTCCTAAATTGTTAATCATTTTATTTATTAAATAGAAATGTTTGTCTTAAACTATACAAAAATAGTAATTTTCTAAATTGAGAAAACTTTGCATTTATGGAAACTAGCCATTGGAAGCCGCCTTTCCCGAAGAAGAAACTTTCCTTATTATCACTTATCAGCCTCGATCCGGTTAAATTAAGCTGCAATTTTATGCAGTTAGACTAGAATTAGGATTAGTATTAATAATCTTACAATTGTAACTTGTAACTTAAGTTTTAGATTTACAATTTTCTGCATACTCATTCAAAGTTCATCACCATCATGAATGAACAAGATCCATTTCTGTAAATCATCGATTCTTCGCTTGATTCAATAAAGTGCTGTTTAAATTTCTCTTTCACGTTATGAAATTCGATAGTTTGTAATGAAATTTTCAACATCATCCATCAATCTTACTATTTTTTTTTATTATATTTTTGTGTTTGAGAATCCTTTTAGTTAAGCAAAATCTTGCCTCACGGCGCTGCAAGTTTCTTTTCCACAATGAAACTTCAAAATACCTAACTAATAATGTTTACACTTAAAATAAAAAAATCAGTGATTGGTCATTTTACATTTGGAGCACTTGGGTGAGGCGAAATGATAAACATAATGACTGCAAGGTAAATTTTGCTTTTTACTACAATAAGTCAATAACAGTCTTTTGCTCCGTTCGAGCTTTTCGGGGGTTTTTTTTTTCTTTTTTTTTTCTCTTTTCCAATTATGTTTATCGCTGAATAACTTTGGATTTGCTTCATAAAAATCATTGAACGCAAAGGGACATAAATTAAGTGCGGCCTCGAATTAGTGAGAAATATATACTAGTGGTCACAATCAGGAGCGTATCCAGGAATTTTATATGGGGGGGGCTAAAAAAAAATTTGGGAGAACAATAGGAAAGAAATAAGAGAAAAAAAAATTGGAATATTAACTAAAGAAAAAAATGTTGTTTTGAACGGATTTTTTTGGAGGTTTTAGAGAAGATGAATGCGTACAAGAAATTTTTTGTATCAACTTTTAGTTTTTAACCGAAAAATTCACTAATAAGTACTTACGATAACAACAACGATAACCAAACAAACATTTTTTTATCAAATATATATGTATCAAGGTAAATATTATAGACTAAAATTTCTAGACATATTTGACCGAGATAAAACAAAGAAAAATCTGGTACACTTTGTATATTCGTTTTTACATATTTTGAAGCTAATATTTCTTCACAAATATGATAAAAGGTATTCGTATATATATTTAATTTGAACAACATTGATTCTTTGCGTATCCAAGAAATATATTACGATATGATCAAATTCAACACATACGAATTAATTAAGTGTAGAATAAAGTTGTTTGTTATTTTTTAACACCACAAGGATTTTTTTGCAAATTAAAATAACAAATGGGTTTATTTTCTTACTAAATATAACAAAAAGGGAGTTTTTGTAATTTACTATTTAACTAAGGTTTTAAATGAAATACTATATGTTCTGCTCCATTTCTCTTTCCTAACACTACATATTATATATATATATATATATATATATCCGGTTTTTTTTTTCCAGAAAAAATGGGGGGGGGGGGGGGGGGGGGGGGGGCTACAGCCCCCCCCAGCCCCTACATAGATCCGCCAGTGGACTCACAATATATGGGTTAAAGTATGAGTACCGTCAAAGATGGCTCTCCCCTACAAAATGCAAGAGAGGATAGCAACCTTCACAGGTGGGGAAATTATGCAAATAACCATAAAGTGTATTTCAAATTCAATTGGAACACGTATACCCAATTGTTTTCCTTCTAGACTACACATTCAAAACGTTTTTCCTTCTAGACTACACAATTAAAATTATATTTTGAGATCAATCCCAGTAAGTGTGAATTAATTCAATGTAGTAGGAGATTTTCGCTAATTTTAAAATAACGCAGGGGAGTTTTGCCAATTAAAACAACACAGGGGGTTATTTCCCAATTAGGGATAACACAGGGATAGTTTTTGCTATTAACCATTTGTTTTACTACCGTCTTCTAAATTCTTATTGTTCAACGCAAGAGACAACAATCTTTCATATGGTTTTAGACAAGTTAATAATAATAAAAGCTGGAGTTTAGTCACTCTCCCCCATGATATTGCATCATTTATTCACAATAAAACAGAGAAAAATGCGTAAGGAGACATACATTTAATTCAGGCTCTGATCCAAAGAGTTATCATCCAAGTTTTTGAAAGAGAAAAAAAAAATAATAAGATGTTTTTCAACTCCGTTACCATATTTGTCAGAGAATGTCTATAATCACGATCAACAAACTTCACCAATCCTTTCTCTTAATGGTCAACTCCGCCCGAAGATGGAGTATGTCATTGATAAAATAAACACAGTCCTTTGCCATGAAAGCATCCCAATCCATGCTGAATAAATTCGGACATCCCCAAGACGTACCTTCCGTAAAGGTATGATTGCCCTTTTTTCTGCTGATATACTTTTCTGTGGGTTTTGTTCGAGCAGAATACTCATACTCGACATCAAACGTACCCAACTGCTTCTTTGCCATCTCCAGATAAAAACCAAAGCACTTGTAAGGATTTGGTTTGGCCATGTTACAATTTACAGAAAAGTAGAAATATTGTCCCATCATGTCGAAAGCTTGAGAAATAACCGTACCTGATGAGAACAAACGTGCACATTCCGCACGCTTAAGATCTAAATAGACAACACACTCTTGATGTCGGTGTTCAAACCTAAATATTTTAATAGGACAATACTTGTTATTAGCTTGTCCTCTGTAGCAACACTTGGTGGAGGTTAGTTTGTCAGACTCCTCGACCTTCAAGAATAGAGCATCGAGCACGGATTTAGTGGCAAACTCGGGATCAAAGTCGTTGCTTGTAAGAATCTTCCTAAGCTTTTCGCAAGTCACGTAAGAGAAACGAATATTGGGACCCAAACGTGAAGAGATGATCTCCCTCTGCTCCTTGGGTGTCTGATAGTGGGCCCTGGTCCATTTTACAACTAAGTCACAAACGTCATCCTCCGAGATATTAAGGTCGTTGCTGGACAATATCGCCTCAAGTCCAATTAGAGGCAAATTCATAACTTCATCTTGAAACCTGACCCAAGATGCACACCACAAGAAACTATAAGAGACATAGAGGATTAAGGATGTTCTACGCCATTGGTTTGGTCTAATTGCCTAAAGTTTCCTATCCATGTCAGTTTTTAAGTTAAGGAAAGGCATTATAGAAGAATTGATAGAAGAACTTACTTCGATATTTCCTTATAGCGATTGACTAGGAACTCCTTTGCAACATCACTCAAGTGTTTAACTGCATCACACATTCGGATGCTAGAAGGAATATCTAAATATAGTAGTGCAGACTCTGTTGTCATGGGAAGAACTTTCAATAATTGACTGCAATGTGTCATACATGAAGTGACCTCAAATTTGTCGGCAATCGTAAGCATATCTAGTAATTCAGATGTTGTTTTGCTGGTTAATGTATTGCTATACATAAAATTTAGTAGTTCCATAAAAGCAGCTTCCTCTGTTCGATCAAGCAAAGAGACAAAAGAAAATTATTTATCATGCACATTCACGTATGACAGTTAAACAGCCAAAAAGATATGCGGCAAAGATAATGAAACTATGGCCCACATCAATTGCCTTACAACGTACTTGATAAATGCAAAGCCACTGCAAAAGCAACTACCCCAAAGTAATAGAACGAACCAAATTAATAAGATTCTTATATTTCAAATAAGCTAAATGTGTCATCAATCACCAAAACAATTTGTATTAGAAATATTCAATATATAACCAAATAAATTACGTACCGGAATTGTTAATTCTCAAGCTCACCAGTCTTTGCTCCGACTCCATCATACCATTTGAGAATAACTACATAATAGAGGTACGAAATTATGTAATATACATGAAATTATTATTCCATGGGTCACACAGAAAGAGTAACAACTACCAAAACTTATGATACCTTATAGAAAAATGGGCTCTTTTCTGCTAAGATGGGGGAACTGATATGTAATGTTTTAACTCTTGTAACCGTCGGAGCATCATCAGATATATATGAGTCACTGATATTCGCAGCTTCATCCTCTTCTGCTGGAGTAAAATAGAATTACCCAAGTTTTAGTTTGAAGCATACCATTGTACTACTGGGACAAATCACAATTTAAATTAATTTTCAAAGAAATTATTGGATCAAAATTCGAGCACAATATGATGGACCGTGACCTTCATCATGCATCCCCTGTATAGAAGGTTTTGTTTAGAGCAACATGCCATTATACATTAGCACCATTCGAACAATATACAGCTCAACATTAACCGACATCTATATATTTTATTTATCTCTATAGTCTACGCCAAGCCTCAATTACAAAGGATGTTGGTATAAATAATACACATAAAATACACATGGGAAATTGAAAAAATATTTAACAAGTATTTAGTAAAAAAACTTTGCTTGTTGCATTATTAGTTCATCCACTACTTTCAAATTGATCATTCAAAAAGATCAACTGATGTCGTTCAAGACAATTATATATGTATATATATACATTGATCTGATTAATTCACGATCTCTTCAATTTAGAAATCCTCGTCAAGCTAAGTCCTTCTATTATGAAACTTGTAAGTAATATATTTGGACTATAACAACTGTGGCAAATTATTAGTTGGAATTCACTACGGCCTAGTTTGTTTCCCCGGAAAATAGGGGAAAAGGAAAAAAAATAAGGAAAATGAGGGAAAACAAGGTTTTCCAGGAAATTCCTTAGGGAAAATAAAAAATTTTCCCTTCTTTTCCAGTGTTTGGCTCATAATAATTTTTCAGGGAAAATCTTTAAGCTTTTTATATTTATTATTAATCTAACCATTTAAAATTCATAATTATACTTTGTATTTTAAAATATGCATTAAAAAGGTTATATTAATTTCGTTAAAATTTTTTTTTTGAAGTTCTCATTGAAACTACTTAATGTAAATTATCAATAACTTGCATAACTTTATTTTATACGTACTATGATAATTATCTTTACTTATATATTTTAATATCTTAAATATTTCTAATTTAACTAAGATCAAAGAACATAATGATAAAGATTTAAACAAACAAAAAAAAAACTAATTATTGAAACAAAACATTTTAACTAAAACAAAGTAAACAATCCAACCTTCCTAAACCACTTATTAAGCAAACACATATTAAACTTAGTCACTAATTTCCGTGTGCTAAGCCAGACTCAAATTGAAACTTCTCCAACCAGCGTTGTCTTCCACCGGGATTCTTGACAAGAAATGACCTTGCAATCTTATCATTTTCATTTAAATAGTCAAATGCAGATTCAAGAATCAACTCATCAAATCCTTCACTCTTCATAACTTCGGAATATAGAATAGCAGTATTATCTTGATTGTTGGTGGACTTAATTGCATTGGCCACCTCTCCAATCTTTTCAGCAAGTTTATCTATCTTTTCATTGACTGCATCCATGTAACGAGCTCTCTTTCCATGCTTACGTACGTACGTAGAGGCTGTTTGATTGGGTGTAGTTACTTGAGTACTATTGATGGATGGCATAATATCATCAAGCCCGACCTCGTCTATTTCTTCAGTATCACATAACTCGTCCATACCCGATTTAGCAAAAGATCCCGTAGCTTGATCATCTCCACACACAATACGTAGTTCATTGTACATAAAAATTGGTTTGTTCAAGTATGGTGCAGCTTTCGGATGTACCTAAAAGAATTTGCAAGTTACTACATATAAATAAATAAAGAAAGAAAGAAATAGCAATTTCAAAATATAACATAAGCACTTACACGAATATAATCGTTGTAGACTTCATCGGAACATTGCCACATCTTTAAAGTATCATCCCAACTCATTCCACTATTATTATTTTCAACCTTTTTAAGTTCTTTATAATTCTTCCTAATTGTTTTCAAACGGTTCTCCACATTATCAAAATTGCAAGATAGTTTAAACTTTTGTGAAACTTCTTTTGCTGCTCGAACGAAGCTACATTTTTTAAAAGACTTGTCTGCCTTGTGGCCTTGTTTGGCCTCTTCAACAAGAACTTCAATAAGAAATTGATCCATAGGTTTAGTCCACCTAAGTTGCTTGGCTTCACCTTCTCTTGACGTTGCCATCTTCATTGAGTAATCCAACACTTAATCAAATAATAATTACTAGATATTATAGTGTAATTTACTTTATATATATTCTTTAGTAACATGCAAAATTCGTCAAAACAAAAAAAAGAACAAAAAAAACTGTATTAGTAGCACGGAAGCGTATAAAATTATCAAAATAAATATTTTTGAAGCATATAGTAAATATAACGCAATAGTCACCAACAAATCTTTACGAAACAAGATGCAAATAGATGCGCGCACACACTTATTTAGCGATTACTAATGTAATCATTATACATGTCTAAAGCTATTTCTTCTCTCTTTTGTAACCACTCAGAATTTTCAATTCTCTCTTCCCTTGAAGTTCTTTCTCTCCCTTCTATAGGCATATCTTCAGTAGGCTCTTGCATTGCCCGAACAAGAATAGGATCATCTGGATCAACTCCAATAATATAATTATGTAACACACAACAAGCAATCACCACTTCAACTTGTTTTTCAAATGACCAGAATTTCCGAGCTTCTAAGACACGAAACCTTTCTTTTAGAACACCAAAAGCTCTCTCAATTGTTGTTCTAAGAGAAGAGTGACGTAGGTTAAACAATTCTTTATAATTCTCAGGTTCATGATTGCTATACTCTTTCAAATGATATCTAACACCACGATATGGAGGAATAAAGCCTTTTCTTATACCATAACCCGCCCCCATCTGCTAAATAATATTTACCTGAAGATTAAAAGAATTCAATTTAAATAAGTTTATGTATAGTATTATTTTTTACAAAATCTAAGATAGAAAAAAATCTTAGTATATTTTGATTTATATATAAAAATATACCATCAGGAACTATAAGTTTGTTTCTTCTTCTTAAAGCATCATCCAAAATAATAGAATCATGCGCAGAACCTTCCCAACCAGCAAGAACGTAAGTGAATTTCAAGTCAAATGCAACAACAGCCAAGACATTTTGTGTGGGTTTTTCTTTGCGGCCTCGAAAACGTCCTTGAAGGCTAATAGGCAATGCTGCAATTATATGTGTACCATCTATAGCTCCTACACAATCCTAAAAATATAATAAACAATTGGTGAACATATACATAATGTATTTTATAATTTATTATGTTGTACTATGTTAACTTCAAATAAAATAGTACCTTAAACCATGGCCAATATCGCTCGCTTGTTTGAATTTTTTCTGGAGTAGAACTTTCATTTGATGGTTGGACTAAAAGCTCGTTTCTTAATGCCAGAATAGCTCTCAAAACAACATTAAAGTATCGTGACACTGTCTCACCAGAGCGAAAAAATCTACTACTAATAGTACTGTTTCTAACGTTATGACCAAGTGTGTGTAAAAACATCATTACTTGTTGTTCTACAGACACATAAAGTGTTGGCTTGACGAGATTCCTTTGAGAAAGCATTATGCATAGATTATGAAATGCACTTTTAGACATACGGAGTTGGGAATGACACACGTTCTCTCTTTCATTTATCAAGCTGTTTATGTATACATTTCTTGCAGAATCTCTATTTTTTCTAGGTGCTCGTGGTATGCTTGTGCAGGTTCTCAATGCACTAATGGCTAAAATACTCGCTGACATGACTGTCACACTTGCAGCAGCTATTTGCGTTTTTTTCTCAGTTGAAGTATCATCTTCCGTCATCTATATATAATTTAATAAATATAAATTAACAAGCCTAATAAGAAAAAGGCAACTATTGTGCATTATAAAATATGACATTCAGATTTTTAAATATAACAAATGGGTAAAACCAAATTACATATTGAAAGTACCTCGTTGAGAATGAGAATGTATCTTGTTGTGATAGAAAACCTGAAACAAAAGAAAAAAAAAGTCATTTCAAAGCAAATTGTTATATTCAAGCAAGATCAATTAAAAAAGAAGAAGAAACAAGAACAACTAACGTTGGAAATCTCACATGATAATCTCAATATATTAATTCCCTTTTTGATTGATTCTTGCTGCAAAAGTTGTATTGTGGTACAATTCTAATGGTAATCAAATTCTTTGTAATTATCAACAACCGAACACTCTTTGCAACACTAATAAAATCTATTTAATCTGTAATTAGATCTATAATTAAGTCTATAATTACAGCACGCAATATATCATGCGCAACTATATATAGACTTGATTACATAATTAAGTCTCCTTTTTCATCATGCGCCAATAAGATTATAGCAGAAAGGTTGCAACACTAATGAGATCTATTTAATCTGTAATTAGATCTATAATTAAGTCAATAATTACATCAAAATGCAAACTATGGATTCAATAATCAATGGGAAATGATACATACAGAGCAAAATCCCTCCATACAGATCAATCTTTTATATTTTACTATTATACCCTTTTACAATCTGAGATTTAATTGTGTTTCCTTTTAATACATAACTATGATTACCATAATTTTAGCAAATCTATTCTCTTTCCAATTTCTGAAATGGAAAGTTATATTTCGTAATATGAAGATAGTAATAATAAATGTGAGCAAGCTCCTTAAAAATTATTTGATTAAATATAATAATCATATAAGAAAAGAAGAACACTGTTGTTCAACTAAACATTATTGAATATAGTATAACCATTACTAGAGGTTATCGTGAGTGATCAAAATTTGGAGTTGAGGTATATTAAAAAAATTGAAGACACACATCTGATCATGGTGCCACAAAAAAATTCATATTGTCTAAAAAATAACCACAAACATCTAAAATCGTGAATAAATTATATCATTAATTAAAAAACGTTCTGGGCGTGTGGCTACTTGTTCAAGACAAATTCAAAATTGTATTTGAAGTTATGCACCAACCCAATTCAACAAGATTTGTGTAAGACACCACATGCATGCATTTTTAAGATACATACATTTCTGCTTAGGAGACTTATTCTCTGCCAAACCATGCTAGACTTCCTCCTCAACTGAATGCATTAATTAACAAATATTAGCTTTGCTCTTAACAAGATCAAGAACATTACTTTGATAAAAATGCTATAAATCAAACATTAGCAACCTAAAATATAAATAACCCATCATATAAAATTCTTCAGTGAAAATCAAATGTTTTTTCATAAACTATCGGAAAGAAAAAAAAAACATTGAGATCATCTCAACAAATCTCATGGTTTGGTTTACTTTCTTACAACCCATCTGATTGTTCAAGAATCAAGAAATAACAAGGTCCGGTACATCTTCAAACTATTTCATCTCAACAAGTATGCTATCATCATAAATTTCAGAAATCACGGTCGTGAGTCCTGAAAAAAAAAAGAGGAGTAATTATTACAGAGCTCCGCATATTTTTTTGGAATAAATTATCTGGAAAGAAAGCATCTAAAGAACATAGACAAAAAAAAAACAAAAAACTTACCGTAAGTTCCAAGTCCCTGGTAGCTCTCATTAGGTGTCATATATTCAAATCTATTGAATCCATGGCACCATCGACGAAACTACTATCTTGATCTACTGAAATAACACTGCCTCTATTTTTCATAGGGCATGTGCGACTATTGTGTCTAGCATCTCTGCAAATGCTACACTTTCTTTTTGCTTCAACAATTTCAAACTTCGATGGAAGGCGTTTGGTAGAAGAGTCTTTTCTTTGTTTAACACCACTTGGACGTCCTTTACTAGCTTGAATATTAGGTTCAAATAGTAGTGGCGCTGAGCCCGTTACAAGTTGTGATAACTTCTCACGAGTGTCATCTCTCGCGATTAAAGGCAATTGATTATACTTATTTTGCAACTCTGAAACAAGACCAGCAATTTCATTTTCTCCTTCAATAATCTCATCATCAGAAAATAGAGAAGCTCTAGTATCTACCCGCCATTGAGAATGTATAGCTCCAAGAGGTAATGATGTGTCTTTCCAGTAAGTCATCATATGTGCGCAAGGCAGACCCATTGTTGCAACAAACTTGCCTGTGCATGTAGCTGTTATTTTATTCTTTCGAACTCTTTCATATTGCTCATGTAATTTCTCTAAGGCAAACGAGGAGATACGTGTCACAACTTCCTTAAAGAACGGGTGATTACAATTCAAAGGAACTGTAAGTCTTTCACTCGATATCTTTACTTTTATCTCTTGACAATCGTTCTCAATGAGTAGGATCATTTTGTCCTTGACAGCTCGTAGATCACCAGTTGAGATAAGCAAATATCTCTTTAGCTTCGCATGTGCCCCTTCAGCTCTTGATGTAGCACGATTCCCGAAATGTGAATGCCTTTCAGTCCATGCACTAACAAAATGCTCTTTGTAGGGAAGCCAGATTTTTCGAACATAATTCAAGACATCAACCTTATGCTTATATATTCTTTCAAATTCTTCCCAAGCTACTCCAAATGATTCATCTGTAGGAGAATACACAATTGCATTCCACATGGACAAAAATCCATCAAAATCTTATTTCTTCTCAAAGTCAGACTTACAATTGCCCACTATGTTCTTCTGAATATGCCACACACATAAAAGGTTAGCTGCTTTAGGAAAAACTACTTTAATAGCTTTCATCAGTGCTAATTCTCTATCAGTCACAATCACCATAGGTTGACAGGTCGAACCAAGAGTCTTTTTGAATGCATTTAATGCCCATATGTAATCTTCACATCCCTCATTCTTCAAGAAAATAAAATTTGAAAAAAATGAAGTGTTGAAACTCGTAACACCAATTATTTCAAGTAAAGGCATATGATATCTGTTGGTTTTATAAGTGCAATCCATCACAAATACATTCGAATAACTTCGACTCAACTTCACTGAAGTAGGATGCACAAAAAATAAATGAGTCACACGACCCATATCATCCTGTTTGATATCAAATGTAAAGCCACCTTTACCAAGTTCATCAAACAAAACATGAATAGAGGAACGACCACCCAAACTTTCTTGTATAATTTTACCTTTTGTATTGTAGATATTTCTTGAACCTGCTTGGAGGTTTGGATTCTTTTGTCGAAGTGATGACAAAATCTGCTTTGGGGTGACTCCAGCTCGAGTCAATTTATCAACATCGTTGATTTCTTCTTTTGATAAAACTCTAGCTGATGGATGTCCACATATGTCGATAGATGCATCGTGGTTATGTGAGTTGTTCCTCATTACTACTATCCAAAATCCATCTTCTCCGTGTCTCCCTTGAATTTCAAATGGGCAATTTACTAGACGAGTCTTCGTTTTTCGTTGGCGATCTTCAATGGGAATTTTTATATTATCTCTATAGTGGCCTCCACGATCGCAACCAATTGTTACATATTTATCCCTTCTTGAACTTTTGATTGATAAAGCATACCCCTTCTTGAAATAAAATTGTTTCACGGTCTCAAGAAGTTCATCACGGGATATAAATTTGCTATCTAATAGAGGCATAACATCATCACGCAGTGTTGTAGTGCCTTGTGTATGTGAGCTTTCTCCAATTTGCTGAAGACTCATTTTAAGGTATTGTCTGATAAAAAGACAATAAAACGTGTAAGCAACTCATAATGATAGCTTAAAGAAGTTGATGCATGCAACTATATACAAATTGATAGTAATTTGTAGTACTGGTCTTCAGCACATAACATGTCACATACGTGGTTTCAACAAAGAAAAAAAAAGTGAAACATGTGCAATTGTACGTAGTGGAACATGAATTTTGCATCAAAGAAACATAATTTACTAACTTGAGAATGAAATATAAATTGGTACAATAAATGCTGCAAATTCCAATGGAACACCAAAATCTAAAAGCAGACTTCACAATTGAGCTGATTTGAAACGTGAAGTAAAAATAAAAAAATAATGGGATTTTAATATTTTATCAACAAAGCAATTGAGAACTCATTAAAAAAAGCATAAAACAACAGTTAATAACGTATAAATTGCACATAATTATAACTTGATCAACTCACCTTCTTTGTGCTAATTTTTACTGGAAAAGTTAGTCTGCAAATTTATCGGATTATCCTATCATAATAAAATAAACCATTAATTTGTAGAAATGTCTCAAAGTAAAATATTTCATTAGATTTACTTAAATAACTTACAAATTTAAGTTATTCACTATCTTCATATTACGAAATATAACTTTCCATTTCAGAAATTGGAAAGAGAATAGATTTGCTAAAATTATGGTAATCATAGTTATGTATTAAAAGGAAACACAATTAAATCTCAGATTGTAAAAGGGTATAATAGTAAAATATAAAAGATTGCTCTGTATGGAGGGATTTTGCTCTGTATGTATCATTTCCCATAATCAATAAGCTACATATCTACCTTAATTCATTGCAGGCGCCAATAAGATTATAGAAAGGTGAAGTATTGGATGCTACAGTTAGAACCAATAAATATGATGAAGTATATGGATTATGGAGTATAATACTTGAAAAATAATAACAAAGTATGTGGCCAAAATTAACAAAAGTAGATAACCTCTTCGAGAAATAAGAGATATGTACTCACCTTGTGTAGATGAAGAAGATTGATATGTATAATTAACAAAATACAATTTAGTTTATATAGAGACTACCATACGAAAATTTTGTTTAATTGGTGGGAAAACAAAAACTTTTAAATTTTTAGAAAAGATTGGAAAATTTTTGATGAAATTTTCCCACCTTTTTTGTAGGAAGTGAGATAAAATTTGAAAATGGAAGATACAAATTACACACGGCTGTTTTTCCTCCCCATTCCAAGATTTTCCCATATTTTCCTCTCTTTTCCAAGATTTTATTTCTTTTCCGGGAAAATCTTAAATTACCAAACAGTAGGAAAAAAAGATTTTCCTTCAAAATTTTTCTTTTTCCCTATTTTCCGGGGAAACAAACTAGGCCTACAAGTTTGAATAACTCACCAGAACAACCTGCGTCAATTTCAAGACGAAGGATCCGGTCGGAAAAATTACTGTCCTCGAAGGCAAAACTAAAGTCTGGGTTATGGCCGTTTATCGGCGAGGGCATTTGGTTGAGGCTCGCTTTAGGCTCGACAAGGTTCCCCGTCGTGTTCCCCATACTCTCTCTCTCTCTCTCTCTCGCTCAGCCCCGTCGTGTTCCGCGTTGGTTTATAATGCTAAAATTCTGCTTATATCATAAAAAGTCGTGTACTTTCGTGGCGTAATTAAGTAAGTGGATAATACTTACTTTTAGGGATAAAAGCATCAAACCCCCAACTTATGGCCTCTTTTGCCCCTAAATTAATTTTATAAGTGTTTTGGTCTTTAAATTATAGGGTGTCTGTTCGATTTGCCCTAGTTGTGCATTTTCGGTCATTTTTTGCCTGAATATTCCTTCATTTGAGGTGTTTTTTTGCCTTTTTTTTGTCACCAACTACCATTATATATCTAGTACAACACAAATGAGTCGGGTAGAGAGGAATATTCCGGCCATAAATGGACAAATCCGGTGGTGTCTTTTTGTGGCCGGAATATTTCTCACTTGGAGGTGTTTTTTTTGTCTATTTTTTCTTCACCAACTACTATTATACATCTAGTACAACATATGAATTGGGTAGAGAGGAATATTTCTGCCAAAAATGACCGAAAATGCACAACTGGGGGAAATCGAACAGACACTCTATAGTTTAAGGACCAAAACGCTTATAAAATTAATTCAGAAGGCATCGCGCAAAAAAGGCCATAGGTTTGGGGGGCTTGATGTTTTTATCCCTCTATTTTATCTATATGTTGTAATATACTTGGGGCACATTTGGTTAAGCTTTTCAAATAATCTCACCATTAGTAATGATGTGATTTGAATGAGACTCCCAGTTCCCAAACTCATGTTTGTAACAAATTAAAATAGTTCATTGTCAATTTTATATATATTAACAATCGTATTTGGATTGTAGTTTAAGCGATAGATTCCATTATAATTCTCAAATTACCCTTACTTTGTTAATCCATAAAAAACAAAATCAAGTTAGATATATTTTGTTATAAAAAATATATATGTATACCTCAATTCACATAATTTCTTTTAAGCTTACCTTGTTAATTTACAATGTTTTAAGTGCCAAAGTTTTGCACAAAAATTTCAGTTTTAGCGCCAAAAGTCTTCGATGAAATTTCGAGATAAAAAAATGATAAAACGTAATGTCATGGAATATATAGGAACATAATTTAGAAATCTTGGATGAGGGAAAGAGATCTTCTCCTCCAGCAAAAATCACGGATTTTGAAGGGTAAGATCAAGAAGTAAAAATGATAAAGTGAGGATAAAATTAGAATAAAAAATAATAATTGTGGCAATGGTTCTGAAAAAGGGGTGGGGGGCTACAAATCCTAATATGGGTTAATCATGAGATTTGGAGGATAATTGCGGGCTTCCTTAAGTATAGATTGACAAATCCAAATATGAGTTAAGGTAAGATTAGGCTATTAATTAGGGGATATTATACCATCCAAATGTACTCTTGGTGTATTTTGATAATAATCTAAAGGAATTCTAGCTAGTTTGTAATTTTTAGATTTAGTCGATTAATCCCTTAAAAGGCATAGTATCAAGTCGTTCCTTGCGGAGTTCAAACTTGAGAACAAGGAGAAGAATGCCCTACTCTTTAAAATATTAGGTGACCCTTGGGACTTGTGAAGGAATATGGTATTTCGTATCGTCACCCTCCAATATATATATATATCACATTTATATATCATAAATTTAACTTGTAGAGTATATTAAACGAAGTAAAGGCGCAAAATAAACTAGTGGGGGTTATAACGAACAATAATACAAAATGATAGGGGGAACAATAATACATTCTCACTGAGTTTGGGGTGCCTCAGCAGCTGGGGATTGACAACCACCTCCAGTTTCGAAACGACCTTATACATAAATGGTGTATCTGACACCTCTTCACGGAAGTAGGATACTTCCGTAGGATATCCACAGGGAAATGGGAAAGTAGAGGTAACTAATCGAACCCTACTCAAAATGATTAAAGCTCGCCTAAATCAATATCAGTCTAAATGGGTCGAAGAGATCCCAGAGATTCTTTGGGCCTACCGCACCACTCCAAGATCGGCTACAAAGGAAACCCCTTACAACCTTATCTTTGGAACAGAGTCCGTTGTCCCATCTGAAAATGTGAAACATAGTCTAAGGGTTCAAGAGTACGAGAAAGCATAGAAAAATTCCATATTGAGATAGGGGGTGGACCAGGCCCTTACAAAAGACATCCTTACAAAATAAGAGCTATACTCGCGCGGCCTACACTACTTCTTCGTAGGACACTTTCACACCTTGATCCATTTGCGACGTTCCTCATAAGACATCTCGGAGGGATCAGGTATCCAGATGGCATCAGGGGCATTCAACGCGGGTGGCGCTCGGAAAGCAGGCAAAGGTTTGCCGGAACCCGGAAGGTTTGTATTGAACTCCAAGTCAATGAGGACCAAAGTTCGTGGGAATTCTGGAAGAGTCTTAACAATGGACAATGCTAACCGGTAACCCATCCGAACTAACTCCCTGGGCTCCTTGGCGGGACACGAGGGATTCTTCTACAATTCAGTCACCTCAAAATAAGCGGAAGCCAGAGCATCTTCGTGTTCTTTCATCAGGTCCTTGATTTGACGCTGCAGCCAGGCTTGCTCGTCTATCAACCTCCGATTCTCAACCTTGGCTCGGGCATAACCCTTAGCCTTCTCCTCCCATTTCGTGGCATTTGAGCCAACACACTCTAGCTCTCTCCCTAGGTCCCTCTTTAGCTCCTCCATGTCTCAATCAGAGGACGTCCTTAACTTGGCGGCAAGTCCACGAGCTTCTTCCAAGGCCCTCTCTAGTTGAATCATATCCTCACAGGCTATCTCCAGTTAAGCTCGGAGGGTATCACGTTCCTGGGCGACGGTCGACAGAACATTAGGACTAGCCTTAAATGTGCCTAAGGCATCCCCAATCACCACGGGCTACAAATAGAAAAAGAAAAAAAAAAGAGTTAGGCATCACAAAAAATGCACACTCGAAATAAAGAGAAAGGGAGTTGAGGAAAACAGGACGTCACCTAACAGACGCTATTGCAGTACTTTTCCCATAAGGCCCATCGCTAAAGCCTCCAAGAAGCTCACGGTCTCCTGTATTCAATATACCGCTGACAAAGTTGCGGTAACGAGCGGGATCAATATACCCCTCTACAAAAATCGAGGGATCCTCAGAATAATTCCCCGCCTTACTAAAACCCCGGGAGACGGGGGAAAAATTCTCATTTGGTTGGGAGCCTTTCTCCCGACATGTCTTCTCCGCTAGCAAAGGGTCAACATAGGCTTTCCCTTTGGTCTTCTCTGAGGGATGGACCAACATCCTTGCCAATAGGGCGACTACTTACAATGGGAATCCGACCTGCCAAGTAATTAGGGGAAGGATTCACGGGCCCAAATTAAGCACAATACCATAGGGCGATATAAAATGGTTAACAAAATGCTTGGCCATTACAGGATCCATACGCTGAGGAATAGATTTGCCAGGAGCAGGCCCACTTAAAGGATGATTGGTGGCCATGAACTCCAACATGTCCTCCACCTCTTGGGTCGTAGAACTGTCCAGATCTCGGGGAAAAATGCTCATCTTCCTTCTCCGAGGAAGATGAAAGGTCGGCAACAACGGGATGAACAAGGTCGCTATGTCTCTCTGAAGGAAACGGTTCATCCTCAGATGCATTCTCATCCCCGTCCATATCAGGGTCAGCGGCAGCGGCATCCTTTGCTGCTTGCGAGGCGCCGACGCTTCTCAATGTCTTGGATTTGCCAGTCCACGGACGAACCCCGTGACTTGGAGGTGAGGTCATCCGTATCCATATCTAGGTCGACAGGAGTACGCCCACACGACCCGCCAGTGAACCACTCGCCAAAAGGGACCCGAGCATGCCTCCCAATCTCCTTCACTGGGCACAAGAACAAAAGGTTAGTAAAAAAAAGAGAGGAACATACGATTGTTGTCACAAAGCGATAACTGAAAAAGGGGGACCAATTCGTGGTCAGCCTCAAGGTGAACGCCTCTGCCACGTTGTGGGGAGTACACTCAAAATCCAGAAGATGGCAGCAAAGAAAGAACCCCACTAGAAATCGGTAGGAGGCCGGAGTCAGTTGACCCGGGCAAATATGCTAATAAGCAAAGAGGGCCCTTTAGACCAGATGAAGAAAGGTTCAGAGACCGCAACCGATCTTCTCCATGGACACTGTCATAAAGCCCTCTGAGGGATCGCATGCCCTATCTAGCTCAGAAGGGATACAAACGTCAATCTCGTCCAGAAAAAGGTACACTGACTCTAGAAGCTGCCGAGCCTTGTCCAGGGTCACAGTAGTCTTCGCGGATCCCACCCGGAGCCTTCCAACCATGCGAGTCGAATCTAGGTGGTATTGGTTGAATATGGGGTCATCTGGTGAAGGGGGATACAGACTGCGTCGATAGAAAGCGGCAAAGACCTTGTCCGCGACGGTCAATAGGTGGACATCATCATCACCACCACTATATGCGGTGCTGGAACAAGGACCCATTGCATTCCTCTCAGATGCAAAACGAGTGGACAGAGAGTGGGTGGCCCTCTGGAAGCAATTCTGTCGCGACACGACAAAATCACTACAGAAATGAGGAAGAGGAGTGTTGAAGGAATCATGATAACCTTCCTCACTAGAATGAATATAGGTGGCACGGGAAACCATTGTCGGAAAAATTAAATTCAGGAAGCTTTGATGGTGGAAAAGAAAGTGTTTACAGAAACTGAGAGTTGGAAAGTGATGGGAAAGAAGGTATGATGGAGTCTCCTTTTATAAGGAAAAAATCGGCTCGCATTCGAATCGGTTCAAATTCCTGCCTACATTCAAATAATGGGACCCCCCACTCACAATCACTCGTAACCGCCATGTCTCCCGTATCATTGGGACTCTAGAATGTTAGACGCCACCATAAGGACTCACAATCACTCGTAACCGCCATGTCTCCCGTATGATTTTCTGTAAGTATGGATCCTCGAAACAATATAACAAAATGCAAAATAATTGGTCGTAAACCCGACCGTGAGAATACGAGGAAGAAGCCCCGGATAACTCCGTGCCAGTAGTCACATCCAAATCCAAACCTTGTCCCGGGAAACTCAAGAAGAAGTAAGGCTTAGATTACCAGATCCTGCCACCGTCATCTTTCCAAGAAAGATCTGTATGTACTATTTATGATTAAAAGTAGTTCTCTGACTTTCTTATGTGATCTAGAGCAGACAAGTCTGAGATTTCAATATGATCGGTGGGTTCGTGTGGCATTTCACCCATAACTAGTACACCACCTGGAAGATCCGGATGAACGGTCCCCAACATATCCAACTAATAAAGAAGGTAGGTGCTGATTCGACTGATCACCCTACTTCTTTAGGAACCCAATGGTGCTTTTACGAAAGTAAGTTCACCGATGTTATCTATTGTGCAGTCCAAGAGGTGTCAGACCTTACGAAGGCGAATTTCCATGCTTCTAATGATTGATACTACTTCTTACTTGGTAGCCAAAACCCGAATTTTATTAAAATAAAACCGGAGGGGGGGAAAGGGGGGGGGGGGGGAATTTCTGGTACAACCCCAAAATAAAAGTCATCTAGCCACAAAATGATCCATAAAAGATACCTACAACTAAGGGGGAGGGAGAGAGGATTCTAGGACACTGGAGCGAGTCAGAGAGCCACTAGAACTCGAAGCATCTTCTTGTAGCAACATCAGCCGTCTTCGAGGTTCATGGATGACCCATCTGGTCGGGGATCAGCCTTGGAAGAGCATACGTGCCCAAAAACCCTAATCTACGGCACAACCTCTTACAAGCTTTAAAGCCATACAAAATATGCGCCGCATAGTACTGACAAAATTCCTCCCGAAACCTCTCCTCCAGGGTCGCCTTCTCAGTAGCCAGCTTCCCATCGACTGAAACTCTTCCCAAAGGGATGCCACCACCGCCTCCGAGGCACAGAGCTCTCGGGCCACTTCGGCCTCACGATTAAGGAGAAACTCCTTCTCACACTCCATAGAAGCTAAGCACTCTTTTAGAATTTGATCCAACCCCTCGAGCTCCTTGAGCCGAGTGGACTGACTTCTACTCGGGCGGACAACTACGAGCAACGAAGGGAGTTCGCCCGACCATCCATCTCAATCTTCTCGAGCCTCTTCTGCAGAGCATCCCTCTCGTGGGTAGCCTCCTCGTAAGCGTGCATGATGCCTTTCGCCCCCACGAGCCTCTAGTCAGAGTTTGACGTAAGTTTCGCTACCGAACACTTGCGAAAATAAAAGATTCGTACAAAAGAAAATACATGCCAGGATCAAAGAAAGCTGCATCATGTGGTCGTAAGAGCGAGGGCTAAGAGGGGGAGGAATCGAAGAAGCTAGAAAGGCCGACACATCACTAGAATGGCCGAGTGACTTTGTGCCCAGATCAACAGCTCCCTCAAGAATAAAGATGAGAGAGGTCGGCACGACAACGCCCCAAATGGCAGTCTCATTTGTCAGAGCCTCTGATCTGGCCACGACTGAAGGGTCGGAGGCCCTGCCAACTAGATATCTGGTCTTCGGGAGGGATGACACTTTCGCGATCGATTCCTCCAGTAGACTCAGAGGTTAGGGCACATGCGGTTGGTTTCCCTCGGTGACCGCCACCACGGCCTTATTCCCTGAGCAAAGTAGGTCTCCAAGCCAGTCACCACCAGCTTCCCTTCCAGAAGCCTCATGTAGTTTAACAGAAAACGGGGAACCTCCAAAACTCCCCGCGTGACCATGCGCAAGCTTCTCTCCTTCTGCTTGGTGTCAGATAGGATCACCGTGTGATCCTTGAACTTTGCCTTCTGACGATCCTCTAGAAAGGCCGACTCCGAATGGTCCAAACCCTTCTTGCTCACCTGCCCCGGGCTAGCCTGGGCGCTCTCTTGACCAGAAAGCATGGATGATGAAGCAGCCAGAGCAGCAAGGCCCATGGGTTTCTGAGCCTTCGGAGTCACGACCTTCTTCCCCTTTGACAAGCGCGGAAGCAGAGTATCGCACTTCAGCTTGTTCATAAGCCTGTCTGCAATGGTGTCCGACATAAGCAAAGGCCAAAAGTAAAATACGAAATGCAAAAAGTGGGACTGAAGCACTTACTTATGAGGGGACGTCTCTTCTCTGGGTCAATCCCAGTGGAGGAAACATCGCACAAACCGCAAGATGTGTAGACCAACGGGAAGGTATCACCATTCATCATATCGGTCCCATTAAACCCCTGACTGAAGAAATCCTCTACCTACAACTCGACTAGGTTGGCCTTCGGTCGTACCCGTCGCCAATCTTGGGCGACCAGAGAAGAACTTGTCCTTTCATCTGCTATGGGACTTGGGGAGGCGGTGAATAACCTTCATAGTTGACCTTCGTCAAGAGAAGGTATGAAAAATCGGGTTTCCCGAGGAGTTCATTAGGTCAAATGTCCTGAAGAACCGATACACCGTAAGAGGTAAACTATAGGCCAAGAAAATAAAAGTAAAGGCTGAAAGAACTGCCCACTCGTTGGGAGGAAGCTGACTCGGACCCAGCGAGCAAGCTTCAAAGACCTCACGGAGGACGGCGGGAAGGAAAGACCGCAACCCCCACTTGAGCTGCACAAAGCATGTCGTCAAATAGCCTTTACAAGGAGATATGGCCAGTTCATCCGCACGGGGGATCTCAATCTACATACCCGTGTCCACCATGCCATACTTGGCAAATGCAGCCATGACCTCCTCACGTGACACCACATAACTTGCCACTTCCTCCGCAGAAACCCTAGGAGGCGCTGCCGCCGCAAAAGACCTTTTTTTCCTTTTGGAAGATGTCTCCAATCCATACGCGGTGCGACGTCGCCACAAAGTGCCCTCAACAGCGGAAGACGCCGCTGACATCGACATTGCCACCTCAGACACCACCCGACTATGTTCCTCACGTTTAACACCTTCACCGGAACTATTCCTGGATGCCATTGAAGACTCTAAAATTTGAAATTGAGAAGAAAGAGAAAAAGAGGGAAGAAGAAAATTGCTCTCGTGTAGAGTGAGAACAAAAGAAGGCCGACTCTCTTCATTTATTGGCGGAGAAGACCTAGGGTTACCTCAAGATGCTTGGACAGCTAAGCACTACGTGGTTAACAAAGAGCTACAACCCTTGGAATGCATGATAACACATCACTCATTTAAGTTCCTAATGATTGCTACCCAATCGCTAGAAACTAGGGGGGGGGGGGACTGGTAATGATGCATAATCTAATCACACTCGGGTATGGGCCAAATAGGGTACCCAACAAAAACGACTAAGGCACATATGAGAGGAAGAGTCCCGGACGGCTAACAAATACCCCACGATGGTACACGACCCAAATAGGAGACCCAGATAAATCATCAGTCCACTAGTCACCTAATCCCCGGGTACCCCGAGGGATGCCTAAGGATCCCCTCCCCCTGAGACACCTACGACCGATCAGAGGGCAACTTGTCATCAATGCCTCACTAGTATTTAATAAACCCCGGCTGACATCGCTCAACACTTGTTAAACACCATGAAATACTTTAAGAAAGGAAAGCAGTACAAAACATAAGGGGAGTCGTACACAAAAGCAAAGTTGTCACAAACTCAGTCAACTCAAGACCTAGAGAAAACACCTCTAGTAACACCTCTCGGAGAACACCCAGCTCGGAAGACACTTATTCAAGAAGATGTCATTCAACCACCCACATTGAAGCCAACTCTCAACCACCTACAATTAAGAAGGACGATCATGCCTTATTGGCCCAAAATTATGGTTGGAGCAGCAGATGACCATCTTCATTGGTCCCTTACAACAATGAACGACCACTGGAGCAGACTCAGCCTATTACTATTAGCTCAGAAAACCCTACGAGACGATTGGCGCAACACCATTACTACCTGGTCAGAGAAGCATCGTCAACCTCACCTCATAGGGCAATTCACCATTGGCGCATGAGACCTCCCTCTGGATTGGGTAACACCAATTCCGGGAGTTATGAAGGAAGACCCTCAACTATTGGGTAGATCACTTTATAAATAGTCCCATATTCCACCCCATGAAGGGATCCAAAAAAATCAAGTGAGTCACACTTTCGCTAAAAGCAATCAATCATTTGTATTCATTTCTACTTGAGAGATACCCCAAAAGTATACCTCAAGAGAATTCACATTTCCCCATACACGACCCCATATTGTAATTCACTCCTATCCCTTTATAAAATCATACTCCCTTCTTTCTCTTAGGCTCAGGATTGGAGTTCCGAATAAACCCGTGATTGTATCCCATATTCTCCCGTTTACGAGTTCTCGAACGATATTGCATCACCAAGGTTGATAGTTTCCAAGTAAAATATGCCGGTATTTTGGATAAATGACTCAAGAAGAGGCGGTGCCCAATACATGGTTAAGAAGGACCACTCCTTAAAAAGGGAATGAAATAGTCGAAGATGGTCACGTTATTAAAAGGTAAGAAATCGCAATGATAAAAAAAGGTTTAAATAATTTTGATTAGGGGCAGGAATATGACTTCGGGTGTTTCCTGACTGTCTGAAGATGAGTTTGTTGATGTGTACTCGAAGAAGATCCACAACTTACCAACTAATGAAATTATTTCAGAAATTAGTTAGAGATCATTGCAATTAACAAAATCTCCAACTAAGCTAAGTTCCAGGGAATATTGTTCTAAAAAGCATAAAAGGAAAACAAACTTATATATTGAAAGAATAAAGAATAGTTTATAATGGAAATGAAGATGAAGAATTGAACATAATGTCTGAGGATCATTTCAAGGACAAGGATTGCGTTACTAGTTGAAAATATCAAGGTCTACAACTTAATAAATCATTGTTGGTTGATAAAAGCAGTTTGTATTTTTGCATGAAGATGATGGACCAAAATTTATTTCTATCCGAAAGGTAATGTTCAATAGTTTGTAGCACAATCTAAGGAATATGAACCGATGGATATTCAAGTTAAAGGTCTCTCATGAACCACTAAGATTGAAATGGACTGCACAATATTGTATGAATAACATGAGAGGGGTCGAAATGAACTTGGAGAATTAGAAGAGTTGAAAAAAATATCAATAGGCTAATAGACCCAATTCGGAAATTTGTTTGCAGTGAAACGACTATTATTGGTAACACTCCCTAGAAGGACAGAAAAATCAAAGCAGCTTTGTTGGCAACTCAAGCAAAGAGGGTAGTAGAACTATCAAGTTGAATGATAGTGATAAAAGATGGAGAAGGATGTCTTCTTAAAAAAAGCTTACATGAATGAATCATTAGAAATGTATGATTTCGAGAAAATTGAGAATGCACTGTATTTGAATAATTTGATAAGTTTGAAAAAAAACGCACAATACCAAGACGTCAAGAGCAATCATTTCAAGTCCAGGCTCTCCGATAGTAAGATTGAAAGAACAAAGTTTGCAATTGGTGATCACGAATGGATCAAAGTATTTGTGTCTTATTTGATATGACTACTCAAAGAATAAACTATCAAGGGGTTTAGAATGAAAAGAAAACGTAGGTGCAGCTTGCAATCAGGGTTTTTTGGGTTATCTAAAGGAGATCGAGTCAGAGGCCGGAAATCGATTTTACAAATGGATAGGGTTTGAAGAAAAGATAATAACTTTTATCTGGTGTAGGAATATTGACTTCCTCATGAATATTACTTTAACAAGTTGCATGTAAATGATATAACATAGGAACACTTCCAAAATACAAGGTTTAGCGGGGACTTTCAGAAAAGTAGTAGTAATTGAAGCGAAGGACTTTAAGTTTAGTCAACAGTTAAGAGTAGAAGCAAGTTGAATAAAATAAGTTTGGTCAACTGACAATAGAAATTACAAATAGATTAGTTGCTCAAAGGATAAACAAAAGAAACATTTGAATAAAATGGAACATCATGGGATATGTCCAGAGGAGAATTGCACGATTTAATGTGGCAACATCCCAAGAAAAATGTAATTCACAATCGAAGTACTTTGGTTGTGAAGGATCTCTTGAACATAAGAAACAAAAGTTTAATAGATCGAAAATAAGATAAAGTGAAAGGTGAGAATGAACAGTAATAATATTCATTTTTCCTTAGGGCGTGGGGAGAGAGTTTTAAATATAAAGAGTTTCATTCTAATGAATAACATGCTTTAATCTCATGCTAGCACCGCAGAAAGTAAGTCAGAAGCATAATGCAGGGAGTAGAAAATTGGTAGATGAAAAAGAGAAGTAGAGGATAAACTGAATTATGCTTCAAAGAAGTTTGCTACAGTAAAAAAGAGGAAATAGTTGCACTCGTTCAATGTCCAAATGAATGCGACCTACATGTAGTTACTAGAAACTGAAAAGTAAATGATTAATAATGACTTGTTAACGAAAGACCTCTCTCCCTTCTCTTTTTTTGTGAAGTAGATAATTATGCATTAATAAAAGGATGAGTTACAAATAGCTTTACAATACCAACAAAATTCTGCCACAGGGAAATGGAGATATCAAACATGTTTGGGGCAGTGAGAATAATGATAAAAGACCATTCCAAGACTTGTTCTTTGCGCACTTGACAAGATTGTGGGCATCTTTGTTGCCAAGTCTGGGAATTTTCTTAATGCTCCAATGCAGGAATCTTCTCCAGATATCTCTGATGAAGCACATATATTCTTTGATGAGCTGAGCTGCATCCAGGGAATCAGTTTAAAAATAACCTTTTCAAGGTTGTTGGTTTCACAAAATTTTGATGCCAAAAGGATAGCATAGATTTCAGCTGCATTAGCATCATAAGTATTGAAGCATTCAGTGTAAGCTTGGATGATACCCTTGCAATAGTTCCTCACAATGAAAGCAGCAACAGCTTCTCCATTATCAAAGGCTGCATCTGTAGATATATTGCACCAATTCTCAGGAGGGGGAGTCCAAGAATAAGAGAGAGGGGATCCTTTCTGAATAACTGATTTGTGCAATTGAGCTTTGAAAAGTTCAGCAGCCAAACAATCAATTTTCCTGGCAATGTGCTCTTCTTTGGGGGTGGTGGGGGGGGGGGGGGGTGGGGGTGTCTGGAATTAGAATGGAGCACATCATTTCGAATCCTCCAGATATGTGAAACAACATAAATACAGAAGTTGATAAATTCAGAGTGCAACTCTTTAGGGACAACCTTATTACATGGATAAAAAAGAACAACAATCCAATCACAGATTGAGGAGAGGTTAAAAGCATCAAGTCTAATGTTCTATTTTGATGCAAAGAACACCTTGTGAGTGTATGGACACTCCATAAATAGGTGAAAAGAGAATCTGAACCATTATCACATAATATGCATTAAAAATCATCAATGGTAAAGAATTTGTTAAGTATTTCTCTAGTAGGCAGGCAATTTGAGAGGATCTTCCAGGTGAAGAACTTGAGCCTACTATGGAGACTAGAATTCCATATTAGCTCCAGTAATCTCTTATGATCAGTTACTGGGGTGTTAAGGCGGTGTGCTTGGTCAGCCAAATAGGCACTTTTTGAAGTGAATATCCCTTTTTTCTCAGGAATCCAAACCACACATTTGGGGTTTCCAGAATTGGAAACTTTGATTTTCTGAATTTCTCTATCAGGATTGAAGAGAGCATGAAGTATATTAGAATTCCAGGCACCAGATTGAGTGATGAGGTCTTTTACATAGACACAACTATTCTGAGTATCAGGTGGAGTGGCAGGGTTTTGAATCCTTCAACAGATGGGATCCAGGGATCATCCCAGATTTTGATAAATGAGGTGGTATCAACTTTGTAGCAAGCTCCTTTCCTTATCAGCTTTCTGCTTTGTAGAAAGTTTCTCCACACCCATGAGTCACTAGGCTTGGGTTTTGCTTCCGAGAAACTATCCATTCTGAGGTACTTATCATGCAGAAATTTGATCCAAAGATTGTCATTCTTAGCGAGCACCCTCCAAGCATTTTTTGCAAAGATAACATCATTGAAGTCAGCTAGTCTTTTGAATCCAAGACCACCATTAGCTTTTGGTTGACATATGCTATCCCAGCTTTTGTAGGAAATGTATCTGGAATTTTTATCTGATTGCCACCAAAATGTCTTGGGGAGGATGGTGGATGCCATTATATAAACAGGGAGACTCAGTGCCACATATTTAACAAGGACAATTTTGCCTGCATGAGACAAATTGCATCCTTTCCATCCACCAAGAGCTTTGTTAGCTTTACAAAATGAAGTACCAAGGTGTTTGAGATTGTGAGGGAATTCTCTCATACCAAGGAAGTGCTTTATTTGATTCTTCATAGATGGAAGACAATTCCTGCTGAAATGGACAACTGATTTCTCTTTATTAATGATCTGACCACTCTAGTCAGAGAAGGTGCTGAGACATTTCATGATATTTGAGGCATTCATCATATCAGCTTTGGCAAAGATAGTGATGTCATCAGCATAGAGGAGGTGAGAGAGAGGGACTCCATTTCTGCAAATTTTGCTACCCTGCACCAGATTCTCATTCTCTGCTCTGAGCAAGATTCTAGATAGTAGATCAGCAACAATAATAAAGAGGGCAATGAACAATGGATCACATTGTCTTACCCCTCTGGAAGGGGAGAATAAGCCATAAGTAGAGCCATTAATCAAAGTAGAGAATGAAACAGTGGAGATACAACACATAATCCAAGAGATAAATGGAGGCTTAACCCCAATGCATGAAAGAATACTAGCAACAACACTCCATTCAATCCTAACAAAATCTTTAACAAGGTCCACTTTGATTGCAATATACCCTGATTTACCCTTTTTGTTTTTCATGTGGTGCATGATTTCTTGAGTGAGAATGGTATTATCAGAGATGTTGCACCCAGGGACAAAGGCTGTTAGGGCAGGGGAGATGATTTTAGAAAGGAGAGGTTTAAGCCTATTTGCTAGGATTTTAGCTATGATTTTATAGAGAGTGTTATATAGGCTTATGAGTCTTCAACTCTTTCAGCATTTTGAATCTTAGGGATGAGAGTAATAAAAGTGTGATTGAAGTCCTTAAATAATGTGCAAAGAAACTTGGATATGAGTAGAGCTTTACCACATGCAACGGTCGAGGTTCATGTAGAACAATGAAAAGTACACATATAAAGAAAGTGCTTGATGCAGAAGGATGCTTAGATATTGCTATAAGTGGAGATACTTCAAGTCTAATACAATGAGTCAATCATTGTACTACAATGACTAATCCATTGAATTTATAGAAAGATATATGAGTGAAGATTAGCTCCAACACTTAAAGAGGGGTTGCTCTAGGAATAGACTAATCTAATGAAATATATTGGGTTAAAAGAGGATCACGAGTCTTAAGACATTAAAAGAGATAAAGGCGGATTGATAATTATAAAAAGTAAAGTTTTTTTGGGACATGAGAAAACAATTTTGAAGGATAGAACTTTTATCATTAATACCTAATAAATAATAATACAATTTTTAAGTGTAAGAAGCTATAATTAATTGTGAGAAATAAGTTAAAAAAATTGTGAGAAATAACACGAGTGGCTTAAAAGGAGTAAAGTTAATATGTAAAACTAACATGGTAAAAGATGATAGTGAGGGTAGTAGAACTATCAAGTTGAATGATAGTGATAAAAGATGGAGAAGGATGTCTTCTACAAAAAAGCTCACAAGAACGAATCATTAGAAATGTATGATTTTGAGAAAATTGAGAATGCACGGTATTTCAACAATTTGATAAGTTTGAAAAGAACGCACAATATGAAGACGTCCAGAGCAATCATTTCAAGTCTAGACTCTTCGATAGTAAGATTGAAAGAACAAAGTTCGCAACTGGTGATCATGAATGGATCAAATTATTTGTGTCTTGGTGAGGCTCTCTTGGTACATGCACCACCCTTTTCATGGCACTGCATTTGGAGGCAATTCTGGTGGTTAAGCTCAGTGTTAGGTGAAGAGTGGGAAATGGGGACCTATACCAGTTTGGTAAGACGGGTGGATAACTAGACCTGTGGCGTTTCAACCGATTACCCTGTGGAATTTGAATATTCAAGTGATGAAAGTCAATTAACTAATTAACGATGATTTGGGATGGTGGGACGTTGGAATTTTGCGTGAGCTGTTGTGGGATGATGATGTTCAAATGATTATTTCTGTCCCCCTTGGAGGCCCAGATAATCTAGATCGATAAATATGGCACTACGAAAGAGGCGGTATCTTCTCAGGTCGTAGCGCATATCATCTTATTATGATACAAGGTTAAGTGACACGCTGCAACGAAGGAGGGCGAGTTTTAAATGTACACAACGACTAGAAGAATGTCTGGAGAGTTCCAACCAACGAAAAGTGTGTAACATTGTTACATGTATGGTTTGTCATTAGAGAGTGGAAAATTCACGACATGTGTTGTTTGGATTTTATGTGGCGTGGCAGGTTTTGGCATTGGTGACTTTTTTCTTCATCCTTGTTGATTTGGGAGAATGAAGTACTCACTAATTGGTTGGTATGGGTTATGAAAGATGATAAAAAATAACACACTAGTGTCGCAACTATTATTTGTTGGGCACTTTGGGGGAATTAAGAACTCGGTGCTAGTAGGGGAAGCCAAGATCTCTAGAGAATATTGCATTATTTGCATGCTCATACATTTTCAATTGAAGTAAGGGCAACTAACACTCCAATCCATGTGTGCGCTCGGTATCGGATCAATGGGTGGCGCCGCTGGAGGGGTGTTTAAAAAAACTTTGATGGTGCTTGATTTGAGGTGATGGTGAGGTGGGAATCAGGGTGGTGGTGCAAAAGTCCGTTGGAATCACGGTTGCATGGGTACATCGTAGGTTTGAGGTGACAATAGCACCAAGTCACCAACTTCGACCGAAGTGATCGTGACGTTGAGGGTTATTCGTCCCGCGATTGGTATGAATTGGTTAGACGTGGTGCCTGAGCCATCTTTCCCTCTCTACCTATAGTGCTCTTTAATGGGACAGGAGTATACTTCAGATTGACGAGGATTATCTTAACGTTATTAATGATATAATCCCCCACATGACACACGATGCTCACTTTGCTAATATTATTGCTAATTTTTGTTAATTCTTTTATCCGGGCGGGGGATATCCACTAACTAGCTAATCAAGAAGCTCACATTTTAGGTCGTTCTGCGGTTGAGAATGCTGAAGAACGACATAATCTTACATTTTCAGCTGAAGTTTGAGTTTGGTTTTTTCTCTATGATTTGTATTTGACGATTGTGTGACGTTCGATTCCTTAATGAGATCCAATTTATTTATAAAAAGAAAAGGTATAACCATAAAATTAGATTTAGGACCGGAAACAACTACAAATCTCTGGGGGGTTATTTTGGAAGAGCAAAATAGGGAGAACAATAATGTTGCTCAACGTTAGGAAAATTGAAAAATGAATGATTATTAATTATATTGTCTGTATTTATAATGCCTCCTACTATAGTTAAACTCAAGTTTTTAATTTTGTATAGATAGTACTATTTAGATAAATAATTTAAAATAATTAAAGATTTGGTATTATGAAGGGTGCTAATTTTATTAGTAGAAGATACGGAGCGTTGTTTGGTATCAAATAATCAAAATCATCGAGGATTCTAGATATAGTCAACTTTTTATTTTTGATTAATACTAGAATTTCTGGCACACGGTTACTGGGTGATTTAAAAACTATTTAAAATATAAATAAATAATTTATATGGCAAAAAAATAATTTAAATAAATAAAGATTAATATATAAGGACATAAAATTTTACCTTTTTATATTAGAAAGAATTAAGTGGCCATTTGTATATAATTTCTTCTTTATATTAATGAAAACTTCAGGGGGTTCAGTGTAATTATCCGGTTCTAAGCATAAATCCCCAATTGGGGTCACGATAAACCCTAATTCCTCAAATCAATAATATTTTCTCATATTGCGAAATCAAAATTGAAGCTCTCTCGTGCCAATTTCAACACCCATAGTATCGGATTTCAATCTTCTTTTGATCGGAATCCGCCATTTTTACTTGCTCACAAAATCCCTTCTTTCAAATCCCGAATCTTGAATCCACTACTATGTTAGTACCTGCAGATCGAGTGAGCAAGTACACAAAAGAGATTCGAAGAAGAAGAGTACGATAGAGAGAAGAGAAAATGAATTCTGTATCTTAATATTCTGAATAATGGTCATGCTCTCAGAATGAGCTCAAATAGTACTTTGTGACGTCACAAATGACACACAAAGCAACAAACTAGCGTACCGATTTAAATGCCAAACGCGCGTTACCAAAACGTATAAGAAAATGCGGAATTACTAAATAACCCTCAACGACACCATTTAGCTAATTAACGAAAAAATAAGGAAAATAAAAGAAATAATCTTCAAATCGCTTCTTCGTCTTCACTTGGTCAGAACCCTAACTCCACCAACAAAGCTCAAAGTCGCCACCTTTACCTCAATTTGCCCTAAATTGAACCCAATCAACTCTCCATTCATGACATTACCTCCCTCTTTTCGAAAAGATTGACCTCAAGCGACCAAATTCGGAAAATTGCGGCGAATCCAGTCCCTTTCCTCCCAAGTAGCTTCATTTTCCGGCAAATGAAGCCATTTAATAAGCCACTGAGGGGCGGCGACATTGTTCTTCTTGATTATGCGCTTAGCTAGGACTTTTTCTGGTACAATAACTGACCGCCCTTCCTCGTCCATAACAGGAAACTCCGACGAGGCGACGACGCCGGTTCCGAGGCATTTTTTCAATATAGAAACGTGAAATACCTGGTGGATGCGGGCTGAATCAGGGAGGCGGAGGTGGTACACCACTTCACCGATTCGATCGAGAATCTCAAACGGTCCGGCAAACTTGGGGCACAACTTCCACGCGGGGCTACTACGGACAGTGAGCTGGCGGTACAACTTCAATTTAAGGTACACCCAGTCCCCAATTGCAAAAACCCTCTCAATTCGATTTTTTCAGCATGCTGTTTTATTCTGTTGCGTGCAGTAGTGAGATTGTACTTTAGTTGTTGGGAAATTGATTGCCTGTCATAGAGTAGTTGCTCAACGCCCACCATTTTCTTGTCTGTAAATGAGTCCCAACCCATTTGAGGAGGTTTGTATCCATACAAGGCCTCAAATGGGGCCATAGAATAGCTGAGTGGAAGGTGGTATTGTACCACACTTAGCCATATCCAACCATTTTGCCCAGTGCCTGGGTTGTCCCCCAACCATGCATCTCAAATATCCCTCCAAACACTGATTAACCCTCTCAGACTGCCCATCAGTTTGGGGGTGGTATGCAGAACTCATGTGTTGCTGAATTCCCAGTGAATCCAGAAGTTCTTTCCAAAATGAACTTATAAAAAGTTTGTCCCTGTTAGTAGTGATGCTCCCAGGTAACCCATGCAACTTATAAATGGTATCTAGGAACAGATTAACAAGAGTAAGAGCATTGAAAGGGTGAGAGAGAGCTATGAAATGAGAGAACTTAGTGTATCTGTCAACCACCACCCAAATGGTTTCCTTCCCCTCAGATTTAGGCAACTGCTCAATAAAATCCATGGTAAGAGCATGCCATGCTTGAGTAGGAGTAGGAGTAGGAGTAGGGAGAGGTTGCAAGAGACCCGGTGTCTTGCAATTCTCATGCTTACAACTCTGGCAAATGTGACATTGAGTCACAACCCTCTTCACTGCTTCCTTCAAACCAAGCCATAGAAAAACTAGTTTAACCCTTTGGTAAGTGTTGAGAACCCCAGATGACCCCCTAAACTGGAAGAGTGGAAAAGTAAGATCACCTTCTCTCTTAAGTCAGAATTAATTCCCACATATAAATTTCCCTTGTACTTTAGCACTCCATCTTTGTAGTGAAACAAAGATACATCAAAGAACCCCATTAGTGACTTAGCAACTTCCTCTTCAGCTGTCACATCCCCATTGTAACTTTCTTGAACCTCAGTCAACCACCCAGGTTGCAACACACTAAGTGCACTGCACTGGGCCACTTCTTCTCTCCTAGAAAGTGCATCACCAGCACTATTCTCCACTCCTTTCCTATAGTCAATTCTGTATGAATACCCAAGCAACTTAGTCATTTATTTCTGTTGTAATGGGGTATAAATCTTCTGCTCTAACAGATACTTCAAGCTGTGTTGGTTAGTCTTGATAACAAACTCACCTTGCAACAAGTAAGGTCTCCATTTATCAACAGCTAAGATGATAGCTAAGAATTCCTTCTCATAAACAGACAATCCTAGGTTCTTAGGTCCCAATGCTTTGCTGAAGTAAGAAATATGATGCTTATCTTGGCTCAAGATAGCTCCAAGCCCATGGTAACATGCATCCGTTTCAACAGTAAACACTTTAGTGTAGTCAGGTAGTTGCAACACATGTGATGTTACCATTGCTTCCTTCAAAGCTTTAAAAGCCCTAATTGAAACCTCTGACCATTTGAGTTCCCCTTTATTTGTCATGTCAGTTAGAGGCTTGGCAATAATGCCATAATGCTTAATGAACTTCCTGTAGTACCCAGTCAAACCCAAGAAACCCCTCAAGGCTTTAAGAGTTCTTCTATGGGTGAGCAGCCACAGTGCCATGACCAATGATATGTCCCAGATACTCCACCGTATCCTGGCGAAACACACATTTTGAGGTATTAGCAAAAAGCTTGTGCTTAGTTAACTCCTCAAATACCTCTCTTAAGTGAACCACATGCTCCTCCATGTTTCCTCTAAACACCAAGATATCATCAAATAAAACTAAGACTGTCTTTCTCAAATATTTCTTAAAAACAGAGTTCATTAATGCTTGAAAGGTAGCAAGAGCATTAGTAAGCCCAAATGGCATTACTCTAAACTCATAATGTCCTCACATAGTCACAAAAGTTGTCTTTTGAATATCATCTTCTTGCATTCTAATCTGGTGATAACCTGCCCTGAGGTATCTTAGTATAAACTCTTGCCTCTCCCAATTTTATTTAAGAGATCATCAATAAGAGGTATTGGATAACTGTCCTTGACAGTTAAAGAATTCAATTTCCTGTAATCAACACAAAATCTTCATCTCTCATCCTTCTTCTTAACTAAGAGAACTGGAGACGAGTAAGGACTGTTACTGGGTTGAATAACCCCAGTACTCATCATTTCTTGAACCAATTTCTCAATTTCTTCCCTTTGTATGAAGGGGTGCCTGTAGGAAGACATTTAGGGTTGGCCACCCTCAATGAGAGGAATATGATGTTCCTGTCCCCTGACAGGTGGTAGTCCAGTGGGTTCCTGGAATACCACAACAAACTCTTCTAATAAGCTCACCAACTCAGGTGGTGCCTCCAACTGACTTCCCTTCTTCTATGGTTGGACCAAGTAGAGGAAACCCCAATAGATCTCCTCTAGTTGTTTCAAATACCTTTCTATTCCCTCTCCAGTTGCCAACCTTAACTCCATAGGCTTGCCCCCCATACCTCTCAACACTCCTAAGTGCCCTGGTCTATAGAACATGAACAATTGTTGGTCAAAAGCAAATATCACCCTTACCATTCTCCTCATCCAATCCACTCCTAGAACCATATCATATCCTCCTATATGCATAATCCTCACTTCAGTAGAGAAGTCCTGCCCTTACATTCTCTAAGTGAACTCAGAACACTTGAGAGCACACCCCATTCTAGTTCCTCCAGCCACCATCACAACTAAGGGTTGTGTCTGTGTGAGTCACACCCCAACTCCATGGCTTTCTCCTTGTCTAAAAAAGAGTGAGTACTACAAGTGTCCAACAAAATTAAGTCTTCCTTGTCTCCATAAGTTCCTTTCACCTTTATAGTTTCTAGTGCCAGCTCTCCTGAAAGAGCATGGGCAG
Organism: Linaria vulgaris; assembly: GCA_948329865.1. Lineage (NCBI taxonomy): Eukaryota > Viridiplantae > Streptophyta > Magnoliopsida > Lamiales > Plantaginaceae > Linaria > Linaria vulgaris. Next base: position 8,885,740 of record OX415249.1, on the reverse strand, counting down.
ATATTTTGAACACTTCACCGTGAGTTTGCTCCTCTATCCCCTCTAGTTCAATGCCCACTTCTTCCTCCCCTTCACCCTCTGCTCCCAAGATAATGAACAATCTTTTGCACCTATGACCAATGTGATAAGCTTCATCACAATTGAAGCACAATCCTTGATTCCTCCTATTCTCCATTTCCTTAACTGTCAGCCTCTGGACATGAGGTAACTTATAATGGTTACTCAAATTCCTGGGCTCATGGAATGAGTTTTGCCCAACAGGAACCCTGGGTTTGAAGGGGATGGGATTACCCCTTGGCATAACCCTATGTTGCTTGTTAAGAGCTTCTACCATTACCTCTTGCTTCCTGGCAGTGTGACTAGCTTGAGTGAGTGTTCCAGGGGTCAACATCTCCACCATCACCCTTACTTCATCCTTCAAGCCACTGGTGAAGCTCTTGATGAAGTACTCTTCATCAGCGAATTTGTTCTTTTGCAACATATATGACCTCATTTCCTCAAACCTCATGATATAGTCATCTACATTAGTAACTTGTTTTAGATTATTGAATTCCCCTATAAGATTCTCTCTTTTTGCAGCAGTAAACCTGTCAATTACCCTCTACAAAAGTAAGCCAACCCATACTCTCCTTGCCTTCAATGTTATCCATATACCCCTCATGTGGACCCCAGCTGAGACTATCTTCTGAAAATCACTCATAGTGTTGAGTAGGAAGTAATTTTGACATTTCCTCACCCAAACCCTAGGTTCCCCTCCATCAAACCGAGGGAATTCAATCATTGGACCCCTGACATTCAAGGATTCATTTCTCCCATTTTGAGTATAAAGTAACCCTGGATGTGAGGCATTTCTGGCTGGTGATTGATTTATATTTTGGGGTATACCCCTGTTTGCTTGATTTGCGGGTTTATTATGCAGGATTTGAGCTAATGCTGCTTTCAATTCCTGCATATCATTCTGAATCTCATCCTGTCCATTTTTTAATTCAGTTTGCCCCTCTTTGAGGTCATTTGCTGTGATTTCTAGTAATTCGATTCTAACCGTGTTGTTTGCTCCATGTTTTGTCATTATCAGAGTGCATTGGATCAAACTCGGCTCTGAGGCCAATGTTAGTACATGCAGGTCGAGTGAGCAAGTACACAAAAGAGATTTGAAGAAGAAGAGTACGAGAGAGAAGAGAAAATGAATTTTGTATCTTAATATTCTGAATAATAGTCATGCTCTCAGAATGAGCTCAAATAGTACTTTGTGACGTCACAAATGACACACAAAGCAACCAACTAGCGTACCGATTTAGATGCTAAACACGCGTTACAAAAACGTATAAGAAAATGCAGAATTACTAAATAACCCTCAACGACATCGTTTAGCTAATTAATGAAAAAATAAGGAAAATAAAAGAAATAATCTTCAAATCGCTTCTTCGTCTTCACTTGGTTAGAACCCTAACTCCACCAACAAAGCTCAAAGATCGCCACCTTTACCTCAATTCGCCCTAAATTGAACCCAATCAACTCTCTATTTGTAACACTGTTACTCGACTCTAGTAGGCTAAACTATGAAGAATAAGAGATAAAGAGATAAGAGAAATAGCTTAAGAGAAAAGCTGATGAGAGAGGGAGAGAGAGTTCAGAGAATATTTTTGTAATTGATAATAATAATGAAGTTCAAACTCACGCACATGATCCCATAGAGTTCTGGGGATTACATTACATAATTAGCTAAACATGAATAAAGGTAAAATAGTACTAAGTAATACAAAAGAAGTAATAAAAGATCTTCTGGGCCTAAAGCTAACGTTCGACCCATCTTCAGTTGCGGCCCATCATCTAATTAATCCGTTAACCAGGAGTGTTGGCCCAATAGCCCGATTGACTCCTTTAGCCCAAAAGCGTGGTTTGTAAACACACTTTTGGAGAGGCTTCATCCACAAAGACTTAGCCAAATTCTTCTCTGAAAATTAGAATTAGATTTCCCCCAAATTGAACACGAGCAAGAACCCTAAATCGAATTGAAAACCCTAAATTCAATCCAATTCCCTCTTTCTTCGATTCCCATCTGTGACATTACTCCCCCTTCACTCGAAGCTTGTACTCAAGCTTCAAATTGCGGGAAATTGGTCTGCATCCACTCCCAATATTCCCAAGTCAATTCAACTTCTGGTAAGTGAGCCCACTGAATCAGCCATTGTACTACTGCTCAATTTCCCTTCTTAATGATTCTGCGTGCTAACACACTCTATGGTTGCAGGATTGTACCTCCTTCTTCATTCATCAGTGAAATTTGAGGGGTCACTGAACCAGAGTTTCCCACATGCTTCTTGAGGACTAATACATGGAACACTGGATGGATCTTTGCACCTTCAGGTGATTGTAATTTGTATGCTAGATTCCCAATCTTGTCAATAATGAGAAACGGTCCTGCAAACTTAGGGCTTAGCTTCCATATATGTGAATTGCGAATTGAGCTCTGTCTGTAGGGTTTTAGCTTCAAATATACTTTATCACCAATTTGAAATTGTTTGTCACTTCTGTGCTTATCTGTTGCTTTCTTTAGTAATTCTTTCAATTGTTCAGTCTTTTGTTGCCTTTCTGTAATAAGTTGTTCCACACCCATCACTTTCATGTCTTGAAAGGGTCCTATACCCCCCTATTGAGGTGGTTTATAGCCATATAATGTCAAAGAGGGTCATGTCAATGGCAGAGTGGAAGTTGGTGTTGTACCACCACTCTGTTAGGGCTAAACACTTGCTCCATTGTTTGGGATTCAACCCAGTCATACACCTTAAGTAAGCCTCCAAACATTGGTTGACTCTTTTAGTCTGACCATCTATTTGGGGGTGATAAGTAGTGCCTAGTCTCTGCTCCACTCTTTCAGTTCTAAAACTTGTTTCCTCAATTCAGTTGAACTCCCAACATATAATTTCCCTTTGAATCTTAGGACATTATTCATATAAGAGAAATATGATACCTCATAGGTTGAAGAAGACAATGTTGAATGGCTTCTTCAGCTAACTTGTCTCCTTCATAGCTGCTTCCCAGCTCTCTCATCCAACCAAGATACACATTGTCGATTGCTTTACACTCTATCACCTCCTTTCTTATAGAGAGAGCATCTGCCACTTTATTCTCATTCCCTTTCCTGTACTCAATCTTGTAAGTGTACCCCAATAGTTTGGTCATGTATTTGTATTGTAAGGGTGTAGAAATTTTTTGCTACAACACATACTTAAGGCTGTTCTGGTCAGTCTTTATGATGAATTCTCCTTGAATTAAATATGGTCTCCATTTGTCTATGGCTAAAATGATAGCCATAAATTCCTTTTCATACACAGACAGTCCAATATTTCTTGGACTAAGTGCCTTACTTATGTAAGTTATTGGGTGTTTTCCTTGGCTCAACACAACCCCCAACCCCTGGTATGAAGCATCTGTCTCCGCTACAAATTGTCTTTGAAAATCAGGCAATTGGAGCACAGGTGCAGTTACCATAGCTTCCTTCAAAGCTTGGAAAGCTCTTTCAGCTCTTCAGTCCAATCAAACTTCCCTTTCTTGGTCAGTTCTGTGAGTGGCTTGGCTATCATGCCATAATGCCTCACAAACTTCCTATAATATCCTGTTAATCCCAGGAAACCCCTAAGCCCTTTGACATTCCTTGGGGTTGGCCAATCAGTCATCCCTCTAATCTTTTCTGGATCTGCTCTAACCTCTCCTCCTTCTAAAATATGTCCCAGATACTCCACAGAGTGATGTCCAATAGTACACTTTAGCAAACAGACAATGCTCTCTGAGCTTAGCAAACACCAACTCCAAATGTTGTTTATGCTCCTCCACTGTGCCACTAAACACCAAGATATCATCAAAAAACACAAGCACCATCTTTCTCAAATATTCTCTAAAAAATTTGTTCATAAGTGCTTGAAATGTAGTTGGGGCAGTAGTGAGCCCAAATGGCATCACTTTGAACTCATAATGTCCTGAGACAGTTACAAAAGCTGTCTTAGGAATGTCTTTCTCCTCCATTCTTATCTAGTGATAACCAGCTCTAAGATCTATCTTAGAGAATACCCTAGCATGAGTTAACTCATCCAATAAATCCTTAATTAGTGGTATATGAAAGCTATCTTTAACTGTCATAGCATCCAGCTTCCTATAATCTACACAAAACCTCCACCCTCCATCTTTCTTCTTAACCAACAGTACTGGTGAAGAAAATGGACTACTACTTGGTTGGATAAATCCTAACTCCAACATCTCCTGAACTAGCTTCTCAATTTCCTCCCTTTGTAGGTAAGGATACCTATAAGGTTGTTGCCTGAAGGGTTGTGCCTCAGGCACATGTGTGATGCCATGATCAGGTCCTCTGTGAGGAAGTAAGATCCTAGGTTCAGTAAATACATCCTCATATTCCTTAATAAGCTCTTTGAACTCCTCAGATACCTTGGGAGTTTTTGTTGGTTCCTCTTCTCCTATCATGAATAAGCACCCCAGTAGTGTATAACCCTTCTTTTTGATCATTTTCCCCATCTTCTGGCATGACATCTCTTTTAGTTCCATAGAAGCATTGATACCTCTCATAACACATTTCCCTCATTTCTCATTGAATGAAATCATTTGTTTACCAAAATCAAAGGTTACTGGACCTAACCTTCTCAACCAATCCACCCTTATAACCATGTCACATCCTCCCAATGTGATGAGCCTAGTAGTAGTTCTGAAAATCCTTTCTCCCATCCTCCATTCAAAGTCAGGGCACGGTTCCCTGCACTCTAATCTTCCCCCACCAGCTATTGTCATCTGTAGAGGGTGAGATGACACTGTCTTGCATTTGAGCCTCCTAGCAGCTTCTTTCTCTAGGAAGGTATGAGTACTCCCTATGTCCACTAGTATAGTGAATGGCATTCCCTTGACCTTACCCCTTAGCTTAATGATTTCAGGTGATGTATACCCTGCCAAAGCACGCACTGATATCTTAGGGTTAGTGTACTCATATTCCTTATCTTCTCTAAGTGATTCATGCTCCTTCTTCCCTTCTTTTGTCTCACTGTCACTATCCTTCTCCTCTGTCTCCTCTTTATCTTGGAATAAAAGCATAAATAACTTCTTGCACTTGTGACCCCACACATAGGGTTCATCATAGTTGAAACAAAGGCCCTTAGCCTTTCTGTTTTCCATCTCCTCTAGTGTTAGCCTCTTAATAGGGGGAAACTTCTCTTTTCCACAACTTCTGTTAGGTTCTTGTCCTGATCCCATGTTGGTTTTGCCCTAATAAGGTCCCTGGTTCCCTTTCATCTAGCTCTTGTTATGCTTATTAGTAGCCTCAAGCATAACCTCTTGTTTCCTGGCTAGAAACAGAGCCTGACTATAGCTCATAGAGTTAAGCATTTCTACCATGAGCCTTAACCTCATCTTTTAACCCACTGATATAGCTTTTCAAAAATTACTCATCATCCAAGTATCTATTCTTTTGGAACATATAAGCCTTAAGCTCATCAAACTATTCAGTGTACTCATCTATACTGTTAGTTTGCTTTAGTTTGTTGAACTCTCCAATAAGATTCTCACCCTTAGTTGGTGTGAATCTATCCACAAGTAACTCCACAAACTTGGCCCAACCCATGCCTTCTTTCCCTTCTATGTTATCTAAATACCAGTTTTCAACCACACCATCTACATACACCTCTGCAGTGAGTATTTTGTCAAAGTCAGACATGGTGTTGAGGTGAAAAATCCTCTGGAATTTTCTTGCCCACGCGCGTGGGTTATCTCCTGCAAACCTGGATAACTCCACCCTGGTTCCCTTCTCCTTGTTGCCCTCAGAACTGTAGTTGAGAACCCCTGGATCTGCTGAGTTTAGAGGGGACCTTTGTGTGTTAGCTAAAGTTTGGTCATGTTCAGCTTGTTTAGTATTTGCTGTTGTATCCAGTTTTTATAGAACTTGTGTCATCATTCCTTTCAAGATTTCCATACTTGCCTGCATCTCATCTGTTTTTATTTCCAGGCCTTCAAGACGTGCTGCATGACTCTCTGGTTTTGCCATCAGATCAGAGTGCGCTTCAAGACCGTGTAGCTCTGAGGCCAATGTAACAGTTACTCGACTCCAGTGGGCTATACTATGAAGAATAAGAGATAAATATATAAAGATAAATAGTTTAAGAGAAAAGCTGATGAGAGAGAGAGAGTTCGGAGAATATTTTTGTAGTTGATAATACTAATGTAGTTCAAACTCACGCACATGATCCCATAGATGTCTGGGTAGTGTTATTAAAACCGAATCTGACTGGCTGGTTGAACCGGTTTAACCGGTGACCGGTAGCTTGGCCGATCCGATTGAGTTCCAGGACCGGTTACCTTAAGAACTGGTCAAACTCGGTAAGAACCGGAAATCGTGACCCGATTTGGTAATGGTTGAACGATTTGTATATTACTTTATAAAAAATTAAAGTTTTCATGGTAGTAGAATTGAGTCCTAGACCTCTAAGTAAACATTAGATGCTTTAACCATTTGATCTACAATATAATTGGTAGTCTTCACACTTATTAATATATATATATATATATATATATATATATATAATAAATAGCTAGAATATACTTTTCTCATATTACACAAATATATTATGCTATTATTTTTATAACTTATTAGTATTATATTATAAAGCATCTTTGTTATGTTATTTTCTTCTATATAGTAGATGTGCTTAGACTAGTATTTTTTATTCGAACACTTCAATAATTAGAATTCATGAAATATTATGCATATTTGTTTGAACTTAAACCGCTACATGCGTAGTTTAATATTTTAATTATTATATGTTAATCAAATACTCAAATTTAATTTTCTTTATTTTTAAATAAAAGATTAACTAAATGAATTAAATTATGAATTTCATGATTAGAAACATATCAATTAAGAGTAAAGAAACAAATTTATAACTTCTCGTTTCCTATTATTGATAACAAAATTATGTAGCATGATATATTTTATATATAATTATAATTTTTATAATATATTGTGTCTTACCGGTCGGACCAGTGGTTCGACCGATTCGAACCAGTGAAACCAGTAACCAGTGAGGTTGCCGGGTCGACATCTGGTCCGGTTCTGAAAACACTGTTCTGGGGATTACATTACATAATTAGCTAAACATGCATAAAGGTAAAATAGTACTAAGTAATACAAAAGAAGTAATAAAAGATCTTCTTGGCCTAAAGCTAACGTTTGACCCATCTTCTGCTGCGGCCCATCTCTCATTTTGTAAACACATTTTTGGAGAAGCTTTATCCACAAAGACTTAGCCAACTTCTTCTCTGAAAATTAGAATTAGATTTCCCCCAAACTGAACACGAGTAAGAACCCTAAATCGAATTGAAAACCCTAAATTCAATCCAATTGTAACAAGGTTACCTGACTCCAGTGGATATTTTAGAAGATAGGAGAATAGCTTAAAGGAAAAGCTAAGAAGAAAAGAGAGATTCAGAATTCAAATTATAATTGTTCATAATAATCTCTGTAACCAGTACATGTACTCATATAATGTTGTTTGATCTCATTACAGATTTAGCTAAACATAAGAAAAGGTAAATTGTACTTAAGCATTACAAAAATAGAAATAAGGATCTGATGGGCCTAGTGAAGATTCGGTCCATAGTCCGCCGAGGCCCATTCCGGAATAAAAACCCACTAGATTTAATTAGAGTAGTCCAACTCTAAAATTGATACTGATAATTTGAGACGTGGTTTGTAAACACGTCATCAATCTTTCCTCTGACAAATCGAATCCCAAATTAAATCTTCACTTCCTCTTTCTTCGAAACCCCTAAATTCCTCCTCAAGAACCCTAATTTCTTCCCTAATTCGTCAGATTCGCTTCTCAATTCGTAACATTACTCCCCCCTTCACTCGAAGCTTGTCCTCAAGCTTCAAATTCAGGAAAATTCGACTTCACCCACTCTAAATCCTCCCAACTCGCTTCCTCTTCTGGTAAGTGCATCCACTGAATTAGCCACTGTACTGCTGCTCGGTTATCTTTCTTCTTTATGTGTCGTGCTAACACTTTGTATGGTTGCAGGATTTAATTGCCCTCTTCATTCATGATTGGGAGCTGATGAGTCACTGGTTCAGCTGGTCCAACATGTTTCTTCAGCACTGACACGTGGAAGACAGGGTGAATCCTTACGCCCTCAGGTAAATTCAATTTGTATGCTAAAGCCCCTATCTTTTCAATGATGATGTATGGTCCTGCAAATTTACGGCTTATCTTCCATTCCTGTGAATTTTGAATAGATGATTGCCTGTAAGGTTTTAGCTTTAGATAACTTTGTCTTCTGTTGAAATTGCATGTCCACTCTATGTTTATCTGCTGCATGTTCATTTTTTGTTGTGCTCTGTTAAGTAATTCCTTGAGCTGTTGTGTCTGTTGTTGCCTTTCTGTGAGTAAGTGTTCCACCCCTAGTACTTTCATGCTTTGAAAAGGTCCCACACCCCATTATGGTGGCTTGTAGCCATACAGTGCCTCAAAGGGTGACATGTTTATGGCAGAGTGGTAATTGGTATTACACCACCACTCTGTTAATGCTAACCAGTTGCTCCATTTCTTGGGGTTCACCCCAGTCATGCATCTGAGATAAGCCTCCAAACATTGGTTGACTCTTTCAGTCTGACCATCTGTTTGTGGGGTGATATGCAGTGCTTAGCCTCTACTCTACTCCTAATCCTTTCATCAATTCTCTCCAAAAAGAACTCACAAAAACCCTATCCCTATCAGTTACATTACTTCCAGGTAAACCATGTAGTTTGTAAACTGACTCTAGGGATACTCCAGCTAAACTAGAAGGTGTATAAGGGTGCTTTAGAGCTATGAAATGAGCATACTTAGTCATCCTGTCCACAATGACCCATATAACCTCTTTCCCTTCTGATTTTGGTAGTTGGACAATGAAGTCCATACTAATGTGCTGCCAGGCCTGATTTGCTACTTCTAGTGGTTGCAACAACCCTGGAGAAGGCACATTCTCATGCTTGCATTGCTGGCATGTTACACACTCTTCGACAAACTGTTTGACCTGCTCTCTTAGTCCAGGTCATAAAAACACTATTTGTGTCCTTTGGTAAGTCCATGTGATACCAGAGTGTCCCTCAATGCAACTACTATGCATTAACTCTAGTACTTGTCCCCCCAGTTCAGTTGCATTCCTCACATAGAGTTTTCCCTTGTATTTCAGAACATTCTTGTCATTAGAGAAGTAAGATACCTCATAGGGTTGTAAGACACACTGTTGGATAGCTTTCTCAGCAGTTTTATATCCCACATAACTGTCTTTTAGTTCTTTAATCCACTCATGATACACTTGGCAAATAGCAGTACACTCTACTGTCTCTCCCCTTCTAGAAATAGTATCTGCCACCTTATTCTCACTCCCCTTTCTATATTCAATATTGTAGGTATACCCTAGGAGTTTTTTCATGTATTTGTGTTGTAGTGGTGTAGATATCTTCTGCTCCAGTAGATATTTAAGACTATTTTGGCCAGTTCTGATTATAAACTCCCCTTGTATTAAGTAGGGTCTCCACTTATCAATAGCTAGAATCATAGCCATGAACTATTTTTCATAAAATGATAGGCCTAAGTGTTTAGGACCAAGTGCCTTACTAATGTAAGCCACATGATGTTTCCCTTGGCTTAACACAGCCCCCAACCCTTGGTCAGATGCATCATTTTCTACTACAAATTGCTTGTGAAAATCAGGTAATTGTAGAACTGGGCCTTCTACCATAGCTTTCTTCAAAGATTAAAAAGCCTTCTCTGCTTCTTCATTCCATGAAAACTTCCCATTTTTTGTCAACTCAGTGAGGGGCTTGGCAATCATGCCATAGTGCCTCACAAACTTTCTATAGTATCCTGTTAACCCCAGGAACCCTCTCAACCCTTTAACATTTCTTGGGGTTGGCCATTCAGTCATTCCCCTTATCTTCTTAGGATCTGCTTTCACTTCTCCCCCTCCTATTATGTGTCCCAAGTATTCCACAGTTAACTATCCAAATGAGAATTTGGAAGCCTTAGCAAACAAGCAGTTGTTTCTCAGTTTGTCAACCACTATCTTCAAGTGTTCTTCATGTTCCTTCATTGTCCTACTAAATACTAAGATATCATAAAAAAAAACAAGTACCATTTTTCTATAACATTCCTTAAAAACCTTATTCATAAGGGCTTGGAATGTGGCTGGGGCATTGGTAAGCCCAAAGGGCATTTTTGAACTCATCGTGCCCTGAGACAGGGACAAAAGCTGTCTTGGGAATATCATCCTTCTCCATTTTGATCTGATGATAGCCAGCTCTAAGATCAATCTTAGAGAACACCCTTGCATGGGTGAGTTCATCCAACAAGTCCTCAATAAGTGGTATAGGAAAGATGTCCTTCACAGTTAAGGCATGGAGCTTCGTATAGTCCACACAAAATCTCCACCCCCCATCTTTCTTTTTGACTAACATAACTGGAGAAGAAAATGGGCTGCTACTTGGTTGGATTAGTCCTAATTCTAGAATCTCCTGGACTAATCTTTCAATTTCCTCCCTCTGCAAATATGGGTATATGTAGGGCTGATGTTTAAAAGGCAGTGCACCAGGTATAAGCGTGATCCCATGATCATCTCCTCTATGTGGTGGTAAACTCTTAGGTTCAGTGAAGAGATCCTTGTATTGATTCACTAACCTCTGTAGTTCTCCAGAAACCTTAGGCTCTTTAGTTGGTTGCTCACCTCCTATGAATAAGCACCCCAACAATGCATTCCCCTTCTTCTTGATCAGTTTTCCCATTTCCTGACTTGTTATTTCTTTTAACTCCATAGGGGCATTAATCCCTACCATTAAACACTCTTTCCCCCCCTCCTTGAAGGATACATTGTGTTTGTTAAAATCAAAAGTTACTGGTCGTAACCTTCTGAGCCAGTCAACTCCTACCACCATGTCATAGCCCCTAAGTTTTATCAGTTTAGTATTAGCCTTGAATAGTATGTTCCCCATTTCCCACTCAAATTCAGGGCATTGCACTTTGTAATCTATCCTCCCTCCTCCAGCTATTGTCACCAGGAGAGGTTTTGAGTGCCCCAGTCTACACTTAAGCCTCTTAGCTGCCTCCTCATCCAAGAAAGTGTGAGTGCTTCTTGTGTCCACTAGAATAGTTAGTGTCACCCCTCTCACCTTCCCCCTCAACTTTATAGTTTCTGGTGCTTCATAACTAGCTAAGGCATGGAGTGAAATCTTGGGATTAGGATGCTCATACTCCTCTTCCTCTTGTTTACTTTCTTGTTCCTCCTCTCCTTCTTCTTCCTCCACATCTTGTCCTAACAACATAAACAACTTCTTACACTTGTGTCCCCATACATATGTTTCATCACAGTTGAAGCAAAGGCCCTTGGCCTTTCTAGCTTCCATCTCTTTAGGGGTTAACCTCTTCACAGGGGTATCCTGTCTTTTCCCCAAGTTTTGTTGCTATCTTGGTTTGATCTAGAGGGTTATTCCCTTTAAAGGATCACTGGTTCCCTCTTATCCATCCCTTGTTATGCTTGTTGGTGGTTTCAAGCATAACCTCTTGCTTCCTAGCCAAAAAAAATGGCTTGGCTGTAGCTTGAGGGGTTGATCATCTCTACCATTAGCCTGACCTCATCTTTCAAACCACTTATGTAACTTTTCAGAAAGTATTCATCATCTAAATGCTTGTTCCTTTGAAACATAAAAGCTTTTAGCTCATCAAACCTCTCAGTGTATTCATCAACACTTCCGCTCTGTTTGAGTTTATTAAACTCTCCAATGAGATTCTCACCTTTAGCTGGTGTGAATCTATCTATCAACAACTCAGTAAATCTACTCCACCCCATGGTTTTTTTGCCCTTAATGTTGTCTAAGAACCAGTTCTCAACAACCCCATCAACATATATTCCAGCAATGATTATCTTATCACCATCATACATATGGTTAATATGAAATATTCTTTGGCATTTTCTTACCCAAGCTCTTGAGTTATCTCCTGCAAACCTTGGTAGCTCCACTTTGTTTCCCCTCCCCATAGTTTTATCAGCTTTGAATGGTGACTACATAACTCCTAAGTCTGTTGGGTTTAGATCTGGTGCTTTTGAGGTTTCAGCTGATGTCTTGTCTGATTCTGTGGTCTTTCCATCTAGTTTTTGTAACACACGCTCTACCATTGCTTGTAGTGTATTCATGCTAACTTGCATCTCATCTGTTTTGTTCTCTAGGACGTCCAAACGCGCTGCATGGCTCCCTGGTTTCGACATCACATCAGAGTTTACTTCAGGATCAGTTAGCTCTGAGGCCAATGTAAGAAGGTTACCTGACTCCAGTGGATATTTTAGAAGATAGAGAGAATAACTTAAAGGAAAAGCTAAGAAGAAAAGAGAGATTTAGAATTCAAATTATAATTGTTCATAATAATCTCTGTAACCAGTACATGTACTCATATAATGTTGTTTGATCTCATTACAGATTTAGCTAACCATAAGAAAAGGTAAATTGTACTTAAGCTTTACAAAAATAGAAAAAATGATCTGCTAGGCCTAGTGAAGATTCGGTCCACAGTCCGCTGAGGCTCATTCTGGAAGGCGCGTTGTGTTGATCAATTCTGTTCTTTTTGGAATGCCTTTGTTTCACTTGTCTTTCTATTTTGCACCGAAGAAAGTTCTTAAAGAAATGTCAAAGATCCAAAGTCAATTTTTGTGGACTGGTGGGTCGGTGAATAGAAAGATACACTGGATTAAAATGGAGCAGCTGTATAACAAGAAGGAAGAAGGTGAGCTTAATATCCGAAACCTTGAATGGATGAATAAAGCACTCATGGGTAAGTGGAGATGGAAATTCTTATCTGAAAGTGATACTCTTTGGAAGAGAATTATGAATTCAAAGTACGGAAATGTGGTTGAAGGGGAGAGGGCAGGTAGGTCGAGGAGACAACAAAGATGGGGTTCAAATTGGTGGACAGAACTCAACGAAGAAAAAATGGAGGATAATGGTGCTAGTTGGTTCGACAATCATGCAAAAAAGGTAGTTGGGGATGGGAATCTAACAAAATTCTGGAAAGAACTATGGATTGGCGAACAAACATTGGAGAAGAAATATAGACGGTTGTACCTTCTTGCTAGAACAAAAGATGCTACCATTTTTTAGATGAGAAAAGAAGAGGAAGGGACGTGGGTTTGGAAATGGAGTTGGAGGAGAAATCTTTTTGGAAGAGAAGTGCAGCAATTTGAGGATCTGTGTGATGAGCTTAATCAAGTAAACATCAATGTTACCAAAGAAGATGCTTGTACATGGAATGCTGATCCGTCAGGACGATACACGGTGCAATCAGCATATGAGGTATTAAGAATTCTTGTTAATTGCAATAAAGTAGAATATTGCAAACATGTTTGGTCAAATAATGCTCCCCCTAAAATTCTAAGTTTTGTTTGGAGATTAATATTGAACCAGATACCAACAAGAAATAATCTTACAATAAGAGGGATTTTGAATGACTCGGATAATCAGTCTTGTATTTTTTGTGGATTATGTGACGAAAGTACCGAGCATTTGTTTGGCGAATGTGTTGTTATGTTGTTGGGAATTCAGATGGTTTTTCACAAAATTCCCGAGTTACAAATGATACAAAGTGGAGGAGCTATGCTTTGTAAAAGATGAAGGTTTGGAGGGGCAAGTATATGGGCAACCGTTGTTTGGGCAATTTGGAAAGAGAGAAATAGAGTTAGAGTTGAAGGGGGTGAAGTTAATATTTTGAGTGTGTTAGAAGTGGTTAAAATACGATTGTGGATTTGGATTAAATCGAAGGACAAGTCATTTATATATTCTTTTTCCGACTGGGTGTGTAATCCAAGAGAATGTCTTAGATAAGAGGAGTGTGACGATGTTTGGTGTTTAAATTTGCAATTATTTTGAACTTGTACGGGTTGAGTACCCCTTGTACTTTTATTAATGCATCTTTTCCTTTCAAAAAAAGAGTAGCCCAACTCTAAAATTGATACTGATAATTTGAGACGTGGTTTGTAAACACGTCATCAATCTTTCCTCTGAAAAATCAAATCCAAAATTAGATCTTCACTTCCTTGTTAGATCCCTGCTAAAGGATCAACAATTTGCCCACAAATACAATAGAGAGATAGAGAATAGCTTGAAGAAAAAGCCAAAGAGAAGAGACAATTTTAGAACTATTTTATATATTAAAATCTGAATAATGCTCACACGCAAAGTGTGAGCTCAAATAGTACCACATGACCTCAGCATGACCATAGTACAGACAAAATAGAACAACTGCCAAGATTCTAAATGCGATAATAAAAACGTAATACAATTACTGAGCTGTAAATGGAAATTAAAATATAAAAACAATTCTAGTAAAACGACGTCGTTCGCCCTTCAGCAACTTAAGACCTTAAAATCCTTTTCTTCTTTTGCAATTGACTCCAAAATTGAATCCAAATCGTCACTCCAAAGTTCACCGCAACCCTAAAGCTTCAATCTTTACCTCAAATTCATCCACAAACGCTGCAAATCACACTGTAATTGTAACATTACCTCCCCCTTTTTGAAAAGCTTGTCCTCAAGCGTCTAATTGAGGGAACCGATCGTAAATCCAGTGTCAATCTTCCCACGTCGCTCCGATTCTGGTAAGTGTACCCACTTAATAAGCCATTGCGGCATCGCCGCGTTACCCTTCTTCACAATTCTTTTAGCAAGGATCTTCTCAGGAATGATTATTGACCTCCCCTCTTCATCAATAACAGGAAGCTCATGAGTCACAGAGTCAACTGGTCCAACTCTCTTCAACACAGAAACATGGAAATTTGGATGGAGGCGGGCCGATGCAGAGAGACGAAGGTGGTACACCACCTCTCCAACTCTGTCAATCACCTCAAAAGGTCCAACAAAGCGAGGGCATAGCTTCCAAGCAGGGCTATTGCGCACTGTAAGCTGGCGGTAGGGTTTCATGCGCAGGTAAATCCAATCCCCAATTTGGAAACTCCTCTATGTTCTGAGCTTGTCAGCTTGTTGCTTCATTCTATTCTGGGTAGTATTTAAGTTGAACTGTAGTTGTTTAGTCATTTCTTCTATGTCAGCCATTAATTGTACCACTCCCACTACTTTATAGTCTTGATATTGTCCTACCCCCATTTGAGGTGGCTTGTAGCCATACATAGCCTCAAAAAAGAGACATTTGTATAGCTGGGTGGTAATAGGTATTGTACCACCACTCAGCCAATGCAATCCAATGATCCCACTTCTTTGGTTGACCCCCAACCATGCACCTTAAGTACCCCTCCAAACACTGATTAACCCTCTCTGTCTAACCATTTGTTTGTGGATGGTAGGCAGAGCTGAGGTGTTGTTGGACTCCAAGTGCAACTAAGAGTTCACTCCAAAAAGAACTCACAAAAATCTTATCACTGTCTGTTGTAATGCTGTGTAGTAGCCCATGTAGCTTATACACAGGATTTAGAAAAACAGTAGCTAGCCCAGAAGCAGTATAGGGCTGAGCCAAAGCAATAAAATGAGCATATTTAGTGTACATGTCCACAATAACCCAAATAGTGTCCTTACCCTCTAACTTAGGTAGATGTTCTATAAAATCCATAGTAAGATGTTGCCATGCTTGAGTTGGTAGTGGTAGGTGTTAGAGTAATCCTGGATACTTAACATTTTCATGTTTGCACAATTGGCAAACTGAACAAGATGCAATAAAACTCTTAATATCCTCCTTCATCCAAGGCCACAAAAACACCAACTTCATTCTCTGACAAGTAGTCATAACACCAGAATGCCCCCCCCCCCCAACACTAGTAGCATGCATAAATTCCACCACATTCAACCTTAAATCAGCTACATACAGCTTACCCTTGAACTTAAGCAACAAATCATCATAGCTAAATAAGGAAACATCAAATGATTGCATTAAGCTATGTTGAATAGCTTATGTGGCTACCTTATCACCTTCATAGCTGAGTTGTAGCTCATCCAACCAACCAGGGTGCAAGACATTGATAGCTAAGCAATTCCCCTCAACATCATCTCTCCTAGAAAGGGCATCAGCTGCTCCATTCTCCTTGCCCTTTCTATTCTCAATTCTGTAGTTGTAGGCAAGAAGCTTGGTCATGTACTTTTGTTGGAGTGGGGTAGAGATTTTCTGCTCCAACAAGTACTTTAAACTGTGTTGGTCAGTTTTAATAATGAACTGACATTGGAGTAAGTATGGCCTTCACTTATCCACAACAAGGATAATGGCCAGAAACTCTTTTTCATACACAGAAAGACCTGAGTTTTTAGGTCCTAAAGCTTTGCTGATAAATGCAATGGGATGCCTATCATGACTTAATATAGCACCTAACCCATGGTAGCATGCATCAGTTTCCACAGTATAAACCTTGTGGAAATCTGGTAATTGCAACACAGGGGCAGTGACCATGGCTTGTTTCAATGCTTCAAAAGCCTTCACTGATTCCTCACTCCATTTGAACCCTCCTTTCCTGGTCATATCAGTTAGAGGCTTAGCAATAATGACATAGTGTTTTATTAACTTCCTATAGTACCCAATTAACCCTAGGAACCCCTTCAAAGCTTTCAAGTTCTTAGGTTGTGGCCACTCCATAATGCACCTAATCTTCTCTGGATCAGCAGATACAATCCCTTTGCCAATGATATGCCCAAGATATTCAACAATATCTTGTCCAAAAACACATTTGGAAGATTTGGCATATAAAGAGTGTCCCTGTAACTCTTTAAATACCTCTCTCAAGTTCACTAAGTGCTCCTCCATACTCCTGTTGTACACTAGTATATCATCAAAGAAAACTAACACCGTTTTCCTTAGGAATTTCTTGAAAACAGTGTTCATAAGAGCTTGGAAGGTTGTTGGGGCATTAGTAAGCCCAAATGGCATAACCCTAAACTCATAGTGGCCAGAGACAGTGACAAAAGCTATCTTCTGGATAACCTCACCTTTCATTTTGATCTGGTGGTAACCTGATCTAAGATCAATCTTAGTAAACACCCTAGCATGCCCTAGTTCATCCCAGAGATCCTCAATGAGAGGAATTGGATAACTATCCTTCACAGTCAAGGAATTCAGTTTTCTATAGTCAACACAGAATCTCCAGCTTGTGTCCTTCTTCTTGACTAAGAGAACTGGTGAAGAATATGGACTGTTACTGGGTTGAACAACTCCAGTACTCAACATTTCTTGCACAAGCCTCTCAATCTCCCCCCTCTGGATCAAGGGGTATCTGTAGGGTGCTTGCTTGAAAGGCTTAGCTCCTTCAATTAGAGGGATTTGGTGTTCATGTCCCCTCATAGGGGGAAACTCCTTAGTTTCCTTAAAAACCCCTGCAAATTCCTTCATCAATCCTGTCAACTCCACTGGATATTGTAGCTTTGAATCCTTCTCCTCCTCTTGCATCAAGTGTAGGTACCCCACCAACACAGATTCAGCTCCCCTTCACACATTGTTCAATTTGTTTTCCCTCTATCATTTTGCATGTAACTGGTTTCTCTTTGCTGTGTTTCTTGTCAGTCTCCAACCCAGTGCCTTGTAATGTTTTAAATTTCCCCTCCTAAATGTACATAAACAAGTGTTTGTCAAAGTCAAATGCCACTGGTCCTAGGAATTTCATCCAATCCACTCCCAGGACCATGTCATAGCCCCCAATAGGAATAATTCTCACATTATGCACAAATGTATCTGGACCAATGCCCCAAGTAAATCCAGTGCACTTAGAAGTGAATTTCATTTTAGTTCCATTAGCCACCATAATTGCTAAAGGAGAAGTAGTCTGCAAATTGCAATTAACCCTCTCAACAACACTCTCATCTAGGAATGAATGAGTGCTTCCAGTATCCAACAGAATATTCAATCTCACTTGTCCCACCATCCCTACTACCTTGATGGTTTATGGGACTACCTCCTCATGTAAATCATGCACATATATTTTAAACACCTCTCCTGGTGTATCTGGAGGTACCTCTCATTCCTCTATCTCAGAGCCTCCCTCTTCTTCTCCCCACAACACAAATAGCCTCTTGCATCTATGTCCAATGTGATATGTCTCATCACAATTAAAACATAGCCCTTGCCTCCTCCTATTATCCATTTCTGCCATAGTTAACCTCTTAAGAGGAGGATACCTCTCATGTGAAGAGTTGACCCTTTGTACTTCTTGATGGTTAGTAGGTGGTATTCTGGGTTTGAAAGGCACACTGTTACCCCTAATTCCCATCATTTGTTGCTTGTGCATAATGTCTACAATAGCTTCATGTTTCCTCCCATCATCATAGCCTGAGTTAATAATGAATGTGAAATTGTAGGACCGTGGATTGACATAACACTTTTAGAGAGTTAAGCTGGAATTGCCTTAACTCTATTTTGATCTTCTTGATAATAATAATGTGCAGCGGAAGTAAGAACACAAGAAGATATAATTTTAAGAAGTTTTCAATATTATTAAAAACTTCCGAGCCTTAGGCCAAATAACCATAAAGGTTTTATCAAAAACGTTCCTCACAACAATTCACCCACGCTCTTTGTTGATCGGACTCAACAAAGCGGACAAGTAAGAACTACTTAACTTCTATGAACTAGACTTAAGCAGTTGATACAAAAACTTCGCAAAACAAGACGAAGACAATACAAAGAATGATTAATCTCTCAGATTGTTTAGCACGATTGTCTTGTCTTCATCTTGATGAACTTCACATCTTTTATAGATTTCTTGAGTCTTGAACGCCAAGATGTGTGGTTCACAGTTTTGGTAACTCTTGTTGTATCCTTGTTGAAATTTACCTTCTTTGTGAACTTCATATCTTTCCAGAATATGTGTTTCCTTCATTACTGATTTAGCAAGGTAACACATCTTCTTCAATTCGGAGAATCCTGGAAAGAATCGCGTTGCAAAGAACAGCTCACTTGTTTCCTTCTTTTGAAAGCGTGTGAGTTGACTATTCAACTTAGCTTGAATTATGGAAACTTCACGTAAAGAATCTTCCATAGCTCTTCATTATGCTAAAGATACCTTTCTGGACATAAACATAAATAACTAAAACCGTGGAACTTGATTAATAAGTGAATAAAGGCAAAACTTAATTTTGGCAACTAAAGAACAGTTTTCGCACAAGCTCTCGGCTTTCAATGTTATCCTCAATGTTATCTCAACATCGTCTAACATTTCACTGTCTAACATTGATTCCAGAAAACCTGCACTTTCAATCTCCCCCTTTTTGCCTTTCTTCACAAAACCAATTCCTGTTCCAATCAAGTCTTATATCCAGAAAGTTATAATCAACAAGAAACAAATTAAACTACCAAACTGCTCCCCCTTAATAGAAGATATCATATTCAGAGTTAAATTAAGCAAGATAAGCATTAAGGCCATCACTACATTCACATATGTACACATGTTCAGACCTCAACATTCATCAATGTTGCCTCAACATTGAAACCAGTAAGTTTCCTGCATAAAGGTTATCCAGACAAATAGTTCAACATGCTCCTTCATAAGAAATAGCAATTAAGGTTAGTTAGAGCAGTTCAACAGCAGTACTTAGATTTACAGGCCATAGCAAAAATATCAAGGACATATCCCTTGATCAAATAAAACCAAAATGTACCAGCAGTTCAAAGATATTAGCAGTTCAAAGAAACAGACCATAAACTAGAAGACTAAAATTAAAATTAGAACTACTCTCCCCCTTTTTGTGAAGAAGGGAGTTCCTCCAAATTTTTCACAATGTCCTCCAGTTCTTTGAGGTGTTCTTTCCTCTCCTCTATCTCCCTCTGAGTGTCAGCAATCTGCCCCCTATCCACAAAAGCAGAAGTAATGACCATGCAATCTTCCTCCTTGGACATAGGCACTGAAGTTCCAGCAAACTCCTGAGCCTTCTTCTATTCAGCCCTTGGTCTCACCACTCCTTTTGGGTTCCATGGAAGGTCTCTCACCCTTGATCCAGACAAGTAGCTTGGGAGAATTGTCAATTCAAAATCATTCTTCCTCCAGCCTACAGTCACACTTGTCTTCAATCCTTGACTGCCAAGGATTTTGCAGATGAGTGAGGGATAAGGTAGCATCCCATTCTTCCTTCCAGCAACTTCAGACATAGACTTCACAATCCTCTCCCCCATGTTTACAGCTAGCCCATTCTTGATTTTGTACACCAAGTTTGCTGATTTCTTGGTAAGTACAGTCACATTCTTGCTTGGCAGCCAGTTGAAACAAGCTATCTTGTGTAAGACAGCACTCATGGAGGTGAGTTTTGTGGTTGGCAGAGCATCTCTCCAGATTTTGACCAACCCTCCAGTCAAGTCTTCCATTACATCATCATAGTAGGGGTCCTCAGATTCATCAGCAGTAGGGAATCCACAGATCTTGTTGATGGTGTACGGGTCAATGTTGAAGACTCTCCCCCTCACCCAAGCCTTTCCAAAATTTGGAGATATGTAGTCCCTGATCCATTTGGAGAGATTAAGGTAGAACTCCATGACAATCTCAGGAGCATAGTCACTCAGCTCCATCACTGACTGTTGCAGCCCTCTTGCCTCAAGCAAGTCCATCACCTTGTTCTCTTTGAAACTGGCCATCTCTATAGCTCTTTCAGTGTGAATCTCCCTTCTTTTGAAGGAATCCCGCTTCTTCTCCAACTCTTGAGAGAGATAGAAAGGAGAATAGCAGTTCTCCTCCTCTTCAGGGTAGACCATGTGTATACTCCTATGTTCCAGATGTTGCCTCAACATCAGCAGCAACATCCTGCTCTTCTTCAGTCTCCTCTTCCTTCTCCTCTTCTTCCTCTTCATCCTCAACATCAACAACCCAAGTTTCCTCTTCCATTACTTGCTTTCCTTTCCTCTTTCTCTCAGCAGCAGCAGCAACAACAGCCTTCTCCTCTTCCTCAGCTTTCTTCTCATCCTTTTTGTTGGCTAACCTCTCCACCTGTCTTTTTCTGGCCTCAGCCCTTGCCTTAGCAGTTTCAGACATAGTTTTCAACTTATCCCCAGAACCCCTACTCTTTTTCTTCTCAGCCCTAATCCACTTCCTCACCATCTTGTCAACAGACACATCCACGAATATCTCCACAGATTTTTCAACAGAGCCACTACCCTCCCCTTCAACAGGTATATCAGCATCAAATTCAGGGATGGGTTCAGCAGTGTTTACCTCAGTTTCAGGCTCATTGGTGATGGGAGTGGTTGGTTCCACTATTGGCTCATTATTGGAGGTCGATTCTCCCTGTTTGGTCTTCTTTCCTCGTCGCACATAGGGAATCGCCTTCCTCTTAGCAGCAATAGGAACCTCAACTATTTTTGCAGCAGCACCTCTAGTATGTGAGCGAGTGCGTGCGGCAGTGGGTTCAGTGCCTAGAGCAGCATCTGCAAGAGTTTGCATGGGAGACTTTCTTGCCATTGTTAGTAGAGACGTTTTGAAAGAAATTTGCAGAGAAAATTGAGAGAATTTGAGAGTTGCGAGAGAAGTTTTGCAAAGTAAGCACAAATATGAAAATTGCAAGCACAATTAAGGAAAATAGGGTTTTGATTTTTGAAATAATCGTGAATTAAGGAAAGAGAATGAATGTTAGTGGGCAGTTACCAAATTTGAACCATGTAAAACGTTCCCACTATGTTTTCCCGCGCACATGCTTTGATGTTTAATTAACAGTTAACCAGAGCGGTTTTCAGAAAAAAACTGAAAACTTATAAGTTCCTGTTTTCAATGTTGACCTGCGACTGTGCATAATGTTGGGATAACATTTGATAACATTCAAAATCGAAGGTGGAGGTACAGGATTCACCAAGGCAAATTCATGTGAGAGCTTGAGATACATCCAAAAATACATCTGAAACTTAACCAATATAGCAAGTGAGTACCTCAGACATATTGTTCAGATCAAAATCATGAGTAAGCAACATAGATAACAAGAAACACACAGAGATAAGCTGTTATGAATTCAAGGATCAATTCACTTCCACAACATAGAAAGAAACAGAACAGTGTGTCACCTGCAGTATGTCACCCAAATTGTATGCCTCAACACATGAATTATACTCCCCCTAAGCCTAAACCGACACAACTCACAAACAAGAAAGAAAACAATGCAGTCCTATATGAATGCAACAATGTAAAGTCAAATAGGCAGATGGTAACCACTAATGAAAAACTCCTCAAGCTAGCACAATCACATCTCTTTATAATCTTTATTATTTTCGTAACTCATCTGAACCAAAAACTGAAGGTTGCTAAACACAAAGCTAATGTCACAACTGAATGAGGGCAGTCTGAAATCCACACACCCAGTAACAACATTAACAGCAGCAAGTTAGGCAAGTACAAAGGCCTTGAATGTTGGAAATTCATTTATCATGCACCCCAACACCCCAATTCCTTATGCATACTTGTTTACCAACCTGTATTCAAGAGAATCACCAAGTGATCAGTGCTACTAAATGTAAGAAATCGAAACCTCAAACACCCTAGTAGAAAGGATCACCCTCATGTGTTCCTTGGCCAAACAAACATGAATATGTAAATAAGCACAACTGAGTAACACTGAAGCTGTCAACATCATGCACCCCAGCTTCTCCACATGTCCTGTACACCTTCCATATGAATAAGATACAACTGAATAGACATCAAAGTAGTGAACTTTGTGTACCCCAGCTTCTCCATATGTTGGGCAATCACAACCTCAGACAAACAGAAGAATTTTATTAACTTTTTCAAAACAAAGATGTGAGACTGATAACTAGAAAGAGTTGTTAATCAAAGAGTTCAGCCACACAAACCAAATATGACAAAACACAGATGAAATGAGACTCACAAGAAAAAAAGCTCAACAAATGAATAACAACAGAATAACTACTACACCACAACCAATATACCAGTGCTAGTCAGTGGTGTTATGACAACACTGGTTTTCTCAACATTTTCACATATCACACATGCCAAGAGATTTCCTCAAGCTGAAGAATCTCTCACTATCTAAAGGTTTTGTAAACATATCAGCTAGCTGATTTTTTGTCTCAATATGTTCAATGTTGATTACTTTGTCCTCTACCATATCTCTTAGGAAATGATGTCTTATGTCTATATGCTTAGTTCTAGAATGTTGGACAGGATTCCTAGAGATACTTATGGCACTTAGATTGTCACAGAACATGAGAAGTGTATCACTATCTAGCCCATAATCTGAAAGCATGTGTTTGAGCCACACAAGTTGGGTAACACAGCTGCCAGCTGCTACATATTCTGATTCAGCAGTTGATAATGAAACACAGTTCTGCTTCTTGCTATACCAGGAGACCAAATTATTCCCCAAATAAAAATAGCCCCCACTTGTGGATTTCCTGTCATCCACATCACCTGCCTAGTCAGAGTCACTGAAACCAACTAAGTTAGTGTTAGTGTCATAAGAATACCAAATGCCTAAAGGTGAAGTTCCAGAGATATATCTAAGAATCCTGTTCACAGCAATCAAGTTAGATTGCCTTGGATCAGCTTGGTACCCAGCACAAACACATACTAAAAACATGATGTCAGGTCTAGAGGCAGAGAGATATAGCAAACTACCAATCATAGATCTGTACAATGTTGGGTCAACATTGCTGTCACTGCCATCTTTTGTTATCTTCACTGAAGAGGACATAGGAGTTTTGCAAGGCTTGGACTCTTGTAGCTCAAATCTCTTCACCAGATTCCTTGCATACTTCTCCTGGTTCAGGAAGATCCCATTCTCCAGCTGCTTGACTTGTAGTCCCAAAAAGTAGTTAAGCTCACCAATCATGCTTATCTCAAATGTTCCTGTCATAGACTCAACAAATTTGTCTAAAGTAGACTCCTTAGTAGAGCCAAATACTATATCATCCACATATATTTGAGCAATGCATATACCAGAGCTTTTTCTAAGGACAAACAATGTTCTATCTCCATCTCCTCTATTGAAACCTAGGCCTAATAGAAAATCAGTTAGCCTCTCATACCAAGCTCTAGGGGCCTGTTTTAAACCATACAAAGCCTTTTCAAGTTTGTACACATGGTCAGGATGTTTATGGTCATTAAAGCCTTTAGGTTGTTCTACATAAACCTCTTTGTCAATTAAACCATTCAGAAAGGCACCTTTAACATCCATTTGGTAAAGTTTAATCCTAAGACAGCAAGCAATAGCAAGGAGTAATCTAATTGATTCTATCCTAGCTACTGGAGCAAAAGTCTCATCAAAATCTATACCTTCTACCTGAGTATAACCTTGTGCAACCAACCTAGCTTTGTTTCTCATAATTACACCATTCTCATCAGTTTTATTTTTGAAAATCCATTTTGTACCTATTACATTCACATGTGATGGCCTAGGTACTAGATTCCAAACTCTATTTTTGGTGAATTGTAAGAGTTCCTCTTGCATGGCATTAATCCAGTAACTATCCTTAAGAGCTTCAGTTACATTCTTAGGTTCAATGGAGGACACAAAACAAGATGCATTTTCAACAGTACATGAAGAAGACATGCAAACACACAATTTAGCCATATCCTTGTAATTAACCCTTTCTTTGTTGCGTGTTCTTACTCTTTCAGTAATTTGTCCAATTACTTGAGAGGCTGGATGATCTCTTTGCACAAATGTTGGCCTAACCTTGAGGGTTTCTAGTGTTAAGTCAACATTTGTTCCAGTTTTCAGTTCAGCATCTCCAACGTCTGTGTTCAATGTTGAGTCCAATATTGGAGTAACATCTGAACCAGTGACTTCTTCAGTACCTGCAGAAACAGTTAAATCATCAAATATGCCATTCACTGATTCTTGAACAGTATGCAATCTTGGATTGTAGACCTTGAAAGCATCACTATTAGGAGAATATCCAACAAATATACACTTTTCACTTTTGGGATCAAATTTGCTCAAATGGTCTCTATCTTTTAGCAAATAGCAGTTAATACCAAATTCATGAAAGTGTGCTACAGTTGGTTTTGAACACTTC
The DNA here is from genome assembly GCA_948329865.1 of Linaria vulgaris. Classification (NCBI taxonomy): domain Eukaryota; kingdom Viridiplantae; phylum Streptophyta; class Magnoliopsida; order Lamiales; family Plantaginaceae; genus Linaria; species Linaria vulgaris. The sequence goes on along the minus strand of OX415249.1, from coordinate 8,860,730 downwards.
AAGATTTCATAAGGTGACATAGTAGTACCAGGTCTAAGAAAAACTCTATTACTAATATGACATGCAGTATTCAATGCTTCAGCCCAGAGTTTCTTAGATAGGTTTTTAGAATTAAACATAACTTTAGCCATCTCTTGAAGTGTTCTATTCTTCCTCTCAGCAATCCCATTTTGTTGAGGCGTCTTAGGTGCAGAGAACTCATGGAAAATGCCTTTAGATTCACAGAAATTAGCAAAGCTTACATTTTCAAACTCTTTTCCATGGTCATACCTAATTCTTCCTACAGAAGTGCCATAAAGATTCTTAATACTTGCATGCAGAATCTTGAATGTGTTGAATGCCTCTGATTTTTCTTTCAAAAATTTAATCCAGGTATATCTTGAAAAATCATCAACAATAACAAAAGCATACTTCTTACCATTCAGGCTACTAATCTTAATAGGGCCCATGAGATCCATATGTAACAATTCAAAGAACTTATTAGTTCTGGGGTTAGTACTTTGTACCTGCAGTGGTGGATGGACAGCTTTTGTTTGTTTACCTTTTAGGCAGTCTTCACAAACAATTTTACCTGGGCTAGTCAACTTAGGCATTCCTGTCACAGCTTCTAACTTCTGTAGTTTCTCCAGATTTCTATAGGGCACATGTCCTAACTTCTTGTGCCACATGACAGATTCATCTACCTTGGCATGGTAGCATTCAGCTTCATCTTGAGCAAGATAGCAGTTATCCTTTCATCTTGTACCTGTCATGACATAAACATTGTCACTATTAAACACTTCACATGAACTTTTATTAAAAGTAACTAGCAGATTGTCATCACAAAGTTGACTTATGCTAATTAAATTTGCTTTCAATCCTTCAACCAATAACACATCCTTGAGTGGTGGAAATCCTTCAACATCCAGTACTCCTTTTCCAATGATTTTCCCTTTAGTGCCTCCTCCATAGGTAACTGTTCCAACAGTCAAAGGGATTACATTTTTCAGGTTGTCAATGTTTCCAGTCATGTGCCTTGAACACCCACTGTCAAAATACCACTTACCTGCAAGGTTAGAGTAGACAGCAGAAAAGACAACATTGCAAACAATTTTAACCTTAGGAGTTTTTATCTTCCCAGTCCAGGTTCTACTTTTATGTCCTTCAGATTTGTTACCTAATGTTGGGATAACATTCAGATCAGAGGTTCTCCTAACATTAGTATTGCAATTAATTATTGTTTTCTTCTTAATCACAATTTTATATTTTTTACAATAAGGCTTAAAGTGACCAGGTTTAAAACAATATTGACAGATAAAAGTAGGTTTTTTCACAATGTTGGAAGAGATTTCACAACTCAAGTTATTGCTTTCCTTGATAAAACCAGCTTTCAAATAGGCAGAATTAACATCTTCAGAGGAAGGTTTCTCAACATAGCCCAAACTATTTTTACCTTGATTTCCCATACTCAGCACTTCATCAAGCAGAGATGTAAAAGAGTTCCATATGTCAATGGTATGTTCAGCTTTATCTAATTTTACCTTTACCTCTTTCAGCTCAGCTTCAGTTTTGTCAAGGTCTTTCACATACAGTTTCAGCATCTCCTTCATGCATCCAATCTCGTCCTTCAAGCTTTTGTTGCTCTTGATGAGTTTGTGATTCTCAAGCAGCAATTTGTGGTAGATAGAGTTCAGGTCTTCAATGATTTCCTCCTGGGACATTTCACCTTCAAAGAAGTATTCTTCATCTAGATCCACTGTGCCATGCAAACAATCAAAGTTAGATTCATCAAAGTAGGACGCAAGATAAGGTTCAGAATCAGTATCATATTCATCCCAATCTGCAAAGAAGGTCTCCTGTTCTGATGTTGGATCCTGAATGTTGGGGTAACATTGAGATCCGAAGCAGTTCAGGGAGTCTTCTGGTGTCCAGTCAATTTGAGTGAGTAGCGCAGCAGTTTGAACCTCTTCTGATTGTTCTTCAGCTTCTCCAGAACTAAAGCCATCTTCATTGAAATCATTTACACAAACCCAATGAGAATTTCCTCTTTTTCTAAGAGTGTTAGCACATTCATTAGCCATATGACCATATCCTTTACATTCATAACATTGAACATCTTTTAACGTATCAGCTTCTAAAGGAGTAGGTTTTGATGCCGTGTACTTCACAAACTTTGGAGGTAATTTCTTATAACCTGCAGAATTATTACTAAGATTCTTTTCTTTACCCTTTCCTTTAAAGTTCAGTTTATTGAATTTCTTAGTAATTTTCCCATAGTTTGAAGAAATTAGTTCACACTCATCATCACTTTCATTGTCAAGACTAGATCCTCTTAAAGCAACAACCCTATGTTTGCTAGGTTGTGAGGCAAGCTCCATCTCAAATTCTCTAAGAGTATTCATCAAGACTTGAAACTGTAGATTAGCAAGGTTTCTAGATTCACTCATTGCAATTTTCTTGAGAGCAAATTTAGATGATAGTGTTCTCATAGCTTTATAAACCATTTCTTGATTAGTCATAGCAAAACCTAGGTTTTCACATTGGTTAGCAATATCAAGATTTTTCTCAAAATAACTGTCAACACTTTCATCTTCACCCATCTCAAGTTTTTCAAATTGCAAAAGCAGTTGTCTATATTTAGAATCTTTAATAGCAGAATCTCCTTCACAATGTAATTCAAGTATATCCGAAGCATGTTTGGCTTTTGTACAATTCTGGATTAACTTAAACATGTGATCATTAACCCAACTAAAGATATCATTAAGAGCTTTCTCATTAGAGTTATAGAGACTTACCTCTGTTGCTGTCCAATCTGCTTCTGGTTTTGGTACTAGATCACCTTCACCATCTCTTGGTAATGTTGGAAGAGAGTATCCATTGATCACGGATTGCCAGGCTCGAATACCAATAGCTTTGATGTGAGACCTCATCTTGGTCTTCCAATATGCATAATTGGAGCCATCCAAAACTGGAATCCTGTTGGTATTAGGATTGACACTGTCCATGGTGTTGTATCACCTCCAAACCACCAGTGTAGTCGGTGTTTGGCTCTGACGCCAATTGAAATTGTAGGACCGTGGATTGACACAACACTTTTAGAGAGTTAAGCTGGAATTGCCTTAACTCTATTTTGATCCTCTTGATAATAATAATGTGCAGCGGAAGTAAGAACATAAGAAGATATAATTTTAAGAAGTTTTCAATATTATTAAAAACTTCCGAGCCTTAGGCCAAATAACCATAAAGGTTTTATCAAAAACGTTCCTCACAATAATTCACTCACGCTCTTTGTTGATCGGACTCAACGAAGCAGACAAGTAAGAACTACTTAACTTCTATGAACTAGACTTAAGCAGTTGATACAAAAACTTCGCAAAACAAGACAAAGACAATACAAAGAATGATTAATCTCTTAGATTGTTTAGCACGATTGTCTTGTCTTCATCTTGATGAACTTCACATCTTTTATAGATTTCTTGAGTCTTGAACGCCAAGATGTGTTGTTCACAGTTTTGGTAACTCTTGTTGTTTCCTTGTTGAAATTTTCCTTCTTTGTGAACTTCATATCTTTCCAGAATATGTGTTTCCTTCATTACTGATTTAGCAAGGTAACACATCTTCTTCAATTCGGAGAATCCTGGAAATAATCGTGTTGCAAAGAACAGCTCACTTGTTTCCTTCTTTTGAAAGTGTGTGAGTTGACTATTCAACTTAGCTTGAATTATAGAAACTTCAAGTAAGGAATCTTCCATAGCTCTTCCTTATGCTAAAGATACCTTCCTGGAATAAACATAAATAACTAAAACCGTGGAACTTGATTAATAAGTGAATAAAGGCAAAACTTAATTTTGGCAACTAAAGAACAGTTTTCGCACAAGCTGTCGGCTTTCAATGTTATCCTCAATGTTATCTCAACATCGTCTAACATTTCACTGTCTAACATTGATTCCAGAAAACCTGCACTTTCAGAATGGTTCAACATTTCCACCATAAACCTGATCTCATCTGATCTCATCTTTCAGTCCACTTGTGAAACTCTTCACAAAATAGTCCTCATCTAGGAACCTATTTTTCTGTCCCATGTATGACCTCAATTCCTCAAACATGTAGATATACTCATCCACTGTAGCAGTTTGTTTGAGTCTATTGAACTCTCCAATAAGGTTCTCACCTTGTGCAGGAGTGAACCTCTCCACTACCAGATCTGCAAAAGTTGCCCATCTCATACTCTCCTTCCCCTCAATATTATCCAAAAACCAGTTCTCAGCCACCCCATCCATATGAATCACAGCTGACATGATCTTATCATATCTGACATGATATTCAACATAATTTGTTTTGGCACTTGCAGATCCAACCTCTTGGTTGCGATCCATCGAACCTAGGAAACTCAAACCTAGGTCCTCTCACGAGTGCACCCTCATTCTTACCAAATGGTGAATTAACGATTCCTGGATCCGATGATGCCCGATGAGCAAAGGTTGCCTCATGTCGGGAAGTTTCAGTGTTGTTGCTTTGTTGATTTTGTAAGATTTGAGCACACATAGTTTTTATGTCTTGCATTTCCAATTTTAACTCATTATTTGATGTTTCTAACACCTCTATGCGTAATGTGTTGTTGTTAGGTTTCGTCATACTTACTGATCAGAGTGCGCGGAAGAACCTTGCTCTGAGGCCAATGTTAGATCCCTCCCAAAGGATCAGCAATTTGCCCACAAATACAAGAGAGAGATAGAGAATAGCTCGAAGAAAAAGCCAAAGAGAAGAGAGAATTTTAGAACTATTTTTTATATTAAAATCTAAATAATGCTCACATGCAAAGTGTAAGCTTAAATAATACCACAGGACCTCAAGCATGACCATAGTACGGACAAAATAGAACAACTGCCAAGATTCTAAATGCGATAATAAAAACGTGATACAATTACTGATCTGGAAATGGAAATTAAAATATAAAATCAATTCTAGTAAAACGACGCCGTTCGCCCTTCAGCAACTTAAGACCCCAAAATCCTTTTCTTCTTTTGCAATTGACTCCAAAATTGAATCCAAATCGTCACTCCAAAGTTCACCGCAACCCTAAAGCTTCAATCATGACCTCAAATTCATCCACAAACGCCGCAAATCACACTGTAATCGTAACATTCCTCTTTCTTCGAAAACCCTAAATTCCTCCTCATATTCTTCCCCAATTCGTCTCGCTTCTCAATTCGTAACACCAATTCCCTCTTTCTTCGACACCATTCATGACACTTAAATGGATCTTTTGAAAGTTAAACAGCGTTGGATTAAAGCTTGCATAAATTATAGAAGAGTCTTCTGAGTTTTTATGCTTTTTCAATAACTCCCATTTTTTACTTTAGCACATATAAGTTACCACGAGGCCCACTGTAAATTGTAACGGTTCCCTCAGATTTTAATTCTTCCTATCTTGCCCCAAAGGTTTATATTATTCGACTTATTGACCCCCATAAATTATAGAAGAGTCTTCTGAGTTTTTATGCATTTTCAGTAACTCCCATTTTTTACTTTAGCACATATAAGTTACCACGAGGCCCACTGTAAATTGTAACGGTTCCCTCAGATTTTAATTCTTTATCTTGCCCCAAAGGTTTTACACTACACACTTATGAAACACAAGTGCTTGAAAACTTGATTTTTGTTACCTTTGAAAGTGTAAATCTCGATATATATACATGCTAACCTTATGAATGGAGGACGAGGATCATTTTGATCCAACGGTTGTCCCAAGTGTCTTGAAATGTTCAATCTACATTTGCACTTCCATTCTGGGGCGTCGTAGAGAATTCTATAAAAATGTGGAAAAAGCTAGAAATGGTGGAATTTATAGTCGCGAAAGAATTACAAAATTTTAAGGCAACCTTTACAAGTCATTCTGTTAGCATGCTAAGCTATGAGAAGGCGGCTATTGCTCTTTAAAATTCTATGAAAGGATAATGGCACATGTTGATCAAGCAAACTGAACGACGAGCGTGTCTCTCATCTCTTGAGCTCGGAGTGCAGACACTTCATGCTCCTTGTGGCCAGAGGGTGTTGGTTCTTACATGTGGCGCACACACGAAAGGCGCCTTTTAAGGCTTCTATCATTGTGGCGCTTGAGTGGGGTGCCTAAGCCTGTGTTTGTGGCATCTAGTCCTACCAAACTTGGTGACGTTCTCGGTGCCACGGTGGTTTGGAATGCCATGCTATTGACTCTAAATATCTACAACTTGCTTCGTTAGGCAATAACATTTTTTCCTTGGTTAAAAGTTGGGTACATGGCTTCACACTTTGTATTACAGTGCGATTAGCAAGGTTTCATCCACTTCTTTATCGATTGAGTGATCACTGTTGTTGGCACCTACTTAGATATACTTCGACTTGCATCTTCCATGTCTTTGTGATAAGGTTTGAGTTAACTCAAATGGAAGACTGGTTAAATCTTGAGATTGAACGATCAAGTAAGACGGTAGACCGTACTTTGATGCGTTGCTCAATCTCGAGGAGTCCATCTTATCGGCACACTAGTGAGTTATGTACTTTCCACAAACTTTACAACCGGTGCACGTCGAGCTTAACCATGACCTTATCCCTAAATTTGAAGTCAACATCTTGGCTCTTTAAGTCTGTCACTTTTTCTTGTTTCTAAGCAACCTTGTTCATGGTGGCACGAGCCAAATCGATCTTCACTTGAAGAGTCTCAAAAAATTTGAATCTAGCTGCAAATATCCGAAAGGGATAGGTTTACTTCTAGTTGCTAGCTCAAACAGGCTTCGTCCCATAAATTCATTCTTTGCAATGCAAATAGAGCCGCATCTATGTATATTTTCACGTCGACAAAGAACATCAAGAACGAGCGAAAAGAACTTAGGAAAGACCAGAAAGAATTTGGAGATTTAAGGGAAAAGAGCAAGGTTGCTATTAAAGTCTATAACCATCAAAGGTGTCTCAATATATTTATAATCTAAATAAAAGTAACTCTAATCCAATTAGAATTCGTACTGAATAACTAATTAAGGTAATTAGGATTCCTGATTCCTTTAAACTTGTCAAAAATAAACTCTTACACAAAATATGAATCGAATAAATTAAGAAATTTCCTTCTTAGACTGTACGTACTTATTTTTTGATAGACCTAAATTAAGAAATTTTTATCTCTCATCTTGAGAGCGTCTTATCTCTCACCTCATGAGAGCTGAGTTTAAGCCTTTCCGTTAAGGCCTTCACGACTCCGTCTACGAAGCAGCGCTTACCAGCCTAATCGGATTCAACCTCTTATCACCTATATTTTGTTTTTTCAGATTTTGGTTTCTTTCATATTGCTATTAGAGTTATTAGGTCTCTATCGGTTTCTTCTCGTGTTCGTCATAATAGGGTTTTATTTCCGTTTCATCATCTTGTCTCCTTTTTTATTTTCATGTTCCTTTTCTTTCTTCTTATGTACGTTTTGTTTTTTTGGTTGAACTAGGGCTGGAGATAGAAAGCTTTATTCTGTCTCTCAAATTTACTTGCATTCATCATGACCGCACATATTGATTGTTCTCGTTACGATAACTAAATGAACTCTGAAATTGAAAGACTAGGGAAGGTGTTGAAACTTACGGAAGATGAAACGGAAGTGGTAGAAGTGCCGAGCTTAGATTGGAGGAAATATAATGAATCAACTGAACTAACACTTGTTGGGCGTCTTCTCACATAACGCGATTTTAACTTCACATCCTTTTGCGGGGTTATGAAGACACTGTTAAAACCTAGCAAGGGTGTGGAAATACATGAGATTGAAGATGGGAGAATCTTGTTCAAATTCTTTCACATTGTGGATAAACAATGGGCGATGGAGGGATGCCCGTGGTCTTTCGATAAACAAGTTCTAATTCTTAATGAGATTGGTGAGAAGGAGAACCCACTGCAAATACGACTCGACACATGCAGATTTTACGTGAAGGTCCATGATCTCCCACTCTCACGACAAACGGTGGAGATCGCTTGACATATTGGAAATAAGCTGGGAGGTTTTGAAAAACTCGATCCTAAGGAGCCATGGGGAGGTCATATGAGAACTAAGGTTCGAATCAATGCGTTGAAACCACTTCTTAGATGCATGAAACTCCAAGGACCGGATGGGGAGGAGGTAATTGCATCTTTCAAGTATGAAAGACTTCCCAATTTTTGCTATATGTGTGGAGTGATTCTCACATCTTGAAAGAGTGTGAGAAGCGGTATGAACATAAAGAAGAAAAGTTGCCAGTAGAGGATCTCCCATACGGACCATGGTTACATGAAGCTAACATGGGGCCTAATAAAGGGAGGCACTACAGTATATCGAGCCGTGAGAATTTAAAGGCAACTCCGAACGCGAATATCCCAAGATGGAGACAAGGGCTGAATTGCAGGAAGGGGAAAACGCGTGGAAAGCGAGTTTCAACGGCCATTCAGGAAATCAGTCTTCAACCAACCACTCTTCGAATGGTGGTGGAGTTCAAGGAAGAGGTAAGGCAGCATCTACATGCGGGGATCAGAGGAAAAATAGAGCAGATTCAACACTGTCGGAAGAAGAGGACAGTAGTGGGGGATCGAAGCCGAATGGTGAAGAGAAGGATCGGCGGAAAGATAGTGACTGCCAGCTGGATTTGATACTTGTGGACTCCTACATGCATGGGATAAATAAGGAATATCATGCACTGATGAAAAATGGTGTAGATATGGGCATTATCAATGAATATACACCATTGACTACAATTGAAACTGAAGAGACACAACAGAATATTCGCCACCGCTGACAGGAGGAAGGTCGGTGTATTCAAAAAAATTCTTTGAGCTCGAACGTCACAGGGGTGGTGAAAGAAAAAAAAAAGCAAGAGAATTCTGAGGAAAGGAGCCTTACAAATAGAAGAAAATATCGATGCTCAATGAAATAAGATGGTAGGGAAGAGGAAGGCTGAAACAGATGAAAATTCACGGAGTATTATGAAAAGAATGGAACGTCCGAATGGAAAGAATTCCCCACCAAGTCTCAATATTCAAGAGATGGAAAGAATATTATTTTATATAAATTCTTCCATATCAAGAAATTGTAGACGCGATCTCAACCGTATTCACTCCACAACTATAAATAGAGGTGGCCTTGAAAGAAAAAATACACACAAATATTCACAAGTTGAAGAGGAAAAAGCTCCAAGTTTTTCGCTCCACCAAGTTCATCAATCTTCAAGGCGTTCTTCGCGGGATTCAAGGCGTTCTTCGCGAAAATCTCCATTTGATCCGGTGTCAAGCTCCAAGTCCATCAAATAACCGTTTTTGAAGATCGCACTTCTGCCGAGGAAGATCGAGCTTCAACAAATTCAACAAATTCAAGTCAAGTTCATACCGTTCTCCGACAATCTTCAAGCAAGAAAGTCCGTTTGATTCGAGAACAAGCTGCAAGGCCCTCGACAAACTGTTATTGAAGATCAAGTCCCTTTTAAAGAAGATCAAAGTCCATATATCCGAAGAACTAAAGAAGAAGATCATATCGTTCTTCAACAATCTTCAACCAAATTTGAAGTCAAAAGTCCGTTCGATCCGAGATCAAGCTGCCAAGCCCTCGCATCAACGTTTGTCAAGCATCCAAGTATTTTGAAGATCAAGATTCTTCTAAAGAAGATTGACGTTCAACAAGTTCAACAAGTCAAGACGAAGATCAAATTGTTCGTCGCGAAGATCAAGTCAAATTGTTAATTCAAGATCAAGCTCAAAGCCCTTGGATTAACGTTCAACTTAAATCACGTGGAAGCGATCAAAGTCAATTCCGCCTTCAAGTCAACCAAGTTTCAAAATTAGAAAAGAATCAGAGGATTACTAGAGATTGTAACCACATATTCATTTGAATAAATAAAAATTATTTGTACTTAAATTTTCTTGTCTTTTATTTTAAAGATTTAGAATTTTTAACGCTACAACTTCTTTACGTAATATGTAATTTTTAATAAGCCATTCTTCTTAGACTTGGAATCAAGCATGTCAAGGGAATGCTACTTTTTGGACCTCCTGGTACTGGGAAGACTTTAATGGCTCGTCAAATTGGAAAAATGTTGAACGGGAAGGAACCAAAGGTATGCACAAAAGAGCTTATTTGCATGTTTTACTAGTTGATGGTTCCTGGTAACCGACTTCAGTTAATCTTAACTTCATTTGAAGTAGAATGGATACAAGATTGTGGTTGGCTTTTTCGTATGCATGTTGTTGACTACCCGCCTTCTAATCAAGTAGTACTGAATAATTAAATTTTCTTTTGGGATCCCAAATGGTACAGATATCAGTTAGTAGTTTTTTAGCTTCGTTTATCCAATTTTTCATATTAAATATGCTAACCTATCTTACATTGACATCTAAATGAAGAACAACATAGGTTTTATTTATTTATTTATATTCCTAACAACTTGACAGGCACTGATATTTAAAATTGTTATCTGAAGATCTGACATGGTTGAGAGTTGCTGTTTCAGTACATTTAAATAGTTTTTTTCTTTCTTAGCCCTCACGTTGTTTAAAAATGCTCATATATTTACAAACTAGATTTCTCCCTCCTTCTAAAAGTCTGCATTTGTTTTAAGACGATGCAATGTGTTGGAGCTCCTCCATTCAGATACGCTTATTGTCGTCTGTGGCACATCGTAACGTAGTTAAAACTGATTTAGGTGAAACTAAATGTTTCTGTGTCACCTATTAGCCACCTGGAGGATTTTATGTTTCACGTGAAGAATCATTGCTGCCTAGCTGGCTTATTGTCATACTTGAGGAGGTTATTAGGCTTGCAATATATAGTGTAATTATCAGAATGGATTGCTACTAATATCAGAGTTGATCGGACTTGCTTGGATTGCTACTATCAGAATTCGCGGTTCTTCTGTATTCCAATTTATTGTTATCCTACGTGTACTGGATGTGATTCGTAACCCTGGAATTGTAGATTGTGAATGGACCGGAAGTACTAAGCAAATTTGTCGGTGAAACTGAGAAGAATGTGCGTGATCTTTTTGCTGATGCTGAACAAGATCAAAGAACCAATGGTGAGGGGCTATAAAGGACTAAAAGTCCATATATTTCTTAGTGTTCTGGATTAAGTTTCGTCATTTTATTTTACAGGTGATCAGAGTGAGTTGCATATCATAATTTTTGATGAAATCGACGCAATTTGTAAGGTATGAAAATGACTCATTCACAATCTCTCTACAAAATCTTATTTCTAAGTTGGATTGAACTGACTTGTGCTCTCATCATTTGTCTGACATTGTGGCATATTTTGATATAATCCCAATTAAATTACTTAATAATGTGATATGGCATTTGAGTTTTTGACTTCAAAATTATCAGTCTCGAGGTTCGACAAGAGATGGAACTGGAGTGCATGATAGTATTGTCAATCAACTCCTCACTAAGGTATTTTATGGTCTCTGGGAGTTACTAGATTCCATTGCTTTTGGAGGTCATATGCCGTTTACCAACTCTAAGCGTGCTACTTAGATTGATGGTGTGGAATCGCTGAACAATGTCTTGCTCATTGGAATGACAAATAGGAAAGATTTGATTGATGAAGCTCTTCTGAGGTGAATATAGTTTAATATCTTTTGCTCTTGTTACGATTGTATTCGCTAAGTCCGCTCTTTAACTTATTCTAATGTTTCTTGATCTAAAAAAGTAAAAAGGTATTTATCCGCTTAATTCAGATGGCGATCGCTAACTATACAATGATTTCTGTTTTCTGGGTTTTTCAGGCCTGGACGTCTGGAGGTCCAAGTAGAGATCAGTCTTCCTGATGACAATGGTCGCTTACAAATTCTTCAGATTCATACAAACAAGATGAAAGAAAGTTCATTTCTTGCTCCTGATGTGAACTTGCAAGAAATTGGTATGAACTATTGTCTTTTTTTCTAATTCTAATTTCTTGTTGGAAGTTGTTGGAAGTAATTAAACGGGTCGCCCATGCGGGCTAAACCCGACCCGTGAATTTAAATTCAAATAAAGAGAGGGAGAGTGGTTTCTTTCCTAAATTTTGAATTAGAGAAACCACCAAAGTTTCCCTCCTCTCTCCCCATTAAATATCAGTTTTCTTATGAAGAAAACAATGCAGAAAATACAAAAACAAAGTCCTATTTTCGTAGAGAAAATAAGGAGAAAATGGAAAAGCCATTTTTGATCATCCTTTTCACATTTTAACGCTTGCAACTTGGCTCTTGGGTTGTGGCTATAATTCCTTTCCGTTTGTGATTGGAATTCGACTAAATTGGAGCACAAATAAGGGAGAAGAAGTCATGGAATCGAACCGGGTTATTAAACGTTCATGGGAGCAACTTTGGGATCCATTTAACATGGATCAAAGGTTAGTAATTCCTTCATTGGTATCAGAGCCTTATGGCTCGATTTCTGATTTTTTAGAACATGGATGAACATGTATACATGCCCCTTTATGCAAGTGTTATTTATGTTATATCGAAATCAAAAGCTTCATGATCATCAATGGTGATTTTTTTGATTTCTTCGATTTATGCCTTAAAATTTTTACTGTAGCATGCCTATATGATGTTTATCATTCCTGCAAAATTTCGTAACGAATGGCTTTGTGGTTTGTGAGATATTGCGAAGTCTTTGCGTTTTACCCGAAACTTTGACTGCATGCTGCGATTTCATTTCAAAGAATTTTGGCATGAATCTTGCGGGGTTAGAAACTACATGTCAAGAGCTTTCCATCCATATAAAGAACGTTAAATTTGGCCGAGAATTAAGAGAGTTATGGCACTTTCAATTTTCAGCCAAAAATTAGGATTTTCTGCGATTTTTTGGAGAAGATGCACAGAAACGCGACACGTGGCACATAGTTCATAACTTGCACCGGCGGCGCGTGGGGGCGCGTGAGAGGCCTACGATGGTCCGTTTTTGAATCCGAAAATTGCGTTATTCTCACAATTGGATTTCCTATTTTTCTGTAATTTAAAATAATTTTTTCAGAGTTCGAAAATAATTGTCTTTGGATTTTTTACCTTTTAATGAAAGGATAATTCTTCGAATAAAATATTTTTCTTTTTTGGAAAATTCTGAAAATTTTATTTTAGACTATGGAAATTATCAAAAAAGGCGTTTGAGCCAAGTGGGAGTGTATGGACATTTATTTGAGCCATAATTACTTTTTGTTTAACTTGAAAATTTAGTTTTTTTTACATAGTTGAGACAAAATTAGGCATTTAATGCCGTATTATGGTCTCGAGTATCATACAACGTACTCGAAATTATCTTAAAGATATAGGTTGTTTTGACAACTAAAGTAAATGTGTGTATACACTCCACAGTGTTAAAATTTACAATTTTAAACACAGTGAGATGTTTGAGAAGAAAATCCCGAGCTTGGAGGCTCGTAGTTCAAGATGGATGTTGAAAAACTTTAGAAATCCTAAAAGAGATCTATTTGCGCACTTGGTAGGCTATAATTTGGATCGAGGATCTAAATGTTACCGAATGTGTGAATGAGATTTGTTAATTGGATTTAATTTTGGAATAATCACATGTGAACATGAAGATAATTAGTTTAATTATTTTATGTGACGTGATGTATTCCGTAGTTTCGTGACGAAGCATGTATTAAAACATGTATGATTATGCTTAATCTTTTTTGGTTCATGTAGAATACATGTTTGTTTCCTTATGTGCATTTGTTTTGTGCATGTAATTTCATATTTTACATGATGTATGCACGCTAATTTTTTAGCTAAGTGGGAGTTCTATGGTTGGCAGAATTTTAGAAATTCTCACCTTGAACTTAGAAGATTTTCTGATTTAGAAATTACTTTCGTGATAATGAACGTTGGGATATAGATGATGATAGGCCACTTTGTGACCTCTTCGATTCCGTACCTTATGGTCGATTATCATGTATGCTGATTTGCTAGATATAAAATCAAACTTGTATAAGCAATGGACATTTAAGAAGATATCTATAGAAAATGACAGACCATGGCAACCAAGTTGGTCACGTTCATAGATTCAAATAAGTGCTAGCAAAGCACCTATCGTGAATTGAACTGACTGTAAACTTATATAGTTTAGATATCAGGATAAGACGGTTTGATACCCCTAACAACATCAATTAAGTCACTCCAAACCTTTTAGTAAGGTTACTCTACTCTTTAAATATAGATCTAAGGGCATACAGATGATTTAATTCCGCTGCATGTGCCATTCTGTATAGCCATGTGATTAATGATCTATATATAGATGGTGTACTTTTATATGTGAAATATAAATGTATGACCAACTTGTGTTTAAGACACTGACTAATGAAAATGGCGCATTTGTTAAATTCTGATCGATCACGACTATGATTTTGCTCAAGTGTGATCAGTAATTTTAGTCAGTTAACACACGTGGAGTAATATGCTCAAGAGTTAAAACCCAGTATCATTCTCATCATCATTCATTTGAACATCTGTAAATCTGTTAAATTGATTGTGTAAATGACCCAGTCAACTTTGACCTTAAGATGAACAACATTTTTGTTGTTATCTATGTTGATGTTTGAAGTTATTTTCAGGTTCACAATAACTTTGAAAGAAAACTTTTAAAGTTTTAAGTTGTATGTTGGACTGGAACATAAGACAATGATGAAAGGACTATTGATATGGTCAGAGAATGATTTAATGTGTTTGATCAAGGATAAACACTGATGAGGTTGTCGTGTTGATGTTACCTTCTAAATGCTAATCTTTTGATTGCATTGCATTGGTAAATAACACTTAAATAGATTTCCTATGAAGTTGTGTCACCTCTATGGTTATGCTACAAATCTTGTCCTACGTGGATTTTAGATTTATGATAACTTGAGACTGAATTATTCTTAAGGAAATCCAGCTAGTTCATGCACGCATATGAATTAGCAAGAGGTGGGAGGAATTGCGAGGTCATTCCTAACAAGAATCAGTGCATACAAATTTATTTGTGTCACGACTGAATCTTTTCCTACTTTCTACCATATGTGAGATGAAGAGGTAAGACTTGAGTCAAAGAATTATTATTCTTTGAAGAGTCATTGACTTGAGCAAGTTTGTGACTTAGCTGGAACATGTTGTTATGTGTAGCATTTGGTGGCTTAGACATCATTTTTTCTCTAAAAGTGTCAATATGTGACTAAAGAAATGTTTACTTACCGCACTAATTGTTGGGAACAATTAATGCAACTTTTTATGGGGTAGTGAAAACATTGATATAGTGTACTCGATACACGTCTTTGAGTCACATCGGGAAAATCAAACATTGGTTATAGTGTAGCACCTAAGTGGTCCACTTTCTTATTTGACCCGCTTGTTTGAATTTTCCTACATTGAAATTATTGACACAAGAATCATCTTAAAGATGATTTAGACTGAGTTCCCTTGGGATAACTCCCTTAATTTTCTATGATTTAACTAATACAAAGGCAAGCGCGAAACCATTGTTTCCATTACAATAGACTGTTATACCGCTCATTTCTCATTGTTGTTTAACTGTTGACAAATCTAAGATACGTAAGTGTCTTAGATGTTGTAAAGTTAAGATCCAATTGCTAGGATTGTAATGGTTCTTAGAATGTGGTTAGTGCGCAAAGTATATAATGGAAATGACATCTCACTAATAACTTATGATTTCTTCGCACGCCTATATGTTGGGTGTCGCCATTAGAAGAAATAGAAAGTTGTAGACGATGAGAAGTCCACAGAGACTTGAGTTGTAAAATTGATATCCTTGGGAGGAGACTCTTTCTCAACTAAAGTGTGGCTAATATGTACAATTGCCTTAGTATTTGATTTACTCTTTATGTTACATAAGATTGAGTGGAAGACTCGATCTAATCAGCCTAGGACATTGGAACAAATATCTTATGCATGCTCATTTCATTGTTGTTGAGAAGTATTGTTCCAGTCGTTAAGGTATGTTCGTATGTGATACACCCATTGGATGTGGTGTATGTGCCCATCATAAACATGTGGAGTAAGAGTAACTGTGATTAAATCGTGGAATTTTATTATTTGAGGTATGACCTTATTTGGTAGGACAACTAAGAGGTAATGGATTGTTTGTGATTTATTAATTTAAGTTATGGTTTGGTCGATTGGTTACTTGAGATCTAAGATTCAGAGCTTCACGACTCAAGTGGGAGCCTTATGGGGTAAATCAATTGATACATGACTAAAATTAAATTCAGTACAAGTACTGAATAAGATACGTTCAAGTAAATGTCTTACGACATTAGAACAACATTGATTTCTTTTTTCCTATCTCGAGGAGATAGATGAAATTCAAGCGACAAGCAACTCCATGTCCTATCTTACAAAGGTTTCTCAAATAAGTGAGATGGAACAAGTTTTTGGACTCTGTATTTCTATATGTCTGACTGTGTACATTGGTACATGTACTGGTAGACTTATGATTAAGGCACAAGATATTTGAGGACTAGTGTATTCACAAAATTATATTAAGAATGTGCAAATCTTTAAGAAGTATATGTTTTTCTCGTGAAAGGGAACATGTTGTTTATAGACAACAACTTCATCTTTTGTGGGTGAAACTCTACTAATTGACTGTTCATTGATAGATATGAGTTTTAGGATTATTTTTTATGAACCTTGAGGTTGCATTTCTCGATTGAGATTTGAGTACAGAAATCCATGTATAAGTTACTTGATTTTGTACTAAAGGCATAGATAACCAAGTTTAAATACTTATGTTGATCTATGGCCTTAGACATTATTTTCGACTATGATTTATGAGATCTATCGAAAGGTAATCTCAAACGAGCTTTTCTAGATAATGTTCTCACATTAATATCAAAGAGATGATTAAATGTGAAGCTCACTAGGAACAATCTATGTCTTCACGATGAAAAGTTATAGACCGTGTTTTTGATTAGACTATGGTTGATGAGAATCATTTTGGGAATGATTTCCTTAGTCTTTCTTTGTGAAAGTGTAATACCATTTTCTTTATCAGATTTCGGTGCTTATGAAACACTAAAGAGTGATTCTATTTTCTTTAATCATGAAAGACTTGGCAGATGCCTAAAAGATTGTGTGGTTCGTTTAAAATAATAACTCTATCAATATTAATGATGTCTTGTTGATTAGGATTGTGAGAAGTATGCTTCAACCATTTAAAGATGGCCATTCTTCTATTCTTTGAATAAAAAGTGAATTTGAGGTAAATGTACCTCTTAATGTTCAAATTCATAGAAATCATTCAATTTCTTGATGCTTTGCATCTTGAGCTGCGTGGAGTGATTTAAAATGAACTTTGAGGAAACTGGTGCTCCTTACAATGGTGTATATCTTGAGCTTTAGAATCTACGGAGACTATATTTAGTAAGATGTTTAAACTTCTGTTGGTGGTGAAATCTCTTTGACGAAGATTTACTGCACTACTCATCTATCCTGATATATGTCATGCCATGGGTCTGGTCATTAAATATAGCCCAATTCTTAAGAGTAGAATTTGGACAATATTGATATAGGATTGTGAACTCCTATACATACTGCATACTAGTAAACTCAATAATGATTTTGGTCATTATTGATCAAAATACACTTATAGTTTTACAAGAGGTGATTTGACTTGGAGTAAATCGACCTATGTGTTTGCTTCTTCATTAAATGATGATGCTGTTTGTTAGAATAGCTGAAAGCAAATGGGTGTGTGGATGTGCGTATGAATGAAAATTTATAGCACGTGTTGTTGCAGTATAATGTGTTTGGTCAAAGAGACTAGTTTATCATTTTGAGACAGTAAGTAAAGTGGGAGCCGTTGTGTGCTTTATGATGATATGCATCAATTGCTTACAAGAGAGTCTCAAAGGGATAACAACAAACACTTAATCACAAAAAGATTATTTTGTGAAGAGATATTTGTGCAAAGAAAACAGTGACTTTGCTGTGTAGATCTATGCATTAGTGATGGTTAGTTTGATAACTTAACCTTGACCTGGAGATACACTCTTGAATTGTTAGAATCTCAAGGTTTGCGTAGAATCTAACCTAATTGGATTAGATGATATCCAGTTATTTATGTCCATGAGTTCAAGACTTAAATGCTATATAAGCAGATGCTTTTATGGTGAGAGCATTAAAGTCTTAAAGTATGTCTGACAAGTAAAGATTGACTCTCTCACACGAGTAATCGCCTCTGACATTAAGAAGTGTGCAGAGATGAGACAATTATGATTTTGTTTGGATATAAAGTCATATTTATCTTATGATGTCGCCTTGATTGATGATCAAGATGAGATTATTGTTGTATCACTAAGTAATCGTTATGGATTCCCACCATCCATTATACTTGTCGTAGAGCCAGATGTGAGTTTTCTTGTGATTGGTGTTTGTAGAGGACTTACAAGGAGAAAACTCAAGTTAAGTGTTAAGGACACTTGAACTAAGATCTGTACGATGCATTTTACTTTTAAATATGACATACGCTTCCGAAGAGGAAGACATGCATCGTAGCATGTGTTTCATACCACATGTGCTTTTGTGACCGTTGGGATAATGAGTGAATAGATCCTTGTTTCCTCATTGTGTGAGACCCATAGGTTTATAAAACCGTAAATGATACCCTTATGACTTTTTAACTTTTTCTCGAGACTTTATTTTGGTGTTGCTACTTTAGCATGTCTCCAATAGCCATGTTTGATTCGGTCATGCGGAACATGTCTAGGAAAGCAATCATTTTAATGTTAAGAGGTTTAAGATTAAAAAGGAAGACTTTCTATGACTTGCTCCTATCGTGTATTCACCGCGATCGCAGTTATGTAAAACTTTGATGTTTGAGATGTAACTGTGAATACAATGAATAGTGTTGAAAGAGAGTGTGCTCTTTTTATGACAAGGAATTAGAGATGCTCTGATTGATGCAAGTAAGTGAAGTCTGGGGTATAGCGAGATATATCGTCCTCATGTTGAAGAAGTTAAGCTGCTATATATCCTTAACCGGTGTATAGCTTTATGCTTAAGTGTTGAGCCGCCATATATCTTTAACCAGTGTATGGCATTGAGCTCTAGTATGCTCGCAGGTCACACGATCCATTTGCCTGTATGAAGTTGTGAGTATGTGAAATTGATCTTACTAGACTGGGATCTAGCCCTCATGTGCGAGTGGGAGATGTTGGAAGTAATTAAACGGGTCGCCCATGCGGGCTAAACCCGACCCGTGAATTTAAATTCAAATAAAGAGAGGGAGAGTGGTTTCTTTCCTAAATTTTGAATTAGAGAAACCACCAAAGTTTCCCTCCTCTCTCCCCATTAAATATCAGTTTTCTTATGAAGAAAACAATGCAGAAAATACAAAAACAAAGTCCTATTTTCGTAGAGAAAATAAGGAGAAAATGGAAAAGCCATTTTTGATCATCCTTTTCACATTTTAACGCTTGCAACTTGGCTCTTGGGTTGTGGCTATAATTCCTTTCCGTTTGTGATTGGAATTCGACTAAATTGGAGCACAAATAAGGGAGAAGAAGTCATGGAATCGAACCGGGTTATTAAACGTTCATGGGAGCAACTTTGGGATCCATTTAACATGGATCAAAGGTTAGTAATTCCTTCAGAAGTAGACAGCAACTAATCATAGTTTTATCAAAATGAAAAGATAAATATCTCCAATTCTCCGGGAATTTACTATCAGCTTTCATTTCGGTTTGGAGTAGGCTACACATATCATCTGTTACTTCGTTATCAGTACAGATGTTAATGGGTTAGAATAATATGGCTAAATACTTTTGGTACATTAATTTAATAAATTAGTTTGATAAATGCTTACAGATGTTAATGTTTACAACAACTTACTATTGTCAGGATAAATGCTTATGATACATTAGTTTGAAACTGGTATCCAATTCAGAAGAAATTACTAAGACTAGATGGATGGTAAGTGGTTTGTGATGATTAAATATTTTGAAGACAAATGACTTGATTAATCTGGGGTCGTAGTGTGGTATCCGTAATTAGACTTCTCTTAGTGGGTACATGGTTGCTTTTTTTTTTTTTTCTGCTTCTGGAGAAAGGGAAGTCTGTTCTTGAGGTCTCTGAAATCTGTCTGATATTCTTAATTATATCATTACGTGTTTCATACGAGGATATCAAGGTGCAGAATATTTCTATTTCCTTTTCATTCTGTATGGTGGTCTACCTTAGTATAATTAAAGTTTTGTTATGGTGCAACTTTGCACATGGAAATTTTATAGATTTTGTGCATGCTGTTCTTTAACATGACAGCAGCTCATAATCTGTATCTGCTATGTGTATTTGTAAACTTTTGCACGCAGTAATCAATTATTTAATGCTGAACCTCTCGCTTATTAAAGCTTTAGTGTGGCCTAATGCTAAAGTTTTTGTGACTGGGTATTTTTCTTAATTGATGTAATTCTTAAACTACTCTCATTCCCTGGATGCAGCTGCTAGGACAAAGAATTACAGTGGGGCAGAGCTTGAAGGTGTCGTCAAAAGTGCAGTATCATATGCATTGAACAGGCAACTAAATATGGATGATCTCAGCAAACCAGTGGACGAGGAGAACATAAAAATCACAATGGATGATTTTCTGAATGCCCTTCAAGAAGTAATCCCAGCATTTGGAGCATCCACAAATGACCTTCAGCGCTGCAGGTATCTCGTAGACTTTGCAGCTAATGCCAAACTCTCTCGGTTAATTTTCTGTTCTATGAAGGTGGTTTAAATTGTAATTTAGATCGGTAAGTTTTTTATTCATCTTTATTAACTTTCCACAGAGTTGAGGAGGGTGTTAGTGTGTGCTGTTGGTTTTCATTATTTGCACCCTGAGGAATGAGTGTTGTTGTGTACTTGTTTATGCATTTTGATGCAGCTCTCCCGAATTGCGATATCATACTTCTTATGTTATTATTGCATTTCCACACCAGCATTGGATTTCCAGTAGTTTCTCTATTGAAAATTGATCATCCACTAATACTTCTTGTAGACCGAATGGCATCGTGGAATGTGGTGAACGACATAATCATATTTACCGAAGTACTATGCTGTTGGCAGAACAGGTTAAAGTTAGTGAAGGAAGTTCACTTATGACTTGTCTTCTGGAAGGCCCTAGTGGCAGGTAATTGATTATGGAATTTCGCCGCGTTTTAGTAGTAGATTATCATTATAACAGATCTGTTTCATTTTTTGGACAGTGGTAAGACTGCAATTGCAGCAACAATTGGTATAGAAAGTGATTTCCCTTATGTCAAGATTGTAAGTACCTTTTTTTCTTTCTGGCCACATGTATGCTATAATAAAGTTCATACTATCTTGAACTTATTCATTTTTGTTTTGAGTGTTTGTCAGATTTCCTCTGAATCAATGATTGGGCTCGGTGAGCGCACAAAATGTGCTCAAATTGTTAAGGTTTTAGTCAATGAGTTATCCTTAATATATTTTCAACTGCTTTCCCACAAAATATCGCTTTTTACCTTGTGAAACCATCCTGTGTTTTCCGTGAAGGTGTTTGAAGATGCTTATAAGTCTCCCCACAGCATTATTATCCTTGATGATATTGAAAGGTAGTGGTGTCTATGCTGGGAGAATATGATATGGTCATTCGATACTCATGGATAGATTAAGTATGTATTTGTCTTCGCAGGCTACTGGCGTACGTGGCGATTGGGCCTTGTTTTTCAAATTTAACAGTTCTATTTTGGTCTTATTTCGTCACGATAATAGAACACAGTAATACAGTACAATGGGAATATAAATGACCAAAATAATGTTAATCCTCTTAAAGTAAACGGACTAACTTTGTCCGAAACACCTACTATCTATTACAGATCTTACACTGATTTAAATACAATAGTAATACTAAGTATGCAACGTATCGAATTGCGGCTGTTCGATACACGCCTCGAATGGTGCCGGTTCGATGTTGAGTCAGCGCTAAATAATCTCAATAGGACTTTGGAGCGAATCGAATCTTGGCTCGTGTCGAATTGGGGAGCGTATCGAATGGAGGGACGTATCGAATGGCTGAATTCGATGTGGTCAGGTTGAGACATAAGTTCAATCTGCCTCTGAATGCTCAAAGTTGCCCTATATATAGCAACTCGCATTGTGGGCCCCGAAAACAGCTGTAAATTATGCATCGAATCATATCAATTCGATACGCGCATCGAATCATAACTATTCGATGCGCTGAAGGTATCGAATGGGCCAGATTCGATACGTTAATGGGCCGGCCCAACTGTATTGTCGGCCCAATCCTGAAATACCCCCATCACATAGTCCCCCCAGTTTGGGAGACGTTAATAGAATAATGACGACTTCCAAACTCACAACATATCTGTATTAAGAATTGTTAGGCATCGAACTGTTACAATTCGATGCGTGAAATTATGAGTATCGAATAGTGATCCGTTCGATGTGCGCATCGAATTATGAAAATTCGATGCGCACGAAACAGTTGCGGCCCATGGGCCTATATATAAGGGACCACATGTCTGACAATCTTGTTTTTATCTGGAGGGAATATTTTTTATTTGTTTCTCGACCGCATCGAACGCAGTCTGTTCGACACGGGACGTATCGAATCTCCGATATTCGACACGTTACTAATTGTTTAATTTTATAAAAAACTTATTAAAAATTATATTTTTAGGCTGATATGGCTCGTATAAAATCTCGAAGTCGCAGCAAAATTGTTTTATCTCCTGAGAATATTCATGGTGCTCAGGGAATGGGCGAACGAAATGAGCAAAATGAGCCTTCAGGTGCGGGTCCATCTAATACATCTTCGTGGAACCCTTCTACCATAAGACTTGGAGGTATCAGTGCGGGCACTCGGGTGCCAATAGTGAGTGACTTTGAACGTCAAGAAAACTTTGCTACGAGGAGATTGGTGATGACACCAACCGATATCGGTGGACGTATTAGAGTCGGCACCAACCGCCAAATTGAGATAATGGAGGACATCGATGCAGAAGACGATAAAATCGCTGCCAACTTAGCTAAGTTTAATGCTGCTCATCCCCATTTCAGGGAAAAACGCAATGTAGAAACAGCAAGTTCTTCTCACTCAACCGATGAGCCCTGGTATGAAGTCGCTAAACGAAAATCAATGGAAAATATATCCGCCCGCGAAGCTCAGAGCATTCCTCCCAAGAGGTCTCGACCTTCAGGGAATCCAAGACCTGCTCCACCTGGAAGCCTTAGTAATTATGATTTTCTCAATGATGAAAACTCAGAATCATTGAGTGCTACACTGGGCGGATACCGACTAAGAGAGGAGCAGGCTGGAGAGATTATGCAAAGTTTGTGGCCGCAATTGGATCGTCAAAATGTAATCAACCGATTGGGGTTTCAAGGTTTGGCTCGCTTTGGGCGCCTTTTCTTTGCTGCTGTCATCTTAGCCGAGGTGCAAAATCAACACAACGCTGTTGTCGACAATCTACGTACTACTATCAATAATGGAACGTACAGTCGCCAAAATGCACTGAAACGCGCCAGAGAGTCTGAGTTGAAAACATCTAAGGCGATCCGTGATAAACATGATGCCGAAGTGAAAACCCAGAAAGCGGTAGAGGACGCAATAGCTTTGCATGCTGAAATCGATGCGTTGAAAAAGGATAACGAATCCCTAAAACGCGTGAATCGTTCTCTCGAGGCTTCAAATACAGATGCTGAAAATGCCATTTCCAACTTGCGTCGCCGAATTCAGTATTTTGAATCTGAAGAATATAGGTGTGCTGTTGTTGAGAAATTTAGGCAGAGTAATGTATGTAAATGCCTGGAATTATTACGCGGTGCTGCTGACATGCAGTATGGGATGGATGTATGCGTTGGTCAAATAGGGCATCTTGGATACCTTGGAGAAGGTTTTCGCAATGACATGCTTGATGTAAGGCGTGACGCAAAAATGGAAACATCCAAAGATAACAGTGATGATGACGATGATGAGTTACACACGCCTCATTCTGGCGATCCATTCTATACGGTGTGGCGGGACCGTAAAAAATCAAAAAAGTCCCATTCAAGCCCTTTAAGGCCCAAATCACCTCATGTATCCAAGGGTAAAGAGAAGATCACCCCCAGCACTACTCCGGGTGATCCGGAAAATGTTAAAAAGGTTCTTCATGATGTTTTTGGTTCGGGCGATAGTGAGCCGGAATTGCTACCGAAAACTTCCAGGTCTACGATTCTTCTTAGAAGTCCTCCGAAAAGAACTGATTTCAAAGATACTCGCCCTGCAATTGCGGCTAAAAGAAAGAAAATGAGCAGCGCATCTAAGGCTTCAGGTCCTTCAACAGCTTTTGTAAGTATAAAATGTCCTGCTCAAGGTAACCTGGCCCCTTCGCTGGCCAGCAAAAAAGGTGAACCAGGATTATCAGTTAGTGCCCAGTGTACAATTTCTCCCAGTAGGTATCAACTCGAAGATCCTGCTGACAGAGCAGAAATTGTCTTGCCTGACAATTGGGCACAAACCGAAGAATTAATCCTGACAGAAGATCAGATTCAGGGCAATTGTGTCAATTTTGTCCGTTCAATGGGATTGGTTCTCCGTAAGGAGTCCCCCCATTCTTCTGAAGAGTAGCGATAGTTTGTCTACACTATTTTGCGGTTATTAAGTTCATATTTTGTACAAAACCTTGTAATTCGTAAATGGTTGCTTTTTCAATGAAAACGACTCAATCGTTTGACATTATCTGCTTTTTGGTATGCATTCATTCGTTAAATGGTGTTTATAACGTATTCCATACGCAATATTTCATCAATTTGCTCGTTGTTGTGATTCTGTCCAATTAATATCCTACTTTCATTTGCAGTAAGATCATGAGCACTTTGAGTTGTGACTGTTTTAGTTAGAGTAATATTGTCTTACCTAATGGAGATGTCAACTGAGTTATTCCTGCATAGGTTATGAATTGCATGCGCCAATATTTTGGTCTTATTATCCCTTCATCATGTTTTTCTGTTTTGGCATGCGTGGGTGGACCACTTCGGGCCTTCTTACCCCTCCGTCATGTTCTTCTTTCTGGCATGCGGGAGTGGACCACTTTGGGCCTTCTTACCCCTCCGTCATGTTCTTCCTTCTGACATGCGGGGGTGGACCACTTTGGGCCTTCTTACCCCTCCGTCATGTTCTTCCTTCTGACATGCGGGGGTGGACCACTTTGGGCCTTCTTACCCCTCCGTCATGTTTTCTTTTTGACATGCGTGGGTGGACCACTTTGGGCCTTCTTACCCCTCCGTCATGTTCTTCTTTCTGCATCATTTAACAAATGAAGATTTTCAGTTAATAATAATCTCTAAACAGAATCATCGTAAATGTGTGTAAGAAACATATATTTAACGAAATTTCTTCTATTTATGCATAGTAACGCCTGAGATGTTGCACATTCCATGGGCGTTTCTGTTGAACTCCTTTTAAAGTCTCCAAATAATAATATCCTCGTGAACTTGCTCGTGTGACTCTAAAAGGCCCTTCCCATTTTGGTTCAAGCTTCCCGATATGCTGTTTAGCTGCAAGGCTTCTAAGAACCAAGTCTCCTACTTCAAAACTTCTGAATTGGACTCTCTTATCATAGCTCTTGGCCATTGCGGCTTTATATGCAACAGTGCACTGATAAGCATCCTCTCTTGTGGATCCTATCATATCTAGATCCATCTGTCGTAACCTGGCCGATTGTTCCGGATCATAATCAGTGATCCTGCGCGTTGGCATACCTATTTCCGCAGGCAATACTGCTTCAGTGCCATAGACAAGAACGAATGGGGTTTCTCCTGTCGATGTTCTCGGGGTCGTCCTATATGCCCATAATATTCCTTGAAGCTCTGCTGGCCATGTTTTCCCCGTGGCTCTGACTCTCCTTTCAAGGTAATCCTTCAATGTTTTGTTAGTAGATTCTGTTTGGCCATTGGATTGTGGGTGATATACCGACGTGAGATTGTGTGATATCTTTAATTCCCCAAACCACGATTTAATGTGCTTCCCAGTAAATTGCGTTCCATTATCACACACAATGGACCTTGGTATACCGAAACGGCATATAATGTATTTCCAGATGAACTCAATCATATTATTCTCCGTGATTGACGTTATAGGTTCCGCCTCGACCCATTTTGTATAATACTCCACTGCCACTATTAGATATCGTTTTTGACCTTTGCCCGGTGGAAACGGACCAACTATATCAATTCCCCATTGATCAAAAGGACATGCCACGTCGATTGGTTGCAGTTGTCGTGCCGGTCTGTGAATAAGGCGAGCGTGGTATTGGCAACTGTCACATTTTCTCGAATAAGCTGTTGCATCTTTACGTAAAGTTGGCCAGTAATATCCTTGACGTAATATTCGTTGAGCTAACGCTCGGCCCCCGGAATGATTTCCGCAGCTACCTGCGTGGATCTCTTCCATGACATATTCGGCTTGTGTAGGGGTCAAACATCTTAACAATGGTCCTTCGAAAGACCTTTTATACAACTCTCCATTACTGATAGTGAACCTGTATGCCTTATAACGCATTCTGCGTTGAGCATTCGGATCCGCTGGCAAAATGCCCTGTTGAAGATAAATCATAATTTCATCCTTCCAAGACGGGTCCTCTTGTATTGTCATTATAAATTCCACCCTGACTCCTGTGGTAATATATTTTGACTTCCCAATTGAAGGTTTGTCAGCAACCATAAGTGTGATTCTTTTTTCTGCCAAAATTTCTGAAGAACTTGCAAATTTAGATAGTGCATCTGCTTTGGCATTGTCGTCCCTGGGGATTTGAGTTATATCAAAAAAATTGAACCTCCTTGCCAATTCTTTAACTTTTGCGGCATACAGCTTCATAGTTTCCTCGCGTGTCTCATACTTTCCGGAGAAGTGATTTGCCACCAAAAGCGAATCGGTGAACACATCTAAATGTTCAATGTTGAGTCCGAGTGCCATTTTAATCTCTGCAATTATTGCTTCATATTCAGCTTTTGTTATTCGTCACCATGTAATTCAAGCTGATGGCAAATTCCAATTCTCTCCGCTCTGGGGACAGGAAATGTATTCCAATTCCCCCCCCCCCCCTGTGAGTTGTGGCAGATCCATCAGTATGCAATATCCATGTTGTCGTTGCTCTACTGGTTCCTTCTTGGTTTGATATAGAAAATATACAACATGCGGTCTCCACTACACTATTACCCAGGGTTTCGGCCATGAAATCTGTTAGGGCTTGCGCTTTGACCGCGACTCGCGGCTTAAATTCCAACCCAAACTCACTGAGTTCAATCGCCCACTTCACCAGTCTACCAGAGGTTTCTGGTTTCGCCAATACTTGCTTCAATGGTTTGTCAGTCACCACAGTAATCGGATGAGATTGAAAATACGGTTTCAGCTTTCGAGCTGTAACAACAATTGCCAATGCAAACAGTTCTATCTCCAAATAATTTCTCTCCGCCCCCTGCAGTACTCTGCTCACATAATGTATTGGTAGTTGCTGAGCTCCTCTCTGTTTAAGTAGTACTGTACTGATTGCATTTGCAGATACTGCCAGATAGAGATACAACATTTCATTCTCCTCCGGTTTTGCTAACAACGGCGGGCTTACTAGATATTTCTTCATTTGCCTAAACGCTTCTTCACATTCCGGAGTCCAAATAAAATTTTTGCTCCGTTTCATCACTTTAAAGAAAGGGAGATTCTTTTCGGCAGATGTTGATATAAATCTTCCCAAGGCCGTCAGGCGGCCCACCAAGCATTGTACGTCTCTCACTGTCCTAGGCGAAGGCAAATCCAGTACAGCTTTTATTTTATCCGGATTAGCCTCGATTCCTCTCTCATTTACCACATATCCTAGAAACTTTCCAGCCGTCACTCCGAAAGTGCATTTTTTAGGGTTTAGTTTCATTCCATATGTCCTCATTATGGTGAATGCCTCATCCAGATGTCGCACATGTTCATCAGCTTTAAGACTCTTTACAAGCATATCATCAATATATACTTCCATTGACTTCCCAATTTGATGGTAAAACATTTTAGCCACCAACCTCTGAAACGTTGCTCCCGCATTCTTTAATCCGAAAGGCATCACCCTATAGCAGTACACTCCGGTATCAGTTACAAATGCCGTTTTACTCTGATCTTGCACTGCCATGAAGATTTGATGAAAACCGCTCTTTGCATCCATCATACTCAGTAATGCACATCCTGCTGTAGAATCTACTAATAGATCTATCCGCGGCAAAGGAAATGGATCTCTCGGGCAATGCTTGTTTAAATCAGTATAATCCACACACATCCTCCATGTAGCTTCCTTCTTTAAGACCAACACAATATTGCTCAACCATTCTGAGAATCTTATAGCGTAAATATGTCGAGCTGCTAAGAGTTCCTGCACCTCTCTTTCAGCTGCTTCATTCTTTTCTTTGCTGAAATTCCGCTTCTTCTGCCGTATAGGTTTCGCACTCTTATCTACATTCAGATGATGTACAATGATTCTTGAGTCTATCCCTTGAAGGTCTGAATCTGACCACGCAAATATATCTGAATTGCGGCGAAGGCAATCTATCAAAGCTGCTTCTATCATCCAATCCATTTCTGCTCCAATCTTGATTACTTTTTCAGAACTTTCTTTGAAAAGCTGTACGATTTTGAATCCTCCCAAAGGTTCCATTTTGCATTCTTGCCATTGCTTCAACAATTGACTCTCTATTTTATCTTGCCCCTGTTTTTTAGGCTCAAGCCTAACTTGTCTCGGATCTGACTTTGTTCTGAGCTTTTTCTCGGTTTGCTGTTTCTCAACCACATTCAAGTGCCTTTTATTTGTCATCCTAGCTACTCTATCTAAAAACAGTGTTTACGGTGTTCCCACAGACGGCGCCAATATTTTGGTCTTATTTCGTCACGATAATAGAACACAGTAATACAGTACAATGGGAATATAAATGACCAAAATAATGTTAATCCTCTTAAAGTAAACGGACTAACTTTGTCCGAAACACCTATTATCTATTACAGATCTTACACTGATTTAAATACAATAGTAATACTAAGTATGCAACGTATCGAATTGCGGCTGTTCGATACACGCCTCGAATGGTGCCGGTTCGATGCTGAGTCAGCGCTAAATAATCTCAATAGGACTTTGGAGCGAATCGAATCTTCGCTCGTGTCGAATTGGGGAGCGTATCGAATGGAGGGACGTATCGAATGGCTGAATTCGATGTGGTCAGGTTGAGACATAAGTTCAATCTGCCTCTGAATGCTCAAAGTTGCCCTATATATAGCAACTCGCACTGTGGGCCCCGAAAACAGCTGTAAATTATGCATCGAATCATATCAATTCGATACGCGCATCGAATCATAACTATTCGATGCGCTGAAGGTATCGAATGGGCCAGATTCGATACGTTAATGGGCCGGCCCAACTGTATTGCCGGCCCAATCCTGAAATACCCCCATCAAGTTCAAACATTGTTGGTACTCCTAAAATGGCTTCCTCCAAAGGTGTTCAAATATTGCCAAATCCAATTTGCTATAAACACACACTACACTCACACATGTAGTATGCATCAACAGTTCTATTCGACTAATTTGTGAATGTATATTTCTTATGTCTGTACGCCGAACACTGTTTGGATCTGTTTACAGAGATTACAATTACCAATTTTCATCAAAGTGATTTATTATTGGTGAAGGACTAAAACTGTAAAAGTATATGTAGCCTGGTCGGCTGGTCCTCTTGATGATATAGATAAGCTTTACTTGTCTGTTGTCGCATAAAGCATCTGTAAATGAATATCAGGCTTCACCTTATAATATAATGTAGGATGTAACTGCATTGTCTTTCATCAGAGATGATTTTATATCACCTCTTTATTTATCAGGGGAAAAGAATGCTTGTTATCGGGACCACTAGCAAAGAGAATTTCCTGGAGTCATTCGGTCTTCTAGATGCTTTCTCGGTGATATACCATGTCCCAACACTCAAGACTGAGGATGCAAAGAAGGTAATAATCGGAACCCCTATCTCTTGCATATGCATATTCAAGAAGTAAGTTGCGGACATGTTGTTTGAGAAAAGCTTGCGATAGAAAATATAATTCCTTTACTAATTGATGGTGTTCTTATCTAAACTTGGAGTTTACAATTCTTATAGAACATTTCAAACTTTTGTTCAAAATATAGTAGTGAGCGATGACCGGCTTCACCCCATCACTAGCGTACCATGGCTTTACCATTCATATTCTCATGTTTCTACTGCCTCAGGTGATACAACATGTTGGGACCGAAATCGAAACCCAAGAGTGTTCATGTCAAATCATCAAGAATTAAACACATAAGCCAAATAACTGGATTGCGGAAGCGTACCTTACACCATATGATTAATTGCTTGCGAAACGTCGTGTGGTTGGTCTTCCAAATCAGCACGAACCCCTTGAGAGTTCCTTTAGTTCTCTCTGGATCTAACTATCGATGGGATGTAGTATAGAAAGTGACTCGTGTGATTTGGGGACCATGACCACCTTTATATATTAGGTCACCAAAACCCTGGTGCCCTAATTCCGTAACTTGGGCTTCGGCCCATCATCGTAAGCACAAGTTACAACAGTCTCTACCCATTAAAGGCCCACACCCTATTAGATACATTAAGCCCATAGTTTAACCGAACTTTAGATCACTTTTATTGGGCTTATTATTAATGACATTTCGTATCACATAATTATTAACATATAAGCCCAACGTTGGATTAACGATCCAACATTATTGGATAAAAGATCCAACAATCTCCCACTTGGGCTAATATGTGAACTTCATAATTATGTTAAACCGAATTGAGCTCATTTACTGTCATTACCGAATGTATCTACAACCAATCTCGTCCATCAATCATACCAACATAGAATCGAAGGGGTCTTTGTCGCATTTATCGTGACTCGACCCATCAACGGTCACGTATGTCAATATAACTAAATGACATAGATCATGATGTGGATGCGTAGCATGGAAACTTCATGTAACGTGACCATAACATGCATGTTTCCAACTAGTCCTCCCTTAAATCTTAGTGAGATCGAACCTCAAACTGAAATCAGAGTATAACTTTACTTGAAACTTTATTTCTGCAGAAACAACCTTAAAATCCTTAAACTGGATTAACCAAAAGCGTATATATTGTAAAACATCTACAAACTCCCACATGAGCTGAATTTCTTTAACTGGTGTGTCATCCATATGAGAGACCCGCTCATAAAACCTTTTGGATGATATTTCTTTAATTAGTGTATCCACGATATGGAGTTTGTGTTAATGCGCTTTATAGACGACTGTTTACTCTGAACTCTTTATTCAACAACTAGGAATATGATGTCTTGTGTAATTTGACATTATCAAGATCCTATTGTTAGAATGTACAACTGCTTATTATTGTCACAAAATAACTTTAGTGGCACGTTTCAACGCTATCCACTTCACGCAGCCTCGTGACAAAAGTATACAGTCATACTTTTATAGTTGGACGCCTTATAACACACTATGGACACCGTTGTCATGAAAGTAATTACCATACGAGACGGTTAAGTACTCTTTCTAAAATGACTCTCATAACAAGCAGATGAGCATAGTTTGATGTAAAATCATACTTTTAGGCATCTACCTAAATCGGAGTCAGTATACTTTACGATCTCAAACTGACCTGACCTCCGACATGTAAGCATGTATCCTTTAAAATACTTTAAGTACTATAAGACTCATTTGGCTTACTCAAATAACTAGCCAACATTTATTATAATTCGAACACACTAAGAATCTCCATTGCTAAGGCATATGAAAAATTCTTTATTACCTTTTGCTCAAGAACAACTTTTAGGGTATTAATTAAATTGTACTATTCTCTTATAAGAAAGAGTATCAAAAGCAATGCAATTACACTATAGTTTTACTCCCACGGACCTTATGATATTTACTAAATTCATCTCAAAATTAATTGAGACAATTACTTGATAAACTTGAAATACCATTCAAAACTTTACTAAAATACTCAGATGGATTTTTTTAAAAACTTGCAAACCATAATCCATGCGTCTTTTGACACAAGGTTTTCTGGATGCACTATATATACTGTCTCACAATGTTGCCATTAAGAGGCAGTAATCATATCCATCTCGTAAAATTCATAGTATATCTTTAATGTTATGGTTCTTGAGATGCTGAAGTTTGTTCTTTTGAAACTACTTTCTAAATGGGAGTTTCCTTGACATTGTCTTAACTTGCATAGTATTGAATAGAATGACAAAGAAGTCAAGACCTATTCAACATCCATAAGAATACAAACATATTCCTTCTGAAAGACAATGTCTTCAACTTTATCTCCCCCCGCAAACTCGGCTTTTGTAAGATTGCATTTTGCTTTGTCCTTAGGTATTAAGGAAATACGAGATATTCGAGATTTACTCCCTAATATCATCCTTTCGTCATACATATTTAAAAATTAAAATTGTCAAGAATGTATGTATTTTAGACTTATCATTCTGGACAACGTTATTTTTATATCTTCAAGGAACTTAACTTATATATATATATATATATATATATATATATATACATATATATATTAAACAATACCCCTAAAAGTTACTAAGATTGTCTTGTTCATGACCATCCTACACATGCGTTTAATGTTTTCTCCCACAATTTTATATTACCCTTGTTGCA
Organism: Linaria vulgaris; assembly: GCA_948329865.1. Taxonomy (NCBI): domain Eukaryota; kingdom Viridiplantae; phylum Streptophyta; class Magnoliopsida; order Lamiales; family Plantaginaceae; genus Linaria; species Linaria vulgaris. The sequence goes on along the minus strand of OX415249.1, from coordinate 8,828,075 downwards.
AAGGTAAATTTTATCCTTAAGATGTGGTAGAGAAGTAATCCGTAACGCAAGATGAAGATTCATGATAAAAATTGAAGTGCTTTAACACCGAAATATAATTTATGTTGGTAGTTTTTGTTGGTAGTTATAAGTAGCATGTGCTACAACAGAATACATCTTATACATGCTGACATTAACCTTGAAGCAAAATCAAATTCAAATATTGGTAATTCCCATCTCAAGATACCGGAACTCCATTAACATTTTATCTTTGACCAAATGCTAACTTGTAAGTGGTATCTTGAAGCAGTAATTAAACTTTGACAATAAATGTCGAACATAACTCTACCTTTGGCCGATATTATGTTCACATGCAAAACCGCGTAATCATCATAAGTTTTAATTCTGCAAGTATGCATGCAATTCTGATAAACATCGATCTTCCTTTTGGCCGATGGACATTCACATAAGTTACATGCACATTACCATTTATATTTTCAAATAAATTAATTTCCACAAGAGAGCTCACTTTTGCGAGATGTTGCTTCAATTAACATATCTAAAAATATATACATATAACTTTTCCAATATTAGAATTCAAGATTGCACCGAAAAATTTGGGCTTCTATAAAAGGTTATCCTTTTTAATCACAAGTCAATGGTCAAGGTTTTGACCTTTGACTGAGTCGGGACTGGACAAGTCAAACTCGACTTGTATCCTGCTCCAGTTTCTTGACCCAAGCCCAAATTTTTAATCTTTTGATTTAATTTTATTAAAGGCTAAAACTTTAATTCTTTAACTTTAGTTATAGTTGGGCTATGTAATTTTATTAAAATTCAAGGCCAATTTGGAATTGGAATTTTCACAGGCCGGTTTGCAATTTGTAGGATGAAAAGACTGGAATTGCAATATAACTAGACTTGATTCCAATTCTAGAAAAGATATAGGCTGAAATTGCAATGTCAGGGGACGTTTTGCAATTAACAAGAAAGGGGTGCAATTTTAGGAAACTTCTGGACTAGAGTTGCAATTAGCAGGGGCCAAATTGCACTTTAAAAGACTTGATTGCAATATCAAGGGAACTATTTTGCAATATAAATGAAGTTTAGGTTAAAATTGCAATTTAGAGAGACATTAGTAATGGAAGGGACTGTTTTGCAATTATACTCATCTTCTTCATCAAAACAACAACTACACGCCGCCGCCTCCTTTTCAAGAAATCTGCAGCGCCCGTCAACCGCCATCAGCAACACCCCTTCTTCTCCGGCGTGTCCTTTCGCTGCCAGAAGACTGACGACGTACCTCCTTCGCCGGAACTCTTCGATCCGGCGCTGCAAATCCTTTTCCTTTTTTTTTTTTTAAAGAAACTGTTGCAGCGGCGACTTTAGAGCCGCCGCAGCTCCTTAATCCGCCGTGGTCGGGCAGTTTAAGTCCTTAATCGCCGGCGGGTCCGATTCTCTTTGTTTCCCTTTTTTTTTTTTGATTGAACTGTAGCAGCGGCGGCGAACTGCTGTCCGTGCCTCATCCGCCGTGGTCGGGCGGCCGAAGTTCTTAATCGCCGGTGAACGACGTTCACCGGCGTCTTGCGAATCTTTGGCGTTTTCCTTTTAGGAAACAGGATGTTGATATACTGCTTGGAAGTTTTTTTTTTTTTTGCTTTCCTTATTACCAGGGGCGAAGCCACGGGGGGTGCATGTGGGTGCACCTGCACCCCCCAACATTTATAAAAAAAAATATTCATATATATATTAAGTATATATTATTATGTAACTATGGATCGTATATTATTTGCCCCTCCCCCCCAATTAAATTTGAACTTATCAACTTACAGATTATAATATGTTTTCGTAGCCCAATAAAGATGATAATTAAAAAAAGTAGCCTACCATCCAACAAAAAGACATTGATTTGATTAAAAAAAGAAAAAAAATCAAAGTTTATTCTCTCTCATCTCCTGAAAAGTGAAAGGAATGGTTTGATTAAAAAAAGAAAAAAATCATTCTCTCTCATTGGCTGAAAGTGAAAGAAAGGCTAAGTGCTGTGCTGTGCTCATGGATGAAAATTTCGGTACGGGATTATGTTTCGGTTAGCTAAAAATTAGAAACGTTTCGTAATATTTCGAGAACTTTTCGGCATGTTTCGAAGAGTTCGTAAAATTGTAGTTATAACTACTATGGAAACTACATGTATATTTCGTATCGGTGAAATCCAAAACGGAAACTTTTCATAACTTTTCGAGGAAACGCACGGAAAATTTGATCCATGGCTGTGCTGTCCTGCGCATCCTTTCTTTCTTCTGCAAATTTGTGACTGTAAGTGCTGCACATCCTTTTTTTTTTTTTTTACTTTTTTTGTGTTTTCATAATTGCTATAGTTAATTGTATAAATATAACTATGTGTTGATAAAGTATACATTAGATAGAGCAATATATGGATTTTAGGTTAAATGTGATTTTTGTTTGATAATATTTATGTAAAACAGTGTTTGACATTATTTATTTTCATTTCGACGAGATTAGATGCTTTTTCGAGATTGAACAAGTTATGTTTATTATTTTGATGATATGCTTAATATATTTGCTTTGACGAGATTGGATGCTTCAACAACTTTGTAAACATGTACAATTCAAATATTATTGGTTTGTTAATGATCAAATACATGACTTTTTTTAGGAAAATTTATTATCGTTAATAAAAAATTATTTTATATTTATATTATTATTTTAATTAAAAAAAATTGTCATAATCTCGCCCCCCCTCTTGTAAATTCCTGGCTTCGCCCCTGCTTATTACTTTAATTCGTTGTAAAGTAGGGGATAACCTGAATCTCATAATTAAATTATGAAGGATATGAAATTCCGAAAAAAACTGAACCAACCTTAATTGTTCTTGATTCTTAATCTCAACCTTTATTAAAAGGTTACCAAAATTCCAAGGAAACAATATATAACATACTATATAACATACTATAGTATATATATCCACCCAAGGAGATGCAGAGGGAAATTAACAAAATTAGCCCACTAACTTGGCTTCGTTTCAATTTTAGCCAACTAACTTGGCACGCGAGAGTTTTGGTCCGCTAACTTGGCTTCGATGACAATTTTGACCCACTAGTGCCACGAGTCACCAAAATCTACCCAGTCAGCATGTCATGGCGCCACGTGTCAGCATTTTTTTTAACGTGGCATTCTTTTATTATTTTTTTTTTTTTGCACGAAAGGTAAATATATATAGAACCCGATAGAGCGTCATATAAGGATGCAAGGGGCATACCCCAAGATGAAGCAATAAGTCTAGACGCGCTAAACAATCAACACGAATAAGTCAGTGCACTATCTAGCAGAAGAATACACGTAGCTCTAGCCTAGGACTATTGCTAGTGTAAAGCCTCTAACCAAATCTACATTCCATACTCCTAAGACAGTACCCCCTTCCTTCCGATTCCGGGTCTAGCCCGTGATCGTACTCTCCTTGGCACCGCCATGTAGAACTTGGATGCTCATGTATGATAGTGTGCTTCCACTGACTCTGCACTCTATCGGTGGGATCAGAGTTGAGAAATACCACCTGCAAATGGAGGCTGCCAGAACCACTTTTTGTGCCACATGTAAACCTGTAAAAACAGAAAACTTTTTTCCTCTGGCCTGCAAAACCAAGTGTAACATTTGTCCAGCCAAGAAATAAGCTACAAAAGAAATTGCTGAAATTTCCCCTGTAACCCTAAACTCTAGATAGATTGTTGAGGATGCTTTTGGTGTATCTATTTGCTTTCTTCCCTAATATATACATGATTCTCACCTGAAGTTCACTGGCTATATCCTTACACAAGCTTTGGACTGGGATTAACTTTTCTTCAAAGATTTTGACATTTCTCCACCTCCATATACCTGCCAGAATACTCCCAAACATTGCTGCTCTTACTTGGAACACTACACCCTTTTTCTTGTTTGATATGCTGAACATTTCCACCCAATGCTTAATCTGCAAATCATGTACATAAACTCCCACGGCCCTCATCAAGTTCTCAAACACAGGCCTGACCATAGGACATTGAAAGAAAAGGTGCTCCATAGACTCATTAGTAGCATTACACAAAGCACATGTTGTTTCATTAATAATATTGAACTTAGCTAATCTGTCTCTTGTTGCTAGTCTGTTATGCAATGCTAGCCAGTTAATGAATGAAGTTCTAGGAGTGGATATAGCATTCCATACCTGGGCACTCCAGTCCACCATTGGTGTTTCACAATGAAATACCTTATAGCATCTGTCAGCCACCTGGTTTTGAGGTACTCTCTTCCAGTCACATGCTTGCATGGTAGGAAACTTCCTCCTCATTTCATCTCTTAGCTTTAATATGGTCCTCCACCATGGGGAGTCTCCTGACTTCAGCTGCACATTCCATATACTCCTTCCTTTCAATTTATACTCATTTATCCAAGTGGACCATATTGTAGGACTGTGGTGCTGGTTGTCAATACATGTCATATGTGTGCATAGGAGTGCTTTGTTCCAGCTCAATATCTCTTTGATTTGAAGTCCACCATGTTCATGATCTTGGCAAACCCTGGCCCATGCAACCAAGTTTCTTCTCCCACTTTCTTTTCCAGTCCACAAGAAGCTTCTGCAGAGTGCCTCAATTTTCTTTGCAACCCCTGTTGGGATAGGCATTATAAAACACCAAAATCTCTGGATGGCTAGTATTACTGCTTTGACCAATTGGAGCTTGCCTGCATAACTCAGTTGCTTGGCTATCCAACTTTGTATCCTTGCAATTATCTTTTTGATCAGAGGCTCATATTCATCAATCTTTAGTCTTCTAGGACTCAAGGGAATTCCCAAGTATCTGACTGGAAATGTGCCTTCAGGGAATTTCCAGATGTTCATTAGGTTCAATTTTTCTTCTTCTTTTACCCCTGCTATGAAGATTGAGCTTTTATTGTTATTGATCTGGAGACCTGATGTGGCTGAGAACTCATCCATTGTGTTCTTGAGTGTTTGCATGGAATTTTGGTCTCCTCTACAGAAGAGCAATAGATCATCTGCAAAACACATGTGAGTAAGGTTCAGTTTGGCAGTCTTAGGATGGTACTTGAACAACTTGTTATTATGAACATTAAACTTAATTAATCTTGACATGTATTCCATGCATAATACAAAGAGATAAGGGGATAAAGGGTCCCCCTGTCTCAATCCTTGTTTTCCAGGCATAAAGCCTTCCAAACTGCCATTGATACAGAATGAGAAGTGAGTAGTGGATACACAAGTCATGATCATCTTTATAATTTCCCTGTCAAAACCAAAGCCAAGTAAGACATCATGAAGAAAGGTCCAATTTATGGTATCATACGCTTTTCTAAGATCTATATTAAGCATGCATCTAGGAGAAATATTTTTCCTATTGTAACCTCTAATCAGCTCTTGAGCTAAGAAAACGTTTTGAAATAGATCTCTTCCAGCTACAAAGGCATTCTGGCAGAAGTTAACCAGATCAGACATAAGGGGTTTAATTCTATTAGCTAATACTTTGGTGATAATCTTGTAGATGATATTGCAGCAAGCAATGGGTCTATATTCCGCAATGGTTGAGACATTAATAGCTTTAGGGATAAGACACACAGAAGTGGCATTTATTTGTTTGAGAAGTTTACCTGTTTGTTGGAATTCCAAAATAGCTTCATGTACCAGTTTACCTGTGACTGTCCAACTTTTCTTGTAGAAGCATGCATTCATTCCATCAGGGCCTAGGCTTTTATTATCATTCATACTGAATAGAGCTTTCTTGACTTCCTCCTTTAGTATAGGTAACTTTAGCTTCTGATTCATTTCTTCTGCTACCTTTGGTCCCATTTGGAAAACCTCTTCCTTTACTTTGTTCACCTGTTTCTCTACTCCAAATAAATCATGATAAAATTGCAATATATGGTTAGTGATATCAGATTTTGTATTAAGCACATTACCAGCATTGTCAAGAAGGATATGTATACTGTTAAACTTTCTTCTGGCCTTGATTTGCTGGAAAAACAATCTACTGCACCCATCTCCTTCCTCCAGCCATGCAGTTTTTGCTTTTTGGCTAAGTTGTTGATGGAGCAGTTGATGGAGGGTAGTGTACTCATCCTTAATCTGTTTAGCTTTCTGTTTAATCTTCACATTCCCAGGTGTATTAAGTAGTTGTTTATGTATCTCATGAAGTTCCTTGTGCTTGCCCTGAACCCTCTCGTCTAGATTTTGAAACTTGCTGTTGTTGAGCCCCTTTAGCTTTTCTTTGATGGCTTTCATTTTGGACACAAGCTGATACATTTTACACCCCTGGACTGTCTTCTCCCAAGCTTCAGAAACAATGCCCATAAATCTATCATCATTTGCCCATATATTTTTAAACTTGAACGGAATTTTGGTCTTCTGATCGGTTGCAAAAACTCTAGTAACACTCGATGAATGGTCTGAAATCCCAGGTGGGAGGAATTGGACCACTGATTCCCTGTTAGATGTGAGCCAAGTTTGATTGATGAGGACCCTATCCAATTTGCAGTAAGTATGGTTATTACTCCAAGTAAAAGTTGGACCAGCAAACTTATGATCCTGGAGTCCAGTTGCCTCAAGCATTTTATGTAGCTCTTCGCCTACCTTGATCTGGGTAGGCTCTTCACTCCATTTCTCGTCAGCCCTTAGAACCACATTAAAATCCCCTGCCAGAACCCAAGGGTCTTGAATCTGCTTAGCTTTATTTTCCAGCTTATCCCAAAGAATCTGTCTCTTTTCACTCTGATTGTGAGCATAAATGAATGTCATCTTTCCTTTCCAATTTTGATCCTTCGTTTGTACGTTACAGTGGATATGTTGATCATCCATTTCCTCCACCGTTAAGTTTACTAATTCATTCTTCCAAACAAGGAGTATCCTACAATTCTTGCTGCAGTGAATATTGCTTTCCACCTCCCAGTTCTGCTTCAATTTGTTGCTTACTCTGATGAAATTTTAATCCTTCAGCCTAGTCTCAATAATAGCTCCTATATTGCACTTATGGTTAGCTAGGAATTGTGTCATAGCTACTTGCTTAAGGGGATCATTCAGACCCCTGAAGTTCCAGACCCCTATCTTGATATCACTGTTCATTGGGGTCCCCCCTTTTTTGTTTCTCTTTGTCTTCTGATTTTCCATAGTCTCTGGACCCCCTGCTCTTCTCAAAATCTGCCTTATAGACTTCTTTTTCGGGCCCACCTCTTCCCACTCTTCTCCTCCCTGATTTGTGGTTACACTCTTGGTTTTCATCTGCTTATTTGGTGATTTTTGTGTTGCCTGCTCCACTGATCTTCCTTCATTGCCATTCTTCCCTGAGGTATTAGTTGGTTGCTTCATCTGTTGTGTTTTTTCCTCCAACTTTTGTTTACTTGGTGTTCTCATCATGTCCCCTGCATTTCCCTCTTTTATATTCTCTTTCTCCTTTATTTCAAGTTCCTGCATCACTTCATGATCAGGTGATGTAACCTTCATCTCCTCACTGTTAGAAGGTATCCTTCTCCCAGCTTCACTGCTCTCTTCGTTACTGTTTCTAACTTTTTCAGTGCTCTCTCCCTTTTCATCCATGTTCTTCATGTTTGTTTCTAGAGTCTGTTCTTCTTTTTCTGTTATAGTATTGTCCCTTGGTTTTGTTTCTGGATTTAATACCACCCACGTTTGCTTTATTGCTTGACAAGTTCTGGCATTGTGCCCAAAGTTGAAACACTTGAAACACTGATGGGGTCTTTGCTCATAGACTATTCTTTGCTCAAACTGAACTCCATCAGGTCCCCTCAAATTAATCTTATTAATCAGTTGTTGTCCTGCTTGTAATTCAACAAAGACCCTAGCAAAAGCTAACCTATCTTTAGATGATGTTAACTTATCTATGTAGACAGGTTTTCCCACCAAGCTAGCTATCTTTCCTATCATGTTTGGGTTCCAAAATTGCAAATCCAATGCAGGTAGTTGTATCCATGCCGGATAATTTTTCAGTTTGTTTGGGTCTAGCTTCATACCTGGTGACCACCTTTGTAGCACTAGAGGAAATGATCCTTTGACCATCCACGGACCTCCACCGTAGATTTCCAGCATATCCGCCTCATTCTCGAATCTGAAAACAAAGATTCCTTGTTGAGCTACATGTATATGAGGTTTGATATTCCACCTGTTCTCCACATATCTCTGAATTGCTTCAAAAGGCATTTTCATCCCCACAACAGCTCCAATAAGCGCAAATTTCCAGTAATCAATCGATTCGTTTATATCCTCGCTTGTGAATTCCAGTGTCTCTCGATTCGTTGGGGGGAAGTAGGGCACGGCTACCCCATTTTCGAATCTACGATTTCCAGCAAACAATTCATTAAACCTTCGAGTGTTGCGCTGTTGATTTATTCCGATGTCTCTGAATGGCGGAACCCTAGGTGGTGAGCGCGATCTCTCTTTGTTCTCAGTCAGATCTCCCTCCTCATCTTCAATTTCTGTGATTTCCTCCATTTCGCCCTCTTCCTCTGTATCCCCTGACTCCATGAGTGCCTCCATCTCTTCTTGAAGCTGCTTCTTCCCCTGATCTCTCCTCTTCATCGTGGATTTGATGAAGGAACTGAACCCCTAGCTGTTGAATTAGGAATCGCACACACTATAGGTGTAAATCGCCCATAGTGTACGGCCCGTTTTTTTACTTTGTGTCGAAAGTTATAGCAGTTTTTTATTATTTATTTTATTTCCACGTCATTTTTATTTTGTTTAATCTTTAATTCAGAAAAAAAAAAAAAAACAAAAATCAAAGAAAGGGGGTCAACGGATCAGTCACAATCTTTCTCCCTCATTCTTTCTCTCTCCCCGATTTTCCCTTTCCAACATAAACCCTAACTCCATTGAACGATTTCTCCAATGGAGAATGTAAGGGCGAACGTGAGGGCGCTTGTGAGGGCTGCCGAGAATAACAACGATCCAATTCCTACATATGGTATGAACTTTCAAACTTTCAATTTTGAGTTTATATTTTGAAGTCTGATAAAAAAATTAAGTATAAATATGGATTGTTAAGTTCTAAGTTTTAGTTACAGATTATGTGTATACTTTGTTAAAGAATCCAACCGTGAAAATATAAGTATAAAAGAAAAGGGGAATTTCGCAAAGTTGGTCCTTTAAAGAATCCACTTTTCAAAATTAGTCCTCTAAAGTGGCAAGGGCCGTTTTTAGTCCTCTAAAGCAACTTTAGTTTCAAAATTGGTCCTCTATTGTGTCTCATTGGTCCTTTTTCGTTGAAGTTACGAATCTACCCTTCATTTTTTTTATTTTTTTTTTAGTTTTATTTTTTATCTTTTGAATAATTATATTTACACCCCACAATTTTATAATAACCATATTTTAACATCCTAAAAATAAACCTCTATATTTTATATACTTCTTAGGTTCAATAAACTATGGGAAGATTTCAAATTAAATTTCGTTTCTCAAGAATATATATATATATATATATATATATATATAAATAATCATTATGTATTACAATATATTTATATCTAGATTTAAAAAAAAAAAAAAAAACAACCATCGTCCTGCACCCACCTACCCCCCCCCCCCCCCTCCGCCTGAACCCATCATCTTCTTCACCCACCCACCCCGCCCCTCCGGCCCACCCCCACACCCATCATCGTCCTTACCCCCCACCCCCACCCCCGCCGCCAATCATCTTCACGATGATGTTTTTTTTTTTCAAAAATAAAAAGTAATATATTTTAAATTAAACATTTTTTATGCATATATTGCATATTGTAATAGATATAATAGATATAAATATATTGTAATACATATATATATATATATATATTATATTTATATATATTCTGGAATTAAATATAATTTTTTTTAATACATAAAGATATATTATTATAAATATAATATTTCTTTTATCACATAAAGATATATAAGTGATTTAAATTTTGGTTTCAAATACTCATTTTCTTCTATTTTGGAATCCGTCAAGAGAATGAAAAAAAATATATTACTTGATATTATATAATCAAAATTTTAAACTTTATAAATATTTTATAAGTAACTAGAAATGAAATTTTATTTATTTTATAATATGGGCATTAATTTTTCAATTCTCCTTTAATTTAATATAAGATTTATTGGGTATGCATTTAATAACTCAAAAGATTTGAATCAAAATTGAAGGAAAAAAACTGAAATGAAGGGTAGATTCGTAACTTCAACGAAAAAGGACCAATTTTGAAACTAAGTTGCTTTAGAGGACTAAAAACGGCCCTTGCCACTTTAGAGGACTAATTTTGAAAAGTGGATTCTTTAAAGGACCAACTTTGCGAAATTCCCAAAAGAAAAGTATTTAGGGATGTTGACAAAAATATATGTTTGCATTTGTCCAATGATCTCAACACATTTTGTTAATTGGGGTTGTTTCATTTTGGTTAATTGGGGTTGTTTCATTTTGTTACAGATGGATATATCCTCACAATTACACTTCGATTGCATTTTGGAGGAAAGATTGTGTACACTCCAGTTAATGAATTCTGTAATTTGGGAGCTTTTGTTATGTGATGTTGATGTTTAGCCCCATGGGCAATGGAATGCAAACTCTATTATATTAGTTGTTTTCTAGCTATGGAAATTTTGTTGTGATGTTTAGGAACTGGAATGGTGCTTTTTTATTTTGTGATAGAGGAGTGTTGTTTTCTGTTAAGCAATTGGAATGGTGGTGTTCTATATTGAATTAATCTTGCCAGCAATTTCAAATTTGATTACTGAATGAATGTTTACAGGACTTTTAATTTATTATGCATGTAAATAATTTTGCAACCTTTTTTTTTTCGGGCAGGCAGCATTCAAAAAACTGTTTGCTGTTGATGATCATCAAGGTCTGTTTATATATATATATATATATATATATATATGGATGACATTTGTGTTTTTCTAAAGTCAAGTCACTATAAGATCACGATGTTCATTTACTACATAATTAAAATGTGCTGTTTGTTTTCTCCTTTCTTTTTCCTTTTCGTTTTGATCCGTTGACACTTTACTTTTTTTTTTCCTGAATTAAAGATTAAACAAAATAAAAATGACGTGGAAATAAAATAAATAATAAAAGAATGCCACATTAAAAAAAAATGCTGACACGTGGCGCCATGACATGCTGACTGGGTAGATTTTGGTGACTTGTGGCACTAGTGGGTCAAAATTGTCATCGAAGCCAAGTTAGCGGACCAAAACTCTCGCGTGTCAAGTTAGTGGGCTAAAATTGAAACGAAGCCAAGTTAGTGGGCCAATTTCGTTAATTTCCCGAGATGCAGATATCGGAACGAAAAACCAACCAAATAATAATTCTCAAATTGAAACAATAAGAATCAATTGTCAAAGAATCCATAAGCACGAGAATTCAAATTTGATTTAATTCAATAACAGCCGTATGAAACAATTTAAGAATTCTAAGAACATTAATTTCTAAACATGTTTCAGAATAGAATCTCGACCGTATAATTATCCTTCAACATCAAAAGAACCAAAAAACTGAATTATAATTCTTTGTCTTAATTTAACCACAAGAAACTGTTCTCAAATTTAAATTTAAACTTAAACATAAACGTAATCTTCAAATTTGAGAACGCCCATATAAACAACTAATCATTGAAATATAAGTTATAAACTTTAATCCCAACGATTCAACATGAAGCAGCTCTGATACCACTTGTTGGGACCGAAATCGAAACCCAAGAGCGTTCATGTCAAATCATCAAGAATTAAACACATAAGCCAAATAACTGGATTGCGGAAGCGTACCTTACACCATATGATTAATTGCTTGCGAAACGTCGTGTGGTTGGTCTTCCAAATCAGCACGAACCCCTTGAGAGTTCCTTTAGTTCTCTCTGGATCTAACTATCGATGGGATGTAGTATAGAAAGTGACTCGTGTGATTTGGGGACCATGACCACCTTTATATATTAGGTCACCAAAACCCTGGTGCCCTAATTCCGTAACTTGGGCTTCGGCCCATCATCGTAAGCACAAGTTACAACAGTCTCTACCCATTAAAGGCCCACACCCTATTAGATACATTAAGCTCATAGTTTAACCGAACTTTAGATCACTTTTATTGGGCTTATTATTAATGACATTTCGTATCACATAATTATTAACATATAAGCCCAACGTTGGATTAACGATCCAACATTATTGGATAAAATATCCAACACAACATGCCAATGTTTTCTCCAGTGATGACGTCGATTCTGCTGCAGAAGCATTGAATGATGTAAGTTTCAGTTAATACATTCTCCATCTGGCGTCTAAACAAATTTCGACTGATGGAATGCTCAATCGTAGTCCAGCCATTTCAAAAAAATAATGCCAAGTAAAAAAAACGTTTGTTTGATATGTAGGTAAACTCTGATAACATTTTTGTTTTGACCATGATATGTTTGTATTCCAGATGCCCCTGAAGAAACTGTACATGGTGGTTGAAATGGCTGCGCATAAAACAGGTGGTCGGGCGGAATCCATTTATTGTGGTAACGGAAAGATCAACATATCCCATTTCTTCGATTGCCTACAGGACATCAGGCGGTATTAGTGCAACACCAAAATAACCAAAGTTGTAAATTTGATTTGGTCCAATATCTTGTTCGTACTTGTTGTCCATTGGGAGAGTTTACCTATCACTTGGCTGGCTTCATTCTGTATCCGTTGATCAGCACTATTGAGACATTAAAAGAAATCTCTTTAAGACATATATTTCTTCTTTTTACAGGATTACACTATAGCAAGTTGCAACCATAAATTCCGTAATGATACGTATTAAAGAATGCCGTGAAGTAATATATATATGAGGCTTTATGGTTTTAGGCCTTATATAGAAGATCGCCGTATATTGATATACTGGTAAAAGGAACGTGCATATAGGTAAGTACAGTCGTTGATAATATGGCATGAATTATGCTTTTATGATTTTATTTGTGTATGTTATTTTCAATATCTTATACAGATGGAGTTGTTTATATATATAAGATTAATTACAAAAAATAGAAGGTTTTTTTTTTAAAAGGTAGTAATTGAAGTTCTGATAAGGCGAATTAAAAAAAAATTGTTTTGAGAAAAAAGTAGCAATAGAAGTTGTAATGCTTTCTGGTATATACGCCCACAATTAATTAAATATTAATGATTTGTTATGCAGAAATGTGAAATTTCACTTGTCTCATATTGGTTTCTCATTCATCAATGCAAACTCATGGAGAAACATGTTTTCCACGAAAGTATATGTTATGCTTTTAATGGCTATCCTTGAATAACTGAATCAATAAAAAATGTATGCTTTAACAACATATATAATTGTCAATGAAAGTGCACCGCAGCGTATATATCCATCGTTATTCTGTGACCAAATTAAACACTTGGTGGTAGTTTGAAGTAATAAATTGCACCATATATAGTCGGGTATACAGATAATTTCACAAACTTTGGCAGTAGCTTAAGAAAAGCACTGCACCATAATCGTTTACAGACAATTCCACTAACACTTTGATAGCAGCTTGAGAAATATAGTACACCATAAACTTAAGATTGGTAAAATTACCTTTAGTTCTTGTGAAAATAGACCGATATATTGCAAGTAACTAGTTTTTGAGTGTAATCTTTCAATGTAGAGATGAAATATATATATATAATATAATGTTTTTGATGAATAATAATGTTAACTATTTTCAAAAATCATAAAATAAGAATAGTTATTTAGCCTCTCATTAAAATCGTAAAATAAGAATACTCTTTTACAATTGCATAGCTGCATGCACCAGTTAATTATGTATATCTTCCTATAAGAAAAGTAAAAAAAAAATGAAAATACTTTTGGAGGCTCAGATTGATCTGCATGTGATAATTATAATGAGAAAGAGAATCCAACCACGCTATGGCTGCAAACCCACGGGATCGCCCCGCCAAGATACGATTCAAATCTCACTAACCCGACCCATTAGCTACCTTTCGCAATACATAGAAACCACCTAATTAAACAATTATCTTATTTTTTTAAATATACACACGTATGTGTTTCCGTGGTTATAATTAATTTTTTAAGAAATTGCAGTTCACAAACCGAAAATGGGCAACCAAGTGAATCCAATAAGCATTCTCAATGTTATAACATTAATAGCATATGTTCAGATTTGGAATTTAATGCATATGTTTTCATTGGGTGGCCGGTTCATTTTTTGAATGGATGTCCAACTTCGATGTGCACCTAAAGTAAACTATAAATTAGACCGTTTTGTTGTTGTGCCCTTTCAATGTCATAGGTAATTTGGTTTATAAATCTACTCTAGAAGCATTAGTTCAAAGTTGAAACTTTGTTGAAGCAATGTGATGTCGTATGAGAGGGTTATGGAGTGTTATTTTTACTTATGCAGTTAGGCTATTCCGTATGTTTTCACTATTAAATCTCCAACACTCGGTTTTGTACTACTCTCATGTTTCATGTTTCGTTCCGAATTGTGTGCTTTAGTTTTCCTTATGAAAGATTGCCAAGTGTTGTTGTGACCACTACAAGAAAAATAGGTCATTAGGGACTGTCTGGGCGGTCCCTAATGACCCCCTTGCGGTCACTATTGTCCAATAGCGACCGTCTAATGGTCGCTATATTGCGGTCGCTATTGACAGTGGTCGCTTGCCAATAGCGACCGTTAAGCAGTCTCTATTGAGGTCATTAGGGACCGCAAATTAGCGACTGTTAAGCGGTCCCTAATGACCTCAATAGGGACCGCAATATATCGATTGCTTAACGGTCGCTATACTTTTGAAAAATAGGGACCGCCCAGACGGTCCCTAATTTTTACAATAGGGACCGCTCAGACGGTACCTAATTTCAACAATAGGGATCGTCTGAGCGGTCCCTATTTTATTTCTGAAAGTAGCAACCGTTTGACAGTCGCTACATTTTGAAAAAAAAATTAGGGACCGTTAGACGGTCCCTAATTTTACAATAGGGACCGTTTAACAGTCCCTACTAATATTCGTAGAATTTCTATGAATACTAGTAGGGACCGTCGAACGGTCCCTAATATCAAATATAGGGACCGTTTGATGGTCCCTAATATCAAAAATAGGGACCGTTTAACGGTCCCTACTAATATTCATAGTATGAATATTAGTAGGGACCGTTAAGCGGTCCCTAATGACCTCCAGAAAAAATAAAAAAAAAATACAATTATATTCCGGATTAAATCCGGAATATAATAATTATTTTTTTTTTGTAAAATTGTAATTTTAACAAGATCAAAACAATAAAATGATGAATAAAAAGTTAATATAATGACAATTGATATGAAAGAATAAAAGAATGTGAAAAGATGAATAAAATGAGTAATAATATAAAATGAATGAAATAAAAAACATGAATGAAATCAAAAACATGAAATCAAAAGTGAAGAATAGTAAATGAAGATCCAAAATAAAGAAAGTATAAGAAAAAAAGATTGTATTGGTGAAAAAAAGAAAATGAAAATCCAAAATAAAGAAAGTGAGAGAAAAGAAAATGAAGAAAAGATTGTGTTGGTGAAAAGAAGAAAAGTTTTTGTGTTGGTGAAAAGAAGAAAAAAAAAAAGATAGTGTTTTTGTGTTGGTGAAAAGAAGAAAAGAAGATAGTGTTTTTTGGAGATAGTGAAATGGGTGTAAGAGTGGTGAGGTATATATATATATATATATATATATATATATATATATATATATATATATATATATATATATATATATGATGGGATTCAATTAGTTTTTGTCCGTTGGATGATTTAAGATGATCGACGGTTTGAGATGGCGATCCGTGTTAAAGACATGATGGAGTACTTATGACCGTAGATTAGGATTTAATCGACGGTTGAGAATTGCTTTGGTGAAATTCAAATTTCCCCCTCATTTCCGCCAAAAAATTTTGCCAAAAATTCAAATTTTACGATTTTAGTGACGGTTAAATGGTCCATAATATCAAATTAGGGACCGCTTAACGGTCCCTACTAATATTCATACTTTTGATATATGAATATTAGTAGGGACTGCCAAGCGGTCCCTAAATTAACAATAGGGACTGCTAAGCGGTCTCTAATTGGACAATAGGAACCGTTTGGCAGTCCCTACTAATATTCATACTTAAAAATCGCTTTTTTTTATTGATGTTGTTGTGTTTGTGATTGTAAGCAACCAAACTCATTGTACTATATAAATTGAAGTAATAAATGATTGCAAAACCAACCTTATAGTAGATTAGTTGTGAAATAATAGATTAATTGAGATCGATCGAGTTATTAACGTTCAAGATATATTTCACAAATGTACAACTAATTATCATTAGTTAGTTGTAATTGTTATCCGTGTTTATGATTTACTTCACAAACGTTAGCATAGATACGATTATGAGGCATAATCATTAGATCAAGTATTCATTAATTATACGTATATATGTAGATCAAATTAATTTGTCATTATGTCATTCGTCGTACAAAACAGTAGGAGAATCTTCAAAGCGGCCCGTTCTCCTTGTATAATGTTTGGATATACAATGTGTCGTTGTACTTATTGTTATTTTAACTATTACAATGGTTATTATGAACTAAACATACAACGCGGCACCTCGAACCATCGAAAAATTCATAATTTTGTTGTATGAATATTAGTAGGGACTGCCAAGCGGTCCCTAATTTTACAATAGGGACTGCCAAGCGGTCCCTAATTCAAATTAGGGACCACTTAACGGTCCCTACTAATATTCATACTTAAAATTTGATTTTTTTTATTGGTGTTGTTGTGTTTGTGATTGTAAGCAACCAAACTCATTGTAATATGTAAATTGAAGTAATAAATGATTGCAAAACCAACCATATAGTAGATTAGTTGTGAAAAAATAGATTAATTGAGATCGATCAAGTTATTAACATTCAAGATATATTTCACAAATGTACAACTAATTATCATTAGTTAGTTGTAATTGTTATCCGTGTTTATGATTTACTTCACAAACGTTAGCATAGATACGATTATGAGGCATAATCATTAGATCAAGTATTCATTAATTATACGTATATATGTAGATCGAATTAATTTGTCATTATGTCATTCGTCGTACAAAACAGTAGGAGAATCTTCAAAGCGGCCCGTTCTCCTTGTATAATGTTTGGATATACAATGTGTCGTTGTACTTATTGTTATTTTAACTATTCCAATGGTTATTATGAACTAAACATACAACGCGGCACCTCGAACCATCGAAAAATTCATAATTTTGATGTATGAATATTAGTAGGGACTGCCAAGCGGACCCTAATTTTATAATAGGGACTGCCAAGCGGTCCCTAATTCAAATTAGGGACCGCTTAACGGTCCCTATTGTCAAATTAGGGACCGTTTAACGGTCCCTACTAATATTAATACTTAAAAATCGATTTTTTTTATTGATGTTGTTGTGTTTGTGATTGTAAGCAACCAAACTCATTGTAATATGTAAATTGAAGTAATAAATGATTGCAAAACCAAGCTTATAGTAGATTAGTTGTGAAATAATAGATTAATTGAGATTGATCGAGTTATTAACGTTCAAGATATATTTCACAAATGTACAACTAATTATCATTAGTTAGATGTAATTGTTATCCGTGTTTATGAATTACTTCACAAACGTTAGCATAGATACGATTATGAGGCATAATCATTAGATCAAGTATTCATTAATTATACGTATATATCTAGATCGAATTAATTTGTCATTATGCCATTCGTCGTACAAAACAGTAGGAGAATCTTCAAAGCGGCCCGTTCTCCTTGTATAATGCTTGGATACACAATGTGTCGTTGTACTTATTGTTATTTTAACTATTCCAATGGTTATTATGAACTAAACATACAACGCGGCACCTCGAACCATCGAAAAAATCATAATTTTGATGTATGAATATTAGTAGGGACTGCCAAGCGGTCCCTAATTTTACAATAGGGACTGCCAAGCGGTCCCTAATTCAAATTAGGGACCGCTTAACGGTCCCTATTTTCAAATTAGGGACCGTTAAGCGGTCCCTAATTTGACATTAGGGACCGTTTAACGGTCCCTACTAATATTCATACTTAAAAATCGATTTTGTTTTATTGATGTTGTTGTGTTTGTGATTGTAAGCAACCAAACTCATTGTAATATGTAAATTGAAGTAATAAATGATTGCAAAACCAACCTTATATAAGATTAGTTGTGAAATAATAGATTAATTGAGATCGATCGAGTTATTAACGTTCAAGATATATTTCACAAATGTACAACTAATTAATTATCATTAGTTAGTTGTAATTGTTATTTAACATGCATGTTTCAATTATTGTTTAATCACAAACCTATTTCAAACTACTACAACTAATAGTTCATAACGGAAACCTGTTTCAACCGATAAAAAATACAAAAAAAAATTGACGTGAGTTGGACCTAATAATAGTTAAAAACATGTTTCAACACAATAATTTCCAAATCGCTAGCTAATCACAAACCTGTATATCCAAACACAATCACAATCACAATTCAAAACACAATCATATCCATAACGCGATAATCAAAAAACAAATTGACATGAGTTAGACCTAATAATAGTTAAAAACATGTTTCAACACAATAATTTCCAAATCGCTATCTAATCACAAACCTGTATATCCAAACACAATCACAATCACAATTCAAAACACAATCATATCCATAACGCGATAATCAAAAAAAAATTGACATGATTTGGACCTAATAATAGTTAAAAACCTGTTTCAATACAATAATTTCCAAATCGCTAGCTAATCACAAACCTGTATATCCAAACACAATCACAATCACAATTCAAAACACAATCATTTCCATAACGCGATAATCAAAACTAAGTCCAAAACAAATCACAATCGCTAATTATAAGTACAATCACAATTCATAACGCGATAATCAAAAAACTATAGTATCATAATCCCAAACAAAATACAAGCCACTAACATCCACCCGATCACTGAGCCAAGTCATCATGACCCCCCTCATCATCACTGTCCCCATCATCACCCTCCCAATCATCACCGTCCCCAACATCACCCCCCTCATCATCTCTAGGAAGTCCACCCTCAACATCGCTAGGCGGATACTCGACCCCCTCATCACCAGAACTCTCCCACAATCTATACATATCATCTAGGTTCTCCTCACCATCAACACCGGCCTCGGGATCCTCATCACCAACAACACCATCACAATCACTATACCACTCATTAGCCTCAAAATCATCAACATATTGAGAGGCCGTAGAAGTACCTGGAGCAAAAGGATCTGCTCTCTGACGGACCTTTCTCGGAACCCTGAATGCATCTCCGTTCTTCATAGCATCCCCCATGAACAACTCACTAGGAAGCTCTCGCACTGGTCGGCCCTCTGCAATCTGGTCCTCGACAAAGCCATGTGCCCATGTCGTCAGTGCGTCGACTCTCGGGTCCAGTGTCGTCCTCAACTCTAGGTTCTCGGACTGGACCTGTTTGAGCAAATCCCGATCCCAGTTTCTCGCCCGCGTCATCTCAATGTCCCAGTCACGTGGATCGGCATAAGTCGGTAAACCCTTCGCCTTCCCCTTGTTGATCGTCCATATGGCCTTCTTCCACGCCTCGGGATCCCATTCATCCAAATCCTTGTCCTCCACGGCGTTGGGATTTTTCCTCCTCAACTCTCTCTTGTATAATTTCTGTTGAATTATCAAAAATTTGATTAAAAAGATTACGTAAATAAGCGGTAAACAAGTATAAAAGTCGAAACACTTACGTAAATCAGTCTCGTCGCCTCTGACTTCCACATCCACCTCAAGGGTTGGTTGGTACCTCTCCCAGTCCCCGACACCTTATTAGTATGTCCCGCCTTGTATATCTCGTCGTGCCTGATAGGGTGCGTGCGACCGGACTGATTCCTCATCTTCAAATTGAAAATAAAAGTGGGGTTAAAATTATCTTAAAAATACTAATCAATGGATTTCTTTTTAAGAACAATAATTTTAAAATATATAACTTAAGAACAATTAAACATATATAATTTAAAAAAAAATACCAGGCGCTGCCGGATCTTCTCGTAATCAATAGAACCACCGTAAAAGGTGGCGGGGGCCGGGCCATCCTCCTTACCGCCTCTCCTAGCTTTCATTC
Source organism: Linaria vulgaris (assembly GCA_948329865.1). Taxonomy (NCBI): domain Eukaryota; kingdom Viridiplantae; phylum Streptophyta; class Magnoliopsida; order Lamiales; family Plantaginaceae; genus Linaria; species Linaria vulgaris. The sequence continues at coordinate 8,807,893 of OX415249.1, read as the reverse complement.
CCTTGACAGATTTCTTCTTAAATTCTTCCGCCGCCCAATGTTTTGCCGCCGCCTTCTCAATACTCTCGCTCATCCACGGCGTCTTTCTCTTGTTGCTATACTTCTCCACATCCTTCCTCTCCATGTAATAGCTATGCGCCTTGTTCATCGCTCGTTTGTAAAGCTCCCTCGCCTTATCCTGGTATGCCATGTGTACTGCAGCCCTATCGGAGTAACAAAAATTAATATTCAACAATTAATTACGACAATAAATTAATAAACTAAATTCAACATAATTTTTTTAAAAAATCCCTAATTTAATAAACTAATATATGAGATATTAAACAATAAATTAAAAACTCATCGTAATTCGAGCATACATCTCCTCCCGTATCTCGCAGGGAATCTTTGTGTAGGAGGGCCAAAACTCAGTCATAAACTGACGAATGAGGCCAGTGATCACCTTCGCGATCTCACGACTAGGGGGCTTGGAAAAACAACCCCGATGCATTTCTATAAGCGGAATCTTCTGTCCCGCCGGGACCGTCGTACATGGTGCATTTGGTCCCCTCGGTAGGCGAGACTGGCTCGGTAGTGGTGACTCACTCGACCTCTGACTCTGTCCAACTCCCATGTCGTGTACATGTGATGGAGTCTGAAGTATGGTAGACTCGGCAGATGGGGGCACCTCGGACCTGGTGGACTCTGATGATCCGGGTAGTGGCACCTCTGGCACCTCGGCGGTCTCAAACTCTGCTAATAACTGCCGCTGTAACACTGGTGTCCTCGACGTAGAGACGTCACCTGACCCTAGTGCCGAGACGGATGGCTCGGCTGCATGGCCATCCGATGCACGAGTCGCCGATCGGACAATCCGTACAGGTCCAAACCTACCTCGACCCCCTCGACTGCTACTATCACCACAACCAACACCGCTACCACCTACTCCGCCACTAGCACTGGCACCAACCCCACCACGGCCAACACCACCACGACCAACACCACCACGACCAACACCACCACGACCTACACTGCCACTACCAATGGCACCAACCCCGCCACTAGCACTGGCACCAACCCCACCACGGCCAACACCACCACGACAAACACTACTCGTGACTCGTCCGCCGCTACGAGTACCCGACACCCCAGTACGACCTCCATCTCCACGACCTCGACCTCGACCTCGACCTCCAGTACCGCTAGTGGTCTTACGTGACGTCATGCCAAAAATATGTATATACTGTAAAAATGAAAATATAACATTTAGAAAATCAAATCAACATTTGAATCTAATTTAACAATTTAACAATCTAACACAAAACTATTTCAAATTTAACAATTCAATTTTTACAATCTATTTAAAGAATCTAAGTATAAACTTAATCTCATTTTTACAATCTAATTAAAGAATCTAAGTATAAACTTAATCTCATTTAACAATTTAACAAATCTAACGATTCAATTTTTACAATCTATTTAAAGAGTCTAAGTATAAACTTAATCTCATTTTTACAATCTAATTAAAGAATCTAAGTAAAAACTAATCTAATTTAATCTAATATATAATCTAATTTTCACAAATCTATTTCTATTTTTTTTCCTTTAATCATTCATTAATCAATTTCACAAATCTGTTTCTTTTTTTTTCTCCTTAATCTCATTTCTAATCTATTACTATTATTTTTCTTTAATCTAATCTCTAATCTATTGCTAATCTATTTCTAATCTAATTCTATTTTTTTCCTTAATCTAATTTCTAATCTATTTCTAATTTCACAATTTCACAATAATCTATTTCTAATCTATTTCTAATTTCACAATTTCACAATAATATATTTCTAATCTATTTCTAATTTCACAATAATCTATTTCTATTTCTATTTCAAATCTAACAACAAATCTAACAATCATACAACAAATCTAACAATCATACAACAAATCTAACAATACCAATTTTCGGATTTAAATTAAAATATTAGTAAAACACAAAAAAATGGAAAAACAAATAAGAGCTCTTCATTACCGGCGGTGAGAGGCGGAAATGGGCAAAGGAGGCGGCGTAAGGAGGGGTTTCGAACGGCAAAGGAGGCGGCGCAAGGAAGATTTGAGGCGGAGATTCAAAATACCGGCAATTTTTGGAGGGAAAAAGTATGTTATGAGTTAGAGACCGTTTTTTGGTCGCAAATTTAGCTCGACAGTCGCTAATGGCTGAAAATGGCGGAAATCGGGTTTTGGGGTCGCTAATTTGGGGAAGAAGATGAAGAAATAAAAATAATAATTTTTTATTTATTTATACACCTAAATCAGCGACCGCTTAACGGTCGCTGATTTGTTTAGGGCCGAATTAGGGTAAATTCGGCCCTAAATTGGCCCACATTTTGGCCCAACTCGGGCCAAAATGTGTGGCCCAGTTATTTTTAAATTTGTAGCGACTGCTAAGCAGTCGCTGATTGTCCATTATGACAAGCAGTCGCAAATTTCAACAGTGACTGCTTAACAATCACTGTTTCTGTTAGCGACTGCTTGGCAGTCGCTAATGGGCGGTCCCTAATGACCGCCCATTCTTGATTTCTTGTAGTGGACCTCACCGTGTTGATCATACCATGTCGAATTTTTTGATAGATAACATATAAAAAAAATAAACTCACCTACTAATCTATATAGATCGTCCGTCAACTGTAAATATTAATTATGATCAACAATTCAAAGATCGCAGAGGTCGTCGCAATAAGAATTATTTTTATACATCTTGCCTCTAAATCAAAAGAAAATGCTTACTCATGCATGGTTAAAGCTATACATTTATGCTTTTAGAGTGATACAAACGACAATGCAATACCTTTTTCTTATAATACAAGTTACGACTTATTTTAGGACTTCATCTTACTAACATTATTTATGTTAAGGACTAATTATTAAATTTGCTCCTTATTTTTTTTAAGTTAATATGCCCTTTTTTCGGGCCTTGTTTATGTGTCCCATATCTTTTAAAAAGTCTACTAAAAATGTCGTCGACCCTTATTCGGACCAAAATTGCCCACGTGGTGGCACAGTCAACAAGTTGTTAAGCCTAGTCAATAAGTTGTCAATGTCATGTCATATTTTTCAGCTAAAAAACGTTTTTTTTTTCACAAACCCTTGTAAATATATATAAATTGCACTATATATATGATAAACACACATATATATAAACATATTTATATAACCATTTGTAAATATAAAACATATATATCTATAAATAATTATAATAATAAACATATATATAACTATTTGTAAAAATAAAAACACATATATATAAAAATTATAATAATAAAGATATATATATATAACTATTTTGTAAAAATAAAAACATATATATACATATATAAATAATAATAATAATAATAATAATAATAAGCACATATATATATAACTATTTGTAAAAATAAAACACATACATATAAATATTTGTAAAAATAATAAACATATATATATAAATTATAAATTTATAACAAAAAAAAGTTAAAATAGTTCATCCCTTTCCCGTACCCTACTGCCCCCCCCCCCCCCCCACCTACCACCACCGCTGCCCCCGTCGCGCCGCCTCCACCACCCCCCCCCCCCCCAAAATTTCCCCCAAATCAAAAACCTCTAATTCAATCAATCTCCAACGCCGTAAATCGAGCTCTCTCCAGAAACACTGACGCCGTAAATTGTGTTTTTTTTTTTTTTTTATATATTGTTAAAATATTTTTTATTTTATAAATATATATATATATATATATATATGTTTATTATATATATATATATATTGGGGGTGCAAAGTGTAATTTATTTTGAGGTGCAAATACAGTATTTAAAATTTCGAAGGTTTGTGTAAAAAATATTTTTTGGCTGAAAAATATGACGTGTCATAGCAACTTGTTGATTGTACCGCCATGTAGGCAATTTTGGCTCGAATAAGAGCTGAGGGCATTTTTGTTAAAAAGTTGGAATATGTGGGACATTCATTAAAGCCCCGAAAACAAAGGGGATATGCTTTTAGAAAAAAATTAAGGACAAATTTAATAATTCGTCCATAGTTTAAATCAAAATATAGTAGTTTAACTATAAAAGTATTACCATTCGTGTATTTTACTATAAAGTAATTAGGCTAAGAAATCAGTAATGCGATTTAGACTTAGTTTGGGTCGGTAAATGGAGGATATAAACGAAATCAAACTACGGTGGTGTTTGCAAACTCTTAAAAAAAGCTATAATCAACTTTTTATTTGAATAAGTGATTTTGGGGTGTTTGCAAATCTAGCTTTTTCGGTTAAAAAACTTTTTTTAAGCTAAAAAAGCTCACAATCTTCAAGCTGGTGTGGGGGTGCTTTTGGCTTAACTAAAAATTGTGAACTTCTACTTTTCCACTAGAGTTTGCAAACACCACCTACATATGATTTCGTTCTTGACTATCCATCCATATATTAAACCAATCACCCACTTTAATTCAATAACCAAATCGTTGATCAGTTGGTCAATTTCAATTTTAATGTCCCCTCCTAGTTTCCATAGGTTAAATACTAAAAAAAAAAAAAACTTTTGAGATTTGTTAATTTGATTTTCTTGTAAACATAAACTCACTCATACCGTCATACGTTTGTAATGAACTAAAAAAATACCCTTATAAGTTTTTACAAACTCAAACCATAAAATCATTTCAATATTCAATAATATTCAAGAAAATAGTCAGAAGTAATACTTCTCGTTTTTTTTATAGATAAGAGGTTCAACAAAATACATTTGACTTTATTGTTATTTTCAAAATTCATATAAAGTAAATAAAACTAGAATTTAATTTATTCTCATTGTGGTATTCCACCCCTTCTTTTTTATTTGGTAAAAAAATAAATTTCATAATGATAGTTGATAGAGTTACTTCCTTCCCCTATAACAACCTCTTCCTTATTTTATCTTTTTTTTTTCCTTTCATAAACCTCAATCATTTTAATAGTCCACTTGTAAAAATAATGTCGTATTTTGTGAAGCTATGCACAAAATTCATCTGTTATTTTCGAAGTTCCTAGAAAAAGTATATAATAAGAAACTAGAACAAATATTTTAATTTATTCTGTTTGTGGCATTCCACTTCTTCTTTTGTACTTTGTAAAAACATGAATTTCCTAATGAAAGTTGATATAATATACCTTTTTCCTTATTTTATCACCAACTATTATTACTATATTCGAGTAATAAATAAATTAGCATTTTATCAGCTAAATTACAATTTAACTATTTAATAAAAAAAAAACGGATGAACATAATCTCACTCACTCACAGTCACTGACATTCTTCCAGTTGAAATCCTCCAATTCCCAAATTGTTTCTGTAACCCTAATCTATAAATCCTAAACCCTTCAAATTCCACTTCACAAATTTCACAATTGGAATTTCGAATTGGATGAGTTGGAGTAGTTTACAATAATTCAATTTTTTTTTTGTTTTATCGATCGAATAAAAAAGAAAGAATTGAAAATTATTATTATTATTATAGTTAGGCTGGGGGGTTTCGTGATCTGTACGAAACCCGATCCGCAATGAATAAGATCTGAAAATGCCTCAGATGATTCTAGGAGGAGGAATGATTCGAGTCAAATCGAAGATTAAATGGGCGGCGCTTGCGGGATTACTCTTGTCTATTGCGTCGTTAATGGTTCACTTGTTTCTCGCCAAGTCCAGTGCCGGTTTGGTGCAGTACAGCGCGGTTACCGGTTTTACCGAGGATTTGAATTACCTCGACAATGCGCCTGGAAAGGTTTCTCATTCTTGTTTTTTTCTGGTTATATATACATAATAATGCTTGTATTGTGCTGATAATTGTTGTTGTTTGTTTTGGTGTTGGTTCAAGGGAGCTGGATATAGGAGGTTGTGGGGGAAGGTGAAGGCGTTAGAGAAATTGCAGCCCTATGCGAATCCCAGAATTACGCCTTATCCTGGTAACGTTGATGTTTCGTCTAACTTCTAACATATCATTTAATACCTTCTATTTTAATCCAGAAGAACCTGTATGTCTTATTTTCTCTAACTATCATTCTGTGCAATGAACTCAATTCTATTTCTCCACTATTATAATTTAACCGACTTCTCGTTGCAGTTCCAGATGGCGAGAACAATGGTTTTATTTATGCTAAAATTCATGGTGGCTTTGAGAAGATCAGAACCTCGGTAATCTTGTTTCTTTAAGTATTTTGTTTTTCTCTCTTGCTCAATATGAAGTATCTAACAGGTTTGAATTTTTTAGATCTGCGATTTGGTCACAGTAGCGAGGCTTTTGAATGCTACACTTGTTATACCTGACATTCTGGAAAGTACTCGATCAAAAGGCATCAGGTTTTTTTTCTTAAGTTTGGGAAATAGTATAGAAGGACAAGTAGCGGCTTTTCACGTTTTGATCATTAGATTGAATCAATTCTTGCAGTTCCAAGTTCAAGAGTTTTTCTTATCTTTACAATGAAGAACAATTCATATCGGCTCTAGCAAATGATGTGGTCATTGTGAAGAGCCTACCAGCTGACTTGAAGGAAGGCAGAGAACAGAAGTTATATCCAATCCTCAAACCCAAAAGTTCTTCTTCTCCCAATTTTTATTTGCAAGAAGTATTACCAAAGTTGAAGAACGCAAAAGTCATTGGACTAATAATTACTGATGGAGGATGCTTACAGGTATAAATGAATACTTTCTTTACTTCATTCTTTCACTTATATGTTATAATCCTGTTCACTACTACCATTTGATAAACAAAATGCAAAGAGACACTTAAGAAGAAATTTTGGTTGGTACGGTAGGAAACCTCACACAACAAGATGGTCTTTTTAGTTCTTTTCCCACTTTCACTGGATTGAGCTGCTTTTACCTTTTAATTTTACTATTTTTTACAGCCCACCCTACCATTGAGCTTTGTGGAGTACCAGCGACTTAGATGTCGAGTTGCATTTCATGTGCTTCAATTCCGTGTGGAAATTGTAGAAGTTGCACATCATATTATTGAAAGGCGAGTAACATGAATCTATTTTTTCTTTCTTGTAATGACATGCAGATGGGTAATCTGCTAACAATTCTTTCCATGCGACAGGTTGCGAGGTTCTGGTCAGCCTTATCTTGCTTACGATCCAGGATTGAAGAGGGATACTCTAGCTTATCATGGTTGTGGTGAACTTTTTCAGGTTATGATGCATCTTCATAATGGTTTCACTGACCATGCATCTTTCTTCTGGTTCGTGAAGTTTAATTGGTTAAATTTAGGCCAGTGAAATGTCTATAAGAATGTGGTGTTTAGACATTATCTGTTCATATTCCCTTTTATAATTATATCAATTTAGAGTTAGGATGCTGCCAGTTCCTTTAGTGAAGTTCTGTTTAGTTAGTTTTTCAGCTTTTGTAATGGTTTTCTTTCTACATATTTGTCATGCTTTTGTATCCTTCTTATTATATTATGTAGCTGGAAAAGTTCATCTGTAATCAACCATATCACATATATCTTGGTGCTTTGCTGTTTGTTGATGTCCTTTCCTGGAATTCTTTGTAGCCTTTTATGTTGGTAATATTTCAAATCAAGTTTCTACAGAGAGTCGTAAGAAAGTCATCTTTGTTTTACGTAGTTATTAAGCGTTTATCCTCAAATTGAGAAAACAACTTCTTTTAAAGATGGGAGCAATCTTTGAAGTATGGGATGTGTAAAAGATTCTCGTTACCTCATTCGTTGTCAGCTTTGGTTATGGTGGAAATAAGTCTTTTTGCTGATGCTGGAGACCCCAGTCCCTTTTTCCTCATTTCGAAACCTCTAAAATTATTATCCTTAGGCCATGTCCCTGAATTAAATTACCTGTTTGTGTAGGACGTACACACGGAACTTATACAATATCGGCGGGCACAAATGATCAAGCAAGGAATACTAAAAGAAGAACTTAGCGTGGATTCATACACTCGGAAAGGAAATGGTTCTTGTCCACTGATGCCAGAAGAGGTACAACCAATTATTTTCGTTGATCATATATCTCAGTAGTCTTTCCTTTGTCTAGGTTGGAGTACAGATATTTTCATTATTTGGAAACTTTGTTTGGATTCGTTTCGTCACCATGCAACATTTTACTTGAGGAACTTCTTGTCCAAACACTTTGTCTTATTCTTGGATGATGTAGTGCATTTACCTATATTATTAACAATTATGTGCTCCTGCCACAATGGTATTTGATCTAGTTTCCTAGCTGTTCCTCTTCCCTTTGTGGTTGGGTTTGTATCTTGTAATATTTTAATAGGGGTATAGGGGGTTGCCGGGGTTTTGGGCATGGAATTGAATGATATTTGTATAGAAGGAAGAAGGCTATATGGTTCTTTGTCTTAACCTCTTTCTCCAGGCTGCAGATTCCTGTGTGGCACGTTAAAATTTGTTTTCAGAATTCAATTCCGTCTCAATCCTTTTTATTGCAAAATTGTCATCATGGTTATTTTCGTATGTTGTGATGTCATGTGCTTTGTGCAGATCCTGTCATTCCAAGTTAGAATCATTTTCTAGGTTTTCTTGTTCATTTGCAAAACTTGTTGGAAGACTTTTGACTATTACTCCTCATTTGGTCGGACTTGTCTGGCTGATTTGGCTCGTTAATATCATAATAGTGTCATTTGCATCTCTCCCGAGGTCTCATTGAGGCTTTTATTACTGCTTCTTTCTGGTTACAAATTTTCCCCTGATTGAATTTCGATGAATTTTGTATATGTACAAAATTGGAAGTCTTCCTCCTTCCATCTTAAGAAGAATAAAAGTGTAAGTTAATTGCTTGATCTTTTGTTCCATAACCAAATTCCCACATTATTTCTATTACATAAGGTGGTAACAAGTTAATAACTGACTGAACATAAAAAAGAACAAGAGCTACGGACCATAATTGGCTGACATCCCAATTTGATAAGATGATTGCTAAATGTGTTTTTGTTTTAATTTTTGTTGGATCCCCTAGTTGAAGCAACGGACTCGTGTTTATAACGATAAGATTGCAGGTTGGACTTCTCCTCCGATCTCTGGGTTACCCTCCAAGGACGAGGATATACTTGGCAGGTTCTGAAACCTTTGGTGGTCAAAGGGTTCTGATTCCTTTACGCGCCATGTATGCCAACGTAGTGGATCGTTCTTCTTTGTGTAGTAAACAAGAGCTGGCTAACATACTTGGCCCAGAAACCCCATTTCCTTTAGATTTGTTTGAATTTCCACCGGCAAAGAGTGCTAAAAAAGTAAAAGAAGAATGGGACAAGGCAGGCCCACGTCCTAGGCCCCTTCCTCCTCCTCCTGACCGACCTATTTATCGTCACGAAAAGGAAGGCTGGTATGGATGGATTGCGGAAAAAGATTCTGAACCTGATCCTTCGCCGAATGATTTAAGGGAACAAGCACATCGCTTGGTGTGGGATGCCATTGATTATATCGTTTCTGTGGAGGCTGATGCATTCTTTCCTGGTTTTGATAATGATGGCAGTGGATGGCCAGATTTTTCCGGCTTGGTCATGGGGCATCGGTTGTATAAAATGGCCTCTGCCAGAACATACAGACCTGACAGGTATCATATCGTAGCTTGAGATCTCTGTATACGATCATTGGGTTGTTTCATTCCTATTTGTTTCAAGTACTTTTTAGTTTCCATTTCAAACCTATGAGCAGAGTGGTTTCACCACAGAACTTTTGGTTGGTTGTTTAGACATAAAAAATCTAATTTTCTTTCTTGAGCGTTCTTTTTTATTGTTCAGCTCATTTTGGGCTAAGCGATGATGCTGCATAGTGAAATTGGTTTCCTGCTGTTAATTTGTGCTGTTCTCTCATGCAGAAAATATATTACTAAACTCTTCAATAGTACCAGCGATCATCTCTATCATCTTCCACGCAACTGGACTCTCGCTGTAAGGGAACACCTTAACAAAAGCATGGCAGAGGACGGCATTATGCGAGAATTTCACTCGCTAAAACAGAAACTGTTTCTGTCTCACCCTGTACCTGAATGTTCATGTACAACTGTAAAGAGTGAAGAGATTTTGCGTCTAAAGAAGGGCAGTAACCTCCGAACTCTGTACGACAGACAAGACAAGTGTCCTCAATGGATGGAACAAAGTCTCAGAGCAGTCGAGTCGTCACAAGAAAATGATGAGAACGAAACACAAGACGATGAGATGGATTTGGAACTGCTGGGAGCAGATGAAAATAGCAAACCTGACGCAGTTCCCTCTTCGGAGCAGGACGAAGAAATGGACCCTGATGATTAGGATTTTGTACAGATACCACCTGATCGTCTTGAGCTTCTGAAGCTTTCGATTTTGTAGTTTTGAAGTTACTGGATCACACAGGTTCTGCGGTTCAATACATATGCAGCGTACTTGGAGTTTAGCCCCTAGATTATAGATAAAATTGTTTTTTTTTTCCCTTGAGAAATTATTTTTTACATCATTCGCTTTCCAGGGTATAGAAATATGCGAGGCTTCCCTATTTTTTGTTTCAACAGAGAACTCACACATTTATTGTATTTTCTGTAAGGAAGGCAAATATTTTTTCTTCTTCTTTCAATTGATAAATTTCTGTTTTTTTGGTGTATAGCAGCATTTTTTTTTTTTTTTGCAAGGTTCTTTCATGAATTAGACAACAGAATACTAACATTCTGCAAAACGAGCAACATGAAACAATCGTGCCCTATTTAACATATTTAACTGCATTTATTCCCGGCAATTTATATTGCCTGATGCCAGATGATACTCAATCCTGTCATCATAAAGCTCATACTGGAGTTCCGCTTAAAAGTTTACTTGTGATACGGAGAATGAGACTAAAGATTAAAGGTGGCATTGCGCAGACATGTTTACGCCACTCACCATTTCAATATCGCAGCATAACACATCTATCAACAATCATAAAGCCACCCACAGAGTTCTTCCCACCGTATCACATCCATGGGAGTTCAATAATGCATTACTAAAGAGGCTTTCCTTTCATCCTCTATGATCAAAATGGCGAAGATCATACAATCTTTCAGAAGGAAAACTAAAGCACAACATTTAAAATGATACATGGCACGTGAGAGAAATGCAAAACCGAGCACCACAGAATCAATATGGAAAAAGAGGCAATAGCCTGGATAAAAACAACATTCAATAGCCCTCTCATATGGCATTCCATTGCTCTCAAAGTCTCTAAAGCAGATTTATTAACCAAATTGGCTATGACTGATTGAAGGCCACAACAGCAAACAGAAGTAGGTTCCAATCTACGTAACCCAGAACTTGAAAGAAAACGTAACAGAATTGCACGTTATAGGTCCAAATACTTTACCCGTAGTGCAAAGTCTCAAGATCAAGTAACCTTCTCGGTCTACATTAAATTTAACAAAATGGTAATTTGCCTATTAAGCTAGAACTGGTTGCTCGGTTTTTATGTCTTCACCCTTTAACTCCTTCACTGCAGTAATTAGGGCCTTCGTTCTGCCATTAAGAACCACACCGTTCAATCTCATCTCCTCTTGTAGCTTCTCAGCAGTTTCCCAATCTAATGCCTTCAAGCAAAGAGATTTGATCAATTTATTGTACTCGTCATGATTAGGATTCACCCCATGCTGCCTCATCTCTCCTAACAAATCCACGGCTTTATCAAATTGTTCAAGCTTGCAAAATCCACGAATGAGTGTGTGGTAAGTGATCGGACATAGTTTGGAATGCATCTTTTTGGCTTCTTCATATACCTCGCACGCTTCTTCCATCGCTCCAGCTCTTGTATAACCGCTCATAATGACACTGTAGGTGTATATGTCCGGTTTCAAGCCTCTGCTCTCCATCAGCTTCATAATCTTCTTCGCTTCCTCCATATCGCCAATTTTAGCCAGTCTGTTAATCACACAATTGAAGGTGGCGTTTGCCGGAGGAGGGCCCGACTCAGCCATTTCAAGAAGTAATTTCTTTGCCCTGTCAACATCTTCAATCCAACATAACTTCTTAACAACATTGGAAAAGGGTTTAGTCGCATACTTGCGACCCTCTGCAGGATACTGGTTTAACATGTCTAAAGCTAATGACACAGTTTCTTTCTCAAGTTCTTTATCAATTTCTGTGTCGCTTCCCTTCTTTGTTCTCTCCATCTGAGAAAGAGAATTAATCAAGTAGTCGATGGATGATCGAGGAGGGTCAATCTTCTTCTCCTTAGCAGACAGGTAAACCGTATGAGCTTCTCTTGCCTTACCACCTTTGCACATGAAAGAAATTATCTTCCCAACTCCATCAGCATTGGGCAGCTTATCCGCAGCCAACATCTCCTCCCAAACCGAACAAGCCCAATTGTAAAAGGATCTCTTACAGAGAGCCTCAACCGCAAGATAATACGTATCTGCATCATGCAAACACCCAAACTCTTCGAACTTATTAAACACCTCAAACGCCGCCTTCCCTTTACCCAACCGAGAAAACTGTGCTATTAACTCGTTCAAAATCTTCACGTTCACCACCCCCTTCTCCTTCTCGCCCACCCCATTGACCAAATCCCACAACGCGTATACGTTTTTCTTCCTGTTCTCCTTGCACACCGCACTAACGAGCACTTCCAACACCTGCGTAGTCACCTTAAATCCCGGTTTCTTCGAAACCCAACCGAAGAAATCAATCAAATTCTCCCCCGGAACGTGGGGCGTCTCGAGAACCTTGGACACGAATTCTTCATCTAAAACCAAACCCAATTCTTCGAGACTAGATTCTAACGACCCATCAACAGTACTCTGAAGCAAAGACAACAAGCTCTCGACTTTATCGGAATCGTTACCGTTTTTTTGCCCTTCTAAATCCTCAACTGGATCGAAATTAAGATCCTCAGCATTGTGAGCGAACATATTATTTCCGGTAAAATCGAAATCGTTGGCGGTTTCACTTGCCTCTGAAATTGGTGATTCTGATGGCGCTTTTTCAAATTCGAGAAATGTTGACTCATCGTGTATTTCAGATGAATCTGAGGAGAAGGACCTCGGATTTAGGTTAAAATTGGATCTGTTCGAGAAATGGGGGAACGGGTCAACTGTGGCGAGGATTCCATGGTGTGATTGTGATACCTGAGCATTGAATAGAGGCAAAACTCTTCTTGCTAAAGGTCTCCACATTCTCTCTCTTCTCTCTCTCTCTCTCTCTCTAGAATTAAGCTACTGGAAATGGAAAATGGAAACCCTAACGAGGTGGAGACGATGGAGTAGGGTTTTGACTTTTTGACTTTTCATGTTATATTGTTGTGAAATTTGAGATATGAATTAAATATTGTGAAATGAAACCAAACAAAAAATTAAGAAAATAAAGAAAGAGCTAAATATATTGTTTTTGTTTGTAGATTTTGTGGATATAGCTTGTGGGAGAAAATACTTGTAAAACTTAAAACCCATATATATTGTTTTTGTTTGTAGATTTTAGAAATAAATGTTATGTTTTTTAGATGTTAACAAAAAGTAGATGTTTGCGGTTTTTTTTTCTTTTCTTAATGGTTAAAAAATTCTTTATTTCTATCCCAATGGGCAAGGTTGTGTGCCACCGAGTTAACTTCTCTCGGGATAAAGTAGACGGTCCAGAATGGCTACTAATTGAGAATGGTTGGAATGTTGAGTATAGCGACTCGAGAAGCCCGGTTAATATGTGTTTTTTTTGTCATTGATCTCAAGTCCCGGTTAATATGTGTTTTTTTTTTATCATTGATTTGGCCAATCACCTCGTTGGCATCATATTCAAAATGAACAAAATTGAGTTTGAACTCTTCAATTTATATCATTGCTCGAAGTATTATTGTTCCTTCAGTTGAGTGAGCATCAAAAGTTGTAGACTCAAAAGCTTCCGGCCAAAATGCTCTCCAAACGCGTCATGATAGCTGAGAATTGGGGATTTTTCTAATAGGAGATCAGAGTGTTTTTCCTTGGAGATGAAAAATTATTAAGTATCAAAGTTGACTTTACATCCACCCTTTAGGAGGTGGTTTCCAAGGAACTGAATGCTGGATAATGTCGTTGTTGCGAGGGCAAAAAACAAAACTGAATTCTAGATTTACACACAACATCCTCTAGTGTTGTATTGACATTGGTTTTAACATCCTGGTACACAACTTGATTATGAGTATTTTAGATCACTTCCATGGCCGTGACGAAAAAAGATGTAAAATTGATGTGCATCCCTATGGTTACCAGGAAATCCAAAATCCAAAGTTAGTAGCTTGAAAATCCATTTAATAGTTGAGAGAGTGCTGAATTTCTCAATTGCAATTCCATTTGGATTTAAACCACAATTGTTTGGTAAAGTCACATTCCAGGATCATGTGGTGAATGGACTCCCGCTCATTATGCAAGGTGGACAAGAGGTATTCTGAATTGGGAGAGAGAACTGGATTTAGTTCGAGTAGGATTGCAAGCATTGACAATTTTCCATAAGAACAATTTTGAACGATACGTAACACTAGCAAATTTTGGGAAAGTGGAGGTAGAGAATCCAAAACATATTAGCAAATTCTGGCAGATTATAGTGCATAACTATGGTGAAGTAACAAGTCAATAATTTTGGGTTCTCTGTTTGCACTCTTAGATAATTGCATAGCTCCTTATCCAAGAATAATTAAAAAGAGAAATATTGAGGAGAAAATAGAAATTCTCACCCCTACGCCCAGGGGCAAGCCGACAATTGAACTTGATTTTTTTTTAATTATTTTGGATTTTTGGCACAACGCTCCCTGTAATGTGCAAAAGAGGTCCATTATTTTTCTGTAAAAAATAAATATATTGCCCCCTGTAATCTTAAATTGGTGCAAGATACACCCTTATGGAAGGAGGTGTAACTCGCTTGGTGAAAGTTTCTCCTTATCCTTTTCTCTTATAAATCTTTTTTTTTAATTATTTAACTTTAAATTACAAAGAAGATGATATAATATTTCACTATCTTACTAAATAAACAAAAATATAATATTCGAATAATAGAATTTGACATAGTACAAGTGCAAATACATGAAAAAATCGATAGGGAGGCGGTGAGCACCAATGTTAAGATTACAGGTAGGTAATTCGTCTATTTTAAGATCACATGGGGGTAATGCGGCTATTTCATAAATTACGGGGTAATTTGCCATTTGCTTTTAATTATTTGTTTAGCACGAAAAATATAAAAAGAAAATTGAAGTAAATTAACTTACTCTAATTAAATTATCTTAAATGGCGACCTCCCACTCAACTTAAACGAGTGAAGAGCAAAAAGTTGAGATCTATTACTATATTAAAAAAAGTCAATTCTTCTATTACCGAAAATGCCCTCAAAAAGCAGTTGTTAGACCAATTTTATTTCTTTGCCTAATTTACCCCCACTTGGCAGACCATTGGACCATCCGTTGTTTAACAAAAAATTATATTTAAAATTTAACCATCCCTAAAATCTCTCCACTAATTTAGCAAATCACGGTTGTAAAAGTTTAAACTACTCATATTCAATTTCAAATTGTCAGTTCTCTCTCTCCACAAACCCACGTTCTCTTAAGACTATCTAATTTTAAATTCTCAACTTCCCATTCATATTTTTGGCGTTATTTATTTTAGATTTGATGTCATCAAAAAAAAGATAATCTTAAATTTGAATAGATAACCACTACGTTTTCAAAAAAAAAAAAAATTAGATAACCAACTTGTTCTCTCTCTCTCTCTCATAAAAAAAGATCTCCAAAAATTTTAAATTATTGAGTTGGCAGTTTTATTTTTAAATTAATAACAACTGCTTCATTTTCTCTCATACAAAATTTCGCATTGTATTAATTTCCAAATTGTGCAGATTAAGTATCAAGCATCACAAATTAGGACGTTCTGATATGAGGTAAGGGATCAAGTTACAACCATCAATTTACTTTTTGTTTCATGTATTTAGTTTTTTTTTTCATTTTGTTGTAGATATTATTATATTACTAATCAGAACTAGCAAGCAAAATCAGAAGAAAAGAGAAGAATCAACCTTTTACGGATCTCAGTAATAGGTGAGTTTATATTCAACATGTTAAATTACTCATGTATCTTAGCTTTCAGAATTACATCACCGTTGATTTTTAATGAATTTATGGCTTCTTAAAATTGCGTACTTTGCAGATTATGATTGGTTTTTCTTTGAAGTATGCAGGTTAGATAATATTCTGCATTTACTATAAAATATATGGGCTTTTATGGTTGCTATTGGCCGGGTGAGTTGTTTTTTTAAGTTACTTTATTTTTACTTATTTTAACAAGTACAAAAATGACATGTGAGGGTTCATGCAATAGATGAATTTAAATTCATTTAAATCGAAGTGCGCCTTTTTGCTAGATTGATAACAATTCGGTCAAAAAATACATGTAATATTTTGTACCTTAATTTGGTAAAGAAAAACGTTGCACGCGGTCTCCGCGTGCATTTGGTTGCTAGTATAAATTAAATATTGTGATTCAAACCAGAAAACCAAAGATAAATATTTGATAAATGCCCCGAGAAAAGTTATAAAGCAATAACATTTTGGCCCTCTTTTGTTTCTTTAATAGGCAGAAAGAATTTATTGATGTAACAATTATAAGAAACATTTTGGACCTAAATTAAAGTATATTAGGTCTGATAAAAAAAATTTATATCTGCTAATTGATTAGTTAAATTTACCAACATTGCAAACTACAAAGTAATACTCAAGATTGTAACTTTGTAATTTAAATTACCAGATAATTAAAGTATGTACTGTCACGTTTGGCAGGCTTTTTCCGACCTATCTTGACAGATTATAATGATATGAGAAGGGGGTGAGAATATTGAAGAGAAGAGAGGTGAGAATTCAGATTTTTATAAGTTTTTTCATGCCCAAAAGGTCACTACAGTGCTCAGCTTAAATAGGAAATTAAAATGTTGAAATTGCTAACAGGTGTAATTCAGAGAAAGCGCATACAGGAAATAACACTACTAGTGTATTCTGATAATGACACTTTTTTAATTGAATTAAACTTAAAATAATAATTCAGATCTCTAGCTCCTTTTTCTCTCCACTCCAGCTCATTTCTCTCTCCACGGGTAAGTGTCCTTTTTCTTTTTTTTTTTCTTTTCCAGTACACTGTTGTCCTCTCCTTCAATCTCCACCACTAATTCTTTATTCTCTTTTTGCAGGTCATCAACGGTAATTTCAGGAATTGTTGCTGGCTGTACGACCCTCTCCTCTTCATTTCCGTACTGCGAGCTGGTCATGTGCTGAATACATGGTTCAATTTCTCCCTTATCATCACAATTATCTCCTTTTGTATTATTGTTGATCATTATAGATTCCTTCAGGGTTGTATAGTCATTTTCCTTTGAAATCCCTAATTTATCAGGCCCAATTTGTAATTTAGGGTTTATCTCAATTCTGTAATTTAGGGATTTTGACTTGGTCAACACTGATTGAGTGTTATCAGCTTGTAGTATCTTGACATTCCCCCTGGATATCTAGACCCTTGTCCCCAAGGGTCAAATTCAGGAAAAGTGGATTCAATGAAAGTGTAATCCTCCCATGTTGCTTCTGCTTCAGTGGAGTTAACCCAATGTATCAGAATTTGGGACACTGCTACATTGTTCCTCTTAACAATTCTCTTAGCCAAAACTCTTAAGGGGTAGACCTTGACAGTTCCAATAGTGTCAGTTATGGGTAGTATTGGGCTGGGTATGTATTTATTACTGATTTTCTTCTTCAGTAATGATACATGAAAGACAGGGTGAATAAGACTACCCTGAGGTAGCTGCAATCTGTATGCCACCTTTCCCACTTTCTCCAATATTGTGTAAGGCCCAAAATACTTGCATGATAACTTGAGGTTTCTCCTTAGTGCTACTGACTGTTGCTTGAATGGTTGTAGCTTAAGGTAAACCTGTTCCCCCACTTCAAATTCTCTTTCCACCCTTTTCTTATCAGCATAGAGTTTCATCCTTTGTTGTGCTTGTGATAGATTCTCTCTGAGTTCTTGAATCATTTTAACTCTTGCTTGGATCCACTCATCAGTTAAGGTGAGTTTTGTTTCTAGAAATGGTCCAATGGACATTTGGGTAGGGGGTATCCATACAAAGCCTCAAAGGGAGTTAGTTTGAGGCTAGTATGATAATTTGTGTTGTACCAGTGTTCTGCAAGACTTAACCACTTCCCCCAAGCCTTAGGTTGTTGATGAGCCATGCTCCTCAAATAGTTCTCCATGCATTGATTGACTCTTTCAGTTTGACCATCACTTTGAGGATGGTAGGCTGTGCTGTAGTTCAATTCTGTCCCTAGGATCTTGAAGAGCTCCTTCCAAAACCCACTGGTGAAAATTCTGTCTCTGTCAGTTACTATGCTAACTGGCAAACCATGTAATTTATATATTTCATCCAGAAATATCTTAGCAATAGTTTCAGCAGTGTAGGGGTGTGATAAGGCTATGAAATGACTGTATTTAGTCAGCCTATCCACCACTACTAAAATCACTTCTTTGCCCTCTGATTTGGGTAATCCCTCTACAAAGTCCATGGAAATGTGAGTCCATGCCAGTTGTGGTATTGGCAAGGGTTGCAGCAACCCTGGATACCCCCACATTCTCATGTTTAGTCATCTTACATACATCATATGCCCCCACTAAGCTTAGCACATCTTGCCTCAATCCAGGCCAGTAAAACAAAGCCTTAGCCCTCTGATAGGAACCCATCATTCCTGAATGTCCCCCAATTGCAGAATCATGGATATGCCTTAGTAGTACAAGCCTCATATCATTACCATCTCCCACACATAATCTGCCCTTGTACCTTAGTATGCCATTAACATAAGTGTAATCCTCCTTATGTCCAGAATTTGTAGCTAATCCAGTAATGATATCAGTGAAGAACTGATTCCCAGTGTAACTAGATTGAATGTCTAGTGCCCATTGAGGTTGAATAGCGCTGAGTGCTGTCAACTCACCTTCATCCATCCCTTTCCTAGAGAGTGCATCAGCAGCTTTATTTTCAACCCCCTTTTTGTAATGAATCTCATAATCCAGCCCCAGAAGTTTAGACACCCATTTGTGTTGTAAGGTAGAGGTGATTCTTTGTTCTAATAGATGCTTAAGACTCTGCTGATCAGTCTTTATGATGAAGTGTTGGCCTTGAATGTAATGTTTCCACCTAGTCACAGCCATCAAGATAGCATAGAATTCCTTTTCATAGATTGACAGCCCCTGATTCTTTATGCCAAGAGATTTACTCAAGTATGCAATAGGCCTCCTGCCTTGCATTAAAACAGCCTCAATCCCTTTTGAACTAGCATCAGCCTCTATGATAAAAGGTTTTGTGAAATCTGGGAGAGCTAGTACATGTGTTTCTGTCATAGATTTCTTTAATCTCTCAAAAGCCCCAGTAGCATCATCATTCCATTTAAAGTTGTCTTTCTTCAGTAAATCAGTTAAGGGTTTACTGATCACTCCATAACCCTGAACAAACTTTCTATAATACCCTGTCAAGCCCAAGAATCCTCTCAATTGTTTGATATTGATAGGTAATGGCCAATTCCTCATACATTCAACCTTGCTAGGATCAGTTGCAACTCCCTTCTCACTAGTAATATGGCCTAAGTACTCCACATATCTGGTGCCAAAACTGCATTTGGACATCTTGGCAAACAATTGATGTTTTAACAGCAAGTCCAATGTAGTGTGAAGATGCGCAATGTGAGACTTCAGATTTGGACTATATATTAAAATATCATCAAAGAAAACAAGAATAAATTTCCTGAGGTGTGGGCCAAACACCTGATTCATGAGAGATTGGAATGTTGCAGGGGTATTACATAGCCCAAATGGCATTACCAAGAATTCAAAGTGCCCATGATGAGTGCTGAAACCTGTCTTATGAATGTCCTCTTCTTTCATTCTGATCTGGAAATACCCAGATCTCAAATCAATCTTAGAGAAATAAGTAGAACCATGTAATTCATCTAATAATTCTTCAATCACAGGGATAGGGAACTCATGCTTGATAGTAAGACTGTTAATGTATCTATAATCTACACACATCCTCCAACTACCATCTTTTTTTCTTGACCAATAACACTGGTGAAGCATATGCACTGGTGCTATGTTGAATAATACCAGCTTCCATCATTTCTGTCACCATCTTCTCAATTTCAGCCTTGAATGCATGTGAGTACCTATAATGGGCTTGGTGTTTAGGCATAGCTCCAATTTTGAAATTGATCTGGTGTTGGACTTGTCTTTGAGGAGGTAGTTCAGTAGGTTCTTTGAAAACTTCTTGGAACTTGTCAATGACCTATTGTACAACAGGTTCAGTGGTAGTTGGTTCCCTTTCTCCTGTTACAGAACATAATTTTCCCATAACTCCATACCTATTCCTCTGCCATAGTTTTTGGAGTGTTTTACCAGAGATGATTTTGCATTCAGGCCCTTTGGTTAAGGCTTTCAAGATAATAGGATTAGTTTTGACCTTGAGCCCAAGTGTCATATCCTCATAATAAAAAATGACTGGATTTTGAGTCCTTAACCAGTCCCCTCCAATCACCATATGGCAACCCCCCAATCTGATGATCCTTACTGGAAATACAAATTTGTGTCCCTGTATTTCCCATTCAAATTCAGGGCAATACTTCTGACGGAGTATGTTACCCCCATCAGCTATAGTAACTCTCATGGGTCTTGTTTCAATGGTTTTACACCCTAACTTGATGGCAGCTTCTTCATCAAGAAATGTGTGTGTGCTTCTAGTATGTGCTAAGATTCTTATAAAATGTTTTCCCACTGCTCCCTTGAACTTAAGTGTATCCTTGTGATTACCCCCAGCTAGAGCATGTACAGATATGTGCATGCCTTTCCTCCCTTCCTTTTCTTCATATTCCTCCTCAGGGTCTGTCCCTCCTTTATCCTCTAATTCATTTTCTTCTTCTTCAGTCATTATCATATAGAGTCTGTTCATTTTACACTTATGACCAATTGTGTAGACTTCATCACAATTAAAGCATAAGTTCTTTTCCCTTCTAGCCCTCATTTCAGCTGGTGTTAATAGCTTCATGTTGGGTTTGTTGCTAACAGTAGGGTTAACAGGCTTGAAAGAAGAGCTATTGTTGTTGAAGGGTTTACTACTATTGGGAGTATTGATTTTGACAGTTGGTCTAAACTTTCTGCCTAATGCTTCAATGGTTCTCTCATGTTCCTTACTTAAATTCATGGCTTTCACCAGTGAAGTGGGATGTATTGCTAAAACAACATATCTCAGGTCTTCTCTAAGACCACTAAGATAACTCCCCACATAGTATTCTTCTGTATGACATATCCCAAACATCTCAAGTAGTGATTTAAGCTCCTCAAATTTTTCATTGTATATTTCCAGATTTCCATGTTGCTGGAGTTTGTGAAACTCCATCACCACTAACTCCAGCTGTAAATCATCAAACCTCAGCAATACATCTTTCACAAACTCATCCCAATCCACTACTCCTTTTTTTTTTCCACAAAACCATTATACCAAAGATCAGCCTTCCCTTCAAAATACATGGAAGCTACTGTAACTTTCTGGTTATCAGGAATATCTCCCATAAGCTGGAAATATTTCTGACACCTTCTAACCCAACTTCTAGCATTACTACCATCAAAATGAGGAAAGTCTAGTTTAGGTAGGTAGTGTTTGGTATTACCTCCATTTGTTTCTTCCAGATTGATGAAGTTATTCCTCTGCTCATTGTATTTTTCTTGTTGTTTGTTGTCTGGTGGCTTATCTTCTGGTGGTCTTGGTGATATCACCCCTGTGTTGAATGTTTTGGTCAGGCCTTCTCCCAAAAGTGATTTATTTTTGTTGTACATGGCCATTTGCTCAGATATTTTGAGTAGTTGGAACTGAATAGCATTCATAGACTCCTGCATGGTGTTAACAGAGCCTTGAATCTGTTCATTATTTCCAGTCAGTGTTGTTAACTGATCCTGCATTTCTCTTTGTGTGTTTGAAAATTGTTCTTGCATCTCTCTTTGGTTTTCTTGTAGCTCACATACTCTATCTGGGTTTACCATGGTTTCAGGTGTTCCCCTAGGTTCGATTCCGGCTCCAGATACCAAGTTGTCACGTTTGGCAGGCTTTTTCCGACCTATCTTGACAGATTATAATGATATGAGAAGGGGGTGAGAATATTGAAGAGAAGAGAGGTGAGAATTCAGATTTTTATAAGTTTTTTCATGCCCTAAAGGTCACTACAGTGCTCAGCTTAAATAGGAAATTAAAATGCTGAAATTGCTAACAGGTGCAATTCAGAGAAAGCGCATACAGGAAATAACACTACTAGTGTATTCTGATAATGACACTTTTTTAATCGAATTAAACTTAAAATAATAATTCAGATCTCTAGCTCATTTTTCTCTCCACTCCAGCTCATTTCTCTCTCCACGGGTAAGTGTCCTTTTTCCTTTTTTTCCTTTTCCAGTACACTGTTGTCCTCTCCTTCAATCTCCACCACTAATTCTTTATTCTCTTTTTGCAGGTCATCAACGGTAATTTCAGGAATTGTTGCTGGCTGTACGACCCTCTCCTCTTCATTTCCGTACTGCGAGCTGGTCATGTGCTAAATACATGGTTCAATTTCTGCCTTATCATCACAATTATCTCCTTTTGTATTATTGTTGATCATTCTAGATTCCTTCAAGGTTGTATAGTCATTTTCCTTTGAAATCCCTAATTTATGAGGCCCAATTTGTAATTTAGGGCTACCGGCCTCTACGCCCCCCCCCCCCCCCCCCCCCCCCTCTGTAACGCAATAAGTCAATTAAACTTATAATACGGTTAATAAGGTCTAGATCTAGATTCAAGGTCTATAATTAAAAAGAAGAACAGTCCAAGAAGGAAATTTCTTAATTTATTTAATGCGTAGTTAGTTTTTTTAGTTTCCTATTTCGTGTAGGAGTTTATTTTGGCAAGCCTAAAGGAATTAGTAATCCTAATTTTCCTTCATTAGCTATTTAGTAAGAGTTCTAATTGGATTAGAGATACTTTATTTACCCTATAAATATAGGACCATATGCATATAAGGTTTTACCGTTTTATAATTGAGACACCTTTGACGGTTATAGACTAATTATAGTATTGCTCTTTCCCCTTAATTAATCTCCAAGTTCTTTCTCGTCTTTCTGAAGTTCTTTTTGCTCATTCTTGTTGTTCTAAATTGTAGACATGAAAATATATAGAGATGAAGCAGATTATGTGGTGGGCAGAAATATAAAGAGGCACAAAGCGGTTCCGTCCGGCGACCATGACGTTGAAGAGGGAAGCCTTAAAGTAAGGAGAAGAGATGATTGCCCCTATCTTCATACTGTTAACAGACAGATTCTTGATTTCGACGGAGAAAAGTCTTGCTGTTCGTCACTGGCAAAACTGAACGTTTACGCGTGCTTGGTGTGCGGAAAGTACTTCCAAGGACGGGGCCGGAATTCAGTTGCGTACATCCATAGTCTTGAAGCGGGGCACCATGTCTACATCAATCTTAAAACAGAAAAAGTTTACTGTCTGCCTGATGGCTATGAAGTGCTTGACCCATCCTTGGACGACATTCGCCACGTCCTCAACCCAAGGTTTACAAGAGAGCAGGTCGAGCAACTCGACAGTAATCAGCGTTGGTCCAGGGCACTTGATGGGAATCAGTATCTCCCTGGAATGGTCGGTTTAAATAACTTGAAGCACACCGACTTTGTTAACGTGACCATTCAGTCGTTGATGCGCGTTACTCCGTTGAGAAACTTCTTCCTAAATCCCGACAACTATCAGCAATGTAAGTCACAACTTGTTCAAACATTTGGAGAGCTCACACGAAAGATATGGCACGCGAGGAATTTCAAACGACAGGTGAGTCCACACGAGTTTCTGCAGGCAGTCACGGAAGCTAGCAATAAACGTTTCCATCAAGATGCTCGTCAGTCAGATTCATGTGAATTTATGTCTTGGCTACTTAATACACTTGATAGAAATCTTCAAAGTTTGAAAACGGCCGGGAGCAGCATTGTTCGCGAGTGCTTTCAGGTGGAACTGGAGGTCGTGGAAGAGAATGGTGATAACATATCTATCGAGACAAGGAAAACGGCGTCTTTATTTATGCTCGGGTTAGACTTGCCACCTGCTCTTCTATTAAAGGACGAAAACATCATCCCACAGGTTCCACTTTTCGACATACTGAAGAAGTTCGATGGGAGGTATCATGTCAAGAAGTTGCCGCGATACCTTATCCTCCACTACCGTCGGTTTACTCAGAACGGCTTCTTTGACGAGAAAAATCCTACTATCGTCAACTTCCCACTAAAGAGTCTGGAAATAAAGGATTTTATCCGCCTTCCCGCAACTGAACAAGCGCGGTCCAAGTTCGATTTGATCTCGAATATCGTCCATGAGGGCGAGCCTGGCGAAGGATCCTACAAAGTGTTTGTGCAGCGGAAGTCAACCAACTTGTGGTATGAGATGCTGGACCATGTAGTTTCGGAAACACTGCACGAATTGGTGCCACTGTCGGAAGCGTACATTCAGATCTATGAGCGGCAGCAATGATTTTAGCCTTTTAGGTTCTCCCATGGTATGAAGCACATATATATGGAAACTTAATTGTATTTTGTTCATGTTTCTGGCAATGAAATTTAAATCCTGTTGTGGCTGAAGTGCCTATAACTATTATCAAACATGTTGTCCATTACATTTGATTTTATACTGTTCAATTAATATCCCCAACAATACCTTACAAGGTCGGACCAATTTTATAACGTGCTTAATGTTATTGTTGCTTGTTAGAAACTTAGTTATAGTTTTTGAAGTTTGATTTGTTGCATCAATAACGTACTGACATTAGGATACATAGCATAGCTAATCGATCGTATTTATTTGGTTTGAATTATAACACTACAAGAAAAAGGGGTCAATAGGGACCAAAATTAGGTCCCTATTGACCCCTCCAGCGGTCCCTAAAGGTCAATAGCGACCGCACGTAGGTCGCTATTGTGCGGTCCCTATTGACCTCGGTCGCTTGCCATCAGGGACCGCAATTAGGTCCCTGATGAGGGCAATAGCGACCGGAGTATCAGGGACCGCTTTCCGGTCCCTGATACTTTAAAACCAATAGTGACCTAACGGCGGTCCCTATTGCGTTTTTGGGTCCCTATTGTTTTTCACACAATAGGGACCGCAATTAGGTCCCTATTACTTTTTGTTAATAGGGACCTAACTGCGGTCCCTATTACTATTATTAGGGACCGCAGTTAGGTCGCTACTAATATTCATAGAGTTCTATGAATATTAGTAGCGACCTAACTGCGGTCCCTAATAATAGTAATAGGGACCGCAATTAGGTCCCTAATAATATTCATAGAACTCTATGAATATTATTAGGGACCTAACTGCGGTCCCTAATAGTCTGCGAGAAAAATAAAAAAAAACAATAATATTCCGGAAATATTCCGAAATATTATTGTTTTTTTTTGTAGAAATATGATTATAACAAGATCAAAACAATAAAATAATAAAGAAAAATTTAATATAATGACATGAAAGTATTAAAAATGTAAAAAAATGAATGAAATATGACTAATAATAGAATATAAAATATGAATGAAAACAAAAAGATGAATGAATAAAAAAACAAGTGAAATAAAAGAAATTGTAGATCCAAAAAAATAAGAAAAGAATGTGTAGATTCAAAATAATAGAAAAGTAAGAAAAGAAAGTGTAGATCCAAAATAATAGAAAATTAAGAAAAGAAAGTGTAGATCCAAAATAATAGAAAGGAAAGATTGAGTTGGTGATTTGTTTTTTTGTGTTGGTGATTTTTGTTTTGGATTTGTGTTGGTATAAAGAAGAAAAGTTTTTGTGTTGGGTAATTTTTGGAGAAAAGAAGATAGTGTTTTGGTGTTGGAAAAGAAGATAGTGTTTTTGTGTTGGGTGTTTTTTGGAGATTAATGAAATTTAATGTGTAAGAGTGGTGAGTATATATAGAGGAGAGGGTGAAATTTTCAAATTTTCGTGAAATTCAAATTTCCCCCTCAATCCCGCCTAAAATTTTCGCCAAAATTTCAAATTTTTGTATATTAGTGACCTAAGTGCGGTCCCTAATTATTAATAGTGACCGCAGTTAGGTCACTAATTTCTAATAGCGACCGCAATGCGGTCCCTGTTTTCTTATTAGGGACCTAAGTGCGGTCCCTACTAATATTCATCCTTGAAATTTGATTTTTTTGGATTGATGTTGGTGTGTTTGTGATTCCTAGCAACCAAACTCATTGCAACATGTGAATTGAAGTAATAAATGATTGCAAAACCAACCTCATAATAGTTTAGTTGTGAAATAATAGATTGAATGAGATTGATCGAGTTATTAACGTTCAACATATATTTCATGTTCTACAACTCATCATCACTAGTTAGTTGTAGTTGTTATTCGTTTTTATTCTTTTTCTCACTAATGTTAGCATATATATTAAACAATAAATTAAACAATTACAACTATAACTAACTATTGATGATTAGTTGTAGAACATGAAATATATGTTGAACGTTAATAACTCGATCAATCTCATTCAATCTATTATTTCACAACTAAACTACTATATGAGGTTGGTTTTGCAATCATTTATTACTTCAATTCACATGTTGCAATGAATTTGGTTGCTAGGAATCACAAACACACAAACATCAATAAAAAAAATCAAATTTCAAGTATGAATATTAGTAGGGACCGCACCTAGGTCCCTAATAAAGGCAACAGGAATTAGTGACCTAAGTGCGGTCACTATTAATTATTAGTGACCTAACTGCGGTCCCTAATTTTTAATAGTGACCGCACGTAGGTCACTAATTTTAAATAGGGACCGCAGCGCGGTCCCTGTTGCCTTATTAGGGACCTAAGTTCGGTCCCTACTAATATATATCATTGAAATTGATTTTTTTTTATTGATGGTTGTGTGTTTGTGATTCCTAGAAAACAAACTCATTGCAACATGTGAATTAAAGTAATAAATGATTGCAAAACCAACCTCATAGTAGTTTAGTTGTGAAATAATAGATTGAATGAGATTGATCGAGTTATTAACGTTCAACATATATTTTATGTTCTACAACTCATCATCACTAGTTAGTTGTAGTTGTTATTCGTTTTTATTCTTTTCCTCACTAATGTTAGCATATATATTAAACAATAAATTAAACAATTACAACTATAACTAACTATTGATGATTAGTTGTAGAACATGAAATATATGTTGAACGTTAATAACTCGATCAATCTCATTCAATCTATTATTTCACAACTAAACTACTATATGAGGTTGGTTTTGCAATTATTTATTACTTCAATTCACATGTTGCAATGAATTTGGTTGCTAGGAATCACAAACACACCAACATCAATAAAAAAAATCAAATTCCAAGGATGAATATTAGTAGGGACTGCACTTTGGTCCTTAATAAGGCAACAGGGAC
Organism: Linaria vulgaris; assembly: GCA_948329865.1. NCBI lineage: Eukaryota > Viridiplantae > Streptophyta > Magnoliopsida > Lamiales > Plantaginaceae > Linaria > Linaria vulgaris. The sequence continues at coordinate 8,780,455 of OX415249.1, read as the reverse complement.
CGCACTGCGGTCCCTATTTAAAATTAGTGACCTAACTGCGGTCACTATTAAAAATTAGGGACCGCAGTTAGGTCACTAATTTTAAATAGGGACCGCAGTGCGGTCCTTGTTGCCTTATTAGGGACCTAAGTTCGGTCCCTATTACTATTATTAGGGACCGAAGTTAGGTCCCTAATAATATTCATAGAGTTCTATGAATATTATTAGGGACCTAACTGCGGTCCCTAATAGTGTGCGAGCAAAATAAAAATTGAATGATAGGTAATATTACACACACCGAGGGTAATCGTGGTGTACGCAACATTCTTGCGGCGCATTTTTTCATGCTTCAAAGTACGTTTTTTCACGCTTCAAAACTATTACAGTGGTAATTATGAATTAAACAAACAACGACATACGTCAAATAATCATAAAGTAACGTTTTTAAAGTGTGAATATTAGTAGGGACCGCAATTTGGTCCCTGTTGAGTCGTTAGGGACCTAAGTGCGGTCCCTATTGGTATAAAAAAAAAGTTTTATTTTATTTTATTTATAGCAGGAAATCAGCAACCTAATTTAGGTCGCTGATGATCAGAAGGGACTTTCAGTGACCTAAATTAGGTCACTGAAGGTCTCCTTCATTTCTTACAATAGGGACCGCCTTTAGGTCCCTATTGACTCAAAAACAATAGGGACTTAACTCCGGTCACTATTGTTTTTTCGTCAATAGGGACCTAACTGCGGTCCCTATTAATGTTATTAGGGACCACAGTTAGGTCCCTATTGGTATATAAAAAGTTAGTGACCTAAGTGCGGTCCCTATTGGTATATAAAAAAAGTTTTTATTTTATTTTATTTATAGCAGGAAATCAGCGACCTAATTTAGGTTACTGATGATCAGAAAGGACTTTTAGCGACCTAAATTAGGTCGCTGAAGGTCTTCTTTCATTTTCAGCGACCTAATTTAGGTCACTGAAAGTCCCTTCTGATTATCAGCGACCTAATTTAGGTCGCTGTTACCTTCAGGACTTTCAGCGACCTAAATTAGGTCACTGTTGCCTTCAGCGGTCACTGAAGGAGAGCGACCTAATTTAGGTCACTAACTGGGCGGTCCCTATTGACCGCCCAGTCTTGTAGTGTAATCACATAATTATTCCATAATTCATGAGTAGAAACACAGTTATAGTATAGTTTAAGATAATGGAAACATACATATTTCCTACTTCTGTGTCTAAAGCTAAAAAAATATTGAACAGTTTAGGGTGATGGTTTCTGTTATGCACTTGTTCTTTTCGAGTAAGAACTAACTCCTTATAATTTAGAGAATAGAAAGAGACTGTAATTTAAATTAAAAAGTTAACAAATATTTCATTTCTTAATTTTCCGTGAGCTACAAGATGAATTATTTATAAGGAAAGATTACAACTAATCCATTAATTGTCTCGATAAGATCTGATCATATCATATCCTCCCACTAACGGCTAATAAATACTAATTCCACTAATGTACTAAGGGCTATAATTTATTAACAAATGAAAGTAATAATAACAATTGAAAACTATTTAATTAGACCAAATAATCCGTATGCTAAAATGGTGGCTTGACCTAGGGGTGGGAGGGCCGGGTTGGTTTCCCGCGACCCGACCCGACCCGATCGGATTTTTCCCGCTCCGGAAAAAATCCGATCATCTTCCCGACCCGTTGCTGCGGGAATTATCTCCCGCAGCAACTACCGCGGATCGGATCGGGAGTTGCGGTTGGAATCCGATCCGATCCGAGCTCCCGACGATTCACCTTCAGTTCACTGAGTCGCGGCCCTCCGACGTCCCCAAGATCTCCTCCGTCGTCCCCAAGATCTCCTCCGTCGTCCCCAAGATCCGCTTCTCCTCCGTCGTCCCCAAGATCTCCGCTGCCAGTCAACACACACAGTCAACACACACACAAACCCAGCTCGAAGCCTCCGACGCCAGTCAACACACACCTCCGCCGCCAGTCAACACACACCTCCGACGCCAGTCAACACACACCTCCGACGCCAGTCAACACACACCTCCGCTGCTCCGTCAACACACACCACCGCCGCCACGCCAGCCACGAAACACACACCACCGCCGCCACGAAACACACACCACCGCCGCCACAGTCCACACACACACATCCACGCCCTCCGTCGCAGTTGAAGCGGGATCCCGAGTGGGATCCCGAAATCCGCGGAACTTCCCCGACAGCGGGAGTTCCGCACTCCGCGGATCGGATCGGGAGTCGCGGCGAGCTCCCGACCACCGCCGATTTCCGATGGCCGGATTCCCGATCCCCGCGGGAATCCGGCCCAACTCACCCCTAGCTTGACCATTCTCTTGGGCTTTGTACTATATTTTGGCCCATATTTTGACCCATATTTTTGTTTGATTTTTTTTTAAGAACTTAATTTAAATAACAACAAAGATAAAAAGAGATAGAATTCATGATAATATTATTAAGTTGTGGAGAGAAAAAAACATAAAAAGTAAACTCTAAAAAAACTATAGTCTATAAATAAAAAAAGACATAAAAAGCTAACTTAAAAAACATGAAAAGATATGGAAAAAAAACATAAAAAGTAAACCCAAAAAAAAATACATTGGGTAATCTTTCGTTTAAATATCTGGAATGGTCATGGTGTAATCGGTCTCATCATAATCCAATACGGTTTCAACTTTTCTCAATGTTCTTTCTCTATAACATTGGTCGAGTTCGTCTTTCCATATGACACAGTACTTGACATTGTCGGATGATAGTCGATTTCTTGCATCCGTAAGAACGCGATGTCCTGCACTAAATGCACGCGTTGGTTGTATTATTTTTTTTTTAATATTTTTTTTTTAATTTTATTTGTGAGACACAACGGCTCTTCAACGGCTCTTTCTCTTTCAAAAGAGAAAGAGCCGTTCATAGTCTTTTTCTTTCTCCTTTTTTTTTAATTTTTTTTTTTAACATTTGAATTTGGCTATTTGGGCCATTTTTGGCCCGTTTCGTTTTAAAATAAATAAAAAAAATTTGGCCAAACATTATATTTCAGCTGGGCAAACTCTTTTTTTTTTATCTATATTCGGCCCATTTATAGAAATGGGCCGAAAATGGACACGAGTCGGGCTCGTCCAGATTAATCCGGACGAGCCCACTTCCGCTCACTTATTAAACGAGACGGGTTGCTTCAACTCGCCCCATATTATAAACTTTAGTTTGAAACATGATGCTAGTGCAAGAGAGAGAGAGAGAGATAGTCTAGACTCACAATTCATTTGAAAACTCTTTATATTGTTTTGTTTACAAATACGCTTATTTAATATAACATTGCACATAAGATGTATCGATGTACGTAATTGAGCAAGAAAGAGTAATATTAAAAACTAAATATTGGCCTGCCATAATTTGGGCACCACACGAAGTCTTAAAAATTTAGAACCTGCATGCGAACAAGGCTAGTCAATTAAGTAGAAATAGGTCCAACTCCTAGCGCAGGAGTGTATCATTGTTGTGCTTAATTAATGTTATTGTTGCTTGTTAGAAAATAGAAACTTAGTTATGTTCTCTGAAGCTTGATTTGTTGCAATCAATAAGGTACTGACATTAAGATACACAGCATAGCTAATCGTATTTATTTGGTTTGAATTGAGTGCATAACTATTCCATAGTTCATGAAACGTAATAATAGTATAGTTTAAGGATGTAAACACGCATATTTCCTACTTCTGTTTCTAAACCTAAACATTGAACAGTTTAGGGTGATGGTTTCTGTTTAGTTTTGTGATGAGATGTAAATATTTCATAGTGCGGAGGTGACTGGTGATAATACAATTGTTTAAGAGAAAAAAAGTCAGCATACCTCTGAAGAGAAATCTTTATACATAAAAAATAAAAATAAAAATCGTCATCTTCCTCTTTGTTCATAAAAAGTCAGCATACCCTTGTTGTTACGTTGGATGGCCTAATACTTGTGCGGACAGGCCCAACAAAGTTTAGCATAAGCCCAATACGTGAGATGGCCTAATCTTTATGTTGTTTGATGTATTTGAGATTTGAGAGGATGTCATAAAATTTTAATTTACAATGTATTGCTCATCCATTGGTGCCAATTATTAGTAATAAAACTAATAATCTAGCGTTAATTTGAAGAAATAACAATTGTTAAGTGGCGTAATTTGTGGGCACTGTGTAGTGTCGACAGGAGAGGCAAGAAATTTCCTGTCATAAACTTAAAAAAGGTAAAATATCAAACATATATACTTTAGATTGGAGATTCTGTCTCATACTTTGAGTACTTAGGCCAGTTTCATCCGGTTAATCGGTTCTACAATTCTATTTCACGACAAACAACGAAAATTCACAATTTCAATAATTCAATGATATATTTTCACACAAATTTTGCGAGATAAATGGAGCATCAAAAACTTCATTAAATAAGTGTTCGAAGTGCAAAGGGTCTTTCTCATAATAAGTATTTCTTTTTCTTACCTCCATTTGACTGGACGTTTGCTTTTTTCCTTCAGACTCAAAAGATGTATGTCATATACGTACGCCCCATTAGAACATCCTAGATATGTAGTATTTTTTTTTTTTTTTTGATCAGGAAGGAGATATTTATTTGAAGTACAAGAAGTACTCCCAAAAAAAGTTCATGTTTAGGTACAAAAAAGTGGTGAATTAGACCACTCAAAAAAACGAATAAGAAAAAGTCATATCCTTCGCTTTGAACCAACTCCACACTTTAGCCTTGATAGTTTCTGTAGCATCATAAAGATTTGGTTGCAATCCATTGAAGCAAGATTTATTTCTAACAACCCAGATTTCCCAGGAGACAAACAACCACAAACTATTCCATCGGCATCTCGAGTTAGTATTCGGAATGATGTCGCAAAGCTGAAGAAAAAAACCTTTAGTACTACCCGCCGGTACTGTAACGAGACCCAACCAATTGAGAATAACATTCCAGACGTTCGTGGAGAAGAGACACTTAGAGAAAAGATGACCAATATCTTCATCGTGGCTTTGACAAAAAACACAAAACACATTCGAATTAAGAATGCCTCTTTTCTTCAAATTCATTAATGTTGGCAACCTGTCAGCAATCATTCTCCAAGTAAATGCTTTCATTTTTAATGGTGCATCAATCTTCCAAAGTATTTTGTGGCAAGGATCAGCAGTGATATTTTCCATAGGTGTAAGCAAATGATAGGTTGGTTTGACTGAAAAGTCTCCATTTTCTTCCCCCTTCCATTGCCAGCAATCATTCTTATCAATCTGAGGACTAAACCCACTTAAGACGTTACGTAATTATTCAAGAAGTTGTAATTCCCAGGAGAAGAGAGATCTTCTCCACTGCCAATCCCATCACCACTCATTATTTATCCACTCACCCTTTTCCGCAATCGTGCAGTTTTTATCCATCGCTATGGAGAAGAGTCTGCTGAATTGAGTGAATAGCGGGCTATCCCCGAACCACTTATCTTTCCAAAATGAAGTATTAGCCCCATTACCAACTTGCTTACAAATATTATCATCAAACCACGTCTCGTTAATGCATTTTTCATCCAAGGAGATCAAATCTCTCCACCAAATGGAAGAAGTAGCACGACGACCTCTATCACATTTAAAATCAACGGGTTTTGTAATCTTACCGTATTTTTCTATGAGAATTTTCAGCCATGGTGAATCACCACCTTGAAGGATGCGCCACTTCCATTTTGAAAGAAGAGAGACGTTGAATCTCTTCATATCCTTCACTCCAAGTCCACCAAACTCCTTTTTCTTACAAACCTTGTCCTACTTAAGCCAAGAGATTTTTGAAGAGTCTTGATTGCCTCCCCACAAGAATTTTATTTGGATTCCTGTAATCTCCTTTAAAACCTTCAAAGGTGCTCTATAAAAAGAGAGAATATACAACGGTAAGTTCACAAAAGTGGAGTTAACAAGAATGATTCTGCCCCCAAAGGAAATATGTCCATTCTTTAAAGAAGCAAGTTTGTTTGAATAAGAAGTAATGGCTGGCTTCCACAAATCTCAACGTCGAGGAGTAGCACCGACATGCAATCCAAGGTACTTTATCGGTAATTTTTCAGATTTACAATTCAGAAAACTTGCATACTCATGAACATCCTCATCCCTCATATTAATCCCCACAATACTACTCTTTAAGAAATTAACTTTCAATCCTGAAACCAGCTCAAGATTTCTGAGAATAGCATTGACAGCGAAGATATTTGTTGCTGAGTTTTCGCAAAATAACACTGTATCATCAGCAAATTGTAAACGAGTGATATGCAGATCACTTTCTCCGATTCTGATGTCGTTAAGAAGATTGATTCTAGCCGCCTCTTTGATCATTTTGCTTAGGCCCTCGACCGCAAGGATAAATAAAAATGAGGATAGAGGATCCCATTGTCTTAAGCCTTTAGAAGGAAAAAACTGCTCCGTGGGATAGCCGTTAACAAGTACCGACACCGAGGCTGATCTAATACATTCAGTTATCCACCCTCTCAATTTCTGTCCAAAGCCCATTGATTTCATCATATTATCAAGGTAGTTCCAACTTACACAATCGAACGCCTTCTCAAAATCGACCTTAAACATTAATCCTGGCTTCTTGGACCATTTAATGCCGTCGATAACTTCATTAGTTGATAGAATACAGTCAAGAATGTGCCTTCCTTTGAGAAAAACGGACTGCTCCTTCGAGATTACTCTATCAACCACTTTCCCGAGTCTAGCGGCAAGAAGCTTTGAAATGATCTTGTAAAGACTTCCAATAAGTGAGATGGGACGATACTCTGCGAGACTTTGAGGGTTAACATTTTTAGGGATCAGAACGAGAAAAGAAGAATTTAGACCCTTCACCAATTTCCCGGTCGCCTGGAATTCTGAGACAAAATGAAGAATATCTTCTTTAATGACTTCCCAAAATCTTTTGAAGAAATCCAGATTGAAACCATCCGGGCTATGACTTTTTAGACGTTCACAACTCCAAATAGCTCTTTTAATCTCGTCTTCAGAAAAGGGATTGGTTAGAAAGTCATTCTTCACATTACTTATTCTGTCCATCTCAAGGTTGTCAATAAATGGCCGACACCGTTGTTGCTCCTTGAATAAGTCACCAAAGAAATCTTTGATTCCCTTTTTGTATGATTGACATCCTCTGTCTAGACCCCATTGAAATACATACCCCTGATAGTGTTGATTGCTTGTCTTCTTCTAACACATTGGTGAAAATATCGACTGTTGGAGTCGCCCTCATTTAGCCATCTTGATCTCGCCCTCTGATGCAAAAAGATTTCCTTGCTCTTTATAGCCTGCCACATAACCCTTGTAGCTTCTTTCTTGTGTGCAGTATCATCAGAAGTAAGAGTGTTACTTTCACATTTTAGATCAATTGCAGCAATGTCTTTTTGAGCCTTCTCGATTTTATCATCAAAATTTTAGAATGAGAGCTTATTCCAAGATTTAAGAGCCAGCTTCAGCCCTTTGAGCTTTTCTTTAATAATAAAAGCATGCATGCCTTCAACTTTATAATTATTCCAGTAGCTCGTCACAAAAGAGAAGAAGGAGCTATCGCTATACCAACACTCCATGATCCTAAAGAGTTTTGCCCCCAGTCCTGGTGCAACGATTTTAGTAAAATAGGACCGTGGTCTGAAATACATTTGTCAAGCCCCAATTGTGCTAGGTCGTTCCATTCCTCAAGCCAATCTTCGGATAGGAGAAAATGATCAATACGACTCATACAACTACCATCAGACATTGCCCAAGTAAATTTCCTCACTTGAAGCGGTAGATCAACGAGGTCCATGTCGGTAATGAATCTATCAAACTCCACCATACTCCTTGAATATCCCTGACTGGCTCCAGATCTTTCATGAGGTGCTCTCACTGAGTTAAAATCCCCCATCACGCACCATTTGCCTTGACCCGAATTGTTGCTTAAGATTGAGTAAAGTTGACCACAACGCAATCTTCGTTAATTAAGGTTTGTGGGTTTAATAATTAGCCTTTTAGGCTGCATTGGGAAATTTTAAATTGTGCTTATGGGGTGTGCTGAAGGTTTCAAATGTTAAACACTTTGTTACTCCATTTGTCTTAAAAACATATACCCTAACTATACAATTAGATATGGTATTCCTCTTTTAATCTATTTTGCTATTTCATCTATGCACCAACTATCACTACTATGTATCAGACTACAATGCGATCACATGAAGTTCTGAAACGATTTTAAATTCTAGATGATTAATGCTATGTAGTAGTATCATTGTCAGGGGGTTCAATCTATGTTACACAGTAGTGCACAAGGCACTACACACTGTGTAGCACAGAAATAATTTATTGTCTGGATTCGGTGCTTGAAATATTGTTAGTTGAAAATCAATTAATATCGAGAAAAATCCTTGGCAGGATACCCACTATTACTAGAGTAATTCATCACTTTGGAAATTAGATTCAACAAAAAGTTAATTTCATCATACATATAGAGACGTCAAGAAGCTTCACCAGCGAAATCTAATAATTTTGATGGTTTTGTCATTCGAAATTAAGATTTCACATTTCAAATTGTATCTTTGAGTTCTGAAACAGTTTGTACGGGGATCAATCTAGTTTTACTAGTTAAGTCCATTATTGACGAATCTATTCATTTTTGGGTAAAGGCAAATCTAGTGGTGCAACGTACTACGGAAGTTTAGTTCGTCAAATAATTTCATAATTAAGGAATTCTAATATTCAAACATATAGTATACATACAGGCACCCTAGACCATATTTCCATACAATACATTAATTAGTAAATATATAATCAATTAAATTAAGTTATCATTAGTCCCTCGAGAAACAAAATTTGTCAGCAACATGTGGATGGTTTACAGTTGATCGATCAAGACGTACTTCAAATGGAAGGGGTTAATAATATTTTTTCGAGTTGTTAGCATAGATGCATGAATGTGAACTAAACTTGACCTCGTCCATTACAAGTCATCATCAATATTGGACCTTTATAATCAGTTTAAACAATTAATATTCATTTTGTACTTAAAAAGAATTAATGAAGAAGCATGTTAACAGTTACGACAGTTATTAAGCTTTATTAAAATACTTTAACTTTTTACTAAGTACATTACTTGTTGCCTCTCCATAGGCACACGAAACTAAGATTTCGGTTGAGAGATGATTAGATAAGAATTTGACTTTGGTTAACGTAAGCTTTGGTAAACTTTTTTAATTAACCCAAAAGGAGGTTTAAATCAAGTCAAGCATGAATAGGATGGCTAATAAACCACAGCCAAGCCAAAACCTTCGATTTAGTCACTACAAAAAATCAATTATTCCTGAGTTGTGACAGGCAGTCACCCTTTTCCTTCTTCAATGGCAATATATTATGATGAAAAACTTACTCAAATGATTGTTTCATATGACCCCTCGTTCACATTGGATCATTTTAGTATCGACTTGTTCGTTCTAAATCTAAAAGTACCAACACGTCGTATTTGGTGAGTTCAAGAATACCAAAATTACCAAGAATTGTCTATGTTGGTGGTGGTGTATACAATTTCAAAGAACATTTTTTATCTTGCTCTTAGAATTTGTGAAAATCGGTAAATATGAAAAAGAATTAAACCTTTTTCGAACTTGATCATAACACCATAACTAACCATTCATTCTTACGTTACAGGCACAACTGAACAATCACATGATCTATATATCCCCAATGATTAATAAACAAATGAAATGAGTCAACAAATAAAGTAAACAGATTATCAATTTTTAATTGCATCTCCGCATAATGTATTGTGACTTTACGTACTAAATAATAGTTGGTCTAAGTGGTACAATGCATGGCACCAAATATATAATGGAAAACCTATCATGTTCACAATAAACATACTCCCGTAAGTCGTTACACATTATTTATCACATAAGATATATGTATATTATAACGACGATTTCTTTTTAAGAAAGGTATAATTAAAATTATTAACACGAAAAAGGAAGGAAGATATCTGATTGGAAAAATATTTTTGTCGTCGCGTAAGTCTTAATCATTATTTGTTACATGCATTTTAACGCAGGATAGTATAGTAGTACTGTACTTTAATTAATAAGTTAATTCAATTATGCTAACGACATTTCAATCATTCAAATATTAATCTTGTCGATCAACCCGTGGACATTAACTACCTGTAACAGCTGCAATCGAACCCTTAATATTCTGACAATAAGTATCAAATCATTACGCCTCGTGATTCTTACAACGGAACTTTGTCCAATATTCACAGATCATGTATTAATTTAAATGTAAATAATGATTCATCAAAAAGTATAATTAATCTCGCCCAAATGTAGTTAAGTTAATTAACATCTATCTTGGCATTATTTTTCTGTAATTAATTAGCTATATTAATCCTGCAACTACGCATCTCATCTCATCGTCAAAAACAAAATTAAAGCAAAGCATGCCATGTATACTCTGTACTCATGCATGTCTCATGTGTTGCAAAGTCAAATTGGGGATTGAAATGAAAAATTTAGAACTTTTAAAAGTCAATGGTCAATACAGTGAATGATGTAAATTAGTTAGTCGGTTATCGCATTGGTTAACTCGCCACTTAGAATGGCATACTAAGCAAACCTCCTAAAGTAAAATCACATATAATATGATATGATATGATTGATTAAGTCAATTCTAATAAGATGAGTTTATTGCAAATAAAGCACTTAATTAGTACTGTTTCATGTCGGATACGTACATAAATTAACTCCATGGACCATGGGCATATAAATGTCAAATTTCTCCGTGTGAGTTTTAGAAATTATCGAAGGATCTCGATTCACTTTTTATCATGTATTTTTGTTATGCTGTTTTAAACCACCAAGACTTAATTTGTAAATCTTATTTTTCTTTTGAGATTACGAAGTATAAATGTGTTAACTCATGAGAGTAACTTTTGTATTTTTTAGTTCGAGGAACGCCTTGCCCAAACAGCCAGTAATTGAGTTCTAGCAAATAAAATAAGAAAAGACAGTGTTGTATTAATATTCTTGATTTACAGAATGATTTTTTCTCCCCCCCCCCCCCTTCTCTTCATTCCGATCTGAGTATTTATAGCCCTCTTGCGGTTGCATGCCCCTCATTGGGTGGCAGATCCACAGACGTTTTCATGCTAACTCAGTTGCTTATGATGTGGCCACTCATCTCTTCTTGTGCTGAAGTATCATAGGCAAGGGTGACACCTGGCTAATTTGTGGTTGATTCAGGATATAGATGATGACACCTAGTCTTTGCACGGCAGGTGTATCTCACAGGATGACACTTGGCTTTTGTTCTAGAAGTATTTCCTCTTGTATGCCCTTGGACGAACTTCTTTGCCCTCGGATTAGCTGCCATAGAATTATTCTCCATAATGATGCCATCAGGCGATTTTGCTATGGTTGTGCCATCGGGATGTCTCCCTAATGATGCCATCAAGTAATTCGGCTATTACTGTGCCATCGAGATGTCTCCCTAATGATGCCATCAAGTAATTTGACTATTACTGCGCCATCGGGACGTCTCCCTAATGATGCCATCAAGTAATTTGGCTATTTACCGTGCCATCGGGATGTCCTTCCCCGAGGTTTATAAGATATATTCTTCGATATATCGCCATAGGGGGTACCCCTCGGGGAGAACATATCTAAGGCCCCCCGCTTATGAGATTGTTCACTTGCTAAAGCATCGGCGATTATTAGGCATCGTAAAGTCATCCAAGACTGGTAGTGCCTTTAGCATCGGATGCTCTGTGAGTGTAGTAATCCGTATGTCATCGGAGACAAAGTTTGCGGAGAAGCGATTTTACCTTCCAAGGATGAAAGTTATATCTTTCCTCCGATAGAGAATGTTTTACTTGTCCCTCGATGGCCATTGTTTTGTTCGCCCCTCGATGGCTCCAAGTTCCGATGGTCAATATTTTTCTCCCTAGGTTAACAAAATGCATTAGCGATATCTATACTATTATATAAAGAAAGGTCAAATGTGACACCAAACTTTTGATTTTCGGTTTTATCCTTATAATTTTAGTGTTGGAACACTAGTATAATATTAAGTTCTTAATTTAGCATTAATTTAAGTAGAAACATTACTACAATACTTATTGTGATTGGGGATTTAGTTTCCCAAAATTTAACAATTTCTATATAAATTCTCTATCTTTATATATATATAGTCTTTACTCATTTAAGTTATTTTTTTCACCATACAAATTAAAATTAATTTTAATCACATGGGGACCGCGTGCCAACGTTTCTAGCGTATTTTAAAAGACTTTATTTAGACTTTTGATATTGTTTGATATTTTAAAGTAGGAAATAAAAGAGTACAAATATATACATGAATCCTTTTATACCGTTTTGTGTGACACTCTCCATATATATTACCTAGTTATACGCTCGATCTTAATTTCTTAATGCGTATGAGAAAAATGTATAGTTATTTGACTTGTGAAGTATCGATACACAAGATGATTTAGACGATTTTCAAATATGAGATTGTTGGAATTCAGCTAATCATTATTTTCTTATTTACTTCATAAAATTCGAGAAAAATATGTTGCTCAACAGTACAGTTACAATAACACACAGGTGAAATGCGATATAAGGCACATAAATTTGTTTCTTGAGTTCGTTAGAGTAACTATATTCTGCGGTGCGCCAAGCCAAGAATTCGGATATTCTCAGTGAATCGAATTTACCATGACACGAAATGTGTTATCTATGATAAGAAACAAAACTTAAGCATAATTATCGGCATCTATAATACGAATAATATTGCCTCGGTCGCCCATAACTTTCCGTAACTGTCTATAATATCAATGGAAAATCGCCTCACGATTGCCCCTCAACCTAGAAGCAGGGGGCTCGCCCCTGCAACCCTCAACCAACACCAACCGCGATTAGGATCGCGCGCCACTCCAACCTGAACTAGGTTGACCGATGTGCAATACTCCAAGCACCACAATCAAACAACAAACATTACAGTTCAAAATTTGCATATCTGAAACATGACAGTTATATGAACCGACCAATCACCCGTATGTTGCTCGTTCAGTACTATTATTACAGGATACATACAAATTAATTTCCATGATGCCATGTGGAGCAGATTGCGTTAATCCACTGTATCATTGTTGGTCCAACATTAGTTTGCATTAGATTATATATATAAGAATACTTTAGAAGGGGACATAATAGCAAATTAATGCAATATTTGACCTCGCCATCATTTTGACTATACATTGCACCGTCCAATATTGTCTGAGTCTAACTATAATTATGGCTGCCGTCCTATAAAATAATTTGATACAAATAATAAACACTTTAAAACTGAAATATTTTAAAAATTATAGAAAAGGTTGACATCCAAGGTGGCGGGAATAGGCATGGATCCTATATAAATAGGACCTAAAGCCAAGCTATTGAACATCAACAAGTAAATTGGGCGCTAACATATACGTACAGTTCATTTTCTTATCATTCATGGCGATTCCAGTGATCGATTTCTCGAAGGTTCATGGAGAGCAGAGAGCTGAGGCGTTGGCTCAGATCGCCACTTGTTGTGAAGAGTGGGGATTCTTTCAGGTAAATATAAGACTAATTGTCATCGCTCATCTACAAGTTAAATCTAAATGAGAAGATAAACTTAAATTCATTAAATTTGTATAAAAATCTTCAATGCTCCTCGTGTTTTTGTGGTAATCATTACTGGTTCTTCCTCATAAATGATTAAGGGCGAGATTTGAGCACCAAGCCTCTTTGATTTGACTCTAACACTATATTGAATTGCCGTCTCAACTGAAAAACTCAATCTTTTAGAGAGATTAGGCGTTTAAGTTTTTGGATTTATCTCCCGACAATGAACATGTCGTTATTTGGCTAAACTAGTTATCTGCATATCATTTGAATTACAGTTAATCAACCATGGAATCTCTGAGGAGCTTCTGGATCGAGTGAAGAAGGTGGCCTCGGAATGCTACAAAGTTGAAAGGGAGCCAAATTTCAACAACTCGAAGCCAGTGAAGCTTCTAAATGAACTGATGGAAAATAAGAGTAATGCAAAGGTTGAAAATGTTGATTGGGAGGATGTGTTCCTTCTCTCAGATCAGAATGACAGTGAATGGCCATCGGAAACCGCTAGATTCAAGTAATTAAGCATAAACTTTTGATCATTATATCATCATTTTTATTTGATTCTCTGAAATTCTAAACTTGGATTTGGCAAGAACAAGAGTTGTATATATATATATAAGTTTTTTTCTTGAAGATTCTCGTTTTAATTTTTTCTTGCATGTTGACAAATGGAATAATAAAGTATTTTAAGCTAATACTTGTTGTCTCTCCATGTTACATGATGTTTGCTAAAGGAGAACATGCATGAGTATGCACATGCATGAGTTAGCCAACCGATTACATGGAATAACTATTCTGATAATTAACCACTATTATATACTAATTTCAATAATTACAGGGAAACAATGAAGGAATATCGCGCTGAGCTACAAAAACTCGCATTCAAAATCATGGAGATAATGGACGAGAACTTAGGCCTCGAAAAAGGGTACATCAAAAAGGCGTTCAACGGTGGAGAAGATGACGATTCAGCCTTTTTCGGCACCAAGGTGAGCCACTATCCTCCCTGCCCCCACCCGGAGAAAGTAAACGGGCTTCGGGCCCACACGGATGCCGGAGGCGTAATCTTACTATTCCAAGATGATGAGGTGAAAGGCCTCCAAATCTTGAAGGATGGAGTGTGGATTGATGTGCAACCACTAAAGAATGCAATAGTCATCAACACGGGCGACCAAATGGAAGTGTTGAGCAATGGGAAGTATAAGAGTGTTTGGCACCGTGTTTTTGTCAAGTCTGAAGGGAATAGGAGATCGATTGCCTCGTTTTATAATCCGTCGTACGAAGCCACCATTGAGCCTGCACCGCAGCTGGTTTTGAAGGAGAAAGAGGAAACAGAAGCTGAAGATTCGGTGAAGTATCCTAAGATTGTATTTGGGGATTACATGTCTGTTTATGCTGAGCAGAAGTTTCAGCCTAAGGAACCAAGGTTCCAAGCTGCTGTGAAAGCAGTGTAAGGATGTTCAAATGATATACTGAACCTTGAAAATCACATGTATGATAATTTATTCTCAGTTTGTTTGGTTTCTTTTGCCTATTTTCGACTCTTTTTTTTTTTTCCCTTAGGAGATTGCTTTTATGCAACCAGAGAACTAAGACCTAATGGTCATTGTGTATGTGTTTCTCAAAAGTGTTGTACATCTTGTGTTTGAATTGAAAAATTTGCTAAATTAATCTTCTTTTTGTTACTTTTTTAAGGATTTCTCGGAAGACTATGAGTTACCGTTCGTCGCCGGATGAACAAGCCAAGTCGACCATTATCCCTTCCCTAATCCCTTCTGTGCACACTAATGTGTTATCGTGGATCAAAGTTCAAAAAATTTAAACCAAAGAGTATATAAACGTCTTTGATTTTAATTGTAGAAGCAAAGTATCTTCCAATTCATGGCAACAACCACTTCTATGATTTTTCCAAAACACGTTAAAAACATTTTCTAATACCAAACTGACAAAACATACATTGAAACCGAGACTTTGATCCATGTGCGCTATATCAGTGACCCTATCCCAGTTCCCGACTGTCAAAGTTTAGAATTTAGCTTAAACCTGGGAAAAATTCAATGTTGATACCTTAACTTGGCCTCATAGCAGAATTGGTACCTTAACTTGTTCAACCTCACAAATGGTACCCTAAGTTTTCATTTCTTCTCAAAAGTGGTACCCCAATAGCAGAGTTGCATAATTCTTTGCCCCAAATGCACATGTGGGCCTCCGTTGATCTTAGAATTATGGACTTTAACCAATTTTTGCCTAATGGACTTGCTAACTAAATTAATAAACAAAAACAAATTAAATAAAAAGACGAATAAAACTATTATATCCCTCTCATGGTCACAACTCTCCTGCTCATTTCAGCTCATAATCGCTTATTATAAGGTCAACGGAGGTCTACGTGTGCATTTGACACAAAAATTGTGCAGCTCCTGCCACGGGGGTACCACTTTTGAAAAAAAATAAAAACTTAGGGTACCATTTGCGAGGCTAGACAAGTTAAGGTACCAAATCTATTTAGTGGGCAAATTAAGGTACCAACATTGATTTTTTCCCCTCTTAAACCATGTGCATATTGTAATATTATCATGACTATAGTATATACTAATGCAACATAGGTTATGGGGATGGAATTCTAGTAGATTATAGATGAATGAAGTAGTAAGAGCCTTCAAAAGTGATATTAGTAGTTCCCTGATCATGGACACATACAGCGAATTAGTAATACAAAACATAAGTATATCGAATCGTGGAGATATTAGCACAAGAATAATTCCTTTATGACTGAGTTTGTATAGCAATGGGAATTATCACACAACACTAGGTTGAATTAACCTTCTATCTATTTTTCCTGAAGACATATAATGTACATATGGCCAAATCATAGCCTCTCACAATGCTCTTCATGGAATAAGAAATTCTATGTATAACCTTTTTCATCTATAAACTGTACAGTGGTATATACCTTTCCACGTAAATGTGAAACTGGTGTTATCATGGCCTTCAAAGAGCTTTCTGATCCAGTCTCTCGTTCCAGTTCAAGCAACGAATCAAGCTTCGAAACCAATCGCCCGTTTGGTCACACTTGTTGACCGTTGGGAGTGGATGTTGGCTCATGGATATCCGAACAGAATCTCCTCTCGAGAGTTGTTGTCTTCTCTTTCCATCAAACGAGACCCAAGCATTACTTCGTGCATCTTTTGGAATCTGCGTCCGTTCAAGGAAAGAAACACAGCGAGATTTACCAACTATTATATGGAAAGTAGCTCAAATTCATACTTGGATTGTTAGATATGTGACTTTAGGGTCATCTTAGGTTTCAAGATCGAGATAGTGAGTTATCCCAAACTATAGCAGATAAAGAAGATTATTTCCAAGAACAACTTTTCCCTGAGTAAACCAAAAGCTCTATTTGAAGGCTGAGTAGCAGAAAATTTATAGCTAAAAGTTAAAAAATTAGTACATTGATTAATTTAACGATAATCCCAAAAAGTTAGAAACTACACTGGGAAGCACAGTATTTTCCCCTTTCATTGATAAAAGTATGTATTTCTAATTCCAGGAAATGGTAGTCTTTATTTCACAAAGCGTATCTAGTTAAACAATTTCAAGACTAATTCTCTCCTCATATCTCAAGGAATAAATTCATATTGACCCCATAAACATTATTATCACTTGGCCCTCGACAGAGAAGAAGACACAAAATGAGAATCTGGGTCCAATGTTCATGTTTCTTTGGAATACAGAAAAAGGATACCTTTAATTCCAGCCGAGCAGAATCTGGCAGGATAACAGGTCTGAACGAAAGAGAATGCGGGCAAATTGGTGTAAAGAGCATACATGGGACATTGGGATGTACCTGGACAAGAAAATAGAGCTCTCTGTGATACTATATAACCAATAATCTACGAGAATGTCCTAGCAGTGTTGACTGCGAATAACATGCATAACAATGCAAATACATGTATCATAATATCAGATTGAACTTAATGATTTGGAAATGTTCATTCAGATATTAGTTACAACACACTGCGGCAAGCATTCAGCTTATCTAATAAGATTGAGCAACTAAAGTAGTGAGTTAATTTCCATATCTTGTACCAGAACATATCCAGCAGCCAAAGATACCCACAAAATGCACACACAAACGCAACATTGCTTTCTTGAAACGCCAAGAAAAATCAATTGGTTCACTCTGCCATGTCTGAACCACTAATTCATAAAGTAAAACCATTCAGTACACCTTATGACGCAAGCAAATCTCTTTGTCCATCAAAACTTTCAGAATCTTTGGGAGCACATACAACATTCTCACTTTGTAAATATTTTATACTTTAGCTGTTTAGCATTGCATATAATTCAGAAAGTGAGCGATAACTATGGTGATGGAGTGGTAGATCTAACCGTTCAAGTGGCTAAATTTCTCTGATTCTTCCTTTTGGGGGATGAATATTGTTAAGAAAGCTACTAACGGGATCTATTAAGATTGTGACAATTTAATCTATTATAAGTTTTACAAAGACAAGCTAAAGACTTGCTCTCTTTGGTTTTGTTCTCCTGGAAGCTTACCATAGAACCTCCAGCTGCTGTGGAATACGCTGTACTTCCAGTAGGAGTGGCAACAATAACTCCGTCACCTTGTACCTATCAAGAGAATAATTTGATATTGTCACAGATCCAATTCTTTGACTTGAACATTTTACCATCACTTGGAAAAGAGGAAAAAAAACTAATGTACCTATTTGCTCGTTATGTAACTACTGTACCTTGGTTATGAGGCGGTCATGTTCGTAGCATTCAATTTTTGAGAGGTATGGATTAGAACCACGATCAACTACGACTTCATTGAGCACATCAAATACCTTGCCGGACATTGCTTTACCATTTCGAAATATTTCGCATCGGAGGCGCATTCTAAGAGTAATATAAACTCCATCAATTGTGTTGTTCCCATGAATCACTTGTCTTAAGTCATTCTTATAATCATCAAACTGTAAGAGAAATTACTCTTTTACAATTAAAGATGAAATGATATTGAAGTATTTGGAAATATGTAAAAGCGATGAAAGAAACGTACAGAATGAGAGGTTAGAAACCCAAGTGATCCAAGATTAAATGAGACAACAGGAGGAACGGCATCTCTGAATAAATTAGATGCATGAAGTATGACCCCATCTCCTCCCAAGCAAGCTACAAGATCAACCCTCTCATGAAGATCACTGCACTAGTAACATGACACGAGGTCAGCAGATCTAAACTCAAGAGAGCTTTCCCCAAACAAAACAAAAGATAACAAGTTAAAGCCCAAAGCTTGAGCACCTTGTATCTTGACTATAAAATGTCTGAACAAACCCAAATCCTGGAATTCTAGCAAAAACATCATGAACCTCAGGTTCGACCAGAATATTCATCTTCTCTTGGTAATATAAGAAAGTGGCAACCTGGAGTCAGCACAGAACACACTTCAGATGAATTAAAGCCAGATAATTTGAAATGTGCTTCAAATTAGCAGTTAGAACATTTTCAAAAGTTCGTGTTCAAAGTTAGTAATAGTTTCAAACATGACCGGCATTCTCAAAGAAAAGACTGCCTAGTATGCTTGATGTAAGAATGGTTAAATTTGTAGATGAAGGGCTCAAAACTCAAAGTGAAGTCACCAACATCAATTGATTGACACCACAAGATACATGGTTTGTTACAAGAGCACCCATTCTTGCAACCTGTTACCATCACCGAAAGCTTCAACCTTAGTGAACACAGGATCACAAAATTGATGCTTTTTGAACATGCTAGAATTTACTCAACACATAATGCACAGTTTTTACTATCATCTTCTTCAGAAATAGACGACGCATACAGGCAAGTAGCTAATACCAGAAGTGGTATCAAGCTGTAAATGATAGCAGAGGCATGGCATCTATTTGTTTTAGCTGTAAACAACAGCTTCTACTTCAACTACACTAAAGAAATGTAAAATAAAGATGAATATATCTTATACGCCAATGTAGGATACTCCAGCACTCATTACAAATATGCACCAACAACAAAATAAGCATACCTCTTTAGCTTCTTCCATGAGTTCTTGGCCGAGCTTCTTTAGCAACAACACAGTCCTTGGTGTAGATTTCCACAAAAGCATCTGCTGTTGAGTGCTGGGATGTGTAAATGCCAACGAAGATTCTGTCACCTTTTCTCTGGTACAAGAAAATCCATCTGTTCGAACTAAAAACATCTCTGCTTTCTTTCTTGACTGTACTCTCACTACACCAGTAGCAGAAGCACACATATCAGCTTCAAGCATATCCATGTTTTCATCATCGGAAGAGAGGTAACTTTCAACAGCAGTCCCATTTTCTCTAGTAACTGTCGTCGGCATTAAATTTGTGTTTAGCTCATTGCTTGTGTTTACAGAACCATTCTCCTTAGTCTTGCTATATTTCAATCCATTAATGGCTTTATCTGGACGAGCCGCAGGGTTGAAAAGGAAAGCAGGATCTGGATATGACCCATTACTTACAGCTCTATTATGCTGTTTAGATGGTGCATTTGCATTGCCCAGTGATACATTTATATTTCCTTTCTCATTAAGCCTTAAATTAGAATCCACTTCTTTATTCAGCACTTTCCCATTGTATCTATATTTCAAAGCGGCTAGTGTGTCCAATCTTTTCCGTTCATAGCTAAAATACGTTCCAGGTGAAATCTTATTATCCCCGAAAAATCTGGACATCTCTTTTCTGGAGAAAATATCAAGAGGAGGCAGCTGAGACTCCAGTGGTTTCACGTCATCGAAAAAGTCCCTTGTTGATTCCGTCTTACCACCAGATGTAATTTCAGTGGTTTCCTCATCACTTGCTATGGTTTTGTGGACTCCTTCAGTGATCTGGGATTGATTTTCTATGGCTGAACGGTCTGGATAATTAGATTCCCCTTGTGGACTACAGGGTTTATTAGATTTTGTAGGATCAGACCCATTTACATAACCAGAAGACGTACCTTCTTCAGAACCCAATGAGAGATGCGAACCTTCACCTCGTAGAGCTTCTCTATCTATAATGTCTGTGGTGATAACTTGCTGATTAAAAGATGCGATGCGGTTCACGTACTGCCTCCATCTAGAAATCATAGCTAAAGTCCTCTGTCTACCTTCCTTGCTGTGTACATAAACGGGCTTTCTGCCTGAATCGGACACCAGGGCCGCAAAATGGGCAACCTGCTTCATTGAAGGTGCAGTACCAACTTCAATTGGAATTTTAACCAGCTCAATTTTCCCAGATGAAATAGCTTCATCTAGAGCTATTTGATAAAAGCTATCCTTCACAGTTTCTGCTCTGAGATCTATAATTGTTCTGAAACCTTTCTCTAAAAGCCACTTCAAGCACTCTTCGGTCACCTGGCTACCTTTCCAGAAGTCCGCCTCCAGACTTTCAGATTGTGTTTCTTCTTTTGAGGTTGCCACGTAGACAGGACTCCAATTGGCAACTAAAGTTTGGCAGGGGTAATTATCCCCACGGGGAAAACCAGAATCGTAGCATACACTCTTCAGCCTCTGCAGTTTTCTCCAGACATTTAAACTCCGAACATCACCAGGTGTCAAGTAATTCTCTAGAGCTACATGCAGACTCTCGCAATAACTTTTCATTTCAGACCGAAATATTGCAAGTGGGGGAAGGATATCATCCATGATGTTTTTATCTAAATCACGAAACGAATTCATGATGGAGGATCGTCCGACGAGGACATCCTCCCTTCCCTTATTTAGGAGACACACCATGCAACCAAGAACTGAAACTATTTTATCCTCCAATAATGGTCTTTCCTCCGACGGCATGTCATATGATACACTACATTCTCCTGTCAATGGATTGCATAATGCTTCCATTAATGCATTATGAAACCTTTCTGCTGCTCTAAAGATTCTACAATAAGCCTCAACTTCTGCAATGTCCCCTGGAAGTGGTCCAACCCATGGCAAATGTGATGAACTCTTCAAATTAATACAAAAATAAATTAGTTTTCTAGTATACAAACTATCGCTATGTCGTCATATAAAACAACAGCAAAGATTTAGCATATTGATTGAACAGGAAAAATCTTAGTATGACCAGTGAACCAACATATGGCCCACACAATCTACTGATGACTAAAATCACAGTAAAGTAATATAGACTGCCATTTCAATAGCTCGAATTTTATCTCATACAACGCAACTACTGCAAAACTTCTGCAAGCCCCCTTGAGGCGGTCCAACCAATGGCAAAAGGATGAACACTTCAAATTCATACAAAACTAGTACTATTGCTCTTACATCATATAAAACAACAATTAAGATTCAGCTTATTGATCGAACAAGAAAAATTCTTAGTACGATTGGCGACCCAATGCATAGCCCACAAAATATACAGTAAACTATGAACCGCCATTTCAACAGCGTAAATTCTATCTTATACAACACAACTACTGCAAAACTTCTACGATGTTCCCCCGGAAGCAGTCCAACCCATCACCCATGGCCAATGATGAAGATTCGGCTTACTGATCTAACAATTCATATTACGATTTGTGAACAAGCACATGGCCCACACAAACTACTGACTAAACACCATACAGTAAACTATAACTGCTATTTCGGCAGCTCAAATTCTATCCTATAAAACACAACTACTGCCTCAACTTCCGCAATGTTCCCTGGAAGCGGTCCAATCCATCGCAAATGCGATGAACTATTAAAATGCCCACAAAACCAATAAGTTTCTAGTTAACAAACTATCACTATTTCATCATATAAAACCACAATTAACGTTCAGCATACTTATCGAAGAAAAAAGCGAGAAACACATAGCCCACGAAATCTACTGCAAACTATAAACTGCCATTTCAACATCTCAAATCCTATCTTATACAAAGCAACTACTCCCTCAACATCTGAAACCCTTGCGGAAGTGGTCTGATCAACGGCAAATGAGACGAATTCTTTAAATTCATACAAAATGAAATCAGTTCCTAGGATACAAACCATCCGTATCTGATATCTCCATCATATAAAACAACAACTGTTAAGATTCAGCATAACGAGCAAGCTGGATGATTCGTAGTACGATCGGCGAACTGAACCTACACATTGCCCACAAAACCTACACCAGATTTCAAACACAGTATATTAAACTATACACCACGATTTCAACAGCTCAAACTCTATCTCACAATACAACACAACTACTGCAAAACTTCTACAACGTCCGGACCCATGGCAAATGGTGATGAACTCATCATATTCATACAAGCAATCACTGTTTCATCATATAAAACCACAATTAACATTCCGCATACTGATCGAACATGGAAAATCGACAAACAATTGGCCGACAAAATCAACTGCATACTAAAAACACAGTACAGTAAACTACAACAGCTCAAATCCTTACTATGCATCAACACAACAAACTAAAAAAACTCAATCAACAAATGAAAATACCTGAGAATCCAATCCGATGTTGACTGACAAAGAACCTGACAGCTCAGCACTCACAACGAACCTCCTCTTCTTCTTACTCTTCTTGTTGTTCTGCAACAAAACCCCCAATTTCGGCCCGCAGCTCAACTGACCGCAAAACGACGGCGTTCGATTCGTGCTGAGGTGGCACAGCCAGCTGCAGTTGGAGGAACAGCACGGTGTTGCCATGGCCACCACCAATTTTGGAATATTCGATTATGATCTTAATTTTAACGGTAACACCATTGAAGAAGAAGAAGAAGAAGAAATTGGAAAGTAGTTTTTCTGTTCGAATGAAATTAGTTTTGTATTAGTTGTGAGCATATTAAATATTAATTTATTTATTTATTTTGGATAAATGGAATAGAAAAATGTTATTTTTGTGGATACTATCGCCTTGGCTTAAAATAAAGTGTGATGTGATGTTGCCTTTTTTCGAATAATAGCAAATAATGTTTTTACTTTTTATTATGTATGAATAAAAAAATTAAAAAACAACGAATTTAACCTGTCAATGTTTTTTAAGAAGATAGTGTGCAACGTGGAGGTGAATTTTGTCGAAAATCGGATACTTTCCATATATTGTAAACGACTATGATGGAAGAAAATCATATAGCGAAATTTTTGCCTTTTTTTTTTTTTTTCGTAAAACGAAGAAAACAAGAAGTCGTTAGACAATGTCCGAACCTAGAAAGCTAATAAACTGGTGAGGAGCACTATCTTAAGTACTTCTCGCTCCCTATCACATGTATATTAATCTTTGTCAAAGCATTGACAACTTTATTTGTTAACCGTGGAGTTCATCTAAACTTCACTATTCAAGGATGGTTGAGAAGGTTCTTGTACTCTTGTACAAGTTCGGCTCTTTGATGTTGCGGTTCCACTTTGTCATTTACCACCTTGTAAACTATTATCGAGTAAGTTTCAATTTCAAGTTTTTGTTGTCGTTGCTCCCATGCTAGTTCCACTCCCGTTTTGAGCGCCTCAAGCTCCACATCATCCTTTAATGGTGACGATAGAACCACCTTAAATCCCCATAACCAGTTCCCACCATTTGAACGTAACACTCATACGCCTCCCCCCCCCCCCCCCCCCCCCCGGAAACACATCTTTTGTCGCATGTATGCTTTCAATATTTTTCCACAACCACTCGTCATCAGTGAGGTTATCAATGCCCGCAAAATAACTATCCGATAAAAGCCTTTCCGAGATTTTGAGCAGCTGTACAATGTTACAACATATGCACCGCAGTTTTGTGTTGTGAATCGTAACATGAAGATTGCATTATTGGATATATATTTCAAACTTTTCAGAGACAATTTATCGCGAGTTTTTTTTTCCAGCTACCTAGATGAAGTGTTGGTTTTTAATGCTAAGGCTAACCTTTTACACAAGTTGCTATGATGCACGGATACTCCAAAAAAAAGGTCGGTTAGTGTCGATTACGTATCAGATACCGATACTCTTCGAATACGTATCGAATACGCCACGTGGCGTATTCTGCATTAAAAATATTTAAAAAAGACGGATACACGTATCGAATACAATGTGAAGCGTTTCCGAGAAGTATTCGATATGTATCATCAATTTATAAGAGTAGTGTGGTAGTTTTCTTAAATTAGAAAGGCCCAACAAGAACTGAATTGCAATATCTTTCATAAAATTAAATATAAAATCGTGAAAACCCTATATTTCAAACCAAAATAAAAATAACACACAAAGCTTTGATATGCTTCATAATAGTATGTGACTAATGATTGTGCAATTGATTAGATATAATATTATTTGATATTTTTATTTAAATTATATCCTTATATATAATTATTAATATTAAATATTTGACGTATCGCATACGTATCGTATCCTGTAAATTAAAAAAAAAACGTATTCACGTATCTGTATCCAGCAGATACTGATACTCGTATCCGTATCCGTGCAACCTAGCCAAGTTGTAATCAGAGAGGTGCCGTGTTATCAATGTAGTGTTTCAAATGGGCTTTGTAAGCGAATTGGTAGTGAACAACCCAATGGCAAATTCATTTTTAAGATGAGTTGTGAGCCAATTTATCGAGTTGAACCCTAGATGCAACATAATTTATTTTAATTGCTAAAACGATTAACTTAATGGATTAGTGCATGGAGAATATGCACAAGTGAATTTTCAAGCGAAAGAACACCGACGAACATGCAGTGAGCCATAAATCCAACCAGTCTCAAGATCATAGGAGGTATAAGCACTCTGTGTAGTAGAATACCCAAGAAAAATATGAGGTTTGGATGGAGGAGTAAGTTTCTCGGAGACATACTGTATAACGATTTTTTGATCTCTGTAATTAAAAGACAAGAAAATGTTACAAAATAATTTTGAACAAATTTAAAGTGCAATTTGTGTTTCAATCTCTCTATTTGATCATCTGATTCTTTTCTAGTCTTGAAACGTGGTTGACTTGAGAGTGAATTTGATTTTGATCACTTCCACGTGTATTTGAGCTGAACGTTAATCCAAGGGCTTTTGAGGTTGATCTTGAACTAACAATCGACTTGACTTGATTTTCACAACGAATAATTTAATCTTTGTCTTGACTTCTTGAACTTGTTGAACTTTTTGAATATCAATCTTCTTTGGAAGAATCTTGATCTTCAAAAGGATATTTGACAAATGTTGATTTGGGGGCTTGATGGCTTGATCTCGAATCGCACGAAAATTTGATTTGAAGGTTGTTAAAAAACGATTAGATCTTCGTCTACAATTATTTGGATATGTTGGGCTTTGATCTTCTTCGAATGAACTTTAATCTTCAAAAACAGCTTTTTGAGGGTCTTGTGTCTTGATCTCGGATTAAGTAGATTTTTGGCTCAAAGATGGATGAAGAGCGGTAAGAACTTGGTTTTGAATTTATTGAATTTCTTGGAGTTTGATCTTTCTCGACAGAAATGCGATCTTCAAAAATGGTTTTTGGATGGAATTGAGACTTGACGGTGGATTGAAAGGAGTTCTTTACGAAGAACACCTTGAAGATTGTTGAAGAATGCCTTGATGATTGTTGAGGTTTTCGGAGAGAATTTGTTGAACTTCCTTGCTCTGAATGCTTGAATGTTGAATTGTGATTTTTCTTCTTTAAGACCACCTCTATTATAAGTTGTAGAGAGAATCTCAATCAAAATCTCCTGATGAGATGAACGGTTGTGATCGCGTCTACAATTTCTTGTTTTGGAAGACTTGATCTAAGAGAATCTTCTTTCCATCTCTTGAAGATTGAGACTTGGTGGAGAATTATTTTCTTGTCTTAAGAGTTAATGTTGAAGTAATTTCCTTTCTTGAAAATTGATGTATATATATTTATTTTAATCCTTGAATATTGGGATAAAATAATATATATTTTATATTTATTGTATAACATCATTTAATTTAATTAGACACAAAATTAATGTGTCTACACATATGGTCAAAGCCAAAGATAACATAAACAACCAAAAGTATGAAGCTTCAAATAATTAGGAGGTCGACCAAATAGACTACCACATGGCGAGTTGTGACTAAGAACATTGGTCAGAAGGCAGTTTGTGAGATAAACCGCCTTGGCAACAACATAATCTAGAACAAGGGAGGCAGTATGCTAGTTCTAGAAGAATACAACCAATAGTAAGGACTTGGAGATGACGTCGTTCGATATTTCCATTTTGCTGAAAAGTATGGGGAGAAATAGTTAACCAACTAATACCATTAACTGACAGATATGACCGAAGAGGCACTAATTCACCACTATTATCAGAATAAAAGTTCTTAAAGGTAAAACCAAATTGTTTCTCAACTAGTCAATGAAATTGATGAAACACTGTGACAACCTGTGATTTATGAGTCAAAGGATAAATCTAAGAATACTTCGAGAAATTCTTAACTAAAAGCAAATAATAACGACATTCGCACAATGAGGGCATCAGCGAGGGACCCCAAAGATCACCATAAACAAAATGTAAATGATGCAAAGATTGTAGAGATGTAGTAGTGAATGGCAACTGTGCACTTTTATTAGATAAGCAAAAACGACAAAACCAGAATTTATAGAACTTAATGAATTACAAGGTAAAGAAAAGTATTTAAGAACTTAGGAACTAACCGCCTCAGAACGATGCCCCAAGCGACAATGCCAATGCCTTATTCGTTTGTACTACTAAAAGCGCCATTGAAGAAGTCGCCAAAGGAGATGGAAAATCCAGATGATGGACGCCATTAGTGCATGCCACGTGTAGAAGGGGAGCCTTGGTGCACCATGTAAAGGCGTTGTTGTGTGACTGAGAGGTCACAGTTTCAAGTCATAGGAGCGGCTCCTTGGGGTGGGATCCTTCCCCGGACCCTCTAATTGCGGGGATGCTTTCGTGCATCGGGCAGCCCTTTTTAGTGCATGCGACGTGCAACAGCGTCGCCTCCATAAGTCGATCCTTAACAAAAAAAATGAGAAGGATAAAATTCAAGAGTCACATTATTCCTTAAGGTAAACTAATGAACCGACAATAAATTCCTTTTGGAAGAAGAAAAACATAAAACTGAAGCAAAAGTAACTCACAATCAAACACAGAGAAATAATAAGATCTGACATGAGAATCCCATCAACAATAAACAACTCATCGGTGCCATCATATCCAGAATGCACAGATAAATTCTGAACATCTAAGGTGAGACTATCTCGCGACCCTGGGTTTGGAGACGTGGAAATATTTGCAAGGGGTTGTTAAAGTTGGCAACATGTGTGAGCGTCATGGCCATAAATACCACATATCTGACATGTGATGTTCAGGTGACTATTCAAGTTGTGGGAATTTTGATGATTGTTGGAACATAAATTTTGGGAATTGCCACTCCGAGTGTTCAAACCACCGCGACCGTGTGACCAACCCGGATTCCCTTGATTTACCAAGGCGCAAACATCATGTTTAGAACGATGCAAGGAGTTAGGCTAATAGGACGCAACATTAGCGGTCACCACAAGGGAGATAACCTAAGCTTCAATGCGTTTGACATATGTCTTTGACATATGTCTTATGAGAAATGAGCTTGTCATGTAACTCCGGGAATGAAAGAGGAGTAGCACGAGCATTTATTTGGGTAAACATGTCACGATGCAGTGAACCAAGGCCATTGAGAACAAACTTAGTGATGTTGTCATCGAAAAGCAGGTGATCAATGTGGGCAAGTTCAACAACCTTGACCTTGACCAATTGAAGTAACTTAGAAACATACTTCAAACTAATAGACATGGCGAAGAGAGATTCCTTCAGTTGCATAAACAGGATCACGATTTGGTGGCAAAAGTGCGATGTAAGATTTGCCAGGTGGTGGCAAAAGTTGTGGTTGGGGAGATATCTGAACATACTCAAAGAGCGCGGACAAGAGAGGGCTTCGTGTCAAGTCCAATGAATGAACACGACTAAAGATTCCACATAATCAGTGCGGGGAAGGCAAGTGATGGAACCGTCCAAACAACCCAGAAGGACATAGCCATAGAATACGAACCTAAGCATTCCATGAGGTATAGTTACCGAATGAGCTGCAAGGGAAGGTACGTGTGTGCACTGATCAACAAATCCATCACCGAATGGGCCGATCGACTGGATAAGTAATGGAGTCACGTGTGCCCATGAGAGGCAGGGAGGTGGTCGACTGTGTCATGGCCGTAGGGTAGAGGAGTTGCCGGTATTAAAGTTATCGAAAGACATGGGGATCATTTTTATCGTTAGAGATTTTTCTGTCGATACCTTATAAGATTATTAAAGGTGATAATCTTATTAATCACTGAGGTAACATAAATATAGTTTACATCAATTCTAAACTAGGTAAAATAGATAATTAAGAAATATCTCTAATAGGTTAAGCACAACCTGAGTCTCAACAATAATCGTAAACACTATTCTTAAACTAGAGAACAAATATTTTGTGAATTTATTTACAAGAATTTTGAGAAAGAATGACTAAAACTTGCAACTTTGCAAATACATACCCATCAAGGCAGATGAGCCTTTGGTATTAGAGTTATCGGAAGATATGGAGATCATTTTTCTCATTAGAGAGATTTTCCTGGATTTAGGGTTTAGGTGGTTGACTGCGTCGAGGTCGTAGGGGCAGAGGTACTATCAATGTTAGAGTTATCGCAAGACATGTAATCATTTTTCCCGTTAGAGAGATTTTCCTACTAGTACCTTATAAGATTTATGAACGAAATAGCTTTATGAATCACTAAGGTACAATAGCGTCTAGGTATTCTCACTCACGCTCAGACCCTGTGTTTGTATCATTTCTAAACTAGGTAAACTAAATAATTAAAGAAGGCCGAATTTTAAAAAATGCTCTATAACTTTTGCTCACTTTACTTAATGTCATATAACTTTTTTCCCGATCTTTTTTCCGGTCTTTTTGCCTGCTAACATTAGTTATTAAAAGTTAAGTTTTTTAAATTAGAATTATATGATAAATTTTTATGATTTATATAATAAAGATAATTATAAAGAAATATAACAATTACACATTTTATGACATGGCAGCCACATTTTAGTCACATATGCCAAAATTTGATGACATGGCTGCCACTGGGCGTCAAATAGTGTTTCAGGCATTTTTTGCAAAGTTAGCAGGCAAAACGACCGAAAAAAAAGTTATATGATATTAAGTAAAGTGAGAAAAAGTTATAGGACATTTTAAAAAATGAAAGATGAATTTGATGTTCTTATTAAAAATAAGAAGTGGGAACTTGTCCCCGGTGCTTGTGATGTTAATGTCGTTCTATGTGGATATTTCGTCATACGACTAACTTTGTCAGTTCTTTTGAGCGCCATAAAGCTCGCCTTGTTAATGATGGTAGGTCTGAATAGGTTGGGGCAGATTGTTATGACACTTTTAGTCCCGTGGTGCAACTGGCTACCATTCGAACCGTTTTGAGTATAACTCTAAGCAAGTCTTGGGAGATTCATAAGTTGGATTTTAAGAATGCTTTTTTACGTGGACACTTGCACGAAACCGTATACATGCATCAACCATTGGGCTTTTGCAATGCCAACCACCTAGATCACATATGTCTATTGAAGGAATCTTTATACGGTCTTAAGAAAGCCCATCGTGCTTGGTATCAGTGTTTTACTAATTTTGTTGCCATTATCGAATTTCGTCATAGTCGTTCCGACCACTCTCTCTTCATTTATCATCATGGCAACGACACCGCCTATCTACTATTATTTGTAGACGACATTATTTTGAGTGCCTCATTGACTCAGTTACGTTTGTCCATTATGTCACGACTTGGAGCAGAATTTTCTATGAAGAATTTAGGGCCGCTACATTCTGTCTTAGATATTTCTGTCACTCGCACCGCAATGGTCTATTTCTTTCCCATAAATAGTATGTTATGGATATTATTGAGCGCGTCGTCATGTCTTCTTGTAAATCGAGCGCCGCTCCCACTGACACAAAACTTAATTAGGAGTCGTTGTCGCATATGCTCCTTATCTGATCCTACACATTTTCAAAGTCTAGCCGATGCCCTCGAATATCTCACCTTTACGAGCTCGGATATCTCTTATGTGGTTCATCAAGTTTGCCTCTACATGCATGCACCGTGCGACGAACACATACATTCCATTACAACATCACCCATTATGTTCAAGGAACCTTACATCTTTGTCTTCATTTATCGGCGTCCTCTACCTCATGTCTCATCTCATACACTGCTGTCTATTGGGGTGGGTGTCCCCGCACTCGTCGTTCTACTTCCGGGTATTGTGTTTTCTTAGGTGACAATCTTATCTCGTGGTCTGCTAAGCGGCAACAAACCTTATCCCGATGTAGTGTAGGGGCTGAATACGGTGGTGTTGCTAACGTCATTGCTGAGTCTTGTTGACTTCGCAAACTTCTCTTGGAACTTCACTGCCCCGTCCTAAAAGAAACAATTGTTTATTGTCTGATGCTATCTATCTCTCTGAAAATCTGGTTTAACATCGACGTACAAAACACATTGAGATGGATATCCACTTTGTTCGCGAAAAGGTTGCTAGGGGTCATGTGCGTGTTCTTCATATCCCATCTCATTATCAAATTGTCGAGCTTCACCAAAGTTCTTCCACGCGTTCTTTTCAATGATTTTTGGGACAATCTCGACATTCTTTCCGATCCCTTCCCGTTTTGACTGCGAGGGTGTAATAGGCGATAATTATGTTATAATATTGACAAAGATTTTTTGTATATCTATAGTTGGTATAGACAATAGTGTATGAGTGCAATAATAGTATAAACAATATTAGTATATATAAGCATAGTAGCATACTGCAATACTAGTATATTTAGATGAAATATTTACTATTTGACAAGGTTAGCTTTGTATATACACAGACGTGATTGTTTGAGAAAATAAATTTCAGAAAATTATTCTTTCAGTTTAAAACAAAGGGAAAATTTCAATTACCTATTCAAACTTTGGCCCGTTTAACAGTTACCTATCCAAACATTCATTTTTGACACTTTACAGTCCAAACTTTCAATTTCGTTACACTTTACGGTTCAAACTTTCATTCCGACCTATCTCGGCCAAAAAACGTCACCTTTTAGCCTTATGACATCACGCTGACATCATTAGAGGGGCTTTTTGGTGGCGGTTTTCGAACGAGGGTTTGGTGGTGGTGGATTTTAAAACTCCAAAACAGAAAATCGAGTTCATGAAAGTGCGAGGGTGGTGGAGTTAGGTCGATTTGAGGTGTATTTGGGGTTTGCTGGTGGTGGATTTGGTGGTTGTGGATGGGGTGAGGCGTGGGGGTGGGCGTGGGTGTGTTGGAGAAGATGAAGTTTTTTTTTTTTAGTTTTAAATTATCAACTAATTAATAAATCAAACTGAAAAAATCAAGCTTAAAAAATTACTAATAAAGTTGTTAAAAAGTTTTAATTTCTAAAAATATAATTTCATTTGAAGACACATTTTCTTCAAAAAAAACTTAATAATATTTTTACAATCAAACTTGTAATTAAAAAGAATTTACTTTATATTTAGATGAGTTAAAGTTTATTAGTTTTTATTTTTTTGAATATTTTTGAAGTAACAAAAAAAACTGGAAAATGTAATAATAAAATAAAATTTAGGGTATATGAATTGATTATACATATTGCACTACACCCCCTAATATATAAAATGACAAAATTGCCCCCTGAAATGATGTCAGCGTGATGTCATAAGGCTGAAAACTCATATTTTTTGGCCGAGATATGTCGGAATGAAAGTTTGGACCGTAAAGTGTAATAAAATTGAAATTATGGACCGTAAAATATGAAAAATGAAAGTTTGGATAGGCAGGTGCAAAAGCGGGCAGAATTTGGATAGGTAACTGAGATTATTAAAAAAAAAAAAGACAAGCTGGAATTTGCAGATAAATTACAAGTGGAACCGGACCTTATCAAATCTACCACAATGCACACTAAAGTTATGAGCAAAATCTTATCTTATATATTATGAGCAAGATTCTAATCATAATAAATGCAAAAGATTATACACTATAAGATTTGGGGGGTTTTCGCGACACACCCCCCCACCGGTGATCGTCGGGCGGTCACCAGCATTTTACGTGACCGCCCGGAGCATCGAGGACCGCTGGGCAGTCCCCATTTCAAAAAGGGGACCGCCCAAAAATGGGGACCTCCCAGCGGTCCCCAACCCAAAACGGGTTTTAGGGACCGCCAGACAGTCCCTAATAATATTCATACCTTATATTTTTTATTTTATGAAACGATTTACATGTGCTTTTGATTTTTAGCAACAAAACTCATTATAACATGTCAATTGAAATAATAAACGAAATCGTTCCATAAAATCACAAAAAAAATATGAATATTATTAGGGACCGCTGGGCGGTCCCCAATACCACCTTGAGGGACCGCCGGGCGGTCACCAAATATCTTTAGGGACCGCCCGACGGTCCCTAATAATATTCATACTTTTTATTTTAATTTTATGGAACAATTAAAGTGCCGCGTTGTTTGTTTAGTTGATAAATATCCTAATAATAGTTAAGAGAACAAAATTACAAAGTTTCATACAAATTGAAACAACATACGATGATTAAGTGTACGTATAACGTAGACTATGTTCAACGTTAAAAACTTTCTCAATCTCATTCAATCTACAATTAAATAACTAAATTAGTGGTTTTATGATCGTTTGTTACTTCAATTGACATGTTATAATGAATTTCGTTGCTAAAAATAAAAAACACATGGAAATCGTTTCATAAAATCAAAGAAAAAGAGTATGAATATTATTGGGGACCGCCTGGCGGTCCCTAAAACCACCTTTAGTAACCGTTGGGCGGTCACCAAATGTCTTTAGAGACCGCCTGGCGGTCCCTAATAATATTCATACTTTTTTTATTTTATTTTATGGAACAATTAAGGTGCCGCGTTGTTTGTTTAGTTGATAAATATCCTAATAATAGTTAAGAGAACAAAATTACAAAGTTTCATACAAATTGAAACAACATACGATGATTAAGTGTACATATAACGAACACTACGTTTAACGTTAAAAACTTTCTCAATCTCATTCAATCTACTATTAAATAAGTAAATTAGTGGTTTTATGATCGTTTGTTACTTCAATTGACATGTTATAATGAATTTTGTTGCTAAAAATAAAAAAACACATGGAAATCGTTTCATAAAATCAAAAAAACACGTATGAATATTATTAGGGACTGCCCGGCGGTCCCTAAAAACCAGATTTAGTGACCGCCGGGTGGTCACCACATGTCATTAGGGACCGCCCGACGGTCACCAAGGCGGTCCCTAAATGTTTAAAAAATAGGCGGGATTAGGGGGGAAATTTGAAATTTCCAAAAATTCAAAATTTTCACCTTAATTCTAGATATACCACCACTCTCCTATTCAATTTTTCAACACTCTTCAAAAACACCCAACTCCAAAATTTCTCTTATCATTTTTCTCTTCCTAAATCACAAAAATAAAAATAATCCAACAAAAACTTCATTTCTTCTTTCTTTTAAAGAAACACTCTTCTTTTTTTTTTTTTTCATTTCTACAAATCCAAAACACAACTTTTCTTCTTCTTTCTTTTAAAAAAACACTCTTCTCTTTTTTTTTTTTTTTGTTCAAATCCAAAACACAACCTTTCTTCTTCTTCTTCTTTTTTTTTTTAACAAATGCCAAAAAAACACCCAACAATAGGTTGTTCATTTCTTTTTCATTGTTTTTGGTTTATTTTAAGAACTATCATTTATTTTTTTACTTTTATTTCATTATTTTCTTTCTTTTATTTTGTTAACTTTCATTTCATTATTATCTTTGTTTTATTTTGTTAACTTTCATTGCATTTTATTTTTTTTTATCATTATTTCCTTTGTTTTTGTTCTTGTAATTGTTTGTTGCACATATTTACAGGCAATTTATACAAAAACCCCAATAATATTCAGGTAAATTTTTAGAATATTATTGGGGTTTTTTTTTTTATTCTGCCGCAGACTTTTAGGGACCGCCGAGCGGTCCCCAATAATATTCATAGTTTTAGGGACCGCCGCTCGAATATTATTGGGGACCGCTCGGCAGTCCCTAAAACTATGAATATTATTGGGGACCGCCGAGCGGTCCCTAAAAAGTCCCAGAGAATTGGGGACCGCCCGGCGGTCCTCATGAGTCATTAGGGACCGCCCGGTGGTCCCTAATTTTGCGGTCGCTGAAAATGGTCTCCGCGACCGCAAGGCGGTCGCCAAAGGGTAGGGGACCAAGGGTGCTAGGCTGTCCCTAAAGGTCTTTAGGGACCGCCCATAGGTTTTTACGGACCGCCCAGGCGGTCCCTAAAGACCCCTGAATCTTTTAGTGATACACACGCTCACAGTTGTAAATAAATCTAATAAAAAGCTACCGTACAGTATGGGAGAATGGAATGAAGGAAAAGTATGGGAAATGTTTTTGCAGGGAGAATGATATAGCAAAGGACTTTCACACAAAGATAGCAATCATGGATTTAAAAATAATAAGTAGATTTTTAATATGAACACGACCCACTAAAATATCGAATATAATTTTTTACGTTCCAATAACAATATCAAAAAATTAACGAGAATTCATAACTCTACTACTAAAACAAATTAGCGCGATTGGTCTTGGAAGATTTTTTTTACGAAAGATACACAACTCAACAAGCAAAGAGGGTTTTGTTTTTTGTTAATATATAAGTATGAGAAGCAAAGTTTGTTAAAATTTAAAAAGAAATTATGTTTTTAAAAAGAGAAGTGTGGATGACGAGTGAGAGGATAGAGGAGAGAGAAGGGAGGATAGAGAATAAAGAATTTAATGTTTTAAAAAAATTTATGTTTTTAAAGAGAGAGGTGTGGATGAAGAGTGAGAGGAGAGAGAATAAAAAATTTAATGTTTTGGTTTAATAAATTTTAATTTTTTTAATTAAAAAGGAACAGAAAGTGGGCTGAAAATTTAATGTTTTGGTTTAATAAATTTTAATTTTTTAATTAAAAATGGAACAGAAAGTGGGCTACACAACAACCGCAACCAAAGTCCAAAGGATGAGACACGGAGGTTACAGGAAGAAATAAACCAGATTAACAAGAATCACATAATAAATGCGGAAGACTTTAAACACGTTAACAGTTGTAAATAAATCCAAGAAAAAGCTACTTTGAATTTTCACGTACAAGTCCAGTGCCATGTTGGAGAAAAATGTTCAGTTTTATTTAATAGACAAACTCGAAATAACAAATGCGTATACTAAATCAAATCGACACACTTTTTCTGTAAAAGGTCCAGGTACTTTCCTTCCAAGGAGGACCTGTATATTCTAGTGTAGTGGTGAAGTCTATAGTGGGGGTTACCTTAAAAAAAAAGAAGTCTATAGTGGGGGGATACCCACTGGTCCTCCCTGCTGAAAATGCTACACGTGTCCCCAAAATTATTAACTAGCTTACATTTTTTATTCTCTTCAATTCGCAACCTGGGTTAGGACAAGTTGGTTAGAATAATTTCAAAATTTTCATATCTATTGACTGTATGTTTGTTATTTCTGTACTAGTTAGCTATTTTGTATAGTTCTAGGGTCTATTCTGTAAATAGAGTAACTGTTAGTTATAACAGTCTCCACCAACGGTTCTGTATTTATATATTTCTCACTCCACTGTATCAACAGTTTGACAGCTAATAAAACAGAATTATTTTCTCTCTCTCTGAATTCTTCTCTCTAACTCTACATTTCTACATGGTATCACTCGCTAATGGTTCGTTCCTCACGTTTCTGCCATTGTTAACCTTATTATAGCTCCGATTTTGGTTTATTGCAACCAATTGTTACTCCGATCACCTTTTCCGGCGAGTTCGCCGCTAAATTTCATCTTCTCCGATGATGAATCCTGATTCTACGGTTGATTCAGCGCAATCAGCGCCTGCTCCTACTCGCAACACCAGATCTGGTGGCGTGCTGCACCTATACACCAATAAGAACTCCAGTTCTTCTCTCACTTCAACGCCGCTCACCGGAATTGCCAATTATTTGCCGTGGAGTCGCGCCGTGAAGCTCGCACTCGGTGCGCGTTGCAAGCTTGGCTTCATTAACGGTACCGTACAACGACCAGCTCCAGATCATGAGGATTTTGCTGAATGGGAGCGCGTTGACTGTCTAGTTGCGACTTAGATTCTCCGATCTGTCTCCGACGATCTCTCCAATGCATTTCTGTTTACCACTTCTGCTTTCGATTTGTGGAAATAGTTGGAGGAGCTCTTTGGATTGAGCAATGGACCGCGCCTCTATCAACTGCAGAGAGAGGTAGCTTCCATTTCACAGTCTTCACTTAGCATTTCTGCTTATTATACTCGACTGAAGAAGCTGTGGGATGAACTCACATGCTTAGTACCCTTAATCAACTGTCATTGTGCTGCTGCACAAATTTGTACTTGTCAATTGGCACAACAATCCTTGAAATTCCACTCACTCTCTAGGTTGATGAAATTTCTGATGGGATTAAATGATGAATTTGATGGTGTGAGAAGTCAGATCCTTGGAATGGATCCACTTCCTCTTGTTGAAAAGGCATACTCTATGGTATTGAGAGTTGAGAAACAGAAAAAGATACAAGTTTCTATGGCTAATCCAGTAGAACATTCTGCAATGTTTGCTAAGCAACCTGTTGCTAGACCTCAATATCAACAGTCTACTTACAACTCTGAAGACTTTAAGAAGGTCAAGAATGACAAATTTTGTGAATTTTGCAAGGCAAAAGGTCATACTAAAGAAACTTGCTTCAAGTTGGTTGGGATACCTGATTGGTATAAAGAGTTGAGGGACAAGAGAGGTTCACCCTCTGGTAATAGTTCCAGTGGTAAGGGCTATGCAAATGCAGTGGAAGTTGGACACCAACATTCCACAAGGACACATGAATCTAACCATGGCTCTGTCAACTCTTCCTTTGTTCCACAAACTGACACTTTTCAACAAGAGTTTTACAGGTTTATGAAGACCATGATGAATCAACACTCCATGAGTTCTGGCAATGAATCCAATCAAGTGAACTTAGCTCACTTTGGAGACTTTGCTGGTACAAATACTCTATCCTCTACCACTCCAAATTTTTTGTCTCCTGGTAGTTGGATCCTTGACACAGGTGCCTCTAGTCACATGATCATAAATGCTGCCTATCTAAGTCAAGCTTCTAATGTTACTAAACCTACTCCCATATTTCTCCCTGATGGTTCATTCAAGTGGGTTAAACAAACTGGGACAGTAGCTCTTAATCCTAGCATTACCTTGCATAATGCATTTTTTGTTCCAGACTTCAGGTTCAATTTGATTTCTATCTCTAAGTGGAGTAGAGATTCTCAATTGAAATTCATTTTTCTACCAAATGGTTGCTTGGTGCAGGACCTTCAGACTGATAGGATCATTGCAGAGGGAAAGTTAGTTGGGCATTTCTATCTCCTGGATCCAACCAGCTCACCCTCTGCTCATATCTCATGTCTCACCTTTACTAAGGAATCTGGTGATGACCTGGAACTTACTCACAGAAGAATGGGACATGCATCCCTGGATACTCTGAAGCATATTTCCAGACAATTTTCTGGCTTTCCAGCACAACATCTCAGTGCCTGTCTGCAATAAAGCTAAGTTTCATAGGATTTCCTTTTCTAACAGTACTACTTATACTACTAGAGCCTTTGCATTACTTCATGTTGACCTATGGGGTCCATACAGAATAGCTACTGCTGGTAATGCACACTATGTGCTGACTGTTGTTGATGATTTCACAAGATCCACCTGGACATTTCTATTGATAAATAAAACTCTTGTTGCTGGAACTCTGAAACATTTCTTTGCTTTGATCAAAGCACAATTTGATACTACCACCTTATCAGTTAGATCAGACAATGGATCAGAATTTACAAACATTGAATGTCAAACTATATTCAGCAATCTTGGCATTATTCATAAAAAAATCATGCCCTTATACACCTCAACAGAATGGGGTTGTGGAGAGGAAACACAGGCATCTACTTCAAGTGACTAGAGCCCTATTGTTTCAAGCTGACATGCCTGCATCTTTCTGGGGATATGCACTCCTCATGGCAACTTACCTCATTAACAGAACCCCCAGCAAACTTCTACATTGGTCCACTCCTTACCAGCTACTCTCCAAAGAACCTGACATGACTGCTTTAAGGGTATTTGGTTGCTTGGTTTTTACTGGGAATACTCACCCACACAAAGACAAATTGGAACCCAGGGGATTCAAAGGATGTTTTCTTGGCTTTGTGCCTGGCCAAAAGGCATACATAATTTACAGGTTTCATGACCAGAAGATTGTTGTCAGCAGAGATGTGATTTCTCATGAATCACATTTTCCCTTCTCCTCATTCACTGCTGAACCTCTGTCAACTCCACTACCCATGGTTCCCTTCAATGATGACACTCTCCTGGACACCCCTCTTGCCAGCCCAAATAATATTTCTCCTCCTTCACCTATCATCCCACATACTACTCCTAACATTAATGACCATACTCCTGACATTGACACTTACACATCTGATCCATCTCCAGTACTGAGAAGAAGCACAAGACAATATCATAAACCTGCTCACTTGAAGGACTTCCTCCTCAACTGTGCTATTGATCCTCTCACTAATCATCACCCCTCTATTCCTCATAGCTCCTCTCATACGACACCTACTTTTCCTTACATTATAAATCCTCAACTCTCCCCCTCTCATGTCAGTTTCTTAGCTAACATTAGCCTTCACACAGAACCTCAAATCATTTAAAGAAGCTAGCATTGATCCTAATTGGGTCAATGCCATGAATGCTAAAATTACAGCTTTGGAAGATAACAACACATGGTCTATTGTTGATCTACCACCTTATAAACACCACATTGGATCCAAATGGGTTTACAAGCTGAAACTCAAACCTGATGGTTCAATTGACAGACACAAAGCAAGACTGGTTGCTAAAGGATACAACCAGATCTTTGGGCTTGACTATATGGATAGCTTCTCACCAGTTGTAAAATTGGTTACTGTGAGAATATTGCTTGCTATGAGTACTCACTATAACTGGTTCATTCACCAGCTAGATATCAATAATGCCTTTTTGCATGGGTTCCTAGATGAGGAGATTTATCTCAAACCTCCTCTAGGCTATTCAAAGGCCAAACCTGGTCAAGTATGTAAGTTGAATAAGTCCTTATATGGGCTAAATCAAGCCTCTAGACAGTGGAATTTGGAGTTTACTAAATGTCTTCTTGCCTATGGATTCACTCAATCTAAAGCTGATGATTGCTTGTTCACTATGGGTTCTGGCACTCAGTTTGTTGCCTTACTGGTATATGTTGATGACGTGTTGGTTGCAGGACCCAACATTTCACTTATTAAAGCTATTAAATCTCATCTTCACTCTATGTTTACTATAAAAGACATTGGTGAAGTTAAATACTTTCTGGGTCTGGAGATTTTCAGATCTTCTACTGGGCTTCATGTTAATCAAAGGAAGTACATACTTGACATTGTGCAGGATGCTGGTCTCTTGGGTGCTAAGTCCAATGATATCTCTTGTTCTAAGGGCTTCAAATTCACAACTGATGGTCCTCTTTACCCTAAGCCTGACCAATACAGGAGGTTGGTTGGGAGATTGCTTTATCTAAACATGACAAGACCTGACATTTGCTATGCAGTTAACCATCTTAGTCAGTTTATGCAATCCCCATCCCAAGAACACTGGAATGCATCTATTTCTGTCTTACATTACCTCAAAGGAACCCCTTCCCTGTGCCTCCACTTCTCTGCTAATTCCAGTCTCTCTCTCACTGCATACTGTGATACTGATTGGGCCTCTTGCCCAGATACCATGAGATATTTGACTAGATATTGTGTGTTTTTAGGTGACTGCTTGATTAGTTGGAGAACTAAAAAGCAAACCACTGTATCCAGGTCTTCTACTGAAGCATAATATAGGAGCTTAGGACACACTACTTGTGAACTTAAGTGGATCTCTTATGTTCTCACTGACTTGCTGGTTCCAGTTGTCACCCCCATTCCCCTTTTGTGTGACAACAATTCTGCAGTGCATATCACTCATAATCCCATCTTTCATGAGAGAACTAAACACCTGGAAATCGACTGCCACCTTTGTAGGGATTCTTACAAAGATGGCTTCATTCTTCCTCTTAACTGTCCAGGCACTCAACAAATAGCAGATGTCTTTACAAAGCCTCTTGCTGCTCCTCAATTCAAAGTTTGGATGTCCAAGTTGCACCTCAATGATCCACATCTCAGTCCAACTTGAGGGGGCGTATTGACTGTATATTTGTTATTTCTGTATTAGTTAGCTATTTTGTATAGTTCTAGGGTCTATTCTGTAAATAGAGTAACTGTTAGTTATAACAGTCTCCACCAACGGTTCTATATTTATATATTTCTGACTCCACTGTACCAACAGTTTGAGAGCTAATAAAACAGAATCATTTTTCTCTCTCTGAATTCTTCTCTCTAACTCTACATTTCTACAATATCCCGCTCAACAAAAGCTTTCAGTGGTTTTGCATTTGAAAAGTGAGCGCCCTATATAAAAAGCAATTTTAGAGATTTCACTATTGTCTTCCATTCCCTATCGAAGCTAATTAACTCACTGCCATATTTTTCCTTCGAGTTTTCAAATAGCCCAGCCTTGTGATCGATTACAGTCGGAGATGGCTCATATGCTTTTTATTAAAAATAAAATAAAAATTAGATCCAGTATAGAGGGGCTACCTGCGATTGGGTCGTCATTACAGAAGAGTAACCTTCTCTGAAGCATAAAAATGGTCGGCGAAGAACTATCTCAAAGTAGGGTGCAATTAATTATGGCATGTTGGTCTCATCATCTCATGAAACAGATGAGGGCATCCTCTGAATTGAAACAAGACATTTTTTTTTATCAACGTGTATGTGTATTTACAACTATGCAAATGGTGTTATTTTTGTTAATGGACTAGTTCACTTTCTTTTTCTCCAGAAATTGAATACCACATCTTACAATTAATTTTGGCCTTTTGGGTTTTAACTCTTTAACTTATAGCCGACAAGATAATATGGTCTGTAGGGTTGTATTTGTAATCCACGTCACGACACAGCTCTCCGGTGTAAAATTTGAGAATTTTGTTAACTAAAATCAACTTTTCCAGAAACCAATAGTTGCAATAATCCAAGTACTGTCAATTTCTGGTTGTGAAATGTAATTTTATTTATAGACTAGTTACATTTTATTTGTTGTTAACTCCCTTATATTATCTTTGAAACTAGAATGTACACCACAAAATCATATATTAGCTCAGTACAAGAAGAGTTAAGGAGGGACAAAACACTCTAACAAAGTCTTAACAGTTGGAAACGAAAAACGAAATATATCACAGATTATAAATTGACATTAAAGTTACAGCTTACTATAAATAAATCAATAAAGCATGTTACAGCCAAAACAGAGATGATGTACACCCACCATGCCAAACTTCATTTCAATCATTTAAAAAAATGCGACAATATCCATAATACAAACTCGTTGAAACTAAAATCCTACTTGGAAAAACTTCCTAAAGCATATTTCTTTTGCTTCTAATCATGGGCGAGCTCTCTCAATTTTTTTTCTTTCACAAAAATAATCACTGCAGTTATGTTATGACAGAAAATTGAAAAGTAAATTGGCCGTTCGAAATCGCTTCCGGTGAACACACTTTGACCGTTGCTATACTCTGTTTCTTTCTCTGTGTGGACGCGAGCGTTACTGGTCTTAGTTGGTAGAGCGTGCAGTTGCAGGGAGGTCTAATTTCATTTTTAAGAGAGTTTGCAACTTTTGATATGGTAGAGAAAATTCCTATAGAAAAACAATAAAGAAAATGGTAGAGAAAAATAAAGTCTGATATGTGAAAAAAATCTCGAAAATGTTTTTATACTAGCTAATTGGGTTCAAATTCAAAACATTTGAAAATTTCATTTGAGCGCATTTTCAAAAAAAGTGAACTCATTCTAACCAACTCCTTGTAATTCCCCTAACCCAGGTTGCGAATTGAAGAGAATAAAAGATGTAAGCTAGTTAATAATTTTGGGGACACGTGTAGCATTTTCAGCAGGGAGGACCAGTGGGTATCCCCCACTATAGACCTCACCCAAGTGTACTTTGCTAGTTGCTACAAAGGAATGAAACCAAAATA
The DNA here is from genome assembly GCA_948329865.1 of Linaria vulgaris. Classification (NCBI taxonomy): domain Eukaryota; kingdom Viridiplantae; phylum Streptophyta; class Magnoliopsida; order Lamiales; family Plantaginaceae; genus Linaria; species Linaria vulgaris. The sequence continues at coordinate 8,737,597 of OX415249.1, read as the reverse complement.
TTTGGACAATGAAATCAAATGACTTCAACAAGTCCAATGCTACGTTGGAGAAAATATCTACTTTTCGTTATTGAAATCTAAAATGTAATGTATCATATACTTTGACAAGAATGACTAAATATTAACATTTGTGTTTGTGAATAGTGTGATTATTAGAAGGTTCTAAAACATTTAAAGAAAGGCAAATTATTACCACGTTAGAGATCAAAATAGGGACGGACTACTCCTTACTCCTTAGCTATGTTGCACGGGTTCGGATACGGCGGTACGGGTGCGATAAGGTACGGGTATGCCGATACGGCATTTTTAAAAAATAGTCGATACCGATACGGCAATGATACGTCTATATATAATAAATTATTAATATTCACTATATGTATTTTTTATTTTTGACAAACAATGGAATTTAAAACTTAAACAAGAATAATAAAAAATACACAAAAAAATATTTAACATTAAAAAAAGCCATGCATCTTTAACTAAAAGAAATATACAAACGTGAATTATGACTAACAAGTTAAACAACAAGTTGACAAGCTTGTTGTAATATTACAAACTCAAGATGTTTGATACTCGACGATTAATGACTACATAAAGTCATATTAACAAAAAAAAAGAAGTGATTTAATAACAATATTTTCAAGTAATTCACTTTCAAAATTAATTTTTTTTTTGAAAGAACTTTCAAAATTAAACTGAACATCACAGATTTACAATCTAGATTGTTTCTTCCCCGACTTCTTCGGCAAACATAATAGATTCAAGTTCTGGTTCATCAAGCGACAAGTCTGTATATGTTTGTGGAATTTATATTTTAATTTTAACTTATCAAATATTAAAAGTTTGAAAAAAAAACCCACAATAGTTCTGATACGCCTAAAAAAATGTATCGGATACGTATCGAGATTTTTTATTTTTCAAAATTAAAGGATACACGACGTGGCGTATCGGATACGTTAGTACAAGTATCGGTATCTGAATCGATATCGATATGTATCGGGTACTGCATAGCCTACTTAGTATCGGTATCGGTGCATCACAGCTCCTTAGTGACCTTACACCCTCACCCCTACCCATCCACCTTACTAATGCACTGTTGCACCGCCACTTATTCTCTATAAACACTTCATTTGCAAATCCACTACTTACTACACCTTTAAACTTACTTTCACTTACCCCTCCCCCCCCCCCCCCCCCCTCCCCCATTTTTCCTGTGATTTCTTCTTTTTAAAAAAAACAAAACACACAACACAACATGAATGAGATTACTAGTGGTACTGCTGTATCTAATGGACATGCTAGTTTCGATGTATCCATCAATGTCGCCGATCATCATGACCTTGCAGCTCAAAATGCCCCCGTTAATCTTTGCTACGATGACGATGGTCGACTCAAGAGAACATGTATACTTCGGGTTTCATTCCTATAATGTTTTGTTGGATGTTTTTTGTTTTGTCCTAAGTTGTCTGAATATTTTGTAGGGACTGTATGGACAGCATGCGCTCACACAATAATAGCTGTGATTGGTTCTGGAGTTATGTCGTTGGCTTGGGCCACGGCTCAATTGGGATGGATTGCTGGCCCTGTTGTCCTGCTGTTGTTCTCATTGGTGACATATTATGCTTCAACCCTTCTTGCCGCCTGTTACCGGACTGGCCACCCGGATACCGGCACGAGAAACTACACTTATATGGATGCTGTTAGAGCCAACCTAGGTACAACTTTCCTTAGTTACGTTGTTCTTATTTCTTGTGAGAGCATTGAGGTTAGTCTTTTTGAGTAAAGTTGTACGTGATCTTTATGTATGTTTAATTCCAGGTGGGTGGAAGGTTAAACGTTGCTGGGCGATTAAGTGTGTTAATCTTTTTGGTGTTGTCATCAGTTACACAATTACAGGATCCATTAGCATGGCGTAAGTACAACAATAATGATTTTCTTTTTAGACAAATGTATTATATTACATCAAGTTAAATTCGTAGAATACTTTCGCTTGGACTTTTAAGCATTGTGGTTTAAGCTGTGTGGAAATTCTTATGTACGTAACAAGGAGATTCAGAGGTCTAATTGTTTCCATTCAAGGGGAGATAGCAGTTCATGTAGAGTTTCAAGCAAACCCTACATGATCGCATTTGGTGAGTTGGAAATAATTTTATCTCGAATTCCAGATTTTGAAAAGATATGGTGGCACTATATTGTTTCTGCTGTCTTTTACTTTCTATACCATTGGTGTCGGACTTGGGATTGCTAAAGTTGCAGGTGAGTAAGGATGTTATCTTTCAATTTTCAACCTATGTCTTGCTTTGCTTTTTTTTATGGAACCCTTGTCTTGCTGTTCACTGTTATGAATAACAAGTTATTTTTCTATGTTTTTTTGTGGGGCCAGAAAATGGAAAGGTGATGGGGAGTTGGACTAAGCATTGGTACAATCACAGGGACACAAAAGATTTGGAGAAGCTTTCAAGCTATTGGAGCTATTGCCTTTGCCTATTCTTGCTCCCTTATTCTTATTGAAATCCAGGTAATTAAACCATCTTAGTCACAATTATATATAGGCCCTGAAACTTTGAAAGATATCAAAGACAGACGCCATGTAATTAGTCAATTTTTTTTTTCTTTTTTTTACATGTTTATTACTATTGAAGTTGAAGGTTTATGCCACTTTTATTTATGTGGCATATTGTGATGATAAGATGGAATGCATGAATGCATATCAATATTGTTTTCTTTAATTTTTCTCTAAAATTTTGCAGGACACGATTAAATCCCCACCATCAGAGCACACGACAATGAAAAAAGTAAATTTCATTACTTTCGTAGTTACAACCATTTTCTACGTATTATGCGGCTGCTTTGGCTACGCGGCATTCGGCGACCTCTCACCGGACAACCTCTTGAGCGGGTTTGGATACTACAATCCGTATTGGCTTGTCGACTTGGCAAACGTGGCCTTAGCCATCCGCTTAATCTTCTCCTGCCAATTATACTATCGGCCCTTATTTGCAAACTTCGAGAAAACCACTACGGAGTATTTCCCTGGGGTCTTTAAATACATCACGAAAGAATTTGAGATACCAATACTTGGATTCCCTACGAATTTAAAAGTTAATCTCTTTCGACTTGTGTTTAGGACGAGTTTTATAATTGTTTTCACGGTCATTTCTATGTTGTTGCCGTTCTTTAAAGATGTCGTTGGGATTCTCGGAGCGGTCTGTTTCTGGCCGCTGACAGTTTATTTTCCAATGGAGATGTACATTGCGCAGAAGAGGATTGAAAAGTGGAGTAAGAGGTGGACTGGTCTGAAGCTTTTGAGCGGGGCTTGTTTCATGGTATCTCTTGTGGCTGCGGTGGGTTATGTTGTTGAGGTTCTGTCTGATCTTAAGGTTTATGGACATTTTTCATACTAATTACTAGTTAATTGCAAAATAAATTGGAAAAGCTTTGGGTTTTAATGTTATGGTTTTGGTAATTTGTGATACCCACCCTGTGAGGCTTGTGGAATTTAAGTACTTTATGTATTTGATATGGAATTCAAGAATATATTATATATTGTCCTTTAATTTGTGTCATTTTCATCTCTTTTATCAAATTATTTTTTTCTTGGGTAGAAAAGGAAACTAACTAAAAAATGCTTAACCCAATCCGAATTAAAAAAAGTAACGACATGAGTCGGGGATATCCTAGAATACATCTCGTTCACTCTTATCTCAATCTAATTTACTAAGTATGTCTGCGACTCTCTTCGTCTCACGTGGTATCCAACGTAATTCAACCTTCCACGGGAGATGGAGAAGCTCTCTGCATTCCTGGACTAGGTCCGACTCCGAAATCATCGGGTCTCTAACGCTTATGAGTGTACTGTAGCATGTATCTGAATCAATCTCGATCTCAATTTTCGGCACTCTTTTTTCTCACGCAATTTGTAATCCCTTCCTCAGGGCTTCAAATTCGGCCTATTCAATCGTTGGCGGCTTGAGTGCTTTCTTGAACCTCCAAATCCACACTCCAGTATCAGAAAGGAGAACACCTTCGGCTCCTCCTTGGTTTGATTGGCTACAGCAACAACCATCCACATTAAATTTAATCCACCCTTCTTTTGGCTTTCTCCATTTACTGCTCATCTTATGCAAAGTCTTGTGCTTGCGCGTCATTTTAAGATCATCCCCCAACAATTTAAATTGATGGATAATGCTGCTAGTCGATCCTTAACGTCCACAGAACACACTTTCATTTCTCGCTTTCCAGATACACCAATGCGTTGCTGCAAACATGAATTCCCATCTAATATTTGCAGCGCACGAAAAGTCCATGCGGCATATATTGTTGTGTATCTACTTCTCGTCAGGTAAACTATCAAAATTCGCGAGGTCCATAGGTGACAATAGTTTTCTCCAAATGGGCTTGGCATCCTTATAGTACCTCAAAATATGAATGTAATCTTCCTCATGATATGCACATGAATCACAGTTTGGCTCCGTAGTAAATTTACGGGTTTTTCCATAAACTGTCCGTCGCCAATCAATCGCGTATCACTAACCAGAGGAAATAATTAAGTTTATTACTCAAGTTTGATTTCCAAATCCAATCCCATTCATTTCGGACCTCTTGAAAACCTTACACGCTGATTGACACGAGAATAGACCACTCCCAGTCCCGTTCCAAATTACCATGTCTTCCAGATCGTTAAGCGCACCAAACCCAATTTCGAAGCCGCACCTGAACGCTCGATGGAAGAATTCTATCCAAGTTTTCCAAGCTCCAACCTTCTAGACTCGAAAAAACATCGCTAAGTCGTAGCCCCTCTTCATGCGGTTCAATATGTATCGCCTCATCGCAAAGACACCCGTTCCCCTACCAGTTATCATACCACAACGAGATCGTTTTTCGTCTCCAATATTTCAACGTATAAAGGGTTTCATAATACTCATACATCGCACGATCCCTTTCCACGTCATGCTCTCTGTCCCTTTTATCGTGTACTCACGCAATGATTTACCCTTCAAATACTTTGCTTGGACCAGATCTCGCCTTACCGTCTTCTCATTTATCAAAATCTTCCAAGCCAATTTAGCGAGAATAACCTCATTGCTCGCCCTACTTGTTTGAAGTCTTAAACCCCCCTTATTTTTCGATTTTGTCACCTCATTTCAGCCAACAAGATGAAGTTTTTTTTTGCGCGATATCGGTGGACCAAAGAAATTCCCTATTCAACCTATCAAGTTGATCACATATATGTTATGGTAACCACGAGGCTTGCATGTGATAAATCGGCACGACAGAGGAAATAGATTGGATAAGAGTCAATCGTCTTGCTAAGAATAGAAATTTACTCTTCCACCCAAGGAGTCTTTTCATCACCCGATCCAAATCATCAGCAAAGGTTTCTCGCATCACTCTATCATGAATAAGTTTCTCTCCCAGGTATTTCTCCAAATTCATAGTTTGCTCAAAACTAAGTATATGACTAAAATACTATTTCATACTTGTTCAGTTCCTTTTTGAAAAGAAATTGGATTTTTTAGGGCTAATTCTTAAACCCGAGACCTCACAAAATTGATCCAGGACGCTCTTGATTACATGGGCAGTGGAGTTTGTCGCCTTTCCCATAAGGATCAAATCATCGACAAAGAAAGGATGAGAGATTTGAGGGCCCCCACGACAAGGCACAATCGGCCGTCACTTTTTTCCCCGACTTTCTCTTGGATAGTATATGTGAGCCTTTCCACACAAAGAACAAATATATATGGCGACAACGGATCACCTTGGTGCAGTCCACAAGAATATCTAAACATTTCTATTGGCGTCTCATTCCAAATAATGCTAGTGGCGACGTTTCTCACATAGAACATGATAAGCTCCACCATAGACTCCGGAAACCCAAACACTTGCAAAGTATCTTCCAAGTACTCCCAACTCACATTATCGTAGGCTTTCGCCAAATCTAATTTCATGATCATATCATCCGTCTTGTTTTTTCTTTGTTCTAAGAGAATGAAGAATCTCTTGTAAAACAAAAATATTGTCTTGGGTGCTATGGTCTTTAATAAAACTAGATTGTTTCGTGCTATTATCCGCGGCATGATTTCTTTCAACCTCATAGTGATACACTTGGTAATGAATTTATACAAGACATTGCAAAAAGAAATAGGTCAAAATTGTGTGATCAATACCGGATTTGGGATCTGGGAAATAAGGTATAACAAATAAGTGGGTCAAAACTTCGCTTCATGAAGACATCTTGTGCGAACTTAAGTTGGGATTCTTGAATCCAATCCCACCATTTTTGATAGAAAAGCGCCCCGCAAACCGTCTAGACCGGGGGCTTTGAGAGGATGTAACGCCCAAATAATATTTTTTAATTCCTCCATCTCCAAAGGTCGACAAACCGCTGCTCCGTCCTCCGTGGTCAGCCGCGCTTGAAACCTTGAGATTGGTAGTTGGCTTCCTCTATGACTCGATTGGCCTGTTCCAATATTCATGAATAGGCCCTAAATTACTCCCTTGCGTGATCTTGGAGTCTCGGCTCATCACTTACCCAGATTTCCTCAATCTTTAACATGATGATCTTGTTCCTGCGTCGTCTAGTTAGAGCCGAGTTGTGAAAGAGTTTGGTGTTCCCTTCACCATCCCAAATCCACTTAACTCTGGATTTTTGTAACCACAAGATCTCCTCTTGTTTAAGTATTTCATTAAACTCACGGATCAGCTCCTTCTCCAAAACATTAAGAAATGAACTAAACCCCCGACTATTCGCATGTTGGATCTCTTCGATGCGAGCTATGATCTTTTTCTTTCGATGGAATATGTTTTCAAACACCTGCTTGTTCCACGGTACGAGCACATTAGGTACTTCATCGATCGCATCAAGGATGTTCGACTTGTTTCTCCAAATTCTTGTAAGAATGTCTATACAATATGGATGGCGTATCCACGCCGCTTCAAAACTGAACGGTCGTTTGCTTTTTCGTTGGGGTAGTCTTGGCCGGATATTTTTCAATCCACAATTTATTCGCCAAATCTATCAATTCTTCCTTTAATATTTGCGCCATGATCCTTTTTGTTTGTCCATGTGAACGAAGGACCTTGAAATCCCAAATCAATGAGTCAACAACGGTCCATATAATTGTTAAACCACTTGAGCCGATTCAAGGAAACCGTGCACCCTCCTTGCCGTTCATGAGCCATCCCAACTTCATTAAAATCACCGGTGATCATCCAAGGAAGATCACTCTCCTCCGCTAATCTCACCAAACTATCAAAGTATCTAATTTTGTCCGCCTTGCACGGTTACACGTACACGCCGGACATCCCCAACACTTGGTATTATTTCGACGGACCAGAACATGAATTGCTTGATCTTTAATGGATCTAACAACCACATCGACCTATTCATTATTCCATAACATTCATATTCTGCATTCCATCCCCAGAGTTGGTGCCATAATGTAGTTCGATAATCCCAAACGCGAGAGGATATCCCTTGCTTGCTCCGCACCTACCCTACTTTCCATAATGAACACAATCGTCGGATTATGACTTCTAACAACTACCCAAAAATTGCGTCTGAAGTTATCATTCCGTGCTCCTTGACAATTTCAGGATACAATCTTCATCGACATATAAATTACATGATAGGGTGTGACTGGATTATCAAACTCGACTCCCATCCATCTGCAATCATCTGTCTCAGCGTTTCTAGCATTAACTCAATCTGTCTCCAAACCTCCCAAATACTTACTATTGTCGTCTGCCACCATAAGATCGAGGCATCCAGGCTTCGTATCCGAAATACTCTAGTTTCTATTTCCTAGAGCATTGGTGGTATCATCAAGACTCGAACCATTTTTTCCTCCCGATGTGTTCGTAATATCATGGAGAGGCCTCTGAATGACCATTTCTATTCGTTTCGAAATATCACTCGCACTTCTTCTGGATTTATCGCCATTTTTTTTAGGATTTGGGTTGCGTTCCTCAAAGAATGTACTTTACCCTGCTCTTCATTTGTGATTCCAAGGCTTTTGAATGGACTAGAAGACGCACCAACTTTGAAGGTATCTTTATCTGGAACCTTTTGCGGCCGATTTAGGATTGTTTGCGGTTTGAGGTCTTCTTAGGTCCGGAAGGAAACCTTTCTCATACGCATTAGGATTTTGGGACGGCGAGGTAGTTGCCTTGAAATTCTTGGCTCTTTCCCTTGTAGCATGTTACACATTACTTTTCATAGCCGTATTATGACCTTTAACCGCCCCACCACTCCCTTTTGATTTGGGGTTTGAGTCTCGGTGTTGGTTTCTGCTAGGCATTCTTCAAGGGACCTCCATCCAGTCACCATACTTGCTATTTTTTCCCTTCTCCGTTATCAAAACCGTATTTTCCTTCGATTTGTTCCTAATCTGCACCTCTGTGGTATCCGAATTGTTTTTCGTTTCTAACCCTTTGTTCTTCTTTGTGGTACAGTCAGCCTCCACGTGACCCCCACCTTATCACACGAGTAGCATAAAGTTGGCAAGTTTTCGTATACCACTTGAAAGGTCTCGTGCTCAACACATACACCCATCACAAGCGGTTTATTCGTACGTACTTCGACACAAAACCGAACATATTTCCACCGGGTTGCACTCTATATGTTATTATCTACTTTGATGGGATCCCCCACACATTTTGCTAGCCCTAGCACCATTGAATTGCAAAAGAAGTGCACCGATACAACGAGCACATGAGACCAAGTAATAGTATTATCCAACTTGTGGTTGTGCGCGCGGAACCTAGGGTTTCACTTTCAGATCGATAAGAACTTCCCAGCAAGTTGCCATGGTCCCTCCTTAAGGATCATCTCCATCTTTTCATTGTCAATTCCCTTCAAGCAACAACAGTTGTAACCAAGGTCCACTAATTCGACTCGTTCTGTAATTTCCACATCACATCCAGTTTATTGTGGAGGGCCGAGTAGTTCCATGAGTTGTCAAGGATGCGGATTATGATCGAATTCTCTCAGTCATCTTGCATTAGGCTTTTGAGTTTGTCCGCCACCACTAGCCGAAGGAAGGGTCTGTCACCCATCGATGGTTTGTACTTGATGAATTTATGTTCCTCATATTCCTCTTGGGCATCAAATCTCGTATCTTTATGTTCAGATCGCTTTTTGAACATATCCGCATAGGTTTGTTTTGTTGCATTGACATTCTCATGCTGCGGGGACTCAATTTATGGCATTTCAGAACCCATCTCTATAATCTCGGCAGACTTGAGACGTTTCTGGGTTCTAGTATTGTCTATCCCAATGTCATATCAGTTTGTCGAAAATTTCCGTGGAGGCTTGCGGATGAGTTAGGGCTTGTCATATTCGCACACATCGCAAATTGGTGAATTCAGAGCTCTATGATTCACGTCAAATTGAAAGTACTTGAAGAAAATTACAACAAAATCCCAAACACAATATTGTGCTTATGGAAAAGAATGTAGCTGAAAATTAACCTACGTTTATCACATGCCTAACCAATAAAATATCATATTATTGAAGAAAAATACACAAAAGAAAGTGGTCAATAATGCTATGTAGAAAAAAAAAATGAAAGAGATGAACGGTAAGAGAGAAAAGGTAAAGAAATAAAAAGGAACAATCGTGTGATGAGGAAAAGCATTTGGTGAATTATGGGAGATGATCCTCTATTCCTTTGTGAAGTGCCACTTTCTAATAATAGTAGCATTTAAAAAATTAAAATTCTTTAATCAATTCTTCTATTTCCTCTCCTCTCTCCTCTCTCTTATCAACCGAAACTCCCACTCCCTCTCTCTTCAATCCACCACTAAAACTGCACATGTGATTTGTTTATTGGTTTCTTGCTATTTATCTTTCTTTTTATTTTATATTTTACTTGAAATAATTTACTCTATATATTTTTGCCTACTTTCGTTTCATTGTTGCAAAAAAAACGAATGATTTGCTTTTTAACTAGTACAATAAATGAAATACAAATCAAAAAATATATTTAAGAATCTTTCAAAAACTCATACTTAAAATCACGAATTATTTAAATGGGAGAGGTAATTCACAAATAAAAAAAATAAGGAAAGGAGAATTAGATTGACACGATTTCACATATTAAACGTAATAGATAAGGCAACACTACATCTAATTATTATCTTCAATAAACTTTAACATTCACTGCTTTGGCAGTATCACTAGCTTTTATTTAAGTCCATGACTCATGAGTTTTGAATATTGAATTTATATTCACAAATTAGTCATTGGGGTTGGTTGTGGATTGAATAACTATATGTTTAACTATTTGTTCAAATTCAAAGAGTTAATAAAATATTTGGGAATATGTCATACTTTTTACAGTACAGTGTGACTTATATGCGCATATCCGATGGAATTTTGTACTAGTGATTATAATTAGATGTAGTGTTGCCCTATCTATTACGTTTAATATGTAAGATCGTGTCAATCTAATTCTCCTTTCCTTATTTTTTTTCTTTGTGAATATCTTCCTCGTTTAAAATAACTTGGGAAAATTAACTTACGATTTCAAATTTTATGTACGAGTTTATGAAAAAATCTTAAATATATTTTTTGATTTATGTTTCATTTATAGTACTAGTGATACATATCTCAACAATATAGCTTACTAAAGTTAAAAAGCAAATCATTATTTTTGCGAAAATAGAACACAAGTAGGCACTAAGATATTGAGTAAATTACATCAAGTAAAATATACAATTCAAAAGAAAGATAAATAGCAAAAAAACAAATAAACAAACCCCATGTGCAATTCTAGGTTGGTGATATGCCAGAGCAACTATTGTTACTGCCAAAGCAAATTTAAATTTATTTTTTGGAATTCCTAAACTATCCTTACTATTCAAACTCTAAGAAAAGCCATGTTTTCGAATAATCAATTTTAGTGAAAGAGAATAAGAATTACACATTAGAGAGGGAACGAGCTACTAATATAATTACTATAACTAAGGAGTGTGACTGAATATAAGAATATTGACAATTATATTCTTTCACTAAGTGTTTTAAATTTTGAATTACTATTTTTGTTTTCTTACAATTAGGTTTTAAGAATTAATGAGTGCTTATGATGTTTGTAAAAATTCAAGACAATGAAAATGGAGAGAGAGAGTGTGGGACACACACTAACATTTGAGAGGGAGGAGAGAGAAAAGTGGAAGAGTTTAGTGTGAGTATTTTTGATTTAATAAATTTTATTTAATTAATACTATTAGAAGAAAGTGAGAGACAAAGTGAGACAAAAATTGTGATAGAGCAGGGGCGGAGCCAGAAATTTTGCTTAAGGGAGGCAAAATTTCAATGAAGTTTTTTTATTTTATTTTTATATTTACACGTATAAATGCTATAATTTATTCATACAGATTTTGTTGGTGAACAAATAATTTAATCGTGAATACATACATAACTACTTTCAAGCAAATACAAATATGCACAACAATTACAAAACAAACAAACAAAAAAGAATAAAAAAAAAAAAGCCAAGCGCAAAAACTTGACAAAAGATCTCATGTATAAAATGTTAGATACATACACATTTCAAATTTCATTATAAATGTTATATTTAATTTCTTTATTACATGTAAAACAAAAGAGAAAATATAACTAACATTTATAAAATAATTAGTAAGGTCTAATAAATTACTATAGAGTTAAGTAGCGAATTAAATAAAAGGGTTAGTGATGCAGTCGAGAAGGCGTTGGAGTTTATGGTGAAACGGGATCATCCCAAAATTAGAGGTTGATTTTGACTTGGTCCATTTTTGACGTGCGATTAGTCCAATTGCATCCGAAATGGGCCTACGAAAATTCCATCGTTTAGGCCTCGAAAAGGCTGTTTTTGCCATTTTTAGCAATTTTCGTTTCAGTTATATATTTTATTCTAGAACTCGGAATTGCATTCTGCTTGTTGCAGCGTTCTCCATATGAGTAGCACTTTTAGTTTTTGCTTTTATTTCGATTTTTTCCATTTTTGAAAAAAAAAATATTTTTAGTATTTTAACTATGCTTTTAGGATATACATTCTATGTAAACCCTAAGAAGACAGTTAGTTGATTATTGAATAAAGTTTTTGAGAGTTTCTCTCTTTTTGCATCAATCTCTTGGTATTTTTCGTGAATCAACAAGCTTTTGATTATCGTGTGTTGTTCCAATCTTTCCTATAAGGTTCGTTCCTTCACTATGCCGCCTAGAAAACGTCAGGAAGAAGATAGACGTGAGGAATTCACACAGTTACGTCAGTAAGATGAATTGTTGACGCAATAGATGGCAGGCATGGTTGCACAACAGGCTGCACCAGCACCAAGACCTGAAGACCAATCGTTCGAGGATTTAGAGGAAGAGAATCCTTTTGCTCGGAGACAATGTGTCCAAGAGTACAATCCACATTGGGAATCATGGTTTAAGGTTAACATACCAGGATTTTAGGGAGGGTTAAACCCAGAAGAATTCTTGGATTGGGTAACTGCAGTTGAAGAGGTTTTGGATTTAAAGATGTTCCAGATGACAAACGTGTTTCCCTCATTGCAATTAGGTTTCGGGGGAGAGCAGCGGCATGGTGGCAACAAGTTAAGGTGACGAGGTCTTGACAGGGAAACCTAAACTTGTGTCTTGGGATAAATTGAAGAAAAATATGAAGAAACAGTTTTTACCCTACAATTATGTGTGTACTATGTATCAACAGTTGCAGAATTTGCGTCAATGGGGGAAGTATGTGAGTGACTATACCACTGAGTTCCCCTTGCTAATTACTAGGAACGACTTGATGGAAATGGAGGATCAGTTGGTGTCACGTTATGTGAGTGGCCTTCGTCCATAGATTCAGAATACCCTGAATATATTTGACCCAATCTCTGTCTCTTAGGAACACCAGCGAGCAGTGCATATTGAGAAGCAACAGTCGCGAAGAGTCATGAACCCTCTCAGTATTGGGAACTCATCGGGTAGCTCACAACATATCACACGTCCCGGTAACACTGTACAATCGGGGCTACCAAAAATGGGCACTATCCATCAACTAGCACGCCCTAGGGCTGGTATCCGTTATTTTGGTTGTGGAGTTATGGGTCATAGTCAATATGAGTGTTCTAAGAATCCATGCAGAGGACTATTTGTTGATGAGACTAAGGGTGAGTATGATGATCCGCCTATTTTTGATGAGGAATTCGAAGAAGAGACAATAGATGATGAAGAATTAGTTACTGGGGACATTGACCAAGCTTTAGTGGTGAGGCGCAGCCTCATTACCCCCACGGAGAACAAGACTGACTGGCTACGCAACAACATATTTCAGTCAACATGCACGATAGAGGGAAAGGTATGTCGAATGGTTATTGATTCTGGCAGTTGTGAGAATGTAGTGGCTGGGGAGGTTATTAAGAAGCTGCGTTTACAGATTGAGAAGCATCCCAAACCTTATAAATTAGCATGGTTGAAGAAAGGGAACAATGTCGAGGTATCCCAACGTGCTCGGATCAATTTTTCGGTTGGACATACTTACAAGGACCATGTCTTGTGTGATGTGGTAGAGATGGATGCGTGCCACCTACTATTAGGTAGGCCATGGCAGTTTGCTGGGCGATCAGTTAGTGATGGGTTCGCGAATACTCATAGCTTTCTGTTTGGTGGGAAGGGTCCCAACTTCTTGACCATAAAGATATTTGAGGTAGAGATGGAAGAGTCGGGAATTGTGTATGTGATGGTGGGTGAACTGATAGAAGATGACCAAGAAGTCCCGCTGGCAGTTCAACCTTTGTTGCAAGAGTTTTGTGATGTTTTCCCATACGAGCTGCCTGAAGGATTACCACATTTGCGTGATATTCAACACCAAATCGACTTGGTGCTTAGTGCAACTTTACCTAATGGTGCACATTATCGGATGAGTCCCACAGAACATGAGGAGTTGCGTAGGCTAGTGGAAGAACTTTTGGTTAAGAGGCTCATGAGGGAGAGCTTGAGTCCTTGTACTGTTCCTACCCTTCTAACTCCAAAGAAAGATGGGACATGGTGTATGTGTGTGGATAGTAGAGCGGTTAACAAAATTACTGTACGTTAGGGCTTTCCTATTCCCTAGTGTGTGTGTGTGTGTGTTTAGCAAACTGGACTTGAAATGTGGGTACCATTAGATCCGAATCAGACAAGGTGACGAGTGGAAGACAGCGTTTAAGACTAGGGAAGGGTTATATGAGTGGCTGGTTATGCCTTTTGGTCTCTCAAACGCACCGAGCACATTCATGCGCGTAATGAATCATGCCTTTCGTCTCTTCATCGGTAAATTTGTTGTAGTTTATTTTGATGATATTCTGATTTATAGTGCTAACGATGTTGATCATGTTCAGCACCTTCGAGAAGTTCTTAACGTGATTCGTAGGGATGAGTTTTATGCTGCAGTGAAGAAGTGCTCGTTTTTCACTGATAGTGTAGTGTTTTTGGGGTATGTGGTCTCGAATGATGGGTTAGCAGTTGATACATCTAAAGTGGAGGCGATAAGCTAGTGGCCTCGACACATAACTATCACTGAGGTTAGAAGTTTTCATGGTTTAGCGTCTTTTTATCATCATTTTATCCCTCACTTTAGTAGCGTCATGGAGCCAATCACGAATTGCATGAAGGGTAGTAAGTTTCAGTGGACCGACGAGGTTGATATGTCTTTCCAATTAATCAAGGAGAAATTGACCACTGCTCCCTTGTTGGTCTTACCTGATTTCAATCGCCCGTTTGAGTTACACTGTGATGCATCAAAGGTTGGTATTTGTGGTGTGTTGAGTTAGGGTAATTGCCCTGTGGCCTTTCTTAGGGAGAAGTTGTCTGGTTCCAAGTCTCGATATAACACTTATGATGTGGAATTCTATGCTATTGTTCAGTCTATACGACACTGGTTTCACTACCTTTTTCCCAAGGAGTTCATCTTATATACTGATCATGATGCCCTTAAACACCTTGGTACTTAGGATAAAGTGTTTGCTCGGCATGCTTCATGGATTGCTTACTTGCAGCAGTTCACTTTCGTGATTAAGCATCAGGCTGGTGCTTTGAACAACATTGCAGATGCGTTGAGTATGAGTCATAACATTCTCTTGGAGATGCACATCGAGGTTCTGGGCTTTGACAGCCTGCGTGATTTGTACATTGTTGATCCATACTTTTCTCGCGTGATCGGGATATACAGAGTGGGGTACAATCAGAGTTTGCGTGGGTGGATGGTTTTCTATTTTGGGGTATTCAGTTGTGCATTCCAGAGGGTAGTTTACGTGTGAAAATTATTCAGGACTTGCATAATGAGGGGCATGTGGGTCGTGATATGACCCTCCAGCTCGCGACGACTTCATATTTTTGGCCATCTTTGCGTAGGGATGTGTGTAAGTTTGTGGAGCATTATCGGGTTTGTCAGCTATCTAAGGGTAAAGCTACGAACAATGGGTTGTACATGCCACTACCTATTCCGACACAGCAGTGGACGGATGTGAGCATGGATTTTGTTGTTGGGTTACCACGAACTCAGCATGGCTTTGATTCTATTATTTGGTGGTGGATCGTTTCTCAAAGATGGTGCACTTTATCCTTTGCAAGAAGACTACTGATGCTGTTAATGTTGCCTTGTTGTACCTTCGTGAGGTTTATCGTTTGCATGGGCTGCCTATGTGAATTGTGTCTGATCGGGACACTCGCTTTCTTAGTCACTTTTGGCATAGTTTGTGGCGCATGGTGAATACACGGCTGGATTTCAGTAGTGCTTATCATCCACAAACAGATGGTCAAACCAAGGTTGTGAATCGTTCTTTGGGTGATCTTTTGCGTTGCCTTGTGGGTGATAATCTTAAGTCTTGGGATCAGAAATTGTGCCAAGCTGAGTTTGCTCATAATCATGCTGTATGGCTTCGTGAGTTAGTCCTTTTCCAGTGGTGTATGGCCTCGTTCCTAGGGGTCCCCTTGATTTAGTTTAGGTGACTGCCTCGGTCAAGATGCATGGCAAGGCGGAGAATTTTATCCAACAGTTGCAGCAGGTGCACTCCCAGGCTCATGATCACTTGCAAGCTGCCTAGTCATGACTCAATGTTGATTTTGAGGTGGGTCACTTTGTATGGGCAGTAATGACTCGGGATCGTATTCCAGCACATGAGTATAACAAACTCTCGACGAAGAATCTTGGTCCAGTAGAGATTGTTGAGAAGATCAATCCCAACGCTTATCGGTTGAAGCTGCCTAGTCATATTCGTACTTCTGATGTGTTTAATGTCAAACACATAGTGCCGTTTCGGGGTGATAATTCTGATGATGATGATGATGGGGATCTACCTGTGCCAAATTCGAGGGCGAATTTTACCCACCCCGGCGTGAACGATGCAGTCGAGAAGGCGTTGGAGTTTATGGTGAAACGGGATCATCCCAAGAATAGAGACTGATTTTGACTTGGTCCATTTTTGACGTGCGATTAGTCTAATTGCATCCGAAATGGGCCAACGGACAGTAGTAATTTTCATCGTTAAGGGATCGAATTTTAGCCAAATTCCATCGTTTAGGCCTTGAAAGGCTGTTTTTGCCGTTTTTAATAATTTTCGTTTTAGTTATATCTTTTATTCTAGAACTCGGAATTGCATTCCGCTTGTTGCAGTGTGTTCCATATGAGTAACACTTTTAGTTTATGCTTTTATTTCGATTTTTGAAGAAAAAAAAATTAGTATTTTCATTATGCTTTTAGGGTATATATTCTATGTAAACCCTAAGACGACAGTTAGTTGATTATTGAATAAAGTTTTTGAAAATTTCTCTCTTTTTGCATCAATTTATTGTTATTCCTCGTGAATCAACAAGCTTTTGATTATCGTGTGTGGTTCCAAACTTGCTATAAGCTTCCACTACGTCAGTTCGTAAGAAATTAATTTTAAAGCAGACATAGAAATACAATTAAAAATATCAAGTTAAATCTAAGTATACATATGTATACAAATATATATACAGAAACATAATTATAATATTATAGAACTATACATATAATATAACCAAAACACAAAAAGTGAGGGGCGCTCCTCTCCGTGTGCCACTGAGATTGAGGAGCTCTCACGGACATTAAAACTTAAATATTTTATATGATAATAATGAACGAATAGTACTGCGTTTTTTTTTTTTGATAATTAAATTCCATTCATTCATCAAACTGTCAAGTAGAACAAGTACAGTGCAAAGAACAAATGAAAAACATCTAGCAAAAACAAAGCCAAACATAAAATAAAGCTAATACAGACTAACAACAAACGGTAACAACATAAGGTGAAACCAGCAACAGGACATTCGGGTAAGGCAAGCAGGCAATCAACACCAACAACAACAACATCGGCTGCAAAGGTAGCAGACTCGCTCCGTACAAGACTTGGGCAAATCAAAATTTTTTCTGACGCAGAGAAAAACCACTCTATCTTCAACCTGGGTTCCCGGTTAACGGGAATAAACAGAAAATCTCCAAAGACGCTAGAGATTTCAAGAACAACGAACCAACCAAACACTCCATAGCCAAATCCCTGCAAACTAAAAACACCAGATGCACCAAAGAGATCCAGATTGAATCCCCAGCTAGCAAACACACATGAAAAAACAGTACTAGACATAATTAGAAATACTAAAATAACGCAACAAGTACTGCGTTTGATAGATTGAAAAAAGTTGTTACTTGTCATTGACTCTTTATAAATTTTGGTTGTTAAAGTCTTCCTTTTTATCCCGTTTGTTACTGTAGCCGCGTTGGATTCAGACAAACTAGTTGTCACTTGTCATTGACTCTTTATCCAATTTGCTTAGTTAAAGTCCTCCTTTTTACCCCCTTTGTTAGACTGTAGCCGTGCACCTTGAATAAATTAAAGAATTCCAATTCCCAAATCCTTATATAGACTAAGTTTATAGGTATTACCATAATACCATAGACCTTGTGGCTACAATTTAACTACTATCATCTTTCTTTTGAATTAAAAAATAAAACAAAAATGTCTTCAACATAAGAAACCCAAGTGAACTACATTACGGTTACTGTGTCTCGGTGACAAGTGCCACTCATCAACAATTATGTCTCCCTTTCCTTAATTTCCTCTCATAATAACAGTTACATCTTTTTCCATTACTTCGCTTTTCTACTGCCAGATCTAACAACAACAAAGACAAGAAGAAGAAAAAAAAAACGTTCTCTATATATTTATTGATCCTCTCTAGCTGCAAGTAATCTGATTCATCCAAGGAAAAAAGGGGCAAGTAATCCAAGAAGAAAACATCAAAAATAGAAAAATTATGTGAAAATTGATGATTGTAATATTTTTTTTTCAATTAAACACATAAGACTGACTCTTCAGCTTCCTTTAAACCAGCGTAAATGTCCAAATATAAATTGCTCAAAATTATATTTTGATTTAAAACATGGCGGATTTGTTTGATCTTTACAAAATTATGAAGAAAAACAAAATAATAATGAAAAAGAACACTGAAAAGAAGATGATATGTCATTATGTCTCCTCTCTCCTCTTTTTCATTATTTATTTTTCTCTCTCCTCTCTCTCAATTTTCTCCTACTCTCTCTCCTCTCCTTCTCTTAAAGCTTTATTAAACAAACAATAAGATGAATTAGTGTCATTATTCATTATTTTTCTTCATGAATCACATTAAATCTTTTCATCTAAGACAATTTTTTTAAATCATATTCTTAAATCATACATAAACGTTCATCCTTCTTTATATGATCACGAGAACATGAAAACTAATCACTAAAATTATTTTTAGCATGATATTGGTTATTAATATTAGAGAATGTGTAAAGAAAATAATGTCAACAATTAGTACTTTCCATTTGCACAATAATGTAAACCTTTTCTAAGAATAAGGCATCAAATGTGAAAAAAAATATAAATAAAAATAAAAATAATAACAAACTTGAAGATTATATTACATGAAAAAAAAAGTTAGAGATTGTTTTATAATATGACAACAAAGTTGGAGATGGTAAGTTTTCACCAGTTTTTAGTGTTTATGAACTAAATTATTAATACAAAGACATTTTATTGGGTTAAAATAAAGGTTTTGCAAAAAATACATGAAAATATACTAAAATTATACTATTCACTAACACAAAAACCACGCATGTGTAATTTTGTTTTTTACATTTATTGATGTTCAAATCTAAATCCAAATACCATAAAGTAGAAGAATTAGAAATTTGATAATTTTGTTGGAAGAAATAAAATATAATTGTGAAAGTTATTCTCAAATAAGGGATTAGTACCTGTGAAATATCAATGTAATAAAAGAGAAAAAATTAGTGCATGGTTGTCTTTTGGTATGTCGATAAACATGCAAATAGAAGAAGTAAGTAGGAACTTGTAACGAGAAAATAAACCCAAGTATAGAAGTATTTATTTTATTTATAAAATAAAAAAGAAAGATAATGAATAATGAAAATATATTTATTTTATTAGTTTTTTTGAGTTTTCTAATTATCCTAAAACATGGATGGAAAATGATTTCACAAAAGTTTAGCTTGATTTATTGACAAAAGAAATTTTAATTTCAATAGAGGAGATATGAGAGATAAAATAATAGAGATAAAGAGAGAGAAAATTAACGTGAGAGAGAAGAGATAAAATAATTGAAAAGAGAGGAGAGTGATAGAAATTAAAGCCCATATGTTTCTATTTAAAAGACTTTGTTAAGTGGAGAAACTTTTCTTTATTATCCTTAATCCAATACCATATCCAAGCAATGTGGAATAATATTTCTCAACACACCCCTCACGTGTGGCCTGGTAATTATCTTCGGTGCCATCACGTGGGTAAGTCGCGGAGCCCAACATACGTCTTGGGTTGACTCTGATACCATGATAAAAATTAAAGCCCATAATTCTCCACTTAAAAGGCCTTGTTAAGTGGAGGAACTTTTCTTTATTAACATTAATCCAAGACCATACCCAAGCGATGTGGGATAATATTTCTCAACACTTGAATTGCCATCTCATCTAAAAGTTTAAGCGGTTAGAGAGAATAGACATTTAATATTTATATATTATCTCCAACACGCCCCCTCATGTGCAGGCTGTAAATCTTTTTGTTACGCCTGTCACGCGTATTTTTTGATTATCGGGTGGCGGTGGGATTCGAACTCAGGACCTCCTCTTGGTCTGAGCTCTGATACCATATTGAATTGTCATCTCATCTAAAAGCTTAAGCTGTTAAAGAAGATAGACATTTAATATTTATATGTTATCTCTAACAAGGAGATCATTCCGGTGTTCTTTCCTTTCGTTGGAAAGATGAGATATTTCTCCTTGCAGGTGCTAGGGCTTGTTAAAGATATTTTTAATCTTTTTGTTTTAAGAGATGATATGGTGTATGAATTTCATTTTTTCCAAAAACCTGCCAGGAACACTTGTGTCCCCACATAATGCTCGAGTTTAGTTCTACGTCAATAGAGAGCTTGCGTCACGTGCAACTTTGTTATATCACCCACAAAATTAGTCTCAAGTCAATGGGACCAACTAGTTTAAATATTGTGCAATTTTATGCATTATTAATTGGAAGATCTTAGGTCTATTTTAGTCGTTATTGAATGCAGTTGTACTTGACAGTAGTTGCAACTGCACTCATGAGTAAGACAGACTACTGTACTTTTATGTTTTAAAACCAATTTTCTGTTGCAACTAATAGAAGACAGTTAAACATAAAACAGTAAAGAACACAAAGAGTTTTTAACGTGGTTCGGTCCAAATGGTCATAGTCCATGGGGTTTGCACCCAAATGTTGACTCAAACAATACCCTACTTAAGAATTACAATGTAGGTTTTACATCAACCCAAATCTTAGACTCCCTCTAATATTTGCAGTTGCAATACCTATCCCTTAACTTATTTTCGGTGTACTCGATTGAGTCGAACAACACATCAAGCTACTCAAGAGTTCCTCTGACTTGATGCTCTTCTCTAAAAGACTTTGACTCGATACAGGACTGAAATCACAAACTATCCTTTTCAAAGTGTCCTTCAATTTTGTCGAGTCTTCTCCTTATATAGGCATGAGCAGAATCTCTGCAGATCTTTAGTTGCAACCCTCGCAGATCTTATTTCCTTAACAGATAAGATATGCGTATCTCCAGTTGCAATCCACGCGGATCTTCTTTCCTTATCTAATATATTCTGCAAGATAAATCTGAATATATTCAACGCACATACCTATTAAATATGTCTAGATACATAATAAGGAGATATGAGTAAGTTAATATTTTAGGATGGAATAATATCTTATAATGATAAGGAAACATATTTAAGATAATTACCATCTAAGATTAATCTTAACCTAATGATTAAGCAAAGATAATCTTGGAAGATATTGAAAGTCTATCTTTAAAGATAAGGAAAATATCTAAAATATATTCCATAAAAACATTTGACTTTCTATATCTCAACAAAAGATATTTGACGAAGATTCTTCCCTTAACGATCAGATATCAAATTATACTTTTAAAGAAAAACGAAATATTTTCCTTTTAAATATAATTTCCAAAATACAGAATCAAGGGAATATTATGTTTCGTCAAAACGTTGATTTGCGTAGTTGCAACTGAGCTGTCTGGATGACGTTGCAACTGACAGATTCACTATCCAAAAATAGCACGACTTTCATAAACAGGCCTTGAATACTTTCCAACATATAATCAATCAACATGATTTAGGAAAGATATGCAACACAATAAGGAAAGTCAATTATATCACAATCCAAAGGGCAAATCAATCAAAAGGAAAGTTCTTCTTCTTTTAAGATTATCACAACATGGAAACATTTGACCTGCAAAAAAGATAATATTCCATAAATTGAATTCCTAAATTAGGCAATCAAAGATTTCATTCAATTAATGGAAACTATTTCTCACTTAATTTCTTTTATTAAATCAATTGACATTGATTTAAATAATTTCCAAAACGGTGTCAAACATAATCTCCAATTTATTTAAGTGGAAATAATATTGGTCCTAACATTAATGATAGCCAATTGGCCAAGCATTTTCTTAAATTTCATTTTCTTAAAACAAGAAATCAAAGCTACAATTAATTCGTAACGTTATATAGTATTAGAAACTCAGGTTGATGCAGAAAATGAAATAGTTCAAATATGTTAATGAAGAGATCTAGTAAAAAGTTAAGCAATTAGTATGAAATCATTTATCGATCACAATAATGCAAAACTCAGCTTTATTTCAATAAAAGTTAATTACAGAGATCCAAATTAAACGTTGAGTGGACACGTCTCTCTTTGGCACATTCGAATATGAACAATTCTTGCCATTTAGGCTAACGATATTGCCAAAACAGCTATTTTTGCTGTCAAAGACAATCTTAATAAATTTCTTATTTACCCTTTATTTTGGTCTTATTTCGTCTAGGTTACAATACACTCAGATAATTGTTATAATGAGCCAGACTAAACCAAAATAATGCTAAGCTATTACAAGGAACGGACTACCTTGGTACGTAGCTGGACTAAAATGACTAATAAAATCTCGATAAGCAAACAGTCGAATCGATGTGGTTATATATCGGATATCAGAGTATATATAGACCCCGTGGCGTGAATATCGGGTAACAGGGTACATATAAACCCCGGTTCGCAGGACCCGCACAACGTACGGGAAATAACAGTCGAACGGGGGACGTTCGACTATCCCAAAAATAGTCGAACAGGCCAAATTCGATTCTCTTATTTTTGGGGCTTACTCAGGGTAGGTCAGCCCCAATTCACTATTGGGCCGCCTAAAATACCCCCACCATATAATCCTCCTAGTTTGGGAGTTGGTCTTGATTCAAGAGCGGGTTCCATATTCCAAATTCCATAACATTGTAGCTTCAAGAAGCGGTTTTCTGTTGTGCTTCAAAATATGCCCCCCATTTGGGACCCAGGACCCGTAGGGTCAGGTGACAAATAGACTTTATCTGGCTTCAAAATTTGTCCCCCTTTTGGGAGTCGTGACCCATAGGGTCTGCTGTCAACTAAATTTTATCTTGCTTCAAAATATGTCCCATATTTGGGAGCCACGACCCATAGGGTCGGTTGCCAAATAAAATATATCTGGCTTCAAAATATGCCCCCTCATTTGGGAGTCGTGACCCATAGGGTCTGTTGCCAAATATATTTTATCTAGCTTCAAAATGATATCAAGGATGGTGAAAGCCAATCGGGAGGCGGTCAAGATCGCGCTCCTCAGCTAGAGGTAGCAGAGGAGACTTTGCTTGAGGTCGTCGACAATCGTGCTGAGAGTGAGGCAGACGAGGTGGAGGATAGGCATCCTGATGACTCCGACGAGGAAGTCGGAGACTTAGCGTATGCAGATTGCGTCTCGCGATTGCAACACAGCCGAGACTATCTACGAAAAACTTTTGATATAGGGATTAACTATAAGATAAGTATCCCGACGGTGGAGCAGAGGGTCCATACCGTGCCGCCAGGATTCCTCACTGTGTTTGTGGGGCAACTAATTAATGGTCTATGGTCCCCCATTAATCCCGATGTGACTAGCATCTTTCAGACCATAAGGTTGATCCCCAGCTAATTGACGTCGAACTTGATCGGGTATATAATGGTTTTTATCGTCACGACGAAGAGGTTGGGTGTTACTTGCAGTCCTAGTGAATTTGGGCTTTGTTTGAGGTATCGCATAAAGGGAAAGGGTTTTACCATGTGAAAGCCGTCAAGAAGCATAAGTTCCTGAATGGGGAGCCCTCGGGATATGGGAAGGACTGGAAGAAATAGTATTTTTCTATTCAGGAGAGTTGTGCGAGAGAGTTTTCTTTGTATCGACAAGAGTGGGTAGACATACCAAGGGTTCCGATTCTCCGCGGGGTACATGGTCCTAGGCGAGGAAATACTTTTAGAGCTGACCTCATAACCAATCGTCAATTCAACATTAAATCCTTAGTTAATAGTGAGGTCTTGTCTCTGGCGGGGTTGTCTTATGTTCCGTACACAGGGAATGATACTATTGGTATATGCTTGTTTCTTTTGTACGAATTTTTGTCTCGCAAGTGGTCAAGGTCGTTGTTAATGTTTGCTGACTTGGTTTTGCAAAATCATTTATAATGAGCCTTCATGCGTGCATGAGTCAGGTTTTGGCGGCGGATCCTGATGCTGCTCAATCGACGGTGCTTATTGTGGTTCCCCCATTGAGGAAAATGAAAGCTAAGGGGAAGAAACCATCGTCTGAAGTTGGGACATCTACGCGAGCTCGCGCACCAATCAACCCATTCGAGGATCTTAAGGGTGCTGGTCTTGAGGACTCTCCTCCTTCGGTTGGTGATAACCTCACGGGGGGTTTCGACATTTCTGTCGCCGATGATGTAGAGGCAGCAACAGTAATGGAAGCGGCCACCCCTACAAAGAGAATGAGGGTTCCTCAAACTAGGTCCCAAATCAGCCACCCGATCGTGGTCCGTCCAGCTGCTCAGTTTCCCTGTCGGGGCAAGTTCTAGAGCCGAGGCCAGGCAAAGCCTGCATATTCACGTCCGGTAATATGCAAAGTCTAAGGAAGAGGCGAACAATGATATGAGGGTGATATTCCCGAGTGTCACGATGTCTTTTCCAACTTTTGCGGAGAAGTAAGTGCAGTTGGAGCGGTTTGTGCTTCACGTGGTCAATTCGTTGATTACTCTTTAGTTTTGTTTTTTACCATAGCATTGAATTTTTATGCTAACTAACTGTTGAGTTGGTCTCTTTTAGCATGGCGGCATAGCCGACGTGATGGCATAAGGTTTGATGCTTGCTCATGAGGAGAGACAAGTCGGGCTTGATCATGTGAGGGCGGGGTTCAAAGGAAGTGACCTCGAGGCATTGAAGGTTGTGTTGGACGAGAAGAAAAAGGCCTTGCAGCTTGCCAAAGACTCCTCCACCCGAGAGAGCGTCAATCGAGAAGCCGTAAGACTGGCAAAGGAAAGGATTCTCTAGCTTGAGGTGCAAGTCAACAAGCTAATGGAGGGGAAAACTGCATTGGTGTCGCGTGTGGGGGACCTTGAGAAGGAGGTGGCCGCTGAGAAGGAAAAGATCGAGCAAGCAGAACTTTTGGGTTATGCCCGCGGCTTGAGTGAGGTTTGCTTTCTTCCTTGTTATCAAATACAAAATTGCTTGCCCTCTTCTGACCATTTTCTACGCCTAGCCTGAACAACCTCCTACTTTGGAGCAGCGAGCGGCAATCGCAGAGGAGTTCCTTAGGAGCAATACTTTACACGATATCAATCTTCGGCGTGGTATTCAGGATGCCAAAATGTATCAAGTGTTGACTGTGTAACAGATTCATAGCACCGACTATTTGCACGGTCGGTTCGACCCAAAGTGGTTGGACTTGTCATTGGGTCCTGATCGCCAACCTTTGTCTCAAGCTACTATCATTGAGCCTGACCCTGGAGATGAGTTCGCTAGTTTGCTGCACCAAGAGGGGTTCGTTACTCTTGGGATGTCGCCTCCTCCTCCGCTCCCTACTGCCTATCCTTCTTTCGAGGATGAAGACGATGCTGAGGCCTATGTGTCTTGGTTTAAATTTCTATTTTTTATGAACAATTTGTTTGTTTGCTTTGGCGATGCGTCGCCCTATTTCCATGGATAATTTGATCGTTTATGTTTTCTTTGTCTGGATATTTTACTATCATTTGTCTCACTCTTGCGAAGATAATTTATGGATTGCTTATATACATGTTACTTTTAAGGTTGGGTGTTTGACGTCTAGTTATTTGTCTGCTAATGCAGTCGACGCAGTTGTGCGATAGTAATTTTCTTTGTTCAAGTCGTGTTGTGGGTAGTGCTCTATCTACCGTACAACATACTTTGGCCGAAATTTGCCTTGTGCGTGCTTTACCTTGTTCAGAAATTGTTCAGCTTGCACTTGCCTTGAAGTGTCGTCTCATTCCCAGGATTTCAGGTTTGCACTTGCCTCATTTTGGTGAAGTATCCATTCCTTCTTTTCTTTGGGATTTTTAGGTTTCCACTTGCCGTATTATCGGCGAAGTGTATTTCCCTTTTTTCTACTATATTAGGTTTGCACTTTCCATATCCTAGCGAAGTATCCATCTCTTTTGAGGGCGTTAGTTTTTGGCCTCAGTTTGAGCTTTTGACTTCTCGTATCTTGCTTATTTCCTTTAGCGGGGTAATGACTGTTGTTAACAGAATAAAAAATCACCTGCTTAAAATAAGCGATTATTCAATTACCGAAATTACTGGGTATATTATTATATGATTTATATTTATAAATAACACCGCATTATAACACAGTTTAAATACCGGTTTACTTCGTTAAAAAATTATACTATTCGTATATCGTAAATCACGACACATAGTTATTGGCCGGATTTAACTAAAATACTACCCGGATTATGTTCGACTCAATATATTATTACGCGTACGATTTTATATTCGTCCTGGTAACATGACTCATATTCACAAAGAACACAACACGTGTCTGCTGACACATCTTAAATAGATAAGTTAATTACTGTGCTGCTTGAACAGATAAATAACAGTACAGATAATAACATAAAAATAACTAATATTAAACTAATACAGATTCCAAACTTAGGGAGCAAGATTAAACTCCTATAAAAGGGGGCAAGAACCATAGAAGAAGGACAAGTTCGGGAAGAGGGAAAAAATAGGGAAAAAGAATAATAGAAAGAAGGAAGTTTTTTCCTTTCCTCGACTCGAAGGAACTCCTTCCTTTCTCAAAGAGAAGAAAACTTTCCCTCCTCCCCTCGAACTTCTTTCTTTCCCCCTCGAACACTTCACGGGGACAACTCCTCCAACAAATACAAAACCTATTCATCCGATAAAATCGACAAACACAAAATAACCAACACCAAGAACCGAACAAGAATTGGAACTACGAGTGGCTTGATTCCCGAGGAAGGGATACGTAGGCATCTCGAAACAAATCGAGTCCAGCCGCAAATCAATAAAAACCAACAATCTCCTCGGGTCGGGATCGGCGTTCCAACCCTATAAATATTGCTCGTAAAATGGGGAATAATTCCAAACCCGTTTACAAGATGGCGCCGTCTGTGGGAAACGTCGTTGAATCCGAGGGGATCGCCGCCAAGATCAAAACGGAGAACAGTTACTACTGCTACGAGGCAATACGCTCCGAAGTTAAGTTTTCCTTTCTCCAAACTTCCGTGATTCGATTCCAATTTTGGAAATCTCCTTGAAAATCATACGATTTTCTAATTGCTATATAAGTATATAAGTGTATATATGCGAAGTTGGTAAAAGACTTGGGAAGGAGTTGAAAGAAATTCTTAGATATGTGAATTCTTTTGCCTACTGCTTGAAAGTTGCAGAGAAATATATAAATAAAAATTAAAATAAAAGAAGAAAACTTGAGAAGAAGAAAAGAAACAGCGAAAACTGAGAAAAAGAGAAGAGAAAGAAGAAACAGAGAAGAATGAAAGAAAAAGAATGAACGGAGAAGAAGGAAAGAAATAAAAGAAAGGAAATAATTTGAGCTGTGAAAGGGACACGTATCCAACAATATTGCTTTTGTTGAAAACGTGTCACACTGTGGCTGTAGTGAGTTGGATTATAATATATATATATATATTAAATTATTAATCAACTCACTAATGGCTAATATGCACAATTAAAAAGGCGCTGTATAATATAAATAGAAAATAAACGAATTCATAACCAAGAGGGAGATGTAGCCCAGCGGTCCTCGGAGAGTATCTCCGGGAACCTCTCTCCGAGGACCCGGGTTCGAGTCCTGCCTCTGAGGCCTTTTTTTATTTTATTAAGGAGAGCCATAATATCATAATAAAATGGAAAAAGTCTCTTGTTATAAACAAGAACGTGAGGTAGCCCAGTGGCTTCGGAGCGGCTCTCCGAGGGGCTCTACCTGAAGCACCCGGGTTCGAGTCCCACATCCTATTGCATTTTTTTTTTATTATGAAGAGCCAATATAATAAAAACTAAAAATGCTCTTGTTATAAACAAAAAAGGGACTTGGTCCAGTGGTCGGAGGAACTCTCCGAGGGGCCTCTACCAGGAGCCCGAGTTCGAATCCCACCTCCGATTGCTTTTTTTTTTTGGTTATTAGGACTACTACATATATGTAGCAAAAACTTCTTGTTATTAACAACAAAAAGAGATAGCCCAATGGTCCTCAGAGCAGCTCTCCGAGGGCCTTTACCTGAAGGTCTCGGGATCGAATTCCAAGTCCGATAGTTTTTTTTTTGTTTTGTTATTAAAACCTTGTTACGTGATATGTAACATACAAAATCACCTTATTAATAAAAGCAGCCATAGCCCAGTGGCCTCGGAGAAGCTCTCCGAGGGCCTTTACTGGACGAACCCGGGATCGAATCCCATTTATGATGGAGTTTATTTTTGCTTCCATCATATAATTAATAAATAAAAAAATCTCTTATTGTTAAACATTGAAGAAGTGCTGGTCCAGTGGTCCTCGGAGAAGCTATCCGAGGGCGTTTTTCCGAGTAACCCGGGATCAATTCCCACCTCCGATAGCATTTTTTTTTATTAAAACGCAGCCATAATATAATAAAAATAATAAAAAGTCTTTCGTAAACAAAAAATGGGGCTGGTCCAGCGGTCCTCGGAGATACTCTCCGAGGGCATCTACTGGGAGTACCCGGGTTCGATCCCATCTCCGAGCATGTATTTTTTTTAAAGAAAATGTGCTGCCATAATACAATAATAAAGAAAACTCCTTACCCAGAAAAGGGAAGTGGTCCAGTGGTAAGGAAACAGCTTCCGAGGCCATCTAACTGAAAGGACCCGGGATCGAATCCCTCAATGAGCCATTTTGTTATTTTGTTATTATTAATTCTTTGCTATATGATATGTAGCGAATGTAATATCTTTGTAAACAAAAACGAGAATGGCCCAATGGTAGGAGTAGCTCTCCGAGTTCCGCGTAACCCAGGATCGAGTCCAACATGTGATAACATTTTTTTTTATTATTAAGATTCTGCTATGATAGATAGAAAAATAATCACTTTATAAACAAAATTGGTCATGGCCTAGTGGTTTACTCCGATGGCTTCCCTCTCCAATTGCCCGAGTTCGAATCCTTGGGGCAGCGATAGGAAATTTTCCTTTTAGTTTTTGCTATTTTCAACAAAAAAAAAATAGGAGAAGTTTCTCTGAGAGGAGTTCGAACATGGGACCTCTCTAATAAAATTTCCTGCTCATACCAGTGGGACAAGCTTCCATTGCTTTATAACAATACTAAAGCCTAGATTTAGGAGTAAAGTTTATTAACCTCTTATGATACTCGCAAGTATCCGTGGATGAAATCGAACTTTTCTAAGTGTGGTAGCTTGGAGCATCGGAACAAGGACTAAGCACTCTAAGGGCATGGCACTTACGAACACTCAAAACTGGAGCACGCGACAACCCCTACCCACGAGGTAAACGGGAAGCTCGCAACGACCCCGACCACGAGGTTCGCAGGTGACCCCCCCCCAAAGGAGTCAATATATATATATATATATATATATATATATATATATATATATATATATATATAAAATTCGATGACTATGGCTACCCACGCGGGAAATCGAGAGTGATTCACGGGTATTTACACGAGGAATCAAAAACTCTCTAAATATGGCGGAAAAAGTGTGAATTATTGCCAATATGTATTTCTTCCCAAACCAAATACAACGGGTCTTACTCTTGGACTTTACGAGGAATACGTACCCATTCACCAAGATTGTTGTATAATTTTATCATGAGATAAATAGTTCTTCCATCGGAAACACGAAGAGAGTATACATATACCCAAAATCTATAATCCATGAGGTCTTTGTGCTTAAATATGGACTATGCTCTACATATTTTTGAACACTAACTCCGCCGAAGGAAACTTCGAGCAAAGTTGGCTATTTTTGCTTAAGCTATATGCAGATATTATACTCGGAACCCCCGAAGAGTTCCCTCCGATAGCCAACAACCCCTCGGATGAAGCCTAACGAACGCCATTCCGAGCGGAGTTCCGAGGAAAATTGCTTGACGATAACGAATTGGCTTGCACAGAACGACCTGGACTCCAGATAAGTGCTACGAACCTCTTATGCAATTTTGATTTCGATAAACTTATACTCTAAGTATAAAATTCAACAACGAGACATAATTTTACCTTTCCAAACAAGCAAATTCCAAAAGTGAAAGTGCAACGGAAACTATTAGGATTAGGTGAAAACATTCACTAATCTGAATATATATATTAAGGGAATATCCACAAAAAGATTTATAAGCAAATAAAGCCGTAAAGTAGAGCTATCGTCCTTAATCAGATTATGACCCTAATCCTCGGATGCATCGGTCTCGTCTTCGAGAACGTCATCCCGCTCGGACGGTTGGTCCTCTTCAAAAATCTCATCCTCCTCGGAAGCATATGAACTCCCACGAGGAGGGCGAGGCAGAATCGCGGCCAACGTCCTAGACCGCCCTCTCCCCCTCCGGGTAGGAAGACCCTACTCCGAGGACCGCGCGGCCGTGAACAAATAAACTGTAAAATATTTTTCCAAGACATTGCCTGCGCAAAATAACGGGAATGTAAAACTCCCCGAAGAAAGAAATGAGTAAACAACTCAGCGGAATTTTTTTTTTGAAAGTAAGTGAGAATATTCAATAAACTTTAAGCACCTATTTGTATACTTAGGAACCTTTCCTTGGATAACCGAGTTAAGCTTGAGCTGTCCAAGCTCTATTATAGCCGCGATTACGTGTCGGGTGATACCTCTATTCAGAGAAAAATCTCCAAAGTTTGCACAGCAAACAGACACATCATGCTAAATAATTTGCTTGGCTAGTGAGAATGGGATTCTATCTCATCTCTTTAAACTCAATCTTAAATCCTACAATTAAAGGAGAGGGTCCAAGTATTTATAAGTGCTGAAAAGTTATGATGAATATTAGCACGGAAAAGGCAAAGTAGAACGAAAGACCCAAAGCCAAGGACTCCTCGAAAAAATGCCTACAAGGCATGAAAGTAATTACAAATGCTAAATGCGAAGTAAAAAGTTCAAAATTCTAAAAATAAAGGGATTAACTAAAATGTTAACCCTAAAAATAGGGATTATCCCCTTGGACGATACTATCGTCACACTCCCGATGAGGAGGCCCACCGAGTGTCACATACCCGATGCGGTACGACGTGATACCCGAAGAGGCATGACGATACTTTCGTCACACTCCCGATGAGGAGGCCCACCGAGTGTCACATACCCGATGCGGTACGACGTGATACCCGAAGAGGCATGGCGATACTATCGTCCCACTCCCGATGAGGAACATATGCTCCCGATGAAAAGACCCAACGAAGACACGCCTCAACGAAGGCATCGGAAATAGAAAACCTCTCGCCTTGAAGAAGGCAACCACGATATACCCCTCACCTCTTCAAAGGCAAGCAAAAAACTGGGGGGGCTTGTATTAAACATATATAAACGTCAAACGAAGAAAGTCTACGATACCCCAAAATAGTTCCCCAATACCTTACCGAGGCTTTCCAAGTCCTATATGAGACTCGGATGCCTTTCGAAGATCTACAAATGCCTTTTAAGGATCTACGGTACATTCACAATAACCGACAAGGACCTATAAGGTTCTAAATAATTCTACGATACCTCTCTAAAAAATCCGCGATACTCGTAACTCTCGACTTTTTGAGTTTCTAGTGCAGTCATAATGACCGACTGCACTAAAAACTGGGGGACTTTGTTAACAGAATAAAAAATCACCTGCTTAAAATAAGCGATTATTCAATTACCGAAATTACTGGGTATATTATTATATGATTTATATTTATAAATAACACCGCATTATAACACAGTTTAAATACCGGTTTACTTCGTTAAAAAATTATACTATTCGTATATCGTAAATCACGACACACAGTTATCAGCCGGATTTATAACTAAAATACTACCCGGATTATGTTCGACTCAATATATTATTACGCGTACGATTTTATATTCGTCCTGGTAACATGACTCATATTCACAAAGAACACAACACGTGTCTGCTGACACATCTTAAATATATAAGTTAATTACTGTGCTGCTTGAACAGATAAATAACAGTACATATAATAACATAAAAATAACTAATATTAAACTAATACAGATTCCAAACTTAGGGAGCAAGATTAAACTCCTATAAAAGGGGGCAAGAACCATAGAAGAAGGACAAGTTCAAGAAGAGGGAAAAAAATAGGGAAAAAGAATAATAGAAAGAAGGAAGTTTTTTCCTTTCCTCGACTCGGACGAACTCCTTCCTTTCTCAAAGAGAAGAAAACTTTCCCTCCTCCCCTCGGACTTCTTTCTTTCCCCCTCGGACACTTCACGGGGACAACTCCTCCAACAAATACAAAACCTATTCATCCGATAAAATCGACAAACACAAAATAACCAACACCAAGAACCGAACAAGAATTGGAACTACGAGTGGCTTGATTCTCGAGGAAAGGATACGTTGGCATCTCGAAACAAATCGAGTCCAGCCGCAAATCAATAAAAACCAACAATCTCCTCGGGTCGGGATCAGCGTTCCAACCCTATAAATATTGCTCGTAAAATGGGGAATAATTCCAAACCCGTTTACAACTGTGTTTAATCATTTTCTCTAGAATAGTTTGAGCCAAGGTTGCCCATATCATGACCGTATAGGTCTAGGACACCTTTGATCCTATACCTGTCATGAAACTCTTTTAGAGTATCGATGCAGTTAACGAATATACATTATATAACAATATATATATATATATATATATATATATATATATATTGCATTAAAATTTTAGGCCCTTCATGGCGGCCGTTTGGGCCCTTCTCGAATCCGTTTTGGGTGTATCTATTTGGACCCCTTAGCGAGTCTCATCAAAATAGGGCAATTTATCCCCCACAAAGATAGGAATTAGATAATAGATGGGGTTGAGTCTAGGACATGGCCATGTTGCCTATGTTTCCCGAGGGGTTCCCTAGGATTCAAGCCTCCATAGTTCATGTTTTAAGTTTTTACATACCAGCCCTTAAAGCATGAGACAATTTAGCGGACGAATAAAATTGTTCAAAAGTACGAGAAATAATTCAACTAGCATCTTCAATTAGGGGTGGGAACGGGACGGGACAATTCCCGTTCCCGCCCCGTCCCGCGGGAATTTCGGTCGCCGGACGAATCCCGTTCCCGTTCCCGTCTGCCACGGCGGGACGGGATTCCCGCCAACCGCGGGACGGGAACGAGAATCGTTTCCGGATTCCCGCGGGAGGCGGGAATCCCGTCGATTTCCAGAACATAAATATTTTAGAGGGGATTTGGGGGTCTATTGCTAAAAGAAATTAAAAAGTGGGGAACTAAGTAGATATAATAAAACATTGGGGCAAAAAATAAAAAGAAAACACAAGTGTAATATGAATATGATTATGGTCTATTGATGGTTTCATGGTTTGGACTTGGACAAATTTAGGATTCTAGTTATTTGAATTGTGATTTTTGTAATCGTTAGATAATCTTTGACTTGTGAGCCGCGGAGTTGGAGATTTTTTACTTTTTTTTTTCGTGATTTGTGAGCCACACGGAAGGGAAAAAAGTGGGGAAACATTTTTCCCCACTTTTCTCCCAGTTTATATTATGGAAATTGGCGGGATTCCCTATCGACGGGATCCTTTCCCCAGTGGGACGGGAACGGGAAGGCGTTTCCCATTCCCGTGACCACGAGATCCCATGGAAGGAGATCCCGTGGGCCGGGTTTCCCTCCCGTTCCCACCCCTGTCAACAATAGAGAGTAGGTTAGTCGATCTCTTCCATCTCCACGAGACCAAGGGCGGCCATGGCTTCTTTCTCTTCACGGGGGGACAGCTTGAGGGACGCGACATAACAAAGTCATCCTTGCATGTGATCAGCGATTATCTCACCTGTTCCTCCCGTGGTTGGAAACTTCACCATTTGGTGGTGCGTTAGGGCTAGCACACATCGGCTGGACACTAGAGAGATCTTCTATCTTGGCCTTAAGGGACAACACCTGAGTGACGAGGACTCGGTAGATGAAGGATGGGAAGCCAAGCGAGAGATGCACGCCTTGGAAAGCTTCCCGATAGATTCGCTCCTAGGCAAGCTTGCCTAGATCAGTTGCAACACCCGTGTCGATATGGTAGAGGTCACTTGCAATATCCACATTCATTTTGGAGTGTTGGGTGATTGGCATTCAGTGACATACAAGAATGCAAAAAAGCAAATTGTACCTGATGGTGAGGGGCGCTCGTCCTGAGCGCCAGGTCCGAGTGAGGCCTCATGTGAGCTCAGTCGCGAATTTGTCAAGATTGCGCTCCAGTCGCAACTCGGAAAGATCACCAGTGTCCACTTGAGGGAAACCCATGGCAGTGGAGAGGATTTCAAGGGTAAGGGTGCACTCGTTCTTGCAAACATAGATCATGTGTCTTTGGAGAGACCCCAGCATCCAGCTGGGGGGTCAAGTTGGCATAAAATTTCTAAACCAGGACCTTAGAATAACTGGTAGCCTTTTGAGTTTCAACTAACCAGCCACGCTTCTCCATTGAAGACAAGATGTCAGTGTTGGCGTAGGTCTTTTCGTCCAGAGGACGTTCCTCCACAAGAGTATGTTTCAAATACCTAGCAAATTGGGCCTGGGCCTTACGGGTGTAGAACCGATCAGAATGTGCTTGCACATATTTAAGAGCAAAAGCAGCAGGTGCAACTTAAGGCAAAACAAACTATTCCACAGCGGCATGAGGTGCATGCTTCTTAGGTATGGTGGCATGGCGCTGCTTCTTAGTCGAAGGCTCGACAGTCTCAATTTCAACAAAGGCACTATCGTTGGGCTCATCTTCATTGGAATCTGCCTCAGAGGCGGATTGTTCAGAAAGTTTGTGCACACACTGACTGCGGACGAATTTGCGTGCAAGAATCTTGCTTCTCTTTCTGGTTGCAACTCTAGAAGGAACCAGTAGGAACATCCCTATAACCTCAAGATCGGCCTAAAAGGCGGTGAAATCACCCACTTTCGCCGTCCCTTTGGCTTGAACAGAGGCCTTGGTCGGCAACGAAGCCGAAGACTGAGCAGGAGAAGCATGAGGTGGATGAATGACTTCCTTAGTGGGTGGAGCAATTTCTTCTCCATTTTTTGAAACTGCTGGTGAGGGCGGATCCGTGGGTGGAACCCTTTGCAGTGGGTCCATGATGATGGGTTTGTCGGAGAATGAGACGACAGACTTCTTGACCAAACCATAACATAAGGTTGGTTCCAAGATAGAAACATCCTCATGTGGTACTTTTTTGATCATCAGCGCAACCAACCTAATCAACAACATTGTAACCTACAAGAGAGAGGTTATTGTTAAAGTTGTAACTGAGACCAAAGTCAGTTGTACTAAAGATGTAACGAATGATCCTTTTAACCGCCTTGAGATGCGACTCCTTAGGGTCGGCTTGATAACGTGCACACACTCTAACACTGAAGCATATGTCAGAACGGCTAGCAGTGAGATACACCAGGCTTCCTACCATGCTTCTGTAGAGGCTGGGATCACTAAGTTGCAACTTTTGTCCTTGCTGAGTCGGTCAGTTGATCCCATGGGGGTCTTCATTGGTTTGTCATGTTCAAGCCCAAATCTTTTGATTAGGTTCTTGGCATACTTAGTCTGAGATATAAATATTTCACCATCATGTTGTTTGACTGTAGACCATGGAAATATGTGAGTTCACCAACCACACTCATTTCAAACTCATTTTTCATAATAGAGACAAACTGTTGCAACTCGCTGGGGGACGTGGAGCCAAACACTATGTCATCTACATATATTTGTGCAATAAGAATATTAGTTCCAAAATATTTATAAAATAATGTTCGATCTACACTTCCTCTAGTGTAACCCTTTCCAAGAAGATGAATGGTGAGTCTCTCATACCAAGCGCGAGGTGGTTGTTTGAGACCGTAAAGTGCTCTTTTAAGTTTCAAAACATGGGTGGGGAAATGGGGATTAATGAAACATTTGGGTTGTTCAACAATAACTTCTTCATTCAGAAACCCATTCAAGAAAGCACTTTTGACATCCATTTGAAAAAGCTTAAAGCGTAAGACACATTCAACAACAAGTAAGAGATGGATAGATTCCAGTCTTGCAATCGGTGCAAACGTATCATCATAGTCTACTCCTTCGACTTGAGTGTAGCCTTGTTCAACAAGCCTTGCTTTATTAAGAACAATATTTCCAAGTTCGTCGGTCTTATTCATGAATACCCACTTGGTACCAATGATGTTCACCTTTGCAGGTCTAGGCCCCAACTTCCAAACATCATTTCTTTCAAACTGATTTAGTTCCTCTTGCATGGCTTCAATCCATGCTTCTTGCAATAGTGTTTCCTTCACATTCTTAGGCTCAATTTTGGAGGTATAACTTACAAAACGTACCATCTGGTCATACATTTTACGTGGAAGATCAAGTGTTCGAATACCTTCACTCATTTCACCAATGACAGCTTCGGGTGGGTGATTTTTCCTAATGTGAGGAGGAGCCTCCAGGTGCTCTGTTCTTTCATCCATTTCTGGCGAAGAGGCAGTGGCTTATGTGACCTGAGGTGTAGATACAACTGATGGATCAACAGGATTGGTTGCAACTGACGGAGTGGTTCAGGAAGTCACTGGTCTTGTTTCATCCTCGTCATCTGAATCAATCAACTTAATGATTTTGACTTCGGAGGAGGTTCAGGCAAAGTCCTTGTAACCATCAAATTTAACATTAGATGATTCTACAACAGTTTGGGTGCGCATGTTGAACACCCGATATGAATGGCTGTTGCCAGAGTAACCAACAAAGATACCTAAATCAGATTAGAATTGGAACTTACCTCTAGATTCTCTATCATTGAGTACATAGCAAGCACAAAAAAATGTGAAAGTGATGAACGCTAGGATGTTTACCTTTCCATCTCATAAGCTGTCTTAGTTGTACTTGGGCGTAGATACACGCGGTTGGTAACGTAGCATGCAGTGTTTACTGCTTCTACCCATAACTTAAGAGCAAGCTTCTTCGAGTTTAGCATAACTCGAGCCATTTCAACCAATGTCCTGTTCTTCCTTTCAACTACACCATTTTGTTGTGGTGTAATTGGGGATGAGTATTCATGAAATATTCCCTTATCCATACAAAAGTTGAGCCGAAATTTTCAAATTCTTTCCCATGATCACTTCGGATTCTTTTGAATGTTAAATCCCTTCCAATTGCAACAATGTTGCAAAGGTTTTTGAAAAACACAAAAGATTCATTTTTCTCTTTCAGAAATTCAACCCAAGTGAAACGTGAGAAATCATCAACACGCACAAATATGTACCGTTTACCAGAGATACTTTCCTTCTGGATTGGCCCTACAAGATCCATGTGAAGAAGTTCTAGGATTCTTGCCGATGGGGTGTGTTGCAACATTGCATGGCTGATCTTCTTCTGCTTTCTTTCTAGGAATGAGCCACACTTCCCAAGCGGTTTGGGACCAAGTTTAGGTAGTCCCTTTACAACTTGGTTGTTGAAGAGATGTGCAAGGGATTTATAGTTGATGTGTCCAAGCCTTTGGTGCCAGAGATCTACAAGATTGTCTGCACTGAAGTTGCAAGTTAGTGACCCAATAACAGCTTAACAGTTTGTCACAGTATAGCAGTTTTCAATACTTCTTAGCCCCTATAGTACCCTATTTTGAAACTGATCGGTAGCCTCACATTCATCTTTGGTGAAGCGAACATAAAGATCATCATCACACAAATGGCTTATACTAATGACACTAGCATGCAAACTATCGACATAAAAGACATCCCTGAGTTTAGGGAATCCTTTCACTTTCAGTGTTCCCTTTCCAAGGATTTTTCCTCGGTTACCATCACCAGAAACCACATCGCCCTTTCGTTCACGTACGAAGTTGTTCAAGATGATTTTATCTCCTGTCATGTGCCTGGAACAACCACTATCAAAGAACCATGAGTTAGAATAAATGGCATGTTTGGAAGTAGCATTTCAAGCAGTAAGGCATGGAAAAGTATTGGTTGATTTTTCAACCCAAACTTGTTTTACTGATTTCTCAGTTGCAACTGGTGTTGATCTCTGCTTGATTTTCTTCTTCCTTCGATTCTTCCTCTTCTTTTCAAGATGTGCTTCAGGCTGGAGAGACTGAGATGTGTGATGAGTTTTCTAGAGTTGATAGCAGTATGGTCTGATACGTCCTTGGACACCACTGTGATGACAAGTTGGAATAAACCATCCTCTTGGGAATCTGTTAACAGAGACAGAGTTAGAGATAGGTATATGAGAGTTACAACTCGAGTGTACCTGATCCTGATATATTTGGATCTGAGAATTGTCAAGTTGAATTTCAACTCCTTTGGGTGTCTGTTTCTTCTTTGATATAGTGATTTTGGTATCTCCAATAAACTTTGGGTTGACATGATCAATATAGCCAACTCCAGTTTTCCCTGTTGCAACTTTCTGAGTGTCCAGAACCTTTTCTAGATTGTCACTACATGGAGTGAGTAATTTCACATTATTAACTAACGTATCTAACTCCTTTTGAGTGAGATCACACACATCTTCCAATGCCTTGTGTGCCTTGAGGGCTGTGTCAAGATTAGCAGATAGAAGATCTCTTTCCCTTGTGAGAGAGAGAACTTTTCTTTCAAGTTCCATGATTTTGTTGTTCATTATGACTAGGCTACCAATGGATGAAACAATTTTGAGTAGAGCCTCAAGTTTAGAATTTCTTTTGCAGATGGCATCCACATCATCCATTGGATCCAGATCACCACTATCTAGTGAGTCGCAATCGAATTCTGTCAAGTTCTGGATTGCAACAGTCATGTTGGCTCTAGCGAACGGAATGAAGGATGAGAATGCAACATCCACAACTTCTTCTGTGTCTTCCTCGCTATCTTCAGATTCGTCATCGCTCCATGCTAGTAGAGCTCTATTCTTGTTTTTCTCAAGAAGGTTCGCACAGTCTGCCCTTATATGTCCAAATCCTTGGCATTCCCTGCATTGAATACCCTTTCCAGACCTTTTGTTGTCAAGTCTATTAGTAGCGGAAGGCTTTTTAAAATTATTAGAGGGACTTGCAACATGGCTAGAAGAGTTTCCTTTACTCCAGTGTTTGTTCATTTTATTGAACCTTTTTGTGAGGAGAGCCAGTGATTGGACCAGTTCGGTGTTGGGACTACTCTGAGGGAGACTTGCTTGCAGTGCCACTCCTTTAGAGATGTTGTCTCCTTCTCTTTTGAGTTTCATTTCCCATGTGGTGAGGGAACCCATGAAATGAGCAAGGGGTAGAGTGTTGATGTCTTTTGCCTCTTCAATTGCTGAGACTTTCATTGCAAATCTTCCTGGAAGGGATCCCAGAAGTTTTAGCACAATTATGGATTCTGGAAAGTCGGCTCCAAGGATGGTGGCTTCATTTTCTAGGTGCCTGAGTCTGGAATGAAACTGTGCAATAGTATCAGTTTCTTCCATGCACACGAAATTGAACTGGTTGTTCAGCAGTTGCAACTTGGACGCCCGAACTTTTGCATTTCCTTGGTGCGCATTCTCAATAGCCTGTCAAGCATCTCTTGCAACTTCACAGTTAGAAATACTCTTATATTGGTCATAATTAACTGCAACTAAGATAATATTTAAAGCTGTAGAGTTATAATTTGCAATGAGTTCTTCTGCATCGGTCCATTCCAGTTCGGATTTGACACTTCCCTGTTCGTCAGTTGGTGGGGTCCATCCTTTTAGGATGCTCTTCCACGCCTTTTGGTCCTGTTGTTTGATGACGTTTCGCATGTGATTCATCCAGTAGCAGTAGTTGGTTGTAGTCAGCATTGGTGGCTTTATGGTCGACAGACCTTCCCTAATTTCCTCAATAAGAAGAACACTTAAACAAAACAAAGATCTTTAAACCAGAATCTACACTATGAAATATAGTGACCCGCTCAGATACCAATTGAAAGATCTTAGATCCGTGTTAATTGTAATTAGACGCAGTTGCAATTGACAGTAGTTGCAACTGCACTCGCAAGTAAGACATATAACAGTTCTTTAACATTTAAAAGTTGTTTTACTATTGCAATTGTGAATAGACAGTTAAACATAAAACAGTAAAGAACACAAAGGTTTTAACGTGG
This sequence comes from Linaria vulgaris, assembly GCA_948329865.1. Taxonomy (NCBI): domain Eukaryota; kingdom Viridiplantae; phylum Streptophyta; class Magnoliopsida; order Lamiales; family Plantaginaceae; genus Linaria; species Linaria vulgaris. The sequence continues at coordinate 8,697,408 of OX415249.1, read as the reverse complement.
TTCGGTCCAAATGGTTCTAGTCCACAAGATTTTCACCCGAAAGTTTGACTCAAACAATACCCTGCTTAAGAATTACAATGTAGGTTTTATATGAGCCCAAATCTTAGACTCCCTCTAAAACTTGCAGTTGCAATACCTATCCCTCAACTATTTCGGTGTACTCGATTGAGTCGAAAAATGCACCAAGCTACTCCAGAGATCCTCTGACATAATGCTCTTCTCTAAAAGATTTTGAATCGATACAGGACTAAAATCACAAACTATCTTTTCAAAGTGTCCTTCAATCGTCTCGAGTATTTTCCTTATATAGGCACGGTAGAATCTTCAACAGATCTTCAGTTGCAATCCGCAAAATATCTTATTTCCTTATATGATAAGTGTGTCGATAATTCAGTTGCAACCCGAATATATCTTCTTGCCTTATCAAATAAATTCTACATGATCACAAAAGATATTCAACGAATATGCATACTAAATACGTCTAGATTCATAATAAGGAGATATATTTAATAACAACTAAATTAATCTATAAGATAGAATGATATCTTATAAGGATATGGAAATATTTTCAAGATAATTACCATATAAGATTTAACTTAACTTAATGATTTAAAACAAAATCAAATCAATTAAACCAAGTTGGGCCGATTGGATCTTGGCCCAATCCGAGTGATGGAGACGGTCCTAACAACAAAAGAATGACTAAAACATGTAGACTTACATATTACCCGAGTGGCAGAATTTCTGTTATCGCCAAGTAGGAATATAAAAAATGGTATATGCAAACATTCGATAATAATATGCAATTTGCGTGTCTATGTATCCAACATAGTATACGACATACTTTGCCCCCTACCTCATTCAAAAGCCTTTCTATTCTTCAATCTTCTAATGTCATGAAAAAATTTAATAATTGTCGCAATTCCCTACCACAATCTTCATCAAAAGGGAAAAACAAAATCCTCTTATACCACAAGTTAAAATTACCTAAGGTTATTATTATTAGTTAATTCTATTAAAGTTACAGGTTACCCCCACCATTTCCATTTAAGCATGTGAAGGATGCGCATCCACCCCACCACCTACTGATCTCTTCGATCATACATAAACGCAATATTTTGTTTGGTCTAATTGGAAGGCTGAAAAACCTTTTTTATTTTTTATATTTTTTTTAGAGTGGAAGTATTAGCATTTTGTTTGTCTCTAACGTTTAAGGGAATGGATGTTTGACTTAATTTCACAATTGGCACACACTCTGCTCTATAGGCTCGCTGTTCATCATGTTCATTACATATTTCTGGCATTTAATCCCCTCACGTAATTCTTCTTTAAGAAGCGTAGTATTTTAATTCTATATAATTTGTTCAATAAAATAGACAGCCTTAGAGTTGTTTCTTTCCCTATATATTTAGCTTTAAGTGTTAATTAATTAAATTGAGATGATTTTATCTGCTACATTGACAATAATTAAGTCTTAACTTTATCCTGCAACTTTTCCGTAATTGGGAATATTTTCTTAAGTCTCAGATGTATGATTAAGGTTTAATGATTCATTGTAAAGTTTTTGCATGACATAACGAAATTATTTGAAGTATGCATCACCACAACCAACTTAATCAATTATTTGAGAATTTGTTTTAGTCAATGGTCTAGGACTCTAGATAAAGTTTTGCGACATTTGCATGTATATATATCTGTATGTGTAATCCTCAAGGACGCGTTTAACAAGTCAGACCTTACCGGAATTGCTTACCTGCATTTTGTGGTGTTAATGTTAGTAAAGACAAGCTATACTGACTCGAAATTATTACCAAAAAGAAAAAGAAGACAAAGTCGAAATTTGTAAATAAATTACTAGTGGAACCAGGGGCGGAGCCAGGATTTTTTCCTCACCTGGGCTACTTGATACTCGAAAAAGATATTAAAAAAAATCCAAAAACTAAAGTATAAAGATATTAAATAAAATGAGAAATATTCATTATTCAATACATTTAATATCTATACTTAATTTATGAAACTTAACATTTTTCATCCCTTAATAATTAACACAAGTAGCCTTAATAATTAACACAAGTAGCACAAGTTATGTCTCTTTATATCTTATTTAAGAAGCTTCAACACAATTCAAATCAAGATTCAACTTATTTGTACTAAACTTCTCACAAAATACATTTTTAACTCTATTACAATCACCCAACAAAAGAGTAAAACAATTAGGAGGATAGATTTTGACATAAAAATAATTAGGATTTATGTCATTTAAAATTACCAAATAACAAAATAATCTACAATAGAAGTAAATTTTAAGACTAAATAATAAGAAGTAATTACCTTTTGGTGTATTGTGCAATTTTCCAAAGATGAAAATGTTGATCCCCCTCATTTGGCACGGGCGCACGGGTGAAGAGGAGCAGCTCTGCCTGCTCTGGTTTTGATGTTTTGTTCTCTGTTTCTCGCCAATCAGGTTTGTTAATAGTATAGATTATTATATTATTTCATTTGTTAAAGTTTGAGTTAACCAGCCGCACATCTCCTTGTGAACAAAAAAAAAAAAAAGGAGTTATATGGACCTTTATTTTTTCTAGTTTCTACATTTGGGCTTACAAAGATATAAGACTAACTACTAATATTTTTTGTGCAAAATTCTCACCTGGGCTTCAGCCCAGGTGAGCCCATACACTCCTCCGCCCCTGAGTGGAACCAGCCGACCTTATCGAACCTACAAACCTCACTAAAGTTGAGCAAAATGTACACTCTTTTGTGACAGATGGTGCATGTCCTTCTTTGGCTCTGTCTCGATTTATTGAGTCTCTCATTTCAAAAAACAAAATATCAATTTCAATTTTACCTCGCGAATTTTACTTTTATTTGAGTACAGAAATATTTTGTAAAACTATTAACTGGAGTTACAAAAAAAAATATTGAACGTTAATTTTGAAAAAGAAAAGACATGAATAAAAATGTCGCGATCGTGAACAGGGGCGTATCCAGGAATCAATAATAGGGGGGGCTAAATTTTTTTTTTAAAAAAACACGAGAAAGTGAAAAAGAAAGAATCAAGTGAAGAATTTTTTTTTTTTTTTTATGTTTTGAATAGATTTATTTGGGAGTTCTAAAAAAATGAGTGAGTAAAAACTTTTTTCCAACTATAATTCTTAAAGTAAAAGACACTAATATATTTTTTTTTGATGATAGTATCAAAATTTTCTTGGATTTAGTTAAACTAGATAAATGGAAATAAAAAAGAGCAAGAAAAAACAACTAAATTCATATAAAAACTATTATTCTGTTCACAAATATGATAAATAGTATGAAAATATTTATTTTCAACAATATTATTTTCTTATAAAATAAACAAATACAATAAAGATCAAGTTATATTTGTGATCAAATTCAAATGCGTGCCTATTCATTTAGTGTCGATTAAGGTTGTTTACAATTTTTAAACACCACACTAGACTTTTTTTGCTAATTAAAATAAAATTAGGGTGATTTTCTTACTAGATATAATAAAAAGGAAAGTTTTGCAATTTAGTATATGGGTAAAACTTAAGAGTTCAAATACATATAATAAGCTATACACCGTCAATTATTATAATATTATTATAGTTATAAAAAGATTGAATTTGTTGTTATCTTTTTGTTAGTTGATAGAATTATTAGATTTACATGTCATAGTTTTCTTTTCTTTTGCTATGAATATATAGGTAAATATTATTTCAAAAACAATTGGGGGGGAGGGGGGGGGGGGGGGGGGCTACAGCCCCCCCTAGCCCTCAGATAGATACGCCACTGATCGTGAAGAAGGTTCTCAGAAGAATATGATTATGCACAGATGTGTGTCATGTAACTTTTGTTCAACGTAACGAGTAGATTTACAATTCCACGTGTCATGTTTTTTTTTTCAACTTATATATTAGCCGGCGGTACATTTAGAATGGATGTATTTTTTTTTACATGAAAGATGGAGACCCGGTTTAAAACAGAGGCTCATATATAAAAAAGTGAAAAATAAAGTGTTTTATAAATAAAAACTGATATCTAGCTAAATTTAAAACTCTCTCGGTTACAATAATCACCGTTTATAAGATCCAAAATAAAATGCGGACTAAAAAATCACCAATGCTCGCCTTCATGTTCTGTGTTATATTTTGTCAAAGGATCAACTAGCCTATTTCTCTCTCTAAATTTGTGTGAGCCTTGAAGTGAATCGTGTTGATGTATTTCAGACATTTGGACCAGAGACTTCCCATTTGTCATGGAGCGAGACTTTGTTGAAAGAAGATTAACTACATAAGTTAAGTCACTCTCCAGTCTCCATCATGCCATACTGCCACGGCTTTTGATGTGGCATGTGAACTAAAGATTGCAATGTGAATCGTACTATATACCACAAATTAAAATCCTCACGAGTAATTATATCTGCTACATTAACAATAAGCGTACCTTTATCCTGCACGTTTGTGTAATTTGTGGAATATCTTCGTAAGTCCTAGATGTACAGTACGATTAATGTTGATGATGATTCGTTGTAAAGTTTTTACATGACATAACGAAACTAATTAAAGTACCAATCACCACAATTAAGTCTAAATTCATTTCTTGAAACATTTTCATATATATATATATATATATATAATTTTGTGGTGGGATTAAAATTGATAAATACAAACTCGAAATTTGCAGATACGAATATATATACTAACTTAAATCGTTAAAAGATAAGCTACGTTGGGAGCAAGGTGGACCGTATGTGATCCGTACTCAAGTTGAGAAATCGATATTATAAATTATGTACAAAATTAAATCTCTCTTGTAGCTTGTTTATTTATTCCAAATTCTTCTCTAGTACCGAGGAAATTTCCTAGTATTTGTTTTCTAAGAACAAATACCAGCATTGTGACCTTTCTTGCATTGTGACTCACCTTTGTTCTTAAAATATAACTCATTCGCAGAACCCCCCACTCATTATACATTTCTTGGAGGAATTTTGCAACGGACGTCCTGTATGTTAATTATTTTTTAAAAAATGTTATTTATGTTGACATTTTGCAAAAAACGTCCTGTATGTTGGCGTCATTTGCAATTTTTGTCCTCCGGCGAGGGAATATTCGAATATTCCCCGGAAAAACGCACGTGCCGATCACGTGTGCTACTTTCCGAGCAGTTTGACCCAAGTCAAAGGGGAATTTTGCAAAATTCGTTCTGTATGTTAACCACTTTTCAAAAAAGGTCATTTATGTTGACATTTTGCAAAAAACGTCATGTATGTTGGCGTCATTTGCAATTTTTGTCCTCCGGCGAGGGAATATTCGAATATTCCCCGGAAAAACGCACGTGCCGATCACGTGTGCTACTTTCCGAGCAGTTTGACCCAAGTCAAAGGGAAATTTTCCAGAATTCGTCCTGTATGTTAACCACTTTTCGAAAAAGGTCATTTATGTTGACATTTTGCAAAAAAAATCATGTATGTTGGCGTCATTTGTAATTTTCGTCCTCCGGCGAGGGAATATTCGAATATTCCCCGGAAAAACGCACGTGCCGATCACGTGTGCTACTTTTCGAGCAGTTTGACCCAAGTCAAAGGGGAATTTTGCAAAATTCGTCCTGTATGTTAACCACTTTTCAAAAGAGGTCATTTATGTTGACATTTTGCACAAAAAGTCCTGTATGTTGGCGTCATTTGCAATTTTCGTCCTACGGCGAGGGAATATTCGAATATTCCCCGGAAAAACGCACGTGCCGATCACGTGTGCCACTTTTCGAGCAGTTTGACCCAAGTCAAAGGGGAATTTTGCAAAATTCGTCCTGTATGTTAACCACTTTTCAAAAAAGGTCATTTATGTTTACATTTTGCAAAAAAAATCATGTATGTTGGCGTCATTTGTAATTTTCGTCCTCAGGCGAGGGAATATTCGAATATTCCCTAGAAAAACGCACGTGCCGATCACGTGTGCTACTTTCCGAGCAGTTTGACCCAAGTCAAAGGGGAATTTTGCAAAATTCGTCCTCTATGTTAACCACTTTTCAACAAAGGTCCTTTATGTTGACATTTTGCAACAAAAATCCTATATGTTGACGTCATTTGCAATTTTCGTCCTGTTCCGTTGGGATCCCGAAAACTTAGTTTTTATTTACTTTTTAATTAATTTTATTATATTTACACGTGCAATTGATACGTGCGAGGTACAAGCTCATCAAAAAAGTGTTTCCTTTTGCTTTTCAATATAATTTCAATAAATAGAAACATATATATTTTTTTAAATATGGTTAACGGTTCCTATCATCCCCAATAGAAGTACTATTTTCACCTTCTATTGGGGATGAAGGAACCGTTAACCATATTTTAAAGAAAATATATATGTTTCTATTTATTGAAATTATATTAAAAAGCAAAAGAAAATACGTTTTTGATGAGCTTGTACCCTGCACGCATCAATTGCACGTGTAAATATAATAAAATTAATTAAAAAGTAAATAAAAAATAAGTTTACGGGATTCCGACGGAACAGGACGAAAATTGCAAATGACGCCAACATACAAGACTTTTGTTGCAAAATGTCATCATAAAGGACCTTTTTTGAAAAGTGGTTAGCATACAAGACGAATTTTACAAAATTCCCCTTTGACTTGGGTCCAACTGCTCGGAAAGTAGCACACGTGATCGACACGTGCATTTTTCCGGGGAATATTCGAATATTCCCTCGCCGGAGGACGAAAATTGCAAATGACGCTAACATATAGGACTTTTTTTGTAAAATGTCAACATAAAGGACATTTTTTGAAAAGTGGTTAACATACATGACATTCGTTGCAAAATTCTCCATTTCTTTGTTTCATTTCTCCCAACTTCTTCTTAAAAGAAGAAGAACAATAACACAACACAACATAAGTGAGATTACTAGTGGTAGTTCTGTATCAAATGGACACACTAGTTTTGATGTATCCATCACTGTCCCCGATCATGCAGCTCAAAATGCCTCTGTTAATCTTTACTACGTTGATGATGGTCGACTCAAGAGAACAGGTTCGTACTTCGGCTTTCATTCCTATGTTTTGTTGAAATGTTTTTGTTTTATCCTTAGTTGTATGCATCGTATAGGAACTGTATGGACTGCAAGTACTCACATAATAACAACCGTGATTGGGTCTGAAGTTTTGGCCTTGGCTTGGGTAATGGCACAATTGGGATGGATTGTTGGTCCATGTGTCCTGTTGCTATTCTCATTTGTGACATACTACACTTCTACCCTTCTAGCGGCATGTTACCGTGATGGTGACCTAGATACAGGAAAAATGAACTACACTTACATGGATGCGGTTAATGCCAACTTAGGTAAGTCATTTTGGATGCATGTTGTTGTTGTCACATTCATTATATTTGTCCTGTTCTTTGTTCTCATTTATGCTTAGTTTCATATGGATGGAAGGTTAAAATTTGCGGGGCGATTAAGTACATGAATCTTTTTGGTGTTGCCACTGGCTACACAATTGCAGCATCCATTAGCATGGTGTAAGTACAATTTAATTGATTTTTTTCTTTTAATTAAACAAGTTTCTTGGGGTAGGCTATACGAATGTTGAACGATAATTACACCAGAGTCCAATTCGTAAAATATTTTTGTTTAGTTTCAAAGTTTCTGAATGAGAGTTTTATATATGTAACAGGTCAATTAAGAGGTTTAATTGTTTCCATTCAAATGGTGACAACAATCCATGCAGAGTTTCAAGCAAACCTTACATGATCACATTTGATGTGGTTGAGATAATTTTGTCGCAAATCCCAAATCTTGATCAGATTTGGTTGCTTTCTGTTGTTGCTGCTGTTATGTCTTTCACTTTCTCTACTATTGGTGTTGGCCTTGGGACTGCCAAAGTTGCAGGTGGATAAAGATTTTGTTTCATGTAGAACTGTTTAATTAGTTTTTTATTTATTGATTGTCAGTGTTTTAACTAAAAAGTTCTGTTTTTTTGTTTCTCTTTTTTTGAATTTGTTTTGTATTTTTGTGGGGCCAGAAAATGGAAAAGTTATGGGGAGTTGGATAGGAATAAGCGTTGGTACAATTACTGGAACACAAAAGATTTGGGGAAGCTTTCAAGCTATTGGGGCAATTGCCTTTGCCTATTCTTTCTCCCTTTTTCTTATTCAGATTCAGGTAATTATGATAGCTAAAAACCTCTTCGCTAGCTAAATAAATCACTAACACACCACCTTGATATATTAGTTAACAGAAGGGTAAAAAGTAAATTCTCATAAAGTCTGAATGATTACAGAGAAGTCCCTGAAATTTTGGAAAATATTGTAGACAAAGGCTCTGTAACTTTTAGGGGATCTATGTATGAAAACTTAATAGAGTTCATGCGATTAGATCTACTTGCATTTTTTCTTGTTTATTCCCATCGAAGTTGATAGTTATGTCGCATTTGTGATGATAACATACACATATATATATAAACATATGGAGTGGTTACGTAGTTATGTGGTGTGGCATGTATATATAGACTATAAATTGTGTGATTTTCATATTTTTTATGTCGTAATAAACAATCATGCTTATTTTTATTTTTTCCTCCAAAAATTGCAGGACACAATAAAATCATCACATGCAGAATATAAGACAATGGAAAGGGCAACTTTCCAAAGTGTTGTAGTTGCCACAATATTCTACATGTCATGCAGCTGCTTTGGTTACGCGGCTTTCAGCGATTTCTCACCTGACAACCTCTTAAGCAGCTTTGGATTCAACAAGCCTTACTGGCTTCTTGACATAGCAAACGCAACCTTAGTCATCCACCTAATTGGTTCTTACTTCTTACCAAGTACACTCTCAACTTTTATTTGCAAATGTGGAGAAAACCATTGCAAAGTATTTCCCTTGGGCTGCTAAGTTCATAACAAAAGATTTTGAGATCCTTGTACCCGGATTCTCCGCGAATTTGAAAATCAATATCTTTCGGCTGATATGGAGGACAACTTTCGTGATCGTTTCCACGATTATTTCTATGTTGTTGTCGTTCTTCAAAGACGTTGTTGGCATTCTCGGAGTGATCTGTTTCTGGCCGCTGACGGTTTATTTTCCGATTGAGATATACATTGCTCATAAGAGGATTGAAAAGTGGAGTACGAGGTGGATGGGTCTGAAGATTTTGAGCGGGGCTTGTTTGGTCATATCTCTCGTGGTTGTGGTTGGTTCTGTTGTTGAGGTTATGTCTGATCTTGAGGTTTATGGGCCTTTTCATACTATTTATTGAACGATTATGTATTATATATATATATATATATATAAATATTTTTCATTACTTATGTTAATTAGGAAATAAATTGAAAAAGTTTGGGATTTTGTTGTTATAAACTTGTGTTATTTATGTTCGTAACCAACCTGACATGGATGTATGTGGAGATTGTATGTATATTTGACATGGAATTTAACAATCCATGTAAATTTCTTGTTCAACCCCGTTAAAACTAAAGTCACATAATCCTCTCAGGGTAACGTGCCAGCGACCCCGTCGCAACTAGTGACTTATGGACTCTATGACTCACCATTAACGAAGATTTGAAAGTACTAAAGAATTCTACCAAAAAAAAGCACTTATCGAAAAATAGAAGAAACGCTGATGATACAAGATTGTGCTCATGGAAAAGCTAAGTGTAAATTGCCAAATTATTACTCTCTTGAAAACTATTTGCCAAAATATCATCTTCTCAAAAGTAATTACCATTCTATGACTCTTGGTGTTGCATGGGTTGCCAATTTACAAAACTACCCCATGTTCCTTAATTTTGCAAACACAGCTTCTGTATTTATGGTGATTGAGATTGAACCCCGATTAATTGAATAGTTTTAATTTGTGAATGCTTTAAACGAAAATAGTCCATTACGACCATATCAGGCGCAACATGCTTCCGTATAAAGGACTTAAAACATATCTTAAAAAGAGTACCTTCTTTGACCGTACTACCGTCGGGTATTCCACCAGGTTTTACAAAGACTCCTCGCCTTCAACCATTCGATCGCAACTGATGGTTCTGCAATGGCTCCTTCAACGATAATCAGCACAGCCCTGGTTCATTTCCTACACCGGGCGTAAAAGTACGACTCTGAATGAACGCTTAAGATCACTACGAAACAGCACACTTGGGCAAAAGCTCAAATTTTATTTATATGTGGAAACTTATTTATTACGTAACACACATAACTCCTTTAGAGAGGAGCAACTGGTTTAGCTACTCATAGTAGCTGTGTTTTCCTCACACATACACTTATTACAACACACTCGTATTTTACAGTAGAAATAAAAACACTCAACTATTACAAACTATTGAAAGACTCTCTTTTATTTTTGTAAGAAAACAGAGGGGAATGGTCGATGCCCTTTGCTTCCTTCAGCTTGTGTATATATAGGTGGAGTTCCGGATTTGAAGCACGGATTTCAACTTCATCTTGAAACTTTTTCTCCCACTATGATAGTGGTCTGGCCCTCCATTCTTGTCCTATTCTTTTAGTGGATACTCTTTCTACCCACTACAGCTCGTGGTCTGATCCCTCCATCATGCACATGTCGTTGTTGTGGAGGTGGTCCAACCTTTAATCACATGGCCACTTTAGCATTGCCGGCTGCGTTGGTCCACTTTTCTGCCCCACGCGACATCTTTCCATGTCTCGAATTGCCTTCTTTGTCGTTTTCTCCCGTGTCGAGTTTCACAGGGAATCTTTTTCCGAAGAGGGGCTCCTTTTGATCGGGACATTTTGGACAGATCCTTTCGCCCCACTTGCCTACGTGTGCCATGTTGCAGAATTTCCGGCCAGTTTCTACCGTTGCCGGAATCCCATTTTCCACAACGTTCGTTGTTTGTTCTCGAACACCGTTTCTGCAAACCTCGTAGTGGTGTTTGTCATGCTATTAAGCATGAACGACCCGTTCTCCATTTTTTGGAAAATTTTGAACGCGTACTTGACTTTGTCCATCTCTGTAAGACAGACCCAAAGCCCCCAAGCTCTTCTGGTTGAGATGTCATCTTCTGAGATTGGGGTGACTAGCATCGGTCCTTCGGGTGGAGGCTTGATGTAGTCCATTGCTTTAATGTTTGGTCTTTGGAGCTTGATGAAATGAAAGCTCGGAAAGACCCCTTGCCTATGATCTCTGGAGCTGCTGAAATAAACTTCATCTCCAGAACATCGCCTCTTTCTAGTGTATGATTGTTCTTCCATGTTTCATACACCTTTTCTTGAATCCATTATGGTAATCTAGAGATTTCCAAGAAGCCGGGTGATGCGGTAAAGATTGAGGCTATACAGCCAAAATCAAACTATTCTCGTACCTGCTCGGGTTTTGATCCGGGTAGTATCCAAATTCTTGGATATTTTCCCGACCAGTCTACCACAGATTTTTCAGGGACTAGTCCCATTCTCGTTTGTAATTTTTCCCACGTTCTCTGATATTCCATCAAAGGTGGTGTCTGCTCGTTTTTGTTTATCTTAGAGGTTCCCATTTTGGGTCTAAGATTAACCTCGTCTTCTACAGTATCAGAAGTATTTTTCCACTCTTTGGGTGTTTCTACCTTTGAGTCGTCTTGTTTAGTGGTGTCTTCCTCGAAGGGATCACCAGCTGGTCCCGTGTTGCTTGAATCGCCCTCATCAAGGGTAACGATTTTCAATTCTGCTTGTATCTTAGAGGTAGAAGCATCTCTAAGTATAGGTTCCAAGAGACTATCCCATAGACTCGTGCTGCCGAACATGGCAGTCTTCATCGCGTTTTGGACCATACTAAGATCCTTTTCTCGTACATGACCTGAGGCCTTGGCATTAATTGCCATACCATCTATCGACTTGCTAAGCTCCTCCAGGTTTTCCCTGTGGTGCCTCCATCTGGTGAGGATGGTATCGGCCTCATGCGGCTCCATCCCTTGTTAGGAAATCTGCAAGAACATTTTCATGAGATTTGATAATTTGAACATCAAAATCATAGTATTGACATTCCACTTGCCATCTAAGTAACCTAGCTTTTTACGGTTTGCTTTCTATTTTGTTTTTTAGGAAAGCTTTAACACTTGTATTGTCAATTTTCAAAATGAATTGTTTAGCAAGTAAGAATAATGGCCATTTTTTAAAAGCCTTTCTGACTACAAAAAACTTTTTCTCATTGATGTGCCATCTTGCTGCTTCACTGTCGGAAAATAGTCCGCTACAATATCTGCAAGGGACATCTTCCGTGGGTTCTATTTTCATTAGAACCGCTGCCCACCAGTGATCACTTGCGTCTGTATAGAGGACCAGATCGTCCTCGTCATTTGGTATGGCCAGTTTTGGGAGACTTTGACAGATTGCCTTGAGCTTCTGTACTGCTTCCTTGTGTTCTTCTGTCCATCTGAACTCTGCTTCCTTTTTCAGCAATGGACTAAAGATCTTCTTGTAACTTGCCATATTATTAATAAACATTCCAGCAAAGTTGACTAGCCCCAAAAGACTTTGGAGTTGTTTAACAGTTTTGAGATCATTAGGAAAATCACGTACCCTTTTCACCAAATGATTTTGGAGGATGATACCTGTCTCGTCGATCTCAATTCTGAGTAACTCGATTTTTCTAGTAAGAATTACTGCCTTCTTTTCAGATAGCACCAATCCTTCCTTGTGACAGACATCTGAGAAGATCTCCAGATGCTTGATATGTTCTTTGACATTTCTCGAGGCAATGAGGATGTCGTCAACATAAACAAATATGAATTTGAAATAATCTTTGAAAAGATTATCCATTTGCCTCTGGTATATCTGGGGTGCATTAGCCAATTCCATTGGCATGACATTCCAGATGTAATGTCCTTGCGGTGTAGAGAAAGCTGTGAACTTCTTGCTTTCTTCTTCCATCTTGATTTGATAGAACCCTGACTTGCAATCAAACTTGGAGAAGACCATTGCGTTTTGGACGCAGTTGATCAGGTTCTCTCTGTTTGGATATAATATCTGTCGAATTCTAAGATCTTGTTGATCCCTTGGTAGTTGATCACCAATCTTGGTTTTCCTCTTTTGATTTCTCCGTGATTCTTGACTAAAAACCCGGGACTACTGTATGGAGAAACTCTTGGTGAGATAAGCTTAAGGTCCAAATGTTCCTCATGAATCTTCTGCATATCCTTTTGATCCTCTTGGTTCATCAGGATAGGCTTATATCTGACAAGCTCGTTTTCCTTTCCTTTTTGGACTTTTAAGGATGCATTGAGCTCGTTCTTGTTCCACCAAGCAAGTGGATCCTCGCTGTAGTTTCTATGGATTTTCTTTCTGACATCTTCTATCGAGATTTGCTCCTCGTTAGTGATGTCCAAATGAGAACTTGTGTCCAAGCTAGCCTTAAGGATCTCAATTGTCTCAAGTTTGATCCTTTCTATTTTTTGGCCTCCTAGACTGTCCCTCTTGAGCTGCAAGATTGCCTCTCCATATTTCCTTTGATCTTGCATTTTTAGGTGTCGAAGCTTTCCTTCATCACCACGCTTGCTGCGAAATCGAATTGGCAATTTTCGATAGAATGCCTGTGTCAATCTCTGTACCAAAATCTTATGATCACAAGTAGTTGTGATGATAAGACGTCTGGTTTCGTTATCCTGTGTAAAACGCTTGAACGCTTGCAGGAAATTGTTGCCGGGTAGGATATCGGCGCCAGTATCGTGAAAATAGATTGGGGTGTTTTGACTTTGTACCATGGGGTACCGCTTGCTCCTCTAATCAGAATGTCAGCATGTTTGATTCCCCTTTTGAAGATGATAATCTTCTTTGAGAAATCTCTTCCCGCAACCGCCGGTAGATCTTCTCCAATTCCTTCGGGGAAGATTCTTGGTTTGGTTGTACAAATGCCAGCCCCTGAATCGATATATGCCGCAAAGTATTCGGCCCAAAATTCCTCGTATAACATCCCAACTAAGATGTAGATTGAGAAAGTACTGGTGGTCATCGGAATCTATATCTTTTTCCTTCCACCGTGAACTCCATTCCTTCCCAAGGTTTGTGATCCTCGAGAAATTCGACTCCAAGGACTAGTTTTCCAGCTTGTCCGTTGATCAAGAAATCGAATCCACCTAATTTCAGGTTTTCTTGATATCTTCCAACGATTGGCTGCTTGAGATAATACAATGCATCACACGGAAATGTATTATCTTTCTAGGTAGTGTCGAAAATTACCTCGGCCTCGCCCCATCCTCCTGGACATTGTAGTTCTCCTTTGGTTGTGAACTTCTTTGGTTCGATCACAACTTCGACAATGGGTTTCTTTCCCCAGGTAAGGCTGTGCATCCTGTTTTCTTGGAAAGAAATTCTTCTGGGTTCGAACCTTTGACTTGTATCTTTGCCGAACACTGGTTGATCTCGAATGATCATATCCTTTTCATAGATGTGTGGCAAATTGGAAATCTCTGGCCTGACTGCATGGGCAACCTTTTCAAAGATTTCTGGTATCTCGACGAACTCATTTCTTCTGAAAAGATCTGAATGATGAGTGTTGGAGAGCGCGTAGGAAATGCTGTAGGTGATTGAGTAGGGTCTATTTCCCTCCTTCATCAACTCCTTGTTTTTAAAGTATTGGTGTAAAGTAAGGAATCTATTGAAATCCGATCGGCTAGATTGTAGGCAATCTTTGGATATACGAACGTTGCAACCTTTCCAGCAAACAGATTTCCCGATATTCCTCCGAGACATGCATCTCGTAGGTTCTGGATCCTTCTGTCAAAGATGGCAATATCAATTGGAGAATTGATTCCTTCTTTGAACGTTGCTTTGAGCAGAATTCGAATGGCTCCGATATGGATCCATGACATTTTTTGAGCAACTTCTGGCTTGAGTCTTCCTAGTTCCTCTTTGATCTCATTCATAGGAACTAGCTGCATTTCCATCACATTACTGGTCAGCTCCATTGGGATTGCAATCTCTCCCGTAGTAACCATGTAAATAATGTGATGTCTTCTTTGCCTGAAGCTTAGCTGGGCTAAGGTTCTTTCCATTTTTCCGATAGTGAACCCATCATAAACTCGCAATTTTGGGTCTTCTCGCATAATTCTCATTAGAGCTTTATGAGATATGCTAGTTTGGGAGAAAAATCCTGACAAGTCCTCCTGAACTTCCTGGCGAAGGATCTCCTCGTCTTTAGTTTGATTCTAAGTCTGATTCTGAAGACTCATCTGGTCCGTCGTCTTCTTCGTATATACTTTCGTCTGAATGAATGTCCTCAAACCGGTATACTTGGACGAGGTATTGGAAGTAGACAGCTTATTCGAATTCTAGTGTAGCTTCGAACTGTCGTATTCCTCTCTTCTGGTTCTCCGGGCAATCTGTCGAGATGTGTCCTTTAGCACCACACGTCCAATAGTTGCAATCCTTAAAACTTTCATTCGCCCTTGTATGAGCTCTTTTAAAAGTTCTCCTCGTTGGGGGTCTGCTAGCACTTCCTTGATTGGAGGTGGTTCTTCCCCGACTAGGTCCTAGTCTTTGCCCCTATTTGTAGCTTCAGGCCTTTTGTTTTGACCAAAATCTTCTTGGTTTCCAAGAAGATCTTCTGGGGAACCTACTTCTTCATTCATAGGGGTGATCCCTATGCTTCTTCCTCCGGTGTCGTTCTGGTGCACCAATGACTGTTGGGGGTGTCATTGTCGTCGCATCAAAGACGGGCTGATTTATTGATTCTTTTCAGCCGTTTGAGATTCTTCTAAATCGCTTCTTTCTAGCACCACTCGCTCAACTTAGCCTTTAGGAAGAACATCCTCTGGGCCACCGTGTCAATTCCAATAGGGATGTATTCTCGTAGTAACATCTCTCGCCATGGGCTCGGTATCTTGGCGAAGAACAAAGGGATAGCCGTGTCTTCATTTATCCGGCTCTTCCATTTGTAATCGGTGAAAAGCTTGATGTATAAGTCGACACTACATATGTCATGTAGTTCCAAGCTATACAATGCTTGCTCGTATCTCCTGACCTTCTCATGGTCACCTCCTCTGGTTTGAGGATCGACGAAATATCCTTCTCCAATGAAGTATATCTTGAATAGTCTCGCCATCCTATCAACAATGTCTTTGAGGGCATCTCCGGATAGAACTCCATCTCTGATTTCTGGAGTAGTATGTTCCCATCCGATTTTTACTGATCCCTCGAGGCTCATTTGTAGCATCATAATGAACCCTTCTTTGTTGAGTTCCAACGTTGCCGCTGCGATTCTCATTGCCGAAGCCCATTCATCTATCAGAGCTTCTCGATTTCTAAAATCCAAAATATCCAAATTGAGCATAAGTCCATAAGGATGGATTGGATCGAGTTGGGAATTTCCATAAGGTGTCCCATGAACGTATGGCCTCCTTGCTCTGGATCGGGTTGGTACTGCTTTGTACATTGATCCGACCACAAAGTCCTGCTGATGTGGCATAGGCTCATCTTGAATTGGATCTGGATTCGGGATGGAAGATCCTACACATTTTGTGACTGTTGATTGTCCCTGGGGAGGATCTTGTCTCGGCACGATTGCGCTTTCTAAGCCCTGGACGTTGACCAGTCTTAGTCCTGAAAATGATTCTACCAGATCGGAGAGATCTTGCAGGTCATTGTAGCTGATCTCGTCAACGTTGAATCTAGACATGATCTTGCGAGGTGTTGGGTTCTCCTCGTATCAAGGCCGCAATCTTCTCGTTTCTGGTCAATTCTTTCTTGACCTCGACTGCTTTACCCTTTTGATGTAATAAGGGTTCTTTTCCGAAAGATGGGGGTAACCACCCTCTTTTTCTTGTTTCGATAGATATTGGCACAGAGTCCAAGTTCATCATTCTCTGTTGGATGTCTTGGAGGCTTTCCAAGATCTCCTTTTGTCTTCAGGACATGGTTTCAAGCTTGTCCTGAATTTCTTGTAATTGCTCGGGCAAATGGTATTGATGATTACCATATGTTTGCACTGTTTTCTGAATCTCTCTAAGGTCTTGGGTCAACTTAGAGTTACCAGTTTCAAGCTCGTGATAATTTGGTAAAGCCAGATTGCTCATCTATTGTCTCTTTCGATGATCAACCTCTTAATCCTTCCGATTTCCGCCGTAAGGCCATTAACAGCCATGTACTTGGCTCTGACGCTGTGGATGTTAATCGGTCTTTGGCTAGCAAGGAGCTCAAGCTTTTTCATCAAGAGTCCAAGCTCGTGTTCAAGAGTGATACCAGGCATTATAGGCTTAGTATCGAACTTTGCTTGTTGGCCTTTTTAAGGCTATCTTTTATTCGCTTGACTCCTTCAAGTCTAGCTTTATTCATGGGACATGTCTGTTGTTCTAGGTCGCAACATAGAACCTCGTAATGTTCAATATACGTTTCAAGGAACGCAAGGCGTTCGGTTAAAGCATAGATAAAATACTTTATACTTGTGGTTTTCGGTCCTTTAAAAAAGAACTGAATCGGGGGGTTCCAAATGTCATCCATAACTGAATTATTCATGCTTGTAAAATACTCCTCCCATGAAGTAGTTAGGTATTAAAGTAATAAATAAATATCCACATAAAATAAATAAACCTGGCTCTGATACCATTTTTGGCATTGGATTAAAATAATTCAATCTATCGGGTAATATTTGCAAAACTTTGAAATGATGGATAATTAAGAGCATTAGTAGACCAGGGGTAAAAGTGTCCATGTGGCAATCTATGTGGCAAAGAAATAATAGATTGGTGTTATGAAATAACTTAAACTATTGGGGATTTGAACAATATATCAAAATAACTTAGGACATAATATGCAAATATGTGTAAGATTGCTTTTGAAGAATGGTAAGTATTTTACATCCGGATGTATCTTATATATAGGAAAGGATTCATCAATACATGTTATTATAATATTATCTAAGTATTTAATGAGTGTGGGAAATTAATAAGGCCACATAAAGACACATGCTTGTGTCTTATAATACTCCCCCTTGGCCGTTTGAATTTTGAAACGTATATGATCCGTCTTCTACACAAGTCTCTGCTGCCTCATTAAAAACCTTATAAGGAAAAACCCAGTGGGATAAAAACCTTATTAAGGGAAAAAGAGTGCAGCCGTGTGAACTCCCCCTCAAGTGGGCATCTCCAATTCTTCATAAGTCTCGTAGGTGACGCATCCCGATATTTTGAACATGTTTCTTAAAAGTTAAGTAGAGAGTGCCTTTGTAAAGAGATCCGCCATATTGTCACATGATTGAACATATTGGATATTAATTTCTTTGTTCTTCTCGAGTTCCTGAGTGTAGGCATAATACTTCGGGTGTATGTGTTTGGTTCGATCATTCTTGACATAGCCTTCTTTCATTTGTGTAATGCATGCAGAATTGTCTTCGAATAGTGTTGTAGGACCTTCTTTAATTGGTAAGCCATATGTACTTCTTATATGATGTGTCATTGATCGTAGCCATACACATTCCCTGCTGGCTTCATGGAGTGCAATAATCTCAGCATGATTCGATGATGTTGCAACAAGTGTTTGTTTCTGAGAACGCCATGAAATAGCAGCGCCACCATACGTGAAAACATATCCAGTTTGAGATTTGGATTTATGTGGATCTGATAGGTAACCTGCATCTGCATAACCATACAATTCTTGTTCTGCATTGTTAGGATAAAATAGACCAAGATCAACAGTTCCTTGAAGATAACGGAATAAATGTTTAATTCCTTTCCAGTGCCTTTTTGTGGGTGATGAGCTAAATCTGGCTAATAAATTCACAGTGAATGATATATCAAGTCTAGTACAATTTGCTAGATACATTAAAGCTCCAATGGCACTTAAATACGGAACTTCAGAACTAAGAATTTCTTCATTTTCTTCACTTGGACGAAATGGATCGTTGTCTTTAGCTAATGGTCTAGCAATGATAGGATGATTTAAATGAGTTGCTTTATTCATGTTAAAACGTTTTAAAATCATTTTGGTATAATTAGATTGATGCACTAATATACCATTTTTAGTATGATCAATTTGTAAACCAAGACAATATTTAGTTTTACCAAGATCTTTCATTTCAAATTCATTCTTTAAATAATACATCGTTGAATGAATTTCTTTGTCAGTGCCAATGATATTTAAATCATCTACATAAACCGCAATAATTGCAAAACCATATGATGTTCTTTTGATAAAAACACATAGACACAAATAATTATTTATATATCCTTCTTTCAATAAATATTCACTCAAACGATTGTACCACATGCGACCTGATTGTTTTAAACCATATAACGATCTTTGCAATTTAATTGAGTACATTTCTCTAGGTTTAGAGCAAGATGATTCAGGCATTTTAAGTCCTTCAGGGACTTTCATATAAATGTCATTATCAAGTGATCCATAAAGATAAGTTGTGACAACATCCATGAGATGCATATTTAAGTTTTCATAAACAGCTAAATTGATTAAGAATCGAAAAGTAATTGTATCCATTACTGGAGAATAAGTTTCTCCATAATCAATCTCAGGTCTTGAGAAAAACCTTGTGCAACAAGTCGAGCTTTGTATCTTACAATTTCATTCTTCTCATTTATTTTTCGAACGAATACCCATTTGTGCCCTACAGGTTTCACGTCTTTAGGTGTGAGAACAATAGGTCCAAAAACCTTTCGTTTGTTAAGAGAGTTCAATTCAACTTGCATAGCTTCTTTCCATTTAACCCAATCGTCCCGATTTTGGCATTCATCCATAGATTGTGGTTCAGGATCATCATTTTCATTCATAAGATCATAAGCAATATTATATGAAAATATTTCACTTATATTTTTATCTCATTTCGATTCCAAATAACTCCTGAATTAACATAATTTACAGAGATCTCAGTATTGGGATTTGGTTCGGTGATCTCTTGTGTTATCTCATTTGTCACATTTTCTGTTTTATCATTAATAGTTTCCTCGATAATGGAGTTAATAATATTTTCTCCTTTTCGTTTTCGAGGATTTTTATCTTTTGAACCAACAGGACGACCACGTTTCTTACGTGCATTTATTTTATTATTGTTGGATATGTCCTTCGGAATTTCAATCCGAGCAGGAACATTCGCAGCTGGTATATGTGACTTGGTTACCCGTTTTATATCAGTAAATGCATCGGGTAATTGATTTGCAATATCTTGAAAATGTAAAATTTTCTTAGCTTCCAAATCACATTGTTTTGTTAAAATATCATAGTGTGATAAAGATGGATTATACCATGATATATCCTTTTCCAACTGCTTTTGTTCTCCCCCTAAGGTTGGGAAATTTGCCTCATTGAAATGGCAATCGGCAAAACGTGCCGTAAAGACATCACATGTTAATGGTTCAAGATACCTGATTATAGATGGTGAGTCATATCCAACATATATCTCTAACCTTCTTTGAGGTTCCATTTTTGTTCGTTGTGGTGGTGCAATCGGAACATAAACTGCACAACCAAAAATCTTTATATGGGAAATATTAGATTCATGATCAAAAGCAAGTTGTAATGGGGAGTATTCATGATACGAGCTTGGTCTAATGCGAATTAGTGATGCAACATGTAAAATTGCATGACCCCCTACAGAAGTTGGTAATTTAGCTTTCATTAACAATGGCCTAGCAATTAATTGAAGGCGTTTAATTAATGATTCAGCTAAACCATTTTGAGTATGTACATGTGCAACACTATGTTCAGCAGTAATTCCAGTTGACATACAGTAATCATTGAAAGCTTGAGATGTAAATTCACCAGCATTGTCAAGTCTGACTTTCTTGATCGTATAGTCAGGAAATTGAGCTCTTATTTTAATTATTTGAGCCAAAAATCTCGCAAATGTCATATTACGAGTAGATAATAGACAGACATGTGACCATCGACTTGAGTCATCAATTAATACCATAAAATATTGAAATGGTCCACATGATGGATGAATAGGTCCACAAATATCACCTTGAATTCTTTCAAGAAATGTTGGTAATTCTGTCTTAATATTAAGTGGTGAATGCTTTATAATTAGCTTTCCAAGAGAACATGCTTCACATGGACTAGTATTGTTCAAATTGAGTTTGGATCCTTTTAATGAATTTCCATGTGTAGTTTCAATTATCCTTCGCATCATTGTTGAACCAGGATGACCTAGACGATCATGCCATAAAGTTAATAATTTAGGTTTTTCATTGACTACCAAATTCGACTCGATAGCATTAATATATGTATAATGCAATCCTGATGAGAGTTTTGGTAGTTTTTCAAATATATGTTGCTTTCCTGATATATACTTAATAATAAAAAGATATTTAGTTTTGTTTTCAGTTTTTGAGTTAGTATCATATCCATGACGATATATATCATTAAAACTCAACAAATTTCTTCTGGATTTTGGGGCAAATAAGGCATCGTTGATGATAAATAACGTTCCATTTGGTAAAACAAAACTAGCTTTACCAAATCCTACAATCAGGTCAGTAGGACCTGATATCGTATTGATTTTTGCCTTTGTTGGTTTTAGATATGTAAAATATTTCTTACTTGTGAGAATTGTGTGAGTTGTACCGCTATCAGGGATGCACAAATCACCGTTATGCTCCATACTGGCTTCATGTCAAACAAGTAGAGTTAAACATGATATAACAATAAATGAAGCATATATTTGAAAAAGAGAAGTAGTTTCATTAAGATACATAAGGAAACACAATTAATGAAAACATGGTACATTACAAGCAGAAATTGCAAATACATATCAATTCGAAAATCACACAACGAGGAATCACGCAATGCAAATCAAATCAGGAATCAAGCAGATATGAATCACATAGTTCATATCAAGCCATAGTAACATCATGATCATCGGCGAAATCAGATGCTGCCAAATATGTGGGATTATTAGGCATTTGTTCAACAAGGTTCACTTCCTTTTCTTTGCATTTACTCTCTCGGTACAATTTACAAAAATGTTCAGGTGTACGACACGTATTGGCCCAGTGTCCTTTCATTCCTAAGTTAAAACAGTAACCTTCAGATTTATTATGAGCATTTTTTCTTTTATTATGATGGTTATTGTTATGGACCGTATCACTGGTCGAAGGATTGTGATAACTAGCTCGACCACGTCCACGACCACGACCACCTCTAGAAACATATCCTCCTCTGTAACCACCCCGACCTTGATATTGGCCTCTGCCTCGACCACCATTATTGTAATTTCCTCGTCCACGGAAGTTTGAGAAATTTACGGCATGCGCTTCTGGCAATGCTTGTGCTCCAGTTGGGCGTAACTCAGAATTCTTAATCAATATATTATTACTATTCTCTGTTGTTAACAACACTCTCTCTAGTTCGTGATACTTAGTGTATCCGACTAGTCTGTGTTGCATTTGGATGAGTATATGACTGACATGAAAAGTAGAAAGAGTTTTTTCAATCATTTCCTCATCGGTAATTTCTGTTCCGCAAAATTTTAGAGTCTGTCGGATATTATGAATGGCAGAGGAGTAATCATTTACTGATGTAAAATCTTGGAACCTTAATGTGTTCCACTGATGTATGGCTTTTGGGAGCATTGTTTCCCTTTGGTGGCCATATCTTTCATTCAGATTAATCCATAGCTCAGAAGGATCTGTAATATCGAGATATTCCGTTTGAAGAAAATTATCTAAATGTCTACGCAGGAATATAATTGCCTCGCATCGTTGCTGGTCAGTACATTCATTTTCCTCAACAATTGTTTCCCCGAGGAATTTCGCAGTAAGATGTGTTTTCACATTTGATTCCCATTGCATATAATTTTCCCATCGACAGTGAGTTCGGTGAAATCTACTTTCCAGAGATTAGACATATTGCAGCTAAATGAACATTAAAACAAACATAATTAGGATCAAGACATTTTATTTTAATACGCAACCACACAACCACAATTATTACAATAATACAATGTAATTATCTCATCTCTAGCCAAATCTTGAACTCAAACATTATTATGATAAAAGGGAGGAATATCATAGGGACAAACATAGGAGTGTCCTCATCTACAAGCATAAACATAAAAGTTGAAAGGTAAATGAAGATCAAGATCGCTGTTGTTGTAGAGATCATTTTGCAAGATGAGAGAAATAAGGTGAAGATTTGTGTGGAGTTTGAGTTATGAAATCTGCATATTTATAGAAGAAAGATATCTATAAGTAGCCGTTTTATAGCCATTAGAAAACGATCATTTTTTTTTATTTTAGCATGTTTTATGAACGGTAATGTCTTTAATAATTTAGCAACAAAACTTAATTGTAATAACATGTAAAATAATTTCCGCCGCATTAACGATATTTTAACAGGCATATAGAATAATATTACGATAAGTAAATACACATATATTTTCCGCCACATTACTATGTAAAAACTTTCATGGGCTTGTGGAATAGTGTAAACAACTAACATAATTGAAATAATCTAACTGCGTAAATAATTTCCGCCAAATTACTAAGTAAAAACTTTCATGGGCTTATGGAATAATGTAAATAACTAACATAATTGAAATAATCTAATTGCGTAAATAATTTCCGCCACATTACTATGTTAAAAACTTTCATGGGCTTGTGGAATAAATTAAGCAATATAGTAGGAGGTAAAAGTAAAACCTTCCATAATAATTAAGTGTTAGTAGTCGTTTTTAGCTTGGGGTTAACTCAAGCATCAACGAGTGTTAAGATTATCGTTAGCGTTAGAGTTAGATAACAATAAAATTATAAAGACATTTTCATCTAATCTTAAAATTATAGATTGGCGGTAGTCCGCACTTGTCTATAATAATGTAGATAGATGAACACGTAAATATAAAACTTTAACAACAAAATTATAAACACATGTTCATCTAATCATAAAATTATAGATAGGCGGTAGTCCGCCTTGTCTATAATAATGTAGATAGATGAACAAGTAAATATAAAACTTTCATACCGTTTGACGTTGAACGTGATCTTTGACGAAGGAACTTGATTTTTTCGGATCGAGCACTCTCGTGCTGATAACGTGTTATGAAATAACTTAAACTATTGGGGATTTGAACAATATATCAAAATAACTTAGGAAATGATGTGCAAATGTGTGTAAGATTGCTTTTGAAGAATGGTAAGTATTTTACATCCGGATGCATCTTATATATAGGAAAGGATTCATCAATACATGTTATTATAATATTATCTAAGTATTTAATGAGTGTGGGAAATTAATAAGGCCACATGAAGACACATGCTTGTGTCTTATAATAATTGGTAATTATTTTATGGAGAGTGATATTTTGATAATTAGTTATTCTGATAGTGATATTTTGGCAATTCATTCGAAAACTAACCTGTGTTATACATTTGTCACGTGCCTAATCAATAACATAATATATTATATGAGAAAAAGGACACAGGAGAAACTGGTTAATAACCTCTGCAGAAAAATGAAAGAGATGAACGGTAAGAAGGAATCCAAAAAAAAAAGGTAAAGAAATAAAAAGGAACAACCGAGTGATTAAGAAAAGGATTCGGAGAAATTAATTAGTTTGGGTATTATATATGTACATAAGACTTAAGTATTATATATGATAAATTAACAAATAGTCTTGGTGTCGACAAACGATTGTTTGTCAAACTGGAGTAGTTAAAGACCTCCTTTAACTCTTTGTCAAATTGAAGCCGCGCGTGCACTAGTTAAAGACCTCATTATTATGGCATCTTTTTTTCTTTTTTTTTTTATAACATCATTATCATGGCATCTTGAATTTGTACTTTGTGACCAAAAACTTATAATCAACTCAATACATGGCTTGTTTTGCCTTCAGCATAGAAATTTATCCCAAAATCGGCTCACCACTTCAATTATCTAATGCTTATTTAATAAATAGACAAAGTTAAGAACTCCTTTTCTCCTTTGTCCAATTGAAGCCATGCGCTAAAATCTCGATAACATTTTTCGAGTTTTGAAACAAAAATGCTTCAACGCCACCTTAAATTCGTATAATTGGATAATGCATAAAAATCCTTAATTAGATATCAATAATGTTAACAGGGTAAAAATTCATCTGCTTAAAAGATACTATAAGTCAATTACTAAAACTGCCACGTATATTATTATATGATTTGTACCCGCAATCGTAATATTCGAACCGTACAGTGAGGATCCCAAGTCCCCCGGGATACGAGATCACTCCATATCGGAGAACTCATCCCGAGAGCCTGTATCACCAAACATCACTTCATGAAGACAGAGAGAAGCCCTCGGAAATCAGAATAGACCTCTCGAAAACCCCGCCTAACACATCGGAGTACACATCAGAAAAAGGCATCCCAAAAATAAACCGCTATCGGAACTACAATAGCATCGGACGAACATTTCTTCCGCTTATCCAACGTTTCCGATAGGTACTGCCCCCTCGGAGAGAGGATGGCTATGAAGACAGCCCGTCAAAACCTATTAAAGCTATCGGAAAGGATAAACCATCCTAATCAGCGCCCCGTCAGCAGATATACCCAACAGATCAAATCTATCCCTTAAAACGCATGCATAGCAACACGTGTATCTGCTAAGCACATGCACAATTGCACCTGCCCCTAAAACTTCCATAAAAGGCAGAAGCAGCAAAACTCGCAGAGGAGGGGGCGCGCCCAAGGGAACTCATGTTCTCTATAAAATTGAAAAAAGGCTCCAGGAGAGAGGGCGAACTCCTTCCTTTCTAGAGGCTTCACAAAGGTCAACTCTTTCAACAGATAAAATCCACACAATCCATAAAATCGACATACTACAAATTAATCAACACCAAGAACAAAAAAACAAGAACTACGAGTGGCTTGATTCCCGATCGGGGGATACGTAGGCATCTCGGAAGGTATCCGAGTCCAGCCGCCAAACCATAAAAACCAACAATCCCCTCGGGTCGGGATAGGCGTTCCAACCCAATAAAAATAACTCGTTAAATAGGGAATAATTCCAAACCCGTTAACAAAGTGGCGCCGTCTGTGGGAACGTCACCGCATCCTTGAGTAAACCCGAAGGGATCACCGACAAGATTAAAACGGAAAGCAGATGCTACTGCCATGGGGCGATACGCTCTGAAGATAAGTTTTTATATCTCTAAGCTCGCATAATTCGATTCTCATCTGGAATACTTCCTTCGTAGAGGTCTGTAAAATATGCAAAGTCTGTAAAAGACCTGTAAAGGAAAACGAAAAGGTAACCCAGTGGCCTCGTAGAGGTTCTCCGTGAGCGTTTTACCCGGAGAACCCTTATTTGTATCCCCTTCTCGAAGGCTTTTAAAGTCTTTATAATTAAAGTCGCGAGAATATGAATAATCCTATCGGAGTGATTCTTTAAAAGTACATGATAATGTTCACTAAACTCCAAGCACCTATACATACATGGGAAACTCTCCTCGGATAACCGAATTAAGTTGGGGTTGTCCAAACTATGTTATAGCCACGAGGACGTGTCGAGGGATACCTCTATTTAGAGTGAATGTATCATCAAAGTTTGCACTGCAAACAGGCACGTTATGCCAAGTAATTTGTTTGGCCAGTAAGAATGAACTTCATTTCTCAATCTTAATTTCGACAATTAAAGGAAAGGACTCAGGTATTCATAATGTGCTGAAAAGTTACGATGACTATCGACACGGAAAAAATAAGTTTCATTCCACTGGAAAACAAAGTACAATTGTACGTAATATAAAACAACATAAGAAAAAAGTACAATATTAGAAGCCCCTAGGATGGGGGGGGGGGGGGGGGGGGTAGGGCACTCTTAGAGGGGGGAGGGGGGGGGGGGGGGGTTGACCATGTTGTAGGGGAAAGAATCGGTGCACTTGTAGGGGGAGTGTTAGAAGGGCCAGCCTGAGCCCTCGGGCCAGGCAGGGGGTGAGCAATAGGAAGAGGGACCACGGCAGTTACGGGAACCCGGCTCGGGGTAGCAGAGGTTGGAGGAAGTTGAGTGCTACTCTTAACAAAGAGGTCGTAAGCTTGTTCCAACGTAGGCTTCTCAATCTCCGCTATATTTATGACACGCGGATCTAAGTTTGGAGTTATCTTCCTGCGCACTTGCCCGAAGCATTGGAGGAACCCCCACATTACGTGTCCAACCATATATCTGTGATTCTTACGGACATATAGTTCCTTGACTTGGAGAGTGGCATCCTCCTGAGCTTGTTTCACTGCAGCAGATATCCTCTGTTGCACCTCCTCAGAGGTGATGCCCCCCGAAACCGGAGCTTTCGCCAGCTCCTCATTGAGAACATCCACTTGGCCGAGCGCCTGGTACAGGCTGCATTCCAATTCCTTCTGTTTTGCCTCCAAGGCAATCTTCCCCTCCTCCAGAGAGGTAACCTTTTCTTTCAGAACCAGCCCCGAGGCCTCCATCTCCGTCACATAAGACTGGAGCCGTTTGTTTTCCTCCCTCAACCCTCGGTTCTGTTGGGTGATTTTAGCCCACGCCTCGTTGTACTTCCCCATCTTCTCTCGAAGGTCCTTATTTTCTTCCTCCACCCTCCGAGACCTTTCTTCAGCTTCAGCCGCCAGCTTTTGCAACTTTTCAACCTCGAGTAATAGAAGAGGAAGCATTTTAGGCGCCTAGAAAGCAAAGTAGATGGATAAAGATCCCAACGATGGGGCCTAGAAGAATTAGATAAGTAGAGATTAGGTCTTACCAGTGTAGCCATCCAATTTTTGCAAGTTTGGACAAATTGCCACCCGCCTGATGGCAGAGAATTGGCAGCCGACAGGTATCGGGTGACTGTATCGAGAGCCCTCTTAGCTTCCTTTGAGCTAGGCTCTCGCCCCGAGGCTGGAATATTTGAAGTCGAAGCTCCCCCTAGTGGTACTCCCCCCCGATATGAGTACTTGAGTAACCGCGGGACTGTTCGATTGGATGGCGGCAAAAGGACTCGGGGCGGGATGGCCCGAAAAAAAAGGAGCTGCAGCCAGCAGCTCCTCCAATAAAGCCATCGGAGCATCCGAGGCTGAAGGAACGTGAGGACCCGAAGGAAAGGATCCACCTTCAAGGTTGAATAAATTAACGCCCCCTGCGAATCAAAACTTCCCGAGTAAGTAAACTGTTCACTAAAGGGGAAGCTAAAGAGAAAAGTACTTAAACTGAAGAAACTTACCCAAATCCAGAGCATCCTTCTGAGATACTCCTTCGTTCTCGGCAGGGAGAGCCTCTCCTTTGTCTGTCAAAGATAGAATCTCACATAAGTAAGTATATAAAAATCTCGGTATTACTTGAAACTAAGAAGAGAGAAGTACCTTTGGGAGGGGTCGCCAGTAATCTCTCCACTGAATCCCCTGATCCCTTCGAGGCGGAAGATATGTCAAGAGTACCTAGGGGGTAAGGGCACCCCCTATCCCTACATCCTCTTCTCCTTCTTCTAGGGAGAAGGCCCCCACGAGAACGGCACCCGCGGAAGTCACACCTATCTCCGTTTCTTTCGGGGCATCGGATGTCCCACTGGAGGATCGGGATAAGGCTGTCGGAGTCGTTAAACGAGTCTTTGCTCCCTCGGTATCACCCTCCACAGCCCCGGAGGCTTCGCCTTCTCTCACCATCAGCCTCTCCTCCCGAATCTCCATCTTCATGTTGCCACCCGGGCCACTAACTCCTTCCACCATGAACGGTCGTAAGGCGTCCACTGCAAAAACGGCTAAAAAATTTAGTAAACCAGAATAGAGACCTATAAAATAAAGGATGTACGTCTGATAATTTACCGAAATCGTTGAAGTATTTCGCGGGGATAGCCAGAGGGGTCTCGATTTGGTCTATCGGGGTGATATGCCGCAAGCCTGCGGCCCGATAGAGACGAGCGAAATCCTTCGACTCCACCAAAGGCTTCGCAGAGAACACATGCAAAAACACCAGTGTATCGTCCAACACCCTATCGGGAAAGATAGGCTCCCTCCAAGTGAGGGGCATGTCCCATTTCCCCTTGGCGGGACAGATGTAGAAGAACTTGTTCTTCCACGTGCTGTGAGAGCTAACGTTGCCCTCGGAGATGCGATCGTCTTTGTCCCGATGAGTAAAGCAGTAAAAAGGAGCCCCCCCGGGGATACCTTCAACTCAAAAATCGAAAAGAACCTATCTCTCGTACACTCTATCCCCATCACCAGACACCAAAAGACGAATAGGGCAAGGGCCGTAAAAGAGTTAGGGGTAGGTTGACTAGGGCATATGTTGCAGTATTTGAAAATTTCGCAGTAGAGAGGCGGGAAAAATGAGCGCAAGCCCGCCTTTACCTGGGAGTAGTACACCGTCACGTGCTTCGGCGAAGGAGCATTACCCCTTTGGTCTGCTAGCGGAACCGTCAACTCCACATTACGGCCTGAAGCGCCATGATCGATAAAAAACCTTCGAATTTCATCCTCTGTAGCGGTGCTAACAGTCGCTTCAACTTTCTGGGTAGCTCGAGGAGCGCCACCCTTGTCAGCAATTTTCTTTGACTTTTTTGTCTTTTTAGCACTGCTACTACCCCCAGCACCACCCATTACCGCCACCGCACTTCTCTTTCGGGAAGACGGAAAGGTAGCCCCCGTCTCCCCGCCAGTACCAGAAGCGGCAGACACCAAGTTAGTTGCGGATTGAGACGGCAATGGAGAGATTTTAAGAAAATTGGAAAGCTTTTTACAGAGAGAGATAAGCGGGAGAATTCTTGCTTAAAGATTGCGAGTGAGAATGGGAATTGGGGAGTGAATTGCTTATAAACCCTAGACCCAATAAAGGCATTAACTATCCACTAACCTCTTTACACCCCACGATTGGAAATCGTGTCTAGTGGGTTATAAACCGCCACGTCTCTTAAGTTAGCGTAACGGTCCAAATACCTCGGCCCGCGCACCACGTCTGAACGTGGCATTAAATCACCATTAACTGCATTTAAACCATAGTTAATTAAATGCAACGACATTAATTATAATTAATTTCTTGTTATTAATCCCACGAGGGCACACTTCAAAGGCATCAGAGACATCTCACTTCGGATAAAGTAAGCCACGATACTCCGTTCATCTCTTAAAAGGCAAGGCCAAAAACTCGAAAGACGTGTCAAACAGACATAAACGTCAAACGACGAATGTCTACGACACCCCTGAAGAGTCCTACGATACCATCCCAAGATTTTCCGAGTCCTGGATACGACCTGAACTATTTTCAGAAATCTACGATACCTTATGGGATACTCACGGTATAATACTTGACAAAAGTCCCTAAGATACCCGATAACTCGGCAATACTTTAAACGGGTCGAGACAGCCCCTACGATCCCTAAACGGGCACTAAAATGTCCTGATACTACGTACAATACGTTAAAAACCCAGAACCGGTACTTTCGATGACCACCATGAATGAAGGCTACAGTACCAGGACCATCGTGATTTTCGACCTTTTGAGTTTCTAGTGCAGTCAACTGCCCTAGAAACTGGGGGGTTTGTTAACAGGGTAAAAATTCACCTGCTTAAAAGATGCTATAAGTCAATTACTAAAACTGCCAGGTATATTATTATATGATTTGTACCCGCAATCGTAATATCCGGACCGTACAGTGAGGATCCCAAGTCCCCCGGGATACGAGATCACTCCATATCGGAGAACTCATCCCGAGAGCCTGTATCACCAAACATCACTTCATGAAGACAGAGAGAAGCCCTCGGAAATCAGAATAGACCTCTCGAAAACCCCGCCTAACCCATCGGAGTACACATCAGAAGAAGACATCCCAAAAATAAACCGCTATCGGAACTACAACAACATCGGCCGAACATTCCTTCCGCTTATCCAACGTTTCCGATAGGTACTGCCCCCTCGGAGAGAGGATGGCTACGAAGACAACCCGTCAGAACCTATTAAAGCTATCGGAAAGGATAAACCATCCTAATCAGCGCCCCGTCAGCAGATATACCCAACAGATCAAATCTATCCCTTAAAACGCATGTATTTGCTAAGCACATGCACAGTGGCACCTGCCCCTAAAACTTCTATAAAAGGCAGAAGCAGCAAAACTCGCAGAGGAAGAGGCGCGCCCAAGGGAACTCATGTTCTCTATAAAATTAAAAAAAGGCTCCAGGAGAGAGGGCGAACTCCTTCCCTTCTGGAGGCCTCACAAAGGTCAACTCTTTCAACAGATAAAATCCACACAATCCATAAAATCGACATACTCCAAATTAATCAACACCAAGAACAAAAAACAAGAACTACGAGTGGCTTGATTCCCGATCGTGGGATACGTAGGCATCTCGGAAGGTATCCGAGTCCAGCCGCCAAACCATAAAAACCAACAATCCCCTCGGGTTGGGATAGGCGTTCCAACCCAATAAAAATAACACGTTAAATAGGGAATAATTCCAAACCCGTTAACAAATAATGTTATTATAAAACACATTACCAATGGTCTTTTTTTTGGGTTACTAATTTCACATGAGATTATTTCCTAAAAGAAACTACACATGTGTTTATATATTTGCCAATTAGACTAATGTTTCTACTATTAGCACCTTTTTATGCCATCTTTGTTATTTTATCATTATTGTGTTATATATGTATTTTCGGTGCCATTGCGTGTTATATTGCCCATTTCGCTCTTTTTTAAGTTTCCATTTTTATCAATTTGAATAAATAGTCTTTCTCCAGACGACGTTTTTCGTTAAAACATAAACGATATTCTACATTCTATCGAAGACTAATTCTTAGTTTAGTGGGACCTGTCGGCATGGATTATTTTCCAATGAAGTGCCAGCAATAGCATTGGGGGACCTCTCAAGAATACGTGGGTCCCAAGTGAGAATAATGCTCAACTTTAGTTTTAAGCTATGTTGCACGAATTCGGATAAGGCGGTACGAGTACGGTACGGATACGTCGATACGGTATTTTTTAAAAATAACCGATACTGATACAGCAATGATACATCTATATATAATAAATTATTAATATTTATCATATGTATTTTTTATTTTTAACATCAGTAGAATTTAAAACTTAAACAAAAAAAATTGAAGATACACGAAAAAAAGATTTAACATTAAAAAAAGTAATGCATCAAAACTAAAAGAAAACATACAAACGTGAATCATGACTTACAAAATCAAGATGTTCGATACTCGACGATTAATTACTACATAAAGTTTGTAAAAAAGGCCCACAATAGTTCCGATACGTATAAAAAAATGTATCAGATACGTATTGAGATTTTTTTTATTTTTTCAAACTAAAGGATACGCCACGTGACAGATCGGATACGTTATTATGATTATCGATATCTGAATCGGTATCGATATGTATCGGGTACTGCATAATCGACTTACTATCGATATCGGTGCATCACATGTTATATAAGTCCATAAAGCTCAATTTTGTGTCATGTGCAACGTAACTTAGCTACGTGACTACGTCATCTTCAAAATTAGTCTCACGTCAATGGGACCAGCTAGTTTAAATATTGTGAAACTCTTCGCATTAATGAAGCCAATAAGTTTTTTTTTCTTTGATAGTTAAGAAGCCAATAATTAGCCAACCCATGAGGTAAAATCTCGATAAACTTTCATTGTCTTAAAAAAAGAATAGTGCTTTATTAGCTGTACAATTAATTCATAACGTTTTATAGTATTAGAAACTCATGTTTGATGTAGAAAGTGAAATAGTTCAAATATGGTTAATAAAGATATCTAGTAAAATGCTCCCCAATTAGTATGAGATTTAACCACATGCATGTATCAATCACAATAATGCAAAACTCAAAAGCAATCGTATATATTATTACCTAACAAAATTTTGAGACTAATATTAATATAGTACGAAAAATGAGTAACACTTGGTGACTTGCAAATACGTATTAGGAATATTAAAGATATGGATTAGCAAAAAATCTGAAAATAAACCAATCGCGCTACTCTCTGGAGTTTTAAAAGCTTGCACAAAACTACCTTATAGTTTAAAAATTGTCTAAAACACTCTTTGTGGTTTTAGAAATTTTGCTCAAAATTCTCTTGTAGTTCTATAAATCTGTACAAAATTCCCTTTTTGCTAGATAGTGTTGGCGTACACTCAGTCTAACTAGGAGTTGGCATAATTTTTGTGTATCTTCTCTCTTAGAAAAGGTTATTGTACCCTTTATTACTATTGAGTATTGACACATAACCACCTCGTTTGAGGTATACGGCTAGTACAATGCCCTACACACTAAGAAGAGTTTGGCAGGCTGGCAGCAACTCGACCAAACGGGATCGTGGCAGAACAAAGTGTCCCATTGGAAGGTTTCGACGTAGTCGAAATCGATCGGGCATGAAGTGTTGGATGCTTGATTAAGGTAAGTGTTTGTGAATTGGCGAATAGAACATGGTATTTGTTCATTCTGTATGATGTTGTTAGACTAAATAGTTCTTGTCCTAAACATTTGCAGATTTTTGTTACATATGTTACGCACTTTTTTGTTATTTTATTCTTGGTAGAAATATTCAATGTTGGGTCAACATCATCAATAATCTTAGCTGCTGCTTTTTGGTTTAAGTGCAAGTTTGAAAATTTTAATAGGAACTGAGTGGTTACTGGTTAGCAAAAAAAAAAAAAATAATTGGATACTGGTAAAAGACTCAAAAGGCACAATTGTTTTGTTCATTATGAATTAAGTAGATACTAGAAAAGGGGCCTGAGACTTGTTTTGCAATGTTGTTTCTAAGAGCATTAATGATATATTATATATACTTTTTTTCTAAGAAAAAATGTATAAGACTGACTAATATGTTTTGTAGAACTAGCGCTAATAAATCTCTTCTTATTATGTCTTTTTTTTTTTTTTATTAAAAGTCAAGAACTGACTCATAAATTAGCAAAATAGCACTGAATAAACATAACGACATAAATTAATAATGGCATTAGTATAATTGATATCTTATTAATTAATCCCTTTTGCTCAAAGATCTTGGACTTTATGTTTTTCGTAAGATTAAACTTATCTATGTCTAGACTCTAAATCAACACCAAAAGTTTGAGGCT
Source organism: Linaria vulgaris (assembly GCA_948329865.1). Taxonomy (NCBI): domain Eukaryota; kingdom Viridiplantae; phylum Streptophyta; class Magnoliopsida; order Lamiales; family Plantaginaceae; genus Linaria; species Linaria vulgaris. The sequence continues at coordinate 8,663,460 of OX415249.1, read as the reverse complement.
TTTCTTTCTCAACATGCAGTGCTAAACCCATACAATTTACTACGTTTCAAAACTTTCTTTCAATCGCCATAGGCCTTGAATCTTTAACCTTTCCCATTATTTTGGTTCAACAAGAGTTTTGTGTCCATCCCTGGCTAGTGGCACTAAAATACTCGAATCTCCATGAATAGCGTCAGCACCAATTTGGTATAGTTGCTATAAAATGTCTATATTTTATCAATACATCAAATATCACCTATAGTGTTTAAAAAACATCAAGTATAAATTAATTAATATCTTGGCCAACGGAATTTGACCGTGACTGGTGATTTTTACCTTTTGTATTATAGTGTCAGGTTAGTTCTTGAATTAGTGAGCATCTTACCTAACTATAGGGTTACTATCCATAAGTCCTAGATTGACGACATGTGACAATTGGACCACACTCTTATCAGTATATGTAGACATAAAAAAGTAATATACCAAATTACCCTTCTTCCTTCTTTTCACATTCAAGAGTCCTTCTTATAACAATTCTAAAATTAACTCCAATATTTTGAAATAAACCAATTTTTAGTTTACGGTTAATGAATATAGTCCATCACGATCATATCAGGCCCAGCATGCTTCCGTAATAATGCCTTAAGAACATAACTTCAAAAAGACCGACCGCCTACAACCACTCGATCGCAACCGATGGTTCTGCAATGGTTCCTTCAATGATTAACAGCACAACCCTGGTTCGTTTCCTACTCTGGGTGTAAGAGGTATAATTCAGAATGAAATATTTAAAAGAATAGATTCTTCAACCCAGAGAGACAAAAGCTTAAATTTTATTTAAAAGTGGAAACTTATTTATTACATAACAATCATAACCCCTTTAGAGAGGAGCTACTTGTTTAGCTACACATAGTGGCTATGTTTCCTGCACACATGCATTCAAATTCTTTACAATAAAACTGGAATAAACACTCGGACTAATTACAAATTATTTTTTACTCTTATTATCTTTTTGAGGAAACAAGGGGGAATGATTGATACCCTTTGCTTTCTTCAGCTTGTTCTATATATAGCTGAAGTCTCGGACTTCAAGTGTGGACTTCAATTACATTAAGCTGGTAGGATCGTCACGGCTTACGTTTCTTCCCACCGAATCTCGTGGTCCCTCCATTATTACTCTTTGTTTTGATGGAGGTGGTCATGATTCTTATCTTCTGCATACGTCTTTTTCGCTGAAGCTCGTGGTCCTTCCATTATAAATCTGAATTTTAGTGGAGGTGGTCCTGATTCTTATCACATGGCCCCTTTCGCTTTGCCAGCAGAATTCGTCCGCTTTCCAGCATGTGGAACCTTTCCCTGTCTTGAAGGGCCCTCTCTGTCGTTTTCCCATTTGTCACGTTTCACTGGGAATCCCTTTCCAAAAAGAGGTTCTTTTTGATCGGGACATTTTGGACAGATATATTCCTTCCATCGGCCGGCATGCATCATGTTGAAATTTTTTTGGCTAGTTTCTACCGTTGTCGGAAGCTCGTTTCTCCATAGCGTTTGCCATTTTATTTTCTAATATTGTCTCTGCAAATCGCGTGGTATTGTTCGTCATGCTATTTAGCATAAAGGATACGTTCTCTGATTTATGGAAAATCTTGAACAAATATTTGACCTTATCCATCTCGGTGAGACAAACCCAAAGTCCTTATGCTCTCCTGGTAAAAATATCGTCTTCAGAAATCTGGGAGACCAAAAATTGTCCTTCTGGTGGTGGCTTGATGTAATCAATCGCCTTCATGTTGGGTCTTTGGAGCTTGATGAAATGAAAGCTCGGATGAAAACCCTTTCCTATAATTTCCGGAGCTGTTGATATAAATTTTAGCTCCAGGACATCTTCTCTTTCAAGTGTAGGATTGTTTTTCCATGTCTCGTGCACTTTCTCGTGAATCCATTCTGGTAATTTAGAAATTTCCAGAAATCCTGGTGATGTAGTAAAGACTGAGGCTATGCAGCCAAAGTCGAACCATTCTCGCACACTCTCAAGCTTTGAACCTGGTAGTATCCATATTCTTGGATATTTTCCTGACCAATCAGCCACATATTTTCCTGGGACAAGTCTCATTCTCGTGTGAAGCCCTTCCCATGTCCTCTGATATTCAATCAAAGGCGTTCTCTGCTCGTTTTTATCAATCTAAGAATTCCTTGTTCTGGGCCTAAGATTAATCTCGTCCTCTTTAATTTTCGAGGTATTATTTGATTCTTTAGGTATTTCTACCTTTGAATCAACCTATTTGGGGTTGTTGTCATCGAAGGGAACTCCAATTGGACATGTATTGCTTGAATCTCCATCATCAAGCGTTATTGCTCGTAATTTTGCTTTCACCTTGGAGATGGAGGCATCTCGTAGTATTGGGTCCATGATACTTTCCCAAAGACTTGTGCTACCTAACCAGGTAGTCTTCATCGCGTTTTGGACCTTATTAAGATCCTTTTCCTGAACATGACCGGAAGCCTTAGCATTAATTGTCAGACTATCGATCACTTTGCTGAGTTCCTCCAGGTTTTTCCTGTGGTGTCTCCATCTTGTTAGAATGGTATCGGCTTCATGTGCCTCCATCCTTTGTTAGAAAATCTGCAAGAATATTTTCATTAAATTTAATAACCAGAACATCAAAATCATAATATTGACATTCAGCTTACCATCTTAACAATCTAGCTTTCTCAGGTTTACTTTGGATTTTATTTTTCAAGAAAGCTTTAACACTTGTATTATCATTTTTAAGGTAAATTTTGTAGCAAGTAAGAATAACGACAATTTTTTAAAAGCCTTTCGAACTCCAAAAAACTCATTTTCGTTGATATGCCATCTTGCCACCTCATTGTCAGCAAATAATCCGCTGCAAAATCTGCAAGGAACTTCTCCTTTTGGTTCTACTTTTGTTAGAATCGCCGCCCACCAATGATCACTTGCATTTGTATATAATACTAGATCATCCTCATCATTTGGTATGGCCAATTTTGGGAGGTTCTGGAAAATGGCTTTGAGCCTCTGCACTGTTCCCTTATGTTCTTCCGTCCATCGGAACTCTGCGTCTTTTTTAAGCAATGGACTAAAGACTTTCCTGTAACTTGCCAAATTGTTAATAAAGATTCCCGAAAAATTAATCAACCCCATAAAACTCTGGAGTTATTTAATTGTTTTGAGATCATCATGAAAATCACGTACCTTTTCGACTATATGATATTAAAGAATGATACCTAATTCATCGATCTCAATTCCAATGAATTCGATCTTCCTTGTAAGGATAACCGTTTTGTTTTCAGATAGCACCAATCCTTACTTGTGACAAACATCTGAGAAAATCTCCAGGTGCTTGATATGTTCTTTGACGTTCTTTGAGGCAATAAGAATGTCATTGACATATACGAACATGAATCTGAAAAAATCTTTGAAGAGATTATCCATTTTCCTCTGATATATCTGAGGAGCATTAGCCAATCCCATTGATATAACATTCCAAATATAGTGTCCTTGCGGTGTGGAGAAAGTCATATATTTTTTGCTTTCGTATTCCATCTTGATTTGATAAAATACCGATTTGCAATTGAACTTTGAGAAGACCTTTGCGTTTTGAACGCAGTTGATCAGGTGTTCTCTGCTGGGGATATAATATCTGTCAAATTCCAAGATTTTGTTAATCCATTGATAGGTGATTATTAATCTTGGCTTTCCTCTTTTGATTTCTCCATGGTTCCGGACTAAGAATCCAGGGTTGTTATATGGAGAGACCCTTCGTGAGATTAACTTAAGGTCGCAATGTTCCTTAAGAATCTTTTGCATATCCTTTCGATAGTTCTAATTCACTAGGATGGGATTGTATCTGACAAACTCATTTTTCTTTCCTTTTTTGATCTTTAAGGATGCTTTAAGTTCGTTCTTATTCCACCATGCCAAAAGATCTTCATGGAAGTTTCTTTGGATCTTGGTATTGACATCTTCTAGTGAGATCTGTTCTTCGTTAGTGATGTCTATGTGAGGACTTGGCTCCAAGCTGGCTTTTAGGATCTCGGTTGTTCTGGTTTTGATCCTTTCGTCTTTCTGACCACCTAAGCTATCGATCATAAGCTGGAGGATTGCCTTACCATATTTTCTCTGATCGCTCATTTTTGGGTGGCGAAGTTTTTCGTCATCACCACGCTTGCTGCGGAAGTGAATTGTCAATTTCCTGTAAAATGCCTGCTTCAACCATTGTACTAAGATCTTATGATCACAAAAGGTTGTGAGAATAAGGCGCCTCGTTTCATTGTCATGCGTGAAACATTTAAATGTTTGCAGGAAATTGTTGCCGAGTAAGATATCAGATCCGGTATCATGAAAATAGATTGGTGGTGTTTTGACCTTGTACCATGGGGTACCGCTTGCTCTTCCAATTAATATTTCGACTTGTTTTATTCCACTTTTGAAGATGATAATATTCTTCGAGAAATCCCTTCCCGCAATTGTTGGTAGATTTTCTCCCATGTCTTCGGGGAAAACTTCTGGTTTGGTTGTGCAAATGCCTACTCCGGAGTCGATATACACTGCAAAGTATTCGGCTCGAAACTTCTCATACAACATCCCAACCGAGATGTAGATTGAGAATGGACTAGTGGTCATCTGAATCTGTATCTTTTTCTGTCCACTGTAAATTCCATTCCTTCTGGTAATCTTTCCCAAGGTTTGTGATCTTCGAGAAATTCCAATCCAAGAATTAACTATTCTAAGATTTTCCCTGCTCGCCCGTTGATAATGAAATCCATTCCACCTAATTTTAGGTTTCCTTGATACCTTCAAACTACGGGCTGATTCAAGTAATAGAGGGCATCACAAGGAAGGGTATTATCCTTCTGGGTGATATCGAAAATTACCTCGACCTCGCACCATCCTCCTGGACATTGGAGTTCTCCTTTAGTTATGAATCTTTTTGGTTCAATTACAACTTCAACGATTAGTTTCTTTCCCCATGTTAGGATATGCATCCTGTCTTCATGGAAAGAAACTTTCCTGTGATCGAATCTTTGACTGGTATTCTGGCTGAACACGGGTTGATCTCTTATTATCATATACATCTCATGGATATGTGGCAAATGAGAAATTTCTGGTTTGATCGCATGGGCAACGTTATCAAGGATTTCGGGTATCTCGACAAACTCTTTCCTTCGAAAGAGCTCAGAATGGTGATATTGGATAGGGCATAGGATATACTGTAGGTAATAGAGTATGGCCTATTTCCTTCCTTCATTAACTTCTTGTTTTTGAAATCCTGATGCAGGGTAAGAACCCTGTTGAAATCTCGATCGGCTAGATTATAGGCAATCTTCAGATAAACGAATGTTGCCACCTTTCCAGCAAATAGATTTCCTAAAATTCCTCCAAGACAGGCGTCTCGCAGGTTTTGAATTCTTCTGTCAAAGATGGCGATATCAATTGGTGAATTGATACCTTCTATGAATGTCGCTTTAATCAAGATTCTTATGGCCCCAATATGGATCTAAGACATCTTCTGGGCAACCTCAGTATTGATTCGACTTAGTTCCTCTTTGATCTCATTCATAGGAACCAGTTGCATTTCCATCACATTACTTGTAAGCTCCATTGGGATCGTTATTTTTATAGATGATGTGATGTTTTCGTTGTCTGAGGCTTAGCTAGGCTAAGGCTCTTTCTATCTTCCGGATAGTGAACCTATCGTAAACTCGGAGCTTGGGGTCTTCTCACATAATTCTCATCAAGGCTTTGTGAGATATGCTTGTTTGTGAGAAGAATCCCGAAAGATCTTCTTGTACCTCCTGGCGGAAGATCTCCTTCGGTTGGATTCTGATTCAGATTCCGAAGACTCATCCTGGCCTTCATCCTCTTCATATATGCTTTCGTCTGAAGGAATATCCTTAAACTGGTATACTTGTACGAGGTCTTGGAAATAGACAGCTTCCTCGAATTTTGATGTGGCCTCGAACTATCTAACTCCTCTCATTTGATTCTCCGGACATTCCGTTGAGATATGTCTCTTGGCACCACATGTCCAACAGTTACAATCCTTGAAACTTTCATTGGCACGTGTATGTGCTCTTCTGAAAGTCCTCCTCGTCGGTGGTCTACTTGTACTTCCCTGGCTGAAAGATGTCCTCCCCCGGCTAGGTCCTGGTCTTTGCCCTGATTTGTAACTTCGGGCCTTTTGTTTTGACCAGAATCTCCTTGGTCTCCACGAAGATCTTTTGGGAAACCTGCTTACTCTTTGTTCATAGGGGTGATCCCTATGCTTCTTTCTTTGGTTTCTTTCTGGTGCTCCTATGACTGTTGGGATGTCATTATCATCACATCAAAGACGGACTGGTTTATTTATTCCTCTCAGTCTCTTGCAATTCTTCTAGAATGCTGCATTTTGGCACCACTCGCTCAACTTAACCTTGAGAAAGGACATCCTTCGGGCAACCGTATCCATCCCTACAACCTACAGGTGTATATTCTCGTAGTAACATCTCTCGCAATGGACTTGGTATTTTGGCGAAGAATAGTGGGATCGCCATTTCCTCGTTGATTCGGCTCTTCCATTTGTACTCCATAAAGAGTTTGATGTATAAATCGACGTTACATATATCATGTAACTCCAAGCTATTCAAGGCTTGCTCGTATGTTCTGGCTCTTTCCTGGTCACCTCCTCCGGTTTGGGGATCAACGTAATATCCTTCTCCAATGAAGTAGATTTTAAAAAGTCTAGCCAGCCTGTCAACAATGTCTTTGAGGGCTTCGCCGGATAGCACACCATCCCTAATTTCTATAGTGGCATGTTCCCATCCAATTTTGACTGATCCCTCAAGGCTCATTTGTAACATCATTATGAACACCTCCTTGTTGAGCTCCAACGTTGTTGCTGCAATTCTCATGGTTGATGCCCATTCGTCGATCAACGCTTCTCTGTTCTTGAAATCCAATATATCCAAATTGAGCATAAGCCCATAAGGATGAAACGGACCAAGTTGGGATCTTCCGTATGGCGTCCCATGAATGTCTGGCCTTCTAGCTCTCGATCTGGTCGGCACCGTCGTAAACATGGATCCTGCCACAAAATCATTTTGATGTGGCATAGGTTCATCTCGAATTGGATTGTGATTTGGATTATGAGATCCAAACTCTCGGTTACCGTTGACTGCTCCTGAGGAGGATTTTGTTCTGGCACAACTGCGTCTTCTAAGGTTTGGACATTAACGAGTTTTAAACCCGAAAATGATTCTGCTAGATCAGAAATATCTTACAGATCTCCGTAGTTGATCTCGTCAAGCTTAGTTCTAGACATGAGCTTAAGGAGTACTGGGCTTTCCTCGTATCAATGCCTCCAACCTCTCGTTTCTTGTCAATTCCATTTTGACCTCGGCCGCTTTACCCTTCTGGTGTAGCAATGGCTCATTTCCAAAAGTTGGTGGTAGCCATCCTCCTTTCCTTCTTTCTGATGATCTTGGAAGGGATTCCAAGTTCTTCATTCGTCTCTGTATCTCTTGAAGAACTTCCGAGATCTCCTTCTGGAGTCGGGTCATAGTTTTCAGTTTGGACTGGATTTCTTGAAGGTGCTCGGGCATATTGTATTGATGGTTACCATATGATTGGACTGTTTTCTGGATTTCTGTAAGGTCTTGAGACAACTTAGAGTCATCGGTTTCGAGCTCGTTGAAATTTAGTAATCATCTCGTGCGATAGTTATCTACTATCACTTTAATTTGTTTTGTGTTTTCCAATTGCTTGGAAAACCTCCTGTTGAGACTATATCTCGAACTTTCGTTCGGACTCATAAGTTTAAATTACTCCTCTAAAAAAGTGGTTAGTTGTTATCATAATAAATAAATTTTCACATTTAAAAATTAAACATAGGCACTGATACCATTTAATCGCACCATAAAAATAAGTTATTTCATCTTTGTGGGGTAAATTTTAATATTACCATAATTAAAAGCATTGAAGACAAAATAAAGGTAGATGGTATTTTAGTAAATTATTAATTCAAGAATCCACAAATACTTAAATGAAATCAAATGGCGGGACCGCTGGACTCTAACCCTAAGGTTAACTCGGATATTCCCTTCAATTATAGTTACACTTTATCTCTTATTCCAAACTTAAATATTACATCGTGGGCTTGACTTTGAGGGTGTCTATTATTTACTGCCAAAATTTAAAAGGTAGATTCACTTTTTCTGTTTCTAGGATTTTAAAACTGTTTGCATATTTCGAAAAAATAATTTTGATTTATTGCATTTTTGTTGTGGTAAAAATGACAAATGGCACACATTTTAATATTACTAAGTATTTATTTTAAAAGAGGGACTTGACGCAAGAACAGATAATTCGTAAAGATTTGTTTTGACAATAGAATGATTTTGCGCAATTGAGCAGTAACTAGTCGTGGCCCTTGGGTGATAAAATTACAAATGACTCACTCCTTGAGACTCTAAATGGGCTCCCGGCCTTGATTGAAGTGTGATCTGTTTTTCACCATTTTGGACTTCTTTGATCTTTTGCCCCATAAAAAATTATACAGCCCAATAACAAGTAATTCAGCTTCTAGAACACTGCATCATATCAATTATCAAATAACATAGCTCAGTAAAATAAAAAAATAAAAACAAACTAATTTACATCTTGAGTCAATAGATATTATATATAAACTAGAAAATAAGTTAGTTATAATTGTTACAAATGAATTTCCTTAAATTGTTATTTGCGTATGTATAAATTAATAAATATATCCATGGTTAAATGTAAATTACCTAAATAAAGTGAGAATAAAACGTGATCAAGGGAACATACGCCGGTTGAAACTCTTTCTTCTAATTTCTCACCTTTTTATAATTAAACATTGTATAAATAATTTTATTAGGTTGAAAATTTCCTAAAGTTTAAAAGAACTATCCATGCATGTGCACTTCTCCATGCGAGATATATAGCCTCTCTTCCTAAAATCCAAAATTCTTAGAAAACAAGATACAAAAATCCCTGAAAATATCTGTTGTATAAAATAAATCTTTGTTTACAAGTTTCATTCAAGACATAGATATTAGAGAAATTGAAGGAACATATAAAAGTGAGAGCTAAAATGTGTTGAAGTTAATATATAGAGTAGTAAATTATAATTTAATTTGAATTATAAGAGTAAATCCAGAAATTTAATATTTTGTGCTAGTGTAACCTCAATTATAAGTTAAGTAAAAATACATAAGATTCGTTTACTGATGGGTTCAAAATATATATATATATATATATATATATATATATATTAAGATCATACTTTGGTTTCTTGTGAAGCTAATACCGATTCCGCGAATGAAATTATTAATACTCTTAAGAGATATGAGACTGCTTCAGGTCAGATGTGAAAATCAATGGTGGTGTTTAGTAAGAACACGAGTAAGCAAGCGACGAAGGATGTGGTTGATATGTTGGGGGTTCGGCTTGCAGAGAAGCATGAAAAGTATCTTGGTCTACCGTCGGTCATTGGAAGAACAAAAAAAAGATCTTCAACTATATTCGCGATCATATTTGGGATTGAGTGAAAGGGTATAAAGAAAATAATTTATCCATGGGGGAAAAGAGGTGCTTATGAAGGTAGTATTACAAGCTATCCCGATGTTCGCTATGGGTTCCATCTGGTTACTAGAGTCGTTGATTATGGAAATTATAGCGGTGATTGGCAGGCGGTGGAGTCGGGTTTCAGGACTTGAGGGCGTTCAATTTGGCATTGCTCGCAAAACAAGCTTGAGAAAATCTTGAGTATCCACAGAGTTTGCTAGCGCGAGTTTACAAAGCCAAGTATTTCAATTCGTCATCGATTCTTGATGCCAAATTGGGGACTGAATCATCTTTGTGGAGGTGTATATACGATACTATTTATATTCTTAAGACTAGAATGAGATGGAGAGTTGGCAATGGAGAGCGGATCTGAGCATGAAGGGATGATGGATACCACGACCGCATGAGTTCCGTATTTTGACGTCGTGCATTGAGGGAATTGGAGACATTCAGGTTTCGACCCTTATGGAGGAGGAATCGAGGGGTTGAAATATGAATTTAATTTTACATATCTTTTGGAAAAAGGATGCGCCGTTAATTCATTTATTACCGTTAGGGGGAATGCGAATCCGGATAAAATGACATGACATTATACGACCTCAGGGATTTTCAAGGTTAAGAGTGTGTATCATTTAACTCTCTCTCACAATTTTATAGAAAAGATAATAGCAGGGGAGCGAGCTCTATCACGAGTCGGGATTGGAATTTCATTTGGAAACCGAAATACCAACTAAGATTAATTTGTTTAGTTGGCGTGTGTGCCATAACATTCTTCCTACTAGGGGTGTCATGACACGAAGACATTTTTGTGATGAGGTGCATTGTTCAATGTGTTCGTGCGGGGTGGAAGGCATGAGGCTTGTGTTGGTTACTTGTCATGTGGCGAGATAAGTTTGGCCGATGTTATTCATTTCGAAGGGCATTCTTATGCATGAGGAAGAAGATGGAGAGACGTGGCTGCGACATGTTAAGGATAAAGGAATATGTGAATTTGGGAAAATAGTCGCTATTTTTTGGGTGCCTTTTAGTAATAGAAATGGCATTTTTACACGGGAGAAAGCATCAAAACCACATGAGATCGTTGATTTTATCACGGGGCAGATGGAGCTTTGGGAGGGGGGACGTGAAAGGATCGAGCAATCAGGAGTAAATTTTCTGCCAAGCAGTTTGGTACCACTCCCGAAACCATGGTATCATAGTCGTTTTGATGAGGCGATTTTCGAAGAGGCGCAAGAAACAGGACTTGGGGTGGCTGTTACGGATTCAAGTGGAAATAGTCTCCTTAATCACCAACATAGAATGGTGGGTAATTTGGGGGCTCGAAATGTGGAGGCATGTGCGGCGCTAATGGCAGCTACTCACGCAAGCAAATTTCACTAAACTTTCAGAATGTGAAAACAAAACAAAAATTCTTGTTTCGAGTTTCCGAAAATAGAAACCAATTAGGGGCTGAAATCCGAATTATAGTTGACTAAAAGTATCTTATTGTTTTCGTGAGTCGTATACTTATATTCATAAAATTAGTATTTTATTATTTAATAATTATTAATCAAAAAATCGAATCTAGTTAAGATTGGTCAATGGGCATATCACCAAATTTTCAATCAATTTATAAATCTAATGGTTTAATCGATTTAAAATTGATGGAAGCTTCTTCTACCATACCTTAAATTTTTTTTTTTTGACATCCAAACTCTCATATTATTATCACAAAACCAAGAAACGCCAATTCATACAAGGATATGACAGACTAAGCTACCAAAACTTCAAAAACAAAACAACTATGGATTATCTTCCTCGTGCAAACGGATATTCCCCAGATTAATCAATGTTGCATCTCGAGCTAGAGTTTTCATTATTGATTATTGACAGGGAAAATAGTCGCTATTTTTTGGGCGCCTTTTAGTAATAGAAATGGCATTTTTGCAGGGGAGAAAGCATCAAACATAAGATTGTTGATTTTATCATTGGGCAGACGGAGTTCTGGGAGGGGGGACATGAAAGGATCGAGCAATCGGGAGTTAATTTTTTGCCAAGCGGTTTGGTACCACTCCCGGAACCATGGTATCATAGTCGTTTTGATGAGGCAATTTTCGAAGCGATGCAGGAAATAGGACTTGGGTGGTGTTACAGATTCAAGTGGAAATAGTCTCCTTAGGGGGTGTTTGGTTCGGAAGATGGTTTAGTAGCTAGAGATAGCCCGAATCCCTTATCTCTGCATATTTGCGCTCTATCACTGTCACAAATCGTTTGGTTTGTAAGATGAGCACTAAAGATAATCGTCCTGACACTCTAATATCACGTTTGGTTTGAAATCTAGACCGACACCTGCGTAATTAAAAAGACAAAAATACCCCTGGTGTCGTTTCATTTCCAAAATCGACAAAAGCAGTCAAAACTCACCATTTCACTCTCATTTTCCATATTTCCTCTAACATTTCACACCATCGAGCGAGTATACTAGGGTTTCCTAAAATCCAGCGATTCATTTGATTCTCGCCATTTTCGGAAGGAAATAACGGTAAGATACTAGAATCTTTGTCAATTGTTTTAAGAAACCTTCTTTATTCCGAAATTTCTGTCAAAACCGAAAACCCTAAAATCCAACTTGCAGATTTTTTTTCTCTAAATTTTCTAACTTTCTATGTATTTGTCATCTCCTATGTACAATGCGATGTTTGTGGATCGGCGTGGCGTGCATGGAATACCCAGCAGTTTCAATTAAGGTAAAATCTTTCTAGGGTATAATTATACTGTTTTTGTGCGAGAATGCTTAAAAATGAAGCCACCTGCCTTTTGTTATGCTATTTTGATGTAGTAATTCGAATTGATGATCTCATGTTGACTGTATGTGAAATAATTAGTTCAATTTTAGGCATTTGATCTTCTTTTATGACAAAGTGTTACATGTTTCCTGATACTATTGGTTAATATTAAGCTAAAATGTTTTAATTCTATTTGATGACATTCATATATTCTGATTAGTTCTGATATCTGCCTTCAATGCCATTACATGTCTAAAATATTGTGTTTCTTTGTAGATGAGCTCTGTGTCCAAGCTTCTTTGTATTATTATTTGTGTTGATGAGTGGTTGTTGAATCTATTCAGTTTCTTTAGTTAAAACTCATGGATTGAATGTGATAATATTACCAAAATCTCATGTTCCTCAATATGCTTCATTGGTTACTGTGGGGGTGTTACATCATATAGGCAGTTGTCAGCCATAACTCCATATAGGTTTGATCCTTCAACCACCCCATATCTACTGTAGATGGCCCTTGTTGTGCATTGCACTTGTGGAGCTGGTCCAATGAAGTACCTTCTTGCCGGTCCAAATTCAATGCGCCCCGGGTGTCATTACTACCTGTGTCCAAGGAACCGTAGGCACAAATTCCATTATGTGTGGTCTGATCAACTAGATACCTTACCCACACCTGAGAGCCATGGATACCAACACACCCCCCATGCCCGCAGCCAACATCAGAGCCATACATGTCTCCCAGAACCCCTACCTTCAGTGACCCAATCCACAACCAACATGATCAACAACCTAGTCAATATGTTAACCATAGTGGCCCAATATCAACCACTTCTACAGCTGATTGTGTCAAAGGGGAAAATGTGACTAGGAAGTATTATGAGATGGTGTGGGGGGAAAACAAGGCAATTGCCTGGATTGATGTGTTGTGCTGTTTTCTAGGATGGGTGGTGTTTTTCATTATGTTGTTGCTTGTTGTCTTTTGTATGTCGATTGTTGGGGAAACAATGTAGTTTTCTCTTTATTTTATGTTGTTTGATTGGTTTGTAAGTCTGCTGCTGCTGTGTTGTATTTTGTTTCCCAGACTGTGGTGAATGTAATAAACTTGCGAAGTTCTAGTTTTACCAAGTTGATTATCTTTATTTATTATTCTAATATATGTCACAAATTGTGTTTATATTACCCCTACCATCTCTCTCAACTGTTAGTTTAATCCTCATATATATCCTACTCTAATCCTTTGTCTGTTGTAGGATGGTGTGCACGCGAGCTAAGCGTCATGCATATACGTTCCATGATGACTTCTTCGGCCAAAGGGGAGAGACCCTTATCCTCTGCATCCTCAAAGACATAGGTAAATACAGAGACCTTACCAAGTTGGATGAACTGGTGAAGGCACTGGATGTGCTGCAGGTCTTCCTGTCAAGGTTCCTCCAGACTGATGTGTCCACTGACCGACGCCGCAAAAGATTGCTCTTCTGAGGCACAAGTTCCTTATGTTTGTGGAGTTCACCATGATTCCTGGTGTTTGCTTCCTGTATCGTGAGAACAAGATCTGGATAGGGGCAAATTACAGGAGGCACCTCCACAAGGTAAATGACAACTACATATTATTCAATAAAATTTGAGTAGTGCTACTAATCTATAAATCCACGATGATATCTGACTTATTTTGAAAATTTATTTTGCTTCATGACACTTTTGTGGTGAGGTACTTCAGGCTGGAGGAGGAGGAACGCTCAGACTTGTATGTTGACGTCTTCCAGACTCTCCACATTGCCAGATTCCCTGAGGAGCAGATTGGAACAACCAGCAATCTCCTGGTACTTGATGATGACTCTGATGATGATGAGAAGCCAGATATAAGTGGATTTGTTGGTGGTTTCAGTGCACTTATGGGTGGAGGTTCAGTGACTTATGAGAGTGGTTCAGCATACCTGTCATGAGAACAATCTATCTTTTTATGTGATTATAATGGGGTAATATTTAGAACAATTATGGATAATAGGTTGGGTAGAAAGTACAATGATCTATTTCTATGTTTCTATGTTCTATTTTTTGGCAACATAATCCTCCATGGTATTGATCATGGGGTTAGGTTGGGTGGATAGTACAATTATCTATTTCTATGTTCTATTTTTGTTTTGCTACAAGATCCTCCATGGTATTGATCATGGAGCAATTTTGAAGGCATGTCTATATGGTAATATTAAGTCTTTATTTTGATGGTTTCCCTTTTGTGTGTTTATTTTGATTCTGCTGATAATTTGGTAGAAGTGCATTTGGATGGTTTCCCATTTGTGTGTTATTTTTCATTCCCTGAATAATTCATTTTGAAAGGAGTGTTAGCCAATTGTTTGCATTTGCTTTTCAGTCACATGTGACCAACTTTATTCATTGGAACTATGGGTTCTTCACACATTACATCATCATATTTTCCAATGATTTTTTGATTAGCAATGCAAAGATTCCCCAGCCTATTATAATTGTACTCCAGACTTGACACCCATTCCATTCAGGAATAAAAACATGCCAGAGCTTTCTCTTGAATACTTGAAAAAAATTGCATTTTAAATGGGTAAGGCTAACTACACTCAAGCTAGTTACTTCTACTCGCAATGTTGGCTAGAAGAATATGATGAGGAGCTAATACTCGACTTGCAACAGTCCGCGAAGTCTATCTTCGGCTGCGTCCCCCTTTCCAACACAAAGTTCATGGACACCGTACTCGTTAACGGACGTGATCGCATCAATCGCTTGTTTGAACAAGATTTTAACCACGATGAAATCATGGACCGTTTCATGATGTTGGAGGAGTGGTTTCATTGTTTCGCAATGATACTTATGCACGGTAACGTGGTATGGGACAAGTCCAAGAACACAATCTCATGTGATCCTTCGACGTGGGACTACTTTGTTGTGGTACCTTTTTTACAAAATCATATTCATATTATTTGAAATATTTGTACGATATGACTATGGTTAAGTACTTATTTTTTATTTATTAACCTACGATGTTTAGTGAAACAAGCTCGTTGAAGCGTACAAAGAGAATGGAGAGTTGGCATGGGAAGAGTTGTAATCTATTTTTGGTAAGGTTACGAAGGTCGCAATGGTGGTGGATGACAAACCGATTCGAAGCAACGGAGACATTGTTCGTGCAATACGTTCGTTCCTCTTTTATCCTTCGAAAAAATGCACGCTTTTTATTTTGGATACTTTTTTGATTGTTGAGTCTCAAGATATAACAATAAAAAACTTAATAGAATTTTAAATTTCACCTTTCTTTGTAGGCAAGCCTAAACAAACACATAAAGAAAAGGTGAAGATAAGAAAGGTGTCGTGTGATGAAGGCTCCGACACCTACGGGAAAAAGACTGTTTATGTGAATATTTCTAGCGATTCGGAGATCGTAGAAATGAATCACGATGGCGAAGAACATAGCTCACACGCGTCTTGCTCAACCCTTTCTTACTCGTTTTAGGAATTGGATGTGTGTGTGCCTTATAAAGTGCATGGGCTTATTATGTTGCGTTGGATTATCCTATTTCAATGTCTAAGTCTTTAATATTCAGCATGTACTTCTATTTCCCTAAGCTACTCGATTGAATAACCTGTATTGCTATGCTTACTTCTACATTACAACTATGAATGGTTTGGTTTTAAAATAGTTTGTACTTCAATAATTGCAAAGCTCTAAAACAAAATATATGTAAACAGTTGTTTGCTATAAACAACATTGAATAGCTTTGTCAACAACTGTATAATATTAACTAATGCATATGAAATAAACAAAACTTTGAGGATAATCTAAACCATACTATTTTCCATTGAACTCTGCATAAACATAACAAAATATATGACAAAACATCACTGTTTAGGCTGCTCAAACAAAAAAAAGGGACCAGGCCTAATGACTAGACCCCACTGCACTCCCAATGAAAATGCATAACACATGCAACCTATACCAGCAATAGGGTCATGAATGTGGATCTAACAATGACCTCTCCTAGGTTAGACCACATAGACAAAAGATGCACTAAAGCGCAGTTACCAAACAGGCCAAAAGGACAAGCTGTTCACAATTCACCAGACAACCAACACACAATAATAAGTTAAAATTGTTCAAAAAACTTCACAAATTATGAAACCAGCAATGTTTGGGAATCAGATCACTTGACAGGCTTTTGCTTGAGGAGGAACTTGAGGTACTTGGGTTTGGAGCTCTCAGGCATGTTGAAGAATAGGTCAGCATCTTCCTTGTTATGAGCAAGCTTGTGTGCAAAGACCATCTTTTGGTCCTCATAAAACTCATTATGTTTCTCCAGTTCATCAAAGATGCTCTTGCGCTGAAGGGTCGCTGGATCTTACGGGATGGCCTGATACTGAGAGAAGAGTGTCACCATCTTCTCAATGCTTTGCTCAGTCTTCTGCATGAATTCTTCTATGTAAGGGGGCACCTCATCTGCATGAATTCTCCAATGCAAGTCTTCTCTTCTCGGCACGAGCCTTCTTGATCTTCTTCATTATGGCCTTAGCACTGAGCTTCTCATCGTAGCGGGATGGATGATTGTAGTCAGTGCCACTGAATCCCACATCAAGATCACTTGGCATATCTTCTCCCCTGACACTGCTTGGTGAAGGAGTCTCAGTCTTCATACATCGTCCTCGGCTCGGACCAGCACCATCAGTAACCCTACCATTGCCCTTACCAGTCACACCTGTGTTGTTAACCACATCTTGCACAGCTGCAGATATATCCTCAGCACCACCTCCATTTGCCCTATCTTTACCAAACAGTTTCTCCCAATCCTCATAGAAGGGAAACTTCTTGAGGCGATGACCTTTCATGTAGTTATGTACCTATTAATAAGTAGGAATAGACACAAGGTATATATAACAAATACATTGCACAATTAAATTGATAAAAGTTAATGAGATTGAATTAATGTCACACATACTCACCCTCTTGTACTCAATCCACCAGAGTTCATCAGACATCTTGGTATTCTGGGTTTCTGGATCATAAGTGGCGCAACCACCTGTCACCCCAAACAGTGAGTAGAGGTGTGAGTAAACCCTCCTCCAGATAGTGACCTTGGACTTCACATGAGGATCAGGAAACTCCTTCCTTATGAAATCCTTCAGGTCCCTCAAGTACCCTGCTCTGTAATTGTTATCAACCTTGTTGCCTGCTGCCTTGTACTCATAAAGAGCATTGACCAGTGCTCTCTCCTCCTCTATTGTCCACACTCGCCTAGAACCTGTGTCGCCATCGACCTTTCTTTTGCCCTTCCCCTTCCTTCCATTCTTCTTTGGTATCGGCATTGAGCTGGCACTTGAAGCCAACATCTCAAATACAAGGTATCTACAAAATATTATAGACAACATGTTAAAAGAAATACCAATTAAGTCAAACCTCAAGAAATGTTAATGAAGATGTGGTATCATGTTGGATCAGAATACCTGTTCTACACAAGTACAGTGAGTCTATTTGAATGAGTTCATCAAGCCAATAACAACATTACCACATAATCAACACATATATAATTGCTTTACAAATACCAATTCAGCGGTAAACACCAAACCAAAAAACAATCCATTGAAAAAAAAATTGTTCACAAAGTAGCAAATTAGAACTTAATGCAATCAAGGCAAGATGTTCACAAACATCGGTTCAACGCCCCAATATTCTTCCACCCCTCAGGCTCCCAACATCTTAAACTAACAATCATAATCCCAACAACCAATCCCCAAACCCCCTAATGGCTTCGTCAACGTGCACAATAATTGTTCCACATCTCCATAGCAATCTGGTCCCTAAACTGGTTCCATTCTGCAGAGTTCCCAAGTCCATCAATACATTTTAAAGGGGGGCCATCGTCACCATCGTCGTCATCGTGGGAAGAATCATCCTCATCATCACTTGAGTTTATAATGGGATCATCTGGCATATGCCGCCTGATGAAGTTGTTGAGTAGGGCACACGCCATGATTATACGGTTTTGAATCTTTATCGGGTAATTAGAGGGCCGCTTCAAAATCTTCCACTGGTTTTTGAGCTTAGCAAAGGCCCACTCAATTATGCTGTGAGCTCTGGAGTGTTTCACGTTAAAGAGTTCCTCGTGGTCCTGCGGCACCGCTTTACCAGTCTCCCACTCTTTCAAGTGATAGCGTCTGCCACGGTATGGAGCAAAGAAACCCTCGGAGTTTGCGTAGCCCGAGTCTACCAGGTAGTAGTTGCCTTGTAGACAAAACTAAGAGTCATAATTGAATTTGTAATATAACATCTTACAATGCAGTGTGAGGATGAACTTTGCATGGAGAACGTTATGGACTTACCCTTTGGAATCTTCAAACCATTTGGGGTAGGTCGGAACATGGCGTCTCGTAGTACTCTCCCGTCAGCGGCCGAACCCTCCCAACCACACAGCAGGTATATAAATTTCATGTTAATATCACAGACTCCTAGCACGTTAATGTTGATTCGACCGTTCCTTGGTCTGTACCTTGCTTGATCAGCCACTGGCACCGTCACGATTAAGGTGTCATCCAGCGCTTCTAGGCAACCCTACGATGCAAAAAAAAAAATAATGCATACTGATTAAAATTTGATATTTAACACTGGCTAGGATTTCAATATAAAACAACTAATCAAATTGACAAACCTGGAAGTAAGTCCATGGCTCATGACAGTTGCAGTTTTCTTCGGCTACAGGTGATGGTGTGTCCAGAAAGAGCTCACTAGCCTTCAACAATGCATTTAGAGCTTTACCAAAGTACTGACTGATCGTATGCCCAGAACGCTGCCAATAGAACCCCAATACCCGATTCGTATCGTGGTGCGCCATTATCTTTATGAATAGTGTCACCTGTTCCCTCAAGCTCACGTACTTTTCCTCGTGCAGACCCCCAACCTCTCGAAGAACCCAACAAAGCTTATCAAAACACTCACGATCCATCCTCAAGTTCTTAATTGAATTTATGTCATTCTTAAGGGTTAGCTTGTCCATGTGTTCCCTTATACTAGGAAGCTTACTGAGTAGGCTATATCGTACAACTTCTCTTCTCCGAAGATTACGTAACTTAATTCGTCGTTGGTGCATCATGCTCATAAATAAGAAAGCTCGAACCCTCAACAGTATAATCCGCAATAGCACTAACACTAGCATACGCCTCTGATGATGATCCATCTAATGATCACACAACACAATGTCATCGAAAAATTAAAGCTCAATCGGTCAAATGGTCAGTTTGCTAACTTCAGTCAACGGGGGATTCGATACTTTCGGGTTTAATGAACCTAATTTCTGACCATATCATAATAAACTCCCAATACTCACCCTAACAGTCATGCTCATCTACAATAACTAGGGTTTACTCTTGGAAAAACACAATTTTTAATCAATCACAAGCTCATAATCAACACATAAACCATTGATAAATCAATTACAAACACATTTGCACATATATACATGATAACCTAACACATGCATTAACATTTAATCAATATTCTATGGTCTAGTGGGTTTGAATCTAACAAATGTGAGCTATTTCATCATAAATAAAAGTGTCATGAGCAAGATAATACCTGTAAACGTTCGGATTAGGTGTAAAGTTGAGCAAATGAGACCTGCTTCGCACGAATTCTTGCAAAGTGAAATCAACCCGACCTTTAAAAACTTGAAATCTAGACAAATACTTGGACATACAACGATTGAGAATGAAGAATGTTACATGTGTACGAGGTTCGCGAGAATCCCTGATTGTGCTTTGTCGCCGTCGTACTTTTGTGAAATGGGGCTAAGTGAGGAACCCTAATGCAAAGTGAAACCAACCCGACCTTAAAAAACTTGAAATCTAGACGAAGACTTGGACATACAACGATTGAGAATGAAGAACGTTACCTGTGTACGAGGTTCGCGAGAAACCCTAATTCGCCGTCGTCGGATTGTGAATTGGGGCTAAGTGAGGAACCCTAATGTTTTAGAGGGAGAATGAATAGAAATTTGGGTGGAAAGTGTGGTGTATTGGTGTGAAATTGGAAGATTTTTGGGGACCAATAACAATGTAACACGTGTAAAATTAAGGGTAATCTGGACATTGTACAAAAAAGTGTTTTATCGTTCAAGAGCCGAGATAACTTCTCTTGGGGGTCGGGGGGGAGGGGGGGGCGTGAGATGAAAAATGGAGGATAACTCCACTTTTTGGCCAGGCTTCAACGGGCTAGGATAAGAGCCTGTGTGCCCTGTCATTCAAAGCAAATAGGATATAGCGATGGATTATGCACCTTATCCATCGCTATATATATCTCGAACTAAACACCCCCTTAATCTCCAACGTAGAATGGTGGGTAATTTGGGGGCACGTAATGTGGAGGCATGTGCGGTGCTAATGGCAGCTACTCACGCAAGCAAATTTCACTCAACCTTCAGAATGTGAAAACCAAACAAAAATCCTTGTTTTGAGTTACCGAAAATAGAAACCAATTCGGGGCTGAAATCCCAATTATAGTTGACTAAAAGTATCTTATTATTTTCGTGAGTCGTATACTTATATTCATAAAATTATTATTTTATTATTTAATAATTATTAATCAAAAAATTGAATCTAGTTAAGATTGGTCAATGGGCATATCACCAAATTTTCAATCAATTTATAAATCAAATGGTTCAATCGATTTAAAATTGATGGAAGCTTCTTCTACCATACCTTAATTTGGTTTTTTTTTTGTTTTGTTTTTTTTGGACATCCAAATACTCATATTATTATCACAAAACCAAGAAACGCCAATCCATACAAGGATATGACAGACTAAGCTACCAGAACTTCAAAAACAAAACAACTATGGATTATCTTCCTCGTGCAAACGGATATTCCCGGGATTAATTAATGTCGCATCTCGAGCTAGATTATGAGCTTCCACATTATTTTCTCTTGGAGTCCAAAAGACACTCCATCTAAGCCGCCCAACACGTTTCCACGTCTTCACAATATTACCAATAAAATTCGCATGGTCTCCATTTACATTCTCCGAAAACCAAACGTCGTTCATAACGGCAAGACAATCACCATCAAAAATTACTCTCTCCCATTGTTGTTCCTCCGCTATATGAACCGCAACCCATAGCGCATGAGTTTCAGCATTGTGGGATTCATACACGCCGGGAGACAATGTTGTTCACTTCTTACGAACTCCTCCAAGTGATTATGCATAATAATCCCCAACCCCGTTGTTGTCGTCCCATAATTAATAGCAGAATCCACTCGAACTCTAAACCACGGGGTTTTGGGGATTACCCGAGATGGGCCCAGCAGGTCCGGGGGCTCCGTTCATCCCTCTCTCGTGAGCTGCCAAAAGTCTAGACTTGCACACAAGAAAGTCGCAATGGATAGCGGTTGTGTTGTGGGTTCACCGGCCACAATGCGATCACGATTCCAACATAATGCCCAACAAGTAGTCACAATCTTGGTCATTGTATCGACTCCATAATCCAAAAAAATTCATCGCAACCACATGAAATAGTCCTCCCCCTTGTGCCACAATACCAGATCCCCAACAAACAACAATGCCCAAACTTGGCGAGCCATGTGACATGTCACTACACAATGTCAAAACTCGAATATCCTCCACTCCTCCTTCACAAATCGGGCATTCCACCGCAACATCAACGCGCCTTCTAAACAATGCAGAATATGAAGAAAGGATATTGTGGCACATCCGCCAACTAAAGAGATTAATTTTTGTCGGATACTTCGGCTTCCAAAAATTTTTCTATCCATTGTCGCGCTACTTCCATTCCCCAAATCCGAATTTCCTTTGTGTAAACCCATTTCCACCGTTAAGTGGTAAGCACTCTTCACCGTGAATAATCTCGAGCTCGAATAATGCCATATTTGTTTATCAAGGCTGTCTCGTTCTCCCAATGGCAACACAAGAATGGCCTCGGCATCCTCTGTCCAAAAAATATGTCGAATAAGAATAGCGTCCCACTCCCCCGACTCCTCATCCCTTAGTCCCGAAACCCTCTAGTTCAAATATCCGTCAACTAGGGTTAGCCATGGGATCCAAGCATCCCCCAAACACGAATAATATCCCCACTGCCAATCCTCCACCATAAGCCTGCCTTCACAATTGCAATACTCTCATGGATGCATCGCCACGAGAAGGACGGAGTAGAGCCACACTTCGCGTCCAGGATAGTTGAGGTATAAAAATATTTATCTTTGAAAATTCTCGTCGTCAAGCTATCTGGTTTATCAAACATCCTCAAAGCTTGCTTTGCTAACAACGCCATATTAAACGCCTTTAGATCTATGAAACCCACTCTCTCGCGTTTAATTTCCTCCATCCTAGCCAGTGGATCTTATTTTGGCTTCCACTACTCCATCAGAAGTTACTAATCACAGATTCAATTTCCCTAATCATTGTTTCGGGTAATCAGAAACAACTCATAGCAAAAATTAGTATGACTTGCAAGATGCCCTTAATTAACACCTCCTTCCCCGCGATAGACAACTTTTTTACCTTGTACCCTTTCACTCGTTCCCCAATTCTATCTCTAATATACTAAAAAATCTCTCTCTTTGAGCGCCCCACTATAGCCGGCAACCCCAAATATTTCTCATGCTTTACCTCCACAATCATTCCTAACACATCCGCCACCTTGTCCCTAATCTGTTCCTCTATATTTGTGCTAAAAACCTAGACGAATTTCTCCAAATTAATTTTTTTCCCGACGCCAACTCATACTTCACCAGAATATCCTTAAGTTCATTCGCCGTATATCTCATCGCCTCACAAAAGAATAATGTATCATCAACAGATATGAGATGTGAGACGGTTGGCGCGGTATGTGAACTCGAACCCTTTTGATAGCTCCTCTGGACTCTGCATCCCTAAGTAAAGCAGAAAATGCCTCCGAGACAAAAATAAACAGATAAGGGGAGAGGGGATCACCCTGACAGATGCCCCTTTTCGGCGTAATAGAACCAAACTCATGACCATTAACCAAAAATAAATACGAAACTGAGTTAACACACATCATGATAAGTGAAACGAAATTCACGGAAAAACCTAGCCTGAGCATCGCTTATTCTAGAAAGGACCACTCAACCCGATTATAGGCTTTGCTCATGTGCAATTTTAGAGTCATTTTCTCATTTTTACCAGTTTTCTTCGTCTTCAGATAATGATTAATCTAAAAAACAACTAAAATATTGTCAGTGATCAAGCGTCCAGGAATGAAAACGGATTGAGATTCAGAAATAATAGTAGGAAGTATTATTTTAGTCTGTTAGCAATCACTTTAGATGCAATTTTGAAACAAACACTGCTAAGACTAATATAGCGAAATTGATTCATGAATTCAGGTTGATACACTTAGGAATAAGCATAATATTCGTAAAATTCATGCCAATGGGTAGGGTTTTATAGTTAAGGAAATCAAGGCAAAATTTAGTGACATCAGGACAACCAATATGCCAATATTTTGGTAAAAGAAAAGCAGAAAAACAATCGGGATCAGAAGATTCAAAAGGAAACTTATGAAAAAGAGCTCGTTTTACCTCGTCAGCACTATAAGGTTGGATCAAAACTCTGAAACACAGGATTGCATCACGGTCAAGACTCCCTCAATATCCTCAAAACTCGGCTGCTTGGATTGTGAAATTGTGGATCGGGTTGATACTTGTACGTTGTTAACCTAACAATGTTACTTTAACAATGGTCCAGAATAATATTGCAGCAGAAATAAGCAAACACATAATTTAAGAAGATAATATATTAATATTAGCTTCCGAGCCGTAGGCAAAATAACCACAAAGGTTTTAACAAAGTTGTTTCTCACAACTCTCAAGCTCCTCACTCTCGAATTGTTCGAACTCAACAAAGCAGACAATAATTGCTTTTTTAATTCTAAACCTAGAACTAATCTAACAACTCACAAACTTTGCAAAAGCAAGACAACACTCAACAACTTGTAAATAAATCTCTCAGATTGATTAGCTCTTGTCTCGTGTTTGTCTTGATGTACTTCACACCTATATATAGGTTCTTGACTTGGACTTCAAGGTGTGTTGTACACGGTTGGTAATTCTTCTAGTTTCCTTGTGGAACTCCTCTTCCAAGTTCTTGCGGTCCTTCTTGAATAATGGTTCCTTTCTTTAGTAAACTAACTAAGGAAATACTCCTTCTTCAAATCAGGACTCATCTTGGATGTTTCCTAGTTGCACTCGAACACTTCTTTCTTTTTAAGTTGAGCGGTTAACTTAATTAAGGAAACTTCCCATAATGGAAACTTTGAACAATCAACCTATGGTAAGTTTGTTTCCTGAATAATAATCAAAGACAATCATAACTGTGGAACTAAGTTAGTTAAGTGAATAAAGGAAAAACAATAATTAAGATACTAAAACCGTATTGTAGAA
Source organism: Linaria vulgaris (assembly GCA_948329865.1). Lineage (NCBI taxonomy): Eukaryota > Viridiplantae > Streptophyta > Magnoliopsida > Lamiales > Plantaginaceae > Linaria > Linaria vulgaris. The sequence continues at coordinate 8,638,707 of OX415249.1, read as the reverse complement.
AAGATTCTGTCTATCGATGTTACTCTAACATTGAAATCTCAATGTTATCCTAACATTGACAGAAAGCTTGCACTTTCAATATGCCCCTTTTTGCCTTACTTCATAAAACCTCAGATCATGTTCATTCAGATCAAATATCTAGAAACAAACTTATCAAAACAAAAACAAATATTAATCAAGTAGCTCCCCCTTAATATCAGAAGAGTCTAACTCAATGTTGTTCTAACATTGATATTTTCAATGTTGTCATAACATCCAATTTTCTCAATGTTAGCTTAACATTGAATCCAAACAGATGTTCTAACATTGACTTTGTCAATGTTATCTTCACATCAGATATCAGATAACACCTGCAGAAGAGTTAGTACTTGTAACAAATATTCAAGTCTACATAAGCAGAAACACAAAGAACCAAAATCTAGTAAACTTAGTTACAGGCCATAAATGTAAAAAGGAATATACTCCTTGATCAGAACAAAGATAAAATAGAAAAAATAGAAACAGTTAAAAAAATAACAGAAATAGTTCAAATAAAGATAAGAAACAGAAAATTTAAAGCTCAAAAATTAAAATTTGATATACTCTCCCCCTTTTTGTGAGGAAGGCAGATCCTTGAGATGTTTTCTGCGGCTATTAATCTTTTGAAGCCTAACTTGCTTGTCAGCAATCTCCCTTTTAGTGTCCTTATATTCTCTGTCCAACCAGATGAGAGTCTCTTCCACAAAAGCATCAGCTATCACTGAGCAGCTATCCCCGCTGGATGTAGGAACTGAAGAACAGCAAACTTGCGAGTCTTCTTCTTCTTCTTTCTGCTTGGACCAGCTCCATCTTTAGGGTTCCATGGAAGATCCTGAATCGTCACCTGTGTGATGTAGCTCTTGGTGATAGACATCTTGGCATTATTTTTAATCCACCCCACTGTCTTCAAGGTTTTGAACCTTTGTTTCACCAAGATATTAGAGATCAGAGAAGGGTATGTCATGATTCCCTTTGCTTTTTTAGTGGCTTCCTTCATTGCTCTCAACACCTTCTCTCATATATTGATACTCAGCCTATTTTTCAACTTACACACCAGTTTGACAGATTCCTTTGTCATCACTGTAGTGTTTGAGGATGGGAGCCAGTTGTATGTAGAGATCTTGTGCAGCACAATACTCAAAGAAGTCCCCATGCTTGTCAACCCATCAGTGAGATCAGTGATGATCTCATCCATGCTAGGATCATTGGGTGGTTCTGGATCAGGAAGTCCCCATGCTTCATTGATGATGGATGGGCTTATGTCAAAAACACTCTTCCTAATGTAAGCCTTTCCATACTTGGGGGACTTCTGGTGACACACCCATTGGGAGAGATTCATGTAGAACTCTGTGATGACATCAGGAATATATGATGAGTGATTCATCACAGATCCCAACACACATCTTGCTTCCAGCAGCTCATAAGTTCTGTTATCCTTGAAACTTTTCACTTCTATTTCCCTTTACTTGTGGATTACCCTGGCTTGATAAGCCCCCCATTGTTCCTCTGCTTCTACAGATACAAAGAAATTGGGATAATTCTTCTTCTTCTTCTTCTTCTTCTTCTTCTTCTTCTTCTGCTTCTTCTTCTTCTTCTTCTTCTTCTTATTCTTCTCTCAACCTCTTCAGGTTTCTTATAACTCTTCAGCAATATCAATAGAGGTACCCTCAGTAGCACCTAATTCAGTAACAATTTCCTCAACAAGATTACCCTCAGCAGTAGAACTATCAACATTAGAATTCTCAGCCTGCTCAACCACGGTCTCAGACACATTCCCAACATTCACCTCAAGAATCTCAAGAATAACCTCAGACTCACCCACAACAACAACAGGGGTTCTCCCCTCATTTCCAACCTCAGTAGTTAAGTTTTGAGTAGGGTTAGCCATTATTACCTAGGTTTTGTGTTGGTGGGAGTGGAGGTATTCTCAGCAACTTCTGATGTTGTTCCAACATCCTCCTTCGCCGATTTATTTCGCTTGTGCCTTTGATAGATAGGTTTCTTCTTTGCAGCAGAAGCGACGACGGTTTCAGTTGGTGCATGTTTGGTATTGTACCCTCATGGTTGCTCAATCTGCTCAGCAGCATCTACAAGGGCATCAATCGAAGACTTGCGAGCCATTGTTAGAGTAATTTTAGAGAAAATAAGAGAGTTTGAGTTCACATAACTTGTTTGCTTAGTAAAAATTTAGAAGACGCGAAGAATTAGAAGAGTAATTAGGGAAAAATATATACTGATGAATAAGAAGAGTGGTGAGAGTGGTGTTATAACCTGTTACCAAAATAATCAGACCACTGTCACACACTCCAACACATGAGACCTTACCACGTGTCAGTGTTAGGTTAACACGTGACCATAGCAGTTTCCAAAATTGAAAACTTATAAGTCACAACTTTGTAATGTTAGACTAACATCGGTATGTTAACATCAGTGCAGAAAGTTGAAGGTGCAGGGCTTCATCCAAAACAACTTCATGTGAGAGCGTGATATATTAATGAAACTAATCAGAAACTTCATCAAAGCACATGAGTACATAAGACACAGTTTAAGATCATCATTATGAGCAAATGACAGTGCTGCCAAAAAAACACATAGAGATAGTAGATATGAATATTCAAGGAAAAATTCATTCCCACAGCATAGAAGATCACAAACCAGTGTGTTTAACTGCAGTATGTCACCCAAAGTGTATGCCTCAACACATGAACTATGATTACTACTCCCCCTAAGCCCAAACCGACACAACAAGTGACCTAGAATGAATGCAACAATGTTAAGTCAACATTGGTAGATGGTAACCAAGTACAAGCTGCTTCACTGACTGGGATCAGGACATATCAATTCAAATCTTTAGAAATTATCATAAACTCTATTTGAACTAAACAAAAAAATGTTAAAAAATGGATAATAATATCATCACTGAATGTGAGCAGCACATGACTCCACACACCCCAGGGACACTATCATCAACTACATATTAGGCAAGTATAAAGGAATTAAATGAGGACAATACACTTATCATATACTTCATCACCCCAACTCTTTATGCATATTTGTTGACCAACTTGTTCACAAGAGAAACACCAAATGATCAGTGCTACTAATGTGAGGCAATCGAAACTCCAAACATCCCAGTAGAAAGGATCACCGTCATGCATTTCCTTAGCCAAAAATAACAGAAACATGAACATAAGCACAACTGAATAACACTGAAGCTCTCATCATCATGTACCCCAGCTTCTCTTCATGTCCTCTCCAACCTAAACATGGATACGTCACAACTGAATAGCACCAAGGTAGTGAACTCTGTGTATCCCAGCTTCTCCTGATGTTAGGTTAACATTCTCAGACCAACAACATAGTTTTTACTTTACAAACCTTTGATATAAGCATATTCACCAGCCAATTTAGCTATTTATACAGATTAGCCACGCAAACCAAAACATGACTAAACAGAGATGGAATATGCAAGAAAGAAAGAATGTAAAAAGAAACATAAAAGAATTACAGACACACCACAACCAATAACCAGTGCTAGACAGTGGTGTTATGTCAACAATGGTGTACTAACATTCTTACACAATGCACATGCCAAGAGAATTGCTCAAACTGAAGAACCTCTCAAAATCTAAGGGCTTAGTGAACATATCAGCAAGCTGATTGTTTATCTCAATATGTTCAATGTCAATTAACTTGTCCTCAACCATGTATCTCAGATAATGATGCCTTATGTCTATATGCTTAGTCCTAGAATGTTGCACATGATTTTTAGAAATACAGATAGCACTAAGATTATCATAGAACATAAGTAAAGTGTCACTATCTAACCCATAATCAAACATGGCCGCACGCCAGAGAGGATCAACAAGAGCTTACTTGACTGAGGTTGGTTCAATTGCCTCAAGAACAAGATGTTTCATGGCAAAGTACATATTGGGGCGAAAGATGTTATTCTGCGACCACATGACCATTAGATGAGAGCGGTGTGAGGGCGGCGGTGCAACCACAGGCTGAACCAAGGTCGAGATCTGGTTGACAGGCGAAAAAGAGACGCTGGAGGTGGACCGTGGCGAGGTATGGGCCGTGGGCTCTGAGGCCGTAGGCGAAACCCTAGCTGGCCTAACCGCGGGTGAGAGAGAGATCGTGGGTTATGTCGCACGTGGGTTTAGGTTGACTGGAGGTGGGTCCGAAGTGACCCTAGTGGGCCCAAGGGGCTGAGGGTCCGACCCGGTGAGCTAAGTAGTGGCGAGGCCTAATGGCAATAAGGGAACCCTAATCGACGCAATAGAGGGCGAAAGGGATGCCGTGTCTTGGGCCACAGGGTAAGGGGCCGATGATGGCTGTCGTGACCCAAGAAACACATGTTTCACAAAGCGGACGTGTCGTGAGATATAGAGGCAGCCCATAGCAAGATTAAGACACTTATATGCAGACTGAGATGAAGAGTAACCCACAAATAAGCACTTCCGTGATGGAGGAGTAAGCTTCCTGTGAAACATAAACAACCAAACACACGAAGGCCCAAGTAGTTGGGTGCGCGGCCAAATAACACCTCAAATGGCGAGCGAGACCCCAAAACTGCCATAGGAAGGCGATTATAAAGATAGACAGTCGTGCAGAAGGCATAGTCCCAGAAATTCACAGAAAGTGATGCTCGACTAAGAAGAGTGCGACCCATCGTGACCACGAGACGATGGCGACGCTCACTAGTGCCGTTTTGCTGATGTGTGTATGGAGAGGTGGTCAACGAGGAGATGCCATTAGATAACAAGTACAAGCGTATAGCAAGGAATTCACCACCATTATCTGAGTAAAATTTCCTAATAGATCGACCAAAATGTTTTTCCACAAGTGCCTTAAACTAAGTAAAGACACGCAGGGTGTCCGACTTTGTAACCATCAGGAATAACCAACAAAACTTGGAAAAATGATCTACTAAAATCAAATAATAACGATGTCTGGTACTAGAAACAGTAGGCGACGGGCCCCAAACATCCACATAAATAAAATGCAATACATCATCATAAACAAGCGATGTACCACGAAAAACTAAGTTTTGAATCTTATTCGACAAACACGACGTGCAATAAGTAGAGTTCGACGCAGCAGATGACACAACTGGTAATTTAAATTTACGAAAAAGAAAAGACCCTATTTTTCCCAGAGGATGGCCTAATCTATGATGCTGATAACCCATATCCGTGCGTTCACCAACCATAGCCAAGACTGGAGGACGCCGTAGAAGAAGAAGCCGAACACGATACACACCATCCACACATTCCCCGCGAAACAAGCTTCTCCTCGTATTGCAATCCTTAATCACAAAATAATCAGACAAAAACTCAATTAAGACACGATTAGCTTTAGTAAACCGATACACATATAAGAGATTACGCCGAGACATGACAACACAAAGAAACTTATCAAGTGTAAAGGTTTTATTATGAAAAGCAAGACAAGAGGAGCGAGTATGTGATATAGGCAAACCTGTACAACCAGCAGTGGTCACCTCTTCCGGGCCCTCATACTCAGAGTGAAGAGAGAGGTTGTTGAGGTTGGAGGGGAGATGATGAGAGGCACCAGAGTCCACAAGCCACTCGTTACGGGATGGCTGAGTGACGGGTGGAGAGGCGGCAAAATTGGCACTGGGCATTGGAAAGTGACAACACGTGTGAGCACCGTGACCCGCAATGCCACAAAGTTGACACACGATCGAGTTACGGGTATGAGGTAGCCGATAGACCCCAAAAGCGGACTGTGGTGGTGGCAGGCGAGAAAACCTGCCATTGGATTGATCGGATCGCCTGCGACCCCTGCGGCTAGGCTAACCAGAGCTCTGACGATCACGATTCTGAATGCGGTTATTGGACCGCGACTGAGAGATCGCAAGGTTGGCGGTGATGACGGTGGTGGACTGTTCAACCTCCATTCGTCGAAGATACTATTCTTGACTAACAAGAAGGTCATGCAATTCCCCAAAGTGGGTAGGTGCTCGCGAGCCCGAATAGGACCAGTGATGTCCTGATACATGGGACCAAGACCATTAAGGACGTACAATGTGATATCATCATCCTTCACGGGTCCGTCAATGGCAGCGAGTTCATCGGCCTTAGACTTGATAGATTGGAGGAACTCAGAAACCAAACGATTACCTAGTTTCATATTGTTCAGATCATCCTTCAGTTGCGTGATGCGGGAACGAGAACGGTTGGCATATATACGTTCCAAGACATTCCACGCCCCCGCAGTGGTTTGAGCGGAAGCAATCATGGTGGAGACTTCCACAATCACGGATCCAACTAGTGCCGTGACAAGCAAGGAATCTTGCTGGGTCCAGAGAGAGTAGGCCGCAAACGAGTTTGGAGTACCACCGAACTCAGGGCAAGGATGCATGCCATTAAAATAGCTAGATAACCCATACCTGTAGAGTAGATGGCGGATCTGGCAGCGCCTCGACGGATAATTCATGCGAGTTAGACGAATAGGGATTTGGTTGGAGGTGATGGGGATCAACGCCACACTGTCGGAGGACGGCTCGTGGAAGGACGGTACAGGTAGAGGGACGGACGTGGCCGGAGCGGCATGAGGGCCGACAAATGCACCGGACGCGGCATCGATGGCGGAGTTGGAGGGTGAGCCCGATTGAGACATTAGGTCAGGATCTAAGAGAATCTCGTGAGAGAATTAGATCTCTGATACCATATAAGACATATAATTGGTGTGAATGAGGAATATCAGTAATCACCAAAGTACTTAAAAGAGATTATAAGGGTACATACATACATTACTAAGTACAAGACTATTTACTAACACAATCTAGAGAATATAATAAATACAATAAAGTACAACAATATCCTATCCTCTAATAAATCACTGGAACACAAAAGATATGGGGAAGCTTTCAAGCTATTGGAGAAATTGCCTTTGCTTATTCTTTATCCCTTTTTCTTATTCAGATTCAGGTAATTCTGATAACTAAAAACCTCTTCGCTAGCTAAATAATCACTAACACACCACCTTGATATAATAGTTAACAGAAGGGTAAAAAGTAAATTCTCCTAAAGTCTGAACGATTACAGAGAAATCCTTGAAATTTTGGAAAAAATTATAGACAAAGGCTCTATAACTTTTAGGGGGTCTATGTAATTATTCAAAACTTAATAGAATTCATGCCACTAGATCTACTTGTATTTTTTCTTGTTTATTCCCATCGAAGTTGATAGTTATGTCGCAGTTATGATGATAACATGCATATACATATAAACATATAGAATGGTTACGTAGTTATGTTGTGTGGCATGCATATATAGACTATAAACTGTGTGCTTTTCATATTTTTTATCTCGTACTAAAGAATCATGCTTATTTTTATTTTTTTAAAAAAATTGCAGGACACAATAAAATCATCACCAGCAGAATATAAGACAATGAAAGGGCAACTTTCGAAAGTGTTGTAGTTGCAACAATTTTCTACATGTCCTGCGGCTGCTTTTGTTACGCATCTTTCGGCGATTTCTTACCCGACAACCTCTTAAGCGGCTTTGGATTCTACAACCCTTACTGGCTTCTAGACATAGCAAATGCGGCCTTAGTCATCCACCTACTTGGTTCTTACCAAGTACACTCTCAACTTTTATTTGCAAACGTCGAGAAAGCCGTTGCAGAGTATTTCCCTTGGGCCGCTAAGTTTATAACAAAAAATTTTGAAATCCATGAAAGTCTAGGACTTTCTGTAATCAATGTTAGATGATGCAATGTTAGACGATGTTGGGTTGACATTAAGGATAACATTGAAAGCCGAGAACTTGTGCAAAGACTGCTCTTTAGTTGCCAAAATTAACTTTTGCCTTTATTCACTTATTAATCAAGTTCCACGATTTTAGTTGTTTATGTTTATGTCCAGGAAGGTATATTTATCATAAGGGAGAGCTATGGAAGATTCCTTACTTGAATTTTCCATAATTCAAGCAAAGTTGAATAGTCAACTCACACGCTTTCAAAAGAAGGAAACAAGCTAGCTGTTCTCTGCGACACGATTCTTTCCAGGATTCTGCGAATTGAAGAAGATGTGTTACCTTGTTAAATCGGTAACAATGGAAACACATACTCAGGAAAGATATGAAGTTCACAAAGAAGGCAAATTTCAACAAGGAAACAACAAGAGTTACCAAAACTGTGAACAACACATGTTGGCGTGCAAGACTCAAGAAATCTATAAAAGGTGTGAAGTTAATCAAGATGAAGACAAGACAATCGTGCTAAATAATCCGAGAGATTAATCATTCTTTGGATTGTCTTCGTCTTGTTTTGCGAAGTTTTTGTATCAACTGCTTAAGTCTAGTTCATAGAAGTTAAGTAGTTCTTACTTGTTTGCTTCGTTGAGTCCGATCAACAAAGAGCATGAGCGAATTGTTGTGCGGAACGTTTTTGATAAAACCTTTATGGTTATTTGGCCTAAGGCTCAGAAGTTTTTAATAATATTGAAAACTTCTTAAAATTATATCTTCTTGTGTTCTTACTTCCGCTGCACATTATTATTATCAAGAAGATCACAATAGAGTTAAGGCAATTCCAGCTTAACTCTCAAAGTTGTTGTGTCAATCCACGATCCAAAATTTTCAATTGGCGTCAGAGCCAAACACCGACTACACTGGTGGTTTGGAGGTGATACAACACCATGGACAGTGTCAATCCTAATGCCAACAGGATTCCAGTTTTGGATGGCTCTAATTATGCATACTGGAAGATCAAGATGAGGTCTCACATCAAAGCTATTGATATTCGAGCCTGGCAATCCGTGATCAATGGATACTCTCTTCCAACATTACCAAGAGATGGTGAATGTGATCTAGTTCCAAAACCAGAAGCAGACTGGACAGCAACAAAGGCAAGTCTCTATAACTCTAATGAAAAAGCTCTTAATGCTATCTTTAGTTGGGTTAATCATCACATGTTCAAGTTAATCCAGAATTGTACAAAAGCCAAACATACTTGGGATATACTTGAATTACATTGTGAAGGAGATTCTGCTGTTAAAGATTCTAAATATAGACAACTGTTTTTACAATTTGAAAAACTTGAGATGGGTGAAGATGAAAGTGTTGACATTTATTTTGAGAAAATTCTTGATATTGCTAACCAATGTGAAAACCTAGGTTTTGCTATGACTAATCAAGAAATGGTTTATAAAGCTATGAGAACACTGTTACCTAAATTTCCTCCCAAGAAAATTGCAATTAGTGAATCTAGAAACCTTGCTAATCTACAATTTCAAGTCTTGATGAATACTCTTAGAGAATTTGAGATGGAGCTTGCCTCACAACCTAGCAAACATAGGGTTGTTGCTTTAAGAGGTTCAAATCATGACAATGAAAGTGATGATGATTTTGAAATAGTTTCTTCAAATTATGGTAAAATTACTAAGAAGTTCAATAAGCTGAATCTTAAAGGAAAAGGTAAAGAAAAGAACCTTAGTAATAGTTCCCCAGGTTATAAGATATTAGCTCCTAAGTTTGTGAAGTACATGGCATCAAAACCTACTCCTTTAGAAGCTGATAAGTTAAAAGATGTTCAATGTTTTGAATGTAAATGATATGGTCATATGGCTAATGAATGTGCTAACACTCTTAGAAAAAGAGGAAATTCTCATTGGGTTTGTGTAGATGATTTCAATGAAGACGGCTTTAGTTCTGGAGAAGCTGAAGAACAATCAGAAGAGGTTCAAACTGTTGCGCTACTCACTCAGATTGTCTAGACACCAGAAGACTCCTTGAACTGCTTCGGATCTCAATGTTACCCCACCATTCAGGATCCAACATCAGAACAGGAGACATTCTTTGTAGATTGGGATGAATATGATACTGATTCTGAACCTTATCTTGGGTCATACTTTGATGAATCTTACTTTGATTGTTTTCATGGCACAGTGGATCTAGATGAAGAATACTTCTTTGAAGGTGAAATGTCCAATGAGGAAGTCATTGAAGACCTGAAGTCTATCTACCACAAACTGTTGCTTGAGAATAAAAAACTTATCAAGAGCAACAAAAGCTTGAAGTGAACTGCATTGTTGCGTTTACCATCTACCTTTTTGACATTACATTGTTGCATTCATGTAGAACTGCATTGTTTTCTTCCTTATTGTTGAGTTGTGTCGGTCTAGGCTTAGGGGGAGTATTATTCATGTGTTGAGGCATACAATTGGGTGACATACTGCAGGTGACACACTTTTCTGTGACTTTCTATGCTGTGGAAGTGATTTTTTTCCTTGAATTCACAACTGCTTATCTTTGTGTGTTTCTTGTTATCTATGTTGCTTACTCATGATTTTGATCTGAAAAATATGTCTGAGGTACTCATTTGCTATATTGGTTAAGTTTCAGATGTATTTTTGGATGTATCTCAACCTCTCACATGAATTTGCCTTGGTGAAGCCTGTACCTCCACCTTCGGGTTTGAATGTTATCAAATGTTATCCCAACATTGTGCATTGACGCAGGCCAGCATTGAAAATAGGAACTCATAAGTTTTCTAATTTCTGAAAACCGCTCTTGTTACCTGTCACTTAACATTAAAGCGTGTGCGCGGGAAAACACAGTGGGAAAGTTTTATTTGGTTCAAATATGGGAACTGTTCATTAACATTCATTCTCTTTCCTTATTCACGATTATTTCAAAAATCAAAACCCTATATTATTTAATTGTGCTTGCGATTTTCATATTTGTGCTTACTTTGCAAAATTTCTCTCGTAACTCTTAAATTCTCTCAATTTTCTCTGCAAATTCTGTCAAAACTTCTCTACTAAGAATGGCAAGCAAGTCTCCCATGCAAACTCTTGCAGATGTTGCCCTGGGAAATGAACCCACTACCACACACACTCGTTCACACACTAGAGGTGCTGCTGCAAAGACAGTTGATGCTCTTGTTGCTGCTAAAAGGAAGGCGATCCCCTATGTGCGACGAGGAAAAAAGTCCAAACAGGGAGAATCGACCTCCAATGTTGAGCCAACTGCGGAACCAACCACTCCCATCACCAATGAACCTGAAATTGAGGTAAACACTGTTGAACCCAACCCTGAAATTGATGTTGACCTAACTGTTGAGGGGGAGGGTAGTGATTCGGTTGAGAAAACTGTGGAAAAATCCATGGACAAGTCTGTGGACAAATTGGTAAGGAAATGGATTAGGGTTGAGAAGAAAAAGAATAGGGGTGCTGGAGAGAAATTGAAAACTATGTCTGAGACGGCTAAGGCAAGGGCTGAGGTTAGAAAGATATAGATGGAGAGGTTAGCCAAGAAAAATGCTGAGAAGAAGGCCGAGGAAGAGAAGAAGGCTGCTGCTGCTGCTGCTGAGAGAAAGAGGAAAGGAAAGCAAGTGATGGAAGAGGAAGTAGAGGTGTGGATGTTGAGGATGAAGAGGAAGAAGAGGAGAAGGAAGAGGAGACTGAAGAAGAGCAGGATGTTGCTACTGATGTTGGAACAACATCAGGAACATAGGAGTACACAGATGGGCTATATGTGGTCTATGCTGATGATGAGGAGAGCTACTTTTCTCCTTACTATCTCTCTCAAGAGTTGGAGAGGAAAGGAGATTCACACTGAAAGAGCTATAGAGATGGCCAGTTTCAAAGAGAACAAGGTGATGGACTTGCTTGAGGCAAGAGGGTTGCAACAATCCGTGATGGAGCTGAGTAACTATGCTCCTGAGATGTCATGGAATTCAACCTAAATCTCTCCAAATGGATCAGGGACTACAAATCTCCAAAATTTGGAAAGGCTTGGGTGAGGGGGAGAATCTTCAACATTGACCCCTACACCATCAACAACATCTGTGGATTTCCTACTGCTGATGAATCTGAGGACCCCTACTATGATGATGTGATGGAAGAATTGACTGGAGGGTTGGTCAAAATCTGGGGAGATGCTCTGCCAACCACAAAACTTACCTCCCTTCTTAGTGCTGTCTTGCACAAGATAGCTTGCTTCAACTGGCTGCCAAGCAAGAATGTGACTGTTTTGACTAAGGAATCATGACTCTTAGTCTACAAAACAAGAATGGGCTAGCTGTGAACATGGGGGAGAGGATTTTGAAATCAATGTCTGAAGTTACTGGAAGGAAGAATGGCATGCTGCCTTTTCCCTCACTCATCTGCAAAATCCTTAGCAATCAAGGATTGAAGACAAGTGTCACTGTGGGCTGGAGGAAGAATGGTACTGAACTGCCAATTCTCCCAAGCTACTTGTCTGGATCAAGAGTGAGAGACCTTCCATGGAACCCAAAAGGAGTGGTGAGACCAAGAGCTGAGAAGAAGAAGGCCCAGGAGTTTGCTGGAACTTCAGTGCCTATGTCCAAGGAGGAAGATTGCATGGTCTTCACTTTTGCTTTTGTGGATTATTTGCTGAACTGGTATAGCGGGCAGATTGCTGATACTCAGGGGGAGATTGAGGAAAGAAAGGAACACCTCAAAGAGCTGGAGGACATGGTGAAAAATTTGGAGAAACTCCATTCTTCAGAAAAAAGGGGGAGAGTAGTTCCAATTTTAAATTTTAGTCTTCTAGTTTATGGTTTATTTCTTATGAACTGCTAATATCTTTGAACTGCTGGTACATTTATCTCTAATTGGTTTTATTTGATCAAGGGACATGTCCTTGATATCTAGCTATGGCCTGTAACTCTAAGTACTACTGTTGAACTGCTCTAACTGCTATTTCTTATGAAAGTACATTTTGAACTGCCTGTCTGTGCAGGAAACTCACTGGTTTCAATGTTGAGGCAACATTGATGAATGTTGAAGTCTGAACATATGTACATATCTGGATGTAGTGATGACCTTAATGCTTGTCTTTGTTAATTTAACTTTAAATTTGTTATCTTGCATTGAGGGGGAGCAGTTTAGTAGTTTAATTTGTTTCTTGTTGATTATAACTTTCTAGATATAAGACTTGATTGGAACAGGTGTTAGTTTTGTGAAGAAAGGCAAAAAGGGGGAGATTGAAAGTGGAGGACTTTCTGGAATCAATGTTAGATGATGCAATGTTAGACGATGTTGGGTTAACACTAAGGATAACATTGAAAGCCGAGAGCTTGTGCGAAAACTGCTCTTTAGTTGCCAAAATTAAGTTTTGCCTTTATTCACTTATTAATCAAGTTCCACGGTTTTAGTTGTTTATGTTTACATCTAGGAAGGTATCTTTATCATAAGGAAGAGCTATGGGAGATTCCTTACTTGAAGTTTCCATAATTCAAGCAAAGTTGAATAGTCAACTCACACGCTTTCAAAAGAAGGAAACAAGCTAGCTATTCTCTGCGACGCGATTCTTTCCAGGATTATGCGAATTGAAGAAGATGTGTTACCTTGTTAAATCGGTAACAATGGAAACACATATTCAGGAAAGGTATGAAGTTCACAAAGAAGGCAAATTTCAACAAGGAAACAACAAGAGTTACCAAAACTGTGAACAACACATCTTTGCGTGCAAAACTCAAGAAATCTATAAAAGGTGTGAAATTCATGAAGATGAAGGCAAGAAAATCGTGCTAAATAATCCGAGAGATTAATCATGCTTTGGATTGTCTTCGTCTTGTTTTGCGAAGTTTTTGTATCAACTGCTTAAGTCTAGTTCATAAAAGTTAAGTAGTTCATACGTGTCTGCTTCGTTGAGTCCGATCAACAAAGAGCGTGAGTGAATTGTTGTGATGAACGTTTTTGATAAAACCTTTATGGTTCTTTGGCCTAAGGCTCGAAAGTTTTTAATAATATTGAAAACTTCTTAAAATTATATCTTCTTGTGTTCTTACTTCCGCTGCACATTATTATTATCAAGAAGATCACAATAGAGTTAAGGCAATTCCAGCTTAACTCTCAAACTTGTTGTGTTAATCCACTATCCAAAATTTTCAACCCATGTAGCCAAATTCACCGCGAATTTGAACATCAATATCTTTCGGCTGAAATAGAGGACGAGTTTCGTGATCGCTTCCACGGTTATTTCTACCTTGTTGCCATTCTTCAAAGATGTTGGGATTCTCGGAGCAATATGTTTCTGGCCGTTGACGGTTTATAATCCGATTGAGATATACATTGCGCAGAAGAGGTTTGAAAAGCAGAGTACGATGTGGATTGGTATGAAGATTTTGAGCGGGGCTTGTTTGGTCATATCTCTCGTGGTTGTGGTTGGTTCTGTTGTTGAGGTTGTGTCTGATCTTAATTGGCATTTTCATACTATTTATTGAATGATCCAGTATTTTATATATATATATATACATATATATATATATATATATTTCATTACTTACCTTAACCAGGAAATGAATTGAAGTAGTTTTGGGATTTTGTTGTAAACTTTGATTATTTACGTTCTTAACCAACCTGACATGGATGTAGTGGAGATTGTATGTATATTTGACATGAAAATCAATAATCCATGTAATTTTCTTGTTCAACCCCGTTGAAATTTAGGTCACATAATCCTCTCAAAGAAAGGTGTCGGCGACTCCGTCGCAACTAGTGACTTCACTACAAGATAGAGGGGGCATCGGCAACCACCACTCGCAACAGCCCGGCGGTCGGCAGGCCTTCGCGATAGCCTAGCGAACGCTGGGTAGTCGCCAGACTATCTGCTACCGCCTGGTGGTCGCGAATACCTCTGGAAAATTCCCGCCTAAGAGAGGTATCCACTACCGCCTGGCAGTCGCAGATTATGTGCCACGACTGCCAAGTGGTCCCAGCAGCGCGCACAATAATTTGCAGTGCTGTTTTCGCGACCGCTGCGTGGCATATCCGTCACCGTTGAGCGGTCATGGATGAGAGGGTATTCTTTATAAATACCCCATCTCATCTCATTCTTCCTCACTTCCATTTCATTTTCTCCCTCTCCCCCACTTTTGCGCGATAACCCGACAGTCGCGACTTCGAATATTTGTAAATTTTCTTTGATTTTTCTTGATTTATGTCTTATATTTAATGTTTTAATAATATTTTTACATGTTAAATATCTAGTTTAGCTTATTTAATATTAAATTATTAGTTTAAGTCTTAAATTGCTAGTGTAGTTTGTTTAATATATTATTATTAGTTTAGCTTATTAAATGTTAAATTGTTAGTTTAATTAGTTTATTTTATTTAGAATTGTTTGTTTAGTTAGTTCTTATATGTTTTATGTTTAATATATGCATAACTTAGAACAAATGATGCCTATAGGAAATTTCTATAGCTTAGATATAATGCCTTTAGAGAATCTTTATAACTTAGAAATAATAATGCCTTTAGTAATCTTTATAACCTAGTAATGATTGAATTTTAGGGAATATCTCTCAATCATCTAACTTAGATATTTTTTCTTAGTTTCGTGGTATTGATTCGTCATGTCAGACGATCAAGCACGTTTGACTAGGAGTGGTCGGTCACGTGGGACTAGCAGTGCTCGAGTACGTATTCCTAGCTTAGCGTTTCAGCCGAGCCACTTGTCTAGGCCCGGGTTTGTGGGTCTACATCGTTGACTCCTGCATTAAAGCGTTGCATTTATTTTGATGACGCTAATTCGCCCGTTGCAGTAAAGCCGCGCCAAACGACCCGTACATCGTTTGGATCTAAGGCTAGAGCACCATCATCATTAGAGTCCACCGGAGCGCAGAAACAACCTTCTACGGGTTTCACCAGAGCTGGACAGAGTGGGAGGTCAACTGAGACTCTAGTATCGAGAGTATGCACAGGCACGCAGCAGCGGCCAACATGGGGACCCTCCAGAGGTGCGGCGGCGCCCAATGACATGTCTCAGAGGCAGGTGATTAGATTGTCGAATCATGGCATGTTTACGTCTCCCTAGTGGTGAGGTTGCGACGACAATCACAGAGTTGATTAGATAGTTTATACGGATATTCTGGCCCTCCTACCTGACGATGCCTGAGACAGTACGACAAGATATGTGGATCAAATTTATTGTGAAGAATTATTAGATAAATATATTATTTAATTTCGTGTATTAATAAATCAAAAGACATAATATGAATAATCTTAAAAACTTTATTATTTTGCAGACTATTTATGGGGTCCGAGAGTTAGATAAATACGATGTACATAGGGCATACGAAAAGAAGATGAAGAACTGTTATAAGTATTTGATTCAGAACACGAAGATACAATACTTGGAGAGGAAGGATGATCTGAAGTATACTGGGCATAGGCGGAAGAGCATCATGAGGTGTCGTGAAGGACGCATATCAATAGGAGAGGAGGCGTGGAATTAGCGGTTATGAAGAAGGCACCTCCCATTTCTTTGATGGATGCATCCACCTAAAGGAGATCAAATGTTCATGTGAGCCAAGGGGCAAGTGGAAAAATGAAAGAGTAGTCCTAGTTGACTTTTATCCATGTAAAACCCCCTTGAAATATTCAGACGTAAATCCCGACTTATGACGATGATCACGAACTAGGTATTGATTTAAAAACTTTGAATTGTTGCATTTCTTGCACGGGAACCTAATACGTCTCCCCAGATCTAAGTAGTCATCTTGTTGCGAAGTGAATTCTATGAACGTGCGAACCCCAACCACAAAACTATCTTGAAAATAACCATTGTTATCAAATCTATCGTACATCCAAGATCTATCAGATTGATAATCCATTGTTTATCTAAGTTGTAGAATATAAAATAAATAATTACAATTAATACTACAAACAATTATTAATTTAAAGCGTAACAATTATCATGCACGATAAGGTTATAACGTGATAGAGTAATCAACTTACTTCTTGAAGCGTGAAAGAACGATCCTAAGAATGTTGTGTCCACTACGAGTAGCCTCGATGTGTTTACCACAATATCTATCAACAAATAAATAAACAAGTTAGCATACCATACCAAAATATAGTATTGAAAAAAGATATTTGAGCTACTAAGAAAAAAAAAAAGTGGACACCTTATGGATTGGTGAAGACTGTAGTGAATTATGAAAGTGAGGGAAGAGTGTATTTATATGGGGGAAACTGGTAGCTCGCGACCGCCCGAAAGCTACTAGCCAACGGCTAGTAGCGACGTCAGACAGTCGTGACACTAGCTTTGCAACCGCCCGGCGGTCACGAAAGAGGGTTATTTGTGACTGCCGGGCGATTGCGAATAATATCCATGGCTTTAAGTTGTTCATTTCGAATGGTTATTAAATGCGTGTTGTTTGTTAAATTGATAAAGTAGTTAAAACGACTACAATAATAGTTAAAATGAGCCAAATTAAAAGTTTTCATGACAAAATCAAGCATCATTTACAGGGGACGGTCCATAATGATTCTTCTAACTATTTTTTACTGTAACTAACGTATTGCTTAAATAAATGCATAAATATACATAATACTTTAGATGATCTACTAATTTAACATCATAAGGATATTTATTGCCCCAATTTGAAACGTAATGCACAATAACCTATAACAATTAAAACAACTAGGCATATATGATGATTAGTTGTAGAACGTAAAATAGGTTCATCGTTCATAACTCGCCCAATCACATCCAATTTACTATTTTGATAACTCATTACTAGTGTTGTGATCATTTATTACTTCAATTCACATGTAATAATGATATTCGTTGTCAAAAACCACAAACACATCAAGATTGTTCCAAAAAATAACAACTTTTAACATGAATAGTATTTGCAACCGCAGATGGTCACGAAAAGACCTCAATTTTCAAAATTCAAATATTTCGCGACCGACGAGCGGTTGCGAAAGGCCATGAAATTAGTGGGATTCAGGGGGAAATTTGATATTTTCGAAAGTTTAAAATTTTCACCCAAAAATCTATATATACCCACCATTCTTCCCTCTAATTTTCAATGCACTAAAATTATACTCTTGAGAAAAAATCCAACACTTTTTCTTCTTTTGTTTTTCCAAATTTACAACACTTTCACTACTCTAGGAAAAAAACCAACACTTTCTCTTCTCTTTTTTTTTCCCAATATCAAAAAAAAAAAAAAAACGCAACACTTTCTCTTCTCTTTTCTTTTCCCAAATAAAAAAAAAAACCGAACACTTTCTATTCTTTTCTTTTTCCAAATCTACAACACTTTCACAACTCCAAAAAAAAATTCCAACACTTTCCCTTCTTTTTCCTTTTTCCAAATCCCAAAAATTAATACAATACACAACACTTTCTCTTCTCTTGTTTTTTTTCTTCTTATATCCAAAAAAAACATGCAACACTTTCTATTCTCTTTTATTTTCTTTTCTTATTTTTTTTTTCATTTCATTTAATTTCATTTGTCATCTCTTACTTTTTATTTAAGTTATTTTCTTCATATATTTTCTTCATATCTGCATTCTTTTAAAATTCTATTCAATTTCTATCAAAAATATTATAATATTATATTCCAATAAATTATCGGAATATTTTTTTAAAATCTAATGAAGGTTATTCGCGACCGGCCCGCGGTGGCGATGTCATGAATATCATCCGGGGATTGCAAAACACCTTTGCAACCGCCCATCAATCGCATATGTTTTTGCAACCGTGGGCGGTCGCGATTGCCTCTCAACCACCAGATGGTTGCGAGTTTGCGGGTGCGAACCTCACAACCGCCTGGCGATTGCGAAAAAGGTGTTTCGCGACTGCCCGATGCAACTTGAAAGATCTCACAACTACTCAGAAGGAATACGACTCAAAGGACCCCTCTAGAACCACACAAAAATAATGCAACTCGGAGGATTTTATCAGCCGAAGATCTGAAACAAGCACGACTATGGCACGACCCGATTGAAGTGATGTGTCAACTACCTACGTTAAACGCAGCTCCTAACCATCCGTCATTATGAAGAACGACCTCGCCTCATTGGTTCAAGACTGTCATTGGGGTAATGGGCGACAAACCTTACCGGCCCCTTCTTGCCCAGAACGGATATTGGATCAGAGCTAGTCTGCCCTCATTTGCTCAGAAAGCCCCTCAAGTTGATTGTAGTTGAAATAATAATTATCCGGTCAGAAGGACCCAGTCAAGCTCATATTATTGGGATCTCTCACCGACCGACCCTCATTGGCCCAAAGGACCTTTTACAGCATTGGTCACCGTCACCACCCAAAATTATGAGGGAAGACCAACCCTCATTGGACAGAAGACCTTGGGATCAACACTATAAATAGCACCCATTCAACATCAAATGATAACTGAGCTCTCGCCAAATTCACTATACTCATCTTTGTACTTAGAAAAAATTCTAAGAAAGCATTCTCTGTAGTAGATAAAGCTATGCCCCACACACGACACCTCCCTTGTAACTCACTCTAATCCCTTAATAAAATCATATTGCTTCCTTTCTCAAACTCGAGATAAGTGTTCCGAACAATATCAGTGATTATATCCCAGAATTCCTTCATTTTATTGGACCTCGGACAATATTGCATCACCATATGGCGTCTTCTATAAGAATGCCGTAAATTCAGTGAGAAAAGTTTACGAAAATTGCATGGTAAGAAGAAGGACAAGAAAAGAAAAAGACCCGTATGAGCATCGTCCCGACCAGTTCCCGATCGTGAACCAATGGAGAACCATGATACTAAAGTTGGGACACATCAGAGTCCTCCTTCTCACGGTGAGGATGCTCTGACTCGAACTGGCACAACTCTCAATCTAAAAGCCCCTATGCCTCAAGCACCGGGTATGCAAGCGCAGCAGGAGGCGAGACCTGGAATGGGCTACATGCAAGTGCCCTGGGATTTGTACCATAACATGTTCGCTAGATTTAATGGTAACCGAAGACCTACCTCAGAGGAAAGCAGTGGTCGTGGCCAGAATCGCTAAGAAGAGCCCAGAAATCCTCCCCGACATCGATCTGCCCCGTTGCCTTAGGACATGTCCAACGACTTACATCAAAGTGGAACTTATGATGTCCCCCCCCCCCCCCCCGAGGGAGGGGACCACTTTTCTTGCCTTCAACAAGCTTGGCGGGCACCGAGATACCCTCCCGACGAAGGGAAGCATCAGGTAATCAACACTCGGCACCAACGCTCACCAGCACCTGAGGGTCCCCTGAGGCACATGATGGAAGAAATGCAGAGAGAGTTGCGGGAGCTCCAATGCAGCCTCAACCTAGGAGATTAGATGGCCTACAAAGGATCACCATTTGCACCCTGCATAGCCAACGCTCCCATCCCTCCAGTATCTAGAATGCATGGATCTTATGTCCCCACCCGACTACGTGCATACTTTGAACGAACCTCACTGATCGGGCGCAATCCTCGTTCTCCAAACTCTTGCCAATAATGTTGCACAACTTTGAACAACTAGCCTAGATGCTCGTAAGTAAATCTCGTATAACCAGGTTTTTGCCAAAACATGCAGACAACTGTTCAATATCCGGCAGAGGCCAGATTAACATCTCAAGGATTATGTGAGACAATTCTCCCATGGGGTCATTGATGTCTCACATGTTGATCCTCTCATGCTATATGACATCCTGCTACGGGGAATTCGCCACCTATCTCAAGAAGAATCGAGCTCCCAACCTCGAGGACTTAATGCAAAAGGCGGAATCTTTCATGGAACTAGAAGAAACACGAAAAGGCTTAGAAACAACTGAGGTCGCTAAAGCCCCGAGCCCCTCCACGGGAAAGGGGAAAGAGAAAAGGGACAAAAAAGATGAGGGCGGGAAAGAAAAATTAAAGAAAAACTTGGAGCCAACACCCTAACCTCCTATTACAGTAATCCCCGTAGAGGTCATGGTCATAATGGGGGAGGACTGTATCTTAAGGTGGCCCCGACCCCTAAAGGACCCTCAGAGATACAAAAACTCAAGAAGATTCTGTACCTACCATCGAGCATACAAACACCTGACCAACGATTGTCATCACCTCCAAGAGGAAATAAATTGGTTGTTGGGCTTGGGTTATCTGGAGAAATTTGTAATACCAGATAGAGGGATATTCGCTGGAAAATAGAGTCGTGAGGAGGAACCCAAAAATAAGAAACCACGCTCCAACACCTCCGGGGATAGTGAGCTCCCACCTCTGATGGAGGCAAGATTACCCCCCCTCGCGAATCTATCGCGCTAATGCTCCCACCGGTTGCGCAATTAACATGATTGAAGGAGGAGTAATGGTTTTATCTTCTACGAAAGAAAAGTGAAACTATATAAGAAAAGCTCAGAATGCTGATAACAATTCGGAGGTCTTTGAGGCCCTACTCATGGACTAGCCCACGATTTCCTTTAAGCTCGACGATATGTTTGGTATTGTATACCCACACGAAGATTCCCTGGTGATCACGACCATTATACTCGAGACCAAAGTTAAAAAAAATCCTCGTGGATACCGGAAGATCAATCAACGTTCTTTTTACACCCACATATCTCGCCCTATACATTCCCCAAGACTAGATGGAGCCCATGGAGGTCCCCTTGTGAGGTTCTCCGAGGAAGAGTGCCAGACAGTGGGACTCATAACCCGGCCAATGTCCTGGGGCGAAGGAGAAACCCGCCGCATCGAACCAACCAAGTTTTGGGTGGAAGAGGCCCTCTCGCGAACGTACAATATTGTATGCTGATGACCAGCTCTTCGAGCCTTCGATGCGGTTCCCTCTACCCTTCACCTGACAATCATATTCCCCACCCCCTGGGGGATAGGAGAAGTCAAGAGAGATCAGACCCAGGCCTGGGACTGCCGTATAAATGCCCTACTGCCTGATCCTCGGCCTTTGATCCACGAGCCACCGACCAAAAGAGCTCGGACCGAGGAGATTCGCATTCAGCCAGTGCAAGAGCTCAAAATGTTAGAACTTGTGGAAGGAGCCGTGAGAAACGTAGTCAAGATCAGCACCAACATTGGAGAAGACGTGGAAAAGGCCATCACGAACATGCTCAAGCAATATTGGCATCTTTTCGCCTGGAAAGACGGTCCCCCTAGGCGGATAATCCAGGAAATATGCATGCACGAGCTAAACATGTACCCCACGGCCAAACCCGTCCTGCATAGGAAGCATAACATGGGACCAGAGCTTAATAAGATAATCTGGGCCAAAGTGAAACGTCTGCTTGACCTCCACTAGACTCGAGAGGTGCGCTACTCGGAATGGCTAGCGAACATGGTTATTGTCCCAAAGGCAAAGGGCAGGTGGCGCATGTGCATGGACTTTATCGACCTCAACAGTGCCTGCCGCAAGGACTACCGGGTGCACCCTACTGTCTATGATGGATGGAGATCAAGTTTATAATCATATCCCGATTGCTAGTATTGACCAGGAGAGGACTAGCTTCATCACGGACATAGGCACTTTTTGCTACATGGTTATGCCCTTTGGGCTCAAGAACATCGGGGCATCATACCAGAGCAAAGTAAATCTCATGTTGGAAGGGCTGATCCAGGATACAATGGAAGTATACGTCGACGAAATGATTGTAAGGAGATGAAGACCATGCCCAAGACCTTGCTCGAGCCTTCAATATCATAGACTAATTTGGGATGCAGGTGAACCCTTGAAAGTGCTATTTCAGCATCCGGGGAGGGAAGTTCCTGGAATATATGGTCACTCAAAAGGGGATCGAGGTCAATCCAGAAAAGGCCGAGGTCATTCTCAAAAACGGAATATCCTAAGACGCTACGAGAGGTGTAGAAACTCATAGGAAGGATGCCCTCATTGAGCAAGTTTATCTCTCACTTCTTAGGAAAAGCCTGCCCTTCTTTAAGGTCCTTAGGAATGTGAAAGATTTCTAGTGGACAGATCACAGCGAGGAAGCCTTCAAGGAGCTACAATAGTACCTAATCAAGTCCCCTCTTCTGGTGAAACCCGTCCCCCAGGAAATGCTCTTCCTCTACCGCACTGTGGGTCGGGAATTTGTAAGTACTGTCCTGGTCCAAGCTGAATGAAGAGAGCACTTACCAATCTACTACACCAGCAAGGCCCTTATAGACGCCGAGGCCCGATACTCGCAAATAGAGAAGGTCAGGCTAGAACTTGTCTCTGCCGCCCAAAAACTCCGAGCCTATTTCTAGGCTAACCCAATCACTATGCTTATGCATCATCCCCTACGCACTATCCTCAAATGATCCTAGAGCCCATGTACTCGCCAACTTCATCATTGAAATGTACGAGGTACCCGAAGAAGAAGAACTAGAGCCCCTATGGCATCTTCACATATATGGGTCCTCTACCAGCACTCACGACAGAGTGGGCATAATCTTCTGGAAAATAGCTTTGAACGAGCCATAAATTGTTTTAGAATTCTCCATTCGACTGGAATACCCCGTATCCAATAACGAGGCACAATACGAAGCACTCCTCTTTGGAATGCGGCTTGCTCAAGAGGCAGGGATAAGAAGAATACTTGTGTAATGCGATTCCCAGCTTGTGGTACAACAGATCAATGGGACCTACGAGGTCTGGGAAGAAAATATGAAGGAGTTCCTGGAGGCCGTCCTCGTAGGAACAACCTCGTTCCAAGAGTTCTCCATCAAGCAGATCCCTCGCTCAGAGAATTAAGTCGCCGATGCCTTGTCTAAGCTTGCTAGTCAGGCTCATCCTGTCAGTACTCGAAGGATCACACTCGTCACTACACACAAATCGAAAAGGCAAAACAAGGATGGCGAGGTCCAAATGGTGGTGGCAATCATGGAAAGTTGGACGACGGAAATTATAGACTTGATCAGATATTCGGAATATTTTGCCCATGGTCGGGCCAAGCAACGAGCTATGTACAGACGGATTGCCCGATACTATATACAGAATGAAATGCTCTTCAAACGTTTGTGGTCCTATCCGACCTCCTCCCGTGTCAACAAAATAGAAGCCCCGCATATCATTAAAGAAATCCATGAAGGTTCTTGCAACAACCATGCCAGAAGAAGAAGCATGGCAGCCAAAATCATCCCAGAAAGGTACTACTTGCCGACCATGGCAGCGGACTGCGAAGAGTATGCTCAGAAGTGTCGAAAATGCCAAATACATTCCCCCATGAAACGTCAACCTACCACCCTGATATGGGTAATTCCCGTATTGGACTGGCCCGCGGGCTAAGCCCATCATCAGCTATATCGGTGATGGCCCCCAATATGTATATCAAATGTAGTACAGATCGCGTGTACATCACGTGTGCGTTACTCGCATCCCGAGGTCTATAAATACCCAAGTTTTGTTAATCAATGTAAGCTTTAATTATTCACATACACTGCACCTCCGATATCGAGTATCCCCGATATCAAACCCGACATAAGACTCGAATTATATCTTCGATATATATCACCGATACCATTCTCAATATCATACTTGATTGTACAATTTACCTATTACTTATGAACTACATTAGGCTTGATTTACTCAAAGGGATACGTAGGTAGCTTGAGATAACCCGAGTCGAGTCCAAAATTATCAAAGACCCATCTGTCCCCTCACCACGTCGCTTGGAGTACATGTGTGTAAAGGACGGAGTTGGTTCCAACATGGCCTAGAACCAGTATGATGTGGAGTGTTTCATTAGCTTGTCTAGCCAGCAGACGATAATGCACCAAATCACACCCCTTGGGAACATGACACCGGCCCTTGTCCATTCGCCCGATGGGGAATTGACATTGTGGGAGCCATGGTCCCCGATAAAAGTCAGAAGAAATTCTTACTGGTAGGTGTAGACTACTTCACGAAGTGGGTTAGGGCCGAGCCCATCTCTAAGATCACCAGTTAGGTGGTGATAAACTTCCTCGTAAGGAACGTCCTCAACCGCTTTGGGGATACCCCAGCAGCTAGTGAGTGACAACAAGCTCCAATTTCGGAACAACTTCGTGGAAAAATGGTGTGATAAGTGGGGCATCAGGTTATGCTTCACGGGCGTGGGATACCCGCAGGGAAATGGCCAAGTAGAGATGACTAATCGAACCCTATTGAAAATGATCAATGCTCACATAAATTAGTATCAATCTAAGTGGGTGGAGGAAGTCCCCGAAATCCTATGGGCCTACTGCACGAGCCCACGATCGGCTATGAGAGAAACACCCTACAACCTTATATATGGGATAGAGTCGGTGGTCCCCTCAGAGGTCATAAAACAAAGTCTGCGGGTACAGGAATACGAAGAAGCTCAGAGTAGCGATAATCTTACCTTGGCTCTAGACTTACTCAAAGAAAAATGATCCGAGCTACCACCCAAGCTAAGTTTTACAAGGCACGAATGGCCAAGTTTTACAACGCCTGGATCCAACCTCGATCCTTTCAAGTCGGGGACCTAGTTCTAAAACGAGTGCAAGCCTCTAAAACCATGGGAAAATTAGAGCCAAAATGGAGCGGCCCTACCAGATCTCCAAGATCCTCATGCCAACTACCTACTTGCTAAAAGATATGAATGGCGGGGAACACACCCGAGCCTAGAATAGTCTCAACCTCCTGAAGTATTATCTTTAAAGCTTTGAGATCGACCTTTTACGACAACTCTATTTTGTTCATGTAGTTAAATGTTTGTATTTTAAATTAACGATTATACCCATGTAAAGCAAACATACTATCAGAAATAAAAGAACTACGTTGAAAAGTCTATCGACTTGTGAACAAATGCTTAAAAGAAATATTTTATTCAAGGCAGTACAACCGCCATATTAGAAACAAGGGCTACACATGCCCAACTAGTACTAATCCCTCGCGGGACGCTTTTCGACATTGATCCATTTACGGGGCTCCTCCTCCGAGAGCTCGCTCAGGTCAGACATCCACAGCGATAGGGCATTAGGGTTCATCCCCTAAGAGGCAGAAGGAGGATTGGCATAAGGGAGCATGGCGTAATATTCCAGCTCGGAGAGTACCAGGTCCCGGGGAAAACGAGCGAGAGCCCTAGCAGCCGATTGCGCCATGCTATAGCCCACTCGGACTAGTCATTGAACTTAGAAGCCGGATCTACTGGGCTATTCGAGGACTTGGTCGAACCCAGTCAGGCAAAGACAAGGCTAGATCAATACGCTGCCCTCATATCCTTGATCTGCCGAAGCAATTGGTCTCGCTCCTCCTGTAGCGATAGATTTCTTCTAGAGCTCGAGTCGCCTCCCTTGCCTTTTCCTCCCATTTCTCAGCCTTGGCGCTGGCTTGGGCCATCGTCTCCACAAGAATGCTCTTCAGTTCGCCCATGTCTCGATTCGCGGACTCTTTTACCTCATCGGCTAGTCCACGAGCTTCTTCCGAGGCCCTCTCTAGTCGAGTCGCCTCTCCCCGAGCATTTTCAGAGAGGCTCAGAGGGCATCACACTCCAGGATGACTGTCGTCAAAATAGTCGAACTTGCCTTCCATGTGCCCAAGGCATCCCCGAACACCGTGTGCTACATAATAATAATAATAATAATAATAAGTGTCAAAAGCCAAACTACAGTAAAAAAAACCAAAAAAAATGCTTAAAAGAAGTGTTTTCAGACCCGGCCCGGTCGCATAACCGGTGAGGCTACTGGGTAGCGGGTCAACAGGTCGGACCGGTTGGACCACTGGGTGGACGGGTTTGTTGACTTTAGTTAATGTTCAATAAAAAATATAATATAAAAATTATTTGTATAAAAAAAATTACAAGATTGTGAGAAATATTTTAAGTCACTAATATTTTGTTATATTATAAGAAAAATAAGAATATCGTTATCACAATCCTAGGACTTGAACACGTGACCTCCGACAAAACAAGTTTTTGAGAAGTAATGGGAACCATTGAACTATCCAACAATTTAATAAATAATCCAACAAACAATATATTTAATACAAATTAAAAGATTGTTTTACTTTTTTTAATGTTGATTAATCGTATCACAAAATTCAAGAAAAGAACAACGTCTCTTGACAATAAAATCTAGAATATGAAAACCGCATCAGACGAATTACTAGGCTTGAAATTCTAGAATGCATGCTCGTTTCGCTTCAAAATCAAATTAAATATAGAAAACAACGTTTTTTTGAAAATTTATCTGCCCAAACTACCCCATAGGCTATTTGCGCTGGATAGATCTCGTCGAGATACCCCAAATAAAATAAAATGCATCCAAAACAGACACTTCTACACAAAGTTAGGCCCTTTCAATAATTTGTATTTTTTTCTTTCTTTTTTTTTTCAATTTTTCAGGTAGGATTGTAATTGGCAAAAAATAAGGGGGTTGGTTCGCAATTGACCAAACAAAAAGAGGGCTGACGTGTTCCTAGACCGAACTGGGTCACCGGATCGATTGGTCCGACCGGAAAAATTTCCTGTCGGCTAGCTGGAAGTCTGCAGCCCATTTTTGGGGCAGAATCGGACCGAACTAGGCACCAGTTCCCGGTCGAACCAGTCGGACCGGACGGTCCGGTCCGGGTTTCAAAACACTACTTAAATCTCAAGCAAGATATCACCTCGCAGATACTCTTGCAAAACTTCTCCCACAAGGCTTCATCATTGAAGCCGCCTTGAAGCTTACTGTTGCCTTGGTTAACAATACAGCTCAAGAAATTACCGTAATAAGAGATATCCACATAACCCTCCAAGAATATCGAGGGCGCAATAGGGTGAAGTAGTAAATCCTCATCTGACGAGGATCTCTTCCTACTTGGCAACCTCACTGAAGGCAGAGGGTCTATAGGGCGCTTCCTTTTGCTCCTCTACGATGACCGAGCCGACGGACCTTCATCATCCCTCCCCGAAGGACCTCCAACAATAGGGATCCGACCAGCAAAATGGTTTGGGGAGGTTGGCTGTGGTCCAAAGTTAATTACGGTACCAAAAGGGGGCACGAAATATTTAGCAAAATGTTTCACCATCAATGGATCCATGGGTTGTGGCATACCTTTGGTGGAATTCGCCTCACCTCATAGGTGAGTCTTCGCCATGAACCCCAAGATTTCGTTCACATCAGTAGATGTCGGACTACCCGAGGCACAACGACAACATTTAGCATAAGAGGAGGTGAAAGATTCGTCCGCGGTAGCCTTCGAGGACTTGGCAATCTTAAGACGTCGCTACATGCTCTACAACTCCCAGTCAGCGGAAGAGCCTTAGGATCTAGAGACAATGTAGTCCGATGGGTTAATTAGCGATAGGAAGTTCCCCCAGAATGGGGCCCAAGCATAGCTGGCTATCTCTTTGCCTAAAAACAAGAGTAAAGACTTGTAGAAAAATAGCATCACGGATGTGTCGTACAACTCGCTGAAAAGGCCCTCCGACCCAAGAATGTGGCAGCCTCTGTGTGCACCTCGTTCCAAGGAAAAACATACCCTAGGCCCCATTTGGTAGGTAGACCCTCCTACTCTAAGATTGACTCTCCAACGGTGGCCACGAAAACATACCTCTGGCACCAATCCCCATTGCTAAAGGAAAATTCCTCGTTGTCGACACCAAGAACATGCGCTTATTGTTACGAGTGAATAACGTTTAGAAAGGCGATTCGGGTGCAATCATCCTCATTACCAACACCCCAGCCACATGCAGGTGACCGCAGAGTATGAACCCCACCAGATGACGGTAGGAATCAGGAGTCAGTTGACCCGAAAAAACTTGCTAGAAGGCGAAAAGGTCTCTTAGGATCGGGTGGAAAAATCAGTGGAGTCCACAATTAACCTACTCCGAGTATACCGTCATGTAGCCCTTTTGGGGATTGTATGTCCTCTGCAGACCGGAAGGGAAGATCACATCCTCATGATTCGGAAAGATGTTGAACGACTTCAACAAAGCATTAGCCTCCTGTATGGTCACAACCAACGTCGTAGACCCGACCCTGCGTCTGCCTACCATGCGCTTCGGTTCCAAATTTTCCCGGGTAAAGACAGAGCCATCGACGGGAGGATGATAAGGAGCACGACGAGAACATACACCGAAATCATGATCCGGCGCAGTAACCGACAAAACTTGGCCCTCGACAACGAAAGAGTCGCCGCCACGTGCACCATCAGAATGGGAGCTCCCCACATCTCTCCCAGAAGCAAAACAGGTGAACAACGAAGTAATAACCATTCGGCGGCGAGTCTGTCATGATGCTACAACACTGTTGTGGAGGGGAGAAAGCGTAGGCCACTCTTTTTATAGGTGGAGGAGACGGTTTGTATTCAAAGGCAGATCAAATTCCCGCCCAAGATTCAAACGGTGGGACCCTCCAGTCGCCCACTCACGACCCATTAGAACATCCACATTCTCCGAATCATTGTTGCCCTAGAGTTTCAAACGTCACCATACGGGAGGTAGACCGACGCTTCAACTCCCCACGTCTATTCACATTTAACGAATGCCACTTCCTAAGGCCGCCAATTGAACATACTGACAGTCGTAATGATTCAAAAAAATGGCCACCCTGGGAACCCATAACCACGACTACGCCCCATGAAAAGGTCGAAAAATGCCCATTATGTCATGATATCTACGAGTGACTGTGCGAGAAATCAAAACTTTTCTAAGTACCGTAGCCTCGGCCATTGGAACTGAACTTAAGTATCCACACGGCATGGTGCTCACAGATACAAATAAGAAGATTGTAAAGAGTCCCACAAATGATGTCCATGAGCACCCACCTAAAGGGTCAAGAAAGCTTTTAGTACGATGGCCGGAGCTACCCACTCGAAAAGTGGAGAAAATTCTAAAAAGAGCTACGCTTGTGGATACACAAAGAAAGAAAAGGGGGAAGAGGGGGAGTCAGAACCCTCCATATAGAGCAAAAACGGGTACCCAGGTGTAAAAACCAAACTTTTCTAATTATAGAGTTGATAAAACAACATATGTCAAAAAGAAAAGCTTGGTTGCAATTTCGACCGTGGAAACACAAGTCGGTAGGCAAAAAATTTCATTAAACATAAAAATCCGGGGGGGTGGGGGACTTCCCGATACAACCCCAAAATAAGGCCATACGACCACAAAATCACGCCTATGCTACCTACGGCTAAGGGGGAATGGAATATCCAAGAACAAAGAAGGGGGTCGGAGAATCTAGAGAACTTGGAGCACCCTCTTTCACAATGGCAGTGTTGCGTCAGGATTTTGGGGACGAGTCATCTTGGAGGAGGCCAACCTCCAAAGGTCGGCCCCTTGGCTGAGCAACCCCAGCTACCTGCCCATTTTCTTGCAGGCCTTGAATCCCTACAAAATATGCACAATACAGTAAGAGGCCAGCCGCTCTCGGGTATCCTTCTCCACGATCGCCTTCTTAGCTGCCAATTTCTCGTCATGCTTCAGCACGACTGAGGCTAGCTCATCACAGATTGACGTCACCACTCCATCCACAACCTACAGCTTCCGCGCCCACTCGACCTCCATCCCTAGGAGAGACTCCCTCTCCCCCTCTATGGCAGCCAAACGCCCATTCAAAAGCCGCTCCGACTCCTCCAGCTCCCTCAAACGAGCCAACTAAACCCTCAACTTGGGCGGATAACTCAAAGCAGTGAAGAAATGTGGCATGACCCTTCGCCTTGACCTGTCCAAACCTCTTCTTTAAGGCATCCCTCTTATAGGCGGCCTCATTGTATGCGTGCGTGAGCCCCTTCAACCCTATAGGACCCTACACATGCAAGATAAAAACAAGCGTTAGCAGTCAAACCATATACCAGGTTAAGATGCAGAAAGAGTTATATCACCGAGGTCGCTCACAGTCACACCATATTGAACGTACTCTTGGGGGCTAAAAAGAGACGAGGTCGAAGAAGACGCAAAAGAGGCCACTTCACGGGAAAGGCCGAGAGATTGTTCGCCCGGATACACGACACCCTTTAGAAGGGAATGGAATGAGGGAGGCACTATGGTGCCCCAAGTAATGGCTTCCTCGACTGAGGCCACCAAATCAGGATCCATTAGAGGACCAAAAGACTCAGCATCGCGGCACTGGAGGCGACGACCTCTCGGCTACACACTCCACTCCAGCAACCAAAGGCTGGGGCATAGAGGGGTCACCCTCCCTGGCCCCTCCAATATACGCCTCACCCTCAGCCTTGAACATATCTTTGAGCCAGTCCTCCTCTACCTCCGACCCCTCGGGCAAACCCCCGAGTGACGAAAAGCTGCGGGACTTCCCGTAGCCTGGACGAGCAAGGTCGCCTCCTCATCGAAATCCGACAGTAAAATAGTTGGGTCCCTGAAGCTCACCTTGGACTGCTCTCCGAGAGGCTTTGGCCTAGACGGGCCAACACATTTTTCACTCGATTAACTCGTATGTGATGGAGCCTCTCTAACAAAGCTTCCTCTTTTTGATGGCTAATTTGTCGATGCTGCTGAAGTAGCAGACCCCCGATCCTTCGGACCTTCTTGGCTATAGCCTTCTTCTTAGCCGAACGGGGAGGAGGAGCATCACACTTCATCTTGTCCATGGCCGCCTCTACAAACAAATGGGGTGGGGGGCAAAAAGCACAGTCAAAACTAAAGAGAGATAAATAACTCGAGAAATTCTATGAGGAAAAGAAACTCACTTATACGTACTCAATGTTGGAAAACATGGTAGTAACATCGTTCGTGCAACAGTCGGAGTAAAAGGACTTGAAGACGTCAATCCGCCACATCTCACTCCAACTAAAGCTCTTACAAAAAAAACCCTTCTAGTGAAAAATGGGCCATGGCCTCCGCGGTTTTGTACTCAGCCGGAATCCAAGGTCCACATACCACGCCCTTGGAACCCCTCGCAGGACATTCGTGTTCGAATGACGAAGGAAAAAGAACTTGTCCTTCTAGCTGCTGTAGGGCCCCATAACTCCGTGGATGACCCTCTTGGTCGACTTTCGCACGGAGAAGGTGTAGAAGAGATTATCCCCATAAGAGGTCATCAGATCAAAGGCGTCAAAACAATCGGGCCGCCAAAATCCTAGGTGGCGCCGTCACAGCCGCCGACTTCTTCGCCCTCTTGGAAGATGTCTTTGTCACCCCAGAGGTGGGAGGGCGTCGCCGCGAAGTCCCTTCAGCCAAAAGAGATGTCGCTGTCACCGAAATTGACTTATTTGATGCCGCCCTGCGTTCTTCCGCACCAATAGCCCTCTCACCGGAACTGCTCTGAAGCACCATTAAAATTCTGTAGTTTTTTGAAAAGGAGAAGAAGAAATAAAGAGAGGGAAAGAAAAGGAAGCTCGTGCAGAATGAGGACAAAAAACGTCGAGCACATTCAATTTATAGGCAGAGAAGTTGGATCGACGCACTCGACGCGTGGACAGCTCGACTCCACGTGGCACATGTAGGACCAAAACTCCACGAAGTGCACGTCAACATATCACTCATTTATAGTTCAAAGTGATTTTCACGGAATACACTCACAACCGGGGGGACTCCTTATGATGCATAATCCTACCCGCTCTCGGGAATAGGAAAAACGAGTACCCTAAAAAAATGACCAAAGGCCAAAAAAATGGTACCCCCGGGTTATAACCAACTAACACCCGCTAAGGGTATACAGTATGGACAAAAAGACCCGGGTATGCCTCACCTAATTGCCTAGTGTCATTCTCATTCCAGGTTACCCTAGAAGAAGTTACAAGAGCCCCCTCCCACCTCGAGCCAGTAAATGACCCACCAACAAGCTAACTCCGTTATCCGAATCTCATGGGACCTGTAATGAGGGACCCCCAGGTGTTATCGTGCAACACTTAGCTGGAAGACTTTTTGGGAAAGGAAAGTAGTACAAAACAATAAGGAAACAAGTGAATACAAGGAAGGGTCATAAGAAGAAGAGCTGTCATCCACGACCTCATCATAATAAACACGGAGGCAGACGCGACTTGGAAGATCTCACAACTACTGGGGAGGAATACGACTCGAAGGACGCCTCTCAGACCACGCGAAAATAAACGCAACTTGGAGGATTTTATCGCCCGAAGATCGAAAACAAGCACAACTATGGCACGACTCGACTCAAGGGAAGTGTTAACTACATACGTTAAAAGCAGCTCCCAATCACCCACCATTATGAAGAATGACCTCGCCTCATTGTTTCAAGACTGCCATTGGGGTAGTGGGCGACAAACCTTACTGGCCCCCTCCTGCACAGAACGGCTATTAGAGCAGAGCCAGTCCGCCCTCATTGTCTCAGAAAGCCTCTCAAGAAGATTGGAGCAGAAATAATCATTATCCTGTCAGAAGGACCAGTAAAGCTCATGTTATTGGTTATCTCTCACCGACCAACCCTCATTGACGTAAAGGACATTCTACAACATTGGTCACTGCCACCACCCAAAATTATGAGGGAAGACCAACTCTCATTGGATAGAAGACCTTCGGATCAGCACTATAAATATTACCCCGCTCAGCATCAAATGAGGTGTGGATAAAGCTATCCCTACACATGACCCCCTTGAAACTCACTCTAATCCCTTAATAAAACCAGAATGCTTCATTTCTCAATCTCGAGATAGGCGTTCCGAATAATATCAATGATTATATCCCTGAATTCCTCCATTTTATCGGATCTCGGACGATATTGCATCACCATTCGATAAAATTTAAGGATTTTCGAAACAAGATTACTACAATGCCACCATAAATTTGTATCATTGGATAATGCATAAAAACCCTTAGATATTGTTATTATAGGAAACATTATCAAGAGGTTTGCTTTTGCTAATTTTAAAATTTCCTGATAAAAATTACATATTTGGTTATTTGCCAATCGAAAATAACAGATGGGTAGTGTTTACTATGATATAAATTGAAGCTCATATATCTCCACTTAAAAGGCCTTACCCCTCGGGTTATGTTCGTGAATCGGTTATGTGTCAACTATGCGACTCTGTTGGCCATGCAGCCCCGCAGTGTTACCGTTTCTTGAATTACCAAGTTCCGACTTCCAACATGGCATGTACTCCACCGCCCATGAGCTCACGTGCCTCGAACAACAATCGGCATGTGGATTAAGGTACCTCAAAAATAAAAGGACCATTTAATAATTTATAGTAAGGCCTATAAACAAATAACATAAAATATTTAGCACTAATTTAAAAGAAATAAAAAATTAAAGGGCCAATCAGCAATTTACAGGGGGCCATGAGTGCACAATGTTAAACCTTTGAGGCAATATCGAAAGAAATACAAAATTAAAAGGACTATTCTGCAATTTACAGCGGACCCCAACACAATTAACTCTTAAGCAATTTTATATTTAGCAGGTCCCAATCGATTAATACGTGCGGGCCCATAAAGTATTTATTACTGTAAAGCAAAATATAATATAGTAGATTAGTTGAACTTATTGGGGCAAAACCGGTTGCAAAAGTTAACGCCTGCAGCTTGGATCCATTCTTATATAATAGTAGATAGATGTACTAGGAAAATTACTTGTGCTTCGCACGTGCAAAGTCTTCACTTTATATTGTTTTTAGTCCACTGGTTGAATACTATGCATATTCAAGTACTTCTATCGAATAAATCACTACATGAAGGATAATCACAACAAAGTACAAAATATATCCCCCAAATTTTACTGATAACATTACTTTCAATATTTGGTTTACTTATTTGTGTTTTGTTTATATTTCTTCATTATTATCGTTTTGTTACTTGCTTTTTTCCAATTTTCATGGCATTTCACTCGATGGTAATCCACATTCTACTCTTGCATAAGAACTTAGGAAATATTTTTGGATTCAATCGAAGGAAGAATTGTTAATTTGCCTATAATTTTCAAGTACCTAAACTTAGTTTAAAAAGAATTCTAGTTAAATTTATGTCCATTTTTTAGCAACACGTTAAAAGAAGGAAGTATTTTATTCAAATTTAATTTATAAAATAAACCACACCACCGTCCATATGCATTATCTATGGTATCTTGTTGTTGAAGTGATTTTATATAAGATTTAGAAGCTACATTCCCGCTAAAAACTTAGCCTCCCTCTCTCACACACACACACCATCTCCAGCCGCATCCCCGCCTTCTGTGGCATTCTCCGAACCCTCTCCACCACTGCAGCCACCCTTGCTGCCGCTACTGCCCGTTTTATCGCAAAAAACACCACTATGATGCCTAACTAATTTTCTCTCACCACGTCGGCACGAAGCTCTGATGTTTTGGGGCAAATTTGGCAGAGTAAAATAGCTAAAAGGATTATTTGACAATTAACAACATGGCCTATAAGTGTGTAGCATAAAACTTGGGGGCAAGATCAAAAAAATTAAAAACTGAGAGGATCGTTCGCAATTTAAAGTGGAACTCATAGTAACTTATATGTCATAAAGTAAGAAGATCATTCTATAATTTACGGCGGGACCAATAAGTTGAATAACATAAACTTTTGGGACAAAAATAAAAAAACTAAAAACTAAAAAGACCGTTCTGCAATGTACAACGGGGCCACTAAGTTAAATAGCATAATAGTTTGGGTGGGAAACAAATAAATCCACAAATTGAAGGACCATTCTGCAATTGACGGCGGGACACTAAGCTTAATACCATAAACTATGGGGGCAGGAATTGAGAAATCTAAAAAAAAAGACTATTCAACAACTACAACGGGCTCCATAATTATTAATATGTGATAATCTACAAGTAGAAGGGCCATTATGCAATTGACAACGAGATACTTACTTAAATAGCATAAACATTGGGGGCAGGAATTGAAAACTCCAAAAATAAAAGGACTTTGATAAAAAAGGGTAAATAATAAGAAATTGAGGGGCAAAATGAATAAAAAAACTACATGACTAAAATCATTCCCCTTTTATACAGTGGAGATGTATGTATGTATGTATGCATGTATTTATCTTGTTACTAATGTGTTGTGATTTTTTTTTAAAGTTTAATGGGTGTCTTTCGATCATATATTAGAAAATTATATGATTTATTTGCATTTGATATAACACGTTTAATTAACCATTAGGCAAAGGATAACGCTTTACACACAGATTGTATACATACAGTCCATCTTATACGGAAAATTGAAGCAAAATAGTAAAAGTTAGGTAATTGGGACGGGTATCTTTGGCATCAGTTTTCACATATATAGTCCTTAGTAATTCAACTATTGAGTTTTGACCCAAAATTAATAAATAATAACATTACCACCTCTCACATATTTTAATTCATGACACTAACAATCTTATTTGTTTATGATTATTATAGATTATTGAAAATTCTCTTCTACTTCTTCTCAATAACTAAGCTTAATTAAAAAATTCGATAAGTAAAAGAAGTTATCTTCAGAAAGCGCAAATACAAATCTTTGTAAATCTAGTTTATACTTCTTTCAAAGACAAATCAATTATCATTGTCTAACGTGTACATAGAGTTTAACTCTGTAAAAATAAATATACGAATCTAAAAATATATTATAACTGTTTGAGCACGTGGTATATATTTAATTTGTACATAAAATATTTTCTTTAAAAAAGTGAGTGAAACATAATAACTATAAGTATATATGATTTAAAAGTCTCTGACTATTAAAGTTTCAAATTTCTGTTTTCAGTGAGTGAGATTATTCCCATGAATTCTGGTTATTACAAACACCATAAACTTTGTTATATGATCTTTATTCAAAATAAAAGTAATAACTATGATTAAAAACTGCGTATAACTATTTTATACAAAATAACATTCATCTTAGCATTTTAATATTAGAAAACTACTTTGATTGAATATCATAACATACTTATTATTGCATAACAAATACTTTTGTATATATTAAAAATATCTTTGAGGTAGAGAATCAGCAAATAATTTTCCTGTGGAATAATTATAATATGGTTCCTTTTTGTCTATATATAGTTCTTGCTTATTCTTAAGTGTATTAATTTTATTTGTCTCTATCACTTTTTCATTTACTTTTATACATTGGTTACTAAAAGTTTGGGGTTTTATTATGAATGACGAAATATTAAAAATGCCCGCTAACTTTTTATAAAAAGTTAAAATGCCAATTTTTTTCGGGCCTTGCCAAAATGCCCGTATGTTTAACAAAAGCTTTCAAAATACCCGTGACCCTTATTCGGGCTAAAAATGTCTACATGGCGGTACAGTCAATGTCACGTCAATAAATTGCTCCGCCACGTCATATTTTTAACAAAATTTTTTTTTACACAAACCCTTGTAATTTAAAAAAATTATACTTAGAACCCATAGTAAATTACACTTTGCACCCCAAATTATATATACATAAAAAATAATAATAAAGATATATATATATATATAACTATTTGTAAAAATATTAAATATATATAAATAATAATAATAAAAATATATACAAATAAATAATAATAATAAACATATATATAATTAATAATAATAAACATATATATAAGTCATAATAAACATATATACAAATAAATAATAATAATAAACATATATATAAGTAATAATAATAATAATAATGATAAACATATATATAAATAAATAAGGGTAGAAAAGTTATTTTATAAGAGAATATTAATTCCACTCTCACTTCTTGGCAAGTGTATCACACTCTCGTACAAAGGGGGTTATTTGCTATGTATTTCAATACACATGGGGGTTTTCTGCTTCTTTTCATTTCACATGGGGGTTTCTTGCCTGTTTCGAACAACACAGGGGGGCTTTCTGCCAAAAACCCTAAATATATATACAAATAAATA
Organism: Linaria vulgaris; assembly: GCA_948329865.1. Taxonomy (NCBI): domain Eukaryota; kingdom Viridiplantae; phylum Streptophyta; class Magnoliopsida; order Lamiales; family Plantaginaceae; genus Linaria; species Linaria vulgaris. Next base: position 8,601,233 of record OX415249.1, on the reverse strand, counting down.
ATAAACACACACATATATATATATATATATATATACTTTAATAAATAAATACTTTAATAATTTATTAAAAATACAAAAAAAAAACAAATAACAATAAAATACATTAAAAAATAAAAAATCGATGTTGATGGTGGTGCTCGGCAATGGAATCGATGTTGGTGGTGGTGGTGGTGATGGCAGCGGCAGCGGCGACGGGGTGGGGTGGGGGGGGGGGGTGGGGACAACAAAATTAATATTTTTTTTATTTCTTTTTGTTTTTTAATATATATATATAATTATATATATGTTTATTATTATGTTACATATATATTTATATGTTTATTATTATGTTTATATATATTTATTATTATTATTATATATTTATTATTTTTACAAATAGTTATATATATCTTTATTATTACTTTTTATGTATATGTTTTTTGGGGTGCAAAGTGTAATTTACTATGGAGTGTAAGTACAATTTTTAAAATTAAAAGGGTTTGTGTAAAAAACATTTTTTGGCTGAAAAATATGACGTGACAGAGCACTTACTGATGTGGCAACCAATGTACCGCCACGTAGGCAATTTCAGCCCGAATAAGGGTCGAGGGTATTTTTAACAAAAAAATTGAAACATAGGAGGCATTTTGGCAAGACCCGAAAAAATTGGCATTTTAACTTTTTAAAAAAAATTAGGGGGCATTTTTAATATTTCGTCCTATTATAAATTATGCAACATGGAGTTACTTATTGCATAACAAAATCTAGCATTATCGTTTCCATTAAGATGTGGAGCAAAATAAGGGAAGTCTGTACATGTACGGACTTTGCGATTATCATTCTCCTAAAATAAAATTACAGGTTTTATTCAATCATGTTCTTCTCCTTAGTGAACTGTTTACGATGACTGCGCTTTGTAATAATCAGTACCTAGTATGAAATGGGCCATAAACCTTAAGATCATACACAACCTCAACAATAGAACCAACCGCCGCCAACACAGACATGACTAAACAAGTCCCGCTCAGAATCTTCAGACCAATCCACCTGGTACTCCACTTTTCAATCGCCTTCTGCGCAATGTACATTTCTACCGGAAAATAAACTGTCAACGGCCAGAAACAGACAGCTCCAATAATCCCAACAAAGTCTTTGAAGAACGGCATCAACATAGAAATGACAGTGGAGATGATCACGAAAGTCGTCCTCCACACAAGTTGGAATAGATTGAGTTTCAATGTTGTGGCGAATCTAGGTATGGCGATCTCGAGTTCTTTCGTGAAGAAATTAGCGCCTCTCGGGAAATACTCTCTCATGGTTTTCTCGATGTTTACAAATAAAGGCTGACAATGTACTTGGTAAGCGCAGATTAGGTGAATGACTAAAACCGCGTTTGCTATGTCAAGAAGCCAGTAAGGGTTGTAGAATCCAAAGCCACTTAGGAGGTTGTCTGGTGAGAGATCGCCAAATGCCGCATAGCCAAAACACCCGCAAAATATGTAGAAAATTGTTGCAATTAGAACACTAATGGCAATTGCTTTGTTCATCGTCTCGTGCTCTGCCGGTGGAGATTTTAACGTGTCCTACAAAATAAGAAATTTGAAGCAAAAACTAAGTAAAGAAATTTTAATTGTTACAACATTAAGAAAGGGAAATTACGTTGACGAACGTAAAATTCTATGTTGTATATAACAACCCCTGCACCATCGATCGTTGGACAAGTGTAATCATAATAATTAAATAGCTAGCTCATTAAGTTAAATATATTGGTACACAAATACCATATATCCTGGACCTTACAATAAAAACCAGAGAGGTAAAGTTAGGGAAACTTACATATAGACCCTTGAGGTTTTGATTGAGTCAAAAAACCTCACTTCAAAAAACCTCAAGTTCGGAATAAGTACAAAGAGCTTCTATAATTTTAAAAGAACTTATGTACTAGTGTTTTAGACTAAACAAGGTATGGGAATAATATGTTAAAATAATAATAAAAATGTAATAATAATCAACAAGATTAATTTAACTAGAGTTGTGGGGAATATTCTATTCATGTATTTGGAGGAACTCATGTATTTGTCTTTTCATTTTATTCATTAACTAAGAGGATTAATTAGGATGAATCATATTATTTACTGCTATATATGATGGTAGATTCATGTTTGGTATTATCTATAAGTATTCCATGTATTTCATCAAGTCAATAAAAAGTGATCATAAGGACTATATATCAAAGTTCCGTCCACTCTGCTCCTCTTATATTATTTGTTTTGTATGCTCTTGATCAATTTCTAACGTAGTAAAACTCCCTAAGCTTATTACAAGACGTTTGTCTACAGTAAATAGTGTTTTTCAATGTCCAAGGGATGTTCCTGTTAAGAGAATTTATGCATATACTTCTGTTAACTTTGTTATATATATAGTTTTTTATGCATATACTTCTGTCAACTTCGTTATATATATAGTTAAACGAATCTTTAGGTGGTGTAGGAAAAAACTACGTACAAGGCTTCTGTCTAAAATATTTCCCAAAATTGCAGGGAACAGTTCTCATAACTATTCAAAATTTATATATGAGAACGTACTTTTTACCCTTGTTAACTATGAAGGGGGTGATTATTTAGCTAGCAAAGTGATTTTTAATAGTCAAACGTTTCACTATCTAGCAAGCTACCTGTAATTGTTCCTGGAAATTAAAATAATTACCTGAATTTCAATAAGAATTAGGGAGTAAGAATAGGCAAAGGCAATCGCTCCAATAGCTTGAAAGCTTCTCCACATCTTTTGTGTTCCAGTAATTGTACCAACGTTTATTCCACTCCAACTTCCCATAACTTTTCCATTTTCTGGAGCCCCTCCCCCCAAAAAAACAACATCCTAAGTAGTTAGTTAAGAAATTGAAAATTCGAGCAATAAAAAATAAAGTTAGATAGCTCTTTATGAAACATATAATTGTGTTCAAAAACAATCCACCTGCAACTTTTGCAATGCCAAGGCCAAAACCAATTGTCGAGAAAGTGAATGACATAACAGTAGCAACAATAGAAAGCCACCAAATTTTATCAAAATTTTGGATTTGGGACAAAATTACTTCAATCACACCAAATGCAATCATGTACGGATTGCTTGAAACTCTGCAATGACCGCTGTTATCACCCTTTGCATGGAAGCAATTAGACCTCTTAATTGCCCTGTTACATACAAATTTTCATTCAAAAGTATCAATTAATCCTGAACGACACGAAGGTGTTCGACTCAGACGTCAAAAAGAAAGAAAATGTACTTACACCATGCTAATAGATGATGCAATGGTGTAACCAACGGCAAGACCAAAAAGACTCATGTACTGGATTGCCCCACAAAGTTTAACCTTGAACCCGGCTAAAAAATCAAACATAAAGACCAGAATCTCATTGAAAAGGAAAACAATAAATTAATTAGCTTAATATTCATTAAAAAAAAATGTAATACCTAAGTTGGCCCTAACAGCATCCATGTAGGTGTAGTTCCTTTTTCCAGTATCCGGGTCACCATCACGGTAACATGCCACCAGAAGGGTAGAAGTATAGTATGTCACAAATGAGAACAACAACAGGACAGCTGGACCAACAATCCATCCCAATTGTGCCATTGCCCAAGCCAAGGCCAGAACTTCAAAACCAATCCCAGCTGTTATTATGTGAGCACTTGCAGTCCAGACATTCCCTATAGTGAAAGAGAAACAAATCTATGATTTTGATCAGATAAAATATTCAGACAACTTAATTATTAATACGAACTTAAGAAACAATCATTGAGAAAAGAGGAATGATAAATGAAAAACCAAGAAAACCAATTCTAAACAACAGTTTTTAATCATGCATTGTTTCAATTATTTCTCCACTTAGTTCCTTTTTGCTTTTCAGTTTCTTTCCATAAAATTTCTGAACACATAACAATATATACAATATATATTATAGGTTTGTGGGCGAAATAAAATTCTTTTTGAAATCAGGCATATATCTGAGATAGTATTTGACCTTTTTAGTTCATTGATAAACAATAATGGATCATGAAATATAATAGTTTTTCATTCATATATATGAAGCTTAAACTCAACTGGCTGTTGTCACCTCTCTCCTTTTTCTCTCTCTTTTAAACCAGTACCAACTTGTATTTGAAATTTTTCAAATTTTCTCCAAGAAACCACAACTCCTGATCATTCTTCCCGCCCGCTTAAATGTCATAGGGAAAGGGCTGGGGACGATCGCCCATACATGAAACTGCCATAATATATATATATATATATATATATATATATAAAAAAAATATGTATAAACATTTTTTCTTGATTTTCCAACTACTGGAAACTGCGCTGAGTCATGCCCTCAAGTTAACGCGCGGTTAGGTTAAAAAGTTTACCTGAAACTTTCATAAGATCGTGGAAAACTTACCAGTTCTTTTGAGTCGACCGTCCTCATCGTAACACTTTGAGTCCTTTTCAGCTGCTGGATCTTGACAAAGGACATTGAGGGATTCATGAAATTCAAAAGTGTGTCCACTTGATACATGACTATTAATCTCACTCATGCTGATGTTTTTACGTAAATGAGATCGAACAGGAAGCAGGCATGGGGTCGAAGGTGATATTATATAGCGAGAGAAGGGGAGGCGTGGGCCGTGGGTGCGTGGAATTTACAAGTATATGCTTTAATGTCTTTTAACTCAAAGTGTGATTAAATATAATAAACATGTCTTCTTGTAGAAAGTCTACGTGAGGGTATTGAGACAAAATAGAAGATTTGTATTTAGAGAAAAGATTGCATAAGATAGTGAAGATTGATTTTTTTTCTTTGTTGATAGTGGAGAGAAAGGTAGTTTTTGCAATTTCAAATTTCTCTGTCACATGAAAATTTGTGGGGCCACACCGCCGCCTTTCCCACCCCAGCCCCTATATATTGGCTACAGGGAATTTCATATGCCCCCACTAAAAGTTTTAATTCCTTCTTAATTAGCATAAGGACGACAGATACATGTGCGAGCAATTTCCTTGTTATTTCGCATGTAACCCTATACTTTTTATTTTTAATTGGAGATAAACGGCATTCCACGAGTAACATTTGAAAGATAATGGTTCTCCAATTTAGTGTGGTTAGTTACCGGTAGTCTGGTAGATTAAGTAATAAGGTCCCACTTGTTAAATAAATGTTGCCTTGACGATGACACCAACCTGCATATCACTGTTGCAAAAATTAATCTAGACCATATATAGTATAAGTATGGACTAAACACATTTTTAAATTATAATATCAACGAGGGTGACCCTCTGATGATGCCCATGCAGTAATGCTGGTGCAATTTTTTTACAATATAATTAATCAGTATCGTTTATCAAACATTTTAAAACGATCACTTATATATGACGATATTCCACAAACGTTACATTAAATGTAGATATATAATCATCCCAGTTTAATTAACAGGAAGAGCTAAATATATCGTAAACCATTCTATGGATTATCCTGTCAAATCATTGTGGAAGATTGATGCTCCGATGAAAATGATGAAGGCTTTGGTTTGGAGTGTTATCTTTGACAGGTTCTCAACCAAAGATTAACACACGGATGTCAATTGTGTGTTTTGTATGAAGGACGTGGAGAGGACTAATCACCTCCTTTTTTACACATCAAATTGAAGTAATGCCATGGGCTTCGCATGCATTTCTTCAAGACTAGCTGGAAATTTAAGATCTCTCATTCTCATTGACAATTAATGGCATATTCAAGATTTGTGAAGGGGGGAGATCAGAAGGATAGAGGAATCTTTTTTCAAACACTACAAGAAAAATGGTCATTAGCGACCACAAATCCAGTTGCTAATGACCTGCTCGCAGTCGCTAATGATCTTTTTGCTACCCGGATCTGGTCGGAATTGCTTTGGTCGCAAATGTCTTTGCGACCGAAAAGTGGTCGCAAATTGTACTTGCACCGGAGCCCCGTAACAAAATATTGTCACCGATTCCGGTCGCAAGTATCATTTTCGACCACAGTCAGATGGCAAATTTTGTCACCTAAACCCGGTCACTATTAATATTTGCGACCGAACACCTATGTCAAAATTCGCCATCGGAATTCGGTGGCTAATAGTATTTGCGACCACTTTCCGATCGCAAAAATTTTAAAAGTACTAGCCACCGAAACCCGGTGGCTAATACTTTTATCACTTTTAGCCACCGGAATTCGGTTGCAAATGCTTCCGGGAGTAATAGCCACTGATTCTGGTCGCAAATGTGCTTCAACGTTTTTGCGACCGGAATTCGGTCACAACTAATATTCAACTTATTAGCCACCGCATTCTGGTGGCTAATAATATTTAACCGATTAAAAAAATAAATATTTCGGTAATAATTATCGGAATATTATTAGTTTGTTTTTTTGAAAGATTTCGAATTACAATCTAAAACACAAAAAATGTTTGTTAGTCAAAATATTGTTGAATTAATGGAAGTTATGTTAGGAAAAGTGTTTATTTAAAGAAGAAAAAAGAAATTGTTAGAAAAAGTGTTTGAAAAAATATTGAAGAAAATACAGATGAAATATTTGTCTTGGAATAATTTGATGAAATATTTGTGTTTGGAGAGTTAGACAAATAGATGAAAAGAAGAAATGAAAAGAAAAAATATGTGTTGTGTAAATTAGATGAAAATGGTTTGAAGAATTAAGTATGTATAGAATTTGGGGAAAATAGTTGAATTGTCGAAAAAATTGGATTTCCCACCAAACTCCGCCTAATTTTTCGCGTTTTTGCAAGCGGCTTCATAAATTCCTGCTCCACGCAATGATGTAGAAATAACAGGAACCCGTCATAGAAACCATTAATATTGTACAATCCTATATGTTTTTTATTCATGTTTAACTAAGCTCAGAGGTTATGCACGCGATCTCTTCCAGTGTTCCTAACCCTCCAGGTAATGCTATAAAGGCATCGGAATTATACAACATAGTAGCTGTTCTTTCATGCATGCTAGGTACTATGAGCTCATCACCTAAGATTGGATCAATGCGATTCGTGTCTGCTAAGGCTTTTGGTATGATTTCTAAAACTTTACTACCTTTAGAAAATGTGCTTTTGCTACACAATCAATTAGCCCTAAACTTCCTCCTTCGTACACTAGCTTTATGTTTTTCTCTGCCAATGTGTTTCCCAGACTACTTGTTACCTCTAGAAACTTCGTATCTTTTCCAAAATTAGATCCACAAAAGACACAAATAGTATTTATCTCTCGAGTTGAAGATTTTTCCATCTGAAATTATTTTTCTTCCCCGCATAATGTGGTATATGTTAGTGTGAAGTTCTCACCAGCATACAAACAATATTAATAAGAAAATATATAGTAAGCGTATGAGGAAAGCTTTGAAAGAAAAATAGATTAATATAATATCTTCAAATAAAAATAATAAATAACTGAAAAACGTGTTGTGCAATCTATCTCTTGTAACTTGAAACTTGTCTTCTTAATTAATCTTCATCTCATATTAGTACATTAGATAATTATATTATTATGACGTCAGTTCTTCATTTGAAAGTTTTTTAAAATACGTGAAATAGCTTTGTAATCAAAACTCTTCAGTTACATAATATTTCGAAAGAAAAGCGAAGATTTTCAAACACACTACAACTTTTTCAACATTGTTTATGTTTTCATCATTTATGTACTTAAGTACATAGTTTATATTTTAAAATTCATCTCACAAAATAATCAGCCTAATACCTTATTTCAAAATATAAAATAATTTTTAGAGTGTTTAGGAAGTTTCAGTGTCTAATTTCAATAGCTTCTTATATAATCCATATTTTATGGTTTAGTTTTGACCAATCTAGGTAACCTCATTTACACCATTTTACTTCATCATATTTTACTCTATTGAAAACAAAACATATAATATTCTTAAGATTTCTTTTATTAAAGAATAAATGCTTACATAATTTTAATATAGACGCTACTGAGACAACATGAATTATTTACTATCTTATTTTTCTCTTGAGTTTCTCCTTGGTGAGATTGAAAATTATTCACTAATAAGTAAACTCAAAATTCAACTACTTCTGATTATTTTATAAAGTATATTTTCCTCATGTTCTCAGTAGTAGTTGTAAATTTTCTTAATAATAATCATTCAAAAGGAAAGACATCGAACAAAAAGTAATATTTTTCTTCCAGTATTTTAAAAGTACTAACTTGACTACTTTCAAACATGTCCTCGTTTTGTAATTTCAAAACATAAATTCTTCTTTCTTACACAAATAAAAGATGTACCCTTCCATTCTTAATTATTTCCAATCATCATATTTAAAATTATTAAAAAAGGGTATTTCTATAAAAAAAAAAAAAAAACTTTGTTTCTCAACACCTATAAACGGCTACATTGGCCATATATTTGTATATACAAATTAGTTTATATTACAAATACACACATCTTCATATTATTTCTCCCTACAAAAAATGGATTAATTGCATTGGATTACATATTTCTTGTGGTGAATTTTATAAATTTTATTTTAATTTCTTCTAACCGAGGAAAAATACTATCACATGATTTTGCTATTGTATTTTTAAAGTTCGCAACATCTTTTCTACTTTTTCCTTTTGAAATGACTTTACAATTGTGTGAGTTAAATTAAAGTATTGCATCTTGAATAATACCACATCTTTTGAGTATGTGTTTTTCTCTCCCTTACAATTATAGCCCTTATAATGTTAAAACCAACAGAGCTTGATTTCCACATTCTATTTTTTTTTTTTTTGGTATGTAAAATCATAACATATTTAAACCCTAATATTTTTCAAAGACAAGCAAAAAAAGAAAAAAAGAGGAATATATTATTTGAGGTTATAAACATTGGTATCCTCTGTTGGTCAACCAACTTCCTTGTTGTGATATTATGTATTTGATGTTTAGAGTCTAACTCAAATTAGGGATATCTTTATTCATAAAGTATTGATTCAACCAAAGATGCGAGAATTTCTTAAAACGACAGCCTAAGGAGAAAATTGATTTTAAGATGAAATTAGTTCTAAGCTTGAAAAGATTGAAAAATTTATTGGGTAAACCTATCTACTAAGCCCCTGTTTGGTGTTCATTTCAGAAAGATCTGAGAATTTTGAGAAACCAAAAAAAATATTTGGTTTAGAACTTCTGAAAACGGCCCAAAACACATTTAAATTGGCCCAATTGGTGTCTCTAAAATCTGAATTAAATTAAATTCTCCTTTATGTTCTAGTTTCTCCTTTATGCACTTATGTCAGTTGATTATGACACTTGACAGTAAGTCTTTTATTCTTCTATTTTACTTTTTAGCTGCCATGATTTAATTTTAGCCTTTTCCTTAAACATTATTGTTTTTGTTTTTAAGTTTAAGAATAGTTATATTCATAATTATGTATCCTTTAATCATAATATATATCATTAAAAATAAATTGACTAGATAGAAATTTTTACATAACGCTTAAAATTTGTTGTATCAATTTCTTTTTTGCTTTTTCTAACGTTACTTTAACAGTTAAATCTCTAATTTATATAATTTCAAAATCAAAAGCTACTTCCTAACACTCTTGTTAAAGGAACGATATATGTTAACAATAATTTCGAAAATTGTGGACTTTTGCGGATCAGTTTAGATGACATATATATCATTGTTCACTAAATCAGGGAGTCAATCTATCCTAGTTTGACATGATGTAAAATTATAATTTTTTATTTATATCGAGTCAATCTCTCCCTATCATTTTTTTTCTGCATCGTTTGTTTATGATCTTGGACGTGATAAACGTCTTAATTAAATGTTTTAGTTTGGGTAGCGACAATAAGGCCTCTAATTATTCATAAAAATATATCTATTTTTTCGCAAAGAAAAAGGATTTTAATTACCTACAAAAAAAATTACAAATAAAATAAAAATATATATCTCCAGAAAAATCCTTTAAAGGTATATATAGATTGAGCTCTTCAAAATCTTTGTACACTTAATTCAAAGTTCACCATCTGTTGGTTTTGCATTGTGGCCGAAACTTGAAACTATTATATTTAATTTATGCTACAAATAAGAAAAACAAACTGCTTTCATTCATTCAACTTGAAACAGCGTATAGTTAAGTTAAAATAAAAAATTAAATTACATAACTAACAAAAATAAAATGGAGAATAATACTTTGCTGCTGAGCAACAAATTCTAAACTCGTATTTAAAATTTATTTAAGTATCGAATACTGATTAAGGAAAAGTTTTGAGACCCGGTCAAGTTTATTTGATGGGGTTAAACAAATTAATTTTGGATATTTCAAATTACTTTATTCCTTATCACAAAGGACAGGTGTCAGACGATAATTTGGTAGCACCAGCATCGAATTTACCGTAAAATTGATTGGACGGAAAATGAAATCTACTATATATATTAGTAAACAAAACACTATACACAACTCAGAAAATTATTAGCTCATACCGTAAATTCGTTTAATTTTTTTTTTTAAAAAAATTGTATTTCACACTATTAGCTATATCAAAAGAAAAATGAGAATCCCATACGACACTATTTCCGATAACATTGGAAATACGATCTATCTCCTAATGGGAAACAGGCACTTTGCAATGGCAACTCTCTTCCTCTTGAGGTAAGGTCCTCTACAGCAAGGTCCTTTAAGGGGAGCGTCGACTCGAGAAGGTCATCGTGTGTGATCGCCTTTTGCTAGTAAGTCACTGGGAGTACTTTCTCTGGGCTTAGGAACTCAAAAAAGTTATCGGTCCTGGAGAGTGAACCGTACTTGTCTTCAATGTCGACCTCGTCGAACCTAAGTGGATCAACAATGAGGTCGACCATTGGGAGAGTGAGTCTCGTCCCGCCCGGTTCAAGTTGCCCAAAGACGGACAAGAGTTCATTCCAGGCCAGTTCACCCTCATTATTATATGCCACAGCAAGCGCATGTGCCTACCGTCCAAAAATTAAGGTCATAAATCATACTGAATTTCCCAAAAAGGTACACAAAAATACAGATTCGGTAACGTCTGTTGTTTACTAGTTGAACTCTTCTTTCCTTCTTGAATGATTTGATCTCGTTGTTGAATAATAGATTCATTCTCCAATTCATACTATGATATAAATAAATCCTAGTTGCACTCGAAGCCCAAATATTTCGGTCTTCAAATGCGCGACTGCGTTGAGTGTTTGAATCTGCATGTAATGCTCTTTATTATGACCCTCAATCGCAATCAAATAGGGCTAAAACCGTGGAAATCGGCAAAAAGAGAATAATGGCAAAAAATAGTTAAAACAGATTGCTTAAAAATATTCTGGTATCAATGTTGGTCCAACATCGATCTAACATTGTTTCCAGTACACTTTGCACTGTCAGTGATATTGATAGAATTATGTATTATGGGTATATAGAAGAATATACAGCTGCTGTAAATAATGGGGTGTTTCTAGATTATCTGACAATTCGTATAATGCTTATGTGATGATAGTCATTAAGAAAGTCCCCCTAACAAGGTGACATATACTTTTTACTGTGATCATGATTACAATAAATGCAGATGCGCGCTCAACTTAAATGGGAAGACCATTTATCTATATACAAAGGTTTTTGGCACCGTTCATTAGACAAGAGCTATATAAGGAAGGACCTTACTTAACGTCACCGAAGAGATTGACATTTCAACCCCGACCGGACTCGACAATACTTTAGATCGCGTCCACCTCATGCTATGCGAGATCCATCCATCGGCTGGAATATTGTATGTTTTGGTTTACGGACAGTAGCAGACTATTTGGATGCGATATCAAGATTTTATGGAATATTAAGGATAATATCTATGCTACACTCCTTTCACTAACCTGTGACCCTACCATATATTACATCTCTCTCATATTTTTGTATCTCTTATCTCTCTTATCTCACGTAATCTCTCTGTCTCTCTGTCTCTCTGTCTCTCTCTCTCTCTCTCTCTCTCTCTCTCTCTCTCTCTCTCTCTCTCTCTCTCTCTCTCTCTCTCTCTCTCTCTCTCTCTCTCTCTCTCTCTCTCTCTCTCTCTCGCTCTCTCTCGCTCTCTCTCTCTCGCTCGCTCTCGCTCTCGCTCTCTGCTTATTAAACCAAACTTAACAAAATTATTTACCAGTTATCTTTTCGTATAAATCACATAAAATCTTCTCATCTGCAAAAAATTCTTAAATCATACATAATCTTTTATCCTAATTTAAAGGATCACGAAAAAATGAAATTTTAATGCTAAAATTACTTGTAAATATGATGTTATGCTATAGCTTAAGTTATTCATATTAGAGAATGTAAAGAAAATTATGTAGACAATTGGTACCTTAATTATTTCCACAATAATGTAAAATTTTTCTAAGATTGGGCGTTAAATGTGAAAAAGAACTTACCATCTCTGTAAATATAATAAAACAAAAATAATAACAAACTTGGAGATATTATTACATAGAAAGAAAAGTTAGACGTTGCTATATAATATGACAACAAACTTGGAAATATTAAGTTCTTACCATTTCTTGAGTCTTTAGAAAGTAAATTCAAAATACAAAAGTATTGTTGGGTTAATATAAAGATTTCCAATTATTTGACTCATATTGTGGAAATATAGGAAAAGACCAATTCTAATTTTGGCTAAGCACATTATATTTTCTGATTTATTAGATAAAAAGCAGTACTTCAGTATTTTATTTTTAATAATATTTTCAACATTATATATATAATTATTACTAACAAGTTAGTAATTGACAAGCCTATATATATATTATAATACAATAAATTAACTGAGATAGATATAAGATAGAACGTTTCTATAATTAATGTACAGTTCATGATATTTGTGTTATTTACGTTTTCCTATAAGGTTAAATACTTTGTTTTGATAAAATAAGGTTCAAGACTTAAGACGGACTACCAAGAATATTTCCAAGCTAGCATAGCTCACGCATAAGCAGCAGCATACGCAAATGTTTGGTGAATCATTACTAATACTATGGTGGTGTTTGCAAACTCTTAAAAAAAAACTATAATCAGCTTTTTATATGAACAAGTGATTTTCGGGTGTTTACAAATATAGCTTTTTCGGTTACAAAACTTTTTTAAGCTGAAAACCCCCCACAATCTTAAAGCTGGTGTGAGGGTGCTTGATTTGACAATAGATCGTTTTATATATATGCGAGTCTCGGTTACAAGTGAGTGGTCCAGCAATACAACGAGCCTATCTCAAATCAGACCTACACTGCGAGTCTTGTGTAGGCTTGGTCCGGAACACCGCGGACCCTCGCCTCGATGCTTGGATGGGAGCGGAATATCGGTAAATAGACCGAAGGGACGTCGGTGATCACCTTCGATGTGATGTCGAGGATGACCCCCGATGTGAGATCGGTGATGAGGTGGTATGACGTGTCACAGGCGTGTGTTGTAGTTACGATATCGAATGAGATATCAAAAGTAACATCGGTGATGTATTTCGATATGACGAGTGGTAGCTGAGGGATAATCATTGCTTATTTTGGGATCCGGGCACCGCGTATTTATAGACCTTGGGATCCGGGGACCACAGTAACATATCAGTGATGATTACCGATATGACATCGAATATGATCCCCGATATGCTCCAAAATGGGCCTGGTTTGGGCCTGGCCCAATATGCGGGAAATGCCCATATCATGTAGTCCCCCAATTTGGGGATTCTTATCTTAGAGATAAGGATTCGCAAATTTAATTTAAAATTTCTGGGTTACCAGTACCCTTCGTCCCGCCAGTTCAAATGACGGAGATCAAACTTGTGGGGAGTGCACTTGTGATGAACGTCGAGTTTGAGGTCCTCGTTTGAATTCTAGTTCCCTTGGTATCCGGGTTCCTTGAAAATTATGATGGGGTTGCCGGGGCAGTTGTTATATTCTCGCGGGTCTTCGTGTAGTAGGGTAGGATGTCGGGTTTTAACTTCGATCTTATGTCGAAATTCATATTCGATATAACATCGAAAGTATATTTCGATGTAGTTGAGGCCTCTGTCTATAAGTAGGGCTTGCAGGAGACTCTGAAGTTCATAGTTTTCTGTGTTTTCTCTGTCGCCTAGCGTAACCACATCGGTAAGTATATCGGTAATTATATTCGATATATCTCTCGACGTGTATTTCGACCTCTCTGTTGTAGTTGGCATCTTATTGTTTTCTTCTACTGATATTCCAATTATTCTGCAGGTATATTACCTTTTTCTGAGATAATTCGTTAGAATGGGGTTTAGACAATTGATGCTTAGACTTCAAGCCGATCGTGAGGCTCAGAAAGCTGCTGAAAAGGCGGCAGTTGTGGTGGCGCCTGAAATGAGGCCTGCGTCTAGCTTTGACCTGAATAATGCAGTTGTTGAGTTTCCGGGTGAGGCGTCGGGAGTCGAGCGACCTCCCGCTAGCACTGTGGTGCCTGAATGTGTTAATGAAGAAGGTTTTAATAATGTTCCTGCCATGGTTGGATCCCTGAGCCAAGACATCCTTGACGTGGTGGGAGGCCCGGATGGTGCGGCCAGCCTTTTGGAGGTGTTGACCTCGAAACAAGGGGGTGTGGCTCTTCAATCTGACGGGGTTGTGGTGAGAGAGAGACCATTTGCGAGGTCTCCTTCTGGAGAGTATGTCGCTCCACGTTCTAAATCGTTGGCCGATATTCATTTGATCAAGGATGTTGGAGGTTCGGAATCGAATACCCCTGTCAATTTGGGCGATTTTGCGGATGCGCCTTTTATAGTGGGGTCGGGTTCTTCACGCCAGAACCTTATTAGTGACAAGGGAAAGGCGACCGTTTCAGGTATATCCGATAAGGGTAAGGGGCCACTGCAGGAGCCCTCGATATTGGGGGGCCACGCCCCTATTTTTCCTGGGATCCCGATTGTGAAACCTGTCGTTGACCTAAGTAGGATATCAGGTAATAAAAGGTCTCGCGAGGGAACTGTCCACAGTGGCCACTCATCTTCCAGCTCGGGCCCTCGGAAGGCAGGTGCTGTCAAACCCTCAAAGCGAGTGGAATTCCCTAAAGCAGATGCTGTACGGGGGATGACGCGGGCTTTCCCTCCTCCAGCGAATGTGCGGGTGCTCACCGAATTTGAACGGGTCCAAAATATACGCCGCAGCATTCACCTGTTCCAAAGTGTATGTATCTGAACACGACTTCTATCGTTTTCATTTGGATGTTTAGCATAATGTCATGTATTGTGCAGACGACCAAGCTGGCGGTCTCTTGTCTGAAGATCGTTCTCGAGTCCAAGGGTGACCCTGACGCGGTTGCTGCCGAGCTCGAGGCTGACATCTTGAAGATGGGGGAATTCAATCCCATGGTGTTGGAGAGGTTGGAGGCTGAAAAAGAGGATGCACTGAAGACATGTCGTACGCTCCGGGAGGAGTACAATTTGTTGAAGGGCAACTTCAAAACATTAGTGACTGAGCTCAATCAAGGAAAGGCGCATGAATCTGCGGCCAACAAATAGCTGGAAACACTGAAGGCTGAGGTGTCGGCGGTGAAGGCTGCTAACGAACGTCTCTCGTTGGAGCTCTCCACTACCAAATTAGCTCCCTTGGACTTGGTATGTATCTTGTGTACGATATCTGTTTCTATATTTTTGTCCTCTTGTATTAACTAGAGTTTAACTTGTAGGAACGTCGTCCTGATCTCCTCCGAGACTTAGTTTTGAAAGTTCGGGAGGCCGCATTTCATTCTTGCGTAGGGCAGGTATTGAAAAATGATGGTTTCAAGGATTCCCTCGAGTTCGGCGGGTTGAATCCAAGGCACGATCACAAAGACTTGCCGATTGGTGGATTAAACGAGGTGGAGGAGGGTACGGCCGACCCTGATGTGTTTTCCGAGGTCGTTGTGAAGAAGACTGCAGGGTCCCTGTGGGAGTAGCTGTTTGCTGCTTTTATTGTAACTTGAATTTATCCCTTTTTGGACTATTTCCGATTCGTGGTTCTGTAACTGAATATATATTTCTCTATTGTTTTCATAGTATGTGACTCTTCGTGGCCTTGTTGTCTGATAATTTGTCGATTTTATTTTATTGTCGTGATGGTGGAATATGTCGTATTCCGATATCTGAGGCGCAGTCATTTCGTTCTCGTATTTGATGAGATTCGTTTAATCTATTTGTTGTCAGTCAATAAATGATTAGAATTTCCTTGGGGTTGGTAGAAACGTGGGTAATCTGCCCCTGCTTCTGTGTGTACGATCGACCCCATTATTACAGGGGATATTCTTCTTATGGTTAAGGGCCCATAGAGCCTGCCTCTTCACCCAGTTTGTTTTATGGAATTCTCGCCAATAGGCTCTTCATCTATCTTGATTTATGGGATTTTCACCCGATAGGCTCTTCACCTAACGTAATGTATGGGATTTCCACCCAATAGACTCTTCACCTAGCTTGATTTATGGGATTTTCACCCAATAGGCTCTCCACCTAACATAATTTATGGGATTTCCACCCAATAGGCTTTTCACCTAGCTTGATTTATGGGATTCTCACCCAATAGTCTCTTCACCTTACGTAATTTATGGGATTTCCACCCAATAGGCTCTTCACCTAGCTTGATTTATGGGATTTTCACCCAATAGACTCTTTACCTAACATAATTTATGGGATTCCCACCCAATAGGCTCTTCACCTAGCTTGATTTATGGGATTTTCACCCAATAGGCTCTTCACCTAACGTAATTTATGGGATTTCCACCCAATAAGCTCTTCACCTAGCTTGATTTATGGGATTTTCACCCTATAGGCTCTCCACCTAACATAATTTATGGGATTTCCACCCAATAGGCTCTTCACCTAGCTTGATTTATGGGATTTTCACCCAATAGGCTCTTCACCTAATGTAATTTATGGGATTTCCACCCAATAGGCTCTTCACCTAGCTTGATTTATGGGATTTTCACCCAATAGGCTCTCCACCTAACATAATTTATGGGATTTCCACCCAATAGGCTCTTTACCTAACTTGATTTATGAGATTTTCACCCAATAGGCTCTTCGCCTAACGTAAATTTGTTTTTTTTTGAATCGACCCCGTTATCACAGGGGATTTTTTCTTGAATCGACCCCGTTATCACAGGGGGTTTTTCATGTGGGTAGGGGCGCATCCCGTTATCACAGGGAACCCGCTATCTGTTGAATTGTTTTTGATTGACCCCGTTATCACACAGGGGATATTTTTTGTGGGTAGGGGCGCATCCCATTATCACAGTGAACCCGCTACCTGTTGAATTGTTTTTGATCGATCCCGTTATCACATGGGATATTTCTTGTGTTGTAGGCGAAGCTTTTCGTTGTCTTTTTGACTATGTCTCTTGATGACTCTGTCGTCATTGAATATGTAGGTCATTGAGGCCTGTAAGACAGCATAGCCAAGAAAATTTTTGATGTAAACGCGGGTCAAAAACCCGTTTTGTCCTTTATTTTGGCATCATCACCAAAATGAAATGATGACATTCCGTTATCAGAGGTCATCGACGAGACCTGGAAATCATAGGTCAACTACAACTTCCTATTCTCAAAATAATATTGCCTAAACTTGTCCTCAAGCCCTAGCGTCTGATGCACATGATAAGCCCTATACAACGGGGTCAAATCAAACCCTAACACCCCGTTATCTCCATCGATCTCATTATCGTCTGCTTCTTCCAACGCATACACGCAGTCCCTCAATCAAAGCCGACACTTGCCCAATGGCGAGCTGACCTAGATTACGACTCACTGAGCATAGCGAGAGCAGAGCTCCCTGAGGTGAACGCAGGCGGCGAAGAGTTAATCGCGAGGGCGATGTTGGAGCACTTGTTCTTCGCCTCGACGAAGGAGTCGAGGGAGGTGAGGAGTGGAACGGCGACGTTTTGGAGCTTGGAGTTGGAGTTGGAGAGGGAGGATTTGAGCGAATCGACGTCGGAGAGGAGAGATTAGAGATCATCGACGGCCATGATGAAGTCCTGGTAGTGAGTGCGGCAAACATCTTCGATCTCGAATTCTTTGGATTTAGAGAAGTGTTTGAGGTGTTGGAGCAGGGTTTCGGGTTTGCCGGAGGCGAAGACTTTGCGGACGAAGGGGGCAAGGTCTTCGCCGTTGCAGATGGCGAAGGAGAGGAGGATCTGCTCCTGTTTGTCCGTCGTGTCGCCGTTGTCGCGGGCTTTTTTTTGTTATATTTCTTTGATTTTTTTTTTCTGGATTAGGTGGATATTCCAGGTATTAAAAATATAATTTAATGGGTCAAACCGGGTCAGGTGTGGTCAATCGGTGGCCACGTACGCATTTACCGAGCCATTTTAATTTTGGGCCGATGAAGGGACCAAAAAACCAAATTAGGGGACCATTTCGGCGAGGTGACTAGTTAGGGGACCATTTTGGTGATGATGCCAAATTAAAGAACAAAACGGGTATTTGACCCTGTAAAAGCTAATAGGGAAGCACAAAATGATGTGCCTGTGTTATTTGCGGGATGTTCCCACAATGTGGAAATATCAGTTCATACGAGAGACAGTGTTTTCATTGTGCTCTATCGCGCCTGTTGTACCTGTTTGTACCTGTTGTACCTGTTTGAATAGGAAATATAGAATAATCTGGGGTAATGCCCCCTGAATCACCCTTTAATATACTCTATGTCCTTTTCGGGCATAGTAATGGGCGATCCCTTGAGCCATATACCTGTAAGTGGGAGATGTGCTAAACATATATCTAGGGGAACCTTCCCCAATTCTTGTGCCATTCTCTGCACTTCTATAATGTCCGCTTAGGACATATCCCTGCATGAAATATGAGATTGCACCAAGCAACAGAAAAAAGGTAATAATGGATAATGGTCGAGGGCTAGGTAACCCAGCCCGCCTACGAGGGGTACAGGTAACCCAGCCCGCCTACGTATCCCGTTGCATGGGGAATCAGACCGGCGTAGTTTCCCCTGTTTTAAGTTACATGCCGACCCACGAAGGGGCTAAATAAGAGATAACGGTCGAGGGCTAGGTAAACCTAACCCGCCTACGTATCCCGTTGAGTGGGGAATCAGACCGGCGTAGTTCCTCCTGTTTTAAGTTTACAGACCAACCCACGCTGGGGAAATGTTTCCATTGTTCAAACATAATTTAAAAACTGCTGAAATTAAAAACATTGTTCTGTTTGCTCCTCATGGCGATCACTCCGTGCGCGGAATGTATTCTTGGTGTGGGACTTGCATTTCCTGTCTTCTTCTGATTCTTGGGTGCTTCAACGAGTCTAGATAGCACATCCATCCCTGCACCTGGTCACCTATGATCTCACCAACTCCTTGAGGTGTCGGGAATTTTCTCTTCTGGTAATAAGTAGAGACCGCTGCCCTGATCTGGTTGAGCGTCGGTCGGCCAATGATGGCGTGGTAGGAAAATGGAGTGTCGACAATTGTGTATTTTATCGGTGTGACCCGAGTGCGTGGGCTCCTGCCAAACATAGTGGGGCAATATGACCTGTCCAAGCGACTCTACCTCTGCTCCACCAAATCCAGTCAACGGGGTGGATATCGGCTTCAGTTGGTCTGGGGCTATCCCTATCTGCTCATAGGCTTTAGAGAATATCAGGTGTGCGGAGCTCCCGCTATTCACCAACACTTTATGCACCTGATAGCCATCCACATTAATCGTGATAACCAGTGGGCAATCTAGTTTCCCTGCGGTCAAGGCCAATGGACTAAGCTGCTCCAAGTCTTTCTTGGTGAAGGAGATCTCCTGCTCCAAGTATCCTTCCGTCATGATTGCGTTGGTGTACCCAACATAGGCTCCACCCTGGAGTCTTCTCGTTATGGTTTCTCGGTCGTGAGCCGTGTCAGCTCCCAAGCTTCCCCCGCTGATCACATTTATAACGCCTCTGCTCGGGGCATTCACTATGGTCCTCCCTCGCTCCTCGGGTGCCTCAATCATCTTCTGTTTTTCTCTCTTGGGCGAGTAATCCCTTCTAGGGGAAGAGGATTGTTCTGCTCCTCTAGCATCCTCCCTGGCGCCCCTGATAAACTCGACTAGTTTCCCTTCTTTGATCAATCTTTTGATCTCGTTCCTCAGGTGTGTGCAGTCCTCTGTCCTGTGTCCAGGTTGGCGGTGGTATGCGCAGTATTTGCCAGATGACTTCATCCCGGGAGTCGCATTCAACGGCCTGGGTTCCATCAACCATCCGTTTCTTTTTGCCATTGCCATCACCTCTAGAATGCATCTGTTTAACGGGGTGTACGTCCTTGGGGGCCTTTCCCTATTGCGCTCTCTGTCTGCTGGGAAACGAACCCTGCCGCGTTGCCATCATTTCGTCCTCATAGACCATTTGATTTGCAGGTATGTTGATCTGTGCTATGGTGGGCTCAGTAAATTTGATTAGCTCCCCGGCGAACCTGCGATGGATCGTACCCTTAAAAAACATCATCATGACCTGACCGCCATGCGGCTCAACCACCTTCAGTAATTCATCGTTGAACCTCTTCATATAGTCTCGGAGGTTCTCTCTATCCCTTTGCTGCACGGCGCCGAGGTGTAGCTGGTTGGTCTTCATCCTCTTTTGGCTAGAGAATTGATTCTCAAATTTCTCCCTCAACTGCTCGTAATCCGTGATGGATCTGGCCTCCAGCCGGGCGAACCAGTCTAGTGCAGCGCCCGTTAAAGTGGTGGACAGGATCTTTGCCTTTATGTTCCTCGAGTAGTTGTGCAAGTTCAGAATGCTATCGACCTGATGGAGATGATACATCGGATCGCCTCTTCCGTCGTATGGCTTTATCACTGGGATCTTGTCCACTCTTTGCAATACATCGGCCTCTATCTCATCCGAAAAAAGGGTCTTACTGCGACCCTTCCCCTTACTCCGAGTCAGCTTTCTCGACAATTCCGCCCTCTCGCGGTCTAGCTGTTCCATCCTCCTTGAGATCACCCGCAGTATCTCTGCATCCTTATTCTTCGAATACACAACCTCGGCGCGGTCGCGACCGCGTTTCATTCTCCGGACTACTTCTTGCCCTCTCACGGTCTAGCCATTCCATCTTTCTTGCTAGCTCCCGATCTAGGGTCCTGGGGTCCCGTCTCTCCGCCCTGTCGTAAGCAGTGGGTGATATCTCTTTGAAAGAGTCCCCCGTGTCCTCATGTTCGTCGCATCCTTGCCTTGCCCTTCTCTCATCCGCTCTGAATTCAGTCGGCCTCGCCCGGATGTCCTTTGCCCTTTGCTCCACCAGACGTGGGAACAAGGTCTCCAATGTGGAATTCAGCGCGGCTCTCACAGTGGCGTTGATCTGAGCTTGCATCTCCGGGGTTATAGCGGCGGGATGGACGGTGCTTTGTCCCGCGGGCATTGTCTCCTCCTGGCCGGGACAATCCGTATTTGGCGCTTCGCTCATTGGAATGTCAGCTGCGTGGTTCTCGATGGGCGAGCCCTCAGTCTCGGGTTCTGCCGCACTTGGTGTAACATGGGTCGGACCTACATTTGAGGCTCGCGGCGGCCTCCCGAGCCCGCGCCTTCATTGCACTTGTGGAGGAGGGAGCTCCATCTCGGCTCGAGCCACTGTCTGTTCTCGGTCAGTCGGGTGTTGCGGGGTTTGCGTGTTCTCCATCTTGGCGCTCCTAGTCACCACTCCGTTAAACTCGGATCGGGTCCTCCTTCCTTGCATCTCAGCGTCCTTGTCCGGAAACTGGTGTTCTCACAGACAGGGCCACTGATTTGACAATAGATTGTTTTATATATATATATATGCGAGTCTCGGTTACAAGTGAGTGGTCCAGCAATACAACGAGCCTATCTCAAATCAGACCTACATTGCGAGTCTTGTGTAGGCTTGGTCCGGAACACCTCGGACCCTCGCCTCGATGCTTGGATGGGAGCAAAATATCGGTAAATAGATCGAAGGGACGTCGGTGATCGCCTTCGATGTGATGTCGAGGATGACCCCCGATGTGAGATCGGTGATGAGGTGGTATGACGTGTCACAGGCGTGTGTTGTAGTCACGATATCGAATGAGATATCGAAAGTAACATCGGTGATGTATTTCGATATGACGAGTGGTAGCTGAGGGATAATCATTGCTTGTTTTGGGATCCGGGCACCTCGTATTTATAGACCTCGGGATCCAGGGACCACAGTAGCATATCGGTGATGATTACCGATATGACATCGAATATGATCCCCGATATGCTCCAAAATGGGCCTGGTTTGGGCCTGGCCCAATATGCGGGAAATGCCCATATCAGTGCTTTTGGCTTAACTTAAAGTTGTGAATTTCTACTTTTCCACTAGAATTTGCAAACACCACCTATTTTTTAATTAGTAACATCATCAAATTATTTTTCACATATGCACCTGATCTATTCCAATAAATATATGATTAAAGTGATCATCGATTAATTTTCAACATTTTTTATGTCGTCACATTTTCACGATGAAGATTTATTACTTATAATAATGCTGACATCAAGTTTAAAAATCTGGCTTATAGTATCAAATTAAACTTGTGTTCACATTTATTGTGGGACTTTATTCCTAGACTCTTTTGAGAATCGGGACATGTGTCAACTGTCAAGCAATAAACAGTTCGTGCTTAATTAATTAACATTTTATAAGACGTTCTTATGCACTGATTATATTTTTATAAGCAAACTTTAGTCTGTATCACTACGGCTAATTGGCTAAACTTTTACTGATATTGACTATCTTTGACCACTTTTCAGAAAGTAATTAGTAAATATTATTGTGTAATCTATAGCTAATGAAACAATGGACCATATATTATGGGTATCAGACAAAATGTAAGTTTAGCGGATCCACTAATGTTGTTTCCCCGTTCTTCTATCACATGTTAATTGAAATTGTACACATTGATAACCTAAGTTATGTCATTATCTATCACGAAAGGCTGAAACTAGTATTAACATTAACAATATTCCTCTGACTTCCGTATCTTCGAGTTTAATTATTTATTTTGTGGACGGTGATCTTTTTTATCTAAGTATAACTAAGCACATGATATATTTATAAAATAGATAATGAATAATGAGATTCTATGCCTTGTACTAAGAATGTTGTCAAAGTTTTAAGATGCGAGGTGTTTATTAGCATCTAATCGTAATGCCACTAGAAAATGATAAAATTATTTATATACACTTTTACTTAACATTTTAAATGTGCTCATTGAACTATATATAGTATTAATTTGCGTGTATTGATTCGTTTTGCATTCTTCTTGTGTACTCTTATGCATAATTTTAAAGTTTTTATTTGTTTTCATGAATTCGTAATATTTTGTGGATTTTTTTTTAAAAAACAATTATAGAGGACCGTAATGAAATAATCAGAAATATAGGATAAAAACGTAAATAACAAAGTTGGAGGGGGTATAAGTTGAAGGGAGAAAAATGGTCGATAACATCATTTTTCTTTCTTATTAATAAGTAGAAGATATAGTAGGATACTTGGCCCCGCACGGGCAAGCTTAATCCTAAATGATCAATATAATTGTGTGTTTAAAAGTATTTTTGAAATTTTACTACTAACTAATTGCAATTTATAGATTTTGTTTAATATTCAACCATATTTAACAAACATGTTAATTTGGACCATCACGAAGGTTGTAAATGTCTTTTTTTTTTTTTTAAAGTTGAACTTCATACATTGTGAAGAGTTTTCATCCTTGGTGATCTTGGTTTTGAAAATTGTGAGGAACTACGTATTAAATGGCATAATCTATTACTTAAAGAAAAGTTAAATAAATTACTTTTTCTTCATATTTATGATGTTTCTTTCCATTTTGCAGCTGCTTTCATCATCTTTAATAGTACCACTCACCACAAAGCCTGTCAAGTTATCCACCAGCTTATTTCCGACGTACAACTGCACACTTTGCCTCGCTGCCTCAAAATCAATGATATATATCTATTGACTCTTTGCCTATATTTTATCTTTGCTAATTTGTATATACTGGTGCGCATCTGTGCTGCTTTTATTTTTCTTGTCATACATTCTGGCGCGTGTTAACTCTTGATTTTTTACCATTTGCACATTTATTTTCTCTTTCAATCTAGACTAAATTAATTATTGTTTGAAGCTTTTTAAAGTTTGTGGACTTCAAGTAATTTTAAAAGTATTTTGGTACATTAAAATGATTTATGTAATTTTGTGGGATCTTTCTACAATGCATAAACAACCAAGATGATAATAAAAATTATTATGAAGGAATGGTAATAAAAGAAATAAAAGAAAATAGAAAGAAAAAGCGACTTTAAGAGAGAAAAGAGAGAGGACTGGGGAGACACGTTCAGAGAAGAGAGAGGAGGGATGAGAGGGGAAAAAGACTTTACTATGAAAAGGAGAGAGAGTGTAATGGGCCTAGAAAATGGAGAGAGGAGAGTGTTAATTGTCTTATTTGTTCAGTGTAAAAAAAGAAATCTGTGCAAGTGAAATAGTAAGATGGGGTAATTAAAATAAACAAAGGAGTAATAATGGAAGCAAAAATTGGTTGATAGAGATTTTCGCTTATTATTATAGTATAGATATATATATCTTTATGTTTATGTTTATCTTTATCTTAATCTTTACTATATAATAAGAATGAATGTTTAAAGCAAGCTGGAGACGGAGATTTTTCGTGTTCCAATTTTGCCCATGTAAGTTCAACTAATTAATGTATTATATTTTGTTTTACAGTAATAAACATCTGGATGGCACATATTAATCAGTTGGGACCCACAATAATAAAATTTCTTAACTTGTTGTCCCCCGTAAATTGCAGAATAGTCCTTCCATTTTTTAAGTATTTCGGTCTCGCCTCAAAAGTTTTACATCTCGCATTTATTGGCTTGCTGTAAATTGCGGAATGATCCTTTTAATTTTTTACTTCTTCTAAATTTAACCCAATAGTTTTTGTAATTTATTTATAGGCCCTACTAAAATTATTAATTGGTTCTTTTATTTTAGAATTATTTCAGTTTTGTCCCAAAAGTTTTGCTACTATATTTTTTGGGGTTTTCCCGTAGTAAATAACTTGTGTGCTCGCGCATATTAAACAATTGAGACCCACTTAGTATAAATTGATTAACACTCAATATCGTGGGTGTCCGCTGTAAATTTTAGAACATATCTTTTAATATATTATATTTTTGGTTATGCAGTAATACATCATTGAAATCGTCCCAGTTAGGTTTCAGTAATTAATAGTACTACGGTCCAGGTGTATTTACATTGGTCCCGCCTAATATTTGTTCTTAATTAGCAATCTCATCATATGCGATTTCTTACACTTTCCAATTTTTTGATGGTATGTAAAATGACTAGGTTTGTTACAGTACGTGATTTCTACGAAATAAAAAAATGTCAAGAATGAGTGAGAATTTCTTCTATTAGAGAGGAAATTAAGAATAGGAAATTAAGAGATAGGCACACGAAATACGTAGAGGTTAATCTTTGGTTTGAAAGCAGGGAAAAGAAAAAAAAATCAACTCACTTAATATAGATCTAGCACTGGGCATAAGAAATTCATACAGGTTAATATTTGATTTGTGGCTGAAAATCCGTCTATGTGGGTTTTTACATGAGAGAGAAATTCATAATACAAAAGTTATACGTCTTACATTTATCGATCTGCAGTTAATTGCAAAATGGTCCTTTTAATTTTTTACTTCTTCTAAATTTGAGACCCTACTGTAAATTATTAACAGGTGCTTTATTGTAATATTATTTCAGTTTTGCCTAAAAAAGTTTTGCCACAATATTTTTGGGGATTTTCCGTAATAAATAGCTTGTGTGCTCGCACGTATTAAACAATTGAGACCCACTTAGTATAAAATTGATTAACACTGAATATCGTGTGGGGTCCGCTGTAAATTTTAGAACATACATTTTAATATATTATTTTCTTAACCCGCCATGACGGAAGATATATACATATATATATATATATATATATATATATATATATATATATTAGAGTAACATACACAAAATCAACAACTTTATATCACCATCACACATCGAGAAAAGCAAAAAGCAACAATTGTCACTCATATTTTTTAAGGAAAATAGTCATTAACATAATCTGAGATGTTAGTTTCATCTAAATCTTAACATTTGCTTTCTAGTATGAAAACTTGAGTTTATTGTGTTGCATGGGTTCGGATAGGACGATATGGATTCGGTACGGTACGTATACGCCGATACGACATTTTTTATAAATAGCCGATTTCGATACGGCAAGGATACGTCAATATATAATTTTTTTAATATTTATTATATGTATTTTTTATTTTTAACAAACAATGGAATTTAAAACTTAAACAAGAAAATTGAAAATACACAACAAAAAGGTTTCACGTTAGAAAAGGCCATGCATCAAGACTAAAAGAAAACATACAAACGTGAATTATGACTAACAAGTTAACAACAAGTCAACAAGCTTGGTGTAATATTACAAAATCAAGATGTTCGATACTCGACGATTAATGAGTACATAAAGTTTGTAAGAAAGACCCATAATATTTTCGATACACCTAAAAAAACGTAACGGATAGGTATCATGATTTTTTTATTTTTTAAAATTAAATGATATGCCACGGCAAGCGCATGTGCCTATAGTCCAAAAATTAAGGTCATAAATCATACTAAATTTCCCAAAAGGGTCCACGAATACACAAATCCGGTAACGTATGTTGTTTACTAGTTGAACTTTTCTTTCCTTCTTGAACGAACTTGATCTCATTCTTGAATAATTGCTTCCTTCTCTAATTCATACTATGATATGAATAAATCCTAGTTGCACTCGAAGCCCAAATATTTCGGTCTTCAAATGTGTGACTGCGCTGAGCGTTTGAATCTACATGTAATGCTCTTCATTATGACCCCTGATCGTAATCAGATAGGGAGAAAATTGTGAGAATCGGCAATAAGGGAATAAAGGCAAAACTTAAAGAAAGTAGTTAAACACATTGTTTGAAAATATTCTGGTATCAATGTTGTCCTGATGTTGGCCCAACATCGATTTAACATTGTTTCCAGTACACTTTGCATTGTCAGTAATATCGATAGAATTATGTATTATGGGTATATGAAAGAAAATACATATGCTGTAAATAATGGGGTGTTTCTAGATTATCTGACAATTCGTATGATGCTTATGTGATGATAGTCATTTAGAAAGTTCCCCTAACAAGGTGGCATACACTTTTTATTGTGCTTTAAATGTGATGATATATATGTATCTCTTTAAATGTTCTCTTGTACCAAATACTTTACCGATATTTTCGGATAAAATTGATACCTTATTGGAAAGAATTATACTATATTTCATACTCAACTATAATAAGATAAACAAGGCAACAGTTTTCCAGGAAATAAATTATAGATCATTAAGATCTCGAAATATTATATAATAATAACATATAGTCTAACTATTTAATCATTTCAATTTTTAAGCCTGCATTCAAACACCGGAAATCCAAAACTGTTAAGCAGGTAATATGGCATTTAACATGGTATTCAAAATTAATTTAATAGCATTGAGTATATCTGTATCTAATTTGAATAACCTACCGCTTCTTGAATCCCATGGCACACCAACCGTTTTTTAAATTTAATTGCTTGAGTTATATAATTATTAAAAGTAATATCTATGCTACACTGCTTTCACTAACCTGTGACCCCACAATATATCACGTCTCTCTCCATTTCTATTATTTATACACTCTCTCTCTCTCTCTCTCTCTCTCTATCTCTCTCTCTCTCTCTCTCTCTCTCTCTCTCTCTCTCTCTCTCTCTCTCTCTCTCTCTCTCTCTCTCTCTAAAACTTAACAAAATTACTTACTTTTCATTATCAGTTATCTTTTCGTATAAATCACATAAAATCTTTTCATCTGCAAAAATTTCTTCAATCATACATAATCTTGTATCCTTATTTAAAGGATCACGGAAAATTAAATTTAAATGCTAAAATTACTTTTTAATATTATTCATATTAGAGAATGTGTAAACAAAATTACGTAGACAATTGGTACCTTTTTTATTTTCACAATAATGTAAACTTTTTCTAAGATTAGGCATTAAATGTGAAAAAGAACTTACCATCTCTCTAAATATAATAAAAAAAAATAGTAACAAACTTGGAGATATTATTGCATGGAAAAAAAAAGTTAGACGTTTCTATATAATATGACAACAAACTTGGAGATACTAAGTTTTTACCATTTCTTGAGTCTTTAGAAACTAAATTCAAAATACAAAAGTTTTATTGGGTTAATATAAAGATTTGCAATTATTGACTATACTTTTACAATAAATACTTGCAATATACTAAAATTATCATATTCCCTTACATAGAAACCACTGAGCTGCACATTTTAAAACTCTAAGTCCAAATATCATAAAGTTGATTCAAAATTTGATAACTTTATTGGAAGAAATAAAATTGAACTTTAATAGATAATCTCAAATAGTGGACTAGTACATAAAGCATGTGGTGGTGTTTTGCTATGTCGATAGACATGCAAATGAAAGAGGTATGAACATATAAAAATAAAGTAAGTTAATATGTAAAAGTATCTAATTTACTCATTAGAAAAGAAAGATGATGAATAATGAACATACAATTTACTTTTTTCCTAATAAATTGGCGTAATCTTAAAATAAAGAGAAAATATTAAGATTTCACAAAAATTTACCATAGAAAAAAGAAATTTTAGTTTTAATTTCATTAGGGAGGAGAGAGAAGAGATAAAATAAGAGAGAGAAGATAATTTACGTGAAATATAGGATTGGGGAGAGATAAAAATAAAAATAAAAATAAAATTAGGAGAGATGTGGTACATGGTGGGGTCACATGGTTTTTCTCTTTCTCACATATTACATAGATATTTGATCTCCTAATTATCTTCTTTTTACCGTAAAATCTTATGTATTCCAGCAAAATCATAAAATTTAATACTTCTAGTTTTTAATTTTTGGATATAGATTTGAATATGTTCAGTATAACTCTATAGATCCATTCATCTCGGATCCTATAGAAAAAAGGACAAAAATAAAATCTTCAACTTCTTCAATATTTTAATTTTTGACCCAAGGCTTTCATATAATAACATAATTTTCCCAATTTTATCTTATCGTAGGTAGTAGTGACATTTCACTTTCTTTTATCTGTCATTTATAAATGCTATTTCACTTTCTTTTATCTATCAATCTTATCTTATCGTAGGTAGTCGTTGGTTCCCTACACTAATGTCATTTATAATTGGCAAATAAATCTTTAAACTAATTATATTAGTAAATATTCCCCCATGACTTCAAAAATAAGGGCCCAATAACATATTTATGTTTTTTTTAATTGCATGTTTCCATAAAGAATGAACTTTATGAATTCAAAGTTTATTAAGTTACTTGGTTACTCAACTAAACATTATAAGTTATTGACAATTGTTTTTTAAAACTTAGGTAATAACTTTTCTAAAGTTGGGACGAGATGGAACAAGATCTCCTTAATCGCTTCTACAGTATGTGAAGGACCGTTAGCGTGATTAAACTCACAAATGCTCGCCAATGGGATGAAGAGTCGGTGATTGATTATATAAATCGTTGGAGAAATGTGAGTCTCAATCATAAAGACCGGTTGTCAGAGACTTTGGCTATAGAAATGTGCATCCAAGGAATGCGATAGGGGGCTCTGTTACATCCTCCAAGGAATACAACCAAGGAAGTTTGAAGAGTTAGCAACTTGTGTACATGACATGGAGTTAAGTATGGCTGCGAATGGAGTCAATGGATCGCCAATGCAACTTTCGCAAAGTTTCAAAGACAAGCAAGACGCGAAGAAATGAGGAAAACCTTTTAACAAAGCACATGCCAAAGAATATATGGCAGTGAATTTTACTCCATTGAGAATTCAGGCCAAGGCAAATGATAAGAATGACCAGCGAAATAGTGTTGTGGCCAATACTTCACAAGTTAATGAACAAAGAAAGGTGACACTCAAGGAGGTGTGATCGAAGCAATATACATTCCTTGATTCTGATGTTTTCGAAATATTTAACGATTTGGTTAAGGTCACTTTGGTTGAATTACCAGAAATGAAGAGGCCAGAAGAAGTTGGTCGTTTTGATGACCCTAAGTATTGCAAGTATCACTGTCTTGTTGGGCACCCATTCCATGATAGCTTCATATTCAAAGATGAAAGTGTAGGTATTGTCGTGAAGTGTTAGTCCAACATTCTGGCAACTTGTGTTGGCACAACACTATGTCCGAATTATTTAAGAATAATATTTTATTTTGCCTTTATTCTTAAACTCACCTAATTCCACAAGTTGTAGTTATATGTGATATATTTCGAGATATCAAGGACTCTAAGGATCGAGCGGACTTATACTTAAAGAAAGAAGATAAGCCGAAGAGAATTGAAGATAATATCAGAAGAACTCTTGAAGATAAACATCAAAGGAGATTCCAAAATTATCCAAAGAAGAAGAAAGCAATCACAACTCGTGTCTATCACGTCTAAGAAGAAGGACGATCAAATTCTATAAGAATGCGTGCTCGACATCAAGATTAATAACTGATGGGGGTATTTTAAGAAAGACCCAATATAAATATTGGGCCGGCCCACAAAGCAAGACCCATAAAATTGTGTATCGAACATGAGGGATTCGAGGTTGAACGAGTATCGAATGCGTCAGATTCCATCTAAGAGATAGATCAAATCAGCCTGATCCGAAACCCATTCCCCAACTACTACTGGGGCCCGCAGAACGGTGTCTATAAATACCTCATCCTCTGAAATTCTCAAGACGCACTCAAGACCATCTCTCATCTACTCAACATCGAAGCTTCACAATTCGATACTCACCGCTCGATTGAGGCTCTAGCATTCAATACTCACCGTTCGATCGAGGCTCCAACATTCGATACTCACCATTTGGTCGAAGAAACAAAATTGGATACACATTAAACTCTATCATTCCCATATCAAAATGTCAAGACTCGATATTGGACAAATTCGACATTCAATACACCGAGATTCCCCGATTCGATACTCCCTATATCGAATCTATGTGATTCGATATAATTTTAAGATATTGTAATTTAACTTGTACTATTTATTCAGCTTGTAATAGGTGTTCCGGAGCAAGTTAGTCCGATTTGTATTTGATTAGCATTATTTTAGCATTTAACAGGCCCATTGTAACAGTTTACGGTGTTTTATAACTCGGATGAAATAAGACTAAAATATTGGCGCCGTCTATGGGAACACCGCTTTTCCCAGTTTATTAGGTCGGACATCTAGAGTTACCGCATCACGAAGTAGAGCAGTGGAAAGCAAAAATGTTGAAGTTGAACGAGCAACAGCAAGTCACACTGTCCCAGTAGTTGAGGGACCAACAACATTACCCACTGGGGTACCAACGCCCGCGAGGTGGGAAATGCCCGGACCACACGGAGAGGACCGACCGGCACCAGACGCGGGCGCGACAAGGGCGACGGCTACAACAGCATTGCTTCCAAATAATCTGAGAGATGAAATTATGGAAATGGTCAAATCCGCGGTGGCTGCGGCACTGACCCTCGCACCGCCAATGCAAATACCGCCACCAGCGGGTCACGCTAAGGCCTTGCGGGAACAGGGTTCCGCGGCCAAAGGCCTAGATGGAGGAAATAAGTAAAAATCTCATGTGGATGACTGAAGAGGCAGACCTAACTCGGTGAAGGTACAATCAAAGAGGCACCACGACATAAGAGGAGAGAGAAAAATCAACAAGATGAACCGAGAAGGCAAGAGGATAACAATAAGAGAAAACGTGGGGGAAACCGAGAAAATGACTTTAGGTGGGAACGTGGCGAGGTAACGAGTAAGTTAGAAAGGCTCGAGAGGGAGAGGGCAGTAGTTGAAAGCCGAATGGATTGCTTGGGGAGTGCTCTCTAGAGTACCCCCTTTTATGAGGAAATAGAGGCAGAAGTTCTAGGGCACGGGGAGAAAATTCCCGATTCAAGGAGAACGTGCATGCCATAATTGGACCCCACGATCATCTTTTCCAACTGGACACCACGCTGACCCTGTACAGGTTCAAGGAGAACGTGCATGCCATAATTTTTGCCACAACCTTGGTTGGGGTAGCGTTGGACTGGTTCACCCGAATTGCTATGGGATCTATTAAAACCTACAAACTACTGAGAAAGATGTTTGGAGATCAATTCTCAAGCCAGTCGAGGCTGGTGCTGGACTGCTCCCATTATACTCCCTCAAGAAAGATACAAAAGAAATTCGGAAGGACTTTATGAAGCATTTCAACGCATAATTGCTAAAGATAGACTTCCCCAAAGGGGAAATGATCATGAGCATAATCTTATGTGCAACCAACAATGTGGCATTCAAGGATGATTTGCTTAGGTTGCAACCTAAGACCATTGAAGAGATAAACAAAATTGCGCAGCAGATTGTGCACCGCGAGGAGATGATGGCCACAAAGGCAATTGTTGTTTCACCCCTAAGAGAGAAGGAGAGAGGAAGGGAGGACTAAAACCGCAATAGAAACAGGAATTACATGTATAGCGATACGTCGCCAAGACGGTATACACCCCTGAACGCTAGCATCATAACGGTGTTCAGAATGACAAAGAGGAAAGGTTGGGTGAAGGAGCCAAGAAAAATGAGAGACTCCAAGGCAATCAGGTTGTCAACCCAATACTGTAAATACCACAAGCACAATGGCCATGAAACCGAGGATTGCAAAGATCTGAAGGACGAGATCGAGCGACTGATCAAGGATGGCAAACTCGTGGAGTTTGTCAGGAAATTGAAGGAGCGGGAAGACAACGCTGATAGGGATACATCCCGCTCGCCAAAGAAGGACAAGCAAAAAATAGTTGACACTCTGCATGTGTTGGATTATCCCTAAATCGCATACAACAACGTTAGGAGAGGAATTATAAATATGATGTAAGGTGAACTTGTTGTCAAAGATTCCACAAATGGCATGAAGAAGATCTCCAGGCTTGTTGAATCAGACTGTTTGGTCAATTTTGTTGACCTATTTAGAATGGAGGAAATGCCAGAGGAAGAGGTTACTTTCTCAACGGTGAATATGCGCAAATTGAGTGCCCAAGCCATTTAGACAGTAAATTTGAACTCTCCGTTAGTGATAACGGTGGACATCGCCAATTTCAGCGTAATGAAAGTGTTGGTGGACCAAGGTAGCTCCATGAATATTCTGATGGGGACAACTTGGGATAAGATGGGGTTGGGCGATGAAAGATTACAATCGGTTCGAACCTCGCTTCATGGTTTAGGGGGCCCAAAGATAGTGCCCCGTGGAATGGTTTCACTCCCGACTTCATTGGGAACCGTGCCCTAAAGAAGAACACTACAGGCAGAATATGTCGTGATTGACATGCCATTTCCATACAACGCCATTCTAGGAAGCCAAGCGCTGAACGCATTCCAAGCGTTGCCATCGACCTACCATCAAATGGTAAAGTTTCCCACTCCTGCCGGAACAGGTGAAGTCATAGCGGATCACATAGAGAGTTAGCAATGCCATGTGGCATCGCTCCGACTGCGACCACTGGAGGAGCAAGAGGCAATGGAAACTTTGGGACCCATTGGGATGGAGCAGATCGATTGAATCGCTCTTGTCTCATTTTTTGCAAGTCTTTAGTTTTCTTAATATTTTTAACAACTTTTATTCGTCTCCTCTACCCTGACGAGTATGAGGGGCAGACATGTACTAACTTAAAATAGGGACACCGAAGACTTGAGCCTCGAGGACTACCTCGGGGAACATAGGAGAATGGGCTTTGAAGTCAAGCTCCGATCTATTTTGTAATATGATTATGTCTCCACGTGAGACACTTTTGAGTTATCCATTATATTACTATCTTAGCACTTGCAAACACATAACATTGATAAAGTGCAAGACCCAAGAAAGTTCGGCCAATGAACGAGACGTACACTCTGTCCAAAGTGACAAGTGATAACCGTAAATCCCAAAAGACGAAGAGATGGGACGGACACTCTGTCCAAAGTGACAAGTGATAACCACAAAACCCAAATAGATGAAGAATGGGATGAACAGTATGTCTAAAACGACAAGTGCTAATCGTAAATCCCGAGAGATGAAAAATAGGACGAACACTATGTCTAAAACGACAAGTACAAATCGTAAATCCAGAGAGAAGAAGAATGGGACGGATATAAACCAAGCAAGCGAACAAGTATCGAAAGATTAAACGAGAAAAAGTAAGACATGAGTTAAAAAGGCGACGTAGCGCCAAACCAAATTAAAATTGTTCATAAAGACAGAAAATTAAGACCGAAACCCTTAGACTTCGGCATCATCCTCATCCTCATAATAGGGGTAATCAGGAGGCATAGGAGGAGGTGGAGACATTCCCTGAAAAACGAGGTTCTCACTCTCAAGCATACTCGTCAATTCATTGGCGGCAGCAGGTTGATCATTGGCGGCAGCCAGAAGTACTTCTCTATTAGGCCCCAGCGAGAGGTCTAGCCACTGCGGGTTAAAATTGCCATGAAGATATTTTGTGCTATGAACTTGCTGAACAGTAAGCACTTGGGCTTTTCTAGCATCATGAGCCCCTCTCCGAGAGCTGATCTCTTGGAAAGAGTTGCTCCAGAGAAACTCCTCGGCAATTCCACCCTTTGTTGAGTAGTGGGAACCTAGTCAATCAATAAAACCAGATTAACAAAGAAGAATAGAAAAGTATATATTAAAAGGTCTGATAAAAGACATTACTTGGCTGACACCACAGGCATATCCGACCTCCTCAGCTTGTGCATTCTTCTTTTTCTCGGCGGCAAGCTCCTTCTCGAGCTCACCAACCCGCTTCTCCAACACAGCCTTACTGGACGAAAGATTGGAGACCTACAGCTCGAGCCGATCAACGGTCTCCTCTACGAGCTTCACCGTGTCCCTGTCCTTGGCATATCGGGCAGTGTAATCCCTAACCTGCTGCATAGCCTTGTCCTTCTCTTCCAAAGCCACTCTCATGGCATCGGGATTACTATCCCGGAATTCATCCCTCAAGCGCTCCTGCCTGCTCACCTCGATCATGGCATCCACAACCCCTCTAATCTGAGAAAAAGACATAAAAATGGTTCAATATTAATTGTATTCGAGAGAAGGATTTTTAAAGCGTTAATCGCATCCTCCTCGAAAATCTCGTGATCCTCTACGCGGGCCCTCGGACTGTGGCTTGGTTCGACCTTGTCACACGCCCCGTCAACGGGAGCCGAACTAATAGCAGGTGTGGAACCAGCCGTGCGCGGAACAGGTGCGATAGCACCCCTAGTTTGAGAGCAAATCTGGGGAACCCTTCTTCGTTTGGCACGCGCTGCAACCTTAACATGCTCGACGTTCTCGCCCTAATCCGCAGCAACGCCATCAAAACCTCCCGCATGACTGAATTTCACGGGGGGGAGAAGTATTTGCACGACCCTCGCCCATAATATTCTCGAAAGGATCGAGCGGCGCGTCGGCCCTGGGTGGCACTGAAGCCTCCCCCGTGGTCTTCTTACCTTTGTTCTTCCTCTTCGTTTTCCGCGGCTAGAACTCGACTCATGCGGGCGTGACGGTTCATAATGAATTCCCCTGAGACAAGTAAAACGAATGTTAATAATGTCATAAATATGAAAGTAAGACAACACTATCACCTAAAGACACATAATCTATACCTAGCGAAAATCTCCCATTATACCGAACTGGAGACAGCCCAGCTATGGACAACACACGATTTTCTACAAGTTTTTGAAGATTAAACTGGTGGTCACGAAGTAAGTTCGCGATAAAGTTACAATCCCAAAACGGAGGACTAACACCCCAAGGAATCGCAACTTTTGCCACGTTTACCTAGTCACGACGATACATCACGAATTCATCCTCAATGTAGAAGTATCGTATTTTCAAAACCTTCTCATAACTAGAGGCCTGCGCCTCTCAGATACTTATGATATCTCAGCGCGTTAACATGGTAAAAGCCTACCTCCCTCTTGCAAACCACGAAAAGCGCCCAAAACTCATTGGGACTGCACGCATGGCCTAAGAGTTTCATCATTGTGATGAAACCAACTATATGCCCGAACAAGTTCGGTGTCAGCTGGCTCGGCCCAAGCCTGATAGACCTAAGGATGCTTTTGACCTCGAATGGTATGGGAAATCGTAACCCATTAGCCTATTGACCCACAAATACGGTTACATGACCGGGGGGAGCAGTATCCATGCGCTCATCCGGACCGTGGAAAACTAACTTATAATTATTTGCTATGTTGTACGTTTCTCCTAAAAAGGCACGACTATGTTGCAGTCATGACACGTAAACGTTGTACGCCATCCCCAGGACCTCCACATAGTCATCAATCTCCATATTGATGACTTCATTTTCTTCGCCCGCTTCACTGGCGGCACAATTATCCTCAATAGAGAGAAGTCAAATCATCTTCCTCAGCTTGCGAGGACAGTAGGTCATCATTCTCGTCAAGATGATCACCCCGCCGAATCAACTGAATCTATTTCAACTACGTTATTTACATCTCCTCGGGGTATATTCGAACCCGCGGGGTACCTGCAGGACTCACTACAAGGTTGAAAGAACTAGAGCTTGAGCCGCTACTAGACTCACTCCCTGACGTAGATTCAGAACTCACCATCTTGATCGACACAAACTGAAATAAAATGAAAAAAAAAATGTTGACTACGCATATACGTCACTCTCGACACTTAAGACAACTACGCAATATGTTAAAGTACCATTAACTAAGCAAGAAAATAACGACACGCAAAAGTAAGCAAATAATCATTTACCTTGATTATAGCTGGAAAATCAACGAATGATTGCGAAACAAACTGCCTACAAAAAAACTAGTAGAAAAACGAAGTTAGAAGCAAAAAACTACATTCTCAACAAAAAAAGTAAGAATTTTTTTCTAAGTCATTAGATTGAATGATGCTTGTTCGATACATCCAACATCGCATCAATCACATTCGATGATGGGAGTATCGAACCGTATCCGTTCGATGTTACTCACTTTTGAACCTGAACTTTGTGGATCTCTTCAAACCCCTCTCCCCTTTATATAGAGTGGAAAAAGCCAACAAGGCCCATCAAAACAAGCATCGAATCGAACCATTCAACATTTATTCCAGCATCGAACGACAACAATTCGATCGACGTGCAAAAAAAGGCAAAATAAAGATCGAATTCCCACCATTCGATATAGAAACTAAAATCGAATGCAACCCATTCGATTGATAACACCAACATATAAAAGTATATACATTTAATTATTTTGAAATGCATACATACGAATATAACAGCAAAACCGAACGAGAAGGTTTCGATATGGTTTAAGGCCTGACTCAATAGATCAAAAGCAATATGTTTAGGACCTACGTTCTCTGGATCCTGGCTCGGGGGCATAATTTTCAACATTATCAAGACCAAACGCAGGTGGCGAAAAAATCAAAGTAGAACTTAAAAGTTTGGCACCCGCTCTCTGGTCGAGACTGCCTCCCAAACTGGGAGGACCATGTGAAAGGGGTATTTTAGGAAAGGCCCAATATAAGTATTGGGCCGGCCCATGAAGAAAGGCCCATAAAATTGCGTATCGAACATGAGCGATTCAATGTTGAACGAGTATCGAATGTGTCGGATTTAATCTAAGAGTTAGATCGAATCAGCCCGATTCGATACTCATTCCCAACTACCACTGAGGCCCGCAGAACAGGATCTATAAATACTCCATCCTCTGACATTCTCAGGACGCATTCAAGACTAGCTCTCATCTACTCAACATTGAAGCTCCACAATTCGATACTCACCATTCGATCGAAGCAACACAATTCGATACACATCAAACTCTATCATTCCCATATCGAAACATCAAGATTCGATATTGGACAAATTTGACATTCACTACACCGAGATTCCCTGATTCGATACTCTCTATATCGAATCTCTGTGATTCGATATACTTTTAAGATACTATAGTTTGACTTGTACTGTCTAATCAGCTTGTAATAGGTGTTCCGGACCAAACTAGTCCGATTTGTATTTGGTTAGCATTATTTTGGCATTTAACAGGCCCATTGCAACAGTTTATGGTGTTTTATAACCCGAACGTAATAAGATCAAAATAACAACGAGACTAAAATTAGTTCTGAGAGAGTAGAAGAATTCTTGTAATAGTTGTTAGTCTTTTTTTTTTACTGAATTTTATTTAACTAAGCTATAGACTCCATAGCTTATAGATTAGTTAGTATTATGATTGAGTTCCTTACTCAGTTGAGTTTTGTAAGATCATTAGATTTATTTTAATGATTATTTGGCCGTAAGGCTCGACAGGTTATATGTATATTTATATAACCTGCTTAAAATTCATTTACTGTGTTTGCTATTGCGCTGCAAATTTACTCTACAACGAGTGTCGGGACAACATCGAATACAATCGGTGTTGGCACAGCACTATGTGTCAACACATCGTGTGAATCAAAAAGGGTATTGATCCCGATCCATACATTTATAATTGGCGTTAGAGCCAAGCACCTAATTCATTGGTGTTTGAATTTGGTACCATACTCTGGCATAGGCTACAGGGAATTTCATACGCCCCCACTAAAAGTTTTAATTCTTTTTTAATTAGCAATTTTATCTTGAGTGTCTAGTTGGTATAGTGCCTAGTCTCTCAACTTAATTAGCATAAACACGACAGATACATGTGCGAGCAATTTCCTGGTCATTTCGCATGTATCCAATACCCAATCTTCGTTTTAATTGGAGATAAAAAGCATTCATCCGCAAGTAACATTCCAATTTAGTGCGGTTTAATGGTAGCCTGGTTGATTAAGTAATAAGGTCCCACTTGTTAAATAAAAGTTGCCTTTACGATAACACCAACCTGCGGATCAGTGTTGCAAGAATTAATCTAGACCATATATAGTATAGTATAGACTAAACACATTTTTAAATTATAATATCAACGAGCAGTCATGCTAGTGCAAATTTTTTACAATATAATATATCAACCCAAATTTTAAATTTTTCCTTAAAAATTTCTGGTAAAATTTTTACTGAAGTGCCGTGGAATTTCCACCATTTCAGAAACCAATTTGGTATGTCTTTTTCAAAAATCTTTCCACACATCTTTATGAACCATGTGTGCTTATGATTATTATTTTCATACAAAAGCACTTTATTAAAGGCTTCAACATAATCCCAATAATTGAATTTGAAAAGGATTTTTGAGGTAGAATGTATGAATTCTTTCTCTAAATATGGAGAAGATCCCCATTCCTCAACATGTATGACTTGCTTAATAACAATTTTTGAGAAATTAAAATTTTCTTTTTGTGCTCCTGATGTAAAATGTTGTACTTCACAAGATTTTGTGTGTTCCAGGAGTAATTCATAGAATTTTCTGGACTTATATGTGCCTGCTGGGAAGAAAGTTGTATTAAATTTCCTTTGGACTATTATCCAAGGTTCCTTTTCCCATTTGAAATCTAAGTCTTCTATTAGAAGAATGACTCTTGGATTCGGATTATTAATAAATCCAATTCTTTGAGTATCATTGGAAATTACCTTAGCATATGATGTTGTTTCTGTTTCAGGGCTGTCCACTGTCTCTTGAGTATTACTCATTTTTTCTTTTTCTTCCTTTTCAATGAATTTCTGAAATTCTTTCTCTTTTTCCAAAAATTTTTGGAATTCTTTATTATGAGAGAGATCAGCAGCTATAAGCTTCTGTTTACCATGTTGGGCCAGAAAACCTGGTCCTCTGCCTCTGCCTCCTCGTCCTCTATAAGAGGAGGAAGCCGATCCCCGGTTGTACATTCCTGAAAA
The DNA here is from genome assembly GCA_948329865.1 of Linaria vulgaris. Lineage (NCBI taxonomy): Eukaryota > Viridiplantae > Streptophyta > Magnoliopsida > Lamiales > Plantaginaceae > Linaria > Linaria vulgaris. The sequence goes on along the minus strand of OX415249.1, from coordinate 8,561,399 downwards.
CATGAAATCGAATGTTAAGCAAGCAATAATCTTGCCAATTTTTCACATTTATTAAGCTCATATTTATGTAGCTCTATAATAGCCCTTCGGACTTCTTCATCATGGATCCAAAGTTCCTCAAGTGTTTTACTCTCATATCTTTTGATATTATCTTGTAAAAATCTGATGGCTTCTGCCAATGTTTTTAAGTAATTGTGTAATGGCATGATTGATATTCACGAGTTAAGAAATCTGGAAGACTATTATCTTCTCCCTTCTTATAAGCAATCTCGAAATCAAACGGTGCAAGATGCGCCTGCCACCTGGCAAACATTTGTTTTGAAACATCATGTTTAAAATCTTTATTAAACATAATTTTTGCAGATTTGCAATCAGTCTGAATAGTAAAATGTTGATTATATAAATCATCTTGAAATTTTAAAACGCATTTAACTATAGCTAAAATTTCTTTTGCCACAGTAGGGTAATTCTTCTGGGCATTGTTCCATTTTCCAGAATGGAACCTCACAAGAATTTCTTGTTTATTATCAGGATTAATTTGTTTAAGAATACCTCCATATCCTATTTCTGAACTATCAGTATCAATGACCTTCTTCCAATTAGGATTAGTAATCATCAAGCAAGGAAGAGATTTAACTATTTCTTTAATCTTTCTAACAGCCTTAGTATGTTGTTCTGTCCACGGACATGGTTTCTTTTTAAGTCTTTCATATAAGATAGACGTATCTTGAGTCAGATTTTTATAATAAGGGGAAATATAATTTAGACTTCCTAAAAATCTTTGCAATTGGGTTTTTTCACTAATTTCATCTGGAAATTTATCTGCGAAATCAATACTTCTATTAATAGGTATTATACTACCTTTTTCAATAAAGTGTCCAAGCAATCTAACTTTGGACTGAAACAAGGACATTTTAGGCTTGGATATGACTAAGCCATTTCTTATGATTATTTGTTTAAAAATTTGTAAATGCTTAAAATGCATTTCAATGGATTTGGAAAATACCAAAATGTCATCAATGTAGACAATAATAAACTCACTATAAGAAGTGAAAATATCATTCATGATTTGTTGAAATTCTGAAGGTGCATTTTTCAGACCAAAAGGCATGACATGCCATTCATAATGTCCTATTGAAACATTAAAAGCAGTCTTATATCGATCCTCTTTGCTGATTTGGATCTGCCAATATCCTGATTTTAAATCAAATTTTGAAAATATGATAGAATCATATAATCTATCTAATAAATCCTTTTTGTTAGGAATAGGATGCCTAATCCATTTTAAAGCTTTATTAAGTGGTTTATAATTTATAACAAGACGAGGAACACCTCTTTCTTGTTCTGAATGTTTATTAACATAAAAAGAGGTACACGACCATGGTGACTGTGAGGGGCTAATTAATTTCTTTTGTAAAAGAGAATCAATTTCTTTTTTACATAACTCCAGATGATCTTTATTCATCTGACAAGGCCTAGCCTTAGTTCTGATTTGTGAATCATCGAAACCTTCCTCATAGGGTAAAGAAACAATATGTTTCTTTCTATCCCAAAATGCATTAGGATGGTCATTACATATAGTAATAGAAAAATCGCTGATTAAAAGTTTGATTTTATCCTGTAATCTAGGATTTTGAAGATCACTTTCAATATTCAAAGAAGCAATTTCGTATTTTAAGAAATTCAATTGTTTTTCTTTATGAATAATAGAATCAAACATTTCATGTAAAAACCTAGTATAAGGTTTGTTTTTGAATTTAAAGAAAATCTTATGTCCTTCATAATAACCAGTTAATCCTTCATGGGTAATTCCTAAAGGAAATAATTTTGTAAGAAAAGGAGTCCCTAAAACCATTTGGTTAGTAATATCCTTAGCAAGTAGAAAGCTTGTAGGAATACGAGTTTTATTATTGCGAATGTAGGCTTTAGAAAGCTTATATTCAATTTGTAAAGGTTTCCCTCCTGCATGGGATAATGCATGAGTAGTTTTTTGGAAATAACGTGTAGGTATTAATCCTTCACGAATGACATTTAAGTCAGCACCACTATCAAGTAAAACATCAAAATGTTTTGTAAAATAATTATCAATCATTAATGTTGTCTCAGTGTGCCATTTTTGAGACTTAATAATCTCCATAACAGATAAATAATCACCATCATCTTTATTATTTTCGAAATCCTTAATTTCATTATGAGAAGATGTATTATCTTCATCTGGTGAAGAGGTATTTTCTTCAATCCTGGAAACTCTTATATCAAGAGTTCTAGTATCTTTTTTGAGATTCTTAATTTCTTCTTTAAGGTTATCAACCTCTTGTTGTAAATCAATAATGGAAGTAGGAGTTTTACTCACTTTTCTGTCTCTAAGAAGTTTATGAACTTCAGACATTGAATATGGTCCTTTAGGAACCATCGGTCCTTTAGGAACCATCGGTCCTTCTGGTGTCTCCTCTTTGATACCAGAAGTTCCTGGCTCATTATGAGCAAGATGATCAATTAATTTAGATCTGAGATCCTTATTATTAAGATCTTTTAAAATATCTAAAAGAGTATCATTAGTCAAAACATTAATATTATTATCTTGAAATTGAGATAAAAGTTTATGATACTCATCATTTTCTTCCGAGGATTTTTTGTCACAAGGAAGACCTAGAGGACATGTATCAAAATCCTCAGGTTCAGAAGAAGTATAATCCTCTAAATTTAATCAGTATTCAAATTCTCATCTGAGCTTTCTTCTTCATCATAAGTTTCCTCACTATCAGAATTTAATAAGAGCTTTGATAAAGACTCTTTTAACTTATCATCCATATCAAGACTGTTTAATTTCTTCTTGACCCAACATCTATTAGCATAATGGCCAATTTTTCCACATCTATGGCAGACAATCTGATTTTTATTATCTTTTTTTTCTAGTATTACGTTGGATTTTTCTGTCAATATTTCTCTCTACTCTTTTAGCAGAGAATTTCTTTTTTCTGTAGGTACGTTCTGTACCATCCCTCTTGTACCCTATCCTTTTAGATGAGCTAGGTTTATTAATTCTAGGCGTATCAATGCCAAACTGATCACAAAATTGTCCTAATTGTTTTCTTTCAACTAGGTTTTGTCTCTTCATTTGTTGATTAAGTTTTATGTCATTACATAAAGCCAAACCTTCTTGAATACAAGTACCTATAAGGTTTCCATAAGTATATCTATCATAAGGAACAGAACTTTGATCTCTCCTAAGATTTCTACGAATTCTTTCAGCAAAAAGGCTGGGAAGACCATCAACAAATTTGGACTTCCAATGAGAGCTATTACACTCAGGAAGCTCCATGACACGATTTAAGAAAGTATCTTTATACCATCTAAAATCAGTCAATGTCTTGCATCTAAGATTTTGCAAGAGGGTACGAATCATTTCACTATTGTCAGAATATCGACCAGTAAAATGTTCAATAATTGTGACAACCAAAGTATAAACTGCATTTTCATATTGAGTATTATTCTCAATTTTCACAGTATTAAGAATGCTAGCCTTAGCCTCCGGGGATAAACAATTATCCCACCAACCTTTAAGTTGGCCAGTAAAACCTGCAATTATCATATTTGCAACATTCCTGTCTGTATTATTATTTTGTTTACTGACAGTAGAATACATTAGCACTCTTTGAACAGCATTATAAATTTATTTATCTGTATTGCCATCAATATTCCATTCATATATACTTCTACCATTATATGAATTATTATCAGCAAATTCTCTTTCCTCATGGAGAGTATCCATAGGAGAAGGACATCTATAATAATATAAACGTTGAGTGGGCCTATCAGCCCATTTAATCTTTTCAATCCGATCATTAATCACCGGTGTCTTCTCTGGGTTTTCCTTAATTTCTGAGTTTAGAGTACTTAATTTTAACTCTTTAAATTTTTCATTTGGAAATTTTTCTATTTCACTCATCGATTCTAATTTAAAATCAATGATCTCCGGGGGTGGTTGAATAGTAGGAGTAGCAGTTTTTACCACTTGTGAAGTAGAAGCAATATCTTCTACTCTAGGGACTTTAATATCATTAATGGCCTTTAAGACGTGATCGAGTCTATTAAGCAAAACTTTAATTTGTTCACCTATGATGTTAATACATAGGTTAGTATAATTATTTTGTCTTATAATATCATTGATATGTTCCAAGGTTACCTGCAAAGTATCACTTTCAAATAGCTTAGCAAAAGCAAGGATATTGGTATTATTAAAAGAACATGCTTGTGATGGAGGATATGTGCTTGTGATCATTTGTCCATCTGAAAGACGATAATTTCTTTCAACAGTTGAAATATAATACTCAACATAAGTATGGATAAACCAAGGAACAAAGAAATATTTAGTATTTTGTTCTTCACAAAATTTATAAAATTGATCTTGTATTAAATCTTTTTCTTCTTTTGGAAAATTTCCAAAAAACTATTTTTAAATTATAATATCAACGAGCAGTCATGCTAGTGCAAATTTTTTACAATATAATTAATCAGTATCCTTTATCATACATTTTAAGACGATCACTTATATATGACGATATTCCACAAACGTTACAATAAATGTAGATATATAATCATCACAGGTTAATTAACAGGAGTTTCCTACGTGTTTTGGGGTGTTTTCGTCTGCTGACTCGGCAAGTTCATAAGACACTCCATAACATACGGATTCCTTGATGTGCTATAATTAGTTTTGTCCTTTACACGCATGCACTCCAAGCATCACCGAACGAGGGATCAATGTTATAGATTTCAGACTGAACTTGGGAGTAAACCAAGCTGCCTACGTATCCCACTGAGAGAATCAAGCCGTACGTAGTTCATTTATCTCTGGGTTTCCATGTTAGGTCGAATCCGGATGGTTCAATGTACGAGTATAACGAATCTGGTTGGTTCGATGTTGAAGTGTCGAACTGAGTCGATTCGATGTTGAAGTGTCGAACTGAGCCGATTCGATGTTAAAGTGTTGAACTGAGCCGATTCAATGCTATAGAACCTCGAATGGAGATCGGTTTGATCTTAGTCAACGTAAGCTAGGTCAAGGTCGAACAAAGTGCTATGTCGAACAATAAAGTATATCGAACCATTGTGTTCGATGCGGTAGTGTGTGTTGTGTGTGTGTATCATGAAAAAATTGAGAAGGTCAAGGGGTTGGGTATTGATAGACCCAGTCCCGTGGGACGCTCCAAGCTTTGGAGAGTAAGCATCAAACAGGCGCGGTTCGATGTGGAATCCGCATTGAACTTCCTCCGTTCGATGCGCTCATTTATGCGGGCCTCCGTTGTTGGGTCGGCCCAATATCAAATTTGGGCCTATCCTAAATAATCCCCATCGCATAGTCCCCCTAGTTTGGGAGACGGTGTTTATTAGAGAGCGACTTCCAAACTTAAGAAATTATGTCTTGATTTTTCGGCCGCGCATTTTATATTCTAAAAGTCATGCCCCCGATTAAGAGGCGGTCTTGAGAGGATACCGGGTTCCAAGCTATGAGACTTAAGCTTTTTGCATTGAAAATCATGCCCTCGATTGGGAGCCGGTCTTGAGAAGAGATCGGGTTCCAAGCTATGAGACTTAAGCTCTTTGCGTTGAAAATCATGCCCTTGATTGGGAGGCGATCTTGAGAAGAGACCGGGTTCCAAGCTATGAGACTTAAGCTATTTGCGTTTAAAATCATGCCCTCGATTGGGAACCGATCTTGAGAAGAGATCGGGTTCCAAGCTATGAGACTTAAGCTTTTTGCGTTGAAAATCATGCACTCGATTGGGAGGCGGTCTTGAGAAGAGACCGGGTTCCAAGCTAAGAGACTTATGCTATTTGCGTTGAAAATCATGCCCTCGATTGGGAGCCAGGATTTGGAGAATGCGGGTCCCAAATATTTACTTTGGATCTACCGTTCTGATCTTTTGAATGCATGCCGAACTTCGACTTTTAAACCATCTTGAATGTTACGCGTTAGGTTATTTGAACAATTTTATTGCTTGGATTCACTTTCGTACGTTTCTTGTTTAATTTCACGATCATTTATTCGCTTATTTATTTGCGTTTGTGCTTGGCTTTTCGTTAAAATGCAATTTTCGCAATATATTTCTTATTTTGACAATTTATATACCGTATTGCATTGTAGAATATCATACGTGTTCCATGCCTTTGCGCCGCATCGGGCGTCTGTTATCTTTTTCAATCATTGTCGTGGGATTTCCCTATTTGGACATTGTGTTGCCTTTGTTCGCATTTGTTGCATTCTTATTTGATGAGTGCTCGCGTTTAGTTTATGGCAATTTGTGCTTTTACATGTTATTTCTCTTTGATTTGGATGGTTGATTCGGTGAATGGATATTTTCATCTCTTGAGGTGATAATCCTTTTGTAGTCGCCTAAATACGCACTCGCGGATTTTCATCGTACCATGCTTGGTAGATGTATGTGGTGCTGCTTTGGACACGTTCTCATTGTATTGCGATAGATAAATATCTTGGGTAGATTGCATCGTACCACGTTGAGTAGATATAACTAATTTTGTTATGTGAAGTTTATTTCAGTATCGAGCCTTTCGGACATATAGATATGTTGTTTACATCATGCTCATGGCAGCGTATGGCCATCCTTTTAGGTTTTTGGGTAGTATCTAACTGCGTTGGGCCGATGTCTATTCTTATATTCCATATTGTCATCTGACCGCTCTACGCCAATGTTTCATTTTTTCATCTGACCACTTCGGGCCAATATTTCATTTGAGAGTTTAGGTTTGCATTTAACCTTGTCGGGTCAATGTTCTTGGTGCCGTTTTGGACATGTTTGCTTCTTAGCCTGATAGATGGTCGTTTGTCGTACCGCTTCAAGTAGGTTTGTATCCCACCACTTCAGGTAGATGTTCTTAGTGCCGCTTTGGACACGTTTGCTTTTTAACGCCTTTGGGCTAAGCGTATCTTCGTCATGACGCATTTGCTGTTCATGAGGGGAGAAATTTTGCGTTTGAGCTCTTTTGGGCCAAACGTACCTCCGTCATGACGCTTATGTTGTGCATGAGGAGTGAAATTTTGCATTTGACCTCTTTTGGGCCAAACATACCTCCGTCACGACGCTTATGTTGTGCATGAGAGGTGAATTTTACATGATTATAAGAGTGTATTATTCTATTCTTCCTTGTTAATCTCTTTTAAAATTGTGTAGGTTCCTTCCGCGCAACAGCGGTTGGAAATAGCCGAGGAGTTTCTCCGGGGTAACACCTTTCACGAGATAAGCGCTCGGAGGGGTGCCCGGGAAGCCCAAAAGGCGCAAGTGCTCATGGTGCATCTACTCTACAGCACTAAGTATGTCCGTGGGCGCTCGACCCCAGTTGACTCGTTCTTTCGCTAGGGCTAAATGGAGAAATTCTGCCGTCTGTCGTGAATAATCAACCAGCTTCTCCGGATGAGTTCGCTGTGTTGCTTGAGAGTGACAACCTCGTTTTTCGGGGAATATCTCCACCGCCTCCTGTGCCCCCTGTTTGCCATTTCTCTGAAGATGAGGATAACTTTGTAGCGTAAGGCTTCGCTTTTATTTTTATTCAGTGACGAACTATTTTTATTCTTTTTTTGGCGTTGCGTCTCCTTTCATGTGTTTGAGAAATTTCAATTAATTGCACGGTTGTTATTTTATGAATTTTCCATTTATTTGTTTAATCTAAGGCTCGTAATCGTTGCCTTTTCTTTCAATTGCTAATGTTACTTTTTACTTTATTTTGACAACTCGAACCCGTTTTCATATTTGTCGAGGGTGGTATGTTTTTCTTTGGGATATAGGATTAGTATTTTATTTCTCTTTTGGACAGAGTTTCCATGCCCCTCTTTTTTTCTCGGGATTTGCGGTATCTCGTGCCACTTTTGGACAGAGTTTCCGTATTTTTCTTCATTTTTCGGGAGAGTGGTAATCACTTATCACTTTGGACATAGTGTCCGTCCCCTTTTTTTTGGGAATTGCAGCGTCTGATACTACAATGTCTAAACAGACATTCAATGATCGGAACCCGATCTCTCCCAGCAGATATCAACTCGGTCGACCTCTAAGCGGTACAAACGAAGGAAATAAGGTTCCATTGCCCGAAGGTTGGGAGCAAGTGGATGAGTTGGTGATTATGAAGGTTCAGATTCAAGGAAATTGTGCCAATTTTGCCCGTTCAGTTAGTCTTGCCCTTCGTTTCGAGTCCCCTCCAGTCATCCGTCGAGTAGCGATATCGGGATATACTATATAGTTTATCGTATCAATGACTGATTTTAATCCTTTGCTTATTCGCATATTGTCTATCGTCAATTTCATATTTGTGTTACGCCTTGTATTCATTATCAATCTCACGTTGCGCCTCCGTCATGACGCTTGGGCCGTGCATGAAGGGTGAACTAGGTGTTTGACCACTTTGGGCCATTTTTACCTCCGTCATGACGCTCGTGTCGTGCATGAGGGGTTTGACCGCTTTGGGCCTTTTGTACCTCCATCATGACGCTCGTGTCGTGCATAAGGGGTTTGACCACTTTGGGTCTTTTGTTCCTCTGTTATGACGCTCGTGTCGTGCATGAGAGGTTTGACCGTTTTGGGACTTTTGTACCTCCGTCATGACGCTCGTGTCGTGCATAAGGGGTTTGATAGCTTTGGGCCTTTTGTTCCTCCATTATGACGCTCGTGTCGTGCATGAGGGGTTTCTAGTATTATGTCAATAAAACTCCACTTGTGTAATGGTAAGATTCTTTGATACCTCATAAGGGTAAGATTCTTTGATACCTCCTACGGGTAAGATTCTTTGATACCTCATAAGGGTAAGATTCTTTGATACCTCATACGGGTAAGATTCTTTGATACCTCATAAGAGTAAGATTCTTCGATGCTCATAATGATAAGATTCTCCGATACCACCTACAGGTAAAATTCTTTGACACCGCATAAGGGTAAGATTCTTTGATGCTCATAAGGGTAAGATTCTTTGATACCTCATAAGGGTAAGATTCTTTGAAACCTCATAAGGGTAATATAGATTATGACACTATTTGAAGTGTTGTTGTTTGTCCCCGCAGAGAAAGCTCCTCTCAGTGGGTGCCTATAATAGGATAAGACACTCGCTTTCTTAGAAATATGTCGGAAATGTAAATGATTAACGTATATGATTGGGATCGAAGACTCCCTAATCTCTCTTCCGATGATGTAGGTTTTCTCGGTTGTTGTGTGGATTTGATTACTGCCATTAGCACCTCTGCTAGTTTGCTTGGGATCGAATTCCATATTGTTGACTCCGTAGTTATTCCACATATCTTGACATAAGTAGGATTGTTTTTAAGATTGTGAGCCTGTTTCTGAGTACATGTAGCATGTTCCCACACACGGCACCACTGTTCTGGGGTATTTTCGTCTGCTGACTCGTCAATTTGATAAGACACTCCATAACAGACTAATTCCTTGATGTGCTAGAATCAGCTTTGTCCCTTACACGCCTGCACTCCAAGCATCAGGGAACGAGGGATCAATGTTATAGATTTCGGACTGAACTTGGGAGTAAACGAAGCTGTCTACGTATCCCACTAAGGGAATCAAGCCAAACGTAGTTCATTTATTACTGGGTTTCCATGTTAGGTCGAATCTGGATGGTTCGATGTACGAGTGTATCAAATCTGGTTGGTTCGATGTCGAAGTGTCGAACTTAGTCTATTCGATGTTGAAATGTCGAACTGAGCCGATTCGATGTTGAAGTGTCGAACTGAGCCGATTCGATGCTATAAAACCACGAATGGAGATCGGTTCGATCTTAGTCAACGTAAGCTAGGTCAAGGTCGAACAAAGTGTTATGTCGAACAGTAAAGTATATCGAACTCTTGTGTTCGATGCGGTAGTGTGTGTGTATCATGAAAAAAACCAGAAGGTCAAGAGGCAGGGTATTTATACACCCCGTCCCGTGGGACCCTCAAGGCGTTGGAGAGTAAGCATCGAACAGGCGCGGTTTGATGCAAAATCTGCATCGAACCTCCTCCGTTTGATGCACTCGTTTATGCGGGCCTCTGCTGTTGGGTCGGGCCAATGTCGAATTTGGGCCTATCCTAAATAATCCCCATCACACTATGGATTGTCCTGTCAAATCATTGTGGAAGATTGATGCTCCGATGAAAATGATGAAGGCTTTGGTTTGGAGGGTTATCTTTGACAGGTTCTCAACCAAAGATTAAAACAGGGATGTCAATTGTGTGTTTTGTATTAATGACGTGGACAGCACTAATCACCTCCTTTTTTACACATCATATTTAGGTAAGGTAATGCCATGCGCTTCGCATGCATTTCTTCAAGACTAGCTGGAAATTTTAGATCTCTCATTCTCATTAACAATGGCATATTCAAGATTTGTGAAGGGGAGAGATCGGGGGAGAGAGGAATCTTTTTTCAAAAACGGATGGTAAAAAATCAGAAGAGAATTAAGATTAAAAAAAACAGAAATTTTTTGGTTAATTTCTAACATAAAAGGGGGATTTCTTTTTTCATAAAACGAATGGTAAAAAATCAAAAGAGAATTAAGATTAAAAAAAATAGATTGTTTTGTTAATTTTTTGACATAAAAAGGAGATTTCTTACTAGTTTCTTAACATCGAAAGGCGAATTTTGCTAATTTTTAACAATATAAATGTTCTATTCATTACTAATTAGCATCAAAGGGGTTTTTGCTAATTTATAACATCCAAAAGGGACTTCTTTTATACTCATTTTTTAACATCAAAAGTAAAAAAAAAAAAAAAATTAACATCAAAAAGATGTTTTTGCTAATTAAATAGCACTTGAGGATATTTTTGTTAGGTATTCACTACAAGAAATATAGCATTCTGGTACGGATTATTTGGTACAAAAATTAGAATTGTACCAAATAATACTTTCAGGTACAAATTCATTCGTCCTTATTGCTCGGTACAAAATATGGACTCTGAAGGTAGAAAATTTTGGATCTAATACTCGGTACAAAAGATTCGTACCAACAGAGGTTAAAAAGCAAAAAAAAAAAGGGCGGATTGAGAAGGCGCGCATTGGCGCGAAATTTATTTATTAATCGGTACGAATTATGTGTACCGAAAAAGTTCATTTAGAACTACGTACAAAATAACCCAAATTTTGTACCGATTGATGGTATATTAAATAACCACACTATCCTTTTTTTCATTACCAATTTGTTTTCTCATCTCTTCTAATTAAACAAAAGAAAAAGGGGAACAGCAGTACAAAACCGTGGCTGCCATTTTCATCCGGATTCAAGCTTAGTCCTCCCAAATCTACCCCAACTCACACTTTGATTCAAGGTTAGTCCTCTAATCATATTTCCCAGTTTCCTATTTATGCAACTTCTTTTTGTTTCGTGTACCAAGGTTAATGTTTTAGTTATTTATCATTTGGCTTTTTTTTTCTTAGTTTGTCTGAATAGTACAACCCTTGGCTGATAAGTGTGTAAATTATGTTGATAATTAGGGTTTTAAACATGGGTTCGATTCAGATTTTGCACTTAGGGTTTATTGTGTCTTATTGTACAGTAGGAAAGATTGACTCGCTTACACACACACATATTTATATATTCAGAATGGTTGTGGCGAAAAATCGGGTATACAAGTTCATGTGCTTCTGATTGTGGCTGTGGGGTTAATATTTGTGGATTGTGGAAAGAGTGGTTTTGAGATGAATAAGTTTAGGGCATTGATGGGGGTGACTGTTTGTTGCTGGGATTGATATAATACATGATTTTTAACTCGGTTGAAATCATTGAACTTTCTCACAGGTATTTTATCAAACCAGAACTACATTCCTAGTTTTTATGACTTAAAATGGTTTTTTATTAGTATTAGTCATTTTACTTTTGAATTGGTATGTTATCTGAGTTCAATGTTTGTTTAGTTTAATTGATTCTAATCAAAGAGCTCACTGGATAACTTGTTATGCTTCGAATTAGATTAGAATCTATTTAGTTTTTGGCAGATCTTAATTAATTATCTCGTTCAGTCTTCTTTACATCAATTCTATAACACTAACTTCCATTTTTTCTATCAGATGGCAACTCGACTGCCGGGTAAGAACACATCAAAAGGGGCGCTGCCATTTCAGATGGATTATCCAGGCCCACGCACTCGATCGTCTACTGCAGCAGTAGGTGGTGTCCATAGCGATGTTCAACCGAACGTGCTAGCAAGTCCACAATTATCCAGGTCAGGTGATTCGACAGCTTCAACTTCTGCATTACGTGCTAGCATTACACGGGGACAGCAACACCGCCCTGTATCAGAGACACTTCATACATCCACGCAAGCCCCATATCGCCCACCTGCCCCTGCCCCTGCCCCTTCACCTTCCCCCGCTCATGCCCCTTATTACCGCCCCGCATCAGAGCATCTTCATTCATCCCCGCAAACATATCGCCCACCCTCCCCTGCCCCTGCCCTTTCATCTTCCCCCGCTCCTGCCCCTTATTACCGCCCTGCATCAGAGCCACTTCATTCATCCCCGCAAACATATCGCCCACCCTCCCCTTCCCCTGCCTTTTCACCTTCCCCCGCTCCTGCCCCTTATTACCGCCCTGCATCAGAGCCACTTCATTCATCCCCGCAAACATATCGCCCACCCGCCCCTGCCCCTGCCCTTTCACCTTCCCCCGCTCCTGCCCCTTATTACCGCCCTGCATCAGAGCCACTTCATACATCCCCGCAAGCCCCATATCGCCCACCTGCCCCTGCCCCTTATTACCGCCCTTTATCAGAGCCACTTCATACATCCCCGCAAGCCCCATATCTCCCACCTGCCCCCGCCCCTGCCCCTTATTACCCCCTGTCTCGGTTACACAACACACAACTACTCATGGCCTACATCCACCACCTACACAATCACCACGCTACCCACCCTGGGTGAATGCTGGTCATTCTCATCCTCAGGCATCGTCGCCTACACAGTTGCCACCATCTTCAGCTGTAGCCGTAGAGTCACCACATTCAGCTCAAGCATCTGCATCATCGACAGAGTGGCCAGATGACCAATTGCCACCTCGACGGAAAAAACGTGGTCGAGGTTTTGGTGCACCTAAGCCCCTTACTCAAGGGAGTAGGCATCACATAAAAGTGACGGATAAAGGCGAATTTAGCCGTAAGGATGTTGTAAGGACGATAAGCTCGAATATGAAGACATACTTGCAGGAAGTTAAGCTGACATATCGTGAATGGTCAATAGAGCACAAGAAACAAGCATATAAAGAGTTTATGGTATGAGATTTTTTTAGTTATTTTAGATTTAACAATATTTATTAAATGCTTCAACGACTAAGACGTTCTGATTGTTAATGTAGAATGTTTTTATATGGGACGAGGAATACCATGATCGAGTTGTGTGGCTATACAATAGAAAGTGTCGTCAGCAGTTCTTACACGAACTATCTTCTGCCAAAAACCACCATTATATGGGGCTTGCTGATCCGGAATATAAGGCTCAACACTTTGTCTGGATTCCGCCATGTTTGATTCCGGGATATGAAGTTCTATGGCAAACAGCGCCTGTGAGAGAGAAATCTGAAAAACCAAAGTCTAATCGAGGCAAAAATAAGACATATGGGGGCGGGTCTATTAGCATCGAGGGTCACCGTGAGAAATTGGTATATAAATCTAATTTGTGAATGTTTTGATATTGACATTGTAATTACTTTTTTATTTATCTGCATTTATAAGTTTAATTTTATAGGCCGAAAAGTAGAACACGACCCCAGATAAGATTTTATTTCAAGACGCTTACAAGGCCACTCGGTATCGTAGAGACAAGTTAGACGGCGAAATGAAATGGATCAACGAGCAATCAGCGGCACAATATGTAAGTAATGTCTAGTTATGTTGTGAAGCATTGAGATCTGGTTTACTTTTGTTGTAGATGCCAAGAAATTGAGATTAGTTTCTTAAATGTGCATTTGTAGTAAAAACGATACCTGTTGCTTCAGTTTTATAATTCACATTGATATCTAGTAATTAATTTTTGTAAACAGAATGTAATACGTGGGATACTTGTTTGATGTTTAATTATAAACATAATGGATACTTGTTGAATACTTGTATATTGTTATTATGATTGTGATCTCATAATATTGTGATGAGTTTTGATGCGTTTATGTTTGTTACAACATAATGGATATTAATGCAAAATATCCGGAAAAACATGGGGAAAATCGGGATCTATGGCCTGATTGGGACCCAGAAATGTGGGGAGACGTGGCAAAAGAACATCACGAGTACCGAATTTCTGGTGTTCCCTCGTGCTCTCGGCCCGATCTCTACGACATGAGGGAACCTACGGCTAAGGGAGATATGCCTGCCTCGTTTCAGACTAGTGTTCGAACTCAACAACTTGAGGATGAGGTTGTTGCACTGAAAGACAAGGTTCAGGCGATAGAGGCGTCAAATCAGGAGACCCAAGCTCAGTTGAAGAGTTTGATAGCGGAACTGAGGCCTCAACCAGAGCAAACTCAGTCCAGAAACCAGAGAGGCCCACAATCGATGGAAGCTCAGACATTTTCGTCGCAACCACTTGAAGATACAGGGTATAGGCCCGAAAGTTTAGCCGAACAGGCGGCACGTGCAGCAAGAGCAGTGTGTCAGGATGATGTAACACGATCGACGGAGCAGATGTCGAGGGCACCGGGCGGTCATAATGCCCAGTGGAGCAATGTGATGGATTTGGAGGGCTTTTTACAGAGTTAACTGTTTTACAGCTCATATTTTGAAGTGTTGGATTATGTTTCTATTTTGAACTACTAGTATTTTGTTCGTACTTTTTTTTGTCGAATCGTACTAATCTGCTCGAACCGTTTTGTAAACTTAACTGCTCGTATGATTCAGGCAGTATATTTTGAACTGCTTTGATCTTTTGAAGTTGTATTTTTGAGCAGCAGGTGTTCGAAAGATTTGAATAGGTGTTTACTTGTGTTGTCCTTAATTCAATGTAATCTTTCGATTTATTATATTGCAGGGGCGCGCATTGGGTGTTGACTAATATACATGTGTGAAAAATAATGAACAAAAGTTAAGATGATTCAACCCACGTAAACGGTCAATTGTGCATGAGATATTGCCAATATTTTCATTGAAACCTGGTAATTTGCACCAAACTGATCATTAAACAAGAAACACATAAAAGACAGTCAATTTAAAAGTAATCAGGGTCATCGTCCTCATCATCTTCCACAACGTTAACATGTGCATCCACGGCCTCGTCATCGTCTTCCTCTTCGTCTTCTTCAGATCCACTTTCAGTGAGAATTTCATTGTCTAGTTGAATGGGCACAAGCTCTTCATCTGCAAGGTTGATT
Organism: Linaria vulgaris; assembly: GCA_948329865.1. Lineage (NCBI taxonomy): Eukaryota > Viridiplantae > Streptophyta > Magnoliopsida > Lamiales > Plantaginaceae > Linaria > Linaria vulgaris. The sequence goes on along the minus strand of OX415249.1, from coordinate 8,546,054 downwards.
AAACCAAAAGCGTTAGCGTCAACCATCACATTAGTTACCGGTGCTTCATTATCCTGATATATAGGGGGTCCACCAAGGATATCATCGTCGTCATTTTCTTCATGTACTAAGGACATATCAACACCAGTGTTTATGGTTGCCTTGCCACTTCCCTCGGACTCTATGTCGAATCGGAAACCATTGATTTTATATCCATTGTAAAAGCGGACTTTAGACAGTGGGCCTAGCGCTAAAGCATATACTCGTGGATCGACTTCATAATCTCCTGATTGAACACGCTCTTTAAGCCAAGGGACAAAGTGGGCATATCGTTTACTTTGGCTTTGTTGCTCATTAAGACTGTAACACACTTCGTCATGGAACAACCTGTAAATAAATTTACGTAAGTTAAATGAAGCAATTTAAAATTTAAACACAAAAGCACATGAAAATACTAATTTGTAACTATACCTCGACCAACAATCAACTTCAGGACAATTTGAGAGGACATACAACTGAGCAGCGTTAAACTCTTCAAGTGAGAAAAGTCTATATTTTTTTTTAGGTCCAGTTGGTTCTCCGTCATTTTGGAATACAGACAACTGTCCAACCTTATCAGGATTCAACTCTGTCTCATTTCGGTTTAAACGGTTTAATATAGTCTCCACTCCATCCTAAAAAAAAAATGAGATGTGAGGTTAGCAATTTCCGATATCAAGTACGACTCACTTATTGAACCCTCAACTCGAGCTTTGTTTCCAACTGAGTGTTTAAGCTCATACATACGCCTACAAATTAAAGGACCAAATTATATCAACATATTGGATCAAGTGTGCTATTAAATTAAACATTGTACCTTTCAAATGGATACATCCAGCGATATTGTACAGGGCCACCAACTTTGGCTTCCCACGGAAGGTGGATTGCCAAATGCTCCATATAATCAAAGAAAGCAGGCGGGAATATTTTTTCAAGCTTGCACATAGTTATGACAATCGTTTCCTCCAATGTTTCCATGTCTGATTTTTTAATTTCAGTACTACACAATGCTCTAAAGAAATTACTGACCTCAACAAGTGGCTCCCAAACTTCAGGCGGTAACAAGTCACGAAACACAATCGGCACCAACCTTTGCATGAACACGTGACAATCGTGACTTTTCATTCCTGTTAGACGCAATTGTTCCTTTTGAACACAACGTGATATATTTGAATCATAACCATCCGGAAATTTAAGCTCACCTAACCAATCGCACACAAGTTGTTTCTGTTCTTTACTTAGACAATATACAGCTTTCTTTTTCAACCATTTATCATTAGATTGCTTTACCAAAAATAGGCCACTTCGATTCGTCAATAACTGTAAATCTTTTCTTGCATTCATATTGTCCTTTGTTTTTTCGGGATCATCCATTACAGTATTCTTAATATTGTCGAAGAAGTTTTTTTCGCAATGCATCATATCTAAGTTGTGACGAATCATGTTTGTTGACCAATAGGGTAGCTCCCAAAAAATGCTTCGGCGACACCAGTTGTGTTTTAAACCAAATCCTTGAACTTTATATTTAACTTTACCAAAGGGCACATTGGGCAGGGTAATAACGTGATCTTCCATTTCTTCCCCTAATCTTCTGTGTAGTGGTTCATCCCACTCGTCTTCACCATCTTTGAAATTAATTTGGTCATTTCTCCATGGGTGATCAAGAGGTAGAAATCGCCGATGACAATCAAAAAATGATGTTTTACGACCATTCTTTAGTTGGAAAGATTTTGTATTTTCCATACAATATGGGCAAGAGAATTTACCGTGCGTACTCCACTGAGATAACATGCCATATGCTGGAAAATCACTTATTGTCCACATCACACACGCACGCATTCGAAAATTTTGTTTTCGAAACGAGTCATATGTTTGAACGCCCTCATCCCATAACAAGCGTAATTCATCCACGAGGGGCCTCAACAAGACATCAATGTTTTTCCCAGGACCCTTTGGGCCAGATATTATGAGACTCAGAAATATATACTCTTGACGCATACAAAAATCAGGGGGAAGGTTATACGGCGTCACAAATACTGGCCAACAAGAGTATGATGAACCATTTCCAAATGGATTAAATCCATCAGTGCAAATACCGAGTCTAACATTTCGTGGCTCCTGCGCAAAATCAGGATATTTTCGATCAAAAGACTTCCATGCTTCCCCAGATGCCGGATGGATCATTCGGTCGTTATCCCGTTGGCATTTCAAATGCCACGTCATATGCTCTGAGGTGTGACGAGACATGTATAGTCTTTGCAAACGCTCACTAACTGGGAAGTACCACAACTTCTTATTTGCGATAAGCTTCTTTTTTCCACCCCTATTTCGACTGGTGTCGTACCTTTCCGTTGTGCATACAGGACACTTATCATATGCACTACTTTCAAAATCACCGTAGAATAGAAAACAATTGTTGACACACACATCGTACGCTCTGTGGCCAAGACCCAACCTTTTCAACAATCTCTTCATTTTGTACACAGAATCAGGTAATTTTTGTTGATCTTCGAGACTAAGAAGTTGGTGTGAACCCCGTAAAAAATCATCGCAACCATTCCCACACACTTTATAAAGTATCTTGATTTTGAGAAACTCTGAAACCCAATGTAAAACAGAAGTTTTCCTGTTATTTGTTATCTGAACCTCAGATTCGTGTAACAGTTTAAAAAAGGCTCGTGCCTCTCTATTTGGCTCTTCTTCTCCAAGATTATTGTAGTTCACATTTTCAAACTGACCACCAAACGCATCATGTACCATATCCCTAAATTGATCAACCTCGTTGTTACGAGACGATTGCCCTACATTTGGATAATCTTGTACATTTTGTATTTCACCGTGGAGTATCCACACGTGGTATTGGGGAACAAACCCCCACTTACAAAGATGAACATAAATCGCGTCCCATTCAAAATATTTCATATTACAACACTTTCTACACGGACATCTAGCTTTTCCATCGGCTAATAAGTGAATTTGAGAAAATGCAAAGTCAACGAATCTTTGAACACCATTCATGAAACTCTCATACAAATCACCATTTTCGTTCTTCCTATTATACATCCAACTTCGATCTTCTCCAAAAGACATTATATATCTATTCAATTATATATATATATATATATCAATATAACAATATCAGTAAATAAAATAAACTAAACAAATTAGCATACAAAGTCTTAACGATTTCAAGATATATACCTAGTATATTTACTAAAGACAACATGAAATATTTTCTTACCTTATATGGAGATCGTGATTGGAAAAATGATGTAATACCACTGCATATACGAAGAAAAAATTCAATTAGATAGATTGTATATGAACATACAAAATAAAAACAATAATGAGTATATTAACACAATAATTATTACTAATTAATAATATATGTATAAGAATGTTCATAATGCGTACCTCAACAATTGGCGGACATGAAAACTAGCTAGTAGGAATGCTCAGATTTATTACATACCTCATTTATAATATAAACATAATTAGAAGAATAGAGAATATGGTTGAAGAATGAATCATATGCTTTGAAGTATGGTATATATAAACAAATGTGCAAGTCATAAAAATAATATAATTCTCGTATGGAATTTTCGTACAACAAGTCAAGCCAAAGAAGATAAAGTTGATGAAATGTGTGGTTAGAATTATTTGTTATAATGGGTAGAGCATTTTGTACCAAAAAATAATACTAGGGACAAAATTTTGTACCTTTGTAGAAAGATGTGTTAACAGCTATCTCACGTGTTTCGAGACCTGTATTTTATTACTAGGTACAAAAATTTCGTAACCAAAAATTTAGTACAACTCTTCGTACCGAATAACTATATCTTGGCACACAAATATTGTACCTAAAATAATATTTCGAAAATTGTGAACATTTTTGTTGGGTGGCAGTAAAACAAAATTTCAAAATTTATTTGGTACAAATATTTTGTACTTACATATTATATATTATTCTATAAATACACCCACGCACCTTCTATTCACAAAATTTCATCATACAATTTTCACCATCTACACCAAATTAGGAAGAACATTTCAGCCCCCTCTCTACAATAATCCCAAACGACATTGCTGCCTCCAAGATCTTCCTCTTCTACATTTCTTCCATATATCCATACACATTTGTTTGACCAATTCAAAATGCAAGCTAAGTATTTATATGGTTTATCTATTAAAAAAAAGTACTTATATGGTCTATATTGTCAAAGTATGTTTTTCTCAAGCTTATATAAAATGCTAAGTATTTATATGGTTTATCTATTAAAAAAAAGTACTTATATGGTCTATATTGTCAAAGTATGTTTTTCTCAAGCTTATATAAAATTTTGTGTTCTTATTGATAAAATACACTATTTTTATTAGACCATTTTAAAGTGTCTTGAAACTTAATGGTTATATAATTAACTTGGCTAAATAATCTATATAAATCATTTATGAGCAAAATATATTATACTAATATATATTTTATGTATTTTGAATATGAAAAAAAAATATTTATATGTAACATAAATTTCTCTATATGTGCGAGCAGTGGCGGTAATCGTCATTCCCTATTTTTTTCAAATTAATTCAGTTTTAGGTACGACATATAATGTACCGAAAACAATTAAAAATAAAATGAAAATTATCAACTGGTACAATATATTTGTATTGAAATGGCACACATCTTTTTGCCTAGTTTCTGACAGTCCGCAAAAGTAAACACAAAAATGTTTTATTGGTACGTGAAGTTTGTACCAAAAGACCGAATTTGAATTATTTAAAAATAACTGAAAACAATTACTCGGGATGAAATTTTGTACCGAATAATTGTCTATTGGTACAAATACTTGTACATGTACTTTGTGTTTTGGTTCAAAATATTTGTACCGAATGCTTGTTTATTGGTACGAGTAGTCTGTACTAACTATTAGGTACAGATTGTTTCTCCCAAAAAGTCGGTACAAACGTTTTGTACCGAAAAGGTTTTTGGTACAGCTATTTTGTACCAAAGTTTATTCGTAATGGCATCAATTAGTACCACTTTCAGGTACAAAGTTTTGTACCGAATTATCTATTGGTACAAATTATTGATTGTTGGTAGGAAATTATTTGTACCAGAATGCTATATTTCTTGTAGTGATTTGAGTTTGAGTCAACAAATATGCACTCCAATATTTGCTCCACCTGATGAACTTGAACTTTTAGTAAATCTCTTTCTTTCTAAACCGCCCATAAATTATGGTATCGTCTTATTCATGGGATCACACGATTACTTATGTTTCTTCCAAGTAACAAAAAAATTTGGTAATCGTCATATTCATCACATCACACGATTATTTTACTCGAATTAGGTATATTTGTGCGTAGGGGACAGAGACACCCAATTTATAAGTTCTTTAGTTATATGGAATCTTTGCATAATCCTTTTTTTTTAATAATATTAGTACTTCCTGATGAACTTTAACTCTTATCTCTTTATTTAATTTCTAGACTGCACATAAATTATGGTATCGTCATATTCATGGGATCACACGATTGCTTTTTTTTTCTTCTTCTTCCTAATAACAAAACAATTTAACAATCGTCATATTCATGACATCACTCGATTACTTTGTTTTCTTCCTAATAACAAAACAATTTGGTAATTTTCGCACCAAACATCTCCCACACTGAGTTGAGCTACAATTTGGTAATTTTCACTTATTAAGAACGGCGCTTATAATTGATTAGAAATTTTAACAAAAGATGTAATATGTGTAATTTGTTACAACTACTTACGAGTAATTACTAACTACTAAGCAAGTTCATCTATTCAATTCATTTTCCCAAGCTAACTTTTTTATTTGGATCAGGAAGGAGAATATCATAAATCGAGTACAAGGGTACTGACAATGAAATGTTTCTTTTCCCCCACCTCTTCTTCCCAGACCACCTCATTCTCATGGGTAAAGCGACCATTAAAATGGCGGGTTGTATGAAGGCGATACTTGACAGATTCTGCGTCTCTTCCGGACTTACTCTTAGCGCCCCAAAATTGAAATTTTTCTTGTCGAAGATGGGAGGAGCTAATATGAAGAGGAGAATCTGCACGTTGCTTGGATTTACACATACGCATAACCTGGGTAAATACCTTGGAGCACAACAATTACACGGTCGAATGAATAAAGACAACTTTGTAGGAATTTTTGACAAACTCAAGTCGCGTTTCTAGGGTCGAAAAGGGCAAACGCTGTCTCTTGCGGGTCGTGCAATGCGTAATTGCGTATACAATCCTTCTCAACGGCGGTTCCAATACACGTTATGTAATCGTGTTGGCTCCTCGATAATGTGTGTCAAAGATTGGATAAAGCTAATAGAATCTTCCTCTGGTCTAGCGATCCGAATAGAAAGAATCTACACTTGGTTGGTTGGCAAAAAGTTACTCTTCAGAAAAAAAGAGGGTGGGCTGAGTACTAGAGTGGCGAGATGCAATAACCAAGCTTTATTAGCCAAAATCTTGTGGAAATTACTCACAGGTGATCACGGGATTCGTTAGGCTAAATATTTAAAGGAGGTGCGTTTGATGGAGTATAAAGTGAAGGCGGGAAATAACGTTACTTGGAAAGACATTAATCGTTGCATGCAGTTGATCAGGCCGTGGCTTAGATGGAAAATCGAGAAAGGTGACAAGATATTATTTTGGATAGATAATTGGAGGGGAAAAGGTCGGATGTGCGAGGTTGTAAATAACATTGATGAAGCAGCTTTTAATATAACTTTGAGAGAAGTGATTGATGACGAAGGGAATTGGTGTCTCAAAAAATTACAGACGGTGTGTGATGTGTGTAACGACAAATTCTTGCTATCTCTGAGAATAAAGACAAGAAAAAGATCACAAAATAATTTTTGAGTATATTTGAAGTACAATTGTGGTTCAATCTCTATCTAATCCTCTGATTCAATTCTACAAGAACAATATTGAAACATGTGATGGAAATCTTCAATTTGATCTTCACTGAGATTATTTGAACTTGGAGAAACGTTAATTCGAGGGTCCTTGAACTTGATCTCGGATTGAATGGTGATTTGATTTGGAATTTGTTTTGAAGGTTGATGAAGATTGGTATGATCTTCGTCTTCAGTTCTTTGGATTTGTGAATTTTGATCTTTTCAGTATGGATTTTTGTCTTCAAAAAAACGGTTTTCCGAGGGTCTTGTGACTTGATCTCGGATTGAAATGAGTTCTTAACGAAGAACACCTTGAAGATTGTTGAAGAACGATATGAACTTGATTTGGATTTGTTGAATTTGTTGAAGTTTGATCTTCCTCGGCAGAAGTGCAATCTTCAAAAACGGTTATTTGATAAACTTGAGACTTGATATCGGATTGAAAGGAGTTCTTCACGAAGAACACCTTGAAGATTGATGGACTTGGTGGAGAGGATTTGTTGAACTTCCTTGCTCTGAATTCTTGAAGCTTCAATTGTTCTCTTTTGTTCTTCAAGAGCTCGTCTATTTATAGTTGTAGAACCGAACCTCCTTGCTTGTGATTGGTCGGTTTTATTTTTTTAATATAGGCATGGATTTAATGTAGCTTGTGGTGGACTTCTTTCCCGGATTCTTGCATTGCGGGGATGCTTTCGTGCACTGGGTTGCCCTTTATCAAGAAATTCTTAGAACACATCGTATTTCCACATGGCTTTATTTGATCGGCCAACAATTCTCCATCTTTATATTATAAATCAATTAATTAACCTATTAATAAATGGAATTTAATTTAGTAAAATTCCAAATTAAAAATAGAAATAATCAATTTAATTTACAATAATCAATTTGACATTTGTCAATATTTAATTGGAGTAGACAAAATTAATTTGTCTACAATGTGAACTGGACGTGTTTACTCGACACGAAACCTCTTAGGCTTAATGATAACAATAATCACATTCTATGGAGTGAAGAGGCAGATGGTGTTTTCTCTTGCAAAAGCACCTACAAGGCGATTTTTCGTAAGCACTCAGGGATAATTTCTACGTCAGCTAAGGTTCCGTGGATATGGAAGACGATGTGTAGAAAGAAAATCTAATACTTCATGTGGTTGGTGGTGCAAAACTGACTCGCGATGAACCAACTTCGTAAGGCGAGAACAATTACGGATGATGCGTCGTGTGAGGTATGCAAAATTTTGAAGAATCGTCTATTCATATCTTGAGATACTGCTACATGGCGATGAGAGTTTGGCGAATGTTACTTGATGATAATGATTTACGCCTATTTAATAATTTGGAGGATGGTTCATGGTTAAAGAAAAACATGGTTGTTAGCAGGAACGTGTGTAAGCTAATTCCAAATACTCCTTGGAACATTATTTTTGCCACAAGCTTGCGGATAATTTGGAAGACGAGGAACGGGATAATTATCATAGGGGAAGAAAGAAAATATACACTATGTTGTTCAACATATCAAACAGCTTAGCGTGGAAATGGCAAGTGTTAAAGGCAAGAAAACCACGGCATTGTCGAAGTGGGAAAAATCGAAAGATGGTTGGGTTAAGCTAAATGCCGACGGAGGTGTAACGGCAAACTTGAACTCGAGGGCGATTAGAGGAATCTTGAGGGATGAGAATGGGAGCTGAATTTGGGGCATTAAGGAACTGATCGACTATCCGACAGTGTTGGAAGTGGAATTAGCTGCTATATAAAAAGGCCTAAGTCTAGCGTGGGAACAGTGATTCCTAGGATTATTGTTCAAAATGACTCGAGAGCTGTATTTTAGGCAATAACGGATGCGACATACTCAAACCCGACACTTTGTAGAGTTATCGAAGAATATAGAATTCTTCTCTACAAGCCGTGGTTGCACGGGTTCTCTTGGATCTCATGGGATAAAAATTGAGTCGCCAATGCTATTGCTCAATCTTCATGCTCGAAGGAGGAGGGAATTTGCTTTTGGCCTTCCCTCCTCTCTGAATTTACTTTATTAGTTTCGAATGATGTAGCCTAAGGGCTCTTGTTTTTCTTTGAGTAGCAAAAAAAAAATGATATATTTCTTTAAAATATACCGTATCTAATTCAGTACAAATTCGTAAGGTTAAACGAAATATAAAATAATACAATTTAGAGAATGTATACACGAACTATGCTAGTCTAGATCTTAATACAAGAGTCTAATTTTGCTTTATCCAGGACACCAAAAATAATCACTGGTGATGATGCATAATCTGCCATGCCCTCGTAAAAAGGCAAAATGGGTAACCCACAAAATGACCAAGGTCTAGGAAAAAGGTGCCCCCGGGTCACAATCAATAAGGCTATCACGGCCTAAATATCCAGAGAATTTACCCCCGGATCATGACCAGCTAACACCCCAATAAGGGGTACACGGTCTAGATACCGGAGAAGGTACCCCCAGATCACGACAAGCTAACGCTCCAATAAGAAAATATAGCTCGGATCAAAAGACCGAGAATACTTCACCTAATGACCAAGAGTCACCCACGATCCGGGGTACCGATAAGAAAAACCACAAGAGACCCCCCCTCCCCCCCCCCCCCCCCCCTCCATCCTCCTGCAGGCCGATGTGACAACCCCTTGATTGGCTAATTCCACCTGGATTTCATGGGACCCGCGATAAGGTACCCCCGGGTGCTAGTATCCAACACTTAGCCAAAATATCTTTGAGGAAGGAGGACAGTACAAGACAATAAGGAAATGAGTGAATACAAGGAAGGGTCGAAGAAAAAGACCTCTAATCTACGGTCAACGGGTATAACAAATGACAAACATAATTCGAAAGATCTCGCAGCTACTCGGAAGCATCACGACTCCACGAGTCCCCCTCATAAGAGCCCAGAAATCCTCCCTACCACCAATCTGCACCGCCTTCACGGGCGAGATCTGAGGGCTCGCCAAACAGTGAGGCTCGCGCTCCTCCGCCTCACCAGAGAAGGGGGCCACCCATATTGCACCCAGCAAGCTCAGTAGATGCACCCCTAGATGCGTGAGTGTTGTGATACCCTCCTCGCCTACGTGAAGCAGCCTGGAATTCTCTAGGCCCAGAGTAGGGCTACTATCCTTAGCCCCTCGATCGGCGCCAACATTCGCCGATCCCCGATGAGCCTTGAGGGACATGATGGAAGAAATGTAGAGAGAATTGCTCGAGCTCTGACGCAATGTCAAGCGAGGGGAGGAAGTGGCATACCGAGGGTCACCTTTCGCACCCCCACATAGCTAATGCTCCTATCCTAATAGAATGAAGCTTGTAGGACTCCCAACTTATGTGGGGAAGAGTAACGACTGCGATCACTGTGATCACATTAACCAATATCTGGCATGTATGGATCTCGTGTCGCCACATCACCAGTCGGGTGTAATCCTGGTTCTCTCAGCTCTCCCCAGGAATGGTGCACACCTACGAACAGCTAACCCAGAAGTTTGTAAGGCATGTCGCGTGCAACCAGGTCTTTCCTAAGACGTGTGGACACCAGTTCAGTATATGTTAGAAGTGAGACAAGCCTTTCAGAGACTACATGAGGCAACTCTCACTTGGGGTCATCGATGTTGCGAATATCGATCCTTGCATGCTCTTTGGCATCGTCATCCGTTAACTCTTCCCGTGAGACTTCACCACCTACCTTATGAGGAACTGGGCCACCAACCTCGAGGATTGGATGCAAAGGGCAAAATCCTTCATGGAGTTAGAAGAGACCTGAAAGGTCCTAGACGTAACAAAGGTCGCCCAGCAAGCTCGGTAGATGCACCCTCAAAGGCGTGAGTATCGTGATACCCTCGTCGCCACTGGAAACCTCTAAGCCGAGAGCAGGGATCCTATCCTGAGCCGCTCAGTCGGTGCCAATGTTTGCCGATCCCCGATAGGGCTTGAGGAACATGATGGAAGAAATGCAGAGAGAATTGCACCAGCTCCGACGCAAGTCAACCCTGGGGAGGAAGCGGCATAGCGAGTGTCACCTTTCGCTCCCCACATAGCTAATGCTTCTATCCTACAAGAATGAAGCCCGCGGGACTCCCAACTTATGCGGGGGAGAGTAATGAACGCGATCCCCTTGATCACATTAACCAATACCTGGCATGTATGGATCTCGTGTCGCCACCTGACCACGCCCTCTGTCGAATATTTTTGACAACCCTCACTAGTCGGGTGCACACCTTTTCTCAACTCTCCCCAAGAACGATGCACACCTTCGAGTAGCTGATCGAAAAGTTTGTAAGGCATGTCGCATGCAACCAGCTCTTTCCTAAGACGTGTGGACACTTGTTCAGTATACGGTAGAAGTCAGACTAACCCTTTAAGAACAACATGAGGCGACTCTCACATGGGGTCATCGATGTTGCGCATATCGATCATTGCATGCTCTTTGGCATCGTCGTCCGAGGACTCTTTCCGAGAGACTTCACCGCCTACCTCATGAGGAATTGGGCCATCAACCTCGAGGACTTGATGCAAAATACAGAATCCTTTGTAGAGATAGAAGAGACCCGAAAGGTCCAAGAAGTAAAAGAGACCGCTAGGTCATCGCCCTCTTCGCAAAAAAAGGGAAAGAAAAAGGCACAAAAAGAATGGATATAAGAAAGAGAGAATCAAGAAGAATTTAGAGCAAACGCCCTTAACCCCTAGGACGATAACCCCCGTCGGGGTCATGACTAGGGGTGGCAATATGGATCTAGTTCTGTGGATCATCTATATTTGATCCGGATTTATAGAACCAGATCCATATAAGATTGAGATGTATTTCAATTGAGATCCGCTTGAGTTGAGATCCGCTTGAGTTGAGATCCATTACAACCAGAAGTAGATCCAAAGTCAACAAAAATTTCAATCCAAACTAGATCTTTATTATTTTCGAAAAACTTAATTTACGTAAAAAAAAATACACCACACAAAAAACAAACGCTACGCCTAAAATTTATGAAAAAAACATGCACTACACCTAAAACGCACAATACGGCCAAAATTTACCAAAAAAGATACACGATACACGTAAAATTCACAAAACTCATTTGTGGTGTATATTTTTAGAAACCCATTTTCGATAAGTGATACTATTTTTTCAAGTGAAAACTATAATCGAAGCATAAAGACTAATTTTAGCCAAATTCCAACATTTGGAGAGTGAAAACGTCATTTTTCTATTTTTAGCGTGATTTTTTTTGTCAACGAAGTCCGTTTTTGATAAGTGATAAAACTTTTTCAATTGGAAACGACCATTTGAGCATTACGTAAAGCCTTACGTCAACGTGATTTTGGCCAAATTTCAACGTTTAGAAGGTGAAAACGTCATTTTTCTACTTTTCGTGGGATTTTTTTTGTCAACGGAGTCCGTTTTTGACAAGTCATACCACTTTTTCAAGTGGAAATGACCATTTGAGCATTACGTACGTCGACGAGATTTAAGTCAAATTGGAGGGTAAAAATGTCATTTTTCTATTTTCAGCGGGATTTTTTTTGTCAACGGAGTTCGTTTTCGACAAGTGATACCACCTTTTTTTAGTCTTACGCTGATGTGATTTTAGTCAAAATCCAACTTTTGGAGGGTGAAAACGTTATTTTTCTATTTTCAATGAATTTTTTTTTTTAGATTGCGAAGTTTTTTTTCGTTTATTTTTTATTTTGGGGGTTATAAATTATAATGTATAATATAAAACTTTAGGGGCATTTGACTATCTGTACAATTTTAGAAGTTTAGATTTAATTGAAATTGGGTTGAGAATTTTAACCTATAAAATTTTTCTTAGATTGAGAAAAAGTTGAGGGTGATTGAGATTGGGTTGAAGTTGATATATGATCAATATATGTGGATCCAATATAAACTCAATCATATCTCAACTCAACCTATTGGATCTCAACCATATTCAACTAGTTGATCCATATTTCCACCCCTAGTCATGACCATCATGTGGGAAGAGCGTGTCTTCAGATGGCCTTGGGCCCCTAAGGATTCCAGAGGTACAAAAACTCAGGAAAGTTTTGCACTTACCACCGAGCCTTTGGGCACCCCACAAACGACTGCTACCATATTCAAGAAGATATCGCCCGATTGCTAGCCTTGGGCTTCTTAGAAAAATATGTGACGGACGTTCACAAGAAAGCAGGGTCGAGAGGAGGCACCCAAGAGCAAGAAAATGCACTCCGACACTTCCGAGGATAACGAACAGCCACCTCAGGAAGAGGCACAGTTACCCCTATCCCCGCGGACCTATCGTGACAATGCTTTCACTGGGCGCACGATTGATATGAATGAAGAATGAGTAATGTCCATTACCAAGGAAGAAAGATGAAACTACATTAGACAGGCCTGAAATGCAGATAGCAAGTTGAAGGTCTTTGTCGCACGATGGGTGGGCTAGCCTACCATCTCCTTTGGGCCCGACGACCTACTGGGTGTTGTAAACCCCCACGAGGATCCTCTAATGATCACGACCACCATACTCGGGACAGAAGTCAGAAGAATCCTCGTGGACACCGAGATCTTGGTCAACGTACTTTTCACGCAAACATATCTTGCCCTAGACGTTACCCGAGATCAGATGGAGCCTATGAAGGTTCCTTTTGTAGGCTTCTCACGAAATCAATGCCAAACAGTGGGGCTCATAACCATACCAATGTCCTAGGGTGTGGGCGCGACCTACAGTATCAAATCGACCAAGTTTTGAGTGGTAGAGGCTCCCTCGCGAATGTAGAATGTTATGTGCGAGCGACCAGCCCTCCGAGTCTTCTATGTGGTCTCATCTACCCTCCATATGAAAACAAGTTCTCTACCCCCTTAGAGATAGGTGAAGCCAAGGGAGATTAGACCCAGGCCTGAGAATGTCGCATGAACGCCCTACCATTCGAGTCTAAGCCCTCAGTCTCGGAGCCTCTAGCCAAGAAAGCCCGTACAAAGGAGGTTCAGGTCCAACCTATAGAAGAACTCAAAATGATAGAACTGGTGGAAGGAGCTGAGGGAAAGACATTCAAGATCGGCACCAACATCAGAGAAGATCTAGAAAAATCCTCACAACCATACTCAAATAGTTCCATCACCTATTCACTTAGAAGTACGGTCCCCTCGTGTAGATTAGCCAGGATATATGCATGCACAAAATAAACTTGTACCCCTCAACCAAGCCTGTCTAATAGAGAAAACGCAACATGCGGCCCGAACGAAATAAGGTGATCCGAGCGGAAGTGCAATAACTGCTCGATCTTTACCAGATTCGAGAGGTGCGCTACCTAGAGTGGCTGGCCGATGTAGTTCTCGTCCTAAAGACAGTACGTCTGTGGCGCATGTGTGACAACTTGACTAGCCTTAATAGCGCATGTCTAAAGGATTGTTACCTGCTTCCGAGCATTGATCTACAAGTTAACTCCACGGTCGGGTGCACCCTCTTATCCACAATGAATGGAGATCAAGGTTATAATCATATCCTGATGGCAAGTAACAATCAAGAGAAGACCAGCCTCATCACAGAGATTGGCACTTTCTGCTATATGCTCATGCCCTTTGGACTCAAGAACGTAGAGGCCACATATTAGAGGTTAGTCAATCTCATGTTCGAGGGTCTAATTATGGATACGATGGAAGTATACGTTGATGACATGATCGTAGAGAGTCTGAAAGAAGAATACCATGCATGGGACCTTGTCCTAGCCTTTGAAATCGTGGATCGGTTTATAAGGAAGGTTAACCTTCATAAGTGCTCTTTCAGCATCTAGGGGGAGAATTCTTAGGGTACATGGTCACTCAGAGAAGGATTGAGGTAAACCCCAATAAAGCCAAGGCAATTCTCAACATGGAGTCCCCAAAAATGAAGTAAGATGTGCAGAAACTCACGGGATGGATGGCCTCGCTGAGCAGGTTTATCTCTCGCTCCTCGGAGAAGGGCCTACCCTTTTAAAAGATCCTCAAAAATGTGAAAGACTTCCAGTGGATCGACCGCTGCAAAGAACCCTTTAAGGAGTTGTTCCTCTAGGTGAAACCTGTTCAAAAAGAAATGTTTTTCCTCTACCTGGCCGTAGGGCGGGAGTCTGTGAGTTTTGTTTTGGTATGAGCTGAAGGGAGAGAGCACTTATCAATCTACTATGTCAGCAAGACCCTCCTAGATGCCGAGACCCAGTCCGAGCTTACTTCTTAGCCCATCTGTTCCTTATGGTCATGCAGTATCCCCTCTGCAACATCCTCAACAATCCCGAGGTCTCTAGACAGATGATCAAGTGGACCATAGAGTTGGAAGAATTATTCCCCTCGACCGGCCACAAAAGCTCAAGTGCTCGCCGACTTCATCATTGAAATGTACGAAAAACCAGAAGAAGAAAAGTCGGAGCCCCTATGGCACCTCTACATAGATGGGTCCTCTACTAACACCCACGGTGGGGTGGGCATAATCTTCAGGAAAATAACTCTAGACGAACCAGAAACTATATTGGAGTTCGCCATCCAGTTAGAGTACCCAGTATCCAACAACAAGGATAAGTACGAGGCACTTCTGTTTTGAATAGGAGTAGCCAATGAGGCAGGGATATAGAGGATACTCGTGCACATCGACTCTCAGCTCGTGGTACGGTAGATGCACGGGACATACGAGGCGTGGGAGGAAAATATGAAAAAATGCCCAGAAACTGTCCTCGCAGGGACAACCTCGTTCTAAGAATTTTCCATCAAGCATATCCCGCGATCGGAGAATCAGGACGCATACGCCCTGTCTAAACTCGCCAGCTAAGATCAGATTATCAGCACTCAGAGAATCACCTTCTTCACTACACACATGTCGGAAAGGCAAGACCAGGATGGCGAGGTCCAGATGGTGGCAGCCATCGAAGAAAATTGTATGACTTAAATCATCGACTTTATCATAAATTCGAGAAAATATGCTCATGACTGGGTCCATCGTACAACACGATACTACATTCTGAATGGAGTGCTCTTCCAGTGCTCGTGGTTCTATCCAACCTCTCGATGCGTTACTAAGGAAGAAGCCCAATAGATCTTAAGAGAGATCCACGACGAGTGTTGCTGCAGCTATTTGAGAGGAAGAAGCATGGCGGCGAAGATCATCCAACAGGGATACTACTAGCTGACCATGGCTGCCGACTATGAAGAGTATGCTTGGAAGTGTCGAAATTGCCAATTGCATGCCCTCATGATACATCAGCATGCAGCCTCTTGGGAATTCGATACTATTTCTTGACCGTTCACACGATGGGGAATCGTCATCGTGGGAGCTATGGTCATAGATAAAGGTCATAAAAGATTTTTACTAGTTGGAAGTAGAATACTTCACTAAATAGGTCGAGGCAGAACCTCTTTCCAAAACCACTAGCTAGGTCATGATAAACTTCCTATGGAGGAACATCCTTAGCCGCTTCGAGGTACCACAGCAGCTAGTGAGCGACAACGGACTCCAATTTTATAACAACCCTAGGGAAAATGGTTTGATAAGTGGGGTATCAAGCACCACTTCAAAGGTGTAGGATACCCGTAGGGTAACGGCCAAGTTGAGATGCCAAACGAACCCTCCCAAAAATGATGAAGGCCCGCTTGGATCGAAATCAGTATAAGTGGGTCGAAGAAGCCCCCAGATTCTTACGGGCCTACTGCACTACCCCACGATTAATTATGGGAAAAACCCATACAGCCTCGTATACGGGACAGAGTCGGTTGTCCCGTCAAAGGTCGTAAAACAGAGTCTATGGGTACAAGAGTACGAGGATGCCTAAAACAGCATGAACCTTGCCTTGGTCGTAGACTTACTGAAAGAAAAAAGGATACGAGCTGCTACCCACGCAGAGCTCTATAAGGAGAGAATGGCCAATTTTTACAACACTCGGATCCAAACATAGGCAAACTAGAGCCAAAATGGAGCAGCCCCTATCAGATCTCTAAGATCCTCAGGCCAGCTACGTACGTGCTCAAAGATATGGATGGTCGGGAACACACCTGAGTCTGGAACAGTCCAAATCTCCAAAAGTATTCTCTTTGAAAGCCGTGAGATCGCCCTCTTACGGTGACTCTATTTTGTTCGCATAGTTAAGTGTTTGTATTTTGATTGAACGGTTATACCAGTGTAAAGAAAACATATTATTGGAAATAAAATAACACGGGAAAATTGGTCTATCGACTTAAGAACAAAGGGCTAAAACAAAATATTTCATTCAAAGGGAATCAACTACCATAACAAAGGGGGGGGGGGGCTAGAGCCTTACAAAAGAGGTCCCAACAAACTTAGGGCTACATACGCCCGACTAACAATAATCTCTCGCGGGACCCTCCTCAGCCTAGATCCATTCTCAACGACACTCCTCCGAGATCTCGATTGGGTTGGGCATCCACACTGTGTGGCAACGTGATTCGTCTTTCGAGAGGCAAGCAGAGGATTGGTAGAAGAGGTAGGGGAATAAAACTCCAGCTCGGGAAGCACCAAGTCTCGAGAAATGTCAGGGAGAGACTTAACAGTCGACAAAGCCATTCCATAGCCAACTCAAACTAGATCATTAAGCTCGGAAGGAGACACCCCTCGGTTCCTTGGGGATTTGGCCGTATCTAGTAGGGCACAGCCAAGGCTAGCTTTGAGCTCTTTCCTCACATCTTCGAGCTGACGAAGCAGACGATCCTACTCCTCTTGTAGCGGTGGAATTGCCTCTGTAACCCGTGTCGCCTCTCTCGCCATTTCCTCCCACTTTTTAGCCTTAGCGTTGGCGTTAGCTATCGCCTCTCCAAGGCAACTCTTTAGTTCCCCATGTCCCGATCCGGGGACTCTATTATCTCAGCGGCACTCCCATGAGCCTCCTTCAAGGCCTTCTCCAATCGAGTTGCCTCTTCTGGAGCATTCCTCAGCGAAGCTTAGTTAGTATCACGCTCTTAGACCACGGTCTTTAGAGTCGTAGGACTGGGCCCATATGTGCCTAAAGCATCCTCGAGCACCGTGAGCTACAAAAAAGAGAGGGCAAAGTTGAAGGACTATGATAACAAAGGGACCAATAATACAATAAGGGAAACAAGGTATCACCTCACAGATGCTCTTGCAGAACCTCTCCCACAAGAACTCGTTGCTAAAGCCACCAACGAGCTCACGGTCTTCAGGGTTAACAATACCGCTCACAAAAGAGCGATAATAAGAAGGATCCACATAGCTTTCCAGCAACATTGAAGGCACAATAGGATCACGAAGTAGCTCCTCCTTCGATGGAGTCCTCCTAAGAAACTCCCCCTCTGGCAAAGATCTCTTCCTGCCTCCCAACCTCACGGGAGGAAAAGGATCCGTAACGCCCTTCCCCTTGCTCTTCTCCGAAGAGTAATCTAACGAGCCTTTACTTCTCTTCTTCGAAGGACTTCCAACGATAGGGATACGATCTGTCAAATGATAACAAGAAATCAGCAACAACCCAAAGTCAAGAACAGTGCTAAAATAAGGCATGAAGTGATCACCCAAATGCTTATCCATTACAGGGTCCATGGGTTGAGGCATACCTTCGAAAGTCATCTCGTTTCTGATCTCCGCCATAGACCCCAGGACCTCCCTCACATTGGCGGTCGTCGGGCTCCCTGGATCATGCGAATAGTACTTGCCATCATAGAAGTTAGAGGTCTCAGCCCCGTCAGACTTTGAGGACCTTGAAAGCTTTCGACGCCGCTCCATGCACGGCAACTCCCAATCAGCGAAGGAGCCTCGGGACCTCGAAACAACGTAGTCCGAGTTAATATCCGTCAGTACTAGAAAGTTCCCCCAGAACGGACAACAAGCATGGCTAGCCATCTCCGCACCTGGAAGAAAGAATATAGACTCAATAAAGAAAAAAGGGATGGAGTATAAGATATATACTTCGGGAAAACAACACCGTTGGCTGGGGCTTGGTACGGTGCACGGTGGGAGAAAACGGCAAACATCCAGTTTGCCACAGTAATCGACGAAATGGAGGAACCTCCACCATTAGAACAGGAACTCCCTGTTTCCCTCCAAGAAGCCGAATAGACAGCCGGCGAACGAGTGAAACTTCGACGGCGGCTTCATTGAGACATTGCGGCACTACCACGGTAGGGGGAAAACGAAGACCTCCTCGCTTGAAAAAACTGAAGTGGTGCGGGAAACCATGGCTGCGAAAATAGTGAAATCTTGAAGAAAAAATTCTTTTTGCTAGAGAAGTATTAGCAGAGGAGAAGACTGTGATGAAAAAAGGAGAATAGGGTCGCGCTTTTATAGACG
This sequence comes from Linaria vulgaris, assembly GCA_948329865.1. Classification (NCBI taxonomy): domain Eukaryota; kingdom Viridiplantae; phylum Streptophyta; class Magnoliopsida; order Lamiales; family Plantaginaceae; genus Linaria; species Linaria vulgaris. Next base: position 8,526,864 of record OX415249.1, on the reverse strand, counting down.
GGGAAAATGGTTCATATTTCAAATTGGGTCCTATTCCTGCCCAAGATCCAAACGGTGGACCCTTCAGTTGCCCACTCCCAACCCCTCAGGACCGCCACGCTCCCCAAATCCTTGCATCCCTATCATGTCAAATGTCACCATAGGGGAGCTAGATCGGCGCTTCAACTCCCTACGTCCACTCACGTTTAATGAGCGCCCATTCCCAAGACTGTCAGTTGAGCAGACCCACAGGCGGGACGATTCAAAACCACAACCACATCGAGAACCCGTCGCCATGACTAACCCTCTATACACCGGCCCAAAAACGTCCACGACATAATCCTCATGGTCACCCTCACGGCATAACCCTCATGGGCACTCGCAGGGAGATCGTAAAGACTCCCACAAATGATGACCATGGGAACTCGCCTAAAAGGATCAAAATAATTTCTTAGTACGATGGTCATGGCTACCAGCGCGAAAAATGGAGAAACTCTAAAAAGCACTACGCTCGTAAACATCAAACAAAAAGAGGAGGAGGTTGAAACCTCTCGTACAAGGTAAAAACAGGTACCCATGTGGAAAAGTCAAAAAACTTCTAAGTATGGAAAAAAACTTGGTCGTAATCTCGACCATAGAAATATGAGTTGGTAGCCAAGGAGTTCCATTAAACATAAAACCATGGGGGGGACTGCCCAGTACAACCCCAAAATAAAGGTCGTACGACCACAAAACTCTCCCTAAGCTACCTACGGCTAACGGAGGAGGGAAGGTATAGGTGCAGTAGAAGGGTCTAAGAACAATGGATAGCCAAAGTACCCCCGGCCAGCAGCACTAGCTCCGCATCTGGAGTCTCAGGACATACCATCAGCGTGGAAGCCAGCCTCTAAAGGTTAGCCTCAGGGCAAAACAAACCTAGCATGTTGCCCAACCTCGGCCAGGCCTTAAACTCCCCACAGTAGATGTGCGTCATAGTAAAGGACAAACCATGCCCTAATCTCCCTCTCTCGAGCCACCAATCGCTCGTCCTGATCCTCCACGATCTCTGTAAAAGTGCCACAAAGTGATTCCACCACCTCCTCCGAAGACTGATGTCTTGGTGCCTAGCAGCCTCATTCCCCACGAAGGACTCCTTCTCCTTCTCCATAATGGCCAAACACTCCTTCAAAATATTCTCCGACTCCTCCAACTCCATCACACGGGCCAACTGTCTCTCAGCATGAGCGGACAACTCTGAGCAACGAAGATAACTGGCACGACCCTCTGCCAAAGCCTCTCCGTACTTCACCTTTAAGGCGTCTCTTTCGTGGGAGGCCTCCTCATAAGCATGCGACAGCCCCCTCAAACCAATTGGGTTCTACACAAGCAACAAAGGAACGAATGTCAGTAGTTGTTACATGAAATACAAGGAAATATTACAAACAAAGAAAAATTCTTTACTCACCAAGCCTGCACATACATGTGCAACAAGGTTGAGCTCCTAGGGGCTTAGAAGAGACGAGGTCAGAGAAGACCCCAAGGAGGCCACCTCGCAGGAAAGGCCAAGGGTCTCCTCCCCCAGACTCACAACGCCTTTCAAAAGATACTGCACAAGGGAAGGCACGATGGTGCCCCAAGTAACGGCTTTCTCAGCAGAGGCTTCCAAACCAGTAACCACCGAGAGCCCAAAAGACTAGGCCTCACGATGCTCAGGCACGAGAGACGACGACCTTTCAGCAACTGACTCCACTCTAGCGGTCGGAAGTTGGGGCATCAACAACTCACCTCCCTTAGTTCCAGTAATACCTGATGCGCCCTGGACCTCGTACATATCTGTAAGCCACTCAGTACCTTCCTCTGGCCCCAAAGGCAAGTCAGCAGAAAAGTTGTGCGAAAGGTGTAAGGCTTTATCCAACCTAGGCGAAAGGATTCATCTCCTTATCAAAATCTTGTACCAAGATGAACGGGTTTTGGGAAGAGATTTCGGGTTGCTCCCTAGAACTCTTCCGCACGAAAAGATAATCCTAGCGCCAGTGCCTCCTTGATGAGCGACTCTGTTAAAATACATCTATCATGGTGGCGTAACTTTAACTATGAGAACATCGTCATCGGGAAAATCATCAACTAGTTCACATTCGGCACGAGTTGGGTGATCAACCAAGAAGTCGCCAAAACTTGTCCTTTTACAGCCTTTTGAGGAATGTATGCTATCTCAAATTGTTGTAGTTGCTAGTACCATCTCGCAAGTCGATCAGAGAGTATCGGCCTTGACATGACATACTTCAATGGTTTCTCTTTAGAGACGAAATGAATAGTGTGAGCTTGAAAATAGAGCTTCAACTTTTGAATCGCAAAGATAAGAGCCAAACACAACTTCTCAATAGGGAAATGATTCAACTCATTTGGCGTCATCCTTCGACTTAGTTAGTACAACGCACTTTCCTTGCCGCTATCATTCTCTTTGGCTAGCAATGCCCCTATGGAACTTTCTTGAGCAGCGATGTATATAATCAATGGACGTTTGGGTACTGAGGCAAACAACACATGGGTCTTTATAAAATAAGACTTTATACGCTTAAAGGCATTGGTGCATGCTTCATCCCATTTGAACGGAACATCCTACTTCATGAGATGACTAAACGGTTGATATCGACCAACTAGATTTGAAATGAAACTTCGGGTGTATGCTAGTTTTCCTTGAAGTCTTTTGAGTTCATGTACGTTTCGTGGCTCTAACATCTTGAGGATTGCATCAATCTTAGCTTGCTCAATCTCAATTCCTTGTCGACGAACAACAAAGTCAATAAACTTTCCAGGCGCCATGCCAAAGGCACACTTCAAAGTGACCAACTTGAGGTGGAACCTTCACTGAGCTTGTTTGATTGGACGCGTCGTCTTCTTCACAACTAGTTGATGAACCGCAACTTTTGGGTTTAGACCGAGCATTTCCTTGTAACATTAAGCCAATACGTCTTTAAATTCTCTCAAAAGTGCAATATACGCTTGTTCTTCCTCACTTTTTAGCATTGCGCTTACGTATATTGGTCGAGGATCATTCTCATTGACGAGGTTGATTTCCTTTAATTCGTCAACTATGTTTTTTAGACCTTCTTCAAGATCTGGGTGTGCTTCTTCAGCATCTTCCTCTTCAACATTCTCATCTTTCACAGATATGTGGTTTGATGATCATATGCTCTCCATATCAGCTTCTTTCTCATGTTGAGCTTGTGTAAGTACAATTATTTGCCACTTGACTTTCATGCATTTATCTTGCGATATAACCATTTCGTCGTGGCGCCTCATGCAAGAAGGAATTGTACTTTGGGTCCTTTTAGGAAAGCATGGATTACGTTCACTCTTTTGACACCTTGTTGAACGTGAACCTTTGATATATTGGCCTTTTGCGAGGACCACGTCTTTTAAACACTGAATTTCAAAACAATGTCTTAAAAGAGGGGCCAAGTCTATCAAAGATCGATACTTGTGACAACTTCCTTTCACCGATTGTTGACAAATGCTATCCTTCGCTAATGTAATTGGCATTCGCTCTTTTCATGGTATTGCGTATAGGCTCTCATAGAGAAAATCCTAGACCTGCTCGAGGGTTTGGAATAAGGGCTTCTGCAAGAAGTTTTCCCATGTGTGGTCTTTCTTGAGGATTATAGCTAGCATTGACCAATATTTTAAATGCTTTTGCATCATCATATTTCTTCACTTGTTCCTCGGTTGAAGGATCATGTTCGACTTGAGGGACTTTTGTTGGGCGGACAAATCTTTAAGAATAGGAAGAGAATATGGTGTCTTTATGTCAAGCTTTGTGAAAGGTATAATCAAACTTTCCAATGAGACATCTTTATAAGAGGGCACATCGCCTTGTACGGTGATTTCGTCTGACGAATGAGTTTCATAATTGATCTTTTTAGTTTCTAGATCATTTGTCTCCTTGGAGTCTTCAAAAAAAGATCTTGCTTCAACCTTTGGCACCTTCATTTGTGGAAGATAGTACTTGGCATCAGCAAAGTGAGATTCAGCTTCAGTAAATGGCTTATCATTAGCGAGCACCTTCTTTGTCGCCCCGTTTTGGCACTATTGAAAGCATTGATGTAGAGTTGAAGGAACAACACAGTTCTCATGTATCCAAGGTTCACCAATAAGCATGTTATATGAAGCTTTGGCATCTATAACGTGAAATAATGCACTTGATGACATATCTCCCATGAGTAAATCCAATCCTATGATGCATATAGCCCTTTGCCCCCCTTGGTTAAAGCCTTGTATCCTTAAGCGACTGCTTGTGAGCTCTCCATTAGGTATTGACATTTCTTTCATCACACGCAAAGGTAATATGTTGACAGCGGAACCTCCATCAATTAAGATTCTAATAACCTTTTGTTAAAGGCTAAATCCAGCAAAATAAATTGGCCTATTGTGGGGCTTGGAACCAAGTAAAAGATCCTCCTCTCCAAAGAATATTGTTGTCGCGCATTGATTGGTGTTGATGGAAGTCTTTAGGCATGATTCATTGAATGAGGAATCTTGCACGTGAGTCACGTTGCATGACTTGTCAATGTCTTCTTCCAAAAACCAACTTAGTGCTTCCTCCCCGCTTCCTTTAACCTCCATTGTCTCAAGAGAGATTGTTGTAAGATTTGCGGTTGCCTAATCTTCCTCAAGGGTTATCTTACCTTCACGAGCCAATCACATAACTTTGTCCTTGAACACGTAGTAGTCTTGAATAGAGTGTCCAAGAAGGTAATGATATATGCAATACTTTGGAATATCTGAATGTTCGACTTCTTTAGGTCTCTTCATTTCGGGCAATTTAATAAGGCCGAATCCAAGTAAGTTATCAAAGATTCTAGGGACCTCTGAGTTAAGGGACAGATATTCTTTTGCTTGCATCTCTTTCAAAGTCAACTTTGTTTGCTTTTTGTCTTGCGAGGAACTCTTCTTTTCAAATGTTGCAGACGACCTCTTCCCTTCATTTGCATTGGTTGATATCTTAAGTGGTGTGGTACTTACGGCCATGAAATCTTTGGTTGGTGCCTTAGCAAAGAACTTGCCCCCTTTCCTTGGCTCCAATTTCCTTTGTGCTCTTATAGGATCACCAATAGGCGACCCATCAGCTCCACTTACGGTCATGCTCAACTTCATATCATGTGCTCTAGTGGACAACTCTTCAAATTAACTAGGTTAGATACCTTGAAGTATGTACCAAAGTCCCCAATGCATTCCTTGGATGCACCTCTCAATGGTTGAGGTCTAAGATAATCAATCTTTGAAATTGAGGCTCAAGTTTCTCCAACGGTTGATGTAATCAATCACTAGCTCTTCCTTCCATTGACGAGTGTTTTTGAGTTCAACCATGCTGACAGTTCTTCAAATGATGTAGAAATAGTTGAAGAATTCTTGCTCTAATTTATCCCAACAATCAATGGACTCTGCCTCTACGTCAATGTACCAGTCGACATTCCTTTTGCTTGATCAGGTGAACTGTTTCACCAATTGATCCCCGTAAGTTCCAGTGTTGTTGCATGTCTCCACAAAGTGAGCGACGTGTTGCTTAGGGCTGCCTTTGCCATCAAATTGTTGAAACTTTGGGGGTTGATATGGCAACTTTAGAACTTCAATCCTCTGAGTATGTGAATGAAGACTTAAAATTTCCTCCAATGTTTTCTTTTATTGCTCCCATGATGAACTCTTTCATTTGCGCAGCATAGATCATGTCGCTAGGAAGGACTTGCAACTCTTTACTTGTGGACTTATCCTTTTCAGTTGAATCACGCTTGATAGATGTGTCCCCTTATTCAAGATGTTGTTGGCGCTTTGTGCTACATCAGTTGTCTCAACAACCTCTCCTCTGCTTAGAATTTTCTCGATCTTTGCATCTTGCTCCATAGTACGCCTCGTAAGCCACTCAATTGTCTTCGTTATTGTAGCGAGTTGTTCCTCCAAAGTTGAAGCATTTTTGTCATGGCAAGTGTTGCATTTGCCGAAGAATGATCTTTTAACTTAGTGCGCGGAGATGTCGGAGGAGATTCCTTATCCTTGTCATACTCTTCAAGAAAAGCAAGTTTTCATTGGTCATTATCACGTGCAAATTCATCTGCCATCTTTGCCTTTTGGTCTTCCTTTTGATTGAGTCATTGATCGAGTCTTTATTGAACTCATGTAGATGTGTCTTCATGTCCTTGATGAAACGAGACGAATGGTAGAGATAGTCCTATTGGGCGTGCCAAAATTTTGTAGCAACAAATTTTTTCTAAGTCTTTAAAATAAAAGACGGCAAAAATAGTTGAATAACTAAAACTTGTAAATTTGATGAATATAAGAGTAACAATCTCTTTAATTCTTTGATTTGATTTTACAAGGATAATGTTTTGAATTTTAAATAAGTCTTCAAGGAAATCTCTAACTTCGATCTTCTTCAAAGTACTTGGATGCTTCACAAACGTTGATTCGAGGGCTTGGCAGCTTGATCTTGGATCGAACGAAAATTTGACTTGAAGACTAATGGCGAACGGTACGATCTTCGTCTTCAGCTCTTCGAATATATGGACTTTGATCTTCTTTGGAGTGATTTCAATCTTCATAAATGGTTTTTCGAGGGTCTTCTGACTTGATCTCGAATGGAACGGCCTTTTGCCTTGAATATTGTTGAAGAACAATATGAACTTGGTGTTGGGTTTGTTGAATTTGTTGAAGCTCGGTCTTCCTCGCTAGAAGTGCGATCTTCAAAATGGTTATTTGATGGACTTGAAGCTTGATGGCAGATCAAACGGTGATTTTCACGAAGAATGCTTTGAATGCCACGAAAAACGCTTGAAGATGGACGGATTTGATGTAGAGAAAAACCTAGAGCTTTTCCTTCTTCAAACTTGTGAATGTTTTATTATTATTCTTCTTTAAGTAAAGGCCCTATTCATAGTTGTAAAACCTAGAACCCTTGACTTGTGTATTGGTTGTTTTTCTCCTCAAGATAATCATGAATTTAATCTAGCTTGCTTATCAAGTAATCTTTTAATTGGCTAGAACGCATCATCTTTTCCACGTGAAATAATGTGATTAGTTGAAATACTCCATCTTTTCTACATGACTTTATTTGATTGGTCAATCAAATATATATTAGAAAATCAATCATTTTATCTATTTTCTATTGAAATTTAATTTAGTAGAATCCCGAATTAAAAATAGAAATAATTAATTCCTAACAGTTAATTTGACAATTGTCAATATTTAATTGGAGGAGACAAAATCTATTTGTTTACAAATTCCTATGTAAGTTCAACTAATTTATGTATTCTATTTTTTGTTTTGCGGTAATAAATAACATGTTGGCTCACACGTATTAATCAATCAAGGCTCATCTAATATAGAACAAATTAGTAATCAATAGTTTGAAACTCTCGTAACATATACAAGTGGACCAGCTTGTATTATTCGTTTTGGGCCCATCCAATATAAAATAAATAATAATTATTAGATTGGGGAGCCGCGTAACAGAGAATAAGCTAATTATTGAGGTCCACGTAATACATGTATATCGTTATCTTTGTAAGTAAGACCCATTATATATATGTTATATATACAGTTAGAAACTAATAGTTTATATCTTCTTAATTTAGTATTTGGACTTTTTAGATAATTTTCAACAAACTAATATACATTTAAAGCTTGGGTTACCGCAGAACTTTGAATTTGACGTTTTCAAACAAGAAAGTACATATATTTTGGAAAAAACAATGTACATGTCTTTTTGTTTTTGTTAAAAATGAGTTTTTCTATCGCTTATCTTTCGTTGTTCTGATTTTGCCCTTGTAAGTTCAACTAATTAAGGACGAAATATTAAAACTGCCCTTTAATTGTTTTTCAAAACTAAAAATGCCCGTTTTTTTTTGGCCTTGCAAAAATGCCCCGTAAGTCTTATAAAATCTTGCAAAAATGGTCGATTGCCTTATTTGGGCCAAAATTGCCTACATGGCGGTACAGTGGCTGCCACGTCATAAAATAGCTCCGCCACGTCATATTTCTAGCCAATAATAATAAATATATATAAATAATAATAATAATAAACATATATATATAAATAATAAATAATAACAAATATATAATAATAATAAATATATATAAATAATAATAAACATATATAATAATAATAATAAACATATATGTATAAATAATAATAAACACACACACATATATATAAATAATAATAAACATATATAATAATAATAAACACATATAATAATAATACCACCCGACCCAAGACCCCCCCCCCCCCCACCTGGCGACCACGACCCAACCCGAGAACCCCTCCTCCCCACCTGGTGGTGGTGCCGCCGCCGAGCACCACTACCAAAATCGCGGTGGTGGTGACGCCCAGCCACCACCACCGCGAATTTGGCAGTGGTGCTCGGCGGCGGCACCAGTGCCGCGATTTGAAGTGGTGGTGGCGTCAAATCGACGCCACCACCACTGCAATCGCAACCACTACCACCGCGATTTAGTAGTGGTGGTGGCAGGGGGCGGTACAGTCAACGCAGTGGTGCTCGGCGTCGGCGTGGGGGGGGGGGGGGGGGCTGGTTGGGGACGGGATATTTTTTTAATCTTTTTGTTTTTTATTTATTTTATATAATATTTAAATATTTATTATTTTATAAATAGTTACATATATATGTTGATATTATTATATATATATGTTTTATTTTATATAATATTAAAATATTTATTATTTTATAAATAGTTACATATATATATGTTGATAATATTATATATATATATGTTGATATTATTATTTTTTTTTTGTTTTTTATTTATTTTGCATAGTGTTAAAATATTTATTATTTTATAAATTAGTTTAGATTTTATATATATATATATATATATATATATTTATTACAAATGATTATTCTTTTACATATATAAATGAATATTTACATTACATTCTTTTACAAATGAATATAAATTATTCTTTCCATTACATTCTTTTACAAATGATATTTATTTATATATATATATATATATATATATATATTTACTACAAATAATATTTATTCTTTTACAAATGATTATATATATATATATGTTTATTATTTATATATATATATATATTTTGGGGGGCAAAGTGCAATTTATTTTGGGGTGCAAATACAATATTTAAAGTTACAAGGGTTTTGGGTTGCAAATACAACTTGTTGACGTGGCAGCCACTGTACCGCCACGTAGGCAATTTTGGCCCAAATAAGGCAATCGGGCATTTTTGCAAGATTTTATAAGACTTACGGGGCATTTTTGCAAGGCCCAAAAAAAACGGGCATTTTTAGTTTTGAAAAAAAGTTAAAGGGCAGTTTTAATATTTCGTCCACTAATTAATATATTCTGTTATATTTTGTTTTAATAAATAATATGTGAGCCCGTACGTATTAATCAATTGGGCAACACCCAATATAAAATGAATTAGTTGTTTTCCATGTCTAATATTAGGCTAGCGATATTGGGAGAGCAACTGTTGTTGCTGCCAAAGAAAGTTTTATAAGTTCACTAATTTACCTTTTTAATTAAGAAAGCCATTATCAAGATTCTTATATTCACTAGAAATAGTGGCACGCGGTCTCCGCGTGATTAGTAGCTTATTTTAAGTATAATATAATTACTTTATATAGTAAATATTACAACTTATTTATGGATACATAATCTATATATTTTAATCTTCTTTTATGTAAGATAATCAAGTAATAATTTGTTCCATTAATAAGAAGCTTTAAATAATGATAAGGCTAAGATAAATTACAGTTATACCCAACTAATAACAAAATTTAATAGTACCTAGAATGGTAATTTAGGAAATCAAAAGATTGGTCTCAACATGGCTTCATTTATATAATAGTATAGATTTACTCTCCTTATATGTGGCAATTAATTATTTACTCTCTCCCTCTCTCCCTCGCGTATAATCTTTTCTTTTTTTTTCCTTACGTATATTATTTCAATAATAATGATAGATATGCCAATCGATCTTTTGGTGACATCTTACACTTTTCTAAATAAATATTTAGAACCACACTGATATATTCTCTCCTATAATGTTTATCATACGTTTTTTAGAAAATAAACCTTGAAAAATAATACATTCAATTTGCATTAGTCTTTTTCAAAATAAAAAATAAATTATAGTACTTTCTTATATTTGAGATTAAAAGTTAAAAACACTCAATATTTTATAGTGATTTTGTTTTTTTTGATTCTGTCTTTTGTATATGTAAAAAAGAATCACTAATAAATTGAGATATTAAATTTAATTAGTGATAACCTAGTTCTTAATTCAAAATTATGAAATTTAATCCTAAAAATAAATTGAAATATTAATATTACTTATGATTCACTTTAACTAAAATTTAACAAGGAGTTCATTACTGTACGTTGGCATAAAATAGGTGCAAAAGTTATATTATTTATGGTTAATGACTTTTTATTTAAATTTTTTATGACCGTGCTCTAGTTTTAATTAATTTTTCTTTTCTAATATCTATTCCCAATATGAATAATAATATCAATGAGTACTTGAACGGCAATTCAATGCAACTGTTAAGGAAATGATATATATTTCTTATTCGTACTTTACACTCGTGAATGAAAATAATTATGATTATAAAGACTTGGTTTAAATCATGCTTATATAATTCAAGAAATTTGAGGAAAGAAGGAAAAAGATACACGCATGAGAAAGAGAATAAGTACAATTGCTACAATTAAGGAAGGTAAATGAATATAAGAATTTTGATAATTGTTTTCCTTGCTTAAAAAAGATAAATTAGTGAATTTCTAAAATTTGCTTTGGCAGCAACAAGATGCATCTTGTTGGGTGGCCAAAAGTTCTCAAGGAAAAAAAAGATGGCGGTTTGGGGTTGAGATGCACGAGTCTTAATAATACGGCCCTCCTCTCAAAATTATGTTGGAAGCTTTTGCAAGATCACGAGGGATTGTGGGCCGACTTGGTGCGCTCGAAATACCTTAAGAATAGAAGACTTATCGATTGCGCGCCCAAGCCTAGCGATAGTTTGACGTGGAAAGGGGTGATCAAGTGCATGCAAAGTATTAAGCCGTTTTTACGTTGGAAAATAGGAAGGGGTGATAAAATATCGATGTGGTTTGACAATTGGATGGCCGATGGTGCTCTAAAGGAGTCGGTTGAGTACATTGAATACGAGGAACTGGAAATCAAATTGGCGGATGTAGTTGACGCGGATGGTGAGTGGTCACTCGAAAATCTCACGACCATTATTCCCCCAACTATTATGAACAAGATCCTTCGATTCCGAATTAATCTAAATGAAGGGGAGGATTGGATTCAGTGGAACGAGACCACGAATGGGATTTTTACTTGCCAAAGTGCTTATAAATCACTTGCCAGAACATATTTGAACGCGCAACAGCAGCCTCGCAGCGTTGAGTGGATTTGGGGCTTACATTGTAGCAGCAAAATAAAATACTTCCTTTGGCTCGCACACCAGAATCGCCTTGCTACCAATCATCTTCGTAAGGTGAGGAAAATCACAGAGAACGGGGAGTGCGCGGCCTGCCCGAATTTGGAGGAAATAGTGATACATATCTTGAGGCGATGTTTACACGCTAAGGCGATTTGGCGGCGACTACTTAATGACAGTGAATGGCAGAAATTTAATGCAATAGAGGATCGCGGGTGGCTGAAGACGAACATGACTAACCATGAGCAGATGAGCACCCTTATCCCGACCACAACGTGGAGTTTTATTTTTGCGGCAAGTGTTTGGATTATTTGGAAGAGGCGTAATTCCAAGATTTTCAAAGTGCGAGCGGACACTGTATTTTCTAGTATTTGCAAAATCAAGCAACTAAGTTGTGATCTTATGCTCATTGGCCAAAAGAATCAGGAGAAAGGGAACAGAAAGTGGGAGCGACCGAAGGATAATTGGCTGAAGTTAAATGTCGACGGAAGTGTTAGATGCACGACGAATTCAGGCTCAATTGGAGGAGTCTTGCGCGACAATAAAGGGACATGGATGTGGGGATTTAAGGAGATCACGAGTTGTCCAACAACTCTTGAAGCGGAACTAAAAGCGCTGCAACGAGGCTTGGAGCTTGCATGGGAGCGAAGAATACCTCGAGTGATTATTGAGACAGATTCCAGAGTGGCGCACGAACTCATCACTGACCAAGCGCGAAGCGAACCAAACCGCACAATCCTAATTGAGAGCTGCCGAGATCTTTTGAAGAAGTCGTGGGACATTGAGATTCGTTGGATTCCAAGAACGAAAAATAGGCTGGCGGATGCAATGGCAAAATTTATATGCGACTCGGATGGAGAAAATTGTTTTCTACTATCTCCCCCCTCCGATCTAGTTTCAATTATGTCGAATGATGTAGCCTAAAGGCGTTTGTTTTCCATTATTTCTATAAAAAGAAACAATTTTTTCTCTGGCATTATCTCCACCCCTAATATTATTATCTCCCCAAAAGTAAAATTTTATATCAGTTTAGTATACATATTTCTATTTGATTCGAATGTAAATTTTAAATAAAAAATGGAATTTATGTTAAAAAAATCATGGAATTATGAGTTACAGCAAATTATATTATAAAAATTATTAACGGCACGTGGGGACGTGCCACGATAACTAGTATATATATGGTATGATGATATACTATGATTAGTTTCTTCTATGCCGAGTAGCATCTCACAGGCAATAGTAAGTATTTAATTTGATTCACATCAATTCTCCACTTTTACATTTGTTGCGACTTAACTAGTCTCTAAGTTTTTTTCTTGAAGAAAGGTAAAGAACTCAAGTAAATTATTAGAACCAAATTTGAGAAAACGAAGTGATTTAAATTTTTTATTATGAATTCAAAATAGTAATTTTTTACTTTCACATCTTCACCTCTCTAGTTCATAAATCGTGAATTTTATGATCATTGTTGCCGAGAGGCGCTAGTGGTTGTGACTTATTCGCACTTAGTGGTCTGTTCTTATTATCAGGAGTAGGGTTAGGTATAGAACTTCGAGTCGAATGTGAAGCATCATTATGGATGTGGTGAAGCAGTATAGGTCATGAAAGTTGTTGATTTATACTTTAAGAGCGATAAGTCAAGATTTTGGTCATTTTTCACACCAACCTAATAGATGCAAATTGAATAATAATAATAATAATAATAATAATAATAATAATGATATCTATTCCAACAACCTAATTGAACTACTACATGTCAATTTGGTAATTAACATTTATAACTTGATTACTCACGTTAAACATGATTTATTGGGATTTTTAACTTTTAAGTTTTCTATAGTAACCACCTTTCAAATCAGTCTGCTATAGTACATTGGGCACTTTTTGCCCTTCTTAAGTAACAAAGTTTTATTTTTGTCCACCACTGACGAAATATTTCATTATTTCTCGAAAAATCAGCATGTGCACGGCACGCCATTCCCAGAATTGTGAATATTGACTATTTTAACTGTATTATAATTGCAAGTTATAACTAGTATAATAAAGCTAAATAAAAGTATAACTGCTAAAAAAAAAAAACGAATTATAACCCACCCACCCCACCCCACCCAATGGTTCTCTCGGGTGCAATTTTCTTTTTTTGAAACAGATTTTGATTTAGGGCGATCCGGTCTAGTTCGAATCGTGATTTCGCCGAGTCAAGAATCAGGGCTGGTGAAGTGTGTGAGAATCGAAGCTGGAAATTCGAATCGAGGTGGTGCAAAATCGATTTTGGGGTTATTCATATATGGGGTTCTTGTGAAAATATCTTGGAAAATTAGGGTTCCTGAAATAAGTTTAGAATCTTAAACGAATTTGGTGGTATTGTTTGTCACGAATTGGGTAAGCCACATATATCATAAAATAAAAAATTAGGTAATTGAATTTTGGTTTATATTTGAAGTTTTTTTTTGTTTTTTTTTCATAAATTTTATTGAAATGCAATTTCAAAGGCTAGTGGTTCACACGTACATCCCGCACATGTGAAATGATTAAAACATAAATGTTTTCTAAAAATTTAGGTTCGGTCTAATTAGCTGCTGGAGAACCAAAATTGAAAGTCTTGTTACTTTAGAAGACCAAAAAGGGCATGGGGCCCTATAGATGACTTGTTCTGAAAGGTATTTACCATAGATGACGAAAAAGTCAAAAATCTCTTATTTATTTGACAAAAAACTCTACATGATATAAGTCAGTTAGGCAAGTTTCTGTCAATTTTTTTACTTAAACGAATTTATTTGTGGTGTTCGCAAAATTGTTTTAAAACTACTTTTATGCTAAAAAACTTAAGAATCTTGAAGCTCAAATTAGTGTAGTTAAAAACTCATTTAGTACTTGACATGAGCTACTTTGACCCAAAAACTCTAAATAGCTTTCAGAAATATTTTTTTCTCCTTTTTGTTTTTAATATATATATTTTAACTAAGTAAATGCTATAATTTGTGAGTTATACAAACTATGTCTTTGAGCTTACGCCTCGCTTCTATACCCGTGAAGTAACCTTGAGTTAAGCCTAACAACATTTAGTAGAAATTGGCATGCTCCTAGCTTAATTTTATAAATAATTAATCCTGAACTCTTTTTTTCATACTATAAGTTAGTTAACATTTTTCAAGTTATAGATATTCTTATGTTACTATAAGTAAATACTGATGATGAATAAGTAAGTTTGTGAGCCTTTACGCGCATCGTCTCAGAGCTCACGCCTCGCCTAGACCAATGAGATACATTGACTAGACTTGAACTGCTTCTTGAGTAATTAATTCTTATTTTTTTTGTACTCTAAGTCACTTAATTTTTTCAAGTTATAGAAATTTAAATGATATTATAATTAAATATTGGCCATCAATACATTAAAATTACTTTTATCAATTTAACACTTTTCCACAATATTTTTAACTCACATTCTCTATTTCCATTATATATATTATGTGTGTGTGTACGTATAAATCATAATTTTTTTTTTTCAAAAACATATGTCAGAACTTGTGAAGCCTAAGCACTAGGTCTTGAACTTATGCCTCGCTTCTACAATGGATTTGTCTGATATTCCTCATGAGGCAATGCCTCTCGCCCTTCTCTCAGTGAGGAAGGGAGGCATGGCCTCGTGATGGTCCCCTTCTAGACCCAAGAGACACATTGTCATACTCTCAAAGGCTATTATGATATTGGCCGAAACTGACCTACTTTTAGCTTAATTTCAGATTATTAACTTTTAATTTTTTTGGTACATTAAAATGTGATGGTTTAGTAAGTTATGACTTATGAAAGTCTTTATGGTATTACTAAGAAATATAAATGATTAATAAGGTTACAGTTCGTTTTGTCAAATTAAGAGATGCGGCCTAATCACTATTTTTATGTAGTTTTAAAATATTTTTAAACATATACATACATTGTAACAAAACTTTAAACACATTTAATTAATTTTGTTATTATATTGCAGCAACTATCCAATGAAAATTGAAAAATAAAATATGGGGGATTATTTAGATGAAATATATATTATGTAATCCAAAAATTATAGTTTATTAATCGATGAAAATTGAAAGTGAAATGTGATATAATTGCCATTTTTTATGAATTAATATAATCACCATTTAGTTTGAAGTTGAAAATAAAATGAAGAAATAGATTCATGCTTCGGCGCCCAAATAGCAAATCCAAACGAAAGAAAAAGAAAATCATGCCTAGGCATCTGTATTTAGATTGTGAAATGCAGATGCCTAGGCATCTGCATTTGGAAAAGAAAAAGAAATCCAAATCCAAAAAAAAAAAACGAAATGAAAACGGTTGTGAAACACTGCATTTAGGATCAATTGTCATATGACGAGCCCACCTTTTAATAATTACATAGAAGACCATCACACATTGCCAGCCAAACAAATCTGCTTATACGTTGTCTAGTTTTGAGACGCCAACCGAGCGGCCATTTGGTGTATTTTGGTTCCTCTGAACTACTATGGTGGTTTATCCTGAATCAGAGTATACGCAGTCTTCATTTGGATTTGTCTTGTCAATGTAAAGAATAGAAATTTCTATTAGAATAGACGGTGAAAGCTTAATGGTATAAGATGTCCCAACGTTGATATGGGTATTTCCCGCACTAGGCCGGCCCATAGGCTAGACCCATATTTTGCCTATGTCCGGGATCGTCCTCGACATGCATATCGAATATTACCTTCGATATGGTACAGCTCACGTGTTTATCACATTAGTGGTCCCCGCATCCAGAGACCTATAAATACTCACATTTCGGTAATCAAGGTAAGTTTTAATTATCCGCAATTACTGTACATCTATATCGAACATACCCAATATAGTGCTCGACATAATACTCGATATATATCCCCGATATATATCGGCTACCCATCACTCGACATCATATCCGACGTTACCCTCGGCGTCAGCAGAACATCATCCTCGACGTGGAAGGCATCCGATATCATCCCCGATATCACCTTCGACGTCATCCCCGATATACCTCCGACATCCAACAGTGCATCTAACGTCAGTTCGAGGTATTCCGGACCAAGCCTATTCAGCACTAGCATTAGTCTAAGTAAGCCTAGTTTAGTGATAGATTCGTTTTATTGCACCTGTAACCGACCTAATTATATAAATACGATCTATTGTGAAATTAGTGGCGCTGTTTGTGGGAACACCAGGTTCCCGGACGAAGACCTCAAGATGTAACGAAGGATGACCCGCTTGCAGTCTAATAAACTGGCGGTTGACAGCTCAGCAGCTGAAAGTGCGCCCCCTCCGCGTGATCGGGTTCCAAAACTGGTAGTGGACCAGAATGAACCCGTGCACACGCAAAAGCCGAGGCAGCCGATGCCCGCGCCCGCGGAGCCTACTATTTTGGCACCAAAGATCGTGGCACGGATTAACGCCAGGGTCCAGACAACACCGAATGCGGCCCTAGAGACCCTATTGCTGCGCCTAAACAACAGAGGAGTAGGCGACGCGCCACCGCGATCCCAGGAGTCCAGAACTAGGAGTCTCAGATCCGGAATTAGAGACAAAGAGCGCGAGGACACAAGTGATAGCAAAAGGTACCGCCCTCGGTCGAGAGTTCATATGGAGGAGGGTCCTGACCCAATTGACCAAAGTAACGACCCTAACTGGAGCAGCCCTCGATTGGTTCAACAGGATAGAAACTGGGTTTATCACCAGTTATGAGCAAATAAAGTAGAAGTTGGAAAGTCAATTCTCTAGCCAGAAGAGGATGAGGACTAACATGCACCATATGAACGCTATGAAGCAGAATGAGAAAGAGAGCTTGGAAGAGTTTATTAAAAGATTCAACGATGAACTGATGAAGGTCGATGAACCGCAGGGCGACCAAGTGGTGCTCATTTTGTTCAATGCAACAACGCATAAGAGGTTCGCAGGGGAGTTGATCAAGCTCAAATCACCAACTATTGACCAAATAAACGACTTGGCCTATAATACCATCTACCAGGACAATATGATGGCAACGAAGCAGACTCCCTAGCAGGCCAATTTCTCCAGAGGCAACGAAGGTTAGAACAGAGACAAAAATGGCATGGATTGGTCACCAAGGAGGTACACTCTACTGAATCATGATATCTTAACCGTATTTGCGGTAGCTCAAAGGAAGAGATGGTTGAACCAGCCAAGGAAATTGAGAGAGACTGAAGGAACTAAATGTTCGAGGAAATATTGCGAATACCACCGTCAGAAAGGACATGAGACAGAGGACTGCATAGATCTAAAGGATGAAATCGAGCGACTCATTCGTGAAGGGAAACTAGTTGAGTATGTGCGAAATTCTAGAGACTCCGAAGATCAGGAGAACTGGTCCCGCTCCCATAGGAGGGACAAAAATGAAGGCCATAGAAGGCTCAGGAGGACGTGGAAACGCGATTGTCAATGCACCTTCTAGAGGAGTGATCAACATGATCAGCGGGGGACCAATAGGGCGGACTCCACCAACGGGAGGAAAAATATTACAAGAGGAATCCAAGAGGACCTCTATATTGGATTCAAATCACTGATGGACGAGTTTCCAGACGAGAACTTCACTTTCTCGACCAGGGATCTGACAGATCTATCCTCCGAGGCCATACATGCACGTAAACTTGATTTCCCTCTAGTCGTTAAACTTGATATTGCCAATTATGGTGTTTGAAGGGTGTGATAGACAACGAGAGTTCCACGGATATCATATTCGCGCATACTTTGGAGAAAATGGCGTTGGGCCACCAAGTAGTGGAGCAGATTCGCACCCCTTTGATCGGCTTTAGGGGTGCTGAGGTGATACCTTTGGGGCAGGTGAACCTGCCAACATCATTTGGAGAAGAGCCACACACGAGGACCATCAACGTCCAATACATAATCGGGATCACCCTTTCGCCTACAACATTATAATAGGCAGGCCTGCTCTTAATGCCAAATCGGGCAGTGGTATCCACACACCACTAGAAAATAAAGTTCCCGGTAGCTGGAGGCATAGGGGAGGTCATCGCCAATCATAAGGAGGGATGGCTTTGCTACATAACTTCCCTCACACTCCTAAGGATCAGAGATGTTGTGGGACAGGGGGTGAATCCAAATGGTAACCATCAAGCGGTGGAGTGATCGACGTTTGAGAATCACTTGAACTCTTTTCATTTTCAATAATGTTGAACAATTTTTGCTTTCCATAATTGCCTCATTGTTGGGCTGGACTGTAATTGTAACAGGGGGAACTCTGCCGGTCTGATTCCCATACAACGGTATACGTAGGTGGGTTAGGATTTACCTAGCCTTCCACCGTTATCTGTCATTAACTCTTATCATAACAACCGATACATTTAACTGTATTACGTTATTCATAACTTGATGCAGGTACATACCCTATGGGGTGTAGCGATAACGTACCTCAATATGGGGTCTGGACGAAAGGTGTACAAAAGCACACACTAATTTCAAGATATTTATTATCGCCTTTTATAAAAATATACTTACTTCACCTATATAGGGCCCGTGCAAAATCATTCCTTGCTAATATACAAGGAATAATATTCTTCCCCTATTGGGCTAAAAGTGCGAAGATTGGAGTTCACCTTCCAACCATCTCTTTTATTAAACAGTATATAGTATGTTATCTTGTTTAAATGACAGGAAACGGAGATCGACAAATTCGACAAAACCCTAAGGAATATCGATTACCCGGGAAGGGTGAAGATCTACGAATGCCCATGGGATAACTTCCATATCCATCGTGATAGGGAGGAGAGAACCCTGCATAGAGGTCTATCTATGAATGTCATGGGATAACTCCCCTATCCACCGAGATAGGGAGGAGAGAACCCGACATAAAGAATATCTATGAATGTCATGGGATAACTCCCCTATCCACCGAGATAGGGAGGAGAGAACCCGACATTCAGAACATCTACGAATATCATGGGATAACTCCCCTATCCACAGAGATAGGGAGGAGAGAACCCGGCATAAGTATAACTACAAATGCCCATGTGATAACTCCCATCTCCACCAAGATAGGGAGGAGAGAAGCAGACATAGAGAAATATCTACAAATCCTGCGGGATCATAACCCCAATGTCTACATGGATCAGAAGGACAAGAATCTAGACAAGCCATATTCATCAATACGAGAACGACACAAGTCAACGATATGCACAAATAAGTGGTTACTCCCTCAAAATAAGAGAAAGATATTACTATTTCATACAAGAAGTTCGAAACTACAAAGAACATAAAAGGAAACATATACAACCCCCAAAAAAGAAATACTACTGTCACATCCCTCAGTCGTGGTACTTTGGCGCACCCTTAGTATGGATCAGTACAAGGCTCTTTTGCTGCAGAATTTCTGCATAGACGTCTTCCACCAGATCCTCGTTACCCTCAGCGTCGGAGTCCTCGGGATATTTCCCATCTAGACCGAGTAAAGGATTCAGCGGACTAGGGTCGAATTCGTCCTTAAAACCACCAAGAAGACGGACTTGACTAATAATAGAGGCCTTGGCTTCCTCCCTCTCCTGCACCCCACACTCAGCGCATATCTCCTTGAAGGTCTCGCTCAGTAGGAAACCTTTGGCACCACGCACATTCTGCTCTTAAGTGAGCTCCTCGCATCGAATTGTCCTCTTAACAAGGGCTAACTGTTCTCGCACTTGCCGGAGCTCTAACTCGACCTCTCTATGGCAAGAGAAACATTAGTCTGCTCAAGGGCGGTCTCCCACTCCCGATTTTGCTTGAGGAGGAGTTGCACGTTCACTTCACTAGAGCCAAGGATACTCACCACCTCGTCCGGCTCGGCCGCTAATTTGGCAGTCAATATAGGGTCATAATTCGCCATGCTCTTAAGCTCAGCGATAGTCCGCGAGATGGACTCCACCCGATCAACATTATTGTCACTTGTTGTCCTCAAGAAAGTGGCGAGGAGATTTCCAACCTGGGATACAGAAATAACTCAATAATTTAACTCTGTCATCCCTACCACTAGTTAAGAAAGGGATTAGAAAACTTACCAATTGGTACATGGAGCTCTATCAGGTAGCAGTACTACCGTCATCGGTCCGTTTCCTCTTATGGGGGAGGGTTCGCTCCCGCAGCTCCCGGAGCCTGGCTCCTACTGGAACTCGCACCAGTTCCACCTTGGGTAGGCGCACCGCCTCCCGGGATGACACCTTCTGCATTTTCCTCACTTTGCGAAGATCCACCCAACTTTTTCCTTAAGGCGATGACCTTCCCGCCCACGTTTTTTGTGAACCACAGGGAGTGATGCATCGCCTCCGGCCTCCGCCTTGTCCACAACGTCACGTTGTGCAATCATATCCAATCTCCGATACTTCACGAGTGCCGCTGCAATCGACAAGAACAATATCATCAAGACATATCAATACATGAAATTGTCCAATTAAAATGAAGAAATGAACATGCCAAGGTCGAACGAGCCTCGATAAGGGACAGGAGAAAAACCGCCCGCGCTAAGCACGTCCTCATCACAAAGCATTGTGAGATCATATGGATAGGACAAAAATTTCCTAGAAACCCAGCCGCCCATTGGGGAGCGCCAATATTAGCAGGCCTCTGGTACTTATTGAATGTCGACCATTGTTGAGGAAGACCATCGAACTCCCCAGCACTTCTCTCCTCGACATAGAAATATTCATTTTTATTGCTAAATCCATAACTGGACTGACTACCATGTAAGAATTTACGCCCAAAATAAGCCTTGATGAAGAAGACGCCCTTATCCCCGCCCTTCTTATTGGTAACAACGGAGAAGAGATTCCAAAATTAGTTCACTCCATGGGGCGCACCAAGGGCATTCATAACCAAAACAAAAGGCCACAATGATACCAAACAAGTTGGGGGAAAGTTGTCCAGGGCAAACCCCAATACTCTGCAGAATAGCAACAATGGCAGACTCGATAGAAAAGTGCAATCCGTTAGCGAAATGCTTTGCATGCACGGTGATGGAACCCTAGGGGGCCTATGCATTCTTTCATTCTTCTCAGGAAAGTTAATCTACCCGGCATCCACGTAATACGTGGTAGTTTAATAGCCACGATAATGAGGTACATGGGACACCATGTCCTCATAGCTGATAGCCGTTTTATATTTCTTCACCTAAGGCGACACGCGGAAACCCCATTCGTCATACACCACATCCTCGTTTCCGTGAAGATCATCAGCCTCTTCATCCAACCCGTCCCCTACATCATCACCAACCAACTCCTTTGTACCGAAATACTTGGAATTAACAAAAGTAGGCTCGGACCCCCAACCTCCATTAGTCTCCACATTCTCAAGACTTTAATCGGCCATATCGAAATCCCTCGCGCTAGACATAACAATTACGAATAGAAACAAAGTGCATACCCAATATAGTGGTTCCCGCATCCCGAGGCCTATAAATACCCGCATTCCAGTAATCAATGTAAGTTTTAAGGGCAAAATATTTTTTTTGCCCTTTATTTTATGCCAACTTCAGGTTTTGTCCTTTAACTTTTCGGGCTTAGAAAATGCCCGCTAATTCCTTACTTTTTTATAAAAAATGGCCGACGGGCTTTTATTTGGGCTTGGAATTAAAAAATGCCACATAATAATTTTTATTAATTAATTTAAAACAAAAAAAAGTAAAAAATTTGCATACTTATTTTTAATTTCAAATTAAATTAAATTTTATTATATATTGTTGTAAATCATAAAAAATAATGTATAAATTCAAGTTTAATATAAAGTTTATTTTAAAACATTTAATAAATTAATATTTACTAGTAAATATTAAAAATAAAAATACTTCAATAATATATATTTTTGGGCTAAAAATATATATTATTGAAGTATTTTAATTTTTAATATTTATAAAAACTATTTATTTTCCCCACCCTCCCCCACCAAAGTCACTGTTCATCATCTTCCTCACCAATTTTTCTTCCACCCCAGCCCCCACCCGCCGCCTCCCCCCCTCCCCCCACCATCTCCAGCCGATTTCGCACCCCCTCCCACCACCATACCCGCGAAATCACGCCGGCCATCACACCCCGATTTCGTGTTCCCCCACCCCCTTTCCGATTTCGCGTTCCCCCACCCCAATTTCCCTCCTCGCCGTCGCCGCCACCCCCATCACCCCGATTTCGCGTTCCCCCACCCCCTTTCTGATTTCGCGTTCCCCCACCCCGATTTCCCTCCCCGCCGTCGCCGCCACCCCATCACCCCGATTTCGCGTTCCCCCACCCCCTTTCCGATTTCGCGTTCCCCCACCCCGATTTCCCTCCCCGCCGTCGCCGCCACCCCATCACCCCGATTTCGCACAGCCCCTCCCCTCCCCTCCCCTCCCTCCCCGATTTTGTGGTGGTGATTGATTTTTTGGTGGTGGGTGTTTTAGTGAGGATTTAGGGTTTTGGTGGTGGTGGTGGTAGTGGTGGTTTTTTTCTTCTGTTTTTTATTTTATTTTTTTATGTTTGAAATTAAATTTATTAAGAAAAAAGTATATTTAAAATTATATCTAATTTTATTATATATTAAATTAACATATACATAATTTATCAAAAAAAAAAATTAACATATACATATCTTAACCAATTAACAGATGCCACGTGGGCAAAATTCAGCCCAACCCGAAACAAGAGCCCGTCGGGCATATTTTATAAAAAAGTAAGGAGTTAGCGGGCATTTTCTAAGCCCGAAAAGTTAAAGGGCAAAACCTGAAGTTGGCATAAAATAAAGGGCAAAAAAAATATTTTGCCCAAGTTTTAATTATCTGCAGTTATTGTACACTTATATCGAACATACCCAATATAGTGCTCGACATAATACTCGATATATATCCCTGACCCATCACTCGATATCATATCCGACGTTACTCTCGACGTCAGCAGAACATCATTCTCGACGTGGAAGGCATCCGATATCATCCCCGATATCACCTTCGACGTCATCCCCGATATACATCCGACATCCAGCAGTGCATCTAATGTCAGTTCGAGGTGTTCCGGACCAAGCCTACTGAGCACTAGCATTAGTCTAAGTATGCTTAGTTTAGTGATAGATTCATTGTATTGCACCTGTAACCGACCTCATTATATAAATATGATCTATTGTTAAATTAAACGTCAATAATTATCATCATTAACATACTAACAAAGCGGTCAGTTTATTTCTCCAGCAGGGAGTGAGCTTGTTGCATGATTAATAAGTGGCACAGGATCAATCCACCAATCAAGCCAAAATTGAGTTCTTTGTCCATTTCAAACAAGATATCTTATTCTTTCGTGCATAAGTTCCAAATTTGCTGGAATTTGGTGCCAAAGTGGGGTGCAGATTGTAGTTTCCTTACACATAAGTACTGATTTTATGTGCACCCAAAGTTTTCTTATCTTTCCTAGAAGTAGATCCCAACTTAGTTTCATTAATACATGTCCTCCATTGGAAGGATGCCTAAACCGCCGTAATCTTTTCGTAAGCAAACTATTCTTCAGTTGACGAGGTAAAGCTTACGACGACCTGTAGAAAGTTGTGGCTAGCTTGATCACGATCATTGTTTATTTGCTTTGATGGTTTATATGTTGCATGGTGTATGTATAGAGGAATCAACGATGTGACATATTGGATTAGAGTATCTCTTCAAGAAAGAAC
This sequence comes from Linaria vulgaris, assembly GCA_948329865.1. Taxonomy (NCBI): domain Eukaryota; kingdom Viridiplantae; phylum Streptophyta; class Magnoliopsida; order Lamiales; family Plantaginaceae; genus Linaria; species Linaria vulgaris. The sequence continues at coordinate 8,502,757 of OX415249.1, read as the reverse complement.
TTGTGTCGCCATGAGAAAGAAATGTCGTGGAACCCGTTCAATAACCTTGGCAAACAAGTATTTTAGGAATTCTAATGTCACAAATATTAACACCCAGATATCGTTCTAGCGATGTAGCCGTAGGGGAATGAATGAATGAATACCTGATGAGCTTTTAATTTGTCTAACTAACAATATTGGTGCAGCCGGTAAAAATGTTTAATAAAATTAAATTAGATAAAATAAAACAGTATCCCATAATTAGAAATGACGGCAACATGGCAAGCATGAAAGGTGGGTGAGCTGTAAATCATTAGCCAGCTTGAAACCAGCAATTAGGTAGGTATATCCCTGGGCCCCACTCCACCTCTGCAAATCACTCGCTTTCTCTCTCTCTCTCTCTTAATTCTTACCTTTACCACCGACACGCCTTTCACGAGAGAGAGAGAGAGAGAATTTAGGGCAAAATTCTGTATATCAAATCCCTAATATATATATATATATATATAATATTTTTTATTTCTGTAAAACAATTATGGATGAATTCGGAGTTTTGGTGGAGAGCATCGGGTTCAAATCCCGTGGTAATTCTGCTCCAATGGCGAAATTGAAGCAAAAACCTAAATCCTCGCAATTTACCCCCCAAAATCCCAATAATACGGCGTCGTTTGCTGATTCGTTCGACGACCTCGACGGAATATTCGCCTCCAGTTTGAATATCAACAAACCGCAGAATTTCTTCGTTGCTGATGACGACGACATTTTCGGTGTGAGATCGAATAATCAGTATGTTGGTGTTAGGGGAGTCGATATCGATTCGCTGCTTAGTACCTCGAAAGGAGGGAGTAATTTCAGCTCTGTAGCTGCTTCCCATTCTTATGATGATTTGTTGGGATTGAATTCCAAAGGTAGTGATCCTGTTGTTGATGACGTCTTTGGGAGTTTCGTCGTGGGTTCGACCGCCAGAAAGGCGCCGCCTGGGAGGAATCGGATCCCTCCCCCTCCCCCTCCCAAAGGGTAATTTGTTGTTGTGCACACTTTGATTTTTAATTGATCTTTGCAATTTATTCGAGTTTAGTGAATTCATGTATGGAAGAAATGCTGATTCGTGTTTATTTACGATGAGAATGATTGTTTTATTAATCTGCGTACGTACTTCGAGTTTGTGTCATTTGTGATATCTGCTTTGTTTCTGTTTTTTAACAGAGCGATCCCAAAGGCAAATCTCTTCCCTGAGTTGAATGTCCAAAAAGATGACCCGTTTTCTGTGTTTGAGTCATCCGTATCTGACTCGGGGGCCTCTTGGCCGTTTGTTAGTCCCTCGGGACAAGGTACAAGCAAAGCTTCGTTGGATGAACTTGATAGTTTCGCCATGGGTATGGGTCACAAGGATTCAACAACAAACAGAGTAAGGAGTAACGCTAACAAGCCAAGTGCAGGCGCGACTTCAAATGGATTTGGAGATGTCGATGACCTGGATGCAATTTTTGGTAGTGGTGTGCAGCCTAGCCGAGCTGCAAGACCAACTTCAGTTAATCAGGTGCAATAGATAATCCAGAAAATATTTTGTTGTTTGGTTCCAATGATTTTGTTCGTAATTTTTATTGATCTGCAAATGTGGTGTGCAAGGTTGCCGAATTTGATATGTTCTTCCGCGAAGAAAAGAAGCCTGTAGTGAAGCAAACTACTGCGTGGTCCTCACCAAGTAAAAAGAAGACTTCTCCTGTGACAAGTATTCCAGATGATTTCAATTTTTTTGGAGGTACTATCTGAGATTTAAACAATAATCATGCTCAATTATGCGCAATGGTGCTTGTTTTGCTGACTTTTCAGGTATTAGGAACTGGATTAATGTTGTTGCCTTCAAATGGCATTGAATACCTTGAAGTAATTACTTTTTTAACATTAAACAAGTATAGTTGCAATCAGTGGCATGAGATTGAGATGTTTACTATCTAGCAGTGATGCGCATTTCTCTGGTTATAATAATCTTAAATAACCATCTTTGTTTCTTGTAAAGGTAGGTATGTTAAAGTACTATTGAGCATAGAGGGTGGTCTACAAATTGCATAAATCCAACGCCAGGATTAAAGAATAAATATATCTTAACAGATTAACTCTAAGGCAAAGACACTGCAAATTCATTTTTTCCTTCTTGAATTTACCTGACTAATTAACCACTCAATGGTTCAGTATCCTTAAAATAACATTTATACATGCTACCTGTAATAAATGACTTATATCTAACATCTTAAGGTGAATTAGTTAACAATTCAGGTCGTAACTGCTTTCCAGAAACCTCCAAAGAAATTCATTTGTTAAGTGGCACTATCTTGTGTACCATGCAACATCTGCTGAAATGGCAACATCTAGGTTCAAAGAATTTTTCTTTCCTTTCCAACAGAATTTATGATCTTAAAGGTAAATTTCCTGATGCAGATGCTGCCGCTTCATCCCAAGAGTTTCATGAAATTGAGGGGGAACCACCAGAGCGACAAAGAGCTAGGTTAAATCGTCATATGAGAATGAATGCACGCATGGTATGTTTTGCTCGAGCTATGTTATACTGATTATAAGTCAGATTTTGTTATTATGCTCGTCTTTTAGCAACCAAATGTTTTCTCTGAGGCTATTATGTCTTGCTACGGCCAAAATAACTCTGATTTGGTGAATTTAGGAAATATGTTATTTCTGTTTACAGGCTGAAGCACTTGCTGAAAAGAATCAACGTGATCATCAAACCAACCTTGAGCAGGAAGAGAAGCATGTAAGATTCTTACAAATTTGCAGTGCATCCTTGTAGTTTCTGATGCCTTTTATAATCCGTTAGTATGCAAGTTTTTGATGTTTGGCTGGATTAAAATTTTCAGCTTAAGGGAGGGTAACAAATCTTTACATGCGTATGTGCATTATCGGATGGGATACCTACATTCTACATTTGTTGAGTATCTGTAACTTTATTTCTTTTATTTGAATCATTTCAGAGGCTTGCGGAGACTTTGAACAATGATATAAAGCGTTGGGCGATGGGGAAAGAAGGCAACTTACGTGCACTGTTGTCTTCACTACAACAGGTGTTTATGCTGTCCCGCCCTTTCTTTGATACTCGATATTATTGCATTATTACTGGACCTGACATGTGATAAACCCTTCTGGTATCCATTGGTTGGATGAGCTATATTTCTACTTGTGTCTGCGTTTATGAAAAATGCTGATCAAACAGGAGTCACGGAATATTGAAACGACTTCCAAATTTAATTTTTTCTAGTCTGATTGAATTCAATCTTCATTGCTTGTATCAATTTGTCTGTAGATAGAAATCTTACTTATCAATTGTAATCTTCAATCACATCATAGCAGTCTAGTGGTTGCTGTTTGGAGTTAGTAACTGGAATTTTACCTCATTTATTGGAACAATGTGCAGATTTTGTGGCCTGAATGTGGTTGGCGTCCAGTTTCATTGACTGACATGATAACTTCAGATTCAGTCAAGAAGGTTTATAAAAAGGCCACCTTGTATGTCCACCCGGACAAAGTTCAGCAAAAAGGAGCCACTCTTCGTCAAAAATATATTGCAGAGAAAGTCTTCGATCTACTGAAGGTATTACTCTCGCTGTGATCCAAAGATATCTCGAAACTTACTGATGCCAAACAAATGTTTATATCTGGAAATCAAGTGACATGTGGAATTTATCATTGAACAGGAAGCCTGGAATAAATTTAGTGCAGAGGAACTTCGATGAGTTCAATGGTTGAACAGGTGGACAGAGAACCTTTGTGTAAAAGAAACCCAACGCCAAGAACATTTACAGATGGGTAGTTTTATTTTTGTGTAAAGTATGTGTTATGCTATGTAAAAGTCATTCAGTAGAGCCTTCCAGTACAATTCTTTAATAGACTTCTTACATTTTCATTCATTCTTTGTTTCCACAATAGTGAAATCAATTCTTATGCAGTAATTTTCGGTATAGTTTAACACTTTGTCACTGAAGAAAATAAATATGTTTATTTATTTGAGTGTATTGTGATGTTCTTGTGTTCATTCAAATAGTAAATCAATTCCCATTCTTTAGATGTTAAATATTTTCGTTTTGCTTTGAGTGGTTCAGGAAAAGAAGCAGAGTTACGAACATAGCTAACGCATGGTTACAATAGTTGTTAATGTGAAAAATCTTGCGCGATATACTTGTCAACTGATTTTGCACCTTACATGAAAATGTATATGAAGATAACCCAAGATTGAGATAGATACGAAAGAATATAGCACTGCTGAGTAAAAAAAACAAAAAAAAAATCATGTATCTGTTGCATGATATTGTGCAAACAAAAGCTTTAAGTTTGCATGATGTTGTTTAGCAGTTAAAAGCTTTGATTCTGCATAATAATGACCAAAAGCTGTCGATTCTGCTTCATGATGTTGTTTTTCTTTTCTAAGTTATAGAGTATTAATTCTCCGACACCTTATACGATTAACGTCAATGCGGACAGCTAATCTGGTTGTACTTGTACCACCTTATGATGCGGTCCGTGATTCATTAAAGTTTAGTGATTTTACAATTAAATGCTAACATTTTGCATGTATCTAAAACAAAGCAGCTCAGTTATCATTTCTTTTAATTTTTACTGACCTAAAAAGTCTTTTTGTTCCTTCTTATAGCTTCTTTCCAACTTTCAGTCACGACTCACGAAGATATGTTTCTCTGTTTTGGTTCAATTTTGTCATGTGGCCTTTAGCATTTCTCCTATCACAGTTAAAGATACCCTTCATGCTATTGTTACATTTCACCCACTAACAAAATGCTCAAAAGTCTTGGTCATGTACATAACTCCAATGGCGTTCTTGCAGAAATTAACTTTATAAAAGTATGTTACAAATTAATGTGCATGTCTATATGTCTCATCACAGTAGAAGTTAGTTAAAAGTGGGGTTCTTTTAATCCTCCCATAATTCTTTTCTGTCTCTCTTACCAAAAAGAAAAACCAGAGACCATGGAGAGCAGAGGATCAAGACACCATACCCCAAATAATGTCCACCTCAATGCTCATCCTCAAAACGGCACCCTCTCTTACAATGACGGCGAGGATGATGGACTCAAAAGAACTGGTAATATAATTTTTCTACATTCTTTGCTATCTCCATATTGAATCAGGATAAACAGATAATCATGCTAATCACTTTCAACGTAAACTTAGATTAGGCACCTTTTTTTTTTTGTATGAATCAATAATCACCGTCTTTACTAGAATCAAGAATTAGAGTACATTAATCATTGGTTTCTCAATTCAACACATTTTTCGAAATATGTTATGAGTGAATATTGTGTGTTATGAGGAGGCGTATTGATGCAATATAGTGTAGATGGAGGATCAGATTCCATTCAACGACCCGATCATAACTCTTGAACGAGCCTCTAACAGTCAGTTATATTATACAATTTTTCTTGATAGGAACTGAATGGATTGCAAGTGCTCACATAATAACAGCACTGATTGGTTATGCCGTAATATTGTTGCCTTGGGCCATGGCTCAGTTGGGATGGATTGCTGGGCCTGCCATCATGATCTTGTTTTCGTCTGTGACGTATTACACTTTTCGCTACTGTAGTCAGTATTCAACCACTACAAGAGAATCGAGTAGTAGCAACGGCTTTTTTCCCACGGCCAAGCCGTTGCTACTAGAGCCGTGGGTAATAACCATTACCAACGGCCTGTACTAATACGTACCAACGGTTTCGCCGTTGCTACATTAGTACCGACGGGCATACCGTCGGTACTAATTATAGGGCGACGGCCCTTTTTAGCTGGGCCTAATGGGGCGCAGCTGGGTCGTTGTTGGACCTTATTACCAACGACTTGGCCGTGGGTACTAATCACATAACATAAATCCGCTAAACCCTCGTTTTTTCTCCATTTTCTTTCATTTCTCTCATGCTCTCACCTCTCCTCCTCACTTTTCCGACGGCGCCATCTCCATTTCCGGCGGCGCTTCCGTTGCTAGTGCGAAGTTTGTAAGTTTTAATCTTTTTTTCGTTTGATATCATAATTTTTAGCTCGTGATTGTTAGATTTCGTTTGGAAATTTGTTGGACTTCATTTGGGAAATGTTATATGTTGTGATTTTTAGTTTTGTAGAAGAAAGTATCTCGTTTTTGAATGGATCATCATGCATATATATCGTTAGAAAGAATCGTTTGAACTCGTAATTTTTATCTTGTGAATGTTAGATTTCGTTTGGGAATTCGTTGGATTTCGTTGGGAAATTGGTTTATGCTCGTGATTCTTAGATTTATAGAAGAAAAAATCTCATTTTTGGATGGATCATCACATATTTCGTTAGAAAAATCATTGAATATCGTTTGGGAATTGTTATATCTCGTGATTGTGAGCTTTGTGGAAGAAAAAAAATTCTCGTTTTTAGATGGATCACCGCATATCGTTGGAAAGAATATTTGGATTTTGTTTGGGAATTGTTATATCTCGTGATTGTTAGCTTTGTAGAAGAGAAAAAATTGGTTTTTGAACATGATTATGCATCGTTTTATTATCTCGTGATTGTGTTATCTTAGATTTTGTTAGAGCATCGTTATATCTCGTCATTGTTTGAAATGCTAGATTTTAAGTACGGATGTCTTTATGCCTTTAGGGAATTATTAGTTTTATAATATCGTCCATGTTTTATATGATTGTTTGAATTTCGTTTGATATTTTGGATTTCTATGCAGCTCATTTATATAGACATGTCAGACGATCCTAAACTGACCCATGAGCGTACTACCAGAGCGAAGAAGAAAGGTCGGCGATACGGACCTATACGGAGGCAGCTGCCAGATCCTCCCACGCTAGCTCCTGATGCAGCCGCGACACCTGTCGAGACTCAACGACGTGAGTCACCGCACAAGCCTACTACTACGTCTACTCCTCCAGAGTCACGCATCCCGCATAGATTAGAGCTTGTGGATGTAGCTCAGGCCGGAGGATCGACACGACAGACGCCCGACTCTTCCAGTGCAGTACCCCCTACTGACGGAGTAGGATTGAGTGGTGGGGCATCACAGGTAGCGACGGGACCATCACCATCACCAGCTTGTACGCCGTCGCGGCCTCTTAGGGGAGTGGCTAGAGGAGATCCGATACCTCGTAGGGTAGATCGTAAGCCCTTAGAGTTGACTGATACTGGACATTTCAAGGACCAATGCCGCATTGTACAGACGATCACAACCATAATGAAGAAGTGTCAGACAGACTTTGTCCCTTGCTACACGAAGCTCGATATTGACATTCAAACCAAGTTTTGGTTGAAGTTTAAGGTAATAAGTTATTATAAAATTCCATAAATCATTATATATTTATAGTTAAAAAACAAACGAGTAAAGCATGATATATTTATATTTGTAGGCAACATACAAGATTCCTAAATTGGGGAGGAAGAAGTTTCATGACGCTTTTGAGATTAAGGCGAAAGAGAGGTATTAGGGTATGATGAGTGATGCGAAGGTGAATTATCGACAAAGGGTGAACGATCTGAAGTGGGAAAAACGGCAAAAGACATGGATGGATAATAAATTGGAGAAGCAGGCTGCGGAGTATTGGGCGAGGCCAGATGTGGAGACGATGTCGTATAAGGCTCGCAAGAACAAAAGAGGAGGGAAGGACCCGCAGGATGATGTGCCAGCACCTTCCACTTATGCCGGTGGATCCGTTGGTTACACAAAGCACTGTGAGAGGATGGTATATTTTAAAAATGTTAAACTTGTACTTTAAAATAATTTAATACTTGTATCTATTACAAACTAATAAAAATAATTCTTCTTATAAATGATAGGATGTAGAGTTGGGTCCGGATGAACTTCCTATTCGATTTGATGAGTTGTATGCAGAGTTGCACATGAGGACAGTTAGGCGACTGGGACAGGACCCAGTTCGAGTGTGGCTTCGCGGACCCTTCGAGGAGCTTCACGTAAGTATCTTTATACTTGAAGTTGTAATCCTTATAAAATTCCTTATTATTATTTTTATAATAAATGTTGATCAAACTGAACATAGAGTATATCGCGCGGAGTTAACTAGATTACACGGGCCTGTTGAGTCAGGGTGGCCTAGATTTGTTCCAGAGGCGTGGCGCACGGTTGCGGGGGATCCAAAGAAGGGGAAAATGAAGGGGTTGCCGTCAGATGCCCGACTTAAGAACTACAGTATGGACTCCCGGCTAGAGGTCCTCATGGACGAGGCATACGTGCATGAGTTGGAGACGCAGAACGCAGAGTTGAGGAGTATTGACGGTGATAGATGGCGACAGGTGATTGGCTACATAGGTCAATTGCGCGACGAGTTGTCCAGTTGTCAGGTAGGCTCGCTTCTAGACCTCCCTGAGGGTTCATGCGAGATGCTCTCAGGTCTGGTGCTCGTGACATACCACCGGTGCGACCATCTTAGAGGAGGCCATATCCATTTGCACCGAGCTCTTCGGCCGGGACCCATTTAGAGGACGATTTCCTTTATAGTTTGTCCGATTCAGATGATGAGGAGACTGAGGCTTTGAGGGATGAGGATGGAGCCAACGATGAAGAGTCGTCGGGTAGTGATGACCCAGTGGATCTCCGCAGGTCTTGATTGTTTATTTACGAACTTATTTTCCGTACTATTATGCATTATTAGGTTTAATTCGGCATGTAATATTTTGAATTTTCCGTACTGTTATGCATTATTAGGTTTAATTCGGCATGTAATATTTTGAAGATTTTGTACCTTTTAAAATTATTATGTTTACTTTGGGCATGTGATATTTAGTATTTTCCATACTGTTTATAATTATTATGTTTACTTTGGGTCATACATTATTTAGGAAATGTTGTTAAATTACACTTTTTAAAAAAGAACACATAATTAATAAACAAGGCATGAAATAGTGTATATTAAATTGTGACAATTATAATAATGTTCACTCACTTGACCCATTCTTCAAGCTCTGGGCAGTTAAGAAGTGTATAATTGGCCATTGATCCTTCAACACGCGCTTTATTACCAGCTGTCTTTTTTAATTCGAGCATACGCCTGTAAAAACCAAGTGTTAGCGAATAAAACAAACCAAAAAAGTTGTTTAATTGTTTAAGATATTAATTATTGTACCTCCCAAATGAGCCATTGGTAATGATAGTTACCGTGACATTTGCCACGACTCGGTCGTTGGTAATAAGAGTTACCGTTAACAGTTGCTACGACCAAGTTGTTGGTAATGCAAGTTAACGTTTACATTTGGCACGGCCGGGCCGTTGGTCATGATAGTTACCATTGACATTTGCCACGGCTTGGCCGTTGGTAATAAGAGTTACCGTTAACATTTGTCACGGCCAAGTTGTTGGTAATGCAAGTTACCGTTTACATTTGCCACGGCCAGAGCGTTGCAAATGATAGTTACCGTTAATATTTGCCACGGCCCGGCAGTTGGAAATAAAGTTTACCGTTGACATTTGCCACGCCTAGGACGTTGGTAATAATGTCTGCAATAAAACTTTAGGGGGAGAAAGTGTAAATAATGAAAAGCTACAATACGCCTCCAAACTCAATTTTTTTTAAACCATACACTTTTTAAACATAAGGAGACGTGTTTCCTAAAATTTTATCAAAAATTGAGTTGAGAATACGATAAATAAAACTTTAAGGGTGAGAAGTGTAATTAATGAAAATTTGCAAAAAGCCTCCAAAATGATTTTTTTTAAACCACACACTTTTTAAACATAAATATATGTGTTTCATAAAATTTCATCAAAAATTGAGTTGATAATACGATAAATAAAACTTTCGGGGTGGAAAGTGTAATTAGTGAAAAATTAAAAACACATGCAAAATCCTAAACCCCAAACCCTATACTCCATACCCTAACACTACTAATGGTGCAGCCGTCCCTATTGACATTATTACCAAGGACTGGGCCGTTGGAAAAATACCCTAACACTAGCTACGGCCCAGCCGTGACTAATAAGGCTCATTACCCACGGCTGAGCCCTTGGTAGTAATATTCATGTACATAAATTTTATATTTTGCATGATTGTTTAACATATGTGGGTGTTTTATTATCGATTACGACAATTATAAGTATAAGTTAGTTTAATATACATAAATTTTAGCTTTCGTAGCACAATCATGCATCATTTACACACTCCGGGTCTTAATGGCAAAATAACTGAATAACGTTGTTCGTAATGACTTATATTTCACACCAATTAAATCTATGTAATATTCGTAATTGCATGTTGTAACGATCATTAATCAATTACGTGGGATCATTACAACTTCGTAAGATCTTATTAAATGCAATACATACTTAGTATATATAAGGATACAAAACTTAACTTAGTATGTAATATACGTATGAGAATATAAAACGTATGATGATCTAATTCTATAATGTATATTTAGATAACTCAAAAACTATCATACTTGTGTTTATAGTTCTTCATTTAACATATTGTAACAATATCTTAACTAAAATCATAAACAAATCAAATTTATATAATGCAAATCATGAAAACGAAAAATTTAGGGGTTAGTACCAAGGGCCTAGCCGTCCCTACTAATATTCAAACATGTTTAACCGGTTTTATCAAGGGCCTAGCCGTCCCTACTAATATTCAAACGTGTTTTTACCCAGGCAAGACAATATTCAAAATGTTTCTACCAAAATTTTGGCAGAATTTTCAAATTTTCAAAAAATTGAAATTAGTACCAACGGTCGGGCCGTTGGTAATGACTCCAGAATATGCGAAAAAATGAAAATTTCATGAAAATTTGAATTTTTCATCCAACATTATAAATACACCTCCCCTCAACCCTTCATTTTCATTATCCACGAAAATACCCAAGTTTCTCTTCATTTTTTTCAAGTCTTTTCTTTCCTCTCTTCCAAATTTGTCTTTATATCTTCAAAAATTTTCCTTTCTTCAAATCTTCAAATCTTCATATCTTCAAATCTTCAAATCTTCTTCATATCTTCAAATCTTCAAAGTTTCTTCAAATTTTCATATCTTCAAAGTTTCTTCATATCTTTAAAGTTTCTTCAAATCTTCAAAGTTTCTTCAAATCCTCAAAGTTTCTTCATATCTTCAAATATTCAAAGTTTCTTCATTTTCTTTACACTTTTTTCTATACATCTTCAAAATTATTTTCAATCATAACTTTCTTTTTCTTATTCAAAGATTTTGTTTCTCTCTACACACAACAAATAACAAGATTCGGTAATTGTTAAAATGCATCTAATAATATTCCGACAATTTACAAAATTGCCAGAATATTATTGGTTTTTTTTATTCGAATGAATATTAGTAGCCACGGCCGAGCCGTGGCTACTAATATTTAAACGTAAAATGTGGTTCAATATTAGTACCAACAGCCGGACCCTTGGTAATATCATGAATATTAGTAACTACGGCTTAGCCCTTGGTAATGACGTTTAAGTTATCACCAAGGGCTTAGCCCTTGGTGATGACATTTAGGTCATCACCAATGGCTTTGTCCTTGGTAATGTCTTTTAGGTCATTACCAAGGGTCGAGTCCTTGGTAATTTCTTTAAAGTCATTACCAAAGGATGCGTCCTTGGTAATGTCTTTTAAGTCATTACCAAGGGCTGAGTCCTTGGTAATGATTGCATGTTCTAAGCCACGGTCCAGCCCTTGGTAATTGTTTTTACCAAGGGCTTGGCCGTGGGTAATATGTAGCTAGGGCTGAGCCGTCCCTACTTTATAGCAAGGGCCCGACCGTTGGTAAAGAACTCATTACCAAGGGCTGGGCCGTTGGAAAAGTTTGCGACGCGATTACTACCAACGGGAAATTACCAAGGACTTGGCCGTCCCTACTAACTCATTACCAACGGGAAATGGGTCTTTACCAAGGGTAGAGATCGTTGGTTATGCCTGGTTTTCTTGTAGTGAACGCAACTTCATTCATGTTCAACCGATTATTCATTGTTTCATACGTGGGCTCGAAATAGTATTCCAGGAATTGTGTGATTTCAGCAATTAGAAACTTCTCACTTATTGAACCTTCCACAAAATTCCTATTTTTGACAGATTTCTTCAGTTCAAGCATTTGCCTGAAAACGAATTAATACAAACATAACTGTAAAGCATTCATAGGAATTTCAATAGTACGTAGAAAAAACAAAAAACAACATAAGAGTGATACCTTTCAAATGGATACATCCATTTGTAATGGACTGGACCTCCAACTTTTGCTTCCCATGGGAGGTGAATAGCCAAATGCAAATGTTCCATTGAATCAAAAAATGCAGGAGAAAATATTTTCTCCAATTTGCACATAGTAAAGACAATCGAACTCTCTAACTAATCCATTTTCTGTCTACTTATGCCACGAGCACATAAAGCCATGAAGAAAAGACTAACCTCACACAAAGGTTCCCAAATAAAATCGGGCAGGAAGTCACGAAATGCAACTGGGATCAACCTTTGCATGAACACGTGACAGTCATGCCTTTTTATTCCTGTTATTCGATACTGGTGCATCTAAACACAGCGGGCTAAATTTGACACGAAACCATCGGGAAACTTAATTTCTTTTAAGCCAATTACAAACCGTTATCTTTTGATCCTTGCTCAAACAATATATGGCCTTTCTTTTAGTCGTATCATCATCCCTGACCAATAACGTAGAACGGTTCATGTATAATGCCAGGTCCCTTCTGGCTTTCAAATTGTCCTTTGTTTTTTCAGGATCGTCCATGACGGTGTTTTTGACGTTATCAAATAAGTTCTTCTCGCAATGCATTACGTCGAGGTTGTGACGAATCATATTCGCCTCCCAATAGGGAAGCTCCCAAAATATACTGAATCGCTGCCAATTGTGATACCTACCAACTCCCTGGACAACTTTATTTGTTTTACCAAAAGGAATATTGGGGAGGGTTTTCACGTGGTTCCACATTTTTGGACCCAATCTCCGATGCAATGGCATATAGGTTTCAGCATGTTCTTTGGTAAAATCTGTAGTATTCCATCTCCATTCATGATCAGGGGGAGAAATCGACTATTACAATCGAACCAAGAGTGTTTCTTTCCATTTGGAAGCCAAAAGGACTTTGTGTTCTCCATGAAATATGGACAAGCAAACTTACCATAGGTACTCCATTGCTAAAGCATACCATAAGCTGGAAAATCACTAATGGTCCACATCACATAAGCACGCATAAGAAAAGTATCTTTGCGATATCTGTCATAAGTAGGAACCTCATGCTCCCACAATGTCTTTAGTTCGACAATTAGCGGTCGTAGAAACACGTCTATGTTCTTTCCAGGACTCGATGGACCCGAAATCTATAAACTTAGAAATATATACTCTTGCCTCATGCACATACCTGGCGGAAGATTGTAGAGGGTAACGAAAACTGGCCAACACGAATAACCGTTAGAAGAATTTCCATATGGATAGAAACCATCGGTGCAAAGTCCAAGTCTGACATTTCTTGCCTCATCTGCGTAATCGGGATACGTGTCGTCAAAAGTCTTCCATGCTTCACCGGCAGCAGGGTGTATCATTGTATCGTTATCCCCTCGATATTTCAAATGCCATGTCATGTGTTCAACAGTGGCGCGAGACATGTACAACCTCTGCAATCGGGGGGTGAGTGGGATGTACCACAATCTCCTTCGCGGGAGGCGTTTCACACGACAACGACTAGTACTAGACCGTTCCTTCCATCTTGGTGTTTCACACGTAGGACAAGCTTTGTAAGCATCACTTTCGTACTCACCATAATAGAGAAAACAAATATTTGTACACATCCAATTTTATGCATTCCATCCCTCAATCTTTTAGCAGTCACTTACATCGGTTGAACGTATCGGGGATTTTGTGGTGATCCTCAAGACTTAACAAACTTCTTGAATTGTCTAGCGCATCATCACAACTACTTTCGGTCCAATTGTGCTTTATCTTGCTTGACATGAATTTGGCGACCCATTCTAATACAGTCATCTCAATTACATCATGAATCTTTTCCTCCGCTTTCTGCAACAATTCAAAAAATGCTCTTGCCTGATCAGTTGGCTCATCAGTTGTCGCTATATCGTTATGAACATTTTCCTCATGCACACAAAATGCATCGTCAACCAAGTCTCTCAAACGACAACCGTTATCGGGACCGGTGTCGTACGCATTTTCAAACTGCCATTGATCAACATTACTAGATGACTGCCCAACGTTGTATATATCCGGCTCTGTATTGGTGCCATACTTAGTCTCACCATGACAAAACCATACGTAATAATGTGGAACAAACCCCTTACTGTATAAGTGACATCTAATCTGGTCGATTTCTATAAAGTTGCTCTTACGACACTTTGCGCAAGGAAACCTAGCCATTCCCCGATCAACAAGACTAGGTTGATCGAATACATACTCGAGAAATCCTTCAACACCCAATATAAATGTACTGTTAACATTTCCATCACTAATCCTATAATACATCCAACTCCGATTTGCGTTGTTGTACATTTTCAATCTACAAATATAACAACAAACACCACAAAACATACACAAATAAAGTATGTCAATTAACCTATTAACTCACAAATTAACCAAACAAAGCTGCTAAAAAATAAAACGTACACAAAACAGACTTCTTCTAGTCGAGATTGTTGGTCAAGAAGAATGCTAATGTATGATTTTTTAGATGAATTGCGCAAGTGAGAGAGGTGCCTTTGTGAAAAGAGAGCAAGAAAAATGTAGATCTGAAATACGAGGCTACAAAATAGGAAGAAGAAAATAATACATAGATAAAAAAATAGCAACCGGAAATTTGCTAGCTAACGTGCTTGCTAGAAATTGCTTCAGAATATTCGCTAGCTAAAAGCTGACTGGACTAGATTGTTGCCATTTATGCGCTAGCAAACTTCCACGTCACCGATATGCACCACATTTGTGCTTCTTCGTTGACAAGTTAGCAATCCGCGTGACATGGCAAGCAAAAATTCCCTAGCTAATATTGTAGCTGGATTGAATCTGCTCCTATTTAAGTATCGATTCCCACCATTTCCTTATTCATCAAAAACACCCATCATTAATTCTTCACATCTACATTCTTACTCACCAAAAACATCCACCATTCTTATTAAACACTTTCATTTTGTTATATATTTTTTGATGTGTAATCATACATTAGTACTCCTTTATTTTTTAAATTTTGATTCATTTTTTCTAACACTTGTTTAATTAAACTTTGATTCTTCTTTTGCTAAAAATTTTTCCCACTTTGATTCATCTTTTATTACACTTTATTGATTTAAACTTTGATTCTTCTTTTGCTACAAATTTTTTTTTTCATTTTGATTCATATTATGCTAGAATTGATATTTAACCGTTGATTCATTTTTCTACCTTTTGATTCTCTTTAATTCATCTTTTGCTATAGTTAATTTTATGTTTAATGTATAACTGTTACTTTTCTAATACAGTATATATAATGTAGTTGTGGATATAGTTTCTATATAATATTTTCTATTTGTGGATATTGTTACTTTTCTAATATAGGATATATATATATATATATATATATATATGTATATATATATGGTTTATAGGTAATATAAGTGATTAAGTAATAAACCTTTTTTACCTCTTAATTAATAAATTGGCGCATTATTTGTGCCAATTTTATTTTTAATTTATTCTGGAAAGTCAGCTAGCAAAATTTCGCTAGCTGACCTGTCTAAAATTTGAAATTTTGCCGCGTTACATTCGTATAACATTTCAAAATTTTTGGTATGTCTACAGAGTTGGCAAGCAAAAATTCGCTAGCTGATTTTGTATAAATACTGGTATACAATACGGATTTGAATTACAAATACAAACCTATAAAAGAGTGAGCTAGCGGAAATCTTCGCTAGCAATTTTCCACGTTGGACGGTTGGCGAGCAGAGTTTTGGTAGCTGTTTTCCACGTTGGCATTATTTCTGAGAACTAATTCCTTTTACACGTATCTTTTGGCTATCGCTTTTTCCGTAGCCATTCTTCTTTTCGCTAGCAGACGTGTCAGGACGGGGGCTACGCAAATTTCGCTAGCTGATGCGCTGACTAAGATTGTAGCGAATTTTTCGCTCGCTGATTCCTATCTTCGACACCTATTGCTGGGAAACGTGGCAACTTTATTTTTGGTAGCTGATTTTGAAATCAGCTAGCGAATTTGGGGTTTGGCTACTGAATATGACCAAGCTAAATAGAAACATTTTTGTAGTATTAAGTTAGTCTCTCGTTAAGTCACCAATAATCTTTAATTAAAATGATCCTTAAAGTTGAGAACAAAAGCCTTATGAATTTATTTACAAGAATCTTGAGCCCAATCTTGAGAAAGGACGACTAAAACTTGCAACGTTGCAAATACATACACTAGAGTATTTAACTAGCGAACTGCAGTATAATTAATTACGATTTACGAAGGTGCCAAGACAAATTCAGAAGAGGAAAAAAGTTAGGGTGTTACAAACATTATCTGTAATTTTTGGGGAAAATGAATGAAACTCCCTCGTGGTCTCAAAAAACCGCAGTAAATCTCTTTTTGATTTGATAATTGTCTTTAATTTTCGTGTAATATTAGAAATTCTACATGGAATCCTATCGTGGTTTCATAAATCTTAACAAAAATCTCTTATTTCGTCCAACTCTGTTAGAAAGTGATGTATTTGTCCTATTCGAGGACAAAGAGTAGTTTGTTTTTGAATAATTATTTTTTAAGTCTAATCTACCATTTAGAATATTTAACACAAAATTTCCCCTTAGTTTGAAAACATGCATAGTACCCCAGGTGATTTGAAGTCCTCGATGAAAATCCCATTTTTAATTGTTTATTATAAAATAATAAATACATCTATTTTAACATTTTCATATAAAAATGGTACATTTAAGATTCTTTTTAAAATATAAAATATACTTATAAAGTATAATTTTTTTTCTTCATAAAAATGAAGTAAGGGAAGTTTAGTCAATCAATAGAAAAACTGGCAGAGCTACTTGAAACTTAAAGGAGTGAATTTTGTACATAATTTTCTAAACTAAACGTGATTTTTAAACAATTAACAAATTACAAGGATGTTTCGTGCAGGTTTTGTAAATCACATAAGAGTTTATGTTGATACCCCGTCATTTTCATTAGTTATACAATGTACCCAACTTCGATTTTATCTTCGACTACAAGGAAGATAAATTTGTGGCATTGTTTTGGATATCTCCAAAACTATCAATTTCAATTTCATTTCATGGGTGTTTTTTTTTTTAGAAATAATGGAAAACAAAAACCCTTAGGCTACATCATTCGACATAATGGAAACTAGATCCGGGGGGCAGGGATAATAGAAAACAAGTTTCTCCATCCGAGTTGCTTGTATATTTCGCCATAGCGTCCGACAACATGTTTCTTGATCTTGGGATTCAGTGTGTCTCAATCTCCCACGGCTTCTTTAAAAGACTTCGGCATACCTCAACTTGGTCTTTAAGATTCGGCTCGTCCCGTGACCTACGCGTGATAAGCTCGTACGCTACTTTGGAGTCCGTCTCAACAATCACTTTGAGAATTCTTCGCTCCCGTGCAATCTCCAAGCCACGTTTTAAGGCCTCTATTTCTGCTTCTAAGGTTGTTGGGTATCTCGTATTCTCCTTAAACCCCGACATCCACCTTCCTTCACTATCGCGCAAAACCGCACTAATTGATCCCGAGTTAGTGCGATATATGACACTCCGACGTTAAGCTTTAGCCAATTCTCCCTCGGTTTTTCCCACTTGGATTTTTCCTTCTCACTTTTTTTTGCGCCCAATTTGCATAAGATCACAACTCAATTGTTTAATCTTGCAAATACTTGCGAAAATGCTATCTGCTTGTCCCTTGAAGATCTTAGAATTCCTCGTCTTCCATATGATCCTAACACTTGCCGCAAAAATAATTCGCCGAGGTGTATTTGGTAATGAGGCACTTTTCTTCTCATGGTTCATCAAGTTAGCCTTCAGCCATATGCAGTCGTCAACCAAATTAAACTTATGCCACTTGCTATCACTTAACAACCTCTTCCATATGGCTTTTGCATGCGAGCAACGACGTAATATATGTATCACCGTCTCCTCATCATGCGGCAGAGAACACAAGCCCCCGACTCTGTAATTTTCTGGATTTTATGAAGGTGATTGGTAGCAAGGCGATTTTGGTGCGCAAGCCATAGGAAACAAATAATCTTGCCGCTATGGTTGAGGGACCAAATCCAGCTCAAGCTTCTGGAGTGCTGTTGCGAATTAATTTGAGTACGAGCAAGCGCTTTATATAGGACTCAGTCTTCCTCGACTCCAAAATTGATCCGTATTCGCAGAATCTTACTCATTATACTTGGGGGAATAAAGGTCGTGAGACCATCCAGTGTCCAGTTTCCATCCGTGTTGATGACATCCGCTAATTTGAGCTCCAATTATGTGGCATCAATGTTTTCGACCATGTCATGCAACACCCCGCCCCTATCTAATTGCAAACCATAGAGATATCCTCTCGCCTCTTCCCACCTTCCAACGTAAAAAAAAAGACTTGATATTTTGCATGCATTTAATCAAATCTTTTCACGTCATACTATCACTCGGTTTTGGCGCGCAATCCATGAGCCTTCTAGTCTTAAGGTACTTCGACCTCACCAAATCAGCCCACAATCCCTCGTGATTCTGCAAAAGCTTCCAGCATAGTTTTGATAAGAGCGTCGTGTTGTTCAGCCGAGCACATCTTAATCCCAAACTGCCATCCCTCTTCTCCTTAAGCACTTTTTTCCACCCAACTAGGTGCAACTTCTTTACGCTCGGATCTTGGGACCATAAGAAATCCCTATTAATTTTATCCAACTTTGCACAAACGTTATCCGGGAGCCAGCTTGACTGCACTATATGTATCGACACCACTGTCGATACCGATTGGAGCGAGAGATTCTACCATTTCCATCATGTAAGTCTCGACTGGAGCTTGTCAAAAACGTCGTTAAAATCCTCCATTTTTGTTCGGTCGTGAATCAGTTGTGCGTCTAGATGCTTACCGAGAGTCGTAGTCTGTGCGAACCCCAAATATTCACAAATTGCCGCTTCGTCTGCCTATCTCCACTATGTCGAAAATAAACCTTAGATTTTGGCACACTCGACTTAAGCCCCGACGACATGCAGAAGATATCAAGTGTCTTCTTTATTTCCCGTGCCGTATTAAGAGTTCACTTTTCCATCAATATGAGGTCGTCGACAAAGAAAATGTGAGAGATCTTCGGCTCTCCTCGACATGGTGTAATAGGTTCCCATATTTTCTTCGTCACAGCTTATTGGATCAAATACGAGAGTTGTTCAAAAAAGATACGGAGATAGGGGTCCCCTTGCCTCAGTCCGCAATCGTGCTTGAAAGCTTCATGTGGTTCGCCATTCCACAAGATTCTTGTTGAGGCGCTAGTGACACATAACATAATCAACTCAATGATGTGAACCGAAAAATTAAACGCTCTCAAAGTCTCTTCTAAAAAACTCCAGCTAATATTATCATATGCCTTTTCTAGATCGAGTTTAAGAATCATACATCCGGTCTTGTTCTTCTTTTTATTTCTCAGCGAATGTAAGACCTCTTGCACGACAAAAATATTATCTTGTGTGCTGCGACCTTTAATAAAGCTCGATTGCGTTGGCGCAATCAACTGGGGCGTGATTTCCTTCAGTCTCATAGTAATGCACTTCGTGATTAATTTGTAAGTAACATTGCAAAGAGATATGGGGAAAACTGAGAAATAACAGCGAGGCTTGTTACCTTCGGAATGAGGCAGAGGAAGGTGGTGCAAACATTCGGATCAAACCCTCGATCCTTAAAAGCAACGCTTATGAATTCGAACAATGACTGGCCCATCCAGTTCCAATACTCCTGATAAATCTTAGCTTGTATGCCGTCGGGTCTCGGGGCTTTACGCGGGTGAGTCGCCCAAACTGTCTTTTTCAATTCTTCCATAGTCACCTCTTCACCCGCTAGATCAACCGAATATGTATCCATGCGACGTTGAAAGGCCGAGACTTATAATCTCGGTGTATGGTGCGTTGTACCGCTAAGAAGGCCTTTGAAAAATCCGAGAGCGTGACTTTCAAGTATTTCATCCTCCTTAACCCACACCCCTTCAATTTGCAGCGTAGTAATACGGTTACACTTCCTCCTCGCGAATGTCGAATTATGGAAGAACTTTGTATTACGGTCCCCTTCATCGAGCCACTTTATTCGAGACTTCTGTTTCCAAAACAACTCCTCTTGTTTGAGTATTTCATTGTACTCGTACAACAGCTCACGTTCAAGGTTCACGAGGAAATCATTTGGCCTTACGGATAACGCACGTTGCGTTCCCTCAATGCGTTTGCATAAGCGCTTATTGGTCTTAAAAATATTCCCAAAGTTCGTTTTGTTCCACAACACCATATGCAACAGAACTCTGCTTATGGCCTCTAATAAAGTCGCGCTTGCCCCCAAATCCATTTCATATTCTCCTCACACTCAGCATGTTTGAGCCACATCGCCTCAAAACTGAAAGGCCGTGATCTACGCACCTTATCCTTTCCCTTGCAGCAAGTAATAATCGGGTGGTGGTCTCCCTTCGTTCGCGGCAAGTGAAACATGGCCGAATCTGGGAATCTCTCAACCCAACTTTGATTGGCAAGGGTTCGGTCGAGTCGTTCCATAATATTAGCATCCCCGTCCCTATTGTTGGTCCACGTAAAAATCGGCCCATGAAATCTAAGATATTGGACACCCCATGAATTAATACGATCTTGAAACGCAAGAAAACGCTTAGCCACGTTCGCGTTTCCACCTTTTTTTCATGTGCGAATGCGATTTCATTAAAGTCCCCCTGTGGGGTTACCATCCCCCTCGCCATAATTTTTAGCTTGTCAAAAATCCGAGCTTTATCCTCGTCATAAGGCTTCGCATAGATACCGGACCTTAGCAATTAATCCTGATTTTGTCGTCGATTGAGCGCATGTATTCCTTGGTCATCAACATCCGTAATTTCCACATCTATGTCCCCCGAGTTCCATAACATCCATATCCCTCTGTCCATACCCTCCATTGGAGCAATGAGGAAATTCGTATAGCCCAATCTTGGGACAATATCTTGCGTTTGCTCTGCCTAGAACCGAGTCTCCATAAGATATACCACATCCGGACTATGAGACCGAACTAGTTCTCTATATTTGCCCATAAAATTATCGGCCCCTGCAACCTGGCAATTCCACGTAACTATCTTCATATTATACATAGTAAGGTGGTAGTCGTAGATGGGGTTAGCAAGTCCCCGACCCATCCATGACAGTATCAAATGTCTCACAATCTCAAAGGTCATGAATACTTGTCCGTTCCTCTCCCATGTTGTCATCTCCAACCTCTGCCAACAAGAACGTAGATTCTCCACCCTTTTCACGATCGTCGTGGTTATTGCTAATTCTCATATTGTTGATGGGATTATCACAACGTGAATATGCCGCTCCTGTATTAGTGATATCTTGGAGTGCCCGTGGAAGTTGCTTTCATGTGTTCTTATTTCCTAAAAGTCTGGAGGAATCATCATTACCGTCCCTCTGTTTACCCATGCTACTTAATTCCCGTAGTTCTGCTCCATATACCGTACTCTCATCAAGAACGATCAATTCATTCCCCAAACCGTTATCTAACTCTTTACTAGCTAGAGCTGCAAATGGATTCGAGTTCGGACTGTTATTCACCCCCTCAGTTATAGTAATTCTGGTTGAGCTCTTATTATTTCCTTTCTTCGTGTTTGTAGTTTTAGAAGGAAACTTGTTCACGTTACCAGAGTTGCCTTGCGCGTTAGGGTCCTTTTCGGGGTGGAATTGGATACTATTTCCTCGTTGCAATATAGCTTTTGGTTGGAACATGGTGTTACTCGCCTGTTTGCTGCTCTCTATATGGCTTCTCTAGAGAATATCCCTTGCATTGCCACTACCACTTTCTTTTACCCACAGCTTATTCCTTTGGACTTGCATATAATCCCCAAAACCCTCTTTAGTAATTTCTTCCACCAGGTCTTCTCTTTTTTTGGTCCTAGTCTGTACTACACTCTCGGCCTCGGTTGATATCATCTACTCAATTGTTGTTGACTCTGCTAGCACGGTAAGCGGGCACTTATCTTTCTAATGTCCCACACGTCCGTATGCGTAGCAAAGAGATGGAAAATTTTCGTACGTAAGTTGATACGCTTTATCTCTAAAATAAAATCCCCAATCTAGCAGTTCCTCTGTCGAGACTTGGACGCAAAACCTCACGTACTCGCCACTTGATGCAGCGAATGCGTTGCCATCAATCTTTTGTTGGAACTCTAATGCTCTCGTCAATCGTTTGAATCACAGGCTCATCATAAAGTTCAAGCGGTAGATCCATTACCCTCACCCATGTAATAGCATAATCCACCTTGTCATTCTTTGCATCGTAGCTTCGAATCCAAGTTCGGACGGATAAGAAGCTACCCGCTAGCTTCCATGGTCCTTGGGTTAGGATTCGTTCCCTTTGTTGCGTCGAGATTCCTTTGAGGCAATAACTGCCATATCCCAAATCGACTAGCTCGCAGCCGGATGTAAGATTCCACATATTGCTCAGCTTGTTTAAAAGGGTGGGATAGAACCAAGGCCTTCCCAGAACCTTGATAAGGATCGCATCTTTCCACTTGTTATGCAACGAGTGTTGGTATTCCTCGCTAATTTCTAGGGTTTTGAGGAGTTTCCCATCCCGTGGAGGATGAACCCTAATTTTGGTGCGATTAATCTCGAACTTCGATGCGACAATGAGAACATCTTTAAGTCTCAATTTGTTCTGATATGATTCTTTTGCATCATGCAGATCGTTCTTGGTCGAATTCTCATGTAGTAGGGTTTGCAAGTTCGAAGTTCGAACCTTCGTATTCCTGCCTAGGGCATTTCGGAGCTCAGGATCTTCAGCCATCCGATGGAGATGATTGGAATCTACTTTTAAAAGTCTGTAATCGCCGGTTGATCTCCAGAAAATCGCCGACAAGTCAAGTTGCAAAGTTTCTTTCGGTGTTTTTCTTAAAGAACTTCCTATTTCATGGGTTTTACTTTTATTTAAAAATTATTATGTTGAATTAAATGGTTTAATTTCAAAATTTTGAAAAAGGACAATGAAAGTCTAGTCATAATTTTGATATGTCATGCAAAATCTGTAATATTAATTATTAACATTTATAAAATATCTAAAATTTGATGTTATATTGAATATGTAGCTAGATTTACATAGTTAATACTTGAAGACTTAATAACGAAGGCTACGTGAGACTGAGATGTCGATACAAAGTACATGGATCTTTGACTAATGGGTGGGTCTATCACAGTTAATACTTGAAGACTTAATAAGGAAGGCTACGTGAGACTGAGATGTCTGGATACGAAGTACATGGATCTTTGACTAATGGGTCTATCGCACTCCACTCGAGTTTCGACCCGCGTACGGATCCAGACTTATGAGCCACCAAATATCCGATTGATAATTTTGTTCACCCATCTAATTAATTCTTACCTCATAGTTAACTATATACAAATTATAGATATTTTATATTTAAACATGCAAGCATTTGGTTAGTCAGTAAAACTACCTAAATAATCATATTCTAAATTAACTTGGTTAAAATCTTAAAGTTCTATGGCTTGCATCGTGAAAGATCAGTGATAAAGGCAATATTTTTTCAGCATATTTTGAAGAAAGAACATTTGAGACAAATGTTGAAAATTAGATGATCAAATTTGTCCATCGACAACTCTTATATATGGATCAAAAGACAATTTTGTTTTTGAAATAAATGTAATTTTACAAAAATGATAGGAAAATTCAATTGAATGCAAAACTGTGGGAAGTTGCAACTTTTCATATAAATTTTAAATCATGTTTCAGATTGAAACATAAAATTAATCAATTCGAAGCTCAAAAAAATAAAAAATTGAATTAATTAACTAACGAAATATATTAATTCACTACAAGGTTGCAGGGTCTTTTGCAACCGCATTGCGGTTGCAAAAGGCCCAAATCCGGTTGCAGATAGTCATTTGCAACCGCGATGCGGTTGCAGATGACGAGGTCTCGAAAAGCCTCGGTTACATGTCATTCGCGACCGCATCGCGGTTGCAGATACCCATTTGCGACCAGAAAATTTGCAACCGCGACGCGGTTGCAGATTTTGCAACCGCGTCGCGGTTGCAGATTTTGCAACCGCGATGCGGTTGCAGATTCTTATTTGACTTTCTGCAACCGCATTGCGGTTGCAGAAAATATTCAAACAATTTGCAACCGCGTTGCGGTTGCAAATGACCTGCGAACGAAAATAAAAAAAAACCAATAATATTCCGGTAATTTACCGAAATATTATTGGTTTTTGTTACAATTACAAATTGATAATGGCAACAAATCAATATAGTGAATATACAAGAGCAAGTGTAATTAAATAACGAAAAACAATGAATAAAATGAAATGAAAAATGAAAAAAAGTTGAACAAAAAAACATAAAGAAGAAGAAAATAAAAAAAAGCAAAAAATGAAGTGTTAGGAGTTATTTGTTTTGGATTTGAAAAAGAAAAGAAGAGAAATGTTGGTGTTTTTTTTATTTTTTGGATTTGGAAAAGAAAAGAAGAGAAGTTTGGGTTGTTTTTTATTTTTTGGATTTGGAAAAAGAAAGAAGAGAAGTGTTAGTGATTTTTTGGATTTGGAAAAAAAAAGAGAAGTGTTGGTGATTTTTTGGATTTGGAAAAAGAAGAGAAGAGTTGGTGATTTTTTGGATTTGGAAAAAGAAGAGAAGTGTTGGTGGGTATATATAGAAAATAGGGTGAAAATTTGAATTTTCGCGAAAATTCAAATTTCCCCCCCTAGGCCGCCCAAATTTTCAAAAATTTGGAAAAATTGCAACCGCAGCGCGGTTGCTGAAAGTTCTAAAAATTTTTAAAAAATAAGAATTTGCAACCGCAATGCGGTTGCAGAAAGTTTTCATACTTTTTGCAACCGCGTCGCGGTTGCAGAAAGTATAAAAACATTCTGCAACCGCATTGCGGTTGCAAATACTAGCTTTTGCAACCGCTTTGCGGTTGCAAAAGCCTCTTTCTGCAACCGCGTTGCGGTTGCAAAAAACATTCATACATGAAAATCGCATTTTTATGGGACTTTCTTAATGCGTTTCTGATTTTTAACAACAAGCTTCAATACTACATGTGATATAAAGTAATAAATGGTTACAAAACAAGTAATTGAGGAATGAAATAGTAGATTGAATGTGAAATGATCGAAGGAGTTATTAGACCATGCATGAACATATTGTATGTTCTATTTACTACTCATCATCATATTTCTTCTTGTTATTATGATTTGCTTCACTAATAATATGATTAATTGGTTGAATTATTAGATAAATTTGTCACATTACATTTATTTCTATATGTATCTAGGGATGATATTTATATATATGTGTGTATACGAACGTTATCATTTGAAATCATAGATATCACGGCTTGTCCCACATATATAATGCTTGAAATTGTTATGAGGATTGTAATTATGGTTGTTTTTATCATTATTAGGATAGTTATCAACTAAAATAACAATGTGGTATCTCAAATCATCAAAAAACGGCATTTTAAAAGTATGAATGTTTTCAGCAACCGCATTGCGGTTGCAAATACTATCTTTTGCAACCGCATCGCGGTTGCAAATACTAGCTTTTGCAACCGCATCGCGGTTGCAAATTCCCTCCTATAGGAATTTGCAACCGCAATGCGGTTGCAAATGCCTTCCTATAGGAATTTGCAACCGCATTGCGGTTGCAAAGTATTTGCAACCGCGATGCGGTTGCAAATACCCTCCTATAGGAATTTGCAACCGCATTGCGGTTGCAAATTTTGCAACCGCATCGCGGTTGCAAAGTATTTGCAACCGCAATGCGGTTGCAAATGCCTTCCTGTAGGAATTTGCAACCGCATCGCGGTTGCAAAGTATTTGCAACCGCGATGCGGTTGCAAATGCCCTCCTACAGGAATTTGCAACCGCATTGCGGTTGCAAATTTTGCAACCGCAAATGCGGTTGCAGATTTCCGGTCGCAAAAGACCTGGAAATCTTGTAGTGATTTGTTGTCTTCTCCAAATAGGCATCTATATTTAAATCTATTTATTAACAAAGACACAACAACCTCATAGTATGCCTGAGAGGGAGTAAACCAATTAACGGGGACAAATGTCTTATCAGCAAGCCTCTCGATCCCTGCCTAAACCAAAGAGAAATTGAATGAGAAACCACATACATGCCAATCCTAGGTCAAACTAAGCAAACTCTACAAATCCAACTGGTCCTAACTCCTAATAAACGAATTCAGAGAGAGAGAGAGAGAGGGAGGGATTAGGCAATTTTAAATGGTGTTATTAGAAGCAAAATACGTCTATAGTAAAAGTTCATGTTATAACTAGTTTACAAAAAAAAATTACGTACCAACTTGACTATCTCAAACTACTAGCTCCAAATTGATTTATAATATTTTTTCTAAGATTAATATTACTCCCCGTCTTCCCCGATGTTGTACCATAATTTGTATTGCTCGCGTGTAATCCCATATGCTCGTGCGAACTTCCAATGACAACAAATCAAGCCATGGGCCATATGCCGCTGGAAAGACATGAGTGTCTAGTTTCTAACACTAAAATCGAATCCCAATTCAAATGAGTATTGAAGAAGTTATGATCAAATTAGTAAACTCACGCATAATTGGCTAAGAGGGGCCCAAGCCCTTCAAGAAAAGCCCATTACAAAAGCCCATCAAGAAAGGCCCATTACAAAAGCCCATCAAGAAAGGCCCATTACAAAAGCCCATCAAGAAAGGCCCATTACAAAAGCCATCAAGAAAGGCCCATTACAAAAGCCCATCAAGAAAAGCCCATTACAAAAGCCCATCAAGAAAAGCCCATTACAAAAGCCCATCAAGAAAAGCCCATTACACTCCTATAAATACCCCCATTAATCACAATCGAGGGACACTTTTTCAGAACTCTCAAGTCACTGCACATATTACAGTTGGACCTGCACGTATTACAGTTGGATCTGCATGTATTACAGTTGGACGTGCACATATTACAGTTGGACCTGCACGTATTACAGTTGGACCTGCACGTATTACAGTTGGACCTGCAGGTATTACAGCTGGACGTGCACATATTACAGTTGGACCTGCATGTATTACAGTTGGACGTGCACATATTACAGTTGGACCTGCACGTATTACAGTTGGACCTGCAGGTGTTACAGTTGGACTTGCACGTATTGCAGTTAGACCCCTGGGACCTGTTGAGGGCTAACCAAGGACACCCCTTAGAGCTAATGTGTTACTGTCTAACGTGGGATTTCCGGCTTAAGAGCTTGTTTATTCACTGCTATTATTATTCGCCTCATTATTTGAGCTATAGTTGTTTATAGTCTCACCCCTCAACGGGCAATAACTGACTTAGGCATCAGAATGCCTGCGCGGGGTCAGCCCCCGCCTAGTTCACGTGCCGTGTTTCCAGTGCAGGTTTCCGAACTCAAAACTAGCTTGGGATCAATCAGGAGCTCGGGTTAGTCTGACGCGGAGTGACAGGTCAGCAGACGAAATTACCCCGCATCAGTGGCGCCGTCTGTGGGAAACCACTTAAGTGCACTGAGTTAGAAACACACGTGACCACTCAAACATGGTTATAGGCACCAGAGCTCACACTGCAGCTACTAGCCAGCCGCAAGGCCCTACGACCCGCGAAAATAGGGACGGTAACAGGGATGAAGCTTCTGTGACTGATACAGTACGAGCTCGCAGAAATGCTGCGCCAGTGGAGAACCAACATACCGATCTGGCAGTGATACCTCCTCTACCACCACAGCATGTGGAGCAAATAGTACAAACATTGCAACATTTGAGTGTCATACCAACTGTTGCTCCTCAGGCCCTTCCAAGACTTCAAAGGAGGACCGAATTTCAGGCACAGAACTCACGTTTGCGTGATCACCGATCGGCTGGGGGAGCCCATCGGGACAGAGGTAGGGTGGAAGATGTGATCTCACGTTCACATAGAGAGACCCGTCAAGCCTCCTCTAATGTTCGCTCATTGAGGCATGTGGGCGGTCCGAGGCCTGAGGATGACATGAGAACCACTGACCCACGCAGGAGGCGTGTGGAGTTGGATGATGAAGTGAACTCATATGATAGAGTTCATAGAGAAAGAGATACCGAGAGAGCAGACAGGCGTGATAGACATTATAGAAGTTTGGAAATGAGGGAGCGCCGCGAGGCTCCTCGTGAGTATAGTCCACCGAGATACGAGGATGGCAGAAGGAGAACGGGTGGTTATAATCAAAATAACACCAGGGTGTCTGAACCCTCACCTTTTTGTGAGGAACTACGAAGTGTGGTCCTAGGTAGAGGACAAGATATCCCAAAAATGCCCAACTATAATGGGACAACAGATCCATCATCGCACTTGCATGTTTTGGATGGAATACTGAGCCTGGGAGGATTTGATTCTAGAATCCAGGCACGACTTTTATCGATCTCTCTAGTGGGAGTGGCACATGAGTGGTTTGCACGTATACCTGCAGGAAGCATCTACAGTTACGAACAGTTGCGTGACATGTTTAGATCAAAGTTCTCTACACTATCAGTAGATCCGCTTGAGGCAGATTACCTATGTCGCCTCAAACAAGGCGAGAGAGAATCTCTGCAAGAATATATGAAGAAGTTTAATGTGGAGATGTTGAAAGTCAAAACGCCAACCCCAAGGGAAATTCGAGGAATCCTTTTCAAGACCTTAAGGAACACGGCTTTGGCCAATGATTTAGTGCGAAACCCGCCCCCAACTATTGAGCTCATCATGGAGAGATTGCGTCGTGAGATGGAGGTGGAAGAACTGAATCAGTATAACAGAGGAGATTACAGAGATCCGGGAAAACAGAAGGTGAATGACAATAGACGTAATGACCGGCCTTGGAGAAGCGGTCCTGATCAAGACAGAAATGATAAGAGAAGGGGAAGATCACCCGTAAAGTATACTCCATTGAACGCAAGCATCATGGAGGTATTCGCTGTGGCAAGACAACAAGGGTTGACCAGAAAACCAAACAAAATTAGAGAAACTGAGGGAACTCGCAAGTCCAAAGAATATTGTCGTTACCACGAGCAGTATGGTCATGACACTTCACAGTGTCGCACCCTCTTTGCAGAAATAGAACGTCTGATCAGAGAAGGGCATTTGGCCCAGTATGTAAGGGATCACAAGAGGGAAAGTCCTTCGAGCAAAAAGCTTAGAACTGATGACTCCAGACGAAGGGATGAACTTAGAAGAAATGAAGCTGATGAACAACCGCTGCGAATAGAAAGTGCGCCTCTTAGAGGGGTAATCAACATGATATCTGGAGGGCCAGTCGGGGCAGACTCCAACAAAGGAAGGGAGAAAATCATGAGGAAGGTAAATCAAGGAGTATTCACCAGGATGACGGAGTCCCACGAGCTCGACTGTCCGTTAGTAGTGACTATTGAAGTAGCAAATTATGCAATGAAAAGAGTGTTAATTGACAATGGAAGTTCGGCAAACATTATCTTGTATGATACTCTTATGAAGATGGAGTTAGGGCAGCTCTACATGGAAAAGGTAACTACACCGTTGCAAGGATTCGGGGGAGCCACAGTGATACCAATAGGAATAGTAACGCTCCAAACCTCATTTGGGCACAATCCCACTAGGCGAACTCGCAATCTTAAGTACGTAGTGGTCGACACCCCTTCCACATACAATATGATAATCGGAAGGCCATGATTGAATGAGTTCCATGCAATAGCATCTACTTATCATCAGAAGGTGAAGTTTCCCACGCCAAGAGGTGTAGGCGAGGTATTTGGAGACCACAAGGTAGCTTGGAAGTCATATGTGGCATCATTGAAACCCACGAGGAAGGAAGAAGTCAATATGCTGAACACAGTATGCCAAGAGAGGGAGTTGATTAATGTTACTGAAATGCAGAAGGAACCTAAGAAGCGAAGATTAGGGGAAGAAGCTCCGGAGGGTGTCGAGACACTGATTCAAGAGGAAGAAGAAAGTAAGAGGCTGAGAAGGTACAAGGCGCAGTTGGCGCAAAATGGCAAAGTTGAGCCATTGGGGGAATTTAAAGAGATATCCCTCGCCAAGAATGACCCTGCCAGAACTACGAGGATTGGGACTTGTATGACGAAGGAGGTGGAAGAGCGATTGATCACGTGTTTACGTGAACATTACGATGTGTTTGCGTGGACAGATGGAGATTTGAAGGGGATAGATCCTAGAATAGTCGTGCATCGACTAAATGTGAATCCAGATGCAAGGTCAGTACGCCAAAAGAAAAGGAACTTCAGTAAAGAGAAGAATTTGGCAGCCGAGAAGGAGGTAAACCAGAAATTGGCAGCAAGACACATATACGAGGTACGCTATTCGGAGTGGTTGAGCAATATCGTGTTGGTTCCAAAGGTCAATCAAGATTGGAGGATGTGTGTAGACTACACGGACTTAAACAAGCATTGTCCGAGAGATCCATTCCTATTGCCTCGAATAGATCTGTTGGTGGACTCTACAGCAGGATGTGCGTTTTTAAGTATGGTGGACGCACAAAGTGGTTTTCACCAAATCCTAATGGCTGTATATGATATGTCGAAGACAGCTTTTGTAACTGATAGAGGAGTGTTTTGTTATCGGGTAATGCCATTCGGACTTAAAAACGCAGGGGCAACTTTTCAAAGGTTGGTGGCTAAGATGTTCTATGATCACATTGGAAAGACTATGGAGGCATATATTGATGACATACTTATAAAAAGCGTCAAGGCAGAGGACCATGTTGATCATTTGCGTACAGCATTTTCGATCATGCGACTGTATGGAATGAAGTTAAACCCGAAGAAGTGCACCTTTGGGGTTAGTGGAGGAAAGTTTCTGGGGTATATGGTAAATCAGAGAGGGATTGAGGCCAATCCTGATAAGATTGCGGCCATTACTACATTACCATCTCCTAAAACTGTAAGGGACATACAATGCTTGTTAGGAAGAATGATAGCCTTGGGTCGTTTTATATCAACGACGGCTGAGAAAAGTCATCCATTTTTCAAAATTTTGAAGAAGAATAGAAACTTTGAGTGGAATGAGGACTGTGAGAATGCTTTTCAGCAACTCAAGACCTATTTGGCGACGCCGCCATTGCTTGCCAAACCAGTAGAGGGGGAAACCTTGTATTTATATCTGGCAGTTTCTCCTAACGCCATTAGTTCTGTCCTAGTACGAGCTGAAGGGACGCATCATTTACCAGTCTACTACATCAGCAAGGTGTTGCATGGAGCAGAATTAAATTATATCGATATTGAGAAGTTTGCTCTAGCGGTAGTTCACTCCGCAAAGAAGCTGAAGCCTTATTTTCAGGCTCATCCAATCGTAGTCTTAACTGACAAACCGTTGAAGCAAGTTTTGACAAAACCAGAGACATCAGGAAGATTGGTCAAGTGGGCAATAGAGTTAAGCGAGTATGGATTAGAGTATCGACCCAGACAAGCGATCAAGGCACAGGTCCTTGCTGATTTTGTTGCTGAATCATTCGGAGGAAGAGAAGAAATGACCACGAAGGGTCAAGTATTGGCTTTGGAGGGGGACTTGTCCGCTGTTCTGTGGACTCTTCATGTAGATGGATCCGCGACTACCTCAAAGAGAGGAATAGGGATCTATCTACGGTCCCCCGAAGGAAGGGAATATGAGTACGCCATTAGCCTCAACTTCACGGTGACTAATAATGAAGCAAAGTACGAGGCGGCTGTAGCAGGGACTGAAATGTGCAAATCTCTAGGGGTAACACACCTAGCAGTCTTCACTGACTCGCAATTAGTAGCCAATCAGTTCGCTGGTACTTATGAAGCAAAGGAAGAGAACATGGTAAGATATTTGGCTAAGTTGAAGGATGGAGCAGAGTCCTTCACGGTATTCACTCTTAGTCAGATTCCAAGGGCAGAAAACACCAAGGCGGACGCACTCTCTAGATTTGCTAGCTCAACTGACGTATACATTGAACGACGAGTGGTCCTATTGGCATCTGAACAACCTGCGATAGGCAGAATTTCACGTGCAAAGGAGCAAGAGATAGAGTTTGTGATGCCAATTATTGACGAACCTAGTTGGAAGGATGACATTATCAAATTTCTGAAAGATGGGAGTTTGCCTTCAGATCCTCAGGCAGTAAGGAGGTTGAGGTATAGTGCCTCGCGATACGTGATCTTCAATGAGGAACTATACAAGCGGTCTTTTGAAGGACCATTATTGAAGTGTTTATCGCCGAATCAAGCAGAATATGTCATGGATGAAATCCACGGAGGATCATGCGGGAATCATGCAGGTGGAAGAGCATTGGGTCAGAAGATTATGAGGCAAGGTTATTATTGGCCTACCTTATTCAAGGACGCGATGGAATACGTCAAGAAGTGTGAGAGTTGTCAATTGGATGCTCACTCAACCCATGTACCAGCTCAACTCTTACATCCCATGGAGGCAACGTGTCCTTTCGATCAATGGGGAATAGACTTAGGGGGACCGTTACCGGCGGCAAAGAATGGAAAAAGATTTATGGTAGTGGCGGTGGAATATTTCTCCAAATGGGTAGAAGCCGAAGCGTTAGCAGCTATCACGGAGAAGAACATGATTGAGTTCATCTGGAGAAATATAATCTGTCGTTTTGGTCTTCCACGTGTGATAGTATCAGACAATGGAAAACAATTCACGGGATCAGAGATTACATCGTGGTGTAAAGAGTTAAAGATAAAACAACACTTTTATGCAGTCTCATATCCCCAAGCAAATGGACAAGTGGAGTCCACCAACAAGACACTGAAAGACTATCTACAGAAACGTTTGTTTCAAGTGGGTGGAACTTGGCCAGAAACTTTGCCCGGAATTCTGTGGGCTTACAGGACTACACCAAATAGAGCAACCGGGGAGACTCCATTTTTATTAGTGTATGGGTCGGAAGCTGTCATACCAGTGGAGGCAGGAATGACAACGCATAGAATGGAGATTTACAACCCGGAAGAAGCCGCTCGACTAAGGAAGTTGGATTTGGATATGATAGGTACAATCAGGGAAGAAGCTTTTCAATGTTCGCTCGCTAATAAGATTGTGATGGCAAAAGCTTACGATAAGAAAGTACGTTTCAGAGAATTCCAAGTCGGGGACTTGGTATTAAGAAAGGTTGAAGCGACAGGAAGGCATGTTGGAAAGCTACAACTAACATGGGAAGGGCCATATAGAGTCGTCAAGGCGAGTACCAAAGGATACTATTATTTAGCGAAACTGGAAGGGAAGATGTTGAAAAGGCCTTGGAATATTCAGAATTTGCGTCGTTTCTACGCATGAGAAATTCACCAAGCAGATGATGGAACAGGAACAAATACAGTTTTAGAATTACTAGCAAACAAAGTGTCTGTTGTGCAAGCGCCGTAGATTGGAAGGTTTATTTTTCTGCAAAGAATGAGATCTCGACTTGTGGGAGTCAATGCGAGGTTTCGACTTGTGGAACTCGGCAAGATGTAAGCACCAAAATGAACTACGTTCGGCTTGATTCCCGCTTATAAGGGATACGTAGGCAGCTTGTCGTGGCCGCAAGTGCAGTCCGAAATAAATAAAACTTTCTTTTTGGCCAAAGGATACTTGCTTGAAGTATAATATCGAGAAAACAAGGGATGAAGGATTGCAAAATACACTAGGTGAAGAGCCTATTGGGTGAAATTCCCATAAAGTAGGCCCAACGTAAGCCCTACCGAAATAAACTAGGTGAAGAGCCTATTGGGCGAATATCCCATAAAGTAGGCAATAAACGTAAGCCCTACCGAATGAAACTAGGTGAAGAGCCTATTGGGTGAAATTCCCATAAAGTAGGCCCAATGTAAGCCCTACCGATAAAACTAGGTGAAGAGCCTATTGGGCGAATATCCCATAAAGTAGGCCCAACGTAAGCCCTACCGAAATAAACTAGGTGAAGAGCCTATTGGGCGAATATCCCATAAAGTAAGCAATAAACGTAAGCCCTACCGAATGAAACTAGGTGAAGAGCCTATTGGGTGAAATTCCCATAAAGTAGGCCCAACGTAAGCCCTACCGAAATAAACTAGGTGAAGAGCCTATTGGGCGAATATCCCATAAAGTAGGCAATAAACGTAAGCCATACCGAATGAAACTAGGTGAAGAGCCTATTGGGTGAAATTCCCATAAAGTAGGCCCAATGTAAGCCCTACCGATATAAACTAGGTGAAGAGCCTATTGGGCGAATATCCCATAAAGTAGGCAATAAACGTAATCCCTACCGAATGACACTAGGTGAAGAGCCGATTGGGTGAAATCCCCATAAAGTAGGCCCAACGTAAGCCCTACCGATATAAACTAGGTGAAGAGCCTATAGGGCCAATATCCCGTAAAGTAGGCAATAAACGTAAGCTACACAGATGTCGAGCTAAACATACAATACATTATAAATCAAACTGATAGAGCACAAAGCACAAAAACTATCGAGAATCCAAAACAAGACAAAGGATCATCAAAGGCGAGACATAAGGAAAACATACAAAAGTAGAAAAAAGATAACGGGTCCACAAGTGCCGAAATCAAGCCAACATGGTCAGTTACCTTGCTCATAACTCGCCTGCTTAACAACTACCACAACTCTAACATATTCTGATTTCAAGACCAAGATCATAGTTTTAATCACCTGATGCCTACTGCCCCACTTGTTAAGATATGCTCAGTCATGGCCGCTTGAACCCGATGCACAATTTGGATCTCTACTAATTCTTTGGCGACATCCTTTATTACCTTCATGTCCTATTATTGATTCTCCAAGAATAGTTTCTTATGCTCAGCAAGCACCTTTTATAACTATTTTAGAAACACAAATTATGGTTTTTCAACGGAAGAAGTTTGCAACGCGCTCGTCTGCTCCAACCACCTTACAAACTGGGGGACTTATGTTGTACCATAATTTGTATTGCTCGCGTGTAATCCCATATGCTCGTGCGAACTTCCAATGACAACAAATCAAGCCATGGGCCATATGCCGCTGGAAAGACATGAGTGTCTAGTTTCTAACACTAAAATCGAATCCCAATTCAAATGAGTATTGAAGAAGTTATGATCAAATTAGTAAACTCACGCATAATTGGCTAAGAGGGGCCCAAGCCCTTCAAGAAAAGCCCATTACAAAAGCCCATCAAGAAAAGCCCATTACAAAAGCCCAACAAGAAAGGCCAATTACAAAGCCCATCAAGAAAGGCCCATTACAAAAGCCCATCAAAAAAGGCCCATTACAAAAGCCCATCAAGAAAGGCCCATTACAAAAGCCCATCAAGAAAAGCCCATTACAAAAGGCCATCAAGAAAGGCCCATTACAAAAGGCCATCAAGAAAAGCCCATTACACTCCTATAAATACCCCCATTAATCACAATCGAGGGACACTTTTTCGGAACTCTCAAGTCACTGCACATATTACAGTTGGACCTGCACGTATTACAGTTGGACCTGCATGTATTACAGTTGGACGTGCACATATTACAGTTGGACCTGCACATATTACAGTTGGACCTGCACGTATTACAGTTGGACCTGCAGGTATTACAGTTGGACGTGCACATATTACAGTTGGACCTGCACGTATTACAGTTGGACCTGCAGGTATTACAGTTGGACGTGCACATATTACAGTTGGACTTGCACATATTACAGTTGGACCTGCACGTATTACAGTTGGACCTGCAGGTATTACAGTTGGACGTGCACATATTACAGTTGGACCTGCAGGTATTACAGTTGGACGTGCACATATTACAGTTGGACCTACACGTATTACAGTTGGACCTGCAGGTGTTACAGTTGGACTTGCACGTATTGCAGTTAGACCCCTGGGACCTGCTGAGGGCTAACCAAGGACACCCCTTAGAGCTAATGTGTTACTGTCTAACGTGGAATTTCCGGCTTAAGAGCTTGTTTATTCACTGCTATTATTATTCGCCTCATTATTTGAGCTATACTTGTTTATAGTCTCACCCCTCAACGGGCATCAACTGACTTAGGCATCGGAGTGCCTTCGCGGGGTCAGCCCCCGCCTAGCTCACGTGCCGTGTTTCCAGTGCAGGTTTCCGAACTCAAAACTAGCTTGGGATCAATCAGGAGCTCGGGTTAGTCTGACGCGGAGTGACAGGTCAGCAGACGAAATTACCCCGCATCACCCGAATTTTTTTGTAGGGGTTAATTCACTACAAAAAATCGGGTCATTCCCGACCGCAAAGCCGGTCGGGAATAACCCCTCTGCGGTCGGGAATGACCCTTTCCCGACCGCTACTCGGTCGCGAATGGGCGGTCGGTGTTGCTTCGGTCGGAAAAAGTTTTTCGACCGCCCTTCGGTCGGCAAGGACTTTTCCCGACCGCATTTCCCGACCGAAGTACGATCGGGAATTTACCGACCGCTAATTCCGACCGGACAACGGTCG
Organism: Linaria vulgaris; assembly: GCA_948329865.1. NCBI lineage: Eukaryota > Viridiplantae > Streptophyta > Magnoliopsida > Lamiales > Plantaginaceae > Linaria > Linaria vulgaris. Next base: position 8,466,191 of record OX415249.1, on the reverse strand, counting down.
GGATATATACCGACCGTTGCCCGGTCGGAAAAGCGTTGAACATTATTCCCGACCGCTATTCGGTCGGGATTTTATGAATTTTATTCCCGACCGGATATCGGTCGGGAACTTCCCAATTTCCCGACCGAATAACGATCGGGACTGCTTACGCAAATTTTCGACCAACCGTCGGTCGGGACCTTTCCCGACCGCGTATCGATCGGGATTAATATTCATATTATTCCCGACCGATGTCCGGTTGGGAATAATATTCAAACTAATCCCGATTGATCCGCGGTCTGGGAAAATATTCATCTTATTCCCGACCGAATAGCGGTCGGGAATAATAATCATCAGAACAAAAAAAATAATATTCCGGTAATAAATTACCGGAATATTAATTTTTTAATATTTTGCAATATTTTAAAAACATTATTTAGTTTTTTTGTGTTTTAGATGAGCAATTAAATTTTTGATTCATTGCTCAGTCTCAAACACAAAAAACTTAAATAAGTTTTTGATTATTGAAAATTTGAATAAATAAGTGAAAAATTTTAATTTTGAAGTTGAAAGAAAGAAGGTTTTGAAAAAGTGTTTGAAAATGAAAAAAGTGTTTGAAAAATTTTTTGAAGAGAAAAAAAGTTTATGGAGATGAAAAAATGACGAAAAATAATGAAGTGTATTTATTGAAAATTTTGAATTTTCGTCAAATTTGAATTCCCGCCAACTTTTTCAATTATTCCCGACCGATTATCGGTCGGGAATGTTTATTTTTTTCAAAACTTTCGAAAAACCGCCAAATTTTCAAACAATGGCGACCGAAATTCGGTCGTCAATACCTTTGAATATTATTCCCGACCGCTAAGTTTGAATATTATTCCCAACCGCATTGCGGTCGGGAATCAGTTTGAATATTATTCCCGACCGCACTGCGGTCGGGAATAAGTTTGAATCTTAGTCCCGACCGCAGTCCGGTCGGGAATAATGGTCAATGTCGACCGAAAAGTGGTCGGGAATGGGGTTGAATATTATTCCCTACCGCATATCGGTCGGGAAAAATAGTAAATTTTACCTTTTTTCAATCTTTTGGAAAATCTTGATGTGTTTGTTAAGTATAACTATAGAATCTCATTAAATTCATGAATTGCACTATTAGTTAGTTAGTTTAATGTACTTTTAATAATTAAATTAGTATAGTTTATCGGAGTATAGGTTAAGTTAGTTTGGAGCTTACATATAATAATCATACGTAGTATATAGGAGTTCACAATTGGCGATTAACATTTGTTATGAACGTTAGTATAGAGAGGCTAATTGTGATATATATATATTAACATGTGTTTAACATAATCGTAAGTAGTTACATTATTAGCAACTACATATACTAATCTATTTATAAGTGACAATATGAATCGACGCTTCAAACGATTCATCAACATGCAACTAAATTTAATGTTTTTTGAGATTTTTAGTAATATATAACTAATACTGATTTACTTGATCATTAAATGAACGATTTACCTAAAATTGAGAGCGAAATTGTGAAATTAAGAATATGAATATTATTCCCTATCGAGAATCGGTCGCCAATAAGCCTAAACCCTAAACCCTAAACCCTAATATTCCCGACCGCAGCCCGGTCGGGAATAACAACGGTCAGTATTATTCTCGAATAGTTCTTAACGTTGTTATTCCCGACCGCGACGCGGTCGAGAATAATAATAACCGTTGTTATTCCCGACCGCGACACGGTCGGGAATAACTGTCAGCCCCCCTATAAATACCCCTCCCTATTCCACTTGAGAAATCATTCCAACATTCATCCCTTGTTAAGGTATATACGATTTCCTCTTGTTATAACCCAATGAAGATCGTTTTTATTAACTTTTTTTAATGTTTCTTTGTTTTAGATATTGCGGTAATTGCAACGAGGGGCGTGTGTTTGCAAAGAATACTTGATCTAAGTATTTTCTACGCGACAACAAGTAAGTATTAATTTCCTTGGCCTCGTCGTACTCGACTTTTAAAATTTTTCTATAAATGATAAATATATTGATTGGTGAAATTAATTGTAACAATTTGTTTTTAATTTTCTTAGATTAGAAATGGATTATCGTCCCGATAGATCTTGGATGTACGATATGATAGATAGTAACACTGGTTATTTGAATCAACATTACGTGGTTGGGGTTCGTGAATTCATACAATATGCATCACAACAGACAGATTACGTAGATCTAAGAAATCGTATTAGGTGCCCGTGCCAGAGATGCAACAATTTAAAGTTTTTGGATTGAAACGTAGTACGGGATCATCTTCATAAGTGGGGGTTTGTGTATCAATATTGGATATGGGTGTTGTATGGAGAGATGGCGAGCGAGGCAGCTACATCATATGTACATGAATCACCGTCTGCTAGTATTCACGTTGATAGTCTGGTTCATGCCGATACTTCGTTTAGAGAATTGGTTGTGGATGCATATGGGGGTCGATTTGTTGAGGGAGAGGTGCGCAACGAAGATCCAAGTCCCGAGGCAAAGGAGTTCTACAAATTGATGCAGATGGGAGACATAAAAATGAACAGTAAGAAGTCGAAGACTGTGCTCCAGTGGTTTGCCGAGTTCTGAACTACCAAGACGATGCACAAAGTAGTTAATGTCGCTTGCGAAAAGTACTTAAGTTTGTCTAAAGATATTATGCACCCAGAGATTGAGGAAATGCTACCGAATACGGTTCCAGGCATGAATAAGATGCTCGCAGGTTTGGGTTTAGGGTACGAAAAGATCGACGTATGTTGGAATTTTTGTTTCTTGTACTACGGCGATAATGCCAACAAGGATCTCACATCGTGTCCGATATGCAAGACCGATAGGTACGAGGCTGGTAGAAAGTCCAGGATCGCAAGGAAGAAATTGTGGTACTTCCCCCTAGGCCCTCGATTACAGAGGTTGTTTTATACTGTAGGCACTTCGAGACATATGACTTGGCATTTGAAGTGTCGAGAGTCAACAGATAGAATGATTCACCCAGTTGCAGGCGAGGCGTGGAGACATTTTGATCGTACGTATCCGGACTTTGCAGCAGAGCCTAGAAATGTTCGACTCGGCCTATGTACTGAGTAGCAAGCGCGTAATTCCTCGCATCAGTAACAGTCCTAATACGACGGTTCTCCCTCTCCAACGCCCTCGCATAATCATGTGTCGTGTCTGGTAACTTCTTCGTCGAGAAACCAAACCGATCGTGACGTGCATCTGAAGGGAGACCCGCAGCCTTCCCCTTCTTCAATCCTCCTATCGCCTGAGTCCACAACTCCTGATCTAGCGGTGGCCACGTAGAACGATCCGCCTCGTACCTCTCGGTCATAAGGCCCATGTACTCCTCCTGTTAATTTTGTCATAATTGTTAGTACGTAATTAAGGAAGACATATATTAATACAGTAATCAAAGAATGCTATACAAGTTAAATACTTACGTAGATAGCCCTATACTTGGGGTGAACCCAAACGCGGCGACGCGGAGCTCCCTCTGGCAGACCACTAGGCACATGTGTGTGCTGATAACGATATGCCTCATCGTGCCAAGGTGGAGGGGCCCCTGGAGGTCAAGAAGCAGCCTGCATATTGATATACATTTGTTATTTTAGATATTTAAATTTAAGACAATAATATTATTCGTATAGAAACTCAATTTAATAAGACATACCATCCTACGTCGAATCTCCGTATAGCTCTGGGACCCACTAGCATGAGTAGCTCGTGCAGGACGATCAGGGTCTGGTACCTCTCCCGATCGCCTGTTCTTCTGGCCTGTCGTGGATTTCTTCGCATGGTCCTCCGACTCCCAATGCGTCACGAACATCCTCTCTAACTTGTCGCTCATCCAACTGTTCTTCAGACGCGACGCCCACTTCGGATCATGGAGCCTGTCGTAATAGTTCTTCTTTGCATTGTGCACGGTTTCCTTGTAACACTTCTTAGCCTTCGCATCGTATGCGGAATGTGCACGAAGCATGTCATCCGGATGAATGTAGTATATGCTCTACAATTAAATAAGGTTTTAATTAAGGTTTCGTTAAATAAAAATCTTACTATTTATATATATATATATATATTTAGTAAACTTTCTAAATCTCACCTTAAACTTAGCCCACATCTGTCCCTGGACTGTCGGATCGAGCTCGGTGTATGAAGGAACCACCGTCTTCATAAACTCCCTAATGATCAAGGTAATCGCCGTCGATATCTTTCTCCCATCCATAAATACGCCGTGCTCATCCAGCTGGATCCTACGACGGGCTTTACGGTCAGCCGGAACCTGCGGCCCTCTCGATACACCTCGGCCCGGTCTCTGCTGTGTCGTTTAAGATGGTCCTGCACCAGCAACGTTTGCAGGGGAAGAAGTACTAGGACCCGCCGGTGTAGACTCTGTAGAACGTGGCCTAGGTGCCGTAGGCCTCGATGATGACGGTGGCCTCGATGAAGACGATGACCTAGATGATGACGATGGTGTCGATGCTATGTGATCATCATCTAGGCGAAATGGTACTACTAAATCTGGTGGAGTACCACCGCTCGATCCGATACCCCTATGTGGATGTGAAGAAGTAGGGGAGTCGCCAAGATCGGTATCAGGTGCATCGACAGGAGCAGGTGGTGCACCGCCAGAATGAATGATCCGTAGACGAGGACCTAGCCTCGGTGGACCAGTCGTAGGTGGAGTACTCGATGGAGTGCTCGATGGACCACTACGCCCTCTCTTCGAGGGTTGGCCACGATCGCTATCATGGGACGACATGTCGTCGAGGATGAGTGCTACGAACTAAGTAAAAGCATCTAAGTTAGAATTTTTCTAATTGTAGAGATGACCTAAGTTTAATCAATACTAAATTATTCCTAAAGGTATAAATATTTCACAAAGCCCAACAATTTACAAATTAAATCCTAACAATTTATACAATATCTAATAATTCATATTAAAACATTAAATATAACATTAATAATTAATATTAAAACATTAAATATAACATAAATAACTCCATAATTAACGTCCAAATAAATAAATTAACACATATAAAAATCATATATAGTTTTCCTAAAGTCATAAATAATTACTAAACTGTAACATTTCGTAAAGCCTAACAATTCCTAAAGGTATAAATAATTACTAAAATCATAAAACTATAACATTCCCTAAAGGCATAAATAATTACTAAAATCATACAACTATAAAATTTTCCTAAAATCTAACAATTCCTAAAGACATAAAAGTCTAACATTTCCCAAAGCCTAACAATTCCTAAAGGCATTTCCTAATTAAAACTATACTATTTCCTAAAGCCTAACGATTCCTAAAGGCATAAAAATCTAATATTTTTCCAAAGCCTAACAATAGCTAAAGACATTTCTTAATTAAATCCTAACAATTTCTACAGTATCTAACAATTAAACATAAAAAATAAATATTAAAACATTAAATATAACCTACAAAATAAGAAAAAGCGAAAAAATTTATCGATTTTGAAGTGCCGACGGAACTGCGGTCGCGAAAGGCTGATCGACGGTCGGCAATAATAGGGGGAAAGAGAAAAATTTTGAGTGAAAATGAAAGAGGAGGAGGGAGGTATTTATAGAAATACCTCCCTCTTTCCCGACCGCAATGCGGTCGGGAACTCTCGGCCCAGCTGCGCGGCCCAGCTGGGCCGAGATTAGGGCAACACTCTGGGCGGGAAATTTCCCGCCCAGAGTATTCCCGACCGCAATGCGGTCGGGAATGGTTTTTTGAAAAGTACCGACCGAATTGCGGTTGGGCAAAGTTTTTCCGACCGCAATGCAGTCGGGAATGCCCCCGACCGAATTCCGGTCGGGATTTTCCGGTCGGGAAAGGGCGAAAAATCTTGTAGTGATTATTTCAATTTGCTTGCAAAAATCACCGGCTAAATTTATATTTTGATTTATACACAAATCCAACTGAATTTACACTTAAAACGTGAATATAGTTCCAACTTGAAACACACACACACACACACATATATATATATATATATATATATATATATATCAATTATCATGTACTGTTGTACAGTGTTTTCAGACCCGGCCCGGTCACAGAACCGGTGAGTCTACTGGTTAGCGGGTCAACAGGTCGAACCGGTTGGACCGGTTTGTTGACTTTAGTCAATATTTCAAAAAATATATAAATAAAATCATAAATATATTAATATTATGCTATTATATTAATATATTATTAGAAGTTCACAACTAAGAAATCCCAACTTAAGATTCCAAATTCAAAGTTTTACCAAGCCAAAAAAACACAAATAACAGAATAGCAACAAGATAAAGTACAATACATTCATCACGAGGCATCGTGATCATCCACATTCACACCAATATTTTCATAATTAGACACTCTTCCATAGGACCCATACAATGACAAATCAGGAACGTCATTCACCGTTGTACTTGCACTTGAACTTGCAACACCCCCCCCACCCCATAATATCATCAATTTCTTCATTAGTAAAGTCTCCGTTTGTATCTCCTTCAACTATCCATTCGTCGACTCTATCAATATGCTCATAGTCAATTGGATCATATGCTGATTTTTTCTTCTTGCTTCTACAAATAGCATCAAGTAATAAATTATACTTACTAGTAAAATAAAACACACCTTGAAACAAAAGAAACACATAATTAAAACTTTAAAGTCATACCGCATCTTCAAGCGTAGGTTATAATGCACAAATACATGATCATTCAGCTTCTCATGTTCCAACCTATTCCGCTTCTTTGTGTGTATACGTTCAAACACACTCCAATTGCGCTCACATCCAGAAGAAGCTGATGTTTGACTCAAAACTTTAATGGCAACCTTTTGTAAATTTGGTGCATCACCGCCAAATAGGCTCCACCAATTAGCTAAACAATTAGATCATATTAGTACATATATTTTCAAACTAAACATATAAGAATAAACAAAATTTAACTTGAAACAAACATTACCTGGAGTAGAATTGTGAATAGCCCGCAAGGCATACTTTATTCCAAAACTCCCTTGCTGCTCTCTAAACATGGTCACTTCATTCACCACATCCAACTCATCTGGACCAAGCTTCTCTAAGACTTCCCACACAACACTCATCACCTTAGTACTCTGTATTGAAAAACGGGATTAAACCAAAAAGCTGCTACATGGAGACTTTTTTGCAACATTTTATCCCATCTATTATCGATAATTTTGTATACTGCGAGTAATGAGATGCTGTGTTGCCAAAAACTTTTTTTACCCCATTTATTGCCCTTGCCATGCCATCATAAACATAACCTAAAGAAGGTTTCTCATCAGAATCACACAGACGAAGCAACCTCATAATCAGAGACATAACCTGAACAATAATGTTTACATTGCCCCAAAACACCTCATTCACAATAATAGCCCTCACTTGATTTCCTTTTACCTCTTTCCGAAACTTTTCAAAGCCCGGATCATCCACCAACTGCTTCAAAAAACTCCTCCTCTCATACAAACTGCTCAATGCTATAAATACTGTGCCAAAACGCGTAGCACCAGGAGAAATTATTTCTGTCCATCCATCATGTTTCCTCAACCAAGAAAGTACCCATTTACGGTTATAAACAAATGAAGTGACTTTAGGACCATCTTGTGCCAATATTTTAACAAGCGGGATTTCACAAATATCCTTCATAATTAAATTAATACAATGGGCAGCACAAGGTGACCAAAACAATGACGAATACCTTTTTTCAAGTAAAGATCCGACTTTTTTATAATTAGCTGCATTATCGGTAACTACATGCACAACATTTTAAACACCAACCAAGTCAATAACCTCAGAGAAGAGATTGCACAAATTATGAGAACTAGACACAATATCAGATGCATCCACATACTTGATAAAAGATAATCCTTTAGGACAATAAACCAAGAAGTTAATTAATGATCTAGGTCTCCTATCGGTTCACCCATCAGCCATAATTGTGCAACCAGAAGTAACCCAACATTTTTTAAGATCATCGATTTCTAACTGTGATTGAGACTTCAATTCGGCAAGCAAATTAGTTCTTAGTGCATGATAAGACGGACCAACATACACAGTGCCCATATTGGCTATTCTAGTGATTGCTTGCTCAAAGAAAGGAGAATTGACAGCATTCAAAGGGATACAAGCATCAAAAAACCACGTAGCAATGGCCAAATCTACTTCTAAAACTCTTTCTCTACTTAGAATTTTTGCCTTTATCGTAGGTTGAGAAGTGTCTACCCGTGCTTTTCCTCGCATATAGCTTCCTATGTCATTTGTTTTTTCTCTCTTGCCATTGTCATTCGTATCCACAAGAGTTTCACTTTCAATATCATCATCACTTTCTGCATCAACTCTTAATAAATTTGATGATTGTTTTTTTTCATTGTCCAGAAATTCCTTAACTTTGAATCGTGCCGCTTCTGGAACCGAATTACATTTTCTAACCTGACCTGGGATGCCCGCAATATGTTGCTTAAATCGGTTAATTCCCCCGCCAGAAAGTTTAATGCCACAATAATCACACTTTATTCTACTTTTTTTACCATCTGGCGGTAACTCAGTTCCATAATCCCATCCTATGTCGGTTCTACGGCGGACATTTGGAGCGTAGTTGCTTTGTTATGATGTAGGCTCATTTTCGGTTGTAGGTGGAACGTATGACGGAGTCCCTGAAGTGTTATCTGTCATTTCTATTTAAGAAAACAAAACTATCATGTAATTCATCAACTAAAAAAACCACGTAACCGGTAATCCATCAAGTGATCAAACAAAACCAACATTTATCATTAACTATCATGTACTAACAAAACTCATTTATTAAGTATTTCATTAACTAAAGTACTAACCAAACTATCATGTAATCCATCAAGGCATCAACTAAACCAATCACGTAATCGGTAATCCATCAAACAAAACCAACATTTATCATTAACTATCATGTACTAACAAAATTCATTTATTAAGTATTTCATTAACTAAAGTACTAACTAAACTATCATGTAATCCATCAACTAAACCAATCACGTAATTGGTAATCCATCAACTACAATTAACCAACTCATTAATGATCAATCAATACCAATTTACTATAATTAAAAATAAATAAACACTTATTAATCCTTACTTAGGTAGATTGGGTAATCGCCTAATCGGGCAATCGGAGGGTGTTATTGTCGGAATCAACGAACACTTGTCACAAACTTACAATTGGCTGCAAAACACCATAGATTAGAACTTAGAAGTATATAATAGAAGTTAGAACTTAGAACTTAGAACAAAAAAAATGAAAAATCGAAAAAAAAAAGAACAAGCGGGAGTGGAGCAGAGACTTACCGGAACTGCAGCAGACGACGCGGTGGAGCAGGCGACGCGGTGGGGAGCAGGTTCGCGGTGGAGCAGGCGACGCGGCGGTGGAGTCGGCGAAGCGGCGGCGGGTGACCTAGGGTTGAATTTTTTTTCTCCTATTTTCTTTCTTTGTTTTTTGGCCTTCACAGTGAGCAGAGCAGAGAGTGAAGTTGCAAATTCACTTATTATTTTGTTGAAAGTTGAAAAACGCTGCCAGTGCCGAGTGGACAAAAGTGATTTTTTTTTAGGAAAAAGACACACTGTGAGCGGTTCACTTGACCGGGCCGGTTGACCACCTTAGTAACCCATTTTTTGGTCAGACCCGGACCGGTGATGCAATCAGTTCCCGGCCAGACCGGTCCGACCGGCCGATCCGGGTCTGAAAACAGTGTGCACAACACATACTCATTGTAAATTATATATTTAGTACCTGCACTCTCAAATATAATATGAAATACAAGATCGCCTCTTTTTAGGCTACCATCTGGCGGACTCAGAATTTTTATTATTATTATTTTTTTTTTGTAGAGCCATCTTGATCGATGTTTCTTCATTAAATTTTATAATTTTGAATTTTTTTCTTCAAGTTCTTAAGTGAAATATAAATTATACATAAATATTGATAGCATTTTATTTATTTTGGGCGGAATTAATAGAGATTTTTAATTTATTTGAATAAAGATTAGTTGGGCTAGAAAGAAATAAATAATTCTGAAACAACATAAATTATAAATGTAAAACTAAAAGATATTAAATTGCAAAATCTCACCTCATGTAAGGGCATACCTGGGTCCACCACTGGCTACCATAAAATCACCCCTAATTCAAGCATATGAAGATATTTAAGATTCTATAGCCAATATTATTCTTGATCTAAACACGATTTCCTCATCACTAGAACTGAGATCATAAATGAATTCACAGGGATGATTACAAGAAAATCAAATGCCACGATTTACCCGATGAAGGATCGCTGTCAAAAAATCAAAAAGAACAAAGTAGTTTGAGTCTTTCTACTCTTTCAAATCACCCTATATGATGATGTTTAGGGTAAATTCCCTTAAACCAATAACGTATACAATGTTTTTCAAGTTGCTCTTTAAAGTTTCAAAATTAGCGATGTACTCTTTCACGAACAAATATATAGACACGTGTCCACCATGAATGGATGATTAGGGGTTCGATGGGTATAATCTATATACCTTAGGAGACACATTGCTAATTCTAAATATGTGGTGAACAAAGTGAGTAACGTCGTATACAATAGGGCATACTTATTTACTTATTTTTATGAGGTAAAATGGTAAGGCCAAAGCCCTATACTGTAATTATAACGCACTTTAGGATTCCGGATAGCATTTGAGCGGTTTTTATAATTTTAAAATTTGTGCTACATGGGGTAATCGAACTTACCGATGGAATTTTTTATAAGAGTGCTTTTGGTTTATCCTTTGAAAATTAAAACAATGCAAACCCTGATTGCACATCCCAGTCCTCCCAAATTGCTACGTGGTGTAATTGAGTGGACAATTAAGTGGTAGAATATATATATATATATATATATATATATATATATATATATTTATCATCAAAGAAGAATTTATTAAAAAACTAGAAAGTGAGTACCAGCAAAACTCAAATGTACATAAGCACAAATCAAGGAGAAAAAAGAAAAAAAAAAAAAGAAAATAGAATCAAGTTCTACCCATACAATTCAGAGGAAAATTATCCCAATCATACACTACAAGATTTGGGGAGTTTTCGCGACCACTGCCTGGTGACCGCCGGGCGGTGTTGGTGACCGCCCGGAGCAACGGGGACCGCTGGGCGGTCCCCAACCCAAAACGGGTTTTAGGGACCGCCCAGCGGTCCCTAAAAGTGGCTTTAGGGACCGTCCGGCGGTCCCTAATAATATTCATATTTTTTTTTTTTAATTTTATGGAACAATTAAGGCGCCGCGTTGTTTGTTTAGTTGATAAATATCCTAATAATAGTTAAAAGAACAAAATTACAAAGTTTCATACAAATTGAAACAACATACGATGATTAAGTGTACGTATAACGTAGAATAGGTTCAACGTTAAAAACTTTCTCAGTCCCATTCAATCTACTATTAAATAACTAAATTAGTGGTTTTATGATCGTTTGTTACTTCAATTGACATGTTATAATAAATTTTGTTGCTAAAAATCAAAAACACATGTAAATCGTTTCATAAAATCTAAAAAAAAGAGTATGAATAATAGGCGGTCCCTAAAACCACCTTTAGGGACAGCTTAGCGATCACCAATTGTCTTTAGGGACCACCCTAATAATATTCATATTTTTTTTTTAATTTTATAGAACAATTAAGGTGCCGTGTTGTTTGTTTAGTTGATAAATATCATAATAATAGTTAAAAGAATAAAATTACAAAGTTCCATACAATTGAAATAACATACGATGATTAAGTGTACGTATAACGTAGAATATGTTCAACGTTAAAAACTTTCTCAATCTCATTCAATCTACTATTAAATAACTAAATTAGTGGTTTTATGATCGTTTGTTACTTCAATTGACATGTTATAATGAATTTTGTTGCTAAAAATCAAAAAACACATGTAAATTGTTTCATAAAATCGAAAACAAAGAGTATGAATATTATTAGCGACCGCGTGGCGGTTCCTAAAACCACCTTTAGGGACCGCTGGGCGGTCACCAATTTCCTTTAGGGACCGCCCGACGGTCCCTAAAAGTGGCTTTAGGGACCGCCGGCGGTCCCTAATAATATTCATACTTTTATTTTTAATTTTATGGAACAATTAAGGTGTCGCGTTGTTTGTTTAGTTGATAAATATCATAATAATAGTTAAAAGAACAAAATTACAAAGTTTCATACAAATTGAAACAACATACGATGATTAAGTGTACGTATGACGTAGAATAGGTTCAACGTTAAAAACTTTCTCAATCTCATTCAATCTACTATTAAATAACTAAATTAGTGGTTTTATGATCGTTTGTTACTTCAATTGACATGTTATATAGAATTTTGTTGGTAAAAATCAAAAACACATGTAAATCGTTTCATAAAATCGAAAAAAAAGAGTATGAATATTATTAGGGACCGCGTGGCGGTCCCTTAAACCACCTTTAGGGACCGCTGGGCGGTCACCATTTCCTTTAGGGACCGCCCGACGGTCCCTAATAATATTCATACTTTTATTTTTAATTTTATGGAACAATTAAGGTGTCGCGTTGTTTGTTTAGTTGATAAATATCATAATAATAGTTAAAATAACAAAATTAAAAAGTTTCATACAAATTGAAATAACATACGATGATTAAGTGTACATATAACGTAGAATAGGTTCAACGTTAAAAACTTTCTCAGTCTCATTCAATCTATTATTAAATAATTAAATTAGTGGTTTTATGATCGTTTGTTACTTCAATTGATATGTTATAATAATTTTGTTGTTAAAAATTAAAAACAAATGGAAATCGTTTCATAAAATTAAAAAAACACGTATGAATATTATTAGGGACCGCCGGGCGGTCCCTAAAATCCATATTTAGTGACCGTCGGGCGGTCGGTCCCTAAATGTTTAAAATTTAGGCGGGATAAGGGGGGGGGGGGGGGGATATGAATTTTCCGAAAATTCAAAATTTTCACCTTTAATTCAATATATACCACCACTCTCCTATCCTATTTTTCAACACTCTTCAAAAACACCCAACTCCAAAATTTCTCTTATAATTTTTCTCTTCCTAAATCACAAAAATAAAAATCATCCAACAAAAACTTTCATTTCTTCTTTCTTTTAAAGAAGCACTCTTCACTTTTTTTCATTTCTTCAAATCCAAAACACAACTTCTCTTCTTCTTTCTTTTAAAGAAACACTCCTCTTTTTTTTTGTTCAAATCCAAAACACAACCTTTTTTTTTTTTTTTAACAAATGCTAAAAAAACACCCAACAATATGTTCTTCATTTCTTTTTCATTGTTTTTGGTTTATTTTAATAACTATCATTTGTTTTTACTTTTATTTCATTATTTTCTTTGTTTTATTTTGTTAACTTTCATTTCATTTTACTTTTTTTTCTTTTTTTTTTGTTCTTGTAAATGTTTGTTGCACATATTTACACGCAATTTATACAAAAAACCCAATAATATTCCGATAAATTTTCGGAATATTATTGGGTTTTTTTTTTATTCTGCCGCAGACTTTTAGGGACCGTTCAATAATATTCATAGCCCTGGTGACCGCCCAGCGGTCCCTAAAAGTCTGAATATTATTAGGGACCGCTGGGCGGTCCCTAAAAGTCTGAATATTATTGGGGACCGCTCAGGGGTCCCCATAAGTCATTAGGGACCGCCCGTCGGTCCCTAAATTTGCGGTCGCGGAAAATGGTCCCCGCGACCGCCAAGCGGTCGCCAAAGGGTAAGGGACCAAGGGTATCCGCGACCGCCTTTAGGTGACTGCTGGGCGGTCCCTAAAGGTCTTTAGGGACCGCCCGGACGTTCCCTAAAGACCCCTAAATCTTGTAGTGATAGAACGAAAAGGAGAAGTCCGTGTTCGTCATCTTGATCCAACCCCCCAAGATTTTGCCATGACTTTTTCCAATGCTTTGTCCACATTCACAAGCTCCCTCTTGAAAATGAGATTATTTCTAAGTACTCATATCCCCCACATCACAAAGAACCAAATGACTGACCATTGCTCCAAAAAAACAGATTTAAGAAACAAACCTCTGAACTGAAAGAAATACGTCTTAAAGTCACCAGCAGGCGCAACTTTGATGCCCAACCACTTGTAAGTTGCCTTCCAGATGTTATGAGCGACACCACATTCGAAAAAGAGATGATTCGAAGTTTCTACACATCCGCCACAGAGAGAGCAAAATTGATTATTTCCATCAAGATTAATCCCACTTTTCAACAAGTTAGCTTTAGACGGGATCCTGTCAACAGATGCTCTCCATGCAAAAGTAAGAATTTTGAGTGGCACTTTTGAGTCCCATAAAAGCTTGAGGAAAGATATGTCCGGGTGCACACGTTGTTCATGAGAATAAATAGCGTTATAGGCTGATTTAGATATCTTTACACTTCAATTGAATATATATATATATATATATATAGATACATATATTACATATTTGCTTAAATAGAAGCTTGCATTGAATAAAATAATAAAATCATCAACTGGTCATATAATGTGGAACTACTAATGAAGCGTTTTAGTCTCACGAGATTAGTCCCACTTGGTGAACATTGAGTAATTCTAGTCCACAGTTGAGGTATATGAGACTTTATAATTCTTTACATAACTAAGTCAATAATTAATAAGACGATTACTATCAAATTTATCAAATCTCATTAGAAAAAAATAAGAAATAAGCACGATCAATAATGATATTGTAATCAATAAGCACCAAGATAGGTTCTAAATTACACCTATTGAACATATTAAACCTATTTAGTGCACATAATAATTCATGATTTGTTTAAGACTTTAACAACCCAAACATAGATGTAAGCTATATATGAGCTGCGACAGAAACATAAACTGCGGCATGATTAATTATATCTGTAATGAGTTTTTTTTTTTTTTTTTCGAAGATGGAGACCCAACAAACTACTGGGTCTCAGATAACATTAAAAGATAACGAGTAGCTATGTGAATACGTACATATATAATATATTTGTATATATATGTATGTATGTCATAAATTTTTATTATTGTAGAATTAACCGTATAATATTTGATCCAAAGATTAATATTGGTGCATGGTGATATTGCATAATTTATTTACGTTCGTAAAAAAAAAAAAAAAAAAACTCGAATTTCTTTTGAAAATTATTAGCTAAAGATGTGTTTTTTACATTAGAAATAAGAGCATGAATTATTACAATATTTATACTAATAAACTTCCACAAATAAGTTATAAGCTAGCTACAATAATCACACACAATTAATGCACAAAATAAGTTAAGATCTCCGATAAATCTTCCTTCAAAAAGATAATCAACACCGATTCAAAAGCGGAAACTGCCTTAGCCCTTAAGGTAAGAAAAGGAGAAAATATAGCGTGTGTGGGAGAGAGTGAATCAAGCATGTGAAAACTTTTCCAAACCGTGTAATAGCCGTGTAGTATTACTGATACTAAAACATATACAAAAATTTCAAACATAAAGATTTTCCAAACCGTATAGTAGTAACCGCGTTTTCGAAAAATGTACAAAATCCGTAGAGAACCACTACAAAACATTTTATTCTGTTTTATAAATTTAATGGGTGATGAAATAGCATAAGTAGGTAGAGAAATGTGATGAAATAGCATAAGTAGGTAGAGAAATCCGTAGAGAACCACTACAAAACATTGTGGGCAGGCGCGGGTGATGAAATAGCATAAGGAGAGTACTGAGAAGTGTGAAAGGGGATAGTGATTCTGTGAGAGGGAGAGAGGATAAGGTACAGATTACAGAAGAGTAACGTGGAAAGAGCAGAACCATTTATATATTTATATGTTTGTTGGTAATTATATATGTAATATCAGTCATTCAGTTAGAGTACTCGCCTTTGTACAATGTCTTTTTTCAGTAGATTTATATAATTTGGTTTCTAGACTCATTTAGTCATTTACACATAGTATCATATTTGAACATTCTCATCTAACTTTACGAATTTATTTAACGTGGCGTTGAATCATTTTTCTTTCATATATCTTGAAAATTTTAGTTTTTATCGCACGGCTTAAATTGGAGAAAGGGGGGGTAAAAAGAGGTCTGTAACTCTCTCCAATTATTAAATGATGATTAATAGATAATTGAAGCGAGGACAAATGAAGCTGTTAATTGGTTGAATGTTATGAATTGATTATTTATTCTTTTGTCAGGGTGAGTACAAATCTTATTATAGATAATAGGGTTTTTGGCAGAAAGCCCCCCTGTGTTGTTCGAAACAGGCAAGAAACCCCCCTATGAAATAAAGAGAAGCAGAAAACCCCCCTGTGTATTGAAATACGTAGCAAATAACCCCCTTTTGTACGAGAGTGTGATACACTTGCCAAAAAGTGAGAGTGGAAATTAATATTCTCTTATAAAATAACTTTTCTACCATTATTCTTAGTAGGGTTTTTGGCAGAAAACCCCCCTGTGTTATTTGAAACGGGCAAAAAAACCCCCTCTGAAATGAAAAGAAGCAAATAATGCCAATAATTTAGAAAAATATCTGAATAACCTCTAAAAATTAAAAACTTCAAATAAGTCCATATAATTTCGACATAATTGCAAATTATCCATCTTACAAAAACTTATGCACTTTTGCCTACATTTTTTGCTGTAATTTTTTGGTATTGTTAAAAAATTGTCGATAAAACTCTTATTTTGAAATGTATCTCTTTCTAAAATATTTTGAAATGTAAATTTTCTTTTGGACTTATACGTACAATTAAAGTAGTACAAATTAAGAAAACTCATAGAAGTTCATCACCTGAAATAACAAAATTTTACATAAAATTATTTCTGGTGTAAAAAAAGGAGAAAACTATTATTTCTGCCCAATAACTTTGCGAAAAAATATTTCTGGGGAAGATGACCTTTTTCACTTTTTTTTTGGATTTCACTAATTAAAAAAATAAATTTTCATTTAATTATATTAATTTATTAAAGTACTTATATATTTTAATAAATATTACAAAAATATAAGTTCATTTAAATATTAGAATAAGTTAATTTTAAAATTCACAGTAACATAATTAGATGCGTTCAAGAATCCAATATATTTTTTTAAAATAATTAAGCATAAATATAAAATGGGAAAATGGTGGGAGAAGAAATGACTATTTTTTAATTTGGGGGTAAATGAGTCATTTCTGGTGAAAATACGTATAAAGAAAGAAAATACGTATAAAGAAAGAGAAGGGGGGCAGTGTGCTACGATATGTTTAACACAGGGGGTGTTTTTGCCTATTTTGTTTTCATAGGGGGGTTTCTTGCCTCTTTTCCATAACACAGGGGGGTTTCTTGCTAGTGGCCCTAGATAATACCATGATGATAAGGGAAAGGGAGTTCCTGACCTTTAGGAAGTCGGGTTGAATTCAAAGGGCAAAAAGAATGTCACTCAACTTCTTTCACCCTTGTCGACATCAAGACTATTTGTTCAATTATCATATAAAGTAGGGATAAATGCATTAAACTCCCTCAACTATGCATGTTTTTGAGTTTTCGTCTTTAAACTAATTTAATAAGCGTTTTTCCCCCTAAACTATGCACGTCTGTGCGATTTGCCCCCTGGCCGGGTTTTCGGCTATTTTTTGCCATTCTTGGCCGGAATTTTTCCCCTTACCCGACATATATGCGTTGTACTAGATGTATATTAGTAGTTGATGACAAAAAGAAGGCGAAAAAACACCTCGAACGGGGCATATTCCGGCTAAAATGTGATTTCGTCTTCAGTGTATTTTAGCCAGAATATGCCCCGTTCGAGGCTTTTTTTCGCCTACTTTTTGTCATCAACTACTAATATACATCTAGTACAACACATATGTGTCGGGTAAGGGGAAAAATTCCGGCCAAGAATGGCCAAAAATAGCCGAAAACCCGGCCAGGGGGCAAATCGCACAGACGTGCATAGTTTAGGGGGGAAAACGCTTATTAAATTAGTTTAAGGAAGAAAACGCAAAAACGTGCATAGTTCAGGGGGTTTAATGCATTTATCCCTATAAAGTATTTAAGTCCGCATGTGGGCAATCATTATCGAAAGAGGCCTTTGCAATACCTGGAGGGCAAAAGAGTAAAAGCAGTTGAATGTGGAAAGTTCTCAGCGAATAAGACGGGAGCAATAATTTGAGAGTACGTACGAACTTCTTTTTCTTCTGATTTCTGACTTCTGAGTACAAAACTCCAACACCCAATTCACGAGGGCCTATTTTCGGACATTTTTCTTTTAAATATTTTCTCTCTTTACTCAATGCATACCTAAATAAAAAAATTACAAGAAAAGCTGTGTTTAGTATTTTTCATCTACCTCCCCTGAGGTTTGGTCCTTTGTCAAACACCCCCCTTGAGATTTGGTCCTTTGGCAAACAACCCCTTCTCTTAGTTGATCATCTAGTCAATAGTTAAATGTAAGGGTAATAAAGTAATTTAGTATTATATTTTTCTTGTATTATATTTTTTGTTATTTTTAAAGTGTTTATAATTTCTTATATCAATGAACATTTATAATTATAACGATTTCTAGTTTAATTTGAATTTAAATTATACAACATACATGAAATCGATACCTTTTATTTAAAATTTTTAACATTTGATTTAGAGTTTTATTTTTAAAAGTTTTCACTTTTAAAAATAAAATATATGTTGTTTCTTGTATTATAACTAGAATTAATTTGCAAATTTTAAAAATAAATCAGGCTATAACTAGAATTGTGTTATAACTCGCTTTTTACATGTGGACAACACATACAACAAAATACACTCTAAATTGTTTGAACCGCGTTCGGCGATCCGATGAGAATATTTTGTCTAATGTTTGAAAAGTAATGATTTATTTTTTCTTCTAGCGCAAAAAGGTAAAAGATAAAAAGCAGATTTCTATATTACACCGAACATAAAATAAAATTTCTATTATCTAATGACATCTATATAAATCACGAGGTATTTTTATTGCAATTATCTATAATTTACTTTTATAAATATTTCAATCTTACTAGATTGTTGATGGTATTACCGCCATACCAATTGTGTTTTTTTGTTTGTATAGACGCCATTATAGGCAAATTTTATTTTATATCCGCCACAATATCAAAAGTTCTTTTTTCCCTTTATCTTTTCACGCTAAAAAACAACAAAAAAAAAATCCATTGCCTTTCAAAAAATACATTACCTTATCC
Source organism: Linaria vulgaris (assembly GCA_948329865.1). Lineage (NCBI taxonomy): Eukaryota > Viridiplantae > Streptophyta > Magnoliopsida > Lamiales > Plantaginaceae > Linaria > Linaria vulgaris. The sequence goes on along the minus strand of OX415249.1, from coordinate 8,446,943 downwards.
TTTATTTAAAGTATATTTTGTCCTACGTGGTGTCCACATGTAAAAATCTAGCTATAACACAATTTTAGTTATAACTTGATTTTATTTTAAAAATTTGCAAATCAGTTATAGTTAAAATACATGTAACAACTTACTTTTACGAGTAAAAATTTTAAAAATAAAATTGTAAATCAATTATTAATTTTTTTAAATAAAGATGCATCAATTTCATGTATGTTGTATAATTTAAATTCAAATTAGACTAGAAATCGTCATAATTACAAATGCTCATTAATATAAGAAATATCAAATACTTTAAAAATTACAAAAAAGATAATATAAAAAAGTAATAATATTAAATTACTTTACTACACTTACTTTTAACCGTTGACTAGATGGTCAACTAACAGAAGGGTGCATTTAACAAAGTGCCAAACCTCAAGGGATTATTTGTCAAATGATACAAGGTGGTGCTCATGGAAAATAATTAATGAAGCTGGAAATGAACATTTGTCACGGAGTGAATTGTCAAAATAACACTATTTATAAAACTTATTGTCAAAATAACACACTCTCAAAACTTATTGTCAAAATAACACTCATTTTGCCACATGTGCTGCCATGTATGCAAAAGATAAATAAAACTTAATGTAATTAATGCATCATAATTATTCTTCAGTATACGAAATATATTTTTTAATTAGTAAATTCTAGCTCTTGATTCTTAAATTTCTAAGCAAAAACATACAAATGCGTTATATTACACGCACTCATTAGTTTAAGTACAATATTACAGTATACAAATAATCATTATTATATATTAAATTAATTATTTTAATTGTTATGTTTGTTAGTATATAATATCTCTGTAAACCTAAATAAATTAATCCGTACAGCAAGTTTCTCATAGAAACTAATATAAAAACTATGTAACACAACATCACTTGCACATGCATGACAACGTAACATATAATATAATATATATATATATATATATGAAGAATTATAATTAAATTGTAGAACACATTCTTTGAATCAAAAAATAAAATATTTATACATACCAATTAGTAACCATAAATATATATTTTTGAAAATTTATTCTGTTCCTCATCTTTAAATTGCATCTACCATGTGTGCATTAAAAATAATCCTAAAGAAAAGAGAAAATCATCCAATGATGATATGCCTGTGAACTAATAATGTTTAACCTTGATTTTAGGCAAAAACATTTCTGCATAAGATTCGAATATATAATACTAGTAACTAATTAATTGATAGGAGATTGAATAAGAAAAAAGTAATGTATGAGCTTCCCAAAAATAGAGACAGACTGACTGGGTGATAAAATTATTACCCCTTGAATAACAATAAAGTTGATATACCCCTTTAGCTAAAAACTTAAATTAAAAACTAACAAATTAATAGAAAATCCGTGTTTCACAAATATTGGTCGTAAGATGGAAAAAGAGGGAAGAAACATAGTTAATATATATTTCACACATTGAAGAATTAGGATGGATAAATATCAAAATATTAATTCAAAAATCTTTTGCATACATGGCATTACATGTGGCAAACAATTGTGTTATTTTGACAATAAGTTTTAAAAGTGTGTTATTTTGACAATAAATTTCACAGATAGTGTTATTTTGACAATTCACTCTTTGTCACGTGCCCAAGTGCCAACCAATAACATCGCGTATTGTGTATGCATTGATTAAAGAGAGAAAATATTTAAAAGAAATATGTCAGAAAATAAGGCCTCGTGAATTGGGTGTTGGAGTCAATCATAGAGCTCCGAAGTCACCAGTTTGTGACGGGCGAATTTGATAAGAGGGATGGAAATTAAACAAGGACAATATATAATAATGTGATCTTGAATTCCATATTATATCAAATACATAAAGTAATGAAATCCCACAAGCCTCACAGGTTGGGTATAAAAATTACTCAATATATATATATATAACACATTAAAATTCCCAAAGCATTTTCAATTTATTTTGTAATTAACTAGTAATTAGTATGAAAAAGGCCCATAAACTTTAACATCAGACACAACCTCAACAACAGAACCCACCGCAGCCACAAGACATATGAAGAAACAAGCCACACTCAAAATCTTCAGACCAATCCACCTCTTACTCCACTTTTCAATCCTCTTCTGCGCAATGTACATCTCCATTGGAAAATAAACCGTCAGCGGCCAGAAGCAGATCGCTCCGAGAACCCCAACAACATCTTTAAAGAACGGAAAAAACATAGAAATGACCGTGAAGACGATCACGAAACTCGTCCTACACACAAGTCGAAAGAGATTGATCTTTAATAAATTTGTGTGGAGTCCAGGGAAATACTCTGCGGCGGTTTTCTCGAGTTTGGCAAATAAGGGCTGACAATATACTTGGTAGGAGCAGATTAAGCGGATGGCTAAGGCCGCGTTTGCCACGTCGAGAAGCCAATAAGGATTGTAGAAACCAAAGCCGCTCAAGAGGTTGTCGGGTGAGAGGTCGCCAAACGCGGCGTAGCCAAAGCAGCCACATAATACGTACAAAATGGTTGTGACTACGAAACTAATGAAATTTACTTTTCTCATCGTCTTGTGCTCTGATGGTGGGGATTTAATTGTGTCCTGCAAAATTTTAGAGAAAAATTAAAGAAAACAATATTGCTATGCATAATGCAAAAGTCAAGAATTTCTGTTGATCTTATAATCGTTAATATTCCACTTAGTGTTTAACAGCAATAGGGCCTACTTTTATAATTAAATACTATGAGTTTCTCTTTTCTATTTTTTTTTTCCTTTTTCGTCTAAAACAAAACTTACAATACACCTCCTCCTCCTCCTCCCCCTCTCTCTCTCTCTCTCTCTCTCTCTCTCTCTCTCTCTCTCTCTCTCTCTCTCTCTCTCTCTCTCTCTCTCTCTCTCTCTCTCTCACACACACACACACACACACACACACACACACAACTCTCATTCACCGTTGTTCATTCAGGTCTCAGTTCAGAGTTTTGTCCTCTATGTTTATGAGTTTTCTGCAATTAAAGGGCCACCTCGTCGCCACCGCCACCACCACATCCCACGTCCGGCGACGCGCACCTCATTTCACTCCTCCGGCTACGTGCGCCACCGCCGCCAACCCATCCCACCTCTCCGACGACGCGCACCACCACCGCTATATCCCTCGTCCCATCGACGCGCACCACCATCACCAAATCCCACGCCTCCGGCGAACACAACGGATAAACACCAAAATTCTTTGACCTAAGAGAGCGGGGGTAAAAAGGGAACGAAGGGGATGGGTCCCTAAAATTTGGCCAAAAAACAATCTAGACACCTAGAATTGAGGCCATGCTGTTAGAAAATAGGAGATTTATATATTATAGATGTTTTGTAGGATATTGAAGATTTGTATTTGTGTTTATGTGGATAGTGGAGGAGGAGGTATTTTTGATGTAGTGGAGAATATGAAGTATTAGAGTGTTTAGAATATGGAGTACTTATCTCCAAAATCTTTAGAGTGTATTGCTCAAATGTTTTTGGATTGATATTACAAGATCACCTCCCATGAGGTGTATTTATAGGTGTGGGAGGAGGTATCTAGAACTCTCCCACTACATTATTCAAGATTACTCTTAGCTAGATTTTTCTAGATAGATTCCTAGAATATTCCTATGAATATTCTTTAACTAGTGTAGTATGGACTACTCTAGATTCATCCATATTATTACACTTATATAGATATATTTAGAATACTATAGATAATTCTAGAAATGCTTCATTATTTAATACTCCCCCTTGAAGCATTTCTCGGATACTCCAAGCATACTCCTTAGCAGTTGAAATCGGTCTCTTGAAAGTGCTTTCGTGAAGATATCGGCTTGTTGTTCTTCCGTGGGGCAATACTTCATCTCAATATCTCCACTTGCTTGGACATCTCTTATGAAGTGGTACTTGATAGCAATGTGCTTCGTTCGACTGTGTTGAACTGGATTCTTGGCTATTGCTATAGCTGATTTGCTATCACAGTAGATCTCGGTAGGCTCGTTTTGTGGTTGTCCCATGTCTTCAAGTATTCGTCTTAGCCATATAGCTTGACAAGCTGCTCCTGCTGCTGCAACGTATTCTGATTCGGCTGATGATTGTGCAACAGACTCTTGCTTCTTTGAACCCCATGATATTATACTTGAGCCAAGCTTGAACGCGTACCCGGACGTGCTCTTCATATCATCCACAGATCCTGCCCAATCACTATCAGTGAAACCTGAAAGGTTTCCTTCTGAGCTTGGTTTATACCATATACCAAAAGTCTTTGTTCCTTGCAGATATCTGAGGAGTCTCTTTGCAGCTCCAAAATGTGTTTGGCTTGGGCTCTGCATGAATCTTGATAGCAAACTTGTCGCGTACATGATATCGGGCCTCGTAGTTGTTAAGTATAGTAGACTTCCAATTAAGCTACGATAGATGGATGCATCTACTTGCTTCGTTCCATCTTCCTTCTTTAACTTCTCATTTGGAACCAATGGAGTAGCAACGGGTTTGCATTCTTCCATCTTAAATTTCTTCAACATATCCTCGATATACTTCTTTTGTGATAAGAAGATACCTTCTTCTTCTTGGCTTATCTCCATTCCAAGAAAGTAGTGCATCAATCCCAAGTCACTCATCTCAAATGTGTTCATCATATCTTTCTTGAATTCTTCAATTAGCTTAATATCATTCCCTGTGACAATTAAGTCATCAACATAAAGAGAGATGATGAGTATATTGGTGTTACCTTGGGACTTTATGTAGAGAGTTGGCTCATTTTTGCTCCTTTGGAATCCTTGGTCGATAAAATATCCATCGATCTTGCTATACCAGGCTCAAGGTGCTTGCTTAAGCCCGTATAGTGCTTTTTTAAGTCGTAAGACTTTTCCTTCTTTTGTCATGAATCCTTCAGGCTGCTCGACATATACTTCTTCTTGTAGCTCTCCATTTAGAAAAGCTGACTTCACATCAAGTTGGAAGATTTTCCATTGTTTTTGTGCGGCAAGAGCAATAAGTGCTCTTATCGTATCCAACCGAGCAACTGGGGCGAATGTCTCTGTGTAGTCTATCCCCGGTTGTTGAGCATATCCTTTGGCTACAAGCCTTGCCTTATGCTTTTGTATAGAACCATCGGGATTCAACTTTGTCTTGTAGACCCACTTGACTCCAATTACTTCTTTATCGTTTGGATGATCAACCAACTCCCAAGTTTTATTCTTCTCAATCATCTTTATCTCTTCCTCCATGGCTTTAACCCATACTTTTTCTTTAGATGCTACTTCGTAGTTGGGTGGTTCCAAGACAGTAAAATTGCAAGTTTCATATGTATCACTTAAGGACCTCATCCTTAGTGGTGGAGATTCTGGTGATGAATCGCTTTGTCTTGGAGTATTAGTTTCTGAAGAGGATATAGGAGTCGTACCTGAATTTTGTTCGTCATCCTCGTCATTGTCTCTCGCACCTTCTTCTTCCATTGGGGTGGATATCCATCTCCTCTCTATATTCTCCGTCTCCCAGTTCCAGGCCGCTTGCTCGTCGAACTCAACATCTCGACTCGTAACAAGCTTGTTAGTCTCTAGATTGTAAATTCTGTAACCTTTTGACTGAGAGCTATAGCCGAGGAATATTCCTTTCTCCGTCTTGTCTTCTAGCTTGTGTCTCCTTACGGATGGAATGTGGACATAACATATACATCCAAAGACCCTAAGATGTTTGGCGGATGGCTTTTGTCCAGACCAAGCTTCAATTGGCGTCTTGTTGAGTACTGCTTTTGTTGGACACCGGTTGAGTAGATAGACCGAGGTGTAGATAGCCTCTGCCCAAAACATCTTTGGCAATCCTTTCTCAGCGAGCATGGATCTTGCCATCTCCATCACCGTTCGATTCTTCCTTTCCGAGACTCCATTTTGTTGTGGAGTGTAGGCGACCGTTAGTTGGTGCTCCATGCCTTCATCTTCACAGAACTTGTCAAACTGTTTAGAGTTGTACTCCATTCCACGGTCACTTCTTAACTTTTTTATCTTGTCACCGCTTTGTTTCTCAACAAAGTTCTTGAATCTCTTGAAGATTCCAAAAACTTCTGATTTCTCTTTAAAGAAATATACCCAAGTCATTCTTGTATAGTCATCTATGAAGAGGATGAAGTACCTGTTTTGACCTTGGGAAGGTGTTCGCATTGGGCCGCATACGTCAGTGTGGACAAGCTCCAATATTTGTGTCGCTCGCCATGCTTTCTCCGTTGGAAATGGTTGCCTATGTTGCTTTCCGAGCATGCACCCTTCACAAACATTCTCCTTCTCATTTATAAGTGGGAGGTCTCTCATCATTTTCTTCTGATGAAGTAGTCGTATGGCATTGAGATTAAAATGTCCAAATCTCCGATGCCATAAGCTTGTGTCGTCAAGTTTTGCTACCATGGCTTTATGTTTTAAATATTGCCAGTGAATAGGAAAGTTTCTGTTTCTTCCCATCTTCACTTCAGCAACCTCCACATTATTTTTCAAGTCATGAATTCGACATGACTCCCCCTCAAAGTGAAGCGAATATCCGTTCTCCATCATTTGGCCAACACTTAATAGATTTTGATCAAGACTGGGTACTAGGAGTACGTCTTTGATAAAACGCGTACCTTTTCTTGTTTCGATGGCGACCGTACCTTTACCTTTCGTCTCCACCAATTCTCCATTGCCCATCTTAACTTTGCTCTTGATCGATGTGTCTAGATCACAAAAGATCCTCTCGTTGGATGCCATGTGATTGCTACATCCGCTATCGATGTACCAATCTTCTTCTTTCTCCTCGATTGCAGATTGACATGCATAGAAGATATGTTCCTTCTCATGTTGATTTTCTGAGTAGTTAACTTGATGATTCTTCTTCAATCGACAATTTCTCTCCACATGCCCAAACTTCTTACAATTTCTACATTGTGGCTTTCCTCGATGGTAGCAATCTTTTTCTAGGTGATTAGTTTTCTTGCATATTCGGCAAGGGGGGTACTCACCTTTGGTCTCCTCGCGCTTTTCTTCTCGTTGCCATCCTCGCGAGCCTCCTTCGTTTCTTGATTTCTTATTTTTTATGTTGAGCTTTGATTGAAAGGCACTCTCAAGTGAGTCTTCATGTCGCCTATTCATCCTTAGCTCATGTGCTTGTAGGGAGCCCATTAATTCTGTGACCGTCATTGTTGATAGGTCCTTCGACTGCTCAATAGCGGCTACGATGGGATCGTACTTCTCAGGAAGACTAATCAAGATCTTTTCGACAATTCTTTCATCGGAAATGTTGTCTCCATAAGCTCTCATTTGGGTGACGATCTCCATAAGTTTTGAACAATAATCCTTGGCAAGTTCTGAATCTTTCATTTTAAGATTTTCTAGATCTCTTCTCAGGCCTTGTAATTTAATAGTTCTAACCTTAGCATTACCTTGGAATTCTTCTTTTAAGGTGTTCCAAGCTTGCTTTGCAGTGGTGGCATTTCTTATTCTTGAAAATATAGATTCACTAATGCCTTGTTGAATTATAGAAAGAGCTCTAGCATTTTGGCGTCTTAGTTTCTTGGAACTTACCTCACTTGTCGAAGACTCGGCACCATCTTGAATAATAATGTCTTCTTCAACAACATCCCATAGATCTTGAGACTCGAGGTATGTCTTCATCTGAATGCTCCAATAGTCGTAGTTTTCTCCATTGAACAATGGAGTTGATTCCATAAGGCGAGGATTAGCCATGACGCCCGTTCTAGATCGAACAAGCTCTGATGCCACTTGTTAGAAAATAGGAGATTTATATATTATAGATGTTTTGTAGGATATTGAAGATTTGTATTTGTGTTTATGTGGATAGTGGAGGAGGAGGTATTTTTGATGTGGTGGAGAATATGAAGTATTAGAGTGTTTAGAATATGGAGTACTTATCTCCAAAATCTTTAGAGTGTATTGCTCAAATGTTTTTGGATTGATATTACAAGATCACCTCCCATGAGGTGTATTTATAGGTGTGGGAGGAGGTATCTAGAACTCTCCCACTACATTATTCAAGATTACTCTTAGCTAGATTTTTCTAGATAGATTCCTAGAATATTCCTATGAATATTCTTTAACTAGTGTAGTATGGACTACTCTAGATTCATCCATATTATTACACTTATATAGATATATTTAGAATACTATAGATAATTCTAGAAATGCTTCATTATTTAATACTCCCCCTTGAAGCATTTCTCGGATACTCCAAGCATACTCCTTAGCAGTTGAAATCGGTCTCTTGAAAGTGCTTTCGTGAAGATATCGGCTTGTTGTTCTTCCGTGGGGCAATACTTCATCTCAATATCTCCACTTGCTTGGACATCTCTTATGAAGTGGTACTTGATAGCAATGTGCTTCGTTCGACTGTGTTGAACTGGATTCTTGGCTATTGCTATAGCTGATTTTCTATCACAGTAGATCTCGGTAGGCTCGTTTTGTGGTTGTCCCATGTCTTCAAGTATTCGTCTTAGCCATATAGCTTGACAAGCTGCTCCTGCTGCTGCAACGTATTCTGCCTCGGCTGATGATTGTGCAACAGACTCTTGCTTCTTTGAACCCCATGATATTATACTTGAGCCAAGCTTGAACGCGTACCCGGACGTGCTCTTCATATCATCCACAGATCCTGCCCAATCACTATCAGTGAAACCTGAAAGGTTTCCTTCTGAGCTTGGTTTATACCATATACCAAAAGTCTTTGTTCCTTGCAGATATCTGAGGAGTCTCTTTGCAGCTCCAAAATGTGTTTGGCTTGGGCTCTGCATGAATCTTGATAGCAAACTTGTCGCGTACATGATATCGGGCCTCGTAGCTGTTAAGTATAGTAGACTTCCAATTAAGCTACGATAGATGGATGCATCTACTTGCTTCGTTCCATCTTCCTTCTTTAACTTCTCATTTGGAACCAATGGAGTAGCAACGGGTTTGCATTCTTCCATCTTAAATTTCTTCAACATATCCTCGATATACTTCTTTTGTGATAAGAAGATACCTTCTTCTTCTTGGCTTATCTCCATTCCAAGAAAGTAGTGCATCAATCCCAAGTCACTCATCTCAAATGTGTTCATCATATCTTTCTTGAATTCTTCAATTAGCTTAATATCATTCCCTGTGACAATTAAGTCATCAACATAAAGAGAGATGATGAGTATATTGGTGTTACCTTGGGACTTTATGTAGAGAGTTGGCTCATTTTTGCTCCTTTGGAATCCTTGGTCGATAAAATATCCATCGATCTTGCTATACCAGGCTCAAGGTGCTTGCTTAAGCCCGTATAGTGCTTTTTTGAGTCGTAAGACTTTTCCTTCTTTTGTCATGAATCCTTCAGGCTGCTCGACATATACTTCTTCTTGTAGCTCTCCATTTAGAAAAGCTGACTTCACATCAAGTTGGAAGATTTTCCATTGTTTTTGTGCGGCAAGAGCAATAAGTGCTCTTATCGTATCCAACCGAGCAACTGGGGCGAATGTCTCTGTGTAGTCTATCCCCGGTTGTTGAGCATATCCTTTGGCTACAAGCCTTGCCTTATGCTTTTGTATAGAACCATCGGGATTCAACTTTGTCTTGTAGACCCACTTGACTCCAATTACTTCTTTATCGTTTGGATGATCAACCAACTCCCAAGTTTTATTCTTCTCAATCATCTTTATCTCTTCCTCCATGGCTTTAACCCATACTTTTTCTTTAGATGCTACTTCGTAGTTGGGTGGTTCCAAGACAGTAAAATTGCAAGTTTCATATGTATCACTTAAGGACCTCATCCTTAGTGGTGGAGATTCTGGTGATGAATCGCTTTGTCTTGGAGTATTAGTTTCTGAAGAGGATATAGGAGTCGTACCTGAATTTTGTTCGTCATCCTCGTCATTGTCTCTCGCACCTTCTTCTTCCATTGGGGTGGATATCCATCTCCTCTCTATATTCTCCGTCTCCCAGTTCCAGGCCGCTTGCTCGTCGAACTCAACATCTCGACTCGTAACAAGCTTGTTAGTCTCTAGATTGTAAATTCTGTAACCTTTTGACTGAGAGCTATAGCCGAGGAATATTCCTTTCTCCGTCTTGTCTTCTAGCTTGTGTCTCCTTACGGATGGAATGTGGACATAACATATACATCCAAAGACCCTAAGATGTTTGGCGGATGGCTTTTGTCCAGACCAAGCTTCAATTGGCGTCTTGTTGAGTACTGCTTTTGTTGGACACCGGTTGAGTAGATAGACCGAGGTGTAGATAGCCTCTGCCCAAAACATCTTTGGCAATCCTTTCTCAGCGAGCATGGATCTTGCCATCTCCATCACCGTTCGATTCTTCCTTTCCGAGACTCCATTTTGTTGTGGAGTGTAGGCGACCGTTAGTTGGTGCTCCATGCCTTCATCTTCACAGAACTTGTCAAACTGTTTAGAGTTGTACTCCATTCCACGGTCACTTCTTAACTTTTTTATCTTGTCACCGCTTTGTTTCTCAACAAAGTTCTTGAATCTCTTGAAGATTCCAAAAACTTCTGATTTCTCTTTAAAGAAATATACCCAAGTCATTCTTGTATAGTCATCTATGAAGAGGATGAAGTACCTGTTTTGACCTTGGGAAGGTGTTCGCATTGGGCCGCATACGTCAGTGTGGACAAGCTCCAATATTTGTGTCGCTCGCCATGCTTTCTCCGTTGGAAATGGTTGCCTATGTTGCTTTCCGAGCATGCACCCTTCACAAACATTCTCCTTCTCATTTATAAGTGGGAGGTCTCTCATCATTTTCTTCTGATGAAGTAGTCGTATGGCATTGAGATTAAAATGTCCAAATCTCCGATGCCATAAGCTTGTGTCGTCAAGTTTTGCTACCATGGCTTTATGTTTTAAATATTGCCAGTGAATAGGAAAGTTTCTGTTTCTTCCCATCTTCACTTCAGCAACCTCCACATTATTTTTCAAGTCATGAATTCGACATGACTCCCCCTCAAAGTGAAGCGAATATCCGTTCTCCATCATTTGGCCAACACTTAATAGATTTTGATCAAGACTGGGTAATAGGAGTACGTCTTTGATAAAACGCGTACCTTTTCTTGTTTCGATGGCGACCGTACCTTTACCTTTCGTCTCCACCAATTCTCCATTGCCCATCTTAACTTTGCTCTTGATCGATGTGTCTAGATCACAAAAGATCCTCTCGTTGGATGCCATGTGATTGCTACATCCGCTATCGATGTACCAATCTTCTTCTTTCTCCTCGATTGCAGATTGACATGCATAGAAGATATGTTCCTTCTCATGTTGATTTTCTGAGTAGTTAACTTGATGATTCTTCTTCAATCGACAATTTCTCTCCACATGCCCAAACTTCTTACAATTTCTACATTGTGGCTTTCCTCGATGGTAGCAATCTTTTTCTAGGTGATTAGTTTTCTTGCATATTCGGCAAGGGGGGTACTCACCTTTGGTCTCCTCGCGCTTTTCTTCTCGTTGCCATCCTCGCGAGCCTCCTTCGTTTCTTGATTTCTTATTTTTTATGTTGAGCTTTGATTGAAAGGCACTCTCAAGTGAGTCTTCATGTCGCCTATTCATCCTTAGCTCATGTGCTTGTAGGGAGCCCATTAATTCTGTGACCGTCATTGTTGATAGGTCCTTCGACTGCTCAATAGCGGCTACGATGGGATCGTACTTCTCAGGAAGACTAATCAAGATCTTTTCGACAATTCTTTCATCGGAAATGTTGTCTCCATAAGCTCTCATTTGGGTGACGATCTCCATAAGTTTTGAACAATAATCCTTGGCAAGTTCTGAATCTTTCATTTTAAGATTTTCTAGATCTCTTCTCAGGCCTTGTAATTTAATAGTTCTAACCTTAGCATTACCTTGGAATTCTTCTTTTAAGGTGTTCCAAGCTTGCTTTGCAGTGGTGGCATTTCTTATTCTTGAAAATATAGATTCACTAATGCCTTGTTGAATTATAGAAAGAGCTCTAGCATTTTGGCGTCTTAGTTTCTTGGAACTTACCTCACTTGTCGAAGACTCGGCACCATCTTGAATAATAATGTCTTCTTCAACAACATCCCATAGATCTTGAGACTCGAGGTATGTCTTCATCTGAATGCTCCAATAGTCGTAGTTTTCTCCATTGAACAATGGAGTTGATTCCATAAGGCGAGGATTAGCCATGACGCCCGTTCTAGATCGAACAAGCTCTGATGCCACTTGTTAGAAAATAGGAGATTTATATATTATAGATGTTTTGTAGGATATTGAAGATTTGTATTTGTGTTTATGTGGATAGTGGAGGAGGAGGTATTTTTGATGTGGTGGAGAATATGAAGTATTAGAGTGTTTAGAATATGGAGTACTTATCTCCAAAATCTTTAGAGTGTATTGCTCAAATGTTTTTGGATTGATATTACAAGATCACCTCCCATGAGGTGTATTTATAGGTGTGGGAGGAGGTATCTAGAACTCTCCCACTACATTATTCAAGATTACTCTTAGCTAGATTTTTCTAGATAGATTCCTAGAATATTCCTATGAATATTCTTTAACTAGTGTAGTATGGACTACTCTAGATTCATCCATATTATTACACTTATATAGATATATTTAGAATACTATAGATAATTCTAGAAATGCTTCATTATTTAATACTCCCCCTTGAAGCATTTCTCGGATACTCCAAGCATACTCCTTAGCAGTTGAAATCGGTCTCTTGAAAGTGCTTTCGTGAAGATATCGGCTTGTTGTTCTTCCGTGGGGCAATACTTCATCTCAATATCTCCACTTGCTTGGACATCTCTTATGAAGTGGTACTTGATAGCAATGTGCTTCGTTCGACTGTGTTGAACTGGATTCTTGGCTATTGCTATAGCTGATTTTCTATCACAGTAGATCTCGGTAGGCTCGTTTTGTGGTTGTCCCATGTCTTCAAGTATTCGTCTTAGCCATATAGCTTGACAAGCTGCTCCTGCTGCTGCAACGTATTCTGCCTCGGCTGATGATTGTGCAACAGACTCTTGCTTCTTTGAACCCCATGATATTATACTTGAGCCAAGCTTGAACGCGTACCCGGACGTGCTCTTCATATCATCCACAGATCCTGCCCAATCACTATCAGTGAAACCTGAAAGGTTTCCTTCTGAGCTTGGTTTATACCATATACCAAAAGTCTTTGTTCCTTGCAGATATCTGAGGAGTCTCTTTGCAGCTCCAAAATGTGTTTGGCTTGGGCTCTGCATGAATCTTGATAGCAAACTTGTCGCGTACATGATATCGGGCCTCGTAGCTGTTAAGTATAGTAGACTTCCAATTAAGCTACGATAGATGGATGCATCTACTTGCTTCGTTCCATCTTCCTTCTTTAACTTCTCATTTGGAACCAATGGAGTAGCAACGGGTTTGCATTCTTCCATCTTAAATTTCTTCAACATATCCTCGATATACTTCTTTTGTGATAAGAAGATACCTTCTTCTTCTTGGCTTATCTCCATTCCAAGAAAGTAGTGCATCAATCCCAAGTCACTCATCTCAAATGTGTTCATCATATCTTTCTTGAATTCTTCAATTAGCTTAATATCATTCCCTGTGACAATTAAGTCATCAACATAAAGAGAGATGATGAGTATATTGGTGTTACCTTGGGACTTTATGTAGAGAGTTGGCTCATTTTTGCTCCTTTGGAATCCTTGGTCGATAAAATATCCATCGATCTTGCTATACCAGGCTCAAGGTGCTTGCTTAAGCCCGTATAGTGCTTTTTTAAGTCGTAAGACTTTTCCTTCTTTTGTCATGAATCCTTCAGGCTGCTCGACATATACTTCTTCTTGTAGCTCTCCATTTAGAAAAGCTGACTTCACATCAAGTTGGAAGATTTTCCATTGTTTTTGTGCGGCAAGAGCAATAAGTGCTCTTATCGTATCCAACCGAGCAACTGGGGCGAATGTCTCTGTGTAGTCTATCCCCGGTTGTTGAGCATATCCTTTGGCTACAAGCCTTGCCTTATGCTTTTGTATAGAACCATCGGGATTCAACTTTGTCTTGTAGACCCACTTGACTCCAATTACTTCTTTATCGTTTGGATGATCAACCAACTCCCAAGTTTTATTCTTCTCAATCATCTTTATCTCTTCCTCCATGGCTTTAACCCATACTTTTTCTTTAGATGCTACTTCGTAGTTGGGTGGTTCCAAGACAGTAAAATTGCAAGTTTCATATGTATCACTTAAGGACCTCATCCTTAGTGGTGGAGATTCTGGTGATGAATCGCTTTGTCTTGGAGTATTAGTTTCTGAAGAGGATATAGGAGTCGTACCTGAATTTTGTTCGTCATCCTCGTCATTGTCTCTCGCACCTTCTTCTTCCATTGGGGTGGATATCCATCTCCTCTCTATATTCTCCGTCTCCCAGTTCCAGGCCGCTTGCTCGTCGAACTCAACATCTCGACTCGTAACAAGCTTGTTAGTCTCTAGATTGTAAATTCTGTAACCTTTTGACTGAGAGCTATAGCCGAGGAATATTCCTTTCTCCGTCTTGTCTTCTAGCTTGTGTCTCCTTACGGATGGAATGTGGACATAACATATACATCCAAAGACCCTAAGATGTTTGGCGGATGGCTTTTGTCCAGACCAAGCTTCAATTGGCGTCTTGTTGAGTACTGCTTTTGTTGGACACCGGTTGAGTAGATAGACCGAGGTGTAGATAGCCTCTGCCCAAAACATCTTTGGCAATCCTTTCTCAGCGAGCATGGATCTTGCCATCTCCATCACCGTTCGATTCTTCCTTTCCGAGACTCCATTTTGTTGTGGAGTGTAGGCGACCGTTAGTTGGTGCTCCATGCCTTCATCTTCACAGAACTTGTCAAACTGTTTAGAGTTGTACTCCATTCCACGGTCACTTCTTAACTTTTTTATCTTGTCACCGCTTTGTTTCTCAACAAAGTTCTTGAATCTCTTGAAGATTCCAAAAACTTCTGATTTCTCTTTAAAGAAATATACCCAAGTCATTCTTGTATAGTCATCTATGAAGAGGATGAAGTACCTGTTTTGACCTTGGGAAGGTGTTCGCATTGGGCCGCATACGTCAGTGTGGACAAGCTCCAATATTTGTGTCGCTCGCCATGCTTTCTCCGTTGGAAATGGTTGCCTATGTTGCTTTCCGAGCATGCACCCTTCACAAACATTCTCCTTCTCATTTATAAGTGGGAGGTCTCTCATCATTTTCTTCTGATGAAGTAGTCGTATGGCATTGAGATTAAAATGTCCAAATCTCCGATGCCATAAGCTTGTGTCGTCAAGTTTTGCTACCATGGCTTTATGTTTTAAATATTGCCAGTGAATAGGAAAGTTTCTGTTTCTTCCCATCTTCACTTCAGCAACCTCCACATTATTTTTCAAGTCATGAATTCGACATGACTCCCCCTCAAAGTGAAGCGAATATCCGTTCTCCATCATTTGGCCAACACTTAATAGATTTTGATCAAGACTGGGTACTAGGAGTACGTCTTTGATAAAACGCGTACCTTTTCTTGTTTCGATGGCGACCGTACCTTTACCTTTCGTCTCCACCAATTCTCCATTGCCCATCTTAACTTTGCTCTTGATCGATGTGTCTAGATCACAAAAGATCCTCTCGTTGGATGCCATGTGATTGCTACATCCGCTATCGATGTACCAATCTTCTTCTTTCTCCTCGATTGCAGATTGACATGCATAGAAGATATGTTCCTTCTCATGTTGATTTTCTGAGTAGTTAACTTGATGATTCTTCTTCAATCGACAATTTCTCTCCACATGCCCAAACTTCTTACAATTTCTACATTGTGGCTTTCCTCGATGGTAGCAATCTTTTTCTAGGTGATTAGTTTTCTTGCATATTCGGCAAGGGGGGTACTCACCTTTGGTCTCCTCGCGCTTTTCTTCTCGTTGCCATCCTCGCGAGCCTCCTTCGTTTCTTGATTTCTTATTTTTTATGTTGAGCTTTGATTGAAAGGCACTCTCAAGTGAGTCTTCATGTCGCCTATTCATCCTTAGCTCATGTGCTTGTAGGGAGCCCATTAATTCTGTGACCGTCATTGTTGATAGGTCCTTCGACTGCTCAATAGCGGCTACGATGGGATCGTACTTCTCAGGAAGACTAATCAAGATCTTTTCGACAATTCTTTCATCGGAAATGTTGTCTCCATAAGCTCTCATTTGGGTGACGATCTCCATAAGTTTTGAACAATAATCCTTGGCAAGTTCTGAATCTTTCATTTTAAGATTTTCTAGATCTCTTCTCAGGCCTTGTAATTTAATAGTTCTAACCTTAGCATTACCTTGGAATTCTTCTTTTAAGGTGTTCCAAGCTTGCTTTGCTGTGGGGGCATTTCTTATTCTTGAAAATATAGATTCACTAATGCCTTGTTGAATTATAGAAAGGGCTCTAGCATTTTGGCGTCTTAGTTTCTTGGAACTTACCTCACTTGTCGAAGACTCGGCACCATCTTGAATAATAATGTCTTCTTCAACAACATCCCATAGATCTTGAGACTCGAGGTATGTCTTCATCTGAATGCTCCAATAGTCGTAGTTTTCTCCATTGAACAATGGAGTTGATTCCATAAGGCGAGGATTAGCCATGACGCCCGTTCTAGATCGAACAAGCTCTGATGCCACTTGTTAGAAAATAGGAGATTTATATATTATAGATGTTTTGTAGGATATTGAAGATTTGTATTTGTGTTTATGTGGATAGTGGAGGAGGAGGTATTTTTGATGTGGTGGAGAATATGAAGTATTAGAGTGTTTAGAATATGGAGTACTTATCTCCAAAATCTTTAGAGTGTATTGCTCAAATGTTTTTGGATTGATATTACAAGATCACCTCCCATGAGGTGTATTTATAGGTGTGGGAGGAGGTATCTAGAACTCTCCCACTACATTATTCAAGATTACTCTTAGCTAGATTTTTCTAGATAGATTCCTAGAATATTCCTATGAATATTCTTTAACTAGTGTAGTATGGACTACTCTAGATTCATCCATATTATTACACTTATATAGATATATTTAGAATACTATAGATAATTCTAGAAATGCTTCATTATTTAATACATGCAATGTAAAAATATCCAATTAGGGGGCAAAATAGAAAGACGAAAAATTGGTTGATATAAATTGTATCTTTTCTTATTATTATAGTAGGGATATATATATATATATATATATATATATATATATATATATTATGACAAATGCCACATAAAGTTGCATAAACCATCAACTTCAATAGGTCTAATTACCTGGATTTCAATAAGAATAAGGGAGTAAGAATAAGCAAATGCAATTGCTCCAATAGCTTGGAAGCTTCTCCATATCTTTTGGTCCCGTGTGATTGTACCAACACTTATTCCAGTCCAATTTCCCTTAATTTTTCCATTTTCTGGCCACAACAAAAAAATAAAAAACAACAATTTGTTAGTCACCTTAGTTAAGACAGCAGTGGCCGCTAACGTAACGGTCAAGTCATAATAGCTAGGTTGAGAAATATGTTCAAAAAAATACTATTCACCTGCAACTTTAGCAATCCCAAGTCCGACAGAAATGGTAGAGAAAGTGAAAGACATAACAGCAGAAACAACAGGCAGCCACCATATCTTATCAAAACCTGGAACTTGTGACAAAATTATTTCAACCACACCAAATGCGATCATGTAAGGTTTGCTTGAAACTCTACACGGATTGTTGTCACCTTTTTTCTGGAAACAATTGGACCTCTGAATTGCGCTGTAACATACATACAAAACTCACAAAGCTTAAAAGAGTTAACGAAAAAGACTTTTTAGAATATATAGATATAAGGAGAAACATGACTTTTCCCTTTTAGCACTTTTATATCTTTTTCGCCCAATATATAAAGGGCCTTGTAACTACTTATTCATTCAGTTATTCTTTCTTTTTCACGGACCTTGAGAGAATGTTTTAGCTAGCTAGGGTTTGAGCCGCTCTTCACCAAACTCTGTAATTTCAAGCTTTCAATCCGTTTTCAATATTCTATAAATCCGACTCACACGTAATTCTCGTTAAAGACTCTTAATTATAGCCTACCTAGCTTTTTGTCTAAAAACAAAATTAGTATTATTGTTGTACTTACGCCATGCTAATGGATCCTGTGATTGTGTAACTGATGACAACACCAAAAAGATTCACACACTTAATTGCCCGGCAAAGTTGAACCTTCCACCGACCTGAGATTAAACATGAAGATCACAAATATACTCAAAAAGACTAACCTTAATAATGTTCACACAAGAAATAACGTACCAAAGTTGGCTCTAACAGCATCCATATAAGTGTAGTTTCTCGTGCCGTTATCCCGGTGGCCGGTCCGGTAACATGCAGCGAGGAGGGTAGAAGTGAAGTATGTCACAAATGAGAACAACAAAAGAGCAGTTGGACCACCAATCCATCCCAATTGTGCCACTGCCCAAGCCAAGGCCAGAACTTCAGTCCCAATCACAGCTGTTATGATGTGGGCGCATGCTGTCCATACAGTCCCTACATAATATATATTCAGACAATTTAGGACAAAACAAAAAACATCCAACAAAACATTATAGGAATGTTACCCGAAGTATACCTGTTCTCTTGGGTCGACCATCGTCATCGTAGTAAAGTTTAACGGGAGCATTTTGAGCTGCAGGGACATCGATGGATACATCAAAACTAGTGTATCCATTTGATAGAGTACCCCTACTAATGGCACTCATGTTTTGTGATCTTCTTCTTTTCTTTTCCAAAGAAGAAACCACAGAGAAAAAATAGGGGGCAGATCTAAGAAATGTGTAAGGAATGGTTTGACAATGAATAATTTAAGGACTCAGTGGTGGTACAGACCGTACGAAATACAAATATTTGGTACTAAGGTCAGTGAAGAAGCCAAAATAGGCTTCTTCTTATTTTTGACTTATTAGGACAGTGAAGAAGCCAAAAATATTCTTATTTTTGCCAAAAGAAGCCCAAATAGACACGTCCTTCAGGATTACACATACCTTTCTATTTCTTACCGACCAAATATACCAAATCACAAAACACCAAATTCTTTCCAGAAGATAAGGTTCTTCTTGTTGACCATCAAAGCAGAGCGTTGAGAGAAATAATCATAGGGATTATTCAGGAGAACAGTAAGAATACCACATTTTCGATAAAAAATCCATCCAAATAAGGTAAGCCTCCGCACACTCGAAGAATAGATGTTGAGAGGTCTCCGTAAAAGAATTACAGAAGACACACTCAATAGAGTTGCTTGTTGGTATGATGCCTCTTCCCTGCAAATTGGTAGTAGTGCGAATTCGATCAAGTAACATTCACCAGGAAAAAATAACCATCTTCAGAGGAGCTGACTGCTTCCAGAAATAAGTAAAGAAAGACCGTGAACCGCTGCTTTGTCTGTTTGCTAAGTATTTATAAGTCGTCGCCACAGAATACTGAGGGAATTTCGCAAAGTTGGTCCTTTAAAGAATCCACTTTTCAAAATTAGTCCTCTAAAGTGGCAAGGACAGTTTTTAGTCCTCTAAAGAAACTTAGTTTCAAAATTGGTCCTTTTTCGTTGAAGTTACGAATCTACCCTTCATTTTTTTTTTGTTTCCAGTTTTATTTTTTATCTTTTGAATAATTATATTTACACCCCCACAATTTTATAATAACCATATTTTAACATCCTATTGCAAATTAATTCCTTATCATAAAAAAATATTAAATTTCGTTTCTCAAGGGTCACTCATAAAAATGATTCGTAAATTATAAAATCTAATTTTATTAAAAACAATATCATATATAATTCTAGAATCTATATAAATATATAAAAAAATCTTTATGTATTAAAATATTTATATCCAGAATATATATAAATATATATATATATATCTTTATGTATTAAAAACAATATTATATTTATAATAATATATCTTTATGTATAAAAAAAAATATTTAATTCCAGAATATATATATATATATAAAAAAGTAATCATTATGTATTACAATATATTTATATCTAGATTTTTTTTTTTTAAAAACACAACCATCGTCTTGCACCCACCTACGCCCCCCCCCCCCCCCCCCTGCCTGAACCCATCATCGTCCTCACCCACCCACCCCGCCCCTCCGGCCCACCCCCACACCCATCATCGTCCTTACCTCCCACCCCCACCCCCGCTGCTGATCATCTTCACGATGATGTTTTTTTTTTCAAAAATAAAAAGTAATATATTTTAAATTAAACATTTTTATGTATATATTGCATATTGTAATAGATATAATAGATATAAATATATTGTAATACATAAATTTTTTTTTATATTTATATATATTCTGGAATTAAATATAAAATTATTTTTAATACATCAAGATATATTATTATAAATATAATATTGCTTGTATCACATAAAGATATATAAGTGATTTAAATTTTGGTTTCAAATACTCATTTTCTTCTATTTTGGAATCCGTCAAGAGAATGAGAAAAAATATATTACTTGATATTATAAAATCAAAATTTTAAACTTTATAATTATTTTATAAGTAACTAGAAATGAAATTTGATTTATTTTATAATATGGGCATTAATTTTGCAATTCTCCTTTAATTTAATATAAGATTTATTGGGTATGAATTTAATAACTCCAAAGATTTGAATCAAATTTGAAGGAAAAAACTGAAATGAAGGGTAGATTCGTAACTTCAACGAAAAAGGACCAATGAGACACAATAGAGGACCAATTTTGAAACTAAATTTCTTTAGAGGACTAAAAACGGCCCTTGCCACTTTAGAGGACTAATTTTGAAAAGTGGATTCTTTAAAGGACCAACTTTGAGAAATTCCCGAATACTGAGAGTTTTTGTCGATACTCCACCTCCCGTGATCCTCGGTATTTGGAGTAAGCTGGGCATTAGAAATAGTATGAAGCAGATTATTCAACAATTCGCTTTCCCACTCAAAGAGCTGCCTTCTCCACGTAAAATCCTCTAGTGGTTTAACCGTTAAGTATTAAACCAGCTTCCAGAAAACTCCTATTTTTTCTTTCAAATCTCTAACCGTTCTCATTAAATTTGAGTAAATAAGAAAAATAGCAACAATATATGTCTGAAGGACGAGAAATTAACGAAAAAGTTATCATTTTTATTTTACTAGCAAAAAAGTGCAAATGGGGATCTCGTGCAAATTTCTCCCCTTGTACTTTCTTTCTTTAGTGTAAACTAGCAACTTTGACACACGCGGAGACCGCGTGTAAATTATATTAGCTTTTAACGAAACTTGAATTATAATGTGTGGCTGATGTGAACTCTTCATTCTTTAACATAATATAAATGTATGCTTAATAGATTAAATGTAATACAAAATGAGAGATTAGAATTTGTAAAATTCTCTGTATTATAGCTGTTGTTCGATTTTGTATAAGAAAACCATTTCACGTGCTACCAGAACAAAAAGGCACAATACATAATAATATCAAGATAAGAAACAACAAAGTATTAGAACTCAAACTCCTAGTTACGTACATATCACACTTTTTTCATATGTGTATGGTATATAAATTAGTGTAAATGAGTTTAATAATGGCAATGATTCTTCTATTAAATATTCATGTATTATACCTAAACTATAATTTGTTTCATATGCGTATGGCATATAATTTAGCATATTTCATCTTTTAATTTAACAATATAGGTTTTTTTGTGGATTGACAGAAAGTACGGATTATCATTGACTGATTGAAGTATTTTGCCCCCTTTCTATTTCTTGCCCACCACATATACCAAATCACAAAACACCAAATTCTTTCTAGAAGATAAGGTTCTTCTTGTTGACCATCAAAGCAGAGTGTTGAGAGAAATGATCATAGGGATTATTCGGAAGAACAGTAAGAATACCACATTTTCTATAATAATCCATCCAAATAAGGTAAGCCTCCGTACACTCGAAGAATAGATGTTGAGAGGTCTCCGTAAAAGAATTACAGAAGACACACTCAAGGGAGTTGCTTGTTGGTATGATGCCTCTTCCCTGCAAATTGGCAGTAGTGCGAATTCGATCAAGAGAGGAAAACCCCCACACCATATTTTTAGTATGAAGATATAAGAGAGGAAAGTTCTACTAAATATATTCATTCTACCATATTGGCGTTAAATCAAAAAAACCTTATGTCTCAACTCTCAACTTGTTTTTGTTTATGTCAATTCTGATTGATGCATGTCCAAATCTCATCTACACATGTAATAACAAATAGTTACAAAAACCTTTTGTTCTCTCTAGCGCCAAAACATAAAATAACCGTTTTTCCAATTTCGAATTCAAATTTTTGTGATGGAAACCGCTTCCGACCAGGTGCCGCCGCAGCTGCCGGATATCCATTTTCTGGTGTTCAACGCTCAATGGATTTATAGCACACAAATCCTCGGTATCTAGGAATCCAAAACGATCCCGACAAGGAGATGGATTGTCTGATTTTAACCTCAGTCCAAGGTTGGCTCCTGAATCCGTTCTCTCTCAGCCCAAAGCATCATACGCTGATATGATCATGCATGTGAATCACAAAGAGGACGTCCGCATGGATTGGTGCAATAATGTTGAAGAAAGAGACATGATCGAAATCCTTGATGCGGATGAATGCATTCCCTTCAAACAAATTCGTATCAAACAGGAACCGAAGGATCGCATGCGTCAACAATGGGAAAACACGATTATTATCCGAATTCTAGGCATGCCATGGTATTTCACTGCCCTGCAATCCCGCCTAGACATAATGTGGAAACTACATGGGGAGTTCGACTTAGTTGATATTGGCAAAGGCTGCTATTGCATGAAAGTTTTGTCTGCAGTCAAAAGGGATTTGATTCTCACTGAAGGCTCTTGGCAGTTGGGGGGAACTTTTTGTCTATCAGGAAATGGACTCCAAATTTTCATGCTGTGATAGATTCTGTAGAGAGCACTATAACATGGGTGCGAGTGATGAACCTCCCTATCGAATACCTTAGGGAAGCAGTCATCCAATCCCTTACGTCCTGCATTGGTGATCCTTTGCTCGGTACTGTGTCCAGATCAGAACTGATCAACCCCTAGAACTTGGTTTGTGCATTGACAATAAGATCTATCAGGTGATCTACAAGAACATTTCCAGTTTATGCCATAAGTGTGGACGCATAGGACATGTTAAGGATACGTGCACTTTCACAAGGAGTACAGATGCTGAAATGGATACTTCCTTCCCCAATGTTCAGGGAGTGTCTGCTACAGATGCCCTCTAGAAAGATGAGTGGTTGATCAACAAGGCAAAAAATAAAGAGTATGGTGACTGGATGCTGATCCAGAAGAAGAAAAAGCGACAGAAACTTAAAAGTCCAACTCACTTCTAGGATGCTTCTCTTGCCCAAATTCTTAAACCTGACAGGAACAAGGGTAAAGCCAAGGTTCTTGTGAAAGAACCTACATTGTTGGTGGCAAATGCAGGGACAAGAGGGACACGTGTTCTTCTCGCCTCCCCCAATCCTGCATTAAGACTGAACGTGCCTAAGACAGTTAAGAAAATAATATCAAATGAAAGCCAAAGGTCTCGACTACAATTAAAGTCACTCAAAAGTCTGCAGTTGATTCTTAGAATACCTTTGCAATTCTAGATCGTCTGGACAAGGGGGAAATTCCTGACATCCATACAACAACCAATCCAAATCTTCATCATGGCCAACAACAATCTCGATGCATGGGACTGGGAATTGGACCACATGCTGATGGAGCCATGGAACTTCGAAACAGTAATCAGCAACTTCCAGGATCCTCCTCTAGTTCGGTTGACAGAAACTTGGGACATATTGCTAAGAGTGGTGAACATACCTGCCATCCACTGGGAAATCCAAGTGGCAGTGCACATGATAGATCAAGGGGATGCCAACCATTAGTGGTGGAAGAGATTCAACCTTACTCCATGGGAGAGGACCAGACAGAGGACCCTTTTATTGAAAACTCTGAGGCAGATTGCACATATATGGAGGGGGTTCCAGTTGAGAATCATGTGCACCCCTCTCAGCTCTATAGGTCCAGCATGAGAGTGATTTCTTGGAATTGTCAGGGGGCAGGTGATGAAGATTTCAGAAGAAACTTCAGGGAGTTGGTAATAGTTGATCAACCATCTGTTGTTTTTGTGCTTGAAACTAGAGTAGGACCAGCACAAACATGGGACATTGCTCCTTTCCTTGTATTCAACTCCTATCATATTGCACCTACTGAAGGAATTATGGGGGGGATATGGATGCTCTGGAATGATTATGAGGTTGAAGTGGAAATTACCCATACTGATATCCATGCCATCCATGCAATTATTAGGCCTAGTTCTGCTGATAGATGGAGATTAACTGGCATCTATGCACAGCCTAGGAAATTTGCCAAGACTCAAGCTTTTGATAGCATAAGACAAAGATCACAACAGGAACCAATGCCTTGGCTGATCACAAAAGATTTCAATGAGGTCAGTCTCAACCATGAGAAAATAGGAGGGACAACCAGAACAATTAGAAGACTGTAGTTCTTTAATCAATTCATAGAAGATTTCCACCTTATTGATTTGGGATATACTGGCCCTAAGTTTACTTGGTCCAACAACAGGAAAGATGGGAATCTAATCCAGGCAAGATTGGATAGAGCTCTGGAAAACCAAGAGTGGCTGGACAAATTCACTAATTTTGAAGTTGAAACCCTCCCCAGAACCCACTTTAATCACAATCCTATCACCATCAAGACAGAGGGCAGAGGTGTTCAGACTAGAGGGAAACCTTTCAGATTTGAGTCTATCTGGTTCTCCCATGAGGAGTGTCAAGGCCTTTGGCAACAGATATGGGCTACCAGACCTGGTCTTTTAGAAGCCATTAGAGAAGTCCCCAAGGTAATGAAGACTTGGAATCAACACAAGTTTGGTAACATCTTTAAAAAGAAGAGGAAGCTGCAAGCCAGGCTGGGACGCATTTAGAAGTCAATGGAACATCATCACAGTTCATTTCTAAGTCAGCTTCAAGATCAATTTATGAGGGAGTACAATGATATTCTGAAACATGAAGAGCTATTCTGGTATCAGAAGTCCAGAATCAAGTGGATTAGGGAGGGAGAGAGAAACACAAAGTTTTTCCACAGATCTACAATGACCAGAAGGAAAAGGAACCAGATCACCATGCTTAAGTTGAATGGATTTTGGGTGAAAGATGAAGAAGTGTTGCAGACTCACACTAGGAACTACTACTTGAGTTTGTTATCTGTTAGCTCCTCCTCCCAACCCACTAACGCTTCATCAGCTATATCAGATCTTTAGGTTACCCTGGATTAGGGGTGGGAGGACCGGGTCGAAATACCGCAACCCGACCCGACCCGATCGGATTTTTCCCGAGTGAGAAAAATCCGATCTAAAATATGATCCATTGTTGCGGGTAACCTCTCCCGCAGCAACTCTCGTGGATCAGATCGGGAGCCGCGGTCGGATCGGGCGGCTCCCGAATTTTCCAGTGAGCAAGGGGGTTGGTAACTTAAGTCTTGGATTTTTTTTTAAATAATACAAACACACACAGAAACACAAACACACACCACAAACACAAACACACACAAAAACACACACACACACACAACCACTTCGACGTTCTGAAGACCCGACGCAACCTCACCGACGCCGACGCCGACACCGCCGCACCATCTCTTCCGCTAATCCGCGCCAATTGTTGAAACCCTAGGTATTTTTTTCAAATTCAAAACTCAAAATTGAATGGAAATTTCATGTTAGTTTTTTAAATTGATTAATCCATTAGTGGTAGAATACTTGTTTATGTTAGAAAACATAGTACCCATTGAAAAATTAGATGCATTATAAGTAGTATTATTTCGAATTATGGTTTCAAATTGGGGTTTTTTCGGATTTTGCCCAATTTGTGGATATTATTGTAAGTAGTATTATTCTTTGGTAATAATTGATTGATAAATAACAACACAACAAGAAAATAATTGATTGTAGTATTATTTGTAATGTTATTAGAGTTTTGTAATGTTGTGAAAATACGTCTATAGTGAATGATATGATTTGATAAGCATATTTTCTTGTATTTGGTGGTTTGGTTGCATTAGTAATGTATATGTGTTCGCGGTGTTGTAGAAATGGTAAACAAGAGTGGCAAAATAGGTCGTGATAGTGGAGGTTCTCCGTCCAAACTAGCTCCCCGGCGAAGTCCAATAAAACGTGCTAAGGGAAAGGGTAAGGCCGCGGATACATCACGTGACAATGGAAAAGCTCCGGAAACTTCACGGGGTATAGAAAAGGGAAGTGGGAAGGCACCGAAAACTTCACGGGGTATAGAAAAGGGAAAGGGGAAGGCAACGGAAAGTGGACGGGGTAAGGGAAAGGGGAAGGCACCGGAAAGTGGATCGGGTAAAGGAAAGGCATCGACGATCTTGGGATCTCAAAAAACATCAAAAAATAAGAGGCATGAACCGGAGGATGGGCATGAATCCCCCCCCCCCCCCCCAAATAGATATAATAATGATTACTCGCATGGGCAGTGGGAGGTTCATCGACGTACTATTGACGAAGATGAAGAAGAGAATGAAGAAGAGGATATGGTAGAAGAGGACACACAAGAGGGCGTGGAAGAGGATGGGAAGGAGGATGAAGAAGAGGACGAAGAAGAGGGTGAAGAAGATGAAGAACCTATGGAGCCAGTGTATAAGTCCTGTATCACTTTTCACACTAAAAAGGATACGGATGGTAAGATCGTGAAGTACGAAAAGATCCACCATTTAACGTCACAGTATTAGGCAACATTTGAACCATTGAAGGGTCGGTGCATCAATTGCAAAAAGGAAATCGCTGCAGATGGACACGTACACGGCACGGGAGGTCTTCAAAGTCATAGTAAGAGGTGTCCAAAACGAGTTGACAAACTTAGGACAATACAAAAGAGGTTGGTGGAAGTTAATGGTTCGATGGGAAGTTGGAAGTTTAATCAAGAGTGGATCTTGGAGGGTGTGGTGATGTTTTTGATTGACAAGGAGATGCCATTCATTATCGTAGAGAAGCCTTCTTTCCGGCGTATGATGAAACGAGCATGCCCGAATTTGAGATTGCCAAGTCGAAAGACCATCACCAATGCATGCTATGATTTATATCTTAAGGAAAAGCGAAAGATGATTGCTTTTGTAAAGGAAAATGCTGAGAGTGTGTGCCTCACAACCGACACGTGAAGTTCAATTGCCAAGGATAACTACATGTGTGTCACTATGCACTTCATCGACAATCAATAGAAGTTGAAGAAAAAAATTATAAGTTTTAGCTTGATTTCGGGGCATAAGGGGATAGACATAGCTCGTGATGTCAACAAGGTGGTGGTTAAAGATTATAAGATCAACATGTTCTTCAAAATTATGGTTGACAACCCGGCGGCAAATGACATGGCACTTGATGAATTGAAGGATTTGTGGTCGGCATGGGGGTTCATTACAAAAGAGCAAGGGGAACGTATGCATATTAGATGCATTGCTCACATCTTAAATCTCGTGGTGCAAGATGGGTTGAAGACGAGAGGCAGTGATTGCACGGTAGATCGCATTCGTTCTTGCATTCGCTATATCAAAGCCATTCCCTCTCGGTATACAAAATTCAAAGACACCGTATCGGAACTAAACCTCGAAAGTAAAAAGTTGCTTAGTTTGGATGTCCCGACACGGTGTAATTCTACGTATATAATGCTTGAAGCCGCCCTTGAGTTGAGACCTGTATTTGATTGTTACGAGCATGTTGAGACCAACTATGGAAAGGATATGGAAGGCTTGCATCCAACGAAGGATGATTGGAAGAAGGCTCAAATGTATGTGGATTTCCTAAAACTTTTCAAGGTTTTGACCGAACTTGTCTCCGGCACCACATATGTGACTTCAAACAAGGTTCTAACACAACTAATTTGCATCGATGAAGTTTTGGCCGGGTGGGCGAGCCGTCCGGATGACAAGGAGACCAAATAACCCAATGATTTGAAAGCAATGGCATTGATAATGAAAGAGAAGTACAATAAGTATTGGGGTACAAATGGGAAGATGCACTATTTACTTTACTATGCCGCCATTGTGGATCCCCAATTGAAGTGGAAGTACGTCGAGGCTATGTTAGACTATGACTTAGAGTTGCGGCGAAAAGTGAGGAATGGTTTCTTGGCTTTATTTGATGAGTAAAAGGAAAAGTACGACGAAAGTTCAACTATTAGACAAACTCAAAGGCCTACCCGCATATCTACCTATCCTTAGATCCCGACGAACTTATTGTCGGCGAAGAACGACACTTTTTTTAGGTAATCTTTTATTATGTCGAATAAAATGTTGATTTACTTATAATACACCTTGTTATTTTCGTATTTATTAACGATTGAATGTAACTTTTGTTAGGAACGTGGATGTTAATGAACCTATACCGAAGCACGAATTTGAGAAATATTTTGAAGATAGGGTCGAGCCATATGATGTAAACTTTGACATATTGAATTGGTGGAAAAAGAACTCCGAACGCTATCCAATAATTGCCAAAATGGTTAGAGACTTATTGGTGATCCCGGTCTCCACCGTTGCTTCTTAATCAGCGTTTAGTACGGAAGGACGCGTCCTCGATCGGTTTAGGAGCTCGTTGACGCCGAGAATAGTTCAAGGATTAGTTTGCTCACAAAATTGGATAATGGACGATGATACGCCAATCCAAATTGAGGAGCGTTTAGCGAAGTTGGAGGAACGTGATAGAGGTATGTATATGTTTAAGTTAATTTAATAGTTAACAATAACTTCTCTATATTCTTTTTAATATCACGTGAATTATCCATTGATTAGTTTTTGTTTTTTTTTTGTGTAGAATTTGCGGATATCGGTGAAGATTCCAATTTATTGCAAATTCATGATTGAGTGAAAACATTAACGGTTGATAAGTTCCCGTTAGTGTCTTGGGTTCTTTTAAGACTAATTTTTAATTTATGTATGTTTATGAGTTTTGAATATTGAATTTTAATTTGGTATTGTTGGATGGATATTGATGAATGGTGGTATATTTTTATGGTTGGATATTGATGAGGGGATATTGGACCTTATTATTGTGTTCTTCATGAATGGTTTTATTTCGTTGAAACGATAAAGGTGAAAAAAAAGGGAGCATTTTATTTCATTGAAACGAGAAGGAGCGAAGCAAAAAAAAGGAATTATTTCGCTATACCATTTTTCCTCTTGCACACATCAAAACTGGAGCAGTAAGCAGGTTTTTGTGGTTTGGCAAAATTCCAGTGGGCAGGTGCCCACTGGAAATTTTGGGATCCCGGGATCCCGAAATCCGCAGAACTCCCGCGATCCGCAGCGAGCTTCCGATCCCGCCGATTCCCGAGGCCCGAATTCCCAATCCTCGCGGGAATCCGGCCCAACTCACCCCTACTCTGGATGAAGAAGATCACTCATTCCTGAATTCTCCTATCAGCCCAGAGGAGGTCCATTCTGCTGTCTTTGCCATGGCCCCTCTTAAAGCACCTGGTCCTGATGGACTTCAGGCCCACTTCTATCAGAAGGGCTGGGAATGGCTAGGCACCTCTGTCACTGACTTTGTCTTGAAGGCATTCCAAGACAGAAGTTTTGAGAAGAACCTTGCTGAAGCCTATATCTGTCTGATCCCTAAAGTCCAAGAGGCTGTAAGTATCACTCAATTTAGACCTATTGCACTATGTAATGTCCTTTACAAAATTATTACTAAGTGCATTACTTCTAGACTGAGGGATATCATGCCTAAGATTATTGCTCCCACACAGGCTAGTTTCATAAAGGGAAGAAGCACTTAGGGCAACATCATAGTGCTTCAGAGATATCAGAGATGCCATACTCAACAGTCATATATTGTTGTCTGATCATGAGGATAATGTAATTTGGAATGACACCTCTAATGGTCAGTCCACCTCTCAGTCAGCCTACAAATTATTCACCACGGGAAGGAAACCTAATAATAGAGATTTCAACAAATATGCTTGGGTTTGGAAGCTTGATTTCAGCAACAAATTCTTACATTTCCTTTGGCTGCTCTCATAAGACAGGCTAGCAACCAACCTGCTAAGGTTCAGGAGACAACTTTCCTGCACTGCTATGTGCACCTTATGTGATGCTCCTGAGGAATCAGGCCTGCACCTCTTCAGACACTGCTCAGTTGCAATGAAGTTGTGGGTTAAAATTATTGTCCAGGAGGACCTCCATTTGTTTGATTCTAGCAGTGATGATACATGGCTCAGAGACAGTTTGGAAAGATTACAAATAAAGAACACTCTCAGGCCTGACATTGGATGGCAGTGGATGTTCATGTCCACTTTGTGGATCTGTTGGAGACATAGGAATTCAAGAGTCTTCCATAGACAGGAAACTAATGTCATAGGTCACCTCTGTCAGATTAAACAGCTAAGCTATGAACTTTATGAAGGCAGTAATATCTGCAAGAAGATCAAACGCTCCATGGGTTGGACTAAACTTGCATCGGCTGGCTGAAGCTGAACACAGATGGTTGTCTTCTTCTTACGCAAAATAAGGGTGCTGCTGCTGGCGTTCTTCGAGATAAATGAGGTACTTGGCATTAGGGTTACATGCAATCATTGCAATCTCCAACATTGGAGGAAGCTGAGTTGGTGGCACTATAAAAGGGACTGGACAATGCATGGAATAGGCGCATGCAACGTATTGCTATTGAAGTTGATTCGCAAACGGTTTACAAGCTGATCACAGGCCAACTGACTCCTTCACCTGACAATGGTTCCATGGTGGAGGACTGCCGACGGCTTTTACGGATGCCATGAGATGTTTCGTTTAATTGGATACCAAGAACGGCGAATAAAGTAGCTGATACTTTAGCTCGTAGTGTTAGTCATTTAGGGGAGACTAACGTCCTTGGGGACAAAGCTCCTACCCCGTACATTTCTAGTTTAGTTACTAGGGACTTTTTGTAAGTTTATGAATTATTTCCTTTTTTATCAAAAAAAAAAAAACAAATCGTTACAAAAAGCAAAAAGAAGGATAAGCAAATAAAAACAATACCATGAGACCATCACCATCATATGCACTATTTTTTTCGTTCAAAAATGAAATCCCTTGAATCTGATCACCAAAAAAGTAGGGCGCCAAATATAATTAAAAAATTAATAAAATAATATATCGTATAAAACCATTAGAAAATCAAACCATGACTTGCTGCATTCCATAGCTCCATAATTCTTAGTAATATATAAGACAATATAATCAATCTGTGACGAAAAAAGATTATAATTAAAAAGTGAAAATGCAAGAAAAATGTGGAAGTTTGCTTAAATAATGAAGAGATAGAGGTAGTTAAATTTCAAATTTAAAATTGCTTTATGTGTTTACTCACGTGATAATTTGAGAAATTAATTCAGTAGTGGATAATTTTTGAATAGAGAAAATTGTGGAAGTAGTCATCCCATTACTCAAGTAGGTTACAATTCAATTTTTTTTTCAAATTTCATATAACGAATTTGTAGTTTTTATTTTTCTTTTAAATTCATTTTTGAATGAGTAACGAATGTAGGACGTAGGGGTAAATTTGAAAAACACTTTATTGGACACCCAATTGTCAAATTGTGAGGGATGCTTGTTTGCTTATCTACTAGCAATTGAGTGCACGCGGGACCGCGTGTAACATTGTTTTTGACATAAAGAGTAACATTATCTAACACGTTGTTTATATAAATTATGAATATTATACACTCAATAAAATTAAATTACATATGCCTCAAATGTTACGTAATTAAAATAAATGAAGACACATCGCTAAACTATATCACTACAAATTAAACTATTGCTAATTGGTATAAGAAACTTCCAGTTCCCCGCACGCTTTTAACACATTTAGAGTGTCGATAGTAGTGTATGGTGTTGCGTAAACATTTAGGTTTACCAATATGTAAGTTAATATTTAAAATAATATATTGCTAAGTTAAATTTATCAAAACTTATAATCAGTTTAACTCAATAGCTGTATTTAAGTTTTTTTTTTTTAATATAATAAGTATTAATCTTAATTTTTATTTAGAAAACGTTAGATATATAAAGGCTCCTCCAGTGTTATCTGTAAGAAAAAAGACGTAATTATATATGAGCAAATTTGATCATCAAGGACCAATCCTTAT
The DNA here is from genome assembly GCA_948329865.1 of Linaria vulgaris. Lineage (NCBI taxonomy): Eukaryota > Viridiplantae > Streptophyta > Magnoliopsida > Lamiales > Plantaginaceae > Linaria > Linaria vulgaris. The sequence goes on along the minus strand of OX415249.1, from coordinate 8,414,749 downwards.
TTATCTAATCTGGAGAATGATCTGTTGCAGGAATATAGTATGGTCCTACAACAGGAGGAGTTGTTCTGGTTCCAAAAATCCAGGGTTAAGTGAATCAAGGAGGGAGACAGAAACACCAAATTTTTCCATAGATCCACCATGGTAAGAAGAAAAAGAAAAAAGATCTCCAAACTGAAAGTGAATGGTATTTGGGAGTCTGATATTGCAATCCTTCAGCAGTTTGCTATTGAGTATTTCAGTCAACTCTTCTCTGGTCAGACTTCTCCAAGGGGTTCTACTCAGACTAGATTACTTCCAGTTCATGATCTGCAAATGTCCCTTGACCCTGATGACATAGTTTCTCTGGAAGCCATGATTGACAGGAAAGAGATTAGGGATGCCCTATTTGCAATGCAGCCCCTTAAAGCTCCAGGGCTAGATGGTCTTAATGCCAGCTTCTTTCAGAAAAGCTGGTCCTGGTTAGAAGTTTTTGTCTGTACTTTTGTTGAGAGTGCATTTATTCACAAGACCTTTGACAGGAAAGTCTGTGAAGCCTTCATCTGTCTTATTCCTAAAACTCCAACTCCAGAGAGTATTACACAATTCAGGCCCATTGTTTTGTGTAATGTGTTATATAAGTTAATCACTAAGTGTATTACTACAAGGCTGCGCAATCTTATGCCTAAGCTCATAGGACCTACACAATCCAGCTTTATTAGAGGAAGGAGTTCCCAGGATAACATTGTGGTGTTGCAAGAGGTTCTCCATTCCCTGAGAACCAAAAAGAAGAACAAGATTGGAAGCATGGTTATGAAACTAGATCTGGAAAAGGCATATGATAAAGTCAATTGGGATTTTCTAGAAGACACTCTGCATGCTTTTGCCTTCCCTAATTCACTGATCTCTTTGATTATGTTCAGTGTCAGACATGCCTCTACCAGAATTCTTTGGAATGGTTCCCCTCTTAATGCTTTTGATCACAAGTGTGGCCTTAGACAGGGAGACCCCCTCTCACCCTACTTGTTTGTGTTGTGCATTGAGAGACTGTCATACATGATTCATTCAGCAGTGGATCAAGGTTCTTGGACACCTATTCTTCCTTGCAGAGGTGGCCCTAAGCTTTCTCACTTGTTCTTTGTTGATGACATTATCCTTCTAGGTAAGGCCAATCATACTACTGCTCAGTCCATCAGAAGAGTACTTGACAATTTCCGTGCAGCTTCTGGCCTTAAACTGAGTTATCAGAAGTCCAAGGTTTTTTTCTCCAAAACTCAAGGTAGCAACTTTAAAAGGCAACTTAGTGATATCCTTGGTTTTGGTCAGACATCTAATCTGGGAAGATATCTGGGAGTTAAAATTAGTTCATGGAAGACAATCTAGAGCTGATCATGCTGAAACTTTTGACAGAGTTATGTCAAGATTTGGTACTTGGAAGAGCAAACTCTTGTCTCTGGCAGGAAGAGAAACTCTCATCTCTTCAGTTTCTTCAGCCATGCCTGTATATCAGATGCAATCCTCTTTTCTCCCAGAGTTTGTTTGTAATAAACTGGACCAACTCAATAGGGATTTCCTCTGGTCCTCTGATCCTAATATCAAGAAGATTCATTTGGTTAACTGGAGGACAGTCACCAAGCCCAGAAAAGAGGGTGGTCTGGGAATTAGAGTGTCTAGAACCTCTAATGAATCTCGTTTAGCTAAGCTCTCTTGGAAAGTCCTCAAGCAAGAAGACTCCATCTGGACTGAGCTGGTGACAGCAAAATATTTGAAAGGTAAACCTCTGTCCTCTTATGTTGTTAAGGGTTCAGAGAGTCCAACTTAGAAAGGCTTGATTAAGTGTCTGGACCTCATGAAACCTCACCTAAGATGGAAAGTTGGCAAAGAGAACAGGATTTCTCTTTGGTTTGATAAATGGATGGGGAATGGCATTCTAGCTGATGATAATGTTGATATCCATCCATCTGAATATCATCTCAGGCTTTATGATATTCTTAATGATGATGGAGATTGGAACTGGACTAACCTCCTGTCCAGTGTCCCTTCTGTTAAGAAAATAGAGATTGAATCCAGGTTCCTTTCACTCAGTGATCAGGAAGATATACTGATTTGGGATGGTAATTCCAATGTCAAATTTTCTTGCCAATCTGCTTATAAACTATTTCATAAACGGCATGCTTATTTGGACAGACAACCTCCTCCGCTGGCTTGGGTCTGGAAAGTAGATGCAAGCTTTAAGTTACAACATTTCCTTTGGCTGTTAGTCCAGGAGAAGCTTGCAGCAAATCTGGTCCGGTTTCAAAGACATGCAGCATTGTCTCCTATGTGTTCTCTTTGTGACCATCAGGAGGAAACTGGCATTCATCTTCTGAGAGCTTGTCCAGCAGCAAGAGAACTATGGTTGCTGATTCTCCATCCTGAAGATCTTCCTCTCTTCGATTTTACTTCTGATGATCAGTGGCTACAGGAGAACCTTATGCGACTACAACTCAGAAATGTTCTTGCCCAAATGCTCCCTGGAACAGAATATTCTTGGCTACATTATGGATTTCTTGGAAGCATAGAAACGCAAGGGTCTTTCACAATAAGGAAATCCATGCTCAAGGGAGACTGTTCCTGGTTAAGAAACTCAGCTTTGATCTCTTCGCTGGTAGGAGGAAACAGCTTCCTCATCCTCACTCTTCTACATGGCAGAAGCCTAACTCTGATTGGGTCAAGTTGAATACTGATGGTGGACTGAACATTGGCCTGAATGCTGGATCCGTAGCTGGTGTTCTTCGCAATGCGGATGGAGGGTGGTATTGGGGTTATGTTCATCACATTTAGGCCCCCACTGTTAATGAAACTGAACTTACAGCTTTACTTAAGGGCCTTCAGATTGCATGGACTAGAAGGATTCAGAAGATTGAGGTTGAAGTCGATTCCTTGATGGTGATTAAGTTTGTGAAGGATGAAGCTGAACCTGACGAACATATTCGAAGTCTTGTTGATCAGTGTAAGACTTTGTTACATATGCCGTGGACTTTCAACATTCGTTGGATTCCTAAGAGTGCCAACAAAGTAGCGGATGCCCTTACTAAGTTAGATATTAGTTGCATGGAAGGGGATCTCTTTTGGGAGGCTCCTCCTTCCTTACGTATTCGTAGTTTATTATCGAACAATTTGATGTAATTTCTATATTCTTCCTTTATGTATCCAAAAAAAAAAAAAATTGATCATCAAATTACTAAAGAAGGCATAATTGAGAATAAGCGTACTCACTTTTTTTTGGGGGTAAATAATAAGCCTACATACTTTGTAAGAATGAATTTCCCAAAAAAGGATGGAGGAAATGAAGCAAACCAATAAACAGTAAAACACTTATTACTTAAAAACAAAAACATGTATTGTTGTGTAACTTTTATTTCAAATGTTCTAACCATTAATTCCAAAACATACATACCTATGTATTCTCGACGTAATGGTACCATTGGAAAAACCTTAACAACATAATACCTTCAAGCGCTTCACATGTTATATTCTGCATATAAGAAGATAAAAGCATACTAAAAAATATTTAAAATATAACTGAGAATAGAAAAGCAAAACGATGGTCTTTGAAGAGAGAAGAGGAGAGGAAAAGAGATTTAAATTTTGAATTTGGAATGCTTGATAAAGAAGCCTTCTGATGATATGGATAAGAGTAGTTGGAGAAAAAATGGGAGTAGAAAAAGATTGATAAAAACAAAGTACACATCCTATCTTATAACCTACAACTCATGCTAAGAAATCTATTATACGTTGAACTTGATCAGTATTGATAAATTGTTCTTGATTTCTAAAACAAAACAAAAAAGTGTTACGGAAGAAATAATTAATTTTCCATGCATTAACATAAACAACCTACAATTAAAAGAATTCTAGAAATAAATAACCTTATTATACTATTTCTTCTTGACTACTGACGTGCAATACTTTTTTCTCCATTGCCTTCATCCCTAATAAAAATTCATTTTTCCCCATAGCAATGTGAATAGTTGTTGCACTGCCAATGGCGCCTCAAAAGTTGGTGCGTTGTCCATAGCCCTCGCCTTTTGTTTTTTTGATGGTTAAGCCCTCGCCTTTATTCCTGATAATATACAAGGCAAAATTAATCCCAACAAAATACTTAAATGAAAATTTAATCATTACCTGATCAACGTGATCATTGAGTAGTATATGATAAACCAAAATCATTCCTGCACAACAAATTAAAGAAAAAATATGAGTATTAGTATCAGAGTTAAGAATCAAAAAAAAAGTATCAGAGTTAAGAAAAATGATATGTAAATCATATGTAGTCACTCCCGATTTCAAGTTGTAATTTAAATTGTTGCTCAAATTTGTTTTAATATAGGAAATGGGAAGCTTTTTTGTTTTTTTTTTTCACCCGCTTACTTAAATTTAGAAAGGAGTGGGGAGTTTTGATCGTGTAACAACTTCCCAAATTTTCTTAATTTTTCCAATTACATAATTAATTTTATATTGAACTAGAAATTTTGACACTTGCGGGGACTGCGTGTAAGTTATTTAATTTTAAAAATAAAATTTTGAAAGATTACGTTAATAGCTATTTTTTAGGATTGCTGTTTATCCAAGTGAGTAAAGTAACAATATAACCTTTTTATTCTTTTATTTGAATTGAGAGGAGTAGAGGTATTTTTGGAAAATCAAAAGTTGGTATTCCAACTGCTTTTTTGTGAGTGTGAGGGCTTTGCTTTTAATATAGTAATAGATAGTAACGTGAGTGAAAAGGTCAGAAGATAATTTTCTATAAAAAATCAAAATTTAAGGTCATCTCTTATTTTTGTGTTGTATAGGAGTTGAGAAATTGAAGGAAAATGAGGTTTTGGTCTTGGTGTCACAAACCACCACTTTGTGAGTGGAATGCATTTGCTTATCTATTACTATATTAAAATCAAAGTCCTTCCACTCACAAAAAAATAGTTGGGATACCAACTTTTGATTTTCCAAAAATACTCATACTCCTATCAATTCAAATAAAAGAAGAAAATGGCTATATTGTTGCTTTACTCACTTGGATCAACTGCAATCCTAAAAAATAGCTATTAATGTAATCTTTCAAAAATTTATTTTTAAAAATTAAAATAATTTGCACACGGTCCCCGTGTGTGTCAAAATTTCTAGTCTATTATCTAAGAGAAGAGCCCATACACTCACAAAGTGGTGGTTATGATACCAACTTTTGAGTTTCCTAAAATACCCCTATCTTATTACTTAACAAAACATTTTTTTTTATCAGCCAAATAATTGTTTTATTAAGGAGTATAAGAAATACCCCAAAAAAAAGAGAGTACAAAAAAGACAAAGGAATCCTACACACACATTAGAGGATTACTACACCAGGAAGAAAAAGAGTAAGAGAAATCTTTGATTTTTGCTTTGCACATGATCCATGTCTTAACCTTGATAAGTTCCACCAACTTATCAACATCAAAAGCTTCTCCTTTGAAAATCAATTTATTCCTTGTAGACCAAAGAATCCAGATAGCAAGAAACCAAATCCAACTCCCTCTTTCAGCTTTTTTCTTTAATGATAGAATGTTCCTGAAAAAGTCAAGATGCCCTCCAAGTGTCCAGGTAAAGCAGTTTGCAAACCAAGCCATCTAACAATGCCCATCCAACACTGATTTGTAATTGAACATTGACAAAACAGATGGTTTGTAGTTTCCTCAACTAAGCCACAAAGAGAACATGTAATGTTGTTATTCTCAAAGGGGATCCCTCTTCTCAACAAATTACTTTTTGTAGGAATTTTATTCAAAATTGCTCTCCAAACGAACGTCGTCATTTTCAAAGGAACTCCTAAATTCCAAAAGTGTTTTGCAATGAAGGGATTGGTATTACCATTGTCATTCGAGAGGCAGTCGTAGGCTGATTTGATGGAAAATATCCCCGAAGGCTCTGCCAGCCAATGCAATCCATCTTCTTCATTGGATTTTGGTTTTATATTCACAATCATTTGCAGCAACTCTTTAAGCAATTTCTCTTCCCAGTCGAACATATTGCGTCTCCAAAACCATTTCCAATTACAGTCGCTTCCATTCCATTCACCTTTATTGAAAATCGTTGCACTTTTATCCAAGCAAATAAGAAAAAGTCTGTGAAATTTTCTGCAAATCGGCTCATCTCCAATCCATTTATCAGTCCAAAATCTTGTATTACATCCGTCCCCAATTTTTCTTTGAAGGCCATTAGCGAACCAATTATTTTCTTTAATGGTCTTCAAAAGGTCCCTCCACCATATCGAGGTTTCGCCATCTTGTAGCCTGCTTCTACCTGTATCATGGAAAAGGTTAATCTCTCCATACTTAGAAATAAGATTTTTTTGCCACAATGAGCTACTAAAATGAATAAGCCTCCACATCCATTTTGAAATCAATGCATTATTGAAGATCTCCATATTTCTAACTCCAAAGCCGCCTTTGTCAAACTTTTTACAAGCATCTTCCCATTTAACCCAAGATATTTTCTTTCTTTCCTCGTCACTACCCCATAAAAACCTCTTCTGGATTCTCGTGAATGATGAAATGACCGTTTTGGAGCTTTGAAGAAAGAGAGGGAATATGTGGGTAATCTTGTAAGGACTGATTTTGTGATGATCAGTTTCCCCCCAAAGGAAATGTGTTTGCTGTTGAACGGGTAAAATCGATTCTTTGAGTGTTCAAGAAAAGAATCCCATGTGTGCGAGAGCCTTGGGTTTACACCGATTGGTATGCCCAGATAACGAAAAGGAAGGTTCTCGCATTTGCAGAAAAGAAGAGAAGCATAAGATCTCAAGAAAGACTCCTCAATATTAATTCCGATCAAACTACTCTTTTTGAAATTTACTTTAAGTCCCGAGATGAGCTCAAAGTTGCGAATAAGACTTTTGATGGCATGCACGTTTTCAAATGAATCTTCACAAGAAAGGATTGTGTCGTCAGCATATTGCAGGTGCGTGATTTCCAAATTATCTTTGCCAACTCTAATTCCTTTGAACATATGAAGAATCCTTGCTTTATCCACAAGACCCCCAAAACCTTCAGCTGCCAGAAGAAATAAAAGAGGAGATAAGGGATCTCCCTGTCTGAGACCTCTTGAAACTCCAAATTCCTCGGTGGGACTTCCGTTGACCAACACAAAAATCGATGCCGAATTAAGGCATTCGCTGATCCAATTTCTCCATTGGCTACTGAAATTCATCTCCTTCATGATCCAATCAAGATAACTCCAACTTACGCTATCGAAAGCCTTTTCAAAGTCTACTTTAAAAAGTAGGCTTTTAATTTCTTTTCTTTTTACATCGTCGATAGTCTCATTTGCCGCAAGGATACAATCAACAATGTGACGATTCTTAATGAATCCTGACTGCTCACTTGAGATGATATTTTCGAGAACTTTACTAAGCCTGGGAGCCAAAATCTTAGCCAAAATTTTGTAAGCACAACCAATGAGAGAGATTGGCCTGTAATCATTGATGTTCTGGGGATTAGATATCTTCGGTATAAGGACAATAAAAGAAGAATTTATCCCTCTCATAAGTTTTCCATTTTTGTGAAACTCCATGATGAACTTGAAGAAGTCAGGTTTCAACGTATCCCAAATTTTTTTAATATAATTTAGGTTGAAACCGTTAGGCCCTGGGCTTTTTGATCGTCGCATCCTCGAACTGCTTCCGTAACCTCGGCTTCTGTGAATGGCTTGGTAAGATCATTATTATCTGAATCAGTAACAGATTTTAGATTCAAACCGTTAATCACAGGCCTGTTACCCATGAAAAAGGGGCACAAGGGTCATTGGATTTTCTCAACTGCTACTCCAACACGTTGCCCACCTCTTTAGTTTAGTTTTTTCAAATTCAAAATCCCATTTTCTAGGAAAATATACGATCACATACATTTTTTAATCCTTCATTATGTTTTTTGTAAATTACTTTTGGTTGCAGGAAGTTTCAAAATCAATCACTAGGGGAGATATTTTTTTTTTGAAATCACCTAGAGAATATTATTGAGGATGGCAAAATGCAGGGGCTACGGGTCTAAATGGTAATGGTATTTTCTTTCTAATCTCATGCTTTTTTTTTCCCCATTTGACAAAATTTATCATTGGTAACATTTTTATTCTTATGAACATATAGGATTTCAGGTTTAGATAGAGTAGGTAGTGTTTTCTTCAACCTTATCTTTTTAGAGTTGCGCGCTCGGATTACATGATATTTTGGTTCCGTTAAGTATCATGATTTTTGCCATCACAGAATTATTGCGTAATAAGGAATCTTATTCTTTAATTCAGTTACAATCTCTTTATTTTAGTACGTAAACTAATTATGTTTTTATCTTATCTTCCAGGCTAACTATGCAGGTTTAATTTGGGGATTTGGTATTTCGTACGATTAAGATCGCATCAGTAACTAAGAATTAAGATAATATAACTATAGTTTATTGTTTTTCTATATAGGCTTATGTTTAAAATTTTGACTAAACTTGCAAATAAGTTAGGATCTTTTTGTAATCTTATCTTTTCCATGTCATAAAAATTAATGCAAAATATATGATCTTATCTTTTTCAGTTCTCTCTTTTGTTTGCGTACTAATTATATTTTCTCATCTTTTCAGGCTAAAAATGAAGATATGAACAGATTAGTGAATTTTAATTTGTTAGTTAAATTAAATCTTTTCTGATTATAATTTTTATTATTTCTATAACTTTTTTGTAGGAAAGAGTTGTGTCTTGGAGAAGCGCTGTAAAATATTCTAGAATTTCAAATTATTATATATTTTTATTAACTATTTCAAAATTTCGAATTGTATTTTGTTTTGGCACATTTCGTTGCTTTATATTTCTATAGTTAGTTCATTTTCCATATGTATACTTTTCATTTGTTACAATGCATATCATGCTTACTACCGAAAGTTGTAACAGTATGTGCTATATGTGTTACAGAAAACCGATCTATGGAGTTGAAGTCTTTTTCCATGCATTGATAGGGTATTTTAGGATTAGCCCAGCACTGTGGATTGGGCCGGTCTAAAACCGTATCGAATTGACCCAATTTGATACATTTAGCGTATCGAATAACCCTTATTCGATCCGCACATCGAACCGATATGGTTCAATGCGTTTTATACAGCTGTCTATGGGTCCCACGAAACGAGGCTTATATATACCCTGTTCTTTAGTCTTCCAGAGCAGATCGAACTGAAGTCCAACTCTTACCACATCGAATCAGCCAATTCGACACGCTCCATTGTTCGATGCCTAACTGAATTCGACACCAACGATATTATATCGGTTTCGTATCGAATCAACCCAGCATCGAATCGGTATTATTCGATGCGCGCCTCGAACGTGAACAATTCGATGCGATGATAAATTTGTCTTATTAGGATATTTAAAGCAATAAAGGTCTGTAATAGATAGTAGGTGTTTCGGACAAAGTTAGTCCGGTTGTATTATTGGATTAATATTATTTTGGTTATTTACATTCTAATTGTATTATTTTAATGTGTTCTATTAGCGTGACGAAGTAAGACCAAAATATTGGCGCCGTCTGTGGGAACACCGTTAGTATTGTTTTAGGTATAAGCAGCTATGATGACAAATAAAAGGCACATGAATGCAGTTGAAATAATGAAAAAAGAGAAGAAGATCAAAACAGAGACAGTTCAGTGTCAGAAGCAAATTAAGTCTAAAGAACAGGCGCGAGTTAAACCAGAAAGTCAATTGCTATGGCAATGGCAGGAATGTAAGATGGAGCCTTTCGGGGAGGTCAAGATTGTGCAGCTCTTTAAAGAAAGCACAGATAAAATAATAAAGATTGGAGCAGAAATTGATTGGATAGTAGAGGCTGCATTGGTAGATTGTTTCCGGCAAAATTCAGATATATTTGCATGGTCCGATTATGATCTTCTGGGGATAGACTCTAGAATCATAGTACATCGTTTGAATATAGATAAGAGTGCGAAACCAATACGGCCAAAGAAGCAAAATTTTAGCAAAGAAAAGAATGAAGCCGCTGAAAAAGAGGTGCAAGAGCTTTTAGCAGCACGGCATATTTATGCTATAAGATTCTCAGAATGGTTGAGCAATATTGTGTTAGTCTTGAAAAAAGAAGATACATGGAGAATGTGTGTAGATTATACAGACTTAAACAAGCATTGCCCAAGGGATCCTTTCCCGTTGCCTCAGATAGATCTACTTGTGGATTCCACAGCAGGATGTGCATTGCTGAGCATGATGGATGCAAAAAGTGGTTTTCATCAAATCTTCATGGCAGTGCAGGATCAGAGCAAGACATCATTTGTCACAGATACTGGAGTATATTGTTATAGGGTAATGTTGTTCGGATTGAAGAATGCGGGAACAGCATTTCAAAGGCTGGTAGCTAAAATGTTTTATCATCAAATTGGAAAATCAATGGAAGTATATATTGACGATATGTTAGTAAAGAGTCTTAAAGCCGAGGAGCATGTGCGACATTGGGATGAGGCTTTCACTATAATGAGAACTTACAGAATGAAATTAAACCCCAAAAAGTGCACTTTTGGGGTAACGACAGGGAAGTTTTTAGGATATGTGGTAAATGAGAGCGGAATTGAAGCCAACCCTGATAAAATAAACGCAGTACTGGATTTACCATCACCAAGAACAGCGAGGGATGTTCATTGTCTGGTGGGCCATTTGACAGCTTTAGGAAGATTTATATCAACTTCTGCAGAAAATAATCTTCCTTTCTTCAAAGTGATGAAACGGAATAAAGATTTTATTTGGACGCCGGAGTGTGAAGAGGCCTTTAGACAAATGAAGAATTATCTTATAAGCCCGCCGTTGTTAGCAAAAGCGGAGGAAAATGAAATGATGTATCTTTATTTGGCAGTATCCACGAACGCAATCAGTACAACATTACTCAAGCAAAAAGGAACTCAGCAATTACCCATACATTATGTGAGTAGAGTTCTGCAAGGGGCAGGGAGAAACTACTTGGAAATAGAGTTGTTCGCATTAGCAATTGTTGTTACAGCTCGGAAGTTGAAACCGTATTTTCAGTCTCACCCAATTACAGTGATAATAGACAAACCATTGAAGCAAGTGTTGGCAAAACCAGAAACCTTTGGTCGATTGGTAAAATGGGCAATTGAACTCAGTGAATTCAGATTGAAGTTTAAGCCGTGAGTTGCAATCATAGCGCAAGCTTTAGCAGATTTCATGGACAAGACTCTGGGAAATAGTGTAATTGAGACCGCATGCTTTATTGTTTCTATATCAAACCAGGTTGGAACCAGCAGGGCAACAACAACACGGATACTACACACGGACGGATCTGCTACCACTCATGGAGGGGGGATTGGAATACATTTTTTGTCCCCGGAGCGAAGGGAGTTTGAATTTGCTATTAGCCTGAATTACATGGTAACAAATAATGAAGCCGAGTACGAGGAAATTATTGTCGGTGTCAAAATGGCACTCGGCCTCAACATTGAACATCTGGACGTATTAACCGACTCGCATGTAGTGGAAAATCATTTTTTCGGGAAAATATGAGATGCGTGAGGAAACAATGAAGTTGTATGCCGCTAAGGTTAAAGAATTGGCAAAGAACTTCAAATTATTTGATATAACTCAAATCCCTAGGGACGAAAATGCAAAGGCAGATGCACTTTCTAAATTCACAAGTTTTTCAGATATTCTGGTGGAGAAGCGAATCACACTTATGGTTGCTGATAAACCTTCGATTGGGATATCAAAATATATTACCACTGAAGCCCGGGTGGATTTTATAATGGCGATACAAGAAGACCTATCCTGGAAGGACGAAATCATGGTTTATGTTCAGCAGGGTATTCTCCCAGCGGATCCAAATGCATAGCGCAGAATGCGTTATAAGGCTTATAGATTTACTATCAGTAATGAAGAGTTGTATAAAAGATCTTTCGAAGGACCATTGTTGAGATGTTTGACTCCTACTCAAGCTGAATATGTTATGGAAGAGATCCATGCAAGTTGTTGTGGAAATCACTCCGGGGGACGAGCTTTAGCTCAACGGATATTGCGTTAAGGATATTATTGGCCAACTCTACTTAAAAATGCGACACCTTACTCGAGAAAATGTGATAATTGCCAGTACCATGCTCGCCTCATTCATAGACCAGCACGTCAGCTACAACCCATCGACGTGGCATGCCCATTTGATCAGTGGGGAATTGATATTGTGGGTCCATTTCCACCCACCAAAGGACAAAAACGGTATTTAATAGTAGCAGTTGAGTATTACACTAAGTGGGTTGAAGCATAAGATATAACATCAAGCACAGAGAAGAATATGATCGAGTTTATATGGAAATACATCATATGCCGTTTTGGCATCCCGAGGTCTATTGTATGTGATAACGGCACGCAATTCAGTGGAAATGAGATAAAGTCATGGTTCGGAGAATTAAAGATATCACACAATCTGACCTCAGTGTATCATCCACCATCCAATGGTCAAACGAAATCCACTAACAAAACATTGAAGGATTATCTCAAAAGGAGGGTGAGAAGTACAGGAAAAACCTGGCCAGAAGAGCTTCAAAGAATATTATGGGCATATAAAACAACTCCAAGAACATCCACGGAGGAGACCATGTTTTTTCTTGTTTATAGCACTGAAGCTGTCTTACCTGCAGAGATAGGTATGCCAACGCGCATAATTATTGATTACGATCCAGAGCAATCGGCCCGGTTTAGACAAATGGATCTGGATATGATATGATCGACAAGGGATGATGCGTATCAACGTACTGTTGCTTTTAAGGCAGCAATGGCCAAAAGCTATGATAAACGAGTTCAATTCAGGAATTTTGAAGTAGGAGATTTGGTGCTGAGAAGCATTTCGGCTAAACAGCATATTGGAAAGCTTGAACCAAAATGGAAAGGGCCTTTTAGAGTCACACGAGCAAGTTCACGAGTATACTATTATTTGGAGTCTCTAGGAGGAATTCAACAGAAATGTCCATGGAATGTGCAACATCTCAGGAATTATTATGCATAAAATTGAATAAATTTCCTCGAGTATTATGTTACATACACTTTGATCAATATTAATCCTCTATGAATTATTAACTTAGAATTTCTATCCATCAAATGACACAGGTAAAAAATGACGGAGGGATAAGAAGGCCAAAAGTAGTCCACCCCTCACGCCAGAAGGAAGAACATGACGGAGGAATAAGAAGGCCCAAAGTGGTCCACTCACTCATGCCAGAAGGAAGAACATGACGGAGGAATAAGAAGGCCCAAAGTGGTCCACCCCCTCATGCCAGAAGGAAGAACATGACGGAGGGATAAGAAGACCCAAAGTGGTCCACCCCCTCATGCCAGAAGGAAGAACATGGCGGAGGTATAAGAAGGCCCAAAGTGGTCCACCCCCTCATGCCAGAAGAAAGAACATGACGGAGGGATAAGAAGACCCAAAGTGGTCCACCCCTCATGCCAGAAGGAAGAACATGACGGAGGGATAAGAAGGCCCAAAGTGGTCCACCCCCTCACCCCAAAAGGAAGAACATGAGGGAGGGATAAGAAGGCCCAAAGTGGTCCACCCCCTCATGCCAGAAGGAAGAACATGACAGAGGGATAAGAAAGCCCAAAGTGGTCCACCCCCTGAATCAACAGCAAGCAAATGAATGAAATAACATTCTTTGGAATGTGTTAGAGAGAAACACTATGTGAGTAAACGTAGGTCAAATGTCATAATGTCAAACGGTCAGATCATTCTGATTCAAAAGCAACTGCAAAAGAGTTACAAGACTCTGTACAAAACAAAAGGCCTATTATCAGCAAAATAATGTAACCTAAATATTACTACTCACTCGATGAATGGGGGGACTCTGGACTAAGGACCACACACACTGAACGCGCAAAATTGGCACAATTGCAGTGAATTTGATCCACTGTAAGAATCAATTCGTCAGTTTGTTTCCAATCATCGGGCAAGATGACTTCAACTCTTTCAGAAGGATTACCGAGCTGATATCTACTTGGAGAAATCAAATTATGTGCACTAAATGATTGATCAGGCACATTACTAGCCAGCACATAGATTCTGTCACCTCGAGTAGGATACGTTCCACCTGGCGAAACCGTTGTTGGAACAAAAGTCTTAGATACGCTTGCTACCCTATTTCTGTTGTCCGATGCTGCAGGGGGAACATTTTCAAAACCCGTTGTCTTTGGAGGGCTCCGAAGAAAAATTGTAGAACTGGAAGCTTTCGGAGGTGATTTTAAATCATCATCGCTCAAACCAAAAGCATCCTGAAGAGCTTTATTGATATTCTCTGAATCGCTCAAAGGAGCATTAGGAGTGCATTTCTCCTTTCATTTATGGGTCAGAGGGGAGTTCATTTTCAAAGAGCTTGAGCCGGTTATATTTTGCTTATTGCGATCGCGCCACACGGTATAAAATGAATCACCGGGCCTAGGAGTATGTAAATCGTCATTATTATCACTGTTGGCCTCTGGGACCTCCATTCTCGAGTTACGACTTGAATCAAGCATGTATTCGCGAAAACCTTTCTATAAGATACCCAAGGTATCCAGCTTGATCAACACCGAGTTCCATTCCGTATTTCATGTCTATAGCACCGCGGAGTAATTCCAAAAATTTATAAACTTTACTCTCCGTAAAATCTTGGGCGATTGCACATTTGTAATTTTCAGACTCGAAATATTGAATTCGACGACGTAAATTGGAAATAGCATTTTCTGCGTCCACATTCGACGCCTGAAGAGAACAATTCTCACGCCTCAAGGATTCGTTATCCTTTTTTAGCGCAATAATTTCAGCGCGCAATGCTTCAGCATTCTCTTCTGATTTCTTAGCCTTAACTTCGGCATCATGTATGTCACGGGTGGCTTTAGACGCTATTATTTCTGCCTCCCTAGCACGTTTCAGTGCATTTCAGCGACTATAATCCCTGTTACGAATAGTAGCACGTAGATTGTCGACGACAACATTGTGTTGGCTCTGCACCTCAACCAAACCGCTATAATCCCTGCATAGCCGGTATACAGCTAAGATGACAGCAGCAAAGAATAGGCGCCCAAAGCGTGCCAAATCCTGGCATCCGAGCCGTTTTATTACGATTTGCCGATCCAACTGAGGCCATATACTCTGCATTATTTCTCCAGCTTGTTCCTCTCTCAGCCTATATGCTCCCAATGTGGCGCTCAGTGATTCAGAATTCTCATCATTGAGAAAATTGTAATTGACAAGGCTTCCGGGAGGGGCTGGTCTAGGATTCCCTGAAGGTCAAGGCCGCCTAGGTGGAGGGGGAGGTATATCTTGAGCATCGCGAGCAGATTCTTCTTCAATCAATTTTTTTTTAGCGTAGGTATACCAATCCTCACCAATTGAGCGGGAGGAGCTTGCTTCATCTACATTTCGCCTATGCCTGAATGTAGAGTTAGCTGCATTAAACCTGGCCAGGTTGGCAGAAATTCTCTCTTCTTCTACATCAATATCTTCCATTATCCGGATCTGGCGATTAGTCCCAATTTTTATACGTCCGCCAGAAGAGGTGGGCGTCAACACCAATCCCCGTGTAACAACATTTTCGAGACGTTCAAAATCGCTCACTATAGGCACACGAGTGCCAGCATTAACACCACCGAGTCTTATGGTAGAAAGATCAGCCTGAGGCGTATAAGAGTGGCAGGCACCCCAGTTATCGGAAAGATTTCCAGGGGTTTTGGTCGCAGCATCGTTTTAGGCAAATGCCTCTGGATTATCCTCCGGGACAAAGTTGGCGGAAGATGGGCCCGACTTCGAGGGCTCATTTTGCTCGTTTCCTCTCTCAGCATCATAAATGTTCTCGGGTGACATCACAATTTTACTCCGATTTCGAGACTTTGTACGGGCCATGGAAGCCTACTATAAAATTTTAATTACTTCGCGCTGTTAAAGCAGATCGAATTTCCCAGATTCGATACGACACGTATCGAACAACCTCTATTCGATGCGTTTCAGAGGCTAACAAAAAAACTCTTCTGCAGAAGAATACAAAATGTCAGAGGACGTGGACCCTTATATATAGGCCCATGGGCCGACAACTTTCGGGGGCACCTCGAATTCGATGTGTCGTATCGAATTTACCAAATTTGATGCCTGCCAACAATGCGCATCGAATAGTCACAATTCGATGCCCTTAGATCAGTCAAACATGAGTAATGATTAAAAGTTTAGAAACCGTTCTCATTTTGATAACGTCTCCCAAACTGGGGGGACTATGTGATAGGGGTATTTTAGGATTGGCCCAGCATTGTGGATTGGGCCGGCCCAAAACCGTATCGAGTTGGCCCAATTCGATACCTTTAGCGTATCAAATAACCATTA
Organism: Linaria vulgaris; assembly: GCA_948329865.1. Classification (NCBI taxonomy): domain Eukaryota; kingdom Viridiplantae; phylum Streptophyta; class Magnoliopsida; order Lamiales; family Plantaginaceae; genus Linaria; species Linaria vulgaris. Next base: position 8,398,386 of record OX415249.1, on the reverse strand, counting down.
TTCGATGCGCGCATCGAACCGAGATGGTTCGATGCGTTTTATACAGGTGTCTATGGGTCTCATGAAACGAGGCTTATATATACCCCGTTCTTTAGTCTTCCAAAGCAGATCGAACCGAAGTCCAACTCTTACCACATCGAATCAGCCCATTCGAAATAACTGAATTCGACACCAACAATATTATATTGGTTTCGTATCGAATCAACCCAACATCGAATCAGTATTATTCGATGCGCCCCTTGAACGTTAGCAATTCGATGCGATGATAAATCTGTCTTATTAGGATATTTAAAGCAACATAAGATCTGTAATAGATAGTAGGTTTTCGGACAAAGTTAGTCCGGTTGTATTATTGGATTAATATTATTTTGGTTATTTACATTCTAATTGTATTATTTTACTGTGTTCTATTACCGTAACGAAATAATAAGACCAAAATATTCATGTTTATTTGAATGAAATTTTTTATGCAGTATATTATCTTTCATGTCGGGAGATTTTTCATATGATTTTTCAGGTAACATTAATCATAGCAAATCATGCTTCTTGGGATGTGACGTTCTTGAATTTTTAGCTCGGATGCGACTTTTTTGCTCATTGCCAAATCTTAATATTCTCAAGATATATATGTTGGACCCAGGCGATAGTAGAATGGATGCATGAAAAGTGCCATAATTACACTTATACAAGAGTTTTTGGTTCCAATATTTTGTTGCTTCTTATACTGTATATCATCTATTGTGCTTTTTTTATTTATTTTTATTTTTATTGTGGTAGCGCATGGCATACGTTTTAATACGCAAATTATATTACTCAGTCATCAAATTATTGTTGTTCAGTAAAGAGGCTTTTTTCTTTTAAAAACTTAATATTGTGATCTGATACCATTACGCTTTCTTATATTAGAAATTAATTAATGGAAGTAAATATGTTTTAGAAGTGATATTATGAATAAACAAATTTTACATTTGATAATTCTATATTACTATCCCATTTTGTAGTAATTCACGCAGGCCATATAAAGACTATATTATTTACAATAACCACGTGTTACGATTCAAATTTCGTTAAAAATTAAATAATTTAACCGCGGTCTCCGCGCGCGCGTCAAAATTGCTAGTATTATTAATAGAATCCATTTATTTGTTATCATACATAAGATCAACACAAATGAAGTGTGCTAAATTATATGCCATACACATGAAAAAAAATTATAGTTTAGGTATAATACATGAATATTTAATAGAAGAATCATTGCCATTATTAAACTCTTTTAACAGTACTAACGGAACATTTACACTAATTTATATACCATACACATATGAAAAAAGTGTGATATGTACGTAAGTAGGAGTTTGAGTTCTAATACTTTGTTGTTTCTTATCTTGATATTATTATGTATTGTGCCTTTTTGTTGTGGTAGCACGTGAAATGGTTTTCTTATACAAAATCGAACAAGAGCTATATAATACAGAGAATTGTACAAATTCTAATCTCTCATTTTGTATTACATTTAATCTATTAAGCATACATTTATATTATCTTAAAGAATGAAGAGTTCATATAAGTCAGACCTTATAATTCAAGTTTCGTTAAAAGCTAATATAATTTACACGCGGTCTCCACGTGTGTCAAAGTTGCTAGTGCTTAAAATAGAAACTCCGTCTGCAGTAAAATAGACGAGCAATTAAAATCCCATCCAAAAAAAAGCTTAAAACCAAAACTCTATTTGCAGAAATAGATGAGTAAATAAAATCCCATAAAAAGAAAATGATCGAAAAAATAGTTGTCTAATTAATCTTCAATTGATATATATATATATAATATATATAATATATATATAAATAGCATTACTAAAGAAGGGTCTTTTCAAGGACAAATGTAACTTATGAGGATTTGCGTAGCATGACAATTTATTCTCGACATTCAGTGAAGTGCATGTAAGAGAAATTGAATGAAATGAAAGAGACTCATTTGAGGATGAAAAAGATTTGGATATCTTGTTTGAAATAATGAAGAAAAAAGGTCCGAGAATAGTTTAAGGAGTGGGATAATTTTTAATTTATTTAAGAGAAGAGTGGGATAAAATTTGAAACTACTTTTTGTTGGAGAAATACGCGGAGATAATGCTGGTAGTGGTGGGAATCAAAATTACATTTTAAGCCCATTTGTTGTACATGGATCTGATTTTAAGCAAGGGTAATTTAGTCAATTTAATAATTTGGTATCCAAACTATTTTTGTGAGTGGGAGAGCTTTGCATTTAATATAGTAATAGATAGTATTCTGATTTTTAAGGGACATTTCTTTTAAGGGCATATATATTGTCTTAAAACATTGGAACACCATTTTTCTTTGTCTTACGCCAAATTTTAAAAAGATATTCCTTAGAAATAGATTCATGGTGAAAAAGCATATCATTAGTTAAACTTACTCATAAGAAAAACATGAAACTTTCAGAGTATAAAGAGATAAAAAAAAATACTCCATAGAACTTTAGGCTAATATAATTCTCTTAAGAAAAATATGAAACTTTCAGAGTATAAAGGGTTAAAAAAAATACTCCACATACAAGCAGATTTGCAGCTTCTTAGTTATTTGAGAGTTATGTCAATCTTTACAAAAACGACAGTTATTGACTATATTTGCATTTTGTAATTAAGTGTGACTTGTTCTTAATATGTATTTTGTATTTTATATTAAATTACAGATATTATAAAAGTTTTAAAGTAATTTATTCATATGAATTGTTTACTATTTATAAATAAAATAATATATATATATATATATATATATATATTGATATACATAGGGTGCACGTAGGGCCCGGCCCAACCGTGAATGCAGAAGGCACTACAGCAACATGTGACAGTACGATGATACCATCAAAATTCAAAGATTGAAGCTCCGAAAACAACAGGCTGAAAAGGACCCGCTAAGTGAATGACATCAAATTCCCAAATACAGCGACCATATATCAATGGCTCAAAATGCATTTTTCCAGTGTGCTCCGTAGAAACTAAGAAAAGCATCTTGGCTTCCAAATTTGATCAATTTTCTTAATAATTCTAAGTTTAATTCTAAGTGTAGATTAGATTCATCAAATGAATGTCTTTTAAATCTGTATTATTATAATAAGGTATGTGCTTACTAAAAATAGAGCTAGGATCGGAATAACAAAATTAGTAATGCACCGAAATAATAAACAAAACAAATACAATATAGACGAAAACAAATAACCAAACATTAGATAGAATTAAATTACTGTATATAAATAAATCTCAGTATAATCCAAGAACAAAAATATAATAGAAACATCGAGTCATGTGAATTAGAATTTTATTAAAACAGATTTGTCATCTACGAGTCCTAACTAAGTCCTAACTTTTCGTTAAAGTGAACCAATTAGCCACTTACCATAGACCATAGTTTAGTCACTCAAGTGGAGTTGTCTTATGAGCCTAGAATTCCCCAACAACTTCGTCCATCATTATTCTCACGTGTATCGGTCGTCAACCCAATCTCTCGTACCCCAACTTAGCTCATCAACGAACTCCCTTTAGTTAAAAGCATTGAGATTCGCCAAAAAAGAAAGTCTATAAGTGAACCTTTTCGCGATATTTCTTGTACTCATATAAAGAAATTTGCGCGTTGCAAAAATCGTAATCTCTTGAAGCCTCAACTAACACGTGTGTGGTTGGTTTAAGTGCAGGATGTTTCCCGGGAACTTCTGATATACATCAGAGAGTAATACTCTTTGCACACACAGACTTGTGGGTCTCACATGGGACCCACATATGTGGGACCCACAAGTTTGTGAGTGCAGATAGTATTATTCCGTGATGTATATCAGACAATTCCATGTTTCCCTAGTTAAAATATGATGTTTTTGTTTTTTTTTATTGTGAAGTTGGGCTAAATTTAGGGGTTACTGTGAGTTAATTATGTATTAACACTTAGCTATTTATTTACCAAAAAAAAAACACTTAGCTATTTGCTAGTAAAAGTAAAACATGACTTTTTGCCAATTAAGCACAAATTCAACACATAAATGCGGTATAACTGTATAAGTTAGTTATTTTGCTAATTTCCATCGAAGTCCGGACAGTACGTATGTTAGATGTGGTAAACTCTTGCAAATTAAGAGTGAATAGTTTCTGACATTTTATATTATGTACATTCATAAGCTTTATAAGTTTGTTCTAAATAGGACAAGATGTTTAATATTTACATCATAAGGTACTGAAGCTTGTTAAATATGTTATGGAATATCAATATCTTCATATGGAGCTAATGCTCTTTCCTGCTCTTGATCTTCACTTCTAGACAGCTGTAATTGAACAACGGTTGCAACATCTCACGACCCAGAGGCGAATGCGGCACATACGATTCTGGAATCTCGATATCGCCTTCGAGCATCTTCAAGGCATCGGCAATGGACGGTCTATACTCCACCATTAGATGTGCACAGAGGGTTACAACAAGCACAAACCTCTCCATAACTCCCTTCGGCCCTTCGTTTCTTATTGATTCGTGGTAGATCTCTTCGACTTTCCCGCATTTCACAATTTTTGACACCCAATCAGTGATCAATATTTTTGAAAGGTTCGGATGGATTAAGCACCTTCCTCCCACTCATAGTCTCTAGTATCATGATTCCAAATCCATACAGGTCGCTTTTCTCCGTTAATTGGCCGTATAAGGAGTATTTTGGTGCGAGGTACCCACGCTTGCCGGCAACCCTTGTGGTCAGATGGGATTGAACTTCTGCCGTTTGCTTAGCCAACCCGAAATCTACCACTCTGGCCTTCATGTCTGAATCTAATAGAATTTTTGATGCCTTCACATCGAGATGAAATATCACAGGTTTGATCCCGTAATGTAGGTACACTAGCCCGTTTGCAATGTCGAGAATTATGTTTCTGCGTTGTGGCCAAGACGGTTGTTTCCTGACATTTTCTACGAAAAGATGGTCATCCAAACTTCCATTCGACATGTAATCGTAAATTAAGTATCTTTATTTACCATGAAATATGTCTCTTGTAGAGCAGAATCGTTTAAGAGCAAGCAGATTTCTGAGTCTTATCTTGCTAATGATTTCAGCCTCGTTGGTGAACTCGTTGTCCCCTCTTGAATCCAAGTCGATTATCCTCTTGACAACAACCTGAGTCCCATCAAAAAGAGTTCCTCTGTATACTACTCCAAATCCACCCCAGCCTATAACGTTATGCTCCGAGAATAAATCAGTGGCCTGATCTAACTCCGCAACACTAAACCATTTTGCGCTCGTGTTAGGCATCACCATCGACCTTGTAGAACTCACATAATTCTCGTGGATCATCTCTTGCTTTCTTGTCTTATTATACCACTTCCTATACATCATGAACATAAATACAACGCCACAGATTTCCGCATTGCCTCCTACAAATCCATATACCATTTTTCATTTTTTGCTATTTGATCCCTTACCGTGTGCTGAGTAGAACAAAAGCAGGCCTAGTATGCAAGAAGCCGTTCTCACGTCCTCCAGTCCATAGTCGTTAACAATTGCAGCTGCATAAAAGAATGTGAAGAAAAAACATCGGGTGGAATTTGGATATCGAGTAGTCAAGTAAGATGTCATCTTTAACTCCACGTCTAAACATGAACCGCAACGAGTCAACCTGGTTAAATCTGCGTTACATGATGATTCGAGTGGGCAAGATATATTGACCTTTTGCAACCAGTCGTGGATTGTTACAATTCCATCACATCTAGTGGATGGTTTGTTAATAAATCTGCTCGCATCGTTAAAGCATACGACGGATATGGACCGTGGAATCGACATGGATGTGAGTTCTTATTTGAATTGTGTAATGCAAGAAAATGAAGTGTTTGTGTTTGAGACAATCATGGGCTATTGCAATTCTTATCTCCAATTTCCATATAATGTCTCTGTTCTTGAGGGTTTTTGGTCTCTTTTCGTAGGAGTTCATTACAATCCATGAAGGCCTTCATCGATCTTGATCGCGAGTTTGTGACTGGAATTGGGCGTCATCGACATTGGTTCTCCACCTTTCTCTCTCCACGACCTGACATTGGTACATCCCGCTCGTGCATTCATGGAAGACATTAATACTCAGTTGCAAACGAATCTAGCTCTTACTGACGTGGCGGAGGGTATCGTTATTCCAGATTCTGCATGGCATGAAACAAATAAATCCTCCGACTTAGTGTTAGTGGGACGGTTGTTGATAGAACAAACTTTTAATTTCACCGCGTTTTTAACAGTTATCAAATATCTCTTTAAGGCGCACAGGAGTATTGAGATCACCAGGATCAATGAGAACCGTATACTTTTTTAGTTATTTCATGCGTTGGATAAGAAGACAACGTTGGTGGGATGTCTATGGTCGTTTTATAAACAGGTCCTCATCCTTAGCGACATCATGACAGATGACATCCCCGAGTCGGTTAACCTTGATACATGCAGCTTCTTCGTCATAATCTATGGGTTGCCCCTCGTTCATAAGATAATGGAGTTCGCGAGCTCAATAGGTCACCAAATGGGTTTCTTTGAGGACGTTGATCTAGGGGAATCATGGTTATGCGCGGGGGATTATAATGAGATTCTTAGTCAACACGAGAAGAAGGGGGGACCGTTACGATAAAACTGGCTTATGCGCAATTTTAGGGAAGCACTAGTGGAGACGGGGTTGTCCGACTTAGGCTTCGTTGGGTCACAATTTATGTGGTGCAACAAGAACCCGCATCCTCATACGCTTAGGGAGCGTTTAGATAGAGCATGTGCGGACATTACATGGAGGGACCAATTCCCATCGATGAAGATTAGACACGTCTCAGTCCTCAACTCGGATCATATGGCCATTTTTATTGATTTTAATCCGAGGATGGACCGTGGGGTAAGAAAGGCAACGCGGTTCAAATTTGAGGCAACTTGGCCGCAAAAATCTAAGTGCGAGGCGCTTATCAAACAGCTTTGGAGCGAAGGGGAGGTGGCCGGAGCGAACGGGCAAAAATTAAGCGACAAATTAAATAGCTGCCGTTTAAGTTTAGTGGAATAGAATGGAGGGAGAAAATTTTAGGAGGAAAATCACCATGATTCGAGATCATGTTAAGGCGCTGCTAATGGGCGTTATTAGTCAAGAGTCGCGGGATGAGGAGAAGAGCCTTAAGGCCGAACTGGGAGGGTTACTCGATGTTGAGGAGGTTTACTGAAAACAACGTGCAAAAGTTCAATGGCTAAGGGAAGGAGTCCGCAATACGACGTACTTTCATAGTCGGGCTAATGAGAGACGTAAAAAGAACTTAATAAAAGTGCTTCGAAACGCGGTGAGCTTACTCAAATCAGCGCCAGGAGAGATAGATTTAATTGATGCTGAGCATTTTACATCCATATTTGGGTCCACGAATCCTTTGGATGATGCTATTGATGAGGTATTACGAGATGTCGAAGTGCACGTTAGCCCTGACGTGAATGAATGCTTAATTCAACAATATACAACGGACAAGGTACGTAAAGCATTAAAAGATATGTATCCTTATAAATGTCCTGGCCTTGATGGCTTTTCCGTTCTCTTTTATCAAAAAATTTGGACTATTGTGGGTGATGACATTATTAAATTTGTGCTTGGTTTTTTGAATGACCGTATCTTTCACCCCGAGGTTAACTTTACTGATATTGTTCTTATTCCTAAATGTACTAACCCGGAGGTGATGACACAATTTCGACCTATAAGTTTAAGTAATGTTAGCTTCAAGATTGCTTCCAAAGTTATTGCGAATAGGTTGAAGCCGTTTCTCAAATATATTATCTCCCCTACTCAGTCCGCTTTTGTTCTGAGGAGCCTAATCACGGACAATGTCCTTGTGGCGTTTGAACTTAATCACTTTCTCAAGAATAAAAGGACGGGGAATCGATGTTTCATGACATTAAAAATGGGCATGAGCAAGGCCTATGATCAAGTCGAGTGGTCCTTCCTGGAAAAGGTAACGCTTAGGTTGGGTTTTTGATCCTCTTTTGTTTTTTTGATTATGTTGGGAGTTAGACCAGTCTCGTATTCCACGCTTATTAATGGTTGTGAATCAAGTACTATTTCCCTTGAAAATGGTATTAGACAGGGGGGTGGGGGGTCCTTTATCCCCCTATCTTTTCTTACTTTTTGTTTAAGCTTTTTCAGCCATGATTAGAAAATCCAAGGAGCGGGGATTGCTACAGGGTTTGGCTATTTGCAGAGGCGCGCCAAGAGTGTCGCATCTTCTGTTTGCTGATGACACGCTCTTATTTTGTGAGGCTTTGAGGGACTCGACGACAGTTGTGTGGGACATCCTTCATAAATACGAGCTGACTTCTGGACAGAGGATAAATCTTGAAAATTCTGTTGTCGTTTTTAGCACAAACATTGGGGCGACGCGTACACATGGGGTGGGTAACGTATTGGGCGTGGCGATCGCTGATCAGCACGAAAAATACTTGGGCCTTCCGTCAGTTGTGGGTAGATCGAAATAGAGTTGTTTGATTTTATCCGGGAGCGTGTGTGGAAAAAAGCCCATGGGTACAAAGGCAAGATTCTATCGGGAGCGGGAAATGAAATATTAACTAAACCAGTTTTGCAATCTATCCCGACCTTTATGATGAGTTGTTTTAGGCTGCCGAATTCGTTGATAAATGAGATTGAATCTATTATAAGCAACTATTGGTGGGGGAGTAGAAATCAGAATAAAATTCATTGAGTCACATGGACCAAGGTATGTCGAAAGAAGGAGGAAGGAGGTTTGGGTTTCCGAAATCTAATGGTTTTTAATATGGCGCTTCTCACCAAACAGTCATGGCGTATCTTTAGATTTTTGGATTGCTTGGTGATCCGTATTTTTAAAGTTAAATATTTTTCGACGTGTTCTCTTTTTGAGGCAAGGGCGAGTTCATCACCATCCTTTACTTGGCGGTGCATATGAAAAACTATTTCGGTTATCACACCATGGTCGCGGGATACGGATATAGCTACAATACGGGATCTTATTGATGCGACCACATGATGGTGGGATGTCGAGTTGGTGCAGGCGAATGTTTGGGAGGTGGACGAGAATAGTATCTTGTCAATTCAATTAGGAGGCGCGACTAATGAGGATAAACTGGTGTGACATTTTGAGAGGCATGGAGAGTTCACAATACGTAGCGTATACCACCTAATCATGCCGCACGGTTTGGCTGGGAGAAGAGGCGATGGCGAGGCAAGCACAAGTGGTCATAAAAAATGGAAAAAAGAATTGGAATGTTAGGTGCGCAAATAAAATCAAAGTCTTTTTCTAGCGAACGTGCTTGGACATACTTCCTACAAGATCAAATCTCATGCAACGACATCTATGTGACACGGATGTGTGCGTCGTATGCCAAGGGACCGCGGAGAACTCCTGACATATCTTATTCAGTTAACATGTGGCGCGACAATCATGGGCCATTTCTTATTTTCCAGAGTCAATTTTTATGAAGATTGACGAACGCCTGGAGGATTGGCTGCTGCGGGCTTTACGTGATTTGCATGGTGACCGGGTTACATTCGCTATCACCTTGTGTTGGGCATTAGTCAATAGGGAAATAGAAACGCGATCCTCGCGGGGGAACATCCTCAAAGCCTTGTGGATATTGCTCAATTTTCTCTCTCTTACAAGTCGCGATGGGATGATGCCAATTGTGTGGCGAAACAGTTAGCACCATTGAGGGATAGTCACGGCGCAACAACTTTACGCAGGCACATCATCTCTGGGGTGTGTCGGGGCAAGTGCGGTGCTTTGGGCAATACATATGGCAGTCGGAATGGATTGGAAACAAGTTGTGTTTAAGGGGGACTCCCTAAATATTATTCAGGATATCATCTACCGAACTCAGTCGGATGCCCAATATGTGAACCTCGTCGCAGACTTCCTTCACGTTTTAAAGCCGATGCAAGATTTTTGGATTCGTTGGGTGGGGAGAAGTGCTAATCAATCGACTCATAATTTGGCGTGAACGGCGGTGGGAACGAATTTAGATCCTCCCAATTTGGTTTTTGCAACAATTTAGTTTGTCTAGCTGATTTTATTAGTTGGCTTTATGCTTAAATGACTATCTATTGATGTAACACGATTTTTTGATACCCCGTCATTTTCATTAGTTATACATTGTACCCAACTTCGATTTTATCTTCGACTACAAGGAAGATAAATTTTTGGCATTGTTTTGGATATCTCCAAAACCATCAATTTCAATTTCATTTCATGGGTGTTTTTTTTTTTTTTTTGTAGAAATAATGGAAAACAAAAACCTTTAGGCTACATCATTCGACATAATGGAAACTAGATCCGGGGGGGGGGGGGGGGGGGAGAGAGATAGGAGAAAACAATTTTCTCCATCCGAGTTGCTTGTATATTTCTCCATAGCGTCCGACAACATGTTTCTTGATCTTGGGATTCAGTGTATCTCAATCAACCACGGCTTGTTTAAAAGTCTTCGGCATACCTCAACTTGGTCCTTAAGATTAGGCTCGTCCCGTGACCTGTCTGTGATAAGCTCGTACGCTACTTTGGAGTCCGTCTCAACAATCACTTTGGGAATTCTTCGCTCTCGTGCAATCTCCAAGCCGCGTTTTAAGGCCTCTATTTCCGCTTCTAAGGTCGTTGGGTATCTCGAATTCTCCTTAAACCCCCACATTCACTTTCCTTCACTATCGCGCAAAACCGTGCCAATTGAGCCCGAGTTAGTGCGACATATGACACTCCCGTCCACGTTAAGCTTTAGCCATTTCTTCCATGGTTTTTCCCACTTGGATTTTTCCTCATAACTTTTTTTGCGCCCAATTTGTATAAGATCACAACCCAATTGTTTAATCTTGCAAATACTTGCAAAAATGCTATCTGCTTGTCCCTTGAAGATCTTAGAATTCCTCCTCTTCCATATGATCCAAACACTTGCCGCAAAAATAATTCCCCAAGGTGTATTTGGTATTGAGGCAATTTTCTTCTCATGGTTCATCAAGTTAGCCTTCAGCAATATGCAGTCGTCAACCAAATTAAACTTCTGCCACTTGCTATCACTAAGCAACCTCTTCCATATGGCTTTTGCATGTGAGCAACGACGCACTACAACAAAAATGGAATTTAATGGCACTCAAAAATGTCATGTGATGAGTACTTAGTGACATTTTTAACTACAAAGGCATTTTCTAAATATTCCACTTGTAGCGGTGTAGCTAAAAGTATAACGTCACTATAAAATCTTTATAGTTGTATTTTGAAATATCATGTAACATAAATATTATGGCATTCTATAATGCCACAGTAAGTTAATATTTTGACGCTAAAAAGTCTCACGATAATTGTTTTCTTGGCTCTTTATAATGGCACTATTTGTAGAATTAGTTGCATTCAATAATGCCACTACATAAACTGTTTTGTGACGTTTTTTGCACAGCGGGCAATGTGAAAATTGTTCCCTTTCTAATGCCATAATTTCTTGATCTTTTGACATTTTCACACATCACCAATAACATCAATAATCATGTCATTAATTGTCAATGTAAATAACCACTAAATGCAAATATCTACAGAACAAACTATAGTAAACAAATATATCACTTTGAAACTCCGTAAAAACACTCTTAACTATACAAAAACCATGAACAAAAAATTGTAGAAATACTTCATAAATTTATATCCAATCATAAAATAGATACAATACAAAGGTCTGTCATTTGTAAAAAGAAATATTCAACACATGAATTATTCAGTAAGAAAAGGCTACAACTTCTTCTCAAATTTCAAAAAACATTGTTCCAAGACCGTCTTTTTCCTTGATTGTGGAAGAAAACAAGATCCGTCCGAAGAAGTCATATGAATCATCCATAAAAGCCATAACTTGAGTTCTTATAAAGCTGTCAAAAAGCAAAACATGAAATTCAAGTAGTTAAATAAAAAAAGTATTAAATATGTAACTCTCAGAAGCTCAAAAACTAGAGGACTGTAGTTGTATATACAACAAGCTTATAACGCATGGAACATTCATATAACTTATTTTAGACTCCTACTTTAACACAACGGATTTACAAAACTACTTTCAAAGTAGCAACAATCTATAAACAATGAACAAACTTAAGAAGTGATGTATTTACGCTCTTCATGATGCAATCCATTTGATTGACAACAATATAATGTAAATTATCTATTATTACACATCAAATTCTTACCATTTTGTTATGCAACTATCTTCAAATTAGTCAGGCCCTACAAACTGAGAAAGAAGTACTTTGCCATCAGAATATTCAAATGCCAAAAAGTGGCAACAAGAATTTGATGTACAAGTCAAATATAATGTCGAATCCAATGTTCTCTGCTTATTCTCCAATAATCCTACACTACAGGAACGATCAAACAAGTTTATTTCTTCATAAAACGACAAAATATTAGATGATCATTTGTATCTTCTAAGACTACCAAAAAGAAGCATGTACTTTTAGCGCGGACAACTAATCTTTCCTGCAAAACTCACATTTTGGAATGCAAGGTCGAGAATCATTTTTGTCCCTTTGTCAAGAATATCACCAGCCCTTGATTGATTTATCCAGCTCACCATATCATGACTTTTATTTTTTTTTAACTATATAAAGAGACATGAAACAAGAAAAAATTAATATGATATAAACTATAAAGTAAGTAAAAGGCATATTTATATGCTGCGAAATATGGGATTAATCAATAGTAGAAAACACATATACCATTAATTCTATGGATAACCATATACATATGACAAATAATCATACTGAGGGAATGAGAGCCTATTTTGCATACAATGGTTAATCTAAGAATCAAATTTAAACCGGCAGCCATATACATATATAATACCCACTACAAGATTTGGGGGCCATCTGCAACCGCCCCCCCCCCCCCCCCCCCCCCAACCGCTCGGGCGATCGCCATTAACGGCGACCGCAGAGCGACCGCCAGGCGGTCGCCACTGAGACGTGGCGACCGTTGGGCGGTTGCGAAGGTTTCTCGCAACCGCTGGGCGGTTGCGAGGGCTTCTTGCAACCGCTCGACGGTTGCGAGGTCACATAGCAACCGTCTGGCGGTTGCTGATACAAGATATCTGCAACCGCCTAGCGGTTGCAGATAACATTCATACTTGATTTTTGACTCTTACGGATGATATGTTGTGGTACGTTGTTTGATCAATTGATAATTACCCTAATGATAGTTAAAACAAGCCAAATTATAAGGTTTTATTGGAAAATCAAGGTTAGGGACAACATTAAGAACGAAGTGTGATGATTAGTTGTTAAACATAAGATATAGGTGTATCGTTGATAACTCGCCTAATCACATAATCTACTATTTTACTAACTTAATTACTAGTTTTGTAGTTATTCACTACTACTATTCACATTTAATAATGATATTTGAGTTCAATAAACACAAACACATTAAGATACTTCCGAAAAATCATTAATTTTGAATATTCAGTTCTCGCAACCGCCAGGCAGTTGCAAGGGCTTCTTGCAACCGCCAGGCGGTTGCGAGGTTACATGGCAACCGCCTGGCGGTTGCAGATAATATTCATACTTGAATTTTTATTATTTTGGATGATACGTTGTGGTACGTTGTTTCATCAATTGATAATTACCCTAATAATAGTTAAAACAAGCGAAATTATAAGGTTTTATTGGAAAATCAAGCTTTGGGGAAACATTAAGAACTAAGTGTGATGATTAGTTGTTGAACATAATATATAGGTGTATCGTTGATAACTCGCCTAATCACATAATTTACTATTTTACTAACTTAATTACTAGTTTTGTAGTTATTTACTTCTACTATTCACATGTAATAATGATATTTGAGTTCAATAAACACAAACACATCAAGATACTTCCGATAAATCACTAATTTCGAATATTCAGTTCTCGCAACCGCTGGGCGGTTGCAAGTGCTTCTTGCAACCGCCAGCCGGTTGCGAGAGCTTGGACGGGATTGGAGGGGGGGGGGGGGGAATTCAAATTTTCACGAAAATTCAAAATTTTCAATACATTGCAACCGCCGAGCGGTTGCAAATTCTGCTGAAATTGGGGGGAATTCAAATTTTCACGAAAATTCAAAATTTTCACCCAAATCTTATATATACCCACCATTCTTCCCCTAATTTTTCATTCACAACTCTTACACTCTCAAAAAAAACCCAAGACTTCATTTTATCTTCAAATCAAAACACAAACACTCTTCTATTCCAATCCACAAAAAAAAAATCCAAAAACTTCTTTTTACCTACAAAACAAATAATCAAACACTTTTTTTTTCTTTTATATCTTCAACAAAACACTCAACACATTCTTTTCTTTTATATCTCCAACAAATACCAAACACTTTCTTTTATCTTCATAACAAAATACCTAACACTCTTCTTTTTCAATTCACAAAAACTCAAAAACTTTTTATCTCCAAAACATAACACTTTTTTCTTTTGTTTCACATCTTTTCTTTTTTGTTTCACATCTTTTCTTTTTTGTTTCTCTTCTTTTCGTTTTGTTTCTCTTCTTTTCTTTTTGTTTCTATTATTTTCTTTTTGGTTTCTCATCTTTTATTTTTGGTTTCTCTTCTTTTCTTTTTGTTTCTCTTCTTTTCATTTTGTTTCCCTTCTTTTCGTTTTGTTTCACATATTTTCTTTTTGTTTCACCATATTAATTTCAACAAAAAAACAATAATTTTCTGGAAAATTTCCAGAATATTATTGTTTTTTTTTGTTTTGATGAATATTATCTGCAACAGCCGGGCGGTTGCGAGTTTTCGAAAATTTTCAGTTTTCGAAAATTGGCAACCGCTAGGCGGTCGCCCCTACCATTGGCCACCGCTAGGCGGTCGCCCTATAATTGGCAACCGCTAGCGGGTTGCCCACTATAGGGCGACCGCCTAGCGGTTGCCATACCTAAGGGGCGACCGCCAAGCGGTTGCCAATTATAGGGCGACCGCCTAGCGGTGGCCAATGGTAGGGGCGACCGCTCGGCGGTCGCAATCCTTGGAAGGGCGACCGCTCGGCGGTCGCAAGCCACCCCCGACGAGGGGTATCCGCGACCGACGCGGCGACTGCCCCGGCGGTCGCGGATACCCTTCGGGCGACCGCCAATAGGCCTTCTGCAACCGCCCGGGCGGTTGCAGATGGCCCAAAATTCTTGTAGTGACCCTTGCCTTAACATAATTGTATACATATATATTACCCTTGCATTAACATAATTGAAAGGGTGCTACAGGGGGATAGTTTTTTGGGCATCTCTGGAGTCTGGAATATCAACAATATTGTATGTAATCTGGTTAACGTTTACAGTCCTTGTTCTGCTCCTGAAAGAAGAGCTCTGTGGAGTTCTTTATTAGATATCAAAGCTCGGTGATTTTAATATGGTTCGTGTCCGAATGAAAGAAAAGGCAGGAATCAGTATTCTGTCACAGGGGATTTGAGAGACTTTGATGATTTTATCGGCACATCAGATCTTCACGATTGACCTATGATAGGAAGGAAATTCACTTGGTATTGCAGTGATGGTAGAGTGATGAGTAGGCTTGATCGGGGTCTTTTTTGCGATAAGTGGATTAAGGTTTGGCCAAATATGTCACAACGTGCGTTGGAGAGATCTGTGTCCGATCATTGCCCGATTCTTTTTTAGAATCGATCGACGAACTGGGGTGCTAAACCATTCAGAATTTTTGATTGTTGGTTGGATATTAATAGTTTTACAGATGTGGTAGAGGAACAGTGGAAGGGTTTACACTTTGAAGGATGGGGATGGGGAGTGTATGTTCTTAAAAAAAAAAACTCAAAGGCCTGAAATCTTTTCTCAAAGCATGGAGTAAAGAGGTCTTTGGTGACATAGACAATATAATTGAAAGGACTAGGAAGGAACTGGGCTTTTTGGATTTGAAGAGTGAGAGTTGCGATATGACAATTGAAGAAATTGCTGAAAGAAAGGAAAAGCCTATTCTTGTTCCAGAACCGATGGTGGGCTAAACTGAACTCGAGCATCCCCAAGCATCGAGGCGGCCAACTCTCGCACCCGCAACGCAAATTTTATCACACAAACCAAACGCGATATTAAGTGATATTAGATTGCTAATATCACTTAATACATGAAACCAAACACCCTCTTAGTAGTATGGTTCACTTATTATTACGAGTCGATCAATATTATAATACTTGGTTCAATTGTAAATAAATAAAATTCTCAATTTTTTCATCACTTTTTTCAATTAAATGTTAGAAATGTTGCTCCAAAAGAAAATGAAAAGATGGGAGAAGCTGAAAAGAAAAAAAAAAAAAAAAAGATAAGGGATGTCGGTCGAATTGATGAAGTGCCGAACCGTCCTGGTTCGATGTTGACGTGTCGAACTGAGCCGATTCGATACAGTAGAACCTCGAACGCGCACATGTTCGATATTAGTCAACGTAATCTGGGTCTTAGTCGAATAATAAAGTATATCAAACCCTCGTGTTCGATGTGATAGTGTGAGTTGTGCGTGTGTCCAATGATCCGCCAGAAGGTTAAGGGGTAGGGTATTTATCGACCTCGTCCCGTGGGACCCTTCATGTATCGGAGAGTAAGCATCGAACAAGTGGTTCGATGCTGAATCCGCATCGAACCTCTTTCGTTCGATGCACCCGTCTCTCCGGCATCCTGAGGCTAGCTCTGAAAAATAAGGATTCAATGATCTTTCAAAAATCCAGAATCAACTGGATGAGATTTGGTGATTGCAATTCTCGTTTTTTTAACCAAAGAATGAGAATTAGAAGAAGTGGAAATCAGATAAATGGCCTCTTAATAGGGAACTTTTGGACAGATGATGTGGCGACTATTAAAAGCGAGGTGAAAAATTATTTTGGAAGATTATATGATGAAGAGGATTGGCAAAGACATGCACTTGAAATTTTAGAGTTCTCGAAGCTGGCAGATGTCGATAAGAATTCGCTGATGGAGACTTTCGAGGAAGCTGAAATCAAGGCAGCTGTCTGGGATTGCGACGGGTCCAAAAGTCCAGGGCCTGACGGATATAATTTCAAGTTTCTAAAGAAATTCTGGCATTTGATGAAAGTTGATATCTGTCGATTTGTGAAGGAGTTCCATGAAAATGGAAAATTGGCGAGAGGCGTTAACTGAACATTCATTTGTCTGATCCCAAAAAAAGAAAGTCCGCAATCATTGAAAGATTTCAGAACGATATCTCTTGTTGGATGTATTTATAAGATCATCTCGAAACTGCTTGCACGGCGATTGAAAAGGGTTATTGGTTCTGTTATTTTGGAAGAATAAACGGCATTTTTGGGAGGACGAAATATCTTTGATAGTGTCCTCATTGTTAATGAAGTCCTGGACGAAGCAAAAAGAAAGAAAAAGCCTCTCCTACTCTTTAAGGCAGATTTTGAAAAGGCTTATGATTGCGTCAATTGGGAGTTTTTAAATTGCATGATGAGCAAAATGGGCTTATGTAGTAGATGTAGATTGTGGATAATGGAGTGCATCAGCACAACTACAACATATGTTTTAGTTAATGGGAGTTCGACGGAACAATTTAGAATTAGCAGGGGACTTAGACAAGGCGACCCAATGTCTCCGTTCTTATTTCTCATTATTGTGGAAGGGTTGAGTGGGATGATAAAGAAAGCCTGCTCTGAAAATCTGTTTAAAGGTTTTGAAGTGGGTCGCGGTCGCTTGGCTATGTTCCACACACAATACGCCGACGATATAATTCTGTTTTGCGAACCTAATGAGCAGAATGTTTGGGCGCTTAAAGGTTTAATGAGAAACTTTGAATTGATTTCAGGTCTGAAAAGTAGTTTTCTAAAGAGCAACTTATTTGGTGTCAACGTCCCTGATAATGAAATGGAGGAGTACGCCTCCCTTTTAATTATCTTGGAATCCCGGTTGGTGCAAATCCTAGAAGAATTTGTACTTGGATGGATGGTGTCAATACTATGAAAAGAAGGCTCTCGACTTTTGGAGGAAGAATCGTCATCCTCGGTTTAGTTCTTACAGGTATTCTTTGTTATATGCTTTCATTTTATAAAGCTCCCAGAACAATAATTAAAGAGTTAACCAGTTTGCAAAGGAGATTTCTTTGGGTGGGAATGAGATCGTTAACAAAATTGCTTGGGTTAAGTGGGAAACGGTGTGCAAAAGTAAGAAAAATGGCGGTTTAGGAGTGAAGAATCTTGAATGGTTTAATATGGCACTCTTGAGCAAGTGGAAATGGAGGATTTTGACTGAAACTGATGCACTTTGGAAACGTGTTCTTAATGCAAAGTAGGATTTCTGTCAATCTCCTAATGCACCTTTTTTTTGGCAAAATCCTAGAACTAAGGGTTTGACTTGGTGGGATGATCTTGCTAAACTTGTTACCGGTGTTGAGCATGAGGGTTGGTTTGAGAATAATCTTATGAAAGAAGTGGGTAACGAAATGACTACTCAATTCTGGACTGACAAATGGGCGGGAGACGATACTATGAAGGTGCGGTTTAACCGTTTATACCTTATTGCTAATAATAAAGAATGCTTTGTCAAGGATTTGGGTTACTGGAATAATGATGGCTGGTCTTGGAACTGGAGCCGGAGACGTGACCTTTTTGAGTGGGAACAACAACTTTTCGATCATATGAGAGATTCTCTCCCCAGCATCCAGCCGTTGGAAGATCGCCACGACAGATGGATTTGGAAATTCGACTCATCAAAAGCATTTTCAGCCAAGTCAGCTTATACTCTCATTCAACAAACAAATGAGAATGATGCCCCTCATCTGATTAATTCCATTTGGAAATCAGCTGCTCCGCTTAAGATCAAAGCGTTTACTTGGAAACTATTCCTTGACAGGATTCCTTTGAAGATGAATTTGAGTAAAAAAGGTGTCGGTAGGATTAATAACAATATGTTTTGCAGCATTTGTGCGAGTGACATTCAAACCTCTTCGCATATTTTCACGGTGTGTAGGTTTGCTTACCAAGTTTGGACAAAGTTTTATTCGTGGTGGGGAGTGAAGTCGGATTTATCCAATGATTCGAAGTTCCATTTCGAGCAACATGTTGGGCTGCGGCATTATCTTTCTCTTCAATCTGAATGGGTTATATGTTGGTTTTTCGTCATGTGGCATCTATGGAAGACTAGAAATCAGAAGGAATTTACAGGAAAAGAGGCGGTGGTTCACAAGACTGCGGAAAAAGTTAAAGTGCAGACTTGGTTATGGTTAAAAGCCGTTAAACCAAATCTTATTTTTCTCTTAGTGATTGGTTTCCACTACAAGAATAATCCGCACTGGAGACGAAAATATGGGCACCAAAATCCGTTCCTACCTAATTGGAACGACATTTCCGTTCCCATTGCCTGTTATCCATATTATATATTAAAGCACTGTATGCCCATTGAGTGTTGTGCCCGTTAGTGACACCTCATCGCAATGGGAACCAAAATGTGGTTCCCATTGATTAAAAAAATAAACAAAAAAAAGAGTACACTAAGTAATCGTATACACTAAGTAATCTTATCACTTTCCTCTTTTACTCAACACACGCACACACTAAACACATAAAAATCACACACACACTTTAGGGTTCATTAAAATTATTCAAATCCGCCCCCAAATCAGCCGTTTTCCCTTACAAATTGAAGAAGGTATGTAATCCCCACTTCATTAGCTTCAATTTGATAGTAATTTCCCTAAATTTCGTCGGTTTAATTTGTGCCTTTTTAGTTTCGGCCGATTCTTGAAAATTTCTTGAATTTTTTGTAATTAATGGTTTATAGTATGTTAATATAGTATATTTTGTTGCTGCATGTTGCCTGTATGCTAGTGTTTAGATGGAAAGTTAGGATTAGGGTCTTAATTAAGTGTTTGGTGTTGCATATTAAGGGTATTCTGTCCATTTTGTGGTGGTGTTGTATCCTGCTTCATGTCTGTTTTGTGGTGGTGTTGCATATTAAGGGTATTCAGTTTTGTGGTGATTGTTGTAGTTATATTAAGGGTTGAAGAAAAAAGGAAAAAGATTGGTGTTGCATGCTGTTTATATTCTGGTTTTGTTTTTTAAAGGAATTTAGGAGATTGTAGGGATTTTCTGAAATTAAGGCTTGGTTATTCTGAATTTGTGTAAATTTGGGGAGGACAAGTGCAAATGGGAGTTCAGGGACTGTGGTTACAATTAGAGTATGTTCAATTATGTTTTGCTTCTGGCACATGCTTTGCTTTGTTCAGTTGATTGTTTGATTTAATCATATAAGTAGATACTTTATGTATTATATATAGTAATTATTGCAATTGAAGATCTAACTTAAATTGTTTCTATCTTTAGATGGCACGAAGGAAGGGCAAGGAGCCAGTGTCATTTCAAATCTCGTCCAAAACGAAGTAACGAAATAAGATAAACAAATAAACGGGAGGAATATGTAATTATAGAAAATGTAAAGAAATATCCGAACTAAGTTTTTACTTTTATCAATCCTTTGAAAACACTAATATTGGGTGTCATTCTAAATCTCGTCCAAAATGGAGTAACGAAATACGATAAATAAATAAACGGGAGAAATATATAATTACAGAAAATGTAAAGAAATATCCGAACTAAATTTTTTCTTTTACCAATCATTTGAAAACACTAATATTGAGTGTCATTTCAAATCTCGTCCAAAACGAAGTAACGGAATAAGATAAACAAATAAACGGTTGGAATATGTAATTATAGAAAATGTAAAGAAATATCCGAACTAATTGTTTTCTTTTACCAATCCTTTGAAAACACTAATATTGAGTGTCATTTCAAATCTCGTCCAAAACGAAGTAACGAAATAAGATAAACAAATAAACGGGAGGAATATGTAATTATAGAAAATGTAAAGAAATATCCGATCTAAATTTTTTTCTTTTACCAATCATTTGAAAACACTAATATTGAGTGTCATTTCAAATCTCGTCCAAAATGAAGTAACGAAATAAGATAAACAAATAAACGGGAGGAATATGTAATTATAGAAAATGCAAAGAAATATCTGAACTAATTGTTTTCTTTTACCAATCCTTTGAAAACACTAATATTGAGTGTCATTTCAAATCTCGTCCAAAACGAAGTAACGAAATAAGATAAACAAATAAACGGGAGGAATATGTAATTATAGAAAAGTTAGAGAAATATCCGAATTAATTTTTTCTTTTACCAATCATTTGGAAACACTAATATTGCGTGTCATTTCAAATCTCGTACAAAACGGAGTAACGAAATAAGATAAACAAACATTAATATATAAAATACTATAACTCTCTTCAACCCTAAACACTAAACACTAAACACTAAACCCTAAACCCTAAACCCTATCCTTAAAACCTATAGACAACATAGTTCTAACTTGTATTTTCCTACATAAAGGTTGTAAAATACCTTCAATCCTTAATTTTTTTTAACCATACACTAAGATATGTAAAATAGGAGTTTTCCTACAAATTTCGTAAAAAATAGAATGTCGGACGATGTTTAAAAAAGATTTTGGGGAAGAAAGCGCAATTATACAAAAGATGCAAAACAACTTCAAATTCAGTTTTTTCTTGAACAACTATTTTCACAACACTAATGAGGCATGTTAATTCAATTTTTATCGAGAAATGGGGAAACGAAACACGTTTAAAATATATTTGTGGTAAAAAATGTAATTATTTTTATAGGAATGGGTTTTAATGGAAACCAATACATGGGAACCAATATCTGGTTCCCACTAGCACCAATAATTGAGTAACACGTATGGCTAGTTATTGTGTAACACGTACAATGCCTGCTGACCACTAATTACATTACCGACAGCTGGCCAGTAACAGGAACCAAAATATAACGTAATGGGAACTGAAATTTTGTCCCCATTGCTTATACTTTTCTATATATAGCAACCCATCTCTCCCACACTCATACCTAATTATATTCTCACCAAATCACCATTGCAGCAGCCGCGCGAAGCTTAGTTAGCTATGTTTCATAAAAAAAAAATTAGCTTCGTCCTCTTTGTTTCTCGTTAAGAAGATGATGAAGAAGAAGAAATCCGAATAAGAAGAGAAGAAGAAGAAAAAGAAATCCGAAGCTTCATAATGTTTTTTTTTCACCTTCTTTGTTACTCGTTAAGAACAACAAATCCGAAGAAGAAGAAGAAATCCAAAGAAGAAGAAGGTCCGATGCTTAATTTTTATTATGTTGCTAAAGCTAGTAGTAATATGTGTTGTATTATTATGTTATTTTTATTATAATTTGTGTTGTATTAATATGTATCCTTAATTTTCTTAACAACAAATTTGTGTAGTATAATGGTATTGTTAAATTTATAATATTACATATTTTACCTATTATATTATAAGTTATATTCTAAAATTACAATAATTTTAATATTATTCAACATGTTAATATGAGAAATAACTAAATTAAGATTATTAATATATATGATAATGATAATTTCAGATTAAACAACAACAACATTCAAAAATCCAATTTCTGGAAATTTTTAAAAATCAAAACAACGCTAATATGAAAATTTCGAAAATATTAGGGTTTTGAAAAGTATTCAGATTCCCCCCCCCCCCCCCCCCTTTTTTTAACAAATTTCAAATTGCCGCCATTTTTTTTTTTGAATTTTCAAATAAGCAACATGAGCGAATATTTCGTTCCCATTCTTTGGATCAGTTAGTTCCCGTTACTATGAACAATGTGTTTCGTATGACCGTATTGGGGGTCCCAGTCCTAAGCAATGGGAACCAGATATTCGTTCCTATAAAGCAATAGAAACGAAATATTGGTTTTCTACATGGGAACAGAAGCTTTGGTACCCAGAAGTAATGGAAACCAAACACGTTCGTTCCTATTAGCAATGGGAACCATTTAATTTGTTCCCAAGGCAATCGCCACGGGGGTAACGTAGACAGAGCCTTTGCTGCCCATAAGTGGTTCCCATATGGTCTACGGGAACCAAAAAAGGGGCAATTGGAACCTAATTAATGGTTTCAATTGTCCAGTTTTCTTGTAGAACCGTGTGGCTTGTCTTGGAATTATAGTTTTATAATTTTGATTAGTGGGATGTTCCTTTTTGTTTCCTGACATCTCGGTTGTTCGGGTTTGGAGTACCCCTTGTACTCCATTTCCTTATGAAATTCTTTTCCTTTAAAAAAAAACTATATCCGACTATTGGATGACCCATTCCATTTCTTCTATTGTACAAGAAGATGGGCATCGCCTAACTTGCTGTGGATATGAGCCGTACCAAATTCGCATGGCAGAATGTATAATATGGCTATGAAGACTATGAAAAATTGAAAACCAATAATCAAAACCAAACGGTCAACACAAATGAGCTATGAAATCATTCTACTATAGGAACATCTTCTAACACATAATTAGGAGTTAGGAATACTTTGCAGCTCTGCTACAAACAAATATATATATATATATATATATATATATATATATTTCAACTTAACGTTACTTAACGTGATTTTCAGTCTCATGAGAATCTTGTCCAACACCTTCCAGGTTTATATAATGACTTGTTGTCTTCAACCAAGAGAATGAAAGTAAGATGAATACTTGAGTGATTAAGCAATTTTAGTCGATATAAACAAATTGGTAGCAGAGGTATAGTAAATTAATTGGAGGAATTTCTTACCGAAGATGTTGATCATACAACCCGTTGCATCCATAGTGAAAACAATTGCTGCAATTGTGGGACTCTCTCTCAGGGTATAGAATTGAGGTCAAATAGCAGAGAATAACATTTCTGAATTTGTCTCCTTTGAAGAGAAGAAAATTAAAAAGTGTGGGATTCACTAAGAGCAAATTAGGTCTTCATCATTCTTAATGCCTTTTTTTTTTCTTTTGTACAAAGTGGTAGTGGTAATTTTAGCTAAAAGACACAAGTATTTACAAGGTAGTGTCATTAGTTGTCAATTACTGCGGTATTGCAAGGAATATTAAATTACAATGACATCTTACTAATATTTTAGAGCATTTGAGAAATTGTTAAATATAAGATGTCACTAACGATATAATAACATCCTGTGGTATTGTTGAGAAATTGTCGCCATAGTGATTTATTGTGTGATTTGAGAATCCATTGTCATTAAATCTTGGAAGCTAACGCCACTTTCAGTATTTATTTTGACATTGTTTATAATTGTTATGTAAGTAATCTTGTAATGGCATTTTCAAGAAAATGTCAGTGAGATTGTGCCACTGTTAGGGATAGGGTTCTATTCGAGCTAGAACGAGCTCCAATAATTATTAATTAAGGGAGAAGAGAGACTAAATTTGAGATAACTAAACTTTTACTTATTTTCTGAATGAATAAAATTTACAAGACTTGGACTATTTATACTAATAAACCTAGACTACTAAAGGAAATAAAAATCTAATACTAATCTAATTAAATAAAGATTCTTAATCTAACACTAACATAAGACTCCTAATATAAGAATAACATAACTTAATAAACTAGTTTCCTAATTAGTAAACCCTGCGGCCTTCATCTTGGGCCGTATCAATCCTTCCCCCTTAACAGGCTCTTGTCCTCAAGACCTTTTTTTTCGTTTTCTCCAATTCATAGCCACTATGCCTTTAGAACCTGCATGACAAGCCATCACATTGTTGCGATGGATCACCATCCTTGAATGGTTGTTAATCTTTGCAAGGAAAAACAAGGCTATTCTAGTTTTAATTTGAGGTTGTGGTAAGATCGCCATGTTGATGTGGACTTTCACTATTTCCACGTTGGTCTTAATTTGAGTGGCCTCCTTTGGCATTTTGATGACAACTTTAAACTCAAGATCTTGAGTGTTGCAAATCATTGACAACGGCGGCGATGTTGGTGGCGGTGGAGGTGGTGATTGTATTGGTGGAAGATTTTGTGAACGTGCACTCAAATTTCTTTCAATCTTTGACTGGATGAGGAAATTCGTTTGCGCAATAACCTTCTTCAAATCAGTTTGCATAGCCATCATTATTTGCATCATAGATTCAAAACGCTGGCTGGTTGTTGTTTCGACTTCCACCAATTTAGATTGGAATTGTCGTGTGAACTCAGCAACATTGACATCTTCCGATGATGTGGAGCCTTCTTTCCGGGGAGGCATGATCACAAGTGGTAAAGGAAAGCACCAATTGTTAGGGAAAGGGTTCTATTCTAGCTAAGCTCCAAGAATTAATTAAGGGAGAAGAGACTAAATTTAAGATAGCTAAACTTTTACTTATTTTCTGAATGAATAAAATTTACAAGACTTGGACTATTTATACTAATAAACTTACACTACTAAAGGAAATAGAAATCTAATACTACTCTAATTAAATAAAGATTCATAATCTAACACTAACATAAGACTCCTAATATAAGAATAACATAACTTAATAAACTAGTTTCCTAATTAGTAAACTCTGCGGCCTTCATCTTGGGCCGTATCAATCCTTCCCCCTTAACAGACTCTTGTCCTCAAGACCTTTTTTTTCCGTTTTCTCCAATTCATAGCCACTATGCCTTTAGAACCTGCATGAAAAGCCATCACATTGTTGCGATGGATCACCATCCTTGAATGGTTGTTAATCTTTGCAAGGAAAAACAAGGCTATTCTAGTTTTAATTTGAGGTTGTGGTAAGATTGCCATGTTGATGTGGACTTTCACTATTTCCACGTTGGTCTTAATTTGTGTGGCCTCCTTTGGCTTTTTGATGACAACTTTAAACTCAAGATCTTGAGTGTTGCAAATCATTGACAACGGCGGCGATGTTGGTGGCGGTGGAGGCGGTGATTGTATTGGTGGAAGATTTTGTGAACGTGCACTCAAATTTCTTTCAATCTTTGACTGGATGAGGAAATTCGTTTGCGCAATAACCTTCTTCAAATCAGTTTGCATAGCCATCATTATTTGCATCATAGATTCAAAACGCTGGCTGGTTGTTGTTTCGACTTCCACCAATTTAGATTGGAATTGTCGTGTGAACTCAGCAACGTTGACATCTTCCGATGATGTGGAGCATTCTTTTCGGGGAGGCATGATCACAAGTGGTAAATGAAAGCACCAATTGTTAGGGATAGGGTTCTATTCGAGCTAAGCTCCAAGAATTAATTAAGGGAGAAGAGACTAAATTTAAGATAGCTAAAGTTTTACTTATTTTCTGAATGAATAAAATTTACAAGACTTGGACTATTTATACTAATAAACTTACACTACTAAAGGAAATAGAAATCTAATACTACTCTAATTAAGTAAAGATTCATAATCTAACACTAACATAAGACTCCTAATATAAGAATAACATAACTTAATAAACTAGTTTCCTAATTAGTAAACCCTGCGGCCTTCATCTTGGGCCGTATCAATCCTTCCCCCTTAACAGACTCTTGTCCTCAAGACCTTTTTTTTCGTTTTCTCCAATGCATAGCCACTATGCCTTTAGAACCTGCATGAAAAGCCATCACATTGTTGCGATGGATCACCATCCTTGAATGGTTCTTAATCTTTGCAAGGAAAAACAAGGCTATTCTAGTTTTAATTTGAGGTTGTGGTAAGATCGCCATGTTGATGTGGACTTTCACTATTTCCACGTTGGTCTTAATTTGTGTGGCCTCCTTTGGCTTTTTGATGACAACTTTAAACTCAAGATCTTAAGTGTTGCAAATCATTGACAACGGCGGCGATGTTGGTGGCGGTGGAGGCGGTGATTGTATTGGTGGAAGATTTTGTGAACGTGCACTCAAATTTCTTTCAATCTTTGACTGGATGAGGAAATTTGTTTGCGCAATAACCTTCTTCAAATCAGTTTGCATAGCCATCATTATTTGCATCATAGATTCAAAACGCTGGCTGATTGTTGTTTCGACTTCCACCAATTTAGATTGGAATTGTCGTGTGAACTCAGCAACGTTGACATCTTCTGATGATGTGGAGCCTTCTTTTCGGGGAGGCATGATCACAAGTGGTAAATGAAAGCACCAATTGTTAGGGATAGGGTTCTATTCGAGCTAAGCTTCAATAATTAATTAAGGGAGAAGAGACTAAATTTAAGATAGCTAAACTTTTACTTATTTTCTGAATGAATAAAATTTACAAGACTTGGACTATTTATACTAATAAACTTACACTACTAAAGGAAATAGAAATCTAATACTACTCTAATTAAATAAAGATTCATAATCTAACACTAACATAAGACTCCTAATATAAGAATAACATAACTTAACAAACTAGTTTCCTAATTAGTAAACCCTGCAGCCTTCATCTTGGGCCGTATCAGCCACTAAAAGTCATTTTCGTTGTAGTGACGTAATATATGTATCACCGCCTCCTCATCATGCGACAGAGATCACAAGCCCCCGAATCTGTAATTTTCTGGATTTTACGAAGGTGATTGGTAGCAAGGCGATTTTGGTGCGCAAGCCATATGAAAAAATCAATCTTGTCGCTACAGTTGAGGGACCAAATCCAGCTCAAACTCTTGGAGTGCTGCTGCAAATTAATTTGACTACGAGCAAGTGCTTTGTATACACTTTGGCACGTGAATATGCCGTTTTTCGTCTCGTTTCATAGGACTCAGTCTTCCTCGACTCCTAAATTGATCCGTATTCGCAGAATCTTACTCATTAAACTTGGAGGAATAAAAGTCGTGAGACCATCCAGTGTCCAGTTTCCATCCGTGTCGATGACGTCCACAAATTTGAGCTCCAATTCCGCGGCATCATGTTGTCGACCATGTCATTCAACACCCCGTCCCCCATCCAATTGTCAAACCATAGATATATCCTCTCGCCTCTTCCCACCATCCAACGTAAAAAAATGCTTGATATTTTGCATGCGTTTAATCAAAACTTTCCACGTCATACTATCACTCAGTTTTGGCGTGCAATCCGTGAACCTTCTAGTCTTAATGTACTTCGACCTCACCAAATCAACCCACAATCCCTCGTAATTCTGCAAAAGCTTCCAGCATAGTTTTGATAGGAGGGTCGTGTTGTTCAGCCGAGCACATCTTAATCCCAAACTGCCATCCATCTTCTCCTTAAGCATTTTTTTCCACCCAACTAAGTGCAACTTCTTTACGCTCAGATCTTGGGACCATAAAGAATCCTTATTAATTATATCCAACTTTGCACAAACGTTTTTTGGGAGCCAGCTTGACTGTACTATATGTATCGACACCACTGTAGATACAGAATAGAGCGAGAGATTCTACCATTTCCATCATGTAAGTCTCGACTGGAGCTTGTCAAAAACGTCGTTAAAATCCTCCATTTTTGTTCGGTCATGAATCAGTTGTGCGTCTAGATGCTTACCGAGAGTCGTAGTATGTGCAAACCCCAAATATTCACAAATTGTCGCTTCGTCTGCCTATCTCCACCATGTGGAGATAAACCTTAGATTTTGGCACACTCAACTTAAGCCCCGACAACATGCAGAACATATCAAGCGCCTTCTTTATTTCTCATGCCGTTTTAAGAGTTCACTTTCCCATCAATATGAGGTTGTCGGCAAAGAAAAGGTGAGAGATCTTTGGCCCTCCTCGACATGGTGTAATAGGTTCCCATATTTTCTTCGTCACAGCTTATTGGATCAAATACGTGAGTCGTTCAATACACTGAACAAAAAGATACGGAGATAGGGGGTCCCCTTGCCTCAGTCCGCAATCGTGCTTGAAAGCTTCAAGTGGTTCGCAATTCCACAAGATTCTTGTTGAGGCGTTAGTGACACAGAACATAACCAACTCAATGATGTGAACCGAAAAATTAAACACTCTCAAAGTCTCTTCTAAAAAACTCCAGTTAATATAATCATAGGCCTTTTCTAGATCTAGTTTAAGAATCATACATTCAGTCTTGTTCTTCTTTTTATTTCTCAGCGAATGTAAGACCTCTTGCACAACAAAAATATTATCTTGTGTGCTGTGACCTTTAATAAAGCTCGATTGCGTAGGCGCAATCAACTGAAGCATGATTTCATTCAGTCTCAGAGTAATGCACTTCGTGAATAATTTGTAAGTAACATTGCAAAGAGATATGGGGCGAAACTGAGAAATAACAGCAGGGCATGTTACCTTCGAGATGAGGCACAGGAAGGTGGCGCAAACACTAGGATCAAACTCTCGGTCCTTAAAAGTAGCACTTATGAATTCGAACAATGACTGGCCCATCCAGTTCCAATACTCTTGATAAATCTTAGCTTGTATGCCGTCGGGCCTTGGGGCTTTACGCGGGTGAGTCGCCCAAACTGTCTTTTTCAATTATTCCATAGTCACCTCTTCACCCGCTGGATCAGCCAAATCTGTATCCATGCAACGTTGAAAGGCCGAGACTTGTAAGCTCGGTGTATGGTGCGTTGTACCGCTAAAAAGGCCTTTGAGAAATCCGAGAGCGTGACTTTCAAGTATTTCATCCTCTTTAACCCACACCCCTTCAATTTTCAGCGTAGTAATATGGTTACGCTTCCTTCTCGCGAGTGTCGACTTATGGAAGAACTTTGTATTACGGTCCCCTTCATCGAGCCACATTATACGAGACTTCTGTTTCCAAAACAAGTTCTCTCGTTTGAGTATTTCATTGAACTTGGACAACAGCTCAAGTTCAAGGTTCAAGAGGAAATCATTCAGCCTTATGGATAACGCACTTTGCGTTCCCTCAATGAGTTTGCATAAGCGCTTATTGGTCTTAAAAATATTCCCAAACTTCGCTTTGTTCCACAACACCATATGCAATATAACTATGCTTATGGCCTCCAATAAAGTCGCGCTTTCCCCCAAATCCACTTCATATTCTCCTCACACTCAGCATCTTTGAGCCACATCGCCTCAAAACAGAAAGGTTGTGATCTAAGCACCTTATCCTTTCCCGTGCAGCAGGTAATAATCACGTGGTGGTCTCTCTTCATTCACGGCAAGTGAAATATGGCCGAATCCGGGAATCACTCAACCAAAATTTGATTGGAAAGGGCTCGGTCAAGTCATTCCATAATATTCGCATCCCCATCCCTCTTGTTGGTCCACATAAAAATCGGCCCATGAAATCTGAGATCTTGGACACCCCATGAATTAATACGATCTTGAAACGCAAGACAACGCTTACCCACGTTCGCGTTTCCACCTTGTTTTTCATGCGCGTATGCGATTTCATTAAAGTCCCCTGTATGAGCCATGGGTTTACCATCCCCCTCGCCATATTTTTGAGCTTGTCGAAAATCTGAACTTTATCCTCGTCATAAGGCTTCGCATAGATACCGGACATTAGCAATTAATCCTGATTTTGTCGTCGATTGAGCGCATGTATTCCTTGGTCATCAACATCCGTAATTTCCACATATGTATCCCCCGAGTTCCATAACATCCATATCCCTCTGTCCATACCCTCCGTTGGAGCAATAAGGAAATCCATATAGCCCAATCTTGGGACAATCTCTTGAGTTTGCTCCGCCTAGACCCGAGTCTCAATAAGATATACCACATCTAGACTATGAGACCGAACTAGTTCTCGATAGTTGGCCATAAAATTCTTGGCCCCTGCACTCTGGCAATTCCACGTAACTATCTTCATATTATACATACTAAGGTGGTAGTCGTAGATGGGGTAAGCAAGTCCCCGACCCATACATGACAGTATCAAATGTCTTACAATCTCAAAGGTCACAGATACTTGTCTGTTCCTCTCCCGTGTTGTCATCTCCAACCTCTGCCAACAAGAACGTAGATTCTACACCCTTTCCACGATCGTCGTGGTTTTCGCTAATTCTCATATTGTTGATGGGATTGTCACATTGTGGATATGCCGCTCCTCTATTAGTGATATCTTCGAGTGCCCGTGGAAGTTGCTTTCATGTGTTTTTATTTCCCAAAAGTCCGGAGGAATCATCATTACCATCCCTCCATTTACCCATGCTACTTAGTTCCCGTCGTTCTGCTCTATGTACCGTACTCTCATCAAGAACGATCATTTCATTCCCCAAACCGTTATCTAACTCGTTGGGGCTGCAAATTTATTCGAGTTCAGAGTGTTATTCACCCCCTCAGTTATAGTAATTCTGGTCGAGCTCTTATTATTTCCTTTCTTCGTGTTTGTAGTTTTAGAAGGAAACTTGTTCACGTTACCAGAGTTGCCTTGTGCGTTAGAGTCCTTTCCGGGGTGGAATTGAATACTATTCCAATATAGCTTTTGGTTGGAACATGGTCTTACTCGCTTGTTTGCTGCTCTCTCTTTGGCTTCTCTAGAGAATAGCCCTTGCATTGCCACTACCACTTTCTTTTACCCACAACTTATTCCTTTGGACTTGCATCCAATCCCCAAAACCCTCTTTAGTAATTTCTTCCACCGCGTCTTCTCTTTCTTTAGTCCTAGTCTGGACTGCACTCTCGGCCTCGGTTGATATTATCTACTCATTTGTTGTTAACTCCGCTAGCACGGTAAGCTTATCTTTTCAATGTCCCACACGTTCGTATGCGTAGCAAAGAGATTGAAAATTTTAGTACATAAGTTGATACGCTTCATCTCTTAAATAAAATCCCCGATTTAGCAGTTCCTCTGTCGAGACTTGGACGCAGGACCTTGCGTACTTGCCCCTTGATGCAGCGCATGTGTTGCCAACAATCTTTATTGGAACTCCAATGCTCTCGTCTATCGTCTGAATCACATGCTCATCATAAAGTTCAAGCGGTAGATCCATTACCCTCACCCATGTAATAACATAATCCACATTGTCATTCTTTGCATCGTAGTTTGGAATCCAAGTTCGAACGGATAAGAAGCTACCCGTTAGCTTCCATGGTCCTTGGGTTAGGATCTGTTCCCTTTGTTGCGTCGAGATTCCTTTGAGGAAGTAACTGCCATATCCCAAATCGACTACCTCGCAGCCGGATGTAAGATTCCACATATTGCTCCGCTTGTTTAAAGGGGTGGGATAGAACCACGACTTTCCCAGAACCTTGATAAGGATCACATCTTTCCACTTGTTATCCTATGACTGTTGGTATTCCTCGCTAATTTCTAGGGTTTTGAGGAGTTTCGCATCATGTGGGGGATGAACCCTAATTTTGGTGCGATTAATCTCAAACTTCGATGCGACAATCAGAACATCTTTAAGTCTCAATTTGTTCTCATATGATTCTTTCGCATCATGCAGATCGTTCTTGGTCGAATTCTTATGCAGTATGGTTTGCAAGTTCGAACCTAGGTCACATAAGGCGGATGCGCATGCGTGGTCGTGGGTAGATGCGCGTGCGCCGATGCGCATATTTTGAAAAATTAAATTGTTAATGAGGCTTTAGTGCATCTATTAGAAAAATATAAAGTTCTTGCAAATGTTAAGTGAAGTCGTCTATATTGATGTGATAAAGAAATAAATGTTGATTACTTTTATTAAAACATGTGCTAAATTTAGTCTTTGATATTTGTTAATCGAGATAAGAGTTTAAATGTTTTAGTCCTTATTAATTTTTATGTTCTTTCTTATTTGTGCGACACCGTCACCACCATTGGAACCGTCTCAACGAGACGAAGGTTTTAGTCAAACTTTAAATAAAATTTTCGATGATTTTTGGTGGAAAAATTGCCAAAAACTGGAAAATGAAGCAATTCGCACAAACGACCAAAGTTTAGGGGGCACTGCCGCTAAAACTAAAGTTCTGACCCTGTGCGGTAAATGACCCCATAGTTTGGGGGGTTTGATAGAATTATCCCTAGTTAATACTTGAAGACTTAATAAGGAAGGCTACGTGAGACTGAGATGTCTGGATACAAAGTACATGGATCTTTGACTGATGGGTCTATCACACTCCACTCGAGTTTCGACCCGCGTATGGATCCAGACTTATGAGCCACCAAATATCCGTTTGATAATTTTGTTCACCCATCTAATTAATTCTTACCTCATAAGTTAACTATATACAAATTATAGATATTTTATATTTAAACATGCAAACATTTGGTTAGTCAGTAAAACTACCTAAATAATCATATTCTAAATTAACTTGGTTAAAATCTTAAAGTTCTATGGCTTGCATCGTGAAAGATCAGTGATAAAGGCAATATTCTTCAGCATATTTTGAAGAAAGAACATTTGAGACAAGTGTTGAAAATTAGATGATCAAATTTGTCCATCGACAACTCTTATTTATGGATCAAAAGACAATTTTTTTGAAATAAATGTAATTTTACAAAAATATTAGGAAAATTCAATTGAATGCAAAACTGTGGGAAGTTGCAACTTTTCATATAAATTTTAGGGAAAAAGTACGGACTATACCCATCGTTTAGCCTCTTTTACGAAACTATACCCAACCTTTGAACTTTTGCAACACTATACCCAACCGTTGAAAAACGTAACTATACTATACCTATACTAATTTTCCGGCAAAAAAACCTCATATTTCGACGTCATGACATCATATTCCGTTTTGGTCGAGGGCAAAATAGACATTACACAAATATATGCATAAAAAATATTAAATTTAAAATATATCAATTTTTTATTATTAAAATAAAAGAAAAATCCATCGTCTTCTTCCCCAGCAGATCGGACCACCGGATCGGACCACCTGCCTCACCAGACCCACCTTTCCCCCACTCTCCACCCCCACCGGAACGGACACCACTGCAAATCGCGGTGGTGGTGGTGGCCGGAGTAACGCCCTTCGTGGCGAAATCGTGCAAGAAATCGATCGAAACCAACACCGGAGTAACGCCCTCCTCGCCGGTAAATACCGAAACTCCACGAAATCGATCAAAACCAACGCCCTCCGTTGCGATATCGTGCAAGGATTCCAGAAATCTTCTTCACACACGACGCAAACGAGAGGAAGACGGTCGGCTTAAGGAAAATCGATGTCACTCCGGCGAAAGGGTTTAAGGAAAACCGATCTATACCCGGCGAAAAATAACTCGTGGTGGTGGTGGTGGCACTCGTGGTGGTGGGGTGGCGTCGAAATTCGGTGGGGGGGTGGGGGGGGCGCTGGTGAAGAAGAAGGGTAATTTTTAATTTTTGTTTTAATTTTTTTTGGATTTTAATAATAAAAGTATATATCTTAATATATATATTTTATTTGAGTTTCAATAATAAAAAATATATTTATGAAATAATGATTTTTTTTCTTTTTGTTATATATTTATATATGTTAAGGAATTAAACATCTTATTGTTTTTAATATATGAAGATATACTTTTTTATATATTTACGTATATTAAGGAATTCAATATCTTATTATTTTAAATTGCATGTCAATAATAAAAAATTTATATACATATACTTTTTTGTTGATTTCAATAATAAAAATTATTTTTATGAAATAAATAATGATTTTTTTTTCTGTTTTTTATATATTTATACATGTAAAGGAATTAAATATCTTATTATTTTTAATAAATAAAGATATATATTTTTATATATTTATATATGAAGGACTTACCTGTTTTACCCCTCAAAAATTTGAATTTTGGCCGGAAATTTAGTATAGGTATAGTATAGTTACGTTTTTCAACGGTTGGGTATAGTGTTGCAAAAGTTCAAAGGTTGGGTATAGTTTCGTAAAAGAGGCTAAACGATGGGTATAGTCCGTACTTTTTCCCTAAATTTTAAATCATGTTTCAAACTGAAAAATAGAATTATATTAATCAATTCGAAGCTCACAAAAATAAAAAATTGAATTAATTAACTAACGAAATATATTAATTTGTTGTCTTCTCCGAATAGGCAGCTATATTTAGACCCATTTATTAATAAAGACACAACAACCTCATTGTACGCCTGAGAGGGAGTAAACCAATTAATGGGGACAAATGCCTTATCAGCAAGCCTCTCGATCCCTGCCTAAACCAAAGAGAAATTGAATAAGAAACCATATACATGCCAATCCTAGGTCAAACGAAGCAAACTCTACAAATTCAACTCGTCCTAACTCCTAATAAACGAATTCAGAGAGAGAGAGAGGGATGGATTAGGCAATTTTAAATGGTGTTAATAGAAGCAAAATGCGTCTATAGTAAAAGTTCATGTAAAAACTATTTTACAAAAAAAATTACGTACCAACTTGACTATCTCAAACTACTAGCTCCAAATTGATTTATAATACTTTTTCTAAGAATAATATTACTCCCCGTCTTCCCCGAATTTTTATGTGGGGGTTAATTATTTCAATTTGCTTGCAGAAATCACCGGCTAAATTTGTATTTTGATTTATACACAAATCCAACTGAATTTACACTTAAAACGTGAATATAGGTCCAACTTCCAACTTGAAACATATCTATCTATTAATATAAGCCAAAACATTTTGTGACACCATCGGACCAAAAAAAATACTTTAAAAAAGGATTACTATTAATTTTTTATTATTATTAAAATCCCATTCATCCATTTTATCAGCTTTAGTTTTCAAGTTACAAAACTCAAACAATTGAAAAAATAAAACACTGATGCACACGTTGGTACAGACAAATTAAAAAGAAGAGAAAAAGAAACGTCAAATTGTGAAAATCTTTGAAATTTAACCACCGAGAAATCTGCTCCCACGAGAAAATCTTGACACGTTATATCCTCAACTCTCGTATTTCTCTCAACTTCCCCTAAACCATTTTATTTACTTTCTGAAATAAAATTGTTTCTTATTCTTTTTCCCACACTCTTCACGATTCTCTGCCAACTAGAACCAAAAGTAAAGAGAATTTTGATTAATTATAATTCCTATTTCAGTTTGTTTTTGCCAAAATGAATTTTGTGTCACTGAATCTTATCTATTTTCATTGTTGTAGGCATAATTCCATAAGAAACGTGTGATGCATGATGGAGAGGACACTGATCATAAATGGGAAAATAGGAACATAAAGACAAGGGAATACATGCAGAGACCCAACATTTTCAAGAATTTTTTATAGGTGATTTCATGTTTTCCAGCACTTACACTTTCTTATAACTTCTTCAAGCCTTCTTTTTCTGCAGACCACGGTTCTTTGGCTATTAAGAAAGAAACGGTGAATTGCCTTACAAACTCTCTCATTTGTATCCGTTTCTTATAATTTTAGTTGTTGTGCTTCATAATGTTACTACGTGAAAAGTTAATTTATTTTTCTGTAAGATTATATATTGTGGAATTACTTTAAGAGTTTGAGTTTTAAATGATGCTAAATTTCAGGATATGATTGGTTCTTGGTTGGTGATTTCATGGATGAGAAAGAAGTCTTTAATTGAAAGAAACCGTAATTAAAAAAGCTTTTTAATTACTCAAAGAAACTCTCTATTTTATATTTCTTAACATTTTGTCATTTATATTTTCTATATTATTTTAGTAATGAACATGCTCTTGATCTCCATGTATTCAAGAGTTGTTTGTGAATTTTTTTATTCAAAAATACTTTTTGAATCTTTTGCTTTTCACCAAAATTAAATAATTAATTGATATGATATCTTTATTGGCAGGTGTTCAAAGTTGCAGGAGATATTGTGTCGCATTCTTCCATGATTGTGCGACTACAAAAATTGTAAGAAGCGAAATGTAACAACATAATTAGTACATGTATTGAAGTGTGAAGAAAGACTGAATATTTTAGTTTATCGACAACCGCACATTTATAATATTTTCTTAGTTGTCGTTTGTTTTGTTAAAGTCTTCTTAGTTGTTATTTTTGGTTATTTGTTTTCCTAAATGTATGTATGTGATGGATTCACAATTTTACACACAATGACTTACACAGTTAATTAATGCACAATCAATAAAAGTTGAAACTTTTCAATAGTAGATAGCGTATACTATCCTTGAAAGCATGTTATATTCTATATACTATTATATAAAAAAACTCACTGTGACACCAATCTTTTGATTTCCAACTTTAACCTTTGAGTTTTAGCTATATTGTAAAAGTATATTATTAAATCCCCAAAATAACCTTACAAATTAAGTTAGACTAGTTAATTACACTATTCATTGTAATTAATGATTTACTTTCCCTATAATATATTTTTCTTCCATTGTTATATTCTAAATTTATGGCACATGTTATCTAGATAAATTTTCTTCTTTAACTCACATAGAATGACATTGAAAAAAGAATTATGCTCGCGGGAACCGCGTGCTCCATTTGCTAGTATTTAAAAAAGTAAGCTTTTGTTTTCATATAATAAACATCTAAATTGATTATATTGTGTAAGCCATTTAATTAATTTTGCTCTTCCAGTGGTGAATTGTGTTTAGGTTTGATAGCAACGTAGTTGTTCACCCTCTTTTTACTATTAAATGCATAGACAACTCTTAAGCAAACTTGAAGATAAGTTAAATCAGGGAAAAAATCGAAATTGGTCCTTATTGTGTCTTAGTTACAGTTTTCGTCCTTTATTGTGTCTTTGTTTTATTTTGGTCCTTTATTGTGTGTTTCAGTACGATTTTGGTCCTTCAGATGGAATCTCAGCCGAAAATGTCATGTACGAGCACGTGTTGCCCTCAATTCAATTTTTTTGAATTTTCCACAAACATATTCGCATGTTGGAACAACAATTTTAATTTTTTTATTTAAAATTTTGACCCGTCCGATCCGGATAACCCGGTCAAATCGGGTTAGCCGGGTCAGAATTTTAAATAAAAATAAATAAATAAAATTGAAACTAGCGTTTCCACATGTGAATTTGCATGTGGGAATTAAAAAAGCTTTTATTTTGGCCGGCAAGTGCTCCCACGTGATATTTTCGACTCTGACATCTTCCTGAGGACCAAAATTGTAGTGAAATACACAATAAAGGACCAAAATAAAACAAGGACACAATAAAGGACCAAAACTGTAACTAGGACACAATAAAGGACTAGTTTCGATTTTTTCCCGTTAAATCAGAGTTTTATTTTTTCTATTTATTTACAGTTGAATTAGCTAACTCTTATTTAAAGATAACTTCAATCAGAGGTTCTTCGGGACAATTGATTCATTTGGATTAGCTTAAGAATTTTACACGCGGTTCTCGCGTATGTCAAAGTCGCTAGATTTGACATGATGTGTGCCAAGTGCTATCTGTAGAATTTCTTTGTTTTATTTATTATGACTTTTAACTTACTTGATAATTTAATGCAATTATTTATTATACAATCCTAATTAGACCATACTCATGCTTTTAGCATCTCTAAATCTTTGTAGCATACATATTTTTTGTTCTCATTAATTATACAACAAAAATTATATAAATTGTTTTTGTCTTAAAAGAATCCGCGTTGCACGCGGTCCCGCGTGCACTCGATTGCTAGTATATATATATATATATATATATATATATATATCAATTATCATGTACTGCACAACACATACTCATTGTAAATTATATATTTAGTACCTGCACTCTCAAATATAATATAAAATACAACATCGCCTCTTTTTAGGCTACCATCTGGCGGACCCATACACTACAAAAAAAATCATCTATTATGACAAATTATCATGACAAAAATAAATATCATCACAATAAAATCATCTGTTGTGACGAGATAAAGTTTCATCACAAAGCAAATACTTTTCGTGATGAATTGCAGTTTTGTCATAAGAAGTTGTTCTGTTATGATAAATATTTAAAGTTCGTCATAAAAAAATACGCAAAACAGTCCTTTATTTTGCGCCAAAATATATGCGACGAAAATTTCATTTCTTATGACAAAACTCGTTGTCACGTTGTAATTTTGCTTATGACAAGTATTTTTTTCGTCACTACAACATTAATAGTGTAAAATTCTGCAATATTTAACTTGTTATTATCAAAATTATATTAATTTTAAGTATATATGTTATGTTAAACGGTTCTTTAAATTATACACGAACTGTAACTAATAATCTAAAAAGTTATTTTAAGGTTGAATAAACTAGTTAACTATTAATTTTGTGATGTTTTTTTGATAGAAATATTATAAATATTAGGAATATCCTTTAAAATATCAATAGAATTAAAAAGAGGATATTATCCCATTTCCACCGATCGATTCGTATTTCACTTTTCACTTATCCGAAAACCCTCTTCCCTCCAATTATTTTCATGAGCCGCCCTAATTTCCCTCCATTTCACAGAAATTCAACTCTAGGGTTTGCTAATTTCTTTCTTTCTTTCTCATTTCCTAACACCCTCTCCTTTTCATTCAACGTTGTTTCAACTCGCGCAAAGCGGTGTCGCTCCTCCGCCGCCTATTCTTGCAGTTGCATTACTCGAGCATCCGGATGCTCTCGTGGCCTACCTTTTTGCCCCAAACAATTAATCGGTATGTAGTGTATGGAGAAAGAAGTTACTTTATTCTTTCTCCTCAAACAATTAATCGGTATGTAGTGTCAATTTTTTATCGCTGGCTACTAATTCGTTTTTTGTGCGTTATTATGTAATGCAGATTAATATGTGCCTATTTGTCTTTGCTTCACTATTTTGTTTTTCGTATTAGCGATACAAGTGACTAAATTAGTTTTTTTTTTTTTTAGAATTTTATCTAATGTTAAATGATTATGAGGATTGCATTATTTAATGCCATGTTGAACAACGTTTTGTGTACAACTCCACAATCTGAACACGAACACCAATTGCTCGATAAAATGACGTAAAGAGCAGAAACGCCATTTTTGGTTTAAGAATGAAAGATAGAAACACTGTACACACACTAACACTAGTGACCTGTAAAGATGAATATATACAGCAGAAGAAAAGCTAACACACACTAACTAGCTGAATTAACTGATTAACTAAGAACTTTACATAATTAACTGTGGTTAGCAATAATTAGAGGAGTTGTAAAAAATGATGGCTGACCGAGTTTACTGGAAGAAACTTGAGGTGTATGTTTACAAATTTGAAGTCATGAATTGAGATTGAAGTTATGTATATACAGAGTCTATTCAAGCATAGATGTTATGTATTATTTAATCAATATCTGGTCTACAAGGGTTTGAAAATATAGGATGATATTCTTTGCATTATTCTGACTTGTCTTCAGTGGGAAATATTTTCTTATCAATGTTTGTTATGTATTTGTCTCTAACTTTAATGTGCATTTGGACTATATAAACTTGTAACAAAAGTTTTGTAGGAAGTTGATTCTATTAATTACTAGTGCTTGAAGTGTGGATTGATATGTTGTTGTAATCAGTAATGCTATTAAGCTCCTGTCAATCCGTAAGTAGGAAAGTTGGGTTTGCCATATTCTTAAATTCAAGTTATCTGTGATCTTTAGTTATTGAGAGACTGAGGTGTATGCAAAGTTTTAACTTGTGTAGTTCATTTAGCTTGGGCCAGTATGTAGCTTTAAGTTCCAGATCTGATATAATTTTCAGACTAATTGAATCTAAACTAAAGTGTTGCCAGTTTAAGTTAATCATCTATGAAGTCCAAACTCGTCTTTTAATAAAGTTACATATGTTATTTGTTCCAAAACACAGAATTAGCCTTATCTGGAAGTAAAATATTAATATCATACTTATAGAGATGAAATATGAGATGGGATCAACTATGAATGGATTTAATGAGAATTCAACAACATCTTTTCTCAAAACTGATAATTTCACCAGCTATCATAACCTTAGTTCTCAATTAATAAAAAAGTCATATGATGTCTAGATTGATTTTGCTTCTCGTGAGGTCTTTCAAGAAATTACGGTATATAACTTTCATTTATATGCAGGGAGCAACTACACATTGCAAGGAATTTTCTTTTCAAACTTCCTGTTGCTGCCAGGCTAAGATGCTCGACTGCCAATATGAGATGTTATTAGACAGTAATAGTTTTCTTTCAACAATATGTTTTTTCTTTATTTTGCTGATTGAAACCTTCCTTTGAGTTACTCTCAATGTTTCAAGATTGTTCCATGTTGAATACACGTGGCATGTTATTGGTTTACGAGGAAGAAACAACATGAAGAATAATGTTTGTTTAATCTGGATGAAGGTATACACAAGTTCACATTGAATCTCATTAGTTAGAGTTGGTATTCATGAACTAAGAGACTAAAATATATGCAGATAGTTGAGCTTCTGGCTGTGATTTCTTTGCTAAAACATATCCTCCTCATATTTTGGCTCATTTAGTGATTAGCCTCAATATGTGCAACTTTTGCTTTATATGATTCTTTCATCGTGATAATGATTTGCCCTTGCAGGAAAGTTTCTGTTAAGACCTCTACTTTTGAACTTTACTTTTGAACTTGCTGATCATGATCTACTAACAATAGCAATTGGCCCTGGTGCAAGTATGTCACTTGTTTAAAGATTTCTTTCAGCAATATTTTAGAAAGCTTTATCATTTTCTATATGGCCTTATTATTGTATTTTAAAGAATGGTGCCATAACTATTTTGTTTACATATTAGGAAGATTACTCTCTTATTCGAAAAAAGATAAATAAATATTGTACTTGAGGGTACCTAAACTGCATTTTTGTGTTCAGTAGAATTTTCTGGAAGCAAAGGAAGCTGTTGAATGTGTAAGAAATGGTACTTGAATATACTCAACGCTGATAGGCTACAACAGCCCAGGAATAAAGACAGAAAGTTGCATACTCCAGCTGCTGTTGATTTGGTTTTGCATCCTTGAGGAGCAAGTGAAGTTTGTACGAGAAAATATCACCGATTTCATGCTACAAAGAATTTCTCTGGCTATCATTCAAGTAGGTTAATTCCAAACCTTATTAATTGCAGCCCCATCAATTTTTTATTTCCATATAGCTATCTTGGTTTTGATTATCTGCCTGTTGTTTTAGTCTTACCTGCATACTTATCGCTCTGATTAGATGGCATCAGTTCATGTTATCAGAAGCCATTGAATCTATTCCCGTATACTTGTCTTAGTAAAAGGCTTCATGATTAGAGCTTCTAATTACTTATTTATGCAAGTTAATTCCTATTATTTTTTATTATAATTTTTTTCAACACACCATGCCTTCGATTAGCAGAATCACAAGCCAAGAACTTATTCTATACTCTGGAGAGTTCCGATGGGTTGGATAAACCTGTATTAATACTGAAATAAGATTTTGATGTCTTGTGTGCTTTTTAGAACAAAAGTTGACCCAAAGAGTTCTTTTGACCTCTTATCAGGTTGTGATTGATTTTAAATCCACCCAAAAGATTACATGTTTGAACGTGTAAGATTTTCCTTTCATTTGGTTCTGGATTTGAAATTGATTTCTCACTACATTTGCTTAGTTCAATGTTTTGTTATTATTTGTGAAGGTACCCTGGGGTCAGGTGCTTAAGAGTCCAAGAAATATCTTGGAAGTATACTTTTTGAGTTGGTGGTGGACTATATCATTTGTTTAGAACTTTTGAAATTAAATTGAAAGAAGTTGTTTGTACTGAATATTAAGTGTTGTAAGGATGGTTGATACTTTTGTTGGTTATTTATAGAAAAATGTTTTTTAGTTGGTTTGTTTCAATTAGCTTTTAATTATTGTGGTAATTTTGTTGAATTTCATAAATAATAAATAATTTTGAATGGACACAATTGTAGAGCAGCATCTAAGAACAAAAAAATCACAATTGTGAATTGGATCTCACACGTGTAGAAGCTATTGTGATGAAATTCGTTGTCACTGTAGCAATGAGGTTATTGTGATGAATAATTTAGTCATGATACTCTTACAAACACCCAGTTTGTTGTGACGAAATTAAGGTGTTGTGATGAAAAATTAATATTAATGTGATGATAATTTTGTCACAACAATCCATATTGTTATGACGAAAGTCTTGTTCGTCACAAGCTATAGTGACGATCGAAGTTTTTGTCACTAGAACCCTATTGTGACGGGTCTGTAGTGGCAAACCTCCAAATCGAGAATTTCGTCACAAGAATCATTTTATGACAATTTCTAAGCTTGTTGTGACAAATTTTTTTGTCATAATAGATGATTTTTTTTGTAGTGATAATTTTTTTTATTATTATTTTATTTTTTTGTAGAGCCATCTTGATCGATTTTTCTTCATTAAATTTTTTAATTTATTTGAATAAAGATTAGCTGGGCTAGAAAGAAATAAATAATTCTCAAACAACATAAATGATAAATGTAAACTAAGAGATATTAAATTGTAAAATCTCACCTCATGTAAGGGCCACTACAAGAAAATTGATTATTAGCTAGGACTATTGGCTACGGATGGTGTAGGCAATGGTGGTTTTGCCATTGGCTATGGAACATTCGTAGCCCTTGGTCATTTTTTGGATTAAAAAAAAAAAACTCATTGGTTACGGATATATCCCATCGCTCTTGACCATAGGTGACAGGAAAATCCGTAGCCATTGGTCAAAGGCGACGGGCATCCGTCGCCCATAGTCCACTAATAATTAAAAAAAACAAAAAAAAACTATTGGCTACGGCTTGTCTTTGGCTACGGAACAATCTGTAGCCAATAATCATTGCCTAGGGAATATTCCGTAGCCAATAGTCTTTGCTTACGAAAAATCCATAGGTAATGCGTATTCTATTTTTTTCGTTTTTAGTATTTTGTGTGTATTTTTATTCAATTTTTGATTAATTACATTTCCCCCCCAAAAGTTTGTTTATTGTCTTTTGAAATTTTATTTTTTTATGAAATTCGAGAAAATATACTAATAAATAGTTTAGAAGTGTTTGGTGAAAGAAGAAATGGAAACGAGTTTGTTTTACGACTTTTGATTAATTACATTTTTTTCCCAAAAGTTCGTTTATCGTCTTTTGTAATTTTATTTTTAATGAAATTCAAGGAAACAAACTAATAAATACTTTAGATCGTCGTTGGTGAAAGAAGAAATGGAATCGAGTTTGATTTACGACTTTTGATTAATTACATTTTTTCTCCGAAAGTTTGTTTATCGTCCCTTTTAATTTCATTTTTTATGAAATTCGAGAAAATATACTAATAAATAGTGTAGAAGTGTTTGGTGAAAGAAGAGATGGAATCGAGTTGTTAATAATGCAACTCTTTTTTGACATACTCAACAATGGTAATATTATTCTTCTGAACAACTTCTTTCCTCCTACGAACAACATTGATCTATAGACATACCTGGGTCCACCACCGGCTACCATAAAATCACCCATAATTCAAGCACATGAAGATATTTAATATTCTATAAAAAATAGTATTCCTGATCTAAACACGATTTCCTCATCACTAGAACTGAGATCAAAAATGAATTTACAGGGATGATTACAAGAAAATCAAATGCCACGATTTACCCGATGAAGGATCGCTGTCAAAAAATCAAAAAGAACAAAGTTGTTTGAGTCTTTCTACTCTTTCAAATCACCCTATATGATGATTTTTATGGTAAATTCCCTTAAACCCCTAACGTATACAATGTTTTTCAAGTTGCTCTTTAAAGTTTCAAAATTAGCGATGTACTCTTTCACGAACAAATATATAGACACGTGTCCACAATGAATGGATGATTAGGGGTTCAATGGGTATAATCAATACCTTAGGAGACACATTGCTAATTCTAAATACGTGGTGAACATAGCGAGTAACATCGTATACAATAGGGCATAATTATTTAATTATTTTTATGAGGTGAAATGGTAAGGCCAAAGCCATATACTGTAATTATAACGCACTTTAGGATTCCGGATAGCATTTGAGCGGTTTTTATAATTTTAAAATTTGTGCTACATGGGGTAATCGAACTTAATTACCGATG
Source organism: Linaria vulgaris (assembly GCA_948329865.1). Lineage (NCBI taxonomy): Eukaryota > Viridiplantae > Streptophyta > Magnoliopsida > Lamiales > Plantaginaceae > Linaria > Linaria vulgaris. The sequence continues at coordinate 8,353,748 of OX415249.1, read as the reverse complement.
GAAAATTGTTTATAAGAGTGCTTTTGGTTTATCCTTTGAAAATTAAAACTATGCAAACCGGCTTGCACATCCCAGTCCTCCCAAATTGCTACCTGGTGTAATTGAGTGGACAATTAAAGTGGTAGAATTTTTATTTTTTTTATCATCAAAGAAAAATTTATTAAAAAACTAGAAAGTGAGTACCAGCAAAACTCAAATGTACATAAGCACAAATCAAGGAGAAAAGAGAAAAAAGAAGAAAATAGAATCAAGTTCTACCCATACAATTCAGAGGAAAATTATCCCAATCATAGAACGAAAAGGAGAAGTCCGTGTTCGTCGCCTTGATCCAACCCCAAGATTTTGTCGTAACTTTTTCCAATGCTTTGTCCACATTCACAAGTTCCCTCATGAAAATGATATTATTTCTAAGTACTCATATCCCCCAAATCAGAAAGAACCAAATGACTGACCATTGCTCCAAATTAAAAAACCAGATTTAGGGAACAAACCTCTGAACTGAAAGAAATGCGTCTTAAAGTCACCAGCAGGCGCAACTTTGATACCCAACCACTTGTAAGTTGCCTTCCAGATGTTATGAGCGACACCACATTCGAAAAAGAGATGATTTGAAGTTTCTACACATCCGCCACAGAGAGCGCAAAGCTGATTATTTCCATCAAGATTAATCCCACGTTTCAACAAGTTAGCTTTAGACGGGATCCTGTCAACAGATGCTCTCCGCGCAGAAGTAAGAATTTTGAGTGGCATTTTTGAGTCCTATAAAAGCTTGAGGAAAGATTTGTCCGGGTGCACATGTTGTTCGTGAGAATAAATAACGTTATAGGCTGATTTAGATATCTTTAAACTTCAATTGAATATATATATATATATATATAGATACATATATTACATATTTGCTTAACTAGAAGCTTGCATTATATAAAATAATAAAATCATCAACTGGTCATATAATGTGGAACTACTAATGAAGCGTTTTAGTCTCACGAGATTAGTCCCACTTGGTGAACATGGAGTAATTATAGTCCACAGTTGAGGTATATGAGACTTTATAATTCTTTACATAACTAAGTCAATAATTAATAAGATTACTATCAAATTTATCAAATCTCATTTAAAGAAAATAAGAAATAAGCACGATCAATAATGATATTGTAATCAATAAGCACCAAGATAGGTTCTAAATTACACCTATTGAACCTATTAAACCTATGTAGTGCACATAATAATGCATGATTTGTTTAAGACTTGAACAACCCAAACATAGATGTAAGCTATATATGAGCTGCGACAGAAACATATAAACTGCGGCATGATTATATCTGTAATGAGTTTTTTTTTTTTCTAAGATGGAGACCCAACAAACTACTGGGTCTCAGATAACATTAAAAGATAACGAGTAGCTATGTGAATACATACATATATAATATATTTGTATACATATGTATCTATGTCATAAATTTATATTATTGAAGAATTAAACGTACAATATTTGATCCAAAGATTAATATTGGTGCATCGTGATATTGCATAATTTATTTACGTTCGTAAAAAAAAACTCAAATTTCTTTTGAAAATTATTACCTAATGATGTGCTTTTTACATTAGAAATAATAGCATGAATTATTACAATATTTATACTAATAAACTTCCACAAATAAGTTATAAGCTAGCTACAATAATCAAACACAATTAATGCACAAAATAAGTTAAGATCTCCGATAAGTCTTCCTTCAAAAAGACAATCAACACCGATTCAAGAGCGGAAACTGCCTTAGCCCTTAAGGTAAGAAAAGGAGAAAATATAGCATGTGTGAGAGAGAGTGAATCAAGCATGTGAAAACTTTTCCAAACCGTGTAATAGCCGTGTAGTATTACGGATACTAAAACATATACAAAAATTCCAAACATAAAGATTTTCCAAACCGTATAGTAGTAGCCGCGATTGTGGGCAGGTGCGGGTGATGAAATAGTATAAGGAGAGTACTGATAATAAGGTACAGAAGAGTAACGTGGAAAGAGCAGAACCCTTTATATATTTATATGTTTGTTGGTAATTATATATATAATATCAGTCATTCAGTTGAGTACTCGCCTTTGTACAATGTCTTTTTTTAGTAGATTTATGTAATTTGGTTTCCAGACTCATTTAGTCATTTACACATAATATCATATTTGAACATTCTCATCCAACGTTACGAATTTATTTAACGTGGCGTTGAAGCATTTTTCTTTCATATTGTAGACAAATAAATTTTGTCTACTCCAATCAAATATTGACAAGTGTCAGATTAAAATTTTAGAAATTAAATTTAATTTGAAATTTTACTAAATTAAATTCTAATTATTAATAGGTTAATTAATGAATTTTCTAATATCTATTTGATTGGCCAATCAAATAAAGCCCCATTGAGAATTTCAGTCAATCACATTATTACATATGGAAATATGATGTGTTTCTTGATAAACAAGCCAAATTAAATCCATGCTTATCTTGAAAATAAAACCGATCAATCACAAGCAAGGAGCTCTAGGGTTTTACAACTATAAATAGAGATCCTCTCATAAAGAAAAAGGGCACACAAATATCCATGCCTCGCTGATGAACTCGTTGTCCCCTCGCGAATACAAGTGGATTATCCTCTTGACAACAACTTGAGTCCCATCAGAAAGAGTTCCTCTGTATACTACTCCAAATCCACCTTGGCCTATAACGTCATGCTCCGAGAATAAATATGTTGCCTGATCTAACTCCGCAACACTAAACCATTTTTCGCTCGTGTTAGGCATCACCATCGACCTTGCAAAACTCACATAATTCTCGTGGATCATATCTCGCTTTCTTGTCTTATTATACCACTTCCTATACAGCGCCAAAGATTCCCGTAATGCCTCCTACAAATCCATATACCATTTTTCATTTTTCACTATTTGATCCCTTACCGTGTGCTGAGCAGAACAAAGGCAGGCCTAGTATGCAAGAAGCCGTTCTCACGTCCTCCAGTCCATAGTCGTTAACAATTGCAGCTGCATAAAAGAATGTGAAGAAAAAACATCAGGTGGAATTTGGATATCGAGTAGTCAAGTAAGATGTCATATTTAACTCAACGTCTAAACATGAACCGCAACGAGTCAACCTGGTTAAATCCGCTTTACACAATGATTCGAGTGGGCTAGATGTATTGACCTTTTGCAACTAGTTGTGGATTGTTACAATTCCATCACATCTAATGGATGGTTTGTTAACGAATTTGTTCGTATCTTTAAAGCATATGACGGATATGGACAGTGGAATCAACATGGATGTGAGTTTTTATTTGAATTGTGTAATGCAAGAAGATGAAGTGTTTGTGTTTGAGACAATCATGGGCCATTGCAATTCTTATCTCCAATTTCCATATAATGTCTCTCTTCTTGAGGGTTTTTGGTCTCTTTTGGTAGGAGTTCATTACAATCCATGAAGGCCTTCATCGATCTTGATCGCGAGCTTGTGACTGGAATTGGGCATCATCGACATCGGTTCTCCACCTTTCTCTCTCTGCGACCTGACGTTTTGGGGCTAGGGTTTTTTCGTTCTTCTTTCTTCGTTTCTTTCCTTTTTCGTTTCTTTAGCCGTCTTCATTTTTTCGTTATTGCCTAGGGTTTCTTTACGCGTTTTTTTTTCTTTTGTCACGTTGTAGATTGTTAAGGGGAAGGTATCATTCATGTCTTGGCTGCTGCGTCCGTAATTCACCATAATACCGAATCAGTACATCCCACTCGTGCATTCATGGAAGACATTAATACTTAGTTGCAAATGAATCTATCTCTTACTGACGTGGAGGATGGTATCGTTATTCCAGAATCTGCATGGCATGAAACTAATAAATCCTCCGACTTAGTGTTAGTGGGACGGTTGTTGATAGAACAAAATTTTAATTTCACCGCGTTTTTAACGGTTATCAAATCTTTCTTTAAGGCGCACAAGGGTATTGAGATCACCAAGATCAATGAGAACCGTATACTTTTTTAGTTCTTTCATGCGTTGGATAAGAAGACAGCGTTGGTGGGATGTCTATGGTCGTTTTATAAACAGGTCCTCATCCTTAGCGACGTCATGACAGATGACATCCCCGAGTCGGTTAACCTTGATACATGCAGCTTCTTCGAAAGAATCTATGGGTCGCCCCTCGCTCGTCAGATAAGGGAATTCGCGAGCTCAATAGGTCACCGGTTGGGTTTCTTGGAGGACGTTGATCTAGGGGAATCATAGGGGACGACTATGCGGATTTGCATTCTTATCAATGTTACAAAGCCACTAGCCCGAATTATGAAAGTACAAAGTGCGGGAGGCCAGGAATTAACAATTAGCTTCAAGTACGAACGTCTTTCAAACTTCTACTATATTTGCGGTCTATTGGGGAACACTAACAGTGATTGTGATGAAATGTATAATTTTTTGGAGGGCACGCATGACAGTGATTTGCCATACGGGTCGTGGCTAAGGGAACCACAAAATCAGGAAAGTAATTTTCGCCAGCTTTTTGTTGATCGTGGAAATCCGAGGTGCGAGTTTGGCTCAGGACGACCGCGAAATTTTGAGCAGCCTTGCCATGCACATCGGGTTGGGGTATCGCGCACTAACCTACCTGACAGCAGTGATACATGTCAATCTCGAGCACAACGGGCAAGGAATTGGTAGAATCCGGAGGTCGGGTCAAAGTAGGGCCACGGGACCAACAACGAGGTAACACGACTCAGGCTATGGTGGTCTCGACTGTAGGTACTTTGGAGAAAATATGGGACCAAATGGAACACGACCATGCACGAATTCAGGGCATGGAAGTCGTGGCTCCACATCACAGTAGCGAGGAGGATAAGACCAGCAGTTTAAAACGTACAGCCTCCTCTGGTCCGATTGGCACTTTGCATGGCATAGTGAGCAAGAGGAAAGTGCAACTTCAAAAATGAACTGGGGACAAACTTTTGATTGGAACCTTTGTCATTTCGAGAATTGAGATAACTGGTCTCACGATATCGCCCCCTCTGATCTTCATGTCAGAAACTAAATGTCTATAAAGGAAAATAGAGGTATTGAAGAGGCAGATGGATTATTTTGCTGTTTGTGTGAATGTTCAGGGTCATTCGGGTGGCTTAGCTTTGTTATGAGAGAAGTCACCAAACGTCCAATTGGTTAGCTTTTCAAGAAATCATATTGATGTTGTTGTTTCAGGATTAGTTGGTGATGTGGATTGGCGGTTCATATGGTTTTATGGGGAACCGGATGGAACTCAGAGAATGGTGACGTGGAATCTTTTGTGGCGATTGAAAGGGAACGGGGCTTGACCTTGGTTATGTGCGGGGGATTATAATGAGATTCTTAGTCAACACGAGAATAAGGGCGGACCGTTACGACAAAACTGGCTTATGCGCAATTTTAGGGAAACACTAGTGGAGACGGGGTTGTCCGACTTAGGCTTCGTTGGGTCACAATTTATGTGGTGCAACAAGAAACCGCATCCTAATACGCTTAGGGAGCGTATAGATAGAGCATGTGCGGACATTACATGGCGGGACCAATTACCTTCGACAAAGATTAGACACGTCTCAGTCCTCAACTTGGATCATATGGCCATGTTTATTGATTTTAATCCGAGGCTTGGGCGCAAAAATCTAAGTGTGAGGCGCTTATCGAACAACTTTGGAGCGAAGGGGAGATGGTTCCAGGGAACGGGCAAAAATTAAATAGTTACCGTTTGGGTTTAGTGGAATAGAATGGAGGAAGCAAATTTTAGGAGGAAAATCACCATGATTCGAGATCGGGTTAAGGCGCTGCTAATGGGCGCTATTAGTCTAGAGTCGCAGGATGAGGAAAAGAGGCTTAAGGCCGAACTGGGAGGGTTACTCGGTGTTGATGAGGTTTACTTGCGTGCAAAAGTTCAATGGCTAGGGGAAGGAGACCGCAATACGACGTACTTTCATAGTCGGGCTAATGAGATACGTAAAAAGAACTTAATCAAAGTGTTTCAAACGCGGTGAGCGTGCTCAAATCAGCGCCGGGAGAGATAGATTTAATTGGTGCTGATCATTTTACGTTCATATTTGGGTCCACGACTCCTTTGGATGATGCTATTGATGAGGTATTATGAGATGTCGAAGTGCGCGTTAGCCCTAGCGAGAATGAATGCTTAATTCAACAATATACAATGGACAAGGTACGTAAAGTATTAAAATATATGTATCCTTATAAATCCCCCGGCCTTGATGGCTTTTCCATTCTCTTTTATCAAAAAATTTGATCTATTGTGGGTGATGACATTATTAAATTTGTGCCTAGTTTTTTGAATGACCGTATCTTTGACCCCGAGGTTAACTATACTCATATTGTTCTTATTCCTAAATGTACTAACCCAGAGGTGATGACACAATTTCGACTTATAAGTTTAAGTAATGTTAGCTTCAAGATTGCTTTCCAAAGTTATTGCGAACAGGTCGAAGCCGTTTCTCAAAGATATTATCTCCCCTACTCAGTCCGCTTTCATCCTGAGACGCCTCATCACGAACAATGTCCTTGTGGCGTTTGAACTTAATCACTTTCTCAAGAATAAAAGGACGGGGAATCGATGTTTCATGACATTAAAACTAGATATGAGCAAGGCCTATGATCGAGTCGAGTGGTCCTTCCTGGAAAAGCTAATGCTTAGGTTGGATTTTGATCCTTTTTTATTTTTTTGATTGTGTTGGGAGTTAGACTAGTCTCGTATTCCATGCTTTTTAATGGTCGTGAATCAAGTATTGTTTTCCTCAAAAATGGTATTAGACAAGGGGGTCCTTTATCCCCCTTTCCTTTCTTACTTTTTGTTTAAGCTTTTTCAGCCATGATTAGAAAATCCAATGAGCGGGGATTGCTACAAGGTTTGGCTATTTGCGGAGGCGCACCAAGAGTGTCGCATCTTCTGTTTGCTGATGACACACTCTTATTTTGTGAGGCTTCGAGGGACTCAACGACAGCTGTGCGCGACATCCTTCATAAATACGAGGCGACTTCGGGGCAGAGGATAAATCTTGAAAAGTCTATTGTCGTGTTTAGCACAAACATTGGGGCAGCGCGTACACATGATGTGAGTAACGTATTGGGCTTGGCGATCGCTGATCAGCACGAAAATTACTTGGGCCTTCCGTCAGTTGTGGGTAGATAGAAATAGAGTTGTTCGATTTTATCCGGGAGCGTGTGTGGAAAAGAACCCATGGGCACAATGGCAAGATTCTGTCTGGAGCGGGAAATGAAATATTAACTAAATCAGTTATGCAATCATCCCGACCTTTGTGATGAGTTGATAAATGAGATTGAATCTATTATAAGCAACTATTGGTGGGGGAGTGGAAATCGGAATAAAATTCATTGGGTCACATGGACCAAGGTATGTCGAAAGAAGGAGGAAGGAGGTTTGGGTTTCCAAAATCTAACAGTTTTTAATATGGCGCTTCTCGCCAAACAGCCATGGCGTATATTTAGATTTTCGGATTGCTTGATGAGCCGTATTTTTAAAGTTAAATATTTTTCGACATGTTCTCTTTTTGAGGCAAGGGTTAGTTCATCACCATCCTTTACTTGGCGGTGCATATGGGAAACTATTCCGGTTATTAAGTAGGGGGTTCGATGGAGTGCTGGCAATGGAAATGTGATTCTATCCTGGGAGGATGCGTGGCTTCCGCGTCCCATTACTTTTCGGCCTATCACACCATGGTTCGGGATACGGATATAACTACAGTACGGGATCTTATTGATGCGACCACATGATGGTGGGATGTCGAGTTGGTGCAGGCGAATTTTTGGGAGGTGGACGTGAATAGTATCTTGTCAATTCAATTAGGAGGCGCGACTAATTAGGATAAACTGGTGTGGCATTACGAGAGGCATGGAGAGTTCACGATGCGTAGCGTATACCACATAATCATGGCGCAAGGTTTGGCTGGGAGAAGAGGCGATGGAGAGGCAAGCACAAGTGGTCATAAAGCATGGAAAAAGATTTGTAATGTTAGGTGCGCAAATAAAATCAAAGTCTATTTTTAGCGAACGTGCTTGGACATACTTCCTACAATTCAAATCTCATGCAACGACATTTATGTTACACGGATTTGTGAGTCGTATGCCAAGGGACCGCGGAGAACTCCTGTCATATCTTATTAAGTTACCATGTGGCGCGACAATCATGGGCCATTGCTTATTTTCCGGAGTCAATTTTTATGAAGATTGACAAACGCTTGGAGGATTGGTTGTTGCGGGCTTTACATTATTTGGATGGTGATCGGGTTACATTCGATATCACCTTGTGCGCTCTCTTACAAGTCGCGGTGGGATGATGCCAATTGCGTGGCGAAATAGTTAGCACCATTGAGGGATAGTCAATGGACGACACCTATTGAGGGATGTCTTAAAATCAATTTTGATGGAGCTCGGTTTGAGGAAGACAGTGAGGTCGGACTAGGAGTGGTTGTGCGCGATCATATGGGGGCTGTTATAGCCACGGCGCAACAACTGTACGCATCCACATCATCTTCGGCGTGTGTCGGGGCAAGTGCGGCGCTTTGGGCAATACACATGGCAGTCGGAATGGATTGGAAAGAAGTTGTGTTTGAGAGGGACACGCTAAATATTATTCACGATATCATCTACCGAACTCAGTCGGATGCCCAATATGTGAACCTCGTCGCAGACTTTCTTCACTTTTTTGAGTCGATGCAAGATTTGTTGATTCGTTGGGTGGGAAGAAGTGCTAATCAATCGACTCATAATTTGGCGCGAACGGCGGTGGGAACGAATTTTGATCCTCCTAATTTGGTTTTTGCAACAATTTAGTTTGTCTAGCTGAATTTATTAGTTGGCTTTATGCTTAATTGACTATCTATTGATGTAACATGATTTTTTGATACCCCGTCATTTTCATTAGTTATACATTGTACCCAACTTCGATTTTATCTTCGACTACAAGGAAGATAAATTTGTGTCATTGTTTTGGATATTTCCAAAACCATCAATTTCAATTTCATTTCATGGGTGTTTTTTTTTGTAGAAATAATGGAAAACAAAAACCTTTAGGCTACATCATTCGACATCATGGAAACTAGATCGGGGGGAGGGGGGGAGGGAGAGATAGTAGAAAACAATTTTCTCCATCCGAGTTGCTTGTATATTTCTCCACAGCGTATGACAACATGTTTCTTGATCTTGGGATTCAGTGTATCTAAATCTCCCACGGCTTGTTTAAAAGGCTTCGCCATACCTCAACTTGGTCCTTAAGATAAGGCTCGTCCCATGACCTATCTGTGATAAGCTCGTAAGCTACTTTGGAGTCCGTCTTAACAATCACTTTGGGAATTCTTCGCTCTCATGCAATCTCCAAGCCGCGTTTTAAGGCCTCTATTTCCGCTTCTAAGGTCGGTGGGTATCTCGTATTCTCCTTAAACCCCCACATCCACCTTCCTTCACTATCGCGCAAAACCTTACATATTGTATTATAATGTCAGGTTAGTTCTTCAATTATAGTTACACCCTATTTCTTATTCCAAACTTACATATTACATCGTGGGCCTGGTTTTGAGGGTGTCTATGATTTACTGCCAAAATTTAAAAGTTAAATTCACTTTTCCTGTTTGTTGGGCTGGTAAAACTGTTGGCGTATTTTGAAAAAATAATTGGATTTATTGCATTTTTATTGTGGTAAAAATGACCAATGGCACACATTTTAATATTGCTAAATACTTTATACAATATATAAGAACGAGTTTTTTCCATCGTCCAATTTTCATTATTTCAATTACGCCTTTTTGGTTTCTCTTATTTACTCTCTCTCTCTCTCTCTCTCTCTCTCTCTCTCTCTCTCTCTCTCTCTCTCTCTCTCTCTCTCTCTCTCTCTCTCGTAATCTCTCCATCTTGTAATATATTATAAAAGGATAGGGCCTTTTAGTCTATTCTCAATTGTCATTCTTACATTTATGCCCTTTTGACTTTTTGGATTTACTTTGTTACCTAATGTCTACATGTTGCAATATAATATGAAAACGGAGGGCTTTTTGATCAATTTTGTCCTAGGCCCACTCTTTTTGACTTTTCAACCCTCTCCTCTCTCTCTCATGTACGCGTCTCTTTCTCTCTCTCTCTCTCTCTCTCTATCTATCTATCTCTCTCTCTCACACACACACACAAACACACGCGCAGACACCTTCCCCCCCTCTCCTTTTGGTCTTCATAAATTATATAAGAATCTCATAAAATTATGTAATTTTTTTAAAACACCTAAAGACTTTAAAAATTGTACAAAGACTCTATAAGTTTCAAAAGCTTTAATTGTTAATTAGTCACAATTTGTTTTAGTGTTTTTTCTCATTTAAGATGTTAACCTTATTGTTTAAAGTTTCGTAAATAACTTTGTAAAAGAATTTTGAATATTTATTTTTATTTTTTATTTTTAGTTATATCTTATATGGTGAATAGTTAAACAAAAATTGTAGGTACGAAAAGTGAAAATAGTCAATACAGTACTTAATTATAGGCTTCTTTTTTACAAGTAACAAAATTTATATTGTTAAGGGTGTCCCGTAAATGTGACATTTGCAATTTATCAATAAGTAAAAATTGACGTAGAGTATTCATTATTATTTTGAATATTTGAGCCTCAATATTGTTGCATAGCAAACACACTAGGTAGACTGGGACAAGTGTAAAAATGTGCATTATCTCATCTTTCGTTGTTGCTATTTTACCTATAGAGCTTCAACTATTTACTATATTTTGTATTGTTTTGCAGTAAAAAAATAACTTGTGGGTCCGCACGTATTAATCAATTGTAGTCCACTTGACATTAAACAAATTTGTACCAAGTCATTTAGTTTGTTGTTATCTATCTGATAAACCAATTTATATAGTAATAAAAATAGACTAATTTGATATGTCACACAATACACAACATTATTGCGTGGGATGTGGATGGCAATTAATTTATTACTTTTATACACAATCTAATAAATATGACGTTCTAATAATATTCGAAATTTTAAAATCTCAAAAACTTTTATCTCAATCTATGTATTTTTTGCTGTAAAATACCGATGCCAAAGCAAATAGGAAATTAACGTCAAAAATTCATTTTCTTTTTGTATTCTTTTAGAAGTTTACACATTGATAGCACAAGTGTTTATTAAAGATTCCGTGAGCAATTTTTTACATATTAGATAATGACACCTTAACAAACAGTAAATAAAATAATGCAATACATTATAAAAAAAAAACCAATCTTGCTAATACCACTTATTATTGTCGGTACTATACTATAGGTGGTCTCTTATTCATGTATCTATGCATCATAGCATAATAGACCATTATTTAAACATGTTGTGTCATTTAATTATATAGAGAACGTTGGCAAGTTTTTGTTTTATAAACAACGACAACTACTTCTAGGCCTTATTACAATGGTACATAGACATTACGAACAATAAGATACCAATTACACAAACTCCAAAATAGCTATTACAACTGATGTAACAAGGTATTGAAACATTATTTACAAAGACTTTATTACATTATTCATAAGAAAAAACTCAAAACCAAAAGTGATAATACTGGGATATATAAAGTTACAGACGTAAAGTTGTGTCTAGCTTACGTTTCTTGTTGCTGCTGCTGGATCTCCCACCCTCATCGTCCTTTTATTTTGTAAAAAAGACAGAGCTGACTTACGCACACGAATTTTGATTTGGTCAATTATTTCTTAGACATCTGAGGCGACAAATAAAATTGAACGATCCATTGCTTTGATAAACTCTTGTTCAATACAAGAATCCAAAAATCGAATCAATCCATCATAAAAGCCTTTGATATTAAGCAATGCAATTGGTTTCTCGTGTAACTTTAGATGAGCCCATGATACTATGGTAAGAATTTGTTCAAACGTTCCTAACCCACCTGGCAATGCTATGTGTTAACCGTAAAAAATAAATACGGGATTAAAGAAAATATTTGTCCTAAATATGGGAATTAATATGCGGACAATATTATTGTTACGAGTACTTCCGATGAGATGTAATCACCTCCCACGAGGAGGCCCTCAGAGAGTTACAAATTTGCATGGTTACTGACCTAAAAGCAACATAATGAAATACCCGAGGAGACACAAAGCGTCTCATGGAAAGTCAACGATGAATAAAGAAAAGATATCCAAGTGGCATCATGAAAATAACAACGCCCAATGAATCCATGCGACTCGGATATCCATCAAATGCGCCACGAGGGACCACAAAGGACCCCGAGTCCCATAAACTCACGAGAACACTTCTTTGCTGAAAACTCCTCAACACGAAACGCCCTCGGAACATCACTCCTTAAATCAAATCTCAGAGCAAAAACGGATCCCAACATAAAAGTAATCAGAAAACCATTACGAGGACTCGGATAAGAAAATACTACTCCACGAAGGCTAAGTCAAGCCCTCGGAGATCAAGTAAACTCCTCGAAGATCAAGTTAAATCCCTCGTAGATCAAGATAAATCCTCAGAGACCATACCAAACAACTCGGATACCAAATAAAAGACAAAAACACCCCTCTGGAACTAGCATCCCAAAACAGTCCCTCGAAGATCCCGGAGCTATCGAAAGAGAAAAAGAACAGCCTAGTCAGCATCTAGTAGACCAAGAATATATCTTATCTTATCTTTTTACACTTTTACACATATTGCAACACCTGTACTTACCAAAACACATGCACAACGACACCTGTCCCTAGCAAACTCTATATAAAGGGAAGTACTTAGTTAAAGAAAGATAACTTGAGAAAAAAAAAAGACAGAGACACAAAAGGAGTGAAATTCAGTGAATAAAAGAAGAAATATTCTCGTATCTTTATTATCCTTACAGAATCAACGCTTTTTGAACCTCGGGTAAAGCGTTCCAACCCCTCAATTACTCCGTTAATTAGTTGCTATTCTTTCATGCATGTTAGGTGTTAACAGGGTAAAAATTCACGTGCTTAAAATATACTATAATTCGATTACTTAAATTGCCGGATATATTATTATATGATTTATACTCGTAACCACAAAATACCCGTATCACAACGCGAAGACCCCGAGTCCCCCAAAATACGAGAGCACCCCCTACACCCTCCGATGTCTGAAAGCTATCGGAGAAATCATACGAGGGCCAAGAAAGCATGTCCGAACAAGAAAGCCTTGTCTAAACGCCATGAACGTTGGAAGACATTCTACGAGGACTTGGATACTAAAACACTACTTTACGAAGGCCAAGCAAAACCCTCGGAGACAAAGCAACGCCCTCGGAAATCAAATCAGATCCCTTGGAGATATGCCCAATTTACAGAGCCTAAGACCCAGATAGAAACACCTATCGGAGTACAAATCAGAAGAAGGCAACCTAACAATGGACACTATCGGAACTACAACAGCATCGGACGAGCATTCCTTCCCACTTATCCAACGTTTCCAATAGGTACCGCCCATCACATAGAAACAAACCAAGGAGCTGGTCCATCAGAGCACATTGAAGCTATCGGAAAGAATAATTCATCCTAGTCAGCACCCCGTCAGCAGATATACCAAATAGATAAAACCTATCTCTTCACACATGCATAATGACACCTGTGAACACATGCACAGTGACACTTGTCCCTAAAAGACTTCTATAAAAGGTAAAAGTGAGAGAAAGAGAGGAAGGGGGGGCGCTCCCAAGGGAACTCAGGTTCTCTATAAAACTAAAAACGGCTTCAGAGGAGAGGGCGAACTCCTTTCTTTATGAAGGCTTCACAAATGTCAACTCTTTCAACAGATATAAAATCAACACAATCAATAAAATCGACATACTCCAAATAATCAACACCAAGAACAAGAACTACGAGTGTCTTGATTCCCAATCGGGGGATGCGTAGGCACCTCGGGTCATATCCGAGTCCGGCCCCAAATCAATAAAAATCAACAATTCCCTCGGGTCGGGATCGGCGTTCCAACCCAAAAAAAACACTCGTTAAATAAGGAATAATATCCAACCCATTAACAACGTGGCGCCGTCTGTGGGAACCGCCGTGGAATCCTTGAGCAAGCCCGATGAGATCGCCGCTAAAACTAAAACGAAAAGCAGGTGTACTGCCACGGGGCGATACACTCCGAAGATAAGTTTTTATTTCTCCAAACTCGCGTGATTCCATTCCAATCTTGGATATCTCATTGAAAATAAGATTTTCTAATTGCTATATAAGTATATATGCGAAGTCTGTAAAAGACTTGTAAAGGAAGGAAGGAAAGAGGTGTTCCAGTGGCCTCGGAGAGGTTCTCCGTGGGCGCTTACCCGGAGAACTTTTATTCGTGTCCTCTTATCGGATGTGAATAATCCCACCGGAATGATTCTTTAAAAGTACGTGAGAATATTCACTAAACTCCAAGCACCTATATATACTTAGGAATCTTTCCTCGGATGACCGAATTAAGTTTGAGCTGTCCAAGCTATGTTATAACTACGATTACGTGTCGGGGGATACCTCTATTTAGAGAAAATGTATCTCCAAAGTTTGCACTGCAAACAGGCACGTTATGCTAAGTAATTTGGTTGGCCAGTAAGAATGAACTTCATTTCTTTAAAGTCAGTCTTAAGTTCTACAATTAAAGGAAAGGACCCAAGTATTCATAACGTGCCGAAAAGTTATTATGACTATTAACACGGAAAAGATAATTTTCATTCCAATAACAAAAAGAAAAACAAAGTACAATTGTGCATAAAAAATAATAAAAAGCCTCTAAGATGGGGGGGGGGGGGGGTAGAGCACTCGTAGAGGTGGGGGTAGGCCCAGTGGCAGGGACGAGAATAGGACCAGCAGGGCCCCTTTACCGGGAGAAGCACAAGTTGTAGGCAGGGGGACCACGGCAGTTAAGGGAACCCTAGTCGGGGCAGAAGAGGAAGGAGGAAGTTGAGAACTACTCTTAACAAAAAGATCATAGGCTTGTTCCAGCGTGGGCTTCTGCATCTCCACTATAATTATCAGACGCGGATCTACATTGGGAGATATCTTCTTGCGCACTTGCCCGAAGCATTGAAGGAACCCCCACATTACATGTCCGACCAGGTATCCGTGATTTTTACAGACATATAATTCCTTGACTTGGGTAGTGGCCTCCTCCTGGGCTTGCTTCACAGCAGCAGCCATCCTCTGTTGCATCTCCTCGGAGGTGATGCCCCCCGAAACCGGAGCTTTCGACAACTCTTCATTAAAAGCATCCACCTAGCCAAGCGCTTGGTACAAGCTACGCTCCAACTCCTTCTGTTTTACCCCCCATGCAATCTTCCCCTCCTCAAGGGAGGTAACCTTTTCTTCTAAAACCATCCCCGAGGCCTCCATCTTCGATACGTAAAACTGGAGCCGCTTGTTTTCCCCCCATAACTCTTGGTTCTGCTGCGTGATCTTAGCCCACGCTTCTTCATACTTTCCCATCTTCTCTCGGAGATCCTTATTCTCTTCCTCTATCTTCCGAGACCTTTCTTCCGCTACGTTCTCCCACTTTTTCAACTTCTCGACCTCGAGTAATAAAAGAGGAAGCATTTTAGGCGCCTAGAAAGCAAAGTGGAAGAATAAAGATGCCAATAATGGGTCCTAAAGGAATTAGATAAGTAGAAATTAGATCTTACCAGCATAGCCACACAATTCGTGCAATCCTGGACGAACTGCCCCCCCTCCGATGGCAGAGAGTTGGCAGCCGATAGGTATCGGGTGACTGTATCGAGGGCCACCTTAGCCTCTTCCGAGCTAGCATCTCATCTCGAGGCTGGAATACTCGAATTAGAAGGTCCCCCTAAAGGTACTCCCCCCGATATGGGTACTTGAGTAACCACGGGACTGTCTGATTGAATAGCGGCAAACAGACTCGGAGCAGGATGACCCGTAAAAGAAGGAGTTGCAGCCATCAGCTCATCCAATAAGAGCATCGGATCATCGAAAGTTGAAGGAACGTAAGGACCCGTGGGAAAGGATCCTCCTTCAAAAATAAATAAATTGTTACCCCTTGCGAATCAAAACTTCCCGAGTAAGTAAGCTGCTCCCTAAAGGGAAACTAAAAAGGGAAATGTTCAATCTTGAGAAGCTTACCCAAATCTGGAGCATCCTCCTAAGATACTCCTCCGTTCTCAGCAGGGAGGGCATGTCCTTTGTCTATCAAAAACAGAGTTTCATATAAGTAAATATGTAAGTATCTCAATATCACTTAAAACTAAGAAGAGATAAGTACCTTTGGGAGGGGTTGCCAGTGGTATCTCCAACGAATCCCCAGATGCCTCTGAGGGAGAAGATATGTCGACGGCACCTGGGGGGGTAAGGGCATCCCCCCTATCCCAACATCCTCGTCCCCTTCTCCTAGCGACAAAGCCCTCACGAGGACCGCACCCGCGGAAGTCACGCCTAACTCTGTTTCTTCTGGGGTAACGGACGTTCCACTGGATGATCGGGATATGGCTGTCGAAGTCGTTAAACGAGTCTTTGCTTGCTCGGTATCACCCTCCGCAGCCCCAGAGACTTCGCCCTCTCCTACCATCAACTTCCCTTCCTGAATTCCCATCTCCTCATTACCACCCGAACCACTAGCACCTTCCACCATATACGGCCATAAAACGTCCACTACAAAACAGCTAAAAGTTAGATAAGCTAGAAGAAATACCTATAAAGTAAGAAGTATAAGTATAGTAATTTACCTAAAGCGTTGAAGTATTTCACGGGGATAGCCAGAGGGGTCTCGATTCTGTCTATCGGGGTAATGTGTCGCAAGCCCGCGGTTCGATAGAGACGAGCGAAATCCTTCGACTCCACCAAAGGCTTCGCAGAAAACATAGGTGAAAACACCAGTGTATCGTCCAACACCCTCTCAGGGAATTTGGGATCCCTCCAAGTAAGTGGCATGTCCCATTTCCCCTCGGCAGAACAGATGTAGAAAAACTTATTCTTCCAAGTGTTGTGAGAACTGACATTACCCTCAGAGATACGGTCATCTTTATCACGATGACTAAAACAGTAGAAAGATGCCCCCCCCCCCCTCTCGGAGACACCTTCAACTCAAAAATTGCAAAAAACCTATCCCACGTACACTCAATTCCCGTCACCAAGCACCAGAAAACAAATAAAGCTAGGGCCATGAAAGAATTGGGGGTGACTTGACTAGGGCAGACATTGCAAAACTTAAAAATTTCGCAGTAAAAAGGCGGGAAAAAGAAATTCAATCCCGCCTTTACCTGGGAATAGCACACCGTTTAGTGCTTCAACGGGGGACACTTTCCCCTTTGATCTGCGGACGGAACCGTCACCTCCACGTTCCGGCCTGAAGCACCATATTCGATGAACAACTTTCGAATCTCATCCTCTGAAGCAGTGCTAACTCTCGCTTCAACCCTCTGGGTAGCTCGAGGAGCACCACCCTTGTCAGTATGTTTCTTCGACTTTTTAGCCTTTCTTGCACTGCCGCTACCACCGGCCCCCATCACCGCCGCCGCGCTTCTCTTTCGAGAAGACGGAAAACCAGCCCCCGTCACCCCGCCAGTGCCTGAAGTGGCAGACACCAAATTGGTTGTGGATTGAGACGCAATTAGAGAGATCTTAAGAAGATTAGAAAGCTTTTTTGCAGAGGGTGAAGTTAAGCTAGAGAAAAAATTTCGCTTAAAAATTGCAAGTTTGAATAGAATTGGAAAGAGAAGTGTTTATAAACCCTACGCCCAATAAAGGCATTAATTACCCACTAAACCTCTTTACACCCCACGATTCAAAATTGTGCCTAGTAGGTCATAAATCATCACGCCTCTTCGGTTAGGGTAATGGTTTGAATACCCAGACCCACGCACCACTCCTGAACGTGGCATTAAACCACCATTAATTGCATTTAATCGCAGTTAATTAAATGTCACAACATTAATTATAATTAATTCCCCGATATTAATCCCACGAGGGCACATTTCAAAGGCATCGAAAACCTCTCGCCTCGGAGAAGGCAATCACAATAATCCCCTCGTCTCTTCAAAATTAAGGCCTAGAACTTGGGAGACATGTGTTAACAAGACATAAACGTCAATGACGAATGTCTACGACACCCCTGAAGAGTTCTACGATACCCTCCCAAGCTTTTCCAAATCCTGGATGCGACTCGAATTCCTCTCGAGGATCTATGATGCCTTATGAGACATTCACGATATAATACCTGACCAAAATCTACAAGTTCCCTGATAACTCTACGATGCTTTAAAAGGGTCAAGGCAGCCCCTACGATCCTTATAAGGACACTAAGATGTCCTGATACTATGTACAATATTCTAAAATCTCGAAACCAGCGCTTTCGACGACCCGATGACTGAAGGCTACGAAACTAGGACCATCGTGACTTTCGACCTTTTAAGTTTCTAATGCAGTCAACTGCACTAAAAACTGGGGGGTTTGTTAACAGGGTAAAAATCCACGTGCTTAAAATATACTATAATTCGATTACTATAATTGTCGGATATATTATTATATGATTTATACTCGTAACCACAAATTACCTGTATCACATGGCGAAGACCCCAAGTCCCCCAAAATACGAGACCACCCCCTACACCCTCCGATGTTTGAAAGCTATCGGAGAACTCATATGAGGGCCAGGAAAGCATGTCCGAACAAGAAAGCCTTGTCTAAACACCATGAACGTTGGAAGACATTCTACGAGGGCTTGGATACTAAAACACTACTTCACGAAGGCCAAGCAAAACCCTCAGAGACAAAGCAAGGCCCTCGGAAATCAAATCAGATCCCTCAGAGATATGCTCAATTTACGGAACCCAAGACCAAGATAGAAACACCTATCAGAGTACACATCAGAAGAAGGCAACCTAACATTGGACCACTATCGGAACTACAATAGCATCGGACGAGCATTCCCTCCCACTTATCTAACGTTTTCGATAGGTACCGCCCATCAGAGTGGAGGAAACCAAGGAGCCGGTCCATCAAAGCACATTGAAGCTATCGGAAAGGATAATTCATCCTAGTCAGCACCCCGTCAGTAGATATACCAAACAGATAAAACATATCTCTTCACACAGGCATAATGACACCTGTGAACACATGCACAATGACACTTGTACCTAAAAGACTTCTATAAAAGGTAAAAATGAGAGAAAGAGAGGAAGGGGGCGCTCCCAACGGAACTCAAGTTCTCTATAAAATTAAAAAAGACTTCAGAAGAGAGGGCGAACTCCTTTCTTTCTGAAGGCTTCACGAAGGTCAACTCTTTCAACAGATATAAAATCAACACAATCCATAAAATCGACATACTCCAAATAATCAACACCAAGAACAAGAACTACGAGTGGCTTAATTCCCAATCGGGGGATACGTAGGCACCTCGGAACATATCCGAGTCCAGCCCCAAATCAATAAAAACCAACAATCCCCTCGGGTCGGGATCGGCGTTCCAACCCAAAAATAATACTCGTTAAATAGGGAATAATATCCAACCCATTAACACTAGGCACCTTAAATTCGTCGCCAAATACTGGACCTTCTCGATTGTTGTCGATTAAAGTTTTATAGTTCATTTTTCACTTCGTCGGTTAAAGCTTTCCAAGTTCCAATACAATATCCTTGAGCAACATATAATTATATCAAGTTCCAAGGTTTGACTTCCTGACAATTGTGACTATCATCATCTATCTCTCTAAAAATTGAAACTAATATTATATAAATGTGTACATAAATATTATATAAATATATACAAATATTCAAATCTGCCATATACATATATATAAATATATATATATATATATATATATATAACTTGTAAAGACAACAAAATTTAGAAACTCGTACAAAATGAAGAAATGTACTTTCTCGATAGTTTACAATAATATTTATCAAATAATCATATAGAACATAAAAAAACAAATTCATAAAAAACACAATTAATGATCCATAGCATCAAAATGACAATAAGATTAACCTTTATTAAATTATATTATTTATCATTTCCAATGATATACGGCTCATTTATGGCGATCAAGTTCCAATGCATTTTCTCTTAACTAATATATTATCTTCAGGTTTCAAGAACTTCTCAAATTTATTTATCTTTATCCTCTTCTTCCTTTTTCTTTATAAAAACCAAATATAAAACAACCATAAAACAATAACCATTTAAGTATACACTATTACATAAATGCACAAACCAATATATAAGCTCAAAAATCAATGAATTAAATGAAATTAGTGCATTAACATATGAAAAACAAAAATAATTGATCATTGAACATCATAAAAGAGTTTTCCTGGACCATTTATTTGACGGCCAAATTGTTACTATGCTTTGGTTCGTCTAACTCTATTTTGTTACGAAGTTTCCTACGAAAAAGAATCACAAAAAAAAAACCACATTGCTTTACAATTTATTATTACTTTATATCAAATATAATAACGTGAAAACTTAATCATGATATATTGTTCTTTCCTATTTGATATTGAAAGATATATATTCTTTATTTTGCTGTACTTGGACAACATCGTCATCTACTTGGCCAACATAGAGGAACGAATTGAACATTTGAGGCAAGTGTTCCAAGCACTTCAGGAGACATAGTTGTATATCAAACTCGAAAAGTGCTCGTTTGCCTGAAAAGAGATGACATTCTTGGGGCACAAGATCCCGCACGGATGCATCATGATGGACGAGATGAAGGTTCATGCTATTGGATCAATTAAAATAATTTCTATAATTTCAATAAGAAATAAACTAGAAGAAAATTATTCACTGTACATTTTTTTCGGTGACAATTTCAAATACTGTAAGAGAAATAATCTAAGACAAAAAATTATATAAATATATTACATGTAATGCTATGGAGTCGTATTAAAAATAACATGTTAAAATATGGACGAATTATCAAAAATACCCGCTAACTTTTGGTTTTAATCCTAAATGTCCGTTGTTTCTCAACATGCTAAAAATGGCATGTATCTATTAAAATTTCTACCAAAAATGCCCGGAATGAAAAATAAGCACAAAAAAACCTATTTTGTTTGAAAAATAATGTTAAAAATGCCCTGTATCTTTTAAAATTCTACTAAAAATGCCCGGATTTTAAAATGCGACTTTTTGATTCAGCAGTGCGTCTCTTTGACTCGGATGCCACGTCGGGTAAAATGTCCGAATTTTTAAAATCGGGCATTTTTGTTAGAAAATTTTAAACTTAACTGGCATTTTCAGCAGGTTCGGAAAAACTGGGCATTTAGGATTAAAACCAAAAGTTAGCAGCCATTTTTGATAATTCGTCCTTAAAATATTATTAAAAAAACACCATAGTCACTAACGCTACTTTTTTTTTTCAACAAAAATATTTTATGTGGATAAAGCAAAACATATAAATAAAAAAAAATTGCAAATTCTAAAACATAAGCCAATATTTTGTTTTCGAAAATTAAACGATCTCAACTTTTTCTTTAATTGAAAATGACCTTAATCTGGTGTGTTAAATTTTCTTAAAACTTAAAAGACTAAACAAGAAATGCAATGAAAAGAAAACCCCAACGTTCATATTAAACAAAAATAGAAAATAAAAATCGTAATGGTAATTAATGAAAATGTTCCTTTTATTTGATATTTCAGTTTTGGAAAAATATCAGAATGAACATTTTTTTTTTCTTTTTCTTTTTTTTTTATTTTTGTGTATGAATGATTTAAAAAAGGCAAGATATTTGTTGATTTGACAGGAACAAATTAGTAAATAGTAAAGTATTATTCTATAAGGAGTTTCTTCTGCTTTATATATATCATTTCTCATTTTATAATAATAACAACAATTAAAAATTAAACGAAATTAAACTTGCCAGTGCTCCGCACGGACTTGTTACCTAGTTATTTTAAAAGAGGGACTTGACGCAAGAAAAGATAATTCGTAAAGAATACTCTTTGACAAGAGAATGGCTTTGCAATTGAGCAGTAACTAGTCTTGGCCCTTGGGTATTACAATTACAAATTATACAGCCCAATAACAAGTAATACAGCTCATAGAACACTGAATCATATTTAATAACAATATAACAACTCAGTAAGAAAAACAAAATTAGTTTACATCTTGAGTGAATAAATTTTATATATAAACTAGAAAATAAGTTAGTTATAATTGTTACAAATGAATTTCTTTAAATTGTTCTCTGCGTATGTATTAATTAATAAATATGTCCATGGTTAAATGTAAATTACCTAAATAAAGTGACAATAAAACGATGTAACATTAAACATTATACTTACATGAGAGCAACTAATTAATTTGAAATTTTTGGACCAATAAGCACTATCTTAGAATTGTGGTGCTTGTTATTGAGTAGTGAGTCCTTCGCATGAAGGGGTGGTCCCTAGGAATTAGGGCAAATACACGCATCTTCTCAGGTAAGGTCCTTGGCGATCTCAGCACGACGTTGCATCCGGAACTTCAGCGTCAGGAACATCAATTCCTTGGTTTCCGCTTTCGTGATCGGTCGTGGTCGGGGTGTTAGGGTTTTGTTGGTTTCTTGCTCTCTACGTTTCCTTTTGCCTACGTGTTCTTGCGGTCCTTGTGTCTGCGTTCTTTCATTTTTTTTCTTTCATTTTTTCTCTACTGCAGCTCCTTAATCCATTAGGTTCTAGGGCTTTAATTGGTTCTTACTTTGTCTCTTTTTGTTTCTTTTCTGGTGTGACTTGCATCGAACGAGCTCAAATTCATCTCCCAACAGAATCCATCGAAGCGAATTGCAACACATCTTCAGCAGGTTTCGTCAAGGTAACAATGGACGACACATGCAACATGTTGCGCGCGGGTCTCTCTCTAACGGACGGTGAGGGTGATGGGGGTGGCTTTCTCCTACCAGATGAATCGTGGCAGTTAGATAATGCAAACTCATATTTGGTTGTGGTGGGTCGTCTGATTTCGGGAAAAACAACAAACTTTGCTTCGTTATGTGCGATGACAAAAACTTTGTTTAAGGTGGGAAAGGGTATTGAGATCACTAGGATCGATGAGAATCGATTTTTATTCCAGTTTCTCCATAAGCTCGACAAGAACTATGCTCTTTAGTGATGCCCGTGTCTTTTGACAAGAATGTGTTAGTCTTGGCGGAGGTGAACAAGGATGAAAATCCAATGGACAGAAACTTGGATCACTGCAGTTTCTTCGTTCGAATATATAACATCCTTTTGATCAGTTAAACGAGTAGAACGGCGCACGCTATTGGTAGGTTGTTGGCCATAATGGAAGAAGTTGATCTTGCGGAATTCGCGTTAAAATCAACGTCACAAAACCATTATTGCAGTTCATGTAGCTCAGGGGTAAAGAGGGACAAAAGATGACGATTTCTTTCAAATATGTTATTTGTGCGGTATGCTTGGGCATATCACGGCGGACTGCAAAACGAAGTACGACATTAATATGGAGGACATCTCTCAATTACCGTATGGCGATTGGCTAACGAAAAACGCAGCAGGGTCGGGTTCTTCTTATGGACAACGGTTTATGGATAGGGACTGGAGTGGTAATGCTGGTAGGGGTCAATTTGCAAGCAGGAGTCGGGGTTTTCATGCACAACGGAGTCCAGGCATTAATGAGCAATCATGGCGACACAACCAGACTGCATCATCACACTCATCTGAGCATACACGGTCTGCCAGCTTCTTACGTGAACATTGTGAAAATCTGGAGGAGGTCACATCGGGTCTTCAACATGGGGGTAGTAGTCCTGCAGAGTCACGAGACTTGAGAAGGTCAGTGCCAGGAGTTACCGACGATCAGGGGGGTCGTTTGATCGCGGTTCAGTGCATTTATGAGCGACTCACGACAGACTTAAACATGAACCGTGCCATGCAAGGGAGAAAAGTGTTAACAGGGCAATGGATGTCACCACAGCAGTGGAAACTCGGGTCGAGGTTATGCGCAAAAAGCAGGCTAGGGGAGTCAGACTTGTGTGACGAGGAGCGGTTATAAAAAGTAGGGTGGTGGTGCGTGCTATAGAAGTAGGCCAAAAATGCCTTTTTGAGGAGTATGTGCAAGAGGAGTGACCGACAGACAAAAAGGCACGTCTTGAGGTACTATCGAATGAAATTGATGAAATTTTGGCGGCAACTATTAAGCAGACCCGCCAATTACATTGAGTCTGTTATGCTGGAACTGTCAGGGCTTGGGGAACCCTTGGATAATTCGGGAACTACGGGAGATGATTTCCATATTTAGCCCCCCTCTTATGTTCCTCTCTGAGACTAAGTGCAAATCTAGGAAAATAGAGGCGTTGAAAGCTAGTTTGAGTTTGTTTGGTGTTTGTGTTGAAGCTAATGGTTTGTCGGGGGGATTCACGTTACTCTGGGACAAAGGATGGGATGTTCAGTTGCTCAGCATGTCGACTAATCATGTAGATGCAGTGATTGTGGGACAGGGTGTGGATCTTGATTGGCATTTTACTGGCTTTTATGGAGAACCGGATGGGACTAAGCGAATTCACACGTATAACTTGTTACGTCAACTTCAGGGGGTGTCGGGACTGCCATGGCTATGCACAGGAGACTGCAACGAGATTCCGTGTCAGCAAGATAAGAAGGGGGTTCGAGTCGTCCGAATTGGCTGATCCATAACTTTAGAGATACTCTTGTCGATAGTGGTCTGTGTGAGATGGAATTTATAGGGCCTCGATTCACGTGTGTGCAATTGCCGCCCAACCCCTTGCACGATTTAGGAGAGACTTGATAGAGCTTGTGCGAATGATTGTTGGCGAGACAGGTTTCCATTTGGCACGGGTGGATTATATTGTAACGGTAAAATCGGATCATCACACTATCCTAGTCCATACACACGGGTCGAACCAAAAGTCCAGAAATCGAGGCGTTTTATATTTGAGGCGGCTTGGCTAATGAAGGGTCATTGTCGTGAGGTGATTGAGAGGTGCTGGAATGACAGCAGCGGGACGAAGCTTAAAACAAAGCTTTATGATTGTCGAGTGGGGCTGAATCGGTGGCACAGGGTCGACGGGTTCGATGTCAAGAAACGCATAGAGATGCTGCGAAAGGAACTTATTGGCCTTTTTTCAGGGATTATAACTCCGAATATGAAAAAAGAGGAGATGAAAATTAGCAGGATACTTGAAGAGTTGTTAGAATCGGAGAAAATGTATTGGAAGTAAAGAGCGAAGGTGCAATGGCTCAGGAAAGGGGATAGAAACACTGCCTACTTTCACAGGAGGGCAAACGAACGACGAAAGAAAAATAAAATTAAGGGTTTGCGTGATGAGGGTGGTATACTGCGCACTAGTCCGGGCGAGATTGACCAGTTAGCAACGGAATACTTTCCGTCTATTTTTAGTACCAGCGTTCCTTCCGACGAAGCCATTGAGGATGTGTTGCAAGCAGTGGACGTGAGAGTCGATCGGAAGATGAATGAAGGCTTGCTCCACCCTTTCACTGCGGACGAGGTACGGAAAGCTATCAAACATATGTATCCTTTTAAATCTCCGGGGCCTGATGGATTTTCTGTGATTTTTATCACAAATATTGGGATATTATTGGGCGGGGATGTTACTCGTTTTGTTCTTTCTTTTCTGAACGATCGAATTCTTGATTCTCGCATTAATTTTACCCACATTGTTCTTATTTCCAAATGTCCTAACCCGGAGTTGATGACTCAGTTTAGACCAATTAGTCTTAGTAATGTTTGTTTTAAGATTACATCCAAAGTTGTGGCTAATAGGTTGAAGCCGTTTCTATCAACTATTATCTCTCCATCTCAGTCAGCTTTTGTTCCTGGACGACTTATCACTGATAATACCCTTGTGGCCTTTGAGGTGAACCATTGTTTGAAAAATAAGAGAACAGGGAAGCGATGTCACATGACGCTGAAGCTGGATATGAGTAAGGCCTATGACCGAGTCGAGTGGCCCTTTCTTGATAAGGTAATGCTTAGACTAGGTTTTGATTCGAGTTTTGTATCTCTTATTATGCTTGGTGTTCGCTCTGTCGCCTATTCAATTTTACTTAATGGCCGTGAATTGAGTGTTTTTTCCCCCCGAAAGGGGCATTAGGCAGGGGGATCCGCTTTCCCCTACCTTTTCATATTCGTTTCTGAGGTTATTTTAGCCCTTATTACTATAGCGGAGAAGCACGTAGCCATTCGAGGGGTTCGGATCAGCCGTGATGCACCTTTCGCATCTCATTTACTTTTTGCAGATGATACTCTCTTCTTTTTGCGATGCGAACGTGGCATCAGCAACTTGTATTCGAGATATTTTGGAGAGATTTCAGGTGGCCTCGGGGCAGAAAATCAACCTTGAAAAATTAGTGGTAGTCTTTAGTAAGAATACAGATGAAGCAACGAGAGAGGAGGAGGCACGGATTCTGGGTGTCACGGTGCCGGAGAGACATGAAAAATATCTTGGGATGCCGTATGTGGTGGAAAAATCCAAGAGGGAGCTGTTCGAATTTATTAGAGAACGAATTTGGAAACGGGCTCAGGGGTATAAGGGCAAACATTATCCGGAGCGGGAAAAGATGTGTTGATAAAATTCGTCATGCAATCTATTCGTACTTTTATTATGAGTTGTTTTCGATTGCCAGATTTTTTAATAAAGGAGATGGAGTCGATTATTAGCAACTACTGGTGGGGTAGCGGAGAACAAAACAAAATTCATTGGACCGCTTGGGATAAATTGTGTAGAAGAAAGGTGGAGGGTGGACTTGGGTTTCGGGACTTGTGAGCTTTTAATCTTGCGCTACTCTCTAAGCAAGCGTGGCGAATCTTTACAACTCCGGACAGTTTAGTGAGTAGGATTTACAAGGCTAAGTATTTTCCAACTTCAGATTTCTTCGACGCAAAACTGGGGGTTGCCCCTTCGTTCTCGTGGCGTTGTATTTGGGAGTCGATACCTGTGGTGAAGCAAGGGGTGAGATGGCAGGTGGGGAATGGGGCGGATATCTCCGTATGGCATGATGAGTGGATACCGCGGCCGACCGCCTTTCGACCGATTACTCAGTACATCCGGACGAGCCATTCCTCATGGTGAGATATTTAATCGATGACAATTCGGGCAGTGGAATGTTGCGTTGCTGCGTGAGTTCTTGTGGGAAGTGGATGTGGAGCTTATTTTGTCAATTGCTTTGAGAGATAGCAGTTGTCGTGATAGGCGTATTTGGCATTATGAGAAGAATGGGGATTTTTCGGTTCGTAGCGCCTACCATCTCATTATGACGCATGGTTTAGTGAGACGAACGGGTGATGCTACGTCTAGCTCTGGACCACATGCGGTGTGGACGAAAATTTGGGGGATTGATTGCGCGAATAAAATAAAGCTTTTTGTTGGACGGTGTTGTATGGATATTTTACCGACTCGTTGGAAGTTGGAGAGGAGACGAATTTGCACGGAGAAGGTGTGTGTTGTGTGTAGGGAAGGCGAGGAAACCTTGCGGCATAGCCTTTTCGATTGACTCTTAGCTCATCAAGTTTGGGCACTTTCTAACGTTCCTATGTCTCTATGGATTCGGGATATGAAAGTGGTGGAGAGTTGGCTTGTGCACATAGCAAGACCAGAGGTCGTGAGTTTTATGTGCACAATTTGTTGGATTATTTGGCACAATCGTAATAGTATCCTCGTGGGGGAGAAGGAAAAACAGGCAGATGAGTTGGCGAATTTCACTCAAGTGTTTGCTGCGACTTGGTTGTCTACCCACGGTATGAAGAGGAGGGATCAGACTACAAGGGATGCCACGGTGTGGACTGCTCCGGTTGGCGACGTGGTGAAGGTGAATTTTGATGGAGCGGGGTTTAGTGACGAGGGGGAGGTGGAGTTCGGATAGGTGGCACATAATAGCGAGGGATAGCTACTTGCTTGGCGCCAACGTCGTTTCGCTTTTTTCATGGACCCGAGCGGGGTTGAGGCCACGACAGCTTTGGGGGCTGTTCATCGGGCTATTTTTAAGGGGATTGCTTAGGCATTATCCACGACATTATGTTTCACACGTAGGAAAACGCGCACGTTGCCGAATATTGTCAAGGAGGTTAGGCAAAAATTGCGGGAGCATACGAGGTTCTTTTTTAGATGGGTACGACGAGATGCGAACGCGGTGGCACACATCTTTACAAGGAATGCGGTCGATGATGCGGATCAATCTCTTGGGTGATTTCTATCCCATTTTTTTTCGGGCTTCACAATCGGGCTTCACAATCGGATTGGCGCTCTAAGCCAACGGCCAGCTATAGAGATACAAAAGAGAAGAGCGGAGAAAGGAGCGATGAATCATCGACTTACAATGCTGGAGGAAACATGAGTTCGGGTGGTTTGGATATTAATAACGCAATGGTAGTAGATTTCCATGATGGTGTTAATGGGGGCAGAGAGAAATATGATAAAAATAATCTGGAAAAGGCTACTGGAACAGTGAGAAATATGGCGGCTGGGGCAGATTTCATAGAGGGAAAAGAAAATAGGGGTGTGAAAGGAATATGGGCTGAAGGGAGTGGCGTGAAAGCTGGGAGTGAGCAGGGTACTTGGGCTTTTTGGGGAGAAATTTGGGAGAAAGTGGATTGGCTCTACGCGACATTACAAATAAAAATGGGAATGGGAAAAATCTGGGGGGTTCATCACATGGCGGGTTGAAGGAGATTAGTGTTGGGTACATGCTGCACATAGACATGTTTATATAAACATAAACATAAGCGATAGGATATGATAAATTTTCAGAACAATAAACAATAATATATATCATGTATAGCAAAATTGAAAGTAAATTACGACAATAAAATAAATTCGACCTCTCAGCAACGGTAGGAAATTCCTTGGAGTGGTATAGACGAGTTAGAAAATTCCGTCGAAGCATCGGACGAGTTGGAAGTTTAACTTCCTCCCCTTCAGATCAATTTTCCCGGCTACCCTTCAAGCCCTCTGTGGGAAACGACCTCCCAAGGTACAACGTCCTCACACAATAAGAGAGTAAGTGAAGGACTACACTCCCTTCTCAAATTGAACACGAACAGTATTTTGCAGAACTCAAGAAATGAAATGCTATGAATATGCTGAAAAAAGTTTTGAGTGTTGGATGTTAGGATGATTTTTCCTTCTGCAGAAGGCATCCTTTTATAGTTGAGAAAACATGTATCAACCAATACACCACTAATGAGGAATTCAATTCAGTCAACCTGATTAATGACGCGAATTAAATCGCCCAAATTAATCAGCCCTTAAGTGTGTCTTGAATATTTTAAACATTTAAATTAAATTTAAATATTTTTCACCAATTTATTTATAAAATAAATAAATTTCCCACTAGCTTCTCAATAAGCCAATATCATTCACACACTTATTTATTTGGACTCAACTCCAAATTCTTATTCCATTTTGTTTCACTACTAATTAGGAATTTCTCCAACAATCCCCCACATGAATGTACTTGGCTGAAATGCACGTGAGCCTAGCAATGCTATATGCAATTCGAGAGTTCTGCCGGAATTTGTTGCATCAGGATAGGTGGTTTTCGGCCTTGAACCTTCCTTAGTGAAATACCATCGGATATACTTGACAACCAATGGACGTGATGCCTTGAACTGTTCGGCGTTTTGTGTATACCAAGACAATGGTACTCACACAACTCATTCCAATACCGTATTGGTTCTCGTTGTTGTCCGTTTCGGCCCTGGACTGCCTTGGAAAATTTCATCGAATGCTTTAGAGATGTAGCCCTTTTGTATCATCTCATAGAAGCGGCCCCTTCACATTCGACATAGGTGATCTCTCATTAAGGGTATCCTGCAATACCCCGCTTGTGTTCACAAGACATAAGGATCATTAGAACCTCAAGTTCTCCTTAACCTGTACAGGTCCATCACTCTTTCATCCTAGAAATGGGTTGGAAACTCAATTTCCCGAGTGCTTTGTTCGACTCGCCCCCACAATTCGGTTGTCCCTTTGAACCTGCAAATTGGGGTTTACAATTCAGGTAGGGTTGCCATCATGGGGGTGATGTCTTATTGGTGGGCTCAAATTTCCCATTTCCCTCGATGAATTTGCTACTTAGTCTCTCGCTAGACCTTTCGTCAATCGCCTCCAATATTTTCTTTAACCTCTTAAAGTATTCGGAAAATATTATGATTATTATTCAACTTAAAAGTTTGGAATAATCTTAACCAACACTTTCTTCTTCAAGCCCCCACATTTCTTGCTTTTCCTCAAGAAAAAAATATCTCTAGCCTTAACAAAATTACTTATTTCAGAATTTATTTTGTTTGTGTACTTCGCGTCTTACATCAAATAAATCTGAATATTTAATCTATTTAGTAAAATAAATAGTATTAAATCTCACTTGCTTCTCACTAAGCAATTTAATTTACACACTTATATTTGGACTCAATTCCAAATATTTCAAACACACACACACATATATATATATATAAAAATAAAATACAAGTCTCACACTTGTGTTATTCTCAACAAATATATATATATATATATATATATATATATGAAATAACATACAAGTCTCGCACTTGTTTTATTTCCTACAAATATAAATATATATATAAAAAAATATATATTATACAAGTCTCACACTTGTATTTCCTACAAATATATATACATATATATATATATATATATATATATATATACACACACAATATACAAGTCTCGCACTTGTATTATTATTCCATGTCATAAAGAGGTCACAAGTAATTGAAATAACTTATATGTAATATTTGCCTCACATGCAACTTCGATTACATTTATTCGTAAAATTAGTCTCCTCACACGAGACTTTTTATCAAACTTGAACACTAGCCTCAGTACTAGCCTCATTCTTAGGTGACATAGTTATAACAGACATCTTAAAAGATTCTTAGACTCATATCCCTTTCCTACAAAGGTTCCACCCTTAGATAGGATATCCTTGTCTCACTCAAAGACAAGTGCGAACCCTTTCTAGTTCAACATTGTACCACATATTAGATTCGTGTGAATCTTTGAAATATGAAGCACCCCGTTTAGGGTCAACTCTTTCTCCGAGGTCCTCTTTAGCACAACCGTTCCCCTGCCTTCAACTTTTGAGATTTTAGAGTTTCCCAAGAAACACTACTTGTTCTCCACAATTTGATAGGTCGTGAACATCTACTTGTTCGTGCAGATGTGGTCGAGTAGCCCCAATGTCTACTTACCATTCGTTCGAGTTGTTGTTTGAATTTTCAGCCGCCATAACTAATTTAAATAATCCACACAATTATTTTTTATTAGTATCGCTGAGAATTCTCAACCGAACTATTTATACAGATATTCCCAGGCCAGTGGAGGGACAAAACCTCTTTAAAGTCCACCTTTATGCGACAGAATATTAGGTTCCCAGGCTAGTGGAGGGACAATTCCGCTTACACTCCACCTTTCTGCGACAGAACTGTCTGTATAAATATTCTCACTTAGAATCTCTTCGAATAATTCACAAGTCTCAATACTTAGAATTATTTTCATTTTGAATTTCTTTTCGAATAATTCACAAGTCTCAGTACTTATAATTATTTTGAAATTATTTTCCGGTTTCTCTAGTTGGGAATATGACATCGTGGTTCTCAAAACCGGTACTAAGGTCTCAATATCGTTAGCTCTTTGATTTAACGTAACGACCTCAACGTCGCCCGTCATTGGAAAGGTCTCCATGCTCGCGGCATTGTTGTTAGAGCTCTCACCACCCATATCTCTAAATAATTCACAAGTCTCGCACTTAGAATTATTTAAAGTCTTCATAGGGCACACTTGCAATTTTATATATTTTCACATATCTCAATTGCAATTATTTTCACTAATCACATAACCATGCTCAACATATAACCACATATTTAAATTGCATCTACTCAGAATATTAAATTTAAATATATAGCATGGATTTATTACACATATTACTCAAATAATAACTGCCGCACTTTAAGTCAAGTATAAAATAACGCATAGATTTAAACCAAGATAAGTCACAGACTAATGGCAAGGAGCACATTCAATACACCAGAGGACGCGGGTTCGAATCCATGGAGTTACGTTTTGGAATTAAACATGCTCAGCAATAAATTAACCACGGAATTCCAGCATGTATTAAGTACCTAACCGAACAATTTAAAACACATGATTCGTAACGTACAAACGGTAAACCCAACAGCTGTCAAACAAAGGGATTCGGTTCGATTCTCAGACGTTACGTTTTAATTTTAGCAATTAATTCGCAGAGTTAAAACATGTAATAAATATGTAACTGGTCAATTAAATCATCAAGAAATAACGCAGCCTAACGGTAAAACGAACAGGCATGGACTGAGGCGGAGCAGTGTTCGATTCCTAGGTGTGTATCAATATTTGTTTTTGTAAACTTTTAGAACCAGAACTAAAGCTACTGGAAAAAAATAAACAACTGAATTTT
Organism: Linaria vulgaris; assembly: GCA_948329865.1. Lineage (NCBI taxonomy): Eukaryota > Viridiplantae > Streptophyta > Magnoliopsida > Lamiales > Plantaginaceae > Linaria > Linaria vulgaris. The sequence goes on along the minus strand of OX415249.1, from coordinate 8,321,315 downwards.
TTTTGAAGCAAAGTTACTGGAAAGGATTTTCTAAACACGCTGATATGCTTACAGAACAAAATACTAACAACTAAATTTTAGAAACCAAATGAATTCATTTTGAAATAGAGATCAGGTAACAAAATCTAAACTTCTGGAAAACAGATTTGCCGATTAAAATACTCAGCGATTTTTTTTTTTTTAAACAAACCATCACTTTTGAAAACGAATAATACAGAAACAAATAATCTGCAACATAATAATCTTGGTAGATTAGAAGCATATGACTAACTGCATCAAACCAATTCCACGAATAAAACTCCATGAACACTGTAGCAAGTTTCTATAGTCTGTACAGATTTTCATTTAATCTGAATCCTGAAAATCTTATAAAGAGATTAGTTGCAACAGATAATAACAAAAACCGCATACAATATATATATATATATATATATATATGGAAATCAAAAACACCTATATGTGCAACACATAATACGTAGATAAAAAAATTGATCTTAAGATTGTTGGATACATGCTGCACATAGACATGTTTATATAAACATAAACATAAGCGATAGGATATGATTAAATTTTCAGAACAATAAACAATAATATATATCATGTATAGCAAAACTGAAAGTAAATTACGACAATAAAATAAATTCGACCTCTCAGCAACGGTAGGAAATTCCTTGGAGTGGATTAGACGAGTCAGAAAATTCCGTCGAAGAATCGGACGAGTTGGAAGTTTAACCTCCTCCCCTGCAGATCAATTTTCCCGGCTACCCTTCAAGCCCTCTGTGGGAAACGACCTCCCAAGGTACAACGTCCTCACACAATAAGAGAGTAAGTGAAGGACTACACTCCCTTCTCAAATTGAACACGAACAGTATTTTGCAGAACTCAAGAAATGAAATGCTATGAATATGTTGAAAAAAGTTTTGAGTGTTGGATGTTGGATGTTAGGATGATTTTTCCTTCTGCAGAAGGCATCCTTTTATAGTTGACAAAACATGTATCAACCAATACACCACTAATGAGGAATTCAATTCAGTCAACCTGATTAATGACGCGAATTAAATCGCCCAAATTAATCATCCCTTAAGTGTGTCTTGAATATTTTAAACATTTAAATTAAATTTAAATATTTTTCACCAATTTATTTATAAAATAAATAAATTTCCCACTAGCTTCTCAATAAGCCAATATCATTCACACACTTATTTATTTGGACTCAACTCCAAATTCTTATTCCATTTTGTCTCACTACAAAATTAGGAATTTCTCCAACAATTAGTGTGAAGGAGGTGACAGGAAACAAGAAAACATTTATTCGAAGAAGGAAGTTGGATACGAGCTCTTCTAAATCTCCAAGCAAGTAGATCACACCTAATAAGAGAGTAAGCGAGTAGCTTGAGAATTAATTACTGGCAAGAAAAAGAAGGGAGCGAATTATATGATTGAGATTTACGACACTTCATCACCGGCGGTGGTTGCAGAGCAACCCCGCCGAGCCCAATGAGTATTCTTAGTTGGAACTGTCAGGGCGTGGGGCACCCTTGGACAGTTCGAGAGCTTAGGGCAACGGTATCCAGACATTGCCCCTACTTAGTTTTTCTATCGGAGACGAAGTGTAGACAAAGGAGAATGGATAGCATTAATCAACAAATTGGATATTTTGGTGTCTCATTGGATGCTAAAGGGAAATCAGAGGGACTAGCCTTACTATGGAGGAATAATGCCAATGTCCATCTTATGACTATGTTGCAGAATCATATTGACGTTCTAGTTCTTTTGCCAGACGGAGGACTGAATGGCATTTCACAGGATTTTATTGGGAACCCGATGGGGCGAAAAGCAAAGTTACGTAGAACTTGCTACGACTCCTCAAAACGGTTTCTTCTAAACTATGGATCTGTGCCGGGGATTTCAACGAAGTCTTGTGCCACTATGAAAAACTCGGTGGGGTGTCGAAGCCAAATTGGAACCTCCGTTATTTTCGATAGGCACTCTCAGACTCAGGACTTTGTGATATGGGCTATAATGGGTCAAAGTATACATGGTGTAACAGAAGAGTTGAGCCCGATACGGGTTGGGAACATTTGGATCGAGCATTCGCGGATCCCCAGTGGAGGCTATGCTTGGATACGGTACGAGTTGATCATATTCAGATGGACTTTTCGGACCATTCATCTATTCTTATTTCTCTTACGGTGACTAAGGCGATGTGTATTAAAAAGGAGTGTAGCAGGGTTATTGAACAAATCTGGAGGGACATTGGAGATGGGGCACCTAATAAATCCTTAGAGGCAAAACTTGATGAATGTTGATTGGGCTTATTAAAGTGGGATGGTGTTAGCGGGACTGATATGAGGAAAAAAGTTGAGAAGCTTGTGATCTGTATAAAACAGTTGAGGAGTGGGCCGTTCACTACGGAGTCAAAGAAGGAAGAAGCCGAATTGAAACTGAAATTGAAAAAGGTAACGGACTCGGAGGAATTATACTGAAAGCAGATAGCGAAGGTCCAATAGCTCCGCGAGGGTGATCACAACACATCTTACTTTCATAGACGTGCGAGTTAGAGGCATTCAAAGAATGAGATTAATGGGTTGAGAGATAGCAGTGGTGCATGGGTTGACAAATCGAAGGAGATGGATGAGATAGGTAATGGTTACTTTAGAGAGATTTTCGGATCGACGGGGCTGACTGAGGAGGATTTAGAGAACGTGATGGGAGTGGTACGAAAGAAGCGCATAGATGAATGACCGACTCCTTCAACCCTACACGGAGAAAGAGGTAACTAAATCACTTTCTGAGATGTATCCCTATAAATCCCCTAGACCTGATGGTTTCTCTGTTGTTTTTTACCAGAAATTTTAGAATATTATTAGCCACGATGTTATATCTTTTGTACTTACTTTTTTAAATAACCGTATCCTTGATCCTAGTGTGAACTTCACTCATATTGTGCTTATTCCGATATGCAAAAGCCCAGAGTATATGCACCAATTTCGACCCATAAGCCTTAGCAACGTCAGCTTCAAGATTACCTCAAAAAACAACTGCAAATAGGCTGAAATCTTTACTTAACAATGTCCTTTCTTATTCTCAGTCTGCTTTTGTTCCTGGCCGGTAAATTTCTGTCAATATTTTGGTTTCCTTTGAGATTAATCATTTTCTGAAGAACAAAAGGACAGGAAAACGGCGGTTTATGACGCTGAAACTAGATATGAGTAAAGCCTATGACAAAGTCGAGTGATCCTTCCTGGAGAAGGTAATGCTTAGAATAAGTTTTAATTCATATTTGGTGAGTGTAGTGATGTTAGGTGTGCGTTCTATTTAATATTCTATTATTAATAACGGTCGTGAATCTAGTTTTTTCATCCTTAGAGGGGACTTCGACAAGGGAATCCATTATCCCCTTATTTGTTCTTACTTGTTTGTGAGATTTTTTCAGCACTTATTAGTGAGGCGAAGGCACGAGGCACCATATGCGGCATATTTATTAACCGTACTGCACTATCTGTTTCTCACTTATTATTTGCAGATGATACGTTGATTTGTTGTGATGCTACCCCAGGCGCGATAGAGGAGACATCATTGATATTAAATAGGTACAAAAGGGCGTCGGGGCAAAAGATCAACTTAGACAAGTCCGTGGTTGTTTTTAGTAAAAATACAAGCGTGGAGAAGGGCCGAGAAATTGCAGATGTCTTGGGGGTTCAAGTGGCACAAAAACATGATAAATATCTTGGTCTTCCATCTGTTGTGGGGAAATCCAAAAAATAATTGTTTGCATATATCCGTGAAAGAATATGGAAGAGGGCGCAAGGTTTGAAGGGACAAAATCTGTCGAGCGGGGGGAAGGAGGTGATGATTAAATCTATCTTCCAAGCTATCTCATCGTTTGCAATGAACTGCTTTAGACTTCCCGATACTCTAATAGAGGAACTTGAATCCTTAATATGTAATTTTTGGTGGGGGAGTGGCTCGAGTAATAAGATACATTGGGTGGCGTGGGAGAAATTGTGTTTTGGGAAAACAGAAGGAGGCATAGGGTTCCGAAACTTGAAGGCATTTAATATGGTGTTACTTGCAAAACAAGCGTGGAGGATCTACTCTAATCCCGATAGCTTGGTTGAACAAATTTTCAAGGCAAAGTATTTTTCGAAAACATCTTTTTTGGATGCGAAGGTCGGGCGTAATCCATCATTCTCTTGGAGGTGCATATGTGAGACAATAAATATAGTGGAAAAGCATCCGTTGGCGAGTCAGGAGTGGAACTTCGATTGCAATATGGAGGGATAAATGGATCCCGAGACCGGCGATGTTTAGGATTTTCTCGCCAAGACCGAATGATTGTGAAGTCGGGATGGTGAGTGATTTAATTGATGGTAATTCTAGAGGGTGGGGTGTAGGACTGATCCATGCGACTTTCTTCAATGAGGATGCATATATTATCTTATCAATTCCACTTGCACATAGTGATACAGTGGATACACACGTTTGGCACTTTGAGAATAGTGGGAGATTTTCGATGCGCAGCAGTTACCACTTCATTCTGGACCGATGACTACATAAAAAAAGGAGCGCACAACATCAAGTGACGAAGGATCGGGAGAGAAACCATGGTAAGTGTCTGAATAAGGTGAAAATCTTTGTGTGGCGGCTCTGTAGAAACAACCTTCCAACAAAAGAAGGATTGCGGAAACGGAAGATTGTCACGGATAACCAATGCCCGGTTTATTTATATGGTAGGTAGGATGAAAAGCATTCTTTTTTTACATGCCATGTCGCGCGCCAAGTCTGGGCGCTGTTGAATTTACCAATGAGTGTTATGATACGGGAGGACGAGGACGTATTATGATGGCTGAAAAGGGTATTGCTATAATCTGCTGGGCGCTTTGGAATAATCGCAACCGAATCATAGCGGGCGAGGATGCATCATGTCCGGGGGAAATTCTGAGTTTTGCGAGGCATTTTATTGCGTCTTGGGTGGATGCGAATTCGGGAATTACTCCAGCCATTAACCAACGGTCAGTCCTTGGATGGCAGCCTCCTGATGGTAACACGATAAAAATAAATTTGACGTTGCGTGTTTTCAAGAACAGAACGTGAGTGAGATGGGGATAATTGCTCGGGATAACACGGGTGCTATGTTGGCTTGGGTAAGGCGAATATATTGGGCGCTACTTGATCCAATGGTGCCAGAAATCCTTGCGGCTCGTTCGGCGGTGAAATTGGCGCTGAATATGGGATGGGCCGATGTGGTTTTTGAAGACGATAGTTTGAGTGTCATCACGAACCTAACACATAGGAGCGAGGGCGGAGCGTTATACTACAATATTGTTCGGGAAGTAAATGATATGTGCAAGGCAAGAAATGAGTATGTTTTTCGTTGGGTCTTTCACGAGGCGAATAATGAGGCGCATATGCTAGCTAGGAATGCGTATACAAATTTGGAATTCCCTGTTGCTTGTGTTTAAGCTCTAGTTATAGTCTTGTTCTTGATCAGCACTTGTATTCAAACATTGTGATATTTTGGCGATTACGCCTCTGCCTTTGGGCGATTCAAGATATTTTTTTTACCAAACTCCATAATTTACGTTCAAGTGAGATTGGTTTCTTATATGGTATGTATGTTGTACATTAATCATCGACGTTTGTTATTTTAGAATCTATTAATAATATAAACAAAGTGAATCCCTCTCACAAAATGGAAGTTTTTTTAATTCTTTTACTAAACTGTCCCTACTATTTTTTACCAGCAAATATGATATAGTTAATTTAAGAGCAAATATGGAAAAACAAGTGTAGACCATGTAGTTCTTACACCAAAAGACAACTCTCACGTTGTGACACCAAAGTCCAAAACTACCCACTTTTTCAATTTCCTTAATTTTCGGGTAATTTAAGAAAATGAAAAAAGATAAACCACCCCCATAAATTTCTTTATCGGATTAAATTTTACAAGCCTTTTTACAATTAAAGTCAAGAAATACACGGTCTCCCACTCTCTCTCTTAACCCCATAAAGATTTCACCCAATATTGAAGTACCTAATTTATTTACCCACGTTCTGTTCTGCTCTGTTTCCCTAAAAAATTGCGCGGATTTCCAAACACTGCTGTAATAAAAAAGACAAAAGCATCAACTTCATTTTTATTTTGTTCTTACTAAACTTCCTGGAGCATTCACGCCGCTGGAAATCGGTAATTTATTTTTTTCTCCTTTAATTTCTGAAGCATTCATTTTGTGAATTTTGTGTTGGCTTAGGAGTCTAAGTTACGTCTCCATATTTCTCCCACATGATTGATCTTCTCTGGAGAAATTACAGAAGTGGGGGCTAAGTACTTGATCAAAAGTAAGTAATAAGTTCTTTATTACTAGCTTTTTAGATAAATGACATCCTTTACCGGCGATGCTTTATGATTTGGTTTATTCTGATTATTATTATTATGCACTCAAGAGTGGGTTATAGAGTTTCTCTCCGTAGGTTGATTTCAATAATTTTTGGGGCAAATAGGAATTAGAAGTTGATGCCTTCTGTGTTGAAATGCAGATTGATTGAGTACCAATTGACGGGGTTCACATAACAGCAAAATTGAGGGAGTTGGGGGTAACGCACCGACATAAGAAAAAAGGTTTTTGGCAAGCAACACCCCTGTGTTCTGGGAAACAGGCAAGAAACCTCCCCGTATTTTGAAAAAAGGCGAAAACAACCCTTGTGCTTTCAAAACTATAGCAAATTACCCCCTCCTCTGCGAAAGTGTTATGCACATGCCAAGGAATGAGAGTGGGGATCCTTTTGGAACCTGAATCATTCCAAAGCCATTTGTTACTTTTGTCTTTAACTTTAGAAAATTACATTTCTGACCCAACAAGTTTTATTTTGTTCAATCCTTTCCGAAACTTGAAAAATGGTATCAGAGCATGGTTTATTTATTTATGTGGTTATTTATTTATTATATTAACACCTAACCCTCATGAGAGGAGTATTTTTAAGCCATGAATAATCCAGTGATGGAGAATTTCTGGGATTCCCCATTTCCTATGAAGGGAAATGCATGTATAAGTATTAAGAAGCGAATCTTTGCTTTAACAAGATACCGTAATATCCAGAAAACGGAAATTATAAAACATGATTTTCGGGGTTGTAACCTTGAACAACTAGGAAAGACTTGTCCTATTAAGGAAGATAGGATAGAAGTTGTCAAGATTTTAAATAACTGGCTAGAAAAGGCCAATAAACAAAGTTCAATACTAAGCCTGTAATATGCCTGGTATTACACTTGAACAAGAGCTCCAACTCTTAATGAACAAGTTAGTTAATCTAGCTAGTTTTCGACCAAACACTCTCCCTAGCATTAGAGCTAAGTTCGTAGCTATTAATGGCCTCTCGGCAGAGATCTCAAGGATTAATAGATTAATCGCTGATAGAAATAACCGTTCTTCATGAGTGATCTAGTCTTGCCAGATTTTCACGAGCTCAAGACAGACGGATCCAAGCTGTCATAGGATCTCAGGGAAGTCCAGAAGACAGTCCAGGCCTATGGAAATCAACAATTCCATATGCCCGAACGCATACAATAGATCAGAGACAAGCTCGAATCCATGTCTCGACGACAGAAGGAGATCTTGGAAAATCTACAAGATATCCAATAAAGGGTGAAGAACTTGGAATCCATGCCCAGGTCATCCGAGAGAAAGAGAGGAGGATGGTTAGCACCATCTTTCGGGAAAGAGCCCTTATTACATCAAAACGGCAAAGCAGTCGAAGTCAAAAGGGAGATGACCACGAACGAGAAGCTGGAGGCACAGATACGTGGAAAACCCAGCACATAGGGAAATCATGTCTAGATTCAGGATTGACGATTTCAACTTCGAGGCATTACAAGACCTTTCCGATCTTGCGGAATCATTTTTAGGTCTTAACCTGGAAAACGTGCAGACCTATGAGAGTGCACTTGTGCCGAGACAGGACCCTCCCCATGGACAATCTACGGTTACAGAGGGCGTTGGATCTTCCATCCCAAATCTGGAGCCAATCCAATAAGAGCGAAGTCGAGAAGAACGCATGCCACACCAGCATGATTTTGTGGCGGGATCCATATACAACCGGATTCCAACCAGAGCAAAGGCAAGAAGGCCATATGTTCATGGAACACCATACGGGAGATGTCAACTCGATCCAATACACCCGTATGGGCTTATGCTCAATCTGGATACTTTGGATTTCAAGAATCGTGAAGCCCTGATCGATGAATGGGCATCGGCAATGAGAATTGCAGCAACGATGCTTGAACTTGACAAAGAGGGATTCATCATGATGTTGTAAATGAGTCTCGAAGGATCAGTCAAGATCGGATGGGAATATAGAACTCCAGAAGTTAGAAGCGGGGTGCTATCCGGTGATTCTCTCAAAGACATTGTTGATAGAATGGCAAGGCTTTTCAAAATCTACTTCATCGGAGAAGGATATTTTGTTGATCCCCAAACCGGAGGAGGTGACCAGGAGAAAGTCAGAAGGTATGAACAGGCGCTGCATAGCCTGGAACTACATGACGTATGTAGTGTGGATCTATACATCAAGCTGTTCACCGAGTACAGATGGAAAAGCCGAATTACTGAAGATACGGCGATTCCACTTTTCTTCGCCAAAATACCAAGTCCATGGCGAGAAATGCTACTGCGAGAATATACACCTATTGGAGTCGACACGGTGGCCCAAAGGATGCCCTTTCTCAAGGTCAAACTAAGCAAATGGTGCCAGAAGGCAGCAATTCAAAAGAATTTCAAGAGGCTAAAAAGAATCAATAAATCAACCCGTCTTTGCTGCGACGACAATGACATCCCAACAGTCATTGGTGCACCAGAAAGACATCAAAAGAAAAAACATAGGGATCAACCCTATGAGCGAAGAAGCAAGTTCCCCAGGAGATCTTCGTGGAGACCTAGAAGATTCTGGTCAAAACAAAAAGCCCGAAGTTACAAATCATGGCATAGACCAGGACCCAGTCGAGGAGGGACATCTTCCAGTCAAGGAAGTGCCAGCAGAACGCCAACTAGGCGAGCTTTCAGGAGAGCACACACGTGCTAATGAAAGTTTCAAAGACTGCAACTGTTGGACGTGTGGTGCCAAATGACACATCACAACAGAATTCCAAGAAAACCAAAAAAGGGGAGTTAGACAGTTCGAGGCTACGCCATAGTTCGAAGAAGCTGTCTACTTTCAGGACCTTGTTCAGGTATACCAGTTTGAAGATATCCCTTCGGATGAAAGTATATATGAAGAAGACGAAGGACTAGATGAGTCTTCAGAATCGGAATCAGAATCAGACTGAAGACGAGGAGATCTTCCATCAGGAAGTTCAAGAAGACTTGACGGGAATTTTCTCACAAACCAGCATTTCTCACAAAGCCTTGATGAGAATTATGCGGGAAGATCCAAAATTGCGAATTTACGATGGATTCACCATCGGAAAAATGGAGAGAACCTTAGCTCAGCTAAGCTTCAGGAAGAGAAAACATCACATCATCTACAAGGTTACAGCGGGAGAGATTGCAATCCTAATGGAGCTGACCAGTAATGTGATGGAAATGCAACTAGTTCCTATAAACGAGATCAAAGAGGAACTAAGGAGACTCTAGCCAGAAATTGCGCAAAAATGTCATGGATCCACATTGGAGCCATAAGAATTCTGCTCAAAGCAACGTTCAAAGAAGGAATCAATTCCCCAATTGACATTGTCGTCTTTGATCGGAGAATCCAGAACCTACGAGACGCCTGTCTCGGAGGAATTTCAGGAAAGATCCCAGAACAACTCGTTCTTGGAATCGAATTTCTCGAGGATCACAAACCTTGGGAAAGATTGCCAGAAGGAATGGAGTTTACGGTGGAAGGAAAAAGATACCGACTCAAATGACCACGAGTCCATTCTCAATTTACATCTCGGTGGGGATGTTATACAAGAAATATAAAGCCGAATACTTTGCGGCGTATATTGACTCAGGAGCAGGAATTTGCACAGCAAAACCAGGAGTCTTCTTATCACAACAACTTGTGATCATATGAAACACGACGTCTTATTCTTATCATAAGATTTTGGTGCAAAGATTGACACAGGATTTTTATCGCAAATTGCCGATTCAATTCCGCAACAAACGTGGTGATGAAGGACGACTTCTACACCCAAAACTGAAGGACCAGAGGAAGTACGGTAGGGCAATCCTACAGCTTAGGATTGAAAGTCTGGGCGGCCAGAAGATTGAAAGAATCAGAAATGAAACAATTGAAATTCTAAAGGTTAGCCTTGAACCAAGTCTTCACAATGACATCACAAACGAAGAACAAATTTCAATAGAAGATGTCAAAGTTAAGATTCAAAGGAACTACGAAGAGGACCCTCTGGCGTGGTGGAACAAGATTGAACTCAAAGCAACCTTAAGGGTTCAAAAGGAAAATGAAAACGAGCTGGTAAGATACAGGCCTATCTTGATGAATCAAGAAGATCGAAAGGATATGTAAATGATTCTTAAGGAACATCTGGACCTTAAGCTTATATCACCCGGCGTATCCCCGTATAGCAGTCTTGGGTTCTTAGTCAGGAACCATGGAGAGATAAAGAGAGGAAAACCAAGACTAGTGATCAATTACCAAGGGAACAACAAGATCTTGGAATTCGACGGATATTACATCCCGAACCGAGAACACCTGATCAACTGCGTCCAAAACGCAAGAGTCTTCTCTAAGTTTGACTGCAAATCAGGGTTCTATCAAATCAAGATGGAAGAAGGAAGCATGAAGTTTACAGCTTTTTCCACACCACAAGGACACTATATCTGGAATGTCATGCCAATGGGATTGGCTAATGCGCCTCAGATATATCAAAGGAAGATGGATAATCTCTTTAAGGATTATTTCAAATTCATGTTCGTCTATGTCGATGATATTCTCATCGCTTCGAGGAACGTCAAAGAGCACATCAAACATTTGGAGATCTTCTTAGATGTTTGCCACAAAAATGATTGGTGCTATCAGAAAAGAAGGCGGTAATTCTTACAAGGAAGATCGAATTCCTTGGAGTCGAGATTGACGAATCAGGTATCATTCTCCAAAATCATTTGGTGGAAAAGGTACGTGATTTTCCCGATGACCTCAAGACAGTTAAGCAACTCCAAAGTTTTATGGGGTTAGTTAATTATGCTGGAATGTTCATTAACAATCTGGTAAGTTACAGGAAGATATTCAGTCCATTGCTTAAAAAAGATGCAGAGTTCAGATGGACGGATGAACATAAAGAACCAGTAAAGAAGCTTAAAGCCATCTGTCAAGACCTCCCCAAACTTGCAATTCCTAATGATGGAGATGATCTTGTACTTTATACGGATGCAAGCGATCATTGGTGGGAGGCGGTTCTAACCAAAATAGAACCAAAAGGAGAAGTGCCATGCAGATACTGTAGCGGTCTCTTTTCAAAAGATGAAGCAGCAAGATGGCACATCAATGAGAAAGAGTTTTTTGCAGTTCGAAAGGCCTTCAAGAAATGGTCGTTATTCTTACTTGCTAAAAAATTTACACTTAAAATTGATAATACAAGTGTCAAGGCTTTGTTAAAAATAAAATAGAAAGCAAACCCGAAAAGGCTAGATTATTAAGATGGCAAGCAAAATGTCAATATTACGATTTTGATGTTCTCGTTATTAAATCTCATGAAAACGTTATTGCAGATTTTCTGACAAGGGATGGAGGCACATGAAGCCGACACCATTCTTACAAGATGGAGGCACCACAGGGATAACCTGGAGGAGCTCCGCAAGGCGATCGACGGCCTAGAGATTAATGCTAAGGCTTCCGGTCATGTGCAAGAAAGGGACCTCACCAAGGTTCAAAACACAGTGAAGGCAACTTTATTGTGTAGTACAAGTTTGTGGGATAGCATTGCGGAACCCCTATTTCGTAAGGCTTCCACATCAAAACTAGAAGTGGAAATACAAGCGAATACGTACGAGGTTGATCTGAGTAAAATCGGACCAATCAGTGATCCTTTCGAGGAAAACACTGATAAACCAGTAGATTCAAGGGCGGAAATACTTAGAGAATCGGAAAAACAAGTTGATTCAAGGGTGGAAACACCTGGAGAATCAGAGGAACAAGTTGATTCAAGAGGAAAGACACCGATTGAATCCCAGGATACTTCTTCTAAGAAAGAAGACAAGATTAGTCTTAGACCCCATACGGGATCATCTAAGATTAACAGAAACGGGCCAAGGATACCTTTGATGTAATATCAAAGGACATGGGAAAAACATCATACAAGAATGGGATTAATCCGCGGAATATCCGTGGCCGACTGGTCCGGAAAATATCCGAGAATCTGGGCACTACCAGGATCAAAACCTGATAGTATACGAGAGTGGTTTGACTTTGGCTGCCTGGCCTCAGTATTCACCACATCACCAAGTTTCCTGGAAATTTCGAAATTACCAGGATGGCTCTACGAGAAGGTGTACGAGACATAGAAAATGAATCCTACACTAGAAAGAGGAGACACTTTGGAGCTAAAATTCATTTCAGCAGCTCCAGAGATCGCAGGAAAAGGATTCCATCAGAGCTTTCACTTCATTAAAATACAAAGACCAAACATGAAAGCAATGGAGTTCATCAAGCCACCACCAGAGGGACTTTGTCTGGTTTCCCCTATCACTGAAGATGAAATTTCAACTATGAGAGCATGGGGATTGTGGGTCTGTCTCACCGAGATGGACAAGGGCAAATATTAGTTCAAGATTTTTCATAATTCTGAGAACGGATCATTCATGCTCAACAGCATGACCAGCAATACCACAGAATTTGTAGAAGCCGCATTCGAAAAGAAACGACAAATTTTGTGGAACAACGAGATGCCATCAACAGCAGAGACGAGCCGGAAGCTTTGCAATATGATTCACGTAGGCCGATGGAAGGAACATATATGCTCCAAATGTCCAGAGCAAAAAGAACCCCTCTTCGAAAAAGGATTCCCAATGAAACGAGACAAATGGGAAAACAACAAGGAGGGACCCTCACGAAAGGAAAAGATGTCGCGGGCAGGCAAAATGACAACTTTTGGCGACAAAGGAAAAGGAGCCATGTGAACAACAAGGTCCACCCATATGGACGATCTAGACATGTGAACAACCAAGACAAAACCTCCAATATCAGACTTATAATGGAGGGACCACAAGACCAAGTGGTTACCAAAGTAACCATAGGATTAAAAGACCACCTTATCAGAAGAATAATGGCGGACCCCAAGAATGAGTGGAACACGCAAGCCATGACGATTCCACTTCCAAAATGTAGTGAAGTCCACATTTGAAATCCGGAGACTTCATCTATATAAACGAGCTGCAGAAAACAGAGAAAATCAAGTATTCTCCACTGCTTTCTTACAAAAATAAAAGAGTCTGTAATAAGTCTGTAATAAGTTTAAGTGTGTAAAATTCGAGTGTTTTATTTCCAGTACGTTTGTAATAGTTACGAGTGTATGTACGAGAGAGACATAGCTACTATGAGTAGCTAAACAAGTTACTCCTCTCAAAAGGGGTTATGAGTGTGTTGTAATAAATAAGTCTCCACATAAATAAATATTGATTTGCTTTTGCCTGAGTATGTTGATGTTAAAGCTTTGAAACATTCCATTTAAGTTACTTCTTACACCCGGAGTAGGAAACGAACCAGGGTTGTGCTGATTACCGTTGAAGGAGCCGTTGCAGAACCATCGGTTGCGATCGAGTGGTTGAAGGGGAGGAGTCTTTGTAAAACCTGACGGAATACCCGACGGTAGTACGGTCAAAACGAGGTACCTTTAATTGTTATGTTTTATAAGTTCTATACGGAAGTATGTTGGGCCTGATATGGTCGTAATGGACTATTTCCAGAGTATTGAGTTCCGAAAAAGAATGACTCTAAAACTTCGGGGGTCAATTTCTAATTTTGTAAAAGTTAAAACATGTAGAAGGGGGCAGTGTGCTATGATTTAGGAAACACAGTGGGTTTTCTTGCCCCTTTTATTTTCACAGGGAGGGTTTTTGCTACTTTCATGGAACACAGGGGGGTTTTTGCCATCTGCTGTAAGAAAAATAATGGATATCATGCAAGAGTATTACTTTGAAGAGTTATTTTGACTTTCGTTTTTGGTATGGATATGAGTCTTAAAAAGTAAATGGTAAACGTGGTATGAGTCTTTCTTACACTTTTGTATTGGATGTCTGATGAATTGTCGTACTATATTGTTGCATATCGGTACTATAAAAATTGAATTTTTGTTAATTATCCCTATAAAAATTGAATTTGTTTATTGAAGAAATATTTTTTTAAGAGTCATATACGAGGCTAAACTTCTCAACTTCCCCACTTTCTCAACCTCGCAGTTAAAATTTCAAATTTCAGAATCCTTTAAAATCAAAACTCACCATTTGTATCTTTTCGAAATAAATAAATAAATACATGGTGACCACTCAGTTTTCTCCAAACAAGATTCCCGAACAAAGGTGTTTATTTTCAGAATTCCAGGTAATATAGTGGTTCTCATTATTTCGTTTATGAAATTTAATCCGTTAGTAGTTTTAGTTGTTATTTTTCCACGAGTTTTTGGAAAATTGCATCATTTTGCTTTTTGAAATGTGTTGGTCACATGATTTTTGCCTTACTAGGAAATTGGTAACTTCAATTTGCAACGCGGCCAGGTAAGTTTAATTCTTATCCATGCAAGTCCTTTTCTATTTATAGTTTTTTTTTCCAAGTATTGAAATTAAGCTGACGCAATAGGTGAAATTTATCTAAGTTGAAGTTTATAATTTGACATTGATTTCAATTTCCATTTCTAAGTTTTATTTACTTAACCATTTGTGAAATAATGTGCAGGTCGCGTGATTTTGGCATTTACTAAGAAATAGGTAACTTCAATTTGTTACTGGTAAGTTTAACTCAAGACCTTTTCCACATAGAAATTTTCTACTAATTATTGAAAATTGAGTTGATGCAAGAGATTAATTCATCTAATTTGAAGTTAATAATTTAACGGTGATTTCATTTTCTGTTTCTCAAGTTTTATTTACTTAATTAACACTATTTTTTGAAAATTTGTTTTATGAAGTTACAATAAATTAAAATACCTTTGTTAATATATATTCATATGTTACATGATTATTTTCCTTCTATTTTCTTTCAGAAATGCATGCCGAGTGTGCGTCGAAAAAAAATGCAGTAAAAGAGTACAAGTTTAGAATTACTTTTCGATAAATGAGACTTAATATACTAGAAAAGTGAATTTGCATAATAATATATACTTCTTTTAAATATTACTTGTGATACTTCAGACTTACAAATTGAGATGTTTTGTATTGTTGAAAATATTACACAGTCTGTCTATTTTTGTTTCATTGTGAGTATATGTTTATGATGGTTGATAATATTATCCATGCAAATATGCTCAAGCATCGTGATGTTGACTCAGCTCTTATATGTACCTTAATTAATAAATGGAGTATGAAATCAGTTTTTTATGGGTTTAGATAAACAAAAAAGAAAAGAACTTATATACATTATTTATTCTTATAAAACTTACATACAAAAGTAATGATTGAAGTTTTTAATGTAATTATTTTACTTTTTAGTTTTAAACTACCCATATTCAAGCTTTTAGTATTCTATAGATATTTAAGGCACATAATATTGATTCCATAAAATAAACTTTGTAGAAAGTCGAAATACACTTTCTCGCTTTTCAGAGAAAAAAATGTTGACTGCGTGCACCTGGCTGCTAGTTACTAATAATAAAAGCAATATAGTTAAGATTGGTCAATGGGCATATCATCAAATTTTCAATCATCAATTTATAAATCAAATTGTTTCTACCACCAATTGAAGGTTGGGAATTGTAACATAGATGTATATTAATCTTCATTTCATATAACAAAAGTCAAAATCATGTGAATAGAAGGAGGAGGGGATGATAACCTAAAATTAAATTAGGTAAAATAAAATAAAATAATATCCCATATTTGGAAATGGGAAAATACTTGTATAGACTTTGGTCCACACTCCTCTTGTGGACCTTGTGAACCACAATTTTACACATCATTTTTCCATTTAAATAAGTACTAGTTATTTAAATAGAGAAATAATGTACTTATTTAAACGGAGAAATTATGTGTCAAATTGTGGTTCACAAGGTCCACAAGAGGAGTATAGACCAAGGTCTATAAAAGTATTTTCCAAATAATTATGGCAACATGGCAAGCAATAGCATGAAAGGTGAGCTGTAAATCATTAGCCAGCAATTAGGTAGGTATATTCCTGGGGCCCACTCCACCTTAGCTAATCACTCGCTTTCTCTCTCTCTTCCAATAATAATATTTCTTCCCTTTACAACTGACACGCGTTTCACGAGAGAGAGAGAGAGTTTAGGGCAAAATTATGTATATCAAATCCCTAATATATATATATATTATTTTCAGTAAAACAATTATGGATGAATTCGGAGTTTTGGTGGAGAGCATCGGGTTCAAATCCCGTGGTAATTCAGCTCCAATAGCGAAATTGAAGCAAAAACCTAAATCCTCGCAATTTACCCCCCCAAATCCCAATAATACGTCGCCGTTTGCCGATTCGTTCGACGACCTCGACGGAATATTCGCCTCCAGTTTGAATATCAACAAACCGCAGAATTTCTTCGTTGCTGATGACGACGACATTTTCGGTGTGAGATCGAATAATCAGTATGTTGGTGTTGTGTTATGCTCTTGTTCTATTTCGAGTAAGAACGAACTCCGTTAGAAAATAAAGAGGGAGAAGAGAATAAAATAAATTCAGTAAATTCTTATTTCTTGATTTATTTCCAATATAGAGAGAATGCTTAAATAGCAATGAAAGTAACTAATTGGCTATAATTATTCAAAATTACGTTAACATAACAGCTATATTAAAGATAAGAAATTCTAACTATTCAACTATAATAAAGATAAGAATTTGACTAGTCAACTAAGTCATCCAAAAGTCTTTAGTCCAAATTGGGCTAGCTTTATTTCTGTTGGGCCTAGCAGTTGTTGTGGTTGAAGGGCCCGTATCGGTTCCCACCCCTTGAAGAATGGGCTTGTCCTCATAGCCCAATGTGTTGTCTTGTAGGTTAGAAGCTTCCACATGGCCTGATGGTATAAATAAAGGAGATGCAGATTCATTAGGGTAGCTCTCCTTCATTTGTGGCGCAGCCACACATTCTGTCTCTCCCCCCATTTTAGCTATTGCATTTTTCTTTGTCCCAATACTCTTCAATTCTTCCTCCTCCATCCAAGAAGCTTCTTCACAGGTTGAATCAGACCATAATACTAACATTTCTTTTACTTTCTTTCCATTTTTCCAAACAATGCGTTGATCTAATATTTGTTTTGGAAATGAAATGCAGGTGTCCCGATTGTCAAGTGGTGGCAGATCCGGCGTGATGGAGGGCGGAAGCTGGTCGTGGCATGGTTTGAGTAGTGAAACTTGAAAAATGTTATGGATCCGCGAGTCGTCTGGTAGATCGAGTTCATATGCGACAGTTTCGATGCGGCGAAGGATGCGAAAAGGGCCGTAGTAGCGGTGCGTGAGCTTGTGGTATCCGGCGCGGCGCACAGACTTTTGGCGATAGCTGCGGAGCTTAAGGTAGACCCATTCCCCTTGTTGAAATGTCATGTTGGTGCAGTGTTGATTATCTTGCTTTGTCATCTGTTGTTGTGCTTTGTGCAAACTTTGTTTAATTTTGTCCAATATGCTGGTGTGAGTGGCTAGAGTTGTGTCAATTGTTGCATTTTGTGAACTGCTGGTGATGTATATTGGCATACTGTATGGTTCTCGTCCGAAAACTGCTTCATATGGAGATAGTTGAGTACTTGAATGTTTGCATGTGTTGTACCAAAACTGAGCCATAGGAAGAAATCTCGACCAATGCTTTGACTCTTCTATAGTGAAGCATCTGAGATAACATTCCAAAGAGCGATTCACCACTTCTGTTTGACCGTCGGATTCGGGATGATAAGCTGAACTGTAGTGTAGTTTTGTGGCTAATTGTTTGAATAGCTCCTGCCAAAATTTACCCAAAAAAACAGAGTCTCTGTCTGATACTATAGATTGGGTAATCCATGCACATTATAGATGCCAGTCAAAAAGATTGAAGCTAAATATGCAGCAATGAATTTTGTTGGTAAAGCTATGAAATGACCAAATTTTGTTAATCTGTCAATGACGACCCATATACCAGTTTTGCCTTGTGAACTTGGTAAATGTGTTATGAAATCCATACTAATATCACTCCATACTTGATTGGGGATAGGCAGTGGGTTGAGCAACCCATATGGTTTAGTGGTGAGATATTTTTGTGATTGGCATATATGACATGATTGTATGAAGTTATGTACAGTGTCTTTCATGTTTTGCCAATAAAATGCGATAGCTATACGAGATACTGTACCTTTGATACCTGAGTGCCCTCCAATGGGAGATGAGTGCATTTCTTGAATTAATTTTTGTTGTAACCCACTTGCTTCTGGTACTAATAACCTGTTTTTAAACAAAACTAAACCATCTTGAACTGTATAATGAACAGCAGTGTTACCTTTGTCTGTATACTGAGCAAGTATCAATTTCCCTTCTTGCGAGGTTGCAAAAAAATTGCGAAGCTCCTCGACGTAATGATTAACAGGAAAAGTGATGGCTAGGCAACTGGGAGTCTCCACACGGGACAAAGCATCAGCTACAACATTCTCGCGACCAGGTTTATACCTAACTTCATAATCAAAGCCAATCAATTTTATTAACCACTTTTGTTGAGAAGGAGTATGTATTGACTGAGACAACAAATGTTTAAGACTTTGGTGATCAGTAAAAATAATAAAATGTGTGCCAAGTAAAAAATGTCTCCATTTTTTTACAGCCTCTGTTAATCCATATAGCTCTTTGTTGTAGGCAGATTCAGCACTCATGCGAACAATCATTTTTTTGCTAAAGAAGGCCAATGGGCGCTGCTGTTGGGACAAGACAGCACCAATAGCTACTGCTGAAGCATCTGTCGTTAGTTCAAATACTTGTGTAAAATTTGGTAGGGAAAGATTAGGTAGTTCTTGCATTATGTTTTTAAGCTTCTCAAAGGCTACTTGAGCCTCTGTACCCCATGTAAAATTCCCATATTTCAATAAAGAAGTAAGGGGGGCGGCGAGGGTAGCATAGTGATAAACAAAGCGACGATAGTAACCCGTAGGCCCCAAAAATCCTCGTAGGGCCGTAATAGTAGTAGGGACAGGCCAATCTTGCATAACAACAATTTTATCGGGGTCGGGGGAAACACTGTTGGGCCCAATGATATGACCTACATAATTAACAGTAGTAGCAGCCATAACACACTTAGAGAGCTTAGCGTAAAATTGATGTGTTAAGAGTAAATCGAAAACAATACGCAAGTGTGTAATGTGGTCATCCATGCAAGTACTGTATATTAAAATGTCATCAAAAAACACTAGAACAAACCGTCGTAAATGTGCTCGAAACAAGTCATTCATGGCTGCTTGGAAAGTCGATGGAGCATTTGTTAAGCCGAAAGGCATGACAACAAACTCATAGTGCCCATCGCACGTCCGAAATGCAGATTTGTGAATATCACGCTGAGCAATACGAATTTGATGATATCCTGAACGCAAATCAAGTTTAGTAAAAATAGTAGCACCGTGTAACTCATCAAGTAATTCGTCAACCGTTGGAATGGGAAATTTGTCTTTGATTGTAATAGCATTTAAACCACGGTAGTCAACGAAAAATCGCCAAGTACCATCTTTTTTGCCAACTAACAAAACGGGTGAGGAAAAGGGGCTAGTGCTCGGTCTAATTAACCCATTTGTTAACATTTCAGAAATCAGATCAGACATAATGAACTTTTGGTAGTGTGGGTATCTATATGGCTTAATGTTTACTGGTTTGGATGTGGGGTCTAGATGGATGTGATGGTCATGAATGCGGTGAGGTGGCAGTTCCACCGGTGTGTCAAAGATTTTTTTTGTAATCTGTTAGCAATTTGGACACATCAGGGTTTGAGACGTTATCAGATGTATGTGTAACAGTGATTGGTGTAGAAGTTGGTTCAAATGTTAACAGGTGGAAAGTCAAAACTGAATGAGTGTTAATTAACCGACGAACTTGACCTGGAGAAACTTGGGAGACGGTGGGCTCCCCAATTAAAGTAACTGTAACACCATTATGAAAAAATGAGATTCTAGGAACATTATAATTGGCAGAATAATCCCCCAACATACGTAGCCATTGAACACCTAAAACAATGTCAGCACCGCGAATAGGTAAAACCATTAGAGGAATACAAAACGATCCACCTTGCAAATTAAGAGGAGTGTCCAGACAAAAACCTTCACAATGTAAAAACTCACCATTACCTACCATGACCCTGGTTTGTGGTGCAACAACCATAGATAAACCTAATTGTGTAGCTATGCGAGGTTGAATAATGTTGTGTGTGCTACCAGAATCAACAAGAACTGTAATAGGCTGTCTGTGAATAGTACCTGAAATACGTAGAGTTTCTAGAGAAGACAAACCCATATAAGCTGCAAGAGATAAATGGTAAGGACCAGAGTCATAAGAGTTAGGATGAAAGTCGCATTGTTGAGGTGTCTCAAGCACAAAAGCATTAGTAGTATCGCCTTCGTAGTGAAGGTCATGTGAAACCTCAGAATTAGGAACATCAACATCGGCAATTAATGTAAGAAATTGGGCAGATTTGCAAATGTGACGCGGTCCAAACTTTTCATCGCAATTAAAACATAAACCTTTCGACCGGAGGTCATTCATTTCAGCGGGTGAACGTCGTTGGATAGGAAGGGCGGGCTTTGGGTTTGTAGCTGCTGGACTAGAAAGGATAGGGGTAGGGTTCTGTGGAAAGTGACGTGGGTAAGCGGGGCGAGGGCGTGTCTCATAATTTTTCTTTTCAAGAAGTTTTGCCATGCCCATAGCATTTTGTAAAGTTTGTGGTTGAAAAACTGCTGATTCAGCACGAAATTCCGGTTTTAAACCCGAAATGAAACAGTTCATGAAAGCATCTTTAGATAAACCAGTAACAAAATTAGCAACTCTTTCAAATTGTTGTTGATAATCAAGAACAGAACCAGTTTGTTTTAATTTAAACAACGTTGCCTGGTGGTTATCGTAGTTGGTAGGACCGAAACGGAGGAGCAAAGCCTACATGAAGGATTCCCATGTACTCAGTTTGTTGTTGTTTTCCATCCAATGAAACAAAGCTAGTGCTGGACCCTGCATATAGAAAGAAATATGAGATACTTTTTGTTCATTAGCAATATCATAAAGCTTAAAGTAATGTTGACCGTGGGAAACCCAATCCAAAGGATTGCTTCCATCAAAAATTTGAAGTTGCAATTGTGGTGGTTTTGGTGGTGGGTTGGAATTAGGAGTATAGAGTGGATTAAAGTGTGGTGGTTGGGAAAGACTGCCAAATTCGTATTGTGGAGGTGGCTGTGGAGCAGGTGGAGTGGCATGGCTTTTGAGAGCAAGTTCATTAGTACGTTCGCACATGGCTTTCATGTCAGCCATCAGTGTGAGCATTGTGTTGAATTTTTCGTCAGTTTGTGCAGCTCGAGTTTCCAAAGCCGAGATGGTTGCTTGCATCGTGAGCATGGATTCCGCCATAGCAGAATCGTCGACAGAATCTGTCGAAGATGAAGCCACCGGATTAGTGATTTTAGTATTTTTCGGAGGCATATGGGTTCAACGTGATGAAAGCACCAAATGTTATGCTTTTGTTCTATTTCGGGTAAGAACGAACTCCGTTAGAAAATAAAGAGGGAGAAGAGAATAAAATAAATTCAGCAAATTCTTATTTCTTGATTTATTTCCAATACAGAGAGAATGCTTAAATTGCAATGAAAATAACTAATTGGCTATAATTATTCAAAACTAACGTTAACATAACAGCTATAATGAAGATAAGAAATTCTGACTATTCAACTATAATAAAGATAAGAATTTGACTAGTCAACTAAGTCATCCAAAAGTCTTTAGTCCAAATTGGGCTAGCTTTATTTCTGTTGGGCCTATGAAGGGCCCGTATCATGTTGGTGTTGGTGTTGGTGGAGTCGATATCGATTCGCTACTTAGTACCTCGAAAGGAGGGAGAAATTTCAGCTCTGTAGCTGCTTCCCATTCTTATAATGATTTGTTGGGATTGAATTCCAAAGGTAGTGATCCTGTTGTTGTTGATGATGTCTTTGGGAGTTTCGTCGTCGGTTCGACTGCCAAAAACGCGCCGCCTGGTCGGAATCGGATCCCTCCCCCTCCCCCTTCCAAAGGGTAATTTATTGTTGTGCACACTTTGATTTTTAATTGATTTTTACAATTTATTCGAGTTTAGTGAATTCATGTATGGAAGAAATGCTGATTCATGTTTATTTACGATGAGAATGATTGTTTTATTAATCTGCGTACGTACTTCGAGTTTGTGTCATTTGTGATATCTGCTTTGTTTCTGGGTTTTAACAGAGCGATCCCAAAGGCGAATCTCTTCCCTGAGTTGAATGTCCAAAAAAATGACACGTTTTCTGTGTTTGAGTCATCCGTATCCGACTCGGGGGCCTCTTGGCCGTTTGTTATTCCCTCGGGACAAGGTACAAGCAAGGCTTCGTTGGATGAACTTGATAGTTTCGCCATGGGTATGATGGGTCACAAGGATTCAACGACGAACAGAGTAAGGAGTAATGCTAACAAGCCAAGTGCAGGCGCGACTTCAAACGGATTTGGAGATGTCGATGACCTGGATGCAATTTTTGGTAGTAGTGTGCAGCCTAGCCGAGCTGCAAGACCAACTTCAGTTAATCAGGTATAATAGATAATCCAGAAAATATTTTGTTGTTTGGTTCCAATGATTTTGGTCGTAATTTTTATTGATCTGCAAATGTGGTGTGCAGGGTGCCGAATTTGATATGTTCTTCCCCGAAGAAAAGAAGCCTGTAGTGAAGCAAACTACTTCATGGTCCTCACCAAGTAAAACGAAGAATTCTCCTGTGACAAGTATTCCAGATGATTTCAATTTTTTTGGAGGTACTATCTGAGATTCAAACAATAATCATGCTCAATTATGCGCAATGGTGCTTGTTTTGCTGACTTTTCTGGTATTCGGATCTGGATTAATGTTGTTTCCGTCAAATGGCATTGAATACCTTGAAGTAATTACTTTTTTTAACATTAAACAAGTATAGTTGCAATCAGTGGCATGAGCTTGAGATGTTTACTATCTAGCAGTGATGCACATTTCTCTGGATATAATAATCTTAAATAACCATCTTTGTTTCTTGTAAAGGTAGGTATGTTAAAGTAGTATTGAGCATAGAGGGTGGTCTACAAATTGCATAATTCTAACACCAGGATTAAAAAATAAATATATCTTAACAGATTAACTCTAAGGCAAAGACATTGCAAATTCATTTTTTCTTCTTGAATTTACCTGACTAATTGACCACTCAATGGTTCAGTATCCTTAAAATAACATTTATGCATGCTACCTGTAATAAATGACTTATATCTAACATCTTAAGGTGAATTAGTTAACAATTCAGGTCGTAATTGCTTTCCAGAAACCTCCAAAGAAATTCATTTGTTAAGTGTCACTATCTTGTGTACCTTGCAACATATGCTGAAATGGCAACATCTAGATTCAAAGAAATTTTCTTTCCTTTCCAACAGAATTTAAGATCTTAAGGTAAATTTCCTGCTGCAGATGCTGCCTCTTCATCCCAAGAGTTTCATGAAATTGAGGGGGAACCACCAGAGCGACGAAGAGCTAGGTTAAATCGTCATATGAGAATGAATGCACGCATGGTATGTTTTACTCGAGCTATGTTATACTGATTATAAGTCAGATTTTGTTATTATGCTGGTTTTTTAGCAACGAAATGTTTTCTCTGAGGCTATTATGTCTTGCTACACCCAACATTACTCTGATTTGGTGAATTTTGGAATTATGTTATTTCTGTTTACAGGCTGAAGCACTTGCTGAAAAGAATCAACGTGATCATCAAAGTAACCTTGAGCAGGAAGAGAAGCATGTAAGATTCTTAGAACTTTGCAGTGCATCATTGTAGTTTCTGATGCCTTTTATAATCCGTTAGTATGCAAGTTTTTCATGTTTGGTTGGATTCAAATTTTCAGCTTGAGGGAAGCTAACAGATCTTTACATGCGTATGTGCATTATCAGATAGGATACCTACATCTACGTTCGTTGAGTATCTCTAACTTTATTTATTTTATTTGAATCATTTCAGAGGCTTGCGGAGACTTTGAACAATGATATAAAGCGTTGGGCGATGGGGAAAGAAGGCAACTTACGTGCACTGTTGTCTTCACTACAACAGGTGTTTATACTGTCCCGCCCTTTCTTTGATACTCGATATTATTGCATTGTTACTGGACCTGACATGTGATAAACCCTTCTGGTATCCTTTGGTTGGATGAGCTATATTTCTACTTGTGTCTGCGTTTATGAAAAATGCTGATCAAACAGGAATCAGGGAATATTGAAACAACTTCTAAATTTAATTTTTTCTTGTCTGATTGAATTCAATCACCATTGCTTGTATCAATTTGTCTGTAGAGAGAAATCTTACTTGTCAATTGTCATCTTCAATCACATCATAGTAGTCTTGTGGTTGCTGTTTGGAGTTAGTTACTGGAATTTTACCACATTTATTGGAACAATGTGCAGATTTTGTGGCCTGAATGTGGTTGGCGTCCAGTTTCATTGACCGACATGATAACTTCTGATTCAGTCAAGAAGGTTTATAAAAAGGCTACCTTGTATGTCCACCCGGACAAAGTTCAGCAAAAAGGAGCCACTCTTCGTCAAAAATATATTGCAGAGAAAGTCTTCGATCTACTGAAGGTATTACTCTCGCTGTGATCCAAAGATATCTCGAAACTTACTGATGCCAAACAAATGTTTATATCTGGAAATCAAGTGACATGTGGAATTTATCATTGAACAGGAATCCTGGAATAAATTTTGTGCAGAGGAACTTCGATGAGTTCAATGGTTGAATAGGTGGACAGAGAACCTTTGTGTAAAAGAAACCCAACGCCAAAAACATTTACAGATGGGTAGTTTTATTTTTGTGTAAAGTATGTGTCTTATGCTATGTAAAAGTCATTCAGTAATCAGTAGAGCCATCCAGTACAATTCTTTAATAGACTTCTTACATTTTCTTTCATTCTTTGTTTCCACAATAGTGAAATCAATTCTTATGCATGTAATATTCGGTAGTTTAACACTTTGTCACTGAAGAAAATAAATATGTTATTTATTTGAGTGTATTGTGATGTTCTTGTTGTTCATTCAAATAGTAAATCAATTCCCATTCTTAAGATGTTAAATATTTTCGTTTTGCTTTGAGTGGTTCTGGAAAAGAAGCAGAGTTACGAAAATAGCTTACGCATGGTTACAATAGTTGTTAATGTGAAAAATCTTGCGCGATATACTTGTCAACTGATTTTACACCTTACATGAAAATGTATATGAAGATAACCCAAGATTGAGATAGATACGAAAGAATATAGCACTGCTGAGTAAAAATTATTTCATGTTCCTGACTTCCTGTTGCATGATATTGTGCAAACAAAAGCTTTAATTTTGCATGATGTTGTTGAGCAATTAAAAGCTTTGATTTTGCATAATAATGACCAAAAGCTGTCGATCCTGCATCATGATGTCGTTTTTCTCTTCTTAGTTATAGAGTATTAATTCTCCAACACCTTATACGATTAACGTCAATGCGGACAGCTAATCTGGTTGTAGTTGTACCACCCTTATGATGCGGTCCGTGATTCATTAAAGTTTAGTGATTTTACAATTAAATGCTAACATTTTGCATTTATCTTAAGATTCCATCTAACACTTTTGTAGTAAAACAAAGCAGCTCAGTTATCATTTCTTTTCATTTTTCTTGACCTAAAAAGTCTTTTGTTCCTTCTTATAGCTTCTTTCCATTTTGCATGTGACCTATAGCATTTTTCGGAAAATACTTATATATACCTGGTCCATAGAAAAACTATGCACTCTGAGGCTCTTATTCACTTTGAGTATATTTATTAATAAAATAATCAAAGTACTCAGCTCACTTACCCTTTTTGTACTGCAGCTATTTGCTATAGCCTATAGGTACTGTAGCCAAAAAAGAAAATCTCTATTGAACTCTTCATATTTATATTCATCCAAAAACAAAAAAACTCTTACTTCATATTTTTTCCTCCTCCGTGGTTGACCAATGATCAAATAGATGCATAAAATAAAACCCAGAATGGTTATTACTTTATGACATTTTACGAATTTTCCCTTTATGATATAAATAAGGATTAAGGAAATATGAAAAGAAATTTATTCTATTTTATAATTAAAAATCACTTTTCAAGCATTATAGCAAGAATATAATTTTCAAATTAAATCTTGACTAGAATATAAAGTCATTTGTCTAACAGAAAAATACTTGAGAAGCATTAGATATATTATTGCACAATACTTGTTTACTCGTGAGATGAATTTGTTCTCAAAAAGTACTTTGTAGAATTTTAGATTAAAAAGTGACTAGATTAAATAAGTACCACAAGGTCCATATAGGTTTTTCTTTTATATATATATATATATATATTTCAATACTTTAAAATTAATGATATGAGAAAACAGTTTTTTAGTACGGAAAAAAGAAGTAAGCAATATAATCTTGATATAATGCAATGAAGAAAAAAAAATCTAAACAACATAGTCGAGATTTAATTTGAATACTAGAAACGTTGGCACGCGGTCCCTGCGCAATTAATCACTTCTTTTAATTATTAAGTAAGTATGGTAAAGATTTTAATTTTAATATGGACATAAAATCTATATATCCTAACCTTCTTTTTATGTAAGAGATTATTAAATAATTGTTTTCTTTAATAAAAAGATTTAATTAAGGTAAAGTAAATTACAGTTATATTCCGACTAATAATAGACTTTCATAGTATGAAAAGGGGTAAAAAAAAATTAAAAGTTTGGTCTCAACATGACTTCCTTTATATAATAAAATAGTATAGATTATCTTACTATAGTGCTTGAAATATGATTTTCAATTGTAAAATAAAAGTTGCCTTTTCAGCTTTCCTTAATCCTTATATTTCCTTATTTATATTATACAGAAAATTCATAAAGTGTCAAAAACTAATTACCATTTTAGATTTTATTTTATACGTCTATTTGATCCTTGGTCAATGACGGAGGAATATATAACATGTTTTTTTTTTTTGGAATAGATATAAATATGAAGAGTTCAATAGAGAATTTTGTTTTGGCTATATAAGCAAATAGTTGCAGTATGAAATGGGTAAAGTGAGTTGGTAAGTACTTTTAATTATTTTATTAATAAATGTACTCAAAGTGAATAAGAGCCACACGGTGCATATTTTTTTATATGGACCCGGTGCATATAAGTATTTTCCGCATTTTTCCTATCATAGTTAAAGATACACTTCATGCTATTGTTACATTTCACCCACTAACAAAATGCTCAAAAGTCATGGTCATGTACATAACTCCAATGGCGTTCTTTCAGAAATGAACTTTATAAAAGTATGTTACAAATTAATGTGCATGTCTATATGTCTGATCACATTTAGAAGTTAGTAAAAAGTGGTGTTCTTTTAATCCTCCCCTAATTCGTTTCTGTCTCTCTTACCAAAACATAAAACAAAAAAACCAGAGACGATGGAGAGCAGAGGATCAAGACACCATACCCAAAATGATGTCCACCTCAATCCTCATCCTCAAAACGGCGAGGGTGATGGACTCAAAAGAACTGGTAATTTTTCTTCATTCTTTGTTATCTCCATATTGGATCAGGTTTAACATATAATCATGCTAATCACTTTCAACGTAAACTTAGATTAGGCACCTTTTTTTTTTGTAGGAATCAATAGTCACCGTCTTCACTAGAATCAAGAATCAGAGGACATTATTTCAACACATGTTTCGAAATATGTTATGAGTGAATGTTGTGTTTTATGAGGAAGCGTATTGGTGCGATATAGTGTAGATGGAGGATCAGATTCCGTTCAATGACCCGATCATAACTCTTGAACGAGCCTCTAACAGTCAGCTATATATATTATACAATTTTTATTGATAGGAACTGAATGGACTGCAAGTGCTCACATGATAACAGCAATGATTGGTTCTGCCGTAATGTTGTTGCCTTGGGCCATGGCTCAGTTGGGATGGATTGCTGGGCCTGCCATCATGACCTTGTTTGCGTCTGTGACGTATTACACTTCTACTCTTATGGCGGAATGTTACCTGACTGGTGGCCCATTTACCGAGATGGAAAACCACACTTACATGGAAGCTGTTAGAGCCACACTTGGTTAGTTTTTCTAGATACGTTCTAAAGTTTATGCTCATGGCTTTATAATCTTATATTGTGTATTATCATGGAGTTTGGCAGGTGGGTTCAAGGCAAAACTTTGTGGGGCAATTCAGTACTTGACTCTTCCTGCAACTGGTATTAGTTACATCATTTCATCATCAAAAAACATGATGTAAGAATGGATTTTAAGATTACCAAGTTATGGCTTTATTTTTTTAATATCAAAATTTGACATCCTTAGCATTTGTGAAACAGGGAAATTGAGAGGTCTAATTGTTTCCCCTCAAGGGTGGAAACGAGTCTTTGCAATGGGTCAAGCATTTACATGATTTCATTTGGTGTTGTGGAGATAGTTTTGTCACAAATTCCAAATTTTAATCAATTATGGTGGTTTTCTATTGTTGCTGCAGCTATGTCCTTAACTTACTGCAGCATTGGCATAAGCCTTGGGATTGCTAAAATTGTAGATAAATTATTGGACGAATTATCAAAAATGCCCGCTAACTTTTGCCTTTAATCTTAAATGTCCATTATTTCCAAACCTGCTGAAAATGCCCTGTATCTTTTAAAATTTTTACTAAAAATGTCCGAAATGAAAAATAAGACAAAAAAACATATTTTGTCTGAAAAATAATGCTAAAAATGCCCTGTATCTTTTAAAATTCTACAAAAAATGGCCGAATTTTAAAACGCGACTTTTTGATTCAGCAGTGCGTCTCTTTGATTCGGATGCCACGTCGGATAAAAAGTCCGATTTTTTAAAATCGGGCATTTTTGTTAGAAAATTTAAAACTTAACGGACATTTTCAGCAGGTTTGGAAATAACGGGCATTTAAGATTAAAGACAAAAGTTAGCGGGCATTTTTGATAATTCGTCATAAATTATTAAACATGTTATCAAATAAAACTCTAATTTAGTTTGATTTTAGGAGTCTTAACTAAGCTTTTTAATGTTTTTTTTATTATTATTACAAAAAACAGAAAATGGGAAAGTAATGGGAAATTTAACTGGAATAAGTGTTGGAACAGACAATGAAGCAGGCAATATTTGGCAAAGCCTACGAGCTGTGGGAGCCATTGCCTTTTCTTATTATTACTCCCTCATTCTAATTGAAATTCAGGTAAACTCATGTTTTCTTGATTTTTCCATATCGAATTCAATTTGTGTTATATATTATGTGAAAGAACATTTTCATTTTTTTTTTTTGGCCGATAAATTTAATTTTGTCTCTTTTAAACAAAATATTTACTTTTCCCTGAAAATTTCATGTGTCTTCAACATGGTGTTCTGTAAAGCAGCATGCATAAGCACTAAAGACAGATGGGATTTTTCTGAAAGAAAAAAACGAACACAAATATATGCAGTTTACCACGTTGGTATGACATGATACTAGATCTAGGACATCACGTGGAAGGCACGTAGAATATGTTGATGAAACAAGTATATGTTCTGTTTAAGGGAGCCAAAATGGAACATGTTGCACAAAAAATCGACTCTTTGCACATTAGAGGACCAGGGTGGGATTTGATACTCAACAAAGAATCAAAATTAACTTTTCATTTTTTCAGGACACAATTAAAGCCACACCATCAAAACACATGATTGAAATCAGGAAAGCAACTTGTCAAAGTGTCGTAGTGACAGCAATTTTCTTCTTGTTATGTGGCTGCATCGGCTACGCAGCATTTGGCAATCTCTCTCCGTTCAATCTCATCGACAACTGTGCCTTCCAGAACTCGTACGGGCTTCTCAAAGTAGCCAACGCCGCTCTTGTTATCCACTGTGTTGGTGCATACCAAGTCTATTGCCAACCCTTTTTTGCCATTGTCGAAAAATTAATAATGGTAGAAACATTCCCCGAAGCCAAGCTCCTCAAGAAAGTACTCAAAGTCCCAGTACCGGGATCTTCTACCCCTTTGAGACTAAATCTTTTTCGACTTGTTTGGCGCACTATTTTTGTGGTCATTACCACGTTTATGTCTGTGCTTGCTCCGTTCTTTTTTGATCTATATCATATCAATGTCGCGGTATTTGGATTTTGGCCCTTGACAGTTTATTTTCCCGTGGAGATGTACATTGTGCACAAGAGGATTCCTAAATGGAGCACAGGATGGATTAGTCTTCAGGTTTTGAGTTTGGTTTGTTTGATTATAATTGGGGCTGCTGCTGTTGGTACTTTTGTTGGAGTTGTGCGTGGTTTTAAGCTGTGCAAGCCTTTTACAACTAATGATTGATCAATGTAGTTCAGTTTCTTTTTTTGCATGACACGTTTCAAACGAATATAACATTGAATAATTTTTGGAATTTAAGTTTTAGTTTTAAATGTTAGTAACAAATCCAAAAGGGTTGAGGAAAACGTTACTTGTTTGTATTCAATAAGGAATCACGATTTCCAAAAATTTCCCAGCTCAACATAAAGCAATGATCTTTAGAAATTTGAGACTTGGAGGTGGAATCTTCACTTTGATAAGCAATTTTGATAATTCAAAAATGTCTAGCTTGATACCAATTTCAAAAGTGACTTGATTATTGGAGATTAATATATTATGAAGATCGTCTTGAAATCTTTAAAAATGTCATATTCAATCTTGTTAATCACTTTGAGATCTTCATAAAAATTGTTCTAGGTATTTGAAGGAACGAAATATCAAAAATGCCCGCTTACTTTTTTTTTTCAATCTTAAATGCCCATTGTTTCCCAACCTGCTGAAAATAGTCGTTAAGTTTTAAATTTTTTAATAAAAAAAGCCCGATGTTAAAAATTTGAAAATTTTATCCGACGTGGCATCCCAGTCAAAGAGACGCGCTGCTGAATCAAAAAGTCGCATTTTAAAATTCGGGCATTTTTGGTAGAATTTTAAAAGATACAGGGCATTTTTATCATTACTTTTCAGACAAAATAGGTTTTTTTTGTGCTTATTTTTCATTTCGTGCATTTTTAGTAGAAATTTTAAAAGATACAGGGTATTTTTAGCATGTTGGGAAACAACGGGCAGTTAAGATTGAAAAAAAAAAGTTAGCGGATATTTTTGATAATTCGTCCTATTTGAAGCATATATAATCTTGACTCAATAACAAAATTCCATTGACCTTCACTGTTGTGAGCGATTAGAACACTTGCTTTTTATGTATTAAATATCAATGAGCTTCATGGGGTAACTGTTTTGTCTGGTGAAGTATTTTTCTTGTATACACATGCGCTTAGCTTTGAAGGAAGACTCCCATTCATGCTTGTAGGAACAATGTCTTGATAAAACCAACTTTTGATGTGAAAGACATTTGATTGATCTTCCAACTTTTTTGCGCGAAATCGTAAGTAGTTCTCATTGACAATTGTCTAAAAATCATATTTACTTAAAGTTTGACCAACTTATTTGTTAGTTCTTGCCCTTTGGACGCTCTTATGTTCACTACAAAAAAATTGGGTCTTTCCCGACCGCAAATCCGGTCGGGAATAACCCTTTCGCGGTCGGGAAAGACCCTTTCCCGACCGCATTGCGGTCGGGAAACCGCGGTCGGTGTTGCTTCGGTCGGGAAAAGTTTTCCGACCGCCTTCCGGTCGGCACGGACCTTTCCCGACCGCATTTCCCGACCGAATTACGGTCGGAAATTTACCGACCGCTTATTCCGACCGCACAACGGTCGGAATTATTCCCGACCGCATAGCGGTCGGGAATAACATGAATTTTATTCCCGACCGCTATGCGGTCGGGATGATATGAATTTTTATCCCGACCGGATAGCGGTCGGGACTTTTTCCGACCGCAAATTGGTCGGGATTAAAATTCATGTTATTCCCGACCGGGGCCCGGTCGGGAATAATATTCAAATCAATCCCGACCGATTCGCGGTCGGGAAAAATATTCATCTTATTCCCGACCGGATATCGGTCGGGAATAATAATCATCAGAACAAAAAAAATAATATTCCGGTAATAAATTACCGGAATATTATTTTTTTTAATATTTTGCAATATTTGAAAAACATTATTTAGTTTTTGTGTTTGCAATAATTAAATTTTTGATTCATTGCTTAGTCTAAAACACAAAAAAAATAAATAAGTTTTTAATTATTGAAAATTTGAATAAAGAAGTGAAAATTTTTAATTTTGAAGTTGAAAGAAAGAAGGTTTTGAAAAAGTGTATGAATATGAAAAAAGTGTTTGAATTTTTTTTTGAAGAGGAACAAAGTGTGTTGAGATGAAAAAATGAGGAGAATAATGAAGTGTATTTATAGAAAAAATTGAAAAATTTTGAATTTTCGTCAAATTTGAATTTCCCACCAAGTCCCGCCATTATTTTCGATTATTCCCGACCGATATTCGGTCGGGAATGTTGAATTTTTTCAAAAATTTCAAAAAACCGCCAATTTTTCAAAAAATACCGACCGCACTGCGGTCGGGAATAAGTTTAAATTTTATTCCCGACCGCACCGCGGTCGGAAATACCTTTAAATATTAGTCCCGACCGCATGGCGGTCGGGAATACCTTTAAATTTTAATTACGACCGCCATGCGGTCGGCAATAATGGTAATTCCCGACCGATACGCGGTCGGAAAAAATAGTAAATTTTTCCTTTTTTCGATCTTTTGGAAAATCTTGATGTGTTTGTTAAGTATAACTATAGAATCTCATTAAATTCATGAATTGCACTATTAGTTAGTTTGTTTAATGTACTTTTAATTATTAAATTAGTATAGTTTATCGGAGTATAAGTTAAGTTAGTTTGAAGTTTTACCTATAATAATCATACGTAGTATATAGGACTTCACAATTGTCAATTAACATTTGTTACGAACGTTAATATAGAGAGGCTAATTGTGATATATATATGTTAACATTTGTTTAACATAATCGCAAGTAGTTACATTATTAGCAACTACATATACTAATCTATTTATAAGTGACAATATGAATCGACGCTTCAAACGATTCATCAACGTGCAACTAAATTTAATTTTTTTTTTAGATTTTTAGTAATATATAACTAATATTGATTTACTCGATCATTAAATGAACAATTTACCTAAAATTGAGAGCGAAATTGTGAAATTAAGAATATGAATATTATTCCCTACCGAAAATCGGTCGCCAATAAGCCTAAACCCTAAACCCTAAACCCTAAACCCTAAACCCTAATACTCCCGACCGCCACGCGGTCGGGAATAACAACTATTCCCGACCGCATACCGGTCGGTAATGTTAGTATTATTCCCGACCGCATAGCGGTCGGGAATAAGGGTATTCCCGACCGCATGGCGGTCGGGAAGTCTCGGCCCAGCTGCGCGGCCCAGCTGGGCCGAGATTAGGGCGACACTCTGGGCGGGAAATTTCCCGCCCAGAGTTTTCCCGACCGCAATGCGGTCGGGAATATTATTCCCGACCGCGATGCAGTCGGGAATAATATTTCCGACCGCGATGCAGTCGGGAATAATATTTCCCAACCGCAATGCGGTCGTGAATGATTTTTTAGAAAGTACCGACCGCATTGCGGTCGGAAAAAGTTTTTCCGACCGCATTGCAGTCGGGAATGCTCCCGACCGAATTCCGGTCGGGATTTTCCGGTCGGGAAAGGGCGAAAAATCTTGTAGTGGTTGTTTTCATATCATAAACGCTCTTATTATTTCGTGCAGTATAGCTAAATTGTTTGAGTTAGTTGTGTTTTGTGACGATCACGCCCCAAAAGCCATGATTCGATTCGAGTTGGTTCGGTGGTGATCAATGACTTTACCCAACTGAAACCGAAACACATCTCTTAGGAAGAGGGGTATCACTGTTAGGATCAACCATACACATTACGATAAAAAAAAATTGATATATACATCGGAAGTCTTGAAAATACAATAATTTGACACTTTAATAATTACGTATGGATGATAAACCTTTTTTTTTTTTAATAATTACACAAAATTTCCTAAAGGCAAGCTTAACAAAATTATTCACTTGATCCAAAATGACACGTCGATCTTACATGAGGAATAAGTCTTTGATGACTGAGTAAGATTCATGTAAAAGAACTGGCAATGCAGGAATTAACAATGATTCAATTGATATATTTCAAGGAGTGATCTTACCGATAGAAACAGTGTAACTAGATAATTTGATGTAACTATATTACTGGAATATTCACAGATCAGTTAATGAACACGTGTTTAATAATAAACAAATCCAACATTATGACTTTCAAAACAACTTTATACCTCCCAACGAAAAGCAGCCTCGCAAAAAAAAAAAGAGTAGGTGACATGCTCGAGTATATGCCAATCGAGCACGCGGGTTAATGCTAGCTTCTGACTGCAAGCAGTGCCTAGATAAATGAGCCCATTACCTAAACTAACAGTCCTTACGACTCGACAGTAAATCGACTAAATCCCTGGACCCATAACTTCCCAGAGGCATCCCACTGGGTGATACACAAATAAGCTAGTAAACCGAATAGTATCCGTTGTTCTTTGAGCTACATGTCCTGAACATAGTTCGTTGCTCTTTGCACAGTTCAAGAACCAACAGATAAGATTATAATATTGAAGAATTACAATAATTATGAATTAATATGTGATAAATAATTAGTGATTGAATATGATTTAACGACAGATAAGAAAATCATTATTATGAGATGAGATGTGAAAATAGGAATACAATGAATAATAGATTGTTTATGGTTTGGTAACAGAGTAATATATTTTCAGTCCAAGCTCCTCAGGCTGAATGCCAAACGGGGCTAGAACAAAATGAGAAATTGAACCTCACCTTTATTTGTGTGGAGAATCTTGACCATCGTTGATTAATTTGTCAAACCTTTAATAAATTAAGATAGTATTAACTAAATAATCATAATTTACCACAATAAATATATGTACGTTTGATCTTTCTTGTTGTTGAAATTTGAGGAATTTCTTGTTGAAAATGGCAGCTAATATAATTTAAGTAAATATCACATATCATTGATGAGAATCTTTTGCGATAAACTTTGATGTCGTAAAGTTAAGTTAAATATCAAATATACTTTGTATTCGTAATCAGTATCTCAAAATTTACCTTAAGCAAACGTATATTTACATTATTAATTGTAGTTATACTTTCTTCTAATGCTAGAAAATCATATCGAATGGTAAATAATAATATCAATTAAAATATGTTAAACTATCCAATTTGATGATAAATCTTCAAGATATATTACTTAACTAGCTTTATGAAAGATCTTCTTTAAGCTTATAAAAATCCAAAATTTTCTATAATTACAACATCAAACAAATATTCTATGAAGTAATGTCATAAAATATACAATCTAGTTAATTAATATTTTGTTTCAAGATTATTACTTTAAAATTACATAACATGGTTTTTATAACTTATAAATATATAAATCTGTAAACCTAATAAAAATAAATGTTCAAGGATGTTTATGTTATGATAAATAATCATATTAGAAGGTTAAACCAAATACCTATGATAATCTTATAAAACTTATGTAAAGGTATGTTAAACATGATAAATATACGATTTATATGCTATTGAAAATTCTAAAAAATATTAATTCATGATTAGGAATTATAATAAAGTAATTCTAATTACTGTATATTATTTAAGGGTCATGTGTGAGTGACAAATCATGGAATCATGAGGATTATTTTCAATCATAAACTAAGAACATAAAGTTATGCAAATAAGCTGAAAATCGTTGCAATCTCGAATTTATCTTTGATCAGACATCCAAATAAACTTTGTTTCAAATATTCTTGTGTTTGCTGGTGTCTAACACCGTGCGAGACATGTGTATCCAAAACCAGAGGAAAATACAAAGGTTTGCTATGCTAAACAATTTTTATAAACATATAACCTGCTTTTGGATTTCTGGACAACAGTCTACAGTTTATGCATTACGGCCTTCTAAATCATATAATTTGAGAAATATGTCTTCATATGAAAAGTTAGAGAACATCATGGAAATTATGTGGTCAAAGATGGTGTGCAACAAATATTTTTTTACAATTAGTTATGATTTTTCTATGGTGCAAGGCCGAATGGACAGTTTCTGCGTAGTAAAGGTTCTTGGGGTGTTTTTGGATAGAAGAAGATGAGATAAAGCCTTGGTATGAATCTTTTCTGAATGTACACCAAAAGATGAAGAGATTTATAGGAAGAGATGTTGTAAAACCAAAATGGTTTGGGTGTGAAAATTGCTGAAAAAAAGTCTACTATTTATAGCCAAAAAATCATGCATGTTTAAATAATTTTGATTAAGGTCTCACCCTAATTTTTTTTATCCGTAGCCATCTAATTGGCTAATTCAGATTCTAACCCACTAAATGGGAGATGTGGCCGGTTCTTGTTCATCTACCCGTGATATGATATTTTTAATTAGAATACAATACATATAGATAAATATATACACATTTACTTATTTATACATGTTAAATCAATTTAGGCTAAGGTCCTACTTTGATTTTTTTTTTTAAATTAGTCACTCAAATCTATTTCAAGTATCAAAATAATGATGTGGCTGATTATAATCCATTGAATAATAATGTGACATTTTTCTTATTGTTTATAATTAAAATCAAATATACATAACTAGATATTTATATAAATATTTACTTATGTAAAACTTTCTAAGTAATTAAAAACACCAAGATCGATATGTACACTTAAAATATGCGTCTTAAGAGTTAATGAAGCATATGAATAAAATCCACTCCAAGGACTAAAATGTAATTTCTTTTTAAACGTTTTGGTCAAAATGATATTTTTAGAAGTTAGAGGATTAAAGTGTAAATTTATGTTTTTTTTTCTAAATTTCGGGGGAGTTACAATCTCCCCTCCATAGAGGAATCCGATCCCCAGATTCTTACTTGGATTTTTTTTTGAAGAAAAAGTATTATGGTTCTATCTTTTATATATAGACGAATTATTATTTCTGCCCCGTAACTTTTTTTTAAACCTAAATGGCTGTTTTTTTCTGCCCCATATATTTTATAATGTCTACTAAAAACACAATCAACAAAACGTGCTGCC
This sequence comes from Linaria vulgaris, assembly GCA_948329865.1. Lineage (NCBI taxonomy): Eukaryota > Viridiplantae > Streptophyta > Magnoliopsida > Lamiales > Plantaginaceae > Linaria > Linaria vulgaris. The sequence goes on along the minus strand of OX415249.1, from coordinate 8,283,846 downwards.
ACCTAGGATAATCTTTATCCAAAAATACGATTTCTTCTCATTATAACGACTTTGAAAATTTGAATTCCATCTTCAATGATCATAATTCCCAACTGTGGCAACTCGTCCGAAGAACCCTAAATCCCAAAATTGATTCTTCCCTTATGAAATTCAAGGTGCAAAAATGTCTTCATCGACTATTAGCTTAAGTCTAATGTGCGATTGCGGAAGACCCGCTGTTGTGGGGGTTGCTACAACCGACGTGAAAATGGGTCGAAGGTTTAATGGGTGTTGCAAGGGATCATTCAGTTGTGGGTTATTCATTTGAGTAGATCCCTTGGTATGTGAAAGGCATAGGAATATTGTACCTCTATTGCGTACGAGAATCGAGAGGAGCGAGGCAAAAGTGGATCAACTCAAGGAAGAACTCGGGTCGATGAACAATCATGGTTTGGATACGATTCAACGCTTGTAAGAGAAAACGAACATGGAGTTGGAAGATAAGGTGAAGAATCTGCAAATTGAGAACAAGAAATTGGGAGGTAGGCTTAGGCTTCGTGTACTGACTTTATTTGTTCTTTTTATTGTTGTTGTTAGGATATTATGATGTGTTAAGGATCTGAAAAAATGGTGTGTTGTTTGGAGTGAACAGTTTATCTGATTCCTAGGTGTTGCTATTATTTTGTGTTTTTATTGTAGCTTTTGGATTAATGTTTGAATGGAATGTGTTGTTATCTAATGCTTAATTTTCCACCCCTAATTCAAAGGTCACGAGACTGTGAATTAGTCACACAGTTTTGCATATGAAAAGACACCATGAATCATATAAGTAAGCCACTAATGATTGTAATCGATTATCAAAATCTGCTTAACCTCCACTGCTTTCTTATAAAAAAAGGAAAATCATTATCACAGCCGCCATCATGATTCAACTCTTTTACCATGATCCAATCATGGAATGAGTAATATTAAAGTCTGGCAAGAGGAATAGATTATCAAATATTTATGCATTGAAGAGAGGTTTGAGAATCATTAAGGAAGAGTTGGACACAATTGTTCCGACGTTGTATACATTGGCCCAACTAGAGACGAAGATCAGGGATATGAGGCTGAAGTATGCCTTGTTTAAAAGCTTTTTTGATCTTCCTGGAGTGCATCTTCATGGGCCTGATTTTGATGTGTCAACTAGCCCTGCATACAACTGGATCCTCCTTGTGGTAAAATCACTCTTGTTTAATATTTTTTTATATGGTTCATTCTCTCTTAACTGTGTTCTAATGCTTTGTTAATTTCACATTGGACACGATGTGAGCTGTATTTCAGACTTCATGGCCTGGCTAACGCCAAAAACATTTACATTTTGTTTGATGAGATGCGTTGTGCTATATTTCCCGGTGAACCTCTGATAAGGGATGATAAGGAGTTTATTGATTCTAGTGCTGTTAACCAGGGTGCCCCTCAGGATCCAGTTGTTATTGAGTTGTCTGATGATGAGGAAGATGAAGGTGATGGTGTCGTTGGGGGATGAAATAGATGTTGATGGGAATGGGCCACCACAACATTCTGATGGAGATGATGATATGGAAGATGATTAGTATAGTTGGATAGATGTTATGTTTATATTAGTAGGTTGGTTGATTAGAATGGTAAGGTTTTTAGTCTAGGAATGTAGCAGGACATTGTTTATGGTTATGTTCAGTTTTTTTTGATTTGTTTGTCCTGTTTTGTATGCCAAAAGTTACCGATAGAATGGATGATTATGGAAAGGATTGTTGATGTTTATTAATGATACCAATTACTTATTTTGAACTCTTTGTGTTTTACTTTGTATATGCTTTGTGGTGAGTTGGTGTCCAGCAAGAACAGACCACAAAGATCAACAAATAACAAACCACAAAAACTGCATAATGGTCACAATCACAGTCAGAATATCTTCCATCAAGGATATCACTAATGTATAAATTTTGTACCCATAATATAATTGTTTTTCTCAGATACAAATGTTGAAACTACAACACAACATTTTGAGACAAAAATTGCAAAGGGGATTTCAGTGATGATCAAAAACCTACATCTACATCACTGGTAATCAACAGAATTTGCAATACCAAAAGACAACATGATCATTGGACTTGATGGAATCTATCCTGAACTCGGGATACTACTTCTTCTTTCCCTTTCATTTCCTCTTATCCTTGTCCTTCCTTGCCTGCTTGTCCTTGTTGTTCATGTTGGCCATTGTTGCACCCAGGCCTGACAACTTCACATACTTCCTGCTAGTTCCTATTCCTAAGTCTGGAGTCCAATTCTCTCGTGATCCCAGTGCCTCCTGATTTGTCCTAAGTTGGGTTGTCACTTTCGGTGTAGGTTATTTCTATATTTTTAAACCAAATTGGACAACCAACCCTCATTACCAGTTGGCATATCAGTCAAATCTGTGTCATCTTTTCTGTGGGCTGCTTGGACTGCCAGTTCTTCATGTGTAGCCCTCTTTTTGTTTCTTTCTACTAGGCCTATCTTACAAGGCATACGTGGTTGCAGTGGAGGATGACCTGATGAGATAATCACACCAGTTGCAGGATCAACCAATAACATCTAAACAATTGAATATATATGTACCAGTAGATGAGAAATTACAATGTAATAGTGTGTACAACTTGAAACAAAAAATGCAAAAGATATGATCATACCCTTCTATTGTCTGTCCTCATGTGCCTCCCAACAGACCTTGAGGTTTGTCCTATATTAGCAGGGGAATCATCTCCATCACTGGGAATTAAGTCTGCTCTATCCCCTATCACCTTTGTAGCCTACATGCAACATCAGTACAAATCAATAATATTATAATGAGTTCACAATTATTCAATACAAGAAGAATGATAAGTGAATGACTACAATAAACCTTTTTTTGCAGCAAATCTCTTCTGTCTCTTCAAAGACATGTACTTAGTAAATATGGTATCAATATCAATCAGTCTAATATCAATATCAGCCAAGTCTTCAATGTCCTCATTCTGTTGAGGTAATGTGAAATCATTTTCTGGAGGAATCACAATTGTTGACTTCTCCCTCTCGATCCTTCTTGCATATCTTGAACTCTGGCCAACATGACTAGGTGAGTCTACGCCCTTACCTACAGTAGTTCTAGGACCAACACCATCTCCTATTGCAGGTACAACTGTCTCAGTAGTAGTATGATTCACTTTAGATTGTTGAGGCATGGTGAAATCATTCTCAGGAGAAACATATACATTGGATTTCTCTCTCCTGGGTATGTTGGACCAGTTGCAATAAACATCATCTAAAAGATGCTCATATTAGGAGAGGTTGGAGGTTGTGGGGCAGGTGTTGATGTGCTTTCCTGATTGTTATTACTTTGTTCTCTAAACTATGGAGGAGAGAGTGGAGGTTGTGGTGCAGGGGTAGGTGCATCATTCCCTTGATTGTTCCCATGTTCCTCACCAGCTCCAACCTATGAAGTACACAATAATTTTCATTAAATCACAAGTTCATATATAATCACATGACATCACAAGTTCACAAAACACATTATATTTTTACAAGACTTACACCAGTAGATGTTTGAGGTTCGGGATTCCTTCAGTCACATGTATTTTTGTTGTGACCTTTCTGGCCACACTTTACACATTTCAGACTATACTGCATTCTACCAACTTGGGTGGGGGCTGGAGCAGCAACACTCTTCCTGGTTCTCACAGGTGGGGGTTCATCCTGGCCTCTTCTCCTAGCTTTCTTGGATCTTCCTTGTTGTCTACCAAAATTTGGGGGTAGTGGGGGGATGTAGTCCTCATGTCTCCAAAGTGCTACTCCAAGGACATGGTAGATTGCATATTGGTACACCTTATTATATGTATCTAGGGTGTACCAATCTACCACATAGTCTGCAATTTGTGCTCCACTGTGGAGTATGGCACTGGCAACATGTTTGTATGGGATTCCTGTCAACTCCCCCAACCTTCGTGGGTAGGTCTTAAAATAGAATATTCTACTGATATGGAAAGTCGAGAAATCTAATGTGAAGAATCTGTCATACCTTAATCGTGCTTATCCTATGGAAGTATCAAGATTACCTCATCACTATAAAAGTGTAATTATCTCTTAATTATTGCTGTAAATTTATATCTTTCTTTTTATATTGTAACCTCCGCTCCTAAATAAACAGAGCAATGTAGAGTTGTATTTATCATCACAACAACATATATAAAACATTCACTTCTTTATGGTATTAATTAGCCTTTATAGCTAACGCCACAAATCTTTGATCCTCTTTAAAACTTCTTCTACAAGAATGGAAACACAACCAATATTCAGCTACATCACTATTCGTCTCAATTTCGACAATTATCCCGCTTGGAGAGACCAAGTTCTTCTTCAAGCTGCAATCTATGATTGCTTCGAGTTGCTCACTGGTGATGACGTAGCTCCTCCCACACACCTAGCTCTATCTGCATCCTCCCAATATCCATCACCAAATCCAGATTACACAAAATGGCTAAAACGTAATCTACAAATGCGTGGTTGGATTATGGCCACACTGACCGACGAATCACATAGCTTGGTCGTTGGTCTTGATTCCTCCTACAAGATGTGGAATACTCTACAAGACACTTATGCCTTGGCTTCTACTGAGCGGCGTCTTACTCTTCAACAAAAACTTCATAACATGAAAAAGAAATCTGATATGCCACTCTCCGAATATGTTCGAGAGTTGAAGAAATTTTCTGATAACCTCTCCTCTATCGGGTACCCGGAAGAAGAATTCTTTGTGGCTTCAATGATGCGACCCCTGATCCCCACATATTATGAGGTAATACCCCTATTACAAAGTTTCGAATTGCGTTTAACTGAAGATGATGATGCAGGGACTATATGAGCCTTTTACGGCCATAAAACATCAAATAAACAAGGAAAAAATTATTCTACTCCTCAGAAAAACAAAGGTTCCCCATATCATAACAAATCAGCTTTCCCCCAAATGAATAGTCCAATGCGCCACAATAATAAAACAACACACCAAAATAATTCCATTGTTCGTTGTCAAATTTGTAAAAAACCAGGACATGAGGCGAATATTTATTGGTGGCGATGTGACCAATCCAAAAATGATGAGGTTGCACATAATGCTCTCACTGCCCTCTCCATTGATGATGAGACGAACAACAACGAATGGACGATAGAAACTGATGCTTCCGCACACATGACTTCCAATCCATGTATATTATATAATTTACGTCCTTATCATGGGCACGAAGGGGTTATGGTAGGGAATGGTACCTTTTTACATGTCACTCAAATTGGTCCATCAACTATTTCAAATATTTGATAATTTCATTTTCTAGATTTTAGTTTCACATATTGTTGTTCTTGTATTGAAATTTGTGAGATGGTTAGCCAACATTTAAAAATCCAAAATATATTTTAAACTTGTATTAAATATATAATTTGTTGGATTATTTATTAAATTGTTGGATAGCTCAATGGTTTTCACTAATTCACAAGAACTTGTTTTGTTGGAGGTCACGTGTTCAAATCCTAGTATTGTGATAACCATATTCTGATCTTTCTTATAATATAACAAAATATTAGTAACTTGAAATATTTCTCACAATCTTATAATTTTTGTTATACAAATAATTTTTATATTATATTTCTTATTGAACATTGACTAAAGCCAACAAACCGGTCCACTCAGTGGTCCAACCGGTCCGACCTGTTGACCCGCTACCCAATAGGCTCACCAGTTCTGTGACTGGGTCGGGTCTGAAAACACTCATTTATTCTGTATTTATGTGAGCCTAACTAGCATTTCAAAGCATCCACTCAGTTGTTCAGTGATCTTCGGAGATAGCTTTGTTAGCTTCTTATTGAGCAGATTATTGACCCATCCATCATCTTGTATTTCATCATCAGGCTCCTCTTCTTGGATCTTAACGGGCAATTGTGGAGCCAGATCAGTCTTGTTTATTACATCCTCTGATTTAAACAAGGCTAAGTTCAAACTGGATAATACATTACATTCTTGCATTTTGTGTTTCATAAGTTACCTCTATTTTACTATTTATGTTCTTCCTCCTGGCAATCCTTGATGACTCCACAAGTTAAGCAAGTTCTGCAGCCTCAACATCATTGCCTGGAGCTATTATGTCACCACCGGGTCTTATTTCAGCAAGCTACACAATGCATACCAAATAACTTAAATCTTACTGCAACATCAGTTTCAACAAAAAAAATATTCAATCTTGTCCTCAAAAGTTAAGGTAGATTACTGACCCATCCATCATATGGCACTTCATCACCAGTGCCAACTTGTTGGTTTTCAACAGGCAGAGATGGAGCCATGTCAGTCTTGTCCAGATTGACCTCCATGTTCAGTGTTTGATTATTACCTCCATGTTCCTTTCTATTTTCTTCTTCTTGCAGTCCTTGATGACTCCACAAATTCTGCTAAAGTTTCATTGTCCACATGATCCTCTTGGGAAACTCTAAGTGCAATTTCATGCTAGTTTGATTGGACTGGGTCATCATAAGATTCCTCTTCAATTGGATACACAATGCATATCAAAAATCTGTATCATCAGAGTACTCACTCTCTTCCTCGTATGTATCATCATCACTGTCACTACCAGGCTCTACAAGAGTGATATCCTTACCTTTATCTCCCAACTCAGTAGCTCCAGACCCATCATTGTCAGTGGCTGACACTGCCTCAACACGTACATACCCAAGATTCCCAGTAGGTACAACTTCCTCCACCCCATACTATTATATCCTCATTGACACTAACCCCCTCAACACCCTTACAATTTGGATTCTCATTGCCAAGTGTTACTATATTCGTTTCAACATCAGCATGAACTGAATCAAGAGGCATTTCAGAAAATGGTGGATCAATCTCAAAATCACAATGCAAATTAAATTCCCTGCTTGGTAGTGCTTCATTGAGAGCTATCTTCAGAAGCTTGTTATCCTTTATGACCTTAAACCAACCTTGCTTGACGAAGTAGAACTTCCTTTCACCCCGGACATTCATATTATCAGCATAAATGTTCAATAGCTTCATGTTTATCTCTTTAATGTCTTAGTAGTCAAACTTCATGACTCCAATACCAACATAAGTATTAAAAGGATTGGATTTTAACCTTCCGCCATAATGGACATTGAGAATAAGAAGCTTGCTTCTAGGATCTGCAAATTGGAAAAATGCAACATAATGAGCATAAATGAGTATACTGTGTACTAAATAAGACACAATAAACAAGAAAGTCTAACTTTTTTGAAAAGAGAACATATACTATTTTAAAAAGTAAACATATAATTTTTTAAAAATGATTTAGAAACCGCTGCATTTTAATTAATAGCACTACACCCCAAAAAAGTGTTGTATTCAAGGCTGAGGCACAAGGTGAGGGGACCATTTGTAGTGATAACCACAAACCACTGCATTTTAACTAATATCACTGCACCCCACAGAAGTGTTGTATTCAAGGGTGGGACACAAGGTGAGGGGACCATTTGCAGTGAAAACCAGTAAACCCAACCACACAAATAATATAAAAACACAAAGGATAACAAAGACACCAAAGTTTTGGAGTAAAAGACAAAATATCCTCGAATAAACATGAAAACACCTAAAAATTGACACCCAACCTCACTAGTGACTTACACCCAACCACAATAACTACTTAAACCCATGAGGTTGAACTAAACAACTACATATTCTCACTACAACTCAGAAACGCGATGTACTAAGTTGTAGAATTACGAATATAGAAACCCAAAATGAAGAGTAACGTACAATAAATTTGCGAGGGCATATCATGGTAATGTGGGAACCCTAAATTTGGCATTTTTGCGCATGCACCACACGATCAGAGCTAGTGCTAATACGGTGAATCAGCGTTTTGGGGGTGAATCAGCATTTTGGAGTTTGAATTTAGGTTTTTAGTTCACGATTTTGGTTAGAACACGATTCTCGTGTGTGCACTACGTGAGGTGAACTTCTAATAAGCCGCGATTTCAGTTGACAACCGACAATTTTGGGGTTTGAAATTGGGGTTTGGGTACGAACTCAATTGGGTGGAAAAAATTTTGTAAAAATTTGGCTAAGTGTTGGGTTTTATGGTGTTAGAGCCAAAAACGTATTGGGCATATGAAATTTTGATGTGGCGTAACATTTATAACGTGTGGAGTGGTGTTTTTTCCATGTGGCAGCCACGTAACACCTTTTTTACAGTTGGTAGACACGGGGCAAAAAAAACCAGTAAAGGGCTTAGTTACAAGGCATTTCTAAAAGGGATAAAAGCATCAAGCCCCCTAAACTATACACATTTTTTTGAATTACCCCTTAAACAAAATTAATAAGCGTTTTCCCTCTTAAACTATGCACGTCTGTTCGATTTGCCCCATGGCCGGGTTCTCTGCTAATTTTGGACGGAGTTTTTTCCATTCGAGGTGTTTTTTCGCCTATTTCTTGTCATAAACTACTAAAATACATATAGTACAACACATATGAGTCGTGTAGGGGGAGTGTTCCGCCAAAAAATGGCCGAAAATACAATGAAGGGAAAATCGCATTTTAGCCGGAATATGCTCCGTTCGAGGTATTTTTTTCGCCTACTTTTTGTCATAAACTACCAAAATACATTTAGTACAACACATATGAGTCGGATAAGGGAAAATATTCCTGCCAAGAATGGCCATAAACAGCCAAAAACCCGGCCATGGGGCAAATCGAACAGACGTGCATAGTTTAAGGGGGGGAGGGGGAGGGGGGGAAACACTTATTAATTTAGTTTAAGTAACAATTCGCAAAAACGTGTATAGTTCAGGGGGCTTGATGCTTTTATCCCTTTCTAAAAACTCGAAATTTATTGGGCATTTTTTTCAAAAGGGCAAACTTGCATGGCACAAATAATAATTTGTCCCACTAAAATACTACTACCAACTACAAAGATACAAACTTTAAAGTAACGATTAAATACAAAAATTTTTGAGCTCACTAACCATAATCGGGCGGGGGTCTCAATTTTTCACCATCTTTTTTTACCTAACACTTGCGTCGACCTCGTACACTGCAATATTAGCTGGTCATGACGAATCGAATGTGTGAAATTTGGGAATTAGGGTTTTCGGTTTGTTTGCGCGGTTTTGATTTCGAGCTGAAAAATCAGCTAAGTGTGGGTATATATATAGGATAGAAATGAGCTAGAAACCTTTTTTCAGACAAAGATTATCCTAGGTGGTGGCACGTTTTGTTGACTGTGTATGATGTTTTGTTGACTGTGTAGCCACGTGTGCATTTTAGCCCGATTAAGGAGCCGAGGGCATTTTTAGTAGATATTTTAAAAGATACGGGACAGAAAACAAGGCCAAAAAAAAAAACGGGCATTTAGGTTTAAAAAAAAGTTAAGGGGTAGAAATAATAATTTTTCCTTTATGTATAAATTTCAATGTAACTCTTTCCGGCTAGCGAATCATGCTAGTATAATATGTAATATTAGAGTTTGATTCTCAAACTTCTAAAACATTTGATCGATTAAATTCTTAGTATCTAGGTTTACCAAATAAATTTTTCAATATTTTCAAACTTAGAACTAATTTTATCTTAAAAATCAATTTTCTCCTTAGACCCCCATTTAAAGAAATTCTTACATCTTTGGTCGAATCAAAACTTCGTCAATAAAGATATTCGTAATTTGAGTTGAACGCTAAATTTTAAATACATAATATCACAACAAGGAAATTGGTTGGTCCAAATAAGAATACCAATGTTTATAAGATATTTTTTCTTTATGCTTGTCTTTGAAAAACACGAGGATTTTTATATGTTTTGATTTTATTTACAAAAATAAATTGAGAATATAATGTGAAAATCAAGCTCTGACGGTTTTAACATTTTAAGGGCTATACTTACACTGAAAAATAAAAGCTACTCAAATAAATGTGGTATCATTCAACATACAATATTTTAATTTCACATACTAAACTCATTTCAAAAGAAGAAAGTAGAAAACGTGGTACGAATGCTAAATATACTATATCAAAGTCGCGTGATAATTCTTCACCGTTTAGAAGAGAATAAACTAAAAGTTTGCAAGAACTAGAACAAGAAATACGTAACCCATGTAACCTATTTTCGTTTGGGGGAAATAAGATGAAATCGAGTGTGTGGTTTATAGTTTAAAATTGATGTATGTATAGAAAATTATATGGCCAATGTAAGCGCTTATAGCAGTTTGGAGATGGATTTTTTTTCTTCTTAAATAAAAATAAATTTTGATAATTTGAAATATAATGATTGGAAATAAGGAAGATTGGATGAGTACATCTTTTGTTTGTGAAAAAATGAATTTATGCTTTAAATTCATAAAACGGAAACATGTTTCAATATAAAGTAGTTAAGAAATTATTTAAGTTAGTACTTTTAAAATACTTGAATAAAATATTTATTTTCTTCCGATGTTTTTTCTTTGGAATGATTATTGATAAAAAAATTCAAAACTACTAATAATGACATGAGAAATTATAATATGTAATAAGTCGTTGAATTTTGAGTTTACTTATTAATGAATAATTTTCTATCTCACCAAGAAAAAAATAAGGTAGTTAAAAACTCATGTTTTCTCATAAGCGTCTATATCATGCAAATATATATATATTTTTTTACTAAAAGAGAAAACTTATAGATCTTATATATATTGTTTCAGTACAACAAAAATATGATCAAGTAAAGTGATGAGAATGAGGTTACCTAGATTGATCAAATTAAACCATGAAAAATGTATTGAATAAGAAGCTATTGAAATAAGATATCATCCTTCTAAACTTCCTTGACTCTCTCAAAATTTGTTTTATATTTTGAAATACGTTATTAGGGCTGATTATTTTGTGACATGAATTTTAAAATGTAATCTATGTACTTGAGTACATAAATGATGAAAACATATAGTAATGTTGAAAAAAGTTCGAGTGTGTTTGAATATTTTCACTCCTCATTTGAAATATTTAAAAAGAACTTATGTAGAAAAATTATGTAACTAAAGAGTTTTGATTGACAAAACTATTTCATATATTTTACAAATTTTTCAAATGAAGAACTCAGGTCATAATAATATAATTCTTTGAGATACTGGTGTCAGGATTATGCACGGAATAGAAAGCTCTAAAATTAACATGCCATTATAGAAAAGATCAAAACCTTAATTGCTACGATCAAATTGGAGATTTTGGGGGAATTGGGAATTCTGCTAACCTTAACCGTAATTTACAATCGGTTGAGGGTATTAAGAACTTTACCCAATCTGTTGTGCCAGTAGTGATATTTGTACTAGAAATCAACACTGAGCTGGCACCACCAATTCTCAGCCACAAACTACCAGGACCACCACCCCCCGAGGAGACTGCTACTACCTGCAAAAGGAAATAAGAAGGATTAACAAGTGAAAAGGAGTTGTAGAGCAACAGTATGCAATTGAGGAAAAATAAAGCCACCCCAATTGAAGAAGAGAAAGTGACGGGCTAGAAAATGAAGGCTTTGGGTTTTAGGGTTATTTTGACTAAGTTAAAAAGTGCATGGGTTTTTAGTAAAATGCCCTTTTTTTTAGTAATTTTAATTACATTTTATTAAGTTGAAGTACTGCAGATTTCTAAGTGTTAGCACAACTTAAAAGTGCTCTTTTCCTTTCTGAGTCTTTATTTCCAGCATATATGTAATATGGAAGTAATTTTAATGAAAATTAAGCAAAGTTTAAAGTTCTCCTTTCTCACCTAATTCTTCTAAGTTCCCACCTCCTTCTTATCTTATCAAATATTCTCAAATTGTGTGAAAACGTGGTAACAATCATAACAGTTTGGCATCTAGAGCCAAAGCAATTATCTAATTCGAGCATTAGTTGTTCTATTCTTGTTGGTAACGGTAACGCTATCCCAATTCATGGTCATGGTAAGGCAACGCTTCCCTCTCCCCTCCCTCCTTTCTAACTCCACGACGTACTCCACCCACCCTCCTTATCAAAAACCTTCTTTATGTGCGTTGTTTTACCTATGATAGTCTTGTTTCCATCGAATTTGATCATTTTGATTTTTCTATGAAGGAACTTATGACGGGGACGGTTCTCATGAGATGCAATAGTATCGGCGACCTATACCCTCTCACCACCACTCTTTCTGCAGCCTTTCCTAATTTTCGTTCTCCTCCTCTCTTCTCACGGTCTCATCATTCGATCTATGGCACGGACGTTTAGGCCACCCGGGACACTCGCTTTTACAATTTCTTAGTAAAACAAGTTAATAAAGTGTAATCGCTTATCTTCTTTTTGCAATTAATGTGTTTTGGGGAAGCAAGTTAAATTACACTTTTCGTTATCACCGAACAATAGTTCTCATCCTTTTGACATATTGCATGGTGATTTATGGACTTCTCCTATGTTAAGTTCGTCAGGTCATAAGTATTATTTACTATTATTGGATGACTATAATAATTTCTTGTGGGCGTTCCCTATTGGAAAGAAATCTGATATGTACTATGTTTTTGCCGCGTTTCATTCGTTTGTTCCTACTCAATTAAATTTATCCATTAAAAATCTACAATGTGATAACGGACGCGAATTTGACAATGTAAAATTTCACTCTTTGTGCAACACGTATGGCTTGTCCTTTCGATTTTCTTGTCCTCATACTTCTTCACAAAACGGCAAGGTTGAAAGAATTACGTACAATAAATAATCTTATGCACTCCGTACTTGCCAACCCCTCCATCCCTCATTCTTTTTGGCACCTTGTGCTACAAACGTCCACGTACCTCCTTCATATTCTCCCATCTCAACTACTCCACCTTAAAAGCCCCACTCACCTCCTATATGATTGAACTCCTACTTATGCACATCAACGGAATTTTGGGTGTCTTTGTTTTCCTCTTTTTCCTGCATCTACCATCTTTTTAGAGTGCCCCTCGAACCATATGGATTAGCGATGTTACGACATGGAAAGTTTTTTCCTCTGCCTCTTTCCGAAATAGCCTTTCTCTTATTCTTTTTTAGACAATGTCTTGCACCCCTCCTTCTACAATCACTCTCTACTTCCAATGTTACCCCAACATCGGCCATCATCGAAAGCAGAATGTTCAGAAGAGATAGGAGCCTAAGTCTTTGATTTCAATGTTACCCCAACATCGGCCCATCATCTCCTAATCCTCCTACTCCTTCACCTCCGCCTCCCACTCGTACTATAATGACATGCAACATGCTTGGTGTATTTAATCCCTAATGCCACTTCAGTCTCTCAGCATCATCCACTCCATCTTCTCTTCCCAATAATCCTCGCCTTGGTTTGTCCGATCAACATTAGAAGCGAGCCATGCATGGCAAGTTTAATACTCTTATTAGAAATAGGACGTGGGAGTTAGTCCCTCGCTCTCCCGACGTGAATATTATTAGATGCAAGTGGGTTTTTCGTCATAAGTTTAACTCTGATGATTTTTTGAGCGTTATAAGGCTTGCCTTATTGGTGATGGAAGGTCGCAACATGTTGGGATTCATTGTCATGATACTTTTAGTCCAGTGGTCAAGCCCGCGATGATTCAGACAGTTCTTAGCATCACCCTTTCCGAGTCTTGGTTTATTCACTCGATGTTTAAAATGCCTTTTTACATGACAACCTCAGTGAAACTGTGTACATGCATGAACCTTTGGGGTTTAGGGACTGTGATTATCCGGATCATCTTTGCTTACTAAATCGTTCTCTTTATGGTTTGAAACAAGCGCATAGGGATTGGTACCAACGCTTTGCGGACTACGCTTCCACTATTGGTTTCTCTCACAATCGTTTCGATCATTCTTTATTCACTCTTCATAAGGGAACAAGCATGGCTTATCTTCTTCTTTACGTGGACGATATTATTCTCACGGCCTCCTCGGATAACTTGCACTGCTCTATTATTTTTCAGTTTGCCTCATAATTTGCTATGAAAGATCTCGGCCCCTTGAGTTATTTTTTGGGTATTGCGGTCACTCGGCATAAGGATGGTCTTTTCCTTAGCAAAAGCAAGTATGCCTCTATGATAATCGAATGTCGTGGCATGTCATCATGCAAATCTGCCGTTGCTCAAGTTGATACCGAAGCTTAGTGCTTCTTCAGGTTCTCCTTTTCCGATGCTACTCTCTACCATAGTTTGGCTGAAACATTGCAGTGTCTCAAGTTTATTAGGACCGACATTTCCTATGATGTTCAACAAATTTGCCTACACATGTACCATCCAAAGCTTGATCATATGGATGCGCTGAAATGAATTCTTCGATACATTCAAGGCACCATCACGTTCAGTCTTCACCTCTCGCGGTCCACGGTAGATTGCCTTGTCTCTTACACCGACGCTGACTGGGCAGGATGTCCAGATACCCGTCGCTCTACCTTTGGTTATTGCATGTTTCTCAGCAAAAATTTAATTTTCTGGTCTTCTAAGCGACAACCCACGTTATCACGATCTAGTGTCGAGGCAGAGTACCGTGGGGTCGCCAATGTTGTGTCAAAATCTTGTTGGTTACGTAATTTGTTACTCGAGTTGCACATACCGCTCTCCAAAGCTACTTTGGTTCATTGTGACAACGTGAGGGCAATTTATCTCTCGATAAACCGATGCATCATCAACGAACGAAACGCATCGAGCTATCCATACATTTCGTTCAGGAAAAGTGGCTCGCAGCCAAGCCCGAGTCATTCATGTTCCATCCCAACACCAATTGGCGGATATTTGTACTAAGGGACTTCTTCGAGTCTTATTTGATGATTTTCGTTCCAGTCTTAGCATATGTGAACCTCCAGCTTCGACTGCGAGGGTGCGTTAGTATATCTCGTATATTAGATTAGCATTTATCTTTGGTATGTAAATATCCTAGTCTATCTCTTTAAGTAGTTTACCTTCATTAGGATGAACTGTACTCCTATATATTGTACCTATTCTCTAAGGAATGATATTATCCGAGCAAAATATTTTTTTGCCATTTATTTTATGCCAACTTCATGTTATGCCCTTTAACTTTTCGGGCTTAGAAAATGCCCGTTAACTCCTTGTTATTTTTATAAAATATGCCTGTCGGGCTCTAGAACTGGGTTGGGTTGTTTTTGGCTGACGTGGCGTCTGATTGAGACGCCATTTGGACGGCACGTCATTTTTTTTTTTGCATATGTATGCATATAATATATATATATATATATATATATATATATACACACACACACAACTTTTTTAAATCTTCAATTTATTATGGTGATAAAAATTATAAATAAATAAAAATTCTAGCATCTTCATATATATGTATAATATATATATACACAACTTTTTTTATAATTTACAATTTATAATGGTGATAAGAATTATAAAATGACGATAAAAATAAAAAATAATTCTAGCATCTTGATATATATGTATATATATACACAACTTTTTTATAATCTACAATTTATAATGATGATAAAAATTATAAGAAAACAAAAAAAAAATCTAGCATTTTCATATATATGTATATATATATACACACAACTTTTTTTATATCTACAAATTTATAATGGTGATAAAAATTAAAAAACAAATAATTCTTGCATCTTAATATATATATGTATATATATATACACAACCTTTTTTATATCTACAAATTTATAATAGTTATAAAAATCATAATAAAATTACATTCAAAAAAAAAGTTATATCATCTTCACACACACACACACACATATATATATATATATATGCAATTTTTCTTTCATCTTTTCCAATTCCTTTTTATATTTTTCACAAAATCAAAATAACTTAAAAAAAAATTAAAATTACTATTCATCATCCCTACCACCACACCCCCACCCCCACCACCCACCCCCAACCCCCTTTCCCGTAACCACCCCCAGCCCCCTCCCCGCCGCCACCCCCCACCCTCAACCCTCTCCCCGTCGCCATCCACCACCACCACACCCCCGATTTCGCCCCCCCACCCCACCCCCTTCCCGTAACCACCTCCCAGCCCTCTCCTCGCCGCCACCCCCACCCTCAGCCCTCTCCTAAACTCAATCACCACTGCAAAATCGGGGGAGAGTGGAGGGTGCGAAATTGGGGTGGGGTGGGGTGGTGTAGGGGAGAGGGATGAGGGTGGGGGTGGCGGCGGGAGAGGGACTGGGGGGGGGGGGGAGGTGGTTACGGGAAAGGGGGTGGGGGTGGGGGTGGAGAGGATGAATAGTAAGATTTTTTTTTAAATTACTTTGTTTTTTTTGTTTTTTATAATTTAAAGAATTTTGTAAATTGTGAAAAATATAAAAAGTTTTGTATATATATACATATGCAAAAAAAAAAAAAAAATTTAATGATGTGACGTCCGAGTGGCGTCCCAGTCAGACGCCACGTCAGCAAAAAATAGCCCAGCCTAATTTCAGAGCCCGACGGGAATATTTTATAAAAAATCAAGGTGTTAACGGGCATTTTCTAAGCCCGAAAAGTTAAAGAGCATAACTTGAACTTGACATAAAATAAAGGGCAAAAAAAATATTTTGCCCATATTATCCTTCTTACATTTTTATTCATTTTTTTATTTCCACAATAGGGAAATCAACTCTTATGCATGTCATTTGAGATAGTTGTTTTACACTTTATAACTGAAGAAATGAATATGTTTATTTATCTGAGTGTTTTGTAATGTTCTTGGTCATTCAATAGTAAATCAACCCATTCTTAAGATGTTAAAAATTTTCGGTTTGCTTTGAGTGGTTCTGGAAAAGAAGCAGAGTTACAAATATAGCTAACACGTGGTTACAATAGTTATTAATGTATAAAATCTCGTGCTTTATAAATGTCAATTGTATTGAGGGGGTGCGAGATTATATATAATGAGGGGGTGCGAGATTTATAATGAGGGGGTGCGAGATTATATATACCAGTGTAAATTGGATGAAATTAGAGGTCCTTACATGATAATATATACTAGTAATTAAAAGAATTAAAAAAATGAGGGGGTGCAGCTGCACCCACTGCACCCCCTCTGTATCCGCCCCTAGCCTTACATTAAAATATATGTTTAGATAAACCAAGATTGAGATAGATACGCCAAAGTTCCACCATTACAATGGCATGACAAAATATTACCAGGCTGAGAAAACCTTTGATTTTGCATGATGTTGTGCGATGAAAAGCTTTGATTTTGCATAATAATTCGTGCTGCCAAAGGCTACGTATTCTAAATCATAATGTGGTGAAAAAAGGATTAATATTGTATTTATCTGTTAATTTTATTCTCCAACACCTTATTCGATTATTGTTAATGTGGAGTAGAACTAAACTGGTTTGTACCACCTTATTATACTGTCGGTGATTCATTGAGATTTAGCTGTTAAGTGCTAATATTATTTTGTATGTATTTTAAGATTCCATCAAAAACTTGTGTAGTAAAACAAAGCAACTCAATTATCATTTCTTTCCATTTTGGTTGACCTAAAAAGTCTTTTTGTCCCTTGTTAGAGCCTCTTTCCGACTTTCCGTCACGAAGAGATGTCTCTCTGTTTTGGTGTCATTTTGTAATCTGACCTTTAACATTTCTCCATGCTCAAAAGTCTTGGTCATGTATGTAACTCCAATGGCGTTCTTGCAGAAATTAACTTTATAAAAGTATGTTACAAATTAATGTGCATGTATCACAGTAGAAGTTAGTTAAAAGTGGTGTTCTTTTAATCCCACCTAATTCTTTCCTTTCTCACTAGAAAAAGAAAGGTGATGGAGAGCAGAGGACCAAGACACTCTTAGCCCAAATCATGTCAACCTCAGAATGGCACCCTCTCTTACAATGACACGAATGTGATCGACTCAAAAGAACCGGTATTTTTTGTTTGGGATAAAAGCATCAAGTCCCCCCATCCTATGGTTCCTTTTTGACATTGCCCCTTTACTTTTTTTTTGTGAGCACTTTAGTCCCTCAACTATCCCTACTTGTTCGAATTGCCCCCCGGCGCTTTAACGACCAGAATCACCCGGAATATTCCTTTTAGATGCTTTTACGTGACCAGCACAGCACATGAATTTGCACATCTCCATATTGTAATCAGGATAACAGATAATCAAGCTAATCTCTTATAACATAAACTTAGATTAGGCGTGCACTTTTTTGTAGGAATCAATAATTGGATGACATTAATCACTGGCAGTGATGCGCATTTCTCTGGTGGACATAATCCTAAATAACCATCTTTGTTTTTGTAAAGAAGGTATGTTGAAGTAGTATTGAGCAGAACTGAAGAAGAATAACTATATCTTAACAGATGAACTCTAAGACTAAGACACTGCAAATTCATAGTTTCCTGGTTGAATTTACATGACTAATTAACCACTCAATGGTTCAGTATCCTTAATACATGCTACCTTTAATCAGTGACTCATATCTAACATCTTAAGATGAATTGGCCGGTTAACAATTCAGGTCGTAACTGTTTTCTCTAATTTTATGATCTGTTGAGTCTCTCTAATTTTATTTATTTTATTTGAATCATTTCAGAAGCATGGCCAGACTTTGAACAGTATATGATATAAAGCGTTGGGCGATGGGGAAAGAAGGCAACTTACGTGCCCTGTTGTCTTTATTACAACAGGTGTTTATGCTGTCCCGTGTATTATTGCACTATTACTCGGTATACATTGGTCGGATGAGCTATAGTTCTACTTGTGTCTGCGTTTATGAAGAATGCTGACAGGAATAAACGAATATATAGACTTTTAAATTCAATTTTGCCTTATCTGATTGAATTTAATCTTCATTGCTTGTAAGTAGTATCAATTTGTCTGTAGAGAGAAATCTTAATTGTCATCTTCAATCATCCCATAGTACTCTAGTAGCTGCTGGGTGGAGTTAATAACTGGGATTTTTACGATATGCAGATTTTGTGGCCTGAATGTGGTTGGCGTCCAGTTTCCTTGACCGACATGATAACTTCAGATTCAGGTTAAAAGGTTTATAAGAAGGCCACCTTGTATGTCCACCCGGACAAAGTTCAACAAAAAGTAGCCACTCTTCGACAAAAATACATTGCAGAGAAAGTCTTCGATCTCCTGAAGGTATTATGATCGAAAGATATCTCTCGCTTTACTGATACCATATAGATGTTTATATCTGAAAATCAAGTGACGTGCATGTGGACTTATAATTGGAACAGGAAGCCTGGAATAAATTTAGCGCAGAGGAACTTCGATCAGTTAATGGTTGATCAATCTGTGGGCCCTTGTGATTGTTGAACAAACAGGTGGTGGACAAAGAACCTTTGTGTAAAAGAAATCCAACGCCAAAAACATTTACAGATAGGGGTAGTTTAATTTTTTTGTGTAAAGTATGTGTTATGCTATGTAAAAGTCAATTCAGTAGAGCCTTCGTGTTCTTTAATAGACTTCTTACATTGTTATTCATTACTTTTATTTCCACAATGGTGAAATCAATTCTTATGCATGTAATTTGAGGTGGTGTTTTACACTATCACTGAAGAAATAATTATGTTTATTTGATAGAGTTTTCTAATGTTGTTCTTGGTTCAACAGTAAATTCTATTTGCTTTGAGTGGTTTTGGAAAGAAGCACAATCACAAACATAACTAACAGTCTGACGCGTGTTTACTATAGTTATTAATGTATAAAATCTCGCACTACATGAAACTGTATGTTAGAATATATGACCCTGGATTGAGAGAGATACGCAGAAAATCCAATCCACTATCAGGTTCTTACACCAAAAATAAAAAACAATCAAACATGAGAAAAAATTGTTTGGTATCGACTACTGCATGTTGTCGTGCAATAAAAGCTTTGATTCTCCATAATGATGCGGTGGAAAAAGTTTAATATCGTATTTATCTTCTAAGTTATATATAGGGCAATACTTCTCCAACACCTAAATTGATTAATGTTAATGTGGACAACTAAACTTGCTTTAGCACCTAGCTAATGGTGTTGTCAATGTACCTGACGCTACATTTAAAATGATAAGAAATTCATTATGATTTGGTGATTTTGCATTTTTGTTTGTATTTAAGATTCCATCAAAGACTTGTGTAGTAAAACAAAGGATCACAATTATCACTTCTTTCCAATTTCGTAGACTTTAAAAGTCTTTTTTTTTTGTAAGTAATTTCTTCCTAGCTTTCGTTGACGGAAAATGTATCTATTTTTTGGTGTCATTTTCTCATGCGACCTATATCATTTTTCCTCTCATAGTTTTAGATACCCTTAATTCAGGCAATTGTTACATTTCAAAAGTCTTGGTCATGTATATAAATCCACTTTCGTTCTTGCAGAAAGTCTATAAAATTAAAGTATATGTTAGAAATTAAATGGCGTGCATGTCTGTATGTCTGATCACTGTAGAAGTTAGTAAAAATTAAAGTGGAATTCTTTTCTCACACCTACTAGTTTTCTGTCTTTCTCTTATGGAGAACAGAAGATCAGAACACCATAGCTCAAATGCTTCTGATCATGTCCACCTCAATGTTCATTCTCCAAGTAGCACCATCCCTTTGGATGACGACGAGGATGATCGACTCAAAAGAACTGGTATTCTCTTATTTTTCACGTTGTAATCGGGATAAACAGATAATCATGCTAATCGCTTATAAAATATTGTAGAACTGTAGATGGAGGGTCAGATTCCATTCAGTGACCCTCACTAATTAAGACTCTGCATCGACTATAACTCTTTAACGAGCCCTAATGATCGGTTATATATATCTTACACTTACATTTCTAGTATGTGATATTTTTTGTTTTCCTTTCATCAATAGGAACTGAATGCACTGTAAGTTCTCACATAATAACAGCACTGATTGGTTCCGGAGTGTTGTCGTTGGCTTGGGCCATGGCTCAGTTGGGATGGATAGCTGGTCCTGCCATCATGATCTTGTTTTCGTCTGTGACCTATTACACCTCTACCCTTATGGTGGAATGTTACTACCGGACTGATGGCCCCTTTATCGAGACGAAAAGCCTCACTTACATGGATGCTGTTAGAGCCAACCTCGGTTAGTTTTTTCGAGATATATATGTTTGTAAAGTTGAAGCTCATGGCTTTATAGTCTTATTTTGTGTGTTACCATGCAATTTGGCAGGTGGATTCAAGGCAAAACTTTGTGGGGCAATTCAGTATTTGACTGTTCTTGCAATTGCTATTAGTTTCATCATTTCATCATCTACAAGCATGATGTGAGAATGGAATTTTGAGATACAAAGTTATCACACCTTTTCTTTTTTTTAATATTCAAAATTTGATATCCTTAGCGTTTGTGTAATAGGGCAATTGAGAAGTCTAAATGTATCCAGACAAGGGTAGAAAGGAGTCTCTGTAAAGTGTCAAGTATCCCTTACATGATTTCATTTGGTGTAGTGGAGATAGTTTTATCACAAATCCCAAATCTCAATCAATTATGGTGGCTTTCTATTGTTGCTGCAGCTATGTCCTTTACTTACTGCACCATTGGTATAGGCCTTGGGATTGCTAAAGTTGTAGGTAAATTATGGACGAATTATTAAAAATGCCCGCTAACTTTCACAAAAAAGTTAAAATGCCCATTTTTTTCGGGCCTGTCAAAAAATGCCCGGTATCTTTCATATAATCTTGCAAAAATGCCCGATGGCCTTATTCTTGCAAAAATGCCCGGTATCTTTCATATAATCTTGCAAAAATGTCCGGTATCTTTCATATAATCTTGGTATATGAAAGATACCGGGCATTTTTGACAGGCACTGTACCGCCACGTAGGCACATTTAGCCCGAATAAGGCCATCGGGCATTTTTGCAAGATTATATGAAAGATACCGGGCATTTTTGACAGGCCCGAAAAAAACGGGCATTTTAACTTTTTTGTGAAAGTTAGCGGGCATTTTTAATAATTCCTCCGTAAATTATTAAGCATGTTATCAAATAAAACTCTAATATTCCTTGGATTTTAGGTGTCTTAAACTAATTAAGCTTTTTATTGTTTATTTTAATTATTATAAAAAAACAGAAAATGAAAGAGTAATGGGAAATTTAACTGGAATAAGCGTTGGAACAGACAATGAAGCAGGCAATGTTTGGCAAAGCTTCCAAGCTGTGGGAGCCATTGCCTTCTCCTATTATTACTCCCTCATTCTAACTGAAATTCAGGTAAACTCATTTTTTCTTGTTTATTCCATATCAAATTCAATTCCCGTCATGTATCGTGTAAAAAGACATTTGATTTTCTAATGGGCGACAAATCCAAATTTGGTCCCTTTTAAACATATTTATTTTTGCCTGAGAATGTTACGCATTTTTAACGTGGTGTCCTAAATTTAGTATCTCAGTTTAAACACAAGTACACACGTGTAAGAGCTATATATAGTGTGCTTTTCAGATTGGGATTTTTCAAAAAAGTACAATAACACACATATGTAGGTTTGCACATAGATCTGTATGACATGATACTAAATATAGGACCTCAGGCAAAAGGCACGTCGAATATTTTGGCAAAAAAGGTATATGTCCCGTTTAAAGGAGCCAGCCAAAATAATGGAATACTTAAGACAAAGGATTATCAAAATAGAGGAGCAGAACTGGATTTGACACTCAACAAAGGATCAGAATTAACTTTTCATTTTTCAGGATACAATAAAAGCCAAACCATCAGAACACATGTGGAAAATGAGGAAAGCAACTTGTCAAAGTGTAGTAGTTACAACCATTTTCTACTTGCTATGTGGCTGCGTCGGCTACGCCGCCTTTGGCGACCTCTCACCTCGCAATCTCATCACCGACTTTGCCTTCCACAACTCATACTGGCTTCTTAATGTAGCCAACTCCGCCATTGTCGTTCACTTTGTTGGTGCATACCAAGTCTACTGCCAACCCTTTTTTGGCTTTGTCGAAAAATTAATAATGGTAGAAACGTTTCCTGAAGTCAAATTCCTCAAGAAGGTTCTCAAAATCCCAATTCCAGGATCTTCCACCCCTTTGAAGCTCAATCTTTTTCGAGTTGTTTGGCGCACTGTTTTTGTGATCATTACCACATTTATGTCGGTGCTTGTTCCGTTCTTTCTGGATCTAGCCCAGATCAATATCGCAGCGTTTGGATTTTGGCCCTTGACGGTTTATTTTCCAGTGGAGATGTATATTGTGCACAAGAGGATTCCTAAATGGAGCAAAAGATGGATTAGTCTTCGGATTTTGAGTATGGTTTGTTTGATTACAATTGGGGCTGCTGCTGTTGGTACTTTTGTTGGAGTTGTGCGTGGTTTTAAGCTGTACAGGCCTTTTACAACTAGTGGTTGATTATCAATGTAATTCAGTTTTTTTTTTTTTTTTTTTTTGCATGACACGTTCCAAACGATATGTCAATGAATAATCACTGGGAATTTAAGTTTTAGTTTTAAATTTTTGTAACTAATTTTAAATTTTTGTAACTAATAGAAAAGGGTCGAGGAAAACATTACTTGTTTGTATTATTAAGGAATCACGATTTCCAATATTTTCCTCCTCAACATGAAGAAGCAATGATCTTTAGAAATTTGAGACTTGTTTTGGAGGTGAAATCTTCACTTTGATAAGCAATTTTGATTATTAAAAATTAGCCTGATATCAATTTAAACACTACAAAATTGGGCGGTCAATAGGGACCGCCCAGTAGCGATCTAAATTAGGTCGCTCGCCTTCAGTGACCGCTGAAGCCAACAACGACCTGATTTAGGTCGCTGAAAGTTCCAACTCAAATTGGGCCACACATTTCGGCCGAAATTGGGCCAAAATTAGGGCATTTGGCCCTAATTTTTGGCGGACTGAATTAGCGACCTAAGTTAGGTCGCTGATTTCTTACTATAAATAATTTTTTTTTCCTAATTTCACCAAACCCATCACCCTCTCTGCCCATTTCTTGCGCGGTTCGACCCGACCCGACCCGACTCTTTGAGCGACTTGAAGTGCAAGGGGCGACCCAAATTGAGTCCCCAACCCAACTCCGCCCCTTTTCCGCCCTTTTCCTGCCGTTTCATCGGTTTCCGCTAGGTCCCCCGTTCCCCTCCGTTTTTCGTCGATTTTCGCCGCCTTTTCGCCGCCGGCGCTAATGCAGCTTCGGTCTTCCTATTTTTTTTTTTTGTTTTTTCCTCAATTTTTTATTAAATCCGATTAGTGAATTATTAGTGAATGATTAACAACAAAAAATTAGATTAATTAGATTAGTTAGTGGTAATTTTGTTAATTATTGTTAATTTTGCTAATTAGTGCTAATTTTGCTAGATTAGTTAGATTGTTAGTTTGTTAATTTTGTGTTAATTTCTTAATATTGTTAGATTGTTAGATTAGTGAAGAATGTTAGATTGTTAATTTGTGTTAATTTTGTGTTAATTTGTTAAATTGTTGCATTAGTTAATATTGTTAGATAGTTAATTAGTGAAGAATCTTGGATTATTAGATTAGATTAGTGTATGATTAAGCGTTAAAAAATTTAAGGGTTATTCCCGACCGCAAAGCCGGTCGGGAATGACATTTTTTCGGTCGGGAATGACCTTTTCCCGACCGATTTTCGGGCGGGACGGGCCGGTCGACATTGCTTTGGTCGGAAATACTTTCTCGACCGGAGTTCGGTCGGCCCCGGATTTTTTCGACCGCCAATCCCGACCGAATAGCGGTCGGGAATTTCTCGACCGGTATTCCCGACCGATTTTCGGTCGGGAACGTTTTTCGTCAATTCCGACCGATTACCGGTCGTAAATCCCGTAACCTGCTTCCCGACCTAGAATTGGTCGCGAATTGTGTTTGCGGTATTCCCGATCGAAAATCGGTCAAAAATATCATTTAAACTTATTCCCGACCGATTTTTGGTCGGGAATAATATTCATATTATTTCGGACCGATTTTCGGTCGTGGATAATATTTATATTATTCCCGACCGAAAATCGGTCGGGAATAAAACTCATCAGAATAAAAAAAATAATATTCCGGTAATAATTACCGGAATATTATTTTTTTACTATTTTGAAATATTTTAAAACATTCTTTAGTTTTTTGTGTTTTAGATGAGCAATTAAATTTTGGATTCATTGCTCAATCTAAAACACAAAAAATTAAATAAGTGTTTGATTATTTAAAAGTTGAAGAAGGAAGTGAAAAATATAGCTTTGAAGTTGAAAGAAAAAAGTGTTTGAAGATGAAAGAATAAATTGTGTTTGTAGAAAAAAAAAGTTTTGAAATGAAGAGAAAGTTGAAGAAAAAATGTAAAGTAGATGAAAAAATGAGGAGCATAATGAAGTGTATTTATAGAAAAAGGTAAAAAATTTTGAATTTTCGGCAAATTTGAATTTCCCACCGAGTCCCGCCAATTGTTTCGAGTATTCTCGACAAAATCGGTCGGGAAAGTTCAAAATTTGGCCAACCCGCCAAATTTTCAATAATTCCCGACCAATTTTTGGTCGAGAATACTTTTCTACCCAGATGAATATTATTCCGGACCGAAAATCGGTCGGGAATAAGTTAAATATTATTCCCGACCAGAAATCGGTCGGGAATACGTTTAAATATTATTCCCGTCCGAAAATCGGTCGGGAATAAATGTAATTGCCGACCGAAAATCGGTCGGAAATGCCATTGAATATTTTCCCGACCGATTTGCGGTCGGGAATGCCGTTGAATATTTTTCCCGACCGAAAATCGGTCGGGAAAAATAGTAAATTTTATTTTTTCCGATCCTTTTGAAAAACTTGATGTGTTTGTTAAGTATAACTATAAAATCTCACTAAATACATGAATTGCACTAATAGTTAGTTAGTTTAATGTACTTTTAATTATGAAATTAGTATTGATTACCGGAGCAAAAGTTAAATTAGTTTGGAGTTTTATATATATTAATCATACGTAGTATAGAGTATTGACAATTGACGGTTAACATTTGTTACAAACGTTAGTACAAAGAGGCTAATTGTGATATATATATATACATATATATATATATATATATTAACATATGTTTAACATAATCGTAAGTAGTTACGTTATTAGCATCTACATATACCAATCTATTTATAAGTGACAATATGAATCGACGCTTGAAACGATTCATCAACATGCAACTAAATTTAATTTGTTTTGAGGTTTTCAGTAATATATAACTAATATTGATGTACTTGATCATTAAATCAACGATATATCTAAAATCGAGAGAGAAATTGTGAAATTAAGAATATGAATATTATTCCCTACCGAAAATCGGTCGCCAATACCCCTAAACCCTAAACCCTAAACCCTAATATTGCCGACCGAATTTCGGTCGCCCATTACTATTCCTCACCGAAATTCGGTCGGGAATAACAGTTAGCCCCCCTATAAATACCCCTATCTATTCCACTTGAGAAATCAATCCAACATTCATCACTTGCCAGGGTATCAATGATTTCCTCTTGTTATAACTATTTTTTCTTAGTTTTTCTCAATTAAGATCATCTTTATTAACTTTTTTTCATGTTTCTTTGTTTTAGATATTGCGGTAAATGCAACGAGGGGCGTGTGTGTGCAAACAATACTTGATCTAAGTATTTTCTACGCTATAACAAGTAAGTATTAATTGCCTTGGCTCCTATGTACTCGTATTTTAATTTTTTTATATAAATGATAAATATATTGATTCGTAAAATTAATTGTAACTATTTCTTTTTAATTTTCTTAGATTAGAAATAGATTATCGTCCCGATAGATCTTGGATGTACGATAGGATAGATAGTGACACTGGTTATTTGAATCAACATTACGTGGTTGAGGTGTAGACAAATAAATTTTGTCTGCTCCAATTAAATATTGACAGGTGTCAAATTAATTTTTAGAAATTAAATTAATTATTTCTATTTTTAATTTGGAATTTTACTAAATTAAATTCCAATTATTGATAGATTAATTAATGGATCTTCTAATACATATGTTATTGGCCGATCAAATAAAGCCACGTGGAAATACGATGTGTTCTAGGGATTTCTTGATAAAGGGCAGCCCGGTGCACGAAAGCATCCCTGCAATGCGAGGGTCCGGGAAAGGGTCTCACCGCAAGCTAAATTAAATTCATGCTTATATTGAAAATAAAACCGACCAATCACAAGCAAGGAGGCTCGGTTCTACAACTATAAATAGAGATGCTCTTGAAGAACAAAAACACAATTAATACTTCAAGAATTGAGAGCAAGAAAGTTCAACAAATCCTCTCCAACAAGCTCAACAATCTTCAAGGTGTTCTTCGTTAAGAACCCCTTTCAATCCGCTATCAAGCCTCAAGTTCATCCAAAAACCGTTTTTGAAGATCGCATCTCTGTCAAGAAGATCAAATCTTCAACAATAAAAAAAAAACCCAAATCAAATTCATATCGTTATTCAACAACATTCAAACCAAAAATCCATTTGATCCGAGATCAAGTCACAAGACCCTCGGAAAACCGTTTCTGAAGATCAAAATCCATACTGGAAAGATCAAAACTCACAAATCCAAAGAATTGAGGACGAAGATCATATCATCCTTCATCAATCCTCAAATCAAATCACCATTTAATCCGAGATCAAGTCCAAGGACCCTCGAATTAACGTTTCTCCAAGTTCAAATCATCCCAGTGGAGATCAAATTGAAGATTTTCACCACATATTTCAATATTGTTCTTGTAGAATTGAATCAGAGGATTAGATCGAGATTGAACCACAATTGTACTTCAAATTTATCAAAAAATTTATTTGTAATCTTTTTCTTGTCTTTTATTCTCAGAATTCAAGAATTTGTTGTTACAAATTTGGCACGCCCAATGGGACAACTCTACCTCTCATCTCCTTTCATCAAGAACAACAAGTCAACCATATGGCATCAGCAAGACAAGAAGGATCAAGACCTGCTGCGACCTGCAACCAAAAAAAAAGAGAAAGAAAAAGTGATCAGTGAAAATGAAGAAGAAAGAGAAAGAAGAAGAAAAAAAAAGAAAAAAAAAAGAGAGAAGAAAAAAAGAAGTGATCAGCGAAAAGAAGAAAAAAAGAAAAAAAAAAGAAGAAAAAAAAAAAGAAAGAAGAAAAAAGAGAAGTGATCAGCGAAAGGAAGAAAAAGAGAAAGAAAGAAGAAGAAAAAAAGAAAAAAAAAGTAAAAAAGAAAAAAAAAAGTGAACAGCGAAAGAGAAGAAAAAAGAGAGAAAGAAGAAGAAAAAGAAAAGAAAAAGAGAGATCAGAAAAAAAAAGGAAACAGAAAGAAAGAGTGCAATACGAGAGTTTAAGAAAAAATAGAGGCGTGTAAAAAAAAAAAAAAACAAAAAAAAAATCTCCAACCTTGTTCGTTGACAGAGAATGGAATTGGGGGGTTTAGCTCTTTATAAAGAGCTTTCTTGAAAAAAAAGTCCCAAAGTTGTTCAGATCAAAATCAATCCCGTGACATGAAATTATTTTTTGGAATAAGAATCTAATCAATTGGAATAAAATATGTTTGCTTCTGCTGTAGACCGAGAAGAAAGAAAAGGAAAGAAAAAGGAAGGAATCTGTTATATTTGAATAAGGAAAATGAATCTTGATGCAGGTCTCTGTTTTGGAAGAAAATGGGAGAATGATCCGTTAATTTCAAAAGTGTAAGGTGAAAGTGATACGGCGGGCCCCACAGATGAAAAAAACGAAAAAAAAGAAAAGAAGAATGTCACGTGGTGTGTAGGCTTAATTTGTGTTTGGTACACAAATTACACTTTGGTCCTTCAAAAAATTCACGTATAAGTCCCCAAATGTTGATCTTTTCAAATGAAGTACATATATTTCATCAAATCTTATTGATGGCCCGGAAATAAATATGTTGCGACATATTCACTCCAAAACCCATTTTCGTAATGCTATTCGTGACAAGTCGCAAGCGGGCATTTGTAGACAAATTAATTTTGTCTCCTCCAATTAAATTTCGACAAGTGCCAAAACAATTATTAGAAATTAGATTGATTATTTTTATTTTTAATTTGAGATTTTACTAAATTAAATTCTAATTAAAAATATATAAATTAATTAATTTTCTAATACATATATTGAAGGCCGATCAAATATAGCCACGTGGAAATACGATGTGTTCTATGGATTTCTTGATAAAGGGCAGCCCAGTGCACGAAAGCATCCCCGCAATGCGAGGGTCCGGGAAAGGGTCCCACCACAAGCTAAATTAAATGCATGTTTATATTGAAAATAAAACCGACCAATCACAAGCAAGGAGGCTCGGTTCTACAACTATAAATAGAGGTGCTCTTGAAGAACAAAAACACAATTAAAACTTCAAGAATTGAGAGCAAGGAAGTTCAACAAATCCTCTCCAACAAGCTCAACAATCTTCAAGGTGTTCTTCGTTAAGAACTCATTTCAATCCGCTATCAAGCCTCAAGTTCACACAAAAACCATTTTTTAAGATCGTGTCTCTGTCAAGAAGATCAAATCTTCAATAATTCAAAAAAACCCAAATCAAATTCATACCGTTCTTCAACAACATTCAAACCAAAAATCCGTTTCCTCCGAGATCAAGTCACAAGACCCTCGGAAAATCGTTTTTGAAGATCAAAATCCATATTGGACAGATCAAAACTCACAAATCCAAAGAATTGAGGACGAAGATCATATCATCCTTCATCAATCCTCAAATCAAATCACAATTTAATCCGAGATCAAGTCCAAGGACCCCCGAATTAACGTTTCTCCAAGTTCAAATCATCCTAGTGAAGATCAAATTTAAGATTTCCACCACAGATTTCAATATTGTTCTTGTAGAATTGAATCAGAAGATTAGATAGAGATTGAACCACAATTGTACTTTAAATTTACTCAAAAATTATTTGCAATCTTTTCTTGTCTTTTATTCTCAGAATAGAAGAATTTGTCGTTACAAATTTGGTACGCCCGGTGGGACAACTCAACCATATGGCATCGGGCAAGACAAGAAGGATGTCCGATCTATTGGCTGATCCATCCACGAAGATGCCAAGTGAAGTCGTCCACGACATTGTTCAAAAAGACTCATTTGTCTCCGACAACGTTAACATTACGGGGATGTGAGAGCGGTGACTCCTCCCTACCAATTCCTCACTCCGCATCGGGTTTTTCATCTCCGTTGGATACAGTTCACACATTGACAACAAGTGCTACAACTTTGGAGGAACAAATTGGGATGTTGACCAAAGCCATAGAGATGTTGAACAAACATGTGCAAGACCAAGACTCCAAGATAGAAAAATTGTTGAGTAGGGAAGACAAGGTGGAAGAAAGTCATGTAAAGGACCTGAAGTTTGGAGGCTTTGAAGAGGGTGAAACATCCATGAAGCAATTATCCAATGAGAAGGAAAAGTCTATTGCCAAGGAGTTCCAAGTCTCTTCAAATGGCATGATCCCTGCTAATCAATTAAAGGAGTTCAACATGGAAACTATCAAGGACAAACTAGACGGAAGCTTAAAATCATCATTCTCCTATTCCAAACCATACACTCAAAGGATAGATAACCTCAAGATGCCGAATGGCTACCAACCACTAAATTTCCAGCAGTTTGATGGCAAAGGCAACCCAAAGCAACATGTAGCTCATTTTGTTGAGACTTACAACAATGCCGGAACTTACAGTGACCATCTTGTCAAGCAATTTGTTCGCTCGCTGAAAGGAA
This sequence comes from Linaria vulgaris, assembly GCA_948329865.1. Classification (NCBI taxonomy): domain Eukaryota; kingdom Viridiplantae; phylum Streptophyta; class Magnoliopsida; order Lamiales; family Plantaginaceae; genus Linaria; species Linaria vulgaris. The sequence continues at coordinate 8,253,212 of OX415249.1, read as the reverse complement.
ATGCATTTCTTTGGTACACTGACTTGGAAGAAAACTCGATTGATAGTTGGGACGAGTTGGAGCAAGAATTCCTCAATCGCTTCTGCAGTACAAGAAGGACCGTCAGCATGATTGAACTAACAAATGCTCGCCAATGGGATGAAGAGCCGGTGATTGATTACATAAACCGTTGGAGAAACTTGAGTCTCAATTGCAAGGATCGTTTGTCCGAGACCTCGGCTATAGATATGTGCATCCAAGGCATGCAATGGGGGCTCCGTTACATTCTTCAAGGAATACAACCAAGGACGTTTGAGGAGTTAGCAACTCGTGCTCATGACATGGAACTGAGTATGGTGGCAAGTGGTGTTAATGGACCGCCTATGCAAGATCCGCGAAGATTCAATGACAAGCAAGATGCAAGGAAATGAGGCAAATATTTCAACAAAGCACCTACCAAAGAGTCTATAGCGGTGAATGTTGCTCCGTGGAGAATCTAGGCCAAGACAAATGATAGCAACGACCAACGAAAAGGTGTTTTGGTATCTGAAAAGGTCAATAATTCACAAGCTAATGAGCAGAGGAAGACGACACTCAAGGAGATGCGGTCAAAGCAATATCCGTTCCTCGATTCTGACGTTTCAGCCATATTTGATGATTTGCTCAAAGCTAACTTAATTGAGCTACCTGAAATGAAGAGAACAGAAGAGGCTGGTCGCACCGATGATCCTAAGTATTGCAAATATCATCGTCCCGTAGGACACCCAATCCATGATTGCTTCATATTCAAAGATAAGGTGATGCGGCTGGGTCGTGATGGGAAGATCACGCTAGAAGAGGATGTCGTGTCATCAAACCTTGTCGCACTCTCAAGCCCAGTTGATAGCCTAGATGACTCTCACATCATCGTTTCATGCAATTCGACTCACGAAGGAGAGAAAATTGAAGACTCTACTTCAAAGACTGCTCATGTCACAAACCAATATATGTCCACTATATGCTTCACTGATGAAGACCTTCCACTAGGTTCCAAACTCCACAACCGACCATTGTTTGTCGCCGGCTATATTCGCGAGAAAAGAGTCAATCGAATGTTGATTGACGGGGGCTCTGCGGTCAATATCTTACCTCTACGCACCTTGAATAAATTAGGGATCTTGGTGGATGAACTATCAAGTAGTCGTCTGATGATCCAAGGTTTCAACCAAGGGGGGCAAAGAGCCATTGGCATCATAAGATTAGATCTTCTTATTGAAGATATGCCGTCTAGTACGCTATTCTATGTCATTGAATCCAACACATCCTACAACATCTTTTTGGGTCGACCTTGGATACATGAAAATGGCGTTGTTCCTTCAACATTACACCAGTTCTTCGGATATTATCAAGATGGAGTCGAAAGAAAGGACATGGTGATGTAAAGCCTTTTTCTGATGTTGAATCACACTTTTCAGATGCAAAATACTATATTGAAGGAAAGAGCACTGTGAGACTCAATGGAACTGAGCAACTCCAGCAGCATGGTGTAAAAGGCTCCGATGACACAAGTGACACAGAGAAGAGTAAAATATATGGATCTCCCCTTGAGACAAAGCCTTTGAAAGAACTAACATTCCCTCTTACGACACTTGAAAGGAAAGGGCCATCTCCTCCACTTGAAGGATTTGTTCGTCCATCCAAAGGACCAGAAACAGAGCATGGAACATTGCCCACAGAGAAGATTGAGCAATGCTTCGACCCAAAAGCTTTCAAATTGCTAGTTAAAGCTGGATATGACCCTAATGAAGAACCACGATTGGAGGGCCTCGCTCTTGATGCTACTACAAAGAAGCCATACGGACTCAATGCCACGCAAGTTATGCTAAAGGAAAAAGGCCATACCATTCCAAACATTCGGATAGGCCTTGGCTACAAGCCACCAAACCCAGTTCGTATTGCTATAAAAAGAGCTAATGCCAACTACATAGGCGAAGTAGAGGGTTCAACAACAGGTTGTGAAGAGAAGATACCACACATGTCAGTCTTTGATACACTTGGTCCGAATAAAACAGTCTTTGATCGGCTTGGTCCGAATAAAACAGTCTTCGATAGGCTTGGTCCGAATAAAACAGTCTTCGATAGGCTTGGTCCAAATAAAAGGTTTGATTGGAAAAAGTTTACTTGTTCCACATATGTCAACACACGCTAAGAGAAACCTCAAGTCATTTAATTCTAAGAAAATTCAAAGTCTGATCCCATCTCGAATGATTCGCCGCGAAGGCTTGATAGTGTCTTGTGGTGAAACGCTTAAAGTCAAGTTACAAACTATAGTACTCACAAAGACCAAAGACAAAGATGAAGAGAGTGTAGGGTCGTCATGACATATCACTTCTCGTGAAGAAGATGTTGAAAAAGACGTCGAAGATGCGCCTATTGAGTGGGAGGAGGGTGTCAAGGCCACTGTTGATAGGTTAAAAAAAGTAAACTTGGGCAACATCGATGACCCAAGACCGATTTACATAAGTGCATTGCTCGGAGCTGATGAAGAACGAAGTTACATTGAGTTGTTGCACGAGTTCAAGGATGTGTTTGCTTGGTCATACAAAGAAATGCCAGGCTTGGACCCAAATGTGGCAGTACACAACTTATCGGTAAAGAAAGATGTTCATCCCGTCAAGCAAGCCCAAAGAAGGTTTCGACCTGACTTAGTCCCATTGCTCGAAGCCGAAGTTAACAAGCTCATTGAAGTCGGGTTCATCAGAGAAGTCAAATACCCAACTTGGATTTCTAGCATCGTGCCGGTAAGAAAGAAGAATGGACAAATTAGGGTTTGCGTCGACTTTAGAGACTTGAACGAAGCGCCCTAAGGATGACTTTCCTCTACCGATTGCTGAACTAATGATTGATGCTACCATGGGACATGAAGCCTTGTCTTTCATGGACGGATCTTCCAGATACAACCAAATTCGTATGGCTCCAAGGGTATATATTGCTACAAGGTAATGCCGTTTGGATTGAAGAACACAGGTGCTACCTATCAAAGGGCAATGCAAAATATCTTCGACGACATGTTGCACAAGAATGTTGAGTGTTATGTGGATGATCTTGTCGAAAAGTCGAGGGAAAGGAAAGATCACATAGATGACTTACGAAAAGTCTTTGCGCGATTATGAAAGTATCAATTAAGGATGAATCCTATGAAGTGTGCATTTGGCGTAACATCGGGAAAGTTCCTTGGTTTCATTGTTCGTCGGCGAGGCATTGAAATCGAGCAAGCCAAGATTGATGCAATAGTTAAAATGCTGGAGCCACGAAATATTCATGAACTCAAAAGTCTACAAGGAAAATTTGCGTATCTCAGAAGGTTCACCTCGAATTTAGCCGGTCGTTGCCAACCTTTCAGTCATTTGATGAAGAAAGACGTTCCATTTAGGTGGGATGAATCTTGTCGCAATGCTTTTGAACGAATCAAGTCGTATCTGATGAAACCTCCCGTTTTAGCTCTCCTGTGCCAGGACGTCCCTTGATCCTATATATTGCTGCCCAAGAAAGATCAGTGGGGCATTACTCGCCCAAGAAAATGACAAAGGGAAGGAAAATGCACTTTATTATCTGAGCCAAACAATGACACCGAATGAGTTGAAGTACACTCCTATTGAAAAGCTTTGCCTAGCCCTTGTGTTCTCAATTCAAAAATTGAAGCATTACTTTCAAGCTCATACTATTCGTCTTGTATCCAGAGCAAACCCTTTGAAGTATGTCATGACGAGGCCGGTGTTGTCTGATCGACTTGCAAGATGGTACCTCCAGCTGCAACAGTTTGAGATTGCATATATCCCCCAAAAGGCTGTGAAAGGACAAGTATTGGCGGATTTTCTAGCTGACCACCCTATTCCTGCCGAGTGGGGGTTAATGGACGACTTGCCCGATGAAGATGCACTCGTGGTTGAAGTTACTCCTCCATGGAAAATGTACTTTGATGGTGCCGCACATAGAAATGGAGCCGGCGCCGGCGTTATCTTTCTCACACCTAATGGAGAGGTCTTGTCGTATTCCTTCACATTAACTCAAAATTGCTCAAACAATGTTGGGGAATATCAAGCTTTGATACTTGGGTTAGAAATGGCAATTGAGCTGAGGCAACCTCACCTAAAAGTGTATGGTGATTCCAAGTTGGTCGTCAATCAATTATATGGCGAATTTGAGGTTAAGAAGCCAGAGCTCCTACCATATGTGGAGTATGCAAGAGGATTGATCAAAAATCTTGGTGACGTTACAGTAGAGCATGTGCCGAGGAAAAATAATGGGCAAGCCGATGAGTTAGCTAAACTTGCTTCTATGTTGGTTACATCAGAAGAGAAGACGTCCGTACCTGTGTGCCACAAATGGGTACTCCCGCCTATTCTAGAAGATAACGGTGAGCAAGGTAATAATAATGAAAGTCATGATGTGGAGGTATACGAAATTGAAGTTGAAGATTGGCGACAATCATTCGTAGACTACTTAAAGCACGGAAAATTGCTCGATGACGTACGGTAAAAGATCGACATTAGGCGTCGTGCAGCTCGCTTCATCTTCTATAAAGACACACTCTATAGGCGCTCGTTTGATGGGGTTTTCTTACGCTGCCTAGGAAAAGAAGAAGCTATGCAAGCTATGGAAGAAGCACATTCTGGAATTTGTGGAGCTCATCAGGCTGGTCCAAAGTTACATTTTTGCATCAAAATAATGGGCTACCATGGTTTTAGATTGCATGAAGTACGCACAAAGATGTCAAGCTTGTCAATTCTATGCAAACTTCGTCCATCAGCCACCTGAACCTTTACACCCGATTGTAGCTTCTTGGCCTTTTGATTCGTGGGGTTTGGACGCTATCGGTCCTATGACAAAGTCTTCTGGCGGGCACTTGTACATCTTGGCTGCAACTGACTACTTCTCAAAATGGACCAAAGCTATGCCTCTCAAAGAAGTCAAAAAGGAGACTGTTGTCAACTTCATTTGTACAAATATCATTTACCGCTACGGAGTTCCCCGATGCATCGTCACTGATAATGGAAAGCTGTTTTGCAATAGTTTGATAAACAAGTTGTGTGAAAAGTTTGGATTCAAGCAAAGAAACTCTTCCATGTATTATGTTGCTTCTAATGGCCTCGCCGAAGCATTCAATAAAACTCTCTGCTACTTGCTAAAGAAAGTGGTGGCGAAGTCAAAGAAAGATTGGCATGAAAGAATTGGAGAAGCTCTATGGGCATATAGAACTACACACAGAACGCCAACTTAAGCAACCCCATATGAATTGGTCTATGGAGTAGAAGCAGTTCTCCCTCTCGAGCAACAAATCCCGTCTTTAAGGATAGCTCTGCAAGAAGGACTCACCGAAGAAGAGAATGCTCACCGAAGAAGAGAATTCTCGTTTGCGCTTGCAAGAACTAGATGCTCTTGATGAGAAAAGACTAGAAGCGCAACAGGAACTTGAGTGCTATCAAGCTCATATCTCCAAGTCTTTTAACAAAAAGGTTCGTCGACGCTCCTTTCAAGTTGGTGATTTGGTTCTTGCAGTGGGAAGGTCCATCATTATTTGCTCATCGAACCGGAAACAAGTTCACTTCAAAGTGGGATGGTCCTTATGTCATCACAGAAGTATACACGAATGGCGCATATAAGTTGGTTGCCGAAGATGGATTAAGAATTGGTCCTATCAATGGAAAATTCTTGAAACAATACTACCCTTGATGACTGAAGCATGCTCCATGACGCACGAGCTTAAACTGCATGTTACTCCGCATGAGTATAAACTGTGGATGGCAACCACCAATGGTAAATTATGTGATTAAAATGATAACTTACCCTACTAAAGGTGTTTTATGTGGTTAAATATTAAAATACCCCACTTTGTTCAAAGTGGTTAAAGAATGAATACTCCTGGCCCGCATGAGTATAAACTGTGTACGGCACCCCCCTTAAATCAATCTTGATTTCTTTGAACTACGTTATGACTTGATCCTTTTATTGAGGTACGTAGGAAGCTTAGAAGTTTTCTAAGTTCAGTCATGAAATTTGCTTAAGTTGGCTTTGTTGCGTTATGTTACAATATTCATGGGAAAGAAACATGATGCCAAATGCAAATGAATAACTCAAAATGAGGTAAATAAAGGTCTCTTAGACACGAGCCAAAAGGTCTACAAATCATTTAAGTCTTCAAAGAAAATTCGCAAGTCTCCTAGACACGAGCCAAAAGGTCTACAAATCATTCAAGTCTTCAAAGCAAATGCACAAGTCTCCTAGACACGAGCCAAAAGGTCTACAAATCATTCAAGTCTTCAAAGCAAATTAACAAGTCTCCTAGACACGAGCCAAAAGGTCTACAAATCCTTCAAGTCTTCAAAGCAAATGTGCAAGTCTTCGAGACACGTCGAAAGCCTGGAAATCCTTCAAGTGTTCACGTCTCCTCGACAAAAGCACGAAATTTCTTCAAGTCAATTGCTCCATGATGCACGAGTCTAAACTGCACGTTACTTCAAGCCCGCATGAGCATAAGCGGTGAATGCCACCCCTGAGTCCAAATTCATGTATTTTGAACTACGTCTTGACTTGATTCCTTTACTGGATACGTAGGCATCATGGAAGCAATTCTAGGTTCAGTCATAATCTTTTGCCAAGTTATGTATCATTGAAAATGTTATGTAAAGGCTGAGTGCACAACCAAGTCATGAATGCATTCCCTCTTTCAAGTTGTCTTTGAAGCCAAGTAGCGGAAAGAAGGTTTCCTCCTCCAAGTTGTCTTTGAAGCCATGTCGCGGAATGAATGTTTTGTCCTTCAAGTTTTCTTTGATACAGGGCAATGAAAACAATGTTCGCTCTTGTCAAGGTGTCCTTGATGTTGGATCAACAACGATCATTCTTGCCAAAGTGTTTTTGATGCTGAGTTGTGAAAAGAATGTCCCCTCCTTGAAGCTCACCAATGAGGTTGTGTCAATTACGGTTTGAGTGTGCACTTCCTCTCTTTGCAAGTATTGTTACGCGCGTAAGCTTTCATGAATACTAAGTTGCAATTTGTGTGAATGAAAACGCATGGAACAAAGCTCTGCATGACCGCGATAGGTGATATTTGTCTTTTTCTTTGCCGAATAGTTCTCTCTCGCTCGGTATGACTTCGTCATATGGGGATCCAAATATAGGCAGACCGACAAGATGTTCCAAGTCCCATTAAGGAAAATGAGAGCTCTCCAAGTGAAGTGACAAGGGTGTTTGTAGACGGTGACCATGCTTCGCACAAGGCTTTTAGGATTTCCAAATTGCACTCATATGTGAATAGGACGCGTAGACCGGCTCGTACATGTTGGTGGAAGTAAGTATAGGCTTGCACCGAACAAGGACATCTTCTGTCCACTCCCAATATCCGGGGAAGTAATGAATTTCGTCGGGAAAATGAAGAAAGGCATCGTCCCACATGGCATCTCCTTTGGCAATGCGTCGCCCCAAGGTATCGAAAGGAAGACATGCTACGACCTGCAACCAAAAAAAAGAGAAAGAAAAAGTGATCAATGAAAAAGAAGAAGAAAGAGAAAGAAGAAGAAAAAAAAAAAACAAAAAGAGAGAAGAAAAAAAAGAAGTGATCAGCGAAAGGAAGGAAAAGAGAAAGAAAGAAGAAGAAAAAAAGAAAAAAGAAAGAAGAAAAAAAAGAGGAAAGTATCACATGCACACTGCACAAGAAAAAAAGAAATGGTTTAATACAAAAATTTCATTTTGGTCCTCAATAATATTGACACATAGGCCCACTAAAATTTGTGATTCTTGTGTTGAAATGCATGATCTTTTACCAATTCCATTGATGGCTCGAAAATAAATATGTTGCGACATATTCACTTCAAGAGGCATTTCTACAATGTTATTCGTGACAAGTCGCAAGGGGGCATTTGTAGACAAATAAATTTTGTCTACTCCAATTAAATATTGACAAGTGTCAAATTAATTTTTAGAAATTAAATTAATTATTTCTATTTTTAATTTGGAATTTTACTAAATTAAATTCCAATTATTCATAGATTAATTAATTGATCTTCTAATACATATATTATTGGCCAATCAAATAAAGCCACGTGGAAATACGATGTGTTCTAAGGATTTCTTGATAAAGGGCAGCCCGGTGCACGAAAGCATCCCCGCAATGCGAGGGTCCGGGAAAGGGTCCCATCGCAAGCTAAATTAAATCCATGCTTATATTGAAAATAAAACCGACCAATCACAAGCAAGGAGGCTCGGTTCTACAACTATAAATAGAGGTGCTCTTGAAGAACAAAAACACAATTAAAACTTCAAGAATTGAGAGCAAGGAAGTTCAACAAATCCTCTCCAACAAGTTCAACAATCTTCAAGGTGTTATTCGTTACGAACCCCTTTCAATCCGGTATCAAGCCTCAAGTTCATCCAAAAACCATTTTTGAAGATCGTGTCTCTGTCAAGGAGATCAAATCTTCAACAATTCAAAAAAAAAAAACAAATCAAATTCATACCGTTCTTCAACAACATTCAAAACAAAAATCCATTTGATCCGAGATCAAGTCACAAGACCCTCGGAAAACCGTTCCTGAAGATCAAAATCCATACTGGAAAGATCAAAACTCACAAATCCAAAGAATTGAGGACGAAGATCATATCATCCTTCATCAATCCTCAAATCAAATCACTATTTAATCTGAGATCAAGTCCAAGGACCCTCGAATTAACGTTTCTCCAAGTTCAAATCATCTCAGTGAAGATCAAATTGAAGATTTCCACCACAGATTTCAATATTATTCTTGTAGAGTTGAATCAGAGGATTCGATCGAGATTGAACCACAATTGTACTTCAAATTTATCAAAAAATTTATTTGTAATCTTTTTCTTGTCTTTTATTCTCAGAATTCAAGAATTTGTCGTTACACGGGGTTCGTGAATTCATACAATATGCATCACAACAGAGAGATTACTTAGATCTAAGAAATCGTATTAGGTGCTCGTGCCAGAGATGCATCAATTTAAAGTTTTTTGATCGAAATGTAGTACGGGATCATCTTCATAAGTCGGGGTTTGTGTATCAATATTGGATATGGGTGTTGCATGGAGAGAAGGCGAGCGAGGCGTCCACATCGTATGTACATGAATCACCGTCCGCTAGTATTCACGTTGATAGTCCGGTTCATGCCGATAGCTCGTTTATAGAATTAGTTGTGGATGCATATGAGGGTCGATTTGTTGAGGGAGAGGTGCGCAACGAAGATCCAAGTCCCGAGGCAAAGGAGTTCTACAAATTGATGCAGATGGGAGACATGAAAATGAATAGTAAGAAGCCGAAGACTGTGCTCTAGTGGTTTGCCGAGTTCTTGACTACCAAGACGATGCACAAAGTAGCTAATGTCGCTTACGAAAAGTACTTAAGGTTGTCTAAAGATATTATGGACCCATAGATTGAGAAAATGCTACCGAATAAAATTCCAAGCATGAATAAGATGCTCTCGGGGTTTGGGTTTAGGGTACGAAAAGATCGACGTATGTTGGAATTTTTGTTTCTTGTACTACGGCGATAATGCCAACCAGGATCTCACATCGTGTCCGATATGCAAGACCGATAGGTACGAGGCTGGTAGATAGTCCAGGGTCGCAAGGAAGAAATTGTGGTACTTCCCCCTAGGCCCTCGATTACAGAGGTTATTTTATACTATAGGCACTTCGAGACATGTGACCTGGCATTTGAAGTGTCGACAGTCAACTGATATAATGATTCACCCAGCTGCAGGCGATACGTGGAGAAAATTTGATCGTACGTATCCGGACTTCGCAGCAGAGCCTAGAAATGTCCGACTCGCCCTATGTACTGATGGGTTCACACCGTTTGGGCAATCTGGGAAGAACTACTTTTGTTGGCCCGTGTTAGTTACCCCTTATAACCTCCCGCCAGATTTATGCATGCGACCGGAGTTCATTTTTCTGAGCCTTATTATACCCGGTCCAAAGAGTCCTGGAAAGATCTTGGATCTTTTACTGAGACCGTTGATTGATGAGTTGAATGATTTGTGGAGTAATGGTTTATGGACATATGACAGCTCACGAAAGGAAAACTTCGAAATGCGAGCGACCCTAATGTGGACTATTAGCAATTTTCCTGCTTATAGAATGTTGTCCCAGTGGAGCACCCACGGTAAGCTGGTGTGTCCTTATTGCATAGGTGAGACAGATTCTTTTACATTTAAGCATGGTAAAAAATCATCGTGGTTCGATTGTCATCATCGGTTTCTACCAGAGGGTCATAAATGAAGGTACAACAAGAAGGATTTCTACAAGGGTAAGGAGGTACTTGAAGCGCCCATTCGTAGGAAGACAGGAGCGAAGATGAGGGCAATTGTGGATAGGCTACGATCGGTTAGATTTGGGGAAAACTCTACAAAGCTTCCGGGATTTAACACAACTCATAACTGGTGTCGTCGAAGCATCTTTTTGGAACTACCTTATTGGTCCACGAACTTGATTCGCCACAATCTAGATGTCATGCATTGTGAGAAGAACTTTTTTGAGAACATCTTCAATACGGTGTTAGACGATGCTAAGTCGAAGGACAACATTAAGTCGAGGCACGATCTTAAGCTATTGACCAACCGTAAAGAATTGTTCTTGAAACCCAGTGGCAGAGGAAGTGAGTATATAAAGCCAAAGGCAAAATAATGTCTTACGATGGATCAAAAGAACATGGTGCTTGATTGGCTGACCGAATTGAAGTTTCCTGATGGATATGCCTCGGACTTGGGACGATGTGTGCAAAAACAACAAGGAAAATTATATGGTATGAAGAGTCATGATTGTCACGTCTTCATACAGAGATTGATCCCGATTGCATTTCGCGACTTCTTAGGATCCAAGATTTGGGGGACCTTAGTGGAGATTAGCCTTTTTTTAAGGCGATTTGCGCCTCAAAGGTGTCGGCCGAAGATATGGAGCGATTGGAAGAATCATTTATTGTTACCATGTGCAAGATGGAACTGATATTTCCTCCTTCATTTTTTGACTCTATGGAGCATTTAGCCATACACTTTCCGTACGAGGCTAGAGTTGGTGGTCCAGTTAATTATAGATGTATGTATCCATTCGAGAGGTACGGTTTTATATTTTTAATAACAATTATCTTTTACAAATATCGATTCTTTGCCTAATCTTTGGTTTCTATGAATTATGCGGATGTTCAACATGAAGGGTTCAGTACTGAACAAGGCGAGGCTGGAGGGATACATAGCCAATCAATACCTACTTGCTTAGTTGTCCAATATGTGTTCTCAATATTTGGATGTATCTTTTCAGACTAAAATAAAAAACTCAACAGGAACGAGACACTAGATAGCACGGAGTGGGATGATGAGCTTAGTATATTTAACAAGAAAGGGGCGCCAATAGGGCCACTAAACAAAAGGCGATACTTGACTTTCGATGAGATGGAGCAAATAGAGCTTTACACGCTTCTAAACTGTCAAGAGCTTGACAAATGGGTCGAGTAAGTGGTCGTTAATTATTTTTAATAACGAAATGATTAAGCGCTTTAAAGACAACTAACTTATGAAAATTTTCCTATGCAGACTGTTTGAAGAAGATGAGTGCGGTGGACTTATTACAATGGAGATACAATCCAAGAGGAACCAAGAGTACGTAGCATGGTTCAAGCAGACATATTCAAGTGGGAAATACAAGACCGACGTACGAATAGACCCTTTAATGACAGGTTCGGCTAATTCAATGGCAACCTATGAGGGATACATTGTGAATTAGTTCAGATTTCACACCGATATGATTTTGGGTCCGAAGAAGAAAGATTGTAGCAGTGTTTATGTGAAGGGAGACATGGGAGGATCCGATGCTACCAACTTCTATGGAATGTTGAAAGACATTATACAGGTGGAATATTGGGGCAGAATTAGACCACTGTACATAGTCTTGTTCAAATGTGTTTGGTATGATATAAATGCAGGTACGCAGGAGCATTCAACGTACAAGTTGGTTGACATCGACCCGAGGCGTAGCCTCAGAACCAATGAGCCATTTGTATCTGCTAACCAAGCAAAACAGGCGTACTATGTGCCCTATCCAAAGAAGACGACTGGGCGACCGGGACAGAGAGGATGGTTGGCCGTATCCACTATTCCTGCCACACACATAATCGATATGTCATCAGTTGCGGGATCGAACGATGTCGACGCGGGGATGCCGAACCAAGTGCTACAAGAGAATGCATCTGAAGGGTTTAACTTATGCGTGGACCTTCCCTCATTTGATATGAATATCCAATTGGCCAACGAGGGATTTGATGTGATTGACGAGGAGTTAGCAGGGTAGGGCAACGAGGAAGAGGAGGACAACAAGGAAGAGGAGGGCAACGAGGACGAGGAGGGAAATGAGGAAGATGAAGAGGAAGAGATAATGAGTAACTCAGATTCTGAGGATAGTATGTATGGCTAGCGTGCAATTATGGTTTAGTGGTCGATTTCTATTTTATAAAAAAAATTGATTCACGTTGTTTAATTTCATATTATAGTTTTAATTTCATATTATAGTTTGTATTAGTGCTTATAGTAATAACAACATTTCATAATTACCAATAAACAAACAACTAACACAGTTTTCAATACTTAGATAAAACGAACAAATAATACTACTACTCCGCATCAAATGAACAAATAATACACTACTACTATGCATAATTACAGAATAAATACGAAATTAGTTTAACATTACATAATTGGTCCAAGCATCAAACGAATTACAAAAATACAAACAACTAACACAAATAAAGCGAACAAATAAAACTACTACTACTCATAGTCCTCATCATGAAAGCCAAATGTATCAGGAGCTGTGGATGGTCCAGCACCATCATCACCATCAACATCACCGCCAAGATCGGCTTCATCACCATCGAGAGTGTCATCCTCGGGGTCATCCTCATCGTCATCTGCATACTCAGGATCATACATAGTAACATTCGGAGCACCATACTCAAAAGGATCAGGAGGGCGGGCGAGGAACGCTGGCCAGCTCGACGAGCATCACGCATGAATCCAGTAGGCATGAGTCGAGAAGGAGCAGTACATGTAGTGTAGGTGATGTGCTGGGTCAAGTACTCTACGTGAGTAACAAGCTCGCCAACCCTCTCATCAGTAGCAGTCCTAAGACGACGGTTCTCCCTCTCTAACGCCCTCACATAGTCACGTGTCGTGTCTGGCTTCTTCTTCGTCGAGAAACCAAATCGATCGTGACGTGCATCCGTAGGGAGACCCGAAGCCTTCCCCTTTTTCAATCCTCCTATCGCCAGACTCTACAACTTTTGATCTAGTGGTGGCCATGCAGAACGATCCGCCTCGTACCTCTCGATCATACGGCCTATGTAGTCCTCCTGTTCATTTTGTCATAATTGTTAGTACATAATTGAGAAAGACATATGTTAATATAGTAATCAAAGAATGCTTTACAAGTTAAATACTTACGTAGATAGCCCTATACTTAGGGTGAACCCAAACGTCGCGACGTGGAGCTCCCTCTAGCAGACCACTCGGCACATGTGTGTGCTGATAACGATATGCCTCATCGTGCCGAGGCTCATTGATATAGAAGCAGCCTGCATATTGATATACATTTGTTATTTTAGCTATTTAAATTAAAGACAATAATATTATTCGTATAGAAACTCAATTTAATAAGACATACCATCCTACGTCGAATCTCCGTGTAGCACCGGGACCCACTAGCATGAGTAGCTCGTGCAGGACGCTCAGGGTCAGGTGATTGTCCTCTTCGCCTGTTCTTCTGTCCTGACTCTGATTTCATCGCATGGTCAACCGACTCCCAATGCGTCACGAACATCCTCTCTAACTTGTCGCTCATCCAACTGTTCTTCGGACGTGCTGCTCACTTCGGATCATCCTTCATGTCGTAATAGTTCTTCTTCGCATTGTACATGATTTCCTTGTAACACTTCTTAGCATTCATCTCGTATGCGGAATGTGCCCGAAGCATGTCAGCCGGATTAATGTAGTATATGTTCTGCAATTAAATATGGTTTTTAAATAAGGTTTCGTTAAATAAAAATCTTACTATGTATATATATTTAGTAAACTTTCAAAATCTCACCTTAAACTTAGCCCACATCTGTCTCTGGACTTCTAGATCGACCTCGGTGTATGAAGGAATACACGTCTTCATAAACTCCCTAATGATCGAGGTAATCGCTTCCACTATCTTGCTTCCATCAACAAATACGCCGTGCTGATCCAGCTCGACCCTACGACGGGATCTACGGTCAGCCGGAACCTACGGGACTCTCGATATGCCTCGGCCCGGTCTCCGCTGCGTCGCTGAAGATGGTCCTGCACCGGCATCGTCTGCAGGGGAAGAAGTACTAGGACCCCCCGGTGTAGACTCAGTAGAGCGTGGCATAGGTTCCGTACGCATCGATGATGACGGTGGCCTCGATGATGACGATGGTGTCGATGCTACGCGATCATCATCTAGTCGAAATGGTACTACTAGATCTGGTGAAGTACCGCCGCTCGGTCCGATAGTACGCCTATGTGGATGTGAAGAAGCAGGGGACTCGCCAAGATCGGTATCAGGTTCATCGACAGGATCGAGTGGTGCACCGCCAGAATGAATGATCCGTAGACGAGGACCTATCCTCGGTGGACCAGTAGGTGGAGTACTCGATGGAGTGCTCGGTGGACCACTTCGCCCTCTCTTCGAGGGCTGGCCACGATCGCTATCACGGGACGACATGATGAAAGTGCTACAGACTAAGTAAAAGCATTTAAGTTAGAATTTTTCCTAAAGGTATAAAAATCTAACATTTCCCAAAGCCTAACAATTCCTCAAGGCATTTCCTAATTAAATCCTAACAATTTCTACAATATCTAACAATTATTATTAAAACATTAAATATAACATAAATAATTAATATCAAAACATTAAATATAACATAAAAACAATATATAGTTTTCCTAAAGTCATAAATAATTACTAAACTATAACATTTCCTAAAGCCTAACAATTCCTAAAGGCATAAATAAATTGCTAAAATTATAAAACTATAACATTTCCTAAAGTCTAACAATTCCTAAAGGCATAAAAATCTAACATTTCTCAAAGCTTAACAATTCCTAAAGGCATTTCCTAATTAAATCCTAACAATTTCTACAATATCTAACAATTAATATTAAAACATTAAAAATAACATAAATAATTAATATTAAAATATTAAATTTAACATAAATACCTCCATAATTAACATCCTAATAAATAAGTTAATACAAATAAAAATCATATATAGTTTTACCAAAGTCATAAATAATTACTAAACAATAACATTTCCTAAAGCCTAACAATTCCTAAAGGCATAAATAATTACTAAAATCATAAAATCATAACATTTCCTAAAGCCTAACAATTCCTAAAGGCATAAAAATCTAACATTTTCCCAAAGCCTAAAATTTCCTAAAAGCATAAATAATTACTAAAATCTTAAAACTATAACATTTCCTAATACCTAACAATTCCTAAAGGCATAAAAATCTAACATTTTTCCAAAGCCTAACAATTCCTAAAGGCATTTCCTAATTAAATCTCAACAATAATTACAAATTTTTACATATTGGTCTTGTTCAGGTTGCTATTAAACCTCTCACAAGAGATGGTTTAGATACTAGCATATTCGTCGCCTTAAGGGACGGAAGACATCTTAATTTTCATGATTCCTTACTTGGCTTAGTTGAAACCAGTCTTTGTAATGGACCAATTTACTTTAACTGTTATCCTAATTTTACCATTTCTCTAAATGGCCCTCACATCATGGATATCTTAACACTCAATGTTAAGACTCATAATTACAAAATGAAGCACGGGTCTCATATTTATGAAATATTTTATAGGATACATTACAAAGTTATGAATACGGGATTAAACGTAAGAGCTATTTACAATGAAAAACCTTCTGGTCAAACTATCTTCTGGGAAATAAATAAATCAAAATCCAATCTGATAGTCCCTAAGACTATAGAATGGAAAAATATTAATCTTCCTGAATCTTGGCTTTTACCATCGGGATCTATTCCTAGAACCCAGCCTATAGAAAACACTGATATTGAACAAATTATTCAACACACTGACGGTGCTGTTGATGTTAAATTCAATAGGCAACAATCTGCAAGATTTCATGATTACGAATCTTTTGAATCTTCTTCTCGCACTAGCCCAAGGAGAAAATCTTGTAGTATCCCTGAAAGATCGAGACAAAGCTTTCAAGGAGTTAGAGTTGAGAACAATTATGCCCAACCAATTTATGAACAATTTGACCATGATGATTCGAAAAAACCACCTTCTCCTGACCCCTCTCAAATCTGTGTTTTAACTAAAGATTTCAACATTAATAAGGATTATTTAAAAACTGATTTTCTTAGTAAAAATAATAAAACCAACAGAAAATGGTTTATTAAAACATTTTCCACTGACCAAAGAGATAACATTCGTACCGAATGGTATAACTATATGAAACAAAGTAATCAGAATATTCCATTTTTTACTTATTTCTTCGAGAAATATGGAAACGACAAATTGATGGTTATCCAAAAGATAAGTCGTAAATGGACTAAATCTAATGGTTCACAAATTTCCGTTGAATATCCTCATCTCGAGGAATCTGGGGTTATGATCAAAGATCATATTATAACATGTCGTCCCATTTTTACGGCTCCAAGTGATGCCAAAGAACCAAGTTATCATCTCATCCGCCAAAATAATTTTACTAATATGTCCTTACATATTGTCGGGAAACAACTAGAGCGGATAGAAAATAAAATTGATAGTAGGCAAGAAGAGCTACCTTCAAATATTCAACCCCTTCAGGAATCTACATCTTCCACAACCAAAACTGACATTTTAAAATTTCCTTTTAAAATAAATGAACATAAGCCAAAACTCCAGAATAGTGAACTTCTTGAAAGAATTCATACTAGACTTGAGGACTTAAGTATTAATAAAATTAATACCCTAAGCCACTCGAGTTATTATTCTGAAAGTGAGAATGAGACATCCGATATTAATGTTTTAAATGCTATCATAAAAGTGGAAGGCGTTTCAAAGAATTTTTATCCAAGACCTACGCCACCTGATTTGCAATTTGAGGAAACTCACCAACAAAAAACCTTTAATGGTTCTGCTATTTATGAGTGGAACATTGATGGATTAGCAGAATACCAAATCCTTAATTTATGCAAACAAATGGCTATTGTTGCTAATATCTATAAGGAAGCATCTAAGTCTTCTGAGGTTGATGCAACTCAAAACCTAATCTTAGGTTTTAATGGCCAATTAAAAGGATGGTGGGATAATGCTTTAACCATCGAAACAAAAGAAAAAATCCTACAAAGTATAAGGAAGGATGATGAAGGAAATCCTATTCTTGATATACAAAACAATACTATCCCTAATGCGTTCTCTTGTCTTATTTATACCATTGTAGTTAACTTTGTTGGAAGCCCCCAAATTTACCAAGAAAGAAATACTGAGATACTACAAAATCTAAAATGTCGTCGTTTACAAGATTTCAGATGGTACAAAAATGTTTTTCTCACTAAAGTCTTTGAAAGAGATGATCCCAATAATTACTATTGGAAAGAAAAATTTGTTTCTAGTTTACCTAAGCTCTTTGGAGAAAAAGTCAGAGATAAAATAAAAAGTACACAACAGGACATATCTGATTTATCATATGGAGAAATCATTAATCATATTAATATTACAGCTCTCCAATTATGCAATGATTTGAAACTCAAGTCACAACTAAAGACCCAGAATAACATTAACAGAAAAGAGCTTGGGAATTGGTGTGAACAATTCGGATTCGAAAAGCTCAAACCACCAGTTAGCCAAAAGTTTCACAAAACCCATCACCATAAAAATCCTCACCATACATACAAACGACCAAATTTCAGAAATAAAAATTACTCGTTTAAAAAACCTTTTAAAAGAAATAGTAACTATCACAAAACCCCTGTAGACAAAATTATTTGTCATAGGTGCAAGAAACCCGGGCACTATGCAAATACTTGCAGAGTTAGGAATAAAGTTTTGTCCCTAGAGATTGAAAATGACTTAAAAGAAACTTTAATAAATCTCATCGGACAGATAAACCCTGAAGAAGAAAGTAACGAGAGTCAATTCTCATATAGTGAGATTGGATTAAATCAGATAAGGACTGATTACGAAGCATCTTCTGATTCATCAGAAGATGAAGTCCAAAATTGCGCTTGTAAACCAGATATGATGGTTTGCAATTGTGATAAGAAAATAATTGTTATAACTAAAGAAAATGAATATGAACTAATATTTGAAATGCTTGAAAAAGTTAAAGATCCTAATTCTCCAAGCTTTTACTTAAACAAGCTAAAAGATATGATGACAAACAAAGAAGAAACATCTCAGCCTACTAAAGCTCATAAGACGGAATTCAAAGACATTATAAAGTCTTTTAATTCTTCTAAAAATAATAAGCTTACTATTAATGACTTACAAAGTGAAATAAATGAGCTAAAAAGGGAAATAAAACAAATTAAGATAAATCATGATAAAATCCAACAAGATCTTTTAATCATAAGAATTAAAGATCACATAAATGAAGAAGCCAACCAAGATGATAACGAAGAAGAAAATTCATTTGTCAATGTTATTAGTCGAATATCATTCCAAAAATGGCTCGTCCAAGTCACGATTGTTATCGAAGACTTTAAGTTACAAACCATTGCTCTTATGGATTCTGGAGCAGATATGAATTGCATTAAAGAAGGTCTTGTCCCAACAAAATATTTTGAAAAAACCAAAGAAAGATTGTCTGCCGCTAACCACACTCGGTAACAAATAAATTACAAACTATCTAATACTCATATTTGCAACGATGGCGTATGCTTCAAATCTTTTTTCGTCCTTGTTAAAGACCTTAATGCTGATGTCATCCTTGGTACCTCTTTCATCCAAATGCTTTACCCCATTACAGTAGATATTCCGGGTATCGAAACCACCGTCCTCGGCAAAAAAGTCCTTTTTAAGTTTTTATTCCCCATCTCCCAAAGAGATGTTAATAGCCTACAAGCTGCAGGAATTTACGATAGTAATCCAGCAAACAAACAAAAACAAATACTTTTCCTCAAAAAAGAGGTTGGTAACATGCAAACTGCAGGGATTTACAGAAGTAACCTAGCAAACAAACAAAAACAAATACTTTTCCTCAAAGAAGAAATCAGTTATAAAAGAATACAAGAACAAATACATGATAGAACTTTCCAACAGAAAGTTATTGATTTCCAGAATAACATGGAAAAACAAATATGTTCAGAATTGCCTAATGCCTTTTGGGAAAGGAGAAGACATACTGTAACACTTCCTTATGAAAAGGATTTTGATGAAAAAACTATTCCCACTAAGGCAAGACCTATTCAAATGAATCAGGAGACCCTATAGCATTGCAAAAAAGAAATCAAATATTTATTAGATAAAAAAATTGTTCGACCTAGTAAATCTCCATGGTCATGTTCTGCTTTCTATGTACAAAAAAATGCAGAGTTGGAACGTGGTACTCCCAGACTTGTCATAAATTACAAACCTCTAAATAAGGTTTTACAGTGGATAAGGTATCCTATTCCCAATAAATCCGACTTACTAAAAAGGTTTTATGATGCTAAAGTCTTTTCCAAATTTGATATGAAATCAGGATTTTGGCAAATACAAATTGCTGAAAAAGACAAATACAAAACAGCCTTCACAGTCCTGTTCGGACAATTTGAATGGAATGTAATGCCATTCGGATTAAAAAACGCTCCGTCCGAATTCCAAAAGATTATGAATGATATATTTACTCCTTATACAAGCTTTTCAATAGTCTATATTGACGATGTCCATCTCTTTAGTCAAAGTATTGATCAACATTGGAAACACCTAAACATATTCCTAAAAATAATAAAGGAAAATGGTTTAGTTATTTCTGCAAAAAGGATTAAGTTATTTCAAACAAATATTCTCTTTTTAGGGCACCAAATTAGCGAAGGAACTATAGTTCCTATCCAGAGATCTCTTGAATTTGGGGACAAATTTCCAGACGAAATTAGAGATAAAACCCAATTACAACGGTTCTTAGGAGCTTTGAACTATATTGGAGATTTTTACCCTAATTTAAGACAAATGTGTAAACCCTTGTTCGATAGATTGAAAAAAGATCCACCATTTTGGAATAACAAACATACTCAAATTGTTAGAGAAATTAAATCCAAGGTAAAAATACTACCGTGTTTATCTATTTGCCACCCAAATACCCCTAAAATAGTACAGACAGATGCGTCTGAATCAGGATATGGTGGTATTCTTAAACAGGTAATTCATAACCAAGAAAAAATCATTAGATATCATTCTGGCGTCTGGACAGGTGCACAACAAAATTATTCTACTATAAAAAATAAAATCCTTTCTATAGTGCCTTGTATTTCAAAATTTCAAGATGATTTACTAAATCAAAAATTTTTGCTAAAAGTAGATTGCAAAGCAGCAAAAGAAGTTTTGACAAAAGATGTTCAAAATCTAGCATCAAAACAAATTTTTGCTAGATGGCAAGCAATACTTTCTGTTTTTGATTTTGATATTGAATATATTAAAGGAACTGACAATTGTATCCTAGATTTTCTTACCAGGGAATTTTTGCAAGGATGTCCGAAAGAAAGCAAGTAGTTCCATTTTCAAAATCTAGTTCATCCTCAAAATCCAATTCACCAGGAAGCATTCCTGGAACAAAACAAATTACAAGCCCACAACAATTTCTCTCCCAAACTACTCATACTAAACCAATTTCTGCAAAACCCTTACAAACAATTCCACAAAAAACACCTACGACCACACTTTCCAAGCCACAAACAACTTTTGATATATGCAACAGATTTACACCTTTGTCACCAAAAACTGCAGTAACCCTTTTTGCCTCACAAACAAAGGCCCCTTTACAAACTTATAAACAAACAGTCCTACAAACACAAACCCAATTGTCCTCCGAAGAATGCCCTTATGAACAAATAAATTGGGTCCATTTTGATTGCATCATCGAAGATGAATGGAAGCTCCAAAATCTTCCACATACACAAAGTGAAAGGGCAGAATTGCTATCTGCTCTACTCTTCAACAATGAGTATTTCAGGATCTATGAAGATCCTACAAAAACCCAAAAATTTTACAAACATATTCTTGTTGTCACAAAATCCATTCATATAGAAAACAAATTGCCAAAAGGTCACCCTCCTACTTCAACTGCCATTGGATACAGAAAACATTTCATTAACAAAATAATTGGTCCAGCTGAATGGAGTAACCCTTACAACACAAATACCTACAAAGGATCAAGAGTTTCTTTTATATATTTTGATTATATTGAAGCCTGGACAAAATTCCTATTTTTCCGAAACGAAGTTCATGCCATTTCAACATTCTTCCTTTTAGGAAAGAATTTAGCCGAAACTACAAAATTCCCAAATTGGTTCCTACATTGGTGGGAAAACTTTGGCCCAATGACAAAACATTTCCCTCCTAAAGTTGCTGAATCATTTGAATATTTCCATAAAAATTTCAACAATACTAGTCCAGATTACAAATGTTCCATTTTACTCAGGTTCTATTTAGAATTCCATTTAACTTGGATTCTAAAAATAGAACAAAAATTACAAGTTTCAACATCTGGACTGTGCCGATTAGTTAAAGTTGCTCAAGTCAAATGGTGGAACAAGATGAACACAGAAAAGTTCCAAATACTCGAGATAAAGAAGTGGTTTCTAGAAAACAAACGTTTCGACAAAACTGCAGGCCAGGTATCTCCCGCAGCAGTCGAAAAACATGAAGAATTCCTAGTTATGAAACAAAGTTTACAAACACAAATAGCTGCTGCCACCTCTTTGGAAGAGGTCAAAAGACTACTACAAAATGCAAGTGATGATGAAGGATCGTCAACATCGGTTCATTTAGACAACGACAATGAAGACGATTGCTATAATATATTTTCCCCAATTTCACGCAAATAATTTACTATGTAGATTTTAATTTTCACTCATGTAATTTCCAGTTTACAAAATGCACTCATGTGAAAAAAAAAAAAAAAAGAGAACAAAAATATGAAAAAATTCAAATAACAAAGTATTCAAAAAACAACAAAAATAGTCAGCCGACACAAAAGAAAAAATAGGCTGATTGAAAAAAAAAAGAAAAAAAAAAGAAAAGGAAAAAGAAAAATATTCTGAAAAGCTTCGAAGTCAGTCTCCACTACTCTGAAAAGCAAAGCCAGAAGAAGAAGACAAAGTGGGTTCCTCCTCCATCATGCTGTATTGGAAAAAGGCAACTCGAAATTGAAATTTCTAATTTCAAATCCGGAATAGTTAACAATTTCTGCCTATAAATAGAGGCATTGAGGAAGAGGAGAGATCATCCATCTTCATAGCCAAAAAACTGCTTTTGATATTTCAGCTTTCAAGTGAGAACTTTTAGTGAGAATTTTAAGGAGAGTTTTTAGAGTTAGAAAAAATAAGTGAGAGTTCAAATTACAATGTTTGTTCATGGAGTAATCAACGTTGTACAATAATCAGTGATATCAATAAATCCTTACAAATTTTATCAAAGTAAGTTCTCTGTACTTTCTTTGATTCTATCCTTACAAATTTTATCAAGTAAGTTCTCTGTACTTTCTTTGTATCTACAAGTTCGATATGGTAAATCCTAATTTCATGGATCTTTTAATTCCATACTATTTCGTTCAACAAAATAACGTAACAAAATTTCATTATACTCTGATAGAATATATATATATATATATATATATATATATATATGAGATATTGTCAAACTAGTGGGGCCGTTTGTGAGAATCCCAGTTCCCGAGATTGGAGGCTCACATTATATCTTAAGAATGAAGAGACCGCAGAATGCGAAAGATTTGGACCAGAAGAAGAAACGGAAAATGGGCAGAAATAAAAAGAGCCCAGAAGTCGAACCAACATGCGACCTCACTAAGAGAGAGAAGGCAGTTGTACCGTATCTGAATGAACTAAAGATGGAGCCCGTAGGGGACTTCATTACCATTGGCAATGACCCGACGCACCCAGAGCGTAGCATACAAACATCATTCATAGAATATGTGAGGAGAAACGCCGACATATTCGCATGGAGTGACTTAGATCTGAAGGGAATTGATCCGAAAATAATTGTACACAGATTGAACGTGGATCCTCGGGCAAAACCGATAAGGCAGAAGAAGAGAAATTCCAGCAAGGAAAAGAATGAGGCAGCAGAAAAGAAAGTGATAGAGAAACTCAAGGCAGGACATATTTACGAGATACGCCACTCTATTGGGCTTAGTAACATTGTTCTAGTTCTGAAGAAGGAGGCCGAATGGAGGATGTGTGTGGACGACAAATACTTGAACATGCATTGCCCGCAAGATCTTTTTCCATTGCCAAGAATAGACCTGTTGGTGGACTCAACAGCAGGGTGCACCCTGTTCAGTTTTGTGGATGTGAAGAGTGCTTTTCATCAGATTTTTATGGCAACCAAAGATCAACCCAAGACAGCCTTTGTTACCGACACTGGCGTATGTTGCTATCGTGTGATGCCATTTGGATTGAGAAACGCGGGCGCAACATTTCAAAGATTGGTCGCAAAGATGTTCTATGAATTGATTGGGAAATCCATGGAGGTATATGTGAACGACATGTTGATCAAGAGCCTGAAGGCGCGGGATCATGTGAATCATTTGGAAAAATCATTCAGCATAATGTGAAACTATGGAATGAGACTCAACCCGAAGAAATGCACGTTTGGCGTCCCAGCTGGGAAATTTCTGGGATATATGGTTAATGAGAAGGGAATAGAAGCGAGCCCTGACAAAATTTAAGCCATAATGAGTCTACCTTCCCTGCAGTTCGTAGGAGATGTACAATGTTTGGTAGGACGAATAACGGCACTAGCACGATTCATTGCGATATCGGCAGAGAAGAGCATTCCCTTCTTCAATGTGTTGAAGAAGGCAACGGATTTTCAGTGGACTGAAGAGTGTGAAATGGCTTTCCAGCAGTTGAAGAGATATTTGATGGCTCCACCATTACTGACAAAGCCTAAACTTGGGGAGATGCTTTACCTATACCTTACAGTCTCAACCAACGCCATCAGTACGGTATTGGTCAAGAAGGTGACCGGCAAGCAATCTCCCATACATTACGTTAGTCGCGTACTTCATGGTGCAGAGAAAATTTACTTGCAGATAGAATTATTCGCACTGGTAATCGTAATGACAACATGAAAGTTAAAACCATATTTTCAATTGCATCCTATAACGGTTGTGAACCTTGTGTGAACCTTGTGTTTTGTGGAAGCATATTAAACTTCCTTTTTCTTTATCCTCTAACTCTTGCTTACGTCCTTTTGATATCATACACAGAGATTTGTGGACATTGTCGGTCTTAAGTTATAGTGGTCATAAAAACTATGTGTTATTCTTGGATGATTCCTCTAATTTTATATGGACTTCCTATTGGGCGCAAATCTGAGGTGTACTCCATCTTTACTGCCTTCGTTACATTCATACGTACTTAATTTGGTGCAACTATTAAAAATTTACAATGTGACAATGACATGGAATTTGACAACGACCACTTCAAAAGTTATGTCACAACACAGGCATGACCCTTCGCTTCTCTTGCCCATACACATTCACCCAAAACAGAAAAGTCGAACAAAAAATACGGTCTATCAACAATATTTTCCGTACTCTTCTCACTCAACCATCCACGACCCCTCTATATGGCCTCACGCCCTCGAAATCGCCACTTACCTCACACATATACTTTCTCACAAAACACTCAAACAATTCCCTCTCAAATCCTATATTACCAAACACCATCCCATATGCACCTACGCGCATTCGGATGTCTATGCTATCCTCTCTTTCCCGCCACCACTATACATAAACTCTAACCTCGCTCCACTCCTTGTGTCTTTTGCGGATATCCCTCCAGTCATAGAGGATATAAATGCTACGACCTCCAATCCAACAAACTACTCGTCTCTCATCACGTCCTTTTTGACGAATCTAAATTCCTGATCCAAAATCTCCCCAAGTCATCTACACAAAATTACTCATTCCTCAATGACCCTTACCTATTTCCCACGGCTCACCTGGCCCAACCGCACTCTCCGGCCCACTCGCAACCGGCCAACCCCTCTCCGGCCCACTTACCGGCCCAACTTACAGCTTTGGCCCACACCGCCCATGTTCGATCCAACATCCCACCCCACCGGCCCACTTTGCGCCCCATCCTACGACCCAATCACCCTCGGCCTCTACTAGCACGCCCCCCTCTACCGCGGCGCATCCCACAGCGGCCCAACTCACGACCTCCTCGCCTTCAGCCACCACCAGCCCTCGTCCTCCTCCTCCTCCTCCCTCTCCCTCTCGCACCATCATCACACGTAGCATGCACGGTATCCACACTCCCAAACGTCCTTTCAATCTATCTACTTTCATATCTCCCTCTCCCCTTCCTTCTAACCCAAAAGTTGCATTATCTGATCCTAACAGGAAATTAGTCATGCGAGATGAATATAATGCATTGATTAAGAATGCGACGTGGGAGTTATTCCCTCGTCCGCCTAATGTGAACATTATGCATCTATGTGGATATTTCGTCATAAGACTAAGGCTAATGGTTATTTTGAGCGCTATAAGGCTCGTCTTGTTGGTGATGACATGTCTCAACATGTTGGTACTGATTGCTTGGACACATTCAGCCCCGTTGTTAAACCCGCGACTATGCGCACTGTCCTCAGTATTGATCTATCTCGTTCTTGGTAAATCAACCAACTAGATGTCAAGAACGCCTTCCTGCATGGCACTCTCAATGAAACCGTCTACATGCACCAGCCCCTCGGCTTTTGGGATACCCGCCGGCCCGACCATATCTGTCTATTGAAGAAATTTCTTTATGGTCTTAAACAGGCCCCAAGGGCTTGGTATCAACGGTTTGCCTACTTTTCTTTCACCATTGGATTCTCTCATAGTATCCGACCACTCTCTCTTTATTTATCACCTGGGTAACGACGTTGCTTACTTACTTCTTTATGTTGATGATATCATACTTACCGCTTCATCTGTCACTCTACGCCGCTTCATTATTGATCAGTTTAGTGCTGAATTTGCCATGAAGGACTTGGGTACCCTTCACTATTTTTTGGGCATTGATGTTTCTCACTAAGCAGACACTCTTTTTTTCTCACAAAGTAAGTATGCAGCTGAGATTATTGAGCACGCGGGCATGGCCACATGCAAACCCGTGGCCACACTGGTTGACACGAAGTCGAGGGTCGAATCCTCGGGTCCTCCTTTTCCCGACCCGACATTGTTTCGTAGTTTGGCTGGTGCTCTCATGTATCCAACCTTCACTAGTTCAGATATCTCTTATGCTGTTCAGCAAATATGTCTTCACATGCACGACCCTCGTTTGGAGCATATGGTCGCTCTTAAGCGAATCATTTGCTATGTCCAAGGCACCTCTCACCTCAGACTCCATCTCTCACGCTCTAGTCTCGACTCTCTTCTCTCCTATACCGATGTTGATTGGGCTGGCTGCCCCGACATGAGGCGTTCCACTTTGGGGTATTGCATGTTTCTTGGAGATAATCTTATTTCTTGGTCGTCTAAATGACAACCCACTCTCTCTCGTTCTAGTGCCGAGGCCGAGTGTCGTGCAGTCGCTAATGTTCTTTCGAAGTCTTGTTGGATTCGTAACTTATTATTCGAGCTTTGGATTCTTCTCTCGAAGGCCACATTGGTTTATTGTGACAATGTGAGCACCATCTATCGCACTAACAATCCGGTGCAACATCAATGTCTAAACACATTGAACTTGACATTCACTTTGTTCGCGAAAAAGTGTCTCGGGGTCAAGTTCGAGTTCTTCATGTTTCTTCTAAGTCGCAAATTGTCGGAATCTTCACCAAAGGATTACCTCGAGTTCTCTTTGATGATTTTCCGTTCCAGTCTTACCGTTCGTGAACCTCATGATTCGATTGCGGGGGTGTATTAGATATATACGTTGTATATTCTTTATTAATTGGTGTATATCTTAGAATATGCAGTTTACCTTTTGTATATATCTTAGATTAGGTAGTTACCTTAATTAGTATTGTACTCTATCTATTTATTGAAAGATGACGAATGAAAATATTCATTCAGCAAAATACTATCTTACACGTAACTGTAGTTTATGATGCCTTTTTAAATCTATTCGTATGCATTCTAATGTCTGGATGCGTTCAAATTTACCGGTTGAGGGGGCCGGGTAACAAATCTTCGGAAAAAAATCGAAATTGGTCCTTTATTGTGTCCTAGTTACAGTTTTAGTCCTTTATTGTGTCCTTGTTTTATTTTGGTCCTTTATTGTGTGTTTCAGTAAGATTTTGGTCATTCGGATGGAATCTCAGCCGAAAATGTCGTGTACGAGCACGTGTTGCCCTAAATTCAATTTATTTGAATTTTTCACAAGCATATTCGCATGTTGGAACAACAATTTTAATGTTTTTATTTAAAATTTTGACTCGTCCGATTCGGATAACCCGGTCAAATCGGGTTGGCCGGGTCAGAATTTTAAATAAATAAAAATTAAAAAAAATTGAAACCAGCGTTTTCACATGTGAATTTGCATGTGGGAATTAAAAAAGTTTTTATTTTGGCCGGCAAGTGTTTCCACGTGATATTTTCGACTCTGACTTCTTCCTAAGGACCAAAATTGTAATGATATACACAATAAATGACCAAAATAAAACATGGACACAATAAAGGACGAAAACTATAACTAGGACACAATAAAGGACTAGTTTCGATTTTTTCCCAAAATCTTCATATGCATATGTGCATTATCAGATAGGATTACCGACATTCTACACGATCTCTTGGTATCTCTAATTTTATTTATTTTATTTGAATCATTTCAGAAGCTTGCCGAGACTTTGAACAATATATGATATAAAGTGTTGGGCGATGGGGAAAGTAGGCAACTTACGTGCGCTGTTGTCTTCATTACAACAGGTGTTTATGTACTGCATATTACACTACAAGAAAAAAGGGTCATTCGCGACCGCCCGGGCGGTCGCGAATGACCCATTTCCGGTCGCGGATGCCCTCGGTCGTGGAGGTCATCCGTGACCGCTCGGCGGTCACGGTAGTCATCCGCGACCGCCGAGCGGTCACGGATGACCCCGGGGTCATCCGCGACCGCCCAGCGGTCACGGAAGTCATCCGTGACCGCTCGACGGTCGCGGATGACCCCGTGGTCATCCGCGACGGCTCGGCGGTCGCGGGCAACACCGCGACCGCCTGGCGGTCACGGATGACCCCGAGGTCATCCATGACGGCTCGGCGGTCACGGATGACCCCGGGGTCATCCGCGACGGCTCGGCGGTCGCGGCAACCACCGCGACCGCCTGGCGATCACGGATGACCCTGGGGTCATCCGCGACGGCTCCGCGGTCGCGGCAACCACCGCGACCGCCTGGCGGTCACGGATGACCCCGGTGTCATCCGCGACTGCTCGGCGGTCACGGATGACCCCGGGGTCATCCGCGACGGCTCGGCGGTCACGGATGACCCCGCGGTCATCCGCGACGGCTCGGCGGTCACGGACAATATTTAAACCCTCCGTGACCGCTGGGCGGTCACGGATAATATTCAAGTCATCCGTGACCGCCCGGCGGTCACGGATGACATTATACGAAATAAAAAAAATATTCCGGTAAAATACCGGAATAAATATTTGTTTTTTGCGTATATAATGTATGGTTGGACGGTTTTTTTATATAAACATCATTTAAGAGAATGATTTGTGTTATAAGTAAGGAAAAAAAGAAAATAAAAGAGTTGGTGTTTTGTTTTTTGGAGATATAAAGAAAGATGAGAAGAAAAATTGTTGGTGTTTTGTTTTTTGAAGATATAAGAAAAGAGGAGAAGAAAAATTGTTGGTGTTTATGTTTTGGATTGGAAAATGAGAAAATGAGGAAAAAGTGTTGGGTTTGAGAGAAGATAATGTGAGTGTAATGAAAAATTAATGGGTGGAATGGTGGGTATATATAGAATTTTGGTGAAAATTTTGAATTTTCAAAAAATTTGAATTTCCCCCCAATTCCAATGTTATTCGTGACCGCTCGGAGGTCGCGAAAGACCTTGGAATTGGGGGGAAATTCAAATTTTTTGAAAATTCAAAATTTTCACGATGAATGTTATTCGTGACCGCCGGGCAGTCACGAATGACCCTCTTTCGCGACCGCCCAGCAGTCACGAAAGACCCTTATTCGAAAATCAAATTTTCGTTTATGAATATTATTCGTGACCGCTGGGCGGTCACGAATGAGTGTCTTTCGTGACCGCCCAGCGGTCACGAACTTGGGGGGAAATTCAAATTTTTTGAAAATTCAAAATTTTCACCATGAATGTTATTCGTGACCGCCGGGCGGTCACGAATGACCCTCTTTCGCGACCGCCCAACGGTCACGAAAGACCCTTTTTCGAAAATCAAATTTTCGTTTATGAATATTATTCGTGACCGCTGGGCGGTCACGAAAGACCCTCACTCGTGACCGCCCAGCGGTCACGAATAATATTCATAAAAGAAAATTTGATTTTCGAATAAGGGTTTCGTTTGTTTAATTAAGGTGCGATGTTTGTTAAATTGATAAAATACTTATTACTAAGTAAATTAAAAGAGAGTTTATCGCATAATTACACATTACATCTAAAACAACTTAATGTATATGATTATTAGTTGTAGAACATAAAATAGGTTATTCGTTCATAACTCGCCTAATCACATCTAATTCGCTATTTTATTATGTTAATTACTAATGTTGTACTAATTTATTACTTCAATTCACATGTAGTAATGAGACTTATTGTTAAAAATCATAAACACATCAAGATGAATCCATAAAATCAAATTTTCTTTTATGAATATTATTCGTGACCGCTGGGCGGTCACGAATGAGGGTCTTTCGTGACCGCCCAGCGGTCACGAAACCTACTTTTGGTCACGAGACCTACTTCGTGACCGCCCAGCGGTCACGAAAGACCCTTATTCGTGACCGCCCAGCGGTCACGAATAAGTCTCATTCGAAAGATTTGATTTTTGTTTGTTTAATTAAAGTGCGATGTTTGTTAAATTGATAAAATACTTACTACTAAGTAAATTAAAAGAGAGTTTATCACAAAATTAGACATTACATCTAAAACAACTTAGTGTATATGATTATTAGTTGTAGAACATAAAATAGGTTATTCGTTCATAACTCGCCTAATCACATCTAATTCGCTATTTTAATATGTTAATTACTAATGTTGTACTAATTTATTACTTCAATTCACATGTAGTAATGAGACTTATTGTTTAAAAGCATAAACACATCAAGATGAATCCATAAAATCAAATTTTCTTTTATGAATATTATTCGTGACCGCTGGGCGGTCACGAATGAGGGTCTTTCGTGACCGCCCAGCGGTCACGAACGTACTCAAATATTCTTTTATGAATATTATTCGTGACCGCTGGGCGGTCACGAATAAGTCTCATTCGAAAGTTTTGATTTTCGTTTGTTTAATTAAGGTGCGATGTTTGTTAAATTGATTGTATTCTCGTTTTTTTCATTTAGATGGTCAACTATATTTTTAAATACTAAATATTGGTATGATATGTTAACTTGTTTATTCATTTCTTGATAGATATTGCCGTAAACACATCGAGGGTACTCGTAGAGGACACAAGATTTTTTGAAGATCGTTTTTTACGCTTCAAGTAGTAAGTTGATCAATTTATCACTCTACAACCTTATCGTGCATGATAATTGTTACATTTTAAATTGTTAATTATTAATTGTTTGTAGTATTAATTGTAATTAATTATTTCCTTTAAAATTTACATCTTAGATAAATAATGGACTATTAAGTAGATAGGAATTGGGGTTCGCACATTCATAGAATTTACTTCGCGACAAGATGGTTATTTAGATATAGGGGGCGTATTAGGTGCCCGTGCAAAAAATGTAACAATTCAAAGTTTTTTGATTTACAATAATGAAAATTTAACAATCCAACATTACAATAATGAAAATTTAACAGTCCAACATTACAATAATGAAAATTTAATAGTCCAACATTACAATAATGAAAATACAACTAATCATCCGAACTATCATCCAACCCACATCCATTCCCGTCATCATCCTCACCATCATCCTCCCCATCATCCTCACCACTCCTAACACCATCCTCAACACCCAGTTCCACATAATCGTCAGTCTGCAAAGACGCCATAATATCATCGACATCGTCGTCACCATCGTCATCAGAGTACTCCTCGATATACGCAGGCCTATCGGAAGAACTGGGAGCAAATGGATCTGGCCTACGACGCGGCATACGAACCGGTGGAATCACAGCTCCGGTCCTACGTGCATGCCCCATGAATATAGAATCTGATATCGGTGGAAGGTCCACGTCCACCTTCTCATTAAGCAAGCATCTCCATAGCTCCATAGTGGCTTTCATATCAGTCATCCTTTGATCACTGCGATAGATAGTGCGGTCATTCTGTGTTTGTAAGTCGTCGATGCATGCCTGTGAATAATCTTCTTGTTTCCTGTATTTAATCTTGAACGCCTCCGGGCGTGCATCCCTCGGCAAGCCTTTCGCCTTCCCCTTCTTCACAGGACCAAATGCCTCGGTCCAACAGTCGGGATCAAACACCGGGAGCTTAGCTGGGCGGGGATATCTTGTCCTCAATAGTTCCATGTACTTTTTCTGTATTAACATTTGAAAGAATCAGTACTTATATGGAATAAATAATTTAAAGCTAGTTGAGGAAGATCAAAAGGAGTATGCGGTTGAAATAACTTACATATTGCGCTTTCGTCGCAGCATCTACCCAAGTCCGCCGAGTTGGAACTCTTGTGTCACCGCCCGTCCCCTTCACCCGCTGCGTGTGACCACGTCTGTAGGCCTCATCATATCGAATAGGGTCTTTTCGTGTTGGGTCCTCCTCAGCCTACACATTTCAAGAAAGAGTACGTTAAAATTGGCTTACGCATATATTAAGATTACTTAATTACACCCATATTGTTAATTTTCATAATTCATACCAGCAGACGTCTAAGCTCTTCTAGGTCGCGGGATCCACCAAAAAAAGTGGGAGGTGCCTTCACCCCCTCAATTGGCTCCTTGCCTCCTCTCCTGTTTTTCTTAGACTTATGCGACACCTCTTGATGATCCTCAGTGGCCCAATGCTTAATCGCCGCCGCCTCTAACCCGTCGTGCATCCAAGTTTTGTCTTTTCAGGCCCATTTTGGATCCACAACCCTCTCAAAGTATTGTCTCTTCGTGTTGTAAATCAAATTCTTATAACACAACTTCGCCTTCGTTTCGTAGGCCCGTTGTACTGCGTGTTTTTCTCTCTCACGAATACCATATATTTTCTGCCAATTAATAAAATTCGATTTATGAATATATTAAATTAAATAATATGATATAGTTGTGAAATAATTCCTCACCGTAAATTTAACAAACATTTTGCCTCGCACAGATTCGGGCATCGTCAAGTAGGTAGGCCAGAACTCCTTCATGAACTGTCTGATCAACTCTGTGATCGTAGTCGCAACCTCGTTGCTAGAGGGGTTCATAAACAAGCCAAGAGGACACAATTTGATGATCTGCCTTTGAGTCTCGTCATTGGGTTGTTGTGCACCTTTGGAGGTGCCTCTAGTTGGGCGCTGTTGCGTGACATTGAATACTCCCGATGCTGGAGTATCACTCGGCCTCTCGCTCGGGCCAGCTCCGGTGGAACCAGCGGAAGATGGTGCTCTAGCCCTAGATCCAGATGTAGTCGGTGCGGCATCGGGCACGGCATCGACATCAAAAGAAAGTCGGCGCTGTAGTAAAGGCGTCAACGATGTAGACGCGTTGGGGATTGCGGCATCGTGACTACGACCGCCACGTGTGATAACTATATGAGGTCCAAGACTACCTTGCCCACTAGCAGTAGGGGGAACATCGGGAACATCAGGAACATCCGCATCATCAGAAACATCAGAAACATTTGAACATTGTTGACCGCTACCACCCCGACGACGACGACTGCCTGCCATATCGAATATATGCTAGAAAACTACGAGAAATTATCTAAGTTAGATGATTCTAAGAGATTCTCTAAAATTCAGTCGTTACTAAGTTATAAAGAACCCCTAAAGATTATTTGTTCTAATATATAAAGATTCTCTAAAGGCTTCATTTCTAAGTTATAAAGTTCCCTAAAGATCACTTGTACTAAGTTATAAAGAACCCCTAAAGATTATTTGTTCTAAAATATAAAGATTCTCTAAATACATCATTTCTAAGTTATAAAGTTCCCTAAAGATCATTTGTACTAAGTTATAAAGAACACCTAAAGGCACTATTCCTAAATTATAAAGATTTCCTAAAGAAATTATTTCTAAGTTTGACATTAATAAAAATAAACTTATAATTAAACAATTAAAACTATTACTAAAACATTAAATATAAAACATAATTTAAAAACTAGAAAGATAAATATTTAAGAGAGAGAGAGGAGAGGACTTACAAAGATAAGGAATGAGAGAGGAGGAGGTAAGGAATGAGAGAGGAGGAGGGGGGTTTATATAGAAAACCCCCCTCCCATCCGCGACCGCCGGGCGATCGCGGATGCCACTCGTCCGCGACCGCTGGGCGGTCGCGGATGCCAGTAGGCGGGCATTTTCCCGCCCAGTGGCGTCCGCGACCGCCCGGCGGTCGCGGACGCCATGGCGGGCAAAATCCCGCCACTGGAGTCCGAGACCGCTGGGCGGTCGCGGACGAGTGACATCCGCGACCGCCGGGCGGTCGCGGACGCCAGTGGCGGGCAAAATCCCGCCCACTGGCATCCGCGACCGCCCGGCGGTCGCGGACGCCACTAGGCGGGCCATAGGCTGGAGATTTCCCGCCTATGGATTCCCGTGACCGCTGGGCGGTCACGAGAATTATGTCCGTGACCGCTCAGCGGTCACGGGCTGGGCGGTCACGGCGTTGTTTTCCGCGACCGCTCGGCGGTCACGGTGGCATCCGCGACCGCCGGGCGGTCACGGATGCTCGCGACCGCCCGGCGGTCACGAGCCGGCGGTCACGAATGACCCCGGATTCTTGTAGTGTTATTGCACTATTACTCGGTATACATTGGTCGGATGAGCTATGGTTCTACTTGTGTCTGCGTTTATGAAGAATGCTGACAGGAATAAACGAATATATAGACGACTTTTAAATTTAGTTTTTCCTTACACCAAAAATAAAAAATCAAACATGTGAAAACATTGTTTGGTATCAACAACTATTGCATGTTGTGGTGCAATAAAAGCTTTGATTCTCCATAATATATCGTATTTATCTTCTAAGTTATATATAGAGCAATAGTTCCCAAACACCTCAATTGATTAACGTTAATGTTGACAACTAAACTTGCTTTAGCACCTAATGGTGTTGTCATTTGTCAATGTACCTGGCGCTACATTTAAAATGATAAGAAATTCATTAAGATTAATTTGGTGATTTTGTATTTTTGTATGTATTTAAGATTCCATCAAAGACTTGTGTAGTCAAACAAAGGATCACAATTATCACTTCTTTCCAATTTCGTAGACTTAAAAAGTCTTTTTTGTTTTTTGTTTTTTTAAAATAATTTCTTCCTAGCTTTCGTTGACGGAAAATGTATCTATTTTTTGGTGTCATTTTCTCATGCGACCTATATCATTTCTCCTCTCATAGTTTTAGATACCCTTCAGGCTATTGTTACATTCCAAAAGTCTTGGTCATGTATATAAATCCACTTGCGTTCTTGCAGAAACTCTATAAAATTAAAGTATGTTAGAAATTAAATGGCGTGCATGTCTATATGTCTGATTCACTGTAGAAGTTAATAAAAAGTGGAATTCTTTTCTCACACTTATGGAGAACAGAGGATCAGAACACCATACCTCAAATGCTTCTGATCATGTGCACCTCAATGTTCATTCTCCAAGTAGCACCATCTCTTTGGATGACGACGAGGCTGATCTACACAAAAGGACTGGTATTCTCTTATTTTTCACGTTGTAATCGGGATAAACAGATAATCATGCTAATCGCTTATAAAATATTGTAGAACTGTAGATGGAGGGTCAGATTCCATTCAGTGACCCTCACTAATTAAGACTCTGCATCGACTATAACTCTTTAACGAGCCCCTAAATCTAATGATCGGTCATATATATCTTACACTTACTTTTCTAGTATGTGATATTTTTTTGTTTTCCTTTCA
Organism: Linaria vulgaris; assembly: GCA_948329865.1. Taxonomy (NCBI): domain Eukaryota; kingdom Viridiplantae; phylum Streptophyta; class Magnoliopsida; order Lamiales; family Plantaginaceae; genus Linaria; species Linaria vulgaris. Next base: position 8,217,804 of record OX415249.1, on the reverse strand, counting down.
TTAATAGGAACTGAATGCATTGTAAGTTCTCACATAATAACCGCACTGATTGGTTCCGGAGTGACGTCGTTGGCTTGGGCCATGGCTCAGTTGGGATGGATAGCTGGTCCTGCCATCATAATCTTGTTTTCGTCTGTGACCTATTACACTTCTACCCTTATGGCGGAATGTTACTACCAGACCGATGGCCCATTTATCGAGACGAAAAACCTCACTTACATGGATGTTGTTAGAGCCAACCTCGGTTAGTTTTTTCGAGATATATATGTTTGTAAAGTTGAAGCTCATGGTTTTATAGTCTTATTTTGCGTGTTACCATGCAATTTGGCAGGTGGATTCAAGGCAAAACTTTGTGGGGCAATTCAGTATTTGACTGTTCTTGCAATTGCTATTAGTTACATCATTTCATCATCTACAAGCATGATGTGAGAATGGAATTTTGAGATTACAAAGTTATCACAATTTTTTTTTTTTAATATTCAAAATTTGATATCCTTAGCGTTTGTGTAATAGGGCAATTCAGAGGTCTAAATGCATCCAGTCAAGGGTAGAAAGGAGTCTCTGCAAAGTGTCAAGTTTCCCTTACATGATTTCATTTGGTGTAGTGGAGATAGTTTTATCACAAATCCCAAATCTCAATCAATTATGGTGGCTTTCTATTGTTGCTGCAGCTATGTCCTTTACTTACTGCACCATTGGTATAGGCCTTGGGATTGCTAAAGTTGTAGGTAAATTATTAAGCATGTTATCAAATAAAACTGAAAACTCTAATATTCCTTGGATTTTAGGTTTCTTAAACTAAGCTTTTTATTGTTTTCTTTTAAATTATTACCAAAACAGAAAATGGAAAAGTATTGGGAAAATTAACTGGAATAAGCGTTGGAACAGACAATGAAGCAGGCAATGTTTGGCAAAGCTTCCAAGCTGTGGGAGCCATAGCCTTTTCCTATTATTACTCCCTCATTCTAATTGAAATTCAGGTAAACTCATTTTTTCTTGTTTATTCCATATCAAATTCAATTCGTGTTATGTATCGTGTAAAAAGACATTTGATTTTCTATTGACCGACAAATTAAATCCAAATTTGGTCCCTTTTAAACATATTTACTTTTGCCTGATTAATGTCACGTATTTTCAATGTGGTGTCCAAAATTTAGTATCTCAGTTTAAACACAAGTGAACCACTGCAAAGTAGTATTGAATAGTATTATTCGGTTGTATCTTTCCTTTGTTAGATAGAGTTATTTTGTTAAATAGAGTTATTTTGTTATATCTTTTCTTAGCTTAGAAGATATGATTATCTCCCTTTCTTAAATATATTTGTATGTGTAATATAAATACTTGTGATCAGCAATAGAAGAATCGTTTTTTTTTTTTTTTTTTTGTAGAAATAAGGTAAATAAAGCCCTTAGGGGGATGTGTATGCATAAAACATAGTCTTCCATCCGTATTTCTTTGGTGCGTTGCAAGTGTATCCACCAAATTATTTCTTGATCGCGCAATCCATTTAACTTCACTCTCCCTCGGCATATCAAGAAGAGCACGACACTCTTCAATTGTATTTTGGAGATGAGCATCGCTTCTTGATGTTTCAGTAATCAACTCAAAAGCATCTTTAGAGTCCGTCTCAATAATTATCCGCGGGATCCTCCTCTCCCATGCAAGTGTTAAGCCCCCTTTAATAGCTTCTAATTCCGCCTCAAGTACTGTAGGGCTGCGCAAACTCTCCGTAAATCCCCAACACCGTGCACCCAACTCATCACGAACCACGCTTCCAATCGCCCCGGAATTCTCTCAACTACATACGCTCCCATCCACGTTCAATTTGAGCCATCCCTGTTTTGGTTTTTCCCACATCTCCTCGTCGACCTTGCGGTACTTGCCTTTCCTTGACGCCAAGTCCAAACTCAATTGTTTAGTGTGATAAACGGAGACAAAACTAGACTCCCTTTTGTTCCTCAAAACGCGTGCGTTCCTCGCCTTCCAAAGTATCCATATTTCGGCAGCAAAAATCAGTCCCCAATGCACATTTGGTAGCAGCGTAAACCTGTTCTCCACACTCAGTAAATTATTCTTCAACCACGCTTCATCGCTAGTCGCATTGAAGTTTTTCCATTTGTTTCCCGACAGCAGCCTTTGCCACAATTTTTTCGCTGCCTTACAGTGTCGTAGAATATGTAGCGTCAATTCCTTTTGGTCTCCACATAGCTCACACATCGCTTAGTCCGTGAGTTTCCTAATCATCCGAAGCTCATTTTTCGTAGACAGTTTTGTGCCGCTAGCCAAACGAAGAAACGTATTTTATTCCCACATGGAACTCTCCAGATCCACGCAAGGTTTCTGTTCGGAATTGTGTCCACTTTGGCAGAATAATTGGGCGCTCGATGTTTCCTTCCACACAACTCGGTTTTCTTCTTCTCGCAAAATAACTCGTCTTTTGTGATATAATTGTATTAAGCTCCTCGATCAACAGCTCCCCACTCTCATCAACGACATCAGCCAATTTCAGTTCCTCCTCACCCTCCTCAATATGCTCAATTGATTTGCTAAGGGCCGAATCCTCCATCCAGTTGTCGTGCCAAAGAGAAATTTTCTCGCCGTTACCATTTCTCCATCTTAAACACGGTTTGATCATGTTCATACAATGCATGATCCCTTTCCACGTGGGGCGAGTCTGCTAACTTGTTATAGATTTTGGGCTATCCCTGGGCTTACAAACATAATTCGTGAGGCTTTCTGCCTTCAAATATTTTGCGCAAACCAAATCGAGCCAAACACAAGGTTGTCGCACCAATATTTTCCAACATATCTTCGCTAACAAAGCTTCATTGTTATGTCGAGCCGAACGAATCCCCAATACTCCATGTTTTTTCTCGTTTGTCACCCTCGCCCACCCAAAAAGATGTACGTTTGACCATAGGAATGCTCGATTCAATCTATCCAAGCGGTCACACACGTTTTCTGGAACCCAAGTCAATTGCATGAGGTGTATTGGTATAGCCGTCGACACAGATTGGATCAGTATTGCGCGCCCCACAAGTGATAGGGTTTTACTTGCCCAACCCGATAAAGGTTTAAGTAGGGCATCCACGATATCATTAAAATCTTCCTCTTCAAATGGACGTGAACTAGTTGTGCCCCCCAAGTATTTACCCAACTAAGATGTTTGTGAGAATCCCAAACAGCCACAAATTCTAGCTTTCACCAGTGCATCTCCAGGATTAGCAAAGAAAATTTCTGACTTCGGTGCGCTAAGCATCAAACCAGAAGCATTACAAAACAGGTTAAGAGTATCCTTCATTGCATGTGCCGTCTTCAACGTTGCTTTCCCCATGAGAATCAAGTCGTCGGCAAAAAATAAATGGAAAATTTAGGTCCTCCTCTACAAACTGAGATCGGCTCCCACTTCTTCTCCTCCACCGCTTCCTGAATTAAATACGAGAGCCTATCGATGCATAAAACAAAAAGATAAGGGGAGAGTGGATCCCCTTGTCTCAAAGCACATCAATGTTTGAGGTCGCAAGAGGTTCTCCATTCCAAAGTATCCTTGTTGAAGCGTTCGTCACACAAAACATAATTAGCTCGATAATATTTTCTGGAAAACTGAATGCGACCAAGGTCTACTCTAAATAACTCCAACTAATTTTGTCGTATGCTTTTTCTAAGTCAAGCTTGAGGAGCATACTCCCGACCTTGTTCTCTTTTTTTCTCGAAGAGAATGGAGAATTTCTTGGACAACAAAAATATTATCCTGTGTGCATCTACCCTTATTGAAACTCGACTGAGTCGGCGCAGTCAAAGTAGGCATTATATTCCTTAATCTCATAGTAATGACTTTCGTAATAAATTTGCAATTCACGTTACATAGTGAGATAGGTTGGAATTGTGAAATAAAATCAGGATTCGGGACTTTAGAAATTAAGCAAAGATACGTCGCACATACCATTGGATCAAAACATCTATCTTTAAACTCTTTGCTCAGGCATCCCAAAAGAGAAGGGTTAATCCAACTCCAAGATTTCTGATACTCGTTTGCTTGAATCCCATCGGGTTTCGGTGCTTTTAGCGGATGCGTCGCCCAGACCGTTGCTTTTAATTCCTCAATATCCAGCTCTGCGCCAACTAAATTGACTGAATTTGGGTTGAGTTTTTGCTGAAAATGGGATACTCTTAGGCTCGGTGTTTGCGCATCCGTCCCATTTAAAATGCGTTTGAAAAATTGCATCGCGTGATTCTTTAGTACGGTCGGTTCATCAATCCGAAACCCATCGAAATCCAGGGATTCAATTCAGTTCCTCTTGCGACGCACAAGGGTAGATTTATGATAAAACTTTGTATTTCTATCTCCCTCGTCCAGCCATTGCACCCGCGACTTTTGACGCTAAAAAATGTACTCTTTTCGAAAAAAAATCATTATATTCCTGGATCAGTTCAAGCTCGAGGTTCACGAGAAAATAATTTGGTCTAATACCGAGCATTTTTTGTGTTCCCTCCAAACGTCTCAACACATTTTTCTTGGCCTTAAAAATATTTCCAAACTGATTTTTGTTCCAAGCCGTCATCAATTCCGGAACGCGGTCAAGGCTTCAAGCAAACTCGAGTTCCCTTCCCAAATTGATCTAAGAGTCACTTCGCACCTCGGATGTTTAAGCCACATGGCCTCAAAGTGGAACGACCATGTTGTGCGCTGCCCCTCCTTCTCGTGACAGTAGGTGAGTATCGGGTGATGGTCCCCATGGGTCCGGGGGAGGTGTAGTACCATGTTATTCGGAAATAGGTCAACCCACTTCTTATCAGCGAGTACGCGGTCAAGACGTTCCTGAATGAGAGCGTCCCCCTCCCTTTTATTTGTCCATGTAAAACTCGAACCATAAAATCCTGGACACCCCAAGAATCGATCCTTAGTTGGAAAACAATACATCTGTTTATCGAGTCTAGGTCACCACCCACCTTCTCATGCGTTCAACTTATTTCATTAAAATCTCCTTGGAGGAGCCAAGGATCCTCGCTCGAATTAGCTTACCTTTCAAGACTATTAAAAAGCCAAAACTTATCATCGGTGTGCGATTTGGCGTATACTCCAGAAATTCGCCAAATATCTTGGTCCTGGGCCAACTCTCGCGTGGATAACATGATCCTCACATTCATCATTAACACCTTGTATATTATCCGAGTTCCAGAGCATCCAAATTCCCCGTCCATCCCATTGGTCTGGGTGATGCAAAAATCAGAAAAGCCAAGCATAGGCGCGATTTCATATGCGCAATCCTCGACGACAAGAGTTTCTAACAAATAGACAACATCCCGATTATGGCTTTTAACCAAATCTCTAAAATTCAAGAAGAATTCATTATTTCCTGCACCTTGGCAATTCCAAGAGACGACGTTCATTTGAGAATTACAAAGGTGGTGATCGTGGATGGGGTCAACAAAGTCCCGCCCCAACCATGTTAGTATGGATTGACTCAGGATTTCCGATGCTGGATAGATCCGTCCATTCATCTCCCACACGCTCGTGATGTACTTCTACCATATATTCGGTAAATTCTCCACCCATTCTATCCTTTCGGTTTTGATCTCTACCTCCCAAAGTTGGCGGGGAAATTTGATTACCCTAATTGTTCGATCTTTGATTAGTGATATCTCGCAGTGTCCTCATAATTCCTCCACCACGGTCCGAACCTCCCAAAACTCAGGTTGAATACTCGCTAGCATTGCCCCATTCACCCATAATATCTCTACATTGTCGGCTCATTCCATCGAATTCATCTATCATGTTCTCAATGTCCGTACGGTGTGGTTGTGCAGGGCCTTCTCCGTTGTCCGACGTATTCCCTAGAACTGAAAATTGGTTCTCAATCACAACCTTGCTCTTTTTTTACCAACTCGATTCTTCTTTTCCCCTTTCCCGACTCTTTTCTATTTATGTATTGCGCAATCGTCACACTTTTCGTGGAGCTAGAAACCGTGTTGGTTATATAATCCTTTCCCACTTAGAATTGCATCTCTTTCCCCCTTTGTAGGATGGAAATATTTCCTTCCTTCAATTCGACATGACTACCTGCCCTTGTCTTCCAATAATTCATTGTTTCTCAGGTATTACCGCTTGACGATTTATTCCAGCTCTTCTTGGGTCTAACCACTTGCATCCACTCCCTGTATTCATCGTTTTTCCCTTTCTCCACCAACCATTCTTCCGACACGGTGAGTTTCGGATTCAAACCAACATTCTGCTCCTCGATTGAAATAGATGCCGCCTCCTTTGTTTCAATTTTCCTCATGGGGCACAAATCTCTCGAATGCCCCAATCTACCACATGCATAGCACAATGACGGTTGGTTCTCGTATTGAACTTGGCGGAGTTTGTCACCAAAATAGAATGCTCTTTCCAGCTGGGCTATTGTCGACACTTGAACACAGAACCTTGTGAATTTTCCACGTGATACTGTGAATGTGTTCCCGTCAATTTTGATGGGGTCACCAATGTGGCTTACAATTGATTATATTACCGGTTCACTGAGTAATTCCAACGGTAGGTCCAATACCCGCACCCAGGTGATTGCGCAGTCCGACATGTCCGTTCGGCGCAAATATTTGGCATCCACTTCCTGATCATGATAAAACTTCCCGCAAGTTGCCACGGTCCCTGGGTTAGGATACGTTCCTTTTCGGATTCATTAATTCCATTGAGAGAGTAACAATTATGCTTAAGGTCTACCAGTTCGCACTCATCCGTTAAATTCCACATGCTATGCAATTTGTTCAAATATTTTGGATATAACCAAGGTTTTCCCATTACCTTGATTAGAATTGTTCCCCTCCAATTTTCCTCTAATTCATGTTTTAGCGCGTCCTCTATCACTAGGGTTCGATACGATTTCTCCGCCGTCGGTGGTTGAAACCTAATTTTTCCCTAGCAATACCGTTTTGCGAGTCGTCGATTTTAACATCTGGAGGTCGGATTTTTCTAACGTAGGACGACCTAGGGTTCGTATCAGCAGTCACGAAGGTCTTTTCCGGCTTAGTAGCAGTTGATCCAGTATGGAATTCGTACGATTGACACGGTCTTTTCTGCGCGCTTGCTCCCATTGTTTCTGTTTTATTGAGTCTGAACCTTGCATCAAGTTCGTGTCTCTGTTATCATCGGGAGACGGGGTCTCCGATGCCTCCAACCCGGTTTTGATAGTGCAAAGTACGTATTTTTATTTTTTCCCTAAAATCGCCCTTTCTTCTTTTGGTTGGGGAGCGGCTGTGCAATAGAAGAAATATTCACTCCCATATATTTTATAAATCTTATATGGTATCAAGAGGCCAAAATTCTCTAACGAGATTCTTGTTCCTATAATGACGAACCCTACCTCTTCTGAGCAGCCCAACCCGTCCGACTCATCTCTTGGCGGCGGCGGCGGTATCATGGATGGATCCTCATCCAGCTCGTTGCTTCGTCCCACTCGACTTGCGGCAAGACCATCCATCGATGGTCTCTCGTTGATTCCAATCATCGCTCATCAACAGCTTCCCTTACAACTTGATGGGAACAACTATGCCTCGTGGCGTTCACAAGTTCGTCATCTCTTTTTTGGGTATGGTCTTTTTGGCTACTTGGATTGCTCAACGCCTTACCCTCCTCTTGGATCCACACCGGACAACATTGTGGTGCATACGTTTTGGATGCGTCAAGATTCTCTTATCATCTTGGCCTTGTTTGGTTCGGTCCATGTGTCTCTCGCCAAGCTCTTCTCCAATGCTAGAACGCCGGTTGAAGCATGAGAAACGCTTCAACGAACCTACACCAATCGCTCTCGCTCGATGGTGATGCAACTTAAGGACGACTTCAACTCTCTTCGCCTCAGTTCTAAGTCCGTCGCTGAGTTTCTCCAATTGGTGAAGGCAAAACGGTTGAACTTGCCATTATCGACGGCCCTCTCAAAGACTATGACATAACCGTATACATTCTTATTGGACTTGGAGCCGCATATAGAGACATTGCTGGCCCGATCTGGGGAAAAAATCACTTTTGGTCCTTTATTGTGGCAGAGTTATCGTTTTGGTCCCTTATTGTGGTTTTCTCCACATTTGGTCCCATATTGTGGCTTTCTCTTCCACATTTAGTCCCCCGGCAACTATTTCCGGCCAAAATCGCACGTGACCTCACGTGCCGACCAAAATTTGGGGATTTTGACCCTGCACGTGTGGTACCACACGTGTGATGCTTTGACCCCTTTTTTTTTTTAAATCAATAAATCTGATATTAAACTTAAACCCAATATATATATATATATATATATATATATGTGTGAAAAAACGTTTTTTTGACACAATTTTTTTGTAATATTTTTTTCTTTGTTTGACTCAGTTTTTTTTTAAAAAAATCTTAAATTAATAATTTCGTAAAAAACAAAAACTTAAATTAATAATTTCGTAATTTTTTTTTTTTTGATTTAAGGTTAATTATTTTTCACGAAATGTGACAGGTTTATAAAGCAATATTGTTTGCATTATGCAAAATACTAAATATTTGTAGATACACAAGTTCATAAATACTTAAATATTAATTTAAGAATTTAAAAAAAAAATGCTTTGACACAGCTTTTTTAAAAAAAAAATATTTACAAAAAAACTGTGTCAAAAAACGTTTTGCCACAAAAGAAAACGAATTTAATTTTATTCAAAAACAATTCGGGAAAAAATCATAAATTTCGGAATTTTTTTTTAAAAAAAACATTGTAAAACCGTCATTTATGAGTTTTTCCCAAAACATTTTTTTTAGAATTAAATTAAATTCGTTTTTTTATTTAAGGTTAATTATTTGATTTAAGATTTTGTTTTTAAAAAAAATGTGTCAAACCGTCATTCATGATTTTTTTTCCCTATTTTTTTAATTAAATTAAATTCATTTTTTTTTAAAAAACTATGTAAAACCGTTTTTTAAGATTTTCTCCCGAAATATTTTTTTTGAATTAAATTAAATTCGTTTTTTTTATTTAAGGTTAATTATTAGATTTATGAATTTAAAAAAAAACTGTGTAAAACCGTTATTTGAGATTTATTCCCGATTTTTTTTTTTTAATTAAATTAAATTCGATTTTTTTATTTAATGTTAATTATTAGATTTGTGATTTTTTTTTTAAAAAAACCTGTGTAAAACTGTTATTTAAGATTTTTTCCCCATTTTTTTTAATTAAATTAAATTCGTTTTCTTTTTTTAAGGTTAATTATTAGATTTATGATTTTTAATAAAAAAAAAATAGTGGCCGTGGGACTAAATGTGGAACAGAAAGCCACAATATGGGACCAAATGTGGACAAAACCCAAATTTTGGCTGGCACGTGCGGTCATGTGCGATTTTGGCCGGAAATAGTAGCCGTGGGACTAAATGTGGAACAGAAAGCCACAATATGGGACCAAATGTGGAGAAAACCACAATAAGGGACCAAAACGGTAACTCTGCCACAATAAAGGACCAAAAGTGATTTTTTCCCCCCGATCTGTGCTCCTGAAAATTCCATCTAATTTCTCGAGCTTCACGACCTTCTTGTTGGTCACGAGACATACCAGCGTCGTCTTGAATCAGATGCGGCCAACCTTTTGGCCACAACTAATCTGGCTGCCTCCCAGCCGCGGTCAAACTATCATGGGTCCTCGCGTAGTTGTAACGGCTTGAGTCGGGGACAGCAGTATTACCATCCAAACCGCGGATCCCTGCAAGCCCTGCGCGGCCCCACGGCCCCGCAACCTTGCTCTTCGAGTTCAAATCGCCCCAATATCACATGTCAGATGTGCGGGATCTATGGCCATGGTGCACGAACGTGTAGAAAGTTTTTGCCGAGTGCACACCTTGCTACCTCACCATCGGGTTCGGCCACCCCCAACACGGACTGGCTCGTCGACTCCCTTCATTCATTGACGTCGGATCTCCAAAATCTTACCATTCATTCTGAATTTGAGGGTCCGGATGAGGTATCCACGGCTGATGGCTCAAGTTTGGCTATTACTCACACCAGTTGCTCTCGTATTGTTTATCCTGGCCGCACGTTTATTCTATAGACAATATTCTATGTGTGCCTCATCGCGGCGAAACTTACTATATGTTCAACATTTCACTAAGAGGAATACTATTTTTATTAAGTTTCACCCGTATCACTTTATTGTTAAGGATCGCAGATCAGGGGCTAACCTAATTCAGGGTGCTTGTGTGGATGGCTTGAATCATCTTCGCTCGTCACGGGCTTTAGGTTGAGCACCTACCGCGCTTTTTGGGGAGTGTGTTGCTAAGGGGTGTTGGCATGATCGGTTTGGCCACCCATCCTAAAAAATTAGTACTTCTATTTTGAGTAAAAATAAGTTGCCTTTTTTACCTTCGAGTACTTTGGATTGTGCGCCTTGTCGGCCTTGCTTTTTGAATAAAAGTCAACAATTGGTATTCCATGCTTCGTCGCTTCACTCAAAGAATGCTTTACAACATATTTATGGTGATATTTGGGGTCCTTCTCCTGTGATTTCTGTGAATGGATACCGATATTTTCTTGTGCTTGTTGATCACTTTACAAAGTACTGTTGGATATTTATGCTAAAGGCCAAATTCGAGGTTTATTCAGTTTTTGTTCAATTTAAAAAGCTTGTTGAAAAACTATTTGGTGGCACAATTAAAAATATTTATTCTGATAATTGAGGGGGATTTACTGCACTTCGTGCCTTTTTTAATTCTAATGGAATTAGTTGGCTTACTACTGCCCCGCATACGCCTTAACAAAATGGTTATAGTGAAAGACGTCATCGTATTATTGTCACTATGGGTCGCACTTTACTTACTCGTGCATGTCTTCCACCAGAATATTGGGACTCTGCTTTTCAAACAGAAACTTATTTGTACAATCGCTTACCTACCCCGGTTCCTGCCCACAAGACACCATTTGAGGCTATTTTTGGGCGTACTCAAACTATCTTTGCCTCTGGGTATTTGGTTGTCTATGCTTTCCTTACTGAAGGCCATATATTCCGGGCAAGTTGACGCCTCCTTCTCGTGAATGCATTTTTCTCGGGTATTCTATCTCTCATGCTGCTTAAAAATGCGTGGATATTGATATGGGTCGGTTATTCATTTCACGACATGTCCAGTTTATGGAATCCATCTTTTCGGGTATTCAGGTTTGTGATGCATCCGTCCCTCTTTCTCAACCCGTGTACACTGCTCCACTTCCTTCACCGCTACCCACTCCGGCCCATCACGGCCCGTCTCGCAGCAGCCCTCGGTCCAGTCGAACCCCAACCCTATTGCACTACCACCTGCGGCTCCTGCCTCGGATACTCCGTCGCCTATTGCGCCTCCATCGTCCTCCGCTCCCTCTTCGGCCCCTGCTCCGAGTCGTACTCACCGTATGGTCACAAGATCAGGCAATAATATATACAAACCCAATGTTATCAATCTTGCAACCAAGCATCCTGTTCTTGGCCCTATTGAACCGACTTGTGCATCCAAGGCCATGAGTGATCCGCATTGGCGCGCAGCTATGGCAGAGGAAATCATGGCCCTCACTAAACATGGAACTTGGAACTTGGTCTCTCCTCCATCTAATCGTCAGATTATTGGTTCTAAATGGGTTTTTTATATCAAACAGCATCCTGATGGCTCTATTGACAAATACAAGGCTCGCCTTGTGGCGAAAGGATTCCATCAATGCCCCGTCATTGACTATCAAGAAACTTTCAGTCCTGTCGTTAAACCGGTAACCATTCGAACTATCCTTTCGTTATCCGTAATGAATAATTGGAGCTTGCGACAGTTGGATGTTAAGAATGCTTTTCTTCACGGTGATCTCACTTAAACTGTGTACATGACTCAACCTCCAGGGTTTGTTGATAAGGCTAATCCGCACCATGTTTGCCATCTCCACAAGTTGAACTATGGTCTGAAACAGGGCCCTAGGGTTTGGTACTTGGCTCTCAGTGCTGCACTACTTTGGTTCGGCTTCTACCTGATTAAGTCGAATTCCTCACTCTTTGTCCTTACTCAAGGCTCCTTGGGACTCTTTGTTTTGGTATATGTTGATGACATCATTGTCACGGGGACTTGTGATTCTGAGATATCCTCATTGGCTGCTTGTCTTTCGTCGAAGTTCACTGTCAAAGATATGAGATTTCTCTCTTATTTTCTTGGTGTTGAAGTGGTACGTTGCCGTGAGGGACTCTTTCTGTCTCAACATAAATATATACATGACCTACTGTCTCGACATGCCATGGATGGAGCCAAGCCCCTTGCAACCCCAACTTCTACTCAATCATCCACTTCGCCGGCCAACACCACTGAATTTCGTCAAATTATTGGTGGTCTCCAGTATCTTGCTCTTACGCGTCCCGATATCGCCTTCGCAGTCAATCGAGTGGCCCAATGCATGGCTACCCCGAGTGAGATGGATTGGAATGTACTTAAGCGTGTCCTCTGGTATCTTAAAGGCACTCTCACTCATGGTGCTCTTCATCTTCAGCAATTCTCCTTGTCCTTGATGGCCTTCTCGGACTCGGATTGGGCTGGTGACTCTTTGTCGGGGACCTTGACCTCGACCTTCATTATTTTTCTTGGGTCCAATCCTATCTCTTGGTCATCTAGCAAGAAAAAGTTCATTGCTCGCTCTTCAACGGAGGCCGAATACCGTTTCCCTCGCCTCAGTTTCGACAGAAGTTCGCTAGCTTCAACACTTATTTAGTGAACTTGGTGTTTCGCTCCCTTCGACTCCTTTTATCCGCTGCGACAATATGGGAGCTCTACGCCTTTCGCTTCATCCAGTTCAGCACTCACGAATGAAGCACATTGTTATTGATCTGACTTTGTTAGAGATCTCGTCTCTAAAGGGCTTATCCGAGTCTCGTATGTCAACACTCTTGACCAACTGTCTGATCTCCTTACTAAACCACTTGCTCGCTCCCGCTTCTCCCTTCCCTCCAAAATATTCGTGGCTGATGGCACGTCAATTTTGCGGTGGCGTATTGGATAGTATTATTCTATTGTATCTTTCCTTTGTTAGATAGAGTTATTTTGTTATATCTTTCCTTGATAAGATATGATTCTATCCCTTCGGTAAATATTTGTGTATGTGTAATATAAATACTTGTGATCATCATTAGAAGAATTATTCACTCCCATATATTTTATATATCTTATAAGTAGCACGTGTAAGAGCTATAGAGTGCTTTTCAGATTGGGATTTTTTGAAAGAGTACAATAACACACATATGTAGGTTTGCACATAGATCTTTATGACGTGATACTATATATAGGACCTCAAGCAGAAGGCACGTAGAATATTTTGGCAAAAAAGGTATATGTCCCGTTTAAAGGATCCAGCCAAAATAATGGAATACTTCAGGCAAAGGATTATCAAAATAGAGGACCAGAATTGGATTTGACACTCAACAAAGGATCAGAATTAACTTTTCATTTTTCAGGATACAATTAAAGCCAGAGCATCACAATATGTGTGGAAAATGAGGAAAGCAACTCGTCAAAGTGTAGTAGTTACAACCATTTTATACTTGCTATGTGGCTGCGTAGGCTACGCAGCCTTTGGCGACCTCTCACCTCGCAATCTCATCGCCGACTTTGCCTTCCACGACTCATACTGGCTTCTTAATGCAGCCAACTCCGCCCTTGTCATTCACTTTGTTGGTGCATACCAAGTCTATTGCCAACCCTTTTTTGCCTTTGTCGAAAAATTAATAATGGTAGAAACGTTCCCCGAAGCCAAGCTCCTCAAGAAAGTACTCAAAGTCCCAATACCAGGATCTTCTACCCCTTTGAGACTAAATCTTTTTCGACTTGTTTGGCGCACTATTTTTGTGATCGTTACCACATTTATGTCGGTGCTTGTTCCGTTCTTTTTTGATCTAGTCCAAATCAATATCGCAGCGTTTGGATTTTGGCCCTTGACGGTTTATTTTCCGGTGGAGATGTACATTGTGCACAAGAGGATTCCTAAATGGAGCATAAGATGGATTAGTCTTCGGGTTTTGAGTATGGTTTGTTTGATTACAATTGGGGCTGCTGCTGTTGGTACTTTTGTTGGTGTTGTGCGTGGTTTTAAACTGTACAGGCCTTTTACAACTAGCGGTTGATCATGAATGTATTTTGGTTTCCTTTTTTTTGCATGACACGTTCCAAACGATATCTCATTGAATAATTATTGGGAATTTAACTTTTAGTTTAAAATGTTTGTAACAAATCCAAAAGAGTGTCGAGGAAAACATTACTTGTTTGTATTTAATAAGGAATCACGATTTCCATTATTTTCCCAGCTCAACATGAAGAATGATCTTTTGAAATTTGAGACTTGGAGGTGGAATCTTCACTTTGATAAGCAATTTATATATTCCAAAATATCCATTTAAAAAGTGACTTAATCAACTTGAGTATTGGTGAATAACATTATGGATATCATCTTGAAATCCTTAAATATGTCATATTCAATCTTGTTAATCACTTTGAGATCTTCATAAAGTAGTTTTAGGTATTTGAAGCATAATCTCGTCTCAGTAAGAAAATTCCATTGACCTTCACTGCTGTGAGCGATTAGAACACTTGCTTTTTATGTATTAAATATCAATGAGCTTCATGGGGTAAATGTTTTGTCTTGTGAAGTATTTTTCTTGTATAAATGTGTTTAGCTTTGAGGGAAGGATCCCAGTCATGGTTGCAGGAACAATGTCTTGATAAAACAAACTTTTGATGTGAAAGACATTTGATTGATCTTCCAACTTTTTTTCGCGATAATCAATGATAATCTCTTCTGATGTCTCGACCATGTGAATAAAGATTAGTGGATAAATTTGCATAACATGTCAAAGCTAGGACAAACAAATAGAGCACGAGGACAATCGATAGGTGGTGGGCATTCGTTTTTTCACATTTTGTCAAAGCAACACTTCATGATCGGAAAAAAAACCCATTACACTACAAGAAAAATGGCCTTTTCCGTCGGGCCCGGCGTTTTTGCCCGACGGAAAAGGCCCAATTATTACCGTCGGGCCCAATCCCGACGGTAATGGCTTTTTCCGTCGGCTTTGGGCCGACGGAAAAAATGGCATGGCTTTACCGTCGGCCCAAATCCGACGGTAAAGCCCATTCCCGTCGGGTTTGGGCCGACGGGAATGGCCCATTTAATTTAAAAAAAAAAAAAATTTGGCCTGGCTTTACCGTCGGCCCAAACCCGACGGTAAAGCCCATTCCCGTCGGGTTTGGGCCGACGGGAATGGCCCATTTAATAAAAAAAAAAAAAAAAAAAATTTATGTCAGCCTTTTCTTTTAAAAAAAAAAATTTAATAATAAAATTAAAAAAGGATGTCAACTAGAATTTTTTAATAAAAAAAAAATACAAAACTGATGTCGGCAGGTTTTTTTCTTTTACAAATACAAAAATAAAATTACATTTTTGACCACAAATATATTTTTAACGTGTTTCGCTTCTCCATTTGTCGATAAAATTTGAATTTACATGCCTCATTAGTGTTGTGAAAATAGTTGTTCAAGAAAAAACAGAATTTGAAGTTGTTTTGCATCTTTTGTATAATTGCGCTTTCTTCCCCAAATTGTTTTTTAAACATCTTCCGACATTCCGTTTTGTACGAAATTTGGAGGAACACTTCTATTTTACATATGTTAGTGTATGGTTAAAAAATATTAGTGATTAAAGGTGTTTTACAACCTTTATGTATGAAAATACAAGTTAGAACTATGTTGTATAGGTTTTAAGGATAGGGTTTAGGGCTTATAGGGTTTAGGGTTTAGGGTTTAGGGTTTAGGGTTTAGGGTTGAAGAGAGATATAGTATTTTATATTATAATGTTTGTTTATCGTATTTCGTTACTTCGTTTTGGACGAGATTTGGAATGACACGCTTAATTAGTGTTTTTAAAGGATTGGTAAAAGAAAAAACTTAATTCGGATATTTCTTTAACTTTTATATAATTACATAAATCACCCGTTTATTTGTTTATCGTATTTCGTTACTTCGTTTTGGACGAGATTTGGAATGACACGCTTAATTAGTGTTTTTAAAGGATTGGTAAAAGAAAAAACTTAATTCGGATATTTCTTTAACTTTTCTATAATTACATAAATCACCCGTTTATTTGTTTATCGTATTTCGTTACTTCGTTTTGGACAAGATTTGGAATGACACGCTTAATTAGTGTTTTTAAAGGATTGGTAAAAGAAAAAACTTAATTCGGATATTTCTTTAACTTTTCTATAATTACATAAATCACCCGTTTATTTGTTTATCGTATTTCGTTACTTCGTTTTGGACGAGATTTGGAATGACACGCTTAATTAGTGTTTTTAAAGGATTGGTAAAAGAAAAAACTTAATTCGGATATTTCTTTAACTTTTCTATATTAAACACGCAAAATCATAATTCAAACACTCATACTCGAAAATTAAACACACATACTAGAAATTTAAACACTCATACTCGAAAATTAAACACACATACTAGAAATTTAAACACTCATACTCGAAAATTAAACACACATACTAGAAATTTAAACACTCATACTCGAAAATTACACATTAATGCGACCCCGGCTATCATATCCAAGATGGACCACCGTATTCTATATTCACGTCACTGTTCCAACCTTGATTAGTGTAGTCTTCAGTCGGTAACTCCAAATTGTTTAGATCAATTACGGGTTCAACTTGATAACCCCTTGCAAAACTCGGAGAAGTGTCGCTAACTCTTGCACGTCGTGGGTCATTTGGACGAGCCCCACTATAACTAGCATGTCCAGGAGCACTTTGAGCATAACAGTGATCGTGCCACGAACTTGGTGGTTGATATTCATCTGACCATAACGGGAAAGTTTCCGGTTGCGGCTTGGGTTGACGCTGTTTCTGGCCCCACGAACCAGAAGGTGGAATGACTTGGTCCCACGATGAAGGTGCACCTTTATCGTATTGTTGGTTCCACGACATAGGTGTACCCTGATTGTAAGAATCATAGCCTTGGCTCGACTGGCTGTAAGAATGAAAGCCTTGATTCCCCGGAGCGATTTGGCCCTGTTGTGTTTGGTTTTGATTCCAAAACTGGCTTGGATTGTTGTTGGGGTAATTATTGGGAAGGTTGTTATATTGAGGATACCTGTTAAAATTACGTTGTGATTCCTCTCTTTCCCGCCTCCTCACCTCCTCATTATCAAGGATTTGTTGCTCTAGTGCCGCTATGCGATCCTTCTGTTGAGTATGTTTTTCCTCGTACTGTGAATGAACATTTTGCACGGCTTTCCTAGTTCTTCTCTCCTCGCCAGGGTTAGGCTTCTTTGCCGTCGTCCTCCCTGAATCTGACATCTTGTTGTGCTTAGGCTTGCCACGTTGCCTCCCGTGTTGACCGCCGAGATCTGCCTTTGCCGAGACCTCTTGGTCACACTCAAACGGAAAGCGTTCTTCGAAAATATATTTATCATAGAGTCCTTGCGTGTAACGAGTCTACAGTTTATAAAGTAAATCAATAAACAATATACATATTTCCCAAAAATAATATACAACGTTTTAATAACTTACATGATAATCTTGTGCACTCGGTGGGTTCCATCTGATTATTTTTTCATTGGGAGTCCTCACTGTGTGGTCGACCACCCACTGTTGGTCGAAGCGGTAAGGGGTATCGCTTTCAAGCTATAACAGCATTTGTTTCAAAGCAATATTATTTAATGATAAAGGTAACATAATAAAGTATATTCATAACGAAAGCAAATTGTAACGTATCGTACCGACTTTAGGCTCCTTCGTTGTGTGCTGACAGATCCACCGTGGTGTGTGGCTAACGAACCCTTGCCGTCTGCACTATTTGTTTTCAGGGCCTCTCGATTTTCCTTTGCCTTTTCCGCGAGTTCTATCGTCCTTTCCTGTTGCCAGTGATTAACGAAAAATTGTTCTTTACCTGCAGGTAACCAAGACTTCTTGTACCAGGCTGGCTTCTTGTCACGTTGCTTGTACGTCTTTTTTACATCATAGATGGAGTTTTTATAGATGCCTTGTGCCACCCGGTCGAATGCCTCACGAACCATTGGCTTTATTTCATCCGAGTATTGGAATACCCTCTTCAAATTATAATATCATATAAGTGTTAGGGAAAAAACAATAATATACACAAATATTAACATAAGCTAAATGGTTCAGAAATTTTACCCCAAAATGGTTCAGAAATTTTTGTTTCTGATCGTTGGATAAACGGGAGTAATAGATAGCTGGTTCTTCCACATGATGCCTTATTATGAAGCCGATTGTACGAGTAATCTCTTCCGCATTAGTATGATATCTTTTATCGTAGGATAAAGATGGATCGAAAACACAGTCTTCGGTAACGCCAATTAGGGGCCTCTTAGCCTCGTCATCAGTCGCAGCTCGGCCCTTTCCCCGTCCCCTAACAGCAACCGGCGTAGTAGAACCACTTGCTGAACCACCAGAAACCGGGGAGCCTTCCGACGTCGAACCTCCCCCGTCGTTGTCATCTGGAACTTCGTCCATCAGGGCGAGCGGAAATGTCGGAGCTGCAGGAGTCATTGACGGCGGCGGGACCGAGACTTGGTCACGAACTCGGCCCGGAGGCGGGGCCCGGTTTCGGGTTGAAGTGGGCCCCTGTGGTAGTTCTGTCGGCAAAGGGGGCCGATTACGGGTAGGCCCCTGTTGCTGTGAAGCGGAGACAACCCCAGTCTCGCTTGTTGGTTGAATAGTATCATCTATCGGCTGCATAACCTCGTTAGGATCTGAGGTTGCTACATCTTGCTGAGATTTATGGCCCAAAAGTTTTGTGATGGCCTTAATGTTTTTGAACAAGTTTATATTCGAAATATATTTTGGAATTTGTTTGGATTTGGATTTGACGAGTTTTCCTTTACCTTTGTCGGCAACGTTACGATTATTTTCGTTATTCATAACGGAAATAAAAGAATTTTGCCGACGGAAAAAAAAAATTATCGAATATGAGAGAGAGGAAAGGATTGTTATCGAGAGTGAGAGTTGAAGAGTTGGATATTGAAATTGAGAAGAAGAGCTCGATATTTATAGGCCTTAGGAAAGGGGGGGGGGGGGCAATGGGCGTGCCACGTCAGCGATCCGTGTGATAATTCACACGGATCGCTGATCTTTACCGACGGCTTAGAGCCGTCGGTATAGATCTATACCGTCGGCTTAGAGCCGACGGTATAGATCTGATCCGTGTGATTTGATCACACGGATCAGATTTCGCCACGTCAGCGATCCGTGTGATAATTCACACGGATCGCTGACGTGGCACCCCCCACCCCCTTTTTTTTGATTTTTTTAATTTAACCTACACCTCCTAAATATCTATAAATACCCCTTATTTTACCCACTTAATTCATTCATTCTTCCCATTCTCCAAAAACTATCTACTTTCTCTCCCAAAAATTCTAAATAACTAACAAAAATTTATCCATATATATTCACTAACTTATAATTAGAGTTTATTATTTGTTTATTATTTTATTTCTACTTATGTTTTATTCATTATCTAACTAACAAATAATAACTATAAAAAACTTATATTATCAAGATTTTATTTTAAATACGAAATTTTATTTATTATAATTAATAATTTAAAACAATTGCTCGAAAATGTGAATGTTATTATTTAAATCGATTTCTTTTAAAAACAATCGACAAATAAACATAAAAAATTTATTTAAAATCGTTTCTTTACAAAAAATCGCCAAAAAATTATAAAATAATTATTTAAAATCGATTTATTTTAAATAAATCCGAAAAAAATCATAAATTAATTATTTTAATACGATTTCTTTTAACTCAATTGTTTTAAATCGTTTTTTTAATCATTTTTTAAATTTTTTTTTTTTTTTAATATTTTTAAACCCTTTTCCGTCGGCTTAAAGCCGACGGAAAAGCCCTATACCGTCGGATTTAAGCCGACGGAAAAGCCCTTTACCGTCGGCTTTAAATCATTTTAAATCAATTTTTTAAATTGATTTTTTTAAATTTTTTTTTTTTTTAATATTTAAAACCCTTTTCCGTCGGCTTAAAGCCGACGGAAAAGGGAAGCTATACCGTCGGCTTTAAGCCGACGGAAAAAAACTCCTTTTCCGTCGGCTTTAAGCCGACGGTAAAGGAAAAAGGCTTTTCCGTCGGCTTAAAGCCGACGGAAAAGACCTATTCCGTCGGTAAAAGTCCGACGGAAAAGCTCTTTACTTACGAGCTTTTTTCCGTCGGGCTTTTCCGACGGCTTTTGCCGACGGAAAAGGGTATTTCCGTCGGAAAAAGCCCCTTTACCGACGGATTTTCAGCCGTCGGTAAAGCCCAAATCTGTTGTAGTGTTACCAAGGTTGCATGGATACGGATACGTGGATACGATTTTTTTAAAATTTATGAGATACGATACGTGTAGGATACTTCGAATATTTAATATTAATAAATAATAATTATATAAATATATAACTAAAAAATAGTCAAATGATATATTATATCATATGTAATCACTGCAAAATTAATTTCAACACAATAAAAAAATATAAACATATATAATAGATTCCTAATAGCCATAGACAATTCATATAAGCTCAAAAACTCAAAATACTAAATGTTAAATGTTAAACACAATAATATATTATAACTAAAAAAAGTCAAATAATATATTATATCATATGTAATCACTTGCAAAATTAATTTAAACACAATAAAAAAATATAAACATATATAAAAGATTCCTAATAGCCATAGGCAATTCACATAAGCTCAAAAACTCAAAATACTAATGGTTAAATGTTAAATACATTAAACATTTTTTTTGATAAAAAATAAATACATTAAACATGGTCAACAACAAAAGTTAGCGAGTTTAAAACCTTACAAATAACAATACTAGATTAGCATATTTTTCAAGAGAGTATCCCATAACAAATAACGTACAAGATTAGCATATTTTTAAAACATAACAAATAACAAATAAATTGGCCCGGATACGTATCGGATACTCTTCAAGAGAGTATCCGAGAGTATCCGATACTCTTCAAGAGAGTATCCGATACTCGTATCCATATTTTTTAATTAATTTTAATTCAGGATACTCCAGCTGATGTATCGGATACGTATCCCGCGCGTATCCGACGCGTATCCGTGTCCGATACGTATCCAGAGCTGACCGAGTACTTTTTTTGAGTATCCGTGCATCCAAGCCTGTTACTATATAAGGCTCGACCAAGCGAAACAAAATTTATGGATGTCTTCAACAGGAGGCGTTGAAACACTCAATATACAGGACAAACAAATAAAGTACTAAGATGACCAATATATGGAGTAATACGAAAACAATGTGATAACAACCCAGACAAAAAAGTTCCCATAGAAACTCGTAATTTATACGTCACAAACCCTAAACCCCTCTCACCCACCCCGCTGCCCCTCGCCTAACATCATCTTCATTACCGCACACAACCACCACCATAGGAAAATGGAGTGGTGATTTAAGGATCTTGGAGAGGCTATGGAATGGGACAACAAGAGAATCACAACCTACTTCTTTACGAATTTTCCGGAAGATTGGAAAGAGGTAGATCTCTGGGAGCTCTTCTCGCGCTTTGGAAGTGTTGCAGATGTGTGTATCCCTCAAAAAATAGACAGATATGGTAAGAGGTTTGGTTTCGCTAGATTCAAAGACGTCGGAAATGTTAAAATTCTCGAACGAAGTCTGGATTCAATTAAGATTGGGCGTTATAACCTTAAGGCGAATCTCCCTAGATTCAACAGAAACTATGCTCTAAGTCACATCCCGACGACCAGAGTTAAGGCTTATGAGGTTTTCAGAAAGAGTCATGGAGAGAAAAGTTTTACAGAAATTGTGTCTTCACAAAAACTTGATAAAGCGCAAAGAGGCAATCACATTCGAATTCCTTTGAAACTAGATGGTGAGCAAGAATGGAAGGGGCTGTCTTACTCTACTAAGGAGGAAGAATTAAGTTGGCTCTGCAATAAGTTTATCGGAAAGCTTAAGAATCCTGAGAATGTCTACCAGATTACAAACAAATTGCAACTTCAAGGGTGGTATAGTGTGAATTGTATTTGCCTGGGCGGAAGTTTCATGCTTCTATGGGCTGACGACGACGACGAAGAAGACTTCAAAGACAAACTTGAAAAGGACAAATCATGGTGGCAAGATTTGTTTGCGTTTATTAAGCCGTGGTCTAATGAGGATGTTATCAAAGAGAGGCTCACGTGGATTAATTATGTTGGTACTCCATTGCAAGCATGGAACTCTGAGTTTTTCCAGAAAATTGGTGAGAGTGTGGGTACTTATGTCAAGATTGATGATGATACGAGATTAAAAAGGAAACTTCATGCGGTCAAGATCCTCATTTTGACAAAGCTGCCAGAGTGGATTAATAGAACCATTAAAATCCAAATTGATAATAAAATCTATGAGGTCAAACTTTTGGAAGAAATTGGAGTTGGAGAAAATGATGGCTTTCTCACGCAGCGTTCTAATTCCCTGCTCGGAAAAATCACAGGAGAAACCGACTCGGACTGCTCCGACTCTGAATGTTTCGGCTTCAGTTGTGTCGGAGACTTTTACCAATCCGACGATAATCTTTCGGATGGGGAATCAGTGCTGGACACTTTTGGCATGTAGCCCGAGGTAATTCTCGAGAACCGTAAGAGTATTCAAGTTTGCATTGACTCAAGTATTGACCAAATAACTCGTGGGGCCAAACCACCAGACTCACACTCCCCAACACCTCCCACTAAAGTGGACCAACGAAAAATCCTGGAGCAAGCATTTCAAACTTCACAATTAAATTATGTTGCTCTCTTTGCTCCTGGGCCGATTTCTTCTCCAACTGGGCCTCCACTCAGCCCAATTGACTTAAATCCTACGAACCCTGCAACCCAGATCTTGGATGGGGCCCGTTTGCACGGGCCTGGGAATAGCTGCCCACCTGAGAAATCCAAGGACAGTAGTAAAGCATCTATGGAGAACGAAGGCAGAGGCAAGATTATTACCCCTGAAGGAAGAATTGAATTTGTGGACTTTGTCAAACCCAAATCTCCACAACTTTTCCATATTCAACGGAAACAGCACAAGAAACTTACCAAGAAGATTAAGAAAAAACAAGAAAGTATTGCTTTTGCAAAATTTAGTGTTGGACTTCGTGAGGAGGGTAATTCGTTGACTATGGCACATAACTTTTTAATTCTGCCCGAAAAATGTTCAGAAGGGCATCATAATTCTTCTTCATCAACAAAGGATCTTATGTCCAAAGGTGATGTATACCAACCCTCTCTTAGTAATACGTTAAGCGACTCAAATATTGAGAATCGGAATCGAATTATTAGGAAAGACCGCCATGAGGAAGCCGTGGATATTTTGAATTTCGGAAAAAAAAAATTGGGAATTCAATTTACTAACGAGTTTGAGGTTATTATCCGATTGGAGAAGATGGAAGAAAGAGATAAATCAATGTTTATGTTCTCTAAGAAAGAACAGGCAGAGGACAATAGAGGCAGTTCAAACAATCAATGATCGTTGTTTTAACAAGGTGGAGGTTGATAGAAGTTTTGATATTAGCGGTATCAAGAGTGCGAGTGGTTCCCTCGCAATGTGGTTGGGCAACGGGCAGGCTTCTGACTACTTGGAGGAAACTACTTGGAGATAAAGGCTTGTCATGGAAAAGGCCATTCATGATGAAAGCAATTTGGTTGAAGATGGTGCATCGTGGACGACTTTTCTTCGGGCAAGGTAAGGTTTTTCAAATGGTTTGAAGGATAGAGTTTTCTTTCCGGATCTGCAGCTCTTCCATTCCATGGTTGAATTTTTTGTGGATGAGAACTGATGGAAGTTGTGTGAGTAGACTTGACCGTAGAATGGTTGGGCGTGGATCATATCGAAGAATCGTAACTCTGGCTTTTTTTTTTCTTGGGATGGTGTTTTACCACTCTCTTGTAACTTTTCGTTTTGGAGAGTATGTCTCATACTCCTTTTTAATAAAATTCTTTTTCGCCGATCAAAAAAAATGTGATAACAAACCAAATAACTAAATAATAACTCTGATATGTATGTGTGTTATGAATTAACAAACCACTATGAATTATGTTAAGTTTGGAAACGTGATACGTATGTATGTTAAAGTTACTCGGAATATGGTCAGATTGATTGATTCGTATGAAAACAAATTATTTTCACACCTGGAAACAAAATCTCTCAACAAGGTCAAGTACTAGTTGTTGGATCTTTTATCCAATAATGTTGGATCGTTAATCCAACGTTGGGCTTATATGTTAATAATTATATGATACGAAATGTTATTAATAATAAGACCAATAAAAGTAATCTAAAGTTCGGTTAAATTATGGGCTTAATGTATCCAATAGGGTGTGGGCCTTTAATGGGTAGAGACTGTTGTAATTTATGCTTACGATGATGGGCCGAAGCCCAAGTTACGGAATTAGGGCACCAGAGTTTTGGTGACCTAATATTTAAAGGTGGTCATGGTCCCAAAATCACACGAGTCACTTTCTATACTACATCCCATCGATAGTTAGATCAAGAGAGAATTAAAGGAACTCTCAAGAGATCGTGCTGATTTGGAAGACCAACCACACGATGTTTCACAGGCAATTAATATACGGTGTAAGGTACGCTTCCGCAATCCACTTATTTGGTATATGTATTTAATTTTCGATGATTTAACATGAACGCTCTTGGGTTTCGATTTCGGTCCCAACAAGTAGTATCAGGGCTAATTAATGTGAAATCATTGTGAATAAAGTGATAATTTATTCCATGATTAATTGTTATCGTGTTCTCAAATATATTCATACGGCTCTATCGAAAACTAAATTTGAGAATAGTTTAATGTGGTTGTAATTTCCGATTAAGTTGCGAAATTGTATTCGGAGGTTCGGTTATGGTCTTATGGATTTTATAAAGTCCAATTAGTATATGAACCTTTTGAATCTTCGGTTTGACTCTTCTGTGTCGGTAAAATTGAAATCAGGAATAAGGAGTACTATATTTTCTTGATTTTTATTTATATGATTCTATCATGAGTTCATACTTCGTAAACCTTAAATGGTTGGATTAAAGTTTAAGCGTTTATGCAAGTTTCAATTCAACTGTTTCAGTGATATTGGGATTTGAGAAATTTGTGGTTAATCTTTTCCGGAATATAGTTTATGTGGTCTGCAAATTTTCAACTTATGTGATTGCTTTCATATTGAGATTAAGATCTCCGGAATTATGGTAGTTTGTTATAATTGTTTTTTTGGCTATTCCTTCTGTTTTTCTTTACGGATGAATAAGGTATTAGAAAAAAAGAAAAAAAAACGCCAAAGATTCGCAAGACGCTGGTGAACGTCGTTCACCGGCGATTAAGAACTTAAGCCTCCCGACCAAGGCGGATTAAGGAGCTGCGGCGGCTCTATAGTCGCCGCTGCAACAGTTTCTTTAAAAAAAAAAAAATTTGTAGCGCCAGGGCGAAAGAAATTGGGCCTAAAGTTGCGTGGTTTGGTCGCGAAAGTCGATTGTCGGTTGCTGCAAGTTGGAGAGAAGATGACCGTCGATGGCAGAGATGCAAATGGTGGCGGTGCCTACTGTCTCGCCGCTGTTTTTGTTGAAAGAGGAGAACGGCAATTTCATTGAAGAAGAAGATGTTTATAATTGCAAAACAGCCCTTATGTTTAATACAATTCTTGCAATATTGCAATTAAGTCTTATAAAGTGCAATTTGGCCCATGCCAATTGCAACTCTAGTCCAGATCTTTCGTAAAATTGCATCCCTCTCCTGCTAATTGCAAAACGTCCCCTGACAATTGCAATTTCTGCCCAGATCTTTTTCCGAATTGGAATCAAGTCTAGTTATATTGCAATTTCAGTCTTTACATCTTGCAAATTGCAAAGAAGCCCTAATATATTGTAGATAAGTTTCTTATTACTACAAAATAGTCCTAGAAAATTCCAATTCCAAATTGGCCTTTAAGTTTAATAAAATTATATGGCCCAACTATAACTAAAGTTAAAGAATTAAAGTTTTAGCCTTTAATAAAATTAAAGCCTAAAGATTAAAAATTTGGGCATGGGTTAAGTCTAGTTCGACTTGTCGATTAAAAAGGATAACCTTTTATAGAAGCCCAATTTTTTCAGTGCAATTTTGAATTCTAATATTTGAAAAGTTATATATA
The DNA here is from genome assembly GCA_948329865.1 of Linaria vulgaris. Classification (NCBI taxonomy): domain Eukaryota; kingdom Viridiplantae; phylum Streptophyta; class Magnoliopsida; order Lamiales; family Plantaginaceae; genus Linaria; species Linaria vulgaris. Next base: position 8,191,608 of record OX415249.1, on the reverse strand, counting down.
TATTTAGATATGTTAATTGAAGCAACATCTCGCAAAAGTGAGCTCTCTTGTGGAAATTAATTTATTTGAAAATATAAATGGTAATGTGCATGTAACTTATGTGAATGTCCATCGGCCAAAAGGAAGATCGATGTTTGTCAGAATTGCATGCATACTTGTAGAATTAAACTTGTGATGATTACGCGGTTTTGCATGTGAACATAATATCAGCCAAAGGTAGAGTTATGTTCGACATTTATTGTCAAAGTTTAATTACTGCTTCAAAATACCGCTTACAAGTTAACATTTGGTCAAAGATAAAATGTTAATGGAGTTCCGGTATCTTGAGATGGGAATTACCAGTATTTGAATTTGATTTTGCTTCAAGGTTAATGTGAGCATGTATAAGATAAGATGTATTCTGTTGTAGCACATGCTACTTATAACTACCAACAAAAACTACCAACATAAATTATATTTCGGTGTTAAAGCACTTCAATTTTTATCATGAAACTTCATCTTGCGTTACAGATTACTTCTCTACCATATCTTAAGGATAAAATTTACCTTTGCAACAAGGGTAATAAAAAATTGTGGGAGAAAACATTAAATGCATGTGTAGGATGGTCATGAACAAGACAATCTTAGTAACTTTTAGGGATATTGTTTAAAATATATATATATATATATATATATATATATATATATATTAAAGTTAAGTTCCTTAAGGATATAAAACTAACGTTGTCCATAATGATAAGTCTAAAATATATACATTCTTGACAATTTTAATTTTTAAATATGTATGACGAAATGATGATATTAGGGAGTAAATCTCGAAATATCTCGTATTTCCTTAATACCTAAGGACAAAGCAAAATGCAATCTTACAAAAGCTGCAAATATAGCAACTCAGAAGAAACAACAAAAGCCACCAATTAAATTGGAAAAGAAAAAGTTGTTTCTCATTTAAGTTTTAATCTTAAGGAGAAGCAGTGCACTAATTGTCATGTTAGGCGTGCCAAATGGTGTACTTCTTAATTTGATAATTTCACAGATTAAATTAATTTTGGCTACATAAGACCCATGTGATGGATAGATTAAGTCGCAGTATCTTACATCACTATGTCTATGAAATGTTCTCTAAAATGTCTAAAGTCAAATGATGCTGAAAGATGCATCTATTTGCGTAATGACAATAAGTTCAAGTTGAGGCAATAAAGAAATTTAGTTTACTATGAAAGAACTGTTTTTTCAAGATTTATTTTCGTAAAGTCTTACTATTTCCGTCTTTGGGAGAAAATCATTATTTTTAAATAAATTAAGAGATTTCTTGATTTATCAAGTTACTAAAGAAAATTCAGCTTTTGTTAAAGTTTCAGTTTTGAAGTTCTCGAGTTCTTTCTACAGTTGTGAAAAAACATTTTTTAAGTAATATAATTGCCTCATAAATCTTTTACTCTAGTACTTAAGGTACAAAAGTTATATTAATCTGTGAAAATTCAGTCAAGTTATGGTATATGAGATCATGTCATACTTCCTAAAGGAGAATAAGAAATCATGTTACTATAATTCTCAAACATAGGGTGTGTTGTTAAAGTTGAGAGTTCACTCAACTTAAAGATCAAAACATTATGTTCATACAAAATATCAATTTATTCGGTATACTTAATGTTTCAAGTTCACCCAATATAGTTTATTAAATTCCTATAGAGAAATGTAATATCATCTTTAGGTACATCATAAAGGGTTTATTCCACTATAATGGTGTCACTTAAAATATGAACTATGATAAATTAGAATTTCTCTAAATTGGAACACTTGAGATTGCAACTTGCATTATATAGAATATTAACTAAAGTACTTACTTGTTTAGAATATCCAATTAAAACTAAAGTCTTAGTGACTTTAAGAACATAATTTTGATTCAATAGAGGTAAGTTACTAAGTATTCTAAAGAAGTCTAAGTTAAAAGTTTTAGATTCCACATTAAGTGTGGAAGGAATGTTTAGTTCTTTTAAGAGAATGTCAAATTTTAAGAGTGAAAGGAATGTTTAGTTCTTTGAGGATGCTAAGTTTGCGGGGGGAGATAAAGTTAAAGACATTGTCTTTCAGGAGGAATATGTTTGTATTCTTATGAATGTATTGAATAGGTCTTGACTTCTTTGTCATTCTATTCAATATAATGCAAGTTAAGACAATTTCAAGGAAACTTCCTGTATGAAAAGTAGTTTCAAAAGAACAAACTTCAGCATCTCAAGAACTATAACATTAAAGATATACTATGAATTTTACGAGATGTATATGATTATTGTCTCTTAATGGCAACATTGTGAGACAATATATATAGTGCATCCAGAAACCTTGTGTCAAAAGACGCATGGATTATGGTTTGCAAGCTTAGAAAATCCATGTGAGTATTTCAGTAAAGTTTTGAATGGTATTTAAAGTTTATCAAGTAATTATCTCAATTAATTTTGAGATGAATTTAGTAAATATCATAAGGTCCGTGGGAGTAAAACTGTAGTATGATTGCATTGCTTTTGATACTCTTTCTTATAAGAGAATAGTACAATTTAATTAATACCCTAAAAGTTGTTCTTAAGTATGTTCTGATTAGAATAAATGTTGGCAAGATATTTGAGTAACTCAGAAAAGACCATTTAGTAAGCAGCCAAAATGAGTCTTATAGTACTTCAACTATTTTAAAGGATCCATGCTTACATGTCGGAGGTCAGGTCAGTTTGAGATCGTAAAGTATACTGACTCCGATTTAGGTGGATGCCTAAAAGTATGATTTTACATCAAGCCATGTTCATCTGCTTGTTATGCGAGTCATTTTAGAAAGAGTACTTAATCGTCTCGTATGGTAAATACTTTCATGACAACGGTGTCCGTGGTGTGTTATAAGGCGTCCAAATATAAAAGTATGACTGTATACTTTTGTCACGGGGCTGCATGAAGTGGATAGCGTTGAAACGTACCACTAAAGTTATTTTGTGACAATAATCTGCAGTTATACATTCTAACAATAGGATATTGATAATGTCAAATTACACAAGACATCATGTTTCTAGTTGTTGAATAAAGATTTCAGAGTAAACAGTCGTCTATAAATTGCATCAACACAAACTCTGTATCGTGGATCCACTAATTAAAGAAGTGTCACCCAAAAGGTTTTATGAGCGGGTCGCTTGTATGGATGACATATCAGTTAAGGAAATTCAGCTTATGTGGGAGTTTGTAGATGTTTTACAGTATAGACGCTTTCGGTCAGTCCGGTTTAAGGATTTTAAAGTTGTTTCTGCAGAAATAAAGTTTCCAGTAAAGTTATACTCTGATTGAAGCTTGAGTTTTGATCTCACTAAGGTTTAATGGAGGACTAGTTGGAAACAGGCATGTTATGGTCATGTTACATGAAGTTTCCATGCTACGCATCCACATCATGATCTATGTCATTCAGTTATATTGACATACGTGACCGTTGATGGGTCGAGTCACGATAAATGCAACGAAGACCCCTTCGACCCTATGTTGGTATGATTGATGGACGAGATTGGTTGTAGATACATTCAGTAATGACAGTAAAGGAGCTCAATTCGGTTAAGCATAATTTTGAAGTTCACATGTAGCCCAAGTGGGAGATTGCAGGATCTTTTATCCAAGAATGTTGGATCGTTAATCCAACGTTGGGCTTATATGTTAATAATTATGTGATACGAAATGTCATTAATAATAAGCCCAATAAAAGTAATCTAAAGTTCGGTTAAATTATGGGCTTAATGTATCTAATAGGGTGTGGGCCTTTAATGGGTAGAGACTGTTGTAACTGGTGCTTACGATGATGGACCGAAGCCCAAGTTACGGAATTAGGGCACCAGGGTTTAAAGGTGGTCATGGTCCCCAAATCACACAAGTCACTTTCTATACTACATCCCATCGATAGTTAGATCAAGAGAGAATTAAAGGAACTCTCAAGAGGTTCGTGCTGATTTGGAAGACCAACCACACGATGTTTCGCAAGCAATTAATCATACGGTGTAAGGTACGCTTTCGCAATCCAGTTCTTTGGTATATGTATTTAATTATCGATGATTTGACATGAACGCTCTTGGGTTTCGATTTCGGTCCCAACACTAGTATCCAAAATGAACTTTTAAGTAGTCAATTACGATCTGTCATCATCCATTCATTATGATGACTAAAACGAAAAGACCTTATGAACAAAAATGAACATGATCAATGCTGGCTGTTGTCGATCCAAAGACAATCGTAAACTCATGCGTCCACCAAAACAGTGCATTTTGGTAGGTGGGGAGGCATTTTGAGACACTCACTGTTAGTAATAGATGTCTAAAACTGACTTTGTGGTTAGATGATGATGCAGTCGCAATGTTTTGTAACTAGAATTATGTTTGGACTAACGCCAAATAAGGGTCCAGGGCTCTTATTAACACTCGTGCAAATTTCCAAGCTGTGATACGTGAGTACTTTCATTACTCAAAGTGTTCTGATTCGTTATATCTGAAACTACATTCTTTTTCTCTTTTTATTTGTCTACTAATCAAAAGGCAACGAGAAATGGAATGAGATCTTACAAAAATCAGAGGAATAATGGTGTTTTGATGCATTTTCTACCAAAAATCATACATAATATTAATGCTTGTTCCTATTTTGTGACGAGTCTTTGGTGAATGTTGTCATTTAACAAAAATCGGTTTTAACGATTGATATTGTTCGGATATTCATTGTCAGTGAAATAATCCACCCCCGATGGAGGTTGTGTCTCCTAAGAACCATGCTTTCGTTTTGTTCAACTAACACTACATGTGAGACTAGCCGAAGATTGTCACGTTGTAAACCATCTGATGCCTAAGTCAGAAAATTGGAATATCTAACGATCTAACGATACAATAGTCATTAAGTTCAGATGGGATCAGAAGATAGGTAAAGTGATGTTCAATACATTACCCTCGGATCCGACCAAAGTTCTCTGGAAGTGGTGGGTGCGATAAAATCCCTTGCACAAAGTCTTTTAAGCCAACTGAGAAAATGGTGGATCATATTGGTGGGGAGTTGGGCAAAGTGGTGGTGGCAGCTCGGGGTGGGACTTAAAAAAAAGGGCAGCCCGGTGCACGAAAGTATTCCCGCAATGCAAGGGTCCGGGGAAGGGTGTCACCGCAAGGGTGTATAAGGGGCAAGCCTTCCCCTGTGTCATGGACGGAGGTTCCGGGTTGCACAGGCCGACGGCGCCTCGTACGAGCGTCGATCCGCATAGGCAGATGGCGTGCGTTCGGGCGCCTAGCCGCACTGGCGAAGCGCTCGAACGGTGCCCAGCGTCCATGACGCAAGGTTGGAAGGCCACATAGTTGGTGGTCGTCGGTCTCCTTCGGTCCCCTACGGCCGGTCCCGTCGATCCCTTCAATGCCCCTCGGTCCGCCCCTTTGGTACCCTTCAAGGCCAACGTCTAACACGAGCGTCCAGTCGCACGGGCGACAGACGAACATCGGGCGGCCGGAGTTCACTGCTGTCGGCGCCCTGCGGTGCCCAGCGGGAAAGCTATGTTGGTATTTTGAAGTCCTTCGATGGGCCACTCCATCGGGGTGGCGATTGACCTAGTCTATGAAGATCTTGAAGACTCAAGTCTTAGTATAGGCTCAATGTAATTTTATTATGTTTTAATGTCTTTTTGTAATAATAAGCAGTTAGTGCCTTTCCGAACTCTGTTGGTGAAAGGGTTGACGAAAACCTTGTAAGCATTATAGTTGGGAAAGAGTTAATGAAGGAAAAGTTGTTTACTTCTTATTTCAAATTGTAATTCAATCAAAGATTCTTAAGTCCTGACATCCGAGTAGCAATTCCTTTTTATGTGCTTAGATAAATGATTGCTACGACTGTTGCCTAGTTACTGTTGTTCCTCTAAAATGTTCTTCGAACGGAAGTGCGACGAACAACAAAAGAGAATGCGGAAGTTACTTGTGTTGACGAGTGACTAGCCGCACGGTGCCCCCTTTGTTGGTTTATACAAGGACGCCCCGTGACAGGTGGTATCAGAGCTTCGGCTCAGATCCATCGGGATTACCGAAGCAATGACTGGCAAGCCATCTAGGGTCGATATGACTACCCCTGCTGACGATAGATCTAATTACCCCACTTCATATGAAATACCAATGCCCGCTGCCAAACAGCGTGCAAAGGAACGTGTTTCGGCTGTTGAATAGTCCAGCGCGAAAATGTTACAATCAATTGAATCCCTAGAGAGGGACATCGGGTTGCTCAAGCAAGAGAACCTTAAGCTTGTAGGAAGGGTTGAGGTCCTTGCAACAGAGAATGTAGATTTGGGTGGGAAGTTAAATGAGTGCCGGGACTTGTGTCAAGCACTCCATGATGCGTCAGGAGATCATGGGCGAAGCCTTGAAGCGCTTTCGCTAACAGTTGATACCCTTCAAAGAGCCCTGCGTAATCAACCGCAGGTGAGTGCCGAGGCACCTCAGAAACTCAGGACACCGGAACCCAAACACTTTAATGGTGCGAGGGATACCAAAGAAGTCCAAAATATCATTTTTGACTTGGAACAAAATTTCTTTTCGGCAGATGTTGTGGATGACCCCCAAAAAGTTGCTTTTGCCCCGTCTTACTTGGCCGACAACGCCAAGCTTTGGTGGAGGACATCCTTTGCGGAAGTTCAAGTCGGGAGAATACGGTTTGATACATGGGACAGTTGGAAGGCTGCTTTGAGATAACATTTTCTACCTGAAAATGTCGACTATAACACGCGACGTGCTTTGAGGGATTTGAAGCACACTGGCACCGTTAAAGATTATGTGAAACAATTTTCTCAGCTGATGTTGGACATTTGTGGCATGTCCGATATAGACAAATTTTTCACCTTTCTAGATGGTTTAAAGCCATGGGCTCGGCTAGAACTTCAACGCCGGCAGGTTCAAGACCTACATTCGGCTTTGAGAGCGGCTGAGAGTTTGCAAGATTATCACGGTTTGGAAAGGGAACCGAAGAAGGATACTCGCCCAACTCAAAACACTGGGCCTCCGAAAAGTAGCAACATGCCTTTTCAACAGTTTACTCCAATGAGCAGTGGGGAGCACCCCGCGTTCAGTCAGAACAGTTCGAATCGAGGGAAACTTATAAACTGATGCAAGAACGAGTAGTGGTGGTCCGCGGTGCGGCTTCTTTTTGTGCCAAGGGCCACATCGTGCGGCCAATTGTCCCGGGAAACAGTTGGCCAACGCAATGGTTTCGTTTGCCAGGAATGAGTGTGCCTCATCTGCACAGTCAATGGTGACCACTTCGGAAGGATGCGGAGAAGGATCGATCATAGGGGAAGATATAATAGAATCTGATGAGAGGATTCTTGGTGCCTTCTCTCACTGGTGCAACTCCATCGAGTACAGTGAGTCGGCGACCCCAAAGGATAAGGCAATCTCGACAAGTTGTGTATCTAAGAATAAGGGAATGGTGAAGCCTCAAAAGAGAAAAAGGGTCTAATGTACATGGACGTCAAAATTAATGGGAAGCCAATCCGTGCCATGATTGACACGGGAGCATCGCACAATTACCTGGCCAACACCGAAGTTGCACGACTAGGTTTGGTTGTAGAAAGTGGTATCGGAAGGATGAAGGCGGTCAATTCTCCGGCACATCCCGTTGTCGGAATGGCAAGGGACGTTGCCCTTAGAATGGGACCGTACGACCAAAAATTAAACCTCTCTGTAGTCGTTATGGACGATTTCAAGATGATCATTGGGTTGGAATTCATGCAAAACACTAAAACGGTGTCCCTTACCCACTCCGACGCGTTGCTGATGTTAGGGGACAAACCATGTATCATTCCAACGTACAGTCCAGTAGGTGGAAAGAATTTGTCAGCTATTCAGTTTGAAAAGGGGTGCAAACGGGACGAACCATTATTTCTATGTTCCCTCCGGTTAGAAGAGATCGAGTCGCCGTCACGGCCTATACCAGAAGGAGTAAAGACTCTGTTAAGAGAGTTCGAGGATACCATGCTGGACGAGTTACCTAAGAAGTTACCGCCGCGGCGCGATGTAGACCACGAAATAGAACTGGTGCCTGGCACCAAACCACCGGCCAGGACCCCCTATCGGATGTCGCAGCCTGAACCAGAAAAGCTCAAGAAACAGTTGAAGGAAATGTTGGAGAGCGGAATGATAAAGCCCACTAAGTCCCCATATGGAGCACTGGTGCTCTGTCAGAAGAAGACTGACGGTACTTTACACATGTGTTGCGACTATCGTGCCCTCAATAAGATTACCGTGAATAACCGTTATCCTATACCGTTGGTGGCCGACTGCTTCGATCGGCTCAGTCGGGCTAAGTATTTTTCAAAAATTGACCCGCGCTCTAGATACTGGCAGGTGAGATTTAAAGAAGGGGATGAATTGAAGACTACAGTGGTTACGAGATATGGAGCATTTGAATTCTTGGTGATGCCGTTCGGCCTCACCAATACTCCCGCAACTTTTAGTACCCTGATGAACCAAGTACTACAAGGATTCGTGGATGAATTTGTAGTGGTGTATCTGGACGATATTGTGATCTATAGCGCTACGTTGGAGCAATATGTGGGCCACCTGAGGAAAGTGTTCTTGCGACTGTGGGAAAACGAGTTGTATGCTAAGTTATCAAAATGCTCGTTTGTTCAGGCAAGCATCGACTTCCTAGGCCACATCGTGGAACAAGGAAGGATACGTATGGATCCTAAGAAGATCCAGGCCATCAAAGACTGGCTACCCCCTACGAATGTGCACGAGTTGCATTCTTTTCTTGGCCTAGCTAATTACTAGCGTCGATTTGTAGAAGGGTATTCGGCGATCGCCAAATCTCTGACCGATTTGTTGAAGAAGGAAAAAACGTGGAATTGGACCACGGAGTGCCAAGCCAGTTTCGAGTTATTGAAGATAGCGATTATGTCGGACCCTATTCTGGCTCTTCCGAGCAGGTCCAAACCATTCGAGGTACGAACTGATGCCTCAGATTTTGCTTTGGGAGGAGTATTGGTTCAGAATGGCCACCCGGTGGCGTTCGAGAGCCGAAAACTGAAGGATATGGAACAACGGTATTCCACTCACGAGAAGGAACTGTTAGCCGTCGTCCACTGCCTATGACTATGGCGTCATTATTTGTTGGGCCGTCCGTTTGTAGTGAAAACAAACAACACCGTAGTTAGTCATTTCTTGTCTTAACCAAATTTGGCAGGCAAACAAGCTCGTTAGCAGGAGCTGTTGGCGGAATTCAACTTCAATTTAGAGTATCGTGCAGGTTCTAATAATCAAGTGGCAGATGCTCTTAGCTGAAGAGCAGATTTGGGGAGAGTGGCGAGTGGCGACATTGACGGTGAGTAATGTCACCACCTTAGTAAGAGAACAGATTGAGGGATTGCTTCCGAGTGACCTCGAAGCTCAGACTTTGGTGAAACTAGTCGAGCAAGGAAAGGCTCGACAGTTCTGGATGAATGGGGGATTGTTGAAAACCAAAGGCAACCGTCTTTACGTGCCCAAAGGCGGGAATCTTCGGAAATTTTTACTGGCAGAGTGCCACGACACCATTTGGGTCGGACACCCCGGAGAGCAACGTACGTTACCGCTCATCCAGCGAGCATATTATTGGCCAAAGATGGTGGACAATGTGGATACCTATGTTCGTACCTGCTTGGTCTGTCAACAAGATAAACCTGATCGAAAGAAGAAAACCGGCTTGTTGGAACCTCTGGTTATCCCAACAAGGCCGTGGGAGAGTGTCTCCATGGACTTTATTTCGGGATTGCCTAAAGTAGGAGACTTGGGCACGATTTTTGTGGTGATTGATCGGTTTTCAAAGTATGCAACGTTTATACCCGCGCCCAAATATGTTTCGGCAGAAGAGACTGCAAACCTCTTCTTTAAGCACATCGTGAAGTATAGGGGCCTACCGCGGGATACTGTTAGTGATCGTGACTCTCGCTTTACTGGCGTCTTTTGGACAAAGTTGTTTCGCTTACTTGGGTCTAAACGAAATATGAGCTCGAGTTTTCATCCACAATCTGATAGCCAGACGGAGCGGTTCAACTCAATGCTGGAGGAATATCTCAGACATTTCGTTATTGGGTCTCAGACAAATTGGGTTAAATTATTGGACGCATCACAGTTATGCTTCAATGCTCAGAAGAGTTCTTCCACCAACAGAAGCCCCTTTCGAGATTGTTAGTGGACAACAACCTCTACTGCCACATACTGTGGACTCTGACCTAGGTGCCAGATCTTCTCTCGCCAAAGAGTTTTCGAAGGAATGGGAACATAATGTTGAAATGGCACGCAGATATTTGGAGAAATCTCAGCAACGCATGAAGAAACACGCAAATCAGAATCGCCGTTTTGTGGAATTTAGTGTGGGTGACTTAGTTTTGGCTAAGGTTCCAGACCCACGAATATCGAAGGCATCAAGGGGTCGGGACCCTCGGTTGATGCAGAAATACATTGGATCGATTCCTGTTACAAAACGAATTGGGAAGGTGGCCTACCGGGTCGCTCTCCCTTCATGGTGCCAGGCGCACAATGTCCTTCATGTTGGTCTACTAAAACCTTATTTTGCAGATCAAGAGGACGCCTCTAGGAATAATCCCAGCCGGCCGGAACTATAACTCCGGAATACACGAAGAAGAGTGCTGGAAGCCATTTTGGACCAACGAGTCGTCATAACAAAGAAAGGCATATTTGACAAATATTTGGTGAAGTGGACGGGATGCGGCAATGAAGACCTCACATGGGAGCGTACGCGTACCCTAAAGGCGTCGTCTCATCTAATTGAGGCATTCTAGGCCTCTATGGCGCCGGGGACGTCGCGAACTCAAGTGGGGGAGGATGTCATGGACGGAGGTTCCGGGTCACACAGGCCGACGGTGCCTCGCACGAGCGTCGAGGCGCATGTGCAGATAGCGTGCGTTCGGGCGCCTAGCCGCACTGGCGAAGTGTTCGAACGGTGCCCATCATCCATGACGCAAGGTTGGAAGGCCACATAGTCGGTGGGCGTCGATCTCCTTCGGTCCCCTATGGTCAGTTCCGTCGGTCCCTTCAATGCCCCTCGGTCCGCCCCTTCGGTACCCTTCAAGGCCGACGTCTAGCACAATCGTCCAGTCGCACGGGCGACAGACGCACGTCGGGCGGCCGACGTTCACTGCTGCGGGCGCCCTGCGGTGCCCAACGGGAAAGCTATGTTGGTATTTTGAAGTCCCTCGATGGGCCACCCCATCGGGGTGGCGATTGACCTACTATATGAAGATCTTGAAGACTCAAGTCATAGTATAGGCTCAATGTAATTTTATTATGTTTTAATGTCTTTTTGTAATAATAAGCAGTTAGTGCCTTTCTTAACTCTATTGCCTTTCTTAACTCTATTGGTGAAAGGATTGACGAAAACCTTGTAAGCATTAATGTTGGGGAAGAGTTAATGAATGAAAAATTGTGTACTTCTTATTTCAAATTGCAATTCAATCAAAGATTCTTAAGTCCTGATATCCGAGTAGCAATTCCATTTTATGTGGTTAGATAAATGATTGCTACGACTGTTGCCTAGTTAATGTTGTTCCTCTAAAACGTTCTTCGAATAGAAGTGCAACGAACAACAAAAGAGAAGACGGAAGTTACTTATGTTGACGAGTGACTAGCCGCACGGTGCCCCCTTTTTCGGTTTATACAAGGACACCCAGTGACACCCTGTCACATTTGACAAGAGGCCGCTCCCAGGACTTGAACCCGTAACCTTTCAGTCACACTCGTGAGGAGTTCATATTAGTAAGGAATTGAGTACTATATTTTTTTTTACACTTCCCTTTGATTTTTATATTTTGTCCAAGCCATCATTCACAAACGAAAAAAATTGCTTTGGATGGTGCTTCTCTCTGCACTTTCTCTCTAAAATAGTGCTTTTCCTTTCCCTGTTGCTAGGGTTTCTTTCTCCCGCTATTTTAGCGGCGCCTCCTCCACAGCAAAAGTCTGGCTACCTTTGTTCTTCCGCCACCTTCTCCTCCTCTTGTTTTTTCAGATCTGAGATCTATTTTCTCCACTCAGAAGCCCTTACCCCACGACCCCCTTTTTGCTTCCTATTTTCTCTCAAGAGGCTCAAACCTCTCATGGCCTTCATCACTCCACTGTCCATTTCCTTCTTTTCAGAATTTGGGATCAAAAAAATTGCTTTGGACTTCCGATAATAGCTTATCAGGAGCCATTCCAGATAGTCTCAGCAGTTGCACAAGTTTGCAAGAACTTCACCTGGAGAGGAATTCTCTTACTGGAGAAATACCCGCCAGGCTAAGGGCTTTAAGGGGTTTGCCGTATTTAGATCTTTCACATAATAATCTGTCAGAGCGAATTCTCAGATTTCAAGGTGAAATGGATCTCGTGCAACTCAACCTACCTTTCAACAGGTTCCAAGGTGAAATCCCATCTTTAGGTGTTTTTCAAAACGAAAGTGCAATCTCGGTCGAAGGTAACAATGAAATTGTGTGGAGGAGTTGGATACTTAGGCCTTCACGTTGCCCATCAATCCAGAAAAAAAAGAGCTTTCAGCAGTATGGAAAGTATTGATATATACGAGTAGCTGGTGCTGTAGGCGCAATCATTGTACTTTCAGCATGCTTCTGCCGGTTTTTCTCATACAGGAAACGAAAAGCTAACAATGTTGAATCCTCCTTGCACTCATTCAAGGTCAAGTTTCTAAGACTGTCATATGCAGAGCTTCTTAAAGCCACTGGTGGATTTTGTGCCGCAAATTTACTTGGTGCTGGAAGATTTGGATCTGTTTATAAAGGTATTCTCGAAAGAGAAGAGACCCTTCTGGTGGCTGTGAAGGTTCTTAATCTCAATACTCGTGGAGCTTCTAAAAGTTTCTTATCAGAATGCAACGGTTTAAGGCGCATAAGACGTTGAAATCTCGTAAAATTATTATGTGTCAGAGCACAGACTTTCAGGGTAATGACTTCAAGGCACTGATCTACGAATATATGGCCAACGGGGATTTAGGTGGATGGATTCATAAGAAATCAGACAACGAGACATCTGATGGTCAAGAAAGTCGAAGTCTTGGCATGAAACAGAGACTACATATGGCAATTGATATCGCATCTGCACTTGAGTATCTCCATTCGGGTACCGGTTCAACTGTAGTTCATTAAACAAGTAAGAACTTGAGTTTACCTGGATTTCCATTAAAATGAGAGAGTAGTAATAGGAAAAGGCGATGGTTCCCAAAGCTTGGAAGCTTCTCCAGATTTCATCTGCTTCAGTGTCTGTTTCGATGTTTCTTCCTGTTACACTTCCCATCAGTTTTCGTTTCCCGCGTAAGAAAGCAAGGGAAAAAAAAAACATTTCTACGACAATGAAGTTTTTCAAGAATATGAGAATTTGATGGGACAAAAGTCAGTTTAATTTATACCTACAACTTTCGCAATCCCAAGGCCAAAACCGATGGTGCAGAAAATAAAGGATATAGCTGCAGAAATATAAAAAAGCCACCACAACTGATTCAAATCCGTGATTTGTGAGAAAACTATCTCCACAATACCAAATGCACCATGTAGGGAGTGCTAGAAACTTTGCAAGGACTATTGCGCCCCTGTGAATGGAAACAGTTAGACCTCTCAATCGCCCTGTTTCATAAATGCCACGATGTTAGTTTTATTACGTCTAGCACATGGTAATGACGAGGTGAGATTCTGATACAAAATCCTTTTCCACGAACTGTGACATCTTATTGAATGCCTCGTCTACAAGCTTAAGGTTACAAATATAGTAGTAGGTATTTATATTTTCGTAAATGAATTGATCTAATAGCAAAATACCTCCTAATTCGACGTAACACAACAAATTAAACGCTGTGAATATGGAAAATATTCCATATCCTATGTGCGCAATCGAGAAAAGGAAAAACCATTGCAACTCCTTGTCATTTTCAATCAAAGAGGCAAAAAGACCCTCTTATATTTTCCACTTAAGGTTTAACTTATTACGCATATTCGCACAGGGTTTATCATCAGAGTTCCTAAACAATGTGTAATATCATTTCAAATATGAAAATTAAAAAGAAAAATATATCATGACTTGTAATGCCCAAATCCATTCTTACATCATGCTTATGGAAGATGCAATGGTGTAACCAAGAGTTACTCCAGAAAGATTCAAATACTGAAGTGCACCACAAACTTTTACCCTGAACCCGCCTGAAGACCAAATTGAAAGTTCACAACCTCATTAAAAAGAGAAAAAAAGAAAAAAATAACATAAGATTAAACATAGGCTTAGACTCAACAAACATAAATAAGAAATAGTATTACATACCGAGATGAGTTCTCACAACATCCATATAAGTGCGATTTCTCTTACCAGGATCCGGGTCGCCAGTCCAATAACATTCTGCATAGAAGTGTTAATATGTCACAGACGAAAACATCCCAATTGGGCTATGGCCCAAGCCAAGGACATAGACCCAGCACCAACAAGTGATGTTATGATGTGAGCACTTGAAGTCCCTAAATTTCCTATTCAAAAAACAACTATCAATAAGTAACTTTGACTGTGGTCGAGTTTTAACGATTCTTTCAAGCAGACGAGTTGAGCAAACTGAGGTCGCTTTTTGTTATGTTGTTCACATTTGTTTACACTGCCTAACAGTTCTAAAAAGTGGGTGGTAGTGGAATCCTAGCCAAGAATCTGTTCTTTGATATGAGTTCTGATAGCATGTTAGACTCGTGTGTCATTCGCGATATCAGCTTATATATGAACCCTCTCATGTAGGTTGTAAATGACACGTTGAATTGCATCTCAATTAGGGCTGTGCAAAAAAAATCGGATCGATCGAATCGAGTGAAAATCGATCGAATGATCCGATCCGAAGATCGGATCGAATATTTGATCCGACTTTTGATTTTTGCCTTAGGATCGAACCCCCATTTGATTCGATCCTCGATTTTAGAGGCAGAGAATCGGATCGGATCGAATACTCATCTTATTTTTTAAAAATAAATAAATATATAATAGTATATATAATATTATATTTTTATCTATAAAGCTAAGCCTATTAATGCTACTAAGATATTTCTATATATATGTTAATATTATATTTTTATATATACACATACCTAACATCTTTTTCTGGGTCAATTTGAAAGCCATGTTTCTATCTTTGAGAAACATATACAATTGTTAATTTGTAACACCTTGTGAATTTTGTAATTGAGTAACTCTGTTTGAATGTTGTGGTTGATCCTATTGATATTAAATTAAATAAAAAAAAAAAAGGATCGAAATCGAATCGAATCAGATAGAAATTGAATAATTTTGGATCGAATCGGATCGTTTTAAATTGATTCGATTTTGATCCTCATTTCACCAGGATCAAAATCGACTTCTAGCCTCGATTCGATCCAATTCGATCCGATCCGATCCAAATGCACACCCCGAATCTCAATCTCTCATATATCGAGAGTTAGATCGATATTTAATAATAGGGATAAAAGCATTAAGTCCCCCTAACTATGCACGTTTTTGCGCTTTGCCCCTTAAACTAATTTAATAAGTGTTTTGCCACCTAAACTATGCTAATATGTGCGATTTGTACCATTGGTGTAGTTTTGGCCATTTTTTGCCGGAATATTTCTCCCTACCCGACTCATATGTGTTGTACTAGATGTATTTTGGTAGTTGATGACAAAAAGTAGGCGAAAAAAACATCTCGAACGGAGAATATTCCGGCCAAAAAATGCCAAAAATACATTGTTGGTGCAAATTGCATAGATGACCATATTTTATGGGGAAAAACGCTTATTAAATTAGTTTAAGGGGCAAAGCCCAAAACGTGCATAATTCATGGGACTTGATGCTTTTATCCCTTAATAATATATGTACGTATATATATGTGTGTGTGTTTGTCTCACATGTACATAACGTTTTTCAAATACAAGGTGGCAAGAGGGATTTGAACCGAAAATCTTTTTCTTTGGTCTAAACTGCAACATTATGTTTAATTTGACAATAGATCGTATATATATACATATATATATGTATATATATATATATATCAAGATCGGTTACAGGTGTGGTACACCGACTCTATTACAAACTAGGCTCACTTAGACTAATGCTAGTTCTGAGTAGGTTTGGTCTGAAACACCTCGAACTGACGTTAGATGCTCTGATGGATGTCGGAAGTATATCGGGTGTAACGTCGGAGGTGATATCGGGGATGATATCGGAGACCTTCCATGTCGGGGATGAGTCTAGGCTGACGTCAGGGGTGACATCGTATGTAATGTCGAATAGTGTATCAGTGATATATATCGGAGATATATACCGAGCTCTATGTCGAATGCTATATCGCGCATGCTCGATATAGGTGAACAGTAATTGCGGATGATTAAAGCTTACCTTAATTATCGGAATGCGGATATTTATAGGTCTCGAAAAGCGGGGACCGCACACGTAATTAACACATGGACAATACCATATCGAAGGTAATATTCAATATGCATGTCGGGGAAGACCCCTGACATAGGTAAAATATGGGCCTTGCCCATGAGCCATCCCTATAGGGAAATACCCATATTATGTAGCCCCAAAATTTGAATTAAATCTAAGTTTGATCTAAGTTTGAATTATCAGTACCTCTTGTCCTGCCAGTTCGGACGACGGAGCTTGGATACGAGAATTTACTCAAAGATGCCGGTGGACCCCCAGTATAATTGGCGTATTCGAGAGGTCCTTATTCGAAATTATTATGATTTGTATTTACCGTAGTTATAAGGTCATCATGATAGAATGGTAGAAAAGTGTTTTTTAAGCTTGATATCGAATGTTTCCCGATAACTTATGTCGTGTGTAAAATTCGACATTGTGGATATTTAATGCATATCCGTACGTTTTGCGCCTATAAATAGTAGCCTTCTGAAGAGAGGATAATTCATTTTGTCTTCTAGTGCATTCAAATCTTCTTTAGAAAAGGTATTTCGGGGATACCCAACATTGATTACGATATGCCCCCTCCCCTTTTCGACATTTTCCCTTGATTTACAAATTCATTTTTCGATATCTGAATTCCACATGATACTCGATATGAGTATTCGATATATTTGATCGATATCTTCTTCGATATGATAATCGATTTGATTCTCACCTTGTGTTATGTGTTTGTAGATTTCAATTTTTCGGCTCGCTTATCTTTTGTATCTTTTTGAAAGTCATGGCTGGTATTGCGCGCATGCAGAGGATTTTGGAACTTCAGGCGGAAGAGGCTGCCGCTCTAGCGGCAAGAGGAGAAGAAACCTCGTCTGTTTTCGGTATGGGAGCAACGGTTATAGGAGGTGGGGTCGCCTCTATGGCGACGTTGGAACAGACTGGCCTGGTTGTTGGTGTCTCAATGACCGGTGATATGCCTCAAACCGTAGCGAGTGAGAGTGTGGTGGAGAAAGTTGCTCCGGTCGCTGTCAGAATTGGAGGGGAGGGGGTCCTTGAAATTGTCGAGGGCATGACTGGGGCGATTGCGTTGCTAATGGTCGTATCTAGGGATATTGATGTTGCAGGATCTACGCAAGCTCGCCCTCCGCCGGTGGAGGAAACTGAAATCCGTCCCCCACCCGAGGACAAAGAAGCAGGTGGAGCTACTACTTCAAGGCCAGCTTTAGCTGGTGATTATTTGGAGGGAAATTCTTCAGACGTAGGGGTTGCAGTTCAGAGCAATTCCCTCAGTGGAAACTAGTGTAGTAGAGCTGGGATGTTCTTTTGAGGTTCCTATACTGCTAGATGAAGAGGCTTCAGATCTGGCCGTTATTGCGGTTAAATGAAAGGGTCCTGCTGCTAGCATTGGTTCAGAGATGCCTCATTTTCAAGGGTTTAGGATTAATCATGCCCAGAAGTCCGATGCACCTACCATCTGGCCCTCTTCTCATTTTGGTTGAACGAAGGCTCGAGATAAGGGCTCCTCAGTCCGACGACTCCTTCCTAGGCAAGGGCGTACTAGGCCCAGACCTAGTGTCCAAGGTAAAAAGGTAGATTTCTGGGAGGATGATGCGGTTTGCGGCATGGTACGGGCCTTTCTCCCCCGGCTAGGGTCCCCATATTGAGTGAATTGGAGCGGGTGCATAACGTGCATCGTAATGTGCACATTTTTCAGAGTGTAAGTCGTCGACGTTGACATTGAGAAGATGGCCGATTTCAACCTTATGGCCTTGGAGAAGCTCGAGGCTGATAAGGAGGAGGCTCTGCACAAATGCTTGCTGATCCAAGAACCATATGATGATGCTTGTGTTGAGCATGAAAAGCTTGTTGTCTTGTCCGATGAGTACAAGGAGCATGCCCTCAAAGAGTAGAATTATCACCGCTTGGCCGAGCGTGAGCTTGCGAGGGTGAAGGTGGAGAATCAGCGTCTCTTGGCTGACCTTGCTAAGGCCCAAACCAATTTGGGGAAAGCGGTAAGTTTGCACGTTTTTTAAACATATTTTTCTCCCATAATTCATCTCTCTAGTTAACATGTCGTCAATATAGGATGAATCTCTTGAGGTCGTGCTGCGTTTTGCCAAGAAATTTCTTGCAAGTGGGACCTATCAAGAGCTCCATGCGGAGCGTGCTATCATGGAGCGAGAATAGGCCTTTCATTCGTTGATAGGGCAGGTAACTGGCAAGTAGGGATTCAAGGAGGTGATCAAGTTCATGGAGCTCAATGCCATGTGTGGTTCGGATGGGTTACAACTTGAATACCGTGAGCCTATGGATGTTGTTTCCGAGCAACCCGATCCATTTTCATCCCTGTTGAAGGAGGAGGGTCCTGCCTGAGCCGAGCCACTTGTTTTTCTCAATGGCGTTGCATCAGCGTGTCATTCATTTGGTTATGTAATAAGTGTGTGAATAATGCTACTATGACCTTATAAGCTTACCTCTCTTTCGTTTATGTTCCAATGGCTTCTAATATTGCATTTCTCCATGCTTCCATGAGTTGGGGATTACGATCCTCTGAGATTTGTAGATCTTGGTTCCCTTCGGTTAGTTGATATCCCGTAGGATTTCTAGGTTGTTACTCTATGTCGGGTTCTCTCCTCCCTATCGCGGTGGATAGGGAATTATCCCACAAGAATTGTAGATATTTGCTTATTTTGGGTGCTCTCCTGCCTATCGAGGTGGTAAGTTGGAAATTTGCTTATTTTTGTTGGAAATTTCATTTTTTGGTGGTAAGTTGATACCACTACTCTCATCTCGTTGAGTGTTGGGCTCCCGATGATGACATTATAGGGAAAATGAAGGTCGAACACGATGTATTGACCTTGATTGTCCTTCGATATGGGTCCTCGCCAAATGATGTGGGTAGTACGACCTGTCCCACACGAATTACTTCGCCGCCACCAAAACCAGTTAATGGGGTGGAAATCGTATCCATCATGTTCTGCTCTAGTGCCATTTTCTCAAAGGCATGCGCAAAAATAATGTTGGAAGAGTTCCATTGTCGATGAGCACCTTCCATACTCGATATTCAGCTATATCAATCTTAACAACAAGCGGGTAGTCGAGTTTATCTGCCTCTAGCGCCTGCGGCGTGGGCTGCTCTATGTCTTTCTTGGTGAATGAAATATCTTGGTCTAGGAAATCCTTCTTCTTAGCTGAGGTCATATAGCCCACGTATGTCCCTATGTGCATCTTGTGGGTTAGCTTCTCATGCCCTTTGACTGAATCTGCACCTATTGGTCCTTCATTGATCATATTGATCATTCCTATGGTTGGTTGGGGCATTGACAATAGACCTTGCACGCTTAGTTGGAGCCTCGATTGCCTTCTGTTTATCTCTCCTGGGGGAACAAGAATGATCCCTGCAAGGCAAGAGGGACCTGTCATCCCTGTTGTGTTCATTCTTCGAGTTTCTCACAAACTCCACCAGCTTGCCTCCTTAATAAGTCTCTCAATCTCATTCTTGAGATCAGTATACTCTTCCGTCTCATGTCTCATATGTCGGTGATATTTGCAGTATTTTCCAGAGTATTTCATCCCTTTGCTCTCCTCAGCTTCCTCGGCTGATTGAGCCATCTGTTCTTCTCTGCCACTGCGAACACCTCCAAGATCCCTCTGTTCGGCGGGGTGTATCTTCTTGAGGATCGATCCCTGTACCGCTCCTTCCCTGGAGCCCTGTTCTGTGCATGATTTGGCTCTACTTGGTTACCATAATGTTTTCCTCGTAGACGATGTCATAGGCGAGCGTATTGATTTGATCTATCGTTGGTGATCTAAGCTTGAAAAACTGTGCCACAAATCTCCTATGCGATGTGGCATTAAATAAGATGAGAACAACCTAATCCCCCTTTGGCTCGTCAACTTTTAGCATCTCATCCTTAAATCTCTTGATGAAATCCTCCAAACTTTCTTTGTCTCTCTGTTTCATCGCATTCAGATGGTTCATGTTAGTCCTCATCCTATTTTGGCTGAAAAATTGGCTTTTAAATCTCTGCCTCATCTGCTCGTAGTTTTTTATAGACCCAACTTATATCCTTGTAAACCAGTCCAAGGTTGCGCCGGTCAGGGTTGTAGCCAAAATCTTTGGCTTGATGTTGCATGAAAACCTGTGCAGGTTCAAAACACTGTCGATGCAGTGAAGATGGTCGGTCAGATCACTCTTTCTGTCATATGTTTTTGATTGTAGGAACTTTATCCCCTCTTCTCTAATACCTCTGATTCAATTTTGAAATTGTCGAATCGTGGATTGACACAACAACTTTGAGAGTTAAGCTGACGTTGCCTTAACTCTTTTATGATCTTCTTGATGAAAGTAATATACAGCGAATTAAAAACACAAGAAGATGTAATTTTAAAAAGTTTTCAATATTATTAAAAACTTTCGAGCCTTAGGCGAAATAACCAATAAAGGTTTTAACAAAATGTTCCTCATAACAATTCACTGACGCTCATTGTTGATCGGACTCAACGAGGCAGACAAGTACAAACTACTTAACTTCTAAGAACTAGACTTAAATAGTTGATACAAAAACTTCGCAAAAGCAAGATGAAGACAATACAATGAAGAATTAATCCCTTGGATTATTTAGCACTATCGTCTTATAATCATCTTGATGAACTTCACACATATTTATAGATTTCTTGAAACTTCCACTCCAAGGTGTGTTGTTCACAGTTTTGGTAACTTTTGTTGTTTTCTTGTTGAATTTGGACTTCCTTGTGAACTCGGTATCTTTGTTGAATAAGTGTTTCCTTTATTACAGATCTAATGAGGTAACACACCTTCTTCAATTCAGAGTAATCATGGAAAGAATCTAAGTTGCAGTAGAACGCCAATTTGTTTCCTTCTTTGCAAACCGTGTTGAGTTGACTATTCAACTTAACTAGAATTATGGAAACTTCAAGTAAGGAATCTTCCATAGCTCTTCCTTATGATTAAGATACCTTCATAGACATAAATATAAACAACTAAAACGTTGAACTTGATTAATAAGTGAATAAAGGGAAAACTTAAATTTGGCAGTTAAATAACAGTTTGCGCGCAGGTTCTCTGGTTTCAATGTTATCCTCAATGTCGTCCCAACATCGCATAACATTGATTTAAGAATACCTTGCACTTTCAATCTCCACCTTTTTGCCTTTCTTCACAAAACCAATACATGTTCCAATCAATTCTTATATCCAGAAGGTTAGAATCAACAAGAAACAAATTAAAACTACTAAACTGCTCCCCCTCAATGCAAACTAACATATTCAAAGTTAAAATAACAAAAACAAGTATTAAGGTCATCACTACATCAAAAGATGTTCAGATTCCAACATTCATCAATGTTGTCTTAACATTGAAACCAGTGAGTTTCCTTCATAAAAGGTTAAACAGAAAAACAGTTTAAAATTTGCTTTCATAAGCAACAACAGTCACAGCAGTTCAAACAGTAGTCATACTTAGAGTTACAGACCATAGCTAGATAACAAGGACATGTCCCTTGATCAAATCAAACCGAATAGAGATAATGTACCAGCAACATAAACATAACATCAGTTTTTAAGAAACAAAACATAAAACTAGAAAGCCAATAATTAAAAATTGGAACCACTCTCCCCCTTTTGTGAAGAAGGGAGTTTTATCCAAATTTTTCATGAAGCTCTCCAGTTCTTTGAGATGTTCCTTCTTGTCCTCAATCTCACTCTGAGTGTCAGCATTGTGCCCCCTGAACCAATTCAACAGATGATCCACAAAAGTTGAGGTTATGACCATGCAATCTTCCTCATTGGACATAGGCACTGAAGTTCCAGTAAACTCCTGAGCCTTCTTCTTCTCTGTTCTTGGTCTTACCACTCCTTTTGGGTTCCAAGGAAGATCTCTCACTCTTGAACCAGATAAGTAACTTGGGAGAATTGTAAGTTCAACTTCATTCTTCCTCCAACCCACAATGGCACTTGCCTTCAATCCTTGCTTGATAAGGATTTGACAGATGAGTGAGGGAAAAGACAGCATGCCATTCTTCCTTCCAGCAACTTCAGACACTGACTTCAAAATCCTCTCCCCATATTCACAGCTAGCCAATTCTTGATCTTGTACACTAAGATTGCTGATTCCTTAGTCAGTACAGTAACATTCTTGCTTGACAGCCAGTTGAAGCATGCAATCTTATGCAAGACAGCACTAAGAGAAGTGAGTTTTGTAGTTGGCAGAGCATCTTTCCAGACTTTGGCCAACACTCCTGTCAAATCTTCAATCACATCATCATAGTAGGGGTCCTCAGATTCTTCAGCAAGTGGGAATCCACAGATCTTGTTGATGGTGTAGGGTTCAATATTGAAGACTCTCCCCCTCACCCAAGATTTTCCATATTTTGGAGACCTGTAATCCCTTATCCACTTGGAGAGATTCAGATAGAATTCCATAACAATCTCAGGAGCATAATCATTCAACTCCATCACAGATTGATGAATCCCTCTTGTTTCAAGCAAGTCCATCACTTTGTGTTCTCTAAAGCTGGCCATCTCTACATCTCTTTCAGTGTGAAGTTCCCTTCTCTTGAAAGAATCCCACTTCTTATCCAAATCTTTTGTTAGAAAATAGAGGGAAAAGTAGTCCTCCTCATCTTCAGGGTAAATCACATACAGTCCATTAGAGTATTCTTCTATCCCTGATGTTGCCTTAATATCAGCAGCAACATCATACTCTTCTTCATCAGTCTTCTCCTCTTCTTTCTCCTCCCCTTCCACTTCATCCTCAACATCCATAACCTCAATTTCCTCTTCCATAACTTGCTTCCCCTTCCTCTTTCTCTCAGCAGCAGCATCAGCAGTATTTTCGATCTTCTTCAGCCTTTTTCTCAGCTTCAGCAGCTCTCTTCTTAGCTAACCTCTCAATTCGCCTTTTTCCTAGCCTCAACACGTTTCTCGGCAGTTTCAGACATTGTTCGACCACCAATCAACTTCTCACCAGTACCGTTGCTCTTTTTCTTTTGAGCCTTAACCCACTTCCTCACCAATTTATCCACAGATTCACCAACCTCCCCCTCAATAGATACATCAACATTAAACTCATGGTTAGGTTCAGCCATATTTACCTCAATTTCAGGCTCATTGATGATTGGAGTGGTTGACTCAGCAGTTGGCTCAACATTATAGGCCGATTCTCCCTGCTTGATTTCTTTCCTCGTCGTACATAGGGGATCGCCTTTCTTTTAGCAGCAACTTGAGCATCCTCAGATTTTACAGCATCACCTCGAGTGTGAGAACGCGTGCGCACAGCTGTAGGTTCACTGCTTAGAGCAACATCTGCAAGAGTATGCATAGGAGACTTGCTCGCCATTGTTAGTGAGAGAGATTTGCAGAGAAAAATTGAGAGAATTTTGAGAATAGAGAGTAGAATTGCAGAAATTGTAAGCACAAATAGGAAGTTATAAGCAAATTAAGGAAATTAGGGTTTTGATTCCTAATATAATCGCGAGTAGTGGATAGAGAGTGAATGTTAGTGGGTAGTTACTGATTCTTAACCAAATAAAATCATCCCACTACGTTTTCCCGCGCACACGCATCAATGTTTAAGTAACAGGTAACCAGAGCGATTTTCAAAAAATGTGAAAACTTATCAGTTCATGTTTTCAATGTTGACCTGCGACAGTGCACAATGTTGGTATAACATTTGATAACATTCAAACCAGAAGGTGGAGATGCAAGCTTTACCAAGGCAAATTCATGTGAGAGTTTGAGATACATCCAAACATACATCTGAAACTTAACCAATGCAGCAAGTGAGTACCCCAGATATAATGTTCAGATCTAAATCATGAGTAAGCAACATAGATAACAAGAAACACACCGAGATAAGCAGTTATGAATTCAAGGAAAAATTCACTTCAACAGCATAAAAAGTCATAGAAATGTGTCACCTGCAGTATGTCACCCAAAGTGTATGTCTCAACCAATGAATTATACTCCCCGTAAGCCTAAACGGACACAACTCAACAACAAGAAGGAAAACAATGCAGTTCTACATGAATGCAACAATGTAATGTCAAATAGCAGATGGTAAACACTTATGAAAAACTCCTCAAACCAGCACAGTTCACATCTCTTTAAAATATTTATTATTTTCATAACTTAACTGAACCAAAAACTGAAGGTTGCTAAACACAAAGCTAATGTCACAACTGAATGTGGGCAGCCTGAACTCCACACACCCCAGTAACAACATTAACAGCAGCAAGTTAGGCAAGTAGAAAGGCCTTGAATGTTGGCAATTCATTTATCATGCACCCCAACACCCCAATTCCTTATGCATACTTGTTTACCAACCTGCATTCAAGAGAATCACCAAGTTATCAGTGCTACTAAATGTAAAAAATCTAAACCTCAAACACCCAAGTAGAAAGGATCACCCTCATGTGTTCCTTAGCCAAACAAACAGGAACATGTAACTAAGCACAACTGAGTAACACTGTAGCTGTCAACATCATGCACCCCAGCTTCTTTACATGTCCGGTACCAGGTCTAAGATAAACTCTATTACTAATATGACATGCAGTATTCAAAGCTTCAGCCTAGAGTTTATTAGATAGGTTTCTAGAATTCAACATTACTCAAGCCATCTCTTGAAGTGTTCTATTCTTCCTCTCAGCAATTTCATTTTGCGGAAGTGTCTTAGGTGCAGAGAACTCATAGAAAATGCCTTTAGTTTCACAAAAATTAGCAAATCTTACATTTTCAAACTCTTTCCCATGGTCAGACCTAATTCTTCCTACAGAAGTGCCATACAGATTCTTAATACTAGCATGCAAAATTTTGAATGTGTTGAATGCTTCTGGTTTTTCTTTCAAAAATATAATCAACGTATATCTTGAAAAATCATCAACAATAACAAAAGCATACTTCTTACCATCCATGCTACTAACCTCAATAGGACCCATGGGATCCATATGTAGCAATTCAAAGCACTTATTAGTTCTAGGGTTAGTACTTTGTACCTGGAGTGGTGTATGAATAACTTTTTTTTGCTTACCTTTCAGGCAGTCTTCACAAACAATTTTACCTGGACTAGTTAACTTATGCTGACCTATTACAACCTCTAACTTTTGTAGTTTCTCCAGATTTCTATAGTGCACATGTCCTAGCTTCTTGTGCCACATGACAAATTCATCTACCTTGGCATAGTAGCATTCAGCTTCATCTTGAGCAAGATAGCAGTTATCCTTTGATCTTGTACCTGTCATGACACGAACATTGTCACTATTAAACACATCACATGAACTTTTATCAAAAGTAACTAGCAAGTTATAATCACAAAGTTGACTTATGCTGATTAAACTTGCTTTCCATTCTTCAACCAACAACACATCCTTGAGTGGTGGAAATCCTTCAACATCCAATACTCATTTTCCAATGATTTTTCCTTTAGTGCGTCCTCCATAGGTAACGGTTCCAATAGTCAAAGGGGTTACATCTTTCAGGTTGTCAATGTTTCCAGTCATGTGCCTTGAACTTCCACTATCAAAATACCACTTACCTGCAAGGTTAAGGTAAACAGTAGAAAAGACAACATTGCAAACAATTTTAACCTTAGGAGTTTTTATCTTTTCAATCCAAGTTCTACTTTTATGTCCTTTAGCTTTGTTACGTAATGTTGGGATAACATTCAGATCATAGGTTCTCCTAACATTGGTACTTCTACTAATTACTTTTTTCTTCTCAATCACACTTTTATATTTTTTACAGTAAGGCTTAATGTGACCAGGTTGAAAACAATATTGCCAGATAAAAGTAGGCTTTTTCACAGTGTTGAAAGGAATTTCACAACTCAAGTTGTTACTTTCCTTGATAAAACCAGCTTTCAAATAGGCAGAATTAACATCTTCAGAGGGAGGTTTCTCAACATAGCACAAACCACTTTTACCTTGATTTCCCATACTCAACATCTCATCATGCTTAGAAGTAGATGAGTTCCATTTGGCAATGGTTTGTTCAGCTGTATTTACCTCCTTCAGTTCAGCCTCAGTTTTGTCAAGGTCTTTCTCATATAGTTTCAGCAACTCCTTCATGCATCAAATCTCTTCCTTCAGGCTTTTGTTGCTCTTGATGAGTTTGTGATTCTCAAGCAGTAGTTTGTGATAGATAGACTTCAGGTCTTCAATGATTTCCTCCTGGGACATTTCACCTTCAAAGAATTATTCTTCATCTAGATCCACTGAGCTATGAAAACAATCAAAGATGGATTCATATTTGTTGGACACAAGATTATGTTCAATATTAGCATCATATTCATCCCAATTTGCAAAGAAGGTCTCATGTTCTGATGTTGGATCCTGAATGTTGGGGTAACATTGAGATCCGAGGTAGTTCAGGGAATGTTCTGTTGTCCAGTCAATCTGAGTGAGTAGCGCAGCAGTGTGAATCTCTTATGATTGTTCTTCAGCTTCTCCAGAACTAAAGTCATCTTCATTGAAATCATCTACACAAACCCAATAAGAATTTCTTTTTTTTCTAAGAGTGTTAGCACATTCATTAGCCATATGACCATATCCTTTACATTGAAAACATTGAACATCTTTTAACTTATCAACTTCTAAAGGAGTAGATTTTGATGCCATGTACTTAATGAACTTAGGAGGTAATTGCTTATAACTAGGAGAACTATTACTAAGATTCGTTTCTTTACCTTTTTCCTTTAAAGTTCAGCTTATTGAATTTCTTAGTAATTTTACCATAGTTTGAAGAAATTAATTCACATTCATCATCACTTTCATTATAAAGACTTGATCCTCTTAAAGCAACAGCCCTGTGTTTGCTAGGTTGTGAGGCAAGCTCCATATCAAATTCTCTAAGAGTATTCATCAAGACTTGAAACTGTAGATTAGCAAGGTTCCTAGATTCACCCATTGCAATTTTCTTGAGAGCAAATTTAGATGACAGTGTTCTCATTGCTTTATAAACCATCTATTGATTAGTCATAGCAAAACCTAGATTTTCACATTGGTTAGCAATATCAAGAATTTTCTCAAAATAACTATCAACACTTTCGTCTTCTCCCATCTCAAGTTTTTCAAATTGCTGAAGCAGTTGTCTATGTTTAGAATCTTTAACAGCAGAATCTCCTTCACAATGTAATTCAAGTATATCCCAAGCATGTTTGGCTTTTGTACAATTTTGGATTAACTTGAACATATGATGATTAACCCAACTAAAAATAGCATTAAGTGCCTTTTCATTAGAGTTATAGAGACGTACCCTTGTTGCTGTCCAGTCTGCTTCTGGTTTTGCTACTAGATCACCTTCACCATTTCCTGGTAATATTGGAAGAGAGTATCCATTGATCATAGATTGCCAGGCTCGAATATCAATAGCTTTGATGTGAGACCTGATCCTGATCTTCCAGTATACATAATTGGAGCCATCCAAAACTGGAATCCTGTTGGCATTAGGATTGACACTGTCCATTGTGTTGTATCACCTCCAAACCACCAGTGTAGTCGGTGTTTGGCTCTGATACCAATTGAAATTGTCGGATCGTGGATTGACACAACAACTTTGAGAGTTAAGCTGACGTTGCCTTAACTCTTTTATGATCTTCTTGATGATAGTAATATGCAGCGGAATTAAAAACACAAGAAGATGTAGTCTTACAAAGTTTTCAATATTATTAAAAACTTTCAAGCCTTAGGCGAAATAACCAATAAAGATTTTAACAAAATGTTCCTCACAACAATTCACTCACGCTCTTTTGTAGATCGAACTCAACGAAGCAGAGAAGTACGAACTACTTAACTTCTATGAACTAGACTTAAATAGTTGATACAAAAACTTCGTAAAAGCAAGACGAAGACAATACAACGAAGAATTAATCTCTTGGATTATTTAGCACTATTGTCTTGTTATCATCTTGATGAACTTCACACATTTTTATAGATTTCTTGAAACTTGCACTCCAAGGTGTGTTGTTCACAGTTTTGGTAACTCTTGTTGTTTCCTTGTTGAATTTGGACTTCCTTGTGAACTAGGTATCTTTCTTGAATAAGTGTTTCCTTTATTACAGATCTAATAAGGTAACACGCCTTCTTAAATTCAGAGTAATCCTGGAGTTATCAAATATAACAAATGCCTTAAAATGGAAGAGTTATCTCATATTCTATGGAAAAACTCAAAAAATACCTTAACATGTAATTTTTTTATTTACTATCCTATAGGATATGGTAGAAAATACTTAACTAAACTCTGAAACGCTCTTTCTGTTCACGAACTCAAACGAGGAAATGGACAAAGTCGGCAACACAAACGAGACATGCTAGAAATGGTAGTGTCACTTATACCAATACGGTGAAATGCCAGAAATGGCAGAGTAACAACTACCTATACAATAATATGATCGAAATGACAAGAGTTACATGTACATTTACAGAAACATGCTAGAAATGGCAAGAGTTACATCTACCTACACGGTAACATGCAGAAATAGCAGAGGAACGTCTACCTATACAGTTTCATGCCTAAATTGGCGGAGGAATATTAACCTACACGGTACCATGCCAATAACGGCAGAGACATCTGTACCTATGCGGTACCCTGCTTAAAACGACAACAAAACATATACCTACGCGATACCTTGCCTCAAATGACAATGAATCATACACCCACGAGGTACCCCAACTAAAATGACAACAAATCAAATACATGATTCCTTACACAGTATTCCTTTATATATTACAAATAAATAAGTTATTTAGAGACACCACGCGAATCGTAGAAATTTGCGCACAAATATGAGATGACACGCTTGTATCCATACAAAAATGAACAAAGACGAACTAGATTACAACATCAAGTACCAGCGCCGTACCCCGCCTCTTTAGGCAAAACGACTAGTACCTACGTGGTATCCCCGCCTTATACGGCACAAAAACAAGTACCTATGCGGTACCCCGCCTCTTAAGGCGCAGTAAAGCACCTAAATGAGACCGCAACTCTCAAGGGCAAATAATCGTCGCCAAATACCTCCTATAAATATGGCCTGAGTATGTAAAGGTCAAGCAGTTAGCTAGACGCCTACTCTGCATAATTATAATAAACTGAAGATAACACCTATATAATGGTAGAATACTGCTAGATGCTCATAAGCATCGCGATAACATGATTAAATGAATAAATCATTCATACCATAATTTTATGGCAGTGGCGTTACATCCGTCACCTTACTGCGAATAAATTGACAATGAGACGCGAGTCAAGAAAAAGATCAAATTCTAAAACATGTTGCAGTCGTATTAGTTACAACATGTATATCCATACTGGTCAATCGATTCAAAAACAATCCACTGTACGTGGTATGATATGACTTTACCCTTTAATGTACTGTCAATTGCTAAATGAAGCTAGCACAAACAGTAAATTCTCATCGCTAATAAGATCTCCAATAATACCATGACGACTATAAGATATATAATGCAAGGTTCAAACTGAACAGCTACTGTTAAAATAAATGAGAATGCATTTATTAAATAAATCACTCCAAAGCACAAGAAGTGTTAACCGAAAGATCATTCCAACCAGCATAATATGCTACACTTTACATCATCGTAAACTATATAACTTACTCAAAGAGTGAACAACCTACACCCCTTCGTAGCGCCAGCAAACGATCTCATACGCACTAGGCGCATACCTAAGAATGTCAAGAAACTTTTCTGCGTCCATATTCATCATTTTCACAATTACTATATCCGAGATCCTTCCTTACGATGACTTCTTGCTCATTACCTATCTTATTCTCTTTAAGATTGCGCATGCTTAAGTTACATGGGAGAGAATGTGGACATCTCTCATTGGACCTATAAATGATATGGACGTAAACCATCATTTACAAACATTGGCCTAAGGAGACTCCAGTCCGCCATGACGGGCTTTAACTTTTCCAAATGATGCTTCATATGATTTTTGCTCTCGCTGCAACCTTGCTTGACTTCAAGAAATTTACTATCAGTTGATTCGCAGACACAAAAAGGCATAAAATACCTCAAATGGTAAATAATATCTCATATCCTGTGGGAAATGATAGATAGTACCCTAATAGGCAAACAAATCTCCTATCTTACAGTAAGATGGCCGAGAATACCTTAGCATATCAATTTATCTCCTATCCTATGTGATATGACATCGAACAGCTTAACCGACATACTTATTCTACAGTGCACGACAATAGATTCCTACCCAAGCAAATGATATCTCCTATGGTGAACAATAGCAACCATGCAAAATATAATAGCAAATGCTAGAATTCAAATATAATAGCGAAAAAATATTACGATTATCTAAAGGTTATTAGACAACCACATCAAAGGCAACATACTGCCACTTCTACTCTCGGTTTGGACACTGCGTCCCACACTTCACGCCAATCAACACGAGACTCTTTTTCTTGAGAATCTCGACAACGCCATCAGGCTCAACATTATCATACATAAACTATGCGCTGGTGATAGCTCAAAACCACCCATGAGATGTAACAATATTTAAAGCTACATTCTACTATAGCTTCAGCTAGAAACTGCCCAATGATGGTATAGTGAAATATACATTGCGTGCTATCCAATTCATTTAATTCTCATGATACAATGCAATATTCTCTGCATGGTATTTATGTCGTAGGGCACACTGAGCACGTTATCATAGATCATACCTCACAAGGTATAACAAGAATCGTGTGTGATACAATGTTAACTACGTCTACATGTAAAGGTAACAGAAGCGCAGTCAGATACTACATCTGCTAAAGTACTCGAATAACTCAAGAGGTACATACAAAGTTGAGTTAGTTATGTACCCACCTCTCTAACACGAGACCCAGCCACATTAACGCTATGGCCGGGCTAGAACATTCAAATATTTTCACATATCCCAAATTGTTATGATGGTAAAATCATAATAAGCAATAAAGAGCGCTCTCATCGTTGACCCTAAGACTCTCAATCAATTGTCAACCTAACACAAGGTTGGTAAAAACCTGATTTTCATAAACAATCACGTATACAAAATCGCAAGCTATAATCACAATAACACATGCAAACATTGCACATACAAGACCCCAAACGGTCAAATTTGGCTCTAGTAGTAACGCTTTTGTGGCCATGACGGCCTCATGCGGAGAACAATCTCCTCGTGTTATACACTACTCACGGTTAAGACATATTTGTCCCTATATTTTTATGGGCCCTCTTGCCCATCAACCCATCATAAGAAATGGTCAAGCACCTACCTCAGTACGCACGCTATTCGACATAGCCCTCTTGCGACCACGCATCGCACCCACCTCTATATCGTCATTTCCATCGAATATAGGCATGTTACTCGAAATGCATTTCCTTAAGTGATTATAGAGCAGCAATGCATCTTAAAGTATCACGTCTCAAAAATCTCATCGAATGGCAACAATCTTGATGGTCGCCGGTACATTTAAAGATCATTGCATCAAGAGCCAATCCTCAACATCAAGCAATTATACATTATATCTTTTGACGTAGTTATAAATATCGTTCATGACCTCTACTTACCGGCTAGCGGTCTCCAGTAACGCCATCAGCACCGTCTTGATCAAGGATGTCAACGATAAACCATTTTGACGAATATTTGCATCCGGACAAATGGAGGGGACCAGCTTATGTAATAACCACACTTGGGCACCGAAAGCAATAGATTCCTTCCTTATTGGGGAGATATCGAAAGCGCATATTCGATATCTACCTGATATCATAGAATTTTTGACTTTCATTTTACAAAAATATCCTTGAAAATGGGGGAGTATCTGGGCTCTATTTTCGCTATCTCAATATGTTGTTCATGCAATTCAAAAACTGGGGGGAGTGAAGGGCATCCTTCAATAAAATACTCGAGCATATAAATAAAGTTTACAAATTATCATCTACAATGATAACTCCTAAACTGGGGGACTACATGATATGGGTAATTCCCGTATTGGACTGGCCCATGGGCTAAGCCCATCTTTAGTTATATCGGGGATGGCCCCCAATATGTATATCAAATGTAATATTCATTATAGTACAGATCACTTGTACGTCACGTGTGCGGTTCCCGCATCCCGAGATCTATAAATACCCGAGATCCGCTAATCACGATAAACTTTAATTATTCTCATACACGGTACACTTGATATCGAGCTTCTCCGATATCACATTCGATAAAATACCCGATATATATATTAAACATACCATCCGACATCACGTCAGACATCACACCTGACATCATACCCGACATCGATCAGGAGATCATCCTCGACATAGAAGGTCCCCGATATCATCCCCGATATCACCTTCAACATCATATTCGACATCCACGAGATACTCGGCATATCATTATATTTGATTGTATAATTAACCTATCACTAATGAACTATGTTCGGCTTGATTCCCTCAAGGGGATACGTAGGCAGCTTGGGATAACCCGATTCCAGTCCGAAATCATGAAAGATCTATCCGACCCCTTACCACGTCGCTTGGAGTATATGTGTGCTAAGGACAAAGATGGTTCCAGCACAGCCTAGAACTAGTATGATATGGAGTGTTTCGTCAGCCTGCCAAGTCAGCAACCGACAACGTACCAAATCATGTGGTTATCTTCAAACCAGATTGCACTGAATACCACCTTTTTATATATCTTTCTTATTATTTTTTTAATAGATATTGAATCAAACTAGGCCGTTAGGCCAAATTTCCTAAATACAAACTAGCTAACTGAGATGCCGGACAATCCCAAAAGTACTCCGTGTGTCTATTATCATCAATACTAAGTCTTCCTAGTTTATTGGTCAATTTTTTTGCTCCGCGCGATATCCATTTAATCTTGAACTCCTAAGGCTGCTGTATGAGCGCTCGACATTCCTCCTCAAGTGCATCAGTGGGCTGATCCGCGCCCTTACTCACCGTAAGGCTTTTGAAAACTGTAAGTGAGTCGATTTCAAGAATGAGACGTTGATATCTCCTTTCCTAAGAAATAGATAGGCCTTTTTTAATTGCCTCCATCTCCGCAACGTCAACTGTTGGAGATTGAAGCTCCATCTTGAAACCCCAAAGCTACTCACCCTTCGCATCATGAAGGATCCCAGCCGCATGCCCCCGATTCTCCTCTGGATTAACTCCGCCGTCGGTATTGAGTTTCACCCACCCAAGCTCAGGTTTTTACCATTTCCCTTTATTCTTGAGTCCGGACTTTCTTCGACCCCTTTTTAGATCTTTGATCAACAACTTAATTTGGAATATATTAGAAATAGTTTATCAATATTATGTTATTTACTTAATTTCACGACTTTCCTTAATGTAATATTTATTTAGTTTAAATAAAGGTTACCAACTCACACACAATTATGGTGAGATTTATCTAACCTTACATGGTATCAATTTCCGGGTCTCTAACCCTAGCCACCACCCTACCCTAAGCCGCCTTTTCTCTTCTTCTCAATGGTCGACGTAGAATCTTCCCCGTCTTTGCCGTTTACCACCATGATCCACATGATCACGATGCGTCTCTCCTTTACCAATTGTATCCTATGAAAAAAGTAGATCGAATCTCTTCTTCGATCCCAGAATCTTTTCCACTTTGTTGACGGATCAATTGATCCCCCGTCGCCGCTTATTCCTCACAGTGCCTCTGCCTCCGTCAGCCCATTACTTCTTCAAGAGCCTGTTCCAAATCCCAAATATGCTGCAGGGAAGTCTCTTGAACGTAACGTTCTCAGCCTTCTCCTCTCCACATTGACTGATCAAGCCCTCTACGAGACTTTAAACAAAGAGACGGTGCAAGGAGTCTGGTAGGCTTTGCATGGCGCCTTTAGTTCATGCAACAAGGTACGTGAACTTCGTCTTCGTGATGAATTGCAATTAATGCGACAGGGCTCTCAATCCATTACTGAATATGAAAAGATTTTTCGCAATATTTGTGATCAAGTAGCTGCTATTGGTGCTCCTATTACCAATGAGGACAAAGTTCACTGGTTCCTTCACGGTTTGGGCTCTACTTATGCGAACTTCTCCACGGGACAACTTGATCTTGTTCCTCTTCCGCTGTTTCGTGATATTATCGCCAAAGCCGAAGGTCATGCAAATTTTCAGGCCTCTCTCGATGATGTCGCTGCTCCTCCAACGGCAGTCTTTGTTGCACTTCACCCACACTGTGCCTCTACAGAAAATCAACAATCTAATGGTGGTGGTTCCCATGGTCAGCATGGTCGTAGTGGCTCAGCTTCTGGATCCTCTTGTGCTCGTCGCTCAGGAGGTAATCAAGGACGTAGTAACTATGTCTCTCATTGCCAAATCTGTCGTGAGCAAGGACATTATGCCGACAAGTGTCATGTTCGCTATGATCGAACCTCGGACTCGTTTGTAAATTTGGCTCGGACTTTCTCTGCGAACTGCTCGCTCAAGTCTCTGACCAGTCCGATTGGTATCTTTACACTGGCATAAATTCTCATATTACCTCGTCTCCGTCTCAGCTGACTGATTCTCAGCCTTATGACGGTAACGAACGTATTTTTGTTTCTCATATTGGTTCTCTTTCCCTTGATGATTATGTTAAATTATTAGATGTTCTGGTGGCCCCTTACATTACCAAGAATCTTGTGTCTATTAGCAAGTTAACCAAGGATCTAAATGCTAGATCTGTTTTCGTGCATGATTCGTTCCTTCTTCAGAATCGCAAGACAGGAAAAATTGTAGCAAAGGGTCAATGTGAGCATGATCTA
The DNA here is from genome assembly GCA_948329865.1 of Linaria vulgaris. Classification (NCBI taxonomy): domain Eukaryota; kingdom Viridiplantae; phylum Streptophyta; class Magnoliopsida; order Lamiales; family Plantaginaceae; genus Linaria; species Linaria vulgaris. Next base: position 8,156,388 of record OX415249.1, on the reverse strand, counting down.
TATGTCTTGAAGCGTGGAACTCAACCATTTGTTGCTGCTCTTCTTACTCATCGGGCTCATGAATCATTTGAGTTGTGGCATTCACGTCTGGGACATGTTAATTTTAATGTTATTTCTCAATTAAATAAAAAGGGTCATTTGTCTATCTCTTCTGTTTTGCCTTCACCGACTACTTGTACTGCTTGTCGGCTAGCAAAGAATCAACGTTTAGCTTTTATGGATAATAACAAGCGTGCTTCGGCCGTTCTTGAACTTGTTCATTATGATTTGTGGGGGCCTGCTCCTATTGACTCTATTAATGGTTACAAGTATTTTGTTATATTTATGGATGATATTTCCTAGTTTACGTGGTTCTATCCTTTGCACCGCAAGTCTGATTTTTTTTAATGTGTTGGTTCTTCTTAAAACCTTTGTTGATAATCAATTTAATTCTCGTATCAAGGTTTTTCAATGTGACAGTGGCACATAATTTACAAACCACAAAGTAACTCACTTGTTTGCCAATTCTGGGGTTCACCAACGTTTTTCCTGTACTTAACTCCTTATACACGGATGCTGAATGGTCGTGTTGAGCGTAAGCATCGCTACATCATTGAGCTTGGTTTTTCCATGCTCTATCATTGAGATGTTCCGCATGGTTATTGGGTTGAGGTGTTTAGTACAGTTGTTTACATTATTAATAGAGTTCCGGCGAAACCTCTCTCGGGTATGTCGCCTTTTCAGTTATTGTTCCACGAGGCGCCTATCTATGAAAATTTTCATCCTTTTGGGTGTCGAGTTTTTCCGTATCTTCGCCCTTATACGGATAATAAATTCAGCCCCCGCAGTTTACCTTGTATTTTTCTGGGCCACAACAGTCAGCATAAAGGGTTTTAAGTGCCTCGATCCCTCCACTTCTTGGGTTTACATTACACGCCATGCTCAATTTGATGAATTCCACTTCCCTTTTGCAGGACTTGCTTTGACTATTACACCATCATCTCTTGATGTGTCATCTTTATATGAACCTGCCGTGCACAATCCTTCTTCAGATCCTACCATTCATGTTCGGCCTCCTATGCCCGCTTCTTACTATTTGCCTTGTCCCTTGTGTGCTGCCCCGTTACCTGCTGTTGCATCGGATCTGCAGCCACCAGATCCACCAGTTGATACGGTGGCACCTTCCTCGCCTCCAACCGCGACTGTGGCTGCTCTTCAGGCTATCTCGCCCCCTCCTCGCATGCGCACACGGGCGCAAAATGGCATTATTCGTCTTAATTCGCAGTATCCCCTCATTTCTTCTCCATCATCTGCGCTTATTACTGCATTGCATACTGTTGTTGAGCCGAAGGGGTTTAAGCCTGCTTTAAAGCAGCCACAATGGCTTGCCTCCATGGAAGAAGAATTATATGCTTTACATTCAAATCAGAAAGGGTCATTGGTTCCTTGTCCTTCTGATGCCAATGTAGTTGGTAGTAAGTGGGTTTTTCGTACTAAATTTCGGAGTGATGGTACTGTTGAACGCCTCAAGGAACGACTTGTGGCTCAAGGTTTTACGCAAGTTCCTGGCTTTGATTTCTCTCTCACTTTCAGTCCTGTTGTGAAAGCTACAACCGTTCGTGTTTTTTTATCTCTTGTGGTTATTCATGGTTGGACGCCACATCAGTTAGACATTAAGAATGCATTTCTTCATGGCCATCTTAGTGAGACAGTCTACATGGAACAATTGCCTGGTTTTTCTGATACGTGTTTTTCTTTGCATGTATGTCGCTTGAATAAGGCCATTTATGAATTGAAGCAAGCGCCTCGTGCTTGGTTTCAACGACTTAGTTCTTTTTTGCTGTAATTGGGTTTTACTTGCAGCCATGCGAATCCTTTCTTGTTTTTGTGTTATCGGGGTCGTGTTGTTCTCTATTTACTGGTCTATGTTGATGATGTTATTTTCACTGGTAATGATTCTACCATTATTTCTCAGTTCATTGCTCGTTTGGATTCTGAGTTTGCCACAACGTACTTGGGAAAATTGGTATGTTTTCTTGGTTTGGAGGTTATTTATACTTCTGATAGGTTTTTCTTGAGTCAATCCAAGTACGCGCATGATTTGTTTTCTTGTGCACAGATGTTGGACGCCAATTATGTTGCTACACCGTTGGCTGCAGGTTCTACTTTTGTAAGTGATGGTTCTCTTTTTGGTGATCCCACGCTTTATCGTTCTTTGGTTGGTGGCCTTCAGTACTTTACGATTACGCGTCCGAATTTGTCCTATGTTGTCAATACCGCGAGTCAGTATCTTCATCAACCCACGGTCAATCAATTTCAAACTGTTAAGTGTATCCTTCGGTATGTTCAATGCACCCATGCTTTTGGTCTTACGTTTGATGCGGCCTCTTCCCCGACATTACTTGGTTATAGTGATGGCGATTGGGCTCGTTGCCCGGATACTCGTCGCTCTACCTACAGTTATGTTCTTTTACTCGGCAATAATCTTCTATCTTGGAGCGCCAAGAAGCAACCTACAGTTGCTCGTTCAAGCTGCGAATCCGAGTACCGTGCGCTTGCAACTTTAGCTTCAGAGTTGGTTTGGCTCATCAATCTTCTTCAAGAACTTCATATTCGCTTATCCTCCGTGCTAATTATTTTTTGTGATAACGCGAGTGCTTTTTTCATGGCTCAGAGTCCTATGGCTCACAAGCGTCCTAAGCACATTGATTTGGATTATCATTTGTATGTGAGTTGGTCTCCTAGGGTCGTCTTGCTGTTCGTCACATCCCGATGACTCTTTAAATTGCTGATATTTTTACAAAGGCGTTGCTTCGTCTTTTATTTGAACTTTTTCGTTCCAAGCTTCGAGTTGGACTTCCTCAACGTCGCGCTTGATGGGGGGTATTGGAAATATTTTAGCAATATTATGTTATTTACTTAATTTCAAGACTTCCCTTAATGTAATATTTACTTAGTATAAATAAAGGTTACCAACCCACACACAATTGTGGTGAGATTTATCTAATCTTACAGAATACAAATGAATTCCAGCTCTCCATCTTCCTCTTCAAAACTTTTGAGTTCTAATTTTTCCAAATTATCCATAACCCCGCGGAAAAAGTGAAGATCCAATCCTCAAAGCTTGAAAATCTTCTCTTAGGTTTTTTGCTAAGCATACCTTCCTTAAGTCATCCGTCATCCGGTAAACCATCAAAGTAGGGGAGGCTATCATCCGAAATAACACGATACCAAATCTTACGCGCCATGGTGCAGTGTCATAGCATGTGAGTTGCGGTTTCAACATGGGAGGTGCGTAATGGACAGTGCTCATCGGACGGGATTCCGTTCCGTTTCCTCATCTCGTTAGTTGACAACCTATCTTGTGCGACTAGCCAAAGGAAGTGTTGGATTTTATTGCTCAAGTCGAGATGCAAAGCCCAACCAACGTCCGATGCGACTTGTTGATCCTCCTCGTAATACTCCAAGTACACCTTATATGCCAATTGACAACTAAACAAACCGTTCGAATTAGCACTCCATAATATTCTATCTTCGCTTTTGCTAAAAGAAATTTGTTTGCTGTGTTCGTAGACGTCAGTAAGTAGTGGCATTTTGGTCTCAATAGTGGAATCAAGAATTAGGGGGTGAAATCCCTTGTTTCTCCCTTCGACATATATTTTGAGATATGATACCGATAAATATTGTGTGTTATAGGAGAACGTACTAATAAAATAGTGAAGAGGTAAGAACAGATCCCAACCTATTTACTGATTAGGACTCTGCTTTTATCGACCACAACTATTTATTAATGAGTCTCTAATTGTGACGACCGCGCCCCACGAGCCCTGCTCCGATCCGAGTTGGTTTGGTAGTGATCAAGCACTTTACCCAACTCAGACTAAAACGTAACTCATAGGAAGGGGTCTCACTTATTTAGGATCAAAACCATACACATTTAATAAAATATATTTTGATATATACAGCGGAAGTCTTGTATTACCAACAATGTGACTTTTTTAATGGTTATGCACTAGTGACCAAACACGAATATTCCAAAATGCACGCTTGAATAATTATTCACTTGATCCATGCTGCCATGTTGATTTTTATCCTAAGGAATGGATAGAAGAAACGAGGAATAAGTCTTTAATGACTTAGTGAGATTCATATAAAAGAACTGGCAATGTAAGAATTTACTGTGACCTACTGGATACATTTCGAGGAACGATCTTACTGGTAGAAACAGTTCAACTAGACAATTTGATGTAGCAATGGTACTGGAATTTTCATTGATTAGTTAATGAACTTGTGCTTAACAATAAACAAATCCAGCCTTATGACTTCTACTATTCTACCTTATACCTCCCGACGAGGAGCGACCTCGCAAACAATCAAGAGACATGCTCGAGTACATGTCGATCCAGCACGCGGGTTACAACCAACTTCGGACTGCAAGCGGCGCCTAGATAGATGGGTATCAAGCAAAATCACTTAAACTGACAGTCCTTACTTCCCGACAGTAACTCGACTCAATCCATGGGCCCAACTTCCCAAAGGTGTCCCAATGGGTATAACAAATAAACAAATAAGCTAGTAAACCAGATAATATCCATTGCTCATTAGGCTACATGTCCCGAACATAGTTCGTTGCTCTTTGCACAATTCAAGAACCAGCAGATGAGATTATAATATTGGAGAATTATCATGATTATGAATAGATATGATAAATAAGAAAATCATGTTATGAGATGAGATGCCAAACAGGATTATGATGAAATATAGGTTGTTCGAGGTTTGGTAATGGAGTAGTGGCTTTTCTATCCAAGTTCCTCAGAGCCGGATACCAAACGGGGTCAGAACAAATCAGAAATGGAACCTCACCTTGACTCGTACGGGGAACCTTGATGGCGTTAATTAGTTCGTCAAATCTTTAACAAATTTAAATAATATTAATCAAATGAATTTATAGTTCACCACAACAAATATTAGTATTTTTTCTTCAATCCTCCTGTTAGTGAAATTGAGAACTTTCTGGTTAAGAATGCTAGTTACAATGTAAATATTAGTAAATTACACATAAGTTTAATTTATGTCATTGCTCTAAACATGAAAATCTTAGATGATGAATTGATAAACGTAAGGTTAAGTTAAATATAACAACAACCTTATTGATGTCTCAAAATTATCTTAAACAATCATATATTCAAACTTGTGACTGTGAGTATTCACATTTGAGTCATTTCGCTGCCAAGTTACGGTAATTAGTAAAATTTGATTAACTATCCAGTTTGATGCATAATCAATTCTTAAAATATATTACTTAACCAACTCTAAGAAAACTCGTCTTTTTTGCCATTAATCAATTCAAAACTTTTAATAACCACACATCAAAAAAGTATAATATGAAGTAACACCTTAAAAGTTCTAACTTAGTCGATTATTACTTTATTTTACATAGTTAGTTTAAAATGCACATAATTATGTTATAACTTAAATATAAAGATATAACATGGAAAATTTATCAAAACACGTGATAAGGAATGTTTATTATGATAAATAATATTATTTGATGTTTAAGTTATGAAGTGGCAAGAATAATCTTGTAAGACTTATGAAAGTAGTATGTTAAACATGATAAATCTACCATTTAAATGATATAAATAAAATCACAAAAATATCAATTCATGATTATAATTATAATAATCTGGTTATAACGAATACGAAATCATGTTATGTTCATGTGTGTGATAAATACATGAATTATGATGCTGATTTAACTTATAAACTAAGAAAATAAAGGTTGTGCCAAATAAACTGAAAATTCACCGCAGTTTTGATTTTACCTTTGATCGGACATCCAAATTAACTTGGTTTTCAAATCATTTTATGGTTTCTGATTCATAATATCATGATGAATGTGTGTATCCAAGATTTTGAGAAAAACACAATATTTTCTATGTTAAAAAATTCTTGAAAAACAGAACTTATTTTCGGATTTTGAGACAGCAGTCTACAATTTAGATATTTCGACCTTCTAAATCACATTATTTGAAAAATATGTCTTCATGTAAAAGTTAGAGGACATCATGAGGAGTATTTGGCCATTGGTCTTGATTAATTTTTTTTCCTAGAATTAGTTATGATTTTTCTAAGGTGCAGGGCCGAAAGGATAATTTATGCGGAATAAAAGTTTTGGGGTATGATCGGGTAGAAAATGATGAAATAAGAACTTGGGATAAATTTTTCCTGAAAGTAGACTCACTAACTTAGAGATTCACAGGAAGAAAGAAGGAAAAATCGAAATTATTTTGGGTGTGAAAATTGTTAGAAGAAAGCCTACTATTTATAGGCAAAAATCATGTAAAAATTATTTTAATTAAGGTCCCACTTTGATTATTTTATAATAAATCACAAAAAATATGACTTTAATCGTGCTCTTAAGGATGTCATGACTTATCTCATCAAAACAATGTCATGGCTTACTTCATCAATTGGTTAATTGCATATCAAGTCCCTCAATTATTTATAATTAAAATTCAAATAGGTATAATTAGATTTCTTTGTTACATTTATTTTTACTTAAGTAATTTTTCTAGGTAATTCAATCAACTTGATTAATATTTAAAATTGAAATATAGGTTTTAGGATTAGAGACCTGTAATATAATAAAAGACTACCTTTTAAGTTCATGGGGGCTCAAATGCAAATTTTTTTAAACATTTAGTGTCAAAAATATAAATTTTCAAAAGTTCAAAGGCTAAAATATAAATTTATTTTTTTCGTGGCGTTACGCTAATGATCAGTTAAATCTTACACTTAGTTTCTTATGTTTTCTTGATAGGAACTCAATGGACTGCAAGTGCTCATATAATAACAACACTGATTGGCTTGGCGGGGATGTCGTTGGCTTGGGCCATGGCTCAGTTGGGATGGATTGCTGGGCATGCCATCATGATCTTGTTTTCCTCTGTGACGTATTGCACTTGTACCCTTATGACATAATGTTATTAGAGAAGTGGCATGTATACCGAAAAGAAAAATCACACTTACATGGATGTTGTTAGAGCCAACCTCGGTCAGATTTTCAAGATATATGTTTGTTTAAAGTTGAATTACATGGCTCATTATCTTATGTTGTTTTTACAGTGTTTTTGTTGAAATGTGGCAGGTGGGTTCAAGGCAAAACTTTGTGGCGCAATTCAATATATATTTGACTCTTCTTGCAATTACTATTAGTTACATCATTTCATCATCTACAAACATGATGTAAGAATGGAATCTTGAGATTACCAAGTTCTGGCTTTTCTTTTCTTTCTAATTTTTAAATTATATACATTACATGCATGGCAATTAACTATCCTTTTGAAAAATTTGTGCAACTATTGCATAGTTGACGTGGTGCTAGGGATGTTCATGGTTCGATTTTTTAACTATTGGTTCGGTTTTTAAAGAACTTGAATTTTTGGAGAATTTTTACTTTCTAGTCATTTATAGTAACCACGTTTCAAAATTAGTCCTTTATAGTACCTCGGGCCGTTTTTGGTCCTCTAAAGTAACCACAATTTCATTTTTGGTCCTCTATAGTGTCCTGTTTGGTCCTTTTTGCTGTGAAATTACGAAATTACCTTTATTTTTTGGCATTTGACTTGCACATGATCTCTAATTTCGATTTTTTTCTTTAATTTTGGTACAAATCTTTGAGTTATTATACTTACACCCCCACAATTTTATAATAACTATTTGTTTTGATAGTTATGTAATAATAATATTTAACATATTAAAAAGATAAGCCTAAACATTTATTATTGTGTCATTCTTTTAGTTGTACAAAATGTGTACATTAGCAACTTAATAATTTTCTATAATTTGTTTTTTCTTTATATAATTTTATGTAAGTTTTTTGAAACCCCTATAATTAATATTAACAAACAAATTTGAAATTATAAATATTTAACATATTAAAAAGATAAACATAAACATTTATTATTGTGTCATTCTTTTTAGTTGTACAAAATGTGTACATTAGCAACTTAATAATTTTCTATAATTTGCTTTTTCTTTATATAATTTTATGTAAGTTTTTTTAAAACCCTATAATTAATATTAACAAACAAATTTGTAATTATAAATATTAATATTTTTCTCAATTCAAAATATCATTCGTGTTTATCTATGTAAACTGTGAAATTTTATTCGCAAGTTTGATTTAATTAAGCGTAATTCCTAAATAAACCACATTTATTTTTGTTTTAAAGGAAAAAGGGGAGTTGTTCAAACGATCATCAGCTTAACCTAGCATTTTGGGGGGAAAAATAACAACTTAAAAAATTAAACTTTATTTAAAATTACAAGTATATAATAATAAAATTCACTATGTGTTTAAATTGTGAAGTATATTATTTGCCATTCTTTTTTAGTTTTCAGGTTATATTAATGTTAATTTTTTACCTTCAAAATTAATAAAAATATTCTAGGATACAACTGTTAATACAAATAATAAGTAATAAAGCTATAAAATTTCACAGTTCAAGAAAATATATTGTTTTAATTATTTCATGATTTTCCTTTTATTTAATTTTTGGAGGTAAAATTATTCTCATTATTATTATTATTATTATTATTATTATTATTATTATTATTATTATTATTATTGTGCTGTTAATGTACTAACTTTGTACAACTAAAAAAGAATTGAAATAATAATGAATTTTTAGGGCTTGTGTCTTAAGATATTAAATATTATTATTACAAAATTATGAAAAAATAGCTATTATATTATGAGGGTGTAAATATAACAACTCAAAAGATTTGATTGTAAATTGATGGAGAAAAATTGAATTGGATGTCATGTGCACATCACATGCTAAAATTAAGGGCAAAATAGTAATTTTATTGCAAAAGGACCAAAAACGAAACAAGGTACTATAAAGGACCAATCTTAAAAGTTGGTTACTATAAACAACCAACTTTGCGAAATTCCCGAATTTTTGGTTAGACTAAAAACGTTAACCAATAAGCGAACCAATAAAGCGGTTGGTTTTCGATTAAAATTGTTCGATTTTGGTTATGGTTTCGAGTCGCCTACTATTTTGAAGGAATTTTTTTTCCACACAATTAATAAATATATAAATATCTATCAAAAAAATAAAAAAAATATAATTAAAAGTTCAAATTAACAACCTATTTCACATTATAAACTTGATATTAATAAAAAGCAAGCCATGTTCAAAGCATAAATTACACGCACACACACACACACATACACGCACACACACACACACACACACACACACACACACACATACACACACACACACACACACACACACACACACACACATATATATATATATATATATATATATTAAAAGCACCACTCTTACAATACATTATCGAAGTATTCAAAATAATTTGTAATACTTACTCGACAATTTATTCATCATAACTAGTAAAACATATTCAAATATTTGTTTATGAGTGTATAACATGCATATTTAACAAACCATCCATCAATTCATAAAATATCATAGTCAAATATTATTATATTGATTTGAATGGGCGGTTTTCGGTTTACTTGGGTTCATCGGGGTTCGGTTTCAGAAGAATTTAATTTTTTTTAAACTCCAAAAGCCATAGCCGAAAACTGAACCAAGTCCATAATTTTGGTTATGGTTCGGCCAAAAATTTCGGTTAACTTTTGATTTTTTCAGTTGGGCCGAACCGTGAACACCCCTACGTGGTGCAACAAATGACTCACGTAAAAAAGGAATTTCCTAAAATAACTACATAACCCAGCCGTCTTGTTGTACCACTTCATCGTGTAGCGATTCCACATAATAATTTCTCCAGTGTTGTGTTTTTTTTTGGCAAATTACAAATAATACATGGGTATTTTGCTATCAGCTCGAAAATAATGACAATGTCGAAAAACTGATATCCTAGCATTGTGAAAAGGGCAATACAACAACATCAACTAAGCCTGAAATCCCAATTAAATTGGGGTAGGTTATATGAACCATGAATGAATCACATCGAGTCGTGAACATGATATCTTCTGCCTCCATAGGTTTCGATTGACGAGCATGTCTTCATTTAGATCTTTTAGCTTCATGTCGTTCCATATGACCTCTATCCACGTCTTTTTCGGTTTCCCACGAGCTCTAGCCGTCTGTTCTAAGTCGAGATCTTCAACTCGTTGTACCGGTGCATCTATGGGTCTGCGTTTAACATGCCCAAACCATCTTAAACGAGTTTTTCGCATTTTTCTCGTCGATGGCCGCCACACCTAGTTTATGTCGAATATCTTCATTGCGCACCTTATCTCTCATTGGGTTACCGCACATCCACCAAAGCATGTGCATCTCTGTAACGTTCATTTTCTATGCATGACTTTGCTTAATAACCCAACACTTGGAGCCATAAATCAAAGCAGGTCTAATAGTCGTACGATAGAACTTTCCTTTAAACTTTAGAGGAAAGTTACGATCGCACAGGATCCATGTTGCACTCTTCCGCTTTGTTCATCCAGCTTGGATGTGGTGGTTGACATCTCCGTCTAACTCTCCATCCATCTGCAGTATGGAGCCTAAATACCGAAAATGCGCATAAAGATGTCTAATTGTTTCCGCTCAAGGGTAGAAAGGAGCCTTTGCAAAGCGTCAAGCATACCTTACATGATTTCATTTGGTGTTGTGGAGATAGTTTTGTCACAAATTCCATATTTCAATCAATTGTTGCTGCACTTATGTTGCTGCACCATTGGCATAGGCCTCAGGATTGCTAAAGTTGTAGGTAAATATATAATTATTATCACATAGAAATTCTAATATTGCATGGGTTTTTGCTGTACTAACTAAGGCTTTTACCGAATCTTATTTTTCTATATTAAAAAAGGACAAATTATCAAAAATGCCCGCTAACTTTTGCCTTTAATCCTAAATGCCCGTTGTTTCTCAACATGCTAAAAATGCCCTGTATCTTTATAAATTTCTACTAAAAATGCCCGAAATGAAAAATAAGCACAAAAAAACTTATTTTGTCTGAAAAAAAATGCTAAAAATGCCCTGTATCTTTTAAAATTCTACCAAAAATGCCCGAATTTTAAAACGCGACTTTTTGATTCTTTTGATTCGGATGCCACGTCGGATAAAAAGTTCAAATGTTTTAAATCGGGCATTTTTGTTAGAAAATTTAAAACTTAACGGGCATTTTCAGCAGGTTTGAAAATAACGGACATTTAGGATTAAAGGCAAAAGTTAGCGGGCATTTTTTATAATTCGTCCATTAAAAAATAGGAAATGGAGAAGTAATGGGAAATAACTGGAATAAGCGGCGAAACGGACAATGAAGCAAACAAAATTTGGCGAAGCTTTCAAGCTGTGGGAGCCATAGCCCTTTCCTATTATTATTCCGTCGTTCTAATTGAAATTCAGGTAAACTTTGAATTTTCTATGGGGCACCAAGTTCATTTTGATCCCTTTTAAACAGAATATTGACTTTTGCCTGAAAATATAGCATGTTTTGAACATGGTGTCCTAAATTTAGTATCTCGCTATATATACACTCTGCAAAGTTGTAATTAGGGGTGCACACGGGCGGGTATTTGCGGGTTACCACAAAAAAAGACACCATACCCGCATATGGCGGGTTACCAAAATCTTCAACCGAGCGGGTCATTTTAATTTTAAAACCATGCGGGTGGCGGATTACGCGGGTTGTGCGGGTGGCGGGCGGGTGGCGGGCGGGTTACAGCACTGTCATAAACAAGTGATTTCATAGGCAATTAACAGCAACAATTAACAATAATATTCATCATCATCATCATTATTCAATCAACATTCAACAATAATATTGAGGCTGTCATAATATATTCAACAATATTGAGGCTGTCAGGATATATTCAATCAACATTTAACAATAATTTTGAGGCTGTCAACAATAATATTCAACATTCAACATATCAACATCTCAAATGGAAATAAATTGAGAACGAAAAAATGATAAGTAACTTATTGATTCAGTACGGAGGTGGCAGTCGGTGGTGGAGTGGTGGTGCGGAGGTACGGAGGTGCGACAGTCCGTCTCGGTCGTGCAGTGGTGGCGGTGTCACACGTGGAGCGGTGGCGGTGCGGACTGTCGTGGAGTAGACTGGCGGTGCGGACTACAGCGTCGCGGTGGCGGTGTCGTTCGTGCAGAAACGGGGCGTGGCGGCGTCGAGGCAATGAGTGGGAGAGAAGAGCGGCGTCGCAGCTTTCGCGGTGGTGCGGCTTTCGTGGTGGATCACGACTGTCGTGGTGGTGGTACTCTGGTAGAGCAGTGGTGGAGCGTGGCGTCGTGATGGTGATGGAGCAGCGGCGTCGTGGTGGTGGTAGAACAGTGGTGGTGCGCGGCTGTCGTGGTGGTGCGGCTTTCGTGGTGGATCGCGGCTGCCGTGGTGGTGTTAGTCTGATTGAGCAGTGGTGGAGCGTGGCGTCGTGGTGGTGGCGGGCTGGCGGCGGCTAGAAGAGGGAAAGTGAGAGAAATAAAGAGATGGAGGTTGTGTGAGTTTTGAGAAATTAAGACCTAATGTGGGTACTGGGACTACTGGGTATTGGGTATTTAGGTAGGATATTTTATTAAGTAGGATTATATATTTAAGGGGCGGGTGGGCTGGATAACCCGCCACCCGCCCGCAAAAAGGCGGGTTACCCTCATTTTAAACTGCTAGTATTCATATAAAAAATAGAACCGCGGGTTTGCGGGTTGCGGCGGGCGGGTGGCGGGCGGGTGACAGTTTTTTGAACACCCCTAGTTGTAATGTTTAAGAAGTACGTACACTTTTCAGAATTGTGGTTTCTGAAGGAAAAAAATAAAAGGACATGCGTGTTGCACTCTGCTTGTATGGAAGGATGCTAGATTTAGGACATCACATGGTGAAAATGTGTATTCCGTTTAAAGGAGCCAGACTTAATATCGCAAAAAAGATGATATAATTCGGCTCTCTGCACAATGGAGAATTACGGCCGAATTTAATACTCTACAAATGATCCAAATTAACTTTCTATTTTATTTTTTCAGGATACAATTAAAGCTACACCATCCGAACACATGAGGGCAATCAGAAGAGAAACTAGCCAAAGTATAGTAGTGACAACAATTCTTTACTTGTTATGTGGCTGCATCGGCTACGCTGCGTTTGGTGACCTCTCTCCAGGCAATCTCATTGCTGACTTCGCCTTCCACGACTCTTATTGGCTTCTCAATATAGCAAACGCCGCCCTTCCACTATGTTGGTGCATACCAAGTCTATTGCCATCCATTTTTTTCCTTTGTCGAAAAATTATGGTAGAAACATTCCCCGAAGCCAAACTCTTCAAGAAAGAACTCAAAATCCCAATACTAGGATTTTGGACCACTTTGAGACTCAATCTTTTTCGACTCATTTAGCGCGCTAGTTTTGTGACCATTACCACGTTTTTGTCCATGTCGTGACGTTCTTTTTCAATCTTCTCCAGATCAATGTTGCGGCATTTGGCTTTTGGCCTTTGATGGTTTATTTTCCGGCGGAGATGTACCTTGCGCATAAGAGTATTCCTAAATGGAGCACAAGATGGATTAGTATTCGGAATTTTTGTTTGAGCAGTTGATTATAATTGTGGTTGCTGTTGTTGGTACATTTGAGGGAGTTGTGCGTGGTTTAAAGGTTTACAAGCCTTTTGTAACTGTTGGCTGATCAATGTGGTTCAGTTTTTTTTCTTTTTTTCTTCTATGGCTAGTTTCAAAATACAAATGAATTATTTGGGAAAAAAATAGTTTTTTCGCAAATGCAGGTGCAGTGAGTTGTGACAACACTAGTTTTTTTTTCTTTTTTTTTTCTATGGCTAGTTTCAAAATACAAATGAATTATTTGGGAAAAAAATAGTTTTTTCGCAAATGCAGGTGCAGTGAGTTGTGACAACACTAGTTTATTGCACTTAGAAATTCTGCAAAATTATTTTCTTGTTTTATATTTTGCATTAATTAAGTTCCACGGTTTTAGCTTATCTATACAAGATTTTTAGGATTACATGAACTCAAAATGGATTATGATTAAGTAGATAATGGGTTTATCCACAAGGCATAAAGGTGAACTAGGAGTCTATCTTCAAAAGAAGATTTGGACGTGTGAAGCTTGGATAATGTTAGATCTTAAGTGTTTTACTTATTACTTATTATTCGTAATAGTTAGTACGTGTTATGACAGGTAAGTAAGTAAAACACAGACGCGAGGATTTTATAGAGGTTCGGTCATAATAGACCTGGTCCACTCAACTTTTGCTTGTTTTGACAACTCAAGTTTCTTTCTTATAGATAGTACAAGACTTGACACACTCATGCTATTACTTGATACTCGTAATCTGGACTCCCTTTAATTACTTTCTTAATACCTAACGCGGCACCTTACTATAAAACTCTACTTGAATCTGGAAATACTCAAATACACACGAAGTACCTCCGCTTTGATATTTCTCATATAAACAATTGAGAAAAAAGTAGACCACTCCCTTAGCTTTCGGTCGTTTTGTACTTTGCCCCCCCACCCCACCCAGCTTTATTTTTTAGCACTTTTTCCCCCATTCCGTCCAACATTACCCCCCCACGGGAATATTCAGTCAAAAAAAATGAATATTCCGTTAAATTTTGTCCCCCAACTTTTCATTTTTAACGAAATATTCGTTTTTTGACGGAATATTCATTTTTTTGCGATCATGTTACGTCGGGGGGTAAAGTTGGACGGAATACAAAGCTAGGGGGCAAAGTGCTAAAAAAAAAAGTTGGGGGGTAAAGTGCAAAACGGCCGAAAGCTAAGGAGGTGGTCTACTTTTTTCCCTAAACAATTGTATAAAAATACTTGACTCTTAAACATATAAAATGACAAAAACTTAAACTCTAATCTCTTGTTTTCAAATGTTTTCAAGTCTTCTTCTTTTATAGAGTGCAGAAACTTCACGCGGAAGGACAATTGTTGCACCCACGCTTTAGCACCTGGTGCAACGGTAAGCACTAGTTTCGGGGGTGGTTATTTTTATAGCTGAGGTGGAGCCAGAGCCTTTATGAGTGAAGGTTAGACCAGACCTTCTCTTTCAAATGAATTGATTCTCCAAGGAATTCTAAGGTACACCACCTGGCCGATCCGGATACGGCACCGCCCCCATCAACCGCGCATAACCTTCCACTGTCTAAGAAAATGTGAAGAATGGCCTCGTTTTTGTTGAGCTTGATTCTCTAGATCCTATGGAGCCTCGGTCTTTAAGGAAGTACAAATGCATAAAAACTTGGTTTTTAATAACGGGGCTCAGTTGACGACAGAGTGCATGGCCTACCAATGGCTAAGATGTTCAGTCGACTCCCTAGCCCTTTGTAAGGGTCTGTTCCTTGCTCTAACCAACTGAAGTACGGGGCTAAGAAGTTGAGGAAAGAAAGCCTTGCACTTCAATTGACTAATGTGACTTTTTCCAAACATTTCCTGAAAGTAGTTGACAAACCAATCTTTTCGAAGAATAGAGAGAAATATTCTCAACTTAGTTTCTCATAAGTCAGTTCGTCGTTCTTCTGGTCTGTTAAAAGCTAGAACAAGTTTCTTTCTTGTCTTGCCCTAAAACTTTCTTTATTCTCATTGAAGAAAGACTCTCCTGCAGCGGCGTGCTTATATTTTGTGACAACACTACAGAGCGAGTGGCTCTTCTAGGGGGAAGTTGTGTGACAAGACTACAAGAGAAATCCTTTGAGACAGCTTCCAAACATTCCTTAGTTGATCTGACTTGATCCTGCATACAAGTAATCAAAATATCTCAGTGTTTATACATATAATCACGTCTACATCCATTGGGAGTAAATTGGATCATATGAAGACAAATAAAATCTACTAAGTCTACTTTCTTTATTTATCCTGACGCGACATGATTCTATTTAAATGTGAAAACTCGAAGATTCAGTTCTAGAATCTCACCAACGTACTTTCCTTAAATAACATGATACGACAAGATCTTGAATAACATGGAAGGATATGTAAATATTATTCTAAAATATAATCAGTAACCAATGAATTAAACTAACTTTATTAATGAATAATTAGACCAAAAATTCGGTCCTAACATTCTGGACTAAAAATTAGTGTTGCGAAGCGCAATATTTTTTGGACAGGGGTAAATAATAAAGAGAAAGAGAGAATAAAAAGGTGTGGGCATTCCAGGAAGGATCCTTCCCTATCAGGTACTTGGGAATTCCCCTGAGCGCAAAAACTCTCAAGATCCAAGACTATGATAGTCTGATACACAAGTTGGTTGGTAAGATCCAAAGTTGGCAGGCTAAACATCTTAGCTATGCTGGTAGACTTCAATTAATAAAGGCAATTCTTATTAGTATCCAGAATTTTTGGTGTCATATTTTTGTCATTCCTATTGGTGTAATTAGGAAAATTGAAAGAATTTGCAGGAACTATTTGTGGCCAGGAAAGGAAGAAGGGAAAAAGAGCTTGGTGTCTTGGAGATCTATATGCCAAGAATACAAAAATGGAGGACTGCAAATTAAAGAAATTATGGGATGGAATAAGGCATGTCTGGCAAAGCATGTCATGATCTTAAACAAGAAAGAGGGTCCTCAAGCTATGTAGCAGTAGTGGATATTAGATTCCAAGCTCAAGGAAAGAAGTATATGGGAAGTGGAGGTAAGAGTGAGCGATTCACCCTGGTAGAAGCAGATACTGGAAATTAGAGACAAGATAAACCAAGTTATGCATGTAGCAAGAGAAACAGAAAGGGAGCCCACACCTTATATTCACCCCTGGTACCAACTAATCAAGAGGTCCAGTGGTGGAAACAGGTCTGGAATGCTATATCTACCCCTAAAACTACTTTTATTAATTGGTTGGTTGTACAGAAAAGGCTGGCTACTAGAGATAGATTAACAAAATTTGGAATAGTGACTGATGCAAACTGTGTTCTTTGTGGATCTCATGTGGAAACTCATGATCATATATTCTTTCACTGTGATTGGTCTAATGATGTATTAGCTAGAGTGCTCAAGTGTACAGGTATGAGAGTTACTTGAAGAGGACTGGATGAATGGGTGAAGTTGTTCTACCAAATCTTGTACCAGATCAGAGCTGCAATGGTGAGAGAGGTGGTGGTAGGAATATGGAAAACCAGAAACCAAAAAAACCTTTGAGGAAAAGATGCAGACAATCCAACAGGTAAGTAGAGAAATTGGTACCACACTACTTGGACGCTTACATGGTATGGGAGGTAAAAGAATATAATAGATTAACAAAAGTTATTACAATTAAGTTAGAACAGTTATAGGGCCACTAACAAGCTTTTTTTGTGGAGTATAGTTTGTTTTGAGTTTGTGCAGGTGTCTAGATTCGATCCTATACAGCTTACTGGACCTTTAGTATAGTTATCTCTTTCACTCTCTCTAATCCTCCCAAAAAGGAGTCAACTGACCTACTGACCACACCAACGATCTTGAAGGCCAAACTAAGCTACACTATGATAGCCAGAGGGTTGGCTACAATCCTGGAACTGGAGCCAAATGAGAAGAAGGCTATTGTGGCTATAATTTAGTCTAATTGGGGGTACTAGAGGAGTAGGATAGTGTTGTTAGCTTAGCAGGATTTATTTTGAGTCACAGGCCTAGTCTAGAGCTCCAATATTCCCTAGCTTGTTGGATAGATCAGCTTTGATTGTTGTTATTTGTGCTACATTTGGGGCTCGCCCCAACTTCTCAGCAAACACTCCGGGTTGGTCTTTAATATAATCTTTAACTTTCTGCGGGAAAAAAATATTTCCTGCCAAACAAGGTTAGGCATAAAAAGATACTTACCAAACTAAGCAGCCTTAACTTAAGAAACATATTATACAGTTGCATCAGTAGTGCAACATTAGAAAGCAACATAAATGAAAAATGTTCAAACAGAATAAAAGTGCAGAAAAGAAAGATGTTCAATTACAATAAAAGTTAAAAATACAAAAGGCAGCGGCAGCAACAACTCCACAACTCCCCTTAACTCTGTCCCATCTTCCACTTGCTGTCACAACGAAATCAAGGAAGAAGACAACCAACTTTGGTGAATTGGACAAACAGGCGAGAAAACTCTAACTTGAATCCCTTCAGGTTGGTCGAAGTGGTGGAGAGATGAACATGGCCTAGTGCCAAAGAAGACGCTACAAGAGACTCGTGAACCAAGTACATGTCACGGCAGGTGAGGATCCACGAATCCTTGGGGCTGTTCCACATAGACTTCGTTAAGGTAGCCATTTTAGAAAGCACTTTTGACGTCCATCTGAAACAGTTTAAAATGCAACTGACAAGCAAGAGATAACAGTAATCTAATTAATTCTAAATGTGCAACAGATGCCAAAGTTTCATCAAAGTCAACTCCTTCAATCTGAGTATACCCATGTGCCACTAGTCTAGCTTTATTTCGAACAACACTACCAAGTTCATCTGTTTTATTCTTGTGTGTCCACTTGGTTCCAATTATATTGGTGTTTGGGGTCTGGTTACTAGTTGTCACACTTGATTTTTCTCAAATTGATTCAATTCTTCTTGCATGGCACAAATCTAGGGTTCTTTAAAAATAGCATGTTTTGTTGTATATTTTTAGGTTCAATTTTAGAGGTATAACATACATGGTTGATCATTTCATCATACCTTCTCCTAGGTGTGTTTCTAGTTCTTATACTTCCAATGATTCCACCTATGACTACTGTGACTAGATGATTTTTCTTTATTCTTGACGGTGATTCTCTTTGTGATGAGTCTTGGATATCTATGATAGATGAATCATCAGTTACGTTAGGCGCGTCAGGAGTCTCTTCAGTAGCAGTTGGTGTAATAGTTGAAGTTTCGGCAACAGTTGATGTGATAGACATCCTTAGTGGCTGAACATCTTCTTGAGAGGTATTAGACCCCTTCTCTATTAGATCTAAGATTTCTATTTTAGTCGAGGTTGTAACAAAGTCTCTGGAATCATCAAATTCAACGTTAGATGACTCGATAACAGTTTGGTTCTCATGTAATAAGCACGATGGGCCTGACTATTATGAGAGTAACCAACAAATATTCTTATGTGATATTTTGACTAAAATTTTCCACTAGGCTATTTATCGTTCAAGACGTAACAGTTACAACCAAAAATGTGAAAATGTGGAACACTAGGTTTCTTAACTTTTCTGACTTTATATGATGTTTTCTCTGTACCCCATTTGAGTAAGAACGGTTGATCAGGTAATAGGCAATATTGTCAACTTCATTCCAAAATCGAATGGCTAACCTTTTCGAGTTTAGCATAACCCTAGCCATTTCTAGTAGTGTCCTATTCTTTATTTCAACCACACCATTTTGTTGTGGTTTTATGGGTGCTAAAAATTCATGAAAGATACCTTTCTCATTGCAAAAGGAATTAAACATAGCATTTTCAAATTCTTTTCTGTGATCATTTCTAATTCGTTTAATTTTTAATTTTTTATATGTTACAATAGAATTATACAAAATTCTGAAAGCATCAAAGCCTCACTCTTTTGTCTTAAGAATTTAACCAATGTAAATCTGGAAAAATCCTCAACGCAAACAAAAATGTACCTTTTACCAATTAAGTTTTCATTATGAATTGGTCCAACCAGATCCATATGGAGGAGTTCTAGTATTTGCGCAAAATGTGTATGTTGTAACAGGATGTGATTACTTTTCTTTTGTTTTCCTTGCATGCTTGCTTCGCACATGCCTTCATTTCTTGTTCCGACATGAGGAGTTCCTCTGACAACTTTTGCATTAGAGAGTTTGGACAAGGTTCTGTAATTGATGTGTACCATCCTTCGGTGCCATGATTTAGGTTGTGAGTTGACACTGAACTGACAAATTAGGATGTTTGCAATGATGTTGTGTCTGGTTAATGTGAAGCAATTATCAGCACTTCTCAGTCCATGTAGAACACATTTGTCTTCTTTGTCGACTACTTCACATTCATCCTTGGTGAAAATGTACGAACATGTCATGATCGCACTGTTGACTTATGCTGATGAGAATACCATGCAATCCTTATACGTAGAAGACATCCTTTAGTTAAGGAAATCCTTTTACCTTTGGGGTTCCTTTTCCACACAGTTTTCTATTTCTTTCCATCTCCAAAAACAACATCTCCCCTTATTTCATCCACGAATTTACTCTGGACATCTTTGTATTCTGTTATGTGTTGGGAGCAACCACTGTCAAAGAACCATGAATTAGTAGAATTATAAGAAGTAGATCGGGTACCGAAACAATTAACATTGGACCGTTGAACCCACATTTGTTTATGTGCGATGAGTTTTTGTATTGGAACATGAGGGGTTGTCTAAGATGTGGTAACAACTGGCATTGTAGCTTTCACTCGTGTTCGAATGGGTCCATTGTTCCCTCTCTAAGTTACATGATTTTCCCATTGTTAGAAGTAATAAGGCTGGATATGTCATTTGATTCCATAGTGATGGATTACTGGCACAAAGTTTTGTACGTTAGAAAATAGGGATTTATTTGAAGAGTTTTGCTTCATAGGGACAGGAGGTTGTTGATTTCTATTTTGTTGTCCAAAGTTTTCTTATGGATACACATAATGAAACTTATCTCCTTTTCTTTCCTGAAATTGATCAGGTTTCCCTTTGGGTATCTTGGGTTTTCTTTGGTTGGGTATCTTCCGAGACGATTGGGGTGATTTCTTCCTGCTCATTTAATGTTGCCCTAAGTTTTTGAATCCAATTCAAACCTGATCAATAATAGGTCGTTGTAATTATATAACTTCATTGAATTTATTAGTTATGGAACTAAGGAGTTTGACATTGTTCTTGACTGATTCTAGATCATCCAGTGTCTCATATAGCTTATGTTGTGCCTCTTCAACAGAAGTTCTTGCCGTTTTCAACTCTGAGGTTAAAGTGTTATTGCTTTTCTTGAGAACTTCATCTTTTTTTAAAGATATTTGGTATTATTATCCTAGTCTGTGCATTTCCTTGAGTTTTTTAAAGTGATTTTATTTGAGCTTCAAGTTCAAAATTTCTTCGTATGACAGCCTCACAATTTTCAAGAGTAGCATACTGATGTCAGTTGTATTTTGTTTAGTGTCTGACTCTCCTTCAGATTATGTGAGAACGTCTGTTGCAGGAATGGTTTCTCCAGTTATGAAGAGGTGGTTGGTCCACAGGTAATTCTGGCAGTAAGTGCAACGTCAGGTGTTGATTCTTCTTCCTCATTTGTTTCTTCAGAATCATCATCACTCCATGTTGTGACAAGAACACGATTTTTGTTCTTTTAAGCAGGTTTCCACAATCTACTCTAATGTGTCCATAACATTGGCATTCCCTACATTGAATACATTTTCATTTTCTTTTGACTTCAAGATCATTAGCAGCGAAAGGGTTTTTATTAAAATCAGAGTTAGATGAACTGGGTGATGAAAATTTACCTCTGAATTTGGATTTGTTCATCTTCTTGAAGTTCTTAGTTAGGGTTTTTTTTTCAAAATTGGTCATTTATAGTGGCCTCGATATGAAAATAGTCATTTATTGAAGTCTGGTCCGATTTTGGTCCTTTATGGTGTTTTTTGGTCCACGTTTGGTCCCCCGACCAAATATTACGCCGGATTTGGGGATTCTGACCAGTTTTAGGCAATTTTGACCAATTTTGACTATTATTATTTTTATTTTTATTTACACCCCAAAATAAATTGCACTTTGCACCCCAAAATATTTATATATATACATAACCAATTTTTTTATATATTTAAAAACTTTATAAAAAGTTAAAAACATTATAATAAACATAGATTTAAAAAAAAATTAATTCATCATCTTCATATATATATATACAATTATTTTTATATCTTTAACAATTTTTAAAATTTTTTATAATAAAAAAAGATACATTTATATTTAAAAAAGTTAATTCATCATCTTCATATATATATATATATACATATATATTATAAAATCTTTTTTTTATCTTTAACAGTTTACAAATTAATAAAAATACAAAAACTAAAAAAAATAAATATTTTCAAAAATATTAATTCATCATCTTCATATATATATATACAAATTTTTATATCTTTAGCAATTTATGATTATTTCTTTATTTTTATTTTGTTCAATGTATTTTTTTTATAACTTTTATAACTTCTATAAATTGTTAAAGATATAAAAACAATTGTGTCTATATATATTTTGGAGATGATGAATTAATTTATTTTTAAAATATATTTTGTTTTTGTTCTTGATAATTTTATAACTTTTATAACTGTCGGGGTGCAAATTGCAATTTATTTTGAGGTGCAAATAAATAAAATAATAATAATATTCAAAATTGATCAAAATTGCCTAAAAATGGTCAAAATCGGTCAAAATCCCCAAATCCGGCAAAAATCTTGGTCACAATACCAAAATTGGACCAAAAAACACGATAAAGGACCACAATCGGCCCATGCCTCAATAAAGAACTATTTTCATACGAAGGCCACGATAAAGGACCATGGTTTTTAAAAAACCCTCGTAGTTAGAAGAGCCTGTGATTTTATGAGATCAGTTCCCTGTTCAATATATGATTGAGATGGAGTTGTGGATTTTAGTGCTAGACTTTTGGCAACATTGTCCTCTTCTTGTTTCAGCTTCATTTCATATGTTGCGAGAGATCCCATAAGAATTTGGAGCATGCTTTTGGTGTCCTTTGCTTCTTCAATTGTCTCAAATTTGATCGCAAACTTTGTTGGAAGAGATCTAAGTGTTTAACGAACCAACTTTGCTTCAGTGTATTCTTCACCGAGTAAAGTGGCTTATGTCACAACATGTCTAAGTTTTGCATTGTGTTGGGCTCTAGTTTTGGCAACCTGCATCTCCATGTTCTTAAATTGAGTGGTTAGTAGTTGTAACTTAGATCTGCGAACACGTTAAGTACCTTCATGAGCAACACGTATAATATCCCATGCTTCTTTAGCAGATTCACAACTAGATACAATATTATATTGATTCATGTAAACAACCCTTAAAATAGTATTAAGAGCAATAAAGTTTTGTTCAACAAGAAAGTCTTCTTCATTTGACCAGATGAGTCCATTTTTGACCTTACCGTCTGCATCAACAAGGGGTGACCAACATCTTAGAACACTTTCCCAAGCTTTCTGATCCAGTTGTTTGATGAAAGTTTTTAGACAGTTCTTCTAGTACGAATAGTTGCTACTGGTAAGCATTGGTGGTTTGTTTGTTGACAAACCTTATTTGATTCCTCCATCCCTGAAAAACAAGATATTTAAAACACAAATCTCACTAAAAACAAGCGTTAGTGACTAGCTGTTGATGCCAGATCTTAAGTGTTTTACTTATTATTTATTATTCGTAATAGTTACTACTAAAAGGTAAGTAAGTAAAACAGTGACGCATAGATTTTATAGTGGTTCGGTATAACAAACCTAGTCCACTCGGCTTTCTTCTTTTTAACAACTCAAGTTTCTTTCTTATAGTACATGACTTGACTCGCTCAGACTATTACTTGGTACTCGTAATCTAGACTCCCTTTAACAACTTTCTTAATACGTGATGTGATACCTTACTATAGTGCTCTACTTGAATCTAGAAATACTCATGTACACACGAAGTAGTTCGCCTTGATATTTCCTAAATAAACAACTGTATGGAAATGCTTTGAGTCTTAAACAAATAAAATAACAAAGACTAAACTCTAATCTCTTGTCTTCAAATGTCTTCGAGTCTTCTGCTTTTATAGAGTGCAGAAACTCCACGCGGAAGGACAATTGTTGTACCAGATCTTTGGTTCTTTGAGACAGCTTGCAAACCTTTCGTAATTCATTCGATTTGATCTTGTTTACATGTAAACAAAATATCCCAATGTATATCCTATATACATATAATCACGTCGATATCCCTTGGGAGTAAATCGGATCACATAAAGACAAATAAAATGATCTACTGAATCTTCTTTCCTTATTTATCCTGACGCGGCAAGATCCTATTTAAACATGGAAACTCGAAGATTCAGTTCCAAAATCTCACCAATGTACTTTCCTTAAATAAGTTGATACGGCAGGATCTTGAATAACATAGAAAGTAAGTTAATATTATTCTCAAAACATAATCAATAACTAATTAATTAAATTAACTTAATTAACGAATAATTAGATTGGAAATTCAGTCCACACAGATAAAAGCAAGTTTGAAAGAATTCAAATCGTGCGCAAGAGCCTTGAAGAGGAAGAAACCCAACACTATAAATAAGAGGCAATGCGCATCAAGTTTAGTTAGAGTGTAGATCATTAATTCAGAGAGTCAACCCATCATTGAAAGTTAATAACTCTAAATACATAATAAAATTTCTAGTGACAACAACAACAAGAGTCTCTCTGCATGAGAGTTATACGTCCCTACAACTTAGGGCAAAAACCGAATCCGACAAGGGCTCCTGTGATCTTGGCGAGGCTTCATGCTCGGATTTTCGACGTCGTTAACTCCTAAATTCACGTTCTTCACCGATTTCTCTGTTTCCTTGTTCATCCGTTTTCGTTCTAGTGTCTGCCCCTAGGGTTTTTTTGTTTTTGTGCTTCGTCAGCGTCTTTTTCTTTTCTTTCTTCCATCGAAGACGGAAGATTTTTTAGGTTATCTAATTTTTTGTGTTTTTTGTTTCTTTTTCCGGTGTGCATTGAAGGACTAAAGGAATTGGCTCACCTCGGGGTTAATTTGTCCGTAGCTCACCGCAACGCATAATCAGGGTTTGGTATCGTGGGAATAATGGACGACGCATGTGCAAAGTTGCGTAGGGGTCTATCTCTAACGGAGGAGGAGGGGGACAGTGCAGGGTTTCTTCTGCCAGATGAACCGTGGCAACATGACAATGAGGCCTCCGAACTTGTTTTGGTTGGTTGCTTGATAACGGGGAAATCAGTTAATTTCGGCTCATTTTGCACTATGGTAAAATCGCTCTTCAAAGAGGGAAAGGGAATTGAGATCACCAGGATTACGGAGGAGCGGTTCCTCTTCCAATTTTTCCATAAACTCGACAAACAACGTGCACTACAAGGTTGCCCGTGGTACTTCGATAAGAATATACTGGTGTTGGGGAATGTAGCGAGACATGAGAACCCGACTACTGCTAACCTTGATTATTGCAGTTTCTTTGTCCGAATTTACGATATCCCGTTAGTACGTCAAACTCGTGCAACAGCGCATGCAATTGGAAATATTCTGGGCATTATGGAGGATGTCGACTTGGCCGAATCTTGGTGGGTAAGCATGCGGATCCGTGTGAAAATAAATGTCACAAAACCTCTTCTACGAGCTCTCAAGGTTCGCGGAACGGAGGGACAGGAGATGTTGGTCTCTTTTAAGTATGAGGGACTGCCGAATTACTGTTACTTATGCGGCCTGCTGAGCCACATTATGTCTGACTGCGATGAAAAGTATGAACAAAATCTTGACGTTTCAGAGGAGCAGTTACCTTACGGCCCGTGGTTGAGAGAAAATACGACTCGCATGGGGACATCTGTGGGACAACGATTCACAGACAAGGGGGGTCGTCCTGGTTCTTCATTCACCAATCGGTTTTCCTCACGTCGGGAGTTTTTCTCGCAAGACCGTCAATGTCATACGGATCAGCCGTGGCGTATGGACAGGCCGACTCCGTCACAACAGTCCTCAGACCGAACACATAGTGCAACATATATCCGTGAAAATAGAGAAAGGGCAATTTCGGTTCACCAGCAGCCTTTGACCGATCAGCAACATGATGCTAACGAACGTGACAGGGAACTAATGGGACAGAAAGGGATGGGGCAGAATGCTGCACAAAATTTCGAGGGGAAAGGGAGAGTTGATGGAGAACAGGAGGCGCAGTCAGATAGAGTAGTTGGGGTTCAGCATGTGTATCGACGGCTCTTATAGGATCTGACCGATAGCAATAATTGTCAGCAACTACTCGATGGACCTGTCGCAATGACTATGGAAGTAGAGGCAACAATGGAAGTCACCACGAAGAAACGGACGGGAGTTCGAATTCAGCGTAGAGGCGGGTGTATCCGGGAGAATTGGCTACGTAGTGAACAGCATACGGGGAAGAAGCGATTATACGACAATGACAATACCGAGGGTAGGCCACAGGAGAAACGGGTCCGACTGGAAGAAATATCAAAAGAAATTGACGCTCTTTTGGCGGCGACTGCGGTGCTGTCCCGCCAATCCCAATGATCGTACTATGCTGGAACTGTCAGAGCTTGGGGAACCCTTGGACAGTTCATGAACTACGTCAAGTAGTTGCAAAGTTTCACCCCCTTCTTCTTTTCTTGTCGGAAACCAAGTGCAAGACAAGGAAAATAGAGGATCTTAAGAGGCGTTTTAATTTTTTTGGTGTGTGCATGGAGGCGAAGGGATTATCTGGTGGTTTGGCACTATTATGGGATAAGAATACTGACGTTGAGTTGATGAGCATGTCGGATAACCACATCGACGTTACTGTTATTGGAAAGGAACGCTCTCTCGATTGGCGTTTCACGGGTTTTTACGGGGAACCGAACGGAGGTGATAGGATGCGTACTTGGGGTCTACTACGCCAACTAGGGGGTATGTCGACTCTCCCGTGGCTTTGTGCGGGTAATTTTAATGAAATATTAATGCACGAGGATAAAAAGGGTGGCGCGCGACGACCAAATTGGATGCTCCAGAATTTTCGGGAGGCGTTGCTTGATACAGACCTTAGTGAGATTGAGTTTTTGGGCGTACGCTATACTTGGTGTAGTCGACGACCGGATCCAGAGACAGTTTGGGAGCGGCTAGATCGGGGTTGTGCGAATTCAGCGTGGCGAGGTCGATTTCCGGGGGCACGGGTTGAACATATTCCTATGATACGGTCGGACCACCATGCGATTATCATAAGCAAAGGGCAGGCCGGGAGACAGAGGACAAAGCCACGGTTTCGGTTTGAATCCGTGTGGATTCGTAAATCTGAATGCGAGGAGGTCATTACACGGTTATGGAGCGAGTTGAACGGCAGCACCCTCACGGCAAAACTTGATAATTGTCGACTTGGGCTGGTCCGTTGGGATAAGGTTGATGGGGCGAATATGAAGAAAAGAATTGAGAGCTTGAGAAAACAAATCCACAGCCTCCGCAATGGAACACTCACGATCGAGTCGAAAGAAGAGGAGAAAATCTTGATGCGAAAGTTAGAGGAACTCTTAGACCGAGAGGAAATTTATTGGAAGCAAAGGGCTAAGGTTCAATGGCTACGCGAGGGGGATCGAAACACTGCCTATTTTCATCGTAGGGCGAGCGAGAGGAGGAGGAAAAATGAGATAAAAGGGTTACGGGACTATGGGGGTATAATGCGCACGACTCCTAACGAGATAGACCTTCTTGCAACGAAGTATTTTAGGAATATTTTTGAGTCCATCGTTCCTACGGATGCCGCACTTGAGGATGTGTTGCGGGATGTCGACGTACGAGTTAGCCCTGAGGTGAACGAATGCTTGGTCCAACCTTTCACAGCGGAGGAAGTTCAGAAAGCATTAAAAGATATGTATCCTTTTAAATCTCCGGGACCTGATGGTTTCTCGGTTGGTTTTTACCAGAGATTCTGGGCTTATGTTGGGGCGGACGTTATTCAATTTGTCCTTTCTTTTCTTAATGATAGAATCCTAGACCCTATTGTTAATTTTACTCATATTGTGTTGATACCTAAATGCTCTAACCCTGACTTGATGACGCAGTTTTGACCTATTAGTCTGAGTAATGTGAGTTTTAAAATTGCTTCCAAAGCAGTTGCTAATAGACTTAAACCGTTTCTTTCCTCTATTATTTCTCCTTCGCAGTCAGCGTTTGTTCCTGGTCGTCTCATCACCGATAATGTTCTTGTTGCTTTTGAGCTCAATCACTTTCTCAAAAATAAAAGAACGGGAAAAAGGAGCCACATGACGTTGAAGTTGGACATGAGTAAGGTCTACGACCGAGTCGAGTGGCCCTTCTTGGAAAAGGTAATGCTTAAGTTGGGCTTCGATGTTTCTTTTGTCGAACTTGTCATGATGGGTGTGCGTACTGTTTCATATTCTATTTTGTTGAATGGGAAGGAATTGAGCACTTTTTTCCCCGAAAGAAGCATTAGGCAGGGGGGTCCACTATCCCCCTACCTATTCTTATTTGTTTCAGAGGTGTTTTCAACTCTTATTACTAAGGCCGAAGAAAGAGAGGAATTGCAAGGAGTGAAAGTTAGTCGCTATGCCCCCTCGGTGTCGCATCTTCTATTTGCAGATGACACGCTTCTATTTTGTGACGCAAACGAGGAGACTGCACATTGTATCCGAAGCATACTGGGGCGGTATGAAGCAGCATCAGGGCAGCAAGTTAATTTTGAAAAATCAGTCATGGTTTTTAGCAAGAACACGGCCGAGGATGTGCGTGATGTGATAGGGAATATTTTGGGGGTTATGGTCGCGGAACGGCATGATAAGTACTTAGGACTTCCCTCGATTTTTGGAAAATCTAAGAAGGAGCTGTTTGATTATATTCGAGAAAGAATTTGGAAAAGAGTGCAAGGGTACAAGGGGAATATACTTTCAGGGGCCGGGAAAGAAATTTTGGTGAAGGCGGTGCTACAATCAATCCCGACCTTTGTGATGAGTTGCTTTCGTCTTCCTGACTCGCTGATCAAGGAAATTGAGTCAATAATTTGTAATTATTGGTGGGGGAGTGGAACACAAAATAAAATTCATTGGGTAGCATGGGAGAGGTTGTGTCGAAGGAAGGCGGAAGGTGGACTTGGTTTCCGGGATTTAAAGGCGTTTAATTTAGCTCTACTAGCCAAGCAAGCTTGGCGCATTTTCCAAAACCCAAATAGCCTGGTGAGTCGCATATACAAAGCCAAATATTTTCATGGGTGCGAATTCATGGACGCACAATTGGGCACGAATCCGTCGTTTTCTTGGCGATGCATATGGGAGACGATTGAGGTATTGAGGAATGGGATCCGATGGAGTGTGGGCAACGGGGAATCTATATTCGTTTGGCATGATGCATGGATGCCAAGACCGCGGACGTTCCGCCCTATTACACCCGTTAACATGGAGGATCCACTTATGATGGTTCATGAACTTGTTGATCCAACCACGGGATGGTGGAACGTGGAGCGGGTGCGTGATCTGTTTATCGAGGAGGACGTTCGGGTTATTTTATCTATCCCATTGGGCGAGCTAACGCATGGAGATCGGATGGTGTGGCATTATGAAAAGAAGGGGTTCCTCACGGTCCGCAGTGCATATTATGTCATAATGTCACACGACTTACATAAGAGGAAAAGAGCGTTGGTCTCGAGCTCTGAACCGCACCCGGCGTGGTCCAAGGTGTGGAAGGTCGAATGTGCGAATAAAATCAAGCTCTTTCTCTGGAGGTGCTGTATGGACGCTATCCCGACAAGGTCGACATTGAGGAGAAGGCGGATTTGTTCAGAAGTGGTGTGCGTCTCATGTGGAATTGGTGAGGAAACAATTATGCACTGTTTGTTTGAGTGCCCGCTCGCGCAGCAGACCTGGGCCCTTGCGCATGTTCTCGTCGTGCTTTGGAGGCGCGAACCCGAAAAAATTACTGAGTGGTTGTTGAGGGTTTGGCGAACAGAGTCGGCGCATACAGTTAGCCTTCTAATTACTATTTGCTGGGCTCTTTGGGGGAACCGGAATAGCACACTTGCGGGGGAGAGGAAGCATAGACCGGATGAGTTAGCCACGTTCGCGATCGTGTATAACATGAACTGGTGGGCGCATAATGGAAAGAAGATAACATGACAGGAGTGCGAGGGATGGACACCGCCGACGGGGGACATTATTAAGATTAATTTTGACGGGGATTTATTTGAGGCGGACGGTGCGATTGGATTGGGAATGGTGGCGCATGACAAGAACGGGGATTTTATTGCGTGGCGTCAACGACATCGGTCAGCTTACATGGAACTCGCGGGAGTCGAGGCGAGTGCGGCATTAGAGGCGGTTCGTTGGGCGAGTGAGAAGGGATGGAAGGAAGTTCTTTTTGAAGGGGATTGCTTGAATATCATTCATGATATTATTTTTGGGACATGTAGTGACGCAATGCTTGCAAATATTTTGAGTGATATACGCCAGTATTACCGCATTAATCGGGGCTTTGGTATCCAATGGATTGGACGAGATTCAAATGCAGTGGCGCACGCATTAGCACGGCATGCGGTGGAGGACGCGGATGGTTTTTAATCCGGCTGATTGTCTTGTTTTAGTGATTCGTAGTGCCTTACCAGTTATCTTTATGATGTAGTACTTTTTTGGCCCTTGACGCTCGTCATTCACATGGTTAGCGTTGGGGCTGGATTGTCGTTTTAATGGAATAACACCTTTTGATTCAAAAAAAAAAAAATTCAGAGAGTCAAATCGTTGTGAGAAGATTGTTAAGACTTATTTTCTGAGCTTTCTAGTTTAGGCTCTAAGAGTTTGAGTTAGATTAGTTAAAAGAGTTGGTTCTCTTTATGTACTCGGTTTTTGCAATTATAAATTTTGTTATCTAGGTTTAATGTTAGTGGATATTTTGTCGTAAGACACGCCTGATTATATCCATATAATTAGCTTAAGTATTTCGTGTTCATTTTCATTTTCGCTAAATTCTTAAGTGTCAAGAGTGATGTCATCATAACCCCAGTCCTAATAACATACACCAATGTGCGTCCAAATTTAATACTAAGTCTCGATCCTATAATTTTTGTTTTAACTAATTGTAAGTTGTAACAAACTCAATAGGATGCGAACTTCAGAATTTTCAGTTAATTAAGAAGGAAGCAAAACATTACAATGGTAAAATTATATGTATTATTTATATTGAGTTTGAGACTTTACTAAATCCAATGCAAAAGTCAAGTCAACTTTGTTTATTAGAGTAAATTAAGATACCTACAGTGTATCAAGTTTCTAAACATCAATATATTTTTAATTCTTTCTTAATGATAAAAGATCATCTGTATTCGTTAAATCGAACCATATGATTATTAGCGGTTATTGCAAAAATTATCGAAATACTTTCAGGTTTGTTATAAACATTAAAAGACAAAATTATAATCCAAATACTTTCTTATATATACACATAAACCACTTGTCATGCACGAAAACAAATAAAAAAAAAATTGATCAGTAATTAGTCGAAAAAGGCTTATAAACCTTAAGACCGGAAACGGCTCCGACGAAAGCACCAACAACAGCAACAACAATTAAAATAAAACAAACCAAACTCAAGATTCTAAGACTAATCCATCTTGTGCTCCATCTAGGAATCCTCCTATGCACAATGTACATCTCGATCGGAAAATAAACCGTCAAGGGCCAAAATCCACACGCAGCAACAATCGCGACAATATCAAGAAAAAAAGGCATGACCATGGACATAAATGTTGTGACAATCACAAAAATTGTGCGCCAAACGAGTCGAAAAAGATTGAGTTTCAAAGAAGTGGAAAATCCTAGTAGTGGGATTTCGAGTTCTTTCTTGAGAAACTTGCATTGGGGAAAGCGTTCCAGCAAGGATTTTTCAATGAAGGTGAAAAACGGTTGACAGTAAACTTGGTATGCGCCAATTAAGTGAATGACTATGGCAGCGTTTGCTAAGCTGAGAAGCCAATAAGGTTCGTAAAAGGCGAAGCGAGTGATGAGGTTGCTGGGGGATTGATCACCAAATGCTGCATAGCCTAGGCAGCCACTTAACATGTACAAAATTGTTGTTACTACTACACTTATAAGAGTTGCTTTTTTAATTATCTTGTGCTCTAATGGCGAAGATTTAACCGTATCCTGCATAAAGGAATTATGCTAAAAATCAATTTCTCGCTATATATAAAGAATCTTTTGTCCCACAACATGAGTAGAACACAAAGCGGAATAGAAAATCCCAACCGAATTCTTACAACATTAAGGAATGGAAATAAACAAGAAAGAAGTGAGTTACCTGGATTTCAATTAAAATGAGGGAATAATAATAGGAAAAGGCTACGGCACCCAAAGCTTGAAAACTTTTCCAAATTCTGTCTGCTTCAGTATCTGTTTCAATATTTGTTCCAGTTACACTTCCCATTATTTTTCCATTTTCTGTTTTAAGAAATGTCCAAAAAAATGAAATTTTTTAAGACAAAAAAACACAAAGAATGTTGGAGTTTTATGACAAAATATATTTAATTATATTATTACCTACAACTTTGGCAATCCCAAGGCCAAAGCCGATGGTGCAGAAAACAAAGGACATAGCTACAGAAATATAAGAAAGCCACCATAACTGATTCAAATCTGGGATTTGTGAGACAATTATCTCCACCATACCAAATGCAGCCATGTAGGGAGTGCTTAAAACTTTGCAAGGACTATTATGTCCCTTCGAATGGAAGCAATTAGACCTCTCAATTGCCCTGTTTCACAAATGCCACGATGTTAGTTTTATTGAATCAACGTTCACTTAAAAGCATATGCTTGAGAGATAGTAGACATATATGATATATTCCTTCATGTGTAGGCTGCATTCTCCTTTTTTTTGTTGAGTAAAAAAAAATGATATGGCAAATGGTAATTTATGTGAAATATGTGAGTGTGGGATTTCGAATTTATGATCAATTTATGTGGTAATTTAAGTTTAAAGTTACAAACATATTAGGGCATGTATTTTCGTCTAGAAACTGAGCTATAAAAAAAAGAATCTACCCTATAAAGTGTGAAATAGAAAGAAAACAGTAACGACAAAATTATATCTAAACAATTTAAAAAAGTACAAAGCAGAATTTACATAGTTGGGTGTATCTTATATTAGAATACAAGAGTTGTGGCACGAGGGACAATTAGATATGGCAAACTTACAACAAATGGTCTCGTTGCAAGCTTTGCAACTAATAGAGAATGTTCACATGAGTACGTCCAAGGCAGTGGTGCTTTGGAAACAAACTCAAGATAGTAAATTTACGGCTAAGTCCACATGGTAGGAGGTGCGAGAATCTCGACCGATCCTCCAACCTTACACTTTTATCTTACACAAAGCTATTAGACTGATGATCTCAATTTTTTGACTTCGCTTGTTGAATGGTTGGATTGCAGTTGACAGTCCATTGATCAAGAAGGGATTTCATTTGGTATCTAAATGCCAAACTTGCAATACCCTGGAGACCATCCCTCACGTATTTTATGGGAATGTGGCGTGGCTAAGAAAGTGTGGCAATACTTTGCACAAGTATTTAGGGTTCACATCCATGAAACACAAATTGTCACAATGTTTATGCACTGATGGTTGTTGTCTAGCAAACACATTACACCCAGTCACATAAGAGTCCAGGTTCTCTTACTCATTCCTTGGTTCATATGGTTAGCAAGAAATGATTCAAATTTCTCGGGTAAAAAAAAGAACCATACGATGAAAATCCAGGTTGTCCTATAATATATTTGGCGAATTCGCGCCAGAAAATCTGTGACTACAGACTATGACGAGGAGATTTGCAGGTGGCTCAGGATTGGTGCTTGGAGATCCCACGCAAGGTACACAAACCAGCTGGATGAAATTGGATGAAATTTAGCAAAGGATGGTTGTGCTAAAGGACCTGAGAAAACAGCCGCTATGGGGGAATTGTGAGGGATCACAATGGTGAGATGCTTTTGATTTACAAACAGTTGTTTGGAGAGGTTAGCAAGAACGAAGCCGAGTTACGAGGCATTTGTGAAGGCATCAAAGCCTGCCCTTTCTAGGGGTTGGAGAAGATATAGGTAGAAATAGACTCTCAACTTGCAGTTCAACTCATTAATGGCGATGATCGATAGGGGTGGAGGATTAGGACGATAGTGGATGATATTAGGCGACTATGTGCTCGTAAGGTCTTCGAATTTCATACATTTCAAGAGAAGACAACAAGTGGCTCATAAAATAGCGATAGACACATGGGCCCAATGAAACACTGAAATTACGCACGATGAGATAACTTCTAACCAAGTTTTGGCACTATTTAGAGATGACAACCAAGGAATTTCGTACATCGCTTGCCTAGAAATGATTAATCTATAGTATTTGAAGATTGTAACCTTGTGTATGATACTCTAGCATAAACCCCTTTGTAACTCTCTTTGTACTATTCTTACTAGTTATGAAGTGATTAGCCCATCCCCCTCCCCTCATTTATAATTCCTGTATACGCCCCTATGCATATCGCATGAGGTTTACTATGAGATTTCCTTATCAATTCAAACATGAGAATTAAAAAGAGAAACAAATTTCAATGACTTGTAATTTCAAAATCCCTTCTTACATCATGCATATGGAAGATGCAATGGTGTAACCGATTGTAACTCCAAAAAGATTCAAATATTGAATCGCCCCACAAACTTTAGCCCTTGACCCACCTGACAAATGCAAGAAAGACACTGAGACCAAATTGAAAATTAACAAGTTCATTAATAAATAAATAAAGGAACATAAGACTAAATATAAACCATAGACTTTACAAAAAAAAATTATTAACAAATAATATTACATACCGAGGTTAGCTCTGACAGCATCCATATAAGTGTGGTTTCTCTTTCCCGGATCCGGGTCGCCAGTCCAATAACATTCTGCCAGGAGGGTAGAAGTGTAATATGTCACAGACGAAAATAAGATCATGATAGCAGGCCCACCAATCCATCCCAATTGGGCTATGGCCCAAGCCAAGGACATAGACCCAGCACCAACAAGTGATGTTATGATATGAGCACTAGCATTCCATACATTTCCTATAAAAGATACAAAATCATAAACTAAGTCAATGGATATTATATATATGACCAAACTAAGCTCGTTCTTTTAATTTGTTGAGATGATTCCAGCTTATTTATTCATGTTCCCACCCTCCTAAAATGCGTTCTTGCAATTAGCAGCTTTTGATAAGTGGGCGGTAGTAAAATTCTAACCGTGGATCTTTTCTCTGGTATGAGTTCTTTGGTTTGGGAAGTGGGTGGTGGGTGTGATAGGATGTAAGACTCATGTGATCGTCTGAGAAATCAACTTCTATATGCCCCGACTGTCGGATTGTGAAGCCTGAAAAGAATGTTGACCCGGGCCAATTACTGTAAAATCGGGCTAATTTACGCTACTGTAAAATTTTCTTCGGGGTATTTTAGAGAATCCATGTAAAATTCGTGTTAGGAGTCTGCCTAATATAAATAGCATTATCTTGTAATTGTAACCTTACGATAAAATCATATACTGAATAATTCTTGCTTGGTATCACCCCATAGACGAGCTAGATAAACAATTTTTTATGTCTTTTTCTTCATTGTTTATAATTTTTTATTTTTCGTATTGTTGCGCAACATATAGCCTCTCGTGTAGGTTGTAAATGACTTTTTTAATAGAGTCTCAGTTTCTCATATATAAAGAGATAATTGATATTTATTAATTGTGTGTAAAAAATATTTTTTTAAATACTCGATGACAGTGAGATTTGAACCTAAGATTTACTCCTTGGTTAAACTCCAACATCATGTTCAAGTATTCATGCCTCAAGCTAGAAGTTTAAGTTTATCGATTTAGTTATACATATATATAATCTCCAACGTGACAGAAAATAAAATCAATATAATATATACATATACACAAAAGAAAGAAATAAAATAAAATCTAAAACCGAAAGCTGCAATCTTTGAGTAGTATGAGGGAGAAAATATTGCCTGTTCTTTTGAGTCTACCATCTTCATCGTAGAGCATGACGTGACTTTGATCAGGAGAGACAGCGATGATGAGAGCGTCATCGGAAGCATGGGAGATATGCTGATTTAATTCGATATTTCCAAACATCTTATGTTTGTATTATACAAAGACAAAATTTTCAAACCGGATTTGGACACACAAAATTATATATATTATTGTGTGCGAGTTAGAACTGATCAAGACTGGAGTGAAATTGATGATATGTTTGCAGATGATGATAAAGCATGAAAAGGTGTCTTAATTAAGAAAGAAATGGTGCATGTATAAGGTTGAAAAAGAGAAGTCTTTAGTCAACGTTGATTTGGACAAATTGGCAACAAAACAATCGAGCAGGTCTTGATGCTTTAATTTGATGGAATAATGGAATCATTAGAAAATATGATCATATATGGCACTTCACTTATAAATGGACCAATTATAAAATATGCCCCTTAATGTTTTTCCAATAACTAAAATGCCTTTTCTTTTTTGGCCTTGTATTTCTACACCATATTTTTTACAATTGTTATCAAAAATACCCTCGACTCCTTATTCGGGCCAAAATGCCTATGTGGCGGTACAGTAAATAAGTTGTCAATGCCACGTCATTAAGTTGCTCCGCCATGTCATATTTTTCAGCCAAAAAACTTTATTTTCACAAACTCCTGAAATTTTAAATATTGTACTTACACCCTATAGTAAATTACACTTTGCACCCCAAAATATATATACATAAAACATAATAATAAACATATATATAAAACATATTAATAAACATATATATAAAAAAAAATCATCATCTCCATCACGCCCACCACCACCACCATCGGATCCATCGGCGCCACCACCATCGGATCTGTCGCTGCAGCCAAAATTTGCCCAACCCACCACCACCACTACAAACTTCCGATCGAATTTCATCTCTCTCAATCAGCTCCAAATCTAATTCTCATAGCTTTAATCGGTAAAATTCACCCTAATTTCAAACACACACACACAGTAGAAAAGTTTCGAAATCGATTTCGATGGAGGATCCCGACAATGAATTGGGCGGCGTGCAACACAGCGAGCTCTCGATCCGATGGTGGTGGCGCGATTTTGGGAGATGGTGGCGCCGATGGATCTGATGGTGGTGCGGTAATGGATCCGATGAAGATGGTGGTGGTGGTGGTGGCGGTGGCTGGGGGGGGGGGGGGTATCGGGCAGGGAGTGATGGAGATGATGATTAAATTTTTCTTTTTATATATATAGTCATATATATATATGTGTGTGTGTGTTTATTATTATATTTTATATATATGTGTGTTTATTATATTATTATTTATGTATCGATAAGTTAAAATTACAAGAATTTGTGTAAAAAAACGTTTTTTTGGCCGAAAAATATGACGTTGTGGAGCAACTTAATGACATGACATTGATAATTTATTGACTGTACCGTCACGTAGGCATTTTGGCTTGAATTAGGGGCCGAAGGCATTTTTAGTAGACTTTTTAAAAAATATAGGATAAAAAAACGAGGCCTAAAAAAATGGCATTTTAGTTTTTTAAAAAAAGTTAAGGGGCATATTTAATAATTTGTCCTTTATAAATCTTAATTACTCAAATTCACCTATTCATTTTCCTCTTTTTGCTGTACATCATGACTTCATTATGACTGGAGGTCAGGTCACAAAAAGAGAGAAAGAATAAACGTTCAATTTAATGTAGTCAAAGATGTCTGCCTGCCATGGAATATTTTGTCATATTAGTTATTTATTTTCTATTAGAAACTTTAATAGTGTGTTTTGTTCTTCTCAATTTTTGGCTGTGCAGCCTGTTTGTACTTTGTACCACTTATGAAGCCGCCCAGTTAATATTAGAATTATACGATAGTGACTAGAGAAAACAGTATGTTAGTTTATCAATATCTCGTATATATATAAATGGGTCGATTACAAATGTATTACAACGAGTATACTGTTAACTACGCTTACTCTAACTACTAGTCTCGAATAAGTTTAGTCCGGAACACCTCGAGCTGACATTGGATACTAGATATGATATCGGAGATATATTGGAGATGAAGTCAAGGATTTTGTCGAGGATGACATGGAATCTTCTATGTCGGGAGTGATCTCCTGGATATATCGAAAGTGAAGCATGTGATATATATCGGGTATGATGTCGTACACTATGTCGGGGAATGCTCGATATAAGTGTATAGTAATTGCAGATAATTATAGCTTACATTTGATTACCGGAAAGCGTGTATTTATAGGCCTCGGGAGTTGTACCATATCGGGGATGATATTCGATATGTATATCGGGAATTAGATGAAAATATAGGCCTAGACTATGGGTGGGAGGGCCGGGTCGGATCGCGGGAATCCGACCCGACCCGATCGGATTTTTTCCGCACGGGAAAATTCGATCCAATACCCGACCCGCAGTTGCGGGTTTTTAATCCCGCAGCGTTTACCGCGGCTCGGATTGGGAGTTGGGGTTGATCCGACCCCAACTCCCGAAATTTCCAGGGAGGGATCCGAAAAGGGAGGGTTATTTTTTTTTTTATTACTATAATTACAACAAGAACGGCTCTTATTAAAAAAAAAAATTCTCACCTCTTCTCCCAAAAACCAGCCGCGACCAGCCGACCACTGCCACCAATCTCCCAAAAATTCTCACCTCTTCTCTCAAATTGCAATCTCCTCCGCCGCCACCACTGCCACCAATCTCCGCCGCCGCCACTGCCACCAATCTCCGGCGACGCCAGCCACCAATCTCTGCCGCTCACACGCCACCAATCTCCGACCCGACTTGCAAAACCTTAGGTAACTATTTTTAACTCAAATTTAAAATTGAAGTTAAATTTATTACTATTTTGATGAATTGATTCACCCATTGCTCTTAGAACACTTCTTATTGTATAAATTTGTAGAAATTATACCACAATTGGATGTTTTGATTTTCGAATTAGGGTTTCAAATTGGGGGTTTTACAAATTTGGCTTAATATGATGAAATTATTGAAAGTAGTGGTAATATTTGCAATTATTGATCGTCAATTAACAACAAAATGCGAGAATAATTATTGATTGTCAACTTGTATGTTAACTTGTAGTTGTATGTTAACTTGTATTAGTGGTTTGATAATATAATGCTAAGTTAAGTAGTTGTATGATGTATTGTTGGGCTTGTGCATGTGATGGTTTGAATTAGCTAAAGTTATGTCCGTTTTATTGTAGAAATGGTAAACAAAAGTAGAAATCGTAGTCGTGGTGGTGGTCGTTCACCATCCAAAGTCGCTTCAACAAGTTCACCTTTCAATATTGCTCCCCGTCGAAGTCCTCTTAAACGTGCTAAGGGAAAGGGAAAGGCACCGGATACATCACGTGATAAAGGGGAAGCATCGGATACTTCACGGGGGTAAAGGAAATGCACCGGTAAACCAACGTGAAAAGGGGAAGGCACCGGTAATGTTACGTGATAAGGGGAAGGCCCCAGATACTTCACGGTGTAAAGGAAAGGCATCCGATACTTCACGGGGTAAAGGAAAGGCAATTTCGGGATCTCAAAGAAAGGGGGAAAATAAGGCCCGTGAATCGGAGGTTGGACATGAATCCCCCCCGCCCCCCAATAGATACAACAATGACTATTCGCATGGGGAGTGGGAGGATCATCTACAAACTATTAATGAAGAATAAGAAAACAATGGAGATGATATCATTGAGTCCGAAGATAGCATAGATGAGGAAGAGGAGTGGGTAGAAGATGATGGAGAAGAGGAGGGAGAAGAGGATAGAGATAAGGATGAAGATGAGGATGGAGATGATTTCGTGGAGGAAGAACAAGACGAGAAAGTGTATAAGACCATTATTACTTTCCACACTAAAGAAGTGGATGGTAAAATCACAAAATATCAAAAGCTCCACCAACTTAAGTCCCAGTATTGGGAAACCTTTGAACCTTTCTAATGCCCTATAAAGAAATACGTGAAGGTCGGTGTATGAATTGCAAAAAGGAGATTGCCGCAGATGGACACCTACACGGCATGGGAGGACATCAAAGTCATAGTAAGAGGTGTCCAAAACGAGTTGACAAATATGTCAAAAAACAAGGTCAGTTGAAAGTGGAAATTAATGGGTCGGTTGTCAATTGGAAGTTTAATCAAGAGTGGATCTTGGAGGGTGTGGTGATGTTTTTAATTGACAACGAGATGTCGTTCATCACCGTAGGGAAGCCTTCTTTTCGCCGTATGATGAAACGAGCATGCCCGCATTTGAGATTGCCATCTCGAAAGACCATCACCAATGCATGCTACCAGTTATATCTTGATGAGAGAACTCGATTGATCGAGTTTGTAAAGGAAAATGCTCAGAGTGTATGCCTCACAACCGATACATGGACTTCAATTGCCAAGAACAACTACATGTGTGTCACTATGCACTTCATTGACAATCAATGGAATTTGAAGAAAAAAATTATAAGTTTTAGCTTGATTTCGGGGCATAGGGGGATTGACATAGCTCGTGATGTCAACAAGGTGGTGGTTAGAGATTATAAGATAAACAAAGTCTTCACAATTACGGTTGACAACGCGGGGGCAAATGACGTGGCTATTGATGAATTGGTGACCAAGTGGTCGGCCCGGGGGTTCATTACCAAAGAGGGAGGGAAACACATGCATATTAGATGCATTGCTCACATCTTAAACCTCGTGGTGTAAGATGGGTTCAAGACGAGAGGAGGTGATTGCACGATAGAACACATTCGTTCTTGCATTCGTTATATCAAAGCCACTCCATCTCGGTATTCAAAATTCAAAGAAACCGTATCGGACATTGGGATCGAAAGCAAAAAGTTACTAAGTTTGGATGTTCCGACACGGTGGAATTCTACGTATATCATGCTTGAAGCCGCCCTTGAGTTGAGAGGTGTATTTGATATTTACGAGCATGTTGAGTCAAACTATGGGAAAGAAATGAATGACAATAAGCCAACGGAGGAAGATTGGAAGAAGGCTCAAATGTATGTGGAATTCCTAAAACCTTTCAAGGTTTTGACCGAACTTGTCCCCGGCACCACATATGTGACATCAAACAAGGTTTTAACACAACTAATTTGCATTGATGAAGTTTTGGGTGGTTGGTCTAGTCGTCCGGATGACGAGGTGACCAAAGAACCCGACGATTTGAAAAAAATGGCATTGCTAATGAAAGAGAAGTATGATAAGTATTGGGGTACAAACGGGAAGATGAACCATTTACTTTATTATGCCGCCATTGTGGATCCCCGTTTGAAGTGGTCTTACGTTGCGGCTATGTTAGACTATAATGTGAACTTGCGGCTGGAAGTGAGGGATGGTTTTTTGACTTTATTTGATGAATATAAGGCAAGGTATGAAGAAAGTTCAACGATTAGGCCTACTCAAAAGTCTACTCCCGTATCTACTTATCCTTGGATCTCAGAGAACCTATTGTCGTCGAAGCACGATACTTTTTTTAGGTAATCTTTTATTATGTCGAATTAAACGTTGATTGACTTATAATACACTTTGTTACTTTCGTATTTATTAACGGTTGAATGTCACTTTTGTTAGGGAATTAGAGGTTGATGAAACTGCACCAAAGCACGAATGGGAAAAATATTTTGAAGATAGGGTCGAGCCATATACTCCAAACTTCGATATATTGTATTGGTGGAAAAAAAACTTCGAACGCTATCCAATAATTGGGAAAATGGCTCGAGACTTATTGGCGATTCTGGTCTCCACCGTTGCTTCTGAATCCGCCTTCAGTACGGGAGGACGCGTCCTTGATCAGTTTAGGAGCTCGTTGACACCGAGAATAGTTCAAGGATTAGTTTGCTCACAAGATTGGCTACGAGACGGTGATATGCCAATTATGATCTAGGAGTGTTTGGCGGACTTGGAGGCACGTGATAGAGGTATGTATATGTTTAACTTATTAGTTAACAAATACTTGGCTAACTTATTAGACATTGATTAGTTTATGTTATTTTCGTGTAGAATTTGCGGATATGGGCGAAGATGCAACTTTACTAGAAGATGATTCATGAATGAGTGGACACAATGGGATTAACAAAGATGATACATTATGTTTGATTGTTGGCATTAAATGTTTTGAATATTGGAGGATGGTTTTGGGGAATTATTATATGAAGGTAATGATTCGCAAATTAACCCTGAGTTTTTAGATAACTGTACCACTCATCCCGCCAGTTCAAATGACGAAAACCTGATGCGGAAATTGCATTTTGTTGTTTTGGAAAATATTGGTGGGCCCCCAATGCAATTTGCGCATTTTAGAGGATTTCATTTGAATTCCTGTCTTTTTACATCGAATTTCCCCCGATATAGATATCGAATATAAATTCGGTATGCATTTGCCATAAATGGGCGTTTGATACCCGACGTCTATAAATAGTGGCTTGGGAGGAGAGAGATGATCCTTTTGTCTTTTAGCGAAATTCGTCATCCTTACGCTGAGGTATGTTGGGGATTTTTCGATATGACTTCCGATATATTTTCGATATGCTTTCGACGTGTTTTTCAATATATCTTGGACATGCTTTTTCTGAATTTTAACGTCTTCCTTTGTTGTTTCGATTTCTTCATGTTGCTATTTCTGAGTTTCCGTGTTCTTACTTTTTTCAAGACTTCTTTCCCTCTTCGTTCTAATGGCACACAAGAATGACTTTGATATCAGGGGCTTGGATTCCCAGAATACGGAAACTGAAGGCTCTGGCACTGCCTTTGTTGACAACGATTTTTTAGGAACAGATGAGTGGTTTCGAGATGACGTTGGGGATGGCATGGACGAGGATGCCAACGTCCCTTTGGGGACTCCAAATGTGGTGTACGATGAGTGGGGTTTGCCCGTTGCTTCTGAAGTAAAGAAACTCAAAACGGTTGAGAGTTATGAGGACAACGTGTCCCGTATGCCTCATCATCCTACTTTCTATGCAACCTTGTATCACATTGATGCGGCGTACGAGATTATCTTTCCTGAAAAACATGAGAGGATGCATACACTTCCCAAGGGATGCATCACGGTGCATGCAAAGCATCTTGCCAATGGCATGCGATTCCCTATCGATCCTGCTGGCAGTGCTATATTGGCGAGTATCGGTGTTTGCCTTGGGCAGCTGTTGCCCAACTCCATCGTGTGCATTGTAGCTTTCATTTGCGTTATGGCGTAAATGAGTTCTAGAGTCTTTTTACTGTCATCTTTAACAAGAAGGGTGGCGATAAGGGTTTCTACTTCGTTCGTTCGCAAAATGGATGCAAATTCCTGTTAAGCGGCCAAACTAGTTATGGCTTTGGAAACAAGAACAAATATTTATATATAAAGGAGAAAGTGGCTGTGGAATTCGATGAGCTCCTGCAAGAGTGGTCTACGTCGGATAAGTACGTGAGGCCTGCTAGGCTTGGCCGTCTGCAACTCACATCCGAATTTTTATTGAAGCTGCTGGATC
The DNA here is from genome assembly GCA_948329865.1 of Linaria vulgaris. NCBI lineage: Eukaryota > Viridiplantae > Streptophyta > Magnoliopsida > Lamiales > Plantaginaceae > Linaria > Linaria vulgaris. The sequence goes on along the minus strand of OX415249.1, from coordinate 8,113,214 downwards.
GTCCATTTGATCTTACCATACTTTGTGACGAGGATGTGGTTGGGGCGAGCGGTATTTCTCCGATGCCCTATAGAGGCCCTCACAACCTTGGTATTAACCTTATTTGGGTAATTTATTTCGTGTACTTGTGTTAACTGTCTTTACTCTTGGGTAACTGTAGCTACTCTCATGGAACACCGGAGGTTGGACATGATTACCCAACGCGATGCCGTTCCTAGGACGATGGTTGAGGGCGATGATGCGCTTCCCGTCCTTATTAAGAAACGTGGGCACGAAGGTCTCCGACTCAAGGAAAAACTGAATCGGTCCTCACAAGGTGGAGAAGTCGCAGGAGTAGCAGTCCTGAAGAGTAACATGTCCTTGTAGAGTGGGACGAGCGCAGGTCCTAGTTGGAGTCAGGCTTTAGGGACCTCTGGCGCTGGCGCCTCAGCTCATAAGAAGAAAAGGACTAAGGGAGGGAGTTCTACGGTTGGTCAGAGTGCCCTGTTTCAATCTGTACATTGTGATCTATCTCTTTTGAGTGATTATGCAGATCCAACCATTACGAGTTCTCATCTGGTGTCCTTATTGTATTGAAATATACTTGTTTTTCATGTCAAGAGATTCCTCTCCAATATTTTGAAGACAGCGAGTCAAAATAACGTCGCCCGGGTGGAATCTGTTTCGGATGCGATTGCGCTTCTTGAAAGCCTCGCCAATTATTACATGGCCGCTACCACCAAGTTGACTCAAGAGCGGGATGATATTATAAGCGTTCTCAACGCCGCTAAAGTGAACATGAATGAGCTTCTTGGCCAGAACGGAGAACGGGCAACTGATAGCCTCTCTCAATGAAGCCAAATTGTCTGTTGCTATTGAGAGGGGGAAACGGGAGACGGCAGATGCGGAGCTTGCCTCGGTGCGAGAGCGATTAGCCCTTACTGAGAGGGCTAACCGATGTATAACGCTCTCTCGAGAGCAAAAGGTTTGTAATGCGAAGGCATTTCCTTTGAGTCACGCTTTTAAGTTAATCTGTACCGAACGCGGGGTCCAAGAGAGAGAGAGGAAGCGAAGGAATCTATAGTTGGTCAGATCCGCCTTCGTGATGGATTCAGAGATGTCTTTGATCTTAGTTCTCTAGACCCCTTGTTGGGCACTGATGGGCAGCCCATTGAAGATTCTGAGGTTGAAATTGACGATGACCCTGTAAAAGATGTGTACGAGGAGATTCTCAACCAGAAGAGTCTGGTGATGATTCATACTAAGGGTGCCCCCAAATATCCTGGTTAAGGATCTGTGTTGTAGCTTTGTCTTTTATGTTAAAGTGTTGTGTATAGTACCTCCTTTCAACTTCTGTAATCTTAAATCTTGCTCTTGGAATGGAATAATTTTCTTTTATCACTTAAGTGTACATGATCTTGGCAATGTCGTAGTTTGACTGCTTGTAGTTGAGCGAAGCCCTCTGTGTGTCAGGTTCACTTCTTATGTTTGTTTTGCTTCTGTATGTCGGCCATTTTTCTTTTTCGTATGTCGGGTTGTCTCCAACCTATCTTGGTGGATAGCGGAGTTATCCCAGGGCATTTCATTTTTTCGTATGCCGGGTTGTCTCCAGCCTATCTATGTGGATAGCGGAGGTATCCCAAGGCATTTTATTTTTTCATATGTCGTGTTGTCTCCAGTGTACCTCGGTGAATAGCAGAGTTATCCCATGGTATTTCATTTTTTCGTATGCCTGGTTGTCTCCAGCCTATCTCTGTGGATAGCGGAGTTATCCCAAGGCATTTCATTTTTTCATATGACTGGTTGTCTCCAACCTACCTCGGTGGATAGCGGAGTTATCCCAGGGCATTTCATTTTCTCATATGCCTGGTTGTCTCCAGCCTACCTCGATGGATAGGGGAGTTATCCCAGGGCATTTGTAGATCTTTAAATTTTCTCGATCGCGGACTCTCCCTGATCCCCGTGGAAAGCGCTGATATCGTGTTCCTGTTGTTAAATCATGGAAATAATCATTCCGTGTCAGATATATAATAAGTAGACGAGATCCACTTTCCATGCTTCATTTCGCTGAACGGATAGTATCATCCTTGGTATTGGCAAGGATTTGTGTGTACATGTGATGTATAAGATATACATGTATATCTTCCAAATAAACAATAATATAATATTTTTTGAATGAAAGTGTGCTTGTTTGCACCTCTTACTCATTCCCTCATATGGGTATGTACCTGCAGTGAAGCATGCGTACGTATCGCAACCGAATATACCGATTGGAACGAAAATGAGGTTATAAAAGATAATGGTCGAAGGCTAGGTAAATCCTAACCCGCCTAAGTATCCCGTTGTATGGGAATCAGACCGGCGTAGTTCCACCTGTTTTAGTTACAATATAGCCCAACATTGGGGCAATTTAGGGAAATTTAAAAATGTTCAACATTACTGAAAGTAAAAATGTTCCACACGATCTTCCTATGCTTATTACTCCGCAGCTTGGTGGTTGTCAAATGCATTGGCAGCTCCTCCAGCGGTGTCCCTGATCATTGGGAGAGTGAGGGAAGTTATGTAGCACAGCCATCCTTCCTCATGATTAGCTATGACATTTCACACGCCTTATGCTGCTAAGAACTTCATCTTCTGGTGATACGTGGATACCACTGCTCGGATGGCGTTGAGAGTCGGCCTACCTATAATGACGTTGTAGGCGAAGGGGTGATCCACTATCGTGTGTTGAATGTTGATGGTCTTCCTGTGTGGCTCCTCACCAAACGATGTTGGGATATTTATCTGTCCCAGTGGTATCATCTCAGTACCTCCGAAACCAACTAAAGGGGTGTGGACTTGTTCCACCACGTGGTGGCCCAGTGCCATCTTCTCCAAAGCATGTGCAAATATGATGTTCGTGGAGCTTCCATTGTGTATTAGCACCTTGCGAACACCATAATTGGCAATTTCAAGTTTAATGACCAAAGGAAAATCAAGTTTACCTGCCTATATCGCCTCGGGAGTCAGATCTACGAGGTCCTTATTTGAGAAGGTAATGCTCTCCGCCGGCAGCTCATCCATTAGTGACATGAATCCAACATAGTGGTCCTCTTCCAGTCCTCTTGTAATATTTTTCCTCTGATTGGTGGAGTCTGCTCCAGCTGGCCCCCCGCTGATCACGTTGATCACTCCTCTAGAAGGTGCGTTGATAATTGCGTTACCACGCCTATTGAGGCCCTCTATGGCTTTTGTATTGTTCCTTATGGGGGAGCGGGACCGGTCCTCTTGATCATCGGAGTCTCTGTTGTTTTGCACATATTCAATTAGCTTGCCTTCTTTAATCAGGAGCTCGATTTCATCCTTTAGATTTATACAATCTTTGGTGTTGTGTCCTTTCTAGCGGTAGTACTCACAGTACTTACTTGATCTTTTAGTGCCTTAAGTTTCTCTCAATTTGCTTGGTTGATTCAACCAACTCTTCATTTGAGCCACCGCAAATACGGTCAGTATATCCTGATTCAGGGGAGTGTATCTTCTTGGTGACCTGTCTCGTCCGCCTCTGTCTCTGTTCCAACCTTCTCTGCCTCTGTTGCGACTAGTCTGCTGTGGAGTTTGCTTTGTCGCCATCATATTATCCTGGTATATGGTGTTATGAGCACGTTCGTTGATTTGATTGATAGTTGGAGACTTGAGCTTGATTAGCTCATGCGTGAATCTCATATGCGCCATCGCATGGAACAAAATGAGTACCACCTGGTCACCCTGTGGTTCGTGCACCTTCATCAGCTCATCGTTGAGACTATTCATAAATTTTTCAGGCTCTCTTTCTCTTTCTACTTCATCGTGTTCAGATGGTGCATGCTAGTCTTCATTCTTTTCTGACTGAAGAATTGACTTTCCAACTTCTCCCGCATCTGTTCATAATTGGTGATTGACCCTACCTCGATCCTGTTAAACCAATCCAAAGTTGCTTAGGTTAGGGTAGTAGCTAAGATTTTTGCCTTGATACCATGTGAGAACCTATGCAAGTTCAGCACAATGTCAACACTGCGGAGGTGGTCCCTCTGATCGCTCTTTCCGTCATAAGCCTTGAGGGCAGGGACCATCGCCCTTGTCCAATACTTCTACCTCGATCTCTGCACAAAATGGTGTCAAACTCTTGCGGCCCTCTGCCAATGCCAGTCTTCTACTAACCTCCATTCTTTCACGGTCTAGTTGCTCCATCCTTCTAGATATGTTTCTTCTTTCTCTTACCGGGTCACGCCTTTCCTCTTTCAGAACCATCGACCTAGAACGGTTTCTGGTGTCATCACTCAAATCTCCATGCTCTTCACCCTTAACTCCGGATGCAAGTCCTTCTCTGGCCCTAGATTCCTGGGGTCGTGGTGGCGCGTCGCCCGTTCCCCTACCGTTCTGGCGCGACATCAAGGTTTCTAGGGTTGTCTTCAGTGTGGCCTGAACTGTGGTGTTGATATGTGCCATGATTTCTGGTGCTAATGCAGCAGATGCCGCTGGCTCAAGTCCCCCTTCTCTCGGTGCTTGAGGCTAAACGAGTTCATTTTGTCGGTATTGGGGCCGGAATAGGCGGCGGTGGTGCACTCTTTGCCATCGAGTTGTTCTGGTCTCGTAGATTGCGAGTGGCTCATCGTTCTTTGCATCTTGACGTCCTCGTCTGGGAACCTGGTGTTCCCACAGACGGCATCACTAGTTCGACAATATCTCGTATATATATAAATGGGTCGGTTACAGGTGTATTACAACGAGTATACTGTTAACTATGCCTACTCTAACGACTAGTCTCGAATAGGCTTGGCCCGTAACACCTCAAACTGACGTTGGATGCTAGATATGATGTCGGAAATATATCGGAGATGACATCTAGTATTATGTCGAGTACGACATCGAATCTTCTATGTCGGGAGTGATCTCTTGGATATATCGAAAGTGAAGCAGGTGATATATATCGGAGATATATATTGTGTATGATGTTTGAACACTATATCGGGAAATGTTCGATCTAAGTGTAAAGTAATTGCGGATAATAATAGCTTACCTTGATTACCGAGAAACAAATATTTATAGGCCTCAAGAGCTGTGCAATATCGGAAATGATATTCGATATGTATGTCGGGGATGATCCCCGACATAGGTGAAAATATGGGCCCCATATCATATGTACTGTATATATAATATGTACATACACATAAAACGTTTTAATGTTTTGTTTTTGACTTGCTTAGTATCAATTTACGTAATTACTTTGTATGGGTATCTTTATTGTCTCTTACTCTTTAAAGTAGCATATAAAATATTGTTCTCTAAAAACCTTTACGACAGACGAGCATGCATGTTTCATTATATACGAAAGTTACTGGAAACAAAGTTATTGACTATATTAATAAACAATGTCTCGTGTATAATATCAGTAATTATAATATATACACATTAGAAAAGCACTTTCTCAAATTTGTATGACTAATTTAATTGTAATCTTAAATTTTCTCAAAGCGTGCAATACAAATAAAAAAGATAAATAAAAGTATTTTAGAAACTTCTAGGAAATATAAGCCGAAAATTTGTGGATCGTGATTGATACAACTTTGAGCCAACATTGATTTTACTCAGTTTTGTCATAACACCTAGTGATAGTTATGATATAATGCAACGGAATATAATATGCCAAGTTACAGGGCGAAATAGACATTGTATGAACAATGATCTTAAAAAATTCATTGAGAACGTTTAAAGGATATCACTGATTTCAGTCTAGCTACTTAGATCTACTCTCACAATAGCTCTAATTATCTAGAAAAAGTCTCAACAAAACAAGACAAAGACACTCGACAATATTTATTTCCACTCTACATATTTTTGCTCTAGCCTTCATATCTCTTGATGCCCAACATTTCTATTTATGATATATTGTTCCTTGAAGCCCAAGACATATTTTGCACGTTTTTGATTGCTATTAGGTATCTTGGATAGTCTTCAAATCTTCTTAGGCCTTATCTTTAATTAAGTCTGGAAGCTTTCCTATTTGAACTCTACCTTTTTAATAGAAGATATCTTCTCTTGAGTGAAGTCTTCATTCGTCCTTTTAGAAATGTTCAATGTCAAACGAAACCAGAGTAGTGCACATTTATTTTTATGTACAAGTACCAGCAACAAAGCATCATTAATATCTTAAGCTCCTCCCCCTTAATATGGCATTATTAACCAAATGGCCTTAAGATACTAATAAGAAAACACAATGAGTTAAACATCACAATTATACGCATAACTAGTTAAGAAAACATATGATATTTCAAACTTGTAGAAGCAGTAGAACAAACACGAAGATAAAATAGCTTACTCTCCCCCTTTCTTGTGAGGAAGCAAAACATCAACAAATCACTTCATGGAATCAAGTTACTATAGCTCTTCTTTAGCAGCTACTTCCATTTTTCCCACTAGGAACTCAATCATCCATTGTTTCTTAAAATCTTCTATAGTCAAAGTCTTCTCTCCCCAAATGGGAACCAGTGCTAGCTTCTAAAGTAGATATTACCTCAGGTGTTATCTCTAATGTTGAGTCAATATTTTACTCAGAAGATGTTGTCAAAACATATAGTTCATACTAAGCACCACTAGATTTCTCATAACCTTCTTTCTCATCCTTCTCATCTCCACTGTTTCACAATCACCATTCTCAATTTTTTCATCCATTTCATCAAAACCATCTTTCTCCTCTTCACCGCTTTCTTACTCATTCTCGACCTCTTCGTTCTCCAAATCATTTTGCTCATCATCTTGCAAATACCCAGCAACTTCACCATCCTATTTTTCTTTATTAGCACTAGCGACCGAACCACCACTATCACCCACTTTAGTCTCTCCACCAACTTAAGTGTTCTCCCCCGCCGTCTAATCATTCTTCTTAGCAATAAGTTCTTCAGCCACTGTCTTCTCAATTATGATTGAAGTAACAAAATAACACCATATTCATCATAATGAACATGTGATGTCTCAGAAACAATGTCTAGAACAGGTGTTATACCTGCGAGTAAGAACTACAAGAGCAGGGGTGGGGTTGTCTCATTGACTGTCCATATCAAGACCCATTTAACTATATCAGAGATAGATGCCACGGATTTCAACATTACAAGTAAAACTCTTAGTGTTTTAGAGAATTGTGGAACAAAGAGAGTAGAGAATTTCAAAATCAAAAGTAAAAAGAAGTAATGTGGGGTTTCTTAAAATCAATCATGCATAACTATCGCATGTTGAGTCCACACGTGACACCATGTCTACTCAAAAGTGATCAGAGCAGTTCACGAAAAACTTATAAGTCAAAGTGTTAAATCTGGATGTTGGGACAACACGCTTACAGGTTGGCATTGGCACAACACTCACACCTAAATTGAACCAACATTGGTTCTAGTGACTGTGTAGGTACAGAGCTTACCTTCAAGCTCCATCAAGTAAAGGCATGAGCTAGATATGAAATAGATATCTGGGACTTAAGACAATTTTAACACATTAGATACTCAGAAATTTTAGACTTGTAAATGAGTAGGAGACTTAGCTAACAGAAAACACACATTTTGGATATGAAGTTAGAATTATAGGGTTAAGGGGAAAAATGTTGATTTGAGCAGCACTTCAAAAATGATGGTTGGGCGCGTCTGAAGATGAATGATATGGGATTCGAGAAACTTAGTTCGGAAGATAATATCAGGTTCAGACGGGTACAACATGAATTTTCTCAAGTTTTCAGGGGCACAGTGAAGGGAGATGTATGCAAATTCTTAAATGAATTTCATTCTAATGCAAAGCTGCCATGGGGGTTCAATACTTCATTCTTGGTTCTTGTTTCAAAGTTGGCTAACCCACATCGAAAGAACGATTTTTGACCTATCTCATTAATCAACAGTCTTTGCAAAATTATTGCAAAGATTCTCGCATTGAGATTGGGAAAGGTCATAAAAAGAATTATCTCGAAGGAACAAACTGCGTTCTTAAAAGGTAGAAATATAATGGACAACATCCTTGCTACAAGTGAGACTATTGACGAGGTGTTGAGAAGTAGGAAGTCGGGCGTGATACTCAAAGTGGAATTCAAAAAGGCGTTCTATAGTGTCCATTGGGATGATTTAGACGACATAATGATACTTATCAGGTTCTGCGAAGTTTGGAGGAGATGGATTAGAGTTTGCCTTGAAATAGCTGCACTTTCCTTGTTAATGGAAGTCCCACCGATAAATTCTAGATTTCATGGGGATTGAGGCAAGGTGACACTCTCTCGCCTTTATTTTTCTCATTGCAGCTGAAGGTTTGAGCAATTTATTCAAGAAGGTAAACTGTGTGCATCTTTTTAAAGGACTGAATATTGTAGATGGGAGAATGGATATTACTCACGTTAAATATGCATATGGCACGTTTCTCTTTTGTGTTCCCTCTCATTCAAACTTCTTAGCTCTCAAATCCCTCCTTAGAATTCTTCAATTAATTTTGGGTCTGAAAATTTACTTTGTGAAAAGCCGTTTTGTGGGAATTAATCTTGTGGAAGATTTAATTCTAATTATTGCAAAATTCATGAGGTGTAAGGTGGAAAAACTTCCTTTCAAATATCTCGGTGTTATGATCGAAGCAAACCTACGACGTTGTGCAAATTGGAAACATGTCATCAACACGATGGATAAAAAACTCACCTCAATAAATAGTACTCATCTGTCTTACGGAGGTCAGCTATGTTTCTTAAGTTTGATGCTAACTGGGATACCTCTTTATTTTTTCTCTTTCGACAATGCACCGAAGCAGATAATCGAGGAGTTTATAAAGATGCAAAAAATGTTTCTTTCGGGTGGAAGTTCAGAGGTCCGAAAAATCTCCTGGATAAATTGGAAATCTATTTGGAAATCAAAGAAAAAATGAGGCATGAGCATTAAGGATATGGAATGCTTCAACATTGCTTTACTTTCAAAATGAAAATGGAGAATGATGCAAAATGATGCATCCTTATCGAACGAAATTATTGCAGCCAAATACGGATCCATCTGAAACGGAAAAATTGGTGGTATTAACAATAAAAATTCTATATGGTGGCGTAAGAATTTACTTAAACGGGGCAACAATATTAGTTGGTTTCAAGAAGGAATTTGTAAATCTATCGGCGACAGGGTTAATACCTCGATCTGGAAGGACAAGTGGGTTCATCACCAGAACCACCGTATTCTCGATTTGGCAGACTTTTCTTGATTGATTTGCACAAAGGCATTTTGATTGCAAAAACAGGGGATTGGTCGGCTGGAGAGTGGAGAATGGAGAGTGGAGGTGGAATTGGATGTAGAGAAGAAACCTCTTTCGTGGAAAGAAAATCTTTTTGGGAAGCTCGTGATATTTTGTTCCTTAGTCGAATAGACATGACAAAATGGGAATGGGAATGATAAGTGAACAAGGAATTCTCCGTAAAATCTGCATTTGCTTTCAAATAACCCCAATACCGAGAAAATCGTGTTATTTCTTTGATCTGGTAGGTAAATGCACATCTGAAAGTTAAGAGTTTTGTTTAGAGATTATTACAAGATAAAATCCCTACTAAATTACAAGATAAAATCCCTACTAAATTCAACTTGAAACATGGGAGGTTAATTTTATTGATGAAGACTTTATTTGTCTGTTTTTAAATTCTCATGGTGAAACCACCATCCATAGTTTTTGTCATTGTTCCTACTCGCATCATATTTGGATAAGTGTCATCAATTGGCTCGGAGGAAATACGTCTTTAGATGGAGATCGCAGATCTCACTACCAGCAGTTTTGTGGACTTTTTCGAATAGCTAAATGAAGCTTCGGTCCTCAGTGGTCTTCTATTTGGTTATTCACTGCTTGGACAATTTGGCATGCTAGAAATGATCTGATCTTTAAGGGAGAACGTAGGTCGGTTGACGAATTGGTTGATTTGATAGAAGTCCGTTCTTGGAGTCGGATTAAGGGTAGATTAATTAGCTTTGTTCATTCACTTATTCAATTGGTTGATTTTCCATTGAATTATACTTGTTAACTTTGTTTCTTGGAGTATTTCTTATACTCAATTGCAATAAATTATTTGTGTTGCTAAAAAAATGATAGAGATAATCAACTCCCAAGTTATAATCAGAAACAACTTAGTGTGTCACCGGCAGTTAAATCACCCAAGGTGTATGCCTTCACATGAAACATGACTATTTACTATTTCTCCCCTTAAACCCAAACCAACACAGACATTACTAGGAAAGAATACATGAATGCAGGCCTATATGGATGCAGGATATGAATGTTGTGTCAACACAATGTTGGTTTATGTTGCATCAACACTGCTAGGTGACACCTGAAACTAGTTCTCTTCTTTTTTACTTTGAAACACTTACTCTCTTTATCGATTGCCTGAAAGGTTAAGAAGCAATAATGAATTCACTAAATGAAGGCAATAATGAGATCCCATACACCCCAATTTTATCATAATCAATTCAAATGCATAGGCAAGTACATAGGCCTGAATGAAGGAAGTCAATGACCCGAACACCCCAGAATCTTAGTTGATATTTGTGAATTGTACACCAAAAATTGTTTTAGCACCAAGTCAATAGTAATTTTGAATGAATGTAGTGCAAAACCCCAATCACCTTAGTATTAAACCTCATATTCTATATTTCTTTTTCAAGCATTACAATGTGATTAAGACACAACTAAATACATCATAGTAGCGAGTTCTATGAATTCCAACTTCTTCACATGCAATTTGTAACTTAGGTATGATTAGGGCACAACTAAATAGCATCGTGGAAGTGAACTTCGTGCATCCTATCTTCTTCATATTAAGTCACTAACCCTGGTGAATAGAGAGTTTCAATTAAGCTCATGAAATTTTTTAAGAAAAGAACTTTCAAATATATATCAACTTTGCAATGTCAATAATGCAAAAAACAGGCCATACATGACATATTCATGAATAAGAACAAAGATAGAAATAGAAAACAACCTAAGAAATCTAATGCAATCTTACAACACCACAGCCAGTGTACGATGTTAGCCAGTGGTGTTATGGCAACCCCAGAATGCAACACTGGTCTCATAACACTCATGTTGAGAGCCTTTCTCAAACTAAAGAACTTCTATATCTAAGAGTTTTTTAAACATATCAACAAGCTGATTGTTGGTCTCTATGCATTCAATATTAATCCTATTATCCTCTACCAGATCTCTCGAGAAACAATACCTAATATCTATATGCTTAGTTCTAGATTGATGTACTGGGTTTCTTGAAATACGTATGGCACAAAGGGTGTCACCGAAAATTAGGAGGGTATCACTCTCAAGCCCATATCGTGCAACATATGATTCAGTTGTACAAGATGAGTAACAAAGCTGCCAATTGCTACATATTTAGATTCAATGGTTGTAAGTTTTGTTTCTTGTTATACCAAGGAACAAGATTATTTCCTAAATAAGAACAACTCTCACTTGTGAATTTACTATCATCTAAATATCCAGTCCGGTCAGAGTCACAAAAACGTATACGCTTTGTAGTTATATCATGTGTATACTATATGCACAAGTATGTAGTACCGGATATATATTTAAGAACTTACTTCACAACAGTTAAATGAGAAGCTTTAGGGTCATCCTGATACCTGGCACATACACAAACCCAGTACATAAAAGTTGGGTGGGTAGGTGATAGATGCAGAAAGCCCCCAATCATGAATTTGTACAATATGGAGTCAAGACTGTCTCATGTGCCATTGTTTCCAATCCTCAAGGTAGTAGACATTGGAGTCTTTCTTGGTTTAGACTCCTCTAATCCAAATTTGCTCACCAAGTGTTTTTAACATTTCACTTGGTATAGGAGCATTCCATCATCCTTTTACTCCACATGTAGACCAAAGAAGAAATTCAGCTTTCATATCTTGCTTATCTCCAATGCACCTATCATAGCCTCAACAAACTTTTCTAAAATATGAGTTGTTAGTAGAACCTAAAACAGTGCTATCAAAACATATTTGAAATACGCAACCCTCAGAACATCTGGCATTCATGAAAACCCTTTCTTTGTTGTGTGACTTGATTTCTTTAGCGGTCTGATCAATGACATGTGATGTTGGGTGATTCTTCTGTATCCTTGCAGGATTATCTCTTCTGATAGATGGTCCATACAACTCTTCAGTCTATACGTCAAATTGAACATGTGTGGAGTCAATATCTGTATAAGTTGGCACAACATCAGTATCTGGGGCAGGTTCAGTATCCTGAGTCGGTGTTGAATCAACATTGTCAGTTGTTTGTGTTGGTTCAACATTTTCATCAGGAGGTGTAGAGGAATCTTCTTTTTTCCTCACCAGCATCACTACACATATCATCAAAATAACTTTCACGGATTCTTGAACAGTGTTTAATCTTGAATTATAAACTCTCTAACATGTACTATTCAAAGAGTAGCAAATAAAAAAAAACATTTTTCACTCTTAGAATCAAATGTGCACAAGTATTATCTATCATTCGAAATATAACAACCATAACCAAACTCATGAAAGTGACTAAGATTTGGGTTATTCTTTTACAGTATTTCATAGGGAGTCATAGTGGTTCCTAGCCTAAGGTACACCTTGTTAGAAATATGACAAGCATTATTTTAAGCTTCAGGCCAAAGTCTTTTTGTCACACCCTTAGAATTCAACATTATTCTAGCCATCTCTTGTAGAGATCTATTCTTTCTCTCAGCTACTCTATTTTGTTGTGGAGTCTTCGGAGTAGAGTACTCATGAAAGATACCATTTGGTTCACATAATTCATCAAAGTTTTTGTTTTCAAATTCTCTCCTAAGATCAGACATGATCCTAATAACACATGCATGGTACAAAGATTTTGTGCTAGCAACAAGAACCTTAAATGTGTTAAGAGCATCTGATTTTTCTTTTAAAAAATATTGACCCAAGTGTACCAGTAAAAATCATCAACTATAACATAAGCATACATTTTCCCCCAATGACTATAAACCTCAATTGGATTCATAAGATCTATGTGTAACAATTAAAATCACCTAGTAGCCCCCAATTTTTGTCCCACAACCTTCTCAGGAGTGAGGGAGGCTATAGTTTGCTTACCCTTTAGACAATCGCCACAAACAAGCTTACTTGGACTGGAAATCTTTGGAATACCTCTCATTGCATACACTTTCAGCAGTTTCTCAAAGTTTCTGTAATGCATAAGTCCAACTCTCTTATACTGGACATTTGACTCGTCCACTTTAGCATGAAAATATTTAGCTTCTTCATTCATCAGGTAGAAGTTGAACTTTGATTTTTTTCCAATCATAACACAAATATTGGCATTATCAAAGACATCACACGAATCTTTATCAAATTTGACAAGTAAATTATCATCACAAAGTTGAGTGATGCTTATGAGATTACGTAGTCCTTCAACCAAAAGTACATCCTTCAACCAAAAGTACATCCTTTGTAGCCTCCTCCATACGTAATTGTTCCCGTAGTTAGGGGCACAAACTCTTTCAGATTGGTTTTAGTATCTGTCATATGTCTAAAACAACTACTACCAAATACCAATCACTAGCAAGGTTAAAGTGTAATGCAGAGAAGACAACATTGCATATAATCTTACTTTTAGGAGCTTAAAGTGTATTTTTCAAATTGTTGTTCTGTTCAACAGTGTTGTGACTGGACGTTGAGACAACATTATGCACTTCATTCGACTCTTTCGCCCCGCCTAGACCAAAATCTTGGCTCCGCCGCGGATTGTATGTTTTCACTAATTTGTCTTTCTCCAACACCTTCCCATACTTGTATATTTCGAAGAAAATATCTGTCATATTTAATTGATTTTTAAATATATTTATAATATGCAGTATATTAGATATAGTCCTTCAGTATGCCACTTCATAGTTCTTATTATATTAAGTGCAGTTTGCTAGATAGGGGTGAGTTGGGCCGGATTCCCGCGGGGATCGGGAATCCGGCCCACGAGAATTGTCGGGATCGAGAGCTAGGCGTAGCTCCCGATCCGACCCACGGATGGCGCAACTCCTGCGATTGCGGGAGTTTCGCGGATTTCGGGATCCCTAGTCGGGATCCCAAAAATTGGACCTTAGAGTAGCGGCGGAGCGGCGTCGTCGGCGTCGGAGCTGGTGAGTGGTGCGGCGGTGTCGGAGCTGGTGAGTAGGAGCGACGGAGCAGTGTTGTGCGTGTGTGAGCTTCACCCCTACTGTCGGAGCTGTGCGTGTGTGCCGCTCGGAGCTGGGCGGAGCTGTGCGGTGCTGTCGGAGCTGTCGGAGATGTGCGTGTGTGCTGCTCGGAGCTGTGCAGTGCTGTGCGTGTGTGACAGTGTGAGCTGCTAAACTTTTTTTTTTTTAAGACTCTTTTCACATCGTGCCAGTCACCGCCACCGCCACCCCTTCCCCTTCTTCTTTCCGCTGCCCTCAATGTCACCACCTCCACCTCATCCCTCACCACACCGTCTCTCAACCACAACCTCCGCCGCCAAGTACCTCAAACGCCGCCGAACTCTTCATCCACTACACCTCCGACGACTTCGACGACGACGACGACGAAGACTCCGATTACGAGTACGAAGAAGACGATTCCAATAGCTCCGGTGGTGGTGGCGGTGACCTCTCCTTGGGAAAATCGGGACCCGCGGATCGGATCGGATTCCAACCCCAAATCCCGATCCGATCCGCGGTAGTTGCTGCGAGAGATAATTTCCGCAGCAACGTGTCGGGAAGACGATCGGATTTTTCCCGCCCCGGGAAAAATTCTATAGGGTCGGGTCGGGTTGCGGGATTCCGACCCAGTCCTCTCACCCCTATTGCTAGATCACATTAGAACATACCCAACTGGAAAATAACATTGTTCAACGGACTAGCTCTTTAAGAATATGGGCCACAGGCCCAAACTCTTTTCTCAAAGGCAATACGGGCCGCTGATTATTAGATGTAACTAGATTATGTTGGTATGGTTTAACTTAATTATATTTAATTATATGATGCGGTTTAACTTAATTTTCAATGTCAAACATGAAAATCAAAAGTTGGGTATACGAATGTGCCCAATACCACTTTCTTCATATTGTCATCTTTTGAATGAATAGAATGATTTTCTCTTAACAAATAAAAAATATTAGCATATATAAATGGTTATCTAATGTTAATTAGCTCATAGCAAAATATCACTTTTCATATGTAAAAGAAAAAAGAAGTGATCATAACTTGTTTTAACCTTTCCAGTGAATCATAATTAGCGGTATATGATGAAAACAGAAGTAAGAAGAATCATCTAGGCGAAGAGGATCGTTACCTAGAAATTTGGAGGTCCATTCCAGGTGCTCCACTACTTGAGTATATCTTATAATAACATATTATAATTATTATTAGCATTTAGATATATTATCATCGCTGGCTTGCTACATTAACCTGAAATAAGATCTACCCCAGAATTTTCCCGTAAATATTCAAATCGTAATTATGGCGGCAGAACTTTGATTGGCTCAGGCAAAGTGGAAAAGATTGATTATGAGTCATGAACATATACATTAGTATATTTCACCAATCAATAACAAGATTTTGAATACCAGCGAAAAGTTGAGAAATGATAAAAAGATAAAACCAAAAAGAACTTATCTGAACATAGTGGCTTGACTGCTAGTGGTAACGCACTATTTTGATTTGTCTCATACCACGGTCTTGAACTTTCGTTCTACAATTTAGATGTTGAAAATCATATTTATAAAATCTAAAGTTTCGTCACGAACACATGTCCAACGGTATACTAGATGAGTGAGTAATTAGCTGGTGCAATGATTGAACTATGAGGTGGTGCATATAATTTGATTATTGCAAATGCATTAGTTGAGATGAAAATTTGGAAGGGATTATTCCGATATACTTTATGTTTTTAGACAGACGGCTAGAGCTCGTGGGAGACCGAAAAAAACGTGGATGGATGTCAAATGGAATGACATGAAGCTAAAAGATCTAAATAAAGACATGTTTGTCAACCGAAACATATGGAGGCAGAAGATTCATGTTCACGACTCGACGTGATTCATTCATAGTTCATATAGCCTACTCCAATTTAATTGGGATTACATGCTTGGTTGTTGTTGATGTTGGTGATAGTTGGTTGCATCACATCATCCGGACAGTAGTTCTATAAATAATTCTTTCAAATGGAACAAAAAATTGGAAAAACAATTGCAATTAAACTAATCGAGACGTTGTTGTAATTTAAAAAAATATTGCATATACACTTTTTATCATGAGTCACTGAACTAGCTAGTTTGATCTGATTTTAGCGGTAAGAACAAGTACATCATTCAAGAATTATTCTCACTATTAGGGTGGTGCTTTTTCATTCATGCATTGATGTTAAAGCAAATGAAAGATATTTCTATTTTTCCTTCATCACTGATGTCGTTTTTTGACCCTCCAAGCATTGAGGAAGATTTTTAGAAAAGCGATAAGCACTGAACGAGCTCTTTTCACACCACGTATGGCTCCCACAGTCATGTTTGGACACGAATGTGGTCAAGAATTTTCTTTTACGAACTCCAGAAATGTACTTGTATTTCAAATAGTAGGATATTTACTCCAATTAGACCAAGCCGAATGGACTATTCATATGCTAGGATCCAACTTTTCAACTTAATATCACTTCAAATTCTTCTTTACTACCTTAGACACTAAAATTCTTTGTCCAATGGCTTTTTTTCCATTCTTTTGTTTTTTGGATACGATTGTCCATTGATATTTAACTTTTTGAAAAAGAAGACATGAGATAATGATTCTCTATCTACGGGAAAAGTTGAGTAACCAGTTTACTTACCATGAATATATGGATGGTGCTAGTCACCTTCTATGATTCTTTCATATTGCTATATATCAAGGCTTGGTGGTGGTAGTACCCAACCGCTGTCACATTTGATGTAGATCGATGGTCAATAAAAGACAAATATACTTTAAAGACTTTTGTTGTCTTTGGTTCAAAAAGTGGTTCTTGCCTTAGAGCCCTTCCAAAGTTCATCTCAAATAATTATTTAAGGTAATTCCATCAAACCCCTCAAACTATGGTACCTTTTATCGAACGAGGTCAGAACTTTCATTTTCGCTCCCGTGCCCCCTAAACTTTAGTCGTTTGTGCGAATTGCCCCATTTTCTAGTTTTTGGCCATTTTTCCACAAAAAATCGTTGAAAAAATTATTTAAAGTTTGACTAAAACCTTCGTCTCGTTGAGACGGTTCCGGTGGTGGTGACGGTGTCGCAAAATTCAAAGTCAATACACAGGAAATTTAATTTAAGTGTATTGAACTTAAATTAGAATTCCCATATTATAACTTTGAATTTTGCATCACCGTCACCACCATTGGAACCGTCTCAACGAGACGAAGGTTTTAGTCAAACTTTAAATAAATTTCTCAACGATTTTTGGTGAAAAAATTGCAAAAAACTGGAAAATTGGGCAATTCGCACAAACGACTAAAGTTTAGGGGGCACGGGAGTTAAAATGAAAGTTCTGACCTCGTTCGGTAAAAGGTACCATAGTTTGGGGGGTTTGATGGAATTATCCCATTATTTAATACAACGAATGAATGAGGGATATGGTGCAATCAATGGTGAAAATTGTACCAATTCTTTTACAATAGCACACTAGGAGCCTCTTAACCAAAAATATATACATACACACACCACATTATTATACAACGATTATATAAACATATGTTACAATCAGCCACAACCCAGAGCGAACAAGAGATAAATAAGATAGAAAAGAAGAAGAAACGCTTGAAGAAAAAGCTTAGAGAGAGAGATAGAAATCTGAATTTCAAATATGTAATTTTCATAATCTTCCCAGTACATGATTCTCTGCATATATTGCCTGCATCATCTTTACATAAATGGCTAAACATATAATAAAAGCAACTGATACTAGTTCTAACTAAAATAGGAATAAAGATACTCTGGGCCTCTTCTCACAATTAGCCCAGAGTTCTGCCGAGGCCCACATTATCAAAAAGGGCCCTAATTCTACTATTCGATCCGGCCTATAACACTGGCCCTAACAACCATAACAGAATTGCATTTTGTAATTGCGATTCTATCCTTTAACAGAAATACTGAAATTTTAATTAATAATAGTAAATCAGTTCAATTAGGATTCTGCTCCTCACGAACCCTAAAATCGTCCTCAACCCTAATTGATCCAATTTAGCCCCAATTCCATCCAATACTCTCTCCTCTACACGAAGCTTGTCCTCAAGCTTTGAATTCTGGAAATTTCTCGCACACCTGCTCCCAATCTTCCCACGTCGCTTCAGATTCTGGTAAGTGTGTCCACTGAATTAACCACTGCACGTTTGCTCTGTTATTTTTCTTAGTGATTCTCCTTGCCAATACTTTCAGCGGCTGTATAACAGTTTCTTCCCCTTCTTCAATTGCAGGAATATGACTATACACTGGATCATTGCTGCCCACATGCTTCTTCAACACTGATACATGGAAGACAGGGTGCACTTTTGCCCCTTCAGGTAACTTCAATTTGTAAGCCAGACTCCCCACCCTCTCTGTGATTTGAAATGGCCCTGCAAATTTTGGGCATAATTTCCATGCATTGCTTGCCCTAATTGTAGATTGTCTGTAGGGTTTCAGTTTAAGATAAACCCATTCCACTTCTTTGAATTCTCTGTCAGTCCTCCTCCTGTCTGCTATGTGTTTCATTTGTTGTTGTGCTTTAGCTAGTAGTACTCTGATTTGCTGTATTTTGAGCTGTCTTTCTGCAATTAACTCCTCAACCCCTTCCACTTTCATCTCCTGAAAAGGTCCAACACCCCACTGTGATGGTTTGTAACCATATAGTGCCTCAAAGGGTGTCATCTGTAGAGTAGAGTGGAAGTTGGTATTATACCACCACTCTGCTAATGATATCCACCTGTGCCACTGTCTTGGATTCAGTCCAGTCATGCACCTCAAATATGCTTCCAGATACTGGTTGACTCTCTCAGTCTGACCATCTGTCTGGGGTGATAGGTAGTACTCATCTTGTGCTGCACTCCCAATCCCACCGTAAGTTCCTTCCAGAATGAACTTACAAAAACCCTGATTCTTGTAGGTAGGCCATGTAGTTTGTAAACACAATCAAGAAAATCTTAGCTAGACTAGATGCTGAATAGGGATGGCTCAAAGGTATGAAATGAGCATATTTAGTTAGTCTATCCACTATCACCCAGATCACTTCTTTTCCCTCTGATTTGGGTAATTGGACAATGAAGTCCATTGTGACATGTTGCCAAGCCTGTTCAGGCACCTCTAAGGTTTGTAACAACCCAGGGGGGCAGACATTTTCATGCTTGCACTGTTGACAGGTAACACACTCATGTACAAACTTCTTGACCTGCTCCCTTAGTCCAGGCCATAGAAATATCACTTGGATCCTCTGAAAGGTTCATGTGATCCCAAAATGGCCACCTACACTGCTCCCATGCATCATGTGTAGTATATGTTCCCTTAGCCCAATAGCACTCCCAACATATAGTTTCCCTTTAAACTTTAAGAGGTTATTTTCATAGGACAAGTAGGATACCTCATAAGAGTTTAATAACGACTGTTAAATGGCCTCTTCAGTTGTCTTGTCCCCTACATAGCTAGCTTCCAGCTCCTTCGTCCGGTGAGGTTGCAAGCTACTGAGTGTTTTGCACTCTCCCCCATCTTCTTCCCTCCTTGACAAGGCATCTGCTACCTTGTTGTCCTGCCCTTGTCTATACTCAATTCTATAAGTGTAACCCAACAACTTGGTGAGATACTTATGTTGAAGGGGTGTGGATATCTTCTGCTCAAGAAGGTACTTCAAACTCTTTTGATCAGTTCTGATTATGAACTCCCCTTGAACTAAGTAGGATCTCCATTTGTCAATGGCCATGATGATGGCCATGAATTCCTTCTCATACACTGATAGGCCTATGTTTTTTGGACCTAATGCCTTGCTGATATAAGCTATGGGGTGCTTCCCCTGACATAAGACAGCCCCTAACCCATGATATGCAGCATCAGTTTCCACTACAAATTGTTGTGTGAAGTCTGGTAGCTGCAGCACTGGTGCAGTCACCATAGCTTTCTTAAGAGCCTCAAAAGCTTCTCCAGCCTCTGAAGTCCGTAAAAACTTCCCTTTCTTTGTGAGTTCTGTGAGTGGTTTAGCTATAAGCCCATAGTGCCTTATAAACATCCTGTAATACCCTGTTAACCCCAAAAAAACCCCTCAATGTCTTTACATTTCTTGGGGTAGCCCATGCTGTCATGCAGCTGATCTTCTCGGAATCTGCCTTCACTTCTCCCCCTCCAATAAGTCAGCTGTCCAAAAGTACACTTGGAGGCTTTAGCAAACAAGTGATTCTTCCTGAGTTTATCAAGCACTAACTTCAGGTGTTCTTCATGTTCTTCTGGTGTTTTGCTGTACACTAGTATATCATCAAAGAACACTAAAACCATCTTTCTTAGCTCCTCCTTAATGACCTGGTTCATGAGTGCTTGAAAGGTTGCTGGAGCATTAGTGAGCCCAAATGGCATTACTTTGAATTCATAGTGTCCAGATACAGTCACAAAGGTTGTCTTAGGAATATCTTCCTCTCTCATCCTTATCTGATGATAACCAGCTCTAAGATCAATCTTAGAGAAGACCCTAGCATGGGTCAATTCATCCAATAGGTCCTTAATCAAAGGTATTGGGAAGCTGTCCTTCACTGTGAGGAGATTCAATTTTCTAAAATACACACAAAATCTCCATCCACCATCCTTCTTCTTCACCAATAAGATAGGTGAAGAAAATGGGCTAGTACTAGGCTGTATCAACCCTGTCTCCAGCATTTCTCTTACCAACTTTTCAATTTCTTCCCTCTGCAAATAGGGATATCTATATCGTTGGTGTTTGAAGGGTTGTGCTCTAGGGATTAAGGGAATAGAATGATTTTCTTCCTTATGAGGAGGTAGTGTTTTTAGTTCTGCAAAAACATCAACATATTCAATGACTATCTTCTCAAAACCTGCTGCCACAATTGGTTTTTTGTCTTTTGGTTCCCCTCCAATCATACATAAACACCCTATCATGGATCCCCCCTTCTTCTGGATCCATTTTTTCATCTTCTGCCCTGTTATTGCCTGAAACTCTATAGGTGCCTGGATACCTTTTAGGACTATCAATTCTACTTGATTGGTAAAAGATACCTCCTGCCTGTCCCAATCAAAAGTAACCTTCCCTAACCTTCTTAGCCAGTCAACACCAATTACCATGTCACAACCTCCCAGCTTTATAAGTCTGGTGTCAGTTGTGAACCTTTTCCCACTCATTTCCCACTTGAAGTCAGTACCCTGAGCTCTGCATTCTAACCTCCCTCCATCTGTCACGGTAACTAACAGGGGGTTAGTGTGTGTGACCTTGCACTTCAACCTCCTAGCAGCTGCTTGGTCCAAGAATGTATGTGTACTCCCTGTATCCATTAGGATTGTCAGTACCTGACCATTAGCCCTTCCCTTAATTTTAATAGTTGTAGGGGCAGTTTATCCAGCTAGTGCATGCACTGTGATTTTTGGGTTAGAGTACACATATTATTTCTCCTCCTCATCCCTCTCATAGCCATCATCATCCTCTTCCTCTCCTGGATCATCTCCAACTATTATGAAAAGTTTCTTGCATTTATGACCAAATACATAGGGCTCATCACAATTGAAGCAGAGTTTCTGTTTCCTTCTCTTCTCCGTCTCTTCTGGAGTTAACCTTTTGATAGGGGGGTACCTATCAGTGTTCCATGGTCTGTTGGGTTCACTGCTGGCTTTTCCCTTAAAAGCAGCTTGGTTGCCTTTAACCCAAGCTTTATTCTGCCTCCCAGTAGTTTCCAGCATAGCCTCATGTTTTCTAGCTACAAATATAGCTTGACTGTAGGACAATGGGTTTAACATCTCCACCATTATCTTGACCTCTTCTTTCAACCCACTAATGTAGCTTTTCAAAGAGTATTCATCATCCAGGTTTCTGTTGTTTTGAAACATGTAAGATTTGAGCTCATCAAATCTCTATGTGTAATCATCCACACTTCCCTGCTGTCTCAGTTTATTAAACTCCCCAATGAGGTTTTCCCCTTTTGCAGGGGTAAACCTGTCCATAATATTTTCCACAAACTTGGGCCACCCCATACTTTCATGCCCCTCAATGTTATCCATAAACCAGTTCTCAGCAATCCCCTCTAAATGCATCCCAGCTAATACAATCTTGTCAATCAAACATAGGGTTTATGTGAAAGTACCTTTGACTCTTCCTGATCCACCCCCTAGGCTCATTACCTCCAAACTTGTGGAAGTCCAGCCTTGGTCCTCTGGCTCCTGTTCCATCAACTTGGTCGTAGGGAGTATTTATGAGTCCTGGACCTGCTGTGTTGGTTTCTGAAAACAGTGGCATTTGTGCTGAAGATTGATCTGCTTCTGTGTTTTTTAGAGGTGTCATTTTATTTATTTTCTGCAGTACTTGTGTCATCATCTCCTTGAGTGTCTCCATATTAACCTGTAGTTCACCTGTTTGTGTTTCCAGGACATCCAACCGTGATGCGTGGCTTGGTTTTGCCATTGTGATCAGAGTGCACTCAGGATCCAGTCAGCTCTGAGGCCAGTGATACAATCAGCCACAACCGAGAGCAAACAAGAGATAAATAAGATAGAAAAGAAGAAGAAAAGCTTGAAGAAGAAGCTTAGAGAGAGAGATAGAAATATGTATTTCAAATATGTAATTTTCATAATCTCCCAGTACATGATTCTCTGCATATATTGCATGCAGCATCTTTACATAAATGGCTAAACATATAATAAAAGCAACTGATACTAGTTCTAACTAAAATAGGAATAAAGATACTCTGGGCCTCTTCTCACAGTTAGCCCAGAGTTCTGCCGAGGCCCACATTACCAAAAAGGGCCCTAATTCTACTATTCGATCCGACCTATAACGCTGGCCCTAACAACCATAACAAAATCGCATTTTGTAATTCCGATTCTATCCTTTAAAAGAAATACTAAAAATTTAGTTAATAATAGTAAATCAGATCAATTAGGATTCTGCTCCTCACGAACCCTAAAATCGTCCTCAACCCTAATTGATCCAATTTAGCCCCAATTCCATCCAATTCATAACAACATAATTCCTTTCCCACACCCACCACGAAAAGAAAGGAGAATTTTTTGTGTCCAACAAGTAGAAGAAAAACAAAGGAATATATAAGCTACCACATATTATTCAGTAAAAGACTTAATTGTTGTTTTGACAAATTTCACACTGTCAAGTTTTCAAGATTAGGAAAATTAGAATAAATCGAGAAAAATAGTCGTCACTATCTTGTCAATATAGTTGGACAGTGCATGTTGAGTGCAAATTTAGCTAGGGGAAATGCATTTAAACTTTATTAAAACTTAACTTACACTAAGCTTTTCACGTTTCTATTATGTAATAATTTTGAATGATTTCATCGTGTTTCAAGAACCCAACACCGGAATTTGGCTTGTAAAGAAAACACGTAATCGACGTTAGATAAAAGTGGATGGTTTATGCATACTATTATAGTCTTTTGCTGTAGGATTTCCTAGTTAAAACATGAGAAGTTTTATGCATACTATTATAATTTTCTGTGGAAAGAACCGATGCATACTATTATAATAATATAATAGAATTCGGTGTAATTAATAACACGATATATAGGGTTTAATTAGTGCAAAAAATTATAATGTAAGAAGGTTTGATGCAAAATTTGAAAACACTAGAAAGTTTTTTCCTCCACAAATTTTGAAACATAACGAATGAATGAATATATTCACAAATTTCATTTGTAAATGGCTTACAACAGACTAATTGTCACTAATCAAATTAAAGAATATATATATATATAAAACGTTACATTCAATGCTAAACTAAACGATATTGGATTTATCAATAATGCATGATTCCTTCTAATAGCTTGGACGGGACACACACGACTTTCATGGTTTTCACTTTATGTTTCCATCAGTAGTGTGTTGGGGGGAAAAACACACATTTGATGGTGTCTGTGGAGGTACAAGATTTTAGTCTCAACCACTGATTTCTTTTCATAAGATAACAAATAATTGATGCTGCGCGCTTATTCATAGCTACTCTATTATAGGAATAATCATATTATTTCCTTTATTTATGATTTACAAAGTAGTTTAAAGGATTAAATTACTAAGTTTAGAAGTACATGATTAAATTCGGTAAAGAATTCAAGTACTTTTTAATTTGGTGTATTCGTAGTTGTTGGTTGATTCCTCACTCTTCATATTGAAATAAAATCTTGAAGGACCTTAGTTAAAAACTTCAAGTTATGTTTTTCATCATGTTAATGAAACAAGAAATACATGAACAACAACAACAACAACAAAAAAAAATCTAGTGATATTTGCGAATTATATAATAATAAAAAATAGCTCATAATTTAAGTTTAGTTTTGAAAGCCGGTTTCAATTCATAAGTGCGACGTTTTAGAATATTATTTTATTTCAGATCATAGATGTTAACATAAGGCATAATTAACATGTACCGGCTTTGAGATTGTGAAGAAATTTTCCGGTAAAACATTGGAGCCTGGAAACCTCGTAAACACCTCAAATGTACTTAGTTGTATAAGAAAAATGGATGAACTGTTTCCACAAAGATTTTAACACTTCATAATTTTCACAAATAAAGGAAAAGCTGATGAAACACAAAAGGATGGGACATATATAGGTCAAATTCCCAGGTGAGAGATGACCTCAGAAAACAGATCTCTCAAGAATATCGTCTCAACTTATAAACCAAAACGATATAGGAAACAACAAACCCTCGAAAATGCTTCAATTGCATCTAACGGAGACAGATATTACATAAAAAACTAATATTAACACAGCTCTTAAATAAATGACAGTCATGGTAATTGGTAAGATACATCTGTATACTTAGCAACTCCGCTAAATTATTGCATGATCTGTACAAAATTCTCTAATAAATTACTTCATAATTGTCATTGATTCCTGGTCAGAACAAATTGACAATTGACTCGATCATCAGTCACGGATTAGTACACGACAATAGCAGGAAAAATAATTTAAATTCTGGCAATTAGTTAATCGTTTTTTTGTTAATTACAATTAATTAAATTTATGCAGATCAGTACAGAATCAGAATGGTCGAATTTCTGCAGAGTTGAAACTTGAGGCCTTTGATAGTTTGATTTAGCTTTGTTTTTTCCTTCTGCTACGTATTTATACATTTGCACCCCTGGAGTTTGGCTAATTGAAAATCTCCTCATTATTGTATGGTACAACACTACAACTTACAAGGACACCCCTTTAAGTTTGCGAAAAAAATTGTAGATGGTACAACATAACAAATCCACTATACGAGGGTAGAAATTGTTGTAAATTGGACCCTTCTCGATAGAGCGAAAAATACGGCAATAATTGAAAAAGACGAAAAAATACGACACACAGATTTTACGTGGAAAACCCCAAATTAATTTAGGGTGAAAAACCACGGGCAAGGTAGAAGAACTTCACTATGAGTGTAAAATAGGAATTACAACTCTCCGACTTTTACCGTAGTAAAGTCGCACAAACTCTCTATTTTTTCCTCACAATTACAACACTTTAAACAACTATTTTATATTAATTATTTGCTAATTATATGTAAGAGGAGTATTTGTGTTTTGGGATGCATTCAAATGCCGTGGGAAGCTTCCTTTTTATAGGCCTCAAAAAACCTTCAATTGCTGCCCCAACATAGCACCAATATTAATAAATTTAGCCGCCCCATTCCATATTAATGCTGCACTTAAGTGGAAGTGATAATGCTCCACTTAATGAGTGGAAGCACCGCCCCATCAATCTCCCACTTGAAGATTTGATTAGGGATTAATCAGATCTTCACACCATTCTTTCTACCTCGCCTTTCATGTTGCTTACGTTTTCACCAGACCACACAAGGACCGACACTGATCAAACTTGTCAGCATTAACACTCTTCGTCATGAAATCAGCTATGTTATCTTTAGCGTGAATCTTCTGCACATCCACAGTACCCTCCTCGACTTTCTCACGAACAAAGTGATACTGGACTCGAATATGCTTTGTCTTGGAATGAAACGCTGGATTCCTTGCAAGATGCAACGCACTCTGACTGTCACAGAATAGAGAAATACTCTCTAGTTTGTGCCCGAGTTCCTCCAGAACCATTTTCAACCAAATCGCCTCTTTACTGGCCTGCGTAGCTGCCACGTATTCAGCCTCCGTTGTTGATGTCGCAACAACTGACTGTAACTTCGAAACCCAACTCACTACACCTCCAGCAAGAGTAAACACATATCCTGTCGTGGACTTGCTTTTGTCAAGATCACTTGCATAGTCAGAATCAACATAGCCCTTGACTGTAAAACCCGATCCTCCATAACATAATGCAACATCTGAGGTTCCCTGAACATATCTCAGAACTCTCTTTACTGTATTCCAATGCTCTCTTCCCGGATTCGCCATGTATCGACTAACCACTCCCACTGCATGTACAATGTCTGGTCTAGTACAGATCATAGCAAACATTAAGCTTCCCACTGCTGATGCATACGGTACTCGAGACATCTCCCTCCTCTCTTCTTCACTGCTAGGACACATACTTGAGGATAACTTGAAATTAACAGGAAGAGGGGTAGAGATTGGCTTACAATTCTGCATACTGAACCGCCGCAAAATCTTCAACAGATAGTTCCTCTGAGAAAGCCAAATCTTCCTGCAATTTCTGTCTCGGTGGATTTGCATCCCTAGAATCTTGTTTGTTGGTCCTAAGTCCTTCATTTCAAATTCCCTAGCCAGTTCAGCCTTCAATTCTTCAATACGAACTTTGTTAGGGCCTGAAACCAACATGTCATCAACATACAACAGCAAAATAACAAAGTCATCACCAGATCTCTTGAAATATGCACAAGGATCTGCATTCAGTCTGTTGTATCCAAGGCTCATTATGAATGAATCAAATCTTTTGTACCAACACCTCGGCGCCTGTTTGAGACCGTACAAAGATTTGGTCAACCTGCAAACCAAGTTCTCTTTTCCTTCTTCAATAAATCCTTCCGGTTGGAGCATATAAATCTCTTCTTCAAGATCACCATGAAGAAAAGCCGTCTTTACATCTAACTGTTCAAGATGTAAATCAAATGTAGCACACATTGCCAGAACCACCCGCACAGTTGTCATTCGGACCACCGGAGAAAATATTTCGTTGAAATCAATCCCCTCCTTCTGAGCATATCCTTTCACCACCAATCGTGCACGATACCTCTCCACTTGGTCATCACTGTTACGTTTGATTTTGTACACCCATTTGTTGCCAATGGGTTTCCTCCCTTGTGGTAGAGACACAAGTTCCCACGTCTTATTCTTATGGAGTGCTTCGATTTCCTCCTGCATTGCTGCCATCCACTGAGCTGCATCTGAACTGCTCATTGCTTCCTGAAGAGTTGATGGCTCCCCGTCCTCAGTTAAAAGACAATATGCAACATTGTTCTCCATAGAATAGTCTGAGTGCCAGCCTGGTGGTCTCCTGACACGTGTCGATCGACGTATCCCCGGGACTCCAGACTCCGTTATCTCCTCAGGTTCATGCTCTGGTTCAGCAGGACCGTCCTGCTCAGCATCCTTCTCAACTACTACTGTCGTAGTTCCTGGAGCTTCCCCTGTGCTGCTATCATTTCCTTTCTTATCTTCCGTGAAGATAACATCCCTGCTTACAACAATCTTGTGGGCAGTGGGGTCCCACAAGCGATACCCCTTCACGCCTTTAGCATACCCTAAGAAAAAACACTTCCTGGATTTTGGGTCCAGCTTCGTTTTCTCTTGAGTATTAAACATAACATAAGCGGGACTCCCAAATACATGGAGATTAGAATAATCAACTGGTTTACCTGTCCACACCTCCATCGGTGTTTTCAGCCCCAGTGCTGTTGACGGAGATCGATTCACCACATAACAGGCGGTATTGACTGCTTCTGCCCAGAACGACTTTTCTAAACCTGCAGCCTGCATCATGGCTCTTGTTTTATCCAACAAGGTCCTGTTCATCCGCTCTGCCACCCCATTCTGCTGCGGAGTGTATGCCGTAGTAAACTGCCTCTTAATCCCAGCATCTTTACAGAAGTCGTCAAACTCCTTACCAGTATATTCCCCTCCATTGTCAGATCTCAGGCACTTGATCTTTTTCCCAGATTCAAGTTCCACCAGCGCTTTTTACGTCTTGAACATCAAGAACACCTCGGCCTTACTCTTGATCATGTACACCCAACATCTCCTGGAATAATCATCTATAAAAGACACAAAATATTTTGCACCTCCCAGGGATAGTACTGGTGCTTGCCACACGTCAGAGTGAATCAATTCTATAATGACTTTACTTCTAGAATCTGAACTAAGAAACTTTATACTATGTTGCTTGCCAACAACACAATGCTCACAAAAAGCTAAAGATACCTTTGTGAGGCCCGGAAGTA
Source organism: Linaria vulgaris (assembly GCA_948329865.1). Lineage (NCBI taxonomy): Eukaryota > Viridiplantae > Streptophyta > Magnoliopsida > Lamiales > Plantaginaceae > Linaria > Linaria vulgaris. Next base: position 8,084,676 of record OX415249.1, on the reverse strand, counting down.
GTTTCTTCTCTGCAAGAACCTTCATGCCTTGTTCTGACATATGCCCGAGCCGCTGATGCCAAATCATTGATGATTTCTCAATCGACTCGGATGAAGCCACTGACGCTTCTCCCACTTGCAGAGCCCTCCCCTGTACCTTGTATAAGTTTCCGGCAATCTTGTCCGCCTTCATCAGTACAAGCGCACCCCTTTTAACTTTCATGATCTTGTTTCGCGAACCAATCTCACAACCAAGATCATCCAGTTGTCCATGAGACAACAAATTCTTGCATAATCCCTCCACGTGTCGGACATCTCGAATGGTCCGAACAATCCCGTCATGCATCTCCAGCTTGATCGTACCAACGGCAACAACTTTCAAAGGTTCATTTTTACAGCTATACACAGATCCTCCAGCGATCGGTGTATACTCATGAAACCACTCCCTCCGGGAAGTCATATGAAAACTGGCTCCTGAATCAATAAGCCATACATCATCGAAGCCACGCATACCTCGAATAGCTGTTGCTGCTTCACATCATAGTACATCACCATCATCTGAAGTGCTAGCAACGTTCCCCTGAGGATTAGAACTCTTCTGGTTTGAATCCTTAAGATTCCAACAGTCCTTCTTCAAGTGACCTTTCTTGCCACAGTGCCAACAACTTCCCTTGGTCCTTGACTTGGATCTCCCCTGTTTCTTACTCCCACTTGCACCGCGCTCCGCCGTTCTCCCTCTTGTCACCGACAAGGCACCTGCTTGTTGCGAACTTGCCTCCCTGTATTCTCTGTTTTTGCGCCGACTCTCTTCTTCCAGAATAGCGGCTGCAATTTCGTCGAAGACCAAATAATCCGTGAGGACATTATTTGTTAAGTTAATGACAAGCTGGTCATACGAATCGGGCAGACTTTGCAGCAGAATTTCAGCACGTTCAACCACTTCTATTTTATGACTCAACGACGTAAGTTGAGAAAATAGAGTATTTAGAACATTGAGGTGCTCAGTTACCGGGGTAGATTCCGCCATCCTCAGTGTGTACAATTTCCTTTTAAGGAAAATTTTGTTGTGTAGGGACTTTGCCTCATACAGCTTGTTGAGATGATCCCATATCTCCTTAGCTGTCCTCTTCTCCTCAACGCTTGACAACACACCATCACCTAACGCCAGGTGAATATTTGCCATAGCATTGCCGTCCATCTCGTTCCACTTCGTATCATCTGTGATTTCCACCGGCCTGTCGCCGATCGCCGCGAGACACCCATCTTTTCGCAAGATGGCTTTGATCTTCAGCTTCCACAACGAGAAATTACTCCCGTTGAATTTTTCGATCTCGAATTTTGCCGTCATTGCTTCTATCACGTACCACCGTCACTGAAAAATAATTTCAGTACGATACCCACAGATATCACCGAGACCCCGGATATGAACCGAGGCTCTGATACCACTTGTTGTAAATTGGACCCTTCTCGATAGAGCGAAAAATACGGCAATAATTGAAAAAGACGAAAAAATACGACACACAGATTTTACGTGGAAAACCCCAAATTAATTTAGGGTGAAAAACCACGGGCAAGGTAGAAGAACTTCACTATGAGTGTAAAATAGGAATTACAACTCTCCGACTTTTACCGTAGTAAAGTCGCACAAACTCTCTATTTTTTCCTCACAATTACAACACTTTAAACAACTCTTTTATATTAATTATTTGCTAATTATATGTAAGAGGAGTATTTGTGTTTTGGGATGCATTCAAATGCCGTGGGAAGCTTCCTTTTTATAGGCCTCAAAAAACCTTCAATTGCTGCCCCAACATAGCACCAATATTAATAAATTTAGCCGCCCCATTCCATATTAATGTTGCACTTAAGTGGAAGTGATAATGCTCCACTTAATGAGTGGAAGCACCGCCCCATCAGATATGGTAACCGGCCGGCCACTTAAATATTGGACATCTTATCCCTGACCTCGAGTGTTATGCGCTAAATCGTATCCAAGACGCGGACGGGATGAGCTTAACTCTTGCTTGAAGAATTAAGTGAAGCATCTTACGTGTCAGTATCAGCATGTTGCATGTTGTTGATCCATGTATGTGGTAGCCCATGTGTACGTGTGTTGTAAAGTGGACCCTCAGATAGAGCGTAAACCACAACAATAATTGAAAAACGGAAAAGTAGATGACTCATAGATTTACGTTAAAACCCCCAAATTAATTTAGGGTGAAAAACCATGGACAAGGTAGAAAAACATCACTGTGAGTGTAAAATATGAATTACAACTCTCAGACTTTTGGCGTAGTAAAGTCATACAAACTCTCTATTTTTACGTCACACATACAACACTTTTAATCACTCTTTATATAAATAACTCTTACTAATCATATAAGAGAATACTTTGTGTTTGAGGTGCTTAAAAAGGTGGAATAAGCTGCCTTTTATAGGTTGAATTCGTTTGACAATTGTTGACCAAAACCGTATAGCAAGGCTGGAGAGTTAATTCCACAATTCAGCTAGCACAACTCATTCCATGTGCTTCAATCAAGTTGCAACTCCACTTATGCATGCACATGCACAAGTTCATGCATTCTCCTCCAACTACAAACAATGCCTTTATGGCATCTGGTGGTCAGCAATCTCCCACTTAAAGATTTAATTAGGGACTAATCAGATCCTCACATCATTCTTTCTATCTTACCCTTCATGGTGCTTACGTTTCTACCAGACCACACGAGGATCGACATTAAACAAACTTGCCAACATTAACATTATTCATTATAAAATCAGCTATGTTATCTTTAGTGTGAGTCTTTTGCACATCCATAGTACTCTCCTCGACTTTCTCACGAACAAAGTGATATTGCACTCGAATATGCTTTGTCTTGAAATGAAACGCTCGTTTTCTTTCTAGATACAACGCACTCTGAATATCACATAATAGAGAAATCTTCTCTAGTTTGTGACCGAGTTCTTCCAAAACTATTTTCAACCAAATCACGTCTTTACTGGCCTACGTAGTTGCCACGTACTCAGCTTCCGATGTTGATGTTGCAACATCTAATTGTAACTTCGAAACCCAGCTTACTGCCCCTCTAGCAAGAGTAAACATATATCATGTCATGGATTTGCTCTTGTCAAGATCACCTGCATAATTAGATCAACAAAGCCCCTGACTGTAAAACTCGATCCACCGTAACATAATGCAACATCCGAGGTGCCTTGAATATATCTCAGAACTCTCTTTACTGTACTCCAAGAGTCTCTACCAGATTCGCCACGTATCGACTAACCACTCCTACAATATGTGCAATGCCTGGTCTAGTACAAATCATAGCAAACATTAGACTTCCCGCTGCAGATGCATATAGTACTCGAGACATCTTCGTCCTCTCTTCTTCACTTCTATGACACATGCTTGAGGATAACTTGAAATTAACAAGAAGCGAGATAGAGATTGGCTTATAATTTTGCATGTCTACAACAGATATTTCCTCTGAGAAAGCTAAATGTTTCTACTATTTCTGTCTCGGTGGATTAGTATCCCTATAATCTTGTTTGCTGGTCCTAAGTCCTTCATTTCAAATTCCCTAGCCAGTTCATCCTTCATTTCTTCAATACGAGCTTTGTTGGGGCCTGAAACCAACATGTTGTCAATATATAATAGCAAAATAACAAAGTCATCACAAGGATCTGCATTGAGTCTGTTGTATCCAAGGCTCATGATGAATGAAATCAAATCTTTTGTACCAACACCTCGGGCACCTGCTTGATGATAGAAATTGAAGCTCATATTTCTCAACTTAAAAGGCATTGTTAAGTGGAGAGATAACTCCTCTTTATTAACAATAATCCAAGATCATACTCAAGCAATGTGGGATGTTTTTCTCAACACGCCCTCTAATGTGTGGCCCAGTAATTATCTTTGGTGCCGTCACGTAGGCAGGTAGAAAGCCCACATACGTCTTGGGTTAGCTCTGATATCATGATAGACTGAAGCCCATATTACTCCACTTAAAATAAAAATGAATATTTCTTCACTTAAAAGGTCTTGTTAAGTGGAGAGGGAACTCCTCTTTATTAACAATAATCCAAGACCATACTCAAGCGATGTGGGATAATATTTCTCAACACGCCCCATCACGTGTGGCCCGATATTATCTTTGGTGCCATCACGTGGGTAGGTAGAAAGCCCACATACGTCTTGGGTTGGCTAAGATATCATGATAGAACTGAAGCCCATATTACTCCACTTAAAATAGAAATTGAAGCCCATATTTTTCCACTTAAGAGGCCTTGTTAAGTGGGGAGGTAACTCCTCCTTATTAAAAATAATCCAAGCCCATACTCAAGCGATGTGGGATAATATTTTTCAACACGCCCCTCACGTGTGGCCCGACAATTATCTTTGGTGCCATCACGTGGGTAGGTAGAAAGCCCACATACGTCTTGGGTTGGCTCTGATACCATGATAGAAATTGAAGCTCATATTTCTCCACTTATGGGCTTCAATTTCTATCACTTGAGACCATACAAAGGATTGGTCAACCTGCAAACCAAGTTCTCTTTTCCTTCTTCAAAACCCTTCTGGTTGAAGCATATAAATCTCTTCTTCAATATCACCATGAAGAAAAGTCGTCTTTACATCTGATTGTTCAAGATGTAAATCAAATGTAGCGTACATCGCTAGAACCACCTGCACAGTTATCAGTTGGACCACCGAGGAAAATATTTCTTTGAAATCAATCCCACCCCTCTTACTGGGCATATCCTTTCATCATCAATCGTGTACAATAACCTCTCCACCTGGTCATCACTGTTACGTTTGATTTTGTACACCCATTTGTTGTCACTAGATTTTCTCTCTTGTGATAGAGACACAAGTTCTCATGTCTTATTCTTATAGAGTACTTCGATTTCCTCCTGCATTGTTTCCATCCACAGAGTTGCATCTGAACTACTCATTGCTTCTTGGAGAGTTGATGGCTCCTCGTCCTCAGTAAAAAGACAGTATGCAACATTGTTGTCCATAATATAGTCCGAGTGCTAGCTTGGTGGTCTCGTGACATGTGTCGATTGACGTATCCCTGAGACTCCAGACTCTTTTGTCTCCTCAGGTTCATGCTCTAGTTCAGCTGGGCCATCCTGCTCAGCATCCTTCTCGACTACAACTGTCGTAGTTTCCATTGCACTGCTATCATTTTCTTTGTAATCTTCTTTGAAAATAACATCCATGCTTACAATGATCTTGTGGACAGTAGGGTCCCACAAGAGATACCCTTTCACTCATCTAGCATACCCTAAGAACAAACACTTCTTAGATTTTGGGTCCAGCTTCATTTCTCTTGAGCATTAAACATAACATAAACGCGACTCCCAAATATATGGAGATTAGGATGCTCAACTGGTTTACCTGTCCACACCTCCATTGGTGTTTTCAACCCTAATGCTGTTGACAGAGGTATGTTCACCACATAACACGTTGTTTTCACTACTTCCGCTCAGAACGACTTTTCTAAACATGTTGCCTACAACATGGCTCTTGTTTTATCCAACAAGGTTATATTCATCCACTCTGCCACTCTGTTCTGTTGCGGAGTGTACGCTATAGTAAACTGCATCTTGATCCCAACCTCTTTACAGAAGTCTTCAAATTCCTTGCCAGTATATTCTCCTCCATTATCCGATCTCAGGCACCTGATCTTTTTCCCAGATTCAAGTTCCATCAGCTTTTTGTACGTCTTGAACACCGAGAACGTCTCTGCCTTACTCTTGATCATGTGCACCCAACATCTCTTAGAATAATCATCAATAAAAGACATAAGATACTCTGCACCTCCCAGGGATAGTACTAGTGCTTGCCACATGTCAGAGTGAATCGATTTTAGAATTACTTTACTTTTAGAATCTGAACTACGAAACTTTATACGATGTTGCTTTCGACAACGCAATACTCACAAAAATATAAAAATAGCTTTGTGAGGTACGAAAGTATTTTCTTCTTTGCAAGAACCTTCATGCCTTGCTCTGACATATACCCGAGTTTTTGATCCCAAATCGTTGATGATTTCTCAGTCGACTCAGATGAAGCCACTGACGCTTCTCCCACTTGTAGAGTCTTCCCCTGAAGCATGTATAAGTTTCCGACAATCTTGTCTGCCTACATCAGTACAAGTGCACCCCTTTTAATTTCATGATCTTGCCATTGTGACCAGCCCGACTCTCGAGAGAAGGAATTCGAATTAATATTACAAGCAAGATCAACCAGTTGTCCATATGACAACAATATCTTTCGTAATCCGTCCATGTGTTGGACGTCTCGAATGGTCCAAACAATCGTGTCATGCATCTTCAGCTTGACCATACAGATGGCAACAACTTTCAAAGGATAATTATTACAGCTATAAACTGGTCCTTCATCGATCGGTGTATACTCATTAAACCACTCCCTCAGGGGAGTCATATTAAAACTGGCTCCGGAATAAATAAACCATATATCATCGAAGGGTGTTTGCGATCAGGTTTTGGCGGGTTATCATAAGAAAAGACACCATATCCAATACTTGCGGTTTACTAATTTTTTCAACCAGGCGGGTGGATTTATTTTGAATACCATGCGAGTTGCGGGTTAGGAGGGTGTGGGCGGTTGGCGGGCAGATTGGCAGGTTATGTTATACATCAAATCACAACAAAAAAAACAACATGTTTTAAAACACACAAATTTAATGCCGCAATGATCTTATATTGTTCGTATTTAAGAAATATCCTCTCATTCTTTTTCTTGTTTTTCTTTCTTATGTTTAGACTACTATTTACAAGTTCAATTTATACATTTTTATTATCGAGTTTCAACTATATGTATGTAAAGTCTTTCCTTAATCAGCATCAAATTATTAAATTTTCACTTCGTAGATGAACTAGAGTGTTGTGTAGTTATCTCTTTTATTTTGCTAGTATACAATTACTTTCTTTTCTCATTGAAGTGTTTAGACAAATAAACTAATATATTTTTTATTTTCTTTCATATGCGGATGACAGGCGGGTGTACGTCTCAACCCGCAACCCACCCACTCAAGGGTAGGTTGCCATCTTTTCCAACCGTGGTACAAGTTAAAAAAACAAAAACATGCTGGTGGCAGTTTGTGCAGGTCGGGTTTAGGCGGGTCGGTCGGGTGGGCGGGTTTATGAACACCCCTAACGCATACCTCGAATAGTTGTTGCTACTTCCTAGCATAATACATCTCCATCATTTGAAGTACTCGCAACGTTCCCCTGAGGATCAGAACTCTTCTTGTTCGAATCCTTAAGATTCCAACAATCCTTCTTCACGTGACCTCTCTAGCTATAGTGCCAACAACTGCTCTTGGTCCTTGACTTGGATCTCCCCTATTTCTTACTCCCGCTTGCACCGCGTTCCGTCGTTCTCCCTCTTGTCACCGACAAGGCACATGCTTGTTGAAAACTTACCTCCCTGTCTTCTTTGTTCTTGCGTTGGTTTTTTTCATCCAGAATAGCGACTGCAACTTCATCGAAGACCAAATAATCCGAGAAGACATTATTTGTTAAGTTGATGACAAGTTGGTCATACGAATCGGGCAGACTTTGCAGCATAATTTCAGCACGTTGAACCACTTCTATTTTGTGACTCAACGACGACAATTGAGAAAATAGAGTATTTAAAATATTGAGGTGCTCAGTTACCGGGGTAGATTCTGCCATCCTCAGTGTGTACAATTTTTGTTCAAGGAAGATGTTATTGTGTAGGGACTTGGCCTCATACAGCTTGTTGAGATGATCTCAAATCTCTTTAGATATCCTCTTCGCCTTAACACTTGACAACACGCCATCACCTAACGCTAGGTGAATATTTGCAATAGTGTTGCCATCCATCTCATTCCACTTCATATCATATGTGATTTCCATTGGCATGTCGCCGAGCGCCGCGAGACACTCATGTTTTCGCAAGATGGCTTTAATCTTCAACTTCCACAGCGAGAGGTTACTCCCATTGAATTTCTCTATCTCGAATTTTGTCGCCATTGCTTCTATCACGTACCACATCACTGAAAATAATTTCAGTACGACACCCATAGATATCATCGAGACCCCGAATATTAACCGAGGCTCTGATATCACTTGTTGTAAAATGGACCCTCAGATAGAGCATAATTCACGAAAATAATTAAAAAATAGAAAAGTAAATAACTCACAGATTTTACGTGAAAAATTCCAAATTACTTTAGGGTGAAAACCACGGAAAAGGTAGAAAAACTTCATTATGAGTGTAAAATATTAATTACAACTCTTAGACTTTTACCATAGTAAAGTCACACAAACTCCCAATTTTACCTCACACTTACAACACGCTTAATCATTCTGTATATCGTTAACTCTTACTAATTATATATGAGAATACTTTATGTTTGGGATGCTTGAAAAGGTGGAAGAAGCTGCCTAGTTATAGGTTGAATTCATCTGACAATTGTTGGCCAAAACAGTGTAGCAAGCCTAGAGAATTAATTCCACAATTCAACTAGCACAACTCATTTCATGTGCTTCAATCAAGTTGCAACTTCACATATGCATGCACATGCACAAATTCATGCATTCTCCTCCAACCACAAACATTGCCTTTATGGCATTCGGTGGTCAACAACATGTAGAGCGGAACTGGATGCATGTTCTTGTAGTATTGGGGTCCAAAGTATTGGGGTATTTGGAGATAGAGTCTTTTAAGTGTGTACACTCCCTTTTTTTACGGATTTGAATAGTCAAGACCATTGAATGGGACATGTTGTATCATTAATCGCCTTCAAGAATGTAAAATACAAGGAGTGTTGATCAAGTCATGAGACTCTTTAACGACAAAACAACCTCGTTTTCTAAGTTCTAACATAGCAGGATTGGTCACATTGATAACCTTTTTTCCTTGGATGACTTGGGAACCCGTAGGTTGACGCAATAGCCTACAGACCTCATCTACCGGGCAAATCACACTAGGCTAACCATGTGTCACAGGCACAGACCTAGAAGACACAACATCAAGTTGCTCCTTGTGAAAATCGAATTTGAGACCAAGGAAAAAAGGTCTCTCTTCTTTAACCAACTAGGCTACCATTGCCTCACGTTGATAACCTTATATGCAGTGAATTGCTTTTAGTGTTGTTTGTAGGCCCTTGTCTTTGCATTTTGTACTACCTTTTGCAGGTGGCGGAGGGAGCGTTAAACTTAGAGGTTAATTCTTCACTCTTTATGAGGCAAGATATAAAAGTAGACAGTGAGTCTGTTGTGCCATTATGCTCATTACAACTTAACGAATAACATAATATATACATCAACAATTAACTTCAATCTCCCTGAAGTTTGAATAATTAAAATAAGTTCCTCAAAGTTTGGAAAACATTATAAAACAACTCCATAAAGCCTTAAGGTTGAACAATTATGAACACATGTTTACTCAAGCTTAAAAAATGTTGTTGCTATATAGTTCTTTTCTTTGAAGGGGAAAAAACATTAAACCCCCCAATGTTTGGGGTCATTTGCAGCAAATCATAATAACTTTGGTCCTTGGCGGTCAATTCCCCAATCTTTGCAATTTTGTGCAAGGTGCCCCTTATTCATATTTTTGCCGTAGAATTTACTAAACGTGTCAGCACTTTTTACCATTAGATTAGCCAAATGGGAAAGTTCCCAAAAAATTGCAAAGGTTGACGGGTTGACTGTCAAAGACTAAAGTTATAAGAATTTGCTGCAAATAAGGTCAAGTGTTCGGCGCATGTTTTTTCCCTTTCTTTTAAATTGTTCCTACAACATCATACGATATTTCTACATTCTTCAAACAATCAAATAAAAGTTTTTGAAATTAGACACAAACTTCATATATAAAGATATATTCCATCTTTTTACCGTTTCAATTGTGAAAAAGAAGAATGTCACATTGGAAAATACTCTGGTTCTTGAATCCACAACCTTTTCAGGTCTGTTATGAACATAAATAACCAAAACTAGCATTATAGTCCTAACCTTTTTCTTGAAACAAGTCATCATTATACTAAGAAAAAAAAATTATCATCATTATTCATGGACTTGATTGAAAAGGTTTATAAACCTTAAGATCAGTCACAACACCGGCAAATGAACCAACCGCTGCCAAAATAGAGATAATCAAACAAGCCCCACTCAAAGTCTGAAGAGCAATCCACCTTGTACTCCACTTGGGGATCCTCTTTTGTGCAATGTACATCTCCACCGGGAAATAAACCGTCAACGGCCAAAACCCGAATGCTCCAAGAATCCCGACAACATCGTTAAAGAACGGTAGCAACATGGAGATAACCGTGGAAATGATCACGAAGATCGTCCTCCAAATGAGGCGAAAGAGATTTAGTTTCAAAGTGGTGAATCCGAGAGGGATCGAAATTTCTCTCGTGATGAATTTGGCGTCGGGGAAGTATTCTGAGGTGGTTTTCTCAACAAATGCGAATAAAGGTTGGCAATAAACTTGGTAAGCTCCGATCAAGTGGATGACGATGGCTGCGTTTGCAATGTCGAGAAGCCAGTAAGGGTTGTAGAAGCCGAATCCGGTCAAAAGGTTACCGGGGGAGAGGTCGCCGAATGCGGCATAGCCGAAACAGCCGCAGAACATGTAGAAAACTGTTGTAACTACCACACTTATGGCGGTTGCCCTTTTCATTGTCTTGTGTTCTGCTGGTGGGGATTTTATTGTGTCCTGCAAAATTTACAAGAAAAGTTTAGCAAAACAATATTGTTAATTACAACATTAAGATAAAATATAACAACAGATTGTTTATTCCACTTTAACGGACAGTTTTATGTGTTATTATGTGACACTATTAAATGACACATCTCAATTTGGTGTAACTATTATTGTCACAAAAATTTACCTGAATTTCAATAAGAATGAGGGAATAAGAATACGCAAAAGCTATGGCTCCCAAAGCTTGGAAGCTTCTCCAAATCTTTTGTGTTTCAGTGACTGTTCCAATACTGATTCCAGTCATACTTCCCATCACTTTTCCATTTTCTGAAAGAAAGAAAAAATAAAATAGAACTTGTTAAGTCATTGAAAATTAAAATAAATATATTTTAATGAAACAGGACAATTTTTCTAAAAATGGAATTATTGTAGTTACCAGCAACTTTAGCAATCCCAAGGCCTAAACCGATTGTAGAGTAAGTAAAAGACATAACAGCAGCCACAATTGAAAGCCACCATATTTGATCAAAATCTGGGATTTGTGACAAAAATATTTCAATCACACCAAATGCAATCATGTATGGGTTGCTTGAAACTCTGCAAGGACTACTGTCTCCCCTTGAGTGGAAACAATTTGATCTTTCAATTGCCCTGTCACAACAACACAAATAAAATAAGTTTTTATACGACACGAAACGACTTGACTTGTTCGTTTTTGCGATATTCAAAATCAAAATATACTAAAATAATATAAAGTGTTAAGTGTGTACTTACATCATGCTTATGGATGCTGCAATAGTGTAACCAACTGCAACTCCAAAGAGATTAATGTACTGAATTGCCCCACAAATTTTGACTTTGAACCCACCTATATTAACACAATCAAAAGTTAAAGTTCGGGACTTTATTCTATAAAAATAAAAGCAAAATCATAAGCCTAACATTTTTTTTTTTTTACAAATAAAAGATATTAAGAAGAAATTTACCTAAGTTGGCTCTAACTGCTTCCATATAAGTGTAGTTTCTCTTTCCGGTATCCGGGTCACCGTGACGGTAACATGCCGCGAGAAGGGTAGAAGTGTAATATGTGACAAAAGAGAACAAGAACAGAACAGCTGGGCCAGCAACCCATCCCAATTGGGCCGTGGCCCAAGCCAAGGACAGAACTCCAGAACCAATCACAGCTGTTATTATGTGAGCACTGGCAGTCCAGACAGTTCCTATCAACAGAAACAAAAATTAAGATTTTGATCAGACAAATTTAGGACACAACAAAAGTATATATTCAAGAAGACATAGCAACGTGAACGATGAAAATCTTATGTACACAACTAAATTTACGACATGTGAACGTAACAACAAAAGTATATATTACTCACATTTTATTTATTAAAATTCAGGACACGAAAGTGGTATTGACGATTCTTGTCAAGAAAAAAAGTAGTACCTGATCTTTTGAGTCGACCATCATCGTCATAAGACTTGGAGCCATTTTGAGCAGGGACATTGATGGAAACATCAAAAGTAGAGGGCCGTTTTGATACAGTGGTAGAGTCACTCATCTTGTGGTGTTTTTTTTGTCAGTAAAAAGATACAAAAAAGTAGATTATGTAGCACTATTTCTCTTCACCTGAAATTCAGTGCAAAACTGGCACCAATCCCAACTATTTTTCTTGCCGTAATTTTAACTGTTTTTTCGGACACACTTTTCAAGAGCTTGTGTAAGAAGAGCAAGTGCGCAATGAATAAGGAAGAGTGGAGTGAGAAGTTGAAGATTTGATGAAATGTAAGAAGAGCATGGAGAGGTATATATAAGAAGAGAAATAATAAATAGGTTAGAAGGTGGAAAGAGAATTGTTAAGCTGCACATGACAAAAATGAGAGACGCGTTCCGTCAACGTTTTGGACTATAGCCTACCCTTTTTAGTTTATTTTATTTTTGGACTAGCGTATGTGTATTTTAAATTATATATATTTTAATTAATATTGACTGGAATCTGACATATAACAAAATATCATGCCCTACTCCCCAGTCCCCGCCTCCTTTCTCACCACTACTAATAAGTTCTCACATCCAATATTGTTAAAACAAAAATCTCATATCTAATTTTTACAATTGATTCTCGGTGGAGATTTTTTACCTATATAGGTAGGGTAAGCAGTACATCTTGTGGTCAACAACAGAAGAAAATTACCACTAAGATAAGATTAGAATCATAATTATCAACAAATAACATCTTATTCACAATCTCCAATGTCGGTACTTTGAGAACTGTTAAGTTAACAGCTATTTCTTGTAGCCCGTCTTGCATTTCACTAACTAACATTTGGGTTATGTTTTTTAATTCTCATGCACAAGATATAATAGATATAAAATGCAATTTTATTTTAATTTCACCCCAAAACTAAGTATGTTCAATTCTCATCTTGACCTTTCTAATTAAAACTTTCACCATGCGGGTAATCGTAACTGCAATTTTTTTTTGTTTTTAGACAGATTGGAGTAAGTAACAATATCTATACACGTCTACTTATATTTTGAGGTGAATTAAAATAAGATTCTATTTTGGCCCCTTTAGACGAGCTCTTGTGGACGAAATTTTCGAGGGAAAAAAAAACGCAACCTAAAAAATTGTTATAGCCCGTTGCTTAAGGGGCGTCATGCAATTTAATTAATAAATAATAAGGATATTTGCAACTCATCATTTACCCGGTAGAATAAGTGCATAATGAGCCAAAAGAATAGTTGCAAAGTGGCAGTATTTACTAATTAATTATATGTTTGATGCCACAACTTTTTAAGTTGTATGTCGAAGTATAATAATCAAAAAGTTTGTATAATAATCTCTCCTTACTGGTCAAAAAAAAGTTTGTAGACTTAATTTATTAGTGAAAATTTCTTGGTTTTGTGTATATGTAATTCTGCTACAGAAATAAGTGTTACACTGTTAGCTTGGAAAGAATCCAAATCATGAATCTTCATCTAGATTTATATATTAGGGATGGTAAAGAAGTTGTTTTCCATGATTCTATCCTCCTAGCACTCACTCGTGGGGGTACAAATCAAAGTAAATATAAGATTCATGTAATTATTACAAAGTGAATCACAAATAGGAAACTAATAATTAAAGTAAAAAGGGTTGAATTAAATAGTCGATTCCATTATGAATGCTATAGATATGGTTGGTTTGGAAGGTATCATGGACAAGTGGCTTAGGAGATATATATGACATTTGGCGGCCTTTAATATAATTGTGACTCTATTCACTTAATTTTAGGATCTCACTTTTCTCATCCTTATATATCAATCAAAATTAGCCATGTGTTTCGCAATTTTATGCACTATGTTATGCAGCACGCCCAGCGGAATAAAAAATTATAACTAGAGTCTCAGTTGGACATGAAATGTGACATATTCGCATGAACTATCAAACTGAGAATCTTGGATCATAGTTTCTTTTCATTTTGTTTCCTCGATAATTAACCAAAGTTCTCATTTTCAACCTCACCAAAACTATACGTACAATAATTTTTCAAGTAACTCACTATCACAATTTTTACGAAATTCCCAACATGTAATGAAACTTTGATTCATGCTAAACATTATACAGATAAAAAATAGGCACCGAGGATATTTAGTAGAAGAAATTAGGCCTTAAGGCAATAACATATATAGTAATTTTGTTGAGAAAACAATAAGGACACGAGATATCTTTGGGTTATATATATATGGTAAACCTAATCGCGAAGATGGTTGCCAATGAAAGAATTAATTAATGAGTTAGTTGAATTTTGAGTATTTTGTCACACTCTTAAGTTGATTGATATATCTAGCGCATACACTAATACACAATAATAAAATAAGTGATACTTATTAATCTGTCTCTTTTATTGACAACCTTTGAATCGAAGAAACAAATTGTACGTTACGCCTTCACATCCTCCATCCTTTTTTATCTAAAAAATTAGAATATGGTTCTCCTTTGATGTTATTAATTGATCATATTCCCTAAATTTGCTTTAGGTAGTTGACCGACTTATCTAAAATTGTCAGTGACTTTCAATTCATCTGCTGGCTTAGAATATGGCCCAACACTACATGGTGGTGTGAATTGTACAAATAATGGTCACTATTAATAGATGGCCATTTAGCATCTTATCCCATGGGTTACTTCTTTTGATCATTTTGGAATTTTTATACGTGACATCAAGATGCATTTCACTTCTTACTTATTTTGGCATTTACTTATTACATATAACTTTTTATCACATTCAGTTTGTTTGGTGTGCGTGAAAACTTAACGAGAATTCAACGTAAGAAAAATAAACGACATTGTATTATTGATGAACAAATTGGATCGACAATTATAATTGTGATTAGAAGATATTTTGGTCTTATTTCGTCCGGGTAATAAACACCGTAAAATGTTACAATTTGAATACAAATAGTCAAAATAATGCTAATCGATAGATAATCGAACTAGTTTGGTCCGTAACACCTAATACAAGCTTATTAGGTAAAACAAGTAAATAACAAAGTCAGTGTGATGTATCGAATCGAGGGTGTTCGATGCTGACGTGTCGAATCGCGGTTGTTCGATATTAAATATGCAGTAGAGGTTTTGTGTCGAATTAGAATGTATCGAATCTGCCTGATTCGATGAAGTGTTAAGTATCGAATTCAATGTCATCAATATGATGTTGTATCGAATGCTTCAGGTTCGATCTAGATGAGTGTTGAATGCTCTATGTTCGATGTTGAGTAGGTCCCAATGTGTCTTGAATGCGTCCTCAGACCGCCAGGGGATGGGGTATATATAGTCACCGTCTTGCGGGTCCCATTGGGAGCTGGGGAAAGTACGTTGAATTGATGCGGTTCGATGCTCATTTAACATCGAACAAGCGTCGTTTGATGCTCATTTAACATAGAATAGGGCATGTTCGATGTACTACAAAGCAGGCTGTTGCGGCTGGGCCGGCCCAATACACGATATTGGATCAATCCTAAAATATTCCCATTACATAGTCCCCCCAGTTTGAGAGACGGTGTCGATTAGAGAGCGGCTTCCAACTTATAAAAATAAGTCCTTGATTTGCAGCCCGATTTACTTATATTTTGAAAATGATGCCCCCGATTAGGAGGCGGTCGACTGCGTACGACCTTGGTAGAGTTTTCTGTACTGGTTTGAGATATTCTTAATCATAAGTTTCGACTGAGCGGATCCTGTTATATTAGTTTGTAAGCTCCCATGAAGTTACGCTTCAATCGAACGCTCTTGTTCGATTTTCATACGCATCGAACATTTATAGTTCGATGTGGATTCTGACATACGCATCGAATCATCATGGTTCGATGCTGAATTACGCATCGAATCATCACGGTTCGATGCGACTTTTATATGGGCCCTGATGGGCCTTTCGCCGTCTATATAAAGGGTGAGTGTTGAGGAGAACTTTATTTCCCTCTTGCAAAACTCACGCACGCAAGTAAGTAATGTCGAACAGAGGTTGTTCGATGTTGGGCAGATCGAACATCTCATGTTCGATGTTTTATCCATCGTACGGTGGCCGTTCGATCTAATGCCTTAGCAAAAAATTTAATTATTCTTATTGAGATTTTTAGGTTTTGCTCATAATTTCTGACTTGCTTTATCTGTTTTTTGTTCTTCAGTCAAATATTTTCGAACAATCTCTTTTCTTTGCTATTTGCAATCAAGGTAATTTATTACACGCTCTTTTGCGAGGTTGTTTATAATCGTTTTATTTTTAAAATTTGTTTTAGATATATTGCGTTAGTGTTGCGAGAGCCGAGAGCGACGTATTCGCTCGCAGTCAGTTTTTGTTTTTTTTTATTTCAGTTTTTCTTGACCAAGATAGTGAATACTGAGTCATCTTCTGGGAGTGAATCGAGTAGCGGATCGAGCTCTGGTTCTAGGAAATCTGTGGTGTGCCTTCTAGTGCTCCAACGCGTTCCGATATAACGTTAGTAGGCGGCCACGAGCCGATTGACATAGATTTTGGCGGTCCACCCGTTGAAAATAATCACGGTGTTGATGTAGGACAACCGCTGTCTCGGGGCGAAGATGAAGATTCTCAATCATCTTCCTCTGAGGATAATTGTGCCTTAAGTGAGGCCGCGGAAGATGCAGATTTCATCAATAGGGAATTTGATGATTTCGTGGATGTGCCAGGAATGGCGTATAACACGTATGTATCGCGTCTGCAGCATAGCCGTAAGCAGCTTCGCGAGAAATTAGACATATCAAATAGGTATAAGATAGTACTCCGCGGTCTAAATGATCGAATGGATACTCCGCCGCCTAGGCCATTGACAATATTTGTAGGCCAACTTTTAAATGGGTTGCGGTTCTCGATATCGGTTGAGTTAAAGATGCTTCTGAGGTCTATTGGCCTTGTGCCAGGACATCTCACGCTAAATTCGTATGGCCATCTGATAGGTTTTATTATCGTGATGAAGGCGCTAGGCGAGCCTCAGAGTCCCAACGAGTTCTGGGCTCTTTTCGAAGTCGCTAGGCGGGAGGAAGGGTTTTACCATGTTGAAGCGATGTGGAGACGCAAGTTTTTGAATGGCGAAGCCACTGGATATGGAAAAGACTAGAAGAGGCATTATTTTTACATTAAGGAAAGTTATGAGGACGAGTTTTTGACTTATCGCTGCAACTGGTATAATGGTTCTAGGGTTGCGATACCCACCGGTATTGCTCCGACCTCGTGGGATTGTAATTTCGTTCCAAACTTGGTGCGCGACCACCAATTTGATGTTAAGAAATTGGTTGAAAGTCGTGTTTTGTCTTTAGTTGGTATGTCCCAGGTTTCGTATAACGGGAGATTTACTCTTAGTATAATTTTGCGTCTTTTTTCGATGTTCTTATTTGTGTTAATAATATGAATATCCTAATAATGAGACATTTTTGTAGGCCACTTTTCATGGATCGCCACGCTCACATGAACCGAGCCCTTGCTGCTGAGCAAGTAAGCTCTCAAACAACCATTGTTTGGGAGATTCCCCCTCCGAAGAAGAGGGAAAACAAAGGAAAGAGGGCCATTGTTGAGCTTTCGGCCTCTGCCTCTGCCGACTCCCATGTCGATCCTTTCAAGGATGTTCTGGGAGGGAATCATAATACTGCCCCTGCTTCTGCTGATTTTAGCCATGCTGAAGCTTCTGAAGTTGTTGCCCAGGCCAAAAGGACAAGAGTTCACTAGACCCACTCTCAAACTGGAGGGGCTATCCCCCCTGCTGTGCAGAAGGGTGGTTCGAGTGCTAGGAGTGGCCCTTCTCATGCAATGGGGCCAAATGTTGGGGTTGAATCTAGCCAGAGTCCACGTGGTCACGTTGGTGGGTATGAAATCTCTGAGGTTGCGTCTATTGAAGCTCTGAAGACTCTTCTTCCCAGCCTTGTTGTGCCTCATCCGGTCTCTGCTGTGGAGAGGAAAATGGTAGAGCGCAAAGCTCTTCATTTATTGACGGCAGTAATAAATGCTTCTTCGTGAGTGAATTGTTGTTGGGCTTGTGGTGTAAATGTTGATTTGTTTGCTTATTATCTTTAGGGTGGCAGAATAGTGGACGCCATGTTTGCGGCCCTGGTCCAAGCTCACGAGACGGCCACAAGTGGACAGTCATAGGGCAGAGGCGAGCTCCATGGTGGAAACGACGAAGCCTTAAGGGCTTCTCTTGACACGAAAGAGAAGGCCTTGCAAAAGGCCAAGGAGTATACCGCGAGAGCCTATGCCGACAGAGAGGCAACGAGACATGCGAAGGAGGTTGTTAATCAACTCCAATCGCAGGTATCCAATCTCTCGGCCAACAAAGGGGAGCTGACCAAGCGAGTCGCCGAGCTCGAGAAAGAGGTGGCGGCCGAGAAAGAGAGGGTTGAGCACGCCGAAGGTGTTGGATACTCCCGCGGCCTTAATGAGGTAAAGAATTTTAATTCTTTTTTACGTTTGTAATCTTTTTTCTATTCTCTCTTGTTAATTTCCTTTGTGCTCGTATAGGTTTCAGCTCAGCAGAGGGTGGAAATTGCCGAGGAGTTCCTTCAGAGTAGCACCTTCCGAGAAATTAGTACTCGGCGGTGTGCTCGTGAAGCCCGTAAGGCTCAGGTGCTTACTGTGAACCAATCCTACAGCAGCAAGTACGTTCGAGGGGGTTTCAACCCTGAATGGATGGATCTCAGCTTGGGGCCTAATCGAGAGGTTTTGCCGCCCCCAGTGGATAATCAATCTGTTTTTCCGGATGAATTTGCCATGCTTCTAGAGGACAATAGCCTTGTCCTCAGTGGACTCTCACCGCCGCCTCCTATGCCTCCTGTTTATGCCTCTTCGGAGGATGAAGATGATGCTGACGCCTGAGGGCGTTGGTTTTTATTCTGCTTTGTAGTGAACTATTTCTATTTCGCTTTTTATAGCACTGTGTCGTCTCTTAATGGGTTGAACAATTTGATTAATTGCATGGTTGCGTTTCATGAATCTTTGTGTTTCTTATTTGATTTAATGCTCGTACTTGTTGTCTTTTCTTTCAATTGTTAATGTTGCTCTTTTACTTTATTTTGACAACTTGTGGATTCATCTATGTTCGCGGAAAGTGGTCCATTTCGCTTCGAATCATAGGGTTATTGTTTTATTTATCAAGGTTATAATTGTCCTGCTCAGTGTTACTCCTCGTGGGGATAGGTATTGTTTGTCATTTTTAGACAAAGTGCCCTTTTTGTTCGTATTTTTCGTATGGTCGATATCATTCACCTTTTTGGACAAAATGTCCATGTCCTTTTTTTGTATTGCGAAATTTGCGGTAACACTCATAACTTTGTACGTAGTGTCTGTCCCTTTCTTCCTCTCTATGGAGTTTTGGTAATACTTGCCACTTTGGACAGAGTTTCTGTCCCTCTTCATCATCTTTTTGGGATTTGTGGTATCTCGTGCCACGATGGACAGAGTCTAGATGTTTGTCCTTATGCGTCGTATTTAACAACGTTATATCCTGCATAAATGTTGATTGCGCAATTTGAATGTATCAAATGTAGATGGATTAGCCAAAAAGATTTCTCTTGAAAACAGATTCAAATAATGGGAGTAGGGCGGAGCTTGACTTTATAACTTGTTTTACTTTTCTTCCCAATGTAGCCCTTAGGGATCGAGTCCTCAGTGTCCCTGTTTAAGTTAATACATGTTTGCCCCTCATACTTGTTATGGCAGAGGGGACGAATAAAAGTTGTTCAAAATGTTCACGGTACTAAGAACTAGCAAAAAATTAAACTAGAGCACTTTAGTCAATGTGCTACATCTGCATGAGAGCCAATGCCCCCACTACTTCTTCTTCCTATTGTGGTCGCGTCCAGAGCGAGGTCACGCAGCATTTCCATCCTTCAATATGGTCCGCTATCACTTCACCTGTGCCGGCAGGAGTAGGGAAATTTACCATTTGGTGGTAGGTTGATGGCAATGCTCGGAATGCATTCAGAGCGGGTCTTCCTATGATGCCGTTGTATGCGAAATGCATGTCAACAATTACATAGTTTTCTAGTAGTGTTTTCCTTTGCGGCATTGTTCCCAATGAGGTAGGAAGCATAAGCATTCCGAGAGGAACTATCTCCAGACCTCCGAATCCGTGAAGTGATGTACTCACCGGTTCCAATGTTTGGCCGTTCAATCCCATTTTGGCTAGACTAGAACTGATTAGCACGTTGACTGAGCTACCGTGATCCACCAACATTTTCGTAACTCCATAATTAGCTATGTCCACAGTTATCACCAACGGGCAATCTACTTTCGACATTTGAATGGCTTGGGCGCTCAATTTTCGCAGGTCCGCGGTCGAGAAAATGATCTCTTCCTGCGGTATTTCCTCGATCCTTAGTATGCTGGCCATGTAGACAAAATTGTCAGATTCGACGAGTCTCGGTATCCTCTTTTGGCCGTTAGTGGAATCCCCCCCCCCCCCTTGGCCTTCTGAAATCACATTTATCATGCCTTTTCTGACGTTGCCATTCTCAATCTGAGGATATTCGAACAAATGTGGTTCATCAACCATTCTTTGTTTATCTTTCATGGCCGATGGTGTTCTATTTCTACATGCTTTGTCCTCTTGCTCCTGCATCTTTTTGACAAACTTGACTAGTTGGCCATCTTTCAATAGTCGTTCGATCTCATCCTTGAGATCCTTGCAATCTTCAGTTTCATAACCCTTTTGATTATGGTACTTGCAGAAGCGAGTTGAGAACCTTATTGCCCTAGAATTCTTCATATGTCTGGGCTCTTTCAGCCACCCTTTCTTTTTTGCTGCCCCGAATACTGTCATGATGATAGCATTTAGAGGCGTGTATCGCCTGGGCGACGGGTCCCGGTACCTGTTGTTTCTGTTCCTGTTGTTGTTGTTGCAGTTTTGGTCTTCCCTTCCTCGTTCCTTCTCTTTTGAGGATACGATGACGGGCGCTTTGGTTGCCATCATCTCCTCAAAGTGAACCACCTCCTGCGCTATCTTGTTATATTCTTCGATAGGGGTGGGCTTGTGTCTGAGTAAATCCACGCCAAAAACTGTGTTGCTGGTCGCTGGGAAGAGTATACTCATTATCATCTCCCCAGATGGGATGTCTATCCTCAGCAGCTCCACATTAAAAAGTCTCATGAAGTCATTCAGACTTTCATTGGTTTCCTACTTCATGGTATACAGATGGGAGTGATCCAAGACCAATCTAGCTTGACTTGAAAATTGATCTTCAAACATTTTCCTCCGTTGTTTGTAGCTTTTGTTTGATCCCGGAGTAATCCGAGTAAACCAGTCCATTGCTATCCCTGATAGGGTTGTTGTGAATAATATGGCTTGCAAGTTCTCTTTGAACCCATACAAGGACAGTTTTCTGTCCAGATGGAAGAGATGATCGCGGGGGTCAGACTTTCCATCGTAAGTTTTCAGATCAGGGATCTTCTCTCCGTGTCCCAAGATCCCTGCTTCTATCTCTTCAGAGAATGGGCTGCTGCTCGGAATATCGCCTTCCTGTCCCATCCGGCCTTTTATTATTGCTTTCTCTCTCTCAAGCCTCTCCATTTTCCTGGTCATTTCATCATGTTCCCTTCTGGAGTCATGACTCTTCGTATGTCTCTTGTCGTCCTTATCCTCTCTCCTTCTCGTTTCATCCTTTTGATTTCCTCCCTTTTCTTTCCTTCTCGTCTCTTGGTGCCTTCTTGATTGCACCTCGATTGACTTTAGCTTTCCTCTATCCTCATTGCGGGCCGACCTTTCTCTGCTCTGATGTTCTCCTGAAGAAGGTTTACTCCTTCTATCGTTCTGCCGCGACTTCTTCTTCTCTGCTCCTCTCAGAACCCTAGCCGCGGAACCTTGTTCTCTTATGGCCTCTGCTTGTTCGACAGGCGGCAGTGTCTGCACGGAAAGCTCATGGGTCAGCACATCTGCCAGTGCGGCCTTAACCATTGACATGATTTTGTTTCTCAAATTATTCGGGATCGATACAGTAGTTGCGGTTGCCCTAGTTGTACATGCTTCAGCTCTCGGTGCCTCTTCGCCTTGGAGCCCCGGTATTTCTTGCCTTTCCAATGTTTGCACCCCATCAGGTACTATCGATGGTCTCGTGTTGCTCGAGATGGTCTGGTCAGGGGTTTTCTGCTCGGCCTCTTCATTCTGGCCCTTTACAACTCTGCTACGAGATCGGGTAATTCTTGAAGTCATGCCTAATAAACTAGATAAATATGGTGTTCCCACAGACGGCGCCAATATTTTGGTCTTATTTCGTCCGGGTAATAAACACAGCAAAATGTTACAATCAGAATACAAATAGCCAAAATAATGTTAATCGATAGATAATCGGACTAGCTTGGTCTGGAACACCTAATACAAGCTTACTAGGTAAAACAAGTAAATTACAAAGTCAGTGTGATGTATCGAATCGAGGGTGTTCGATGCTGACGTGTTGAATCACGATTGTTCGATATTAAATATGTAGTGGAGGTTATGTGTTGAATTAGAATGTATCGAATCTGCCTGATTCGATGCAGTGTTAAGTATCGAATTCAATGTCTTCGATATGATGTCGTATCGAGTGCTTCAGGTTTGATCTAGATAAGTGTCGAATGCTCTATGCTCGATGTTTAGTAGGTCTCAACGTATCTTGAATGCGTCCTCAGACCACCAGGGGACGGGGTATACATAGCCACCGTCCTATGGGTCCCATTTACAGCTAGGGAAAGCACATCGAATTGATGCGGTTTGATGCTCATTTAACATCGAACAAGCGCCGTTCGATGCTCCTTTAACATTAAATAGGGCTTATTCGATGTACTATAAAGTAGGCTGATGTGGCTTCGACCCAATACATGATATTGGGTCAATCCTGAAATATCTCCATTAGACGATTAGAGAGAGAAAGTAATACACGAGTGGTGTGAATAAGAGAATGAAAAATGAGTCTAAAACTCAGGGGGCATTCTAATTTATACAACTAAACAATTGAGCCTAACGGTCAAATATCTTCCAAAGTGGAAATCTGTTGTGCAAGGATAAAATAAAATTATGAAAAAGATACTATAATTCTAGCTAAACTTAATTTAAGAACCCCCTCAAGAGGAGCATGGATGTCAATCATGCCCATCTTGTACTTGATTATCTTGAACGTTGAGATGACAGTGTTTTGTGTGACCAGTAGGTGAAGATTTAGTAACTAGGTGTTAGTATTTTCAAATGCCTCAATTTCCTTTTTCATAGCTAGTTGCCAAGCAATGGACTTGTTAGCGATTGAAGACATTCAATCGCTAACAAGTCCATTGCTTAGCAACTAGCTATGAAAAAGGAAATTGAGGCTTTTGAAAATACTAACGCCCATGGATTAAAGTTTTGGTTTCATATTATGTTTCGGTGGATCAAATATTAGAAACGTTTCGAAATTTCAGAAATATTTCGAAAAGTTTCGAGAATATTTCGTTGACCTGTGCTAGAAAAAGCAAGTAATTAGATAAAAATTATTGTAATATATGAAAGAAAAATCAATATTACCATAACGTTTACATACCAAAATATCAAATAGAATTCATCATACTTACACATTGACCGCAAAGTCCACAAATTGTTTATAGTTTATTAAAAAGTCGTTGAATCATAAAAGAGAAAATTATATCCCTAGTGACTAATCTCTAATTTTTCTTATTGATTTATGTTTTACACATGGCAGACAACTATATATATATATATATATATATATATATATATATATATGTGTGTGTGTGTGTGTGTGTGTGTGTGTGTGTGTGTGTGTGTGTGTGTGTGAGAGAGAGAGAGAGAGAGAGATAGAGAGAGAGAGAGATATGCAAAACTTAGAAAATACGTTGGTTATTGTATGTAGCATTTAATGCTTTAGAAAAAAAGGAAAAAGGCACATAACCCCCCAAACTATTGGCCTCCGAGCACTGTACACTCCAAACTTTATTTTCGAGCACTAGCCCCCCACCCCCCCAATCTTATTTTTTGAAAGTTAGTCAGGCCCCCCGTCCCCCCACCCACCACACACCCCAACCATCAAAAGGGACAAAATGCAAATAATTAATTATATTTTTTACCCTAAATGGTGAGCACTTGTCTAACATAGGTAATAGGTGAGACACAGTCAAATAAAATTACATAGGAACAAGGCCAAACAGGCAAAAATACACAATTTGGATAAGCGCATAACGCATAATACGATAACATGATATATTGGATGATAATCGGTAATCTTCGTACTCTTCAAAACTCCTCGACATGATAGGGATTATACGGTTGCGGGTTCTCTTCAAACTCTTTTTCGCGGTCCCATTCGAACTTCGCCCTCACATACCGCTCTAGGACAATGTATGCGTTTTTCCCCCAAATATGAAATGCATAAACTTGTAGCGTAGAAATCCGTAAATGCAAAAGAATTCCCAATCAGCGTACTCCTACGTTGAACCAAATAAAATGGTACGTTATCATGATAGAAGCATATATTAAGATTTTGAACAACAAACTACAAACACCTACCCTCGCAATAATCCTATCGTAGCCTCGAATGGTGGTAACACGATTCGTCTCTGGGTTGTACTTGACTACCAACAAATTTGTGAACTCTAGGAAACCTCTATACCTCGTCCACAAGGCCTCGTACTCGTCCAAAATGCGAGTAGGCATAATTCCATCGTCAGGGTGTTTTTGGGCTAAAATTGAGTAAATGCGGTCTACCTCTAGCCCAAACCCATCATCAGTTGATATGTCGATCTCTTGTGCAACGCCATGCAACGCCCTTATGTAACTCTCCTCCAACTCACGGTTCCATAATCCTTTGTAAATAGTAATACGGGTGTGCCAATCTGCCTAACCGCGAGTTTGCCAACATTGGTATAATACATATTTAGAATTTTCACATGCAAATATATTTCTAGCAATAAGGGCATGTTTGGTTCATTATCTATACATACAGATTAACAACTTAGCCAATGGAAAACAAAGTTATCAAACACTAGACATAGTAGGCTTGTAGGCGTGACTCATTGACTAGCCACAAAATTTAAATCTACACATTTAACATATACGCAAAAAGAGTGCAACCCCCCCGCCCCCTAACAACTTAGCCAATGGAAAATAAATTTATCAAACACTTCACCTCGTACGCTTGTAGCCGTGACTCATTGACTAACAACAAATTATAAATCTACACATTGATATGTTTGAATTGTATAAATAATCCCACAAAACAAAATTATATTTATATCGGAAGGGCATGAGCACTGCACGTAAAACGGTTCAATTCTAGATGAAGAAACTAGCTTACCATTCTCAGCGGGTAATGAAATTGAGGAGCTGAACTTTGTTGGATGTTGTTGTGGTTGCCTCCCTCCATAATTCTGTTTTGTGTTACCTTCCTCACTGTGACACCAATTAGTAGACAATGCGTCATTTACAAATAAAATTATTGATCCCTCATGTGAAGTGGTCAAATAATCACTCAACCCTTTGGAGTTAAAAAATATACACACCTGTCCCGATACATCAACTGTATGACAGTTGCCATTTAACACACTACTGTTCTTTAATTTTATGATATTCTACATCATAACAAATTTTCGTAAATGGCTTTTGATTTCATTATTCCAAATTTACTGGTGCTAAATACAATACTCATATATGTTGAATATCCTACATAGCTTCAAATGAATAAAGAATAATGAATAAAGATATAGCATGATTGGACATAGCTTTTGGTTATCATTGTCTTTTTTCACAAATTCTTCAAATTAAAATTTCAATTTACATTTTAAAATATTGTTAACAAATGGAAAAAGAATAAAAATTATCGAAATCAAAACAGAAATTATTTCTTTCACAAGAGGTGATGTAATCGTTTCCTTGAACAAACGCCACCTCCGAGTTACAAAAGTATGAGGTATAATAGAGTACAAAGACGTGTGAGACTATTACTAACGAGATCAAGTGATTGCCACTAAGGGCTAAAGATAGATGTTGGTCAAAATAACAACATACACCCTACGACCTTCAACTGTTCTAATACGTCATGAGCGAGGATCCAACTTGTATCGAAACTCGGTGTTGATACCATTCTGATAATCAGCCCACATCTGCTCGGAGAATTTCGTCGCGCTTAGTGCGCATGAGATTGTGCTCGCGAGCAGTTGGGAAAGTGGAAGGGCGACTCCTTGATATCAAACTGCTTGCTCTCCATATATCATCTGGATGAGTATCAAACAATTCATCATCGTCATTGGAGAACTTCCTTATGAAATTTTGAAGTGCAAAACATGCAATAACAATTTTGGTCTGAGTCCTTAGTGTATAACGTCGCATGTTCTTCAAAATTGGAAATCGCATCTTCAATATGCCAAAACACCTCTCAATCACGTTTCTCAAACTAGAGTGCCTATATTAAATAGTTCTTCATTTCCTCCAGGAACGCGACCCTCAAACTCACGCAAAGGATACCGCGTTGACCGATATAGAGATAGGTAGCAAGTGTAATTAGTGTAACCAGAATCAATCAAATAATACTTGTCTCGCGGTGGATGTGGAAACGAAGGTGCCTTCCTAATATCCTCTAATAATATTCCAGCGTCATTCCAACTGCCCTCCCAGCCCGCCTCAACGAATGTGAACATCATATCCCAGTTACAAATTGCAAGCACATTGAAACTAAGATGACCCTTGTGATTTTGCTAGGCATTGTGTAGATGACTCGGAACATGTGTGGATGTATGAGTCCCATCCATTGCCCCAACACAATCCTATATTAATATTAAAAAAGTCAATGAACTTTTCATGGAGATCAATGTTGAATAATAAACTAGCATCATTAATGACGCAAAATACTCTTACACACATGCAGGAAAAATCATATGATCGAATATAATAAAATAGCATAATACTTAAGGAAGAATTCTATAATTTAATCACCCTACCAAAAACAATATTACCTTGAAATATGGATGGAATCTTGCACGATCCTCTATGTATTTAGGGGTTATATTAGGATCATCCGATTGTATCATGGGGACACTTAAATTCATCAGAGCATGTAGAACGCAATGCAAATTGCGATTAATGGTCTCGGATGAATGTTGAAAACGCTCGTAAGCGGTGCGGTGCCTATGATTTAGACCAACTATCCACATGAAAATACCGAGGGCTTCAAGGGAAGTAACACGGCTCTTGTACGTATTAGATAGTCCATAGTTATCGACCAATGCATCGTGTAAGGTACTTTTATTCATGTGCATCTATGCAGCAATTCCAACACCCACTGATTACCTTGCAACACCGAGGTATGGTGACGTTTAGTCTCAAAAAACCATTTAGGAGCAACGACAAGAGACAAGAACAGGAAATCACGCATCCCGTCATTGCTAGAGTCGTCCGGATCATCGTGATGATGTAACACTCGTAGCCGAGTCGTCCGGGTCAGAACTCATACCAATAAAAAGTCAAACATTATAAATTGAATAACAAGGTATGTTAGCCAAATAACTTGTCACCGCTTAACATAATTGCCATAATACGAAACATAATACACGAATTCTAACAACATTTAAAGAAGACAATCATTCATACGCATAAAAAGAACGTGCACATAGATATAATTGTCAGATACACAACACAGTAATCAAAATAGTCCAAGTGACAGTTCATCAAAACATAGTGCTGAAGCACGCCAAAACAGGGGAATATTCGACCCTTAACAATAGCACATCCTCTACATAATAGGATCGCCACTGCCGTAGGCTTCTTCAGCACCCAATCGAGTAACCCAAACCAACTGATCCTCAACCTTCATGTTTAGGAAGAACAAGCGAGGGCTTAGATCCTTCAGCTTTTCGATGGCCCTAAAAACAGATCTTGGGTAATATCAGCCAGTGCATACAAAGCATATGTGGCTCGAGATATCTATTTATTGGCCGAATTCTGGTTGAGTGCCCGCTCCTCAGCAGCATTTGACGTTTGCCAAGATGTAATGGCTGCCTCAATCTTCTGACTCTTAATAGTTGGCTTTTTGCGCTTTTGAGGGCATCTCGTAGTGTTGCCAATAACATTGCCAAGACCAGAATTGTTGCGACTACTAGAATCTTGAGTACGTCCACTGTTGGGAGTTGGGGTTTTTTGACTGGTTCCACTGAATGGATCAGCTTGTGACATTTCAGTTTGGTAAGGGTTGATGGTGCTAGGAACTTCTTCAGGATCTTCGAGATTAACCTCGCCATCGTCCCCAGAATCAGAAGCACATTGAGTTGATGATGTAGCAGCGTACCCGATGGCAACCCGGTATTGCCACGTTTCATTGAGAAGCTCGTAAGCTGGAAGCGGCCTTTTGCAATTTGAAACAATTTTTGGATGCTCCTGCAAAACAAAGGTTAGATAAATGGGACGTAAACACTTGAGTTGCATAAACTCTCAACCAACACAAGGCCAACATTCGATCATAAATACACACATTTACAATAGCTAGCCGTGTCCAGCGCTCCTTGGTTGCAGTTATCACATGATTCTCTTCATCCCAACCAAATCATGTTCGTTCCCGCACGTCTTTAATATGCCGCCACTACGCCTTAAGGCGAATGTATTTCCCCTTCATCTGATCAGCAGAAAACTGATACCTACGACCATTTTGGTTGCTCAGGCTGGTGCACAGTGTGTTCCATGATGCATTGCTAAAGGTGGTACCGAGAAGATTACCCGCTAGGTACTCCCCGTGCATCACCTCACAAAAAAGTATCTCATTTTCAGATGACCAAGCAGCCCCGGTGCTCTTCGGCCTCCTTGAGGTGCTTCGAGTGGATTCAGCCCGATTTCCAGTTCCATTTACCATCTATTAAAAGTGGGAGGCTGAATAATAGACCCAACAACAAATAGAAAACTATGAAGATGGTTTTTGGTCCACATGTTTGGTAGATACATTTGTTTAAACATGTGGAATGTAATAACTAACACATACATCTACGTTTAATCTAATAAAAACTCTACGAGAGGGAGAGTGTATGTAGATTTACATGCGTAATTAAGTCGTTGTAATTCCGTGCTTGTTCCAACCTTCCTAGTTCATATAACAGCAAAAATATATTGAAATGTCAGTGTATGTATGAAGTACGAAGTATGTTTAAGAATTAGGACAAAACATGTTGGTGTAATAAAAAGACAGATTCCGTGTACTTGTGAAATGAGAATTATGTTTTAGAATTAGGACAAACATGGCGGTGTAATAAAAAGACAAGATTCAACGTACATATGAAGTAAGAAGAATGTACTTGTATGGAGAAATTTAAAAGTGGTGTAATAAGAACAAAATGTACCTTACTAGAATCTACTTGGGTTCAGACAACTAATGTTAGAGGTCAACCTTAATATATACAAGAATATTGGAGGGAATCTGAAATTAATTGGAGGGAAATTTATTTCGAAAATTTTCACCCAAAAAATTTTGTCGCGGGTATGTGAACAGATTTTAGGAGGGAACATATATTTGAGAGGCTTGAATACCATTGTTGGCGCCAATTGTATGGAAAGGTCATGGTGATGGGTATAGGGATGACGGCAGATTA
Organism: Linaria vulgaris; assembly: GCA_948329865.1. NCBI lineage: Eukaryota > Viridiplantae > Streptophyta > Magnoliopsida > Lamiales > Plantaginaceae > Linaria > Linaria vulgaris. Next base: position 8,054,915 of record OX415249.1, on the reverse strand, counting down.
GTCATATGAACAGTTTGCTACATGGTAGGCCTTTTTCTAAAGTTACACCCAACTCTTCGCAGAAATTCTAATCTCTGAAAAGTTGATTCTCTAAATAGTTGAAAAAGTCGTTTAGAGAAGTGTAGCCAAACAAAAAAACGTGTTTCTATGATATTTTTTCTCGAAAAGCTAACCAAACAAGGGCTAAGCGAAGCATGTTTTTGAGCAAATTTGATAATTTAACAATGGGGGAAGACGAAAGCATTACTGCTTATTTTGAGAAACTCGTGAAAACTGCTTATGAAATTCAAAACTTAGGAGATCCCCTGTCTAATAAGCAACTGGTGTACAAAGCTGTGAGTACTCTTTCAAAGAAATTTGAGGTGATTTTTGTGCCCGAAGCTAGGAATATGGACACTTTAGACTTTCATACTCTACTTTACACACTGAAAGAATTTGAGATGAATCTTGAAAAAGTAGGTGATGAAAAAAAAAATTCAAGCTTAAAATAAAACTGTGATTGAAAAGTTTAATAAGGTAATTCTAATTGATAAAAATATTCTTGCTGATTTAACGAAAGATTTCTCTGAAAAGATGACCAAATATTCTTCTAAACCTACTCCTCATAATGATATACATCTCAAAAAGATTAAATGTTATAAATGTAAAGGTTGGAGCCACTTTACTGATGAATGTGGTAACAACCTTAGAACAAAAGGGAATTCTAACTGGGTTTGTGTAGATGATAATGATGAGATAGGTTTTGAAGAATGTACTAATGGACAAGTGCCAACGATTAAAGAAATTCAAACAACAGTGTGTGTAAAGATGGATAGACCTACTGGTGTCAAGGCTTGGTGTTGTGCCAACATCCAGACAACTCAATGTTATGACAACATCCAGAAGACAACACTCGTCCATGAGATTTTCGTTGACGATTGGGATGAAACCATTTGTTTCGACAACACTGAATATTTGATTTCTGGTTATGATGAGTTTCATGATGATTCTGACTTTGAGTATTTGCATGATTCTATAGGTTTGGAAGATGATAATGCCCTTGAAGGTAAATTGATTCAAGAAGAGTTTCTTGATGAACTGAAGATCATTTATCAACGCCTGCTCAAGGAGAACAAGTTGACCAGAATTGAGAAGGCTATGGAAGAAAATGAAAGCTTGAAGGCTACAATCACTCAACTTGAGGTTGGTTTGGGTAGCAAAGATGCTAAAATAGAAAAGGTAACCTCTAAGCTAGAAATTGTCGAACATACCATTGCCAAGAGGAAAACAGGTACTTATAAACTTGATGCAGTTTTATGTTTAGGCAATGATGGTAATTCTGGCTTAGGATATCAAAGTCAAGTTACTCACTCCACTACTTCTGTTAATCCACTATTCTTGGTTTTGTAAAACCAAAGGTACTTTCTAGAGAATCTAAGAATATGGCTTATATTTTTCAATATTGTTTTCAATTTGGACATTAAACCATATTGTCATAAATACAGAAAGTCTCTTAAAAATAAAATAGTTGAACATAATATGGATTCATGCAATGTTGATGCTGGTGTTAAGCCAACACTGGAATCTGGACATTCCAATGTTGATATTGGTTATTCCAGTGTTATCTTAACAGTCAGTTCCAACATTGCTGAACAGAATAGTGAGATGAGACTAGACTTTGGGTGCCTAAAACTTATATTGTTTGCAATATTATCTTTCCTACTGTGTATACTAACCTTGCAGGTAAGTGGTACTCTGATAGTGGATGTTTGAGGCATATGACTAGATACAAATCAGATTTGATATGGTTATGCACAATGTTAAGTCAACACTAGATAACCAATGTTGCCTTAACATTGATAACATGTTGTATTGCCTTAACATTGCTCAAGACACGTGACTGGAAAGAAAGCAAATCTGATTTGAAGAAGTGCACCCCTAACCACTTGAACTTTCACCTATGAAAGAATTATTGGCAAAGAAGTGCTGAATATTGATGAATTATCACCCTTGAAGGATAAGATGTTGTTGGATGGATTCTGTGAAAACCATATAAGCATAGTCAACTGTGTGATGATGACTTATTCGTAAGGTATGACAAAGATTCTTATGATGTATCTGATTGTGCAAATGTGTGTGCTTTGACAGGTAATAGGTTTGAAGACAACTACTTGATGAGGGATCAAGTGAATTGCTTTCAAACAAAGGTGGACTATTTAGTTGCCAAGAACAAGAGACTTGGATACATGCACAACAAGAATCTGGGCAAAGTGCTGAAACTTGAAATCGTGAGAGGCATTCCCAATCTCATGAGTTATGGTAAGATGATCTGTCATGATTGCTCAAAGGGTAAGGTGACCAAAGCTTTTCATAATCCAATCCAAGTGGATGAACATGTTACAAGTACCTCTAATTGTTTTCATCTACTTCGTATGGATCTCTTAGGTCTTATTGAAGTAAATAGAGTTGGGGGTAAACAATATGATTGTGTGATTATGAATAATTTTTCTGGATATACTTTGATTAAATCTTTCAAAGAAAAATCAGAAGCTCTTAATACCTTTAGAACATTGCATGCTAGTATTGACAACTTACATGGTGCTTCTGTTGGTAATCTTTGGTCAAATCATGATAGAGAATTTGAAAATAGGTCATTCTTTGACTTATGTGTGTTTAATGAAAGTATTCATAAATTTTCTATATCCATAACTCCTTATGAGATGTTGAAAAACAAGAAACCTGGCCTTGTTCGTTTTTATGAATTTGGATGTGTTTGCTATGGTTTAAATGATAAAAGATTTTTTGAGCAAATATGATCCAAAAAGTGAAGAACGTGTCTTTGATGGCTATTCTTTGAACAATACTGCTAATAGAATGTTAGATCTAAGATTGAATATTGTTCAAGATCTGTAAATGTGGTTTTGATGATTTACCAAGTGTTGCAGGTGAGCTAGAGGTTGATGTGCCAAGTCTACTAGATTCGGATGTTGCACCAGCATTGACTCCGGACAATATTATTCCAACATCACCTGCAGATCCAGAGCCTGAATCTTAACTAGAAGTTGATGTTATGCCAACATCGACCAGTCCTGATGTTAACACAACATCCGAGCAGTCAAACTTATACAATAAAAATGTTCAAGTTCAAGATGTTTGGAGGGATACAACTAATTGGATTCAAATGAATCATCAAACATCTCAGGTTATTAGTCAAATCACTAATGACATCAAAACACGCAACAAGAAATTGGTGAATTACATAGATATGATAATGTTGAGTGTTTGCATGTCTGCCGCATGTTCTGATTATTGTTTGGATCAAAGATTTGCGAATGACATTGTCTTTGTTTATACTAACAAGTCTACTTTTGACAGGTTTGTTGAGGCTTTGACAGGTACATTAGTGATGAGCTTGATTGGTGAACTGAATTTCTTCTTGGGTTTGAAAGTGAAGTAAAATGAGGATGGGATGAGCATGATTGGTTTGGAGGAGTCAAGATTGAGCAAGACTCAAATGTCTTCTACTTTGGTGATTGGAAAAGGAGACACAAGCTTGCTATATCTATCCATCACTCGCTCATATATGATGAACTCGGCTTGTGTCTGTGTTTGTGCCAGGTATTACGCTGAACCTAAAGCTTTTCACTTAATTGTTGTGAAGCTAATACTGAAATATATATATATATATATATATATATATATATATATATATGTGGGGTACTGTAGACCTAGGCATTTGGTATATACATGATACAAATACAAACCATATTGGTTTTGATGATTCTGAATGGGATGGTGATTTAGCTGATAGATTTTCTACATGTAAGGGTTGTTTTATTGGGGAAATAATCCCTTTTCATGTTATAGCAAGAAACATAATTGTGTGTCATTATCAACTGTTGAATTTGCAGCTTGCAGCTGTGGTACCCGATATATATGGCTTAAACACATGTTGCATGATTATAGGATAAAAAGTGACACGTTGTTGTTGTTTAGTGATAACCTTAGTGCCTTTAGAATGTCAAGAAATCTGGTGCATCATTCTAGAACAAAGCATACATTTTTTATGCATCATTTCTTGAGAAATCTGGTAGATGGCAAGGTTATAAACATTGATCCTTAGAGACCAACAATCAGTTAGCTGGTTTGTTTAAAATCTCATTAGATAGTGAGAGGTTTTTTAATTTGAGGAAGATTCTCGGCTTGAATGTTATGTGATTCAGTGTTGCATTCTGGTGTTGCCATAACACCACTAGCTAACACCGTAGTCTGTTTGTGGTGTATAGGATTGTATTAGATTTTTTCTCTTTGATTTCTGTTTTTGTTCTTGTTTGTCTTCATGAATATTTGTCATAATCGGTTTGTGTGGATAAACTCTGTGATGGGCTAAACTTTCTGGTTGACAGATTCACATCTCTGTTTTGTAAAGATAAAACTAATGTTAGTCTGAGGTTGTTAACCTAACATCGGGAGAAGTTGTGATGCACAGAGTTCACTACTTTGCTGTTATTCAGTTGTGACTTATCCATGTTTAGGTTAAACGGGACATGTGGCGAAGCTGGGGTTTATGATGTTGATAGCTTCAATGATATTCAGTTGTGCTTATTTGCATGTCTCTGTTATTTTTGGCCAAGAAACACATGATGGTGATCCTTTCTACTGGGATGTTTGGGGTTTTGATTGCATAACATTCAGTAGCACTAATCACTTGTTGTTTCTCTTGAATACAGGTTGGTAAACAAGTATACATGAGGAATTTGGGTGTTGGAGTATATGATAAAGGTATTTTCATCATTCAAGTCCTTTGTACTTGCTTAATCTGTTGCTGATGATGTTGTTACTAGGGTGTGTGGAGTCTTGTGCTGCCCTCATTCAGTGATGTCATTATCCTTTTTTTACAACCTTTAATTTTTGTTTCATAAGAGTTAGTGATAATAATGAAGATTTGATGTGATGTGATCTGTTGCTGGTCTGTAGAAGTTTTCATAAGTGTTTACCATCTTCCAATGTTGACTTAACATTCTGCATTTTGCATTTCATTTAGGCCTACATTCATTCATTTTTTTTTCTTGATGTATTTGTGTCGGTTTGGGCTTAAGGGGGAGAAATAGTTATGTTCTCATGTGAAGGCATATATTTTGGGTGATTCAGCTGCGGTGACACACTATGTTGTCTACTTGTCTCTTGTTATGACTTGGAAGTAGATTAACTCTTTTAAGTTACTTCATACCCAAAATGTTGGATTTTCTGTTAACTAACTCTCACTTCCATGTACATGTCTGATATATATGTGGTACTAACTTGCTATTATTTCTTAAGTTTCAGATATGTATTTTCAGATCTAGCTCATGCTTTCAATTGAAAATATCTTGAGGGTAAGCTCAATACCTCCACATTCACAAGAACCAATGTTGATTCAGTACATGTGCCAATGTTGTGCCAACATCAGTCTGTAAGGATGTTGTCTCAACATCCAGGTTTAACATTGTGACTTATAAGTTTTTTGTGAACTGCTCTGGTCACATGTGAAGTAAACATGGTGTCACTTGTTATCTCAACAGGCGGTGTTTATGCATGATTTATATTAAGAATAGCCCATTACTTCTTTTCACTTGTGATTTTGAATTTCTAATCTCCTTGTGCCCAATTCTCTGAAATACTAAGATTTCTCACTTTCAATTATTTTTGAAACCCTTGGCATGTATCTCTGATCTTGATTATGTGGCCATTGGTATGGAGAATCAAGAATATAACCCCACCCCTACTCTTGTAGTTCGTTCTCGTAGGTACAACGCTCGTTCCAGACATTGTTGCTGAGATAAAAAAAAAAGTTAAAACTGAGGAACATTGTGTTGTTGATGTTGGTACTTCACACACAGTTGAGGAGACTGTGATTGAGGAACATTTTTCAGAGGAGAATGACTTGATTGGGGGGAGAACACTTTAGTTACTGGAGAAACTAATGTGGGTGATTATTGTGGTTTGATCTTTGATTTCTGTAAACTCTTGTCCAGGTACATTTTGGTTTCAATGTTAAGACAACATTGATAAACGTCAATATTAGAACAACATTCTGGATTCAATGTTAAGTTAACATTGATAAAGCCTGATGTTATGACAACATTGATAGATGTCAATGCTATGCCAACATTGAGATCGATAGTTTGCATTGAGGGGGAGCAGTGTTTTGTCGCTGGTACTTATAAAGAAAAAGAGATGTTGATGTTGTTGGTTAATTATAATGTGATGAGGAGAGTGAGAAAAAGAAGGAGGACATAGAGGTTGAGAATGAAGATGAAGTGGTGAAGAAGAAAAAGATGGTTCTGAGGAAAAGTATTAGGAAACTGCAAATGGTAATGATGGAACCGTTGAGATCAAGAGGATAAGGAAGGAGGTTCTGAGAAGTCTGGTGATGCCGAGTCTGGGCCAGATGTTACAACAACATCGACTGAGAACAATGTTGACTCAACATCAGAGGTAGCACTGAGGTAATATCTACAATTGAGGCTAACTTTAATTTCCTTTCGGGGGAGATAAGACTGTGGCTATGGAGGATTTTAAGAAACAATGGATGATAAAGTTCTTAGAGAGAAAAATGAAAATAGCTGCTAAAGAAGAGCTATAAAACTTTATCCTATGAAGTGATTTGTCAAGGTTTTGCTTTCCTCACAAAAACGGGGAGAAGTAAGCCATTTTATCTTCATGTTTATTCTACTGGTTCTACAAATCTTATATAGCTAATATTTTCTTAGTTATGCTTACAATGATGATGTTTAGCTCGTTATGTTTTCTTGTTAGTATCTTAAAGCTATTTGGTTAATAGGGTCATATTAAGGGGGAGAAGCTTAAGATATTGATGATGTTGTGTTGCTGGAGCATTGTGCATAAGATGAATTGTGAACAGATTTGGTTTTGTGAAGAAAGGCTAAATGGGGGAGATTGAAAGTACAACTGTTCTGCCGATGTTAGAATAACATTGTGATCTCAATGTTAGGATAACATCAGGAACAGAAGCTTTCTAACATTCCAGTTTTATAACTTATATATTATTGTTTTGTCTTTATTCACTTACTAACTTAGTTCCACGAGTTGTAGTTGGTATTTGTATGTGCACCGGGTCTAGAGACTTCAAGGATTGATCTATTTTCTTAAAGAGAAGTTTCCATTCAATGAGAAGTTTCCAAAGAAGAACTTTCCGTAATTAAAGAAGGAAGAATGTGTGTGATGCAGTGGAAAGATCAAGGAGTGCGAATTGCAAGAAGAAAAGAAGATTACATGCATTAGAATTCTTTGCATAGAAGACTACAAGATGAAGATTCTATCCTTAGAAGACTTCAAGTTAAAGAAGGAAACCTTTCCATTGAAGACTTCATGTTAAAGAATGAAACATTTCCATTTAAGACTTCAAGTTGGACAAGGAAACATTTCCCTATTGAAGGAGACTTGCCATGAACGAAATTAGAGTCATACAAGGAGATCTAATAGTAACCAAAAACGTGCACAGCATGTCTTGGCCATCAAGGAAGACTACACTATAAATAGACATGTTAGGCATCAAGAAAAAGACACGAAGACAAGAGCGAAAATATCCCGTGAGGAAATTATTGAGTCGGGTGTCTTTGTCTTATTTTTCTAAGTTTGTGTTTAGAAAATTAAGTCTAAATTTTAGAGTTAAGGAGCTTTACTTGTAAGGAGTTACATCCGTAGTTGCTTGGTTGAGTTCGATCAACTTGAGAGTGTGAGCTTGAGAGTTGAGAGAAACATCTTTGTTAAACCCTTGTGGTATTTCGCCTATGGCTCGGAAGATCATATTAATATATAATCTTCTTAAAATTACATCTACTTGTGTTCTTTACTTTTATGTTGCGTTATATTATGTATCAAGTAGATTGTGCTAATGTTAACTGTTGTTAAATGGATGTTAAGATAACATCGAGGGTCCAATGTTAGCATAACATTGGAAGAGCAAATCAGTGTTAGACCAACATCGAGGTTAATATTAGAAAAAGAGTATCAAGTCCCGATCTAATAATTTCAAAATTCTTGTTGAAAATCATAGATCTTTCTTCGCATGTCACCAGTTTGTGAGTTTTCCAGATTTACCATATGAGTAGTCCATCAGATTCTGGAAATTCTGATGGCGACTCTGTCACTCGCACCAAGAACTCATCTGAAGATTCAACCTCTAGGTAGTCACAGTCATGATCAGAATGGAGACTCCATTATTGGTGAAGATTTCAATGGAGACAACTATATAGCATTCAACCACCACTGATATCCAAAGTGGTATGTTGTTTTATAAGAATGCCATTGTCGTTTGGAATGAATTGAAAACAACTTATGATATAAAAGATGGATCAAGAGTCTTTGAATTGCAAAAACATTTGTCCACTATGTTACAAGGATCTCTTTCTGCTATTGTGTTTTCCAACAATTTCAAAAGAATTTGGGATGAGTATGTTACTCAAAGGCTAATTGTATCTTGTACTTTTGGCAAATGCACCTATTATGTTAATCAAAATATGGTTGCTCTTCAACAACCAAGTTTTGTGTTGAGCTTCTTGTTAGGTTTAAATGAATCCTTCTCCGCAATAAGGAGTCAGATTCTTCTAGTGTCTCATTTAGCATCAGTATCAAAATTCTACTCTATGTTGTTGCAAGAGGAACACCAGAGTTCCTTCATAATATTGGATCCACTTCTGATTCACTAGCCATGTTTACAAGAACCATGCCTCAACAAGACACTCAATAAAGGTTTCAAGCTCATGTTCAGTCCAACAATCAGAACAGGTACAACAAGAATCAATAGAAGGACAAGAAGAAGTTGAAGTGTACCCATTGTGGATACACGGGTCATACTGTTAATCGTTGCTTTCAAATCGTAGGATATCCCCAAGGCTGGGATGGTCTTACTGGTAAGAGGAATTATAGAATTCATCAGCTAACATTGCCTCAATACTTGATGAAAGCCATTCCACTGATGTTGCTGGTAACAACAATCACAATAAAGCTCTCTTTGAGCAGTTTATGGCATGTACACAACAAAGGAATCAACCACAAAGTCGACATGTAGAGAGTCCTCACTTTGCAGCTATTGTGTTGACCGGTATGAACCCTCAATGCCGTCTTGCTTTAAACGCCATTTCTAATCATTCTAAGTGTACTCTTTGGGTCCTAGACACAGGGACACAGATCATATGATTTGTGAGTCCAAATACTTTGATACATGTTCTAAATCCATCTATATCCCTATATCTATGCCTAATAAGCATACTACCGTAGCCACTAAAGTATCTGACATTACATTAACATCAGATATAACTCTTAAACGTGCTTTATTTTTTTAAGTTTAGTTATAAACTCGTCTCAGTTTCAAAACTCACAAGCTTTTCCAGTATCACTTTAATTTTCTAACATTCTAGTTGTGTTCTGTAGGACACAACAACACTGAAGAGGATTGGTTTTGCTAAGTCTTTGAATGGACTCTACATTTTAAATATCTTTCCAATAAATGTAACTATGTTGCTTCTTGCAACAATGTTTCTGATAAGGCTTTGTACCACTCTAGATTAGGTCACCCTTCTGATAAGAAGTTAGCAACTATTTCTGAGCTACAGCTTCAAAATTGTACAAAGCATGATTCATGTAATACATGTCATTTGGTAAAACATAAAAAATTACCTTTCAATACAAGTACTTATGTTTCTGGTGCACCTTTTGACTTAATACATTCTGATGTACGGGGTCCATTTGTTGTGATATCTCATGATGGTTATAGATTCTTTTTAACTATTGTAGATGATTGCACCAGATGCACATGGATATATTTTTCAAAACATAAATAAGATGTCAGAACTTGTTTGATTCCGTTTCAAAATCTCGTCAAGACTTAGTTTAACATTAGCATTAAAGCATTAAGATCAGATAATGGAATTGAATTGTTATTGCATGACTTCTATAACTCACATGCCATTATACATCATACCTCATGTGTAGAGACACCCCAACAAAATGGGTTGACTGAAAGAAAGCACAAGCACTTACTACAAGTAGCAAGAGCACTAAGGTTCCATTCAAACATTCATATTGCATATTGGACTAATTGTGTAGCCAATGCAGCATTTCTCATTAATAGACAACCCTCCTCAAATATTCAAAATAAAACCCTTTTTGAAATGATCTTGAACAAAGCACCAGAGTACACCATACTTAGGAATTTTTACTGTATGTTATGCTAGTACTATCACTGCTCACAGGAAAGAAATGACCATAGAGCTGTCAAATGTGTTTCCATTGGCTATCATAGGGGCACTAAAGGTTAGTTACTCTTGAATCTAGGGTTGTGCAAAAAAAATCGGATCGATCGAATTCGGTGAAAATCGATCGAATGCTTCGATCCAAAAATCGAATCGAATATTTGATCCAAATTTTTTTTTTTTTTTTGCCTTAGGATCGAAACCCCCTTTGATTTGATCCTCGATTTCAGAGTTTAAGAATCGGATAAAATCTAATACTTATCTTATTTTTTAAAATTAAATAAATATATAATAGTATATATATATAATATTATATATATAATGCTAATAAAATGCTACTAATTAACTTAATATATTAAAAAAAGGGGAAACGACACTTACCCCCCTGAACTTTTTGCTCGCGAGCACTTACACCCCTGAACAATTTTTTGGAGCACTAATGCCCCTAAGCTTGATTTTTTAAAGTCTTGTACCCCTTGTGAGACCCCCTACACGTGCGAAAAGGAATATTCTATGGAATCTTTGGGTCCGCGTGAAACACTAAGGACACTTATACCCCTGAACTATTGGCTCGCGAGCACTTACACCCCTGAATTATCGATTTTGCCCTTAGTCTTGGATGACACGTGCACGAGGAGACCAAGATTCTGTGGAATATTCCCTTTCGCACGTGTGGGGGGTGTCACGGGAGGTATGAAACTTTCAAAAAATAAGCTTGGGATTGTTAGTGCTCCAAAAACAAATTCGGGAGTGTAAGTGCTCGCGGGCTAAAAGTTCAGGGGTGTAAGTGTCGTTTTCCCTTAAAAAAAATGTAACACTTAACATTTTTTCCTTAGTCAAAAAAGACACGTTTTCGTTTTGGAAAAAGCAGGACTGAAATTGTCATTGTATTCATGTTTATTTAAGTTTTTTTAAATTTTAGATGCAAAATAATCAATCATGTATGTTTGTTCCATTGATATTAAAATAAATAAGGAAAAAAAGATCAAAATCGAATCGAATCGGATCAAAATCGAATGATTTTGGATCGAATCGTATCATTTTAAATTGATTTGATTTCGATTCTCATTACTCTAGGATCAAAATCGACTACCAGCCTCGATTTGATCTGATTCAATCCCATCCGATCCAAATGCACAACCCTACTTGAATCGCAATGCTAACAAGACTTTGATATCCAGAAATGTCATTTTTTTATGAATCTGAATATCCTTTCATATCATCTCATCACAATTCCACAAGTGTGCCACATGCTAACCATGGCTCATACATAAATGTTTGCACATATCCCTTTGTCTATTTTCAAGATCATTACTTTGATCAAGACTGAGGAACCAGCTGCAACACCCCAAGACCCTTCTGCACCAATTGAGTTGCCTAACAATTTGAAGAGGACATTCCACCAGCACAAAACATTTCACTGGATGGTGACATTAACACTTGAGTAACACACACTGAAGTACCAAGTAACTCTGGACCTCTACTTTCCTCTGCCCCTATACCTGATAACCCTCCTCCGTTAAGAAATTCAAATAGAACTAAAGTTCCTCCTGCTTATCTGTAATCTTATGATTATACTCTACCTACATCACTACACAAAGCTAAGTATGCTAACATTAAATAATCATGTTAACCATAAAAATAAAAAAAAGGGAAAAGAAGAAGGTTAATCCTAATCGGAGAATCAATAAATGGACAATACAGTTGTCACGAGTACTTCCGATGAGATGTACCCACTCCTAATAAGGAGACCCCCTCGGATGTTGCCCTACTTCTCGGTCACTAACCTAACAAAGACATAGAAGAGCACACGAGGAGGAACATAAGCGTCCCTTGGAAAGTCAAATGGTGAGTAAAAAGCAGATATCAATGCGGCATCGGAAAAAGAGCAAACCTCGATGGATCCGCGCGACTCCGATATCCACCAATGCGCCAAGAGGGACCACAACGGACCCCGAGTCCCATGAACTTACAAGAAAACTTCCTTGCTGAACACTCCTCGAAGAAAACTGCACTCGGACGATCATCTGAGGACCCATTTTCGGAGAAAAACAAGAAATGAATAACAGAGCACCCAATAAATATATTCCGAGAACTCAGACGGAAAAATCTCATTTCAAACAGAGCAAATACAGCCCTCGGAAATCAAATACAGCCCTCGGAGACCAAATACATCCCTCGGAGATCAAATCAAGCCCTCGAAAATCAACTCAAGCCCGCGAAGATCACATTATGCCATCAGAGATCCTGTTACGCTATCGCATTACGTACTCGGAGATCACCCCAGATCATTGACGAATGAACCCGAGTCAAGAAAGAGAAGTAAAACCCCTCGGAAAGCATATACAACAGTTCTTACTTTCATACGAGCATTCTCATTATGTGTCAACAAAAGCCTAGCCCTCGGAAGAATAGCGTCCCCAAAATAATCATTCATTGGAGATCCTCGAAGCCATCGGAAAGCACAAAATCGGGTCTAGTCAGCATCCAGTAGATTAAGAGATAAATCTTATCCTAATTTGTACACCTGTATTAATGAAATGACACCTGTCTTTACTAAAGCACATGCACAATGACACATGCCCTTATCAAAGTTTATATAAAGGGAGGTGATCAACAGAAGAGGGAGGACCAAGCTTAACTTAGCAGCACTTACCATAAATACACAAATATAAGAGGAGGAAAAGTTCAGTGAATAAAGGAAGGGAATATTCTTGTATCTCTTGTTATTTTCCAGTCATTTCCATCCACGATTGTTTCTGAATCACGGACAGGGCGTTCGGACCCAATATAAATATCTTTCGTTAAATAGGGAATAATTCCAAACCCGTTAACAAAGTGGCGCCGTCTGTGGGAAACGCCAAAATACATGTTCTCGAGAGAATTCAGCAAACATCAACCAGGATGGATGATCTCTTCGAAAGTGAAAATCTTCTGATTCATTACAACGACTCGGAAGAAACTCTGTCCAACTATGAATTAGGTACGAGAGATTTTATTAATATTCCCCGATCTGTCTATGAAAGGCTTGTAGATGCTACATGGGCGCCCCGGAGGGGGGACCATCTCGGAAATATGTCCTCTATATCCTCCGAGGACAGAAACTTCCCTTCGGAAAGAGATACACCCCAGGCGGTGCGGAACTCCAACTCAATCCCTTGGCATCGGGAACCCCGACAAATACCCCGAAGGTATGAAAGAACCCCGGAGAGGGGTCGGAGAGCAATCTCCCATCCCTCGGAGTATCGGGGAGATGTTGAATACTTCTTATGGGGAATGATGGATGACTTACGAAAGGAATTGGGCGATCTTAAGAAAACCATGGCTCTTGAGGAGGATCCCACATTCAAGACCTCTCCTTTCATTCCCGAAATTGCTTTAGCCTCCATCCCTTCGGGGATGCGGCCCATCAACATCCCGTTATATACCGGAGAGGCTGATGGAAGTGATCCGCAGGACCATATCCATCAATATCTGGTCGGAATGGACCTATCTTCCGCCCCGGACCATGTGTTATGCCGCGTATTTCCTGTCACCCTCGGAGGACGGGCTCAGGCGTGGTTCACTCACCTTCCGCCTAGTTCCATCACGAGCTTTGATCGGTTAGCTCATTTGTTTGTACGACAGTTTGCTTGCAATCGGAGGTACCCCAAGTCCTCCACCCATCTTTTCACTATTAAACAGAAAAAGGATGAACCCCTACGAGGGTATATAAAGCGCTTCACGGATGAAGCCCTAGATGTTCCCAACATTAGCCCGACCATCATGGCGGACATATTAACTCAAGGACTTCGGACAGGGGATTTCTTCAGGTACCTTATGGGCAATCGAGTCACGGACATGAATGAACTTATGCAAAAAGCGGAAGTCTATATCTTGATGGAAGAGGCGGAAGGAACGAAGAAGCAAATGGAGCAGGAGGATAACGAGTACCTAGAGCGCGCCGAGAGAGAAGCAAAGACTAAGGAGAAGGGTAGAGAGGGAAAACCTCCTCTGCGTAAAGACGAGGGCGGGGTGGTTAAGAAATTCCTCCGACCCGTGCCCTTACCTCCCATGACTATCACTCCTCCGGAAGTGCTCAATATAATGAGAGGCAGCAACGAATTTCACTGGCCCGTACCAGTTAAATTCCCTAATCGAGATAAGGACACAGGGAAATATTGCAAATACCACAAAACATACGGGCATACCACTGAATAATGCACCACTCTTCGAAGAGAAGTACTTCATCTCCTCGAAATAGGATACTTGAAGAATTACCTCAAGGAAAATAATCTCAGAGATCCCAAGACAAACGTATGGAAGAGGTCACGAAGAGAAGAAGAGGAAGAAGAAGAGGAAAGGACGCCCAGGCAGAGGTCGCGAGAAAGGACACTCAGTCGGAGGCCACGGGAAAGGACGACTGGACGCCCACGACCTCAAGAGAGAACCAAAGACCATCGGCAAAACTCCCGAGAACGGACCATGGGGTATCGGAGTTTGCCTCCTCCACCTGACTCTTATAAAAACAATCCCCCGTCAGGGCGAACCATCAATATGATTGAATGAGGGGAAATTTCAATGACGCCCCAAAGTAAAAAGAAGAAATACTTGAAAGAAGACAGGCGAGCAGAGCAAGGATTCCCAATCTGCTCGGTCCAAGAGTCAAAGTTGCCTAGCATTACCTTTGGACCCGAGGACCTTACAAGTATAATATACCCCCACGAAGACCCGTTAGTTATTTCTGCCGTTATCTATGGGTATGAAACCCAACGGATCCTCATAGACACAGGCAGCTCTGTGGACGTACTCTTCTTGCCTACTTATCTTGCTATGGGGCTGAAACAAGAGAAATTGGAAACCGCTGAAGTTCCCTTGGTAGGATTCTCTGGGGAAACTTGTCACACCCTCGGAACTGTGACTCTTCCAATGTCATGGGGAAAGGAAGCCCTCGGAGAACTGAAAAGGTACATGTTGAAACCACCCTTGCTGGTAAAACCTTTACCTCAGGAAGAGCTATTTCTATATTTGTCGGTCGGAGAAGAGGCTATTAGCGCCGTGTTGGTCAAGGAACAAGATGGAGAACATCGTCCGGTATATTATGTCAGCAAAACCCTCCTCGGAGCCGAGACCAGGTATACCCTAACTGAAAAACTCGTCCTAGCATTGGTTATTACGGCCCGCAAGATGCGCCCCTACTTTCTTTCCCATCCAATTACAGTGCTAACGAAGCACCCCCTAAGGACAATTCTTAATAAGCCCGAATCATCGGGGAGGTTAATAAAATGGGTCGTAGAACTCACCGAGTATGACATTTCTTATGCTCCGAGACCCTCCATCAAGGCACAAGTCCTGGCGAACTTTGTAATGGAACTTACGGGCATTGGGTCCGAGAGGAAATAACCATTGTGGTACGCTTATGTAGATGGGTCCTCGGTAAGCATGCATGGGGGGCAGGAATTGTCTTTGTAAATCAAGAAGGGGAAGATGAAAGGCTCCATTTTGCAATCAGAATAGATTACCCCCTTTCTAACAATGAAGCGGAGTATGAGGCTCTTCTTATTGGTATGAGACTAGCAAAGGAAGGAGGAATGAGGAGAATACTCCTCCATAGTGATTCTCAATTGATTGTTCAGCAAGTCAAAGGATCATATGAAGCAAAAGAAGAGGGAATGCAAGAGTACCTCCGAGTTGTCCGTCAAAGGTCCGAATGGTTCGAGGAATATGATATAGATCAGATTCCCCGAAAAGAAAACCAAGAGGCAGATGCCCAATCCAAAATGGCCACTCAAACAGCCGCCGTACACACTCGGAAGATTACTCTACTTCATGTCAACGAATCTGAAAAAAAAGGAAAGCAAAGAGGTAAATGCCATCCCAGATCCCTCAACTAGTTGGGTGACTCCTGTCAAGGCCTATTTGCAGGATCCTGAGGGATACTCCTCGGACAAGAGTATCCAGAGGATGATGTCCAGAAAAACTATTCGATACTTCCTCAAAGATGGAATACTTTTTCGAAGGACGTACTCGTGTCCCCATGCTCGATGCCTTAATGAAGAAGAAGTCCAACTGGCTTTGGCGGAAACTCACGAGGGGACATGTGGGAGCCATACTAGCGGAGAAAGCATGGTCGGACGCTTGATTCGACAAGGCTACTATTGGCCCACGATGGCTAAAGACAGTAAAAGCCACGCCGAAAGGTGTAAATCGTGCCAAGCTTACGCCCCTCGGATCCATCAACCCGCGACCCCATAGGAACCCCATCTGACCCCTTGCCCATTTTCTAAATGGGGCATTGACATACTTGGACCTCTCATTCCTGACTCCGGTTAAAAGAAATTTCTACTAGTAGCCATCGACTATTTCACCAAATGGGTGGAAGCGGAACCCCTAGCTAGGATAACCGCAGGCGCTGTTATCAATTTTCTTTGGAAAAGTATCATCTGTCGCTTCGGTGTCCCTCGGAGTTTGGTAAGTGACAATGGTCTGCAATTTACGGACCAAGGGTTACAAAAGTGGTGTGACCATTGGGAAATAAAACACCGTTTTGCTTCAGTGGGATATCCTCAAGCCAATGGTCAAGTTGAAAGGACCAACAGAACCCTTTTGAAAAACATGAAAGCCCGACTCGATTGGCATAAGGCCAAGTGGGTTGAGGAAATACCCGGTATACTATGGGCCTATCGGACCACGCCAAGCGCTGCTACGGGCGAAACTCCTTTCAGTCTATTCTACGGATGTGAAGCTATCCTGCCCTCGGAGGTCTCCATAGAAAGTTGGCGAGTCAAGGAATACGAGGAAGTAACCAACAGCTCAAATTTAGCCCTCGTCCTTGATCTGCTCGAGGAAAAGAGAACTCGAGTAGCCCTCCGAATGGAAGAGTACAAGGCTCGGATGTCGCGATACTACAATGCTAAGGTAAAGCCCCAAACTTTTCAAGTTGGAGATCTAGTGATGAAACGAGTAGGGGCTTCCAAGAATGTAGGCAAGCTAGATCCACGATGGGAAGGACCCTATAAGATAGTGGAAATTGTGGGGCCAGCAACCTATCGTCTTGCCGATTCCGAGGAAGTAGTGCTTCGTAATACCTGGAACTCCATTAACCTTAGAAAGTATTATGCTTAATGTAATAGTCATGCGTGAATAAGAAAAGTTATTCATATACGAAGGGTTCCATTACAAAAGAAAATAGAGTTGCTTGACAAAAGGATAACTCTACATATGAGTCATCTTAGCAACCCAACAAAAAAGCCCCTCGTACTATGAACTAAGCTACATAATATCCCTCCACAAGTTAAACCCCTCCCATAGGGCGCTTTCCTTCTCGAATAAGTCGTCGGCGCTGCTCCTCCGAAAAGGAAACTGGATCATCAACAAACACAATCGGAACTGAAGGATCTCTAACAGGTGAAGAAGGAAATTCTTCGAAAACCTGACGAATGTTATGTTCCAGAATTAGCAAGCCCGGGGGAAACTCTGGTAAAGCTTGTACAGCATCTCGGCACAACCGATAGCCTATATGAACTAAATCACGCATCTCATCCCGGAGAGACTCACGAAGGCTAGATGGACCCACCACTTTCAGCACTGCTTGGACTCGTGCCATAACCAACGCCATTGCATGGGTACGAGTTGCCCCTAGTATTTGCTGATTTAGGGCATCTCTTTCCTTCAAAGCCTGCGTCAGTTGCTCCTCTGAGGACTGCATTTGATCACGTAACTCCCCTATTCTCCTCTCTAAAGCCAATACACGAGCTCTTTCTAGCACCAGTCGGCGTTCCAAGTCCCACGCTTTATCCATCTCGGATTGTAACACATTGTTGTGGATTCCCTGAGTGGACTCGTGAACTTCCTTCAATTGAGCTATCTCCGCTTGAGCCTCTAAGAGACCTTGCTCTAACTCGTCCCGACGACGGTATACCAAACCAGGATCAGAAGAAGAGCTTCCGTAAGATCCGAGGGCATCTAGCACCATATAAATCTGCTCAAAGAACAAAGCAAATTCCATCAGACATTGGTGACAGGTTAGTAGTAAATAGAATAAATAAAATAAATAAAATACCTGACACAGGTCTTTGCAAGCAAGGTCCTGGAGAACGGATGCTGAAAGGGTTTTCAATAGCCCACAATCCGTTACATTCAATAAACCACTGAGAAAGTTTCGACAGAATCCCACCGCTGATCCTAAAGGAGAAACATCTTGGTTATCCCCGGGGGGGAAATACCTCCCGAGGGAAGGGTTCCCCTCGGGTGGCGGTACGGGAACACGATCAGGGACACCCTCAAAGGGCGACAAGTCCTCCGTATTGGGGGAGAGAAGATACTCCTCTAATACATTCACCACGGCCGAATTGCGGGGAAAAGGTTGTGACACCACTGGAGTCATGTGAGAATCTGTTGGGGAGGAAACCGCTATCGGATCCGACTCTCCGAGAGGAATTATGAAGTTTACTGGGGGGGGCTGCTATAGGCGATGCCTCCAGTCCCTCCTCCTCCGAAGAAATATCAACTATCGCTTCCTTTACGAGTGGATCAGAACCACCAACTTCCAACAGCCCGGGACTACCATGCAAAGCCCGCCCCAGAAAAACATCATCAGAGGACCCGAGGGAAAACGCCCCCATCTCTGCGCCTGCAAAAAACATCAGTATGCAAACAGTCCGAGGACACCCAGAGAATTTACAAGTTAAACAGGTAAAGGATGATCAGCAAAACTTACGGAAATAAAAGTTACTGTGAAGAGGACGAGATGTGGGGGTACACCCCTCCGCCCCCTCTTGTAAACCTGCTAAAATCAGGGCCTCGGGGAAATCCAGCAGCCCGGACATGTCATAGGAACCAGAAAAAAGTCCCGAGTGAAGCAATACCTCCCTCACCTGGCCTTGTGTTTCGATGTTGGGAGCAATATATCCCAGACCCCATCGGATGGGTACCCCCCATGATCTGGCTGATTGACCTCTCGGACGAACAAAGAAAAATCTCCGCCTCCAATCCCCTCTACAAGAGTGGATATTGGATACACGAGTGAAGGTATTTTCCTTGTCCCGATAGGTCAGGCTAAAAAATGGAGTCCCCTCTGAACAAGGTCGAAGGGCAAATATTGTTCCCACCCGATAAGGGGACATTGGAAGGTTTAAAAGCTCACAACGCAGGACATATCCCACCAAATGACTATATGAACTTGGCGTTAACTGACTCGGACATACCTGCCAGTACCGAAAGAGTATTTGGAAAAAAGGGTGGAAAAACGTCTGTAACCCACAACGCATTTGTTCGTTGTAAATAGTCAGATAACCCGAGGGAGGCGCATAAGCTCTCTGACCCGAAGAAGGCACTATCACGTCATATTCTTCGAAATCCAGGTTATACCCAGCAAAAAGAGATCTTACCGAGTTCTCGCACTCCGTACTCGTAGTGGATCCTACACGTCCCCTACCTATCAATCTGGACGGATTAAGAGGAATCAAATCAAATTTCGAAGATTCATCTGCCAAAGGATATGGCTCCCTACCCATGAATATCTCTCTGATATGATTTACTCTACGTGAATTTGTAGATGAAAGCCTACGAGCTACTCCCAAGGAGGAACTAGCGCCAAGTGTCGCTTGGTTTTCGGATAAATTATCCCTCGGAGAAGAACTCTCACAGAGAATAGGAGGAACCCTTGATGGTCTGGAAGGACTCCGAGCGGTGTCCCGAGAGGAACCACAAGATGAAACTGAACCACTTTTTCTATAGTAAGGGGGCATCATCTTTTCGGGTAAGTATTATCCTCGTGCTTACAGTTGCTGTTGACAAAGTTGAAAAAGAGATCAAGGACTAGTTATGATTATAAGGTTAGTGATAAGTGCATAACTGATGAAGGGCCTAAGTGCATATATACTCTTCACTCCTTGATTAAAAGAAGAAGATTAGGTTCATATTACATAAAGTAAGGGACACGTGTCAAGAAATTTTCTTAATTAAAAGTGACACGTATCTTACTTAACCATGCAAAGCAACACCTCCTACTTAGGAGATAAACTTAGTCAGCAATCTTATATGGTTTATCATTATCCTCCTTAATTAAAATTTTAACAATAAAAACAAAAGGTAGAGAAATGAAAAATGGAAAAAATATTTATTTATTTAAAAAGCCGAAGAGCCATCGGAAAGGGTGATAAGTACAAAGGACATTTATTTAAACAAGAAATGAAAAATTACAAGGAAAAGACTATGCCCCCGTGGTAGAAGGGTGTGAAGAAGTGGTCTCCTCGGCGGAAGTACCCAGCGGAGCAAGGCGAGAAATTGGAGAAAATACCCCCCCGGAACCGCTAGCCTTCGGACTCGGACTACTGGCCGGACGCATCGGAGAAGGCGCGGGAGAGTCCCTAGGGGATAGCAAGCCCCCAAATCTCCCCACAAAGTAATGACAGTCATCGGGAGTTGGCTTCTTCAACTTGCGAAGATCAAAAGACTTGGAAAAGTCCACGTCCGGCCTTAGCAAAGACTTGGCCAGCCTGGCACATTCCAAGTAACCCCACAAAAGATGGCCTGTCAAGAGCTCGTGAGAAGGTGTATCGGAAACTCCTGAGTGCTGCCTTGAGATCTCTTATTAAGCAAATTGAACTGCTGCATCAACCTTAGCCTGCACATCCTCGGGAGAAAGAAAGTTTGCCAACTTTCCCTCGGCTGACTCAGCCCTATCGGTGACCTGACTTAATGTCTCCTGGAGACTCCTTTCCCTCTCACCACCTTCTGCCACTGCCTTCTCAAGAGCAGCGATACGAGCATTGAAGACCCTCTCGGACTCTTCTCTTTCCTTCTCCAGAAGAGCTATCTTAGCTATTGCAGCCTTCTCGGATGTCTCCATTTTCTTATAAGCAGACTCGGCAGCGTTCAACTTATAGTGCAAACCCTATTTCGCCTTCTCAGCTTCTTGAAGAACGAACTCGTAGTTAGAGATCTTGGTAAGAAGAACATCCTCCCTCGTCTGATTTTCTTTGTCCAGGACCAAAAGAGGTGCCAGTTGTGCTCGAAGAACTTCCACCTCCTCTATGTCCTTCCGACCACGCTCTTCCACGGCAGTAACTGCCTCTCGAGTCTTTCCAATCTGCGGAGAAATCAATAAGAAAAAAGTTAACACAAATAAATCATATAACCCCAAGAAGACTAGTACGGAGAAGCTTACCATGAGCCCCAACCAGTTAAGACTGGTATACAGAAATTGATACCCCTCAGAGGGTGTTGAACTAGAGGAAGCAAAGAACTGGAGAATATCCTGATAAGCCTCCCCCACGGTCCGAGACGAAAATTGCCCCTCAGGTCCACTAGGAGGTATGGGCGCCTGGAAGGTGTGACCTCTCGGAGAAAGAGTCACTGGAACAGAGGAAGATGCTGGAATACGGCTCCCAGGAAGAGTAGCTCCGAGTACTGGAGTCATCACTTCCGAGTTAGTAAACACGGCCTGAGAACCGCCAACTACTACGGATGGACCAGTCTCCCCCAGGAACGAATTCAAGATCCCTTCCTTCACATTTATGTCCTCGGAAGAGGGACCAAACTCCCCTTGAATGTCCTCGGAACCCCCTCGTGAGGCCTCCTGCTCGGGAACACTAAACTGGGCCAACAAATCTTCCTCTACAAGAGATAATTACTGTAGGTAAGAAAGAGAATGAAACTAGAAAAAACTATCACTAAAAGAGAAGTATAGGTAACGAATGCTTACCGTATAAAGAGGGCTCTTCTACCATCGGAGCCTTGCCTTTATCCACAACCACTGTATCAAAAAGGAAAACATCAGCACATGAAGGAAATCTACGGTGAGAATATGAAAAATTTTGTTAAAAACTCATAAGAATGCACCACGAGAAACAGATTCAGGAACTTCCGAGGACGTAAGCTCAGTAGAATCAGGAGAAGGATCATCAGAAGACAAATCAACCACTTCAGTAGCCTTCTGAACAGCCTCTTCCTCAACCGCCCTCGGAAACACCCCTTCTTCAGATGCCCTTGGAGAACTTCCTATATCGGATCCAGAAGCGGGCAAATCTCCTGTACCGTACCTAGAAACTGGCACCAAAGCCAAGTCCCAAGAAGAAGGAGCTACCTGGCGTAATGGAACCGCACTTCTGATAACCCCCGTCATATCTATACACATATGGGAATGGTCTTCGGGAGCTCCTCCCACCTCCGAAGCCGTGTGCTCGCCCTCGGGGGCGTTGACCTCCCCTTCCTCGTGATCACCCTCCTCTGGCGCATCAGAAATACCACTCGAAGTAGGATCACTCGGACCCGACAGATAGTAATTGGCCATGACCTCCTCTGTATCACCCCAAAGTCAGCATATATAAGTACAATTTACCATTATACGTAGAAAAGGAATAAAAGAAGAGAATAAGGAACTTACGAAAAAGATTCCTGGCCTCGGAAGACAGGGACAAGGGATTTTTCACGGCATCATCGGTAAACACCACGTGGTGAAGCCCTGACGTCTCAAACAACATCATAAAATCTTCCGACTCCATCAATTTATGCTGAGAAATCACAGGAGATAAGACTACCTTCGGGTCCAAGGTATGCACTAGAGTTGTGCCCTCTCTCCAATCAAAGGGCATATCCCACTCACCTTGTGCGGGCTTCATGAAGAAATACCTATTTTTCCAGACGCTATGTGAAGTAATTGCCGCACCTAGGATTCTCTTCGTGGAATCTCCCGAATTATCCCGATGACAAACATTGTAAAAGGGATACCCCCCGGGCGACACCCCCACATCAAAAATTGAAAGAAAGTGATCTACCCTACACTCTAACCCATTCACTTGGCACCAAGAAACATAGATGCAAAGGGCGGCAAACTCGTTCGGAACCATTTGACTCGGACTGATGTTACAAGTTTTAAAGACCTCACAAAAGAAAGGTGGCATGAAAGAAAGCCACCCATATTTTACTTGGGCAAAGTAAACTGTCAACATACCCGGAGGAGGATAACATGCTCTCTCATCCCTCGTCGGAATTTGGAACACCATGTTCTTTTGAAAAGCCCCGGTTGAAGTGAACAAATCTAATACTTGTTCACGAGTGGCGATACTCGGAACCTTTTCCACTTTGGCGAAAGTCCGAAGAGGCGCCTTCTTCGGTTTGGGAACCCTAGCTTTCTTAGAAAAAGTAGCGCCGCCCTCAGAAGAAGTAGCAATCTCTTCTTTGCGTTTACGAGTAACAACTCCCACCGGAATACTCCTCACATTTGTAGAAGAATCGATCGGAGTAGTGACTTCCGAGGAGGTAGAGGCGGCAACGGGGTCAGTGTTGGCGGAAGAAGCCATGGATACAATAATAAAAAAGGAATGTTTTTGAAAAAGAGAAAAAGAACGAGTAAGTCTGCTGGGAATTTGAAGTACAAAAAACGAAGAACATAAATTAAGGAAAGAAGTTTTTGCTCTGAGAGAAAGTTATCGCAAATTGGAATTGGGAGAATGAAGAAAAAAGGGTAACAGTCTCCCTATTTATAACCGGAGACTACAACGGTCAGATACCCTTAAGACGTGGAACTCATTTAAAGCTCCACGTAACCGCCGCCTGATCACGCCACGCCGTCAATATTCTGACTGTTGCCAACGGTCAGATACTTTAAATTTCAAAGCTGGTCAAACCCATCCGTTACCTGCGCCCCCGAGATCCGCGTGCCTAATAACGATACCCTAAGGGTATTCAGGTAAAATCCTTATAAAATTTTGAATATATATACATATCTCTCGGAAAAATATCAAAAGATAAATATAGGGGACACCAGAACAGGAACTAACCCCTCGCCTCACTGAGGACGATGATTAAAATTTTGCTTGTCTCTACGAAGGCAATCGAAATTTGGGGGGGCTAGTGTTAACCATAAAAATAAAAAAAAAGGGAAAAGAAGAAGGTTAATCCTAATTGGAGAATCAATAAATGGACAATACAGTTGTCACGAGTACTTCCGATGAGATGTACTCACTCCTAATAAGGAGACCCCCTCGGATGTTGCCCTACTTCTCGGTCACTGACCTAACAAAGACATAGAAGAGTACACAAGGAGGAACATAAGCGTCCCTTGGAAAGTCAAATGGTG
Source organism: Linaria vulgaris (assembly GCA_948329865.1). Classification (NCBI taxonomy): domain Eukaryota; kingdom Viridiplantae; phylum Streptophyta; class Magnoliopsida; order Lamiales; family Plantaginaceae; genus Linaria; species Linaria vulgaris. The sequence continues at coordinate 8,030,618 of OX415249.1, read as the reverse complement.
AGTAAAAAATAGATATCAACGCGGCATCGAAAAAAGAGCAAACCCCGATGGATCCGCGCGACTCTGATATCCACCAATGCGCCAAGAGGGACCACAACGGACCCCGAGTCCCATGAACTTACAAGAAAACTTCCTTGCTGAACACTCCTCGAAGAAAACTGCACTCGGACGATCATCCGAGGACCCATTTTCGGTGAAAAACAAGAAATGAATAACAGAGCGCCCAATAAATATATTCTGAGAACTCAGACGGAAAAATCTCATTTCAAACAGAGCAAATACAGCCCTTGGAAATCAAATACAGCCCTCGGAGATCAAATCAAGCCCTCGGAAATCAACTCAAGCCTGCGAAGATCACATTATGCCATCAGAGATCCTGTTACGCTATCGCATTACGTACTCGGAGATCACCCCAAACATTGAAGAATGAACCCGAGTCAAGAAAGAGAAGTAAAACCCCTCGGAAAGCATATACAGCAGTTCTTACTTTCATACGAGCATTCTCATTATGTGTCAACAAAAGCCTAGCCCTCGGAAGAATAGCGTCCCCAAAATAATCATTCATTGGAGATCCTCGAAGCCATCGGAAAGCACAAAATCGGGTCTAGTCAGCATCCAGTAGATTAAGAGATAAATCTTATCCTAATTTGTACACCTGTATTAATGAAATGACACCTGTCTTTACTAAAGCACATGCACAATGACACCTGCCCTTATCAAAGTTTATATAAAGGGAGGTGATCAACAGAAGAGGGAGGACCAAGCTTAACTTAGCACCACTTACCACAAATGAACAAATATAAGAGGAGGAAAAGTTTAGTGAATAAAGGAAGGGAATATTCTTGTATCTCTTGTTATTTTCCAGTCATTTCCATCCACGATTGTTTCTGAATCACGGACAGGGCGTTCCGACCCAATATAAATATCTTCCGTTAAATAGGGAATAATTCCAAACCCGTTAACAAATCCCATTGAGCATTTTATATCCAGTGATAGGTTGAGTACTAATCACAAAGCCTTTCTAGATGCTATAAGCAAGGCCTTTCTAGATGCTATAAGCAAGGCCACTGAACCTAAGACATATGCTTAGGCCATAAAATCACTTGAATGGTAAGAGGCCATGAAGAAAGACCTTGATGCTTTAGAAAGTACCATGACTTGGATACTCACTGACTTACGTTCTAACCAGCATTGCATAGGTTGTAAATGGGTGTTCAAAATTAAACATAGAGATGATGGAACTATAGAAAGACATAAGGCTAGACTTGTAGCAAAAGGGTATACTCAAGAAGAAGGGATATATTACTTTGATAACTTTTCACCAATAGCAAAACTCACTACAGTCAGAGTATCACTTTCTCTTGCCTCTTGTCATAATTGGTTCTTACATTAGTTATATGTTAACACAGCCTTCTTACATGGGGACTTAGATGAGCAAATATACATGAAGCCTCCTTCAGGCTATTGCAAACAAAATGATAAAACGGTGTGCTTACTGAAAAAGAGTCTCTACGACCTTAAAAAAGTATCAAGGCAGTAGCACATCAAATTAACTTTATGTTTATGGTTATAAACAAAGTATCTCTGGTGTTTCTTTATTTACCAAACAATCCAGCACATCTTATACTAATCTACGTGTTTATGTTGATGATATTATACTCACTGAAAATGACATAAGTGAAATCAACAACATAAAGAAACACTTAGATGAAAAGATCACTATAAAGGATCTGGAACAATTGAAATATATTCTTGGCATTGAAATTGCAAGAAATAAACAATGGCATAACTCTTTGTCAAAGGAAATGTAATCATGTTACATAGGCTGCAAGCCTAGCAATACACATATGGATCCATCTACCAGATTACAAACAAATGATGATTCTTAGCCACTTGCAGATCCTTCAATATATTAGAACTTAGTGGAAGAATGTTGTACCTAACCATTACCAGATCATGCCTAAGCTACAACATACAATTCTTGACATATCATATGTCCAAACCCATGCAGTTACACCTAACAACAGCTCATAAAGTGTTGAGATATCTGAAAACTAGTCCATGTAAAAGCCTCTTCTATCCAGTTAACTCAGAATCTCGCTTAAAGAGTTTTTGTGACAGTGACTAGGCAGTTGTCTTGAAACAAGGAGTCACTAGATATGCAGTCTACCTTGGCCACTCTATGATTAGTTGTAAAGCCAAGAAGCAATCAATAGTTAGTAAATCATCAACTGAGCAATCCTAAATATAGAGCAATAGCATCAACAACTTGTGAAGTAATCTGGCTTATTCAACTCCTCAAAGACTTTGGCATCCAACAAGCAAAAACTCCTCTGATCTACACTGAAAATAAGAGTGCCCTATGCATTGCAATGAGTCTTTTCCACCATGAGAAGACAACACATATTCAGATTGATTGTTCCTTTGTAAGGAAAAATGTGAATCAAGACATCATCAAAGTCATTCACATTTCAAATGAAAACCAAGTCGCAGACATTTTGATTAAACCACTGGCCTTGTAACTCTTCACCAACATGATTTTCAAGATGGTTATTATTTATATGCATAGCCCTCTAGGGGGGAGAGGTCTTGAATCCTGCATTTAAACAAGCAAAACATAAACTTTCAAAATATGAAAAATATTCATATAACGATTATTAATGGACTCAACAACTTTCTAGAAATAGACAGTCCAACTATGCTCAACTGTTGTGTAGTTATAAGCTCCATTTCAACCTGCATTCTATTAGATTGAGTTGTATATACAGTGCATTAAGTTGATCAAGCTGATTATCAAGTTGTACAATCTTCAAATCACAATATACATATTGTAATCTTTTAGTTGAATATATTTCAGTTCTTTTCTCCTTTTATTTTCTTGTTTTGAATGCTGTTTATACAACTTTCAATATCATGTTAGCTGGGGATCGACCAACGTATATACTTACATATATGTCATGGATCAGTGTAGGTTATCTTGAACTAAGCACATGGTTATTGTTCGTGTGCTAAGAAGACTATTCTCGATTAGACATATAATTTCCCCGTGAACTAGAAAGTCGCCTCCTATCAGGACATGCATATCTCGAGATATGGTAACAAAATACTTGCATTCATGTAAATTGTAATTAACATAACTGTACTTTTTCCCTTCACGAAACTAAACGAATGTAAGTAGTTCCTTTCGAACCTGTAAGAAAGAAACGTGATATTAGTTCAATTAGTTTCGTTTATTCCACTTAAATGCGATGACAGGATGCCTTTTTAAAAGTATAAAATATCATCAACTGTTTGAAATGAAGCGCCCGTAATTGATCGTTGCTGATATAATAAGGTTAGGCAAAGAAACTTGGTTCAGTTATGAAAATCACGTTTTCCAGTTTATTTAGTGCAGATTTCGAAGGAATCCTAATTTTTGCCATTCATATATCTCTTTTCTTTTTCTTCATTAAAATGATTCACATAATCTCCAAAGAAAAAAATAGTGTTTTTGAGACCCTTCAATTTGACGGCTAATTAGTTGGAATTTTTTGTATTGTGTTAGTGGGAGAACATCAATCAGTTACCAATTAATAAAAAGATGACATGCCCCCTCTTTTAGGATTTTATCTTAGCTACACACTGATGTATGTTAGATTTAGTTTTTCAAATAATAAATCTTTCTTGTGAGAGGTATCCCAAATTGGTTATGTATTGATATGATGTGAATGCAAAGTACAATAAAAGTCTTTTTTGAGTTTGTCCCACATTGGTTAAGTATGTTGGGCTCTAACTCATGGTACCTATAAGAACTTTTATGGGCTTTAAGAGCTTTAGCTCTTATAGGCCAATTTTAATAAAGTGGCTTAAGTGTCCCACATAGAAAAAGTAAAAATTTATTTGTGGGTTTATATATGTTTGCACTATATTACTTGGGTAATAAAAAAGTGCAAGACATAGGTGGTGCTCATGCCCACGCGCGCCGAGCCGAGCCCGGGCCCGCGCCCGCGCGCGCGCGTGGCGCTTTTTTGTTTGGCGCGTGCGCGTGGCGCTTGCATCGCTCATCGATCTAGGTCGTAGATTTTATTTAATTAATTAAATAAGATGAACGGCTGTGATTTAATCTGAATATTAAATTAATATAGATTAAATTGGATGGTGTGGATTTAATCTTACTTAAGATCTAAATTCGACGGCTCAGATTAATCCGGGAAAATATGGCGGGAATATTTAAAACTCAGAATTTAAATATTAACAGTCACATATTTTAGCAGGAAAGTTGTGTCTTTTCTGTGAAAGAATTAACAGGAAAGTTGTGTCCTTCTGTGAAAGAAGACTTAGGAAAAGGTATGACTTTTCCTTGCAGCTTTTCTCATTCTTTAAAAACGCAGGATTATCAGAACCAAAGAATCATCAAAAATTCGTATCTCTCAAATAATATACAGTTTTAATTGCTGCAGAAATTAAGTCTGTATTTCCTGCACTCTTGTTTCTTTTTCTGTCAGTAGATTTCGTTAGTCCAATACGCAGTCTACTATTTTATTTTCTGGGCTTAAATTGTATCCTGGGAAGCGATTCGCTGTTACCCTATTGGCACACACGAGGTGGGGGCGAATTACGCTTTAAGGAAAGCGTCTGTATTTTCGCGACTTTTAAGTTCCAGTGTTTGACATTTTCGACAAACTCACCAACAATGTAGTGTTCGGTCTCTCACAAATTGGTGGGCTCCATCTGTGTGGAGCCCACACCCCATGTGAGTGTACTGTACACTTTCTATTAAGTAGCTTCCTACTAAGGTGGTGTTTGCAAACTCTAATGGAAAAGTAGAAGTTCACAATTTTATGTTAAGCCAAAAGCACCAACACACCAGCTTTAAGATTGTGAGAGTTTTCAACTTTAAAAACGTTTTGTAACCAAAAAAACTAGATTTGCAAACACCATGAAATCACGTGTTCACATAAAAAGTTGATTATAATTTTTTTTTTAAAGTTTACAAACACCACCTAAGTAATATACATATAATCCTCTTTTACAACTAGATGTTATTTATTAAGGAGCCAATACTAGAAAAGTTTAGTGGTATCTTTAGAAAAACGGCTAGTGTTAAAAGTTAAAACACATTTTGATGTGATCGATGTGTAGAAGAATCGATATACGGATTATAGTAACTTTTTTGGAAAATCTCACTTTACAGTTTACACTAAATATAATTTAAGATTTCTAACTCATGAATAACTAACTAATATTGTTAGTGCGCTTTTATTTTTGACCGTAGCACTAAAATGTTCGATTCTAAAAAGTAATAATTTGAAATTGGTAGGTAAGATCTTTTCAGAGAATAAAATGACAGCACTTTTTTTTATGAATAACAGTAATTATGTAGAATTGTAGATAGCCCCTTATACACTCTTGTGTAGGACTTGTGGGATGCTTTCGTACATTGGATTGTTCTTTTTTTCTTTTACACTTATTATGTAGATACGTTATAAATTCACCTAGATGTATGAAGCTGCACCAAACCAGCTAAAATTGTAAGAACTACAAGTTAAAATATTTTATTTCAGAATTAGTTATCGTAACTTTTTCATGTTCACTTTCTTCTAGCAACTAGTTATTTATTTGGATTGCCTACTCTTGTACCATAGCAACAACCAATTTTAAATATTAATATCTTACGTAGGTAATTTGTTTCTCCGGGAAAAAAAAAAAAGCAGATCACCCCCTTGCTTTCGGCCGTTTTGCATTCTCCCCCCTCCCCCCCACTTTGATTTTTAGCATTTTACCTCCTATTTTTGTATTTCGTCAAACGTTACCCCCTCCCCCCACCCACGGGAATATTCCGTCAAAACAACGAATATTCCGTTAAACTTTGACACTTTGCTCCCCCAACTTTCGGCATTTTTAACGGAATATTCGTTTTTTTTTTTACGATCATGCTACGTCGGGAGGTAACGTTTGACGAAATTCAAAGTTGGGGGACAAGTGCAAAACGGCCAAAAGCTAAGGGGTTCGTCTGCTTTTTTTCCTAGTTATAACTAGGTATTATTACAAGATGTGGCATATATTGTCGGTTTTTCTCAGGCATATAAACGTATATGGGTGTTACGTTGCAACTATATATATATATATATATATATATATATATATATATATATTAACTATTATTTTAAGATCACTTAATATATATATATTAACTATTATTGTAAGATCACTTAATAAATAAATAAATAAATAAATATTAAAAAAATAAAAGAAGAAGAAATACGCGTTCTCATGTGATTCTGTTTGTTAATTTTCTTCATACGAATTTTATCAACTTGATAAAAAGAACTTGGTCGAGCTTTAGGTATTCTTTATTATGGCAAGGACAAAGAATATATTCTTTCACTAGAAAATGGCAAGTTCCCTCTTATCTTCGGCTAGTGATCATCATTACAAACTCATAAGTTATTCCTTGGGATATTTGTTAAATGTTCCAATCACAAAGTAATGAAATTTCATGAATTCTCAATATTTCTCTTATTTGGGTTGGCAGAAGTGCAGAACCGCAGAATGACTAAATAAGTCTTTAATTTTAATATAATGTCTCTTTACTTGTGAAAATAATAGCCAACTCTTACCATAATATAATAAAATTAAAGTAAACAAAAGATAAAATCAAATTAAGAAAGATTAATATTCTTTAACTGTCGTGTTCGCCCGTGGAAAGTTTTTACATAGATAACCTTACCTTGTGTTATCTTTCAGTACTTTATTGTTCAAAAAGGCAAGAGATTACCTAAGATCAAATTTATATTTCTTTTGATTTGTAAATTACAAGGGGGCGTATTATTCATACAATTATAAAGTAATAACAATATATCCAAGTATACGATCGAATCCGCTTAGGATATGGATTAGTACAATAATGATGTGAGCATCCAATAATGTCGATGCATCTCTTAAAAGACATCGTAGGCATAGCCGAAATATTTGACTCTCAAGTTGCTCTTTGAAGTAATACTAATTAATATAATTCGTTTTAGGTCATGAATAATTTATATTATGGTTCATTTCTTAAAAACTTCGGTTAGTAACTTACCTGAAAACTATTCGCGTACACAGTGATCAAACCGAATACAACTAGGAAATCGTATATTTATGAAAATCTCTCACGTGTTATTTCACGGACTTTTTTGTTTTTGATTGATTATTTTTTCTGGAAACACAATTTACATGGACTAACCTATCGGTCACAAGTTTTTCTCTTATAGAGAAATTAACGAAATCACATAATCTCTAGCCATAATTGAAGTTTCTTACTCCTCACCTATTAGTAAAACGATTTTATCTATGTTCTCAGTGCGTGTAGTGCCCAATCTCTCACAAATCGGTGAAATTCTCATGTGTGGGCCCCACCACATGTGAGTGCCCTTGGGGTAACTTTTTTTTATGATATTTCTATTGTTATATCACGTTCTCGTGCTCTTGTGTGCTCTTGTTTTGTGTTCTTAAACTATTATCATTTGTTTGATTAATTTGACTATGATTTTTAAAAAAAAAACATAGATATTTGTAGTTACAATACTAAATATAATTAATTTATGAAAATACAACGAAATTACTTGATTAAGTTCAAAGCATGAATTGCGCCATTAGGTAGCTTAACCTTTTCACATTAGTAATTAGTATCTTGGTAATTCTTTATTGAGCTTATAAATTCATGCTTCAGAATATGCAACAAATGTCGTTTTCGTTTGATTTTTAGAGATGTAGCGAATAGTCGCTGAATATGAAAGCAAAAGTTTGAAAACTTTAATAGTATTGAAAATTCTTGGCACATTCTTACAAGTTCTAGAAGTGCTTAAATAAAGATCAATGCAAATGTTGTTAAGAATATAATATAATGCTTTCAGATTTTCCTTACCTTTAAATATAAAATTATTTCCCAACTCCCAACAACAAAAAGGTTTTAATTAACTCAACTTGCAAAAGTATAAAGACCAAACCACATGCCTGACCTTATTTTTTCAATTATTTATTCTTGTACCTACCGAACTCAACATCGTCGACACAGTTCTGTTACAAAATTTCTTTTTTTAAGACAAATGATTGTATATCTAAAAAATGAGTGTTTAATTTGTTAAAGCTAAAATTATTGGGGTTTATAACAATATATTTAAAAATATATAGGAAAAAAAGAGCAAATAAGGAGTATATTACCTGTGAATTGGTGTTTTTCTCTTCATCTTGATGACTCCATATATAGGGAAAAAATTCAATATCTTACACTATTTATAACAATTAGTACTATTATAAAATAGTATTTGTACATAATTTTCAACAATGGTCACTAGACATATCCCATTAACCATATATATAACACTCCTCTTTGGCCATTTGAAGATTTTGGTATGCACATGATCCGTCTTCTACACACGTCTTATACTGCCTCGTTAAAAACCTTATAAGAAAAAACCCATTGGAATAAAAACCTTAATAAGGAAAAAAGAGTGCAGTCGTGTGAACTCCCCCTCAAGTTGGCATTTTCAATTCTTCATAAGTCTCGTATGTGACGCATCCCAATACTTTGAACATGTTTTTTAAAAGTTACAGTAGGGAGTGTCTTTGTAAAAAGATTTGTCATATTGTCACATTATTGAACATATTGAATATTAATTTCTTTGTTCTTCTGGAGTTCTTGAGTGTAGGCAAAATATCTTGGGGGTATGTGTTTGGTTCGGTCACTCTTGACATAGTTTTCTTTCATCTGTGTAATACATGCAGAATTGTCCTCGTATAATGTTGTAGGACTCTCTCTAATAGGTAAGCCAGATGTACTTCTTATATGATGTGTCATTGATCGTAACCATACACATTCACTGCTTGCTTCATGGAGTGCAATAATCTCAGCATGATTCGATGATGTTGTAACAAGTGTCTGTTTCTGAGAACGCTATGAAATAGTAGTGCCTCCATACATGAATACATATCCAGTTTGAGATCTAAATTTATGTGGATCTCATAGAAAACCTGCATCTGCATAACCAATCAAATCTTGTTCTGCATTGTTAGGATAAATATATCAAGATCCACAGTTCTTTGCAAATAATGGAATAAATATTTAATTCATTTCCAGTGCATTTTTGTGGGTGATGAGCTAAACCTGACTAATAAATTCACAGTTAATGATATATCATGTCTAGTACAATTAGCTAGATACATTAAAGCTCCAATGGCACTTATATAGGGAACTTCAGAACTAAGAATTTCTTCATTTTCTTCACTTGGACGAAATGGATCTTTGTCTTTAGTTAATGATCTAGCAATGACAGGATGATTTAAAGGAGTTGATTTATCCATGTTAAAACGTTTTAAAATCTTTTTGGTATAATTAGATTGATGCACTAATATACCATTTTTAGTATGCTCAATCTGTAAACTAGGACAATATTTGATTTTACCAAGATCTTTCATTTCAAATTCATTCTTTAAATAAGTCATAGTTAAATGAATTTCTTTGTCAGTGCCAATGATATTTAAATCATCTACATAAACCGCAATAATTGCAAAACCAGATGATGTTCTCTTGATAGAAACACATGGACACAAATAATTATTTATATATCTTTTTTTTAATAAATATTCACTCAAATGATTGTACCACATGCGACCTGGTTGTTTTAAACCATATAACGATCTTTGCAATTTAATTGAGTACATTTCTCTAGGTTTATAACTAGATGATTCAGGCATTTTAAGTCATCCAGAGACTTTCATATAAATATCATTATCAAGTGATCCATAAAGATAAGTTGTGACAACATCCATGAGATGCATATTTAAGTTTTCATAAACAGCTAAACTGATTAAAAATCGAAAAGTAATTGTATTCATTACTCGGGAATAAGTTTCTCCATAATCAATCCCATATCTTTGAGAAAAACCTTGTGCAACAAGTCGAGCTTTGTATCTTACAATTTCATTTTTCTCATTTCTTTTTAGAACAAAGACCCATTTGTGGCCTACAGGTCTCACATCTTTAGGTGTGAGGACAATAGGTCGAAACACCTTTCGTTTGTTGAGGGAATTCAATTCAACTTGCATAGCTTCTTTCCATTTAACCCAATCGTCCCGATTTTGGCATTCAACCACAGATTGTAGTTCGGGATCATCATTTTCATTCATAAGATCATAAGCAATATTATATAAAAATATTTCACTTATATTTTTCATCTCATTTCGATTCCAAGTAACTCTTGAATTAACATAATATACAGAGATCTCAGTATTGGGATTTTGTTCGGTGATCTCTTGAGTTATCTCATTTGTCACATTTTCTGTTTCATCATTAATAGTTTCCTCGATAATGGAGTTAATAATATTTTCTCCTTTTTTTCGAGGATTCTTTTTTGAACCAACAAGACGGCCATGTTTCTTACGTGCATTTATTTTATTATTGTTGGATATGTCCTTTGGAATTTCAACCCGAGCAGGAACATTCGCAGCTGGTATATGTGATTGGCTACCCGTTTTATGTCAGTAAATGCATCGGGTAATTGATTTGCAATAGCTTGTAAATGTAAAATTTTCTTAACTTCCAAATCACATTGTTTTGTTAAAATATCATAGTGTGATAAAGATGGATTATAACATGATCTATTCTTTTCCAACTGCTTCTCCCCCCCCCCCCCCTAAGGTTGGGAAATTTGCCTCATTGAAATGGCAATCGGCGAAACGTGTCGTAAAGACATCACATGGTAATGGTTCAAGATACCTGATTATAGATGGTGAGTCATATCCAACGTATATCCCTAACCTTCTTTGATGTCCCATTTTTGTTCGTTGTGGTGGTGCAATCGGAACATAAACCGCACAGCCAAAATCTTTATATGGGAAATATTAGGTTCATGACCAAAAGAAAGTTGTAATGGGGAGTATTCATGATACGAACTCGGTCTAATGCGAATTAGTAATGCAGCATGTAAAATTGCATGACCCCATACATAAGTTGGTAATTTAGCTTTCATTAACAATGATCTAGCAATTAATTGAAGACGTTTAATTAATGATTCAGCTAAACCATTTGGAGTATGTACATGTGCAACACTATGTTCAACAGTAATTCCAGTTGACATACAGTAATTATTGAAAGCTTGAGAGGTAAATTCATCAGCATTGTCAATTCTGACTTTCTTGATCGTATAGTCAGGAAATTGAGCTCTTATTTTAATTATTTGAGCCAAAAATCTCGCAAATACCATATTACGAGTAGATAATAGACAGACATGTGACCATCGACTTGATGCATCAATTAATACCATAAAATATTGAAACGGTCCACATGAATGATGAATATGTCCACAAATATCACCTTGAATTTTTTCAAGAAATGTTGGTAATTCTGTCTTAATTTTAACTAGTGAATGCTTAATAATTAGCTTTCCAAGAAAACATTATTCACATGGACTAGTATTGTTCAAATTGAGTTTAGATCATTTTAATGAATGTCCATGTGTAGTTTCAATTATTCTTCGCATCATTGTTAAACCAGGATGACCTAGACGATCATGCCATAAAGTTAATAATTCAGAATTTTTATTGCCTACCATATTTGATTCGATAGCATTAATATATGTATAATGCAATCCTGCTGAGAGTTTTGGTAGTTTTTCAAATGTATGTTGCTTTCTTGATATATACTTAATAATAAAAAAAGATATTTAGTTTTGTTTTCAGTTTTTGAGTTGGTATAATATCCATGACGATATATATCATTAAAACTCAACAAATTTATTCTGGATTTTGGGGCAAATAAGGCACCGTTGATGATAAATAGCATTTCATTTGGTAAAATAAAACTAGCTTTACCAAATCCTACAATCAGGTTAGTAGGATCTGATATCGTATTGATTTTTGCCTTTGTTAGTTTTAGATATGTAAAATATTTCTTACTTGTGAGAATTGTGTGAGTTGTACCGCTATCAGGGATGCAAAAATCACTGGTATGCTCCATAATGGCTTTATGTCAAACAAGTAGAGTTAAACATGATATAACAATAAATAAAGCATGTATTTGAAAAAAAAGGAAATAGTTTCATTAAGATACATAAGGAAATACAATTAATGAAAACATGGTACATTATAAGCAGAAATCGTATATACATATCAATTCAAAAATTACACAACAAGGAATCACGTAATGCAAATCAAACCAAGAATCACACAGACATGAATCACATAGCTCATATCAAGCCATAGTAACATCATGATCATCCGTGAAATCAGATGTTGCTAAATATGTGGAATTATTAGGCATTTGTTCAACAAGGTTCACTTCCTTTTTTTTGCCTTTACTCTCTTGGTACAATTTACAAAAAAGTCCAGGTGTACGATACGTATTGGCCCAGTGTCCTTTCATTCCGCAGTTAAAACAGTAACCTTCAGATTTATTATGAACATTTTTTCTTTTATTATGATGGTTATTGTTATGGACCGTATCACTGGTTGAAGGGCTGTGATAACTACCTCGACCACGTCCACGACCACGACCACCTCTATGGTCACTACCACCTCTAGAAACATATCCTCCTCTATAACCACCTCGACCTTGATATGGGCCTCTGCCTCGACCACCATTATTGTAATTTCCTCGTCCACGGAAGTTTGAGAAATTTATGGCATGTGCTTCTGGCAATGCATGTGCTCTAGTTGGGCGTAACTTAGAATTCTTAATTAATATATTATTACTATTTTCTGTTGTTAATAACACCCTCTCTAGTTCGTGATACTCAGTGTATCCGACTAGTCTGTGTTGTATTTGGATGAGTATATGACTGACATGAAAAGTAGAAAGAGTTTTTTCAATCATTTCCTCATCAGTAATTTCTGTCCCGCAAAATGTTAGCGTCTGTCGGATATTATGAATGGCAGAGGAGTAATCATTTACTGATGTAAAATCTTGAAACCTTAATGTGTTCCACTGATGTATGGCTTTTGGAAGAATCGTTTCCCTTTGGTGGCCATATCTTTCATTCAGATTAATCCATAGCTCAGAAGGATCTGTAATATCGAGATATTCCGTTTGCAGGAAATTATCTAAATGTCTACGTAGGAATATAATTGCCTTGCATCGTTGCTGGTTAGTACATTCATTTTCCTCATCAATTGTTTTCGCGAGGAATTTCGCAGTAAGATGCGTTTCACATTTGATTCCCATTGCATATAATTTTTCCCATCGACAGTGAGTTCGGTAAAATCTACTTTCGAGAGATTAGACATATTGCAGCTAAATGAATATTAAAATAAACATAATTAGGATCAAGACATTTTATTTTAATACGCAACCACACAAGCACAATTATTACAATAGTATGATGCAATTATCTCATCTCTAGCCAAATTATACACTCGAACATTGCTACGACAAATGCGAGGAATATAATAGGTAGAAATATAAGATTTTCCTCAGCTGCTAGCATAAAAATAAAAAATAAAAGGTAAACGAGCATCAAGATCATTGTTGACGTGCGGAGCATTTTGCAAGATAAGAGAAAAAAAATTAAGATTTGTGTGGAGTATGAGTTATGAAATATGCATATTTATAGAAGAAATATATCTATAAGTAGCCGTTTTATAGCCATTTGAAAACAATCATTTTTCTTTGTTTTGTTTAATTTGGCATAATTGATGAATGATAATATCTTTAAATAACAATCGAGCAACATGGATTAATTGCATAACAAGTAAATAATTTCAACCGCGTTAATAAATTTCAACGGGCATAAGAAATAATATTACGATAAGTAAATACATATAGATTTTTCCGCCACATTACTATGTAAAAACTTTCATGGGCTTATGGAATAAAATAGGAGGTAAAACCTTCCATAATAATTAAGTGTTAGTAGTAATAGGAGGTAAAACCTTCCATAATAATAAATTATCAGCAGTAATAGGAGGTAAAACCTTCCATAATTATAAATTGTCAGTAGTCGTTTCTAGCTTGGGGTTAACTCAAGCATCAACGAAAGTTAAAATTAGCGTTAGTGTTAGAGTTAGATGACAGTAAAATATAAAGAGGATTTTCATCTAATCATAAAATTATAGATATGCGGTAACCCGCCTTGTCTATAATAATGGAGATAGATGATCAAGTAAATATAAACTTTCGTACCTTTTAACGTTGAACGTTTTCTTTAACGAATGAACTGAATTCTTCCGGATCGAGCACTATCGTGCTGATAACGTGTTATAGAAAAGCTTAAATTATTGGGATTTATAACAATATATTTAAAAGGACATAGGGAAAGAAGAGCAAATAAGGAGTATATTACTTGTGAATTAGTGTTTTTCTCTTTATCTTGATGACTCCTTATATAGGGGAAGAATTTCCAATATCTTACACTATTTACAACAACTAGTACTATTATAAAATAATATTTGTACATAATTTTCAACAATGTCCACTAGACATATCCCACAAACTATATTTATAACACCCTTCAAATATCTCTCATTCTCAGTAACTTAACTGATATATATATATATATATATATATATATACACACAAAACCATGGTATGCGTCTATACGATATATCTTGCACAACAATATTTTTATTGTCGTACTTGTACGATTATTAATTTAACTTTATTACAAAATTAATATGTAAATATATTAATTAAATTAGCATGCATATTATTTATATTTATGTCTACATTTATATGAAGTTTTGAAATGTATCGTCGTCCACAATATGGACCTAGGCAAGTCCATAAATTTTATTTTGTTATCCTTGAATAATACTCCAAAAAGCTTATAACTTGCCATAAATGCAAATTAAGTACGTATCATCACATGTGCCCATATTGAGACATCAAATGTCACAGAGTGTAGTCAACAACTAGTTGCCGCTGCCCGACACCGTTTAGCAAACTGCAAACATAACATATTTATTGCATTTGATGTCCATGGAATTGTGCACGAAATGAACAAATTCACTTCTTAATAAAATTATTTTGAAAAGTCAATATATACTCAATACAGTGAGAAAGGAAAACATATTGCAGACTGAAAACCAGCAAAATAGGTAAAGTGTCACATTCAAGATTAGAATGTATGTAACTACAAGAAAATTGATAGAATTTTAGGTGGATACATACATAAGAAATTACAAACGTTACCTCTAAAACCAACTAGCCTTAAAATCCTGTAAAGTTTTTGGACAAATTACACTATAATAAACGCCAAATGACAATTGTCAACATAGACGTGTCTTTAGTGATCACCGATGGTTTTCTTCGGACGCTTCAAGGATCTAATATACATTTCACAATTGTGGCACCTCATCAGGTTGAACAAAATATATATTTATGGTAGCGATGAAAGAGATTCTTTGGTTAAGGAGATTAGCTATAAGGATAGAAGTGTCATTAGGAAGCGTTCTTGTTTTTTATAGGTGTGTACAAGAGTCCAAATTTGTATGGCAAGATGGTGGCCGGGGGCCATCATAATATAGAAAGGCTAAGTGTGCTCAACATCGGGGCATGCTTAGTCACCTATAGATTGCTAGGGCTAAAGTTCAGTAGAGTCGTGAAGATGAGGGAGGATGTTAAGACTAAAGTTATTCCTTATTAATTCATTGATACGTGGCTGAATCATCTTACCAACATCAATAATTAATGATATTGTTTTGACCATTCAATCACAATTTTGATCCAATCACGAAATACATGTTGTTTGTGTAGTTTTTCAAATATAAAAGGTGATGTATTGTGTAATTTCTTCATAGGCAGTTGTATGATTTATCCTTAAAATTAGTATACTGCGTGTAAGGATAGAAAGTCCGAATTTGATTTATCAGTCACTGTAACGTAACGCACCTGACATGTCGTTTTTAAATAATCCGAATCCTCAGTCCAAAAAAAAGACTACGGATCCCTAGCTAATTTCTTTGTTAAAATATAAGTCCCAATCCCGATATATAACATCGAATCTTTGTCTTGTTTACAGCACCCGATTATCCTAATAAGTAATAACACGTTAGCATAACAGTGTCTTATTAACATGGGATTAACAATAATAAATCTTTGTCCTTGCCTCGAATTATTGCTTCACTTAACAAAGACAGAACAGCGCAATTAATGTTCTCAATTATTCATTACAATCCAAAGACTTTTGAGAAGCCCATGTCCCATGACCTAGTTGACTATTCGGCAAAAAGTGCATTTATGCTTATGTCACGTTTGAAGTTTATTTGATTTGGACAGAAGATTTGACTCTGAATTATTTTAACTAAGATTGTTTTACCTGAATGACTATATATATGTTAATTAAATTGAGTTAATGATTAAAGTAGCAGAAGCCTCATAGAATTCAAAGATATCGTACCTGCTGCAGGAAAAAAGTGCAAAGGTGTTGATATATACTTGTACGTTTTGAAGCCCAATTATAATTTGGTAGAAAACAAGGAAACGTATTTTTCTTTTAGCGTTTGTTGATTATTGAAATGGATGATGCAAAGAGTAACGATAGTAGCTAACTATGAAAGATTTGTTATTCTAAAAAATATTGATTGAATTTAGACATGATAATATGTCTAATTATGATTAATACCCATTAATTGTAAGTAATTTATATAATTTTGAATAAATATTGTTACATACTTACATCAATTGAGAGCAACGCATTTGTAGTTACTTGTAACAAGGAACTTGAATTTTGCCTACCCAAATTCAATTTTCTCCATTTAACAGAAATTGCGACAATATTCGATTCACATTGGACGTTCAGATAATAGGACTTAAGAGTCAAGAATTTTACACTTTGTGAGTCCCACTAAAAGACTTAACAATAAATAAGAACATCAGTCAACTCTGGATGTCTGAAGAAAATGAAAAGAAAAGAAAAGAAATAATATTTGATGTGGGTCATTTTACGTGCCCCACCTGATTACTTCTCTTTGACATGTTATTAGCAACTTGTGTATGTAGGAAAAAAGCAAAGCAAATTTGATCAAAAAAAAAAAAGCAAAGCAAAAGAGACGGTCACCAGCTAATTACAGTGTTGTTGGCTCATTGCACCAATGAGGAAATTTGTTTGACCAATTTGGTTTGACTATTGACCAGTGCAATCCTATGATACCTTACCGCTAACGAACAACGTGATATTAATTAGTCGCATTACATGTTCATCTCAATTGTGTACTTATATCAATAATCAAATTCCAGACACAGTACATTAAACATCGGTCTGCATAAAATCGTTTATTATTCACATGCAACTAGTGGATGGATGACGTTATGCAACTAATGATCACGATGATAGTATGTTTTGTAAAACGATGATCTTTCATCAATGGCATGACCAACTGCGTATCTTCATAAGTAACTAAATTTTATCTGCCAACTCATCAGCCGACATATGTTTTTTTTTTTTTGTTTTACTTCTTCATAAACTTATTTCACAAAATGTGCATGGATAACGTAGTGCAACAAGTGTCCAAGATCATAATAATTATTATGTATATAGACATTATTAATCCATATCATTTAAAACTTGTTCCAAACAGCATGACCAACTTATAGGCAATACCTCACAAGTCAGAAATAGCAATTGCATAAAATAAGTTTTAGTTAATTCTTATTTACCAATTAGAATTAATGACATGAAAAGTGTAAGGATGGGCTGCTTCACTTTGGAAGATTTTTTGTATAACTTTATCAGATGGCCCATAATTACTTAGCCCATGTTGATTTTGGATTTTGGGTCCAACATGCAGTAAGTTGAGAATTGATAATGTAAAACATATGTTTAGTTTATTTACAAACTGGTCAGCAAATAATTGGTTTATCCATGTTCTTGTGGGCTGAAAGAACAATCCTGTTTTATTATTCTCAGGTATGCTGGGCCTTATCTTTTTCTTATTGGCTTTCTTCTGATTATGATTCTGGAAAGTCAAAAGGAAGAAAGAATTGATACAATTTTGTAAATGTAAGACACTAAATAGTCTACGAGTTCATCGTATTGACTGCACTAATCTATGAGTTCATATTAACTTCCTTTATTTATGATTTTTTTAGAAATAAAGAGAAATTTCCAACTAATATCACTAATAAAATTTAAGTGTAAGAATAAGATTCTTTCCTCATGATCTAAACTTTGATCAAGGAGCAATTTGATTCACATTAATTTAGCCTAATGTGAAATGTTTAACCGATGATTACCCTCATACTACAACAATTACACGAGTTTGCTCAATGTGCACGTAAGAGACGCATATTTCCATGTCATAAGAAAACATACCCTACGATTATGCATTGATAGTAAGAAATAATTACTCATATATTTTGGCGTTTGCGCTGCTTAATGCGGTATCAGAAAGGTAATAATCAAATTCCAGCTTAGACGCCTCACGCCTAAGTAGTGAGGATATTTCATGCGCAATCTGGATATGATGGTGAGTTTGACTTAATAAATCTTAATGAAGCATGGCATGGTTAATAATTTTGCCTTGCAATAAAATCCTGTTTTTTGGGCCCCCTATAACATTTCATCTTTCAAATAGAAGCAAAATTTCAAAGATGGAGATCCATTTTCAACTCTTTGATTACCCCAAATGGTTATTTATAATATATATACGTGGGCATTATTAAGGGGTCAGTTCCACAAATCAAGTCATATTAGAAGTCTTCAGATTTCAAAATTTATGAAATACTCCTCTTTGTTAAAAAAACAAAACAAAAAAAAATTATATCTCACGCAACCGAGGCAAAGTATAGTAGTGCAACCAACTATAGAAATTATGTTATAATTTTCCCATATATTTATTAGTACTAATCATCTATAATTTCATTCAACCACGCATTTACGCAAATCGAAATGTATTTATCATGTCATTACGTAGATTACAAGAACTGACATAAATTTGAATATCCATTTTTTCACTAACTTTAATTCTCATACTTATTATTATCAATGCTTGCTAGCTAGATCTAACACTAGTGTTACTAAATCTCTGAAATATATTATTAGTATAAGAAAACATGTAGGATCTCAATGTAATTCAGATAATTTTCGTTCCTTCCATTTCAGTATTCCCACAATTATTGGGTACTTCTCTTGATTAATTCTATCAAGACAAAAATCAGGCAGTTGCTACAAGTATTCATACACTAATGTCAAAATCCACAATCTGAAACTTCAACAAGGCCCCCACCAAACCCACCTCCCACGCCTTTAATCAAGCCAATAATTTGCTATTACAAATTTACAATATAAAAAATATTACTGAAATTTTTTTATTCTTAAAAGAACAACTCTATTAATACTTCAAAACAAAACTCAAAACACTCACACTACATAATACACTTGGAACAAAAGGGAGCTTCCACTATTTCATCAGATGAAGTTAGACGATTCGTTCAAGCAACCCGGATCCGTTCCATTCAAGTGGGAGATCCGACCCGGTGTCCCCAAACTCCAAGCCCCTCAACAACAAGCCCTTCATACTCACCATGAACCCGAATCACAAGACGAGCATAGAGAACAGTTTAAACCGGATCAACGAACTGCAACAAAAACCGACCAAGATCAATACTTGAAATCCCGACCCAAACTCAAACCGCCACCCGCAGGCTTTGACTTTAACCCTTCCACGGAGCCTCGGACAAACTCTTTCCGATCTTCACCCCGCACAAGTTCCCATCGGTTTGGCATGCGTGTTCTTGCCCGCCCCGAGATTGTTTCGTCGGGCGGGTGCTTTCCATCTCCTCGGGTAAAGCTTAAACGTGAAAAGAGGTCCGAAGCTCCAGGAAGTATATCTGAATCTGAATACGGGTCAGATCCTGACACACCTCCACGGTGGTCACTATCAAGTCGAAGGTCCGCCTCACCATTGTCGTCTTCCTTTGCTTCCCATCAGTCGTCGCCCCGACCTGTAAATGACGCGGAATGGGGAGCTTTCGGGTTATTTTAGAGCATTTGATAGAGGCCAAATGTATGATCAAGATCTTTCGTCTTCCATTTTTTCCTTTCCTCTATAGAGTTTTATGCATGGAGATGGAGGTCTATAAGAGAAAATACTCATGTAATGTAGTAAAAACACAATAAATAAATAATTTGTATCGCTCACTGTGCAAATAGAGCAAGAAAAGTCCCCTTTTATATATAATTGGACAATTTTATAATCATATCATCATATAAGTAATGATAAGTTTTTCTTTTTCAGTTTAATCTTATGAAGAGAATACTATTTGAACACCAAAATAAGTTCAAGAAATGGATGCCAGATTCTTTTAATAATGTGGTACGTCAATAACCAAAGATTCTTTCCATTAACAACAACAACAAAATTAAAGTTAATTTGTTAAACCTATTAAATGTAAAAAAATAATGTAATATTAAGTACAAAACAAGAAGTACATTATATTTTCTGTATAGATCTAAATCAATTATTCGACATGAAATGAAAATATCTAACAAATATAATCTTGACCATTGCAACGGGAAGTCTAGCTTTTACAATCAGACATGGATCAAAATTTTCGTGCGTTTCCTCGAAATGTATCGAAATATTTCTGTTTTTAACTCTATCGAAACAAAAAATACATATAGTTTTCATGTTAGCTATAGCCATAATTTTACGAATTATTCGAAACATGTCAAAAAGTTCTCGAAATATTACGAAAGGTTTTTAATTTTTAGCTAACTAAAACCTACTTCAACACCGAAGCTTTAATCCATGCAATCAAACTCATAGATATATTAACCAGTTACACTTAATTTCTAAATTAACTTATAATTTGAAATTTTAAAATGAAAAGTTATATTACGCAAAAATTAGAAAATATTTCAAATATTCCTTTTTTCCTAAGTGCTTTCGTTCCCTTCTTCTTCCCCTGCTCAATCCACCTGCAGAGCCCTTAACCCAACCTTTCTCCCTTTCGCCATTTTTACTCCATCGAGCTCCCGCTCTATCCCTTTCTCCTTTCACCTATATTCCTCCACCGACGTTATAAAAATTAAAAGAGTTTAGTAAAAAGTAAAAAGTAAAAAGTAAAAGGCTGTCCTCCATCTGTTTGTATTAATGCCTCTGAGGTAAAAACACAGCTAAACCGTAACTGTGAAATGGGATGCATTGTTGTATGGAATCATGAGATATTGCTATAAGCTTGTGCTGTCTTTGTAGAAACCCTGAAGGCAAAAAGAAGCAAACAGAACAATGTTTGCATCGCCGCGGTTACGCCGCGCTTTCTCCACCAATGCCAACCGCGTCGTCAGCCAAGTTTTGGGTGCGATTATCCAAAACAAGCCTTTTGACACCGCCCCTTTAAACCCCATGATGAGTTCAGAAACTGTGATTGAAGTTCTGAGATCAATCCCATTACACCTCTTTCAGTCACCAAGGTCCATTGGTCGTCAGAAGACCTTTCGTCATCGTTCTCCGCTCAAGCAACGGAACCTCAAGCAAGAAATCATTAAAAACCAAAAGGGCTGTCTTGTTCTTGGCCCTGCAGCCCATAGGGACCCGGAAAGATTGAATCTTGGGCTCGAAAAAGCTCTTGAATTCTACTATTGGGTTGAGACGTCTTTCGGGTTTTGTCACAACGAGCAGACTTGTCGAGAGATGGCTTTAGTTTTGGTGAAGGGGAATAGGATGAATTTGTTTTGGGATTTCATGAAAAATATGTCTAGAAGGAGTAGTGATTGCAATCTCGTGACGACTGCTACTGTGACTTGTTTGATCAAGGCTTTAGGGGAGGAAGGTTTGGTGAATGAGGCTTTGTCGTGTTTTTATAGGATGAAGCAGTTTCATTGCAAGCCTGATGTTTGCGCTTATAATAACGTGATTTATGCGCTCTGTAGAGTTGGTTATTTCAAGAAAGCTAAGTTCTTGTTAGAGCAAATGGAGTTGCCGGGGTTTAGGTATCCTGCGGATGAATATACGTACACGATTTTGATTAGTTCTTATTGTAAGTACGCTATGGCGACAGGGAGTAGGAAGGCCATTAGGAGGAGGATGTGGGAGGCTAATCATTTGTTTCGGTTAATGTTGTTTAAAGGCTTTGTCCCAAATGTGGTGACTTATAATTGTTTGATCGATGGGTGTTGTAAAACTAATAGGATAGGGAGGGCATTGGAGTTATTTGATGATATGAGTGAAAAGGGATGTTTACCCAATAAAGTAACTTATAATTCCTTCATTAGGTATTTTAGTGTTGTGAATGAGATTGATAGGGCAATTGATATGTTGAGGAGGATGCAAGAAAGGGGTCACGGGGTGCCTAGTACAAGTTCATATACATCGATTATTCATGGTCTTTGTGAAGTGGGGAGAGTGGCGGAAGCAAGGGATTTTTTGTTGGAGCTGGTTGAAGGAGGATCAGTTCCCCGAGTGTATACTTATAAATTAGTTTGTGATGCCCTAAGTGAAGTCGGAAAGATGGATTTGCTAGATAACGATTTGTGTCGACGAATTGAAGAAGGAATTAAGAATCGGTTTAGGTATGTAATGAAGGCGAAACCCAGTTTGTGTCGGGAAAATATCGTGGAGGAGGGGTGAAGTGAGATATATTAGAGGCTATGCTTTATATTTCAATATGCGATTGTGGATTGTTTTGTGAAATCAGGTTCTATTAGTTTACGCCTTTGATTTCTAGCCTCACGCCGAAGTTCCAAAAATGCTTGGCACTTGTGCTGGACGATATATCAAGCAGGTACCAAATATCATTGTTTACTTAATTCCCGTTCACAGTATTTTGTGTTGCACTCAATTTTCGGATATTGGCTTTATTTGATTATAAGGGGGTTTTGGATCACAATATAAAACGATCTGAAATTTGAGAACAAGGTGTATCATGACTCATGAGAACACCTGTTCTAATCGATTTTCGAACAGGGGTCTGCAGAAGCTGGTCAGCTAATCATATTATCATCATTGAATCAGTCTCTATCCTTGTTTATCTGTTAGCTGTACTGATTTAAGCTTCAGCTTCTGTTGCACATTCGTTTTAACTTTTCATGATCCGTTTTGCCACACTGGCATATTAGTTTGAAGATTTGCAATGTACACAGTAGGATCCAGTTCAAGAGCATTTTTGTAACAAAAATAGCAGTTAATTTTCTCAGTACCCTAATATCCAATATATGCCTATAGAGGCAATTGATGTTATCAGATGACACGAATTCTAGGCAAATGATGTTGGTAGATGGCACTAATTCTAAATGGTCTTTGCAGATGGTTATATTCTTCCAAACTTCCATCTGGACCTGTGTCCCCCCCCCCCCCTCCCCCTCCTTCGATTAAGCTGTGGAGCAACACCAAGATCCCTAACAAAATTTTCTTAATGTGCAAGTATATCTCGAATTATTTTTTTCTTAACACTGTTTTCTTATTTAATCAATGTTGCCATAATTCATTCTACGACCATGTACTAGAACGTCTGTCTCATGTTCCAGGATTGCGATCTCCATTGAACACACAAAGTATGAATCCAAACGTAGCTGAATATCAATGGACAAGCAGATAGCGAAGAGGTTGTCATTCGAGATATCCTCGCATAATGTCGCATTTATATTGATCGGGAGCATCCGTAAAATTGGAATTGACACTCACGAATTGCGAAATGGTCCATTTTTGTAATAGACATCATTTTTTCACCTTTTCCAGAAAATGTGTTTGGTTTGATGAGTTTTCATCTCAAAATTTGGCTGCAACACGAAATTTCAATTGTAGTTTATATAGTTGAATTGATCTCTCTTTAGTAAATAATTCACGAAGCTTTATATCTATTCTGTAATTTGTTCATTATTGTTTACCAGAATTTTCTTCTCGGTTATGTAAGCCAAATAATTTGGGGATAGCTTACACGAGATATCAATATAACTTGTTAAGTACAAGGGCTAAACATATATATAGCAACACTTGATGCTTTTGTACAACAATATAACCAATTAGCTGTAGAAACTAAAACAAACTCATTAGAAAAGGATAACAATTTGACTCTTATTATTAAGACCAATAAAAAAGATTAATTTGGAAAGTAAAAATATATTTGAGAATTAGTAAGTAAAACCACCTTCAAATACATTGAAAAATGATGTCGATTTACCTTTTTTAAGTAAACACAACACAAATGAACAATGAATTTTCCCCCACACAATCTCTATTGTTCTATATGTCACTTAAACCGCACGACTTTTTTTTTTTTTTTTTTGATAGATAAATAGATAGCAATTACAAATTGTAACGAAATCCGAAAATAATGGAACAAATAGGGAATCCCCCATCACAAAAGATGTTTGAGGGGAGATCAAAAGGAGAAATGGGACCAAAAGCAACCGAGTTTTCCGTCCATTTTGCCAAGTTATGAGCTGCTTTGTTCCCGTTTCGGTTGATGAACTTGAATCGCCATTTTGGCCATTTATTCCAATAGCGTTTGATGTCTTTGATCAAGGAGCATGCCGACCATTCAGCTTGAAGTGACGGGAAGCAAATAAGAGAGATTGCAAAACTTAGAACTGATGCAATAATCTGCAAATCTCATTAGTCGAATGAAAGAGTAAATAATATGTGACATGCATTGATGTAGAAACAAGTTCGATCTTTTTGCTTCCCTAATAAAATTTAAATTAAAAAAAGTGGGCCATCTTTGGACCATTTCACATTGGGCCCAATTGTGGACTAATTGGCCCAATTAGGCCCAAATGTGTGCTTTACAATAAAAACATAAGAGCCTATGTTATGTCCCTCCGCCATTAGAATACCGGAGCTCCATCAACCTCAGCCTCCGTCGCCACCGTTAACACCTTCAGGTACTCCTTTCTTTTTACTATTATTATTATTATTATTATTATTATTATTATTTAGTTATGAATGATCAATTTTCGTAATTTTGAACTCTGTTAAGTTGTATTTGAAATTTTATTTGTTCGTTTGTGGTTTTATAGTTTGCTGCTTACTTTGAAATTCATAGTGTTTGTACTTTGTTAGTACTGTACTCCAATGAAGCTTATGGTTTTTTTTTGTTTTTGTTTTCTGATATAGCTTTTCACTATGCTGCCTTGTGTATTAATATATGTAACTTTTGTGATTGAATTTATGTATACAGGCAATGGATGCTCCGGTGAAGTCAGGTTACGAGCCGCCTACCGGTTTCGTGGAGGATAAAAAGGATCCACTTATTGATCTCGAGTTAACGGACTCCACCGAGCTCTGGCTTATTCAATGGCCTATTAATCAAGTATGAACAATTATTCTCTTGGCATTTTTCTCATTTCATTATGTGCGGACGATTTTTCTCGAATGGCATTGTGTTTGTGTCTGATTGGTCTATTGTTTTTGCAGCCTGCTGATTTCGATGGGCAACAGGTTTCGCTGAAACTTGATGGAGATGGACATCTAGGAAGCTTTGAGGGCACTTCTGGTAATTTGGTTTGACATTTGGCTTGGGTCTGATATCGTTCTTTGTGAGTTTGGTGGTCTAATATTGATTCCTCTTTGACAGGAAAATCGTATGACGTGGTTAGTTTAAAGTCCCAGGGTCCGGAAGCTACAGTCTTTTTGTCTTCGCGGACAGAGGCGAGAATCGGTATAAGTTTTTATCCTTATTCCTGCATTATGCTTGTTAGTCCTAGTTAACTTGGCTGCGTTTTAGTCAAAGTTAGTTAATGAATAAATATCGGAAGAGCTTGTGTGCTTTGTTCAATTCGTGATCCTTTTCACTAATGTGTGTTAACTGTTTCTACGTTCCACTGTTACTTGGTTGGTCTTTTGTTGAAACTTAATGTTGTCACTACTCCATATAGTAAGTTGGCACGACTCTCATTTCCTATTTATATTGTCGAGACTCCAGGAGTACTAATCTAGTTCATTTGCTAGTGGAATTGCAGTAAGAATGTATCAGCTGAGAAGTAAATGTTGTGTTGTTAAACACATAGGTTGAAGATAAATGTCCGGTAACGATCTGAGATATTTGCGACAACACTAGAGATTGCGAGTTGTAGATTCGTAAAAGAGAAGAGGAGCCATTACTTTCTGTTAAGATTAGTCAAGCGCGCTAGTTGCAATCAAACCAAAGCAAGAGGTTAGAAAGTTGACTTTTGAGAAAGAAGAGCAACAAAATTGGCAGTATAGTAGTAGTATCAGTAAATACCCAATTGTGGCGTAAACCTCCGTTAGCTCAACAAGTTATGTCTTACGTCGTATTTTTCTGATCGTTAAGATATATGCTCTCAACACAGTTATGTAAGTGTCTGTTTATTTTGCATGGTTTTAGCTTAACACCTATTAAAGACATGGTAAAGTATAATTGAAAGATGCGGCTATGAGAACTAGACAACACCCTTCTGGACCAACAAATGGATGGATGTCTCTTTCTTACTTTCACGTAATTTTATGAATTAATATCGTTTACTTTGTTACGTTGTTCTCCAAACAAGTAATGTTTTAAATTAGGGTTGATTGAACTTTGTTACTTTTCTATTTGATATAGCTGGGAAGATCTCCAAGTGCATTTCTCTGATTCATTACCCAGAGCCAAGCGAACTTCAGAAACGGCCTAAGTTTGTCTCAAGTGCGTCTCAGCGGTCTTCGGCAGCTACCTCAACCATGTCTGGTCGTCGGCCCAGAACCTCCCAGAGTGGTAATTCTACTCCAAGTAGCAGAACCAAGAGCATTGGGTCGTCCGGGCAGCCATCAAGGCCTTCAAAGAGGAAACGTGTGGAAGAACAGAGTACATCCATCAACCATTCAGCTGAAGTTTCTGAAAGAGGGAACAGTGCCGTTACCTCTACGGAATCCATGGAGCATTCTGAAGAAAGAAAGTCGAAGAAGAAAAAGAAAAATGATAGTTGAAATACTGCTGTGGCGTGTTTATACAGTGCTTTATATAATCTTTGCAATCCGGATTTTGAAAGTAGGTCCAATTTACTGCTGGGAAAAATGGCTGATGTATGTTGTCCTGATTTCTTCAAAACATTGTTGAATTATATAAAAGATTGTAACTGAATGGTGTCTGGTTGCTTTGCTTTTAGCTTGTTCTCTCTCTAACATTTCAATGAAACTTACCAAGTGAAAATGTCATGAGGAATCATTTTTCACGTGGAATCATTTTATCACCAGAAGACTGTAGCTTTAGGTGTAATATGGTAAATTAATTGCTCATTTTTTCAGTGAAAAGATTAAGTGTGGTGTGGATAGTAGATCGACTGTCTTTATATGGAAAGAAAAGAAATGAAACAAGTTTTTACACGATCTAACGATTTAGTTAATGAATTAATATAACATCTCTCAGTTAACAAAATTATTTCACTTTTGTCCTCATTCCTTTCCCTTTCCCACCCTCCAAGTCACAAATTGAAAGTTAATTGGAGTTATGTACAAAATCATGCATCTTCTTTTACTAAGCATTTTGTAAACAAATAAATAAAAAAATATTAATACACGAATTTAAGGGAGATATTGTTGGATCAAAACCGCATCCGTTTCTATGTAGATTTTTTCTTTTGCTATTAGCATAGGACCTGCTTCATTTTTATTGTATCTAACCGGCGTTCATGTTCAGCAATTTTTCAAATCAAGAACATTTCCAAAACATACAAATACAAGGTAAACTTCCATAAATCTGGTAACATCGGTGATATTAGCAACTCAACCACAAACAGCACAAGGAGAAATCAAGAAATCGCCAAATCTTCATACATCAATAAGATCCATCACATGCATTTCTTACTAATCCTAGTTAGCATGTTCCATAACTGTAGTCTGTACAACCCAACAATACATTCCTAAAATCTCACTTGTTCCCTCATTTGATCAGTAAATTAAAAGATCACCAATAAAATCAGTTATGATAGAAACTCAAATTCTTAACAAGGAATGCTGCGGTCTATGGGACCAAGCAATCGATCCATCCTCTATAGGAGACATCACGCATGAGGCCATGTCAAGTAAAGCCAGAGAGTTGATTTAGCAGCACCATCTTCTCATGTTTTCTTCTTTCAATTGCAATATGCAAGAGCTGAATCAATCCAAGTAAAATCATATGTTGAAAAACTTAACCTAAACTAGATTTAGTTCCCGACACAGGTCTGAGCATCGGGTGACCAAGAGCAGACTGGGAATTTGAAGTAGAACCAAACATGGCATTTGGGGCAGACGAGGGTGGATGTAGAGCCGAGAGGGGCAATCGGGGTCCAAGGCCATACATGCCCTGCTGTTGCATAAGTGCCGACATTTGGGGATGGATTGATTGGTTATTGCCATAACCAGACATAAAAGGCTGTGGAGGGCCTAAAACTTGCTGCCTACTGATCCCTGACAGATTATTTATGTTAGGAGTACCACCACTCGGCAAGCCCATTGGTCGAGAAGCTCCAGGAGATCCTAACTGCGACGACATCATGAGTGCGCGCTCGGAAGCAATCCTTTGCCTTGTTCTTTCCATCTGTTCACATTCTCTCATTAAAAAGGTCTCCACTTCAGCGAATTGCTTGAGCTTCAGCTCTAATCTTTTCAACTGAGTGCAGAATCAAATATGTCAGATATCAAACTTAGCAGATGCTCTTGAAACATAAGAAAATAGACATTAGATAGAAAGAAAATGCATATTTTAGAAGCCCAGTAACAGAAACCTATGCAGAGTAAAAACAATGTGCATGTAATAGCTATTTAGGTCCAGGAGAAATAGCAGATATGAGGGAAATAATATTCCAACAAGTATGATAAACACAGATAGCGAGAAATGGTGTCCGGATTCATGGACCACCAATCAGAGTGTTGTGCAATATTACCCACTTCTAGTTAAGTTGCTTTCAGAAGAAAGCTGACTATATTTGGACAATAAAGGACTGCACAAATTTGGTGGGATAAATGAGAAAAGGTTCAATTGCTTTTGTCAACTTTAACAGAACCATTTTTTATACAGAAAATGTCATGCCATCAACTCCTCAGATTCGTTACAGAGTTGCAAACATCCTGACACAATGCTAAGACGTGAAATAAAAAACAAAACTTATTGAAGTACATGTAAAAAGATTACTGAAGCTCGATCCCACTTAATAATGAATTCCATATAATATCAGTTAAACAACAGTCCGGTTTAAAAAGTTACATCACATGCATAAGTAGTTACGGTATGCGGAAGAGTAGCTGGAAGATTCCATGGAGCAAAGTATGAATGAGGATAATACCTGATGATTTATGATATTAGCAGACAACCGTTGGATTTCACGCTCTTCATGATCTGCAAAAAGTTTTGCCTTCACAGCTGCTGCAGCAAGACCATCTTTTGCGGCAGCTCTCACTCTTTCAGCAGTTAATGGAACTGCTTCAGCATCCGGTTGGCTCCAAGGACCTTCAGGAAATGGCACTTATAGATACTAACAAAACCAAACCAGAAGAAAGTAACCTAATGGAAGTCTACCTTTTTTACTAGAAGCGGTCACCCCTCCATGAGAACTCTCTGCATTGTCCTTAGATAAGGATCCCAGGGATGCATGGGCACAGGCAGCAGCCACTCTCGGCCCTAGTGCGGAAGCAAGAAAAGCTACCTGGTAAGATAACAGATAGGCTTCATAAGAACGCGTAGGAATATGTAGTATGAGAAGAAGAGTTACAGTCTCAATACTAATGCATAGATTTCTTATATGTAAAACAAAATCTCAGGAGCAATACAAATACGTAGATACTATCATTTGATAATTTCCTCCTAAACTGGTAGTTGCAACAGAAAGAATATTATTTAATTATCCCCCTGCATACAGCATGCTACAGAAGTGTACAGCCTTAGCCCAAACCAAAGTATCTTTCACTTATTGAATTATTCAGGAAAAGGAAAAGGAAAAGTCAATGAATCTAATAACCTCCCAAACCTAACAGATATGAGAAAGGTATTGATGTTTAGCATCAAAAGGAAGAAATGGATATACATCCATAAGTCATGTGAATTCTTACATACATAGATACATACATACATATAATACATCACACACACACACACACACACACACACACACACACACACAGAGCACAAGTGGAGAAGGAGAGAAATAGCTCCACAAATACCAAATAACATGAGTTCTAAGAGAAACATTCTACCAGAGTCATCACTGGATTTTCCGAATTTGAGAAAGGAAATTCGCTTTCAGAATCACCCCCTTGCGACCTGAATCCTGAATTAAAAATAGATACTAAACATTAATATGTGTTTCTTGATTACCCAAAAAGAAAGCAATTGGGAGACAAACACGAACCATTTGAACATGGCTCTGACTTTTCATGATTATCATGACTCCACAAAGTTGATGAACCAGATGTGCTTGGAACATCAATATTTTCCAGTGGAGTAGAATCTAGAGGAAGACGAACAAACTGAAGGATGCACTCTGCTTTTGACTTAGAGCCAACATGCTCCGTGATTTTGGTCCAGTTTTCATTGTACAGTTGCATTCCCTCAAGTAGCAGCAACGTCTCCTGATCGCTCCAATTGTATGCATCTACATCTCCAAAATCCTTCATTGAATTGGCCTTCACGAAATCCAAGCTTGAATGACCAACGACAAATCTTCCCTCGCGAAAGCAATCCAAACACAGCAGCACATCAACCTGAAAATTGGAGGTTAGCCCCATAAGTCATACAACATTAAGTAGCATCACTCAGACTGTTTAGATATGAATTGTTCGTATGAGTCTTGATCAGCACCTAACCCAATTATAAAATTAACAGTCCATATTAAGTTATTAAGAAAATAATAAGAGAAGTTTTTCTCAATGTATATTTTTGCAGGAATCAAAATTTATCAACCTGATCCATGATACAGCCAATACACACTTTACATCTCACAAGCCTGCTCCGACAGATTGGTATACAGGCGACGATAAGCATAGGCAGGAAAGGGAAGATACACATTCAAGTAGTAGCTCGGTATCCTATGCTAGGCTTAAATAAAAATATCATTTATTTTATCATTGCATAACTTTAAATGCCTCATGTAATTGTTATTGCCATGTTTATCGTTTAGCCAAAGAGAAAACTTCAGTAGGAATAGTTTTCTCCTATAGTAAGGTCTGTAGACCATCATAGCATTGGAAATTTGGTTTTACTACGACAGGTTGAATAATTTCAGTCAGGTCTGGTGCAGTTTGTTTAATTTTTCGTATTCGTAATATGCACAAATATAATTTAAAAAACAACAGAAAAAAAATAATTGCCAAAGTATATTATAGATTTTGAATAAAAAGTGCAGATATTGGGTATTTTGAAAAAAGGTCAAAACACATTGGTTAGTTACTCGAGTATGGGTTCATATTGCCACTAGTTATGTTTTCGTTAGTGGTCTATCAGTAATGCAAGTTTGGGCTGTTTGTGTGACCCCAAATGTTGGGCCCATCCGTACAATTTTCGAAAACCTATTCTGCTCTGGTTGCAAAATATCAGCATATGTCGAAACCCAACAAATTGGATTCATGCATGACTTTAAAGTGACACAGAGGATGAGGCAAATCGCCCGGCACAAAGGAATGATTTAGACAAGTGCACACAAGCAAGAGGAATAGTGTGATATAGATAAATAATACGGCATAAATAACTATTAGACCTGAAGTCCACAACAAACCATGTTAATAGACAGAACATATAGATTACAACAGATAAAAACTATAAAAACTGCGCAAGGTACCTCTTTTTGAGACTGATAGTACACTGCAGGAATAGAATGAGAACAATAACTGCACTGATGCTCGGACAATTGCTCTCTGATAGTATTGTCAATGTCAGAGTCCTGATCAAGCTGGGATGCAAGTTCTGGATACACATCAATCGCCTTTAGCCTGCATTTGGGCTTGTCAAACTGGATTAAGCTATCTATAGACTTCAAAGCAGTGGAGGGGACCTTAAGATCGTTATTTGAGTCCTCGCACAAGAATGTCCCGGCCTTCTGCATTTCATGCTTAAGAGGAGTTGCACAATAGTTGATGATCCCCCAGTGATCAAGAAACCGCACAATCCGAGTTAAATGGACAATATCGATCCAAGTTACAACCCCCTGACAGTCAGAAACTGATAAATGTTTTTCCGGGTTCTCTATATACTTCGCAACAATGAAATTCCGACACTCCATGTATTTTTCAGGAGTATGTTCTGCTGACTTCCCAGAAAAGAAGATGGGAACAACTTGTCTCTCCAATCTATGCACTGAATTTGGCGAAAACCAGTCTGTTTAAACAGAAATTCAAACCGAAGGACTCAGTTGGTTGATAATTTATTTCAGAAAGCCTAGAGTAGTGCAAGATGAATAAAAATCAGACACCTACACTGAATGCATAATGGAATGGAACATCATGAAAGTATATACCTCTGGTGTACTTCTAAGTGTATGAGAGATGAACATATCATAAAGCGGTGAGCAAAAGAATACCAAGTCAGGTACACACGTCATATCTTTTATTCCAGAGTAAACCTTAAAACTTCACATTTTAAAGCATGAAATAGTGTATTTGCATCAAAACTGAAAGGTGCATCATGGACTAACTACCTTCAACTACGAGGAGAATATCACCGCTCATTCAGTTTTGAACACAACACACTTCCCTTTGGAGCATGCATGCATAATAGAATATTAAACAAGCATCATTTGAACCAGAATTTATCTCCTTTATTGAGTCTAGAAATAAATATGTAAAGTAATAGATCTTGCAATTCTTCCGTCAGTCGATTGTGTTCAAGTTATTACTTAAACTGCTTCGTATCGAAGCATGAAGTAGAACACGGGCTCACCCAGATTCATTTGCCATTTCCAATACCACCAACAAAAGCACAAATGAACTTAATATATCACCAAAAAGGATATGAATATGATGCAGAAGGAAAATGAGTAACCTGAATGTGCTGGGACAACATGGACACGAGCTGCACTCCCAAGCCTTTTGATAACCCCATGTCCTGCACTAATCCGAGGTGGTGTGATCACATACGATCCAACCCCACTGCCACTTGCACTCTCATCAGCAAGAGCCCCTAACACAGCTGGACTATCTCGGGGCACAGCAGAGAGTGCCTGCAGCTGTCCATAAGAAATGTTTTCTAGTGATGGAATTCCACCGTGCCCCTGGCCTCTACCCTGAAAATTCTGTGCAGCCCTCTCTGCTTCCACAATTTTAATGACTGACGAATGGGGCCTATTCACCACCCTCTTGATTGCAATTGGAAACTCAGAAATCTTCATTCCACCATCGACCAACTTTTCAGTCTCCCTCTCGCGTGATGACTGGTTAGTCCGACCCACACCATGATTAAGGGGATCATCTTCCGTTCCCTGGTTTTGATGAGGATCCAGATCGGCGTCGTCGTCATCTTCATTTTCCTCAAACATGTCTTCATTCTCCTGTTCTTTCAGTTTCGATTTACGTGCCGCCTGATCCCTTTTCCGCTTCCTCCACTTTGCTCTAATCTCTGAAAAGGGGAAAATTAATCTTTTTAAGAAATAAAAAAAAAAAAAAAAAAAAGGACAGAAGGCACAAAATTCATATTTAAGTTCAATTTTACTAATTCAAAGAAGAAGGTATCAAAAGCAAAGTCCAGATATTTCAAAATCCCAGCAGCTTCAATCCTGAAACTCTTCTGCGCAAACAAACACACATCTCTGATTTCACGTATCAAAACAGGTTGTACATTACATCCGCAAACCACGTAAAACCCAACATCTCCCTCAAATTACATCCATAAATTCGCCTAAAACACACAACACCCAAAAACGCTTCAGCTTCAATTTTCACCCCCAACACCACCTACAAACTTCCCAAAAAAAGACAAAATCCAACAGCCCCACTTCAATTTCACAAACGGATTGCATACACTTCAAAAAGAACGACCACAACTTTACTCAATTCCACATAATTAACGCATGAAATGTACAATATTTTAATCAATCCGTAGCTTTAAAGAGCAAATTACACCCATTTCCCGTTCCACGTTTCACAACGAGTTTGAACAACCACGTCTGTAAAACCACGTAAAAACCCAAAACTCACCCAAATTTACCAAATCAGTCCACTAATTCACCTAAAACGCGCAACACGCCAAAATACTTCACCGTCAATATTCGACACGTGCAGCGCCTACAAAAATTTCCGATAAATAATACCCAACACCTCCCCTTCAATTCAACAAACACGTTGCATACACTAAAAAAAGAAAAACCACCCACTACCCCTTTACTCAATTCCACAAAATTAACGCACGAAATGCACAATAAATTAACCAATCCGCAGCTTTACAGGTCGAATTACACGAATTACATATAAAAATGCAAACTTTTTGAGCTTATAGCGTAAATTCAAGAAGAAAAAAAAGAGTAAAATTTAGGGGTTTTAGAGAGAGTTACCGGAGGAGGAAGCTGGCATTGCTGGAGGGAATTATGGAGGGGTTTGAAATTGTTGGGAGGTTTATGGAGGAGAAATTTGTGGGGTCTCAGTGATTGGTGAGGTGGTGTGTGTGTGTATGTGTGTGTGTTTGCTTTTGGGGTTGAAACAGTTTTTCTATTTTGGGAGAAAAATAATCTCTTTGGTAATATTTTTATTACTACAGCTGGTAGTGTAATGAGGTTGCTTTATATTGTGGAGAGGTGATATGAAGTTTTGTATTGAGTACCCAAAGTTTAGGTTTATTACAACTTATGACTAGAGCTTTTTGTTTTGTGGTTTTAGATGGTAATTTTAGGGGGGTTTCTTTTTTTCTTAAATAGAGTAGGCCTTGAAGGTTTAGTAAGTTGCAATTTGCTACGTGGTGGCTTTGTTGTTCTAGTTTTCAATCTCGGGTGTATCGAGAATCAGTTCAAAAGGGTTTCTGTTTTTCAATCCTGTGGACGCAGAGTGTGAAAGGCAGAAAGTGTTTTGTTTTCCAGCTCATTTTCAACGACAACTTTTATGACTCATTAGGAATACGTCATAAAAGTTTTTCTTTATTGGGAATGGTGATATAAAGTTTTTTATTAGGCCCCCAAAGTTTGGGTTTATTATATTTTATGCAGTGAGCTTTTGTTTTGTGGTTTTAGATGGTCATTTCAGGGTTTTCTTTTCTCTTATGTAAAGTAGGTCTTGAAGTTTTGGTAAGTTGCAATTGCCACATCGTGTCTTTGTTATTCTAGTTTTCAATCACTGGTGTATCGAGAATTAGATTTCTAGTTGTTTCCTTGAAACAATCTAAACGTGTATGTTTTCGAATTCTATGGACTCAAAGTGTAAAAGGCATAAAGTATTTTTTTCCAACCCATCTCCAACGGCAACTTTTATGACTCATTAGGAATATGTCGTAAAAGTTTAGCTTTATTGGGAATGGTAATATGATTTTTCTTATTAGGTCCCCAAAGTTGGGTTTATTACAGTTTATGCCTTTTAACTTTTGATTTTGTAGTTTTAGAAGATCATTTAGTACTTTCTTTTATATAGGATATATCCCCAAAAGTTTTGGTAAATTATAATTACTACAATCTCAAGTGTATCGAGAATCAAGAATTCCGACTATTTCCTCAAAAGTATTGAAACATTTCCATTTTAGAATCATGTGGATGTAGGGTGTGAAAGGGGGAATGTGATTTTCCAGCTCATTTCAACGACTACTTTTTTGACACATTTGGATATGTCATAAAAGTTTTGCTTTATTTGAATGGTGATATGAAATTTCTTATTAGGCCCTCAAACTTTGAATTTATTATAATTTATGCCATTAACCTAAGATTTTGGGATTTTAGAAGGTCATTTAGTACTTTCTCTTATATAGGATATATCCCCAAAAGTTTTGGTAAATTGTAATTACTACAATCTCAAGTGTATCGAGAATCAAGAATTCCGACTATTTCCTCAAAAGTATTGAAACATTTCCATTTTAGAATCATGTGGATGTAGGGTGTGAAAGGGGGAATGTGATTTTCCAGCTCATTTCAACGACTACTTTTTTGACACATTTGGATATGTCATAAAAGTTTTGCTTTATTTGAATGGTGATATGAAATTTCTTATTAGGCCCTCAAACTTTGAATTTATTACAATTTATGCCCTTAACCTAAGATTTTGGGGTTTTAGAAGGTCATTTAGTACTTTCTCTTATATAGGATATATCCCCAAAAGTTTTGGTAAATTGTAATTACTACAATATCGAGTGTATCAAGAATCAAGAATCTTGACTATTTCCCCAAAAGTATTGAAACATTTCAGTTTTAGAATCATGTGGATGCAGAGTGTGAAAGGAGGAATGTGATTTTCCAACTCATTTCAATGACTATTTTTTTTACTCATTTGGATATGTCATAAAAGTTTTGCTTTATTCGAATGGTGATATGAAGTTTCTTATTAGGTCCTCAAACTTTGGGATTATTACAATTTATGCCTTTAACTTATGATTTTAGGGTTTTAGAAGGTCATTTAGTACTTTCTTTTATTTAGGATATATCCCCAAAAGTTTTGATAAATTGTAATTACTACAATCTCGAGTGTATCGAGAATCAAGAATCTTGACTGTTTCCTCAAAATTATTGAAACATTTCCGTATTAGAATCCTATGGATGCAGAGTGTGAAAAGGGGAATGTGATTTTCCAGCTCATTTCAACGACTAGTTTTTTAACTCATTTGGATATGCCATAAAAGTTTTGCTTTATACGAATGGTGATATGAAGTTTCTTATTAGGTCCTCAAACTTTGGATTTATTACAATAATGCCCTTAACTTATGATTTTGAGGTTTTAGAAGGTCATTTAGTACTTTCTTTTGTATAGGATATATCACCAAAAGTTTTAGTAAATTGTAATTACTACAATATTGAGTGTATCGAGAATCAGGAATCATGACTATTTCCTCCAAAGTATTGAAATATTTTCGTTTCAGAAGCATGTGGATGTAGTGTGTGAAAGGGGGAATGTGATTTTTCAGCTCATTTCAATGACTATTTTTTTTGACTCATTTGGATATGTCATAAAAGTTTTGCTTTATTCAAATGGTGATATGAAGTTTCTTATTAGGTCCTCAAACTTTGGGGTTATTACAATTTATGCCCTTAACTTATGATTTTAGGGGTTTTAGAAGGTCATTTAGTACTTTCTTTTATATAGGATATATCCCCAAAAGTTTTGGTACATTGTAATTACTACAATT
This sequence comes from Linaria vulgaris, assembly GCA_948329865.1. NCBI lineage: Eukaryota > Viridiplantae > Streptophyta > Magnoliopsida > Lamiales > Plantaginaceae > Linaria > Linaria vulgaris. Next base: position 7,993,516 of record OX415249.1, on the reverse strand, counting down.
TCGAGTGTATTGAGATTTGATTGTTTCCTCGAAAGTATTGAAACATTTTCATTTTACAATCTTGTGGATGCAGAGTGTGAAAGGGGAAAACTACTTTTCGAGCTCATTTCAACAATTATTTTTTTTGACTCGTTTGAAATAGTCACAAAAGTTTAGTTTTATGTGAGTGGGGATATGAGTTTCGTAGGGTCACCAAAGTTTGAATCTATTACAATCTGTTCCTTGGAATTTTGGTTTTGTGGTTTGAGATGATAAATGACTTGTAGGATAGACCCCAAAGTTTTGGTACATTGCAATAAAACAATCTCGAGCATATCGTATATTCGAATTTCCGACTGCTTTCTCAAAAGTTTTGAAATATTTTTGTTTACAAATTTTTGTGGATGCAAAGTGTGAAAAGCAGAAAGTGATTTTCCAGCCCATTTTCAACAACTATTATTTGACTAATTTGAAATATGTCCATAAAAGATAAGTGACTGAAATACAATACATAATCGGTAATTCGGTCTATAAGTATGAGAATTGCTTGTGAAATTTCCAATTTAGGTTTTTCTATGTAAGGAGTAGGCCCTCAAGTTTTGGTAAATTGCAAGTGCTCCACAATATCATAGATTTTCTAGCTTTCAATCTCGAGCTTATTGAGAATCATAATTCCTTCCTACCTATTTCCCCGAAAATACTTGTTTTCAAGTCATATGAGTGTGAAGTGTGAAGTGTGAAAGGCATAAAGTGTTTTTCCAGCTCATTTTCAACGACTACTTTTTTGACTTATTTGAAACAGGTCATAAAAGCTTATATGGCTGAAATATAATACAAAATCGAGAATTTAATCCATGAGTATACAAATTATTTCTGTATATTCAATATTTATTTAGTTCATTGCCTTTCTTTTATTCTTTATGTTATTTGGTCAGATTATATTATGGAGAATTTATTGATTTATAAAACAAAAAATGCACATTTTATTGATTTATACATTGCATAAAAAGCAAGTGCAATGGAAATTCTATGAAAATATATTTCTAGTTATCTCGTGTCTTTTGCCTAAAATACGATGATAATGAAGTCTTCGACAACATTAAGGATGGGCAACTGAGATGCTTTGAATTTTCACGATATTATTAAAGTTTCTATTGTTTAATTTTTTTATTAATATATCACATTTCAATTTGAAATCTTTTTTTTTACAATGTGTGAATTTGTATACGCAGTAATCGAATTCATCAACAAGCCACACAAATTGAAAATCAAATTGAACAACATTATCGACGATTGTGAAATTGAACGGTTATAATTTGAGAGAACAATCTCTCTTCTCTTATCTGGGTGAAATTATATTCGAATCAAATGAAAATAAAATTTAAGGTCGGTGTTTTTCCTAGGTTAAAATACACTTAATGGCCAATAGTTGCTAAATCGAGAAATCACTGAGAATAACGGATAACGAAAACTCAAAATATTTCTTTAAGTGGAAACTTGTTACATTCTTAGTTAAAACTGGATTTTAAGTTGTCTGACCCCCCCCCCCCCCCACCCCCACCCCCACCCACCCCCCTAAGAGGGTCATGGATGTCAAGGATGCCCATCGTGGACATCATAAGATTGAATGATTATATAGGCAGTGGCTTGATCAAAATGTATGATATTTTGTGTTGATTCGACATGTGAAACATTTTGAGCAGACCATGTTGAACCTTCTCTCGGACAAATAAGTAATTGATATGAATATGTTTAGTGTGTTCATGATGCACTGGATTCATGGCAATGTTGTATGCATTCTTGTTGTACTTGAATAAAAGAAGAACTCTTCTTTGCTTGACTCCGAGATCTTGAAGTAGTTGATTGATCCACAAAATTTCACAGTTGTAGGGGAAATAACCCTGTACTCAGCCTCTATAGAAGACACGCTTATTGTTGGTTGCTTCTTGGCCTTCCATGAAAGTTTCTATTGTAGATATCATATCATGTATTACTTCTTTTGGTATCCTCACATCCAGCCTAGTTACTGTCACGAAATGCTTTGATGTGAGGCTCAGATTGTGTTGAAAGAAAGATTCATTTACCTAGAGAGGACTTGATGTATCTGAGGACTCAATGAGCAGCTGCCAAATGGTTGGTAGTTGGGTGAGCCATGTGCTGAGTTAAGTATTATATGTTATAAGAAAGATGTGGTCTTGTCATAGTGAGGTAGAGTAGTCTGCCAACCAGTCTTTTGTTTATTGATGCATCAAGAAGAGTTGGTGAATCATTGGCTATGAGTTTAGACTTGCAGTCCATTGGGATATTGCTTGGTTTACACCCTAGGTATCCTGTTTCAGAAAGGATATCCAAAGCATACTTTCTTTGTGATAAGCTAATCCCATCTTTGCTTCCTGCCACTTCAATTCTCAAAATATATTTTAGTGTGCCAAGATCTTTTATAATGAAGATAGTTTCTAGATGTTGCTTGACGTTAGATATCTCAGTAAGATCATTGCCAATTAATATAATATCATCCACATAAATGCACAATGTTGTACAGTTAGTGCTAGTATGCTTGATGAATAAGAGTCTGAAACTGATTGATTAAATCCATAAGCAATTAAGCAAGATGTTAACTTGTTGTACCATTGGCGGGATGCCTGCTTTAATCCATATAAACTCATTTTCAGTAGAAAAAGTCTTGTATCAGAGGGATCACAATAACCAAGAGGTGGCTTCATATATATTTGTTAATCAAGATAACCATGCAGAAATGCATTCTTGACATCTAATTAATGCAAAAACCAATTCTTAGATTCAGCGATGGAAAGTAAAATCCTTACAGTGGTTAACTTGGCAATTGGTGAGCAAGTGTCAAAGTAATATAGACTTTCCTCTTGAGTATACCTTTTTGCATCTAACCTGGATTTGTATCTCTCTACTATGCCATGAGATTTATCCTTGATCTTGTTCATCCATTGCAATGTTGGTTGGCTGGCAGTGGAGTGAGTACCCGGGTGTGTGTTTTCTCTAAAGCATTGAGCTCAATTTTCATTGCATCATGTAAAGACTTAGAGAGACTGTAATCATAAACCTTTAAATATGTAGGAGTTTGAATGGTTCTAGAAGACTTTCTTGTAGTTATAGGTGCTTTATTGTTTGTGCATCTGTAGAATCAGGGATAACTTGTTTAGAGTTACCTAGTGAAACAATATTGTGTTGCATTGAATTGTCAAATTGAGTATGGTCCTGGGTGATGTTATTAGATTCTAGAATGAAGGAATTCTCAGTTTTAACGGTGTTGTAAATGTCTGGAGTAGGTGTTAGTAAGTGTTGCTTAGATGCTTCTTCTGAATGTGTTGGCAAGGATTCTTGAGTGTAACTTGTAAATCAAGGATTATAGGTTACAATAAAGGGGTTAGTTACATATAAATATTGTTTTGTAATCCAGAAGGTTCATCATAGGTATTGTTTCTATTTTTGAGAGGGAGTATTGACTCATGAAATATAACATTTCTAGATATGAATACAATATTATTCATCATGTTGAGCAATATAGCCCTTTGTACCCCTTGGATACCCCAAAAAGATAGATTGACTAGTGCTATGATCAAATTTATGCCTATTGGCAGTTAATGTTGATGCATAACTGAGACATCCAAATATTTTCAGCAAAGAGTAATCAAATATTTTATTGTATAACGCTTCATTAGGTGATTTATCCTTTTGGACTTTTGAAAGTAACATGTTGATTAAGAATGTAGCCGTTGAAACACATAAACTCCAATAGTTCAAGGAAATACCAGATTAGAATCTGAGTGCTCTTGCCACTTTACGCAAGTGTTGGTGTTTTCTCTCAACCAAGTAATTTTGTTGTGGTGTTTCCATACAGCTAGTCCGATATTTAATGCCGAGTGAAGTGTAAAAATCTCTCATTATGAACTCTTCTCCACTATCAGACCTTATATTTTAACATGAAACTCTGTCATAACAACTTGGTAAAAGTTTTGCAGGTGAGTTTTAAATTCCGACTTTTACTTCATGAGGTACAGGTACACCCAAGTATACTTTGAATAATCATCAACAAGAGTTAAAAAAATTCTATAGCCATGAACATGAACGGATTCCCATATATCACAATGCAGTAATTCAAATATAAATGAAGTTGCAGAGTTACTAACTAAATATGATAATCGTTTTTGCTTGGTGAAGTGACATGTTTCACAATAAAACTCCTTATTTCTTTAGAGACACCAAACATCACTTACGCTTTTTAAAACACGATTTTGATAAAAAAAAAAAAACAATGATTAGAATTTAGGTTATTCAACTTTGTAGATTGTACTATTCCATATCATTTTTATCGAATCCATATTACTTCAGAAAAGAATTTTAATTTAAATTCAATCGCGATTGGACTATATTATATTATGTCCCCAAACTTCTGTTATAGCTACTTCTATTCTCAGCTTCTTCACACACACCATTCTCAATATCTCCAAAAATGAAGAGACCAAAAGCCCCTTTTCCTCCTCCCTCATCACCACCTCCGCCGCCACCCTCAACCCCACAGCAACCACCATACCCCCGCCACAAACCAATTTCCAAAAGAACCCCTCTACTTTTCCATAATCCCGAAACAGCCCCCATCAAATTCAAACCCCTCAACATCGACAAATCCGAACTCTACCTCCCCCTCACATTCCCCACCGGCCAAACTTTCCGGTGGAAGAAAACCGGCCCTTTACAGTACACCGGTCCCATTGGGCCCCACCTCGTCTCCCTCAAACACCTCGACGACGTCGGCGTGGGGTATTTTTGTCATTTCACAGAAGATGAGGAGTTAGCAAGAAAGGATCTTTTTGAGTTTCTGAACATGGGTATTTGTTTAAATGAGATGTGGGATGGGTTCAAGGCTTGTGATGAGAGGTTTGCTGAGCTGTCAATGTATTTGGAGGGTGCCAGGGTGTTGAGGCAGGACCCCTTGGAGTGTTTGTTTCAGTTTATTTGCTCGTCGAACAATCATATACAGAGGATTGGGAAGATGGTTGATTTTTTGTCGTCGAAGGGGAGGTTGTTGGGTAATGTGGGTGGTTTTGATTTTTACGAGTTTCCGACGATTGAGAGGCTGGCGTTGGTGTCCGAGGCCGAGCTTAGGGAGGCTGGTTTTGGATACAGGTTGAGTTTGTTGTATGTCGGTTTTTGGGCTTTATGTTTGAATGAATGTTATGTGTGTGTATTTGATCACTGTTATTACGAATGTAGGCTTGTGTACGTTTGAATCCTATTTTGAATGTCTGTATGTTGCTGACGTAGAATATCAATGCACCGTTGTTCATTGATAAGTCTAGCGTATAGCATTTAATGAAGGCACTTTGGAGTTGGTTATGTGGAATCTGTAAAATATTGATTTGGACATGTTTTTTTTGTCCTGGGGTTGTTCTCTCTGATTGATACCGATACTGGAAGTTAGGGAGTGTTTGGGATAAGTCAATGAACTCTAGATAAATCTTTCATTATTTCAGCTCCTTAAACATTTGCTGTAGAATAGGCGATGGATTTTAGTTTAGTTTAGCTATCCTTACGAGTGGCATGTAATCGATAAGAGTAGTTGCCTCTGAATTGCATATTGGCATTTCCCACATTTCTCTTGTTACTCCAGTTGATCAAATTTCTTTTGAATGAGGTCTGATTACTTGAGAGGAACTATCTGCTGTTGTAACACATTTTAGTTCTACCTTGGAAAATGAACAGGGCGAAATATATTGTTGGCACCGTGGCAGCTTTGCAGTCAAAACCTGGTGGAGGTGTGGAGTGGCTTACCTCCCTTCGTCATTTGGATCTTCAAGAATGCATCGAGGGTCTCACTAGTTTACCTGGTGTTGGTCCGAAGGTGGCATCGTGCATTGCTCTCTTCTCTTTGGATCAACATCATGCTATACCTGTTGATACTCATGTGTGGAAGGTGAGTGAATAAGAATTGTCTCATTTCTACTCTAAAGGTTAGAGTAACTATATCTAGGCTTCGTCCAGTTTACTTCAAAATTGCCATCCTAAAATTGACTAACTATATATACATGTAGAAGATTATTTCATGCTCTATTGCTTCTCTTTGTAAAGTAGCCTTTGTATTCTGTTCCCAACTCTCAGTTATTAAACAGGATGATTATCTAACAAAATACTACAACTATCTGAAGTGCGTTATACGCACATACCTTTAGATGTTCAAATTTCCACACTTGGAAAAAGGAATGACTCAGTTCAAAGTTTCTTGATTGAACTTTTGTCTAATCATTTTCATTCCCCTATAATCTATTGCTCAAGAACGCAATAAATTAACTTAAAAGTGGGGCTTGCAGCTATGTAGTTTGAGTTGAATCATTATGAATTTATTTTTTCTTAACTTCACCTGTAGGCTCATCTGCATATATTCGTGAATTTGTGCTAGAGTCATACTTAGCATGAGTTTAAACAGAAAATCTGTACAGTTTATATTTTCTAAGTTGGTAACAAGATATTTCTGTTTCAAATATAATAGATTGCAACCAGGTATCTCATGCCTGAACTGGCGGGCACCCGTTTGACCCCCAAAACTTCTATCCTCGTGACGAAGGCTTTCCTGAGCAAATACGGAAAGTATGCTGGATGGGCACAAACCCTGCTTTTCATTGCCGAACTACCTTCTCAGAAAGCGATCCTGCCATCGAACTCTCAGAATACTGAGGAAAGAAGAAAACTTCAAAAAACTGACAAGGAAATGCATAAGACTGAGTGAAATCTGCCAAAACAACAAGTATGGCTGAAACCGGAGAAATTTTCATGTTTTTACATCTTCGATTCATCTCATTTGTACTGATGAAAAGACTGCCAAAGAGAAGAAGGCGTAAACGTATATGGAATCACAATGCTGCAGCGAAGTGGACATTTCTCCTCATAACTAGCAAACATGCACCAGACATGATAATGGGCTCTTTCATATTTTCTGCTTCTTGATGTTTACCATTAAGGATGTAAAGCTTAAGATGGTAGAGGATTTGACTTCTTGGTTGCCAGCAAATTAAGAAATCTCTCTATTCATATTAAACCAGAGAAATTCCAGGCCCAGTTGAGCTTTCTGTACTGTATAATATGCATGTATGGCTAAGTGGGGAGGGCTTGATGCTTGTTGGCTGAGGTTCATGACTATAACTATTTGACTTGATACTTTTCGCAACTTTTGGAAAGCCATCCATTAAATCTATCTATGTTCATTATTATGAGGTCTACAAAAAGATATATTTACTACACTGACTATATGCAAACAGGGGAAAGAGATACTCGGCACTCGTGAGATACAATGGTTCGTGCCTTTTCAAGAACCGTGTATCTGATGAAGTTCTGCTCAGGAGTCAGTTCAAAGATGCATCATAACCTAGGTGTACAATTCGAACGTTAAATGGCAAAATTGATGTTATTTCTCAGCCATTTGCCTTCTGTGCTGGTTACAGTACTTTTAACTGATTGTTTGATCATGAATGCTAAGGCACTTTATGTTACCCTAGTTCGATTAAGTGGACTAAATTGTAAGGTACAGTCTAATTGCCGTATTTGATGAAAGCATTGTATTTGGTGGATCAATAGATTCCAAATTAACAGTGTATTTGTCATTCCATGAATTCATGTAGATGGTTCTATCTATATTGCTTATCATTTAGACTTTGTTGTGTTCTGTGGATCAATAGATTTCTGATTTAGAAATCTAACTCTCCTTCCTTGAATTCCTTTGATGATTGTGATCGTAAAATCAGTACTCATATGTGCACTGGTTATTTTCTGCACTTCAGTTGCTCAAATACGACGAAACCTTAACTGGTTTGGGTCCCGGGATTCCTCAAAAGTCAGATACACATAGATTACATTAATACAGAACAAAAGGAAATTTATGAATTGAATCTACTATGCAACCTGATTGAAAATGTATTTCCATTAGTTTACGCCATGTCTGTTAAAATACTGATAAGTTACATTTACTTAATTCTAAGTCTCTGCATTTCATTGACCCAAAATTGCCATTTTTCCGTTTTGAACTGAAAATGTTCAGCTATTGAGAAGGCCGGTGTCATTGGCACTGAACTTCAATCAAAAGACTTTTTGGAAATTGACTGTAACTGTCTCTACGGATATGCGAAGGGGATCACCAGTTTCTTCTTCGAATAAGACTAACAAGTTATCTGTAGGTTTCAGAAATGATCTTGGTATATGATACCTGAGATTTTTATAGGCAAGATCAGTAAAAGAACATGAATTTAGTTGAAATATATATATATATATATATATATATATAGATGAAACAACATACATTTTAAATTGGAACACAACATCTGGTGTTAGTTGACAACTTGACATGTAATATTTACCTTATTTGTGAAGGAGAGCCATCAGGCTTCCGAAACGAGATCCAATACCGACCAATACTCTCGCTGTTTATCCATGCCTCCCCTTTTCCCATTGAGCCGAGATTTAACACGACTGGATCACTACCCTCAGGTGCATCAAATTTGGACTGGTACGAGGTAATATAATGGTTATTTAGAGCAGAAATTGTATCGACCAAACATAGAAGTAGAAATTATATCGTTCGCTGCCATGAATATGAATACTTTTCTGTGATTTTAGGATTTTAATAAAAAATCTAGTCATAAAAAAGACTAAATCACTATAGTTGTTCAAATCAGTGGAAGTTCGACATAAAATTCACATTTTTACCTTGTACCATGTGAGTGGCTTAGAGGAGGTGTTAAAATTTCTCCATTGTGGACCATTTGCACCTTCATCTGTGTAAAGCTGTAACTTTTCTCCCAGTAAACCAACCTTTTATACACATTGTAAATGAAGCCAAAGTTAACCATAGCAGAAATAAGTCATATTTTATTAAGGAGTAGAGTTTTCTACTTTCATTTAGATACAATCACAAAGCATAATCTCCAATAGATTTCTGGGTTTAACTGGTGCTTGTGGGATCAAGCAAAATAGTCACCTGATATCCCCAAGAATAGCTCGTCAAATTTTTAATCACATTATTTTCTCGAATGCTCACGCTTTTCGGTCCAGCACCATTTCGCTCGAGAAATGCCCCTGAATCCTACACTTTCAAGCAAAAATTTGAACCGTTTCATAGATTTGTAGTAGTAACACAGCCTTCGTTATAACCTTTACAACAGAATTTTCAACAAAGATGTTGGATTTACTTGCAATCACAAAATTATGATTTCACTGAAATATGCTCAGATGGACCGGTAAGGAAGTAAGGTAGCGTTATACCGGTAGCCCAACCGTGTTGCTGAGTAATGAGATGTTGTTGCCTCCACTTCCTAAAGTAACATTTGTCTCCCAAGTGAAACTCGGATTCCTTTTCCTCCCACGCTTTGAACCTAAGGGTGAGAATCTTTGTCAAGAACACTGACATTTTCTTGAATAAATAGGACTAAAAAACATTTCATTTACTGTGAATTCTTACCAAGAAGTTCGCCGTTGAGAAATACACGCAATACGTGCCCAAGATATTTTACAACGAGCACAGACTGCAAGTCGTTAGATTTTTCGTAGCTGCCACAAGCATATAGTTAATCCATAAGCGTATAAACAACGATATGGCCTTTTTGATATTTTATCGCATTTGAGTTTAATAGATTCTAGAGTACTAAATATAGATTTTTTTGGGGTGTTACTTAGAAATATTCGATACAAATCTTGGAGTCATATGTTGACAGATTTGCAAGCCATTGATGATTTGCTGCAAGCACATTATAGATGTTCAAACTTATTAAGTCATAAAACATTACCTGGCAGTGTACCATAGATAATCAGATGTATCTTTAGTGGTGTTTGTCTGCTCCAACAATTGACTTGATCTCATCAATGTCTCGTTATAAACAGGAACTACTTCATCGAATTCTTGCCATTTGTCTGGTAAGTCCAACTTCACAACTATTTGTGTTGATCTTGTGCTGACTTGAGTACTAACCTGTTCATAGGTTAATCATTATTTTCTTTTATTTTTAAATTACAATTATTTACTCTCTTTTTCTGATACATGCCTCAGCTGTGTTAAACACGACAGTTTTGCAGTCAGGTAAGATGCTAATTGATTTGAGAGGGAGTTGGTACGTCACGTTTAGAAATTGGACCGTTGCGTTTGCTTTAGCTGTGTTCACTAGAAATGCTGCACATTCTCCAGATTGTCCTTGATACATATAGGCCTGGTACGTATTAAGTTTGAATACAAACTATTTGTCGATAAAAGGAATAATATGTCGAAAATGTTAGAGATCCTACTTCTTGTAGTGCACCCAAAGAGAAATTGGTTTGTACTCCATAGAGCAATGTCTGTGAGCATAGGTTAACTGCAGAATGCAACTCCTTGAGATGACCCCATTTTGGCTGATTGATTAGTCCTAAAAGAATTTCAAAGAGTTACTTTTAGAAGTTACTAACATTACTTAACGAATATGATTTCGAGGCGAATTCATATGATGTTACCGTATTCATCCAAGGGAGCTGGATCGTAGTATTTGGTAAGTACGAATGCTGAACCGGTCCTTCCGAAGTTGGTTCCTCCGTGATACTTAGTCGAAAACGTGAAATAATAGGCGTTAGTTCTTCCATAGGTTGGATGGTAGTAGAACAATATTTGCACGAACTAAACAAATATTACCATATAATAATTTATGAAGCTTCCATTTTTCGCGGTTATAAACAGAGCAGTATGATATGCAATGTTCTCTGCTGTTCTGGTTCTTGTATTATTGCCGTATATGTCATAGCTTCATGCAAAGAATAAAATAAAATGAATATTCTTAGTCATGCGGTAGTACTATTAGACATTAAGACTTAATTTTTAGGCAACTTACTGATGTGTCCAATTTTCTGTCCAAAGTGCAGGTTTTTTTGGTGAATTTGGCCCAACAAATGTTTCTCCACATCTTTGCCCATTGCATGTATTAATCTGCAAATTTACCAATTCTTATAGCATCCAACAATAGCTTAGTCGAAAAATTCAAAATGTTTTCGTTTCGAATTACGTCGAAACTAGACATAAATTATTTCTCAAGTTCATTTTAACATCTCTATCTTGGTGATTCTTGATGAAAAAATGTCTAACAATTAATAAATAGATTGTGTTTGTCGAGATCAAAACTTTGATCCATAGGTCTAGTGATGACTATCGTTTTTCGACGTCGCATAGTTTGATAAAAATACTGGATCGTGAGACGAGATCAAATTTGGGCAGTGCAATAAAGTTCGATAAGATTACCATTGGATCGGGAGCGTTGTCTTGTTTGCACATAACCCATGGAACACCGGTTTTAAGGTCCACAGCCAGCCTTGCGGCCCAAGTGACATATGGTGGGCCTTTCTCATTGAAGCGTCTTTCTATGCTTTGGTACTCATTTTCAATCTGCACAAGTGTCGCGATTTTAATTTTTTTCGTTCTTATAATTATTAATAAAAAAAGGTGGATATAATTTTCACCTGTGAAAGTATAATAGGACCTCCTTCTGAAGCAAATAAATTCTCCGATTTCATCAGGGTAACAATTTTTGTGGCAAATTGTTTCATATGAAACTGGAGAGTTATCACATTTTATTTGCTAGCAAAGATGATTAATAAAATTGGAAGTGTTAATATCTTAAAATAAAATTGATACCTTGAATGGTTCGTTGTCTGATCGGTATACAATGTTGGGGGCATCATGCAACCAGAATGGGAGACCACTGCAGTACCAATTATGTGAGCATTACAAATTCGGCAAAAATGGATTTTTGTTTGTAAAATTTTAATTTTGGGTAATCATTCTTACTTCTTAGTGCTTTGCCAAATCAAAAATGGTCGGGTAATAACAGTATAAATACTGATTTTGGAATAGTAAATTGAGCGGAAAATATACTACAGTTTATGTTGTGCGAAATAATTCAATATGTGATATAAGAAAACTACTAAAAATTATAGTCACATCTGTTAATGAAATATTGTCAAAGTTAGATAGTCGATATTTTACTTTTTGTATAAGAAAAGAGATTATTTGTTATGGGTCTAGTTATTATTATTATTATTATTATTATTATTATTATTATTATTATTAGATTTGTCTTACCATGCGTATAGCAGTTAGTAGGATTTGAATTATTGGCAGTTAGATTGTTAGTGGGAAGTTATCTTGAATTCAGTTTGTGTACTATATGTAAGGCAGCAAACCGTGAATGAAGATTAAGAAGAAAATAAAAGTTAATTTTGTGTTATCTCTTTCTTAATCCTCTTTTCTAAGGAGATTTAGTCCTTTCTCGAATTAGGACCTAACATTTGGTGTTTTCATCATTGATGAACTCGCAAATGCCTCACCGATCAAGTCAGTCACACGCCTCATCGGCGACTCTGTTAATGACAGAAACGCTCCGCCAAATTCAGAATGACGTGGCAGAATTTCGACTTCAACATCGCCATTTTATTGAAGAATTTCAGACTTTTCAATCTGAAATGACGATGTTGGCTGGAGGCGACTCACGTTTTGCTTGTCACGCCACACACTCAACTTTACACCAGTTGAGAATGACGTCTGCTCCACCACCTTCGCCAACGACATCCTCTAAACTTCCTACTGCTTTTATCGACAAAATCAAAACAATAACAACCCCAATTCACACTTCCATCCTTTACTCCACGGAGAAAACTCAACAAAAAATGCAATCTCAAAACCTCCAAAGAGATGCCCTTTCACCCACAAGTCATACTGCCGCACACCCGACCGTTCCGTTTAACATTATTTTCACCCTTTTATGTTCTTGGCAACTAAAAACCACGTAGCTTCCCTAAAGACAGAGGCAAACACCATGTTTTCTTTCTTTATCAGATTGCCCAAATTCTAAAAGCACCAAGTTGGATTTCGGTGGTTCATGAATACTTACTCTATACCAACAATATCTTGCACAAAAGGGCAGTGGAAGAATTCGAGCACGTGATTCCGGTTCCTTGCCGCGGCTAGACAGTCTTCCATATCGTATTGTTACGGTTACGACGAGAAGGAACGACGACGACAATTGCTTTGTATGATGAAGTAGTTGATTTCCCTTCTTCTTTTCATCACGATATGGAGCGTAAAGACATAGGACAACAATTGGATGGACTGAAATCCTGCTACCAAAGTTTTGTTTGCCGTCCGTCACTATGGAAGAAATACGAGTTTCCCGACCACAACACAATTCCCTACTTTTTGGTTAACAACCAACTTCTTCCTCGAACTTCTTCCTCAACTAATGTCAATTGTGTTCGGCATGCTCTGACCATGTTTCACGCCTACTACCAGATCGAATTTTCAGAGAGTCCCAAGCCTTGAGGACAAGGCTCGTGTGAGGGGTGGGGTATTGTTATGGGTCTAGTTATTATTATTATTATTATTATTATTATTATTATTATTATTATTATTATTATTATTATTATTAGATTTGTCTTACCATGCGTATAGCAGTTAGTAGGATTTGAATTATTGGCAGTTAGATTGTTAGTGGGAAGTTATCTTGAATTCAGTTTGTGTACTATATGTAAGGCAGCAAACCGTGAATGAAGATTAAGAAGAAAATAAAAGTTAATTTTGTGTTATCTCTTTCTTAATCCTCTTTTCTAAGGAGATTTAATCCTTTCTCGAATTAGGACCTAATATTATTGAAATCACGTTTAATGGGAAAGAGAAAAGATTAGAGAATATTTCTATTTTCTTGATTTGCGGGGTATAAATGGCTGTGTAGAGAAGTTTAAAAGAGAAAAGTTAAAAAATAATTGTTAACAGGGTAAAAATTCATGTGCTTAAAAGATACTATAAGTCGATTACTAAAATTGCCGGATATATTATTATATGATTTGTACTCGCAATCGCAAAATATCCGTATCGTACAGTGAGGACCTCGAGTCCCTCGGGTTACGAGATCACCCCCTATCGGAGAACTCATCCCGAGAGCCTGTATCACCAAACATCACTTCACGAAGACAGAGCGAAGCCCTCGGAAATCAAATCAGACCTCTCCGAAACCCTGCCTAACCCACGGAACCCGAAGACCAAGATATAAACACCTATCAGAGTACACATCAGAAGAAGGCATCCCGAAGATAAACCGCTATCGGAACTACAACAACATCGGACGAACATTCCTTCCACTTATCCAACGTTTCCGATAGGTACTGCCCCTCGGAGAGAAGAAAACTAAAGAGTCAGCTCATCAGAACCTATTGAAGCTATCAGAAAGGATAAACCATCCTAATCAGCGCACCGTCAGCAGATATACCCAACAGATCAAATTTATCCCTTAAACGCATGCATAATGACACATATGAACACATGCATAGTGACACATGTCTCTAAAAGACTTCTATAAAAAGCAAAGATAAGAAATCAGAAAGAAAGAGGCGCTGCCAAGGAGGGCGCGCCCAAGGGAACTCATGTTCTCTATAAAACTAAAAAAAGGCTCCAGGGGAGAGAAATAACTTCTTTCTTTCTGGAGGCTTCACAAGGGTCAACTCTTTCAACATATAAAATCCACACAATCAATAAAATCGACATACTCCAAAATAATCAACACCAAGAACAAGAACTATGAGTGGCTTGATTCCCAATCGGGGGATACGTAGGCACCTCAGAAAATATCCGAGCCCAGCCCCAAATCAATAAAAATCAACAATCCCCTCGGGTCGGGATAGACGTTCCAACCCAATAAAAATATGTTCAGTTAAATAGGGAATAATTCCAAACCCGTTAACAATAATAATAGCTACTTATAGAAACATCTCCCACCTAACCAAAATCTGTTTATAAAAACACTACTTTCAAACACTAATTTATAACTTTTCAATTGAGAAAAACCCTTAAGTAAAATACACAAAAATATATACATTATTTTTACATAAACCTGTTTATGTGAATGTCTTTTTCGAAAAGCATTTGGCTTACAATTTTGTCGTGTTCTCTTGAAAATTATGTCATTTGATGCATGAAGTGATGAAGATATATACTTTGGTATATCATTATATCGTCAGATAAATTAGGCTTAAAAATGTCTTAATTAAATAGACATAGTGAAATGAGATATACAATTATAATTTTTATTACCCGTATGACCATTCAGCTTCAATAAATGGCCCAATTCGAAGGAAAACATATAGACCTTGAGCTTGGACTTCCTTGATAAATCTTACTATGTCACGTCTTCCATTGAAATCATACTGTAATTATCATGTAAAATTAACCAACACAATTAGTATCATATATATATAGAAATAAACATTAATATCTTCAAGAAAAAAAATTAAGAAAAAAAATGCTCATAATTCAAATTACTCCTAACATTATGGCTGATTGTAAAGGTCTCTTTCATGTCTTAATATTTAAGGATGGGTCGTTGTCGATTAGGTCACAATACATGCATGAATTTGATCCACTGGGAGTCTCCTACAAACTCCAGTACGCACGGTTTTAGTGAGTGTCTCCCATCAGTTTAAAAAGTAAATACACCGCATAATAAATTTTCTCCTATTCCCTTTTTGATTTCTGGTTTTTAATGACCTGATACGGAAAATATAATGATTAAACATTTTTTAAACTATATTCCTTTTTTTTTATTGTTATCTCAATTGTATGTTTGTATTAAAACTAGGCACTACAAAAAAATTGGGTCTTTCCCGACCGCAAAATCGGTCGGGAATAACCCATTTGCGGTCGGGAAAGACCCTTTCCCGACCGCATTGCGGTCGGAAAATCGCGGTCGGTGTTGCTTCGGTCGGGAAAAGTTTCCCGACCGCAGCTCGGTCGGGAAGAACTTTTCCCGACCGGCATGCGGTCGGAAATTTGCCGACCGATTATTCCGACCGCACACCGGTCGGAATATTTCCCGACCGCATATCGGTCGGGAAATACTTGAATTTTATTCCCGACCGCACTGCGGTCGGGATTATATGAATTTTTGTCCCGACCGGATAGCGGTCGGGACTATTCCCGACCGCAAAGTGGTCGGGATTAAAATTCATGTTATTCCCGACCGAGGCCCGGTCGGGAATAATATTCAAGTATTTCCCGACCGATTCGCGGTCGGGAATAATAATCATCAGAACAAAAAAAAAAATATCCCGGTAATAAAATTACCGGAATATTATTTTTTTAATATTTTGCAATATTTGAAAAATATTATTTAGTTTTTGTGTTTGTAATAATTAAATTTTTGATTCATTGCTTAGTCTAAAACACAAAAAAAATAAATAAGTTTTTGATTATTGAAAATTTGAATAAAGAAGTGAAAAATTTTAATTTTGAAGTTGAAAGAAAGAAGGTTTTGAAAAAGTGTATGAATATGAAAAAAGTGTTTGAAATTTTTTTTGAAGAGGAACAAAGTGTGTGGAGATGGAAAAATGAGGAGAATAATGAAGTGTATTTATAGAAAAAGTTGAAATTTTTTGAATTTTCGTCAAATTTGAATTTCCCACCAAGTCCCGCCATTTTTTTCGATTATTCCCGACCGATATTCGGTCGGGAATGTTTAATTTTTTCAAAAATTTCAAAAAACCGCCAATTTTTCAAAAAATACCGACCGAAATTCGGTCGGCAATACTTTGCAGCCCAGAAACTCGCGACATACCGACCGCACTGCGGTCGGGAATAAGTTTAAATTTTATTCCCGACCGCAAGGCGGTCGGAAATGCCTTTAAATATTAGTCCCGACCGGCATGCGGTCGGGAATACCTTTAAATTTTATTTACGACCGCCGTGCGGTCGGCAATAATGGCAATTCCCGACCGCATTGCGGTCGGGAAAAATAGTAAATTTTACCTTTTTTCGATATTTTGGAAAATCTTGATGTGTTTGTTAAGTATAACTATAGAATCTCATTAAATTCATGAATTGCACTATTAGTTAGTTTGTTTAATGTACTTTTAATTATTAAATTAGTATAGTTTATCGGAGCATAAGTTAAGTTAGTTTGGAGTTATACCTATAATAATCATACGTAGTATATAGGAGTTCACAATTGTCAATTAACATTTGTTACGAACGTTAATATAGAGAGGCTAATTGTGATATATATATATATGTTAACATTTGTTTAACATAATCGTAAGTAGTTACATTATTAACAACTATATATACTAATCTATTTATAAGTGACAATATGAATCGACACTTCAAACGATTCATCAACGTGCAACTAAATTTAATTTTTTTTGAGATTTTTAGTAATATATAACTAATACTGATTTACTCGATCATTAAATAACGAATTTACCTAAAATTGAGAGCGAAATTGTGAAATTAAGAATATGAATATTATTCCCGACCGCGTACCGGTCGCCAATAAGCCTAAACCCTAAACCCTAAACCCTAAACCCTAAACCCTAAACCCTAAACCCTAATATTCCCGACCGCCACGCGGTCGGGAACTTTCCCGACCGCATTGCGGTCGGGAATAAGGGTATTCCCGACCGCAATGCGGTCGGGAAGTCTCGGCCCAACTGTGCGGCCCAGCTGGGCCGAGATTAGGGCGACACTCTGGGCGGGAAATTTCCCGCCCAGAGTATTCCCGACCGCAATGCGGTCGGGACAACTTGTACCGACCGCAATGCGGTCGGGAATGGTTTTAATAAATGTCCCGACCGCATATCGGTCGGTAAACTTTATAATGACCGCATTGCGGTCGGGATTGCTCCCGACCGCATTGCGGTCGGGAGTTTCCGGTCGGGAAAAGTGCTGAAATCTTGTAGTGAGGGAAACATCAAACCCTCAACGTATGGGACCTTTTGTGACTTGCTTTTTTGAGAATTTTTTTCACCATTAAATTCCATCAACTTTGTCAACTTAGCTTGTTCCATTATCCAACAAGTACATACACCTGTGGCTTTTTTTGGACCAGAATAATTCCGATTTGAGCTGTTTTTTTTTTTTTTTTTTTTTTATGTTTCAACTTCCAAATATACCCACAACTTTGGAATGTAAAATTGAACGCAAAACAACTCTTAGTACGTGGAGAAAGTCACCTGTCCACGTCTTGGCTCATGAAGGTTCCAAAATACGCAAGTAGCAATTGCGTTCAGTCCACCACTTTTGGCTTTTGAAATCAGTGATGGCCACATCTGTAAGTACAATTTATCATTAAATGCTAATAAATTCGTAAAAATTATTGAAACGTCTCACATTGTTGGAATAATTATTGGACATCTCTTGAATATGAAAAGACATTATTGCACCATAGGCAACTGAGATTTAATTAATTTTATAGACTGTCCTTATTGTTACCTGTTTTGTATAAATAACCAGAGTTTGAAATCACCCTGTATCTATTATGGACTCTAGTACGTTTCTGTTTGCAGTGTATATGTCTAAATTTCTTTTTTTTTTTTAAAAAATCTAAAGGTTTGATCAAATTTTAAGTGTTGTCGTCAACCACCAAGTCAGTAAGTGTACCTAGATCCTCTCGGTTACAAGACAAACAGATGGAATTTCTGTCCATCTCTTTACCAAATATCATAAAGTTCACCACTTCATTCAACAAATAACAACCCCCCCAAAAAGACCTACAAAACACAGTGAAAGAGCTTAGGAACACATACATCAGGTGTACTTCTAGGATAATGAATTGAACCAGAGAACAAGAGCTGCCGTTTGCCATCAATAATAAGCGATCTTCCATCATACGTCACATTTGCACCATTTGTGACGCTTATACTAACCGCCGCGAATAGTACTCCGAACCACCACAAGCACTCTCTCATCACCACCATTTCTTACTGAAAAAATCTATAAAATGACTAATGGGATTCGGAGTGACCTTTAAAGCAAAAACATTCGAACAAAAAAGCTTAATTCTAAATTGAGCGAGGTGGTTTATACTTTATGAGCTAAGTGATGTACGAAATTTGAAATAAGATTCATGTAATATTTATGACTAAATAAGACTCGATAGTAGCTTGTTCTGTTAGGAATAAAAGGAATTAGCTAGATGACTTATATAGCTGGATACATGCCATAAGAAAGTTCATGAATCCTGGGACGAAATATAGTACTTTCATAGTTATATAATTTATTATATGAGAAATGGTAGGCTACTTTAAAATTAACGAAATAAATCATTTTTTTTAGAAAAGTGGTGGTTGTATTTTTAATGTATCATGTCACGACCAAATTGTTGGGTGTGAGGTAAAAAAGAACAAAAAGATGGCGACCTACAAATTAAATTTCATTAATTTCAAAGAAGAAAGTATTGCATGCATGATGCATATGTATTACTTACTTTTTCATTCTACAACATATATATATATACATATATATATATATATATATATATATATATTGTCACCAATATAAATGTGGTTTTGTGAATGTAATTCGTTTTTCCCCTGAGCATTAACAGTATTTATTGATTTTATGCAAATACCATCCTGTGTTGTGTTTGTGTCTAATTTGGCAAAAATCCATGTGCTATTTAATTAGTGATAAATGCCCATTAACGATTAGTTAGCAAAAAGTTAAAATCCACCTATACATAATTTGTTGGTTCATATAAATATTTTTATCCTTAAGAAGACCAAATTACCCCTAATGTACTCTTTTGTTGTTTCTTTAATTTGCAGTCGTGTGAATTAATACTCGTGATAAGAAGGTGTAATTATTTTCAATTTAAAACTAAAATAACATGGGGTCACTTTATTTCTTCGAAATAAAGTAATTATACCAACATAATGTTTATCAGGTTTTACCACTTAAAATTAACAAAAGATATTTTTTGTTAATTAAACACAAGATCAAACGTTTGAATGTAAACAAAATATTGTTGGATGTGAGGTAAAAAAGAACAAAACTTTGGCACCTATAAATTAAATTTCATCGATATCAAAGAAGAAAGTGTTGCATGTACATTTACTTACTCTTCTTATGCATGTACTATTTCAAATTGCCACCTAAGTACTCTACCATTTCAAATTAAACACGAAAGAAATTAAATTAAAAAAGTCGTGGTTGAATTTTTTGTGTATGATGTCACGACCAAAATGTTGGTTGTGAGGTAGAAAAGAACAAAAAAGTTGCACCTACAAAGTAGAAACTAAATTTCATTAATTTCAAAGAAGAAAGTATTCCCGGCATGATGCAAGTTTATTACTTACTTTTTTATTCTACAACCGCGCGCGTGCGACTTATAATATCACCGAATGTGATTTCGTAAATCTAATTCGCTTTGAGAAAAATTCCTCCTTTTTAGTTTTTTTTTTTAATACAATGTTGTGCCATAATTTGGTAATGACACATGGCAAGCTTACAAGTAGCCAACGCATGGCATTAGAAGTTTCTGCCACCGAAAATGTTCTAAGTGATAGAACACTTGAATACTGACAAGGTTACACGGTTGCACGCTAGCGAGGTAACAAGATAACAAAGTCGCAAGCTAGCATGGTAGCAAGATAATACGGTTGCATACTAGCAAGGTTGCACGCCGTAACAAGGTTGAATTCGTAGTAGCACATGTGCATACTAGCAAGGTAACACGACTGCATGCTATCAAGGTAGCAAGGTTGCACGCTTGCACTTGGACCAGGCCTCTAAGATGGGCTCAAGCCCATCTTAGGCCCGTGAGATATCTATAAATACCTCATCCTCTGAAGGCAAATGAAGAGAATTCACATCTGACTCTCTCTCTCTAAGTCAGAGCTTTCTCTCTCTAAGTCAGAGCTTTCTCTCTCTAGACTTTGAGAGCTCAAATTCCGTCTGACCCGCTCGGTCCGACGACGTCTTATGCGACATGGTCCATCAAGCTCTCGTGGACGCACAATCCAGTAAGGATTGGCGGCCCATCTGACTCGCTTTGGCCCAACAAGCTTCAAGCCCAACACAAGGCACACCCGTTCAGCACGGCCCAACAAGCCTCGAGCCCAACATGATGCATACCGTTAAGCACGACCCATTAGCTCGACGCGCAACAATGGCTGGCACAGAGAAACAATGAACTACGTTCGGCTTGATTCCCTATACGGGATACGTAGGCAGCTTGGCCCAACCCAAGTTCAGTCCGAAATCAACAAACTCCAAGTTCA
Organism: Linaria vulgaris; assembly: GCA_948329865.1. NCBI lineage: Eukaryota > Viridiplantae > Streptophyta > Magnoliopsida > Lamiales > Plantaginaceae > Linaria > Linaria vulgaris. The sequence continues at coordinate 7,972,462 of OX415249.1, read as the reverse complement.
CTCAGGTATATACTTTTCGTGTTTTTCAGTGCAGGTTTCTCGAACTCAAAGCTAACCCAACACCAGTACGGAGCTTGGGTTAGTCTGACGTGGAGTGCTTAGTCAGCAGACAAAATCACCCCTCTTCAGTGAGCACATGTGCATACTAGCAAGGTAACACGACTGCATGCTATCAAGGTAGCAAGGTTGCACGCTTGCACTTGGACCAGGCCTCTAAGATGGGCTCAAGCCCATCTTAGGCCCGTGAGATATCTATAAATACCTCATCCTCTGAAGGCAAATGAGGAGAATTCACATCTGACTCTCTCTCTCTAAGTCAGAGCTTTCTCTCTCTAAGTCAGAGCTTTCTCTCTCTAGACTTTGAGAGCTCAAATTCCGTCTGACCCGCTCGGTCCGACGACGTCTTATGCGACATGGTCCATCAAGCTCTCGTGGACGCACAATCCAGTAAGGATTGGCGGCCCATCTGACTCGCTTTGGCCCAACAAGCTTCAAGCCCAACACAAGGCACACCCGTTCAGCACGGCCCAACAAGCCTCGAGCCCAACATGATGCATACCGTTAAGCACGACCCATTAGCTCGACGCGCAACAATGGCTGGCACAGAGAAACAATGAACTACGTTCGGCTTGATTCCCTATACGGGATACGTAGGCAGCTTGGCCCAACCCAAGTTCAGTCCGAAATCAACAAACTCCAAGTTCACTCAGGTATATACTTTTCGTGTTTTTCAGTGCAGGTTTCTCGAACTCAAAGCTAACCCAACACCAGTACGGAGCTTGGGTTAGTCTGACGTGGAGTGCTTAGTCAGCAGACAAAATCACCCCTCTTCAGTGGCGCCGTCTGTGGGAAACCACTCAATGCACTGTAGAAGAAACACATGCACCATTACAAGGTATACGAAAGCAACTGAGAGAATTAACACCGCTACTCAGCAACGAGAAGAACCTTCTACTAGAGCTACTAGGAGAGTTGATGCAACGATCCGAATGCAGCAACATGCACCCGCGACAAGTTAACAATCGCAGCAAGACCACTTCAGGACTTGCTATCGCCAAAGCATGTGGCTCAACCCATTCAAGCTTTGCAAGCCTCTAAGAGCACCACGAACTCAAGACATGTACAACCTCTTCATTGACGAACAACTTTGAGACGATCTTCCTCGCATCAATGAACAGAAGCACACACGACGTCCTTGCACGATCTCTTCATTGGCGAATAACTTTGGAACGATCCTGACGGAGCAACGTGCACCCGCGACAAGTCGGCAAATGCATCGGCACCACTTTAGGATTTGCAACCACTACAACATGAAGCTCTGTGGAAAAACACTAAGTGCACTGTAGAAGAAACACATGTGTTCGTTACCATGGCAAGGTCTTCAAGAGTAATTGAGAGCACCAACGCCAATACGACTACTCAACAGTAAGAGGAACCTTCGACGAGAGCTTCTGAGAGAGTTGCAACAACTGGATGAAGCTTAGGTGATTGCGACGGAGATCGACAATCAGACTCCACCCATGACAAATCAACAACCGTAGGCGATCAACTACAAAATCGCAGCATGTGGCTCAACTCATTCAAGCTGCAATCCACTCTTGGAGGTGCGTACCTTTTATTCGAGTCGCACCGATTGTGCTACTTGCAGTTCCAACAAGAGTATGGGCGTTCCCAGAATCAATCTAGACCAGATCTGCCAGCATCGTCGATCTTCTAGACCTGATGGAGCACATTCGTGTTCACCGCTCCTCACATATTATGGACTATCAATATATCTCATCAAAATTTGTGAATAAACTAGCAAAGTTTTCACAACAACTTAACTACATGCTAGAGATCAAACATGGCACTTCCATTAAAAGAAGAAAATATAAGGCTTTATTAGTCAACTAAGCCTTTGTGGAGCATCTCATTCAATGTCTCAACTCCATGCTAGAGTTAGTACCTTGTTAAAGCTTCAGCAAGGCCGTGCTAGCCAAGAAAGCCTTTGTGGAGCATCTCATTCAACGTCTTAACTCCATGCTAGAGTTAGTACCTTGGTTGTGCCAGCCAAGGAAGCGTTTGGTAGAGCATCTCATTCAACGTTCCAATTCCATGCTAGAGTTAGTACCTTGTGAAAGCTATAACAAGGATCTGCTAGCCAAGGGAGCCTTTTTTATGAAGGATCTAATTCAAAATAACAAAACCGCAACACTTTCTTCAACAAGCCTTCTCGGGCAAACTGATTTTTGCACACGAACAGCAGCACCGCCTAAACTCCTTGCATGCTTCGCCTGAATTCTTTGCATGAACAGCAGCTTCGCCCGGGACTTCTTACATGAACAGCAGCCTTCGTGATCTTCTCAGGTCGACGAACAGCTATACGAGGACTCCTCGCGCCAACGTTGCAGCAAGCCCACCTCGTTGCGCCAACAAACAGCAGTCGCGTGATCTCCTTGTGTCGATAAACAGCAGCTGCGCAATCTCCTTGCGTCGACGAACAGCAGCAAGCCTAACCTCCTTGTGCTAACGAGCAGCTTTGCAACTACCTCCCTTGCACCAACGAACAGCAGTTCCGCGGGAACTCCTCTCACGAACAACAGTCAGCATGATCTCCTTGGGTCGATGAACAGCTATATCCTACTCCTCGCACCAACGTCGCAGCAATCTCGCCATAATTCTTTGCATGAACAGCAGTTCCGCAGGAACTCCTCTCACGAACAGCAGTCTGCACGATCTCCTTGGGTCGAAGAACAACTATATCCTACTCCCCGCACCAACGTTGCAGCAAACCCGCCATAATTCTTTGCACGAACAACAGCATCGTCGGAACTCCCAGCGCCGGCGAACTCCTAGCAGCCGTGGCGAATGTCGGACTGATCGGCTTGCTAAAATTCCTCTCCTCCGATCTCCTTTGTCGTTGAACGCACGAGCAGATCCACAACCAAACTGAACGGAATCCGGACGAATTCCCTCCATGAATGACCAGATCCACCTCCGAATTGGTCCAACACCAGCGAACTGTAGCTTCCCGATCTCTCTCGCTCGGCCGATATCTTCCTCCATGTCGCACGATCTCTTTCTCTCTAATGGAGATAATGTGAAACGGCTGGTTTTAAAAAAGAAGAAGGTGCAACGGTTATTTGCGAAACAACCCCCAAAGACCTAACTTATGGTAGAGAAGACCGGGTCAACCCTAATTGACGTTGGAAATTGCAAAAATACCCCTTGAGACTTAAGTTCTTGGCGTACGATCCAATCGAAAGCCCAAATTCTTTAGCAAAACTGCTCCAATTGAGGAAGATTAAAAATAAGTGCCATACATGGATAGAAAGCCTTATGAGTCTTCTAGTTAATGCAACAAACTAGAGGTCATTTAGAATTTTCAAGAAGGAGTTATGGACGTTTTCGTAGGATTGCGCAAACTGCATTGAAGTCTGTTAAGTTGCAGCTCTTCTACACTCCTTAGCAAAACTGCTCTTATTGAGATAATTTCAGAAGGCATGGCATATACGGATGAAAAGATCTATGAGTCTTCTAGTTAATGCAACAAACTAGAGGTCATTTAGAATTTTCAAGAAGGAGTTATGGACGTTTTCGTAGGATTGCGCAAACTGCATTGAAGTCTGTTAAGTTGCAGCTCTTCTACACTCCTTGGCAAAACTGCTCCTATTGAGATGATTTCAGAAGGCATGGCATATACGGATGAAAAGATCTATGAGTCTTCTAGTTAATGCAACAAACTAGAGGTCATTTAGAATTTTCAAGAAGGAGTTATGGACGTTTTCGTAGGATTGCGCAAACTGCATTGAAGTCTGTTAAGTTGCAGCTCTTCTACACTCCTTAGCAAAACTGCTCCTATTGAGATAATTTCAGAAGGCATGGCATATACGGATGGAAAGCTCTATGTGTCTTCTTTTCAACGCAACAAGCTAGAAGTCATTTGGAATTCTCTAGAAGGATTTATGGATGCTTTTCTGAGATTGCGCAGACTGCTTCAAAATCTGTCAAGTTAAAGTACAATGCTCAAGTTCTTTCAAAAAGCTGCTCCTATTGAGACAATTCCAGAAGGCGTGCCATATACGGATGGAAAGCTCTACGTGTCTTCTTTACAACGCAACAAACTAGAGGTTATTTGAACTTTTCTAGAGCGAGTTATGATTATTTTTCTGAGATTGCGCAAACAGCTTCGGAATCTGTCAAGTTAAAGTACAATGCTCAAGCTCTTTCAAAAAACTGCTCCTATTGAGACAGTCCCAGAAAATGCGCCATATATGGATGGAAAGCTCTATGAGTCTTCTTTTAAATGCAACAAACTAGAGGTCATTTGGATTTTTCCAAAGGGAGTTATGACCATTTTCTTAGAATTGCGCAGATTGCTTCGTAATCCGCCAAGTTTTAATCCATTCGTACTCCTTAATGAATTGCCAAACAAACAAAGAACCATTAAATCAACTTCTCACTGTCTCATCTGCCTGGTAACACACCGCGAAGTGGGGAGACTTATGATACCGTTCCTTGTGAGGCGAATTCCACTCATCTAAGCGACGCAAGACAAGCTACTCCAATAATAACCTTGGCATTACCCGACGCTATTATTCGAAGTCACATATCTCTTCATCTACTTGTACGACCAGCACGGTCCCGCTTTCATACAACCGCCCAAATACAAGGTCAAATCAATACAACTTAGTGGAGGTCAAGATTAAACCGCCATGCTCAAGAACTAAAGACATAGCTTCTCGAAGCTGAAGAACACTTGTCCTTCTCCAAAGCTCATGAAGAGTTAGATTTTCTAAATCTCAACTAGTAACGACTTAGCTTAACACACCGCGAAGTGGGGAGACTTATGATACCGTTCCTTGTGAGGCGAATTCCACTCATCTAAGCAACGCAAGACAAGCTACTCCAATAATAACCTTGGCATTACCCGACGCTATTATTCGAAGTCACATATCTCTTCATCTACTTGTACGACCAGCACGGTCCCGCTTTCATACAACCGCCCAAATACAAGGTCAAATCAATACAACTTAGTGGAGGTCAAGATTAAACCGCCATGCTCAAGAACTAAAGACATAGCTTCTCGAAGCTGAAGAACACTTGTCCTTCTCCAAAGCTCATGAAGAGTTAGATTTTCTAAATCTCAACTAGTAACGACTTAGCTTAACCAATAGCCAAGATGCTCAAGAATAGCTTCATAAAATTTGAATGTGATTTCCATGTGGTATGCACTTTTGAAGAATTAATGCGACCCAATAGGGTATGTGAAGCAAAGAACTGAAGAATGCCTCCTATTCTCTTATAGTAGACGATGGCCTCAGCTCTAGCAAAGCCAGTTTGGCATGGTTGTTACATGTCGTTGGATCAACTACCTCCACCAATGAAAAAGTTAGATCAACTACATCAAACTACCAACTAGCACATCTTTGTCAAACTACAAAGAGTACCTCATGAAGAGACTTACAAATCAACAATGCTTTATTAAGTGACTTATGTCAGAACAACATGCTTCTTTATGATTCATGCCAAAATAGTGCTTCATTCAACAACTTAAGTGTCAGCATTGCTTCACGAAGCGTCTACATCAAAAGAACGCCTCTTAAGGCACTAAACACCTCTTAAGGCCTTGATCACTTCTTAAGGCATTGAACGCCTCTCACAACACCGAATGCCTCTCAAGGCGCTGAACGTCTACTATGACATCAACTTTTAAGTACCTATAATACACTTAGAAGTGGGGTATAATGTTCCAGAGAATAAACCAACTCATAAAAGTGATGCACGATGATCAACTATTCGAGAAAAAAAGATCAATTCAAAACACACGATGTCGCAACAATCAAGAGGTGTCTCGCTACCTCGTCACTCTACACAACGTGATAAAGCGCAGTCGCATTCATTGCACAAGACATAACCTTGATCATCCTACGCTTATAGTAAAATGACAGAAGAAAATCTCTTTGAGGCTGTAGAAATGCTAATGTCATGGAACTTCCATCATTGTCAACTCAACTGCGATATGGAATGGGGGACTCCTTATATGAGTGAAACAACTAACACAAATTGTTGCAGCTATGCAAGTGAAAGTGATAACACACGCATTCACCTTGTTAAGGATCACTACAACTATTTCAAAATACCCATTCACCACTCTCGGCAATGATATTAACAACTTTACGATGGCAATCGCTAAACCGTACAAATCACTACTCCACCTTCAAAGAGATATGGTGAGGGTAAGAAACAAGGCATGACATAAATGAATCCCGAGAAGCTAGGTGAAGAGCCTATTGGGTGAATATCCCATAAAGTAGGCCAACAACGTAAGCCCTACCGAAATAAACTAGGTGAAGAGCCTATTGGGTGAATATCCCATAAAGTAGGCGAATAATGTAAGCCCTACCGAAATAAACTAGGTGAAGAGCCTATTGGGTGAATATCCCATAAAGTAGGCCAACAACGTAAGCCCTACCGAAATAAACTAGGTGAAGAGCCTATTGGGCGAATATCCCATAAAGTAGGCCAACAATGTAAGCCCTACCGAAGTAAACTAGGTGAAGAGCCTATTGGGCGAATATCCCATAAAGTAGGCCAATAATGTAAGCCCTACCGAAATAAACTAGGTGAAGAGCCTATTGGGCGAATATCCCATAAAGTAGGCAAAAAACATAAGCCCTACAAAAATAAACTAGGTGAAGAGCTTATTCGACGAGTATCCCATAAAGTAGGCCACCAGCGTAAGCCCTACAGAAATAAATTTGTTGCCGAACACACTGGGTAAATATCCATGAACTAGGCCAACCAATTAGCCCTACACTCAGAAGCAAGATGGCAGACTAGTGAGACTAGAACTGCATTTGGATGTTATTCAGCAACAAAACTACAACAAATTATGAACACTTATAAAGTTTGCAATGCGCTCACCTATATTGAACCCATTACAAACTGGGGGACTTACTGTTGTGCCATAATTTGGTAATGACACATGGCAAGCTTACAAGTAGCCAACGCATGGCATTAGAAGTTTCTGCCACCGAAAATGTTCTAAGTGATAGAACACTTGAATACTGACAAGGTTACACGGTTGCACGCTAGCGAGGTAACAAGATAACAAAGTCGCAAGCTAGCATGGTAGCAAGATAATACGGTTGCATACTAGCAAGGTTGCACGCCGTAACAAGGTTGAATTCGTAGTAGCACATGTGCATACTAGCAAGGTAACACGACTGCATGCTATCAAGGTAGCAAGGTTGCACGCTTGCACTTGGACCAGGCCTCTAAGATGGGCTCAAGCCCATCTTAGGCCCGTGAGATATCTATAAATACCTCATCCTCTGAAGGCAAATGAGGAGAATTCACATCTGACTCTCTCTCTCTAAGTCAGAGCTTTCTCTCTCTAAGTCAGAGCTTTCTCTCTCTAGACTTTGAGAGCTCAAATTCCGTCTGACCCGCTCGGTCCGACGACGTCTTATGCGACATGGTCCATCAAGCTCTCGTGGACGCACAATCCAGTAAGGATTGGCGGCCCATCTGACTCGCTTTGGCCCAACAAGCTTCAAGCCCAACACAAGGCACACCCGTTCAGCACGGCCCAACAAGCCTCGAGCCCAACATGATGCATACCGTTAAGCACGACCCATTAGCTCGACGCGCAACAATGGCTGGCACAGAGAAACAATGAACTACGTTCGGCTTGATTCCCTATACGGGATACGTAGGCAGCTTGGCCCAACCCAAGTTCAGTCCGAAATCAACAAACTCCAAGTTCACTCAGGTATATACTTTTCGTGTTTTTCAGTGCAGGTTTCTCGAACTCAAAGCTAACCCAACACCAGTACGGAGCTTGGGTTAGTCTGACGTGGAGTGCTTAGTCAGCAGACAAAATCACCCCTCTTCATACAAACATAAGAGATATATGGTATCAACAATATTTATTGAATGTAAATGAGTTTTAATTTGGCAATAATTTGTCTGGGTTACCCGTTAGATAACAAAAAGTAAAAATAAGTCTAATTACATCAAACTATGCTACTCTAAGCACTTTTAAATAAGTTTTGTTCGGAACACGCCAAATGCACTGTGGGACTGAGGCAATAGATAGAATCCTCCGATAACTCAAAATTGGTGGGTACGTCAAAACTCTGGATATCCCAAAAGTCCTGTACCTTGAAAATCCAATATCTTCAATGTATTGTACGTGGAAAATGTTGTACCTCGAAAGTGCCTGATAGGTCGAAACCCTGACTCAAATAACTGATAACACGTAAACCTATAGCTCGAAAGAAATTATAGGCTGAAAACCTTATATCGAAATAATATTTTGAGATAAGAGCCAGTGATTGCTACGGTAATATTAATCAATGGCGTACCTTAATTATCGGGTCCGTGCATTTATAGTCATTTGAAGGAGGGACTACTTTTTAAATTTCACGGATAATTTGAAAGTTTGGCACCTCGAAAGTATGTTTCGAGGTACTGAGGCGAGGATACCTCGAACTTGACTTTCTATTTATAAGCCATTGGGCTTTTTACTAGCTATTCTGGGTCCAAGTTTTATTTCTTTGGGCCAGTCATATAAGCTCATATATATATATATATAGCCCCGTCATTTGAGAGTCGTTCTTGTAAAGATTGAGTGTTATACTCAATTACTGGTCTCGAATGTACGTGAAATGACGTATGCCCCACACTTGAAAGTCGTTCTTGTAAAGACCAGGTGCCAAATTTGACGTTGAGAAAAATTCAGGATAGACCGAATTTGATCTAACGAAACGTGTTTTCGAGGTATCAACGTTAAATGTTGTGAGGGGATAGGCTGGCGTCTGTAAATAATGGATGAGTTGGCCCATTCAGTCATTCTTACCCTTAGGCGAACTGTGTAAGATTTGCTCTTACCTTGAAACTGTGCTTAACTCAAAAGTTTCGTAGCTTGAATTATAGGTAATTTTTAATTACTCTTTTGTGACAATTTGATATGAAGAAACCTAAATTCATCATAACAAGACAATGCAACACAAAAGAACCATTGCAACTCAATTAGCTTCACAACAAAAGACGCTACTGTGATAAATTTTGATATTTCGTCACAATAAGATGCGCTAAATACGTTGTGCCAAATCTGTTGAGACAAACACTCCTTATCTAGTGACAAAACACAATCCTGCAATAGTTTGTTTGTTTGTTTTAATATTTTTGTGTGACAATGATTTGCATCACAACAAAGTTATAATATCAATTTAATTAATAAATTACCTTTTCGATTTATAGCCATAAGAACTAAGAAGTCTTTTCGGTAAAACCATCAACCCGTTTGCACTTTTCCAAATTTTTCCAATCAATTTTATTTGTATAAAAGAATTTGTTCATTAGTGAATCTTTTATTTACACGCGATTTCTTGAATACGAAATGAATATATTTAGTTTAAACAAATTAACTTATGAATTTAGTTGAATGAACATAAATTTTATTACTATTAGTCATTTTTTAATTACTTTATCAAAAGTACCCGACCTCGTAAGCAGATGTTAAGATATTTTCCTTATTATACTCAGAAACTAATAACCCCCAGGTCCCAGCTGGGAAAATTACATAAACTATCCCTCAACTATTGGTAAATTACACAAGCCATCCCTTAAGTATGGAAAATTACAAAAACTATTCCTAGTTTATCTTTGGGACTACAGTTTTCCCCTCACGCCGTTAAGGCCTAACGAAAAATGATGACACCACGAAGTCTTTTTTTGAACTTTCGAAATTATCCTTGGTAGTTTTTTTTGAAGACCGAAATACCCTCAGGGAGGTAATTGTTAATTTTTATTTTACCTTAAGGGCATAAGTGTATTTATAGTTCTGATGAGGGGTGTAATCGTTATGCTTAGTTTCCTAAAGGGCGTATTTAGAAATAGAGAGTATGATTTACTGTAATTTTTGAAAGATCTTGAATCTATATTACTTGTAACCAAATACAATTGCACTTGAAGATAGTTGCAAATATGTTTGAAAGTAAGACAGACGTGAGTTCTTTAACCTTTAAAACCAGTTTTACTGTTGCAATTGCGATAAAAGACAATTATACATAAAGCAATAAAGAACACAAGGTTTTTACGTGGTTCAGTCCAAATGGTCATAGTCCACGGGGCTTGCACCCAAATGTTGACTCAAACAGTACCCTACTTAAGAATTACAATGATAGGTTTTACTTCAACTCAAATCTAGACTCCCTTTAATTTGCAGTTGCAATAACTAACCCTTAACTATTTTCGGTGTAATCCTTTGAGTCAAAGAACATCAAGATTACCCAAAGTTCCATTGACTTGAAGTTCTTCACTAAAAGACTTTGACTCGATACAGGACTGAAATCACAAACTATCTTTTTCAAAGTATGTCCTCTAATTGTGTCGAGTCCTCCTTATATAGGCATGGGCAAAATCTTCACCAGATCTTCAGTTGCAATCCTCGGAATATCTTCTTTCCTTATCTGATAAGCACGCCGATAATCTTGTTGTAATTCAATCCGATCTCCTTGCCTTATTCGATAGATTCTGCATGATCATTAAAGTTATCCAACGTACATGCCTAATAATATGTCTAGATACATAGATAGGAGATATAGTTAATATCTAGTAAGTTAATCTTTAAGATAGAATAATATCTAATAAAGATAAGGTAATAATATCAAGATAATTACCATTTAAAAGATGACTTATCCTAATGATTTAACAAAACAATATCAATTTAAATCCTAGTTGGGTCGAGTCGTATTGAGCCCAAATCGGAGAGAAAACGGCCCTAACAGTCTTCCCATTTGATTTGTTTTGTCAAAATCATTGACTCATCTGCACAAGTGGTTAGAATAAAACAAGCTCCAAAAAGTTCATAATAAAACCGAAGTGCAAAAATAGTAGCAGTTGCAACACCGGTGCAACCATCCGTAAAACCAACAAAAATGGAAAATTGTTCAAAAGCTTACGGAAAAGAAAATACGAAAATAGTGTTTCAAAATTAAGAGGTGCTCCTCCTTACTTGCAACTCCCCCTCAACCCATTCTCCCCTGTTTTGACACAAGAAATCAAGAGGCGCCTGACTGTTGCAACAATCGATCCAACTTGGAGTCGATCATGGCCATGGACGTGCTCAGCTCCTCATTCGACTTGCTTAGCTTTTCATACAGATTATTCAGGTGAGATAGTTCCATGTGGACCCCTTCAAGGCTGAAAATTGCATCGGGCAACGAACTGGCTCCCTTCTTGGATGAGCTCCCAGTTGCAGTTGGGGAGGGCGGTGGCTTGTTCAGAACCTTGGAGCTAGCCCGCATGTTCTGGACCAGAGTGAGCCCTCAGCGTCCAATTGAGTAGTGAGGTTGGAATAAAATTCCTGGACCAGTACGGTACTGTAGCCAGGGGCCTTCTGAGTTGCAACTAGCTAGCCGCGTTTCTCCAGCAAGTCGAGGATGTCCGTCTAAGCATAGGAATTTTTGTCCAGAGGACGATCATCAACAATGACTTGCTTCAAATACCCAGAAAAACGTACATGGGCCTCAGGTATATAAAAATTATCGGAATAAGCCCGTACAACTTTGAGGGCTGTGGAAGCATGTGCAACATCGGGTAGAGTGAGTTGTTCCACAACAGCTGGTGGTGCAACTTTCTTAGGCATAGGTGTGGATCGATGCTTCTTCGCGGAGGATTCAACATCAGTGTCACCCTCATGGGGCTCACCCTCGTTAGAATCAACCTCAGATGAGGATTTCTCAGAGAGTTTGTGCAACCTCCGTCCTTGGACCGATTTCCGGGCAAGAATCTTGGTACGCTTGCAGGTTACAACACCAGAGGCGGCAACAGTAGTTGGAGAAGGGGTGTCCTCTGGCTCATCCTCAACATCAGCCGAAGAGGTGGTGGATTCACCACTTTGGCCTTCCCCTTGGCCTGAGCAGATGCTTTTTCAGGCGACGATGCCCGTGATGGAGCAGGATTGGGATTCGATTGAGGCTGTTCTTCCTTAGTGTGAGGAATTGGATCCTCGCCCTCATCTGAATTCACGACAGATGGTGGATTAGCTGCCATAATTGTTTGGAGTGGCTCCATATCGATGGCCTCATCTTGGTGCACGGCGGCGGGTTTCTTGGATGATGCACCCATCTAGAGAGAGAAACTTACAAAGAGGATGAGATTTGCTTGAGGAAATAATTAAGAGATGTGATGAGAGTTGTGATGATAAGTGAAGAGTAATGGGTAATAAATAGATTTCCCAGCTCTAGAAATTAGGAGGGAAACTTTTCCACCAAAATACAATCTCCTAATCCAATCAAATCATTCCTTCTAAACATATATCGTGAGATATAAGAACAAAAAAGAGAGATATGCACAAATATTGTTGAGATAATCATAAGGTAACACAATCTCATCTTAACAAACAATACAAGGTCTCTTAAGGTTACACAAAAAGACACACAATCGAGAAGAGATAAGGACACCACGAATTAAGTAGAATCGAAAACAACGACAATGAGTCCCAAAAGAATAAAATAACCAAAAATAATTAAAAATTCCATCAAGATAGTGAGTCCAAGTAATGACTGGTATCACATGATCTCCTCAGTTGCAACTTGACACAAGAACATACTCAACTGATAGCTTTCACTCTGACACATTTGTGAACAAGGTAGCGCTCTTCAATGAGTAGACGCGTGTGATATGAATTGATAACTTTCACACTTGTTTCTTGTAGGTCAGGTAGCTCTTTTCAGTTGAAATTGAAAGCCTGTGAGACTGGCTTTTGTCATATCACCTTTTGTTTTTTTTTTTTTTTTTTGTATTAATTGTTTTTCTTTTGTCAACAATGATTCACTAAGGGGTATCATGTGAACCATATCAAAAACAAGGGACCATTAATCTCAAAAGAATAAGTAATTAAGTTCAGATAAGTCACCCTTGGTTGCAACAGTGTCCCTGTTGCAATTCACATAAGGTAGAGTCCCAACGACTTACGAAGGTGCTCGAATCGTGTAACATTGAGAGCCTTTGTAAAGATGTCTGCAAGTTGAAGATCAATACATACATGATGCAGCTCAACAGTCTTGGCCTCTACCAACTCTCTAATGTAATGATATCTTATGTCAATATGCTTAGTGCGAGAGTGTTGGACTGAATTTTCAGAAATATTTATGGCACTTGTATTATCACAATATAGTAGAATTTCTTTTTGATAAATACCATAATCTCGCAACATTTGCTTCATCCAGACCAACTGAGTACAACTACTACCTGCAGCAATATATTTAGCCTCCGATGTAGAAAGAGTTATAGAGTGTTTTTTCTTACTGAACCACGAGACAAGGTTGGTTCCAAGATAGACGCATCCTCCAGTCGTACTTTTTCGATCATCAGCACACCCGCCCAATCAGCGTCACTGTATCCTACAAGGGAGATGTTATCATTAAAGTTGTAACTGAGACCAAAATCAATTGTACCAGAAATATATCTAATAATTCGTTTGACAACCTTGAGATGTGACTCATTTGGATCAGCCTGATATCGTGCACACACACCAACACTGAAATAGATGTCAGTGCGGCTAGCAGTGAGATAAATGAGACTTCTGATCATGCTTCGGTAGAGACTAGGATCCACTGAGTTGCAATTTTCATCCTTGCTAAGCCGCTCCGTAGATCCCATGGGCGTCTTCATAGGCTTAGCATGTTCAAGACCAAATCGTTTGACAAGATTCTTGGCATACTTGGCTTGAGAGATGAAGATTCCATCGTCCTGTTGTTTAACTTGTAAGCCAAGGAAGTAAGTTCACCAACCATACCCATTTCAAATTCATCTTTCATAACAGAGACAAAGTGTTGCAACTCACTAGAAGATGTGTAGCCAAACATTATGTCATCTACATAGATTTGTGCAATAAGAATATGAGTTCCAAAATGTTTGAAAAACAATTTGCGATCAACACTTCCTCTAGTATAACCCTTTTCAAAAAGATGAATAGTAAGTCGCTCATACCAAGCACGAGGTGCTTGTTTGAGGCCGTAAAGGGCTCCTTTAAGTTTCAAAACATGAGTTGGAAAATGTGGGTCAATGAACTCTTTTAGTTGTTGTACAAAAAATTCTTCATTAAGAAATCTATTAAGAAAGGCACTCTTGACGTCCATTTGAAAAAGTTTAAATCTAAGGACATATGCAACAACAAGTAAAAGACGGATGGATTCCAGTCTTGCAACTGGTGCAAATGTATCATCATAGTCCACTTCTTCTACTTAAGTGTATCCTTGTGCAACTAGCCTTGCTTTATTTCTAAAAAAAATTCCAAGTTCATCGGTCTTATTCTTGAAAATCCACTCGGTACCAATGATGTTCACATTTGGCTGCCTTGGCACTATTTCCATGCATCGTTTCTTTCAAACTGATTCAATTCTTCTTGCATGGCCTCAATCCATGCTTCTTCCAACATGGCTTCCTTCACATTTTTAGGTTTCACTTTGAAAGTGTAACTCAAAAATCGTACCATCTGGTCATACCTCTTTCTCGGAAGATCACGAGTTCCAATTCCTTCACTAATCTCACCAATGACTGCTTCGGGTGGATGATTCCTCTTTATGTGAGGAGGTGCTTCCAGGTGATCTAGACATGCTCTCTCATCCAACTCTTGTGAAGGAGTGGTAACTTCTGGGACCTAAGGTGTAGTTGCAACTATCAGTGCATCTGGCTCGGTTGCAATTGATGAAGTGGTTTCAGATGCTACAGGTACCATGCTATCTTCATCCTTGGAGTGGTGAGCTAGCTCAATTAGCTCGGTCATCTCGACTTGTGAGGAGCCTGAGGCAAAACCCCTGTGATCATCAAATTCAACATTAGATGATTCCACAACAGTTTAGGTGCGTATATTAAACCCTCGATATGAGTGACTGTTGCGTGAGTAACCAACAAAGATAGCCAGGTCAGATTTGGATTGGAACTTACCCCTTGGTTCTCTATCATTTAACACATAGCAAACAACCCAAGTGAAACGTGAAAAGTCATCAACACACAAAGATATACCGTCTAATAGAGATACTTTCTTTCTGAATTGGCCCCACAAGATCCATGTGAAAAAGTTCAAGGATTCTTGCAGACGGAGCATGTTGCAACACTGCATGGCTGATTTTCTTCTGCTTACCTTCCAGACATGAACCACATTTGCTTAGTAGTTTAGGGCCAAGCTTTGGTAGTCCCCTTACTACTTGAATCTTATGAAGATTGGTAAGAGACTTAAAGTTGATGTGCCCTAATCTCTGGTACCAGAGATCTGTAAGATTGTCTGTACTAAAGTTGCAAGTCATTGATTTAATAACAACTTTACAATTTGTCATAGTATATCAGTTTTCAGCATTTCTTAGTCCTTGTAGTACTCGATTCTCAAATTGATCAATAACCTCACATTCATCTTTAGTGAATCAAACCTAGAGATCATCATCACACAACTAACTTATACTAATTAAATTAGCATGCAGACCATCAACATAAAACACATCCTTGAGTTTAGGAAAAACTTTCACATTTAGTGTTCCCTTTCCAAAGATTTTCCCACGGTTACCATCACCAAAGACCACATCTCCTTTTCGTTCATGAATGAAGTTTCTTAGAATGCTCTTATCTCTTGTCATGTGTCTGGAGCAACCACTATAAAAAAACCAAGAGTTAGAATAGGAAGCACGTTGTGAAGTAGACTTGCAAGCAGTAAGGAAGGTAAGAGTTTTGGGTGATTTCTCAACCCTAACTTGTTTTACTGATTTCTTAGGTGCAACAGGAGTTGCAATCTGCTTGGCTTTCCTCTTTCGGTTCTTATTTTTCTTCTTTTGGACCACATCAGGTTGGTTGTTCTGAATTGGTTGCTGAGCTTCCCACAACTGGTAGCAACATGGTCTAATGTGCCCTTGAACACCACATCGATGGTAAGTTGGAATAAACCGCCCTCTCTGAGACTTGTCAAAGGGAGCAGAGTTAGACACAGTGAAATGTGAATTGCAACTGGGATGTACCTGATTGCTCGGAGGATGGATTTAAGAGTAGTTAAGTGGAATTTCTGCTCCTCTAGGTATTCATTTCTTCTTTGATATTGTGATCTTAGTGTCTCCAAGATACTTTGGATTGACGGGGTCAATGTATCCTACTCCAGTTTTCCGAGTTGGAACTTTCTGAGTATCCAGAACTTTCTCCAGATTGTCAGTACATGGGGTGAGTAACTTAACATTTTTCATTATTGCTTACAACTCCTTTTGAGTGAGTACACACACATCTTCTAGTGCTTTATTAGCCCTAAGAGCTGTCTTTAGATCTTCAGAGAGAAGACCTCTTTGCATTGGGAGAGAGAGGGAACTTTTCTATCAAGTTCCATGATCTTGTTGTTCATTCTGATTGGGCTTCCAAACGATGATATGCTTTTGAATTGCGCCTCAAGTTCAGAATTTCTCTTGCACATGGCTTCCACATCCGTTAATGTATCATCCTCTTCATCGTTGTCAATGGGGTCGCAATCGGATTCTGTCAGGATCTCAATTGCAACAACCATGCTTCTTCTATGTCCTCCTCGCTATTTTTAGACTCATCATCGCTCCATGTGAGTAAGGTTATATTCTTATTTTTCTCCATGAGGTTCGCACAATAAGCTCTTATGTGTCCAAATCCTTGGCATTCCCTGCATTGAATACCTTTTTCCCAACCTTTTATTGTCAAGTCTATTAGTAGCAGAAGTCTTTTTAAAATTATCAGAGGGACTTACAACAATACAAGTAGGGTTACCTTTACTCCAGTGTTTGCTCATTTTATTGAACCTTTTTGTGAGGAGTGCCATGGATTGGACCAAGTCAGTGTTGGGACTGCTTTGATGGAGATTTGTCTGTAGTGCCACTCCTTTGGTAATAGTGTCTCGTTCGCTTTTGAACTTAATTTCCCATGCGGTGAGGGATCCCATGGGGTCAGCAAGTGGTAGAGTGTCAATGTCCTTGGCTTCTTCAATTGCTGAGACTTTCATTGCAAATCTTCCTGGGAGAGACCTCAGGAGTTTCAGCACGATTCTGGACTCTGGAAAGCCAGCACCAAGAATGGTGGCTTCACTTGCAAGGTGTCTAAGTTTGGAGTGAAACTGAGCAATTGTATCAGTTTCTTCCATAAGGACAAACTCAAACTGGTCATTCAGAAGTTGCAACTTTGATGCTCGAACCTTGGCATTTCTTTGGTGAGTATTTTCTATAGCCTGCCATGCATCTTTAACAATTTCAAAATTAGCAATACTTTTATATTAATCATAATCAACTGGAAATAGAATGATATTTAAAGTAGCAGAGTTGTAATTGGCAAGGAGTTCCTCTACATCAGACCACTCCAGTTCAAATTTGACTCTGCCCTTGTCATTTACTGGGGGACTCCACCCTTTCAGAATGTTTTTCCACGCCTTCTGATCCTGCTGTTTGATGAAGTTGCGCATCCGATTCTTCCAGTAGGAGTAGTTGGTCGCAGTCAGCATCGGTGGCTTTATGGTCGACAGACCTTCCTTCATTTCCTCCATAGAAAAAAACAAAAAAACTAAACAAAGATCTTTTAAACCATAATCTACACTGTAAAATATAGTGACCCACTCTGATACCAATCGAAAGATCTTGGATCTATATTACTTGTAACCAAATACAGTTGAACTTGACAATAGTTGCAACTGTGTTTGAAAGTAAGACAAACGTGAGTTCTTTAACCTTTAAAACTAGTTTTACTGTTGCAATTGCGATAAAAGTCA
Source organism: Linaria vulgaris (assembly GCA_948329865.1). Lineage (NCBI taxonomy): Eukaryota > Viridiplantae > Streptophyta > Magnoliopsida > Lamiales > Plantaginaceae > Linaria > Linaria vulgaris. The sequence continues at coordinate 7,954,713 of OX415249.1, read as the reverse complement.
GTTAAATATAAAGTGATAAAGAACACAAGGTTTTTACATGGTTCGGTCCAAATGGTCCTGGTCCACGGAGTTCGCACCCAAATGTTGACTCAAACAATACCCTGCTTAAGAATTACAATGATAGGTTTTACTTCAACTCAAATCTTGTAATAACTAACCCTTACCTATTTTTGGTGTACTCATTTGAGTCGAAGAACATCAAGATTACCCAAAGGTCCTTTGATTTGAAGTTCTTCACTAAAAAACTTTGACTCGATACAAGACTGAAATCACAAACTATCCTTTTCAAAGTATGTCCTCTAGTTGTGTCGAGTTCTCCTTATATAGGCATGGGCAGAATCTTCACCAGATCTGCAGTTGCAATCCTCAGAATATCTTCTTTCCTTATCTGATAAGCACACCGATAATCCTATTGCAATTCGATCCGATCTCCTTGCATTATCTGATAGAATATGCATGATCATTAAAGATATCCGACGTACATGCATAATAATATGTCTAGATACATAGATAGGAGATATATTTAATATCTAGTAAGTTAATCTTTAAGATAGAATAATATCTAATAAAGATAAAGTAATAATATCAAGATAATTACCATCTAAAAAAGTAACTTATCCTAATGATTTAACAAAATAATATCAATTTCAACCCTAGTTGGGCCGAGTCGTATTGAGCCTAAATCAGAGAGAAAACGGCCCTAACATTTTTTTTCGATTTATTTTGTTTTTTTTCCTTTCGAATGAGAAGCGGCTTATGACCAAAAGTAAGTCTAATCCTATTTTCGTACTTAATTGTTTGCTAACAACAGAACGACTCATATCATACATGGTTAGAAATTATTCTATTTAAAGAAATGTGAAGGTTATGGACAGTAGTTTGATAAAGAAATGTGGCCAGAAGATTTTACTTGGTAACTAGTTTGATCATTCGTTATGGACACTCTACAGTGAACAATGTGTGATATCATTTGCTAGTAAGGAACAAATCCTTATTCTGACTTTCACAATAAGTTGACAATGAGGATATTTAATTAAGATTTTGGATCATAATTTTGTTTCTTACTTCTTGTTTATGATTTAATATGTATTATGTTACAAAGTTGGCTTTAATTAGGCGATATCTGCTCTATATAATATAATGAGGATTTCAACTATATAGATTGTAAATAGTCTTCCTAGTTCCCCAAATGAGTACACACCAATGAGCAAGAAAAGTGATATCTGCTCTATATATATATACTCTTTATGCAATTTTGACATCTTTAATTATACCCAATAGAACATCATAATTCCCATTCCCATTTAGTTGAGTAATATATAAGTTAAAACTTTATGTAAACTTCTGTTCTGTCACAATTGTGACTGGTACTTTAAATTGATTGTTTGATGACAAATTCTAAAGCACTTATTGTTTACCCTATTATGATTCAGCGGACTAAATTGTATGATGTAGTCTAATTGCAACCTATGTGATGAAAGTATTGTGTTTTGGTTGATCAATTGATTCCAAATTAACACTATATATTTGTCATTCTTTTAATTCATGTTGATGGTTCTATCTATAATGGTTATCGTTAAACTATCATGTTCCGTGGATCAATAGATTTCCGATTTAGCAGTGTATCTCTCTTTCGTTGAATTCCTTCCGATGATTTTGTTCATAAATCAGTACTTGTTATTCTTTCAATAATATGCATTGACTTCATCGAGACAACATAGAAAGAAATTTAAAACAAGACCTGATGTATACAATCTACTATGCAAAATATTATGTCCTTCCTTTAGTTTACGCCATGTCTATTTAAATACATGGATAAGTTACATTTTACTTAAGCCTAAATCTCTGCCTTTCATTAACACAAAATTGCCATTGTAGCTGACACTCAGCTTCAATCATCAATCAAGCCTTTTGGAAATTGACTGAGTAACTGTCTCTACAGATATGCGAAGAGGATCGCCAGTTTCTTCTTCGAACAAGACTAACAGGTTATCTGTAGGTTTCAGAAATGATCTTGGTAGGTGATACCTGAGATTTTTATAAGCAAAATCAGAAAAAGATCATGACGTTAGTCGAGATATATAAGCAAAATACAACTACTAGATTGCAACTCACAACATCTGCAAGTAGTTGACAGATAATGTTTACCTTGTTTGTGAAGGCGAGCCATCAGGCTTAACAAAGGAGATCCAATACCGACCAATACTCTGACCGTTTATCCATGCTTCCCCTTTTCCCATGGAGCCCATATTTAATACGACAGGATCACTACCCTCAGGCTCATCAAACATGGACTGGTACGAGGTAATATAATGGTTATTTAGGTGGACGAATATGAATACTTGTATGTGATTTTAGGATCTTAATTAAAAATCTAGTCATAAAAAAGACTAAATTACTATAGTTGTTCAAATCAGTGGAAGTTCGACATAAAATTCACATTGTTACCTTGTACCATGTGAGTGGCTTAGAGGAGGTGTTAAAATTTCTCCATTGTGGACATTTTGCACCTTCATCTGTGTAAAGCTGTAACTTTTCTCCCAATAAACCAACCTTTTTTACATATGGTAAATGAAGCCAAAGTTAACAAAAACATATAGAAGGAGTTCTTAACTTTGTTTTAGATACAAGCACACTTCATCATCTCAAATGGATTTCTCAGTGTATTTTGTGCTTGTGGGATCAAACAAATTAAAATAGTCACCTGATATCCCCATGAACAACCCGTCAAATTTTTAACCACGTTATTCTCTTGAATGCTCACACTTATCAGTCCAGCACCTTTTCGCTCGAGATGCGCCCCTGAATCCTAGAGTGGCAAACAAAATTTGAATGGTTTCAAAGATTTGTAGTAGTAACATTCATTTTAACATTTAGAACAAAATTTTCAATAAAATTTTGGATTTACTTGCAGTCACAAAACTATGATTTCACTGAAATATGCTCAGATGGACTTTGAAAGTTGAAATGAAATTGAGTTATTAATAGAAAAACTACACGAAGTAAGGAAGCGTTATACCGGTAGCCCAACCAAATTGCTGAGTAATGAGATGTTGTTGGCTCCAGTTCCTAAAGTAATATTCGTCTCCAGGGTGAAACCAGAATTCCTTTTTGTCCCATGCATGGAACCTAAGGGTGTGAATCGTTGTTAAGAACACTCACATTTTCTTGAATAATTAGGAGAAAAAACATTTCTTTTGCTGTGAATTCTTACCAAGAATTTCGCCGTTGACAAATACACGCAATACATGTCCAAGAGATTTTACAACGAGGACAGACTTCGAGTTGTTGGATTTGTCATAACTGCCACAAGCATATAGTTAATCCATAAGCGTATAAACAACAATATGGCCTTTTGGCATTTTACCGCATTTGAGTTTAATAGATTCTATAGTATTAGATATAGATTTTGGGTGTTACTTAGAAATAATCGGTACAAATCATGGAGTCATATGTTGACAGATTTGCAAGTCGTTGCAATTTGTATAAATTAAACAAATATTAAGTTGAAGTTTAATGATTTGGTGCAAGAACATTATAGATGTTCAAACTTACTAGTCATACAGAAATACCTGGCAGTGTACCATAGATAATCAGATGCATCTTTTGTGGTGTTTGTCTGCTCCAACAGTCGACTTGATCTCATCGATGTCTCGTTATGTACAGGAATTATTTCAATGAATTCTTGCCATTTGTCTGGTGAGTCCAACTTCATAGCTATTTGCGCTGATCTTGTGCTGACTTGAGCACTAACCTGTTCAGAGATTAATCATTATTTTCTCTTATTTTTAAGTTTTAGTTGTAGTTTTGATTTCTTATACATGCCTTAGCCGTGTTAAACGCGACACTTTGGCAGTCTGGCAAGATGCTTATTGATTTGGGAGGGAGTTGGTACGTCGCGTTCAGGAACTGAACCTTTGCGTTGTTTGCTCCATCCGTGTTCACTAGAAATGTTGCACATTCTCCAGAATGTCCTCGAGACACATAGGCCTGGTACGTATAATTTGTTGTGTTTGTATAAATGTCTGATAATACGAATTACTTTCAGAATGAAAAGAGTAATATAGCAAAGATATTAGAGATCCTACTTCTTGTTGTGCACCCAAAGAGAAATTGGTGTGTACTCCATGAAGTAGTGTCTGTGAGCATAGGTTAACCGCTGCATGCAACTCCTTGAGGTGACCCCATTTTGGCTGATTAATTAGTCCTAAAAGAATTTCATAGAGTTAATAAACAAAGTTACTAAAATTCCTCAATATAATATATATGAATATGATGTAAATCCGTATGTGATACCGTATTCATCCAGGGGAGCTGGATCGTAATATTTAGTAAGTACGAATGCTGAGCCGGTCCTTCCAAAGTTTGTTCCTCCGTGATACTAAGTACAGAAACAAAAATAGCACGCATTAGTTCTACAAAATGTTGATGTTTGTATAAATGTATAATAATGTATCAATGTAATAAATATTATAACGATGAGCTATATTTAAGCATGTCACGTAACTAATCACTATGGATTCATGTGTTGGAGCAAATTAAAAGCTCCAATTTTTGCAACTTACCATATAATAATTTATGAAGCTTCCATTTTTCGCGGCTATGAACAAAGCAACATGATATGCAATGTCTTCTGCTGTTCTGATAATTGTATCATTGCCATATATGTCATAGCTTCATGTGGAGAAAAATAAAAAAGAGAGCCTTTGTCATGCAGTGGCATTATGTAGACAAGAGACATTAATTTAGCTTTTAGGCAAACTTACTGATGTGTCCAGTTTTCTGTCCAAAGTGCAGGCTTTTTTGGTGAATTTGGCCCAACAAAAGTTTCGCCACACCTTTGCCCATTGCATGTATTAATCTGCAAATTTATACCAATTCTTATATCATCCAACAATAGTTTGGTCGAAAACTTCAAAATGTTTTCCTTTTCAACTACGTACTCAACTTTAAATATTTCTCAAGTTCATCGTAACAACTATATTTTGGTAAATCTTGATGAAAAGTTATCTAACAGTTAACATATCGAGTTTGTCGAGATCAAAACTTTGATCCATAGCTCCAGTGATGCCAAATGATGACGATCATTTTCGGTCATCGCATAAAAGTTTGAAGAAAATACTCGATCATGAGACGAGATCAAATTTGGGCCTTGCACAAAAGTTCGATAAGATTACCATTGGATCGGGAGCGTCATCTTGTTTGCACATAACCCATGGGACACCAGTTTTTAGGCCCACAGCCAACTTTGCAGCCCAAATGACATATGGTGGGCCTTTCTCATGGAAGCCTTTTTCTACGTTTTGGTACTCATTTTCAATCTGCACAAGTGACATGATTTTTTTTCTTCTTTTTCTTATGATCTATATATATATATATATATATATATATATATATATATATGAATAATATAAACAAAAGGTGGTTGAAATAATCAATACCTGCGAAAGTATAATCGGACCTCCTTGTGAAGCAAATAAATTTTCCGATTTCATTAGGGTAACAATTTTTGTGATAAATTGTTTCATATGAAGCTGTAAAGTCATCACATTTTATTTGTTAGCAAAGATAATTAATAAAATTGAAGGTGTCAAATATCTTAAAATAAATTGATACCTTGAATGGTTCGTTGTCTGATCGGAATACAATATTGGGGACATCATGAAGCCAAAATGGGAAACCACTGCCGGAAAATTATGTGATTTGGAGCATCAAAGTACAATTTGGCCATTATTACATCAGATAAATTAGGTTTTAAAAGAGTTTTCCTACCTAATACGTAACAGTAATCATGTCTAGCTAGTTCAAAATTTTATGTCATGAAATTGGAAAATAGAATGAAAAATAAGATATAAATCTTAATTTTTAATTACCCGTATGACCATTCAGCCTCAATAAACGGGCCAATTCGAAGGAAAACATGTAAACCTTGAGCTTGGATTTCCTTGATAAACCTTACTATGTCACGTCTTCCAGTGAAATCATACTGAAATTATCACGTAAAACTAATCAACACTATAAAATCATGTATACATATATATAGTGGTAAACATTCATATTATTAGTTAACAGTGTATATAGTTTGTAGTATAGGAAATCATCGTGTTATATTTGATCCCTTTAATTAAGTTCACAATTTTAGTTTGGATTTTTGGATGGCAATACACCGTGTCTATTCCCAGCTTTTGATCCGGAAGCGCACGCCGCCCATCAGGTTAAAAGTATGTGTTTTAACTTTTAATTAATAAGTGTCAGTGTTTTGATTTGTGGTTTCTCAATTTGATGAAGACATAAAGTATGACGTGTGGAAGAAACATTTTACCACACACATAGTAATTAACATGTATATATAGACAGGATTTATGCGATTGAAAGACGTGATAAGAGCAACTATAAGGAATTAAGGATGAAAATATTTTCTAAACTATAAAATGTTAAACTTGTTATATTAATAATTTACCAAATATATGCATTACAGTGTCATGCAAGCTTAATGCAAAATGACTCTTCGTATGTGGAGAGAAAGAGGGTTACCTGTCCAGGTCTCGGCTCGTGAAGGTTCCAAAATACGTAAGTAGCAATTGCGTTTAGTCCACCACTTTTGGCTTTTGATATTAACGACGGCCACATCTGTAAGTACAATTTATCATCAAACGCCAACACAAATCTCGTAAAAGTTATAAAAACATCTCACACCGTTGAAACAATTATTAGACACTTCTTGAATATGAAGGACATTACACAATAGGCAATTAATATTCAAATAATTCCTAAAGATTTAATCTATTAATCCTTATTCTAACCTGTTTTGGAAAAAAAATTGAGAATTTGAAGTCATATTTTATACTACTATTATGGACTAAACTTTCCGTTTGTACCATATTTCTATAATTTAAAAAAAATAATCTAAAAAGTTTGATCAATTAATATTATGAGTGTTGTCGTCTTCACCCACCATGTCATTAAGTCTAAAATCCTTTCAATTACAAAAATAACCAAACAAATTAAAATGGTTTTCTCTTTTTACCAAATATCATAATATTCACCAAATCATTCAACAACAACAACCAAAAAAAAGAATTTTACAAAATACAATGAAAGAGCTTTAGAACACTTACATCAGGTGTACTTCTTGGATAATGAATTGAACCAGAGAACAAGAGCTGCCGTTTGTCATCAATAATAAGCGATCTTCCATCATACGTCACATTTGCACCATTTGTGACGCTTATACTAACCGCCGCGAATAGTACTCCGAACCACCACGAGCACTCTCTCATCACCACCATTTCTTAATGAAAAAATCTATAAAATGACTAATGGGATTTGTAGTGACCTTTAAAGCAAAGAAATTTGAACAAAAAAGCTTAATTCTAAATTGAGCGAGGTGGTTTATACTTTATACGCTAAGTGATGTACGAAATTTGAAATAAGATTCATGTAATATTTATGACTAAATAAGACTCGATAGTAGCTTGTTCTGTTAGGAATAAAAGGAATTAGCTAGATGACTTATATAGCTGGATACATGCCATAAGAAAGTTAATGAATCCTGGGACGAAATATAGTACTTTCATAGTTATATAATTTATTATATGAGAAATGGTAGGCTACTTTAAAGTTAACGAAATAAATCATTTTTTTTTTAAAAGTGGTGGTTGTATTTTTAATGTATCATGTCACGACCAAATTGTTGGGTGTGAGGTAAAAAAGAACAAAAAGATGGCGACCTAGAAATTAAATTTCATTAATTTCAAAGAAGAAAGTATTGCATGCATGATGCATGTATTACTTACTTTTTCATTCTACAACATATATATATATATATATATATATATATATATTGTCACCAATATAAATGTGGTTTTGTGAATGTAATTCGTTTCCCCCCGAGCATTAACAATATTTATTGATTTTATGCAAATACCATCGTGTGTTGTGTTTGTCTAATTTGGCAAAAATCCATGTGCTATTTAATTAGTGATAAATGCCCATTAATGATTAGTTGGCAAAAAGTTAAAATCCATCTATACATAATTTGTTGGTTCATATAAATATTTTTATCCTTTAGAAGACCAAATTACCCCTAACGTACTCTTTTGTAGTTTCTTTAATTTGCAGTCGTGTGAATTATATACTCGTGATAAGAAGGTGTAATTATTTTCAATTTAAAACTAAAAGAACATGGGGTCACTTTATTTCTTCGAAACAAAGTAATTATACCAACATAATGTTTATCAGGTTTTGCCACTTAAAATTAACAAAATATATGTTTGTTAATTAAACACAAGATCAAACGTTTGAATGTAAACAATCAGCTGGACAGATTCGGAGCGTAAGGAACTTTACATTAAAATGATTAACTTCATCTCCTTTATATTTTTCGTTTAAATTGTTAATAGAAGTAATGATCATATTATCTATTATTAATTTTATCCATAATTAATAGCTCAGTTTTGTGTCCAGTAGAGTAGTACTGATTCATACAACTTTTACAAAATTAAATCAATACACTGGACTGGACCATAGACCATGAAGCATGGATCAAGGCCCTTATTCATTCTTTCGTGACAGTTACTTTAATAAATTAAATAAGAAAACAAATCTATATTTCTTACAATAACGTTCAGCCATATTCAAAAAAATAACGTTCCCATATTCGAACCCCTTCATATTTTCGATCTGACTCTTCCCAGTTCTTACAAACTGATTAATCAAATGCAGACTCAACAGGTTGGTCTATCAATTTCCTCTTGTAGCAAATCGCACCAGTATATATATATATGAAAATTAAGTTACTAAGGAAAAATAAAATGCAAACTTCGAAAAATATCGAACATATATTTGTACCAATTTGAAACGTGAATCTCACTGAGTGCAGACAAATAATAGCGTTATATATAGTTATGCTTATTGTTATGTTGTTAATTTTGTATTTAGCGTTTCGGAGATTTGCAAGGAAAGTATCCTCCATCTGCAGTTGTACTGTGTTCTGTGTTAGTTGTACTCTGATAATTACGTCAAGGAAATGCTACCATTTGTATTTTAATGTATACTGAAGTGCTAGATCCACATTCAGTTACCTGTATATTTGTGCATCTTGTTAGCCTCGTTGCATGATTCTAAGTGACTGTTTCACGTGGAATTAGTGCTGCATGAGTTCAGTGTATTAATATTGGGAGTAATTCTTTGGCGGTTGCATTGTGCCACAGTTGATCGATTAGCAAATGGGAAAAGATTACCCCATTTGCTACTATATGGACCACCAGGAACGGGGAAGACTTCCACTGTTCTGGCATTGGCTCGTAAGCTTTATGGGAATCAGATGCACAACATGGTTCTGGAGCTGAATGCATCCGATGATCGCGGTATTGATGTCGTCAGGCAGCAGAATCAGGACTTTGCAAGCACTCAGAGCATATCTTTTGGGTATATTTTTTAACAACTGTTGCTCCAATACTTTCAATTATTTGTTGTTGAAGTGTATCCCACTGGCTAGAGCCTAGATGCCTGAAGCTAAATAATCAGGCCTGGGGCTGAAATCGTCTTTCAAAAGATTAATATTTGTTACCTTGTAGTGTCGGTTAGAGAATGCTGAAGAACAAAATTCTTGAGCGTGGGGGATTTTTGCTATAACGTATGTGTGTGTTTACTTTCTTGAAAGTGTATCCTTATAAGTAATTTCTTTTTCAGAGGAAAATCTGCTGTAAAATTGGTTCTGTTGGATGAGGCGGATGCAATGACCAAGGATGCACAATTTGCCCTTCGTCGAGGCAAGAAAATTGTAGTATTTCTACTTTTCTCGCGTGGGTGTATATCTCATTTTATGACTTGCATACTGGATTTAAACGTTTTCTGCATATTTGTGTTCTTGCAGTGATTGAGAAATACACCAGAAGCACAAGATTTGCTCTGATTTGTAATAATGTGAACAAGGTTATTCCTGCATTACAATCAAGGTGAACTTAAAGCAGGTTTAAACATGTTATTAGCGCTGAAGGGTAAGTTTTGTGCACCAAGTTGCCTTAGTTCTTTGGGTGAGATTAGCTCTGTTTGTGATGGTGGATTTTAATTAAACAACCACTATTAATGTTTTTGCAACTTTCATGACTATGCTGAGGTCAATACCATTTTATCTCTCACTTAATCTCATTCCTCCAGGCTTGATGTACCAGATAGTGGCTTGAAAGCTCTTGTACGGCTTTGTAATGGTGACATGAGAAAGGCCTTGAATATACTACAGGTTATTTTGTTTGCCGTTCATAAATATAGGCTGTGTTTGTCCCTGAAGTGCATAAATTTGTCCTTCATTAAGCCGAAAAGTTATCTGAGGAGCCCCATAGAATATGACTTTGTCCTTGTCCAAAAAAACTTAAAGCAGGTTTCGAATGAAAAAACTTAAAGGTAGTTTCTGTCATATTAGGACTGGGAATATGCCAGCATCATTAATGGTGTCTCTCCGGTGTCTCTTTACATGCTAAAAAAAGCCATTTTGCATTCTAGATGAAATACTTTGCTACTTCTAATTTCAAAGCAAGTACTCATGATGTCTCAAGTATATTGTTTGTGGGATCACTTCTGTTCTTGCCTTTATATTAATCACTAATCACTCTTCAGTTAGTTAAAAACTCCTGAATGGTTGTATGCAGTCAACTCATATGGCTTCACATCAGATAAGTGAAGAAGGTGTTTACTTGTGCACTGGGAAACCTCTCCCTAAAGACATCGAGCAGATCTTGTTTTGGCTCTTAAATGAGCCATTTGCCACCAGCTACAAAAGTACGTCAATTCTTAAATGAGCCATTTGCCACCAGCTACAAGACTCCTGTACTTTCTTTTTCATTTGCTATTTATGAGGTAAATTCTTTTAAAATGTGAAAAAAATTGTAGTCTATGATAACATGGTTAATATTAATATTCAAATAAACTTCGAAAAAACCATTATCGCTCAAACTGTATTACTCGATATATTCCCGAGGTTTTTTTTTTTACTTTTTTTTTTTGAGAAAATTTATTCCCGAGGAATTAACAGTAGGTAGTTTGCTTGTAGAAAAAAACTTCTTTACTTCTCAGATCATCTTTCGTCTCTTCAGCTTCTTTGCTTTTTCCATTGCCCTGTCAAACATGTCCAGAATCAATATGCCAATCCCAAACATTTTACTCTAACTACTAACCCTTTTGCACTATTCTAACCAACTTCTTGTTTGTATAACTCAGTTCATTGCAGTTGCCACTATTTGACACTGGACCATGGTTTAAGAACAAATATTATGGCATTACTTATATTTTAGGATAGAAACTGTCACTTATAAATTTGTGTTGATATTTACTAGGCACAATCACCCTTTAGAAATAAAAACATAAGCAAACAAATCCTTAGGTGAGGGTTTTTATTAATTTACATGTGGCGTTTTCTTATTAATCCAAAAGTACTTGAAAAGGTTAGTACAGACTACTCAGAGTTATATTATTGAGCCTAATGGAATTAAACCCCACACTTCTTAACATGTATTCAAGATTATTAGTAACTCTCTCTTGTACGGCCAACAATTGGCAAGTATTGAATACATGAAACAAATTAAAAGGAGGTACTAAGAATTTAGTAACTTTCAAGCGTATGGGGTGTTGCGGCTGCGGCAGAGGAAGGTGGCAAACGCTGCAAGTATGGAGAACATAAGACCTGAACCTGATCCTGTAAAAATCTGAGATGTAACCCAACGCCTCATGAAGCACTGATGCTGTATCTGTCTGCATCATACATAGTAATTAGGATAATTAAACTGATCATGCAATTATATCAAGATTTTAGTATCACACAGGCCTCTTCCTTTGCTGATATGTATCAAAATTAAATTGAACACACACACACACACACACACACACACACACACACACACACATACATATATATATATATATATATATATATAAATTAAACACTTTTATTTTAACGAATCAAAAACTTAAATTGAAATTGAGATCCATATATATACCTTGCCAAAAGATGATACAAGTTGCTGCAACGCTGCAACATTTTCTCCAAGCTTCTCTTTCTTAGCTCCCTATAAATTAACAATCATCAATTAGCTACAACTGAGAATTATTGCAATAAAAACGAAACACATTAATTACTCATTGAAACTAACATGCAAATTAATTAAAAATTGAGCTTTGCATGGCCACCAACAACAATAGAATTATCAGACTGGGACTTCTTACTGCTCCTCTGACATCCGGGCGCGCCTCCGGGATTCTGAACGCATACCAAAAGCTACAAAACAAAATACACCTAGTTGGAAAATGAATTCCAAAAGAAAACGATACTCAGAAATGTGAAATTGGCATCACAAGCCTCTTCTCCAGTTTGGAAGAGGGAAAAAAGCATGTAGACATATAATCATACTGAGAGCTGAAGACTAACCTGAACTAGTGTGTCCTCTGGATTCTTTTCTGCTTGCTCTGATAATCTTTTCAGAGAACTGGTAGACAAAGCCACCTCACAAGCTAACGTCTTAATTTTTCACCTGGAAAAGATCCATTTGATCTGCCATGGTGCCTCCACGCTACATGACATGTTAATGCTTAATTAAGGAGAGAAAATCAGACAATGTGGCGGAATATTAGTAACCTGCTTCAGTTCTTTTGAGGAAAAAAGTCAGCTGGTAAAGTACCATTAACTATTCTACTGATTGATTTCCTCTGTGCATCTTCCATATTACTAAAAGCAACCTAGATTTGAGATGATTTTGGGAAGGAAGCAAACCACCGCCAGAATTCTCAAAATCAGCATCTGTGTATGACTCATTTTCAGTCTTCTGCACCCACAATATCAAAACATGTGTTATTGATCTGAAAGGATCATGTTTCACCATTCTTTGACTCGTCTATGGACAGTTAATTAAAGTCCTACAATCTGATCTCACTAAGTCATGACAGACGGTGAGAGTCAATGCACAATAGCAATGACAATCATGCATCAAAAGCACGCTAGCTGGATCTGTTCAGACCCAAAAATGAAAACCGTATCCAATGCATTATCACATCATCCGTTTAAATTCCACGCGATGACATTTAGAAACTAATATGACGTCCCAACTTTGGTCATGCTGCTAAAAGAGTTGTGCATAGCATATGAAACAGGGAAACATCACATATGGAAAAGGTAATACATGACTTTACTATTAGTTTAAGCCAGCCAAGAATGCCTCTCCTTCTGTTGCTTTTGTAATCTTTGACCAACTCATCAAGGTTTGCGACGTCGCTTCTTCCGGAAACTTCAAAATCAGTGCTTCCGGCATCATCATTTATCAAGTAATCTCAGTTTCTATCAGGTAAGTATGCTAGCTGTATAAGCAAGAAACATAGATACAGTTATAAGGACGTATAAAACTTTGAAGTGGTAAAAAAAAAAAGAAAAAAAAAACTTTGAAGTGGTGATCATCAGATAAATTCGATAACACGTAAAGAAATTCCATCTCATATTTTGTTTTATCAGTGTTGGACATTTTATTTGTTTAATAGCAATGTCATTATTCGTTAAACCATTGTACCGGCGAGTCCGGGAGTTTCATAGATCCGAATCGTGCAAAGTAAATCCCCGGAAAGAGATAGCTCGTCTTACGTGACAGATTTTCAAGTTTCACAGGTAATTGGTGGGGGTCACAACGGTCCCACTTAATAACCAATTACCTTTGACAGAACCGCCTTTATCGTATTCTCACTAGTTACACCACGACTCCGCCGCCAACGGTTTAATAAATAATAACGTCGATACTACTACCGAAATAGATTTACGCAGCAGAATTACGAGACATAAACAATAAATTATTGGACGAAATATTAAAACTGCCCTATAACTTTTTTTCAGAACTTAAAATGCCCGTTTTTTTCGGGCCGTGTAAAAATGCCCCGTAAGTCTTGAAAAATCTTGCAAAAATGTCCGATGGCCTTATTTGGGTTAAAAATGTCGACGTGGCGACACAATCATCAAAACGTGCCGCTACGTAGGAAACGCTTCTTTTAATCTACGAGTTGAATAACGTTTTTGGTTATTTGAAAACATATATATATATATATATATATACTAACACTTAGCTTAATTTTGTAACCCTAATAATAAAAATCGCGGCAAAATAGCGAAGAACCCTAATCCCCAAATTCTACAACTCTAATTCGTCGCGACCAGCTAAAATCTTCAAGTCTACGAGGTCGACGCACATTGAAGGGCCAAAAGATGGTGAAAATTAGACCATCGGTTGAAAATGGTTTACCCCCGCCCGATTATGGTGAGTGCGCTCGTTTTTTTTTTTTTCCTATAATCCTCTCGTTATAGTGACTGGGTTAGGTTTTGAATTACCTATTGTACCATTTTGTTCAAAGTTTATCCATTCGTTGTTCGTAGTAGTATTTTTCTTTGATTTTAGGGTTTGGAGTCAAGTCTGTGACCTTCTTAACTAATTTCCTTTACCTTTTTGCAGACCCATGAAGCAAATTCGTGACTTTGGTATTACACTATGGAGGGAAGTATGACACATCTCCATTTAAAGGTGGGCAGTATGAAGGCTCAGAAGCAAAAATAGTGTACGATTACCTAAATTACAGAGAGTTAAACATATCACTCCTTGATAAGCTGGTTACTGATATTGGTGTTAGAGGGCCAAAGAAATACTTTCTCTCTTCCATGGGATATCATCTTTCTGTAAGTTTTGACAAGTATTTGTATCGTGACGCTAGGTTAGCTCATAAGGAAATGATGGAGTTTCATGTGTATGTAGTGGACCCTAACAATCGGGCAGTTGAACTTGAGGGAGTTGATGGTGAAAGTGAAGGAAATTATGTGCCTGTGGTGGATGAGGTTCTAGAGACAGGCCTTCCAGCTAGTGTCCCTGTTGTTGGAACTTATAGTGTCCCAGCTAGTGTGCCTGCTAGTGTCCCTGTTGAGGAAGTTATAAGAACAGATAAGGGTGCTCATATCTCTGCAAATGAGGGTGATGGAAATGGAGAGGGGATTAGTAATCCACATAATTTGGATAAGGGTAAGGGGATAGCTATTGATGTTGATGAAAGTGAGGAAGACAGTGAGGATGAATCATATCAAGCATCTAGTGAGGAGATGGATGATGAGCTTTTTGCACATGTAGATTTTGTATCCGATGTAAACTTGGGTGATGAAGATGTTGTATCTGATGTAAACTTGGGTGATGAAGATGTTGTACCTGATGTAAATTGTTCTAATCTGGAGGAAAATGTTGATGGTGGACCATGGTTAGATGAACCAGATGTAGCTGATGTAGAAGCAAGGGAGCCTTGGTTTTTCACAGATCCTAGGGGAAATGAGGATCCAGAGGTTGAGTGCTTTAACAAGGTAGACATGTTTGATCCTGTGTTCAAATTGAAGATGTTATTTCATAGCAAAAAGCAACTCCACTTTGCTGTTAAGTCACTTGCAATCAAAGAGAGAAGGAGTGTATGTATTTTCAAGAGTGATCGTGGAAGGGTGCACTACAGATGTGAAATAAAAGAAAAGGTTCCAGATCAAGAGACATATCAGGTAAGGGCATACCAGCCTGAACACAGTTGTTCAGAGACATTCTATGTCAGCAATTTGAAGTCAACATGGCTGTCTCAGAAGTTCTTGGATGTATTTGTCACTGATCCTAAAAGAAATACCACTGGATTCCAGATGGACTCAATCCATAAGCTTCATGTCAATGTTTCATACAATCAAGCATACAAAGCCAAATTGATTTCAAATAAGAATCTTGAAGGTACTCCAGCCTTTCAATACTCTAAACTATTTGAATATCAGGCAGAGCTTAGAAGGACAAATCCAGGAACCACAATTGCCATATGCATAGAGGACATTGGTGGAGAGACCAGATTCAAATGCATCTATATTTGTTTCCAGGCACTGAAAGAAGGCTATAAAGCAGGTTGTAGACCATTCATTAGTGTGGATGGAGCACATTTGACAGGGCCTAATGGGGGTACATTACTCACTGCAGTTGCATTAGATCCTGCTAACAGCATATTCCCACTTGCATGGGCTGTTGTAGCTGTTGAAGACACAGACAATTGGATGTGGTTTTTATCCCTCTTGAAGAATGACCTAGACTTGAATGAACCTGAAAAGCTGACATTCATGTCAGATAAGCAGAAAGGGTTAATCAATGCATTCAATGAGATTTATCCAGGAGCCACACACAGGTTTTGTGTGAGGCATATGATTGGAAATGCTGGAAGATCTGGATTTAGTGGTGAAGACTACAGTGATGCCATTTGGGATGCTGCTCATCAAACAACTGTTCCTGAGTTCGATGCTTCAATGAAGAAATTAGCAGACATGTCTGAAAAGTTTAGGAGGTGGTTTGATGATAAGGAACCAGCATTCTGGACAAAGGCTCATTTTAATACAAAAGCATGTACTGATTTGATTTTGAACAACCATTGTGAGACCTTCAATGGTGTCCTGATACCAGCAAGGGAGAAGCCAATTCTCACATTATTAGAATGGATGAGGGAATATTGCATGGTGAGGCATGCAAAGAATAGAGATATTGCAAAACAAAGATGGATTCATAAGAAGCCAAGTCAACAGAAGGTACATCTGCCACCAAATATCCAAGAAAGGGTTAACAGGGTTGCCAGACTGGTTTGCACTACCATGCCCATGAAGTCTGATGATTTCAGATATCAAGTTAAGGGGTTTGATGATACTCTTCATGCAGTTGATCTGAGAGAGAAGACATGCTCTTGTAGGTTATGGGAGTTGACAGGAATACCATGCAAACATGGAGCCAATGCCATTCTTCATAGCAAAGGACAAATTGCAGACTATGTGGAACATTGGTACACCCTAGAAACTTACAACAAGGTATACCAATTTGCAATCTATCCAGTCCCTGGAGTAGCACTTTGGAGAGAGGAGGATTACATTCCCCCTCTTCCCCCTAATTTTGGGAGAGGGCCAGGCAGGCCCAAGAAAGCTAGGAGAAGAGGAAAGGATGAACCACCACCAGTAAGAACCAAGAAGAGTCCTTCTGCTCCTGCTCCACTACCCACATATGTAGGTAGAATGCAGTATGGTCTGAGATGCTCAAAGTGTGGCCAGAAAGGACATAAGAAGAAGACATGTGACAAAAGGAATGCAAATTCACAAACAAATGCAAGTGTAATTCTGATTTAATGTAGATATGTTTGATGATGATGAATTGTTTGGATTAGATTGTTGTATCTATCCATTGTTAATGATTTAATGAACATCATGGTTGGCATATATAGGTTGGAGCTGGTGATGGACATGGGAACAACCAAAGTAATCCTACTCCAGAACAAAGTAACAACAACCAGGGAAGCACCTCAAATCCCATCCCTCAGTCAACAGTGAATCCTGAAGAAACTGGAGAACAGAGTACCAACTTCCAGGGGAGCACATCAGATCATGCATCACAAACTCCAAGAAGGGAGAAATCCACTGTATATGTTCCTCCAGAGAATGATTTAACTCTGCCTCAGGATTCTCAAAACAATGACACTATTGGCATGGAAAATACAGCTGCCCCAGGAGATGGTGTTGTTCCAAATACAGAAGATGGTGTTATAGGTGAGGAAGTGGGACCAGTTGATGATGTTGGGGAGAGTTCCAGATCTAGAAGGAGATACAGAAGGGAGAAGTCAAGAGTTGTGGTTCCACCAGAGAATGACTTCACTTTAGATGAACATCTTGAAGAATCAGCAGATGTTGATATTGGATTGTATGATATTGATGACATATTTTCTAAGTCTAGGTCTTTGAGGAGACATAGAAGCACATTCTTTTTTGGTTTAAAGGTTCAAATATTATTGCATTATATAGTCTTAACATACAACCTCATTTTTTTAGGTGTCATTTACTGATCCTGTAACTGGTGAGATTACTTCATCCGTCCAGCCTTCACTTCATCCACCAATGCCAACCAAGACATGCCCATTGCCAAAAAATAGAAAGAGGGCTATGCATGAAGAACTGACAACTCAAGCTGCAAACAGAAGAGATGAAGTTGATTTGACTGAGTTGAGACCTGCTAATGATGGTTGGTTGACAAATTTGGTCAAAAAGAAGCAGAAACAAACTACACCAAAAGTGACAACTCAACTTAAAGCCAATCAAGAGGCACTAAGATCAGCAGACAATCAGACTCCAGACTTGGTAAGGGGAATAAGAAGGAAGTATGTCAAAATGTCAGATCTTGGTGCAGCAATGACTGATATGAACAAGCAAAACAATGAGGCAGGGATTGGCAAGGGAAAGGGCAAAGGAAAGGGACAGAAGAAGTAGTGAACTAGTTTCAGAATTGATTTCATCAATTCATTGATCATTTTGTTTTTTGGTACTGCAAAGTCTATTGATTACCAGTGATGTAGATGTAGGTTTTTGAGCATCACTCAATTCCACTTTGCAATTTTGGTCTCAAAATGTGGTGTTGTAGTCTCAGTTTATGTAGCTGGGCAAAACAGTTATATTTTGGGTACAAAATTGATACATTTGTGGTGGAATCAATTCTGTAATGGTATTATATTCGAGGCTATGAAGTTGTTTTGTTATTCTATTGCCTATATTCTATTTTTTGTTTGCTGTTTATACACATACAACCTATGCAAAATGTAGGTGTATACACATACAACCGATGCAAAATGTGTCATGATTAAAAAGGGCAATCTTATTTATACACAAATGCACAAAACTAGAAACTAGAAATCATAACATAACAATCCACAAACTAGAAACTAATCACTGGTATACCAACAAAAAAAAAACAAAAGCAAAATCCTATTCTTCATCCATTTGTTCATCTTCATCAGAGTTAGGTGGTGGTCCCTCACCATCAACTTGAATTTCATCAACTACAACGCCATCACCCTCGTCTTCCTCATCATCAGAAACTTCAATCACAACTGGATCATTAAAATTGGGTTCAATAAATTCCTCATCATGCCTAATTGGTGCCTCGCTGGGAAATATTGCGCAGCGCGTTTCTTCAAACAAAATGCACATATTTCTTGCATTCGTCAGACCATGAAGCCTAAAATGCATTTCCCACCTTTTCTCCTGTGTTATCATAAAAATCATGACTTAAAGGAGAAGAGATAATGAACTGAATGACAAAAGCTTTTAAAATATAGTGATCATACCACGGGAATAATCCAATTGTATGCGGGACCAATTCCAACATTTAAATCATCCCCATAGAGATGAACTCCAGGAAGGTCACAAAAGTTTTTAAACAAGGAAAAATTTAATCTCAACTCTCTACTCTTCATCTCTAATTGGTCTATTGTATAAGGAACATGAACAAATGTGTTCAACTCCTCCATGATGATACGCATTCCTCTTTTCAAAGCATATACATTGTTTAATCGATGCCTCTTGCCGTATTTGACTAGTCGGTCCAAGAATAGCGCTTCGGCAAGGCGGGTGAAATTAGGATCATAATAGAAGAGTTGAATCAACATGGTTGCGGTGATAATCATGTTGCTATAATTTTATGTAAGAGAACAGAGTAGGGAATTTATGTTGTTGATAATTGGTTCTAATCTTTGGATACATATTTATATGCAAAAGTGGTGTCTTTTGATATGTAAATAATGTATGACAACAACACAATCGTGTGAATTGGGACAGATTCATATGAATAGTTACAACGTATTCAGTGAGGTGACCATTCGGTTACAACATCAAACTACTAAAAGTCAAAAGAAATCGAAGAGATACAACAAGCACACGAATCACCCCAATTGACACATACTAATCACCAAACACGATCACTCCAAACAACACAACACTTTCTAGATCCTAACAACATCATATAATCCTAACAACGACCATAAAAACAACAAATAAGGTAATCAAAGAAAGCCAATCCATTTACCCAATTTCTGGTTCTCGGTTTGCAGATTCTTCACATTTTCCTCCAAATCCATGATCTTGTTCTCGTACAAGCGTTCAATTGTTTCCAAACCTTGATTGTTCATCGACCCGAGATCGGCCGTGAGTTGCTTCACCTTTGCCTCGCTCCTATCGATTTTCGCACGAAGTAGAGGCACAATGGTCCTAAGCCTTTCACATACGGGGGATCTAGCCAAACGAAAAATTGGCAACCGAATTGGCCCTTCCAACATCCATTAAACCTGGGACCCGGATTCGCGTCCTAATGACAGCGGGTCTTCCGCAATCGCACATTATACTCGAGCTAGTAGTTGAGGAAGACATTTTCGCACCGTCAATTTCGTAAGGGAGGATTCAATTTGGGAATTTGGGGATTTAGGGTTCTTGGCCAGCTTTATTCAAATTTTGGAATTATGACCGTTGCATCAGTTTAAATTTTCGGTCCGTTATAAGAGAAGAAATCGTAGATTAAAAGAAGCATTTCCTACGTGGCGGCATGTTTTGATGACTGTGTCGCCACGTCGGTATTTTTAGCCCGAATAAGGCAATCAGACATTTTTGCAAGATATTTCAAGACTTACGGGGCATTTTTACAAGGCCCGAAAAAAACGAGCATTTTAAGTTCTGAAAAAAAGTTATAGGGCAATTTTAATATTTCGTCCTAAATTATTTATACCTTCGTAAGTCGATAGTAGCATCCCTTTTGTGTCGTTGATCTTTCGTGTCGAACCCGGCAGCGAAACCTTCGCGTTCCTCGATATCGGCAGAAATATATTACTAGAATAATATTCACCCGATCCACGAACTAAAAACCCCGATGATCGAAAATACACAAAATAATATATATATATATATATATATATATATATATATAGAGAGAGAGAGAGAGAGAGATATTGAGGGAGGAGGAGAACATTTTGTATTGAAGAGAAAGTGTTGCTTCGTATGATTTTTTTTCCTTTGCCGAAAGATGTTATTTATAAGCACCCAATAGACAAGAAGAATAAATCACTCCAGCCATACAAAGACTACCAACTACATCAATTATGATAATCATCTAAATGATGAAGTTTAAGCCCACATGGGTGTGTTTGTCACGGATGTCAACATCTCCCACTCACACATAGTGGGCACAACCCAGTCATGCATCTCTCAGTGTATTTTCATCGTCTTCATACTAGTTAATAGTTCGTGTGACCACCGAGAACACATGTAAGGTCGGGAGTGTAGACACATTAATTTTGTGTCTAATTAAATTAAATGATGGTAACTCTTAAGATGCAAGAAATACAAAATATATTTTATTTAATCATAATATTTTGAGGAATTAAAATAAATATATTAATTAAATCTTTAGACAAGTAAATAATTTCTCATCAAATCTCAAGACATGGAAAGTCTTCTCCTCCAAGTCCCAATCTTCAAGAGATGGAAAGAATTCTCCACCAAATCTCCATAAGGAAAGAATTTCCCCATCAAGTCTCAATCTTCAAGAGATGGAAAGAAGATTCTCTTAGATAAAGTCTTCCATATCAAGGAATTGTAGACGCGATCACAACCGTTCATCTCATCAGGAGATTCTAATTGAGATTCACTCCACAACTATAAATAGAAGTGGTCTTGAAGAAGAAAAAAACACACACAAAATATTCACAAGTTGAAGAGGGAAAAGCTCTAAGTTTTTCGCTCCACCAAATTTATCCATCTTCAAGCGTTGTTCGCGGCATTCAAGGCATTCTTCAACAATCTTCAAGGTGTTCTTTGTAAAGAACTCCTTTCAATCCGCCACCAAGTCTCAATTCCATCCAAAAATCATTTTTTAATATTGCACTTCTGCCGAGGAAGATCAAACTCCAAGAAGTTCAACAAATCCAAAACCAAGTTCATACCGTTCTTCAACAATCTTCAAACCAAAAGTCTATTTAATCCGAGATCAAGTCACGAGACCCTTGAAAAACCATTTTTGAATATTGAAGTTCCTTCAAAGAATATCAAAGCCCAACATATCCGAAGGACTGAAGACGAAGATCATATCGTTCTTCATCAACCTTCAAATCAAATTCCAAATCAAGTTTCTGTTCGATCCGAGATCAAGCCGCCAAGCCCTCGAATCAACGTTTGCCAGATATCCAAGTATTTTGAAGATCAAGATTCCTCCAAAGAAAATTGATATTCAACAAGTTCAAGAAGTCAAGACGAAGAACAAAGTATTCGTCGCGAAAATCAAGTCAAGTCGATTGTTAATTCAAGATCAAGCTCAAAAGCCCTTGGATTAACGTTCAACTCAAATACACGTGGAAGAGATCAAAATCAAATCCACTGTCAAGTCAACCAAATTTCAAGACTAATTGTTGTAGAAAAGAATCAGAGGATCAAATAGAGAGATTGCACCACAAATTGTACTTTGAATTTATTCATATTTACTTTGTAATATTTTCTTGTCTTTTAATTACAGAGGTCAAGAATTTGTCATTACATGGAGTACTACACCAAATCTTCTGCGAAAGAAAACCAGCGTAGCACAATCCCTACGTCTTCTCGATATGCCCTAGACTCATTTGATCGCATCAGTTTAAAGAATGCCTAATCCCTCAAGAGGTCGAAACTCAAGGCCATACTTCGAACTCTCATGATATGTTCCATAACAATTTCGCATACTTAATGCGCAATTTCTCGTTAACGATGGACACTATCAGGGATGCGGTATCAAATAGTCTTCCTTTGCCCTATTGTCAATCAATTTTAGTTTGACTGCTTTCCCAGTAATGCCTCTTTAGACCGAATCTATCATGGTCATAGATAACATTCTAAATTAGCTATCATCGAATCCTCGATGTCATGACATAATCAAAAGTCAATAAGGGCACTATAAGATATGTAACTCACACAGTGAGGAAACAGGGAATCATTCACTCACTCTTACGAATGGTCGTCCAAGAACATGTAGTATGAAACGCATATTGCGGTGGAATACTCATTACACATAAAAGAGTGTATGTCTATCGACACTGCACAGATCTTAGCTCAATCACCCTAGTGACTAGCTTGAATCCATCACTCGTTCGCTTCGCATAGTGACAAAGAGATCTCACATCTGGCTTACTACACAGGCTACATAGATTTTGGGAGAAATCTATGTTCTATCCTTAACATCAAGGATCTCATCTTAATATCAAACTAAGGCGATGTATACTTGTATCAACCTCTCAACTCTTCTTCTGCAAGACAAGTAAGAGACACATTTATCTCATCACTTCTCGCTCACCTAACGCCAGAGGGAATCGCTCGTGTGAGAGAGCCGATCATGCCTGTTGACATACTTCAGTGTGTGTATAAACATAAATGCTATATGGAATCAAACTTGAAATGAACATCATATTGCATTAATATCCAAATGAAGTAAACAAATTAAGGTCAACTAAAACAATCTACGCAATTCCAAACTTCTAACATGAGTCTGAAAGACATCTCTAGCTATAGGTTTGGTCATTGGATCAGCAACTATGCGAGTCGTAGATATGTATTTTGGGACTACTTCATTTCTCGTAATCATGTCCCGTATGTAGTGAAACCTTAGATCAATGTGTTTGCTTTTTCCATGATACTTTGAATCATTTGCATAGGCGAGAGCCGCAACACTATCACAAAATATTGTTACCAAATCTGAGGCATCAGTTACAATATTTAAGTGTGTAAGGAATATTCTCAACCAAACAGCTTCTTGCACTGCTGCAGAACATATTATGTACTCGGCTTCCATAGTGGACAACGCTATACAAGGTTGTTTCTTGCTACTCCAAGTAATGGCGCCATTGTTCAGTAAGAATACGTACCCAAACGTGGATTTGCGTTCATCAAGGCCGCTGCCCCAATCAACATCACTATAACCTTGTAGCTGCAAATCTGAACCTTGATAGCAAAGTACATAGTCCATTGTTCCTTTCAGATATCTAAGAATCCTCTTGACTGCTTTCCAGTGAGCAAGTCCTAGGTTCGACTGGAATCTTCTTACTAGCCCGACTGCATAACAAATATTTGGGTGAGTACACATCATTGCATACATCAAGCTCCCAACGGCACTAGCATAAGGAACACGAGCCATTTGATCTTTTTCGGATTGAGTCTTATGACACATTTCTTGGCATAAGCTCTCACCTTTGGCGATATGGGTGTCGATAGGTTTGCAATTTTGCACCTGGAAGCGCTCTAGAACCTTCTTCAAGTAAGTCTGGTAGGACAAACTAAGAAGTTTCTTAGAGCGATCTCTAGAGATCTTAACTCCCATAATGTATTCTTCTTCACCCGTGTCTTTCATTTCAAAGTTTGAAGACAACCACTCTTTAGTGGTGACAATCATCCCTTTGTCATTACCCGCCAATAGAATATCATCAACGTACAATGATAATATTATGAAACTCTGTTTGGACCGTTTGACATACACACAATGGTCTTTTTCAATCATCGTAAACTCATTCGTAAGAATAGCTCGATGAAATCTTAAGTACCATTGTCTAGATGATTGTTTAAGGCCATAAATGGATCTTTTAAGCTTGCACACTTTGCGCTCTTGATCCTTGACCTCAAACCCCACTGGTTGATACATATAGATCTCTTCATCTAGTTCTCCATTGAGAAATTCCGTCTTTACGTCCATCTGGTAGAGTTCCAGGTCCATGTGAGCTACCATAGCTAGGATTAGGCGAATTGAGGCAAACCTCACAACTGGAGAGAATTTTCCTCGTAGTCTATACCCTCTTGTTGGGTATATCCTTTCGCAACTAATAGAGCCTTATACATGTCCATGGATCCATCCGACCTGCGTTTAAGCTTGAGAACCCATTTTCTCCCTATAGCTTTACGCCCAAGTGGTAGATCGACCAAGTCCCAGACTTGGTTTGTCCTCATAGACTCCATCTCATCTTTCATTGCTTTTAACCATTCTTCTTTAACAAGGGATGTAAGAACTTCCTTGAAATTCTTAGGTTCTCCATCATCCTGTGGAGCCACCATAAAAGATTCCCCTTCAAAATCAAAATGACGACGGGGTATACTTTTACGTGAGCTTCTACGCAGCTGAGAGACTTGTGATCCCTGTACAAATGGAACGCTCCCACTCGGAGTCAAATCACCCCACCGTCCCTATGAGTGTGAAGATTTTCTTCTTCATTCTCAACTTGGCGACTTGGG
The DNA here is from genome assembly GCA_948329865.1 of Linaria vulgaris. Taxonomy (NCBI): domain Eukaryota; kingdom Viridiplantae; phylum Streptophyta; class Magnoliopsida; order Lamiales; family Plantaginaceae; genus Linaria; species Linaria vulgaris. The sequence continues at coordinate 7,929,602 of OX415249.1, read as the reverse complement.
GTCACTTCCTCTAAAATCTCCTGGAGTTCTAGACTCCTATCAACATCACCCATGATAGGGAATTCATTTTCAATGAAGTCCACATCTCGTGACTCAATTTTAGTTACACTACCATCCTCACGTTCTCCAAGCATTACATAGCCCTTAGAGTGTTCAAATATCTTATAAAGATACACTTATTTCCTCTAGGACCTAGTTTCACATATCTATGAGAACTGCTGAGAACGTATGTCGTAGAACCCCAAGGATGCAAGTTACTCAGATTTGGTTTCTCGCCTGTCCACAGTTCGTAGGGGGTAGAACTAACTGACTTAGAGGGCACTCGGTTAAGAATGTAGGCAGAAGTTAGAAGAGCGTCACCCCAAAAGGATATTGGGAGACTAGCATGCGCCATCATTGGTCTAACCATCTCGAGAGTGTTTGATTCCTTCTCTCTGCTACACCGTTTTGCTGCAGAGAATAAGGCATCGTCAACTGTCTCTTGATTCCTCTTTCATCACAGAGCCTCTTGAATTGCTCAGATAAACATTCACGACCACAGTCAGTTCGAAGAGCCTTAATGCTCGAATTCAGTTGATTCTCTACCATTGCCATATATTGTCTAAAGCAATCAAATGCTTCTGACTTATGGGAGATCAAGTATACATGACCGTATCATGAATAATCATCTATAAATGTAATGAAGTAGACACCATTGTGTCTTGCCCTCACATTCATTGGTCCGCATATATCAGAATGAATAAGTTGTAAAGGAAAAAAATGCTCTTTTGGCCTTACCGAATGGTTTTCTTTTTGCCTTCCCTATCAGACAGTGCTGGCATGTGGGAAGAGAGACATTAGCGAGATTTTCTAATAGGCCTTCTCGAGCTAATCTTGCCATCCCGATATTTCCCTATATGACCCAGTCTGGCATGCCACACGTTAGAATCTGCATTATTCAAAACAGTATATAGAACAATAGATTCATCGATGATAGGGTAATTCAAATCCATTACTACGAAACCATCACGAATAAAACCACGTCCGTACAAAGTGTTCCCAAGAAATATGGAAGCATTATTGTTTTCAAACACAAAGCGAAAACCAAGCTTTAACAACATAACCAAAGAAAGTAAATTTCTTCAAATATCTGGGGCATACAAAACATCATGTAGTAAAAGAGTGTGACCGTTGCAAAGATCGAGCTTGTACGTGTCAATGCCCAGCACCGCAACGCTAGCTCCATTTCCTACTTTGATGTCTCGACTGTCAACATGTACTTGGCGGTACTCCACATATCCAATTCTATCTCGAGCTATGTGCTCGGTTGTCCTAGAGTCTACAATCCACGTAGGAGAGCTATGAGCATCCATAACATGACTAGTTACATAAGCACTTGGGAAAAAATTAGAAAGTGCCTTATTCTGCTCAATGCATTCACGAGCAAAATGACCTTCTTTGTTACAGTTGAAGCATACCCCCTTGGTAGCTTTTGCACCCCCACGCTTGCCCCTTTTTTGGCGCTGGTTGGTGTTGGAGGTCTTCTGAACTTGATCAGCACGCACTTCTGCCTTTTTTGCGTGCCTGTTGCGTCTGAAAGACTCGGCCACATAAACTGAACCGTTAGCATTAGATGCCTCTAGGCGCTCTACCTCCGGCTCTAAATGACGTGCCGCATCATCAAATATTTTGATGTGCTCACTATGCGTCATAGTTTGGCTCACGGTCTCCCAGGAGCCAGGAAGTGAACGTATCACCGCCTGAACCTATTGTTCGTTAGTCAACTCGTTCCCAGTAGACTTTAGTTCACGAATCATTGACGACATAGCTCTAAGATGCTGCCTCGTGTTGTGGTTAGAGCGCATCTTGTATGTGTCAAGTCTCATCGTTAAACCACGAAGTCTGGTGGCCGACGTGCCTCCATATCTAGCTTTCACAGCGTTCCATAATTCTTTTGTTGTGCCGTAATTTTCAAATTCACCAATTAGATCATTGTGCATGCTGCTTAACATAGTAAAGCGCACAATGATCCTTTTTCACCCAGTTGTCGTAGGCGACAAGGTCTCGTTGGTGCCTTTCAAAATTTTCAGCAGTGCGGCAGCTTCACGAGGAGCCTCAAGTGAGTGGGTAAGAGTCTCTAGGACCTCTTGCTCATTCAGGACATACTGGATCTTACGGTGCCAGATGTCGTAGTTTTCCCGATCCAATTTGTCTCCCTTGTTCAAGTCAGCAATGATTCCCTTCGACGCCATCTCCACTACATAAATGGACAATTCGGGATATGATACACACACTAAATAATTGCCGCGTTTATCTAAAATTAAATAAGAATAATTAATACACGTCGCAAGATCGAAAAATCGCTAAACTTCAGAATCATCTATTGCGCCACATTGTCCAATTATGATTATTTAATTTAATATTCGTGCAAATTAACTTATAGGAGACTACACCCATACACCCCTTCGGCGCTGAATAGTGCTCAATTTAATCCCAAATTATATTTCTCAATATATAATTAGCAACATTAGTAAATAAACAATTTCAACTTATTTATTTAATTCTAACATCGGGTATCGAACAACGTAGGATCAAAATAACCATACGATCTGATACCAATGTTGGACATTTTATTTGTTTAATAACAATGTCATTACTTGTTAAACTATTGTACCAGCGAGTCCGGGAGTTTCATAGATCTGAATCGTGCAAAGTAAACCCCCAGAAAGAGATAGCTCGTCTTACGTGACATGATTTCAAGGTTCCCAGTTAATTGGTGGATCACAACGGTCCCTCTTAATAACCTATTACCTTTGACATAATCGCCTTTACCGTATTCTCACTAGTTACACCACGACTCCGCCGCCAACGGTTTAATGAATAATAACGTCAATACTAATACCGAAATAGATTTACGCAGCAGAATTACGATACATAAACAATAAGTTATTTATAACTCCGTACGTCGATAGCAGCGTCCCTTTTATGTCGTTGATCCTTCGTGTCGAACCCGGCGGCGAAACCTTCGCGTTCCTCGATCTCGGCGGTGGAATATATTATTAGAATAATATTTACCCAATCCACGAACTAAAAACCCCGACGATCGAAAATACACAAACTAATATATATATATATATATATATATAATTATATATATATATATATATATATATAGAGAGAGAGAGAGAGAGATATTGAGAGAGGAGAAGAACACTTTGTATTGAAGAGAAAGTGCTGCTTCAGATGATTTTTTTCCTTTGCCGAAAGATGCTATTTATAGGCACACAATAGACAAGAAGAATAAATGTCATCTCACTCCAGCCATACAAAGACTACCAACTACATCAATTATGATAATCATCTCAATGGTGAAGTTTAAGCCTACATGAGTGTGTTTGTCACGGATGTCAACAATCAGAATATTTCATATTCATCCATCTTAAATCAACGGACTCGTATATCATTTTAACTGAAAATGGATTCACTTCCAGTGTCTACAATTTTTTCGTGGAGCAAAATTGTGACTGGTGCTCTTAATTGATTGTTTGATTAGGAATGCTAAAGCAATGATTATTACCCTATTACTATTTGATGGACTATATTTTAAGAGACAGTCATATTACATTATTTAATGAAAGCATTGTGTTTCCTTGAATTCATGTTGATGGTTCTATTTATATTGCTTATCTTTGGACTTTGTTGTGTTATGTGGATCAATAGATTTCTGATTTAGAAGTGTATCTCTTCTTCCTTGAAATCCTTTCGATGATTTTGGTCAATAAATCAGTACGTGTAGTTGTATGTGCACTGGTTATTCTTTGCACTTCAGCTGCTCAACTACGACGAAACCTGAAAACTGGTTTGGGGTCAAAGACTCCTCAAAAATCAGATACGCATAGACGACATCGAGACAACACAGAAGGAAATTTAAAACAAGAACATGTATCGAATCTATTAAGTAACATGATTGAAATATTATGTATTTTCATTAGTTTATGCCATGTCTGTTTAAATACATCAATAAGTTGCATTTACTTCAGCCTAAGTATCTGCGTTTGATAAATCCAAAATTATGATTCCTGCTTGAACTAAAAATATTCAGCTGTTGAGAAGGCCATTGTCGATGGCAGTCAGCTTCAATCAACAAACCTTTTTGGAAATTGACTGAGTTACTGTCTCTACGGATATGTGCAAAGGATCGCCAGTTTTTTCTTCGAATAAGACTAACAGGTTGTCTGTAGGTTTGAGAAATGATCTTGGTATATGATAATTGAGAATTTTATAGGCAAGATCAGAAAAGAACACGAGGTTAGTCGAAATAGATATCTGAAACAACATACATTTTAAATTGGAACACATCTGATGTTAGTTGACATATCACATTTACCTTATTTATGAAGAAGAGCCATCAGGCTTCAGAAACGAGATCATGTACCGACCAATACTCTGACTGTTAATCCGTGCTTCCCCTTTTCCCATGGAGCCGAGATTTAACACGACTCGGTTACTACCCTCAGGTGCGTCAAATTTGTATTGACCAAACATAACACTTTTCTCTGATTTTAGGCTTTTAATAAAACATCTAGTCATAAAAATTATTAAATTACTAGTTGTTTAAATCAAGTGGAAGTTCGACCAAAATCAACATTGTTACCTTGTACCATGTGAGTGGCTTAGATGAGATGTTAAAATTTCTCCATTGTAGACCTTTTTCACCTTTAGAGCTGTAACTTTTCTCTCAGTAAACCAACCTTTTACTTCAAAATTTTCAATAAAATGTCGAATTTACTTGCAATCACAAAACTATGGTTTCACTGAAATATCATATGGACCTTGAAAGTTGAAATGAAACTGATTTATTACGGGAAAAACTAACCAAGTAATATAGCGTTATACCGGTAGCCCAACCATATTGCTAAGTAATGAGATGTTGTTGCGTCCGCTACCTAAAGTAACATTCGTCTCCAGACTTGGATTCCTTTTCATCCCACGAATTGAACCTAAGGGTGTGAATCTTTGTTAAGAACACTGACATTTTTCTTGAATAAATAGGACAACTAAAAAACATTTATTTTGTTGTGAATTTTCTGTTGACAAAAACACGCAATACATGTCCAAGAGATTCTTCAACAAGCACATACACCGAGTTGTTGGATTTTTCATAGCTTCCACAAGCATTATAGTTAACCCATAAGCGTATAAACAACTGAATGACCTTTTGATATTTTACCGTATTTGAGTTTAATAGATTCTATAGTACTAGATATAGATTTTGGGTGTAAGTTACTCGGTACAAATCTTGGACTTATATGTTGACAGGTTTGCAAGTCATTGCAATTTGTATAAAATTAAACAAATATTAAGTTGAAGTTTAATGATTTGGTGCAAGAATATTATAGATGTTGAAACTTACTAGTCATAAAAAAATATTGGCAGTGTACCATAGATAATCAGATGCATCTTTAGTGGTGTTTGTCTGCTCCAACAGTCGACTTGATCTCATCGATGTCTCGTTATATACAAGAACTACTTCATCGAATTCTTGCCTTTTGTCTGGCAAGTCCAACTTCACAGCTATTTGTGTTGATCTTGTGCTGACTTGAGCACTAACTTGTTCACAGATTAATCATTATTTTCTCTTATTTTTAAGTTGTAGTTATAGTTTTGATTTCTTATACATGCCTTAGTCGTGTTAAACGCGACACGTTGGCAGTCTGGTAAGATGCTTATTGATTTGGGAGGGAGTTGGTACGTCGCGTTTAGAAATTGAACTGTTGCGTTGTTTGCCCCATCTGTGTTCACTAGAAATGTTGCACATTCTCCAGAATGTCCTCGATACATATAGGCCTGATACGTATAATTTGTTGTATTTGTATAAATGTCTAATAATACGAATTACTTTGAGATTGAAAAGAGTAATATAGTCAAAATGTTAGAGATCCTACTTCTTGTTGTGCACCCGAAGAGAAATTGGTGTGTACTCCATGAAGTAGTGTCTGTGATCATAGGTTAATCGTTGTATGCAACTCCTTGAGGTGACCCCATTTTGAGTAATTAATTAGTCTAAAAATAATTTCATAGAGTTACTAAACAAAGTTACTAGAATTCCTCAATAATAAATATGAATCTGACGTGAACTTGTATGTGTTATAGTATTCATCTAACGTAGCTGGATCGTAGCATTTGGTAAGTACGAATGCTGAGTCAGTCCTTCCGAAGTTCGTTCCTCCGTGATACTGAGTCCTGAAGTTCGTGATTCCTCTTGTCCTAACTTTGTATGTCTGTTGAAGCTTTCTCTTAATGGCCTTAAACAAGCACTCCGGGCTTGGTGTCAGTTTTTTGCTGATTTTTTGGCAACCATCGGCTTCTCTTATAGTAAATCAGGTCACTCCTTGTTTATTTTCCGACGTTGTATCGATATTGCTTATATATTGTTATATGTGAATAACATCATTCTGACGGTATCCTCCACATCTCTCTGCCATTCCATTATCTCTCTTTTTAGTCGGGAATTTTCTATGAAAGATATGGGGTCACTGAGTTTTTCTTGGACATTGTTGATACACGACGTCGTGATGGTCTTTTCTTGTCTCAGAGGAAATATGCCGAGTATATCCTTCACCAAGCGGGCATTGATTCTTGCAAGCCTAGTCAGACCTTAGTTGACACGAAATCCAAACTTGGTGTTACGCCAAATAGTGCTCTGTATTCAGATTCCACTCTCTACCGTAGTCTTGTGGGTGCTCTTCAGTATCTCACTTTCACGTGGTCTGATATTTCCCACGTTGTTCAACAAATATGCCTCCACATGCATGACCCACAAGATGCACATATGTTGGCTCTAAAATGCATACTACACTACATCCAAGGCACCCTTGATCTCGGTCTTCATCTTTCTCCATTCTCAGTGATAGGACTTAAGGCCTATTCCGACGCTGATTGCGGCTGTTTTCTCGATACTCGTCGTTCTACCTCCGAATATTGTGTGCTTTTGGGTGATAATTTGGTTTTTTTGCCAGCCAAGCGACAACAGACGTTGTCTCGCACGAGTGTCGAAGCCGAGTATAGAGGTGTTGCAAACGTGATCTCTAAGTCAAGTTGGATTAAGAATTTGCTCTTGAAACTCCATTGTACTATTTCTTCGGCGACCTTGTCTATGTAGACAATATTTATGGTAGATATTGTGATTGATACATATCTCTAGCGTTAGAATAGTTTCCTTGTGATAGATAGTTTCCTTATCATAGAAGATCTCTTATGTATATATAGTGTACACCATTCATTGAATAACACAAAGAAAATTATTATCTTACAAGAACGATACTCATGAATTTCCAGAAGCTTGTCTTTAAATAGTTTTCGGTCAAAATTAACTGTATTAAGTCTGATAATGGGAGTGAATTCAAGATGCCTAGTTTCTATAACTCCCATGGCACAACTCATCAAACCAGCTAGTTGAGACACCTTAAGAGAATGGATTGGTGGAAAACGAAAGCATCAACACCTCCTACAAGTTGCAAGATCTCTCAGATTCAGGTCTGCAATACCTCTTACCTTCTGGAGCAGTCGCATCAGGATTGCAACTTTCATCATCAACTGATTACCATCTAAAGTAATTTAGAATAAAACACCTTATGAAATGCTATACAACAAAATTCTAGACTACAATCTACTCAGAACATTCAAATGTTTTTGCTATCTACACTCACTGCACATAGGCACAAGTTTGATCCAAGAACAACTCAGTGCATCTTCTTGGGTTACCCTCCTAGAACCAAGGGTTACCTGTTACTTGACCTGCTCACAATCAAGCCCTTTTATATTTATCCATAAATGAGTGTTCTATGAATATATATTTCCTTTCAAAAACAAAAAACTTACAATTAATACTTTTTATGAATCTAAATCAGGCTCAAGATTTTGTATTGACTCTTTTATTTGTGTTTCCTCTCAGCTAATGCAGGATCAATTAGTCCCTCATGTGCACTACCTTGCAACTTCTTATGATAGTTCAACATTTATGCTCAGCTACAACCTCCCTCCTACACCAGATATGGAGCAACGTGTGGACAATGATAATTCATTCACTCTAGACTCGAACCACATCTCTACTACTGCTCAATAATATCCTCATGCAAACATGCATGATGTTGGCATTCCTCATCATAAATGGTATCTTTGATCCCTCTCCTCAGGATGACATACTAATAAAAAAATCATCAAAAAAATAGTACACCACATGCATACTTGAATGCATATGATTACTCTCTCACGCGGCCACTCCATAGAGCTGATTCTTCTTTTATTAGACATGTCATTGAACATTACACCAACAGGTTGAGCAACAAAGATAAAGCATTCACTTCATCTATCATTGTCATTTCTAAACCTCGAACTTACTCAAAACCTAGCAAACATCATGAATGCCATGAAGGATGAATAACTGCATTAGAAAAGACAAACATTCTAGTCTTGACTACATTAACCCATGGGGTTGTAAGTGGGTATTCAAAGTCAAATACAAATTTGATGATTATGTGGAAAGGTTTAAAGCCATGCTGGTGAAAAATGTTACAGTTACACACAAGAGGAATGCCTAGACTATTTTTGACACATTCTCTATAGTAGCCAAAATCACAAGAGTTAAGAGTCTTCATTGCTCTTGTCACAACTCAAATCTGGTTCTTAAAGCAACTTGATGTCAATAATGCTTTCTTGCACTGTGACCTTGATGAAGAGATATATATGAAGTGGCCACGTGGATACAGTGCCCCTTCTGACCAGGGAGTGTGTCTCCTCAAAAAGATTTTGTATGGTCTCACACAGGCATCCAGACAGTGGTACACCAAACTCACGTCTTGCTTACTTACTTATTACTGCAAACAGGGTGTCTATGATTGCTCATTATTTGTGCTTCACTCTAGTTCTAACATCAATGTATTGTGGGTATATGTTGATGACATTATACTTAAACGAAATAGCTTGTCTGAAATTGATAAAATCAAACAACGTTCATAAAGACTTAGGAGATCTTAAATACATATTAGGTATTGAATTTTCTAGAAGTTTTAAAGGTGTCACAATCTGTCAAAAATATGCTATAGACATCTTAAGTGAAGATGGCTATCTTGCTTTCAAGCCCTCGTCTACTTATGTGGATTCTACTACAATGTCATATGAATATGTTGGTACCACTTACTGATCCATCTGTATATAGAAGACTAGTGGAAAGACTACTTTATTTCACCATAATCAAACCAGACTTATGTTATAACATATAATGTTTAACTCAATTTATGTCTTGTCCTACTGAAACTTACCTTGCAGCAGCCCACAAGGTGATCAGATATCCCAAGACATCACCAGGTAAGGGTGTCTTCTATCCATTCAAATTAGAACCTCACCTGAAATCTTATTGTGATAGTGACTGGGGAGGCTACAAAGAGACAAGGACAAGCATTAGATGTTATGCAATCTATTTGGAAAACTCCATAATTTCATGGAAGGTAAAGAAATAGACAAATGCAAAAAGATCCTCATGTAGGGCTAAGTATAGAGCCATTGCTACAACAACTTGTGAGCTCATTTGGATATCCTTACTTTCTTAGTAACCTCACTTTCAAGAATTGCAGAATACCACTCATATACATTGATAACAGAAGTACCCTCTACCTCGCCAACGATCATGTGCACAATGAGAAAACCAAACACTTGCAAATCGATTGTTTCTTCGTCAGAGAGAAGGTGCAACTGAGACTCTTAAAGATCATTCACATTCAATCACAATAATAAGTGACTGATATATTAACAAAGTCACTCTCTCTATAGCCATATCAATTTATGATGCACAAAATGTGCTTGATAAATATCCAATTTTCCATTTCTTTCTTGTTTCAAAAAGTTTCCAAAATGTTGCTTTAATCAGGCAGTTAACTTTCCAATTTTAGTAACTAGTTGTTATTTATTTTAATTTAGTTTTTACCATTGTAAAACAGCTAGTATATAAAGCAGCAAACCTCGCTCCTCATCTCACTTTTGTAATTTCAATTTTGTGATCACAAGGGAGAAGAATCTCACAATCACAATGTTCTTTGCACGATAATCATTCGATTATCAAGCGTTTAATAAATATTTGGTTTATGTTTCATTGATTCGATGGCCATTATTGATTTGTAAGCTTTAACACGTGGATTTAGGAGAAAGAAAAAAAACTTTGAACTATCTACTCCATTTGTTTCTATAATTAGTATATTATTATATAAAGTTACTTTACTCCCTCCTACAAACAAAAATGACAAAAGTATAAAGAAAAAGGTAAATTAAGGACATTTGCAGCCTTTCAACAAAAATAAAATAAAAATAGCAAGCAGAATTTTATTATGTTATTTTAGTTTCAAAACACACAAGAAGTTGTACTTATTAATAATATATTATAAATAAAAAAATTGGAGCCGCCACCTAATTGATCCGCCCACAATGCGGGCTTTTTTCCATGAAGATTTTGTCACGTTTTGTAAAAAGAAAAATGAGCCGAAAGTCCAACTGAAGAGTGAAGACTGAAGACTTAGATATTTCAAAGAGAAAAAGCATATTAATATATATTGTACCGGTTCGTATCATCTAGACTAACTTCAGTTAAAATCTAAGTGAAGTATAATTATTAAATTAAAAGAGAAAAGGTGAATCTCTACTACAGATATTTTCTTGTACTGATTTATTATTATTTGGAAGCTAGCTTTTCGTCTTTTACTTTTCATGTCGATCATAGAAATGTCGGCAACATGTCTTGTTTTAGTCTGCTTGCTCGTCAATTTATTCATCTTCTTTATTTGAGCGAGAGCAAAAAGGCAAATAATTAGTTTGTAATAAATGAGTGTTGAGTTTTAAAGGGGTTGATCAAGCTCAAACATAAACTGAATTATTATTATTTTTTTTTTTGGTCGGCAAGAAAGTTTTATTGCATAGAATGAAAAACAAAAGAGTACAAGATATACTCCTGTTAGAGGAGATGAAAATTAAGATACAAGACAAACTCTAGGGAAGTTGCTCCAATCCAGAAAAGAATAACAAAAGTCCTCCCTTCTTGATTTAATGCAACACCAAGATCTAATTTTGATAAGATTCAAAATATCTGCGATTTCGGGGCGATCACCTCTGAAAATCGCTCTATTTTGACTTGTCCAAAGCGTCCATAGAATCACCAACCAAAGTATTCTCCACTCATTTTTGCCATTCTTGAAAGGATAGAGAGATCTATCTTGGAGGAAGTGATCTTTGAATTATTTTGTTTCTTAAAACTAAATTAATTTAACCTTTAATCTCTAGTTAACTGACAATTTGTTTTGGATTTCAAATGGTACGGATGTCGATTATGTAGTTAATGGCTCGGATTAAATTTAATCGATAAAATCAAAACCAACTAGTTTGTTGTAACTTGCAAGTTGGAACCGAGTACAAATGTTCTTTTATTTAAAGTGAGAAAGACTAAAATAACATTAAGGGTGTAAATTTTAATATAATGGTTTTATGATAAATAAGTGAAATCTGTCCTACATTATGGTATAGTCACATTTAGAAATATTTTTGTGTATATTGAAAAATTTGTTGCGAGATGGAACCTATGTTGCACGGATACGGCGACACGGATTTTCTAAAATCTCGACACAACTGTATTTTTTTAATAGTAAAATATATTAAGTATCACTAATAAACTTCTATAATTAATATCTTTAAACCCAAATAAAAACTCGTAACCTACTTAAATTCAAATAAAATATCACTTATTACTCACTAGTTATTAACCAAAATAAAGTTCAAATAAAACACCCTTTTTAATTCAACTTTGAGTGTTAAACATAAATACAAAACCAAAATAAGTCAGTAATAATGCTAAAAAACATAAATATTACTCAAACCAAATCATACATTAATTGAAAATTATTTATGTTTAGTCTTTTTACTCAGTTATTTAAGTTCGAACAATTTATTTTCTAACTCTTTATCTTTTATTTGACAATTAATATTATTTTAAATAAAATTTATAATACAAATAACTAAAATATACATGAACATGCTTGAAACATGTTGGGGACACCCTTAATTTGTGTTAGACACTCGTCGGACACGACACACTTAAGTATCCGACACATGTGTCAGATTAATTTATATTTATTTTAATTGAGACACGCCATGTGGCGTGTCCGATACGTGTCGGAGGAGTGTCAGACGAGTGTCGGTGTCGAATACGTGTCAGACACGAACACAACTGATGTTTTGAAGTGTCGGTACATCATAAGATGGAACGAATTGGGAAAAAAAAATACTCCTTAAGCACGTTTGTATATATGTTCGGTCGCCATGTCTCCGTTACTAATAGCAACACAGTCCTATTTTTTAGTGCCATTCTTAATTTTTATCATCGAAATTGTTTTGAAGTTTAAGAATGTATTAGATCACATAATCTTCCGTAGCACCAAAATTAATAATGACCATGAGTTTTACTGTAATTTTTTCTTAATTTTTTTTCTTTCACATTTCATGTTTTCTTAGACGTAAAATTGCTTCGCTCTTTGAATGATTCTAGCTAGAGATTAGATTTTATTCGGTCTATGCCGTTGAAGAAAATAATATTGCGCGCTTAGATATTAAGATCCCATATAGATTAGAAGTGCTTTACTATTTTTTATTGTACTCCTATAAATACTTCTATTGTAACTTGTCAATATTGAGTTGAATATAATTATTATTTGCACAACTATAATTCTCTAGATTATATATATATATATATATCTGTTTATTAAATGTATATATATTTATGCAATCTGTTGTATTTGACTTCTTTCTTTATATATAATCTTCTCGAGTGACACCGAACCAATATAAAATTGATCTCAAAAGAATAACACTCACATAAGTTTTGCCCCTCGTTACATTTTATTTTCCAATATGTCAATGTCTAAGCTATCTTCTAGGAAACTTCCACAAAAATAATATTCCATTACACAAAATAAGAAAAGAGTTGATTAAAGAGAATAATCGAAAGTAAAATAACACTTGGCAGTCACTTTAGTGCGCTTAACTGAAAACACTACAACAAAAAAGCTCTTTAGAGACAGAAAAATGTGCCTCTATAGGTACATGTTGAGGCACTTATGGCTGTTGAGGCACTTAAATTATTTGTCGGATAAAACCTATGTCGCGATAGAGTTAGGATGTATAAAGACACTTTTTATGTGCCCCAAGAGATCTTTATAGAGACATATATATTTGTCCTAACCACCTTTATATGTGCCTCATAATAACAATTTAAAGGCACATAATAACAATTTAAAGGCAAATTTATGTGCCTCAACAACATTTACATGTGCCTCAAGAGAACCTTTTAAAGGCAAATATATGTGCCTCAACAACCCTTACATGTGTCCCAAGATAACCTTTTAAAGGCAAATATATGTGCCTCAACAACCCTTACATGTGCCCTCATATAAGCATATTTTTCAGAATTTCATGTTACTGCGGGTGTCAAGTATCTTTGTTTCTCCCTTTTCCCATACAAGACAAAACACAATCATACAAAAAGAAAAACACAATTTTATTAATATTCATTCAATCATTTACAAGAAACTTATACCACACTATAATGTCACTCAACATTCTAAAATCAACAAACATAAACCAAAATAAACCAGTCTCAGCCTCCAATCTAATAATGTGACAATTCAAAAGGCTATTACTACAAATGTTACCCCTAATCTCCTACTACAAACAAATTTCAGCCTTCTTTCAATCAATTTGCATTGTCATCCACTGCAACCTCTGCAATAATTAAGAGATAAAAAGTCAGTTAAAATCAAAACCATGCTTAAGAAAAACTAAGATCATGTACAAGCCTCAGTTCTAAAATAACTTTTTACTAAAACGATGAATGAATCACGGCTTAATATGACTTTCTTTCCTCTTTTCACTTACTTCATGTAGCAGTTAAAAAATAAAAAAAATAAAACGATAAATGCTGCTAACAGAACATCCCCTGTATGCTGAACCATGCCACTGTCACCAAATCTACAACTGGTTTTCTGATAAATCTAACATCTATTTTGCAATTGTTACACAGTTCCACGTGTTACCAAAAATATGCATGACAAAATCAACTTCACTTTCTGAACAGGAGTTAAGGTATCATCAAGGTATCATCTGGTTGTCTCTACAAGATATCAACCTAAATTCAGAGTTACCTTAAGTTTTCCTCTTGGTTTTATTCTGGGCAGGGAGTTAAATGGGATAGTGCTAATGGTAGAACTTCAAGAAAACATACAGTACCCAAAACAATAGCTTCCTCTGCAGAAAAAAAATGTCTTAGTTGTAAGATTAGCAAACTGCATGATTCTTTCTGGAGACAAAACGACAATGGTTAACTCATTGCGTCAAAGGTAGCTGGATCATTATCTGTGTATCTCCAATTTCAGCCTAGAAATAGTTAACAGATCAAGTTCAATGACTATAGGAATTCAGGATGGGAATTTAAAGGAAAGAGAGATATGTCACTAAACCTTGCACTCATTGTACTTCTGTTCAATAACTTTAAGCTCATCAAGTACCTTTTCTCGTTCGTCCTAACATAAAAGTGAATCTTATATTAAGCATATAAGCTACATGATCTAACACTATAAAGTGATGACAAATTCAAAAGTTGGTAAAACTGAACTTACGGATTCGTCTCATCCCTTCTTCAAAGCCTTACATTGTTCAATAAGTTCAGCATGCCGTTTCTTGCTACTCGGAAGATCCAAAGCGAGAAACTTCAAGTAAAAAAAATTTATTGTATTATGAGGAAGCCAGACATTGGACATAAAAAGAAACATATATGATTCGTAAATAGTCAATCCTTACATCCATACAATTCTAGCAAAGAAATAATGAGAAGGGACAATCTGATTGTGTTTAAATCGAGAAACGATTGCAAGCATTGGTTGTTTCAAAATTTACAAAAGAATAAACAAAATCAACGATGAGACTCCTTTGCCATTATTGAACACGTGATAATGTAAGCTCATACCATTTGAGGGATCGGCAAGCTTGTTCCGTGCTGCAATATGTCCATTTGCTAAATTCACAACATGCATATAGTCACGTATCTGAAAAGTATAGCCGCTGTTATACACATAACTCTCTGAAAAACTCGAAACTCCAGTCAAACATGTTGCTATATTTACAATTTTACATGTATTATTGACTAACAAGAGAGCAAGTAAAAAAAAAAAGACAAAAACAAATCACTTGCTGATCTATGAACTCACCGCTGTTCCATCTTTAGTTCCATAATCGCTACAAAAACTGTGAGTGCAGGCCTATTGGAAAATCTGCATGCTCAAAATTGTTTCAATAAGCTCAACACTTATCAAAAGACAAGAGTAATCCATAAACAAAAAAATGAAAATTCATCCAGCACAAGAAAGAAAAGAAAGAACTATGCATCTCACAGATAAAACTAATCAAAAGCAATAAATAAAACAATACAAAGCCCCACTGTTCAGATAACATGCACAATCACCATCCAACTTCATAACACTTTATAACAATGAATACCCAGATATTAACACCTAACAACCAGCTTTCTCAACTATGAAACCAAAATCATCACAAAATTTGGTTTTCTCGAATCTGAAACCAAAACATCACAAAATATTTTAAATTCTCCCACAACCATCCCTGCCTCAGTTTTTTTTTACAAAATATCAAACGCATGAAGACATCAAAAAAACCCATTAATATCCCAAGTTCCATCTCAAAGCACCTCAAAATCAAATCTTTCCATCAACCCCATTACTCAAGCCAGCTCAATTTTTTTTAAAATAAAAATAAATCAAACACATGAAAACATAGTCAGAGAGGAGTTTAACTTAAAAGAAAAGTTACACTGATCAGCTATAAACTAAGTGCTGTTTCAAAAACACTGAATGCTTAACAGGCTTCCATTAATATTCTTGATCAAATCCTACTTTTACCTTGAACTTCCTCGCTGCATTCACCGCCAGCAAAGTTTCACTATGACAAAAAAAAAAGATAATATTTCTCACTGAGAACCAAGTCAGAAATTTTAAAAGAGGAATCCTTTCCGGAGGAAAATGTAATCAATAATTTGCATATATTAAGCTCCTGAAAAAGATTGAGGTTTGTCAGCTTTTTTTCCTCAAAAGCCACGCTCTAATTTTATAACTTAAGTTGAAAATTGAAATGACAATGAAACATGCCATTTTATCACTTGAGTTGAAAATTGAAATGACAATGAAACATGCCTTGGTAAACAACAAGTTCAACTCCAGGATCTTTAAGAAAAACTATTGCAGGAGCAGACTCCACACCGAGCCTCTTACAATCATGAAAATATGAGAAAAAAAGAGATGGAGATAAAAGAAAATTTTTGTAAGGTCTATTATGAATTGACTGCAAGGCCGTAAAATCATCTAAACTTACAGAAAGAGAAAATCTTTAAAAGCAGTAATATAATTAAGTAGGACACGGAACTTTGGCAATACACCAAACTACAAAATTGACTTATCCGCAAGAATAAGCTGCTAACATTTTGTCATTCGAAGAACTTCTAACATATCAAGTTTCCATCAAGAGGAATCTCGCACCAGAAAGATGCGCATAATGGATTATCCAAATGTAAGTACCCCCAGCCTGAATAGGTAATCCGGTTCACTAACATCAGTTGTAAAAGACAATGCGCACCTTGACTTAAGATGATAAAATGAATTGAAAGGAATTAAGAGACCACATACATGTTCCACGAAAATGAAGAGTCATCTTCTTTCCATAGAGCAAACGCAAAAGTGGCAAATGATGAATAGTTTTTAGCTGCCTGAAAAATGAATGGAGCAGCACGTTCTCCAGTTTTTGAGATGAATATTACTTTGACCTACCAGAGAAATATTGTAAACGTCATTATACACTTGGCAAATAATGAATCAACTAACTGTTAAGCAATCCAGCACAACAAGAAAGTACAACTTTTGCATTTTCGTCCCAAGCTTAAAAAGGGTTAAATGTTGGCTAATAACAACAAATGATGACTGGGATGAGCAAATAGCACTCAGCACGTACTATTATATACCAGTGCATAAAAATACAAACTTATGAACTAGATACCATGTCGTAATAAGCTCTTTAGGCTATTTATAAATGAGGTAACAATGCCACTGATCACATTTTCCCAAGTAGATAGACTTATGATAATGATAATATATTTAACTCTAACATAGCATAATAGGAATGTTTTAACATTGTTGACTCAGACCAAAGAGAATAAGATATTCTTAGACTAGTTTTAGGTCCAAAACAAGATCAGAATATATTATTAAATCTTACCCCATAGTTTGATGTGAGTATTATCTGGAGGCAATGCCTTATTGTGCAGGAGAATACCTGGAAACAATTCGTATATGATCAAAAACTCTCATAGTACAAAGAATCCTCCAGTAACATCATTCTTAGAACATATGGTTACAGAAATTTGAAGTACTAAACTAACGAATGAGTCATGATACATTCCATACATGCATTTTGTATCCGCTATGTCGTTATAATTTTTGTAGCGTAGTTAGTCTTACTTGTATCCTTTTAACCTTCAAACAAAATGACTGGACATGGATAGGATTGAAGCATTGAGACATGCTTGGCTCATAAAAAATTCCTAAAATAGAGCAAGCACAACAACAATATCACTTAAAGCAAACCACTCTAAACAGTTCATAAATACATGAAAAATACGGAATATGCCCATCAATATAGTTAAAGGTATATATATGAATATATGATTGAGCATGCAAATGATAGTTGCAAGGATAATGAAAATTATACTAAACGTATTACCTGTTTTGTTTAAGGATTCTGAAAAATTACTTTAGCTCCTTTAGGACTGTTCAAGGACTTCTTTGTTTGAGCTACATCGTTGAAAACAAAGGGTTACATAGTAAAAATAACGGGCCAAAAAACTCACATTCCTAAGAAAATAATCAGTATAAAATACAGTAAAGTATGTAGCAGGACTCGAAATTAATATACAAATCATAGCAAACTGCAGAAACAAAACCATTACCTATGCAATAAAACTCATAACAGCTACTAATGCTAGAAGTACCATTACAAAAAGTTGCTAGACTGTAGTAATAACATCTAATCAACAATCATATATCCAAGCAGATTGCATAATTTGTGGGGAAAGAGAACAACATATTTCTTCACTTAATAGTCGGAGAGTTCACCTGCAAAAAAAAAAGGTAATGATTGGTGAGAGACAGATTTGTTGACACCTATGTGCTTCCAGCATCATATCATGGTATATCGAATGATATAGAACGAACTATAAACTGATATAAGCAAAATTCAATAAGATGGCCATATGATGACATTCTTACTAGTCTGTTTGTTACCTCAAGCAGTTATTACTATTCCACGAAATGTTATAACGTAATTGGAGAAAAAAGATAAAAAGCTAATTAAAACAAAATCCATATGATCCCAACATAAGAACATCAAAGCAAGTTAAGACAACACACTCAAAAACCATCACTATTTCTAAATACCAATAGCATAGGGAAAAAAAAATACATACAGTCGAGCAACCAAAACGCATCCAAACTAATACGTGAGCAATACAATCAAAAAAATATAAAACATGTAAGATCGTAATCACAAGAGGAGAGGAGCAAATGGCTACCTGAAGAGCACAAAACAGAGCGTGAAGGAGGAAGATGAGGTGAAAGTTAAAGGACTGGATAACGAAGACAAATGCTGGATTTGGAGTGGCGATTGAAGAGAAAACAGAGAGAGGATTCTACTGGAAAAGTCGTGGAGGAGCAACCGCGGAGCTTCGCATCAGAGGAGGAGATTGATTAAGGAGGGACGGGCGTCGGAGGAGGAGATCGTTTAAGGAACGACGGCGGAGCTTCGCGTCGGAGGAGGAGACCGATGAAGAAACGACGGCGGAGCTTCACATGGAGGAAGAGGTCTGACGGTGGCGTGGAGGAGCCAATTGATTTGGGGGCTAGGGGTTTTTGATTTTGAGAGAAATGAATTTTTTGATAAATAAGCTTCAATATAAAATATTAATTCTATATTAATTATTAAGTGACTAAGTGACGCAATACGTTGCTGATGAGGCACATGCACAATATAGCTCAAAATTAAGTGTCCTAACAGCTACTTTCTGTTGTAGTGAAATTTGACACTTTGACGACCTTCCCATCATTAACTCATAGACCTACAAAAAACTTTTTCTCGTCATCAACACTTATGTCCAAATCTCGCCGTTGCATGACTCTCCTACGTGTCATTGACCCATTTAAATAGTGAAACCATCAAAATTACACGTACGAGTGTGTCCAAATTTCAAGACGTAAGCCGTGACACAATCACACCGCTAACTTCACTTCAAGGACCGCCACGCGTGCGTCAACCTTATCTCTAGACGTATATGCGAAACCTACCCTCATGTTATGCCTAATTGGCAAAAGCACCCCAATACTTTTTAATTAGTGAATACCACATGTGTGAAGTAAAGATGATGGTAGAATTGGTTTTGTTTTTGAACAAAGACAGATTGCTTCGTGTGTATTAGAGTTTCGTACTAAACTTAAAATCGTTTATCCATTATGTTCAATTGGGAAAAAGTAAATTTCGATGACAAAATCTTTGTATATTTGGTTAGGCAGTCGCATTTGCAATACAAAAATAGAATAATGTCATTTGACTTTTACTTTATATAAATTTTATAAGAAAGATCGTTATACAAATACTCTATTATATTAACCTCGAGCTTTGCTTTTGAGCATGTTGTACTTTCACACAGCTATTCAAAGTTTGTCTAACTTTATTTTCATGTTGTACTTTTGTGAAGTACATCAATATTGTGCAATTGTGTCGTCCCCAGAGTTTTGAAAATCGGACCAGTCCGACCGCGGTTCGACACTTTTTCCGGGCCATTTGAAGTGAAAAACCCGCGAGTCATTTCAGTCGAGTTGAACCGCCCAAAAACCCGAGTCAACCGGATCGAACCGGTCAATCGGACCGATTAGTGAACCGGTCAAATATTTTTTTTTAAGGCTAAATGACTTATTGAAATTAATACATGATTTTGAAATTATATTTTTGTCTTGGTTGGGATTGGATATAATAGTATTTTTTTTTTGAAATTAATACATGATTTTGATGTAATATTTTTGTCTTGGTTGGGATTGGATATAATAGTATTTTTTAGTTGTGACATGTAGGAAACTAAGAATATACAATTGTTTAGGATGACTATATTGATTTTTTTAAATACACTTTGACCGGTTCAACCAGTGGTTTAACCGATTCAACCGATCGAACCTTGAACAAGTAAGGTTGCCGGGTGGATGTCCGGTCCGGTTTTTAAAACACTGGTCGTCCCCGATGGGTCAAAACCCATCTGAGCTATTCAAATAGTGGATTGTTGTATTATATTTTTTTCTTAAATAAGTGCCAAAAACATCTATACAAAATAAATGGGTCATTGATTAAGTAGTTCCTTTTGCATATATATAGTCCAAGCGTAGTATGAAATGTATTATAATATATTTTTTCACTCGTAATACAAAAGAGGTGAATTTGGCACTAACATTATGAGGTGCAACTTTTTTTTTCTTTTTCTAGTAATAGTCCAATCGTACTAGCGCTAGGAGGCTTTAGTAGACTGATTATTGATATATTAATGTTTTCTTTTAAATAATTAATATAATATAGTAATAGATACTAATTGGTACTACAAGAAGATATAGAAACATCACAGAGGTTCCTTTGTCAATTAAACGCAAGACAGGGCGGATTTTGCAATTAGCTCCTTATCTCTCACGTGTGTTCTAGAAACGGCAGCCTTCACACGCCACGTGTCCCCTCGTTCCTTATATATTTCGCACATTCCCTTGCGATTGAAGTTTCAGAAAGTCCCAATTTCTTCACCCCTTCAATTAGCTTCACCTCAGTATTAATTTATTTTCCACCACACAAATAAATTAAAAGAATAATATTTTTTATTAAGAGAAAAATATGACAGCCGTCGATTTACAGTTACCAGCTGGATTCCGATTCCATCCGACAGACGAAGAACTCGTGACACATTACCTATGTCGAAAATGCGCTTCGTACCCAATTTCCGTACCAATTGTAGCGGAAATTGATCTATACAAGTACAATCCGTGGGAATTGCCAGGTAAAAAAAATTTATTAAATTAAATCATATATAGTCCTTTAATTACTTCATCAATGATTGGATTGTATTAGTGTTCAAGTACTAATAAATATATAATCGTTAATTGCATGTTGTGGTAATTGTGTAGGTTTGGCTTTGTACGGCGAGAAGGAGTGGTACTTTTTTTCGCCTAGGGACCGAAAATACCCGAATGGGTCAAGGCCGAATCGAGCTGCCGGAAGTGGGTACTGGAAGGCGACGGGAGCCGATAAGCCGGTCGGGAAACCGAGGCCGGTTGGGATTAAGAAGGCCTTGGTGTTTTACTCCGGTAAGGCCCCGCGCGGCGAGAAGACTAATTGGATCATGCACGAGTACCGCCTCGCTGACGTGGATCGGTCAGCGAGGAAGAACAACCATAGCACTCGGGTTAGTATTAATTATTATTCGTAAAATTAATTAAGGATCTTTATTGTTTATTAATTAAATATTTAAATGTGTGTTTCATTTAAATAATTGGATCTAGAATTATTTATTAATTTGTGAGTTTTATTGAACAAACAAAAAAAAAATGGATCTACCTTCTACACTACAGGCCACATGCAACATGTTACATGTTCACGGTAATTTTTGTTTTTTTACGCATATAGTTTTCTTTTAACCATTTTAAAAAAGAATGGAAATTAAAGAAGATAAGGATGTAATGATTTAATTTTTTTTCTGAAAAGGGGTGTAATATATTATTATTTTTTATCTACTAAAAAATGAAAATTAACGGGTTGTGGTAATTTTTGTACAGTTGGATGATTGGGTTCTCTGCCGCATATACAATAAGAAAGGTACAATCGAGAAGAAACACGTCAGCAGCCCCGAGATGACGAGCGCAGTGACGCCAGACGAGGACACAAAGCCTGTGATCGTGACGTCATCGCCAGCTGTGGCGTACGACGACTTCATGTACCTCGACGCATCAGATTCCATCCCGAGTGGTTCCGACAACGTTGTGTCACCTGCTGAGGTGGAGAGCGCGCCGTGGGAGAAAACAGCCCTGGAGTTCCCGTTTAATTACATGGATGCCACCGACGGCGCCGTTTCGCTGTACGGGTCGGAGTTTCAAGGAGGGTATAATAATCAGATGGATTCGGTGCTTGAGGTGTTCGGTTTTTCACATAATAATAAGGCGTTTTGAATTGTGGGGGCGCCAATGGTGTTGTTACGCGTGGCACAGGAGATCGGTAGGTGTCGTCTATGAATGTGCACGTGGGTGTTGATGATGAGTAGTGTGATATATGAACTAGTGATTAGAAGTTGATTAGTGGTAATTTTGTGGTTAGCTGGTGTATTTGGGGGTTAGTAATGTAGTCGCTCATGAGTTTTGTCTTTGGTACTTAAGCAGAGATAAGGAATCATGCGTTAAGTTTTTTTTCGGGAAATAGACAATAAACATTAATGTCTTATAGACATTATTAGGGGGTGTTTGCAAGATCTTTTAAAAGGAGCTTATTGGCTTTAAGTCACTGAAAAACATTTATTTGGTGTTTGCAATTCATGCTTTTGCTTCTCCTTCTCTTAAAAAAAGTCAAAAATAAGCAGAAGCCCAGAAGCATGTCATGAGGTGCTTCCATAAACTGCTTCTACTTATATATTCCTTAAATTTCTCATAATATCCTATTTAAGCCTTAATTTATTAGAAAGAAATCTCATGATTTCTCTCTTTTTTCGTTTACGTGATATTTTCTATAATTTTAAATTGTGGTGTTTTAATTAATAATAAAAATAATTAAAGAAAAAGTAATAATGAAAAAGAATAGAAAGAAATTCTTATTTTTTTTTACTTAACAACAACATATTTATATTAACAATTTTTCAGATAAAGTTATACTTTCTAAAATAAGTGCTTACATCAAATATATTGTTAAATGTAGTGTAATAAACGTATTAATTCAATTATATTAAGATTTAAATTATTTTATTTTAAATATAACCATAATTGTGTATATGCGAGTTAAACATTAATATTATGTATATTTTAAATATAAGTAAATAAATCTTATTGCATCTTAATCAATATTCAAAAGCTATTTTTCACTGGCTATTGCAAACACCACAAAACAATTATAACTGCTTTACGTAACTTTTAAAAATACATTTGCCAACACTCACTGCTTTAAGTCAAACGCGGCTTTAAGTAAAAGTTATGAAAAAATAGCTTTCATAAGCTTTTGCAAACACCCCCTTAGTGTTAATCGACTTTAGATAACTTGGTTGTTGAGTATCGTTAATCCGCAGCACAACTTTTGTCTTTACAAAATTAATTAATAGTCAGTGGCATATACATCCTTTATGGTTAATTCATAATCACTTCTACTAATAATCACTGATTGTTTCAGAAAATAATAAATATCAATATCAATATTGATACTGCAGGATACATCTGTTATCTATATAAATTTATATTTATCTTTATTAGTATTTGTATGAAGATGTGAATTGAAAAATCAAACATGAAAGTGTAAAAAAACAATTATGCACATTAGAAAATTATTTCATGCATAAAAGGCAAAACTATAAATGTTACTTACACTTTACAATTTATAACAAATAGCACAAAATTAAGATGCTCCATTCATAAGAATAACTTTGGGTTATATGATCTTTTTTCCATTCATCATAAGCATAACTAGCGTATGATTTCGCTTCAATAAAACAAGGAAATCTCGTTCTCTAGTCATTTTCTAATTTGGACGCTTCTAGTAGAATATATTTAGTAGTATTTCTATGTTTCGTATTGATTGGTATGTAATATCGTCCACTTCTTGTTTTTTAGTAGTCTTAACAACTTTGCCTTGGAGGGCGCTCATGTGTCATATAAATGCATCTAAAATTTTCGTTTTAAATGATTGAGCTCTCATAATCTATTTTCTTGTATTTTCTCGTTGATGCGTAAATCAGGTTAATGTGATTGAATAATCGTGTAAGTCATTTTTTTGTGTTTTTCTCGTTGACGAGGGTCACTCCTATCTTGTTGCAGTATCTTCTTGTTATACCGACGTGTTAATGGGGGTTTAGTTAGTTAAAAGGTGGGCATTATGCGTAATTAGAACTTGAAAGACCTATTCTCTTTTTTCTTTTAATTTATCTTTTTAATATATTTTCACATGTTCAATGAATTTAGGCACATGTTTTGGTACTTTTGGACTGAAGTGCAGCGAAGATACTCTGTGCTAGCTATGGACCATTTGCCTAAAAACGTTGTTTCTCTTTCATGGTTCGATTGAAAGACATTTGGACTATTTGTACTAAAACGCGTGATCTTTAATTTGGTTCGAAAGTCACTTTGTGGTCCTTTATTTTGTTGTTTTAAACAAACCTTTTTTCTTTTGAGTTTTCAGGTTACATATTTCTTTTATCTCGTTTAACAAATTGTTAGGCATTGGTATTATAAATATGAACTAATTGGAGTAAAATAAATCCTTTAAGAATATGGACTTAGAAAGATCAATAGATTTCATTCTACATTACCCCAGTTCTTGGGATTGGGAATTGACTGTTAACCTAAAATCAATAATTAGCCTAATCTAATCTAATTTTTAATTTACCGGAGCTTATTTGGGCTTTTCATATTGTAATATATTTAAGGATTGCTCGACTTTACTGGGCCGAACTCGACTGGAGTCTCAAATTGGGCTCATTTCAAGAATGGGATCATGCACTTCAAGCATTACTTTTAATTGAAACTTGAGGACTTTGGATTTCACTTGAAATAGCTTATGAACCAAAAATATATTAATTTGTGACAAAAGTTTGTATAAATATAATTTTTGTGGATTTTTACTGGAACAGTATTTTTACCAAAGATGACTCCTCTATTTACAAGAAACACAGTAAAGTTACTTATGCCCAATCTTCAATTCTTTTTTTATTATTCTTTCTTGAACCGTGGAATATCAGATCCAATAGAGAGGAAAGCCCATACCCAATCATGTACTGTTCGTACAGTATTACTATTTCCAGGGCAAATTTTGTCTATTTCACAGGTAACAAGAAAATATTGATATGTCTGTACTCTGTAGTGATACAGACGAGTGTGGCACTAGTAAATTTGAGGTTACATTAGTAATTTTCGAGCAGAATAAGACAAGACAAATACACAGACAGAGTTGCCTATTTATTCACTCTGTTTGTCTGCTAATATTAACTGCATTTAACCTTTTCACTTGTTTATTACTAAATAATTATTTGCACGTTGACTATGACATCGTTCCATATTTACCGCAGCTTTCACAACTTTTCATGTATTTCTTTTTTAACGTGCTCAATTTTCGCCTTTTACACAAAATATTTTGAAGTTTTAGCAGCTAATCAATTAATAAAAAAGTATTATTCTTTTCATAACTCTTTTGATAAAATACTAGAATAGCAGTGGTTTTATTTTGTGGGAAAGCGAAACTACTTTCAAGTCATTGTACCAACTTTTTTCCAAATAGACTCAAAAAAATTCAACTAATCAATACATTATATATACATACATCTCGAAAATAAAACTCTTTTTCTTGTAGTGAAATAAATTATATACACATGTATCATGTTGATCCAAAGTTTTTATCGCTGAATCATAAAATAACAAGCGTTAAGAGATTTCATCCATTGATTATAATATGCTGCAGAATTCAGACCAATACATACGTTTCAGTTAACTTTTGGGACTTAACAAGTCTAATCTCAAATTTTAATATAACAGATTTAAATAACAAGAGTAACAATGAAGGGAGAAGAGAATGGTGCTATTGCTGCTATTATACCATATGAGCGTTTTGGTCTATCTGAAACAAGTCGCGCGTGCTTCTAAAATGAGCAGATTTGCATTGAAGGAACTCTTGGAACCATTAAATTGAAAGTTTGGAGTTGTTTCAAGGCAAAAAACAAGGATTTCTATTTGGTGACTGACATAACTTTCCTCTTTATTGTTTATAATTTGTTGATCGAGCGACGACTTGCTTTCTTTGTTGTTTTTCGGTTCATGAACTCTTGGTACTTTTGATTTTTTTTAACCCCACCCCTCTTTTCTAAATTAATATAGTGTTCTTGTATGATATATATATATAAAATAAACAATGATATAAAATTTGATTTATTATAGGTGAGACATGCAATATAATAATACTTGTATTAAAAATCCAAAACAAAACCCCTCCAATAAAATTCGAAAAAAAGACAGAAAATAAATAAATTACTCTCTCTCTCTCTCTCTCTCATTCTTTCTCTCTCATCACCTCCGTTTTACCTCCATTGAAGATTTTCTCTTCGGACACGAGGTACATTTCCAGCTGATCCGATCTCCATTTCATTAATTAATTATTTTTATTTCATTAATTATTATTTTTGTCATCATTTGGTCCTGTAATTGATGCTCAATTCCACATTATAATAAATTCAAAAAACAAAAAAAAAAAAAAACTATTTGCATAAATTGACGCCCGTACCGCTTACAGGAGTGTGTTTTTACACATGCAAAGGTATATATATTATGTACTGCATTTGTTTCTTTTGCATATATACAGCTACCCCTGTAATGGTGAATCTGATTTGAATTTGAATTTTGGTTTTTTTTTTTGTTTGTGTTTATGTACAGGTGGCATTGGCTTCTCATTTGATTGTTACCGTCGGTTTGTATTCGGCATTGTACACAGCTGTACAATGTATGTGAAACGCATTCGTAATCTCGAATTTTGGGATTGAGAGCATTCCAGAGGGGTAAATCTGGAAACATTCCACCAATTTTCGGGCTCAGGTGACGAGATGATTTCAGTTTTTATTGTTTGATATTAACAATTTGGATGGAGCGTTGCTTCGTTTAGGTTTCGTTCTGTAATGTAGGTAGTTAATCCCCAATTAAAAATCGTAGTTGAATGTGAAATGGATCCGGTGGACTTCTCAAACGATTTAAAGTATATATATTAGGTCTACATCCTTTATGAGCATGTTTGCGTTGTTTCGTATTCGTGGTGATTCTCAAATTATTTATAGGACATATTAGGATTACGCCGTTTATGAGTATCTTTGTGTTGATTTGTATTTGTGAGAATGGGAAGCAGGGTAGGTCGGCATGCGTTGTGTTAGGGTGAATAGGTGATGGTATATAGTAGAGAGAAGTTAACTAAATCTAAACTGCAGGAGGCTGAGAATCATTTGGGAAAGGTGGAGTTTCTTTCCTAATGTCAAAGTCATCTTCTGTGGGGTCGAGGAAAGCTTCATATTCATCCGACGAGAATAAGTAAGTTGATTCATCAGCTAATGTCTCTAAAAGATGACGTAAGTTTTTACATGACATATGGGATATGGTTTGCTAAGAGCTTGGTTTCTGCTCGTATGAATAGATATAAGTTGGTTTAATTTTTCCATAAGAACTTTGGCACAATTCATCATATACAGTACCTCGTTTTTTTTGACTCGTTTATTTTTTGATAATATGGTATTTAGCAGCTGAAATCAATTTAATGTCTGCCAGGGAATCAAATGGGACTCCTGAAATGGATGATCCGAAAAAGACGACGTCAAGGGTGGCTCAATTGGTCGAGCAGCTACATGCTAATGCATCCTCTCCACAGGAAAAAGAACTCACTACAGCTCGTTTGCTAGGTATTGCTAAATCAAGAAAAGAAGCACGAGCTCTTATTGGTTCACATAGCCAAGCGATGCCACTGTTTCTTTCTATTCTTAGGAATGGCACGCTGCTCGCAAAAGTAAATGTTGCTGCGACATTAAGTGTCCTATGTAAAGATGATGATTTGAGGGTGAAGGTGCTTCTAGGTGGTTGCATCCCACCTCTACTCTCACTTTTGAAATCCGGCGCAACCGATGGTAAGAAGGCAGCTGCTGAGGCATTATATGTAGTGTCAGCTGGTGGGCTTTCAGATGATCACGTGGGCATGAAAATCTTTGTTACAGAAGGCGTGGTGCCTACATTGTGGGAGCAGTTAAATGCAAAACATAAGCAGGACAAAGTGGTGGAAGGATTTGTCACAGGGGCATTAAGAAACCTTTGTGGTGATAAAGATGGGTATTGGCGAGCAGCTCTTGATGCTGGTGGAGTAGATATTGTTGTGCGTCTTCTCTCTTCCAGTAATCCTGTTGCTCAATCAAATGCTGCTTCTCTCCTAGCACGCCTAATGTTGGCTTTCACGGATAGCATCCCAAAGATAATTGGTTCTGGGGCAGTCAAAGTTTTGATTGGACTCATAAGTGAGGAGAAGAAGGATGTTTCAGTGAGAGCCAGTGCTGCGGAAGCATTAGAGGCTCTTTCACTAAAATCATCTGAAGCTAAGAAATGTATTTTTGATGTTCAGGGCATGCCAGTGCTGATTGGAGCTGTCGTCGCTCCATCCAAAGAATGTATGCAAGGAGAGGGGGGACAGGATCTTCAGCAGCATTCTACCCGAGCTTTAGCGAATATATGTGGTGGAATGTCTTCATTAATACTCTATCTTGGAGAGTTATCTCAGTCCTCCAGATTATCAGCTCCAGTTGCAGATATAATTGGCGCGCTTGCTTATACATTAATGGTCTTTGAGCAGAGTGATGAGCAGGAACCTTTTGAATCAGGAAAGATTGAAAGTATTTTAATTATGCTTTTAAAGCCTAGAGACAATAAGCTGGTTCAGGATCGTCTTCTTGAGGCCTTGGCCAGCCTGTATGGAAATGCCCATCTATCAGTTAGGATCAATCAATCAGAAGCTAAAAGAGTTCTTGTTGGGCTTATAACAATGGCTAACGGTGATGCACTAGAATATTTAATCTTGTCTTTAATACGGTTGTGCACTGGAGGCGTAACTGTTTGGGAAGCCATGGAAAAAAGAGAGGGGATTCAATCACTTATTTCATCACTGGGTTTGTCCAGCGAACAACACCAGGAATATGCAGTTATCATGCTTGCGATCCTCACTGAACAAGTTGATGACAGCAAGTGGGCAATCACGGCAGCTGGTGGAATCCCACCACTTGTCCATTTACTAGAAGTTGGATCTCAGAAAGCAATGGAAGATGCAGCACATATATTATGTAACTTGTGCTCTCACAGTGAAGATATTCGTGCGTGTGTAGAAACTGCTGGAGCAATCCCAGCTTTTTTATGGCTTCTCAAAAATGGTGGAGCAAAGGGGCAAGAAGCATCTTCCATGGCTTTAGTTAAGCTTATTAATACTGCAGATTCAGCCACCATTAACCAATTACTAGCTATGCTCTTCGAAGACTCTCCAAGCTCCAAGGATCATGTCATCAAAGTTTTGGGTCATGTACTTTCTACAGCATCACATGGTGAACTCGTGCATAAAGGTGCTACTGCTAATAAAGGTCTGAGGTCACTTGTCCAAGTTCTCAATTCCTCAGATGAGAAAAATCAAGAGTATGCAGCATCGGTTCTGGCTGACTTATTCAGTAATCG
Source organism: Linaria vulgaris (assembly GCA_948329865.1). NCBI lineage: Eukaryota > Viridiplantae > Streptophyta > Magnoliopsida > Lamiales > Plantaginaceae > Linaria > Linaria vulgaris. The sequence goes on along the minus strand of OX415249.1, from coordinate 7,899,975 downwards.
GCAAGATATATGTGATAGTCTCGAGATGGATGAAGTTGTAAACTCTTGTATGAAACTTTTAACCAGTGGTGCACAAGGCATTGCCACCCAGTCAGCTCGGGCTTTGGGTGCTTTATCCCGTCAAACCAAAACTAAAACGAGGAATAAGATGTCTTATATTGCAGAAGGCGATGTCAAGCCTTTAATCAAGTTAGGCAAAACATCATCAATCGATTCTGCAGAAACTTCAATGGCTGCATTAGCTAATTTACTGTCAGATCCTCAAGTAGCTGCAGAGGCAATGGCTGAAGATGTTGTTTCTGCTATAACTAGAGTTTTGGGAGAAGGATCGCTAAAAGGTAAGAAGAGCGCTTCACGTGCTCTTCACCAATTACTGAAGCATTTTCCTGTAGATGATGTACTTACTGGGAGTGCTCAATGTCGATTTGCTGTTCTTGCGATTGTTGATTCCTTAAATGCAATTGACATAGAGAGCGATGATGCTTTCAATTCCTTAGAAGTTGTTGCACTGTTGTCCCGGATGAAACATGGCAGGAACTCTGCTTATCCCCTGTGGTCTGTCCTTACTGAAGTTCCGTCAAGCTTATTACCTCTGTTACACTGCCTTTGTGAGGGACCTCACAATGTGCAAGACAAAGCAATAGAAATCTTATCTAGACTTTCTAGGGATCAACCAGTTGTTCTGGGCGACATCCTGGTCTCAGATTCAAGATCAATTGGTGCATTGGCTAGTAGAGTAATGAAATCTGGCAGTCTAGAAGTGAGAGTTGGAGGAACGGCTTTGCTTATTTGTGCTGCTAAAGGACATAGAGTTCAATCATTGGATGCACTTGAAGCATCTGGATACTTGAAACCTCTTATTTATACATTAGTGGATATGATCAAGCAAAATTCTATCTGTTCATCTCTTGAAATTGAGGTTAGGACCCCAAGAGGTTTTCGAGACAGGTCAGCTTTTCGGGATAGAGATGATTATGATGTGCCTAATCCTGCAACTGTCTTAGGAAGCACAGTTGCCTTGTGGTTGCTGTGTATAGTTTCTTCATCTCATCCAAAGAATAAAACCATTGTGATGGAAGCTGGAGGCCTGGAAGCCCTTTCTGACAAGCTTGGAAGACATGCTAACAATGATCTGGTACAATTAATCTTTACGGCCTCTGTCAGTCGTTTTATCTCATTCCTCTTATTATTTCTGTGCCTGCTGAAGATCCATCGTGCTATTTACTTATTTCTTATTAATGAATGATAAAGTCTTAGAGTATGCAGATGTAATATGTATCTCTTGAACTTGAAATGTAGCAGATATCTGTGCTTTAGTTTCCTCTTTTTTATTTTCTCTTACACAGTAATGCTGATTCACTTGCTAAAACACGACATCCCTTTTCAGGCAGAGTTTGAGGATACAGAGTCAATATGGATCAGTGCCCTTCTTGCTGCTATACTTTTCCAGGATGCTAGCATTGTCTTATCTCCAACTGCCATGCATTTTATACCCTCACTTGCAGTCCTCTTAAAGTCAGATGAAATGATCGATAGATTTTTTGCTGCTCAGACAATGGTTAGTCTTGTTAGCCATGCAAACAAGGGAATAAATCTTGCAATAGCAAATTCCAATGCAGTTTCTGGATTAACAACTGTGATTGGACACATGGAATTAGATATGCCAAATCTGACAGCCTTGTGTGAAGAGTTTTCTTTGGTAAGAAATCCTGACCAGGTGGTTCTGGAAAGCCTATTTCAAATTAATGAAGTGAGAGTCGGCTCTGTTGCTCGTAAAACTATTCCCTTACTTGTTGATTTGTTGAGACCCATACCAGATAGACACGGGGCTCCCCCATTTGCTGTTCGTCTCTTGACTCAGATTGCAGATGGAAATGATACCAACAAATTACTTATGGCAGAAGCTGGAGCCCTCGACGCCCTGACTAAATATTTATCTTTGAGCCCTCAAGATTTAACTGAGGCAACAATCTCCGAATTATTAAGAATATTGTTTAGCAATTCAGATCTTCTTCAATATGATGCAGCCGTTAGCTGCATGAGTCAACTTATTGCCGTTCTTCACTTGGGATCAAGAAACTCAAGACTTAGTGCTGCTAGAGCCTTAAATGAACTCTTCAACTCTGATAACATCAGAGATTCTGAAGCTTCCATGCAAGCAATTCAGCCATTGACCGATATGCTTGATGCTACTTCGGAGAGTGAACAACGGGCTGCTTTAAGTGCCTTAATTAAGCTGACTTCAGATAATAACTCAAAGGCAGCTTTGCTGGCTGACGTGGAAGGCAGTCCTCTTCAGAGCCTCTGTAAAATCCTTTCATCAGATGCTACTTTGGAATTGAAGAGTGATGCTGCAGAATTATGTGGCGTGCTTTTTAATGATTCAAGAGTCAGAGAGATGCCGGTTGCCTCAGAATGTATAGAACCCCTCATTTTGTTGATGCAGTCTGGTAAAGAGACTGCGGTTGAATCCAGTGTTTGTGCATTCGAGAGATTACTTGATGGTGAACAACAAGTGGATATCACATCAGCTGATGATCTTGTCCGTATGCTTGTGGGTCTGATATCTGGATCAAATCATCGGCTTATTGAAGCAAGCATCTTTGCCCTTATTAAGTTGGCAAAAGACAGAACTCCACGCAAGATGGATATGGTCAATGCTGGAATTATAGAAAATTGTCTTCAGTTACTTCCTACTGCGCCAGACTCATTGTGTGCCACAATTGCAGAGCTATTCCGCATCTTAACAAACAGCAGTGCCATCTCCAAAAGCTCACCTGCTGCAAAAATTGTCGAACCTCTGTTTTCAGTACTGCTTAAGAAAGATTTTGGATTGTGGGGACAGCATAGTGCCTTGCAGGCACTTGTTAACATTTTGGAGAAACCTCAAAGTCTCTTGGCTTTGCAACTTTCTCCCAACGAAGTTATTGAACCTCTAATTACGTTTCTGGAATCCCCATCACAAGCCATCCAGCAGCTTGGTACGGAATTGTTGTCTCACCTGCTTGCACAAGAACATTTTAAGCAAGATATAACCACAAAGAATGCAGTGGTTCCTCTAGTTCATCTGGCAGCCATTGGAATATTGAGTTTACAGCAGACTGCAATCAAGGCACTCGAAAATCTCTCCTTAAGTTGGCCGAAGGTAGTTTCTGACGCTGGTGGTATTTTTGAGCTCTCCAAAGTCATCATTCAAGATGACCCATTACCCCCCGAGGCATTATGGGAGTCTGCTGCTTTAGCTCTCTGCAATCTTCTGCAGTCCGATGCTGACCACTATTTCAAAGTTCCCGTTGTGGCACTAGTAAAAATGTTGCACTCTACTACGGAAAACACCATTATGGTTTCACTCAGTGCTCTGATTGTTCAAGAAAAGTCTGATGCTTCAAGTGCTGAATTGATGGCTGAAGCTGGTGCTATTGATGCCTTGCTAGATTTACTTAGGTCTCACCAATGTGAAGAAGCAGCAGGTAGACTACTGGAAGCTTTACTCAACAATATGCGAGTGCGTGAAATGAAGGCTTCTAGATATGCAATCGCGCCTCTAGCTCAGTATTTGCTAGACCCCCAAACACGATCACAAACTGGTCGACTTCTTGCAGCTCTTGCTCTTGGTGACCTCTCCCAACATGAGGGGCTTGCCAGAGCTAGTGATTCTGCTTCTGCATGTCGAGCATTAGTCATCCTACTTGAAGACCAGTCAACGGAGGAGATGCAAATGGTGGCGATATGTGCGTTACAAAACTTTGTCATGCGCAGCAGAACCAATAGGAGAGCTATTGCTGAAGCGGGCGGAGTTTTGGTGATTCAAGAACTTCTGCTGTCTCCAAATTCAGAGGTTGCAGCACAGGCAGCACTTCTTATTAAGTTTTTATTTTCAAATCACACCCTGCAAGAGTATGTTTCGAATGAACTTATCAGATCTTTGACAGGTATCTTGCATTTTTTTTTTCTTTTTTGTATTTCGTAGAATTGGATAAATTGTCTTTCAACATTTCTAATAAAAATGTTTTAATGTGCAGCTGCTTTAGAGAAAGAGTTGTGGTCTGCAGCCACTGTAAATGAAGAAGTCTTGAGGACGATACATGTTATATTTTCCAATTTTTCTAAGCTCCATATTTCTGAAGCAGCGACGCTATGTATACCTCATTTGGTAGCGGCACTAAAGTCCGGAAGCGAGGCTGCTCAGGATTCAATATTGACCACCTTATGCTTGTTGAAACATTCGTGGTCCACCATGCCATTAGATGTATCAAAATCCCAAGCTATGGTTGCAGCTGAAGGCATTCCCATTCTGCAGATGCTTACGAAAAGTTGCCCACCGAGTTTTCACGAGAGAATTGAGAGTTTGTTGAATGCCTTACCTGGTTGTTTGACTGTCACAGTTAAGCATGCAAAAAACTTGAAACAGGTCCTGGGAGGCACCAATGCTTTCTGTCGGTTAAGCATAGGCAACAGTCCTGCTAGGCAAACTAAGGTACTGGACTTTCATTCATCTTCAAAGACATCTTATATGTTTCCCTTAAGATTATAATCATTTTCATTCTAGGTGATGAATGAGTTGTTCCTCAGTCTTCTAGATTACATATTTGAGATTTACTAGGCTGTTGATAATGCTTCTTCTCAAATGCAATACTGCTTTACTTATAATAACTGGACCAGATACCGATAATACTAAGTGCGATGTGTCTGCTTATGTGTTATAAGCACAGGAAATTGTTGAAATATTTTGTGTAGTGTATAGCGTGGTACGTATCATAATGTAACTAGGCTTTATGTTGTGTCCTTATTCTTTGGGATTAAAAGAATTGTTGTTATTTTGTTTAATATCGTATAGTACAAGAAAAAACCACACTATTACTACATTTTAGACGGTGCATTTTTGTTTCAATTGCATTTTAATACAACTAATTTGCAACTATATGTGTGCCTGCTTTATATCCGGATCTGCTTATAGTCTTTGTTGAATACATTATCAGGTTGTGCGCCATAGCACGTCACCAGAATGGCTAGAAGGTTTCACGTGGGCCTTTGATGTTCCGCCGAAGGGCCAAAAGTTGCACATTGTGTGCAGAAGCAAGAGTACTTTTGGAAAGGTAACTGTCTTGCTTTCAACTCTTTTTCCTGTCATCCCTCAACTTCTCTAAATTATAGTTTATGCAATATTCGCCTCTTCTGGGAGGGAGGCCCCGACTTTTTACACGATCTTCTACAAAATATTTGATAGCGATTGCTTCTGATGATAACAAATACTCCGATATGTTCTTGGCTATAAATGGTCTTTTATCGTGTACCTTGTTCCCTCTTTTTCGCAGACAAGTTTAGGGAGAGTAACAATCCAAATTGACAAAGTTGTGAGTGAAGGAGTATATAGTGGTGTTTTCAGCCTTGGCCACGATACCAAGAAAGATAGTTCTCCTCGCACACTTGAAATAGAAATCACCTGGTCGAACAGGATGTCAGATGAAAACGAAAGTGTGTAAACCGAACTACTGAAGTCAAGCTCTTTCCATTGCAACCAAATGACTGAGGCTCGCACTACGATTGCAGTATGGGCTTATTGCTTTCTAATGTGAATATCTGCTTGAAGAAGTTTCAGTTTTGTAGATAAGCAATACTATGCCATTCAGTCGCAAGATACGAAATACGATAGTCGCCAAGGCTGGTGGGGTATAAGAGGAGCTTGTCCCACGGTAATGCGAGATTTTTGAAGCTAATGAAAAGAAATTGTACAGGAATGAATGTCTAGTGGCTAGCAACATATCTGGAGCTAGGTTCTCCTTTAATGTAGGAGGTTGCACTCTACTATGTATCCGGGGACATAATTCGAGTAATGTTAATGGGAAAAAAAGGCTCAAAGGCATAACTTGTATAATTATGTAGTGTTTAAGCTATTCAATTATCAAACCTAATTGAAGTAGAAAATTTTAATTCAAAAAAAATATGAAAACCAAACCAACTCACACAATGTATGAATTCTTCGTAAATTTGAAGGATACTGCTTATGAGAGCTATTACAAAAAACTACGGCATCCACAGATTTTTAAATCACCATACTGTCGACACAGAACAGTTACCATTTGTTATGCAAGTTGTATAATAATACATAATTAGAGCTACTCAATCACATTGTCTTCGATGATTCTAATTCGCTAGTGATAACATCACTTTCTACCATGCTCTAGATTCCAAATTCAAGTAGCAAATTGCGAATGTTTTGATCCCAATATTGCACATTCGCCTCTGTGTATTACTATTACCATTACTGAATGTTATTTGTCTCTGAACTATAAGAGAGTAGGATGATATGAAATTCAACGTGCAAAAACATTAAACTGGGTGGAAGTCATCCAAAAGATTTGAATTTTACAGCGGAGTCCGGTTCTGGTATCATGTATCGTGTGAAGTATCCAATTCGTTAGAACCAAAGAACCATATAAAACTTCTATCAATTTTCATAATATACACTACTAACGCGAGTGAAGGTTATACAAAACAACTTGATGCTTAGAAAATGCCACTCAACTGTTTAGGAGAACTTGTATGTCACTCCACACAGTTCTCGTTTGATCCATATAGCCTACCTAATTAATTGGAATTACGGATAAGATTGTTATCGTGACAAAAATTTGATGACAGTGAGAAAACATAAGCCAGAAGATAATATTTTCTAATAAGCATAAACAGCCGAATATAAAATATGGGTATTAAATATCTTATATTAAACATCACGATATCTCATGAGCATCTGTTAGTCTAATAAACAAAGGTACAATGCCATGAGATTTCTTCATTATTTGACGGCAGCAACTAATGCAGCTCTTGCTTTTGTAAACGCGGCAATCAGTGATCCGAGTTGTAACTTATCGTTGCATGCTAAACTCAACCTGTATCTGCACATGTCAAAGTATGTAAAGCAACTTTACGCAACAAAGCATGGTAAGATAGCCACGTAGGCGTGAATTAAGTTCTGGCAAATAAAAAAGAAAATATGAGAGAGAATATATTGTTCCCCAGGGCAAACACATTTTTATGCAGGCTTTTGGCTCTCAAAAAAAGGAGAATTCACATACTCGATATTAGCCATTTCATCAATAAGCTTAATGCGGACATCTGATGGCATCTTGATCTTGAAAACAAACCTGAAAATTACAGCAATAGATGTGTAAGGTGAAGTTATTGCTAAGTGGACAACCAAAATCACAAGCACCTACATGGTTACTTCTCTCACGATGTCAATAAGAGCCAATCCTTTTCTTGTCTTCATTTCAGAAATTCCTGCATGTGGTTGAAGGTAACAAATTAATAGAAGAGTAATAACAGTACAGCCTATTGAACATTCAAGAATTGACGTACTTTTGTAGCTGGTGGAAAATAGCTCATTTAAAAGCCAATACGAGATCTGCTCAATGTCTTTAGGCAGCGGATTCCCAGTGCACAAGTACACAGCTTCTTCACTTATCTGAAGTGAAGCCATATGCGTTGACTGCATACAACCATTAAGGAGTTGTTTTAACTAAGTAGTGATTACTATAAAGGCAAGAACGGAAATGATCCGCAAACAATATACTTGAGACATCATGATGACTTTGCTCCGAAATTAGAAGTAGCAAAAATCTCATCTAGAATGCAAAATGGGTTTTTTTAGCATGTAAAGAGACAAGCAGAGACATCACGGCATATTCCAACTCCTAATATAAATTCCCACTCCTAATATAACAGAAACCACCAAGACCCCATTTCATTAAAAACCTGCTTTAAGTTTCTTTATCAAAGGCAAAGATATATTCCATGGAGTTCCTCATATAACTTTTCGGTTTTAATCAAGGACAAATTTATGCACTTCAGGGACAAAGAGAGCATATATTTATGAACAGCAAACAAAATAAACCTGTAGTATATTCAAGGCCTTTCTCATGTCACCATTACAAAGCCGTACAAGAGCTTTCAAGCCACTCTCTGGTACATCAAGCCTGGAGGAATAGATTAAGTGAGAGATAATATGGTATTGACCTCAGCATAGTCATGAAAGCTACAAAAACATTAATACTGGTTGTTTAATTAAAATCCACAATCCCAGACAGGGGTAATCTCACCCAAAGAACAAAGGCAACTTGGTGCACAAAACTTACCCTTCAGCACTAATAACATGTTTAAGCCTCTCGGTGACATGAACAGCATCAAGGGGGGCAAAGCGAAATCTTGTGCACCTTGATTGTAATGCAGGAATAACCTTGTTCACATTATTACAAATCAGAGCAAATCTTGTGCTTCTGGTGTATTTCTCAATCACTGCAAGAACACAAATATGCAGAAAAAGTTTAAATCCAGTATGCAAGTCATAAAATGAGATATACACCCACACGAGAAAAGTAGAAATACTACAATTTTCTTGCCTCGACGAAGGGCAAATTGTGCATCCTTGGTCATTGCATCCGCTTCATCCAACAGAACCAGTTTTACAGCAGATTTTCCTCTGAAAAAGAAATTACTTATAAGGATACACTTTCAAGAAAGTAAACACACACATAAGTTATAGCAAAAATCCCCCACACTCAAGAATTATGTTCTTCAGCATTCTCTAACCGACAATACAAGGTAACAAATATTAATCTTTTGAAAGACGATTTCAGCCCTAGGCTTGATTATTTAGCTTCAGGCATCTAGCCAGTGGGAGACACTTCAACAACAAATAATTGAAAGTATTGGAGCAACAGTTGTTAAAAAATATACCCAAAAGATATGCTCTGGGTGCTTGCAAAGTCCTGAATCTGCTGCCTGACGACATCAATACCACGATCATCGGATGCATTCAGCTCCAGAACCATGTTGTGCATCTGATTCCCGTAAAGCTTGCGAGCCAATGCCAGAACAGTGGAAGTCTTCCCCGTTCCTGGTGGTCCATATAGTAGCAAATGGGGTAATCTTTTCCCATTTGCTAATCGATCAACTGTGGCACAATGCAACCCGCAAAAGCATTACTCCCAATATTAATATACTGAACTCATGCAACACTAATTCCACGTGAAACAGTCACTTAGCATCATGCAACGAGGGCTAACAAGATGCACAAATATACAGGTCGCTGAATGTGGATCTAGTACTTGAGTAAACGTTAAAATACAAATGGTAGCATTTCCTTGAGGTAATTATCAGAGTACAACTAACACAGAACACAGTACAACTGCAGAAGGGAGGATACTCTCCTTGCAAATCTCCGAAATGCTAAACATAATATTAAAAACATACTATATACAACACTACAATTAATTACCCAAACTACCAATTACAAACCGGCACCACCAACGCGACAAAGAAAACACAAAAACAGTCACTTAGCATAATTCAACAAATCAAAAAGGCTACAAGATGCACACTCGCATTCGTGTAGTGCAAGACGGGCATGTGCCCTTTGTTAGCGTCACTAGGATCGAATTTTCTTCAGCGTCCTCGTTCACAGATAGAACAACTTTAGACGTTAAATACAAATCATAGCACGTAACACAGAACAGAGTACAACTGCAGCAGAAAGAGGATACTCTCCTTGCAAATCTCTCTCTCTCTCTCTCTCTCACACACACACACACACATATATATATATGCTAAACACAAAATTAACAGCATATCAATAAGCATAAATACCGCAACAATTCACAAAATTATAAACCGGCACCACCTGTTCGATGAAATGCGGCAAAGAAATACACAAAACTGAAAGGGGCAAAATAGTAAATTTACTGGTTTCGACGATGTCACGGTGGGCGGCGACGTCGTCTAGTGACTGAGGGCGGTACTTCTCGACCCAAGGGGTGGCTCTGGAATCCGGCGGAGCGGCTGAAACGACGACGTTTTTGCCCTTGTTGTTGTTGTACTCCTCGTCGATATCCATGAAAGAAACCTCGTCCGCCATTTTTTTGCAACACAGGTGAAACGACGGCGTTTTGTTCGTCTCTCTTCTCCGATTACTCTCTTTCTTTTTGCTCCGGTTTCTGCAGTGAGGTTATGTTATTTACTTTTTGTTAAAAGGGAGAATTGTACTCAAATTGGAGAGAATCGGAGGGAATAGAACCGCAGAGGACTGTGGTGAAATTTGGCGCCAATTGGTATCCTTAATTTGGAACATATATATTATAGACATACATTTTCATGAATTATAATGATTTGATGAAGTCAAATTATAATATATATATATATATATACACTTCTACTCTGGTAATATTATTTTATATAAATCATAAACATTGAGAAAGCGTTTGGTTTTATTGATAAAGTGAGATATTTTAGCTTATCTCACTTTATCTCGTTTAATTTTATTGATTCGTTTTTCGGGCAGAAGTGAGATATGCCCTAATTTTTTGGTTTTATTCCAGATAAATAATCTCGCCTTTACCTTTACAATAATCTTGACTTTGCCTTAGTAATTTATAAATTTATAAACTACTTCACTTCTCCATTACATAATTATATAATTATATATATCTAATTATATACTATTTACATGACTTTTAGAAAATTATAAAGCTTTAACTTAGATTATGTGGTTGTGATTTTAGAGAAAAATTTGCAAACACGATCGAACTATAGTAAGGATTTTTTTATTTTGTTTTTACTAATATTGTGAAATCACACAAGTTCTTTTTATTAATTGGAATAACACATGAGATTGAGATTACTCACCATTTAAACCTAACACAAGGACTGTAGTAGAAAAAATGAAGGGAGGTGGGTAAAATATTTTTAGATAGAGACAGGGAGCCACGTTTTCTGCAGGATTCTTTTTCCTTTTCCTTTTATTTTTTTTTAAATGTTCAGCGGATTATAAAGTCTTTGACAGAAGCGTCCTTTTCTCAGTTTTTATTGGTCAATTGCATTTCAGATCAATATTTACATATATTTATATATATTTAAGTATGCCCCTAAATTTCAAAAACCATTACTAAAAGACCCCACAACTAAACTAATATATATATATATATATATCTAAAAAAATATGGATACAACCCAACATACGACCCCTGAGCTTGTTTGAAGTAACACTAACACCTGACAAACAAACAAAAAAGGTAAGACCTGACAAGTACCTCTTCTCGGGTATTACGCCTTAACAAGCAACATTTATATGTATGACGCATTAAATTACTTCTACATATTCTGAAACCTTTTTGACATACTTTTGCACTCTACACACAATTCATTTTATGGAGTAGAACTGACTAGTGGCAGAGCCCATACGGCCATACCTATGACATTCTAACAAAACAATAATGTTTTTCACCCTCATATTTTTATAATTAATTATATTATTATGTATTATAAATTCGTAAATTCTTACTTTTGTTTTTTGTTTTTTGACGAATCGTAAATTCTTACTTTTGTAAGCATCCAAATACGGGTGCATTTACATTGCACCATTTTCCTATATATATATATATATATATATATATATATATATATATATATATATATATAAACACTGCACCACCTTATGTTTTGTATGTTGTGAATCATAGTAGATAGTGCATGATATGGATCCGTTTATTATTTATGATACGAATTACACAAGATTATATAGTATGTAGTTGTTATATAAAAAAAAAATACTACGTAATTTAATTCGATATAAATTCGTCTAAGGAACACAATATGCAAAATTACAGAAATTCGAAAGAACTTTATACAGAACTATCTTAATCTATAACTTATACAAGCATCAAGAGTAACTTTGTCGGAAACACTTATATAAATGACTAGGACAAATCTCGGTAATGATAAGCCCTAAACTAGACAGTGCAATACACTAAAAGTAAATAAGTCGAATCTGGAAGATGTCGAAAGCGTGATATGTTGAGCCTGGGAGATGTGAGTATGTGAGATGTTGAGTATGGAAGACATCGAGCATGGGAGATGCCGAGCCTGTGAGATGTCGAGTCTAAAAGACATCGAGTTCGAAAGATGTCGGATGTGAAGCACGTCGAGGGTTAAGGATGTCGAAGATTGTAGATATCGGGGATGTATGCTCGATAAGGGTAGGTGAGAGCACAATTGTTTCACATTTTTCGATATCCGATACGGGGGTACTTATAGCCCTTGCGTGTGGGACCCTTTTCGATTTTCTCGGGCTATGTCGAGTATAAATCATCGACATAACATCATGTCGAGTCTAAATGCTCGACATGTTCTAGGCTTCCCGCTGGGTTGGGCCGGCCTTACGTGGCCCAGTCCAATATATTCCATATCATGTAGTCATCCAATTTATTGGGAACCTTTATAGGTTTCTCGGCTTTCAAACTCATGCATACAATTTTCTGCATGTTGGGTATCTCCTGTCTCCCCCAAGTTTACGGCCTATGCGAGAGTTGTGGTGAATGCCAAGAATTTAAAAGAATTATTACTCACCCCTTATGTTGTCGGGATGAGGCAGGCATGAGGAAAGAACTAAGGGATTGATAGAGTTACCCTAAAAACAAATTCAGCAAACCGTTGACACTTTCAAAATTGGTCATCATTTTTTTTAACTACTTAGGGTATACAATGCATGCACAAGAAACCACCCATAACTCTTTTATAAACATATATATACACACGTACATTGTTTGTTTTGTTTTCCTCCTCTAATAGCTTTTCTTTTTGGTTGTTGTTCTATATATTTACCATATTATGTAGATCAAACAAATGTGTTAAAACTACCCCTTTGTAATCTCTTATTGGTAAATAACCCTTTGTGTTAATGAAACTCAAACTAAATTATATGCATATTTTTTATTTTTTATTTTGAAAAAGACTATAGTTTTTATATCTGTAAAAATATAAGTACGGTACTGATTATTTTTGTTATATTTTTGTACAATTAAAAAAATCTAAAAAAAATATAGTACGTACAGTTTATAATATCATTGTAATTAGAATATATTTGTTATAAAATCATAATGCTTAGAAATTCTTGATTATTGATACCGTCGTTATAAAAAATATCATCAAGCTAAGGAGGTCGAGGTGTATTTGCTAATAAAAATAACACATGGAGCTCTTGCCAATTAGAAATAACACATGAGTAGTTTTTGCTAATAGCTCTAAAAAAATAGATTATCAAGTGAGCTATGAATAGTTACTTAACTTTTCCATGGGATTTCAACAATTACTTAACCCAACAATTAGTTTATAATGCATGTTTAGTTTTAAATAAATACAAATTAAGCTAAGTGCAAGAATCCATACGAGCTAGTAAAACAAAATTAATCCGACGTCATTTGGCAAAGCGAGGCTGATTAGTGAAAATAGCACATACATGCAGGTCAAATTTAAAAGCAGGGCTAAAGTCAAAATACGAATTATTAGATTGGAAATGCATATTTATCCCAATTTTAGATACAATGTTATATATAATAGACACGCCTGACGCCTGCACGTGAAAATTGAAATCAACTAATTACTATATATATGATCGGCCGAACGCATAATAATACAAGCTTGAGGTGTCCAAGTATTCTAACTACATTACGGTACGTAGAAATATATATGATCATGGCCATTAAATTAATAATCATATATATGTTGCATGTCGATCTGTAGTACTTAGTAATTCTGTTACGTTGCATGCAATGGATAAAAACAAAAGAAGTATATAGTAAAGGTAAAAGAGTTAAATATCACGATATATATATATATAGACTATAGTCGTCTATATGTTTCAACGTAACGAAAGCAGATATATCTACAAGTTGCTTGATCGAAACATTTTCTGGAAAAAAATAAATTAGAACCTCCTGATCAAAGCATAAGAATAAGCTAATAAATTAAAATACATTTGTCACATTTCCTCTTTTGGTAAAAACTGAAGTTACAAGTAATGACCTATATGCATGAAAGTAATTAAAATGCTAGCTCATTAATTGTCCTAGACAATGTCTTAAATTTGTACTTGACGTCAAACAGAATTATATCACTGTAGACATACACACACAGTAGTAGGTTCCTACTCTGTAAAAAGAAGTTCATAAAATCAGAAAGGATTGGAGCTCTAATATAACGTTAAATGTCACCTTACCATATATGTTTGAAACTATGAACAAATGGGTGTGATCATGCATTGCGATCGCCATTGTAACAAGAAGTGAAATCACCATTGATTTACAGTCGAGCTTGTGTAAAGAAGAAGAAGAAGAAACTGAAAAATATTATTGCTTTTGATGAGGAAAAGAATTACAACTGAATTGCCTGCTTGTGTGTGGCGTGTGTAACTATATATATGTGTTCAGGTACTAACTAACTCAAGAGGGAAAAGGATTACAAGAAAAGGAAAATTACATTGAGAATAAGAGTTCTAATATAAAGCTGTCAGCTTCCTAAAATAGTAAGTTAACTACTAACTAACTAACAGAATTATGAAAAAAATACTATAAATGGAATTAGCTGTAAAATGGACTGATTTATCATCTTAACACCCCCCCTCAAGCTCGGCGTGGATGTTGAGAAGGACAAGCTTTGAAATGAGATCTTTATATGGCTGAGGAGAAAGAGGTTTGGTGAATATATCAGCTAACTGACGAGTATTGGAAATGTGGATCACTTTGACTGCTTTCTGTTGTACTCTTTCCATTACAAAGAAACAGTCGATCTGGATATGTTTTGTACGCTCATGATGTACTGGATTGAGTGCAATGGAAGCTGCACTTTTGTTGTCAGTGCAGATGAGAGGAGTCTTTGATTGCTGAACTCCCAGGTCTGTTAATAGCTGAGTTAACCAGATCACTTCACATGTGATTGTTGCAAGAGCTCTATACTCAGCTTCAGTGGATGACCTACTCACTGTAGGTTGCTTCTTTGATTTCCAGGAGACAAGAGAATTGCCTAGAAAGATTGCATAACCTAAAATGCTTCTCCTGGTCTTATTGCAACCTGCCCAATCACTGTCAGTGAAGGCTTTTATTTGAATATCAGATTTTGTTGGCATGAAGATGCCATTTCCTGGAATTGCTTTTAGATATATTAGGACTCTGTGTGCTGCAGCAAGATGGCTTTTGGTAGGCTTGGACATATGTTGAGTTAAGCACTGAATGCTGAAGCTTAAGTCTGGCCTTGTGATGGTAAGATAGAGCAGCCTTCCAACTAACTTGCGGTATACAGAAGGATCATCAAGCAAGTCAGATTCATCACTTGTGAGCTTGAGTTTATGATCCATTGGTGTACTACTTGGTTTACAACCAAGATAACCAGACTTTTTGAGAATATCAAGAGTGTATTTTCTCTGGCACAGAGAGACTCCAACTTCTGATCTTGCAATTTCTATGCCAAGGATATACTTTAAGTCACCAAGATCTTTTATAGTAAATTTCATATCCAAGTGTTGCTTTATTTTGTTAATTTCATCAATGTTGTCACCTGTCAATATTATGTCATCCACATATATACATAAAGCAGTAAAAGAACCTTTATGAACTCTTGTAAACAGAGAGCAATTAGAGACTGACTGATGAAAGCCATAAGATAGAAGACAGGAGGTGAGTTTTTGATACCACTGTCTTGAGGCTTGTTTCAAGCCATAAAGACTTTTCTTTAACAGACATACTATGTTGTCTTTTTCCTTGAGATAGCCAGGAGGAGCCTTCATGTATATTTCTTCATCTAAATCCCCATGTAGGAAAGCATTGTTGACATCCAACTTCTTAAGGAACCAATTCTTTGAAGCAGCCACTGTAATGAGGACTTTGACTGTTGTTAACTTTGCCACATGAGAGAAAGTGTCAAAGTAATACAGTCCTTCTTCTTGTGTGTAACCCTTGACAACCAATCTTTCCTTGTATCTCTCCACAGAGCGATCTGCTTTGTGTTTTACTTTGTATACCCACCTGCAGCCAATCAAATTCTGGCCTGGAGGAAGTTCTGTAAGAATCCAAGTGTTGGTTCTTTCAAGAGCATCTAGTTCACTCCTCATTGCTTCTTGCCACTCACTGAACTTATTTGCTTGAGTATAGGAACTTGGTTCCTGCTGTACAGTAATAGCAGATGTGAAGGCAAGGTGGCCAGGGGAGAGAAGTTTAGTTGAAAGATACTTGGCAATGGGATACTTTATGGGAATGTTGGAAGTAGTAAGGTTGGCTTTATGAAGGGACTGTGGTAATTTGTAATCATATATGTCTAAGTATGCAGGAGGAGTAATGGTTCTAGTAGACTTCCTTGCCATTTGTGGCTCTGGTAAAGGAATAGAAGAGTCAGTGGTCTGAACATCAGAATTTTGAGTGTCTGAGTGATTAGGACCAGTGTGTTGAGTGGTAGAATTGGTAAATGAGCTATCAATCTCCATGAACTGATCTAGTTGTGGAGTGCCTGGCATTTGATTATCACTGGCACTGTCAGCTGGTAGATGAAGATCATAGTCTCGGGTTGAGCAGGTAGCTGATCAATTGCAGGTACCTATGCTGGATTATCAGCTCTTATAATAGGATCAGTGCACAAAGAAGGTTCATTATCATTGGTGATACTGACAGCAGTTGGAGAACTATGATGTTTAAGAGGAAAAATGGACTCATGAAATACCACATTCCTGGAAATGAGAGTTTTCTGTTTAGACAGATCATATAATAGGTAACCTTTTGTCCCTCTGGGATAACCAATGAAAATGCACTTAATAGCTCTAGGATCAAACTTGTGTCTATTAGCAGTTATAGTAGAAGCATAAGCAAGACAACCAAAGCTTTTCAACAATGCATATTCTGGTATTTTGTTAAACAACAAGTGATGGGGAGACTTATCATTTAGAGTTCTGGAAGGAAGTCTATTTATAATATAAGCTGCAGTGGAGACATAGTATCCCCAGAACTCAAGAGGAACACCAGACTGAAATCTGAGTGCCTTAGCAACTTGCAACAAGTGCTGGTGCTTTCTTTCCACCAAACCATTTTGTTGTGGTGTCTCAACACAACTGGTTTGATGGGATATACCGTATGACTCATAAAATCCTTTCAAAATAAACCCAGTTCCATTATATGTCCTAATAGTTTTAATAGATATATGAAACTGGTTAAGAACAAGCTGATAGAAATTGTGTAAATGCACTTTCACTTCAGATTTATGTTTAAGAAGATACAACCAAGTACATCTTGTAAAGTCATCTACAATAGTAAGAAAGAATCTACAGCCTTCTCTAGTGGGCACTGAAAAGGGTCCTCATACATCACAATGTATAAGCTCAAAAGCAGCAGTACTACTAGAACTACTGGTGCTGAAGGGAAGCTTCTTCTGTTTTGCAAGATGGCAAACCTCACAGTGATGTTGCTTTGAGGAAGTGCTAACAGAGAGAGGAGGAATGGCTTTGAGCTTATCAAGGGGAGCATGTCCAAGTCTGGAGTGCCACAATGTATCTAAAATAACAGAACAAGCAGAAACAGAACTATATGAAACAGAACATAGAGGCTATGCCGCAAGCTAGCAGAACCAATCATCCTCTTGCTTATAGAGTCCTGGAATAAACACATAGAGTCCATAAACATGACAAATAGTTGAGAAAACTTGGTTAGCTTAGAAATAGACAGCAAGTTATATGTAAAGGAGGGAACAAAAAGCACATTATGTAAGATAACACCAGAGAGAAATTTAACAGAACCAGTGAGTGTAGCAGTAGTAACACTATTATTAGGCAAGTAAATAGGAATAGAAACATGAGTAGGTGTGCCAATGAACCACTCTTTATGATAGACCATATGGTTTGTGGCACCAGTGTCAAGTATCCACATGTAATAGTTAGTATTCAGAGGACAAGTATGAGAGGATAAAGCAAGGGGAACTTGAATACCAGTGGCTGCTGAAGCAACATAGTGTTGTGAAGTGTCAAGGCCAGCTGAGGAGGTCTGAGACTGGTCATGAGCTGCTTTGAAGGCCATGAATTGCTCAAAGAGAGCTCAATCAGCAGAGAGTGAAGCCTTCTCAGCAACTGCTCCTTCAGTTGGAGTGGACTGGGCAACATTAGCAGTAGGATTCTGTACTTTTCTCTTGCCTTTGGGTCCATCCCAGCCTGGAGGATACCATATGAGCTGAAAACAGGTGTCAATGGAGTGGCCATTGAATCCACAGTGAGTACAACACAACTTCTTTTTGTCTTGTTTTGACACTGGAGCCTTAAAGGATCTGTTGGATGCACCAGAACTGAACTGTGGCTGAGAGAACTGTTGTGAGTAACCCTGTGACTCTGAACCTGTCCTTTGTCTAGTAAACATGGCTAAGGAATCTGCAACAGAGTTAGTAGAATACAAGTCCATTTGTTGTTCCTCTTGCAACAGCATGGAGTGCACTTTGGAGAGACTAGGCAGAGGAGTGACCAACAAAACATGACTTCTGATTCCAGAAAAGGTGTCATTGAGACCAACCAAGAACTTCAAGACTCAGTCATATTGTTGCATATCTACCATGGTTCTATTCACATTACAAGTGCAGAGGCCACAAGAACACACAACAATTGGTCTTTGGCTTACAAACTCATCCCAAAGTGATCTAAAAAGGTTGTAATATTCTGTGACAGACAAAGAACCCTGACTAATAGTGGACAAAGACTTTTGCAGTTGATACACTCTAGAACCATCAGCCCTATCATAACGAGTCTTGAGTTCAAGCCACAATTCACGAGGGTTCTCAAAATACATCAAACTCTGCTTTATAGGTTTTTCAATAGAATTAAAGATCCATGACATAACCAATGTACTAGCACGATTCCAACAAACAATTAAAGACTGATCAGCAGTAACAGGTAGGGGAAGTGAACCATCAATGAATGAGAGTTTATTCTTGATGCTAAGCGCCATGATTATGCTTTTGCTCCACGCAATATAGTTAGATCCATTGAACTTATCACTAACAATCGACTGTCCAGTAAAATCGTGCGTACCTAAGTAGTACACAGAGGAGGAATCCTCGCTGGGATTCTTGACAGTGGCGGTTGTGCTAGTGCTGGCAGAAACTGAATCAGAGGTACCCGGAGTCGTCATCATATCTCAATCGACGGCGCACCGGAGGCAGAAAGATTTGATCGGAGAAGAAGAGGAGAGCAGCGGAACGAGAGCGTGCACGAAATCTTTAACCGGAAAACTGATACCATGTGAACAAATGGGTGTGATCATGCATTGCGATCGCCATTGTAACAAGAAGTGAAATCACCATTGATTTACAACCGAGCTTGTGTAAAGAAGAAGAAGAAGAAACTGAAAAATATTACTGCTCTTGATGAGGAAAAGAATTACAACTGAATTGCCTGCTTGTGTGGCGTGTGTAACTATATATATGTGTTCAGTTACTAACTAACTCAAGAGGGAAAAGGATTACAAGAAAAGGAAAATTACATTGAGAATAAGAGTTCTAATATAAAGCTGTCAGCTTCCTAAAATAGTAAGTTAACTACTAATTAACTAACAGAATTATGCAAAAATACTACAAATGGAATTAGCTGTAAAATGGACTGATTTATCATCTTAACAGAAACATTAATGCACACGTTGATCAATTGAGAAATTCTATTTGACTTAATCTTTATATATATAGCTTTCTGCAAATATAATAGACATGTCCGACGCATGCACGTGAAAATTGAAATCAACTAATTACTATATATATGATCGGCCGAACACATAATAATACTAGCTAGAGGTGTCCAAGTATTCTAACTAACGGTACGTAGAAATATATATATGATCATGGCCATTAAATTAATAATCATATATATATATATATATATATATGTAGATATATATATATATATATGATCATGGCCATTAAATTAATAATCATATATATGTTGCATGTCGATCTATAGTACTTAGTAATGCTGTTACGTTGCATGCAATGGGTAAAAAAAAAAAGTATATGGTAAAGGTAAAAGAGTTAAATATCACGATATATAGACTATAGTCGTCTATATGTTTCAACGTAACGAAAGCAGATCTGTAAAAAGAAGTTCAAAAAATCTTGTTGATTCAGCTATCGAGAGGGCTTCAACAATTTGACCGTTTTTATTGAAAGGGTAGACATACACACACAGTAGTAGGTTCCTAAGGTAAACAGTTATGAACTAATTAACAAAATTACAAAAAGTTTCCTAAAATAGAAATAAAGTGAAATATTAATATTAGGCTAATTATATGTCACTTAAGACCCCTCCCTCCATTTTTGATACATACTATACTACCACATACATGCATTCGCGTGCATGAAATCACCATACTATATGACTATATAAAAATCAAGCAATATATAGTTTTTTTTTATATATATATATATATATGTTATGACGGAATTAAAAATGTCACACCATCAGACTTCAACAATTTGACCCGTTTTTATTGAAAATCTTGTTGCTTATAATTTTTATTTTATTTTGGGTTTGTGACTGTAACACATATAAAAGGGTAGTTCATTGGCACATGACCACATAATAAAAGAATACAAGTTCACATTAACAGTACCCTCCCACCTACACCAAAAGAAAAGGAATAGAGAATCTCATGATGGAGCAGCAGTAAAGACACAGTTACCCTAAAAACCAAATTCAACAAGCCGTTGACACATTCAGAGTTGGCCATCATTTTCTTTTTTATAACTACTTCGGGTATACATTGTCAGCATGCACAAGAAACCATGCACGCCAAATTAGTGATAACTCTTTTATGAAAATCTATATTTACATAGATATTATATTGTACTTGTTTTATTTTCCCCCTCTAATATTTTTTCGTTGTTCTATTAACCATATTATGTAGATAAAAAAAATATTATCAAGTGAGCTACGAATTGTTACTTAACTTTTCCATGGGATTTTAACAATTACTTAATCCAATGCAGGTCTAGTTTTAAATAAATACAAGGGCAAGAATCCATACTAGCTAGTAAAAAATAAAAAACTTAATCCGGGGTCATTAAGCGAGGCTGATTCATATATATATATATATATATATATATATATATCGGTTCGAAGGTTCTGGTCGTTGAATATGGCAACAGTTTCTGAAAAATTTAGAAAAGTTTCCAGAACATTAATTCTTGAATACTAACATCAATTTAGAAAGATAGAGAGAAAGAAAAAATAATAATATATTGTTCTGAATTACCTGGTGGATTGTGTAGTACAAAGCTACAAATTATAAGATAACTATATGTAATTAAAATTGACTTGAGCTCCATGTGCCAGTCATACTCAATACTCATACATAATAATAAAAGTCATTCGTCAAAAAGAGAAAATATATGGGCGTCAGAAACATTTAGAGTACAACTAATATATATAGAGCTAGTAACCTATGAATTGAAGGGAAAAAAGCGAAACATATATAGTACAATATAATTAAGGTGATCTGCAGAGAGCACACACACTATATATATATATATATATATATATATATATATATATATATATACTTAGTTGTGGAGTCCGAATTGAATTTTCTGCGAGTTTCTCATTGGTGGTTAATTCCTTATAATTCTTTTATATGTGGCATTATTGTGACTGGCCTTCTTGGTAAGTTTTTATAATATTTATTTTTAGCCATAAGAACCGAAGAGATGATATAGGAATCATGCATGATATGTCTCAAATTTAAAGAGAATACATTATAAGGTAAAAGAAAGTTAAATTCCATTTCAAATTCCAACTGAGAAATATATTGTTCAGACGACAAAAAGCTAGTTTAACAGACTTCACTTCTTCTTCTCACCACCTCCAGGCTCCAGCAGCCCTGCACAGTGAGACAAATCACATTTAGTGAAATATCATTTACAAAAAAGCCATCTCCTCTCTCTTCCTGAGAAAATTACCTCATCTTCCTGAGAGCACCAGCCATCTCCTCTGACCTCTCTCTTCTTCTTTGCCCTCTTGTGGGTGCCCAACTTTCTCTTGGCAACCTTCAAAGCACGACATTGTCCTTTCTTCCGGCCGACAAATAATAGCCCGCTGTTAGGCGTCGTTGGAGCCATTACCTTTTCACTTTTTTTCTTCAACCGTCTGTTGCTGCGAATTTCAGAGGCTTGGTGAGACGACGAAGCTCTTCTTGGTAAGTTATGCCCACCCATAATCCATTCAAACTTTTTCTGACATTTATTATTTCACCAACTTTAAGAAGAAATATATGTTACAATGATGGTTCCAAGTTTTGCCAAAACTCTAATCAACAATATCTTTAATTAAACTGTTGCCTCTAATAATGCTAGGAACACAACACCAATTCTCATCTTCGATTTGTGAAAGTATTTGTTTTTGTTGTTGTCGTAATGCTGGCGGATCTGCATCTCACGATGTTTTTCTCCGGCGTCGAAAGTGAGCTACTGTTACTGTTAGTAGTGTTGTTTTTTCTGTAGTTTGTGCGCTAATGTTGTGCTGTTGTTGTGTGTATCGTTATCGTTTGTTGTTTACGTTGTTGTTTCTCGTTTGGTTTGTATGTTTTTGATATTGTTGCGTGTATCGTTGTCGTTTGTTGTTACGTTGATTCGAAGCTGTGATGTTGAGCGGAGATTGTATTGTGAAGTTTATTATGAGATAGCTGCATCTGAGGGAAATCAATATGATTGGATAGCTGCATCTGAGACACCTACCAGCGTTGCCGAGTACCAACATTTTGGAGATGATTACTAATGAGTTCAGCCATGATTACACACTCATTCGTGTCTCTCATACCTAGCACAAAACCTCTGGTGCATTGCAATAAGGACTTTCCACTACCTCATTAGATTTTTTATCCTTAAGCATTGGTGATGATAGGAAAAACAAGAACCTTATCCTTTCTATCTGATAGCTTCCCATCAACCGTTCATATAATAATACATGCACCTCAAACAAGAGTCTTCTACTAAACAAGAAAAATGCGCCCTCCCCCCCCCCCCCCCCCCCCCCCCCTCTTTTTCACAGTTGTAAAGGTGTTTGTAAGTTACCTTTGAGAAGTGCCAATCTTCTACCAATGTTTTGATAGTTCTGCTCATCACTATAGTGGTTCTGGTGCAAAGCTCCTTTACAAGGGCCTCCTCGCGATGTTTTTTAATAGCATCCCCTGTGTCTATCGAAATTACTTTTGGACCACTAATCCGTCCAGCAGTGAGACTAGAGATATCAAAATTGTTGGCGAACAGCCGGTAGTTGGTCTGATCTCTTTCGGTAGTAATTTGATTGCTCAAAATTGCGTTGCTCTCATGGATCTGCTCATCAATGATGCACAATTTGCTGCTCGCTTTTTTGCCAATGGTACTCCCCCAACCTCTCCCAGCTTTCATAGCAACTACCAATGATTCGACAGTTTTAAAACAAGTTCGATGCCTTCTTACCAGCTCGGCGAAACTTTCTCGTGGTGTCAGTCGATATTCCCGAGCACCGTATAACCTTAAGATGGGCTCCACCCTCCTTCTTACATTTTGAAGCTGTCTCTGTATCTCAACTTGTGTTTCATTAGGCTCCTGAAAACATCTAGAATTTTGATGATTGAACTTCCCCATATCTAATTTTTTGTTGTTGTTCTGCAGACCTTTCTTGCATGATTAGGCATTGATAATGTTCACTCAACCTCCTACAATTATATTTAAGACTGCATGAGTGAGAAAAGCATTTAATTGAACTAATTGCATAAAATAATTATGTTTAGCATAGCAATCCTAATTATTATATCTTTTATATAGTATATATTGTATGAAGGTTAGAACATGCAAGTTCGATACTAATAATTTTC
The DNA here is from genome assembly GCA_948329865.1 of Linaria vulgaris. NCBI lineage: Eukaryota > Viridiplantae > Streptophyta > Magnoliopsida > Lamiales > Plantaginaceae > Linaria > Linaria vulgaris. The sequence goes on along the minus strand of OX415249.1, from coordinate 7,876,291 downwards.
TAACATTTTTTTGCAGGACATAAATCAACACATATATATACCGTGAGAGAAGTATCAATTTGTTGCAGGACATATAAATCAACATTTCCTTTGTGATAAGTATCAACATGTTGCCTTTCAGGTATATATGGACTCATATTATTATTTTAACTAATCACTAATGATTTACAGTATTACAATACACACATATATATATATATATATATATATATATTTAACATTGTTGTTTGTTTAACAGAAATGATAACATTGATGAGACCAATTCCAGTGATGGGGATGCATCTTCAATTTACTATTCGAGTAAGTTTTTTTTTTTTGACTAAGCCAATGAAAACTTTATTACTTGAAAAAGTAGAAACAAGAAAGAAGTACAAGCAGTACTTCAACAAAAGTCCAATGATAAATTTCTCATGCAAAGACCAAAATCAATCATAAAAAAGATAAGAAAAACTCCTATAATGAGCCTTAATCCACAACCATGCTTGAGCTTTTATTTCATCAACTATTTTATCCACACTACCTTCGATTTCTTCATATAAAATCTTGTTTCTCCATCTCCATATGACCCATATCGTAAAGAACCAAGTAGTTCTCCAAACGTCTTTACCTTTGTACCATGGATATAATTCTTCAAATTGCCAAAAATGGTTCATGATCCCACAATTAACAGCAGTCTTAATATCAAACCATTTGTTTATTTCCATCCACACCGCATAAGCCACATGACATTTGTAGAATAAATGTTCGACCTCTTCATTCTCTTGATTGCATAGAACACAGTTCATGTCCGATCCATGTAAAGCGACTCCTCTTCGTGCCAGATTTGATTTAGTAGCCAACAAAACCTTCCACCCAAAAGCTTTCGTCTTAAGCGGCGCTTGTACTTTCCAGAATGCTTTAAAAAATTGAGTCAAGTCCGGACTCAAAGTTTCTCTTCTACAAACTTCATTTGCAGACTTAACTGTATATATGCCTTGCTCTTCAGCTTTCCATAACCATTTATCCTCTACTTTCTCCTTCAGACCCACTTGACGAACGAAATGCTCCAAATCCTTCACAAGATCGCTCTCCCAAGAAAATAGCGATCTTCTCCAATCCCAAACCCACTTCCACCTTCCTTCTTCCCAAAAACCAAGTTCTGCAATAACAACATATTTGTTATTAGCAATACCAAAAAGTCTGGGAAATCGCTCACTAAGCACACCCTCCTCCACACCAGGTGTCAAGCCAAAAACGTGTTTTATTCCCAATTCCGACTTTTTTAGAAATCTCTTTTTCAAACCAGTCCTCATCATCATGGATCATAGTAGAGCTCTGCAAATCCTTCCACCAAATAGACTATTTACTTCTGCCTCTCTCCCTTTCTTCATCGTCTATTCCCTCCCCGATCCCACCATACTTAGACTTTAGTATCCTGCACCAAATGGTATCACTTGCGACGCGCATTCTCCACTTCCACTTTCCAAGCAATGCAACGTTAAATCTTTCTGAATCCCTAATATTCAGACCACCATTTTCTTTTTTCTTACAAAGTGTATCCCATTTAACCCACGCTATTTTTCTCTCTTCACCCTTTCCGCCCCAAAGAAAATTCCGTTGCATTTTAATAAGTTTCTGAACAATGACTTTAGGTCCCTTATAAAACGCAAACAAGTACACTGGTAATCCGATCAACACGGAATTTAATAAAACAATACGTCCACCAAGTGAGACATCGCACGTATTCCAGCCTTGCAACCTATTCCCTGCAATGGAAAACAGATCTTGCCAAGTATCTTTTCGTCTTGGATTAGCCCCCACAGGAACTCCCAGATAAACAAATGGAATATTACCTCTTCTACAATCAAGAGTTTCGGCATATTCTTCAAGAACATGATCTTGAACATTTAATCCAAACGGCTTACTCTTTGCAAAATTAACCTAAGCTTTGCAAAATTAACCTTAAGGCCTGAGCAAATTTCACAGAGCCTCAAAATGCTCTTAATCACCCAACATTTTGCTCGATATTTCTGCAAAAAATAAAGTATCATCAGCGAACAGGTTAATCGCAATCTCAATTTCAAGTCTGCCCACTTTAATGCCCGTTAACATTCCTTCATTGATTGCTTTCTTGACGAGACCATTCAAGCCTTCTACGACCAACAAAAAGAGAAAAGGTGATACAGGGTCTCCTTGTCTCAAACCCCTTTCCAACACAAACTCCTTAGTGAGACTACCATTCACTAACACTGACAAAGTTGCTATTCGGAGGCATTCCAGTATCCACTCTCTCCATTTTCGACAAAAAGCAAACTTCTCCATCATATTATTTAAAAAGCTCCAATTAACGCAATCGTAGGCTTTCTCGAAATCGACTTTAGAGACCACGCTCGGCATTTTCTTCTGTCTAATTTCATCAATGACTTCATTGGCTATGAGCACACTATCCAAAATTTGACGTCCACTCAAAAATGCTGGTTGTTCTCCTAAAATAATATCATCCATCACCACCCTCAATCTTTCTGCCAAAACTTTAGCAAGCAATTTGTAGATACACCCAATCAATGAAATTGGTCGATATTCGTTTAACGTCTGTGGATTTGGATTCTTTGGTATCAACACAATAAATGATGGGTTAGCACCTCTAACAATTTTTCAAGCTGTATGAAAGTCTCAAGAAGTCCATGACTTCCTTTTTGATGACATCCCAAAATCTTTTAATAAAACTAAAATTAAAACCATCAGGACCGGGGCTTTTCGAGCCATCACACTTCCACACACATTTTTTCACTTCTTCTTCTGTGAATTCAGTTGTAAGAATGGTATTCTGTTCCTCACAAATTCTGCTGAAAACAATGTTTTCAAAGACTGGCCTATCCCATCTATCTTCCTTAAAACGATTCTCAAAAAAGTTTCTAATTTCGTCCTTCACTTCATTCGAATTTTCTAACTATCCCCCATTCGTTCTTAAACCTCTAATTTCATTTCTCCTACGCCTACCATTCACATACTGGTGAAAAAAACTGGAACTCCCATCACCTTCCTTCATCCATCGAAGTCTCGCCTTTTGTCTAAGTAAACTCTCTTTAGACTTAGAAGTCAGCCACAATTTCCCAAATGTTTCCTTTCTTTCAATTGCTTCTTCTGTGGAACGCGCATGAGTATCACAATTTTTATCGAGCATTTCAATTTTATTCTTTTTAGACTACATAAAGCTCAAATGATTAATTTTGTTTTTGTCTCTAATATATATGTTTATTACTTTAGATAATGAAGAAGCAGGAGACGGGGAATTTTTGGATGCGCGTTCAGAGTCTGAGTGGACATCATCCACTGAGTCTAGTGATGATGGATCTTCAGTTTATTTTTCGGGTAAGTTACACATAATTATATAAAGCTAAAATGATTAATTTTTTTCCCCTAATTTATATGTTTATTTCTACAGGTAATGAAGACGCTTTTATAGTACAGTTTAACGAACCTAGAATGCCAGAAATCGTAGAAGTGGGAGACGATGAGTTTGTTGATGCCCACTCTGAGCCTGAGTGGACATCATCCACGGAGTCTGAGTGGACATCATCCACGGACACTCCCGAGATTGTCATTGCTACTCCCGAGATAGTCATTGCTACTCCCATCGACAGGTTAAGTATTATAGTTAACTTTATTATTATTAATTTAGGTTTTAAATTTTTACTAATATTGAAATATTGACAACGACAGGAGTAAATTCATTGCATTCGTCCTTCTAGTATTCGTGGGAGGTGTATCGATAGGCTATGGTATCGCTATCCCAGGTACAAATTACTAAATCCTCATCCTCCTTATATATATGACTAAAAAAAAAAAAAATTGTCACATTTTTGCTAAGGTTTCTCACATAAAAGGAACTCCCCTCAAAAAACTCTTCTTTTATGACATAATATTTCTCACAATAAGAAAAAGATCTCAGTATTACTATTACCATATATGACAAAATGTTCATAAGATACTAGTAAATCGAATACTTTTTCAGATTTGAATTCATTGAATACTAAATACAACTCAATGCAGTTTGAATTCAAATCATTCCAAAAAGAATCTCATATATTCTAAGTCTCCAAAATAAATTATAGATGCTAATAAGCTTGTTCGGATATCTGATACATATCTATCAAAAGTCAAAACTCACAAGAAAACATAACAAAACACCAATTCTACATGTCGTAGAAACATAAAAAATCAAGACGAAAGATATGTGTATAGCAAGTGTAGACTGCTAACACAACAAAAATCAATCTTCAAGTATCTTTTTAAATGCTTACACTGATGAAGAGGTCTTAGTGTTGGCATGTAAGGCCCATCATGGATGTTAGAAAAAAAAGTGGCACATTGTTCACCACAACCAAGTTGAGGTGATTTTGGGTGCATGGAGATATAAGAAGAAATTGTGTCGCATAAGAAAAGTAGGTAAAGACAGTAGAGTACAAATATGAGGAAAGCGGCTATGCTGGTAGTGGTTTCCGAAATCACAAGTTACTATTTTGCAACAATAGGTGGTGAGTTTTTGGGTAGCAAATCCTCCAACACAGGGGATACTATACTGCCAAAAAAAAGGATTTTAAAGTGCAGAACATCATCAAAGTATATAACTAATAAGCAGACCTCATCAGCAATACTTATAGATGCCTTAACTTGATTATGGCCAGGATGAGAATCTAAAATAACAGGCATAATGGTTTATCAGAATGAATCATGTAAAACGTCAAAAAATTAGATAATAATGATAGAAAATTAGAGATTGCGACACTCACGAAATATGAGAAAATCACTTGTATCTGACATGACATGTTTCCAACTCAATATCATATGGTAATTGATAAAACAATTACAACAGATAAGCTTGAGATAGGAATGTAAAGAATGCTCAATGAAGTTGGCATTTTGTAGTAAGGAATGTTAATAAACTAAGGAAACAATACAGATTAATTTGAAATAATCAAAAAGGTATATCAAGTTAACAAAAGCATTAACAAATAATTCAAGACAAAATAATCAGTAGGCAGAATCAAGGAGGAGTACCTGTATTTGGGAACTTCAAATGGGATTTGGGGATTCTGCAATCGATACCGTATTGGGAATTTATTAAAATTCGATTTGGGGATTTAGGGCTTTAAATTTGATTTGGGGATTTAGGGATTTAGAAATTCGATTTGGGGATTCTGCAAAAAGACTTTGACTTTTTCTTTTTCTTTTTCTTTTTTCGATTGGGAAAATGACTTACATAATATAATAATCGCTGGCCTATTATTTAAAACCCGTTTCTTGTTCTGCCATGAAACACTTTTGACTAGAAAATAGTATTTAAAATTACTGTTTAAAATTACTAGAAATCATGAAACACTTTTGACTAAATAGTATTGTATTTGCATTTAGTTTCTAAAACTAGTTGGAAATATATACACTTTGACTTAAGTACTACTGCAAATCACACAGGTAAAACACTTTGACTAAATAGTATTGTATTTGCATTTAGTTTCTAAAACCAGTTGGAAATATACACTTTGACTTAAGTAGTACTGCAAATCACACAGGTAAAACACTTGACACAAGTTGGAATACTTACTGCCTTAAGTTTTACTTGTGGAATATTTACTACTTGACACAAGTTGGAATACACAAGTAAAACAATGTTCATGAGGATTTGCAGTACTTGACACAGATATTTAAATCACACTTTTCACTTTTGAGATAAAGACTACACTTGTAATTAATTATATATATAATTTATCAAAATCACCAACAATTATTTGTCTAGTCTAATCTGCTTTAAGGCTGTAATTATTAAACTCTTAATTATAAAAAACACACACTCACACTGACTGGACTCAGCCTGCTCAGTCTATTTAGGAACTAACAACAATTCCATAGCACAACTGATCACAAGAGATTATATTCAATCTTGAAAACAACAGTTGAATGAATACTTTTACAACTCACAAGAGATTCAATCTTGCAGAATTATTCTTGAGTTACCACCTTACACAAGATGCAGGCACAAGTCACCTCCTCAAAGCCATCATTTTAGAATCAGCAGCCCATTAACTAACAAAACTACTATATAACAGGCCTGGGATTAACCAAATCGCGCCAACGATAACCTGGATTAATACATTTTCAATCTAATTATCAATTCAACAATCAATAATAGTCAAAAATCAATAAATAAATTTGTCAGGGCGTGTACATGTGCGCCTTTGCCTTTTTGTGGTTAGCTTCATCCAACAACCATTCTCCAATCAAATTGACAGTCATGCAACAGAGAGCTCTCTACTTCCAAGTATGTTTTCTAATCACAATCAAAGCTAACAGAACTAATTAAGGAAAATAACACTAGCAGTACACTTAAGTTCCTTCACAAAATCACCTTTCAGAGAAGAGATCATAGATAAATTGTAATTTAAGACGTATGCAGACAAAGGATGATGAAAGCCTAGCTCTTTCAGGTGATGTCTGCAAGATTCATCTATAACGAATAACCATTTCCCTATAACACATTACAACACGATATAGAAATATTACCTAACTAGAAAGTAGAAACAAAATTCTAAAACATCAGAACTGACTCAGTTGTATGAGCATTAACGTTGTAAAAAGCATTAAAAGTGACGTTCAATCTCTATTTGCAGGAGGTATAATTGCTATGCCAGAATTCCTGGTACGAGTACTGCCAAATATATTCATAGCGAAAGAGAAAGCGGTCGAAGACAATTTCTGTATTTACCGAGATGCCTTGTTTCTCTTGTACTCATACATGATAGTGGCGGCTGGATTGATGACAACCTTTTTCACCATGCCTTACCGACGTTTTGGAAGACGATCACTAGCCACTGGAGCCTCGTTACTCATCGTTGGATCAGCTTTCATGACCTGGTGCCCCAATTTATACTTGGATATCGCTGGTCGGTTTATCACTGGAGTGGGAGCTGGATTATTAAATCAAGTAGGTTCTTTCAATCAAGAGTATCTCATGCATCTTCATTATATTGTTTCCTTCTTTATCTAATCATATAGTTTCCTTATTTAGTTAGACATGTTTCATTCCCTTGTAAGTAGCTAATTAGTGGCTGTTAGTGCGTGTATATGTGTATATATAGGACAGCCTGTGTACTAACTATTCATTGAGAAATATACAGCAATTGACATGGTATCAGAGCCAAACTTAGATATCTTTTGCTGTCTTTTTTTTCTTTCTGCTTTCCGGTGTTGTGTGCGACGTTTTGTTGCCCAATTTGTGCGTGGTGTTCTGACGACCACGATTTCAGAAGGGATTACTCCTTAATGGTGTACTGTGGAGAGGCGGCGAAGACAATCGCATTCAATGTTACGTTGATATTTTTTCTGTGTGCAGATTATGTGGTTTGCTTTCAGTTTGTGTGGCCTAGCCTGTCTTGTTGAATTATATAACCAGTAATATATATTTCAACATGTCTCTTCGTGGAAGCTTGTTGAATTATTTTGATGAATTGTGTTGCCATGATGTCAAATTTTGATGAATTGTGTTGCCATGAATCATGACTTCATGTAGTTTGTTTAAAGATACAAAAGAATCTAACCTGCATTTATTAATAATGTACAGGTGATCCCTTCATTATCAAGCGAATTACTTGTAGGTGCTGCGAAGACTAAGTGGTCCAGGCGATTCCAGGAGTTCATAGCATTTGGAAATACCATGGCAAACTTAGTAAATCTAATAGGGTCCCGTTATCATAAGTGGGGTTGGAGGATGGCGATAGGTGTTGTAGGAGTCCTAGGATTTCTTGTTCTATCTCTGTCTCTTTTTATCTTCGAGTCTCCTTACATCTTAGTTGAGCGAGGTGAGGCGGAAAAGGCTAAGAGGGTGCTAAGAGAGACTAGAGGTTGTTCGGTTTCCTCTGTAGAGACAGAGTATAGAGGCATTCTACAGACTATGGAGAGCGAGCGACGGAAGAATTCGTTTCTTGAGATTTGGAGGGAGAATCGTCCAGTCCTCATCATCACCACCACATTGACTATCCTAGGGACCTTTTTAGGAATAGACGTTATAATGTTCTATGGCCCTTTTATCCTTCAGTCGTTGCACTATGAAAAGAATGAGTCATATCTAGCATCATTCGTGCTATCTCTGTCTAATACAGTTTCTAAAGTAATAGGGCCTCATATCATTAGACGTTTTGGTCGTAGGATGATTTATCCGGTTGCTTGTGTGGTAGCAGCTACGTCTCAGGTAGATCTTCTTCTGATCTTGTCAATCTAATTCACTTTTGGTTTTACCTTCTATTTTCTTTGATTAATTAGCTTCATATTTTATTTTTTCTTCGCAGATAGTGCTTTTTGTGGTGTTTCATGACATTCCAAATCCGCATCATCACCTAGCATATCCGAGAGACGTTTTTGCTGGAGTCTTGATCTTGGTCAGTACGATGGCTTATGGTCTTCTACCGGGGCCCCTTGATTGGATCGATTCAGCATATCCCGAAGACTGTGGCACTCTCGGCTCAAAGATCACGACGGTCCAGGATTTGGCATCCACATTTGTGAATGGCCAAGTTCTCTTCTCGATTCTATGCGGCACCAGAGAGCATATCTTCTTGTTGTATGCAGCCAACTTCATGGTGGTGTTATTGTTCATTCTTGCTTTCTTGCCCGAGACTAGAGGTATAACGCAAGAAGAAATGCACCAACGGGTTTGGACACAGCATTGGTTCTGGAAAAGGCACGTGACAAATAGGTAAGGGTCGTTCTTTCCTTCTTGGTATTTTTGATTTATATGAAGTTGTATATTTTCTGATGCAGAAGTTCCTTTGCATGCACAGGTCTCCACCGGAAACTGAAATGGTTTGAGATCGGATCAAGATAGGTAACTTTATTATCTTGTACATTTGCCTGACATGAACTACTGAAAGGTACATCTTACTGCCTTGTTTGTGAGATGAGAGCAAGCTAGAAAATTGAATTTGTGTGGATTCAAAATGATGGCTGCATTACCATTTCGAGTAGTAATGGTGTGTTTTCATTTATGTATCTGATTAAAGAAAGATACGAAACAATCGCGTTGGGGTGGCGTAATATTATTGTTCATATGCATGTGGATGCCCTATCTCTCATTTCCTAGTGCTTAACCATTAATTAGAATCTTGTATTGCTCGTTTATTTGTCGATATATTCCTTTTGGTGGGTCAAAGTTAGATTAAAAGTGATACAGGCTTAGGATTGAAATAAAGGTGTGCTGCTAAAAATGTGTATTATGCTGATGAGTATGTTGTTGAAGTGGACTTTTTGCTGATGAATTAGTTGATGAAAGTCTGTTTTGCTTATAGGATGTGGATGAAACAGAGAAGGTGAAGTGGACTTTTTGCTTATAGGATGTAGATGAAAGAGAGAAGGTGACGATGGAACGAATGCAAGACCACACGAGCAGTTTTGTTAGGAATCTGCTGTTTACTTTAAATGTACGATGTGAGAAGCAAGTTCTCAGAATGGGAGTAAATTATGACAGATTCATACCCTTTTCTATCTTAACTTTGTTTGATTATAGTTATACTATTGCAACCAATATTGTTCAATTGTCTTATTACAATTGTAATGATTTATCTCATTGCAACATTGTTGTATTAAGTTTTGAATGGATTGGATAAATTCTTATGTAGGTCCTTCTATATTCCGTTATGTTAATTGCATAATTTGTTGTATGAATAGTGCTACATGCAAAAACTGAGCTATATGTTGGATTTTATAAATGAAATTAATTATACATAACGTGATCATTAAGTCATTAACAAGAGTGATTTACTGAAAAGTAAAACTATAAAGGCGAAGAATTTAATGTGAATCCATTGCATTAAAGTTCATTACACTTCGAATCTGTCCAGCAGACTCTGCTTATATTCAAATTAACATTTGACTTGAGTTAGACCGCTTACATCAGCTGCAGAATTTCTAAGCGCAACGACGGACTCATGTTCATGTCGTCGTCACTCAACAATTTTTTCATGAGAATTTTCAATGTTGCTATCTGCCGTCGATCAAGTAACGGGAATCTACTAGAGAAGTCCAGGCCTTCAATTGAAGTTTCATCAAAGCTAGGCCGACTTGCGCATGTTAGCAAGTTCATTCTCCAACTTCCCGTTGTGCCTCTTTGCATCCTCGAGCTTCTTCCTCAAATCAGATTTTACTTTATCTCGTTCAGATAATGCAGCAACCAAAGAGGCTTCTCTCTGGTATCTTGCATTTAACTCCTGCTCAAATTCCTCCATGGATAATCTATCAACCAATTTTTTCAAGCGTGTCAAATCGACCACTGTTTGTTCCATTTTGTCTTCTATCAAAGGTAGCAGATCTTTGACAGCTATTTGCTTTACAGCGGATCTCTTTTGCAGTGGCAGATCAGAGCTGAGTTTGGCGTTCTGATAGGATATCTTTGTCACCTCTTTTGCATATGCAGCTTCTTCAACTTGCTGTTTGCAGTGAATTTGTAGTCCATCATCCTTCTCTTCAATGAATTTTACCCTGTCTTGCTTTAAGGAATCTATCTCCTTCAACTTCTCCTTCATGATGTCCAGAGATTCTTCGGAGCAGTTCATCCACCGGTTGCTATCTGAATTCAAAGATATATATTTGCCACCTGCTGCCTCAATAAACTGATGTGAACTTGCATCTCAGCATTCTCCAATGTCAAGAAGCAGTCAATAATTAGTCATAAGGGAAGTTAATATGGGAGCAAAAATGTAAAACATTTCCATCTAGAGTTGAGGTGATTTTGGGTGCATGGAGATATAAGAAGAAATTGTGTCGCATAAGAAAAGTAGGTAAAGACAGTAGAGTACAAATATGAGGAAAGCGGCTATGCTGGTAGTGGTTTCCGAAATCACAAGTTACTATTTTGCAACAATAGGTGGTGAGTTTTTGGGTAGCAAATCCTCCAACACAGGGGATACTATACTACCAAAAAAAAGGATTTTAAAGTGCAGAACATCATCAAAGTATATAACTAATAAGCAGACCTCATCAGCAATACTTATAGATGCCTTAACTTGATTATGGCCAGGATGAGAATCTAAAATAACAGGCATAATGGTTTATCAGAATGAATCATGTAAAACGTCAAAAAATTAGATAATAATGATAGAAAATTAGAGATTGCGACACTCACGAAATATGAGAAAATCACTTGTATCTGACATGACATGTTTCCAACTCAATATCATATGGTAATTGATAAAACAATTACAACAGATAAGCTTGAGATAGGAATGTAAAGAATGCTCAATGAAGTTGGCATTTTGTAGTAAGGAATGTTAATAAACTAAGGAAACAATACAGATTAATTTGAAATAATCAAAAAGGTATATCAAGTTAACAAAAGCATTAACAAATAATTCAAGACAAAATAATCAGTAGGCAGAATCAAGGAGGAGTACCTGTATTTGGGAACTTCAAATGGGATTTGGGGATTCTGCAATCGATACCGTATTGGGAATTTATTAAAATTCGATTTGGGGATTTAGGGCTTTAAATTTGATTTGGGGATTTAGGGATTTAGAAATTCGATTTGGGGATTCTGCAAAAAGACTTTGACTTTTTCTTTTTCTTTTTCTTTTTTCGATTGGGAAAATGACTTACATAATATAATAATCGCTGGCCTATTATTTAAAACCCGTTTCTTGTTCTGCCATGAAACACTTTTGACTAGAAAATAGTATTTAAAATTACTGTTTAAAATTACTAGAAATCATGAAACACTTTTGACTAAATAGTATTGTATTTGCATTTAGTTTCTAAAACTAGTTGGAAATATATACACTTTGACTTAAGTACTACTGCAAATCACACAGGTAAAACACTTTGACTAAATAGTATTGTATTTGCATTTAGTTTCTAAAACCAGTTGGAAATATACACTTTGACTTAAGTAGTACTGCAAATCACACAGGTAAAACACTTGACACAAGTTGGAATACTTACTGCCTTAAGTTTTACTTGTGGAATATTTACTACTTGACACAAGTTGGAATACACAAGTAAAACAATGTTCATGAGGATTTGCAGTACTTGACACAGATATTTAAATCACACTTTTCACTTTTGAGATAAAGACTACACTTGTAATTAATTATATATATAATTTATCAAAATCACCAACAATTATTTGTCTAGTCTAATCTGCTTTAAGGCTGTAATTATTAAACTCTTAATTATAAAAAACACACACTCACACTGACTGGACTCAGCCTGCTCAGTCTATTTAGGAACTAACAACAATTCCATAGCACAACTGATCACAAGAGATTATATTCAATCTTGAAAACAACAGTTGAATGAATACTTTTACAACTCACAAGAGATTCAATCTTGCAGAATTATTCTTGAGTTACCACCTTACACAAGATGCAGGCACAAGTCACCTCCTCAAAGCCATCATTTTAGAATCAGCAGCCCATTAACTAACAAAACTACTATATAACAGGCCTGGGATTAACCAAATCGCGCCAACGATAACCTGGATTAATACATTTTCAATCTAATTATCAATTCAACAATCAATAATAGTCAAAAATCAATAAATAAATTTGTCAGGGCGTGTACATGTGCGCCTTTGCCTTTTTGTGGTTAGCTTCATCCAACAACCATTCTCCAATCAAATTGACAGTCATGCAACAGAGAGCTCTCTACTTCCAAGTATGTTTTCTAATCACAATCAAAGCTAACAGAACTAATTAAGGAAAACAACACTAGCAGTACACTTAAGTTCCTTCACAAAATCACCTTTCAGAGAAGAGATCATAGATAAATTGTAATTTAAGATGTATGAAGACAAAGGATGATGAAATCCTAGCTCTTTCAGGTGATGTCTGCAAAACTCATCTATAACGAATAACCATTACAACACGATATATAAATATTGCCTAACTAGAAAGTAGAAACAGAATTCTAAATTCTCAACAAACAGCTTGTCAATCCAATATCCAGTTATAATTTGATCGAAGACTTTATTTGTTAGCTTATTCGACATGTTTATAATGTTTGCAGGTGGTTTGATCGCTATGGAGGTGTTTTTGCTACGAGTATCTCCTAAGATATTCATAGAGAAAGTAAAGGCCATCGAAGATAATTTCTGTCTCTATAGAAAGCCACCGTTCCTGTTATATTCGGGTATTACTCCAGCATCTGGACTGATAGCGACTGCTACGTCGATGATTTATAGACGTTGGGGAAGAAGGTCGGTATCATTCGGAGCTTCATTGCTGATCATCGGATCAGCATGCTCGACTTGGTTCCCGAGTCTTCCTGTTGAGGTTGCTGGACGCATTATGACTGGCTTTGGAGTATGGTTACTCTATCAGGTTTGTTGATATTTAATTTCATGACTTAATTTACTTTGTTTAAAGATTTAACCATAAAATCTCACATATGTTTAATTGTTTATACAGCTCATTCCTTCATTATGGGCCCAATTATTTATAGATGATGCCCACAGAATATGGTCCATTCGATTTGCCAAGTTCATAGCTTTAGGAAGTACTTTGGCCAACTTAGTTAATCAAGTTGCGTCAAAATATCACGTATGGGGGTTTAGGATGTCGTCAGGTATTCCTGGACTCTTGGGGCTTCTGATCCTAGCTCTATCTCTTTATATATCTGATTCCCCTTCTATCCTAGTCGAGCGAGGCGAGGGTGAAAAAGCGAGGTAGGTATTGAGAGACTTTAGAGGGGTTCGGGGTAACGATGTAGAGACAGCCTATAGAGACACTGTAGACATCATTGTGAATGAGCGAGAAAATAATTCGTTTACTGAGATTCGAAAGAGAAAGAACCGTCGTGTACTCCTCATCACCATAGTGTTGACAGTCCTCTCCAGCTTATTAGGGGTAGAAATCTTGCTTTTCTACGGCCCCTATGTCCTTCAGTCCATGGGGTATCCAGAGGAAGATGCCTTCTTAGCCTCTTCTGTCCTATCAGTTATCGACACGGCTTCGCGAGAAGTGGGGTACTATGTTATCAGACGCTTCGGACGAAAGAAGGTCTACCCGGTAGCATGTCTCGCAGCAGCAGCTTCACAGGTAATGCATTTGCCTTTCTTGTATTGTCACTTGCTCCAACTAATGTCTGTTTGTTGAATGTATCATGAATGCAATATATATATTCTTTTTTCTTTCGCACAAAGTATTAAACTGAATATCTTATTTGCTTGCAGATATTACTCTTTGTGTTTTTTCATAGTCTTAATATTCCATATTATCACTTTCCCGTTGACAAAGGCGTTGGTGCTGCCATTTTGGTGATTATCACCATCATCGCCTATGGAGTTCTTCCGGGGCCACTGGATTGGCTCGACTCCACATTCACACGAGATTGTGCCTTGCTGGGGACTAAGATCACAACGTGTCTGAACTTGGCTTGCACATTCGTGATTAGCCAAGTCTCATTCCATCTTCTCTGTGCTGCCAGGGAGTGGACATTCATGATTTACGCATTCAACTTCCTGGTATTGATGTCCTTTATCATTGGCTTTGTGCCCGAGACAAGAGGCATAAGGCAAGAAGAGATGGAAGAAAGAGTATGGAGGCAGCATTGGTTCTGGCGGCATCACTTGAGGATTAGGTAACACAATCTTTCTTTCCTTTCCGATATTGCTTGAATTCTATGGATATAAAGCTTTTTTCACACATAAACTTTACTGAACAGGTTGCCACGCCGTACTGGAAATTGAAATGGCGCATCTGATCGGATACAAGTTACAGGTCGTCACTGATATTACATTCGACTGTTGTCTTAGTCATTACTTCTTTCAAATCTTAGTATGCATTAGAGTCATCTGAATTCACACATTTAGCACATCGAGTCCAACTTTTAAGTAAATCGACCATTAATCTTTGCCGTGTAACTTGCAGGAGGTTTTGTGGGCAATATGTAGGTTCAGTTCGCCGATCGTACTACGAATCATCCAGCTTGCTCGTTATGCTGAATCTTAACAGTTGTTGTTTTATATGATGGAGATATCAGATACGGATGGTTTATATGCTAGGAACTGATTTCATTTTGTATGAATTTAAAGAATTCATCTCATTTTCCGTTGATCAGACCACTTCCGCAAGGGTTTCAGATGTTGAGGGAGTAGTTGCTTTGTATAAGACAGGATTTGAGATGTTGAAATGGCAGTTTATAGTTTGCAGTAGATTTCGTGGGCTATGTGTTTCTCGCTTTTTTCTTCGATAAGTATGCTGAACGTTAATTGTGGTTTTATATGATGAAATAGTGATAGTTTATTAACTAGAAACTTATTGATTTTGTGTGCATTTTAATAGTTCATCGCATTTGCGATGGATTGGACCGCTTCCAGGGAACATTGCGGAAGTTGAGGCAGTAGTTGTGTTTTATAGGATAGAATTTGAGCTGCCGAAATAGCAGTTATAGTTTACTGTATGGTGTTTAGTCAGTAGTTTGTGTGGGCCATGTGCTTGTTCACAAATCGTAATATGAATTGTTAGATCAGTAAGCCGAATCTTCATCATTTTTTATATATTGATGTCTGTTGATTTTGTATTGAATTTGGAGAGTCTGCATGTAGCTCTAGAGAATTACTTGACACCTGGTGATGTTCGGAGTTTAAATGTCTGGAGAAAACTGCAGAGGCTGAAGAGTGTATGCTACGATTCTGGTTTTCCCCGTGGGGATAATTACCCCTGCCAAACTTTAGTTGCCAATTGGAGTCCTGTCTACGTGGCAACCTCAAAAGAAGAAACACAATCTGAAAGTCTGGAGGCGGACTTCTGGAAAGGTAGCCAGGTGACCGAAGAGTGCTTGAAGTGGCTTTTAGAGAAAGGTTTCAGAACAATTATAGATCTCAGAGCAGAAACTGTGAAGGATAGCTTTTATCAAATAGCTCTAGATGAAGCTATTTCATCTGGGAAAATTGAGCTGGTTAAAATTCCAATTGAAGTTGGTACTGCACCTTCAATGAAGCAGGTTGCCCATTTTGCGGCCCTGGTGTCTGATTCAGGCAGAAAGCCCGTTTATGTACACAGCAAGGAAGGTAGACAGAGGACTTTAGCTATGATTTCTAGATGGAGGGAGCTGCAAGTAATGGGTCATATCCAGATCCTGCTTTCCTTTTCAACCCCGCGGCTCGTCCAGATAAAGCCATTAATGGATTGAAATATAGCAAGACTACGGAGAATGGTTCTGTAAACACAAGCAATGAGCTAAACACAAATTTAATGCCGACGACAGTTACTAGAGAAAATGGGACTGCTGTTGACAGTTACCTCTCTTCCGATGATGAAAACATGGATATGTTTGAAGCTGATATGTGTGCTTCTGCTACTGGTGTAGTGAGAGTACAGTCAAGAAAGAAAGCAGAGATGTTTTTAGTTCGAACAGATGGATTTTCTTGTACCAGAGAAAAGGTGACAGAATCTTCGTTGGCATTTACACATCCCAGCACTCAACAGCAAATGCTTTTGTGGAAATCTACACCAAGGACTGTGTTGTTGCTAAAGAAGCTCGGCCAAGAACTCATGGAAGAAGCTAAAGAGGTATGCTTATTTTGTTGTTGGTGCATATTTGTAATGAGTGCTGGAGTATCCTACATTGGCGTATAAGATATATTCATCTTTATTTTACATTTCTTTAGTGTAGTTGAAGTAGAAGCTGTTGTTGTACAGCTAAAACAAATAGATGCCATGCCTCTGCTATCATTTACAGCTTGATACCACTTCTGGTATTAGCTACTTGCCTGTATGCGTCGTCTATTTCTGAAGAAGATGATAGTAAAAACTGTGCATTATGTGTTGAGTAAATTCTAGCATGTTCAAAAAGCATCAATTTTGTGATCCTGTGTTCACTGTGGTTGAAGCTTTCAGTGATGGTAACAGGTTGCAAGAATGGGTGCTCTTGTAACAAACCATGTATCTTGTTGTGTCAATCAATTGATGTTGGTGACTTCACTTTGAGTTTTGAGCCCTTCATCTACAAATTTAACCATTCTTACATCAAGCATACTAGGCAGTCTTTTCTTTGCGAATGCCGGTCATGTTTGAAACTATTACTAACTTTGAATACGAACTTTTGAAAATGTTCTAACTGATAATTTGAAGCACATTTCAAATTATCTGGCTTTAATTCATCTGAAGTGTGTTCTGTGCTGACTCCAGGTTGCCACTTTCTTATATTACCAAGAGAAGATGAATATTCTGGTCGAACCTGAGGTTCATGATGTTTTTGCTAGAATTCCAGGATTTGGGTTTGTTCAGACATTTTATAGTCAAGATACAAGGTGCTCAAGCTTTGGGCTTTAATTTGTTATCTTTTCTTTCGTTTGGGGAAATCTCTCTGGAGTTTAGATCCGCTGACCTCGTCTCATGTTACTAGTGCAGTGATCTTCATGAGAGGGTTGATCTTGTAGCTTGCTTGGGAGGAGATGGGGTCATACTTCATGCATCTAATTTATTCAGAGATGCCGTTCCTCCTGTTATCTCATTTAATCTTGGATCACTTGGGTTTCTAACCTCTCATTCTGTACGATTCTTTCATCGCTTTTACATATTTCCATATACTTCAATATCATTTCATCTTTAACTGTATAACTGTAATTTCTCTTACAGTTTGATGATTATAAGAATGACTTAAGACAAGTGATTCATGGGAACAACACAATTGATGGAGTTTATATTACTCTTAGAATGCGCCTCCGATGCGAAATATTTCGAAATGGTAAAGCAATGTCCGGCAAGGTATTTGATGTGCTCAATGAAGTCGTAGTTGATCGTGGTTCTAATACATACCTCTCAAAAATTGAATGCTACGAACATGACCGCCTCATAACCAAGGTACAGTAGTTACATAACGAGCAAATAGGTACATTAGTTTTTTTTTTTTTTTTTTCTCTTTTCCAAGTGATGGTAAAATGTTCAAGTCAAAGAATTGGATCTGTGACAATATCAAATTATTCTCTTGATAGGTACAAGGTGACGGAGTTATTGTTGCCACTCCTACTGGAAGTACAGCGTATTCCACAGCAGCTGGAGGTTCTATGGTAAGCTTCCAGGAGAACAAAACCAAAGAGAGCAAGTCTTTAGCTTGTCTTCGTAAAACTTATAATAGATTAAATTGTCACAATCTTAATAGATCCCGTTAGTAGCTTTCTTAACAATATTCATCCCCCGAAAGAAAGAATCAGAGAAATTTAGCCACTTGAACGGTTAGATCTACCACTCCATCACCATAGTTATCGCTCACTTTCTGAATTATATGCAATGCTAAACAGCTAAAGTATAAAATATTTACAAAGTGAGAATGTTGTATGTGCTCCCAAAGATTCTGAAAGTTTTGATGGACAAAGAGATTTGCTTGCGTCATAAGGTGTACTGAATGGTTTTACTTTATGAATTAGTGGTTCAGACATGGCAGAGTGAACCAATTGATTTTTCTTGGCGTTTCAAGAAAGCAATGTTGCGTTTGTGTGTGCATTTTGTGGGTATCTTTGGCTGCTGGATATGTTCTGGTACAAGATATGGAAATTAACTCACTACTTTAGTTGCTCAATCTTATTAGATAAGCTGAATGCTTGCCGCAGTGTGTTGTAACTAATATCTGAATGAACATTTCCAAATCATTAAGTTCAATCTGATATTATGATACATGTATTTGCATTGCTGTGCATGTTATTCGCAGTCAAACCTGCTAGGACATTCTCGTAGATTATTGGTTATATAGTATCACAGAGAGCTCTATTTTCTTGTCCAGGTACATCCCAATGTCCCATGTATGCTCTTTACACCAATTTGCCCGCATTCTCTTTCGTTCAGACCTGTTATCCTGCCAGATTCTGCTCGGCTGGAATTAAAGGTATCCTTTTTCTGTATTCCAAAGAAACATGAACATTGGACCCAGATTCTCATTTTGTGTCTTCTTCTCTGTCGAGGGCCAAGTGATAATAATGTTTATGGGGTCAATATGAATTTATTCCTTGAGATATGAGGAGAGAATTAGTCTTGAAATTGTTTAACTAGATACGCTTTGTGAAATAAAGACTACCATTTCCTGGAATTAGAAATACATACTTTTATCAATGAAAGGGGAAAATACTGTGCTTCCCAGTGTAGTTTCTAACTTTTTGGGATTATCGTTAAATTAATCAATGTACTAATTTTTTAACTTTTAGCTATAAATTTTCTGCTACTCAGCCTTCAAATAGAGCTTTTGGTTTACTCAGGGAGAAGTTGATCTTGGAAATAATCTTCTTTATCTGCTATAGTTTAGGATAACTCACTATCTCGATCTTGAAACCTAAGATGACCCTAAAGTCACATATCTAACAATCCAAGTATGAATTTGAGCTACTTTCCATATAATAGTTGGTAAATCTCGCTGTGTTTCTTTCCTTGAACGGACGCAGATTCCAAAAGATGCACGAAGTAATGCTTGGGTCTCGTTTGATGGAAAGAGAAGACAACAACTCTCGAGAGGAGATTCTGTTCGGATATCCATGAGCCAACATCCACTCCCAACGGTCAACAAGTGTGACCAAACGGGCGATTGGTTTCGAAGCTTGATTCGTTGCTTGAACTGGAACGAGAGACTGGATCAGAAAGCTCTTTGAAGGCCATGATAACACCAGTTTCACATTTACGCGGAAAGGTATATACTACTGTACAGTTTATAGATGAAAAAGGTTATACTTAGAATTTCTTATTCCATGAAGAGCATTGTGAGAGGCTATGATTTGGCCTTATGTACATTATTACATGTCTTCAGGAAAAATAGATAGAAGGTTAATTCAACCTAGTGTTGTGTGATAATTCCCATTGCTATACAAACTCATTCATAAAGTAATTATTCTTGTGCTAATATCTCCACGATTGTAATGCTGGAGAAACCTTGCTCATATATTACAGATCAGAACAAATCTCGTGCTTTTCATGTATTCTAAATGACTGCAATAACACCAAACAATTTGGGCGTCCTTAAATCCAGTATGCAAATCATAAAATGAGATATACGTACACCCACAAGAAAGTATAGAAAGAAACAATTTCCTTTCCTCGACGAAGAGCAAGTTGTGCATCCTTAGTCATCGCATCCACCTAGTCCAACAGAACCAATTTTACAGCAGATTTTTTGAAACACAAATTAATTAGAAGGATACGAGCTCAGGAAAGTAAAGACACGCATAACTTATAACAAAATTCCAACAACTGGAGATTTTGTTCTTCAGTCAATCCCTCTTAACGCATTCCAAAAGGTAACAGGTATTAATCTTTTCAAGTCAATTTTAGCCTTTCATCAAGCTTGAGGCATCTAGCCAGTGAGATATATTTCACTCATAAATATAGGGAAGTGTTTGCACAAGATTTATCAGAAGTTCAGTAAATGTTACATGCACACAACTCGATTTCCTGTTTGGAATATCAGAGTAAAACTAACACAGACAAAGTACAACTGCAGAAAACGGCATGTTCCTTGAACGTCTCAAGAACGCACGGATATTTAGTTCAATGTAACAGCTTGAGATCAAACAATCAACATACCAATAATCATAAATATCTAAAGACACAACTCAATACACAAACTATCGGTAGAAACCGGCACCACCTGCTTGATGCAATACGATAAAGAAAATTACAAAACTGAAGGGCCAAAATAGTAAATTTACTGGCCTCAATAGTGTCACTGATGCAAATGCTTACAAATCGATACTTGTTGATATGAATTTGTGACTGGACTTGAAAGTACAAAAGTAATCTTGAGTCACTGCTAAAACTCCTTAAAATTAACTAACTTTGGATAAAAGAAATTACTTTCATTCTCCTCTACTTATAGTTCCCGCTCTCAGCAAAAGGAATGGACTTCCTAACAGTACGCAGCTCTGCTCCACCTCCATTGCATGATGTCAACAGTTAAACGTGATCCTTGAATCCTACACGCTCTTTTGTCTTGTCATCACATACACATTCATTTCTATTTTTGTGTTAGTTTGAATCTGTTGCACGTTTAGCTCTTAGGCATATCGGGTTTTCAATATCTGCGATTCGAGGCCCACTTCGTCGAGGCCAGTCCAAGCATCACTCCCTTCGCCTACAAAAATCATCAAGGTCAGTGATGCGGTATAGCTGACTAATCCAGGGAAGTAAAACAATCGATAAATTAGCAACAACGAGGGAGGAGAGCCAATACACGACACAAAGATTTCCCGAACTAATGCACTACAGTGACCGCTGTTTTGTTGTGGACCAAAAATCTGACCAGGAGTATAATGCTGCCTTGCATAAATCACGCTAGCAGCGAAACACTGTCATATGGGATCCCAGCAGCCACAAAAAAAATCTCAAAAACTCTATATCAAGGAAAAATACTTTTTGATCAAGACTCAAGAGTCATCTGTGTAGTAGTTATTAGCGGGAAATTTTGAACATAAAATTTTTATTTTAGTACCAAAATTTTAAAATTGTAGCTAATTGCAAATACTACTCCTTGTTTTTTCCAATTAGGAGATCACCCCATGTGTATTGTTTTAATTAGCAAACATCCTCAATTGAAATTTAAAATTCAGCAGAAAATCTCCACATCATTATATTTTAAGATGACAGTACCGACATTAAAACCAACCTTATATTAGACGTATATTTATTTAACAATATATCTTAAACTTTCTCAGAATTACTACAAATAAAAAAAAAAGTAAGCAACGGATAAATTATATTTATATAAAAAGATGCGAGTTTCAAGGTTTATGATAAATAAAAAATAAGAATTTAAAAAATTAACCTACTAGAATCAAATAAACAAAGGTATTAAAGTTTATTAACTTTCGATAATTATCCCAATATCACTGGGGTTTTGTGCTAATTCTTATAAAATCACAACCACATGGGTGTTCACAAATAAAATAACAGAGGGTTGGTTATTTCCATTTAGAAATAACACAGGTAGTTTTTCTCTCTCTTGATACATAATCTTTTAACTTTTTACACAACCAGCAAGAAAGAAAGACCAACTTTGATCCTTACACCAACCAACCAACTACAATTATAAAGATGTTTTAGTAGCGTCAAGAAAGATCAAATCCAATGCAAAGTTCAAAGCATCCATCTTAAACCATACAGATGTTTCAGAATGTCTATATCCCATCAAGTTCATCTCAGGCTCAAAAAAAATGACCGAGTTCCATTTACTCGACTTTATCATGCAACTAAGCATACTTCTAGGGTAACATTGCCATGACGTGAAAAACGAAAACGAGGAATCTCGTGGAAATAGAAATTCTATTCAAGGCAAGTAAGTGATCTCCAAACAAATTTGCCACATGGTGAAACAGTATTGATACAAGTAATCTACACTGAGACATTTGAACAACTTCCTAGCTGCTCCTTAGACTGTATTCTCTGTACCTTTTCAATGGGTTTGCAACACATAGGGTATCATGGCTAAAAAAATAATAGAAACAAAGCATAATAGAAAAGCAATAGCTCGTAATCGAAGTTACCTTGTAGACAGATCCAAAACCACCTTCGCCTATTTTATTTGCAGCATCAAAGTTGTTAGTGGCAGCTTTGACTTGTCCATTAGTAAAAAAGCTTGTGCGCAAGTCCAATCTTCTTAACTCTGCACAAAAAAATGTCCGAGAAGTTCTAAATTTGCTGATACCTAAAGAAAAATGGGCATGAGCATATTAAGTGTCAGCACATCTTTTTTGTGCGGTGTTTCAAGAATCTTGTCACACAAATGAAACCAAGGGAGATAATGCCGTCATATTAGCGTGAATTTTCCTGGCTTTGTGAGAGTAACCATCAGTAGAAAAAGAAGCATGTCCATTGCTGCTTAACATTAAAACTGTGATGTTATTGCTATGCTATGCTACATCTTGGTATTCCAAGATCTCAGTAATGAAGATACCGTAGTTGGAAATTGAACTCAAAGTTGATCATACGAAAGGCCTAGTTCAGTATACAAATCACCTTGTTCCTCGAGATTCGGCTTCCGATATAATTATTCCACCACAGGAAACAAATCGCAGCGAGGATGAGAGCTAAGGCCAAAAGTAATGCTCCTGTTGCTACGAAAATCTTCTTTGTGTTTTCAGAAGATGGTGGTTTAAAATCTACACAGCGATAAAATATAGGAGGTGGTCAGAACTCAGAAGCTACCAAGTTCAGAATTTCAGTCACAGGATCACTTGCAAGAGTTGATACGGAAAGTACGTATCCCAAAGACCATTTCCCCAATAAAATGCATGCTAATAATTCAAAAGTAAATTCTTGATCATGACATACAGGGTGGTATGGGTTCATTTCAAGAAGTCAGGGAAACATTCTTACCAGATTTCACAGAGATAGCAGATATCAAAGGGCCAAACGTTCCTCGCTGTGGGACGTCTGAGGTTCCCTTACAAGTATATTGAAACCGTATCTCCAAAGTTATATTCATTACCATTGTTTTGAAAGTCATTTTGACGGGTATCTCAACGCCTCCTGCATCATGCTCAATATCAAAATCTCTTCGTTTAATTTCACCCTGCATATAATGGAAGAAAAACAATGGTAAAATTCCATGAATAGAATGAAACAGAAACTGCACTAGTTTTTGTGAAAGACCTGGATATACACATCAAACATCCTTCTTCTAAGACTCCTGAATGACAAATTGTCTCTGAAAATTATCTCTGCAAAGTGAAGTGTGACAGCGTGATTTCCATTTGCTAAGCAACGTCCATAATAAGTGAGAGATAGTGGGGAAAGGCGGGCAGTCATATAGATTTTAGAGTCTTTCATGCTAAGAACAGGCACATTAGATGCCAAATAGTCGGTCCAAGATAGGCGACGACCCCAAATTCTTCCTGTACTACTCGTTCCCCAATATTCGTTTCTCTGAAGAAATCTAGATGGCCCTCCCGAGCCTTCATCACCTTCATAAACTGTTTTGCCGATACGAGTTTCTTTTCCACCACAATTGACATAAAATGAGTAATAATCTGTAAACAGAAATCATAAGCTGGTTAAGTGAATAAAATGAGTTATAATCTTTATTAGGTTCAAACGACCAGTCTCGTATATTTGGTAAGAGAAACCAATAAACAGGTCTAGCAGTGACATTCTCACTTAAGAGAAACTTATAAGCTGAAGTTCTCAACCTTTGAACACTTACTGAGGCACTTGGCCAGTTCTCTGCATTTTACATCCAGGCAGAGAATAAAAAGATATATCCACATGCGATCATACTCCAAAAAGGTAAATAAAGTATCAGCTAAAAAGATTATGATAAGCAACTTATTAACTCACAAAGAATTTCCACTGCTATAGCTTCTGAACAATTTCTGAAAGTTAACAACAAGGAAGGAAAAGAATAAAGATACAGCAATATAAGATGATCATTTGCTTACAAAGGCAAAAATGTGCGAAAATATGGCTCACAGGTTTTCCCCACGGGTTGATGGCACAGAGCTCCTTTGAAAGTTATTGTAATAAAGATCGATGTGGCTGATACATGTAAAGAAATTCAATCAGATTTTCTCTCAACAATGTACCACACAGTTGATTGGTATCTTGTCACTGATCAATGATTTCGTATTGTCTGGCCAAGTTCCAATGAGAGAGGAAGCAGGAACAAAATAAAGCAAATTCTCATCATTTACAGAATCCTAATAGCTACGTGTTACAGACTGTATTCTCTGTACCTTTTCAATGGGTTTGCAACACATAGGGTATCATGGCTAAAAAAAATAATAGAAACAAAGCATAATAGAAATGTAATGTGTGCCAGTCCCAATATTAAGTGTCTCAAACAAACAAAATAACAGTGGAAGTCACCAAAAGATCATTCAATCCACCTTCCTTATACCACTAGGGCACCTTCTAAACATCTTCTGAGAGTTAAAGGAACGATCAAAATTGTGCCAAAATGGCCATATCCAAAGATCACTGTGCAATTATGAACTTTCAGGTCAGCTCATTCTTTGAGCAACGTAAATGCTTAAGAATATGTTGTCAATCATCAGCTGATGCTCCCCTGTCCCTCCTCTAACAAGATTAGCAAAAATTCATACTACTATTATTGTCAAAGACATAGAAGCAAGATGTCAGTGTCATATTTCTATGGCAAAAAATTTTCCTTAACACGTCCATCATCCTTCAAAAGCAATATAGCTGAAATCAATAACATACGACAAACTACTATTAGCTATTGACCCCTAACATGTTCAAATAATCCAGCAGCCACGTCCCTCTCGACATTTACTCCCATCATCGCAGCAATACAATCAAAGCTATATGAATACATAAATCACTGTAATCCTTAGTATCCTACGCTTCAATGTTAGGTACTAATCAACAAGCAATGTTAAGAACGACAAACAAGATTGGTTACAATAAGTAAACAAATAACAATCAACCTGCATACGATCAAGCGGAATGTAGTTAACAAGGAATGGTCCTCGGCTCCGGTTCACCAACATCCACCTCCTCAACATACAGCGAATCCGCCTCATCGTGCCGCCACGCCTTCAGAATCCTCCCCGTTATGATTTCCAGAAGGTTCTCTTATCTTCGATTCCTCCGATTCACCTGCACCTTCTTCCGTTACTGTTGCTGTTGCCGTGTTGGAGCTACTCCGAGAGGCTCTGCAGCATTCGGCTCCTTCCTATTGTCAATGTACTGGTGTTGTGAGCGTAGTTTGAACGTACGAGACGTGTGGTCAGTTAGGGTTGTGAATAACGGATCTATTGTCACGGTTGTTGGTCAATCGGCTAACGGTGGCGCGGTAGTGGTGGCGTGAGAGAATGAGGAGTGGAGAGGCGGCGTTAATGGTTGTACCTTTGAAAAGTAATTGAGTTGTCGATGTACAACCGCTTATAGCTGCCGCCATTGCTGATGAAAATCCACTACTGAATTCAGCTCAAAGCGTCGGATTGGTTTTTTCTTTTTCTTTTTTATTAATTAATTAATTTTAATTAATTTTTTAGACTATGGTTTGGTAGGTGTTAATGAAGAAAATAGTTGCACCGAAATTTATCAGAATAATCATAAAAATATGACATGGTATCATGACATGGCAAACTTGGGGTGATTTGACAAATGACTTCTTGATTACAACTGATTTGCACAAAAGATCAGCTTTAACTCTACTCTTATTTCTCAGTTGTATGCTATAGGCTAAAAGGCATCGTGTTTTAATCTAGAAAACACGAGTAAAGGACAAAGACAAACTAGAGCTGCAAAGAGAAATTCAAAGGTTTAAAATTAAAGTAGCTCAAAACAGAGAATATGAAATGCAAATTTGGTAAACAGTTGATTATGAACAACAGTGTTATAAAATTGAATGGAGCATTTGAGTCAACAGTTTTATAAGCTCAAAGGCCAAAAGATATCATTGGATACCTGGGAATTAGTTGTGAGGTCAACAACAGAAATTAAAGTAGTAGACTATTATGTTATGGAATATCACTTTATGCTCAAAGAATTTCACGAAAACTAAAATACAGTTTCAAATAGGACTTACTATATGGTTTGAATATTAATCTTAAAAGATCAGTGTAACTGAAATGCACATGATTTAGACGAGAAGATTCGACACAAATGATGTGAGACACATACGCAGGGAGGACAAAGAACACTGGATAGAGGTCATACAAAGCAATATGATTTCCTAAAAACAGTATTGTGAAATTTAATTAGTCTAAATAAGGGACGGAATAGAATTCATGTTCTTGACTTAATCTTCTGGAGTCATATAGACTGCCTCAATTAACTCGAATAAAAGACTTGGTTATTTTTCGCGCCGCCAACTTATATTTGATATCTCGCCAAAAATTACCAGAGAATTTGTGTGTCCATCCCATATTTTTGGCAACTGTTTCAACGCATCTTTCGCTCCCCATCACCATAACCCCAGTAATGCTAATCGTTCCTCAAACAGTTAAATGTACTGCATCTGGAACCATAACGTTGCACAACACCAACTCATACCTTGTATATAAAATAGTCTTCATTCTCAACTGCTGCTTTTCATATTTACCCAAAAAAAAAAATGATGCTTTTCATAGTCATGCTTTATGTTGATTTAAAGTATTTTTAACAACTAATTAACTATTTCTGTTTTCAGCCCGAGTTTTCTCGACCATGTTCACTAATGCATGTGGGACGCGGAACTTTCATTTTGTGGAAGTATGGGAACTATATGGTTTCAGTGTTGCCGTAAAGCGAACTTGGTTTGCCACAAAGAGCCAAAAACTTAGTACTTTTCCTACGGTGCATTCTGTAATTTGACAAATTTCAATAAATTTATAAGCAAAAAATCTATCAAATAAAGACTTACAATTTGTTGGCCAAGAGTGGTAAAAACAGCAGCATTTCCACTACGAAGAAAAAGTTTGAAACTACATTGGCTATGTGCAAGTACACACCTATAGACGCCTCTGTTATACGAGAGCCTTTATTTTGATATTCAGCTTCCCCTATATCAAATAGAAGAACTGAAGCAACATCGATCCTGGAATTTAAGTTGATAAAAGAGCTTAATCAATCAATTCGAATTTCATGGGTGGAGGTGACTTTTCCATGGTTCTTCCGAAACCAAGGAAATCTAAACGCTATTAAAATTTGACAAGGGGTCGAGTTCCACAACTCTTAATTAAATCACTACCCAACCATATCATTCTCGCGGAAGTACAAGCATTCACAAGTTCTAGAAACAGCCTCTTGATACGAAAAACAAAAAAAATAAAGGTCAAATGCATTACGCAATACTTGCCTCAACAGATTCAGAGTTCAAGTTGCCCACTGCAACATAATAGGCAGAAGATTCGAGTATAGCCTTCTGAATGGTGCCATTTCCTGGAGACTAAAATTATTAGGGTTGCAAGACAAGGTATATGAAAGCACATAAAAGTTTCCATAGTTCTGCGGTTCTGCCTCACCCTGAATATGTTCCCATGATAAGAGTCTGTCACGCCAGTGAGCAAGTTCTGCTTTCCCTGCCAGCATATAGGAAAAAAGCCCAGAGTAGGATACATCAGAGTAGCTCAGGTGAAGTCAATGTCACACTAACATCAAACATTGAACACGAGACTGAACATGTTAGTTATCATGCTTCTTTCAATACTTTAGAGTCAGTTTTTTAGAGGTTAGAGGTCAAGGTTGATCTTTAAGGAGGAGGAAGCTATCTAGCAAACTTGAATTATGGTGCTTAAAAGGTCAGGAAATCATTATACAAACTTTCAGCAGCATCCCAAGAAGTTTCGTAAGTGTCCAAAGTATCTATGATCCTTATTGCTATCGGCAAAGAAGACCACATTGCTACTTTATAGAATAAGTGACATGCAGCTATGCTACATTACTGTATAAGCATAGACTTTACTCTACTTAGCTTGTACAGGTAGTTAGTATTGGTTACACCAGATCATAACACATGAATCGTGAAACATACATCATTTTAAACCCAAATGTTCGAGCCACCCAATCAATGAATTCGTAATACGTATTTCACGAAGAATTTTGTTGGTCCTATTTTAGCAATGTTGTATTGGCATCTGCATCATAACACGTTATCCTACTGCAATATTTCAACGATAAAAAGGAATGCTTCGAACTGATTATGAAACAGACTCCAAAATAAATATCAGTTTACTTGACCCTTCAAGTGATTAATAGAGCTAGAGAGAAAGTGAACATGCTTGTGCGGATTCATTTGACAAAATGCAAGGTGATAAGACATAATACTATCATGTGTGCACGAGCAATAACCTTATGCTTGCTGGAAATCAACCATGATGCTTGGTACAATTCTAATCCATAGTAATGAGAATTCCGCATATGGCTCCCAAACAAATGATTCCTTCATTTTTTCCAAAGCATAAGAAACTTCACTTTACTTTATCAAATTGGCTGTGAACTTTAAATTAACTTCAACCCAAAAACAAAAATTTACCTTGCACAATTACAAATATAAGAGTGATGAATTTTGGGAGTTCAGGGTACAAGATATGTTTATTTGAGATCCTTCATTCAAATAATACATCCACGCATGCGGTATGAGCAAGTAAAAAGCGCAGATTAGTCCAGCATTGCTCTTTAAATATTGAACTTTACAAAAGTAGTCTAGAAACTAAAGAAGACACTCAAGTTCATGTTCAGAATAAATCCTTCCTTTATGAAAGTCACCTTGTGTGTATTAATAAGAGATGTCTTGTGAGTCTCAGACCATGGAACCAGAACATCAAGAGGCGGGTTTGTATAAAACCCGTAGAGCATCGACCCTTTCCCTTTATCAAGACCTACCACCTGTTACAAGCTACGATAACTTATAGAATGTGGAACATCGTCCATGCAGGGGTGAAGGCACAGTATCCCACAAAGAGTGAACAATAAAATGGTAAACAGACTAGAGATGCTTTCTCACCTTTATAGAATCCACGAGTAAAATGTTCACCTTTATCAATACTGATGAATTAGGACCAAGCTGAAGAGTCCCAAGAGAGTACGCTACATTTAGTGAAACCACTGCTGATGTCAGAAACATAACAAATGGCAAGCATCCTGGATCTTAAATTTCTTGCAGTTGACGTGGTAAGCAATGCACAAACTTATGTGATGGAAAAGGCGACCTAAGCACAAGAAAGTTTCGAATAACTGATCAAGTATCAGAAAAACCAATAAATCCTACAAACTATGGTCGCAATTGGGCACAAAGGATTTACTATGACTCTCAAAAAAGAACCACAGTACAACATACCTTAAGAAACCAAATATACCCTATGTGCCCAGAAACGAAGAACAACACAAAACCGCACGAAACTTACATAATCGTAATTTCACCTATATTATCTTTCTTCTTCACGTGGAAAGACACGCAAGTCTCACAGCCACAGTTACAACATACTGTAAAACATAACATGCCATGTGACTGTCAAAAACACATGGAATACATAATCGAGGAACCGTAACTACAACAATTTTTCGTCCTCACACATGGAATACACGCAAGCCTCACACCCACCAGTACAACATACTATAAAAAAAATAACTTTGACTGTCAAAAAACACATGTAATACATAATCGACTAATCGTGATTTCACCTATCTTTTTTCTTCACGTGGAATGCACGCAAACCTCACAGCCCTACTACAACATACTTTAAAACATAATTGTGTTGTCACGACTGTCACGGAATACAATCATACATAATCGTCTAATCGTAATTTCACCAATCTCATGGAAATGGAATACACGCAAAGCTAGTCATAGTCACAGTCACAGTACAACATACATACATACTTTAAAGCATAACTCTTCCCTAACATAATCCATTAATAGTGATTTCACATATCTTTAATTTCTTCTTCACACGGCATACACGGTACAACATACTATGAAACATAACCGTGACTGTCAAAAGGCACACTAATCGCAAATCTCACCTATCGTTCTTCTTTCACATACACAGCATAACATTAAACAAGGTAAATTTAACCGCATGAACATGAACGAATACTGACCACAATAAACGAACACTGTGATGACAGCAAGTAGAATCATCACCATCACCAGCTCGATACGCATATCTTCTGTAATAACTGTCGTTGCCGGAGCATCATCGCCGGTACTCTCTCCTGCATTCGGTAGTTCCACTATTGTATCCATCATCGCAGTCGGAACAATTCTTTTGTGCAAATTGAATTTGGTAACGGAAATAGCCGCCGGCTGTTAGGGGTTTGTTGCTCCGGTGGAATTTTGGCGGGAAAAGTACACGTTAGGGATCATGTGCGGCAGAGAGTATAATATGTAGTTGCGGGTTGCCAATTAGGAGACGATGCGAGTTATTTATGAAACGACGAGGATAAATTAGTACCAAATTTTAAAATTAGAGTTAATAGCAAATACATAGCATTTTATTAGCAAAGGAAAATGTCAAATTTAGCAAAAAGCTCGATTTATGTACCTATAACAAATGATTTCAAACATTCAAATCTAAAGTAACTAAATATATTAGCTTCTCTTATACTTTTAATAGTAATTTTGACACAATCTTGCAAGTTATTTCAATTTATAAAGAATAAAAAAAATGAAAGATAAATTAACCTAGAGTGAGTTATTTTGTTATAAGTTAATTATAAGGATAAATTTGATATAACAACTACCTGCAATTGGTTTTCAAAGATCATAATTCAAAAACATGATATAATTGTATAAGCGAAAAAACAAACAAAGTTACACCATGTCACTAGCTAAAAGACTGGCAATATAATTGGAGGGAGGTCTATCCCAAGCTCTCGATTATCTGTCTCCGATCTTGTTAACGCATCCGGCACCTTGTTGGTATTTCTCGGAATCCATTTGAATGTGTGGTTACATGGCATATGGCACTCTTCGACTAAGTGCGGCTCCGGAGCTAATTCTCCTCACGAGTTTGAACAAGAGTTTGAACACGATCAGTGAGTCTGTTTCAACCTCTATGTTTAAAATTCTCCTATGCCACGCGAACTTGAGGCATTTTTTAAGTGCCACCACCTGAAAGACGCGGGGAGATGACGGGGATGTTAACTGCATCAGATTTTGTAATAATTTTACTTCGGGTAGTGCATATAAGACTTTAAGATAATTTGAAAGTGATGATTTTCTCATTAACTTCAAATGTATAAATACATAGGTACAAATATAAGTTAGGTAACTAAATCACAATTACAAGGAAATGATAAATACAAAAGATACAAAAGATTTACACAGGATATACAAGATATACTAGCTAGGTCTATTATGCCCCTACAAAATCGACGTTCCATCGGCAACGGAGAGTTTGGAACGCGTTAATTGAAAACGAGATCTAGCTAGTGGCTTGGTAAGAGCATCATCAATTTGATCGAGGGTGTTAACATGAGAAACTTTGAGGAATCCTTTGTTAACAAGGTCACGAACAAAGTGTAAGTCAATAGAAATGTGCTTCATCCTCGAGTGTTGCACCAGATGAAGACAAAGGCGAATGGCTACCATATTGTTACATCGAATAAGAGCAGGGGGCGGTAGAGGGAGACCGATTTCACCAAACAAGTGTTGAATCCACCGAATTTCAGCCGCGAAATTAGTAAGGGCACGATATTCAGCCTCGGTGGAAGAGCAAGAGATCACGTTCTGCTTACGAGACGTCCAAGAAACTGGATTTGGGCCAAGAAAGGTAACATACGCAGAGGTGGACATACCATGCAAGCTATCACCCGCCTAATCAGCATCGGAGTAAGCTGAGAGAACAAACGAGGACGAGCAACGTAAAAGAAGACCATGAGAAAGAGTACCTTTCAAGTAACGGAAGATACGTTTGAGGGTTGTTCAATCTGTTTCCGTTGGAGAGGCCATGCGTTGTGCAAGTCGACTAACCGCAAACGATATATCCAAACGAGTGAAGGATAAGTAGTGCAAGGCACCAATAATTTGGCGATACGATGTCGGATCAACCACAAATTTGGAGTCGGAGTTAGACGGATTGGACACCATGGGCGTTGCTAACGGCTTTGCACCATCCATTTTGTGTCAAGCCAAGACATCAACAATGTATTTGTGCTTAGAGAGAAAAAGACCCCCACGACAACGGAGGACCTCAATGCCAAGGAAGTAAGTCAAGGCACCCATATCCTTAACAACAAATCGAGCACTAAGTCGGGAAACAAGAGAAGAGAGTAACTCAGAGTTGTTGCCCGTGACGAGATGTCATCGACGTACATAAGCATGAAGCATAACACTTGGTCATGAGAGTAGACAAAAAGAGACGCATCGGACTTTGTTTGAACAAAGCCAAAAGAGGTGAGAGCCGATTCAAGTGCCAAATACCAAGCACGATGGGGCTTGCTTGAGGCCATAAAGGTACTTATGTCGACGACAAAACCAAGTGGGATGTAGAGAATCAATAAATCCCGGTGGTTGACTCATAAAGACCGCTTCAGTGAGATCACCGTGAAGAAACGCATTACTTACGTCGAGTTGGCGAATGGGCTAATTATGAGCAACGACAAGAGTGAGAATGGTGCGAATAGTGACGGGTTTGATGACAGGACTGAAAGTCTCTTTAAAATCGAGACCTCGACATTGAGGAAAACCCTTCGTGACAAGTCGAGCTTTGTACTTGTCAATGGTACCATTAGGACGATGTTTGATACAAAAGACCCATTTAGACCCAATGATGTTGCAATTTGGTGGCGCATCAACGAGAGACCAAGTACCATGTTTGACAAGTGTTGTGAGTTCTTCATCCATTACCTTTTGCCAATTCAGATCTTTTAATGCTTGGCTCACACATCTGGTCTCAATAGGACCAGTCAACGGAAGTTTAGTGACAAGGTTGACTTGCTTAGGCTTGAAGATGTTGTTGCGAGATCATGTGACCATGTGATGTGTCCTGTCAGCGGGAGCCGGATTAGAGGATGACATAGACCCGTGAGTAGGTTCTGGTAAGTTCAGGATCTGACCGGGATGGGAAACTGCGGGACTCCATGGGTCGGGTTGGGTCGGTAATCGGGATTTCAGCTCCCGGAACTGGCAGAGAAGAAGCTTTGTGAGATGCGGCAGCCTCTGTCAGAATCAGGAGCGAGTTGGGACTCGGGAGTTGGGGTCCCGAGACGGGAAGTGGAGGAGCAATAAGACCCGTAGAACACCCAAGAGACGCGGGCAAGGTGTCCAAAGGGCAAGAAAATCCCAGAAACACATCCTCTACAAATCGAACATGGCGCGACACATAAACCCTATGCAACTCGAGGTCAAAGCATTTGTACGCCGATTGAGTAGTAGAATAGCCAATAAATAGACAACGACGAGATGGATGATCAAGCTTTCCTTGAATATATGGCCGAAGATGAGGAAAACAAAGGCAACCAAAGACTCAAAGTCGCAAGTAATTAGGAGAACGCCCCTGCAAGATGGAGAACAGTGACTCTCCCTTAAGGACTAGTGTAGGTAGCCAATTCATTCAATAAAACGTTGTTGCAAAGGCAAAATCCCAAAATTTAGAGGGAAGATGAGCCCGAGAGAGTAACATACGACCCATAGAGACCACTTGTAAGTGGCGGCGTTCAATGGTACCGTTTTGCTTCGGTGTATAAGGCGATGTTGTTAGCCAACTAATACCCTGAGTAAGAAGATAGGAACGCAAAGAAACAAATTCCCCACCATCGTTAGTGTAAAAAATCTTAATAACATGCCCAAACTGTTTCTCAACAAGCACACGAAATTGACGGAATATACTTGCAACCTCAGATTTACTAGCCATAGGAAAAATCCAACAATATTTTGAGTAATGATCCACTAATAACTAGTAAAAAACGAGAACAACCAAAAGAAGTAGTAGGCGCGGACTCCCAAACATCCCCATAAACATAGTGCAAAATATGCTCAAAAATAAGGGATGACCGAGTAAACGACAATTGTTTGCTTTTATTCAAAAGACACAGTTCACAATTGTTATTGTTCAAAATAGAATGATCAAGACATGATAATTTAAACTTCCACAAAATAAAGGAACTAATCCTAGATGAAGAGTGGCCTAAACGATCATGCCAACAATCCTTGGTTGTCTGTTCGCCAACGAGCGCATGCACACGTGACTAAAGTACCGAATGAAGTCGCAATTGATAGACACCACCTAAGCATGGTCCAGTCAACAACCTATTCCCCGTATTGCGATCCTTAACAACAAAATGAGACGAGAAAAATTCAATAGTCATATTATTGGATTTAGTGAACTGATGCACATATAAAATATTTCGTCGTGACGCGTGAACACATAACACATTATCTAGAACAAAACGACGATCTGAGTAGTTAATAGGAGAAGATCCAACGTGTGATATTTTCATACATGTACCATATGCAATACCGAACTCATCCGGACCGTCATATTCAGAGTGAATGGAGAGATTATGAAGGTCCGACGTGAGGGTGTGAGAGGCACCAGAGTCGACAAACCAGTTGTGAAGAAGGAGGGGGACCAGAAGGTGTGGTCGCAACTTTGGCATGTGGTGGAGTTAACAACTTGCACGTGCGTGTTGTGTTGCCAAAGAGACCACACAATTGGCAGATCACGGCTAGACGAAAGGACGAGACACCCGAGCGATTCGTCTGGTACGTACGCTAATCGGAGTTGAATTGTCGAGGATTGTTACCACCACTAGAATTGGAACCACGATGATTGTGCTGACCGCGGTTGGGGTTAGAACCATGCCTTGGGTTCGAACCACGACTGTTATTCGTGCAACCAAATCACGAAATGCGGGACCAAGACCATTCAAGATGTAGAGGGTGACATCGTCCTCGTGTAGTGGACGATCGATGACGGCTAGTTCGTTTGCCTCTGCTTTGACGGCTTGGAGGAACTCAGCAACAGATCGAGATCTGATTTTGATGGTGTTGAGATCATCTTTCAACCGCATTATACGCGAGCGGGAGCGATTTTCATATGTCCGCTGCAATGTGAGCCACGTGGCCGCCGAGGTCTCATCATTAGAGATGAGAGTTTGAATCGCACCAGTGACATATCTAAAAATGGTGGTGATGATGAGGGAATCTTGCCTCATCCAGTGGAGGTGGCGAGCAATGGATTTCGGCGTGGTGCCACGGGGAGGACACGGGATGGTGCCGTCAAGATAGCCAAAAAGGCCAAAACCGTGGAGGAGGTGACGCATTTGAGAACGCCATGAAGCATAATTGCTACCATCAAGTTGAAGCGGAAGATAGTTATGGACACTGATCGGGACCAACGGATTGATGCCAAAAGGCGCGGCGAGCGGCCAATTGGTGACTTGAGAGTCACCACCCGAGGGCGAAGAGTCATCGGCGGAAGGTGTGGTAGGGTCGGCCATAGGATCGATTTGGAAGTGATGATTTTCTCATTAACTTCAAAGGTATAAATACATAGGTACAAATCTAAGTTACCATTACAAGGAAATGAAAAATACAAAAAAATTATATAAGATATACAAGGTATACTAGCTAGGTCTATTAGTGCATGCATTAGCTTTACCTTTTCCTGTGTTGTACATCAAAATAAATGAAAAATGAGGTCATATGTTTAAGATGTTTTTATTCGATTTAGTTCCACTATTACACTAACATGGAAGTGGTCACTCATTGATTTTTACAGTTACCAGTTGAGAAAATCTGAAATCCTTCAGCAGAATAATGCTCCTTAAGACAATTATCCTATAAAAAATACCATACAACAACAATGCTTCATATTGTTGTAGCTCAAATCCATTCAAAACAAAAGTATATTTCTTCACTAAATATCTCCTGAAACAAACTCATGACTATGTAATCCCCCATCTGCTATTCAATCAAACTACAACCAGTACTCTTCTTAATCCCTCAATTTCCTCACCTTCACCAAATCACCCCACCTCTGTGAATTCGCATACATATGGGCCAAAAACCAAATACATCTTCGGGTTTAACATCCATCAGCCGCCTCTTCTGCAACCTCAAGATTTCCATGTATATGTTTTACAACCTCCAAGCAATCCCACACAAACACATCTCCTGCCATTCGCATTTCCTCTATCATTGTCATGGCCTCTTTTATCAAACCAAGCAAATCTGTCATGCTTTAGTTCGCGTTGAACACCATATACACTCTCCATTCTCTTAAACTCTCCTAGCATCTTCTATAAGCCCAGAGTGGCTGCAACTGACCTAAGATCGTTACTCCATCTACCATCCCGCTCCATAAAGACTACCATAAAGACACGTTCTTTTCATGACACAGTGTCAAAAACCTCCTTAGACATCTCAATGCACCCACACTTTGCATAAAAAGTCCACTAATGCAGTGCCTATATACGAATCCAACCTAATCCCATTTATTTCAACATATATAAGCATGAGTTATCTTCCCTTTTTCCAGCTCCCCTAACTGAGCACTAACCAGAGCAACATTATCGAACCTCACCCTCAAAAATCAACCGAACCAACCACTATCATCAATTAAATCGCATCGCGCTAAAGGGCATCTGAGTTACAATATTAAAGATGACTCGCTGAAGCCATCATTTGAATTTTGAAGCGCCAAGCGCTGCAACCTTGTCACTCATGCTCCGCGGTACAAAGCTGAAAACATCATGCCCATGTTATTTAGATTCCAAGACTATCAACTTCTCAATTTTTTCGGAAATTCGAACTTCTCTTTGTTTCAGAATCCAAGAGCCATTAGTATTTTAAAAATTAAAGCAGTGTTCTCACAGACTTACACTGAAACAGCAGCTAAATTCTGAAGTAAGTTTGCTGGTTAACTTTTATATCAGTTCCTTTTTTTAAGGAATCTGGTTTCATGCCTTTCTTCGTAATGTCTGATTTGGTAATACAAATCTCCCACAGTGTTTGAGTAATTCATAAGCATCATGACATTCCTACATAAAGCTCATTTGAGGTTGAATAGTTAGGCTCATTTGAGGTTGAGTATTCATTCGTCTTCAAAGGTTGAGGGCGATTCTCTGATTATACATTGTTTAATCTGTGTTTGCTAATTCTTGTTCAACAATGTAATTGCACTTAGAACTGTTTGTGATTTATCAATTTTTTTTATAACAATTGACAGTTTCCTCACAAAAAACCTTCCTCTAGGACTCTGGTTCAATTCCCTGATACTATCAATTTATACTAACAGTTAATATTTTTTTCGATTTACAGGGAACCGATACTTAGGATACAGAAATGTACCTCTATACATGACCCCAGTTCAGCCTGGTGATCTACTCACACTTATGGCGCCTCAAGAATTGCCTGGAGCTGAAGCACGAACCCTGTACTGAGAGACTGTGATGTAGTGGAACCGCCTCTATCTCCTGTCTCCCAGAGACCTAACAATGAGAACAGAGCGTTACCAGCTCCAACTTCACGAAACAGGCTACCTACACTTGTCGCAAGTACCAGTCCTGCTACCTTCGCCCTTGTTCTTGCAGCTCTTGTGCTGTGCTGAGGTTAATAACAGAAAAAGTCAATATTGACCAGCTTATGCTTGTTGAGACATTTGTGGTTGACCATGCCATTAGATGTATCGAAATCCCAAGCTATGTTTGCAGCTGAAGCCATTCGAGTTCTGCAGATACTTACGAAAAGTTGCCCAACTATATATGTGTGTGCTTTTATATCTGCATCTACTTAAAGTCCTAAATATCTTTGTTGAATATATTATCAGGTCATGCGCCATAGCACTGTCATCGGAGTGCCTAGAAGGTTTCACGTGGGCCTTTGATATACTGCCTAAGGGCCAGAAGTTGCAAATTGTGCGCAGAAGCAAGACTACTTTTGGAAAGGTAAATTTCTTGCTTTCAACTCCTTTTCCTTGTCATTCCACAACTCCTCAAAATAACAGTTTATGCAATATTTTCCACTTATGAAAGGGAAACGACTTGTTTCACACGATATTCTACAGATTACTCGATAAGGAAAAAGGGCACATCTGTCAATTGATATTGCTTTTGATGATAACAAATACTTTAACATAATTGATATTTTCTCGGCTATAAACAGTTTTCGATTGTCTGCCTTGTCCCCTCTTTTCTCAGGCAAATTTAGGGAGAGTCACAATCCAAATTGTCAAGTTCGTGAATGAAGGAGTATATAGTTCCCTTAGCAGACTTGAAATAGAAATCACCTGGTCTAACAGGATGTCAGATGAAAACGACAGTGTGTAACCTGAAGTCTAGCTCTTCCCAATGTAACCAAACGACTGGGGCTCGCATCACAATCTGCTTCAAGAAGTTTCAAGCCTGCTTGTTTAATCGAAATCCACAATGACAAAAAGGGGGAATCTCAACCAAAGAGCTTAGGCAACTTGGTGTACCATTTAGCACCAAAAACATTTGTAAGCCTCTCCGTGATCTGAATGGCATCAAAGGGGGCAAATGCGGAATTGTGTACACCTTGATTGTAATGCTGGAGAAACCTTGCTCATATATTACAGATCAGAACAAATCTCGTGCTTTTCATTTATTCTCAATGACTGCAATAACACCAATATGCAGGAGTAGTTCAAATCCAGTATGCAAGTCATAAATGAGATATACACCCACAAGAAAGTATAGAAAGAAACAATTTCCTTTCCTCGACGAAGAGCAAGTTGTGCATCCTTAGTCATCGCATCCGCCTCGTCTAACAGAACCAATTTTACAGCAGATTTTTCTCTGAAACAAAAATTAATTAGAAGAATACGCGCTCAGAAAAGTATAGACACGCATAACTAATAACAAAATTAACTGGAGATTTTGTTCTTCATTCTTAACGCATTCCATAAGGTACCGAGTATTAATCTTTTCAAGTCAATTTTAGCCTTTTATCAAGCTTGAGGCATCTAGCCAGTGAGATACATTTCACTCATAAATATATGGAAATGTTTGCACAAGAGTTATCAGAATTCAGTAAAAGTTACATGCACACAACTCGATTTCCTGTTTGGAATATCAGAGTAATACTAACACAGAACAAAGTACAACTGCAGAAAACGACATGTTCCTTGCACGTCTCAAGAACGCACGGATATTTAGTTCAATGTAACAGCTTGAGATCAAACAATCAACATACCAATAATCATAAATATCTAAAAACACAACTCATTACACAAACTATCAGTAGAAAACCGGCACCACCTGCTTGATGCAATACGATACAGAAAATTACAAAACTGAAGGGTCAAAATAGTTAATTAACTGGCCTCAATAGTGTCACTGATGCAAATGCTTACAAATCGATACACGTTGATATGAATTTGTAACTGGACTTGAAAATACAAAAGTAATCTTGAGTCAGTGCTAAAACTCCTTAAAAAAATAACTACTTTGCATACAAGAAATTACATTGATTCTCCTCTACTTATAGTTCCCGCTCTCAGCAAAAGGAATGAACTACCTAACAGTACGCAGCTCTGCTCCACTTCCATTGCATGATGTCAACAGTTAAACGTGATCCTTGAATCCTGCACGCTCTTTTTTCTTGTCATCACATGCAAATTCATTTCTGTTTTTGTGTTAGTTTGAATCTGTTGCACTTCTAACTCTTAGGCATATCGGGTTTTCAATATCTGGCGATTCGAGGCAAGTCCATGCATCACTCCCCTCGCTACAAAAATGACCTTGTCATCAAGGTCAGTGATGCGGTATAGCTGACTAATCCAGGGAAGTAAGACAATCGATAAATTACCAACAACGAGTGAGGAGAGCCGATACACGACATAGAATGTGTCTGATTAATTATTGATCAAAATGTACAGTACTCATGACACGATTATATTTCTCTTTTTACTCCGTTGAACACAATTTAGGTATATGTCGTTGTTGATCTCTACTCTACGCATGCTTCAGGGATTTAAACTTTGACATAAAAACACTTATTAAAACCCGCTTTTTCCCATAGTTCCAAATCTGTGTCGCATTTCTGAGATTCACATAAAAATTGCATGCGTGGAAGAAATACGGAGAAATTTACTATTAATCCAACGTTAAGAAAATAATAAATTTGCCTCGAATACATGAGCTTCAACGTGTAAATGAAGTGGAAATCATCAAAGTTTAGTTTTAGGTTAGCTAGCCACAACCTGAGTTGGAATCAAACTACACAATCAAACTACTACAATGACATTGCTGAATAAAACTAAATTACCGTTAAAGATTCAAATTTGGACACAATTATATTGAGATAATCCCCTACTGAAATGCAAGAAACACTATCATCACCACAGCAACCCATGCCGACACTCCAATACGAGGTTTCTGCGGCACTCCAATACTCACCCGTCGTGGCACAGTAGTAGTTGGGGGGGCATTGTTAGTGAAGATAGCCGCATCAGAGGAGTTTGGAGCCAAGTGTAGTAGTCCTGTATGTCCATTTGACCAACCATGAAAATCAGCAACAACAGAAGCAAAACAAAATCAATAAATCCAAATTTAACACACATACAGTAGCATCTGGCTATCTCATCTCAAATTCAAAAAGTTCAATATCAAAAAAATTTGTGAAAGACTATAATTTCTCTTATCACGTTCAAAGTGTTATGCAGTTCTGAAGACCGCCGAGGTTCAGGAATTAACTCCTCTTTATCTTAACTAAAAGCATATCAAATTGCCCGGATTTTAAAGCTAAGAAAGCTTAATCTCAGCCAACTCTCAGTGGTGTGATGCGAAATAAACACAAAGCGACAATGTACGTATGAATTATGCGAGAAATGGCACGTTATCAAATACCTATGTTGAAAAAGGTAATATATTTTCTCAAATACATGGGAGTGAAAGAATTAGGTAACTTACTGGGGCACTCTTTGACGCCGGTAACGCTGACATTCACGGTTGTCGCACACAAATCCGGCAGCAGAAGCAAGCTCGACTCCCGTATACCGCCCGCAGCACTGGATCCATTGTGCACCATCAGGAAAATGTAGCATAGGCACGCCGGGTCCGCATTCTTCCAAGTGGCAGCGACGCAGCAGTTCTTCCCGGGCAAAAAATCATTCCCCGTTGCGAATGAGAGACACGGCATGAACTCCGTCATGCACTTATTATCCACTCCACCAGTCGAACCCACCGATACCACACCGGAGCAGAACAGAAGTACGAATAAAATTGTTATCTTGGCCATTCTTTCTTTCTGTTGTGAAGACAGTTTAAATTAAACTCAATTGAGAATGTATTTAAAAGAGTTGCAAAGATTAATATGGATCTCTACATTCGTTATTTCGGTTCGATGATCTATTGATCCTTAACCAATTAATTAAAGGCAAAAAAACAAACATAGGACAAATAGAAAGTTACTTCAACTGAAAGCAGCTATATATGTAGCACTCCGGCCACCTATAGCTTGACACTATGTAATGAAAAAGCATGTTAATTAGCAAGTAATAATCGATCGCATAAACCAAAAAGGAGTAAATTAACTACTTTTCTTAAACTCAATAAATATTAAAGTATATGTTTATGAAGCAGAATGTAACACTATATATCAATCATATCTTTCATACAAGTTGAGAAAGCGTGCCGAATTATAATGTACAAGCGTTACACGTTAGAGTGAGGATGAAGATCTAGGAAGAGCTGAATTTAGCTTTGCTCAGAAACTCATAAAAGAAAGAAATTTTAAAGAAAGAAAACTAGAAAAATCGTGTTGCGTTTCTTAATTAATTAATAGTAAAGAAAGAGAGAGATGAGAAAATAGAAGAAATTATATAATTCTGAATATATAATTGGTTCAGTACGTACATGCATGACTTACGTTAAATAGGGGAGATATATATAGTTAATTACTTCAACTTGACTAATTAATACAGTACCCCATCATGCATATTATGAAAGATTCTATTATTTGGCAAAAACAAAAAAAAAAAGAAGAGAAAAAGAAAATCATAATTTATTCTAATATATATATATATATATATATATATATATATATATATATATACGACTTGGAAATAAAGTAACCAAAGCATGCACCTCAATTCTCTTAAAAGAAAAACATAACATAAAGTAACTAAAAAGAAAACAGCTGAAAATAGAAATGCTAGTACTAGTCCAACCAGTAGTAGCCTTCCACACGCGTCCTCAGCCATACTTTTTCCTTGTAATCAATCCTCGATAGTAC
Organism: Linaria vulgaris; assembly: GCA_948329865.1. Lineage (NCBI taxonomy): Eukaryota > Viridiplantae > Streptophyta > Magnoliopsida > Lamiales > Plantaginaceae > Linaria > Linaria vulgaris. The sequence goes on along the minus strand of OX415249.1, from coordinate 7,833,709 downwards.
TGTAACCGAATCGAATCTCATGAACCCCTTTATTTTGATTTTCAATTTGATTAAATTAGGGTTTGTGCATGATTTTGAGTTTAACTTCCTCTTCTTCTTCTAACATATATAACATTAATCCTAACATGATATCGACAACTTACTACTACTAGCTCCTTGACTCTATAGACTCCACACATTGTACTATTAGTCATCTCTAGTGTAGTATACTAGAAGAAAATTAACCCAAGAATTTAGTTTCATCAATTTCTCATTTTTCTCATACATGACCGTAATTTGTACTCCATTTCCACTAAAGAAGCTTCAATATAGTAAAAAAACCAAAAAATATGAAAACAAGAAAGATTCCCATTTCAAGCTTAATTTCCTTAAACAAGAAATGTGTTAAAAAGGAACACAAAATTCAAGTTAATAAGGTATTTATCGAAAGTGGTAATTCAAGAACTCACAAACAGTACCACTTAATTCTAGTTTGAGATATACAGAGATAAAGAGAAGAGTATAAATTAGAGAACTTACAGAACAGAGCAAAAGTTGATGAAGTTACCGATCGGAGCAAGAGTCGAATAACAAAAATGTTACCGCTCGCACCAAAGTGAGAAAATCGTGAAAACGTTTGCAGGTTTTACGTACCAGACAAAGTTGGGTGCTTTTTTGTCTCAGAGATAAAGGAAATGGAATGATGACTCAGTCAATGAAGTGAGAGGTAATTTGGAGGGGAAGTTCGAGTTTTTTGCTGGAAAAACAATTGATATATACTATTTTGTGATGATATTTACTATTTCAAGGAATGTAAACTTTGTCATAGTATTTCTTTCATAATGTGAGGAAATAGATTTTATCACCATCACATATTTTTTGTTAGGAAATCAGCCTTTCTCACAAAAAAAATAAAAAACTATATATAGTTTTCTTCTAGTCACAATATAATATAGGTGGTGTTTTCAAACTCTTAGAAAAAAGCTATAATCAGCTTTTTATTTGAATAAGTAATTTTAGGGTGTTTGCAAATCTAGTTTTTTCGGTTACAGAATTTTTTTTAAGCTAACCCCCCCCCCCCCCACAATCTTAAAGCCGGTGTGGGCCGGGGTGCTTTTGGCTTATGATGAGTATTTTTAAATAATATAATTAGATTATTACAAATTTAAGATTATTTTGCAAATACTCTAACTTTTAAATTTAAGTGCTTTTGAAGCTTAACTTTAAAATATAAACTTTTATTTTTCCACTAGAGTTTGCAAACACCACCATAATCTCTTTAGGCTCTATGAAAGATAATACAGTATAAGTTTGCAAACACCACCATAATCTCTTTAGGCTCTATGAAAGATAATACAGTATACTTTGCCCGCTATAGAAAACCCGTTAAGTTAACTTAACAAAGAAACGACAACATGAAACTTTTGTTTTGGCTTTGCAACTTAAGTTTTTAATGTTTTTTTTATCATTAAAAATGAAATATAAAGGAATACAAGGAGTACTCCAAAAGAAGAAAGTCAAATACAACAAGAAAGAGGCTCGTTCGACCACTCGAAGAACGAGTATGAAAAGTTTCTCTCTCTCGACTTTAGCCAAGTCCAAGTCTTCACCTTAATCGTCTCCAATATATCGCTAATGGCTCGACTATTCCTATTAAAACTGAAATTGTGGATCGGGTTGATACGTTGTTGATGTTAACTTAACACTGAAGTTCTAACAGCAGTTTGTGTTCGCTGTTAGTTCGACGATGTTACTTTAACAGCAGACCAGAGTAACAGTTTGCAGCGGAATAAACAAACACGAATTTAAAAAGTGAATATAGGATTATATTAACTTCCGAGCCGTAGGCAAAATACCACAAGGGTTTAACAAAGGCGTTCTCACAACTCTCAAGCTCCTCACTCTCGAATTGTTCAAATTAAGCAAAGCACACAAGAGTTGCTTCGACTATCTCTAAAAGCTCCTCACTCTTAGATCTATTCTAACAACTTAAAAACTTTGCTAAAGCAAGACAACACTCAACAACTGTAAATTAATCTCTCGGATTGATTAGCTCTTGTCTCGTTGTTTGTCTTGATGTACTTCACACCTATATATAGGTTCTTGATCTTCGACTTCAAGGTGTGTTGTACACGGTTGGTAATTCTCTTTGTTTCCTTCTCGAACTCCTCTTCCTTGTTCTCGCAGTCCTTCTTGAATAAAAGTTCCTTCGCCAGTGATCTAGCTAAGGAAAGACTCCTTCTTCAATTCAGGACTTTCCCTTGGAAGCTTTCCTAGTCGCACTAGACTTCTTCTTTCCTTTTATAAGCCGTTTGCTTTAATTAAGGAAACTTCTCATCTTGGAAACTTTGAGCGTCCAACCTAATGCAAGTTTGTTTCCTGAATAATAATCAAAGACAACTACAACTGTAGAACTCAGTTAGTTAAGTGAATAAGGCAAAACAATAATAATAATAATAACTAGATTGTAAAACAGTTTCTGGACGTGCAATGTTACTCTAACATTGAAAATCTCAATGTTATCCTAACATCCAGAAAACTTGCACTTTCAATCTCCCCCTTTTTGCCTTAATCACAAAACCTAAGAAACAGTTCTTATCAGATCAAATTATTCAGAAAAACTTCATTATATCATAACAATGAAAAACTAAGTACTCTCCCCCTGAATATCAGAAGGGACTAATCCAATGTTATTCTAACACTGATACTCTCGATGTTATAACATCCAGCTTTATCAATGTTGGTTTAACATCAGAAAGTTAACACCTGCAAAACAGAGTTAGTACCATTAATCACAGTTCAATAATAGCATAAGCAGAAACACTAAGTACCCAAAATTAAAAAGTACTTAATTACAGTCCATACTAGCAGCAAGGAACAGACTCCTTGATCAGAATAAAAAGAAAACAATTGTTCAAAAGGCATTAGAAACAGAAACTAAAAAACTTGCAGGAAATTTTGAAATTTGATCTACTCTCCCCCTTTTTGTGAGGAAGGCAGATCCTTCAAGTGTTTCCTCAAGCTGTCCAGTTCCTGCAGTCTGACTTGCTTGTCAGCTATTTCCCTCTGGGTGTCCTTGTACTCCCTATCCAGCCAGACCAAGGTTTCCTCAACAAAAGCATCTGCAATCACTGAGCAGCTGTCACCACTGCTCACTGGAACTGAAGAAGCAGCAAACTTGTGTGTCTTCTTCTTCTTCTTCCTGCTGGGACCAGCTTCTCCTTGAGGGTTCCAAGGCAAATCCTGGATCCTCACATTAGTGAAGTAGCTCCTGGTGATTGACATTACAGCCTTGTTGCTGATCCATCCTTCAGTCTTCTTGGTTTTGAAGCCTTGCTTCACCAATAGGCATGAGATCAGAGAGGGATAGGGAAGGATTCCTTTGGGCTTTGTAGTGACTTCCTTCATGTGTCTCAGCACTTTTTCACCAATGTTTACACTCAGTCCATTCTTCAGCTTGTACACCAACTTTGCTGACTCTTTTGTCATCACAGTAGTGTTGGAAGAAGGAAGCCAATTGTAAGTGCTGATCTTGTGAAGGATGGCACTAAGAGAAGTCAGCCTGGTTGTGGGAAAGCTCTCTCTCCATTGCCTAGTGAGACCACCTGTAAGATCAGTGATGATCTCCTCCATAGTAGGATCCTCAGACTCTTCAGGATCAGGAAGCCCCCAAGCCTCATTGATCATGGCAGGAGTGATGTCATAGATCTTCTTCCTAACCCAAGCCTTCCCATACTTAGGAGAATCCAGGTTGATCACCCACTCAGAGAGATTCATGTAGAACTCTCTCACTACATCAGGAACATATGCAGACAGATTCTGCACAGAGCCCAAGACTCCTCTAGCCTCAAGCAACTCAAACACCCTGTTTTCTTTGAAAATACCCTCCTCAATAGCCCTTTCCTTGTGGATTACCCTGGCTTGGTATGCCTCCCATTGCTCCTCAGCATCAGGAGACACATAGAAGTCAGAGTAAGCTTCATGTGGATACTCTTTCATCATCAGATCAGTAAACTGATCATCATCTGATGTTAGAGTAACATCAGCTTCCTCTGGCTCATCAGCCACAAGCTCTTCTTCCTCAACTTCCTCTTCCTCTTCCTCCTCAACCTCTTCTTCTTCTTTTTCTTCTTCTGACTCATCCTCAGAAGACTCAGCCATCACCTCCTTACCCTTCTTCTTCCTGGCAGCATTTGCAAGAGCAGCCAAGGAAAGGTTTTCATCCTCATCCTCTTCTTCTCCTTCAACCTCAGCTGGTTGATCACTCACAACAGCTTGGTTACCTTCAGTAGTAACCCCATTATTTACACCAAGATTGCCATCAGCAGCAATCTCCTCAGACAAATCCTCATCATGCTCACCAGTAGCATGTCCACTCTCCTCATCAGCAGCAAGCTCATCATCATTAGCCTCATTAGGCTCAACAGAACTAGCCACAGTTGGCTCCACCACTTCCTCAACCACATTAGCCTCAACTGGCTCAATCACAGCACTACCCAACCCAATCACAGGGGCCTCATTCTCCCCCTCAATACCAACATCAACATCAGCAGGTATACTCGGAGTAGGGTTAGCCATTGTTACCTCGATTTCAGGATTGGTGGGAGCAGGGGCTTGCTCGACAGCATCTGATGTTGAACCAACATCTTTCTTTGAAATCTTTTTGCCCTTGCGCCGTTGAGTGGTAGCTTTCCTCTTTGGAGAGGCGGCGACTGTGGTTTCAGCGGCGGTGCGTCTGGTACTGCGTCGTGGCGCTCGCTCGATTTGCGCAGCTGCTTCTGCAAGAGCATCAATATTGGACTTGCGTGCCATTGTTAGAGTAACTTTGAGATAAAAGATTGAAGATTTTGAAAATTTAGAGAGTAATTTGCTTTGCACAGTTGTTAGCGTTAGAATGAAGAAGAAATTAGGGCAAATTATATATATGATTCAGATGAAGAGCATGGAATAGTGGTGTTGTAACATGTTACCATAATAATCTGACCACTATCACACGCCCCCTACATGTTGTTCTTACCACGTGTCAGTGTTAGGTTAACACGTAACCAGAGCAGTCTTCGTTCCTGAAAACTTATAAGTTACAATGTTACAATGTTGGACTAACATTGGCAAGTTAACATCAGGGAGGGAAGTTGGAGGTGCAGGGCTTCATCCAAAGTAGCATCATCTTGTGAGAGCGTGAGATATTCCTGTACTAATCTGAAGCTTCAACCACGTACACAGGTACAATGACAAAGCTTAAGATCATCAGTATAAGCAAGTGACAAATCAAACAGGGAAAAACACAGAGGAGATATACTTATCCAGGGAAAGGATTTTCCCACAGCAAGAAGATCACAAAACATAGTGCTTTTACCTGTAGCTGGTCACCCAAGAAGTATGCCTCAACACAAGATACTTAACTACTCCCCCTAAGCCCAAACCGACAAAAGGAAATATGCAGAACTAGAATGAATGCTACCATGTTAGATTAACATTTGAGAGATGGTGACCACATATAAACCGCCTTGGTAACTGGGATCAGGACATATCAATTTATCTTTAACTTTCACTATTTTTAGAAACTCTTTTGAATAAAAAACTGATGAATGTTAAAGGACAGTCTCATCACTGAATGTGGGCAGCACAGGACTCCACACACCCCAGCAACTTAACCATCAGCTACAGATCAGGCAAGTACAAAGAAATTGAATGAAGACAACACTTTTATCAAATATTTCTCCACCCCAACTCCTCATGCATACTTGTTTACTAACCTGTTTATCAAGGAAATACTAAGTAATCAATGCTACTGAATGCACACAGTCTAAACTTTATACACCCTAGTAGGAAAGATCACTATCATGTAAAAACCTTGGCCATAGACAAAAATATGAAAATAGGCACAACTGAATGACAATGAGGCCTTCAACATCATGTACCCCAGCTTCTCTTCATACCTTGTCAAACCTAACATGGATAAGTCACAACTGAATAGCATCAGAGTAGTGAGCTCTGTGTATCCCAGCTTCTCCCATGATGTTAGGTTAACATTCACAGACTAACATCAGAGTTATTTCTTTCCAAACCTCTTGATATGTACCTGTTCACCAATCACCTTAGCTATTCATACAGGTCAACCACACAACCAACAGTTTCTCTAACAAAGATGTAATATGCAAGAAAGAAGAATGCAAAAAAGGAACATAAAAGAATTACAGCTACACCACAACCAATAACCAATGTTAGACAGTGGTGTTATGTCAACACTGGTGAACTAACATCTCTAAACAATGCACATGCCAAGAGAGTTCCTCAGACTGAAGAACCTCTCAGTATCTAATGGTTTAGTGAACATATCAGCAAGCCGATTGTTAGTTTCTATATGTTCAATGTCAATAAGCTTGTCTTCTACCATGTTTCTCAGAAAGTGATGCCTAATGTCTATATGTTTTGTCCTAGAATGCTGAACAGGATTCTTAGAGATGCTTATAGCACTAAGGTTATCACAAAACATAAGTAAGGTATCACTGTCCATCCCATAGTCCAGTAGCATATGTTTGAGCCATATCAACTGGGTGACACAACTACCTGCTGCAATGTATTCAGCCTCAGCAGTGGATAGTGACACACAGTTTTGCTTTCTACTGTACCATGAGACCAAGTTGTTCCCCAGATAAAAACATCCTCCACTTGTAGACTTCCTGTCATCAGTATCACCTGCCCAATCTGAGTCACTGAAACCTACAAGATTTGTGTTAGTATCATAAGAGTACCATATGCCAAGGGCCAAAGTGCCAGATATGTATCTAAGTATTCTCTTCACAGCAATCAGATGTGACTGCTTTGGACATGCCTGGTACCTTGCACATACACACACAGAGAACATAATATCAGGTCTTGAAGCAGACAAGTATAACAAGCTTCCTATCATTGAACGGTACAATGTTGGATCAACATTGACACCAGTATCATCCCTGGCCATCTTCACTGCAGAAGCCATAGGAGTCTTACAAGGCTTTGAATCTGTTAATTCAAACCTTTTTACCAAATTCTTTGCATACTTTTCCTGACAAAGGAATATGCCAGTACCTGTTTGTTTCACTTGAAGACCAAGGAAGAAATTCAATTCTCCCATCATACTCATTTCAAACTGCCCTGTCATTGATTCAACAAACTTTTCTAACATAGAATTGTTAGTTGAGCCAAACACAATATCATCAACATAGATTTGAGCAATACAGATATGAGAATCTTTCTTTAAAACAAACAGAGTTCTATCTCCTCCACCTCTAACAAAACCAAGACTTAATAGAAATTCTGTAAGCCTTTCATACCATGCTCTAGGTGCTTGTTTAAGACCATAAAGGGCTTTTTCAAGCTTGTACACATGGTTTGGATACTTAGGATCTGTGAATCCCTTAGGCTGTTCAACATATACTTCCTTATCAATCAGCCCATTAAGAAAAGCACCCTTAACATCCATTTGGTATAGTTTTATCTTAAGACAGCATGCAATGGCTAAGAGTAATCTAATAGATTCTATCCTAGCAATTGGAGCAAAAGTCTCATCAAAATCTACACCTTCAACCTGAGTGTATCCCTGAGCAACCAGTCTAGCTTTGTTCCTAACTATGACTCCTTCCTCATTACTTTTGTTTTTAAAGATCCATTTAGTTCCTATTACATTTACACTAGGTGGTCTAGGTACCAACTTCCAAACACAGTTCTTAGTAAACTGTAATAGTTCATCCTGCATGGCATTAATCCAAAAGTTATCAAGAAGGGCTTCAGTCACATTCTTAGGTTCAATAGAGGAAACAAAACATGAGGCATTGTCAACAGTACAAGTGAAATTCATGCAGACACACATCTTGACCATATCACTATAGTCAATTCTTTCTTTGTTGCGTGTCCTTACACGTTCAGTGATCTCGCCTATTACCTGTGATGCTGGATGGTCTTTCTGAATCCTAGTTGGAGGGTCCCTTCTAGATCCAGTGACAGCTTCAACTTCAGAGTCAGAATCTTCTGCTGTTAGTCTAACATCAGATCTAGCTGGTGTTAGTCTAACATTGGGTTCTGTCTCCTGTTCTGCATTTCCAGCTTCATGGTCCAATGTTGGAGTACCATTGGAAGGAGTAACATCATCAATCTCCACTGTTGGTTCAACATTGGAGACATTAATATTACCAGTACCTGTATCAAGTATGAAATCATCAAACACAACATTCACTGATTCCTGAATTGTCTTCAATCTAGGATTGTAGACTCTAAAGGAAGTACTATTGGCAGAGTATCCTACAAAGATGCATTTTTCACTTTTTGGATCAAATTTATTAAGATAATCCCTGTCATTTAGCAGATAACAGTCACATCCAAATTCATGAAAATGTGCAATATTTGGTTTCACACCCTTCAAGAGTTCATATGGAGTCATGTTAGTTCCAGGTCTGAGGTACACCCGGTTACTAATATGACAAGCAGTGTTTAAAGCTTCAGCCCAGAGTCTCTTGGATATATTTTTGGCATTCAGCATGACTCTGGCCATCTCTTGAAGTGTCCTGTTCTTCCTTTCAACAATCCCATTCTGCTGAGGTGTCTTAGGTGCTGAGTATTCATGGAAAATTCCTTTAACATTGCAATAGTTATCAAAACTAGCATTCTCAAATTCTTTACCATGGTCAGACCTAATTTTAGTCACAGAAGAGCCATATAAGTTTTTAATACTAGCACAAAGAATTTTGAACTGATCAAAAGCTTCTGACTTTTCTTTAAGAAACTTTACCCAAGTATATCTAGAGAAGTCATCTACAATAACAAAGGCATATTTCTTACCATTCAGACTACTCACCTCAATGGGACCCATCAAGTCCATATGTAACAGTTCAAAGCACCTACTAGATCTAGGATTAGCATTCTGTACCTGTAGGGGGGCATGAATTGCTCTAGTTTGTTTACCCTTGAGACAATCACCACATACAAGCTTACATGGGCAAGATAGCTTAGGTAAGCCTCTTACAGCATCAACTTTTTGCAATTTCTCAAGGTTCCTGTAGTGAACATGTCCAAGTTTCCTATGCCATATAGATGATTCATCTATTTTAGCATGGAAACACTCTGCTTCCTCTTGAGCTAGGTAGCAGTTGTCCTTGGACCGAGTACCTGTCATAACAAGTACATTATCACTATCATAAACATCACAAGATGAACTGTCAAATGTAACCAGCAAGTCATCATCACATAGTTGACTGATGCTGATTAAATTTGCCTGTAGCCCATCAACCAACAACACATCCTTCAGAGGTGGAAATCCATCAACATTCAGTGTCCCCTTTCCAATGATTTTCCCTTTTGTACCACCACCATATTCACAAGATTGTCAATGTTGCCTGTCATGTGTCTTGAGCATCCACTGTCGAAGTACCACTTACCTGAAAGGTTAGAATACACAGCAGAGAAAACAACATTGCAAACAACTTTAATCTTAGGGGTCTTAACTTTTTCTACCCAAGTTCTACCTTTCTGTCCTGAACCTAATGTTGGTCTAACATCAGAAACTGCTGTTGTTCTAACATTGGGTTCAGTAACTGTTTTCTTACCACATTCTCTTATAAATTTTCTACAGAATGGTTTTATGTGGCCTGGTTGATAACAGTATTGACAGATAAAAGTAGGTTTCCTTCTCACAGTGTTGATGGTAACTAAACTCTTAGAATCAGATTCTTTAACAAAGCTAGAAGATAGATAGGCAGAATTTACAATAGAAGAGGAAGGTTTCTCAACAAATCCCAGACCACATGAACCTGAATTTCCCATGCTTAGTACCTCATCAAGTTTGGAAGTACCTGCATTCCATTTAGCTATGATCTGTGTGTCTTTCTTGAGTTTATCCTTTACCTCTTTCAACTCAGCTTCAGCTTTGTCAAGATCTCTTTCATAGAGTTTCAACATGTTTTTCAGACACTCGATGTCATGAGTCAGTGCTTTGTTCTTCTTTATGAGTTTCACATTCTCTCTCTCAAGCCTGAGGAATGTTGTGTGCAGATCATCAAGAATCTCCTCCTGGGATAATTCTTCTTCTTGGGAGTACTCTTCTTCTAGATCAACTGTACCATGAAAACAGTCAAAGTTAGTATCATCACAATCAGAGAGTTCATCAGAGATAACCTGGGAATCATTGCTGTTCCAGTCTCCAAAAACGATTTCCTGCTTTGCTGTTGGTTCACCAATGTTAGAGTAACATTGTGATCCTAGGCAATTTCTGGAGTCTTCATTGGTCCAGGTGATCCTTGTGCATAGCGCAGCAGTTTTGATTTCCTCTGAGTGTTCTTCGGTACTTGTTCCAGATTCAAAATCATCTTCATTGAAGTCATCTACACAAACCCAATGAGAATTCCCTCTTGTTCTGAGGGTGTTAGCACATTCATGTTTATAGTGACCATACCCCTTACATTCATAGCACTGAACATCCTTTAGTTTTTCTACATCTTGAGGTGTGCTCTTAGATGCCATGTACTTAACAAATTTAGGGGGCAATTTCTTGTAACCGGGGCCATCATTACTAGTTAGTTTTTCTTTCTGTTTACCTTTGAAACCTAATTTACTAAACTTTTTGGTAATATTTCCATAGTTAGAAGAGATCAACTCATATTCATCCTCATCACTACCTGCAGAATCTGAACTAGTTCCAAGAAGGGCTAAAGCTAATTGCTTGCTAGACTTTCCTAGGAATTCTAATTCAAATTCTTTCATAGTGTTCATCAAGGTCTGGAAACTCATGTTGGCAAGATCTTTAGACTCATTCATAGCAATTCTTTTGACTGTAAACTTAGAAGATAGTGTTCTAAAGGCTTTATACACCATGGTCTGATTAGGAATCACAAAACCTAAGTTCTGACATTGATTAGATATATCAAGAAGTTTCTCAAAATAACTATCAATAGTTTCCTCTTCTCCCATCTCAATCTTCTCAAAGTCTCTCAAAAGTTTCCTATACTTAGAATCCCTCACAGCCACATCACCCTCACAATGTAACTCAAGTGTTTCCCATGCAGCTTTAGCAGTATCACAAGTTTGAACAAGTTTAAACATATGATTACCTATCCAGCTAAAAATAGCATTGAGAGCCTTCTCATTGTAGTTGTAGAGAGCAATTTCAGCGGCTGTCCATTGTCCCCTTGGCTTTGGCACCAGGTCAGCATCTCCATCTCTTGGCAGATAAGGGATGGTATAGCCTTCTAGTACAGCTTCCCAAGCTTTGAGGTCGATGGATTTGATGTGGACTCTGAGTCTGATCTTCCAGTAGGCATAGTTGTTGGGACCTTCCAATACTGGCAACCTGCTGGTATTGGGGTTGGAGCTGTCCATCTTGTCGTATCAACGCCAAACACCGGTGAAGTTGGTGCTTGGCTCTGATACCAATTGAAATTGTGGATCGGGTTGATACGTTGTTGATGTTAACTTAACACTGAAGTTCTAACAGCAGTTTGTGTTCGCTGTTAGTTCGACGATGTTACTTTAACAGCAGACCAGAGTAACAGTTTGCAGCGGAATAAACAAACACGAATTTAAGAAGTGAATATAGGATTATATTAACTTCCGAGCCGTAGGCAAAATACCACAAGGGTTTAACAAAGGCGTTCTCACAACTCTCAAGCTCCTCACTCTCGAATTGTTCAAACTAAGCAAAGCACACAAGAGTTGCTTCGACTATCTCTAAAAGCTCCTCACTCTTAGATCTATTCTAACAACTTAAAAACTTTGCTAAAGCAAGACAACACTCAACAACTGTAAATTAATCTCTCGGATTGATTAGCTCTTGTCTCGTTGTTTGTCTTGATGTACTTCACACCTATATATAGGTTCTTGATCTTCGACTTCAAGGTGTGTTGTACACGGTTGGTAATTCTCTTTGTTTCCTTCTCGAACTCCTCTTCCTTGTTCTCGCAGTCCTTCTTGAATAAAAGTTCCTTCGCCAGTGATCTAGCTAAGGAAAGACTCCTTCTTCAATTCAGGACTTTCCCTTGGAAGCTTTCCTAGTCGCACTAGACTTCTTCTTTCCTTTTATAAGCCGTTTGCTTTAATTAAGGAAACTTCTCATCTTGGAAACTTTGAGCGTCCAACCTAATGCAAGTTTGTTTCCTGAATAATAATCAAAGACAACTACAACTGTGGAACTCAGTTAGTTAAGTGAATAAGGCAAAACAATAATAATAATAATAACTAGATTGTAAAACAGTTTCTGGACGTGCAATGTTACTCTAACATTGAAAATCTCAATGTTATCCTAACATCCAGAAAACTTGCACTTTCAAAAACAAATACTATTTCTACTCAACCAAATTTCCCAAAAAACAAAAAGCCATACCATGTTCAGCAATGTCAAGTTTTTTGAGTATGGGGCTACACCACTAATCTGCTGAAAAAAAGTTCTAATGTTTCCAGCAAGTCCTGAAGAAATGCAAAGCCAATTAAGTACTCCCACCCAGATTTGATGTGTAAAGTTGCACCTGCAAAAGAGATGATCAATACACTCCACATCCATATCACAAAACACGCAATTGACATCACCATTTGAAGACACAACTCCTCTAATAGCCAAATTAATCTTGGTTGGGATTCTATCAAAGATAGCCCTCCATAACAGTGCCTTCATTTTCATCGGAGCATCAATCTTCCAAAGTGATTTGACGAGATAGTCCGTAGAGCAGTTTTCAACACGAGAAAGAACATCATATGCAGACTTAACAGAAAATCCATTGTGAACATCCTTAATCCACGTCCAGCGGTCCAGCTTATTAGAAATAGGGCAAAATTCTCCAATTAAAGAGAGTAAATCGTCAAGAAGAGTCATCTCTCAAGAGAAGAGTACTCTTCTCCAATTCCACTTCCAGGTCCATCCTTGAGGTGTCCACTCCCCCTTATCAGCAATTGCGGAATTTTTGTCTTTTGCAATGCTGAAGAGCCTACCAATTTTGGTAAAAAGTGGTTCCTCAGTAATCCACTTATCTTTCCAAAAGTAAGTACTTCTGCCATCACCGGCCTCTTTACGAATATTATCGATAAACCATGATTTGTTGCTGCAATCTTTATCAACATCCATCAGGTCTTTCCACCAAGTTGATGAGAGCCCTGGTCGACATCTGCCCCTATTAAAATCGGTAGGCTTAGTAGTTTTTCCATACTTAGCCTCAAGAATCTGAAGCCACGGGGAATCACCACCTTGAAGGATTCGCCATTTCCATTTCGAGAGAAGGGCTACATTGAAATGTTGCATATCTTTTATGCCAAGTCCTCCAAAATCTTTGTGTTTACAAACTTGCTCCCATTTGATCCACGAGATTTTGTTTGCATCTATGTTTCCTCCCCATAAGAACCGCCTTTGAATTCTCATAAGGTTCTTGACCGTCTTCTTTGGTGCTCTGTAGAAAGACAAAAAATAGAGAGGCAAGTTCACCATTACATAACTCACTAAAACTGCTCTTCCCCCAAAAGAAACATGAGCGTTTGGCCAATTTGAAAGCCTTTTATTAAGGGAGAAAACAGTTGGACTCCATGTAGCGGTGCGCCTGGGGTTGGCGCCAATTGGCATCCCAAGATACTTGAACGAAAGGCTAGCCTTTTGCAGTTCAGGATCTCGACGTATTCATCAATTACATCGTTATCTACATTAATACCCACAATGTTGCTTTTGATGTAGTTAATTTTGAGGCCTGAGATTATCTCGAAGTTTCTAAGAATAGCTTTCATTGCTCGCACATTTGAAACGGAGTTCTCACAAAAGAGAACAGTGTCATCTGCGAACTGAAGGTGAGTAACTTCCATCTGGTCATCTCCAAGAGCAATTCCTTTGAATAAATTTTCTCTAACTGTTGCTCTGATCAGAATACTCAGCCCTTCCACTGCGATATTGAATAATAAAGGAGATAGGGGGTCGCCCTGTCTCAAGCCCCGAGAGGGAGAAAACTGATCCGTAGGACATCCATTAACTAAGATAGAGGCCGAGGCTGATTGAATACATTCCATAATCCATTTTTGCCATTTCTGGGCAAAACCCAACAACCCCATCATCTTATTGAGGTAAGTCCAGTTGACGCTATCAAAGGCTTTTTCGAAATCAACTTTGAATAATAATCCTTGCTTCTTCTTCCTCTTCATATAATTAATTACTTCATTAGTTGAAAGAATGCAATCCAAAATATACCTCCCTTTGATAAAAGCCGCTTGCTCCTTCGAAATGACAGAGCTGATAACCTTGCTAAGTCTTGCAGCGAGAAGCTTTGCGAGAATCTTATAAGCTGCCAATTAAGGAAATGGGGCGGTACTCCGAGAGGCTCTGTGGATTCGACTTCTTTGGAATCAGGACCAAGAAAGAAGAGTTAAATCCACGAACCAGCTTGAAATTGGAATGAAATTCCGAGAAGAAGCCAAAGACGTCGTTCTTTATCAGATCCCAGAAGTTCTTAAAAAAATTCATATTGAAACCATCTGGGCCTGGACTCTTCATTCCGTCACAGCTCCACACAACAACCTTTATCTCACTCTCCGTAAATGGTTGAATGAGGAACTCATTGTCATTACTACAAATCTTATCTACTTCAAGGTTGTCAAAAAAAGGTCGACTCCATCTCTGATCGGTAAAAAAGATCTTCAAAGAACTCCTTTACCTTCTGTCTAACCTGGTACACATCCTCAGTCCAACAACCGTCAAGATACAGTCCTCTAATAGTGTTAATCGCTTGCCTCCTATTAATGCACCTATGGAAGTAGCGTGTATTTGAGTCCCCATATCTAATCCATTTTGATCTAGCTCTTTGGAGAATGAAAGCTTCCTTATGCGTAATTGCCTGCCACATGTAATATGACACTGTTCATTTAATAGGCACGTTTCGCGTATTATTAATTTAGATCAATTTTTGAATTCAAATTATCAAAATAGAAAGAAATTAAACATCTATGATCAAATTAAATTATAGTATAGGATTTACCGTCCATCCAACTTGGATTTTGTAGATATAGAAGGAATTAAGATGTAGAATATATTTTGCATATGTTATGCGATATGAATCCTTAATGTTAACCCCTCGTAATTCGAGAATCGAACCACAATAGATCATATTCTACAACATCTCCTGAGAATGGTAATTGCCTTATAACGGGTCTAAACGGCCTCACAGGCTCAACGATATCCACCCAAGTAAACATGAATCTTTGATGATTATGCGGTACCAAAATGGATTCTACGATGCCTCATAGACTAATGGCACCATGATGGGGCTTACAGGGTATAGAAGTCCCATACAAGGCACTACGGATCTTGAACAATTCTACGATACCACTGGAGGATCCACGATACCTTACAAGTTATGCACCAGGAAACCTATAGGCAAGAGCATGCCTCACATAGCTAAATTCCCGATGCCAAAAAAAGGAAACACGATGTCTCATATGTCAATGAGACTTAAATGGTTCTACGATACAAGGGAAGTCATCGTTGCATAAGGACTATCAGACACTTTGGTCTGAAGAGAAAGCCACGTGATAGAATACTATATTAAGACACTATAATTCTATGATTTTGAGGCCCTCTTAAAATAGCTTGTTTGTTTGGTCGTCCGATTAAGATCGATACCCACACCACTTCACGAGCGCGGACCCGCTACACTCGAATATGCGTCAAAATCAACACGACAACCTCACTGCCTGTCAAAATCAGAATCAATGGTCACATGCAATAAGTGACATACGAGGTTAAGGTGGACTCTTGCCTGGACTCTGGCCGACTGGGCCACACACGCGCTAAATGTGGTGCTTCATCTGCCCACACGGCCCCGTCCCCACCTCGAACAATTGTGGGCCACCCAAACATGGATTGGCACTTTGTAACCAAACTCCCCTCATCTCGACGTACCAATGGGTCATCATCCTCCTCTTCTAGACCCGTTCCTAGCCCAAATTCAACTCTGCCCTCTAAACCCCCCGCCCCCCAAGTCTGTAACGCCCTAGCCCATAATATCTCCTCATAGGCCCAACCTATCCCACCTAAACCCCTAGGTGGGGTACCAAAAACCCCGATTGAGATTCCCCTCCGTGCTCAACAAACTTTCCCTGAAACTAAGTCACGCCAATGATTTCAGATCGTTGTAGGGAGACCATTGCACCACAAAAGCGTTGCTCGACTATTCTTGAACATTTGGTCGTGGTAGGAATACCTCTCACGTTAAGAACGCCAAAGTGCGTGGCGCTATGTGGCGCCATGTATTCACCAGCGGACTCCAATGAAACACCCATTTGCCACGTCACAAGGGAGTGACACGTGGCATGATGACATGGTAGATAATACCGACGCGTCAAACAACGCCTACCAATGTGGCACCATTTGGCACCACGCTGACGGTGGCTAGCCCAGTGGTGGTCGATATTGACACGTGGCTCTACGTGCCGCCATGACACGTGTTACCACACGTCATGCCCCGATGACGCCTATGCGGGGGGCAAGTACCCCACCTGGAAATCACCCACACCCTCCCATCTATATTTACCTTGCCACACACCTATCTCCCCCCCCCCCCAAAACCTCTTCGCCACTCTCCCCCTTTTTGCGACCACTCCACCACCCCCATCCGCCTTCGCGGACGACTGCCCGCCGCCACTTTTCATTAATGGTACTACACCTCTACCCTGCCACGATACCACCACACCCCATCCACTACCCCTCGTCACCACCACCTCCTCACCTTGGACTACCACACCACCACCTCCCCACCTTAGACTACCATACCACCACCTCCTCTCTCTCCCGCGCAATACTCATTCTCGACCTCGTGCCACCCTATGCCACCGGACTCTACCGCCATGCCACCACCAAATGGCTGATTACCAAATGACGCCTCTGAACTCATGCGGCTCCTCCGAGACCAACGACGAGCGCCTTTGGACCCACAAGACACATCATATAGCAATATTCACAACAAGAGAACACCAACACCAATCTCTTTTCAAATAAATGAAGGCGACAACCCCCTCCCCCTGCGACTACTCCATCTCTGAACCCCGAAACACTACTGAACTGGGGGAATGGGTTCCAATGAGTATATGTGATCCGAACATTTTGGTAAGTCCCCACGGTCGCCCACTAGGCCTGCGAAACCCAGCATCCCATCACAACTTCACAGGTAGCGACCCATTATCAGGTATCATAATCTGATATGCACAACCATATGCACCGTACCTGAGGTGAATCACATGCCAGTCATCATGCGATAAGTGGCCCACATAAGCTAAGTGTCTCTTATCCCGAACCATATGGCGGGAATCAGCTTCCATATGGCTTAGGAATTATATTTGTAGACAGAACAATGTGTGACGCAGTTTAGGTTCATGCTCATAACCACCACTTCTAATATACAGTACCTTATGTGCCATTTGGGTCTAGGAAACGGACCACCGAGCCCGCTGTCACTGACAGACAACAGAGCCCTACTATTGATACTCATAGAAACCCGTTGTCACATTGATCGTGCCCGTCATATTATTGATCAACTCCCATTTGTCAGTTGCAGTGTAGTCCACACCGTAGGATACTCTAGAGGTATTTGGGTTCTATACTACATGCAATCAAATCATACTTCAGACACTGACCACAGACACACGCTCCAAACATTGGGTATAGGGTACGAGAAGATTGATGTTTGTCCAAATCAGTCTTTCTTGTTCTACATGTTGTTGGCGAGTGACTACTTTAAAAAATATCTAGTATGTGGGGATGATAAGTACAAGTTTGGTAGGAAGTCGAAGGTCGCGAAGAAAAAATTGTGGTACTTCACTCTAGGTCCTCATCTTTAGAGGATATATTATACCGTCGGCACTGCAAAGCATATGACTTTCATTTGAAGTGTCGAGAGGAAAATGATCGAATGATTCATCCAGCTTGGGGCGAGGCATGGCGCCACTTTGATCAGACGCACCTAGATTTTGCAGCAGAGTCCAGGAATGTACTACTAGGTATGTGTACGGATGGATTCACACCATTTGGAGCATTTAAAAAGAATTACTATTACTGGCCTGTGTTTGTCACCCCGTATAACCTCCATGTCGATCTTTGCATAAGGAATGAGTTCATATTTTTTAGCCTTATCATTTTCGGTCCATAGAGTTCCGGAAAGAACTTGGATGTATTGTTGAGACCACGGATTGACGAGCTTAATGCCTTATAGAGTAATGGTTTGCAAAAGTATGGCATCTCTATAAAGGATAACTTTCAATTCCGAGTGGCCCTGGTGTGGACCATTAGCGATTTTTTAACATATGAAATGTTGTCCCAGCGGAGTATGCACGGGAAGTTACCGTGTCCTTATTGTATGGGGGACACAACATCTTTTACATTGAAGAATGGCAAAAAACCATGCTTCGTTGATTGTCATCTTCGGTTTCTGTCGACACGTCATGGGAGGAGGGACGATAAAAAGTCTTTCTACAAAGGTTGAGGGGCACCCGAAGGACCTATTATTAGGAAATCAGGCCATGAAATGGGGGAAATTGTGGATCAGCTTGGGCATGTGGATTTGGGGCCCAAAGTAAAAAATCTCCCGGGGTTTGGTACATATCATAATTGCTGTAGAAAGAACATCTTTTGGGAACTACCTTATTGGTCCACAAACTTGATTCGTCACAATCTAGATGCCATGCACTGCGAGAAGAACTTTTTCCATAACATCATAAACACAGTGTTAGATGACGCTAAGACAAAGGACAACATCAAGTCTAGACTAGAGTTGGAAATCTTGACTACCTGCAAAGAGTTATTTTTAATACCCGTTTGCCGAGGAACCACCCTTAAAAAGCTGAAGGAAACCTACTGTCTCACGCGGGAGCAAAAGAGTAAGGTGCTTGATTGGTTGGCCGAACTCACGTTTTCAGACAGATACGCCTCCAACTTAGGTCGATGTGTGCAAAAGTAGCAAGGAAGGTTGTTCGACATGAAGAGTCGTGATTGTCACGTCTTCATGCAGAGATTGACTCTGATAGCTTGTTCTTCCGGGCCATTTTCACTTCATAGGTTTTGGCCATCGATATGCAGTGACTTGAGGAATATATCGTTGCTACGATGTGCAAGTTGGATAGGATATTTCCGCCTTTCTATTTTGATTCTATGGAGCATTTGGCCATAAACCTACCGTACGAGGCTAGAGTTGAGGTCCAGTCCACTACAGATGGATGTATCCATTCGAGAGGTACAATTTTTAATGAGCTTAATCACGTATTATTATTATTGTATTTAACCTATCTATAATTGACGATTTGTTTGAATTAGGTGTATATGTGATATTAAGGGGTTAGTGTTGAATAAAGCAAGGGTCGAAGGATGCAAAGCCAATTCATACCTACTTTCGGAGCTAGCCAATTTGTGTTCCCAATATCTGGATATCTCCGCACGTACTAAATATATCCGCCTCAACAGGAACGAGACTTTAGATAGTATGGAGTGGGACGATGAGTTGTCCATATTTCGCAAGAGATGGGCGCATGTAGGATCATCGAACAAGAAGAGGCAGTTGACGTTCGAAGAAATAGAGCAAATTGAACTTTACACGCTACTTAATTGTATAGAGTTGGACGGCTGGGTCGAGTGAGTCAACATTAAGTTTACGTAACTGTCACTTATTTTATTAATTTGTTCTAACTTGTTCGTTTGTTTCTCTCATGTTGTTTATAGAAGAGGAGTATGGTGGTCTCTGTCCCATGGAGCTGTAGGCAATGAGGAATATAGAATATGTGGCATGGTTCAAGCAGACCTATTCCATTAGTAAGTACGTGTCAAACGATCGTGTAAAATCGTTTATCGCTGGTCCCACAATTTCGGTGTTGCAGTTGATGGCTACATTGTGAACGGGTTCAGGTTCCACACAAATATGCATTTGGGCCCTAGGAAGAGTGATTGTAACGAGGTTTACGTGAAGAGAGACAGGGAGGATCCGACAACACCAACTTCTACGGGACTTTAAAAGACATCTTAGAACTGGAATATTGGGGAGGGAGGAGACCGCTGCACATTGTGTTTTACAAGTGTAGGTGGTAGGATATTGACCGACTAGGGACGGAGGTTCACGAGACGTACAATGTTGTTGATGTTAACCCACGACGTTCAATCGCTACCAATGATTCGTTTATTTTTGCAAATCAAGCCCTTCAGGTGTACTACACCCCGTACCCAAAAATGACAAACGGTCGGCCGAGTCGAAATGGATGGTTGTCTGTATCTACTATTTCGGCATGGCATGTAAAGGATATGTCGTCACTGAGTGATTCGTACAGGTGAAAGCGAGGATGTCATTTCAAGTGCTTCAAGAGAACGAATCTATAGGGTTGAATCTATTTGTAGACTTAAGCTCATTTAATATGGATATCCAATTTGGGGCTGGTGAGTTTGAGGCGGTTGAAGGTATTAGTGCAGACAAGGAAGATGGAGCTAAACTCAAAAAAGGAGATGATGGCGCAATGGAGTTAGATTCAGATGATAGTGGTGAGTCTCATTATGTTGAGAATATGGTGTAATAATAGTCAGTTTATTTGATGTTTACGATTCATATTTATTGTTTGTGGCAAACTTATTTTTTTCGTCCAACGTTGTATAATGCAATTGAAACAAGTTTTATTATAAGTTCGCAATATATGTAAAAAAGAACATAATATAATGATAAATACATCGTTAACCCGTATTTAAAAAAAAAAGAATAATTACACTAACAGTTCAATATATAATTAAAATGAAAAGTACACAATTTAGTTTCAATTAAACTAATAATAGTTCAACATACAAATTACACAAGTTAATGAAAATTACATTAAAAGTCCAACATGAAAGACATAACATTAATAGTCCAACATGAAATAAATTACATTAATAGTCCCAAATGAGTACATATTTAAATAAAATACCACTAGACACTCTCATCGTCGCTCATATGGTAAGTAACATCACCACTGGCATCTGTGGGCCCATCACCAATGTCACTATTACCATCAAGATCTACCACATCGTCAACACCGTTAAAGAAAGCATCCTCATCCACGCCACTGGCATCCACATCCTCGTAATTCGGGGCATATGCAGGCGTTGTAGAAGAGTTGGGAGCAAATGGATCGAACGCCTGACGGTGTGGTCGTGGCGGCCTAGGAACCATATAACGAACTCCAGTCCTGCGTGCCGATCCCATGAACGCCTCACTAGTAAGCTCTGGAGGTGCAGTACCACTCGTCTGGGTAATGTGTTGGCTCAAGGACTGGATATACGACCATAGGACGTCAACTCTCGAATCTTATGTCGTCCGCAACTTCTCGTCCTACGTCTCCAAATCCTCGACGTAGGCCTGCAAGTGGTCTGACTGCTTACTGAACTTTATACCAAATGACTCTAGATGGCCCTCGTTCGGCAAGCTCTTCACATTCCCATTCCTCATTCCTCTAGTCGTCCTACCCCACAGCTCGGGATCAACCATGGACCATTTTGGCGGTGGAGGATACCTCTCTCTCAGCAAGCCAGTGTACTTCTTCTGTTAATGCATGTAAGAATTAGTATTAAGATAATAATAAGGGAATTAATTGAATGCACGGAATAATTAACAAGGATGTAATTGAAAACACTTACGTAAATAACTATGTACGAGTCATCAAGACAAATGCGACTCGATCGTTGTCCGAAAGTTTGCCCCGTGGGCTTCTTCGTATGGCAGAAACACCACGCCTCATCGTGTCGATTAAGGGTGGTCCGATGGGGCTTCGCCATCACCTACACATTTGAATAAAGAGTGCATTAAACTAAATTACACATGTATAATAATTTTTAATCACGAGTATACTGTTAAATTTTATAAAGCATACTATATATCCGATGTTTAATCTCGTCGTAGTCGATGGATCCACCGAAAAAAGTGGGAGATGCATGTCGCATCTGCTTTGGGGTCAGTGTAAAACACCGATTTTTAAGAAAAGAAGTATAACTGTCTGTTTGTCAAAAGTTTCTTAAATATTACCTGTAACTATCATCTCCCTTTTGTCTTGTTTTTTAATTTAGATCATTAAGCATGGGTGACATTTTTATGTAGTTTATGCCACTTAACAATAAAAATAAATATATATATATATATATGCTTTTCTTATAACTTAAACTAGAAACGCTGGCACGCGGTCCCCGCGTGATTAAGAATTTATTTTAATTTATGTGGTAAAAGAATAATTTGAATAAGTAAAGATTAAATAAATAAGGATAGAGACTTTATATAGAAAGTTTTAAATTTTGGAAAACTAAATATTCAATCACAATAATTAATATAGTTATTGATTCTACTTAAATTATAAGGCTAAATTAGGAACTCAATAATTAAACTATTGTGCTAACAAAAAAATTATAAGGCTAAAACCGGAAATCAAAAGTTTGGTATCACAGTTTGTCTTTCTTTATATAATAGTATAGATAAGCCTCACATTCAAGTCATGTTATCTTTTGTGTATCAATAGCCGGTTAAGTTAATGATAGCATTTATTAATTTATGAGAAAACGTGTTATTGAGCAGCACTAATTCGCTTCAAACTCAAATACATTTAAACCCTAATATATCCTTAATTAGAGGCGAGCTTAAGGTTTTCGTGGTACTATCGCGCGCGCAGCCGCTCATTGCTTACTTTCGTTCCTTTTACATCAAATTTCACCGCTTCGGTTTCCTTCCTTCAGGTAGATTGTGGCTTTTTCTTCCTTTTGTGTTTATCCTTTTTATGTTTATAAATCGTGAGTATAGCATGACATAAATTAATCATTGAGTTGTATGAGTTTGATCATGTACAAAATTATGTGGGCCACGGTTCTTTAGCTTGTAAGTGAATATGTTGCCGCATGAATAATTCTTAGGATATCAAAATCTGATCGCTTACAATCCTAACCTCTCTTGCATTGTAATTCATTATTATATTATATATCTCATAATCACATTATTATGTTTGCAAAAAAAAAAAAAAACTGATAGGTATACTTGATGCATTAACTAAGTTTAGCCTATACGATCTGATGTTGTAGTGCAAAGAAAATTGATACATTAGGCTGATAAATCTTACTGATCAAGGTTACAAACGCTTAGATAATTATATATTTCATATAATAGTATATGTATAATTACCTTTCTTATTTTGAGTGCGTAAAGAACTTTTAAAAGTAAAGCAAGCAGCTTACATTATATTAATGTACGTTAGCATTACACTACTTTTTATTTCGAACACTTTCACATACATTGCGCAATAAATACTTTAAGAAGGGAAATCAGTAGATTCTTAGAAAACAGAGCTATTTTTCTTATTATAACTTAAAAGTGCTAAAGAATTTTTCTTAAGACATATGAATTGAGATTTAACAAGCATATATGTGTATTGTTCATATTTGATAACTTGGCATGGGTGTGTATTTTATATGTTTTCAAATTAGTTGTACGAGAGTTGTGTATAGGTAGCGTGCATCCGGATCATGCATGAGATTCGATTTAAAAGAAAATATTCTTGCATAATACCTAGTAACTGAGGTGTCCTGCAGACAAAGATTATTAGTAGTATTAATAGAGTTTTGTTAGGACATATAAAGTTCAGAATTCAAGTTTGTTCTTAATGATTGTTTGTTGACTAATAGGTAGTTAGACTAGACTTCTGGTATTTTGCGCCTCTTTGCATAGTAACTCAGGTGAGTGTTCCTAAACTCTACTATTTGTGAAAACTGGAAAGAATGTGTGTATTTATATGTATGCACGACGATCTATAGATATAAACTCTTGCATTTTAAACTATTTTCTATTCCACTGCATTACGAACTGTTTTTCATTTCTTCGTCATTGTAGGCTTTCTGTATTGCAAACTCTTTAAAGGTTAACTTAGTAAAAGTGGTTTATGTTAAAAGGTATTGATTTGGATATGATGAAGGGTGTCCCGTTGAGTATTCTGCTTTGCCCCCTTGGCCCATTCCCTCGCAGGCACAATGAGAGTTTCGTTGTGTCTGTGTTGGGTATTCTGTTTATGTATGCACCATGGCATACTATCTGATTATGGGGTAGCTCCTCATACAGGGCGATAAGGAGTATTCGGGTGGAGTTATAAGGTTAATTGGCATCAGCAAACACGGGGACGATATTCATCATATCGAGTTTGATTGTTCAGTTAAAGTTACATATTGCGAAACTACGCATATTTTATAATTGCATACAATTCTTGCATGGCATGTGTGTGCGCTTTCGTTAAAGTATTTTATTTAAAGCAAAGATTTTTTAAAATGTTGTCACTTGCACACACGCATGAACATTCACTGAGATTTTTATCTCACAAAACGTTTTTGTTTTTCTTTCCTTCCTTCCAGATTATGATGAGCTAGGTTGCTACTGCGTACGGACTTGGGAGCCCTGGGTCTTGGGGAGTGTTCGAGTTAAGCAGGATATTTTATTAGTGATTGTTCTTTTTTCTTGTTTTAGGGTATTTATTTGACCTTTGTTTAGAGAATTTAAGACTTAGACTTGCTCTGATGTTGTTCGGTTTGACCCTGAATTTTCGGGGTGTTACAGTCAACCCTCCTCTCTTGTTGATCTATGTTCTCCGCGAAACTGTCTGGTTGCACTGCGGACTCCCATTGCGCTATCGCTTCCTTCTTTACCACATCGTTCATCCAGGTCTTCGGGCGACCCACCCACTTCGCATCATCCTTCCTCGCATAGTAATTCTTCTTCGTGTTGTGGACCAACTCCTTATACCACTTCTTGGCCTTCGCCTCGTATGCATCATGTACCTTTCGCCAATCTTTCTTACAAATCCCATACGTTGCTACAATTAAGTTTTTAAGATTATTCAAATTATTTTATTTTATGATAGATAATACACTAAATTAAATAAAATACTTATGTAATAAATTCTCACCGTAAATTTCTTCCACATATCGTCTCTAACCTCCTCGGGCATCGACAAGTAGGAGAGATAAAACTTGTTCATAAACTGTCTGATGTGATCTGTGATCGCCGTTGAAACTAAGGAGCTCTTCTGGAAAAAACCCCGAGGAGTCAATGTAATGATCTCTCGCTTCGACTGATCATGTGTACCGTAACACCTCAAGAGGGTCCCATACCCGCAAGCTCCTATGTGCCTGTGGATGCTCCTGCTACTGGAGCCTCGGTCTCGGTCGGCCTAACACTCGGTCCAGCTCCGGTGGACTCTACTGATGGTGGTCTCTGGTGACTAGACCTAGATCCAAAATATGTACGGGGCGTCTGGCGCGACGATGTTGCAGGAGGTTGATCATCACCTCTGAAAGAAATGTGTCGTTGTAGAGGAGTAGATTTTGTAGATCTATCATGCGACCCACAACCCCAGGCCTGGACAAGTGGTTTGCCAGAAGCGCGACGTTGAGCATCGGCAGCAGGTTCATTGGCGGCTGCGCCGACTAGACTACCCCAATTGGTAAAATGTATTTGAGGTCTGAGACTACCTTTACCTGTCGAACGTGGTTGGCGTGTAGAATCGTCCGACATCACGACTCAACGTATATTACGAACTAAGTAAAAAAGATATAAGTTAGATCATTGATAGGCTATAGAAATTCCCTAAGACATAATCATTATTAAGTTATAGAGATTCGCTAAAGGCAAAATCAAAGTTTAACATCCAACAATTATACAACTTGGCGAGATTCCTGAATACAACATCAGCTCCAAGTTATAGAAATTCCCAAAAGGCATCGTCATTTCTAATTTTTAGAGATTCCTAAGTATCATTTGTTCTAAGTTATGTAAACGCTAAAATAAGACATGTAAAAACAAAATTAACAATTTTGAATTAAATAAACTAATTAAACTAAGAAATCTAATATTTAAAATATCAAATTTAACACATGCAAATTTTAAACTAACAATCTTAAACCAAATAAGCTAAACTAACAATTTAACATATAAAAATAATATTAAAACATAAATCTGAGAAAAGGTGGAAAAGTGAAAGGAGGGGGCGGTCGCACCTTTGGGGGAGGAAGAGAGAAATTGTGTGGTGTGAAAATGAGGAGAAGAGGGGGTATTTACAGATAATATACACCCCCTACCCCCCCCCCCCCCCGAATCTGCGATGGTTGGGTGGTCGCAGATGCGCCCTGTTGCGACTGCCCAATAAAAAATGAATAAGTAACTTTTTAAATGAAATAGGTGAGAAAATTTGTGTTAAATTAAACCGTTCTTTATATAAATAAAAAAAGTGAAAAATCACTTTAACCCCTATCTGTTGGTCGTTTATCACTTACTCCTTAAATTATTAATTTTATCACTTACCTCTGTGAGCTATGATAATCACATCACTTTTAAGTTTTACCATCAAGACGTAATTAAGTCTTTTTTTTAGACTCGGGCGTAATAGCACGTGTGATGCACGCTATCAGTTAAGCAAGAGCAAAATAGACATTCTCTTTACTCAACTGGTAAGTGATAATCGGTCATAGTGCCAGGTGTAAAGTGATTCTTTCTTAAACAAAAGCCAGTTTATAAAACAAAAATAAAATTAATTTTAAAATATTTATATTTATATCATAAATAAATAAAAAAAATTAAAAAATATATTTAAATCCCAAAAAGTTGTTTCTTTCATAAAATTAAATTGAATATTCTCATTGTTTCATCTTTCTCTCCCTCTTGACCAACTTACTTCTCTTTTGTGTCCCTCTCATTTGAACTACCACTACACCAAAACCATGCAAATGCATGGAAAGTCATGCATCTGAATTTGAATTTTCGGATGCATGATTTTTTGCATCGCAAAATTCTCATGTAATTGCCCTTAAGGTCAATTGCATCCAAAAAATTCGGATGCAATTGACCTTAAATCAATTGCATGGGCATTTTCGAAGACACAACGGGGAGTTTGTTATTAAAAATAGCATAGTTTTTTTTTTAAAATAAAAGTGTCATCGGGGTAAGTTTTGGGTGATATATATATATATATATATATATATATATATATTAAAAAGAGGGTTTCTTTTGCTGGGGGGAAAAAAAGGCATAGGGTTTTTTTCTAATTTAAAGTGACGTGGGGTGGTCTTTGTTATTAAGTAAAGGAAAAATCATGGGCTAATGTGAAATGGCAAAATAAAAAAGGTGAACATAACTGGGCCAGAGGGGAAGAAGGAGGCCAATTAAATAGTCTGGTAAAAGATGTAAAACAAGCTCAAATAAAGGGCCCAAAAGGAACAGAAAAATTGGAGGATGGGAGAAACAAGCCGTGAATAAAGCTTTGATTTAAGTACACCATACCAATCACAATATTGCTACATTTCTCCAATTTTTTAGCTAAGGCTTGATTCTTAAAACATACAAGTGTTTATGTTTTGTAACTTGTATATGTTAAATGAGTGTTTGCTTTTAATTTTTTATTTGTTGTTTTACATAGGGCAAATCTCTTCAGAACCAGAAACTTATATGTCATTTGAATTGAGAGCTTGAGGTATAGTTTATATAATAACTAAATATTGTTTCGAATTTGTTGTAGATCTTCATGTTTACGACATAGTATGATGCGACTAAGGTTTTTTTTTTTATGTATACAAATCAAAATATTGTTATATTTCTCAAAATTTGTTTACATGATTTTATAGTTTAATTTAAGCTTATATGTATTTGTATATATTTTGCAACTTGTATATGTTAAATGTGTGTTTCTATATAAAGTTTAACTTGTTATTTTACATCCCACAGGAGTAGGACTCTTCAAAAGCAGTTTGTTAAAACTTGCACGTCATTTTGATTAAGGCTCAGTTTGTTTGCCAGGAAATTAGGGGAAAATGAGGGAAAATAAGGGAAAATGAGGGAAAAAAAGATTTTCCAGGAATGTTTTTAGGGAAAATAAAAATTTCCCTTATTTTCCATGTGTTTGGTTGTATACTTATTTTCCGGGGAAAATTACTATTATACTTAAAGTTTCTTTTATATTTTATTACTAACGTAACTACTTAAAAATTATAATTATACTTTGTATTTTGTAATATATGTTAAAAATAAAATTTAAAATATATTTTGTTCAATTAGTTAATATTTTATCTACGAATTTCTTCTTAAAGTTATTTTAAAACTGTCTACCATTTTCATTACTTAATTAACTTGACTTATTTATTTTAATATCACAAGTATCACTAATAAAATAAATAGCAAAGAACATAAATAATAAAAACACGATAAAGGTTAAAACACCATCTAATCCTTAAACTACATAAATTATTATGAAAATTATGAATTAAGAACTACGCACCTTGTGATGAAGAAGATTGAAGATACTGCAAAAGTATTGTTCTTGGATGTGCTTATATATAGCTGAAACTGAAATTAAAATTTTCGTGTTGGTGAGAAAACTAAAAAATTTCAAAATTTTCAAACGATTTAGAGTATATTGGCAAATTTCTTCCCACCTTTTTTTTCTTCTTCTTTTGATACGGTTCTTTCCACCTTTTTTTAGGAAGAAAGATAAAATTCAAATCTTTATGGAGTGAGAAAAATTTGAATATATATTCCTAGCTTTTCCAGAGATTTCCTTTCTTTTCCCGGAAAATCTTAAATTGCCAAACACATGGAAAAAAATATTTTCCCTTATTTTCTTTTCTTTCCCCCAATTTCCTGGCAAACAAACTGAGCCTAAGAGCTTAAGGTATAGTAAAATTTGGATTGTTGCTTTGAATATGCAGCGGATCTATTTATATACAACATATCTATTTGTATACAACATAGTGTGATGTGATCAGGGTCGGATCTATTAAGGGGCTAAGAGAGCAGTAGTCCCCCATTTTTTTAAAATTATTTTTTACCCATGTATACAAATATATAGCGGGGTTCTTTTCTAAAATTAATTGGGGTCTTGATGTAGGAAGTATAAATTTATAGACAACAATTAACAAAATAGAATAAAACGGAACTGCATGGCACCGATGACTTAAAGTTAAAATTTGAACATTGCAAAATTTACCCACGTATTATGTTTGATTCACAATAGCCTCATATAATATTTGGTTAACAAAACATTCTTATTTATATACAAACAAAATAGCAAAAAACTCTACTAGTAATTGATTTATATGCATGTAATAAAATCAGAAGACTTGATTTAAATTACTTTAAATAAGACATACAATATTATTTGTTTAAAGTTAGTTATATGCATACTTTATTTTTATTATTTTTTTTAGAAAATATTAGTTTCTAGATCTATTAGGACATAAGCATGGTATAAACTTGTTTTATGATGCTTTTATTCAATTTCAAAAAAATGTAAAAAAGTTATAGCATTACCTTTTTAAGTACTTATATATTTGATTAACTTGCAATGCATGAAAAAACTTCATAGGTTATCGATACAATCATGATGAAAGTCATAAAACACCAACTTCTGTGAGCATTCATGGAAGCCCGAAAAAATTGATTCAAAATTTATGCCTACTACTTTTAAAAAAATATTTTTTTAGCACTCTCGATACTCAAATCCTGGATACACCACCAAATGTGATTAAGATCTTATTTTAAGTATACAACATAACACTGCTCATTTAATTTCTACAGTTTTTCCTTTCTTATTACTATTATTTGATTCTTATTGAAATTTTGCACAAGTCCTTTCAGTAACCACTTCTTAAAATTAATCCAGTGAAATGACCGTGACCAATATACTCCCCCTATATTGTGTCTCTTAGATTTCTTTATGAGGGAATTTTGAATTTGTCCTCAAATCTTGCATGTGATATGCACATGAATTCTAATTGGGTTCCCCATTCGTTTTCGTCCAATTTTTTGAATTATTTATTACATTTAGACTTTTATTATTTTATATAATAACCACATTTAACGTATTAAAATTAAAGTAAAACCCCCACATTGTAGTTGTGTCTATGTTTTTTTTTTTTTTTTTTGATGAGAATAAAATTATATAAATTTAACCAAGAGGACTATTCAGCAGTACATGAGAAACCCATCTGCAGAGGCAAAAAAAAACCCAAAACAAGCAAACAGACAACTTAGAGGATTTCCTCGTGAAGCCGCTCTAAAGAAATTCGACCCGTCCAGTTGTTCGCCATCGTCCATTTCGCTGCATTATGCGCCTCAAAATTTAGCTCGCGAGGAATTTTCAAGATTTCCCAACAAGGCATCTTGAGACAAAGAGAACGGGCTTCAAGGATATCAACTCGGCTGCTCCAATTCAGCGATTCATTATGGACATTCACTTGAGTCGTCACCTCCTCTGCATCACTAGCAAACGTTACCAACAGGAGATTAAGTTCAAAGGCTCTCTTCAATGCAAGCAAAAGAGCAGCAGCTTCCGCTGCCGAAGGGTCAAATGCCCATCCCATTGTTGATTCTGCATAGGTGACAAAACCAGCTGCATTGAAGATCAAAAAGGCCCCTGCCATTTTACCTGAACTAGGATCAAAAGCTGCATCCACTTTAATATTTACCCATCCCGGAGAAGGATTATGCCATTTAATAAGAACCTGATTATTGGGAGAAGGGGGAGACTGGGAGCAAGAGTGCTCTTTTGCACGCCTGGATATGGATTGGAAAAATGAGAGGAAATCAGGCACCGGTTTATCATGGATAATCAAATTCCGTCGATCCCAAAGAGACTGCATTGCTATTACCGCAAAATTAATGAACTCAATGAATTCCTCCTTAGGAATTAAGGATCCATTATTAGTGGAAATGATTTTAATCCAATCAAGAAGCTCAAAAGTCTGAAAAGCCGAGATTCGTATATTCCACTTTGAATGAAACCATACTTGATGAGCAAGATAGCACTCCATAAAAAGATGTTTCATAGATTCTAGGGAAGCGCCACAACTAGGACATGATTGATTATCAATAGTAAAAATATACTTGAGCCTGTCACGAGAATGAAGAGCATTGTTGATAATCCGCCAAAGAAAGATCCGACTACGGTTGTGTATTGGCAGATTCCAACATTTCTTGGACATGATAGCCGTGGGGTGATCTTCTGCTTGGAATCTGTGGTGCTGATCCGATAGATATGCGCTCTTGGTAGAGAAGACTCCTTTCCTAGAGGGAGTCCATACCAAGTGCAAGGGTTCCACCGAGGGAATAATGCGGATTTTACAGATTTCAACAATTGTTTGCTCATCAAAGATTTTGTGGAGGCTTTCCAAGTCCCACGATGCTGATTCAGTATTGATAAGAGATCTCACAACAGCAAATTGGAAAATCAGATTTTGCGGAACATTCTCGTAAGAGGGAATAAATGAAGGGATGGATGGGATCCACGGATCTTGCCAAGTGCGAATAGTCGATTGAACCGCGACTCGGAAGCATGCGTCTTTAGCAATAACTTCGCGAGTTTTATTAATGCCGCGCCACAAAGGAGAACAACCATGAAACTGACTTTGCGTCTCCATAAAATTCTTACCCCGGAGGTATTTAGCATGAAGGAGCCGAGACCATAGAGATTTATTAGGATTTGCTGCCATTTGCCAAGAATATTTAGCCATCAGAGCACGATTCATATCCAGCGAACGACGTAATCCAGTTCCCCCCCGAGACTTAGGCTGGCAGATCCGATCCCAAGAGACGAGGCAAAGTCCTTTCTTGTTGCCACTGTTCGACCACCAAAATCTACGCATGTGAGCGTCCAGAGCATCACATACTCCAATAGGAAGAAGCCCAGAAGTCATAGAGTAATTAGAAGTACTCCCGGCAACCGATTTAAGCAAGACTAATTTCCCGGCTTGAGATAAATTCACAGCTTTCCAACCAGTATATTTTTTTGAGATATTAGAAAGAAGAGATTTGCAGGATTCTTTCGACTTTTTCAGTTTGCAAAATGGAATTCCAAGATGGTCGAGATTATGATTGCATTCTTTGAAATTCAGCCTCTCACATATATTGTGTTTCAAATCAATGCTGGCATTGCGACTGAAGTGGATGACCGACTTATCATAATTAACTTTCAACCCCGCCCAAGATTGAAGAGTATCCAAACACTTTTTCACCGAACTAACTTCTTGATGATCCGCTTTGCAAAATATGATCAAATCATCGGCAAACATCAAGTGATTAATCGAGGGGGCATCTCTTGATATTTTAATACCCTTTAAGTTTCCCTCTTGCTCCTCTCGAGCTATTAACCTGGAAAGAATCTCAAAATAGAGGATAAAAAGGAATGGAGAAATAGGGCCTCCTTGGCGAATCCCACGAGATGGCACAAAATTTCCAAAAGGAGAACCATTAACAAGAACAGAGAAAGAAGCAGAAGAAATGCAATTAAAGATCCAGTTAATGAATACACTGTCAAATCCAAGATTACGCATGATCGAACACAACAGAGGCCATTCTACATGATCATAAGCTTTTGCAATATCTATTTTGATGGCCATAAAAGCTTTACCACCTTTTTTGTGGTTCAAGAAATGCATAATTTCATGGGTGATGGCAGTATTATCTGAAATCAGTCTCTTAGGCACAAAAGCAAATTGAGACGGGGAGATAATGTTGTGGAGGAGAGGTTTTAAGCGGTTTGCCAAAATAGTTGTAATAATTTTATAGAAAACATTACAAAGACTTATGGGCCTAAACTGCTCCACCTTATTTGCTTTATCATTCTTAGGAATAAGCGCAATAAATGTATGATTAAAAGACTTCAAGGGAGCATTCTGGGAAAAGAAATAACTAACTGCAGATAACAGATCATTAGAGACTAAGGGCCAAAAATGTTTAAAGAATAATGGCGGAAAACCATCTGGACCCGGTGCAGAGTTAGAGTTCATGGAAAACAGAGCATTTTTTATTTCCAACTCATTAGGCAAGCGACAAAGATCAATGTTATCTTCGTTAGACAGAACAGGGGGAAAAAGGTTGTCAATATTGTACGGATAAGGCGGGGCAGTATGAGCAAAGTCCGAATAGAACAAGAGGCGGAAGTAATTAACAAACCGTTGCCCGATTCCTTTCCAAGTATAGTCCAGGGAGTTGTCAAAACGTTTAATGTAGAGAATGCGATTAACATTACGGTGCATTATAGTAGATAAATGAAAGAACCTGGTATTGGCATCGCCAAGTTTTAACCACTTAACTCTGGACTTCTGTCTCCACATGTCGCCTTCGACTTTGAGCAATAAGTCGAGGGATTCCTGGAGAGAATTTTCAGCTGTAAGGTTCAGCGAATTAGGAGTATCTGACTGGATAGCTTCAATTTTTTGAATTGTCGAGGCTATTTTAGACTGAAGCTTTCCAACATAGACGCGATTCCATTCCTTCAAGTCAGATTTAACCCTTGTTTTCTTTGAGGAGAGGATACACGGGGGATTACCTGTAACCTGAGAATTCCAAGCATTAGATACAACAGCATTACACATAGGGAATTCTAGCCAGAAAGAACAAAATCGAAAAGGTTTTGGTCCTGATGCTGCAAGGGGATTGGTGTCAAGCACAAGTGGTTTGTGATCAGATTTTAGCGCGGTGCTGTGTAACACGGATGCTTGATTGAATAAATCTATCCAGTCCGAATTTGCAACAGCTCGATCAAGTCTCTCCTGGATATTAGAGGATCCTAAACGCTTATTACTCCATGTGAAAGGGTTGCCTCGAAATCCCAAATCAATAAGATCACAATCCAGAAGTCCTTTCGATAGGCAAGAAAATGACGATGACGCTAATTGTCTTCCTCCAACCTTTTCACTAGGATCTGTGATATCATTAAAGTCACCAATAACACACCATGGCCCAATATAAGATCGAGCAATAGAGGTAAGTTGTTGCCAAAAAATAGTTTTCGAACACAAACTTGGATGGCAGTAAACTGAGGATAAGATTCAGTTGGAGGAGTGATCTTGAGAGGAAATAAGAGCTGAAATAATAGAACTAGAAGACGAGAGAATAATCAAGTGAATTTCATGGTTCCATGCAAGGCAAAGGCCTCCTGCTTTACCAACAGGAGGAATAAAAATGGAATTAGAGAGGGACTGAGATGAGAGAAGAGACGTGAGATCATTAACACGGCTAGTTTTAACTTCGCAAAGAAAGAGAATGTGAGGTAAGTGTTTCTTAAGAAGAGCTAAGAGAGCCCTTCTAGCCGCAGGATTACCCATCCCACGGCAGTTCCAAGATAGAATTTTCATCGTTCTACTCCATCGGCCCATTCGGGGCTAGGAGTAGTTTCATCAAGCAGGTAATGAGCATCACTTGCGGGGGACTGGATAATGCAGATTGGAGTGGTTGAATGCTGATCGGAGGCGTAGACATCAATATTATAAACAGAGGTGTGCATTCTTTTAGCTCTGAAAAAATGTCTGTTTGTAGATAACACAGACGATGGGATAGTATTGGAGTAGGAGTTAGTTATGGTAGTTGGTATTTTGCATAAATTTGCAGGGATAGCGGTTGGGCTGGACTCATCTTCAAATTCAAGCATGCGAAGAGGACCAGTTAAAATATCACTTGCTTTGGGCCTTTTGTAAGGGATGGGTGGAACGAATTGTTGGGCCCGTTTCCGAGATGGATCAGGCAAAGGGTCCGGCCTTGAGTGTAAGTCAGCATTAGGTGTAGCTGGTATGAGGAAAAAGTATCCGTTGGAATCACTCGAAAAGCAAGGGGACACATCTTGTGTCAGTGTTTCCAGAGGAATCTTATCAGAGGGTATTGTGGGATTGGGCGTATTTTGGCCTGATAGGTCACAGTTTTTGTCGGGTAAAGATGAGTCTAGGACGAGTTTAGTATTGTCCGGAGTTGACTGGTTGGTGGGGGTAATAATGTAATTTCGTCGGTTGGTGGTAGAAGGGAAGCTATGGTGGAAGATGCTTGGGTTCTTTGGGTTTTCTGATGGAGAATGAGGGTTTATTACTGGAATTGGGGTTATATATGACCGTTTTGTAGTTACACCAACATGTATTGCTGATTTTCCCATCGGTATTGCCCGGAGTCTAGGTCCACATGATGAAGATGGGATAGCAGAACAATGATCTTTCTTGTGATTGATACATCCACATGAGTAACAAAAATCACCTAGTCTCTCATAGGCCAAAGAAGCAGAAATAGAGGATGATGGAGACAAAGGGATTAGGACAGAATGGATGAGAGGATTTTTTATGTTAATTGAAACTCTGAAACGGAGGGCTTTTCTCCATTTTAGAGCTTCAGAGGCTAAGTCAGCACTGATGAAGGATCCAATGGCACTTCCGATGCAGGTAGCCACTTCAATCGTCATATATTTAACAGGGATGTTCGACGCCTGGACCCAAAATGGGATTACCTCAAAGTTTAACTCTTGATAAGCTAACTCCTCATTCCATTCCACAAGGGATAGCAGGCTTCCTTTGAAGTTCCATGGTGATTTGGCAAGTATTCTATGAGCTTCGCGGTAATCTGAGAAGATAAAAGCAAGAGCATTGTCTTCAATCATATTGATAACACAAGAATTTTTTATATTCCATACTCGAATGAATGTTTCTCTTGCAGCTATTAGATTAAGGCCTTTTTTAGAAAGGA
Source organism: Linaria vulgaris (assembly GCA_948329865.1). Lineage (NCBI taxonomy): Eukaryota > Viridiplantae > Streptophyta > Magnoliopsida > Lamiales > Plantaginaceae > Linaria > Linaria vulgaris. The sequence goes on along the minus strand of OX415249.1, from coordinate 7,798,229 downwards.
ATTTTCCAGCAAGGGTCGTTGGTTTTTTTTCCTTATCTGGTGGTAAATGGGGATCAGATGGAGAATGGCCCATGATAGGTGAGAAATGAACTAAAATAGTAGATAGAGGAAAACAAGGTCTCAAAGATGAGCAGAAAAGGGAACTAATAAGAACAGGAAGAAGCCAATGAAGGAAGAAGAAATTCTACTCTTAGGAGAGAGAACGGAGCATTACTTAATCCATCACTAATTTGTGGGTTTTTTCAACTTTTTCACTCTATGTTTATTATTATAAAATTAATATTTGATAAGTTATGTAATCATATTTGTAAGTTATAAAAGATATTTAAATATTACAGAATAAAGCTAAATAATAAGTTTCCATAAGTAAATGGCAAAAATAAAATTATTTGACGTCTTTATCGATATATATATATATATATATAAAAAAAAAAAAACTTGCAAATCACCAATCAAGAGTTAAGCTAGTAAATAAATTAAACATCTTAAGTAAAAACTTACTAGTAAGTAGCTACCACTTAGGCCAACTTTTGAAATTTATAAATAGACCTTGTATTTTTTTTCCAAAATCACTCATTCAATACAATCCTTCTTTCTTTCTACTTTGTTTCCAAGAGTTCAAAATATTTTTTTTGGTTCATCGTTCTTAATATTATATTTGTAGTGTTATTATATTATACTAAGAGATAGTTGTTGCATATTAGAAAACGATTGCCTACTAAACTATGAGCACCGAGATTGATAAATATCGTATTAAAGAGAAAGATTTCAACTCTTGTTGTGGCTTTAATTTATGTTCTATTTTCTAATCACCCGTATGCTACTATCAACTAGTAAGATGGCCACGATTATGATTATTGTATATGTATTGTAAAACTTGACAAATGATTTGTTCTTTGTTGATATAAGACGAACTGTTAAAAATAAACTTACTTGAATCTTAATTTGTGATTGCTGCGTCGTAGATATGTTTCTTCATGTTAAATAAATATTGAAGAGAGAGATGGGGTTTAAAAATTGAATTAACCGATCGAGTAGAAATGTTACTAGTATATATTATATTAAAGTTGTACACTGTTACTAGCATATACATTAAAGGCATGTCAATTAAATCTCGTAGGATTGAAGATACCGCTATTAGATAGTAAGGAATCCTCCCAATTTAAGGAAAAAACAAAGAGAAATGAAATTTATACTTTGATAGCGCCAGAATTTATGAAACAAAAGTGTGTGTCCGTGACTCGATTTAAAATCATAAATCTTTCCCAGTTAGATCAAAATTCGAAACGGACGAGGATTCTATGTATAATAACTACCTTTATTAGTATCGATCCCATGCCATATTATGGAAATGGTTAATTTGTAATCGAAATGCGTAATTATATTGTTTTACGGTGCATATATTATATACATGTCACTGATCATAAGAGAAATTTGTCCCTATGGATCCCATTATTCATTCCGTTTTTTTCTTTAACTTGCTTCTTTCAACATCTGCAGTTCGCGTACCAAAAAGTTCAAAACTTCATCATAGAAGAGTTACAAGTGTTGAAGTATGAATCTTCGATCTCACTCTCTTTACTATGTCAGCCATGATAAACTGGATTTCTATTATACATGAAATGAGCATATTATTGTCACTCTATTATAATAAATAATATACAATACATAGTATTAATATTGCATAAGATAATTTTTAGATTCATTTTTCGTCGAAGGTAACGTGATAATCTAATGTCATATAATGCATGAGGTAAATTGTCGTTAACAATATAAATTACTTCATGGGTATGTATAATTAATTAACATGTGCGTGATTAGACCGTGTATGGTGACGTGTACGATTGCATCGATGTGCACAAACAGTTGTCACTCACCCATCCAGCTCTTCGACATCATAAAGTCCAGGTACAAATTTTTTTTTTTTTATATTCTGTGTGTGTAAAAAAATAAGTGAAAGATGCACTGACTATATATGATATCATATGCTGTAATAATTCGCTAAAATTATCTTTCCTGAAAGTTGCACCAACAATTTGACGTACATTCGTACTATGAAAAAACTGATCGGTTCGATTTAAGCAAATAAGATATTTGTATTGTTTCCAATACTAGATCGAATAGTCACGGACAATTGGCAGTTAAATTGTATGTTTTTCTTTGGTAAGGGCAAACCTGAGATTTTCCATGAATTTGTTCTGTGATTAAGAAACTTGTTCCTCCTATATACTATATCATATGCCTTACTTTAGGTCTTTATTGATTTATAATTATATTTATATCCACGCAGATGAATGCTACTCTTCCGTATGGGTGTAATACAAATACCGAAAATGTTAATGTTATAGTTGACAATCGAAGTTTGTGGAAATCAGAAAAGACATGTCCAAAAGGGACTATCCCCGTTCGGAGAACAACATTGAAGGACAAAAAGATAGTACTGAATGGTTCACTCAAATTTAGGGGCGGTATTGACGTAAGTTAAATTAATTGTGTTGTTAATTAATCTCTATTCGGATGCATTATACAATAAAACGTTATAATGTGTAAGTTTAATGAATTTCACCAATTGAGTTTGAGATGTTTATTTTTGTCTAATAATAGTTCTATACATAGTTTGCTGGAATTGTTACATCAAAACCAGGAAAACTATATTATGGTGCAGCAGCTGCAATTAATATATGGAACCCTAGGGTTTTCTCTGATCAAGAATATAGTTCAACTTTAATATCTGTGGAAGCTGGTGAAGGATCGAATTTGAACAAAATTCAAGTTGGATGGACGGTAAATCATTTATATTTGAATCACATTAAATTAATTTGATCATACTTACACCATTGTTTAATTTTCTTCTATAAAATAGAAAAAGTTTTGGTTTCTATTTTTATAATTTGAATTCAAAAATCGATCTAAGTTTCTATGCGAAATTAATACATCTATCATAATAAATGCTTAATCAAACATTAGAATTTAAGTAGCAACCGGATTACCGGAACAAAAAGTTTCACGTTGTTCCTTTGTTTTGTTTCTATATTGGGCAGAAGTAGAACGAGCAATTTATATGATAACTTGTACTTAATATCTTTTATTGAGCCTAACAAAATGTAAGGTTAGTTTCAATATTTGCTTCTATTGCTCCCATGATATATTATTTGGTATTTTTACCATCCGAAACTTATTTGCCTATTTCTTTACAAGTGGTACGTGCCATGCATAAAAAGCAAATTTTGTTTTACGTAGAAAATATATAATCTCTCGGAACAAATATATCAGAACTAACACTATATCTTAAGCCTAGTATATGGAATTTAAATTCCAACATATCTTGCGATAGGTAATAGCATACTTCTTACATAAAAAAATCATTTCAGGTAAATCCACCACTATACGGTGACCATACCACACGGTTTTATACATCATGGACGGTATGTGCATACTACCTTTGATTGGTATTTTGAAAGATCACAAAATATATACTATATTTTATCAAACTAAGACTAATGTAATTTATTTTTGGAAAACAGGTAGACAACTTTGTATCTACTGGATGTTACAATACACGATGTCCTGGTTTTATTATGACCAACAATGAATTGCCGCTAGACTTTGTACTTCCTGATTCAGTTACAGAAGGGTCGCAATTTGAAGTTCTGCTTAATGTGTCCTTGGTATGATACTTTTTCAAGTTACAACTTACAATCAATCTTAATGCTGGCTTATTTCCCCAAAAACCATAAAGATGACTAGGGTTACTGCTTATTTATAGAGAACATGGGAGTTGTTGCCAATTTTGTCAAATTATTTTAGAGTAGTGGAGGCAAATCACCCAAAATGACCACGATTGGCAACAAAATCATGATACGTTATAACTGATAACAAAAAAAAAAAAAAAATCACACATTAAGCATATGCATTTAAAAGTTAACACCATCTTTTTGGCAATTGGTTCTGAATACCATTATAAAAAAGAGTTTTTTTTATTTTTTTGCCGATTAAAATACCATGATAATTTTTCGCCAATTTATAATAGTATAGAGGTAGTTTTTGCTATTTCATCACATTTATTAGTCTATTGTTTATACACCAGGATCCTAAACATGGTTGGTGGCTTGTGAAGGATGGTGCATTTGTTGGTTATTTGCCTCTTTCTTTATTTACTAGACTACAAAATAATGCAGAAATAGTACGTTTCGGAGGTCAAGTTTTTACCTCAAGCAAGGACAAAAATAGCCCTCAACTGGGCAGCGGACAATTCAAAAATGGACAAACAGACGAAACATGTTACATGCGTCATGTCGTGGTCATTGATGAAACTACATTCCTAAATGATGCCGATAATTCCTATCTTACTGAAGTTGATTCACGATGTTATTTCGCTGGTGATAATTCATTCAAAGGCGGCCCAGATAAATATAGTTTTTATTTTGGATCTGCTGGTGGCAAAGATGAATCTACTTGTATTTATCCGTCTCGACCTACTGAGTGATGGATACATTTAAGTGATAACCAATATGTTCGTCTACTTCTTTAAGTGCAATAAAGTCGGACTCTGAATTGTGATTGGTTATCATTAAATTACTTCCAGTTAGTTGATATTGTACAATTTTAAACTTTAATTTACTACTATCAACCGTTTTTACTTGTCATTTTGAGTTGTAGGTATCTACTTTGAGTAAGTTTACATAAGATCTGAGAAAAAAGATTATATAGTGGTGCATCAGCTATTCAGCTGTAACACTACAAGACTGGGCGATCAATAGGGACCGCCCAATAGCGACCGCCATTGGGTCGTTGGCCTTCAGCGACCGCTGAAGGCAACAGCGACCCAATCTAAGTCGCTGAAAGTCCTGAAAGTCCTGGTGACTTTCAGCGACTTTGGTGCGGTCGCCCTTACAATGGGCCACACATTTTGGCCCAATTGGGCCAAAATGTGGGCCAAATTTAAGGCCCTATTGCCCTAATTTTTTGCGAAGAAATCAGCGACCGCATTGCGGTCGCTGATTTCTCTATATAAATAAAAAAAATCTCATTTCCTTCACCATCTCCGCTCGTTTTGTACGACTCCGACCCGATCCGCATCTTCAGCGACTGCCAACCCCCAATAGCGACCCAACTTGAGTCACCACCTCAAAGCTTCAATATTTCCGACTATACCCTCCGTTTCTCGGCCTATTTCTGCCCTTCTCCGCCTCTTTGCCGCATCGTCCGTTGCTCCACCTCCATTTCCACCGGTTCCGCCGCCTCGTCACCGCCGGTGAAAGGTTCCGCCTCTATTTTTGTTTTTTTTTGTTTTTTTACTCAATTCTTAATTAAAATATAATTTTGTGTTAATTATATTGTTAGATTTGTTAATATTGTTAGATTGTTAGATTATTGAAGAATGTTAGATTGTTAGATTAGATTAGTGAATGATTAACAAAAAGAATATTAGATTTGTGAAGAATTTTAGTGTTAATTTGTAAGATTATATTAATTAGTGTAGATTATATTAACTAATGTATCATTAGTAGGTTAGTGTTAATTTGTAAGATTATTAGTTTGTTAGATTGTTAATTTAAAGATTGATTAGTAGTTTAAAGTGAAAATTAGATTGTTAAATTAGATTAGATTAGTTTATAATTAGATTGTGAAAATTAGATTGTTAAATCAGATTAGATTAGTTTATAATTAGATTATGAAAATTAGATTGTTAGATTAGATTAGATTAGTTTTTAATTAGATTGTGAAAATTAGATTGTTAAATTAGATTAGATTAGTTTATAATTAGATTGTGAAAAATTAGATTGTTAAATTAGATTAGATTAGTTTATAATTAGATTGTGAAAATTAGATTATTAAATTTTAATTAGTAAAATTATTAGATTATATAGATGTTGAATGTTAGATTAAATGTAATATTGTAGTGATTATGGTGCAGCAGCTGCAATTAATATATGGAACCCTAGGGTTTTCTCTGATCAAGAATATAGTTCAACTTTAATATCTGTGGAAGCTGGTGAAGGATCGAATTTGAACAAAATTCAAGTTGGATGGACGGTAAATCATTTATATTTGAATCACATTAAATTAATTTGATCATACTTACACCATTGTTTAATTTTCTTCTATAAAATAGAAAAAGTTTTGGTTTCTATTTTTATAAATTCAAAAATCGATCTAAGTTTCTATGCGAAATTAATACATCTATCATAATAAATGCTTAATCAAACATTAGAATTTAAGTAGCAACCGGATTACCGGAACAAAAAGTTTCACGTTGTTCCTTTGTTTTGTTAACGGGTTTCTATATTGGGCAGAAGTAGAACGAGCAATTTATATGATAACTTGTACTTAATATCTTTTATTGAGCCTAACAAAATGTAAGGTTAGTTTCAATATTTGCTTCTATTGCTCCCATGATATATTATTTGGTATTTTTACCATCCGAAACTTATTCGCCTATTTGGCTATTTCTTTACAAGTGGTACGCGCCATGCATAAAAAGCAAATTTTGTTTTACGTAGAAAATATATAATCTCTCGGAACAAATATATCAGAACTAACACTATATCTTAAGCCTAGTATTTGGAAATTTAAATTCCAACATATCTTGCGATAGGTAATAGCATACTTCTTACATAAAAAATCATTTCAGGTAAATCCACCACTATACGGTGACCATACCACACGGTTTTATACATCATGGACGGTATGTGCATACTACCTTTGATTGGTATTTTGAAAGATCACAAAATATATACTTTATTTTATCAAACTAAGACTAATGTAATTTATTTTTGGAAAACAGGTAGACAACTTTGTATCTACTGGATGTGACAATACACGATGTCCTGGTTTTATTGTGGACGAAATATTAAAACTGCCCTATAACTTTTTTTCAAAACTAAAAATGTTCATTTTTTTCGGGCCATGCAAAAATGTCCTGTAAGTCTTGAAAAATCTTGCAAATGCCCGATTGCCTTATTTGGGCCAAAATTGCCTACGTGGCGGTACAGTGGCTGCCACGTCAACAAGTTATATTTGCACCCCAAACCCCTTGTAACTTTAAATATTGTATTTGCACCCCAAAATAAATTGCACTTTGCCCCCCAAAATATATATATATATATATATATATATATATAAATAATAAACATATATATATATATATAATCATTTGTAAAAGAATAAATATTATTTCTAATAAATATATATATAAAAATAAATATCATTTGTAAAAGAAAATGTAATGGAAAGAATAATTTATATTCATTTGTAAAAGAATGTAATGTAAATATTCATTTATATATGTAAAAGAATAATCATTTGCAATATATATATAAATAATATCAACATATATTATTATTTATACTAATTTATAAAATAATAAATATTTTAACATTATGCAAAATAAATAAAAAACAAAAAAAAAACTAAAAAAAAATTCCATCCCCGCCCCCCCCTCCCCGCCCCGCCACCACTGCCAAATTGCCACCCCCCCTCCCCGCCCCACCCCCCGCCCCACCCCCCTCGGAACCCCACCCCACCCCCCGCCACCAATGACCACGATTGCAGTGGTGGTGGCGTCGATTTGACGCCACCACCACTGCAAATCGCAGCGGTGGTGGGGGGGAGGGTGGGGGCGGTAGGGGGGTCAGGGGGGTGCGGTAGGTTTTTTTTATTTTTTTATTTTTTTGTGTTTTATTGTTATTTGTTTTATATATATATATATGTTTATTATTATTTATATATATATATCTTTATTATTTGTATATATATATATATATGTTTATTATTATTATTTATATATATGTTTATTACTATTTATATATATGTTTATTATTATTATTTATATATATTTATGTTTATTATTATTTATATATATATATGTTTATTATTATTTATATATATATATATCTTTATTATTTGTATATATGTTTATTACTATTTATATATATATATATATCTTTATTATTTATATATATATCTTTATTATTTATATATATGTTTATTATTATTATTTATATATATTTATTATTATTGGCTGAAAATATGATGTGGCAGAGCTATTTTATGACGTGGCGTTGACTGTACCACCACGTAGGCAATTTTGGCCCAAATAAGGCAATCGGGCATTTTTGCAAGATTTTTCAAGACTTACGGGGCATTTTTGCAAGGCCCGAAAAAAACGGGCATTTTTAGTTTTGAAAAAAAGTTATAGGGCAGTTTTAATATTTCGTCCTTTTTTTGTGACCAACAACGCAATTTGAAGTTCTGCTTAATGTGTCCTTGGTATGATACTTTTTCAAGTTACAACTTACAATCAATCTTAATGCTGGCTTATTTCCCCAAAAACCATAAAGATGACTAGGGTTACTGCTTATTTATAGAGAACATGGGAGTTGTTGCCGATTTTGACAAATTATTTTAGAGTAGTGGAGGCAAATCACCCAAAATGACCACGATTGGCAACCAAATCATGATACGTTATAACCAGTGTTGTTAAAGGCGTAAGGCGTATGTGGGGCGTTTTGCATAGTAAGAGGCGGAGCGTAAGCTCCGAGGCGTAGGGCGTAAGCCTCATGAATATTAATATATTATTCATTTTATGCATAAATAAAAGTAATAAAATAAAAGACCAAATTAATAAAAATAAGAATAACTTAATCATGAAGTTAATCAACTAATAAAACATGTAGAAGTCTGAAGTCATTAGATATTAGTTTCTTAGAAAACTTCATTGTAGCAAGAAAATTGCTTCAAGTTTAAAACCTCATTCCGCAAGCACATATATTAACAAGTATTAACAATAATAATGAATGTAAAACGTGAATAAAATATTGCAAATAGAAAAGAAAATTATATTATTTTTTAAATATACGACTAAAAAAGTACAAAAAAGAAGATAAATTTGGCAAAAATTAATCAGGTTATTTATAGCTATTCACCTTTACCAATGCAGATTGAAGGTTAGGTTGTTGTAATAAAGATATTAATCAGTAAGAAAGAGAGAAACCAATTACTTTAATTAAGAAAATAAAACAGAGCCACGTCAAACTGAATTGAAAATAATAATTAATTAGTGCCTTTGCTGATTAATTGTAAGTGACTTTTGGGTTTCTCTTTTATTTTTCTTTTTTTATTGTTAATGTGGCCATGCTCCAGCTCTTTTTATTGGGAGTTGGAATGTACTTTTGCTCATTCAGAAATCGTACGCCTGATGTAATAGGCGCAAGAAATACAATTTATGCGGCTTTGAGCTGTCGCTTCATTAATTGGGGCGCGCGCCCCACAGATTTCTCGCCCCAAAGCAACGCTTTTAGGCGTTTTTATGTTGATTTTGTTCTAGGCGCGCTCGGGGCGCGCTCCAAAGTGCGCCTTTAATAACACTGGTTATAACTGATAATAACAAAAAAAATAAAAAATCACACGTTAAGCATATGCATTTAAAAGTTAACACCATTTTTTTGGCAATTGGTTCTGAATACCATTATAAAAAAGAGTTTTATTTTTATTTTTTTTTCGATTACAATACCATGATTATTTTTCGCCAATTTATAATAGTATAGAGGTAGTTTTTGCTATTTCATGACATTTATTAGTCTATTGTTTATACACCAGGATCCTAAACATGGTTGGTGGCTTGTGAAGGATGGTGCATTTGTTGGTTATTGGCCTCTTTCTTTATTTACTAGACTACAAAACAATGCAGAAATAGTACGTTTTGGAGATCAAGTTTTTACCTCAAGCAATGACAAAAATAGCCGTCAACTAGGCAGCGGACAATTCAAAAATGGACAAACAGACGAAACATGTTACATGCGTCATGTCGTGATCATTGATGAAACTAATGATGCCGATAATTCCTATCTTACTGAAGTTGATTCACGATGTTATTTCGCTGGTGATAATTCATTCAAATGCGACCCAGATAAATATAGTTTTTATTTTGGATATGTTGGTGGCAAAGATGAATCTACCTGTATTTATCCGTCTCGACCTACTAAGTGATGGATACATTTAAGTGATAACCAATATGTTCGTCTACTTCTCTAAGTGTAATAAAGTCGGACTCTCTATTGTGATTGGTTATCATTAAATTACTTCCAGTTAGTTGATATTGTACAATTTTAAACTTTAAATTACTACTATCAACCGTTTTTACTTGTCATTTTGAGTTGTAGGTATCTACTTTGAGTAAGTTTACATAAAATCTGGGAAAAAGGATTATATAGTGGTGCATCAGCTATTCAGTTGTAACACTACAAGACTGGGCGACCAATAGGGAGCGCCCAATAGCGACCGCCATTGGGTCGATGGCCTTCAGCGACCGCTGGAGGTAACAGCGACCCAATCTAAGTCGCCGAAAGTCCTGAAGACTTTCAGCTACTTTGGTGCGATCGCCCTTACAATGGGCCACACATTTTGGCCCAATGGGGCCAAAATTAGAGCCCTATTGCCCTAATTTTTTGCGAAATAAATCAGCGAACGCATTGCGGTCGCTGATTTCTCTGTATAAATAAAAAAAATATATTTCTCATTTCCATCACCATCTCCGCCTGTTTTGTACGACTCTGACCCGACCCGCATCTTTAGCGACTGCCAACCCCCAATAGCGACCCAACTTGAGTCACCACCTTAAAGCTTCAACATTTCCGGTTATCCTCTCTGTTTCTCTGCCTATTTCCGCCTTTCTCCACCTCTTCGTCGCGTCGTCCGTTGCTCCGCCTACATTTTCGCCGCCTCGTCACCGCCGATGAAAGGTTCCACCTCCATTTTTGTTTTTTTTTTTACTCAATTTTTAATTAAATCTGAATTTTGTGTTAATTATATTGTTAGATTTGTAAATATTGTTAGATTGTTAGATTATTGAAGAATATTATATTGTTAGATTAGATTAGTGAATGATTAACAAAAAAAAATTAGATTTGTGAAGAATTTTAGTGTTAATTTGTAAGATTATATTAATTAGTGTAGATTATACTAATTAGTGTATCATTAGTAGGTTAGTGTTAATTTGTAAGATTATTAGTTTGTTAGATTGTTAATATAAAGATTGATTAGTAGTTTAAAGTGAAAATTAGATTGTTAAATTAGATTAGATTAGTTTATAATTAGATTGTAAAAACTAGATTGTTAAATCAGATTAGATTAGTTTATAATTAGATTATGAAAATTACATTGTTAGATTAGATTAGTTTATAATTAGATTGTTAAATTAGATTAGATTAGTTTATAATTAGATTGTGAAAAATAGATTGTTAAATTAGGTTAGATTAGTTTACAATTAGATTGTGAAAATTAGATTATTAAATTTTAATTAGTAAAATTATTAGATTATATAGATGTTGAATGTTAGATTAAATATAATATTGTTATTAAAATGTTATATTTTTAATTTTTACAGTACATATATATATATCTGGCATGTCGTCACGTAAGACCACTAGCGGTACTGGAGGTCGAGGTCGTGGAGGTCGAAGTCGTGCACATGGAGTGCGGGAGGGAGCGAGACTACGATGGGGAGTTGCTCAGGCAGGTCCAGGAGGAGAACAGAGAGTTGAGGACGACACAGGACCCGAGAGTCGACTCACTGATGTCCTGGCTTCAAGGTTTTAGAGAGGACATCCAGACGGAGACAGGTCGACCAGTGCGAGAGCTTTCGGCAGACTTGTTCATGGAGAACGTTATTAGGAGCGAAGGCGCATTTAGGGTTCTGAGGACGATACATCAGAGACCAGATCCTTTTGCTCCAGGTACTTCCACTGCCACCGAGTATGTCGATGGTTTTGATACTGATGAGTCGACTAGTGGTGATGATCTCGATATGATGGGTGATGAGGCAGAGGGCCTTGGTGTTGATGATGGGGGTGATGTTGGTGTTGATGAGGGTGGTGATGGTGTTGATGATGATCCACTGGTGACCCTATATGAGATGTATGATTCGGCGGAGAGTTCGGGTGATGAGGGGGTCGTGTATCCGCCTAGTGATGATGAAGGGGGCAGTGATCATGTTGTTTGTATTGTTTTGTTTTGAACTATGAATTTTCCAACTATTTCCACCTATGTTAAGCTTATTTTGTATTACGGTTTAATGAATCTTTACTCTTTTGTATGGAACTATGGATTATTTTGGTTATGAACTTATGATTAAGGACCTAATTTGTGATTATGCTTTGTCATTGATGCTATTGATATTGTATTTATTTTTTTCAATAGTTTGTTATTTTTTTTATGGATTGTTAATTGTGTGTTTAATGTTTATGCATTTTATAATATAATTGTATAGCAAAAGTTTATTTATCTTTTAATTATGCAAATTATAATTTTTAATAGGGACCGCAAAACGGTCCCTATTGACACTAGACGTTGTCAATAGGGACCTAAGTTCGGTCCCTAATAATGCAACAGGGCGCAATGCGGTCACTACCTGATTGCGGTCCCTATTGACTCAACAGTGACCCAATGGCGGTCCCTACTAATATTCATTCTTTAAAATCGTTATTTTATGATGATTTGAGGTGCCGCGTTGCTTGTTTAGTTCATAATTACCACTGTAATAGTTAAAATAACAATAATTATAACGACGCATTGTAAATCTAAACATTACTGTTAACCGTGAAAAATAAATATGAGATTAAAAAAAATATTAGTCCTAAATATAGGAATTAATATATGGACAATATTATTGTCACGAGTACTTCCGATGAGATGTACCCACTCCCGATGAGGAGGCCAATTGGATGTTACCACACCCCTCGGTCATTGACCCGAAGCGGTACGAAGGAACACCCGAGGAGGCACCTAAGCGTCCCTTGGAAAGTCAACGATGAATAAAAAAGAGATATCAACGCGGCATCGGAAAAAGAGTAAACCCTGATGGATCCGCGCGACTCCGATATCCATTGATGCGCCAAGAGGGACCACAACGGACCCCAAGTCCCATAATCTCGCAAGAACACTTCCTTGCTGAACACTTCTACACATAAACTGCCCTCGGAACATCACTCCGAAGACCGAATCTAAGAACAAAGCCAGATCTAAATACAAGAGCCACTTGAAGGCACAACACGAGGACTTGGACAAGAAAGTACCGCTCCACGAAGACAAAAAAGTCCTCGGAGACCAAGTCAAGCCCTCGGAGCCCAAGTCAAAGACAGAAACACCCATCGGAGAACATATACAGAAACCCCTGCACCTGAATGGACCCTTACCGAAGCAACAACACCACCCGAAGAATGTCCTAACTGGCCCATCAAGTCACTACCAAATGTAGGCCCCCTCGGAAAATAGCATCCCGAGGAACAGTCCCTTGGAGATCCCCAGAGCTATCGGAAGAGACAAAGATCAGCCTAGTCAGCATCTAGTAGATTAAAGATATACCTTATCTTATCTTTTTACACGTTTACACATATTGCGACACATGTACTAAACACATGCATAACAATACTTGTCCTTAACAAACTCTATATAAAGGGAGGTGATCAACTGAAGGAGGGAGGAGGAGAAAAAAAAACTGAGTGAAGTTCAGTGAATAAAGGGAGGAATATTCTCGTATCTTTATTCTCTTTTATAAAATCATCACTTTTTGAATCACGGGCAGGGTGTTCCAACCCTAAATAATTCATTTAAATAGGAAATAATATCAAACATGTTAACAAAATGACGCCGTCTGTGGGAACGCCATAGAATCTGTCCTCGAGAATATTCAACAAGCGTTGGTTGTAATGGATGATCTGTTTGAAAGCAAAAGTCTTCAAACTCGCCGCAGCAACTCGGAAGAAACTTTGTCGAACCACCAATTCGATACAAGAGATTTCATTAATATTCTTCGCTCTGTCTTCGAAAGACTTGTAGAGGCTACGGCCCCACGAGCTCAGCGAAGGGGGGGAAATTTTAGGAACTGGCCATCTGCATCTCCCGGACAGAGAAATTTCCTTTTGGAAGAAGGCGCACCCCTTGCTAGATGGAGCCCTACTCCCATCTCCTGGCACCACGAATCTCCTCAAGAATCACAAAGGTATGATAATTATGAAAGAACTCCGAGGAAGGGCCTAGGGGAAGAAATTCTCGGCCCCTCGGAATACATTAGGAATGATGATTACACCTTGTGGGGGATGCTGGATGGCCTACGCAAAGAAATGAGCGACATCAAGAGAACCATAGCCCCTAAGGAGGATCCTACATTCAAAACTTCCCCCTTCATTCCCGAAATTGCCCTAGCAGCAGTCCCATCGGGGATGCGGCTAGTCAGTGTTCCCTTGTATATCGGGGAAGTAGATGGAAGGGATCCACATGATCATATCCATCAATACCTGGTCAGAATTGGACTTATCCTCCGCCCCAGACCATGTCTTATGCCGCATGTTTTCTGTCACCCTCGGAGGACGAGCTCAGGCTTCGTAACAAGTTTCGATCGATTGGCTCACCTATTTGTATGACAATTTGCTTGCAACCGATGGTATCCTAAATCCGCTACTCATCTCTTCACGATCAGACAGCAGAAGGATGAACCTTTACAAGGGTACATAAAACGCTTCACGGACGAGGCGTTAGATGTCCCTAACGTCAGCCCAACCATCTTGGCGGACATATTGACACAGGGGCTTCGAACATGGGATTTTTTTCGATATCTCATGGGAAATCATGTCACGGACATGAATGAACTTATGCAAAAGGTAGAAATTTACATCTTGATGGAGAAAGCGGAAGGTACGAAGAAGCGCATGGAACACGACGACAACGAGCACCAGGAGCATGCCGAAAGAGAGGCAAAAGCTAAGGAGAAGGGCAAAGAAGGAAAACCCACCCAGCGCAAAGACGAGGGTGGTGTGGTCAAAAAAATCCTTCGACCCGTACCGTTACACCCGATGACCATTGCTCCCCCAGAAGTACTTAACGTAATGAGAGGTAACAATGAGTTACACTGGCCTATACCGGCCAAATTTCCTAATAGAGAAAGGAATACGAGAAAGTATTGTAAATATCATAAAACCTATTGGCACACCACCGAGGAATGCACTACCCTACGTAGGGAAGTGCTTCGCCTTCTGGAAGCGGGATATTTGAAGAATTACCTTAAGGAAAATAACCCCAAGGAGCCCAAGGCAAATGCATGGAAAGGTCACGAAGGGCACAAGAAGAGGAAGAATCGGCCCCTAACCACCGGTCACGAGAAAGGACCATGGAACACCGTCAACCTCGAGAATGGACCGAGGAACATCAACGGAGCTCCCGAGAAAGAACATCAGGACATCGGAATTTACCCCCTCCCCCAGATTCGTATGAAGATAACGCCCCGTCGGGACGAACGATCAACATGATAGAGGGAGGGGATATCTCAATAACACCCCAAGGTAAGAAGAAGGAATATTTAAAAGAAGCCAGGCGAATAGAGCAAGGACCCCTCGTGTGTTCCATCCAAGGAACCAAATTGCCTAACATCACTTTCGGGCCTGAAGACTTAAAAGGTATAATTTACCCTCACGAAGACCTCTTAGTAATCGCAGCCGTTATCTACATATTTGAAATCCAATGGATCCTCATCGACACGGGTAGCTCTGTGGATGTCCTGTTCCTTCCTACCTACTTAGCTATGGGATTTAAAGAAAGAGCAACTGGAAGTAGCTGAGATTCCCTTAGTAGGTTTCTCAGGAGAAGCTTGCCGTACCCTCAGAACGGTGATCATTCCGATGTCATAGGGAGAAGGAGCCCTTCGAAGAACGGAACCCACCAAATTTTGGGAGGTGGAGGCCTCGTCACGAACGTACAACGCTATATGCGGAAGGCCGTCCATCCTAGCCTTCGAAGCAATCCCCTCTACCTTGCATCTCAAGGTAAAATTCCCAACCCCCTCAGGTATCGGAGAAATCCGAGGAAGTCAATCTGAAGCTAGAGAATGCCGCATGAACGCTATTCCCTCAGAAGGGGACGAATTCACCCTCAGAAATAATAAAAAGTGCAAAATAGAAGAGGCTCGGGTTCAACCCGTAGAAGAATTAAAGACAGTGGAATTAGTAGAAGGGCACCCCGAGAAGGTGATTAAGATGGGCACTGGCATAGAGCCCGCAATAGAAGCCCAACTAACTTATGTTCTTCAACAATTCCATCACCTCTTCGCGTGGGAAGGAGGACCGCCCAGGCGAATCGGTGATAAGGTATGCCAACACTTTCTTAATGTGAAACCAAGGGCCAAACCGATTCAACAAAAAAAGAGAAGAATGGGACCCGAGCGTAACAAAATTATTCGCTCGGAGATACAACGACTTCTCAGTCTAAAGCAGATTCGGGAGGTCATATACCCCGAATGGTTGGCAAATGTAGTGTTAGTTCCCAAGCATGGGGGGAGATGGCGGATGTGTGTGGATTTCACCAATCTCAATGAAGCCTGCCCGAAAGATTGTTATCCCTTGCCCAGTATAGATCAACTAGTCGACTCCACTGCTGGATGCGCTCTGCTATCAACCCTAGACGGAGACCAGGGATACAACCAAATTCCGATGGCGACAGCTGACCAGGACAAAACTAGCTTCATTACTGACGCGGGCACATTCTGCTACTTGGTAATGCCCTTCAGACTCAAAAATGCCGGTGCAACTTACCAAAGGCTGGTAAGTCTCATGTTCGCTAGACTTATCAAAGGCTGGTAAGTCTCATGTTCGCTAGAAGTCTACGTGGACGATACGGTGGTTAAGAGTACTACTGCGGGAGATCATCCTGAAGACCTGCGGAAGGCATTAGTCATCATGGATAATTTTGGAATGAAAGTTAACCCTAAAAATGCTCATATTGCATCCGATGAGGGAAGTTCTTAGGGTTCATGGTTACGGAGAAGGGAATAGAAGTAAATCCCGAGAAGGCAGAGGCCATCGTAGGACTACCCACTCCGAAGACAATAAAAGACGTCCAAAAATTGACATGTAGAATGGCCTCCTTGAGCCGATTCGTTTCCAAGTCGGCAGAAAAAGGACTCCCCTTTTTCAAGATACTCCGAAATGTAAAGGAATTCCAATGGACCCCCCAGTGCGAGGAAGCCCTCGAAGAGCTGAAAAGATATATGTTAAAACCACCTTTGCTGGTAAAGCCCTTACCCCAAGAAGAGCTCTTCCTCTATTTATCTGTCGGAGAAGAGGTCATCAGTGTTGTACTAGTTAAAGAACAGGACAAAGAACATCATCTGGTATACTACGTCGGCAAAACACTCATCGGAGCAGAAACCAGGTATACCCTGACTAAAAAGCTCGTCTTAACTTTGGTTACTACGGCACGTAAACTGCGCCCCTATTTTCGCTCGCACCCGATTACCGTATTAACGAAACACCCCTTACGGGCAATCCTTAATAAACCCGAGTCATCGGGAAGATTGATAAAATGGGCCGTAGAACTCACCGAATACGACATTTCTTACGCTCCGAGGCCCTCTATTAAAGCGTAAGTCTTTGCGGACTTCGTAATGGAACTCACCGGCACCGGATCTGAGGAAAAAGAGCCCCTATGGCACGTTTATGTGGATGGATCCTCTATGAGCACACATGGAGAAGCGAGAATCGTCTTGACAAACAAAGAAGTGGAGGGTAAGATACTCCACTTCGCGGTCCGAACTGACTATCCCCTATCCAACAATGAAGCAGAGTATGAATCCCTACTCATTAGGATGAGACTCGCTCAGGAAGGGAGGATGAGAACATTGTTCGTTCATAGCGACTCACAGTTGATCGTACAACAATTCAATGGCTCATACGAAGCCAAAGAAGAGAGAATGCAAGAATACCTTCGGATGGTCCATCAAAGGCAAGAATGGTTTGATGAATATAAGATAGTCCAAATTCCTCGAAAAGAGAACCAAAAGGCGGACGCCTTGTCTAAGATGGCCACTCAAACGACCGCCATCCATACCCGGAGGATCACCCTCCTCCATGTTAACAAATCCGAGAAGACCGAGGGTAAAGAAGTAAAGGCCAATGCCAATATGGATCCCCCATCCAGTTGGGTAACTCCAATCAAAGTCTACCTACAAGATCCAGAGGGATACTCCACGGACAAGGCCGTACAGAGGATAATGTCCAAGAAAACCATTCGATACTTCCTCAAGGACGGAGTACTATTCCGAAGGACATATTTATGCCTCCACGCCCGATGCCTAAATGAAGAAGAAGCCCAGTTAGCTCTAGCGGAAACTCACGGGGGGACATGTGGAAGTCATACCAGCGGCGAAAGTATGGTAGGACGCCTGATTCGGCAAGGCTACTATTGGCCCACGATGGCTAAAGATAGCAAAAACCATGCTGAAAAGTGTAAACCGTGCCAGGCTTATGCCCCTCGGGTCCATCAACCCGCTACCCCGTGGGAACCCCATCTAACCCCTTGCCCGTTCTCCAAATGGGACATTGATATAGTGGGACCACTTATCCCCGATGTCGGCCAAAAGAAATTCCTACTCATGGCAGTTGACTACTTCACCAAATGGGTAGAGGCGGAGCCCCTAGCCCGAATCACCGCGGGCGACGTCATCAACTTCCTATGAAGGAATATTATGTGCCGCTTTGGCATCCCTCGGAACCTGGTAAGTGATAATGGCCTGCAATTCACGAACCAAGAGTTAGAAAAGTGGTGTGACCACTGGAAAATCAAACACCACTTTACCTCGGTGGGGTACCCCCAAGCAAATGGCCAAGTGGAAAGAACCAACTGAACCCTCTTAAAGAAAATGAAGGCCCGACTCGACTGGCATAAGGTCAAATGGGTTGAAGTAATACCTGGCATATTGTGGGCCTATCGGACCACGCAAAGTACCGCCACGGGCGAAACCCCTTTCAGCCGATCCTACGGGTGCGAAGCAGTCCTGCCCTCGGAAGTCTCCATAGAGAGATGGCGAGTCTGAGAATATGAGGAAATCTCCAACAACTCCAACCTAGCCCTGGTCCTTGATCTCCTCGAAGAAATAAGGGCACGAACCGCCATCCGGATTGAAGAGTACAAAACCCGGATGTCCCGGTACTACAACGCTAAGGTAAAACCTCGAACTTTTCAAGTTGGAGATTTGGTGATGAAATGGGTCGGAGCTTCTAAGAACGTGGGCAAGCTCGATCCTCGATGGGAAGGACCCTATAAGGTAGCGGGAATCATGGGACCCGTAACCTATCTTCTCGCCAATTCCGAAGGCGCAGTGCTCCACAACACCTGGAACTCAATCAATCTTAGGAAATACTATGCTTGATGTAATGCAACAGTTTGTATATAAAGAAAAAGTTGTTTGTATATAGATGGTTCCCTTACAATGCAAAAGGAAATAGGGTTGCCCGACAAAATGGTGACTTACATATATGAGTCATCCTAGCAACCTAACCCGAGGGACCATTTGATACAAACTAACAAAACCCCACACGCTATAGGTATATCGGACCATAAGGCCCTTATACCAGCTAGAAAACTTTTACACAAGCTAAACTCCACCTATAGGGCGCTTTCCTTCCCTAATCAGTCGACGACGCTGTTCCTCGGATAGAGAAACAGGATCATTAATGGCCACCGCCGAAATTACAAGATCTTCGGATGCCGGAGGGAACAATTCAGAAAAAACTTGACGGATGTTGAGCTCAGGGATAACCAAGTCCGAAAGAAATCTTGGCAAATTCTGAACCGCATCCTGACACAGTCGATAGCCTATGCGGACCAAATAATGCATCTCACCCTGCAAGGACTCGCGAGGGTCAGAGGGGTTCACGATGCCCAGCACTGCTTGAACTTGTTCCATCACCAGCGTCACTTCGTGAGCACGAGACACCTCCAAGAACTTTTGGCTAGCCGCATCCCTCTCCTTAATGACGCGTATCAATCGCTCATCTGAAAACCGTACTTGATCCTGCAAGTCATCCATCCTTCTCTCCAAATTGAGCACCCGTGCTCTCTCAAGCACCAACCGGCGCTCCAACTCCCAGAATTTATCTTTCTCGACCTGCAGCACCCCCTCGTAAAAACCTCGAGAGGTCTCCTTGCTCGCAGTCAACCTAGCTATCTCTTCGTTAGCTTCTAACAAACCATTCTATAGCTCGTCCCAACGGCGGTATACCAGGTCAGAGTCCGAAGAAGCCCCTCGGGAGCCCATAGCATTCAAAACCATGTAAATATGCAGAGAATCAGCCCATCAACACAGAGAACACTCAAAAGGTTAGTGCTAAATATGCCGAACAAAAAATTGGCATACCTCGCATAAATCTTTACAGTCAAGATCCTGAAGAATAGACAATGGAAGAGTATTCATTATCTCGCAATCTGTGATGTTAAATAACCCACTTAGAAAGTTCTGACAAAAGCCTGCAACCGAAAAAGTTGGAGGAGCGGAACTACCTTCTTCGGGGAGGTGAATCCCAGCAAGAAGGGGGTTATCCTCAAGAGG
This sequence comes from Linaria vulgaris, assembly GCA_948329865.1. Lineage (NCBI taxonomy): Eukaryota > Viridiplantae > Streptophyta > Magnoliopsida > Lamiales > Plantaginaceae > Linaria > Linaria vulgaris. The sequence goes on along the minus strand of OX415249.1, from coordinate 7,777,855 downwards.
GGGGCGATCAACACGAGCAGGACCCTCCCTAAGGGTTGGTATCCGTCCCACATAGAAAAAGGAAACCCTTCCTCCACTACATGCACAACGCTAACACCCTCCGGAGGGGGAGAGCCCAACCTCAAGGGTGATCTCAGAAAGCCCTCTGGAACCTCTGAAGCTAAACAGGCCACTGGGGGGGCTGCAATAGGCAAGACCCTCGGATCCCTCTCCGAAAAAGGACTCGTAATCGCTTCAAAGCTTAACCTGTCGGAACTACCATCCTCTGATAAATCATACCCTTCGTGTAATGTGTGCGCTAAAAAGACCTCATCAAAAGGCTGGATTGCAAACGTTTCCATCTCCGAACCTATCACAAACACCAGCACAATATAAACCCGAAGCTCCAAAAAGAAAAAAAAAAGAAGAAGGCGGGAAGGGAAACTCACGAAAAAAGAAGTTGCTAAACAGCGGCTGAGTAGGAAGATTGGACATCTCCGCCCCTCCTTGAAGACCCGCTAAAATCAAAGACCTGGGGTGCGCTAGCAAACCGCTAACATCATAAGTGCCTGAGAACAACCTGGAATGGAACAACAACTCCTCCTCACGTAACAAAGTCGCAGCGTTGGGGATAACATACCCCAAACCCCATCGTAGAGGCACTCCCCATAAATTAGCTGATTGGCCCTTCGGGCGCATGAAAAAGAACCTTCGCCTCCAATCCCCTCTACGAGAGGGAGGATTGGATACATGAGTAAAGGCTCTGCTTTTATCCCGATAAACTAAGCTAAAAAAAGGAGAGCCACCCGAGCAGGGGAGTAAGGTAAAAATAGCCCCAACCCGATGATGAGTCATGGGAAGGTTCAAAAGCTCACAACACAGGACATACCCCACCAAATGACGGAAAGAATTCGGCGTCAGCTAGCTCGGACATATCTGCCAATACCAAAAAAGAGACTAGAAAAAAGGGTGAAAAAACACCGGCAGTCCACAATGTACCTGCTCACAGTATACGGTCAAGTAGCCCGATGGGGGATCATAGGCCCTCTGGTCGAAGTGCGGTACGATCACATCGTACTGACTAAAATCTAAATTATACTCAGCAAAGAGGGTCACAATAGATCCCTCATGCTCGTGGCTAACAGCAGTTCCAACACGACCTCGACCCATTAACTTCGAGGGATCCAATGGAAACCTCTCAAGGAACGAAGAGTGATCCGTAAGGGTATAAGACCCCCTGCTCGCGAATACTTCTCGAATGTGATTCATCCTAAGACGATTTGTATGCGTAGACTTTAAAGAGGCTCCCCTCGAAGAACTCCCCAAAGTGGCAGCTATATCATCTTCTAGACTATCTCGCCTCGAAGAAAAACTATCCGAGGAAGCGTGACGGACCCCTAGGGACAACGAAGGAGTCCGCACCGAGTTCTGAGTGGAATTACGAGAAGAGATGGATCCTCATCGCCTGTAATGTGGAGGCATTATTTTTCTGAGTAAGTCTTTCTCTTTTCTCACGATTATCAAAAAACTGAAAAAAAGAAAGAATCGAAATGCAAGAACTAGCTAAATGAAGTACGGAAGTAAGACTAAGAGAGAGTCGGGAAGCTTAATGTTTAGATTGAGTATAAACATATCTGCTAAATGCTTAGCACCTACATATACTCATCACCCTTTGATTAAAGAATTGAACTTAAACCTCCATTATCTAAAGTAAGGGACACGTGCCAACAAGATGCTCCTACTTAGGAGAAAATCATACTTAAGACTACCATGCAGAACGACACGTCCAGCTTATTTGCTAATGTGGCTGACAATAATTATAAGTGTAAGATACTTTTAGCAAACGACAAAGAGGAATAGGTCAAAATTGAGCAAAATAGAATAACTGCTTATTCACTTAGAAACCGATATGTCCTCGAAAAACAGAGTACATTTGTAAAAGAAAAAAGATAGAGTACGAAAACAAAAAGTTACAATAAAGAAAATAAAAGCCCTAGATTAGGCCTCTGTGGTTGAGGGATGTGGAGCGGAATTCGAGGAGGTCGCTGCCTCTAAGGGAGGATTCATCGAAGCTAAACGAGAAGTTGGTGACAATACCCCTCCAGAGCCACCGGGCCTCAGACTCGGACTGCTCGCTGATCGCAGTGGAGAAGGCGCTGGAGAAGCCCGAGGGGACAATAAGCCACTGAATCTCTCAACAAGGATGCGGCAATCCTCGGAGGTATACCTCTTCAGCCTACGAAGGTCAAAGGACTTGGAAAAGTCCACATCCGACCGCACCAATGGCTGCGCCAGCCTAGCATACTCCAGGTAACCCCATAACATATGACCTGTCAAGAGTTCTTGAGGCGACTTGTCGGATGGCTCCGAGTGCTGTCTAAGGATCTCCTGCTGAGCGAGCCGAACCGCCGCGTCCACCTTTGCTTGCACCTCCTCGGAAGAAATGGCCTTAGCCAACTTCCCCTCCGCCGACTCAGCCCTATTGACGAGCTGGCCCAACAACTTTTGAAGCTCCCTTTCCCTTGCCAGCCCCTCGGCTTTCTCCCCCTCGAGAGCAGCAATATGAACCCTAAGAGTCTCATCAGCCTCTTTCTTCTCTTTCTCCAGAAGGGTAATCCGTTCTTTGGCAGCCTTTTCGGACGCTTCCGCCCGCTCGTACGCAGACTTCGCCTGCTCCCACTTAAGGTGCAAACCCTCTTTCTCCTTCTGAGCCTCTTGCCAGAGAAAGTCGAGATCCAAAATCTTCGTGTGGAGCACATCCGCCCTCGTCTTGCTCTCTTTGTCCTTGGAAAGAAGGGACGCCACTGAGCTCGGAGAAGTTTTACTTCTTCCCCCTCCTTGTAATACCCCTGCTCTACCGCGGCCGCAGCGTCCCGAATTTTCCCGACCTATGAAAAAGAAAGAAAATGCGTAAGAATCTAAAACCGATTACCTAAAAGAAGGATGAACAGAAATAAAGAAGAGAAGGGATCAGGCTTACCATAAGAGCCGTCCAATTAAGACTCGTATGCATGAAATGAAACCCATCAGCAGGGGTTGCATTCGAAGAAGCAAAGAACCGAAGAATCTCCTAGAAAGCTCCCTCCAGAACCTGCATTGAGGGCAGATCTCCCAGATTGCGAGGAGCCAACGGAGTCTGAAAGGTGAGACCCCTCGGAGAATGCGTGACGGGGACGTGACTCATCGGAGGAATGGTCCCCGGAGTTGGCGTCACCACATCTGAGTCAGTAAATACCGCCTGAGGACCTCCAGCAGCAGTAGACGGGCCCGCCTCCCCAACCAATGAGCTCAGTATCTCCACCTTCACATCCCTGTTGTCGGACGATGGGTCAAACTCCTCGTGAATGTCCTCGGAGTCACCAACGAAGCCTCCGAAACGGGATTGAGAAACTGCGCCAAAAAATCCTCCTCTGCAAAGACAATATATATAAGTAAGAAGAGAGAATGAACCTAGAAAAGTCATGGAACAATAATTAGACAAAAAATAAAGAAGTAAGCAAAGAATGCTTACCTAAAAGAGAAGACCCTTCTACCATCAGAGCCTTTCCCTTATCCACGACATCTGCACCGGAAAAGAGGACCTTAGTATATGAGCAAACTCCTTTAAACATTTTAGAGAATCTTATTAAGGACCAACAAAAACTCACCGAGGGGAGTAGACTCGGACATTGCCCTATCCGAAGACTCGGGAACTATCGGAGATATGGGCAAAGGAACTCCAACTCCACGAGGAGAGGCGGGAGATGGATCCCTGGAAGATATGACTACTACCTATGCGGTCTCCTGGGCAAAATCTTCCCCACCAGTCCTCGGAGAGAGTTCTTCTTCTGAAGCCCTCGGAGAACTTCCCGGATCGGATCCAAGGACCGGCACCAGAGCCAAAGTTGAGTAGGGACCTACCTGGCATAACAGAACCGCATTCTGAATCACCCCCGCAGCATCTATGTACAAGGGTGCATGATCCTCGTAAGTTCCTCCCGTCTCCGGACCCATGTGCGCACCCTCAGAAGCATTAACCTCCTCCTCATCATGGTTACCCTCCTCTGGAGCGTCGGAAATACCGCTCGAAACGGGTTCTATGGGGCCCGACTGCAAAAAGTAATTCGCTAAGACATCCTCTACACCACCCAAAAGCCAACGAGTATAATTATAACCTATTCATGTGTCAAGAAAAAGGACAAAAACAGAAACAAAGTGCTTACTGAAAAGAGCCAGGGCCTCAAAAGATATAAACAGTGGCTTCTCGACAGCATCATCGGTGAACACCACATGATGAAGCCCGGACGTCTCGAACATCATCAAAAAATCATCTGATTCCATCAAAAACTGCTGAGAAATCACCGGGGACAAAATTATCTCCTGATCCATAGTGCGCACGGGAGCCGCACCCTCTCTTCAGTCAAAAGGCATGTCCCATTTACCTTGAGCGGGTTGCACGAAAAAATATTTGTTCTTCCAGACACTGTGAGAACTGATCGACCCATCCAATATCCTCTTCGTGGAATTTTTGGCATTGTCCCGATGACGAACGTGGTAGAAGGGAAACCCCCCGGGTGAAATCACCACATCGAATATAGAAAACAAGTGATCCACCCCACACTCCAACCCGTTCACTTGACACCAGAAAACATAGATACAAAGAGCCGCAAATCCGTACGAAACCATCTGACTGGGGCTAATATTACACGCCTTAAATACCTCGCAGAAGAAAGGCGGCATAAACAAACGCCATCCATATTTTACTTGAGCAAAGTAAACGGTAAGCATTTCCTGGGGTGGATAACATGCCCTCTCATCCTTCGTTGAAATCTGGAATACCATGTTCTTCTGGAAAGCCCTTGTTGATGTAAATAGCTCCAACACCTGCTCACGAGTAGCAATACTTTGAATCTTCTCAATATTGGCGAAATCACGAGCAAAAGCCTTTTTCAATTTGGGAACCCTAGCTTTCTTGGCAGAAGCAGCGCCGCCCTCGATAGCAGCAGAGGTCTCACCCTTTTATTTACGGGTAATTACCCCCGTCGGGCACCCCTCATACCTGCCAGAGAATCAGCAGTAGCAATAGCTCCAGAAGTGGTGGAAGCCGCGATTGGATCGGTGGTGATGGAGGAAGCCATTTGTGCACAAACGAAAAAGAAGATGAAGTATTTCTCCGAGAAGGAAAAGAAAAGAGGTGCGCGTGAATATAAAGGAAAAATTTGAGTGGGGAGAAGAGAAGATTTTTGCTCTAAGGAGAATTTACTAAAAGAGTGAAATTCAGTAGTGGGGAATATGAAGAAGATCGCGACTACTTATAAGCAACTCGCTGAATGCGTGCCCCGCCTTCCATGCCCCACGTTGCCCACTCAGGTGACACGTGCCCCCTCACGCGCTAACCGTTGGAGACGGTCAACGGATGGATGAGTAACGCACTATTAATGAATCTAACGACTAGAAAAGAGCCGTTGCAAACAGGACCGTTATCGGCGCCGTTGATCTCAGGGGCTAAGAAGTAACTTCCTTATGTAAATATTATACATATATCTATAATACACCCCTCGAAAAATCGTTAAAAATAAATATATCGAAGGAAAAAAATTAGCAAAAGCACCTCACCTCACCGAGGACATGAAATAAAATTTCCCTCGCCTCTACGAAGGCGATCGAAATTTGGGGGGGCTAGTGTTATCCTTGAAAAATAACAATGAGGTTAAAAAAAATATTAGTCCTAAATATAGGAATTAATATATGGACAATATTATTGTCACGAGTACTTCCGATGAGATGTACCCACTCCCGATGAGGAGGCCCATCGGATGTTACCACACCCCTCGGTCATTGACCCGAAGCGGTACGAAGGAACACCCGAGGAGGCACCTAAGCGTCCCTTGAAAAGTCAACGATGAATAAAAAAGAGATATCAATGCGCCATCGGAAAAAGAGTAAACCCCGATGGATCCGCGCGACTCCGATATCCATCGATGCCAAGAGGGACCACAACGGACCCCGAGTCCCATAATCTCGCGAGAACACTACCTTGTTGAACACTCCTCAACATAAACTGGCCTCGAAACATCACTACGAACACTGAATCAAAGAACAAAGCCAGATCTAAATACAAGAGCACTGGAAGGCACATCACGAGGGCTTGGACAAGAAAGTACCGCTCCACGAAGACAAAAAAGCCCTCGGAGACCAAGTCAAGTCCTCGGAGACCAAGTCAAGCCCTCAGAGACCAAGTCAAGCCCTCGAAGACCAAGTCAAGCCCTAGGAGCCCAAGTGAAAGTTGGAAACACCCCCCGGAGAACATATATAGAACCCCCTGCACCAGAATGAACCTTTACCGAAGCAACAACACCACCAGAAGAATGTCCTAACTGGCCCATCAAGTCACTACCAAATGTAGGCCCCCTCATAAAATAGCATCCCGAGGAACAGTCCCTCAGAGATCCCCGGAGCTATCGGAAGAGACAAATATCAACCTAGTCAGCATCTAGTAGATTAAAGATATACCTTATCTTATCTTTTTACACGTTTACACATACTGCGACACTTGTACCTTACTAAAACACATGCATAACGACACATGTCCCTAACAAACTCTATATCAAGGGAGGTGATCAATTGAAGGAGGGAGGAGGAGACAAAAAAAAAACTAAGAAGTGAAGTTCAGTGAATAAAGGGAGGAATATTCTCGTATCTTTATTCTCTTTTATAAAATTATCACTTTTTGAATCACGGGCAGGGCGTTCCAACCCTAAATAATTCAGTTAAATAGGAAATAATATCAAACCTGTTAACAATTACGTAGAGGGAACGGTCCGTTTTGAAGATTCTTTTACTATATTGTACGATGAATGTCATAATGCTTAGCTTACAAACTAATTGTATATACATATATAAGCATAATGATTAGTTGATCTAATGATTGAACCTCATAATCATATGTATGCTAACATTAGTAAAGTAAAGCATAAAAACGAATAACAACTACAACTAACTAGTGATGATTAGTTGTAGAACATGAAATATATGTTGAACGTTAATAACTCGCTCAATCTCATTCAATCTATTCATTCATAACTAAATTACTATGAGGTTAGTTTTGCAATCATTTATTACTTCAATTCACATGTTACAATGAGTTTGGTTGCTAAAAATCACAAACACACCAACATTAATAAAAAAAGTTAAATTTCAAGGATGAATATTAGTAGGGACCGCACTTAGGTCCCTAATAACGCAACAGGGACCGCAATGCGGTGACCTGATTGCAGTCCCTATTGACTCAATAGTGACCGAATTGTGGTCCCTACTAATATTCATAGTTTAAAATCGTTATTTTATGATTATTTGAGGTGCCCCGTTGTTTGTTTAGTTCATAATTACCACTGTAATAGTTAAAATAACAATAATTACAACGACGCATTGTGTTAACCATAAAAATAAATAAAAGGGAAAGAAGAAGGTTAATCCTAATCAGGGGAATTAATAAATGGACAATACAGTTGTCACGAGTACCTCCGATGAGATGTACCCACTCCTAATAAGAAGATCCCCTCGGATGTTGCCTTACCCCTCGGTCACTAACATAAGGAGGCAAGAAGGAGCACACGAGGAGGAACATAAGCATCCCTTGGAAAGTCAAATGGTGAGTAAAAAATAGATATCAACGCGGTATCGGAAAAAAAGCAAACACCGGTGGATCCACACGACTTCGATATCCACCAATGCACCAAGAGGGACCACAACGGACCCCGAGTCCCACAAACTTACAAGAAAACTTCCTTGCTGAACACTCCTCAAAGTGAACTGCCCTCAGACCATCACCCGAGGACCCATTTTCGGAGAAAAACTAGAAATGAATGACAGAGCGCCCAAATAATATATTCCGAGGACTTAGACGAAAAAGTACCATTTCAAGCAGAGCAAATCTAGCCCTCGGAGATCAAATCAAGCCCTCGGAGATCATATCAAGTCCTCGGAGATCATATCACGGCCTCGGAGATCATATAACGCCATCAGAGATCACATTACGCCATCAGAGATCCTATTATGCCATCACACTACGCCCTTGGAAATCACTCCAGATCATTGAAGAACGGACCCGAGTCAAGAAAGAGAAATAAAACCCCTCGGAAGGCATGTACAGCAGTCCCTACCCCTAACAACATCCTAATTATGTATCAACAAAAGCATAGTCCCTCGGAAGAGTAACGCCCCAAAACAACCATTCATCGGAGATCCTCAGAGCCATCAGAAGACATAAAAATTGGTCTAGTCAGCGTCTAGTAGATTAAGAGATAAACCTTATCCTAATTTTTACACCTGTATCAGTATAACGACACCTGTCTTTACCAAAGTACATGCACAATGACACCTGCCCTTACCAAAGTCTATATAAAGGGAGGTGATCAATAGAAGAAGAACAACTTAACTTAACTCAACTTGACACAAACACACCAAGATAAAAGGAGGAAAAGTTCAGTGAATAAAGAAAGGGAACATTCTTGTATCTTTTGTTATTTTCAGATTATTTCCATCTGTTATTGTTTCTGAATCACGGGCAGGGCGTTCCAACCCAAAATAAAAATATCTTCCGTTAAATAGGGAATAATTCCAAACCCGTTAACAAAGTGGCGCCGTCTGTGGGAACGCCATAATATCTGTCCTCGAGAGAATTCAGCAAACATCGGCTAGGATGGATGACCTCTTCGAAAGTGAAAACCTTCCAGTTCATTACAGCGACTCGGAAGAAATTCTGTCTAATTACGAATCAGGTACGAGAGATTTTATTAATATTCCCCGATCTGTCTATGAAAGACTTATAGATGCTACATGGGCACCCCGGAGGGGGGAACATCTCGGAAACCTATCCTCTATACTCCCCGAGGACAGAAATTTCCCTACGGAAGGAGATACACCCCAGACGGTGCGGAACCCAAACTCAATCCCTTGGCACCAGGAACCCTGACAAACGTCCCGAATGTATGTTTGTCCAGAAAGAACCCCAAAGGGGGGTCGGGAGGAAATTTCCTGCCCCTCGGAGTATCGGGGGATGTTGAACACTCCTTATGGGGAATGATGGATGACTTACGAAAAGAATTGGGCGACCTCAAGAAGACCATGGCCCCTGAGGAGGATCCCACATTCAAAACTTCTCCTTTCATTCCTGAAATTGCTTTAGCCTCTATCCCCCCGGGGATGCGGCCCATCAATATCCCGCTGTATACCGGAGAAGCTGATGGGAGAGACCCGCAGGACCATATCCATGAATATCTGGTCGAAATGGACCTATCTTCCGCCCTTGACCATGTGTTATGCCGCGTGTTTCCTGTTACCCTCGGGGGGAGGGCTCAGGCGTGGTTCACTCACCTTCCACCTTGTTCCATTACGAGCTTTGACCGATTAGCTCATTTGTTTGTACGACAATTTGCTTGCAATCGAAGGTACCCCAAGTCCGCCACACATCTTTTCACCATTAAACAGAAAAAGGATGAACCCCTACGAGGGTATATAAAGCGCTTCACGGACGAAGCACTAGATGTTCCCAACGTTAGTCCAACCATCATGGCGGACATATTGACTCAAGGACTTCGAACGGGGGACTTCTTCAGGTACCTGATGGAAGAGGCGGAAGGAACGAAGAAGCAAATGGAGCAGGAGGATAATGAACACCTAGAGCGCGCAGAAAGGGAGGCAAAGACTAAAGAAAAGGGTAAAGAGGGAAAACCCCCTCCGCGTAAAGATGAGGGCGGAGTGGTTAAGAAATTCCTCCGACCCGTGCCCTTACCTCCGATGACTATCACTCCCCCGGAAGTGCTCAATATAATGAGAGGCAGCAACGAGTTGCACTGGCCCGTACCGGTTAAATTTCCTAACCGAGACAAGAACACGGGGAAATATTGCAAATACCACAAAACCTACGGACATACCACTGAAGAATGTACTACCCTTCGTAGAGAAATACTTCGTCTCCTAGAAATAGGATACTTGAAGAATTACCTCAAGGAAAATAATCTCGGGGAACCCAAGACAAACGTATGGAAGAGGTCACGAAGAGAAGAAGAGGAAGAAGAGGAGGAAAGGACACCCAATCGGAGGTCATGAGAAAGGTCACGAGACAGGTCACGAGAAAAGACAGTTGGACGCCTACGAACCCAAGAGAGAACCAAAGATCGTTGACAAAGTTCAAGAGAGCGGACTATAGGGTATCGGAATTTGCCTCCTCCACCTGATTCTTATAAAAACAATCCCCCGTCAGGACGAACTATCAATATGATTGAAGGAGGTGAAATCTCAATGACGCCCCAAAGTAAAAAGAAGAAGTATTTGAAAGAAGCCAGACGAGCAGAGCAAGGATTCCCCGTCTGTTCTATCCAAGAGTCAAAGCTGCCCAGCATTACCTTCGGACCCGAGGATCTCACGGGCATAATATACCCTCACGAAGACCCACTAGTTATTTCAGCTGTTATTTACGGGTATGAAACCCAACGGATCCTCATAGACACGGGCAGCTCTGTGGACGTACTCTTTTTGCCCACTTACCTTGCTATAGGGCTGAAACAAGAAAAATTGGAAACCGCTGAAGTCTCCTTGGTAGGGTTCTCTGGGGAAACTTGTCATACCCTCGGAACTGTGACTCTTCCAATGTCATGGGAAAAGGGAGCCCTTCGGAGAACAGAACCCATCAAGTTCTGGGTAGTGGAAGCTTCTTCACGGACGTATAACGCCATTTGTGGGAGACCATCCATTCGAGCCTTTGAAGCTATCCCCTCTACCTTGAATCTTAAAGTGAAATTCCCCACCTCTTCCGGAATCGGAGAAGTCCGAGGAAGTCAATCTAAAGTCAGAGAATGTTGCATGAATGCTATCCCCTCGGAAGAAGATGAACCTTCCCTCGGAAACAATAAAAAGCGTAAGACCGAGGAAACACGAGTCCAACCTGTGGAAGAATTAAAGATGGTAGAGTTGGTAGAAGGAAGTCCTGAGAAGGTGATCAAAATGGGCACCCACATGACATCAGCAATAGAGGTTCAACTGATTTCCCTCCTCAAGCAATTCCATCACCTCTTTGCATGGGAAGGAGGACCGCCCGGGAGAATCAGCAACAAGGTATGTCAGCACTTCCTTATTGTGAAGCCCGGAGCTAAACCTGTCCAACAGAAGAAAAGAAAAATGGGACCCGAGCGTAATAAAATCATTCGCTCGGAAATATAACGCCTTCTCAACTTGAAGAAAATTCGGAAAGTTATCTATCCCGAGTGGTTAGCTAATGTCGTATTAGTTCCCAAGCACGGAGGGAGGTGGCGGATGTGCGTTGACTTTACTATCCCCTTTGGGCTAAAAAATGTTGGGGCTACCTACCAAAGGTTAGTAAGTCTCATGTTCGCAGGACTTATCGGAAAGTCAGTAGAAGTTTACGTGGACGACACTGTAGTTAAAAGTAATACTGCCGAGGAACATCCCGAGGACCTACAGAAAGCGTTGGTCATTATGAACAACTTTGGCATTAAAGTTAACCCTAGAAAATGCTCTTTTGGTATCCGAGGAGGAAAATTTTTGGGGTTTATGGTTACGGAGAAGGGAATAGAAGTAAATCCCGAGAAAGCAGAGGCCATCATGGGATTACCCACCCCGAAGACGGTGAAAGACGTTCAAAAGCTGACTGGTAGAATGGCCTCGCTGAGTCGGTTCGTCTCCAAGTCAGCAGAAAAAGGGCTTCCCTTCTTCAAGATACTTCGAAATGTCAAGGAATTTCAGTGGACCCCCCATTGCGAGGAAGCCTTCGGAGAACTAAAAAGGTACATGTTGAAACCACCTTTGTTGGTAAAACCTTTACCTCAAGAAGAGTTATTTCTATATCTGTCGGTCGGAGAAGAAGCTATTAGCGCTATTTTAGTTAAAGAACAAGACGGAGAACATCGTCCGGTATATTACGTCAGCAAAACCCTCCTCGGAGCCGAGACCATGTATACTCTAATTGAAAAACTCGTCCTAGCATTGGTTACTACGGCCCGCAAGCTACGCCCCTACTTTCTTTCCCACCCGATTACAGTACTAACAAAGCATCCCCTAAGGGCAATTCTTAATAAGCCTGAATCATCGGGGAGGTTAATAAAATGGGTCGTGGAACTCACCGAGTATGACATTTCCTACGCTCCGAGACCCTCCATCAAGGCACAAGTCCTAGCGGACTTTGTAATGGAACTTACGGGCATCGGGTCCGAAAGAAAAGAACCATTGTGGTACGCCTATGTAGATGGGTCCTCGGTGAGCACGCACGGGGGGGCAGGAATAGTTTTTGTAAATCAAGAAGGGGAAGATGAAAGGCTCCATTTTGCCATCAGAATAGATTACCCCCTCTCTAACAATGAAGCTGAGTATGAAGCTCTCCTTATTGGTATGAGACTAGCGAAGGAAGGAGGAATGCAAGAGTACCTCCGGGTTGTCCGTCAAAGGTTCGAATGGTTCGAGGAATATGATATAGTTCAAATTCCCCGAAAGGAAAACCAAGAGGCGGACGCTTTATCCAAAATGGCTACTCAAACAGCCGCCATACACACTCGGAGAATTACTCTACTTCATGTCAACGAGTCTGAAAAAAGCGAGGGCAAAGAGGTAAATACCATCTCAGATCCCTCGTCTAGCTGGGTGACTCCTATCAAAGCCTATTTGCAGGATCCCGAGGGATACTCCTCGGACAAGAGCATCCAGCGGATGATGTCCAGAAAAAGTATCAGGTATTTCCTCAAGGATGGAATACTTTTCCGAAGGACGTACTCGTGTCCCCACGCTCGATGCCTTAATGAAGAAGAAGCCCAATTGGCTTTAGCGGAAACTCACGAGGGGACATGCGGGAGCCATACTAGCGGCGAAAGCATGGTCGGATGCTTGATTCGACAAGGCTACTACTGGCCCACGATGGCTAAAGACAGTAAAAGCCATGCCGAAAGGTTTAAACCGTGCCAAGCTTACACCCCTCGGGTTCATCAACCCGCGGCCCCGTGGGAACCCCATCTAACCCCTTACCCGTTTTCCAAATGGGGCATTGATATAGTTGGACCCCTCATTCCTGACGCCGGTCAGAAGAAATTTTTACTAGTAGCCGTTGACTACTTTACTAAATGGGTAGAAGCGGAACCCTTACCTCGGATCACAGCGGGAGCCGTCATCAACTTCCTATGGAGAAACATCATGTGTCGCTTTGGTGTCCCTCGGAGTTTGGTAAGTGATAATGGCTTACAGTTCACAAATCAAGAGTTACAAAAGTGGTGTGACCATTGGGAGATTAAACACCACTTCGCATCGGTGGGTACCCCCAAGCAAATGGACAGGTAGAAAGGACTAACAGAACCCTTCTGAGAATATGAAGGCACGACTTGATTGGCATAAAGCCAAATGGGTTGAAGAAATACCCGGTATACTATGGGCCTATCGGACCACGCAGAGCACCACTACGGGTGAAACTCCTTTCAGTCTGTCCTACGGGTGTGAAGCTGTCTTGCCCTCGGAGGTCTCCATAGAAAGTTGGCGAGTCAGGGAATACGAGGAAGTAACCAATGGCTCCAATCTAGCCCTGGCCCTTGACCTACTCGAAGAAAAGAGAACCCGAGTAGCCCTCCGAGTGGAAGAATACAAGACCCGGATGTCACGATATTACAATACTAAGGTAAAGCTCCGAACCTTTCAAGTGGGAGATCTAGTAATGAAACGAGTAGGGGCTTCCAAGAATGTAGGCAAGCTTGATCCACGATGGGAAGGACCCTATAAGATAGTGGAAATTGTAGGGCCTGCGACATATCGTCTTGCCGATTCCGAGGGAATAATGCTTCGCAATACCTGGAACTCAATCAATCTTAGAAAGTATTATGCTTAATGTAACAGTCATGCATAAATAAGAAAAGTTATTCATATGCGAAGGGTTTCATTACAAAAGAAAGTAGAGTTGCTTGACAAAAGGATAACTCTACATATGAGTCATCTTAGCAACCCAACAAAAAAGCCCCTCGTATTATGAACTAAACTACATAATATCCTTCTATAAGTTAAGCCCCTCCTATAGGGCGTTTTCCTTCTCGAATAAGTCGCTGGCGCTGCTCCTCGGAAAGAGAAACCGGATCATCAACAAACACAATCGAAACTGTAGAAACCCTAATAGGTGAGGAAGGAAGCTCCTCGAAAATCTGACGAATGTTAAGTTCCGGAATGAGCAAGCCTGAGGGAAACTCTGGCAAAGCTTGGACAGCATCTTGGCACAATCGGTAGCCTATATGAACCAAATCACACATCTCACCCTGGAGAGACTCACGAAGGCTAGATGGACCCACCACTTCCAACACTGCCCGGACACGAGCCATAACCAACGCCACCGCCTGGGTGCGAGTTATCCCTAATATTTGTTGATTCAGGGCATCTCTTTCCTTCGTAGCCTGCGTCAGTTGCTCTTTCGAGGACCGCATCTGGTCGCGTAACTCCTCTATTCTCCTCTCTAAATTCAATACACGAGCTCTCTCGAGCACCAGTCGGCGTTCCAAGTCCCACGCTTTACCCCTTTTGGATTGTAACGCATTGTAGTGGATCTCCTGAGTGGACTCGTGAACTTCCCTCAATTGAGTTATCTCCGCTTGAGCCTCTAAGAGACCTTGCTCTAACTCGTCTCGACGATGATATACTAAACCAGGATCAGAAGAAGAGCTTCCGTAAGATCCGAGGGCATCTAGCACCATATAAATTTGCCCAAGAACAAAGCCAATTACTTCAGACAGGGGCGACAGGTTAGTAGTAAATAAAAAAGATAAAATAAATGAAATACCTCACACAGGTCTTTACAAGCTAAATCCTGGAGAACGGATACCGGAAGGGTTTTCATCAGCCCGCAATCCGTTACGTTCAATAGACCACTGAGAAAGTTTTGGCAAAATCCCACCGCTGATCTGTGGGGAGAAACATCCTGATTATCCCCGGGGGGAAAAGATCTCCCGAGGGAAGGGTTCCCCTCGGGCGGTGGTGCGGGAACACGATCAGGGCCACCCTCAAGGGGCTGCAAGTCCTCCGAATCGGGAGAGAGAAGATACTCCACCAATACATTCACTACGGCAAAACTACGAGGAAAATGCCGTGACACCACTGGAGTCATGTGAAAGTCCGTATGGGAGGGAACCGCTATCAGAGCTGACACTCCGAGAGGAACTATAAAGCTTACTAGGGGGCTGCTACAGGCGATGCCTCCAATCCCTCCTCCTCCGAAGAAATATCAACCATCGCCTCATTTACGAGTGGATCAGAACCACCAACCTCTGGCAGCTCGGGACTACCATGCAACGCCCGCCCCAGAAAAACATCATTAGAAGACCCGAGGGAAAACGCTCCCATCTCTGCGCCTGCAAAAAACATCAGTGTGCAAACAGTCCGAGGACGTATAGAGAATTTGCAAGTTGAACAGATAAAGGGTGATCAGAAAAACTTACGGAAATAAAAGTTACTGTGAAGAGGACGAGATGTGGGGGTACACCCCTCCACCCCCTCTTGTAAACCCGCCAAAATCAAGGCCTCGGGGAAATCCAACAGCCCGGATATGTCATAGGAACCAGAAAAAAGTCATGAGTGAAGCAATACCTCCCTTTCGTGACCTTGTGTTTCGGCATTGGGAGCAATATATCCCAGACCCCATCGGATGGGCACCCCCAATGACCTGGCTGATTGACCTCTCGGACGGACAAAGAAAAATCTCCGCCTCCAATCCCCTCTACAAGAGTGGATACTGGATACACGAGTGAAGGTATTTTCCTTGTCCCGATAGGTCAGGCTAAAAAAGGGAGTCCCCTCTAAACAGGGTCGAAGGGCAAATATTGTTCCCACCCGATAAGGGGACATAGGAAGGTTTAAAAGCTCACAACGCAGGACATACCCCACCAGATGACTATATGAGCTTGGTGTTAACTGACTCGGACATACCTGCCAATACCGAAAGAGTATTTGGAAAAAAGGGTGGAAAAACATTCGTAACCCACCCCGCATTTGTTCGTTGTAGACAGTCAGATAACCCGTGGGAGGCGCATAAGCCCTCTGACCCGAGGAAGGCACTATCACGTCATATTCTTCAAAATCCAGGTGATACCCAGCAAAAAGAGACCTTACTGAGTTCTCGCACTCTATACTCGTAGTGGATCCTACACGTCCTCTACCTATCAATCTGGACGGATTAAGAGGAATCAAGTCAAATTCCGAAGACTCATCTGCCAAAGAATATGGCTCCCTACCCATAAATATCTCCCTAATATGATTTATTCTACGAGAATTTGTAGACGAAATCCTACGAGCTACTCCCAAAGAGGAACTCGCGCCAAGAGTTGCATGATTTCCAGACAAATTATCCCTCAGCCTCGGAGAGAAACTCTCACAGAGGATAGAAGGAGCCCTTGACGGTCCAGAAGGACTCCGAGTAGTGTCTCGAGAAGAACCACAAGATGAAACTGAACCACTTCTCCTATAGTAAGGAGGCATCATCTTTTCAAGTAAGTATTATCTCCGCGCTTACAATTATTGTCAAAATTGAAAAGATAATGAGATCAAGAACTAGTGATGATTGTGAGGTTAGTGGTAAATATGACTGATGAAGGGCCTAAGTGCGTATATACTATTCACCCCTTGATTAAAAATATAAGATTAGATCCCTATTACATAAAGTAAGGGACACGTGTCAAGAAATTTTATTAATTAAGAATGACACGTATCTTACATTGCCATGCAAGACAACACCTCCTACTTAGGAGATAAACTTAGTCAGCAACCTTAAGTGGTTTATCATTATCCTCCTTAATTAGATTTTAACAAGTAAAGACAAAAAGTAGAGAAATGAAAGGTGGAAAATATCTATTTATTTAAAAGTCGAGGAGCCCTCGGAAAAGGTAGTATGTACAAAGGCATTTATTAAGAGTAAGAAATAAAAGCTACAACGAATAGACTATGCCCCCGTGGTAGAAGGGTGTGAAGGAGTCGTCGCCTCAGAGGAAGTACCCAGTGCAGCAAGGCGATAAATTGGTGAAAACACTCCCCCGGAACCGCTAGCCCTCGAACCCGGACTGCTGGTAGAACGCATCGGAGAAGGTAAAGGAGAACTTTTAGGGGATAATAAACCCCCAAACCTCCCTACAAAGTAATGACAGTCATCGGGAGTTGGCCTCTTTAGCTTGCGGAGGTCAAAAGACTTGGAAAAGTCCACATTCGGCCTTAACAAAGATTTGGCCAGTCTAGCACATTCCAAATAGCCCCACAAAAGATGGCCTGTCAAAAGCTCCTGAGAAGGTGTATCGGAGACTCCCGAGTGCTGCCTAGAGATCTCTCGTTGAGCAAATTGAACAGCTGCATCGATCTTAGCCTGCACCTCCTCGGGAGAAATGAAGTTTGCCAACTTTCCCTCGGCCAACTCAGCCCTATCGGTGACCTGACCCAATGTCTCCTGAAGGCTCCTCTCCCTCTCCGAACTTGTCGCTATCTCTTTCTCGAGAACAGCGATCCGAGCGTTAAGAACCCCCTCGGACTCCCCTTTTTTCCTTCTCCAAAAGGGCTATCTTAGCCATTGCAGCCTTCTCGGAGACTTCTATCTTCTTACAGGCAGACTCTGCCAAGTTTAACCTATGTTGCAGGCCCTCGTTTGTCTTCTCCGCTTCTTGCAGCGTGAACTCGTAGTTGGAAATTTTTGTGAGGAGCACTTCTTCCCTCATCTGACTCTCCTTATCCCGGGATAAAAGAGGCGTTAATTGCTCTCGGAGAGCTTCCAACTCCTTCCCATCTTTCAAACCACGCTCCTCTACCGCAGTAACTGCTTCCTGAGTCTTTCCAATCTACAAAAGATAAGCGCAAAAAGAAATTATTACGGATAAATCGTGCAACCCCAAGAAGACTAGTGTGAAGAAACTTACCATGAGCCCTAACCAGTTAAGACTGGTATACAAAAATTGATACCCTTCGGCGGGTGTTGAACTAGAGGAAGCAAAGAACTGGAGGATGTCCTGATAGGCCTCCCCCACGGTCCGAGACGAGAAATGTCCCTCTGGCCCACTAGGAGGTATGGGTGCCTGAAAAGTGTGCCCTCTCGAAGATAGAGTCACGGGAACAGACAGAGACGCTGGAATGTGACTCCTCGGAGGGGTAATTCCCAGTATTGGCGTCACCACCTCCGAATTGGTAAATACGGCTCGAGGACTATCGACAACGACGGACGGACCAGCCCCCTTCAGCAACGAATTCAAGATCCCCTCCTTCACATCTCTGTCCTCGGACGAGGGATCAAACTCCCCTTGAGTATCCTCGGAATCCCCTCGTAAAGCCTCCTACCCGGGAACACTAAATTGTGCCAAGAAATCTTCCTCTACAAAAGATAATATCTGGATGTAAGAAAGAGAATGAAACTAGAAAAAATTATCAATAGAAGAAAAAGACAAGTGAAGGATGTTTACCGTATAAAGAAGGCTCTTCCACCATCAGAGCCTTGCCTTTATCCACAGTCTCTGTATCAATGAGGAGAACGTCAGCACATGAACAAAGTCTACAGTGAAGATATGGAAAATTTCATTAAAAACTCAGAAGAACTCACCACGAGGAACAGATTCAGGAATTTCCAAGGACGTAGGATCAGTAGAATCAGGAGAAGGATCATCAGAAGATAAATCTACCACTTCAGTAACCTTCGGAACATATTCTTCCTCTCTAGCCCTCGGGAAAACCCCTTCTTCAGAAACCCTCGGAGAATTTCCTATATCGGATCCAGAGGCGGGTAGATCTCCCGTCTCGGACCTAGAAACTGGCACCAAGGTCAAGTCCCAAGAAGAAGGAGCTACCTGGCGTAATGGAACAGCACTTCTGATAACCCCCGTCATATCTATATACAGAGGAGAATGGTCCTCGTGAACCCCTCCTACCCCCGGAGCCGTATGCTCGCCCTCGGGGGCATTAACCTCTTCTTCTTTGTGATCACCCTCCTCTGGCACATCGGAAGTACCACTCGGAGTAGGTTCCCTCGGACTCGACTGCAAATAGTAATTTTCCATAACCTCCTCTGCATCACCCCAAAGCCAACATATATAAGTATAATTTATTACCATACTCAGAGAGGTAACAAAAGAAGAGAGTAAGGAACTTACTAAAAAGATTCCTCGCCTCGGACGACAAGGACAAGGGCTTTTCCACGGCGTCATCGGTAAAAACCACATGATGAAGTCCGGACGTCTCAAACAACATCATAAAGTCCTCCGACTCCATCAACTTGTGCTGAGAAATCACAGGAGATAAAACCATCTCCGGGTCCAAAGTATGCACGGGAGTTGTGCCCTCTCTCCAATCGAAGGGCATATCCCATTCACCTTTAGCAGGTTTCACGAAAAAATATCTATTTTTCCAAACGCTATGTGAAGTGATCGTCGCACCCATAATCCTTTTCGTGGAATTCCCCGAGTTGTCCCGATGACGAACATTGTATAAGGGATACCCCCCGGGCGATACCCCCACATCAAAAATTGAAAGAAAATGGTCCACCCCACACTCCAACCCATTCACCTGGCACCAAAAAACATAGATACAGAGAGCGGCAAACCCATTCGGAACCATTTGACTCGGGCTGATATTGCAAGCCTTAAAGACCTCACAGAAGAAAGGAGGCATGAATGAACGCCACCCATATTTCACTTGGGCAAAATAAACCGTCAACATACCCGGAGGAGGATAACACGCTCTCTCGTCCTTCATCGGTATTTGGAACACCATATTCTTTTGAAAAGGCCCAGTTGAAGTGAATAAATCCAATACTTGTTCACGAGTGGCGATACTAGGAACCCTCTCCACTTTGGCAAAATTCCGAAGAGGCGCCTTCTTCGATTTGGGAACCCTAGCTTTTTTAGAAGAAGTGGCGCCACCCTCAGCGGCAGTAGCAATCTCTACTTTGCGCTTACGAGTAACTACCCCCACCGGAATATTCCTCACATTTACAGAAGAATCAATCGGAGCAGTGACTTCAGAGGAGGTAGAGGCGGCAATGGGATCAGTGTTGGTGGAAGAAGCCATTGGTGCAGTAATAAAAAAGAAGTTTTTTCGAAAAAGAAAAGAGACAAAGAGCTTGTGAATTTACTGAAAATTGAAATAAGAGAGAGGAGAAAACATAAACTTTTTGCTCGTATGAATTGCTAAGAAAGAATTTGGTGAGAATGAAGAAAGGGGTGAATAGTTCTCCTATTTATAGGAGTGAAAGTGATAAACGGTCACAAAATCTCAAAACGTGGAGCATATTTAAAGCTCCACGTATCCCCCGCGTCCGCCAGCCACGCCGTTACAAATCTGACCGTTACCAACGGTCAGATATTTTTGAAGTTTGAAACCGATCAACGGTTATCTGCAACCAATGCTCCGAAACCTCCGCGTGCATGAGGACAGTACCCCCAGGGGTAATAAGGTAAAGTTCTATAAGATCTGTTTTTAAAATTATTACATATGCGTATTCCCTAGGAAAAATACCAAAAAATAAATATATTAAAGACCAAGACAGGAACTAACCCTTTGCCTCACCGAGGACGATGAATAAAATTTCCCTCGCCTCTACGAAGGCGATCGAAATTTGAGGGGGCTAGTGTTAACCATAAAAATAAATAAAAAGGGAAAGAAGAAGGTTAATCCTAATCAGGGGAATTAATAAATGGACAATACAGTTGTCACGAGTACCTCCGATGAGATGTACCCACTCCTAATAAGAAGATCCCCTTGGATGTTGCCTTACCCCTCGGTCACTGACATAAGGAGGCAAGAAGGAGCACACGAGGAGAAACATAAGCGTCCCTTGGAAAGTCAAATGGTGAGGAAAAAATAGATATCAACGCGGCATCGAAAAAAGAGCAAACCCCGGTGGATCCGCACGACTCCGATATCCATCAATGCACCAAGAGGGACCACAACGGACCCCGAGTCCCACAAACTTACAAGAAAACTTCCTTGCTGAACACTCCTCAAAGTGAACTGCCCTCAGACCATCACCCGAGGACCCATTTTCGGAGAAAAACCAGAAATGAATGACAGAGCGCCCAAATAATATATTCCGAGGACTTAGACGAAAAAGTACCATTTCAAGCAGAGCAAATCCAGCCCTCGGAGATCAAATCAAGCCCTCGGAGATCATATCAAGTCCTCGGAGATCATATCACGTCCTCGGAGATCATATAACGCCATCAGAGATCACATTACGCCATCAGAGATCCTATTATGCCATCACACTACGCCCTCGGAAATCACTCCAGATCATTGAAAAACGGACCCGAGTTAAGAAAGAGAAATAAAACCCCTCGGAAGGCATGTACAGCAGTCCCTACCCCCTAACAGCATCCTAATTATGTATCAACAAAAGCATAGTCCCTCGGAAGAGTAACGCCCCAAAACAACCATTCATCGGAGATCCTCAGAGCCATCAGAAGACATAAAAATTGGTCTAGTCAGCGTCTAGTAGATTAAGAGATAAACCTTATCCTAATTTTTACACCTATATCAGTATAACGACACCTGTCTTTACCAAAGCACATGCACAATGACACCTGCCCTTACCAAAGTCTATATAAAGGGAGGTGATCAATAGAAGAAGAACAACTTAACTTAACTCAACTTGACACAAACACACCAAGATAAAAGGAGGAAAAGTTCAGTGAATAAAGGAAGGGAACATTCTTGTATCTTTTGTTATTTTCAGATTATTTCCATCTGTTATTGTTTCTGAATCACGGGCAGGGCGTTCCAACCCAAAATAAAAATATCTTCCGTTAAATAGGGAATAATTCCAAACCCGTTAACACATTGTAAATCCAAATATTACGTGGAGGGAACAGTCCGTTTTGAAGACTCTTTTACTATTTTGTACGACGAATGTCATAATGCTTAGCTTACAAACTAACTGTATATACATATATAAGCATAATGATTAGTTGATCTAATGATTGAACCTCATAATCATATCTATGCTAACATTAGTGAAGTAAAGCATAAAAAGGAATAACAACTACAACTAACTAGTGATGATTAGTTGTAGAACATGAAATATATGTTTAACGTTAATAACTCGCTCAATCTCATTCAATCTATTATTTCATAACTAAACTACTATGAGGTTGGTTTTTCAATCATTTATTACTTCAATTCACATGTTACAATGTGTTTGGTTGCTAAGAATCACAAACACACCAACATCAATAAAAAATTCAAATTTCAAGGATGAATATTAGTAGGGACCGCACTTAGGTCCCTAATAACGCAACAAGGACCGCAATGCGGTCACTACTAAATATTAGTGACCTAAGTGTGGTCCCTATTCAATATTAGTGACCTAAGTGCGGTCACTGAAATCCAAAAATTTGAAAATTTGGCAAAAATTTTAGGCGGGATTGAGGGGAAAATTTGAATTTGGCAAAAATTTTAAAAATTCACCCTCGCCTCTATATATACTCACCACTCTTACACATATAATTTCATTATCTCCAAAAAAACATCCAACACAAAAACACTATCTTCTTTTCTCCAAAAATCACCCAATACAAAAACTTTTTTTCTTTTTACCAACACAAATCCAAAAAACAAATCACCAACACAATCTTTGTTTTCTTTCTTTTCTATTATTTTGGATCTACACTTTCTTTTTTTATTTTTCTTTCACTTATTTTTTTATTCATTCATCTTTTTGTTTAAATCTACATATTTTATTTTCTATTATTAGTCATTTCATTCATCTTTTTACATTCATTAATATTTTCATGACATTATAATAACTTTTTCTTCATTATTTTATTGTTTTGATCTTGTTATAATCATATTTCTACAAAAAAAAAAAAATTCCGCAATATTTCTAGAATACTATTTTTTTTCTCGCAGACTATTAGGGACCGCAATTAGGTCCCTACTAATATTCATAGAGTACTATGAATATTAGTAGGGACCTAATTGCGGTCCCTTATAATAGTAATAGGGACCGCAGTTAGGTCCCTACTAATATTCATAGATACTCTATGAATATTAGTAGGGATTTAAGTGCGGTCCCTATTATTATTAGGGACTCTACCAGAATTCTTCAGAAGGATCCCCTATGAGGACACTCCTGGTGTGCCAGTAAATGGTCCAACGCCTGCAGCCTGTGTCGAACTAGGACTCGGTCCAGCTCCAGTAGACTCTGCAGGTGGTGGTCTATGTACACTATGCCTAGATCAGTGCGATGAAGAGGGCGTCTGGCGCGTCGATCTTTCTGGCTGGTCATCTGGTCCATGATAAGTGCGTCGCTCTGGTAGAGTAGCATGGCCAAAACGACTATGGATGGGTGGCTCAAACAGGTTGCATGGCCGAGTATTGAAAGGTGGCTCAACAATTGGACGAGCTTAATATGGAGTACCATAATGTACTATATGTAGGCGACGAGGGCATGCACTCCTACCACCACAACCACCCTCTTCGAGTGGGGGGGGTCACCGCCAGTCGAACGCGATCATCTTTTTGATTATCTTTTATTTTGGATTTAAATAATAAAAAGAATATTTTAAATTTAATGGTTTTTTATGAAATGTATTTCCTTATTTTTTGAAAATATAAATAAATATTTTTAAGAAATATATATTATGGGGTGCAAGTGTAATTTTAAAATATTATAAGGGTTGTTTTTGAATTTGTGGTTGGCATGTTGTGTAATAAGAGTAGTTGTTAAAAAATGCTTTATTGATTGTACTCAGCAACTTATTGATTGTATCGCCACATAGGCATTTTGGTCTAAATAAGCGATTTTGGGCATTTTTGATAGAAAATTTAAAAGATAATGGGCATAAAAACTAGGCCTGAACCAACTTGGGCATTTACATTTCAAAAAACAAATTTGGGGGGGGGGGGGGGGTGGCAGAAATAATAATTCGTCCCCAAAAACTTAAAAAACCCCAAAAAAAAAATGCACATGTAAAAACTGAATAAAAGGCATGTCATTATTACCTTTTCATTTGCCCGTCCTTGATTTGTGTCCACGAACTCAAGTCCGGGAAACTAGACCACATCTGCCTCCAAACTTGCTCCTGAAAGTGCTAGTTCCACGGGAGACGACGGAGAGCTTGCTAGAGGGACTGCCGGTATGCGTCGAGCTAGCATGTGATGCAGGCCGAAGCCCGCTGACACAGCCAAAATGAACTATGTGATCTTACGGAAGGAAAAAGCCATTTTAGTGGTGTTAAAGAAAGTTTTGTTTTGTTTTGTTTTGAATAGGTATTTTTGAGAGCATATGTATAAAGTAAAGAGGTGAGAAAATTTGGGAAATTTTGCATTTGACGTCATTTGTGTTAACCACATTTCAAGAAGTTCCTCTATGTTGATATCTATCAATGGACGTACTATATGTTGGCATAATTTTTATTTTTTGGCCTTCTCTGCCGGAATCTTGTGGACTAATGAAAATTGGCCCACCAGACTCCGGCGGAGAAGGACGAAAAATAAAATTATGTCAACATATAGGACGTCTAGTGTTAGATTTTCATTGAATCCACCGGACGAAAAATAAAATTATGCAAATATATAAAGTGTCTAGTGATAGATTTCAACAAAGATTGCCTTTTTTGAAAAGTGGTTAATATAAAGGACGTCAAATGTGAAATTCTCGAAAAAAAATTGTAAACGAAAGATGGGTTTATGTACTCATGAAACTCGCAGTGGTATAGTGCGTGCCTAGTTTTTTCTTTTTAGTTTGTCTTTTTTGTCTCTCACTCTTTGACAACTGGTTGTTTTATGCAGCTGAATACTGATAGTTTAACCCATCATACTTTATAATTTTTGATCCCAATAGTTTAACCAATCATACTTTACTAGTGACCGGTTTTCTGTCTCTGTATTTTAATTGTTGGGGTTTCTTAGCACAGTCACTATTGTACGCACACATACATTCTGATGAATAGATAGATATTGGCCATTTTATTGTACGCTGATTGCACAAACATTTAACACATCCCCGCCATGCCACTCTCCATGCTAAGCTAATAAATGTGTGTGTATATATACATATATGTATATATATATATATGTTAATATGTGTAATATATTATTTATACACATTTATTAGCTTAACATGGACAGTGACGTGTCGGGGCTGAATTGAATGTTTGTGCCGTCACCGTACAACAAAATGGTGCTTAGACTATGTACTTCCAAATGTTTCAGTTATTGAAAGGAATAAATTTAAGTGCTTCTCAATGTGTCTTTGGTACGATTTTGATAACAAATTATTGATCTCTGGAATTAAAAGACAAGAAAAGATCACAAAATAAATTTGAATAAATTTGAATAATTTTAAAGTACAATTTGTGGTGCAATATCTCTATTTGATCATGTGATTCTTTTCTTCAAGAACAACAATCTTGAATGTTTAAAGATTTGTCGTGGAAATCTTCTATTTGATCTTCACCGAGATGATTTGGACTTGAAAAACGTTTATTCGAGGGTGTTTGGACTTAATCTCGGATTGAATGATTTGATGGTGATTTGATTTGAGAATTGATGAATAATGTAGAATGATTTGATCTCTCATTTAAAGATTTTATTAAGGATTATTTAGATCTTCACAACATTGTTTCTATTTTGCCCTTTCATGTTACTTATGTCTCCACCATACTACACTAGGACCGACACTAAATGAACTTATCAACATCAACACTATTTGTCATAAAATCAGACGTGTAATATTTTGTGTGAATCTTCTGCACATCCATCGTACCATGTTTGACTTTTTTACGAACAAAGTGGTACTTCACCCGAATATGCTTATGCGTAAAAGCAATGTATGAAAAGACAGATATCTGCCCGAAAACATCATCTTTGCAACCTTACAAGCATTTCTTGCACTAATCTCGTTATATTTTCCCTTTTCAAATAGGGGTATCGGTAAGGTTGG
Organism: Linaria vulgaris; assembly: GCA_948329865.1. Lineage (NCBI taxonomy): Eukaryota > Viridiplantae > Streptophyta > Magnoliopsida > Lamiales > Plantaginaceae > Linaria > Linaria vulgaris. The sequence goes on along the minus strand of OX415249.1, from coordinate 7,751,964 downwards.
TGTTCGAAGAGTTGGGAACAAGGTGCACATGTGATGGTGCGGTTGGACTGTGAGTTTGGCTCAGTAAATGTTTTTTTTGATGAATTAAATATTTATATAAATCAAGACAGAGTATCCAAATCGAAAATCCTCCATCACAAATAATCGTTACATGAATGTCGGCAAAAGGGATAATGCCACTTCTACAAAATACGCGAGCCCAATCGGCTAAATTATGAGCCATAAAGTTGTTCGCTCTAGCTACAAATCAAAACTCCCATTTAGGCCAACGTGCCCAATATTTGTTAGTCTCTACAACATAAGGATCAGAGCTCCAAAAAAGAAAAGGCAGAGGGATTAAGAATCTGGTTAATAACAGTAAGACTATCGGATTCGTAGACGACTTTAGATAAGCGGTATTCATTAGCCAATTTAACCGCGTTGAGGATGGCCTTAGCTTTCGACATGGTAGCATCAATGCAACTAAAAACTTGAGTATTGGCCATATTGACTGAACAATTGTTGTTCCTCCAAATCGACGCACTCATCACCAACTCTTGAAGCTTTGCTGCAATGGTAGGGATTTTTCCTCACTTTTCAACTACTATCATGAACAAGCATCCTAACAGTGATTCCCCATGCTTCTCAATCAACTTCCTCATCTTTTGACTTGCAATTGCCTTTAACTATTAGAGTTTGTATGATCCTTCATGCAGCTAATCGTCAAGTTGTATACTTAAGCTTAGGTAAGATAATCTTGAGGCGAAAATCTTATATGGGACTAGGTATACAACTCAACGCCCTCACAAATGTGAGAGGTTTGGGTTGTGCACCTAAGCATACGTAAAATAATCCCGAGGAAAAATTTTAAATGGGCTTATGTATACAATCACAACCCCTTTGTTGTTTGTGGATCTCACACACATGTGAGGATATTAGGTTGTACGCTTAACCCTAGGTAAGACAAACGAAACTCTTTCTTGTTTCTCTTGCAATGGTGATAAAGATTTGCTAAATCATCTCTTTGGAGAGTGTCCTATAGGGTACATAGTTTGGATGAGATGTTACAAATATATGGGGTTTCTAACTGTTATTCATAAAAATACAGACCATCTTGAACAGTTCCAGAAGCTCTTCGTAAACAAAAAGCACACAAGGATATGGACGTGCATTTGGTTTAGTTATTGCGTGAATAATTAGAAACAATGTGGCATTTCAAAGAGGTTATGATGGTATAAGAAATATAGTATTGTTCAGTGTGGCATTTCAAAGAGGTTATGATGGTTTAATTATTGCGTGAATAATTAGAAACTAATTATTAAATCTTTTATAGTATTGTTAACACCAAAAAGTTAGAGTACAAGAAATAAGGTTATGATGGTTCGATTACCTATTTTACTTTATACATGTCTCTTAATTACAAAGTATTATTACACAATTTATAACGACAATGTAATACTACACGTCTTCGTAACTGCAATACTTTACCACACGACTCTTATTGGTATTTAATACTCGTATCGCCCTAGCCACATAAATAATTTATATACTTGCATACATTGCTCATTTCACTCAAATTATTTTACTCTTAAACGCAGACGCGCGAGAACGAGGTATTTAAAGCCATCAATATGTTAACTTATTTCCTTTTAAAAGTTCATCATATACTCATGATTCACAAATATAGTTTCTAATTTTAAGTGTAAGTACTTATTTAATGTCAGTCTACAACAAATATAAACATTCACATACGACATGTACATACCCATTCTTTGACACGTGTATGCCCTCATTTTTTGACACCACACTCACATTACTCATCACCTTAAACTACATTTGTCAAAATTCTCCCTACCCATTTGTCTGTCATGCACCAAGTTAATTATCTTACATAAAGAAAACTTCACCCTATTCTAAGAGGGCTTCACCTCTTAGAAGAAAAAGCACACTTCTTACGCAAAAGAGGGAAACGAAGGAAGAAAAAAACATCATTCTCTTACACCACTTATACTACAACAACAATGAATAATCTTGCTACTACAATCACAAAAAGGATAAATGAATCAACTCTCATCCTAAATTTTGCTACCACCACACGAAATAACTTTCCCTTCCAAATATTATATTTACTATGTGAACTTTTTCTATATATAAATAATATTTTTACTATGTGCACTTTTCTAATATACAAGTTTTTCAAAATTTGTGTTGCCGTGTTTGTATCCTGTCGGTTGCGTGTTCGTGCATCATAAGGTGTTCCTTTTGGTAATCGTAGGGGGCACAACGATAAGTTACGTCAACAATGTTTCCGGTACAAGTCACTAGAAATGTTCTTTCTCTCACCTACTTAGGTTATCGCAACATTAGTTTGAGTATTGAAAATCTTAGCTGACTAATTCAACAATTTTTCAATTATACAAAGTACTTAGATGTGACTTAGAACAACTACTTATTTGATTTGTAAGTTTGCAATTGTAATTTTGGCTAGTTCAAGTTGAAGCATTCTTGGTTGTTATAGTGTTTTTCTGCACAAGAACATATATAAAAAGAGGACCAATATCAAGTGATGTGATTATGATAAGAGCTAATACTATATAAAAGTCACTTGAGTATATTTATGTATTTTCTTCCATGAATTTTTTTCAAGTATTTCTCTAAATCCTCCTCATTATTTTGAAATTTGATATATCACACTTTTCACTTTAATTGGCATAAATCTCCTGAAGGAATATATTTTATTTCTCTATTACAGGACATGAGTGGTTTTCATCTAGATTCATATGCATAATGATTATGAAATTATACTTAATTAGCAAATTGGATCCACAATCTCTTGTTCATTATTGTGTAGCCATGAATAAGAAAGGAGGCCAAAAAAAAAAGACTTCTTACATAATGAATTTAACTAATCTCAAAAGATCAAAATTGATTCAGTTGTATGAGCATAATAGTTGTAAAAAGCATTAACCGAACAAAAGTGATGTTCAATCTCTATGAATAATTAGCGAAGACATACTTTAGCCTACTCAACCAACATGGTTATAATAGTTGCACGCGGTATAATTGTTATGTCGGAATTCCTGCAACGAGTACTGTCAAAAATATTCATGGAGAAAGCGAAAGCGGTTGAAGACAACTTCTGTATTTACAGAACAACTATGTGTATCTTGTATTCATGCATGATATCGGTAGCTGGATTGATGGCAGCTTTTGGTTATATTTTTTTATCTGTATATGTTGTATGAAGGTAAGAACAAGCAAGTTCAATACTAATAATACATTCTAACATTTTTTGCAAGACATAAATCAACATATATACCTTGAGAGAAGTATCAATATGTGGCTTTTATTAGGGTATGGGCTCATATATGTTATATGTTTAGTAGTAATGAATTAAATGAAATGATTTATACTACTAAAAGTGTATATTTAACATTTTTCTCTTTTAACAGGTTTCTTATGCTTTTGGTTATACTATGGTGGATAGTTCAGAGATTAAGGAGGATTCTTAAAAAAGAAAAAATCGAGTAAGTTAAAAGCTATTCTTAGGCTATATCCATAAAAGTTTTATATATATATATATGTATATGTGTGTGTGTGTGTGCGTTCTCATTAATCTAAACTTTTGTCTTTTGTTTTTCGTATTAAAAAATTTGCTGATTTCTTTAGATAATGAAGAAGCCGGTGTTGAACAACCAAATGACGAGATTGAAAATGCAAATGTTGAACTACAAAATGATGAGATTGAAAATGAAAATGTTGAACTACCAAATGACGAGATTGAAAATGCATATGTTGAACTACCAAATGACGAGATTGAAAACGCGAACGTTGAACTACCAAATGTCAAGATTGAAAACACAAATGTTGAACAACCAAATGACGAGATTGAAAATGCAAATGTTGAACAACCAAATGCGGAACACCAAAATACAAATGAGATTGAAAATGCTAGAGATGGGGAAGAAACTGGACCCGAGAGGACATCATCCCAAGCACTCACTGTAGTCACAAATTCTTGAATTCTGAAAATAAAAACAAGAAAATTATTACAAAATAATTTTTGATTAAACTTAAAGTATAATTTGGGATACAAACTCTATCTAATGCTCTGATTCAATTCTACAAGAACAATATTAAAATTTGTAGTGAAAATCTTCAATTTGATCTTCGCTGAAATGATTTGAACTTGGAAAAACGTTAATTCGAGGGTCTTGGACTTGATCTCGGATTAAACGGTGATTTGATTTGAGGATTTGACTTGAGGATTTAATGGACACCAATTTGATTTGGGGATTTGATGAACACCGATTTGACTTAGAATTTGATGAACAATGATTTGACTTGAGGATTTGATGAAGGATGATATGATCTTCGTCCTCAGCTCATTTGGATTTTTTGGGTTTTGATCTTTCTAGTATGGATTTTGATCTTCAAAAACGGTTTTCCGAGGGTCTTGTGACTTGATCTCGGATCAAAATGGATTTTTGATCTCCAAAAATAGTTTTCCGAGGGTCTTGTGACTTGATCTCAGATCAAACGAATTTTTGGTTTGAATGTTGTTGAAGAACGATATGAATTTGATTTGGATTTCTTCAATTTGTTGAAGATTTGATCTTCTTGGCAGAGACGCGATCTTCAAAAAATGGTTTTTGGAGGGACTTGAGGCTTGATGGCGGATTGAAAGAAGTTCTTAACGAAGAACATCTTGAAGATTGTGGAAGGATACCTTTGAAGATTGATGAGCTTGTTGGAGAGGTTTTGAACTTCCTTGCTCTGAATTCTTCAAGCTTCAATTGTTATGTTTGTTCTTCAAGAGCACCGCTATTTATAGTTGTAGACTCAATCAGAATCTCCTAATGAGATGAACGGATGTGATCGCGTCTACGATTTCTTGATTTGGAAAACTTGATCTAAATGAATCTTCTAGATATCTCTTGAATATTCAATATTGGAGGAGAAGACTTTCCTTGTCTTGATATTTGATAAATATATTTATTTTACCCTTTAAAATATTAGGATTAAATAATATATTTATTTTCCTTTTCTTGCTTTACAACTTACAAGACTTGCCATTATTTAATTTAATTGGATGATTTAACTCCAATTAATAAATAAGACATTATTCAATTTATCCAATCATATATATTAAAATCAATAAATTTAACTACTTTACTTTGGAAATAAATTTATTATAAATCCAAAATAAAATAGAAAAATAAATTAAAAATTAATATATTATTCTCCACGTGTCGAGATTTAACACAAATTTTAAGTGTCTACACTCCCCTCGACATTCCGCTTGTGCCTGACCTTGATACTCACCTTATTAACAGGTTAAGAAGTAAAGTTATTGTCATTATTTAAAGTTGAACTTTCAGCTAATTACTCACATAGTTATAATATTGACAGAGACATGAGTCCATTGGTTGTCTTGCTTTGGGTATTCATCGAGGGCACAACGATCGGTTACGTCAACAATGTTTCAGGTACAAGTCACTAATAATGTTCTTTTTTTCTCACCTACTTTGGTCACTGCAACATTAGTTTGAGTATTGAAAATCTTAGTTGACTAAATCAACAACTTTTCAGTTATACAAAGTATTTAGATGTCGTTTTGAACAACAACTTATTTCAAGTGAAAGCATTATATTCTTGGTTGTTGTTATGTATTTCTCCACAATCTTTTGATCATTTTCTTTGACACTCAAAAAGATCAGATTATATTACCAAACCAGAACCAGTTCATACATGAAAATAATGCTAAAAAAACACTGAGCTAATCTCAAAACAATGAACTAAACTCAGTTATCATTAACAAAACTAACTGCTCCCTCTTGTAAAATAACCAGATTCATCGCAACCCTTGTTAACGTGTGAGCCTCTTCATTAGTCTCCCGTGGAATCTAAAAGAAATTCCTTTGATCCTTATTGTGTGACAATGAATAAGAAAGGAGGCCAAATTAAATAGAAAAAAGGCTTCCTATATATGATGAATTTAACTGATTGATTCAGATGTATGAGCATTATCGTTGTAAAAAGCATTATCTTTATTTACTTCTTGGTATTTTGATTTATATGATGTCTGGTATTTTCTAATGCATATGTCGTTTTCCATGTACTGGCCTCCGCAATAACTGAAAGGGTTTGAAGTCATATGTAGATAGGTAACTTTGGCATTTTATATACAATTATCTTGTACATTGGAGCACATGTCCTTCTGTACATGATATTGCCCGGCTTCTTTCCCGACTAAACAAGTTTATATATAATTTTATACTTCCACTTATTTTCCAAAACAACCATGTTGTTAAAATTTATAATTATCAATAAGATTATCATACTCACACCCTTCAAGAATATGTTCCGAATGAACTTATTATATTTATAATGTACATGTTTCCAATACACAAATATTATATTACTACGTGCACTTTTCTAATACACAACTATTACATTTGCTATGTACACTTTCCCTCGTATACAAATATTATATTTACTATGTGAACTTTTTTCATATACAAATAATATATTTACTATGTGCGCTTTTCGCATATACACATTATTAAAATTTTGTGTCGTCGTGTTCCTAACCCCTGTTTCCGTGTCCGTGTATCATAAGGCGTTTTTTTGAAATTACATCTTGCAATGTAAAAATGTATTACTTGGCTTATTGAATATAATAACTCATTGTTGTTGATATTTATTTCAAATATTTCATGACCCTTTAAATTAACTTTAGCGAGACATACAAATTAGAGAAGGAATAAAGAGTTATTTCTCTTCTATTTTGATTTTTTACATACAAAAGAGTATACAAAAAGAGTATTATAGCAATGTCATCAATAAGAAATTATTTCTCTTCTATTTTGATTTTTTACATACAAAAGAGTATACAAAATAACAGATGAAACTGAGTTGGTACTAAGTTAAGGCAGACGGGATGGCTAGATCACTTTATATCACTAATTTTATATAGAAGTTTGGATTCTTTAAAACTCACAGTTTCATATAGTTAGGTTGTATAAAACAAAGAACTCAGAGAAAGGGATATATCATTGCATTGATTTTGTGCAATATATCAAATTAGTCCTTTTAATACAGGAAATGGTTAGAAGTTACTCACTTCTTCATAAGTTATGACAATCAGTAGCTACAATGCTAAGAACATGGTACATGTTAAAAAACAGAAACTGGAGATATTTATCGAACTACTTCTGTCCGTGGTAGACGTTCTACACTTTTTACATGTCATGAGCATTTTTTTATTCCGTTGATAACATGCAAAGTGCGTCTCAGAATTCTTGCATATAAGGTGAGGATAACATATGTACATACTTCACTCCTGCAAGTTACACGACAAAGATTAATGGTCGATTTACTTAAAAGTTGGACTCGATGTGCTAAATGTGTGAATTCAGATGACTCTAATGCATACTAAGATTTGAAAGAAGTAATGACTAAGACAACAGTCGAATGTAATATCAGTGACGACCTGTAACTTGTATCCGATCAAATGCGCCATTTCAATTTCCGGTACAGCGTGGCAACCTGTTCAGTAAAGTTTATGTGTGAAAAAACGTTATATCCATAGAATTCAAGCAATGTCGGAAAGGAAAGAAAGATTGTGTTAGCTGATCCTCAAGTGATGCCACCAGAACCAATGTTGCCTCCATACTCTTTCTTTCATCTTTTCTTGCTTTATGCCTCTTGTCTCGGATACAAAGCCAATGATAAAGGACATTAATACCAGGAAGTTGAATGCGTAAATCATGAATGTCCACTCCCTGGCAGCACAGAGAAGATGGAATGAGACTTGGCTAATCACGAATGTGCAAGCCAAGTTCAGACACGTTGTGATCTTCGTCCCCAACAAGGCACATCTGGTGTGAATGTGGAGTCGAGCCAATCTAGTGGCCCCGGAAGAACTCATGCGATGATGGTGATAACCACCAAAATGGCAGCACCAACGCCTTTGTCAATGGGCAAGTTGACAAAGGAGGGAGTAATGTCATGATCGTGAAGAATACGTTTTTAAGTAGAATACGTTTTTGCACGCATAGGGTCGTATATGTCTTTTTAACTTATCTTTATTTTTCTACTTGCATTTTCCTTGCATAAATAGTTGGTGAGAATACTTGAACGGATTATGAATGAAAAGTTTAACAATCGCATTTCTTCTTCTCTAAGAAATATTGTCTCTCCCCTCCCCTTTGAGCTGAGTCTCTCTCCCTTATCAGCTTTCTTCTCTTGTTATCATCATTATCTTAAAAATAGCAAAACAATGTCGTTTGATCGGCGACCTCCGGTGCCGTTCTTAACAATGGTATCAGAGTCGTTCGATTCTTGGACGGGGGTTCGTACCATCGATGGAACCTTTCATCTTACTAAAGAAAATCGTGTTATTCTTCAAGCAATTTTTCGACAATCTCGACAAGATGATACAAATTTGTGATAGATATGCGCATACACGTGAGACGTGTGGGCAATATTGCAATAAGAAATTCGTACCAATTGTTGCCATATCGTGATGTTGTTGTTTGATAACTCGTTAAGCCATCTTTTAGCTTATCCAATAAGTGTGAATGGAAATAACTTTAATATTGTTGAGTCCTTCTTTATTTGTAATACTTTGCACGTCCCAATGAAGTCTCTAAAATGTGCGTTTGGATCTTCAGTAACTTCTCCTACAAACTAACTTTGACCGATCATAGAGAATATAGTTGCATTGAATAGATCATGATCTTTGTGATATGTGTTGGACTTGAAACGGTGGCACGCAGTCCTCACGTGATGAGAAATTTATTTTAATTTGTATGGCGAAAAAATAACTTAAATGAGTACAAATTAAATACATAAAGATAGTAAATTTATATAGAAACTTTCGAATTTGGGAAACTAAATCAAAGATTACCATAATTATTGTAGTAATGATTCTTCTAAAACCTAAGGCTAGATTAGGAACTTGATAATAAAAAAATGTGCCAGCCCTAATATTATAAGGCTAAAACCGGGAATTAAAAGTTTGGTGTCACAATTTGCCTTTCATTATATAATAGTATAGATTATGGCACATGTGGTATCCTAATAAGAAAATAATTTATAAAATCAATAATACGTATTAGATATACTTTTAGGACGTACTTGACACGTATTCCTAACCAAATATGGCGAATTGATAGTTTTGTCATGTCTTAGCGGTCAAATCTAATTCATCTACATGTAAACATAAAAAGTGTAATTTATGAAAGGCATTAATAGATGTGTCGATTATCTGGCTCTTCACTTTTACATTCAAGACTCAAAATGAAAAGAAAGTGAAACATATAGGGTGCATACATCTCTTAAAAATCACATATTCTGTATTTTTACTAGATATTAGATTACTAATAAGGTATCTAAAGACCTTTTAGGTGAATTTCAAGGTATCTTGTCACGTAAAGACACGTCATGGTGGAATGAACAAGTAAAGGCAATAATCAAGAACAAACAATATTGCTACATGGATTTGACGAAGAACTATGATGAAGAAAGCTTTGAAAAGTATAAGCTTGCGAGGAAAGAAGCTAAGAAAGTTGATTTACCAAAAACCCAATAAAATTTCACAATCCATATCGAAAGTATTTAATTTACTCAGAAACTCGTCTAAGAAGCTCCAGACACGTTATTATAGCGTATTCGACACGAAAAAAAAGGGCAACCCAGTGCACGAAAGCATCCCCGCAATGCGAGGGTCCGTAGAAGGGTCCCACCACAAGGGTGTATAAGCGTATTCGACACGACAACTGAATAATTTTTTTAGCAACACACGTAGTATATCGTCGATCACATACACTTGAGACACGTAGAACCATACCCGAGTAGCGATATAAAGTATTTTTATGCATCGCATTTTATAGTGTCACAATCATCCATGGTCCAACATTCTCCAAACATAGTATAACCAAAACTTTTGTTATGAACGAATGAACAAACCAGAATTGACAAAATACAAAAACGACGTCGTATCCTCGCAAATTGAGACCATTTCAAATCCCATTCCCACCACGTTCCTCTTCATTTTCAACCCAAAGAGCGGCAAAAAAACCTCACGTGACCACCACCATGTCCTTCTCCGCCGCCCGCCGGTCGTCCATTTCACCTTTCCGGCACCGTAAACCTCCTACTCCACCGCCGCCGCAGAAGAGCAACCTCCACCACACCACCTCCTCCTCAACGCCGTTGACGAACAATGTCGCCGCTAACTCGCCTCCGCCGAGCAAGTCGAAGGAGAACGTGTCGGTTACGGTGCGATTTCGACCTCTCAGGTGATACAGATCTTTTCAATTTTGAAGAAAATGCTTTAGGTTTTGAGGTTGGAGAGTATTTTAGTCTGTGTGCTTGTGTTTGCAGTGGTAGGGAGATTAGTAAAGGGGACGAAGCGGCGTGGTATGCTGACGGAGACTATACGGTGCGGAATGAGTACAATGCTGATATTGCGTATGCCTTTGGTTAGTATATGCTCTTTGCAGGCATGAACTCTTGTGAATAGATTGTTCGGTGAGTGAATGATTGTAAAGTAAATTTGATTGTGGAAGGTTGAGGTACGAGAAGCTAATTGTGTCGATTTGCATTATTCACATCTCTGGTTGGAGTGCTTTGGTGTTGGTGACTAATTTTTTTTGTTTACACGATGCTACCTTGGACTTGCATTGCCTTCCTGCAGATTTATCCAAGCTACCTCATGGTCTAACTACTTTAAATGAAAACTTGCCTCCTAATTTACTACTTTTGTTTAGTTTTTCGGCGATGTTTGAAATTGTATGTTGAAGTTGTTTTGGAAATTGGTGAGGTCTTTTTGGCTGTTAAGGTGTGCACTTACACGAAATGGCTTTACATGGTTTTTGTTTTGATTTACTTGCGAAACCTCTTTTATCTTTCTTGGTTCTTTTTGCTCCAATATTTTAAGAATTAGTATATGTTTTTGGTCCTAGACAGAGTATTTGGTCCTGCAACGACCACTCGCCAAGTTTACGATGTTGCAGCTCAGAATGTTGTTAGTGGTGCAATGGAAGGAATAAATGGTAATTACTTTCCTCACTTCTATCCTTCCACCTATTTATCTGTACCGTAATAGTTCTAATGCATGCTGCTGAAATTCCTTTTCTGCTGAGTTATCTATGTACCGTTTCAAGTCTCTACAGTTACCTTCAAGTATTATTCCTCTTAGAATTATGGTTGCGTATAATTTAAAGCATGCAATCATTTGAAGCTCTCATATATGGTCAATGCTTAGAACACGAGTACTTTTGAAGAAAACTTGCACGGATGTGATATGGAACTATATGGTCGGCAAATAATGAAAATAAGTTATTCAAGAAATAATTTGGAGAAAAGAAATTTTATGACTGATTAAATGTGCTTCTTCTTTGGTTCTCTGGGGCTTAAATGGTTGTTTTCTTGTTCTACATTTTATTTTTGCCTGTTCGTTATCTTTTTCCTGTTACGCATGCTTGAATGGCTATAAATTTCTAAATGTTTAGTTGGCTAGGAAATTGATCCATGCTCATTTCATCACTGCTTGGTTTTCCTATTTACCTGTTTAGGTAAGATATTACAGATTACTTTTGTATCCTTTTGGGCTTCTGCAGGCACTGTGTTACTAGTAGTGGGAAGACACATACAATGCATGTCATTACTAATTTTCTCCCTTTGCACTTTCTTTTTTAAATTTACTCCCAAGCAAAATACTGTACAAATGTGGGGGGAAAACTAGTATCGTTAGTTTGGTTATTTTTGAAGTAAACTTTAGCCGAGAGCGGTACCAGATTGATATATGTCGTGCCTTCTAGGCACACACCAATTTGTTACTCCTTAGCCTCCATTGTCCATCTTATCTGATGGCACCTGAATATGCCAAGTTTATTTATTGGATAGTAGGTGCCCTTCATATCTGGATTCCTCATGAAAGCCATCCTTTACTTATGACGGATATCATATGGTTTTGCTCTTGCAATGTTTTTATACATGCACTTCGCTAGACGTGGTTTTATTTATGTATTTTTTGAAATGACAAGGCTGTGCCTGCTCTTTACTGTTATAGGGGGAGCAAAAGTCACCAGGGATTATTCCTTTGGCGGTTAAAGACATTTTTGGAATCATACAAGAAGTATTTTACTCTTTTCTTAGGTGGAATACTCGGAATCGCTTGTGTTTATGTTTCCCTATTAAACAAGAAGTATTTCTGTTCTAAATGTTGGATGGCATCTAATACGATCAGACACCTTGACGGGAATTTCTCCTTCGCGTATCATATTTGGAAATATACAATGAGGTGAGTTTCTCTTCATTGCTGTATCTTTTGCGTCATTTATTTTATATTCAGGAATGCAAAATACTTCATTGGCTTTTTATTATGGGATGTGAATGGAGAGGATGTATTGGCATTATCTATTTTTCTTGTCCTGGGATGTTGTCAAGTAGTAAGGTTCATTAATTGACACAATTTCATTAATGGAAATTTATAAGTTGGCTTCAAATGAACTTCCGTAGAAAATGAACCCTATTTGTAGATAAAGGGGCCGTGTTTTGTTATGTGGTGTCTTTAGGTTATACCAAGTCAAGCTCTACAAGTATGATTTTTAATTCATCAGAACTGCTTCCCCTGCTCAGAACATCCGCCTGTATGATATCTTGTTATATGCTAGTTTGATCTGTGACTGTCCTCATTTATTTAGTTTGGACTACATCGCTGGGTGATAGAAATGTTATCCATGTTAATCCAACATGTAAGTGATGATTGTTATAGTCAATTACATATAAAATGTTCATTATCGTGTTAATATAAGCTTTGGTATGTGATAAGCTTTATGAAAAATGATAATTCAGTTCGGTATAAAAAACCCTACTTGAGGGTTTGGTTATTTCACCATTACCATCTAAAGAAAGAGGTTCATCTTCTAGCTTCCCAAGCAGAATGTTACATACACGTGAAGGAGTGTGTTAAACTCAATTAGTTATTAACCATAGGGGATTAAACAATTACATGTCAGTCCTTTTGCCATCTTACTGAATGATCATGTATTGCAGTTTTGGCATTGTACTTAAGAAAATAAATTGAATCCGATTTAAACTTTTGTTGTTCGGTTGGTTAGGTCATCAATGACTTGCTTGATCCCACCGGCCAGAATCTTAGAATACGGGAAGACTCTCAGGTAATGTCCATAAAATATTATTGGTTTGCATTTTTTGTTTTCTTCTATCACGTATCACTTGTAATGATTATTTTCAGGTGTCCTAGCCATTAAGAATGGTACTTTTATATCTATTTATGCTGTGATTGATACCTGAAGTTTTTTTTGCTATCAATACATCATTATTTGACTGGTTAGCCTCCTGCAAATTGAATCTGTTCCGATGTAGAATCACTAAATTGATTGGCAGTGCTTATCTAACTCCACTTTATATCATGAAAAGAAGAGCTGCCACTTTGAATATTATTAACATGCTTATTCAGGTTTTTTCAGCTACTTATTTGGAAGAACTAAGTTTTTAACCTAGCATGGATTTCTCGATCAAAATTGTATTGTTTATATGCTAATCATTGTAAAGGTCATTTTGGTGGATTGAACATTTTTGTTCTAATATTGTTTCTCACGGCACCCAGAATGATTATGTTACTTGACCTCTCAGCCACAGGTGAAACGTCTAAGCAACAGTCCATGCTTCGTCGTCTGATGGATCAAACGATTGAATCAGAGATTTTTATCTTATTTAGTTTTCCATGCTTCACTTTGTTTATTAGACATTTTTGTCGCCAATAACACTGTGAAGTAATTATCTCTTGAGGGCTGAATAGATTCTGTTTGCCTTGCCATGTTTCAAAGTCTTAAGTTTGCATCTCTTTCAATGTGTTTGTCTCGTTGTTTATTTCATTTTCTGGAGTTCAATATCCATGTTGGTTCGTGTGAAATTCACAAGATTATCATCTTTGGTTTTTTTTTTTAAAAATAGAGTAATAAACTGTAATTGCAGGGAATATATGTGGAGGGAATAAAAGAAGAGGTTGTTTTATCACCTGCACATGCTCTTTCACTGATAGCATCTGGTGAAGGTATGTTTTTTCATTAAAAGATCTTGGGAAGTGTTTTTTATTACTTTATCATATTGTTGGAGATAATATATAAATATTAAATGTCTACCCTCTCTAAAAGCTTTTGGAGATAATATATAAATATTAAATGTCTGCCCTCTCTAACAGCTTAAGCTTTTAGAGAGGGTGGACATTTAATATTTATATATTATCTCCAACAAATATGCTGTTTTTTTCTTTTCGATTTTATGCTCCATAAACATTATACATTATATCATCGTTATTGTCTTCTCAAGAATTATCTCACTGGATCCTGCTGTATAAACATGTACTGGTCTTAGTACTTGTACGCTTATATCTGCATCTCTTCATTTGTTAATATAACTTTTGGACTTGTGTCGTTTCTGTTGATACAGAGCATAGACACGCGGCTCTAACAACTTCAATTTGCTCAGCAGTCGAAGCCACACTATATTTGCCTTGGTAATGCAACTCATCTTCTTGCTCTTAAGTTTTGTGTATATTGCATGCAACAACATACGTTCTGTCATTCTACAACTGTTTTATTCTTTAGATTATATTTTTAATTGTGAGTGCCATTGTTTTTTCTCCTTTTTGATGAATTTGAGTGCCTGTAGGCTGTATGTATTTTTGACCTAGAATCAGATGGGCTGTAAATGTGTTTGCCTTGTACATGGAGAATTATGCAAGGACTGGGACAGTGGGTTTCATACAAAAGTTTTTTCACTGGATTTAGATGTATTGTCACCCCAGTTCATCTTAATTATGATTTTAACTAAAGGAGTGGTAAACCAAATCACAAAACCGAACATTTTATTTAATATGGAAGTCCGAATGAATTGAGTTTTTTGATCACACACACACAAACACACACACACACACACACACACACACATATATATATATATATATTCTTTTGAATGATGTTGAAGATCAGCAGTTGGTTTGGTTTGGAAACCTTGTTCTCAGTGATATTCTTTATTGCAGTAAGCTTGCTCTTAATGGCTTTCTTCCTTGCAGACAATTGAAAGCAGCTCAATTGGTGAAGATCAAGGAGAAGAAGTGGCGCTGTCGCAATTAGTATGTATTGCATAAGGTTTTTTAGTTAAACCAGCCATAAAGTTTTACAGAAAACGTTTTCCAGTAACATTTTCTATAATGTCATTCCCTTCTTATATATTCTACCATCTTTTATAGCTATCTATTCCATCTGGAGGATTAATAGTAGTGGATTTTCTTGTATGAAATGTAGTGTGGATGTTTGGTCACGATCGCACTAAACTCTTTTACAGCACTTAATTGACTTGGCAGGATCTGAAAGTTCGAAAACAGAGACAACTGGGTTGAGGAGAAAAGAGGGTTCATATATAAATAAAAGCTTGCTTACGCTGGGCACTGTAAGACACCTCCTCATGTTTTAATATGATTCCGAATTCATGATACATTTTGTAAGACCAATTCTCATTTGTTCTTGGCTAACAGGAAACAATCATTTTCTTTTCTCCAAGTTCCGAACGTTCCTTTATTGTTCAAGACTTCAATTTTAAATGAGTCGCTTTATCTCAAATTGTCACTTGTCCAATTAAGTGCTCTTTCCTGTTTCTGGATTTAAATAATATAAAGCATCATTCTTAATATTCATTTAAATACCTTCGTAAGTATTTGGATGATAATGCACATGAATCAGAATTTTTGTGTTGTCTAGCAACAAATACTAATAATTGATGGTTTTGTGTCTAAATTTCATATCTTATATGTATGTCAATCTTACGTCAACTGTGACCATTATATTTCAATAATATTCTTTGTTAATATAGGTGATATCGAAGCTAACAGATGGAAAGTCCACTCATGTACCTTATCGAGATTCAAAATTGACACGCTTGTTGCAGTCATCTCTTAGCGGCCACGGACGAGTCTCCGTAAGTTTTACTGCACTATTTTTGTAGATTCATGAGACTTGCGAAATAATTTATCTTAGATTTTTGGCTGCTTGCAAACAATTCTGATCGTTCCTCGCATGTTTACAGCTTATTTGCACATTTACACCAGCCTCCAGCCACACGGAGGAGACACACAACACTCTTAAGTTTGCTCAACGTAGTAAACACGTGGAGATCAAGGCCTTTCAAAATAAGGTAAAAAAAATCCAATTCTTGACCATGCGTGTACAAAACAAGGACGCATTTGGAAAGTTGTCATAGCTCTTCACGATCTTCTTTTCTCTTGTCTATATAGATTCTTGATGAGAAATCTCTCATCAAGAAGTACCAGAAAGAGATATCTAATCTAAAGCAAGAACTTCAACAATTAAAGAATGGTATGATGGAGAAACAAAATATGATGGCACCTAGCCAAGAAGATCTCGTCAATCTGAAGCTCCAGGTTTGATCTTCTACAAATGTTCTCTAGTGCCCGCACAAACTTTTCGCTATAGCTTTAGTTTATTTATTGAAGGACAGATTGATAGGGAAATTGGTTATACTAATTATGGTATCCTTCTTCCTCTATACTGGCCTTTCAAGACTTACTCCTTTTTATGTCGTATGTAGTTTCACATGTATAGTTATTGCCATCCATCCTGGTTTCTCTCTATACTCTAACCTGAACGTATATTTGCTAACATTTTAAATTTTCATAGGCAGGACTTCTCCTAAGTTAGGATTGCCAACACTGGACCCACAAACTTGTGAAAACAACTTTTTTGCAAATTTTTGGAAAACAAGGATTAGGAACTTATTACATATTAAGAACATAAGTTTACCATCAGTGATGGGGATTTATGTGGGTAATTGTGTATGTTCTTTTATAAATGAATCCTAACTCTTTTTGGCATAATTCCATGCAATCATTACCTCTGCATACTTGAGTGTTTTGTCGGATAATCAATGTGTATTTCCTGTGTTTGCAACGCTTAAGTTATCACATTAGATCTCCTTTTATTGACATCCTAAGCATGCACAGTTAGCTTTTGTTCAGTTTAATGTCTTATCACTTTAAAATGTGATTCCATAGGCATCTTAAGATGATGCTTGTGGCGAGAACCTTGTCTGGTGGGTTGGAAGATTTAAGTACCCTTGAAATTTCCCAAGCTGGCATTTAAGTGGCACTGAATTTGCAAAATATAGTTGCACTTGTATGGACTGATTCTGGATATGATGTTTGTACTGCAGTTAGAAGCAGGGCAGGTTAAGTTGCAGTCGAGATTGGAAGAGGAGGAACAAGCCCAAGCAGCTTTAATGGGAAGGATTCAAAGATTAACCAAGCTGATCTTGGTTTCTACCAAAAACACAATTCAACCTAACAACCCTGAAAAAATTAGCAACAGGCGGAGGCACTCATTTGGGGAAGATGAGGTACTACTTAGAGAAGTTTAATATATTAATATCAAAAAGCTATATGTGAATTGCTCATAAACAGTTAGTCAAGTAAGGTTTTCTTTTCTTATCTCACCAAAGAATGTATGAGAGGGTGCACAAATTACCAATAAGGTATGCTAATGTATCACAATTTTAAATTAATTTGACGAAATTTGAGTGCCAACTTAACGAATTTATTGGTTCAGTGCAAATTTTAGCCATTCTAGTAACATATGATAATCTTCTACAATATATGCATAACATATTGGCTGATTTATTTTTCATTGTTTTCTGGAATTCTTGTTACTTGTAACATTTATATTTTTATTCCGTCCTTAACTAAAAGTGTCTTGTTTAATTTATTTTCATATGTTATCTTTGCAATTGTCTTACGTGTGAATGGAAACTTTTTTAGGGTTCCTGAAATTGCCCTCAAATCCTTTTAACATCACTATTCCCTTTTTTAGGTTTCCTGAAATGTATTTTCTAACTCATCCTCAATTGTTTTACTAGCAGTCAGTTTCGGTAGGTAGAGTTGGAACAGAAAAAGGAAGAAACTGACACCAGTCTTTTAATATTACCCCAAGTAAAATTTGTAGACACCAACCATTTCGAGTTAAAATGATATACAAGTCCGTTGATTTAAGATAGATGAATATGAAACTTTCTGCGAAGATGGAATATAAGATGGAATTTCTTTAGGTGTGTGTATCGAATTTATTGAGGATTTCTTACTTTTCAATACTATTTGAAGTCAGTTTCAGATATCTTCTTGAATATCACCACTTCAAAGTTTTATACATCCTTATAGTTGTTTCTATGTTTCTTGCTTATACAGCTAGCATACTTGCCCGATAGAAAACGAGATTACTTGATAGATGATGATGCCGGAAGCATTGATTCTGAAGTTTCCGGAAGAAGTGACATCACAAACCTTGACGAGTTAGTCAAAGATGCTTGGCTGGTTTAAACTAAAAGTAAAGTCATGTATCGCCTTTTTCATATGTGATGTTTACCTGTTTCATATGCTATGCACACTTTTAGCACATGACCAAAGTTGGGACGTCATATTAGTTTCTAAATGTCATTGCGTGGAATTTATATGGATGACGTGATAGTGCATTGATTCAGTCGTCATTTTGGGGTCTGAACAGACCTAACTGGTTTTCTCTTGAAGCATGATTATCATTGCTATTGTATATTGATTTTCACCATCTGTCTCATGACTTAGTGAGATCAGATTTTAGGCCTTAAATTAACTGTCCATAGATGAGTCAAAGAATGGTGAAACATGATCCTTTCAGATTAATAACACATGTTTTGATATTGTGGGTGCAGAATACTGAAAGTGTTACGTCATCAACAGATGCTGATTTTGAGAGTTATGCCAGTGGTTCGCCTTCTTCCTCAAAATCATCTCAAAAGAAGGTTATTTTTAGTGATATGAAAGGTGCACAGAGGAAATCAATCAGTAGAAAAGTTGATGGTGCTTCACCAGCTGATTTTATTCCTCAAAGAACTCAAGCAGGTGATTTGTTTAGCGCGGCTCTTAATCAGCAACGCCTCCCGCCGGTGAGTGTTTGGTTTTCATAATACAACTTGACTATTAGATGCTCAATAGTATGAAATAATATCTTTCTGTCTTTTACTCTTTCCTTCATCCTAGTTTTTGACTGTTTTTTTTTCTTCTTGTCTTACGATTGCCAAAGCTAGTTGTTTCTTGGTTTACTTACTTTTTCAGTTCTATTTAGAGTGCTTGTATTTTAAGTGAAACACTCCCCATGATCTTAGTATTCAGTTGGCCTTCATGTGTTTCCTTTTATCATCTTGAAGCCATTTGTTTATTTTATTTCAGCAGCACTTTGTCAATTGCCTTGCTTCTGTATACCCAAGTCTTTCCTCATTATGAATAATCATTTTTTTGTGTTCCGATTATCGATTATCTATAATTCTGTTTGCTTTCAATTCTCAAGAGTCTTGTAAGCTTGCCCATGTTATAATTAATCGTTTTGGATTTATGATTCTTTTTCTTTCTTAATGTATGGGTTCATAATAGTAGGTTAGATAGAGTGAAGTCGCAATAAATACACGTCTTTAAAGAGTGCCATAATTTTTTGTGGATCTCTGGTTCGACATAGAATTGACTGACAGTATACCTCTCAGGTTAACTTTTGACAGCTATCGCTCTTATCTACCAGAATTAGATAACTAATCCATTTATGCTAGTATTCTGAGTGGGTAGTAACATTCCGCCACCTTGTCTGAGTTTCTCCCCTTAATTAAGCATCAACATGTCATGTAGAGTGGAAGCACCATCAAAGATCAAATGGATCTTTTCCGGGAGCAAATTAAGATGTTAGCTGGTGAGGTGGCTTTGTCTACCAGTTCCCTGAAAAGATTATCAGAGCAAGCAGAAAAGAATCCTGAGGACTCACTAGTTCAGGTTAGTCTTCGCTGTCAGTATGATGATATATCGACATGCTTTTCCCCTCTTCCAAACTGGAGAAGAGGCTTATGATGCCAATTTTAGTAAAAAGACATTTCTAAGTATCATTTTCGTTTGCAATATCTGTTGCCAGCATGGTGTATTTAGTTTTGTTGCTTTACTATTATAGTTGTTGACATGCTTGCCAAGATGATCCTTTATGTGCTCTGCTTACCCGTTTACATCTTTGCATCCTTAAATGGCCCAATTTGTATTTGCACATATGTTTAATACTCAAAGTTTGTCTGAGTTGAGATTAAACTGTATAGATAGAGAATCTGTTTAGTCGTTTTACAGAATTAGTTAAGGGTCTTGAGTGTTGTTCTATGGTATCTTAGGTGTAGGAACACATTCTAAAGCTGAAGGATGAAATTAGAGAAAAGAAACTTCAAATGCGGATTCTAGAGAAACGCATGGTTGGATCAGTGGAGATCTCCCCTTACAGTTCAAGCACTGTTGAGATGTCTCAGGTAAGATTGTTATATGTGCCACAAACATGCAGACTTTGAAACTACATGCTTCCTGAATATGCAGTCCATAACCTCGTTAGCATAAGCATATACCTGTTTTCTCGAAATTATCTTGTTTCCTCCCAAGTGCGTATTTGCATCTCTTATGTTATTGGTTTGTTAGGCCTGTTAACTTTGTAATTCATGCATAACTCTCAATATATTTGGAATGAAACATGTAGACTTGCGCGAAAAGTAATTTTTAGAGTTTACATTGGCAGTCATCACATGACGCAGAATAGTGGAACTTTTGCGGAGGACACTTCCTCATTCATTTCCAACTTTTCTCCCGGAGACATACTGAATGACATTTCATGCAGCATACACAAATCAATTTTGTATTTCTTTGAAGCTTTCCTTTTCTTCCTACTGAATAAGGATCATTTTGTCATGCATTTTCTGCAAGTTGTGTTAAATATCCAATCTAAAGTCAGTGCCTTTATTTCTTTGAACATATTTATAACTGAAGCCTAAAGTTTTTAGTTGATTGAATCTTAAAAAAAGATGGAATAACCGACTAATTAGTTGTTAAGTTGTATTAAACTGGAAGCAGTAGTTTGGATACCTCTTTAGCCACGTTAAGATTTTCGACTTCACTCTTTAAAGCACTTTAACAATAATGATCATGATTGTATCAGTTCTCTGACGGCAGAAAATTATGATTTGTATGCCATCGTGCAGGCTTTGTCTAGGCTTGCTGCTCAAGTAAATGAACAGGCTTTCGAGCTTGAGGTATGTTCAAATCATCCTAATGTTCCTTGGTATTTTTGTGATAGTTTAAATTGGAAATGAACGAACTAATTTGTAAAACGGCACATTACCCAAATTAACTTATATATTCATGTATTTCCAATATACTTTAATTGTATATACTTACACACACATATAATATGCTTAATTTCGTCAATCATATTGTAAAACTCGATCAAATTTATTAAAGTGTCAAAGCGTAAATAGTATATTACTCATATAATATCAATTATGTAATTAAAATTGACTTGAGCTCCATGTGCCAGTCATACTCATACATAATAATAAAAGTCATTCGTCAAAAAGAGAAAATATATGGGCGTCAGAAACATTTAGAGTACAACTAATATATATAGAGCTAGTAACCTATGAATTGAAGGGAAAAAAGCGAAACATAGTACAATATAATTAAGGTGATCTGCCGAGAAAGCACACTATATATATATACTTAGTTGTGGAGTCCGAATTCAATTTTCTGCGAGTTTCTCATTGGTGGTTAATTCCTTATAATTCTTTTATATGTGGCATTGTCACTGGCCTTCTTGGTAAGTTTTTATTATATATTTTTTTTAGCCATAAGAACCGAAGAGATGATATAGGAATCAATAATCATGATATGTCTCAAATTTAAAGAGAATACATTATAAGGTAAAAGAAAGTTAAATTCCATTCAAAATTCCAACTGAGAAATATATTGTTCAGACCAGACGACAAATTAAAAAGCTAGTTTAACAGACTTCACTTCTTCTTCTCACCACCTCCAGCAGCCCTGCACAGTGAGACAAATCACATGTAGTGAAATATCATTTACAAAAGCCATCTCCTCTCTCTTCCTGAGAAAATTACCTCATCTTTCTGAGAGCACCAGCCATCTCCTCTCTCTTCTTCTTTGCCCTCTTGTGGGTGCCCAACTTTCTCTTGGCAACCTTCAAAGCACGCTTGTCCTTGCCAACCTTAAGAAGCTCGGTAATCCTCTTCTCATAGGGTGCAAATCCAACTTCCCTGATCAAGTTCCTTGCAAAATGCACTCTCTTGCTTGTTTTCCCTTTCCTGTCGGATGAACGAGGCACTAGCTGCTTCGGTGTCACAACATTGTCCTTTCTTCAGGCCGACAAATAGCCCGCTGTTAGGCGTCGTTGGAGCCATTACCTTTACACTTTTTTTCTTCAACCGTCTGCTGCTGCGAATTTCAGAGGCGTGGTGAGACGACGAAGGTCTTCTTGGTAAGTTATGCCCATAATCCATTCAAACTTTTTCTGACATTTATTTCACCAACTTTAAGAAATATGTTACAATAATGGTTCCAAGTTTTGCCAAAACTCTAATCAAGAATATCTTTAAACTGTTGCCTCTAATGCTAGGAACACAACACCTTCTCATCTTCTTGAAGGTAGTTTCATATAACACAATCGTTGTTCCCAAATAGAATAATCTCAAGCAACGAGAACCTACCAGTTTTACCATCAACAACACCCTTTTTTTTATAATCTGTGGCATCAACTTCAACTTTATTCCAGAATGTTGGATTGGAATAATAGAGAAAACCATGGGATGCAGCAATTCCAATGAGGGATGGAGCCAACCCTTCATACTGTCGCTCCCATTCTTCATGAGTTACAACCCGACACATTTGCTCTACAATTTTCAGCTCCCTATGCTCTATGTTCTTATCTCTCTTTGTTTGTTGCCGAGTACCAACATTTTGGAGATGATTACTAATGAGTTCAGCCATGATTACACACTCATTTGTATCTCTCATACCTAGCCCCTCTAACACCTCCTTCAGACCATCCTCGATCTCTACCCATAGAGGCGCAAAGCCAATAAGTAAAAAGCATACCATCACTCTTGCCTTCAAGATGTTACTCTCTGGTCCATAACGCTTGCACAAAACCTCTGGTGCATTGCAATAAGGACTTTCCACTACCTCATTAGATTTTTTATCCTTAAGCATTGGTGATGATAGGAAAAACAAGAACCTTATCCTTTCTATCTGATAGCTTCCCATCAACCGTTCATATAATACATGCACCTCAAACAAGAGTCTTCTACTAAACAAGAAAAATGCCCCCCTATTTTTCACAGTTGTAAAGGTGTTTGTAAGTTACCTTTGAGAAGTGCCAATCTTCTACCAACGTTTTGATAGTTCTGGTCATCGCTATAGTGGTTCTGGTGCAAAGCTCCTTTACAAGGGCCTCCTCGCGATGTTTTTAAATAACATCCCCTGTGTCTATCGAAATTACTTTTGGATCACTAATCCGTCCAGCAGTAAGACTAGAGATATCAAAATTGTTGGCGAACAGCCTATAGTTGGTCTGATCTCTTTCGGTAGTAAGTTGATTGCTCAAAATTGTGTCGCTCTCATGGATCTGCTCATCAATGATGCACAACTTGCTGCTCGTTTTTTTGCCAACGGTACTGCCACAACCTCTCCCAGCTTTCATAGCAACTACCAATGATTTGACAGTTTTAAAACAAGTTCGATGCCTTCTTACCAGCTCGGAGAAACTTTCTTGTGGTGTCACTCGATATTCCCGAGCACCGTATAACCTTAAGATGGGCTCCACCCTCCTTCTTACATTTTGAAGCTGTCTCTGTATCTCAACTTGTGTTTCATTAGGCTCCTAAAAACATCTAGAATTTTTATGATTGAACTTCCCCACATATAATCCTTGCTCCACCGCATTTGACTTCTTCTGTTTCTTTGCTTGTGATAGTGATTTGGCGATGGCTTAGGTGGCAGCGACAACATTTTTGTTGTTGTTCTGCAGACCGTTCTTGCACGATTAGGCATTGATAATGTTCACTCAACCTCCTACAATTGTTGAAAATAATACTCGCGCCTTTCTCTTCAAGATTCTGGCAGAACACTTTGTGAAGCCTCACATATTCAGGATACATTATGTCTACGATAGTTGATTCTTGATTCTTGCAAATGTGATAATAGAATGACTTTCAGAATGAAATCTGATTTATCAATTGTTCTTCTCGCACATTCTCTCTGTTGTTCCTCAGGATTTTTTATCCATCATGTGACAGATTTCATTATCACCTTCACCCATTTTTTTTCATTTGAAACATCTGATGCTTCATACTCAGACATTTCATCAAACAGTTTATAGATGTCTAGTGAATCTTCTTCTAGTTCCTCACTTCTAATGCATACAGATTCACTCTCCGTCATTCCATCAAACAACATATGAATGCCAAATGAATCCTTATATATATATATATATCATCTTTTATAACCTCATAAATCTTACCACATGTTTCGATTTTCCTGTGAGGCATTTCATCGAACAACTGACATATGTAGAAGTCTTCTTCTTGCATAACATTTATGGCGTTTCTCGACTCATTTCGTAACAAATCGACTTCATCTGCTGCCTTTCCATCTTCTGAAAACACAAAGAAGATTTTCGTAGCAACGGAGCATTACTTTTGGCCTTAGCTCTCATCCTCACTGCGATTTGTTTCCTGTGGTGGAATAATTATATCGGAAGCCGAATCTCAAGGGAACAAGGTGATTTGTATATTGAACTAGGCCTTTCGTATTGATGAACTTTGAGTTCAATTTCCAACTACGGTATCTTCATTACGGAGATCTTGGAATACCAAGATGTAGCATAGCATAGCAATAACATCACAGTTTTAATGTTAAGCAGCAATGGACATGCTTCTTTTTCTACTATGGTTACTCTCACAAAGCCAGGAAAATTCACGCTAATATGACGGCATTATCTCCCTTGGTTTCATTGTGTGACAAGATTCTTGAAACACCGCACAAAAAAGATGAGCTGACACTTAATATGCTCATGCCCATTTTTCTTTAGGTATCAGCAAATTTAGAACTTCTCGGACATTTTTTTGTACAGAGTTAAGAAGATTGGACTTGCGCACAAGCTTTTTTACTTATGGACAAGTCAAAGCTGCCACTAACAACTTTGATGCTGCAAATAAAATAGGCGAAAGTGGTTTTGGATCTGTCTACAAGGTAACTTCGATTACGAACTATTGTTTTTCTATTATGCTTTGTTTCTATTTTATTTTTTTAGCCATGATACCCTATGTGTTGCAAACCCATTGAAAAGGTACAGAGAATACAGTCTAAGGAGAACCTAGGAAGTTGTTCAAATGTCTCAGTGTAGATTACTTGTATCAATGTTTCACCATGTGGCATATTTGTTTGGAGATCACTTACTTGCCTTGAATAGAATTTCTATTTCCACGAGATTTCTCGTTTTCGTTTTTCACGTCATGGGAATGTTACCCTAGAAGTATGCTTAGTTCCATGATAAAGTTAAATGGAACTCGGTCATTTTTTTTGAGCCTGAGATGAACTTGATGAGATATAGACATACTGAAACATCTGTATGGTTTAAGATGGATGCTTTGAGTTTGCGTTAGATTTGATCTTTCTTGACGCTACTAAAACATCTTTATAATTGTAGTTGGTTGGTTGGTATAAGGATCAAAGTTGGTCTTTCTTTCTTGCTGGTTGTGTAAAAATTTAAAGATTATGTATCAAGAGAAAGAAAAACTACCTGTGTTATTTCTAAATGGAAATAACTAACCCTCTGTTATTTTTATTTGTGAACACCCATGTGGTTGTGATTTTATAAGAATTAGCACAAATCCCCAGTGATGTTGGGAAAATTATCGAAAGTTAATAAACTTTAATACCTTTGTTTATTTGATTCTAGTAGGTTAATTTTTTAAATTCTTATTTTTTATTTATCATAAATCTTGAAACTCGCATCTTTTTATATAAATATGATTTATCCGTTGCTTACTTTATTTTTTATTTATTTTATTTGTAGTAATTCTGAGAAAGCTTAATATATATAGTTGAATAAATATACGTCTAATATAAGGTTGGTTTTAATGTCGGTACTGTCATCTTAAAATATAATGATGTCATCTTAAAATATAATGATGTGGAGATTTTCTGCTGAATTTTAAATTTCAATTGAGGATGTTTGCTAATTAAAAGAATACACATGGGGAATTCTCCTAATTGGAAAAAACAAGGAGTAATACCACACTACTAGCTCAACAAAGCTTAATTATATTTAAGACCGCATGAGTGAGAAGAGCAGTTAATTGAACTAATTGCATAAAATAATTATGTTTAGCATGTCAATCTTAATTATTATATTTTTTATATAGTATATACTGTATGAAGGTTAGAACATGCAAGTTCGATACTAATACTATTTTCTAACATTCTTTTGCAGGACATAAATCAACACATATATATACCGTGAGAGAAGTATCAATTTGTTGCAGGACATGTAAATCAACATTTCCTTTGTGATAAGTATCAACATGTTGCCTTTCAGGTATATATGGACTCATATTATTATTTTAACTAATCACTAATGATTTACAGTACTACAATACATATATATATATATATATATATATATATATATATATATTTAACATTGTTGTTTGTTTAACAGAAATATTAACAACACTGATGAGACCAATTCAAGTGATGCATCTTCAGTTTACTATTCGAGTAAGTTTTTTTTTTTATTTTTGCTAAGCCAATGAAAACTTTATTACTTGAAAAAGTAGAAACAAGAAAGAAGTACAAGCAGTACTTCAAAAGAAGTCCAATAACAAATTTCTCATGCAAAGAGCAAGTTTACAGAACCAATCATTAAAAGAATAAGGAAAAACTCTTATAATGAGCCTTCATCCACAACCATGTTTGAGCTTTTATTTCATCAACTATTTTATCCACACTACCTTCGATTCCTTCATATAAAATCTTGTTTCTCCATCTCCATATGACCATATCGTAAAGAACCAAGTAGTTCTCCAAACGTCTTTACCTTTGTACCATGGATATAATTCTTCAAATTGCCAAAAATGGTTCATGATCCCACAATTAACAGCAGTCTTAATATCAAACCATTTGTTTATTTCCATCCACATGACATTTGTATAATAAATGTTCGACCTCCTCATTCTCTTGATTGCATAGAACACAGTTCATGTCTTATCCCTGTAAAGCGACTCCTCTTCGTGCTAGATTTGATTTAGCTGCAAATCTGTTCAACAAAATCTTCCACCCAAAAGCTTCCGTCTTAAGCGGCGCTTGTACTTTCCAGAATGCTTTAAAAAATTGAGTCAAGTCCGGACTCGAAGTTTCTCTTCTACAAACTTCGTATGCAAACTTAACTGTATATATGCCTTGCTCTTCAGCTTTCCATAACCATTTATCCTCTACTTCCTCCTTCAGACCCACTTGACGAACGAATTGCTTCAAATTCTTCACAAGATCGCTCTCCCAAGAAAATAGCGATCTTCTCCAATCCCAAACCCACTTCCACCTTCCTTCTTCCCAAAAACCAAGTTCTGCAATGACAACATATTTGTTATGAGCAATACTAAAAACCAAGCTTTTATTTGAAAATAAAAGCATAATAGCAAAGCTGCAACCTCTGAATTTGGGACAACGACAGTTGTTAAATCACCAAAACTCTGCCCGCTTCAACAATAACTCGATAATTGGTACTACTGCGTATGACAAAGTTTTGTAACACAAAAATCGTCACCATCTGCATTTCCTCTGTTGACTGATATTCAAGTATGATGACTTACGTTCGACATGAAGAAACAATACAACTGGTTGATCCGTAGAAAGTCGAGATACATAGTTAGATCCCTACTAGATACCAGCACATATTCACCTTAACATCATACGTGAAGAATAATCCCAATTGACCAATCTACTATGCTCCCCATTCTAACTCTCAGTTACCAGCAACTCAAAAAAGACATAATCCTAAAATATATTCTCTTACCTTAATTCTCAAATTTATATCACATACGTTATACACAACTGTAAAACTAATTATGTAACACAACTTAAGAGATTATGTGGTTTAATCTCAACTCTGGCGAACTTTGAGAATATGGGCCATTTAAGGATGCCACTTTGCATGCAAAGTGATAAGCAAATGAGAGCATGCACAATCTACTTCTTCTGATGAAACAGAAAACGCTGTCATTGAGATAGTCCAGATCGAACCAAGAAGAAATCTATGTTCCTGAAAAACACATATAACAGCTTTCGATCTTGAAAAAGTTAGAATATTGTAACCTTTAGAGAGATATCACTATCAATACACGAGGTTAGTTTGTGCTGGAAGAAATTCAGATGGGAAAGATTTTAAATAAAGACATTGTTTTTAAGCTCACCGCATGCATGTAGTTAATAAATACATGATCCTTACACATAAAAGTTGAAAGAACAAATGATACAGTGGCCAAGCCAGTGAGCCACGTAACTAAAATAACAGATGAAACTGAGTTGGTACTAAGTTAAGGTAGACGGGGATGGCTAGATCACATTATATCACAAATTTTATATAGAAGTTTTGAATTCTTTAAAACTCACAGTTTCATATAGTTAGGTTGTATAAAACATAGAACTCAGAGAAAGAGATATATCATTGCATTGATTTTGTGCAATACATCGAATTAGTCCTTTTAATACAGGAAATGGTTAAAAGTTACTCACTTCTTCATAAGTTATGACAATCAGTAGCTACAATGCTAAGAACGTGGTACATGTTAAAAAACAGAAAGTGGAGATATTTATCGAACTACTTCTGTCCGTGGTAGACGTTCTACACTTTTTACATGCCAGGAGCACTTTTTGATTCCGTTGATAACATGCAAAGTGCGTCTCAGAATTCTTGCATATAAGGTGAGGATCACATATGTACGTACTTCACTCCTGTAAGTTACACGGCAAAGATTAATGGTCGATTTACTTAAAAGTTGGACTCGATGTGCTAAATGTAGGGGTGGGTTCGGGTAGGGTTTTTTCGGGTATCGGGTAGTTCGGGTAGGGTACCCGTATTTTCGGGTAGGGTAAAACCCCTACTCGATACCCTATCAATATTTGAGGTACCCAATTTTAATCGGGTACCCTAATTTTCGGGTACTCCAAACTTCGGGTTTGGCATACCCGAATGGCGTACAGTGGCCGAGAATGGCCACTGGATGACAGTGTTACCCGATACCCGATCGGGTAGGTACCACAAACTTTAGGGTAAGGTACCCCAAACTTTGGGGTAGGGTACCCCAAACTTTGGGGTAGGGTACCCCAAACTTTGGGGTACCCGAAATCTATCCAGGAGCCTGAAAAAAAATAAAAAAATATATGTATAATAGGTTAATCGGGTACCCTAATTTTTTGAAAACTCCTACCCGAACCCGTACCCGAAATACCCTATTCGGTTAGGGTACCCAAATTTTCGAATACGGTTCGGGTATTAATACCCGAAATTCGGGTGTTACCCGACTGGGTCGGATAGGGTACCCGAATTTCGAGTATGATTACCCACCCTAGCTAAATGTGTGAATTCAGATGACTCTAATGCATACTAAGGTTTGAAAGAAGTAATGACTAAGACAACAGTCGAATGTAATATCAGTGACGACCTGTAACTTGTATCCGATCAGATGCGCCCTTTCAATTTCCGGTACGACGTGGCAACCTGTTCAGTAAAGTTTGTGTGAAAAAAAAGTTATATCCCTATAATTCAAGCAATATCGGAAAGGAAAGAAAGATTGTGTTACCTGATCTTCAAGTGATGCTGCCAGAACCAATGCTGCCTCCATACTCTTTCTTCCATCTCTTCTTGCTTTATGCCTCTTGTTTCGGGTACAAAGCCAATGATAAAGGACATCAATACCAGGAAGTTGAATGCGTAAATCGTGAATGCCCACTCCCTGGCAGCACAGAGAAGATGGAATGAGACTTGGCTAATCACGAATGTGCGAGCAAAGTTCAGACACGTTGTGATCTTCGTCCCCAGCAAGGCACAATCTGGTGTGAATGTGGAATCGAGCCAATCTATTGGCCCCGGAAGAA
This sequence comes from Linaria vulgaris, assembly GCA_948329865.1. Taxonomy (NCBI): domain Eukaryota; kingdom Viridiplantae; phylum Streptophyta; class Magnoliopsida; order Lamiales; family Plantaginaceae; genus Linaria; species Linaria vulgaris. The sequence continues at coordinate 7,721,891 of OX415249.1, read as the reverse complement.
CTCCATTGGCGATGATGGTGATAACTACCAAAATGGCAGCACCAACGCCTTTGTCAACGGGCAAGTGATGATATGGAATACTAAGACTATGAAAAAACACAAAGAGTAATATCTGCAAGCAAATAAGATATTCAGTTTAATACTGTGTGAAAGAAAAATGAATATATATATATATATATATATATATTGCATTCATGATACATTCAACAATCAGAGATTAGTTGGAGCAAGTGACAATACAAGAAAGGCAAATGCATTACCTGTGAAGCTGCTGCTGCGTGACATGCTACTGGGTAGACCTTCTTCCGTCTGAAGCGTCTGATAACATAGTACCCCACTTCTTGCGAAGTCGTATCGATAACTGATAGGACAGAAGAGGCTAAGAAGGCATCTTCCTCTGGATACCCCATGGACTGAAGGACATATGAGCCGTAGAAAAGCAAGATTTCTACCCCTAAGAAGCTCGAGAGGACTGTCAAGACTATGGTGATGAGGAGTACACGACGGTTCTTTCTCTTTCGAATCTCAGTAAACGAATTATTTTCTCGCTCCCTCACAATGATGTCTACAGTGTCTCTATAGGATGTCTCTACATCATTACCCCGAACCCCTCTAAAGTCTCTCAATACCTGCCTCGCTTTTTCACCCTCGCCTCGCTCGACTAGGATATAAGGGGAATCAGATATATAAAGAGATAGAGCTAGGATCAGAAGCCCCAAGAGTCCAGGAATACCTGACGACATCCTAAACCCCCATACGTGATATTTTGACGCAACTTAATTAACTAAGTTGGCCAAAGTACTTCCTAAAGCAATGAACTTGGCAAATCGAATGGACCATATTCTTTGGCATCATCTACAAATAATTGGGCCCACAATGAAGGAGTGAGCTGTATAAAACAATTAAACATATGTGAGATTTTATGGTTAAATTTTTATGGCTCTCATTTATGTATGATGTTAGGGTGAATAGGTAACAGAGAGTTAGAATGGGGAGCAGAGTAGGTTGGTCAATTGGGATTATTCTTTATGTATGATGTTAGGGTGAATAGGTGTTGGTATCTAGTAGGGATTTAATTATGTATCTCGGCTTTCTACGGATCAACCAGTTGTATTGTTTCTTAATGTCGAACGTAAGTCATCATACTTGAATATCAGTCAACAGAGGAAATGCAGATGGTGACGATTTTTGTGTTACAAAACTTTGTCATACACAGTAGTACCAATTGGCGAGTTATTGTTGAAGCGGGCAGAGTTTTGGTGATTTAAAAACTGTCGTTGTCCCAAATTCAGAGGTTGCAGCTTTGCTATTAAGCTTTTATTTTCAAATAAAAGCTTGGTTTTTAGTATTGCTCATAACAAATATGTTGTCATTGCAGAACTTGGTTTTTGGGAAGAAGGAAGGTGGAAGTGGGTTTGGGATTGGAGAAGATCGCTATTTTCTTGGGAAAGCGATCTTGTGAAGGATTTGGAGCAATTCGTTCGTCAAGTGGGTCTGAAGGAGGAAGTAGAGGATAAATGGTTATGGAAAGCTGAAGAGCAAGGCATATATACAATTAAGTTTGCATACGAAGTTTGTAGAAGAGAAACTTCGAGTCCGGACTTGACTCAATTTTTTAAAGCATTCTGGAAAGTACAAGCGCCGCTTAAGACGGAAGCTTTTGGGTGGAAGATTTTGTTGAACAGATTTGCAGCTAAATCAAATCTGGCACGAAGAGGAGTCGCTTTACAGGGATCAGACATGAACTGTGTTCTATGCAATCAAGAGAATGAGGAGGTCGAACATTTATTATACAAATGTCATGTGGATGGAAATAAACAAATGGTTTGATATTAAGACTGCTGTTAATTGTGGGATCATGAACCATTTTTGGCAATTTGAAGAATTATATCCATGGTACAAAGGTAAAGACGTTTGGAGAACTACTTGGTTCTTTACGATATGGTCATATGGAGATGGAGAAACAAGATTTTATATGAAGGAATCGAAGGTAGTGTGGATAAAATAGTTGATGAAATAAAAGCTCAAACATGGTTGTGGATGAAGGCTCATTATAAGAGTTTTTCCTTATTCTTTTAATGATTGGTTCTGTAAACTTGCTCTTTGCATGAGAAATTTGTTATTGGACTTTTTTTGAAGTACTGCTTGTACTTCTTTCTTGTTTCTACTTTTTCAAGTAATAAAGTTTTCATTGGCTTAGCAAAAAATTAAAAAAAAAAAAACTTACTCGAATAGTAAACTGAAGATGCATCACTTGAATTGGTCTCATCAGTGTTGTTAATATTTCTGTTAAACAAACAACAATGTTAAATATATATATATATATATATATATATATATATGTGTGTGTATTGTAGTACTGTAAATCATTAGTAATTAGTTAAAATAATAATATGAGTCCATATATACCTGAAAGGCAACATGTTGATACTTATCACAAAGGAAATGTTGATTTACATGTCCTGCAACAAATTGATACTTCTCTCACGTTATATATATGTGTTGATTTATGTCCTGCAAAAGAATGTTAGAAAATAGTATTAGTATCGAACTTGCATGTTCTAACCTTCATACAGTATATACTATATAAAAAATATAATAATTAAGATTGACATGCTAAACATAATTATTTTATGCAATTAGTTCAATTAACTGCTCTTCTCACTCATGCAGTCTTAAATATAATTAAGCTTTGTTGAGCTTGTAGTGTGGTATTACTCCTTGTTTTTTCCAATTAGGAGAATTCCCCATGTGTATTCTTTTAATTAGCAAACATCCTCAATTGAAATTTAAAATTCAGCAGAAAATCTCCACATCATTATATTTTAAAATCACATCATTATATTTTAAGATGACAGTACCGACATTAAAACCAACCTTATATTAGACGTATATTTATTCAACTATATATCTTAAGCTTTCTCAGAATTACTACAAATAAAATAAATAAATAATAAAGTAAGCAACGGATAAATTATATTTATATAAAAAGATGCGAGTTTCAAGATTTATGATAAATAAAAAATAAGAATTTAAAAAATTAACCTACTAGAATCAAATAAACAAAGGTATTAAAGTTTATTAACTTTCGATAATTGTCCCAACATCACTGGGGATTTGTGCTAATTCTTATAAAATCACAACCACATGGGTGTTCATAAATAAAAATAACAGAGGGTTAGTTATTTCCATTTAGAAATAACACAGGTAGTTTTTCTTTCTCTTGATACATAATCTTTAAATTTTTACACAACCAGCAAGAAAGAAAGACCAACTTTGATCCTTATACCAACCAACCAACTACAATTATAAAGATGTTTTAGTAGCGTCAAGAAAGATCAAATCTAACGCAAACTCAAAGCATCCATCTTAAACCATACAGATGTTTCAGTATGTCTATATCTCATCAAGTTCATCTCAGGCTCAAAAAAAATGACCGAGTTCCATTTAACTTTATCATGGAACTAAGCATACTTCTAGGGTAACATTCCCATGACGTGAAAAACGAAAACGAGAAATCTCGTGGAAATAGAAATTCTATTCAAGGCAAGTAAGTGATCTCCAAACAAATATGCCACATGGTGAAACATTGATACAAGTAATCTACACTGAGACATTTGAACAACTTCCTAGGTTCTCCTTAGACTGTATTCTCTGTACCTTTTCAATGGGTTTGCAACACATAGGGTATCATGGCTAAAAAAATAAAATAGAAACAAAGCATAATAGAAAAGCAATAGTTCGTAATCGAAGTTACCTTGTAGACAGATCCAAAACCACTTTCGCCTATTTTATTTGCAGCATCAAAGTTGTTAGTGGCAGCTTTGACTTGTCCATAAGTAAAAAAGCTTGTGCGCAAGTCCAATCTTCTTAACTCTGTACAAAAAAATGTCCGAGAAGTTATAAATTTGCTGATACCTAAAGAAAAATGGGCATGAGCATATTAAGTGTCAGCTCATCTTTTTTGTGCGGTGTTTCAAGAATCTTGTCACACAATGAAACCAAGGGAGATAATGCCGTCATATTAGCGTGAATTTTCCTGGCTTTGTGAGAGTAACCATCAGTAGAAAAAGAAGCATGTCCATTGCTGCTTAACATTAAAACTGTGATGTTATTGCTATGCTATGCTACATCTTGGTATTCCAAGATCTCCGTAATGAAGATACCGTAGTTGGAAATTGAACTCAAAGTTCATCAATACGAAAGGCCTAGTTCAGTATACAAATCACCTTGTTCCCTTGAGATTCGGCTTCCGATATAATTATTCCACCACAGGAAACAAATCGCAGTGAGGATGAGAGCTAAGGCCAAAAGTAATGCTCCGTTGCTACGAAAATCTTCTTTGTGTTTTCAGAAGATGGAAAGGCAGCAGATGAAGTCGATTTGTTACGAAATGAGTCGAGAAACGCCATAAATGTTATGCAAGAAGAAGACTTCTACATATGTCAGTTGTTCGATGAAATGCCTCACAGGAAAATCGAAACATGTGGTAAGATTTATGAGGTTATAAAAGATGATATATATATATATATAAGGATTCATTTGGCATTCATATGTTGTTTGATGGAATGACGGAGAGTGAATCTGTATGCATTAGAAGTGAGGAACTAGAAGAAGATTCACTAGACATCTATAAACTGTTTGATGAAATGTCTGAGTATGAAGCATCAGATGTTTCAAATGAAAAAAAATGGGTGAAGGTGATAATGAAATCTGTCACATGATGGATAAAAAATCCTGAGGAACAACAGAGAGAATGTGCGAGAAGAACAATTGATAAATCAGATTTCATTCTGAAAGTCATTCTATTATCACATTTGCAAGAATCAAGAATCAACTATCGTAGACATAATGTATCCTGAATATGTGAGGCTTCACAAAGTGTTCTGCCAGAATCTTGAAGAGAAAGGCGCGAGTATTATTTTCAACAATTGTAGGAGGTTGAGTGAACATTATCAATGCCTAATCGTGCAAGAACGGTCTGCAGAACAACAACAAAAATGTTGTCGCTGCCACCTAAGCCATCGCCAAATCACTATCACAAGCAAAGAAACAGAAGAAGTCAAATGCGGTGGAGCAAGGATTATATGTGGGGAAGTTCAATCATAAAAATTCTAGATGTTTTTAGGAGCCTAATGAAACACAAGTTGAGATACAGAGACAGCTTCAAAATGTAAGAAGGAGGGTGGAGCCCATCTTAAGGTTATACGGTGCTCGGGAATATCGAGTGACACCACAAGAAAGTTTCTCCGAGCTGGTAAGAAGGCATCGAACTTGTTTTAAAACTGTCAAATCATTGGTAGTTGCTATGAAAGCTGGGAGAGGTTGTGGCAGTACCGTTGGCAAAAAAACGAGCAGCAAGTTGTGCATCATTGATGAGCAGATCCATGAGAGCGACACAATTTTGAGCAATCAACTTACTACCGAAAGAGATCAGACCAACTATAGGCTGTTCGCCAACAATTTTGATATCTCTAGTCTTACTGCTGGACGGATTAGTGGTCCAAAAGTAATTTCGATAGACACAGGGGATGTTATTTAAAAACATCGCGAGGAGGCCCTTGTAAAGGAGCTTTGCACCAGAACCACTATAGCGATGACCAGAACTATCAAAACGTTGGTAGAAGATTGGCACTTCTCAAAGGTAACTTACAAACACCTTTACAACTGTGAAAAATAGGGGGGCATTTTTCTTGTTTAGTAGAAGACTCTTGTTTGAGGTGCATGTATTATATGAACGGTTGATGGGAAGCTATCAGATAGAAAGGATAAGGTTCTTGTTTTTCCTATCATCACCAATGCTTAAGGATAAAAAATCTAATGAGGTAGTGGAAAGTCCTTATTGCAATGCACCAGAGGTTTTGTGCAAGCGTTATGGACCAGAGAGTAACATCTTGAAGGCAAGAGTGATGGTATGCTTTTTACTTATTGGCTTTGCGCCTCTATGGGTAGAGATCGAGGATGGTCTGAAGGAGGTGTTAGAGGGGCTAGGTATGAGAGATACAAATGAGTGTGTAATCATGGCTGAACTCATTAGTAATCATCTCCAAAATGTTGGTACTCGGCAACAAACAAAGAGAGATAAGAACATAGAGCATAGGGAGCTGAAAATTGTAGAGCAAATGTGTCGGGTTGTAACTCATGAAGAATGGGAGCGACAGTATGAAGGGTTGGCTCCATCCCTCATTGGAATTGCTGCATCCCATGGTTTTCTCTATTATTCCAATCCAACATTCTGGAATAAAGTTGAAGTTGATGCCACAGATTATAAAAAAAAGGGTGTTGTTGATGGTAAAACTGGTAGGTTCTCGTTGCTTGAGATTATTCTATTTGGGAACAACGATTGTGTTATATGAAACTACCTTCAAGAAGATGAGAAGGTGTTGTGTTCCTAGCATTAGAGGCAACAGTTTAAAGATATTCTTGATTAGAGTTTTGGCAAAACTTGGAACCATTATTGTAACATATTTCTTAAAGTTGGTGAAATAAATGTCAGAAAAAGTTTGAATGGATTATGGGCATAACTTACCAAGAAGACCTTCGTCGTCTCACCACGCCTCTGAAATTCGCAGCAGCAGACGGTTGAAGAAAAAAAGTGTAAAGGTAATGGCTCCAACGACGCCTAACAGCGGGCTATTTGTCGGCCTGAAGAAAGGACAATGTTGTGACACCGAAGCAGCTAGTGCCTCGTTCATCCGACAGGAAAGGGAAAACAAGCAAGAGAGTGCATTTTGCAAGGAACTTGATCAGGGAAGTTGGATTTGCACCCTATGAGAAGAGGATTACCGAGCTTCTTAAGGTTGGCAAGGACAAGCGTGCTTTGAAGGTTGCCAAGAGAAAGTTGGGCACCCACAAGAGGGCAAAGAAGAAGAGAGAGGAGATGGCTGGTGCTCTCAGAAAGATGAGGTAATTTTCTCAGGAAGAGAGAGGAGATGGCTTTTGTAAATGATATTTCACTACATGTGATTTGTCTCACTGTGCAGGGCTGCTGGAGGTGGTGAGAAGAAGAAGTGAAGTCTGTTAAACTAGCTTTTTAATTTGTCGTCTGGTCTGAACAATATATTTCTCAGTTGGAATTTTGAATGGAATTTAACTTTCTTTTACCTTATAATGTATTCTCTTTAAATTTGAGACATATCATGATTATTGATTCCTATATCATCTCTTCGGTTCTTATGGCTAAAAAAAATATATAATAAAAACTTACCAAGAAGGCCAGTGACAATGCCACATATAAAAGAATTATAAGGAATTAACCACCAATGAGAAACTCGCAGAAAATTGAATTCGGACTCCACAACTAAGTATATATATATAGTGTGCTTTCTCGGCAGATCACCTTAATTATATTGTACTATGTTTCGCTTTTTTCCCTTCAATTCATAGGTTACTAGCTCTATATATATTAGTTGTACTCTAAATGTTTCTGACGCCCATATATTTTCTCTTTTTGACGAATGACTTTTATTATTATGTATGAGTATGACTGGCACATGGAGCTCAAGTCAATTTTAATTACATAATTGATATTATATGAGTAATATACTATTTACGCTTTGACACTTTAATAAATTTGATCGAGTTTTACAATATGATTGACGAAATTAAGCATATTATATGTGTGTGTAAGTATATACAATTAAAGTATATTGGAAATACATGAATATATAAGTTAATTTGGGTAATGTGCCGTTTTACAAATTAGTTCGTTCATTTCCAATTTAAACTATCACAAAAATACCAAGGAACATTAGGATGATTTGAACATACCTCAAGCTCGAAAGCCTGTTCATTTACTTGAGCAGCAAGCCTAGACAAAGCCTGCACGATGGCATACAAATCATAATTTTCTGCCGTCAGAGAACTGATACAATCATGATCATTATTGTTAAAGTGCTTTAAAGAGTGAAGTCGAAAATCTTAACGTGGCTAAAGAGGTATCCAAACTACTGCTTCCAGTTTAATACAACTTAACAACTAATTAGTCGGTTATTCCATCTTTTTTTAAGATTCAATCAACTAAAAACTTTAGGCTTCAGTTATAAATATGTTCAAAGAAATAAAGGCACTGACTTTAGATTGGATATTTAACACAACTTGCAGAAAATGCATGACAAAATGATCCTTATTCAGTAGGAAGAAAAGGAAAGCTTCAAAGAAATACAAAATTGATTTGTGTATGCTGCATGAAATGTCATTCAGTATGTCTCCGGGAGAAAAGTTGGAAATGAATGAGGAAGTGTCCTCCGCAAAAGTTCCACTATTCTGCGTCATGTGATGACTGCCAATGTAAACTCTAAAAATTACTTTTCGCGCAAGTCTACATGTTTCATTCCAAATATATTGAGAGTTATGCATGAATTACAAAGTTAACAGGCCTAACAAACCAATAACATAAGAGATGCAAATACGCACTTGGGAGGAAACAAGATAATTTCGAGAAAACAGGTATATGCTTATGCTAACGAGGTTATGGACTGCATATTCAGGAAGCATGTAGTTTCAAAGTCTGCATGTTTGTGGCACATATAACAATCTTACCTGAGACATCTCAACAGTGCTTGAACTGTAAGGGGAGATCTCCACTGATCCAACCATGCGTTTCTCTAGAATCCGCATTTGAAGTTTCTTTTCTCTAATTTCATCCTTCAGCTTTAGAATGTGTTCCTACACCTAAGATACCATAGAACAACACTCAAGACCCTTAACTAATTCTGTAAAACGACTAAACAGATTCTCTATCTATACAGTTTAATCTCAACTCAGACAAACTTTGAGTATTAAACATATGTGCAAATACAAATTGGGCCATTTAAGGATGCAAAGATGTAAACGGGTAAGCAGAGCACATAAAGGATCATCTTGGCAAGCATGTCAACAACTATAATAGTAAAGCAACAAAACTAAATACACCATGCTGGCAACAGATATTGCAAACGAAAATGATACTTAGAAATGTCTTTTTACTAAAATTGGCATCATAAGCCTCTTCTCCAGTTTGGAAGAGGGGAAAAGCATGTCGATATATCATCATACTGACAGCGAAGACTAACCTGAACTAGTGAGTCCTCAGGATTCTTTTCTGCTTGCTCTGATAATCTTTTCAGGGAACTGGTAGACAAAGCCACCTCACCAGCTAACATCTTAATTTGCTCCCGGAAAAGATCCATTTGATCTTTGATGGTGCTTCCACTCTACATGACATGTTGATGCTTAATTAAGGGGAGAAACTCAGACAAGGTGGCGGAATGTTACTACCCACTCAGAATACTAGCATAAATGGATTAGTTATCTAATACTAGCATAAATGGATTAGTTATCTAATTCTGGTATCCAAACTACTGCTTCCAGTTTAATACAACTTAACAACTAATTAGTCGGTTATTCCATCTTTTTTTAAGATTCAATCAACTAAAAACTTTAGGCTTCAGTTATAAATATGTTCAAAGAAATAAAGGCACTGACTTTAGATTGGATATTTAACACAACTTGCAGAAAATGCATGACAAAATGATCCTTATTCAGTAGGAAGAAAAGGAAAGCTTCAAAGAAATATGTGTTGATTTATGTCCTGCAACAAATTGATACTTCTCTCACGGTATATATATGTGTTGATTTATGTCCTGCAAAAGAATGTTAGAAAATAGTATTAGTATCGAACTTGCATGTTCTAACCTTCATACAGTATATACTATATAAAAAATATAATAATTAGGATTGACAGGCTAAACATAATTATTTTATGCAATTAGTTCAATTAACTGCTCTTCTCACTCATGCAGTCTTAAATATAATTAAGCTTTGTTGAGCTAGTAGTGTGGTATTACTCCTTGTTTTTTCCAATTAGGAGAATTCCCCATGTGTATTCTTTTAATTAGCAAACATCCTCAATTGAAATTTAAAATTCAGCAGAAAATCTCCACATCATTATATTTTAAGATGACAGTACTGACATTAAAACCAACCTTATATTAGACGTATATTTATTCAACTATATATCTTAAGCTTTCTCAGAATTACTACAAATAAAATAAATAAAAAATAAAGTAAGCAACGGATAAATTATATTTATATAAAAAGATGCGAGTTTCAAGATTTATGATAAATAAAAAATAAGAATTTAAAAAATTAACCTACTAGAATCAAATAAACATAGGTATTAAAGTTTTTTAACTTTCGATAATTTTCCCAACATCACTGGGGATTTGTGCTAATTCTTATAAAATCACAACCACATGGGTGTTCACAAATAAAAATAACAGAGGGTTAGTTATTTCCATTTAGAAATAACACAGGTAGTTTTTCTTTCTCTTGATACATAATCTTTAAATTTTTACACAACCAGCAAGAAAGAAAGACCAACTTTGATCCTTATACCAACCAACCAACTACAATTATAAAGATGTTTTAGTAGCGTCAAGAAAGATCAAATCTAACGCAAACTCAAAGCATCCATCTTAAACCATACAGATGTTTCAGTATGTCTATATCTCATCAAGTTCATCTCAGGCTAAAAAAAAATGACCGAGTTCCATTTACTCGACTTTATCATGCAACTAAGCATACTTCTAGGGTAACATTGCCATGACGTGAAAAACGAAAACGAGAAATCTCGTGGAAATAGAAATTCTATTCAAGGCAAGTAAGTGATCTCCAAACAAATATGCCACATGGTGAAACATTGATACAAGTAATCTACACTGAGACATTTGAACAACTTCCTAGCTTCTCCTTAGACTGTATTCTCTGTACCTTTTCAATGGGTTTGCAACACATAGGGTATCATGGCTAAAAAAATGAAATAGAAACAAAGCATAATAGAAAAGCAATAGTTCGTAATCGAAGTTACCTTGTAGACAGATCCAAAACCACCTTCGCCTATTTTATTTGCAGCATCAAAGTTGTTAGTGGCAACTTTGACTTGTTCATAAGTAAAAAAGCTTGTGCGCAAGTCCAATCTTCTTAACTCTGCACAAAAAAATGTCCGAGAAGTTCAAAATTTGCTGATACCTAAAGAAAAATGGGCATGAGCATATTAAGTGTCAGCTCATCTTTTTTGTGCGGTGTTTCAAGAATCTTGTCACACAATGAAACCAATGGAGATAATGCCGTCATATTAGCGTGAATTTTCCTGGCTTTGTGAGAGTAACCATCAGTAGAAAAAGAAGCATGTCCATTGCTGCTTAACATTAAAACTGTGATGTTATTGCTATGCTATGCTACATCTTGGTATTCCAAGATCTCCGTAATGAAGATACCGTAGTTGGAAATTGAACTCAAAGTTCATCAATACGAAAGGCCTAGTTCAGTATACAAATCACATTGTTCCCTTGAGATTCGGCTTCCGATATAATTATTCCACCACAGGAAACAAATCGCAGCGAGGATGAGAGCTAAGGCCAAAAGTAATGCTCCCGTTGCTACGAAAATCTTCTTTGTGTTTTCAGAAGATGGTGGTTTAAAATCTGCACAGCGATAAAATATAGTAGGTGGTCAGAACTCAGAAGCTACCAAGTTCAGAATTTCAGTCACAGGATCACTTGCAAGAGTTGATACGGAAAGTAAGTATCCCAAAGACCATTTCCCTAATAAAATGCATGCTAATAATTCAAAAGTAAATTCTTGATCATGACATACAGGGTGGTATAGGTTCATTTCAAGAAATCAGGGAAACATTATTACCAGATTTCACAGAGATAGCAGATATCAAAGGGCCAAACGTTCCTCGCTGTGGGACGTCTTAGGTTCCCTTACAAGTATATTTAAACCGTATCTCCAAAGTTATATTCATTACCATTGTTTTGAAAGTCATTTTGACGGGTCTATCAACGCCTCCTGCATCATGCTCAATATCAAAATCTCTTCGTTTAATTTCACCCTGCATATAATGGAAGAAAAACAATGGTAAAATTCCATGAATAGAATGAAATAGAAACTGCACTAGTTTTTGTAAAAGACCTGGATATACACATCAAACATCCTTCTTCTAAGACTCCTGAATGACAAATTGTCTCTGAAAATTATCTCTGCAAAGTGAAGTGTGACATCGTAATTTCCATTTGATAAGCAACGTTCATAATAAGTGAGAGATAGTGGGGAAAGGCGGGCAGTCGTATAGATTTTAGAGTCTTTCATGCTAAGAACAGATACATTAGATGCCAAATAGTCGGTCCAAGATAGGCGACGACCCCAAATTCTTCCTGTACTACTCGTTCCCCAATATTCGTTTCTCTGAAGAAATCTAGATGGACCTCCCGATCCTTCATCACCTTCATAAACTGTTTTGCCGATACGAGTTTCTTTTCCACCACAATTGACATAAAATGAGTAATAATCTGTAAACAGAAATCATAAGCTGGTTAAGTGAATAAAATGAGTTATAATCTTTATTAGGTTCAAACGACCAGTCTCGTATATTTGTTAAGAGAAACCAATAAACAGGTCTAGCAGTGACATTCTAACTTAAGAGAAACTTATAAGCTGAAGTTCTCAACCTTTGAACACTTACTGAGGCACTTGGCCAGTTCTCTGCATTTTACATCCAGGCAAAGAATAAAAAGATATATCCACATGCGATCATACTCCAAAAAGGTAAATAAAGTATCAGCTAAAAAGATTATGATAAGCAACTTATTAACTCACAAAGAATTTCAACTGCTATAGCTTCTGAACAAATTTCTAAAAGTTAACAACAAGGAAGGAAAAGAATAAAGATACAGCAATATAAGATGATCATTTGCTTACAAAGGCAAAAATGTGTGAAAATATGGCTCACAGGTTTTCCCCACAGGTTGATGGCACAGAGCTCCTTTGAAAGTTATTGCAAGAAAGATCGATGTGGCTGATACATGTAAAGAAATTCAATCAGATTTTCTCTCAACAATGTACCACACAGTTGATTGGTATCTTGTCACTGATCAAGGATTTCGTATTGTCTGGCCAAGTTCCAATGAGAGAGGAAGCTTTGCGGGGATGCTTTCGTGCACTGGGCTGCCTTTTTTTTTTTTTATGGACATACACGTGAGAAGTGTGGACAGAATATCAACTCACCAATTTCAAAATCTGAGGGAAGTGTTGAAAAGGCAGCAGATGAAGTCGATTTGTTACGAAATGAGTCGTGGAACGCCATAAATGTTATGCAAGAAGAAGACTTCTACATATGTCAGTTGTTCGATGAAATGTCTCACAGGAAAATCGAAACCCGTGGTAAGATTTATGAGGTTATAAAAGATGATATATATATAAGGATTCATTTGGCATTCATATGTCGTTTGATGGAATGACGGAGAGTGAATCTGTATGCATTAGAAGTGAGGAACTAGAAGAAGATTCACTAGACATCTATAAATTGTTTGATGAAATGTCTGAGTATGAAGCATCAGATGTTTCAAATGAAAAAAAAATGGGTGAAGGTGATAATGAAATCTGTCACATGATGGATAAAAAATCCTAAGGAACAACAGAGAGAATGTGCGAGAAGAACAATTGATAAATCAGATTTCATTCTGAAAGTCATTATATTATCACATTTGCAAGAATCAAGAATCAACTATCGTAGACATAATGTATCCTGAATATGTGAGGCTTTACAAAGTGTTTTGCCAGAATCTTAAAGAGAAAGGCGCGAGTATTATTTTACACAATTGTAGGAGGTTGAGTGAACATTATCAATGCCTAATCGTGCAAGAACGGTATGCAGAACAACAACCAAAAATGTTGTCGCTGCCACCTAAGCCACCGCCAAATCACTATCACAAGCAAAGAAACAGAAGAAGTCAAATGCGGTGGAGCAAGGATTATATGTGGGGAAGTTCAATCATCAAAATTCTAGATGTTTTTAGGAGCCTAATGAAACACAAGTTGAGATACAGAGACAACTTCAAAATGTAAGAAGGAGGGTGGAGCCCATCTTAAGGTTATACGGTGCTCGGGAATATCGAGTGACACCACAAGAAAGTTTCTCCGAGCTGGTAAGAAGGCATCGAACTTGTTTTAAAACTGTCAAATCATTGGTAGTTGCTATGAAAGCTGGGAGAGGTTGTAGCAGTACCGTTGGCAAAAGACGAGTAGCAAGTTGTGCATCATTGATGAGCAGATCCATGAGAGCGACACAATTTTGAGCAATCAACTTACTACCGAAAGAGATCATACCAACTATCGGCTGTTCGCCAACAATTTTGATATCTCTAGTCTCACTGCTGGACGGATTAGTGGTCCAAAAGTAATTTCGATAGACACAGGGGATGCAATTTAAAAACATCGCGATGAGGCCCTTGTAAAGGAGCTTTGCACCAGAACCACTATAGCGATGACCAGAACTATCAAAACGTTGGTAGAAGATTGGCACTTCTCAAAGGTAACTTACAAACACCTTTATAACTGTGAAAAAGAGGGGGGGGGGGGGGGGGGGCATTTTCTTGTTTAGTAGAAGACTCTTGTTTGAGGTGCATGTATTATATGAACGGTTAATGGGAAGCTATCAGATAGAAAGGATAAGGTTCTTGTTTTTCCTATCATCACCAATGCTTAAGGATAAAAAATCTAATGAGGTAGCGGAAAGTCCTTATTGCAATGCACCAGAGATTTTGTGCAAGTGTTATGGACCAGAGAGTAACATCTTGAAGGCAAGAGTGATGGTATGCTTTTTACTTAGTAGCTTTGCGCCTCTATGGGTAGAGATCGAGGATCGTCTGAAAGAGGTGTTGGAGGGGCTAGGTATGAGAGACACGAATGAGTGTGTAATCATAGCTGAACTCATTGGTAATCATCTCCAAAATGTTGGTACTCGGCAACAAACAAAGAGAGATCCAGCAGCCACGTCCCTCTCGACATTTACTCCCATACAATCAAAGCTAAATGAATACCTAAATCACTGTAATCCTTAGTATCCTACGCTTCAATGTTAGGTACTAATCAACAAGCAATGTTAAGAACGAAAAACACGATTGGTTACTATTAGATAACATTATTATTAGAATATTATTTTCCTTATTTGTAATTATACTTTCCTTAGTTCTTAAATAACATTTATTCTTTTCCTTATTTGTAATTATTCTTTCCTTAGTTCTTAGATAGCATTTATTATTTTCCTTATTTATAATTATTCTTTCCTTAGTTCTTAGATAGAATTTATTCTTTTCCTTATTTGTACTTATACTTTGCTTAGTTCTTTTTGTAACCTATATATATATATATATATATATATATATATATATATATGTTGTATTCTTGATGAATAAATATCATTCACTTCCATTTACATTATAATCCTTACATGGTATTATCAAGACGCCACAATCTCTAACGAGATCTTGATCCATGACTAATCCGACGGATTCCGCCACCTCCCCGTCCGACTCCAACACTGGCGGCCCCACCATGGACGGCTCCTCATCCGCGATTCAGTCGTGCCCACTTCCCATTGCGGCAGGCCCCTCCGCGGGCACTCAGGCGTTGATTCCGATCAACGCTCACCAACAACTCCCGCTTCAACTTACCGGGAGTAACTACGCCTCATGGCGTTCACAAGTCCGTCATCTCCTATTTGGCTACGGACTATTTGGTTTCTTGGATGGCACGACTCCATGTCCTCCTCCGGGTTCCACACCGGAGAGATTGGCGGCTCATTCTTACTGGTTTCGACAAGACTCGCTTCTCATCTCCGCCCTATTTGGTTCGGTTTCGCTGGAAATCGTTCAACTCATCTCCAACGCCAAATCCTCGGCTGATGCGTGGGGTATTCTTCAACATACCTACGCTAATCGCTCTCGCTTGAGAGTCATGCAATTGAAGGATAACTTGACCTCCCTCAAATTGGGTTCAAAACCAGTCTCGGAGTTCCTCCACTTGGTGAAATCAAACAAACTCGCCATCATCGATGGTCCATTGAAAGACGACGATATCACTCTCTACATTCTTAACGGCGTCAGATCTACCTATAGGGATATTGTTGGCTCTATTCGCGCACGGGAAACCTCTATTCAATTTTCAGAACTTCACGATTTGTTGGTGGGTCATGAAACCTATTTGCGTCGACTGGAATCCGACGCGGCGACCTTTGTTGCCACCGCTAATATGGCATCCGCGCAGCAGCAACAACGCTCGGGTCGGAACCGTGGCCAACAACACGGCCACGACCGTGGTTTCTCTCAGCATTCCCGTGGATCGTCCCGCGGACAGCCTCGATCCTCAAGTTCCAACAACAATAGGCCTCCGATCACCTGCCAACTTTGTGGCATTTATGGGCACGGTGCGCGCACGTGCAGAAAATTCCCAAATCCGAGTGCCAACTTTGTCGCTTCGCCATCGGCCCCAACCGCATCCAACAACGAGTGGCTCGTTGATTCCGGTGCATCTCGCTCACTGACATCCGATCTCAACAATCTTTCGATTTATTCCGAATATGAGGGGCCCAATGAGGTTAACACTGCTGATGGCACAAGTTTGCGTATATCCCACACAGGGACTTTTCGTTTTCTCTATGCCGATAGAATGTTCAAACTTGATAATATATTATGTGTGCCTCGCTCGCGGCGAAATCTCGTATCTGTTCATCAATTTACTAAGGCGAATGATGTTTCTATTGAATTTTACTCGTCATATTTTTTTGTTAAGGATCGTAGTTCGGGGGCTAAACTGATACGTGGTGATGTGTGGATGGGGTGTATTGTGTTCGTATTCCGCGCAACTTGCTTCCGCCTATGACAGCCTTAGTTGGAGAACGGGTTCGTAAAAAGTGTTGGCATGAGCGCTTTGGTCATCCCTCCTTGAAGATTAGTTTTTTGATTTTACACAAGTACAATTTACCTTTCTTGTCGTCGAATAATATGGACTTTGAGCATTGTAGTTCATGTTTTTTGAACAAGAGTCAACAATTGGTTTTTAATAGCTCATCCCTTATTTCGGATCACGTGTTGCATTATATTTATGGTGATGTTTGGGGTCCGTCTCCTGTGATATCTATTTCCGGTGCTCGCTATTATCTGATACTTGTTGACCACTTTACGAAATACTGCTGGGTTTATATGCTATCTGCGAAATCTGATGTGTGCAAGATTTTTATACAACTCCGTGCTCTTGTTGCAAAGCAATTTGGCATGCCAATTAAAAAAATTTATTCTGATAATGGTGGAGAATTTGTGGCACTTCGTACATATTTATCAATGAATGGCATAAGTTGGTTAACTACCACACCACATACACCTCAACAAAATGGTACAAGTGAGCGTCGCCATCGCCACATTGTCACTATAGGTCGCACCTTTCTCACGCGTGCAAACTTATCTCCTAATTATTGGGATCATGCGTTTTCTACGGCCGCTTACTTATACAACAGGCTTCCTACTCATGTATTGCATAATAAGTCACCTTTTGAGGTGCTTCATGGTCGTGCGCCTAATTATCTTCGACTTCGGGTGTTTGGTAGCCTCTGTTATCCTTATTTACGTCCGTATTATTCGAGCAAATTAATTCCACCATCTCGGGTCTGCATCTTCATCGGTTATTCCACCTCACATGCGGCTTATAAGTGTCTTGATCCAAGTTCTGGCCGAATTTTTATTTCTCGACATGTTCGCTTCGTGGAAACTATTTTTCCGGGAACTCTGCCCCCGGCCTCTCCCACCATCAGTCCTACCACTGTCGTGTTATCACTTTCGCTGCCCTCATCGCGGCCTATCACTGTTCCCACAACGCCTGCCCCGCCTCCGGTTGCTCCGCCACCTGCCTCTAGGGGTGGGTTCGGGTAGGGTTTTTTCGGGTATCGGGTAGTTCGGGTAGGGTACCGTATTTTCGGGTAGGTCAAAACCCCTACCCGATACCCTATCAATCTTTGGGGTACCCGATTTCAATCGGGTACCCTAATATTCGGGTACCCCAAACTTCGGGTTTGGGGTACCCGAATCTCATCCAGTGGCCGAAAATGGCCACTGGATGTCGGGTGCCCAATCACAAATCGGGTCGGGTACCCCAAACTTTGGGTTTGGGGTACCCGAAACCTTTCCAGTGGACAAAAACGTCCACTGGTAAAATTCCCTGTTTTTGAATTGAAAACAAGGGACTTTACCACTTTTTGATTTTGAGAGTGAGCGAGAGAGAGAGTCGCAGCGTCGGTGCGAGAGAGAGGGCGTCGATCGGTGAGAGCTGGCGTCGTCGATCGGTGTGAGAGAGAGGGCGTCGTCGATCGGTGCGAGAGAGAGGACGTCGATGCGACTTGCGAGAGGGTGGTGGTCGGAGATGGTCGCGTGCGTGCGCAGCTTGAGTCGAAGATGGTCGCCGACTCGCCGGAGTCGGAGATAGTCGTCGCCGCGGTCGCGTGCGTGTGTGTGTTTGAAAAAAAAAAGTGCGTGTGTGTGTTTGAACTTTGAAAGAAAAAAAAAAGAGTGAGACAGTGAGTGTGCTAGTGCTAGGGGAAAGAGAAAGAAAAGAAAGAGAAAAAGAAAAAAGGGGAAAAAATGCAGCGTTCAGTTGACAGAAAGAGAAAGAAAAAGAAAAATAAGAAAAAAATGAAAAAAAGGGACAAAAAATGTATAATATTATATTCGGGTATTCGGGTACCCTAAAATTTTAGAACACCCTACCCGAACCCGTACCCGAATTACCCTATTCCGATAGGGTACCCAAATTTTCGGGTACGGTTCGGGTAAAAATACCCAAAATTCGGGTATTACCAGACTAGGTAGGGTAGGGTACCCGAATTTCAGGTTTGATTACCCACCCCTACCTGCCTCATCGCTGCATTTGGCTCCTGCTGAGCCCGAACCTCCATCGGAGACACCTTTCACGGCTATTGATGTACCATCCCCTATTCCGGATGCCTCTCCTCCACTGGCCCGCACTCATTCTATGGTCACTCGGTATCACAATAATATATTCAAGCCTAAGGTCCTTCATCTCGTCACCAAACATCCGGTAGTTGGTCCCATTGAACCAACTTGTGCGACTCAGGCTATGACTGATCCGAAGTGGCGAGCGGCCATGGCAGAGGAAATCACTGCGCTCACAAAGCATGGCATGTGGTCCTTAGTTGCGCCACCTGCTGATCGTGGAATTATTGGCTCCAAATGGGTGTTTCGCATCAAACGGCATCCTGATGGGACTATTGAAAAGTACAAAGCACGCCTTGTGGCGAAAGGCTTTCATCAACGTCCTGACATCGACTATAAGGAAACGTTCAGCCTGGTCGTCAAACCGGTAACTATTTGCACCATACTTTCCTTATCTACTATGAATCGGTGGTCTCTTCGTCAGTTGGATGTTAGTAATGCATTTTTACATGGTGATCTATCTAAGAGTGTTTACATGCGCCAACCATCCGACTTTGTTGATAAGGCCTTTCCCGATCATGTTTGTCTTCTTCATAAAACTATATATGGCCTTAAGCAGGCCCCAAGGGCCTGGTATCTCGCCCTCAGTGATGCACTCATCTCATTTGGTTTTGTTCAAACCAAATCTGATACATCATTGTTCGTGTCCTCTCGTGCCTCTATTCGCCTCTTTGTGCTTGTATATGTGGACGACATTATTGTGACTGGCTTTTGTGATTCTACGATAGCTTCTCTTGTGTCACAACTTGCCACCAAGTTTGCGGTTAAGGATAAGGGTGCTTTTTCCTATTTCTTGGGCGTTGAGGTTATACGATGTCGCGAAGGGCTATTTCTATCTCAGCAAAAGTACATTCACGACTTGCTCTCCCGCCACAAGATGGATGGTGCTAAGCCACTCGCTACACCTATGGCGATCAATCCTCCTATCTCGTTGTCCTCACCCTCAGTTGATGCCACCGAATCTCGGCAAGTTATCGGGGGTCTACAGTATCTTGCTATTACACGCCCCGACATTGCATTTTCCGTTAACCGCTAGGCTCAACCTATGACTTCTCCGTCTGACGCGGATTAGACCGCTCTCAAACGTGCCCTTCGCTATCTTAAGGGTACTCTTGCTTTTGGTATTCTTTTTCGAATAGAGAAGTCTCTTGCCCTCACGGCCTTCTCGGATTCGGACTGGGCCGGCGACACTAGAACGGGCACCTCTACTTCGGCCTATAGTATTTTCCTCGGTCCCAATCCGATCTCTTGGTCTTCTCGGAAGCAAAAGGTCGTTGCTCGTTCTTCCACTGAAGCGGAGTATCGTGCACTCGCTACTGTCTCGGCCGAAGTACGTTGGCTACAAAATCTCTTTGGCGAAATTGGTCTCTCGTTTCCTTCGTCGCCACTTATTCGCTGTGACAACATGGGCGCCCTTCTTCTGTCTCTCCATCCGGTCCAACACTCTCGAATGAAGCACATCTCTGTTGATATCCACTTTGTTCGGGACCTTGTTAACAAATGACTTATTCGAGTCTCTTATGTTAACACTCTCGATCAACTTGCGAACTTTCTCACCAAGCCCCTTGCTCGCTCTCGGTTTTGCCTTCTTCGTTCCAAAATCTCCGTTGCTGATGGAACGTCCATTTTGTGGGGGCGTATTAGATAACATTATTATTAGAATATATTCTTTTTCTTATTTGTAATTATACTTTCCTTAGTTCTTAGATAGCATTTATTCTTTTCCTTATTTATAATTATTCTTTCCTTAGTTCTTAGATAGAATTTATTCTTCTCTTTATTTGTAATTATACTTTCCTTAGTTCTTTTTGTAACCTATATATATGTTGTACTCTTGATGAATAAATATCATTCACTTCCATTTACATTATAATACTTATAGTTACAATAAGTAAACAAATAACAATCGACTTGCATACGATCAAGCGAAATGTAGTTAACAAGGAATGGTCCTCGGCTCCGGTTCACCAACATCCACCTCCTCAACATACAGCGAATCCGCCTCCTCGTGCCGCCACGCCTTCAGAATCCTCCCCTCACTCTGATTTCCAGAAGGTTCTCTTATCTTCGATTCCTCCGATTCACCTGCACCTTCTTCCGTTACTGTTGCTATTGCCGTGTTGGAGCTACTCTTTACTTTGTGCCTCGGTGTAGTAGCACGAGAAGCTCTGCAGCATTCGGCTCCTTCCTATTGTCAATGTACTGGTGCTGTGAGGGTAGTTTGAAAGGTTTGGTCAGTTAGGGCTGTGAATAACGGATCTATTGTCACAGTTGTTGGTCAATCGGCTAACGGCTGGCGCGGTAGTGGTGGCGTGAGAGAATGAGGAGTGGAGAGGCGGCGCTAATGGTTGTACCTTTGAAAAGTAATTGAGTTGTCGATGTACAACCGCTTAAAGCTGATGAAAATCCACTACTGAATTTAGCTCAAAGCGTCAGATTGGTTTTTTCATTTTTTTATTAATTAATTAATTAATTAATTAATTAATTAATTAATTTTTTAGACTATGGTAGGTGTTAATGAAGAAAATAGTTGCACCGAAATTTATCAAAATAATCATAAAAATATGACATGGCAAACTTGGGGTGATTTGACAAATGACTTCTTGATTACAATTGATTTGCATTAACTCTACTCTTATTTCTCAGTGACTCAGTTGTATGCTATATAGGCTAAAAGGCATTGTGTTTTAAATGTAATCTAGAAAACACGAGTAAAGGACAAAGACAAACTAGAGTTGCAAAGAGAAATTCAAAGGTTTAAAATTAAAGTAGCTCAAAACAGAGTATGAAATGCAAATTTGGTAAACAGTTGATTATGAACAACAGTGTTATAGAATTGAATGGAGCATTTGAGTCAACGGTTTTATAAGCTCAAAGGCCAAAAGATATCATTGGATACCTGGGAATTAGTTGTGAGGTCAACAACAGAAATTAAAGTAGACTATTATGTTATGGAATATCACTTTATGCTCAACGAATTTCACGAAAACTATAGTACAGTTTCAAATAGGACTTACTATATGGTTTGAATATTAATCTTAAAAGATCAGTGTAACTGAAATGCACATGATTTAGACGAGAAGATTCAACACAAATCACGTGAGACACATACGCAGGGAGGACAAAGAACACTGAATAGAGGTCATACAAAGCAATATGATTTCCTAAAAACAGTATTGTGAAATTTAATTATTGTGAAATTTAATTAGTCTAAATAAGAGACGGAATAGAATTCATGTTCTTGACTTAATCTTCTGGAGTCATATAGACTACCTCAATTAACTCGGATAAAAGACTTGGTTATTTTTCGCGCAGCCAATTCATGTTTGATATCTCGCCAAAAATTACCAGTGAATTTGTGTGTCCATCCCATATTGTTGGAAACTATTTCAATGCATTTTTCGCTCCCCATCACCATAACCCCAGTAATACTAATCGTCCCTCAAACAGTTAAATGTACTGCATCTGGAACCATAACGTTGCACAGCACCAACTCATACCTTGTATATAAAATAGTCTCCATTCTCAACTGCTGCTTTTCATATTTACCCAAAAAAAAAACTAATGCTTTTCATAGTCATACTTTTGGTTGATTTAAAGTATTTTTAACAACTAATTAACTATTTCTGTTTTCAGCCCGAGTTTTCTCGTCCATGTTCACTAATGTCCATGTTCACTAATGCATGTGGGACGCGGAACTTTCCATTTTGTGGAAGTACGGGAACTATATGGTTTCAATGTGGACGTAAAGCGAACTTGGTTTGCCACAAAGAGCCAAAAACTTAGTACTTTTCCTACGGTGCATTCTGTAATTTGACAAATTTCAATAAATTTATAAGCAAAAAATCTATCAAATAAAGACTTACAATTTGTTGGCCAAGAGTGGTAAAAACTAAAAACAGCAGCATTTCCACTACGAAGAAAAAGTTTGAAACTACATTGGCTATGTGCAAGTACACACCTATAGGCGCCTCTGTTATACAAGAGCCTTTATTTTGATATTCAGCTTCCCCTATATCAAATAGAATAGAAGAACTGAAGCAACATCGATCCTGGAATTTAAGTTGATAAAAGAGCTTAATCAATCAATTCGAATTTCATGGGTGGAGGTGACTTTTCCATGGTTCTTCCGAAACTAAGGAAATCTAAACGCTATTAAAATTTGACAAGGGGTCGAGTTCCACAACTCTTAAATAAATCACTACCTAACCATATCATTCTCGCGGAAGTACAAGCATTCACAAGTTCTAGAAACAACCTCTTGATACGAAAAACAAAAATAATAAAGGTCAAATGCATTACGTATTGGGCGACATTTTATATTCATAATGCAGCACCAAGAATTGTTGGGGCGGTAGTGCAACACCAAGAGGTTGAATGGCTGATTTTTTTATTATGGTGCAATTTTTGGGCGGTTGAATTGAAGGCTTTGTCTTCACAATGAGGCCTATATAAGCCAAGCTTCACCCGACAATTCAAATCATCCCAACTAAAATAACATACAATTCTTCTCTTTATATAAGTGTAATTAATATAAAGAGTGTTGTTAGTGTGAGGTAAAAATAGAGAGTTTGTGCGACTTTACTACGGTAAAAGTCGGAGAGTTGTAATTCCTATTTTACACTCATAGTGAAGTTCTTCTTCCTTGCCCGTGGTTTTTTACCCTAAAGTAATTTGGGGTTTTCCACGTAAAATCTGTGAGCCGTTTATTTTCGTCTTTCAATTATTGTCGTGTTTTACGCTCTATACGAAGGGTCCACTTTACAACAAGTGGTATCAGAGCCTCGATTCATATCCGGGGTCTCGGTGATATCTGTGGGTGTCGTGCTGAAATTATTTTTCAGTGACGGTGGTACGTGATAAAAGCAATGACGGCGAAATTCGAGATTGAGAAATTCAACAAGAGTAATTCCTCGTTGTGGAAACTGAAGATTAAAACCATCTTGCGAAAAGATGGGTGTCTCGCGGCGATCGGCTACAGGCCGGTGGAAATCACAGATGATACAAAGTGGAACGAGATGGACGACAACGCTATCGCAAATATTCATCTGGCGTTAGGTGATGGCGTGTTGTCAAGCGTTGAGGAGAAGAGGACAGCTAAGAAGATATGGGACCATCTCAACAAGCTGTATGAGGCGAAGTCCCTACACAACAAAATTTTCCTTAAACGGAAATTGTACACACTGAGGATGGCAGAATCTACCCCGGTAACTGAGCACCTCAATGTTTTAAATACTTTATTTTCTCAATTGACATTGTTGAGTCATAAAATAAAAGTGGTTGAACGTGCTGAAATTCTGCTGCAAAGTCTGCCCGATTCGTATGACCAGCTTGTCATCAACTTAACAAATAATGTCCTCACGGATTATTTGGTCTTCGACGAAATTGCAGCCGCTATTCTGGAAGAAGAGAGTCGGCGCAAGAACAGAGAAGACAGGGAGGCAGGTTCGCAACAAGCAGGTGCCTTGTCGGTGACAAGAGGGAGAACGACGGAGCGCGGTGCAAGTGGGAGTAAGAAACGGGGGAGATCCAAGTCAAAGACCAAGGGCAGTTGTTGGCACTATGGCAAGAAAGGTCACTTGAAGAAGGACTGTTGGAATCTTAAGGATTCGAACAAGAAGAGTTCTGATCCTCAGGGGAACGTTGCTAGCACTTCAGATGATGGTGATGTACTATGCTGTGAAACAGCAATAGCTATTCGAGGTATGCATGGCTTCGATGATGTATGGCTTATTGATTCAGGAGCCAGTTTATATGACTCCCCGGAGGGAGTGGTTTCATGAGTATACACCGATCACTGGAGGATCTGGGTATAGCTGTAAAAATGAACCTTTGAAAGTTGTTGCCGTCGGTACGATCAAGCTGGAGATGCATGACGGGATTGTTCGGACCATTCGAGATGTCCGACACGTGGAGGGATTATGCAAGAATTTGTTGTCTTATGGACAACTGGATGATATTGGTTGTGAGATTGGGTCGCGAAACAAGATCATGGAAGTTAAAAGGGGTGCGCTTGTACTGATGAAGGCAGACAAGATTGCCAGAAACTTATACATGGTACAGGGGAGGGCTCTGCAAGTGGGAGAAGCGTCAGTGGCTTCATCTGAGTCGATTGAGAAATCATCAATGATTTGGCATCAGCGGCTCGGGCATATGTCGGAACAAGGCATGAAGGTTCTTGCAGAGAAGAAACTACTTCCGGGCCTCACAAAGGTATCTTTAGCTTTTTGTGATCATTGTGTTGTTGGCAAGCAACATCGTATAAAGTTTCGTAGTTCAGATTCTAGAAGTAAAGTCATTCTAGAATTGATTCACTCTGACGTGTGGCAAGCACCAGTACTATCCATGGGAGGTGCAAAGTATTTTGTGTCTTTTATAGATGATTATTCCAGGAGATGTTGGGTGTACATGATCAAGAGTAAGGCCGAGATGTTCTCGATGTTCAAGACGTACAAAGCGCTGGTGGAACTTGAATCTGGGAAAAAAAATCAAGTGCCTTAGATCTGACAATGGAGGGGAATATACTGGCAAGGAGTTTGAAGACTTCTGTAAAGATGCTGGGATTAAGAGGCAGTTTAGTACGGCGTACACTCCGCAGCAGAATGGAGTGGCAAAGCGGATGAACATGACCTTGTTGGATAAAACAGAAGCCATGATGCAGGCCGCAGGTTTAGAAAAGTCGTTCTGGGCAGAAGCAGTCAATACCGTCTGTTATGTGGTGAACCGGTCTCCATCAACAACACTGGGGATGAAAACACCGATGGAGGTGTGGACAGGTAAACCAGTTGATTATTCTAATCTCCATGTATTTGGGAGTCCCGCTTATGTTATGTTCAATACTCAAGAGAAAACGAAGCTGGACCCAAAATCCAGGAAGTGTTTGTTCTTAGGGTATGCTAAAGGAGTGAAGGGGTATCGCTTGTGGGACCCCACTGCCCACAATTTGTTGTAAGCAGGGATGTTATCTTCACGGAAGATAAGAAAGGAAATAATAGCAGCACATGAGAAGATCAAGAAACTACGACAGTAGTAGTCGAGAAGGATGCCGAGCAGGAGGGTCCTGCTGAACCAGAGCATGAACATGAGGAGGCAACAGAGTCTGGAGTCTCGGGGATACGTCGATCGACACGTGTCAGGAGACCACCAGGCTGGCACTCAGACTATTCTATACAGAACAATGTTGCATACTGTCTTTTAACTGAGAACGGGGAGCCATCAACTCTCCAGGAAGCAATGAGTAGTTCAGACGCAACTCAGTGGATAGCAGCAATGCAGGAGGGAATTGAAGCACTCCATAAGAATAAGACATGGGAACTTGTGTCTCTACCACAAGGGAGGAAACCCATTGGCAACAAATGGGTGTACAAAATCAAACGTAACAGTGATGACCAAGTGGAGAGGTATTGTGCGCGATTGGTGGTGAAAGGATATGCTCAGAAGGAGGGGATTGATTTCAACAAAATATTTTCTCCGGTGGTTCGAATGACAATTGTGCGGGTGTTCTGGCGATGTGTGTTACATTTGATTTACATCTTGAACAGTTAGATGTAAAGACGGCTTTTCTTCATGGTGATCTTGAAGAAGAAATTTACATTCTCCAACCAGAAGGATTTATTGAAGAAGGAAAAAAAGAACTTAGTTTGCAGCTGGTTGACCAAATCTTTGTACGGTCTCAAACAGGCGCCGAGGTGTTGGTACAAAAGATTTGATTCATTCATAATGAGCTTTGGATACAACAGGCTGAATGCAGATCCTTGTACATATTTCAAAAGATCTGGTGATGACTTTGTTATTTTACTGTTGTATGTTGATGACATGTTGGTTTCAGGCCCCAACAAAGCTCGTATTGAAGAATTGAAGGCTGAACTGGCTAGGGAATTTGAAATGAAGGACTTAGGACCAGCAAACAAGATTCTAGGGATGCAAATCCACCGAGACAGAAATTGCAGAAATATTTGACTTTCTCAGAGGAACTATCTGTTGAAGATTTTGCGGCGGTTCAGTATGCAAAATTGTAAGCCAGTCTCTACACATCTTCCTGTTAATTTCAAGTTATCCTCAAGTATGTGTCCTAGCAGTGAAGAAGAGAGGAAGGAGATGTCTCAAGTATCGTATGCATCAGCAGTGGGAAGTCTAATGTTTGCTATGATATGTACTAGACCAGACATTGCACATGCAGTGGGAGTGGTTAGTCGATACATGGCGGATCCGGGAAGAGAGCATTGGAGTACAGTAAAGAGAGTTCTGAGATACATTCAGGGAACCTCAGATGTTGCATTATGTTATGGAGGATCGGGTTTTATAGTCAAGGGCTATGTTAATTCTGACTATGCAGGTGATCTTGACAAAAGCAAGTCCACGACAGGATATGTGTTTACTCTTGCTGGAGGTGCAGTGAGTTGGGTTTCGAAATTACAGTCAGTTGTTGCGACATCAACAACGGAGGCTGAATACGTGGCAGCTACGCATGCCAGTAAAGAGGCGATTTGGCTGAAAATGGTTCTGGAGGAACTCGGGCACAAACTAGAGAGTATTTCTCTATTCTGTGACAGTCAGAGTGCGTTGCATCTTGCAAGGAATCCAGCGTTTCATTCCAAGACAAAGCATATTCGGGTCCAGTATCACTTTGTTCGTGAGAAAGTCGAGGAGGGTACTGTGGATGTGCAGAAGATTCACACTAAAGATAACATGACGAAAAGTGTTAATGCTGACAAGTTTGTTCAGTGTCGGTCCTCGTGTGGTCTGGTGAAAACGTAAGCAACATGAATGGCGAGGTAGATAGAATGGTGTGAAGATCTGATTAGTCCCTAATCAAATCTTCAAGTGGGAGATTGTTGGGCGGCATTTTATATTCATAATGCAGCACCAAGAATTGTTGGGGCGGTAGTGCAACACCAAGAGGTTGGGTGGTTAATTTTTTTATTATGGTGCAATTTTTGGGCGATTGAATTGAAGGCTTTGTCTTCACAATGAGGCCTATATAAGCCAAGCTTCATCCGGAAATTCAAATCATCCCAACTAAAATAACATACAATTCTTCTCATTATATAAGTGTAATTAATATAAAGAGTGTTGTTAGTGTGAGGTAAAAATAGAGAGTTTGTGCGACTTTACTATGGTAAAAGTCGGAGAGTTGTAATTCCTATTTTACACTCATAGTGAAGTTCTTCTTCCTTGCCCGTGGTTTTTTACCCTAAAGTAATTTGGGATTTTTCACGTAAAATTTGTGCTCGTCTTTCAATTATTGCCGTGTTTTACGCTCTATACGAAGGGTCCACTTTACAACATTACGCAATACTTGCCTCAACATATTCAGAGTTCAAGTTACCCACTGCAACATAGTAGGCAGAAGATTCGAGTATAGCCTTCTGAATGGTGCCATTTCCTGGAGGCTAAAATTATTAGGGTTGCAAGACAAGGTATATGAAAGCACATAAAAGTTTCCATAGTTCTGCCTCACCCTGAATATGTTCCCGTGATAAGAGTCTGTCACGCCAGTGAGCAAGTTCTGCTTTCCCTGCCAGCATATAAGAAAAAAGCCCAGAGTAGGATACATCAGAGTAGCTCAGGTGAAGTTAATGTTACACTAACATCAAACATTGAACACGAGAGTGAACATGTTAGTTAGCATGCTTCTTTCAATACTTTAGAGTCATTATTTTAGAGGTTAGAGGTCAAGGTCGATCTTTAAGGAGGAGGAAGCTATCCAACAAACTTGAATTATGGTGCTTAAAAGGTCAAGAAATCATTATACAAACTTTCAGCAGCATCCCAAGAAGTTTCGTAAGTGTCAAAAGTATCTATGATCCTTATTGCTATCGGCAAAGAAGACAACATTGCTACTTTATAGATTAAGTGACATGCAGCTATGCTATATTACTGTATAAGCATAGACTTTCCTCTACTTAGCTTGTATAGGTAGTTAGTATTGGTTACACCAGATCATAACACATGAATCGTGAAACATACATCATTTTAAACCCAAATGTTCGAGCCACCCAATCAATGAATTCGTAATACGTATTTCACGAAGAATTTTGTTGGTCCTATTTTAGTAATGTTGTATTGGCATCTGCATCATAACACGTTATCCTACTGCAATATTTCAACGATAAAATGGAATGCTTCGAATTGATTATGAAACAGATTCCAAAATAAATATCAGTTTACTTGACCCTTCAAGTGATTAATAGAGCTAGAGAGAAAGTGAACATGCTTGCGCGGATTCATTTGACAAAATGCAAGGTGATAAGACATAATACTATCATGTGTGCACGAGCAATAACCTTATGCTTGCTGGAAATCAACCATGATGCTTGGTACAATTCTAATCCATAGTAATGAGAATTCCGCATATGGCTCCCAAACAAGTGATTCCTTCATTTTTTCCAAAAGCATAAGAAACTTCACTTTACTTTATCAAATTGGCTGTGAACTTTAAATTAACTTCCACTAAAAACTAAAATTTACCTTGCACAATTACAAATATAAGAGATGATGAATTTTGGGAGTTCAGGGTACAAGATATGTTTATTTGAGATCCTTCATTCAAATAATACATCCACGCATGCGGTATGAGCAAGTAAAAAGCGCAGATTAGTCCAGCATTGCTCTTTAAATATTGAACTTTACAAAAGTAGTCTAGAAACTAAAGAAGACACTCAAGTTCATGTTCAGAATAAATCCTTCCTTTATGAAAGTCACCTTGTGTGTATTAATAAGAGATGTCTTGTGAGTCTCAGACCATGGAACCAGCACATCAAGAGGCGGGTTTGTATAAAACACGTAGAGCATCGACCCTTTCCCTTTATCAAGATCTACCACCTGTTACAAGCTACGATAACTTATAGAATTTGGAACATCGTCCATGCAGGGGTGAAGGCACAGTATCCCACAAAGAGTGAACAATAAAATGGTAAACAGACTAGAGATGCTTTCTCACCTCTATAGAATCCACGAGTAAAATGTTCACCTTTATCAATACTGATGAATTAGGACCAAGCTGAAGAGTCCCAAGAGAGTATGCTACATTTAGTGAAACCACTGCTGATGTCAGAAACATAACAAATGGCAAGTATCCCGGATCTTAAATTTCTTGCAGTTGACGTGGTAAGCAATGCACAAACCAATGTGATGGAAAAGGCAACCTAAGCACAATAAAGTTTCTCCACTTCGAATAACTGATTAAGTATCAGAAAAACCAATAAATCCTACAAACTATGGTCGCAATTGGGCACAAAGGATTTACTATGACTCTCAAAAAAGAACCACAGTACAACATACCTTAAGAAACCAAATATACCCTATGCGCCCAGAAACGAAGAACAACACAAAACCGCACGAAACTTACAAAATCGTAATTTCACCTATCTTATCTTTCTTCTTCACGTGGAAAGACACGCAAGTCTCATAGCCACAGTTACAACATACTGTAAAACATAACATGCCATGTGACTGTCAAAAACACATGGAATACATAATCGAGGAACCGTAACTACAACAATTTTTCGTCCTCACACATGGAATACACGCAAGCCTCACACCCACCAGTACAACATACTATAAAAAAATAACTTTGACTGTCAAAAAACACATGTAATACATAATCGACTAATCGTGATTTCACCTATCTTTTTTCTTCATGTGGAATACACGCAAACCTCACAGCCCTACTACAACATACTTTAAAACATAATTGTGTTGTCACGACTGTCACGGAATACAATCATACATAATCGACTAATCGTAATTTCACCAATCTCATGGACTGGGAATACACGCAAACCTAGTCACAGTCACAATACAACATACATACATACTTTAAAACATAACCATTCCCTAACATATAGTGATTTCACCTATCTTTAATTTCTTCTTCACACGGCATACACGGTACAGCATACTATGAAACATAACCGTGACTGTCAAAAAGCACACTAATCGAAAATTTCACCTATCGTTCTTCTTTCACATAGACAACATAACATTAAACAATGTAAATTTAACCGCATGAACATGAACGAATACTGGCCACAATAAACGAACACTGTGATGACAGCAAGTAGAATCATCATCATCACCAGCTCGATATGCATCTCCTCTAATAACTGCCGTTGCCGGAGCATCATCACTGGTACTCTCTCCTTCATTTGGTAGCTCCATATACAACTACAATGCTTCATATTGCTGTAGCTCAAATCCATTCAAAACAAAAGTATATTTATTTCTTCACTAAATATATCCTGAAACAAACTCATGACTGTGTAATCCCCCATCTGCTATTCAATCAAACTACAACCAGCACTCTTCTTAATCCCTCAATTTCCTCACCTTCACCAAATCACCCCACCTCTGTGAATTCGCATACATATGGGCCAAAAACCAAATAAATCTTCGGGTTTAACATCCATCAGCCGCCTCTTCTGCAACCTTAAGATTTCCATGTATATGTTTTACAACCTCCAAGCAATCCCACACAAACACATCTCCTGCCTCTATCATTGCCATGGCCTCTTTTATCAAACCAAGCAAATCTGTCATGCTTTAGTTCGCGTTGAACACCATATACACTCTCCATTCTCTTAAACTCTCCTAGCATCTTCTATAAGCCCAGAGTGGCTGCAACTGACCTAAGATCGTTACTCCATCTACCATCCCGCTCCATAAAGACACGTTCTTTTCATGACACGGTCTCAAAAACCTCCTTAGACATCTCAAAGCACCCACACTTTGCATAAAACGTCCACTAATGCAGTGCCTATATACGAATCCAACCCAATCCCATTTATTTCAACATATATAAGCATGAATTATATATCTTCCCTTTTCCAGCTCCCCTAACTGAGCACAAAGCCGAGAGAGCCGAAACCAGAGCAACATTATCGAACCTCACCCTCAAAAATCAACCGAACCAACCGCTATCATCATTTAAATCGCATCCCGCTAGTCATGTGAGTCACAATATTAAAGATGACTCGCTGAAGCCATCATTTGAAGCGCCAAGCGCTGCAACCTAGTCACTCATCATGCCCCGCGGTACAAAGCTAAAAACATCATGCCCATGTTACTTAGATTCCAAGACTATCAACTTCTCAATTGTTACGGAAATTCATTGCAGCTGCTAATTACAATCCGTTTCGAACTTCTCTTTGTTTCAGAATCCAAGAGCCATTAGTATTTTAAAAATTAAAGCAGTGTTCTCTCAGACTTACACTGAAACAGCAGCTAAATTCTGAAGTAAGTTTGCTGGTTAACTTTTATATCAGTTCCTTTTTTTAAGGAATCTGGTTTCATGCCTTTCTTCGTAATGTCTGATTTGGTAATAGAAATCTCCCACACTGTTTGAGTTGATAACATTCATGAACAAAGCCATTTTTTTTATACCATTAGATAAATAACTAAAAATAAGTGTTTACAAGAGGATATCCTCCATCACAAAATACAGAAATGGGAAGGCAATCAAGAGGAATGGGTCCATTCCAGTTACAAAATGAAGCCCAAGTAGCTAACTTGTGGGCTGCAACATTACAAGCCCTATTAGAGTATTTAAAAATCCAACTTGGCCAAGAGTTCCAATACTTTCTTATTTCATCAACTAACTCTCTGGTAATCTGATCAGCAGTGAGTAGAGAATCATGAATCATGTTGAGACAGTGGAGATTGTCCGTTTCAAAAATAATATTCTTCAGATTGAACCTATTTGCATGACAGCAAGCTTAGAGAATAGTTCTGGTTTCATCAGTTGTTGAGTCATTACAGGGACCTGAGTTAGCCATGCCATAACATATTGAGCCTGTTGAATTTCTCCAAATGGATGTTGATGTTGAGATATTCTGGGAGGTGACAGTAGCTGTATTGATTTTGAGGCAATTGTCAGGAGGTGGCTTCCAAACAGCTGAAGGAGGGTTTGACTTAGAGAGTCTGATTTGTCTTTGAGCAACTGCATGTTGATGAGCTTCAAGATCAATCTGTTTGGCCAAGGTATCAGGGGCATTATGTTTTTTCTGGTGAGTGATCTTGTTTCTGTTGCACCACACTCTATCCATACATAAGGCACAAAAACTTTTGAACTCCAGCTGGTGCATGTCATCTTTGTTTCCTGGGAGTCTGCAATCCAAGAAAAACAGGATCCAATCAGATATAGAATAGTGCTGATAAGAACTCGTATTAAAGGACCATTTAGAACTCAACATAATTTTGTGAATGTAATTGCATTGCAAAAAAATATGCTCAACAGTTTCATTCATGTCATGGCAAAAAGGGCAAGATTGGTCAGAAATACTAAAAATCTTATTAAGCCTAGTTCTAGTAGGAAGAATGTCAGAAACCATTCTCCACAAAAACATTTTAAGCCTATTATGAAGTTTAGAATTCCAGATTTTAGACCAAACTTCGGTGGGAGAGGGATTAGTAGTTGAGGAGGTGATAGATTTAAAGGCACTGCTAGAAGAAAAGGCTCCTGACTTGGAGGAAGTCCAAAGAAGAGGGGGAGGGCCAGAAGAGGAGGTAAGAGGGATTTTTGTAATCTCTCTGATTATGTTCTGAGAGAACAGGTTAGAGAGAAGGGCAAAATCCCATTGACCAGACTCATGGTTAAAAAGATCAGTGATCTTGAGGTTAGGATTAGTAGTGGAATCATTTTGAGAAAGAGGTTTGGGGATGAAGGATGGGATGGATGGTATCCAGGGATCTTTCCACACAAGAAGGGGAGAGTAGGGGGAAGTGGAAAAGCAAACAGAATTAGTGATTAGGGGTCTAAGTTTGAAAAGGTCATTCCAAATCCAGGAGACTCTAGATTTAATTTTAGGCATGGTGAGAAAAATTTTTGTGCCTACATATTTGGATCTGAGTAACTGAGACCAGAGATTGTCATAATTATTAGCAATATGCCAACAAAGCTTAGCCATGAGGGCATCATTATGATTTTTCATTTTTCTGAACCCCAAGCCACCTTGATTCTTTGGTCTGCAAATAACATCCCAGCTCTTAAGGGGGAGGATGTTTTTATTTTCGTTTTCCCCCCACCAGAACCTCATCATGAGGGAGTCCATTTTAGAGCAGATGTGGTGAGGAAAAGAGAAAATTGACATAGAGTAAGAGTGGAGAGCCTGAGCAGAGGATTTAATTAAGACCTCTTTGCCAGCAAGAGATAGGTTCTTTCCCTTCCAGCCTGAGAGTCTGGAATTTAAACAGTCTATTGCAGAATTTAGAGAGAGTTTCTTGAAGGCAGATCTACAAAAGTGAACACCTAAATGTTTTTCAGTGTGGGATCATTCTTTAAGATTCAAAATATTTAAGATTTAAAGTTTAGAATCAGGATTAGAGTTTGCACTGAAGTGGACAAAGGATTTATCATTGTTCATATGCTGGCTACTCTAGAGACCAAGCTTAAGGAAACATTTTTTTATAGTTAAAGCATTGTCCTCATTGGCTTTACAGAAGACAATAAGGTCATCTGCATAAAGAAGGTGAGTGATTGGGGGACTTTGCCTAGAGATTTTAACACCAGTTAGGTTACCAGCAGCTTCTTCAAGAGCTAGGAGTCTTGAGATTAGCTCAGCATAAATGAGAAACAGGTAAGGAGATAGTGGATCTCCTTGCCTGATTCCTCTAGTTGGTTTAAAGAAACCAAACTGAGCACCATTGATAAGAGTAGAGAAAGACGTAGTAGAGATGCAAGAGGAGATCCAGTGAGTAAAGGTTGGACAGAATCCAAGGATCTTCATGATAGTAATAAGTAGAGGCCACTCAACATGATCAAAAGCTTTTGCCAAATCAATTTTAATGGCCATGAAAGCATTCTTGCCTTTTTTACAATTGAGGTGGTGCATTATTTCATGAGAAATAATGTTATTGTCCTGGATTTGCCTCCCAGTAATGAAGGCTGATTGGACAGGGGAGATGAATCTATCAAGCAAAGATTTGATCCTATCAGCTAGAATCTTGGAAATGCATTTGTAAATAACATTGCACAGGCTTATGGGTCTGAATTGATTATGTTTACAAGCATTTTCAGATTTAGGGATTAGAGCAAGGAAAGTATGGTTGAAAGAGTTGGGAAGAATCCCACCATTGAAAAACTCCCTGATTGGGTTAGAGATATCAGATCCAATGATGGACCAATGATGTTTAAAGAATAAGGGGGAGAATCCATCAGGGCCAGGACTAGTATGAGAGCCCATGTTAAAGAAAGTTTTTTTTAATCAAAGCAGGAGATGGGATCTCACAAAGGGAAGGATAGTCATCACTAGTAATAACAGGGATAAATAAATTATCAAGATCAGGGGGAAAAGGGTAGTGGGAATTATTAGAGTACTCAGAGGTAAAGATAGTAGAGTAGTAGTGTTGGAAAACAGAACCAATATTATCCCAGGAGGAGAGAGTAGTACCTGATTCGTTTTGAATAGAGTGGATACAGTTACTCTTACCCCTAAAGATGGTGCTGAGGTGAAAAAACCTTGTGTTTGCATCCCCTTCCTCCAGCCATTTTACTTTTGCTTTTTGAGCCCAAAGAGTCTTTGCCTGTTTTCTGATTTTGAAGAGCTTGAGCTTGGCTGATTGTTCCTTTGCCTAATTGACCGAAGTATAAGGGAGAGCCTGCAAAGAGCTAATCAGAGTAGTCAGTTCTTTTATTTGAATAAAGTAGTTGCCAAAATGTTTATGATTCCAGGAGATAAGGGTTTTTTTGGAGTTAATCAGATTGCTCTTGACAGTAAAAGCTGCAGATAGGCTTGGATATGGAAGCCAAGAAGCTTTGATTGTGTTGAAGCATGTACTATCCTAGCACCATATATTTTCAAATCTGAACGGTCTTTTTGGTGGGGGGGAGACATGATCAGAGAGGAGAAGTAGAGGTTTATGGTCAGAGGCTATTGCTGGGAGGTGATGGATAGAAGAGTTAGGGAAAATGGAGCACCAGGGTTGATTTGCCACCCCTCTATCTAATCTCAGCTAAATGTTGTGGTGATCAGGCCTGAGATTGTTCCAGGTATAGGGGTCACCTTTAAAGCCAAGATCAGTGAGGTTGAGCTTGTTGAGATATTCAGCAAAAAAGTTATTGGATGGTGAGGCAAAAGGATTTCCACCCAGTTTTTCATCTTGATTCAAGATAGCATTGAAATCGCCCATTAGGATCCATGGACAGTCATTAGTCGGAGCAAGATTACAAATGGATTCCTAGAAGGTGTGTTTGAGATCTGGAAGACAATGCCAGTATATTCCAGTGAAGAACCAAACTTGAGAGGATGTATTGCAGGAAATTTTGGAGTGCATGAACCATTATCCAAAGAGTGCAGAGAAAGAGAGATGTTTGGTTTCCATGCAAGCAAGATGCCCCCGGAGATACCAATATGAGGAGAGAAGGAGTACAGAGAAAGGGAGTTATCTGAGAGAGCTTTGAAGACAAGAGTAGTTGAGCTTGTTTTTATTTCACTTAGAAAGAGAATATCAGGCTTATTTTGATGAAGTAAAGCCTCAAGAGCCTGAACTGCCTCAGGTTTACCTAACCCTTGGCAGTTCCACACAATGATCTTGAAAGGGATCATTCTAAAACCCCCTCTGGGGCAGTGGAGTTTGAGAATTTGGTCTGATTTGATTCAGAAGTATCAGCAGAGTTGACTTTAATTTCTTTGTTTTCTTTAGGAGAGCTGTTCACCTTAGATTTGAAGGTCCTCAGCTTTCTTGTTGCACTGATTTCCTCCTGGATGAGTATCTGATCCACTAAGTTAGGATCCTTGGATGAGACTGGAGAAGGCAGGGGAAGTTTAGGGATAAGCTCATTTTCTGATTCTGACATATCAGTATTTTTGGTAGTTAGGTTTGCTGATAGCCTAGAGGGTTCAGCAGAGGGGATAGTAGTATTTTCTTTTTGGAAAGAGAGAATGGGTTTTTTGTTGTATCTTGGGGCTCTAGAGATTTGTTCTAGATTTCTTTTATGTTTATTATGGGTTTTGGTAAGATGGTGGTGACAGATAGATGTGTCAGTATGTAGGGCTTTGACAACATGGTCTACTTCAGTGTTTTGTTTGGTAGCAGAGTTATCAAGCAGGGTTTCTTTAGGATATTCTAAATGTCAGAGCATTTCTTGATTCTTAGATGGGCTAATTGGGACATGTGAGCTAGCCACATCACTGTTGGTCTTGGGTTTTGGGGCCACTTGCAAATTTGCCATAGGGATTTCCAGATTAATTTCAACAAATTTTGAAGGAGAATTTGGTTTCCCGAGATTTAAATTTTGGAGATTAGTGGAAGTGGCAGCTATGTCTGAGTTCGAGACAGGGGGAGGGGAGGGTTTTGGATGATCTAGTAGGTTTTCAGCCTTAATCCAAGGACCATACTTAAAAGATGCATGAGAAACATCAGTGGAGGAAAGAAGTGAACATACCTGGGCTTTGTGACCTATTAATCCACAGTAGAAACAGACTTCCCCTAGCCTTTCATATTTGATATTCACCTTGAACTCAGAGCAGTTTGCAATCTGGACCATGCAGTGATCTGTGATAGGGTTGATCGAAGAAAACAACAGACTCTGATAAATAGTACCACGAAGATAACGAAGAATGCGAGTAACTGTAGCCCAATGATCAGAGGTAGGTGCAGCAACAAACTGGCAAACAACATGGACCGCATAAGCAATATCCGGTCGGGTAATAGTCAAGTATACCAAACTACCAACAATAGACCTGTACAAAGTGGGATCCAGAAGAAGTGTGTCGCCAGTAGGAGTATAACGAACATTTACCTCTATAAGAGTAGCAGCAACACGAGTGTCTGTAAGACGAGCTCGCTCTAAAATATCTGAAGTATACTTCGACTGGACAAAAGATAGCCCTTTGGAGATGAGGTGACTTCAATACCTAAAAAGTAACGAAGAGGACCCCAAATCTTTCATATCAAACAAACGAGATAAGGTGTGTTTCAACACCTTGATACCCTCAACATCGTCACCTGTAATAATCATATCATCAACATACAGTAAAAGAATTATGCAACCAGCAGAACTGCATTTAACAAATAAGGCTGAATCATTACGACTAGAGGAGGAGCCAATAGAACAAACAACTGTAGAAAACTTCTCAAACCAAGCTCTTGGAGCTTGTTTAAGCCCATATAATTTTTTCTTAAGTCTACACACCTGCCCTTTGTCATGAGGAACACCCGGAGGAGGTGCCATATACACTTCCTCATGTAAATCACCATTCAAGAATGCATTTTTCACATCCATCTGTGAAATATAACATTGTCGTACTGATGCAATTGCAAGAAGAACTATGACAGATGTCATCTTAGCAACATGAGCAAAGGTCTCCTCATAATCCATGCATATTGTTGAGCAAATCATTTTGCCACTAGACGAGCCTTATATCGCTCAACTGAACCATCAACTTTGGTTTTAATTTTATAGACCCATCGAGAACCAATTGACTTTTTTCCTACTAGAAGAGGAACCAAGTCCCAAGTGTGATTTTTGTTCAAAGCTGATAGTTCCTCAGCCATAGCCTCTTGCCAAACAATATCTTGTGTCGCCTCAAAATACGACGTAGGCTCACAAAGAGGCCAAACAGATGCCAAAAAGGAAACAAAAGGTTGAGAATAACAATAGTAAATGATATCAGGCAGTTGAGTAGACTTACGAGTACGCCTGCGATACTGCTCATGAGCTGGATTCGAAATCGTAAGAGAAGGGATATGAGGGGGTAACTCTTCAGCAATACCCAAGTCATCTCCATCACCAACACCAATATTGTCATTCCCAACAACATCACCAATACCAATAT
Source organism: Linaria vulgaris (assembly GCA_948329865.1). Lineage (NCBI taxonomy): Eukaryota > Viridiplantae > Streptophyta > Magnoliopsida > Lamiales > Plantaginaceae > Linaria > Linaria vulgaris. Next base: position 7,683,292 of record OX415249.1, on the reverse strand, counting down.
TCTCACCAGTTGGGTCATGAGTTCCAATATCAAGACCATCAAGAGTAAATGGGTCAATGTGAATAATATCAGATCGTGTCACATTATGGAAGATTCTCGGAATGGAAAAATATGGAATATGCTCAATAAAGTGAACATGAGGAGAAACATAACATTTTCTAGCAATTGGATCATAACACCGATAACCCTTATGACCATTTCCATATCCCAAAAAGACACATATTGCAACACGTGAAGACAACTTAGTTCGCTCTACATGTGGACGAAGAACAAAACATGTGGACCCAAAAACCCGCAAATAGGAATAATCAGGAGTTTGACCAAATAACTTAGCATATGGAGAGATACATGCGTTCTTAGGAGTTGGAACTCTATTTATGATATAAACAGTAGTGAGAACTGCTTCTCCCCAATAATCACTAGGTACACTAGCAGACAAAAGCATAGAACGTGCCATTTCAACAATATGCCTATGTTTTCTTTCAGCCACACCATTTTGCTGAGGTGTGTCTGTACAAAAGGATTGGTGCACAGTACCATCATTAAGAAGAGTGAGAGAGTGTCTTACTCATATATTCCCCACCCAAATCAGATCTAAAACATTTTATGACTTTAGAGTGTTGAGTTTTCACATATGCAGCAAAGTGAGTATAAACGTCAATGAATTCAGAACGGTTTTTCATCAAGTAAACCCAACAATAACGAGTATAGTCATCAATGAAAGAAACATAATATCGTGACCCCCCCCCCTTGTAGGAATAGGGGCAGGTCCCCAAATATCAGAATGAATCAAATCAAATGGTGCAAAAGAAGTGGATGTACTGTGATTAAAAGGTTTTGCAGAAAACTTTTCAAGTTTACATCCACTACAATCAGAAATATCCTGAGACTGCAAGTCTCCCAAAACACCACTATTAAATAAAAACCTCAGCCAAGATCCAGATACATGACCTAGACTAGAGTGTCATACGTTAAACTTTGAACAAGAAGAATTCAAATGAAATGTAGATAGATCAATATTCGTAGCTACAAACTGACCATCAACTTTCATGCCATCCAAAACATAAAGTCCCAAGTATTCTCTTTAATTTCGGATCCTGCACATGACAAGAAGTAGAGAAAAAGTGAACATCAAGACCACGATCGCACAATTGACCAACAGAAGATTCATAGCCAATTTAGGAATACAATAAACATCAGGTAGTGAGAGATTTTCTGTTTGAATTGTACCAACACCTACTACTGGCATGAGAGTGCTATCATCAGTCATAACATATGTAGATGGTCACACATGAGATATAGATACAAATGAGTTGCGATCAGGAGACATGTGATGAGATGCTTCAGAATCCAACACCCATAAGGACGAGTTTCTACCTGATGTGGATGAAGCAGGCATAGCATATGATGGAGACTGGTTTTTGTTTGCTTGAAGAAGGTTCTGCAATAGATTAACCAAAGATGCGTTGTCTGACACAGATGACTCGACAGAAGCTGAATCCAATGTAGGCATTACAGCAGTTGTATTAGGCTGCCCTCCAAAACGAAGATTCTGTGAATATGAGGGTTTGTCACTTGGCCTCTTTCCATATTCCTGTTGTGGTTTGCCTTTCTGGTGTAATAAAGGACATTGATTCTTCCAATGACCCTTTTCATGACAATAGTGACACTCATCCTCATCATAACTCTTTTGTTTAGATCTGATATGACTAGGTTGAGTAACCAAAACAGAACCAACAGGAGTGAACTTCTCATTTGAGTCTTGATGCGGGTTTCTTCAGCCAACAATTCATGCACAACTGAATCAACTAAAGACAAAGGAGTACGGTGCAGAATTGATCCACGGATGCCTTCATACTCAGAGTAGAAATTGTACAACAGTTGAACCAAACGTTGTTGTTCCCACCTTTCAATATACAGACCGAATGCTTTCAGCTCAGCGCATTATGTCATAGCCAGCTGATCCCAAAAGTTTGTCATCTCAGAATAAAACTCTTGAATACTTCGATCGCCCTGTGTAAGAGCATGAATTTCTCCTTCAAGTTGATATTGAACAGTAAAGTTGGACCTCACATACAACCTCTCCAAATAGTCCCAAACTTCTTTCACAGTATCAAACTTAGCTAACTGAACACCAATCTTATGTTCAACAGAACTGATAATCCAGATAATAATTATAGAATTATTGCTATCCCGCACATCCAATAACTCAACAAAATTAGCATCATATGACTTAGGAGCCACCAAAACACCAGAAATATAATTCCACATCTTCTTCCATTTTAGAAAGTTTTTCATAACATAACTCCAATACCCATAGTTTTTCCCATCAAAACTAACACTAAGCGACTGCAACGAATCATCCCCTCCCGTCATTATAATAGAAATCGAGAATTGCAGCAATATACAAAGCAAGACTAACCCAGAAACAGAATTGGAGCAACAAATCGAACAAAAATTGCACCAAATCAAAATCGAAATTAACACACCAACAAGTTCAGAGAGTGCAGCGGATTACCAGAAACCAGTAGCAATACAAAGACGAAAAACCCAAAAAAAATTCGATCGGCGTGGTGTTGTGTTTGCCTACCGGTTGGGTCAGAGATTTGGCTCTGACACCGTGATAACATTCATGAACAAAGCCATGATCTTACAAAACAATGAATGTGGATATATATATATGTGTATATAAGACAACTAAAAAACTAAACTAGCCTTAAGCCGATTAATATACAAATATAATAAATATAATATGCTAACATGAGTAATTCATAAACATCATGACATTCCTACATAAGGCTCATTTGAGGTTGAATAGTTAGGCTCATTTGAGGTTGAGTATTCCTTCGTCTTCAAAGGTTGAGGGCGATTCTCTGATTATACATTGTTTAATCTGTGTTTGCTAATTCTTGATCAACAATGTAATTGCACTTAGAACTGTTTGTGATTTATCACTTTTTTTATAACAATTGATAGTTTCCTCACAAAAAACCTTCCTCTAGGACTCTGGTTCAATTCCCTAATACTATCAATTTATACTAACAGTTAATATTGTTTTCGATTTACAGGGAACCGATGCTTAGGATACAGAAACGTACCTCTATACATGACCCCAGTTCAGCCTGGTGATCTACTCACACTTATGGTGCCTCAAGCTCTGCCTGGAGCTGAAGCACAAACCCTGTACTGAGAGACTGTGACGTAGTGGAACCGCCCCTATCCCCTGTTTCCCAGAGACATAACAATGAGAACAGAGTGGTACCAGCTCCAACTTCACGAAACAGGCTACCTCCACTTGTCGCAAGTACCATTCCTGCTACCTTCGCCCTTGTTCTTGCAGCTCTTGTGCTGTGCTGAGGTTAATAACAGAAAAAATCAATATTGACCACCTTATGCTTGTTGAGACATTCGTGGTTGACCATGCCATTAGATGATCTATTGATCCTTAACCACTTAATTAAAGGCAAAAAAACATAGGACAAATAGAAAGTTACTTCAACTGAAAGCAGCTATATATGTAGCACTCCACCTATAGCTTGACACTATGTAATGAAAAAGCATGTTAATTAGCAAGTAATAATCGATCACATAAACCAAAAAGGAGTAAATTAACTACTTTTCTTATACTCAATAATTATTAAAGTATATGTTTATGAAGCAGAATGTAACACTATATATCAATCATATCTTTCATACAAGTTGAGAAAGCGTGCCGAATTATAATGTACAAGCGTTACACGTTAGAGTGATGACGAAGATCGAGGAAGAGCTGAATTTAGCTTTGCTCAGAAACTCAAAAAAGAAAGAAATTAAGAAAACTAGAAAAATCGTGTTGCGTTTCTTAATTAATTAATAGTACAGAAAGAGAGAGATAAGAAAATAGAAGAAATAATATAATTCTGAATATATAATTGGTTCGGTACGTACATGCATGAGTTACGTTAAATAGGGGAGATATATATATATATAGTTAATTAGTTCAACTTGACTAATTAATACAATACCCCATCATGCATATATACGACTTGGAAATAAAGTAACAAAAGCATGCACCTTAATTCTCTTAAAAGAAAAACATAACATAAAGTAACTAAAAAGAAAACAGCTGAAAATAGAAATGCTGTTTCTTCTGCGATCGAGACTCAGTACTAGTCCGACCAGTAGTAGCCTTCCACGCGTCCTCAGCCATACTTTTTCCTTGTAATCAATCCTCGATCTGTACTTTAACCGAATCGAATCTGAACCCCATTATTTTGATTTTCAATTGAAATGCATAAGTATTTGATTAAATTAGGGTTTGTGCATGATTTTAAATTTAACTGCCTCTTCTTCTTCTAACATATATAACATTAATCTTGACATGATATCGTCAACTTACTACTACTATCTCCTATCTCCTTGACTCTATAAATATCTATCTAACCCAATAAAAATGAACTGATGATTGAATTAATTAATTAATATACATATATATATATATATATATATATATATATATGTGTAATAAAACAAAAGGTCATCATAGCTAGCATACATATACGGAACATGAGACAAGTGGTCAAGGTTGGACTATGTGACATATGCAACTTCAATGGATATCTGATGACGATCAAAGAAAATGAATTAGTACTAATATGTATAGATGAGTGACATATATATTTTCCTAAAGGCACATAATAATAATAATAATGAAAAAGGCAGACAAAAAACTCATTAAATGAAAAAATTATCGATCTTCAGTTAATCAATGTCCTAATATCACCTCTATATGTACGTAACACTAATCTCTTGCTACATGAGCACATCAAATTATTAGTTTTAATTTCTTTGCACTTGACGAAAAAAGCATCACAAAAAACTCCTACAGTTGCTCATTGAGAGATTTCATTTACACCCACGGGACAAATTAAGCTTACTTCAAAGCCATCAAATCTAGTCTTCTTTATACCAACCTAATAGTCCCAAATAAAAAGTTATAAATTAGTAAGATATATAAAGAAATAATATAATGTAAAAGATGTTATAATTACCTTAAGACTGAAACGCTGCAATTATTTGATTTTAAATTGGGGGTGATGATGGACAATACGTGACTCAGTGAGAAAGGAAATGGAATGATGACTCAGTCAATGAAGTGAGAGGTAGTTTGGAGGGGAAGTTCCAGTTTTTTGCTCGGGAAACAATTGATTATACTATTTTAATTTGGGATGATATTTACTATTTCAAGGAATGTAAACTTTGTCATAGTATTTCTTTAATAATGTGAGGAAATAGATTTTATCACCATCACATATTGTTTTTTAGGAAATCAACCTTTCTCACAAAAATAAAAAATTATATATAGTTTTTTTCTAGTCACAATCACTACAAGATTTAGGGGGTTTTTGCAACCCCCCCGGGGACCTCGGGACTGCTCGGCCCAGCTGCGCGGCCAACTGGGCCGAGTGAATGGTAGGCATGCACCCTTTGGCGGGAGTTTTCCCGCCAAAGGGTCCCGACCGGATTCCGATCGAGAATAATATTCCTGACCGAAATTCGATCCGGAATAAAAAATCCAGACCGCGATCGGGTCGGGATTTTTTTTGTGTGTTACCAATCGGATCCTGTTCCAAAATGTTACTCCCGAGCGGGATCCAGTCGGTAACGATCGAAAATTTACCCGACCGAATTACGATCGAAATTTTCTGGTCGAGAAAATGGCAAATTCTTGTAGTGACTTACGTTAAATAGGGGAGATATATATAGTTAATTAGTTCAACTTGACTAATTAATACAATACCCCATCATGCATATATATGACTTGGAAATAAAGTAACAAAAGCATGCACCTTAATTCTCTTAAAAGAAAAACATAACATAAAGTAACTAAAAAGAAAATAGCTGAAAACAGAAATGCTGGTTCTTCTGCGATCGAGACTCAGTACTAGTCCGACTAGTAGTAGACTTCCACGCGTCGTCAGCCATACTTTTTCCTTGTAATCAATCCTCGAATCTAAATCTAAACCCCTTTATTTTGATTATCAATTGAAATGCATAAGTATTTAATTAAATTAGGGTTTGTGCATGATTTTAAATTTAACTGCCTCTTCTTCTTCAAACATATATAACATTAATCCTGACATGATATCGACAACGTACTACTACAAGCTCCTTGACTCTATAGATATCTATCTAACCCAATAAAAATGAACTGATGATCGAATTAATTAATATATATATATATATATATATATATATATATATATATGAAATAAAACAAAGGTCGTCAAAGCTAGCATACATATACGGAACATGAGACAAGTGGTCATGGTTGGACTATGTGTAGGGGTGTGTGGGCTGGGCCGGGACCCGGGAACCCGACCCGCCCAGACGGGTTTTCCTGGACGGGAAAAAACCCGTCCATTTTCCTCCCGCATGGCCGAGAAAAAAGTCCCGGCCAGTTACCCCGCGGGTCGGGAACGATATCCGATTGAATCCCGTTCCTGACCCGCGGGGTCCGGATCATTCACACACCACCACCACCAATCATTTACACAACCACCACCAAGCAGCACCACCACCAATCATTCACACCACTGCCACCATCATTCGCACCACCACCACCGATCATTTACACCACCATCACCACGCACCACCACCACCAATCATTCACACCACCACCACCACCACTTATTCACACCACCACCACCACCTCCCGCAGCACGCATAACACACACCATCACCAATCATTCACGCACCACCAGCACCACCCCCACGCACGGATCCACCACTACCACACACACCGCAGCACACACAACACACACCACCACCAATCATTCACGCACCACCACCACCACCCCCATGCACGGATCAACCACAACCACCAGGCACGGCAACAACCACAAATCCACATTCTCCACCCGCGCAAACGCCGTCAATAACCACAATTAGGCTTATATTTCCGAATTGGAGCTTTTCAATTGCAAATTAGGCTTAATTTTGTGCAGTTAGCTTTGGAGATCGGGATTCCTTCCGATCTCGACGTGACTCCCCGCCGCCGGAACTTTCTCTCCCGGCGGGAGGGAACGGAATGAAAAAAGGCAGACAAAATCTCACTAAATGAAAAAACTATTGATCTTCAGTTAATCAATGTCTTAATATCACCTCTATTTGTACGTAACACAAATCTCTTGCTACATGAGCTCATTAAATTATCCGATTTAATTTCTTTGCACTTGACCAAAAAAGCATCACAAAAAACTCGTACAATTGCTCATTGAGAGATTTCTTCTGCACTCACGGGACAAATTAAGCTTCCTTCAAAGCCATCAAATCTAGTTTTCTACATATCAAACCAACAGTCCCAAATAAAAAGTTATAAATTAGTAAGATATATAAAGAAACAATATAATGTAAAAGATGTTATAGTTACCTTAAGACTGAAACGCTGCAATTATTTGATTTGAAATTCGGAGTGATGATGGACAAAACGTTCCTTAGTGAGAAAGGAAATGGAATAATGACTCAGTCAATGAAGTGAGAGGTAATTTGGAGGGGATGTTCCAGTTTTTTGCTGGAAAAACAATTGATATACACTATTTTAATTTGTGATGATATTTACTATTTCATTGAATGTAAACTTTGTCAAAGTATTTCTTTCATAATGTGAGGAAATAGATTTTATCACCATCACATATTTTTTTTTGAGGAAATCATCCTTTCTCACAAAAATAAAAAATTATATATAGTTTTCTTCTAGTCACAATCACTACAAGATTTAGGGGGTTTTCGCAACTCCCCCGCAGACCTCGGGACTGTTCGGCCCAGCTGCGCGGCCAACTGGGCCGAGTGAATGGTAGGCATGCACTTTGCCAAAGGGTCCCGACCGTATTCCGGTCGAGAATAATATTCCTGACCGGAATTTGGTCGGGAATAAAAAAATCTCGACCGGGATCGGGTCGGGATTTTTTTTGTGTGTTACCAATCGGATCCTGTTCGAAAATGTTATTCCCGACCGGATTCCGGTCGAAATTTTCTTGTCGGGAAAAAAGCAAATTATTGTAGTGACTTACGTTAAATAGGGGAGATATATATAGTTAACTAGTTCAACTTGAATAATTAATACAATACCCCATCATGCATATATATGACTTGGAAATAAAGTAACAAAAGCATGCACCTTAATTCTCTTAAAAGAAAAACATAACGTAAAGTAACTAAAAAAAAACAGCTGAAAATAGAAATGCTGGTTCTTCTGCGATCGAGACTCAGTACTAGTCCGACTAGTAGTAGACTTCCACGCGTCTTCAGCCATACTTTTTTCTTGTAATCAATCCTCGATCTGTACAGTAACTGAATCGAATCTGAACCCTTTTATTTTGATTTTCAATTGAAATGCATAAGTATTTGATTAAATTAGGTTTTATGCATGATTTTAAATTTAACTGCCTCTTCTTCTTCTAACAAATATAACATCAATCCTGACATGATATCGACAACTTACTACTACTAGCTCCTTGACTCTATAGATATCTATCTAACCCAATAAAAATGAACTGATGATTGAATTAATTAATATATATATATGAAATAAAACAAAAGGTCATTAAAGCTAGCATACATATACGGAACACGAGACAAGTGGTCATGGTCGGACTATGTGTAGGGGTGTGAGGGCTGGGTCGGGACCCGGGAACCCAACCCGCCCAGACGGGTTTTTCCTGGATGGGAAAAAACCCGTCCATTTTCCTCCCGCCTGGCCGGGAAAGAAGTCCCGGCCAGTTACCCTGCGGGTCGAGAACGAGATCCAATTGAATCCCGTTCCTGACCCGCGGGGTCCCGATCATTCACGCACCACCACCACCAATCATTTACACCACCACCACCACCACCACGCACCACGCACCACACACCACCACCACCAATCATTTATACCACCACCACCACGCAGCACCACCACCAATCATTCACACCACCACCACCAATCATTCACACCACCACCACCAATCATTAGCACCACCACCACCGATCATTCACACCACCACCACCACTAATCATTCACACCACCACCACCACCACCACCACTCATTCGCACCACCACCACCACCTCCCGAAGCACGCATAACACACACCATCACCAATTATTCACGCACCACCACCACCACCCCCACGCACGGATCCACCACCACCACCACCACCACCACACACACCGCATCACACACAACACTCACCGCCACCAATCATTCACGCACCACCACCATCCCCCCCATGCACGGATCAACCACAACCACCACGCACAACAACAACCACAAATCCACATTTTCCACCCGCGCCACCGCCGTCAACAACCACATTTAGGCTTAATTTTCCGAATTGGAGCTTTTCAATTGCCAATTAGGCTTAATTTTGTGCAGTTAGCAATGGAGATCGGGATTCCTCCCGATACCGACGTGACTCCCCGCCGCCGGGACTTTCTCTCACGGCGGAAGGGAATGGTATCTCCTTGGCAGATCCCGTCCTAGGTGGTTCTCGGGGGCCGGGTTCCCCATCCCGCGGGATACCGGCCCATAACATGCCTAACTATGTGACATATGCAACTTCAATGGATATCTGATGACGATCAGAGAAAATGAATTAGTACTAATATGTATAGGTGAGTGACATATATATATATTTCCCTAAAGGTACATAATAATAATAATGAAAAAGGCAGACAAAAAACTCATTAAATGAAAAAACTATCGATCTTCAGTTAATCAATGTCCTAATATCACCTCTATTCGTACGTAACAATAATGTCTTGCTACATGATCTCATCAAATTATCAGATTTAATTTCTTTGCACTTGACCAAAAAAGCATCACAAACAACTCCTACAGTTGCTCATTGAGAGATTTCTTCTACACTCACGGGACAAATTAAGCTTACTTCAAAGCCATCAAATCTAGTTTTCTACATATCAAACCAACAGTCCCAAATAAGTAGTTATAAATTAGTAAGATATATAAAGAAACAATATAATGTAAAAGATGTTATAGTTACCTTAAGACTGAAACGCTGCAATTATTTGATTTGAAATTCGGAGTGATGATGGACAAAACGTGCCTTAGTGAGAAAGGAAATGGAATAATGACTCAGTCAATGAAGTGAGAGGTAATTTGGAGGGGAAGTTCCAGTTTTTTGCTGGAAAAACAATTGATATACACTATTTTAATTTGTGATGATATTTACTATTTCAATGAATGTAAACTTTGTCAAAGTATTTCTTTCATAATGTGAGGAAATAGATTTTATCACCATCACATTTTTTTTTTTGAGGAAATCATCCTTTCTCACAAAAATAAAAAATTATATATAGTTTTCTTCTAGTCACAATCACTACAAGATTTAGGGGGTTTTCGCAACCCCCCCGCAGACCTCGGGACTGTTCGGCCCAGCTGCGCGGCCAACTGGGCCGAGTGAATGGTAGGCATGCACCCCGCCAAAGGGTCCCGACCAGATTCCGGTCGAGAATAATATTCCTGACCGAAATTCGGTCGGGAATAAAAAATATCGACCGGGATCGGGTCGGGATTTTTTTTGTGTGTTACCAATCGGATCCTGTTCGAAAATATTATTCCCGACCGGATTCCGGTCGAAATTTTCTTGTCGGAAAAAAAGCAAATTATTGTAGTGACTTACGTTAAATAGGGGAGATATATATAGTTAACTAGTTCAACTTGAATAATTAATACAATACCCCATCATGCATATATATGACTTGGAAATAAAGTAACAAAAGCATGCACCTTAATTCTCTTAAAAGAAAAACATAACGTAAAGTAACTAAAAAAAAAACAGCTGAAAATAGAAATGCTGGTTCTTCTGCGATCGAGACTCAGTACTAGTCCGACTAGTAGTAGACTTCCACGCGTCCTCAGCCATACTTTTTCCTTGTAATCAATCCTCGATCTGTACAGTAACTGAATCGAATCTGAACCCTTTTATTTTGATTTTCAATTGAAATGCATAAGTATTTGATTAAATTAGGTTTTGTGCATGATTTTAAATTTAACTGCCTCTTCTTCTTCTAACAAATATAACATCAATCCTGACATGATATCGACAACTTACTACTACTAGCTCCTTGACTCTATAGATATCTATCTAACCCAATAAAAATGAACTGATGATCGAATTAATTAATATATATATATATATATATATATATATATATGAAATAAAACAAAAGGTCATCAAAGCTAACATACATATACGGAACATGAGACAAGTGGTCATGGTCGGACTATGTGTAGGGGTGTGAGGGCTGGGTCGGGAGCTGGGAACCCGACCCGCCAAGACGGGTTTTTCCTGGACGGGAAAAAACCCGTCCATTTTCCTCCCGCCTGGCCGGGAAAGATGTCCCGGCCAGTTACCCCGCGGGTCGGGAACGAGATTCAATTGAATTCCGTTCCTGACCCGGGGGTCCCGATCATTCACGCACCACCACCACCAATCATTTACACCACCACCACCACCACCACGCACCACACACCACCACCACCAATCATTTATACCACCACCACCACGCAACACCACCACCAATCATTCACACCACCACCACCAATCATTCACACCACCACCACCAATCATTAGCACCACCACCACCGATCATTCACAACACCACCACCACGCACCACCACCACTAATCATTCACACCACCACCACCACCACCACCACCACCACTCATTCGTACCACCACCACCACCTCCCGCAGCACGCATAACACACACCATCACCAATCATTCACGCACCACCACCACCACACACACCGCATCACACACAACACTCACCACCACCAATCATTCACGCACCACCACCATCCCCCCCATGCACGGATCAACCACAACCACCACGCACAGCAACAACCACAAATCCACATTTTCCACCCGCGCCACCGCCGTCAACAACCACATTTAGGCTTAATATTCCGAATTGTAGCTTTTCAATTGCCAATTAGTCTTAATTTTGTGTAGTTAGCTATGGAGATTGGGATTCCTCCCGATACCGACGTGACTCCCCACCGCCGGGACTTCTCTCCCGGCGGGAGGGAACGGTATCTCCTTGGCAGATCCCGTCCCAGGTGGTTCCCGGGGGCCGGGTTCCCCTTCCCGCGTGATCCCGGCCCATAACATGCCTAACTATGTGACATATGCAACTTCAATGGATATCTGATGACGATCAGAGAAAATGAATTAGTACAAATATGTATAGGTGAGTGACATATATATATTTCCCTAAAGGCACATAATAATAATAATGAAAAAGGTAGACAAAAAACTCATTAAATGAAAAAACTATCGATCTTCAGTTAATCAATGTCCTAATATCACCTCTATTCGTACATAACCCTAATGTCTTGCTACATGAGCTCATCAAATTATCAGATTTAATTTCTTTGCACTTGACCAAAAAAGCATCACAAAAAACTCCTACAGTTGCTCATTGAGAGATTTCTTCTACACTAACGGGACAAATTAAGCTTACTTCAAAGCCATCAAATCTAGTTTTCTACATATCAAACCAACAGTCCCAAATAAAGAGTTATAAATTAGTAAGATATATAAAGAAACAATATAATTATTTGATTTGAACTTCGGAGTGATGATGGACAAAACGTGCCTTAGTGAGAAAGGAAATGGAATAATGACTAAGTCAATGAAATTAGAGGTAATTTGGAGGGGAAGTTCCAGTTTTTTGCTGGAAAAACAATTGATATACACTATTTTAATTTGTGATGATATTTACTATTTCAATGAATGTAAACTTTGTCAAAGTATTTCTTTCATAAATGTGAGGAAATAGATTTTATCACCATCAATTTTTTTTTTTTGAGGAAATCATCCTTTCTCACAAAAATAAAAAATTATATATAGTTTTCTTCTAGTCACAATCACTACAAGATTTAGGGGGTTTTCGCAACCCCCCCGCAGACCTCGGGACTGTTCGGCCCAGCTGCGCGGCCAACTGGGCCGAGTGAATGGTAGGCATGCACCCCGCCAAAGCGTCCCGACCGGATTCCGGTCGAGAATAATATTCCTGACCGGAATTCGGTCGGGAATAAAAAATCTCGACCGGGATCCGGTCGGGATTTTTTTTGTGTGTTACCAATCGGATCCTGTTCGAAAATGTTATTCCCGATCGGATTCCGGTCGAAATTTTCTTGTCGGGAAAAAAGCAAATTATTGTAGTGACTTACGTTAAATAGGGGAGATATATATAGTTAACTAGTTCAACTTGAATAATTAATACAATACCCCATCATGCATATATATGACTTGGAAATAAAGTAACAAAAGCATGCACCTTAATTCTCTTAAAAGAAAAACATAACGTAAAGTAACTAAAAAAAAAACAGCTGAAAATAGAAATGCTGGTTCTTCTGCAATCGAGACTCAGTACTAGTCCGACTAGTAGTAGCCTTCCACGCGTCCTCAGCCATACTTTTTACTTGTAATCAATCCTCGATCTGTACAGTAACTGAATCGAATCTGAACCCTTTTATTTTGATTTTCAATTGAAATGCATAAGTATTTGATTAAATTATGTTTTGTGCATGATTTTAAATTTAACTGCCTCTTCTTCTTCTAACAAATATAACATCAATCCTGACATGATATCGACAACTTACTACTACTAGCTCCTTGACTCTATAGATATCTATCTAACCCAATAAAAATGAACTGATGATCGAATTAATTAATATATATATATATATATATCTGAAATAAAACAAAAGGTCATCAAAGCTAGCATACATATACGGAACATGAGACAAGTGGTCATGGTCGGACTATGTGTAGGGGTGTGAGGGCTGGGTCGGGACTCGGGAACCCAACCCGCCCAGACGAGTTTTTCCTGGACGAGAAAAAACCCGTCCATTTTCCTCCCGCCTGGCCGGGAAAGAAGTCCTGGCCAGTTACCCCGCGGGTCGGGAACGAGATCCAATCGAATCCCGTTCCTGACCCGCGGGGTCCCGATCATTCACGCACCACCACCACCAATCATTTACACCACCACCACCACCACCACGCACCACACACCACCACCACCAATCATTTATACCACCACAACCACGCAGCACCAACACCAATCATTCACACCACCACCACCAATCATTCACACCACCACCACCAATCATTAGCACCACCACCACCGATCATTCACACCACCACCACCACGCACCACCACCACTAATCATTCACACCACCACCACCACCACCACCACTCATTCGCACCACCACCACCACCTCCCGCAACACGCATAACACACACCATCACCAATCATTCACGCACCACCACCACCACCCCTACGCACGGATCTACCACCACCACCACCACCACACACACCGCATCACACACAACACTCACCACCACCAATCATTCACGCACCACCACCATCCCCCCATGCACGGATCAACTACAACCACCACGCACAGCAACAACCACAAATCCACATTTTCCACCTGCGCCACCGCCGTCAACAACCACATTTAGGCTTAATTTTCCAAATTGGAGCTTTTCAATTGCCAATTAGGCTTAATTTTGTGCAGTTAGCTATGGAGATCAAGATTCCTCCCGATACCGACGTGACTCCCCGCCGCCGGGACTTTCTCTCCCGGCGGAAGGGAACGGTATCTCCTTGGCAGATCCCGTCCCAGGTGGTTCCCGGGGGCCGGGTTCCCCATCCCGCGGGATACCGGCCCATAACATGCCTAACTATGTGACATATGCAACTTCAATGGATATCTGATGACGATCAGAGAAAATGAATTAGTACTAATATGTATAGGTGAGTGACATATATATATTTCCCTAAAGGTACATAATAATAATAATGAAAAAGGCAGACAAAAAACTCATTAAATGAAGAAACTATCGATCTTCAGTTAATCAATGTCCTAATATCACCTCTATTCGTACGTAACACTAATGTCTTGCTATATGAGCTCATCAAATTATCAGATTTAATTTCTTTGCACTTGACCAAAAAAGCATCACAAAAATCTCCTACAGTTGCTCATTAGAGATTTCTTCTACACTCACGGGACAAATTAAGCTTACTTCAAAGCCATCAAATCTAGTTTTCTACATATCAAACCAATAGTCCCAAATAAAGAGTTATAAATTAGTAAGATATATAAAGAAACAATATAATGTAAAAGATGTTATAGTTACCTTAAGACTGAAACGCTGCAATTATTTGATTTGAAATTCGGAGTGATGATGGACAAAACGTGCCTTACTGAGAAAGGAAATGGAATAATGACTCAGTCAATGAAGTGAGAGGTAATTTGGAGGGGAAGTTCCAGTGTTTTGCTGGAAAAATAATTGATATACACTATTTTAATTTGTGATGATATTTACTATTTCAATGAATGTAAAGTTTGTCAAAATATTTCTTTCATAATGTGAGGAAATAGATTTTATCACCATCACATATTTTTTTTGAGGAAATCATCCTTTCTCACCAAAATAAAAAATTATATATAGTTTTCTTCTAGTCACAATCACTACAAGATTTAGGGGGTTTTCGCAACCCCCCCGCAGACCTCGGGACTGTTCGGCCCAGCGGCACGGCCAACTGGGCCGAGTGAATGGTAGGCATGCACCCTTTGGCGGGAGTTTTCCCGCAGAAGGGTCCCGACCGGATTCCGGTCGAGAATAATATTCCTGACCGGAATTCGGTCGGGAATAAAAAATCTCGACCGTGAAAGGGTCGGGATTTTTTGTGTGTGTTACTAATCGGATCCTTTACGAAAATGTTATTCCCGACCGGGATCCGGTCGGTAACGATCGGAAATTTCCCGACCGGATTCCGGTCGAAATTTTCTTGTCGGGAAAAGGGCAAATTCATGTAGTGACTTACGTTAAATAGGGGAGATATATATATAGTTAACTAGTTCAACTTGAATAATTAATACAATACCCCATCATGCATATATATGACTTGGAAATAAAGTAACAAAAGCATGCACCTTAATTATCTTAAAAGAAAAACATAACATAAAGTAACTAAAAAAAAAAAACAGCTGAAAATAGAAATGCTGGTTCTTCTGCGATCGAGACTCAGTACTAGTCCGACTAGTAGTAGCCTTCCACGCATCCTCAGCCGTACTTTTTCCTTGTAATCAATCCTCGATCTGTACAGTAACTGAATCGAATCTGAACCCCTTTATTTTGATTTTCAATTGAAATGCATAAGTATTTGATTAAATTAGGTTTTGTGCATGATTTTAAATTTAATTGCCTCTTCTTCTTCTAACAAATATAACATCAATCCTGATATGATATCGACAACTTACTACTACTAGCTCCTTGACTCTATAGATATCTATCTAACCCAATAAAAATGAACTGATGATCGAATTAATTAATATATATATATATATATATATATATATATGAAATAAAACAAAAGGTCATCAAAGCTAGCATACATTTACGGAACATGAGACAAGTAGTCATGGTTGGACTATGTGTAGGGGTGTGTAGGCTGGGTCGGGACCCGGGAACCCGACCCGCCCAGACGGGTTTTTCCTGGACGGGAAAAAACCCGTCCATTTTCCTCCCGCCTAGCCGGGAAAAAAGTCCCGGCCAGTTACCCCGCGGGTCGGGAACGAGATCCAACTGAATCTCGTTCCTAACCCGCGGGGTCCCGATCATTCATGCACCACCACCACCATTCATTTACACCACCACCACCACCACCACCACCACCTTGCACCACGCACCACCACCACCACCACCACGCAACACCACCACCAATCATTCACACCACCACCACCAATCATTCACACCACCACCACTAATCATTAGCACCATCACCACCGATCATTCACACCACCACCACCACGCACCACCACCACTAATCATTCACACCACCACCACCACCACTCATTCGCACCACCACCACCACCTCCCACAGCACGCATAACACACACCATCACCAATCATTCACGCACCACCACCACCACCCCCACGCACGGATCCACCACCACCACCACCACCACACACACCGCAGCACACACAACACTCACCACCACCAATCATTCACGCACCACCACCATCCCCCTCATGCACGGATCAACCACAACCACAACGCACAACAACAACCACAAATCCACATTTTCCACCCGCGCCACCCCCGTCAACAACCACATTTAGGCTTAATTTTCTGAATTGGAGCTTTTCAATTGCCAATTAGGCTTAATTTTGTGCAGTTAGCTCTGGAGATCGGGATTCCTCCCGATACCGACGTTACTCCCCACCGCCGGGACTTTCTCTCCGGCGGGAGGGAACGGTATCTCCTTGGCAGATCCCGTCCCAGGTGGTTCCTCTAATATGTATAGGTGAGTGACATATATATAATTCCCTAAAGGCACATAATAATAATAATGAAAAAGGCAGACAAAAAACTCATTAAATGAAAAAACTATCGATCTTCAGTTAATCAATGTCCTAATATCACCTCTATTCGTACGTAACACTAATGTCTTGCTACATGAGCTCATCAAATTATTAGATTTAATTTCTTTGCACTTGACCAAAAAATCATCAGAAAAAACTCCTACAGTTGCTCATTGAGAGATTTCTTCTACAGTCACGAGACAAATTAAGCTTACTTCAAAGCCATCAAATCTAGTTTTCTACATATCAAACCAATAGTCCCAAATAAAGAGTTATAAATTAGTAAGATATATAAAGAAACAATATATTATAAAAGATGTTATAGTTACCTTAAGACTGAAACGCTGCCATTATTTGATTTGAAATTCGAGGTGATGATGGACAAAACGTGTCTTACTGAGAAAGGAAATGGATTAATGACTCAGTCAATCTGGTAATTTGGAGGGGAAGTTCCAGTATTTTGCTGGAAAAACAATTGATATACACTATTTTAATTTGTGATGATATTTACTATTTCAAGGAATGTAAACTTTGTCAAGGTATTTCTTTCATAATGTGAGGAAATAGATTTTATCACCATCACATATTATTTTTTGAGGAAATCATCCTTTCTCACAAAAATAAAAAATTATATATAGTTTTCTTCTAGTCACAATCACTACAAGATTTAGGGGGTTTTCGCAACCCCCCCGCAGACCTCGGGACTGTTCGGCCCAGCTGCGCGGCCAACTGGGCCGAGTAAATGGTAGGCATGCACCCTTTGGCGGGAGTTTTCCCGCCAAAGGGTCCCGATCGGATTTCGGTCGAGAATAATATTCCTGACCAAAATTCGTTCGGGAATAAAAAATCTCGACTGGGATCGGGTCGAGATTTTTTTTGTGTGTTAGCAATCGGATCCTGTTCGAAAATGTAATTCCCGACCGGGATCTGGTCTGTAACGATTGGAAATTTTTTCCGACCGAATTCCGGTCGAAATTTTCTTGTCGGAAAAAGGGCAAATTCTTGTAGTGACTTACGTTAAATAGGGGAGATATATATAGTTAATTAGTTCAACTTGAATAATTAATAGAATACCCCATCATGCATATATATGACTTGGAAATAAAGTAACAAAAGCATGCACCTTAATTCTCTTAAAAGAAAAACATAACATAAAGTAACTAAAAAAAAAACAGCTGAAAATAAAAATGCTGGTTCTTCTGCCATCGAGACTCGGTACTAGTCCGACTAGTAGTAGACTTCCACGCGTCCTCAGCCATACTTTATCCTTGTAATCAATCCTCGATCTGTACAGTAACTGAATCGAATCTGAACCCCTTTATTTTGATTTTCAATTGAAATGCATAAGTATTTGATTAAATTAGGTTTTGTGAATGATTTTAAATTTAACTGCCTCTTCTTCTTCTATCAAATATAACATCAATCCTGACATGATATCGACAACTTGCTACTATTAGCTCCTTGACTCTATAGATATCTATCTAACCCAATAAAAATGAACTGATGATCGAATTAATTAATATATATGTAATAAAACAAAAGGTCATCAAAGCTAGCATACATATACGGAACATGAGACAAGTGGTCAAGGTTGGACTATGTGTAGGGGTGTGTGGGCCGGGTCGGGACCCGGGAATCCGACCCGCCCAGACGGGTTTTTCCCGGACGGGAAAACACTCGTCCATTTTCCTCCCGCCTAGCCTGGAAAAAAGTCCCGGCCAGTTACCACGCGGGTCGGGAATGGGATCCGATTGAATCTCGTTCCTGACCCGCAAGGTCCCGATCATTCACACCACCACCACCAATCATTCACACCACCACCACCACGCACCACCACCACCAATCATTCACACCACCACCACCAATCATTCGCACCACCACCACCGATCATTCACGCACCACCACCACCAATCATTCACACCACCACCACCAATCATTCACACCACAACCACCAATCATTCGCACCACCACCACCACCTCCCGCATCACGCACAACACACACCACCACTAATCATTCACGCACCACCAACACCACCCCTACGCACGGATCCAGCACCACCACCACACACACCGCAACGCGCACAACACACACCACCACCACCCCAACGCACGGATCCAGCACCACAACCACACACACTGCAGCACGCACAACACACACCACCACCAATCATTCACGCACCACCACCACCCCCTCATGCACGGAATAAACACAATGACCACGCACGACAACAACCACAAATCCACATTCTCCACCCGCGCCTCCGCCGTCACCTACCAAAGTTAGGCTTAATTTTCCGAATTGGAGCTTTTCAATTGCCAGTTAGGCTTAATTTTGTGCAGTTATCTCTGGAGATCGGGATTGAATCCCGATCGCGACGTGACTCCCCGCCGCCGGGACTTTCTCTCCCAGCGAGAGGGAACAAGATCTGCTTGGCATATCCCGTCCCAGGTGGTTCCCGGGGGCCGGTGTCCCAATCCCGCGGGATCCCGACCCATGACATGCCTAACTATGTGACATATGCAACTTCAATGACGATCAAAGAAAATGAATTAGTACTAATATGTATAGATGAGTGACATATATATTTTCCTAAAGGCACATAATAATAATAATGAAAAAGGCAGACAAAAAAACTCATTAAATGAAAAAACTATCGATCTTCAGTTAATCAATGTCCTAATATCACCTCTATTTGTACGTAACACTAATCTCTTGCTAAATGAGCTCATCAAATTATCAGATTTAATTTCTTCGCACTTGACCAAAAAAGCATCACAAAAACTCCTACAATTGCTCATTGAGAGATTTCTTCTACACTCACGGGACAAATTAAGCTTACTTCAAAGCCATCAAATTTAGTTTTCTACATATCAAGCCAATTGTCCCAAATAAAAAGTTATAAATTAGTAAGATATATAAAGAAACAATATAATGTAAAAGATGTCATAATTACATTAAGACTGAAACGCTGCAATTATTTTATTTGAAATTGGGGGTGATGATGGAAAAACGTGACTTACTGAGAAAGGAAATGAAATAATGACTCAGTCAATGAAGTGAGAGGTAATTTGAAGGGGAAGTTCCAGGTTTTTGCTTGAAAAACAATTGATATATACTATTTTAATTTGTGATGATATTTACTATTTCAAGGAATGTAAACTTTGTCATAGTATTTCTTTCATAATGTGAGGAAATAGATTTTATTACCATCACATATTTTTTGTTAGGAAATCAGCCTCTCTAACAAAAAATAAAAAATTATATATAGTTTTCTTCTAGTCACAATCACTACAAGATTTAGGGGGTTTTCGCAACCCCCCCTGCGGACCTCGGGACTGCTCGGCCCACCTGCGCGGCCAACTGGGCCGAGTGAATGGTAGGCATGCACCCTTTGGCGGGAGTTTTCTCGCCAAAGGGTCCCGACCGGATTCCGGTCGAGAATAATATTACCGACCACATTTCGGTCGGGAATAAAAAATCTCAACCGAGATCGGGTCGGGATTTTGTTTGTGTGTTACCAATTGGATCCTGGTCGAAAATATTTTTCCCGACCGGGATCGGTCGGTAATGATCGGAAATTTTCCCGACCTGATTCCGGTCGGAATTTTCTGGTCGAGAAAAAAGGCAAATTCTTATAGTGACTTACGTTAAATAGGGGAGATATATATAGTTAATTAGTTCAACTTGACTAATTAATACAATACCCCTTCATGCATATATATGACTTGGAAATAAAGTAACAAAAGCATGCACCTTAATTCTCTTAAAAGAAAAACCTAACATAAATTAACTAAAAAGAAAACAGCTGAAAATAAAAATGATGGTTCTTGTGCGATCGAGACTCAGTTCTGGTCCGAGTAGTAGTAGCCTTCAACGCGTCCTCAGCCATACTTTTTCCTTGTAATCAATCCTCGATCTTCTGAACCCCTTTATTTTGATTTTCAATTGAAATGCATAAGTATTTGATTAAATTAGGGTTTGTGCATGATTTTAAATTTAACTTCCTCTTCTTCTTCTAACACATATAACATTAATCCTGACATGATATCGACAACTTACTACTACTAGCTCCTTGACTCTATAGATATCTATCTAACCCAATAAAATTGAACTGATGATCGAATTAATATATATATATATATATATGTAATAAAACAAAAGGTCATGAAAGCTAGCATACATATACGGAACATGAGACAAGTGGTCAAGGTTGGACTATGTGTAGGGGTGTATGGGTTGGGTCGGGACCTTGGAACCCGACCCGCCCATACGGGTTTTTCCCGGACGGGAAAAAACCCGTCCATTTTCCTCCCGCCGGGCCGGGAAAAAAGTCCCGGCCAGTTACCCCGCGGGTCGGGAACGGGATTCGATTGAATCCCGATCCTGACCCGCGGGGTCCCGATCATTCACGCACCACCACCACCAATCATTCACACCACCACCACCACCAATCATTCACACCACCACCACGAATCATTCGCACCATACCACCGATCATTCACGCACCACCACCACCAATCATTCTCACCACCACCACCACCAATCATTCACACCACCACCACCACAGATCAGTCACGCACCACCACCACCAATCATTCACACCACCACCACCACAGATCATTCACGCACCACCACCACCAATCATTCACTCCACCACCACCGCCAATCATTCGCACAACCACCACCACCTCCCGCAGCACGCATAACACACACCACCACCAATCATTCACGCACCACTACCACCACCCCCACGCACAGATCCACCACCACCACCACCACACACACCGCAACATGCACAACACACACCACCACCAATCATTCGCGCACCACCACCACCACCCCCACGCACTGATCCACCACCACCACCACGCACGACAACAACCACAAATCCACATTCTCCATCCGCGCCTCCGCCGTCAACAACCACAATTAGGCTTAATTTTCCGAATTGGAGCTTTTCAATTGCCAATTAGGCTTAATTTTGTGCAGTTAGCTCTAGAGATAGGGATTCCTTCGGGAATCCCGATCACGCCGGGACTCCCCGCCGCCGATACTTTCTCTCCCGGCGGGAGGGAACGGGATCTGCTTGCCAGATCCCGTCGCAGGTGGTTCCTGTGGGCAGGGTTTCGATCCCGCGGGATCCCGACCCATAACAGGCCTAACTATGTGGCATATGCAACTTCAATGGATATCTGATGACGATCAAAGAAAATGAATTAGTACTAATATGTATAGATGAGTGACATATATATTTTCCTAAAGGCACATAATAATAATAATGAAAAAGGCAGACAAAAAAACTCATTAAATGAAAAAACTATCGATCTTCAGTTAATCAATGTCCTAATATCACCTCTATTTGTACGTAACACGAATCTCTTGCTACATGAGCTCATCAAATTATCAGATTTAATTTCTTCGCACTTGACCAAAAAAGCATCACAAAAACTCCTACAATTGCTCATTGAGAGATTTCTTCTACACTCACGGGACAAATTAAGCTTACTTCAAAGCCATCAAATCTAGTTTTCTACATATCAAGCCAATAGTCCCAAATAAAAAGTTATAAATTAGTAAGATATATAAAGAAACAATATAATGTAAAAGATGTCATAATTACCTTAAGACTGAAACGCTGCAATTATTTGATTTGAAATTAGGGGTGATGATGGAAAAACGTGACTTACTGAGAAAGGAAATGAAATAATGACTCAGTCAATGAAGTGAGACGTAATTTGAAGGGGAAGTTCCAGGTTTTTGCTTGAAAAACAATTGATATATACTATTGTAATTTGTGATGATATTTACTATTTCAAGGAATGTATACTTTGTCATAG
Source organism: Linaria vulgaris (assembly GCA_948329865.1). NCBI lineage: Eukaryota > Viridiplantae > Streptophyta > Magnoliopsida > Lamiales > Plantaginaceae > Linaria > Linaria vulgaris. The sequence continues at coordinate 7,660,027 of OX415249.1, read as the reverse complement.
TATTTCTTTCATAATGTGAGGAAATAGATTTTATTACCATCACATATTTTTGTTAGGAAATCAGCCTTTCTAACAAAAAATAAAAAATTATATATAGTTTTCTTCTAGTCACAATCACTACAAGATTTAGGGGGTTTTCGCAACCCCCCCTGGGGACCTCGGGACTGCTCGGCCCACCTGCGCGGCCAACTGGGCCGAGTGAATGGTAGGCATGCACCCTTTGGCGGGAGTTTTCTCGCCAAAGGGTCCCGACCGGATTCCGGTCGAGAATAATATTACCGACCACATTTCGGTCGGGAATAAAAAATCTCAACCGAGATCGGGTCGGGATTTTGTTTGTGTGTTACCAATTGGATCCTGGTCGAAAATATTTTTCCCGACCGGGATCGGTCGGTAATGATCGGAAATTTTCCCGACCTGATTCCGGTCGGAATTTTCTGGTCGAGAAAAAAGGCAAATTCTTATAGTGACTTACGTTAAATAGGGGAGATATATATAGTTAATTAGTTCAACTTGACTAATTAATACAATACCCCTTCATGCATATATATGACTTGGAAATAAAGTAACAAAAGCATGCACCTTAATTCTCTTAAAAGAAAAACCTAACATAAATTAACTAAAAAGAAAACAGCTGAAAATAAAAATGATGGTTCTTGTGCGATCGAGACTCAGTTCTGGTCCGAGTAGTAGTAGCCTTCAACGCGTCCTCAGCCATACTTTTTCCTTGTAATCAATCCTCGATCTTCTGAACCCCTTTATTTTGATTTTCAATTGAAATGCATAAGTATTTGATTAAATTAGGGTTTGTGCATGATTTTAAATTTAACTTCCTCTTCTTCTTCTAACACATATAACATTAATCCTGACATGATATCGACAACTTACTACTACTAGCTCCTTGACTCTATAGATATCTATCTAACCCAATAAAATTGAACTGATGATCGAATTAATATATATATATATATATATGTAATAAAACAAAAGGTCATGAAAGCTAGCATACATATACGGAACATGAGACAAGTGGTCAAGGTTGGACTATGTGTAGGGGTGTATGGGTTGGGTCGGGACCTTGGAACCCGACCCGCCCATACGGGTTTTTCCCGGACGGGAAAAAACCCGTCCATTTTCCTCCCGCCGGGCCGGGAAAAAAGTCCCGGCCAGTTACCCCGCGGGTCGGGAACGGGATTCGATTGAATCCCGATCCTGACCCGCGGGGTCCCGATCATTCACGCACCACCACCACCAATCATTCACACCACCACCACCACCACCACCACCAATCATTCACACCACCACCACGAATCATTCGCACCATACCACCGATCATTCACGCACCACCACCACCAATCATTCTCACCACCACCACCACCAATCATTCACACCACCACCACCACAGATCATTCACGCACCACCACCACCAATCATTCACACCACCACCACCACAGATCATTCACGCACCACCACCACCAATCATTCACACCACCACCACCGCCAATCATTCGCACAACCACCACCACCTCCCGCAGCACGCATAACACACACCACCACCAATCATTCACGCACCACTACCACCACCCCCACGCACAGATCCACCACCACCACCACCACACACACCACAACATGCACAACACACACCACCACCAATCATTCGCGCACCACCACCACCACCCCCACGCACTGATCCACCACCACCACCACGCACGACAACAACCACAAATCCACATTCTCCATCCGCGCCTCCGCCGTCAACAACCACAATTAGGCTTAATTTTCCGAATTGGAGCTTTTCAATTGCCAATTAGGCTTAATTTTGTGCAGTTAGCTCTGGAGATAGGGATTCCTTCGGGAATCCCGATCACGCCGGGACTCCCCGCCGCCGATACTTTCTCTCCCGGCGGGAGGGAACGGGATCTGCTTGCCAGATCCCGTCGCAGGTGGTTCCTGTGGGCAGGGTTTCGATCCCGCGGGATCCCGACCCATAACAGGCCTAACTATGTGGCATATGCAACTTCAATGGATATCTGATGACGATCAAAGAAAATGAATTAGTACTAATATGTATAGATGAGTGACATATATATTTTCCTAAAGGCACATAATAATAATAATGAAAAAGGCAGACAAAAAAACTCATTAAATGAAAAAACTATCGATCTTCAGTTAATCAATGTCCTAATATCACCTCTATTTGTACGTAACACTAATCTCTTGCTACATGAGCTCATCAAATTATCAGATTTAATTTCTTCGCACTTGACCAAAAAAGCATCACAAAAACTCCTACAATTGCTCATTGAGAGATTTCTTCTACACTCACGGGACAAATTAAGCTTACTTCAAAGCCATCAAATCTAGTTTTCTACATATCAAGCCAATAGTCCCAAATAAAAAGTTATAAATTAGTAAGATATATAAAGAAACAATATAATGTAAAAGATGTCATAATTACCTTAAGACTGAAACGCTGCAATTATTTGATTTGAAATTAGGGGTGATGATGGAAAAACGTGACTTACTGAGAAAGGAAATGAAATAATGACTCAGTCAATGAAGTGAGACGTAATTTGAAGGGGAAGTTCCAGGTTTTTGCTTGAAAAACAATTGATATATAGTATTGTAATTTGTGATGATATTTACTATTTCAAGGAATGTAAACTTTGTCATAGTATTTCTTTCATAATGTGAGGAAATAGATTTTATTACCATCACATATTTTTTGTTAGGAAATCAGCCTTTCTAACAAAAAATAAAAAATTATATATAGTTTTCTTCTAGTCACAATCACTACAAGATTTAGGGGGTTTTCGCAACCCCCCCTAGGGACCTCGGGACTGCTCGGCCCACCTGCGCGGCCAACTGGGCCGAGTGAATGGTAGGCATGCACCCTTTGGCGGGAGTTTTCTCGCCAAAGGGTCCCGACTGGATTCCGGTCGAGAATAATATTACCGACCACATTTCGATCGGGAATAAAAAATCTCAACCGAGATCGGGTCGGGATTTTGTTTGTGTGTTACCAATTGGATCCTGGTCGAAAATATTATTCCCGACCGGGATCGGTCGGTAATGATCGAAAATTTTCCCGACCTGATTCCGGTCGGAATTTTCTGGTCGAGAAAAAGGGCAAATTCTTATAGTGACTTACGTTAAATAGGGGAGATATATATAGTTAATTAGTTCAACTTGACTAATTAATACAATACCCCTTCATGCATATATATGACTTGGAAATAAAGTAACAAAAGCATGCACCTTAATTCTCTTAAAAGAAAAACCTAACATAAATTAACTAAAAAGAAAACAGCTGAAAATAAAAATGATGGTTCTTGTGCGATCGAGACTCAGTTCTGGTCCGAGTAGTAGTAGCCTTCAACGCGTCCTCAGCCATACTTTTTCCTTGTAATCAATCCTCGATCTTCTGAACCCCTTTATTTTGATTTTCAATTGAAATGCATAAGTATTTGATTAAATTAGGGTTTGTGCATGATTTTAAATTTAACTTCCTCTTCTTCTTCTAACACATATAACATTAATCCTGACATGATATCGACAACTTACTACTACTAGCTCCTTGACTCTATAGATATCTATCTAACCCAATAAAAATGAACTGATGATCGAATTAATATATATATATATATATATGTAATAAAACAAAAGGTCATGAAAGCTAGCATACATATACGGAACATGAGACAAGTGGTCAAGGTTGGACTATGTGTAGGGGTGTATGGGCCGGGTCGGGACCTTGGAACCCGACCCGCCCATACGGGTTTTTCCCGGACGGGAAAAAACCCGTCCATTTTCCTCCCGCCGGGCCGGGAAAAAAGTCCCGGCCAGTTACCCCGTGGGTCGGGAACGGGATTCGATTGAATCCCGATCTTGACCCGCGGGGTCCCGATCATTCACGCACCACCACCACCAATCATTCACACCACCACCACCACCACCACCACCAATCATTCACACCACCACCACGAATCATTCGCACCATACCACCGATCATTCACGCACCACCACCACCAATCATTCTCACCACCACCACCACCAATCATTCACACCACCACCACCACAGATCATTCACGCACCACCACCACCAATCATTCACATCACCACCACCACAGATCATTCACGCACCACCACCACCAATCATTCACACCACCACCACCGCCAATCATTCGCACAACCACCACCACCTCCCGCAGCACGCATAACACACACCACCACCAATCATTCACGCACCACTACCATCACCCCCACGCACAGATCCACCACCACCACCACACACACCGCAACATGCACAACACACACCACCACCAATCATTCGCGCACCACCACCATCACCCCCACGCACTGATCCACCACCACCACCACGCACGACAACAACCACAAATCCACATTCTCCATCCGCGCCTCCGCCGTCAACAACCACAATTAGGCTTAATTTTCCGAATTGGAGCTTTTCAATTGCCAATTAGGCTTAATTTTGTGCATTTAGCTCTGGAGATAGGGATTCCTTCGGGAACCCCGATCACGCCGGGACTCCCCGCCGCCGATACTTTCTCTCCCGGCGGGAGGGAACGAGATCTGCTTGCCAGATCCCGTCCCAGGTGGTTCCTGTGGGCAGGGTTTCGATCCCGTGGGATCCCGACCCATAACAGGCCTAACTATGTGGCATATGCAACTTCAATGGATATCTGATGGCGATCAAAGAAAATGAATTAGTACTAATATGTATAGATGAGTGACATATATATTTTCCTAAAGGCACATAATAATAATAATGAAAAAGGCAGACAAAAAAACTCATTAAATGAAAAAACTATCGATCTTCAGTTAATCAATGTCATAATATCACCTCTATTTGTACGTAACACTAATCTCTTGCTACATGAGCTCATCAAATTATCAGATTTAATTTCTTCGCACTTGACCAAAAAAGCATCACAAAAACTCCTACAATTGCTCATTGAGAGATTTCTTCTACACTCACGGGACAAATTAAGCTTACTTCAAAGCCATCAAATCTAGTTTTCTACATATCAAGCCAATAGTCCCAAATAAAAAGTTATAAATTAGTAAGATATATAAAGAAACAATATAATGTAAAAGATGTCATAATTACCTTAAGACTGAAACGCTGCAATTATTTGATTTGAAATTGGGGGTGATGATGGAAAAACGTGACTTACTGAGAAAGGAAATGAAATAATGACTCAGTCAATGAAGTGAGAGGTAATTTGAAGGGGAAGTTCCAGGTTTTTGCTTGAAAAACAATTGATATATACTATTTTAATTTGTGATGATATTTACTATTTCAAGGAATGTAAACTTTGTCATAGTATTTTTTTCATAATGTGAGGAAATAGATTTTATTACCATCACATATTTTTTGTTAGGAAATCAGCCTTTCTAACAAAAAATAAAAAATTATATATATTTTTCTTCTAGTCCCAATCACTACAAGATTTAGGGGGTTTTCGCAACCCCCCCGGGGACCTCGGGACTGCTCGGCCCACCTGCGCGGCCAACTGGGCCGAGTGAATCGTAGGCATGCACCCTTTGGCGGGAGTTTTCTCGCCAAAGGGTCCCGACCGGATTCCGGTCGAGAATAATATTACCGACCACATTTCGGTCGGGAATAAAACATCCCAACCGAGATCGGTTCGGGATTTTTTTTGTGTGTTACCAATTGGATCCTGGTCGAAAATATTATTTCCGACCGGGATCGGTCGGTAATGATCGGAAATTTTCCCGACCTGATTCCGGTCGAAATTTTCTGATCGAGAAAAAGGGCAAATTCATATAGTGACTTACGTTAAATAGGGGAGATATATATAGTTAATTAGTTCAACTTCACTAATTAACACAATACCCCTTCATGCATATATATGACTTGGAAATAAAGTAACAAAAGCATGCACCTTAATTCTCTTAAAAGAAAAACATAACATAAATTAACTAAAAAGAAAACAGCTGAAAATAAAAATGATGGTTCTTGTGCGATCGAGACTCAGTTCTGGTCCGAGTAGTAGTAGCCTTCCACGCGTCCTCAGCCATACTTTTTCCTTGTAATCAATCCTCGATCTTCTGAACCCCTTTATTTTGATTTTCAATTGAAATGCATAAGTATTTGATTAAATTAGGGTTTGTGCATGACTTTAAATTTAACTTCCTCTTCTTCTTCTAACACATATAACATTAATCCTGACATGATATCGACAACTTACTACTACTAGCTCCTTGACTCTATAGATATCTATCTAACCCAATAAAAATGAACTGATGATCGAAATAATTAATATATATATATATATATATATGTAATAAAACAAAAGGTCATGAAAGCTAGCATACATATACGGAACATGAGACAAGTGGTCAAGGTTGGACTATGTGTAGGGGTGTATGGGCCGGGTCGGGACCTTGGAACCCGACCCGCCCAGACGGGTTTTTCCCGGACGGGAAAAACCCGTCCATTTTCCTCCCGCCTGGCCAGGAAAAAAGTCCCGGCCAGTTACCCCGCGGGTCGGTAACGGGATTCGATTGAATCCCGTTCCCGACCCGCGGGGTCCCGATCATTAACGCACCACCACCACCAATCATTCACACCACCACCACCACCACCAATCATTCACACCACCACCACGAATCATTCGCACCATACCACCGATCATTCACGCACCACCACCACCAATCATTCTCACCACCACCACCACGCACCACCACCACCAATCATTCACGCCACCACCACCACAGATCATTCACGCACCACCACCACCAATCATTCACACCACCACCACCGCCAATCATTCGCACAACCAACACCACCTCCTGCAACACGCATAACACACACCACCACCAATCATTCACGCACCACTACCACCACCCCCACTCACGGATCCACCACCACCACCACACGCACCGCAACATGCACAACACACACCACCACCAATCATTCGCGCACTACCACCACCACCCCCACGCACTAATCCACCACCACCACCACGCACGACAACAACCACAAATATACATTCTCCATCCGCGCCTCCGCCGTCAACAACTACAATTAGGCTTAATTTTCCGAATTGGAGCTTTTCAATTGCCAATTAGGCTTAATTTTGTGCAGTTAGCTCTGGAGATCGGGATTCCTTCGGGAATCCCGATCACGCCGGGACTCCCCGCCGCCGATACTTTCTCTCCCGGCGGGAGGGAACGGGATCTGCTTGTCAGATCCCGTCCCAGGTGGTTCCTGTGGGCAGGGTTTTGATCCCGCGGGATCCCGACCCATAACAGGCCTAACTATGTGGCATATGCAACTTCAATGGATATCTGATGACGATCAAAGAAAATGAATTAGTACTAATATGTATAGATGAGTGACATATATATTTTCCTAAAGGCACATAATAATAATAATGAAAAAGGCAGACAAAAAAACTCATTAAATGAAAAAACTATCGATCTTCAGTTAATCAATGTCATAATATCACCTCTATTTGTACGTAACACTAATCTCTTGCTACATGAGCTCATCAAATTATCAGATTTAATTTCTTCGCACTTGACCAAAAAAGCATCACAAAAACTCCTACAATTGCTCATTGAGAGATTTCTTCTACACTCACGGGACAAATTAAGCTTACTTCAAAGCCATCAAATCTAGTTTTCTAAATATCAAGCCAATAGTCCCAAATAAAAAGTTATAAATTAGTAAGATATATAAAGAAACAATATAATGTAAAAGATGTCATAATTACCTTAAGACTGAAAGGCTGCAATTATTTGATTTGAAATGGGGGGTGATGATGGAAAAACGTGACTTACTGAGAAAGGAAATGAAATAATGACTCAGTCAATGAAGTGAGAGGTAATTTGAAGGGGAAGTTCCAGGTTTTTGCTTGAAAAACAATTGATATATACTATTTTAATTTGTGATGATATTTACTATTTCAAGGAATGTAAACTTTGTCATAGTATTTCTTTCATAATGTGAGGAAATAGATTTTATTACCATCACATATTTTTTGTTAGGAAATCAGCCTTTCTAAAAAAAATAAAAAATTATATATAGTTTTCTTCTAGGCCCAATCACTACAAGATTTAGGGGGTTTTCGCAACCCCCCCTGGGGACCTCGGGACTGCTCGGCCCACCTGCGCGGCCAACTGGGCCGAGTGAATGGTAGGCATGCACCCTTTGGCGGGAGTTTTCTCGCCAAAGGGTCCCGACCGGATTCCGGTCGAGAATAATATTACCGACCACATTTCGGTCGGGAATAAAAAATCCCAACCGAGATCGGGTCAGGATTTTTTTTGTGTGTTACCAATTGGCTCCTGGTCGAAAATATTATTCCCGACCGGGATCGGTCGGTAATGATCGGAAATTTTCCCGACCTGATTCCGGTCGGAATTTTCTGGTCGAGAAAAAGGGCAAATTCTTATAGTGACTTACGTTAAATAGGGGAGATATATATAGTTAATTAGTTCAACTTGACTAATTAATACAATACCCCTTCCTGCATATATATGACTTGGAAATAAAGTAACAAAAGCATGCACCTCAATTCTCTTAAAAGAAAAACCTAACATAAATTAACTAAAAAGAAAACAGCTGAAAATAAAAATGATGGTTCTTGTGCGATCGAGACTCAGTTCTGGTCCAAGTAGTAGTAGCCTTCCACGCGTCCTCAGCCATACTTTTTCCTTGTAATGAATCCTCGATCTTCTGAACCCCTTTATTTTGATTTTCAATTGAAATGCATAAGTATTTGATTAAATTAGGGTTTGTGCATGATTTTAAATTTAACTTCCTCTTCTTCATCTAACACATATAACATTAATCCTGACATGATATCGACAACTTACTACTACTAGCTCCTTGACTCTATAGATATCTATCTAACCCAATAAAAATGAACTGATGATCGAAATAATTAATATATATATATATGTAATAAAACAAAAGGTCATGAAAGCTAGCATACATATACGGAACATGAGACAAGTGGTCAAGGTTGGACTATGTGTAGGGGTGTATGGGCCGGGTCGGGACCTTGGAACCCGACCCGCCCAGACGGGTTTTTCCCGGACGGGAAAAAACCCGTCCATTTTCCTCCCGCCTGGCCGGGAAAAAAGTCCCGGCCAGTTACCCCGCGGGTCGGTAACGGGATTCGATTGAATCCCGTTCCCGACCCGCGGGGTCCCGATCATTCACGCACCACCACCACCAATCATTCACACCACCACCACCACCACCAATCATTCACACCACCACCACGAATCATTCGCACCATACCACCGATCATTCACGCACCACCACCACCAATCATTCTCACCACCACCACCACGCACCACCACCACCAATCATTCACGCCACCACCACCACAGATCATTCACGCACCACCACCACCAATCATTCACACCACCACCACCGCCAATCATTCGCACAACCACCACCACCTCCCGCAGCACGCATAACACACACCACCACAAATCATTCACGCACCACTACCACCACTCCCACGCACGAATCCACCACCACCACCACACACACCGCAACATGCACAACACACACCACCACCAATCATTCGCGCACCACCACCACCACCCCCACGCACTGATCCACCACCACCACCACGCACGACAACAACCACAAATCCACATTCTCCATCCGCGCCTCCGCCGTCAACAACCATAATTAGGCTTAATTTTCCGAATTGGAGCTTTTCAATTGCCAATTAGGCTTAATTTTGTGCAGTTAGCTCTGGAGATCGGGATTCCTTCGGGAATCCCGATCACGCCGGGACTCCCCGCCGCCGATACTTTCTCTCCCGATGGGAGGGAACGGGATCTGCTTGCCAGATCCCGTCCCATGTGGTTCCTGTGGGCAGGGTTTCGATCCCGCGGGATCCCGACCCATAACAGGCCTAACTATGTGGCATATGCAACTTCAATGGATATCTGATGACGATCAAAGAAAATGAATTAGTACTAATATGTATAGATGAGTGACATATATATTTTCCTAAAGGCACATAATAATAATAATGAAAAAGGCAGACAAAAAAACTCATTAAATGAAAAACTATCGATCTTCAGTTAATCAATGTCCTAATATCACCTCAATTTGTGCATAACACTAATCTCTTGCTACATGAGCTCATCAAATTATCAGATTTAATTTCTTCGCACTTGACCAAAAAAGCATCACAAAAATTCCTACAATTGCTCATTGAGAGATTTCTTCTACACTCACGGGACAAATTAAGCTTACTTCAAAGCCATCAAATCTAGTTTTCTACATATCAAGCCAATAGTCCCAAATAAAAAGTTATAAATTAGTAAGATATATAAAGAAACAATATAATGTAAAAGATGTCATAATTACCTTAAGACTAAAACGCTGCAATTATTTGATTTGAAATTGGGGGTGATGATGGAAAAACGTGACTTACTGAGAAAGGAAATGAAATAATGACTCAGTCAATGAAGTGAGAGGTAATTTGAAGGGGAAGTTCCAGGTGTTTGCTTGAAAAACAATTGATATATCCTATTTTAATTTGTGATGATATTTACTATTTCAAGGAATGTAAACTTTGTCATAGTATTTCTTTCATAATGTGAGGAAATAGATTTTATTACCATCACATATTTTTTGTTAGGAAATCAGCCTTTCTAACAAAAAATAAAAAATTATATATAGTTTTCTTCTAGTCCCAATCAGTACAAGATTTAGGGGGTTTTCGCAACCCCCCCTGGGGACCTCGGGACTGCTCGGCCCACCTGCGCGGCCAACTCGGCCGAGTGAATGGTAGGCCTGCACCCTTTGGCGGGAGTTTTCTCGCCAAAGGATCCCGACCGGATTCCGGTTGAGAATAATATTACCGACCACATTTCGGTCGGGAATAAAAAATCCCAACCGAGATCGGGTCAGGATTTTTTTTGTGTGTTACCAATTGGATCCTGGTCGAAAATATTATTCCCGACCGGGATCGGTCGGTAATGATCGGAAATTTTCCCGACCTGATTCCGGTCGGAATTTTCTGGTCGAGAAAAAGGGCAAATTCTTATAGTGACTTACGTTAAATAGGGGAGATATATATAGTTAATTAGTTCAACTTGACTAATTAATACAATACCCCTTCATGCATATATATGACTTGGAAATAAAGTAACAAAAGCATGCACCTTAATTCTCTTAAAGGAAAAACCTAACATAAATTAACTAAAAAGAAAACAGCTGAAAATAAAAATGATGGTTCTTGTGCGATCGAGACTCAGTTCTGGTCCGAGTAGTAGTAGACTTCCACGCGTCCTCAGCCATACTTTTTCCTTATAATCAATCCTCGATCTTCTGAACCCCTTTATTTTGATTTTCAATTGAAATGCATAAGTATTTGATTAAATTAGGGTTTGTGCATGATTTTAAATTTAACTTCCTCTTCTTCTTCTAACACATATAACATTAATCCTGACATGATATCGACAACTTACTACTACTAGCTCCTTGACTCTATAGATATCTATCTAACCCAATAAAAATGAACTGATGATCGAATTAATTAATATATATATATATATATGTAATAAAACAAAAGGTCATGAAAGCTAGCATACATATACGGAACATGAGACAAGTGGTCAAGGTTGGACTATGTGTAGGGGTGTATGGGCCGGGTCGGGACCTTGGAACCCGACCCGCCCAGACGGGTTTTTCCCGGACGGGAAAAAACCCGTCCATTTTCCTCCTGCCTGGCCGGGAAAAAAGTCCCGGCCAGTTACCCCGCGGGTCGGGAACGGGATTCGATTGAATCCCGTTCCTGACCCGCGGGGTCCCGATCATTCACGCACCACCACCACCAATCATTCACACCACCACCACCACCACCAATCATTCACACCACCACCACGAATCATTCGCACCATACCACCGATCATTCACGCACCACCACCACCAATCATTCTCACCACCACCATCACGCACCACCACCACCAATCATTTACGCCACCACAACCACAGATCATTCATGCACCACCACCACCAATCATTCACACCACCACCACCGCTAATCATTCGCACAACCACCATCACCTCCCGCAGCACGCATAACACACACCACCACAAATCATTCACGCACCACTACCACCACCCCCACGCACGAATCCACCACCACCACCACACACACCGCAACATGCACAACACACACCACCACCAATCATTCGCGCACCACCACCACCACCCCCACGCACTGATCCACCACCACCACCACGCACGACAACAACCACAAATCCACATTCTCCGTCCGCGCCTCCGCCGTCAACAACCACAATTAGGCTTAATTTTCCGAATTGGAGCTTTTCAATTGCCAATTAGGCTTAATTTTGTGCAGTTAGCTCTGGAGATCGGGATTCCTTCGGGAATCCCGATCACGCCGGGACTCCCCGCCGCCGATACTTTCTCTTCCGGCGGGAGGGAACGGGATCTGCTTGCCAGATCCCGTCCCAGGTGGTTCCTGTGGGCAGGGTTTCGATCCCGCGGGATCCCGACCCATAACAGGCCTAACTATGTGGCATATGCAACTTCAATGGATATCTGATGACGATCAAAGAAAATGAATTAGTACTAATATGTATAGATGAGTGACATATATATTTTCCTAAAGGCACATAATAATAATAATGAAAAAGGCAGACAAAAAAACTCATTAAATGAAAAACTATCGATCTTCAGTTAATCAATGTCCTAATATCACCTCTATTTGTACGGAACACTAATCTCTTGCTACATGAGCTCATCAAATTATCAGATTTAATTTCTTCGCACTTGACTAAAGAAGCATCACAAAAACTCCTACAATTGCTCATTGAGATATTTCTTCTACACTCACGGGACAAATTAAGCTTACTTCAAAGCCATCAAATCTAGTTTTCTACATATCAAGCCAATAGTCCCAAATAAAAAGTTATAAATTAGTAAGATATATAAAGAAACAATATAATGTAAAAGATGTCATAATTACCTTAAGACTGAAACGCTGCAATTATTTAATTTGAAATTGTGGGTGATGTTGGAAAAACGTGACTTACTGAGAAAGGAAATGAAATAATGACTCAGTCAATGAAGTGAGAGGTAATTTGAAGGGGAAGTTCCAGGTTTTTGCTTGAAAAACAATTGATATATACTATTTTAATTTGTGATGATATTTACTATTTCAAGGAATGTAAACTTTGTCATAGTATTTCTTTCATAATGTGAGGAAATAGATTTTATTACCATCACATATTTTTTGTTAGGAAATCAGCCTTTCTAACAAAAAATAAAAAATTATATATAGTTTTCTTCTAGTCCCAATCAGTACAAGATTTAGGGGGTTTTCGCAACCCCCCCGGGGACCTCGGGACTGCTCGGCCCACCTGCGCGGCCAACTCGGCCGAGTGAATGGTAGGCATGCACCCTTTGGCGGGAGTTTTCTCGCCAAAGGGTCCCGACCGGATTCCGGTTGAGAATAATATTACCGACCACATTTCGGTCGGAATAAAAAATCCCAACCGAGATCGGGTCAGGATTTTTTTTGTGTGTTACCAATTGGGTCCTGGTCGAAAATATTATTCCCGACCGGAATCGGTCCGTAATGATCGGAAATTTTCCCGACCTGATTCCGGTCGGAATTTTCTGGTCGAGAAAAAGGGTAAATTCTTATAGTGACTTACGTTAAATAGGGGAGATATATATAGTTAATTAGTTCAACTTGACTAATTAATACAATACCCCTTCATGCATATATATGACTTGGAAATAAAGTAACAAAAGCATGCACCTTAATTCTCTTAAAAGAAAAACCTAACATAAATTAACTAAAAAGAAAACAGCTGAAAATAAACATGATGGTTCTTGTGCGATCGAGACTCAGTTCTGGTCCGAGTAGTAGTAGCCTTCCACGCGTCCTCAGCCATACTTTTTCCTTGTAATGAATCCTCGATCTTCTGAACCCCTTTATTTTGATTTTCAATTGAAATGCATAAGTATTTGATTAAATTAGGGTTTGTGCATGATTTTAAATTTAACTTCTTCTTCTTCTAACACATATAACATTAATCCTGACATGATATCGACAACTTACTACTACTAGCTCCTTGACTCTATAGATATCTATCTAACCCAATAAAAATGAACTGATGATCGAATTAATATATATATATATATATATGTAATAAAACAAAAGGTCATGAAAGCTAGCATACATATACGGAACATGAGACAAGTGGTCAAGGTTGGACTATGTGTAGGGGTGTATGGGCCGGGTCGGGACCTTGGAACCCGACACGCCCAGACGGGTTTTTCCCGGACGGGAAAAAACCCGTCCATTTTCCTCCCGCCTGGCCGGGAAAAAAGTCCCGGCCAGTTACCCCGCGGGTCGGGAACGGGATTCGATTGAATCCCGTTCCTGACCCGCGGGGTCCCGATCATTCACGCACCACCACCACCAATCATTCACACCACCACCACCACCAATCATTCACACCACCACCACGAATCATTCGCACCATACCACCGATCATTCACGCACCACCACCACCAATCATTCTCACCACCACCACCACGCACCACCACCACCAATCATTCACGCCACCACCACCACAGATCATTCACGCACCACCACCACCAATCATTCACACCACCACCACCGCTAATCATTCGCACAACCACCACCACCTCCCGCAGCACGCATAACACACACCACCACAAATCATTCACGCACCACTACCACCACCCCCACGCACGAATCCACCACCACCACCACACACACCGCAACATGCACAACACACACCACCACCAATCATTCGCGCACCACCACCACCACCCCCACGCACTGATCCACCACCACCACCACGCACGACAACAACCACAAATCCACATTCTCCGTCCGCGCCTCCGCCGTCAACAACCACAATTAGGCTTAATTTTCCGAATTGGAGCTTTTCAATTGCCAATTAGGCTTAATTTTGTGCAGTTAGCTCTGGAGAACGGGATTCCTTCGGGAATCCCGATCACGCCGGGACTCCCCGCCGCCGATACTTTCTCTCCCGGCGGGAGGGAACGGGATCTGCTTGCCAGATCCCGTCCCAGGTGGTTCCTGTGGGCAGGGTTTCGATCCCGCGGGATCCCGACCCATAACAGGCCTAACTATGTGGCATATGCAACTTCAATGGATATCTGATGACGATCAAAGAAAATGAATTAGTACTAATATGTATAGATGAGTGACATATATATTTTCCTAAAGGCACATAATAATAATAATGAAAAAGGCAGACAAAAAACTCATTAAATGAAAAACTATCGATCTTCAGTTAATCAATGTCCTAATATCACCTCTATTTGTACGGAACACTAATCTCTTGCTACATGAGCTCATCAAATTATCAGATTTAATTTCTTCGCACTTGACCAAAAAAGCATCACAAAAACTCCTACAATTGCTCATTGAGATATTTCTTCTACACTCACGGGACAAATTAAGCTTACTTCAAAGCCATCAAATCTAGTTTTCTACATATCAAGCCAATAGTCCCAAATAAAAAGTTATAAATTAGTAAGATATATAAAGAAACAATATAATGTAAAAGATGTCATAATTACCTTAAGACTGAAACGCTGCAATTATTTAATTTGAAATTGTGGGTGATGTTGGAAAAACGTGACTTACTGAGAAAGGAAATGAAATAATGACTCAGTCAATGAAGTGAGAGGTAATTTGAAGGGGAAGTTCCAGGTTTTTGCTTGAAAAACAATTGATATATACTATTTTAATTTGTGATGATATTTACTATTTCAAGGAATGTAAACTTTGTCATAGTATTTCTTTCATAATGTGAGAAAATAGATTTTATTACCATCACATATTTTTTGTTAGGAAATCAGCCTTTCTAACAAAAAATAAAAAATTATATATAGTTTTCTTCTAGTCCCAATCAGTACAAGATTTAGGGGGTTTTCGCAACCCCCCCTGGGGACCTCGGGACTGCTCGGCCCACCTGCGCGGCCAACTCGGCCGAGTGAATGGTAGGCATGCACCCTTTGGCGGGAGTTTTCTCGCCAAAGGGTCCCGACCGGATTCCGGTTGAGAATAATATTACCGACCACATTTCGGTCGGAATAAAAAATCCCAACCGAGATCGGGTCAGGATTTTTTTTGTGTGTTACCAATTGGGTCCTGGTCGAAAATATTATTCCCGACCGGAATCGGTCCGTAATGATCGGAAATTTTCCCGACCTGATTCCGGTCGGAATTTTCTGGTCGAGAAAAAGGGTAAATTCTTATAGTGACTTACGTTAAATAGGGGAGATATATATAGTTAATTAGTTCAACTTGACTAATTAATACAATACCCCTTCATGCATATATATGACTTGGAAATAAAGTAACAAAAGCATGCACCTTAATTCTCTTAAAAGAAAAACCTAACATAAATTAACTAAAAAGAAAACAGCTGAAAATAAACATGATGGTTCTTGTGCGATCGAGACTCAGTTCTGGTCCGAGTAGTAGTAGCCTTCCACGCGTCCTCAGCCATACTTTTTCCTTGTAATGAATCCTCGATCTTCTGAACCCCTTTATTTTGATTTTCAATTGAAATGCATAAGTATTTGATTAAATTAGGGTTTGTGCATGATTTTAAATTTAACTTCTTCTTCTTCTAACACATATAACATTAATCCTGACATGATATCGACAACTTACTACTACTAGCTCCTTGACTCTATAGATATCTATCTAACCCAATAAAAATGAACTGATGATCGAATTAATATATATATATATATATATATGTAATAAAACAAAAGGTCATGAAAGCTAGCATACATATACGGAACATGAGACAAGTGGTCAAGGTTGGACTATGTGTAGGGGTGTATGGGCCGGGTCGGGACCTTGGAACCCGACACGCCCAGACGGGTTTTTCCCGGACGGGAAAAAACCCGTCCATTTTCCTCCCGCCTGGCCGGGAAAAAAGTCCCGGCCAGTTACCCCGCGGGTCGGGAACGGGATTCGATTGAATCCCGTTCCTGACCCGCGGGGTCCCGATCATTCACGCACCACCACCACCAATCATTCACACCACCACCACCACCAATCATTCACACCACCACCACGAATCATTCGCACCATACCACCGATCATTCACGCACCACCACCACCAATCATTCTCACCACCACCACCACGCACCACCACCACCAATCATTCACGCCACCACCACCACAGATCATTCACGCACCACCACCACCAATCATTCACACCACCACCACCGCTAATCATTCGCACAACCACCACCACCTCCCGCAGCACGCATAACACACACCACCACAAATCATTCACGCACCACTACCACCACCCCCACGCACGAATCCACCACCACCACCACACACACCGCAACATGCACAACACACACCACCACCAATCATTCGCGCACCACCACCACCACCCCCACGCACTGATCCACCACCACCACCACGCACGACAACAACCACAAATCCACATTCTCCGTCCGCGCCTCCGCCGTCAACAACCACAATTAGGCTTAATTTTCCGAATTGGAGCTTTTCAATTGCCAATTAGGCTTAATTTTGTGCAGTTAGCTCTGGAGAACGGGATTCCTTCGGGAATCCCGATCACGCCGGGACTCCCCGCCGCCGATACTTTCTCTCCCGGCGGGAGGGAACGGGATCTGCTTGCCAGATCCCGTCCCAGGTGGTTCCTGTGGGCAGGGTTTCGATCCCGCGGGATCCCGACCCATAACAGGCCTAACTATGTGGCATATGCAACTTCAATGGATATCTGATGACGATCAAAGAAAATGAATTAGTACTAATATGTATAGATGAGTGACATATATATTTTCCTAAAGGCACATAATAATAATAATGAAAAAGGCAGACAAAAAAACTCATTAAATGAAAAACTATCGATCTTCAGTTAATCAATGTCCTAATATCACCTCTATTTGTACGGAACACTAATCTCTTGCTACATGAGCTCATCAAATTATCAGATTTAATTTCTTCGCACTTGACCAAAAAAGCATCACAAAAACTCCTACAATTGCTCATTGAGATATTTCTTCTACACTCACGGGACAAATTAAGCTTACTTCAAAGCCATCAAATCTAGTTTTCTACATATCAAGCCAATAGTCCCAAATAAAAAGTTATAAATTAGTAAGATATATAAAGAAACAATATAATGTAAAAGATGTCATAATTACCTTAAGACTGAAACGCTGCAATTATTTAATTTGAAATTGTGGGTGATGTTGGAAAAACGTGACTTACTGAGAAAGGAAATGAAATAATGACTCAGTCAATGAAGTGAGAGGTAATTTGAAGGGGAAGTTCCAGGTTTTTGCTTGAAAAACAATTGATATATACTATTTTAATTTGTGATGATATTTACTATTTCAAGGAATGTAAACTTTGTCATAGTATTTCTTTCATAATGTGAGAAAATAGATTTTATTACCATCACATATTTTTTGTTAGGAAATCAGCCTTTCTAACAAAAAATAAAAAATTATATATAGTTTTCTTCTAGTCCCAATCAGTACAAGATTTAGGGGGTTTTCGCAACCCCCCCTGGGGACCTCGGGACTGCTCGGCCCACCTGCGCGGCCAACTCGGCCGAGTGAATGGTAGGCATGCACCCTTTGGCGGGAGTTTTCTCGCCAAAGGGTCCCGACCGGATTCCGGTTGAGAATAATATTACCGACCACATTTCGGTCGGAATAAAAAATCCCAACCGAGATCGGGTCAGGATTTTTTTTGTGTGTTACCAATTGGGTCCTGGTCGAAAATATTATTCCCGACCGGAATCGGTCCGTAATGATCGGAAATTTTCCCGACCTGATTCCGGTCGGAATTTTCTGGTCGAGAAAAAGGGTAAATTCTTATAGTGACTTACGTTAAATAGGGGAGATATATATAGTTAATTAGTTCAACTTGACTAATTAATACAATACCCCTTCATGCATATATATGACTTGGAAATAAAGTAACAAAAGCATGCACCTTAATTCTCTTAAAAGAAAAACCTAACATAAATTAACTAAAAAGAAAACAGCTGAAAATAAACATGATGGTTCTTGTGCGATCGAGACTCAGTTCTGGTCCGAGTAGTAGTAGCCTTCCACGCGTCCTCAGCCATACTTTTTCCTTGTAATGAATCCTCGATCTTCTGAACCCCTTTATTTTGATTTTCAATTGAAATGCATAAGTATTTGATTAAATTAGGGTTTGTGCATGATTTTAAATTTAACTTCTTCTTCTTCTAACACATATAACATTAATCCTGACATGATATCGACAACTTACTACTACTAGCTCCTTGACTCTATAGATATCTATCTAACCCAATAAAAATGAACTGATGATCGAATTAATATATATATATATATATATGTAATAAAACAAAAGGTCATGAAAGCTAGCATACATATACGGAACATGAGACAAGTGGTCAAGGTTGGACTATGTGTAGGGGTGTATGGGCCGGGTCGGGACCTTGGAACCCGACACGCCCAGACGGGTTTTTCCCGGACGGGAAAAAACCCGTCCATTTTCCTCCCGCCTGGCCGGGAAAAAAGTCCCGGCCAGTTACCCCGCGGGTCGGGAACGGGATTCGATTGAATCCCGTTCCTGACCCGCGGGGTCCCGATCATTCACGCACCACCACCACCAATCATTCACACCACCACCACCACCAATCATTCACACCACCACCACGAATCATTCGCACCATACCACCGATCATTCACGCACCACCACCACCAATCATTCTCACCACCACCACCACGCACCACCACCACCAATCATTCACGCCACCACCACCACAGATCATTCACGCACCACCACCACCAATCATTCACACCACCACCACCGCTAATCATTCGCACAACCACCACCACCTCCCGCAGCACGCATAACACACACCACCACAAATCATTCACGCACCACTACCACCACCCCCACGCACGAATCCACCACCACCACCACACACACCGCAACATGCACAACACACACCACCACCAATCATTCGCGCACCACCACCACCACCCCCACGCACTGATCCACCACCACCACCACGCACGACAACAACCACAAATCCACATTCTCCGTCCGCGCCTCCGCCGTCAACAACCACAATTAGGCTTAATTTTCCGAATTGGAGCTTTTCAATTGCCAATTAGGCTTAATTTTGTGCAGTTAGCTCTGGAGAACGGGATTCCTTCGGGAATCCCGATCACGCCGGGACTCCCCGCCGCCGATACTTTCTCTCCCGGCGGGAGGGAACGGGATCTGCTTGCCAGATCCCGTCCCAGGTGGTTCCTGTGGGCAGGGTTTCGATCCCGCGGGATCCCGACCCATAACAGGCCTAACTATGTGGCATATGCAACTTCAATGGATATCTGATGACGATCAAAGAAAATGAATTAGTACTAATATGTATAGATGAGTGACATATATATTTTCCTAAAGGCACATAATAATAATAATGAAAAAGGCAGACAAAAAAACTCATTAAATGAAAAACTATCGATCTTCAGTTAATCAATGTCCTAATATCACCTCTATTTGTACGGAACACTAATCTCTTGCTACATGAGCTCATCAAATTATCAGATTTAATTTCTTCGCACTTGACCAAAAAAGCATCACAAAAACTCCTACAATTGCTCATTGAGATATTTCTTCTACACTCACGGGACAAATTAAGCTTACTTCAAAGCCATCAAATCTAGTTTTCTACATATCAAGCCAATAGTCCCAAATAAAAAGTTATAAATTAGTAAGATATATAAAGAAACAATATAATGTAAAAGATGTCATAATTACCTTAAGACTGAAACGCTGCAATTATTTAATTTGAAATTGTGGGTGATGTTGGAAAAACGTGACTTACTGAGAAAGGAAATGAAATAATGACTCAGTCAATGAAGTGAGAGGTAATTTGAAGGGGAAGTTCCAGGTTTTTGCTTGAAAAACAATTGATATATACTATTTTAATTTGTGATGATATTTACTATTTCAAGGAATGTAAACTTTGTCATAGTATTTCTTTCATAATGTGAGAAAATAGATTTTATTACCATCACATATTTTTTGTTAGGAAATCAGCCTTTCTAACAAAAAATAAAAAATTATATATAGTTTTCTTCTAGTCCCAATCAGTACAAGATTTAGGGGGTTTTCGCAACCCCCCCTGGGGACCTCGGGACTGCTCGGCCCACCTGCGCGGCCAACTCGGCCGAGTGAATGGTAGGCATGCACCCTTTGGCGGGAGTTTTCTCGCCAAAGGGTCCCGACCGGATTCCGGTTGAGAATAATATTACCGACCACATTTCGGTCGGAATAAAAAATCCCAACCGAGATCGGGTCAGCATTTTTTTTGTGTGTTACCAATTGGGTCCTGGTCGAAAATATTATTCCCGACCGGAATCGGTCCGTAATGATCGGAAATTTTCCCGACCTGATTCCGGTCGGAATTTTCTGGTCGAGAAAAAGGGCAAATTCTTATAGTGACTTACGTTAAATAGGGGAGATATATATAGTTAATTAGTTCAACTTGACTAATTAATACAATACCCCTTCATGCATATATATGACTTGGAAATAAAGTAACAAAAGCATGCACCTTAATTCTCTTAAAAGAAAAACCTAACATAAATTAACTAAAAAGAAAACAGCTGAAAATAAAAATGATGGTTCTTGTGCGATCGAGACTCAGTTCTGGTCCGAGTAGTAGTAGCCTTCCACGCGTCCTCAGCCATACTTTTTCCTTGTAATGAATCGTCGATCTTCTGAACCCCTTTATTTTGATTTTCAATTGAAATGCATAAGTATTTGATTAAATTAGGGTTTGTGCATGATTTTAAATTTAACTTCCTCTTCTTCTTCTAACACATATAACATTAATCCTGACATGATATCGACAACTTACTACTACTAGCTCCTTGACTCTATAGATATCTATCTAACCCAATAAAAATGAACTGATGATCGAATTAATATATATATATATATATATATGTAATAAAACAAAAGGTCATGAAAACTAGCATACATATACGGAACATGAGACAAGTGGTCAAGGTTGGACTATGTGTAGGGGTGTATGGGCCGGGTCGGGACCTTGGAACCCGACACGCCCAGACGGGTTTTTCCCGGACGGGAAAAAACCCGTCCATTTTCCTCCCGCCTGGCCGGGAAAAAAGTCCCGGCCAGTTACCCCGCGGGTCGGGAACGGGATTCGATTGAATCCCGTTCCTGACCCGCGGGGTCCCGATCATTCACGCACCACCACCACCAATCATTCACACCACCACCACCACCAATCATTCACACCACCACCACGAATCCTTCGCACCATACCACCGATCATTCACGCACCACCACCACCAATCATTCTCACCACCACCACCACGCACCACCACCACCAATCATTCACGCCACCACCACCACAGATCATTCACGCACCACCACCACCAATCATTCACACCACCACCACCGCTAATCATTCGCACAACCACCACCACCTCCCGCAGCACGCATAACACACACCACCACAAATCATTCACGCACCACTACCACCACCCCCACGCACGAATCCAGCACCACCACCACACACACCGCAACATGCACAACACACACCACCACCAATCATCCGCGCACCACCACCACCACCCCCACGCACTGATCCACCACCACCACCACGCACGACAACAACCACAAATCCACATTCTCCGTCCGCGCCTCCGCCGTCAACAACCACAATTAGGCTTAATTTTCCGAATTGGAGCTTTTCAATTGCCAATTAGGCTTAATTTTGTGCAGTTAGCTCTGGAGATCGGGATTCCTTCGGGAATCCCGATCACGCCGGGACTCCCCGCCGCCAATACTTTCTCTCCCGGCGGGAGGGAACGGGATCTGCTTGCCAGATCCTGTCCCAGGTGGTTCCTGTGGGCAGGGTTTCGATCCCGCGGGATCCCGACCCATAACAGGCCTAACTATGTGGCATATGCAACTTCAATGGATATCTGATGACGATCAAAGAAAATGAATTAGTACTAATATGTATAGATGAGTGACATATATATTTTCCTAAAGGCACATAATAATAATAATGAAAAAGGCAGACAAAAAAACTCATTAAATGAAAAACTATCGATCTTCAGTTAATCAATGTCCTAATATCACCTCTATTTGTACGGAACACTAATCTCTTGCTACATGAGCTCATCAAATTATCAGATTTAATTTCTTCGCACTTGACCAAAAAAGCATCACAAAAACTCCTACAATTGCTCATTGAGATATTTCTTCTACACTCACGGGACAAATTAAGCTTACTTCAAAGCCATCAAATCTAGTTTTCTACATATCAAGCCAATAGTCCCAAATAAAAAGTTATAAATTAGTAAGATATATAAAGAAACAATATAATGTAAAAGATGTCATAATTACCTTAAGACTGAAACGCTGCAATTATTTAATTTGAAATTGTGGGTGATGTTGGAAAAACGTGACTTACTGAGAAAGGAAATGAAATAATGACTCAGTCAATGAAGTGAGAGGTAATTTGAAGGGGAAGTTCCAGGTTTTTGCTTGAAAAACAATTGATATATACTATTTTAATTTGTGATGATATTTACTATTTCAAGGAATGTAAACTTTGTCATAGTATTTCTTTCATAATGTGAGAAAATAGATTTTATTACCATCACATATTTTTTGTTAGGAAATCAGCCTTTCTAACAAAAAATAAAAAATTATATATAGTTTTCTTCTAGTCCCAATCAGTACAAGATTTAGGGGGTTTTCGCAACCCCCCCTGGGGACCTCGGGACTGCTCGGCCCACCTGCGCGGCCAACTCGGCCGAGTGAATGGTAGGCATGCACCCTTTGGCGGGAGTTTTCTCGCCAAAGGGTCCCGACCGGATTCCGGTTGAGAATAATATTACCGACCACATTTCGGTCGGAATAAAAAATCCCAACCGAGATCGGGTCAGGATTTTTTTTGTGTGTTACCAATTGGGTCCTGGTCGAAAATATTATTCCCGACCGGAATCGGTCCGTAATGATCGGAAATTTTCCCGACCTGATTCCGGTCGGAATTTTCTGGTCGAGAAAAAGGGTAAATTCTTATAGTGACTTACGTTAAATAGGGGAGATATATATAGTTAATTAGTTCAACTTGACTAATTAATACAATACCCCTTCATGCATATATATGACTTGGAAATAAAGTAACAAAAGCATGCACCTTAATTCTCTTAAAAGAAAAACCTAACATAAATTAACTAAAAAGAAAACAGCTGAAAATAAACATGATGGTTCTTGTGCGATCGAGACTCAGTTCTGGTCCGAGTAGTAGTAGCCTTCCACGCGTCCTCAGCCATACTTTTTCCTTGTAATGAATCCTCGATCTTCTGAACCCCTTTATTTTGATTTTCAATTGAAATGCATAAGTATTTGATTAAATTAGGGTTTGTGCATGATTTTAAATTTAACTTCTTCTTCTTCTAACACATACAACATTAATCCTGACATGATATCGACAACTTACTACTACTAGCTCCTTGACTCTATAGATATCTATCTAACCCAATAAAAATGAACTGATGATCGAATTAATATATATATATATATATATGTAATAAAACAAAAGGTCATGAAAGCTAGCATACATATACGGAACATGAGACAAGTGGTCAAGGTTGGACTATGTGTAGGGGTGTATGGGCCGGGTCGGGACCTTGGAACCCGACACGCCCAGACGGGTTTTTCCCGGACGGGAAAAAACCCGTCCATTTTCCTCCCGCCTGGCCGGGAAAAAAGTCCCGGCCAGTTACCCCGCGGGTCGGGAACGGGATTCGATTGAATCCCGTTCCTGACCCGCGGGGTCCCGATCATTCACGCACCACCACCACCAATCATTCACACCACCACCACCACCAATCATTCACACCACCACCACGAATCATTCGCACCATACCACCGATCATTCACGCACCACCACCACCAATCATTCTCACCACCACCACCACGCACCACCACCACCAATCATTCACGCCACCACCACCACAGATCATTCACGCACCACCACCACCAATCATTCACACCACCACCACCGCTAATCATTCGCACAACCACCACCACCTCCCGCAGCACGCATAACACACACCACCACAAATCATTCACGCACCACTACCACCACCCCCACGCACGAATCCACCACCACCACCACACACACCGCAACATGCACAACACACACCACCACCAATCATTCGCGCACCACCACCACCACCCCCACGCACTGATCCACCACCACCACCACGCACGACAACAACCACAAATCCACATTCTCCGTCCGCGCCTCCGCCGTCAACAACCACAATTAGGCTTAATTTTCCGAATTGGAGCTTTTCAATTGCCAATTAGGCTTAATTTTGTGCAGTTAGCTCTGGAGAACGGGATTCCTTCGGGAATCCCGATCACGCCGGGACTCCCCGCCGCCGATACTTTCTCTCCCGGCGGGAGGGAACGGGATCTGCTTGCCAGATCCCGTCCCAGGTGGTTCCTGTGGGCAGGGTTTCGATCCCGCGGGATCCCGACCCATAACAGGCCTAACTATGTGGCATATGCAACTTCAATGGATATCTGATGACGATCAAAGAAAATGAATTAGTACTAATATGTATAGATGAGTGACATATATATTTTCCTAAAGGCACATAATAATAATAATGAAAAAGGCAGACAAAAAAACTCATTAAATGAAAAACTATCGATCTTCAGTTAATCAATGTCCTAATATCACCTCTATTTGTACGGAACACTAATCTCTTGCTACATGAGCTCATCAAATTATCAGATTTAATTTCTTCGCACTTGACCAAAAAAGCATCACAAAAACTCCTACAATTGCTCATTGAGATATTTCTTCTACACTCACGGGACAAATTAAGCTTACTTCAAAGCCATCAAATCTAGTTTTCTACATATCAAGCCAATAGTCCCAAATAAAAAGTTATAAATTAGTAAGATATATAAAGAAACAATATAATGTAAAAGATGTCATAATTACCTTAAGACTGAAACGCTGCAATTATTTAATTTGAAATTGTGGGTGATGTTGGAAAAACGTGACTTACTGAGAAAGGAAATGAAATAATGACTCAGTCAATGAAGTGAGAGGTAATTTGAAGGGGAAGTTCCAGGTTTTTGCTTGAAAAACAATTGATATATACTATTTTAATTTGTGATGATATTTACTATTTCAAGGAATGTAAACTTTGTCATAGTATTTCTTTCATAATGTGAGAAAATAGATTTTATTACCATCACATATTTTTTGTTAGGAAATCAGCCTTTCTAACAAAAAATAAAAAATTATATATAGTTTTCTTCTAGTCCCAATCAGTACAAGATTTAGGGGGTTTTCGCAACCCCCCCTGGGGACCTCGGGACTGCTCGGCCCACCTGCGCGGCCAACTCGGCCGAGTGAATGGTAGGCATGCACCCTTTGGCGGGAGTTTTCTCGCCAAAGGGTCCCGACCGGATTCCGGTTGAGAATAATATTACCGACCACATTTCGGTCGGAATAAAAAATCCCAACCGAGATCGGGTCAGCATTTTTTTTGTGTGTTACCAATTGGGTCCTGGTCGAAAATATTATTCCCGACCGGAATCGGTCCGTAATGATCGGAAATTTTCCCGACCTGATTCCGGTCGGAATTTTCTGGTCGAGAAAAAGGGCAAATTCTTATAGTGACTTACGTTAAATAGGGGAGATATATATAGTTAATTAGTTCAACTTGACTAATTAATACAATACCCCTTCATGCATATATATGACTTGGAAATAAAGTAACAAAAGCATGCACCTTAATTCTCTTAAAAGAAAAACCTAACATAAATTAACTAAAAAGAAAACAGCTGAAAATAAAAATGATGGTTCTTGTGCGATCGAGACTCAGTTCTGGTCCGAGTAGTAGTAGCCTTCCACGCGTCCTCAGCCATACTTTTTCCTTGTAATGAATCGTCGATCTTCTGAACCCCTTTATTTTGATTTTCAATTGAAATGCATAAGTATTTGATTAAATTAGGGTTTGTGCATGATTTTAAATTTAACTTCCTCTTCTTCTTCTAACACATATAACATTAATCCTGACATGATATCGACAACTTACTACTACTAGCTCCTTGACTCTATAGATATCTATCTAACCCAATAAAAATGAACTGATGATCGAATTAATATATATATATATATATATATATGTAATAAAACAAAAGGTCATGAAAGCTAGCATACATATACGGAACATGAGACAAGTGGTCAAGGTTGGACTATGTGTAGGGGTGTATGGGCCGGGTCGGGACCTTGGAACCCGACACGCCCAGACGGGTTTTTCCCGGACGGGAAAAAACCCGTCCATTTTCCTCCCGCCTGGCCGGGAAAAAAGTCCCGGCCAGTTACCCCGCGGGTCGGGAACGGGATTCGATTGAATCCCGTTCCTGACCCGCGGGGTCCCGATCATTCACGCACCACCACCACCAATCATTCACACCACCACCACCACCAATCATTCACACCACCACCACGAATCCTTCGCACCATACCACCGATCATTCACGCACCACCACCACCAATCATTCTCACCACCACCACCACGCACCACCACCACCAATCATTCACGCCACCACCACCACAGATCATTCACGCACCACCACCACCAATCATTCACACCACCACCACCGCTAATCATTCGCACAACCACCACCACCTCCCGCAGCACGCATAACACACACCACCACAAATCATTCACGCACCACTACCACCACCCCCACGCACGAATCCACCACCACCACCACACACACCGCAACATGCACAACACACACCACCACCAATCATCCGCGCACCACCACCACCACCCCCACGCACTGATCCACCACCACCACCACGCACGACAACAACCACAAATCCACATTCTCCGTCCGCGCCTCCGCCGTCAACAACCACAATTAGGCTTAATTTTCCGAATTGGAGCTTTTCAATTGCCAATTAGGCTTAATTTTGTGCAGTTAGCTCTGGAGATCGGGATTCCTTCGGGAATCCCGATCACGCCGGGACTCCCCGCCGCCGATACTTTCTCTCCCGGCGGGAGGGAACGGGATCTGCTTGCCAGATCCTGTCCCAGGTGGTTCCTGTGGGCAGGGTTTCGATCCCGCGGGATCCCGACCCATAACAGGCCTAACTATGTGGCATATGCAACTTCAATGGATATCTGATGACGATCAAAGAAAATGAATTAGTACTAATATGTATAGATGAGTGACATATATATTTTCCTAAAGGCACATAATAATAATAATGAAAAAGGCAGACAAAAAAACTCATTAAATGAAAAACTATCGATCTTCAGTTAATCAATGTCCTAATATCACCTCTATTTGTACGGAACACTAATCTCTTGCTACATGAGCTCATCAAATTATCAGATTTAATTTCTTCGCACTTGACCAAAAAAGCATCACAAAAACTCCTACAATTGCTCATTGAGATATTTCTTCTACACTCACGGGACAAATTAAGCTTACTTCAAAGCCATCAAATCTAGTTTTCTACATATCAAGCCAATAGTCCCAAATAAAAAGTTATAAATTAGTAAGATATATAAAGAAACAATATAATGTAAAAGATGTCATAATTACCTAAAGACTGAAACGCTGCAATTATTTAATTTGAAAGTGGGGGTGATGTTGGAAAAACGTGACTTACTGAGAAAGGAAATGAAATAATGACTCAGTCAATGAAGTGAGAGGTAATTTGAAGGGGAAGTTCCAGGTTTTTGCTTGAAAAACAATTGATATATACTATTTTAATTTGTGATGATATTTACTATTTCAAGGAATGTAAACTTTGTCATAGTATTTCTTTCATAATGTGAGGAAATAGATTTTATTACCATCACATATTTTTTGTTAGGAAATCAGCCTTTCTAACAAAAAATAAAAAATTATATATAGTTTTCTTCTAGTCCCAATCAGTACAAGATTTAGGGAGTTTTCGCAACCCCCCCTGGGGACCTCGGGACTGCTCGGCCCACCTGCGCGGCCAACTCTGCCGAGTGAATGGTAGGCATGCACCCTTTGGCGGGAGTTTTCTCGCCAAAGGGTCCCGACCGGATTCCGGTTGAGAATAATATTACCGACCACATTTCGGTCGGAATAAAAAATCCCAACCGAGATCGGGTCAGGATTTTTTGTGTGTGTTACCAATTGGATCCTGGTCGAAAATATTATTCCCGACCGGGATCGGTCGGTAATGATCGGAAATTTTCCCGACCTGATTCCGGTCGGAATTTTCTGGTCGAGAAAAAGGGAAAATTCTTATAGTGACTTACGTTAAATAGGGGAGATATATATAGTTAATTAGTTCAACTTGACTAATTAATACAATACCCCTTCATGCATATATATGACTTGGAAATAAAGTAACAAAAGCATGCACCTTAATTCTCTTAAAAGAAAAACCTAACATAAATTAACTAAAAAGAAAACAGCTGAAAATAAAAATGATGGTTCTTGTGCGATCGAGACTCAGTTCTAGTCCGAGTAGTAGTAGCCTTCCACGCGTCCTCAGCCATACTTTTTCCTTGTAATCAATCCTCGATCTTCTGAACCCCTTTATTTTGATTTTCAATTGAAATGCATAAGTATTTGATTAAATTAGGGTTTGTGCATGATTTTAAATTTAACTTCCTCTTCTTCTTCTAACACATATAACATTAATCCTGACATGATATCGACAACTTACTACTACTAGCTCCTTGACTCTATAGATATCTATCTAACCCAATAAAAATGAACTGATGATCGAATTAATATATATATATATATATATATATATGTAATAAAACAAAAGGTCATGAAAGCTAGCATACATATACGGAACATGAGACAAGTGGTCAAGGTTGGACTATGTGTAGGGGTGTATGGGCCGGGTCGGGACCTTGGAACCCGACCCGCCCAGACGGGTTTTTCCCGGACGGGAAAAAACCCGTCCATTTTCCTCCCGCCTGGCCGGGAAAAAAGTCCCGGCCAGTTACCCCCCGTTCCCGACCCGCGGTGTCCCGATCATTCACGCACCACCACCACCAATCATTCACACCACCACCACCACCACCAATCATTCACACCACCACCACCACCACCAATCATTCACACCACCACCACGAATCATTCGCACCATACCACCGATCATTCACGCACCACCACCACCAATCATTCTCACCACCACCACCACGCACCACCACCACCAATCATTTACGCCACCACCACCACAGATCATTCACGCACCACCACCACCAATCATTCACACCACCACCACCGCTAATCATTCGCACAACCACCACCACCTCCCGCAGCACGCATAACACACACCACCACAAATCATTCACGCACCACTACCACCACCCCCACGCACGAATCCACCACCACCACCACACACACCGCAACATGCACAACACACACCACCACCAATCATTCGCGCACCACCACCACCACCCCCACGCACTGATCCACCACCACCACCACGCACGACAACAACCACAAATCCACATTCTCCGTCCGCGCCTCCGCCGTCAACAACCACAATTAGGCTTAATTTTCCGAATTGGAGCTTTTCAATTGCCAATTAGGCTTAATTTTGTGCAGTTAGCTCTGGAGATCGGGATTCCTTCGGGAATCCCGATCACGCCGGGACTCCCCGCCGCCGATACTTTCTCTCCCGGCGGGAGGGAACGGGATCTGCTTGCCAGATCCCGTCCCAGGTGGTTCCTGTGGGCAGGGTTTTGATCCCGCGGGATCCCGACCCATAACAGGCCTAACTATGTGGCATATGCAACTTCAATGGATATCTGATGACGATCAAAGAAAATGAATTAGTACTAATATGTATAGATGAGTGACATATATATTTTCCTAAAGGCACATAATAATAATAATGAAAAAGGCAGACAAAAAAACTCATTAAATGAAAAACTATCGATCTTCAGTTAATCAATGTCCTAATATCACCTCTATTTGTACGGAACACTAATCTCTTGCTACATGAGCTCATCAAATTATCAGATTTAATTTCTTCGCACTTGACCAAAAAAGCATCACAAAAACTCCTACAATTGCTCATTGAGATATTTCTTCTACACTCACGGGACAAATTAAGCTTACTTCAAAGCCATCAAATCTAGTTTTCTACATATCAAGCCAATAGTCCCAAATAAAAAGTTATAAATTAGTAAGATATATAAAGAAACAATATAATGTAAAAGATGTCATAATTACCTTAAGACTGAAACGCTACAATTATTTAATTTGAAATTGGGGGTGATGTTGGAAAAACGTGACTTACTGAGAAAGGAAATGAAATAATGACTCAGTCAATGAAGTGAGAGGTAATTTGAAGGGGAAGTTCCAGGTTTTTGCTTGAAAACAATTGATATATACTATTTTAATTTGTGATGATATTTACTATTTCAAGGAATGTAAACTTTGTCATAGTATTTCTTTCATAATGTGAGGAAATAGATTTTATTACCATCACATATTTTTTGTTAGGAAATCAGCCTTTCTAACAAAAAATAAAAAATTATATATAGTTTTCTTCTAGTCCCAATCAGTACAAGATTTAGGGGGTTTTCGCAACCCCCCCTGGGGACCTCGGGACTGCTCGGCCAACCTGCGCGGCCAACTCGGCTGAGTGAATGGTAGGCATGCACCCTTTGGCGGGAGTTTTCTCGCCAAAGGGTCCCGACCGGATTCCGGTTGAGAATAATATTACCCCAACCGAGATCGGGTCAGGATTTTTTTTGTGTGTTACCAATTGGATCCTGGTCGAAAATATTATTCCCGACCGGGATCGGTCGGTAATGACCGGAAATTTTCCCGACCTGATTCCGGTCGGAATTTTCTGGTCGAGAAAAAGGGCAAATTCTTATAGTGACTTACGTTAAATAGGGGAGATATATATAGTTAATTAGTTCAACTTGACTAATTAATACAATACCCCTTCATGCATATATATGACTTAGAAATAAAGTAACAAAAGCATGCACCTTAATTCTCTTAAAAGAAAAACCTAACATAAATTAACTAAAAAGAAAACAGCTGAAAATAAAAATGATGGTTCTTGTGCGATCGAGACTCAATTCTGGTCCGAGTAGTAGTAGCCTTCCATGCGTCCTCAGCCATACTTTTTCCTTGTAATCAATCCTCGGTCTTCTAAACCCCTTTATTTTGATTTTCAATTGAAATGCATAAGTATTTGATTAAATTAGGGTTTGTGCATGATTTTAAATTTAACTTCCTCTTCTTCTTCTAACACATATAACATTAATCTTGACATGATATCGACAACTTACTACTACTAGCTTCTTGACTATATAGATATCTATCTAACCCAATAAAACTAAACTGATGATCGAATTAATTAATATATATATATATATATATGTAATAAAACAAAAGGTCATGAAATCTAGCATACATATACGGAACATGAGACAAGTGGTCAAGGTTGGACTATGTGTAGGGGTGTATGGGCCGGGTCGGGACATTCGAACCCGACCCGCCCAGACGAGTTTTTCCCGGACGAGAAAAAACGCGTCCATTTTCCTCCCGCCTGGCCGGGAAAAAAGTCCCGGCCAGTTACCCCGCGGGTCGGGAACGGGATTCGATTGAATCTCGTTCCTGACCCGCGGTGTCCCGATCATTCACGCACCACCACCACCAATCATTCACACCACCACCACGAATCATTCGCACCATACCACCGATCATTCATGCACCACCACCACCAATCATTCTCACCACCACCACCACGCACCACCACCACCAATCATTCACGCACCACCACCACCAATCATTCACACCACCACCACCACCTCCTGCAGCACGCATAACACACACCACCACCAATCATTCACGCACCACTACCTCCACCCCCACGCACGGATCCACCACCACCACCACACACACCGCAACATGCACAACACACACCACCACCAATCATTCGCGCACCACCACCACCACCCCCACGCACTGATCCACCACCACCACCATGCACGACAACAACCACAAATCCACATTCTCCATCCGCGCCTCCGCCGTCAACAACCACAATTAGGCTTAATTTTCCGAATTGGAGCTTTTCAATTGCCAATTAGGCTTAATTTTGTGCAGTTAGCTCTGGAGATCGGGATTCCTTCGCCGGGACTCCCCGCCGCCGATACTTTCTCTCGCGGCGGGAGGGAACGGGATCTGCTTGCCAGATCCCATCCCAGGTGGTTCCTGTGGGCAGGGTTTCGATCCCGCGGGATCCCGACCCATAACAGGCCTAACTATGTGGCATATGCAACTTCAATGGATATCTGATGACGATCAAAGAAAATGAATTAGTACTAATATGTATAGATGAGTGACATATATATTTTCCTAAAGGCACATAATAATAATAATGAAAAAGGCAGACAAAAAAACTCATTAAATGAAAAAACTATCGATCTTCAGTTAATCAATGTCCTAATATCACCTCTATTTGTACGTAACACTAATCTCTTGCTACATGAGCTCATCAAATTATCAGTATTAATTTCTTCGCACTTGACCAAAAAAGCATCACAAAAACTCCTACAATTGCTCATTGAGAGATTTCTTCTACACTCACGGGACAAATTAAGCTTACTTCAAAGCCATCAAATCTAGTTTTCTACATATCAAGCCAATAGTCCCAAATAAAAAGTTATAAATTAGTAAGATATATAAAGAAATAATATAATGTAAAAGATGTCATAATTACCTTAAGACTGAAACGCTGCAATTATTTGATTTGAAATTGGGGGTGATGATGGAAAAACGTAACTTACTGTGAAAGGAAATGAAATAATGACTCAATCAATGAAGTGAGAGGTAATTTGAAGGGGAAGTTCCAGGTTTTTGCCTGAAAAACAATTGATATATACTATTTTAAATTGTGATGATATTTACTATTTCAAGGAATGTAAACTTTGTCATAGTATTTCTTTCATAATGTGAGGAAATAGATTTTATTACCATCACGTATTTTTTGTTAGGAAATCAGCCTTTCTAACAAAAAATAAAAAATTATATATAGTTTTCTTCTAGTCCCAATCACTACAAGATTTAGGGGGTTTTCGCAACCCCACCTGGGGACCTCGGGACTGTTCGGCCCACCTGCGCGGCCAACTGGGCCGAGTGAATGGTATGCATGCACCCTTTGGTGGGAGTTTTCTCGCCAAAGGGTCCCGACCGGATTCCGGTCGAAAATAATATTACCGACCACTTTTCGGTCGGGAATAAAAAATCCCAACCGAGATCAGGTCAGGATTTTTTTTGTGTGTTACCAATTGGATCCTGGTCGAAAATATTATTCCCGACCGGGATCGGTCGGTAATGATCGGAAATTTCCCGACCTGATTCCGGTCGGAATTTTCTGGTCGAGAAAAAGGGCAAATTCTTATAGTGACTTACGTTAAATAGGGGAGATGTATATAGTTAATTAGTTCAACTTGACTAATTAATACAATACCCCTTCATCCATATATATGACTTGGAAATAAAGTAACAAAAGCATGCACCTTAATTCTCTTAAAAGAAAAACCTAACATAAATTAACTAAAAAGAAAACAGCTGAAAATAAAAATGATGGTTCTTGTGCGATCGAGACTCAATTCTGGTCCGAGTAGTAGTAGCCTTCCACGCGTCCTCCACCATACTTTTTCCTTGTAATCAATCCTCGATCTTTTGAACCCCTTTATTTTGATTTTCAAATGAAATGCATAAGTATTTGATTAAATTAGGGTTTGTGCATGATTTTAAATTTAACTTCCTCTTCTTCTTCTAACTCATATAACATTAATCTTGACATGATATCGACAACTTACTACTACTAGCTCCTTGACTCTATAGATATCTATCTAACCCAATAAAAATGAACTGATGATCGAATTAATTAATATATATATATATATGTAATAAAACAAAAGGTCATGAAAGCTAGCATACATATACGGAACATGAGACAAGTGGTCAAGGTTGGACTATGTGTAGGGGTGTATGGGCCGGGTCGGGACCTTGGATCCCGACCCGCCCAGACGGGTTTTTCCCGGACGGTAAAAAATGCGTCCATTTTCCTCCCGCCTGGCCGGGAAAAAAGTCCCGGCCAGATACCCCGCGGGTCGGGAACGGGATTCGATTGAATCCCATTCCTGACCCGCAGGGTACCGATCATTAACGCACCACCACCACCAATCATTCACACCACCACCACCACCACCAATCATTCACACCACCACCACGAATCATTCGCACCATACCACCGATCATTCACGCACCACCACCACCAATCATTCACGCCACCACCACCACAGGTCATTCACGCACCAGCACCACCAATCATTCACACCACCACCACCGCCAATCATTCGCACAACCACCACCACCTCCCGTAGCACGCATAACACACACCACCACCAATCATTCACGCACCACTACCACCACCCTCACGCATGAATCCACCACCACTACCACTACCCTCACGCATGAATCCACCACCACCACCACACACACCGCAACATGCACAACACACACCACCACCAATCATTCGCGCACCACCACCACCACCCCCACGCACTGATCCACCACCACCACCACGCATGACAACAACCACAAATCCACATTCTCCATCCGCGCCTCTGCCGTCAACAACCACAATTAGGCTTAATTTTCCGAATTGGAGCTTTTCAATTGCCAATTAGGCTTAATTTTGTGCAGTTAGCTCTGGAGATCGGGATTCCTTCGGGAATCCCGATCACGCCGGGACTCCCCGCCGCCGATACTTTCTCTCGCGGCGGGAGGGAACGGGATCTGCTTGCCAGATCCCGTCCCAGGTGGTTCCTGTGGGCAGGGTTTCGATCCCGCGGGATCCCGACCCATAACAGGCCTAACTATGTGGCATATGCAACTTCAATGGATATCTGATGACGATCAAAGAAAATGAATTAGTACTAATATGTATAGATGAGTGACATATATATTTTCCTAAAGGCACATAATAATAATAATGAAAAAGGCAGACAAAAAAACTCATTAAATGAAAAACTATCGATCTTCAGTTAATCAATTTCCTAATATCACCTCTATTTGTACGTAACACTAATCTCTTGCTACATGAGCTCATCAAATTATCAGATTTAATTTCTTCGCACTTGACCAAAAAAGCATCACAAAAACTCCTACAATTGCTCATTGGGAGATTTCTTCTACACTCACGGGACAAATTAAGCTTACTTCAAAGCCATCAAATCTAGTTTTCTACATATCAAGCCAATAGTCCCAAATAAAAAGTTATAAATTAGTAAGATATATAAAGAAACAATATAATGTACAAGATGTCATAATTACCTTAAGACTGAAACGCTGCAATTATTTGGTTTGAAATTGGGGGTGATGATGGAAAAACGTGACTTACTGAGAAAGGAAATGAAATAATGACTCAGTCAATGAAGTGAGAGGTAATTTGAAGGGGGAGTTCCAGGTTTTTGCTTGAAAAACAATTGATATATACTATTTTAATTTGTGATGATATTTACTATTTCAAGGAATGTAAACTTTGTCATAGTATTTCTTTCATAATGTGAGGAAATAGATTTTATTACCATCACCTATTTTTTGTTAGGAAATCAGCCTTTCTAACAAAAAATAAAAAATTATATATAGTTTTCTTCTAGTCCCAATCACTACAAGATTTAGGGGGTTTTCGCAAACCCCTCTAGGGACCTCGGGACTGCTCGGCCCACCTGCGCGGCCAACTGGGCCGAGTGAATGGTAGGCATGCACCCTTTGGCGGGAGTTTTCTCGCCAAAGGGTCCCGACCGGATTCAGGTCGAGAATAATATTACCGACCACATTTCGGTCGGGAATAAAAAATCCCAACCGAGATCGGGTCGGGATTTTTTTTGTGTGTTACCAATTGGATCTTGGCCGAAAATATTATTCCCGACCGGGATCGGTCGGTAATGATCGGAAATTTTCCCGACCTGATTCCGGTCGGAATTTTCTGGTCGAGAAAAAGGGCAAATTCTTATAGTGACTTACGTTAAATAGGGGAGATATATATAGTTAATTAGTTCAACTTGACTAATTAATACAATACCCCTTCATGCATATATATGACTTGGAAATAAAGTAACAAAAGCATGCACCTTAATTCTCTTAAAAGAAAAACCTAACATAAATTAACTAAAAAGAAAACAGCTGAAAATAAAAATGATGGTTCTTGTGCGATCGAGACTCAATTCTGGTCCGAGTAGTAGTAGCCTTCCACGCGTCCTCAGCCATACTTTTTCCTTGTAATCAATCCTCGATCTTCTAAACCCCTTTATTTTGATTTTCAATTGAAATGCATAAGTATTTGATTAAATTAGGGTTTGTGCATGATTTTAAATTTAACTTCCTCTTCTTCTTCAAACACATATAACATTAATCTTGACATGATATCGACAACTTACTACTACTAGCTCCTTGACTCTATAGATATCTATCTAACCCAATAAAAATAAACTGATGATCGAATTAATTAATATATATATATATATATGTAATAAAACAAAAGGTCATGAAAGCTAGCATACATATACGGAACATGAGACAAGTGGTCAAGGTTGGACTATGTGTAGGGGTGTATGGGCCGGGTCGGGACCTTGGAACCCGACCCGCCCAGACGAGTTTTTCCCGGACGGGAAAAAACGCGTCTATTTTCCTCCCGCCTGGCTGGGAAAAAAGTCCCGGCCAGTTACCCCGCGGGTCGGAAACGGGATTCGATTGAATCTCGTTCCTGACCCGCGGGGTCCCGATCATTCACGCACCACCACCACCAATCATTCACACCACCACCACCGCCAATCATTCGCACAACCACCACAACCTCCCGCAGCACGCATAACACACACCACCACCAATCATTCACGCAACACTACCTCCACCCCCACGCACGGATCCACCACCACCACCACACACACCGCAACATGCACAACACACACCACCACCAATCATTCGCGCACCACCACCACCACCCCCACGCACTGATCCACCACCACCACCACGCACGACAACAACCACAAATCCACATTCTCCATCCGCGCCTCCGCCGTCAACAACCACAATTAGGCTTAATTTTCCGAATTGGAGCTTTTCAATTGCCAATTAGGCTTAATTTTGTGCAGTTAGCTCTGGAGATCGGGATTCCTTCGCCGAGACTCCCCGCCGCCGATACTTTCTCTCGCAGCGGGAGGGAACGGGATCTGCTTGCCAGATCCCGTCCCAGGTGGTTCCTGTGGGCAGGGTTTCGATCCCGCGGGATCCCGACCCATAACAGGCCTAACTATGTGGCATATGCAACTTCAATGGATATCTGATGACGATCAAAGAAAATGAATTAGTACTAATATGTATAGATGAGTGACATATATATTTTCCTAAAGGCACATAATAATAATAATGAAAAAGGCAGACAAAAAAACTCATTAAATGAAAAAACTATCGATCTTCAGTTAATCAATGTCCTAATATCACCTCTATTTGTACGTAACACTAATCTCTTGCTACATGAGCTCATCAAATTATCAGTTTTAATTTCTTCGCACTTGACCAAAAAAGCATCACAAAAACTCCTACAATTGCTCATTGGGAGATTTCTTCTACACTCACGGGACAAATTAAGCTTACTTCAAAGCCATCAAATCTAGTTTTCTACATATCAAGCCAATAGTCCCAAATAAAAAGTTATAAATTAGTAAGATATATAAAGAAACAATATAATGTACAAGATGTCATAATTACCTTAAGACTGAAACGCTGCAATTATTTGGTTTGAAATTGGGGGTGATGATGGAAAAACGTGACTTACTGAGAAAGGAAATGAAATAATGACTCAGTCAATGAAGTGAGAGGTAATTTGAAGGGGGAGTTCCAGGTTTTTGCTTGAAAAACAATTGATATATACTATTTTAATTTGTGATGATATTTACTATTTCAAGGAATGTAAACTTTGTCATAGTATTTCTTTCATAATGTGAGGAAATAGATTTTATTACCATCACCTATTTTTTGTTAGGAAATCAGCCTTTCTAACAAAAAATAAAAAATTATATATAGTTTTCTTCTAGTCCCAATCACTACAAGATTTAGGGGGTTTTCGCAAACCCCTCTAGGGACCTCGGGACTGCTCGGCCCACCTGCGCGGCCAACTGGGCCGAGTGAATGGTAGGCATGCACCCTTTGGCGGGAGTTTTCTCGCCAAAGGGTCCCGACCGGATTCAGGTCGAGAATAATATTACCGACCACATTTCGGTCGGGAATAAAAAATCCCAACCGAGATCGGGTCGGGATTTTTTTTGTGTGTTACCAATTGGATCTTGGCCGAAAATATTATTCCCGACCGGGATCGGTCGGTAATGATCGGAAATTTTCCCGACCTGATTCCGGTCGGAATTTTCTGGTCGAGAAAAAGGGCAAATTCTTATAGTGACTTACGTTAAATAGGGGAGATATATATAGTTAATTAGTTCAACTTGACTAATTAATACAATACCCCTTCATGCATATATATGACTTGGAAATAAAGTAACAAAAGCATGCACCTTAATTCTCTTAAAAGAAAAACCTAACATAAATTAACTAAAAAGAAAACAGCTGAAAATAAAAATGATGGTTCTTGTGCGATCGAGACTCAATTCTGGTCCGAGTAGTAGTAGCCTTCCACGCGTCCTCCACCATACTTTTTCCTTGTAATCAATCCTCGATCTTTTGAACCCCTTTATTTTGATTTTCAAATGAAATGCATAAGTATTTGATTAAATTAGGGTTTGTGCATGATTTTAAATTTAACTTCCTCTTCTTCTTCTAACTCATATAACATTAATCTTGACATGATATCGACAACTTACTACTACTAGCTCCTTGACTCTATAGATATCTATCTAACCCAATAAAAATGAACTGATGATCGAATTAATTAATATATATATATATATATGTAATAAAACAAAAGGTCATGAAAGCTAGCATACATATACGGAACATGAGACAAGTGGTCAAGGTTGGACTATGTGTAGGGGTGTATGGGCCGGGTCGGGACCTTGGATCCCGACCCGCCCAGACGGGTTTTTCCCGGACGGTAAAAAATGCGTCCATTTTCCTCCCGCCTGGCCGGGAAAAAAGTCCCGGCCAGTTACCCCGCGGGTCGGGAACGGGATTCGATTGAATCCCATTCCTGACCCGCAGGGTACCAATCATTAACGCACCACCACCACCAATCATTCACACCACCACCACCACCACCAATCATTCACACCACCACCACGAATCATTCGCACCATACCACCGATCATTCACGCACCACCACCACCAATCATTCACGCCACCACCACCACAGGTCATTCACGCACCAGCACCACCAATCATTCACACCACCACCACCGCCAATCATTCGCACAACCACCACCACCTCCCGTAGCACGCATAACACACACCACCACCAATCATTCACGCACCACTACCACCACCCTCACGCATGAATCCACCACCACTACCACTACCCTCACGCATGAATCCACCACCACCACCACACACACCGCAACATGCACAACACACACCACCACCAATCATTCGCGCACCACCACCACCACCCCCACGCACTGATCCACCACCACCACCACGCATGACAACAACCACAAATCCACATTCTCCATCCGCGCCTCTGCCGTCAACAACCACAATTAGGCTTAATTTTCCGAATTGGAGCTTTTCAATTGCCAATTAGGCTTAATTTTGTGCAGTTAGCTCTGGAGATCGGGATTCCTTCGGGAATCCCGATCACGCCGGGACTCCCCGCCGCCGATACTTTCTCTCGCGGCGGGAGGGAACGGGATCTGCTTGCCAGATCCCGTCCCAGGTGGTTCCTGTGGGCAGGGTTTCGATCCCGCGGGATCCCGACCCATAACAGGCCTAACTATGTGGCATATGCAACTTCAATGGATATCTGATGACGATCAAAGAAAATGAATTAGTACTAATATGTATAGATGAGTGACATATATATTTTCCTAAAGGCACATAATAATAATAATGAAAAAGGCAGACAAAAAAACTCATTAAATGAAAAACTATCGATCTTCAGTTAATCAATTTCCTAATATCACCTCTATTTGTACGTAACACTAATCTCTTGCTACATGAGCTCATCAAATTATCAGATTTAATTTCTTCGCACTTGACCAAAAAAGCATCACAAAAACTCCTACAATTGCTCATTGGGAGATTTCTTCTACACTCACGGGACAAATTAAGCTTACTTCAAAGCCATCAAATCTAGTTTTCTACATATCAAGCCAATAGTCCCAAATAAAAAGTTATAAATTAGTAAGATATATAAAGAAACAATATAATGTACAAGATGTCATAATTACCTTAAGACTGAAACGCTGCAATTATTTGGTTTGAAATTGGGGGTGATGATGGAAAAACGTGACTTACTGAGAAAGGAAATGAAATAATGACTCAGTCAATGAAGTGAGAGGTAATTTGAAGGGGGAGTTCCAGGTTTTTGCTTGAAAAACAATTGATATATACTATTTTAATTTGTGATGATATTTACTATTTCAAGGAATGTAAACTTTGTCATAGTATTTCTTTCATAATGTGAGGAAATAGATTTTATTACCATCACCTATTTTTTGTTAGGAAATCAGCCTTTCTAACAAAAAATAAAAAATTATATATAGTTTTCTTCTAGTCCCAATCACTACAAGATTTAGGGGGTTTTCGCAAACCCCTCTAGGGACCTCGGGACTGCTCGGCCCACCTGCGCGGCCAACTGGGCCGAGTGAATGGTAGGCATGCACCCTTTGGCGGGAGTTTTCTCGCCAAAGGGTCCCGACCGGATTCAGGTCGAGAATAATATTACCGACCACATTTCGGTCGGGAATAAAAAATCCCAACCGAGATCGGGTCGGGATTTTTTTTGTGTGTTACCAATTGGATCTTGGCCGAAAATATTATTCCCGACCGGGATCGGTCGGTAATGATCGGAAATTTTCCCGACCTGATTCCGGTCGGAATTTTCTGGTCGAGAAAAAGGGCAAATTCTTATAGTGACTTACGTTAAATAGGGGAGATATATATAGTTAATTAGTTCAACTTGACTAATTAATACAATACCCCTTCATGCATATATATGACTTGGAAATAAAGTAACAAAAGCATGCACCTTAATTCTCTTAAAAGAAAAACCTAACATAAATTAACTAAAAAGAAAACAGCTGAAAATAAAAATGATGGTTCTTGTGCGATCGAGACTCAATTCTGGTCCGAGTAGTAGTAGCCTTCCACGCGTCCTCAGCCATACTTTTTCCTTGTAATCAATCCTCGATCTTCTAAACCCCTTTATTTTGATTTTCAATTGAAATGCATAAGTATTTGATTAAATTAGGGTTTGTGCATGATTTTAAATTTAACTTCCTCTTCTTCTTCAAACACATATAACATTAATCTTGACATGATATCGACAACTTACTACTACTAGCTCCTTGACTCTATAGATATCTATCTAACCCAATAAAAATAAACTGATGATCGAATTAATTAATATATATATATATGTAATAAAACAAAAGGTCATGAAAGCTAGCATACATATACGGAACATGAGACAAGTGGTCAAGGTTGGACTATGTGTAGGGGTGTATGGGCCGGGTCGGGACCTTGGAACCCGACCCGCCCAGACGAGTTTTTCCCGGACGGGAAAAAACGCGTCTATTTTCCTCCCGCCTGGCTGGGAAAAAAGTCCCGGCCAGTTACCCCGCGGGTCGGAAACGGGATTCGATTGAATCTCGTTCCTGACCCGCGGGGGTCCCGATCATTCACGCACCACCACCACCAATCATTCACACCACCACCACCGCCAATCATTCGCACAACCACCACAACCTCCCGCAGCACGCATAACACACACCACCACCAATCATTCACGCAACACTACCTCCACCCCCACGCACGGATCCACCACCACCACCACACACACCGCAACATGCACAACACACACCACCACCAATCATTCGCGCACCACCACCACCACCCCCACGCACTGATCCACCACCACCACCACGCACGACAACAACCACAAATCCACATTCTCCATCCGCGCCTCCGCCGTCAACAACCACAATTAGGCTTAATTTTCCGAATTGGAGCTTTTCAATTGCCAATTAGGCTTAATTTTGTGCAGTTAGCTCTGGAGATCGGGATTCCTTCGCCGAGACTCCCCGCCGCCGATACTTTCTCTCGCAGCGGGAGGGAACGGGATCTGCTTGCCAGATCCCGTCCCAGGTGGTTCCTGTGGGCAGGGTTTCGATCCCGCGGGATCCCGACCCATAACAGGCCTAACTATGTGGCATATGCAACTTCAATGGATATCTGATGACGATCAAAGAAAATGAATTAGTACTAATATGTATAGATGAGTGACATATATATTTTCCTAAAGGCACATAATAATAATAATGAAAAAGGCAGACAAAAAAACTCATTAAATGAAAAAACTATCGATCTTCAGTTAATCAATGTCCTAATAT
Source organism: Linaria vulgaris (assembly GCA_948329865.1). Taxonomy (NCBI): domain Eukaryota; kingdom Viridiplantae; phylum Streptophyta; class Magnoliopsida; order Lamiales; family Plantaginaceae; genus Linaria; species Linaria vulgaris. Next base: position 7,616,256 of record OX415249.1, on the reverse strand, counting down.
CACCTCTATTTGTACGTAACACTAATCTCTTGCTACATGAGCTCATCAAATTATCAGTTTTAATTTCTTCGCACTTGACCAAAAAAGCATCACAAAAACTCCTACAATTGCTCATTGGGAGATTTCTTCTACACTCACGGGACAAATTAAGCTTACTTCAAAGCCATCAAATCTAGTTTTCTACATATCAAGCCAATAGTCCCAAATAAAAAGTTATAAATTAGTAAGATATATAAAGAAACAATATAATGTACAAGATGTCATAATTACCTTAAGACTGAAACGCTGCAATTATTTGGTTTGAAATTGGGGGTGATGATGGAAAAACGTGACTTACTGAGAAAGGAAATGAAATAATGACTCAGTCAATGAAGTGAGAGGTAATTTGAAGGGGGAGTTCCAGGTTTTTGCTTGAAAAACAATTGATATATACTATTTTAATTTGTGATGATATTTACTATTTCAAGGAATGTAAACTTTGTCATAGTATTTCTTTCATAATGTGAGGAAATAGATTTTATTACCATCACCTATTTTTTGTTAGGAAATCAGCCTTTCTAACAAAAAATAAAAAATTATATATAGTTTTCTTCTAGTCCCAATCACTACAAGATTTAGGGGGTTTTCGCAAACCCCTCTAGGGACCTCGGGACTGCTCGGCCCACCTGCGCGGCCAACTGGGCCGAGTGAATGGTAGGCATGCACCCTTTGGCGGGAGTTTTCTCGCCAAAGGGTCCCGACCGGATTCAGGTCGAGAATAATATTACCGACCACATTTCGGTCGGGAATAAAAAATCCCAACCGAGATCGGGTCGGGATTTTTTTTGTGTGTTACCAATTGGATCTTGGCCGAAAATATTATTCCCGACCGGGATCGGTCGGTAATGATCGGAAATTTTCCCGACCTGATTCCGGTCGGAATTTTCTGGTCGAGAAAAAGGGCAAATTCTTATAGTGACTTACGTTAAATAGGGGAGATATATATAGTTAATTAGTTCAACTTGACTAATTAATACAATACCCCTTCATGCATATATATGACTTGGAAATAAAGTAACAAAAGCATGCACCTTAATTCTCTTAAAAGAAAAACCTAACATAAATTAACTAAAAAGAAAACAGCTGAAAATAAAAATGATGGTTCTTGTGCGATCGAGACTCAATTCTGGTCCGAGTAGTAGTAGCCTTCCACGCGTCCTCAGCCATACTTTTTCCTTGTAATCAATCCTCGATCTTCTAAACCCCTTTATTTTGATTTTCAATTGAAATGCATAAGTATTTGATTAAATTAGGGTTTGTGCATGATTTTAAATTTAACTTCCTCTTCTTCTTCTAACACATATAACATTAATCTTGACATGATATCGACAACTTACTACTACTAGCTCCTTGACTCTATAGATATCTATCTAACCCAATAAAAATAAACTGATGATCGAATTAATTAATATATATATATATATATGTAATAAAACAAAAGGTCATGAAAGCTATCATACATATACGGAACATGAGACAAGTGGTCAAGGTTGGACTATGTGTAGGGGTGTATGGGCCGGGTCGGGACCTTGGAACCCGACCCGCCCAGACGAGTTTTTCCCGGACGGGAAAAAACGCGTCTATTTTCCTCCCGCCTGGCTGGGAAAAAAGTCCCGGCCAGTTACCCCGCGGGTCGGAAACGGGATTCGATTGAATCTCGTTCCTGACCCGCGGGGTCCCGATCATTAAAGCACCACCACCACCAATCATTCACACCACCACCACCGCCAATCATTCGCACAACCACCACAACCTCCCGCAGCACGCATAACACACACCACCACCAATCATTCACGCAACACTACCTCCACCCCCACGCACGGATCCACCACCACCACCACACACACCGCAACATGCACAACACACACCACCACCAATCATTCGCGCACCACCACCACCACCCCCACGCACTGATCCACCACCACCACCACGCACGACAACAACCACAAATCCACATTCTCCATCCGCGCCTCCGCCGTCAACAACCACAATTAGGCTTAATTTTCCGAATTGGAGCTTTTCAATTGCCAATTAGGCTTAATTTTGTGCAGTTAGCTCTGGAGATCGGGATTCCTTCGCCGAGACTCCCCGCCGCCGATACTTTCTCTCGCAGCGGGAGGGAACGGGATCTGCTTGCCAGATCCCGTCCCAGGTGGTTCCTGTGGGCAGGGTTTCGATCCCGCGGGATCCCGACCCATAACAGGCCTAACTATGTGGCATATGCAACTTCAATGGATATCTGATGACGATCAAAGAAAATGAATTAGTACTAATATGTATAGATGAGTGACATATATATTTTCCTAAAGGCACATAATAATAATAATGAAAAAGGCAGACAAAAAAACTCATTAAATGAAAAAACTATCGATCTTCAGTTAATCAATGTCCTAATATCACCTCTATTTGTACGTAACACTAATCTCTTGCTACATGAGCTCATCAAATTATCAGTTTTAATTTCTTCGCACTTGACCAAAAAAGCATCACAAAAACTCCTACAATTGCTCATTGGGAGATTTCTTCTACACTCACGGGACAAATTAAGCTTACTTCAAAGCCATCAAATCTAGTTTTCTACATATCAAGCCAATAGTCCCAAATAAAAAGTTATAAATTAGTAAGATATATAAAGAAACAATATAATGTACAAGATGTCATAATTACCTTAAGACTGAAACGCTGCAATTATTTGGTTTGAAATTGGGGGTGATGATGGAAAAACGTGACTTACTGAGAAAGGAAATGAAATAATGACTCAGTCAATGAAGTGAGAGGTAATTTGAAGGGGGAGTTCCAGGTTTTTGCTTGAAAAACAATTGATATATACTATTTTAATTTGTGATGATATTTACTATTTCAAGGAATGTAAACTTTGTCATAGTATTTCTTTCATAATGTGAGGAAATAGATTTTATTACCATCACCTATTTTTTGTTAGGAAATCAGCCTTTCTAACAAAAAATAAAAAATTATATATAGTTTTCTTCTAGTCCCAATCACTACAAGATTTAGGGGGTTTTCGCAAACCCCTCTAGGGACCTCGGGACTGCTCGGCCCACCTGCGCGGCCAACTGGGCCGAGTGAATGGTAGGCATGCACCCTTTGGCGGGAGTTTTCTCGCCAAAGGGTCCCGACCGGATTCAGGTCGAGAATAATATTACCGACCACATTTCGGTCGGGAATAAAAAATCCCAACCGAGATCGGGTCGGGATTTTTTTTGTGTGTTACCAATTGGATCTTGGCCGAAAATATTATTCCCGACCGGGATCGGTCGGTAATGATCGGAAATTTTCCCGACCTGATTCCGGTCGGAATTTTCTGGTCGAGAAAAAGGGCAAATTCTTATAGTGACTTACGTTAAATAGGGGAGATATATATAGTTAATTAGTTCAACTTGACTAATTAATACAATACCCCTTCATGCATATATATGACTTGGAAATAAAGTAACAAAAGCATGCACCTTAATTCTCTTAAAAGAAAAACCTAACATAAATTAACTAAAAAGAAAACAGCTGAAAATAAAAATGATGGTTCTTGTGCGATCGAGACTCAATTCTGGTCCGAGTAGTAGTAGCCTTCCACGCGTCCTCAGCCATACTTTTTCCTTGTAATCAATCCTCGATCTTCTAAACCCCTTTATTTTGATTTTCAATTGAAATGCATAAGTATTTGATTAAATTAGGGTTTGTGCATGATTTTAAATTTAACTTCCTCTTCTTCTTCTAACACATATAACATTAATCTTGACATGATATCGACAACTTACTACTACTAGCTCCTTGACTCTATAGATATCTATCTAACCCAATAAAAATAAACTGATGATCGAATTAATTAATATATATATATATATATGTAATAAAACAAAAGGTCATGAAAGCTATCATACATATACGGAACATGAGACAAGTGGTCAAGGTTGGACTATGTGTAGGGGTGTATGGGCCGGGTCGGGACCTTGGAACCCGACCCGCCCAGACGAGTTTTTCCCGGACGGGAAAAAACGCGTCTATTTTCCTCCCGCCTGGCTGGGAAAAAAGTCCCGGCCAGTTACCCCGCGGGTCGGAAACGGGATTCGATTGAATCTCGTTCCTGACCCGCGGGGTCCCGATCATTAAAGCACCACCACCACCAATCATTCACACCACCACCACCGCCAATCATTCGCACAACCACCACAACCTCCCGCAGCACGCATAACACACACCACCACCAATCATTCACGCAACACTACCTCCACCCCCACGCACGGATCCACCACCACCACCACACACACCGCAACATGCACAACACACACCACCACCAATCATTCGCGCACCACCACCACCACCCCCACGCACTGATCCACCACCACCACCACGCACGACAACAACCACAAATCCACATTCTCCATCCGCGCCTCCGCCGTCAACAACCACAATTAGGCTTAATTTTCCGAATTGGAGCTTTTCAATTGCCAATTAGGCTTAATTTTGTGCAGTTAGCTCTGGAGATCGGGATTCCTTCGCCGAGACTCCCCGCCGCCGATACTTTCTCTCGCAGCGGGAGGGAACGGGATCTGCTTGCCAGATCCCGTCCCAGGTGGTTCCTGTGGGCAGGGTTTCGATCCCGCGGGATCCCGACCCATAACAGGCCTAACTATGTGGCATATGCAACTTCAATGGATATCTGATGACGATCAAAGAAAATGAATTAGTACTAATATGTATAGATGAGTGACATATATATTTTCCTAAAGGCACATAATAATAATAATGAAAAAGGCAGACAAAAAAACTCATTAAATGAAAAAACTATCGATCTTCAGTTAATCAATGTCCTAATATCACCTCTATTTGTACGTAACACTAATCTCTTGCTACATGAGCTCATCAAATTATCAGTTTTAATTTCTTCGCACTTGACCAAAAAAGCATCACAAAAACTCCTACAATTGCTCATTGGGAGATTTCTTCTACACTCACGGGACAAATTAAGCTTACTTCAAAGCCATCAAATCTAGTTTTCTACATATCAAGCCAATAGTCCCAAATAAAAAGTTATAAATTAGTAAGATATATAAAGAAACAATATAATGTACAAGATGTCATAATTACCTTAAGACTGAAACGCTGCAATTATTTGGTTTGAAATTGGGGGTGATGATGGAAAAACGTGACTTACTGAGAAAGGAAATGAAATAATGACTCAGTCAATGAAGTGAGAGGTAATTTGAAGGGGGAGTTCCAGGTTTTTGCTTGAAAAACAATTGATATATACTATTTTAATTTGTGATGATATTTACTATTTCAAGGAATGTAAACTTTGTCATAGTATTTCTTTCATAATGTGAGGAAATAGATTTTATTACCATCACCTATTTTTTGTTAGGAAATCAGCCTTTCTAACAAAAAATAAAAAATTATATATAGTTTTCTTCTAGTCCCAATCACTACAAGATTTAGGGGGTTTTCGCAAACCCCTCTAGGGACCTCGGGACTGCTCGGCCCACCTGCGCGGCCAACTGGGCCGAGTGAATGGTAGGCATGCACCCTTTGGCGGGAGTTTTCTCGCCAAAGGGTCCCGACCGGATTCAGGTCGAGAATAATATTACCGACCACATTTCGGTCGGGAATAAAAAATCCCAACCGAGATCGGGTCGGGATTTTTTTTGTGTGTTACCAATTGGATCTTGGCCGAAAATATTATTCCCGACCGGGATCGGTCGGTAATGATCGGAAATTTTCCCGACCTGATTCCGGTCGGAATTTTCTGGTCGAGAAAAAGGGCAAATTCTTATAGTGACTTACGTTAAATAGGGGAGATATATATAGTTAATTAGTTCAACTTGACTAATTAATACAATACCCCTTCATGCATATATATGACTTGGAAATAAAGTAACAAAAGCATGCACCTTAATTCTCTTAAAAGAAAAACCTAACATAAATTAACTAAAAAGAAAACAGCTGAAAATAAAAATGATGGTTCTTGTGCGATCGAGACTCAATTCTGGTCCGAGTAGTAGTAGCCTTCCACGCGTCCTCAGCCATACTTTTTCCTTGTAATCAATCCTCGATCTTCTAAACCCCTTTATTTTGATTTTCAATTGAAATGCATAAGTATTTGATTAAATTAGGGTTTGTGCATGCTTTTAAATTTAACTTCCTCTTCTTCTTCTAACACATATAACATTAATCTTGACATGATATCGACAACTTACTACTACTAGCTCCTTGACTCTATAGATATCTATCTAACCCAATAAAAATAAACTGATGATCGAATTAATTAATATATATATATATATGTAATAAAACAAAAGGTCATGAAAGCTATCATACATATACGGAACATGAGACAAGTGGTCAAGGTTGGACTATGTGTAGGGGTGTATGGGCCGGGTCGGGACCTTGGAACCCGACCCGCCCAGACGAGTTTTTCCCGGACGGGAAAAAACGCGTCTATTTTCCTCCCGCCTGGCTGGGAAAAAAGTCCCGGCCAGTTACCCCGCGGGTCGGAAACGGGATTCGATTGAATCTCGTTCCTGACCCGCGGGGTCCCGATCATTAAAGCACCACCACCACCAATCATTCACACCACCACCACCGCCAATCATTCGCACAACCACCACAACCTCCCGCAGCACGCATAACACACACCACCACCAATCATTCACGCAACACTACCTCCACCCCCACGCACGGATCCACCACCACCACCACACACACCGCAACATGCACAACACACACCACCACCAATCATTCGCGCACCACCACCACCACCCCCACGCACTGATCCACCACCACCACCACGCACGACAACAACCACAAATCCACATTCTCCATCCGCGCCTCCGCCGTCAACAACCACAATTAGGCTTAATTTTCCGAATTGGAGCTTTTCAATTGCCAATTAGGCTTAATTTTGTGCAGTTAGCTCTGGAGATCGGGATTCCTTCGCCGAGACTCCCCGCCGCCGATACTTTCTCTCGCAGCGGGAGGGAACGGGATCTGCTTGCCAGATCCCGTCCCAGGTGGTTCCTGTGGGCAGGGTTTCGATCCCGCGGGATCCCGACCCATAACAGGCCTAACTATGTGGCATATGCAACTTCAATGGATATCTGATGACGATCAAAGAAAATGAATTAGTACTAATATGTATAGATGAGTGACATATATATTTTCCTAAAGGCACATAATAATAATAATGAAAAAGGCAGACAAAAAAACTCATTAAATGAAAAAACTATCGATCTTCAGTTAATCAATGTCCTAATATCACCTCTATTTGTACGTAACACTAATCTCTTGCTACATGAGCTCATCAAATTATCAGTTTTAATTTCTTCGCACTTGACCAAAAAAGCATCACAAAAACTCCTACAATTGCTCATTGAGAGATTTCTTCTACACTCACGGGACAAATTAAGCTTACTTCAAAGCCATCAAATCTAGTTTTCTACATATCAAGCCAATAGTCCCAAATAAAAAGTTATAAATTAGTAAGATATATAAAGAAATAATATAATGTAAAAGATGTCATAATTACCTTAAGACTGAAACGCTGCAATTATTTGATTTGAAATTGGGGGTGATGATGGAAAAACGTAACTTACTGAGAAAGGAAATAAAATAATGACTCAATCAATGAAGTGAGAGGTAATTTGAAGGGGAAGTTCCAGGTTTTTGCCTGAAAAACAATTGATATATACTATTTTAATTTGTGATGATATTTACTATTTCAAGGAATGTAAACTTTGTCATAGTATTTCTTTCATAATGTGAGGAAATAGATTTTATTACCATCACGTATTTTTTGTTAGGAAATCAGCCTTTCTAACAAAAAATAAAAAATTATATATAGTTTTCTTCTAGTCCCAATCACTACAAGATTTAGGGGGTTTTCGCAACCCCCCCTGGGGACCTCGGGACTGCTCGGCCCACCTGCGCGGCCAACTGGGCCGAGTGAATGGTAGGCATGCACCCTTTGGCGGGAGTTTTCTCGCCAAATGGTCCCGAACGGATTCCGGTCGAAAATAAAATTACCGACCACTTTTCGGTCGGGAATAAAAAATCCCAACCGAGATCGGGTCAGGATTTTTTTTGTGTGTTACCAATTGGATCCTGGTCGAAAATATTATTCCCGACCGGGATCGGTCGGTAATGATCGGAAATTTTCCCGACCTGATTCCGGTCGGAATTTTCTGGTCGAGAAAAAGGGCAAATTCTTATAGTGACTTACGTTAAATAGGGGAGATATATATAGTTAATTAGTTCAACTTGACTAATTAATACAATACCCCTTCATGCATATATATGACTTGGAAATAAAGTAACAAAAGCATGCACCTTAATTCTCTTAAAAGAAAAACCTAACATAAATTAACTAAAAAGAAAACAGCTGAAAATAAAAATGATGGTTCTTGTGCGATCGAGACTCAATTCTGGTCCGAGTAGTAGTAGCCTTCCACGCGTCCTCCGCCATACTTTTTCCTTGTAATCAATCCTCGATCTTCTGAACCCCTTTATTTTGATTTTCAATTGAAATGCATAAGTATTTGATTAAATTAGGGTTTGTGCATGATTTTAAATTTAACTTCCTCTTCTTCTTCTAACACATATAACATTAATCTTGACATGATATCGACAACTTACTACTACTAGCTCCTTGACTCTATAGATATCTATCTAACCCAATAAAAATGAACTGATGATCGAATTAATTAATATATATATATATATATATATATATGTAATAAAACAAAAGGTCATGAAAGCTAGCATACATATACGGAACATGAGACAAGTGGTGAAGGTTGGACTATGTGTAGGGGTGTATGGGCCGGGTCGGGACCTTGGAACCCGACCCGCCCAGACGAGTTTTTCCCGGACGGGAAAAAACGTGTCTATTTTCCTGCCGACTGGCCGGGAAAAAAGTCCCGGCCAGTTACCCCGCGGGTCGGAAACGGGATTCGATTGAATCTCGTTCCTGACCTGCGGGGTCCCGATCATTCACGCACCACCACCACCAATCATGCACACCACCACCACCACCACCAATCATTCACACCACCACCACGAATCATTCGCACCATACCACCGATCATTCATGCACCACCACCACCAATCATTCTCACCACCACCACCACGCACCACCACCACCAATCATTCACACGACCACCACCACAGATCATTCACGCACCACCACCACCAATCATTCACACCACCACCACCGCCAATCATTCGCACAACCACCACCACCTCCCGCAGCACGCATAACACACACCACCACCAATCATTCACGCACCACTACCTCCACCCCCACGCACGGATCCACCACTACCACCACACACACCGCAACATGCACAACACACACCACCACCAATCATTCGCGCACCACCACCACCACCCCCACGCACTGATCCACCACCACCACCACGCACGACAACAACCACAAATCCACATTCTCCATCCGCGCCTCCGCCGTCAACAACCACAATTAGGCTTAATTTTCCGAATTGGAGCTTTTCAATTGCCAATTAGGCTTAATTTTGTGCAGTTAGCTCTGGAGATCGGGATTCCTTCGCCGGGACTCCCCGCCGCCGATAGTTTCTCTCGAGGCGGGAGGGAACGGGATCTGCTTGCCAGATCCCGTCCCAGGTGGTTCCTGTGGGCAGGGTTTCGATCCCGCGGGATCTCGACCCATAACAGGCCTAACTATGTGGCATATGCAACTTCAATGGATATCTGATGACGATCAAAGAAAATGAATTAGTACTAATATGTATAGATGAGTGACATATATATTTTCCTAAAGGCACATAATAATAATAATGAAAAAGGCAGACAAAAAAACTCATTAAATGAAAAAACTATCGATCTTCAGTTAATCAATGTCATAATATCACCTCTATTTGTACGTAACACTAATCTCTTGCTACATGAGCTCATCAAATTATCAGTTTTAATTTCTTCGCACTTGACCAAAAAAGCATCACAAAAACTCCTACAATTGCTCATTGAGAGATTTCTTCTACACTCACGAGACAAATTAAGCTTACTTCAAAGCCATCAAATCTAGTTTTCTACATATCAAGCCAATAGTCCCAAATAAAAAGTTATAAATTAGTAAGATATATAAAGAAATAATATAATGTAAAAGATGTCATAATTACCTTAAGACTGAAACGCTGCAATTATTTGATTTGAAATTGGGGGTGATGATTGAAAAACGTGACTTACTGAGAAAGGAAATGAAATAATGACTCAATCAATGAAGTGAGAGGTAATTTGAAGGGGAAGTTCCAGGTTTTTGCTTGAAAAACAATTGATATATACTATTTTAATTTGTGATGATATTTACTATTTCAAGGAATGTAAACTTTGTCATAGTATTTCTTTCATAATGTGAGGAAATAGATTTTATTACCATCACGTATTTTTTGTTAGGAAATCAGCCTTTCTAACAAAAAATAAAAAATTATATATAGTTTTCTTCTAGTCCCAATCACTACAAGATTTAGGGGGTTTTCGCAACCCCCCCTGGGGACCTCGGGACGGCTCGGCCCACCTGCGCGGCCAACTGGGCCGAGTGAATGGTAGGCATGCACCCTTTGCCGGGAGTTTTCTCGCCAAAGGGTCCCGACCGGATTCCGGTCGAGAATAATATTATCGACCACTTTTCGGTCGGGAAGAAAAAATCCCAACCGAGATCGGTTCAGGATTTTTTTTGTGTGTTACCAATTGGATCCTGGTCGAAAATATTATTCCCGACCGGGATCGGTCGGTAATGGTCGGAAATTTTCCCGACCTGATTCCGGTCGTAATTTTCTGGTCGAGAAAAAGGGCAAAATCTTATAGTGACTTACGTTAAATAGGGGAGATATATATAGTTAATTAGTTCAACTTGACTAATTAATACAATACCCCTTCATGCATATATATGACTTGGAAATAAAGTAACAAAAGCATGCACCTTAATTCTCTTAAAAGAAAAACCTAACATAAATTAACTAAAAAGAAAACAGCTGAAAATAAAAATGATGGTTCTTGGGCGATCGAGACTCAGTTCTGGTCCGAGTAGTAGTAGCCTTCCACGCGTCCTAAGCCATACTTTTTCCTTGTAATCAATCCTCGATCTTCTGAACCCCTTTATTTTGATTTTCAATTGAAATGCATAAGTATTTGATTAAATTAGGGTTTGTGCATGATTTTAAATTTAACTTCCTCTTCTTCTTCTAACACATATAACATTAATCCTGACATGATATCGACAACTTACTACTACTAGCTCCTTGACTCTATAGATATCTATCTAACCCAATAAAAATGAGCTGATGATCGAATTAATATATATATATATATATATATGTAATAAAACAAAAGGTCATGAAAGCTAGCATACATATACGGAACATGAGACAAGTGGTCAAGGTTGGACTATGTGTAGGAGTGTATGGGCCGGGTCGGGACCTTGGAACCCGACCCGCGCAGACGGGTTTTTCCCGGACGGGAAAAAACCCGTCCATTTTCCTCCCGCCTGGCCGGGAAAAAAGTCCCGGCCATTTACCCCGCGGGTCGGGAACGGGATTCAATTGAATCCCGTTCCTGACCCGCGGGGTCCCGATCATTCACGCACCACCACCACCAATCATTCACACCACCACCACAACCACCAATCATTCACACCACCACCACCAATCATTCGCACCATACCATCGATCATTCACGCACCACCACCACCAATCATTCTCACCACCACCACCACGCACCACCACCACCAATCATTCACGCCACCACCACCACAGATCATTCACGCACCACCACCACCAATCATTCACACCACCACCACCACCAATCATTCGCACAACCACCACCACCTCCCGCAGCACGCATAACACACACCACCACCAATCATTCACGCACCACTACCACCACCCCCACGCACGAATCCACCACCACCACCACACACACCGCAACATGCACAACACACACCACCACCAATCATTCGCGCAGCACCACCACCACCCCCACGCACTAAACCACCACCACCACTACGCACGACAACAACCACAAATCCACATTCTCCATCCGCGCCTCCGCCGTCAACAACCACAATTAGGCTTAATTTTCCGAATTGGAGCTTTTCAATTGCCAATTAGGCTTAATTTTGTGCAGTTAGCTCTGGATATTGGGATTCCTTCGGGAATCCCAATCACGCCGGGACTCCCCGCCGCCGATACTTTCTCTCCCGGCGGGAGGGAACGGGATCTGCTTGCCAGATCCCGTCCCAGGTGGTTCCTGTGGGCAGGGTTTCGATCCCGCGGGATCCCGACCCATAACAGGCCTAACTATGTGGCATATGCAACTTCAATGGATATCTGATGACGATCAAAGAAAATGAATTAGTACTAATATGTATAGATGAGTGACATATATATTTTCCTAAAGGCACATAATAATAATAATGAAAAAGGCAGACAAAAAAACTCATTAAATGAAAAACTATCGATCTTCAGTTAATCAATGTCCTAATATCACCTCTATTTGTACGTAACACTAATCTCTTGCTACATGAGCTCATCAAATTATCAGATTTAATTTCTTCGCACTTGACCAAAAAAGCATCACAAAAACTCCTACAATTGCTCATTGAGAGATTTCTTCTACACTCACGGGACAAATTAAGCTTACTTCAAAGCCATCAAATCTAGTTTTCTACATATCAAGCCAATAGTCCCAAATAAAAAGTTATAAATTAGTAAGATATATAAAGAAACAATATAATGTAAAAGATGTCATAATTACCTTAAGACTGAAACGCTGCAATTATTTGATTTGAAATTGTGGGTGATGATGGAAAAACGTGACTTACTGAGAAAGGAAATAAAATAATGACTCAGTCAATGAAGTGAGAGGTAATTTCAAGGGGAAGTTCCAGGTTTTTGCTTGAAAAACAATTGATATATACAATTTTAATTTGTGATGATATTTACTATTTCAAGGAATGTAAACTTTGTCATAGTATTTCTTTCATAATGTGAGGAAATAGATTTTATTACCATCACATATTTTTTGTTAGGAAATCAGCCTTTCTAACAAAAAATAAAAAATTATATATAGTTTTCTTCTAGTCCCAATCACTACAAGATTTAGGGGGTTTTCGCAACCCCCCCTGGGGACCTCGGGACTGCTCGGCCCACCTGCGCGGCCAACTGGGCCGAGTGAATGGTAGGCATGCACCCTTTGGCGGGAGTTTTCTCGCCAAAAGGTCCCGACCGGATTCCGGTCGAGAATAATATTACCGACCACATTTCGGTCGGGAATAAAAAATCCCAACCGAGATCGGGTCGGGATTTTTTTTGTGTGTTACCAATTAGATCCTGGTCGAAAATATTATTCCCGACCGGGATCGGTCGGTAATGATCGGAAATTTTCTCGACCTGATTCCGGTTAGAATTTTCTGGTCGAGAAAAAGGGCAAATTCTTATAGTGACTTACGTTAAATAGGGGAGATATATATAGTTAATTAGTTCAACTTGACTAATTAATACAATATCCCTTCATGCATATATATGACTTGGAAATAAAGTAACAAAAGCATGCACCTTAATTCTCTTAAAAGAAAAACCTAACATAAATTAACTAAAAAGAAAACAGCTGAAAATAAAAATGATGGTTCTTGTGTGATCGAGACTCAATTCTGGTCCTAGTAGTAGTAGCCTTCCACGCGTCCTCAGCCATACTTTTTCCTTGTAATCAATCCTCGATCTTCTGAACCCCTTTATTTTGATTTTCAATTGAAATGCATAAGTATTTGATTAAATTAGGGTTTGTGCATGATTTTAAATTTAACTTCCTCTTCTTCTTCTAACACATATAACATTAATCCTGACATGATATCGACAACTTACTACTACTAGCTCCTTGACTCTATAGATATCTATCTAACCCAATAAAAATGAACTGATGATCGAATTAATTAATATATATATATATATATATGTAATAAAACAAAAGGTCATGAAAGCTAGCATACATATACGGAACATGAGACAAGTGGTCAAGGTTGGACTATGTGTAGGGGTGTATGGGCCGGGTCGGGACCTTGGAACCCGACCCGCCCAGACGGGTTTTTCCCGGACGGGAAAAAACCCGTCCATTTTCCTCCCGCCTGGTCGGGAAAAAAGTCCCGGCCCGTTACCCCGCGGGACGGGAATGGGATTCGATTGAATCTCGTTCCTGACCCGCGGGGTCCCGATCATTCACGCACCACCACCACCAATCATTCACACCACCACCACCACCACCAATCATTCACACCACCACCACGAATCATTCGTACATACCACCGATCATTCACGCACCACCACCACCAATCATTCTCACCACGACCACCACGCACCACCACCACCAATCATTCACACGACCACCACCATAGATCATTCACGCACCACCACCACCAATCATTCACACCACCACCACCGTCAATCATTCGCACAACCACCACCACCTCCCGCAGCACGCATAACACACACCACCACCAATCATTCACGCACCACTACCACCACCCCCCCACACGGATCCACCACCACCACCAATCATTCACGCACCACCACCACCACCCCCACGCACTGATCCACCACCACCACCACGCACGACAACAACCACAAATCCACATTCTCCATCCGCGCCTCCGCCGTCAACAACCACAATTAGGCTTAATTTTCCGAATTGGAGCTTTTTAATTGCCAATTAGGCTTAATTTTGTGCAGTTAGCTCTGGAGATCGGGATTCCTTCGGGAATCCCGATCATGCCGGGACTCCCCGCCGCCGATACTTTCTCTCCCGGCGGGAGGGAACGGGATCTGCTTGCCAGATCCCGTCCCAGGTGGTTCCTGTGGGCAGGGTTTCGATCCTGCGGGATCCCGACCCATAACAGGCCTAACTATGTGGCATATGCAACTTCAATGGATATCTGATGACGATCAAAGAAAATGAATTAGTACTAATATGTATAGATGAGTGACATATATATTTTCCTAAAGGCACATAATAATAATAATGAAAAAGGCAGAGAAAAAAACTCATTAAATGAAAAACTATCGATCTTCAGTTAATCAATGTCCTAATATCACCTCTATTTGTACGTAACACTAATCTCTTGCTACATGAGCTCATCAAATTATCAGATTTAATTTCTTCGCACTTGACCAAAAAAGCATCACAAAATCTCCTACAATTGCTCATTGAGAGATTTCTTCTACACTCACGGGACAAATTAAGCTTACTTCAAAGCCATCAAATCTAGTTTTCTACATATCAAGCCAATAGTCCCAAATAAAAAGTTATAAATTAGTAAGATATATAAAGAAACAATATAATGTAAAAGATGTCATAATTACCTTAAGACTAAAACGCTGCAATTATTTGATTTGAAATTGGGGGTGATGATGGAAAAACGTGACTTACTGAGAAAGGAAATGAAATAATGACTCAATCAATGAAGGGAGAGGTAATTTGAAGGGAAAGTTCCAGGTTTTTGCTTGAAAAACAATTGATATATACTATTTTAATTTGTGATGATATTTACTATTTCAAGGAATGTAAACTTTGTCATAGTATTTCTTTCATAATGTGAGGAAATATATTTTATTACCATCACGTATTTTTTGTTAGGAAATCAGCCTTTCTAACAAAAAATAAAAAATTATATATAGTTTTCTTCTAGTCCCAATCACTACAAGATTTAGGGGGTTTTCGCAACCCCCCCTGGGGACCTCGGGACTACTCGGCCCACCTGCGCGGCCAACTGGGCCGAGTGAATGGTAGGCATGCACCCTTTGGCGGGAGTTTTCTCGCCAAAGGGTCCCGACCGGATTCCGGTCGAGAATAATATTACCGACCAAATTTCGGTCGGGAATAAAAAATCCCAACCGAGATCGGGTCGGGATTTTTTTTGTGTGTTACCAATTGGTTCCTGGTCGAAAATATTATTCCCGACCGCGATCGGTCGGTAATGATCGGAAATTTTCTCGACCAGATTCCGGTCAGAATTTTTTGGTCGAGAAAAAGCGCAAATTCTTATAGTGACTTACGTTAAATAGGGGAGATATATATAGTTAATTAGTTCAACTTGACTAATTAATACAATACCCCTTCATGCATATATATGACTTGGAAATAAAGTAACAAAAGCATGCACCTTAATTCTCTTAAAAGAAAAACCTAACATAAATTAACTAAAAAGAAAACAGCTGAAAATAAAAATGATGGTTCTTGTGCGATCGAGACTCAATTCTGGTCCGAGTAGTAGTAGCCTTCCACGCCTCCTCAGCCATACTTTTTCCTTGTAATCAATCCTCGATCTTCTGAACCCCTTTATTTTGATTTTCAATTGAAATGCATGAGTATTTGATTAAATTAGGGTTTGTGCATGATTTTAAATTTAACTTCCTCTTCTTCTTCTAACACATATAACATTAATCCTGACATGATATCGACAACTTACTACTACTCGCTCCTTGACTCTATAGATATCTATCTAACACAATAAAAATGAACTGATGATCGAATTAATTAATATATATATATATATATATATATGTAATAAAACAAAAGGTCATGAAAGCTAGCATACATATACGGAACATGAGACAAGTGGTCAAGGTTGGACTATGTGTAGGGGTGTATGGGCCGGGTCGGGACCTTGGAACCCGACCCGCCCAGACGGGTTTTTCCCCGACCGGAAAAAACCCGTCCATTTTCCTCCCGCCTGGCCGGGAAAAAAGTCCCGGCCAGTTACCCCGCGGGTCGGAAACGGGATTCGATTGAATCTCGTTCCTGACCTGCGGGGTCCCGATCATTCACGCACCACCACCACCAATCATGCACACCACCACCACCACCACCAATCATTCACACCACCACCACGAATCATTCGCACCATACCACCGATCATTCATGCACCACCACCACCAATCATTCTCACCACCACCACCACGCACCACCACCACCAATCATTCACACGACCACCACCACAGATCATTCACGCACCACCACCACCAATCATTCACACGACCACCACCACCAATCATTCACACCACCACTACCGCCAATCATTCGCACAACCACCACCACCTCCCGCAGCACGCATAACACACACCACCACCAATCATTCACGCACCACTACCACCACCCCCATGCACGGATCCACCACCACCACCACACACACCGCAACATGCACAACACACACCACCACCAATCATTCGCGCACCACCACCACCACCCCCACGCACTGATCCACCACCACCACCACGCACGACAACAACCACAAATCCACATTCTCCATCCGCGCCTCCGCCGTCAACAACCACAATTAGGCTTAATTTTCCGAATTGGAGCTTTTCAATTGCCAATTAGGCTTAATTTTGTGCAGTTAGCTCTGGAGATCGGGATTCCTTCGCCGGGACTCCCCGCCGCCGATACTTTCTCTCGCGGCGGGAGGGAACGGGATCTGCTTGCCATATCCCATCCTAGGTGGTTCCTGTGGGCAGGGTTTCGATCCCGCGGGATCCCTACCCATAACAGGCCTAACTATGTGGCATATGCAACTTCAATGGATATCTGATGACGATCAAAGAAAATGAATTAGTACTAATATGTATAGATGAGTGACATATATATTTTCCTAAAGGCACATAATAATAATAATGAAAAAGGCAGACAAAAAAACTCATTAAATGAAAAAACTATCGATCTTCAGTTAATCAATGTCCTAATATCACCTCTATTTGTACGTAACACTAATCTCTTGCTACATGAGCTCATCAAATTATCAGATTTAATTTCTTCGCACTTGACCAAAAAAGCATCACAAAAACTACTACAATTGCTCATTGAGAGATTTCTTCTACACTCACGGGACAAATTAAGCTGACTTCAAAGCCATCAAATCTAGTTTTCTACATATGAAGCCAATAGTCCCAAATAAAAAGTTATAAATTAGTAAGATATATAAAGAAACAATATAATGTAAGAGATGTCATATTTACCTTAAGACTGAAACGCTGCAATTATTTGATTTGAAATTGGGGATGATGATGGAAAAACGTGACTTACTGAGAAAGGAAATGAAATAATGACTCAGTCAATGAAGTGAGAGGTAATTTGAAGGGGAAGTTCCAGGTTTTTGCTTGAAAAACAATTGATATATATTATTTTAATTTGTGATGATATTTACTATTTCAAGGAATGTAAACTTTGTCATAGTATTTCTTTCATAATGTGAGGAAATAGATTTTATTACCATCACGTATTTTTTGTTAGGAAATCAGCCTTTCTAACAAAAAATAAAAAATTATATATAGTTTTCTTCTAGTCCCAATCACTACAAGATTTAGGGGGTTTTCGCAACCCCCCTGGGGACCTCGGGACTGCTCGGCCCACCTGCGCGGCCAACTGGGCCGAGTGAATGGTAGGCATGCACCCTTTGGCGGGAGTTTTCTCGCCAAAGGGTCCCGACCGGATTCCGGTCGAGAATAATATTATCGACCACATTTCGGTCGGGAATAAAAAATCCCAACCGAGATCGGGTCGGGATTTTTTTTGTGTGTTACCAATTGGTTCCTGGTCGAAAATATTATTCCCGACCGGGATCGGTCGGTAATGATCGGAAATTTTCTCGACCAGATTCCGGTCGGAATTTTTTGGTCGAGAAAAAGGGCAAATTCTTATAGTGACTTACGTTAAATAGGGGAGATATATATAGTTAATTAGTTCAACTTTACTAATTAATACAATACCCCTTCATGCATATATATGACTTGGAAATAAAGTAACAAAAGCATGCACCTTAATTCTCTTAAAAGAAAAACCTAACATAAATTAACTAAAAAGAAAACAGCTGAAAATAAAAATGATGGTTCTTGTGCGATCGAGACTCAATTCTGGTCCGAGTAGTAGTAGCCTTCCACGCGTCCTCAGCCATACTTTTTCCTTGTAATCAATCCTCGATCTTCTGAACCCCTTTATTTTGATTTTCAATTGAAATGCATAAGTATTTGATTAAATTAGGGTTTGTGCATGATTTTAAATTTAACTTCCTCTTCTTCTTCTAACACATATAACATTAATCCTGACATGATATCGACAACTTACTACTAATAGCTCCTTGACTCTATAGATATCTATCTAACCCAATAAAAATGAACTGATGATCGAATTAATTAATATAAATATATGTAATAAAACAAAAGGTCATGAAAGCTAGCATACATATACGGAACATGAGACATGTGGTCAAGGTTGGACTATGTGTAGGGGTGTATGGGCCGGGTCGGGACCTTGGAACCCGACCCGTCCAGACGGGTTTTTCCCGGACCGGAAAAAACCCGTCCATTTTCCTCCCGCCTGGCCGGGAAAAAAGTCCCGGCCAGTTACCCCGCGGGTCGGGAATGGGATTCGATTGAATCTCGTTCCTGACCCGCGGGGTCCCGATCATTCACGCACCACCACCACCACTAATCATTCACACCACCACCACCAATCATTCGCCCCATACCACCTATCATTCACGCACCACCACCACCAATCATTCTCACCACCACCACCACGCACCACCACCACCAATCATTCACACGACCACCACCACCAATCATTCACACCACCACTACCGCCAATCATTCGCACAACCACCACCACCTCCCGCAGCACGCATAACACACACCACCACCAATCATTCACGCACCACTACCACCACCCCCATGCACGGATCCACCACCACCACCACACACACCGCAACATGCACAACACACACCACCACCAATCATTCGCGCACCACCACCACCACCCCCACGCACTGATCCACCACCACCACCACGCACGACAACAACCACAAATCCACATTCTCCATCCGCGCCTCCGCCGTCAACAACCGCAATTAGGCTTAATTTTCCGAATTGGAGCTTTTCAATTGTCAATTAGGCTTAATTTTGTGCAGTTAGCTATGGAGATCGGGATTCCTTCGGGAATCCCGATCACGCCGGGACTCCCCGCCGCCGATACTTTCTCTCGCGGCGGGAGGGAACGGGATCTGCTTGCCATATCCCATCCTAGGTGGTTCCTGTGGGCAGGGTTTCGATCCCGCGGGATCCCGACCCATAACAGGCCTAACTATGTGGCATATGCAACTTCAATGGATATCTGATGACGATCAAAGAAAATGAATTAGTACTAATATGTATAGATGAGTGACATATATATTTTCCTAAAGGCACATAATAATAATAATGAAAAAGGCAGACAAAAAAACTCATTAAATGAAAAAACTATCGATCTTCAGTTAATCAATGTCCTAATATCACCTCTATTTGTACGTAACACTAATCTCTTGCTACATGAGCTCATCAAATTATCAGATTTAATTTCTTCGCACTTGACCAAAAAAGCATCACAAAAACTACTACAATTGCTCATTGAGAGATTTCTTCTACACTCACGGGACAAATTAAGCTTACTTCAAAGCCATCAAATCTAGTTTTCTACATATCAAGCCAATAGTCCCAAATAAAAAGTAATAAATTAGTAAGATATATAAAGAAACAATATAATGTATAAGATGTCATAATTACCTTAAGACTATAACGATGCAATTATTTGATTTGAAATTGGGGGTGATGATGGAAAAACGTGACTTACTGAGAAAGGAAATGAAATAATGACTCAGTCAATGAAGTGAGAGGTAATTTGAAGAGGAAGTTCCAGGTTTTTGCTTGAAAAACAATTGATATATACTACTACAATTGCTCATTGAGAGATTTCTTCTACACTCACGGGACAAATTAAGCTTACTTCAAAGCCATCAAATCTAGTTTTCTACATATCAAGCCAATAGTCCCAAATAAAAAGTAATAAATTAGTAAGATATATAAAGAAACAATATAATGTATAAGATGTCATAATTACCTTAAGACTATAACGATGCAATTATTTGATTTGAAATTGGGGGTGATGATGGAAAAACGTGACTTACTGAGAAAGGAAATGAAATAATGACTCAGTCAATGAAGTGAGAGGTAATTTGAAGAGGAAGTTCCAGGTTTTTGCTTGAAAAACAATTGATATATACTATTTTAATTTGTGATGATATTTACTATTTCAAGGAATGTAAACTTTGTCATAGTATTTCTTTCATAATGTGAGGAAATAGATTTTATTACCATCACGTATTTTTTGTTAGGAAATCAGCCTTTCTAACAAAAAATAAAAAATTATATATAGTTTTCTTCTAGTCCCAATCACTACAAGATTTAGGGGGTTTTCGCAACCCCCCCTGGGGACCTCGGGACTGCTCGGCCCACCTGCGCGGCCAACTGGGCCGAGTGAATGGTAGGCATGCACCCTTTGGCGGGAGTTTTCACGCCAAAGGGTCCCGACCGGATTCCGGTCGAGAATAATATTACCGACCACATTTCGGTCGTGAATAAAAAATCCCAACCGAGATCGGGTCGGAATTTTTTTTCTGTGTTACCAATTGGTTCCTGGTCGAAAATATTATTCCCGACCGGGATCGGTCGGTAATGATCGGAAATTTTCTCGACCAGATTCCGGTCGGAATTTTTGGTCGAGAAAAAGGGCAAATTCTTATAGTGACTTACGTTAAATAGGGGAGATATATATAGTTAATTAGTTCAACTTGACTAATTAATACAATACCCCTTCATGCATATATATGACTTGGAAATAAAGTAACAAAAGCATGCACCTTAATTCTCTTAAAAGAAAAACCTAACATAAATTAACTAAAAAGAAAACAGCTGAAAATAAAAATGATGGTTCTTGTGCGATCGAGACTCAATTCTGGTCCGAGTAGTAGTAGCCTTCCACGCCTCCTCAGCCATACTTTTTCCTTGTAATCAATCCTCGATCTTCTGAACCCCTTTATTTTGATTTTCAATTGAAATGAATAAGTATTTGATTAAATTAGGGTTTGTGCATGATTTTAAATTTAACTTCCTCTTCTTCTTCTAACACATATAACATTAATCCTGACATGATATCGACAACTTACTACTACTAGCTCCTTGACTCTATAGATATCTATCTAACCCAATAAAAATGAACTGATGATCGAATTAATTAATATATATATATATATATGTAATAAAACAAAAGGTCATGAAAGCTAGCATACATATACGGAACATGAGACAAGTGGTCAAGGTTGGACTATGTGTAGGGGTGTATGGGCCGGGTCGGGACCTTGGAACCCGACCCGCCCAGACGGGTTTTTCCCCGACCGGAAAAAACCCGTCCATTTTCCTCCCGCCTGGCCGGGAAAAAAGTCCCGGCCAGTTACCCCGCGGGTCGGGAATGGGATTCGATTGAATCTCGTTCCTGACCCGCGGGGTCCCGATCATTCACGCACCACCACCACCAATCATTCACACCACCACCACCACGACCAATCATTCACACCACCACCACGAATCATTCGCACCATACCACCGATCATTCACGCACCACCACCACCAATCATTCTCACCACCACCACCACGCACCACCACCACTAATCATTCACACGACCACCACCACCAATCATTCACACCACCACCACCGCCAATCATTCGCACAACCACCACCACCTCCCGCAGCACGCATAACACACACCACCACCAATCATTCACGCACCACTACCACCACCCCCACGCACGGATCCACCACCACCACCACACACACCGCAACATGCACAACACACACCACCACCAATCATTCGCGCACCACCACCACCACCCCCACGCACTGATCCACCACCACCACCACGCACGACAACAACCACAAATCCACATTCTCCATCCGCGCCTCCGCCGTCAACAACCGCAATTAGGCTTAATTTTCCGAATTGGAGATTTTCAATTGCCAATTAGGCTTAATTTTGTGCAGTTAGCTCTGGAGATCGGGATTCCTTCGGGAATCCCGATCACGCCAGGACTCCCCGCCGCCGATACTTTCTCTCGTGGCGGGAGGGAACGGGATCTGCTTGCCAGATCCCATCCCAGGTGGTTCCTGTGGGCAGGGTTTCGATCCCGCGGGATCCCGACCCATAACAGGCCTAACTATGTGGCATATGCAACTTCAATGGATATCTGATGACGATCAAAGAAAATGAATTAGTACTAATATGTATAGATGAGTGACATATATATTTTCCTAAAGGCACATAATAATAATAATGAAAAATGAAGACAAAAAAACTCATTAAATGAAAAAACTATCGATCTTCAGTTAATCAATGTCCTAATATCACCTCTATTTGTACGTAACACTAATCTCTTGCTACATGAGCTCATCAAATTATCAGATTTAATTTCTTCGCACTTGACCAAAAAAGCATCACAAAAACTCCTACAATTGCTCATTGAGAGATTTTTTCTACACTCACGGGACAAATTAAGCTTACTTCAAAGCCATCAAATCTAGTTTTCTACATATCAAGCCAATAGTCCCAAATAAAAAGTTATAAATTAGTAAGATATATAAAGAAACAATATAATGTAAGAGATGTCATAATTACCTTAAGACTGAAATGCTGCAATTATTTGATTTGAAATTGGGGGTGATGATGGAAAAACGTGACTTACTGAGAAAGGAAATGAAATAATGACTCAGTCAATGAAGTGAGAGGTAATTTGAAGAGGAAGTTCCAGGTTTTTGCTTGAAAAACAATTGATATATACTATTTTAATTTGTGATGATATTTACTATTTCAAGGAATGTAAACTTTGTCATAGTATTTCTTTCATAATGTGAGGAAATAGATTTTATTACCATTACGTATTTTTTGTTAGGAAATCAGCCTTTCTAACAAAAAATAAAAAATTATATATAGTTTTCTTCTAGTCCCAATCACTACAAGATTTAGGGGGTTTTCGCAACCCCCCCTGGGGACCTCGGGACTGCTCGGCCCACCTGCGCGGCCAACTGGGCCGAGTGAATGGTAGGCATGCACCCTTTGGCGGGAGTTTTCACGCCAAAGGGTCCCGACCGGATTCCGGTCGAGAATAATATTACCGACCACATTTCGGTCGGGAATAAAAAATCCCAACCGAGATCGGGTCGGGATTTTTTTTGTGTGTTACCAATTGGTTCCTGGTCGAAAATATTATTCCCGACCGGGATCGGTCGGTAATGATCGGAAATTTTCTCGACCAGATTCCGGTCGGAATTTTTTGGTCGAGAAAAAGGGTAAATTCTTATAGTGACTTACGTTAAATAGGGGAGATATATATAGTTAATTAGTTCAACTTGACTAATTAATACAATACCCCTTCATGCATATATATGACTTGGAAATAAAGTAACAAAAGCATGCACCTTAATTCTCTTAAAAGAAAAACCTAACATAAATTAACTAAAAAAAAAACAGCTGAAAATAGAAATGATGGTTCTTGTGCGATCGAGACTCAATTCTGGTCCGAGTAGTAGTAGCCTTCCACGCCTTCTCAGCCATACTTTTTCCTTGTAATCAATCCTCGATCTTCTGAACCCCTTTATTTTGATTTTCAATTGAAATGAATAAGTATTTGATTAAATTAGGGTTTGTGCATGATTTTAAATTTAACTTCCTCTTCTTCTTCTAACACATATAACATTAATCCTGACATGATATCGACAACTTACTACTACTAGCTCCTTGACTCTATAGATATCTATCTAACCCAATAAAAATGAACTGATGATCGAATTAATTAATATATATATATATGTAATAAAACAAAAGGTCATGAAAGCTAGCATACATATACGGAACATGAGACAAGTGGTCAAGGTTGGACTATGTGTAGGGGTGTATGGGCCGGGTCGGGACCTTGGAACCCGACCCGCCCAGACGGGTTTTTCCCGGACCGGAAAAAACCCGACCATTTTCCTCCCGCCTGGCCGGGAAAAAAGTCCCGGCCAGTTACCCCGCGGGTCGGGAATGGGATTCGATTGAATCTCGTTCCTGACTCGCGGGGGTCCCGATCATTCACGCACCACCACCACCAATCATTCACACCACCACCACCACCACCAATCATTCACACCACCACCACCACCACCAATCATTCACACCACCACCACGAATCATTCGCACCATACCACCGATCATTCACGCACCACCACCACCAATCATTCTCACCACCACCACCACGCACCACCACCACCAATCATTCACACGACCACCACCGCCAATCATTCGCACAACCACCACCACCTCCCGCAGCACGCATAACACACACCACCACCAATCATTCACGCACCACTACCACCACCCCCACGCACGGATCCACTACCACCACCACACACACCGCAACATGCACAACACACACCACCACCAATCATTCGCGCACCACCACCACCAGCCCCACGCACTGATCCACCACCACCACCACGCACGACAACAACCACAAATCCACATTCTCCATCCGCGCCTCCGCCGTCAACAACCGCAATTAGGCTTAATTTTCCGAATTGTAGATTTTCAATTGCCAATTAGGCTTAATTTTGTGCAGTTAGCTCTGGAGATCGGGATTCCTTCGGGAATCCCGATCACGCCAGGACTTCCCGCCGCCGATACTTTCTCTCGCGGCGGGAGGGAACGGGATCTGCTTGCCAGATCCCATCCCAGGTGGTTCCTGTGGGCAGGGTTTCGATCCCGCGGGATCCCGACCCATAACAGGCCTAACTATGTGGCATATGCAACTTCAATGGATATCTGATGACGATCAAAGAAAATGAATTAGTACTAATATGTATAGATGAGTGACATATATATTTTCCTAAAGGCACATAATAATAATAATGAAAAAGGCAGACAAAAAAACTCATTAAATGAAAAAACTATCGATCTTCAGTTAATCAATGTCCTAATATCACCTCTATTTGTACGTAACACTAATCTCTTGCTACATGAGCTCATCAAATTATTAGATTTAATTTCTTCGCACTTGACCAGAATAGCATCACAAAAACTCCTACAATTGCTCATTGAGAGATTTCTTCTACACTCACGGGACAAATTAAGCTTACTTCAAAGCCATCAAATCTAGTTTTCTACATTTCAAGCCAATAGTCCCAAATAAAAAGTTATAAATTAGTAAGATATATAAAGAAACAATATAATGTATAAGATGTCATAATTACCTTAAGACTATAACGATGCAATTATTTGATTTGAAATTGGGGGTGATGATGGAAAAACGTGACTTACTGAGAAAGGAAATGAAATAATGACTCAGTCAATGAAGTGAGAGGTAATTTGAAGAGGAAGTTCCAGGTTTTTGCTTGAAAAACAATTGATATATACTATTTTAATTTGAAGAGGAAGTTCCAGGTTTTTGCTTGAAAAACAATTGATATATACTACTACAATTGCTCATTGAGAGATTTCTTCTACACTCACGGGACAAATTAAGCTTACTTCAAAGCCATCAAATCTAGTTTTCTACATATCAAGCCAATAGTCCCAAATAAAAAGTAATAAATTAGTAAGATATATAAAGAAACAATATAATGTATAAGATGTCATAATTACCTTAAGACTATAACGATGCAATTATTTGATTTGAAATTGGGGGTGATGATGGAAAAACGTGACTTACTGAGAAAGGAAATGAAATAATGACTCAGTCAATGAAGTGAGAGGTAATTTGAAGAGGAAGTTCCAGGTTTTTGCTTGAAAAACAATTGATATATACTATTTTAATTTGTGATGATATTTACTATTTCAAGGAATGTAAACTTTGTCATAGTATTTCTTTCATAATGTGAGGAAATAGATTTTATTACCATCACGTATTTTTTGTTAGGAAATCAGCCTTTCTAACAAAAAATAAAAAATTATATATAGTTTTCTTCTAGTCCCAATCACTACAAGATTTAGGGGGTTTTCGCAACCCCCCCTGGGGACCTCGGGACTGCTCGGCCCACCTGCGCGGCCAACTGGGCCGAGTGAATGGTAGGCATGCACCCTTTGGCGGGAGTTTTCACGCCAAAGGGTGCCGACCGGATTCCGGTCGAGAATAATATTACCGACCACATTTCGGTCGTGAATAAAAAATCCCAACCGAGATCGGGTCGGAATTTTTTTTCTGTGTTACCAATTGGTTCCTGGTCGAAAATATTATTCCCGACCGGGATCGGTCGGTAATGATCGGAAATTTTCTCGACCAGATTCCGGTCGGAATTTTTGGTCGAGAAAAAGGGCAAATTCTTATAGTGACTTACGTTAAATAGGGGAGATATATATAGTTAATTAGTTCAACTTGACTAATTAATACAATACCCCTTCATGCATATATATGACTTGGAAATAAAGTAACAAAAGCATGCACCTTAATTCTCTTAAAAGAAAAACCTAACATAAATTAACTAAAAAGAAAACAGCTGAAAATAAAAATGATGGTTCTTGTGCGATCGAGACTCAATTCTGGTCCGAGTAGTAGTAGCCTTCCACGCCTCCTCAGCCATACTTTTTCCTTGTAATCAATCCTCGATCTTCTGAACCCCTTTATTTTGATTTTCAATTGAAATGCATAAGTATTTGATTAAATTAGGGTTTGTGCATGATTTTAAATTTAACTTCCTCTTCTTCTTCTAACACATATAACATTAATCCTGACATGATATCGACAACTTACTACTACTAGCTCCTTGACTCTATAGATATCTATCTAACCCAATAAAAATGAACTGATGATCGAATTAATTAATATATATATATGTAATAAAACAAAAGGTCATGAAAGCTAGCATACATATACGGAACATGAGACAAGTGGTCAAGGTTGGACTATGTGTAGGGGTGTATGGGCCGGGTCGGGACCTTGGAAACCGACCCGCCCAGACGGGTTTTTCCTGGACCGGAAAAAACCCGACCATTTTCCTCCCGCCTGGCCGGGAAAAAAGTCCCGGCCAGTTACCCCGCGGGTCGGGAATGGGATTCGATTGAATCTCGTTCCTGACTCGCGGGGTCCCGATCATTCACGCACCACCACCACCAATCATTCACACCACCACCACCACCACCAATCATTCACACCACCACCACCACCACCAATCATTCACACCACCACCACGAATCATTCGCACCATACCACCGATCATTCACGCACCACCACCACCAATCATTCTCACCACCACCACCACGCACCACCACCACCAATCATTCACACGACCACCACCGCCAATCATTCGCACAACCACCACCACCTCCCGCAGCACGCATAACACACACCACCACCAATCATTCACGCACCACTACCACCACCCCCACGCACGGATCCACTACCACCACCACACACACCGCAACATGCACAACACACACCACCACCAATCATTCGCGCACCACCACCACCACCCCCACGCACTGATCCACCACCACCACCACGCACGACAACAACCACAAATCCACATTCTCCATCCGCGCCTCCGCCGTCAACAACCGCAATTAGGCTTAATTTTCCGAATTGTAGATTTTCAATTGCCAATTAGGCTTAATTTTGTGCAGTTAGCTCTGGAGATCGGGATTCCTTCGGGAATCCCGATCACGCCAGGACTTCCCGCCGCCGATACTTTCTCTCGCGGCGGGAGGGAACGGGATCTGCTTGCCAGATCCCATCCCAGGTGGTTCCTGTGGGCAGGGTTTCGATCCCGCGGGATCCCGACCCATAACAGGCCTAACTATGTGGCATATGCAACTTCAATGGATATCTGATGACGATCAAAGAAAATGAATTAGTACTAATATGTATAGATGAGTGACATATATATTTTCCTAAAGGCACATAATAATAATAATGAAAAAGGCAGACAAAAAAACTCATTAAATGAAAAAACTATCGATCTTCAGTTAATCAATGTCCTAATATCACCTCTATTTGTACGTAACACTAATCTCTTGCTACATGAGCTCATCAAATTATTAGATTTAATTTCTTCGCACTTGACCAGAATAGCATCACAAAAACTCCTACAATTGCTCATTGAGAGATTTCTTCTACACTCACGGGACAAATTAAGCTTACTTCAAAGCCATCAAATCTAGTTTTCTACATTTCAAGCCAATAGTCCCAAATAAAAAGTTATAAATTAGTAAGATATATAAAGAAACAATATAATGTATAAGATGTCATAATTACCTTAAGACTATAACGATGCAATTATTTGATTTGAAATTGGGGGTGATGATGGAAAAACGTGACTTACTGAGAAAGGAAATGAAATAATGACTCAGTCAATGAAGTGAGAGGTAATTTGAAGAGGAAGTTCCAGGTTTTTGCTTGAAAAACAATTGATATATACTATTTTAATTTGAAGAGGAAGTTCCAGGTTTTTGCTTGAAAAACAATTGATATATACTACTACAATTGCTCATTGAGAGATTTCTTCTACACTCACGGGACAAATTAAGCTTACTTCAAAGCCATCAAATCTAGTTTTCTACATATCAAGCCAATAGTCCCAAATAAAAAGTAATAAATTAGTAAGATATATAAAGAAACAATATAATGTATAAGATGTCATAATTACCTTAAGACTATAACGATGCAATTATTTGATTTGAAATTGGGGGTGATGATGGAAAAACGTGACTTACTGAGAAAGGAAATGAAATAATGACTCAGTCAATGAAGTGAGAGGTAATTTGAAGAGGAAGTTCCAGGTTTTTGCTTGAAAAACAATTGATATATACTATTTTAATTTGTGATGATATTTACTATTTCAAGGAATGTAAACTTTGTCATAGTATTTCTTTCATAATGTGAGGAAATAGATTTTATTACCATCACGTATTTTTTGTTAGGAAATCAGCCTTTCTAACAAAAAATAAAAAATTATATATAGTTTTCTTCTAGTCCCAATCACTACAAGATTTAGGGGGTTTTCGCAACCCCCCCTGGGGACCTCGGGACTGCTCGGCCCACCTGCGCGGCCAACTGGGCCGAGTGAATGGTAGGCATGCACCCTTTGGCGGGAGTTTTCACGCCAAAGGGTGCCGACCGGATTCCGGTCGAGAATAATATTACCGACCACATTTCGGTCGTGAATAAAAAATCCCAACCGAGATCGGGTCGGAATTTTTTTTCTGTGTTACCAATTGGTTCCTGGTCGAAAATATTATTCCCGACCGGGATCGGTCGGTAATGATCGGAAATTTTCTCGACCAGATTCCGGTCGGAATTTTTGGTCGAGAAAAAGGGCAAATTCTTATAGTGACTTACGTTAAATAGGGGAGATATATATAGTTAATTAGTTCAACTTGACTAATTAATACAATACCCCTTCATGCATATATATGACTTGGAAATAAAGTAACAAAAGCATGCACCTTAATTCTCTTAAAAGAAAAACCTAACATAAATTAACTAAAAAGAAAACAGCTGAAAATAAAAATGATGGTTCTTGTGCGATCGAGACTCAATTCTGGTCCGAGTAGTAGTAGCCTTCCACGCCTCCTCAGCCATACTTTTTCCTTGTAATCAATCCTCGATCTTCTGAACCCCTTTATTTTGATTTTCAATTGAAATGCATAAGTATTTGATTAAATTAGGGTTTGTGCATGATTTTAAATTTAACTTCCTCTTCTTCTTCTAACACATATAACATTAATCCTGACATGATATCGACAACTTACTACTACTAGCTCCTTGACTCTATAGATATCTATCTAACCCAATAAAAATGAACTGATGATCGAATTAATTAATATATATATATATATGTAATAAAACAAAAGGTCATGAAAGCTAGCATACATATACGGAACATGAGACAAGTGGTCAAGGTTGGACTATGTGTAGGGGTGTATGGGCCGGGTCGGGACCTTGGAACCCGACCCGCCCAGACGGGTTTTTCCCCGACCGGAAAAAACCCGTCCATTTTCCTCCCGCCTGGCCGGGAAAAAAGTCCCGGCCAGTTACCCCGCGGGTCGGGAATGGGATTCGATTGAATCTCGTTCCTGACCCGCGGGGTCCCGATCATTCACGCACCACCACCACCAATCATTCACACCACCACCACCACCACCAATCATTCACACCACCACCACGAATCATTCGCACCATACCACCGATCATTCACGCACCACCACCACCAATCATTCTCACCACCACCACCACCACCAATCATACACACCACCACCACGAATCATTCGCACCATACCACCGATCATTCACGCACCACCACCACCAATCATTCTCACCACCACCACCACGCACCACCACCACTAATCATTCACACGACCACCACCACCAATCATTCACACCACCACCACCGCCAATCATTCGCACAACCACCACCACCTCCCGCAGCACGCATAACACACACCACCACCAATCATTCACGCACCACTACCACCACCCCCACGCACGGATCCACCACCACCACCACACACACCGCAACATGCACAACACACACCACCACCAATCATTCGCGCACCACCACCACCACCCCCACGCACTGATCCACCACCACCACCACGCACGACAACAACCACAAATCCACATTCTCCATCCGCGCCTCCGCCGTCAACAACCGCAATTAGGCTTAATTTTCCGAATTGGAGATTTTCAATTGCCAATTAGGCTTAATTTTGTGCAGTTAGCTCTGGAGATCGGGATTCCTTCGGGAATCCCGATCACGCCAGGACTCCCCGCCGCCGATACTTTCTCTCGTGGCGGGAGGGAACGGGATCTGCTTGCCAGATCCCATCCCAGGTGGTTCCTGTGGGCAGGGTTTCGATCCCGCGGGATCCCGACCCATAACAGGCCTAACTATGTGGCATATGCAACTTCAATGGATATCTGATGACGATCAAAGAAAATGAATTAGTACTAATATGTATAGATGAGTGACATATATATTTTCCTAAAGGCACATAATAATAATAATGAAAAATGAAGACAAAAAAACTCATTAAATGAAAAAACTATCGATCTTCAGTTAATCAATGTCCTAATATCACCTCTATTTGTACGTAACACTAATCTCTTGCTACATGAGCTCATCAAATTATCAGATTTAATTTCTTCGCACTTGACCAAAAAAGCATCACAAAAACTCCTACAATTGCTCATTGAGAGATTTTTTCTACACTCACGGGACAAATTAAGCTTACTTCAAAGCCATCAAATCTAGTTTTCTACATATCAAGCCAATAGTCCCAAATAAAAAGTTATAAATTAGTAAGATATATAAAGAAACAATATAATGTAAGAGATGTCATAATTACCTTAAGACTGAAATGCTGCAATTATTTGATTTGAAATTGGGGGTGATGATGGAAAAACGTGACTTACTGAGAAAGGAAATGAAATAATGACTCAGTCAATGAAGTGAGAGGTAATTTGAAGAGGAAGTTCCAGGTTTTTGCTTGAAAAACAATTGATATATACTATTTTAATTTGTGATGATATTTACTATTTCAAGGAATGTAAACTTTGTCATAGTATTTCTTTCATAATGTGAGGAAATAGATTTTATTACCATTACGTATTTTTTGTTAGGAAATCAGCCTTTCTAACAAAAAATAAAAAATTATATATAGTTTTCTTCTAGTCCCAATCACTACAAGATTTAGGGGGTTTTCGCAACCCCCCCTGGGGACCTCGGGACTGCTCGGCCCACCTGCGCGGCCAACTGGGCCGAGTGAATGGTAGGCATGCACCCTTTGGCGGGAGTTTTCACGCCAAAGGGTCCCGACCGGATTCCGGTCGAGAATAATATTACCGACCACATTTCGGTCGGGAATAAAAAATCCCAACCGAGATCGGGTCGGGATTTTTTTTGTGTGTTACCAATTGGTTCCTGGTCGAAAATATTATTCCCGACCGGGATCGGTCGGTAATGATCGGAAATTTTCTCGACCAGATTCCGGTCGGAATTTTTTGGTCGAGAAAAAGGGTAAATTCTTATAGTGACTTACGTTAAATAGGGGAGATATATATAGTTAATTAGTTCAACTTGACTAATTAATACAATACCCCTTCATGCATATATATGACTTGGAAATAAAGTAACAAAAGCATGCACCTTAATTCTCTTAAAAGAAAAACCTAACATAAATTAACTAAAAAAAAAACAGCTGAAAATAGAAATGATGGTTCTTGTGCGATCGAGACTCAATTCTGGTCCGAGTAGTAGTAGCCTTCCACGCCTCCTCAGCCATACTTTTTCCTTGTAATCAATCCTCGATCTTCTGAACCCCTTTATTTTGATTTTCAATTGAAATGAATAAGTATTTGATTAAATTAGG
Source organism: Linaria vulgaris (assembly GCA_948329865.1). Taxonomy (NCBI): domain Eukaryota; kingdom Viridiplantae; phylum Streptophyta; class Magnoliopsida; order Lamiales; family Plantaginaceae; genus Linaria; species Linaria vulgaris. The sequence goes on along the minus strand of OX415249.1, from coordinate 7,582,937 downwards.
GTTTGTGCATGATTTTAAATTTAACTTCCTCTTCTTCTTCTAACACATATAACATTAATCCTGACATGATATCGACAACTTACTACTACTAGCTCCTTGACTCTATAGATATCTATCTAACCCAATAAAAATGAACTGATGATCGAATTAATTAATATATATATATGTAATAAAACAAAAGGTCATGAAAGCTAGCATACATATACGGAACATGAGACAAGTGGTCAAGGTTGGACTATGTGTAGGGGTGTATGGGCCGGGTCGGGACCTTGGAACCCGACCCGCCCAGACGGGTTTTTCCTGGACCGGAAAAAACCCGACCATTTTCCTCCCGCCTGGCCGGGAAAAAAGTCCCGGCCAGTTACCCCGCGGGTCGGGAATGGGATTCGATTGAATCTCGTTCCTGACTCGCGGGGTCCCGATCATTCACGCACCACCACCACCAATCATTCACACCACCACCACCACCACCAATCATTCACACCACCACCACCACCACCAATCATTCACACCACCACCACGAATCATTCGCACCATACCACCGATCATTCACGCACCACCACCACCAATCATTCTCACCACCACCACCGCGCACCACCACCACCAATCATTCACACGACCACCACCGCCAATCATTCGCACAACCACCACCACCTCCCGCAGCACGCATAACACACACCACCACCAATCATTCACGCACCACTACCACCACCCCCACGCACGGATCCACTACCACCACCACACACACCGCAACATGCACAACACACACCACCACCAATCATTCGCGCACCACCACCACCACCCCCACGCACTGATCCACCACCACCACCACGCACGACAACAACCACAAATCCACATTCTCCATCCGCGCCTCCGCCGTCAACAACCGCAATTAGGCTTAATTTTCCGAATTGTAGATTTTCAATTGCCAATTAGGCTTAATTTTGTGCAGTTAGCTCTGGAGATCGGGATTCCTTCGGGAATCCCGATCACGCCAGGACTCCCCGCCGCCGATACTTTCTCTCGCGGCGGGAGGGAACGGGATCTGCTTGCCAGATCCCATCCCAGGTGGTTCCTGTGGGCAGGGTTTCGATCCCGCGGGATCCCGACCCATAACAGGCCTAACTATGTGGCATATGCAACTTCAATGGATATCTGATGACGATCAAAGAAAATGAATTAGTACTAATATGTATAGATGAGTGACATATATATTTTCCTAAAGGCACATAATAATAATAATGAAAAAGGCAGACAAAAAAACTCATTAAATGAAAAAACTATCGATCTTCAGTTAATCAATGTCCTAATATCACCTCTATTTGTACGTAACACTAATCTCTTGCTACATGAGCTCATCAAATTATTAGATTTAATTTCTTCGCACTTGACCAGAATAGCATCACAAAAACTCCTACAATTGCTCATTGAGAGATTTCTTCTACACTCACGGGACAAATTAAGCTTACTTCAAAGCCATCAAATCTAGTTTTCTACATTTCAAGCCAATAGTCCCAAATAAAAAGTTATAAATTAGTAAGATATATAAAGAAACAATATAATGTAAGAGATGTCATAATTACCTTAAGACTGAAACGCTGCAATTATTTGATTTGAAATTGGGGGTGATGATGGAAAAACGTGACTTACTGAGAAAGGAAATGAAATAATGACTTAATCAATGAAGTGAGAGGTAATTTGAAGGGGAAGTTCCAGGTTTTTGCTTGAAAAACAATTGATATATACTATTTTAATTTGTGATGATATTTACTATATCAAGGAATGTAAACTTTGTCATAGTATTTCTTTCATAATGTGAGGAAATAGATTTTATTACCATCACATATTTTTTGTTAGGAAATCAGCCTTTCTAACAAAAAATAAAAAATTATATATAGTTTTCTTCTAGTCACAATCACTACAAGATTTAGGGGGTTTTCGCAACCCCCCCTGGGGACCTCGGGACTGCTCGGCCCACCTGCGCGGCCAACTGGGCCGAGTGAATGGTAGGCATGCACCCTTTGGCGGGAGTTTTCTCGCCAAAGGGTCCCGACCGGATTCCGGTCGAGAATAATATTACCGACCACATTTCGGTCGGGAATAAAAAATCCCAACCGAGATCGGGTCGGGATTTTTTTTGTGTGTTACCAATTGGATCCTGGTCGAAAATATTATTCCCGACCGGGATCTGTCGGTAATGATCGGAAATTTTCCCCACCTGATTCCGGTCGAAATTTTCTGGTCGAGAAAGAGGCAAATTCTTATAGTGACTTACGTTAAATAGGGGAGATATATATAGTTAATTAGTTCAACTTGACTAATTAATACAATACCCCTTCATGCATATATATGACTTGGAAATAAAGTAACAAAAGCATGCACCTTAATTCTCTTAAAAGAAAAACCTAACATAAATTAACTAAAAAGAAAACAGCTGAAAATAAAAATGATGGTTCTTGTGCGATCGAGACTCAGTTCTGGTCCGACTAGTAGTAGCCTTCCACGCGTCCTCAGCCATACTTTTTCCTTGTAATCAATCCTCGATCTTCTGAACCCCTTTATTTTGAGTTTCAATTGAAATGCATAAGTATTAGATTAAATTAGGGTTTGTGCATGATTTTAAATTTAACTTCCTCTTCTTCTTCTAACACATATAACATTAATCCTGACATGATATCGACAACTTACTACTACTAGCTCCTTGACTCTATAGATATCTATCTAACCCAATAAAAATGAACTGATGATCGAATTAATTAATATATATATATATATATATATATGTAATAAAACAAAAGGTCATGAAAGCTAGCATACATATACGGAACATGAGACAAGTGGTCAAGGTTGGACTATGTGTAGGGGTGTATGGGCCGGGTCGGGACCTTGGAACCCGACCCGCCCAGACGTGTTTTTCCCGGACGGGAAAAAACCCGTCCATTTTCCTCCCGCCTGGCCGGGAAAAAAGTCCCGGCCAGTTACCCCGCGGGTCGGGAATGGGATTCGATTGAATCTCGTTCCTGACCCGCGGGGTCCCGATCATTCACGCACCACCACCACCACCACCAATCATTCACACCACCACCACGAATCATTCGCACCATACCACCGATCATTCACGCACAACCACCAATCATTCTCACCACCACCACCACGCACCACCACCACCAATCATTCACACGACCACCACCGCCAATCATTCGCACAACCACCACCACCTCCCGCAGCACGCATAACACACACCACCACCAATCATTCACGCACCACTACCACCACCCCCACGGACGGATCCACCACCACCACCACACACACCGCAACATGCACAACACACACCACCACCAATCATTCGCGCACCACCACCACCACCCCCACGCACTGATCCACCACCACCACCACGCACGACAACAACCACAAATCCACATTCTCCATCCGCGCCTCCGCCGTCAACAACCGCAATTAGGCTTAATTTTCCGAATTGGAGATTTTCAATTGCCAATTAGGCTTAATTTTGTGCAGTTAGCTCTGGAGATCGGGATTCCTTCGGGAATCCCGATCATGCCAGGACTCCCCGCCGCCGATACTTTCTCTCGCGGCGGGAGGGAACGGGATCTGCTTGCCAGATCCCATCCCAGGTGGTTCCTGTGGGCAGGGTTTCGATCCCGCGGGATCCCGACCCATAACAGGCCTAACTATGTGGCATATGCAACTTCAATGGATATCTGATGACGATCAAAGAAAATGAATTAGTACTAATATGTATAGATGAGTGACATATATATTTTCCTAAAGGCACATAATAATAATAATGAAAAAGGCAGACAAAAAAACTCATTAAATGAAAAAACTATCGATCTTCAGTTAATCAATGTCCTAATATCACCTCTATTTGTACGTAACACTAATCTCTTGCTACATGAGCTCATCAAATTATCAGATTTAATTTCTTCGCACTTGACCAGAATAGCATCACAAAAACTCCTACAATTGCTCATTGAGAGATTTCTTCTACACTCACGGGACAAATTAAGCTTACTTCAAAGCCATCAAATCGAGTTTTCTACATATCAAGCCAATAGTCCCAAATAAAAAGTTATAAATTAGTAAGATATATAAAGAAACAATATAATGTAAGAGATGTCATAATTACCTTAAGACTGAAACGCTGCAATTATTTGATTTGAAATTGGGGGTGATGATGGAAAAACGTGACTTACTGAGAAAGGAAATGAAATAATGACTTCATCAATGAAGTGAGAGGTAATTTGAAGGGGAAGTTCCAGGTTTTTGCTTGAAAAACAATTGATATATACTATTTTAATTTGTGATGATATTTACTATATCAAGGAATGTAAACTTTGTCATAGTATTTCTTTCATAATGTGAGGAAATAGATTTTATTACCATCACGTATTTTTTGTTAGGAAATCAGCCTTTCTAACAAAAAATAAAAAATTATATATAGTTTTCTTCTAGTCACAATCACTACAAGATTTAGGGGGTTTTCGCAACCCCCCCTGGGGACCTCGGGACTGCTCGGCCCACCTGCGCGGCCAACTGGGCCGAGTGAATGGTAGGCATGTACCCTTTGGCGGGAGTTTTCTCGCCAAAGGGTCCCGACCGGATTCCGGTCGAGAATAATATTACTGACCACATTTCGGTCGGGAATAAAAAATCCCAACCGAGATCGGGTCGGGATTTTTTTTGTGTGTTACCAATTGGATCCTGGTCGAAAATATTATTCCCGACCGGGATCTGTCGGTAATGATCGGAAATTTTCCCCACCTGATTCCGGTCGGAATTTTCTGGTCGAGAAAGACGGCAAATTCTTATAGTGACTTACGTTAAATAGGGGAGATATATATAGTTAATTAGTTCAACTTGACTAATTAATACAATACCCCTTCATGCATATATATGACTTGGAAATAAAGTAACAAAAGCATGCACTTTAATTCTCTTAAAAGAAAAACCTAACATAAATTAACTAAAAAGAAAACAGCTGAAAATAAAAATGATGGTTCTTGTGCGATCGAGACTCAGTTCTGGTCCGACTAGTAGTAGCCTTCCACGCGTCCTCAGCCATACTTTTTCCTTGTAATCAATCCTCGATCTTCTGAACCCCTTTATTTTGAGTTTCAATTGAAATGCATAAGTATTAGATTAAATTATGGTTTGTGCATGATTTTAAATTTAACTTCCTCTTCTTCTTCTAACACATATAACATTAATCCTGACATGATATCGACAACTTACTACTACTAGCTCCTTGACTCTATAGATATCTATCTAACCCAATAAAAATGAACTGATGATCGAATTAATTAATATATATATATATATGTAATAAAACAAAAGGTCATCAAAGCTAGCATACATATACGGAACATGAGACAAGTGGTCAAGGTTGGACTATGTGTAGTGGTGTATGGGCCGCGTCGGGACCTTGGAACCCGACCCGCCCAGACGGATTTTCCCGTACGGGAAAAAACCCGTCCATTTTCCTCCCGCCTGGCCGGGAAAAAAGTCCCGGCTTGTTACCTCGCGGGTCGGGAACGGGATCCGATTGAATTCCGTTCCTGACCCACGGGGTCCCGATCATTCACGCACCACCACCACCAATCATTCACACCACCACCACCACCACGAATCATTCACGCCACCACCACCAATCATTCGCACCATACCACCGATCATTCACGCACCACCACCACCAATCATTCACACCACCACCACCATTCATTCGTACCACCACCACCGATCATTCACGCACCACCACCACCAATCATTCACACCACCACCACCGCCAATCATTCGCACCACCACCACCACCTCCCGCAGCACGCACAACACACACCACCACCAATCATTCACGCACCACCACCACCACCCCCACACACAGATCCACCACCACCACACACACACACCGCAGCACGCATAACACACACCACCACTAATCATTCACGCACCACCACGACCACCCCCACGCACGGATTCACCACCACCACTACGCACGGCAACAACCACAAATCCACATTCTACATCCGCGCCTTTGCCGTCAACAACCACAATTAGGCTTAATTTTCCGAATTGGAGCTTTTCAATTGTCAATTAGGCTTAATTTTGTGCAGTTAGCTCTGGAGATCGGGATTCCTTCGAGAATCCCGATCCCGCCGGGACTCCCCGTCGCCGAGACTTACTCTCCCGGCGGGAGGAACGGGATCTGCTTGGCAGATCTCGTCCCAGATGGTTCCTGGGGCCAAGGTTTCGATCCCGCGGGATCCCGGCCCTCAACAGGCCTAACTATGTGGCATATGCAACTTCAATGGATATCTGATGACGATCAAAGAAAATGAATTAGTACTAATATGTATAGATGAGTGACATATATATTTTCCTAAAGGCACATAATAATAATAATGAAAAAGGCAGACAAAAAACTCATTAAATGAATAAACTATCGATCTTCAGTTAATCAATGTCCTAATATCACCTCTATTTATACGTAACACTAATCCCTTGCTACGTGAGCTCATCAAATGACCAGATTTAATTTCTTTGCACTTGACAAAAAAAACATCACAATAAACTTCTACAGTAGCTCATTGAGATATTTTTTCTACGCTCACGGGACAAATTAAGCTTCCTTCAAAGCCATCAAATCTAGTTTTCTACATATCAAACCAATAGTCCCAAATAAAAAGTTATAAATTAGTAAGATATATAAAGAAACAATATAATGTAAAAAATGTCATAATTACCTTAAGACTAAAACGTTGTAATTATTTGATTTTAAATTGGGGGTGATGTTGGACAAAACATGACTCACTCAGAAAGGAAATGGAATGATGACTCAATGAATGAAGTGAGAGGTAATATTTTAATTTGTGATGAGCCTTTGTCATAGTATTTCTTTAATAATATGAGGAAATAGATTTTATCACCATCACATATTTATTTTAGGAAATGAGCCTTTCTCACAAAAAATAAAAATTATATATAATTTTCTTCTAGTCACAATCACTACATGATTTGGGGTGTTTTCGCAACCCCCTTGTTGACCCCGGGACTGCTCAGCCAAGTTGCGCGTCCAGCTGGGCCGAGTGAATGGTAGGGATGCACCCTTTGGCAGGAGTTTTCCCGCCAAAGGGTCCCGATCGAATTCTGATCGGGAATAATATTCTCGACCGGGTCCCGGTCGGGAACAATATTCCCTACCGAAATTTGGTCAGAAATGAAAAATTCTGACTGGGATCCGGTCGAGATTTTGTTTTTCTGTGTTACCGACCGGATCTAAGTCGGTTCCCGAACGAGATCCGGTCGGTAGCGGTCGAAAATTTTCCCGACCAGATTCCGGTAGGAATTTTCTGATTCGAGAAAAAGGGCAAATTCTTGTAGTGACTTACGTTAAATAGGGGAGATATATATAGTTAATTAAGTCAACTTGACTAATTATTACATGATATGGGCATTTCCCGCATATTGGGCCAGGCCCAAACCAGGCCCATTTTGGAGCACATCGGGGATTACTTTCGATATCATATCGGTAATCATCACCGATATGGTACTGTGGTCCCCGGATCCCGAGGTCTCTAAATACGCGGTGCCCGGATCCCCAAACAAGTAAATTATTATCCCTCAGCTACCGCTCGCCACATCGAAATACATCACCGATGTCACTTTCGACATCTAATTAGATATAGTGACTACAGCAAACACCTCTGACACGTCACACTGCATCATCACCGATCTCACATCGGGGCTCATCCTCGACGTCACATCGAATGCGATCATCGACGTCCTTTCGATCTATCTACCGATATTCCACTCCCATCCAAGTATCAAGGTGTTGGTTCGAGGTGTTCGGGCCAAGTCTACACGAGACACGTAGTGTAGGCTTGATTTGAGATAGACTCGTTGCATTGCTAGACCATACACTTGTAACCGACACTCGTATATATATAAAATGATCTATTGCCAAATCAGCGGCGCCGTCTATGGGAAGACTAGTTCCCGGACAAGGACGCCGAGATGCAAAGAAGGAGGACCCGATCCGAAGTTAGCGAAATTGTGACTAGGAGCGCCAGGATGGAGAGCACACAAACCCCACAACACCTGACTGACCGAGAACAGACAGTGGCTCGAGCCGAGAAGGAGCTCCCTCCACCGCAAGAGCAATAAAGGCGCGGGACCGGGAGGCCTCCACAAGCCACAAATGCAGGTCCGATCTCGGTCGCACCAAGTGCGGCAGAACCCGAGATTGAGGACCCGCCCATCGAGGAGAACGCAGCTGACGTTCCAATGACCGAAACGCCAAATGCAGATTTTCTCGGCCAGGAGGAGACAATGCCCGCGGGACAGAGTGCCATTCCCCCCGCCGCCATAACCCCGGAGATGCTAGCGCAGATCAACGCCTTTGTAAAGGCGGCGCTTGACACTACATTGGAGGCTTTGCTTCCACGACTCGCGGAACAGAGGACAACGGACATTCGGGCAAGGCCTCATGAATCCGGAGCGGGTGAGGGAAATGCAGGGCAAGGATATAATGAACAGGAGGATACAGGGGACTCTTTCAGAGAGATATCGCCTGCGGCTTACGATAGGGCGGAGAGACGGGACTCAGGGACCCTAGATCAAGAAATAGCAAGGAAGATAGAACGGCTGGACCGTGAGAGGGCAGAGGTAGTCCGGAGAATGGAACGCTGTCACGACCGCGACGAGGTTGCATATTCGAAGAATGAGGATGCAATGATACTGCGGGTGATCTCAAGAAGGATGGAACAGCTAGACCGCGAGAGGGCGGAATTGTCGAGAAAACTGACTTAGAGTAAGGGGAAGGGCCGCAGTAAAACCCCATTTTCAAATGAGATAGAGGCCGAAGTATTTCACGGAGGGGACAAGACCCCATTGATAAAGTCGTACGACGGAAGAGGTGATCCGATGGATCATCTCCATCAGGTCGATAGCATTCTGAACCTGCACAACTACTCGAGGAACATAAAGGCGAATATCCTGTCCACCACCTTGAAGGGCGCTGCACTGGACTGGTTCGCTCGGCTGGGGACCAGATCTATAACGGATTACGAGCAGTTGAGGGAGAAATTTGAGAATCAATTCTCTAGCCAAAAGAGGATGAAGACCAACCTGCTACACCTCGACACTGTGCAGCAAAAGAAAAGGGAGAACCTCCGAGACTATATGAGGAGGTTCAACGATGAATTGCTGAAGGTGGATGAGCCGTATGGCGGTCAGGTCATGATGATGTTGTTTAAGGGTACAACCCATCGCAGGTTCGCCGGGGAGCTAATCAAGTTGACGGAGCCCACCATAGCACAAATCATCATGCTTGCCAACCAAATGATCTACGAGGACGAAATGATGGCAACGCGTCAGGGTTCGTTTTCCAGCAGGAACGTAGACAGAGACCACAACAGGGAAAGGCCCCCAAGGACGTACACCCCGTTGAATAGAGGCATTCTGGAGGTGATGGCCGTGGCGAAAAGAAATAGATGGTTGACGGAACCCAGGCCGTTGAATGAGACTCTTGGGATGAAGTCATCGGGCAAATACTGCGCGTACCACCGTCAACCTGGACATAGAACGGAAGATTGCACACACCTGAGAAACGAAATCGAAAGATTGATCAAAGAAGTAAAACTGGTCGAGTTCGTCAGGGGCGCCAGGGAGGATGCTAGAGGAGCAGAGCATTCCTCACCCCCTAGAAGAGACTACTCACCCAAGAGAGAAAAGCAGAAAATGATTGAGGCGCCCGAGAAACGAGGTAGGGCCATTGTGAATGCCCCGAGCAGAGGCGTTATAAATGTAATCAACGGAGGAGGCATGGGGGCCGACACGGCTCGCGGGCCAGAAGCCATAACAAGAGGACTCCATGGTGGAGCCTATGTTGGGTACACCAACGCGATCATGTCAGAAGCATACTTGGGGCAGGAGATCTATTTCACTAGGAAAGACTTGGAACATCTTAGTCCGTTGGCCTTGATCGCAGGAAAGCTAGATTCCCCGTTGGTTATCACGATTAAGGTGGGTGAATATCAGATGCATAAAGTGTTGGTGGCTAGCGGAAGCTCCGCAAACCTGATATTCTCAAAAGCCTACGAGCAGCGGGGGATACCCCAGCACCGGTTGAAACCGATGTCTACCCCCTTGACCGGGTTCGGGGGAGCAGAGGTAGTGCCGCGTGGACAAATTGTGTTGCCCACCATGTTTGGTAGGAACCCACGCACCCGGGTCATACCGATTAAATACACAATCGTCGATATTCCGTTCCCCTACCACGCCATCATGGGCCGACCGGCACTCAACCAGATCAGAGCAATGGTCTCTACTTACTACCAGAAGATTAAATTACCGACGCCTCAAGGAGTTGGCGAGATTCGAGCTGACCAGATACACTCCCTGAAGCACCCAAGAATCAGAAGAAGACAGGAAATACAAGTCCCACACCAAGAATACCTACCCCGCACGAAGTGATCGCCATGAGGAGCAAACAGAACAATATTTTTCCGCACCTTTTAAATTATGTTCGAACATTTGAAACAATTGCCCCATCGTGGGTCAGTCTGTAAACTTAAAACATGGGGAACTACGCAGGTCTGATTCCCCACTCAACGGGATACGTAGGCGGGTTAGGTTTACCTAGCCCTCGACCGTTATCTCTTATTTAGCCCCTTCGTGGGTCGGCATGTAACTTAAAACAGGGGGAACTACGCCGGTCTGATTCCCCAGTCAACGGGATACGTAGGCGGACTGGGTTTACCTGGCCTTCGACCGTTATGTGTTATTACCTTTCTATTTGTTTCTTGGCACAATCTAATATTCGATGCGGACATTGCAGAGGTGCAGAGAATTGCACAAACAATGGGGGAATATCCCCCTAGATATATATTTAACGCATAGCCCTTTTACAGGTACAACAGGTACCAACGTGTACCACGGGCATGATAGAGCACGACGGAATCACTATTTCTTGTGTAAAACAGATATTCCCAGATTGAGGGAACATCCCTCAAATAACACATGCAAGTCATTTCGTGCTTACGTATTAGATGTTATGTCGAAAAATTTTCTTGTCTATGATGTTTTGGAGGGCTCAATAACCTACATATTCAACGACGACACAGTCACCAAGGGACATAGTCAAAAAGACAATGAAAAGGCTCGCCTACAACACAAGAAAAATCCCATGTGATAACGGGGTCGATTCAAAAAAATTCCCTGCGATAACGGGGCGAATCCAAGAAAAATCCCCTGTGATAACGGAGTCGATTCAAAAAGTCCCTGTGATAACGGGGCCAATCCAAGAAAAATCCTCCGTGATAACGGGGTCGATTCAAAAAAACCCTGTGATAACGGGGCCAATCCAAGAAAAATCCCATGTGATAACGGGGTCGATTCAAAAAAGTCCCTGTGATAACGAGGCCAATCCAAGAAAAAGTCCCTGTGATAACGGGGTCGATTAAAAAAGTCCTTGTGATAACGGGGCCAATCCAAGAAAAATTTCCTGTGATAACGGGCTCGATTCAAAAAGTTTCTGTGATAACGGGGCCAATCCAAGAAGACATTCCCTGTGATAACGGGGTCGAACTTACGTTAGGTGAAAAGCCTATTGGGTGAAAATCCCATAAATCAAGCTAGGTGAAGAGCCTATTGGGTGGAAATCCCATAAATCACGTTAGGTGAAGAGCCTATTGGGCGGAAATCCCATATATCACGTTAGGTGAAAAGCCTATTGGGTGAAAATCCCATAAATCAAGCTAGATGAAGAGCCTATTGGGTGGAAATCCCATAAATTACGTTAGGTGAAGAGCCTATTGGGTGAAAATCCCATTAGTCAAGCTAGGTGAAGAGCCTATTGGGTGAAAATCCCATAAATTACGTTAGGTGAAGAGGCAGGCTCTATGGGCCCCTAACCATAAGAAGAATGTCCCCGGTCATAATGCGGTCAATCCTAAACACAGGAGCAGTAACAGCTTACTCATACTTCTAGCAACACCAAGGAAATTATGATCAGCCCTTGATTGACAACAGATAGATTAAACAGATCTCAACAAATACGAGAACGAAATGACTGCGCTTCAGACATCGAAATACCGCATATTCTATCGTCGTGACAATAAGAGAAATCGACAAGTTAGCAGACAAAAAGGACACGAAGAGTCACATACTATGAAGATAACAGAGAAATAAATATTCAGTTACAGAACCACGAATTCAAGATAGTCCGAAAAGGGAAATTCAAATTAAAATAAAAGCGAAAATTAACTACTCCCACGAGGACCCTTCAGTCTTTTTCTCCACGACCTCGGAAAATATGTCAGGGTCGGCCGGACTTCCTTCCACCTCATCTAGGCCGCCGATCGGTAGATCGTTATGATTATGCTTCGGGTTCAGTCCCACTCAACTCGAGGGAGTCCTTGAAACCGTCCTATCTCAACACTTGCCCTACGCAAGCATGAAAAGATGCATCTAAAACCTTCAAAATTAAGTTGCGGAAGCTCGAGCTTTCCACAAACTTCTCCGCCCCAACCCACAGAAGATCAGGACGACATTCCTACAGATTGAACTCTATTAAATACAAGAGCACAAGAAATGGTAACAGATGTCGCACGCAAGATATATACCAAGTCTAAGGGAGCTAATTGGGCAGTGGAAAGCTCCGATGAGAGACGTTCATTAGCAGTCATCACCACCGCCACCTCAGCCTTCAATGATTCTAGCTCTTTATTGGCCGCAAATTCACGCGCCTTTCCTTGATCGAGCTCAGCCACTACTGTTTTTAGGTTGCCCTTCAACAAATCGTACTCCTCCCGGAGCACACGACATGTCTTCAGTGCATCCTCTTTTTCAGCCTCTAACCTCTCCAACACCATGGGGTTGAACTCCCCCATCTTTAAGATATCAGCCTCGAGCTCGGCAGCAACAGCGTCAGGGTCACCCTTGGACTCGCGAATGGTCTTCAGACACGAGACCGCCAGATTAGCCGTCTGCACAACAACAATACATAACATTATGCTAAACATTCAAATGAAAACAATCAAGGACGTGTCTAGGCACGTACACTTTGGAACAAGTGAGTGCTGCGACGTATGCTCTGGGCCCGTTCAAATTCTATGAGCGCCCGCACATTCGTAGAAGGAGGGAAAGCCCGCATCATGCCCCGTACAACGTCGGATTCAGCGAATTCTACTCGCGTCGGGGGTTTGACCGCACCCGCCTTCCGAGGGCCAGAACTCGAAGATGTGTGGCCACTATGGACAGTCCCCTCATGAGACCTTTTATTACCCGCTATCCTAGTCGGGTCAACTGCAGGTTTTGTAACCGGGATCCCAGGAAAAATAGGGGCACGACCCTCCAATGTCGAGGGCTCCCGCAGCAGCCCCTTACCTTTGTCGGGTGTACTTGAAACGGTCGATTTTCCTTTAAAAGGGCTCGAATACGAAGAACCCGACCCCGCTGTAGAAGGCGCATCCACAGAATCACCCACGTTGACATGGGTATTCGATCCCGAACCCCCAACGCCCTGGCTCAAGGTAGCATCGGCCAACGGTCCAGAACGTGGAGCAACACACCCACCGGAGGGAGACCAAGCAAATCCTTTCTCTCTCGTCAACACCTCCAAGAGGCTGGCCGCACCATCAGGGCCTCTCACCACGTCTAGGATGTCCTGGCTAAGGGACCCAACCATTGTAGGAACATGAACAAAACATTCTTCATTAACACGTTCAGGTACCACAGTGCTATGGGGAGTTCGCTCGACTTCCGACACCTCTGCCAGAAACTCCACAGCTGCATTATTCAGGTCAAAGCTAGACACATACCTTGTTTCAGGCACCACATCGACTGCCGCCGCTTCAACAGCTTTCTGAGCTTCACGATCGGCTTGAAGCTTGAGCATCAATTGTCTAAACCCCATTTTAACGAAGTATCTAAGAAAAGGTAATATACCTGCAGAATAATGGGGATATCAGTAGAAGAAAACAATAATAAGTCAACTACAACAGAGAGATCGAAATACACGTCGGGGGATATATCGAATATAATTACCGATATACTTACCGATGTGGTTACGCTAGGCGACAGAGGAAACACCGAAAACTATGAACTTCAGAGTCTCCTGCAAGCCATACTTATAGACAGAGGCCTCGACTACATCGAAATACATTTTAGACATCATATCGAATGTGAATTTCGACATAAGATCGAAGCTAAAACCCGACATCTTACCCTACTACGCGAAGAGCCGCGAGAATATAACAACAGCCCCGGCAACCCCATCACAATTTTCAAGAAACCCAAATACCAAGGGAACTAGAATTCAAACGAGGACCTCAAACTCAGCGTTCATCACAAGTGCACTCCCCACAAGTTTGATCTGCATAATTTGAACTGGCGGGACGAAGGGTACATGTAACCCATAAATTTTAAATTAAATTTGCGAATCCTTATCACTAAGATAAGAATCCCCAAATTGGGGGACTACATGATATGGGCATTTCCCGCATATTGGGCCAGGCCCAAACCAGGCCCATTTTGGAGCACATCGGGGATTACTTTCGATATCATATCGGTAATCATCACCGATATGGTACTGTGGTCCTCGGATCCCGAGGTCTATAAATACGCGGTGCTCGGATCCCAAAACAAGTAAATTATTATCCTCCAGCTACCGCTCGCCACATCGAAATACATCACCGATGTCACTTTCGACATCTAATTCGATATAGTGACTACAACATACACCTCTGACGCGTCACACCGCATCATCATCGATCTCACATCGGGGCTCATCCTCGACGTCACATCGAAGGCGATCACCGACGTCCTTTCAATCTATCTACTGATATTCCACTCCCATCCAAGCATCAAGGCGTTGGTTCGAGGTGTTCCGGACCAAGTCTACACGAGACACGTAGTGTAGGCCTGATTTGAGATAGACTCGTTGCATTGCTAGACCATACACTTGTAATCGACACTCGTATATATATAAAACGATCTATTGCCAAATCATTACAATACCCCGTCATGCATATATACGACTTGGAAATAAAGTAACTAAAGCATGCATCTTAATTCTCTTAAAAGAAAAACATATCATAAAGTAACTAAAAAGAAAACATCTGAAAATAGAAATGCTGGTTCTTCTGCGATCGAGACTCAGTACTAGTCCGACCAATAGTAGCCTTCCACGCGTCCCCAGCCATACTTTCTCCTTGTAATCGATCTGTACTCTAACCGAATCAAATCTGAACCCCTTTATTTTGATTTTCAATTTAAATGCATAAGTATTTGATTAAATTTGGGTTTGTGCATGATTTTAAATTTAACTGCCTCTTCTTCTTCAAACATATATAACATTTACCCTGACATGATATCGACAACTTACTACTACTAACTCCTTGACTCTATAGATATGTATCTAACCCAATAAAAATAAACTGATGATGGAATTAATTAATATATATATATATATATATGTAATAAAACAAAAGGTCATCATAGCTAGCATACATATATGGAACATGAGACAAGTGGTCAAGGTTGTACTATGGGATATATGCAACTTCAATGGATATCTGATGACGATCAAAGAAAATGAATAAGTACTAATATGTATAAATGAGTGACATATATTTTCCTAAAGGTACATAATAATAATAATGAAAAAGGCAGCCAAAAAACTCATTAAATGAAAAAACTATCGATCTTCAGTTAATCAATGTTCTAATATCACCTCTATTTGTACGTAACACTAATCTCTTGCTACATGTGCACATAAAATTATCAGATTTAATTTCTTCGCACTTGACCAAAAAAGCTTCACACAAAACTCATATACTTGCTCATTGGGAGACTTCTTCTACACTCACGGGACAAATTAAGCATACTTCAAGGCCATCAAATCTAGTTTTCTATATATCAACCCAACTCATTTGGTGTGTTGTCGTATGCTGATGAAGCACTCCGCATCATGCTGATCCTAGGTTGTGCTGGAACCAGCTTTGTCCTTTACACACATGTACTCCAAGAGACGTGGTGAGAGGACGGATGGATCGTTGATGATTCTGGACTGAACTCGGGTTATCCCAAGCTGCGTATCCCTTTAGGGGAATCAAGTCGGACGTAGTTCATTTGTCTATTCTGCACTGTGCGGCTTTACAGTTTTGACCATATCTCCTTGCAGGATGGTCCAAATCTCAAACCGCTTCTTGATATGGAAAGTAGACTCCTTTAGCTTTCCAAGCATATAAGGTACATGTTGGGGAGATAAGTATATAGGTAGTGACATCGGATATAAGATTGGGTATTCTGGCACATCGGAGATATGTCAAGGTTCCACCATATTGGCCATATCTCGAGATCGGTATATCGAAACCTCGATCTGCTTCTTCCTATGGGTAGCTGACACATGTATATTTCTATAAATATATTATACATGTCGAATGGATTAGTACATCGGTAGTTATGTTTGATATAATATCAGGTATTGCAGTATGTCTAAGGTATGTCGAAGGTATGTCGGGGATCTATGTCGAATATGGCATACCGGGGATGATATTCGATGTACATTTCGATATAGACATGACGGGGTGATCCCTAGGTGTTTTTCCCTCCCTTATGGCCAAGGGGGAGGGGTATTTATAGGCGTTGGACCCATATCGAATATGATATTCGATGTATATTCGATATACTTTTCGATATAGTGCAGGTTCTGCGCAGTCCCACCATTTTGGGCATAACTTCAACTCTGGACCTCGGAATTGCGATCCGCTTGTTGCATTGCGACCTAGACACCCGTGGCTTTCCATCGACATATCACAGAGGGCCTAGTTTGTTATATATAATTAATGGAAATCCTTCCAATTGTGGTATCCACGTGACATAACACGTATCGCTACTATATTATGTAGTATCAGTAGTCCCCCAGTTTTGAGTGTGGTCTTGGAACATGAGCATACTTCAAACTCTAATTGGATGTCATATTTATACACACCACTAGTCCCCTAGTTTGGAGATTATTATCTGAGGATAATGATTTGCAAATTAAATATGAGTTCTTGGATTACCTGTACCTTTCGTCCCGCCAGTTCAAATGACGGAGCTCGGATATGTGAATTCATTCAAAGATGTTGGTGTACCCCCAATGTAATTTATGTAGCCTAGAGGTCCGCGTTTGAATTATCACAGAGAAAAATGTTCCTTATTATGAAACTTGTTTTCCTCTCGGCGCGAATTCTTGGTGAAGCTTGTCATTTGGTAGTTGCAGTTCTTCGGCTGTTTTCGTACTAAGCAATCAATGCTTTGCTGCAAAGCCTTACCTTTGTATTTTTAGGTGAATGGTGCGCAATATCCCGTAGGATTTGTAGATTTCTTGCCCTTTTTGCTGAGGTGAGGTCACTAGTTCCCTGTTATCTACCAAGGATAGCGCGACAGCCAATGAATATATATTGATATAAGTTCCTTAATAAGTTAAAAGACAGAAAAATCGTTTGTGTTTTAGCGAAAGCGTATATCTTTTGATTCACAGTCAATCGATAAACACCTTCATCAGAAGTGCATTTGGAGTAACATGCATATATTCGATGCAACTTGCAAAATGGATGCGACTGCGATGTGTGGTTGCGAGAAGGCTACATGAAGTAGCGTGTAACCGAGGTAGACGAACATGACCACTTGGGGCCTTGTACGTGCAATCTTGCATGTATAATCGTGATTGTTGCTTGCGATTGTGTATACGTGATTGTTTATGAAAATCGGGTTTTTACAAACCTTGCGTGAGGTTGACGAGTGAATGAGAGTCTCAGGTGATCGATGGGAGCGCTTGTTGTCCCTTATTATGATTTTACCCTCATAAGCATTTGGGATATGGGAAAATGTTTGTGCGTTGACCTGGCAATAGCGTTAGTGTGGCTAGGTTTTGCGTTTAATATGTGGGTACGTAACTAACTCAAACTTGGTCGGTACGTCTTGAGTTATTCAAGTACTTTATCAAAGGAAGTGTCTGACTGCACTTCTATTTACCTTTACAGGTAGACGTAGTTGATATTATATCATAAACAACACTTGTCATACATTGTGAGGTATGATCATGGGCATTTGCCGCATATTGGGCCAGATCCAAGCCAGGCCCATTTTGGACCATATCGGGAATCATATTCGATGTAATATCGGTAATAATCACCGATATGTTACTGTGGTCCCCAGATCCCGAGGTCTATAAATACGCCGTGCCCAGATCCCAAAGTAAGCAATTATTATCCCTCATCTACCACTCGCCAGATCGAAATATATCACCGATATCACCTTCGATATCTCATTCGATATCGAGACGACCACGTGCCCCTGTGACACGTCATACCACCTCATCCTCGACATCACATCGAAGGCGATCACCGACGTTCGTTCGATCTATTTACCGATATCCCACTCCCATCCAAGCATCGAAGCGTTGGTCCGGGGTGTTCCGGACCAAGCCTACATGAGACACGTTGTGTATGTTTGATTTGAGATAGGCTCGTTGTATTGCCAGACTACTCACTTGTAACCGACACTTGCATATATATATAAAACGATCTATCGCCAAATCAGTGGCGCCGTCTGTGGGAACACCAGTTCCGGAACAAAGACGCCGAGATGCAAGGAAGGAGGACCCGATCCGAAGTTAGCGGAGTTGTGACTAGGAGCGCCAGGATGGAGGACACACAAACCCCTCAACACACAACTGGCAAAAAACAAACACTGGCTCAAGCCGAGATGGAGCTTCGTCCACCACTAGAGCAACGAAGGCGCGGGCCCGAGAGGCCACCGCGAGCCGCAAATGTAGGTCCGACCCTTGTTGCGCCAAGTGCGGGAAAACCCGAGACTGAGCGCCCGCCCGTTGAGAACCACCTAACAGACATTCCAATGACCGAGGCGCCAAATGCGGATTTTCCCGGCCTGGAGGAGACAATGCCCGCGGGACAAAGAGCCTTTCACCCCGCTGCCATAACCCCGGAGATGCAAGCGCAGATCAACGCCACAGTGAGAGCGGCGCTGGATTCCACATTGGAGACCTTGCTTCCACGACTGGTGGAGCAGAGGGCAAAGGACATTCGGGCGAGGCCCAATGAATCCGGAGAGGGAGAGAGAAGGGCAAGGCAAGGATGCGACGAACATGAGGATACGGGGGACTCCTTCAGAGAGATATCACCTGCTGCTTACGACAGGGCGGAGAGACGGGGCCCCGGGACCCTAGATCGGGAGCTAGCAAGAAAGATGGAGCGGCTTGACCGCGGGAGGGCAGAAGTAGTCTGGAGAATGGAACGCGATCGTGACCGTGCCGAGGTTGCCCATTCAAAGAATGAGGATGCAGAAATACTGCGGGTAATCTCAAGGAGGATGGGCAGCTAGACCGCGAGAGGGCGAAGTTAGCGAGGAATGTGACTCAGAATCGTGGGAAAGGTCGCAGTAGGACCCCGTTTTCAGATGAGATAGAGGCAGAGGTACTGCACAGAGGAGACAAGATTCCAACCATAAAACCGTATGATGGGAAGAGTGACCCGATGGATCACATCCACGCCGTGAAAAGTCTCTTGAACCTACAAGATTTTTCCGAGGGTATTAAGGCAAAAATAATGGCGACAACACTGATTGGAGCAGCGTTAGACTCGTTTAACAGAATCGAAGTAGGATCTATTTCAAGCTTCGAGCAGATGAAGGAGAGATTGGAGAACTACTTTTCCAGTAAAAAAACGAATGAAGAAAAGCATGTACCATCTGGAAGCATTAAAACAGAAAGAAAGAGAAACTCTCGGCGAATTCATGAGCAGATTCAATGAAGAGCTACTGAAGGTGGACAACCCATACGGGGGACAAGTGCTGTAGACCCTGTTCAGGGCATCGACGCACAACAGATTCGCCAAAGAGTTGATCAAGCTCGCAGAACCTACCATCAATCGAATAAACGAGTTGGCGCATAATGTGATCTACGAAGATGCG
Organism: Linaria vulgaris; assembly: GCA_948329865.1. Classification (NCBI taxonomy): domain Eukaryota; kingdom Viridiplantae; phylum Streptophyta; class Magnoliopsida; order Lamiales; family Plantaginaceae; genus Linaria; species Linaria vulgaris. The sequence continues at coordinate 7,562,945 of OX415249.1, read as the reverse complement.
ATGATGGCAGCTAAGTTTAGACCCCAGGAATCCGGCCGGGAAAGGGGTAGAGAGCTATGGAACAAAAATAGGGGAGGAAGAGACATGTCCCCAAGGAGATATACCCCCCTCAATTGGGACATTCGCACTATCTTCGCCGTTGCGCAAAGCAGGAATTGGCTAAGTGCACCACGGAAAATCAAGGAGACGGATTTCACCAAGAAATCCAGACGTTACTGCGAGTATCACCACCAAAAAGGCCATTACACGAACAACTGCTATGACCTGAAGGATGAGATCGAGAGACTGATTAAGGACAGAAGATTGATAGAATTTGTTACGGCGAGCGGGCAGTACGCTGAATCAAGAGAACGGTCCCAATCCCCAAGAAGGGAGGGCCTGGAGGCGATTGAGAGTGGACAAGGACGCAATGCGATAACTAGTGCGCCTTCGAGGGGGGTCATCAATGTGATAAGCGGTGGGACCGGAGGAGCAGATTCCACCAATCAGAGGAAGAAGATAACTCGTGGATTGAACGAGGACCGATTCGTTGGATTCACAACGTTGGTCGAAGAGCTCCCAGACGACATTATCACGTTTTCCATCAGGGACCTCTTGGATCTCAGCCCCGAGGCCGTACAGGCAGGCGAGCTCGACTGCCCCCTGGTTGTTCAGCTGGATATCGCTAACTACGTTGTTCACAAGGTACCTATAGACAACGGTAGTTCCACCAACATTATGTTCGCCCATGCGTTGGAGAAAATGGCACTCGGCCATCACATAGTTGAACAGGTCCGTACGCCACTGGTAGGATTTTGGGGAGTGGAGACAAGAACCGCACAGGTGAACTATTAATGTTCAATACACAATCGTGGACCAACCATTTGCATACAATGTTATAATCGGCAGACCGGCCCTGAACGCAATAAGAGTAGTGGTATCCACATTCCATCAGAAGATGAAATTCCTAGCAGGAGGAGGGGTCGTAGAAGTGGTCGCTAACCAGAAGGAAGCGTGGCTCTGTTACATCACTTCTCTTGCGTTGCCAAGAATTAGAGAATCAGAGGAAGAAGCAGCCGGACCAAATCATGATCGACAAGCTATGGAATGATCACCATGAGGAGCAAACAGAACAATACTTTAAATTTCTGCACTTTTTAAATTATGTTCGAACGACGCAAACATTGCCCCATCGTGGGTTGGTCTGTAAACTTAAAACAGGAGGAACTACGCCGGTCTGATTCCCCACTCAACGGGATACGTAGGCGGGTTAGGGTTACCTAGCCTTCGACCGTTATCTCTTATTTAGCCCCTTCGTGGGTCGGCATGTAACTTAAAACAGGGGGAACTACACCGGTCTGATTCCCCATGCAATGGGATACGTAGGCGGGCTAGGTTACCTAGCCCTCGACCGTTATCCTTTATTACCTTTTTATTTGTTGCTTGGCGCAATCTCATATTTCATGCAGGGATATGTCCTAAGCGGACATTATAGAAGTGCAGAAAATGGCACAAGGAATTGGAGAATGTTCCCCTAGATATATGTTTAGCACATCTCCCTCTTGCAGGTACATGGCTCAAAGGATCGCCCATTACTATATCCGAAAAGGACATAGAGTATATTAAAAGGATGATTCAGGGGGCATTGCCCCAGATTATTCAATATTATCTATTCAAACAGGTACAACAGGTACAAACAGGTACAACAGGCGCGATAGAGCACAATGGAAACACTGTCTCTCGTATGAAACTGATATTCCCAAATTGAGGGAACATCCCACAGATAACAAATGCACATCATTTCGTGCTTTCATATTAGCTTTTACGTCGGAAATTTTTCTTGTTTGATCTGTTTTACAGGGCTTAATGACCTACAGATTCAACGACGACAGAGTCACCAAGATACATAGTCAACAAGACAACGCAAAGGCTCGTCTACAACACAAAAAATATCCCCTGTGATAACGGGGTCGATCAAAAACAATTCAACGGTAGTGGGTTCCCTGTGATAACGGGACGCGCAGGGGCATAAAACATATCCCCTGTGATAACGGGGTCGATACAAAAAATAAATCCCCTGTCGATTCAAGAAAAAATTCCCTGTGATAACGGGGCCAATTCAAGAAAAATCCCCTTTGATAACGGGGTCGATTCAAGAAAAAATTTCTTGTGATAACGGGGCCAATTCAAGAAAAATCCCCTGTGATAACGGGGTCGATCCAAGAAAAAATTTCCTGTGATAACAGGGCCAATTCAAGAAAAATCCCCCGTGATAACGGGGTCGATTCAAGAAAAAATTCCCCGTGATAACGTGGCCAATTCAAGAAAAATCCCCTGTGATAACGGGGTCGATTCAAGAAACAATTCCCTGTGATAACGGGGTCGATTAAAAAAAAAAATTCCCTGTGATAACGGGGGCCAATTCAAGAAACATTCCCAGTGATAACGGGGTCAATTCAAGAAAAAATTCCCTGTGATAACGGGGCCAATTCAAGAAAAATCCCCTGTGATAACGGGGTCGATTAAAAAAAAATTCCATGTGATAACAGGGCCAATTCAAGAAAAATCCTCTGTGATAACGGGGCCGATTCAAAAAACAATTCCCTGTGATAACGGGGCCAGTCCAAGAAGAAATTCCCTGTGATAACGGGGTCGATTCAAGAAGAAATTCCCTGTGATAACGGGGTCAGTCCAAGAAAAATCTCCTGTGATAACAAGGCCGACAAAAAACATTGCAACGGCAGCGATTTCCCTATAATAACAGCCCGCACTTTGACACTTCAAGGAGAGGCAACAGTAACAAAAGCAATCATACCATGGAATATGTATAAACAAATATGTATCAGGACACGCAGAGAAGATCGAATAAATTAACGGGTAAAACTATGAGTCATATTACAAAGGGAGCTGCGGCGAAAGAAAAAATACAGACTCCTAGAATCTCAACCGGGATAACGAGGGGCCCCTTTGATGTGGATTAACGACAAATTCTTCTGCTCGAGGATCTTGCGGTACTCCGCCTCTGGTTCTAAATCCTTGTCGTCATCATCAGAATACTCAGGGAATTAACCGTCGTAACCATCCTAGAAACCACCTTCCAGCTGAATTTGACCTATGACAGAGGCCTTGGCTTCCTCCCGCTCGAGCAAGCCCCGCTCAGCACACATCATCTTATACGACCGACTCAGAACGAACTGTTTGGCTACACTAGTCAATTGGCTTTTACTCAGCGTCATGCATCGCATGTGCCTTTCAGCCTGGGCTAATTGGTCCTTCAGAAGTGCAACCTCAACATCAAGTGCCTCCCGACGAGATGCCTCTTGACCAGCTATAAGCCGAGACTCATCGAGCTCTGCGATCAACCTTTTATTATCATTTAACAGGCCTCCCACATTACTCTCGCTGGCCTTCAGAATATCCATGGCCTCGTCTCTCTCATGCTGGAGCTGTACAGCAGCAACAAGATCGTATTCGCCCAGTTTCTCAAGCAAACCATTGGTAACTTGGAGCGACTCGGCGTGGTCCGCTTGACCCTTAATGGCCATCGTCAAGAAACCTTTCAGAAAACCAGCCACATGCACGTTCACAATAAGTACTTGATCGCTCAGACAAATGAAAACCCAAAGGAAATACACAGTGAATGGCATAAAGACTACTTACAGAGCGAAGGAGACCACTGTGATCTCCACTTTAACTACCCTCTTCTTTCCTTCTCTTTCGCCCCATGGACATCCCAACATCAACGTCAGGTTGAGATTGCGAAGCATTACCCATCCCGGCAGTATTTTCACTCGAGGAGGGCACATATTTCTTCGCATTCTTGTGCACGCCCTCACGACCCCTCTTCTTGACGAGTCGAGGTGCGTCATCTGTAGCAGTTTCGGCCCCCGACTGTCTGCGTTCTGCTATCGCATCCAGACTACAATACTCCACCAGCTCGGCAGCGAAACACATAAAATAGAGGATCAAGAAATAAATCGAGGGGAAGATATCAAGTGACAAAGATATAACACTTACCGAGCGTAGAGGGACCGTTATACTACACGGGAGTTATCCCACTTGCTCGCAAAACTACGTCACAACAAAGCAGGGTACCGTCGTATGGATGGTTGATCAAATTCCTCAGAAACTCTAGGCTATGTGCACTAGGCCCGACAGAGGCTCGTCTCTCATATTTGGTGTCTTCACACCACACGCTAGGAAGCACATCAAACTCACCAGTCGTCCTCTACTGGATGTACATATACTCGCACATATTTCCAAATCCATAGCTGGTTTGAGTATATTGCACGAATCGAAGCCCTGCCTGGGCGCACACACAGAAGAACCCTCTATCACCACCATTCCGGTTGACCATGACGCTAAAAAGCTCCCAGAACTCATTAGCTCCGCAAAGGGCACCCAACGCCCTCATAACACAAATGAAAGCTACAATGTAGCCCAGAGAATTGGGGGATAACTGTCCCAAGCAGACCCTGATACTTGCTATAATAGCACAAACCGCAGAATCAATCGGGAAGCGCAGCCCGTTCTTGAAGTGCTTGGCACTAACAGTAATGCAGCCCTTTGGTGGAGTACCACCCTGTTCGCCAGTCAATTGATCAGGCCCAAACATCTCATTTTCGGAGAACTCCATTCCGCCCTCTCTGAAATCCATCCCGGGCGAACCTACGCCAACACTGTCCCTGGCAAACGACATATTAACGCACTAAAGGATGCAAATCAAAATCGAACAAGATATCGAAAATAGTATCGAATTCGATATCAAAAGTTAAAATCGAAGGAAGATATCGAAACCGAGGTCGAATTCTATATCGGAAGTCAAATTCGATGTATCTTTCGAAGGGACAACGAAATTTTGCTAAGAGCCTAAAGTGGGTTTTCACTTTCCCGACAGCATATTTATAGACATCGGAGGTACTAGATCGAAACACAGTTTTGATCTCACATCGGTATTCGTATTCGATATAGATAGAGGACACGGGGACGGACAGGCGCACATGGGAGATCACCCTACCCATAGACAGACACCTCAACTACATCGAAATCATATCGAATATGCATTTCGACATCATATCGAAGATGAAACCCGACATCTTACCCTACTATGCGAAGACCCGCGAGAATATAACAACAACCCCGGCAACCCCATCACAATTTTCAAGGAACCTAAATACCAAGGGAACTAGAATTCAAACGAGGACCTCAAACTCGGCGTTCATCACAAGTGCACTCCCCACAAGTTTGATCTCCGTCATTTGAACTGGCAGGACGAAAGGTACAGGTAACCCAGAAATTTTAAATTAAATTTGCGAATCCTTATCTCTAAGATGAGAATCCCCAAATTGGGGGACTACATGATATGGGCATTTGCCGCATATTGGGCCAGATCCAAGCCAGGCCCATTTTGGACCATATCGGGGATCATATTCGATGTAATATCGGTAATAATCACCGATATGTTACTGTGATCCCCGGATCCCGAGGTCTATAAATACGCGGTGCCCGAATCCCAAAGTAAGCAATTATTATCCCTCATCTACCACTCGCCAGATCGAAATATATCACCGATACCACCTTCGATATCTCATTCGATATCGAGACGACCACGTGCACCTGTGACACGTCATACCACCTCATCACCGACATCACATCGGGGGTCATCCTCGACATCAAATCGAAGGCGATCACCGACGTCCGTTCGATCTATTTACCAATATCCCACTCCCATCCAAGCATCGAAGCGTTGGTCCGGGGTGTTCCGGACCAAGCCTACATGAGACACGTAGTGTAGGTCTGATTTGAGATAGGCTCATTGTATTGCCAGACTACTCACTTGTAACCGACACTTGCATATATATATATATATATAACGATCTATCGCCAAATCACGTTATTGAGCAATTTGCAGCTAAAGCTATTGTTGATGTAGCTTTAAATAATGTTACATCTCATGGGTGATTTTGAGCTATCACCAGCGCATAGTGTAGGTATGATAATGCTTAGCCTGGTGGCGTTATTGTGATTCTCAAGAAAAAAAAGGGTCTCGTGTTGATTGGCGTGAAGTGTGCTTGCAAAACTGAAATTAAGAATTCCAGTGGGGCTACGTGGCCTCTGCTATTGATAGTCTAACAACCTTTGGATAATCCTGGTCTTTGCTTTGCCATTTGTTTGTATAATAGATTCTCGTTCAAATCCTAGCATTAGCCTTGGGTAGACATCTATTGTCGTGCACTGTAGGATAAGTATGCCGGTGAAGGTGTTTGGTGGCATATCAACATATGATAGGAGAGAAGTCGACACGTTAAGGTATTCCCTGAATTTTCTCATAAGAATGAGATATTTTTACCCGTAAGGGTAGTCCCTGCCTTATCTCGTAAGATAGGAGGTGTTGCTTATCGGTTTTAGGTATTTTGTGTCTTTTCGTAGATGGGTCAATCTGATAATAAAGTGTATGAAGTCCCGCAAGGTTGTAGCGAGAGCCAAAATTATATAAAATATCACTTGGAAAATTTAAAGCCCGATATGCGGACTGGAGGCGCCCATGCCAATGTTTGTAACTGACGATTGACGTCTAAATTATTTATAGGTCCAACAAGAGATGTCATGATTATCTTCAATGTAAGTTAAATATGCACTTTGCCAATCTTTAAGAGGGTAAGATAGGCAATGAGTCAGAAGTCATCTCAAGGAAGGCTCTCGGCTATAATAATTGTGAAAATGACCAATGCGATAATGGACGGAGATAATCTTCTTGACGTTCTTAGGTTTGCGTTTAATGCGTATTAGATCGCTTGCTTGCGCTAGTGGGTATTGTAGGTTGGTCACCCTTCGAAAGAGTCGCATAGTTTACGATGATGCGAAGCGTCGTTTATTATGCTGCTTGGAATAATCTTTCGATTGACGCTTCTTGTGCTCTGGAGCGAGTTTAACAAATAAATGCATCCTCATGCGTTTAAATAATAGTCGTTCATTTTGAACCTTGTATTACATATTTCATAGTCATAGTGGTATTATTGAAAATCTCATTGGTGATGAGAATTTACCGTTGGTGGCGGCTTCATTTATTATTTGTCAATCTTAGACCGGTACGGTGGCAGATGAAACGGCGTTGTTATAAATCTATTGTATGAACGATTTATTCTTTTAATCATGCAATCGCGCTGGGTTTGAGCATTTTAGCAGTATACTATGCTTTTAAAAGGCGTGGTAATACATAGATTCTTGTTTATGTCGTATGAGGTCGGGGTACCATGTAGGTACTAACCGTTGCGCCTTAAGAGGCGGGTTATCGCATAGATAATGGATGTTGTAAGATGGTACGCCTTGTCCACTTTGTTTGGATTTATGCAAGCGTGTAGTCTCATATTTGTGAGCAAATTTTTGCAATTCCTACGGTATTTCACAGCAACTTGTGTGTTTGAAATATTTAAAGGAATACTGTTAAGAAATCGTGTATTTGGCTGGTTGTCCCTTTAGTTAGGGTACCTCGTGGGTGTGCGTTTACTTGTCATTTAAGGCAGGATACCGCGTAGGTACATGTTCGCCTTTCAATTTAGTTATGAACTTGTACGTGTAGAGGTTGCTCTGCCATTTATGGTATGTTAGCGTATAGGTAAATCTTCTTTGGCAAGAGTGACGTGGCATTTCTTGCATTTTACCTTATACGTTGATGGGTAGAGGTGTTGTTGCCATTTCTAGCATGTTTCCTTTGTGTTGTCCGCATTGTCCGTTCCTCCGTTTGTCCTCGGATTGTCGAGGTATAGTGTTGTCCACTCTATTCTTGGGAATATGAGATCTGTAGATAGGGGATTGCAGATTGTCGACCGCACTACCGCTCGTGGAGTAGGGGCCTTGTAAATAGGTGACCATCTACCGCTCGTGGGGTAGGGGCCTGCCTCTTCACCGAGTTTGTTTTATGGGATTTTCACCCAATAGGCTCTTCACCTAGCTTAATTTATGGGATTTTCACCCAATAGGCTCTTCACCTAACGTACTTTTATGGGATTTCCACCCAATAGGCTCTTCACCTAACTTGATTTATGGGATTTTCACCCAATAGGCTTTTCACCTAGCTTAATTTATGGGATTTCCACCCAATAGGCTCTTCACCTACCTTGATTTATGGGATTTTCACTCAATAGGCTCTTCACCTAGCGTAATTTTATAGGATTTCCGCCCAATAGGCTCTTCACCTAGCTTGATTTATGGGATTTCCACCCAATAGGCTCTTCACCTAGCTTGATTTATGGTATTTTCACCCAATAGGCTCTTCACCTAGCTTGATTTATGAAATTTTCACCCAATAGGCTCTTCACCAAGCGTAATTTTATGGGATTTCCACTCAATAGGCTCTTCACCTAGCTTGATTTATGGGATTTCCACCCAATAGGCTCTTCACCTAGCTTGATTTATGGGATTTTCACCCAATAGGCTCTTCACCTAGCTTGATTTATGGGATTTTCACCCAATAGGCTCTTCAACTAGCATAATTTTATGGGATTTCCACCCAATAGGCTCTTCACCTAGCTTGATTTATGGGATTTCCACCCAATAGGCTCTTCACCTAGCTTGATTTATGGGATTTCCACCCAATAGGCTCTACACCTAGCTTGATTTATGAGATTTTCACCCAATAGGCGCTTCACCTAGCGTAACAGTTCACGTGGGTAGGGGCCCATTCCGTTATCACAGGGAACCCGTTACCGCTCACATCTTTAAGATCAACCCCGTTATCATAGGGGATCGGTTCACGTGGGTAGGGGCCCATCCCGTTATCACAGGGAACCCGTTACCGCTCAAATCTTCAGGATCAACCCCGTTATCACAGGGGATCGGTTCACGTGGGTTGGGGCCCATCCCGTTATCATAGGGAACCCGTTACCGCTCAAATCTTCAGGATCAACCTCGTTATTACAGGGGATCGATTCACGTGGGTAGGGGCCCATCCTGTTATCACAGGGAACCCGTTACCGCTCATGGGTAGGAGCTTGCCTTTGTTTGTAGGTGACCCGTTACCGCTCATGGGTAGGAGCCCGCCCGTTATCACAGGGGACCCATTACCACTCATGGGTAGGAGCTTGCCTTTTTCTTCATAGGTGACCCGTTACCGCTTATTGATAGGAGCCCGCCCGTTATCACATGGGACCCGTTACCACTCATGGGTAGGAGCCTGCCTTTTTTTTTTGTGTGACCCGTTACCGCTCATGGGTAGGGGAATGTTTTCTTCAGCTTTTGTCGCATGCATGCATAATGATATATATAGTGGAATACACATAGATTGCGTTATGAGTTTTCCCTTATAGGGAGTTTTGATTTCCTGAGAGGTGAATGTTCATGTATGAGAGTTAGGCGTGCCTGTTGTACCTGCTTTAACAGATAATAGTGAGTAATGTGGGATGTCATCCCGTGATTTCTCTGCGAGAAATTTTTTAAAAATTCATCGTGCTGTTAAAGCACGTTATACCGTCTAGGATATGTACCTATAGGAAGCAAATATATAATCACGCAATAATTTAACTAGATCGTTTTAGTTTCTTATTGGAAAGAAACCATAATCTCAGTGTGCCGTTAGAGCACCTTCGTCGTATTCGTTAGGACACGTTCCAGCAAGAATCAAGGACATGATAATACAAATATGCTTATCTAGGGAAAATAAGGGTTAAAGATAGATTACGATATGCGTCGCAATATGTATCAATAAGAAACTTCAAAATGCATGACATGCAAGAACCGGATAACCTCCGATCCGCCTATCCTTTAGAATAAGAGGTACATGTACACTTATGGTGTACCTGCAAACAGTCTATCAATATGAAGGAGAGAGAGAGAGATATAACGTTCCATATATAAAGATTCACAATGTGCAACGGTTGGGAACTAGGTGAACCCTAGTTCGCCAATGTATCACGCGATAAGGGAATAAGACATGCGTGGTGCTTCCTGTTTCAGCTATAGGTCAGCAAAGAGGGCAGTTAAAGTAAATTAATGATTTTTCAATAATAGTTAAAGATAAAAATTAAGGGATAGCGTAACTAACTTGCAGAATATGGAGGTGAATAGTATAATGTAATTGACAGACTTATCTTGATGTAAGGCATATGTCCGATGGCGCTACAATCCCCCATAGTTCTTGGTGAACTTGGTTGAATCTTACGGTTGCATGCTTGTTTCTAAGTGCATTCCATTGTGTTCCCACAGACGGCGCCAATGATTTGGTGTGTTGTCGTTTGCTGATGAAACACTCCGCATCATACTGATCCTAGGCTGTGCTGGAACCAGCTTTGTCCTTTACACACATGTACTCCAAGCGATGTGGTGAGGGGACGGATGGATCGTTGATGATTCCGGACTGAACTCAGATTATCCCAAGCTGCCTACGTATCCCTTTGGGGAAATCAAGTTGGACGTAGTTCATTTGTCTATTCTTTACGGTTTTGACCATATCTCCTTGCAGGTCCAAATCTCAAAACGCTTCTTGGTATGGAAAGTAGACTCCTTTAGATTTCCAAGCATATAAGGTACATATTAGGGAGATAAGTATATCGGTAGTGACATCCGATATAAGATCGGGTATTCTGGCACATCGGAGATATGTTGAGGTTCCACAATATCGGCCATATTTCGAGATTGGTATATTGAAACCTCGATCTTCTTCTTCTTTTGGGTAGCTGACACATGTAGCTTTCCGTACATATATTATACTTATCTAATGGATAAGTACATCGGTAGTTATGTTCAATATAATATCAGGTATTAGAGTATGTCGCAGGTATGTCGAAGGTATGTCGGGGATCTATGTCGAATATGGCATATCGGGGATGATATTCGACGTAAATTTATATATAGACATGACGGGGTGATCCCTAGGTGTTTTTTCCTCCCTTATGGCCAAGGGGGAGGGGTATTTATAGGCGTTGGACCCATATCAAATATAATATTCAATGTATATTCGATATACTTTTCGATATAGTGCAGGTTCTGCGCAGTCCCACCATTTTGGGCATAATTCCACTTCGGACCTCAGAATTCCAATCCTCTTGTTGCATTGCGACTTAGACACCCGTCGCTTTCCATCGACATATCATAGAGGGCCTAGTTCATTATATGCAAATAACGAAAATCCTTTCAATTGTGGCATCCACGTGACATAACACGTATCGCTACTATATAATGTAGTATCACCAATAGTCCCAAATAAAAAGTTATAAATTAGTAAGATATATAAAGAAACAATATAATGTAAAAGATGTTATAATTACCTTAAGACTGAAACGCTGCAATTATTTGATTTGAAATTGGGGGTGATGATGGACAAAACGTGACTTACTCAGAAAGGAAATGGAATAATGACTCAGTCAATGAAGTGAGAGGTAATTTGGAGGGGAAGTTCCAGTTTTTTGCTTGAAAAACAATTAATATATACTATTTTAATTTGTGATGATATTTACTATTTCAAGGAATGTAAACTTTGTCACAATATTTCTTTCATAATGTGAGCAAATAGATTTTATCACCATCACGTATTTTTTGTTAGGAAACCAGCCATTCTCACAAAAAATAAAAAATTATACATAGTTTTCTTATAGTCACAATAACTACATGATTTGGGGGGTTTTTACAACCCCCCTGGTAACCACGGGAATGCTCGGTCAAGCTGCGCAGCCAGCTGGGCTGAGTGAATGGTAGGGATGTACCCTTTGGCAGGACTTTTCCCGCCAAAAGGTCCCGATCAGATTCCGATCGGGAATAATATTCCCGACCGGGTCCCGATCGGGAATAATATTTCACTTACGACTTGGAAATAAAGTAACTAAAGCATGCACCTTAATTCTCTTAAAAGAAAAACATAACATAAAGTAACTAAAAAGAAAACAGCTGAAAATAGAAATGCTGGTTCTTCTGCGATCGAGACTCAGTACTAGTTCGACCAGTAGTAGCCTTCCACGCGTCCTCAGCCATACTTTTTCCTTGTAATCAATCGTTGATCCGTACTGTAACCGAATCAAATCTGAACCCCTTTATTTTGATTTTCAATTGAAATGCTTAAGTATTTGATTAAATTAGGGTTTGTGCATGATTTTGAACTTAACTTCCTCTTCTTCTTCTAACATATATAACATTAATCTTGACATGATATCGACAACTTACTACTTCTAGCTACTTGACTCTATAGATATCTACCTAATCCAATAAAAATGAACTGATGATCGAATTAATAGATATATATATATATATATATATATGTGTGTGTAATAAAACAAAAGGTCATCATAGCCAGCATACATATACAGAACATGAGACAAGTGGTCAAGGTTCGACTATGTGACATATGCAACTTCAATGGAAATGTGATGACGATCAAAGAAAATGAATTAGTACTAATATTTATAGATGAGTGACATATATATATTTTCCTAAAGGCACATAATAATAATAATGAAAAAGGCAGACAAAAAACTCATTAAATGAAAAAACCATCTATCTTCAGTTAATTAATGTCCTAATATCACCTCTATTTGTACGTAACACTAATCTCTTGCTACATGTGCACATCAAATTATCAGATTTAATTTATTTACGCTTGACCAAAAAAGCTATCAAATCTAGTTTTCTATATATCAACCCAATAGTCCCAAATAAAAAGTTATAAATTAGTAAGATATATAAAGAAACAATATAATGTAAAAGATGTTATAATTACCTTAAGACAAAAACGCTGCAATTATTTGATTTGAAATTGGGGGTGATGATGGACAAAACGTGGCTCACTGAGAAATGAAATGCAATGATGACTCAGTCAATGAAGTGAGAGGTAATTTGGAGGGGAAGTTCCAGTTTTTTGCTTGAAAATCAATTGATATATACTATTTTAATTTGTGATGATATTTACTATTTCAAGGAATGTAAACTTTGTCATAGTATTGCTTTCATAATGTGAGGAAATAGATTTTATCACCATCACATATTTTTTGTTAGGAAATCAGTCTTTCTCACAAAAAATAAAAAATTATATATATTTTTCTTCTAGTCACAATCACTACATGATTTGGCGGGTTTTCGCCACCCCCCTGGGTGACCTCGGGACTGCTCGGCCAAGTTGCGCGGCTAGCTAGGCCGAGTGAATGGTAGGGATGCACTCTTTGGCGGGAGTTTTCCCGCCAAAGGGGCCCGACCGAATTCCGATCGGGAATAATATTCCCGACAGGGTCCCGGTCGGGAACAATATTCTCGACCAGAATTTAGTCGGGAATAAAAAATCCTGACCGAGATCAGGTCGAGATTTTTTTTTGTGAGTTACCGACCGGATCCAGGTCGGTTCCCGACCGGGATACGGTCGGTAGCGGTCGGAAATTTTCCCGACCGTATTTCGGTCGTAATTTTCTGGTCAAGAAAAAGGGCAAATTCTTGTAGTGACTTACGTTAAATATGGGAGATATTTATATAGTTAATTAGGTCAACTTGACTAATTAATACAATACCCCATCATGCACATATACGACTTAGTAAATAGGTTGACTAGATCATGCACCTTAATTCTCTTAAAAGAAAAACATAACATAAAGTAACTAAAAAGAAAACACCTGAAAATAGAAAAGCTTGTTCTTCTGCGATCGAGACTCAGTACTAGTCCAACCAGTAGTAGCCTTCCACGCGTCCTCAGCCATACTTTTTCCTTGTAATCAATCGTTGATCCGTACTGTAACCGAATCAAATCTGAACCCCTTTATTTTGATTTTCAATTGAAATGCTTAAGTATTTGATTAAATTAGGGTTTGTGCATGATTTTGAACTTAACTTCCTCTTCTTCTTCTAACATATATAACATTAATCTTGACATGATATCGACAACTTACTACTTCTAGCTACTTGAATCTATAGATATCTACCTAATCCAATAAAAATGAACTGATGATCGAATTAATAGATATATATATATATATATGTGTGTGTGTAATAAAACAAAAGGTCATCATAGCCAGCATACATATACAGAACATGAGACAAGTGGTCAAGGTTGGACTATGTGACATATGCAACTTCAATGGAAATGTGATGACGATCAAAGAAAATGAATTAGTACTAATATTTATAGATGAGTGACATATATATATTTTCATAAAGGCACATAATAATAATAACGAAAAAGGCAGACAAAAAACTCATTAAATGAAAAAACCATCTATCTTCAGTTAATTAATGTCCTAATATCACCTCTATTTTTACGTAACACTAATCTCTTGCTACATGTGCACATCAAATTATCAGATTTAATTTATTTACACTTGACCAAAAAAGCCATAAAATCTAGTTTTCTATATATCAACCCAATAGTCCCAAATAAAAAGTTAAAAATTAGTAAGATATATAAAGAAACAATATAATGTAAAAGATGTTATAATTACCTTAAGACAAAAACGCTGCAATTATTTGATTTGAAATTGGGGGTGATGATGGACAAAATGTGGCTCACTGAGAAAGGAAATGCAATGATGACTCAGTCAATGAAGTGAGAGGTAATTTGGAGGGGAAGTTCCAGTTTTTTGCTTGAAAATCAATTGATATATACTATTTTAATTTGTGATGATATTTACTATTTCAAGGAATGTAAACTTTGTCATAGTATTGCTTTCATAATGTGAGGAAATAGATTTTATCACCATCACATATTTTTTGTTAGGAAATCAGTCTTTCTCACAAAAAATAAAAAATTATATATAGTTTTCTTCTAGTCACAATCACTACATGATTTGGGGGGTTTTCGCCACCCCCCTGGGTGACCTCGGGACTGCTCGGCCAAGTTGCGCGGCTAGCTAGGCCGAGTGAATGGTAGGGATGCACTCTTTGGCGGGAGTTTTCCCGCCAAAGGGGCCCGACCGAATTCCGATCGGGAATAATATTCCCGACAGGGTCCCGGTCGTGAACAATATTCTCGACCAGAATTTAGTCGGGAATAAAAAATCCTGACCGAGATCAGGTCGAGATTTTTTTTTGTGAGTTACTGACTGGATCCAGGTCGGTTCCCGACCGGGATACGGTCGGTAGAGGTCGGAAATTTTCCCGACCGTATTTCGGTCGTAATTTTCTGGTCGAGAAAAAGGGCAAATTCTTGTAGTGACTTACGTTAAATAAGGGAGATATTTATATATTTAATTAGGTCAACTTGACTAATTAATACAATACCCCATCATGCACATATACGACTTAGTAAATAGGTTTACTAGATCATGCACCTTAATTCTCTTAAAAGAAAAACATAACATAAAGTAACTAAAAAGAAAACACCTGAAAATAGAAAAGCTTGTTCTTCTGCGATCGAGACTCAGTACTAGTCCAACCAGTAGTAGCCTTCCACGCGTCCTCAGCCATACTTTTTCCTTGTAATCAATCCTCGATCTGTATTTTTTTTCTTCTGTGTTACTGACCGGATCCAGGTCAGTTCCAGACCGGGATCCGGTTGGTAGCGGTCAAAAAATTTCCCGACCGGACTCCGATCGAAATTTTCCGATCGAGAAAAAAGGCAAATTCTTGTAGTGATATACGTTAAATATGGGAGATATATATAGTTAACTAGGTCAACTTGACTAATTAATACAATACCCCATCATGTATATATACGACTTGAAAATAAAGTGACTAAAGCATGCATCTTAATTCTCTTAAAAGAAAAACATAACATAAAGTAACTAAAAAAAATAGCAGAAAATAGAAATGTTGGTTCTTCTGCGATCGAGATTCTCAGTGTTAGTCTGACCAATAGTAGCCTTCCACCAGTCCTCACCCATACTTTTTCCTTGTAATCAATCCTCGATCTACACTGTAACCGAATCGAATATGATCCCCTTTATTTTGATTTTCAGTTGAAATGCATAAGTATTTGATTAAATTAGGGTTTGTGCATGATTTTGAATTTAACTGCCTCTTCTTCTTCTAACATATATAACATTAATCCTGACATGATATCGACAACTTATAACTACTAGCTCCTTGACTCTACATATATCTATCTAACCCAATAAAAAGGAACTGATGATCGAATTAGTATATATACTATATATATATATATATATGTAATAAAACAAAATGTCATCATAGCTAGCATACATATACGGAACATGAGGCAAGTGGTCAATGTTGTATTATGTGACATATGCAACTTCAATGGATATCTGATGACGATCAAAGAAAATGAATTAGTACTAATATGTATAGATGAGTGACATATATATATATTCCTAAAGGCACATAATAATAATAATAATGAAAAAGGCAGACAAAAAACTCATTAAATGAAAATACTATCGATCTTCATTTAATCAATGTCCTAATATCACCTCTATTTATACGTAACACTAATCTCTTGCTACATGTGCACATCAAATTATCAGATTTAATTTCTTTGCACTTGACCAAAAAAGCTTCACAAGAAACTCCTATAGTTGCTCATTGGGAGATTTCTTCTACACTCACGGGACAAATTAACCTTACTTCAGAGCCATCAAATCTCGTTTTCTATATATCAACCCAATAGTCCAAAATAAAAAGTTATAAATTAGTAAGATATATAAAGAAACAATATAATGTAAAAGATGTTATAATTATCTTAAGACTGAAACGCAGCAATTATTTGATTTGAAATTGGGGGTGATAATGGACAAAACGTGACTCACTGAGAAAGGAAATGGAATGATGACTCAGTCAATGAAGTGAGAGGTAATTTGGAGGGGAAGTTCCAGTTTTTTGCTTGAAAAACGATTGATATATGCTATTTTAATTTGTGATGATATTTACTATTTCAAGGAATGTAAACTTTGTCATAGTATTTCTTTCATAATGAGAGGAAATAGATTTTATCACCATCACATATTTTTTGTTAGGAAATGATCAGCCTTTCTCACAAAAAATAAAAATTATATATAGTTTTCTTCTAGTCACAATCACTACATGATTTGGGGGGTTTCGCAACCCCCATGGTGACCTCGAGACTGCTCGGCCAAGCTGCGCGGTCGGCTTGGCCGAGTGAATGGTTGGGATGCACCCTTTGGAGGGAGTTTCCCGCCAAATGGTCCCGACCAGATTCTGATCGGGAATAATATTCTCGACCGGGTCCAGGCGGGGACCAATATTCCCTACCGGAATTTGGCCGAAAATAAAAAATCCTGACCAGGATCCGGTCGAGATTTTTTTTCTTCTGTGTTACTGACCGGATCCAGGTCAGTTCCCGACCGGGATCCGGTTGGTAGCGGTCAAAAAATTGCCCGACCGGACTCCGATCGATATTTTCCGATCAAGAAAAAAAGCAAATTCTTGTAGTGATATACGTTAAATAGGGGAGATATATATAGTTAACTAGGTCAACTTGACTAATTAATACAATACCCCATCATGCATATATACGACTTGAAAATAAAGTGACTAAAGCATGCATCTTAATTCTCTTAAAAGAAAAACATTACATAAAGTAACTAAAAAAAATAGCTGAAAATAGAAATGTTGGTTCTTCTGCGATCTTAATTCTCAGTGTTAGTCTGACCAATAGTAGCCTTCCACCGGTCCTCAGCCATACTTTTTCCTTGTAATCAATCCTCGATCTGCACTGTAACCGAATCGAATATGATCCCCTTTATTTTGATTTTCAGTTGAAATGCATAAGTATTTGATTAAATTAGGGTTTGTGCATGATTTTGAATTTAACTACCTCTTCTTCTTTTAACATATATAACATTAATCCTGACATGATATCGACAACTTACAACTACTAGCTCCTTGACTCTACATATATCTATCTAACCCAATAAAAATAAATTGATGATCGAATTAATTAATATATATATATATATATATATATATATATGTGTGTAATAAAACAAAAGGTCATCATAGCTAGCATACATATACAGAACATGAGACCAGTGGTCAAGGTTGGACTATGTGACAAATGCAACTTCAATGAATATCTGATGACGATCGAAGAAAATGAATTAGTACTAATATGTATAAATGAGTGACATATGTATTTTCCTAAACGCATATAATAATAATAATGAAAAAGGCTGACAAAAAACTCATTAAATGAAAAAACTATCGATCTTCAGTTAATCAATGTCCTAGTATCACCTCTATTTGTACGTAACACTAATCTCTTGTCAGATTTAATTTCTTTGCACTCGACCAAAAAAGCTTCACAAAAAACTCCTACAATTGCCCATTGGGAGATTTCTTCTACACTCACGGGACAAATTAAGCTTACTTCAAAGCCATCAAATTTAGTTTTCTATATATCAACCCAATAGTCCCAAATAGAAAGTTATAGATTAGTAAGATATATAAAGAAACAATATAATGTAATATATGTTATAATTACCTTAAGACTGAAACGCTGCAATTATTTGATTTGAAATTGGGGGTGATGATGGACAAAACGTGACTCACTGAGAAAGGAAATGCAATGATGACTCAGTCAATGAAGTGAGAGGTAATTTGGAGGGGAAGTTCCAGTTTTTTGCTTGAAAAACAATTGATATATACTATTTTAATTTGTGATGATATTTACTATTTCCAGGAATGTAAACTTTGTCACAGTATTTCTTTCATAATGTGAGGAAATAGATTTTATCACCATCACATATTTTATGTTAGGAAATCAACCTTTCACACAAAAAATAAAATTTATATATAGTTTTCTTCTAGTCACAATCACTACATGATTTAGGGGGTTTTCGCAACCCCCCTGATGACCTCGGGACTGCTCGGCCAAGCTGCGCGGCTGGCTGGGCCGAGTGAATGGTAGGGATGCACCCTTTGGTGGGAGTTTTCTCGTCAAAGGGCCCCGATCGGATTCAGATCGGGAATAATATTCCCGACCGGGTCCAGGTCGGGAACAATATTCCCTACTGGAATTTGGTCGGAAATAAAAAATCCTGACTGGGATCCGGTCGAGATTTTTTTTTGGTGTGTTACCGACCGGATCCAGGTCGGTTCCCGACCTAGATTCGGTCGGTAGCGGTCGGAATTTTCCCTACCAGATTCCGGTCAAAATTTTCCGATCGAGAAAAAGGGCAAATTCTTGCAGTGACCTACGTTAAATAGGGGAGATATATGTAGTTAATTAGGTCAACTTGACTAATTAATACAATACCCCATCATGCATATATAAGACTTGGTAAATTGGGTAACTAAAGCATGCACCTTAATTCTCTTAAAAGAAAAACATAACGTAAAGTAACTAAAAAGAAAACACTTGAAAATAGAAATGCTGGTTCTTCTGCGATCGAGACTCAGTACTAGTCCGACCAATAGTAGCCTTCCACGCATCCTCAACCCCACTTTTTCCTTGTAATCAATCCTCGATCTGTACTGTAACCGAATCGAATCTGAACCCCTTTATTTTGATTTTCAATTGAAATGTATATGTATTTGATTAAATTAGGGTTTGCGCATGATTTTGAGTTTAACTGCCTCTTCTTCTTCTAACATATATAACATTAATCTTGACATGATATCGACAACTTACAACTACTAGCTCCTTGACTCTATAGATATCTATCTAACCCAATAAAAATAAACGGCTGATCGAATTAATTAATATATATATGTCATAAAACAAAAGGTCATCATAACTAGCATACATATACGGAACATGAGACAAGTGGTCAAGGTTGGACTATGTGACATATGCTACTTCAGTGGATATCTGATGACGATCGAAGAAAATGAATTAGTACTAATATGTATAAATGAGTGACATATGTATTTTCCTAAACGCACATAATAATAATAATGAAAAAACCAGACAAAAAACTCATTAAATGAAAAAACTATCGATCTTCAGTTAATCAATGTCTTAATATCACCTCTATTTGTACGTAACACTAATCTCTTGCTACATGTACACAACAAATTATCAGATTTAATTTCTTTGCACTTGACCAAAAAAGCTTCACAAAAAAATCCTACAGTTGCGCATTGGGAGATTTCTTCTACACCCACGGGACAAATTACGCTTACTTCAAAGCCATCAAATCTAGTTTTCTATATATCAACCCAATAGTCCCAAATAGAAAGTTATAGATTAGTAAGATATATAAAGAAACAATATAATGTAAAAGATGTTATAATTACCTTAAGACTGAAACGCTACAATTATTTGATTTGAAATAGTGGGTGATGATGGACAAAACGTGACTCATTGAGAAAGGAAATGGAATAATGACTCAGTCAATGAAGTTAGATGTAATTTGGAGGGGAAGTTACAGTGTTTTGCTTGAAAAACTATTGATATATACTATTTTAATTTGTGATGATATTTACTATTTCAAGAATTGTAAACTAAGTCATAGTATTTCTTTCATAATGTGAGGAAATAGATTTTATCACCATCACATATTTTTTGTTAGGAAATCAGCCTTTCTCACAAAAAATAAAAATTATATATAGTTTTCTTCTAGTCACAATCACTACATGATTTGGGGGGTTTCGCAACCCCCATGGTGACCTCGGGACTGCTCGGCCAAGCTGCGCGGTCGGCTTGGCCGAGTGAATGGTAGGGATGCACCCTTTGGCGGGAGTTTCCCGCCAAATGGTCCCGACCAGATTCTGATCGGGAAGAATATTCTCGACCGGGTCTATGTGGGGACCATTATTCCCTACCGGAATTTGGTCGAAAATAAAAAATCCTGACCAGGATCCGGTCGAGATTTTTTTTCTTCTTTGTTACTGACCGGATCCAGGTCAGTTCCCGACCGGGATCCGGTTGGTAGCGGTCAAAAAATTTCCCGACCGGACTCCGATCGAAATTTTCCGATCGAGAAAAAAGGCAAATTCTTGTAGTGATATACGTTAAATAGGGGAGATATATATAGTTAAATAGGTCAACTTGACTAATTAATACAATACCCCATCATGCATATATACGACTTGAAAATAAAGTGACTAAAGCATGCATCTTAATTCTCTTAAAAGAAAAACATAACATAAAGTAACTAAAAAAAATAGCTGAAAATAGAAATGTTGGTTCTTCTGCGATCGAGACTCAGTGTTAGTCTGACCAGTAGTAGCCTACCACCGGTCCTCAGCCATACTTTTTCCTTGTAATTAATCCTCGATCTGCACTGTAACCGAATCGAATATGAACCCCTTTATTTTGATTTTCAGTTGAAATGCATAAGTATTTGATTAAATTAGGGTTTGTGCATGATTTTGAATTTAACTGCCTCTTCTTCTTCTAACATATATAACATTAATCCTGACATGATATCGACAACTTACAACTACTAGCTCCTTGACTCTACATATATCTATCTAACCCAATAAAAATAAATTGATGATCGAATTAATTAATATATATATATATATGTAATAAAACAAAAGGTCATCATAGCTAGCATACATATACGGAACATGAGGCCAGTGGTCAAGATTGGACTATGTGACATATGCAACTTCAATGGATATCTGATGACGATCGAAGAAAATGAATTAGTACTAATATGTATAAATGAGTGATATATGTATTTTCCTAAACGCATATAATAATAATAATGAAAAAGGCTGACAAAAAACTCATTAAATGAAAAAACTATTGATCTTCAGTTAATCAATGTCCTAGTATCACCTCTATTTGTACGTAACACTAATCTCTTGCTACATGTACACAACAAATTATCAGATTTAATTTCTTTGCACTCGACCAAAAAAGCTTCACAAAAAACTCCTACAATTGCCCATTGGGAGATTTTTTCTACACTCACGGGACAAATTAAGCTTACTTCAAAGCCATCAAATTTAGTTTTCTATATATCAACCCAATAGTCCCAAATAGAAAGTTATAGATTAGTAAGATATATAAAAAAATAATATAATGTAAAAGATGTTATAATTACCTTAAGACTGAAACGCTGCAATTATTTGATTTGAAATTGGGGGTGATGATGGACAAAACGTGACTCACTGAGAAAGGAAATGGAATGATGACTCAGTCAATGAAGTGAGAGGTAATTTGGAGGGGAAGTTACAGTGTTTTGCTTGAAAAACAATTGATATATACTATTTTAATTTGTGATGATATTTATTATTTCAAGAATTGTAAATTAAGTCATAGTATTTCTTTCATAATGTGAGGAAATAGATTTTATCACCATCACATATTTTTTGTTAGGAAATCAGCCTTTCTCACAAAAAATAAAAATTATATATAGTTTTCTTCTAGTCACAATCACTACCTGATTTGGGGGGTTCTTGCAACCCCCCTGGTGACCTCGGGACTGCTCGGCCAAGCTGTGCGGCCAGTTGGGCCGAGTAAATGGTAGGGATGCACCCTTTGGCGGGATTTTCCCGCCAAAGGGTCCCGACCGGATTCCGATCGGAAATAATATTCCGGACCGGGTCCAAGTCGGGAACAATACCCTACTGGAATTTGGTCAGAAATAAAAAATCCTGACCGGAATCCGGTCAAGATTTTTTTTTTTGTGTTACCGACCGGATCCAGGTCGGCCTGGATCCGGTCAGTAGCGGTCAGAAATTTCCCGACCGGATTCCGGTCATAATTTTCTGATCGAGAAAAAGGGCAAATTCTTGCAGTGACTTACGTTAAATAGGGGAGATATATATAGTTAATTAGCTCAACTTGACTAATTAATACAATACCCCATCATGCATATATACGACTTGGTAAATGGGGTAACTAAAGCATGCACCTTAATTCTCTTAAAAGAAAAACATAACATAAAGTAACTAAAAAGAACACATCTGAAAATAGAAATGTTGGTTCTTCTGCGATAGAGACTCAGTACTAGTCCGACCAATAGTAGCCTTTCACGCGTCCTCAACCATACTTTTTCCTTGTAATCAATCCTCGATATGTACTGTAATCAAATCGAATCTGAACCCCTTTATTTTTATTTTCAATTGAAATGCATAAGTATTTGATTAAATTTGGGTTTGTGCATGATTTTGAATTTAACTGCCTCTTCTTCTTCTAACGTATATAACATTAATCCTGACATGATATCGACAACTTACAACTACTAGCTCCTTGACTCTATAGATATCTATCTAACCCAATAAAAATAAATTGGTGATCGAATTAATTAATATATATATATATATATATATGTGTGTAATAAAACAAAAGGTCTTCATAGCTAGCATACATATACGGAACATGAGACAAGTGGTCAAGGTTGGACTATGTGACATATGCTACTTCAATGGATATCTGATGACGATCGAAGAAAATGAATTAGTACTAATATGTATAAATGAGTGACATATATATTTTTCTAAACGCATATAATAATAATAATGAAAAAACCAGACAAAAAACTCATTAAATGAAAAAACTATCGATCTTCAGTTAATCAATGTCCTAATATCACCTCTATTTGTACGTAACACTAATCTCTTGCTACATGTACACAACAAATTATCATATTTAATTTCTTTGCACTTGACGAAAAAAGCTTCACAAAAAAATCCTACAGTTGCGCATTGGGAGATTTCTTCTACACCCACGGGACAAATTAAGCTTACTTCAAAGCCATCAAATCTAGTTTTCTATATATCAACCCAATAGTCCCAATATGTAAAAGATGTTATAATTACCTTAAGACTGAAACGCTACAATTATTTGATTTGAAATAGGGGGTGATGATGGACAAAACGTGACTCACTAAGAAAGGAAATGGAATAATGACTCAGTCAATGAAGTTAGAGGTAATTTGGAGGGGAAGTTACAGTGTTTTGCTTGAAAAACAATTGATATATACTATTTTAATTTGTGATGATATTTACTATTTCAAGAATTGTAAATTAAGTCATAGTATTTCTTTCATAATGTGAGGAAATAGATTTTATCACCATCACATATTTTTTGTTAGGAAATCAGCCTTTCTCACAAAAAATAAAAATTATATATAGTTTTCTTCTAGTCACAATCACTACATGATTTGGGGGGTTCTTGCAACCCCCCTGGTGACCTCGGGACTGCTCGGCCAAGCTGCGCGGCCAGTTGGGCCGAGTGAATGGTAGGGATGCACCCTTTGGCGGGATTTTCCCGCCCAAGGGTCCCGACCGGATTCCGATCGGAAATAATATTCCTGACCGGGTCCAGGTCGGGAACAATACCCTACTGGAATTTGGTCAGAAATAAAAAATTCTGACCGGAATCCGGTCGAGATTTTTTTTTTGTGTTACCGACCGGATCCAGG
The DNA here is from genome assembly GCA_948329865.1 of Linaria vulgaris. Lineage (NCBI taxonomy): Eukaryota > Viridiplantae > Streptophyta > Magnoliopsida > Lamiales > Plantaginaceae > Linaria > Linaria vulgaris. The sequence goes on along the minus strand of OX415249.1, from coordinate 7,538,760 downwards.
TCGGCCTGGATCCGGTCAGTAGCGGTCAGAAATTTCCCGACCGGATTCCGGTCATAATTTTCCGATCGAGAAAAAGGGCAAATTCTTGCAGTGACTTACGTTAAATAGGGGAGATATATATAGTTAATTAGCTCAACTTGACTAATTAATACAATACCCCATCATGCATATATACGACTTGGTAAATGGGGTAACTAAAGCATGCACCTTAATTCTCTTAAAAGAAAAACATAACATAAAGTAACTAAAAAGAACACATCTGAAAATAGAAATGCTGGTTCTTCTGCGATAGAGACTCAGTACTAGTCCGACAAATAGTAGCCTTTCACGCGTCCTCAACCATACTTTTTCCTTGTAATCAATCCTCGATATGTACTGTAATCAAATCGAATCTGAACCCCTTTATTTTTATTTTCAATTGAAATGCATAAGTATTTGATTAAATTTGGGTTTGTGCATGATTTTGAATTTAACTGCCTCTTCTTCTTCTAACGTATATAACATTAATCCTGACATGATATCGACAACTTACAACTACTAGCTCCTTGACTCTATAGATATCTATCTAACCCAATAAAAATAAATTGGTGATCGAATTAATTAATATATATATATATATGTGTGTGTAATAAAACAAAAGGTCTTCATAGCTAGCATACATATACGGAACATGAGACATGTGGTCAAGGTTGGACTATGTGACATATGCAACTTCAATGGATATCTGATGACGATCGAAGAAAATGAATTAGTACTAATATCTATAAATGAGTGACATATATATTTTTCTAAACGCATATAATAATAATAATGAAAAAACCAGACAAAAAACTCATTAAATGAAAAAACTATCGATCTTCAGTTAATCAATGTCCTAATATCACCTCTATTTGTACTAACACTAATCTCTTGCTACATGTGCACATCAAATTATCAGATTTAATTTCTTTGCACTTGACCAAAAAAGCTTCACAAAAAACTCCTACAATTGCTCATTGGGAGATTTCTTCTACACTCACGGGACAAATTAAGCTTACATCAAAGCCATTAAATCTAATTTTCTATATATCAACCCAATAGTCCCAAATAGAAAGTTATAGATTAGTAAGATATATAAAGAAACAATATAATGTAAAAGATGTTATAATTACCTTAAGACTAAAATGCTGCAATTATTTGATTTGAAATTGGGGGTGATGATGGACAAAACGTGACTCATTGAGAAAGGAAATGGAATGATGACTCAGTTAATGAAGTGAGAGGTAATTTGTAGGGGAAGTTCCAGTTTTTTGCTTGAAAAATAATTGATATATACTATTTTAATTTGTGATAATACTTACTATTTCGAGGAATGTAAACTTTGTCATAGTATTTCTTTCATAATGTGAGGAAATAGATTTTATCACCATCACATATTTTTTGTTAGGAAATCAGCCTTTCTCACAAAAAATAAAAATTATATATAGTTTTCTTCTAGTCACAATCACTACCTGATTTGGGGGGTTCTTGCAACCCCCCTGGTGACCTCGGGACTGCTCGGCCAAGCTGTGCGGCCAGTTGGGCCGAGTAAATGGTAGGGATGCACCCTTTGGCGGGATTTTCCCGCCAAAGGGTCCCGACCGGATTCCGATCGGAAATAATATTCCTGACCGGGTCCAAGTCGGGAACAATACCCTACTGGAATTTGGTCAGAAATAAAAAATCCTGACCGAAATCCGGTCAAGATTTTTTTTTTTTGTGTTACCGACCGGATCCAGGTCGGCCTGGATCCGGTCAGTAGCGGTCAGAAATTTCCCGACCGGATTCCGGTCATAATTTTCCGATCGAGAAAAAGGGCAAATTCTTGCAGTGACTTACGTTAAATAGGGTAGATATATATAGTTAATTAGCTCAACTTGACTAATTAATACAATACCCCATCATGCATATATACGACTTGGTAAATGGGGTAACTAAAGCATGCACCTTAATTCTCTTAAAAGAAAAACATAACATAAAGTAACTAAAAAGAACACATCTGAAAATAGAAATGTTGGTTCTTCTGCGATAGAGACTCAGTACTAGTCCGACCAATAGTAGCCTTTCACGCGTCCTCAACCATACTTTTTCCTTGTAATCAATCCTCGATATGTACTGTAATCAAATCGAATCTGAACCCCTTTATTTTTATTTTCAATTGAAATGCATAAGTATTTGATTAAATTTGGGTTTGTGCATGATTTTGAATTTAACTGCCTCTTCTTCTTCTAACGTATATAACATTAATCCTGACATGATATCGACAACTTACAACTACTAGCTCCTTGACTCTATAGATATCTATCTAACCCAATAAAAATAAATTGGTGATCGAATTAATTAATATATATATATATATATGTGTGTGTAATAAAACAAAAGGTCTTCATAGCTAGCATACATATACGGAACATGAGACAAGTGGTCAAGGTTGGACTATGTGACATATGCTACTTCAATGGATATCTGATGACGATCGAAGAAAATGAATTAGTACTAATATGTATAAATGAGTGACATATATATTTTTCTAAACGCATATAATAATAATAATGAAAAAACCAGACAAAAAACTCATTAAATGAAAAAACTATCGATCTTCAGTTAATCAATGTCCTAATATCACCTCTATTTGTACGTAACACTAATCTCTTGCTACATGTACACAACAAATTATCATATTTAATTTCTTTGCACTTGACGAAAAAAGCTTCACAAAAAAATCCTACAGTTGCGCATTGGGAGATTTCTTCTACACCCACGGGACAAATTAAGCTTACTTCAAAGCCATCAAATCTAGTTTTCTATATATCAACCCAATAGTCCCAATATGTAAAAGATGTTATAATTACCTTAAGACTGAAATGCTACAATTATTTGATTTGAAATAGGGGGTGATGATGGACAAAACGTGACTCACTAAGAAAGGAAATGGAATAATGACTCAGTCAATGAAGTTAGAGGTAATTTGGAGGGGAAGTTACAGTGTTTTGCTTGAAAAACAATTGATATATACTATTTTAATTTGTGATGATATTTACTATTTCAGGAATTGTAAATTAAGTCATAGTATTTCTTTCATAATGTGAGGAAATAGATTTTATCACCATCACATATTTTTTGTTAGGAAATCAGCCTTTCTCACAAAAAATAAAAATTATATATAGTTTTCTTCTAGTCACAATCACTACATGATTTGGGGGGTTCTTGCAACCCCCCTGGTGACCTCGGGACTGCTCGGCCAAGCTGCGCGGCCAGTTGGGCCGAGTGAATGGTAGGGATGCACCCTTTGGCGGGATTTTCCCGCCCAAGGGTCCCGACCGGATTCCGATCGGAAATAATATTCCTGACCGGGTCCAGGTCGGGAACAATACCCTACTGGAATTTGGTCAGAAATAAAAAATTCTGACAGGAATCCGGTCGAGATTTTTTTTTTGTGTTACCGACCGGATCCAGGTCGGCCTGGATCCGGTCAGTAGCGGTCAGAAATTTCCCGACCGGATTCCGGTCATAATTTTCCGATCGAGAAAAAGGGCAAATTCTTGCAGTGACTTACGTTAAATAGGGGAGATATATATAGTTAATTAGCTCAACTTGACTAATTAATACAATACCCCATCATGCATATATACGACTTGGTAAATGGGGTAACTAAAGCATGCACCTTAATTCTCTTAAAAGAAAAACATAACATAAAGTAACTAAAAAGAACACATCTGAAAATAGAAATGCTGGTTCTTCTGCGATAGAGACTCAGTACTAGTCCGACCAATAGTAGCCTTTCACGCGTCCTCAACCATACTTTTTCCTTGTAATCAATCCTCGATATGTACTGTAATCAAATCGAATCTGAACCCCTTTATTTTTATTTTCAATTGAAATGCATAAGTATTTGATTAAATTTGGGTTTGTGCATGATTTTGAATTTAACTGCCTCTTCTTCTTCTAACGTATATAACATTAATCCTGACATGATATCGACAACTTACAACTACTAGCTCCTTGACTCTATAGATATCTATCTAACCCAATAAAAATAAATTGGTGATCGAATTAATTAATATATATATATATATATATATATGTGTGTAATAAAACAAAAGGTCTTCATAGCTAGCATACATATACGGAACATGAGACAAGTGGTCAAGGTTGGACTATGTGACATATGCAACTTCAATGGATATCTGATGACGATCGAAGAAAATGAATTAGTACTAATATCTATAAATGAGTGACATATATATTTTTCTAAACGCATATAATAATAATAATGAAAAAACCAGACAAAAAACTCATTAAATGAAAAAACTATCGATCTTCAGTTAATCAATGTCCTAATATCACCTCTATTTGTACTAACACTAATCTCTTGCTACATGTGCACATCAAATTATCAGATTTAATTTCTTTGCACTTGACCAAAAAAGCTTCACAAAAAACTCCTACAATTGCTCATTGGGAGATTTCTTCTACACTCACGGGACAAATTAAGCTTACATCAAAGCCATTAAATCTAATTTTCTATATATCAACCCAATAGTCCCAAATAGAAAGTTATAGATTAGTAAGATATATAAAGAAACAATATAATGTAAAAGATGTTATAATTACCTTAAGACTAAAATGCTGCAATTATTTGATTTGAAATTGGGGGTGATGATGGACAAAACGTGACTCATTGAGAAAGGAAATGGAATGATGACTCAGTTAATGAAGTGAGAGGTAATTTGTAGGGGAAGTTCCAGTTTTTTGCTTGAAAAATAATTGATATATACTATTTTAATTTGTGATAATACTTACTATTTCGAGGAATGTAAACTTTGTTATAGTATTTCTTTCATAATGTGAGGAAATAGATTTTATCACCATCACATATTTTTTGTTAGGAAATCAGCCTTTCTCACAAAAAATAAACATTATATATAGTTTTCTTCTAGTCACAATCACTACATGATTTGGTTGGTTTTCGCAACCCACCTGGTGATCTCGGGACTGCTCGGCCAAGCTGCGCGGACGGCTAGGCCGAGTGAATGGTAGGGATGCACCCTTTGGCGGGAGTTTTCTCGCCAAAGGGTCCCGACCAAATTCTGATCGGGAATAATATTCCCGGTCGGGTCCCGGTCGGGAACAACATTCCCTACCGGAATTTGGTCAAATTAGGCCTACACTATATATCTCGCGTAGGCTTGGTCCGGAACCTGTTGCTCGAGGTCGGGGGTGAGTCTCGATACGATGTCGGTGATGATCCTCGATATGAGGTCGGGAAGGATCCTCGATATGAGGTCGGTGATGATCCTCGATATGAGGTCGGGAATGTTCCTCGATATGAGGTCGGGAATGATCCTCGATATTACGTCGGGCATGATCCGTTAAAGGAGGCTGAGTGATGACGTGGACAAGACTATGTCGAATGTCTACATCGGGTATAATATCGAATATTTCTATTCGATGTGATGCGAGAGGACCGAGGTGAAGAATTAATTGCCTTTCTTGGTGATTGGGGCAGGATATTTATAGGCGCGACTGGCCTATATCGAATTCTACTTTCGATGTCATATCGAGGTTAATCCCCGTTATGCTCGTTCATGGGCCGCGGCCCAGAATGGGCCCAGATGCTAAAAACCTCCATATCATGTAGTCCTCCAATTTGGGGATTATTATCCTAGGGATAAGAATTCGCAAATTTAATTTTGAATTTTCGGGTTACCTGTACCCCACATCCCCCCAATTCGAAGGACGGAAATCGAAAATGTGGGAAGTGCACTTAGAACTAGTTTGTGCGGTTCCCCGGTGCAGTTACCGCATTGCATGAGGTCCTCGTTTGAACTTTAAGTTGTTTAAAAAATGCGATCTTGCAAATACAGATATAAGAATTCCAAGCGTATGGTAGTCCTCGATTTTAAGTTGTTCGAGCCCTCTGTCACGCGTAGTGCCATTCCTTGATGTTACGGTGAACTCACGTCGAAAGTTAAATCGAATATGAGTTTCGATGTAATCCCCGATATGGCGCATTAAATGGTGCGGGCTCCCGCTTTTGTTTGTTTATAAAAGTCAGTCGTGTCATCCTTCACTTATTTTATTTCCCCGTGTTGTCAATGTCGGGACTACGTCGAATTTGACATCTGTAACTTTCCCCGATATCGTCTTCGATATAGATTTCGATATATTTTTCGATATTGCTTTCGATATTCTGCGCTTTTTTGCAATAAATCGCCTTAGTTGTTTTGCCTGAGGATGGTTCGTGGTAAGAAATCTCCGAAGAAGAAAAAACTTGTTGTATCGCCGCAGTATTATGAAGCTGGTCCTGCTAGGCGAAATGCTTTCGTCGTGTCAGACGATGAATCTTCTGATTTTGAAATTTCTGCGAGGGACGCGCCCTTAGATGACGGTTTGGTGCAAGTCTCTGGGATTTCTGCCAATCTAAGGTTACCCTGAGTCCGTCTTCATGAACGAATCTCTCGATTTCCTGATAAGTATGTCGTAATGCAGTCTAATATTTATGGTGAGAGTGTTATTGTTGGAGATCGCACTGTCATAGCGGAAGGTATTCGGTTAGAAGAGGATAGAATTAATGCTATGACCGTGGATCATGCTTCCCGTCAACGTATGACTGCTAACCCTCCCCGGGTCAAGGTGACTCTGCCGCCGAAAGGCGCACCGTCTAACTATTGGCATCATCGGGCTCGGGCTCGCTTTGAGGCGTCGGGGGGGGGGGGGGGGCTTGGGGCAAGTTCTCATTCTAACCGACAACATTTTGCGGTGTCGCCCGGTTCCGGGAGTGGAGAGCTTGATGCGGATGAAGAAAGTTTTGATGAGGTTCCTGCTGTGTCGGTCGCTCCAAGCTCGTCTACTTCGGCCACAAAGTGTACTGAGGCATCCCCTGGTAACACTGATACTGAGGGGCCATCTGACAATAGAGCCCCATTGAGGGAATATTACTCTTTTCTCTGTGATCCTCTTTCGGAACGGTTAATTATGCGGATTGGGAATAATACTATCCGTGAGGAGGATGCTATTCGAGGCTTGGAAACTATTTATGGAAATATTGATCCCTCTGAATTGTGCCGAGATCTGGGGGTGGAGTTAGCACCACACATATGTCTGATGTTGCTATATACAGTAAGGGGTTTGCCCTATTGTTTGTAGGCTGTTACTAATGTTCATACCTTCTTACTCATTACTAATGATTATTCGGTTCCTTGGCAGTTTGGGCACACGTTCCATGAGTTGTGCAGAGATTACATGCTGCTTGGCGAGGTGCAGACTCGTCACGATGCTTTGGTGAAAGAACTATGCGCGATGATTGCGCGTAGTGAAATTAGTCGTGATCGTGCTAACAGCCGGGCTCGTGCTGCTGAAACTCAGAAATGCATTGCCCGTGACGCAGCGTGGAATGCATTGGTCGCTGAGGAAGAGATGAAAAAGGAGTTGGCTAGTAGCCATGCCGAGACCCAACGTCTACGTGCCATTAATCCTAGGTTAGAGCGTGAATGCGATGCGTATCGAGGGTCCCTTGAAAACATGGAAATTCAGAATGTGAAATTAACTGAAACTTTGGCTTGCCATGGGGTAACTGTATATTTGCCTTACACCAATGCGGGTGTTGGTGGCTCTATAAAGGATAGTGATTTTAACTTTGAAGACTCTCCCCCCTCATATGGGTGTACCCCGGTCGGGGCTGATATGATTGGGACTACCGAGCCTTATGGCGGAAGGGTGCCCGTCTGGGCTGTCGCAGGACCGTATGTTAGGGAACGTTATAGGGTCCCCCGTGCGATGCGGTATTCCCAGTTATTATCTGATCCAGAAAGTAGTAGTCCGACATGGAATAAATACCCAGAAGTTTTGTCTCCCCGGGGAATGGATGAACTTGCTGACGATATTTGTGCCGAGCCCTGGAAATTTCCCGAATTTGAAATGAATGTATCTGGGCTTGGGCCCTTTCATCGGGACGATATTCAGGCCGAGTTATTCACTGATCTCGTGAGTAACGAGTTTCTTTACGATATGTAGTTGTGTTGTCGGCTGGTGACATTTTTGATCTTGTAGCAGTTATTTCCTCGGGCAATTTTTTTGTATGCGAAGTGTGCCCCATGTTATTGATTGGGAGCCGGTTTCGTGATGTTTAATGAAAGGTGTTTTATTAGCAGAAATCCTATCTTGTGCAATTATTTCTGTGATCATGAATATTCTATCCTTGTCGTATAGTAGTTGTGATAGCCTGATGAATGTCTGGTGTTATGGGCATGTGATTGCCATATCTTTGGTAGGTGAGTTGTTACCGCTCACGAGTGAGAGCCTTCCCCATATGACAGGGTATGTTTTTCTTGCGGGTAGGGGTTGATACCGTTATCACATGAGATATTTTTCTTGTGGGTAGGGGCGCATCCCGTTATCACATGGAACCCACTACCGTTGAAGTGTTTATTATCGACACCGTTATCACACGGGATATTTTTCTTGTTGTAGGTGAGCTGTTTCTTTGTCGTTTTGACTATGTCTCTTGGTGGCTCTGTCGTCGTTGACTCTGCAGGTCATTAAGCCCTGTAAAACAGCACATACGAGAAAAAATTTTGACGTAAAAACTAATACGAAAGCATGAAATGTTGTGCATGTGTTATCTGCGGAATGTTCCCTCAATCTGGGAATATTAGTTTTATACGAGAAACGGTGTTCCCATTGTGCTCTGTCGTGCCCGTTGTACCTGTCTGTACCGTTTCATGATTGACCCCGTTATCACAGGGAATTTTTCTTGGATCGACCCCGTTATCACTGGGAATCTTTTCTTGAATCGACCTCGTTATCACAGGGGATTTCTTCTTGGACTGGCCCCGCTATCACAGGGAATTTTTTTCTTGGATCGACCCCGTTATCACAGGGGAACTTTTCTTGAATCGACCCCGTTATCACAGGGGATTTTTTCTTGAATTTGGCCCCGTTATCACAGGAAATTTTTTCTTGGATCGACCCCGTTATCACAGGGATCTTTTCTTGAATCGACCCCGTTATCACCAAGGATTTTTTCTTGAATTGGCCCCGTTATCACAGGGAATTGTTTCTTGGATCGACCCCGTTATCACAGGGGATCTTTTCTTGAATCGACCCCGTTATCACAGTGGATTTTTTCTTGAATTAGCCCCGTTATCGCAGGGAATTTTTTCTTGGATCGACCCCGTTATCACAGGGGATCTTTTCTTGAATCGACTCCGTTATCACAGAGAATTTTTTCTTGAATTAGCCCCGTTATCACAGGGAATTTTTTCTTGTGCAGGTGACCCGCTACCGCTCCTGGGCAGGAGCCTTCCTCCTTATCATGATAATTTTAATGATAGATTGGTGTTGAACCATATCCGGTTGCCTACGTATTCCGTGCAGGGAATCAATCCTCGCGTAGTTCTTTACATTGCTAATAGTGATTGAAATGCTGAATTTCTTAAGAATAAAAATGTCTAAGGTGTTGCACGTTCCATGGCCTGGGAAGAGGCTCGCCATGCATGTCCTCGAGATAATAATAGCCTTTTGCGTTGTCGTGGGTGACCCTGTAGGGTCCCTCCCAATTGGCTTGTAGTTTCCCAGCGTGTTTACTTGCTTTCACACTTTTCAACACCAAGTCGCCCACTTGAAAGCTTCCAAGGTGCACTCGTTTATCGAAACATTTGGCCATTGCTGCATTGAAAGACACCGTTCGTTGGTAATCTTGCTCTCTTGTGGAACCAATCATTTATAAGTCCATTTTTCGCAGTCGTGCAGCATACTGCGAGTCATATTCCGTTATTCTGTATGTTGGCATGCCGATCTCAACTGGGACTACTGCCTCGCACCCGTATACTAAGGTAAACGGTGCCTCTCCTGTGGATGTTCTGGGTGTAGTTCTATATGCCCATAGAATACCTGGCAGTTCGTCGATCCAACTCCTTCTGATGGCGTGCAGTCGCTGCTCCAAATATTGTTTAAGAGTCTTGTTGGTGGACTCCACTTGTCCATCTGCCTGTGGGTGGGATACCGCAGCAAAATGCTGCGATATTTTTAATTCTTTGCACCATGCAACCATTGTCTTTCCTCGGAACTGGGTACCATTGTCTGATACCAAAACTCGGGGTAGTCCAAAGCGACATACGATGTTCCTTCAGACAAAGTCTATCATATTTTTCTCCGTGATGTGCATTAAAGCTTCAGCCTCCACCCATTTCGTAAAGTATTCTACTGCTACCAAGAGAAATTTCTTCTGACCTCTGGCCATCGGTAGGGGACCAACTATATCGATTCCCCATTGATCAAATGGGCAAGTGATCTCTAGGGGCTGCAGCCGGCCTGTGTACCAGTTTGGCGTGGTACTGGCAACTCTCACAATTGCGGCAGTACAAGGTGGCGTCTTGTCGTATCGTTGGCCAGAAATATCCCTGTCTTAATATTTTTTGAGCTAACGCTCTCCCTCCCGAATGATTTCCGCAACTACCTGCATGTATCTCCCTCAGTATGTACTGGGCGTCCGTTGGTGATAAGGATCTCAGCAGCAGGCCTTCAAAAGATCTCTTATAAAGCTCGCTCTGGTAAATGGTAAACCTGTATGCCTTGTGCTTCAGTCGCCTTTGGGCGTTAAGGTCGGCCGGGAGGGTTCCGTTTGCGAGGTAATCATATATCTCATCCTTCCAACACGGCGTACTTGCGATAGGAAAAATAAACTCCACGTCGGCCCATTTTTTGTTGGCCTTTGTCACTCCGATCGCAGGCCTAAAGGTGGTCAGCAAAGTCACACGCTATTCCATAAAGATGTCTGAGGAACTAGCGAACTTCGATAAAGCATCGGCTTTTGCATTTTCTGATCGAGGTATTTATGTCAGATTGAATGTAGTGAACTCGGCCGCCAATTCTTTCAACTTTGCCAAGTATAAAATCATGGTTTCTTGCTTTGCTTCGAAGAATCCCGAGAAGTGGTTAGCCACTAACTGCGAATCCGTGAAGACTTCCAGGTGATCCGAACAAAGGGTCTTAGCCATTCTAATTCATGTCAGAGTTGCCTCATACTCCGTTTTGTTGTTCGTTATAGGAAAGTTCAGACTAATAGCAAAATCTAACTCCCTACGATCTGGGGATACCAGGTGAATTCATGCTCCCCCGCCGTTTGCTGTGGAGGAGCCATCCACATGAAGTAGCCATGCTGCGGGGTTCGAACTAGGACCAGGGTCCTGGCTTACCAGAAATATATGGTGGCACGAATGGTCTAAGCTGTTACCTAGTGCCCCCGCCATAAAGTCGGCTAGAACCTGTGCTTTAATGGTCGTACGGGGACGGTACGTGATCCTAAATTTGCCCAATTCTATGGCCCATTTTACCAATCTCCCCGAGGTATCAGGATTGGTCAGGATCTGGCGGAGTGGTTTATCTGTCATGACCACTACCGGGTGAGCTCGGAAATAAGGTTTCAACTTACGAGCCGTCATGACGACGGCCAAGGCAAATAGTTCAATTTGCAGATAATTCTTTTCTGCTCCGTGAAGAACACGGCTGACGTAATGAACTGAAGATTGCTTTCCGTTTGCTTCCTTCACTAACACTGTGCTAATGGCGTTGGCGGAGACTGCCAGATACAGATAAAACGTCTCCCCTGGATCTGGTTTCGCCAAGAGTGGTGGTGACACCAGATACTTCTTGAACTGTTGGAACGTTATTTCGCATTCTTCGGTCCACTGGAAGTCCTTGGCCTTCTTCAAGATTTTGAAGAAAGGAAGACTCCGCTCTGCCGAGGTGGCAATAAAGCATCCCAAGGCTGTTATACGTCCCAAAAGGCACTGCACATCCCTTACCGAGCATGGGGAGGCGAGATTCAACACGTCCTCTATCTTGTCTGGGTTGGCTTCAATCCCGCGCTCGTTGACCATATATCCCAGAAATTTTCCTGTTGCCACTCCGAAGGTGCACTTCTTGGGGTTGAGTTTCATCCCGTAGTTTCTCATAATGGCAAACGATTCCTCCAAATGCTCCACGTGATCCTGTGCCCTTAAACTTTTGATCAAAATATCGTCCACGTATACCTCCATCGACTTTCCTATTAAGCTATAAAACATCTTCGCCACCAATCTCTGGAATGTTGCTCCGGTGTTCCTCAGACCGAAGGGCATTACATGATAGCAGTACACACCTGTGTCCGTAACAAAGGTTATTTTCGGTTGATCCTCCGTTTCCATAAAAATCTGGTGGAACCTGCTCTTGGCATCCATGAAACTAAATAAGGCGCATCCGGCTGTCGAATCTACCAGAAGGCCGATCCTTGGCAGCGGGAAAGGATCCCGTGGGCAATGCTTGTTCAAGTCTTTGTAATCCAAGCACATTCTCCACTCTGCTGCTTTCTTCAGAACTAGAATGATATTGATGAGCCACTCCGAATAACGTAATTCATAAATATGTCCTGCTTTAACCTTTACCATAACTTCTTTCTCTACTGCCTCGCTCTTCTCCTTGCTAAAGTTGATTTTCTTCTTACGTATTGGTTTGGCCCGTGGATCAACATTCAGCTTATGTTTTATAATTCGTGGGTCGATCCCAATCAAGTCAGAGTCGCTCTAGGCGAATATATCGAGATTCTTTTTTAAGCATTCAATCAACGCCTTCCGAATATCGAGCGGCATTGTAGCTCCTATCTTCAACGTGTGCTCCGGTTGCCTCGGGTCGATCTCTATTATGATAAAATCTCCCACGGGCTCCATTCTCAATTCATTCTGATAAGGAATAACCGCCCTTTCCATCTCGGCGCATTGCCCCTTATGATCAGGCCTCGGCCTCTTGTCGCTCTTCGCCATACTGGTATCCGTCTTGTTCAGTTCTTGCTCCTTGATACTTCTCTGCCTCTTCCCTGGCATCTCGTCTGATGAGCTCCCGATCTAGAGAACCTTGGTTCCCACAGACGGCGCCACTGATTTGACAATAGATCGTTATATATATATATGTATATATATATATATGTATATATATATATATATATGCGAGTGTCGGTTACAAGTATATGATCTAGCAATACAACAAGTGTATCTCAAATTAGGCCTACACTATATATCTCGCGTAGGCTTGGTCCGGAACCTGTTGCTCAAGGTCGGGGATGAGTCTCGATACGATGTCGGTGATGATCCTCGATATGAAGTCGGGAATGATCCTCGATATGAGGTCGGTGATGATCCTCGATATGAGGTCGGTGATGATCCTCGATATGAGGTCGGGAATGATCCTCGATATGAGGTCGGGAATGATCCTCAATATCACGTCGGGAATGATCCGTTACAGGAGGTTGAGTGATGATGAGGACAAGACTATGTCGAATGTCTATATCGGGTATAATATCGAATATTTATGTTCGATGTGATGCGGGAGGACCGAGGTGAAGAATTAATTGCCTTTCTTGGTGCGCGGGGCGGGATATTTATAGGCGCGACTGGCCTATATCGAATTCCACTTTCGATGTCACATCAGGGTTGATCCCCGATATGCTCGTTCATGGGCCGCGGCCCAGAATGGGCCCAGATGCTAGAAACCTCCATATTAATGCATATATACGACTTGGAAATAAAGTAACTAAAGCATGCACCTTAATTCTCTTAAAAGAAAAACATAACATAAAGTAACTAACAAGAAAACAGCTGAAAATAGAAATGGTGGTTCTTCTGCGATCGAGACTCAGTACTAGTCCGACCAGTAGTAGCCTTCCACGCGTCCTCAGTCATACTTTTTCCTTGTAATCAATCCTCGATCTATACCGTAACGGAATCGAATCTGAACCCATTTATTTTGATTTTCAATTGAAATGCATAAGTATTTGATTAAATTTGGGTTTGTGCATGATTTTGAATTTAACTGCCTCTTCTACTTCTAACATATATAACATTAATCCTGGCATTATATCAACAACTTTCTACTACTAGCTCCTTGACTCTATAGATATCTATCTAACCCAATAAAAATAAACTGATGATCAAATTAATATATATATATATAATAAAACAAAAGGTCATCATAGCTAGCATACATATACGGAACATGAGACAAGTGGTCAAGGTTGGACTATGTGACATATGCAACTTCAATGGAAATCTGATGACGATCAAAGAAAATCAATTAGTACTAATATGTATAGATGAGTGACATATATATTTTCCTAAAGGCACATAATAATAATAATGAAAAAGGCAGACAAAAAACTCATTAAATGAAAAAACTATCGATCTTCAATTTAATCAATGTCCTAATATCACCTCTATTTGTACGTAACACTAATCTCTTGCTACATGTGCACATCAAATTATCAGATTTAATTTCTTTGCACTTGGCCAAAAAAGATTCACAAAAAACTCCTACAATTGCTCATTGAGAGATTTCTTCTACACTCACGGGACAAATTAAGCTTACTTCAAAGCCATCAAATCTAGTTTTCTATATATCAACCCAATAGTCCCAAATAAAAAATTATAAATTAGTAAGATATATAAAGAAACAATATAATGTAAAAGATGTTATAATTACCTTAAGACTGAAACGCTGCAATTATTTGATTTGAAATTGGTGGTGATGATGGACAATACGTGACTCAGTGAGAAAGGAAATGGAATGATGACTCAGTCAATGAAGTGAGAGGTAATTTTGAGGGGAAGTTTCAATTTTTTGCTGGAAAAACAATTGATATATACTATTTTAATTTTGGGATAAATGTATTAAAACTTTGTCATAATATTTTGCATTAATTTTTTTGATGACATTTACTATTTCAAGGAATGTAAACTTTGTCATAATATTTCTATCATAACGTGAGGAAATAGATTTTATCACCATCACATATTTTTTGTTAGGAAATCAGCCTTTCTCACAAAAAATAAAAAATTATATATAGTTTTCTTCTAGTCACAATCACTACAAGATTTGGGGGTTTTCGCAACCACTCCCTCCCTGGTGACCGTCGGGCGGTCCCCAGTCTTTCGGCGACCGCCGATAGCAACGGGGACTGCCCAGCGGTCCCCGAAATAAAATGGGGACCGCTGGGCGGTCCCCAACCCAATGGCGGGAATAATCCCGCCGTTGGGCCCAAAAACTGGCTAAAGTTTGGCCAGAAAAATGGGGCAATTTTTTTTTTTTTTGTGGCGACCGCACACGCCAAGGGTATTTAAACCCTTGGCAGCCCTCTCTCCTCAATTTCTTTCTTCTTCTTCTCTCTCACACACACACACCCACCTGCCCCCTCCACGCCGGCGATCTCACACCCATAAAACGGTGACCACACGGTCGGCCTTCCCTCCCGAACGCCGACCGCGACTGCCACAAGGTCGTCGCTCTCCTCCGACCACCGTTCACAACCGCCACAAGGTCGCTCCTCCGCGACTGTTCCCACCATGTTTGAGCTACTCTTCCCCGTTCCGCCCCCTTTTTGACCCATTTCATTGTAAGTCTTATTTTATCAATTTATATATATGTTTTAATATTGTTTTGAATAATAAGTTTAATTTGAGTTTAATTAGTAATTTAAATGTGTAACTATTTTTCTTAGTTGTTAATTAAAGTATTAGTTTAGTTTAAAGTTAATTAAAGTGTTAGTTTAGTGTAAAGACTTGATTAAATTGTTAGTTTAGATGTTAGTAGTTTATTAAAATGTGAAAGACTTGATTAAATTGTTGGTTTAGATGTTAGTAGTTAATTAAAGTGTGTTTGTTTTGATTAAAGTGTTACTAGTTTTGATTAAATTGTTAGTTTAGATGTTAGTAGTTAATTAAAGTATGTTAGTTTTGATTAAAGTGTTAGTAGTTTTGACTTAATTGTTAGTTTAGATGTTAGTAGTTTATTAAAGTGTGTTAGTTTTGATCAAAGTGTTAGTAGTTTTGATGAAATTGTTAGTTTTGATGTTAGAAGTTAATTAAAGTGTTTTTGTTTTGATTAAAGTGTTAGTTGAGATGTTAGTAGTTTTGATTAAAGTGTTAATAGTTTTGATTAGTTTAAAGCCTTAATTAGTTTAAAGTGTTAAAATTAGTTTAAAGTGAAGAAATATTATTGTAAAGTGAATTTGTTTAGTTTAAAGTTAATTAAAGTGTTAGTTTAGATGTATATTAAAATATTAATTTAGTTTAAAGTTAATTTTGATTAGTTTAGATGTTATTGTATTAGGTTAAATCTATTATTATTATTTGAATGTAAAATTGTTATTTGAATGTTAAATATGTTATTTGAATGTGAAATTGTTATTTGAAGTTTATATTTATTAGGTAAATCAACAATCTATCGATGTTCTAATTTAGATAATTTTTTTTTTATTTTGGCAGAACATCTTTTCGTCATGTCTAGCGATCCTCCGCATAGGCCACCATCGTCGGGTAGAGGCCCTCCTTCGAAAGGGGGTCGTAGTTGAGGTACTACCACTTCTGGCCGAGGTAGTGGTAGTCAGAGTCAGGGTCATGGCCGAGGTACTAATAGTCATACAGGTAGGCGAGGTAGTCTGGGACCTCGTAAGATACGTATTATAGCGCCTCAGACCGAGAGCAATGAGACCGCACTAGTCATACAGCAGCCTCGAGGTCGTGGGTCGGGTAGGGCATCTACTTCGCTGACGCCTACTTTACAAGGCCAGCTTTTTGTGGAGTCTCATGGCCCTGATGCAGCAGAAACTATCCAGTCGGAACGTGCATCGTCTGCAGCCGATGTTAGAGCACGGTCGTCGGAGTCCACAAGAGCTCAAAGACCACCATCTGCAGAGTCGACGGGCACTCATTGACCACCATCTGTCGGGTCCTCAGAAGCTCCGAGGCCATCTTCTACAGCTTCCCCTGGATCTAGATCGAGCCACCCGTCGACCACGACTCGACCGTGTAGGGGACCTACGATAGAGGCCGAGCCACCCGCAGATCCGAGAGATAAGAAGGTTATTACATTGTCTAGAGGTGGGTTTTCTTATCCCCCCAGTGGTGAGGTTTCTTCGATGATCTCATCCCTCATTCAAAAATTTATGACAAATTTTTGGCCATCCTACTTGGCGATGCCCGAGAGTAGGCGGGATGAGATATACACACGATTTACGGTAAGAAAATATTTGTGTTTACTATTAACTCAATTTAGTTATTTATTTGTATTAACCAAAATATTTGTGTTTTAATTCTTATGTAGAACATCTATGGGGTTCGTCATGCAATTAAATTGCAAGTGAAGCGCGCCTACGAGAAGAAGGCAGGGGTGTTTACAAGCGTATGATTTACAAGACGAAGGAAGCTTACATCAAGAGAGTGAATGATCCTAAGTACGCTGGGAAAAAGAAGACTTGGATGAACACCACATTAGAGGCGGAGGCGGTAGCTCACTGGGGGACGGCCGATCATCGAAGTTGTCGCGCAGGTCACACATAGCTCGGCGAGGAGGATAGCTGCCAGAGAAATGTCCCAAGGCACCAGCCACTTTTTTCGGGGAATCCATCAACCTCGAGGATATCAAGCACCGTATGGTATGATTTATTAAAAATAATTATATAATAAGGTAACATTGTTAGTTTAAATTATTTTCATGTATAATTGATAGTTTAGTTTTGCGTTGTTATTTGAATGTTAAATTGTAGGCCCGAGCAGATCCCACCCGTGAGACCCCTATTAGACACGATGAGGCCTACAAGATGGGCCATACGCAGAGACTGAAAGGGACTGGCGGTAGCACTAGTGTTCCACTTCAGCGGAAGTGGGAAGATGAGGCGGCTAGAAAGACTTACGTAAGTGATTTTAATTTTGAAAAATATTATTTACTTATTATAATTTCTCTAATAATCTCCTTTTAAAAATTCAACAGAACAAGTACATGAGGAAGTTGAGGAAAAAATATCCGGAGCCAGAGGAGTTGCCACTGTGGGTCCCGAGTGCTGGAATAAGGCCATATGGAAAGTGAAGAAGGGGAAGGCGAAGGGCCTACCGAACGAGGCTGATCGAGAGGACTACGAGATGCAGTTTAGGAGAGAAAGGACATACGAGCGGGACTACGCAAAGTCGGTGCAGTCGGAGAACGAGGAGTTGAGGACGAGCTAGGATCCGAGAGTTGACGGTCTACTGTCCATCACTTTTATTTCATTATTTTCTTTGTTTTATTTTGTTAACTTTCATTTCATTTTACTTTTTTATCATTATTTTCTTTGTTTTTGTTCTTGTAAAAGTTTGTTGCACATATTTACACGCAATTTATACAAAAAAAATCTAATAATATTTCGGTAAATTTCTGGAATATTATTGAGTTTTTTTTATTGCGCTGTAGAATTTTAGGGACCGCTCGGGCGGTCCCTGATGCTATGAATATTATTGGGGACCGCCAAGCGGTCCCTGAATCTTTGAATATTATTGGGGGACCGTTCGGCAGTCCCTAAAACCCCCTATATCTTTGGCGGTCCCTAAAACGTCCCGGGGTATTGAGGACCGCTAGGCAGCACCCAATACTTCTTCATTTTTGGGGACCACTGGGCGGTCCCTAATTTTGCGGTCGCGAAAAATAGTCCCCGAGACCGCAAGGCGGTCGCCAAAGGGTAGGGGACCAAGGGCTTCCACGACCGCCTTTTGGTGATCGTTGGGCGATCCCTAAAGGTCTTTAGGGACCGCCTTGGCAGTGCGTAAAGACCCCTGAATCTTGTAGTGAATATAATATATGTAGTGTTTGCAAACTTTTAAAAAAAACTACAATCAGCTTTTTATTTGAATAAGTGATTTTGGGGTGTTTGCAAATTTAGCTTTTTTGGTTACAAAACTTTTTTTAAACCCCACAATCTTAAAGCTGGTGTGGGAATGCTTTTGGCTTATGGTGGATAATTTTAAATAATATAATTAGATTATTTAAAATTTAAGATATTTTGCAAATACTCTCAACTTTTAAATTTAAATGCTTTTGAAGCTTAACTTTAAATTGTGAACTTTTACTTTTTTACTAGAATTTGCTAACACATCCATAATCTCTTGAGGCTCTATGAAAGATAATACAGTATACTTTGCCCAATATGGAAAACCCGTTAAGTTAACTTAACAAAGAAACGACAACATGAAACTTTTGTTTCTGCTTTGCAACTTAAGTTTTTAATGTTTAATAATTGAGGATGTAATATGACACAGTTTATTTCATATGCACGTTTCGCGTATTATTCATTTAGATCAATTTTTGAATTCAAATTATCAAAATAGAAAGAAATTAAACATCGGTCTAAGTATAATCAAATTAAATTATAGTATAGAATTTACCGTCCATCCAACTTGGATTTTGTAGAATATAGAAGGAATTAAGATGTAGAATATATTTTGCATATGTTATGCGATATGAATCCCTCATGTTAACCCCTCGTAATTCGAGAATCGAACCACAATAGATCCTACCTATGCTACAACATCCCCTGAGAATGGTAATTTCCTTATAACGGGTCTAAAGGTCCTCACATGCTCAACGATATCCACTCAAGTAAACGTGAATCTTTGATGATTTTGCAGTACCAAATGGATTCTACGACGCCTCATAGACTAACACCATGATGGGGCTTACAGGGTACAGACGTCTCATACAAGGCACTACGGATCTTGAATGATTCTAGAATACCACTTGAGGATCCACGATACCTTACAAGCTATGCACCGGGAAACCCTATAGGCAAGAGCATGCCTCACATAGCTATATTCCCGATGCCAAAAAAAGGAAACAAGATGGCTCATATGTCAATGAGACTCAAATGGTTCTACGATACAGGGGAAGTCATCGTTGCATAAGGACTATCAGACACTCTGGGTTGAAGAAAAAGCCACGTGATAGAATACTATATTAAGACACTATAATTCTGTGATTTTGAGGCTCTCTTAAAATAGCTTCTTTGTTTGGCCGTCTGATTAATATCAATACCCACACCACTTCACGAGCGCAGACCCGCTACACTCGAATATGCGTCGAAATCAACACGAAAACCTCATTGCCTGCCAAAATCAGAATCAATGGTCACCCGGAATAAGTGACGTACGAGGTTAAGGTGGACTCTTACCTGGTTATGGTCGACTGGGCCACACACGCGCTAAATGTGGTGCTTCATCTGCCCACACGGCCCCGTCCCCACCTCGGACAACTGTGGGCCACCCAAACATGGATTGCCACTTTGTAACCAAACTCCCCTCATCTCGACGTACCATTATAGACCCGTTCCTCGCCCAGATTCAACCCTGCCCTCTAACCCCCCCCCCCCCCCCCCCCGCAAGTCTGTAACGCCCTAGCCCATGATATCTTCTCATAGACCCAACCTATCCCAAAACCCCGATTGAGATTCCCCTCCCTGCTCAACAAACTTGCCCTGAAACTAGGCCACGCCAATGATTTCAGATCGTTGTTGGGAGACCATTGCACCACAAAAGCGTCGCTCGACCATTCCTGAGCATTTGGTCGTGGTAGGAATACCTCCCACGTCAAGAACGACGAAGGACATGGCGCTATGTGGCGCCACGTATTCACCAGCGGACTCCAATGAAACACTCATGTGCCATGTCACAAGGGAGTGACACATGGCATGATGACATGGTAGATAATATCGATGCTTCAAACAACGCCTACCAATGTGGCACCATTTGGCACCACGCTGATGGTGGCTAGCCCAGTGGTGGTCGATATTGCCACGTGGCTCTACATGTTGCCATGACACGTGTTACCACACGTCATGCCCCGATGACGCCTATGCGGAGGGCCAAGTACCCCACCTGGAAATCACCCCCACCCTCCCATCTATATTTACCTTCCCACACACCTATCTCCCCCCCCCCCCCCAAACCCCTTCGCCACTCTCCCCCTTTTCACCACCACTCCACCACCCCCATCAGCCTTCACGGACGAATGCCCACCACCAATTTCCATTAGTGGTACTACACCTCTACCC
Organism: Linaria vulgaris; assembly: GCA_948329865.1. Taxonomy (NCBI): domain Eukaryota; kingdom Viridiplantae; phylum Streptophyta; class Magnoliopsida; order Lamiales; family Plantaginaceae; genus Linaria; species Linaria vulgaris. The sequence goes on along the minus strand of OX415249.1, from coordinate 7,517,861 downwards.
TTCCGCGACACCACCACACCTCATCCACTACCCATTGTTGCCAGCACGTCCTCTCTCCCGTGAAATACTCATTCTCGACCTCGCGCCACCCTATGCCACCGTGACTCTACCGCCATGCCACCGCTAAATGCCCGATTACCAAATGAAGCCTCCAAACTCCTGCAACTCCTTCGAGACCAACGATGAGCGCCTTTGAACCCACAAGACACATCATATAGCAATATTCGCAACAAGAGAACGCTAACACCAATCTCTTTTCGAACAAATAAAGGCGACAACCCCCCTACCCCTGCGACTGCTCCATCTCTGAACCCCGAAACACTACTGAATCGGGTGAATGGGTTCCAAAGAGTATCTGTGATCCGAACATTTTAGGTAAGTCCCCACGGTCGCCCACTAGGCCTGTGAAACCCAGAATCCCATCACAACTTCACAGGCAGCGATCCGTTATCAGGTATCATGATCTGATATGCACGACCATATGCATCGTACCTGGGTTGAATCACATGCCAATCATCATGCGATAAGTGGACCACATAAGCTAATTGTCTCTTATCCCAAACCATATGCCGGGAATCAGCTTCCATATGGCTCAGGAATTATATTCGCAGACAGAACAATGTGTGATGCAGTTCAGGTTCATGCTCATAACCACCACCTCCAATATACAGTACCTTACGTGCCTTTTGGGTCTATGAAACGAACCACCAATCCCACTGTCCTCCCAAGCTGTCACTGACAGACCACAAAGCCCTACTGTTGATACTCATAGAGATCCGTTGTCGCACTGACCATGCCCGTCATATTATTGATCAACTCCTATTTGACAGTTGTAGTGTAGTCCACCCCGTAGGATACTCTAAAGGTATTTGGGTTCTATACTACATGCAATCAAATCATACTCAAGACACTAACCACATACACACGCTCCAAACATTGGGGTTAGGGTACAAGAAGATTGATGTTTATCCAAATTAGTGTTTCTTGTTCTACGGGTTGTTGGCGAGTGACGACTTTAAAAAATGTCTGGTATCCGGGGATGATAGGTACGAGTTTGGTAGGAAGTCGAAGGTAGCGAAGACGAAATTGTGGTACTTCCCTCTAGGTACTCATCTTTGGAGGTTATATTATACCGTCGGCACTGCAGAGCATATGACTTGGCATTTGAAGTATCGAGAGGAAAATGATCGAATGATTCACCCAGCTTTGGGCGAGGCATGGCGCCACTTTGATTAGACAAACCTAGATTTTGCAGCAGAGCCCAGGAATGTATGACTAGGTATGTGTACGGACGGATTCACACCATTTGGAGCATCTGAAAGAATTACTCTTGATGGTCTATGTTTGTCACCCCGTATAACCTCCCTCTCGATCTTTTCATAAGGAATGAGTTCATATTTTTTAGCCTTATCATTTCTGGTCCACAGAGTTCTAGAAATAACTTGGATGTATTGTTGAGACCACGGATTGACGAGCTTAATGCCTTATAGAGTAATGGTTTGCAGATGTAAGACATCTCCAGAAAGGATAACTTTTAATTCTGAGCGGCCCTCATGTGGACCATTAGCGATTTTTTAACATATGGAATGTTGTCCTAGTGGAGTATGCACGGGAAGTTATCGTGTCCTTGTTGTATGGGGGACACAACATCTTTTACATTGAAGAATAGCAAAAAACTGTGCTTCTTTGATTGTCATCGTCGGTTTCTGCCGACATGTCATAGGCGCAGGGACGATAAAAAGTCTTTCTAGAAAGGTTGAGGGGCACCCGAAGGACCTATTATTAGGAAATCAGGCCATGAAATGGGGGAAATTGTGGATCAGCTTGGGCATGTGGATTTAGGGCCCAAAGTAAAAAAGCTCTCGGGGTTTGGTACGAATCATAATTATTGTAGGAAGAACATCTTCTGGAAATTACGTTATTGGTCCACAAACTTGATTCGTCACAATCCAGATGTCATGCACTGCGAGAAGAACTTTTTCGATAACATCATAAACACAGTGTTAGATGACGCTAAGACTAAGGACAACATCAAGTCTAGACTAGATTTGGGGATCTTGACTACCCGCAAAGAGTTATTTTTAATACCCGCTTGCCGATGAACCGCCCTTAAAAAAGCCAAAGAAAACCTACTGTCTCACGCGGGAGCAAAAGAGTAAGGTGCTTGATTGGTTGGCCGGACTCAATTTTTCAGACATATACACCTCCAACTTGGGTCGATGTGTGCAAAAGTAGCAAGGAATGTTGTTCGACATGAAGAGTCGTGATTGTCACGTCTTCGTGTAGAGATTGACTCTGATAGCTTGTTCTTCCGGGCCATTTGCACTTCATAGGTTTTGGCCATCGATATGGAGCGACTTGAGGAATCTATCATTCCTATGATGTGCAAGTTGGAGAGGATATTTCTGTCTTTCTATTTTGATTCTATGGAGCATTTGGCCATAAACCTACTGTACGAGGTTAGAGTTGAGGTCCAGTCCACTACAGATGGATGTATCCATTCGAGAGATACAATTTTTAATGAGCTTAATCACGTATTATTATTATTGTATTTAACCTATCTATAATTGACGAATTGTTTGAATTAGGCGTATGTGTGATATTAAGGGGTCAGTGTTGAATAAAGCAAGGGTCGAAGGATGCATAGCCAATTCATACCTACTTTCGAAGCTAGCCAATTTGTGTTCCCAATATTTGGATATCTCCGCTCGTACCAAATATATCTGCATCAACAGGAACAAGACTTTAGATAGTACAGAGTGGGACGATGAGTTGTCCATATTTCGCAAGAGATGGGCGCATGTAGGATCATCGAACAAGAAGAGGCAGTTGACGTCCGAAGAAATAGAGCAAATTGAACTTTACACGCTACTTATAGATTTGGATGGCTGGGTCGAGTGAGTCAACATTAATTTTACGTAACAGTCACTTGTTTTATTGATTAGTTCTAACTTGTTCGTTTGTTTCTCTCATGTTGTTTATAGAAGAGGAGTGTGTTGGGCTCAGTCCCATGGAGGTGCATGCAAAGAGGAATACATAATATGTGGCATGGTTCAAGCAGGCCTATTCCATTGGTAAGTACGTGTCAAACGATCGTGTAAAACTGTTTATCGCTGGTCCCACCAATTTGGTGTTGCAGTTGATGGCTACATTGTGAACGGATTTAGGTTCCACACATATATGCATTTGGGCCCTAGGAAGAGTGATTGTAACGGGGTTTACGTGAAGAGAGACAGGGAGGATCCGACAACACCAACTTCTACGGGACTTTAAAAGACATCTTAGAACTGGAATATTGGGGAGGGAAAGACCGCTATACATTTTGTTTTACAAATGTAGGTGGTAGGATATTGGCCAGCTAGGGACGGAGGTTCACGAGACGTACAATGTTGTTGATGTTAACCCACGACGTTATGTCGCTACCAACGATTTGTTTGTTTTTTGCAAATCAAGCCCTGCAGGTGTACTACACCTCGTACCCAAAAATGACAAACGGTCGGCCGAGTCGAAAGGGATGGTTTTCTATATCTACTATTCCGGCAAGGCACGTAAAGGATATGTCATCACTGAGTGATTCGTACAGGTGAAAGTGGGGATGTCGGTTCAAGTGTTTCAAGAGAACGAATCTGTAAGGTTGAATCTATTTATAGACTTAAGCTCGTTAAATATGGATATCCAATTTGGGGCTGGTGAGTTTGAGGTGGTCGAAGGTATTAGTGCAGATAAGGAAGATGGAGCTGAACTCAAAGAAGGAGATGATGGCGCAATGAGGTTAGATTCAGATGATAGTGGTGAGTTTCATTATGTTGAGAATATGGTGTAGTAATAGTCAGTTTATTTGATGTTAACGATTCAAACTTATTGTTTGTGGCAAACTTATTTTTTTCGTCCAACGTTGTATAATGCAATTGAAACAAGTTTTATTATAAGTTTGCAATATATGTAAAAAAAGAACATAATATAATGATAAATACATCGTTAACCCGTATTTTAAAAAAACAAATTACGCTAACAGTTCAATATGGAATTAAAATGAAAAGTACACAATTTAGTTCCAATTAAACTAATAATAGTTCAACATACAAATGACACAAGTTAATAAAAATACATTAAAAGTCCAACATAAAATACATTACATTAATAGTCCAACATGAAATAAATTACATTTATAGTCCCAAATGAATACATATTTAAATAAAAATACTACTAGACACTCTCATCGTCGCTCATATGGTAAGTAACATCACCACCGGTATCTGCGGGCCCATCGCCAAAGTCACTATTACCATCAAGATCTACTGCATCGTCAACACCGTTAAAGAAAGCATCCTCATCCGCGCCACTGGCATCCACATGCTCATCCTCATCATCGTCGGAATCGTAATCCGGGGCATATGCAGGCGTTGTAGAATTGTTGGGAACAAATGGATCGGGCGCCTGACGGGGTGGTCGTGGCGGCCTAGGAACCGTATAACGAGCTTCGGTCCTCCGTGCCGATCCCATGAACGCCTCACTAGGAAGCTCTGGAGGTGTAGTACCACTCGTTTGAATAATGTGCTGGCTCAAGGACTGGATATGCGACCATAGGACGTCAACTCTCGAATCTTATGTCGTCCGCAACTTCTCATTCTAAGTCTCCAAATCCTCGACGTAGGCCTGCAGGTGGTCTGGCTGCTTCCTGAACTTCATACCAAATGACTCTAGATGGCCCTCGTTTGGCAAGCCCTTCACATTCCCATTCCTCACTCCTCTAGTCGCCCTCCCCACACCTCGGGATCAAACTTGGACCATTCTGCAAGTGGAGGATACCTCTCTGTCAGCAAGCCAGTGTACTTCTTCTGTTAATGCCCGTAAGAATTAGTATTGAGATAATAATAAGGAAATTAATTGAATGTGCATAATAATTAACAAGGATGTAATTGAAAACACTTATGTAAATAACTATGTACGAGTCATCAAGACAAATGCGACTCGATCGCTGTCCGAAAGTTTGCCCCGTAGTCTTGGGCTTCTTCGTATGGTAGAACGCCACGCCTTATCGTGTCGATTAAGGGTGGTCCGATGGGGCTTCGCCATCACCTACACATTTGAATAAAGAGTGCATTAAACTTTACACATGTATGATACTTTTTAACTTCTTCGTATGGCAGAAACGCCACGCCTCATCGTGTCGATTAAGGGTGGTCCGATGGGGCTTCGCCATCACCTACACATTTGAATAAAGAGTGCATTAAACTAAATTACACATGTATGATAATTTTTAATTACGAGTATATTGTTAAGTTTTATAAAATATACCATCCGATGTTTAATCTCGTCGTAGTCGATGGATCCACCAGCAAAAGTGGGAGATGCGTGTCGCATTTGCTTTGGGGTCAGTGTAAAACCCCGATTTTTAAGAAAAGAAGTACAATTGTATGTTTTTCAAAAGTTTCTTAAATATTACCTGTAACTATTATCTCCCTTTTTGTCTTGTTTTAGAATTTAGATCATTAAGCATGGGTGACATTTTTATGTAGTTTATGCCACTTAACAATAAAAATAAATATATATATATGCTTTTCTTATAACTTAAATAAGCCTCACATTCAAGTCATGTTATCTTTTGTGTATCAATAGCCGGTTAAGTTAATGATAGCATTCTTCGCCAAAAAAAAAAGTTAATGATAGCATTTATTAATTTAAGAGAGAACGTGTTATTGAGCAGCACTAATTCGCTTCAAACTCAAATACATTTAAACCCTAATATATCCTTAATTAGAGCCGAGCTTAAGGTTTTCGGGGTACTATCGCGCGCGAAGCCGCTCATTGCTTACTTTCGTTCCTTTTACATCAAATTTCACCGCTTCGGTTTCCTTCCTTCAGGTAGATTGTGGCTTTTTCTTCCTTTTGTGTTTATCCTTTTTCTGTTTAAATCGTGAGTATAGCATGACATAAATTAATCATTGAGTTGTATGAGTTTGATCATGTACAAAATTATGTGTGCCACGGTTCTTTAACTTGTAAGTGAATATGTTGCCGCATGAATAATAATTCTTAGGATATCAAGATCTGATCGCTTACAATCCTACGCTCTTGCATTGTAATTCATTATTATATTATATATCTCATAATCACATTATTATGTTTGCAAAAAAAAAAAAAAAAAAAAAAACTGATAGGTATACTTGATGCATTAACTAAGTTTAGCCTATACGATCTGATGTTGTGGTGCAAGGAAATTTGATACATTAGGCTGATAAATCTTACTGATCAAGGTTACAAACGCTTAGATTATATATTTCATATAATAGAATATGTATAATTACCTTTCTTATTTTGAGTGCGTAAAGAACTTTTAAAAGTAAAGCAAGCAGCTTACATTATATTAATGTACATTAGCATTACACTACTTTTTATTTCAAACACTTTCACATACATTGCGCAATAAATACTTTAAGAAGGGAAATCAGTAGATTCTTAGAAAACAGAGCTATTTTTCTTATTATAACTTAAAAGAGCTAAAGAATTTTTCTTAAGACATATGAATTGAGATTTAACAAGCATATATGTGTATTGTTCATATTTGATAACTTCGCATGGGTGTGTATTTTATATGTTTTCAAATTAGTTGTACGAGAGTTGTGTATGTGTAGCGTGCATCCGGATCATGCATGAGATTCGATTTAAAAGAAAATATTCTTGCATAATACCAAGTAACTGAGGTGTCCTGCAGACTAAGATTATTAGTAGTATTAATAGAGTTTTGTTAGGACATATAAAGTTCAGAATTCAAGTTTGTTCTTAATGATTGTTTGTTGACTAATAGGTAGTTAGACTAGACTTCTGATATTTTGCGCCTCTTTGCATAGTAACTTAGGTGAGTGTTTCTAAACTCTACTATTTGCGAAAACTGGAAAAAATGTGTGTATCTATATGTATGCACGACGATCTATAGATATAAACTCTTGCATTTTAAACTGTTTTCTATTCCACTGCATTACGAACTGTTTTTCATTTCTTCGTCATTGTAGGCTTTCTGTATTGCAAACTCTTTAAAGGTTGACTTAGTAAAAGTGGTTTATGTTATAAGATATTGATTTGGATATGATGAAGGGTGTCCCGTTGAGTATTCTGCTTTGCCCCCTTGGCCTATTCTCTCGCAGGCACAATGGGAGTTTCGTTGTGTCTGTGTTGGGTATTCTGTTTATGTATGTATTATGGCATACTATCTGATTATGGGGTAGCTCCTCATACGGGGCGATAAGGAGTATTCGGGTGGGGTTATAAGGTTGACTGGCATCAGCAAACACGAGGACGATATTCATCATATCGAGTTTGATTGTTCAGTTAAAGTTACATCTTGCGAAACTAGTCATATTTTATAATTGCATAAAATTCTTGCATAGCATGTGTGTGCGCTTTCGTTAAAGTATTTTATTTAAAGCAAAGATTTTTTAAAATATTATAACTTGCACACACGCATGAACATTCACTGAGATTTTTATCTCACAAAACGTTTTTTTTTTCTTTCCTTCCTTCCAGATTATGATGAGCTAGGTTGCTACTGTGTCTAGACTTGGGAGCCCTGGGTCATGGGGAGTGTTCGAGTTAAGCAGGATATTTTATTAGTGATTGTTCTTTTTCCTTGTTTTAGGGTATTTAGTTGACCTTTGTTTAGAGAATTTAATACTTACACTTGCTCTGATGTTGTTCGGTTTGACCCTGAATTTTCGGGGTGTTACAGTCAGCCCTCCTCTCTTGTTGATCTTTGTCCTCCGCGAAACTGTCTGGTGCACTGCGGACTCCCATTGCGCTATTGTTTCCTTCTTTACCACATCGTTCATCCACGTCTTCGGGCGACCCACCCACTTCGCATCATCCTTCCTCGCATATTAATTCTTCTTCGTGTTGTGGATCAACTCCTTATACCTCTTCTTGGCCTTCGCCTTGTATGCATCATGTACCTTTCGCCAATCTTTCTTACAAATCCGATATGTTGCTACAATTAAGTTTTTAAGATTATTAAAATTATTTTATTTTATGATAGATAATACACTAAATGAAATAAAATACTTATGTAATAAATTCTCACCGTAAATTTCTTCCACATATCGCCTCTAACCTCCTCGGGCATCGACAAGTAGAAGAGATAAAACTTGTTCATAAACTGTCTGATGTGATCTGTGATCGTCGTTGAAAATGAGGAGCTCTTCTAGAAAAACCCCGTGGAGTCAATGTAATGATCTCTCGCTTCGACTGATCCTGTGGTACCGTAGCACCTCAAAAGGGTCCCATACCCGCACGCTCCTACGTGCATGTGGATGCTCCTGCTACTGAAGCCTCGGTCTTGGTCGGCCTAACACTCGATCCAGCTCCGGTGGACTCTACTGATGGTGGTCTCTGGTGACTAGACCTAGATCCAAAATGTGTACGGGGCGTCTGGCGCGACGATGCTGCAGAAGGTTGATCATGACCTCTGAAAGAAATGTGTCGTTGTAAAGGAGTAGAATTTGTAGATCTATCATGCGACCCACGACCCTAGGCGGTCCGGGGGGGACCACCACGGCTCTTCTCTTCTCGAGAATCCATACATCCATTATCAGTGTGTGGACAGCTATCTCTCGAGCACAGATTTAGGTTCTGGACAGGTGGCTTGCCAGAAGCGCGACGTTGAGCATCGGTAGCAGGTTCACTGGCGGCTGTGCTGACTGGACTACCCCAATGGGTAAAATGTATCTAAGGTGACTACCTTTACCAGTCGAACGGGGTCGGCGTGTAGAATCGTCCAACATCACGACTTTACGTATATTACGAACTAAGTAAAAAATATCAAAGTTAAATCATTGATAGGCTATAGAAATTCCCTAAGACATAATCATTATTAAGTTATACAGATTCGCTAAAGGCAAAATCAAAGTTTAACATCCAACAATTATACAACTTGGCGAGATTCCTGAAAACAACATCAGTTCCAAGTTATAGAAATTCCCAAAAGGCATCGTCATTTCTAATTTTTAGATATTCCTAAGTATCATTTGTTCTAAGTTATGTAAACGCTAAAATAAGACATGTGTTAACAGAATGATAAAACACGTGCTTAAGATATACTATAATCCAATTACTGAAATTACCGGATAAATTGTCATATGATTTACATTATTTAAACTCGAGATACAGGTGTCACACCACGAGGGCCCCGAGTCCCGCGAAATACGAGAACACCTCCGGCACCCTCAGATGTCTGGAAGCCATCGGAGAGCGCATCCCGAGGACCAGAGAACGAGAATGACGCCCTGATATTTCCTTGTTACATCAAGCGCCCTCGTAACACAACTTCAAATATCAAATACCGGAACAATGCCATTCTACGAAAGCTTGGATAGTAAGACAAAGTCCAAATAAAACCCTCAGAGACACTGCCCAACATGCGGAATCCAAGACCTAGATAAAACACCTATCGGAATACATATCAGAAGAAGGCATCTTACAGATAGATCGCTATCGGAACCACCAGCATTCCGCACCACTCAGTCGGCTTTTACAAGAGGTATGAACCATCGGAGAGAATAAGCCAGAAGAATCCACCTATCGGAACCCATTGGAGCTATCAGAACCTTAACAAGAACGCTTCCTTTCTATGCACTCCCGATATAAGCGCCTTCGGAGCAATACCCCAGACAACCCCCTCAAAGAACGGAACCACACATTGAAGCAAGAACTAAAGAACAACACTTTCCGGGCACTCGGAAAGAGAAACACCTACCCACGAAGGCTAAAAGCCCCTCGGAGTTCAACTCACGGGTGAACACCCCATCGGAGAAAAGGCCCCGAATCACTTACTTCAGAATACGACCCTATCGTAGCAGCCTTATCACTAAGGGAACACCCAAACTTGGCCCTCAAGTCACTATTTAAAGCAGTAAGCCCTCGGAGGCGAAGAAGACAGCCTACCCCCTTTCGGAGAGAAGGCGGAAGCCCTCGGAAGAAGATAAAATAGTACAGTCAGCACTTAGTCAATCAAGATAGACATTATCGTATTACATTACAACACGTGTATTCATCTTAAAGCATGACCACATGCGTAGCGACACCTGTAAACACATGCATAACGACACCTGTCCCTAAAAAACTATATAAATGGAGGTAGTCAGATAGAGAAAACAAGGCGAAAAGACTCGGAAAAAGTACTAACACCCAAACATATTGAGCCAAAGAAGGAGGGGATCATAGTGAATAAAAGGAAGGAATGTTCTTGTCAATTCATCTCTCTTAATAGCGTATAACTCTTGAACCACGGGCAGGGGCGTTCCAACCCAAATAAATAATTCAGTTAATTAGGTCGTAATTCCAAACCTGTTAACAAAATAGCGCCGTCTGTGGGAACTCCATAAAATCTGCCTTCGAGAGCGTTCAAGAGCGATGCCTATCATGGAGAATTTATTCCACAGCGAAGGCCATCCTAGCCAATCTCTGAATTTGGAAGAAACTCGGTTCAATCGCCCATCCGAGGAAAGGAATTTTATCAAAATTGGTACGCTTCCGTTGAATCCTGGAGCAAGTCTGAAGGGATCAAAAAGGGAAAGCAGGTGTTGCAGCAACGGGGCGGTACGCTCCAAAGATAAGCTCTCATTTCTCAAAACTTATATGATGCGGTTTCAATTTTGGATACCTCCCTGAAAATCGGGAGAGATTATAATTGCGATACAAGTGTATACACGAAGTCTGTAAAAGAAAGGGAAGGGATGGTCCGGTAGCCTCGGAGTTTCTCTCCGAGGGCAGCTATCCGGAAAACCTTTGGTCGTATCCCCTCTTCGAAGGCTTTCTAAAAATCTACATAATTCAGGTAACGAGAATGTAAACGATTTTACTGGAATGATTCTTTGAAAGTACGTGAAAATATTCACTGAACTCTAAGCACCTATATATACTTAGGGATTTTTCCTTGAATGACCGAATTAAGTTTGAGTTGTCCAAACTATGTTATAATAAGCTACGAAGGCGTGTCAGGGGATACCCATATTTAGGAAAAATGTATCTCCAAAGTTTGCATTGCGAACAGGCACGTCATGCTAAGTAATTCATTTGGCCAGTAAGAATGAAATACTCTTTCATTTCTTTAAACTCAATCTTAAATTCTACAATTAAAGGAAAGGGCCCAAGTATTCATAATGTGCTAAAAAGTTATGTGACTGTTAACACGGAAAAAGTTTCATTCCAATAAAGAAATAAAGTACAATTGTGCTTAAATAAAAAATACAAGGAGTAGAAAGCCTCTAAGTTGGGGGTGGGGGGGGGGGGGGGGGCAGGGCACTTGTGGAGGCAAGGGTTGGCATCGTCGTAGGAGGGGGAACTAGAGCACTTGCAGAAGAGGGGGTTAACCCCGTTGCAGGAAGAAGAATCGGAGCGCTCGTAGGAGGGGGAGCACCAGAAGGCCCAGCCTGGGCCCCCGTACCAGAAGGAGCATGAGTGGCAGGCAACGGAACCACTGTAGTTAGGGGAACCCGGGTCGGAGCTGAGGAGGAAGGGGGAAACTGAGAGCTACTCTTCAAAAAGAGATCGTAGGCTTGTTCCAGCAAGGTCCGCTATATTTATCAGACGCGGCTCTATATTGGGAGATACCTTTCTACACACCTGCACGAAACAATGGAGGAATCCCCACATTACATGTCCGACTAAATAGCCGTGATTTTTACGGACATATTCTTCCTTCACTCGGACAGTGGCATCCTTCTGGGCTTGTTTCACAGCCGCAACTATCCTCTGTTGCGTCTCCTCGGAGGTGGTGCCCCCTGAAGCTTTCGATAGCTCTTCGTTAAGAGCATCATGGCCGAGGGCTTGATACAGATCACGCTCCAGCTCTTCCTGCTTCACCCCTCAGGCTGTTTTTTCTACTTCAAGGGAGGTAATCTTGTCTTTTAAAACCACTCCTGAGGCCTCCATCTCATTTACTGAGGAGTGAAGCCTCAGATTTTCCTCCCTTAGCCCCTTGTTTTGCTGCGTGATCTTGGCCCATGCCTCTCCATACTTTCCCATCCTCTCTCGGAGATCTTTATTCTCCGCCTCTATCTTACGAGACCTCTCTTCAGCCGCGCTTGTGGGTTTCCACAACTTCTAAACCTCGAGTAACAGAAGAGGAAGCATTTTAGGCGCCTAGAAAGCAGAACAGAGGAATAAAGATCCAAACAAGGGATCTTAAACGAATTGGAAAAGTAAAGGTAAAACTTACCAGCATAACTACGTTGTTGGTGCAAGCCTGGACGAATTGCCACCGGTCCGATGGCAAAGAATTGGCAGCCGATAGGTATCGAGTGACAGTATCGAGGGCTACCTTGGCCTCTTTCGGACTGGGCTCTCGTCCCGAGGTGGGAGCGTGAGAAGATAAAGGTCTCTCTGAAGGTACTCCCCATGAGATAGGCACTTGAGTGACCACGGGGCTGTCCGACTGAATGGCAGCAAACGGTCACGGAGCGGGATTATCCGCCAGAGCAGAAGCTGCGGCCATCAGCTCGTCCAGTAAACTCATCGGGTCATCAGTGGAGGGAGGAAGGAAAGGATTCGAGGGAAAAGATCCTCCCTCAAAAATAAAAAGATCATCGCCCCCTGCGAATTAGAACTCCATGAATGAGTATGCTATTCCGTAAAGGAGGGGCTAAAAAGGAGATTTGATCTTAGAAAGCTTACCTAAATCTGGGGCATTCTCTTGAAACACCCCCTCGTTTTCAGCGGGGAGGTCTGTTCCTTTGTCTGTCAAAAACTGATTCTCGTATAAGTGTAAAGAATGGAGAGTACTTCAATACCATCTAAGGCTAGGAAGAGATGCGTACCTTTAGGAGGGGTCGCCAGGAGTGCATCCAAGAAGTCCCCTGATGCCTCTGAGGGGGAGGATATATTGACAACACCTGGGGGGTAGGGCCATCCCCCTATCCCCATCTCCTCGTCCCCATCTCCTACAGCAAAAACCCCCGAGGGGACCGCATCTGCGGAAGTCACGCCCAACTCTGCTTCTTCAGGGGTACCGAACGTTCCGTTAGATGACCAGGACGTAGTTGTGGTAACCATTAAGCGAGTCCCTGCTTGCTCGGTATCACCTTCCACGGCCCCGGAGACTTCGTCTTCCCCCATCGTCGACTTCCCTTTCTGAGTTCCCACATCCTCGTTTTCCACCATGTATGGACGTAGCGCATCCACTGCAGAAACAGCTACAAGTTAGATAAACCAGAAGAAATACCTATAAGATAAAAGGTATAAATCTGAAAACTTACCAAAGATATTGAAGAGCTTCTCGGGGATAGCCAGAGGGGTCTCGATTCTGTCTATCGAAGTAATGTGCCTCAAACCCGCGGTCCGATAGAGACGAACAAAATCCTTAGACTCAATGTATCGGAGTGATGTGCCAGAGGCTTCGCAGAAAACACAGGTGAGAACACCAATGTATCGTCCAGCACCCTCTCGGGGAGTGTGGCCTCCCTCCAAGTTAGTGGCATATCCCACTCCCCCTTAGCAGGACAGATGAAGAAAAACTTGTTCTTCCACGTGCTATGAGAGCTGACATTGCCCTCGGAGATACGGTCATCCTTGTCCCGATGACTGAAGCAGTAGAAAGGACTCCCCCCGGAGACACCTTTAACTAAAAAATGGCAAAAAATCTATCCCTCGTGGACTCAATGCCCCTCACCAGGCACCAGAAGACGAAAAGAGCAAAGGCAGTAAAGGAGTTTGGAGTAAGCTAACTAGGGCAAACATTGCAGTATTTGAAAATTTCGCAGTAAAAAGGCGGGAAGAATGAACTCAACCCCGCCTTTACCTGAGCATAGTACATTATTAGGTGCTTTGGCGGAGGGGAATCACCCCGATGAACTGCTTCCGGAACCATCACCTCCACATTCCGGACAGAAGCACCGTACTCGATGAACAGATTTCAGATCTCTTTCTCTGAAGCAGTGCTAACCATCGCTTCAACTTTCTGGGTAGCCCGCGGAGCACCACCCTTGTCTGCTTTTTTCTTCAACTTTTTCGCCTTCCCAGCACCACCACTACCGCTTGCCCTCATCGCCGCAGCCGCCGCGCTCCTCTTTCGAGAAGTCAGAAACGCAGCCCCCGTTTCCCCTCCGGTGCCAAAAGCGGCAGGCACCAGATTAGTATTAGATTGAGATGCCATTGCTAAAATTTGGAGAGATTCGAAAAGCTTTTTTGCAGGGAGAAGTTAAGCGGGAGAAGTTTTTTGCGCAAGAAATGCAAGTGAGTAAAACTGGTAAAATGAAATACTTATAAACCCTAAAGCCCAATAAATGCATTAATTACCCACTAACCTTATTTACACCCCACGATTAAAAGTCGTGCCTAGTGTTATCAACCGTCACGCCTCCTCGGTTATGGGAAACATAACGGTCTGAATACCTCGGCACACGCACCACGTCTGAACGTGCCATTAACTGCATTTAAATCGCATTTAATTAAGTACGGTGACATTAATTATAATTAATGCCCCGCTATTAATCCCAGAGGGCACATTTCAAAGGCATCGAAAATCTTTCGCATCAGAGAGGGCGACCACGATACTCCCATTTCAAAGAACTTGGGGGACATGTGTTAAACAGACAAAAACGTCAATGACGAATGTCTACGACACCCCATAAGAGTTCTACGATACCATCCCAAGGTTTTCCGAGACCCGGATGTGACTCGAATTCCTCTCGAATCTACGATGCCCTATGAGATATTCCCAGTGTAAGATTCCTGATAACTCTACGATACTTGAAGAGGATCGAGGCAGCCCTTGCGATGCCTAAAACGGGCATTAAGATGTCCTGGTGCTGCATACGATACCCAAATCATCGTAACTTTCGACCCTTTAAGTTTCTAGTGCAGTCGTAATAACTAACTGCACTAAAAACTGAGGGGGTTTGTTAACAGAATGATAAAACATGTGCTTAAGATATACTATAATCCAATTACTGAAATTACCGGATAAATTGTCATATGATTTACATTATTTAAACTCGAGATACATGTGTCACACCACGAGGGCCCCGAGTCCCGCGAAATACGAGAACACCTCCAGCACCCTCAGATGTCTGGAAGCCATCGGAGAGCGCATCCCGAGGACCAGAGAACGAAAATGACGCCCTGATATTTCCTTGTTACATCAAGCGCCCTCGGAACACAACTTCAAAGATCAAATACCGGAACAATGCCATTCTACGAAAGCTTGGATAGTAAAATAAAGTCCAAACAAAACCCTCAGAGACACTGCCCAACATGCGGAATCCAAGACCTAGATAAAACACATATTGGAATACATATCAGAAGAAGGCATCTTACAGATAGACCGCTATCGGAACCACCACCATTCCGCCCCACTCAGTCGGCTTTTACGAGAGGTATGAACCATCGGAGAGAATAAGCCAGAAGAATCCACCTATCGAAACCCATTGGAGCCAACAGAACCTTAACAAGAACGCTTCCTTTCTATGCACTCCCGATATAAGCGCCCTCGGAGCAATACCCCAGACAACCCCCTCAAAGAACGGAACTACACATTGAAGCAAGAACTAAAGAACAACACTTTTCGGGCACTCGGAAAGAGAAACATCTACCCACGAAGGCTAGAAGCCCCTCCGAGTTCAACTCACGGGTGAACACCCCATCGGAGAAAAGGCCCCGAATCACTTACTTCAGAATACGACCCTATCGGAGCAGCCTTATCACTAAGGGAACACCCAAACTTGGCCCTCAAGTCACTATTAAAAGCAGTAAGCCCTCGGAGGCGAAGAAGACAGCCTACCCCCTATCGGAGAGAAGGCGGAAGCCCTCGGAAGAAGATAAAATAGTACATTCGGCACTCAGTTAATCAAGATAGACATTATCGTATTACATTACAACACGTGTATTCATCCTAAAGCATGACCACATGCGTAGCGAGACCTGTAAACACATGCATAACGACACCTGTCCCTAAAAAACTATATAAAGGGAGGTAGTCGGATAGAGAAAACAAGGCGAAAAGACTCGGAAAAGTACTAACACCCAAACATATCGACCCAAAGAAGGAGTGGATCATAGTGAATAAAAGGAAGAATGTTCTTGTCAATTCATCTCTCTTAGTAGCGTATAACTCTTGAACCACGGGCAGGGGCGTTCCAACCCAAATAAATAATTCAGTTAATTAGGTCGTAATTCCAAACCTGTTAACAACATGTAAAAACAAAATTAACAATTTTAAATTAAATAAACTAATTAAACTAAGAAATTTAATATTTAAAATATCAAATTTAACACATGCAAAGTTTAAACTAACAATTTTAAACCAAATAAGCTAAACTAACAATTTAACATATAAAAATAATATTAAAACATAAATCGAGAAAAGGTGGAAAAGCGAAAGAAGGGGGCGGTCGCACCTTTGGGGGAGGAAGAGAGAAATTGTGTGGTGTGAAAATGAGGAGAAGGGGGGGATATTTACATATAATATACACCCCACCCCCCCCCCCCCCCCCCGAATCTGCGATCATTGGGCGGTCGCAGATGCGCCCTGTTGTGACTGCCCAACAAAAAATGAATAAATAACTTTTTACATGAAATAGGTGAGAAGATTTGTGTTAAATTAAACCGTTCTTCATATAAATAATAAAAAAAAAAGTGAAAAAACCACTTTAACCCCTATCTGTTGGCCGTTTATCACTTATCCCTTAAATTATTAATTTTATCACTTACCTCTGTGAGCTATGCTAATCACATCACTTTTAAGTTACCTTCAAGACGTAATTAAGTCTTTTTTTAGACTCAGGCGTAATAGCACGTGTGATGCACGCTATCGGTTAAGCAAGGGCAAAATAGACATTCTCTTTACTCAACTGGTAAGTGATAATCGATCATAGTTCCAGGTGTAAAGTGATTCTTTCTTAAACAAAAGCCAGTTTATAAAACAAAAATAAAAGTAATTTTAAATATTTATATTTATATCATAAATATAAAAAAAAATTAAAAATATTTTTAAATCCCAAAAAGTTGTTTCTTTCATAAAATTAAATTGAATATTCTCATGTTTCATCTTTCTCTCCCTCTTTGCGAGCTTACTTCTCTTTTGTGTCCCTCTCATTTGAACTACCACTACAACAAAACCATGCAAATGCATGGAAAGTCATGCATCTGAATTTGAATTTTCGGATGCATGATTTTTTGCATCGCAAAATTCTCATGTAATTGTCCTTAAATCAATTGCATGGGAATTTTCGAAGACACAACGGGGAGTTTGTTATTAAAAATAGCATAGTTTTTTTTAAAATAAAAGTGTCATCGGGGTAAGTTTTGGGTGATATATATATATATATATATATATATATATATATATTAAAAAGAGGGTTTCTTTTGCTGGGGAAAAAAAGGCATAGGGTTTTTTTCTAATTTAAAGTGACGTGGGGTGGTCTTTGTTATTAAGTAAAGGAAAAATCAAACACTTGGGCTAATATGAAATGGCAAAATGAAAAAGGTGAACATAACTGGGCCAGAAGGGAAGAAGTAGGCCCAATCAAATAGTCTGGTAAAAGATGTAAAACAAGCCCAAATATAGGGCCCAAAAGGAACAGAAAAATTGGAGGATGGGAGAAACAAGCCGTGAATAAAGCTTTGATTCAAGTACACCATACCAATCACAATATTGCTACATTTCTCCAATTTTTTAGCTAAGGCTTGATTCTTAAACATACAAGTGTTTATGTTTTGTAACTTGTATATGTTAAATGAGTGTTTGCTTTTAATTTTTTATTTGTTGTTTTACATAGGGCAAATCTCTTCA
This sequence comes from Linaria vulgaris, assembly GCA_948329865.1. Taxonomy (NCBI): domain Eukaryota; kingdom Viridiplantae; phylum Streptophyta; class Magnoliopsida; order Lamiales; family Plantaginaceae; genus Linaria; species Linaria vulgaris. The sequence continues at coordinate 7,500,085 of OX415249.1, read as the reverse complement.
AAACCAGAAACTTATTTGTCATTTGAATTGAGAGCTTGAGGTATAGTTTATATAATAACTAAATGTTGTTTCGAGTTTGTTGTAGATCTTCATGTTTACGACATAGTATGATGCGACTAAGGTTTTTTTTTTTTATGTATACAAATCAAAATATTGTTATATTTCTCAAAATTTGTTTACAGGATTTTATAGTTTAATTTAAGCTTATATGTATTTGTATATATTTTGCAACTTGTATATGTTAAATGTGTGTTTCTATATAAAGTTTAACTTGTTATTTTACATCCCACAGGAGTAGGACTCTTCAAAAGCAGATTGTTAAAACTTGCACGTCATTTTGATTAAGAGCTTAAGGTATAGTAAAATTTGGATTGTTGCTTTGAATATGCAGCGGATCTATTTATATACAACATATCTATTTGTATACAACATAGTGTGATGTGATCAGGGCTGGATCTATTAAGGGGCTAAGAGAGCAGTAGCCCCCCATTTTTTTAAAATTATTTTTTACCCATGTATACAAATATATAGCGGGGTTCTTTTCTAAAATTTATTGGGGTCTTGATGTATGAAGTATAAATTTATGGACAACAATTAACAAAATAGAATAAAACGGAACTGCATGGCACCGATAACTTAAAGTTAAAATTTAAACATTGCAAAATTTACTCACATATTTAATAGACCTAGTTAGATTGTATTTGTATATCTTTGCAATATCTTGTAATATCTTCATTTCCTAGTTTATAGTGATTTAGTTTCCTAGTTTAGCTATGATAGGATTATGTTGTATTTATATTCTATCAATCTCTAATGAAGAATTATCATTTCAAATTAATCTCTTATATGGTATCAGAGCCAACCCAAGACGTATGTTGGGCTCCGCAACTTACCCACGTGATGGCACCGAAGATAATTACCGGACCACACGTGAGGGGGCGTGTTGAGAATATATTATCCCACATCGCTTGGAGATGGTCTTGGATTAATGTTAATAAAGAGAGGTTCCCTCTCCACTTAACAAGGCCTTTTAAGTGGAGCAATATGGGCTTCAATTTCTATCATGGTATCACGAGTCTGAAATTCTCTCACGAGATTCTAATCGATTATTGATCCATGGCCGGACCTTCCACGCCTTCCGCCCACGACTCCACGTCGACCGGTGACTCTCAAGTCACCCAACGTCCGGCCCCTAGTGGCAATGGTTCTGATCCCCTCGTCCCGATCAACATTCACAACCATCTCCCTCTTCAAATGGACGGAAGCAATTTTGCTTCGTGGCGTGCTCAAATGCGCCATCTCCTCCACGGCTTCGGCCTTTTTGGTCATCTTGACGGCACCACTCTGTGCCCTCCCCGTGGCAACACACCGGATTCCATTGCTCGTCATGTTCACTTGACGAGGCAGGATTCCCTCATTATATCTGCCTTGTTCAACTCCCTCACCGGCTCCTTACAAACCTTGATCTGCGGTGACGCAACCGCGGCGGCGGCATGGGAGACCTTGCAACGCACCTACGCGAACCGTTCTCGGTCTCGCATACTCCAACTCAAGGACGACCTCAACACGATAAAGCTTGGGTCGCGCTCGGTTGCTGAGTTTCTTCAGGCCATTAAGGCCAAGGCGGATGAATTAGCAGTGATTGACCATCCCCTTCATGACGATGACATTACCCTGTACGTGCTGAATGGACTTGGACCTGCCTACCGTGACCTTGCTGGACCAATCCGTGCCCGTGAGAATCCAATCCGTTTCACGGAGCTTCATGATCTCTTGCTCGCTCAAGAAGCGTTTATTCGTCGCGGTGAGGCCGAATTCGCGACATTGGTAGCCACGGTTTATTATGGTGCACCTCACGGGCGTTAGAGTTCTGGTCGCGGTTTGAACTCTGGTGGTCAACAGTTCTCCCGCGGTCCTAATCATCACCGCGGCCGCAATTATCACAACTGCGGTCAATCCGCGGGATCCGGGTCCGATCGTGGCGCTCCACCGTCCAACCAGCGTGCGGCCCCTCCTCAGCCCCGTCCGGATGTCATCTGTCAGCTTTGTGGAATCCCGGGCCATGCGGCACGCACCTGCCGCCTCTTTCACTCCCCGACTGCGAACGCGGCCTCCTCGCCGTCTTCCTCACATGCTCCCGCCAATGAGTGGCTCGTTGACTCAGGGGCGTCGCACAATTTGACTGCTGACCTCAAAAACCTCTTTGTTCACTCCGAGTACGAGGGTCCCGATGAGGTCGCCATAGCTGATGGCACAGGTTTGGCTATTTCGCATATTGGTACTTCTATCGTTAATTGTTCGGAACGGTCGTCTTATTCTTGACAACGTTTTATGTGTTCCTTCGTCTCGTCAGAATCTCTTATCTGTTTATCAGCTTTGTAAATCCAATAATGTGACTATTGAGTTCTTTGCATCTCACTTTGTTGTTAAGGATCGCAATTCGGGGGATAAGCTGATTACAGGACCTTGCGTTGGTGGAGTGTATCAGTTGAGACTTCATACTGTTTCACGACCGCCTTTTACAGCTTTTGTTGGGGAACGGACTACTAAGAATTGTTGGCATGATAGATTGGGACATCCGTCCTCTAAACTTAGCTCTTTTCTTTTGCGCAAGTTTAATTTACCATGTGTTGATCAAACAGTTTTGTACGATGCTTGTGAACCTTGTTTTTTGAATAAAAGCAAACAATTGCCTTTTGGGAGTACTTCTCTTGTTTCTCATCATGTTTTACACTATGTTTATGGTGATGTGTGGGGTCCTGCGCCAGTTCCCTCTTTGCATGGTTTTCGTTACTATTTATTGCTCGTTGATCACTATTCGAAGTATTGTTGGTTTTATCCGTTAGTGGTTAAATCTGATGTGGCTCGTATTTTTCCACAATTCCATGCCTTAGATGAGAAACAATTTGGTATTGTCTTGCGAAATTTTTATACAGATAACGGAGGTGAATTTATGGCATTACGTCCTTATCTTAATGCACATGGCATCAGTTGGCTTACCACCTCTCCCCACACTCCCCACCAAAATGGTACCACTGAACGACGCCATTTACAAGTTGTCTCGTTGGGTTGAACTCTTCTGTCACGTGTGAATCTTTCCCATCAGTTTTGAGAATTTTCTTTTGCCACGGCGGTGTATCTTTCTAACCGTCTCCCGACTATAGTTCTTCACAACGAGTCACCTTTCTCAGTTTTGCAGGGGCGTTCGCTCAATTATCTTCGACTTAGGACCTTTGGTTGTCTTTGCTTTGCCCACACACACCCATATATTCGTGGGAAACTTGATCCTCCGGCTCGACGTTGCATCTTTCTCGGTTATTCGTCGTCTCAATCCGCTTATAGGTGCCTTAATATTGAGACGGGCCGCCTATATGTTTCTCGCCATTTCCGTTTTATTGAGGATCAATTTTTGGGCTACAAGTCACCTTCATTGGCCTCATCGTCTCCTTCGACTATTGCGGTCTTGTCCTTACCGCCCGCATTACCCGCTCGACCGCCTGCACCCGTGGTTGCCCCTGCATCGCCCGATCCGCCCCTGCCGAGCCCAATGAGCTCGTTTTGGCTTCGATTCAGCCCCTCATGGCTCCGTCTCCTCCTGAGCCTATGGACCGCCCTCATCATATGATTACTCGCTCCCGTAATAATATCTTCAAATCGAAACTTGCTCATTTGGCGACTCATCATCCACTACCTTCTTCTGTGGAGCCGACATGTGTTAACCAAGCCTTACAAGACCCGAATTGGCGTGTGGCTATGGATGAGGACCTCACGGCTCTTGCTCAGCATGGTACATGGTCCCTTGTTGAACCACCACCGAACCGCACTGTTATTGGGTTAAAGTGGGTCTTTCGTATCAAACGCCTTCCTAATGGCAAGATTGATCGGTACAAGGCTCGCTTAGTTGCCAAAGGTTTCCACCAACGCCCGGGCCTTGACTTTAAGGAAACTTTTAGTCCGGTTGTCATGCCGGTAACCATTTGGGTCGTCCTTACTATTGCTGTCACTCATGGTTGGTTGCTTCGTCAACTGGACATTAGCAATGATTTCTTACATGGCAATCTCACTGAGACAGTCTTCATGCGCCAACCACCGAGTTTCCTTGATCCCAAGCATCCTAATCGTGTTTGTCTCTTGCACAAATCGATCTATGGCCTTAAGCAAGCTCCTTGGGCGTGGTATCTCGCTCTAAGTTCGGCTCTTGTCTCTTTTGGCTTTATTCAAGCCAAGTCCGACGTCTCGCTCTTTGTTTACTCTCGCGAGAAGATCACGTGTTATATTCTTGTTTATGTCGATGACATTATTATTACGGGAAACTCTCCATCTCTAATCACGTCCCTCATCTCGCGGCTTGGCTCACAGTTTGCAGTTAAGGATATGGGTACACTTACTTACTTTTTGGGAATTGAGGTTATGCGTTGTAAGGAAGGTCTTTTTCTCACACAACACAAATATATTGCTGATGTTTCGGCTCGTCACAAGATGGATGGTGCCAAGCCTCTGGCTAATCCCATGACCTCAAACCCGATTGTCTCCTTCTCGGATTCACCGGTTGACCCTACTCCTTATCGGCAAATAATTGGTGCACTCCACTATCTGGCCTTCACTCGCCCGGACATTGGCTTTGCTGTTAGTCGTCTTGCGCAGCGAATGGCTGCTCCGACCGAGCGTGATTGGGCTGCCCTTAAGAGGATCCTTCGGTATCTTAAGGGCACGTTGGCTCACGACCTCCTCCTTCGACGTTCTCTGTCTCTCGTACTCTCGGCCTTCTCCGATGCTGATTAGGCTGGTGACACTGTTCATGGCACATCCACGTCCGCTTATGTCCTCTTTCTTGGCCCAAATCCCATCTCTTGGACTTCTCGCAAGCAACGCGCCGTATCCCGTTCCTCGACCAAGGTCGAGTACCGTGCGCTGGCTAATGTTGCGGCCGAGGTTCGTTGGGTCCAACATTTATTTGTGGAGCTTGGTTTTCCCCTTCCCTCGTCACCTCACATTAAGTGTGACAATATGGGTGCTATTCGTCAGTCTAGTCATCCCGTGCAACATTCAAGAATGAAGCACATTGCTGTGGATTTGCATTTTGTTCGTGATTATGTCAACAAAGGAAAACTCAAGGTTACCTATGTGAACACTCTTGACCAACTTGCTGACATCTTGACCAAGCCTCTTGTGCGCTCTCGCTTCCAGCTAATACGTTCCAAGCTCTCCGTTGCTGATGGAACGTCGATCTTGCAGGGCCGTAATAGACCTAGTTAGATTATATTTGTATATCTTTGCAATATCTTGTAATATCTTCCTTTCCTAGTTTATAATGATTTAGTTTTCTAGTTTAGCTATGATAGGATTCCGTTGTACTTGTATTTATATTCTACCAATCTCTAATGATGAATTATCACTTCAAATTAATTCCTTATAGTATTATGTTTGATTCACAATAGCCTCATATAGTATTTGGTTAGCAAAACATTCTTATTTATATAAAAACAAAATAGCAAAAAACTCTACTAGTAATTGATTTATATACATGTAATAAAATCAGAAGACTTGATTTAAATTATTTTAAATAAGACATACAATATTATTTGTTTAAAGTTAGTTATATGCATACTTTATTTTTATTATTTTTTTAGAAAATATTAGTTTCTAGATCTATTAGGACATAAGCATGGTATAAACTTGTTTTATGATGCTTTTATTCAATTTCAAAAAAATGTAAAAAGGTTATAGCATTACCTTTTTAAGTACTTATATATTTGATTAACTTGCAATCCATGAAAAAACTTCATAGGTTATCGATACAATCATGATGAAAGTCATAAAACACCAACTTCTGTGAGCATTCATGGAAGCCCGAAAAAATTGATTCAAAATTCATGCCTACTACTTTTAACAAAATATGTTTTTAGCACTCCCGATACTCAAATCCTGGATACACCACCAAATGTGATTAAGGTCTTATTTTAAGTATACAACATAACATTGCTCATTTAATTTATACAGTTTTTCCTTTCTTATTACTATTAGGACGAATTATCAAAAATGCCCGCTAACTTTTACCTTTAATCTTAAATGCCCGATTTTTCCAAACCTGCTGAAAATGCCCGTTAAGTTCTAAATTTCCTAACAAAAATGCCCGCTTTAAAAAAATCGGACATTTTATCCGATGTGGCATCCGAATCAAAGAGGCGCGCTGCTGAAACAAAGAAACGCGCCGAACACGTAATATTTTGTCCGAAAATAACGTTTCTTATTCTAACCAAACAACTCAACGGCTCTTTTAGCTAACGGTAATTTTTTTAAAAAAAACCCCCAATTTCACTTTTTATAAACCCTAACAACTAAAAATCGACCAATTCACTTCCAATTCGCAAAATTACGAACATGTCGGAATCAATTGACAACTCTGGTCTAATGTGCGACTGCGGTAGACCCGCCGTCGTGAGGGTTGCTACCACCAATGCAAACCCGGGCCGTAGATTCCATGGGTGTTGGAAGGGGAAATACGGTTGTCGATTTTTCGATTGGAAAGATCCTCCTGTCTGCGAAAGACTGCGGATTATAGTACCATTACTACGTACGAAAATCAAAAAGGCCGAGGCAAAAGTTAAGAAAGTCAAAGAAGAAATGGAGTTGATGGATCACCCGAGTTTGGTTACGATTCGAAGAGTGTTTGAGAAAACGAATAAGAAGTTGGAAGAGAAGGTGAAGAATCTGGAAGTCGAGAACAAGAAATTGAGAGGAAGAAATAGGTTTTGTTTAATTACGATGATTGCACTTTTTTTAATCGTTTTGAAATTGTATTAAAAGGGGAAGAATATGTGGAACGGTTTGTTTATTTATGTATGTGTTGTTTTGTATGGTAGTGTTTAGTGTGACCGAATGCAACGTTTAGTGATGGTTTAGTGGCATTGGTAAAAGGTGGCATTACGCATTGGTAGTCATACAGGCGGTTTTTGGACTGATAAGTCATGTCCGTCCATATGAAAAGTCACCCTTCATCTTATAAATACCCTCAACTTCATGTGTAAACGCCCAAAAGTTTCGTTTCTGCTTCTCATTTTTCATTCAAAAATCTTACTTGTGAAAAAATGGAGATCCCGAACAACAATGATGTGGCGTGTTTGTTTCACGATGGGGAGTTCAACCTACACTATGAGACGCAATTGTGTAGGTTGCTTTGTGAGTACGGCAGGAGGCATCGTTTGATGGATACGCCGGCTTTGAAGAGGGGCTTGGATCTGCTGAAACCAGAATTGGACGCCATGCGCTGGGGTGGTGGTGAGTTCGAGATGAAGATGATCTACAAGAAGCTCAACTCCTTGTTCAACAGGTTCTGGTGGTTCTCCGAGTTTCGTGCTCTGTCTGGCGTTCACTGCGCTACCCCTGAGTGGACAGTGAGCGTTGATGAGGAGTATCATGCAATCTGCGGCCAGGTAAGAAATCGATTCATCCCCTTGAGTATGCGCGTTATTTTCCAGAAAAGTAAATTAATGGTTTCATTTGCTTTTTGTGTGATGTAAGAAATCGACCGAGAGAAGTACTTTCGATTGTATGGTTGTCCAAATGCTGGTTATCTGCATGAGCTCTTCACAGTGCATCACATTGCCGACCTGCCGGAGGAAGAATGAAGAATTTTTATGTTTTAAGTCTTTATGAACAATTATGTTTTATGAATGTTTGAACAATTTTTATGTCTTAATGTTGGTTATGTTTATGAACTTTGAACAATTGGGAGGTGTTAGTGATTATTATGTTTGAACTGTTATGAATTCTCTCTGAGTTTATGTGTACTATGTTTGAGTAATTGTGAGGTTTTACTATTTTATGCTATATGAACTGTTATAATTATGTTGTTTTAGTACTCTGGTTTTGGAAGTGTCAATACCAAAATGAGGTCACAACATACAATCACCTAACCCATCAAACCATTGCTGAGAGTGTCATTGGGAGCAATCAAGTTACAAGTGGCAAATAATATTCAAGTGGAAAAAAAAAGCTACACTCATTCACTTGATATTCATTTGCACTACAAATAACACAAAATGAACTTGATTCAAAATGAGGTCTTCTTCACAGTTGTGGTTCCTCCTTCCCAAACCTTCTTATATTTCCTCTCGCCATTTCCTTTGTTCTGACCATTATTTCCTTTGATCTGACCCTTCTGGTTGCCCAATTCCATACCAAGGTCTAACAACTTCACATACTTTCTGGATACACCTTGTTTGGGATCAGAAGTCCTTCCCACTGGGGTTCCCAAGGCTTCTTGATTCTCCCTGAGTTGAGTTATCACCTTTGGAGTAGGCTTGGTTTGCTTTCTTTTAACCCTTCTACTTACCTAACCGCCCTCTGAACTCGGACCAACACCATCATCAGCCTCCTCTCTACCCATTGCTGCCTGAGCAGCTAGTGATTCTTTCCTTGTTCTCTTCCTGTTAATATGCACATGACCAATTTTGGATGGCATTGGTGGAGCACATGGATTTGGGGTTGAGGATGTCATAAGACCAGTTGTAGGATCAGCAAACAAGACCTACAAAGGACTATTGTAAATACAAACATATTGAAAGTTCAACATTTAACTATAAGGATTAATAAGGATTAATCAAACAAACCCTTCTATTCTCTGATCTCTTGTTCTTTCTGATTGACCTTGAGGTTTGTCCAAGCTTCATGGGAATCCCTTCTCTAGTAGTTGGTATCAAATCTACACCATCACTAACATTTCTGGTCACCTGAATGATAATGTGTGACATTGAAATTAAGTATTACAGTTCAACTAAATCAATGACAATTATATGACAATTTATAAGAACAATACCTTTTTTGTCATAGCCTTCTTCTTATTCCTCATTGCTCTGGACTTAGTGAATATGTTGTCAATGTCAACCAAACCAGCATCAGCATTGGATGCATCTTCAATGTCCTCATCTTGACTTTGTTGTAAACCTGCAACATTCTGTCTTGTTATCCTCTCCCCTCTATCATCCCCCCTTTTGATCATCCTTTCTTCTCTCTGAGTTTGTGAAAATTTGTCATAATGCTCTTCTGGGATCTCATCCTCAGGAGCCACATATGGTGATCTATTTTCAGGCAAAGTGAAATCATCCTCAGGAGCTACATATGTGGTAGATTCCATTGTAACTGGAGGTGCATGGAGTCATTAGGAGTTGGTGTCCCATGAGGGGCAGTATGAGCAGAAGTATTAGGTACAGGAGTATCAGTTGGAGCAGGAGTGTCATTAGGTTGCTCTGTTTGAGGGTTAGATGTCTGTCCCTGTGGAGGCCCCTGTGTAAAAACAATCACATAAGATTTTTTGGCTATCAAAAATTCAAGAAATGGGAAGCATTCACTGTGACTTACTTGGGTATTCTGATTATTGTATCCCCTTCTGTCACATCTTCTCTTATTGTGCTCTATCTGCTTACACCTTCCACATTTCACAGATTTCTGCCTCTTCCCACCATATGTGGGTTCAGCCGGTGGTGGAGCAGATTGTTGTTTCCTTGTTCTAACTGGAGGAGGTTCATTGGCTCCCATTTGCTTTGCTTTCTTAGGTCTTCTGGGCAACCTACCAAAATTTGGGGGTAATGGGGGAATATAATCCTCCTCTTTCCACAATGCAATACCAGGCACAGGGTAGATTGCATATTGGTACACCTTGTTGTAAGTTTCTAAAGTGTACCAATGAGCAACATAGTCTGCTATTTGTTCTCCTCCATGAAGGATAGAACTTGATGCATGTTTGCAAGGTATTCTTGTAAGTTGCCAAGACCTACAAGTGCAAGTCCTCTCTCCCAGATTAACACAATGCTGGGAATTATCATAACATCGCACCTGATATCTATTGTATGCGGCCTTCATTGGCATGTAGGTAGACACCAAGTTGTTGGCCCTATTTACTCTTTCCTGGATGTTTGGAGGCAAGAATACATTCCGCTTAGCCGGCTTTTGTTTAGGCCAATTCTTGACTGCTTGCTCTCTATTATCAGTAAATCTTATCATGCAGTACTCCCTCATCCATTCAAGACTGGTAAGTATAGGCTTCTCTCTAGCTGGCAAAAGTACCCCATTGAATGTTTCACAACGGTTGTTCAAAATTAAATTTGTGCTTGCATTACAGTTGAAGCCAGATTTGCTCCAGTGTGCTGGATCTTTGTCATCCATCCATTTCCCAAGTGATTCTGACAAAAACTCCAATCTTATCATTGCTGCATCAAACTCAGTCTTTGTTGTCTGGTTAGCTGCATCCCAAATTGCATCACTATATTCTTTCCCACTAAAGCTAGCTCTCCCAACATTTCCAATCATATGCTTGACACAGAACCTATGTGAAGTACCTGGAAAAATCTGAGCAAATGCCTCAATTAACCCTTTCTGCTTGTCAGACATAAAGGTCATTTTAGTAGGATCATTTAACTCAAAATCACCTTGCAGAAGTGATAGGAACCACATCCAATTATCAGTATTTTCAACAGCAACAACAGCTCAGGCAATGGGGAATATGCTGTTTGCTGGATCCAGTCCCACAGCTGTAAGAAGTACTCCACCACTAGGTCCAGTAAGATGTGCACCACCAACACCTATGAATGGCCTGCATCCTGCTTTATACCCATCCTTCATGGCTTGGAAACAAATGTACATGCATTTGAACTATTTTCTCCATCAATATCTTCTGTGAAAATGGCAATAGTGCTACCAGGATTTGTCTTCCTCGGCTCAGCTTGGTAGTCAAACAGTTTAGAGTATTGAAATGCAGGAGTCCCCTCTAGCTTCTTTTTAACTAAACCCTTAGTCTTGTATGTTTGATTGAAGGTGACATTGCACTTGATGTTGGCAATGGTGTCTAATTTGAAACCATTAATGTCTCTCTTAGGATATGTGATGAATGCATCTGCAAGCCAGGAAGTCTTAACATTGGTGACATAGAATGACTCAGCACAAGTATGCTCATCAATGAACTTTCTAATTTGATAGCTCTCCTGGCCTTGGATTTTCAGAGCATGCAACCTCCATGGACAATCTTCGCATACACATTTGTAGTGAACCCTACCTTTGTCACTCTTCCCCACCTTTACACTTCTTCTTCTATTGATAGCATGGGACTTTACAGCATTAGCCAGTTGTTTTTTGTTTATGAACAACATTTTCAATGTGAAAATGGGATCAAATTTGTTTGCCTGATTTAAACAAACCACCTCAGGGTCAGGATCTCCATGATGATCAACAAAATGCCAGGGATCCCTCTCTTCAATTAGTGTCATATCTGGATCATCTTCTTCTTGCTCTGCATTTGCATCAATGGCTTTTTTCTTCTTCCTCATACTGTAACCACCATCTGTAGCATTTTTTGCCTCATCAGCACCATCTTCATCCTCAACAATATATGGTTGATCCTCAGCAGCATCATCTTGATTATCAGCAGCACCATCTTGATTATCAGCAGCACCATCTTGATTATCAGCATCACCATCTTGATTATCAGCAGCTCCATCTTGATCCTCATCAGCACCACCTTGGTACGGCACAATTTCAAACCTTGCACCCAACTCTGGCACAACATCTTCATCTCCCAACTCCAGGGTCAACATCTAGTTCATGAAATCCATCAATATATTTGAACAACGCATCATCAGTTTCTTCTCCTGATGCTATGTAATCTTCATCATCACTGTCAGATTCTTCAACAACAACACCCTTACCCTTATACAACCTTGAAGGATTACCATCACCTTCCTGATTGTCATCACCAAGTCCAGTATCACCCCCAACGCCCTTTTCCTCGACTACATTTATGTTTTCAGCTTGAACACTAGCTTCCTGTATTGAACATCCAACCTCATTAAGACCAGGAACCTTTGCATCCTCTATTTCATCATGAATACTCTCTAACAAAATAGCCCTGTGGTTTTCATCAGTAATGTACAAATGGCACTCCCTTTGCTCTCTATGAGCTATCTTACCCAAATCATGTAACGGTGGATCATTTGACGCCATATGTTTACAATGTGTAGCCTGGTACCAGTATTTCTTTCTCCCTCTTATACCAATCTCATCTGACGGCCTATTCAATAGAGAGATTTTAAGCTCTCTGTAACTTACAAAATCATAAACGCATCTCGTGTCTGATCCTTCAAATGCATAATCTCCACCTTGGTAAACGCTAGCTGTGAAATACCCTCTAAAATGTAATACAAGGGTAAATCCTTTGCTTTCTGGTGCTGCAATAATGAAGAGAACAAAAACTTAAACATGTATAGCTCACAAAGAACCCTAACAAAATACACAACGGGACAACATCTAAGCATGAAAGGCAGCAAAAGCCCACAAAAAGATGACAATACACGTCCGAGGGGAATCTCTACTTTCGAACAAAACCCTAACTCCCGCTAAAATATTACACACACCCACAAAAATACATGCTTTAGCCCAAAAAGCGGTTCTTTTTGTCGATTACTACACCAACTATGTACGAATTTAACATAACATTTAACAAAGACTCTCAAATGAAAGAGAAGACTTACAATATTCGGGTGGAGGCAAATCCAACTCGTTATGAGGTCGCAACTTGAACACCATTTTACCCTAACTCAAGATTAAGCAACAAGCCACTGCGAATTTCCGATTTTGGGTGAAAAATTGAGGGTTCGTTTTTTAGGGATTAGGGTTTTCGATTTTGCCGCGTTATTGTGCAAATGAAGACAATAAAAAAACCTAAGTGTCGGATTTTGGCTTTATATGGTTTGGTTAGAATAAGAAACGTTATTTTAGGACAAAAAATTACGTGTCGGGCGCGTTTCTTTGATTCAGCAGCGCGCCTCTTTGATTCGGATGCCACGTCGGATAAAATGCCCGAGTTTTTTAAATCGGGCATTTTTGTTAGAAAATTTAGAACTTAACGGGCATTTTCAGTTGGTTTGGAAAAATCAAGCATTTAAGATTAAAGGAAAAAGTTAGCGGGCATTTTTGATAATTCGTTCTTACTATTATTTGATTCTTATTGAAATTTTGCACAAGTCTTTTCAGTAACCACTTCTTAAAATTAATCCAGTGAAATGACCGTGACCAATATACTCCTCCTATATTGTGTCTCTTAGATTTCTTTATGAGGGAATTTTGAATTTGTCCTCAAATCTTGCATGTGATATGCACATGAATTCTAATTGGGCTCCCCATTCGTTTTCGTCCAATTTTTTGAATTATTTATTACATTTAGACTTTTATTATTTTATAATAACCACATTTAACGTATTAAAATTAAAATAAAACCCCAACATTGTAGTTGTGTCTATGTTTATTAATATAAAATTAATACTTGATAAGTTATGTAATCATATTTTTGAGTTATAAAAGATATTTAAATATTACAGAATAAAGCTAAATAATAAGTTTCCATAAGTAAATGGCAAAAATAAAATTATTTGACGTCTTTATCGAGATATATATATATATATATATATATATATAATAATAAACTTGCAAATCACCAATCAAGAGTTAGCTAGTAAATAAATTAAACATCTTAAGTAAAAACTTACTAGTAAGTAGTACCCCTTAGGCCAACTTTTGAAATTTATAAATAGACCTCGTATTTTTTTCCAAAATCACTCACTCAATAAAATCCTTCTTTCTTTCTACTTTGTTTCCAAGAGTTCAAAATATTTTTTTTTGGTTCGTCGTTCTTAATATTATATTTGTAGTGTTATTATACTAAGAGATAGTTGTTGCATCTTAGAAAACGATTGCCTACTAAACTATGAGCACCGAGCGGGATAAATATCGTATTAAAGAGAAAGATTTCAACTCTTGTTGTGGCTTTAATTTATGTTCTATTTTCTGATCACCCGTATGCTACTATCAACTAGTAAGATGGCCACAATTATGATTATTGTATATGTATTGTAAAACTTGACAAATGATTTGTTCTTTGTTGCTATAAGAAGAACTGTTAAAAATAAACTTACTTGAATCTTAATTTGTGATTGCTGCGTCGTAGATATGCTTCTTCATGTTAAATAAAGGCGAACCAGGATTTTATCTATTACTTAAGAATAACTTTCATACCATTTCTTATTCTATGTTTGGCTTGCAAGATATCTTGGCTTACATGAAATTGAATTACACATTTATCCCCAATTTAAACATTGAGTTTAGGCGGGAGATGAATTTGGGGGCAAAGATGTCATTTGAAGAAGCAAATAAAATGTGAGATAAATAAATAAGGGCGAAATATTTTTTTTGCCCTTTAATTTTCTCCAACTTCAAGTTTTGCCCTTTATCTTTTCGGGCTTTTATTTGGGCTTGGTCCAATTTTAGTAAAAAAAAATTAAAACAAAAAAAGTAAATATTTTGCACTTATTTTTAATTCAAAATTAAATTAAATTTTATTATATATTGTTGTAAATCATAAAAAAAAAATGTATAAATTCAAGTTTAATATAAAGTTTATTTTAAAATGTTTAATAAATAAATATTTACTAGTAAATATTAAAAATAAAAATATTTCAATGATATATATTTTTGGGCTAAAAAAATTATAACAGTTTTTTTTAAAATAAAAAGAAAAAGAAATTGGAAAAACGAAAAGAAAAAGAAGAATAAGTTTTTTTTTTGAATTTTTTTAAAATTTATTAGTTATTAAAAATCAAGTTTTTAAAATTAGAATTATATTATAAGTTTTTATAATTTTAATAAAAAAATATATATTTTTTATAAAAACAATAAGATATCTAACTCCTTAAAAAGAGTATATGTTTATTTATTAAAAATAATAAGAGATTTAATTCTTTAATATAAAAAATAAACAATTATAACTAATAAATTTTAAAAATATAAAATTATAAAAACTTATTATATAATTCTAATTTTATAAACTTGATTTTTAATAACTAATAAATTTTAAAAAAATTCAAATAAAAAAACTTATTCTTCTTTTTCTTTTTGTTTTTCAAATTTCTTTTTCTTTTTATTTTTAAAAAAACTGTTATAATTTTTTTAGCCCAAAAATATATATCTTATTTTAAATATTTACTAGTAAATATTTATTTATTAAACATTTTAAAATAAACTATATATTAAACTTGAATTTATACATTAATTTTTTTTACTTTTTTTTTTGTTTTAATTTTTTTTACTAAAATTGGACCAAGCCCAAATAAATGCCCGTCGGGCAATTTTTATTAAAAATAAATAAGTTAGCGGGCATTTTCTAAACCCGAAAAGATAAAGGGCAAAACTTGAAGTTGGAGGCAAAAAAAGTATTTCGCCCTATAAATAAATAATCATAGGGGTTTGGGGTGAGATTTCTTATCTTGCAAATAATGCCAAATACCCCACTTATCACGGGTGCCCGCTATTTTCCGGAGGATCATCCAAACGCAAGATTAACCAAGATTATTAATTTTATCTTGACTCTTTAGGGCAATCAAACGTGCCCCAAGATGACTAAGGTTAGTGCTTATTTATAGAGAACATGGGAGTTGTTGCCGATTTTGTCAAATTATGTGAGGCAAATCACCCAAAATGACCACGATTGGCAACAAAATCATGATACGTTATAACTGATAACAAAAAAATAAAAAATCACACGTTAGGCATATGCATTTAAAAGTTAACACCATTTTTTTGGCAATGGGTTCTGAATACCATTATAAAAAAGATTTTTTTTTTTTGCCAATTAAAATACCATGATAATTTTTCGCCAATTTATAATAGTATAGAGGTAGTTTGTGCTATTTCATCACATTTATTAGTCTATTGTTTATACACAAGGATCCTAGACATGGTTGGTGGCTTGTGAAGGATGGAGCATTTGTTGGTTACTGGCCTCATTCTTTACTTATACGTTTCGGAGGTCAAGTTTTTACCTCAAGCACGGACAAAAATAGCCCTCAACTGGGCAGCGGACAATTCAAAAATGGACAAACAGACGAAACATGTTACATGCGTCATGTCGTGGTAATTGATGAAACTACATTCCTAAATGATGCCGATAATTCCTATCTTATTGAAGTTGATTCACGATGTTATTTCACTGGTGATAATTCATTCAAAGGCGACCCATATAAATATAGTTTTTATGTTGGATTTGCTGGTGGCAAAGATGAATCTACCTGTATTTATCCGTCTCGACCTACTGAGTGATGGATACATTTAAGTGATAACCAATATGTTCGTCTACTTCTTTAAGTGTAATAAAGTCGGACTCTCTATTGTGATTGGTTATCATTAAATTACTTCCAGTTAGTTGATATTGTACAATTTTAAACTTTAATTTACTACTATCAACCGTTTTTACTTGTCATTTTGAGTTGTTGGTATCTACTTTGAGTAAGTTTACATAAGATCTTGGAAAAAGGATTATATAGTGGTGCATCAGCTATTCAGCTGTAATTAAAATATGGTATCCTACGGTTTTCTTAGATCAAGAGTATAGTTTAACTTTAATATCTGTGGAAGTTGGTCAAGGATCGAATTTGAATAAAATTCAAGTGGATGGACGGTATCATTTAAATTTGATCATACTTCAACCGTTGTTTAATTTTCTTCTATAAAATAGAAAAGTTTTAGTTTTCTATTTTGATAATTTTAGTTAAAAATTTGATCTAAATTTATAAGTGAAACGTGGGCGTTTCTTTCTTTTGTTAACGGGTTCTATATTGGACAAGTTATTGTATTATCTTGCTTAGAGCCTAAAAAAGATTAAGGCTAGTTTCAGTGTTGTACTGTTTTACATAGTATCATATTGTCTTTCGAGACAAATATACGGGCGAAATATTTTTTTTGCCCTTTAGTTTTTTCCTACGTCAAGTTTTTCTCTTTATCTTTCGGGCTTAGAAAATGCCCGCTAATTCAATTTGTTTTATAAAAATTGTCCCGCGGACTTTAATTTGGCCAGCTACAAGCCCAAACTACGTGGCTGTTGACCTGACTACAGATGATTGCCACGTGGCTCAACGTCATATTTTTTTATTTTCAAATATATATAAAAAAGTATATATTTATTTATTAAAAACAATAAGATATCTAACTCCTTAAAAAGAGTATATCTTTATTTATTAAAAACAATAAGATATTTAACTTTTTAAAATATATAAAATAGAAAAATTATAACTAATATATTTTAAAAATAGAAAAATTATAAAAACTTATTATATAATTCTAATTTTAAAAACTTAATTTCTAATAACTAATAAATTTCTAAAAAAGTCAAAAAAATTAACAAGAAATATTCCAACATTAACAATATTTTTCTTCTTCTTATAATTAAACCTTATCTATAATTCCATTTAAATAACTTAATAGTTAAAATAAACCTGAAAAATGAAAAAAAAAAAACAAAGTAAAAAAAAACTCCACACATCCACCACCACCACACGCCCAATTGACCGCCTCCGAGACCCACCACCACCGCACGCCCACCACCAGATCTTTTCTCTCTTTTTACTTTTTCTTTTCTCAGTCGAAGAAGAAGAAGAATTCCTTCTTCTTTTTCTTTTTTTTTTCTTTTCTCAGTCGAAGAAGAAGAAGAAGAATTCCTTCTTCCTTTTTTTTCTTTTTTTAAATTTATTTTTCTTTTTAGTTTAAAAAACTGTTATAATTTAT
Source organism: Linaria vulgaris (assembly GCA_948329865.1). Taxonomy (NCBI): domain Eukaryota; kingdom Viridiplantae; phylum Streptophyta; class Magnoliopsida; order Lamiales; family Plantaginaceae; genus Linaria; species Linaria vulgaris. The sequence goes on along the minus strand of OX415249.1, from coordinate 7,482,484 downwards.
TTTAGCCCAAAAACATATATCATTGAAATATTTTTATTTTTAATATTTACTAGTAAATATTACTTTATTAATCATTTAAAATAAACGTTATATTAAACTTGAATTTATAGATTATTTTTTATGATTTACAACAATATATAATAAAATTTAATGTAATTTTGAATTAAAAATAAGTGTGCGAATTTTTACTTTTTTTTTGTTTTAAATTAATAAAAAAAAATTACGGGGCGCCATGTGTCGTCCTAGTGGCATCCTAGTCTGCTGCCATGTAAGCGAAAATTGGACCAAGCCCAAATAAAAGTCCGCTCCGCAATTTTTATTAAAAAAAGTTAAATTAGCGGGCATTTTCTAATCCTGAAAATATAAATGACAAAACTTGAAGTTGGGAAAATTAAAGGGCAAAAAAAATATTTTGCCCCAAATATATTTAGCTAATACTTTATCTTAAGCCTAATATATAAAAGTTCGTTATATTTCTTAAATAAAATTTACATTCCAACATATCTTGTCCTACGTACTACCATACTTCATACATGAAAAAAAAACATTTCACGTAAATCCACCACTATATATACGGTGCCATAGCATATATAAATCACATACGGTATGTGTACATTATTTCTTATTGGTATTTTAGAAGATTATAGAATATACTTTATTTTATCAAACTAAGACAACCAATATAATTTATATTTTGATACCATATAGCAACTCCCTGAGATGATCTTTTATCCCATTTGATGTGGAAGTTTCTAGCATATGGGCCCATTTGGGCCGCGGCCCATGATCAAGTATATCGGGGATCAATCCCGATATGACGTCGAAAATCGAATTCGATATAGGCCAGCAGCGCCTATAAATATCCCACCCCGTACACCGAGAAAGGCAATCAATTCGTGCCTCGGTCATCCCGCATCACGTCGAATAGAGATATTCGATATCGTACCCGATATCGACATTGGACATAGTCCTGCCCACGTCGGCATTCCGCCTCCTATATCGAGGACCATCCTCGACGTCATATCGAGGACCATCTTCGACGTCATATCGAGGACCATCACCGACATCATATCGAGGACCATCACCGATGTCATATCGAAGATCACCACCGACGTCATATCGAAGACCTATTCCTGATCTCAAGTAACAGGTTCCGGACCAAGTCTACACGAGAAATATAGTGTAGGCCTGATTTGAGATAGACTCGTTGTATCGTCAGATTATCCACTTGTAACTGAGACTCGCATATATATATATATATATATATATATATATATATATATAACGATCTATTGCCAAATCAGTGGCGCCGTCTGTGGGAACAAAGGTTCTCTAGATCGGGGGCTCGTCAGACAAGACGGCGGGAAAGAGGCAGCGAGATATTGAGGGGCAGGAACTGAACAAGACAGTTCCCAATGTGATGAAGACTGTCAAGAGGTCGAGGCTTGATCATGAGGCGCAGCACGCCGAGATAGAAAGGCCGATCATTCCTTATCAAGGTGAACCAAGAATGGAGCCGGCCGGAGATTTTATCACGATAGAGATTGACCCGGGACAACCGGAGCACACATTGAGGATAGGAGCTACAATACCGCCCGACATTCGAAAGGCATTGATTGAATGCTTAAGAAGCAATCTCGATATATTTGCCTGGAGTGATTCTGACTTGATCGGGATCGACCCGAAGATTATAGAGCATAAGCTGAATGTTGATCCACGGCCCAAACCGATACGACAGAAGAAAAGGAACTTTAGCAAGGAGAAGAGCGAGGCAGCAGAGAAAGAGGTTGTGGAAAAGCTTAAAGCAGGGCATATTTACGAATTGCGCTAATCGGAGTGGCTCAGCAATATCGTCCTAGTGCTGAAGAAAGAAGCGGAATGGAGAATGTGTGTGGATTACAAATATTTGAATAAGCATTGCCCGCGGGTTTCTTTTTCGTTGCCAAGGATCGACCTTCTAGTAGATTCGACAGCCGGGTGCGCCTTATTTAGTTTCATGGATGCCAAGAGCGGGTTCCGCCAGATCTTTATGGCAACAGAGGATCAACCGAAAACAGCCTTTGTTACGGACACGGGCGTATACTGTTATCGTGTAATGCCTTTCGGTCTGAGGAACGCCGGAGCGACGTTCCAGAGGTTGGTGGCGAAGATGTTTTACAGCCTGATAGGAAAGTCGATGGAGGTATACGTGGATGACATCTTGATTAAGAGTTTGAGGGCACAGGATCACGTCGAGCATCTGGAGGAATCATTTGCCATTATGAGAAACTATGGGATGAAGCTCAACCCCAAGAAATGCACCTTCGGAGTGGCAGCAGGAAAATTTCTGGGATACATGGTTAACGAGCGCGGAATTGAAGCCAACCCAGACAAGATAGAGGCCGTGTTGAACCTCGCCTCCCCACGCTCGGTACGTGATGTGCAATGCCTTTTGAGACGTATAACAGCCTTGGGACGCTTTATCGCTACCTCAGCAGAGCTGAGTCTTCCTTTCTTCAAAATCTTGAAGAAGACCAAGAACTTCCAGTGGACCGAAGAATGCGAGAGAGCGTTCCAACAGTTCAAGGAGTATTTGGTGGCACCACCACTCCTGGCGAAACCAGATCCAAGGGAGACACTTTATCTATATCTAGCGGTCTCCGCCAACGCCATTAGCACAGTATTAGTGAAAGAAGCAAACGGAAAGCAATCTCCGGTTCATTACGTCAGCCATGTTCTTCACGGAGCAGAAAAGAATTATCTGCAAATTGAACTATTTGTCCTGGCCATCATCATGACGGCTCGTAAGTTGAAACCTTATTTCCAAGCACACCCAATAGTGGTCATGACAGACAAACCACTCCGCCATATCATGACCAACCCTGATACCTCAGGGAGGTTGGTAAAATGGGCCATAGAATTGGGCGAATTCGGGATCGAGTGCCGTCCCTGCACGGCCATTAAGGCACAGGTGTTAGCCGATTCTATGGCGGAGGCACTAGGTAACAGCTTAGACCATTCGTGCCACCATATATTTCGTGTAAGCCAGGACCCTGGTCCAAGTTCGAAACCCGCAGCATGGCTACTTCATGTGGATGGCTCCTCCACGGCAAACGGCGGTGGAGCAGGAATTCACCTGGTGTCCCCGGACCGTAGGGAATTTGATTTTTCTATCAGTCTGAACTTTCCTATAACGAACAACGAGGCAGAATATGAGGCAGTTTTGGCGGGAATCAGAATGGCTAAGACCCTCTGTTCGGATCATTTGGAAGTCTTCACGGATTCGCAGTTAGTGGCTAACCATTTCTCGGGGTTCTTCGAAGCAAAGCAGGAAACCATGGTTTTATATCTGGCAAAATTGAAAGAATTGGCAGCCGAGTTCACTACATTCAATCTGACACAAATACCTCGACCGGAAAATGCAAAGGCCGACGCTTTATCGAAATTCGCTAGTTCCTCAAACATTTTTGTGGAAAAGAGCGTGACTTTGCTCACCACCTCTAGGCCTGCGATCGGGGTGAGAAAAGCTAACAAAAAATGGGCCGACGTGGAATTTATTTTTCCTATCGCAAGTACCCCGTGTTGGAAGGACGAGATATATGATTACCTCGCAAATGGAACCCTCCCAGCCGACCTTAATGCCCAAAGGCGGCTGAAGCACAAGGCATACAGGTTTACCATTTACTAGGGCGAACTCTATAAGAGATCTTTTGAAGGCCCGCTGCTGAGATGTGTATCACCGATGGACGCCCAGTACATTCTGAAGGAGATACACGCTGGAAGTTGCGGAAATCATTCAGGAGGGAGAGCGTTAGCCCAGAAAATATTAAGACAGGGATATTTTTGGCCAACGGTACGACAGGACGCCACACTGCACTGCCGCAATTGTGAGAGTTGCTAGTACCACGCCAAACTGGTGCACAGGCCAGCGGTATTGATGCAACCCCTAGAGATCACTTGCCCATTTGATCAGTGGGGAATCGATATAGTCGGTCCCCTACCAATGGCTAGAGGTCAGAAGAAATTCCTCTTGGTAGCGGTAGAATACTTTACAAAATGGGTGGAGGTCGAAGCTTTAATGCACATCACGGAGAAAAACATGATAGACTTTGTCTGGAAGAACATCGTATGTCGCTTTGGATTACCCCGAGTTCTGATATCGGACAATGGTACCCAGTTCAGAGGGAAGACTATGGTCGCATGGTGCAAAGGGTTAAAAATATCCCAGCATTTTGATGCGGTGTCCCACCCACAGGCAAATGGACAAGTGGAGTCCACCAACAAGACTCTTAAACAATATTTGGAACGACGACTACACGCCACCGGAAGGAGTTGAGTCGACGAACTGCCAGGTATTCTATGGGCATATAGGACTACACCCAGAACATCCACAGGAGAGGCACCGTTTACTCTAGTATACGGGTCCGAGGCGGTAGTCCCAGTTGAGATTGGCATGCCAACATACAGAATTGCGGAGTATGACCCGCAGCACGCTGCACGACTGCAAAAAATAGACTTAGAAATGATTGGTTCCACAAGAGAACAAGCTTATCAACGGACGGTGGCCTTCAAAGCAGCAATGGCCAAAAGTTTCGATAAACGAGTACACCTCCGGAGCTTTCAAGTGGGTGACTTGGTGTTGAAAAGTGTGAAAGCAAGTAAACACGCGGGGAAGCTACAAGCTAATTGGGAGGGACCCTACAGGGTCACCCACGCCAACGCGAAAGGATATTATTATCTCGAGGACATGCACGGCGAGCCTCTTCCCAGGCCATGAAACGTGCAACACCTCAGGCGTTTTTATTCTTGAGAGATTCAGCATTTCAATCACTAATAACAATGTAAAGAACTACGCGAGGCTTGATTCCCTGCACGGGATACGTAGGCAACCGGATACGATTCAGCACCAATCTATCATTAAAACTATCATGATAAGAGGGAAGGCTCCTGCCCAGGAGCGGTATCGGGTCACCTACACAAGAAAAAGCCCCTGTGATAACAGGGTCGATTCAAAAAAAATAAAAAAAATCCCCTGTGATAACGGAGTCGATTCAAAAATCCCTATGATAACGGGGCCAATCCAAGAAAAATCCCATGTGATAACGGGGTCGATTCAAAAAAGTCTCTGTGATAACGGGGCCAATCCAAGAAAAATCCCCTGTGATAACGGGGTCGATTCAAAAATCCATGTGATAACAGGGCCAATCCAAGAAAAATCCCCTGTGATAACGGGGTCGATTCAAAAAAGTCCCTGTGATAACGGGGCCAATTCAAGAAAAATCCCCTGTGATAACGGGGTCTATTCAAAGAAGTCCCTGTGATAACGGGGCCAATCGAAGAAAAATTCCTGTGATAACGGGGTCAATCCGAGAAAGAACTTCCTCTAACTCCCTATTCAACGGGATACATAGTCGGGTTGGGTTTCCTTAGCCTTCGACCGTTATCCGTTTTTACCTTTTTATTTGTTGCTTGGCACAATCTTATATTCGATGCAGGGATATGTCTTAAGCGGACATTGCAGAAGTGCAGAGAATTGCACAAACAATGGGGGAACATCCCCCTAGATATATATTTAACACATCGCCCTCTTATAGGTACAAACAGGTACAACAGGTACAACAGGTACAAACGGGTATGACGGGCATGATAAAGCATTATGGAAACACTATTTCTAGTGTAAAACAGATATTCTCAGATTGAGGGAACATCCCTCAAATAACACAAGCACGTTATTTCGTGCTTACGTATTAGCTTTTATGTCGAAAAGTTTTCTTGGTTATGATGTTTTGCAGGGCTCAATGACGTACATATTCAACGACCACAGAATCACCAAGAAACATAGTCGAAAAGACAAAGGAAAGGCTCACCCACGACAGAAATATCCCTTATGATAACGGGGTCGATCATAAACATCTCAACGGTAGCGGGTTTCCTGTAGTAACGGGATGCGCCCCTACCCACGGGAAAATACTCCATGTGATAACGGGGTTGGTTATAAAACGGTAGCGTTTTCCCTGCAATAACTGGATGAACCTCAAAAGGGGACGCCTCTCAATCATGAGTGGTAACAAACCACCAACCAAATACAAGGGGGGTTCCATGCCCAAAATACCAGACATTCATCAGCTTATCACAATTACTATACGGCAAGGACAGAATATTCATAAAGAATTACACAAGATGGGAATTCTACAGGTAAAACGCTTTTCATAGAACAGCATGAAAACGGCTCCCAGTCGATAGCATGGGGCACACTTCGCATACAAAAATCTGCCTGAAGAAATAACTGCTACAATATCAAAGAATGTCACCAGCCGACAACACAACTACATATCATAAAGAAACTCGCTATTCGCAAGATCAATGAACAGCTCGGCACGAATATCGTCCCGATGAAAGGGCCCAAGCCCAGATACATTCATTTCAAATTCGGGAAATTTCCAGGGCTCGGTGCAAATATCGACAGCGAGTTCATCCATTCCCCGGGGAGACAAAACTTCTGGGTATTTATTCCATTTCGGACTACTACTTTCTGGATCAGATAATAACTGGGAACACCACATAGCACGAGGGACCCTATAACGTTCCCTAACGTACGGCCCTGCGACAGCCCAGACGGGCACCCTTCCACTATAAGGCTCGGTAGTCCCAAGCATATCAGCCCCGACCGAGTACACCCATAAGAGAGGGGAGAGTCTTCAAAGTTATAATCATTATCCTTTATAGAATCGCCAGGACCTGGCTTGGTATAAGGTGAAGATACAGTTACCCCGTGGCGAGCCAAAGTTTCGGATAATTTCGCATTCTGAATTTCCATGTTCTCAAGGGATTCTCGATACGCATCGCGTTCACGCTCTAACCTAAGATTACTGGCACGCAGACGTTGGGTCTCGGCCTGGCTACTAGCCAATTCCTTTTTCATCTCTCCCTCATCGACCAATGCTTTCCACGCTCCCTCACGAGCAATGCATTTCTGAGTTTCAGCAGCACGAGCCTGGCTATTAGCACGATCACGACTAATTTCACTACGCCCAATCATCGCACGCAGTTCTTTCACCAAAGCATCGTGACGAGTCTGCTCCTCCCCAAGCAACATGTAATCTCTGCACAGTTCATGGAACATGTGCCCAAACTGCCAAAGAACCGAATAATCATTAGTAACGAATAAGAGGGTATGAGCATTAGTAACAGCCTACAAACAACTGGGCAAGCTCCTTACTGTATATAGCAGCATCAGACATATGTGTGGCGCTAATTCCACCCCCAGATCTCGGCACAATTCAGAAGGATCAATATTTCCATAGATAGTTTCCAAGCCTCGAAGAGCATCCTCTTCACGGATATGGTTATTCCCGATCAGCATAATTAACCGTTCGGAAAGAGGATCACGGAGAAAAGAGTAATCTTCCCTCAGTGGCGCTCTACTGACAGATGGTCCATCGGTATCAGTTTTACTAGGAGAGGCCGCAGCATGCTTCGCGGCCGAAGCAGGCGAGCTCGGAGCAGCCGGTGCATCGGGGACCTCATCACAACTTTCTTCATCATGATCAAGCCCACCACTCTCAGTACCGGGCGACACTGCAAAATGTTGTGGGTTGGAATGGGAACTTTCCCCAACCCCCCTGCCAATGCCTCAAAGCGAGCCCGAGCCCGAGGATGCCAATAGTTAGCTGGTGCGCCTGCTGGCGGCAGAGTCACTTTGACCCGGGGAGGATTGGCAGCCATACGTTGATGGGAAGCGTGATCCACGGTCATAGCATTAATTCTATCCTCTTTCAGCTGAATACCTTCCGCTATGGCAGTGCGATCTCCAACAATAACGCTCCCACCATAAATATTTGACTGCATTACGACATAGACGAACTCGGGGTAACCTTAGATTGGCGGAGATTCCAGAAACTTGCACCAAACCGTCATCTAATGGCGCGTCCCTCGCAGAATTTTCAGAATCAGAAGATTCATCGTCTGACACGATGAAAGCACTCCGCCTAGTAGGGCCAGCTGCACAATACTGCGGCGATACAACAAGTTTTTTCTTCTTTGGAGATTTTTTATCACGAACCATCCCCCGACAAAACAACTAAGGAGACTTATTGCAAAAAAAGGCGCAGAATATCGAAAGCAATGTCGAAAAATATATTGAAATCTATATCGAAGAAGATATCGGGGAAATTTACCGATGTAAAATTCGATGTAATCCCGACAGTGACAACACGAGGGAATAAAATAAGTGAGGAATGACAACGCAGGTACCGACTTTTATAACAAACAAAAGTAGGGGCCCACGACATTAAACGCGCCACATCGGGGATTACATCGAAACCCATATTCGATTTGATTTTCGACGTGAATTCACCGTACCAACACTACAACTTATAGTTCAAACGAGGACCTCGTGCAATGCGGTAAGTGCACCGGGGAACCGCACAAACCAGTTCCAAGTGCACTCCCCACATTTTCGATTTCTGTCCTTCGAACTAGGGGGACGTGGGGTACAGGTAACCCGAAAATTCAAAACTAAATTTGCGAATTCTTATCTCCAGGATAATAATCCCCAAATTGGGGGACTACATGATATGGAAGTTTCTAGCATTTGGGCCCATTTGGGCCGCGGCCCATGATCAAGTATATCGGGGATCAATCTCGATATGACGTCGAAAATCGAATTCGATATAGGCCAGCAGCGCCTATAAATATCCCGCCCCGCACACCGAGAAAGGCAATCAATTCGTGCCTCGGTCATCCCGCATTACGTCGAATAGAGATATTCGATATCGTACCCGATATCGACATTGGACATAGTCCTGCCCACGTCGGCATTCCGCCTCTTATATCGAGGACCATCCTCGACGTCATATCGAGGACCATCCTCGACGTCATATCGAGGACCATCTTCGACGTCATATCGAGGACCATCTTCGAGGTCATATCGAGGACCATCACCGACATCATATCGAGGACCATCACCGATGTCATATCGAAGATCACCACCGACATCATATCGAAGACCTATCCCTGATCTCGAGTAACAGGTTCCGGACCAAGTCTACACGAGAAACATAGTGTAGGCCTGATTTGAGATAGACTCGTTGTATCGTCAGATTATCCACTTGTAACTGAGACTCGCATATATATATATATATATATATATATATATATATATATATATAAAATGATCTATTGCCAAATCACCATTTTTTGTGTCCCACCTTTTACTAATACTAAAGACTTATTAAACTAAAAAATACTCTCTCTCTCCCTTACTCCCCAGCACAACCACCACCTCTACTACAAAAAAGAAAAGTTGAAGGTAGGATGATATAGTTAAGAATTTTCACACAAACATAATAAGCAAATATTTTAAAAAAAATAACAAGTAGATTCTACTACGAACACGAGCCACTAAAACATTGAATATACTTTTTATATCACATTAATAACATCAAAAAAATAACTAGAGTCCATAATGTTACAGACATGGGTCAAAATTTCAATTCAGTAGTGAGTTTCGATTTGTGAAACTTCAGAAATGTTCGAAAAAATATTTTGAGAAGTTTCAGATACGTTTTGGAAACCAAACTTTTGGCAAACGACACAAAAAATTACAAAAAAAAAATCACAAATAAATTAAATAAGTCATTACTTTTAATATTCACGATTCATGTATGATTTTTGTATCTCATTCTATTACTAATACATAAAATTATCACACCTAAATTAGTTTTATATGTTAGAGGTAGTAAATAGGAATATAATCACTTGTATTGTGTAACAGTAATTATTCAAATTTCAAGGTGGGAGAACAAATGAGATTCAAACTTAAGTGGCCAATGAATGACTCGCTTTCCAATTTCCATATATAAGATTCCTCGTAAATCTTCTTCTTCTTTTTTTATTGGCAAAAAAAAGTTATATTAAAAGGAGTACAAAATTTTCCTTGAGTTTTTGTGGAAACAAAAGGAAATCAATAATTTTCACTAAACGGGCACAATTTTAAAATTGATGAGCAATTTCTTGTAGGCTACACACTAAACCAATTTTTTTTGGAGTTTCTGTACGAAAAGCTTGGAATATGTAAACCATGGTTACAGACCTATGAACTCTACAACTAGTTTCTTCAAATACAATAAACAAGAAATATACATCTCAACCAACGACAAGCTATATACTTTTTTAATTTTTGATATATAACAAGTAAAGTTTGTTAAAGTTAAAAGATTTTTTTTCCGGAAGGAATGAGCAGAGAAAGGTGACGGAAGAGAGAGGTGAAGACAAGCAATATACTTTTTTTTTGCTGGTGTATTTTTCTTTTTTGTCCATTCGTTTCGCGTTTCTACGATCGATTTTATGTTTGATTCACGCAATTGGCGATTATTCACCACTATTACCTCAATAGTGCAATGTTGACCTCTGAAACGTCGTCGTAATCCTCTGCTCCGGCTATCTTCGCCGCCAGATCTAATTTTGGATCACTTTACATGCACGTTGCCGATCAACCTGGATTTAAGATCACTTCAATTTCTCTAACTGGCATTCACAACTGCCTTCACTTGGCAAGCCCTTCGCCCCCAAGTCCTCCATGTAGCCATGTGTCAAGTCAGGTTGCATCCTAAACTCAATACCAAAAGACTCTGGAGTTTCTTCACTAGGCAAGGCCTTCGCCTTTCTCTTCTTCAATCCTCCAATTGCTTTCCCCACAACTCAGGATCTATGTAGGGGAAGGTAGCAGAATCCGAATCCGGATACATTTCCTTCATCAATTAGTATCGCCCCTGTTCATTTTTACAACAATTAGTATATAGATGATAATACGAAAGTTAATAGAATTCGCAAGATAAATAACAAGTATATAATTGAAAGTACTCACGTAAATATCCATGTACCGTCCATCTAGTCATTGGTGTCTCGGTCGATCTCTGCCCTCTCTCCAACCACCATATATGTATGCTGGAAATGGTACATTTGATCATGTCGAATAGGGGCGTCCTGCCGCGGGTTAGCGACCATCTTTTACGAGTTGTTAATCAACTCCTTAAACCTGTTTTAGCATTTACCTTGTATGCTTTATGTACCTTACGCCATTCGAATTGACGGATCATATATGTAGTCTGCAAATAAATAAGATTTTTAGATTTTGGATTTTGTTTTCTAATATAAAATACACCACATTAAATAAAATACTTATGTAATAATTTATTACCGTAAATTTCTTCCACATCTTATCTCTGGTAGCCTGACGTCGCTTCATATAAAAGGGACAAAAGCTCGTCAAGAACTGCCTAATGAGCTAGTGATCGTCGTTGAGATCCCGTGCCCCCTTTCAAAAACTACCCGATCATTCACTGTAATGCAATGACAATTTGAAGGATCCTGGGGGTATCGGAATTCCTTAGAAGGTTCCCCTATGAGGACACTCCTGGCGTGCCAGTAAATGGTCCAACGCCTGCAACCTGTGTTGGACTAGGACTCGATCCAGCTCCAGTAGACTCTGCAGGTGGTGGTCTAGGTACACTACGCCTAGATCAGTGCGATGAAGAGGGCGTCTGGCGCGTCGATCCTTCTGGCTGGTCATCTGGTCCATGATAAGTGTGTCGCTCTGGCAGAGTAGCATGGCCAGAACGACTATGGATGGGTGGCTCAAACAGATTGCATGGCCGAGTATTGAAAGGTGGCTAGACAATTGGACGAGCTCAATATGGAGTACCAGAATGTACTATATGTAGGCGACGAGGGCATGCACTCCTACCACCACAACCACCCTCTTCACAAGGGGGGGGGGGGGTCACCGCCAGTCAAATGCGGTCATCTTTTTGTTTTTTTGTTTTTTTGGATTTAAATAAGAACAATAATATTTTAAATTTAATGGTTTTTTTATGAAATGTATTTCCTTGTTTTTTAAGATATAAATAAATATTTTTAAGAAATATATATTATGGGATGCAAGTGTAATTTTAAAATATTATAAGGGTTGTTTTTGAATTTGTGGTTGGCAAGTTGTGTAATAAGAGTAGTTGTTATAAACGTTTTTAAGGCAAAAAAATGCTTTAGATTGTACACAGGTACTGCCACACAGGCATTTTGGTCCAAATAAGCGATTTTGGACCTTTTATAGAAAATTTAAAAGATAATGGGCATAAAAACTAGGCTTGAAACAACTTGGGCATTTACATTTCAAAAAACAAATGGGGTGGGGGGGGGGGGGGGGGGGAGAAATAATAATTCGTCCCCAAAGACTTAAAAATCCAAAAAAAAAATGCACGTGTAAAAACTAAATGAAAGGCATGTCATTATTACCTCTTCATTTGCCCTTCCTTGATTTGTGTGCACGAACTCAAGTTCGGCTTGCTCCTGGAGGTGCTAGTTCCACGGGAGGCGATGGAGAGCTTGCTAGAGGGGCTGCCGGTATGCGTCGAGCTAGCATGTGACACAGGCCGAAGCCCGCCGACGTAGCCAAAATGAACTCTGTGATCTTACGGAAGGGAAAAGCAATTTTAGTGGTGTTAAAGAAAGTTTTGTTTTGTTTTGTTTTGTTTTGAATGGGATTTTTGAGAGCATATGTATAGAGTAAAGAGGTGAGAAAAATTGGGAAATTTTGCATTTAACGTCATTTGTGTTAACCACATTTCAAAGAAGTTCCTTTATGTTGACATCTATCATTGGACGTACTATATGTTGGCATAATTTTTATTTTTCGGCCTTCTCTGCCGGAATCCTGTGGACTAATGAAAATTGGCCCACCAGACTCCAGTGGAGAAGGACGAAAAATAAAAATTATTTCAACATATAGGACGTCCAGTGATAGATTTTCATTAAATCCACTGAGTTCCGGCAGAGAAGGACGATAAATGAAAATTATGCAAATATATAGAGCGTCCAGTGATAGATTTCAACAAAGATGACCTCTTTTGAAAAGTGGTTAATATAAAGGACGTCAAATGTGAAATTCTCGAAAAAATTGTAAAAGAAAGATGGGTTTATGTACTGATGAAACTCGCAGTGGTATAGTGCGTGCCTAGTTTTTTTTTTAGTTTGTCTTTTTGTCCCTCACTCTTTGACAATTGTTTGTTTTATGCAACTGAATACTGATAGTTTAATCAATCATACTTTATAATTTTTTATCCCAATAGTTTAACCATTAAATTATATTTAGGAAAATGATGTGGAGTGAAACTAGTGACCGATTTTCCATCTCTGTATTTTAATTGTTGGGATTTCTTAGCACAACCACTATAGTACGCACACATACATTCTGATGAATAGATAGATATTGGCCATTTTATTGTACGCGGATTGCACAAACATTTAACACATCCCCGTCATGCCACTCCCTATGCTAAGCTAATAAATGTGTGTATATATATGTTAATATGTGTAATATATTATAAGTATGTTAATATGTGTAATATATCATATATACACATTTATTAGCTTAACATGGACAGTGGCATGTCGGGGCTGAATTAAATGTTTGTGCAGTCACCGTACAATAAAATGGTGCTAACTACAACAAAAATGAAATTTGGTGGCATTCAAAAATGTTAGTATTAAGTTATAACAATGACATTTTTATGTTTAATGGCATTTTTTAAAAATGTCACTTGTAGCGATGTAGCTAAAGGTGGTAATTTCACTTTTTTATCTAACAGTGGCACAAAATAAAGTGTTACTGCATCTAGATACAATGATATTATAAAATGTCATTATAAATATATTAAATGACATGTTAAAATGCCACATAATATAATTTTACTAATGCTTTAAGATGACATTATAGTTACGTGTAGTGGCATCTAGAAATACCATCTTAGATACATAACTTGACTTCATAAAACGTCACCTAAGATTAACTAATTGACACTTTATAATAACACAATATGAACAAATAGTGTCATGAACGTCACTTATTCTAATTTTACTAATACTTTAAGATAACACTATAACTTAGTATAATGACATTAATAAATGACAATATAGATAAATATTTTGACATTGAGAAATATCACACATATTTAATTTAGTGACATCTTAAAATGACCTAATATAAATCAATATTGTCATAGAATTACTATCGGATATTAATTAATGTCGCTAAATAATTGCAGAACTTAAATATACACCACAATATGATAAAAAGATAAAACCTTTATTGAAATTCAAATTCCGATAAGAAGACTAAAATTACAGAACCTTCACACATATTAAATTCAATTATCCAATCGTGCGGTACTTTATTAAAGAGAAATTACAAAAATGATTTTGAAAGTAACTTATTGCTAACACCAACTCCAACGCTAATAACGTTCTTGAACCCAAATGTTCAAATAATTCTTCATTCTTTAGCATGTAAATCATCCACGCACGCCGAATCAACTTCTTAAAAAATCTGCAAACAACAAAAAAAAAATAGTTTCAAATCCCTACATAATGCTATCATTTATTCACTACAATAATATTGATATTCGAAAGATCTAAGAACACTCACCATATAACATTTAGGCCTAATCAATTTGTCTTGTCCAGTTAATCTAACCAACCGTTCATTAGGGCATTAAAAGGATATTTGAACATGTTAGCACTTTGAGCAAACTAAAAAAACTCACCAAACTTATGATGAAGTATGAAAAGAGAGAAGTGAGCATTGTACAGAATCACACACCCTTCCCTTGAGCTATTGATTTTCAACCTGCAGCAATAAAAATGAAAATTAGAAGTTAATTATAATACAGCTAAAAATTAAGGATTCCTTCACTAAAATCTTACCTAACATCTCCAGCAAAGGTACACTCAGTTAGAATCCAATTAATCCGACCCCCTGATCTGTAACAAGAATGATAGATTAAGTAGAAGAGAAGCCACTGTCAAGAATATGTTATATTTCACTTGGAAGCAAAAGAACTATGCTTTCGTTAAGTATGAAGATCAAGAACTTACAGCTCCAGCTATGTATTTAGTAACGAGAACCCACAATAAACCTTGTTACATTGTCACCAGACCATCCAAAGTGCGATCACAACACTCTACCTGCTTATTTCATGAACATACAAATAGCAAAAAATACTAATTCAACATATTATGAGAAATATAATGTCACTTTCTTTCTCAAACTATCAAAAATTTGGAACCTCTTATCGTAGTCTCTGAAAAACTTATAAGAGAAGCCAAAAAGATTCATTAATTATCTCACAAGAAGAATGAGCAGATACAAATCAGTAGACACCATGATTTTTTCTGTAACACAGAATCTGAATCAAGTAATGTCATACAAAAGAAAAGTAAAACTTCAAGTTCTCAAAACAACTTACAATGAGAAGAAAAGAATACTTCATGTTTTATTCTATGTAGAAACCATAATGTAACTTAGACAACAAAATGCACACCTCCGTATCTTCTCAAAGTGAACTGAAATGAAGAAAACCGTATCATGCATCTCTTTTTAAAATGATAATGATCACAGACAAATTAAATCTGGTATGTAATAGAAAGTTCACAAGTTCACACTGGAACTTCTTTCGTCAACTGATTTGAACGCTCGGCCCTCCCCAAGCATTAAAGATAGCACTGCATTCAAACAAGGAATAAAGAAAATTCTAAATACTATTGCAGGCTAAGTATAGGAGCACTTAGTCCCTATTTCGATGACATGTATGACTATGTGAAATTTTTCCTCTACTTGTCACTTGTCACTGGACAGAGGACATAAATGATGACTGATGAGAGAATTAATGCTCGCCTCTCCTGAACCAAATGTTTAAGTAAAGTTGATCGGCATTATATTGCATGATGTAGCTCAACACAACTTAGAAACATGCATAGCCAAGCATCAGGAAAATCATGCTTGAACATAGCTTAAAATTACCTTAGTTTGTCCATATCGATTCCAAGCACTATGAGGGACTTCTTAGTACATGGAACCACTTCCGCCTGATCATAAACAGTACCATATTAGGAAAACAATGTGAAACAATCTACAAGAAAGACTTTACCATCAATTAGCTGTTCCTTTGTAACAAAATTAGTACGAATTGTTGAACTCTGTCCAAACTTTTCGCATGCAAATTTGGTATAGTAGATTAATCATGTCTACACCGTGATTTAGTAAGGAAAGAAAAAGCAATTGACAAGTGACCTAATGATCCAACCTATATCTAAACAGAATGATTCAATCGAACATAGCAGAACCTTAAATCTCAAAATTAACCGTCCATGACAAGGCCGACCCAATTCCAAGTTGGTAAATCTCCCTTTTCCCCCACTTTTCCCTTAATCATCGCAAATGAATCAATTTGCCAATTGCCGACCTCGACTCCAAGTTGAACTCATCGTGAATGAACACCTAGTGACCTCAGTCATCGAATTCTTCAATCGTGAGCTATGAAAAGGCGTACAACAGAGACGGCGGCGGAGATCGACGGCGAAGAAATCGCGTCGATCGAAGATTGAAAAGGGAAAAAGGGGCAAAAGGGTTATAGGGTGAAAAAAAGAAATTTTACTTTGGTAAATGTACACAAGTCTATTTAAATGTGCATGTAGATTCAAGAGCTAACAGCTATATTTTCCCAATGGCACTAAAGTTATTTAAATTTTTTAATAAATATAAATGTTATTTTGAAAAAGGGAAAAATAAGAAAGGGTCTCCCCACGAGGGTTTTTGTCTCTAAAGTTTTGAGGTGAACGAAAGCTTGAGGCAACCATTCACAAAGGAGGAAGTGCATAAAGCTTTAAAAGATATGTATCATTTTAAATCCTCGGGGCCGGATGGTTTCTCGGTTGTTTTTTACCAAAAGTTTTGGAACATTGTTGGTCCATATGTTATTCTGTTTGTGCTTGCATACCTCAATGATCGTATCTTAGATCCCACAGTGAATTTTACTCATTTTGTTTTGATTCCTAAGTATTCTAACCGTGACTTGATGACTCATCTTAGACCGATTAGTCTTAATAAAGTGTTTTTAAAATTGCATCTAAAGCAATTGCAAATCAACTGAAACCTTTTCTCTAGGATATTATATCTTCCTCTCAGTCTGTTTTCGTTCCAGGACGCCTCATCACTGATAATATCCTAGCGGCGTTCGAACCGAAACATTATCTCAAGAACAAAAGGACGGGAAAACAATGTCATATGACGCTGAAGTTGGATACGAGTAAGGCCTATGACCGGTCGAGTGGCCCTTCTTGGAAAAGGTAATGCTTAAACTTGGTTTCGATTCGCAGTTTGTGTCACTTATTATGATGGGTGTCTAGGCGGTGTCGTACTCTACTTTATTAAATGGCAAGAGTCAAGTGTTTTCCCGCCCCCAAAAGGGGCATTAGGCAGGGGGATCCATTATCCCCCAGCCTATTCTTATTTGTTTTCAAGGTTTTTTCAGTGCTAATTGCAAAGTCAGAGGAGAGGGGCGTGATAAAAGGTGTTAAGGTCAGTCTCCACGTACCTTCGGTGTCGCACCCTCCATTTGCCGATGATACCTTACTGTTTCTTGATGCGAACAAGGAGACGGCGCGTGGTATTAGCAGTATTCTCTAAATATTTGAGGCGGCGTCAGGGCAGAAAATCAATCTTTAAAAATCAATGGTTGTTTTTAGTCAGAATATGGATGAAGCTATACGGGTCGTGGTGGGAGACGTTTTGGGCATAGCTGTGGCAAAACGACATGAGAAGTACCTTGGGCTACCTTCTGTGGTGGGGAAATCTAAGCGGGAGTTGTTTGGCTATATAAGAGAAGGAATTTGGAAGAGGGCGCAAGGGCGTGAAAGGAGATCCTTGTGAAGGCAGTCATGCAATCAATTCCAGCTTTTGTAATGAATTGTTTTCGCTGACCTGATACGATGATATGGGAGATTGAATCCATTATTAGTAATTATTGGTGGAACAATGGGGCGCAAAACAAAATTCATTGGGCGGTGTGGGAACATATGTGTAAAAGAAATGATGGGGGTGGTCTTGGTTTTCGCAATTTAAAATCTTTTAATATGGCGTTGCTTAGCAAGCGTGGTGTATCTTACATGATCTGTCTAGCTTGGTGAGTAGAATTTATAAGGCAAAGTATTTTGCTAATTACGAGTTTCATGATGCACCGCTTGGTGTTGCGCCATCATTCTCATGGCGATATTTGGGATACCATCCCGATCCTTAAGAGGGGAATGTGATGCCATGTTGGCAACGGTGAGACGATTTCGGTATGGCATGACGGGTGGTTGCCCCATCCAACTACGTTTAAGCCGATTACACTGCTCAGGGGCGCAACTCCATTTACCTTGGTGAACGACTTGATTAACACTGATACGAGATGGTGGGACGTGGCTACTGTTTGTGAATATTTTTGGGAGGAGGATACGAAATTGATTTTGACCATCCAATTGGGTAGTCACGATAATGGGGATCGTCGGGTTTGCCGTTATGAGAAGAACGATTTTTTCACGGTACGTAATGCATTTCATCTTGTCATGTCACAGGGTTTATTAAAAAACACTAGTAGCGTGACTTCAAGCTCAGAACCACATACATCGTGGAAGAAACTGTGGAGGGTGGAGTGCGCGGGTAATATTAAATTATTTGTATGGCGTAGTTGTATGGATATTCTTCCTACAAGTTGGAAGCTTGAGCGACGTCGGATTTGTGTGGATACTACATGAGTGATGTGTAACGAAAGGATTGAGACGATAAGGCATTGTCTTTTTTAGTGTCACATAGCACGACAAGTGTGGACGTTGGCAAACTTCTCGATACCGTTGTGGATTACAGATCATGAGGTGGTCGGGGAGTGGATTGTATGAATTGCACGGATTGAGTCTGCTCAAAGACTTAGCTTTATTGTCACCGTTTGTTGGACCTTCTGGGAGAATCGTAACAGCGTTTTGGCGGGGGAGAAGATGAGACAACCAGATGAGATCGTCACGTTTGTGCAGCTCTACGTGGAAAATTGGTTCACGCATAATGGGAAGAAAGGAGTGCGTATGCATGATGAGGAAACCGAATAGGAACCTCCGGCAGGTGAGATGATAAAGATTAATTTTGACGGGGCAGTTTTTAGCGAGGAAGAGGCGATCGGGGTGGGAGTTGTTGCGCACGATAGTAATGGGATTATGATTGCATGGCGGCAGCGATGACTTTCAGCGCTTATGGCGCCCGCATGTGTCGAATGTTTAGCGACGTTATGGGCGGCTCATTTGGCGGTTCAAAAGGGATGGGAAAACGTCATTTTGGAATGGGATTATTTGTCCTTTGTTCATGAAGTTTTATATGGCATCCACGGGGACACATTGCACTTAAACATCTTGAATGATATTTGTCGCTTGTTTTGGCCGGGTTTTGGCATTAAATGGGTGGGTCGCGTGTCGAATGTAGTGGCTCATGAGTTGACACGGAACGCATACGATGATGCAGATGGTTTTTAGTTTATTAAAGCTTTGATTAGTTTGAGTTTTTTTTTCTGATGGGTTTTTCATTGTTTCGAGACCTGTAGCAACAGTGGGTTGTGAGCTACGGATTCTACCGTAGCGATTTTCTTTTGAGTTATGGAATGTGGTATTTCAAAAAAAAAAAACTATCTTACAAATCTATAGTGACAAGTTAAGCCTAATGTCATTAACTAGTGTCACTAACCATTATTTCTAGGTGATATATATTTTTTTAAAATGACATTATATAAATGTATTGTGACATCTTCAAACTAATATCATTAATGCTTATTGACTAATGTCACTTATGTATTAATTATAAGCGGCGTTTTAAAAGAATGACATGACATAGAGCTATCATGACATTATCAAACGGACGTAATTAATTAGTGTATGGCCAACATGCCCAATATTTCTTAATATCTACAACATGCCCAAATGTTGACTAAATTATTGAGAAGTACATACTTATATGCATTAATGATCAGAGCATTAAGCATTAATGACATACTTAATGACATACTGAAATAAGCATTAATGACATACTTATATATACATACTGAAATAAGCATTAATGACATACTTATATATACATACTTATTATCGAAACTTCCATTTTGGCCAACATGCCCAATATTTCTTAATATCTACAACATAAGGATCAGAGCTCCAAAAACGAAAAGGCAGAGGGATTAAGAATCTGGTCAATAACAATAAGACTATCGAATTCGTAGACGACTTTAGATAAGCGATATTCATTAGCCAGTTTAACCGCATTGAGAATGGCCTTAGCTTCCGCCATGGTAGCATCAATGCAACTGAAAACTTGAGTATTGGCCATAATGACTGAACAATTGTTGTTCCTCCAAACCGATGCACTCATCACCAACTCTTGAAGCTCTGCTACAATGGTAGGGATTTTTCCTCACTTTTCAACTACTATCATGAACAAGCATCCTAACAGTGATTCCCCATGCTTCTCGATCAGCTTCCTCATCTTTTGACTTGCAATTGCCTTCAACTATTAGAGTTTGTATGATCCTTCATGCATCTAATCGCCAAGTTGTACACTTAAGCTTAGGTAAGATAATCTTGAGGCGAAAATCTTATATGGGACTAGGCATACAACTCAACGCCCTCACAAATGTGAGAGGTTTGGGTTGTGCACCTAAGCATAGGTAAAATAATCCCGAGGAAAAGTTTTAAATGGGCTTATGTATACAATCCCATCCCCTTTGTTATTTGTGGATCTCACACACATGTAAGGATATTGGGTTGTACGCTTAACCCTAGGTAAAACAAACGAAGCTCTTTCTTGTTTCTTTTGCAGTGGTGATGAAGATTTTCTAAATCATCTCTTTGGAGAGTGTCCTACAGGGTACATAGTTTGGATGAGATGTTACGAATAAATGGTGTTTCATACTGTTATTCATAAAAATACAGATCATCTTGAACAGTTCCAGGAGCTCTTCGTAAACAAAAAGCACACAAGGATATGGACGTGGCATTTGGTTTAGTTATTGCGTGAATAATTAGAAACAATGTGGCATTTCAAAGAGGTTATGATGGTATAAGAAACATAGTATTGTTAACTCATAGTATTGTTCAATGTGGCATTTCAAAGAGGTTATGATGGTTTAATTATTGCGTGAATAATTAGAAACTAATTATTAAATCTTTTATAGTATTGTTAACATCAAAAAGTTAGCGTACAAGAAATAAGGTTATGATGGTTTGATTACCTATTTTACTTTATACATGTCTCTTGATTACAAAGTATTATTACACAATTTATAACGACAATGTATTACTACACGTCTTCGTAACTGCAATACTTTACTACACGACTCTTATTGGTATTTAATACTCGTACCGCCCTAGCCACATAAACAATTTCTATACTTGCATACATTGCTCATTTCACTCAAATTATTTTACTCTTAAACGCAGACACGCGAGAACGGGGTATTTACAGCCATCAATATGTTAACTCATTTCCTTTTAAAAGTTCATCATATACTCATGATTCACAAATATACTTTCTAATTTTAAGTGTAAGTACTTATTTAATGTCATTCTACAACAAATATAAACATTCACATACGACATGTATATACCCATTCTTTGACACATGTATGCCCTCATTTTTTGACACCACACTCACATTACTCATCACCTTAAACTACATTTGTCAAAATTCTCCCTACCCATTTGTCTGTCATGCACCAAGTTAATTATCTTACATAAAGGAAACTTCACCCTATTCTAAGGGGGCTTCACCTCTTAGAAGAAAAAGCACACTTCTTACGCAAGAGAGGGAAACAAAGGAAGAAAAAAACATCATTTTCTTACACCACTTATACTACAACAACAATGAATAATCTTACTACTACAATCACAAAAAAGATAAATGAATCAACTATCATCCTAAATTTTGCTACCACCACACGAAATAACTTCCCCTTCCAAATATTATATTTACTATGTGAACTTTTTCCATATATAAATAATATTTTTACTATGTGCACTTTTCTAATATACAAGTTTCTCAAAATTTGTGTTGCCGTGTTCGTATCCTCCCGGTTGCGTGTTCGTGCATCATAAGGTGTTCTTTTTGGTAATCATTGGGGGCACAACGATAAGTTACATCAACAATGTTCTCGGTACAAGTCACTAGAAATGTTCTTTCTCTCACCTACTTAGGTCATCGCAACATTAGTTTGAGTATTGAAAATCTTAATCAATAATTTTTCAATTATACAAAGTACTTAGATGTGACTTAGAACAACTACTTATTTGATTTGTAAGTTTGCAATTGTAATTTTGGCTAGTTCAAGTTGAAGCATTCTTGGTTGTTATAGCATTTTTCTCCACAAGAACATATATAAAAAGAGGACCAATATCAAGTGATGTGATTATGATAAGAGCTAATACTATATAAAAGTCACTTGAGTATATTTATGTATTTTCTTCCATGAAAATTTTCCAAGTATTTCTCTGAATCCTCCTCATTATTTTGAAATTTGATATATCACACTTTTCGCTTTAATTGGCATAAATCTCCTGAAAAAATATATTTTAGTTCTCTATTACAGGACATGAGTGGTTTTCATCTAGATTCATATGCATAATGATTATGAAATTATACTTCATTAGCAAACTGGATCCACAATCTTTTGTTCATTATTGTGTAGCCATGAATAAGAAAGGAGGCCAAATAATAAAAAAAAAGACTTCTTACATAATGAATTTAACTGATCTCAAAAGATCAAAATTGATTTAGTTGTATGAACATAATAGTTGTAAAAAGTATTAACCGAACAAAAGTGATGTTCAATCCCTATTAATAATTATCGAAGACATACTTGAGCCTACTCAACCAACATGGTTATAATATTTGCAGGCGGTATAATTGTTATGCCAGAATTCCTGCAACGAGTACTGTCAAAAATATTCATGGAGAAAGCGAAAGCGGTTGAAGACAACTTCTGTATTTACAGAACAACTATGTTTATCTTGTATTCATGCATGATATCGGTAGCTGGATTGATGGCAGCTTTTGGTTATATCTTTTATCTGTATATGATGTATGAAGGTAAGAACAAGCAAGTTCAATACTAATAATACATTCTAACATTTTTTGCAAGACATAAATCAACATATATACCTTGAGAGAAGTATCAATATGTGGCTTTTATTAGGGTATGGGCTCATATATGTTATATGTTTAGTAGTAATGAATTAAATGAAATGATTTATACTACTAAAAGTGTATATTTAACATTTTTGTCTTTTAACAGGTTTCTTATGCTTTTGGTTATACTATGGTGGATAGTTCAGAGATTAAGGAGGATTCTTAGAAATTTTTTCCCGAGTAAGTTAAAAGGTATTCTTAGGCTATATCCATAAAAGTTTTATATATATGTATATGTATGTGTGTGTGTGTTCTCATTAATCAAAACTTTTGTCTTTTGTTTTTCGTATAAAAACATTTGCTGATTTCTTTAGATAATGAAGAAGTCGGTGTTTAACAACCAAATGACGAGATTGAAAATGCAAATGTTGAACTACCAAATGACGAGATTGAAAACGCAAATGTTGAACTACCAAATGACGAGATTGAAAATGCAGATGTTGAACTACCAAATGACGAGATTGAAAACACGAACGTTGAACTACCAAATGTCGAGATTGAAAACGCAAATGTTCCACAACCAAATGTAGAACACCAAAATACAAATGAGATTGAAAACACTAGAGATGGGGAAGAAACTGGACCCGACAGGACATCATCCCAAGCACTCCCCTCGACACTCCGCTTGTCGCTGACCTTGATACTCATCTTATTAACATGTTAAGAAATAAAGTTGTTGTCATTATTTAAGGTTGAACTTTCAGCTAATTACTCACATAATTATAATATTGACAGAGGCATGAGTCCATTGGTTGTCTTGCTTTTGGTATTCATCGGGGGCACAACGATCGGTTACGTCAACAATGTTCCAGGTATAAGTCGCTAATAATGTTCTTTTTTTTCTCACCTACTTTGGTCACTGCAACATTAGTTTGAGTATTGAAAATCTTAGTTGACTAAATCAACAACTTTTCAGTTATACAAAGTATTTAGATGTCATTTAGAACAACAACTTATTTCAAGTTAAAGCATTATATTCTTGGTTGTTGTTCTGTCTTTCTCCACAATTCTTTGATCATTTTCTTTGACACTCAAAAATATCAGATTATATTACCAAACCAGAACCAGTTCATACATGAAAATAATGATAAAAAAGCACTCAGCTAATCTCAAAACAATGAACTAAACTCAGTTATCATTAACAAAACCAACTGCTCCCTCATGTAAAATAACCAGATTCATTGCAACCCTTGCTAACGTGTGAGCCTCCTCATTAGTCTCCCGTGGAATCCAAAAGAAACTCCTTTGATCCTTATTGTGTAAAAATGAATAAGAAAGGAGGCCAAATTAAATAGAAAAAAGGCTTCCTATATATATATGATGAATTTAACTTATTGATTCAGTTGTATGAGCATTATCGTTGTAAAAAGCATTATATTTCTTTACTTCTTAGTATTTTTGATTTATATGAAGTCTTGTGTTTTCCAATGCAGATGTTGTTTTCCATGTACTGGCCTCCACAATAACTGAAAGGGTTTGAAGTCAGATGTAGAATGGTAACTTTGGCATTTTATATACAATTATCTTGTACATTGGAGCACATGTCCTTATGTACAGGATATTTCCCGGCTTCTTTCCCGACTAAACAAGTTTATATATAATTTTATACTTCCACTTATTTTCCAAAATAACCATGTTGTTAAAATTTATAATTATCAATAAGATTATCATAATCACACCCTTCAAGAATATTATTAGCATATATATAGTACGCGTTTTCTATAAAAACGCGCTTTTAGATTGTGTAAATATAAATAGTTCTTTATGTAATATTTTTAATGTAATTTTTCATTATTCAATAAAATTCTTTTTCACAATGCTCTCGTCTCTCTCACAAACCCTAGCCGCATACACTCTCTTCCTCAAATCTGATATGGTATCAAGAGCAAATCAATCCTAAATTTCATTCTGTGTTTCAATTTCTACTCTTCTTTGTGATTCGATTAACACTTGTTTCACTCTTTTCCCCTCTCATTTACAATTTTTTGAAACCCTACTTTCGGGTTTCCTCTCCGATTCTGCCTCACCATGACAGATCCGGCCACTTCCTCTGCGGTTTCTCGTTTCGCCACCTCTGCAACAAAGAATCTGTGCGAAGATTCGATGTCGGTCTATTTTTTGGGCAATCAGGACTTCACCGGCGCCTCAATCGTTGGCGACAAATTAGAATTACATCTCCTGGAGTCAAGCCGTGGAGATGGCGCTCACTATCAAGAACAAGATCCGCTTCATCGACGAATCGCTCTCTATTTCGCCTGAATCCGACGCAGTCAACCGCCTTTGCTGGATCTGCGCCAATGATCTCGTCCTCTCCTAGTTCCTCAACTCAGTCACCGGCGAGATCTGCAACACAGTCCTCTACATCAAGTCTGCCTTTCATCTTTAGCAGGAACTCAAACTCCGGTATGGGCGTACAGACGGATCTAGGGTTTTGCAGCTACAAAAATCACTTTTCAATCTGACTCAAGGTACTCTCTCTGTCACCGCCTTATATAACTCCTTCCGATCCCTATGGGACGAGTACATGAGTCAGCGTCCCATCGTCGCCTGTGCGTGTGGTCTCTGTATGTGTGGTGTTAACAAAACCATTGTGGTTCTTCAAGAAACGGATTGTGTCTTAACGTTTCTCGTCGGTCTCAACGAGTCTTACTCCTCCGTTTGCAGCCAGATTCTTCTACTCTTCCCTTTGCCCTCTCTCTCCAGGGTCTATGCCATGCTCCTGCAAGAAGAGGCTCATCGCTCTCTCCACTCCTCTTCCCCATCCTTTGAGCCCCTGGCTATGTTCTCTTGGTCCAGGCCAACACCAGCACCGGCCTCTTCCTCTGGGGTTCCTTCCAAAACTGGCCAACAACCCTCTCGGGACCGCAAGCGGCTCAAGTGCACCTTCTGCGGCTTCACCGGCCACACCGTCACTTGCTGCTACCAACTCATTGGCTATCCGCCTGGTTGGGATGGTCCCATTGGCCGCTGATAGGCTCCCACCAACACTGGCACTTCTGTCAACTCTACCTCTCATAGTGAGTAGATTGTCCTGCCTGGCAGCTTCACTAAGTCTTCCCCTTCCAGTATGTCCAACAAAGCTCTTTTTGAGCAGTTCTTGGCCTTCACAAAAGCCCAGGAGTCCATCAGCTCTCTGTCCCAGTCTACTGCCAATCCTTCTACTGCTAATGTGACCTCCTCTGCAGGTATCCCCTCTTCCTTAGCTCTCTGTCTTGCTTCCTTTAATGACATGCTGAGTAGTTTTAAGGGAGCCTGGATACTTGATACTGGTGCCAACAATCATATGCTTTGTGATTCTAGTTTCTTTCCTAACTCTGTCTGTGTGCAAATTCCTATTACTATGCCTAATCAACAAGTTACTTTTGCTACTGCCATTTCTGATGTGCACTTAACTGGCAATTTTGTTTTTAAGGATGCCTTCCTGGTGCCTGATTTCAACTGCAATTTAATCTCTGTTTCAAAATTAATCAAATTTTCAAACATAGCCCTATACTTTCTCCCCTCTGTTTGTGTACTGCAGGACATAGCCACGAGGAGGACGATTGGTTTTGCTAAAGTCTCTAATGGCCTCTATGTTTTGAACATCTCTGATTTTTCAAATACTCCTGTTTGCAATAAGTCTTTTTTCAAAACTAAAACTGTTGCTTCTTTGTGGCACAAAAGGCTTGGGCATCCTTCAACTCAAAAGATGTCTTGTATTCATTTCTTATCTGTTTCAGATTGTATTTCTCTACCTGCTTGTGACATTTGCCACTTTGCAAAGCAAAGAAAATTATCTTTTCCTGTCAGCTCATCTTCTGTTTCTAATGCTTTTGAACTTATCCACTGTGATATGTGGGGGCCTTACTCAGTGCCCTCCATTCATGGTCATAGGTTCTTCTTAACTGTTGTTGATGATCTGACTCGATGCACTTGGGTGTTCTTTATGCAACATGAATCTGAAGTTCTATCTCACCTGTCTTCTTTTTATAACATGGTTAAAACTCAGTTTTCTGCTAATATTAAAATTATAAGATCAGATAATAGTACTGAATTTATATTAAAGAAGTTTTATTCTGACCTTGGCATTATTCATCAAACTAGCTGTGTTGAGACACCTCAACATAATGGTTTAGTTGAGAGAAAGCATCAACATTAGGTTCAAGTTGCTAGGTCCCTGAAATTTGAATCTAATGTGCCTCTTTGTTATTGGACTTACTGTGTTTCCACTGTTGCTTTCCTCATTAACGGATTACCCTCTTATGTGTTAAGAAATAAGAGTCCCTTTGAGATGCTTTATCATCATCCCCCTGATCTTAATATGCTAAGAGATTTTGGTTCCCTCTATTTTGCTTCAACTTTATCTTCTCATAGGACTAAATTTGATTATAGGGCCCACAAATGTGTTTTCTTAGGCTACCCCCAGGGTAGCATAGGCTATAATTTACTTAATCTTGATAATCAGAAAATATTTACTTTCAGGCATGTTATCTTCTATGAAACTGAGTTTCCTTTCAAGCATGCTTCTGCACTAACATCCAGTGATTCTCCAAAAGAGAAAACACCTATTTGTCAGGATCCTTTCACTGTTTTGCAGGTACCTTCAGCTGCTCCTCCTCCACCTGTTGCCCCTGTTGCTGCTCCTCAGTTACCTCCTGCTCCTGAGCACAGTGACTCTTATTCTCTTGTGCACACACCACCAGTGGCTCAAGCTTGGGATGTTGATACCTCTTTTACATCTGCTGAGTCAGAACAACACTCTGTTTGCAATCCCCCTTTCCCTTCTTGCTTACCTACTTCTATGCCTGTTTTACTTGACTCTTCTGTGCATAATGTGCCTGTTTCATCTAATGTTCCTCTTAGGAAATCTGATAGACAGTCCAAACTCCCTGCCTATTTAAGTGTTTATGAGTGTGACTTACCTGATTCTATGCATATAACCAACTTTAGCACTTATTTCTCTACTTCTAAGTATCCAATTCAAAACGTGCTTTCTGTCTCTCAACTGGGCCCCAAGCATAGGGCCTTTACTGCTGCTATTTCACACATTACTGAACCTACTTCTTTTACTCAAGCTAATAAATGTCCTGAATGGCAACTTGCTATGAAATCTGAAATTGCTGCACTTGAGAAAACTAATACTTGGACTCTAACTGCATTGCCTCCTAACCATAACTGTATTGGTTGTAAATGGGTCTATCGAGTGAAATATAAGGCTGATGGTACTATTTAACGATATAAAGCGCGTTTAGTTGCTAAGGGCTACACCCAAGAAGAGGGTCTCGATTACTTTGATACTTTTTCACCCGTTGCTAAAATTACTACTGTGCATGTGCTTCTTGCTCTAGCTTCTTCTAATAACTGGTTTTTACACCAATTAGACGTTAATAATGCTTTTTTACACGGGGATTTAGACCAAACTATTTTATGAAACCTCCGCCCCGTTACTGTTCTATTCTCCATCGGATAATCGGGTGTGTCATTTGAAGAAGAGTATTTATGGTTTAAAACAGGCATCGAGACAGTGGTATCACAAACTTACCACCTACCTCACCGCTTTTGTTTATGTTCAAACTATTTTGGATTGTTCCCTTTTTGTCAAAAAGTAGAATGTATCTTTTACTGCCTTGATTTAGTGAGAATTAACTCTTTAAAATGGCACCTTGACGATAAATTTACAATTAAAGATTTGGGTGAACTTAAGTAACTATTAGGTATAGAAGTTGCTCACAGTCGTCACGGCATTTCTTTATGCCAAAGAAAATACGCCCTGGACATCTTAAATGAGTTAGGGTACATAGGGTGCAAACCCGCCAAAACTCCTATGGATTGTTCTACGCGTTTAAACGCTAACGATCACCCCCTGTTAACTGACGCCACTGAATACCGTCGCTTGGTCGGTCGTTTTTGTATTTGACTATCACTCGGCCCGATTTATCTTATAGTATTCAATGTCTTACACAATATATGGCTAAACCTACCACTTATCACTTAGCTGCTGCACATCGCGTTTTACGCTATATTAAGTCTGCTCCTGGCAAAGGTCTTTTTTATCCTGTTAACTCTGACTGCCTGTCCTGACACTCGCCGCAGCGTTACCGGCTATGCGGTCTACATCGGTCGTTCCCTAGTGTCGTGGAAAGCAAAGAAACAATCAACGGTCAGCCGTTCCTCAACCGAAGCCGAGTACTGTGCGGTGGCTACCACGACTTGCGAGTTTCTGTGGCTCGCTCAGCTGCTCAAGGACTTACATTCGCAGTCCACCCGAATCCCTTTACTGTTCACAGACAGTCGTAGTGCCTTCTGTATCGCGACCAACCTAGTTCACCACGAACGTACGAATCACATTCAAATAGATTGCCACTTTGTCCGTGAGAAGGTCCACAATAAGGAAATCAAGGCCGAGCATCTCTCCATTGATCATCAGCTGGCGGACATTTTGACGAAGCCGTTAGCCCCGTTACCATTTGAGCACATGATGTCCAAGATGGGCATCATCGATATTCATGCCCCTCTTGAGGGGGGGGGGGTATTAACAAATATATAGTACGCGTTTTCTATAAAAACGCGCTAAAAAACGCGCTTTTAGATTGTGTAAATATAAATAGTGCTTTATGTAATATTTTTAATGTAATTTTTCATTATTCAATAAAATTCTTTTTCACAATGCTCTCGTCTCTCGCACAAACCCTTGACAATTATGGACTAAAACTACGCATACTTTAGCCTACTTTCAAAACTGACACTACCGTAAGTTAGTAGCCATATGTGGCAAAAGTATAAATATGGAGGTATGAATGTGATGAATTGTCTAATATGAATCAGGGGGCACAATTCCCCCCTCTCACAAAGAGGTGGGCTCCACGTGAGTCCCATGTGCGTGGGGCCCACCTCTCTGTGAGTGGGGAGAGTTGTGCCCCCTGATGCAGACCAGAAGTTCCCACACGTACAAGATGCATATTGTCATTTGGAGATTTGGAATTTGAAACTATGATGAAAATTGTGAAAACCCATCCCATCAAAAAGTGTATCAGGTCTATTTGATGCTTCGAGTGGACATAGTTGCTTCATATCGCGACACGTCACAGTGTATTTTGCATTTTTTTCTTACCTTCATATTTCTTTAGCTATCAGATTATGACACGTACCAAAGTTAAATATATCCATTCTCTCCACACAGCCCTCGTTAATATCTACGAAATTTTTAGAGGTCGGATAACCAAATTTTGGATTCGGATTTTGAATTTTTATTTGGATTGAGTTATAATTAAAAGTCATACGTGCCATCCTAGCGTGTGGACCACTTTCAAGATTTTTGGAATGAACAATACTATATCGAGCATGGATTCTCGATATAGACGTAATATCGCAGATGGACTTTCGATATGTAGCTGTTAGCGAACTTCTCTGACTTGGCCCAACTGTTTGTTGGGTCGGCTAGCTCATCGGGTTGTTTGGAAAAGGCCCATATCAACGTGACTTTTTGTTGTAGCGAAAAACAATAAAAATATAATTTAGATTTATCATGATTAAATAATTGAACTTACCTGAAAAATAGACAATAGAATCACCGTCTGAGCTTGTCTCAACCACAATGTCTATGTTGGCGCCAAATACCCTCCTTAATTGCCTGATTAACCATCCTACTACTTCCCTAGAACAAATAATAATGAACCTGTAAAATACAAACATGTTAAACAAATTAAACATACATGTTACTACGTACAAAACATTTATGTACCATTTAATTTAAGATAATATATACATATATATACATATATATATATATATATATAAATACATACCTGAGAGAACACATGGTGACAATAATAACACAGATTTGTGATTTGTATGCGATAAATATATGTCCTGAAAAAAGTTTCATTGGGATATAAAGTTAATACAGAACTTGGATGTAACGTTCATCATATACTATAAATATATATAACTAAAACAACTTCCGGACAACAAATTTTAAACTTATATGCTTTTATTTTTAATTTTTGCACTTATGCAGCCCTATATATACATATATATATATATATATATATATATATATATATATATATATAGCTTATACATTCTTTCGTAAATGCTTTGACTTATAATTTTGTGAAAGAACGACTAAGGTTGAGTTTACAAATACCAAATACTAAGAATATTTGATAATTAAATCTAACAAATTGGCTATAATTATTATTTATTGGATCAGCATAGAATTTTATTAATAAAAAGAAAATCGAGTACCAGAAGTACTCCGATCCCAAGGATAAAAAATATAAGCAATCAATTTAGATAATCATTCGGCGCAAGCTAATTTGGATAATTCGGTAATTTCCCGACAGTTAAGTTCTTTAAGTGGACGCAAGCTTGTAATTTTGTAATTTTCTTGAAATTTTTTGAGAAAGAAAAACACTTTTAAGATAATTGCACGAGAAGAGGAACGAGAAAA
This sequence comes from Linaria vulgaris, assembly GCA_948329865.1. NCBI lineage: Eukaryota > Viridiplantae > Streptophyta > Magnoliopsida > Lamiales > Plantaginaceae > Linaria > Linaria vulgaris. Next base: position 7,450,985 of record OX415249.1, on the reverse strand, counting down.
CCAAGGAGAGAGAGAGAGAGAAAGAGAGAGAGAGAGAGAGATAAAAAAGAGGAGCTTGCCTTTCGTTGCGTGGCAGCAGATAAAGAGGATAGGTCGGACGCGAGGGAGGTGGTGGAGGAGCTGAGGAGAATAAAAGGTTTGCGGCGCGGAGGTGGAGGTGGTGGTGGTGGTGGAATGTTGAGGAGTTCCAATTCCAGCAATGTGGTGGTTCCTGATGTTGTTGTTGGAGGGCTAGTGATTTGAATTTGTTTTGGCTGGTCAATGTGATAATCAAACTGGTGTGGGGTGTACACATGTGGGGAATTTTGACTGGAAAAATGGTGTCAGGTGTTTAGTTTGGTACTGGGTAAATAGAATGTTGAAAGGGATCTAATGGGTTTCATTTTTCATGGTAGTGTGTTTTGTTTGTAAGAAAAGACAAAGTGAAATAAATATGGAGGTATGATGAACTGACACTATTGACACCATAAATATGGAGGTATGAATTCACACGTAAAAGATGCATATTGTCATTTGGAGATTTGGAATTTGAAACTATGATGAAAATTGTGAAAACCCATCCCATCAAAAAGTGTATCAGGTCTATTTGATGCTTCGAGTGGACATAGTTGCTTCAGATCGCGACACGTCACAGTGTATTTTGCATTTTTTTCTTACCTTCATATTTCTTTAGCTATCAGATTATGAGACGTACCAAAGTTAAACATATCCATTCTCTCCACACAGCCCTCGTTAATATCTACGAAATTTTTAGAGGTCGGATAACCAAATTTTGGATTCGGATTTTGAATTTTTATTTGGATTGAGTTATAATTAAAAGTCATACGTGCCATCCTAGCGTGTGGACCACTTTCAAGATTTTTGGAATGAACAATACTATATCGAGCATGGATTCTCGATATAGACGTAATATCGCAGATGGACTTTCGATATGTAGCTGTTAGCGAACTTCTCTGACTTGGCCCAACTGTTTGTTGGGTCGGCTAGCTCATCGGGTTGTTTGGAAAAGGCCCATATCAACGTGACTTTTTGTTGTAGCGAAAAACAATAAAAATATAATTTAGATTTATCATGATTAAATAATTGAACTTACCTGAAAAATAGACAATAGAATCACCGTCTGAGCTTGTCTCAACCACAATGTCTATGTTGGCGCCAAAGACCCTCCTTAATTGCCTGATTAACCATCCTACTACTTCCCTAGAACAAATAATAATGACTAGAACAAATAATAAGGAACCTGTAAAATACAACCATGTTAAACAAATTAAACATACATGTTACTACGTACAAAACATTTATGTACCATTAAATTTAAGATAATATATACATATATATATATATATATAAATACATACCTGAGAGAACATATGGTGGTTCCTGATGTTGTTGTTGGAGGGCTAGTGATTTGAATTTGTTTTGGCTGGTCAATGTGATAATCAAACTGGTGTGGGGTGTACACATGTGGGGAATTTTGACTGGAAAAAAGGTGTCAGGAGTTTAGTTTGGTACTGGGTAAATAGAAAGTTGAAAGGGATCTAATGGGTTTCATTTTTCATGGTAGTGTGTTTTATTTGTAAGAAAAGACAAAGTGAAATAAATATGGAGGTATGATGAACAGACACTACTGACACCAGAAATATGGAGGTATGAATGCACACGTAAAAGATTCATATTGTCATTTGGAGATTTGGAATTTGAAACTATGATGAAAATTGTGAAAACCCATCCCATCAAAAAGTGTATCAGGTCTATTTGATGCTTCCAGTGGACATAGTTGCTTCAGATCGCGACACGTCACCGTGTATTTTGTATTTTTTTTTTCTTACCTTCATATTTCTTTAGCTATCAGATTATGACAGGTACCAAAGTTAAATATACCCACTCTCTCCACACAGCCCTCGTTAATATCTACGAAATTTTCACAGGTCGGATAACCAAATTTTGGATTCGGATTTTGAATTTTTATTTGGATTGAGTTATAATTAAATGTCATACATGCCATCCTAGCGTGGGGACCACTTTCAAGATTTTTGGAATGAACAATACTATATCGAGCATGGATTCTCGATATAGACGTAATATCGCAGATGGACTTTCGATATGTAGCTATTAGCGAACTTCTCTGACTTGGCCCAACTGTTTGTTGGGTCGGCTAGCTCATCGGGTTGTTTGGAAAAGGCCCATATCAACGTGACCTTTTGTTGTAGCGAAAAAAATTAAAAATATAATTTAGATTTATCATGATTAAATAATTGAACTTACCTGAAAAATAGACAATAGAATCACCGTCTGAGCTTGTCGCAACCACAATGTCTATGTTGGCGCCAAAGACCCTCCTTAGTTGCCTGATTAACCATCCTACTACTTCCCTAGAACAAATAATAATGAACCTGTAAAATACAAACATGTTAAACAAATTAAACATACATGTTACTACGTACAAAACATTTATGTACCATTTAATTTAAGATAATATATACATATATATACATATATATATATATAAATACATACCTGAGAGAACACATGGTGACAATAATAACACAGATTTGTGATTTGTATGCGATAAATATATGTCCTGAAAAAAGTTTCATTGGGATATAAAGTTAATACAGAACTTGGATGTAACGTTCATCATATACTATAAATATATATAACTAAAACAACTTCCGGACAACAAATTTTAAACTTATATGCTTTTATTTTTAATTTTTGCACTTATGCAGCCCTATATATACATACATATATATATATATATATATATATATATATATATATATATATATATAGCTTATACATTCTTTCGTAAATGCTTTGACTTATAATTTTGTGAAAGAACGACTAAGGTTGAGTTTACAAATACCAAATACTAAGAATATTTGATAATTAAATCTAACAAATTGGCTATAATTATTATTTATTGGATCAGCATAGAATTTTATTAATAAAAAGAAAATCGAGTACCAGAAGTACTCCGATCCCAAGGATAAAAAATATAAGCAATCAATTTAGATAATCATTCGGCGCAAGCTAATTTGGATAATTCGGTAATTTCCCGACAGTTAAGTTCTTTAAGTGGACGCAAGCTTGTAATTTTGTAATTTTCTTGAAATTTTTTGAGAAAGAAAAACACTTTTAAGATAATTGCACGAGAAGAGGAACGAGAAAACCAAGGAGAGAGAGAGAGAGAAAGAGAGAGAGAGAGAGAGATAAAAAAGAGGAGCTTGCCTTTCGTTGCGTGGCAGCAGATAAAGAGGATAGGCCGGACGCGAGGGAGGTGGTGGAGGAGCTGAGGAGAATAAAAGGTTTGCGGCGCGGAGGTGGAGGTGGTGGTGGTGGTGGAATGTTGAGGAGTTCCAATTCCAGCAATGTGGTGGTTCCTGATGTTGTTGTTGGAGGGCTAGTGATTTGAATTTGTTTTGGCTGGTCAATGTGATAATCAAACTGGTGTGGGGTGTACACATGTGGGGAATTTTGACTGGAAAAATGGTGTCAGGTGTTTAGTTTGGTACTGGGTAAATAGAATGTTGAAAGGGATCTAATGGGTTTCATTTTTCATGGTAGTGTGTTTTGTTTGTAAGAAAAGACAAAGTGAAATAAATATGGAGGTATGATGAACTGACACTATTGACACCATAAATATGGAGGTATGAATTCACACGTAAAAGATGCATATTGTCATTTGGAGATTTGGAATTTGAAACTATGATGAAAATTGTGAAAACCCATCCCATCAAAAAGTGTATCAGGTCTATTTGATGCTTCGAGTGGACATAGTTGCTTCAGATCGCGACACGTCACAGTGTATTTTGCATTTTTTTCTTACCTTCATATTTCTTTAGCTATCAGATTATGAGACGTACCAAAGTTAAACATATCCATTCTCTCCACACAGCCCTCGTTAATATCTACGAAATTTTTAGAGGTCGGATAACCAAATTTTGGATTCGGATTTTGAATTTTTATTTGGATTGAGTTATAATTAAAAGTCATACGTGCCATCCTAGCGTGTGGACCACTTTCAAGATTTTTGGAATGAACAATACTATATCGAGCATGGATTCTCGATATAGACGTAATATCGCAGATGGACTTTCGATATGTAGCTGTTAGCGAACTTCTCTGACTTGGCCCAACTGTTTGTTGGGTCGGCTAGCTCATCGGGTTGTTTGGAAAAGGCCCATATCAACGTGACTTTTTGTTGTAGCGAAAAACAATAAAAATATAATTTAGATTTATCATGATTAAATAATTGAACTTACCTGAAAAATAGACAATAGAATCACCGTCTGAGCTTGTCTCAACCACAATGTCTATGTTGGCGCCAAAGACCCTCCTTAATTGCCTGATTAACCATCCTACTACTTCCCTAGAACAAATAATAATGACTAAAACAAATAATAAGGAACCTGTAAAATACAACCATGTTAAACAAATTAAACATACATGTTACTACGTACAAAACATTTATGTACCATTTAATTTAAGATAATATATACATATATATATATATATAAATACATACCTGAGAGAACATATGGTGGTTCCTGATGTTGTTGTTGGAGGGCTAGTGATTTGAATTTGTTTTGGCTGGTCAATGTGATAATCAAACTGGTGTGGGGTGTACACATGTGGGGAATTTTGACTGGAAAAAAGGTGTCAGGTGTTTAGTTTGGTACTGGGTAAATAGAATGTTGAAAGGGATCTAATGGGTTTCATTTTTCATGGTAGTGTGTTTTGTTTGTAAGAAAAGACAAAGTGAAATAAATATGGAGGTATGATGAACTGACACTACTGACACCATAAATATGGAGGTATGAATGCACACGTAAAAGATGCATATTGTCATTTGGAGATTTGGAATTTGAAACTATGATGAAAATTGTGAAAACCCATCCCATCAAAAAGTGTATTAGGTCTATTTGATGCTTCGAGTGGACATAGTTGCTTCAGATCGCGACACGTCACAGTGTATTTTGTATTTTATTTTTCTTACCTTCATATTTCTTTAGCTATCAGATTATGACAGGTACCAAAGTTAAATATACCCACTCTCTCCACACAGCCCTCGTTAATATCTACGAAATTTTCAGAGGTCGGATAACCAAATTTTGGATTCGGATTTTGAATTTTTATTTGGATTGAGTTATAATTAAAAGTCATACATGCCATCCTAGCGTGGGGACCACTTTCAAGATTTTTGGAATGAAAAATACTATATCGAGCATGGAATCTCGATATAGACGTAATATCGCAGATGGGCTTTCGATATGTAGCTATTAGCGAACTTCTCTGACTTGGCCCAACTGTTTGTTGGGTCGGCTAGCTCATCGGGTTGTTTGGAAAAGGCCCATATCAACGTGACCTTTTGTTGTAGCGAAAAAAATTAAAAATATAATTTAGATTTATCATGATTAAATAATTAAACTTACCTGAAAAATAGACAATAGAATCACCGTCTGAGCTTGTCGCAACCACAATGTCTATGTTGGCGCCAAAGACCCTCCTTAGTTGCCTGATTAACCATCCTACTACTTCCCTAGAACAAATAATAATGAACCTGTAAAATACAACCATGTTAAACAAATTAAACATACATGTTACTACGTACAAAACATTTATGTACCATTTAATTTAAGATAATATATACATATATATATATAAATACATACCTGAGAGAACACATGGTGACAATAATAACACAGATTTGTGATTTGTATGCGATAAATATATGTCCTGAAAAAAGTTTCATTGGGATATAAAGTTAATACAGAACTTGGATGTAACGTTCATCATATACTATAAATATATATAACTAAAACAACATCCGGACAACAAATTTTAAACTTATATGCTTTTATTTTTAATTTTTGCACTTATGCAGCCCTATACATACATATATATATATAGCTTATACATTCTTTCGTAAATGCTTTGACTTATAATTTTGTGAAAGAACGACTAAGCTTGAGTTTACAAATACCAAATACTAAGAATATTTGATAATTAAATCTAACAAATTGGCTATAATTATTATTTATTGGATCAGCATAGAATTTTATTAATAAAAAGAAAATCGAGTACCAGAAGTACTCCGATCCCAAGGATAAAAAATATAAGCAATCAATTTAGATAATCATTCGGCGCAAGCTAATTTGGAAAATTCGGTAATTTCCCGACAGTTAAGTTCTTTAACTGGACGCAAGCTTGTAATTTTGTAATTTTCTTGAAATTTTTTGAGAAAGAAAAACACTTTTAAGATAATTGCACGAGAAGAGGAACGAGAAAACGAAGGAGAGAGAGAGAGAAAGAGAGAGAGAGAGAGAGAGAGAGAGAGAGAAAGAGAGAGAGAGAGAGAGAGAGAGAGAGAAAAGATGAGCTTGCCTTTCGTTGCGTGGCAGCAGATAAAGAGGATAGGCCGGACGCGAGGGAGGTGGTGGAGGAGCTGAGGAGAATAAAAGGTTTGCGGCGCGGAGGTGGAGGTGGTGGTGGTGGTGGAATGTGGAGGAGTTCCAATTCCAGCAATGTGGTGGTTCCTGATGTTGTTGTTGGAGGGCTAGTGATTTGAATTTGTTTTGGCTGGTCAATGTGATAATCAAACTGGTGTGGGGTGTACACATGTGGGGAATTTTGACTGGAAAAAAGGTGTCAGGTGTTTAGTTTGGTACTGGGTAAATAGAATGTTGAAAGGGATCTAATGGGTTTCATTTTTCATGGTAGTGTGTTTTGTTTGTAAGAAAAGACAAAGTGAAATAAATATGGAGGTATGATGAACTGACACTACTGACACCATAAATATGGAGGTATGAATGCACACGTAAAAGATGCATATTGTCATTTGGAGATTTGGAATTTGAAACTATGATGAAAATTGTGAAAACCCATCCCATCAAAAAGTGTATTAGGTCTATTTGATGCTTCGAGTGGACATAGTTGCTTCAGATCGCGACACGTCACAGTGTATTTTGTATTTTATTTTTCTTACCTTCATATTTCTTTAGCTATCAGATTATGACAGGTACCAAAGTTAAATATACCCACTCTCTCCACACAGCCCTCGTTAATATCTACGAAATTTTCAGAGGTCGGATAACCAAATTTTGGATTCGGATTTTGAATTTTTATTTGGATTGAGTTATAATTAAAAGTCATACATGCCATCCTAGCGTGGGGACCACTTTCAAGATTTTTGGAATGAAAAATACTATATCGAGCATGGAATCTCGATATAGACGTAATATCGCAGATGGGCTTTCGATATGTAGCTATTAGCGAACTTCTCTGACTTGGCCCAACTGTTTGTTGGGTCGGCTAGCTCATCGGGTTGTTTGGAAAAGGCCCATATCAACGTGACCTTTTGTTGTAGCGAAAAAAATTAAAAATATAATTTAGATTTATCATGATTAAATAATTGAACTTACCTGAAAAATAGACAATAGAATCACCGTCTGAGCTTGTCGCAACCACAATGTCTATGTTGGCGCCAAAGACCCTCCTTAGTTGCCTGATTAACCATCCTACTACTTCCCTAGAACAAATAATAATGAACCTGTAAAATACAACCATGTTAAACAAATTAAACATACATGTTACTACGTACAAAACATTTATGTACCATTTAATTTAAGATAATATATACATATATATATATAAATACATACCTGAGAGAACACATGGTGACAATAATAACACAGATTTGTGATTTGTATGCGATAAATATATGTCCTGAAAAAAGTTTCATTGGGATATAAAGTTAATACAGAACTTGGATGTAACGTTCATCATATACTATAAATATATATAACTAAAACAACATCCGGACAACAAATTTTAAACTTATATGCTTTTATTTTTAATTTTTGCACTTATGCAGCCCTATACATACATATATATATATAGCTTATACATTCTTTCGTAAATGCTTTGACTTATAATTTTGTGAAAGAACGACTAAGCTTGAGTTTACAAATACCAAATACTAAGAATATTTGATAATTAAATCTAACAAATTGGCTATAATTATTATTTATTGGATCAGCATAGAATTTTATTAATAAAAAGAAAATCGAGTACCAGAAGTACTCCGATCCCAAGGATAAAAAATATAAGCAATCAATTTAGATAATCATTCGGCGCAAGCTAATTTGGAAAATTCGGTAATTTCCCGACAGTTAAGTTCTTTAACTGGACGCAAGCTTGTAATTTTGTAATTTTCTTGAAATTTTTTGAGAAAGAAAAACACTTTTAAGATAATTGCACGAGAAGAGGAACGAGAAAACGAAGGAGAGAGAGAGAGAAAGAGAGAGAGAGAGAGAGAGAGAGAGAGAGAGAAAGAGAGAGAGAGAGAGAGAGAGAGAGAGAGAAAAGAGGAGCTTGCCTTTCGTTGCGTGGCAGCAGATAAAGAGGATAGGCCGGACGCGAGGGAGGTGGTGGAGGAGCTGAGGAGAATAAAAGGTTTGCGGCGCGGAGGTGGAGGTGGTGGTGGTGGTGGAATGTGGAGGAGTTCCAATTCCAGCAATGTGGTGGTTCCTGATGTTGTTGTTGGAGGGCTAGTGATTTGAATTTGTTTTGGCTGGTCAATGTGATAATCAAACTGGTGTGGGGTGTACACATGTGGGGAATTTTGACTGGAAAAAAGGTGTCAGGTGTTTAGTTTGGTACTGGGTAAATAGAATGTTGAAAGGGATCTAATGGGTTTCATTTTTCATGGTAGTGTGTTTTGTTTGTAAGAAAAGACAAAGTGAAATAAATATGGAGGTATGATGAACTGACACTACTGACACCATAAATATGGAGGTATGAATGCACACGTAAAAGATGCATATTGTCATTTGGAGATTTGGAATTTGAAACTATGATGAAAATTGTGAAAACCCATCCCATCAAAAAGTGTATTAGGTCTATTTGATGCTTCGAGTGGACATAGTTGCTTCAGATCGCGACACGTCACAGTGTATTTTGTATTTTATTTTTCTTACCTTCATATTTCTTTAGCTATCAGATTATGACAGGTACCAAAGTTAAATATACCCACTCTCTCCACACAGCCCTCGTTAATATCTACGAAATTTTCAGAGGTCGGATAACCAAATTTTGGATTCGGATTTTGAATTTTTATTTGGATTGAGTTATAATTAAAAGTCATACATGCCATCCTAGCGTGGGGACCACTTTCAAGATTTTTGGAATGAAAAATACTATATCGAGCATGGAATCTCGATATAGACGTAATATCGCAGATGGGCTTTCGATATGTAGCTATTAGCGAACTTCTCTGACTTGGCCCAACTGTTTGTTGGGTCGGCTAGCTCATCGGGTTGTTTGGAAAAGGCCCATATCAACGTGACCTTTTGTTGTAGCGAAAAAAATTAAAAATATAATTTAGATTTATCATGATTAAATAATTGAACTTACCTGAAAAATAGACAATAGAATCACCGTCTGAGCTTGTCGCAACCACAATGTCTATGTTGGCGCCAAAGACCCTCCTTAGTTGCCTGATTAACCATCCTACTACTTCCCTAGAACAAATAATAATGAACCTGTAAAATACAACCATGTTAAACAAATTAAACATACATGTTACTACGTACAAAACATTTATGTACCATTTAATTTAAGATAATATATACATATATATATATATAAATACATACCTGAGAGAACACATGGTGACAATAATAACACAGATTTGTGATTTGTATGCGATAAATATATGTCCTGAAAAAAGTTTCATTGGGATATAAAGTTAATACAGAACTTGGATGTAACGTTCATCATATACTATAAATATATATAACTAAAACAACATCCGGACAACAAATTTTAAACTTATATGCTTTTATTTTTAATTTTTGCACTTATGCAGCCCTATACATACATATATATATATAGCTTATACATTCTTTCGTAAATGCTTTGACTTATAATTTTGTGAAAGAACGACTAAGCTTGAGTTTACAAATACCAAATACTAAGAATATTTGATAATTAAATCTAACAAATTGGCTATAATTATTATTTATTGGATCAGCATAGAATTTTATTAATAAAAAGAAAATCGAGTACCAGAAGTACTCCGATCCCAAGGATAAAAAATATAAGCAATCAATTTAGATAATCATTCGGCGCAAGCTAATTTGGAAAATTCGGTAATTTCCCGACAGTTAAGTTCTTTAACTGGACGCAAGCTTGTAATTTTGTAATTTTCTTGAAATTTTTTGAGAAAGAAAAACACTTTTAAGATAATTGCACGAGAAGAGGAACGAGAAAACGAAGGAGAGAGAGAGAGAAAGAGAGAGAGAGAGAGAGAGAGAGAGAAGAGGAGCTTGCCTTTCGTTGCGTGGCAGCAGATAAAGAGGATAGGCCGGACGCGAGGGAGGTGGTGGAGGAGCTGAGGAGAATAAAAGGTTTGCGGCGCGGAGGTGGAGGTGGTGGTGGTGGTGGAATGTGGAGGAGTTCCAATTCCAGCAATGTGGTGGTTCCTGATGTTGTTGTTGGAGGGCTAGTGATTTGAATTTGTTTTGGCTGGTCAATGTGATAATCAAACTGGTGTGGGGTGTACACATGTGGGGAATTTTGACTGGAAAAAAGGTGTCAGGTGTTTAGTTTGGTACTGGGTAAATAGAATGTTGAAAGGGATCTAATGGGTTTCATTTTTCATGGTAGTGTGTTTTGTTTGTAAGAAAAGACAAAGTGAAATAAATATGGAGGTATGATGAACTGACACTACTGACACCATAAATATGGAGGTATGAATGCACACGTAAAAGATGCATATTGTCATTTGGAGATTTGGAATTTGAAACTATGATGAAAATTGTGAAAACCCATCCCATCAAAAAGTGTATTAGGTCTATTTGATGCTTCGAGTGGACATAGTTGCTTCAGATCGCGACACGTCACAATGTATTTTGTATTTTATTTTTCTTACCTTCATATTTCTTTAGCTATCAGATTATGACAGGTACCAAAGTTAAATATACCCACTCTCTCCACACAGCCCTCGTTAATATCTACGAAATTTTCAGAGGTCGGATAACCAAATTTTGGATTCGGATTTTGAATTTTTATTTGGATTGAGTTATAATTAAAAGTCATACATGCCATCCTAGCGTGGGGACCACTTTCAAGATTTTTGGAATGAAAAATACTATATCGAGCATGGAATCTCGATATAGACGTAATATCGCAGATGGGCTTTCGATATGTAGCTATTAGCGAACTTCTCTGACTTGGCCCAACTGTTTGTTGGGTCGGCTAGCTCATCGGGTTGTTTGGAAAAGGCCCATATCAACGTGACCTTTTGTTGTAGCGAAAAAAATTAAAAATATAATTTAGATTTATCATGATTAAATAATTGAACTTACCTGAAAAATAGACAATAGAATCACCGTCTGAGCTTGTCGCAACCACAATGTCTATGTTGGCGCCAAAGACCCTCCTTAGTTGCCTGATTAACCATCCTACTACTTCCCTAGAACAAATAATAATGAACCTGTAAAATACAACCATGTTAAACAAATTAAACATACATGTTACTACGTACAAAACATTTATGTACCATTTAATTTAAGATAATATATACATATATATATATAAATACATACCTGAGAGAACACATGGTGACAATAATAACACAGATTTGTGATTTGTATGCGATAAATATATGTCCTGAAAAAAGTTTCATTGGGATATAAAGTTAATACAGAACTTGGATGTAACGTTCATCATATACTATAAATATATATAACTAAAACAACATCCGGACAACAAATTTTAAACTTATATGCTTTTATTTTTAATTTTTGCACTTATGCAGCCCTATACATACATATATATATATAGCTTATACATTCTTTCGTAAATGCTTTGACTTATAATTTTGTGAAAGAACGACTAAGCTTGAGTTTACAAATACCAAATACTAAGAATATTTGATAATTAAATCTAACAAATTGGCTATAATTATTATTTATTGGATCAGCATAGAATTTTATTAATAAAAAGAAAATCGAGTACCAGAAGTACTCCGATCCCAAGGATAAAAAATATAAGCAATCAATTTAGATAATCATTCGGCGCAAGCTAATTTGGAAAATTCGGTAATTTCCCGACAGTTAAGTTCTTTAACTGGACGCAAGCTTGTAATTTTGTAATTTTCTTGAAATTTTTTGAGAAAGAAAAACACTTTTAAGATAATTGCACGAGAAGAGGAACGAGAAAACGAAGGAGAGAGAGAGAGAAAGAGAGAGAGAGAGAGAGAGAGAGAGAGAGAAAGAGAGAGAGAGAGAGAGAGAGAGAAAAGAGGAGCTTGCCTTTCGTTGCGTGGCAGCAGATAAAGAGGATAGGCCGGACGCGAGGGAGGTGGTGGAGGAGCTGAGGAGAATAAAAGGTTTGCGGCGCGGAGGTGGAGGTGGTGGTGGTGGTGGAATGTGGAGGAGTTCCAATTCCAGCAATGTGGTGGTTCCTGATGTTGTTGTTGGAGGGCTAGTGATTTGAATTTGTTTTGGCTGGTCAATGTGATAATCAAACTGGTGTGGGGTGTACACATGTGGGGAATTTTGACTGGAAAAAAGGTGTCAGGTGTTTAGTTTGGTACTGGGTAAATAGAATGTTGAAAGGGATCTAATGGGTTTCATTTTTCATGGTAGTGTGTTTTGTTTGTAAGAAAAGACAAAGTGAAATAAATATGGAGGTATGATGAACTGACACTACTGACACCATAAATATGGAGGTATGAATGCACACGTAAAAGATGCATATTGTCATTTGGAGATTTGGAATTTGAAACTATGATGAAAATTGTGAAAACCCATCCCATCAAAAAGTGTATTAGGTCTATTTGATGCTTCGAGTGGACATAGTTGCTTCAGATCGCGACACGTCACAGTGTATTTTGTATTTTATTTTTCTTACCTTCATATTTCTTTAGCTATCAGATTATGACAGGTACCAAAGTTAAATATACCCACTCTCTCCACACAGCCCTCGTTAATATCTACGAAATTTTCAGAGGTCGGATAACCAAATTTTGGATTCGGATTTTGAATTTTTATTTGGATTGAGTTATAATTAAAAGTCATACATGCCATCCTAGCGTGGGGACCACTTTCAAGATTTTTGGAATGAAAAATACTATATCGAGCATGGAATCTCGATATAGACGTAATATCGCAGATGGGCTTTCGATATGTAGCTATTAGCGAACTTCTCTGACTTGGCCCAACTGTTTGTTGGGTCGGCTAGCTCATCGGGTTGTTTGGAAAAGGCCCATATCAACGTGACCTTTTGTTGTAGCGAAAAAAATTATAAATATAATTTAGATTTATCATGATTAAATAATTGAACTTACCTGAAAAATAGACAATAGAATCACCGTCTGAGCTTGTCGCAACCACAATGTCTATGTTGGCGCCAAAGACCCTCCTTAGTTGCCTGATTAACCATCCTACTACTTCCCTAGAACAAATAATAATGAACCTGTAAAATACAACCATGTTAAACAAATTAAACATACATGTTACTACGTACAAAACATTTATGTACCATTTAATTTAAGATAATATATACATATATATATATATAAATACATACCTGAGAGAACACATGGTGACAATAATAACACAGATTTGTGATTTGTATGCGATAAATATATGTCCTGAAAAAAGTTTCATTGGGATATAAAGTTAATACAGAACTTGGATGTAACGTTCATCATATACTATAAATATATATAACTAAAACAACATCCGGACAACAAATTTTAAACTTATATGCTTTTATTTTTAATTTTTGCACTTATGCAGCCCTATACATACATATATATATATAGCTTATACATTCTTTCGTAAATGCTTTGACTTATAATTTTGTGAAAGAACGACTAAGCTTGAGTTTACAAATACCAAATACTAAGAATATTTGATAATTAAATCTAACAAATTGGCTATAATTATTATTTATTGGATCAGCATAGAATTTTATTAATAAAAAGAAAATCGAGTACCAGAAGTACTCCGATCCCAAGGATAAAAAATATAAGCAATCAATTTAGATAATCATTCGGCGCAAGCTAATTTGGAAAATTCGGTAATTTCCCGACAGTTAAGTTCTTTAACTGGACGCAAGCTTGTAATTTTGTAATTTTCTTGAAATTTTTTGAGAAAGAAAAACACTTTTAAGATAATTGCACGAGAAGAGGAACGAGAAAACGAAGGAGAGAGAGAGAGAAAGAGAGAGAGAGAGAGAGAGAGAGAGAGAGAAGAGGAGCTTGCCTTTCGTTGCGTGGCAGCAGATAAAGAGGATAGGCCGGACGCGAGGGAGGTGGTGGAGGAGCTGAGGAGAATAAAAGGTTTGCGGCGCGGAGGTGGAGGTGGTGGTGGTGGTGGAATGTGGAGGAGTTCCAATTCCAGCAATGTGGTGGTTCCTGATGTTGTTGTTGGAGGGCTAGTGATTTGAATTTGTTTTGGCTGGTCAATGTGATAATCAAACTGGTGTGGGGTGTACACATGTGGGGAATTTTGACTGGAAAAAAGGTGTCAGGTGTTTAGTTTGGTACTGGGTAAATAGAATGTTGAAAGGGATCTAATGGGTTTCATTTTTCATGGTAGTGTGTTTTGTTTGTAAGAAAAGACAAAGTGAAATAAATATGGAGGTATGATGAACTGACACTACTGACACCATAAATATGGAGGTATGAATGCACACGTAAAAGATGCATATTGTCATTTGGAGATTTGGAATTTGAAACTATGATGAAAATTGTGAAAACCCATCCCATCAAAAAGTGTATTAGGTCTATTTGATGCTTCGAGTGGACATAGTTGCTTCAGATCGCGACACGTCACAATGTATTTTGTATTTTATTTTTCTTACCTTCATATTTCTTTAGCTATCAGATTATGACAGGTACCAAAGTTAAATATACCCACTCTCTCCACACAGCCCTCGTTAATATCTACGAAATTTTCAGAGGTCGGATAACCAAATTTTGGATTCGGATTTTGAATTTTTATTTGGATTGAGTTATAATTAAAAGTCATACATGCCATCCTAGCGTGGGGACCACTTTCAAGATTTTTGGAATGAAAAATACTATATCGAGCATGGAATCTCGATATAGACGTAATATCGCAGATGGGCTTTCGATATGTAGCTATTAGCGAACTTCTCTGACTTGGCCCAACTGTTTGTTGGGTCGGCTAGCTCATCGGGTTGTTTGGAAAAGGCCCATATCAACGTGACCTTTTGTTGTAGCGAAAAAAATTAAAAATATAATTTAGATTTATCATGATTAAATAATTGAACTTACCTGAAAAATAGACAATAGAATCACCGTCTGAGCTTGTCGCAACCACAATGTCTATGTTGGCGCCAAAGACCCTCCTTAGTTGCCTGATTAACCATCCTACTACTTCCCTAGAACAAATAATAATGAACCTGTAAAATACAACCATGTTAAACAAATTAAACATACATGTTACTACGTACAAAACATTTATGTACCATTTAATTTAAGATAATATATACATATATATATATAAATACATATATACCTGAGAGAACACATGGTGACAATAATAACACAGATTTGTGATTTGTATGCGATAAATATATGTCCTGAAAAAAGTTTCATTGGGATATAAAGTTAATACAGAACTTGGATGTAACGTTCATCATATACTATAAATATATATAACTAAAACAACATCCGGACAACAAATTTTAAACTTATATGCTTTTATTTTTAATTTTTGCACTTATGCAGCCCTATACATACATATATATATATATAGCTTATACATTCTTTCGTAAATGCTTTGACTTATAATTTTGTGAAAGAACGACTAAGCTTGAGTTTACAAATACCAAATACTAAAAATATTTGATAATTAAATCTAACAAATTGGCTATAATTATTATTTATTGGATCAGCATAGAATTTTATTAATAAAAAGAAAATCGAGTACCAGAAGTACTCCGATCCCAAGGATAAAAAATATAAGCAATCAATTTAGATAATCATTCGGCGCAAGCTAATTTGGAAAATTCGGTAATTTCCCGACAGTTAAGTTCTTTAACTGGACGCAAGCTTGTAATTTTGTAATTTTCTTGAAATTTTTTGAGAAAGAAAAACACTTTTAAGATAATTGCACGAGAAGAGGAACGAGAAAACGAAGGAGAGAGAGAGAGAAAGAGAGAGAGAGAGAGAGAGAGAGAGAGAGAGAGAGAGAGAGAGAGAGAGAGAGAGAGAGAGAGAGAGAAAAGAGGAGCTTGCCTTTCGTTGCGTGGCAGCAGATAAAGAGGATAGGCCGGACGCGAGGGAGGTGGTGGAGGAGCTGAGGAGAATAAAAGGTTTGCGGCGCGGAGGTGGAGGTGGTGGTGGTGGTGGAATGTGGAGGAGTTCCAATTCCAGCAATGTGGTGGTTCCTGATGTTGTTGTTGGAGGGCTAGTGATTTGAATTTGTTTTGGCTGGTCAATGTGATAATCAAACTGGTGTGGGGTGTACACATGTGGGGAATTTTGACTGGAAAAAAGGTGTCAGGTGTTTAGTTTGGTACTGGGTAAATAGAATGTTGAAAGGGATCTAATGGGTTTCATTTTTCATGGTAGTGTGTTTTGTTTGTAAGAAAAGACAAAGTGAAATAAATATGGAGGTATGATGAACTGACACTACTGACACCATAAATATGGAGGTATGAATGCACACGTAAAAGATGCATATTGTCATTTGGAGATTTGGAATTTGAAACTATGATGAAAATTGTGAAAACCCATCCCATCAAAAAGTGTATTAGGTCTATTTGATGCTTCGAGTGGACATAGTTGCTTCAGATCGCGACACGTCACAGTGTATTTTGTATTTTATTTTTCTTACCTTCATATTTCTTTAGCTATCAGATTATGACAGGTACCAAAGTTAAATATACCCACTCTCTCCACACAGCCCTCGTTAATATCTACGAAATTTTCAGAGGTCGGATAACCAAATTTTGGATTCGGATTTTGAATTTTTATTTGGATTGAGTTATAATTAAAAGTCATACATGCCATCCTAGCGTGGGGACCACTTTCAAGATTTTTGGAATGAAAAATACTATATCGAGCATGGAATCTCGATATAGACGTAATATCGCAGATGGGCTTTCGATATGTAGCTATTAGCGAACTTCTCTGACTTGGCCCAACTGTTTGTTGGGTCGGCTAGCTCATCGGGTTGTTTGGAAAAGGCCCATATCAACGTGACCTTTTGTTGTAGCGAAAAAAATTAAAAATATAATTTAGATTTATCATGATTAAATAATTGAACTTACCTGAAAAATAGACAATAGAATCACCGTCTGAGCTTGTCGCAACCACAATGTCTATGTTGGCGCCAAAGACCCTCCTTAGTTGCCTGATTAACCATCCTACTACTTCCCTAGAACAAATAATAATGAACCTGTAAAATACAACCATGTTAAACAAATTAAACATACATGTTACTACGTACAAAACATTTATGTACCATTTAATTTAAGATAATATATACATATATATATATAAATACATATATACCTGAGAGAACACATGGTGACAATAATAACACAGATTTGTGATTTGTATGCGATAAATATATGTCCTGAAAAAAGTTTCATTGGGATATAAAGTTAATACAGAACTTGGATGTAACGTTCATCATATACTATAAATATATATAACTAAAACAACATCCGGACAACAAATTTTAAACTTATATGCTTTTATTTTTAATTTTTGCACTTATGCAGCCCTATACATACATATATATATATATAGCTTATACATTCTTTCGTAAATGCTTTGACTTATAATTTTGTGAAAGAACGACTAAGCTTGAGTTTACAAATACCAAATACTAAAAATATTTGATAATTAAATCTAACAAATTGGCTATAATTATTATTTATTGGATCAGCATAGAATTTTATTAATAAAAAGAAAATCGAGTACCAGAAGTACTCCGATCCCAAGGATAAAAAATATAAGCAATCAATTTAGATAATCATTCGGCGCAAGCTAATTTGGAAAATTCGGTAATTTCCCGACAGTTAAGTTCTTTAACTGGACGCAAGCTTGTAATTTTGTAATTTTCTTGAAATTTTTTGAGAAAGAAAAACACTTTTAAGATAATTGCACGAGAAGAGGAACGAGAAAACGAAGGAGAGAGAGAGAAAGAGAGAGAGAGAGAGAGAGAGAGAGAGAGAGAGAGAGAGAGAGAGAGAGAGAGAGAGAGAAAAGAGGAGCTTGCCTTTCGTTGCGTGGCAGCAGATAAAGAGGATAGGCCGGACGCGAGGGAGGTGGTGGAGGAGCTGAGGAGAATAAAAGGTTTGCGGCGCGGAGGTGGAGGTGGTGGTGGTGGTGGAATGTGGAGGAGTTCCAATTCCAGCAATGTGGTGGTTCCTGATGTTGTTGTTGGAGGGCTAGTGATTTGAATTTGTTTTGGCTGGTCAATGTGATAATCAAACTGGTGTGGGGTGTACACATGTGGGGAATTTTGACTGGAAAAAAGGTGTCAGGTGTTTAGTTTGGTACTGGGTAAATAGAATGTTGAAAGGGATCTAATGGGTTTCATTTTTCATGGTAGTGTGTTTTGTTTGTAAGAAAAGACAAAGTGAAATAAATATGGAGGTATGATGAACTGACACTACTGACACCATAAATATGGAGGTATGAATGCACACGTAAAAGATGCATATTGTCATTTGGAGATTTGGAATTTGAAACTATGATGAAAATTGTGAAAACCCATCCCATCAAAAAGTGTATTAGGTCTATTTGATGCTTCGAGTGGACATAGTTGCTTCAGATCGCGACACGTCACAGTGTATTTTGTATTTTATTTTTCTTACCTTCATATTTCTTTAGCTATCAGATTATGACAGGTACCAAAGTTAAATATACCCACTCTCTCCACACAGCCCTCGTTAATATCTACGAAATTTTCAGAGGTCGGATAACCAAATTTTGGATTCGGATTTTGAATTTTTATTTGGATTGAGTTATAATTAAAAGTCATACATGCCATCCTAGCGTGGGGACCACTTTCAAGATTTTTGGAATGAAAAATACTATATCGAGCATGGAATCTCGATATAGACGTAATATCGCAGATGGGCTTTCGATATGTAGCTATTAGCGAACTTCTCTGACTTGGCCCAACTGTTTGTTGGGTCGGCTAGCTCATCGGGTTATTTGGAAAAGGCCCATATCAACGTGACCTTTTGTTGTAGCGAAAAAAATTAAAAATATAATTTAGATTTATCATGATTAAATAATTGAACTTACCTGAAAAATAGACAATAGAATCACCGTCTGAGCTTGTCGCAACCACAATGTCTATGTTGGCGCCAAAGACCCTCCTTAGTTGCCTGATTAACCATCCTACTACTTCCCTAGAACAAATAATAATGAACCTGTAAAATACAACCATGTTAAACAAATTAAACATACATGTTACTACGTACAAAACATTTATGTACCATTTAATTTAAGATAATATATACATATATATATATATAAATACATACCTGAGAGAACACATGGTGACAATAATAACACAGATTTGTGATTTGTATGCGATAAATATATGTCCTGAAAAAAGTTTCATTGGGATATAAAGTTAATACAGAACTTGGATGTAACGTTCATCATATACTATAAATATATATAACTAAAACAACATCCGGACAACAAATTTTAAACTTATATGCTTTTATTTTTAATTTTTGCACTTATGCAGCCCTATACATACATATATATATATATATAGCTTATACATTCTTTCGTAAATGCTTTGACTTATAATTTTGTGAAAGAACGACTAAGCTTGAGTTTACAAATACCAAATACTAAAAATATTTGATAATTAAATCTAACAAATTGGCTATAATTATTATTTATTGGATCAGCATAGAATTTTATTAATAAAAAGAAAATCGAGTACCAGAAGTACTCCGATCCCAAGGATAAAAAATATAAGCAATCAATTTAGATAATCATTCGGCGCAAGCTAATTTGGAAAATTCGGTAATTTCCCGACAGTTAAGTTCTTTAACTGGACGCAAGCTTGTAATTTTGTAATTTTCTTGAAATTTTTTGAGAAAGAAAAACACTTTTAAGATAATTGCACGAGAAGAGGAACGAGAAAACGAAGGAGAGAGAGAGAGAAAGAGAGAGAGAGAGAGAGAGAGAGAGAGAGAGAGAGAGAGAGAGAGAGAGAGAGAGAGAGAGAGAGAGAGAGAGAGAAAAGAGGAGCTTGCCTTTCGTTGCGTGGCAGCAGATAAAGAGGATAGGCCGGACGCGAGGGAGGTGGTGGAGGAGCTGAGGAGAATAAAAGGTTTGCGGCGCGGAGGTGGAGGTGGTGGTGGTGGTGGAATGTGGAGGAGTTCCAATTCCAGCAATGTGGTGGTTCCTGATGTTGTTGTTGGAGGGCTAGTGATTTGAATTTGTTTTGGCTGGTCAATGTGATAATCAAACTGGTGTGGGGTGTACACATGTGGGGAATTTTGACTGGAAAAAAGGTGTCAGGTGTTTAGTTTGGTACTGGGTAAATAGAATGTTGAAAGGGATCTAATGGGTTTCATTTTTCATGGTAGTGTGTTTTGTTTGTAAGAAAAGACAAAGTGAAATAAATATGGAGGTATGATGAACTGACACTACCGACACCATAAATATGGAGGTATGAATGCACACGTAAAAGATGCATATTGTCATTTGGAGATTTGGAATTTGAAACTATGATGAAAATTGTGAAAACCCATCCCATCAAAAAGTGTATTAGGTCTATTTGATGCTTCGAGTGGACATAGTTGCTTCAGATCGCGACACGTCACAGTGTATTTTGTATTTTATTTTTCTTACCTTCATATTTCTTTAGCTATCAGATTATGACAGGTACCAAAGTTAAATATACCCACTCTCTCCACACAGCCCTCGTTAATATCTACGAAATTTTCAGAGGTCGGATAACCAAATTTTGGATTCGGATTTTGAATTTTTATTTGGATTGAGTTATAATTAAAAGTCATACATGCCATCCTAGCGTGGGGACCACTTTCAAGATTTTTGGAATGAAAAATACTATATCGAGCATGGAATCTCGATATAGACGTAATATCGCAGATGGGCTTTCGATATGTAGCTATTAGCGAACTTCTCTGACTTGGCCCAACTGTTTGTTGGGTCGGCTAGCTCATCGGGTTGTTTGGAAAAGGCCCATATCAACGTGACCTTTTGTTGTAGCGAAAAAAATTAAAAATATAATTTAGATTTATCATGATTAAATAATTGAACTTACCTGAAAAATAGACAATAGAATCACCGTCTGAGCTTGTCGCAACAACAATGTCTATGTTGGCGCCAAAGACCCTCCTTAGTTGCCTGATTAACCATCCTACTACTTCCCTAGAACAAATAATAATGAACCTGTAAAATACAACCATGTTAAACAAATTAAACATACATGTTACTACGTACAAAACATTTATGTACCATTTAATTTAAGATAATATATACATATATATATATATATAAATACATACCTGAGAGAACACATGGTGACAATAATAACACAGATTTGTGATTTGTATGCGATAAATATATGTCCTGAAAAAAGTTTCATTGGGATATAAAGTTAATACAGAACTTGGATGTAACGTTCATCATATACTATAAATATATATAACTAAAACAACATCCGGACAACAAATTTTAAACTTATATGCTTTTATTTTTAATTTTTGCACTTATGCAGCCCTATACATACATATATATATATAGCTTATACATTCTTTCGTAAATGCTTTGACTTATAATTTTGTGAAAGAACGACTAAGCTTGAGTTTACAAATACCAAATACTAAGAATATTTGATAATTAAATCTAACAAATTGGCTATAATTATTATTTATTGGATCAGCATAGAATTTTATTAATAAAAAGAAAATCGAGTACCAGAAGTACTCCGATCCCAAGGATAAAAAATATAAGCAATCAATTTAGATAATCATTCGGCGCAAGCTAATTTGGAAAATTCGGTAATTTCCCGACAGTTAAGTTCTTTAACTGGACGCAAGCTTGTAATTTTGTAATTTTCTTGAAATTTTTTGAGAAAGAAAAACACTTTTAAGATAATTGCACGAGAAGAGGAACGAGAAAACGAAGGAGAGAGAGAGAGAAAGAGAGAGAGAGAGAGAGAGAGAGAGAGAGAGAGAGAGAGAGAGAGAGAGAGAGAGAAAAGAGGAGCTTGCCTTGCGTTGCGTGGCAGCAGATAAAGAGGATAGGCCGGACGCGAGGGAGGTGGTGGAGGAGCTAAGGAGAATAAAAGGTTTGCGGCGCGGAGGTGGAGGTGGTGGTGGTGGTGGTGGAATGTGGAGGAGTTCCAATTCCAGCAATGTGGTGGTTCCTGATGTTGTTGTTGGAGGGCTAGTGATTTGAATTTGTTTTGGCTGGTCAATGTGATAATCAAACTGGTGTGGGGTGTACACATGTGGGGAATTTTGACTGGAAAAAAGGTGTCAGGTGTTTAGTTTGGTACTGGGTAAATAGAATGTTGAAAGGGATCTAATGGGTTTCATTTTTCATGGTAGTGTGTTTTGTTTGTAAGAAAAGACAAAGTGAAATAAATATGGAGGTATGATGAACTGACACTACTGACACCATAAATATGGAGGTATGAATGCAAACGTAAAAGATGCATATTGTCATTTGGAGATTTGGAATTTGAAACTATGATCACTACAACAAAAATTACATTTAGTGTCATCAATTAGTGCCATATAAACATTACATGTGTGGCGTTTTTAGTTATAATGGCATTTTAAGCAAATGCCACTTGTAGCGATGTAGCTAAAAGTGCAAGCGCCACTACTTCATCTTTTTAGTTGCATTTTAACTAATGTCATGTAATATTCATATAATGGCAATAGACAGTGCCACAAGATATATTTATATTGGCATTACAAAGTGCCACAAGAATTAAGGTTCTTGGCATTTTGCAATGACACTATAGGTCTAGATAATTGCATTAGGAAATGACACCAATGACCAGTTCCATGACACTCTGGATGGTCAAGAAAATTGCCAACAGTCACATTCATAAATGCCATAACTTAATAAGTTACTGACATTTTGTAATGTTAATTATAATAACGTTAATGACACCGCACAATGTCACTAAATATAATAAAAAAGACATTTAATCACTGAAAACTTCAACAATAAGCTCATTACTAAACATAATAACATCGATATGTATCAGTGCCATCTTAAAAAACAATAAATAATTGATTATTATAAGAGAATATCCAAAATAACAATATACAAAAATGACTACATCTAAAATTCTAAATCACAAATCCAAAACACACAGCAACACGTTAGAAACTCAAACATTGATCATTAAAAATTAAATATTGTACAACTGATGTTACTTGTCAAGACATATTCTCATACAAAGTAATTTCATCCAATATAACAAAACTAAGACATTCTACTTAGAGTCCCTGTAATTTCAAAGCAGGCTCTCAGCATCCTTTAAAAAAGAACCCAGCGAGATCTCTATCACCTGTACAAGCTGGAATCCATGGCCTCCCGTACCTACATGCATAACACAATGATTTTGCAAAAAAATCATAAGAGATAATAGTCATGTGAAACAAAAACTTTTTTGTATCAACCAACATTGCGTACAATTTGGACATCAGTACTATATTCTTTAGTGGTTAGAAAAGAGCAGAAAACATACTATGACCATTGCATAAGTTTTAGGTAGCAACCATTGGTCAGCAACCAAATACCAAAAAGAAAAAGCCAATCTCTTAAAAGTAAATGCAAAAATATAAAATTAATATTAAGCAAAAAACATCATCTAAATTATCATATTCTTACCTCTATTTCATGAATTCGGCAGCTTCCTAATGGAACTTCACAAAAATAAAGAAGTAAGGAAGCTCACTACTATCACTATGTAATAAAATAAATAATGCAATTTGAACGACGAGCAAAGTAAATGTGAACTAAATGATAGACTATAGCAACTCATATCTTTTGTGTCTTTTAACTAGATTAAGTAAGTTATGAGCAAATGTTGTCTAAAACCTCAAGTTGTGTCCTTCAAAGAAGCTGGAACACTTTTAAACATACATAATCCAAATATTCCTCCATAATGATGTCCTGATTAACTACTATCACCAATAAGATATTATATTTTTCATACGAAGTGTAAAGCACATTACATGAATGGTAACATATTGCCACTAAACTGATCTGAAATGCAAAACATACCTTCCATTAACCAAAAGAAATGCAATTGCATGCGAAAGAGGTAAAAGGGGACTGCGCGACTCAGCACACTTGAATCCTGGTAAAAGGATCCTTCCAGATATAAAAACTAAGTTTAACATTATTTAAAAGCAACGCGATAAAGAAAGAAACAAAGAAAGAGATAAAGAATGAAGAAAACATACACTCCGACTTCGTAAACTACAATTGAAGGAATGGAAAGAAGATGATATCCTGCCATAGTAACATTCATGTGTGTGTGTGTGATCTTGTAACGGCATAAAATAGGAATGAAAGAAATAACTTATAAAATAACGAAAAAAAAAATATATCATGTCCAAGTAAGAATTGACTTGAGCAAGAACCTTGATTCAGCAATTACTATCCTCAAGTGTTGGTACCATCTGCATAAGGAAAGAGATTCAGACAAAGCTTAAATGTTTCAAATGATTTGATGCAATACTATAAATGTTATAGAATGAAGGTTGGATTATTATTCTTAATTGTCATAGATTTCTTCCCCCAAGCAATGTTGCACAGCAGTCCAAGGTTGTCTAATAACTAGTTCATGAGGTTTCATTAGAAGTTGTACATAACATATAAGTTGGTAACTATAAGGACATTTTAATAACACAAAACATAATCCACTATGAATATTTATCAGTACTAAGAATTCTTAGCAAATTAATAAAGGGAATGCGACATGTGTTGCCTTAATGTTGCTGGCAGTAGGAAGACCACAAACCGGATCCAAGCAGGACATAGTAACTCCTTGAAAACAAATATGATTTCTCAAATCAGGGAATTTTTAGAGGAGCTTACTAATATAGAAGGCAAAGAAACCCCTCTGCAAGGCTTTAGTTTGTCTTTTGGGATGTTTATCGTTTCTTCGAATGGAGAATTCGATAAGTGTAATAACAATAGTTTAATCACATGATGGATCACATTTAACTCTTGCTATAGAAGTACTCTTATGAAGCAGACAACGGATAGATATAAGAACATCCAACATACAAAGTGCTCGTATTCCCTTTTAGATTCATGAACAAAGGAGAGTATATCAACAAGTACTCATCACAAATCAGAAATACGAGCAACAACATAAATAAATAAATATTCAACACTGGAAGTGAAACTAATAGATTCTGCTCTAAATGTTACACAAACATAAAACTTATGATCAATGCATTTAACCAAAAGATTCTGCTCTAAGTTTTAGATTCTTAGTTAACTGTACGTAGCATGATAACTAACCCAAGTATCAGGTGACCACTATCATTTCTCTCTAGTGTGGCACAATACGAATCACCTACAATGTAGTTTGATGTCATTTTCTAAAAAGCTTACCACACACCTTGCAAGCTATTATGAAAATCAAGAATTCAAAACCATAAAATGTGTGAGTGATCATCTATTACCATAAGTCAGTGACTGTATCATATTCAGCTATAGTAACATGGGTTTGTACTCTTTCAAGGATTTTATCAAGCACTTCGCGTGCGTGCACAAAATGACGTAAAATTTGCAATCCAAAAACAACAATACAGATGAAATATTTAAAATACATAGTGGGGAGTTACTTTCATTGATATCAGGGCCAAATATCTAAAAAACGTCGAAACCAAAAGACATGAAACTGAATTATCTGACGGGCAATTTGCTTATGCAAAACGAAGATGGTGAGGAGAATTTTCGTAAGATTAATTGAATCAAACAACAAAGAGAATAAACTTACCGCTCATGCACGATTTTGATGTTGTTATAGGAATTGAGATGATAATCGAGGACGAATCCTGTTTTCTTCTCCATAGAAACAAGATAACCGAGAGGCGATTGAGACTGCTAGGTCAAAAGTCAAATTATATTGCACAACACAAAAGTTAAAGGACTAGAAATAATAATTATAAATTGATGCCATTAATGTGTTAGTATAAGTGTCATTTTGTAAGAATGACAATCTATAGATTTAAAGTGGCATGTTTATGCTAATGTCATTAATTACTATGAATTAGTGCCACTCACGAATTAACCACATGTGACACCTTTTCTGAAAAGATATTATATAGTAACATATTTTGACTAATGTCATCAATAAGCATAAGTTAATGTCACTAATGCATTAATTATCAGTGACATGTTTTGAAAATGACATTATATAGATCTAGAGTGATAATTTTATACTAATGTCATTAATTAGAACAAGCTAATGACACTATTGTACTAGATATAGCGACAATTTTCAAAAGGTCATTAAATTAATTTCCAGTGACATTTTTAAAAAAATGCCAGTAGTATAATGCCACTATAACCCATATTTGTTGTAGTGGATGAAAATTTTGAAAACCCATCCCATCAAAAAGTGTATCAGGTCTATTTGATGCTTCGAGTGGACATATTTGCTTCAGATCGCGACACGTGTATTTTGCATTTTTTTCTTACCTTCATATTTCTTTAGGTATCAGATTATGACACGTACCAAAGTTAAATATATCCATTCTCTCCACACAGCCCTCGTTAATATCTACGAAATTTTTAGAGGTCGGGTAACCAAATTTTGGATTCGGATTTTAAATTTTTATTTGGATTGAGTTATAATTAAAAGTCATACGTGCCATCCTAGCGTGTGGACCACTTTCAAGATTTTTGGAATGAACAATACTATATCGAGCATGGATTCTCGATATAGACGTAATATCGCAGATGGACTTTCGATATGTAGCTGTTAGCGAACTTCTCTGACTTGGCCCAACTGTTTGTTGGGTTGGCTAGCTCATCGGGTTGTTTGGAAAAGGCCCATATCAACGTGACTCTTTGTTGTAGCGAAAAACAATAAAAATATAATTTAGATTTATCATGATTAAATAATTGAACTTACCTGAAAAATAGACAATAGAATCACCGTCTGAGCTTGTCTCAACCACAATGTCTATGTTGGCGCCAAAGACCCTCCTTAGTTGCCTGATTAACCATCCTACTACTTCCCTAGAACAAATAATAATGAACCTGTAAAGTACAACCATGTTAAACAAATTAAACATACATGTTACTACGTACAAAACATTTATGTACCATTTAATTTAAGATAATATATACATTATTGAAATGTATAACCGTATTGCATTAGCTGGCAAATGAGATTACATGGAGTATATATTTAAAACAGCTGAGCTAAGAGAGAGAAGGAAGAGCTAACAGAATCGGCTAACTAATTTGCTGAGCTGGACTAACAAACTCTTCTAATATAATTACTAATCTACCCCTCTAGTATGAACTATTTACAAAGTGCAAATTAACAGAAATTAACAACTAATCTCAACATCCCCTCCTCAAGTTGGAGCGCAGAGAGGATCAGCAAGCTTCAACTTGGATAACCAATGGAAGAACAGTGGTGCAGCCAAAGGTTTTGTGAAAAAATCTGCAAGCTGTGAAGATCCTGGACAATGCAAAGGAATGAGGAAGCCAGATTTGAAACAGTCCCTAACAATGTGACAGTCAATGTCAAGATGTTTTGTGCGTTCATGGAAGACAGGATTGTGAGTGATGTGCACAGCTGACTTGTTGTCACAATGTAGGGGAATAGGAGCAGGTAGAGTGAGTTGAAAATCCTTCAAAATGTAGGAGATCCATTGAAGTTCACAGGTGGTATTTGCCATACTTCTATATTCTGCTTCACAGGAAGACTTAGAAACTGTTGCCTGCTTCTTTGTCTTCCAACTAATCAAAGAATCACCAAGAAAAACACAGAATCCTGTGAGTGAGCGCCTAGTATCAGGACATGATCCCCAATCAGCATCACTGAATGCTTGGAGATTGAACTATGTAGATGTAGAATAGAACAACCCTAAAGATGGTTGGCCTTTGAGATATTGTAGCACATGCAAAGATGTAGCCCAGTGTTCCTGTGTGGGAGCATGCATGAATTGACTCAACTGGTTGACAATGAAACATATATCTGGTCTTGTCATGTTGAGGTATAATAGTCTACCAACCAGCCTTCTATACTTATCAGCATCAGTGAGAAGAGATCAAGTGGTGGAAAACTTAAGTCCAGCAGCACAGGGAGTAGTTTGTGGCTTTACACCAAGAAGTCCAGTATCTTTCAAAATGTCCAGCACATATTTCCTTTGGTTTATGAATAAACCAGCAGGAGATCTGGTAAGTTCCAATCCCAAGAAGTATTTAGCTTCACCAAGATCTTTGATGGTGAAAGTCTTATGGAGAAATTCCTTAACTTCAATAATCAACTGAAGGGTAGGTCCAGAAACAAGGACATCATCAACATACACTAGAAGAGCCAAGAAGGAAGAACATGATCCTCTAGTGAACAAACAATTGTCAAATTTAGATTGTGAGAAACCAATGGATAAGAGACAGTTGGTAAATTCAAGATTCCATTGTCTTGATGCCTGCTTTAGACCATAGAGGGATTTGTTAAGCTTGCAAACCTGTCCAGCAGTGGCTTTAGTGTAACCTTCAGGAGGTTTGAGAAAAATATCTTCATCAAGGAAACCATGAAGAAAGGCATTGTTTATATCTAGTTGATGAAGATGCCAATTAAACTGTGTAGCAACAGCAAACATTATCCTCACAGTAACAAGTTTAACAACTGGAGAAAAACTATCAATATAGTCAATGCCAAAAATCTGGTTGTATCCTTTTGCAACCAGTCTTGCCTTGTGGCGCTCTATTGTCCCATCAGCTTTCAATTTAAGCTTGAACACCCATTTTGATCCAATGGGATGCTTACCAGGAGGTAAGTCCATCGCAGTCCAAGTATTATTCTCTTCAAGAGCTGCAAGTTCCTGTGCCATTGCTTCTATCCATTGAGGATTAGAAGCAGCTTCTTTATAAGAGTGTGGTTCAGAGTGTGAGGTGAGGTTTGCAAGAAAGCAAAGGTGAGAAGGTGAAATATCAGGGTTTTTCACAAAGGGGAATGTATTAGGTACATATCTAGAACCCAGAAGCTTAGGATTCATAGAGTTGCAAGTAGGATCACTAGAGCAGGTAAGTAAGTAATCTCTGAGATGTTTAGGAGTGGATCATGTTCTTGTACTGCGTCTAGGAGGTATGATATATGTGGAGGATGGAATAGGTGGCAGTGTATGAGGTGGAGAATCTGGTGAAGCAGTGGTATTTGTATCTGCACAATTCTCAGTAGAACTGTGCTGTTGATGAGAATTTTGAGATATAGGTGAGGTATCAGTTATATCTGGAGTAGGGATATGCTCTTGTAGGTGTGGAGTGTGTATAGGAGTATCAATGGTGGCATCTGCTAAAGGTATGTTGGTAGGTAGAGGGTGAGATTCTGCTGCCATGGTATAAGCAGAGAAAGGAAAAGAATCCTCATAAAATGTCACATCTCTACTAGTGACAATTTTGTTTGTGTTAAGATCAAGAACTTTGTATGCCTTTTGTCCAGGAGGATACCCTATAAAGCAACCTTTGAAAGCTCTTTGAGTGAGCTTGTCTTTCTGTGGAGAAGTGTTGGTGAAGTAGCATAAGCAACCAAACACTTTCATAGTAGAGTAATCTGGCTTAGTGCCATATAATTTTTCAAATGGAGTAAGCCAGTCCAGGACATGTGATGGTGTCTTGTTGATAAGAGTTGTAGCCATGAGTAATGCATGACCCCAAAATCTTAATGGCATGTTAGCTTGAAATAGTAAGGCTCTTGTACATTGCAACAGATGCCTATGTTTCTTTTCAACTACACCATTCTGCTGTGGTGAATAGGGAGTAGATTTCTGGTGTGAAATTCCATGCTTTGAGAAGATGGAGTGACATTCAGAATTGGTAAACTCAGTTCCATTATCAGATCTAGCTGTAATGACATGAGATTTAAACAGATTTGCAACAAGATTGATGAAGTAATCAATGAGTCCAGGCACCTGAGTTTTGTTACTCATCAAAAAAGTCCAAGTAGCTCTGCTATAATCATCAACTATAGTTAACACATAATGTGCATTATTAGCTGTAGCTATTCTGTATGGTCCCCAAACATCCATATGAATTAACTCAAAAACAGCAGTACTACAGCTAGAACTGATAGGAAAAGACACTCTTGGTTGTTTGGCTAAGTGACAAACTTCACAAGGATCACTGGTATTATTCAACTTCTTATGCCAGAAATACACTCTATATGTTGAAGAGCAACAAAAGAGGGTTGTCCAAGTCTTTTGTGCCACAAGTGTACATTGAGATTATACTTATTTGAACTAGAAGGTATATTAGTTACTGCATTACAGTGATCTGCAGTTGGAGTACAATCTTGAGGGTCCAGAATGTATAGCTTCCCAAACAGCTTTCCCACAGCAATGACCTTGTTGCTCTTAAGGTCCTGCAATAAGCAGTGTGTGGGATAAAAGATACATATCAGTTGGGAGTCAGAGGTCAATTTAGATACTGAGATCAAATTAAACTTGAACTCAGGCATATGCAGGGCACTCTTTAATTGTAAACATTCATTAATAGCCACATTGCCTATGTGTTTGACAAGTTTAAGAGATCCATCTGGTAAGTATACTGGAGTTGGCATGTGCACTTTAAACAAAGTTGTAAACACAGAGGACTTTACCACCATGTGATTGGAAGCTCCTGAATCTAATATCCACATATCAAGAAGAAGTGAAGGAGTAAAGGATGTACCAGCAAAATCCCCATAATGAGCTAGATTCACTGTTCCAGCATCATATTGCATTCCTCCCTTCCCTTGTTCTTGAGACAAGAAGCTCTTCATGAGCTTAAACAACTCATTTTGCATAGCTTCAGGAATTTGAGATCCCTGACTTGACTTCTCATGAGTAGAAGGTGCAATGCTCTCCACAGCATTTGCAAAGTGTCTGCTATTTCCAGAAGCAGAGGAAGAAGATGTACTCTTCTTGTCTTTCAATTCTTTGTACCAATCAGGAATGCCAACTAGTTGGAAACAAGTATCCCTAGAGTGTCCTTTACTCTTACAATGCTCACAAAATCTATCACTATTCTTCTTCTTGTAATCTTTAGCAGACATGGGAGTAGAGTTAGTCCTAAACTGAGTGTGAGCAGCTAAGGCAAAGCTATCAACAGTATCACTATAGCTAAGATGGACATGTTTCTGCCTCTCAACTCTTAATGCCATTGCATAAGCCTTTTCAACAAGAGGCAAAGGCTCAATGCTCAAAATCTGACTCCTAAGAGCATCATACTCAATGTTTAATCCCATAAGAAACTGCATCAACTTGTTCAATGATTGAAAATCCATAGAGTGTTTTGCAAGTTGACAAACACAAAGTGCAGCAGCCTCACAGTGACATGATACAACAGGAATTAAACAGTTTAATTCATCCCAAAGTCTCTTCAAATTAGTGTAATACTGAGATATACTCATAGATCCTTGAGAAATAGAGGCTACCTCTCTTTGAAGCTGATAAAGGAGAGGACCACTGCTCATTCCATAATGCTCCTCCAATTGATTCCAAAGATCAAAGGCAGTATCAGTGTAGAGAAATGCACGGCTCAGATCATCTTCAATCGAGTACAGCAACCATGATCTGACCATACAATCAACCCTAAGCCATTCTTCATGATCCGGATGAGTAGGATCCGGTTTCTTCTCGGATCGTGTGATGAAACCGAGTTTGCGCTTGGCGCCAAGTGCAATACGCACCGATCGACTCCAAGGAATGTAGTTCTGAATGCCATTGAGCTTCGCAGAGGTAAGGCACATGATCGGATTCTCCGATCCGGTCAGATTCAAAGATCCGAACCGATTTGAGCTGGATCCAGTTAGATCCGGTACAGTAGGGCGAGTAGCGGCGGCGGAAACACCAGGATTAGCGTCGGATTCCGATATATTCGTCATGATGAAGTGAAATTGAGGTAAAATCGACTGCAATAAGTCGAAAATGAAGCTCAAAATGAGCTTAACAATGGCGGAAAGGAAGCTTTAACCGCCTGTAACAATGGCGGAAGAGAGAGAAAATCGCTCGCAAGAGGCGATCAGGAGAGAGAGAAGATATCTGGCTCTGATACCATATTGAAATGTATAACCGTATTGCATTAGCTGGCAAATGAGATTACAGGGAGTATATATACAAAACAGCTGAGCTAAGAGAGAGAAGGAAGAGCTAACAGAACCAGCTAACTAATTTGCTGAGCTGGACTAACAAACTATTCTAATATAATTACTAATCTACCCCTCTAGTATGAACTATTTACAAAGTGCAAATTAACAGAAATTAACAACTAATATCAACATACATACATATATATATATATATATATATATAAATACATACATGAGAGAACACATGGTGACAATAATAACACAGATTTGTGATTTGTATGCGATATATATATGTCCTGAAAAAAGTTTCATTGGGATATAAAGTTAATACAGAACTTGGATGTAACGTTCATCATATACTATAAATATATATAACTAAAACAACATCCGGACAACAAATTTTAAACTTATATGCTTTTATTTTTAATTTTTTCACTTATGCAGCCCTATACATATATATATATATATATATATATATATATATATATAGCTTATACATTCTTTCGTAAATGCTTTGACTTATAATTTTGTGAAAGAACGACTAAGGTTGAGTTTACAAATACAAAATACTAAGAATATTTGATAATTAAATTTAACAAATTGGCTATAATTATTATTTATTGGATCAGCATAGAATTTTATGAATAAAAAGAAAATCGAGTACCAGAAGTACTCCGATCCCAAGAATAAAAAAATCAGCAATCAATTTAGATAATCATTCGGCGCAAGCTAATTTGGATAATTCGGTAATTTTTCGACAGTTAAGTTCTTTAACTGGATGCAAGCTTGCAATTTTGTAATTTTCTTGAAATTTTTTGAGAAAGAAAAACACTTTTAAGATAATTGCACGAGAAGAGGAACGAGAAAACGAAGGAGAGAGAGAGTGAGAGATAAAAAAGAGAAGCTTGCCTTTCGTTGTGTGGAAGCGGATAAAGATGATAGGCCGGACGCGAGGGAGGTGGTGGAGGAGCTGAGGAGAATAAAAGGTTTGCGGCGCGGAGGTGGAGGTGGTGGTGTTGGTGGAATGTTGAGGAGTTCCAATTCCAGCAATGTGGTGGTTCCTTATGTTGTTGTTGGAGGGCTAGTGATTTGAATTTGTTTTGACTGGTCAACGTGATAATCAAGCTGGTGTGGGGTGTATACATGTGGGGAATTTTGACTGGAAAAAAGGTGCCAGATGTTTAGTTTGGTAGTGGGTAAATAGAATGTTGAAAGGGATCTAATGGGTTTCATTTTTCATGGTAGTGTGTTTTTTTTGTAAGAAAAGACAAAGTGAAATAAATATGGAGGTATGATGAACTGACACTACTGACACCAGAAATATGGAGGTATGAATGCACACGTAAAAGATGCATATTGTCATTTGGAGATTTGGAATTTGAAACTATGATGAAAATTGTGAAAACCCATCCCATCAAAAGGTGTATCAGGTCTATTTCCTGCTTCCAGTGGACATAGTTGCTTCAGATCGCGACACGTCACAGTGTATTTTGCATTTTTTTTCTTACCATCATATTTCTTTAGCTATCAGATTATGACATGTACCAAAGTTAAATATACCCACTCTCTCCACACAGCCCTCGTTAATATCTACGAAATTTTCAGAGGTCGGATAACCAAATTTTGGATTCAGATTTTGAATTTTTAATTGGCTTGAGTTATAATTGAAAGTCATACGTGCCATCCTAGCGTGGGGACCACTTTCAAGATTTTTGGAATGACCAATGCTATATCGAGCATGGATTCTCGATATAGATGTAATATCGCAGATGGACTTTCGATATGTAGCTGTTAGCGAACTTCTCTGACTTGGCCCAACTGTTTGTTGGGTCGGCTAGCTCATCGGGTTGTTTGGAAAAGGCCCATATCAACGTGAGTTTTTGTTGTAGCGAAAAACAATAAAAAAAATAATTTAGATTTATCATGATTAAATAATTGAACTTACCTGAAAAATAGACAATAGAATCACCGTCTGAGCTTGTCTCAACCACAATGTCTATGTTGGCGCCAAAGACCCTCCTTAGTTGCCTGATTAACCATCCTACTACTTCCCTAGAACAAATAACAATGAACCTGTAAAATACAACCATGTTAAACAAATTAAACATACTTGTTACTACGTACAAAATATTTATGTACCATTTAATTTAAGATAATATATACATATATATACATATATATATATATATAAATACATACCTGAGAGAACACATGGTGACAATAATAACACAGATTTGTGACTTGTATGCGATATATATATGTCCTGAAAAAAGTTTCATTGGGATATAAAGTTAATACAGAACTTGGATGTAACATTCATCATATACTATAAATATATATAACTAAAACAATATCCGGACAACAAATTTTAAACTTATATGCTTTTATTTATAATTTTTTCACTTATGCAGCCCTATATATATATATATATATATATATATATATATATAGCTTATACATTCTTTCGTAAATGCTTTGACTTATAATTTTGTGAAAGAACGACTAAGGTTGAGTTTACAAATACAAAATACTAAGAATATTTGATAATTAAATTTAACAAATTGGCTATAATTATTATTTATTGGATCAGCATAGAATTTTATGAATAAAAAGAAAATCGAGTACTAGAAGTACTCCGATCCCAAGAATAAAAAAATCAGCAATCAATTTAGATAATCATTCGGCGCAAGCTAATTTGGATAATTCGGTAATTTTTCGACAGTTAAGTTCTTTAACTGGATGCAAGCTTGCAATTTTGTAATTTTCTTGAAATTTTTTGAGAAAGAAAAACACTTTTAAGATAATTGCACGAGAAGAGGAACGAGAAAACGAAGGAGAGAGAGAGTGAGAGATAAAAAAGAGAAGCTTGCCTTTCGTTGTGTGGAAGCGGATAAAGATGATAGGCCGGACGCGAGGGAGGTGGTGGAGGAGCTGAGGAGAATAAAAGGTTTGCGGCGCGGAGGTGGAGGTGGTGGTGTTGGTGGAATGTTGAGGAGTTCCAATTCCAGCAATGTGGTGGTTCCTTATGTTGTTGTTGGAGGGCTAGTGATTTGAATTTGTTTTGACTGGTCAACGTGATAATCAAGCTGGTGTGGGGTGTATACATGTGGGGAATTTTGACTGGAAAAAAGGTGCCAGATGTTTAGTTTGGTAGTGGGTAAATAGAATGTTGAAAGGGATCTAATGGGTTTCATTTTTCATGGTAGTGTGTTTTTTTTGTAAGAAAAGACAAAGTGAAATAAATATGGAGGTATGATGAACTGACACTACTGACACCAGAAATATGGAGGTATGAATGCACACGTAAAAGATGCATATTGTCATTTGGAGATTTGGAATTTGAAACTATGATGAAAATTGTGAAAACCCATCCCATCAAAAGGTGTATCAGGTCTATTTCCTGCTTCCAGTGGACATAGTTGCATCAGATCGCGACACGTCACAGTGTATTTTGCATTTTTTTTCTTACCATCATATTTCTTTAGCTATCAGATTATGACATGTACCAAAGTTAAATATACCCACTCTCTCCACACAGCCCTCATTAATATCTACGAAATTTTCAGAGGTCGGATAACCAAATTTTGGATTCAGATTTTGAATTTTTAATTGGCTTGAGTTATAATTGAAAGTCATACGTGCCATCCTAGCGTGGGGACCACTTTCAAGATTTTTGGAATGACCAATGCTATATCGAGCATGGATTCTCGATATAGATGTAATATCGCATATGGACTTTCGATATGTAGCTGTTAGCGAACTTCTCTGACTTGGCCCAACTGTTTGTTGGGTCGGCTAGCTCATCGGGTTGTTTGGAAAAGGCCCATATCAACGTGACTTTTTGTTGTAGCGAAAAACAATAAAAAAAATAATTTAGATTTATCATGATTAAATAATTGAACTTACCTGAAAAATAGACAATAGAATCACCGTCTGAGCTTGTCTCAACCACAATGTCTATGTTGGCGCCAAAGACCCTCCTTAGTTGCCTGATTAACCATCCTACTACTTCCCTAGAACAAATAACAATGAACCTGTAAAATACAACCATGTTAAACAAATTAAACATACTTGTTACTACGTACAAAATATTTATGTACCATTTAATTTAAGATAATATATACATATATATACATATATATATATATATATATATATAAATACATACCTGAGAGAACACATGGTGAGAATAATAACACAGATTTGTGACTTGTATGCGATATATATATGTCCTGAAAAAAGTTTCATTGGGATATAAAGTTAATACAGAACTTGGATGTAACATTCATCATATACTATAAATATATATAACTAAAACAATATCCGGACAACAAATTTTAAACTTATATGCTTTTATTTATAATTTTTTCACTTATGCAGCCCTATATATATATATATATATATATATATATATATATATATATAGCTTATACATTCTTTCGTAAATGCTTTGACTTATAATTTTGTGAAAGAACGACTAAGGTTGAGTTTACAAATACAAAATACTAAGAATATTTGATAATTAAATTTAACAAATTGGCTATAATTATTATTTATTGGATCAGCATAGAATTTTATGAATAAAAAGAAAATCGAGTACCAGAAGTACTCCGATCCCAAGAATAAAAAAATCAGCAATCAATTTAGATAATCATTCGGCGCAAGCTAATTTGGATAATTCGGTAATTTTTCGACAGTTAAGTTCTTTAACTGGATGCAAGCTTGCAATTTTGTAATTTTCTTGAAATTTTTTCAGAAAGAAAAACACTTTTAAGATAATTGCACGAGAAGAGGAACGAGAAAACGAAGGAGAGAGAGAGTGAGAGATAAAAAAGAGAAGCTTGCCTTTCGTTGTGTGGAAGCGGATAAAGATGATAGGCCGGACGCGAGGGAGGTGGTGGAGGAGCTGAGGAGAATAAAAGGTTTGCGGCGCGGAGGTGGAGGTGGTGGTGTTGGTGGAATGTTGAGGAGTTCCAATTCCAGCAATGTGGTGGTTCCTTATGTTGTTGTTGGAGGGCTAGTGATTTGAATTTGTTTTGACTGGTCAACGTGATAATCAAGCTGGTGTGGGGTGTATACATGTGGGGAATTTTGACTGGAAAAAAGGTGCCAGATGTTTAGTTTGGTAGTGGGTAAATAGAATGTTGAAAGGGATCTAATGGGTTTCATTTTTCATGGTAGTGTGTTTTTTTTGTAAGAAAAGACAAAGTGAAATAAATATGGAGGTATGATGAACTGACACTACTGACACCAGAAATATGGAGGTATGAATGCACACGTAAAAGATGCATATTGTCATTTGGAGATTTGGAATTTGAAACTATGATGAAAATTGTGAAAACCCATCCCATCAAAAGGTGTATCAGGTCTATTTCCTGCTTCCAGTGGACATAGTTGCTTCAGATCGCGACACGTCACAGTGTATTTTGCATTTTTTTTTCTTACCATCATATTTCTTTAGCTATCAGATTATGACATGTACCAAAGTTAAATATACCCACTCTCTCCACACAGCCCTCGTTAATATCTACGAAATTTTCAGAGGTCGGATAACCAAATTTTGGATTCAGATTTTGAATTTTTAATTGGCTTGAGTTATAATTGAAAGTCATACGTGCCATCCTAGCGTGGGGACCACTTTCAAGATTTTTGGAATGACCAATGCTATATCGAGCATGGATTCTCGATATAGATGTAATATCGCATATGGACTTTCGATATGTAGCTGTTAGCGAACTTCTCTGACTTGGCCCAACTGTTTGTTGGGTCGGCTAGCTCATCGGGTTGTTTGGAAAAGGCCCATATCAACGTGACTTTTTGTTGTAGCGAAAAACAATAAAAAAAATAATTTAGATTTATCATGATTAAATAATTGAACTTACCTGAAAAATAGACAATAGAATCACCGTCTGAGCTTGTCTCAACCACAATGTCTATGTTGGCGCCAAAGACCCTCCTTAGTTGCCTGATTAACCATCCTACTACTTCCCTAGAACAAATAACAATGAACCTGTAAAATACAACCATGTTAAACAAATTAAACATACTTGTTACTACGTACAAAATATTTATGTACCATTTAATTTAAGATAATATATACATATATATACATATATATATATATAAATACATACCTGAGAGAACACATGGTGAGAATAATAACACAGATTTGTGACTTGTATGCGATATATATATGTCCTGAAAAAAGTTTCATTGGGATATAAAGTTAATACAGAACTTGGATGTAACATTCATCATATACTATAAATATATATAACTAAAACAATATCCGGACAACAAATTTTAAACTTATATGCTTTTATTTATAATTTTTTCACTTATGCAGCCCTATATATATATATATATATATATATAGCTTATACATTCTTTCGTAAATGCTTTGACTTATAATTTTGTGAAAGAACGACTAAGGTTGAGTTTACAAATACAAAATACTAAGAATATTTGATAATTAAATTTAACAAATTGGCTATAATTATTATTTATTGGATCAGCATAGAATTTTATGAATAAAAAGAAAATCGAGTACCAGAAGTACTCCGATCCCAAGAATAAAAAAATCAGCAATCAATTTAGATAATCATTCGGCGCAAGCTAATTTGGATAATTCGGTAATTTTTCGACAGTTAAGTTCTTTAACTGGATGCAAGCTTGCAATTTTGTAATTTTCTTGAAATTTTTTGAGAAAGAAAAACACTTTTAAGATAATTGCACGAGAAGAGGAACGAGAAAACGAAGGAGAGAGAGAGTGAGAGATAAAAAAGAGAAGCTTGCCTTTCGTTGTGTGGAAGCGGATAAAGATGATAGGCCGGACGCGAGGGAGGTGGTGGAGGAGCTGAGGAGAATAAAAGGTTTGCGGCGCGGAGGTGGAGGTGGTGGTGTTGGTGGAATGTTGAGGAGTTCCAATTCCAGCAATGTGGTGGTTCCTTATGTTGTTGTTGGAGGGCTAGTGATTTGAATTTGTTTTGACTGGTCAACGTGATAATCAAGCTGGTGTGGGGTGTATACATGTGGGGAATTTTGACTGGAAAAAAGGTGCCAGATGTTTAGTTTGGTAGTGGGTAAATAGAATGTTGAAAGGGATCTAATGGGTTTCATTTTTCATGGTAGTGTGTTTTTTTTGTAAGAAAAGACAAAGTGAAATAAATATGGAGGTATGATGAACTGACACTACTGACACCAGAAATATGGAGGTATGAATGCACACGTAAAAGATGCATATTGTCATTTGGAGATTTGGAATTTGAAACTATGATGAAAATTGTGAAAACCCATCCCATCAAAAGGTGTATCAGGTCTATTTCCTGCTTCCAGTGGACATAGTTGCTTCAGATCGCGACACGTCACAGTGTATTTTGCATTTTTTTTCTTACCATCATATTTCTTTAGCTATCAGATTATGACATGTACCAAAGTTAAATATACCCACTCTCTCCACACAGCCCTCGTTAATATCTACGAAATTTTCAGAGGTCGGATAACCAAATTTTGGATTCAGATTTTGAATTTTTAATTGGCTTGAGTTATAATTGAAAGTCATACGTGCCATCCTAGCGTGGGGACCACTTTCAAGATTTTTGGAATGACCAATGCTATATCGAGCATGGATTCTCGATATAGATGTAATATCGCATATGGACTTTCGATATGTAGCTGTTAGCGAACTTCTCTGACTTGGCCCAACTGTTTGTTGGGTCGGCTAGCTCATCGGGTTGTTTGGAAAAGGCCCATATCAACGTGACTTTTTGTTGTAGCGAAAAACAATAAAAAAAATAATTTAGATTTATCATGATTAAATAATTGAACTTACCTGAAAAATAGACAATAGAATCACCGTCTGAGCTTGTCTCAACCACAATGTCTATGTTGGCGCCAAAGACCCTCCTTAGTTGCCTGATTAACCATCCTACTACTTCCCTAGAACAAATAACAATGAACCTGTAAAATACAACCATGTTAAACAAATTAAACATACTTGTTACTACGTACAAAATATTTATGTACCATTTAATTTAAGATAATATATACATATATATACATATATATATATATAAATACATACCTGAGAGAACACATGGTGAGAATAATAACACAGATTTGTGACTTGTATGCGATATATATATGTCCTGAAAAAAGTTTCATTGGGATATAAAGTTAATACAGAACTTGGATGTAACATTCATCATATACTATAAATATATATAACTAAAACAATATCCGGACAACAAATTTTAAACTTATATGCTTTTATTTATAATTTTTTCACTTATGCAGCCCTATATATATATATATATATATATATATATATATATATATAGCTTATACATTCTTTCGTAAATGCTTTGACTTATAATTTTGTGAAAGAACGACTAAGGTTGAGTTTACAAATACAAAATACTAAGAATATTTGATAATTAAATTTAACAAATTGGCTATAATTATTATTTATTGGATCAGCATAGAATTTTATGAATAAAAAGAAAATCGAGTACCAGAAGTACTCCGATCCCAAGAATAAAAAAATCAGCAATCAATTTAGATAATCATTCGGCGCAAGCTAATTTGGATAATTCGGTAATTTTTCGACAGTTAAGTTCTTTAACTGGATGCAAGCTTGCAATTTTGTAATTTTCTTGAAATTTTTTGAGAAAGAAAAACACTTTTAAG
The DNA here is from genome assembly GCA_948329865.1 of Linaria vulgaris. Lineage (NCBI taxonomy): Eukaryota > Viridiplantae > Streptophyta > Magnoliopsida > Lamiales > Plantaginaceae > Linaria > Linaria vulgaris. The sequence continues at coordinate 7,409,946 of OX415249.1, read as the reverse complement.
ATAATTGCACGAGAAGAGGAACGAGAAAACGAAGGAGAGAGAGAGTGAGAGATAAAAAAGAGAAGCTTGCCTTTCGTTGTGTGGAAGCGGATAAAGATGATAGGCCGGACGCGAGGGAGGTGGTGGAGGAGCTGAGGAGAATAAAAGGTTTGCGGCGCGGAGGTGGAGGTGGTGGTGTTGGTGGAATGTTGAGGAGTTCCAATTCCAGCAATGTGGTGGTTCCTTATGTTGTTGTTGGAGGGCTAGTGATTTGAATTTGTTTTGACTGGTCAACGTGATAATCAAGCTGGTGTGGGGTGTATACATGTGGGGAATTTTGACTGGAAAAAAGGTGCCAGATGTTTAGTTTGGTAGTGGGTAAATAGAATGTTGAAAGGGATCTAATGGGTTTCATTTTTCATGGTAGTGTGTTTTTTTTGTAAGAAAAGACAAAGTGAAATAAATATGGAGGTATGATGAACTGACACTACTGACACCAGAAATATGGAGGTATGAATGCACACGTAAAAGATGCATATTGTCATTTGGAGATTTGGAATTTGAAACTATGATGAAAATTGTGAAAACCCATCCCATCAAAAAGTGTATCAGGCCTATTTGCTGCTTCTAGTGGACATAGTTGCTTCAGATCGCGACACGTCACAGTGTATATTTCATTTTTTTTCTTACCATCATATTTCTTTAGCTATCAGATTATGACACGTACCAAAGTTAAATATACCCACTCTCTCCACATAGCCCTCGTTAATATCTACGAAATTTTCAGAGGTCGGATAACCAAATTTTGGATTCAGATTTTGAATTTTTATTTGGATTGAGTTATAATTGAAAGTCATACGTGCCATCCTAGCGTGGGGACCACTTTCAAGATTTTTGGAATGACCAATGCTATATCGAGCATGGATTCTCGATATAGATGTAATATCGCATATGGACTTTCGATATGTAGCTGTTAGCGAACTTTTCTGACTTGGCCCAACTATTTGTTGGGTCGGCTAGCTCATCAGGTTGTTTGGAAAAGGCCCATATCAACGTGACTTTTTGTTGTAGCGAAAAACAATAAAAATATAATTTAGATTTATCATGATTAAATAATTGAACTTACCTGAAAAACAGTAGAATCACCGTCTGAGCTTGTCTCAACCACAATGTCTATGTTGGCGCCAAAGACCCTCCTTAGTTGCCTGATTAATCATCCTACTACTTCCCTAGAACAAATAATAATGAACCTGTAAAATACAACCATGTTAAACAAATTAAACATACATGTTACTACGTACAAAACATTTATGTACCATTTAATTTAAGATAATATATACATACATATATATATATATATATATATAAATACATACCTGAGAGAACACATGGTGATAATAATAACACAGATTTGTGATTTGTATGCGATATATATATATATGTCCTGAAAGAAGTTTCATTGGGATATAAAGTTAATACCGAACTTGGATGTAACGTTCATCATATACTATAAATATATATAACTAAAACAACATCCGGACAACAAATTTTAAACTTATATGCTTTTATTTTTAATTTTTTCACTTATGCAGCCCTATACACACACACACACACACACACACACACACACATATATATATATATATATATATATAGCTTATACATTCTTTCGTAAATGCTTTGACTTATAATTTTGTGAAAGAACGACTAAGGTCGAGTTTACAAATACAAAATACTAAGAATATTTGATAATTAAATTTAACAAATTGGCTATAATTATTATTTATTGGATCAGCATAGAATTTTATTAATAAAAAGAAAATCGAGTACCAGAAGTACTCCGATCCCAAGAATAAAAAAATCATCAATCAATTTAGATAATCATTCGGCGCAAGCTAATTTGGATAATTCGGTAATTTCCTGACAGTTAAGTTCTTTAACTGGATGCAAGTTTGTAATTTTGTAATTTTCTTGAAATTTTTTGAGAAAGAAAAACACTTTTAAGATAATTGCACGAGAAGAGGAACGAGAAAACGAAGGAGAGAGAGAGAGATAAAAAAGAGGAGCTTGCCTTTCGTTGCGTGGCAGCAGATAAAGATGATAGGCCCAACGCGAGGGAGGTGGTGGAGGAGCTGAGGAGAATAAAAGGTTTGCGGCGCGGAGGTGGAGGTGGTGGTGGTGGTGGAATGTTGAGGAGTTCGAATTCCAGCAATGTGGTGGTTCCTGATGTTGTTGTTGGAGGGCTAGTGATTTGAATTTGTTTTGGCTGGTCAATGTGATAATCAAACTGGTGTGGGTGTATACATGTGGGGAATGTGGGTGTATACATGTGGGGAATTTTGACTGGAAAAAAGATGTCAGGTGTTTAGTTTGGTAGTGGGTAAATAGAATGTTGAAAGGGATCTAATGGGTTTCATTTTTTATGGTAGTGTGTTTTGTTTGTAAGAAAAGACAAAGTGAAATAAATATGGAGGTATGATGAACTGACACTACTAACACCAGAAATATGGAGGTATGAATTCACACGTAAAAGATGCATATTGTCATTTGGAGATTTGGAATTTGAAACTATGATGAAAATTGTGAAAACCCATCCCATTAAAAAGTGTATCAGGTCTATTTGCTGCTTCCAGTGGACATAGTTGCTTCAGATCCCGACACGTCACAGTGTATTTTGTATTTTTTTTCTAACCATCATATTTCTTTAGCTTTCAGATTATGACACGTACCAAAGTTAAATATACCCACTCTCTCCACACAGCCCTCGTTAATATCTACGAAATTTTCAGAGGTCGGATAACTAAATTTTGGATTCAGATTTTGAATTTTTATTTGGATTGAGTTATAATTAAAAGTCATACGTGCCATCCTAGCGTGGGGACCACTTTCAAGATTTTTGGAATGACCAATACTATATCGAGCATGGATTCTCGATATAGACGTAATATCGCAGATGGACTTTCGATATGTAGCTATTAGCGAACTTCTCTGACTTGGCCCAACTGTTTGTTGGGTCGGCTAGCTCATCGGGTTTTTTGGAAAAGGCCCATATCAACGTGACTTTTTGTTGTAGCGAAAAACAATAAAAATATCATTTAGATTTATCATGATTAAATAATTGAACTTACCTGAAAAATAGACAGTAGAATCACCGTCTGAGCTTGTCTCAACCAAAATGTCTATGTTGGCGCCAAAGACCCTCCTTAGTTGCCTGATTAACCATCCTACTACTTCCCTAGAACAAATAATAATGAACCTGTAAAATACAACCATGTTAAACAAATTAAACATACATGTTACTCAGTTACTACGTACAAAACATTTACGTACCATTTAATTTAAGATAATATACATATATATATATATAAATACATACCTGAGAGAACACATGGTGACAATAATAACACAGATTTGTGATTTGTATGCGATATATATATGTCCTGAAAAAAGTTTCATTGGGATATAAAGTTAATACAGAACTTCGATGTAAAGTTCATCATATACTATAAATATATATAACTAAAACAACATCCGGACAACAAATTTTAAACTTATATGCTTTTATTTTTAATTTTTGCACTTATGCAGCCCTATACATATATATATATATATATATATATATATATATATATATATATATATATATAGCTTATACATTCTTTCGTAAATGCTTTGACTTATAATTTTGTGAAAGAACGACTACGGTTGAGTTTACATATACAAAATACTAAGAATATTTGATAATTAAATTTAACAAATTGGCTATAATTATTATTTATTGGATCAGCATAGAATTTTATTAATAAAAAGAAAATCGAGTACCAGAAGTACTCCGATCCCAAGGATAAAAAATATCAGCAATCAATTTAGATAATCATGTTAGCATATTATATTATAGTTGTATATTAATTGTGTTAAGGGTAATTTAGTCTTTTAGTTGTATTGTATATATATGTAAATCTTGTAAACCCTAGATCTAATCCACATTCTTGTTTTGTAAGATCATGGCTTTGTTCTTGAATGTTATCATGGCATCAGAGCCAAATCTCTGACCCAATCGGTAGGTAAACACGACACCACACCGATCGAACTCACCGCTGGTTTCTGGTAATCCGCTGCACTCACTGAACTTGTTGGTGTGTTAATTTTGATTTTGATTTGGTGCAATTTTTGTTCGATTTGTTGCCCCAATTCTGTTTCTGGGTTAGTCTTGCTTTGTGTATTGCTGCAATTCTCGATTTCTGTTATCATGACGGGAGGGGATGATTCGTTGCAATCGATTAGTGTTCTTTTTGATGGGAAAAACTATGGGTATTGGAGTTATGTTATGAAAAACTTTCTAAAAGGGAAGAAGATGTGGAATTATATTTCTGGTGTTTTGGTTTCTCCTAAGTCATATGATGCTAATTTTGTTGAGTTATTGGATGTGTGGGATACCAATAATTCTAAAATTATTACTTGGATTAACAATTCTGTTGAGCATAAGATTGGTGTTCAGTTAGCTAAGTTTGATACTGCAAAAGAAGTTTGGGACCATTTGGAGAGGTTGTATGTGAGGTCCAACTTTGCTATTCAATATCAACTTGAAGGAGAAATTCGTGCTCTTACACAGGGCGATCGAAGTGTTCAAGAGTTTTACTCTGAGATGACAAACTTTTGGGATCAGTTGGCTATGACAGAATGCGCTGAACTGAAAGCATTCGGTCCGTATATTGAAAGGCGAGAACAACAACGTTTGGTTTAACTGTTGTACAATCTCCGCTCTGAGTATGAAGGCATCCGTGGATCAATTCTGCACCGTACTCCTTTGCCTTCAGTTGATTCAGTTGTGCATGAATTGTTGGTTGAAGAAACCCGCCTCAAGACTCAAATTGAGAAGTCCACTCCTGTTGGTTCTGTTTTGGTTACTCAGCCTAGTCATACCAGATCTAAAGAAAAGAGTTATGATAAGGATGAGTGTCGCTATTGTCATGAAAAGGGTCATTGGAAGAATCAGTGTCCTTTATTGAACCAGAAAGGCAAACCACAACAGGAATATGGAAAGAGGCCAAGTGACAAACCTTCATATTCACAGAATCTTCATTTTGGAGGACAGCCTAATACAGCTGCTGTCATGCCTACATTGGATCCAGCTTCTGTCGATTCATCTTTGTCAGACAACGCATCTTTGGTTAATCTATTGCAGAACCTTCTTCAGGCAAACAAAAACCAGTCTCCACCATATGCTATGTCTGCTCCATCCACATCAGGTAGAAACTCGTCCTTATGGGTGTTGGATTCTGGAGCATCTCATCACATGTCTCCTGATCGCAACTCATTTGTATCTATGTCTCATGTGTTACCACCTACATCTGTTATGACTATTGATAGCACTCCTATGCCAGTAGTAGGTGTTGGTACAATTCAAACAGAAAATCTCTCACTACCTGATGTTTATTGTATTCCTAAATTGGCTATGAATCTTATTTCTGTTGGTTAATTGTGTGATCGTGGTCTTGATGTTTACTTTTCCTCTACTTCTTGTCATGTGCAGGATCCGAAATCAAAGAGAATACTTGGGACTGGAAGTAGAGCGGGGGGGCTTTATGTTTTGGATGGCATGAAGGTTGATGGTCAGTTTGCAGCTACGAGTATTGATCTATCTACCTTTCATTTGAATTCTTCTTCTTAGAAGTTTTACGTATGGCACTCTAGACTAGGTCATGTATCTGGATCTTGTCTGCGTTTTTTATGTAATAGTGGTGTTTTGGGAGACTTGTAGTCTCATGATATTTCTGATTGTAGTGGATGTAAACTTGGGAAGTTTTCTGCAAAACCTTTTAATCACAGTACATCCACTTCTTTTGCACCATTTGATTTGATTCATTCTGATGTTTGGCGACCTGCCCCTATTCCTACAAAGGGGGGGTCACGATATTATGTTTCTTTCATTGATGACTATACTCGTTATTGTTGGGTTTACTTGATGAAAAATCGTTATGAATTCATTGATGTGTATGCTCACTTTGCTGCATATGTGAAAACTCAACACTCTAAAGTCATAAAATGTTTAAGATCTGATTTGGGTGGGGAATATACGAGTAATGCACTCTCTGACACTCTTCTTAGTGATGGTATTGTGCACCAATCATCTTATACAGGCACACCCCAGCAAAATGGTGTGGCTGAAAGAAAACATAGGCATATTGTTGAAACGGCACGTTCTATGCTTTTGTCTGCTAGTGTACCTAGTGAGTATTGGGGAGAAGCAGTTCTCACTGATGTTTATATCATAAATAGAGTTCCAACTCCTAAGAATGCAGGTATCTCTCCATATGCTAAGTTATTTGGTCAAACTCCTGATTATTCTCATTTGCGGGTTTTTGGGTCCACATGTTTTGCTCTTCGTCCACATGTTGAGCGAACTAAGTTGTCTTCACGTGTTGCAATATGTGTCTTTTTGGGATATGGAAATGGTCAGAAGGGTTATCGGTGTTATGATCCAGGTGCTAGAAAATGTTATGTTTCTCCTCATGTTCACTTTATTGAGCATATTCCATATTTTTCCATTCCGAGAAGCTCCCATAATGTGACACGGTCTGATATTATTCACATTGACCCATTTACTCTTGATGTTTCTGATATTGGAACTAATGATCCAACTGGTGAGAATATTGGTATTGGTGATGTTGTTGGGGATGACAATATTGGTGTTGGTGATGGAGATGACTTGGGCGCTGCTGAAGAGTTACCCCCTCATGTCCCTTCTCTTACGATTTTGGATCCAGCTCAGGAGCGGTATCCCAGGCGTACTCGTAAGTCTACTCAACTGCCTGATTTCATTTACTCTTGTTATTCTCAGCCTTTTGTTTCCTTTTTTGCATCTGTTTGGCCTCTTTGTGAGCCTACCTCTTATTCTGAGGCGGCACAAGATATTGTTTGGCAAGAAGCTATGGCTGAGGAACTATCAGCTTTGAACAAAAATCACACTTGGGACTTGGTTCCTCTTCCAGTAGGGAAAAAGTCAATTGGTTCTCGATGGGTCTATAAAATTAAAACCAAAGATGATGGTTCAGTTGAGCGATATAAGGCTCGTCTAGTGGCAAAATGATTTGCTCAACAATATGGCATGGATTATGAGGAGACCTTTGCTCCTGTGGCTAAGATGACATATGTCAGAGTTCTTATTGTAGTTGCATCAGTACGACAATGGTATATTTCACAGATGGATGTGAAAAATGCATTCTTGAATGGTGATTTACATGAGGAAGTGTATATGGCACCTCCTCCAGGTGTTCCTCATGATCAAGGACATGTGTGTAGACTTAAGAAAGCATTATATGGGCTTAAGCAAGCTCCAAGAGCTTGGTTTGAGAAATTTTCTACAACTATTTGTTCTCTTGGCTTCTCCTCTAGTCCTAATGATTCATCCTTATTTGTTAAATGCAGTTATGTTGGTCGCATAATGCTTTTACTGTATGTTGATGATATGATTATTACAGGTGACGATGTTGAGGGTATCAAGGTGTTGAAACACACCTTATCTCGTTTGTTTGATATGAAGGATTTGGGTCCTCTTCGTTACTTTATAGGTATTGAAGTCGTCTCATCTCCAAAGGGCTATCTTTTGTCTCAGTCGAAGTATACTTCAGATATTTTAGAGCGAGCTCGTCTTATAGGCACTCGTGTTACTGCTACTCCTATAGAGGTAAATGTTCGTTATACTCCTACTAGCGGCACACTTCTTCCGGATCCCACTTTGTACAGGTCTATTGTTGGTAGTTTGGTATACTTGACTATTACCCGACCGGATATTGCTTATGCGGTCCATATTGTTAGCCAGTTTGTTGCTGCACCTACCTCTGATCATTGGGCTGCTGTTACTCGCATTCTTCGTTATCTTCGTGGTACTATTTATCAGAGTCTGTTGTTTCCTTCGAGTTCTTCCTTAGAACTTCGAGCATATACGGATGCAGACTGGGCTAGTGATCCATCCGATTGAAAATCTACCACTGGATACTTTATTTTTCTAGGTGATTCTCTCATCTCTTGGAAAAGCAAGAAACAAGATGTTGTTTCTCGTTCTTCTACCGAGGCAGAGTATCGTGCTATGGCTTCCACCACAACTGAACTTGTTACGTTACGACGGTTGTTAGGTGATATGGGGGTGTTGTTGTCATCCCCTACACCCATGTATTGTGATAACAAAAGTGTTGTTCAGATTGCTCATAACTCTGTTTTTTATGAGCGTACCAAACATATTGAGATCGATTGTCATGTGACTCGACATCATTTTCAGCATGGTGTTATCTCTCTACCGTTCATTTCGTCTTCGATGCAGTTGGCTGACTTCTTTACGAAGGCACATACGATTCAACGACACAACTTCTTTGTTGGCAAACTCTCGTTACTTATTGCAGTACCTTCTCGAGTTTGAGGGGGGTGTTAGCATATTATATTATAGTTGTATATTAATTGTGTTAAGGGTAGTTTAGTCTTTTAGTTGTATTGTATATATATGTAAATATTGTAAACCCTAGATCTAATCCACATTCTTGTTTTGTAAGATCATGGCTTTGTTCTTGAATGTTATCAAATCATTCGGCACAAGCTAATTTGGATAATTCGGTAATTTCCCGACAGTTAAGTTCTTTAACTGGACGCAAGCTTGTAATTTTGTAATTTTCTTGAAATTTTTTGAGAAAGAAAAACACTTTTAAGATAATTGCACGAGAAGAGGAACGCGAAAACGAAGGAGAGAGAGAGAGAGAGAGAGAGAGAGAGATAAAAAAATGAGCTTGCCTTTCGTTGCGTGGCAGCGGATAAAGATGATAGGCCGGACGCGAGGGAGGTGGTGGAGGAGCTGAGGAGAATAAAAGGTTTGCGGCGCGGAGGTGGAGGTGGTGGTGGTGGTGGAATGTCGAGGAGTTCCAATTCCAGCAATGTGGTGGTTCCTGATGTTGTTGTTGGAGGGCTAGTGATTTGAATTTGTTTTGGCTGGTCAATGTGATAATCAAACTGGTGTGGGGTGTACACATGTGGGGAATTTTGACTGGAAAAAAGGTGTCAGGTGTTTAGTTTGGTACTGGGTAAATAAAATGTTGAAAGGGATCTAATGGGTTTCATTTTTCATGGTAGTGTGTTTTGTTTGTAAGAAAAGACAAAGTGAAATAAATATGGAGGTATGATGAACTGACACTACTGACACCAGAAATATGGAGGTATGAATGCACACGTAAAAGATGCATATTGTCATTTGGAGATTTGGAATTTGAAACTATGATGAAAATTGTGAAAACCCATCCCATCAAAAAGTGTATCAAGTCTATTTGATGCTTCCAGTGGACATAGTTGCTTCAGATCGCGACACGTCACAGTGTATTTTGCATTATTTTTCTTACCTTCATATTTCTTTTGCTATCAGATTATGACACGTACCAAAGTTAAATATACACACTCTCTCCACACAACCCTCGTTAATATCTACGAAATTTTCAGAGGTCGGATAACCAAATTTTGGATTCGGATTTTGAATTTTTATTTGGATGGAGTTATAATTAAAAGTCATATTCAGATTAAATGTGTCTTTTGTTAAGTTTTCTTTCTTTTGAAAAACTTGGTGCCGCTTGAAGATGACGGCGCCACCGCCCAGAACAGAGCTACGATGACTTTTGAATATTTGAGAAAAAAAATAAGAAGGGAATTCAATTAACGTTGATTCGATGTTCTATTTTAAAAAAATGTTTGTAGTTTATCAATTAAAAAAGCAGTAATATGGTAATTATAAGCGAAGTTTTTTTTTCTTTGTTTGGTATTATTAGCAAAGTTGGTGGATTTGTGTTTCTTGTAGTTTAAAGCGCAGGAGAGACGGATTTTGAACTATTGCTTTTTTTTTTAGAAAGAACTATTTCATATTTACTTCGTTGTTGAATTAAGTGAAATCATTAGTGATATTCAGTATATTCTTGTAAGTGTAGTGTTTGGTGAAATTTTCATGATTATTTGGGTGTATTTATTGTTCTTGAATCCATGAAAACTCGAAAAGCTGAGCAATGCCAGCAGTGAATGTGGAGAGAGAGAGGGAGAAGACAGAGAAACCAAAAAATAAAATAATTATTTATACAAAAACCCAGTTGAAAATTGAAATATGAAAGTGTACCCATGGTTAACTGCCTCATAACTTTGCCGTGGTGTTGTGTACAAGAAAGGAGGTAAAAAAAAAGTCTTCAAAATTGAAGCAATAAATGGTAAGCAAGCAGATCCACGTGTCGCGATATTAAGGAACCATGTCCACTTGACATAGTTCTAGCATCAAATAAACCCAGATTTTAGCATCAAATTTCTTTAAATGATAAGAAAATGAAACCCGATATGAGAATTCAAATAAACGCATACGTGCCCCACATTTAATTACGAAACTCATAAAAGTGCAAACAAGAAAGGCTTACAGAAATTATTGATTTATTTCGTACAATTATACGTTAATTTTTTATATACATTTTTAAGTCATTTTTCCCCGTTATTTAATTGACTCGGTTCTTACCGTCGTAGATTAAGAGTGATCATTTTGAATAATTAATATAATTTACTATTGTACGTCTAAATACTTGGCAAAGGTGTTACATATATAGTGATATTAACTTCTTTCTGTATTTTACCCCCCTCCCCCCCCCCCCCCCCCCCCCCCCCCCCAAAGCCACTTCTTTGTATATAAGTGTTACTTTATTCTAGATTTAGAGATTCATTTGGTGTTAAAGGATGATATACTCTACTTTAAAGAGAAATATATATATTATTATTCAATGAAACTTTTAATTAATTGTCAACTGGTGTTAGATTTTATCACAATCAACAAATTTTCGTTGTGATTAAAAACTTAAAATGATTTTTAGATAAAGTACAATTTACATTTCTAAAACTGAAGCAATATCATAAATTATGTTTTTCTTTTTGCAATATATGCATGTGTAGTACTGTTTTTGGTTTCTTTTGCAACAAATAGTAATATTACTTGATGCATACCTACTAATCTAATTCTCCAATATATTTGATGTATACCACTATGTCCTTTTTATGGTTGTTGTAATAGTTATTTATGATTACGTGAAAGTATAACTACAAACTTGTGATGACCACTCAACTAGAAGGAGACGGTGGTTAATTTTATTTACATAATTAGTAGACTATTATTTAGATAAATACTCATCTCAAATATTGTTTTAGCTAGTAGTATACTTCTATTCTCTGAGATTATTTAGTTCAAACTAGTTTGCTAACAAACTCTCTGCTTCTTTTTTTTCCTGAATATATCTTGTAATTTTTTCTTCCGAAGCTTGGTATTTTTATTTAATTAAAAAAATCTGGGATAACGTCGAAATATGACCTTTTTTGGTCGGAATGAAAGTTAGGGTATAGTTTTTGTCGAAATGCGTGTCAGGTATAGTTTTGTAAAAATTCAAACGTTGTGTATAGTTTCGCGAAAACGTCCAAACGATATGGCTAGTTTGTCATTTTTTCCTAATATAAAATACTAAGGTTAAATACAAATAGTGAAAAAGAAAAATGATATTAAACGTCAACTATTTTTGCTAATTTTTTATCATCCTATGCATATCAAAGAAACAAGAAATGAATATGAAACATTATATGCAGGCATGAGGAACAAAAAACTAAAAGAGAGAAAGGTGTAAGTCAAAATTATCATAAAAGACAATTGGAGAAATGTCGGTTACTAATAGAACAAATTATTATTTCTGCTCATTATCTTTTTTTTTTCAAACATAAAATGCCCGTTTTTTCAGAACCTGCTAAAAATGCCCGATATCTTTTAAAATTTCTACCAAAAATGCCCGAAGTGAAATTTTCGGACAAAAAATCCTACGTGGCGGCCTAGTCAAAGAATCGCCGATCCTAATCAAAAAGTCGTGCCCGACAGTTGTTATTATTTGGTCCGAAAAAAACGTTTCTCCTATAACCAATAAATATTTTAATTATTTCCAAAAATTGTAAAAAACAAATAAAAATAAAATACATTAATTTAAAAAAAAAATGTCATCATCTTCTCAACCCTGCAGCCGCCGTTATTCACTGTTCACTGTTCACGGCGGCTGCAGACCCCAACACCACCGCTGCCCAACCCCCATCAACCACCCTTCTTCACCACCACTACCATTTCACGACCACCACCCTTCTTCACCTTCATTTTCGCACACAAACAGACACTACACTCACACACCAACACCTCCATCCGAATGTTATGAAAGCTTGACCGGCGACGAACACCGGCACGGCTGCGCGTAGTAGGATCCACCATACCTCAACCATTACAACCGAAAATTGAGCTTAATTTTTGATTTCCAACTCGCAATTTCCGATTTCGACTTGCAATTCACAATTCAAAAATGAGGGTTTTTGAATTGGTATGAAAATTGAAGAAGGGAATGGGAGGCGCGGTGGTTGAGTGAGGGAGGGGGGAGATGGTGATTTAGATGACGTTGGTGGTGACCCGGGGGGGGGGGGGGGTGGGTGGGTTGAGAAGATGATGACATTTTTTGGACAAGAGAAATGTTTTTTCGGACAAAAACATCCTAGGTGTCGGGCGCGATTCTTTGACTAGGATTCGCGATTCTTTTGACTAGGCAACCACGTAATATGTTTTGTCCGAAAATTTCACTTCGGGCATTTTTGGTAGAAATTTTAAAAGATATCGGGCATTTTTAGCAGGTTCTGAAAAAACGGGCATTTTATGTTTGAAAAAAAAGATAATGGGCAGAAATAATAATTCGTCCTTACTAATAATAGACTTAATTACAAATATTAATTATATTATACAATACACGTGTCGTATTTAAATTCTTTTACATGGTTTATCGATTTTATTTTTAATTACAGAAATTCATGATATATAAAAGTATAATTAGACAACATTGTAATAGAATTATTATATCAATACAATGTAACATTGTAATAAATGGACTTATAAGCCTATATACTTATTAGTTTTTTTCCCCTCAATCTCCAATATTGAAATTGCATCTAAATTATCCTTCAATGTACTGCACATGTAAAGCCCCGGAATTTAAAGGCTAAACAGTACAATATCATAACAAGAATGACATTTCTAAAAAATTACTAATTGTCCAAAACAAGACAATTACAAGTGTTACAATAAAGAAGAAAGTGAACATAATACAATTATTAACTAACTACCCGACGTAACCCACTCTCCACGTTCTTCAAGTCTCGTCCTGGTTGACCTAAAGCTGAAAGGAAGGGGAAAATATAAATGCGTGAGATAAAAATCGCAGTGGTGTTTGTGCGTTTGTGTGCAGAGTGAATGACGTGCACTTTTATTTTGAGAACAATTGACAAACAACAAATAGGCACATTGGTCAATTAATGATTCAGGCAGTCAAACAGTCTGGCAATCAGACAATCAATCGAGATAGAACAGAGTTTCAACCTCACGTATACAATACCCATCCTTATAACCCCTTTCAATCAGTCCTTGTTACACCCATTTAAGGAGCTACCTTGAAATCAATCAACATACCACACATGAATGCTCGTCGGTTACCCCACATAGGCACAACAAAACTCCCGCAGGTCTAAGGGAGTGAGGCCATGGGGTACGTAGACCATCTGCCGAGCCTGCCGCTGCCTAGCGGTACAATATGCTTACCAAGCCGTTGATCCATGCAGCCGTTCAAAATATTTCAGTCAGTCATTCAGTCGTTCAAAATAATTCAGTCAGTCATTCAATCATTCAATCGTTCAAAACATTTCAGTCAGTCGTTCAGTCGTTCAAAATAATTCAGTCAGTCATTCAATCATTCAATCGTTCAAAATAATTCAGTCAGTCGATAATCGTTCTTAACAATCCAGTCAGTCGTTATCCGTACTTTATAGTAGGGAACAATCAATAAAACAAACCTTCGAAGCAATAAAGAACCGTTTCATAATAAACATGAATTCTTTAATAGTGCTAGTACTTAGGTAACATTAAACGTACTAAGTTAAACAGTTCAATCAGTTGATCACTTCACAAGATAACTTATAACCATGTAATTCACTTAACATATATATATATATGTATATACATATTTACGTAACCACGCAGGCACAGACTCTCTTTCAATGAAAATAATATGATTTTGGAACACGCACCTAAATTTAGATTGAATGGTAAGAGCGCGAGTAACGATTAGGTGGAACTACCTATTTGACCATAAGAGAGATTAATCGATGCTATTTACATTAAATCCATAATCTAATTCTAGCCTACTCTGCTAAATACTAATAATCCTAGTTCATTTTTCATGCTGTGTTATTATTCAATATTTGGGAGCACCTATGGATCTTTATTATTCTACTATTATATTCAAAGCATGAGGTAATATAATAAAAGGACTCCTAATTGTACTTGTTACAATCGGATACATGCAGTACAATTTAATCAATAAATTCAGAAGGAATTTAATAAGTATTATGATTTACACTTTTTAATTACGAGCATGACCAATCTAGAGTAAAATTGATAAACTGGGTGTGAGAAAAGAGGATACAAGCCGCCTGACATATTTTATATATTGCATACATGGCAAATGCGAATATACAATTTCATGAAATTGTTCGTGCATAAAGCAAGATTTGATGAGACATGCAATATAATGGTGTAAATTCGAAGATCACTTGGGTACAGAGGATGCAGAGAATGAGAAACGTAACGGCGGAAACTTTTGGAGAAATAATTAAAGAAAATCATTTGTTTTGACTTAATATTTAGGGCAACAAGATGAACTCTAACTTAGGGGATTTATCTGGAACAAAGTAAGGGAGATCAAAGATAAACAAAAAGGTAAGGATTTTCTATTCTCTAAGAAGAAAAACAAGATTCATAGATATCGTAGCAAAGAGATGTTACATAAGTATAACGACATCCTAAGTTCCTAGAAAACCGTACGATAACAAACAAGAGGAACACAACACACTCACTCAACCCCAACCACCTACTCAACGCTTTAGTATGTATCGAATTACTATCAGTTGGCCACCCCGATAGTAATGCGTAACAACTTGAGCAAAGAGAAACCTAGTTCTTAATTCTAAAGGTAAATCTTAAGTTATACGAAGGCATTCTAAGTCCGAAGATCCTATCCTGGCGTAGCCTGGGCACTAGTTATCCAAGCTTTGATACCAACTGTAACGCCCCATAATTTCAAGGCTAAACAGTACAATATCATAACAAGAATGACATTTTAAAAAACTACTAATTGTCCATAACAAGACAATTACAAGTGTTACAATAAAAAAAGGTGAACTTAATACAAATATTAATTAAATACCCGACGGAACCCACTCTGCACGTTCTTCAAGTCTCGTTCTAGTTGACCTAAAGCTGAAAGGAAGGGGAAAATATGCATGCGTGAGATAAAAATCTCAGTGGTGTTTGTGCGTTTATGTGCAGAGTGAATGACGTGCACTATTATTTTGAGAACAATTGAAAAACAACAAATAGGCACATTGGTCAATTAATGATTCAGGCAATGAAACAGTACGACAATCACACAATCAATCGAGATAGAACAGAGTTTCAACCTCAAGTATACAATACCCATCCTTATAACTCCTTTCAATCAGTCCTTGTTAACCCCATTCAAGGAGCTACCTTGAAATTAGTCCACATACCACACATGCATGCTCGTCGGTTACCCCACATAGGCACTGCGAAACTCCCGCAGGTCTAAGGGAGAGAGGCCATGGGGCACGAAGACTATCTGGCAATCCCGTCGCTGCCTATCGGTACAACATGCTTACCTAGCAATAGATCCATTCAGTCGTTCAAAACATTTCAGTCAGTCAGTCAGTCGTTCAGTCGTTCAAAACAATTCAGTCAATCATTCAATCATTCAATCGTTCAAAATAATTCAGTCAGTCGATAATCGTTCTTAACAATCCAGACAGTCGTTATTTGTTCTTTATAGTAGGAAACAATCAACAACCGTTTCATAACAAACATGAATTATTTAATAGTGCTAGTACTCAGGTAACATTAAACGTACTAAGTCAAACAGTTCAATCAGTTGATCACCTCACAAGATAACTTAAAACCATGTAATTCACTTAACATACATATATATATGTATATACATATTTATTACTAGTAACCACGTAGGCACAAACTCCCTTTCAGTGAAAATAATATAGTTTTGGAACACGCACCTGAATTTAGATTGAATGGGAATAACGCAAGTAACGATTAGGTCGAACTACCTATTTGACCATGAGAGATTAATCAATGCTATTTACATTAAATCCATAATCTAATTCTAGCCTACTCTGCTAAATACTAATAATCCTAGTTCATTTTTCATGCTGTGTTATTATTCACGATTTGGGAGCATGCACCTATGTATCTTTATTATTCTACTATTATATTCAAAGCATGAGGTAATACTTATTCAGATTTCCACTTATGATTCATTTTCTGATATGCATGGCTAAAGTATCCAAATATAGTATTATATTCTTACTATTGTTAGACCTACTATGCAGCGTGGTATGGATGACAACAACATGTATATGCATGAAGCACTATTTTTAATAAATTCATGTACATGTGTTTAACCACTTACTCAAACTAAGAACTAATTATCAGCACTTTTTTAATTACGAGCATGACCAATCTAGAGTAAAATTGATAAACTGGGTGTGAGAAAAGAGGATACAAGCCGCCTGACATATTTTATATATTGCATACATGGCAAATGCGAATATACAATTTCATGAATATGTTTGTGCATAAAGCCAGATTTGATGAGACATGCAATATAATGGTGTAAATTAGAAGATTACTTGGGTACAGAGGACGCAGAGAATGAGAAACCCAACGGCGGAAACTTTGTTTTTGAAGAAATAATTAAAGGAAACCCTTTGTTTTGACTTAATATTTAGGGGGTCACTAGTAATACACATTTATTAAATAACGAAGAGTGATTAGTTGGGCCCATTCTGAATTGTACTTTTCTTTTTACCATTTAGAATATAATTTATGAAAACCTAGTACAAATATAAGTTCCCCAAATCTAAACACAGGAGGAAACCTGAAGCAATTTAACATTTTGTTACTCAACTAATAAAAGAACTTTGTTTTGATAAGTATTTAACACAAAAGATAATATGGCCTAGGATATGCGGATTATTTAAGCTATTAGAGGAACATTTATATATATATATATATATATATATATATATATTATTTAAGTGACATAAACTTGAATAACAGGTTACATATGATTAATGATCTAAATTCAATAACAAAAGGGCAGATAATAGTTTCTTATAACATTTACGGAGCTTTTAAACAGATGAAAATTTTCTCCTCTAAAAGAAATGACTTAAAAAAAATAGAGGTTTTACAGCACATCTTTCGAAACAGTTTAAAAAACTTCCAACCAAAAATTGAGCAAGCCAAATGAGTGACACTACCAAACGGGTCATAATTTTCAAATTAGGTGAGTCGTTATTTTGGATACGTATACAAATTTATATGAATTTTTGTACCATGGTTGGTCTTCAACATTCTTGCTATAGGCCCCACACTCATATTATATTTCATTGTGGTAAAATATTACACCAAAATTGGAAGAATTGGAACATCAAAATACTTGAGTAATTGCTCTTGTAGTTGGAACATCAAAATATTTCCGATGCAATTGCTCTTGTAGCAATTGCATTGGAAATTTCCGATGCAATATATGCGAAATATTTAAAAAAAAAAGTGGCGGGATTATTCTGCCACTTTTTTAATATTTTTCCTTTTATTAATATAAATAATTTTTTTAAAGTATATTTTTAAAAATTTTAAAGTATTATTTTTATGAAAGAAATACATATTTTATACTAATTAATAAATATTTTTAAAATACATATTGATTACTTTTTCATGATATACATATTAAATTTCAACTATAATTATTTTCTATACATAGTTATTTATATTTTTCGTATAGTTATATTAAAAAAAAGGTGATGAAGAGTTATATTTATATTTATACTTATATTTTTCGTATAGTTATATTGCAAATTTAGAGAGAAGAGGAGTATAGAGAGGAAGAAGAGAGAATGTGATGAATTAGAAGTGAATTGGGTGTGGGGGTATTTATAGGAGAAGGTAATTTACATTGCAAATTTTCCATGCAAGCTTTGCTCTGCATGGAAAAATTTCGATGCAACTAAAAAAAGCAGATTTTGCATCGGATTTTTCCCATGCAAAATGTACTGCATTGCAATATTTTCATGTATGATATTTTTTGCATGAGAAAATTTCGATGCAACTGGAAAAAGCAGTTTCTGCATAGGAATTTTCCCATGCAACATGTACTGTTCATGTATATAGTACAAATTGCATACCAATTTTCCTATGCTAGTGGAAACAGGTACAATTTGCATAGAAAAATTTCTATGCGAAAATTATTACTATTTATAAAAAACCTATACTTATTAAATTTGTATTTATATTTTTGACCCCAAAAGTATTTTAAATAACGTTCGTTCCGCGTTTTTGACAAATTTTGAATGTGCATATGCCTCATAAGTGTTATTAAAATAGTGGTTAAAAAAATGGAGTTTTGATGTTGTTTTCCATCTTTTGCATAATTAGATATTCTACCCCAAATATTATTTAAACGTCTTTCCTTACTCCGTTTTTGACGAAATTTTGAAGAACACTGTTATTTTTAATAACATAGCGTATGGTATAAAAAATCGACGAGTGGACTTGATTGACACTCTCTACATGTGAAAATACAATTTTGATTTAGTAGAGTATACCTATATAGGGTTTAGGGTTTAGGGTTTAGGGTTTAGAGTTGAAGATCGTATATTGTTATATTGTTTATTGTGCGTCTTTCGTTACTCCATTTTTGACGAGATTTGAAAGAACACTCCTACTTATTGTTTAGAAAATGTTGGTGAAAGAAAAAGTGGATTTCGAGTTGTTTTGCAACTTTTGACTAATTACATTTTCACCCCGAAAGGTTTCTTTGCGTCTTTCGTTACTCCGTTTTTGACGAGATTTGAAAGAACACTCCTACTTATTGTTTAGAAAATGTTGGTGAAAGAAAAAGTTAAATTTGATTTTTTTTCCAACTTTTGAATAATTACAGTTTCAACCCAAAATGTTTGTTTGCGTCTTTCGTTACCCAATTTTTGACGATATTTGAAAGAACACTCCTACTTGTTGTTTAGAAAATGTTAGTGAAAGAAAAAGTAGATTTAGAGTTCTTTTGCAACTTTTGACTAATTACATTTTCACCCCGAAAGGTTTCTTTGCGTCTTTCGTTACCCTTTTTTGACGAGATTTGAAAAAATACTCCTACTTATTGGTTAGAAAATGTTGGTGAAAGAAAAAGTTAAATTTGAGTTGTTTTGCAACTTTTGAATAACTATATTTTCAACCCAAAAGGTGTAATTCATTTTGTTTTATTTTTTGGCATGAAAATATTTCCATGCAATCGCTATAATTTCTATGCGATTGCTTAATGCATGGAAATTTTACCATGCTGTGCTCTCTTGCATTGCAATTTTGGAGTTCATGGTCTATTTTTGCATGGGATTTTTCAATGCAATTGTTCAATGCATGGAAAATTTTCCCTTCCAATATCTCTTGCATCGCAATTTTGGGATTCATCACCTATCTTGCATGGAAATTTTCCCATACAAGTAATTATGCATTGAAAAATTCCCATGCAACTATGAACTCTACCCCATGGCTCACTCTATTTAAGCACTCACTTCCATCCATTTGAATCACTCATAAATTCTTCTTCAATCTCTCACTACTTTTTTGAATCTCTCACAAATTATAATAATTTTTCTCTTTCGTATATTCATTGAAGCTCAACTAAGCTAGCCTACGTTTGAAGGTTTGTTCATCATTTGTACCTTTGTCAATTATTGCATTTATTCAATATTTATGTTTTAATAAATAATTGGTTATTAATTTCATATAACATTATTTTGTCAGTAAATAATACGAAGGATGAGTAATTGGTGGTCCGATCGACGTTGGATGTACGAGCGGCTAGACTAAAATGAAAACTTGAATTATCAATTTGAGGTTGGTGTGTCGAACTTTCTCGATTACGCATTCTCGCAGAGTAGTAATTTGAATCGTGGTCGAGCTCGTTGCCCATGTAGAAAATGCACCAATGCAAAATATTTAAATATGCATACTATTCATATAAACTTGTATAAGTGGGGATTCGTACCACACTATATGATATGGGATTATCACGGTGAGTTAGATGACACCTCGAGGGGTAATATATACTCAAACGTTGAAATAGGGTCATCATCACATAGTCATAGGGGTTAAGGAGATGATCTAATGAGGAATATGGTACATGATGCATTTGGCGGTCAATTTCTTAACGTCACTTCTAATATGGCAAGTGCAATCGAGGAGCCCAATAGTGTGGCAAAGGCTTTCTTTAAAATGCTTAGTGATGCAGAAGAACCGGTATTCATAGGGAGCCCGACCACTGTACTAAGATGGGTTTCTCAGTTTATGTCGAACAAGGTATCACAAAAGCTTAGTAATGTATCTAGTAACAACACAATCAAAATAATTCATAACTTGCTCCCTCCCGAATATCGGGCTAAAGTACCTGAATCTGTTTACCAAATGAAAAACCTTATGAGAAGTTTGGTTCTAGGTGTAAACACTTATGACACGTGCATAAATAACTGTTTCTTGTTCTACGTGGAGTTCGAGTCTATCGAACATACGGCGTGTCCGGTTTGTGAGAAACCTCGTTTCAAACCCTTTCAAAATGTAAGAAATAGATACAAACCAATCTCTCGTAAGAAGTTGTGGTACTTTCCGCTAACTCTTAGACTCCAACGGTTGTACATGTCTCGATCAATTGCTCAGCACATGACGTGGCATACCAATTGCCGTGAGAATAGGGATCACATGATACATCCGGCATCCGGCCATGCTTGGAAATACTTTGATAATCATCATCTTGATTTTGCCGCTAAGGATAGAAATGTAAGGCTAGGATTGTGCATTGATGGCTTCACCCCTTTCGGCAGCTATTCGGGTCCTTATTCTTGTTGGCCTGTCTCCATAACACCGTACAATCTCCCACCAGATATGTGCATGAGACAATAGTACATATTTTTAAGCCTTATCATTCCTGGCCCTAATAGCCCTGGCAAGAACCTAGATGCTTTCATACGCCCCTTGATTGATGAGCTAGTCTCTTTGTGGCAAGTCAACGTACAGACGTGTAATAGCTCTAGACAACAGAATTTTCAGTTACGCGCTTCTGTTATGTGGACTATTAGTGATTTCCCAGTGTATGGGATGTTGTCTAGATGGAGTACGCACGGAAAGCTGTCGTGTCTTTATTGTATGGAGTACACGAAAGCATTCCAGCTTAAGAAGGATAGGAAGACAAGCTTCTTCGATTGTCATCGCATATTCCTTCTGTTAGATCACGAATTGAGGCACAATGATACTGATTTCTACAAGGACCGCGTAGAGACTGACCCACCATTGCGTAGAAGGACAGGGGCGGAAATGAAACATCATGTTGATCGCCTCCCTAATGTCGATTTAGGAGAAGGAAGGGGGACCATCCAATGGGCTGGAACGAAGCACAACTGGTGTCGTAGGATTATATTTTGGGAGCTCCCTTACTGGTCCACAAACTTGATACGTCATAACCTAGATGTGATGCATTGCGAGAAGAACTTCTTCGACAACATAAAGAATACGGTCATGGATGACACAGAAAAGACAAAAGACAACATGAATGCGCGTCTGGATTTGCAAGAGTATACCAATTGAAGTGATTTGTTTTTAGTGAGGGGATCGGATCACAATACACATAAACCGCATGCAATATATTGTCTAACAAAGGATTAAAAGAGGCAAGTGTGCGAATGGTTGTGCAGTTTGAAGTTTCCCGACGGTTATGCTTCTGATATTGGCCGATGCGTGCATATGCATAATCTAAAAGTAACAGGAATGAAAAGTCACGTATGTCATGTGTTTATGCAAAGACTAATTCCTATTTCTTTCAGAGACTTCTTACCAGATGATGTCTGGGGTGCGCTAGTAGAGGTTAGCAACTATTTTAGGGCATTGTGCGCAACTAACATTCAAAAATCTGATATGGCTCACCTAGAGGTTGCGATTGTTGAAACAATGTGTAAACTGGAGCTGATATTTCCACCAGCATTTTTTGACTCCATGGACCATCTAGCTGTTTATCTTCCATAGGAGGCAAAAATGGGAGGACCGGTGCACTATCGATGGATGTATCCCTTCGAAAGGTATTCAACAACTGAATTTACAGTTATTTACATAGATGCCCATATCGTTCATATCTAATTTTTTGTTTATATTTTCAGGCGTATGTTCGATTTGAAAGGTAGTGTCGATAAAAAGACGAAGATCGAGGGATCTATTGCTGAAGTGTACCTGACGTCCGAGATGACCAATTTATGCGATTATTATTTTGAGCATGATTTCAATACACGTCTGGTCCGCCTGAGTAAAAACGAGACGAGAGTTTATCCTAATGATTCTCATCGACTATTCGTCTTTCGAAAGGTCGGTTCGCTAGTAGGACAAGAGTCTCACATATGTCGATTAAGTGTCGCGGAGCTGAAGGCTGTCGAGTTGTATATATTTTTAAATTGCCAGGAGGTTGAACCCTGGATACGGTTAGTGATAAATACTATATAAATGTTTATTTAGTTTACAAAAATAAAACATTACTTATTTTCCAAATTGTGTTATATCAGTGTTTTCGATGAGGAGATGTGTGTTGGGTTAGCCGATGATGCAATCAACTAAAGCCAGAACGAACAATTTGTACAATGGTTCAAGGATATGGTATTCACCAAACGCCACGATTATGATCCGCGGCTGCTAAACCTAGCAATTGGACCAAAGAATCAGGTGATTAGTTGGGGAAATGGCTATGTGGTAAACGGTCTTTGTTTTCACACAGATGGATACGCCATTGGGAAAAAGACGACGAACATTGGGGTATGCGTGAAGTGGTGTTGTGACGAGCAGGAAGACAAGTATTTTTACAGGACTTTGACCGAAGTCCTAGAGCTACAATACCAGGACATGGCATCTATCTTCCTTTTTAAATGCATATGGTATGATACCAGCTCTCGTGGTTTGCGAGTCCACCCATCACACCGTTTGATCGAGCTTGATCCAACGCGTCGTCTCCCGTGTGGGGAAACCGAACGATTCCTTCTACCTAACCAAGCGCACCAAGTGTACTAGATGCCATATGCATGTCAAAAGAACAGACAAAGAAAGGGATGGTGGGTAGTGATTCACACTCCAGCGAGACACGTGGTTGACATGAGTTCTATGACTAATAAAGAGACAAAAGCTCCAGGAGTTCCAGGTGTCCCTGAAATGGTATTCCAAGAAGCAAATGTTCCTGTGTCCGGATTGTCCGTTGACTTTACACCATTTAACTTGGCAGAGTTAGCAGTGGATGTCCAATATATCCCAGTGACAATTGAGGAGGAACCCATGGCAGTGAGCAGTGACGAAGATGGTGATGACGACGAGAATGACGAGGAGGGGGATGATGAGGAGGGAGGAGAGGAGGAGGTCGAAGATGATGGCAGTAGCGACCCATATTATGTTTAGTTCTGATATGTACTTGTATTTCAATATTGAGCTTCTCATGTACGGTTTCATTGTATTGTTCGACTATGAAATTATTGGATCGGGACTTGATACTCTTTTTCCAGTGTTAGTGTTATAATACCACTGGATTCGATGTTATCTTAACATCCGTTAACAGCAGTTAACGTCAGGACCAATCTACTTGACAGAGAATATAACGCAGCAGAAAAGTAAAGAACACAAGTAGATAATTTTAAGAAGATTATAAGGGTTTACAATCCTCCGAGCCTTAGGCCAAATAACCACTATCGAAATAATGATTTTAACAAAAGTCGTTCTCTCAACTCTGAAGCCTCACACTCTCAAGTTGTTTGAACTCAACCGAGCAAACAAAGATCAACTCCTTAAATCTAAACAGGACTTTTAGACTCAACTCATTAATCTCAAACCTCGGAAAAACAAGATAAAGACACTCGACTCTAATAATTTCCTCACGGGAGATTTTCGCTCTTGTCTTCGTGTCTTTTTCTTGATGCCCATCATGCCTATTTATAATGTAGTCTTCCTTGATGTCCAAGACACGTTGTGCACGTTTTTGATTGCTATTAGATCTCCTTGTATGACTCTAATTTCGTTCATGGAAAGTCTTCTTCAATATGGAAAGGTTTCCTTGTCCAACTGGAAGTCTTCAATGAAAAGGTTTCCTTCTTTGACTGAAAGTCTTCTAAGGAAATAATCCTTTTCCATCTTGCAGTCTTCTTAGGAAAGAATCCTTCTCCATCTTGTAGTCTTGTATGGAAAGAATCCTACTGCACCTTGTAGTCTTCTATGGAAAAATTCTACTGCAAGTAATCTTCTTTCCTTCTTGCAAATCACGCGCCTTGTTCTTTCCATTGCAGCGCATGCAGCTTTCCTTCTTGAATTAGGAAAATTTTCCTTCTTTAACTTGAATTCTTCTAAGGGAAGTTTCCTTCTCTTTATAGAAGTCTTCAATTGAAAGGATTCTCCTCTGGAAATCTTCATTCCTAATTCGCTCTTGTTATTTCCTTTATTTTCAGCCTGCACGCGTCTTCAATTAAGGAAAGTTCTTCTTTGGAAACTTATCTTTGAATGACAACTTTTATTTAAGAAAATAAACCCATCCTTGAAGTATCTAGACCTGGAGCACATAAAAATACCAACTACAACTCGTGGAACTAAGTTAGTAAGTGAATAAAAGCAAAACCAAAATAAAGCACTTAAAGCGCAGATTACCTGCAGGTTCTCTGGTTTCAATGTTATTATCAATGTTGTCCCAACATCGCATAACATTGATTCCAGAATACCTTGCACTTTCAATATCCCCCTTTTTGCCTTTCTTCACAAAACCAAACATGTTCACAATGCATT
Organism: Linaria vulgaris; assembly: GCA_948329865.1. NCBI lineage: Eukaryota > Viridiplantae > Streptophyta > Magnoliopsida > Lamiales > Plantaginaceae > Linaria > Linaria vulgaris. The sequence continues at coordinate 7,384,922 of OX415249.1, read as the reverse complement.
TCATGCACAGTGCTCCAGCAATCCAACATCATTAATATCTTAAGCTACTCCCCCTTAATATGACAATTTCTATCTTGTAGCCTTAAGATACGAAATAGAAAACACAAAGAGTTAAACATTACAACAATAAGCATAACTAAGGAAACATAAGATACTTCAGACTTATAGAAACAATAGAATAAACATGAAGCTAAAATGGCTTACTTCTCCCCCTTTTTGTGCGGAAAGCAAAACCTTGACGAATCACTTCATACGATAAAGTTCCTATAGCTCTTCTGTAGCAGCTATTTTCACTTTTCTCTCTAGGAACTCTATCATCCACTGTTTCTTAAAATCTTTCGTAGCCACAGTCTAATCTCCCCAAATGGAAAATCAAAGTTAGCCTTAATTGCAAATATCACCTCAGGTGTCACCTCTGATGTTGAGACTTCTCAAAATCTTCTTTCTTATCTCTTGATCTCAACGATCTCATCACCATTCTTAGTTTCCTCATCCTTTTCCTCAGAACCATCTCTCTCTTCTTCACCACTTTTTCTTCATTCTCAACCTCTTTGTCCTCTCTCTCTTTGGCATTCTCCTTATCACCTTGCAATTAACCAACAACATCATCAACCTCTTTTTCTCTATTAGCACAACAGCAAAACCACCATTGTCACCCACTCTAGTCTCTCTAGCAACTAAAGTGTTCTCCTCATCAATCAAATCATTCTTCTCTACAAAAAGTTCTTCAAGCACTGTCTCCTCAACTGTGTTTGAAGTACCAACAAAAACAACACCATATTCCTCAGTTTTTAACTTGTTTTGTCTCATCAACCATGTCTGGAACGAGTGTTGTACCTACGAGAAAGAACTCAAGAGCAAGGGTGGGGTTATCTCCTTGATTTTCCACATCAAGGGCCAAAATCAAGATAAGAGATAGATGCCAAGGATTTTGAAAACTATTGCAAGTTAGAACACTTAGTATTTGAGAGAATTAGGGAGAAATAGAGTAGAACATCAAAATCACAAGTGAAAGAAGTAATGGACGGTTACTTAAAATAAAGCATGCATAATTCCCGCCTATTGAAACAACACGTGACACCGAGTTTACTTCACACATGACCAGAGCAGTTCACGAAAAACTTATAAGTCATAATGCTAAACTTGGATGTTGAGATAACATGCTTACAGACTGATGTTGGCACAACATTGACACCTCTTTTGAACCAACTTTGGTTCTTGTGAATATGGAGGTATTGAGCTTACCCTCAAGATCTTTTCAAGTAAAAGCATGAGCTAGGTCTGAAAACACATATCTGAAACTTAAGACATATTAGCAAGATAGTACCACAGATATATCAGACCTATACATGGAAAGGAGAGTTAGTTAACAGAAAATCCAACATTTTGGGTATGAAGTAAATTAAAGGAGTTAATCTACTTCCAAATCATAAAAAGAGACAACGTGGTGTGTCACCGCAGCTGAATTACCCAAAATATATGCCTTCACATGAGAACATAACTATTTCTCCCCCTTAAGCCCAAAATCGACACAGACACAATAAGGAAAGAATGAATGAATGTAGGCCCAAGTGAATGCAAAATGCAGAATGCAGAATGTTATGACAACATTGGAAGATGGTAAACACTTGTGAAAAACTTCTCAAACCAGCACCACTTCACATCACATCAAATCTTTATTATTTCATAACTCATTTGAACAAAAACTGAAGGTTACTAAACACAAAGCTAATGTCACTACTGAATGAGGGCAACCTGAACTCCACACACCCCAGTAACAACATTAACAACAGCAAGTTAGGAAAGTACAAAGGCCTTGAATGTTGGCAATTCATTTATCATGCACCCCAACACCACAATTCCTTATGCATACTTGTTTACCAACCTACATTCAAGAGAATTCACCAAGTGATCAGTTCTACCAACTGTAAGAAACCTAAACCTCAAACACCCTAGTAGAAAGGATCACCCTTATGTGTTCCTTGGCCAAACAAACAGAAACATGTAAATAAGCACAACTGAGTAACACTGAAGCTATCAACATCATGTACCCCAGCTTCTCCACATGTCCTGTACACCTTTCATAGGAATAAGACACAACTGAATAGACATCAAAGTAGTGAACTTTGTGTACCCCAGCTTCTCCATATGTTAGGCTATCACAACCTCAGACAAACAGAAGAGTTTTATTATTATTTTTTTTCAAAACAAAGATGTGAAACTTATAACTAGAAAGAGTTGTCCATCAAGAGTTCAACCACACAAACTAAATATGTCAAACATTCATGAAGACAACCAAGAACAAAACTAGAGATAAAATAGAAAAAATCTAATGCAGTCCTATACACCACAAACAGTCTACGGTGTTAGCCAGTGGTGTTATGGCAACACCAGAATGCAACAATGGTAACATAACATTCATGTCGAGAGAATTCCTCAAACTGAAGAACCTCTCACTATCTACGGGCTTCTTAAACATATAAGCTAACTGAGCGTTGGTCTCTATGTGTTCAATGTGAATCACCTGGTCATCTACCAGATATCTCAAGAAATGATGCATAAAAAATGTATGATTTGTTCTAGAATGATGCACCATATTTCTTGATATGCTAATGGTACTAAGGTTATCACACAACAACAAAAATGTGTCACTATTTATCCCATAATCATGCAACATGCGTTGAAGCCATATAAATCGGGTAACATAGCTGCAAGCTGCAATATATTCAACAGTTGATAATGACACACAATTATGTTTCTCGCTATAACATGAAAAAGGATTATTTCCAAAACAAAAATAACCCCCACATGTAGATTTTCTATCAGCTAAATCTTCAGCCCAGTCAGAATCAAAACCTACAAGGTTTGTATTTTCATCATGTGTATACCAAATGCTTAAGTCTACAGTACCAGATACATATTTCAGAATTCGCTTCACATCAATTAAGTGAAAAGCTTTAGGTTCAGCGTAATACCCGGCACAAACACAAACACAAACCGAGTTTATAATACATGGGCGAGTGATGGATAGATATAGCAAGCTTGTGTCACCTTTTCCAATCATCAAAGTAGAAGACAATTGAGTCTTGCTCGATTTTGACTCCTCCAAACCAATCATGCTCATCCCTAATCTACCTGTCCAAGCCTTAACAAACTTGTCTAAAATAGACGTGTTAGTAGAAAGAAAGACAGTGTCATAAGCAAATCTTTGAGCTAGACAATTATCAGAAAATTTGGCAGACATGCAAACACTCAACATTATCATATGGCTATAGTTTACCCTTTTCTTGTTGTGTGTAATGATGTCATTAATGATTTGACCAATAACCTGAGATGTTGGATGATCCATTCTAATCATGTCAGCTATATCCCTCCCAACATCTTGAACTTGAACCTTTTCATCATAGAAGATTGACAGCTCAGATTTTGTGTCAACATCAGGACTGGTCGATGTTGGCATAACATCAGCTTCTAGTTCAGGTTCAGGTTTTGGATCTGCATGTAGTGATGGAATAACACTGTTTGTTTCCAATGTTGGGGTAACATTATAAACAGAAAGTTCTTCAGTACCTGCATCTGTTTCCAATGTTTGGGTAACATTAGAAACAGAAAGTTCTTCAGTACCTGCATCACTAGTCAAATCATCAAATACCACATTTTCATATTCTTGAACAACATTCAATCTTGGAGTTAACATTCTAATAGCAATATTGTCCAATGAATAGCCATCAAAGATACATTCTTCACTTTTTGGATCATATTTGCTCAAAACATCTTTATCATTTAAAATATAGCAAACACATCCAAATTCATGAAAGTGAGCAAGATCATGTTTCTTGTTATTCATCATCTCATAAGGAGTCATGGGCGTAGAGAATTCATGCATTTTTTCATTAAGCATAGATAAGTCAGAGAATGACCTATTTTTAAATTCTCTACCATGATTAGACCAAATATTACCTAAAGAAGCACCATGTAAGTTATCAATACTAGCATGCAATGTTCTAAAGGTATGAAAAGCTTCTTATTTTTCTTTGAAAGATTTGATCAAACTATATCTAGAAAAATCATTCATAATCACACAGTCATATTGTTTACCCCCAACTCTATTTACTTCAATAAGACCTAAGAGATCCATATGAAGAAGATGAAAACAATTAGAGGTACTTCTAACCTGTTCATCCCCTTGGATTGGATTATGAGAAGCTTTGGTCACCTTACCCTTCAAGCAATCCTCACAGACCAACTTACCAGTACCCGGGAGATTGGGAATACCTCTCATGGTTTCAAGTTTCAGCACTTTGCCCATATTCTTGTTGTGCATGTGTCCAAGTCTCTTGTTCTTGGCAACTGAACAGTCCACCTTTGTTTGCAAGCAAGTCACTTGATCCCTCACCAAGTAGTTGTCTTCAAACCTCTTACCTGTCAAAGCACACACATTTGCACAATTAGATACATCACAAGAATCTTTATCATAGCTTACCATTAAGTCATCATCACACAATTGACTGATGCTTATATGGTTTTCATAGAATCCATCCAACAACATCTTATCCTTCAAGGGTGTGAATCCATCAATATTCAGCACTTCTTTGCCAATGATTCTTCCTCTACTTCCATATTCATAGGTGAAATTTATAGTGGTTAGTGGTGCACAATCCTTCAAATTAGATTTGTATCCAATCATATACCTCAAGCATCCACTATCAGAGTACCACTTACCTGCAAGGTTAGTATGCAAAGGAGAAAAGACAAAATTGCAAATAATCTTAATGTTAGGTACCCAAAGTCTAGTGTTCCTCATCTCACAATTATGTTCAGCAATGTTGGAACCGAATGTTGAGGCAACACCAGATTCCAGTGTTGGCTTAACATCAGTATTAGCATAGCCTGGATCCCTATCCCACTCAACTGTTTTCTTTTTAAGAGACTTTTTGTATTTATAACAATAAGCTTTAAGGTGTCCATGTTGAAAATAGTATTGACAAATATAGGTCTTTTTCTTAGATTTTCTAGAAAATACCTTTCCTTTTTCAAAACCAGGGATATTGGATTCAACAGAAGTAGTGGAGTGAGTAGCTTGACTTTGAAACCTTATACTAGAATTATCATCACTGCCAAAGCATAAAACTTTATCAAGTTTATAAGTACCTGTATTCCTCTTGGCAATAGTATGTTCAGCAAATTCTATCTTAGAAGTTACCTTTTCTATTTCATCATCTTTCCTGCCCAAACTAACCTCAAGTTGAGTGATTGTAGCCTTCAAGCTTTCATTCTCTTCCATAGCCTTCTCAATTCTACTCAACTTGTTCTTCTCCTTGAGTAGATCTTGGTAGATGATCTTTTGTTCTTCAAGAAATTCTTCTTGACTTGGTTCATTTTCAAAGAAGTAATCATCTTCCAAACCTATAGAATCATGCAAATACTCAATGTCAGAATCATCATCAAACTCATCATAATCAGAAATCAAACATTTAGAGTTGTCTAAACAAATGGTTTCATCCCAAGCGCCAAAGAAAATCTCTTGGACTGGTGTTGTCTTCTGGATGTTGTCACAACATCGAGTTGTCTGGGTGTTGAGCGAACACTGAGTTTCAATGTTGGCTTGACACTCTGTCCTAACACTCTGTCAGTCCAGCTCACATTTGTAGTCAACAATGCTGTCTGAATTTCTTCACTTGCTGGCATCTGTCCATCAGCACATTCTTCAAAACTTGTCTCATCATTATCATCTACACAAACCCAGTTAGAATTCCCTTTTGTTCTAAGGTTGTTAGCACATTCATAAGCAAAATTTCCCCAACCTTTACATTTATAGCATTGAATCTATTTGGGATGTGCATCATCATGAGTAGGTTTACAAGAATATTTGGTCATCTTTCCAGAGAAATCAGCAGTTTCATCTCTTAGACTAAGCTTACTAAACTTTTCAATCACAGTTTCACTATAAGCTTGAATTTCTTCTTCATCATCTACTTTTTCATAAGTTTCAAGATTAATCTAAAATTCTTTTAATTTGTTAAGTAGAGTATGAAAGTCTAAAGTGTCCATATTCCTAGCTTCTTGTAAAGTAATCACCTCAAATTTCTTAGAAAGAGTTCTCACAGCTTTGTACACCAGTTGCTTATTAGACAGGGGATCACCTAAGTTTCGAATTTCTTTAGCAAGATCCATGAGTTTTTCAAAATAAGAAGTAATGCTTTCATCGTTCCCCATTGTTAAATTATCAAATTTGTTCAAAAACATGCGTAGATTAGTCTTTTGAATGCTTAAATCATCTTCACAATGATCTTGTAAGATATCCCAAGCATGCTTAGCAGTTGAACAATCTTTAATTAATCTAAACATGTAACAATTAACCAAACTAAATATGGTTTTAAGGGCTTTTTCATTGAGTAAAGCATCACTTATCTCAGTTTGAGTCCACTCTGATTTTGGCTTCGGAAAGACCTCATGATCTTCACCTGAAGTACATATAGGAACTGCATACCCTTCGATCACCATCTTCCAAGCTCGCCAACCGAATGATTTAATGAGCGCACGAATTCTGATCTTCCAATAAGAATAGTTGGATCCATCCAAGACAGGAAATCTTATGTTGTTCGAATTCGTGTTGTCCATCCTTTAGTATCAAATCCAAACACCAGTGAAATCGGTGCTTGGCTCTGACGCCAATTGAAATTGTTGGATCGGGACTTGATACTCTTTTTCCAGTGTTATAATACCACCGGATTCGATGTTATCTTAACATCCGGTAACAGCAGTTAACGTCAGGACCAATCTACTTGACAGAGAATATAACGCAGTGAAAAGGTAAAGAACACAAGTAGATAATTTTAAGAAGATTATAAGGGTTTATAATCTTTCGAGCCTTAGGCCAAATAACCACTATCGAAATAATGATTTTAACAAAAGTCGTTCTCTCAACTCTCAAGCCTCACACTCTCAAGTTGTTTGAACTCAACCTAGCAAACAAAGATCAACTCCTTAAATCTAAACATGACTTTTAGACTCAACTCGTTAATCTCAAACCTCGGAAAAACAAGACTAAGACACTCGACTCTAATAATTTCCTCACGGGAGATTTTCGCTCTTGTCTTCGTGTCTTTTTCTTGATGCCCATCATGCATATTTATAATATAGTCTTCCTTGATGTCCAAGACATGTTGTGCACGTTTTTGATTGCTATTAGATCTCCTTGTATGACTCTAATTTCGTTCATGGCAAGTCTTCTTCAATATGGAAAGGTTTCATTGTCCAACTGGAAGTCTTCAATGAAAAGGTTTCCTTCCTTGACTGAAAGTCTTCTAAGGAAATAATCCTTTTCCATCTTGTAGTCTTCTTAGGAAAGAATCATTCTCCATCTTGTAGTCTTGTATGGAAAGAATCCTACTGCACCTTGTAGTCTTCTATGGAAAGAATTCTACTGCAAGTAATCTTCTTTCCTTCTTGCAAATCACGCGCCTTGTTCTTTCCATTGCAGCGCCTGCAGCTTTCCTTCTTGAATTAGGAAAATTTTCTTTCTTTAACTTGAATTCTTCTAAGGGAAGTTTCCTTCTCTTTATAGAAGTCTTCAATTGAAAGGATTCTCCTCTGGAAATCTTCATTCCTAATTCGCTCTTGTTATTTCCTTTATTTTCAGCCTGCACGCGTCTTCAATTAAGGAAAGTTCTTCTTTGGAAACTTATCTTTGAATGACAACTTTTCTTTAGGGAAATAAATCCATCCTTGAAGTCTCTAGACCTGGAGCACATAAAAATACCAACTACAACTCGTGGAACTAAGTTAGTAAGTGAATAAAGGCAAAACCAAAATAAAGCAGTTAAAGCGCAGATTGCATGCAGGTTCTCTGGTTTCAATGTTATTATCAATGTTGTCCCAACATCGCATAACATTGATTCCAGAATACCTTGCACTTTCAGACTATGTCTTAATTTTATGATTTGTTTTTTTTTTTTGATTTAATAACAACTTAAATTGCCGACGAGGTAAATAAATTAATGAACAGCATTAATAAAAATAAGGACACCACGAAAAATAACAATAGTCCTAAAATTTTAAATTACAATATACTTGGAATAAAAATTACAATAACAAACATAACACGTAAGATGACTCCTGGTGTGGCCGTTGATATGTCGTATGCTCAGGCTCCCGCTCTCGACGAAGGATATGTGACGTATCTGGGTAGTACACACCAACCTCAGGGTATGTGTCGTAGTCATCATGATGCAGTGAGAAGGATCTCGACCGCTGTGTAAACTGTGTACTAGCCTGAGGAGGTGGATGCGTACGCCATGGGGTCTAAGAAGTGTGAGGCTGCGAACGTTGGGTGGGACTCCCTCGCCAAACGGGTTGCGGCGGATGGTGGCGCTGTGTAGGTGAACTACTATACAAAACTATAGGAGAGCGAGTGACTGGTGTATCATCACCATAAAAGGGATCGTCTAGGCCCTCTGGTGGCTCTGGCCTATCCGGGTACGGCAAATCTGGGGGTTCCTGTCCATTTTGCCTCGCAGTGTTTCTCAGATGAGCTGTGAGTAGCTTGCTATGCTCCTACTGTCGTAATGAGTTCTCGTACGAACTCCTCAGCCCCGCCTGATACCTCGCATAGGCCCGACGCTGCTCATCCCTCATCGCCGCCATCTGCGCGCGGTGCGCCGCCTCCCTATCAATATATGCACTACGACTGCTAGAGGCATCACCTCAAAAATGCGAATGGGTTTTTACTCCCGTAACCGGACCAACTGCTGTGGTAGAAAATATTTTTACCTTATTTTTCTTCATTGGTTGAGCCTTGAACCAGGTGTCGAAGTCCCACGGAGGCCATTTGCTCTTGTCCGGCGCATATTTCCTCTGGAGCTCTTGCAGATATTTAAGCTGCAAAAAAAAGGCCAAATTCCAAAAATTCTGTAAGTAAACTCTGGAATTTCTAACTCCTAAATTATATTTATAGTATTAATAGATTACTTACCCAAGCCTGGTGAGCTTCATCTGATACCCACTCTTCCGTAAATCCTTCACTCGTTTTCTTTTTCTTCACTCGGCCAAGCTTGTAAAGCCTCGTTATCGGCAAGTCTTTAATCGTGACACCCTCATCTTCAGCCTGTTTCACAAAACAATTAAAAAATTAATACTAGAAATTTTAAAGAGCCAATTTTTAATACGACACCCTAATATGTATTTTAAGGACCAATTTGTTGGCCCGAACGCCTCCCACCAAACCAGTTCTTCTTCGGAGTCTTCTCCCTGTTGATCTTGGCTTTTGCGCACTTATCCTGGTGTTCAGGCCCATCCCAGTATTCCATGAATTCATGCTCATGTGTTTCTGGAATCCATATATTATGTCTACTACGGTCTTCGTGTTTGTCCCTTATCTCCATCAATACTCTCCTCAGTGAGTTCAAACATTCGCTATAACGCTTGTTGCCAATCATTTTCCAAACACTCCTAACTCGATACTCGTCGACTGGATCCCACTGATATTGGCTCTGCAAATTTTAAATAATATAAATAATTAAAAACAAAAACATATGAAAAAATAAACAACAATAAATGAAAGCATTTTAATTAACTATTTTTAATATCTAATAATAATTTCATTAAAAAAACTTACTGTAAATTCGTCCCATGCGCTGTCCCTATAAACTTGAGGAAAATCCTTGAATCGAAACCACGGGCCCTTACACAATTTCTTCAAAGTAGCAGAAATCGACGCACTAATGGACGATTGGTTCCTCAACCCTCCGGTATATGGACAAAATGTGATCCACTCCCTATGATTGCGGTTATCCGGTATAGGCGCCCCTTTGCCCTGCCCCCAAAGATTTCTCTCATCATCGGCATCGGAGGAATGTGATGTTCATGGATCGGCGGGCCCTCGAGACGATGTCGGCCTGTATGAAGCAACAGACGATGAGGGTGGAACTCCAAACATATCGGAACCTAAGGTATGCGACGAGCCATGCGGCGACTCGGTGGTGGCAGTGCTGATCGGTGGAAGAGGCTCTATCTCGAGGTCAGCAATAAACCTATACGGGTCATAGTGCGTAGGGTGAACCGGCATATCATCATCATCATCATCATCATCATCATCAAGTGGGTTAAACGGGTGCATTCGGGGTCTACGTGGTTGCTGACTAGTAGATGCATGTTCCTTCCTCGGACGCCTCCACCTACGACCTTCACCCCTAGATGATCCCCGATCTCTATCTGCCATCTAAATTATCCGACAAAAATATCAATATAATTGTCCCTAAACTTTACTAAATTATATTTCAACACTACATAAAAGTTATTCTTCACAACTTGGTCCTAATAAGAAATATAATTAATTAGAATTTCTAATCGATCTATATGTTTTCTCTTAACTCACTACATATTCCAAAATAACCCCAAAACTTCGAATTATTAATCTTATTATTAAAACAAAGTTAATTTAAGCTACATTTTCTAAACTATTATATAATATTAACAATCAAATAAGAACTAAAATCATCTAATTGCACTTTATACTCTATAGTTTTCCAAACTCCCCAAATATTTCCATTCAAACTCAAATTTTCTATTTATCATATCCCTACAAGAAAGTTTCTCAAAAATTACATTTTTGTCCTACAAATACTTTAAAAAACACAATTGAGTCCTAATTTTGTTTCAACACACATTTTCTAAATTACAAAGTAACCTCTAAAGTTCAATATTATAAACCAAATACTCTAGATATTTACAAACAAGCCCAAATTTTCTAATTAATTATCTTATTCCTACAATAAACTCTAGTAAATACATTCAACACCACAAAAATTTTAAACTTCAAATGGAGACCATAACTTTTTCAAAACTACTTTATCTACCCTCAAGTTTTTTTAACTACAATTTATACCCCAAATCTTTTGTTAAACTACAAATTAAGGCCTAAAATCTCAAAATTTTAAAATTAGCACAAAACTATTTTAAGAATTCAACATAACAACACAATAATCATATTCACATTAATAAATAACAACAATAATCAAAATTATCAACAATTTCAAAATCGCACAAATGTAAATAATGGATGAAAAATAGTAAAAGTTGCATCAAATTGATCCTTGAGAAGAGTAGAATTGCTTACCGGTGTTTTTGGTGATTTCTGGCGACGGTGGGGGCGGTTAACGGCGGTCCACGATGGTGTGTGTGTGTGAGAGAGAGAACGAGCGTGAATGGAGGTGATGCAGTGGGTATTTTTTTTATTTATGCATCGCATAAATCCGATGCAATTCACTTGCATCAGATGGTTTGGATGCAGCCACGTAGGCTGCATCCGAAAAATCCGATGCGAGCTTTGCATCGGATATTTCTGATGCAGCCTATGTATGCTGCATCCGATTTATCCGATGCAATTGACCCTAACATCAATTGCATCGGGATTTTTCGATTCTAAATGTCATGCATCCGAAAAATAAAAATTCGGATGCATGACTTTTCATGCTATTGCTAAGTATTGTTGTAGTGTTTGGTCATCATTTGTCCTTCCCATGTTACCTAGGAAATTTATTAATATTATTGTAGCTAGAACTCATGCTACAAAAAAGCACCATAATTATTTTTAAGAGTTTTTGGAATACCATGAGAAAACTTTATAAATTGCACGAAGACTCTATGAATTATAAAAATTAAATTTATGAAAATGAAACTAATAAAAACAGAGTAAATGGGATTTACATTAGTTAGTACAACTATTGTGACGAGATATTGATGCAATAATCGCAAATGTTTTAATAAAAACTATCTATAAAAAGATAAAATTATTAAAATATTGATATTAATACTAACTTAATCGTGTGTGTCGGCATGTTGTGTCATTGTGTTGATTTGTGCTATAGGCTTTATTGCATTTTGACATGTAGGCATGTTGTGAATTTATTTCATTTTCATGAAATTTCTGAATTTTGAAAACATGGGATGGAAAAAGGGGAAACAAGGCTAAAATTTTGGAAAAACAGGGCGGTTTCTGGTCCAAAGTCACTGGATCATAACCTGGTACCCCAAACCCAAAAACTGGGGCACCTGAACCGAATTATACCCAAATATTTCAGGTAAGTTGTAACACAACTCGATATTACCCTGCACGAACTTATCCCTACCCACACACAACAAGGGCGTGTTTATCTAATAACCCCATCTGATCCATCATCCTCTTGAATGGATGTATATATGGAAAGCGATTTGGTCAAGTTGTCTGGCACCTTATGTTGATTTGAGATATGAGCAACATTAAGCGAGCCATGTGCAATAATATTTTCTAGATTATCATTTTCTAGAAAAGGACAAAAAGAAACAGTCATTTTCTAGATTATCATATTTCTCGCAATAATAGTTTAAAGAACTAGCTTTCGTCTCTATAATATTGAATTGAAATTACATGATAAATAGCAATGAGTTTGTTATTCAATAAGTAGTTCATGCAGTTGGCATTTTAATAGGTAGCTTATTGTAATTCTATTTAAATTACGAACTTAATTAGTACGTATTTATAACTTTAAATATTGATTTGAATTAAATATATTAACTATATATTATTTATGTGTATATATTTGGATTTGTTGAGATTTAATCTATCATTTCATAATTTCTGTTCTTCTATTATTAGATTTAGAATATTCTACATTTTTCACATTTATTTTTTGAAAATTTGTTATAATTAAGGGTTAATAACCAAACGAATAACTGGATCACCTTTCTTAGGCTGGAAAAAATTTCATTATATTCTCTTTAGATCTAATTTACAAGTAACTAATTCTTAATTATAGGATGAGTAATATAATACTACTTGACTTGAAGGGTACAATTTCTTTGATCCAATTTTTCTTTTCCATATTTTCTTTTACATTAATCAGTACTTGAGGTCGAATTTGCTGGTGCAGAGCACGGACACATACATCTCCTTGTAATATATATATATATATATATATATATATATATATATATATAGATAGATAGATAGATATAGTAGAATATTCCCCTTAAATATTAACATGTTAATTCATTTTTATCAGTCTCATTCAGTAATTAAGTGGCTTACACTCGTTCTGAAAGAGAGATTTTTATTTTATTTTTGTTCTTTTTTCTTTTTAAAAGTCTAGTTACGTTCATCGGTACGTCGATTCCTTTAGGATTAACCTAAAATTATATTTTTAAAGTTCGAAACATTGCACAGAACACCATTAAAGTTCGAAAAATATATGCAAGAGTTCTAATGTGATCATGTTCATATATACAATCATATAAATGCGAAAGCGAAAGATCGACATACCTCTTGCCATTGTTAAACGTAAGCGAAGCTTTGTGACGTCCCGTAGTTGCGAGTTTCGTTCCTTTTAGTCTTCCAAATTCTTATTCATTACTCTCTCTCAATTTAATGGTGTATGAGAATATTACTTAATGAGAGTGTTGAATGAATTATGGGGGACCAAATGGCGTATATAAAGTCGAAGACTCCATAACCGCCCATCAACGGTGAATGGACATGACTATCTAGAGGGTTGCAATATTAGGGGTTGCAATGATTCATAGATATAAGAAATTAAAACTAATATTCTCCCACTTGATCTACCTGAATCACAATCCCCAACAACAAGAAACAAAAATATGGATCATGGCGATAGGTCCTTTAATGAAAAACAAGAAGTATCTCCCATGTATCACAATGCATTATGATCCCCGTCAACAACCAAAAACTTAATGAATAAACTCAATGTTTATTCTTGGTCCATAACAGAAATATTCTCATTATATATCAAGATATGACATATCCAAATGTGTATACAACTAAATATGAGAATACATTACATTAAGAATTTTATTAAACATCGTTCTTACAACGAAAAGTTACATAAGGAAACCAAGTCCCATACTTTTAACACGATCCTCAAATTTTCCGGGAGGCATGCCTTTAGTTAGAGGATCTGCTTTCATTTTATCAGTCATTATATGTTCAATGATGACTGGTTTATCCTTGGCACGCTCTCTTATGGCTAAATACTTAATGTCGAGATGTTTGCTTCGACTCCCGCTTTTATTATTTTTAGCCATGAAGACAACAAATGAATTGTCAAAGTATAATTTCAGGGGTATACTAATAGAATCTAAGATTCTAAGCCTTGATATGAAACTCTTAATGCATACACCTTGAGAGGTTGCCTCAAAACAAGACACGAACTCAGCTTCCATGGTAGAAGTAGCAGTTAAAGTTTGTTTTGCAATCCTCCACGAAACAGTTCCACCAACCAACATAAAAATGTAACCAGAGGTTGATTTTCTCGGATCAACACGGCTAGCAAAGTCTGAATCTGAGTATCCCATTACTTCCAAATGGTCTGAACATCTATATACGAGCATGTAATCTCTAGTCCCGTTAAGGTATCCTAATACCTTCTTTGCAGCTTTCCAATGCTCAATGTCTGGATTACTTTGATATCTTCCTAATACCCAACAACAAATGCAATGTCAGGTCTAGTGTAAACCTGAGAATACATCAAGCTTCCAACAACAGAAGCATATGGGATATTTTTCATTTGTTCCTATTCTAAATCACTCTTTTGGCACTGACTCAAGTTCAGTTTATCACACTTAACAATGGGAGCTATACTAGGTGAACAATATTTCATCCAAAATCTCTCTAAAACTTTGTTTATGTATGTCTCTTGAGGCATACCCAGAGCATAACGAGGCCTATCGCGATGTATCTCAATCCCAATGACATAAGTTGCATCGCCTAAATCCTTCATATCAAAGTTCTTAGAGAGAGATTGTTTCACCTCATATATCATATCCTTGTTATTGCTTGCAAGTAAAATATCAACTACATATAGAATTAAGAAACAAATCCTGCTCCCACTAACCTTCTGGTATATACAATTATCCATAAAGTTCTCTTCAAAACCAAATGACGACACAACATCATGAAATTTTAAAACCACTGATGTGAGGCTTGTTTCAATCCACACACACACACACACACACACACATATATATATATATATATATATATATATATATTCTTAAGCTTGCAAACTAAGTGCTCACCGTTATTGGATGGAAATCCTTCAGGTTGTTTTGTGTATACCTCTTCATCCAATTCTCCATTTAGAAAGGTTGTTTTCACATCCATTTATTGTAATTCTAAATCAAAATGTGCAACTAATTCCATGATGATTCGAAGGGAATCTTTCTTCGATACATGAGAGAAAGTCTCTTTATAGTCGATTCCTTCTTTTTGAGTGAATCATTTGGCAACGAGTCTAGCATTGTATCTCTCAATGTTACCTAATGAGTCTTTCTTTGTTTTAAAGACCCACTTGCACCTAATGGCTTTCGCCCCTTTAGGTAACTCAACAAGGTCCCATACTTCGTTTGACCCCATAGAATTCATCTCATCAGTCATAGCATTATACCACAAATTTGATTCATTACTACTCATGGCTTGTGAAAACGTCTCAGGATCATTCTCGGCTCCAATGTTATAGTCTGACTTATGTAGATACACGTGATAGTCACTAGGTATCGCTGATTTCCTTGTTCTAGTAGACTTCCTTAAGGTTGTATCAACGCTCTCCTGAGGATCCTGTTGATCAACTTATTGTTCAGCCACTAAAGGTGATTCCTGAACAACTTGATCTACTAAATCAATATCAGCTTGTGGAATCAACGACGAGGGTTGTGTGCCAACACGATAACCATCATAAATAGAATTCTGTAAATGATCACTCCCACTGATTATGTCATTTTCAAGAAATTTTGCGTTTCTCAATTCCATAAATCCAGTGATATGAGATGGACAATAGAATCTATATCCTTTAGACCGTTCAGCATATCCAACGAAATACCCACTAATGGTCCTAGGATCAGGTTTCTTCTCTTGTGAGTTATACACTCTTACTTCAGACGGACATCCCCAAATGCGTACATGATTCAAACTCGGTTTCCAACCCTTGAATAACTCAAATGGTGTCTTAGGGACAACCTTTGTTGGAACTCGATTTAATATGTACATTGTCGTCTTAAGAGCTTCAGTCCACAAGGTTATTGGGAGATTAGCATTACTGCGCATATTCCTAACCATCTCCATTAATGTCTAGTTTCTTCTTTCAGCCACACCATTCTCACCAGGAGATCCTAGATTGGTGTATTGAGCAACAATTCCGTGCTCTTGAAGAAACATAGCAAATGGACCAGGTGCTTGACCACCTTCTATGTATCTACCATAATACTCTCCTACTCTATCAGTTCTCACTATTTTTATTTTTTTCCACATTGTTTCTCTACTTCTGCCTTAAAGACCTTAAAGGCATTAAAAGCTTCACTTTTATGATGAAGTAAATAAACATACATGTAACGTGAGAAGTCATCAATAAAGGTGATAAAGTATTTTGGACCACTTTGCATATCCATGCCTAGACATATGGATGATTTCAAGTAATTCAGAAATTTTGTGCGCACCATTTTTAAATATTTTGGTATGCTTTCCCTTTATGCAGTCCACACAAATCTCAAAGTCAGAAAAGTCCAAAGTACTAAGTACTCTATCATTTACTAACCTCTTGATTCGATCCTTAGAGATATGTCCCAATCTTCGGTGCCACAACATAGAATATTCTTCATTATTAACGCATCTTTTCATGCCGGTTTTAACATACATTACTGAATTAGCGGTGTTACTTTGTATATTAAGCATAAATAGACCATTACACAAAATACCATTTTCAACAATATCTGAATTATATAATAAATTGAATGATGTTTTATGAAAATTACATTCAAATCCCATAGGTGTAAGTCTAGATACTGAAATTAAATTCCTGGAAAACTCATGTACATAAAAATATTATGTAAATACAAAGTAAAGCCACTAGTTAGTGTAATTAGACACGTTCCAACAAACTCAACAGTTGAGCGCATTTTGTTTTCTGAATAAATGTTTGCTCATTTCCCGCTAGTTTCTTCAGGTTTGTCATACACTGTAAGGATGTTGAAATATGGATTGAAGAACCAGAGTCAATCCACCATTTGTTATAATGAACATCAGCCATATTAGATATTTAGATTCATAACAAACCAGGGAGACAAAGTTACCTTTTTCATGTTGTCGCTTTTGGAATTTCAGACAATCCTTGATCATTTGTCCTTTTTTTTTTACAGAAATAACACTTGGATTTCTTAGTAATTCCACCTTAAATGGGCACTTTATCCTTTTCTTTATCCTTGGAGTGCTTGTTCTTTTTCTTGTTGGTAGCCAACAATACAGTTTCTCCATGCTCCATCATCAATCGGCTCTTCTCTTGAACACACATGGTCAAAAGTTCATTCATAGACCACTTATCTTTATGTGTGTTGTATGATATCTTAAATGGCCCGAATGGATATAGAAGGGTATTAAGGATAAAATAGACTAGAAAGGTATCCGACATCTCAACTCCCAATGTTTTTAGTTTAGCCGCGATGTCCCTCATGCTCATGATACGCTCACGCACACCTCCGAGACATGTAAGCTTTAGTGAAGAAAACCTCCCAATGAGTGTACTAGTAAGTGACTTTTCAGAAGTCAGAAGCTGTTCCTCAATTGCCTTAAGCAACAGACGAACATCAGTATACTTCTCCACTGAGCTCCTTAATCCAACAGATATATGAGTCTTTATGAACATGTCACAGAGACGGATAGACCTCTCCCACCATCCATAAAGTTCTATATCAGCATGAGTGTTGGATTCCCCAATGGTCGGTGGTTCATCCTTACAGATAGCATAGTCAATATCTGCCACTCCTAAATGAAGAAGAACTCGCTCCTTCCAAACGGTATCGTTTTCGCCATTTAGTTTAGGAACTTGAATTTTGAGATCATTAATATTCATAAAATGTGACGCTGCAAATATAATTCATACATACTCGACTTAAGATTTTGAGATAAAATTAACCTTATTATGCGTTACAAATGTAAAGCATACTGTTAACAGGTTTGGAATTATTCCCTATTTAACGGAAGATATTTATTTGGGTCGAAACGTCCTGTCCGTGATTCAAAGGCAACGCTAGATGGACACACTGAGATTAATTGCAAGAATATTCCCCTCCTTTATTCACTGAACATTTCCTCCTCTTTTTATCTTATGTATTTGAGTGATAGATTGTAGTAAGTAAGCTTAATTGTTTCAGCTTTTCTCCCCTCTCTTATTCTACTGATCACCTCCCTTTATATAGACTTTGGTAGGGGTAGGTGTCACTGTGCATGTGTTTTGATAAGGACAGGTGTTGTTGTTACCTTGATACAGGTGTAAAAATTAGGATAATGTTTATCGTTTATCTACTAAGTGCTGACTAGATTAGCTTTTGTGTCTTCTGATATCTCCGAGGGCTTCTGATGTAGACTGTTTTTGATAGAGCTATTCTTCCGAGGGCTTTTGTTTTTCCTTCTTGATTCGGGTATTTTCTTCAACAGTCAGGAGTGATCTCTGAGAGTGGAAACATGGTCTCCGAGGACTTGGTATGACTTCCGAGGACTGTGATCTTGTGTCCGAGGGCTGTTTTTGCTTTACTGAGAGTGAAATTTCTTCACCAGAGTGCTCGGACTGTATTCACTGGGTGTTCCTGTATTGACTTCTTCCAAAATTGTGTTCTCGGATAAGTCCGAGTGTTGCTTTTTCCGAGGAGTGTTCAGCAAGGAAGTTTTCTTGTAAGTTCATAGGACTCGGGGTCCCTCTTGGTCCCTCTTGGCGCATTTGGTGGATATCGGAGTCATACGGGTCCATCGGGGTTTGCTCTTTTTCCGATGCCGTGTTGATATCTGTTTTTCATTCACCGTTTGACTTTCCAAGGGACGCTTGCGTTTCTCCTCGGATGCTTTTATAAACCTTTTCGGGTCAGTGACCGAGAGGTAGGGCAATTCTCCGAGGGGTTTTCTTTATAGGTACATCTCATTGGATGTACTCGTGACAATAGTATTGTCCATATATCCTCCGAGGGGTTTTCTTTATAGGTACATCTCATTGGATGTACTCGTGACAATAGTATTGTCCATATATCCTCCGAGGGGTTTTCTTTATAGGTACATCTCATTGGACGTACTCGTGACAATAGTATTGTCCATATATTATTTTTCCCGAGTAGGAGTGATCTCCTCTATTTTATTTTTTAGGGTTAACACTAGCCCCCCCAAATTTCGATTGTCCTCGTAGAGACAAGCGGAATTTTAAATCATCGTCCTAAGTGAGGTGAGGGGTTATTTTTGACTTAGTGTCCCTATATTTATTTTTTTTTTTTTTTGATATTTATCCAATACGTATATATATTTAGAATTTATAAGGATTTTACCTGAATACCCTTAGGGTATCGTTATTAAGCACGCGGAGATCTCGGGGCGCAGGTGGCGGACTGTTGTTGACCAGCTTGGAGATTTGAACTATCTGACCGTTGGCAACGGTCAGAATGGGGACGGCGTGGCACAATCAGGTGGCGGTTACGTGGAGCTTTAAATAAGTTCCACGTTTTCAAAATTCTTGACCGTTGTCACCTTCGGTTATAAATAGGACACTGTTGCTTCTTTTTTCTTCATTCACTCAATCCGTCTTTGTGGTCATCTCCTCTCAGAGCAAAAAAGAAATCTCTTTCCTTGATCTTTATTCTTCATCTTTTGCAATTCAAATTCCTAGCAGACTTACCCGTTCCTCTTCTCTCTTTCAAAAACATTCCTCTTTTATTGTATCCATGGCTTCTTCCGCCAACACTGACTCTATTGCCGCCGCTATCTCCTCGGAAGTCACTGCTCCGATTAATTCTTCTACGAGTGTGAGAGGTATTCCAATGGGAGTGATTACTCGCAAGCGTAAGGGAGAAATTGCTGCTGCTGCTGAGGGCGGCGCCACTTCCTCGAAAAAAGCTAGGGTTCCCAAATCAAAGGAACCGCCTCTTCGAACTTTCGCTAAGGTGGAAAAAACGAAGAATATTGCTACTCGTAAGCAGGTAGCAGATCTGTTGACCTCAACCGGAGTCCTTCAGAAGAACATGGTCTTCCGAATCCCGACGAAGGATGAGAGGGCGTGCTATCCTCCTCCGGGTATGTTGACAGTATTCTTTGCTCAGGTGAAGTATGGGTGGCGCTCGTTTATGTCCCCTTTTTTCTGTGCGCTCTTTAAAGCTTGTAATATTAGCCCAAGTCAGATGGTACCAAATGGATTTGCTGCTATCTGTATTTATGTATTTTGGTGCCACGTGAATGGGCTAGAGTGTTCGGTGGAGCACTTTCTTTCAATCTTTGACGTGGCGGTATCACCCGGGGGGTATCCTTTCTATAACGTTCGTCATCGGGACAACTCGGGGGATTCCACGAAGAGAATCTTGGGGGCTGCTATTACCTCACATAGCGTCTGGAAGAACAGGTACTTCTTCGTGGGCCCTGTCAACGGCGAGTGGGATGTGCCCTTTGATTGGCGAGAGGGTACTACTCCCGTGCATGCTCTGGATCAGGAGGCAGTGCTATCTCCTATAATTTCTCAGCACAAATTGATGGAGTCGGAGGATTTCACAATGTTATATGAGACCTCTGGGCTTCATCATGTAGTTTTCACTGATGCCGCCGTGGAGAGGCCCTTGTCCCTGTCTCCCGTTGCGAGGAGTCTCTTTCGTAAGTCTCTTTATTCGCTCTTTTATCCTTTTATTCTCTTTCCGAGCATAGTGGTAAATTGTACTTATACACGTTATTGATGGGATGATACAGGGGATGTCATGGCGAATTACTATCTGCAGTCGAGTCCGAGGGAGCCTACTCCTAGTGGTGTCTCGGAGATACCAGAGGAGGGAGATCACGAGGAGGAGGAGGTTAATGCTCCCGAGAGTATGCATATGGATTCAGAGAAGAGTGGATTCCACGAAGACCATTCTCTTCTATGCATGGATGCGATGGGGATCGTTAGGAGCGCGGTTCCCCTACGTCAAGTTGCACCTTGGGATTTGGCTTTAGTGCCCGTTTCCAAATCGGAGTCAGGGAATATTCCTGCTTCCGAATCTAATATGGGAATATCTCCGAGAGGTTCCGAGGAGGGTATCTTTCCGAGTGGTGCGGAGGATGAATCTGCTCGGAAGGATACTGAAGTAATAGACCTGTCTTCTGAGGATCCTTCTCCTAGGCTTCCGACAGTTCCTGAATCTGCTCCTCGGGGTAAGTTTTCACGAGTTTTTAATGAGATTTTCATATCTTTATCTGCAATATTTGATTATGTGTTGACACCTTTTCTTTTGATGTAGTGGCTATGGATAAAGGGAAAGCTCCGATGGTAGAAGAGTCTTCATTATATGGTGAGTATTCGTCATTTACCTTTTTTCCATAATTTTTTCTAGTTTCATTCTTTTAATCACTGACAGTTCGTATCTGTTGCAGAGGAGGATTTTCTGGCCCAATTTAGCATTCCCGAGCAAGAAGATTTACGAGGGGACTCCGAAGACACCCAAGGGGAGTTTGATCCTTCTTCAGAGGACCGAGATTTGAAGGAAGGAATTCTGCAATCACTATTAGGAAAGACCAGCCCCTCCACAACAGTAGGTGGTTCACGGGCCATTTTTACAAATTCCGAAGTGACGACTCCGGTAAAGGATACGACTCCTCCGAGGGGACATGTCCCGGTGACCTTGTCTCCGAGGGGTCATACATTTCAGGAACCTATTCCTCCCAGCGGATCCGGGGGGGAATTTTCATCTCGTTCAGTGGGGGAGGCTTATCAAGATATCCTCCGATTTTTCGCCTCCTCCAGTTCAGCACCCGCCGAGGGGTATCAATTTTTGTACACCAGTCTTAACTGGTTGGGGCTTATGGTAAGCTCCTCTGCCTTAGTCTTCTGAAATTACACAATGCATCTCTGTTAAATTTTTTATTGTTGACTTTTCTGTAGATTGGAAAGACTCGAGAGGCAGTTACTGCCGTTGAAGAGCGCGGTCGGAAAGATGTAGAGGACTTAGAAGCACTCCGGGCGCAATTGGCACCTCTCTTATTCCGGGATAAAGAGAGTCAAACTAGGGAGGACCTTCTTCAAACAAAAATTTCCGACTACGAGTTTGCTCTCAATGAATCAGAGAAGGCGAGGGCAAATTTACAAGGTAGTTTAAGTGCTGCTGAATCCGCTTGCAAGAAGATGGAGAAGGAAAGAAAAGACTCCGAGGAGGTCTTTACCGCTCGTATTGCAGCTCTCGAGAAGGCGGGTGGCGGATGGGAATGAGAGAGAGAGAGTTCTCCAAGAGACTTTGGGCCAAGTTACTGATAGGGCAGAGTCAGCCGAGGGGAAGTTGACAAATTTTCTTTCTCCCGAGGACGTGCAGGCTAAGGTGGATGCAGCTGTTCAGTTTGCTCAGCGAGAGATCTCACGGCAGCAATCAGTAGCATCCGAGGAGCCTTCTCATGAGCTCTTGATGGGCCATCTTTTGTGGGGTTATTTGGAGTGTGCAAAGGTGGCAAAATCTTTGATAAGGTCGGATGTTAACTTCTCCAAGTCTTTCGATCTTCGGAAATTAAAGAAGCCAACTCCCGATGACTGCCATTATTTCGTGGGGAGGTTTGGGGGTTTGCTATCCTCTCGGGATTCTCCGACACCATCTCCAATGCGCTCCGCCACGAGTCCGAGTCCAAGGGCTAGCGGTTCTGGGGGGGTATTTTCTCCAATCTCTCGTCTTGCTCCATTGGGTACTTCCGCAGAAGAGACAACTTCTTCTCTCCCTCCTTCCACGGGAGCTTAGTCTAGCTTTTTGTAATTTTTACTTTGAAAATAAACGCTCTTTGTACTTATTGTTCCTTCCGAGGGCTATCCGTTTTAAATAAATATTTTTGTTCAATCTTCCTATTCTATATCTTATCTCCACTGCTTAATTAAGATGGATAATGATAATTCTCAAAAAGTTGCTGACTAAGTAAACTTCCTAAGTAGGAGGTGTTACTTTGCATGGTTAAATAGGATACGTGTCCTCCTTAATCAAAAAGTTTTCCAACACGTGTCCCTTAGTTAACGTACTAAGAGTTTAAACTTCTACTTTTAACTCTAATATAAAGAGTATATATGCACGTAGGTCCTTATCAATTATGCACTTATCTCCTAATCCTTATTAGTCTTTGATTTTCTTTTATAAGTGCAAGTACAAAGATAATACTTACTTGATACGATGATGCCTCCTTATTATAGAAGATTTGGCTCGACTTCATCTGGCGGTTCTTCTCAGGATACCGCTCGGGGTCCTTCTGGATCATCAAGGGTTCCTCCGAGGGGCAATCCATCCGAGAATCAAACGACACTTAGTGCTAGTTCCTCTCTTGGAGTGGTTCGTAGGACTCCATCTACAAATTCACGTAGAGTCAATCATATCAGGGAGATATTCATGAGTAGGGAGCCATATCCTTTGGCGGATGAGTCTTCAGAATTCGATTTACTTCCTCTTAATCCATCAAGATTGATAGGCAGAGGACGTGTAGGATCCACAATGAGTGCAGAATGTGAGAACTCAGTAAGATCTCTTTTTAATGGTTATAACTTGGAGTTCGAAGATTATGATATAATAGTGCCTTCCTCGGGCCAAAGGGCTTACGCACCCCCTTCAGGTTATATGACCGTTTATACCGAACAGATGCGTTGTGGTTTACGTACCTTTTTCCATCCCTTTTTCCCAATACTCTTTCGGTATTGGCAGGTGTGTCCGAGTCAGTTAACACCAAGTTCCTATAGTCATTTGGTGGGATATGTCCTTCGTAGTGAGCTTTTAAACCTTCCGATGTCCCCTTATCGGGTGGGGACAATATTTACCCTTCAACCTTGCTCAGAGGGGACTCCCTTTTTTAGCTTGACCTATCGGGACAAGGAAAATATCTTCACTCGTGTATCCAGTTCCCACTCTAGTAGAGGGGATTGGAGGCGGAGATTTTTCTTTATCCGTCCGAGAGGTCAGTCAGCCAGATCGTGGGGTGTACCCATCCGATGGGGTTTGGGATATATCGCACCCAACACCGAAACACGAGGACAAGTGAGGGAGATATTGCTTCACTCGGGACTTTTCTCTGGTTCTTATGATATATCTGGGCTGTTGGATTTCCCCGAGGCTCTGATTTTGGCAGGTTTACAAGAGAGAGTAGAAGGATGCACTCCTGCTTCTCGTCCTCTTCACAGTAATTTTCACTTTCGTAAGTTCTAATAACCATTCTTTAGTTTATAAACTTTATTGGTGTCCTCGGATCATTTTCTTACTGACATCTTTTGTAGGAGCGGAGATGGGAGCTTTTTCTCTCGGCTCTTCTAACGACGTTTTCCTGGGGAGGGCATTGCATGGTATTCCTGGGATGACGAAGGTTGGCGATTCTCCTCCTCTCATAAGTGAGGCAATGGTGGAAATCTCCTCGGAGGAGGAGGAGCCCGTTGCAGCCCCCCCAGTCAGTTATATAATTCCTTCTGGATCGTCGGATCTGATAGCAACTCTTTCTCAAACGGATTGTCACATGAGTCCCATAGTATCACAGCCCATTCCTCACAATTCTACCGTAGTAAATGTGTTAGAGGAGTATCTTCACTCTTCTAGTGCAGAGGATATGCAGCCCCAGCAAGATATCCCTGGTCGTATTCCCGCACCACCGCCCGAGGAGCACCCTTCCCTCGGGAGAACTCTTCCCCCCGAGGGTAATCAGGATGTTTCTCCTCTCGGATCAGCAGTGGGATTTTGCCGAAACTTTCTTAGTGGGTTATTAAACGTAACAGATTGTGAACTGATAAAAACCCTTTCGGTACCCGTTCTCCAAGATTTAGCCTGCAAAGACCTGTGTGAGGTATCTATTCATTTTATTTAATACTAACCTGTCTTCTGATCTGATGCCATTCGTTTTTTTGAGCAGATTTATATGGTGTTGGACGCCCTCGGGTCTTACGGGAGTTCTTCCTCAGATCCGGGTTTAGTATACCGTCGTCGGGATGAGTTAGAGCGAGGTCTCTTAGAAGCTCAAGTGGAGATAGCCCATTTGAAGGAAGTTCATGAGTCTTCTCAGGATACTCATATTCATATGTTACAATCCGAGAAGGATAAGGCGTGGGAATTGGAACGCCAATTATCACTTGAAAAGACACGTGTCTTGAGCTTAGACAGGAGAATTGAGGAGTTACGTGGCCATATGCGGTCCTCGGAGGAGCAGTTAACACAGGCTACGCTGGAAAGAGACGTCTTGAGTCAGCAACTGCTAGGGATAACTCGTTCTCATGCGATAGAGGTGGTCATGGCCCAAGTCCAAGCTGTGTTGGAGGTGGTGGGTCCATCCAGTCTTCGTGAATCTCTTCGGGGAGAGATGCGTGACTTAGTGCATATAGGCTATAAATTGTGCCAAGATGCCGTACAAGCTTTGCCAGAGTTCCCCTCGGGATTGCTCCTTCCTGAACTCAACATTCGTCAAGTCTCCGAGGAACTTTCCCCTTCACCTATTAGAGATTTTGCAGTCGGAACTGTGTTCTTGGATGATCCAGTCTCTCTTTCTGAGGAGCAGCGCCGAAGACTTATCCGAGAGGGGAAACGTCCCATGGGAGGGACTTAGCTTGTAAATGAGTTTAGTTCATAATACAGAGGGTTCTTAGTGTTATCGGATTGTCCTGATGTCTCGTATATAGAGCCATCATTTTGTTGGACAATTCTATTGTCTTTTGTACTATATCCCCTCGTATATGAACACTCTTTTTATTCATATATAACTATTACATTAAGCATAATACTTTCTAAGATTGCTTGCGTTCCACGTGTTGCGAAGTATTGCCTCCTCGGAGTTAGCAAGCCGATAAGTCGCCGGTCCCACGATTTCCACTATCTTGTAAGGTCCTTCCCACCGTGGATCTAGTTTACCCACATTCTTGGAGGCCCCTACTCGTTTCATCACTAAATCTCCAACTTGAAAGGTTCGGAGTTTTACCTTGGTATTATAATATCGTGACATCCGAGCCTTGTACTCTTCCATTCGGAGGGCTGCTCGGGTCCTTTTTTCCTCGAGGAGGTCAAGGGCAAGGGCTAGATTTGAGCTATTGGCCACTTCTTCATATTCTTTGACTCGCCAGCTTTCTAGGGAGACCTCCGAGGGCAACACAGCCTCACATCCGTAGGATAGACTAAAAGGGGTTTCACCCGTAGCAACACTCTGCGTGGTCCGATAGGCCCACAATATCCCGGGTATCTCCTCAACCCACTTAGCTTTATGCCAATCAAGCCGGGCCTTCATGTTCTTCAGGAGGGTTCTGTTGGTTCTTTCTACTTGGCCATTTGCTTGAGGGTATCCCACGGAGGCAAAGCGATGTTTTATCTCCCAATGATCACACCACTTTTGCAATCCTTGATCAGTAAACTGCAAACCGTTATCACTTACCAGGCTCCGAGGGACACCAAAGCGACAAATAATATTTCTCCAGAGAAAATTGATAACAGCCCCCGCGGTTACCCTAGCTAGGGGTTCCGCTTCCACCCATTTGGTGAAGTAGTCAACGGCTACTAGCAGAAATTTCTTTTGGCCGGCATCAGGGACGAGGGGTCCAAGTATGTCAATACCCCACTTAGAGAATGGGCAGGGGTTCAGAGAGGGTTCCCAAGGGGCTGCTGGTAGATGGGTCCGAGGGGCGTAAGCCTGGCATGGTTTGCATCTTTCGGCATGGCTTTTGCTATCTTTGGCCATCGTGGGCCAATAGTAGCCCTGTCGGATCAAGCGTCCCACCATGCTTTCGCCACCAGTATGGCTCCCACATACCCCCTCGTGAGTTTCTGCTAAGGCTAGCTGGGCCTCTTCTTCATTAAGGCATCGAGCGTGGGGACATAAATATGTCCTTCGGAAGAGTATCCCGTCTTTGAGGAAGTATCGGAGGGTTTTTCTGAACATCATTCGCTGAATATTCTTGTCCGAGGAGTATCCCTCGGGATTCTGCAAATAGGCTTTGATAGGAGTCACCCAGCTAGATGAAGGATCTGAAACTGTGTTCACTTCTCGGCCTTCACCCTTTTCAGATTCATTGACATGTAGTAGAGTAATCTTCCGAGTATGTATTACAGCTGTTTGTGTAGCCATTTTGGACAAAGCGTCCGCCTCTTGATTTTCTTTACGAGGAATTTGAACTATATCATATTCTTCAAACCATTCGGACCTCTGACGAACAACTCGGAGGTACTCTTGCATTCTTTCTTCTTTGGCCTCATATGACCCCTTAACTTGCAGAACAATCAGCTGGGAATCACTATGAAGGAGTACTCTTTTCATTCCCCCTTCTCTAGCTAACCTCATACCAATAAGGAGAGCTTCATACTCGGCCTCATTGTTAGAGAGGGGATAATCTATTCTAACTGCAAAATGGAGCCTTTCCTCCTCTCCTTCTTGATTTACCAAGACTATTCCGGCCCCCCCATGGGTACTCACCGAGGATCCATCTACATATACGTGCCATCGTGGCTCCTTTTCCTCGGATCCAACGCCCGTGAGTTCTGTTACAAAGTCCGCCAAAACTTGCGCTTTGATTGACGGTCTCGGAGCGTAGGAAATATCGTACTCAGTAAGCTCTACAGCCCATTTTATCATTCTCCCTGATGACTCCGGCTTATTAAGAATTGCTCTCAGGGGATGCTTAGTAAGCACAGTAATTGGGTGGGATAAAAAGTAGGGGCGTAGCTTACGAGCCGTAGTAACCAATGCTAGAACGAGTTTCTCAGTTAGGGTATATCGAGTTTCGGCTCCGAGGAGAGTTTTGCTAACGTAATATACCGGGTGATGTTCTCCATCTTGTTCTTTGACTAGGACAGCGCTAATAGCCTCTTCTCCAATCGATAAATACAAAAACAACTCTTCTTGGGGTACCGGTTTTACCAGCAAAGGTGGTTTCAACATGTACCTTTTTAAGTCTCCGAGAGCTTCCTCACATTGGGAGGTCCACTGAAATTCCTTGATATTCCGAAGTACCTTGAAGAAGGGAAGCCCTTTTTCTGCGGACTTGGAGACAAACCGACTCAACGAGGCCATTCTTCCAGTCAGCTTTTGGACATCTTTTACCGTCCTCGGAGTAGGTAATCCCATGATAGCTTCTGCTTTTTCGGGATTTACTTCAATTCCCTTCTCCGTAACCATGAATCCCAAAAATTTTCCTCCTCGGATACCAAAAGAACACTTCCGAGGGTTGACCTTCATGCCAAAGTTGTTCATAATGACCAACGCTTTTCGTAGGTCCTCAGGATGTTCTTCAGCAGTGTTACTTTTAACTACAGTATCATCTACATAAACCTCTACTGATTTCCCAATAAGTCCTGAAAACATAAGGCTTACTAACCGTTGATAGGTAGCTCCAGCATTCTTTAATCCAAAGGGCATGACTAGATAACAAAAGGTGCCTGCATCCGTGATAAAGCTGGTCTTATCTTGATCAATAGCCGCCATCGGGATTTGGTTGTACCCTTGATCTCCATCTAAAGTTGATAGTAGCGCACATCCTGCGGTAGAATCAACTAGCTGATCTATGCTCGGTAAAGGGTAACAATCCTTGGGGCATGCTTCATTGAGGTTAGTAAAGTCAACACACATTCGCCATCTTCCTCCGTGCTTGGGAACTAGCACGACATTAGCCAACCACTCGGGGTAAATAACTTCTCGTATTTGCTTTAATTGAAGAAGGCGTTGTATTTCCGAGCGGATGATCTTATTGCGCTCGGGGCCCATTTTCCTCTTTTTCTGTTGGACAGGTTTAGCTCCAGGCTTCACATTAAGGAAATGTTGACATACCTTGTTGCTGATTCGTCCGGGCGGTCCCCCTTCCCATGCAAAGAGGTGATGAAATTGTTTGAGAAGAGAAATCAATTGGCCTTCTATGATTGGAGTCATATGGGTGCCCATTTTGATTACTTTCTTGGGGCTTCCTTCTACTAACTCCACCATTTTTAATTCTTCCACAGGCTGGACTCGTGTTTCCTCGGTTCTACACTTTTTGTTATTTCCAAGTGAAGGTCCGTCCTCTTCTGAGGGGATGGCATTCATGCAGCATTCTCTAGCTTTTGACTGACTTCCTCGAACTTCTCCGATTCCCGAGGAGGTGGGGAATTTCACTTTAAGATGCAAAGTAGAAGGAATTGCCTCAAAGGCCCGAATAGATGGTCTTCCGCAGATCACATTATACGCTCGCGAAGAAGCCTCCACTACCCAAAACTTAATAGATTCCGTTCTTCGAAGGGCTCCTTTCCCCCATGACATTGGGAGAGTAATAGTTCCGAGGGTTTGGCATGCTTCCCCGGTGAATCCTACTAAGGGGACCTCCGCGGTTTCCAACGTTTCTTGTTTCAATCTCATAGCGAGATAGGTCGGTAGGAATAGTACATCCACAGAGCTGCCCGTATCTATGAGGATACGTTGGATTTCATACCCGTAGATGACGGCAGATATAACCAAGGGATCTTCATGAGGATATATTACATCTGTAAGGTCCTCGGGTCCGAAAGTGATACTAGGCAGTTGTGACCCTTGAATGGAGCAGACAGCTAATCCTTGCTCTGCTCGTCGGGCTTCTTTCAAATATTTCTTCTTTTTGCCCTGAGGTGCCATGGAGATTTCACCCCCTTCTATCATATTGATGGTTCTCCCTGTTGGGGGATTGTCTTTGTAAGAGTTAGGTGGAGGAGGCAAACTCTGATACCCTGCCGTTTTCTCTCTCGAACTTCGCCGGCGGTCCTTACTTCTCTCTCGGAGTCGGAGGCGTCTAGTGGTCCCCTCTCGTGACTTCCGGCTAGGCGTCCTTTCTTCCCTTTCTTGCTCTTCCTCTTCCCTTCGTGATCTCTTCCAAACATTGGCCTTGGGCTCTTCAGGGTTATTTTCCTTAAGGTAGTTCTTCAAGTACCCTATCTCCAATAGGCGAAGCACCTCTAAACGAAGGGTAGTACATTCTTCCGTAATGTGCCCGTAAGTTTTATGGTACTTACAATACTTTCCAGTATCCTTGTCTCGGTTAGGAAATTTAGTCGGTCTGGGCCAGTGCAACTCGTTGCTACCCCTCATTATGTTGAGCACTTCTGGTGGAGTAACAGTCATCGGAGGTAAGTGTACGGGTCGGAGGAATTTCTTAACCACTCCCCCTTCATCTTTGCGTTGAGGAGGTTTTCCTTCCTTACTTTTTTCTTTGACCTTTGCTTCTTTCTCAGCACGCTCTAAGTGTTCACTATCCTCCTGCTCCATCTGCTTCTTTGTTCCCTCGGCTTCTTCCATCAAAATATGTACTTCCGCCTTTTGCATTAACTCATTCATATCCGTAATACGATTTCCCATAAGGTATCTAAAGAAATCCCCCGCTCGGAGTCCCTGAGTTAATATGTCTGCCATAATGGTCGGGCTAACATTTGGAACATCGAGTGCTTCATCCGTGAAGCGCTTTATATATTCTCGTAAGGATTCGTCCTTCTTCTGTTTAATAGTAAAAAGATGCGTAGCAGATTTAGGGTACCTTCGGTTGCAGGCGAATTGTCGTACAAACAAATGAGCTAATCGGTCAAAGCTCGGGATGGAACAAGGTGGAAGATGAGTAAACCAGGCTTGAGCCCGCCCTCCAAGGGTAACAGGGAATACGCGGCATAACACCTGATCAGGAGCGGAAGAGAGGTCCATTCCTGCCAGGTATTGATGGACGTGATCTTGTGGGTCCCTTCCATCAGCTTCCCCGGTATATAGCGAGATATTAACAGGTCGCATCCCCGAGGGGATAGAAGCTGAAGCAATCTCGGGAATGAAAGGAGAGGTCTTGAACGTAGGATCTTCCTCGGGAGCCATGGCTTTCTTGAGATCACCTAACTCTTTTCGTAAATCATCCATCATTCCCCATAAGGAACGTTCAACCTCTCCTCGATACTCTGAAGGGCGAGAAATTCCTACCGGACCCCTCACAGGAGTCCTTTCACGACATACATGTCTTCGAGGACTTTGTCGGGGTGTCTGTCGCCAAGGATTCCAATTTGGGTTCCATGTCCTCGGAGGTCCATCTTCTTCCGAGGGGAGATCTTCGTTCTCGGATAGAACAGGGGACGTACGTACGGGGGGATCATCCCTCCAGGGTGTTCTTTCAGCATATATAAGTCTTTCATAAACAGATCGGGGAATACTAATAAAATCTCTTGTACCTGATTCATAATTGGACAAAGTTTCTTCTGAGTCATTGTTCGGGACAGGAAGGTTGTCATTTTCGAAAAGACCATCCATCCTAGCTGACGTGTGCCTGAATTCTCTCGAAGACAGATGCTGTGACGTTCCCACAGACGGCGCCACTTTGTTAACAGGTTTGGAATTATTCCCTATTTAACGGAAGATATTTATTTGGGTCGAAACGTCCTGTCCGTGATTCAAAGGCAACGCTAGATGGACACACTGAGATTAATTGCAAGAATATTCCCCTCCTTTATTCACTGAACATTTCCTCCTCTTTTTATCTTATGTATTTGAGTGATAGATTGTAGTAAGTAAGCTTAATTGTTTCAGCTTTTCTCCCCTCTCTTATTCTACTGATCACCTCCCTTTATATAGACTTTGGTAGGGGTAGGTGTCACTGTGCATGTGTTTTGATAAGGACAGGTGTTGTTGTTACCTTGATACAGGTGTAAAAATTAGGATAATGTTTATCGTTTATCTACTAAGTGCTGACTAGATTAGCTTTTGTGTCTTCTGATATCTCCGAGGGCTTCTGATGTAGACTGTTTTTGATAGAGCTATTCTTCCGAGGGCTTTTGTTTTTCCTTCTTGATTCGGGTATTTTCTTCAACAGTCAGGAGTGATCTCTGAGAGTGGAAACATGGTCTCCGAGGACTTGGTATGACTTCCGAGGACTGTGATCTTGTGTCCGAGGGCTGTTTTTGCTTTACTGAGAGTGAAATTTCTTCACCAGAGTGCTCGGACTGTATTCACTGGGTGTTCCTGTATTGACTTCTTCCAAAATTGTGTTCTCGGATAAGTCCGAGTGTTGCTTTTTCCGAGGAGTGTTCAGCAAGGAAGTTTTCTTGTAAGTTCATAGGACTCGGGGTCCCTCTTGGTCCCTCTTGGCGCATTTGGTGGATATCGGAGTCATACGGGTCCATCGGGGTTTGCTCTTTTTCCGATGCCGTGTTGATATCTGTTTTTCATTCACCGTTTGACTTTCCAAGGGACGCTTGCGTTTCTCCTCGGATGCTTTTATAAACCTTTTCGGGTCAGTGACCGAGAGGTAGGGCAATTCTCCGAGGGGTTTTCTTTATAGGTACATCTCATTGGATGTACTCGTGACAATAGTATTGTCCATATATCCTCCGAGGGGTTTTCTTTATAGGTACATCTCATTGGATGTACTCGTGACAATAGTATTGTCCATATATCCTCCGAGGGGTTTTCTTTATAGGTACATCTCATTGGACGTACTCGTGACAATAGTATTGTCCATATATTATTTTTCCCGAGTAGGAGTGATCTCCTCTATTTTATTTTTTAGGGTTAACACATACAAATAAATCTATAGACATAAAACTTGCTTGTGGGCTAAAGCTAAATTCAATTAGAATTATTCTAAAGGCCAATAAAACTATCAAAACTATTTTTCTTTCCTTAATTCCTGTGGGTATATTAAGAAATATAATTTTGACATTTTATTCTAATTAACTACACGAAATATAACAAAATTTCATGTGGGATAAACTTTATTATACCATGTGCAATTAATCACAACTAATGTTTATACGTGATTTTATTCCTAATACATGCTTCTATATAATTAAAGATGTTGTGGCTACTCTTTAACTAAATAAAAACATAAGAATCACAACATTTGAATTGAATATATAACATGCATAGTTACTACTTTAAACAGTAAATATAAATAACATAAAACAAATGTAAACATGCTAACATATTTAATTAAAAACATAACCAGAATATAACTAAGTCAAATAAAACAAAGTCTGCATATATAACCGTACAATAGTATTGGCCACACGGTTCAATGCCACGATTCCCAAATCAGAAACCCATGTTCCAATCCCAACATGAAAATGATTTTTGAATGTATCAATGTTATTTAAATGTTAATGCAAATACTAAAAACAAATCGCTTATCAGCCAAACTGTTCAGGCCTTAAGGAACCGTTTCAAGTTGTCCGAGTTCGAGTCATGTTGCACCCATTTGTTTTGTAATATTCTGTGATTTGCCTTTATACAAAACAATTATAGGGTTGGTTGTATGGCTAGACATGCTATCATACACATTGGAGAAACTCGTTCGACTATAAGCGGAAGAAGAATTTTTTTATTATTTTTTTTTTAAAAAAAATTCATCTTCAACCTCCAGTCAGGTCAAACCGACTCGATTACGACCCAATTCCAAACCCGACTCAAACTGACCCATTTTTGCATTAAAATTATTGTTTCAAAGTACAAAATTATTAGAAATCAAGGTTCTGGATGATTTCCAACATAAAAAGCAAGTTTTAACGATAGAATCGAAGTACCTATCAAAACTTCATGAACGTAACTTTTCAAAAAATTGAAAAAACAAGGAAGATGCAATATACATTCTCTGATACCAAATGTAAGAGTTATAATATGATCATGTTCATATAGACAATCACATAAATGCGGAAGCGAAAGGTCGGCGTACCTCATGCCATTGTTAACGTAAGAGAAGCTTTGTGACGTTCCCGTAGTTGCGAGTTCTGTTCCTTTTAGTCTTCCAAATTCTTATTCGTTACTATCTCTCAATTTAATGGTGTATGAGAATATTACTTAATGAGAGTGTTGAATGAATTATGGGGACCAAATGGCGTATATATAGTCGAAGACTCCATAACCGCCCATTAACGGTGAATGGACATGACTATCTAGAGGGTTGCAATATTAGGGGTTGCAATGATTCATAGATCACAAGAACCCTTTGGTTCTATAGATAAAGTGAGATATTAATAGGTTATCTCACTTTATCTCTCGTTTGGTTCTATAGATTGATTTTTCGGGCAGATGAGAGATATGCCCGAGATTTTGGGTTTTATCTCATAATTTAAAATAAATAATCTCACATCTACCCCTAAGATAAATAATCTTAATTTTGCCTTATTTTTACTTTTTATTGAAATACTACATTAAACCCTCTGTAAATTTATAAATTAGTTCACTTCTCCATTACAGAACTAGATATAATATTTATTAAAACTCCAAATTAAAAGTTTGAACAAAAAAATTATACGTTATATTTATAAGATTTTAGTGGATAACAATTTTATAGTTTATTGGTCAAAAATAAAATAAATAAGTCCAAAAACCTTTTGATAGTTTATTTTTAGGTTTTTAATATTTTATCACGTGACTTAAAAATTAAATTAAAATTTGCAGCATGCAACAAAAATTTTAATTGTATCTCTCTTACTTTTTTCTTCTTCTTTAAAGGTGATTAAATTATGATAAAAATAAGTCAAAATTTTACGAATTATTTTATTTGTATTAATAATTATAAAAATTCTTATTGATTCGTAAAATCAAAATAGAAAAAAAAAAAAGATTCTAGCTTCTTTTCCTGCTCTTACTCAACCCTATCACCCTCATTTTAAAAATACGTTTATTGTCATAACTTATTTTCATAATATTTTGGTAATATATCATAGTGAGAAAAATATACAATGTGTCATTGAGTTGAAAATAACAATATGTTTCCATTTCTAGAAAAAAGTATTTTTTTAAAAATGATTAGTTGAACGTTTAATGACCCAAATCAAACAAAAAATTATTGAGCTACTATTTATCTTGAAACTTAATCTTATCAACCAAACAAGTGGCACATTATAGATATCACGGAAATTCTGACTTTTAATCTCATTTCTGATCTATACCATTTTTTTTGAGATAATATTCATCTTTGAAACCAAACAGCTAGTAATAAAATAAAACTAATATTTGCACGACACTACTGATGTAGCTGTTCATACGAAATAGTATATATAAAGTTACTAGTCCTTAATTCCTCTTACACGTAAAAAATGAAGAAATAGTACATTTCAAAAAGGGATGGAAGACCATTTTACTTTTTAACAAAAGAGGACGAATCTTTACATTTAACTAACGGGCATGTCAGCCAAACAGCAAATTACACAGATGATTTCATACATTTTTCAAACTACACGGGGTCTTAGTATTTAACTAGCTTTGAGGGAAAATAGTGTAATTGCTCCCTCAATTATATAGCCAGTTTCCTCAACTAAAGCTAACAAGTGGAGCATGAGAAACTATAATTTTCTGTTATTACATATACAAAAAATTAGCAAGTCTATGTTACAAATTAAAGTGGATCCGCCCACAATGCGGTCGTTTTTCATGAAGATTTTGTCACGTTTTGCAATTGAGTTTAAAGTTCAACTGAAGAGTGACGACTTTGAAATTGGAAAGAGAAAGTAATATAAAAATATTATGGTTCATAAAGATTAAAAATATATATTATCACTACAAGAATGTCTCATATTAGCTTGGTGGCTTAGCTATCGAAATTTCGCTAGCTAATTATTACAACGAAAAAATCGCTTACAAGTTTGGTAATCAGTAGCAAAACAACAGCAGGTGAATTAGAGAGCGAAATCTGACTTGGAAAGTGAAAGTGCATGTATTCTGGCAATGTTAGATTAACATTGAGAAGTCAATGTTAGAGTAACATTGCTGAGCAGAATCTGATTTACAATCTTGTTGATATTTATTATTATTGTTTTGCCTTATTCATTTAACTAATTGAGTTCCACAGTTGTGATTGTTTTTGATTATTATTCAGGAAACAAACTTGTTATAGGTTGGACGCTGAAGTTTCCAAGAAGGAAAGTTTTCTTAATTAAGCAAACCGCTCTACAAGGAAAGAAGAGTTCCAGTGCAACTAGGAAAGCTTTCCAAATTGAGTGCTGATTTGAAGAAGGAGTATTTCCTTAGTTAGATCACTAACGAAGGAACTATTATTCAAGAAGGACTGCAAGAACAAGGAAGAGGAGTTCGAGAAGGAAACAAGGAGAATTACCAACCGTGTACAACACACCTTGAAGTCCAAGTCAAGAACCTATATAAAGGTATGAAGTGCATCAAGACAAACACGAGACAAGAGCTAATTAATCCGAGAGATTTATTTACAAGTTGTTGAGTGTTGTCTTGCTTTATCAAAGTTTGTGAGTTGTTAGAATAGATCTAAGAGTGAGGAACTTTTAGAGATAGTCGAAGCAATTCTTGTGTGCTTTGCTTAGTTCGATTAATTTGAGAGTGAGAAGCTTGAAAATTGAGAGAACGACTTTTGTTAAAACCTTAACGGGTTATTTTGCCTACGGCTCGGAAGTTAATATAATCTTATATTCACTTCTTAAATTCGGTGTTTGTTTATTCCGCTGCACTATTACTCTAGTATGTTGTTAAAGTAACATCGTTAGATTGACAACATGCAAAACTGTTGTTAAAACTCCAGTGTTAAGTTTACAACAACAACGTATCGACCTGATCCACAACTTCAATTGGTATCAGGGCCAAGCACCAACTTCACCGGTGTTTGGCGTTGATACGACAAGATGTACAACTCCAACCCCAATACCAGCAGGTTGCCAGTATTGGAGGGTCCCAACAACTATGCCTACTGGAAGATCAGACTCAGAGTCCACATCAAATCCATCGACCTGAGAGCTTGGGACGCAGTACTAGAAGGCTACACCATCCCTTACTTGCCAAGAGATGGAGATGTTGATCTGGTACCTAAGCCAAGAGGACAATGGACAACCAATGAGATTTCTCTCTACAACTTCAATGAAAAGGCTCTCAATGCTATTTTTAGGTGGGTAGGTAACCATATGTTCAAACTTATTCAAACTTGTACAACTGCTAAAGCTGCATGGGAAGTTCTTGAATTACATTGTGAGGGTGATGTGGTTGTGAGGGACTCTAAATATAGAAAACTGAAATTGTATGACCGTGGATTGACACAACACTTTTTGAGAGTTAAGATGGAATTGCCTTAACTCTATTTTGATCTTCTTGATAATAATAATGTACAGCGGAAGTAAGAACACAAGAAGATATAATTTTAAGAAGTTTTTAATATTATTAAAAACTTCCGAGCCTTAGGCCAAATAACCATAAAGGTTTTATCAAAAACGTTCCTCACAACAATTCACTCACGCTCTTTGTTGATCGGACTCAACGAAGCAGACAAGTAAGAACTACTTAACTTCTATGAACTAGACTTAAGCAGTTGATACAAAAACTTCGCAAAACAAAATGAAGACAATACAAAGTATGATTAATCTCTTGGATTATTGGCACGATTGTCTTGTCTTCATCTTGATGAACTTCACATCTTTATAGATTTCTTGAGTCTTGAACGCCAAGATGTGGTGTTCACAGTTTTGGTAACTCTTGTTGTTTCCTTGTTGAAGATTGCCTTCTTTGTGAACTTCATATCTTTCCTGAATATGTGTTTCCTTCATTACTGATTTAGCAAGGTAACACATCTTCTTCAATTCGGAGAATCCTGGAAAGAATCGCGTTGCAAAGAACAGCTAGCTTGTTTCCTTCTTTTGAAACCGTGTGAGTTGACTATTCAACTTAGCTTGAATTATGGAAACTTCAAGTAAGGAATCTTCCAAAGCTCTTCCTTATGTTTAAGATACTTTCCTGGACATAAACATAAACAACCAAAACTGTGGAACTTGATTAATAAGTGAATAAAGGCAAAACTTAATTTTGGCAACTAAAGAACAGTTTTCGCACAAGCTCTCGGCTTTCAATGTTATCCTCAATGTTATCTCAACATCGTCTAACATTGATTCCAGAAAACCTGCACTTTCAATCTCCCCTTTTTTGCCTTTCTTCACAAAACCAATACCTGTTCCAATCAAGTCTTATATCCAGAAAGTTATAATCAACAAGAAACAAATGAAACTACCAAACTGCTCCCCCTTAATACAAGATATCATATTCAAAGTTAAATTAACCAAGACAAGCATTAAGGTCATCACTACATTCACATATGTACACATGTTCAGACCTCAACATTCATCAATGTTGCCTCAACATTGAAACTAGTAAGTTTCCTGCATAAAGGTTATCCAGACAAATAGTTCAACATGCTCCTTCATAAGAAATAGCAATTAAGGTTAGTTAGAGCAGTCCAACAGCAATACTTAGATTTACAGGCCATAGCTAAAATATCAAGGACATATCCCTTAATCAAATAAAACCAAAATGTACCAGCAGTTCAAAGATATTAGCAGTTCAAAGAAACAGACCATAAACTAGAAGACTAAAATTACAATTGGAACTACTCTCCCCCTTTTGTGAAGAATGGAGTTCCTCCAAATTTTTCACAATGTACTCCAGTTCTTTGAGGTGTTCCTTTCTCTCCTCAATCTCCCTCTGAGTATCAGCAATTTGTCCCATATACCAGTTCAGCATATGATCCACAAAAGCAGAAGTAATGACCATGCAATCTTCCTCCTTGGACATAGGCACTGAAGTTCCAGCAAACTCCTGAGCCTTCTTCTTTTCAGCCCTTGGTCTCACCACTCCTTTTGGGTTCCATTGAAGGTCTCTCACCCTTGATCCAGACAAGTAGCTTGGGAGGATTGTCAATTCAGAATCATTCTTCCTCCAGCCCACAGTCACACTTGTCTTCAATCCTTGCTTGCTAAGGATTTTGCAGATCAGTGAGGGAAAAGGCAGCATGCCATTCTTCCTTCCAGCAACTTCAGACATAGACTTCACAATCCTCTCCCCTATGTTCACAGCTAGCCCATTCTTGATTTTGTACACCAAGATTGTTGATTCCTTGGTAAGTACAGTCACATTCTTGCTTGGCAGCCAGTTGAAACAAGCTATCTTGTGTAAGACAGCACTCAGAGAGGTGAGTTTTGTGGTTGGCAGAGCATCTCTCCAGATTTTGACCAACCCTCCAGTCAAGTCTTCCATTACATCATCATAGTAGGGGTCCTCAGATTCATCAGCAGTAGGGAATCCACAGATCTTGTTGATGGTGTAGGGGTCAATGTTGAAGACTCTCCCCCTCACCCAAGCCTTTCCAAATTTTGGAGATCTGTAGTCCCTAATCCATTTGGAGAGATTAAGGTAGAACTCCATGACAATCTCAGGAGCATAGTCACTCGGCTCCATCACTGACTGTTGCAGCCCTCTTGCCTCAAGCAAGTCCATCAACTTGTTCTCTTTGAAACTGGCCATCTCTATAGCTCTTTTAGTGTAAATCTCCCTTCTTTTGAATGAATCCCACTTCTTCTCCAACTCTTGAGAGAGATAGTAGGGAGAATAGCAGTTCTCCTCCTCCTCAGGGTAGACCACATATAGCCCATCTGTATACTCCTATGTTCCAGATGTTGCCCCAACATCAGCAGCAACATCATGCTCCTCCTTAGTCTCCTCTTCCTTCTCCTCTTCTTCTTCCTCATCATCAACATCTACCACCTCAGTTTCCTCTTCCATTACTTGCTTTCCTTTCCTCTTTCTCTCAGCAGCAGCAGCAGCAGCCTTCTTCTCTTCTTCAGCAGCCCTCTTCCTAGCTGATCTCTCAGTCTGTCTTTTCCTGGCCTCAGCCCTAGCCTTAGCAGACTCAGACATATTTTTCAATTTCTCCCCATTGCCCTTTCTCTTTTTCTTTTGAGCCCTAATCCACTTCCTCACCATCTTGTCAACAGATACATCCACGGATATCTCCACAGATTTTTCAACAGAGCCACTACCCTCCCCCTCAACAGGTATATCAGCATCAAATTCAGGGATGGGTTCAGCAGTGTTTACGTCAGTTTCAGGCTCATTGGTGATGGGAGTGGTTGGTTCCACTGTTGGCTCAACATTGGAGGTCGATTCTCCCTGTTTGGTCTTCTTTCCTCGTCGCGCGTAGGGAATCGCCTTCCTCTTAGCAGAAACAGGAACCTCAACTGTTTTTGCAGCAGCACCTCTAGTATGTGAGCGAGTGCGTGCGGCAGTGGGTTCAATTCCTAGAGCAACATCTGCAAGAGTTTGCATGGGAGACTTGCTTGCCATTGTTAGTAGAGACGTCTTGAAAGAAATTTGCAGAGAAGATTTAGAGAATTTGAGAGTTTAGAGAGTAAAATTGTAGTTTAAGCACAAATAATAACCTTGCAAACATAAATAAAGAAAAATGGGTTTTGATTTTTGAATTAGTCGTGAATTAAGGAAAGAGAATGAATGTTAGTGGGTAGTTACCAAATTTGAACCATGTAAGACTTTCCCACTATGTTTTCCCGCGCACATGCTTTGATGTTTAATTAACAGTTAACCATAGAAGTTTTTAGAAAAAACTGAAAACTTATAAGTTCATGTTTTCAATGTTGACCTGCGACTGTGCATAATGTTGGGATAACATTTGATAACATTCAAAACCGAAGGTGGAGGTATAGGCTTCACCAAGGCAAATTCATGTGAGAGCTTGAGATACATCCAAAAATACATCTGAAACTTAACTAATATAGCATGTGAGTACCTCAGACATATTGTTCAGATCAAAATCATGAGTAAGCAACATAGATAACAAGAAACACACAGAGTTAAGAAGTTATGAATTCAAGGAACAATTCACTTCCACAGCATAGAAAGTCACAGATCAGTGTGTCACCTGCAGTATGTCACCCAAATTGTATGCCTCAACACATGAATTATACTCCCCCTAAGCCTAAACCGACACAACTCACAAACAAGAAAGAAAACAATGCAGTTCTATATGAATGCAACAATGTAAAGTCAAATAGTCAGATGGTAACCACTAATGAAAAACTCCTCAAGCCAGCACAGTCACATCTCTTTATAATCTTTATTATTTTCATAACTCATCTGAACCAAAAACTGAAGGTTGATAAACACAAAGCTAATGTCACAACTGAATGAGGGCAGCCTGGACTCCACACACCCTAGTAACAACATTAACAGCAGCAAGTTAGGCAAGTACAAAGGCCTTGAATGTTGGCAATTCATTTATTATGCACCCCAACACCCCAATTCCTTATGCATACTTGTTTACCAACCTGCATTCAAGAGAATCACCAAGTGATCAGTGCTACTAAATGTAAGAAATCGAAACCTCAAACACCCTAGTAGAAAGGATCACCCTCATGTGTTCCTTGGCCAAACAAACAGGAATATGTAAATAAGCACAACTGAGTAACACTGAAGTTGTCAACATCATGCACCCCAGCTTCTCCACATGTCCTGTACACCTTCCATATGAATAAGACACAACTGAATAGACATCAAAGTAGTGAACTTTGTGTACCCCAGCTTCTCCATATGTTGGGCAATCACAACCTCAGACAAACATAAGAGTTTTATTAACTTTTTCAAAACAAAGATGTGAGACTGATAACTAGAAAGAGTTGTTAATCAAAGAGTTCAACCACACAAACCAAATATGACAAAACACAGATGAAATGAGACTCACAAGGAAATACATTCAACAAAGAAAAACAACAGAATACCTACTACACCACAACCAATATACCAGTGCTAGTCAGTGGTGTTATGACAACACTGGTTTTCTCAACATTTTCACATATCACACATGCCAAGAGATTTCCTCAAGCTGAAGAATCTCTCACTATCTAAAGGTTTTGTAAACATATCAGCTAGCTGATTTGTTGTCTCAATATGTTCAATGTTGATTACTTTGTCCTCTACCATATCTCTTAGGAAATGATGCCTTATGTCTATATGCTTAGTTCTAGAATGTTGGACAGGATTCCTAGAGATACTTATGGCACTTAGATTGTCACAGAACATGAGAAGTGTATCACTATCTAGCCCATAATCTGAAAGCATGTGTT
The DNA here is from genome assembly GCA_948329865.1 of Linaria vulgaris. Classification (NCBI taxonomy): domain Eukaryota; kingdom Viridiplantae; phylum Streptophyta; class Magnoliopsida; order Lamiales; family Plantaginaceae; genus Linaria; species Linaria vulgaris. Next base: position 7,343,087 of record OX415249.1, on the reverse strand, counting down.
TGAGCCACACAAGTTGGGTAACACAGCTGCCAGCTGCTACATGTTCTGATTCAGCAGTTGATAATGAACCACAGTTCTGCTTCTTGCTATACCAGGAGACCAAATTATTCCCCAAATAAAAACAGCCCCCACTTGTGGATTTCCTGTCATCCACATCACCTGCCCAGTCAGAGTCACTGAAACCAACCAAGTTAGTGTTAGTGTCATAAGAGTACCAAATGCCTAAAGGTGAAGTTCCAGAGATATATCTAAGAATCCTCTTCACAGCAATCAAGTGAGATTGCTTTTAATCAGCTTGGTACCTAGCACAAACACATACTGAAAACATGATGTCAGGTCTAGAGGCAGAGAGATATAGCAAACTACCAATCATAGATCTGTACAATGTTGGGTCAACATTGCTGCCAGTGCCATCTTTTGTTATCTTCACTGAAGAGGACATAGGAGTTTTGCAAGGCTTGGACTCTTGTAGCTTAAATCTCTTCACCAGAATCCTTGCATACTTCTCCTGGTTCAGGAAGATCCCATTCTCCAGCTGCTTGACTTGTAGTCCCAGAAAGTAGTTAAGCTCACCAATCATGCTCATCTCAAATGTTCGTGTCATAGACTCAACAAATTTGTTTAAAGTAGACTTGTTAGTAGAGCCAAATACTATATCATCCACATATATTTGAGCAATGCATATATCAGAGCTTTTTCTAAGGACAAACAATGTTCTATCTCCATCTCCTCTATTGAAACCTAGGCCTAACAGAAAATCAGTTAGCCTCTCATACCAAGCTCTAGGGGCCTGTTTTAAGCCATACAAAGCCTTTTCAAGTTTGTACACATGGTCAGGATGTTTAGGGTCAGCAAAGCCTTTAGGTTGTTCTACATAAACCTCTTTGTCAATTAAACCATTCAGAAAGGCACCTTTAACATCCATTTGGTAAAGTTTAATCCTAAGACAGCAAGCAATAGCAAAGAGTAATCTAATTGATTCTATCCTAGCTACTGGAGCAAAAGTCTCATCAAAATCTATACCTTCTACCTGAGTATAACCTTGTGCAATCAACCTAGCTTTGTTCCTCATAATTACACCATTCTCATCAGTTTTATTTTTGAAAATCCATTTTGTACCTATTACATTCACATGTGATGGCCTAGGTACTAGATTCCAAACTCTATTTTTGGTGAATTGTAAAAGTTCCTCTTGCATGGCATTAATTCAGTAACTATCCTTAAGAGCTTCAGTTACATTCTTAGGTTCAATGGAGGACACAAAACAAGATGCATTTTCAACAGTACATGAAGAAGACATACAAACCCACAACTTAGCCATATCCTTGTAATTTACCCTTTCTTTGTTGCGTGTTCTAACTCTTTCAGTAATTTGACCAATTACTTGAGAGGCTGGATGATCTCTTTGTATTCTAAGAGGGGGATCTCTTCTGGATACAGGAACCACTTCATCTTCAGAATCTGACAGCACAGATGTTGGCCTAACATTGGGGGTTTCAGGTATTAAGTCAACATTTGTTCCAGTTTTCAGTTCAGCATTTCTAGCGTCTGTGTTCAATGTTGAGTCCAATGTTGGAGTAACATCTGAACCAGTGACTTCTTCAGTACCTGCAGAAACAGTTAAATCATCAAATATGACATTCACTGATTCTTGAACAGTATGCAATCTTGGATTGTACACCCTGAAAGCAGCACTATTAGGAGAATATCCAACAAATATACACTTTTCACTTTTGGGATCAAATTTTCTCAAATAGTCTCTATCTTTCAGCAAATAGCAGTTAATACCAAATTCATGAAAGTGTGCTACTGTTGGTTTTGAACCCTTCAAGATTTCATAAGGTGTCATAGTAGTACCAGGTCTAAGATAAACTCTATTACTAATATGACATGCAGTATTCAATGCTTCAGCCCAGAGTTTCTTAGATAGGTTTTTAGAATTCAACATAACTCTAGCCATCTCTTGAAGTGTCCTATTCTTCCTCTCAGCAATCCCATTTTGCTGAGGTGTCTTAGGTGCAGAGAACTCATGGAAAATGCCTTTAGATTCACAGAAATGAGCAAAACTTACATTTTCAAACTCTTTTCCATGGTCACGCCTAATTCTTCCTACAGAAGTGCCATAAAGATTCTTAATACTAGCATGCAGAATCTTGAATGTGTTGAATGCCTCTGATTTTTCTTTCAAAAATTTAATCCAGGTATATCTTGAACAATCATCAATAATAACAAAAGCATACTTCTTACCATTCAGGCTACTAACCTCAATAGGACCCATTAGATCCATATGTAGCAATTCAAAGCACTTATTAGTTCTAGGGTTAGTACTTTGTACCTGTAGTGGTGGATGAATAGCTTTTGTTTGTTTACCTTTCAGGCAATCTTCACAAACAATTTTACATGGGCTAGTCAACTTAGGCAGTCCTCTTACAGCCTCTAACTTCTGTAATTTCTCCAGATTTCTATAGTGCACATGTCCTAACTTCTTGTGCCACATGACAGATTCATCTACCTTGGCATGGTAGCATTCAGCTTCATCTTGAGCAAGATAGCAGTTATCCTTTGATCTTGTACCTGTCATGACACAGACATTGTCACTATTAAACACTTCACATGAACTTTTATCAAAAGTAACTAGCAGATTGTCATCACAAAGTTGACTTATGCTAATTAAATTTTCTTTCAATCCTTTAACCAACAACACATCCTTGAGTGTTGGAAATCCTTCAACATCCAGTACTCCTTTTCCAATGATTTTCCCTTTAGTGCCTACTCCATAGGTAACTGTTCCAACAGTCAAAGGGATTACATTTTTCAGGTTGTCAATGTTTCCAGTCATGTGCCTTGAACATCCACTGTCAAAATACCACTTACCTGCAAGGTTAGAGTAAACAGCAGAGAAGGCAACATTGCAAACAATTTTAACCTTAGGAGTTTTATCTTCTCAGTCCAGGTTCTACTTTTATGTCCTTCAGATTTGTTACCTAATGTTGGGATAACATTCAGATCAGAGGTTTTCCCTATTTTCTTCTCAATCACAATTTTATATTTTTTACAATAAGGCTTAATGTGACCAGGTTGAAAACAATATTGACAGATAAAAGTAGGCATTTTCACAGTGTTGGAAGAGATTTCACAACTCAAGTTATTGCTTTCCTTGATAAAACCATCTTTCAAATAGGCAGAATTAACATCTTCAGAGGAAGGTTTCTCAACATAGCCCAAACCATTTTTACCTTGATTTCCCATACTCAGCACTTCATCAAGCAGAGATGTAAAAGAGTTCCATTTGTCAATTGCATGTTCAGCTTTATCTAATTTTACCTTTACCTCTTTCAGCTCAGCTTCAGTTTTGTCAAGGTCTTTCTCATACAGTTTCAGCATCTCCTTCATGCATCCAATCTCTTCCTTCAAGCTTTGGTTGCTCTTGATGAGTTTGTGATTCTCAAGCAGCAGTTTGTGGTAGATAGACTTCAGGTCTTCAATGATTTCCTCCTGGGACATTTCACCTTCAAAGAAGTATTCTTCATCTAGATCCATTGTGCCATAAAAACAATCAAAGTTAGATTCATCAAAGTAGGACGCATGATAAGGTTTAGAATCAGTATCATATTCATCCCAATCTGCAAAGAAGGTCTCCTGTTCTGATGTTGGATCCTGAATGTTGGGGTAACATTGAGGTCCGAAGCAGTTCAGGGAGTCTTCTGGTGTCCAGTCAATCTGAGTGAGTAGCGCAGCAGTTTGAACCTCTTCTGATTGTTCTTCAGCTTCTCCAGAACTAAAGTCGTCTTCATTGAAATCATCTACACAAACCCAATGAGAATTTCCTCTTTTTCTACGAGTGTTAGCACATTCATTAGCCATATGACCATATCTTTTACATTCAAAACATTGAACATCTTTTAATTTATCAGCTTCTAAAGGAGTAGGTTTTGATGACATGTACTTCACAAACTTAGGAGGTAATTTCTTATAACCTGGGGAACTATTACTAAGGTTCTTTTCTTTACCTTTTCCTTTAAGATTCAGCTTATTGAACTTCTTAGTAATTTTCCCATAATTTGAAGAAATTATTTCAAAATCATCACCACTTTCATTGTCAAGATTTGAACCTCTTAAAGCAACAGCTCTATGTTTGCTAGGTTGTAAGGCAAGCTCCATCTCAAATTCTCTAAGAGTATTCATCAAGACTTTAAACTGTAGATTAGCAAGGTTTCTAGATTCACTCATTGCAATTTTCTTGAGAGCAAATTTAGATGACAGTGTTCTCATAGCTTTATACACCATTTCTTGATTAGTCTTAGCAAAACCTAGATTTTCACATTGGTTAGCAATATCAAGAATTTTCTCAAAATAATTGTCAACACTTTCATCTTCTCCCATCTCAAGTTTTTCAAATTGCAAAAGCAGTTGTCTATATTTAGAATCTTTAACAGCAGAATCTCCTTCACAATGTAATTCAAGTATATCCCAAGCATGTTTGGCTTTTGTACAATTCTGGATTAACTTGAACATGTGATGATTAACCCAACTAAAGATAACATTAAGAGCTTTCTCATTAGAGTTATAGAGACTTACCTCTGCTGCTGTCCAATCTGCTTCTGGTTTTGGTACTAGATCACCTTCACCATCTCTTAGTAATGTTGGAAGAGAGTATCCATTGATCACGGATTGCCAGGCTCGAATATCAATAGCTTTGATGTGAGACCTCATCCTGATCTTTTAATATGCATAATTGGAGCCATCCAAAACTGGAATCATGTTGGTATTAGGATTGACACTGTCCATGGTGTTGTATCACCTCCAAACCACCAGTGTAGTCGGTGTCTGGCTCTGATACCAATTGAAATTGTAGGACCGTGGATTGACACAACACTTTTTGAGAGTTAAGCTGGAATTGCCTTAACTCTATTTTGATCTTCTTGATAATAATAATAATGTGCAGCGGAAGTAAGAACACAAGAAGATATAATTTTAAGAAGTTTTCAATATTATTAAAAACTTCCGAGCCTTAGGCCAAATAACCATAAAGGTTTTATCAAAAATGTTCCTCACAACAATTCACTCACGCCCTTTGTTGATCGGACTCAACGAAGTAGACAAGTAAGAACTACTTAACTTCTATGAACTAGACTTAAGCAGTTGATACAAAAACTTCGCAAAACAAAATGAAGACAATACAAAGTATGATTCATCTCTTGGATTATTGGCACGATTGTCTTGTCTTCATCTTGATGAACTTCACATCTTTATAGATTTCTTGAGTCTTGAACGCCAATATGTGTTGTTCACAGTTTTGGTAACTCATGTTGTTTCCTTGTTGAAGATTGCCTTCTTTATGAACTTCATATCTTTCCTGAATATGTGTTTCCTTCATTACTGATTTAGCAAGGTAACACGTCTTTTTCAATTCGGAGAATCCTGGAAAGAATCGCGTTGCAAAGAACAGCTAGCTTGTTTCCTTCTTTTGAAACCGTGTGAGTTGACTATTCAACTTAGCTTGAATTATGGAAACTTCAAGTAAAGAATCTTCCAAAGCTCTTCCTTATGTTTAAGATACTTTCCTGGACATAAACATAAACAACCACAACCGTGGAACTTGATTAATAAGTGAATAAAGACAAAACTTAATTTTGGCAACTAAAGAACAGTTTTCGCCCAAGCTCTCAGCTTTCAATGTTATCCTCAATGTTATCTCAACATCGTCTAACATTGATTCCAGAAAACCTGCACTTTCAAAAACTTTTGAGGGACTTTGAGAAGATAGAGATGAGTGAGGATGAAAGCATTGATAGTTATGTTGAGAAACTTCTTGATATTGTTAATCAGTGTCAAAACTTAGATTTTACCATCCCAAATCAAACCATGGTCTATAAAGCTTTTAGAACATTATCTTCTAAGTTCACTGTCAAAAGAATCGCTATGAATGAGTCTAGAGATCTTGCCAACATGGACTTCTAAACATTAATGAACACCTTAAAAGAGTTTGAACTAGAATTCCTAGCAAAGTCCAATAAACAACTTGCTTTAGCCTTACTAGGAACTGGCTCAGATTCTACAAGAAGTGATGAGGATGAATATGAGTTCATCTCTTCTAACTATGGAAACATTACCAGGAAGTTTAGTAAATTAGGTTACAAAGATAAAAATAAAGGAAAGCAACCTGGTAATGCTGCCCTTGGTTATAAGAAACTGCCCCCAAAGTTTGTAAAGTACATGGCATCAAAGAGCATGCCTCAAGATGCTGAGAAATTGAAAGATGTCCAGTGCTATGAATGTAAGGGGTATGGTCACTTTAAACATGAATGTGCTAACACCCTCAGAACAAGAGGGAATTCTCATTGGGTGTGTGTAGATGACTTCAATGAAGCTGACTTCGAATCTGGAACAAGTGACGATGAACAATCATAGGAAATCAACATTGCTGCGCTTTGCACTCGGATCACCTGGTCAGGAGAAGACTCCAGAAACTACCAAAAATCTCAATGTTACTCTAACATTGGAGAACCAATAGCAAAGCAGGAAATCTTCTTTGGAGACTGGAACATCAATGATACACAGGTTAACTATGATGTACTCTCTGATTGTGATAATACTAACTTTGATTGTTTTCATGGCTCAGTTAATCTATAAGAAGAGTACTTCAATGAAGAAGAAATGTCCCATGAGGAAATTCTAGATGATCGCATACAACCTTGCTCAAACTTGAGAGAGAGAATGCCAAACTCATGAAGAGTAACAAAGCACTAAAGCATGAAATTGAATGTTTGAAGAACATGTTGAAACTCTATGAGAGAGACCTTGACAAAGCTGAAGCTGAGCTGAAAGAGGTAAAGGAGAAACTCAAAAAGGACTCACAGATCATAGCCAAATGGAATGGAGGTACTTCTAAACTTGATGAGGTACTAAACATGAGTAATATAGGTACATGTGGTCGGGGAATTATTGAGAAACCTTCCTCTTCTAATGTTAACTCTGCCCATTTAACTACAAGCTTTGTTAAAGAATCTGGTAATATGAGTTCTGGTACCATCAACACTGTAAAAAGAAAACCTACTTTTATCTGTCAGTACTGTTTTCAACCAGGCCACATTAAACCATTCTGTATAAAATTCATAAAAGAATGTGGTAAGAAAACAGCCTGTGTGTCCAATGTTAAAACTACAACAGGTTCTGATGTTAGACCAACATTAGGTGCAGGATAGAAAAGTAGAACTTGGGTAGAAAAAGATAAACCCCTCAGTTGAAAATTTTATGCAATGTTGTTTTCTCTGCTGTGTACTCTAACCTTTCAGGTAAGTGGTAATTCGACAGTGGATGCTCAAGACACGTGACAGGCAGCAAAGAAAATCTTAAACAAATGATACATTTGAGTGATGGAACTGTGACCTATGGAGGTGGCACCAAAGGAAAGATCATTGGCAAGGGGATACTAAATGTTGATGGATTCCCACCCTTGAAGGATGTGTTGTTGGTAGATGGGTTAAAGGCAAATCTAATCAGTATCAGTCAGCTGTGTGATGATGACTTACTGGTTACATTTGACAAAGTATCTTGTGATATTTATGATAGTGATAATGTTCTTGTTATGACAGGTACTAGATCCAAAGAGAACTGCTACCTAGCTCAAGAGGAAGCAGAGTGTTTCCATGCCAAAATAGATAAGGCTTCTATATGGTATAGAAAACTTGGACATGTTCACTTCAGAAACCTTGAGAAATTATAGAAAGTTGATGCTGTAAGAGTCTTACCTAAGCTGACTTGTCCAGGTAAGCTTGTGTGTGGTGATTGCCTCAAGGGTAAGCAAACTAGAGTTGTTCATACACCCCTACAGGTACAGAATGCTAATCCTAGATCTAGTAGGTGTTTTGAATTGCTACACATGGACTTAATGGGTCCAATTGAGGTAAGTAGTCTCAGTGGTAAGAAATATGCATTTGTGATTGTAGATGACTTCTCTAGATACACTTGGGTAAAACTTCTTAAAGAAAAGTCTCAAGCTTTTGATCAAGTTCAAAATTCTTTGTGCTAGCATTAAAAACTTATATGGCTCTTCTGTGACTAATATTAGGTCTGATCATGGTAAAGAATTTGAAAATGCTAGTTTTGATAACTATTGCAATGCTAAAGGTATTTTCCATGAATATTCATCTCCTAAGACTCTTCAGCAGAATGGGATTGCTGAGAGAAAGAACAGGACTCTTCAAGAGATGGCCAGAGTTATGCTCAATGTTAAAGATGTATCCAGAAGACTCTGGGCAGAAGCTTTAAATACGGCTTGTCACATTAGTAACAGGGTGTACCTTAGTGATTTGGCGACAGATCGTATTATATATGTATGTGTGTCGGTTACAAGTGTATGATCTAATAATACAACGAGTCTATCTCAAATCAGGCCTACACTATGTATCTCGTGTAGACTTGGTCTGGAACACCCCGAACTAACGCCTGGATGCTTGGATGGCAAAGGTATATCGGTAATTAGATCGGTTGTATGTCGGTGATCGTCTTCGATATGATATCGAGGATTCCCCTCGATGTGAGATCGGTAGTGTGGTGGTATGATGTATCATAGGAACACAAGGTAGTCCCGATATCGAATGCGATATCGAGTGTGAGATCGGGGATGTATTTCGATGTGATGCGTGGTAGCTGAGGGATAATAATTGCTTACTTTGGGATCCGGGTGCCGCGTATTTATAGACCTCGGGATCCGGGGACCACAGTAACATATCGGTAAATATTACCGATATGACATCGAGAGTGATCCCCGATATGGTATAATATGGGCCTGGTTTGGGCCAGGCCCAACATATGGGAAATGGCCATATCATGTAGTCCCCCAACTTGGGGATTCTTGTCTTAGAGATAAGAATTCGCAAATTTAATTTTAAATTTCTGGGTTACCTGTACCCTTCGTCCCGCCAGTTCAAATGAACTTCGATGGTCCCCCTAATACAGTGGGTGCATAGTTTGAGGTCCTCGTTTGAATTATGTGTTCTTTGGAGTTGACTTTCTTATAAATATGGGAGTTGCACTTCGAGGCTTTTTGCGTAATAGGATAAGATGTCGGGGTTCGTCGTCAATATTACGTCGAAACGCATATTCGATATGATGTCGAAAGTATATTTCGATGTAGTTAAGGCCTCCGTCTATAAGTGGGGCTTGTAAGAGACTTTGAAGGTCATAGTTTTCTGTGTTTTGTCTGTCGTTTAGTGTGACCACATCGGTATGTATATCGGTAATCATATTCGATATATTCTCCGACGTGTATTTCGACCTCGGCGTTGTACTTGATTTATTTATTGTTATTTTCTCATGCTGATACTCTGATTATTCTGCAGGTGCATTATCTTTTTCTGAGATACTCCGATAGAATGGGATTTAGACAATTGATGCATAAACTTCAAGCCGATCGTGATGCTCAGAAGGCTGCTGAAACGGCAGTAGTCGCGTTGGCGCCTGAAATAGGGTCTGCGTCTAGCTTTGACCTAAATAATGCAACCGCTGAGTTTCTGGCAGAGGCATCGGGAGTTGAGCAACCTTCCCCTAGCACTGTAGTGCCTGAACGTACTAATGAAGAATGTTTTAACAATGTCCCTGCAACGTTTGGGTCCCTTAGCCAGAATATCCTTGATGTGGTGGGAGGCCTGGATGGCGCGGCCACACTCTTTGAGGTGTTGACCTCGAAACAGGAGGGTGTGGTTCCTTCGCCTGACAGGGCTGTGTCGACAGAGAGACCAGTTGCGAGGTCTCCTTCTGGTGAATTCGTTGCTCCCTGGTCTGAGTCATTGGCCAACATTCCTTTGACCGAGAAAGGTGGAGGTTCGGAATCGAATACTCATGTAAACTTGGGTGACTCTGTGGATGCGCCTTTTACTGTGGGTTCGGGTTCTTCAAGCCCGAACCCTATTAGTGGCAAGGGAAAAGCAACCGTTTTAGGTATGACCGACAAGGGTAAAGGGCCACTGCAGAAGCCCTCGATGTTGGGGGCTTTGCCCTTATTTTTCCTGGGATTCCCGTTACGAAGGCTGCCATTGACCTGGCTAAGGTATCAGGTAATAAAATGTCTCGTGAGGGGACTGTCCACAGTGTCCACTTGTCTTCAAGTTCGGGCCCCCAGAAGGCGGGTGCGGCCAAGCCCTCAAAGCGAGTAGAATTCCCTGAAGCAGATGTTGTACGGGGAATGATGCGGGCTTTTCCTCCTCCTGCGAATGTGCGGGTGCTCACAGAATTTGAGCGGGCCCAGAATATATGCCGCAGCACTCACTTATTTCAGAGTGTACGTATCTAAACACGACATCGATTGATTTTATTTGACTGTTTGGCATAATGTTACGTATTGTCTTGTGCAGACTGCGAAGCTGGCGGTCTCGTGTTTGAAGACAATTCGCGAGTCCAAGGGTGACCCTGACGCTGTTGCTGCCGATCTCGAGGCTGATATCTTGAGGATGGGGGAGTTCAACCCCATGGTGTTAGAGAAGTTGGAGTCCGAAAAGGAGGATGCGCTGAAGACATGTCATAAGCTCCGAGAGGAGTATGATTTGTTGAAAGGCAACTTCAAAACATTAGTGACCGAGATTGACCAAGGAAAGGTGCGTGAATTTGCGGCCAATAGGGAGCTGGAGAAACTGAAAGCTGAGGTGGTGGCGGTGAAGGCTGCTAACGAACATCTCTCATTGGAGCTCTCCACTGCCAAATTAGCTCCCTTGGACTTGGTATATATCTTGTTTATGATATCTGCTTCTGTTTTTTCCTGCTGTATTTAATAGAGTTCACTTTGTAGGAGCGTCGTCCCGATCTCCTCCGGGTTGGAGCGGAGAAGTTTATGGAAAGCTCGAGCTTCCGAGACTTAGTTTTGAAGGTTCGGGAGGCGGCATTTCATGCCTGCGTGGGGCAGGTATTGAAAAATGATGGTTTCAAGGACTCCCTCGAGTTGAGTGGGTTGAACTCAAGGCACGATCATAACGACCTGCTGATTGGTGGATTAGACGAGGAGGAGGAGGGTTTGTCCGGCCCTGACGTGTTTTCCGCGGTCGTTGAGAAAAAGACTAAAGGGTCCCTGTGGGAGTAGCTGTCTGCTGCCCTTATTGTAACTTGAATTTATCCCTTTCCGGATTATTTCCGATTCGTGGTTCTGTAACTAAATATTTATTCCTCTGTTGTCTTCATAATATGTGACTCTTCGTGGTCTTGTTGTCTGATAACTTGTTGATTTTTTATTGTCATGACGATAGCGTATGCAGTATTCCGATATCTGAGCCGCATTCATTCCGTTCTCGTATTTGATGAGATTTCTTTAATCTGCTTGTTGTCAACAAAGAATGATTAGAATTTCCTCGGGGTTGGTAGAAACATGGGTAATCTACTACCGCTTATGTGTTTAGGATTGACCCCGTTATCACAAGGGGATACTCTTCTTGTGGTTAGGGGCCCATCCTGTTATCACAGGGAAACCGCTACCATTCAAATGTTTATGGTCGACCCCGCTATCACAGGAGATGTTTTTCGTGTGGGTAGGGGCGCATCCCATTATCACAGGGAACCCGCTACCGTTGTAATGTGTATGGTCGACCCCGTTATCACAGGGGATGTTTTTCTTGTGTGTAGGGGCGCATCCCGTTATCACAGGGAACCCGCTACCGTTGTAATGTGTATGGTCGACCTCGTTATCACAGGGGATGTTTTTCTTGTGGGTAGGGGCGCATCCAGTTATCACAGGGAACCCGCTACCATTGTAATGTGTATGGTCGACCCCGTTATCACATGGGGTGTTTTTCTTGTGGGTAGGGGCGCATCCCGTTGTCACAGGGAACCCGCTACCGTTGTAATGTGTATGGTCGACCCCGTTATCACTGGGGATGTTTTTCTTGTGGGTAGGGGCGCATCCCGTTATCACAGGGAACCCTCTACCGTTGTAATGTGTATGGTCGACCCCGTTATCACAGGGGATATTTTTCTTGTGCGTAGGGGCGCATCCCGTTATCACAGGGAACCCGCTACCGTTGCAATGTTTATGGTCAACCCCGTTATCACATGGGATATTTTTCTTGTGCGTAGGGGAGCATCCCGTTATCACAGGGAACCCGCTACCGTTGCAATGTTTATGGTCGACCCCGTTATCACAAGGGGATATTTTTCTTGTGGGTAGGGGCGCATCCCGTTATCACATGGAACCCGCTACCGTTGCAATGTTTATGATCGACCTCGTTATCACAGGGGATATTCTTCTTGTTGTAGGTGACCCGTTACCACTCATGGGTAGGAGCCTGCCCGTTATCACAGGGGGACCCATTACCGCTCATGGGTATGAGCCTTTTCTTTGTAGATGACCCGTTACCGCTCATGGGTAGGAGCCCGCCCGTTATCACATGGGAACCCGTTATCGCTCATGGGGTAGGAGCCTTTTCTTTGTAGATTTGTCTATGTCCCTTGGTGACTCTGTCGTCGTGGAGTCTATGTGTCATTAAGCCATGTAAAACATCACAGACCAGAAAGATTTTCGATATAAAAACTAATATGACGGCACGAAATGATGTGCATGTGTCATATGTGGAATGTTCCCTCAATCTGGGAATTTCAGTTTCATGCCAGAAAAGGAGTTTCCATTGTGTTCTAACGTGCCTATTGTACCTGTTGTACCTGTTCTCCATATTGTACCTGTTATACCTGTTGTACCTGTTTAGATGGATAATATTGGATAATCTGGGGCAATGCCCCCTGAATCCCTCCTGTAAGAGGGCGATGTGCTAAACACATATCTATGGGAATTCTCCCCGATTGTTCGTGCAATTCTCCGCACTTCTGTAATGTCTGATTAGGGTATATCCCTGCATGAAATATGAGATTCCACAAAGCAACAAATAAAAAGGTAATGACGGATAACGGTCGAAGGCTAGGTAAACCTAACCCGCCTACGTATCCCGATGAATGGGGAATCAGACCGGCGTAGTTCCCCCTGTTTTAAGTTACATGCCGACCCACGAAGGGGTAAAATAAGAGATAACGGTCGAAGGCTAGGTAATCCTAACCCCCCTACGTATCCCGTTGAATGGGGAATCAGACCAGCATAGTTCCCCATGTTTTAAGTTTATAGGCTAACCCACGATGGGGCAATGTTTCAATTGTTCGAGCATAATTTAAAAACTACTGAAATTTAAAATACTGTTCTGTTTGCTCCTCATGGTGATCACTCCGTGCGCGGAATGTATTCTTGGTGTGGGACTTGTATTTCTTGTCTTCTTCTGATTCTAGGGTGCTTCAGCGAGTTCACATAGCACATCCATCCTTGTATCTGGTCACCTAGAATTTCGCCGACTCCCTGAGGTGTCGGGAATTTAATCTTCTGGTAATAAGTAGAGACCACTACCCTGATCTGGTTGAGCGCCGGTCGGCCAATGATGGCGTGGTAGGGAAATGGGATGTCGACAATTGTATATTTTATCGACGTCACCCGGGTGCGTGGGCTTTTGCCAAACGTTGTGGGCAATATAACTTGTCCGAGTGGAACTACCTCTGCTCCGCCGAATCCGATCAATGTGGTGGATATCGGCTTTAGCCAGTCTGGGGCTATCCTCATCTGCTCGTAGGCTTTTGAGAATATCAGGTTTGCGGAGCTTCCGCTATCCACCAGTACCTTATGCACCTGATATTCATCCACATTAATAGTAATAACCAATGGGCAATCTAGTTTACCTGCGGTCAAGGCCAACGGACTAAGTTGCTCCAAGTCTCTCTTGGTGAAAGAGATCTCCTACTCCAAGTATGCTTCCGGCATGATTGCATTTGTGTACCCAACGTAGGCTCCGCCCTGGAGTCTTCGTGTTATGGTTTCTCGGCCGTGAGCCGTGTCAGCTCCCAAGCCTCCTCCGTTGATCACGTTTATAACGCCTCTGCTCGGGGCATTCACTATGGTCCTACCACACTCCTCGGGTGCCTCAATCCTCTTCTGATTTCCTCTCCTGGGTGAGTAATCTCTTCTAGGGGATAAGGAATGTTCTGCCCCTCTAGCATCTTCATTTGCGCTCCTGACAAACTCGACCAATTTCCCTTCTTTAATCAATCTTTCAATTTCATTCCTCAGGTGCGTATAGTCCTCCGTCCTGTGTCCAGGTTGACGGTGGTACGCGCAGTATTTGCCCGATGACTTCATCCCGGGAGTCTCATTCAACGGCCTGGGTTCTGTCAACCATCTGTTTCTTTTTGCCACGGCCATCACCTCCAGAATGCCTCTATTTAACGGGGTGTACGTCCTTGGGGGCCTTTCCCTGTTGCGATCTCTGTCTGCGTTCCTGCTGGAAAACGAACCCTGACGCGTTGCCATCATCTCGTCCTCGTAAACCATTTGGTTTGCGAGCATGTTGATCTGTGCTATGGTGGGCTCAGTCAATTTGATTAGCTCCCCGGCGAACCTACGATGGGTCGTACCCTTGAACAGCATCATCATGACCTGCCCGCCATGCGGCTCATCCATCTTCAACAATTCATCATTGAACCTCTTCATATAGTCCCGGAGTTCTCCCTTTCCCTCTGATGCACAGCGCCGAGGTGTAGCAGGTGGTCTTCATTCTCTTTTGGCTAGAGAATTGGTTCTCCAATTTTTCCCTTAGTTACTCGTAGTCCGTTATGGATCTGGCCTCCAGCCTAGCGAACCAATCCAGTGCAGCGCCCGTTAAAGTGGTGGATAGGATCTTTGCCTTTATGTTTCTCGAGTAGTTGTGCAGGTTCAAAATGCTATCGACCTGATGGAGATGATCTGTAGGATCACTTCTTCCGCCGTATGGCTTGATCACTGAGATCTTGTCCCCTCTTTGCAATACCTCAGCCGCTATCTGATCCGAAAATGGGGTCCTACTGCGACCCTTCCCATGACTCTGAGTCACCTTCCTCGTCAACTCTGCCCTCTCGCGGTCTAGCTATTCCATCCTTCTTGATATTACCCGCAGTATTTATGCATCCTCATTCTTTGAATATGCAATCTCGGCGCAGTCGCGACCGCGTTCCATTCTCCGGATTACTTCCGCCCTCTCGCGGTCAAGTCGTTCCATCTTACTCGTTATCTCTCGATCCAGGGTCCTGGGGTCTCGTCTCTTCGACCTGTCGTAAGCAGCGGGCGATATCTCTCTAAAGGAGTCCCCCGTATCCTCATGTTCCTCATATCCTTGCCTTGCCCTTCTCTCACCCGCTCCAGATTCATGGGGCCTCGCCCGAATGTCCTTTGCCCTTTGTTCCGCTAGTCGTGGAAGCAAAGTCTCCAATGTAGTGTCCAGCGCTGCTTTCACAAAGGCGTTGATCTGCGCTTGCATCTCCGGGGTTATGGCGGCAGGGGGAAGGGCGCTTCGTCCCGCGACCATTGTCTCCTCTAAGCCGGAAAAGTCCACATTTGGCGCCTCGGCCATTAGAACGTCTGTCGCGGGGTTCTCAGTGGTCGGGCCCTCAGTCGCGGGTTCCGCCGTATTTCGTGCGGCGAAGGTTGGACCTGCGTTCGCGGATCGCAGCGGCCTCTCGGGCCCGCGCCTTCGTCGCGGCTCGTTCTGTGCTGGAGAAAGCTCCATCTCAGTTTGGGTCGTTGTCTATTCTTGGTCAGTCGGGTGCTGAGGGAGTTGCGTGTCCTCCATCCTGGCGCTCCTAGTCACAACTCCGTTAAATTCGGATCGGGTCCTCCTTCCTTGCATCTTGGCGTCCTTGTCCGTGAAATGGTGTTCCCACAGACAGCGCCACTGGTTTGGCGATAGATCGTATTATATATGTATGTGTGTCGATTAAAAGTGTATGATCTAATAATACAACGAGTCTATCTCAAATCAGGCCTACACTACGTATCTCGTGTTGACTTGATCCGGAACACCCCGAACTAACGTCTCGATGCTTGGATGGCAAAGGTATATCGATGATTAGATCGGTTGTATGTCGGTGATCATCTTCGATATGATATCGAGGATTCCCCTCGATGTGAGATCGGTAGTGTGGTGGTATGATGTATCAGAGGAACACAAGGTAGTCCCGATATCGAATGCGATATCGAGAGTGAGATCGGAGATGTATTTCGATGTGATGCGTGGTAGCTGAGGGATAATAATTGCTTACTTTGGGATCTGGGTGCCGCGTATTTATAGACCTCGGGATCAGGGGACCACAGTAACATATCAGTGAATATTATCGATATGACATCGAGAGTGATCCCCGATATGGTATAATATGGGCCTGGTTTGGGCCAGGCCCAACATACGGGAAATGGCCATATCACTGAGACCTGGAACTAACATGACTCCTTATGAACTCTTGAAGGGTACTGGTGACATCTCAGTTCCCAATGTTGTACCAACAGCGGAAACCGGGAATGTTACTCCTCACAATGTTACACCAACATTGGAACTGGAAGCTGGAAACACTGAACATGAGACAGAGAACGATGTTAGACTAACACCAGCGAGGTCTGATGTTAGACTAACAGCAGAAGACTCTGACTCAGAACATGAAGTTGCCTCTGAACCTAGAAGAGATCCTCCAACTAGGATTTAGAAAGATCATCCAGCATCCCAGGTAATAGGTGAACTCACTAAACGGGTAAGGACACGCAACAAAGAAAGACTTGATTATAGAGATATGGTTAAATTGTGTGTCTGTATGAACTTCACTTGTACTGTTGATAATGCCTCGTGTTTTGTCTCCTCCATAGAACCTAAGAATGTGAATGAAGCCCTCCTTGATAACTTTTGGATTAATGCCATACAGGATGAACTATTACAGTTTACTAAGAACAAAGTCTGGATATTGGTACCTAGACCACCTAATGTTAATGTAATAGGGACAAAAGGGATATTTAAAAACAAGAGTAATGAGGAATGGGTCATAGTTAGAAACAAAGCTAGACTAGTTGCTCAGAGGTACACACAGGTTGAAGGTGTAGATTTTGATGAGACCTTTGCTCCAGTTTCTAGGATTGAATCTATTAGGTTACTTCTAGCCATTGCATGCTGTCTTAAGATAAAACTATACCAAATGGATGTAAAGGGTGCGTTTCTGAATGTGTTAATTGATAAGGAAGTATATGTTGAACAGCCTAAGGGATTCACAGATCCTATGTACCCCAACCATGTGTACAAGCTTGAAAAAACCATGTATGGACTTAAACAAGCACCTAGAGCATGGTATGAAAGACTTATAGAATTCTTTTTAAGTCTTGGCTTTGTTAGAGGTGAAGGAGATAGGACACTGTTTGTTTTGAAGAAAGATTCTCATGTCTGTATAGCTCAAATATATGTGGATGACATTGTTTTTGGCTCAACTAACAATTCTATTTTAGAAATATTTGTTGAATCAATGACAGGGCAGTTTGAGATGAGTATGATGGGAGAATTAAATTTCTTCCTTGGTCTCCAAGTAAAACAAACAGGTAATGGCATATTCCTAAGTCAGGAAAAGTATGCAAAGAATTTGGTGAAAAGGTTTGAATTGGCAGATTCAAAGCCCTGCAAGACTCCCATGTCTTCACCAGTGAAGATATCCAGGGATGTTACAGGTGCCAATGTTGATCCACCATTGTACCGTTCAATGATAGGTAGCTTACTCTCCTTGTCTGCTTTAAGACCTGATATAATGTTCTGTGTTTGTGTGTGTGCTAGGTACCAGTCATGTCCAAAGCAGTCACATCTGATTGCTGTAAAGAGAATCCTTAGATATATATCTGGCACTTTGGCCCTTGGGATCTGGTACTCTTATGATACTAACACAAATCTTGTAGGTTTCAGTGACTCAGACTGGACAGGTGACACTGATGATAGAAAGTCTACAAGTGGAGGATGTTTTTATCTGGGGAACAACTTGGTCTCATGGTACAGTAGAAAGCAAAACTGTGTGTCACTCTCCACTGCGGAATCTGAATACAGAGCAGCAGGCAGCTGTGTCACCCAGTTGGTATGGCTTAAGCACATGCTACTGGATTATGGGTTAGACAGTGATACCTTACTTATGTTCTGTGATAATCTTAGTGCTATAAGCATCTCTAAGAACCCTGTGCAACATTCTAGAACTAAACATATTGATATAAGGCATCACTTTCTTAGAAACATGGAAGAGGATAAGCCCATTGACATTGAACACATAGAAACTAACAATCAGCTTGCTGATATGTGCAATAAACCCTTAGATTCTGAGAGGTTCTTCAGTTTGAGGGATTCTCTTGGCATGTGCATTGTCTAGGGATGTTAGAACACCAGTGTTGACATAACACCACTGTCTAGCACAGGTTATTGGTTGTGGTGTATCTGTAATTCTTTTTTGTTTCTTTTCTGCATTCTTCTTTCTTGCATATTACATATTTGTTAGAGATTATGTTGGGTTGTGTGGTTAATTTGTATAAATAGCTGAGTTGACTGGTGGACACGTACATATCAAGAGTTTTGTAAAGTAAGAACTCTGTTGCTAGTCTGTGAATGATAACCTAACATCTGAGAGAAGTTGGGGTACACAGAGCTCACTACTCTGATGTTATTCAGTTGTGACTTATCCATGTTAGGTTAGACAAAGCATGAAGAGAAGCTAGGGTACATGATGTTGAGAGCTTCATTGTCATTCAGTTGTGCTTATTTTTGTGTTTTTGTCTATGGCCAAGGTTATGCATGATGGTGATCTTTACTACTGGGGTGTTTTGAAGTTTCGACTGCTTGCATTCAGTAGCATTGTTCACTTGGTATTTCACTTGTAAACAGGTTGGTAAAAAAGTATGCATGAGGAGTTGGGGTGAAGAAGTATATGATAAATGTATGATCTTCATTCAGTTCCTTTGTATTTGCCTAATCTGTAGCTGATGGTTAAGTTGCTGGGGTGTGTGGAGTCTTGTGCTGCCCACATTCAGTGATGAAACTATCCTTTCACATTCACTAGTTTTTGTTCAAAAGAGTTCATGTTAATTGTAAAAGATAAATTGATAAGTCCTGATCCCAGTCAGTAAAGCTGTTTGTACCTTGTTACCATCACCCAATGTTGTTCTCACATTGTTGCATTCATTCTAGTTCTGCATTATTTCCTTTTCTCGGTTTGGGCTTAGGGGGAGTAGTAATCCTATGAATCATGTGTTGGGGCATACTTCGTGGGTGACCAACTGCAGGTAAAACACTATGTTTTGTGATCTTCTATGATGTGGGGAAATCTTTTCCCTGGATATGTACATCCACTCTGTGTTTTTTTGTCTGATTTGTCACTTATTCATACCGATGATCTTACACTATGTCTTTGTACCTATGTACTTGGTTAAGGTTTCAGATCAGTATACATGAATATCTCACGCTCTCACATGATGTTGCTTTGGATGAAGCCTTGCACCTACAACTTCCCTCCCTGATGTTAACTTGCCAATGTTAGTTCAACATTGAAACTATGTAACTTATAAGTTTTCAAGTTTGGAGACTGCTCTGGTTACGTGTTACCCTAACACTGACACTTGGTAAGTTAAACATGGGTGTGATCGTGTGATAGTGGTCCAATTATTTTGGTAACATGTTACAACACCACTATCACTACTCTTCAGCTGATTACTTATATAATTTGCCCTAATCTCTTCTTACTGTTTATGCGTTCAAAATTCTTGTGCAATCAACATTCTCTACAAATTAAGATTCTTCTTTTCTTCTCTAAATTACTCTAACAATGGCACGCAATTCTTCCATTGATGCTCTTGTAGACGCTGCTGAGCAGATTGAACAGCCAGTACGCTGCAGTACCAGACGAGCAACCACTGAAGCTGTCGCTGCCACCACACCTAAGAGGAAATCCACTTATCAACGGCGCAAGGGCAAGAAATCCGCAAAGGGTGATGTTGGTTCAACATCAAAAACTGCTGAGGAAACCTCCACTCCCACCAACGCTAAAAACGAGGTAATGATGGCTAACCCAACTCAAGATATAACTGTTGAAATTGGTATTGAGGGGGAGAAATAGGCCCATGTTGTTGTTGTGGGGGAGTCTGAGGTTTTGCATGAGGTCCCTGAGGGTAATGTTGGTGATGAGTCTTTGGTTGGTACTGATGAAGGTGAAAACCTTGAGGTGAATGTTGAGCCGTCTGAGGCTAATGCTGTTGAGCATGCTGCTGCTGCTGAGGTGAATACTCTTTCTGAGGAAAGTGATCAGGTTGAGGAGATTGTGGCTGAGAAGGTTACTACTTAGGGTAACCAAGATGGTGTTGATGAGGGTAACAATCAACCTGAAGAGGTTGAGAGAGAAGAAGAAGAAGAAGAAGAGAGCCTGACTCTCTCTGCCTTAGCTACTGCTGCTAGGAAAAGAAAGGGTAAGCAGGTGGTTGTTGAATCCTCTGAGTCTGAGTCTGAAAAAGAAAAAGAAGAAGAATATGATAAGGAAGAAGAGGAAGAGGAAGTTGAGGAAGAAAATCAACTGGTAGCTGATGACCCTGCTGATGTTACTCCAACATCAGACAGTGAAGAGTACTTTGATGTGGTTGATGAGGAGTATCTGAAGAAGCTTTATTCTGGCTTCTATATGTCAGCAGAGGCAGAAGAACAGTGGGAGGCTTATCAAGCCAGGGTTATTCACATGGAGAGGAACATTGATGAGGAAATGTTCAAGGAAAATAGGCTTTATGAGTTACTTGAAGCTAGGTGTGTGTTGGGCTATGTGATGAATCAGACATCATATGTCCCTGATGTGATCAGAGAGTTCTACATGAACCTTTCTCAGTGGGTGTGCCACCAGGGCTCTTCCAAGTTTGGTAAAGCTTGGGTAAGGATGAATGTCTATGACATTAGTCCTTCTATGATCAATGAAGCTTGGGAACTTCCTGATCCTGAGGAGACTTACGATCCTAGCATGAATGAGGTGATACCTGACCTCACTGGTGGACTCACAAGGAAGTGGAATGACAGCTTTCCAACTACAAAGATGACCTCTTTAAGTGTTGTACTACACAAGCTCTCCACCTACAACTGGCTGCCTTCTTCCAACACCACTGTTATGACAAAAGAATCTGCAAAGTGGGTGTATAAACTGAAGAATGGGTTGAGTGTGAACATAGGGGAGAAATTTTTGAGGCACATGAGGGAGGTCACAACAAAGGCAAAGTGAATTATTCCATATCCCTCTCTGATATCCAGCATTCTGGTGAAGCAAGGCTTCAAGACCAAGAAGACAGAGGGTTGGATCAAGAACAAGGCCAAGATGATCATCACCAGGAGCTACTTCACTCAAGTCAGGATTCAAGACTTGCCCTGGAATCCCAATGCAAAAGCTGGTCCAAGCAGGAAAAAGAAGAAGAAGACTCTCAAGTTTGTTGCTTCTTCTGTTCCAGTTTCAAGTGGTGATAGCAGCTCTGTGATTGCTGATGAATTTGTGGAGGAGACTCTGGTTTGGCTTTACAGAGAGTACAAGGATATCCAAAGAGATATAGCTGAGTTGACTGGTTGACACGTACATATCAAGAGTTTTGTAAAGTAAGAACTCTGTTGCTATTCTGTGAATGATAACCTAACATCTGAGAGAAGTTGGGGTACACAGAGCTCACTACTCTGATGTTATTCAGTTGTGACTTATCCATGTTAGGTTAGACAAAGCATGAAGAGAAGCTGGGGTACATGATGTTGAGAGCTTCATTGTCATTCAGTTGTGCTTATTTTTGTGTTTTTGTCTATGGCCAAGGTTATGCATGATGGTGATCTTTACTACTGGGGTGTTTTGAAGTTTCGACTGCTTGCATTCAGTAGCATTGTTCACTTGGTATTTCACTTGTAAACAGGTTGGTAAACAAGTATGCATGAGGAGTTGGGGTGAAGAAGTATATGATAAATGTATTGTCTTCATTCAGTTCCTTTGTACTTGCCTAATCTGTAGCTGATGGTTAAGTTTTTGGGGTGTGTGGAGTCTTGTGCTGCCCACATTCAGTGATGAAACTATCCTTTCACGTTCACTAGTTTTTGTTCAAAAGAGTTCACGTTCACCAGTCAGTAAAGCTGTTTGTACCTGGTTACCATCACCCAATGTTGTTCTCACATTGTTGCATTCATTCTAGTGCTGCATTATTTCCTTTTGTCGGTTTGGGCTTAGGGGGAGTAGTAATCCTAGGAATCATGTGTTGAGGCATACTTCGTGGGTGACCAACTGCAGGTAAAACACTATGTTTTGTGATCTTCTATGCTGTGGGAAAATCTTTTCCCGGGATATGTACATCCACTCTGTGTTTTTCTGTCTGATTTGTCACTTATTCATACTGATGATCTTACACTATGTCTTTGTACCTATGTACTTGGTTGAGGTTTCAGATCAGTATACAGGAATATCTAACGCTTTCACATGATGTTGCTTTGGATGAAGCCCTGCACCTACAACTTCCCTCCCTGATGTTAACTTGTCAATGTTAGTTCAACATTGAAACATTGTAACTTATAAGTTTTCAGGTTTGGAGACTGCTCTAGTTACGTGTTAACCTAACACTGACACGTGGTAAGTTAAACATGGGTGTGATCGTGTGATAGTGGTCCGATTATTTTGGTAACATGTTACAACACCACTATCACTACTCTTCAGCTGATTACTTATATAATTTGCCCTAATCTCTTCTTACTGTTTACGCGTTCAAAATTCTTGTGCAGTCAACATTCTCTGCAAATTAAGATTCTTCTTTTCTTCTCTAAATTACTCTAACAATGGCACGCAAGTCTTCCATTGATGCTCTTGTAGACGTTGTTGAGCAGATTGAACAGCCAGTATGCCGCAGTACCAGACGAGCAACCACTGAAGCTGTCGCCGCCGCCGCACCTAAGAGGAAATCCACTTATCAACGGCGCAAGGGCAAGAAATCCGCAAAGGGTGATGTTGGTTCAACATCAAAAACTGCTGAGGAAACCTCCACTCCCACCAACGCTAAAAACGAGGGTAATGATGGCTAACCCAACTCAAGATATAACTGTTGAAATTGGTATTGAGGGGGAGAAAGAGGCCCATGTTGTTGCTGTGGGGGAGTCTGAGGTTTTGCATGAGGTCCCTGAGGGTAATGTTGGTGATGAGTGTGTGGTTGGTACTGATGAAGGTGAAAACCTTGAGGTGAATGTTGAGCCATTTGAGGTTAATGCTGTTGAGCATGTTGTTGCTGCTGAGGTGAATACTCTTCCTGAGGAAAGTGATCAGGTTGAGGAGATTGTGGCTGAGAAGGTTACTACTGAGGGTAACCAAGATGGTGTTGATGAGGGTAATAATCAACCTGAAGAGGTTGAGAGAGAAGAAGAAGAAGAAGAAGAAGAAGAAGAAGAAGAAGAAGAAGAAGAAGAAGAAGAAGAAGAAGAAGAAGAAGAAGAAGAAGAAGAAGAAGAAGAAGAAGAAGAAGAAGAAGAAGAAGAAGAAGAAGAAGAAGAAGAAGAAGAAGAAGAAGAAGAAGAAGAAGAAGAAGAAGAAGAAGAAGAAGAAGAAGAAGAAGAAGAAGAAGAAGAAGAGAGCCTGACTCTCTCTGCCTTAGCTACTGCTGCTTGGAAAAGAAAGGGTAAGCAGGTGGTTGTTGAATCCTCTGAGTCTGAGTCAGAAGAAGAAAAAGAAGAAGAAAATGATAAGGAGGAAGAGGAAGAGGAAGTTGAGAAAGAAGATCAACTGGTAGCTGTTGACCTTGCTGATGTAAATCCAACATCAGACAGTGAAGAGTACTATAATGTGCTTGATGAGGAGTATCCCAAGAAGCCTTATTCTGGCTTTTATGTGTCAGCAGAGGCAGAAGAACAGTGGGAGGCTTATCAAGCCAGGGTTATTCACATGGAGATGAACATTGATGAGGAAATGTTCAAGGAAAATAGGCTGTATGAGTTGCTTGAAGCTAGGGTGTGTTGGGCTCTGTGATGAATCAGTCATCATATGTCCCTGATGTGATCAGAGAGTTCTACATGAACCTCTCTCAGTGGGTGTGCCACCAGGGCTCTTCCAAGTTTGGTAAAGCTTGGGTAAGGATGAATGTCTATGACATTAGTCCTTCTGTGATCAATGAAGCTTGGGAACTTCCTGATCCTGAGGAGGCTTAGGATCCTAGCATGGATGAGGTGATAACTGACCTCACTGGTGGACTCACAAGGAAGTGGAATGACAGCTTTCCAACTACAAAGCTGACCTTTTTAAGTGTTGTACTACACAAGCTCTCCACCTACAACTGGCTGCCTTCTTCCAACACCACTGTTATGACAAAAGAATATGCAAAGTTGGTGTATAAACTGAAGAATGGGCTGAGTGTGAACATAGGGGAAAAAGTTTTGAGGCACATGAGGGAGGTCACAACAAAGGCAAAGGGAATTATTCCATATCCCTCTCTGATATCCAGCATTGTGGTGAAGCAAGGCTTCAAGACCAAGAAGACAGAGGGCTGGATCAAGAACAAGGCCAAGATGATCATCACCAGGAGCTACTTCACTCAAGTCAGGATTCAAGACTTGCCTTGGAATCCCAATGCAAAAGTTGGTCCAAGCAGGAAAAAGAAGAAGAAGACTCTCAAGTTTGTTGCTTCTTCTGTTCCAGTTTCAAGTGGTGATAGCAGCTCTGTGATTGCTGATGAATTTGTGGAGGAGACTCTGGTTTGGCTTTACAGAGAGTACAAGGATATCCAAAGAGAGATAGCTGATAAGCAAGTGAGGTTGCAGGAGAGTGACAGCCTCAGTAAGCATTTGAAGGATCTGCCTTCCTCACAAAAAGGGGGAGAGTAGATCAAATTCAAATTTCTGTTTTCTATTGAAGTATGAACAATTCTATTTTCTTTGCATTTTTCTGTTTCATCAAGGAGTGTGTTCCTTGCTACTTAGTATGTTCTGTAATTAAGTACTTTTCTATATTGGTACTTAGTGTTTCTGCTTAAGCTATTTGAACTGTGGTTACAAAGTACTAACTCTGTTTTGCAGGTGTTAACTGTTCTCTGATGTTAAGTTAACATTGAGATGTTCAATGTTAGAACATCTTTATGGACTCAATGTTAATCCAACATTGACAATGATGGATGTTATGACAACATTGAAAGTATCAACGTTAGAATAACATTGAGTTAGTCCCTTCTGATATTCAGGGGGAGTGTACTTAGTTTTCCATTGTTATAAGGTAGTGAAGTTTGTCTGAATAATTTGATCTGATTAGAACAGGTTATTAGGTTTTGTGATTAAGGCAAAAATGGGGAGATTAAAAGTGCGGGTATTCTGGCAATGTTAGATTAACATTGAGAAGTCAATGTTAGAGTAACATTGCTGAGCAGAATCCGATTTACAATCTTGTTGATATTTATTATTTGTTTTACCTTATTCATTTAACTAATTGAGTTCCACAGTTGTGATTGTCTTTGATTATTATTCAGGAAACAAACTTGTTATAGGGTTGGACGCTGAAGTTTCCAAGAAGGAAAGTTTTCTTAATTAAGCAAACCGCTCTACAAGGAAAGAAGAGTTCCAGTGCAACTAGGAAAGCTTTCCAAGTTGAGTCCTGATTTGAAGAAGGAGTCTTTCCTTAGTTAGATCACTAACGAAGGAACTATTATTCAAGAAGGACTGCAAGAACAAGGAAGAGGAGTTCGAGAAGGAAACAAGGAGAATTACCAACCGTGTACAACACAGCTTGAAGTCCAAGTCAAGAACCTATATATAGGTGTGAAGTGCATCAAGACAAACACCAGACAAGAGCTAATCAATCCGAGAGATTTATTTACAAGTTGCTGAGTGTTGTCTTACTTTAGCAAAGTTTGTGAGTTGTTAGAATAGATCTAAGAGTGAGGAGCTATTAGAGATAGTCGAAGCAATTCTTGTGTGCTTTGCTTAGTTCGATTAATTTGAGAGTGAGGAGCTTGAAAAATGAGAGAATGACTTTTGTTAAAACCTTAACGGGTTATTTTGCCTACGGCTCGGAAGTTAATATAATCTTATATTCACTTCTTAAATTCGGTGTTTGTTTATTCCGCTGGACTATTACTCTGGTATGTTGTTAAAGTAACATCGTTAGATTGACAACATGCAAAATTGTTGTTAAAACTCCAGTATTAAGTTAACAACAACAACGTATCGACCCGATCCACAATTTCAGAAAGATATTTGTATTGAAATATTCGCCAGCTAAAGTGAATTTGCCCTTTACGCGCCACATCAGCAGCCACCTGCTTCCAAGCAAATGCTAGCTGATTTTCCTCCTTTAAAAATATGACTAATTAAAAGAAAAAATATAGAAAAGTTATTTAAAATAAAAATAAACACCCTAATTATAACCATTTAATCCATCATTAAAACACCCCCATTAAATTAAGAAAGTAAATTGCATTATTGAAATCTTTGATTAAGATTGACTAAATAAAGTGCTTAATTAATTAAAATTGACTAATTAAATTATCTAATTAAAATTTACTTAGCATCAATTAAAAATTGGTAAGAATTTTTTTTGAAGTGACAATCTTATATTAGAAGTGGGGAGTCATTATATTTGAGTAATTAAAATTGCTTAAGTAAAATTGATATTAAACAAATAAGAAATAATAAATTCCACGTATTGAGTAGAAACCGGTTATTCGCTAGCTATGTCCACATCATCAATTCAGCGAGCGTTTATTCTGTAGCTGGATTATATTAATGTTTTTTTTAAAATTGTTTGTGTTTAAAATACCTTAAACAGAACAGATTAATAACAGATTAACAGAAGCAGCAAGCCTCAAACAGAGCCTGCAAGCATTATGAACCAAAAAAAAGCCTTGAAAAACCTGTTGTTTGTCAACTTCTAAACCAAAAAAGGCTGCTAATTCCTGTTCAACTATAGCCAATCGACATTCGACCACATCACGTGCCAAACCAATGGCAAGTCGATTCCACAAGATCCACAACAATATAACAATTAAACGTCCAAAATAAGACCATTTCAACAACACAAATCTTCTCAACCACTTCACAAAATATATACCAATAACACATTCAAAATACACCATATTCCAACCACTTCATAACACCAATTAACACCAATGATCCAATATTCAGACCAGACAACACCTAGTTAATATCAATTCAAAACAACACCTAGTTAAATAGTACATAATTCAAAACAACCCATAGTTAAAGGCTACGGAAAGGACTAAAACTTTACTAAACAAAATCATAGCCTTCGTAACTAGGGTGGATCAGCAAGCTCACTGAAATGTCGAGGCTTCAAAATCAAACCAATTTGTATCATCAGTCTGTGAAGCACGTTGGGACCCTCCAACGCCCCCCGAACCACCAACGCCCCCTGAACTAGCAGGGCCATGTGACCCACCTGCACCCTCAGAACCACCAACACCCCCTGCACCCTTAGAACCACCAATACCCCCTGCCACACCACCAACGTCCCCTTCTTTGCGATAACATTCAGGCAGATCCATATTCAATGCGTTACAGATCGCTCTCATATCAGCTTTTTGGTACTCCTTTAGTTCCTTAATATGTTTTGCCTGAGCAGCGATTTGTGCCTCTTGTGCAGCATTTTGCAACTGAAGTTGCACAATATACGTTGCCGCTTTTTGCACGGCCTCCTTCGATCCCCCCTGTTAATGTACTTTGGATATTTTCTGACTCCTTCAAATCCAACAAGCTCTGGATCCCCATATGTTGAAAACCCGGGAACAAAGCCCTTCTAGCCACTACTTCATATTTATCGATTCCCACTTAGTTGGGTCAGGCCCGAGTTCTTCGACGCACAACCGCAAGTAATCGAGCTAACAACAAACAATGATGAATATGACATAGTTAAATGGTTTCAGAATGGAAATAGAAGCTTATTAACACTTAGAAATTCCATCATAATATATTAATTCATCCCACAAAGAGTCCTGAAAATAAACTCACGTATACTTTGCGAGCCCAAGCTGATGTCCACTTCTGTGTTTTATCCGGCTGCACCTTGCAATGAGTTTTCAGCCAAACCGCGGACTATGGCACTAGGTCTACGTTCCCTTCAAAGTGTTTTTCAGCCTGTCCAAACACAATTCAATTAGTTTCTGTTTCAAATAAAAGTAGTAGACACATATAAAATATTTTCAGCCTGTCCAAAAACAATTCAATCAGTTTCTGTTTCAAATAAAAGTAGTAGACATATATAAAATATTAATAGACAGATCTTTGATAAAACAAAAAAAGCTCATATGTATCGATATTATCAGAATTCTGGGATTGGGAAAATACACGGATTAAAGTATGAGAAATAACAAACAAACTTACCAATCTCTCCCTGGCGTTACCGCTAAAAAAGCTGAGGACAATGTGGCAGCTCTTCGTGCTGAAATTTCTGCTCTCAAAAGGGAAAATGACTCCTTGAAACGGGAGAAAATTTCTCTTAAGGAACTGAATGGGAGGGCAAAAACTGCGATTGCTAGGTTGGGTCACAAGGTGCGACATCTAGAATCAGAGGATTATTGGTGCGAAATGGCTAGATCTTTCATGAAAAGCGGTGTTTACCGTTGGCTTGAACTGCGCCAAGGCGCTATTGACGTGAAATTCAGTATGAAACTTGGAGTAGATCAAGCTGACTATCTTAGGTTCGTGAAAAAGAGTTTCCGAAAGGATATGCTAGATGTTAGCCACGGTCCTCGGATGGAGACTCCTAAGGTTGACAGCGATGATGTAGAGGTATTTTGGCTGCACTTCTGAAGAAGATTAGCCTAAATTACTGGAAGGATGGGACCAATTGAATGAGCTCGTGCTGACAGAGGATTAGATTCAGAAGAATTGTGCTAAATATGCACGGTCCTTTGGTTTTGCTTTGCATTTTGAGTCCCCCCAGTCATAAGGAGAATAGCATTTTGCTCGACATATAGTTTTGATGATATTAGACCATTTTTTGTCTTTCATTTATGCTTTATGTCACTTCTCTAACAACGTTCTTTGAGAAGCCGATTTTGTGGCTAATATCATAGCTTAGTTTGACCCATACTTTAATACAAAGTTTTATTGAATCTTTGTGGTTATTACTCTAGCTTGTTCTGTGAATAAATCAATAGTGGTATTCTTATTAGATTTGCCTCGATCCACTTAGGGAGACATTCTATTTTGTGTTTTTCATGCAATATATCATTTGCACTTCTGACCTCTTTGGGTCGAATGTGCATTCGGTATACTATTTTTTTTTTTGCGGTCTTTAGGGAATGAAATGTTGGGCTGACATTCGACCTCTTGGGGGCGAACGTGTACTCGGCATGACTCTTTCGCGTTCTGTGCAGAACGAGTCATTAGATTGGCGTTTGACCTCTTGTGGTCGAACGTGCGTCCGGCATGACGCTTTTTGCGGTCTATGCGGAATGAGACATTTGATTGGCATTCAACCTCTTGGGGCCGAATGTGTGTTCGGCCTAACGCTTTTCGCGGCCTATGAGGAATGAGGCATAGGATTGACATTCGACCTCTTGGGGCCGAATGTGCGTCTGACATAACGCGTTTCGTGGTCTATGCGGAATGAGACATAGAATTGACATTCCACCTCTTGCGGTCGAATGTGCGTCCGACATAACGCTTTTCACGTTCTATGTGGAATGAGACATAGGATTGACATTCGACCTCTTTGGGCCGAATGTCCACCTTGATCGTAGTGGTTCACTTGGCCTTCCTTCTGTTTCATAGGTTCGACAATGTTACTTCATAATGACTCTTCCTGCAGTGTTAGCCAAGAGAAAGATTTCTATTTTTAATTGAAGATGGGGATGAGCTCAGTTTCTTACTGAGTTGCTTACGTTTCCCAGATGTTATGTGGGATTCAAGCCTTTGTAGTTCGCACATACATAGCATTGTTACTTGATTGGTAATAATATCCTTATATTTTATGTTTAATTAGGAGCTTGTCAAACAGGTCTACAAATATTATTCTGTTACTCAAATATTATTATGTTCCTCCTTTAATTAATAGATTATCTTAATTGCATAGTTATCATAATTTTTATATTGTTATAATTTAGAAAAGAACACAACTTGATGCCCGGAACTAATACTTTTGCTCCCAAATGAAATGGTATCAAACCATCAATAGTGCTATATTTAAGATATAAATATATATATACATACATAGATATATATTGTAAAGTAAATATGAAAACTCACAATTATATATACGCCCAAGTTTTGGATTTGAGCCGAAAGGGTAATAAATAAAATAAAATAATCTAACCTAGTAACTGGCTGTAAGATTAAATCTTACACCCGACTGTAAGATAAGCGAGACTCACTGAGAAAATGTTAAGCACCATATTATTCAATCAATCTTAAGACCTCTCATAAATTGCACGAAAACCTCAAAATTTCCCAAATAATCACAAACACGAAAGAAATATCTCGTAAATTCTTAAATTGAACCAAACCGCAACGAACAAATGTCCCCTAAAATTCAAACTTCCACGAATATTATAAAAACTTTATAAATTGCATCAAAACCCAACCCATAAGTGTTGAACAAATAATTCAAAATATTCAGCAAAGCCCCCAAATTTTTGAAAAGTCTCAAGAACTCCCTTTTTTATAAAACTGCATAAATAAATAAAAAAACGAGAGGAGAGGAAGAAAATACCTAGCTTTCGCCTGTTTTCTTTTTCCTTGTTTTTGTTGCTCGTGTTCCTTAACTTTTTGGTGGTAGAGCTATGGTAGCACAAATAGATTGAGAGAGGGAGAAGAAATATGAGAGAGAAACGAGAAAACGAAGGGGAGAGAGAGAGAGAGATAAAGATAAAAGAGAGGAGGATATAGTGTGTTTTGTTTGTAAGAAAAGACAAAGTGAAAACAAAAACGGCCGGGAGGAAATCGTAGATGGGTATGAGGAAGGGGAAGTTGGTATTTACAGAAAAATAATAATTGGAAATCAGATTTGGCACTAGCTGAGACAGGCTTCGTGCTTCTGGTTGCTGCTCAGTCGTCTTAGAGAGTGTGTTACGTTGCTAGTTAATGTTGTTGCGGAAAAGGCTCATTAGTGTAAGAGTTTAGTAAAATAGGCTTAGTAAAATGGCTGTGGAGTCCAGCCAGGGAGGAAGAAAGACGCTTATAAGTGAATGGATGGAGTGAAAATAAAAACAAAAATTGCCTGTTTCTGATATATGCTTATTTGGGGGGGGGGACTCGTTTAATTCATAGAATTGAGCATTGAAAAAACTTATGTTTTTCTATCTTCATCTAGATCAATAATGCAGTAGTAATGACTTAATTCAGTAAACTTTAATTAAGAGGTGTACAAAAATATAATATATTATACAGATTAGGTTTACATTTTGTAGGGTTTATTTGCTGATAAACTAGGGTACCTTCTTCGCATATTAGAAATAACACGGGATATAGCCTTTGCAGTTATTGCCTAATTTTATTACCTTCTAGTTTATTGAACGACCTTAAAGTTCCAGCCGCTACCCTATTAGACTCTGACATATATGGACTAAAACTACGCATACTTTAGCCTACTTTCAAAACTGACACTACTGTAAGTTAGTAGCCATATGTGGCAAAAGTATAAATATGGAGGTATGAATGTGATGAATTGTCTGATATGCATCAGGGGGCACAACTCCCCCCTCTCACAGAGAGGTGGGCCCCACGCATGGGGGAACTCGTTTAATTCATAGAATTGAGCATTGAAAAAACTTATGTTTTTCTATCTTCATCTAGATCAATAATGCAGTAGTAATGACTTAATTCAGTAAACTTTAATTAAGGGTGCACACAA
Organism: Linaria vulgaris; assembly: GCA_948329865.1. NCBI lineage: Eukaryota > Viridiplantae > Streptophyta > Magnoliopsida > Lamiales > Plantaginaceae > Linaria > Linaria vulgaris. Next base: position 7,311,434 of record OX415249.1, on the reverse strand, counting down.
ATATAATATATTATACAGATTAGTTTTACATTTTGTAGGGTTTATTTGCTGATAAACTAGGGTACCTTCTTCGCATATTAGAAATAACACGAGATATAGCCTTTGCAGTTATTGCCTAATTTTATTACCTTCTAGTTTATTGAACGACCTTAAAGTTCCAGCCGCTACCCTATTAGACTCTGACTCTCTTCCTCAAATCTGATAAATATGTTCCGAATTAACTTATCATATTTATAATGTACATGTTTCCAATACACAAATATTATATTACTACGTGCACTTTTCTAATACACAACTATTACATTTACTATGTACACTTTCCCTCATATACAAATATTATATTTACTATGTGAACTTTTTTCATATACAAATAATATATATATTATGTGCGCTTTCGCATATACACATTGTTAAAATTTTGTGTCGTCGTGTTCCTAACCCCCGTTTCCGTGTTAGTGTATCATAAGGCGTTTTTTGAAATTACATCCAATGTAAAAATGTATTACTTGGCTTATTGAATATAATAACACGTTGCTGTTGATAATTATTTCAAATATTTCATGACCCTTTAAATTAACTTTAGTGAGACATACAAATTAGAGAAGTAATAAAGAGTTATTTCTCTTCTATTTTGATTTTTTACATACAAAAGAGTATACAAAAAGAGCATTATAACAATATCATCAATAAGAAACCACTCTTTATTGCAGCAATGTCATCATGTTCCATTACCCACTTCCACCCATAGAAAAGAGTATATGACATTGAAAGTTCTGAAACAAAAAATTTATATAAGAACCATAACATTTTTTTTACAAAGAATAAGGTTTACTAGCATTTCCTAATGCAATTATCTAGACCTATAGTGTCATTGTAAAACGTCAGGAATCTAATTCTTTTTCATGTATTGAAACCAGGTTCAATTTGCATTTTACACAACGACCATGTTTATCTTGTATTCACGCATGATACCGGCAGCTGGATTGATGGCAACCATTTTCAACATGTGTTACAGACGTTTGGGAAGACGCACTAGCCATTGGAGCCTCATTACTGATTGGTTGATCAGTTTTCATGACCTGGAGCCCCTATTTATACTTGGATATTGCTAGAGCCCCTATTTATACTTAAATATCGTTGGTTGGTTTATCACTGAAGTGGGAGCTAGATTGTTATATCATTCAGAAATTCCACGGCAAGCTTAGTAAATCTAATAGGGTCCCGTAATCACGATTGGGGTTGGATGATGGCGATAGGTGTTGTAGGATTCCTAGGATTTTTACTCTATCTCTATCTATTTACATCTTAGTTGAGCGACACGCGAGGCTGAAAAAGCTAAGCGGGTGTTGAGAGTCACTAGAGGTGCTTCGGTTTCCTTTATAGAAGACAAATTATAGAGGCATTCCATACATTATTCAGACCGAATGACGAAAGAATTCTTTTTCTTGAGATTTTGAGGGAGAAACGTCATGTCCTCATCATCACCACCACATTGACTATCTTAGGAACCTCTTTGGGCATAAACATTATTATGTTCTATAGCTCTTTTATCCTTCACTCGTTGAAGTACAAAAAGCATTAGTCTTTTTTAGCATCGTTCGTGCTATCTCTTTCTAATACAATTTCTAAAGCAATAGGGCCTTATATCATTAGACACTTTGGGCGTAGGAAGGCTTATCTTGTTGCTTGTGTGGTTGCAGCTACCTCTCACGTAGATTTTCTTTTAATCTTGTCAATCTAATTCACTTTTGGTTATATCTTTTATTGTCTTTAATTAATTAGCTTTATTTTTTTCCCGTGGCAGATATTGTTTTTAGTGATGTTTCATGAGAGACGTTCCAAACCTACATCATCACCTAGGTTCCCGACAAATATTTTTGTTGGAGCCTTGATGTGTTCAGTGCAATTTACATTTGTGAATGCCCCCACCCCCACCCCCTAATTGGATAGATTTGCCATATCCTCAAAATTGCACCACTCTTGGTTGTAAGATCATGACGGTCAAGAATTTGGCATCCACATTTGTGAATAGCCAAGTTTTCTTCCCGATTCTATGCGGCAGCAAAGAGCATATATTCTTGTTGTATGCAACCAACTTTGTGGTGGCGTTGATCTTCATTCTTGCTTTTGTGCCCGAGACTAATGGTATAAAGTAAGAAAAAATAGATCAGCGAGTTTGGACACAACATTGGTTTTGGAGACGACATGTGACAAATAGGTAATGGTCTTTCTTTCCTTCTTGATATTTTTGATTTATATGAAATTTGGTGTTTTCTAATGCAGATGTTGCTTTCCTGTACAGGCCTCCGCAAGAAATGAAAGGGTTTGAAGTCAGATTTAGTTAGGTAACTTTGGCATTTTATATACAATTATCTTGTACATTGGAGCACATGTCCTTCTGTAGTCTGCACAGGATATTGCCCGGCTTCTTTCCCGACTAAACAAATTTTATATATAATTTTATACTTCCACTTATTTTCTGAAACAACCATGTTGTTAAAATTTATAATTGTCAATAAGATTATCATAATCACACCCTTCAAATATGTTCCGAATGAACTTATCATATTTATAATGTACATGTTTCCAATACACAAATACTATATTACTACGTGCACTTTTCTAATACACAACTATTACATTTACTATGTACACTTTCCCTCATATACAAATATTATATTTACTATGTGAACTTTTTTCATATACAAATAGTAAATTTACTATGTGCACTTTTCTCATATATATATATATATATATATATATATAGTTAAAATCTTGTGTCGTCGTGTTCCTACCCCCATTTTTGTGTCCGTGCATCATAAGGCGTTCTTCGAAATTACATCTTGCAATGTAAAAATGTATTTCATGGCTTATTGAATATAGTAACTCGTAGGTGTTGATATTTATTTCAAATATTTCATGACCCTTTAAATTAACTGTAGTGAGACATACAAATTAGAGAAGGAATAAATAGTTATTTCTCTTCTATTTTGATTTTTTACATACAAAAGGGTATACAAAAAGAGTATTATAGCAATGTCCTCAATAAGAAACCACTCTTTATTGCAGCAATATCATCATGTTCCAATACCCACTTCCACACATTCAAAAGGGCATTTGAGACTGAAAGTTCTGAAGGAACGAATTTATATAAGAACCATAACATTTTCTGTAAATAATTAGGTTTATTGGCATTTCCTAATGCAATTATCTAGACATGTAGTGTTATTGTAAAATTCTAGGAATTCTAATTCTTATTCATGTACTAGAACCAGGTTCAATTTGCATTTTACAGAACGACCATGTTTATCTTGTATTCATACATGATACCGATACATGATACCGACTGCTGGATTGATGGCAACCATTTTCAACGCGTATTACAGACGTTTGGGAAGACGATCACTAGCCATTGAAGCCTCATTACTGATCGTTTGATCAGTTTTCATGACCTGGTGCCCTTATTTATACTTGAATATCGCTGGTTGGTTTATCACTAAAGTGGGAGATGGATTGTTATATCATTTAGAAATTCACGACACGCTCAGTAAATCTAATAAGGTCTCGTAATCACGAGTGGGGTTGGATGATGGAGATAGGTGTTGTAGGATTCCTAGGATTTTTATTCTATCTTTGCCTCTTTACATCTTAGTTGAGCGGACGCGAGGCTAAAAAAGCTAAGCGGGTGTTGGGAGTCACTAGAGGTGCTCCGGTTTCCTTTGAAGAGACAGATTATAGAAACATGCTAAACATAGTTCAGACTGAACGACAAAAGAATTATTTTCTTAAGATTTTGAGGGAGAAACGTCATGTCCTCATCATCACCACCACATTGACTATCCTAGGAACCTCTTTAGGCATAAACGTCATTATGTTCTATGGCACTTTTATCCTTCAGTCGTTGAAGTATAAAAAGCATGATTCATATCTAAGCATCTAAGTGAAATGCATTTAAAAAATAAGGTGGCTATCCATATATCCTCTAATAAAGTCTTTCGTTCGTGTTATCCCTCTCTAATACAATTTCTAAAGCAATGTGGCCTTATAACATTAGATGATGTGGGCATAGGAATGTTTATCTTGTTTCTTGTGTGGTAACAGCTACCTCTCAGGTATATTTTCTTTTAAGCTTGTCTTTATTGATTTAGAAAAGGCATATGATAAAGTACTTCGAGAGGTATTATGGTGGTGCTTGGTGAAAAAGGGGGTGCCCATTAAATATCAACAGCATAAAAAATATGTATGGAAGCTGTGTGACAAGTGTTTGCACTTGTGGTGGTTTAACACACGCCTTCCATCTTACAATTAGCTTACATTAGTGGTCAGCTCTACACACATTTTTGTTTGTTTGCTATTGTAATTGATGAAATCACCAAAACCATCCAAGATCGAGTACCATAGTGTATGTTGTTTGCAGACGATATTGTCATCTATGAGACAAGAACATGAGTTAAAGTCAAACTAGAGCAGTGGAGATAAACGTTAGAAGCACAATGTTTTCGACTATGTCGAACAAAAAAATAGTACATTGAGTGCAAATTTAGCAAGCAACAACGAAACAGGGCCAAGAGATACCGAGAAGCATGCATTTTTGGTGCTTAGGCTCCATACGACAGAAAGATGAAGAGCTAGATGGAGATGTCAACCACCGCATCCAAGCTGGATGGACAAAGTGGAAGGGTGCCACAATGATTCTGTGAGATCGTAACTTTCCTTTACTTTATTGTTGCACTCTTCCACTTTGTTTTATTGCTCCAAGTGTTGAGCTATTACGCAAAGTCATGCACAAAAAGATGAACGTAACACATATGTGAATGTTGCGATGGATGCGCGGTAACACCAGAAGGGACAATGTGCAAAATGAAGATATTCAACATAAATTAGGTGTTAAACGCAACCCATAGATGTACCAGTACGACACGTTAATTTTTTTTACTTAGAGTGTATGACTAGAGCTCGTGGGAGACTGAAGAAAACGTGGATGGAGGTCATACAGAACGACATGAAGCTCAAAGGCATATACTTCTCAACTGTAACGACAAGAGACGAAAAATTAATGTTAACAACTCGACGTGATTCATTCATAGTTCATATAGTCTACCCAATTTATTGGGATTACATGCTTGATTGTTATTGTTGTTGTTTTGTGCTAATCTAGTCCTTATATTGTGAAGCTCTTTAATGTTGATGTTGAACATATTTGATAAACTGATATTTTGAGTTTCAATGAAATTGATTTTGTGTGTGTGTGTGTGTGTGTGTGTGTTTATGCTTACATTTTTGGAGTTCGTTTGAAACAAAACACGTATTATAATAATAATACAAGGCTAGGCAAGTGAATTAAATATTTATTATTTGACACATTTACTTAATTTATGTTTTGATTAATAATATTCACAGTGTCCTTAAATCATATCTTGTGAATTAAAATGTTCGTATTTTCCCGTGTTCATGTCGCGTCAGATAGGTATCCCATGGGCAAATAGGTTGTCAATTAATAGTGTTTTATTAGATAAAATTGGGTTTTTGACAAATTACCTCCATGTGTTATGGTAAATTGGTAAGTTACCTCCTTGTGAAAAAATAGTTGGCCAAATACCCTTCTCGTGATCTCAAAAGTTGGCATTTTACTCCCTTATGCTTGAAGGTGTAGTCCACTCTCCCTTAAATGAGAGTGAGAGTTAGATTTATTTTTTGAAAAATACTTTTATACCCGTATTACTTTAAGAAAATGTTGTATCTTTTAATTCAATATTAAAACTATCAAAAATTATAAAACTAAATTAAATTTAAAATAAAAATCTAAGATATATACATGTAATGCCTTGTTTCTTAAACTTTTGTTTAAAAAAAAGAAAAGAAAAGAAAAATATAGTACAATCAAATTCGAAATTACACTAATGAAAGTATTAGTATTGATGAGGGTATTTTAGTCTTTTAATATAAAATTTACAATACAAAGTTTTTCAAGGAGATGGTGTGCCAACTTTTGAGATCATAGAGGGTGTTCGATCAACTTATTTTTCACAGGAAGGTAACTTGTCTATTTACCATAACACATAGAGGTAATTTACCAAAAACCCAATAAAATTTCACAATCCAAAACTATCGAAAGTATTTAATTTACTCAAAAACTCGTCTAAGAAGCTCCAGACACGTTCTTCTAGCGTGTTCGACACGCCAACTGAATAAATTTTTTAGCAACGCACGTAGTATATGGTCGATCACATACACTTGAGACACGTCGAACCGTACCCGAGTAGCGATATAAAGTATTTTTATGCATCGCATTTTATAGTGTCACAATCATCCATGGTCCAACATTCTCCAAACATAAAAAACCTCACGTGGCTCCCACCATGTCCTTCTCCGCCGCCCGCCGGTCGTCCATTTCACCTTTCCGGCACCGTAAACCTCCTACTCCGCCGCCTCCGCAGAAGAGCAACCTCCACCACACCACCTCCTCCTCAACGCCGTTGACGAACAATGTCGCCGCTAACTCGCCTCCGCCGAGCAAGTCCAAGGAGAATGTATCGGTTACAGTTCGATTTCGACCTCTCAGGTGATACAGATCTTTTCAATTTTGAAGAAAATGCTTTAGGTGTTTGCAGTGGTAGGGAGATTAGTAAAGGCGACGAAGCGGCGTGGTATGCTGACGGAGACTATACGGTGCGGAATGAGTACAATGCTGATATTGCGTATGCCTTTGGTTAGTATATGCTCTCTGCAGGCATGAACTCTTGTGAATAGATTGTTCGGTGAGTGAATGATTGTAAAGTAAAATTTGATTGTTCGGTTAGTATATGCTAATTGTGTCGATTTGCATTATTCACATCTCTGGTTGGAGTGCTTTGGTGTTGGTGACTAATTTTTTTTGTTTACACAATGCTACCCTGGACTTGCATTGCCTTCCTACAGATTTATCCAAGCTACCTCATGGTGTAACTACTTTAAATGAAAACTTGCCTCCTAATTTACTACTTTTGTTTAGTTTTTCGGCGATGTTTGAAATTGTATGTTGAAGTTGTTTTGGAAATTGGTGAGGTCTTTTTGGCTGTTAAGGTGTGCACTTACACGAAGTGGCTTTACATGGTTTTTGTTTTGATTTACTTGCGAAACCTCTTTTATCTTTCTTGGTTCTTTCTGCTCCAATATTTTAAGAATTAGTATATGTTTTTGGTCCTAGACAGAGTATTTGGTCCTGCAACAACCACTCGCCAAGTTTACGATGTTGCAGCTCAGAATGTTGTTAGTGGTGCAATGGAAGGAATAAATGGTAATTACTTTCATCACTTCTATCCTTCCACCTATTTATCTGTACCGTAATAGTTCTAATGCATGCTGCTGAAATTCCTTTTCTGCTGAGTTATCTATGTCCCGTTTCAAGTCTCTACAGTTACCTTCAAGTATTATTCCTCTTAGAACTATGGTTGCGTATAATTTAAAGCATGCAATCATTTGAAGCTCTCATATATGGTCAATGCTTAGAACACGAGTACTTTTGAAGAAAACTTGCACGGATGTGATATGGAACTATATGGTCGGCAAATAATGAAAATAAGTTATTCAAGAAATAATTTGGAGAAAAGAAATTTTATGACTGATTAAATGTGCTTCTTCTTTGGTTCTCTGGGGCTTAAATGGTTGTTTTCTTGTTCTACATTTTATTTTTGCCTGTTCGTTATCTTTTTCCTGTTACGCATGCTTGAATGGCTATAAATTTCTAAATGTTTAGTTGGCTAGGAAATTGATCCATGCTCATTTCATCACTGCTTGGTTTTCCTATTTACCTGTTTAGGTAAGATATTACAGATTACTTTTGTATCCTTTTGGGCTTCTGCAGGCACTGTGTTACTAGTAGTGGGAAGACACATACAATGCATGTCATTACTAATTTTCTCCCTTTGCACTTTCTTTTTTAAATTTACTCCCAAGCAAAATACTGTACAAATGTGGGGGGAAAACTAGTATCGTTAGTTTGGTTATTTTTGAAGTAAACTTTAGCCGAGAGCGGTACCAGATTGATATATGTCTTGCCTTCTAGGCACAAACCAATTTGTTACTCCTTAGCCTCCATTGTCCATCTTATCTGATGGCACCTGAATATGCCAAGTTTATTTATTGGATAGTAGGTGCCCTTCATATCTGGATTCCTCATGAAAGCCATCCTTTACTTATGACGGATATCATATGGTTTTGCTCTTGCAATGTTTTTATACATGCACTTCGCTAGACGTGGTTTTATTTATGTATTTTTTGAAATGACAAGGCTGTGCCTGCTCTTTACTGTTATAGGGGGAGCAAAAGTCACCAGGGATTATTCCTTTGGCGGTTAAAGACATTTTTGGAATCATACAAGAGGTATTTTACTCTTTTCTTAGGTGGAATACTCGGAATCGCTTGTGTTTATGTTTCCCTATTAAACAAGAAGTATTTCTGTTCTAAATGTTGGATGGCATCTAATACGATCAGACACCTTGACGGGAATTTCTCCTTCGCGTATCATGTTTGGAAATATACAATGAGGTGAGTTTCTCTTCATTGCTGTATCTTTTGCGTCATTTATTTTATATTCAGGAATGCAAAATACTTCATTGGCTTTTTATTATGGGATGTGAATGGAGAGGATGTATTGGCATTATCTATTTTTCTTGTCCTGGGATGTTGTCAAGTAGTAAGGTTCATTAATTGACACAATTTCATTAATGGAAATTTATAAGTTGGCTTCAAATGAACTTCCGTAGAAAATGAACCCTATTTGTAGATAAAGGGGCCGTGTTTTGTTATGTGGTGTCTTTAGGTTATACCAAGTCAAGCTCTACAAGTATGATTTTTAATTCATCAGAACTGCTTCCCCTGCTCAGAACATCCGCCTGTATGATATCTTGTTATATGCTAGTTTGATCTGTGCTTGTTCTGTGACTGTCCTCATTTATTTAGTTTGGACTACATCGCTGGGTGATAGAAATGTTATCCATGTTAATCCAACATGTAAGTGATGATTGTTATAGTCAATTACATATAAAATGTTCATTATCGTGTTAATATAAGCTTTGGTATGTGATAAGCTTTATGAAAAATGATAATTCAGTTCGGTATAAAAAACCCTACTTGAGGGTTTGGTTATTTCACCATTACCATCTAAAGAAAGAGGTTCGTCTTCTAGCTTCCCAAGCAGAATGTTACATACACGTGAAGGAGTGTGTTAAACTCAATTAGTTATTAACCATAGGGGATTAAACAATTACATGTCAGTCCTTTTGCCATCTTACTGAATGATCATGTATTGCAGTTTTGGCATTGTACTTAAGAAAATAAATTGAATCCGATTTAAACTTTTGTTGTTCGGTTGATTAGGTCATCAATGACTTGCTTGATCCCACCGGCCAGAATCTTAGAATACGGGAAGACTCTCAGGTAATGTCCATAAAATATTATTGGTTTGCATTTTTTGTTTTCTTCTTTCACGTATCACTTGTAATGATTATTTTCAGGTGTCCTAGCCATTAAGAATGGTACTTTTATATCTATTTATGCTGTGATTGATACCTGAAGTTTTTTTTTGCTATCAATACATCATTATTTGACTGGTTAGCCTCCTGCAAATTGAATCTGTTCCAATGTAGAATCACTAAATTGATTGGCAGTGCTTATCTAACTCCACTTTATATCATGAAAAGAAGAGCTGCCACTTTGAATATTATTAACATGCTTATTCAGGTTTTTTCAGCTACTTATTTGGAAGAACTAAGTTTTTAACCTAGCATGGATTTCTCGATCAAAATTGTATTGTTTATATGCTAATCATTGTAAAGGTCATTTTGGTGGATTGAACATTTTTGTTCTAATATTGTTTCTCACGGCACCCAGAATGATTATGTTACTTGACCTCTCAGCCACAGGTGAAACGTCTAAGCAACAGTCCATGCTTCGTCGTCTGATGGATCAAACGATTGAATCAGAGATTTTTATCTTATTTAGTTTTCCATGCTTCACTTTGTTTATTAGACATTTTTGTCGCCAATAACACTGTGAAGTAATTATCTCTTGAGGGCTGAATAGATTCTGTTTGCCTTGCCATGTTTCAAAGTCTTAAGTCTGCATCTCTTTCAATGTGTTTGTCTCGTTGTTTATTTCATTTTCTGGAGTTCAATATCCATGTTGGTTCGTGTGAAATTCACAAGATTATCATCTTTGGTTTTTTTTTTTTTTTTAAATAGAGTAATAAACTGTAATTGCAGGGAATATATGTGGAGGGAATAAAAGAAGAGGTTGTTTTATCACCTGCACATGCTCTTTCACTGATAGCATCTGGTGAAGGTATGTTTTTTCATTAAAAGATCTTGGGAAGTGTTTTTTATTACTTTATCATATTGTTGGAGATAATATATAAATATTAAATGTCTACCCTCTCTAAAAGCTTTTGGAGATAATATATAAATATTAAATGTCTGCCCTCTCTAACAGCTTAAGCTTTTAGAGAGGGTGGACATTTAATATTTATATATTATCTCCAACAAATATGCTGTTTTTTTCTTTTCGATTTTATGCTCCATAAACATTATACATTATATCATCGTTATTGTCTTCTCAAGAATTATCTCACTGGATCCTGCTGTATAAACATGTACTGGTCTTAGTACTTGTACGCTTATATCTGCATCTCTTCATTTGTTAATATAACTTTTGGAGTTGTGTCGTTTCTGTTGATACAGAGCATAGACACGCGGCTCTAACAACTTCAATTTGCTCAGCAGTCGAAGCCACACTATATTTGCCTTGGTAATGCAACTCATCTTCTTGCTCTTAAGTTTTGTGTATATTGCATGCAACAACATACGTTCTGTCGTTCTACAACTGTTTTATTCTTTAGATTATATTTTTAATTGTGAGTGCCATTGTTTTTTTCTCCTTTTTGATGAATTTGAGTGCCTGTAGGCTGTATGTATTTTTGACCTAGAATCAGATGGGCTGTAAATGTGTTTGCCTTGTACATGGAGAATTATGCAAGGACTGGGACAGTGGGTTTCATACAAAAGTTTTTTCACTGGATTTAGATGTATTGTCACCCCAGTTCATCTTAATTATGATTTTAACTAAAGGAGTGGTAAACCAAATCACAAAACCGAACATTTTATTTAATATGGAAGTCCGAATGAATTGAGTTTTTTGATCACACACACACACAAACACACACACACACACACACACACACATATATATATATATATATTCTTTTGAATGATGTTGAAGATCAGCAGTTGGTTTGGTTTGGAAACCTTGTTCTCAGTGATATTCTTTATTGCAGTAAGCTTGCTCTTAATGGATTTCTTCCTTGCAGACAATTGAAAGCAGCTCAATTGGTGAAGATCAAGGAGAAGAAGTGGCGCTGTCGCAATTAGTATGTATTGCATAAGATTTTTTAGTTAAACCAGCCATAAAGTTTTACAGAAAACGTTTTCCAGTAACATTTTCTATAATATCCTTCCCTTCTTATATATTCTACCATCTTTTATAGCTATCTATTCCATCTGGAGGATTAATAGTAGTGGATTTTCTTGTATGAAATGTAGTGTGGATGTTTGGTCACGATCGCACTAAACTCTTTTACAGCACTTAATTGACTTGGCAGGATCTGAAAGTTCGAAAACAGAGACAACTGGGTTGAGGAGAAAAGAGGGTTCATATATAAATAAAAGCTTGCTTACGCTGGGCACTGTAAGACACCTCCTCATGTCTTCCTTATGTTTTAATATGATTCCGAATTCATGATACATTTTGTAAGACCAATTCTCATTTGTTCTTGGCTAACAGGAAACAATCATTTTCTTTTCTCCAAGTTCCGAACGTTCCTTTATTGTTCAAGACTTCAATTTTAAATGAGTGCTTTATCTCAAATTGTTACTTGTCCAATTAAGTGCTCTTTGCTGTTTCTGGTAATGAATCCTAACTCTTTTTGGCATAATTCCATGCAATCATTACCTCTGCATACTTGAGTGTTTTGTCGGATAATCAATGTGTATTTCCTGTGTTTGCAACGCTTAACTTATCACATTCGATCTCCTTTTATTGACATCCTAAGCATGCACAGTTAGCTTTTGTTCAGTTTAATGTCTTATCACTTTAAAATGTGATTCCATAGGCATCTTAAGATGATGCTTGTGGCGAGAACCTTGTCTGGTGGGTTGGAAGATTTAAGTACCCTTGAAATTTCCCAAGCTGGCATTTAAGTGGCACTGAATTTGCAAAATATAGTTGCACTTGTATGGACTGATTCTGGATATGATGTTTGTACTGCAGTTAGAAGCAGGGCAGGTTAAGTTGCAGTCGAGATTGGAAGAGGAGGAACAAGCCAAAGCAGCTTTAATGGGAAGGATTCAAAGATTAACCAAGCTGATCTTGGTTTCTACCAAAAACACAATTCAACCTAACAACCCTGAAAAAATTAGCAACAGGCGGAGGCACTCATTTGGGGAAGATGAGGTACTACTTAGAGAAGTTTAATATATTAATATCAAAAAGCTATATGTGAATTGCTCATAAACAGTTAGTCAAGTAAGGTTTTCTTTTCTTATCTCACCAAAGAATGTATGAGAGGGTGCACAAATTACCAATAAGGTATGCTAATGTATCACAATTTTAAATTAATTTGACGAAATTTGAGTGCCAACTTAACGAATTTATTGGTTCAGTGCAAATTTTAGCCATTCTAGTAACATATGATAATCTTCTACAATATATGCATAACATATTGGCTGATTTGTTTTTCATTGTTTTCTGGAATTCTTGTTACTTGTAACATTTATATTTTTATTCCGTCCTTAACTAAACGTGTCTTGTTTAATTTATTTTCATATGTTATCTTTGCAATTGTCTTACGTGTGAATGGAAACTTTTTTAGGGTTCCTGAAATTGCCCTCAAATCCTTTTAACATCACTATTCCCTTTTTTAGGTTTCCTGAAATGTATTTTCTAACTCATCCTCAATTGTTTTACTAGCAGTCAGTTTCGGTAGGTAGAGTTGGAACAGAAAAAGGAAGAAACTGACACCAGTCTTTTAATATTACCCCAAGTAAAATTTGTAGACACCAACCATTTCGAGTTAAAATGATATACGAGTCCGTTGATTTAAGATAGATGAATATGAAACTTTCTGCGAAGATGAAATATAAGATGGAATTTCTTTAGGTGTGTGTATCGAATTTATTGAGGATTTCTTACTTTTCAATACTATTTGAAGTCAGTTTCAGATATCTTCTTGAATATCACCCCTTCAAAGTTTTATACATCCTTATAGTTGTTTCTATGTTTCTTGCTTATACAGCTAGCATACTTGCCCGATAGAAAACGAGATTACTTGATAGATGATGATGCCGGAAGCATTGATTCTGAAGTTTCCGGAAGAAGTGACATCACAAACCTTGACGAGTTAGTCAAAGATGCTTGGCTGGTTTAAACCAAAAGTAAAGTCATGTATCGCCTTTTTCATATGTGATGTTTACCTGTTTCATATGTGAAGAATTAATAGAGGGTAAAGACTGAATTCTTCATTCTGATGTGACTGGCAGAAAACCAGTGCATAAATACATGAGAAAAACACTTATTAATAGAAAGAACTAATCCCACCTAATCGGCATCTAATCTAATAAATCAAATCATCTAAAATCAACAAGATATTCTTGTTGATTTATTTACTAAAAATAAGCTAGACATTAACTCCTAAAAATAAGGACTAAGTATGGCACAGATTACAACACTCCCCCTCAAGCTGGGAGGTAAATGTTTACCATACCCAGCTTGTTGGTCAAGATATCAAAGTTAGTCCTAGGGAGAGCCTTTGTCAGAATATCCGCTGTCTGAGATCGTGTTGGAACATAAATTAGTTGAACAGTTCCATCTTCAACCTTTTCTGAAATGAAGTGACGGTCTATCTCGACGTGTTTAGTCCGATCATGATGAACAAGGTTCTTTGCTATGCTTATAGCAGCTTGATTATCACAAAATATCTTTAAGGGCTTGGTCATTGGAAGCTTTAATTCTTGCAACAGCCTTCTTAACCATATTCCTTCACAAATCCCAAGTGCAAGAGCTCTAAATTCTGCCTCAGCACTACTTCGTGATACAACTGATTGTTTCTTACTCCTCCATGTCACTAAATTGTCCCACACATATGTACAATAACCGGATGTTGATCTGCGGTCTAAAACACTTCCTGCCCAATCAGCATCTGAGTAAATTTCCACATCCTGACTTGTCGATTTTCTGAATAGAAGACCTTTGCCAGGTGTCATCTTTAGATACCTTAGTATTCGATTGACTGCTTCCATGTGCTCTTGAGTAGGATTGTTCATGTATTGACTCACTACACTCACCGAAAAAGCAATGTCTGGTCGAGTGTGTGAGAGATATATTAACTTTCCTACAAGTCGTTGGTATCTCCCCCTTTCTACCGGTGCATTGTCTCCTGTTGTCCCGTTCCTTTTTATTGAGTCCATAGGAGTGTCAGCTGGTCTACTTCCCAACATTCCAGTTTCGTTCAGTAGGTCAAGAGTATATTTTCGTTGAGATACGAATATACCTTGATTTGAACGAGCAACTTCCATCCCTAGGAAGTATTTTAAGTACCCCAAGTCTTTAACTTCGAATTCTCCTGCTAGGAAATTCTTCAATCTGACTATTTCATCTTCGTAGTCACCTGTTATAATGATGTCATCAACGTATACAATCAAAATAGACTTCTTACCCTCGACCGAGCACTTAATGAAGAGAGTATGATCTGCTTGACATTGAGTGTAGCGGAACTTAGTTACTGATTTGGTGAATCTGCCAAACCATGCACGCGGTGACTGTTTTAGTCCATAAAGAGACTTCTTGAGCCTGCAAACTTTGTTGTTGTTTGCTTGGTTTTCAAATCCAGGAGGTATGTCCATGTATACTTCTTCCTCCAAATCTCCATTTAAGAACGCATTTTTGATGTCAAGTTGGTACAATGGCCATTCCTTGTTTGATGCTAAGGAGAGTAACACCCGAATGGTGTTGAGTTTCGCAACAGGAGCAAAAGTTTCTTGATAGTCAATCCCATAGGACTGTGAATACCCCTTTGCGACGAGCCTGGCTTTAAATCTATCAATGCTCCCATCTGCTTTGTGTTTAACAGTGAATATCCACCTACATCCAACCGTTCTTTTTCCTTCGGGCAGATCAGAAAGTACCCATGTTTGGCTCTTTTCTAGGGCCTGAATCTCAGCCATAACAGCTTGCTTCCATTGTGGTATTATGAGGGCTTCATGTATGCTGTTAGGAATCTGTACCGAGTCCAAACTCGCGACAAAAGCCTGAAAACTCGGTGATAATCTGCTATATGACAGAAAATTATAAATGGGATGCTTTGTACATGATCTCACAGCCTTCCTTAATGCAATAGGCAACTCTAAATCAGAATTTGAATCACACTCCAAGGGAACAATCTGCCCTGTGTCATTATTTAGTTCTGAATTCGGTTCGGTGTCATGGTTTTGCTGATGTAATGTTTGTTCCTCTGCCAACTCATCAACTTTTCTTCTCCTTGAATAGACACGTAGCTCTTTTTCAGCAGGCTGTATTTCATGAATTAGAGGCAGATTTTGAGGTGATAGAGGGTTGGTCAATTCAGATTGTTGTGTTTGAGGTTCAGACATGTGAGGAGTGGATTGGGGTTCTTCCACAAATGCCCAAGGCTGGAATTCTTGACTAATCTCCCCCTGAATTTCAGTTTTGGAGTAAAAAGGGTCAAATTCAAAGAAGGTTACATCCAAAGATGTATATACTTTTCTGGTAACAGGAGAGTAACACTTGTAACCCTTTTTTTGTGGAGAATACCCAATGAAGACACACTTAATGGATTGTGGGTCCAACTTATTTCTGAGATGGGAATGAATGTGAACAAATACAGAACATCCAAATACTTTCATGGGAAGGGAAGAAATAACTCTAGTGTGTGGAAAATGGTGTAAAAGCACCTGACTTGGTGTTTGGAAGTTAAGGACTCTAGAGGGCATTCGATTGATCAAATAAGCAGCAGTTAATATAGCTTCCCCCCAAAAAAGTTTTGGAACATTTGTAGAAAACATGAGCGATCGAGCTACTTCTAAAAGATGTCTATTTTTCCTCTCGGCAATCCCATTTTGTTGTGGGGTATTGACACATGAGTTTTGATGGATTATGCCTTGATTGAGGAGGTATGACTTTAGGACAGAGTCAAGATACTCGGTGCCGTTATCAGTTTTCAACACTTGAATTTTGGACTGAAATTGAGTTTGGATCATGTTATTGAAGTTTTGAAAAATACTCCCAACTTCAGATTTTTCTTTCATGAGAAAGATCCATGTAAGACGTGTATGATCATCAATGAATGAAACAAACCACCGAGTACCTGTCAAGTTAGGAATGCGTGACGGCCCCCATATGTCACTATGGATTAATGTGAATGGTTTGGAGGGTTTGTATGCAATGCTGGGATATGGAATGCGTGTATGCTTTGCAAGTTGACAGATTTCACAATGAAAAGATTTCAAATCTTTATTGATGAACAACGAAGGAAACAACTTTTCTAGGTAAACAAAGCTTGGATGACCTAAACGGTAATGCCATAATATAATCGCTTTGTCATTACTGGAATTGGAAATTGAACTAGATGACTGACTCGTAAAAGAAATACAACTTGCAATTTGAGCTTGTCCCTTAGGAGGAGAATTGTTTCTGAGAAGATAGAGTCCATCACAACCATCAGCATTGCCAATCGTCCTCCCCGAACTCTGGTCCTGAAATTGACACAGTTCATGAGAGAATTTAGCAATACAATTGAGATCACGAGTCAACTTGCTAACTGATAACAAGTTGCAATCCAGTTTTGGCACAAATAGCACATAATTAAGCTTAATCAGATTAGATATCACCACTGTCCCAATTCCAGCAACTTTAGAAAGGGTTCCATCAGCTATACGCACAGAAAAATTTTCATAGCACTGTCTATAACTATGGAATAAACTGGAATCTCCAGTCATGTGATCTGAGGCGCCCGAGTCTATGATCCATCCGCCTGTTTTCTTAGAATAAACTGAAAGGGCAGCAAAGAGTTTACCTTTTTGAGTACCTTTTTGAGCAAGCGAACTGGTCCCAATGATTGTATGCTTAGTATTGGAAGAAGACTCGCTGATTAGTTGCCTTAAGATCTCCATTTGTTCTTTGCTAAACACATTTGGCACTTGTGAATTAGAACTTTCAGCAGTACTGTACACAATATTAGCATGGTTTTCCCTAGGTTTCCAGTCTGACGGTTTGCCATGTATCTTCCAGCAAATGTCTCTTGTGTGTCCATGCATTCGACAGTGATCACACCAAGGCCTTCCCTTTTTCTGCCGATTGTTATTGTTGTTGGTGGTGAAGTTTGTCCCTCGGGCAGCGAGGGCTGAGGTTTCACTCTGGGTAGACATTGTGCTTTGCATAGTAAGTGCAGATGTCTCAAAAGTTGGATTTGAGGAATCTGGTCCCATCATTAGCTTCTTTCTGCTCTCCTCGCGACGAACTTCAGAGAAGGCAGACCTTATATTGGGAAGAGGTTTTGTTCCGAGTATGCGACCACGAACCTCATCAAGTGTCTTGTTAAGGCCAAGTAGAAACTTGAAGATTCGTTTCTTTTCCACAATCTTTCTGTAGTTGGTCTCATCTACAGTACACGTCCACTCATTTTTCTCATACATATCGAGTTGCTGCCAACATCGTGTAAGAGTGTTGAAGTATTGAGTGACGGGCAGGTCCCCTTGTCGAAGATCGTGGAGAAAAGATTCTATTTCAAACAACTCTGCAGTATTCTCGTTGCTTGAATAAGTTTCTTTTGCAGCCTCCCATATTTCTTGTGCTGTTCCATACAACAGAAAATTCTCGCCAATCTCGTTAGTCATAGAGTTAATTAGCCAAGACATTACCATGTTATTTTCAGATTTCCAGCGTTTGAAACTTGGATCAGTAATTGCTGGTTGTTTTGCTGTTCCATTGAGATAATCATCCTTGCCTTTTCCACAAACAAACATCATTACTGATTGGGACCATTGCAGGAAGTTGTGTCCATTGAGTTTGTGGCTGGTGACGGGCATCGGAGATGGATCTGATCCTCCATGAATATTTGGAACAGATACTGGATTGGGGTTGGTTTCTGATGAAGTGGAGCTGTCTTTTTCAATCACCATGCCGTATTTGGTCATGGGTTTAGGAATTATAGGGTTTCTACAGATTTTTGGCTCTGGATACCATGAAGAATTAATAGAGGGTAAAGACTGAATTCTTCATTCTGATGTGACTGGCAAAAAACCAGTGTATAAATACATGAGAAAAACACTTATTAATAGAAAGAACTAATCCCACCTAATCGGCATCTAATCTAATAAATCAAATCATCTAAAATCAGCAAGATATTCTTGTTGATTTATTTACTAAAAATAAGCTAGACATTAACTCCTAAAAATAAGGACTAAGTATGGCACAGATTACAACAATATGCTATGCACACTTTTAGCACATGACCAAAGTTGGGACGTCATATTAGTTTCTAAATGTCATTGCGTGGAATTTATATGGATGACGTGATAGTGCATTGATTCAGTCGTCATTTTGGGGTCTGAACAGACCTAACTGGTTTTCTCTTGAAGCATGATTATCATTGCTATTGTATATTGATTTTCACCATCTGTCTCATGACTTAGTGAGATCAGATTTTAGGCCTTAAATTAACTGTCCATAGATGAGTCAAAGAATGGTGAAACATGATCCTTTCAGATTAATAACACATGTTTTGATATTGTGGGTGCAGAATACTGAAAGTGTTACGTCATCAACAGATGCTGATTTTGAGAGTTCTGCCAGTGGTTCGCCTCCTTCCTCAAAATCATCTCAAAACAAGGTTATTTTTAGTGATATGAAAGGTGCACAGAGGAAATCAATCAGTAGAAAAGTTGATGGTGCTTCACCATCTGATTTTATTCCTCAAAGAACTCAAGCAGGTGATTTGTTTAGCGCGGCTCTTAATCAGCAACGCCTCCCGCCGGTGAGTGTTTGGTTTTCATAATACAACTTGACTATTAGATGCTCAATAGTCAATAGTATGAAATAATATCTTGCTGTCTTTTACTCTTTCCTTCATCCTAGTTTTTGACTGTTTTTTTTTTCTTCTTGTCTTACGATTGCCAAAGCTAGTTGTTTCTTGGTTTACTTACTTTTTCAGTTCTATTTAGAGTGCTTGTATTTTAAGTGAAACACTCCCCATGATCTTAGTATTCAGTTGGCCTTCATGTGTTTCCTTTTATCATCTTGAAGCCATTTGTTTATTTTATTTCAGCAGCACTTTGTCAATTGCCTTGCTTCTGTATACCCAAGTCTTTCCTCATTATGAATAATCATTTTTTTGTGTTCCGATTATCGATTATCTATAATTCTGTTTGCTTTCAATTCTCAAGAGTCTTGTAAGCTTGCCCATGTTATAATTAATCGTTTTGGATTTATGATTCTTTTTCTTTCTTAATGTATGGGTTCATAATAGTAGGTTAGATAGAGTGAAGTCGCAATAAATACACGTCTTTAAAGAGTGCCATAATTTTTTGTGGATCTCTGGTTCGACATAGAATTGACTGACAGTATACCTCTCAGGTTAACTTTTGACAGCTATCGCTCTTATCTACCAGAATTAGATAACTAATCCATTTATGCTAGTATTCTGAGTGGGTAGTAACATTCCGCCACCTTGTCTGATTTTCTCCCCTTAATTAAGCATCAACATGTCATGTAGAGTGGAAGCACCATCAAAGATCAAATGGATCTTTTCCGGGAGCAAATTAAGATGTTAGCTGGTGAGGTGGCTTTGTCTACCAGTTCCCTGAAAAGATTATCAGAGCAAGCAGAAAAGAATCCTGAGGACTCACTAGTTCAGGTTAGTCTTCGCTGTCAGTATGATGATATATCGACATGCTTTTCCCCTCTTCCAAACTGGAGAAGAGGCTTATGATGCCAATTTTAGTAAAAAGACATTTCTAAGTATCATTTTCGTTTGCAATATTTGTTGCCAGCATGGTGTATTTAGTTTTGTTGCTTTACTATTATAGTTGTTGACATGCTTGCCAAGATGATCCTTTATGTGCTCTGCTTACCCGTTTACATCTTTGCATCCTTAAATGGCCCAATTTGTATTTGCACATATGTTTAATACTCAAAGTTTGTCTGAGTTGAGATTAAACTGTATAGATAGAGAATCTGTTTAGTCGTTTTACAGAATTAGTTAAGGGTCTTGAGTGTTGTTCTATGGTATCTTAGGTGTAGGAACACATTCTAAAGCTGAAGGATGAAATTAGAGAAAAGAAACTTCAAATGCGGATTCTAGAGAAACGCATGGTTGGATCAGTGGAGATCTCCCCTTACAGTTCAAGCACTGTTGAGATGTCTCAGGTAAGATTGTTATATGTGCCACAAACATGCAGACTTTGAAACTACATGCTTCCTGAATATGCAGTCCATAACCTCGTTAGCATAAGCATATACCTGTTTTCTCGAAATTATCTTGTTTCCTCCCAAGTGCGTATTTGCATCTCTTATGTTATTGGTTTGTTAGGCCTGTTAACTTTGTAATTCATGCATAACTCTCAATATATTTGGAATGAAACATGTAGACTTGCGCGAAAAGTAATTTTTAGAGTTTACATTGGCAGTCATCACATGACGCAGAATAGTGGAACTTTTGCGGAGGACACTTCCTCATTCATTTCCAACTTTTCTCCCGGAGACATACTGAATGACATTTCATGCAGCATACACAAAGCAATTTTGTATTTCTTTGAAGCTTTCCTTTTCTTCCTACTGAATAAGGATCATTTTGTCATGCATTTTCTGCAAGTTGTGTTAAATATCCAATCTAAAGTCAGTGCCTTTATTTCTTTGAACATATTTATAACTGAAGCCTAAAGTTTTTAGTTGATTGAATCTTAAAAAAAGATGGAATAACCGACTAATTAGTTGTTAAGTTGTATTAAACTGGAAGCAGTAGTTTGGATACCTCTTTAGCCACGTTAAGATTTTCGACTTCACTCTTTAAAGCACTTTAACAATAATGATCATGATTGTATCAGTTCTCTGACGGCAGCAAATTATGATTTGTATGCCATCGTGCAGGCTTTGTCTAGGCTTGCTGCTCAAGTAAATGAACAGGCTTTCGAGCTTGAGGTATGTTCAAATCATCCTAATGTTCCTTGGTATTTTTGTGATAGTTTAAATTGGAAATGAACGAACTAATTTGTAAAACGGCACATTACCCAAATTAACTTATATATTCATGTATTTCCAATATACTTTAATTGTATATACTTACACACACATATAATATGCTTAATTTCGTCAATCATATTGTAAAACTCGATCAAATTTATTAAAGTGTCAAAGCGTAAATAGTATATTACTCATATAATATCAATTATGTAATTAAAATTGACTTGAGCTCCATGTGCCAGTCATACTCATACATAATAATAAAAGTCATTCGTCAAAAAGAGAAAATATATGGGCGTCAGAAACATTTAGAGTACAACTAATATATATAGAGCTAGTAACCTATGAATTGAAGGGAAAAAAGCGAAACATAGTACAATATAATTAAGGTGATCTGCAGAGAAAGCACACTATATATATGTACTTAGTTGTGGAGTCCGAATTCAATTTTCTGCGAGTTTCTCATTGGTGGTTAATTCCTTATAATTCTTTTATATGTGGCATTGTCACTGGCCTTCTTGGTAAGTTTTTATTATATATATTTTTTAGCCATAAGAACCGAAGAGATGATATAGGAATCAATAATCATGATATGTCTCAAATTTAAAGAGAATACATTATAAGGTAAAAGAAAGTTAAATTCCATTCAAAATTCCAACTGAGAAATATATTGTTCAGACCAGACGACAAATTAAAAAGCTAGTTTAACAGACTTCACTTCTTCTTCTTCTCACCACCTCCAGCAGCCCTACACAGTGAGACAAATCACATGTAGTGAAATATCATTTACAAAAGCCATCTCCTCTCTCTTCCTGAGAAAATTACCTCATCTTTCTGAGAGCACCAGCCATCTCCTCTCTCTTCTTCTTTGCCCTCTTGTGGGTGCCCAACTTTCTCTTGGCAACCTTCAAAGCACGCTTGTCCTTGCCAACCTTAAGAAGCTCGATAATCCTCTTCTCATAGGGTGCAGATCCAACTTCCCTGATCAAGTTCCTTGCAAAATGCACTCTCTTGCTTGTTTTCCCTTTCCTGTCGGATGAACGAGGCACTAGCTGCTTCGGTGTCACAACATTGTCCTTTCTTCAGGCCGACAAATAGCCCGCTGTTAGGCGTCGTTGGAGCCATTACCTTTACACTTTTTTTCTTCAACCGTCTGCTACTGCGAATTTCAGAGGCGTGGTAGACGACGAAGCTCTTCTTGGTAAGTTATGCCCATAATCCATTCAAACTTTTTCTGACATTTATTTCACCAACTTTAAGAAATATGTTACAATGATGGTTCCAAGTTTTGCCAAAACTCTAATCAAGAATATCTTTAAACTGTTGCCTCTAATGCTAGGAACACAACACCTTCTCATCTTCTTGAAGGTAGTTTCATATAACACAATCGTTGTTCCCAAATAGAATAATCTCAAGCAACGAGAGCCTACCAGCTTTACCATCAACAACACCCTTTTTTCTATAATCTGTGGCAGCAACTTCAACTTTATTCAACTTTATTCCAGAATGCTGGATTGGAATAATAGAGAAAACCATGGGATGCAGCAATTCCAATGAGGGATGGAGCCAACCCTTCATACTGTCGCTCCCACTCTTCATGAGTTACAACCCGACACATTTGCTCTACAATTTTCAGCTCCCTATGCTCTATGTTCTGATCTCTCTTTGTTTGTTGCCGAGTACCAACATTTTGGAGATGATTACTAATGAGTTCAGCCATGATTACACACTCATTTGTATCTCTCATACCTAGCCCCTCCAACACCTCCTTCAGACCATCCTCGATTTCTACCCATAGAGGCGCAAAGCCAATAAGTAAAAAGCATACCATCACTCTTGCCTTCAAGATGTTACTCTCTGGTCCATAACGCTTGCACAAAACCTCTGGTGCATTGCAATAAGGACTTTCCACTACCTCATTAGATTTTTTATCCTTAAGCATTGGTGATGATAGGAAAAACAAGAACCTTATCCTTTCTATCTGATAGCTTCCCATCAACCGTTCATATAATACATGCACCTCAAACAAGAGTCTTCTACTAAACAAGAAAAATGCCCCCCCCCCCCCCCCCTCTTTTTCACAGTTGTAAAGGTGTTTGTAAGTTACCTTTGAGAAGTGCCAATCTTCTACCAACGTTTTGATAGTTCTGGTCATCGCTATAGTGGTTCTGGTGCAAAGCTCCTTTACAAGGGCCTCCTCGCGATGTTTTTAAATAACATCCCCTGTGTCTATCGAAATTACTTTTGGACCACTAATCCGTCCAGCAGTGAGACTAGAGATATCAAAATTGTTGGCGAACAGCCGATAGTTGGTCTGATCTCTTTCGGTAGTAAGTTGATTGCTCAAAATTGTGTCGCTCTCATGGATCTGCTCATCAATGATGCACAACTTGCTGCTCGTTTTTTTGCCAACAGTACTGCCACAACCTCTCCCAGCTTTCATAGCAACTACCAATGATTTGACAGTTTTAAAACAAGTTCGATGCCTTCTTACCAGCTCGGAGAAACTTTCTTGTGGTGTCACTCGATATTCCCGAGCACTGTATAACCTTAAGATGGGCTCCACCCTCCTTACATTTTGAAGTTGTCTCTGTATCTCAACTTGTGTTTCATTAGGCTCCTAAAAACATCTAGAATTTTGATGATTGAACTTCCCCACATATAATCCTTGCTCCACCGCATTTGACTTCTTCTGTTTCTTTGCTTGTGATAGTGATTTGGCGGTGGCTTAGGTGGCAGCGAAAACATTTTTGTTGTTGTTCTACAGACCGTTCTTGCACGATTAGGCATTGATAATGTTCACTCAACCTCCTACAATTGTTGAAAATAATACTCGCGCCTTTCTCTTCAAGATTCTGGCAGAACACTTTGTGAAGCCTCACATATTCAGGATACATTATGTCTACGATAGTTGATTCTTGATTCTTGCAAATGTGATAATAGAATGACTTTCAGAATGAAATCTGATTTATCAATTGTTCTTCTCGCACATTCTCTCTGTTGTTCCTCAGGATTTTTTATCCATCATGTGACAGATTTCATTATCACCTTCACCCATTTTTTTTTATTTGAAACATCTGATGCTTCATACTCAGACATTTCATCAAACAGTTTATAGATGTCTAGTGAATCTTCTTCTAGTTCCTCACTTCTAATGCATACAGATTCACTCTCCGTCATTCCATCAAACAACATATGAATGCCAAATGAATCCTTATATATATATATATATATCATCTTTTATAACCTCATAAATCTTACCACAGGTTTCGATTTTCCTGTGAGGCATTTCATCGAACAACTGACATATGTAGAAGTCTTCTTCTTGCATAACATTTATGGCGTTCCTCGACTCATTTCGTAACAAATCGACTTCATCTGCTGCCTTTCCAACATTTCCCTCAGATTTCGAAATTGGTGAGTTGATATTCTGTCCACACTTCTCACGTGTATGTCCATAAAAAAAAAAAGGCAGCCCGGTGCACGAAAGCATGCCCGCAATGCTTCCTCTCTCATTGGAACTTGGCCAGACAATACGAAATCATTGATCAGTAACTGTGTGGTACATTGTTGAGAGAAAATCTGATTGAATTTCTTTACATGTATCAGCCACATCAATCTTTCTTGCAATAACTTTCAAAGGAGCTCTGTGCCATCAACATGTGGGGAAAACCTGTGAGCCATATTTTCACACATTTTTGCCTTTGTATGCAAATGATCATCTTATATTGCTGTATCTTTATTCTTTTCCTTCCTTGTTGTTAACTTTTAGAAATTTGTTCAGAAGCTATAGCAGTGGAAATTCTTTGTGAGTTAATAAGTTGCTTATCATAATCTTTTTAGCTAATACTTTATTTACCTTTTTGGAGTATGATCGCATGTGGATATATCTTTTTATTCTTTGCCTGGATGTAAAATGAGAGAACTGGCCAAGTGCCTCAGTAAGTGTTCAAAGGTTGAGAACTTCAGCTTATAAGTTTCTCTGAAGTTAGAATGTCACTGCTAGACCTGTTTATTGGTTTCTCTTAACAAATATACGAGACTGGTCGTTTGAACCTAATAAAGATTATAACTCATTTTATTCACTTAACCAGCTTATGATTTCTGTTTACAGATTATTACTCATTTTATGTCAATTGTGGTGGAAAAGAAACTCGTATCGGCAAAACAGTTTATGAAGGTGATGAAGGCTCGGGAGGTCCATCTAGATTTCTTCAGAGAAACGAATATTGGGGAACGAGTAGTACAGGAAGAATTTGGGGTCGTCGCCTATCTTGGACCGACTATTTGGCATCTAATGTGTTTGTTCTTAGCATGAAAGACGCTAAAATCTATACGACTGCCTGCCTTTCCCCACTATCTCTCACTTATTATGAACGTTGCTTAGCAAATGGAAATTACGCTGTCCACTTCACTTTGCAGAGATAATTTTCAGAGACAATTTGTCATTCAGGAGTCTTAGAAGAAGGATGTTTGATGTGTATATCCAGGTCTTTTACAAAAACTAGTGCAGTTTCTATTTCATTCTATTCATGGAATTTTACCATTGTTTTTCTTCCATTATATGCAGGGTGAAATTAAACGAAGAGATTTTGATATTGAGCATGATGCATGAGGCGTTGATAGACCCGTCAAAATGACTTTCAAAACAATGATAATGAATATAACTTTGGAGATACGGTTTCAATATACTTGTAAGGGAACCTCAGATGTCCCACAGCGAGGAACGTTTGGCCCTTTGATATCTGCTGTTTCTGTGAAATCTGGTAAGAATGTTTCCCTGACTTCTTGAAATGAACCTATACCACCCTGTATGTCATGATCAAGAATTTACTTTTGAATTATTAGCATGCATTTTATTAGGGAAATCGTCTTTGGGATACTTACTTTCCGTATCAACTCTTGCAAGTGATCCTGTGACTGAAATTCTGAACTTGGTAGCTTCTGAGTTCTGACCACCTACTATATTTTATCGCTGTGTAGATTTTAAACCACCATCTTCTGAAAACACAAAGAAGATTTTCGTAGCAACGGGAGCATTACTTTTGACCTTAGCTCTCATCCTCGCTGCGATTTGTTTCCTGTGGTGGAATAATTATATCGGAAGCCGAATCTCAAGCGAACAAGGTGATTTGTATACTGAACTAGGCCTTTCGTATTGATGAACTTTGAGTTCAATTTCCAACTACGGTATCTTCATTACGGAGATCTTGGAATACCAAGATGTAGCATAGCATAGCAATAACATCACAGTTTTAATGTTAAGCAGCAATGGACATGCTTCTTTTTCTACTGATGGTTACTCTCACAAAGCCAGGAAAATTCACGCTAATATGACGACATTATCTCCCTTGGTTTCATTGTGTGACAAGATTCTTGAAACACCGCACAAAAAAGATGAGCTGACACTTAATATGCTCATGCCCATTTTTCTTTAGGTATCAACAAATTCAGAACTTCTCGGACACTTTTTTGTGCAGAGTTAAGAAGATTTGACTTGCGCACAAGCTTTTTTACTTATGGACAAGTCAAAGCTGCCACTAACAACTTTGATGCTGCAAATAAAATAGGCGAAGGTGGTTTTGGATCTGTCTACAAGGTAACTTCGATTACGAACTATTGCTTTTTTATTATGCTTTGTTTCTATTTTATTTTTTTAGCCATGATACCCTATGTGTTGCAAACCCATTGAAAAGGTACAGAGAATACAGTCTAAGGAGAAGCTAGGAAGTTGTTCAAATGTCTCAGTGTAGATTACTTGTATCAATGTTTCACCATGTGGCATATTTGTTTGGAGATCACTTACTTGCCTTGAATAGAATTTCTATTTCCACGAGATTTCTCGTTTTCGTTTTTCACGTCATGGCAATGTTACCCTAGAAGTATGCTTAGTTGCATGATAAAGTCGAGTAAATGGAACTCGGTCATTTTTTTTGAGCCTGAGATGAACTTGATGAGATATAGACATACTGAAACATCTGTATGGTTTAAGATGGATGCTTTGAGTTTGCGTTAGATTTGATCTTTCTTGACGCTACTAAAACATCTTTATATAATTGTAGTTGGTTGGTTGGTATAAGGATCAAAGTTGGTCTTTCTTTCTTGCTGGTTGTGTAAAAATTTAAAGATTATGTATCAAGAGAAAGAAAAACTACGTGTGTTATTTCTAAATGTAAATAACTAACCCTCTGTTATTTTTATTTGTGAACACCCATGTGGATGTGATTTTATAAGAATTAGCACAAATCCCCAGTGATGTTGGGAAAATTATCGAAAGTTAATAAACTTTAATACCTTTGTTTATTTGATTCTAGTAGGTTAATTTTTTAAATTCTTATTTTTTATTTATCATAAATCTTGAAACTCGCATCTTTTTATATAAATATAATTTATCCGTTGCTTACTTTATTTTTTATTTATTTTATTTGTAGTAATTCTGAGAAAGCTTAAGATATATAGTTGAATAAATATACGTCTAATATAAGGTTGGTTTTAATGTCGGTACTGTCATCTTAAAATATAATGATGTGGAGATTTTTTGCTGAATTTTAAATTTCAATTGAGGATGTTTGCTAATTAAAAGAATACACATGGGGAATTCTCCTAATTGGAAAAAACAAGGAGTAATACCACACTACTAGCTCAACAAAGCTTAATTATATTTAAGACTGCATGAGTGAGAAGAGCAGTTAATTGAACTAATTACATAAAATAATTATGTTTAGCATGGCAATCCTAATTATTATATTTTTTATATAGTATATATTGTATGAAGGTTAGAACATGCAAGTTCGATACTAATACTATTTTCTAACATTCTTTTGCAGGACATAAATCAACACATATATATATATCGTGAGAGAAGTATCAATTTGTTGCAGGACATGTAAATCAACATTTCCTTTGTGATAAGTATCAACATGTTGCCTTTCAGGTATATATGGACTCATATTATTATTTTAACTAATCACTAATGATTTACAGTACTACAATATATATATATATATATATATATATATATATATATATTTAACATTGTTGTTTGTTTAACAGAAATATTAACAACACTGATGAGACCAATTCAAGTGATGCATCTTCAGTTTACTATTCGAGTAAGTTTTTTTTTTTTTTTTTTTTGCTAAGCCAATGAAAACTTTATTACTTGAAAAAGTAGAAACAAGAAAAAAGTACAAGCAGTACTTCAAAAAAAGTCCAATAACAAATTTCTCATGCAAAGAGCAAGTTTACAGAACCAATCATTAAAAGAATAAGGAAAAACTCTTATAATGAGCCTTCATCCACAACCATGTTTGAGCTTTTATTTCATCAACTATTTTATCCACACTACCTTCGATTCCTTCATATAAAATCTTGTTTCTCCATTTCCATATGACCATATCGTAAAGAACCAAGTAGTTCTCCAAACGTCTTTACCTTTGTACCATGGATATAATTTTTCAAATTGCCAAAAATGGTTCATGATCCCACAATTAACAACAGTCTTAATATCAAACCATTTGTTTATTTCCATCCACATGACATTTGTATAATAAATGTTCGACCTCCTCATTCTCTTGATTGCATAGAACACAGTTCATGTCTGATCCCTGTAAAGCGACTCCTCTTCGTGCCAGATTTGATTTAGCTGCAAATCTGTTCAACAAAACCTTCCACCCAAAAGCTTCCGTCTTAAGCGGCGCTTGTACTTTCCAGAATGCTTTAAAAAATTGAGTCAAGTCCGGACTCGAAGTTTCTCTTCTACAAACTTCGTATGCAAACTTAACTGTATATATGCCTTGCTCTTCAGCTTTTCATAACCATTTATCCTCTACTTCCTCCTTCAGACCCACTTGACGAACGAATTGCTCCAAATCCTTCACAAGATCGCTCTCCCAAGAAAATATCGATCTTCTCCAATCCCAAACCCACTTCCACCTTCCTTCTTCCCAAAAACCAAGTTCTGCAATGACAGCATATTTGTTATGAGCAATACTAAAAACCAAGCTTTTATTTGAAAATAAAAGCTTAATAGCAAAGCTGCAACCTCTGAATTTGGGACAACGACAGTTCTTAAATCACCAAAACTCTGCCCGCTTCAACAATAACTCGCCAATTGGTACTACTGCGTATGACAAAGTTTTGTAACACAAAGATCGTCACCATCTGCATTTCCTCTGTTGACTGATATTCAAGTATGATGACTTACGTTCGACATGAAGAAACAATACAACTGGTTGATCCGTAGAAAGTCGAGATACATAATTAGATCCCTACCAGATACCAGCACCTATTCACCCTAACATCATACATAAAGAATAATCCCAATTGACCAACCTACTCTGCTCCCCATTTTAACTCTCAGTTACCAGCAACTCAGAAAAGACATAATCCTAAAATATATTCTCTTACCTTAATTCTCAAATTTATATCACATACGTTATACACAACTGTAAAACTAATTCTGTAACACAACTTAAGAGATTATGTGGTTTAAATCTCAACTCTGGCGAACTTTGAGAATATGGGCCATTTAAGGATGCCACTTTGCATGCAAAGTGATAAGCAAATGAGAGCATGCACAATCTACTTCTTCTGATGAAACAGAAAACGCTGTCATTGAGATAGTCTAGATCGAACCAAGAAGAAATCTATGTTCCTGAGAAACACATATAACAGCTTTCGATATTGAAAAAGTTAGAATATTGTAACCTTTAGAGAGATATCACTATCAATACACGAGGTTAGTTTGTGCTGGAAGAAATTCGGATGGGAAAGATTTTAAATAAAGACATTGTTTTTAAGCTCACCGCATGCATATAGTTAATAAATACAAGATCCTTGCATATAAAAGTTGAAAGAACAAATGATATAGTGGCCAAGCTAGTGAGCCACGTAACTAAAATAACAGATGAAACTGAGTTGGTACTAAGTTAAGGTAGACGGGGATGGCTAGATCACATTATATCACAAATTTTATATAGAAGTTTTGAATTCTTTAAAACTCACAGTTTCATATAGTTAGGTTGTATAAAACATAGAACTCAGAGAAAGAGATATATCATTGCATTGATTTTGTGCAATACATCGACTTAGTCCTTTTAATACAGGAAATGGTTAAAAGTTACTCACTTCTTCATAAGTTATGACAATCAGTAGCTACAATGCTAAGAACGTGGTACATGTTAAAGAACAGAAAGTGGAGATATTAATCGAACTACTTCTGTCTGTGGTAGACGTTCTACACTTTTTACATGCTAGAAGCACTTTTTGATTCCGTTAATAACATGCAAAGTGCGTCTCAGAATTCTTACATATAAGGTGAGGATCACATATGTACGTACTTCACTCCTGTAAGTTACACGGCAAAGATTAATTGTCGATTTACTTAAAAGTTGGACTCGATGTGCTAAATGTAGGGGTGGGTTCGGGTAGGGTTTTTTC
The DNA here is from genome assembly GCA_948329865.1 of Linaria vulgaris. Taxonomy (NCBI): domain Eukaryota; kingdom Viridiplantae; phylum Streptophyta; class Magnoliopsida; order Lamiales; family Plantaginaceae; genus Linaria; species Linaria vulgaris. The sequence continues at coordinate 7,280,711 of OX415249.1, read as the reverse complement.
GGGTAGGGTAAAACCCCTACTCGATACCCTATCAATATTTGGGGTACCCAATTTTAATCGAGTACCCTAACTTTCGGGTACTCCAAACTTCGAGTTTGGCATACCTGAATGGCGTACAGTGGCCGAGAATGACCACTGGATGACAGTGTTACCCGATCAGGTAGGTACCACAAACTTTAGGGTAGGGTACCCCAAACTTTGGGGGTAGGATACCCTAAACTTCGGGTAGGGTACCCCAAACTTTGGGGTACCCGAAATCTGTCCAGGAGCCTGAAAAAAAAATATATGTATAATAGGTTAATCGGGTACCCTAATTTTTTGAAAACTCCTACCCGAACCCGTACCCGAAATACCCTATTCGGTTAGGATACCCAAATTTTCGGATACGGTTCGGGTATTAATACCCGAAATTCGGGTGTTACCCGACTGGGTCGGATAGGGTACCAGAATTTCGGGTATGATTACCCACCCTAGCTAAATGTGTGAATTCAGATGACTCTAATGCATACTAAGGTTTGAAAGAAGTAATGACTAAGACAACAGTCGAATGTAATATCAGTGACGACCTGTAACTTGTATTCGATCAGATGCGCCCTTTCAATTTCCGGTACGGCGTGGCAACCTGTTCAGTAAAGTTTGTGTAAAAAAAAAAAGTTATATCCCTAGAATTCAAGCAATATCGGAAAGGAAAGAAAGATTGTGTTACCTGATCTTCAAGTGATGCTGCCAGAACCAATGCTGCCTCCATACTCTTTCTTCCATCTCTTCTTGCTTTATGCCTCTTGTTTCGGGTACAAAGCCAATGATAAAGGACATCAATACCAGGAAGTTGAATGCGTAAATCATGAATGCCCACTCCCTGGCAGCATAGAGAAGATGGAATGAGACTTGGCTAATCACGAATGTGCAAGCCAAGTTCAGACACGTTGTGATCTTCGTCCCCAGCAAGGCACAATCTGGTGTGAATGTGGAATCGAGCCAATCTAGTGGCCCCGGAAGAACTCCATTGGCGATGATGGTGATAACCACCAAAATGGCAGCACCAACGCCTTTGTCAACGGGCAAGTGATGATATGGAATACTAAGACTATGAAAAAACACAAAGAGTAATATCTGCAAGCAAATAAGATATTCAGTTTAATACTTTGTGTGAAAGAAAAAAGAATATATATATATATATATATATATATATATATATATATATATATTGCATTCATGATACATTCAACAATCAGAGATTAGTTGGAGCAAGTGACAATACAAGAAAGGCAAATGCATTACCTGTGAAGCTGCTGCTGCGAGACATGCTACCGGGTAGACCTTCTTTCGTCTGAAGCGTCTGATAACATAGTACCCCACTTCTTGCGAAGCCGTATCGATAACTGATAGGACATAAGAGGCTAAGAAGGCATCTTCCTCTGGATACCCCATGGACTGAAGGACATATGAGTCGTAGAAAAGCAAGATTTCTACCCCTAAGAAGCTCGAGAGGACTGTCAAGACTATGGTGATGAGGAGTACACGACGGTTCTTTCTCTTTCGAATCTCAGTAAATGAATTATTTTCTCGCTCCCTCACAATGATGTCTACAGTGTCTCTATAGGCTGTCTCTACATCGTTACCTCGAACCCCTCTAAAGTCTCTCAATACCTGCCTCGCTTTTTCACCCTCGCCTCGCCCGACTAGGATATAAGGGGAATCAGATATATAAAGAGATAGAGCTAGGATCAGAAGCCCCAAGAATCCAGGAATACCTGACGACATCCTAAACCCCCATACGTGATATTTTGACGCAACTTGATTAACTAAGTTGGCCAAAGTACTTCCTAAAGCAATGAACTTGGCAAATTGAATGGACCATATTCTTTGGCATCATCTACAAATAATTGGGCCCACAATGAAGGAGTGAGCTGTATAAAACAATTAAACATATGTGAGATTTTATGGTTAAATTTTTAAACAAAGTAAATTAAGTCATGAAATTAAATATCAACAAACGTGATAGAGTAACCATACTCCAAAGCCAGTCATAATGCGTCCAACAACCTCAACAAGTAAACTCGGGAACCAAGTCGAGCATGCTGATCCGATGATCAACAATGAAGCTCCGAATGAAACCGACCTTCTTCCCCAACGTTTATAAATCATCGACGTAGCAGTCGCTATCAGTCCAGACACTGGATTAATACCCGAATATAACAGGAACGGTGGCTTTCTGTAGAGACAGAAATTATCTTCGATGGCCTTTACTTTCTCTATGAATATCTTAGGAGATACTCGTAGCAAAAATACCTCCATAGCGATCAAACCGAGTAGTAAAAACACCTCCATAGCTATGAATATCTTAGGAGATATTCGAGTAAACACCTCCATAGTTATGAATATCTTAGGAGATATTCGAGTACCTCCATAGCTTACTCGGTTTGATTGCTATGGAGGTGTTTTTGCTACGAGTATTTTCTAAGATATTCATAGAGAAAGTAAAGGCCATCGAAGATAATTTCTGTCTCTACAGAAAGCCGTCGTTCCTGTTATATTCAGGTATTAATCCAGCGTCTGGACTGATAGCGACTGATACGTCGATGATTTATAGACGTTGGGGAAGAAGGTCGATTTCATTCGGAGCTTCATTGCTGATCATCGGATCAGCATGCTCGACTTGGTTCCCGAGTCTTCCTGTTGAGGTTGCTGGACGCATTATGACTGGCTTTGGAGTATGGTTACTCTATCAGGTTTGTTGATATTTAATTTCATGACTTAATTTACTTTGTTTAAAGATTTAACCATAAAATCTCACATATGTTTAATTATTTTATACAGCTCATTCCTTCATTGTGGGCCCAATTATTTGTAGATGATGCCAAAGAATATGGTCCATTCGATTTGCCAAGTTCATTGCTTTAGGAAGTACTTTGGCCAACTTAGTTAATCAAGTTGCGTCAAAATATCACGTATGGGGGTTTAGGATGTCGTCAGGTATTTATGGACTCTTGAGGCTTCTGATCCTAGCTCTATCTCTTTATATATCTGATTCCCCTTCTATCCTAGGCGAGGGTGAAAGAGCGAGGCAGGTATTGAGAGACTTTAGAGGGGTTCGGGGTAACGATATAGAGACAGCCTATAGAGACACTGTAGACATCATTGTGAGGGAGCGAGAAAATAATTCGTTTACTGAGATTCGAAAGAGAAAGAACCGTCGTGTACTCCTCATCACCATAGTCTTGACAGTCCTCTCGAGCTTCTTAGGGGTAGAAATCTTGCTTTTCTACAGCCCCTATGTCCTTCAGTCCATGGGGTATTCAGAGGAAGATGCCTTCTTAGCCTCTTTTGTCCTATCAGTTATCGATATGGCTTCGCAAGAAGTGGGGTACTATGTTATCAGACGCTTCAGATGGAAGAAGGTCTACCTGGTAGCATGTCTCGCAGCAGCAGCTTCACATGTAATGCATTTGCCTTTCTTGTATTGTCACTTGCTCCAACTAATCTCTGATTGTTGAATGTATCATGAATGCAATATATATATATATATATATATATATATATATATATATATATTCTTTTTTCTTTCACACAAAGTATTAAACTGAATATCTTATTTGCTTGCAGATATTACTCTTTGTGTTTTTTCATAGTCTTAGTATTCCATATCATCACTTGCCCGTTGACAAAGGCGTTGGTGCTGCCATTTTGGTGGTTATCACCATCATCGCCAATGGAGTTCTTCTGGGGCCACTAGATTGGCTCAATTCCACATTCACACCAGATTGTGCCTTGTTGGGGACGAAGATCACAACGTGTCTGAACTTGGCTTGCACATTCGTGATTAGCCAAGTCTCATTCCATCTTCTCTGTGCTGCCAGGGAGTGGGCATTTATGATTTACGCATTCAACTTCCTGATATTGATGTCATTTATCATTGGCTTTGTACCCGAAACAAGAGGCATAAAGCAAGAAGAGATGGAAGAAAGAGTATGGAGGCAGCATTGGTTCTGGCAGCATCACTTGAAGATCAGGTAACACAATATTTCTTTCCTTTCCGATATTGCTTGAATTCTAGGGATATAACTTTTTTTTTCACACAAACTTTACTGAACAGGTTGCCACGCCGTACCGGAAATTGAAAGGGCGCATCTGATCGGATACAAGTTACAGGTCGTCACTGATATTACATTCGACTGTTGTCTTAGTCATTACTTCTTTCAAACCTTAGTATGCATTAGAGTCATCTGAATTCACACATTTAGCTAGGGTGGGTAATCATACCCGAAATTCGGGTACCCTATCCGACCCAGTCGGGTAACACCCGAATTTCGGGTATTAATACCCGAAAATTTGGGTACCCTAACCGAACATGGTATTTCGGGTAGGAGTTTTCAAAAAATTAGGGTACCCGATTAACCTATTATATATATATATATATTTTTTTTTCAGGCTCCTGGACAGATTTCGGGTACCCCAAAGTTTGGGGTACTCTACCCGAAGTTTAGGGTATCCTACCCCCAAAGTTTGGGGTACCCTACCCTAAAGTTTGTGGTACCTACCTGATCGGGTAACACTGTCATCCAGTGGCCATTCTCGGCCACTGTACGCCATTCAGGTATGCCAAACTCGAAGTTTGGAGTACCCAAAAGTTAGGGTACTCGATTAAAATCGGGTACCCCAAATATTGATAGGGTATCGAGTAGGGGTTTTACCCTACCCGAAAAAACCCTACCCGAACCCACCCCTACATTTAGCACATCGAGTCCAACTTTTAAGTAAATCGACCATTAATCTTTGCCGTGTAACTTACAGGAGTGAAGTACGTACATATGTGATCCTCACCTTATATGTAAGAATTCTGAGACGCACTTTGCATGTTATTAACGGAATCAAAAAGTGCTTCTAGCATGTAAAAAGTGTAGAACGTCTACCACGGACAGAAGTAGTTCGATTAATATCTCCACTTTCTGTTCTTTAACATGTACCACGTTCTTAGCATTGTAGCTACTGATTGTCATAACTTATGAAGAATATTCTTTTTCTTATTTGTAATTATACTTTCCTTAGTTCTTAAATAACATTTATTCTTTTCCTTATTTGTAATTATTCTTTCCTTAGTTCTTAGATAGCATTTATTCTTTTCCTTATTTATAATTATTCTTTCCTTAGTTCTTAGATAGAATTTATTTCTTTTTCTTATTTGTAATTATACTTTCCTTAGTTCTTTTTGTAACCTATATATATATATATATATATATATGTTGTATTCTTGATGAATAAATAATCCTTACTTCCATTTACATTATAATCCTTACATGGTATATTGGTATCAAGACGCCACAATCTCTAACGAGATCTTGATCCATGACTAATCCGACGGATTCCGCCACCTCCCCGTCCGACTCCAACACTGGCGGCCCCACCATGGACGGCTCCTCATCCGTGATTCAGTCGTGCCCACTTCCCATTGCGGAAGGCCCCTCCGCAGGCACTCAGGCGTTGATTCCGATCAACGCTCACCAACAACTCCCGCTTCAACTTACCGGGAGTAACTACGCCTCATGGCGTTCACAAGTCTGTCATCTCCTCTTTGGCTACGGACTATTTGGTTTCTTGGATGGCACGACTCCATGTCCTCCTTCGGGTTCCACATCGGAGAGATTGGCGGCTCATTCTTACTGGTTTCGACAAGACTCGCTTTTCATCTCCGCCCTATTTGGTTCGGTTTCGTTGGAAATCGTTCAACTCATCTCCAACGCCAAATCCTCGGCTGATGTGTGGGGTATTCTTCAACATACCTACGCTAATCGCTCTCGCTCGAGACTCATGCAATTGAAGGATGACTTGACCTCCCTCAAATTGGGTTCAAAACCAGTCTCGGAGTTCCTCCACTTGGTGAAATCAAACAAACTCGCCATCATCGATGGTCCATTGAAAGACGACGATATCACTCTCTACATTCTTAACAGCCTCGGATCTACCTATAGGGATATTATTGGCTCTAGTCGCGCACGGAAAACCTCTATTCAATTTCCAGAACTTCACGATTTGTTGGTGGGTCATGAAACCTATTTGCGTCGACTGGAATCCGACGCGGCAACCTTTGTTGCCACCGCTAATATGGCATCCGCGCAGCAGCAACAGCGCTCGGGTCGGAACCGTGGCCAACAACACGGCCACGACCATGGTTTCTCTCAGCATTCCCGTGGATCGTCCCGCGGACAGCCTCGATCCTCAAGTTCCAACAACAATAGGCCTCCGATCACCTGCCAACTTTGTGGCATTTATGGGCACGGTGCGCGCACGTGCAGAAAATTCCCAAATCCGAGTGCCAACTTTGCCGCTTTGCCATCGGCCCCAACTGCATCCAACAACGAGTGGCTCGTTGATTCCGGTGCATCTCGCTCACTAACATCCGATCTCAACAATCTTTCGATTTATTCCGAATATGAGGGGCCCGATGAGGTTAACACTGCCGATGACACAAGTTTGCGTATATCACACACATGCACTTCTCGTTTTCTCTATACCGATAGAATGTTCAAACTTGATAATATATTATGTGTGCCTCGCTCGAGGCGAAATCTCTTATCTGTTCATCAATTTACTAAGGCGAATGATGTTTCTATTGAATTTTACTCGTCATATTTTTTTGTTAAGGATCGCAGTTCGGGGGCTAAACTGATACGTGGTGATGTGTGGATGGGGTGTACTGTGTTTGTATTCCGTGCAACTTGCGCCCGCCTATGACAGCCTTAGTTGGAGAACGGGTTCGTAAAAAGTGTTGGCATGAGCGCTTTGGTCATCCCTCCTTGAAGATTAGTTTTTTGATTTTACACAAGTACAATTTACCTTTCTTGCCGTCGAATAATATGGACTTTGAGCATTGTAGTTCATGTTTTTTGAACAAGAGTCAACAGTTGGTTTTTAATAGCTCATCCCTTATTTCGGATCACGTATCGCATTATATTTATGGTGATGTTTGGGGTCCGTCTCCTGTGGTATCTATTTTCGGTGCTCGCTATTATCTGATACTTGTTGACCACTTTACGAAATATTGCTGGGTTTATATGCTATCTGCGAAATCTGATGTGTGCAAGATTTTTATACAATTCCGTGCTCTTGTTGCAAAGCAATTTGGCATGCCAATTAAAAAAATTTATTCTGATAATGGTGGAGAATTTGTGGCACTTCGTACATATTTATCAATGAATGGCAGCGGCACCACATACACCTCAACAAAATGGTACACGTGAGCGTCGCCATCGCCACATTGTCACTATAGGCCGCACCCTTCTCACGTGTGCAAACTTATCTCCTAATTATTGGGATCATGTGTTTTCTACGGCCGCTTACTTATACAACAGGCTTCCTACTCCTGTATTGCATAATAAGTCACCTTTTGAGATGCTTCATGGTCGTGCGCCTAATTATCTTCGGCTTCGGGTGTTTGGTAGCCTATGTTATCCTTATTTACGTCCGTATTATTCGAGCAAATTAATTCCACCATCTCGGGTCTGCATCTTCATCGGTTATTCCACCTCACAGGCGGCTTATAAGTGTCTTGATCCAAGTTCTGGTCGAATTTTTATTTCTCGACATGTTCGCTTCGTGGAAACTATTTTTTTGGGAACTCTGCCCCTGGCCTCTCCCACCATCAGTCCTACCACTGTCGTGTTATCACTTCCGCTGCCCTCACCGCGGCCTATCACTGTTCCCACAACGCCTGCCCCGCCTCCGGTTGCTCCGCCACCTGCCTCTAGGGGTGGGTTCGGGTAGGGTTTTTTCGGGTATCGGGTAGTTCAGGTAGGGTACCCGTATTTTCGGGTAGGGTAAAACCCCTACCCGATACCCTATCAATCTTTGGGGTACCCGATTTCAATCGGGTACCCTAATATTCGGATACCCCAAACTTCGGGTTTGGGGTACCCGAATCTCATCCAGTGGCCGAAAATGGCCATTGGATGACGGGTGCCCAATCACAAATCGGGTCGGGTACCCCAAACTTTGGGTTTGGGGTACCCGAAACCTTTCTAGTGGACAAAAACGTCCACTGGTAAAATTCCCTGTTTTTGAATTGAAAATAGGGGGTTTTACCACTTTTTGATTTTGAGAGTGAGCGAGAGAGAGAGTCGCAGCGTCGGTGCGAGAGAGAGGGCGTCGATCGGTGAGAGCTGGCGTCATCGATCGGTGTGAGAGAGAGAGGGCGTCGTCGATCGGTGCGAGAGAGAGGACGTCGGTGCGACTTGCGAGAGGGTGGTGGTCGGAGATGGTCGCGTGCGTGCGCAGCTTGAGTTAGAGATGGTCGCCGACTCGCCGGAGTCGGAGATAGTCGTCGCCGCGGTCGCGCGCGTGTGTGTGTGTTTGAAAAAGAAATAAAGAGTGCGTGTGTGTGTTTGAACTTTGAAAGAAAAAAAAAGAGAGTGAGACAGTGAGTGTGCTAGTGCTAGGGGAAAGAGAAAGAAAAGAAAGAGAAAAAGAAAAAAGGGGAAAAAATGTAGCGTTCAGTTGACAGAAAGAGAAAGAAAAAGAAAAATAAGAAAAAAAGAAAAAAAGGACAAAAAATGTATAATATTATATTCGGGTATTCGGGTACTCTAAAATTTTAGAACACCCTACCCGAACCCGTACCCGAATTACCCTATTCCGATAGGGTACCCAAATTTTCGGGTACGGTTCGAGTAAAAATACCCAAAATTCGGGTATTACCCGACTGGGTAGGGTAGGGTACCCGAATTTTGGGTTTGATTACCCACCCCTACCTGCCTCATCGCTGCATTCGGCTCCTGCTGAGCCCGAACCTCCATCGGAGACACCTTCCACGGCTATTGATGTACCATCCCCTATTCCGGATGCCTCTCCTCCACTGGCCCACACTCATTCTATGGTCACTCGGTATCGCAATAATATATTCAAGCCTAAGGTCCTTCATCTCGTCACCAAACATTCGGTAGTTTGTCCCATTGAACCAACTTGTGCGACTCAGGCTATGATTGATTCGAAGTAGCGAGCGGCCATGGCAGAGGAAATCACTGCGCTCACAAAGCATGGCACGTGGTCCTTAGTTGCGCCACCTGCTGATCGTGGAATTATTGGCTCCAAATGGGTGTTTCGCATCAAACGGCATCCTGATGGGACTATTGAAAAGTACAAAGCACGCCTTGTGGCGAAAGGCTTTCATCAACGTCTTGGCATCGACTATAAGGAAACGTTCAGCCCGGTCGTCAAACCGGTAACTATTTGCACCATACGTTCCTTATCTACTATGAATCAGTGGTCTCTTCGTCAGTTGGATGTTAGTAATGCATTTTTACATGGTGATCTATCTGAGAGTGTTTACATGCGCCAACCATCCGGCTTTGTTGATAAGGCCTTTCCCGATCATGTTTGTCTTCTTCATAAGACTATATATGGCCTTAAGCAGGCCCCAAGGGCCTGGTATCTCGCCCTCAGTGATGCACTCATCTCATTTGGTTTTGTTCAAACCAAATCTGATACATCATTGTTCGTGTCCTCTCGTGCCTCTATTCGCCTCTTTGTGCTTGTATATGTGGACGACATTATTGTGACTGGCTCTTGTGATTCTACGATAGCTTCTCTTGTGTCACAACTTGCCACCAAGTTTGCGGTTAAGGATATGGGTGCTTTTTCCTATTTCTTGGGCGTTGAGGTTATACGATGCCGTTGAGGTTATAGGATATGGGTGCTTTTTCCTATTTCTATCTCAGCAAAAGTACATTCACGACTTGCTCTCCCGCCACAAGATGGATGGTGCTAAGCCACTCGCTACACCTATGGCGATCAATCCTCCTATCTCGTCGTCCTCACCCTCAGTTGATGCCACCAAATATCGGCAAGTTATCAGGGGTCTACAGTATCTTGCTATTACACGCCCCGACATTGCATTTTCCGTTAACCGCTAGGCTCAACCTATGACTTCTCCGTCTGACGCGGATTGGACCGCTCTCAAACGTGTCATTCGCTATCTTAAGGGTACTCTTGCTTTTGGTATTCTTTTTCAAACAGAGAAGTCTCTTACCCTCACGGCCTTCTCGGATTCGGACTGGGCTGGCGACACTAGAACCGGCACCTCTACTTCGGCCTATATTATTTTCCTCGGTCCCAATCTGATCTCTTGGTCTTCTCGGAAGCAAAAGGTCATTGCTCGTTCTTCCACTGAAGCGGAGTATCGTGCACTCGCTACTGTCTCGGCCGAAGTATGTTGGCTACAACATCTCTTTGGCGAAATTGGTCTCTCGTTTCCTTCGTCGCCACTTATTCGCTGTGGCAACATGGGCGCCCTTCGTCTGTCTCTCCATCCGGTCCAACACTCTCGAATGAAGCATATCTCTGTTGATATCCACTTTGTTCGGGACCTTGTTAACAAATGACTTATTCGAGTCTCTTATGTTAACACTCTCGATCAACTTGCGAACTTTCTCACCAAGCCCCTTGCTCGCTCTCGGTTTTGCCTTCTTCGTTCCAAAATCTTCGTTGCTGATGGAACGTCCATTTTGCGGGGGCGTATTAGATAACATTATTATTAGAATATATTCTTTTTCTTATTTGTAATTATACTTTCCTTAGTTCTTAGATAGCATTTATTCTTTTCCTTATTTATAATTATTCTTTCCTTAGTTCTTAGATAGAATTTATTCTTTTCTTTATTTGTAATTATACTTTCCTTAGTTCTTTTTGTAACCTATATATATGTTGTACTCTTGATGAATAAATATCATTCACTTCCATTTACATTATAATCCTTATAGTTACAATAAGTAAACAAATAACAATCGACCTGCATACGATCAAGCGGGATGTAGTTAACAAGGAATGGTCCTCGGCTCCGGTTCACCAACATCCACCTCCTCAACATACAGCGAATCCGCCTCCTCGTGCCGCCACGCCTTCAGAATCCTCCCCCCACTCTGATTTCCAGAAGGTTCTCTTATCTTCGATTCCTCCGATTCACCTGCACCTTCTTCCGTTACTGTTGCTATTGCCGTGTTGGAGCTACTCTCTACTCAGAAACATAACAAATGCCAAGTATCCCGGATCTTAAATTTCTTGCAGTTGACGTGGTAAGAAATGCACAAACTAATGTAATGGAAAAGGCAACCTAAGCACAATAAAGTTTCTCCACTTCGAATAACTAATCAAGTATCAGAAAAACCAATAAATCCTACAAACTATGGTCGCAATTGGGCACAAAGGATTTACTATGACTCTCAAAAAAGAACCACAGTACAACATACCTTAAGAAACCAAATATACCCTATGCACCCAGAAACGAAGAACAACACAAAACCGCACGAAACTTACAAAATCGTAATTTCACCTATCTTATCTTTCTTCTTCATGTGGAAAGACACGCAAGTCTCACAACCACAGTTACAACATACTGTAAAACATAACATGCCATGTGACTGTCAAAAACACATGGAATACATAATCGAGGAACCGTAACTACAACAATTTTTCGTCCTCACACATGGAATACACGCAAGCCTCACACCCACTAGTACAACATACTATAAAAAAAATAACTTTGACTGTCAAAAAACACATGTAATACATAATCGACTAATCGTGATTTCACCTATCTTTTTTCTTCACGTGGAATACACGCAAACCTCACAGCCCTACTACAACATACTTTCAAACATAATTGTGTTGTCACGACTGTCACGGAATACAATCATACATAATCCACTAATCGTAATTTCACCAATCTCATGGAATGGGAACACACGCAAACCTAGTCACAGTCACAATACAACATACATACATACTTTAAAACATAACCATTCCCTAACATATAGTGATTTCACCTATCTTTAATTTCTTCTTCACACGGCATACACGGTACAGCATACTATGAAACATAACCGTGACTGCATTAGTGGACGTTTTATGCAAAGTGTGGGTGCTTTGAGATGTCTAAGGAGGTTTTTGACAGTCACGGTTATGTAAGCATGAATTATATCTTCCCTTTTCCAGCTCCCATAATTGAGCACAAAGTCGAGAGAGTCGAAACCAGAGCAACATTATCGAACCTCACCCTCAAAAATCAACCGAACCAACCACTATCATCATTTAAATCGCATCCCGCTAGTCATGTGAGTCACAATATTAAAGATGACTCGCTGAAGCCATCATTTGAAGCGCCAAGCGCTGCAACCTAGTCACTCATCATGCCCCGCGGTACAAAGCTGAAAACATCATGCCCATGTTATTTAGATTCCAAGACTATCAACTTCTCAATTGTTACGGAAATTCATTGCAGCTGCTAATTACAATACGTTTTCGAACTTCTCTTTGTTTCAGAATCCAATAGCCATAAGTATTTTGAAAATTAATGCAGTGTTCTCACAGACTTACACTGAAACAGCAGCTAAATTCTGAAGTAAGTTTGCTGGTTAACTTTTATATCAGTTCCTTTTTTTAAGGAATCTGGTTTCATGCCTTTCTTCGTAATGTCTGATTTGGTAATAGAAATCTCCCACACTGTTTGAGTTGATAACATTCATGAACAAAGTCATGATCTTACAAAAAAATGAATGTGGATTAGATATAGGGTTTACAACACAACTAAAAGACTAAACTACCCTTAAAACAATTAATATACAAATATAATATAATATGCTAACACCCCCCCCCCCCTCAAACTCGAGAAGGTACTGCAATAAGTAACGAGAGTTTGCCAACAAAGAAGTTGTGTCGCTGAATCGTATGTGTCTTCGTAAAGAAGTCAACCAACTGCATCGAAGACGAAATGAACGGTAGAGAGATAACACCATGCTGAAAATGTTGTCGAGTCACATGACAATCGATCTCAATATGTTTGGTACGCTCATGAAAAACAGAGTTATGAGCAATCTGAACAGCACTTTTGTTATCACAATACATGGGTATGGGGGTTGACAACAACACCCCCATATCGCCTAACAACCGTCGTAACCAAACAAGTTCAGTTGTGGTGGAAGCCATAGCACGATACTCTGCCTCGGTAGAAGAGCGAGAAACAACATCTTATTTCTTGATTTTTCAAGAGATGAGAGAATCACCTAGAAAAATACAGTATCCAGTGGTAGATTTTCGATCGGATGGATCACTAGCCCAGTCTGCATCCGTATATGCTCGAAGTTCTAAGGAAGAACTCGAAGAAAACAACAGACTCTGATAAATAGTACCACGAAGATAACGAAGAATGCGAGTAACAGCAGCCCAATGATCAGAGGTAGGTGCAGCAACAAACTAGCAAACAACATGGACCGCATAAGCAATATCCGGTCGGGTAATAGTCAAGTATACCAAACTACCAACAATAGACTTGTACAAAGTGGGATCCGGAAGAAGTGTGCCGCCAGTAGGAGTATAACGAACATTTACCTATATAAGAGTAGCAGCAACACGAGTGTCTGTAAGACGAGCTCGCTCTAAAACATCTGAAGTATACTTCGACTGAGACAAAAGATAGCCCTTTGGAGATGAGGCGACTTCAATACCTAAAAAGTAACGAAGAAGACCCAAATCTTTCATATCAAACAAACGAGATAAGGTGTGTTTCAACACCTTGATACCCTCAACATCGTCACATGTAATAATCATATCATCAACATACAGTAAAAGTATTATGCGACCAGCAGAACTGCATTTAACAAATAAGGCTGGATCATTACGACTAGAGGAGGAGCCAAGAGAACAAACAGCTGTAGAAAACTTCTCAAACCAAGCTCTTGGAGCTTGCTTAAGCCCATATAATGCTTTCTTAAGTCTACACACCTGCCCTTTGTCATGAGGAACACCTGGAGGAGGTGCCATGTACACTTCCTCATGTAAATCACCATTCAAGAATGCATTTTTCACATTCATCTGTTAAATATAACATTGTCATACTGATGCAACTGCAAGAAGAACTTTGACAGATGTCATCTTAGCAACAGGAGCAAAGGTCTCCTCATAATCCATGCCATATTTTTGAGCAAATCATTTTGCCACTAGACGAGCCTTATATCGCTCAACTGAACCATCAGCTTTGGTTTTAATTTTATAGACCCATCGAGAACCAATTGACTTTTTTCCTACTAGAAGAGGAACCAAGTCCCAAGTGTGATTTTTGTTCAAAGCTGATAGTTCCTCAGCCATAGCCTCTTGCCAAACAATATCTTGTGCCACCTCAAAATAAGACGTAGGCTCACAAAGAGGCCAAACAGATGCCAAAAAGGAAACAAAAGGCTGAGAATAACAATAGTAAATGATATCAGGCAGTTGAGTAGACTTACGAGTACGCCTGCGATACTGCTCCTGAGCTGGATTCGAAATCGTAATAGAAGGGACATGAGGGGGTAACTCTTCAGCAATACCCAAGTCATCTCCATCACCAACACCAATATTGTCATTCTCAACAACATCACCAATACCAATATTCTCACCAGTTGGATCATTAGTTCCAATATCAGAACCATCAAGAGTAAATGGGTCAATGTGAATAATATCAGACCGTGTCACATTATGGAAGCTTCTCGGAATGGAAAAATATGGAATATGCTCAATAAAGTGAACATGAGGAGAAACATAACATTTTCTAGCAACTGGATCATAACACCGATAACCCTTATGACCATTTCCATATCCCAAAAAAACACATATTGCAACACGTGAAGACAACTTAGTTCGCTCTACATGTGGACGAAGAACAAAACATGTGGACCCAAAAACCCGCAAATGGGAATAATCAGGAGTTTGACCAAATAACTTAGCATATGGAGAGATACATGCGTTCTTAGGAGTTGGAACTCTATTTATGATATAAACAGTAGTGAGAACTGCTTCTCCCCAATAATCACTAGGTACACTAGCAGACAAAAGCATAGAACGTGCCATTTCAACAATATGCCTATGTTTTCTTTCAGCCACACCATTTTGTTGAGGTGTGTCTGTACAAGAGGATTGGTGCACAGTACCATCATTAAGAAGAGTGTCAGAGAGTGTCTTACTCGTATATTCCCCACCCAAATCAGATCTAAAATATTTTATGACTTTAGAGTGTTGAGTTTTCACATATGCAGCAAAGTGAGCATAAACGTCAATGAATTCAGAACGGTTTTTCATCAAGTAAGCCCAACAATAATGAGTATAGTCATCAATGAAAGAAACATAATATCGTGACCCCCCCCCCCCCCTCCCCCCATGTAGGAATAGGGGCAGGTCCCCAAATATCAGAATGAATCAAATCAAATGGTGCAAAAGAAGTGGATGTATTGTGGTTAAAAGGTTTTGTAGAAAACTTTTCAAGTTTACATCCACTGCAATCAGAAATATCCTGAGACTGCAAGTCTCCCAAAACACCACTATTAAATAAAAACCTCAGCCAAGATCCAGATACATGACCTAGACTAGAGTGTCATACGTTAAACTTTGAAGAAGAAGAATTCAAATGAAATGTAGATAGATCAATATTCGTAGCTGCAAACTGACCATCAACCTTTATGACATCCAAAACATAAAGTCCCAAGTATTCTCTTTGATTTCGGATCCTGCACATGACAAGAAGTAGAGGAAAAGTGAACATCAAGACCACGATCACACAATTGACCAACAGAAGATTCATAGCCAATTTAGGAATACAATAAACATTAGGTAGTGACAGATTTTCTGTTTGAATTGTACCAACACCTACTACTGGCATGGGAGTGCTATCAGCAGTCATAACAGATGTAGATGGTAACACATGAGATATAGATACAAATGAGTTGCGATCAGGAGACATGTGATGAGATGCTCCAGAATCCAACACCAATAAGGACGAGTTTCTACCTGATGTGGATGGAGCAGGCATAGCATATGGTGGAGACTGGTTTTTGTTTGCCTGAAGAAGGTTCTGCAATAGATTAACCAAAGATGCGTTGTCTGACACAGATGACTCGACATAAGCTGGATCCAATGTAGGCATTACAGCAGCTGTATTAGGCTGCCCTCCAAAACGAAGATTCTGTGAATATGAAGGTTTGTCACTTGGCCTCTTTCCATATTCCTGTTGTGGTTTGCCTTTCTGGTGCAATAAAGGACATTGATTCTTCCAATGACCCTTTTCATGACAATAGCGACACTCATCCTTATCATAACTATTTTGTTTAGATCTGATATGACTAGGTTGAGTAACCAAAACAGAACCAACATGAGTGAACTTCTCAATTTGAGTCTTGATGCGGGTTTCTTCAGCCAACAATTCATGCACAACTGAATCAACTGAAGACAAAGGAGTACGATGCAGAATTGATCCACGGATGCCTTCATACTCAGAGTGGAGATTGTACAACAGTTGAACCAAACGTTGTTGTTCCCACCTTTCAATATACGGACCGAATGCTTTCAGTTCAGCGCATTCTGTCATAGCCAGCTGATCCCAAAAGTTTGTCATCTCAGAATAAAACTCTTGAATACTTTGATCGCCCTGTGTAAGAGCATGAATTTCTCCTTCAAGTTGATATTGAACAGCAAAGTTATACCTCACATACAACCTCTCCAAATAGTCCCAAACTTCTTTCGCAGTATCAAACTTAGCTAACTGAACACCAATCTTATGTTCAACAGAACTGTTAATCCAGGTAATAATTTTAGAATTATTGGTATCCCACACATCCAATAACTCAACAAAATTTGCATCATATGACTTAGGAGCCACCAAAACACCAGAAATATAATTCCACATCTTCTTCCATTTTAGAAAGTTTTTCGTAACATAACTCCAATACCCATAGTTTTTCCCATCAAAACAAACACTAATCGACTGCAACGAATCATCCCCTCCCGTCATGATAATAGAAATCGAGAATTGCAGCAATACACAAAGCAAGACTAACCCAGAAACAGAATTGGAGCAACAAATCGAACAAAAATTGCACCAAATCAAAATCGAAATTAACACACCAACAAGTTCAGGGAGTGCAGCGGATTACCAGAAACCAGTAGCAATACAAAGACGAAAAACCCAAAAAAAATTCGATCGGCGTGGTGTTGTGTTTGCCTACCGGTTGGGTCAGAGATTTGGCTATGATGCCATGATAACATTCATGAACAAAGCCATGATCTTACAAAACAATGAATATATAAATATACATATATATATATATAAGACAACTAAAAAACTAAACTAGCCTTAAGACAATTAATATACAAATACAATATAATATGCTAACATGAGTAATTCATAAACATCATGACATTCCTACATAAGGCTCATTTGAGGTTGAATAGTTAGGCTCATTTGAGGTTGAGTATTCATTCGTCTTCAAAGGTTGAGGGCGATTCTCTGATTATACATTGTTTAATCTATGTTTGCTAATTCTTGTTCAACAATGTAATCGCACTTAGAACTGTTTGTGATTTATCAATTTTTTTTTATAACAATTGATAGTTTCCTCACAAAAAACCTTCATCTAGGACTCTGGTTCAATTCCCTGATACTATCAATTTATACTAACAGTTAATATTTTTTTCGATTTACAGGAAACCGATGCTTAGGATACAGAAACGTACCTCTATACATGACCCCAGTTCAGCCTGGTGATCTACTCACACTTATTGTGCCTCAAGCTCTGCCTGGAGCTGAAGCACGAACCCTGTACTGAGAGACTGTGACGTAGTGGAACCGCCCCTATCCCCTGTTTCCCAGAGACATAACAATGAGAACAGAGTGGTACCAGCTCCAACTTCACGAAACAGGCTACCTACACTTGTCGCAAGTACCATTCCTGCTACCTTCACCCTTGTTCTTGCAGCTCTTGTGCTGTGCTGAGGTTAATAACAGAAAAAGTCAATATTGACCACCTTATGCTTGTTGAGACATTCGTGGTTGACCATGCCATTAGATGATCTATTGATCCTTAACCAATTAATTAAAGGCAAAAAAACAAACATAGGACAAATAGAAAGTTACTTCAACTGAAAGCAGCTATATATGTAGCACTCCACCTATAGCTTGACACTATGTAATGAAAAAGCATGTTAATTAGCAAGTAATAATCGATCACATAAACCAAAAAGGAGTAAATTAACTACTTTTCTTATACTCAATAAATATTAAAGTATATGTTTATGAAGCAGAATGTAACACTATATATCAATCATATCTTTATTACAAGTTGAGAAAGCGTGCCGAATTATAATGTACAAGCGTTACACGTTAGAGTGAGGACGAAGATCTAGGAAGAGCTGAATTTAGCGTTGCTCAGAAACTCAAAAAAGAAAGAAATTTTAAAGAAAGAAAACTAGAAAAATCGTATTGCGTTTCTTAATTAATTAATAGTACAGAAAGAGAGAGATAAGAAAATAGAAGAAATAATATAATTCTGAATATATAATTGGTTCAGTACGTACATGCATGAGTTACGTTAAATAGGGGAGATATATATAGTTAATTAGTTCAACTTGACTAATTAATACAATACCCCATCATGCATATATACGACTTGGAAATAAAGTAACAAAAGCATGCACCTTAATTCTCTTAAAAGAAAAACATAACATAAAGTAACTAAAAAGAAAACAGCTGAAAATAGAAATGCTGGTTCTTCTGCGATCGAGACTCAGTACTAGTCCGACCAGTAGTAGCCTTCCACGCGTCCTCAACCATACTTTTTCCTTGTAATCAATCCTCGATTTGTACTTTAACCGAATCGAATCTGAACCCCTTTATTTTGATTTTCAATTGAAATGCATAAGTATTTGATTAAATTAGGGTTTGTGCATGATTTTAAATTTAACTGCCTCTTCTTCTTCTAACATATATAACATTAATCCTGACATGATATCGACAACTTACGACTACTATCTCCTTGACTCTATAGATATCTATCTAACCCAATAAAAATGAACTATGATCGAATTAATTAATTAATTTATATATATATATATATATGTGTGTGTAATAAAACAAAAGGTCATCATAGCTAGCATACATATACGGAACATGAGACAAGTGGTCAAGGTTGGACTATGTGACATATGCAACTTCAATGGATATCTGATGACGATCAACGAAAATGAATTAGTACTAATATGTATAGATGAGTGACATATATATTTTCCTAAAGGCACATAATAATAATAATGAAAAAGGCAGACAAAAAACTCATTAAATGAAAAAATTATCGATCTTCAGTTAATCAATGTCCTAATATCACCTTTATATGTACGTAACATTAATCTCTTGCTACATGAGCACATCAAATTATCAGTTTTAATTTCTTTGCACTTGACCAAAAAAGCATCACAAAAAACTCCTACAGTTGCTCATTGAGAGATTTCTTCTACACCCACGGGACAAATTAAGCTTACTTCAAAGCCATCAAATCTAGTTTTCTATATATCAACCCAATAGTCCCAAATAAAAAGTTATAAACTAGTAAGATATATAAAGAAACAATATAATGTAAAAGGTGTTATAATTACCTTAAGACTGAAACGCTGCAATTATTTGATTTGAAATTGGGGGAGATGATGGACAATAAGTGACTACGTGAGAAAGGAAATGGAATGATGACTCAGTCAATGAAGTGAGAGGTAATTTGGAGGGGAAGTTCCAGTTTTTTGCTCGAAAAACAATTGATTATACTATTTTAATTTGGGATGATATTTACTATTTCAAGGAATGTAAACTTTGTCATAGTATCTTTTTCATAATGTGAGGAAATAGATTTTATCACCATCACATATTTTTTTTAGGAAATAAGCCTTTCTCACAAAAAATAAAAAATTATATATAGTTTTCTTCTAGTCACAATCACTACAAGATTTAGGGGGTTTTCGCAACCCCCTCGGGACTGCTCGGCCCAGCTGCGCGGCCAACTGGGCCGAGTGAATGGTAGGCATGCACCCTTTGGCAGGAGTTTTCCCGCCAAAGGGTCCCGACCGGATTCCGGTCGAGAATAATATTCTTGACCGGAATTCGGTCGGGCATAAAAAATCCAGACCGAGATCGGGTCGGGATTTTTTTTGTGTGTTACCAATCGGATCCTGTTCGGAAATGTTATTCCCGATCGGGATCCGGTCGGTAACGATCGGAAATTTTCCCGACCGTATTCCGGTCAGAATTTTCTGGTCGGGAAAAGGGCAAATTCTTGTAGTGACTTACGTTAAATATGGGAGATATATATAGTTAATTAGTTCAACTTGACTAATTAATACAATACCCCATCATGCATTAAATGACTTGGAAATAAAGTAACAAAAGCATGCACCTTAATTCTCTTAAAAGAAAGACATAACATAAAGTAACTAAAAAGAAAACAGCTGAAAATAGAAATGCTGGTTCTTCTGCGATCGAGACTCAGTACTAGTCCGACCAGTAGTAGCCTTCCACGCGTCCTCAGCCATACTTTTTCCTTGTAATCAATCCTCGATCTGTACTTTAACCGAATCGAATCTGAACCCCTTTATTTTGATTTTCAATTGAAATGCATAAGTATTTGATTAAATTAAGATTTGTGCATGATTTTAAATTTAACTGCCTCTTCTTCTTCTAACATATATAACATTAATCCTGACATGATATCGACAACTTACGACTACTATCTCCTTGACTCTATAGATATCTATCTAACCCAATAAAAATGAACTATGATCGAATTAATTAATTAATTTATATATATATATATATATATATGTGTGTGTAATAAAACAAAAGGTCATCATAGCTATCATACATATACGGAACATGAGACAAGTGGTCAAGGTTGGACTATGTGACATATGCAACTTCAATGGATATCTGATGACGATCAACGAAAATGAATTAGTACTAATATGTATAGATGAGTGACATATATATTTTCCTAAAGGCACATAATAATAATAATGAAAAAGGCAGACAAAAAACTCATTAAATGAAAAAATTATCGATCTTCAGTTAATCAATGTCCTAATATCACCTTTATATGTACGTAACATTAATCTCTTGCTACATGAGCACATCAAATTATCAGTTTTAATTCCTTTGCACTTGACCAAAAAAGCATCACAAAAAACTCCTACAGTTGCTCATTGAGAGATTTCTTCTACACCCACGGGACAAATTAAGCTTACTTCAAAGCCATCAAATCTAGTTTTCTATATATCAACCCAATAGTCCCAAATAAAAAGTTATAAACTAGTAAGATATATAAAGAAACAATATAATGTAAAAGGTGTTATAATTACCTTAAGACTGAAACGCTGCAATTATTTGATTTGAAATTGGGGGAGATGATGGACAATACGTGACTACGTGAGAAAGGAAATGGAATGATGACTCAGTCAATGAAGTGAGAGGTAATTTGGAGGGGAAGTTCCAGTTTTTTGCTCGAAAAACAATTGATTATACTATTTTAATTTGGGATGATATTTACTATTTCAAGGAATGTAAACTTTGTCATAGTATCTTTTTCATAATGTGAGGAAATAGATTTTATCACCATCACATATTTTTTTTAGGAAATCAGCCTTTCTCACAAAAAATAAAAAATTATATATAGTTTTCTTCTAGTCACAATCACTACAAGATTTAGGGGGTTTTCGCAACCCCCTCGGGACTGCTCGGCCCAACTGCGCGGCCAACTGGGCCGAGTGAATGGTAGGCATGCACCCTTTGGCAGGAGTTTTCCCGCCAAAGGGTCCCGACCGGATTCCGGTCGAGAATAATATTCTTGACCGGAATTCGGTCGGGCATAAAAAATCCAGACTGGGATCGGGTCGGGATTTTTTTTGTGTGTTACCAATCGGATCTTGTTCGAAAATGTTATTCCCGATCGGGATCCGGTCGGTAACGATCGGAAATTTTCCCGACCGGATTCCGGTCGGAATTTTCTGGTCGGGAAAAGGGCAAATTCTTGTAGTGACTTACGTTAAATATGGGAGATATATATAGTTAATTAGTTCAACTTGACTAATTAATACAATACCCCATCATGCATTAAATGACTTGGAAATAAAGTAACAAACGCATGCACCTTAATTCTCTTAAAAGAAAAACATAACATAAAGTAACTAAAAAGAAAACAGCTGAAAATAGAAATGTTGTTTCTTCTGCGATCGAGACTCAGTACTAGTCCGACCAGTAGTAGCCTTCCACGCGTCCTCAGCCATACTTTTTCCTTGTAATAAATCCTCGATCTGTACTTTAACCGAATCGAATCTGAACCCCTTTATTTTGATTTTCAATTGAAATGCATAAGTATTTGATTAAATTAAGGTTTGTGCATGATTTTAAATTTAACTGCCTCTTCTTCTTCTTCTAACATATATAACATTAATCCTGACATGATATCGACAACTTACGACTACTATCTCCTTGACTCTATAGATATCTATCTAACCCAATAAAAATGAACTATGATCGAATTAATTAATTAATTTATATATATATATATATGTGTGTGTGTAATAAAACAAAAGGTCATCATAGCTATCATACATATACGGAACATGAGACAAGTGGTCATGGTTGGACTATGTGACATATGCAACTTCAATGGATATCTGATGACGATCAACGAAAATGAATTAGTACTAATATGTATAGATGAGTGACATATATATTTTCCTAAAGGCACATAATAATAATAATGAAAAAGGCAGACAAAAAACTCATTAAATGAAAAAATTATCGATCTTCAGTTAATCAATGTCCTAATATCACCTTTATATGTACGTAACATTAATCTCTTGCTACATGAGCACATCAAATTATCAGTTTTAATTTCTTTGCACTTGACCAAAAAAGCATCACAAAAAACTCCTACAGTTGCTCATTGAGAGATTTCTTCTACACCCACGGGACAAATTAAGCTTACTTCAAAGCCATCAAATCTAGTTTTCTATATATCAACCCAATAGTCCCAAATAAAAAGTTATAAACTAGTAAGATATATAAAGAAACAATATAATGTAAAAGGTGTTATAATTACCTTAAGACTGAAACGCTGCAATTATTTGATTTGAAATTGGGGGAGATGATGGACAATACGTGACTACGTGAGAAAGGAAATGGAATGATGACTCAGTCAATGAAGTGAGAGGTAATTTGGAGGGGAAGTTCCAGTTTTTTGCTCGAAAAACAATTGATTATACTATTTTAATTTGGGATGATATTTACTATTTCAAGGAATGTAAACTTTGTCATAGTATCTTTTTCATAATGTGAGGAAATAGATTTTATCACCATCACATATTTTTTTTAGGAAATCAGCCTTTCTCACAAAAAATAAAAAATTATATATAGTTTTCTTCTAGTCACAATCACTACAAGATTTAGGAGGTTTTCGCAACCCCCTCGGGACTGCTCGGCCCAACTGCGCGGCCAACTGGGCCGAGTGAATGGTAGGCATGCACCCTTTGGCAGGAGTTTTCCCGCCAAAGGGTCCCGACCGGATTCCGGTCGAGAATAATATTCTTGACCGGAATTCGGTCGGGCATAAAAAATCCAGACTGGGATCGGGTCGGGATTTTTTTTGTGTGTTACCAATCGGATCTTGTTCGAAAATGTTATTCCCGATCGGGATCCGGTCGGTAACGATCGGAAATTTTCCCGACCGGATTCCGGTCGGAATTTTCTGGTCGGGAAAAGGGCAAATTCTTGTAGTGACTTACGTTAAATATGGGAGATATATATAGTTAATTAGTTCAACTTGACTAATTAATACAATACCCCATCATGCATTAAATGACTTGGAAATAAAGTAACAAACGCATGCACCTTAATTCTCTTAAAAGAAAAACATAACATAAAGTAACTAAAAAGAAAACAGCTGAAAATAGAAATGCTGTTTCTTCTGCGATCGAGACTCAGTACTAGTCCGACCAGTAGTAGCCTTCCACGCGTCCTCAGCCATACTTTTTCCTTGTAATAAATCCTCGATCTGTACTTTAACCGAATCGAATCTGAACCCCTTTATTTTGATTTTCAATTGAAATGCATAAGTATTTGATTAAATTAGGGTTTGTGCATGATTTTAAATTTAACTGCCTCTTCTTCTTCTTCTAACATATATAACATTAATCCTGACATGATATCGACAACTTACGACTACTATCTCCTTGACTCTATAGATATCTATCTAACCCAATAAAAATGAACTATGATCGAATTAATTAATTAATTTATATATATATATATATATGTGTGTGTGTGTGTAATAAAACAAAAGGTCATCATAGCTATCATACATATACGGAACATGAGACAAGTGGTCATGGTTGGACTATGTGACATATGCAACTTCAATGGATATCTGATGACGATCAACGAAAATGAATTAGTACTAATATGTATAGATGAGTGACATATATATTTTCCTAAAGGCACATAATAATAATAATGAAAAAGGCAGACAAAAAACTCATTAAATGAAAAAATTATCGATCTTCAGTTAATCAATGTCCTAATATCACCTTTATATGTACGTAACATTAATCTCTTGCTACATGAGCACATCAAATTATCAGTTTTAATTCCTTTGCACTTGACCAAAAAAGCATCACAAAAAACTCCTACAGTTGCTCATTGAGAGATTTCTTCTACACCCACGGGACAAATTAAGCTTACTTCAAAGCCATCAAATCTAGTTTTCTATATATCAACCCAATAGTCCCAAATAAAAAGTTATAAACTAGTAAGATATATAAAGAAACAATATAATGTAAAAGGTGTTATAATTACCTTAAGACTGAAACGCTGCAATTATTTGATTTGAAATTGGGGGAGATGATGGACAATACGTGACTACGTGAGAAAGGAAATGGAATGATGACTCAGTCAATGAAGTGAGAGGTAATTTGGAGGGGAAGTTCCAGTTTTTTGCTCGAAAAACAATTGATTATACTATTTTAATTTGGGATGATATTTACTATTTCAAGGAATGTAAACTTTGTCATAGTATCTTTTTCATAATGTGAGGAAATAGATTTTATCACCATCACATATTTTTTTTTAGGAAATAAGCCTTTCTCACAAAAAATAAAAAATTATATATAGTTTTCTTCTAGTCACAATCACTACAAGATTTAGGGGGTTTTCGCAACCCCCTCGGGACTGCTCGGCCCAGCTGCGCGGCCAACTGGGCCGAGTGAATGGTAGGCATGCACCCTTTGGCAGGAGTTTTTCCGCCAAAGGGTCCCGACCGGATTCCGGTCGAGAATAATATTCTTGACCGGAATTCGGTCGGGCATAAAAAATCCAGACTGGGATCGGGTCGGGATTTTTTTTGTGTGTTACCAATCGGATCTTGTTCGAAAATGTTATTCCCGATCGGGATCCGGTCGGTAACGATCGGAAATTTTCCCGACCGGATTCCGGTCGGAATTTTCTGGTCGGGAAAAGGGCAAATTCTTGTAGTGACTTACGTTAAATATGGGAGATATATATAGTTAATTAGTTCAACTTGACTAATGAATAAAATACCCCATCATGCATTAAATGACTTGGAAATAAAGTAACAAAGGCATGCACCTTAATTCTCTTAAAAGAAAAACATAACATAAAGTAACTAAAAAGAAAACAGCTGAAACTAGAAATGCTGGTTCTTCTGCGATCGAGACTCAGTACTAGTCCGACCAGTAGTAGCCTTCCACGCGTCCTCAGCCATACTTTTTCCTTGTAATAAATCCTCGATCTGTACTTTAACCGAATTGAATCTGAACCCCTTTATTTTGATTTTCAATTGAAATGCATAAGTATTTGATTAAATTAGGGTTTCTGCATGATTTTAAATTTAACTGCCTCTTCTTCTTCTAACATATATAACATTAATCCTGACATGATATCGACAACTTACGACTACTATCTCCTTGACTCTATAGATATCTATCTAACCCAATAAAAATGAACTATGATCGAATTAATTAATTAATTTATATATATATATATATATATATGTGTGTGTAATAATCCAAAAGGTCATCATAGCTAGCATACATATACGGAACATGAGACAAGTGGTCAAGGTTGGACTATGTGACATATGCAACTTCAATGGATATCTGATGACGATCAAAGAAAATGAATTAGTACTAATATGTATAGATGAGTGACATATATATTTTCCTAAAGGCACATAATAATAATAATGAAAAAGGCAGACAAAAAACTCATTAAATGTAAAAATTATCGATCTTCAGTTAATCAATGTCCTAATATCACCTCTATATGTACGTAACATTAATCTCTTGCTACATGAGCACATCAAATTATCAGTTTTAATTTCTTTGCACTTGACCAAAAAAGCATCACAAAAAACTCCTACAGTTGCTCATTGAGAGATTTCTTCTACACCCACGGGACAAATTAAGCTTACTTCAAAGCCATCAAATCTGGTTTTCTATATATCAACCCAATAGTCCCAAATAAAAAGTTATAAACTAGTAAGATATATAAAGAAACAATATAATGTAAAAGATGTTATAATTACCTTAAGACTGAAACGCTGCAATTATTTGATTTGAAATTGGGGGAGATGATGGACAATACGTGACTCAGTGAGAAAGGAAATGGAATGATGACTCAGTCAATGAAGTGAGAGGTAATTTGGAGGGGAAGTTCCAGTTTTTTGCTCGAAAAACAATTGATTATACTATTTTAATTTGGGATGATATTTACTATTTCAAGGAATGTAAACTTTGTCATAGTATCTCTTTCATAATGTGAGGAAATAGATTTTATCACCATCACATATTTTTTTTTAGGAAATCAGCCTTTCTCACAAAAAATAAAAAATTATATATAGTTTTCTTCTAGTCACAATCACTACAAGATTTAGGGGGTTTTCGCAACCCCCTCGGGACTGCTCGGCCCAGCTGCGCGGCCAACTGGGCCGAGTGAATGGTAGGCATGCACCCTTTGGCAGGAGTTTTCCCGCCAAAGGGTCCCGACCGGATTCCGGTCGAGAATAATATTCTTGACCGGAATTCGGTTCGGCATAAAAAATCCAGACCGGGATCGGGTTGGGATTTTTTTTTTTGTGTTACCAATCGGATACTGTTCGAAAATGTTATTCCCGATCGGGATCCGGTCGGTAACGATCGGAAATTTTCCCGACCGGATTCCGGTCGGAATTTTCTGGTCGGGAAAAGGGCAAATTCTTGTAGTGACTTACGTTAAATATGGGAGATATATATAGTTAATTAGTTCAACTTGACTAATGAATAAAATACCCCATCATGCATTAAATGACTTGGAAATAAAGTAACAAAAGCATGCACCTTAATTCTCTTAAAAGAAAAACATAACATAAAGTAACTAAAAAGAAAACAGCTGAAAATAGAAATGCTGGTTCTTCTGCGATCGAGACTCAGTACTAGTCCGACCAGTAGTAGCCTTCCACGCGTCCTCAGCCATACTTTTTCCTTGTAATAAATCCTCGATCTGTACTTTAACCGAATCGAATCTGAACCCCTTTATTTTGATTTTCAATTGAAATGCATAAGTATTTGATTAAATTAGGGTTTGTGCATGATTTTAAATTTAACTGCCTCTTCTTCTTCTAACATATATAACATTAATCCTGACATGATATCGACAACTTACGACTACTATCTCCTTGACTCTATAGATATCTATCTAACCCAATAAAAATGAACTATGATCGAATTAATTAATTAATTTATATATATATATATATATATATATGTGTGTGTAATAATCCAAAAGGTCATCATAGCTAGCATACATATACGGAACATGAGACAAGTGGTCAAGGTTGGACTATGTGACATATGCAACTTCAATGGATATCTGATGACGATCAACGAAAATGAATTAGTACTAATATGTATAGATGAGTGACATATATATTTTCCTAAAGGCACATAATAATAATAATGAAAAAGGCAGACAAAAAACTCATTAAATGTAAAAATTATCAGATGGTAGGCATGCACCCTTTGGCAGAAGTTTTCCCGCCAAAGGGTCCCGACCGGATTCCGGTCGAGAATAATATTCTTGACCGGAATTCGGTTCGGCATAAAAAATCCAGACCGGGATCGGGTTGGGATTTTTTTTTTGTGTTACCAATCGGATACTGTTCGAAAATGTTATTCCCGATCGGGATCCGGTCGATAACGATCGGAAATTTTCCCGACCGGATTCCGGTCGAAATTTTCTGGTCGGGAAAAGGGCAAACTTGGAAATAAAGTAACAAAAGCATGCACCTTAATTCTTTTAAAAGAAAAACATAACATAAAGTAACTAAAAAGAAAACAGCTGAAAATAAATATGATGGTTCTTCTGCGATCGAGACTCAGTTCTAGTCCGACTAGTTGTAGCCTTCCACACGTCCTCAGCCATACTTTTTCCTTGTAATCAATCCTCAATATGTACAGTAACTGAATCTAATCTGAACCCCTTTATTTTGATTTTCAATTGAAATGGATAAGTATATGATTAAATTCGGGTTTGTGCATGATTTTAAATTTAACTGCCTCTTCTTCTTCTAACATATATAACATTAATCCTGACATGATATCGACAACTTACTACTACAAGCTCCTTGACTCTATAGATATCTATCTAACCCAATAAAAATGAACTGATGATCGAATTAATATATATATATATATATATATAATAAAACAAAAGGTCATCAAAGCTATCATACATATACGGAACATGAGACAAGTGGTCATAGTTGGACTATGTGTAGGGGTGTGTGGGCTGGGTCGGGACCCGGGAACCCGACCCACCCAGACGGGTTTTTCCTGGACGGGAAAAAACCCGTCCATTTTCATCCCGCCTGGCCGGGAAAAAAGTCCCGGCCAATTACCCCGCGGGTCGGGAACGAGATCCGATTGAATCCCGTTCCTGGCCCGCGGGGTCCCGATCATTCACGCACCACCACCACCACGCTCCACCACCACCAATCATTCACACCACCACCACCAATCATTCGCACCACCACCACCAATCATTCGCACCACCACCACCACCACGCTCCACCACGGACCACCATCACCAATTATTCACACCACCACCACCAATCATTCGCACCACCACCACCGATCATTCACGCACCACCACCACCAATCATTCACACCACCACCACCACCACTCATTCGCACCACCACCACCACCTCCCACAGCACGCACAACACACACCATCACCAATCATTCACGCACCACCACCACCACACCAACGCACGGATCCACCACCACCACCACACACACACACACACACATCGCAGCACACACAACACACACCACCACCAATCATTCACGCACCACCACCACCACCCCCATGCACGGATCAACCACAACCACCACGCACGGCAACAACCACAAATCCACATTCTCCACCCACGCCACCGCCGTCAACAACCACAATTAGGCTTAATTTTCCGAATTGGAGCTTTTGAATTGCCAATTAGGCTTAATTTTGTGCAGTTAACTCTGGAGATCGGGATTCCTCCCGATCCCGACGGGACTCCCCGCCGCCGGGACTTTTTCTCCCGGCGGGATGGAACGGGATCTGCTTGGCAGATCCCGTCCCAAGTGGGACCCGGGGGCCAGGTTCCCCATCCCGCGGGATCCCAGCCCATAACATGTCTAACTATGTGACATATGCAACTTCAATGGATATCTGATGACGATCAAAGAAAATGAATTAGGACTAATATGTATAGGTGAGTGACATATATATTTTTTCCTAAAGGCACATAATAATAACAATGAAAAAGGCAAACAAAAAACTCATTAAATGAAAAAACTATCGATCTTCAGTTAATCAATGTTCTAATATCACCTCTATTTGTACGTAACACTAATCTCTCGCTACATGAGCTCATCAAATTATCAGATTTAATTTCTTTGCACTTGACCAAAAAAATATCACAAAAAACTCCTATAGTTGCTCATTGAGAGATTTCTTCTACACTCACGGGACAAATTAAGCTTACTTCAAAGCCATCAAATCTAGTTTTCTACATATCAAACCAATAGTCCCAAATCAAAAGTTATAAATTAGTAAGATATATAAAGAAACAATATAATGTAAAAGATGTTATAATTACCTTAAGACTGAAAGCTGCAATTATTTGATTTGAAATTGGGGGTGATGATGGACAAAATGTGACTTACTGAGAAATGAAATGGAATAATGACTCAGTCAATGAAGTGAGAGGTAATTTGGAGGGGAAGTTCCAGTTTTTTGCTGGAAAAACAATTGATATACACTATTTTAATTTGTGAGGATATTTACTATTTCAAGGAATGTAAACTTTGTCAAAGTATTTCTTTCATAATGTGAGGAAATATATTTTATCACCATCACATATTTTTTTTTTAGGAAATCATCCTTTCTCACAAAAAATAAAAAATTATATATAGTTTTCTTCTAGTCACAATCACTACAAGATTTAGGGGGTTTTGGTAACGATCGAAAATTTTCCCGACCAGATTCCGGTCAGAATTTTCTTGTCGGGAAAAGGGCAAATTCTTGTAGTGACTTACGTTAAATAGGGGAGATATATATAGTTAATTAGTTCAACTTGACTAATTAATAGAAATACCCCATCATGCATATATATGACTTGGAAATAAAGTAACAAAAGCATGCACCTTAATTCTCTTAAAAGAAAAACATAACATAAAGTAACTAAAAAAACAGCTGAAAATAGAAATGTTGGTTCTTCTGCGATCGAGACTCAGTACTAGTCCGACTAGTAGTAGACTTCCACGCGTCCTCAGTCATACTTTTTCCTTAAATCAATCCTCGATCTGTACAGTAACTGAATCGAATCTGAACCCATTTATTTTGATTTCCAATTGAAATGCATAAGTATTTGATTAAATTAGGTTTTGTGCATGATATTAAATTTAACTGCCTCTTCTTCTTCTAACATATATAACATTAATCCTGACATGATATCGACAACTTACTACTACTAGCTCCTTGACTCTATAGATATCTATCTAACCCAATAAAAATGAACTGATGATCGAATTAATTAATATATATATATATATATATATATGTGTAACAAAACAAAAGGTCATCAAAGCTAGCATACATATACGGAACATGAGACAAGTGGTCAAGGTTGGACTATGTGTAGGGGTGTGTGGGCCGGGTCGGAACCCGGGAACCCGACCCGCCCAGACAAGTTTTTCCCGGACGGGAAAATACCCGTCCATTTTCCTCCCGCCTGGCCGGGAAAAAAGTCCCGACCAGTTACCAAGCGAGTCGGGAACGGGATCCGATTGAATCTCGTTCTTGACCCGCGGGGTCCCGATCATTCACGCACCACCACCACCAATCATGCACACCACCACCACCAATCATTCGCACCACCACCACCACCTCCCGCAGCACGCACAACACACACCACCACAAATCATTCACGCACCACCACCACCACCCCCACGCACGGATCCACCACCACCACACACACCGCAGCACGCACAACACACACACACTACCACCAATCATTCACCCACCACCACCACCACCCCCATGCACGAATCAACCACAACCACCACGCACGGCAACAACCACAAATCCACATTCTCCACCCGCGCCTCCGCCGTCAACAACCACAATTAGACTTAACTTTCCGAATTGGAATTTTTCAATTGCCAATTAGGCTTAATTTTGTGCACTTAGCTCTGGAGATCGGGATTCCTTCGGGACTCCCGATCCCGACGGGACTCCCCTCCTCCGGGTCTTTCTCTCCTGGCGGGAGGGAACGGGATCTGCTTGGCAAATCCCGTCCCAGGTGGTTCCAGGGGTCCGGGATCCCGACCCATAACACGCCTAACTGTGTGACATATGCAACTTCAATGGATATCTGATGACGATCAAAGAAAATGAATTAGTACTAATATGTATAGATGAGTGACATATATATGTTTTCCTAAAGGCACATAATAATAATAATAATAATAATAATGAAAAAGGCAGACAAAAAACTCATTAAATGAAAAAACTATCGATCTTCAGTTAATCAATGTCCTAATATCACCTCTATTTGTACGTAACACTAATCTCTTGCTACATGAGCTCATGAAATTATCAGATTTAATTTCTTTGCACTTGACCAAAAAAGCATCACAAAAAACTCCTACAGTTGCTCATTGAGAGATTTTTTCTACACTCGTGGGACAAATTAAGCTTACTTCAAAGCCATCAAATCTAGTTTTCTACATATCAAACCAATAGTCCCAAATAAAAAGTTATAAATTAATAAGATATATAAAGAAAAAATATAATGTAAAAGATGTTATAATTACCTTAAGACTGAAACGCTGTAATTATTTGATTTGAAATTGGGGGTGATGATGGAATAATGACTCAGAGAATGAAGTGAGAGGTAATTTAGAGGGGAAGTTCCAGTTTTTTGCTGGAAAAATAATTGATATACACTATTTTAATTTGTGATGATATTTACTATTTCAAGGAATGTAAACTTTGTCAAAGTATTTCTTTTATAATGTGAGGAAATAGATTTTATCACCATCACATATTATTTGTTAGGAAATCAGCCTTTCTAACAAAAAATAAAAAATTATATATAGTTTTCTTCTAGTCACAATAACTACAAGATTTAGGGGGTTTTCGCAACCCCCCCTGGAGACCTCGGGACTGCTCGGCCCACCTGCGCGGCCAACTGGGCCGAGTGAATGGTAGGCATGCACCCTTTGGCGGTAGTTTTCCCGCCAAAGGGTCCCGACCGGATTTCGGTCGAGAATAATATTCCCGACAAGAATTCGGTCGGGAATAAAAAATCCCGACCGGGATTGGGTCGGGATTTTTTTTGTGTGTTACCAATCGGATCTAGGTCGAAAACATTATTTTCGACCGGGATCCGATCGGTAATGATCGGAAATTTTCCCGACCGGACTCCGGTCGGAATTTTCTGGTC
Organism: Linaria vulgaris; assembly: GCA_948329865.1. Classification (NCBI taxonomy): domain Eukaryota; kingdom Viridiplantae; phylum Streptophyta; class Magnoliopsida; order Lamiales; family Plantaginaceae; genus Linaria; species Linaria vulgaris. The sequence continues at coordinate 7,247,843 of OX415249.1, read as the reverse complement.
GAGAAAAGGGCAAATTCTTATAGTGACTTACGTTAAATAGGGGAGATATATATATAGTTAATTAATTCAACTTGACTAATTAATACAATACCCCATCATGCATATATATGACTTGGAAATAAAGTAACAAACGCATGCACCTTAATTCTCTTAAAAGAAAAACATAACATAAAGTAACTAAAAAGAAAACAGCTGAAAATAAATATGATGGTTCTTCTGCGATCGAGACTCAGTTCTAGTCCGACTAGTTGTAGCCTTCCACGCGTCCTCAGCCATACTTTTTCCTTGTAATCAATCCTCAATATGTACAGTAACTGAATCTAATCTGAACCCCTTTATTTTGATTTTCAATTGAAATGCATAAGTATTTGATTAAATTCGGGTTTGTGCATGATTTTAAATGTAACTGCCTCTTCTTCTTCTAACATATATAACATTAATCCTGATATGATATCGACAACTTACTACTACAAGCTCCTTGACTCTATAGATATCTATCTAACCCAATAAAAATGAACTGATGATCGAATTAATTAATATATATATATATATGTAATAAAACAAAAGGTCATCAAAGCTAGCATACATATGCGGAACATGAGACAAGTGGTCATGGTTGGACTATGTGTAGGGGTGTGTGGGCTGGGTTGGGACCCGGGAACCCGACCAGCCCAGACGGGTTTTTCCTGGACAGGAAAAAACCTTTCCATTTTCCTCCCGCCTGGCCGGGAAAAAAGTCCCAGCCAGTTACCCCGCAGGTCGGGAACGAGATCCAATTGAATCTCGTTCCTGACCCGCGGGGTCCCGATCATTCACGCACCACCACCACCACGCTCCACCACCTCCAATCATTGACATCACCACCACCAATCATTCGCACGACCACCACCGATCATTCACACCACCACCACCACGCACCACCACACCAATTATTCACACCACCACCACCAATCATTCGCACCACCACCACCGATCATTCACGCACAACCAGCACCAATCATTCACACCACCACCACCACCGCCACCCAAACCGCAACACGCACAACACATAACACCACCAATCATTCACGCACCACCACCACCACCCCCATGCACGGATCAACCACAACCACCACGCACGGCAACAACCACAAATCCACATTCTCCACCCGCGCCACCGCCGTCAACAACCACAATTAGGCATAATTTTTTGAATTGGAGCTTTTCAATTGCCAATTAGGCTTAATTTTGTGCAGTTAGCTCTGGAGATCGGGATTCCTCCCGATCCCGACAGGACTCCCCGCCGCCGGGACTTTCTCTCCCGGAGGGATGGAACGGGATCTGCTTGGCAGATCCCGTCCCAGGTGGTTCCCGGGGGCCAGGTTCCCCATCCCGCAGGATCCCGGCCCATAACATGCCTAACTATGTGACATATGCAACTTCAATGGATATGTGATGACGATCAAAGAAAATGAATTAGTACTAATATTTATAGGTGAGTGACATATATATATTTTCCTAAAGGCACATAATAATAACAATGAAAAAGGCAAACAAAAAACTCATTAAATGAAAAAACTATCGATCTTCAGTTAATCAATGTCCTAATATCACCTCTATTTGTACGTAACCCTAATCTCTCGCTACATGAGCTCATCAAATTATCAGATTTAATTTCTTTGCACTTGACCAAAAAAGCAACAGAAAAAACTCATACAGTTGCTCATTGAGAGATTTCTTCTACACTCACGGGACAAATTAAGCTTACTTCAAAGCCATCAAATCTAGTTTTCTGCATATCAAACCAATAGTCCCAAATAAAAAGTTATAAATTAGTAAGATATATAAAGAAACTATATAATGTAAAAGATGTTATAATTACCTTAAGACTGAAACGCTGCAATTATTTGATTTGAAATTGGGGGTGATGATGGACAAAAGGTGACTTACTGAGAAAGGAAATGGAATAATGACTCAGTCAATGAAGTGAGAGGTAATTTGGAAGGGAAGTTCCAATTTTTTGCTGGAAAAACAATTGATATACACTATTTTAATTTGTGATGATATTTACTATTTCAAGGAATGTAAACTTTGTCAAAGTATTTCTTTCATAATGTGAGGAAATAGATTTTATCACCATCACATATATTTTTTTTTAGGAAATCATCCTTTCTCACAAAAAATAAAAAATTATATATAGTTTTCTTCTAGTCACAATCACTACAAGATTTCGGGGGTTTTGGTAACGATCGAAAATTTTCCCGACCGGATTCCGGTCGGAATTTTCTTGTCGGGAAAAGGGCAAATTCTTGTAGTGACTTACGTTAAATAGGGGAGATATATATAGTTAATTAGTTCAACATGACTAATTAATACAATACCCCATCATGCATATATATGACTTGGAAATAAAGTAACAAAAGCATGCACCTTAATTCTCTTAAAAGAAAAACATAACATAAAGTAACTAAAAAGAAAACAGCTGAAAATAGAAATGTTGTTTCTTCTGCGATCGAGACTCAGTACTAGTCCGACCAGTAGTAGCCTTGTCCTCAACCATACTTTTTCAATGTAATCAATCCTCGATCTGTACTATAACCGAATCAAATCTGAACCCCTTTATTTTGATTTTCAATTGAAATGCATAAGTATTTGATTAAATTAGGTTTTGTGCATGATTTTAAATTTAACTGCCTCTTCTTCTTCTAACATATATATCATTAATCCTGACATGATATCGACAACTTACTACTACTAGCTCCTTGACTCTATAGATATCTATCTAACCCAATAAAAATGAACTGATGATCGAATTAATTAATTAATATACATATATATATATATGTAATAAAACAAAAGGTCATCAAAGCTAGCATACATATACGGAACATGAGACAAGTGGTCAAGGTTGGACTATGTGTAGGGGTTTGTGGGTCGGGTCGGGACCCGGGAACCCGACCCGCCCAGACAAGTTTTTCTCGGACGGGAAAAAACCCGTCCATTTTCCTCTAGCCTGGCCGGGAAAAAAGTCCCGTCCAGTTACCACGCGAGTCGGGAACGGGATCCGATTGAATCTCGTTCTTGACCCGCGGGGTCCCGATCATTCACGCACCACCCCCACCAATCATTCACACCACCACCACCACGCACCACCACCACCAATCATTCACACCACCACCACCAATCATTCGCACTACCACTACCGATCATTCACGCACCACCACCACCAATCATGCACACCACCACCACCACGCATCACCACCACCAATCATTCGCACCACTACCACCACCAATCATTCGCACCACTACCACCACCAATCATTCGCAACACTACCACCACCTCCCGCAGCATGCACAACACACACCACCACCAATCATTCACGTACCACCACCACCACCCCCACGCAAGGATCCACCACCACCACACACACACACCGCAGCACGCACAACACACACCACCACCAATCATTCACGCACCACCACCACAACCCCCATGCACGAATCAACCACAACCACCACGCACGGCAACAACCACAAATCCACATTCTCCACCTACGCCTCCGCCGTCAACAACCACAATTAGACTTAATTTTCCGAATTGGAATTTTTCAATTGCCAAGTAGGCTTAATTTTGTGCAGTTAGCTCTGGAGATCGGGATTCCTTCGGGACTCCTGATCCCGACGGGACTCCCCTCCTCCGGAACTTTCTCTCCCGGTGGGAGGGAACGGGATCTGCTTGGCAAATCCCGTCCCAGGTGGTTCCAAGGGGCCGGGATCCCGACCCATAACACGCCTAACTATGTGACATATGCAACTTCAATGGATATCTAATGACGATCAAAGAAAATGAATTAGTACTAATATGTATAGATGAGAGAAATATATATATTTTCCTAAAGGCACATAATAATAATAATAATGAAAAAGGCAGACAAAAAACTCATTAAATGAAAAAACTATCGATCTTCAGTTAATCAATGTCCTAATATCACCTCTATTTGTACGTAACACTAATCTCTCGCTACATGAGCTCATCAAATTATCAGATTTAATTTCTTTGCACTTTACCAAAAAAGCATCAGAAAAAACTCCTACAGTTGCTCATTGAGAGATTTCTTCTACACTCACGGGACAAATTAAGCTTACTTCAAAGCCATCAAATCTAGTTTTTTACATATCACACCAATAGTCCCAAATAAAAAGTTATAAATTAGTAAGATATATAAAGAAACTATATAATGTAAAAGATGTTATAATTACCTTAAGACTAAAACGCTGCAATTATTTGATTTGAAATTGGGGGTGATGATGGACAAAACGTGACTTACTGAGAAAGGAAATGGAATAATGACTCAGTCAATGAAGTGATAGGTAATTTGGAAGGGAAGTTCCAATTTTTTGCTGGAAAAACAATTGATATACACTATTTTAATTTGTGATGATATTTACTATTTCAAGGAATGTAAACTTTGTCAAAGTATTTCTTTCATAATGTGAGGAAATAGATTTTATCACCATCACATATTTTTTTTTTTAGGAAATCATCCTTTCTCACACAAAATAAAAAATCATATATAGTTTTCTTCTAGTCACAATCACTACAAGATTTAGGGGGTTTTGGTAACGATCGAAAATTTTCCCGACCGGATTCCGGTCGGAATTTTCTTGTCGGGAAAAGGGCAAATTCTTGTAGTGACTTACGTTAAATAGGGGAGATATATATAGTTAATTAGTTCAACTTGACTAATTAATACAATACCCCATCATGCATATATATGACTTGGAAATAAAGTAACAAAAGCATGCACTTTAATTCTCTTAAAAGAAAAACATAACATAAAGTAACTAAAAAAACAGCTGAAAATAGAAATGTTGGTTCTTCTGCGATCGAGACTCAGTACTAGTCCGACTAGTAGTAGACTTCCACGCATCCTCAGCCATACTTTTTCCTTGTAATCAATCCTCGATCTGTACAGTAACTGAATCTAATCTGAACCCCTTTATTTTGATTTTCAATTGAAATGCATAAGTATTTGATTAAATTAGGGTTTGTGCATGATTTTAAATTTAACTTCCTCTTCTTCTTCTAACATATATAACATTAATCCTGACATGATATCGACAACTTACTACTACTAGCTCATTGACTCTATAGATATCTATCTAGCACAATAAAAATGAACTGATGATCGAATTAATTAATATATATATATATATGTAATAAAACAAAAGGTCATCAAAGCTAGCATACAGATACGGAACATGAGACAAGTGGTCAAGGTTGGACTATGTGTAGGGGTGTGTGGGCCGGGTCGGGACCTGGGAACCCGACCTGCCCAGACGGGTTTTTCTCGGATGGGAAAAAACCCGTCCATTTTTCTCCCGCCTGGCTGGGAAAAAAGTCTCGGCCAGTTACCATCGGATCCCGTTCCCGACACGCGGGCTCCCGATCATTCATGCACCACCACCACCAATCATTCACACCACCACCACCACCACCAATCATTCACACCACCACCACCAATCATTCGCACCATCACCACCGATCATTCACGCACCACCACCACCAATCATTCACACCTCCACCACCAATCATTCGCACCCCCACCACCGATCATTCACGCACCACCACCACCAATCATTCACACCACCACCACCACCAATCATTCGCACCACCACCACCACCTCCCGCAGCACGCACAACACACACCACCACCAATCATTCACGCACCACCCCCACGCACGGATCCACCAGCACCACCACACACACCGCAGCACGCACAACACACACCACCACCAATCATTCACGCACCACCACCACCACCCCAATGCACGGATCCACCACCACCACCACGCACGGCAACAACCACAAATCCACATTCTCCATCCGCGCCTCTGCCGTCAACAACCACAATTAGGCTTAATTTTCCAAATTGGAGCTTTTCAATTGCCAATTAGGCTTAATTTTGTGCAGTTAGCTCTGGAGATCGAGATTCCTTTGGGAATCCCAATCCCGCCGGGACTTTCTCTCCCGGCGGGAGGGAAAGGGATCTGCTTGGCAGATCCCGTCCCAGGTGGTTCCTAGGGGCCAGGGTTTCGATCCCGCGGGATCCCGACCCATAACAGGCCTAACTATGTGGCATATGCAACTTCAATGGATATTTGATGACGATCAAAGAAAATGAATTAGTACTAATGTGTATAGATGAGTGACATATATATTTTCCTAAAGGCACATAATAATAATAATGAAAAAGGCAGGCAAAAAACTCATTAAATGAAAAAAACTATCGATCTTCAGTTAATCAATGTCCTAATATCACCTCTATTTGTACGTAACACTAATCTCTTGCTACATGAGCTCATCAAATTATCAGATTTAATTTCTTTGCACTTGACCAAAAAAGCATCACAAAAAACTCCTACAGTTGTTCATTGAGAGATTTTTTCTACACTCACGGGACAAATTAAGCTTACTTCAAAGCCATCAAATCTAGTTTTCTACATATCAAACCAATAGTCCCAAATAAAAAGTTATATATTAGTAAGATATATAAAGAAACAATATAATGTAAAAGATGTCATAATTACCTTAAGACTGAAACGCTGCAATTATTTGATTTGAAATTGGGGGTGATGATGGAAAAAACGTGACTTACTGAGAAAGGAAATGGAATAATGACTCAGTCAATGAAGTGAGAGGTAATTTGGAGGGGAAGTTCCAGGTTTTTGCTTGAAAAACAATTGATATATACTATTTTAATTTGTGATGATATTTACTATTTCAAGGAATGTAAACTTTGTCATAGTATTTCTTTCATAATGTGAGGAAATTTATCACCATCATATATTTTTTGTTAGGAAACCAGCCTTTCACACAAAAAATAAAAAATTATACATAGTTTTCTTCTAGTCACAATAACTACATGATTTGGGGGTTTTCGCAACCCCCCTGGTGACCTCGGGACTGCTCGGCCAAGCTGCGCGGCCAGCTGGGCCGAGTGAATGGTAGGGATGCACCCTTTGGCTGGAGTTTTCCCGCCAAAAGGTCCCGACCGGATTCCAATCGAGAATAATATTCCCGACCGGGTTCCGGTCGGGAACAATATTCCCTATCGGAATTTGGTCGAGAACAAAAAACCCTGACCGGGATCCGGTCGAGATTTTTTTTGTGTGTTACCGACCGGATCCAGGTCGGTTCCCGATCGGGATCCGGTCGGTAGCGGTCCGAAATTTTCCCGACCGGATTCCGGTCGGAATTTTCAGGTCGAGAAAAAGGGCAAATTCTTGTAGTGACTTACGTTAAATAGGGGAGATATATATAGTTAATTAGTTCAACTTGACTAATTAATACAATACCCCATCATGCACATATACGACTTGGAAATAAAGTAACTAAAGCATGCACCTTAATTCTCTTAAAAGAAAAACATAACATAAATAACTAAAAAGAAAACAACTGAAAATAGAAATGTTGTTTCTTCTGCGATCGAGACTCAGTACTAGTCCGACCAGTAGTAGCCTTGTCCTCAACCATACTTTTTCAATGTAATCAATCCTCGATCTGTACTATAACCGAATCAAATCTGAACCCCTTTATTTTGATTTTCAATTGAAATGCTTAAGTATTTGATTAAATTAGGGTTCGTGCATGATTTTGAATTTAACTTCCTCTTCTTCTTCTAACATATATAACATTAATCTTGACATGATATCGACAACTTACTACTGCTAGCTCCTTGACTCTATAGATATTTATCTTACCCAATAAAAATGAACTGATGATCGAATTAATATATATATATATATATATATATATATATGTGTGTGTGTAATAAAACAAAAGGTCATCATATCTAGCATACATATACGGAACATGAGACAAGTGGTCAAGGTTGGACTATGTGACATATGCAACTTCAATGGATATGTGATGATGATCAAAGAAAATGAATTAGTACTAATATGTATAGATGAGTGGCATATATATTTTCCTAAAGGCACATAATCATAATAATGAAAAAGGCAGACGAAAAACTCATTAAATGAAAAAACTATCGATCTTCAGTTAATCAATGTCCTAATATAACCTCTATTTGTACGTAACATTAATGTCTTGCTACATGTGCACATCAAATTATCAGATTTAATTTCTTTGCACTTAACCAAAAAAGCATCAGAAAAAACTCCTACAGTTGCTCATTGAGAGATTTCTTCTACACTCACGGGACAAATTAAGCTTACTTCAAAGCCATCAAATCTAGTTTTCTACATATCAAACCAATAGTCCCAAATAAAAAGTTATAAATTAGTAAGATATATAAAGAAACAATATAATGTAAAAGATGTTATAATTACCTTAAGACTGAAACGCTGCAATTATTTGATTTGAAATTGGGGGTGATGATGGACAAAACGTGACTTACTGAGAAAGGAAATGGAATAATGACTCAGTCAATGAAGTGAGAGGTAATTTGGAGGGGAAGTTCCAGTTTTTTGCTTGAAAAACAATTGGTATATACTATTTTAATTTGTGATGATATTTACTATTTCAAGGAATGTAAACTTTGTCACAGAATTTCTTTCATAATGTGAGGAAATAGATTTTATCACCATCACATATTTTTTGTTAGGAAACCAGCCTTTCTCACAAAAAATAAAAAATTATACATAGTTTTCTTCTAGTCACAATAACTACATCATTTGGGGGCTTTTCGCAACCCCCTGGTGACCTCGGGACTGCTCGGCCAAGCTGCGCGGCCAGCTGGCCGAGTGAATGGTAGGGAGGCACCCTTTGGTAACTTTGGCATTTTATATACAATTATCTTGTACATTGGAGCACATGTCCTTCTGTACAGTATATTACCCGGCTTCTTTCCCGACTAAACAAATTTTATATATAATTTTATACTTCCACTTATTTTCTGAAACAACCATGTTGTTAAAATTTATAATTATCAATAAGATTATCATAATCACACCCTTCAAATATGTTCCGAATGAACTTATCATATTTTTAATGTACATGTTTCCAATACACAAATATCATATTATTAAGTGCACTTTTCTAATACACGACTATTACATTTACTATGTACACTTTCCCTCATATACAAATATTATATTTACTATGTGAACTTTTTTTATATACAAATAATAAATTTACTATGTGCACTTTTCTCATATATATATATAGTTAAAATCTTGTGTCGTCGTGTTCCTACCCCCGTTTTCGTGTCCGTGCATCATAAGGCGTTCTTCGAAATTACATCTTGCAATGTAAAAATGTGTTTCATGGCTTATTGAATATAGTAACTCGTAGGTGTTGATATTTATTTCAAGTATTTCATGACCCTTTAAATTAACTTTAGTGAGACATACAAATTAGAAAATGAATAAAGAATTATTTCTCTTCTATTTTGTTTTTTTACATACAAAAGAGTATACAAAAAGAGTATTATAGCAACGTCCTCAATAAGAAAACACTCTTTATTGCATCAATGTCATCATGTTCCAATACCCACTTCCACACATACAAAAGGGCATTTGAGACTGAAAGTTCTGAAGGAACGAATTTATATAAGAACTAGAACATTTTCTGTAAATAATTAGGTTTATTGGCATTTCCTAATGCAATTATCTAGACCTATAGTGTCATTGTAAAATTCTAGAAATTCTAATTCTTATTCATGTACTAGAACCAGGTTCAATTTGCATTTTACATAACGACCATATTTATCTTGTATTCATACATGATACCGATACATGATACCGACGGCTGGATTGATGGCAACCATTTTCAACGTGTATTACAGACGTTTGGGAAGACGATCACTAGCCATTGGAGCCTCATTACTGATCGTTTGATCAGTTTTCATGACCTGGTGCCCATTATTTATACTTGGATATCGCCGGTTGGTTTATCACTAAAGTGGGAGCTGAATTGTTATATCATTCAGAAATTCCACGACAAGTATAAATAAGGGTCCCGTAATCACGAGTGGGGTTGGATGATGGCGATAGGTGTTGTAGGATTCCTAGGATTTTTATTCTATCTTTGCCTCTTTACATCTTAGTTGAGCTAACGCGAGGCTAAAAAAGCTAAGCGGGTGTTGGGAGTCACTAGAGGTGCTCCGGTTTCCTTTGAAGAGACAGATTCTAGTCCTTATATTGTGAAGCTTTTTAATTGTTAATGTTGAACATATTTGATAAACTGATATTTTGAGTTTCAATGATTTTTTTGTGTGTGTATGTGTGTGTTTATGCTTACATTTTTGGAGTTTCGTTTGAAACAAAACACGTATTATAATAATACAAGGCTAGGCAAGTGAATTAAATATTTATTATTTGACATATTTAATTAATTTATATTTTGATTAATAATATTCACAGTGTCCTTAAATCATATCTTGTGAATTAAAATGTTCATATTTTCCCGTGTTTATGTCGCGTCAGATAGGTATCCCCATATCAGTGTCAGGGCAAATAGGTTGTCAATTAATAGTGTTTTATTAGATGAAATTGGTTGCGAGCGTGAACATTAATGATAATAGTCGTCGCACTACAATCACACGTGCTCGGGAATCCACCAAGGTGAGTGCAAAAGCTGTTAAAGACGCCATTGAAGCTGGCGTTACCGCTAAAAAAGCTGAGGACAGTGTGGCGGCTCTTCGTGCTGAAATTTATGCCCTCAAAAGGGAAAATGACTCCTTGAAACGGGAGAAAAAATTTCTTAAGAAACTGAATGAGGGGGCAAAAATTGCGATTGCTAGGTTGGGTCACAAGGTGCGACATCTAGAATCAAAGGATTATTGGTGCGAAATGGCTAGATCTTTCATGGAAAGCGGTGTTTACCGTTGGCTTGAACTGCGCCAAGGCGCTATTGACGTGAAATTCAGTATGGAACTTAGAGTGGATCAAGCTGACTATCTTAGGTTCGTGAAAAAGAGTCTCCGAAAGGATATGCTAGATGTTAGCCACGATCCTCGGATGGAGACTCCCAAGGTTGACGGCGATGATGCAGAGGTATTTTGGCTGCACTTCTGAAGAAGATGAGCTTAAATTACCGGAAGGGGACCAATTGAATGAGCTCGTGCTGACAGAGGATTAGATTCAGAAGAACTATGCTAAATATGCACGGTCCTTTGGTTTTGCTTTGCATTTTGAGTCCCCCCAGTCATCAGGAGAATAGCATTTTGCTCGACATATAGTTTTGATGAGATTAGACCATTTTTTGTCTTTCATTTATGCTTTATGTCACTTCTCTAACAACGTTCTTCGAGAAGCCAATTTTGTGGCTAATATCATAGCTTAGTTTGACCCATACTTTAATACAAAGTTTTATTGAATCTTTGTGGTTATTACTCTGCCTTGTTCTGTGAATAAATCAACAATGGTATTCTTATTAGATTTGCCTCGATCCACTTAGGGAAACATTTTATTTTGTATTTTTCACGCTATATATCATTTGCACTACTGACCTCTTTGGGTCGAATGTGCATTCGGTATGCTATATTTTTTTTTTTGCGGTCTTTAGGGAATGAAATGTTGGGCTGACATTCGACCTCTTGGGGGGCGAACGTGTACTCAGCATGACTCTTTCGTGTTCTGTGCAGAACGAGTAATTAGATTGGCGTTCGACCTCTTGGGGCCGAACGTGCGTCCGGCATGACGCTTTTCGCGGTCTATGCGGAACGAGACATTTGATTGGCATTCAACCTCTTGGGACCGAATGTGTGTTCGACCTAACGCTTTTCACGGTCTATGAGGAATGAGGCATAGGATTGACATTCGACCTCTTGGGGCCGAATGTGCGTCCGGCATAACGCGTTTCGTGGTCTATGCGAAATGAGACATAGGATTAACATTCCACCTCTTGCGGTCGAATGTGCGTCCGACATAACGCTTTTCACGTTCTATGCGGAATGAGACATAGGATTGACATTTGACCTCTTTGGGCCAAATGTCCACCTTGATCGTGGTGGTTCACTTGGCCTTCCTTCTGTTTCATAGGTTCGACAATGTTACTTCATAATGACTCTTCTTGCAGTGTTAGCCAAGAGAAAGATTTCTATTTTTAATTGAAGATGGGGCTGAGCTCAGTTTCTTATTGAGTTGCTTACGTTTCCCAGATGTTATGTGGGATTCAAGCCTTTGTAGTTCGCACATACATAGCATTGTTACTTGATTGGTAATAATATCCTTATATTTTATGTTTAATTAGGAGCTTGTCAAACAGGTCTACAAATATTATTTTGTTACTCAAATATTATTATGTTCCTCCTTTAATTAATAGATTATCTTAATTGCATACTTATCATAATTTTTATATTGTTATAATTTAGAAAAGAACACAACTTGATGCCCGGAACTAATACTTTTGCTCCCAAATGAAATGGTATCAAACCATCAATAGTGCTACATTTAAGATATAAATATATATATACATACATAGATATATATTGTAAGTAAATATGAAAACTCACAATTATATATACGCCAAAGTTTTGGATTTAAGCCGAAAGGGTAATAAATAAAATAAAATAATCTAACCTATTAACTGGCTGTAAGATTAAATCTTACACCCGACTGTAAGATAAGCGAGACTCATTGAGAAAATGTTAAGCACCATATAATTCAACCAATATTAAGACCTCTCATAAATTGCACGAAAACCTCAAAATTTCCCAAATAATCACAAACACGAAAGAAATATCTCGTAAATTCTTAAATTGAACCAAACCGTAACGAACAAATGTCCCCTAAAATTCAAACTTCCACGAATATTATAAAAACTTTATAAATTGCATCAAAACCCAACCCAGAAGTGTTGAACAAATAATCCAAAATCTTCAAAATATTCAGCAAAGCCCCCAAATTTTTGAAAAGTCTCAAGAACTCCCTTTTTTATAAAACTGCATAAATAAATAAAAAAAACGAGAGGAGAGGAAGAAAATACCTAGCTTTCGCCTGTTTTCTTTTTCCTTGTTTTTGCTGCTCGTGTTCGTTAACTTTTTGGTGCTAGAGCTATGGTAGCACAAATAGATTGAGAGAGGGAGAAGAAATATGAGAGAGAAACGAGAAAACGAAGGAGAGAGAGAGAGAGATAAAAAAGAGAGGAGGATGTAGTGTGTTTTGTTTGTAAGAAAAGACAAAGTGAAAACAAAAATGGCCGGGAGGAAATCGTAGATGGGTATGAGGAAGGGAAAGTTGGTGTTTACAGAAAAGTAATAATTGGAAACAGATTTGGCACTAGTTGAGACAGGCTTCGTGCTTCTGGTTGCTGCTCAGTCGTCTTAGAGAGCGTGTTACGTTGCTAGTTAATGTTGTTGCGGAAAAGGCTTATTAGTGTAAGAGTTTAGTAAAATAGGCTTAGTAAAATGGTTGTGGAGTCCAGCCAGGGAGGAAGAAAGACGCTTATAAGTGAATGGATGGAGTGAAAATAAAAACAAAAATTGCATGTTTTTGTTATATGCTTATTTAGGGGGGGGGGGGGGGGGGGGCTCGTTTAATTCATAGAATTGAGCATTGAAAAAACTTTAATTAAGAGGTGTACAAAAATATAATATATTATACAGATTAGTTTTACATTTTGTAAGGTTTATTTGCTGATAAACTAGGGTACCTTCTTCGCATATTAGAAATAACACGGGATATAGCCTTTGCAGTTATTGCCTAATTTTATTACCTTCTAGTTTATTGAACGACCTTAAAGTTCCAGCCGCTACCCTATTAGACTCTGACATATATGGACTAAAACTACGCATACTTTAGCCTACTTTCAAAATTGACACTACTGTAAGTTAGTAGCCATATGTGGCAAAAGTATAAATATGGAGGTATGAATGTGATGAATTGTCTGATATGCATCAGGGGCACAACTCCCCCCTCTCACAGAGAGGTGGGCCCCACGCAGGGGAAACTCGTTAATTCATAGAATTGAGGATTGAAAAAACTTATGCTTTTCTATCTTCATCTGGATCAATAATGCAGTAGTAATGACTTAATTCAGTAAACTTTAATTAAGAGGTGTACAAAAATATAATATATTATACAGATTAGTTTTACATTTTGTAGGGTTTATTTGCTGATAAACTAGGGTACATTCTTCGCATATTAGAAATAACATGGAATATAGCCTTTGCAGTTATTGCCTAATTTTATTACCTTCTAGTTTATTGAACGACCTTAAAGTTCCAGCCGCGACCCTATTAGACTCTGACTCTCTTCCTCAAATCTGATAAATATGTTCCGAATGAACTTATCATATTTATAATGTACATGTTTCCAATACATAAATATTATATTACTACGTGCACTTTTCTAATACACAACTATTACATTTACTATGTACACTTTCCCTCATATACAAATATTATATTTACTATGTGAGCTTTTTTCATATACAAATAATATATTTATTATGTGCGCTTTTCGCATATACACATTGTTAAAATTTTGTGTCGTCATGTTCCTAACCCCCGTTTCCGTGTCCGTGTATCATAAGGCGTTTTTTGAAATTACATCTTGCAATGTAAAAATGTATTACTTGGCTTATTGAATATAATAACTCGTTGCTGTTGATAATTATTTCAAATATTTCATGACCCTTTACATTAACTTTAGTGAGACATACAAATTAGAGAAGTAATAAAGAGTTATTTCTCTTCTATTTTGATTTTTTACATACAAAAAGAGTATTATAGCAATATCATCAATAAGAAACCACTCTTTATTGCAGCAATGTCATCATGTTCCATTACCCACTTCCACCCATAGAAAAGAGTATATGACATTGAAACTTCTGAAACAAAAAATTTATATAAGAACCATAACATTTTTTTTACAAAGAATAACGTTTACTAGCATTTCCTAATGCAGTTATCTAGACCTATAGTGTCATTGTAAAACGTCATGAATCTAATTCTTTTTCATGTATTGAAACCAGGTTCAATTTGCATTTTACACAACGACCATGTTTATCTTGTATTCACGCATGATACCGGCAACTGGATTGATGGCAACCATTTTCAACATGTGTTACAGACGTTTGAGAAGACGCACTAGCCATTGGAGCCTCATTACTGATTGGTTGATCAGTTTTCATGACCTGGAGCCCCTATTTACACTTGGATATTGTTGGAGCCCCTATTTATACTTAAATGTCGCTGGTTGGTTTATCACTGAAGTGGGAGCTAGATTGTTATATCATTCAGAAATCCCACGACAAGCTCAGTAAATCTAATAACGTCCCGTAATCACGATTGGAGTTGGATGATGGCGATAGGTGTTGTAGGATTCCTAGGATTTTTATTCTATCTCTATCTATTTACATCTTAGTTGAGCGACACGCGAGGCTGAAAAAGCTAAGCGGGTGTTGAGAGTCACTAGAGGTGCTTTGGTTTCCTTTGTAGAGACAAATTATAGAGACATTCCACACATTATTCAGACCGAACGACGAAATAATTTTTTTTCTTGAGATTTTGAGGGAGAAACGTCATGTCCTCATCATCACCACCACATTGACTATCTTAGGACCCTCTTTGGACATAAACATTATTATGTTCTATAGCTCTTTTATCCTTCACTCGTTGAAGTATAAAAAGCATTAGTCTTTTTTAGCATCGTTCGTGCTATCTCTTTCTAATACAATTTCTAAAGCAATAAGGCCTTATATCATTAGACACTTTGGGCGTAGGAAGGCTTATCTTGTTGCTTGTGTGGTAGCAGCTACCTCTCACGTAGATTTTCTTTTAATTTTGTCAATCTAATTCACTTTTGGTTATATCTTTTATTGTCTTTGATTAATTAGCTTTATTTTTCTCCCGTGGCAGATATTGTTTTTAGTGATGTTTCATGAGAGACGTTCCAAACCTACATCATCACCTAGGTTTCCGACAAATATTTTTGTTGGAGCCTTGATGTGTTCAGTGCAATTTACATTTGTGAATGCCCCCCCCCCCCCCCCCCAATTGGATAGATTTTCCATATCCTCAAAACTGCACCACTCTTGGTTGAAAGATCATGACGATCGAGAAGTTGGCATCCACATTTGTGAATAGCCAAGTTTTCTTCTCGGTTCTATGTGGCAGCAAAGAGCATATATTCTTGTTGTATGCAACCAACTTTGTGGTGGCGTTGGTCTTCATTCTTGCTTTTGTGCCCGAGACTAATGGTATAAAGTAAGAAAAAATAGATCAGCGAGTTTGGACACAACATTGGTTTTGGAGACGACATGTGACAAATAGGTAATGGTCTTTCTTTCCTTCTTGGTATTTTTGATTTATATGAAGTTTGGTGTTTTCTAATGCAGATGTTGCTTTCCATGTACATGCCTCCACAAGAAATGAAAGGGTTTGAAGTCAGATTTAGTTAGGTAACTTTGGCATTTTATATACAATTATCTTGTACATTGGAGCACATGTCCTTCTGTACAGGATATTACCCGGCTTCTTTCCCAACTAAACAAATTTTATATATAATTTTATACTTCCACTTATTTTCTAAAACAACCATGTTGTTAAAATTTATAATTATCAATAAGATTATCATAATCACACCCTTCAAATATGTTCCGAATGAACTTATCATATTTATAATGTACATGTTTCCAATACACAAATATTATATTATTAAGTGCACTTTTCTAATACACAACTATTACATTTACTATGTACACTTTCTCTCATATACAAATATTATATTTACTATGTGAACTTTTTTCATATACAAATAATAAATTTACTATGTGCACTTTTCTCATATATATATATAGTTAAAATCTTGTGTCGTCGTGTTCCTATCCCCGTTTCTGTGTCCGTGCATCATAAGGCGTTCTTCGAAATTACATCTTGCAATGTAAAAATGTATTTCATGGCTTATTAAATATAGTAACTCGTAGGTGTTGATATTTATTTCAAATATTTCATGACCCTTTAAATTAACTTTAGTGAGATATACAAATTAGAGAAGGAATAAAGAGTTATTTCTCTTCTATTTTGATTTTTTACATACAAAAGAGTATACAAAAAGAGTATTATAGCAATGTCCTCAATAAGAAACCACTCTTTACTGCAGCAATGTCATCATGTTCCAATACCCACTTCCACACATACAAAAGGGCATTTGAGACTGAAAGTTCTGAAGGAACGAATTTATATAAGAACTAGAACATTTTCTGTAAATAATTAGGTTTATTGGCATTTCCTAATGCAATTATCTAGACCTGTAGTGTCATTGTAAAATTCTAGGAACTCTAATTCTTATTCATGTACTAGAACCAGGTTCAATTTGCATTTTACAGAACGACCATGTTTATCTTGTATTCATACATGATACCGATACATGATACCGACTGCTGGATTGATGGCAACCATTTTCAACGTGTATTACAGACGTTTGGGAAGACGTTCACTAGCCATTGGAGCCTCATTACTGATCGTTTGATCAGTTTTCATGACCTGGTGCCCTTATTTATACTTGGATATCGCTGGTTGGTTTATCACTAAAATGGGAGATGGATTGTTATATCATTCAGAAATTCACGACAAGCTCAGTAAATCTAATAGGGTCTCGTAATCACGAGTGGGGTTGGATGATATAGGTGTTGTAGGATTCCTAGTATTTTTATTCTACCTTTGCCTCTTTACATCTTAGTTGAGCGGACGCGAGGCTAAAAAAGCTAAGCGGGTGTTGGGAGTCACTAGAGGTGCTCTGGTTTCCTTTGAAGAGACAGATTATAGAAACATGCTAAACATAGTTCAGACTGAACGACAAAAGAATTATTTTCTTAAGATTTTGAGGGAGAAACGTCATGTCCTCATCATCACCACCACATTGACTATCCTAGGAACCTTTTTAGGCATAAACGTTATTATGTTCTATGGCACTTTTATCCTTCAGTCGTTGAAGTATAAAAGCATGATTCATATCTAAGCATATAAGTGAAATGCATTTAAAAAATAAGGTGGCTATCCATATATCATCTAATAAAGTCTTTCGTTCGTGCTATCTCTCTCTAATACAATTTCTAAAGCAATGTGGCCTTATAACATTAGATGATGTGGGTATAGGAATGTTTATCTTGTTTCTTGTGTGGTAACAGCTACCTCTCAGGTATATTTTCTTTTAAGCTTGTCTTTATTAATTTAGAAAAGGCATATGATAAAGTACTTCGAGAGGTATTATGGTGGTGCTTGGTGAAAAAAGGGGTGCCCATTAAATATCAACATCATAAAAGATATAGAGTTTGCACTTGTGGTGGTTTAACACACGCATTTCATCTTACAATTAGCTTACATTAGTGGTCAGCTCTACGCGCATTTTTGTTTGTTTGCTATTGTAATTGATGAAAGCACCAAAACCATCCAAGATCGAGTACCATAATGTATGTTGTTTGCAGACGATATTGTCATCGATGAGACAAGAACATGAGTTAAAGTCAAACTAGAGCAGTGGAGACAAACGTTAGAAGCACAATGTTTTCAACTATGTCGAACAAAAAAAGAGTACATTGAGTGCAAATTTAGCAAGCAACAACGAAACAGGGCCAAGAGATACCGAGAAGCATGCATTTTTGGTACTTAGGCTCCATACGACGGAAAGATGCAGAGCTAGATGGAGATGTCAACCACCGCATCCAAGCTGGATGGACAAAGTGGAAGGGTGCCACAATGATTCTGTGAGATCGTAACTTTCCTTTACTTTATTGTTGCACTCTTCCACTTTGTTTTATTGCTCCAAGTGTTGAGCTACTACGCAAAGTCATGCACAAAAAGATGAACGTAACACATATGTGAATGTTGCGATGGATGTGCGGTAACACCAGAAGAGACAATGTGCAAAATGAAGATATTCAACATAAATTAGGTGTTAAACGCAACCCATAGATGTACCAGTACGACACGTTAAGAATTTTGACTTAGAGTGTATGACTAGAGCTCGTGGGAGACTGAAGAAAACGTGGATGCAGGTCATACAGAACGACATGAAGCTTAAAGACATATACTTCTCAACTGTAACGACAAGAGACGGAAAATTAATGTTAACAACTCGACGTGATTCATTCATAGTTCATATAGTCTACCCAATTTATTGGGATTACATGCTTGATTGTTATTGTTGTTGTTTTGTGCTAATCTAGTCCTTATATTGTGAAGCTCTTTAATGTTAATGTTGAACATATTTGATAAAATGATATTTTGAGTTTCAATGAAATTGTTTTTTTTTTGTGTGTGTGTGTGTTTATGCTTACATTTTTGGAGTTTCGTTTGAAACAAAACACATATTATAATAATACAAGGCTAGGCAAGAAAATTAAATATTTATTATTTGACACATTTACTTAATTTATGTTTTGATTAATAATATTCACAGTGTCCTTAAATCATATCGTGTGAACTAAAATGTTCGTATTTTCCCGTGTTCATGTCGCGTCGGATAGGTATCCCATGGGCAAATAGGTTGTCAATTTATAGTGTTTTATTAGATAAAATTGAGTTTTTGACAAATTACCTCCACGTGTTATGGTAAATTGGTAAGTTACCTCCTTGTGAAAAAATAGTTGGCCAAATACCCTTCTCGTGATCTCAAAAGTTGGCATTTTACTCCCTTATGCTTGAAGGTGTAGTCCACTCTCCCTTAAATGAGAGTGAGGGTTAGATTTATTTTTTGAAAAATACTTTTATACCCGTATTGCTTTAAGAAAATGTTGTATCTTTTAATTCAGTATTAAAACTATCAAAAATTATAAAACTAAATTAAATTTAAAATAAAATCTAAGATATATACATGTAATGCCTTGTTTCTTAAACTTTTGTTTAAAAAAAGAAAAGAAAAGAAGAATATAGTACAATCAAATTCGAAATTACACTAATGAAAGTATTAGTATTGATGAGGGTATTTTAGTCTTTTAATATAAAATTTACAATACAAAGTTTTTCAAGGAGATGATGTGCCAACTTTTGAGATCATAGAGGGTATTCGACCAACTTATTTTTCACAAGTAAATTGCCAATTTACCATAACACATAGAGGTAAGTTACCAAAAACCCAATAAAATTTCACAATCCAAGACTATCGAAAGTATTTAATTTACTCAAAAACTCGTCTAAGAAGCTCCAGACATGTTCTTCTAGCGTGTTCGACACGACAACTGAATAAATTTTTTAGCAACGCACTAGTATATTGTCGATCACATACACTTGAGACACGTCGAACCGTACCCGAGTAGCGATATAAAGTATTTTTATGCATCGCATTTTATAGTGTCACAATCATCCATGGTCCAACATTCTCCAAACATAATATAACCAAAACTTTTGTTATGAATGAATGAACAAACCAGAATTGACAAAACACAAAAACGACGTCGTATCCTCGCAAATTGAGACCATTTCAAATCCCATTCCCACCACGTTCCTCTTCATTTTCAACCCAAAGAGCGGCAAAAAAACCTCACGTGGCTCCCACCATGTCCTTCTCTGCCGCCCGCCGGTCGTCCATTTCACCTTTCCGGCACCGTAAACCTCCTACTCCTCCGCCGCCGCAGAAGAGCAACCTCCACCACACCACCTCCTCCTCAACGCCGTTGACGAACAATGTCGCCGCTAACTCGCCTCCGCCGAGAAAGTCCAAGGAGAATGTATCGGTTACAGTTCGATTTCGACCTCTCAGGTGATACAGATCTTTTCAATTTTGAAGAAAATGCTTTAGGTTTTGAGGTTGGAGAGTATTTTAGTCTGTGTGCTTGTGTTTGCAGTGGTAGGGAGATTAGTAAAGGCGACGAAGCGGCGTGGTATGCTGACGGAGACTATACGGTGCGGAATGAGTACAATGCTGATATTGCGTATGCCTTTGGTTAGTATATGCTCTCTGCAGGCATGAACTCTTGTGAATAGATTGTTCGGTGAGTGAATGATTGTAAAGTAAATTTGATTGTCGAAGGTTGAGGTACGAGAAGCTAATTGTGTCGATTTGCATTATTCACATCTCTGGTTGGAGTGCTTTGGTGTTGGTGACTAATTTTTTTTGTTTACACGATGCTACCCTGGACTTGCATTGCCTTCCTGCAGATTTATCCAAGCTACCTCATGGTCTAACTACTTTAAATGAAAACTTGCCTCCTAATTTACTACTTTTGTTTAGTTTTTCGGCGATGTTTGAAATTGTATGTTGAAGTTGTTTTGGAAATTGGTGAGGTCTTTTTGGCTGTTAAGGTGTGCACTTACACGAAATGGCTTTACATGGTTTTTGTTTTGATTTACTTGCGAAACCTCTTTTATCTTTCTTGGTTCTTTCTGCTCCGATATTTTAAGAATTAGTATATGTTTTTGGTCCTAGACAGAGTATTTGGTCCTGCAACGACCACTCGCCAAGTTTACGATGTTGCAGCTCAGAATGTTGTTAGTGGTGCAATGGAAGGAATAAATGGTAATTACTTTCATCACTTCTATCCTTCCACCTTTTTATCTGTACCGTAATAGTTCTAATGCATGCTGCTGAAATTCCTTTTCTGCTGAGTTATCTATGTACCGTTTCAAGTCTCTACAGTTGCCTTCAAGTATTATTCCTCTTAGAATTATGGTTGCGTATAATTTAAAGCATGCAGTCATTTGAAGCTCTCATATATGGTCAATGCTTAGAACACAAGTACTTTTGAAGAAAACTTGCACGGATGTGATATGGAACGATATGGTCGGCAAATAATGAAAATAAGTTATTCAAGAAATAATTTGGAGAAAAGAAATTTTATGACTGATTAAGTGTGCTTCTTCTTTGGTTCTCTGGGGCTTAAATGGTTGTTTTCTTGTTCTACTGTTTTTTTTTGCCTGTTCGTTATCTTTTTCCTGTTACGCATGCTTGAATGGCTATAAATTTCTAAATGTTTAGTTGGCTAGGAAATTGATCCATGCTCATTTCATCACTGCTTGGTTTTCCTATTAACCTGTTTAGGTAAGATATTACTGATTACTTTTGTATCCTTTTGGGCTTCTGCAGGCACTGTGTTTGCATACGGTGTTACTAGTAGTGGGAAGACACATACAATGCATGTAATTACTAATTTCCTCCCTTTGCACTTTCTTTTTTAAATTTACTCCCAAGCAAAATAGTGTACAAATGTGGGGGGAAAACTAGTATGGTTAGTTTGGTTATTTTTGAAGTAAACTTTAGCCGAGAGCGGTACCAGATTGATATATGTCTTGCCTTCTAGGCACACACCAATTTGTTACTCCTTAGCCTCCATTGTTCATCTTATCTGATGGCACCTGAATATGCCAAGTTTATTTATTGGATAGTAGGTGCCCTTCATATCTGGATTCCTCATGAAAGCCATCCTTTACATATGAAGGATATCATATGGTTTTGCTCTTGCAATGTTTTTATACATGCACTTCGCTAGACGTGGTTATATTTATGTATTTTTTGAAATGACAAGGCTGTGCCTGCTCTTTACTGTTATAGGGGGAGCAAAAGTCACCAGGGATTATTCCGTTGGCGGTTAAAGACGTTTTTGGAATCATACAAGAGGTATTTTACTCTTTCTTAGGTGGAATACTCGGAATCGCTTGTGTTTATGTTTCCCTATTAAAAAAGAAGTATTTCTGTTCTAAATGTTGGATGGCATCTAATACGATCAGACACCTGGACGGGAATTTCTCCTTCGCGTATCATATTTGGAAATATACAATGAGGTGAGTTTCTCTTCATTGGTGTATCTTTTGCGTCATTTATTTTATATTCAGGAATGCAAAATACTTCATTGATTTTTTAGTATGGGATGTGAATGGAGAGGATGTATTGGCATTATCTATTTTTCTTGTCCTTGGATGTTGTAAACTAGTTAGGTTCACTAATTGACACAATTTCAGAGAGTGGGAAATTTATAAGTTGGCTTAAAATGAACTTCCGTGTAAAATGAACCCTATTTGTAGATAAAGGGGCCGTGTTTTGTTATGTGGTGTCTTTAGGTTATACCAAGTCAAGCTCTACAAGTATGATTTTTAATTCATCAGAACTGCTTCCCCTGCTCAGAACATCCGCCTGTATGATATCTTGTTATATGCTAGTTTGATCTGTGCTTGTTCTGTGACTGTCCTCATTTCTTTAGTTCGGACTACATCGCTGGGTGATAGAAATGTTATCCCTGTTAATCCAACATGTAAATGATGATTGTTATAGTCAATTACATATAACATGTTCTTTATCGTGTTAATATAAGCTTTGGTATGTGATAAGCTTTATGAAAAATTATAATTCAGTTCAGTATAAAAAACCCTACTTGAGGGTTTGGTTATTTCACCATTACCATCTATAGAAAGAGGTTCGTCTTCTAGGCTTCCCAAGTAGAATGTTACATACACGTGAAGGAGTGTGTTAAACTCAATTAGTTATTAACCATAGGGGCTTAAACAGTTACATGTCAGTCCTTTTGCCATCTTACTGCATGATCATGTATTGCAGTTTTGGCATTGTACTTATGAAAATAAATTGAATCTGATTTAAACTTTTGCTGTTCGGTTGATTAGGTCATCAATGACTTGCTTGATCCCACCGGCCAGAATCTTAGAATACGGGAAGACTCTCAGGTAATGTTCATAAAATATTATTGGTTTGCATTTTTTGTTTTCGTCTATCACATATCACTTGTAATGATTATTTTCAGGTGTCCTAGCCATTAAGAATGGTACTTTTATATCTTTTATGCTGTGATTGATACCTGAAGTTTTTTTGTTATCAATACATCATTATTTGACTGGTTAGCCGCCTGCAAATTGAATCTGTTCCGATGTAGTATCACTAAATTGATTGGCAGTGCTTATCTAACTCCACCTTATATCATGAAAAGAAGATCTGCCATGTTGAATATTATTAACATGCATACTCAGGTTTTTTCAATTACTAATTTGGAAGAACACATTAAGTTTTTAACCTAGCATGGATTTCTCGATCAAAATTGTATTGTTTATATGCTAATCATTGTAAAGGTCATTTTGGTGGATTGAACATTTTGTTCTAATATTGTTTCTCACGGCACCCAGAATAATTGTATCACTTGACCTCTCAGTCACAAGTGAAACGTCTAACCAACAGTCCATGCTTCGTCGTCTGATGGATCAAACGATTGAATCAGAGATTTTTATCTTATTTAGTATTCCATGCTTCACTTGGTTTATTAGACATTTTTGTCGCCAATAACACTGTGAAGTAATTATCTCTTGAGGGCTAAATAGATTCTGTTTGCCTTGCCATGTTTCAATGTCTTAAGTCTGCATCACTTTCAATGTGTTTGTCTCGCTGTTTATTTCATTTTCTGGAGTTCAATATCCATGTTGGTTTGTGTGAAATTCACAAGATTATCATCTTTGAATTTTTTTTTTTTTTTTACATAGAGTAATAAACTGTAATTGCAGGGAATATATGTGGAGGGAATAAAAGAAGAGGTTGTTTTATCACCTGCACATGCTCTTTCACTGATAGCATCTGGTGAAGGTATGTTTTTTCATTAAAAGATCTTGGGAAGTGTTTTTTATTACTTTATCATATGCTGTTTTTTCTTTTCGATTTTATGCTCAATAAACATTATACATTATCATCGTTATTGTCTTCTCAAGCATTATTTCATTGGATCGTGCTGTATAAACATGTACTGGTCTTAATACTTGTACGCTTATATCTGCATCTCTTCATTTGTTAATATAACTTTTTGATTTGTGTCGTTTCTGTTGATACAGAGCATAGACACGTGGGCTCTAACAACTTCAATTTGCTCAGCAGTCGAAGCCACACTATATTTACCTTGGTAATGCAACTCATCTTCTAGCTCTTGAGTTTTGTGTATATTGCATGCAACAACATCGTTCTGTCATTTTGCTACTGTTTTATTCTTTAGAATATATTTTCAATTGTGAGTGCCATCGTTTTTTTTTTTCTCCTTTTTGATGAATTTGAGTGCTGTAGGCTGTATGTATTTTTGACCTAGAATTAGATGGGCTGTAAATGTGTTTGCATTGTACATGGAGAATTATGCAAGGACTGGGACAGTGGGTTTCATACAAAAGTTTTTTCACTGGATTTAGATGTATTGTCACCCCAGTTCATCTTAATTATGATTTTAACTAAAGGAGTGGTAAACCAAATCACAAAACCAAACATTTTATTTAATATGGAAGTCCAAATGAATTGAGTTTTTTGATCACACACACACACACACACATATATATATATATATATATTCTTTTGAATGATGTTGAAGATCATCAGTTGGTTTGGTTTGAAATGATGTTCTCAGTGATATTCTTTATTGCAGTAAGCTTGCTCTTAATGGCTTTCTTCCTTGCAGACAATTGAAAGCAGCTCAATTGCGGAAGATCAAGGAGAAGAAGTGGCGCTGTCGCAATTAGTATGTATTGCATAAGATTTTTAAGTTAAACCAGCCATAAAGTTTTACAGAAAACGTTTTCCAGTAACCTGTTTTATAATGTCCTTCCATTCTTATATATTCTATTCCATCTGGAGGATTATTAGGAGTGAATTTTCTTGTATGGAATGTAGTGTGGATGTTTGGTCACGATCGCACTAAACTCTTTTACAGCACTTAATTGACTTGGCAGGATCTGAAAGTTCGAAAACAGAGACAACTGGGTTGAGGAGAAAAGAGGGTTCATATATAAATAAAAGCTTGCTTACGCTGGGCACTGTAAGACACGTCCTCATGTCGTCCTTATGTTTTAATATGATTCTGAATTCATGATACATTTTGTAAGACCAATTCTCATTTGTTCTTGGCTAACAGGAACCAATCATTTTCTTTTCTCCAAGTTTCGAACGTTCCTTTATTGTTCAAGACTTCAATTTTAAATGAGTCGCTTTATCTCAAATTGTCACTTGTCCAATTAAGTGCTCTTTGCTGTTTCTGGATTTAAATAATATAGAGCATCATTCTTAATATTCATTTAAATACCTTCGTAAGTATTTGGTTGATAATGCACATGAATCAGAACTTTTGTATTGTCTAGCAACAAATACTAATAATTTATGGTTTTGTGTCTAAATTTCACATCTTATATGTATGTCAATCTTACGTCAACTGTGACCATTATATTTCAATAATATTCTTTGTTAATATAGGTGATATCGAAGCTAACAGATGGAAAGTCCACTCATGTACCTTATCGAGATTCAAAATTGACACGCTTGTTGCAGTCATCTCTTAGTGGCCACGGACGAGTCTCCGTAAGTTTTACTGCACTATTTTTGTAGATTCATGAGACTTGCGAATTATTTGTCTGAGATTTTTGGCTGCTTGCAAAAATTCTGATTTTTCCTCGCATGTTTACAGCTTATTTGCACATTGACACCAGCCTCCAGCAACACGGAGGAGACACACAACACTCTTAAGTTTGCTCAACGTAGTAAGCACGTGGAGATCAAGGCCTTTCAAAATAAGGTAAAAAAAATCCAATTCTTGACCATGCGTGTACAAAGCAAGGACGCATTTGGAAAGTTGTCAGAGCTCTTCACGATCTTCTTTTCTCTGTCTATACAGATTCTTGATGAGAAGTCTCTCATCAAGAAGTACCAGAAAGAGATATCTAATCTAAAGCAAGAACTTCAGCAATTAAAGAATGGTATGATGGAGAAACAAAATATGATGGCACCTAGCCAAGAAGATCTCGTTAATCTGAAGCTCCAGGTTTGATCTTCTACAAATGTTCTCTAGTGCCCGCACAAACTTTTCCCTATAGCTTTAGTTTATTTATTGAAGAACAGATTGATAGGGAGATTGGTTATACTAATTATGGTATCCTTCTTCCTCTATACTGGCCTTTCAAGACTCACTCCTTATCGTTGTTCCATAAAACAAATTTATGTCGTATGTAGTTTCACATGTATAGTTATTGCCATCCATCCTGGTTTCTCTCTATACTCTAACCTGAACATATATTTGCTAACATTTTAAATTTTCATAGGCAGGACTTCTCCTAAGTTAGGATTGCCAACACTGGACCCACAAACTTGTGAAAACAATTTTATTTGCAAATTTTTGGAAAACAAGGATTAGGAACTTATCACATATTAAGAACATAAGGTTACCATCAGTGATGGGGATTTATGTGGGTTATTGTGTATGTTCTTTTATAAATGAATCCTACATCTTTTTGGCATAATTCCATGCAATTATTACCTCTGAATACTTGAGTGTTTTGTCGGATTATCAATGTGTATTTCCTGTGTTTGCAACGCTTAAGTTATCACATTAGATCTCCTTTTATTGACATCCTAAGCATGCACAATTAGCTTTTGTTCAGTTTAATGTCTTATCACTTTAAAACGTGATTCTATAGGCATCTTAAGATGAAGCTTGTGGCGAGAATTTTGTGTGGAGATTTAAGTACCCTTGAAATTTCCCAAGCTGGCATTTTAAATGGCACTGAATTTGCAAAATATAGTTGCACTTGTATGGACTGATTCTGGATATGATGTTTGTACTGCAGTTAGAAGCAGGGCAGGTTAAGTTGCAGTCGAGATTGGAAGAGGAGGAACAAGCCAAAGCAGCTTTAATGGGAAGGATTCAAAGATTAACCAAGCTGATCTTGGTTTCTACCAAAAACACAATTCAACCTAACAACCCTGAAAAAATTAGCAACAGGCGGAGGCACTCATTTGGGGAAGATGAGGTACTATTTAGAGAAGTTTAATATATTAATATCAAGAAGCTATGTGTGAATTGCTCATAAACGGTTAGTCAAGTAAGGTTTTCTTTTCTTGTTTCACCAAAAAATGTATGAGAGGGTGCACTAATTACCAATAAGGTATGCTCATGTATCACAATTGTAAATTAATTTGATGAAATCTTTAGTGCCAACTTAAAAAAGTTATTGGTTCAGTGCAAATTTTAGCCATTCTAGTAACATATGATAATCTTCTACAATATATGCATAACATATTGGCTGATTTATTTTTCATTGTTTTCTGGAGTTCTTGTTACTTGTAACATTTATATTTTTATTCCGTCCTTAACGAAACATGTATTGTTTAATTTGTTTTCATATGTTATCTTTGCAATTGTCTTACATGTGAATGGAAACTTTTTTAACTTTCCTGAAATTGCCCTCGAATCCTTTTAACATCACTATTCCCTTTTTTAGGTTTCCTGAAATGTATTTCCTAACTCATCCTCAATTGTTTTACTAGCAGTCAGTTTCGGTAGGTAGAGTTGGAACAGAAAAAAGGAAGAAACTGACACCAGTCTTTTAATATTACCCCAAGTAAAATTTGTAGACACTAACCATTTTGAGTTAAAATGATAAACGAGCCTGTTGATTTAAGATAGATGAATATGAAACTTTCTGCGAAGACGAAATATGAGATGGAATTTCTTTAGGCGTGTGTATTGAATTTATTGATGATTTCTTACTTTTCAATACTATTTGAAGTCAGTTTCAGATATCTTCTTGAATATCACCACTTCAAAGTTTTATACATCCTTATAGTTGTATCTATGTTTCTTGCTTATACAGCTAGCATACTTGCCAGATAGAAAACGAGATTACTTGATAGATGATGATGCCGGAAGCATTGATTCTGAAGTTTCCGGAAGAAGTGACATCACAAACCTTGACGAGTTAGTCAAAGATTTCAAAAGCAACAGAAGGAGAGGGATGCTTGGCTGGTTTAAACTAAAAGTAAAGTCATGTATTGCCTTTTTCATATGTGATGTTTACCTGTTTCATATGCTATGCACACTTTTAGCAGCATGACCAAAGTTGGGACGTCATATTAGTTTCTAAATGTCATTGCGTGGAATATGACGTGATAGTGCTTTGATTCAGTCGTCATATTGGGTCTGAAAGATCTAACTAGTTTTCTCTTGAAGCATGATTATCATTGCTTTTGTATATTGATTTTCACCATCTGTCTCATGACATAGTGAGATCAGATTGTAGGCCTTAAATTAACTGTCCATAGATGAGTCAAAGAATGGTGAAACATGATCCTTTCAGATTAATAACACATGTTTTGATATTGTGGGTGCAGAAAACTGAAAGTGTTACTTCATCAACAGATGCTGATTTTGAGAGTTCTGCCAGTGGTTCGCCTCCTTCCTCAAAATCATCTCAAAACAAGGTTATTTTTAGTGATATGAAAGGTGCACAGAGGAAATCAATCAGTAGAAAAGTTGATGGTGCTTCACCAGCTGATTTTATTCCTCAAAGAACTCAAGCAGGTGATTTGTTTAGCGCGGCTCTTAATCAGCAACGCCTCCCGCCGGTGAGTGTTTGGTTATCATAATACAACTTGACTATTAGATGCTCAATAGTATGAAATAATATCTTGCTGTCTTTTTCTCTTTCCTTCATCCTAGTTTTTGACTGTTTTTTTTTTCTTCTTGTCTTACGATTGCCAAGCTAGTTGTTTCTTGGTTTACTTACTTTTTCAGTTCTATTTAGAGTGCTTGTATTTTAAGTGAAACACTCCCCGTGACCTTAGTATTCAGTTGGCCATCATGTGTTTCCATTTATCATTTTGAAGCCATTTGTTTATTTTATTTCAGCAGCACTTTGTCAATTGTCTTGCTTCTGTATGCCCAAGTCTTTCCTCATAATGAATAATCATTTTTTTGTATGTTTCTGCCTTCCGATTATCTATTATCTATAATTCTGTTTGCTTTCAATTCTCAAGAGTCTTGTAAGCTTGCCCATGTTATAATTAATCGTTATGGCTTTATGATTCTTTTTCTTTCTTAATGTATGGGTTCATAATAGTAGGTTAGATAGAGTGAAGTCGCAATAAATACACGTCTTTAAATAGTGGCCATAATTTTTTGTGGATCTCTGGTTCGACATAGAATTGCCTGACAGTATACCTGTCAGGTTAACTTTTGACAGCTACCGCACTGCTCTTATCTACCAGAATTAGATAACTAATCCATTTATGCTAGTATTCTGAGTGGGTAGTAATATTCCGCCACATTGTCTATTTTTCTCCCCTTTAAGCATTAACATGTCATGTAGAGTGGAAGCACCATCGCAGATCAAATGGATCTTTTCCGGGAGCAAATTAAGATGTTAGCTGGTGAGGTGGCTTTGTCGACCAGTTCTCTGAAAAGATTATCAGAGCAAGCAGAAAAGAATCCTGAGGACTCACTAGTTCAGGTTAGTCTACGCCGTCAGTATGATTATATATCGACATGCTTTTTCCCTCTTCCAAACTGGAGATTTATGATGCCAATTTTAGTAAAAAGACATTTCTAAGTATCATTTTCTTTTGCAATATTTGTTGACAGCATGGTGTATTTAGTGTTGTTGCTTTAGTGTTAAAGTTGTTGACATGCTTGCCAAGATGATCCATTGATCCTTTGTGTGCTCTGCTTACCCGTTTACATCTTTGCATCCTTAAATGGCCCAATTTGTCTTTGCACATATGTTTAATACTCAAAGTTTGTCTGAGTTGAGATTAAACTGAATAGATAGAGAATCTGTTTAGTCGTTTTACAGACTTAGTTAAGGGTCTTGTTTGTTGTTCTATGGTATCTTGGTGTAGGAACACATTCTAAAGCTGAAGGATGAAATTAGAGAAAAGAAACTTCAAATGCGGATTCTAGAGAAACGCATGGTTGGATCAGTGGAGATCTCCCCTTACAGTTCAAGCACTTTTGAGATGTCTCAGGTAAGATTGTTATATGTGCCACAAACATGCAGACTTTGAAATTACATGCTTCCTGAATATGCAGTCCATAACCTCGTTAGCATAAGCATATACCAGTTTTCTCGAAATTATCTTGTTTCCTTCCAAGTGTGTATTTGCATCTCTTATGTTATTGGTTTGTTAGGCCTGTTAACTTTGTAATTCATGCATACCTCTCGATATATTTGGAATAAAACATGTAGACTTGCTCGTTATTTTTAGAGTTTACATTGGCAGTCATCACATGACGCAGAATAGCAGAACTTTTGCGCAGGACACTTCCTCATTCATTTCCAACTTTTCTCTCGGAGACATTACTGAATGACATTTCATGCAGTATACACAAATCAATTTTGTATTTCTTTGAAGCTTTAATTTTCATCCTACTGAATAGGATCATTTTGTCATGCATTTTCCGCAAGTTGTGGCAAATATCCAATTTAAAGTGAGTGCCTTTATTTCTTTGAATATATTTATAACTGAAGCCTAAAGTTTTAGTTGATTGAATCTTAAAAAAAGATGGAATAACCTACTAATTAGTTGTTAAGTTGTATTAAACTGGAAGCAGTAGTTTAGATACCTCTTTAGCCACGTTAAGATTTTCTGACTTCACTCTTTAAAGCACTTTAACAATAATGATCGTGATTGTATTAGTTCTCTGACGGCAGAAAATTATGATTTGTATGCCATTGTGCAGGCTTTGTCTAGGCTTGCTGCTCAAGTAAATGAACAGGCTTTCGAGCTTGAGGTATGTTCAAATCATCCTATTGTTCCTTGTATTTTTGTGACAGTTTAAATTGGAAATGAACTAACTAATTTGTTCCACTTCTAACCATAATTGACAAAGATAAAATCAGCGGATAACAGGGTTCTCCAGGAGCAACTTCAACAAAAGGTAAATATCATCTTGAGATTGTCTTTTTATTTTAATACCTCCATAGATCAAAATTTTGGTTTCCACACGTGTTTTGTCTTGCTACATATTAGAAATGCTTGCTAGTTTCAAGAGCTTTTCAGAATGTTCTGAATAAACCATGAAAATATTTGTTTCAATAATTTCTAAAGTACCTTAAATGTTTGTTTTCACCGAGTCAAAAGAAGAAACATGTTGGTGTTTTTGATGGAAATGTTTACACTTTTTCCTCCAATATTAACTTCCCTATGACTAATTATTGACTGTTTCTAGACATTGGAGAATGCTGAGATGCAAGTAAGCATCACTTTATTGAGGCAGCAGGTGGCAAATATAAATCTTAGAAGTTCAGATAGCAACCGGTGGATAAACTGCTCCGAAGAATCTCTGGACATCATAAAGGAGAGGAGTGAGATTAATTCATGTGAAGAAACATCTCTTGATGAAAATACACCAACTAGTGCCATTAGCTTGGATCGAGCATTCAACCATGAGGATGCAAAAGAGCCCTACAGCGATCCCTTCTTAAAACCCCAGCTTCTTGTGCAGGTGGATATTTTTAAGTTCTAACCTTTTTTTTCTGGTCATTGTGCTTTTCTGTTCGCAAATGGCTTCATTTTTCTTTTATGCTTCTCATTATTAGCCATTTTGGTGTCATTATTATTTTGTTCCTTATCTGAACCCCCAGGCTTCTGAGATAGAGTCCTTAAAGCAAGACAGGGTTAAACTCCTTGAAGAGAAGGATGGACTACAAATTCACTGCAAACAGCAAACTGACGAAGCTTCATATGCAAAAGAGCTTGCTGCGGCAGCAGCAGTTGAGCTTCGTAATTTGGCAGAAGAGGTGACAAAACTCTCCTATCAAAACGCTAAACTCAGCTCTGATCTGGCCGCTGCAAAAGAGACACGCTGTAAAGCAAGTTGCTGTCAGAGATCTGCTTCTTTTGATAGAAGACAAAATGGAACAAATAGTGGTCGATTTGATACACGCTCGAAAAAGTCAGATAATAGATTATCTATGGAAGAATTTGAGCAGGAGTTAAATGCAAGATACCAGAGAGAAGCCTCTTTGGTAGCTGCATTATCTGAACGAGATAAAGTAGAAGCTGATTTGAGGAAGAAACTCGAAGGTGCAAAGAGGCACGAAGGGAAGTTGGAGAATGAACTTGCTAACATGTGGGTTTTGGTTGCAAACATGCGCAAGTCGGTTGCTAGCTTTGATGAGACTTCAGTTGAAGGGCTTGACTCCTCTAGTAGATTTCCTTTACCTGATAGACGGCAGATAGCAACATTTTATGATAATGAGGAAAGTGAAAGTGTTGAAGCGTACTCCCTCGAAGAGTTGAAGTCTCGCTATTAATCTGGGAAGGACCCGAACATCAAAATTGTAATATATGCACATTACCCCACTTTTTTCTTGTAACGTATATATAGTTACATATTTATGCTGCATTTAACATAACACTTTCATGAACATTATATTAGCAGTAGATTTTGTTTTTTAACGGAAGTTAACACATGAGGTAATATGTCGTTAATGATATAAATTACTTCACATATATATATATATATATATATAAAATTAATTAACCTGTACGTGATTTTAGACCGTGTATGGTGACGTGTACGACTGCATCTAGGTGCACAAACAGTATTCACTCACCCATCCAGCTCTTCGACATCATAAAGTCCAGGTAATTATTAATGTTTTTATTTATTTATTTTTGTGTGTGTGTTTAAAAATAAGTGAAAGATGCACTGACTATTTATGATACCATATGTAATAATTCGCTAAAATCATCTTTCCCGAAACCTGCCTTGAGAATTTGTTTGATGTACGTTTGTAAATGTTTATCTTTTTGAAGTTCTGATTTACTATGAAAAAACTGAGGTTCGATTTAAGCAAATAAGATATTGTAATCCACATTACGTTGAGTTTTGCCTCCATTAGTATTTCTTGTAGAACGGTAAGGGCAAACATGAGATTTTTATTGAATTTGTTCTGTGATTAAAAAACTTGCTCCTTTGTACTATATATATCATATGCCTTACTTTTAGGCTTTGATTGATTTATACGGTGACCATACCACACGGTTATATACACCATGACACTATTTTTGATTGGTATTTTAGAAGATTATAGTGTATACATATTTAATCAAACGAAGACTAATAATATATTTTATATTTTGAAAACAAATAGACAATTATGTATCTAAGGGATGTTATAATAGCCGAGGCCATGGTTTTATTGTGACCAACAACGGAGTGCCACTGGACTATGTACTTCCAAATGTTTCAGTTGCAGAAGGGAACCAATTTGAGGCGCTGCTTAGCGTGTCTCTGGTATGATACTATGATGTCACTAATAATTGACTTTTTTATTGTTCGACCTCATCAGTGATCAGTCTGGGATCAAGCTTTTATTAACATTTATTCACTCTAGCGAGTGTCTTATATATATTATCAGTTAAATTTTAAGAGTTTGTTGAAACGCGCAATATTTCTACTTTTAGTACGTATTTATTAATGGTACTTGAACAAATTACCACCGTATTATTTTTAATTGGCAACATTTCCTTGTTATTTTAATGACAAAAACTCTCATGTATGTGTGTTTTTTGATAATTACACCATGTGAGCTTATTTCTCCGAAACCCATAAGATGGCTAGGGTTATGGAGGGGAAATTGCCATTTAAAAAAATGTGTTTTTTCTTTGTTAAATTATTAAGTAGTAGTGGGAAAAAATCATCGAAATTGATCACAAATCAAAAACAAATCGCACGTCAAGCACGTATGCAATCAAAAGTAAATACCAGTTCTTTTGCCAATTGATGATGAGCAACACAATAAAGTAATTTTCCCAATTAAAATAACATGAATTTTTTTTGTTTAAGAATAGCCTCGAGGTAGTTTTCGCTAATTCATCAAATTTATTATGAATCTATTGTCTGCATACCAGGACCCTAGCTATACATGGCTGCTGGTGGCTTGTGAAAGATGGCACATTTGTTGGTTATTGACCCTTTTCTTTATTTACTGGACTGCAAAACAATGCGGAAATTATACGTTTTGGAGGTCAAGTTTTCATCTCAAGCACCGACGAAAGTAGCCTCAAAAGGGCAGCGAACAATTCAAAGATGGAAAAGCAGACGAAACATGTTACATGCATCATGTCGTGGTCATTGATGAAACTACATTCATAAATGATGTCGAATTCCTTTGTTACTGATGTTAATTCATCATATTTTTTGGCAGTTGATAATTCATATAAAGACGATACTGATAAATTTCGTTTTTATTTGGATCGTCTGGTGACAAAGGTGAGAGAAAAATTAATAAGCTTGAAAAGTTGGTGTTGGAAATGAAAAATTAACATGAGAATAACGACCTGGGCACGATCGCATAGGGGTGGGTCAAGCCACACGAAATAATTGCAACCACCACGCCCTTTAAAACACCCATGAAATCGGCGACATGGATTGGCGTCCGTTGTTGAGAGACGAATCACAGCTGCCACGCGGCAATCACACTTGTACGGCGAGGGAGATGATGACTCTGACATGAATGTAGTAATTCCCCAAATTATGTTTTAGGGTTTGTGGAAAGAATTATTTGATTTGAATTTGGGGGAAAAGTTAGTGTGGGAAGAGTTGCTGAATTTTGGTATTTAAAGAGGAAAAGTTACTTTTTTTAAAGCTGGAAATCCAACGTGGCATAAACGTTTTTACATGTCAGACACGACTTAGGTGACGGGGCAACCACGTATGTCCCAATCCCTATCTTAGCCCGAATGGGTATAAGCGATGAGAATTCAAACACCTGCAGGATACTGGAGCCGCCCGAAAATCTATTGGGTAGAAGTGGCAAAATCAACAAGTTAGTGGTCATATTTTGCAATTCAGCCTTTTTATGTATTCGTACTTTTTTTTTCTTTCTAAATTTATGATAGTGCATTCATGTCAATAGAAGCTTTGGTTGTTAAAGAGGTTTCACTTATGAGGATCATGCTAGTTTGTATATGATTCGACTTGTTATTCGTTTAATAGGCATGACTTGGCATATGGTGCAAAGGGACGTCGGGAAGCAACGGGCTTGCCGGTACACCCTCATGCCACTAAGTACCTATGGGAGCTGCCGTCCGAATATCTGAAAATTTCAATACTGGGGGAGAACCTGAGGACTTCATTCCTGTTGCTGTCACTAAACAACCTCCTGT
The DNA here is from genome assembly GCA_948329865.1 of Linaria vulgaris. Lineage (NCBI taxonomy): Eukaryota > Viridiplantae > Streptophyta > Magnoliopsida > Lamiales > Plantaginaceae > Linaria > Linaria vulgaris. The sequence continues at coordinate 7,212,044 of OX415249.1, read as the reverse complement.
TACCACCATTGACGTCCCTCCTCAGACGCCCACAAAGTATCAACCTGTTCCCGAATGGGGACTATCAGTTAGCAGTTCATGTACATAAAAATCTGCTGGCTGGTGTGATGATTCTACATGGTATGTCTAATCTTTAAACGCTTCAGTGAAGTATCAACACCTATCCTTCCATTCATTGATCTATGTACAGATATTCAAATAAAATGTCATATGTATGCGATGATAACTGATAAGCTCATGTAGTTGATTGTTTATTATTCTTCTTTTTTTTTTTTTCGATTTGCGAAATAAGCTCGTGTAATGAATTACGAACAACAGTAGAACATCATATATTTTCGTGTGAATGCTATCACCCCTCCAATGTCATTCTAGATATTAGTTTTGCTATACCAACCAAGGGATATCAATTCAAATGGAAGCCGCTATGATACGCTTGTAACCTTCAAATTAGTTTAATCTTAACATGTGTCAAAATATTAAAAAGTAATCAATCTTTTATTTAAACTGCTAATTAATCATACTAACAAGGAATACCTGATATTAAGCCTAAAGTATAACAGAAATCAGTCAAAGCAGAACCCTTACCAGGAGTTTCTAGCTTACGGTTCTTGCTTTGAGAGTATTTGGGCATATATTAGTCTGTTTCCTTTGCAACAATAATCTTAATCTTGTCGAGTGTAAGGAGGTAACGCAGACAGTTTTTTGTAATACTTTCATCTATCCTATTGAACTGACGAGAACGTTAAGAGCTCGAGGTTTTGAAACTTGAGAAAATTGTACGTACCCTAAATAATATATTTGCCAGTATCTTATGCACGAGTAATTAACCGATTCAAGTGGTTAAAAGTTCTTCTATAGGAGCACAAAGCCAATAGTTCCTTAATTTGTTGTATAATCATATAACATAGAGATCTCGCAAACAACCAGGGTGATTTGTTGAACAGCGCAAAGAAAATCCCTAACATCAACTACATTGTTAGGCAAGAACCTGCATAGCCAGTAACTACGTTGTTAGGCAAATGACGGTATGCGTTATGGATAGGCAGAGGAACAGGAGAACTTTGTCTGCAAATCCATGATGGCATACCATTTATGAAGAACGCAGTAATTTCCTGATTTGGGTACCATTTAAGAAAGACAGTAAAACGATAGCCATATAATATATCATGTTCATCAAGTCAAAATTACTACTTTTAACCTAATCGTCCAATAAGTATAGTATTTGGATTGTAACAAAACTAATAACCACCTTTCGTTGAAGCTGCAAGATATGTATCTATATTTGATATATACAAGAGCCTAGCAAGCGAATTGATAGGTTCACCTGATGTTGAATATTACAGAGATACCACAAGAGTTTGCAAAGTATTAAAGATGCACCCATCCCTTTCCGTTCTTTTTCTTTTTAAGTTTCAGCTCTAAAAAGGAGGTTTATGCAAATAAACGTACATCAAGGGTAGATGTAATTCTCCCTAAATCAACAAAAAGAAGACAGACAATGCGTACCGTCTCAGAGGCGGGCTTGCTGCTGCTCCATAGCCTGTAACTTATGAGTTCCTTGCTCTCATTTGTCAACCCATTAGTGTCGCTCTGCATCAAAGTTACATGCTTGTTATTGTGCTTATAAGTTACCCATTTTACCAGCAACACAAGTTAATGAATTGGTGAGATCTCCAGGTCACAGTGCGGTTTAGTAAAGCTGCAAGAATTAGAAATTGAAATTGAAACTGCAACTTTTATGCCTGATCAGATAAAAATGCAGCCAAAATATCAGAAAACTTAATAGATCATAGCAATACCCTTGCATTGTCAACTTGGACGACAACGATATCTAGTACGACTTTTCGTCATTGCTCATCCCATTATCCATGGGAGCCATCTGGATTCACACATCAATCACATAGAGTTCACTTTGAAACTACATTGTTTCTGCATTCATTTATTCAATTGCACAAATTGCCCGGGGTACATTTCAACTTTGAATACTCAATTTGGAGTAGATTTACCAAGTAGCCAAGTCATGTAACTCGCAGGACTCATATCATTGTTTATAACACAAACAAGCAATTCAGAGTTAGGCTATCTGATTCACAGATATTTTTTCGTCTAAGACTATTTATAGAGGTAGGCAGCTTGGAATTCTAATGTTACCCTGAATGCCAGAATTCTGTAAACCACTTCATGCCTTGCCACCGGACCCAAAAATCCAGTAACTCGATTAGAAGTGCTCCCTTGCATGTAAAAACCTGGTGCATCTAGCCATTATGACAATGCGCTGCCTCAGGATAAAAACAGTGTCAATGTTTTAGCACTGAAAGAAACTATTAGATTAACAACTCTCTGGTCTTAACATATATACTTTGCTCTAAACAATATAGCTGCTGATCTTCATAGCTTATGGAGACTAGAGTACATCTTACCATCTCTTGTATTAAAAGGAACAAGCTCTAATCTGAAATATGCCAAGAGAGCTATTACATGCAATCTGATGCATTACACAAAATTATTGCAATTATATACCCATTTCTGAGACTTATGTTTGTACAATCTACATATATGAAACTATAACTTCTCAAAAATGTAGCATGTCTACGTATTTACTAAATGGTACAGTACAAAGTTACACCCATTGTAGCTATTTTCTGCCTTCCTTCTTCTAGAGACCAAAACTTGTTTGCCAAATTTCTTGTAAGATACCATCACCGGCAGCATAAGGCAGGCAAGAATCTTCACCATAATCACGATCCATGCTGTTAAAGTAAACAAAAGACTGGTTAGATTGTTCCCAACCTAAAGAAAGCTGATAGCAAACAAAAAATGGTAGTGAGATCAGGACTTTGGAAGCCTGTTGCAGTTTGCCGGAGCCCATCCAACCTTTTGACTCTCGTTATCATATACCACAAGTTTATCTAGCAGAGAGATATCTGTAAATAAAAAATAAAATATAAAAGAAGGAAAAAGGGCCATCACATAAGATAGATTGAAAGAGCATATAGAAAGACAACATGAATTACAACAACATTTAATACCTCCAATCACATTTAGATTTCCTAATCCAACCTCACCACCATTCAAGATGCCTAAGCACACATTGCCATGATCCTGCATCATGACCATACCAGTTCAAAATTTTCAATTGTTGCCCGGGGGGGGGGGGGGGGGGGGGGAGAGGATAAAAATAAAGAAGAAGAAACCGCTCACTGTAACAATAAGATAAGCTGCAGGGGGTAGCTCAAATTTGACATTTTTTGCATTTTTAAAGTCCAATGTCAAAGGCTTAAAGTAGTCAATCGTATCATTAATGGATTTGAATGGCTTAGTGCCTTTCCAACAAACAGGGAGGCTTTTATCCTCGACCGCATCTTTTAATTCCTTTCCCTTCAAGTCTTTTTTTATCTGCAAAATGCAACTACGTTAGGTTCTGCGAGTAGACATGTTCTCAAGAAATAATCTACTTCCTTACCAGAGAAACTTAGAGCGTTGTATGGTTGAGAGCTGAAGTAACTATACGTACTTCCACTGTCAAACACTATTGAAAGACCCTTAATGTTGGTTGCCTTGCCACCAAATTGGAGGTCAGCTGATCCCAAGGAGTAGTGTTTTCTAAACAATAAGTTGAGCAAGGTAAGCATTTCCATCTCGTAAAACCTAGCGAACAAAGGAAATCTCATACTTACGATTGACTCAAAATTGGTGTCCAGGTAATGCCAGTAGCAGGTAGAAAATCGTCTCCAAAGAAAAGAAACCCCCCTCCTTGTCCACTTAAACAGTGACCTAGAACATAACGGGTTACACCTATACGGTGAAGCTGGGATAAAATACTTGATTTGCTGATGCCAAGTCCGATTACTCCATCGGTGTAAGGTAGATGACCCGAATCTGCGACTTCTTGATTATATCCACATCTGGAATTCAGATTATGAAGATAAATATATACTATATTGCGTGACGGAAACAACGAAAGATATCCCACTGTTTTTTATAAGCAATAGTCCCGTTCAACGATGGCACTACAGAACTCGGACATTACTTATTGGGTACAAGAATGCTGAAATATAATATATATATATATATAAATATTAATTATATATAAATAAATTAGAGTTATTGTTGGTCGCTCACCCAAATACTAAATTTGGAGTTACGACGCTGCCATTAGTTAATCTAAGAGAAAATGAGTCTCTAACCAGAACACCCATAGATGAACCATGATCAGCATAATCAATCTCGTAATCACATTGCTCCTCTGGTGATGGACAGTGATGATTCCCATGCTCATGAGCGGCTGCACATATAGGATCCTGACACTTGACAAGGTTTTTCTTTGGTTTGTACAGACTGTGAGGGGCCTGAGCAAACATTACCACAGAAATATCAGTAGAGTTTTCACAATCTTGACAGAAATGTATAAATCACGTTATAAGAAGAACATGTAATCAACTACTGGAATGCATTTTGTGCAAGATTCATCACACTATAGCCAAGTGACGTCACCCAGAATATAATTCTTAAAACAATTGCAGTATGGGTCATCAGCAAGGAACAATTACCGGGATGCATTTGGCACAAGGTGCATCACACTGGAGCCAAGTGAGGTCGCTTCCAGTGTCGATATCAAGAAAGTAAGGTTTGGGAGGTTGACCAATGTGGACTGTTACATGATAGTACCTACACAGACGATGAAACGATGAAGAGGCTCAGCTTCGAGAATAATTGAGGCTGATATAATATAATATATATATATATATATATCTATATATAAACCCAAGAGAAATGTAACTCAATGAATAACTCTCAAAGATACAGCCCAAAAAGGCAAAAAACATCTTCCAATGGCAGTTGGAAAAGGGAATAACGTCATATTCACATTCTTCCGAATTCGGATACAAACAATAAAAATAAAGCTACAAAAACCACTAAAACTTGCAATGAAGCTTTGGTCGGGCCCACGATTAAACATAATGCCATTACGATCATTCCTTTTCGGAAAGGAGTCAGCACTTTTCATCCTCATAACTATACATAACATCAAACCACAAAACGCAAATCCCCAATTTCAATCATAATTAAACCACAGTAACTACACTTCGATCACTGTTCAACGAAAATCCCCAATTTCACCAACAATTACACATCTACTGAACTTAAGTTGAGGCCTACCTATTTCAAGTTTCAACACAAACACACACACACACACACAGTGATGAATGAGCTCACCCTTTCGGATAGACGTTTCCGGTAACCGGAAAAAACATCGATGACCGGAAGCTGTCGTCAGCTGGCAGCTTCATGCTGACCGCATCGGCACGTGCTACAAGCCATGTGAAAAGGAACAACACCAATGCTTTGAGGTACAACATCATTTCAAGCATTTTGGCTATTAAGTTTTTCTCTCTCTTCTCTTTCTCTCTCTAAGAGAAGTAAACTGAATGAGAGAGAGTGTGGGTGAAGTGTCTGTGTTCATCTTAATTGGATGTTTCTAGAAATAAATTAAATTAAATTAAATATATATTTCACGAAATGGCAGTTGCTGTAAATTCCACGTGTGATTTTGGGGATTTTAATTAGGGTTTTTTGGAATTTAGTTTTATTTATTATTTGTTTATTAGATTTTGGAATTTAGTTAAGAATTTTGTTACTAAATATATATCCAAATAGACCAAAATATGACGTCATGCTCAAAATCCCAAGAACAGTGCAACAAACAATTTTCTTTTGAATTTTAGCTCAGATACATTTAACTTTTTTATTTTATTTTATTCGTGAAATAGAAAAGTAAAAATCATAGATTTCATGTCAGGTCCACTTTAGTGTACGGTTAAAATTGTTTGATATTTAGCATTGATAGAATGAAGAAACTGGTACATAACTACATATATATACAGCAAAAATAACAAGCCATGCTTTTTCTTTATCAAGTAGATTTTTCATTTATGAGTTTTATTTACCTTATGTTTGGTAACCATTAGAGTTGTGCAAAAAAAAATACAATCTATCGAATCAGTTGAAAATCCATCGAATTATCCGATACAAAATCAAATTAAACATTTGATCTGACTTTTGGTTTATGCCTTAGGATCAAACCCCCTTTTGATTTTATCCTCAATTTCAGGGTTAAAAATTGGATCGAACCGAATACTCATCTCATTTTTTAAAAAATAAAAAATAAATATATATATATATACTAGTATAATAAATTAAGTTATAAGATAATAAAAATATGTATAATGCTAATAAATACTACTAAGTAACTTAATATATTAACTAAAATATTAACACTTCAACACGTTTTTCTTTCTCAAAAGTTGTAATACTTTTGTTAGTTTGTATCTAGTATATATGTATAATCTCGAATGGCAACATGCTAATTACAAAGTACTAACTATGACTTGACTTCTTTTGGGGGTTTCTGTTTTGAACATCATATTAATATTTTTTAATGAGAAACCTATTAATGCATGTGAATTTGTCATAAATTATCATTGTATTTATGTTTATTCAATTTTTTTTTTAATTTTAGATGCAAAATAAAAGTTATATAATGTTCGTTCTTTAATATTAAAATAAAAAAGGAAAAAAGGAAGAAAAAAAAAGATCGAAATCAAATGATTTTGAATCGAATCGAATCGTTATAAATTGATCTGGCTTCGATCTTCGTTTTGCCAGAATTAAAATCGAATACTAGTGTCATAGTTCTATAACTGGCTAACCATATAGTTTGTGTCCACTTTTACTTTACTTTCTGGGCCACAATATAGTTGAAGTAGTTATATTTGCACGCACTAATTTGATCTGATAACATAAATTCCCTAAACGTTTTTATGAACCGATTGAATTAAACTTCAAAATTATTGCAAGTGGACCCTGTAAATATTGAATAACTGCAGAGCCACCCAGCCTCTAAAAATAGGCCTAAACTCTTAACTTGAAGTGTTTTTATAACTTGACCTTTATAATTATTCAATCCTTTGAAGTAGTTTATGACAATCGATCGAACATACCTCATGTAGTGTATATATGCTCATTATTCCCTAAGATAACATGAAATGCTTCTCTTTACACCAAACAATATCAGAAGTCACACATGAACACTGGTTTACTTTCCAATATCAATAGTAGCAAAACAAATCTTGTAAATGAAAGTAAGGAAAGCAAAAAACAACTCATAGTACGTACTACTCCTTGTTATGAAATAATTTCGTCACTCAGTCAACCACAACAAGCTTCTGATACTCCTCACCAGAAATTGCAGCTTCCATAGCATCCTCAGGACTCAAAGTTCCACTCTGTTCCAAAAACATACTCATCAAATTCTTAGAGAACCCGCTCACCAACGCCACCCCTGGCTCGTTGGCAGGGACGGGGGTCGCCTTCGAGTCCCTCAAATTCCAAAACACAATCTCAGGCACAAATTCTCCAAAACCGCTCTCCTCAAACTTCCTCTTAATCGCCTGATAATCCGTCTCCCACGCATTCTCGGATGCTTGATCGAATTCCATATCACTAAACACAAACAACCTCTTCACCATCTGATCACCCCTCAACTTCTCGTTAACCGCCACTTTAAGCAACAGATCAAACACTTTCTGGAGATTAGTGTTAAACCCCCAATGCATTTTTTTAACAAACTTCACCTTGGATTTTAAGGTATCTCCTTCAACTGATTGAAGCTCGGGGCGCTCGCTAAATGTTATGACATTTCCTTTCCACGGCTCTTCGCATAATTCCGAGAGCAAAATACCAAGTGCAATACAGACCTTCAATGGAGTCCCATTACTATACATACTCATACTCCCCGATACGTCACAAATAGCGAGGCAGCTATTGAACTTCCCTTTTTGGGACATATCGTCCACCATCCTTTTCCATTGAAGCTCGGCCACTTGATTGCTTTCGACATCTTCATCGTCTAATAATGATGCTATTATCTGGTGTGGAAGAAGAGCACCGGCCGCAATTTTCGCTTTACCGGATTTAACCTTCTCGAGATATTCGTTAAACCTCTCTGCATCGTGCTCAAGAAATTTCTCCTTGTAAATTCTCATGGCGACGGAAGCTACTCTATTGTAAGGAAGTAAGCCCCAACTGTTGGCACACATGTAAACTTCCGGTAATTGCAACGCTTTACGCAGCGGGACGAGGACTTCCTTCCTCAAACGATCCCTCACGCGGTAAGCGTAATGCGCCTCCTCCACACCTTCATACTCGGGATATTCCTCCCTCGGGAACACCTTTCTCGCAATGGCCTCGCACAGCAGCGTCGAGCGATCAAAGGACGAATTCAACGAAGGACACCATTTCGCCGCGAGGCTGATCTTATACATATCACCCGAACTCAACATCTTCACATCCGATCTCAAACGATCAGCGAAAAGGTCGGATACTTTGTCGTGCAACAACCTGAAATCCGGATCGAGACTGAATCTGTTGACAACTCCATGAGCCCTTGTGACCTTCTTCTCTTCCTTACTCTTATTAAACAACATACGGTTAAACTTACCCTTTCGCCGCCTCGCATCTTTTCCTTCCAGCAACCGGAGCAAAATCTCGGGGAGATCCTTAAAGTAGCCAAAATCAGCCAAGGAGGCAACGTTCGAAGCTAGCGTCTTCGGATGATTCTCATGCAGCCAAATGGCGGCAGTGTAGTACCTTTTCCTGTCGGATTTCCCCGTACCTCGTACTCCCCGAAGGTTGCACACGAGTTTTAGGGTTTTCAACGGATCGTGATTCCATGAAGTTCGTAACCGTTGTATTAGGGTTTTGGGAGGCGTGTCCGGTACGACGTGGAAGAAGAAATCGAGGCATGGATTACCTGTTGAGAGAAAAGTTGGTGAGCCGTTTTCGGTTAACCCCAATTTAGGGTTTGGGACGTTGTCGGTGAGAGAAACGACGACGTTTGGTTGTTGTTGTTGTTGTTGTTGTCGTTGTCGGTAGATTTCGGGTGGGCCGATTAGGGTAGTAGTGTTTGTTGGTGCTAGTGAAAAAGGAGATATGGATATCGAGTGTGATGCGCATAGACTAAAGTATCGGTTTCGAAGTATGTTACGCTCCATCGCGCATGGAATTTTTTTGGCTATATTTCGAAATACTCTCGACATGTTTCCAAGTATTGTTTTATTTTGATATTAAAAAATGAAAACGTCTCATATCTCGTACAAGAACAAGTGGAAATTTTAATACATACGTACGTCGTGTGATTGAATTGGTATATAGAAGTAGAGTATTACTTGGAGCCCAAGCAAAATGGTTACTCATAATATATATCCATAACAGATTCCCTAATTACAAATTAAAAGCAAACCTCACAAAAGGCTGAAATCGTAAATCAAAAGTTTGGTGTCACAAATTGCATTTCTTTATATAACAGTATAGATAAGAATAAAAATAAAAATATATGCTTTTTTTTAAGAATTGAAAAAAAAAATATATGTTAAGTATAGTGTAATAACAACCTTCTCCAATCTAGGTAACTTTATTCCTTCAAAAAAAAAAATCTAGGTAACTTTATCGGTATATTTATTAATTGAATTGCTTTTTGCAAGAAAAAACCAAGAAGCAATGTTAATTTTGTAAGCATATATATATATACCTCATGTACAACAAAATATACAAAAACAAAAAAGAAGAAACACAGTCTACTTGATCAAATAAGACACTATCAATATGGTACTTCGGTGCATATAAAAAATCATATCTCCAACCGTAAGTATAACGTAGGTGTAATTATCAAAAAACAAATTCTAACGTATTTGTGAATTTTATACTGGAAGTATTTGCTAATAGAAATATTCAGGGGTTATATTTACCAATTAAAGATAACGAAGGGAAACTTTTCTGCAATTATCTCTAGAGGAAGTAATGCTGTGGAGGACACGGCTTCTTTTTATGACTAGTATATATGCAATACGTTGTCGGCACATATAGATGATTGGTTGTTTAATATTAACTGATAATTATATCTACTTCTAGTGTCGTATGTACATTAATTGAAGCTTAAACGTAATTAAACTAAATTAGAGTCTACTTTTAGTATTCTTGAAACTCTAAGAGGAGTATTTGTAATTATTGAAATTTTAAATTTAAAGAAGCTTGTGTGTAGTGTTTTTTTTCTAAATTTTAAGAGGTTTATGTGTCATTTAATCCAACTTCAAGAGGTCTACACTCTACAGTCTACACTAAGTTAATGTTATTTTTTGTACGTGCTCTCTCTATTTATTCGTATGTCCTAATATGAATCACACTCTCTTCCATAATTAAATGATGTGAACGAACGAAATAAGAATTATAAAAGACGTATTATTCATCAAAAAGAAATGAAAAAAAATAAATAGAAGATGTATGATTATCTTACATGGAATTTGATATGAAATAACTTAAATAACTCAACATTGAAAAAAGCAAAAACATAATCCAAGACCAAGTAACAATGTAACATTCGTTCAAACAATAAGTTAAAGTTTCTAAACATTTTCCAAGAAACGATTCAATGTTTCTGATGATACAAACTCTCCCTCGTATCTAGGGTTACTCGGATCACCACCTCATATGTTTTCGCACACCCAATCCCCGAGCACGAGGAAGGATCCCGCTGCCAGCTCGAGATCCACATAGGCTTCGTCATGTCTGTAATGTGCGAGGCGTAATGGTTTATGAGGTTCCTAAGCATGTCGCTCCTAAGTTACTGACCCTGGATCGAACGTGTTGGAACGACAAAGTGAACATATCACATATCAACCTGACTTTATAAGAGTATTTTGAAAGATACTAAACATATACCTTAATCCTTCAATTTTGAAGTCTTCAGGACACATGCTTTAGGAATTACTCAAACTTTGCAAGTAGCTTTACTAGTTTTGAATTTGAGTTATACCAAAATAACATCAATATCTGATGCAATATGCAACAAAGACTCCACATCAGAAATTTCTTTATAAGCAGGTGAACTCTGATATTTGACTTTAACCCACTTCTCTTTATATCTGCTAGTAACAAAAAATATTCTCCAAATGAAAGAAAGAAAAACAAAGCTAAGGCATAACTTCATCAGTCAACCAGAACCAGCTCCTGATACTCCTCACCAGAAATTGCTGTTTCCATAGCATCCTCAGGGCTCAAAGTTCCACTCTGTTCCAAAAACATACTCATCAAATTCTTAGAGAACCCGCTCACCAACGCCACCCCAGGCTCGTTTGCAGGGACCGGGGTTGCCTTCGAGTCCCTCAAATTCCAAAACACAATCTCAGGTACAAATTCTCCATACCCACTCTCCTCAAACTTCCTCTTAATCGCCTGATAATCCGTCTCCCACGCATTCTCGGATGCTTGATCGAATTCCATATCGCTAAACACAAACAACCTCTTCACCATTTGATCACCCCTCAACTTCTCGTTAACCGCCACTTTAAGCAACAAGTCAAACACTTTTTGAAAATTAGTGTTCATTCCCCAGTTCATGCGTTTAACAAACGATATCTTGGATTTTAAAGTATCCCCTTCGACGAATTGGAGCTCGGGGCTCTCGCTAAACGTAATAACCTTCCCTTTCCACGGCTCTTCGCATAGTTCCGAGAGCAATATACCAAGTGCAACGCAAACTTCCATGGGAGTCCCAGACATACTTCCCGACACGTCACAAACAGCGACGCAACTACTGAATTTCCCCTTTTTAGACATATCGTCCACCATTCTTTTCCACTGGAGCTCGAGAACTTGATTGCTGTCCCCATCTTCATCCTCTAACGATTCTATTATTTCGTGTGGGAGCAGAGCCCCAGCCGCAATCTTCGCTTTACCTGACTTAACCTTCTCGAGATAGCCCTTAAACCTCTCTTCATCGTGCTTAAAAAACTTCTCCTTATACAATTTCATCGCCACGGAAGCCACCCTATTGTAAGGAATCGACCCCCAATCGTTAGCACCAATGTAAACTTCGGGCAACTGCAACGCCTTACGTAACGGGACCAGAACTTCCTTCCTCAAACGATCCCTCACGCGATAAGCATAATGCGCCTCCTCAATCCCATTATATTCCGGATAATCCTCCCTCGGAAACACCTTCTTCGCAATGGCTTCGCACAACAACGTGGAGTGATCAAACGATGAATCCAACGAGGGACACCATTTCGCCGCGAGGCTAATCTTAGATTTATCGCCCGAACTCAACATCTTCGAATCGGACCTCAAACATTCAGCGAAAAGGCCGGACACTTTCTCGTGCAACAACTTGAAATCCGGATCGAGGTTAAATCTCTTAACGACTCTCTTCGCCCTTTCGATCCTCTTCTCCTCCTTACTCAATTTAGTCAAATCCTTACACAATTTACCACTATTCTCATCATTTCCACCAACATTGGCGATCCTAGCTCTACGACGACCTCGACCGCCCTTCCGCTTCTTACCGCGCTGCATCCTCCGCCACTCCCGCAGGGCGAATTTCCGCGCATCGGTTCCTTCCATCAACCGATACAAAATCTCCGGCAAATCCTTAAAGTATCCGAAATCCGCCAACGAGGCGACGTTCGCGGATAATGTTTTCGGGTGATTCTGGTGCAGCCAAATGGCGGCGGTGTAGTAACCCTCTTTATCGGATTTGCCCGTACCTCGTACCCCCCGAAGGTTGCAGACGAGTTTTAGGGTTTTCAACGGATCGTGATTCCACGAGATCTGTAACCGTTGAATTAGGGTTTCGGGAGGGGTGTCGGGTACGACGTGGAAGAAGAAATCGAGGCATGGATTGCCTGTTGAGATGAAAGTTGGGGAGCAATTTTCGGTTAGGATCAAATTAGGGTTTGCGGTGTTGAGCGAAACGTCGTCGTTTGGTTCTTCTTGTTGTTTGTAGATTTCAGGTGGGCCGATTAGGGTGGCGGTTGGGTCTGTTGGCGCCATTAGAGGAGCTTGATGATGATGATGATGATGATGATGATGATGAGATATAATAGAGTGTTAAAGGTGTACGTGAATGACAAGCAATTGAGACTGCGGTTAATCACCGTTTGTTCCGTTGACTAAATTAACGGCTGTGATGAATTAACGGCAAAAAGTAGTTATTTCATATAGTATCTCTTAAGTTCAGTGTAATTATGTTATTTACTTTAGGTTAGATAATTTATTTTTTTATTTTTGGTAATTACTGAAATCAAAAAGGGTTGCTAGACCAAATCCGCCTTATACAAATTAGAAATTTAAAAAAATACAAAAAAATACTATGTTCTCCTATGGTCTAGATTATGTGTAAAATTTGAAAAAAAAATACAAATTTATAGTTTAATCCCCACGCGCATATCCTTTTTTCTCGAGCATTTGGACTGAGAGCCATTAATTTATGTTACCTTTTATTATGCTTTAACGATAATTTATAAGTTATAGTTTCTTGTGATGGGATGATATATGCTTACGTGATTTTGTTTAGATGTAATTTTAATTAAGTAGTCATACATGGTATGTGTTGAGTGTACTTTTTCAATTAAGTTTTCATATCATGTTTTGGTTCAATTGGTTCAATTGAAGGTTTGTAAAGCAGCTACATCACGTGGGGTTACTTTGTAGAATATTTGTTTGATGTTGTGATCATAGAATATTTTTGATTGACTATAGGCTTAAAGAAGTATTTTTCATAAAGTTAGTTATAAGTAATATATATTAAGGATTTATTATTCATCAAGTTATATAGTTTATCAAATTTTACTTGATATTATTACTTGTCATCTAAAATGATATTCTAACATAGAAAAAAAGAAGATAATTGTAGTCATAAATTTATACTTTTGTTTACTTAAATTAGTATTAACTACCATTTTTAACAAGAACTTCCTCAAATTCATCAACACGAAAGTTGAATAGTACATATGTTTATTGTGGTGAATTATGATTATTCAGTTAATTGATATTATCTTAATGTTATTAAAGGTTTGACAAATGAATCAATGATGAGCACGATTCTCTGTACAAATAGAGTGAGGTTTGATTTCTGATTTCGTTCTAGCCCTTTTGGCATCCGACCCTGAGGAACTTGGACAAAAAAGTAACAAATTCATTTCCAAACCACGGACAACATCTAATTCATCATATTCTTGTTTTTGCAGTTCATTGAATAACATGATTTTCTCACTTATCGTTAAATCATATACAATCATTAATTATAGAGTGAGGTTTGATTTTTGATTTCGTTCTAGCCCTTTTGGCATCCGGCACTAAAGAACTTGGACAGAAAAGTAACAAATTTATTACCAAACCACGGACAACATCTAATTCATCATATTCTTGTTTTTGCAATTCATTGAATAACATGATTTTCCCACTCATCGTTAAATCATATACAATCATTAATTATTATCACATATTTATTCATAATTATGGTATTTCTCCGATATTATAATCTCATCAGCAAGTTCTTGAACTGTGCAAAAAGCAACGAACTATGTTGGGAACTTGTAGCTCAAAGAGCAACGTATATTGTTCGATTTACTAGCTTGTTTGTTTATCACCCATTGGGACACATTTGGAAAGTTGGGTCAAGGGACTTAGTTGATTTACTAGTTTAAGTAATTTTGCTTGATACCCATTTATCTAGGTGCCGCTTACAATCAGGAGTTGGTTGTAACCCGCATGTGGATCGGCATGTACTGGAGCATGTCGGCTGTTTTGTTTGCAAGGTCGCTCCTCGTCGGGAGGCATAAGGTATTATTTGAAAGTATAAGGTTGGATTGGTTTACTGTTAAGCACTTGTTCATTAACTATTCTATGAATATTCGAGTACTATTGTTACATCAAATTATCAAGTTGAGTTGTTTCTACTGGTAAGATCATTCCTCAAAATATATCAATTGAATCACTATTAATTCTTACACTGCCAATTCTTTTATTTGAATCTCACTAAGTCATCAAAGACTTATTTCTTGTTTTTTCTGTATGTCCATTCCTTAGGATAAGACCGACGTGGCAGCATGGATCATGTGAATATTCTTGCCAATCTTGCCTTTTGAAATGTCCGCATAATTGAAAATATTTATCAACAGTGCGTGACCATCAAAGTTGTCAACATATTTGTATTTTCAAGACTTCCGTTGTGTATATTAAAAGTTTTATTTTTTATATCTTATATCATAATGTGTATGGTTGATTCTGGACAGTGACACCCCTTCCTACAAGACGTGTTTTAGTTTGAGTTGGGTAAAGTGTCTGGCCAACATCGAACCAACTCGGATCGGCATACGACTCATGGGGCGCGTCCTTCACATTATGTCTTCCAAGCATGTCCGCCACTTTATTGTCCTCTCGCGGTATCCATTTAATTTTAAACTCCCACAAAAGTTTCATGAGGTTGCAACATTTTTTTTCCAGCTCCGGAATATGTTGGCCCCAAGTAGGTTAATATAACTTTAGGTACACTGGTTCAAGCTTAAAAGGAGTGAATGCTAAAGTTGACACTCATTGAAGCTTCAACATACAAAAAAAGAAAAAAAGAAGAAGAGTATTTTAAAGAATTTTCAAACTCTCTAGGAATAGAACTTTTACATGAGATTGTTGAGTAATGCTCTATAAATTTTAAGAGGTCATGTTTTATAATGAAGTAAAAGTTGCAAAGCAAATCATTATCCTATAACTTGGAACCTCATACCCATAAGTTTATTGAATCTGATAGCTTGGAATAGTATACGTAAAAAGAACTGAGAAGTTATAATAACCACGAACTTTAAAATCTAACAACATCAACAAACATATATAACAAAAGTAGTTCCAATATTTGTGTATCGTAGTTTTGCAAAATATTTTCTCGTAACCAAACTTCGAGCCAAGGGCGAAGCCAAGAATTTCACTTAAGGGGGACGAAATCATAGGCGACATTTTTTTTCGCTAAGATCAATATTTTTTTATTAATTTTTTAATTCATTTTAGGAATGTTAAATCACAGTGAATCATAAGTACCTCAAGGAGAAGGTAATTAACATAAAATATTCGTATAAGTAACTCTAAAGTAACATAATCATAGCTTAACCTGTAAGGCAATTAAAGTGTTATATTTTTCTTTATTTATCCATTACATGAAGAAGACGCTTAAGGAAAATTAGGATAAGGTTAAAGTAATATATGAAGTTACAAAAACATGTAAGGAAATTTAGGAATTGAATGTCATGAATCGAAATTGAAATTGGGAATTAGGGTTCGCGAGCTGAATTGGAAAAGGGAAGAGTTGATGTGTTGTTGGATTAATTTTGCTAAGTCAAGAATCGTATTTCTGTTATGGGCCGTGCAGCGTTCCTGCGGATCTTAGTCACTATTGGGCCGGATTGTGTCAAGCCCAGAATATCTTTATTTCCTGAATTGCCTAGTTAGTACTATTTTACTTTAATTATTTGCTTCGCTTAAATTAGTAAATATGCCCACTATTATATTGGGATCAGACAATGTACTTGGTTTTCAGGTTATTACAATTAAGAATTCTCTTGCTTCTCTCTCTCGTGCAAACCCTTGCATTCTTGGAGCCAACCCTCTTTTGGCTTTCTTTATATTCTTCATTATCTGTTAAAACACAAAAAAAAAATTTAAAGAATCAAGTCAGTTCATATCATTGGCCTCAGAGCAGTGATCCTGGCGCTAACTCTGATTAAAAAACAAACAAAACAAGCAAGTACAAGATGGCTAAACCTGGTTCTCATGCATCCAGACTGGATGAGGTGGAACAAATACAACAAACGCAACAAGAAGGGATAACTCGCCTGGAAACAGGACAAACAAACCTGCAGAATCAAATGGATGAGGTTAAAGAGGCATTGAGGGAGATTTTACAAAAACTAACAGTGGATAAAGGTAAAAACCCTGAACACTCAACCTCCTTTCAATCTGGTACTACAAATACAACTAGTCCAGCTAAAAACTTAGTTGATTCTGGGCTAGTAAACAACCCTGCCCGTGGAGAAGGATACAGGGGAGTAAGGTTTGAGTTCCCTAAGTCTAGTGGGGAAGACCCCAGGGGATGGGTAAGAAGGTGTCAGAGGTATTTCCTCTTGAACAACCTCTCTGATTTTGAGAAAATCATGGGGGCTGGGATGAGTATGGAAGGGGCTGCTGAGATATGGTACTTGGATAATATTGAAGGAAGAGAGGCCATCGGGTGGCCTAGATTTGCAGACCTGGTAGTAGAAAGGTTCACCTCTGCTAAAGGTGAAAATCTAATTGGAGAATTTAATAAGCTAAGGCAGGTAGGCACTATAGATGAGTATGTGCAGAAGTTTGAAGAGCTAAAATCCTTTATGGGACAAAGGAATAGACATTTGGATGAAGATTACTTTATCAAGAGTTTCTTAAGTGGTCTGAAAGCAGATATTAGGGTGATGGTTGACATGCTCCTACCCACAACCCTAAACCAGGCCATATACATGGCAAGGAAACAAGAGGTGCAAGTGGAAAACTTGAACAGACACTATAAAGGCCCAATGAAACACTCCTCAGGAGTGTTCAAACCTAAACCACCCCCTCAGAAGTCAACGGGAGAGAAGTATCCTCCTATCAAGAGATTGACCCCTGAAGAGATGGATAACAGAAGGAGGAGAGGGCTATGCTTTAATTGTGATGAACCCTACCATATAGGGCATAGATGTAAAAAACTGTTTGTCATTTTGGGGATAGGGGAAGAAGATGAGGAGGAAGGTGAGGGACAAGAGGAAGAACTGAAACTTTCACAATATCAGCCCATGCAGTGGAAGGGAAAAAAGTGGCTGAAACCCTCAAGCTATGGGGTAATGTAGCAGGACATTCCTTCATAATACTAGTTGACATTGGGAGTACACACTGCTTTCTAGATGAAAACACTGCCAAGCAGCTCAAGTGCCAACTGGATTACACCAACCCACTGCTAGTCACTGTAGTAGGAGGAGGAAAAATGAGGTGTGACTCATGGTGCCCTCAATTTCAGTGGGAGATGGGGGACCAGAAACACAGGATGTATGTGAGGATACTGAGGCTAGGGGGTATGACATGATTGTTGGGGTGGACTGGATCAAGAGCTTGGGGAGAACCACTTATGATTTTGATAGGCAAGAATTGAAATACAAAAGGGAAGGCAAGGTACACATATTACAAGGTATAACCACATAGGGAGGGATGCACGGTATCAGAGGATAGAAGTTGATTAAATTAATCAACAAGAGGAGCATTGAGGTGGAAGGATGTCTCCTTATGATAACTCCTGTGAAGGATGCTGTAGTGGGGAAGAGTCCCCCTGAGTTAGAGGGGGTCTTGCAGCAATATGAAGAGCTATTTACTGAACCTAAAAAGTTACCACCCCAGAGAGGGTTAGAGCATAAAATCAACTTAATTCCAGGAGCTGAGGCATTTAAACAACACCCTTACAGGTACCCCTATGTATAGAGAGAGGAGATAGAGAGATTGGTGAAGGAGATGATGGGCTCAGGGCTAATTTAGGATAGCAACAATCCATTCTCCTCCCCTGTATTACTGGTAAAAAAGAAAGATGGAGCTTGGAGGTTCTGTGTTGATTACAGGAAACTCAACTCCATGACTGTGAAGAATAATTTCCCTATACCACTTATAGAGGATCTACTAGATGAGCTCACTCATGCTAAGGTTTTCACTAAGATAGACTTAAGGGCTGGCTATCATCAGATTCTAATGGATAAGGAAGATGTTCCAAAAACAACATTTGTTACTGTGACAGGACACTATGAGTTCAAAGTCATGCCTTTTGGCTTGACTAATGCCCCTGCTACCTTTCAAGCATTAATGAATAAGACCTTTAGTGAGACTATGGAAGACCACAATAAGCATTTGGAGCTGGTCTTTGGCATACTGAGAGAACATAAGCTATATGCCAAAAGGTCTAAGTGCACATTTGGACAACCCAAGATTGAATACTTGGGCCACATAATTGGAGGAGGGCAGGTGGGACCAGATCTACAGAAGATTCAGTGTATGGTAGATTGGCCGAGGCCCAAGAATGTGAAAGCCCTTAGAGGGTTTTTGGGGTTAACAGGGTATTACAGGAAATTTATCAGGCACTTTGGGATAATTGCCAAACCCCTGACCAACTTAACTAAAAAGGGAGGGTTCATTTGGACAGAGGAAAATGAAGAGGCTTTCAAGAAACTGAAAGAAGCAATGACTACTGCTCCAGTACTGCAGTTATCTAATTTTAAGGTACCTTTCACCATAGAGGCAGATGCTTGCTACTATGGCTTGGGAGCTGTGCTTAGTCAGGAGGGGCACCCTATTGCTTTTATCAGCAAAGCATTAGGCCCCAAGAATTTGGGTTTGTCTGTCTATGAGAAGGAGTTCTTAGCCATTGTGCTGGCTGTAGAAAAGTGGAAGGCCTACCTTTTGCATGGTCAGTTCATTATTAGAACTGATCAACAGAGCTTAAAATATCTTATGGGGCAGAAGATATCAACTCCCATGCAGCAGAAATATATGACAAAGCTGCTAGGATATGATTATAAGATTGAATACAAGAGGGGGAAAGATAATGGAGTGGCAGACTCCTTATCCAGGAGGGGAATGGAAGAAATGGAATGTAAAGCACTTAGCACTTTACAACCCCAGTGGGTTGGGGAGTTGGAGGAAAGCTATAAGAGAGATGAGGTGGCACAGGCTGCCATGCTGGAATGCATGTTGGGGTCCTACTGTGTCTCATACAGTCATACTACTCATACTGTAATGGATTACTCAGGTACAATGGGAGGATTTATGTGGGGAGTGGCACAAAATTGAGAGAACATGTGATATTAATGATGCACCAAAGCAGCATAGGGGGTCATTCAGGGGTGCAGGGAACCTATCAGAGACTTAGTTCCCCGTTTCTATGGCAAGGCATGAGAAATATGGTTAAAGAGTTGGTGGCAAGCTGCATTACATGTCAGCAGAGCAAACATGAGACTACTAAATATCCTGGTCTACTACAACCATTGCCAGTGCCAGAGCAAGCTTGGCAGCATATAACAATGGATTTTATAGAGCAGTTACCAAAGTCAAGAGGGAAAGACACTATATGGGTGATTGTGGATAGGTTTACTAAATACTCTCATTTCATTTGCCTCTGTCACCCCTATTCAGCTTCTGGGTTGGCTAACTTATTCCTAGAAACAGTGTACAAGCTTCATGGGTTGCCTAGTAGTATAACTACTGACAGAGATAAGATCTTCACTAGTGAGTTTTGGAAGGAATTGCTCAAAGTGTTGGGAGTAGAGCAACACTTGAGTACTGCCTACCATCCTCAAACTGATGGTCAGACATAGAGAGTGAATCAATGCCTTGAGGCATATCTAAGGTGCATGGTGGGGGGCAATCCTAAACAGTGGTCCAAATGGATCACCCTAGCTGAGTAGTGGTACAATACCAACTATCATACCACCCTCCAGATGATTCCTTTTGAATCATTATATGGCTACAAGCCATCTCAAGTAGGGATAGGGCCCTATCATGATCTTAAGGTGGTAGGAGTTGAACAGTTAATGCAAGAAAGGCAAGCAGCTAATCAGCAAATTAAGGATCAACTAGCCTATGCACAGAAGCACATGAAGGCAGAAGCAGACAAGCATAGGAGTGACAGAAAATTCATAATTGGGGATTGGGTATTTTTAAAACTTAAACCCTACAAGCAGAATTCAATTCGACAGGATGTGTGTTGGAAACTTAGTCCTAGATATGCTGGTCCATTCAAAATTAAGGAGAAAATTGGGGACGTTGCATACAAATTAGACTTATCCGAGGGATCTAGGGTTCATCCGGTCTTCCACGTGTCACTACTGAAGCGAAAGATCGGAGCTTTAGACGCCACCACTCCAATTATACCTGAAATTGGAGAGAATTCAAAGCAAGTGTTAGAACCCGAGGCAATTTTGGCAAGGAGAATAGTAATGAGAAATAATAGGGCGGGAACAGATTGGTTGGTGAAGTGGATTGGACTTCCAGAGACGGAAGCAACGTGGGAACAATACGAGGATATGAGACGCCGCTTTCCGATGTTCCAAGCTTGAGGACAAGCTTGAAAAGAAGAGGAAGGCAATGTCATGAATCGAAATTGAAATTGGGAATTAGGGTCCACGAGCTGAATTGGAAAAGGGAAGAGTTGATGTGTTGTTGGATTAATTTTGCTAAGTCAAGAATCGTATTTCTGTTATGGGCCATTTTTAATTAATTGAGGGAATGGGCCATTGGACCGTGCAGCGTTCCTGCGGATCTTAGTCACTATTGGGCCGGATTGTGTCAAGCCCATAATATCTTTATTTCCTGAATTGCCTAGTTAGTACTATTTTACTTTAATTATTTGCTTAGCTTAAATTAGTAAAGATGCCCACTGTTATATTGGGATCAGACAATGTACTTGGTTTTCAGGTTATTACAATTAAGAATTCTCTTGCTTCTCTCTCCCGTGCAAACCCTTGCATTCTTGGAGCCAACCCTCTTTTGGCTTTCTTTATATTCTTCATTATCTGTTAAAACACCAAAAAAAAATTTAAAGAATCAAGTTAGTTCATATCATTGAATAAGATTTGAAAACACAACTTTCGTATTATATAAGTATATAAAGTTTTAGAATATTAAATCATATCAAACAATCAATTTATCGACATGTTATAAAATATTTACTTACAGTACAAACAAAGGCTGCCTCATCCTATTGCAAAATATTACATACAACTTACATGGATAAGCCCGGAAAGTGAAAACCATACTTAAAACTATGCTTTATATATCTCTTTTTATGATAATATCAAGCGGTTACTATTTGATTATCTGCCTTTCAAATTTTAACAGGGCTATCCAATTCCACAAGCCCATTCATAAGAGTAAGTCAAAATACAATATAATATATAATGTAATACAAAAACATGTTTAGCACATGTATATTCAAGGTGCGACTGAAGCTGGGGGGCGGGGGCCAATACATGCCCCCTCCAACTTCGCCTCTTCTTCGAGCAAAATGCAACTAAAGTCCGACAGTTCTGAATTGAATTTTAAAACATTTTCCATGAATAAAACTCAAATCACTTGTATTAATATGAACGTGATCATTTGTATCAATCGCAACATTTACTTATTCGTCGACCTACCTATCAAAAAATATAAGATATCGAAATATCACGAAAAGATCTAATCATCAGAACTTTGATCAATGGTTAAATACAAATAATGAATCTAAATGCTTTAGCGAGCTTTGCGACACGTTTCTAGTAACGACAACGTCCATTGCCTCTGCAACCCCATTGCTCGTGGTCGTGGAGGAGGGTACATTGTGGTACGAAGAGCAACATTAGGCACCATTTCAGTAGTCTTTGGCTTAGCACATTGACGTTGTAAGCGTGCTCTTCCTTCTATAATCTGGCCAACCACATCCGAGAGCTTGTTATTAATCAACTTGTCCTTTGGTTTAAAAAGAGCTCTATTGCACCCAGTCGTTGATTTAGGTAGTTTCATCATGGTCGCATTAATCAAATTTCCTTGTCCTTGTTTGCCAAGGAAAGACTCCACGTGAACTCGTTTCCCATTCGACCAAGCGCCGTCGAGCTCCACTATAGCGTTCAATGCAGACTCCTCGCTAGCATATTGAACCAAACAGTAGACCTTCGAATCATTATCCGTTGCTATTTTCCATGAAAGAATGTCCCCAAATGTCGAAAATGTTTGATGTAATGCTTTTTGGTCAATTTCCTTATGCAAATTCTTAACAAACACACTCTTGGTACCCGTACACCGTGCAATTGGGTTTCGACGAAAGTACATTACCCTAATTGGTTTCCCATTTAGAGGAGTAAAGCTAAGCTCCCTGATTGCTCTCTTTGCGTCTTCAAGATGTGTGAAATTGACATAGCCATATATCAGTGTAAGGCCGATTTCAAAATCAAAATCTCTAGAAACTCTAACAGAAACTATTTCACCAAATTCATTAAACATGTGGAACAGTTGCGATTCAGTGACATTTGATTCGAGATCACCAATATAAAGTGACGTCACAACCGGGTCGTCAATCCGAGGGTGCGTCGCCGCCATCTTAAAGTACTAATTGTAAAAGGAAAATGATATAAACAGAACAAAATCTCTAATATCTAATTTTCATCGATCAATTTATACTTTTCCATCTGACCTACTTGACAAGCAACTTGAGGAACAAGTAACCTAAAAATAAAGTTGCTTTACTAAGAATACCATATATATGTACAAGATCTTTCAATCTCTTTATTTTTTATTTTTTTATTTTTTTATATATATCAATGAGATCTTTCCTATCTTAATCCCAAACGTATTATAGGATCTTCCTTCCTTAGTCCAAAATGTTCGAATATATTATGTTATGATATGTTATTTACTATTCTTCATAAATTACAATTTCAGAATAGTTACCATAGTTATGAGTAATTGCATTTTAGAATGTTTTCATTCTTACGTACCTATATAAATACTTCCCTTTGTATAACCTTATAGGATCTTCCTTCTTTAGTCCAAAATGTTCGAATATATTATATATGTTATGAAATGTTATTTACTATTCTTCATAAATTACAATTTCAGAATAGTTACCATAGTTATGATTACTTGCATTTAAGAATGTGTTCTTCTTACCTATTTAAATACTTCCCTTTGTATAACATTATATCTTTTAACACACGAATCCAGTAATATATCATTATGGATTGCATAATATTTTCCCTTTGAAATTGGCTAACCACTCAAATTTGTATTGAATTTTAGTCTCTTTCTCTCTCTTTCTTTCTCTCTTTCTTTCTCTCATCATCTTTGAACATTATCCATGGCAGATCATTCAAGGTCACATTCTCTCGATTTTCTTCACGTTCTTGGATTTGGTAACATCTGCAGAGCATGCAAATCTTTTGTCTCAAAATGCTACACATCGCGACATTCTTCATTTTCCAATAAAACAGAACACAAAACCAAACATAGACCAATCGAACATGACATCAAGGTACGTAGCCTAATTATATACTTTCATCAAATATGATTCATCACATGTAAATTATCCCAAGAAAAAAATAAGATGAATTATGGTTATGTTGTACAATTACGCTATAAATACATGATATGAAGATCGAAGAAATAGTTTTAAAGCAACGTGGGATAAATTTCTGACATATATTTATATTTCTGCAGAGCCAAGAGGACATGCATTCGACAATACACGATTCGGGATTCGATAGGGGATCGCCTAGAGGTTCGTTCAAGCACAAAACGTTCGAGGATCATCAACATCATCGTCGGAAGTCAAGTAGTAGGAGTCCCTCCCCGTTGTCGCGAAAGGCTAGTCCTAGCCCTTCGTTCCTCTCGAGAAGTACGAGTAAGAAAAGCTCGGTCATGAAGACGATGAGCAGGAGAAACAGCATGGATGGGCCGTCACCCTCCCTCCAACGTTCGCTTTCCACCAGTGCTAGTAGAAAAGGCGCGACTCCCATTATGTATTCCAACTCGCACGGACTAGTGAAACCGCCTCCGATGGAGGAGCAGCTCGAGTGCACACTAGAAGAGCTCTGCTTTGGTTGCATTAAGAAGATGACTATCACGAAAGACATGGTCACAGATGACGGGTAATTACTCTACATTTGCACTTGTTTTCTAAATTCACTAGAGCTTCAAGGTGTTTATGTCATCGCCTATTAGCTCGATATGAAGGGGTTTTATAATGGTCGTCTTGTACTATTGAAGTGCTTGATATAACTCGTACTTCATAACGTAATGTGACTAGCTCGCAGTTCAAGACATAATACAATACATTCGTTCTTTCTGGATTACATAATCTGCCCAAGTTAAATTATAGTAGGACTAACCAAACGCTCCTTTTGGTTTACTTTGTGCCTATTATCAACACAAAGGACCATTTCATAGAGCTACTATAACCGAATTGGTTAAGCGCGACGTGACTAGCTCGTATTTCATGACATAATATAATTTGTTGAATTAGTCGAACTATAGTAGGACTTACCAAACATTCCTCTTAATCAGACAAACGACATATCGTAGTATGTACCTAGTACGACTTACTAGTTGTCTGCTTACCAAACGGCTCTTTATTTTTGTGGCAGGCAAATAATAGAAGAAGTCGAAGTGCTTACGATAAAAGTGAAGCCCGGATGGAAGAAAGGAACGAAAATCTCCTTCCCGTGTATGGGAAACGAGACACCGGGGGCGGATGCTGCAGACGTAATATTCGTGGTCGCAGAGAAAAAGGATGCTTTGTTTAGAAGAGAAGGTGATGATTTACAAGTGGGAGTAGAGATTCCATTAGTAGATGCTCTTACAGGCTGCAACCTTGCTGTCCCTTTATTAGGAGGAACAGAAATGAGCGTGGATATCGATGATGTGATATATCCTGGTTATGAAAAGATTATAACAGGACAAGGAATGCCAAAGCAAAATGAGCCAGGAACAAGAGGAGACTTGGTAATCACATTTTTAGTTAATTTTCCAAAGGAATTGACAGAAGAACAGAGAAGAGAGGTGTTAAGCATTTTGCAGCCTGCTGATGAATAGTGGTGGTTCTTATATTTTCTTTTCTTTTTCTTTTTTGAAAGAAACTTGTGTAAAGTTAGGACACCAAAGTGGGGTCGTTCGGAATGACATGAAGGTTAGAAGCTTAAAAGAGGTTCTGTTCAACCAGAATCAGTGGAGAAGGACGATTCATGTGTTTGACTCGATATGAGTATCGCTCGGATTTTGCTGTTTTAGGACACTAGTGAATTTCATTGTACAAATATGCATCTGAAGTTTTGGATTTACCAGAATCGAAACAAGTCGGGAGATCATTTTCTGTTTTCCTGTTTTCTTTTCCTCGGTGCTATTCATGTTACTGTTGTTCCGGTCGCTAACTTTTTACACGATTCTTGATCCACTCACATGCTCAATTTTGATAAAATTTCTGAGTCAAATCACTGAACCAAGCTTTTGCTATGCAATTCAATGCGAAGAAAGGGCTACCTTTCGCTACATTTGCAAGAATTGCATTTAAGTTATGGTATATAGAAGAGGCAAAGTATATAAGTTTCCAGTTTTGTGCTTTGCATAACATTACAAGACGATAAGAGAAATAAAAGCCATTGATCAATAAACATATTATGATCAAGCAAATAGAGCTTGAAAAATACCAATCACATTTGTAGCTAACGTCGCCTTCAACAATTGTATCTTGAAGGGTGTGTATGGAGGGTATCTTGCCGGAATATCAAAGATGAAACTACGTTGTAGAACTCCCTTCTTATGGCTGAAAGCATCGAAGGAGAATTTCCCATGGTACGCTCCCATTCCACTTCCGCCAACGCCTCCAAATGGCAAACTGGACTGTGTGAACTGCATCAAGTAAATTTGTTAGTATCCATCAGGTTCATCAAGTCCCATTTCTCGATCTCTTTTTTCTTTTCTTTTTTCATCTTTCAGTTGATGTAGTATCATCTGTATAGCTTTTAAAAAAGCACATCGTCGAGATTTTTAAAATGTGATTATGCACAGTAAGACTTACTTGTAGAGCTGTTTCATTGATGGCCATACCACCAGCAGAGACATTTCTTATGAACTTCTTTTTGAGATTGTTGTCATTTGTAAAAAGATATGCAGCAAGTGGCTTTTCGTTAGCATTAATCTTGTCGATACTTTCCTCGATCTTGTTGACCTTCATATGAATGTAACACAATACCCGAAGAAAAATCAGTAAGACTAATTCCTTCATGGCTAAACAAACATGTGTAGTAAACATTATTGATAGGGAAACCAACGCTGGCTAAAGTTTACCGTAAGAATAGGAAGCAGGGGACCGAAGATTTCTTCGTTCATGATCAGTGAATCGTCTGGGGCATCCAGCACAAGTGTAGGAGCAATCTTGCTAAAGAGATTAACAAAAAAAAAATGTTACGACTCTTAATCTAGTAAATGAAGGCCATTACTGAAGTCAAACAAGAGCTTTAAAAATGTTATTGAACTCACAGGGTAGTTTTATCCCTTTGGCCACCATAAACAATTTTACCAGAAACCTTTTCATCGTCCAATAACTTCAACAAGCGATCAAAATGGCCCGAGTTTATGACCCTTGAGAAGTCTTTCGATAGCAGAGGATCTTTTCCATAGAATCTCTCGAGTTCATGAGCAAGTGCATTTATCTGAAAGAGCATGTCACAATTAGTGAAATGGGGAAACCAAAGACTTATATGCTTACCCATTATGGATCTCTGTCGGATGGGATTACTAACCAACTTTGGAGCAAACTCTTTTGTCGTAATCGCATAATCGGGTGAAATACAAGTTTGTCCGATGTTGCATGCCCACTTGCCTGAGATTATTCTTCTAGCCGCAACCTGTCAAATGCAGAAAAACTTTACAAGATTGTAACAATGAATTCAATCGCCAACTTTGAATCTATTTAAGGATACAAAAATAAAGCTTTTCACCTTCAAGTTGACGTTAGTATCAACGACCACAGGGCATTTCCCACCGAGCTCCAAGATCACAGGTGTAAGATTCTTTGCAGCAGCGGTTAAAACAATGCGTCCAACCCGACTGCTCCCTGTAAGAATTACGCGTTTAGTACAAATTTAGAGCAAAATAGTTTCTCTAATAACCCAAAGAGGGCAAAATTATAATTAAAATGAATGAACAGAATTTGCTGCATGAATTCTTGACTTTGTGTTAGTACCTGTAAACAATATTTTATCCCATTTTTGCTCGAGCAACGCAGTCGTTTCTGGTACTCCACCCTCGACAACTTTCACAGCCGAGGTATCCATGTATTTGGCAATAAGTCTCGAAAGCATTGAGGAAACGGTTGGAGCAAGTTCTGATGGCTTCAAAACTACAGCATTACCAGCTGCAATAGCTCCAATGATTGGATCAATCGCCAAAACTTTCGATTGGAAGTGGTGAAAGAACGACAGCAGAAGAGTTCATCAGCATGTGATTACATTATTACAAGTGTATTTTTGCTCAAATGAACAAAATACGCCATTCGTTTAACTTAAGAGGGATCAAGAAATAGAATGAGACATACTAAATGGATAGTTCCAAGCTGAAATGACCAACACAACACCCAAAGGCTCTGATACTATTTTAGCTGATGCAGGAAAAGCGACCCTTGTGATTGATGCCTACAATTTGCAAACAAGAAAAACATTAGCAACATTTAATCCTTTTTTATTCTGATTATGGAAAGAACTACAACTATGTTATAATGATTAATTAAATTTACATTTTCCGGTTTCATCCATCGACGTAATTTCTTCAATGCCTTGTTGCAAGATGATGATGCTAAGGATACCTATATCATTAAAAGATACAATGTCAGTTGCCATTGAAAATATGGAACCCATAATCTTGATTCGTAATGGAACAAGTAGATTGCGGTAGGTAGGTATTGTCTATGCCACTTCACGAAATATGGAAACGATAATCTTGAGTCGTTATGGAACAAGTAAACTGCGGTAGGTATCACTATCGTCTATGCCACTTCATGTGCCATTTACTCGTGAAGGTAGTGCGTGTCTTAGATCTCAATACATGGAGGGAAAATGATCAATTAGTACATGTAGTAACACAAAAAATGGTTTAGACGACCCGTTGAGCTGTGTCCTGGTACTTATGATTCAACTCATCTTTCCTATGAGAGTCAATCTTCATCAAGATACAATTTCTTGTTTCTTTGACATGAAAGTCATTATGGCAAAGAGAAAATAGCAAAAAGTTCCCTTATGCTATCTATGGCTAGTAGACAAAAAATTAACCATTTGAAGGGGAAACAAAAAGACCAAAAATACTCTACTATGCGTAAATTGGAAAAAAAAAAAACAATTGGCTTAAAAAAATAAAAATAAAGATCGTATTATCTCACAAGGGAGCTTTTTGTGAATTAACGTAACACATGAGTTTTTGTTTTTTTGGTAATTCACATTGATTTTTTACAAAGAAAAAATGTGGGAGCTTTTCTTGCCAGAATTCTATAATGTAATCCTGCTCACAAAAGAAACAAAATCTTAATCAAATTGTTTACATCGTGACAACCTAAGAAAAATAATTTTAATCTAATACCGCTCATAAAAAGACATAGCCTTCATCAAGTAGTTAGATCTCGTGACATGTACCTGTGTTATACATGTAAAATATGTATGCTACCCTCATAAAAAGAAAGTATAGCAGAACTACCACCTGTGCTATGTGAAATAGGCACATACATATAAAACCATAAATAAAATAAATCACCTCTATAGTAACTCAAAAACTTGCACATCATATCATCCCTATATCCCTAAATATTTTATATACAAGAGGGTTTACACTACATGTTAAAATATAAAGGGGGTAATTTGTCTATTAATTTTTTATGTGCAACAATATGCGAATTTCACTTAACTTACTGGACTAATTTAGTTATTTATCTTCTTACATACACCAGTAATGTACTTATTTTCTTACATCATGGAGTGTCTGCCAAAAACCCAACAGTTTATAAAACAATTCAGAAACACAAGTACACATCAAACCATCAAAAAAAAAGTTCAGTTCACACCAAGCCAAAATCTAATCAGATATTTCACATCAAACAATAGAAAAGCTAGTACATACAAACAGGACAAGTACAGTCTTAATTAAATACTTCAACAGACACTGAAAAAGGACAAAAAAATTAAAACAAAAATAGTACAAAAATCATATCACCAAAAAAAAAAAAAAAAAAAAGACAATTACCTCTTGAACAAAAGCTTCTTGTTCTGGTTTGTTGACATCAAAATGCAAAGCTTCAATTATTTCTTTTTCATGCTCTTTTATAAGTTTGCGAATGGCTTTCAGCTGTGATACTCGCCATTCGTAGCTTCTAGTTTTTCCAGTGGTGTAGGTGGACCGTAGCTCATTCACCATCTTCGTAGCATCCAAAGGAGCCATCTTTTCTTTTCTCTTTTTCTTAATAAAATCCCACTTCAGAATATGAAAAATTATGTCACGAAAAATGTGGTTGATAAGCTCATTCTGCAAAGTGTATGAGTATATATATAAATGATTTTATTACTGATGTGATTTTGTCATTTTCAGACAATTTTTTATAGGTTGGAAGAACTGATTTATGCCGTGAACTAAAAGAAGTGAAAACTATCAAAGAGAGTAATTTATTTCATCAACTACCAACTGTATTTAATTTCCTTTTTGGTATATTTGTCATTGTCACTAACCTTTATATGGGCATTTATGTTACTCTTCTGAAATTAAAAGTTATTTACATACTAAATGTGTTGATAATTTTATATTAACTTATATGAAGATCTTCAAAGCCGTCATTATAGAAAAATGTTATATCATTATACATTAAATATAATACGTGCAGATTACTTTGACTAAATTTGCTATCAAATGTAATACGTGCAGATTACTTTACAATACTCAGGAGATTTACATTGACTAAATTATATGTACATAAATAGTTAAATACTAATAAGGATTTGTAAGTGGTCGTTCACCAATTAGGAACAATATTGGAATACTATTAATTTGCAAGTTATTCAAATTCCAAATAGATCAATCTTGATTGCATAATTATTTCTTCTGAACACAAATAGACAATGGCATGAGCGAAATGCAATTAACCTGTTAGCAATATTGTCAGAGTAGTAATTATTGATGCAAAGCAATATTTCAAGTTCTCTAACTTTTGCCCTCGTAACTCAAATGCTCAAAAAGGTAAGATTTTAGAATTATGCTTTCTCTTAGTTAAATAATATCTTTAGTTGAATTAGTTCAAATATATGTTTTAAATAGAAATAGAATAAAAATAACATTCAGATGGTTCTCCCTAATTAGTTGCCTGCCATCTCATTAGGTGTATGGCTGTCATCTTTCTTGGTTAAATTAATTACTTTGTTCGTAGTGATAAAATTAAATGAAAAATATACCATCATGAGTTCCAATTGGAAACTCAGACTCAGTCCTCACTCCTCACAGAACAGCAGCATACTAAAAGTCCATAAAATTGAAAATGTTTAGCTATAAATTTTAAATATTTGCTTTCGTCCTTATATAATTTTTTTATTTTTATTTGAAACTTATACATTCTCAACATATTTGTGAAGTTTTCATAGTATCTAATTATATTATTGATATGGACGTGGAAATGGGCTTCTAAAAAATTTAATTCATGAGTGTTAATTCAGCCATTCAGCTTTTTAAAGTGTACAAAATTATACGAGTACCATTATATTAATTATTCGTTTGACAAGTACTCTATGAGTTTTGAAATGTCGCAATATGCTTAATATTTTCTGTCCTATACATACATATATATATATATATATATATTATATGCAAAGTATAGAATATAATTACTATATATAATAAACCTAAGTATATTCATGAAATATAGTTGCAAATATAATATTTGAGAATTTAAGTTTTATTTGGTTTCGTTCAAGAGATAATATATCGTTTTGGTACTTTTGGCAAACAGCATTCATATGCATTCTCAAATTACCCTAATTAATTAAGGCTCGTCAGCTGTTATAATATTTTTAAATTACCTTCTACATACTGTGACTAATAAAGAGTAGATTAAAGAACTTTATAATATCACTTTGGCGATCACAATTATTACTCGCTAGCTTAAACTTATATTACAAAATTCTATTTATTTTTTTTCCAAATGAATTGTTTCCCAATCGAGTGGCATTTTGATTTGACAATGAAAAGTTCAAGCTCATGCATGTACTAGTTGAGTCTTGTTAATATAATAACAGGTATATTCATCAAAAAAATAATAATAAGGACGAAATATTAAAACTGCCCTATAACATTTTTTCAAAACTTAAAATACCCGTTTTTTTCGGGCCTGCAAAAATGCCCCGTAAGTCTTGAAAAATCTTGTAAAAATATCTGATTCCCTTATTTGGGCCAAAATTGCCTACGTGGCGACACAATCAACGCCACGTCATAAAATAGCTCCGCCACGTCATATTTTCAGCCAATAATAATAAATATCTATAAATAATAATAATAAACATATATATAAATAATAAAGATATATATATATAAATAGTAATAAACATATATATAAATAATAATAATAATAAACATATATATAAATAATAAAGATATATATATATAAATAATAATAAACATATATATATAAATAAAACAAATAACAATAAAACACAAAAAATAAAAATAAAAAAAAAAAAACCTACCGCCCCCCCCCCCCCCCCCCCCCCCCCCGACCCCCGACCACGATTGCAGTGGTGGTGGCGTCAAATCGACGCCACCACCACTGCGATTTGGCAGTGGTGGTGGCAGGGCAGGGGAGGGGGGTGGGGTTCCGACGATTCGCAGCGGCGGGGGGTGGGGGGGGGGGGGGTAAACCGCGGGGATGGATTTTTTTTTATTATTTTTTTTGTTTTTTATTTATTTTATATAATGTTAAAATATTTATTATTTTATAAATTAGTATAAATAATAATATATGTTGATATTATTATTTATATATAATATATGTTTTACTTTTACAAATGATTATATATATATGTTTATTTATATATATATATATATATTTTGGGGGGCAAAGTATAATTTATTTTGGGGTACAAATACAATATTTAAAGTTACAAGGGTTTTGAGGTGCAAATACAACTTGTTGACGTGGCAGCCACTGTACCGCCACGTAGTCAATTTTGGCCCAAATAAGGGAATCGGACATTTTTACAAGATTTTTCAAGACTTACGGGGCATTTTTGCAAGACACGAAAAAAATGGACATTTTAAGTTTTGAAAAAAAATTATAGGGCAGTTTTAATATTTCGTCCTAATAATAACAGTTACTTTTATAGTTTTCTGATCGTTAACTTCTCATAAACGATATCCACATGCACGCAGGAGTACGTTCATCAAATCAACAATATAATAACATAAATACTATAATCAATTGTTGTACTATATCTCGATTAACATTTTAATTAATTCGGTAACAATATAATATTCTTGATTAAGTAAAAAGTAAAAACCACCTTATTTCGACACGTGCATCAATAAGTTAATTGAGTTTGGACGAACTTTATAAAGACTTGACTTGATTTAACGCTACGTAATTAATCAATCCCATAACTAAGCCATCATCATTTAGTTTTGGAAAAGGCAAAGTACATGATGGACATATATTCTTTGAATCTAAAGACAGAGGGTTGAAGCTAAGGGTCTAACATTGGCCAAGGCATTTAATATTACAACAAATTGGGGGACCTTCTACTATACTCATCTCTCATAGCCCAAGGCTATCCGAAGAAGCTCTCCCGTCTGGCTCTTTCTAACCATTTCTCCGCCTGCGCCGACCTCTCGATTAAAAACTTCACATGCCTTTCTAGCACCTCCTTGCTTCCATCGAAACTTCAGGTGTTCGCGGCTCGGATGACCCTTATCTCTGTCTCGTTTTGCCCAGGCTAGTTGATTACGAGGCTCCCCAATGCTAGTTCCAACTCTTGGCAACGCCTTCGCAACACCGGTAATTCGAAGGGAGCCGTCCTAAACTGCTCCCCTATGGCCTCTATCAGAAGTGACAATTGTTCACCCCCAAAACCAAAAGTTGATAAGAAAATTGAATGAGAAAAACGAACCCTGAAAAGGCGCGCGCACAGAAATACAAGTGAAAGATAAAAAGGCATGTAGCTCACAAGCGTTCTTCTTGCTAAAAACATCATGCAAAGTCGAGAAAGTAAAAGGAAGAAGAAATTCCCTATCCCACTTGTTGCGCAATCCGCACAAGTACGATCGACAATACTCCAAGCTCCTCGGCACCCCGGTGAAAAGAAAAAAGCCGTCTGCCATACCTATCGAAGAAGAATAACCCAACTCTCCTATTCACGCGTCGAACAAATGAAATGCATGGCCCCTCTCCTGATGTGCGAGAAGGATAGCCCTCCAGATCAAGGAGACTCCGATCCAAGCCCGGCGAAAACCTAGAAAGCGCCTCGACTGACGGAATCGGAGAAGAGCAGATAAAATTCATCGAGTCTAATCCCCTCGAAAGTAGCTTGATCGAAAGGATACTGCGGACAGAGTAAAGGAGCCACCAATAAAGTCATTCGAGCGTAAACGTCCATCTCGGCTCATGAATCCAGCCCATCCACACAAATGAGGAAAAAACTACAGTAAAATGTATTGAAAGAACGAACTAAGAAGAAGTAGAGTCCACTTATTAAACAATGGGCTCGTATGAAGATAATCCTCATTGAATTCCAACACTTCGGCAACTTGCTGATGCCCGACCATAATCATAGCCACCAGATAATTCAGCATGGAGAGCGTGTCATAACGACACGCGTATAAGACTCTTTGCTCCAGATCCTGCATCACATGCCCTTCTATGGAAGGAAGTATTCGTACCAAACACATGCCCCACCGGGTACGAACCTCCCATTTCATGATCGCAAAATTACGGGGAGCTAAATAAAAGAACTCCTCTCGCCAAGCACTACCCCCGTCTGCAAACCGTCGACCTATAAGAAAAAAGGGACCCACCGGCTAAAAATCAAGAAAAGGAAGATTCGACGACACCACTCGTAAATGAAAAGCTTCCAAAAAATGAAAAGGGGAACACTTGATGTCCAAAAACCCATAACATAGCATGAACCCCCGCAATATACTGAAAGGATGAAGGAAGCAATTGGTTAGGGCGAACCTGCAAAAATTGCAGCAAATTCTGCACGAAAGGGTGAAAAAACCAGCTAAGGCCATTCCGAAATTGTTCGGCGTACACCGTCAAAAAACTCGTAGAAGGATCATAAGCTCGTTGGTCAGCCGTCGGGATTATGATGTCAAACTTAGATCAAGCAGTCGACACACATACTCCCCTGATACGATGCTAGACATACTCCTGATTCTTCCCAAAACAACCCAACATCAATTCAATGCACGGAATAAGAGAATTGTAAGGTTCATTCTGCAAAAAGGCCGCCCTCACTTTATCAACAACGCGAAGGGGAATCGATGAGGAGGAAACTCCCACGCTTGGACCCATATTTCCCTCATCTGACAAACCAGAGCTTATAGGATTAGCACGATTACGATGCACCCTAGAGATAGCCGCAAGACGGGCCACTCGCTGGCAACAAGTACACGAATCCACATCTAAATACAGCCGTGTTGCTTCCCCCCGTCCCGTTGTCAAATGCCTACTGGGACTTTGCCCTACCTTTACCAGAGAAGAAGAATGTGTTGTAAGCAAGCTGAAAATATCGATAGAGTCAAATTTGTCGGCATGAGGATTAGATACCTCCGAGTGCACAAGTTTCATAATGACTCTATGAAAAAAAACTTGAAAAAAGTAAAGATGAAGAAGTTTTACTTGCTTCACTTAAAACGGGTAAGAAAAAAAAAATGTGTGTCTGTATACCTCAGAAGAAGAAGAAAGTGGGAATATAACAGAAAAAAATTTACCAAGGCCACTATTTATAGGAAAATTGACCAAGGCCACTATTTATAGGCTACCTCCAAAGATACATTCTCGCCCCACATTAATACCTCCTCGAAGAAACGCCTATGACCTCCATATAGACGTGGACAGATCGTGGAGTAA
Source organism: Linaria vulgaris (assembly GCA_948329865.1). Lineage (NCBI taxonomy): Eukaryota > Viridiplantae > Streptophyta > Magnoliopsida > Lamiales > Plantaginaceae > Linaria > Linaria vulgaris. The sequence continues at coordinate 7,176,505 of OX415249.1, read as the reverse complement.
CGGAAGTCCGTGTGACCCAGCAGACAAACGACCACATGAGATTATAAATGCTCTTAAATAGGGGAAATTATGACATATATATCTTATATACGTGGCATCCGAGTAAGCCGGGTAATTCAAAGATAACACCGCCAACGTAGCGAATATCCCAATGCCACTCGACATCTACAAAAAAAATTCGCCAACTCATCGAGAAGAAAGATCTTCCTCGAAAAGAAAAAACCTCCTCGAAAAGAAGGATCCTTTCGCAAGGGACTAAATCCCTTGAAGAAATAAACCAAAAGCAAAAAAAAAAAAAAAAAAAAAGGTCCACTGCGAAGGATTGTGCACCTCCATGATGAACTCCAACGACCCCACCGAAATTCGCACACGCGACTCGACTCCTTCCTCGGGGATTTCCCCAAACAGAGAAAAGAGGTTAGACTTTCTCTTTATAATTTATGTTGCTATTATAAATTTAGATGGAATTATATTTAATTTTATATAAATATTGTGATTTGACTTGTTGTGGAATTACGTATATCGTTACTAGTTAATATATCTTACCTTTAAATCGGGGAAGTTTAATTGAGAATGACTTTTAAAGTTCTACATGAACTTGATCTCACATTATAAGAAAGATCATATGTAAACGTAGTAACAATGAATTTTACACGACATGTAATAATAAGACTTCAATCTTGATATAGGGGGTGGGAGCTAAAATCTTACACTGGCCAAGGCATTTAATGTTACAATAAATTGCTGGGCCTAGCTTCTACTTACTCTAGTATATATTACAAATAATGTGATGTATATACATGTTAACATTTAGAGTAAATTCATGATATATTTTTCATTTCTCGTTTCACTAAGATTGAAAGGGTTAGTAGTTTCTTAAGAAAAAAAAAGGGTTAGTAGTTTAATTTTCTCGTTCAAAACCTTTTTTTATATATAGAATTTTGAAATACTTGTCACACACACATCATGCACACCTAGGGTGATTGGGTGACTTGATCGGTGTCACAAACTCCCAATCACACAAATTGAATGAGTTTAATCATTCTGTTTTTTAAATTGATATGAACTACTACGTACTCAATAAACAGTGTGCTTTAACTTTCTCTTTAACACAGTTTTTAATATTTAACCAAAAAAAATATACATTTCAATATATATATATATATATATAAACACGATTTTCAATAAGTCTTGTGGTTATTCCATAAGGCTATTAATTCATAGGACGAAATATTAAAACTGCCCTATAACTTTTTTTCAAAACTTAAAATGCCCGTTTTTTCCGGGCCTTGTAAAACTGCCCCGTAAGTCTTACAAAATCTTGAGAAAATGCCCGTTGGCCTTAATCGGGCTAAAAATGCCGACGTGGCGACACGGTCATCAAAACGTGTTGCCACGTCAGAAACGCTTCTTTTAATCTACAGCCAACAAAACGTTTTTGGTTTATTTAAAACGGACCAATGTCTTCAACGGTCATAATTCCTAAATTTTGAAATAAGCTTGGCAAGAACCCTAAATCCCCAAAATCCCAAATTGAATCCTCCCATACGAAATTAACTGTGCGAAAATGTCTTCCTCAACTACTAGCTCAAGTATAATGTGCGATTGCGGAAGACCCGCTGTCGTTAGGGTTGCAACAACCGACGCTAATCCGGGTCGCATGTTTAATGGATGTTGGAAGGGCCAATTCGGTTGCCAATTTTTCGTTTGGCTAGACCCACCCGTATGTGAAAGGCTTAGGACCATTGTGCCTCTACTTCGTGCGAAAATCGATAGGAGCGAGGCAAAGGTGAAGCAACTCACGGCCGATCTCGGGTCGATGAACAATCAAGGTTTGGAAACGATTGAACGCTTGTACGAGAACAAGATCATGGATTTGGAGGAAAAGGTGAAGAATCTGCAAATCGAGAACCAAAAATTGGGTAAATGGATTAGGCTTTCTTTGATTACCTTATTTGTTGTTTTTTATAGTCGTTGTTAGGATGATATGATGTTGTTAGGGTCTGGGAAAGTGTTGTGTTGTTTGGAGTGATCGTTTTCTGTCGTGTGCTTGTTGTATCTCTTCGATTTCTTTTGAATTTTGGTAGTTTGGTGTTGTAACCGAATGGTCACCTCTCTGTAACTCTTCATATGAATCTGTCCCAATTCACAAGATTTTGCATATGAAAAGACACCACTTTATCATATAAATATGTATCCAAAGATTAGAACCAATATTGTCTGCCACTTTATGCTTCATGACAGACCTTGAGGTTTGTGCATTGTTCAAATTTGCACCATCTGCATCATTGTTCCCACTTCTTGCTGGTTCTACTACCTCCTTCGTTGCCTACCATCATCAACAGTACAAATCATTTATAAAAGAATGTGTAAAATTGTAACCTATAAGAAATTTGATAAGTTGTTAACACAAATAAAAAACCTTCTGTGCAGCTGATTTCTTCTGTCTCCTCAAAGACCTAGACTTATTAAATATGTCATCAATATCATACAATCCAATATCAACATTTGCTGAATCTCCAGGATGTTCATCTAAAGTGAAGTCATTCTCTGGTGGAACCACAACTCTTGACTTCTCCCTTCTGTGTCTCCTTGTTGACCTTGAACTCTCACCAACATGCTCAACTGGTCCCACTTCCTCACCTATCATACCATCTTCTGTATTTGGAACAACACCATCATCTGCGGCAGCTGTATTATCCATACCAGTATTGTCATTGCTTTGACAATCCTGAGGCAGAGTTAAATCATTCTCTGGTGGAACATATACAGTAGATTTCTTCCTTCTTGGAGTTTGTGATGCATGATCTGATGTGCTCCCCTCGAAGTTGGTACTCTGTTCTCCAGTTTCCATATGATTCACTGTTGTTTGAGGGATGGGATTTGAGGTGCTTCCCTGGTTGGTGTTAGTTTCGACTGGAGTAGGAGTGCTATGGTTGCTCCCATGTCCATCACCAGCTCCAACCTATATATGCCAACCATGATGTTCATTAAATCATTCATCATCATCAAACACATCTCCAATATAAATCATACTTACATTTGCATTTGTTTCTGAGTTTGCATTCCTTCTGTCACAGGTCTTCTTGTTATGTCCTTTCTGGCCACACTTTGAGCATCTCAGACCATACTGCATTCTCCCTGCATATGTCCTCTGTGGAGCAGGAGCAGAAGGACTCTTCTTGGTTTTTACTAGTGGTGGTTCATCCTGTCCTCTTCTCCTAGCTTTCTTGGGCCTGCCTGGCCCTCTCCCAAAATTAGGGGGAAGAGGGGGAATGTAATCCTCCTCTCTCCAAAGTGCTACTCCAGGGACTGGATAGATTGAAAATTGGTACACCTTGTTGTAAGTTTCAAGGGTGTACCATTGTTCCACATAGTCAGCAATTTGCCCTTTGCTATGAAGAATGGCACTGGCTCCATGTTTGCATGGTATTCCTGTCAACTGCAATAACCTACAAGAGCATGTCTTCTCTTTCAGATCAACTGCATGAAGAGTGTCATCAAACCCCTTAACTTGATATCTGAAATCATCAGCTTTCATGGGCATTGTAGTGCAAACCAGTCTGGCAACCCTGTTAACCCTCTCCTGGATATTTGGTGGCAGATGTACCTTCTGTTGACTTGGCTTCTTATGAATCCATCTGTGTCTTGCAATATCTCTGTTCTTTTCATGCCTCACCATGCAATATTCCCTCATCCATTCTAATAATGTAAGAATATGCTTCTCCCTTGCTGGTATAAGGACACCATTGAAGGTCTCACAATGGTTGTTCAAAATCAAACCAGTGCATGCTTTTGTATTAAAATGAGCCTTTGTCCAAAATGCTGGTTCCTTATCATCAAACCACCTCCTAAACTTTTCAGACATGTCTGCTACTTTCTTCATTGAAGCTTCGAACTCAGGAACAGTTGTTTGATGAGCAGCATCCCAAATGGCATCACTGTAGTCTTCACCACTAAATCCAGATCTTCCAGCATTTCCAATCATATGCCTCACACAAAACCTGTGTGTGGCTCCTGGATAAATCTCATTGAATGCATTGATCAACCCTTTCTGCTTATCTGACATGAATGTCAGCTTTTCAGGTTCATACAATTCTAGGTCATTCTTCAAGAGGGATAAAAACCACATCCAATTGTCTGTGTCTTCAACAGATACAACAGCCCATGCAATAGGGAATATGCTGTTAGCAGGATCTAATGCAACTGCAGTGAGTAATGTACCCCCATTAGGCCCTGTCAAATGTGCACCATCCACACCAATGAATGGTCTACAGCCTGCTTTATAGCCTTCTTTCAGTGCCTGGAAACAAATATAGATGCATTTGAATCTGGTCTCTCCACCAATGTCCTCTGTGCATATGGCAACTGTGGTTCCTGGATTTATCCTTCTAAGCTCCGCCTGATATTCAAATAGTTTAGAGTATTGAAAGGAGGGAGTACCTTCAAGCTTCTTATTTGAAATCAATTTGGCTCTGTATGCTTGATTGTAGGAAACATTGACATGGAGCTTATGGATTGAGTCCATCTGGAATCCAGTGGTATTTCTTTTAGGGTCAGTGACAAATACATCCAAGAACTTTTGAGACAGCCATGTTGACTTCAAATTACTGACATAGAATGTCTCTGAACAAGTGTGTCCTGGCTTGTATGCCCTTACCTGATATGTCTCTTCATCTGGAACCTTTTTTGCATGCAGCCTCCATGGACATTCTTTTACCTCACATCTGTAGTGCACCCTTCCACGATCACTCTTGAAAACATATACACTCCTTCTCTCTTTGATTGCAAGTGACTTAACAGCAAAGTGGAGTTGCTTTTTGCTATGAAATAACATCTTCAATTTGAACACAGGATCAAACATGTCTACCTTGTTAAAGCACTCAACCTCTGGGTCAGCATTTCCCCTAGGATCTGTGAAAAACCAAGGCTCCCTTGCTTCTACATCTGCTACATCTGGTTCATCTGGTTCATCTAACCATGGTCCACCATCAACATTTTCCTCAACTCCAGAACTGTTTGCATCAGGTACAACATCTTCATCACCCAAGTTTACATCAGATACAACATCTTCATCACCCAACTCACTTTCAATCAAATCATCATCAAACACATCTACATGTGCAAACAACTCATCATCCATCTCCTCACTAGATGCTTGATATGATTCATCCTCACTGTCTTCCTCACTTTCATCAACATCAATAGCTATCCCCTTACCCTTATCTAAATTATGTGGATTACTAATCCCCTCTCCATTCCCATCACCCTCATTTGCAGAAACAGAAGCACCCTTACTAATCCCCTCTCCATTTCCATCACACTCATTTGCAGAAAAATGAGCACCCTTACTAATCCCCTCTCCATTTCCATCACCCTCATTTGCAGAAACAGGAGCACCCTTATCTGTTCTTATAACTTCCTCAACAGGGACACTAGCAGGCACACTAACTGGGACACTACAAGTTCCTACAACAGGGACACTAGCTGGAAGGTCTGTCTCTACAACCTCATCCACCACAGGCACATAATTTCCTTCACTTTCACCCTCAAGTTCAACTGCCCGATTGTTAGGGTCCACTACATACACATGAAACTCCATCATTTCCTTATGAGCTAACTTAGCGCCACGATACAAATACTTGTCATAACTTACACAAATATGATATCCCATGGAAACAATAAAGTATTTCTTTGTCCCTCTAACACCAATATCAGTATATAACTTATCAAGGAGTGATGTGTTTAACTCTCTGTAATTTACGTAATCGTACACTCTTTTTGATTATGAGCCTTCATACTGCCCACCATTAAATGGAGATGTGTCATACCTCCCTCCATAGTGTAATACCAAAGTCACGAATTTGCTTCCTGGGTCTGCAAAAAGGTAAAGGAAATTAGTTAAGAAGGTCACAGACTTGACTCCAAACCCTAAAATCAATCAAAAATACTACTATGAACAACGAATGGATAAACTTTGAACAAAATGGTACAATAGGTAATTCAAAACCTAACCCAGTCACTATCACGAGAGGATTATAGGAAAAAAAACAAAAAAAACGAGCGCACTCACCATAATCGGGCGGGGGTAAACCATTTTCAACCGATGGTCTAATTTTCACCATCTTTCGGCCCTTCAATGTGCGTCGACCTCGTAGACTTGAAGATTTTAGCTGGTCGTGACGAATTGGAGTTGTAGAATTTGGGGATTAGGGTTCTTCGCAATTTTGCCGCGGTTTTTAGTATTAGGGTTATAATTTTCAGCTAAGTGTTTGTATATATATATGTTATAAATAAACCAAAAACGTTTTGTTGGCTGTAGATTAAAAGAAGCGTTTCTGACGTGGCGACACGTTTTGATGACTGTGTCGCCACGTCGGCATTTTTAGCCCGATTAAGGCCAACGGGCATTTTCTCAAGATTTTGTAAGACTTACGGGGCAGTTTTACAAGGCCCGAAAAAAACGGGCATTTTAAGTTTTGAAAAAAAGTTATGGGGCAGTTTTAATATTTCGTCATAATTCATACGCCTTAATAATTCCTTGTACATTAAGAGTTCAATTGAAACTGAGAGTATACTATAAACATCAATAAACTTTTACTTGGTTTTTAAAGCTATGCGTGAACTTGATCTAATAATACAAGGAAGATCTTTGAAAGTTGATAATAGAAATAATAAGTTTTATAATAACTATACACATGATTTCGGTTCTTCATTTGACCTGCTTATTTAACTCTAAATTAGAAAATTCATTTGAACCCTGATTGTAGTATATGTGCGTGCAGTTGGGTTCATTCATTTTCCCTTACCTAAATTTGTGTCCAAGATTGAATCATTTGCCTGTTCTGAGACATCACAAAAAAGGGACATGCTATAGTTACGTTTGTACGTGGCCAACTAAATTTTCACTGTCTCAATCTTCTTCCTGCTACGTCCCACGGGTCGTTATGGACTTATGGTGTCGAAGATTCATTGTGGAGGTAGATTATTTTACATCCGAATTTAAATTGTATTAATCAAGAATTAGGGATATCGGTATTTAAAATTCTAGAAGTAGGATAGTCTGTACATAATTTTAGTATCTTGGTTTTATTAATGATAATACTACATGTATATATATATATATAAAATATAATGCCAAGTGATCCAGCTGGTCCAACTCCAAGTCGTCTCCAACCAACACAACAAAAGCGTTGAATATATGGCTCTAATCTACTTGATTTATATAGTGAGATTTTAAAATAAATGCCATCTAATTGATTTACATCACAACAAACACTAAGGGTGTTCGCGGTCGGGTTTTAGCGGGTTGTCGTAAGAAAAGACATCATACACACTTGCGGTTTACCAATTTTCTAAGCCGGGCGGGTGGATTTATTTTGAAGACCATGCGGGTTGCGGGTTAGGCGGGTGCGAGCGGTTGGCGGGCGGATTGGCGGGTTATATTATTTATCAAATCATAATTCAAAAAAACCTACAAGTTTTAAAACACACAAATTATATGCGGTAATTATTAGTATTCGTATTTAAGATATATCATCTCATTATTTTTCTGTTTTTTTTTCCATATGTTTATACTATTTACAAGTTCAATTTATGCATTATTGTTATCGAGTTTCAACTATATATGTATGTAAAGTCTTTTCTTAATGCGAATCAAATTATTAAATTTGCACGCCATAGATGAACTAGAGTGTTGTGTAGTTATCTCTATTATTTTACTAGTAGACAATTACTTCTTTTCTTATTGAAGTGTTTAGAGAAACGAACTAATATTATTTTTTATTTTCTTTCATATGCGAGTGGGCGGGTGGCAGGCAGGGGCGAAGCCAAGATTTGGGGCTTGGTGGGGGGGGGGGGGGGAATAACACATGAAATTTTTTTTTCTAGAAAAAGACTCCCTCCTTTATTTTTTCAGATACGATTGATTTATTTTACGATTTTTGTTCGTTTATTACATATAATACATGAAAGCTTACCGCTAATATCAATATATATATATATAGTTGTTAGGCACTTTTAGGGGGTGTTTGCAAAAGCTTATAACAGCACATTCTTCATAGCTTCTACTTAAAGTTACTTAAGTTGCGTTTGACTTAAAGTTATGAGTGTTTGCAAATCCTTCTTTAAAAGTAACTTAAAGCAGATAACGTTAGTTTTGTGGTATTTGCAATAACTAGATAGAAGCAGCTTTTGAACCTTAAATTAAATACAATAATATTTAATTATTCTTATTTAAATTATAGATATAGAAATATTGATCCTTCACTCACATTTGCATAATCATGAGGTGGATACTTATATATTAAAAATTAAAATTACTTAAATTTTAATATAGTGTAATCAATATATATGTATGTTACATTACAATATATACAAGTTGTTTAGTATAATTACATCGTGAATATATCTTCTAGAAAAAATAACTACATCTAAAAGATGTTATCTTAATAAGCTCGTTCATGTTGTTGTTAAGTAAATCATTTTTAATATTTTTTTTCCTTTTTTATAATTATTTTCTTACTCTAAAAATATAAAATTATGAAAAATAAGATCGCTTTAATAAGGAAAGAGAAAAATCATGAAATTTATTTGAGGATAAAATTGGATAATTAGAGAAGTTTAAGGGATTAATTAATAAGTCGAAATATGATATTCACCGAGATTTGGGCAGAAGCTCCTTATGAAAGCACCTCATGACATGCTTATTAGATTCTCCTTTTTTTTTTTTTACTTTTTTTCAAAGATGGAGAAGCAAAAGCAGCAATTACAAACACTCACTAATTATTTTTCAGCGACTTATAGCTTATAAGGAGCTTTTAAAAGTTCTTGCAAACACTCCCTTAATAATGTATGCGGGCTTCCTATATAGATTATAAACTAAGATTTATATGCACCTACACATTAATGCAATATTATCTTTAATTTTAGATTGGCAGCTTATCTCTACTAAAAATATTTATTCAAAAATGCCTCATTATTATAAAGATAGTAAAAAATTTAAATCTCCCTAATCTTAAAATATATAATACAAAAATTACAAATGAGCAACTTTTTTTTGATGATAATAATTTATAAGAGAAAATTGAAATAATATATTAATTACAAAGCCCAAATTAGTAATGATGTCAGTACATGTACATGTACTGTACGCAATGTAATGATGTATATATATTATATTTTCTATTATTACAATATATATATATATATATATTACAGGCAGTATTATATCTTACTATATGTATATTATATATTGTATACTATATACTATATAGTAGGGGAGCACTATAAGATTTCATGGTTACACCAACCGCATTGGCGGTTGCAGAAAACCCTGATGCGGTTGCAGAAAGCCATCTGCAACCGCATCGAGGATTCGAGGTATAAGAAAGTTCGGTTGCGTAAAGTCTCGGTCGCTTCACATCAGAGACCGCGTTGCGATTACTGTTGAGGTCAACTGCGACCTAAAAATCTGCAACCGCATCGCGGTTCCAGATACTTTTAGCAACCGCAGTGCAGTCTCAGATAGTGTTCCACTTTCTGAGACCGTGGTGCGGTCCCAGATACTTGAAGACTTTCTGCAACCGCCTTGCAGTCTCATATAGTGTAAATATTATCTGGGACTGCAACGCGGTTGCAGAAACTCAAAAGAGTTTCTGCAGCCGCGTTGCAGTCCCAGATAATATTCACACTATCTGAGACCGCAAAGCGGTTGCTGAAACTCAAAGAGAAATTGCAAGCGCAACGTAGTCTCTGTTGATATTCAAGTATCAGAGACCGCAACGCAGTCTCAGATAGTATGAATATTAACAGAGACCACGTTGCGGTTGCAAAAGACCTGCGAACGAAATAAAAAAATCAATAATATTCCGATAATTTACCGAAATATTATTGTTTTTTGTTAAAATTACATATAGATAATGGCAACAAATCAATATAGTGAATATACATAAACAAATTTAATTAATAACGAAAAACAATTAATAAAATAAAATGAAAAAGGATAAAAAGATGAACAAAAAAGCAAATGAAATAAAGAAAAGAGAAATAAAGTTTGTGGAATAGAAGTGTTAGGTGTTATTTATTTTGGATTTGGAAAAGAAAATAAGAGAAGTGTTGGGTATTTTTTTTTTGGATTTTGAAAAGAAAAGAAGAGAAGTATTGGGTGTTTTTTTTTGGATTTGAAAAAGAAAAGAAGAGATGTGTTGGGTGTTTTTTTTGGATTTGTAAAAGAAAAGAAGAGAAGCGTTGGTGAGTTTATTGTAAGAGTTTTGAAAAAATGAGAGGGTAGTGGTGGGTATATATAGAAAATGGGGTGAAAATTTGAATTCCCCCCCCCCCCCCCCTAGCCCCCCTAAAATTTCAAAATCTTTGAACAAATTGCAACCGCAAAGTGGTTGCTAAAAGTTTTAAAAATTTGAAATAATAGTTATTGAGACCGCGTTGCGGTTGCAGAAAATATGAATATTAATAGGGACCGCATTGCAGTTACTAAAAATATGAATATTTGCAGCAACCGCAATGGGGTCTCAATAGCCTCTTTTTGAGACCGCATTACGATTGCAAATAATATTCATACATCAAAATCACGATTTTATGGAACTATCTCAATGCGTTTGTGATTTTTAGCAACAAACATCAATGCTACATGTGAAATAAACTAATAAATGGTTACAAAACAAGTAATTGAGGAATAAAATAGTAGATTGAATGTGAAATGATCGAAGGAGTTATTAGATCATGAACTTATTGTATGTTATATCTACTACTCATCATCATATTTCTTCTTGATGATTTGTTATTATGGTTTATTTCACTAATAATATGATTAATCGGTTTAATTAATGGATAATCCTTCACGTTACGTTTAAACTAATAACGTGGTGCCTCAAATCATCAAAATGATGTCATTTTGAAGTATGAATATTAGCTGTAACCGCATTTCGGTTATAAATACACTCAATTGCAACGGCGTTGCGGTCCCAATAGGGTTTAGCTGAGACTGCGTAGCAGTTTCTAATAACATTCATATGATTAGGGACCGCAATGCGGTTGCAATTGACTTTGTTGGTATCTGAGACCGCAATGCCGTTGGTATCTGAGACCGCAATACGGTTGCAATTGCCAGTATTTGGATTCTGAGATCGCTTTGCGGATGCAATAACCTAATCTATACTAAAATCTAAGTTTGAGCTTCAATTTGTAATTGAGCTATATTTTAACTACCAACTCCTAAACTTTCTACACTTATTTAACAAATCGTTAAAACTTACCTTTAAAATTGTTAAAATTAAACATTAAACTATCTTTAACACGGCAAGAAATCGTTCAAATCAGTCATAAAACTTATCTTTTCAATTGGATAATAACGGTTCATTTGATTGTCGTTAATTTTTATCATTTAATACTGTAATCCCTTAATTTTATCTATACTTCTTTCTTTTCTTTGATTGCATGAAGAGTTCCAATTTTTAATATATCAAAGTAAAATCATCATAACTTCCAACATAGATAACTCGAATAAAATTACCGAACATGCAAATAACAATTAACTCTAAAAATTTACCAACATTACACAGAAAATAAACTAGTTTGATTAAACATTCAACTTACACTAAGACATAAACAAATAAAAAAAGAAAAATACATATTTAATAAAAGTACAACAAGAATAAAATGTTCAACATAAACTCGCTCTACTGATCACTGTCTGGATACTCAACATCCTCATCACCCGAACTCAGCCTAACATCATATGTATCAACCATGGTCGCCAAGGGATCTGCATCTGCTGCATCCTTTGCTCCCTCATCGTCACCACCTAAATTGTGTGCAGGATCGGCGTCCATCATGTCGTCGTCTACATCCTCATCATCATCATCGGTGTCGTAAACAAACTCTGGCGTTGTGGAAGAAATAGGAGCAAAAGGATCTCGTGTCGGATGTGGCAGCCTCATAACCCTAAATGCCGATCTGGTCTTAATGGTCGAGCATATGAATAGCTCCTAAGGAAGCTCGCGTTTCGGTCTATCTGTACTCGTAGCCACATCCTGTCGAAAGCCCTTTATGAAGTGAAGGAGCATGTCCACTCTTAGATCTTGGGTCGTCCTCATCTCGTGGTTCTCCCTCATCAGCTGTCTAACCAACTCTGGTGTGGGGTCAGTCTCCCTCATGTACGGCATACCAAATTTCGTTGGATCACCATCACTCGGTAGCCCCTTTGCCTTCCCCTTCTTCACCTTCCCTATCGCCTTCTTCCAACACTCAGCATCCCACTCGGGCAACTCGTCTGGCATCGGATACCTCGTCCTCAGCTCCCTCATGTATTTCTTTTGTTGATATAAGAAAAGAAATTAGAGATGACAATTAGAATCAGTATTTAGATTATAAAAAGGATTGAATTTACAAAAACTAAAGAGTAAAAAGTGGCAAACACTTACGTAAATAAGTCTGGAAGCGTCATCCACCCACTGCCGCCTCAATGGGACACATGTATCCCCGCCAGTTCTAGGCACCTTCTGCGTATGTCCAACCTTGTATACCTCATCGTGTCGAATAGGGGTACGGCGGTTCGGTTGATTCCTAACATACAAATTTTAAGAATAATTACGTTAATAATAAGAATCATAAATTACGACTATATTATATTGTTGATTGAAAAAAACATACCATCCGACGCTTGATCTCCTCGTAATCGACTGTCCTCTGAGCTCCGCTAGACTCGACAGATGGCGGTCGATGGGCTCCAGTCAACTCTGATGATCGTGGTCGATGGGCTCCAGTCGACTCGGATGATCGTGGTCTAACCCCATATGTAGACGTTGTATGGTGGGTCACAGCTGCAGGAGGGGACTCGTCATCGTCAAACATAAGCAACCGCGGTAAGGCAGGAGACAACGACGGGATGGAGGCCTTGGCTGGAGCACTAGTCGTAGGACCACGACCCGAGTGGATAATACGCACCACCAGCCTACAACTACCTCGACCACTCTCGGTGCTAGCACGACTATCAACCCCACCATTACTATCAGCACTACGGCCTCTAGGTCCACTACCTCGACCACGACCACCTCCTGAAGGAGGGACACCACGAGATGTACGTGGCCGGCACGGAGGAGCGTCTGACATGATGTACTACGAAACTAAGGAGAAATTTCTAAGTCAGATTGATATATGTAGGATTTCCTAAAAGTATTTATTGTTACTAAGTAATGAAATTTTCCTAAAAATAACATTACGTCTAAATTACTATGTCATAAATCGTTATTTAGTAATAACTAATCATCATTAATTTAATTAAACTAAAGTAACACTTTAATTAAACTAAACTAACTCTTTAATTAACATCTAAACTAACATTTAACAATTTAACAACTAAACTAACAACTTCCCACTATAAACAAATCAACCTTCAACATAATCTAACAATTAAACTAACATTTCATAACTAATTATCATCACTATAATTAACCACTAAACTAACAATTTAACAATTCAACCACTAAACTAACATAATCTAACAATTAAACTAACATTTCATAACTAATTATCATCACTATAATTAACCACTAAACTAACAATTTAACAATTCAACCACTAAACTAGCAATTTAACAACTAAACTAACAATTAAACAAATAAACTAACAATTAAATATAAAATCGAGAAATAATTGAAACAAACTAACATTATTCCGACGAAGCTACGAGCGGCGGTGGAGGAGTGAAGTGGCGAACGGACAGCGTGAAGAGGACGCAAAGTTCGGCTCTTTTCGGGTCGGGTCGGGTTCGGGTGGATCGAGACGTGGTGTGGCTGGCTGCGACGGTGGCGGTGGCGGGTGGGGATGAGGCTCGCGGTGGCGGTGGAGGTGGAGGTGGAGGGTGGGGATGAAGGTCTCGGTGGTGGTGGTGGGTGGGGAAGAAGGTGGCGGTGGCGGGTGGAGATGGAGGTCGCGGGTGGCGGTAAAGGGTGGGGGTGATGCTCGGGGTGGCGGTGGGGTTCCGAAAAAGATAAAGCTCTTGGTGGTGGAGGGGGCGGTGGTTACGGTCGTGGTGGGGGTGGGGTGGTGGAGGACGGCAGATCTATAGAGGAGGGACGGAGGAGTGATTGCAAAAAATTCGGAACCGAATTCCGGTCCCAATTGATGGAGGTGGCGGTGGAGAGAAGAGAAAGAAGAAGAAGATAAATGATTTTTTTTATAATATATGTTAACTTACAGAGACCGCATCACGGTCTCTTGCGGTCCCTAAAAACCTCATTCGGCAGTCCCGAGGGAGGCGCCCAAAATTAGGGCTTGGGCAAAACTTTTGGCCCTTTTTGGGCCACAAGTTCAAGCCCATTGGTTGGAAAAGTCCAGCCAATGGGGCTCGGGACCGCAACGCGGTCCTTGATAACTTTCAAGGCCCGCGTTGCGATCTCTGAAAGTGAGCAACCGCATCGCGGTTGCTGTGCGGTTGCTGATTCCCGGTCTGTGTTGACCGTGGAATCTTGTAGTGGAGGGGCACGGGCTGGGGAGGGGTGCGCCCCCACATGCCTCCCTCTGGCTTCGCCCCTGGTGGCGGGTGGGCGTACATCTCAACCTGCAACCCACCTGCTCAAGGGCGGGTTGCCATTTTCTCCAACCGTAACACTAGTTTAAAAAATAAAAATATGTAGGTGACGGTTTGTGCAGGTCGGGTTTAGGTGGGTTTATGAACACCCCTAACAAACACGTTAAATATAAATGATGTTAACTTATACTACTTAGTTGTTAGTGCTTAACGACAATAATTATTTGAAGTTTCACGGAAAGAAAACTTTACTGTGAAATAGCGAAGGAAGAATGGTGATACTCTTTTGCAATAATTTAACATCATGATCATTGAAAAACAAAGATTTATATTTTTAAGTATTAGTCCCACTTGCCACCTTCTATTATTGATGTTGAAACTCAAGTTTCCTTTTTTTTGTGTGTGTGTCGGGATCACAAAATATAGCATTATTCATTTTATTCAGAAAAAACAATAGTTGGCTGGTGTCGCTATATTAATTATCGTCATGTGCAAGTCAGTCTAGATTCTAGATAGAGACACTCACTAATTATAATGCCCCTCACAAAGTTGAATTCACTATTTCGTGGCAAAAATGAATTTCACGAATAATAATGAAGTCTTGTTCAAAAAAAGAAAAGAATAGTGAAGAAAACTAATCTTTAGCTGACAATGCAATAACATACACAAAAACCAACACTTTTGATCTGTGATGATTCTAATGAACGCCCACCAAATGTTTACCTTAATAATAATAAGAAAGTACTATAAATTTTTTCAAGTGTTAGGTAATTTTGGTTAACAAATGTAAGGAATTAAATTTTACGTGATTAAATTGCTATGTATGGTTAGACATTTTGGTGGTGCAAAAAGATGTATGTTTTGTTAGAGCACACTTTTTTCGTTATTTTTGATAGCTTTCGAAACCTAACACTCGTGCAGTATCCAAATACTGTATATTCGAAGATTAGATTAACACTCGTGCAACATTCAAATACTGTATATTCGAAGATTAGATTGTGTGGTTGGTACCTTTTGGCATGTTAGGCAGCTGGATTGAACCAAATGATCCAGC
The DNA here is from genome assembly GCA_948329865.1 of Linaria vulgaris. Taxonomy (NCBI): domain Eukaryota; kingdom Viridiplantae; phylum Streptophyta; class Magnoliopsida; order Lamiales; family Plantaginaceae; genus Linaria; species Linaria vulgaris. Next base: position 7,160,903 of record OX415249.1, on the reverse strand, counting down.
CATTAATTGAATTCATGCATGTTTTTTCCTTCATATAATTGAGTCCTTAATTGTGTAAACCAAGACGTCAATAGTTGTGACCAACATTCAACCTTGGACTGTTATGGGAAGACATATTATCATTCGTTTATATCAATGGCTTCTTCGTGAATCGTTGGAGCTAGCTCATAGTCGAATATGATGCAATAATACACTTGACCATTACGAGGAACCAGCTAGTACTATTACATCTAGAACACCTGCCCAACATGACTCGACGTCAATTGATTACATTTTGACCTTTTTTCTATTATATATTACTTCGTATCAATCTCACTATGACTACTTTAAAACTGTTATTCTAAGGTTAGTTAATTTTATTTTATCCAAAATAAAAGACGACTTGTGGCAAGAATATAATTATCTTTTGTATAAGATGTAATATACCTTTTGATATTTCTTAATCGATGCAGAGTACCCGTGGTCAATTTCCAGAAAATAATATTTAGCGATTTAGTTATGATTTAAATTAAAAAAAACTATATGTTTCCTTCATTTCTTTTTCATTCTCAAAGTAAGTGTCATTAACTTATCATAACCACCGAAGGAAAAATATGGTTCGTCATTGATAGAGATTGAATCGGCACGAACAGAAAAGGATTGACAATAAAATCTTGCCAAAAAAATGAGTTGAGCTACTTTAGCACATATTTAATCGATTAAAGACCAAACGACACATGATAGGATGCAAAATAGAGCATCAAATAGAAGACTTGACCTTCTTCTTTTTTTTTTTTTGAACTTTTTTTCTGGTGATGATTTAAAGAAACCACAGGTAAAAGATTCAAAAATGGAGTCAATGTGGGATTTGCTAGTGAAACTATCCAGTTACCAATTATAATTGCTTTGAGTGGCCCAATTTGACGTGTAGGGCCAACGAACGGTCATGGCCCAGTCCAAGGTAAACCATTTCGAACCACAGAGAAATTATTAAGTTCAACTGTTGTTCGATGATTGGCACAACTAATTTATTATTATTATCACACGTTAGGATATGATATTGAGTGGTCATTTTTTATAATTTAAAAAATTATTTTAATCTCAATTTTCGATTATACCACCTCATCAATACAACAGTTGATTGACTAGTACTTTTTCGTGTAAATGATTGACTTGTACTTGGAATCTACCTTATGGAAACATATATAATTATATAAACTTGAAAATTAATACTAGTCAATGATTGAGAGTGGGCTGTTGAGACTTGAGAGAATAACTGGATCAAATCTTTACTAGATTTTCTCATTCAAAGATGATATTGAGAACGAAACTAGCTGGACTCAGCAATTTTTTTAGCCCAACCACGAATTTGAGTTCCAGAATCAATTTAAAAATCTTATAAAAAACTAATTAATTGCTAGTACAAATAATGCGAACTATGAATGTTAAATAAATAAATGGAGTTGAAATTTGAAAACTGAACCTTTGAAATATCACTAAATCTTTTTACTGTTTCTATATATAACCTTATTAAATTAGCTAGCGATATTGCCAGAGCGCATTTTGTTGTCAAAGGTTATAACAGTTAAGTAATCACTGGTCCATAAATTATCTTCTTTCTCAATTAACTGTTTTTAATTAAAGAAACTCAATCATTACAATTACACAACCGATCCAACAATGAGAATTAATAAATCTGACTTACTAACAGATATCCATGTTTTCACTTTTTAAGGACTTCTCGTAAATGTCCAATTACAGAGTAGCTTGAGATTAAACTTACGTTCCAACTTTAAAATAAAAATTCAGAGGAAATTGCTCTAATTCATTTTACTCTTTTCATGGTTCGTAAATTTGTGCTCGTAACTAAAACAGAACAATAGAATATGAATATGATCATGTGCATTAACTAATTGGCCTGCAATGTTGTGTGTCTATGTATGAATCAAATTAATTATTTTATATAACTCGTATGTGACAAGATTTATCTCATTTGCTTAAGTAAGAACAACATAATCAATTCCAAATAAAAAATAATTTCAATTAGGACATAAATGATTATCTAACAAAACAAAATTAACAGTATAACATCAACATCAAAAGTTTTCAGATATTCAAGAAACTTTGAAATATTACACTACACACCTAAAACGATTGTCTGAGTAAACATTATTCAATGACATGGATCTCAATAGAAATGTTGAACAGTAGTACAAGAAAAAAAAGACCATATGAAGATTTTGCCCTAAAACTCTTCCTCTTCCGGAGCTGCAAAAAAACAACGATAACAATCATTTTTTCTTTTCGTTACAACAACGATAACAATCATATAAACAGATCAAACTCTACTGATAAAATTAAGATATAAAAAAAAATACTTTCATACATTAAGCACTACTAACGTCAAATAATATTTAGAAAATACTCAAACATAACATACGTAACAATACCAAATTTAATACAGCAAACGAAGTTAAAATAGCTTGTAAAGTTGTGATGCTTACATATTAGAAGTTTGGCGGGATCTGTTCATCATTATAAGGCAGTGTCAAGTTCAGATCAATGTGGATTGAGCTTTCGCCACCAAAATTGTCCATTTTATGTGGGCATGCAATAGTGTCGTGCCTCCTATTTTGACATCTTGAACAACTTTGTGATGCCTCTACGATCTCAAATCTTGAAGGATCACGTTTTGTAGAACTCGATGCTTTTCTTTTTTTGGATTTTGAAGGCCTACCTTTATTCGGTTGAACAACTCGTTCGAAGAGCAATTGTTGACCATTTATGACTTGAGATATTCTGTTACGAGCGTTCTCTTTCTCACAAGATGGCCATTGTTGATAGTTATCATGTAACTCATTCAGTAACTTTTCTAATGCAGCTTCCTCATTGTTTGGTGCATCTTCTAAAAGAAAATTTGCTCTTGTATCTATACGCCACTGCGAATGTACAGATTCTAGAGGCAATACCTTATTTCTACAATCACGCATCTTATGCACACAAGGAAGACCCATCTTTGCCGAATAATGGCCAGTACATGTTAATTGCATCAATCCCTTCTTTGCCAAATCAATTTGTTTGTTTAACTCTTTCATGCAAAAAATGATACTCTAGTCAAAAGCTCTTTGGAGAACAGAATGTTGCAGTTGTGAGGAATGTGGAGCCTTTCTCTAGCCAACTGGGTCCTAATCTCCTTAAACTCATTTTCAAGCATAAGACACATTTTATTTTTCACAGTGCGAAGGTCTCCATTAGAAACCATTAGGAACTTCTTAAGCTTTGAATGTGCACCCTCTGCTCTTCCAGAAACTCTATTATTTAAATTCAAGTACTTTCCTGCCCATGCTTCAACAAAATACTCTTTGTATGGAAGCCATGTCCTCTTAATGTAGCTAAGTACACGAGTTTTATCTTTGTAAGATACTTCAAATTCGTTCCAATCTTCTTGAAATTCTGTTTCACTTGGACAATTTATCACAACGTTCCATGATGACAAGAATCCCTCCCACTCCTCCAATTTCTCAAAGTGAGATTTACAATTGACAACCTAATTTGTTTTTATGTGCCATATACAAAGAAGATGCACTGCTCAGGGGAACACGATCTTGATGGCATTCATCAACGCCAACTCTCTATCAGTTATAATAACACATGGTTCGTGATCTAATCCGAGAGATCTTTGGAAAGTCTTTAGAGCCCAAACATAATCTTCTTGCCTCTCTTTTTTCATAAAGACAAAAGAAGAATAGAATGAAGTGTTAAAGCTTGTAATTCCAATAATCTCAAGTAATGGCATATGATACCTATTTGTCTTATACGTGGAATCCATCACAAACACTGTTGAGTAGCTCTTGGTTAACTTCATTGATGTAGGATGCGCAAAAAACATGTGAGTCAATTGACCTTCTCCATCTTGCTGAATATCAAACATAAAGTCACCCTTGCCAAGTTCTTCAAATAAAACCTGAATTTCAGTACGTCCTGCTAATGTTTCCTTTCTTATCTTCCCTTTCATATTATATACGTTTCTTGATACAGCCTGAAGATAAGGATTTTTATGTCGAAGAGAGCTAAGAATTTGGCGTGGAGCAATCCCTGATTTGGTCATATCATCGATACTCGATATTTCTTCTTTCGAAAAGTGTCGAGCAGAGGGATGTCCACACATATCAACAGAAGCTTCATGATTATGAGAATCGTTCATTTTAGCAAGTTTCCAAAATCCATCATCTTGTACTTTAGCTCGAAGCTCAAATGGACAATTTATAAGACGAGTAGTTGTATTCCTTTGGAGATGCTCAATGGGAACGTTGATTCTATCTCGATATTGACCTCCTCGATCACAACCGATTGTCACATATTTGTCCTTTCTAGAGCTTTTAATTGACAAAGCATAACCCTTCTTCGAATAAAAGCACCTCACAACATTTAAAAGTTCTTCACGGGATACAAACATCTCTTCAAAGAGTTGAAATTCATCCCCTTCAATTATTTTTTGTAGTTGGACAGTACGTGTAGCATCAGTTTGATCAGCCATTTACTTCCTGCCAATTCTGAGTTCAAATAATAAAAGTCAAATTCTTGTTAAGTAAAGCAATACAAGTTGTTACAGTTAGGATTTGATATAACCAAATGCATATCAAGTAACCAAATTTCCTGGCACAAAGAAGTTGCTACCTTAACAGCTTCGTATAGTTACATGCTTAATGTTTCTCTCATGCACATTACTATAAGTACATAAGTTTTTCAGCAACAAACCAAGTCATCATAACAAGTTAAATAATATGTAAAAATTTCTCTTATTTTTTCCTTTCGTTTTATTTGTTAAATTCACCCCAGAATAATAATTCACTTAATGTTCATAAAAGAATACACTTAAAACAAAATTGTGTAAGATGAAATATTATATACATGGATTAGAAGTTAATATATAGTTTACATATCACGAGCATTCTGTGGGCATCATATAAAAAAACAGAGCATTTGACTCTTATCTTTCTTGGCTTTCACATATTAGAACATACAGAAATTTGATAAATAATCAATAAGTAAAAAAAGCTTACCAAAAGTTCCACTGTATGTATTCGGAATTAGTTTCTGCAACTGTGAGTTACTTTGATTCACATGGAACAATCATGCTTTTTGTCAGTGATTGATAATGAGTAATACGCATGGAAAAGATTAACTTCCATATAGAAGTGGTTTATTATAAGAACAATGAGATTAAGTAGGATAATTAATTGAGACAATATATTTATGTACCAAAGATTGATACTTAACTTTTATAACCTTTGACTGATAAGGGTAAATTAGAGAACTTGAAAATTTTGTTTTGGCAGCAACAAAATGCGCTCTGGCAATATCGCTAGCCTATTAAATTACCTAACAAGTTTAATAAAACTTTCTACTATTCTAAGAAAGAAAAAAAAAACTAAATTATGTATATAAAAACATGTTTATTTTGATATTTAATCGGTTAAGATAAATGATAGTATAATTTTGGTAGACAAATTGGTGCTTGAAAATTGAAATAAGTTGTCATATATTGTCAAGTACAGAATAAAATAATAAAAAAATTGTTTTGTTATAACACTATAATAACAAAAAAAAAATCCAACATAGTTATCTGAAAAGGAAAGACAAGTAAAATTTTCATAAATATAACCGTTTTTTCTCCTTCCGTGAGAGTTTTTTCATCTCTTTCATGCGAGTGGTCGATGCCTTCTTTTAGGGCCATCTTTCGACTTTCATCAACACCAACATTCATTCTAGGTACGATTCACTGTTCTTTTTTTCAATGTTTTTTGTGCTAGGGTTTTACTTTTCTCAAGTTTAGTCTCGATATTATTGGTGATTGGCGATCGCTTCCTCGGCCGGTGACTTCATTTTCTTTCTATTTTTTTGTTTTTTGGTTTCGTGTTCGCGTTGGTTTGTTCGTCTTGCAGGGTTGCTTCAGCCCACGTGAGATATTGTGGCTCATTCGAGGTGGTGTTACTACGATCAGTTACATTTTTAGTTTTTGGTGGCGGTTATGGATTCAGAAATTGAGAGGTTTGGAAAAAAAATTAAAACTGAGGGATGACGAGGTTGACAGGGGTTTCCTCCCGGAATCGATTTGGCAGAAAAAGAAAACGGCATCACATCTCGCATTGGTAGGGAAACTGCTTACAGAAAAGAATTTTAATTTCAACTCATTTTACGCAATAATGAAATCCGTTTTGAATCCTAGAAAGGGTATCGAGATTCAGAAGGTAGAGGAGGAACATATACTATTTCAATTCTTTCATGTTGCGGATCGAGATAGAACTTTGTCTGGTTGTTCGTGGTCTTTCAATAAGTATGTGCTTCTGTTGGAGCCAATTCTAGAAGGGGCTAATCCAACGGATGATAAAAGACATAATGTAGAGTTCAGCCTCTCGCAAGGTTACTATAAAAAGAAAGGAGAATGCGACAATGGTAGGAAAGATGAAGGGCACAACAGTTTTGGGTAAGAGGCAGATGGGTTCTGGGGGTCGTATTCCTAAAATAAAGAAGACAAACGTAAATTCGATTGGATTCACGAAGAAGAGCGCTCCAACAGCGGTGGCTGCCGCTCAACCCTTCCGATCCCAATGAATATTCTGGGTTGGAACTGTCAGGGTTTGGGGTCTCCTTGAATAGTTCGCGAATTGTCGCATCTCTTAACCCTCTCTAATCTTTTTTATAGAAACAAAATGCAAATGTAAGAAGATAGAGAATATGAAGAGTAGATTTAGGTATCATGGAGTGGCAGTGGACGTCAAAGGGAAATCAGGGGATCTTGCATTACTATGGAAAAAAGGAATAAACGTTCGTCTTCAAAGTTTTTCACATAACCACATTGATGTTGCCCTTGATGAGGAGGATGGTAAGGAATGGAGGTTTACCAGATTTTATGAGGAACCAAATGCTAACGAGAGGGATCGTACGTGGGACTTGTTGCGGACATTAAAGGGTACTTTGAGGAAATTATGGGTTTTCTCATGAGACTTTAATGAAATCCTCAATCAATGCTAGAAGAAATGAGGTAACTTGAGGCCGTTGTCAAATATCCGGAATTTTCTACAAGCATTGTTGGATACATAGTTAACAAATATGGGGTTCAAATTGGCCAGAATTTACATGGTGCAATAGACACGTGGAAATGCCAACAATCAGGGAAAGAATAGACCGGGTTTGTGCTAATTATGACTGGCGGAGTTTCTTTAACAGTGCTCGTGTGGATCTCGTTGAAGTCTGGAATTCAGATCATCTCGTGTTGTTTGTCCGATGTGTTGTGCATAAAACAAATTCAAAACAGCGACGACGACAACAACGTTTCCGTTATGAAGCCGCGTGGGTGGAAAAAAGTGAATGCGAAATGATTATTCAACATGTGTGGGGAGAAGAGATGGTAGATGGTCCTGAGATGGATCTTGGTACAAAATTGGAAAATTGTCGTGTTGGGTATGTGGGGAGCGGAGATGAAAAGACGAATTGAGAAACTCATGGTGCGGGTTAAGCAGCTGCGTTTGGGCATTATAACGGTTGATTCTAAGGCCGAGGAGCGGGTACTTAATACCGAGCTTGAGAGTTTATTGGATAATGAGGAATTGTATTGGAAACAGCGTGGTAAACCTCACTGGCTAGGGGGACAAGAACACATCATTCTTTCATCGGTGTGCGAATGAAAGGAGGAAAATGAGCAAAGTGGTGGGATTAATGATGATGAGTCCGGGGTTTGGTATGAGAAACCAAGTGAGGTTCAGGGAATTATGGTTGACTATTTTAAAGAGATTTCAAATCCAGAAACCCATCTAATGAAGAAATCGAGGACGTGCTAAAAGTAATACACCCCGAGTGAACCTTCACATCAACCAACGACTGTTTGAACTCTTCAATGCGAATGAGGTAACTCGTGACCTATCTCAGATGTTTCCTTTTAAATCATCGGGCCCTGATGGTTTTAATGTTGTGTTCTACCAAAAATTTTGGCATATTATTGGTCCTGACGTGCTTAAATTCACCTTAGATTTCCTCAATGTTGAATTCTTATACCTAAGATGAATTTCACTCATATTATACTTCTTCCGAAATGTAAAAACCCTGAATCCATGAAGCAATTTTGTCCCATAAGCTTAAGCAATGTCTCTTTTAAAATAGCCTCTAAAGCTATTGCGAATAGATTAAAGCTTTTTCTGAACGAGATTATTTCTTTATCTCAATCCACTTTTGTTCCTGGTCGTCTAATCATCGATAATGTTTTGGCTGCGTTTGAGATTAATCATTACCTGAAAACAATGAGGAAAGGGAAAAATGATTTTTGACTCTTTAAACTAGATATGAGTAAAGCATATGATAGAGTCGAGTGGCCCTTTTTGGAGCGCGTGTTGCTTAGGTTAGGTTTAGAGAGTACTTTTGTTTCCTTAATGATGATGAGTGTCACAATTTTCTTATTCTTTGTTGGTTAATGGATCTGAGTTTGGGCATATTATCCCGAAAAGAGGTATTCGCCAAGGCGACCCTCTCTCCCCGTATTTATTTCTTTTCTATGCAGAGGCGTTTTCGGTGCTTATTGGTGATGCAGAGATTAGAGGTATAGTGAAAGGCGTGATCATTGCAAAGATGCACCAGTCATTTCTCATTTACTGTTTGAATACGATATTCTCATTTTTGCCAGGCGACGAAGGAGGCGGCCGAGGATATTCTAGATATTTTGCGAAGATATAAAAACGCCTAAGGCCTAGTTATTAACATGGACAAATATGTGGTTGTGTTTAGTAAAAATATTCAGGAGGAGGTGGCGCATGATATTCAGGGAATTTTGGGCGTTAGAGTAGACGAAAAGCAAGAGAAATACCTTGGGTTACCAACCGTTGTGGGGAAAACTAAGAAGGAACTATTTGCATCTATACATGATAGGGCGTGGGGCTGGTTTCAGGGATGGAAGGAGCAGGGTTTATCTTCGACGGGGAAGGAAATTTTATCGAAATTAGTAGTCCAGTCAATGCCCACATATACTGTGAGCGTGTTTCGATTACCTGACTCTCTTCTTAAAGAAATTGAGTCTATGATCTGTAAATTTTGGTGGGGCGATGGAGATAAGAGGAAGATCCATTGGGTGTCATGGGATGTGTTATGTCAAAGCAAAAGATAAGGGGGAATGGGTATTCGCGAATTGAAAGCGTTTAACTTGGCATTATTGGCAAAACAAGTTTGGCGTATCCTCGAAGTTCCAGACAGCCTCTTGAGTCGTCTTTATAAGGCAAAATATTTCTGGATACGTTGATTCTTGAGGCACGGTTGGGCAGCTCACCCTTATTTTCTTAGCGTAGTATTCACGAGGCTATATGCGTGGTCAAAATAGGGTTGCGTTAGCGCGTGGGTAACGGGGAGTCGTTGTCAATTTGGGACAATGCATAGCTGCCTCGTCCTACTTCTTTTCGCCCTATTACTCCACGACATACAAGGATGTATGTCTCACGGGTGTCGAGTTTGATTGATTCGGATACCGAAAATTGGGATGAGGAGGAGATACAAAGTATTTTCTTTGCACTGGATGTTGAGACAATTTTGTCTATTCCTCTTGGGGGAAGATGTAACGCGGATATGAGAGTTTGGCACTACCACTCGAACGGTCATTTTTCGGTTAAAAGTGCATATCACGTAATCCGTCAATATAATCTACATCGGAGAAATTCTGAAATCAGTGAAGGTATGAGCGTGGCACGGGATTAGCGATTTATTTGGCATCTTAAGGTTCCAGAAAAAATCAATGTTTTTATTTGGTGCTTGTGCTGGAATATTCTCTCGACTAATGGAAACTTGGTTCATCGTCATTTAACTATTGTTCTGTTTGCAGAGTGTGTGGTTGCGAGGACGAAGAGGTTCGACATTGCTTCAATCTTGCCACGTGACACGACATGAGTGGGCTTTATCATTTCCATTCGATTCACTTATGCGATCTAATGAAGATGGCGAGTCATGGATTTGAAGATTAATTAAGGAGTATGATCGGTCGAGGGTAACTTTAATTGCAATTACGTGTTGGGCCATACGGTAATACGGTATGACCGAAACAGAATTCTAGCGGGCGAGAATGCGTTTGATCCAGCGAATATTGTATTATTTGTGGCTGGTTTTGTCGAAGCGTGGATGAATAGAGGTTTGATGAAGATGGCGAGGCAAAATGCTTGGGTCGCTCCAGCAAAAAAAGTAAAAATAAAAATCAACTTTGTTGCTGCTTTGTTTCACGATGAAGGTGTGTCGGAATTGGTATACTAGCTCGTGACTCAAAGAGGGATATTTTAGTTCGTGTCGCACAGAGGGTTGAGGGACTGATGTCGACAGCTAATATTGAGGCGTGCACAACGAGACTAGCGGTTTGTTTGCCAGTCCAAATTGGGTGGATTCATGTGCTATTTGAAGGCGATTATTTGGTGGTGATCCAAGGTTTTTATTTGTCCACAGTCTTGCGAGGCAGATTATGCAAATGTTATTCATGATATTCGACGAATAATCGACAATGAGAAATGCTTCACTTTTCAGTGGGTTAGTAGGGATGCAAATGGGGAAGCTCATGACATTACTAGAACGGTTGTGGAAAGTTCTTCTTGGCTTCGTGATGACATTCATATTGTATAGTTTTCTGTAATTTTTTAGTTTGCATATTATCTTTATTTTCTTGTGCGAGCAGTTGTCTTTTATGCCGAGACTATTTGTTTTAGCTTTGACTAGTCTTGTTATGACTCTTTTGTACCGACTTTTTGGTCGGAGCTGTGAGTTCTATATATGAAGCAGTTTTCTTTCAAAAAGAAGAAAAAAAGGAAAGACAAGACAGTTACATTTTTTTGGAATAACGAGCCAATTGAATCTAATTTACATATTCGTAATTATATATAATTGTTGAGTAGCAGTCAAAGGATGGAAGGAATCATTTGCAAAAATTGAGAACTTCTTAGAATAATTACCTAACCATGAAACCTCCATAAGATACTCATAAAAAACAATTGTGCCCCTGTTTAGATGTCCTCCCTCTCACAATTTTCACTCTTTCAAGATTTGAGATATGGTTTGGATGGGTTTTGAAAATTTGGCCGGCCCAATTGTCTGAAATCTTTTTGGGGCTATGTTTTTGGATGTTTCTTCTCCTTATTGATTTTAATATTTTAATATATTAATTTTATATTAACAACCTATTGATTTGATTTTTGCATACCTATTTTTCCCCTATAACTTCAACATTCAAATTACATCCAAACATAATTCAAAATATTTTGCATATTTTTCAAGAGAATCTTCAAAAACTTCAACCAAAAATCAAATGGAAAAAACGAGTGAAACTACATCCAAACGGGGGCTGTACGTTGACTCGAAAATTCCTACAAATTGTCGTTTTCGACTTATTAAAATGCAATTTTCAAGTGTTTTTTCATTTTCATTGTAATTATAACTTTACGAAGGTTTTGTAAAAAACTAAAAATAAAATTCAAAAGATGCAAAACGTGGTGAATCGAAACACACTTCCAAACCAAAATTTTAATTCTATGTATCGAGTGAAAAACCGGAGGAAATGGAACCACAGAGAACAACAATATTCCCATTTCCCACCACAAAATCCGAAACATGATCGTGTGATACTGATAACTGATACACTCGCCACGTCAGCAATGGCTACTCTCTCCTCCGCCACAACCGCCGCCGCCGCCGCTCGTACATTTCCGACCACCGCCACCACCGGACTCTCCAATAGCTTCTCCTCTCTCTCGCTCAGTTCATCTCCCCTGCTTTCCCGCCTTTTCCTTCACCAGGTACGGTATGATACGCGCGCAATTTTGTTCCCTTAACTTATACGCAATTTCCTCGATTCTCACTTTTTTTGTACTTGAATGAGATTAGAAATTGCAGTTGCGTTCGTTGTCGAGGGGTAGAAGCGGTTATTCAACGGTTGTGTCGTCGCCGGTGAAATGCTTTGCGTCGGAGCCGGAGCAGCTGAAGAGTGCTCGAGAGGATATCAAAGAGATTCTCAAAACGAATTTCTCTCATCCGATTATGGTAAATTGTTGTTGTTGTTGTTGTTGTTGCTAGTACCTGTTAGTTTTAGGTGAGGTAGTAAGTGTACTTGAGCGGTTGTAACCAATTCTGGATTCGAGTGCGTCTACTTGTTGTTTGATTGGTTTAACGCTGTCACCGTGCTATTGCTCACGGCTGGTTTTGGCGATTAGGTGTCGGCTTTAATTTCTGTTTGTAGCTTCATATTTTGCAGGCTCAAAACTTTGTGGTGTTAGATTGATACTGATTTGCATTAGCATTTCTGTGTAGGAGAAGGAAAACTAGGAACTATGTTTGATTTGACTTTTTGGGGTCACGTATTGGAAAAACTACCTATAATCGGATTAATGGCCTCCAATAAAAATTGAAAGGAAGAAGTAGTAAAGTTTTTACACTCGTGCTTGGGTGGTGACAGAAAAGGTTAATTATTGTTTATTTTTAATAGGTTCGGCTAGGTTGGCATGATGCTGGTACTTATAATAAGAATATTGAGGAGTGGCCACAAAGGGGTGGTGCTAATGGAAGTTTAAGATTCGACGCTGAATTAAAGCATGGTGCAAATGCTGGTTAGTTTTCTCTTTTATGGCTGATATTACATTCTTGATTGACGACTGTGTTGCTTGAAAAGTGGGATTGCTATAGGGCTTGTCAATGCACTCAAACTTCTTCAACCCATCAAGGACAAGTATCCTAGTGTGACTTATGCAGACTTATTCCAATTGGCTAGTGCTACAGCCATAGAGGTCTCTCGACTTTTGGTTTGTTTTTATGACGAAACTCATTTGAAGAATGAGCTCATTAGTATCTTCTGAATTACAGGAAGCTGGGGGTCCTAAGATTCCTATGAAGTATGGGAGAATAGATGTTTCGGGACCTGATCAGTGCCCAGAAGAAGGGAGGCTCCCTGGTAAAATGACTGTTGCCCTTGCGGATATGTATGTGATTTTGCATGTCTATGTCTCACCGCTGACTTTGTTAGTAATCATTATAGATGGCATCTCATGATTTTAATTTATTGCGGAAACATTATCAAATATGAACGAGCAACTGATTTAAATTGTAGTGTAAATAGCTGTAACAATTATGCAGCTGCTGGCTAGTTGTGGTAATTGGTGTTTTACTTTCTAAGGTTTGTTTAAATATATGCCAACCACAAAATTGCCCAAAAGCCTACATCTGACCTTGACTTGTCATGGTTATTTAGCACCCCACTCCCCACTCCAAGCGTGTTCCATGGTTTTGCAGTCACAAAATTAAATGATCTTGTCATATGAGTTTCCAGACATGAGTACTTGGAACTATAAGATTTTCTTGTTAAGTGCATAGAACATAATTGAATTGCTTAAATCTGTTTCCTCTCTACATCAGGAACTAATAGTTCTGTTTACTAGATGCTGGCCCTCCTTCCCCTGCTGATCATTTGCGCAATGTGTTCTATCGAATGGGCTTGAGTGATAAGGTAATAATCATCCTAATGAACCCTATACTGTTTTCAATTAAATCTTATTGCCGATGGATGAGCTTTTGGATGTTTAGGAAATAGTTGCTCTTTCTGGTGCACACACTCTCGGGAGGTCAAGGCCGGATCGCAGTGGATGGGGCAAGCCAGAGACCAAATACACTGTAAGGAAACAGAACATTGCTGTTAATGGTTTGTCGTAATTCATTTGACACTCACTTGTTACTAGGGCTTGATTAGGTTTCGGCAATTTTTTTGAGTAAATGGGCTTGCCTCTACTGATATAGTACCAGAGCAACTCAGTCGAACCAATAAACTAGTTGAATCTTTGATTTAGGAAATGGAAGAGGCACTGGTTTTTTTATTGGGTATAGTTCACTATATATACTCTGAATTCTTATATTCAGCACCGGGACTATTTGATAGGTAAGTACAACATGATAAGAAAAGTAAGGTTTGAGGTTGTGACTCACTGATAAGTGAAAGACTTAGATGAAATCATTTAAAGTGATAAACGAGTTGTATGACACTGCTTGTTTAAACTTTGAACGAAGTGAATATGGTTTGGCATGATCCTAATTCCTTTAAAATGCGAAAAGAAAGTAAACTAATATACCTTCCAGGCTTATTGAGCCTGAGTATGTTGCTGTTAACGAACATTTCACGGAGTTGGACTCATTTGAAGGTCTGATACCTTGTTTTAACTTTTAATTGAAGCTATCCTTCTTCCTTTAAAAAATGCCGAGAGAATACTGTAGTCACTACCGCAGAAGAATATGTGTTAATCAAGTAATTAAACAGATTCTAGCACTATAGGAGTAGCACTTTGTATGAGTGGAGCTACGGAAGAGGATTGATGTCAACTTTTTAACATAAGCGCATATAAGGTGTTGATCAGTTGATATGTAATTAAGATCGACTAACTTTTTCTTAAACTCTTCAATTAGCGTTAATTACATTGCTTCTACCAGCTTAGCTTTCCAATCATTCGAAGCCAACGACACCGGCTCTAGCTTATTTACCGCAGTTGCTTACATACTGAGCTGCAAATTCTTGTCATGGCAGAAAGATGGGCCAGGGGCCCCTGGAGGGCAATCATGGACAGCACAGTGGCTGAAATTTGACAATTCCTACTTTAAGGTGCCACCTATATTGTGTTTTATGGAGGTTTGGATTCTCCTGTAGAAATCACTCAGAAGTTGTACTCTTGATTTGGTGCAGGACATTAAAGAGAGAAGAGACGAAGATCTGCTAGTGCTACCAACGGACGCAGTTCTATTTGAAGATCCTTCATTCAAGGTAGAGCAACATGTTCCTCAAGAAAATTGATAATTTACTTTGACTTCTGAACTTACAGAGAATCATATGTTTAGGAATATGCAGAGAAATATGCAGTAGATCAAGATGCATTTTTCAAAGATTACGCTGAAGCTCATGCAAAGCTTAGCAATCTGGGGGCCAAGTTTGATCCAGCCGAGGTATTAGCCATGTTGTGTTTTATATTTTTGACAAATCCAGTCTTTGCAGTAATCTAATGAAACTCACATGAAATTTGGCTATGAACCAAATTCTTTAATTGGATAAGTTCATATCAACTGAAGAATTCATCATAATATTTGTCGTATGTGCACTTTCCTTCAGTTGTCGCCAATGTCTGTTTAACAAGCCAACGTAAATTGCTGTATGTCATGTGTAGGAATGTTTTATTCTTAAATCTCCATCACAGTCTTTTTGACCCAAATGTCAGACTCCCCGTTATTTTTTTCATTTTTTCAGAATGATCCCACCTTGAAGTTATTCCAGAATCATATAAGGTATTATTTGAAACTAATGCTTAATTATTTGCAGGGTTTGTGCTTGGAAGACAGTTCGCCGATAGTTCAACCAGAAAAATTTGTTGCTGCCAAGTACTCCACAGGAAAGGTTGTGCTTGTCGATAGCTTATATTAAGCTTTCGTAATATTTCCTTTTCATGCATGAAAAACTTTACTAAAAATGAATTCCAGTATCCTTTTCCCGTTGGTTGTTTCTTAAGATAATGCAAGATTGAAGCTATTTAAAAATAATAATTACATAGGAAGACAGAAAATTCAGTTAGTGTTATATTTTCGAATTGCAGAGAGAGCTCTCAGACAGTATGAAACAAAAGATCAGAGCAGAGTATGAAGGGTTTGGAGGAACTCCAGATAAGCCTCTCCAATCAAACTATTTCCTTAATATTATAATTGTGGTGGCTATTTTGGCATACTTGTCATCGTTGGTTATGAACTAAGCGCTGTGGTATATAAATACGGGTAAGCCTTTTCTCACTCGAATCTGAGTTGGTATAGAAATAGTTCCTCATATATTTGCAAAGCAAAGTGCACGTCAATGATCTTCCTTGTCAATTCATTTGTATCATTAACATTTATCCCACTATTTTTCACTAAAATATCGTTCTTGCTTACTGTTGCAGCATTCTGTTCTCTGTCAAAAACTACATTTCAATATGCGAGATTGTTTTGAGTTGATTTTTTTCTAGTTCCTAGACATTACGGGACCTGGGTCGTTTAGAAGGGCCACCAGTTGGATAGGGAGCCTAAGGGACAATCATATATACATCCCTAAATTCGGCCTAACGACATAAATCGCCTCTAGGGTATTGAATAATTTCAGAAACCGTGAAACAAACAAAAAAAAAAAAACTAATACTTTTCGACATTTCAAGGGTGTGGATCTGTATCTATTCAAACTTCAGGCTCTGATATACTTTTAACTGGTCCATCACTGTTCAGTCCATGTGAGCCTTTTTTTCTTGATTAATAGGAAGATATCTTTTTTACCTTAGAAGTCGCCGCTTCTATAAAATACATTTCATCCAAAATTAGGATGCACAATGGAGGGTTTTTGGATAATAACTCATGAGTTTATGTTAAACAATAAATAAGCAGAGTATCTGTGTATTTATATTTTATATACATTGTAAATACCCGTTTTATACGCACGTATTAGAGAATGGCGTGCAACTTTCTAAAAGCAATTGGGGTTAAGGGTAATAATGTTCCATACTTCCGTTTATTTATTGGTTTTTTACTGAGTAATGTGTCTAAATAAGAGAGCACGTAGGATAAAGTGTCATTAGCTCCGCCACGGAAGCACATTGTTTCTTTTTCTTCAAATTAGTTGCTATTACTCCCATGCAATACTTTAAATTTGGTGATTTGCTCTTTGAGCCCCATTGTTGTGTTCTTTACATAAGAAAAACCAAAAAAAAACATCGTTATAAATGGCGATTGTATTCTTTGACTTGAGGCGTGGATCGAAGTTCAGTACGGATGTTGAACTAACAGGGATCTATTTTGAGTCCGTTTATAAACAAAGTTCATTTGCTCAAAACTTTAAATCTATACGATGGAGAAGAATCAATATTAATTAATTAATTATGTGATGGTCTGAGAATATTTCAGTAGCATGGGCCATGCCAGTTGTAAGAGTGCAATTCCAGAACCACGTAACATGTGGAGTTTGAATAAGCCTATTATTAAGATACGGTGAATGGTGGTAGACTAGTAGTGCTAGGTGGGTGGAAGAAGAGAACAAAAGTCACGTGTGACGAGACAACCCACTCCACAATGTATAGAGCAAGCACCGTATTTTAAAAATTATGTGTGTGTATATATATATATATATGTGTGTGCGCCTGTGTGGGTACATCATTATTTATTTATGTAAATGTTTTTGCTTATTAGTTAACTTATATTGCATGATTAATCAAAAGTGCTAATTACTAGATTCTAAACTTGATTATGTTCTCGTTTGTCTAATGATAACGCATTTCTGCTGACATGAGGAGTGGAAGTCCCTAAGAGACTTGTTTGTGATCTCAAATTTTGTTCTACTAAAACTCCTGAGAGTAATTGAGTGAACACGTCTTTTTCTTGTTGTATTAAGTGTTTTTATAAGTTTGAGCTCATAGTACGTAACATGAGGTGTTTAAGTGCTTGCTAGTTGACAAGTCGTTGAAAGCCAGATGTTGCATTTGTTTCACCTGCTACTTGAGACTTGTGAGGGAGTTGTGGCATCTGATATACCCCCTGTTGTTGTGCCACCTACACTCACAGTAGGGTGGGCCCCCATATAGGGGTACATCAGATGAATCCGGGGTTGTGGATAATGATCAAAACTCATGGAATAGTGTTGATCTATTGTAGACTTGTAGCAATAAGCCCTTTAGGTGTTGAAGATGGTCTTTCATGGGTCCATCTTGCCATTATGATATGCGTTATGGACGTTTCTGAACTACATGAACTTGAACACATATGTTCGAACTTTAGAATCATGGTCCGAGATTTTACTCAATTAGAGATTGAGATTTGCCACTTAGTGATGATCAACATTGGATTATGGATCTGCATAGGATGCTAGTACTCTTGAAAATATGTTAGTGACGTGCTACACATATTAATACTAGTACTAATTATAATATATTAGTGATCCGCTACATGTTCTATTTAACTACTAAATATTATAAAGCAAATAAATAGAGGAGTGCATGATACGGTTGGAATATATTAGAACTCATTTTGCTATTAGATATAGGTAGTTAACAAATAGAAAGAGGAAAAAGAAGCAAAAGACCTTTTTTTTTTTTTCCCCTCCAGTCTTTGTCTAGGCGAGATCTATCCCTCTTAATGTAATGTCACTTTCTACTTTTCTTAGACGTACTTATTTTTTTGTGTGCATCGGTTGTGCCCATTAACTTGTTTAAATCCGGTCATTTTATCTCAAGTGCGACATAATTTTTTTTTTCTAAACAAAGTTAAATTATGAAATTTTATTTTATTATAATGACCAAATTGGTAATTTTTTTTGTAATTTATTCTTAAATATAGCTATGTCTTCTGTTTCATTTCTGCTTGAATACGGCAATATGTTCACATTCAATGATTCAATGTTGTTATTTTTTATTGCATTTATGAATATCCATCCCGTGGTAAGTATACTGAAAAAGCTTTCCTTGAAAAACAAGGGCTGGAGAGTTAGTCTACAAGTTAAGTGTGCATTAATCCAAACGGTTGCAATATTTAAGCTTATTTAAATAATGGTCTTAAGATTTTTGAACTAAGTTGTCCGAAGTAGACAGAGATTAACCTTTATTAAATTGTATTCACTGTTGAGATTAGGTCATCAGCTATTCCTTGGATCTGGAACATGCAAACTGTTGGAAATCTTTTGCTTTACATAATCCGACAAAAAATGAAAGTTCAACAACCACATTACATCACCTACTCTAACGTGTTCTTCCATCATCTTCACATGTTCAATATATGCCTCAATATTATAAGAGCTGGCACACATGGAGCTAAGTTACTTTCAGTATAAATTTTATAGGCATTCACTAATTGGCAAAACCCAAACTTGTAAAAATTTATTGACATTTACTCTTAACTAAGAATCCTTGGTAAGTGGACGACAGTGGAGTTCAAGCTCAGGATCTCTATCCTTGCTTGAACTATGATAACATGTTAAATTGTTATGTCATCAAAAAGTTAAATTTGTATAGATGATTCAAGTGTAATCCAATCATCACGTAGTTAGAAATAATAATTATAACTTAATGTTATCATGATTGTTGTCGATAAATTTAGATACAAGTAGTTGTTTCCAACTTCTTTTTGGTTCTAGTAATTCTAATTAAAAAGAATTATGCCACCGTGATTGGTAGACATTGGCACATTGCTATAGGTTTACTTTCCTGGGACGGTTGAATCAGATCCTTATATACTATTTCCTATATTTTTTTACAGCGCACTTTACTAAGTACTAATTAGCCGTAAATTAGGTGAACGTGTTGTTAATAATGGGCCCTAATAGTTTCACTAAGGCTGAGCCACATAAATGGAAGTATACAAGAGGACATAGCACTTTCTGCATATAGTAAAAGATGCAAAAGTGAAAAGTAAAAAGGAAAGGTCAGAAAAGTATAATTTGGCCCATAAAGAATGTGGTAAACAGAATACTTGAGTTTGAATGGGCCCACTGATGCCACCAGATCCATACTGTGTTGGTCAGAACTCATAAGTAGCCCAACTTCAACAAGTTTGACAAAATTACCAAAGCTTGAATTGACCTAAAGCTCTCAACTTTCTACCAATGTCGAGAAATAACCCTAATTTTGCTTCGAAAAGTAATTACCTTTGGCATGACATAAAATATTACTTTTGCCTGTGCAGTTTATAAAAGCTTTCTCAAAGTTTTGAAAAGTTCTTGCTCTTCTTAACTTTATCAAATCTGAACATAAAAACCTAGATTGAAATGGAGGAAAACGTAAAATGTAGTTTACGATTATATTATCCAAATAATTGCTCATTCTTAGTTGAAATTGTATGAAACGTGACTTGGCTGAGATGTTACTTGCTCAATCCATTTCTAGATTCATAAATTATTTCACTTTATAAAATTGTCATTTGCTATGCCTATGCTGGAGAGAAAATGACACCACTTGGAAAGGGTTGTATAAGCACAAAAAAAACTGTTTTTACTTTCGGGACATTGAGGAGATGTTACATTGAATTATTTGTCCCATTGTTTAGAGTATTTATGAGACAGGGTCTGATACCTTCACATGTCAAGAGAACAACAATCACCTTATCACGAGAAGAAAGTGTAACATTATGTGTGTTACCCGACAAATGACTTACAGAAAATAACACAGTTTTTTACCTGCTGCATATTAATTAGACGGTTCCATACAATGTCATCTGTAGAGTTAAATCAATAGCACTCACTAAAGTAACGAAAGCAACATTCATCTAGATCTGCATGCATCACTTATTAATTAATTTAAGTTTAGAAACCCTAGGCTTCTGAGTTTTAAAACCCTAAACCTAATACGGACCATGACAAAAAGTAATTGATGGGGGTAGTAATTAATTATTACATTTTCTCACCACCAATGCGGGTTCTACGAGTTTTTTCTTTCACTCTCTGACACAACACAACTGAGCCTTGAGCCCTTGCCCCTTAACCTATACTCCTACCCTACTACTACCACCGCACCTTCCCACCACACAACATTTCAAGGGTTTTTTTTACTTTTGGTACCCTAATTTGGCACCTTTCCAATATTGGTACTTTAAGTTGTCACCTCTCCAAAATGGTACCTTAAGTTGTCTCCAATCAAAATATTTAATCCCATTGTGCCTATATTTTTGCGTTTTCGCCCCAAAACTTTATACAACTACACTAACACCCTAATATTTTTTAAATAACACATATTTGATCCTCCAGCGATAATTTGAGGATATTTTCAATTTAAACTCAATTTAAATTATGTTTTAAATTTTTATTGTAATTATATAAAAACTTATATATAACTATTTGGTAAAAATAATATATATAATAATAATAAAGCTATATATAGATAATAATAAACATATATATAACTATTTATAAATAATAAATATATAACAAAAAAAATTAAATTACCAAAACAACATAATATTTTTATTAAAATAAATAAAAAAAATTCAAATTATAAGATATCTTCTTTCTTTTTTATGTAAAGTTTATAAAATATCTCTTTTAATTGTTTTGAAAGTTGCTTTATGATATATTAAAAACAATAACAAATTTAAATCCTTAACATATATAAATATATAAAAAAGTATATAAATATATATTAAAAACAATAAAAAAGTATATCTTTATATCTTTATATATTAAAAATTAAGATATATCATTTTTTATTATTGAAAAGGAAAAAAAAAAACACCCACCCCCAACCCTACCCCACCCCCCCACCCCCCCCACCCCCACCATCCCCGACCCCCTACCCCGGCCCCACGCCGCTGCGTACAGAATCGCGGCGGCTTCACCACCACTGCAGTGGTGGCCGCGTCGATTCGACGCCACCACCACTGCAGTGGTGGCCCGCGTCGATTGATTCGACGCCACCACCACTAGTGGTGGTGTTACGTCGATTCGACGCGGGCCACCACTGCAGTGGTGGTGGCGTCGAATCGACGCGGACCACCACTACTGTGGTGGTGAAGCCGCCGAGATTCTGGTGGGGGCGGGGTAGGGGGGTCGGAGGGTGGTGACGGCGGCGGGGGGGGGGGGGGGGGGGGGGGGGGGGGGGTTGGGGTGGGTATGGGATGAAGATGATTTTTTTTTAATTTAATATTTTTCTATTTTTTTATATATTGTTAAAATACTTATTATTTATAAATAGTTATATATATGTTTATTATTATTATCTATATATATAGCTTTTTTTATATATTGTTAAAATACTTATTATTTATAAATAGTTATATATATGTTTATTATTATTATCTATATATATAGCTTTTTTTATATATTGTTAAAATACTTATTATTTATAAATAGTTATATATATGTTTATTATTATTATCTATATATATAGCTTTATTATTATTATATATATTATTTTTATCAAATAGTTATTTATAAGTTTTTATATAATTACAATAAAAATTTAAAACATAATTTAAATTGAGTTTAAATTGAAAATATCCCCAAATTATCGCTGGAGGATCAAATATGTGTTATTTAAAAAATATTAGGGTGTTAGTGTAGTTGTATAAAGTTTTGGGGCGAAAACGCAAAAATATAGCCACAGTGGGATTAAATATACAAATTAAGGTACCATTTTGGAGAGGTGACAACTTAGGGTACCAATATTGGAAATGTGCCAAATTAGGGTACCAAAAGTAAAAAAAACCCACATTTCAAAATGACATACATATACGTATGCAAGTCATATTATAATCTCTTATATAATAAAATATATAACAATGGATTAAATTTTCTATGCATTTACTAAAAAAATGTCAAACTATCTTTATTTTTTCTCCAATTAAGCGAATTACTTTTGTAGTTTTCATGTTCATTCGATCGACTTTGTCTTTACGAATTTTTAAATTAAGAAAATCTACTGAAAAAACCTCATAACGTTTTAAAATTCTCCAATATTTGGAGGATCTCATATTATGATTTGGAGACTTTGATCTGCTTATCTTGATTAGCAAAAACTCTATAATAACTTTTTTAATAGTTATGTATTTTTTTTTTTGACGAGATGGTGATTGTGGTGTGTATGTAATGTATACACCAGATGCGTGATGCAAGAGCTTCTTACCTCTTAACTCTTCTTCAAATCATACAAATGTCGTGTATATAAAATCTATGAAAGCAACTATCACGTAAGAAGACCTAAGTCACCTAATCTTTTATGTTTATAAAGTTGTAGTCGTACCGGTCTCGCACTGGCGACTTCAGTCCCCGTGCTTTGCACTAAGACGCTTTATAAATTCTTAGTTGTCGCACTAAGATTTCTTAGTTTTTATGTTAAAATTTAATGAATAATTATTGAAAAATAGTAGAAGACAAACAATAGAGTGACATTGAAAAGAGTTGGAGCAAGAGGAGAATAAAACTATGTCAAAAGTTAAATAATTACAAAAAATTAGAAGTGATTTAAGGCTTATACGGTTATACATTTGTATTCCCACCATAATAATTTAGAAAATATTATATAAAATTAATAACCATTAGAAGTTATGTACTTTTATTTTATTATAATTTATTTTTTTGTGTGAGAATTCTATATATACTTTTATTTTATGTGTTTATAATATACTAATTTAGGTAATAACTTTTTATTTTTATATATAAGTTATTTTTCTTTTTTTAAAAGCGCATTATAGTGGCGCACTAAGACTGTAATTTTTTGAAATTATCGCACCGGCAGCGGTACTCGCATTCGCCTCAGGTGACTTAGCGTAAGACATGACAATTTAATTGTAAGCGAGAACTTGATTTTCGTAATCTCATACTAATGATCGACTTTAGCTTTTTTTTTTTTTTTTTTTTTTTTTTACAAGTAACATGTAATCATTCTTCCTGTTTCTAGCGCCTATCCTCACAACATTTTCATGGTTACATACGTTTTTCGCAATCAACTGTTTGTGTGTTTTATCATTAATGTTCATACACTAATTACCAAAAGAGCATTGTTCATACACAGTTACACACTCACTTGTTATTTAATTAATAGTTAGATGTACATACCACATGCATGGTGCAAACTCGGTATATTCCATGCTGCGCACAAGGCTTTGTGCGCAGCCCCCCTGAGATGCTGACACGTGGACAATGATTTGTCTTTTTGTCCACGTGTCAGCATCCCGGGGGGGCTGCGCACAAGACCTGTGCGCAGCATGAAATGAACTGCAAACTCATGCTGATCCCAAACCCTACAATAAAACAAACCATATTTTCAAAATTCACAACCAAACAAGAACCCAAATCCCCAAAAAAGCAGAAGATAATTTAATACCCTCTTCTTTTTTTCTCCTTTCTTACACATCCCCAAACACCCCCATTTCCACCTCTGACACACATCTCTATGCCTTATTTCTTTTACCCGCCTTTCACTATTTTTTCCACACAACACACACACTCACATATTAGTATCAAAAAAAAAAACACACACTCACATAAAATAACAATTTCCAACACAAATTTAAAAGGAAAACTCAAATAAAACCCCTTATTAATTTGATTGCCAAGATTCAATATCTAAGGACCTAACCGCAATAACCACCAGTGTTTTATGTTTAATTTGACAAAACTCCATGTTGCTTTTTCAGCAAAACCTAAAACCCAAAAAATACCTCATGTGTCCATAACTAATTGACTAAAACCTTCATTCCTATGTATTTGTATAGGTAAAATAAATACATTACACAAAAGAACAAACTCAATTTAAATTTATTCTATACTTCTTAGATTTCATTGCTTTATGTGAAACGGCACCGAAGATTCTCCTAAAGGTTGAGATCAGAATATGATGTATATATTTCCTACTAAAATTGATACAACATCTGTTTGTTAATTTTAATTTTATTTATTTAATTAATTAAGATTCTGTTAATACATTGTAATATAATACATTTAACATTAAGATGGTCTTTAAATTTTTATGCTGGGGTATTTGATAAGAAAAATAATACAATATAGTGTTCTCAATTATACATAAAATATGGATGATTTTTGTAAATAACTCAATATTTAAGGGACTTTTCCCAAACATCACTATCCTCTCTAACCAAATTGGCAAATTTATTCTTACCGCGTGTAAACACAAACGTGCACCTCCTTCACACTAAACCAGAGAAAAAGAAAAAAAACAAACACCACGCATGTACCTCCAGCTTCCCCACTTGTACATTTCCTTTTAGCTCAACAAATATTTTCCAAATCTCTCTCTCTCACCCAAAATTTCAATTTATTAATTTCAACCTTCTTCTCCTCCAAATTCAATACAATACAATGCAATTGCACCGAACCGCACCAAACTCACCGCACACAAACCCGAACTCAACCACACTACTGTGAATGTGATGGGTTGCAGCGGCTCGAAAGCAGAGGATTTGCCCTTAGTTATCCGCTGCCGCGAGCGGCGGGACCTCATACGCGCCGCCGCCAACCACCGGTACTCCCTCGCCGCAGCACACGTGTCCTACTTCCATTCGCTGAAAGACGTCGGCGACGCTTTACGGAAATTCGTCGACGAGGAGCTCGTCACCACCTCGCCGACCACCTCCTCTTCCTCATTTTCTTCTCCTTCGTTGATTTTGCCGCCTAATTCGAAGTCGAAAAAAAACGACAATGCCGCCGCTGATAAATCGCTGCATCATTTACACGGCGGCGAGGATTCCGATGAGGATGAGTCGCATTTAGATATCTCGGATTCGGATTCGGAATCGGAAGAGGATTCGCACCACCACGGTCACGACCACCACCACCAGCAGCGGCAGCGGCAGCATCACCGTGAGCGTGAGGAGGAGGAGGAGAGATCTTCGTCGATTCCGGTGCATAATTATCCGAGTGGCGGATTTTACGGACAGGCGCCGCCGGTGTATGGTGAAGGAGGAATGATGAATGATCCGTTTATGCAGCGGTACTCGAATCCCTATCCGAATCCGTATAATCAACCTCCGAATCCGTATAATGCGGCGCCGCCTCCAAATCAGTATAATGTGCCTCGTTCGTATGAGGAGCAGTATGTGGATCCGTGGTATTACACAAACATGTCGAATGTGTACTACATGAAGAAGTCTGCTCCGGCGTCCAGAACGGTGATTCAGGAGCCTCCTCCGGATCCTTCTTACGGGTACTCCGATGCGTATTGGACTTCACCGGGTTATGGATACGGTGTTGGTGGTAGTTATGGATATGGTGGTAATTTGAATAGTGTTGGTGTTAAGTTGAGTCCTAAAAAGGAGGCGCCGCCTCCGCCCTCGCCTAAAGGGTCGGGGTGGGATTTTTTTAACCCGTTTGATGGGTTTGACGGTGGGTATCATGGTGGTGGTTATTATTCCGGTGAGATATATGGGTATGGTTCGGTGTCTAGCAGCCCTGATTCAACTGAGGTGAGGGAGAGAGAGGGGATTCCTGATTTGGAGGAAGAGACTGAAAGTGAGGTGTATAAAGAGGTTCTCAAGGGGAGGAGAACTAGAGCCGATGTTATGAAGAGTTCTGGCGAGAGTACTCCTCGTTCTAGAGCAGGGCCGGTGTATAGGAACAACGAGGGTAGCTCGAGATCGGGGCCAATGCACACAAATGAGGGTAGTTCAAGATCAGTGCCAATGCATAAGAGTGAGGGTAGCTCGAGATCAGTGCCTTCATGGAGTAACGGCGACAGTGAGAAACCTTCAATGCCGCATCAGTATAATGGGGAATATCCTAGGTCAGCAATGCCGAAACAATATAGTGAGAAACAACCAATGCCCCCACAGTATAATGGAGAACCGAATCCATCAATGCCGGCATATTACAACGAGGAAGGCACAAAACCAACAATGTCTCCACCTCATAGTAAGGGAACAACATGGGCTGATCAATCCCCTGATGAGGTGGGTTCCATTACTACGACAGATGAGAAGAGCAGCTCGGAGATTTTAGCTTCGGCAAGTTTGGATGAAAGTTCTATGAAGAAGAAAGGGGTAACTTTTGAGGTGGGAGAGACATCAAAGCAAGACGGCGACTCGTCCATTTTGAGTAGCGTAACTCTATTATCACCTCATGGCAGTCGTGATCTGCGGGAGGTTGTTGCTGAAATAAGAGATGATTTCGAGATTGCTTCTAGTTATGGAAAAGAAGTAGCCCTGATGCTTGAGGTTGGAAAGCTACCGTATCAACCTGGCTTTCTTAAAGGTGAAGTCTCATAGTCTGATATTGTGTCTTTGTTGACTTAGGTACCATGTGAGTTACCTTCATGGAACTTGTGTTTTGGAGCTGTTTTATGCGGTCTTCTTCCTACATTTACTAGTGGTTTACAGTATGACCATAATGCTAGGTGAAGGTTCTTTGTTTCATGTTATGAATGGGAGGGATTTACAATTGTCGGTGTCAAAACTTTTTATTAATCTGTTAGATGGTTTCTCTGTTCTGAAATCCTTGAGAATAATTGGCTTGCTAGAAAATTACTTGCATAATGAGTAAAGGATTTGGAACCACCAACTCTACCAGATGGAAATCCAGTTATTTTAACTATGCATTTTGCATCTTTATGTACCAGATGTGTGTTCTTTTGCTCCAAACTTCTACCATAACAATACCCTACGTGCATTTGCCCTTCTGGTTAGACGTTTGATTCACTTTATGTTTTAGCTTTGTTCATTAGATGTTGTCTTTTAGAGCCTTATAGTTAGTTCTACCATTTGTCGATTTGTTTGGGCATGCATGTAAAATCAAGCTCACAGTGGTAATTTTTCATGTTTATATTTCGCTTCTTCTGGAATATGCGACATTGTGGCCTGTCATCTTGATTTTTGAACTGATATGTGATGTTCTTGTCAAACATTTTCCTTGATATTTTGTGAAGAAGTAACATGTCTTTTTACAGTAATTGTTTCCAGGATATTGTATTTGATATCTCCTACACCATTACGAGATCCTCCAATCCGGCCGTCTGCGAAACTAGCTTCGAGAACTATGAAGTTGGCAAAATCTTACTTTGAGGATGTTGGCGAAGATGTAAATGCAAAGGCTTGTAACCTTTCATCCACACTAGAGAGGCTTTATGCTTGGGAGAACAAGTTATACAAGGAAGTGAAGGTACACTGATTTAGCCCATTATGTAATTGCTTGTGATATTATTGTATTCTTTGTTTCTTCTTCTTTTTTCCGATTTCTCTCATGCAATCTGTCCACAGAAGCTTAAACCTGAAAATTATTTCACATTTGGTCTTAATTATTTGATTCTTATTGTAAGCAGGCAAGAGAACTAAGATGTTGGTGTATATATTCCACATACTCAAATATCTGTAGATGTAATGAACTTCTATTTTAGCCCCAAACCCAACCTCTTGTACTTCCTTCGTGAAACTTCCCATTTATTTTAAAGGAAAAAAATGCCTATGAAGTGCAAGGCATAATGACTAGTTTGCCTGTGAAAACCAAAGCATGATTAGAATGAAATAATATCTGACTGAATTAAATTTTTATTTTTTTTATTTTTTGAATCAGATCTTTTTGAGTTGAATTGATGCGCATACCGGGCATTTACAAAATAATTGGCCAATATTTTGGACAGATGAAATTGGGTCTGTGAGATTGAATTTCTAAATGCATGAAGATTTTGCCACACGGAAATTCGCCAAACCAACGATATCTATTTTGGTCCCTCTATGCTGCATAGTACAATATTATAAATAAACTGTGAATGGGCCTTTATGTATAGGTCAAATGTTCATTGTAAAACTTAGATGCCAATGTATAGGACGAACATCTTCATGCCCTAAACAAGGTTCTTTTTGTGCCATTGGCAATCATTATTGTCATCCCCGCATCAACATTCTATGTCAGTTTCATCTTGCAATTCAATATTGCTCAGTTTTGGTAGGTGGTTACTTTGATAGGATGAAGAAAGACTCCGTGTTTCATACGAGAAGCAGTGCAAGAGGTTGAAAATGTTAGATGAGGAAGGAGCTGAATCTAGCAAGATTGACGCCACTCAAGCTTCTATAAGGCGATTCTTGACAAAGCTTGATATAAGTATCAAGGCAATTGAAGCCATCTCAAGCAGAATACACAAGTTGAGGGATGAAGAATTGCAACCCCAGGTCGCTGCTTTGATTCATGGGTATGAAAAGTTTCTGTGCCTTCTCCCTTAAACCAAGTTGCATGAACAATGTCTATACGGTTTTCTTTCATCTTGTGAAACTTACCTGTTTATATATAGCTTTCTAAATCTAGCATAGTTATAAAGCATGTCACTGGTGATGACTCTTTTTACTTGTGTGTGCAAGTGCAATACTACCACAATCGATGATGCATACGGTAGTTTGTCAAGTAGGAAACTTAGCCCTGTTATTACCATAAGAAAATTATCTCTGATTCTTTGACATGGACATGCTTCTACCCTTGTAAAAAATACAATGTTAAGGTGAACGGAGTTCTTGTCTTAGGTTTTATTTATAGCTTACTTATAATACTTAGTCTTTCGAGATGGTAAGACACAATTTTTTGATATCTGAATTGTGATTTGTAGAGCATGATATATTGTATCTGAGCTCTGAAGACTTTGTCTACTGCTTATCTGTAGCAAGTTCTGTGTTTTAGTATGCACTTTTCATTTTTGTAGTTTGAGTGACACAAGTTTAGGCTTTACAACCTTTCGGGCCCATTAAATTTACTCAATTTCTCACTTTCTTGTGATTGATTGTGCTGTGAAGTTCCATAGAGCCAGTGGGCCTTGTACATGAAAAATATGTTTTGTTTCGCTAGACTTTAGAAACTTTTTGTAATGATTCAAGACTTTTTTACATGTCTTTAAAAGTTGGTAAAGACAGTTTACGCCATGGACATGGAAAATACTTAATTTGTTTGGTTTTCACAAATTAGAAAATGAAAACCTTTCGATAGTTCTAAAAAAAGTTTGAGAATTTTGATTCATGATCTTGTATTTGTGGTCAATATAATGGAGTTAGTTGTGTTCTATATGAAAAACAATTTATCACGATGAACCATGGTGCAAGTTTTGTCAATTGACTTAATTTGCTGTCTATCATGAATTTGGTCTACCTGGTTGAAAAAAAACTGCATTTATTCCGCAATATTGGTGCTCTTGAAGTTGAGGTTGCTTGTCGAAGCTGATCTTGTGTACTTAATAATGTTCAAGTTTTCGTATTTTTTCTCTAATCAAAAGTTATTTCTCCTATAGGTTGATAAGAATGTGGAAGGCAATGCTTAAGTGCCACCAAAAGCAATTTCAGGCCGTTATGGAGAGTAAAATGCGAAAACTCAGAGCCAAAACTGGTCTTGAAACAGATTCTAACTCAAGGGCCACCGTGGACCTTGGAAGGGAGCTTCGTGCATGGTGCGACAAATTCAACGAGTGGGTTGGCTTCCAAAAGTCGTATGTTGAGTCGCTGAACGGGTGGCTGTTACAGTGTCTCCAATATGAACCTGAAGAGACACCGGATGGACCTATACCCTACTCCCCTGGCCGACTAGGAGCCCCACCCATATTCGTGATTTGCAATGATTGGAGCCAAGCTATGGAAGCCGTCTCTGAATCAGGAGTGGCCAACGCCATGAATACCTTTGCAACAAGTTTACAACAGCTATGGGAAAAACAAGACGAGGAAGGTCGACAACGCCTCAAAGCAGAGTACTTGATGAAGGATTACCAGAGACAGCTTGGGACCAGCCACACCGAGGGAAACAAAGAGAACCACGGTCACGAAAAGAGTGATTTATCTGTGATTGCATCGGATAATAAGGGAATATCACAGTTGGATGATCTAAAAGTGGATTTAGATTCCATGAAGCAGAGATTAGCCGAAGAGAGGAAAAAACACAAGGATGCCATGAAATTAGTACACGACGCGGCTTCAAGTAGTTTACAAGGAGGTTTAGTTCCGATTTTTAAGGCGTTGGAGAATTTTACGTCGGAAGCTCTGAAAGCACATGAACAGGTAAGATTACAACATCCTCAGCAGAGCTCTTAGGATAATTTCATTGTTGTAGAAGATAGAAAAAAAAGTTTTGTAGCTGAGTGGAGGGTGGTGAGAAGTTTGGATGAGATGACATTGAAGGCTTTTGTACATATTTATTCATTTATTTGTTTAACTTGGTCTTTAGAAATTATTTCATAATGTTGTTATTTTAGAATATAGTGATGTAAGGAAGATAGATCATAAGTTAGATGTTGAGATCAAATTAAGAATTGAAATTGTTGAAATGTTTAGATTTCGTCCTCTCTTCATTTGTTAGTTTGGATTCATTATGCAATTTGGTTTTCACTTCTGAGAAATTAACAGATCCATTAGTTATGTTGTACGAATATTTCGTTAGACCATTATGTGTCGTGTTCTATATTAACAACTTTTGTGTATTTATGCCACGATTATGATTAGATGTTAGTTTGACTAAAGTGTTATTAGTTTGGGGTTACATTCTGCTGTATTTATTGATTGTTGTGCTATAGATTGAACTATTTATATCAATAGTTGCAGTGCTTTGTTCGTTACTTTATCTTAAAATAGACAGGATTATTTTGTGTTGTATTTGAATCGTCACATCAGTATCAATATTATCACATTCCTATTTCTCCAATACAGTGCACAAGAACATCGATTTTATTTCTTCAAATGACAAGAACACAAATCTATGATGAATCAGAACTATTACCTATGATGCAAGAACCACGAACACGACACTTATCTTAAACAAAATCTTACTGTGTGTCTGACCAAGTATCAGACACTTCGACATGACACGACACAAATACAAATACGTAGAGTTTTTCGGAGTGTCTGGCGACCTACGCTACTGAGCCACTTCTCTACACCCCCACTCTTGCAATCTCATCTGCCTCTTCCTTCTCTACACCCCACTCATGCACTCTCATTTGCAGCTGTGCCCCCGCGATCAAGAAATGAACGGCCTGGATTGGCGACAATACCTCGATCACTCCTTTAAGCGTCCTCAGTCGTAGATCATCCGCCCGCACAAAAACCTCCATCACCCCTTCCTCCTTGGGCTTCAACGTTGCGTTCACCCGATCCCTCTCCCCCTCTCCTCTCCCACCGGTAACCCTAATCGACTCGCTGACGTCTCGACTCAGCTCCACCATCTCCGTATCCGCCATCTTCTCCTGCACCCTGGCCATCTCCTCGCTGATCTCTCTCTCCTCCTTCACCGTGTCTCTCTGCAATTTATCCACTCGTGCGAGCTGACTCGACGACAAATCACCGAGATCACCCGGGCTCACCCCGCGGAGCAAGTCCGCCAGCTGCGCCTCGAGCTGCAGGCCGGATAAAGTGTAGAGTAGGTGGAAGGCTGCCGTGGGGCGCCAGCCGCCGATCCAGTGGAAAGAATCCTCCAGGGAGGTGGTCCACGGCGGCGATGGTTCGTGAAGCCGGTTCTCCAACTGCCACGTGGATTTAATGACGTAGTATTGCTTGTAGTGCGATACGACGCGGTCGACTAGGTCGGAGAGCGATTGCGTTGTGGGTGCTTCTTTGGAGGCGGCGATGAGTTCGTCGAGTTGGGAGTTTCGTTCTAATTTCCACTGTGTGTAGAATTCTTGGAGGTTTAGTTGTGGTTGGTGTTGCATTTTTGTTGCTTTTTTTTTTTTTTGCTTTCTTTGTTGTAACTGATACTGGTAATGAGGAAGGAATATTTGGGGGGAGATGGTGAGTGGTATTTATATTGTTTGGGGGTTGGGCTAATTGCAAAAAACTAGCCTTGTGTGAGTGATATGTGATTATGATGTTATTTGCCTATTTACTCATTTGTTAATAAAGTTACACTGTCTGCATGAGGAAAATTGTCAGCAGTGACGAAAGCAAGTGCTCATCGCAAGTAATGTCTGCACACAGTTTCTGTACATTGCTCAGATCATGGGTCAAATGGAATCAGATCACACGGGTTCCAATAACTGATTAACTGAAATGTTTATGAACCGACCCACTTGGTGCGTCAGTGAGTGAGTAGTGGTTTATCGACGCGTGGATATGTTAATAATATACGATTGATGTGCTTTTCCGGTGAGGCCTTCTTCGACGTATCGCGGTGGCACAACACCAATTGACAGGGAATGCTGTGCTTTTTTCCTCTCTTTGTCTGAAGCACGTGGAGCGTCTCAGAAGGCTAGGGCATTTGTTAGGGTTTACGTTTTCTCTTCGAGTTTTTTTTTTTAATTAGGAATTTTAGTTTTCTTCTCGTTTTTTTCTTACCATTCGCTCTCTTCTTCTTTGTTCTTGTTTTCCTAGAGTTGCTCGCAGGTTTTGATTCCATATATACTAGAGTTCCTCACGTTTTGCGCTTCTCCCGTCTTCTCCTCATAACAACGTGTGCATGGAGGCTGAAATTGAGAAATTGCAGAAAACTCTGCGCTTAACTGATAAGAAACAGGGAATTGCGATTGCAGAATCGTCATGGGATGCGAGAAAAGCTGTTACGGATCTCCTTTTGGTTGGGCGACTACTCACCTCTAGTGGATATAATTTTAACGCCTTCAAAATTGTGATAAAATCCATGTTCAAAGCACATAAGGGACTGTAAATTTAGCGTATTGGGGATGATCGTATTCTGTTTCAGTTTTACCACAATGTCGATAAACAACGGGCAATTGATGGGTGTCCACGGTCGTTTGACAACCATATCCTCATTCTGAATGACATTGACCCGAAAGAGAACCCGCTACAAGTGAATTTGATTTTTTGCAGGTTCTACGTGCGCCTGCATGACATCCCCATTGCCCGTCAAACACCAGAGATGGCAAAAATTATTGGAAATCAGATGGGCTTCTTTGAGGAGCTTGATCCAAAAGAACCTTAGGGAGATACTATGTGAATTCGAGTCAGGTTAGATATGCGAAAGCCTTTGCTTCGATGCATGAAGATTAGGAACCCGTGAGGTGCATGCTGGTCATGTTTACATACGAACGTCTGCCGACTTTTTGTTATCTTTGTGGCATCATGGGCCATATCATGAATGATTGTGATAAGATGTGATAAGAGGTATGAGGGCATCATCAATCTGAAAGACATTGCGAACCTGCCCTATGGTGCACGGATGAGGGAG
Organism: Linaria vulgaris; assembly: GCA_948329865.1. Classification (NCBI taxonomy): domain Eukaryota; kingdom Viridiplantae; phylum Streptophyta; class Magnoliopsida; order Lamiales; family Plantaginaceae; genus Linaria; species Linaria vulgaris. The sequence continues at coordinate 7,127,311 of OX415249.1, read as the reverse complement.
ATTAACCCTTGATCGGATTCGACTCGCCATGTATCGGAGGGGCAGTCCCGACTGAACCCGATTAGAGAGCAATAGGGTAGGGAGTGAGCGAGCAGAGTCTGGTAGAAGAGGGATGGAAATTTGGGAGACAATAGCAACATCATCTAAACAGATTAATGACACACATCAATCGGGTTTGACGTCTAAGAAGAGTATGGAGAACAGTCAACAGGTAGCAACATAGGGGGATGAACGTACGGCAACTGAAGGGCAAGGTGACAGTGCATATTTAGAAGCCTTGACAACTCGGGATAATAGGACACATGATAATCAACGTGTTCTGGTGGAAGTTAAAGGGACAACGGATAGTGTTAGTGTTAGTGGGAAGACTGATACGCTGATGAAGAGTGGAGTAGAACTCGACAATTTTACTAAGGATGATTTAATGCAAATCGACTAGCAAGAGGTAGTTAAGGAGCAGCAAGAGGTAGTTATGGAGCATCAATTGCACTGATGGAACAAAACGGGTTGTGGAGTACTTATAACCAGGACATACCGAGTGGAGAAAGTGAGAAGAAAATTTAGAAAGTACATGTGAAACGCATTCCGAATCGGCTCTTGACAGATGGAGTACACGGAGGACAAGACACTGTGATTCAGAGGAAAAGAAAAGAGCAGATTGGGGGCAACATTAGTCCAGTAAGCAAGCGAAGGGTTACCAACACTGACGAATTTCAAACTATCTCAACGACGGAGACTGTGGAGCAGTCCCGCCGAACACAATGAAAATCTTATCTTGGAACTGTCAGGGTTTGGGGAATCCTTGGACAGTTCAGAAGCTCCGGCGTACGGTGCTTCAACATAATCCCTCTCTAATTTTTCTTATGGAGACTAGATTTAACAAAAGGAAATTAGAGGCTCTAAGAGATAGTATGAATTTATTTGGAGTGGCAGTGGAAGCGGTAGGATGGTCTGGTAGTTTGGCGTTGTTGTGAAAAAAGGACATGGATATCAGGCTCGTTAGTCTTTCGACACATCATATTGATGCGTTGGTTTTGTCTATAGTTATTCAGTCTGAATGTCGTTTCACAGGGTTATATGGGGCACCTGATGCAATACAATGCACTACCTCGTGGGACTTACTTAGACAACTGAGCCTGGCGTCAGGTAAGTCTTGGTTATGTGTAGGGGACTTCAATGAAATTTTAACCAATACGGAGAAGAAAGGGGGCAATCAGCGGCCGATTTGGCAGATTAGGATTTTTTGAGCAGCGTTGAGTGATGCAGAATTGTTTGATCTAATTTTTGAAGGATCCGAGTTCACATGGTGTAATAGGTGGCTACACCTGCATACGGTGTGGGAGAGGATTGATATGGCATGTGTTAATGGTAGCTGGAATACAATGTTTAAGACAACTCGTGTTACCCATGTGGATACATTGTACTCAGATCATGCAATCTTGTTGATTATTATGCATAAGAGGCGGCTGAAGGGGTTTTATGGAAGAGAAAACGACGATTTAGGTTAGAGACAGCTTGGGCTCTGCGGGAGGAGGGTAAACAAATTGTGTTGGATAGTTGGATTGTAAAGCCCCGTTTTTTTTTCTGATAAATGATTTTAACTAATCCAAAATTTTCTTTGTCATTTGCATGAGGATGTTATAAGTTATGAGTAAAACAAAACACTTTATTTTATTTGTAGAATTTAACTAATTAGAGAATCAGTTATATGCAACTTGTTGCGTCCTAAAATAAAATACAAAAAAAGAAGAAGAAGCGCAGTTAATATTTAAGAGCCCAAATAAAAGCCCGCGCCTCTGTTTTGCAGCCCTATTAGTTCAGATTAGGGGTTTCTTATTTGTTAATATGCATCATAAACATTCGACTGATCCCTACACGCAGCCCCTTTTCGAGTAGGTATAAATTCCTTTCTCTTTTGTTTCGTTATTACGATTGGATTGTTATTAATTAAGCATGCCCTGATAGTTTTTGTTTTGAATTAAAGATGATGTAGCCTTACGTTTTAAAGATGATGCATGTTAAGATAAACTACTAGTTAGTGGTTACATTAATGTGGGGGGGGGGGGGGGGGGGGGGGAGGGGGGGTCACGGTTCACCTTATTAAGAAAGTATATATATGGTTAGAGATCTTTTGAAGCTTAATTAGTTGTATAATGGCGTCAGAATGTTTATATGGATATTTGCAGTGCGTATGGTGATTATATATGTGTGTCTGTTTGTGTCTTATCAATTAATGAATATATGTATATGTATATACATATATATATGTGGCTTAATTACAAATTTGTTTAGTTAAATTGATCTTTGCGGGAAACACTTGAATTCTTATTTCTAAACATTTTGTTTTGATGAAGATAGTTTTGAAACGTTATAAATTGGGTAGTCAAATTGAAGAATATATATACTTTTTCTTATAAACATACATGTTTAGGTGTAGAATTTTAGTTTAAAAGTGATGGGATTGCCAACATAATTTCTCTATGCATTGATTATAGTGTTAGTATATCTTTTCAAATTATATATTAAAAGTATATTATTTATTTATATTAAAAGAAAAGGATAGATGGGTTGTAGCATATAAAAGTCAGATTTCCAACAAGCTTCTGGTATTTTCTTCTGGGACGAATTATAAAAAATGCCCGCTAACTTTTGCCTTTAATCTTAAATGCCCGTTGTTTGCCAACATGCTAAAAATGCCCTGTATCTTTTAAAATTTCTACTAAAAATACCCGAAATGAAAAATAAGCACAAAAAAACTTTTTTTGTCTGAAAAAAATGCTAAAAATGCCCTGTATCTTTTAAAATTCTACCAAAAATGACCGAATTTTAAAACGCGACTTTTTGATTCAGCAGTGCGTCTCTTTGATTCGGATTCCACGTCGGATAAAAAGTTCAAATTTTTAAAATCGGGCATTTTTGTTAGAAAATTTAAAACTTAACGGACATTTTTAGCATGTTGGGAAACAACGGGCATTTAAGATTAAAGGCAAAAGTTAGCGGGCATTTTTGATAATTCGTCCTTTCTTCTGTATAAGACTAATTAATGATGACGAATTGGCTTTGTACTATACTAATCATTCAGCATTCCTTTCCTACTTGTTCAAGTTGAGGTGTACATAGAAGAAAACATAATTAGGTATCACTTTTGGATTAATATGAGAAATTTCCTGTATTATGTATATGGACTGTCTAATCTTCTCTCTGTATATAGATTCATATTCATGTTTAACGTATTTGAATATATGCAAACAATTGTAATTGTTGGTAGAATTGAATTAGGGTTTCACTTGGGTAGTGAGAAAAGATTAGTGGAGATTAGTAGGGATTTACTTATGTATGTTGAAGTAAAACGTTAGTATTCTCATTTGTACTTCTCAATGTCATAGGAAATTCAGGTTTACGTTTTGGTAATTGCATCTCCTTTGTCGGTCATAAACTCGTATTCAGGTGAGTGTTCCTATACTCTACTCTTTTCAAAAAAACTGGAAGGTTGCGTGTATATATAGATATGCATTTCTTTAATATACATATATATAAAAGTCATTGGATTGTAAAGTTTTTCTGCTTCTCATGTATTGTACACTGATTTCTCGTATCTCTTGCATCGTAAACTTGGTTCTGTATTACGTGCATTGAAAACTCTTTAAAGGTTTATTGATCTGGAAATTATTTTGTTAAACGATTATGATTCAGATATGATGAAGGGTGTCCCGTTATCTGTTCTGTTCTGAAATGTTCCGTCTGATCGATTCTGTTCAGTTGGATCCTTGGCGGGGTGTGCAAGGGGTACCCGGGCAGTAGCGGGCTTGCCGGTAGGGCCTTTTGCCCCCTTGGCCCATTCCCTCGCAGGAACAATGGGAGTTTCGTTGTGTCTTGCGCTGGGTATTCTGTTTATGTATGTACCATGACATACTATCTGATTATGGGACAGCTCCTCATACGGGGCGATAAGGAGTGTTCGTGTGGGGTTATAAGGTTGACTGGCATCAGCAAACACGGGGCCAATATTCATCATATCTATTTTGATTATTCAGTTAAAGTTATGTCTTGTGAAAATGCTCATGTTTTGTAATTGAATAAAATTCATGCATAGCATGTGTGTGCGCATTCGCTAAAGGGTTTTGTTTAAGCAAATATTTTTCTAAAAATGTTATCAATTGCACACACGCATGAACATTCATTGAGATTTTCAGCTCACAAACGTTTGTTTTCTTTTCTTTCCTTCCTTCCAGATTAAGATGAGCTAGGTTGCTATTGTGTTCGAATTTGGGAGCCTTGGTCGTGGGGAGTGTTCGAGTGAAGTAGGGTATTCTATTAGTTGTTGATCTTTTCCCTTGTTTTAGTATGTTTAGTTGACATTTGTATAGAGAACTTAATACTTAGACTTGATCTGATATTGTTCCGTTTGGCCTTGAATTTTCGGGGCGTTACATGGCACGAACTTGGCTTGAATTAGGAGAAGTCGCTATTGGAGAGGTTGACTGCATGCGGCATGGCGCTATCAAACTAGTCAAATATTTTGGGGGCGTCATTGCACAAGAGGGTTGATAGGCTTACTAATGAGATTTCGAGATTACAACTGAGGGTTCTCACAGAGGATTCTAAAGTTAGGGAGTATTCCCTTAAAGAGGAATTTGAGTCTATTTTGAATCCAGAAGAGGTTTACTGGAAACAACAAGGTAAGGTTCAATGGCTTCGGGAGGGTGATATGAATACATCGTATTTTCACAATAGGGCGAATGAAGGTAGGAGCAACAATGCCATTCGGGGCATCATGGATACAAATGGTGTTTAGAGGGAAAGGCCGAATGAAGTGGCATTAGTTATCCATAATTATTTTGCATCTCTCTTCTAGTCAGGGCAGTCGAGCTATGAGGATATCACGGGAGTGCTAAACGTGATGCAACCCCGAGTGACGAATGGCATGAATCAATTCTTGCTTCAACCCTATGGAGCTGACGAGGTAAAATAATCCCTTATACAAGTGTTTTCATTTAAATATCCTGGTCTTGATGGGTTTTGTTGGTTTAGATGTTACTAAGTTTGGCCTTGACCTGCTTAATCATAATATTCTTCCCACTAGCATGAATTTTACAAATATTGTGCTTATTCTTAAATGTGATCATCCTGACTTTATGCATCAATTATGTCCTATAAGTCTTAGCAATGTATGTTTCAAAATTGCATCTAAAGCAGTTGCTAACAGACTCGAAACTATCTTACCTACCATTATCTTTGAGTCTCTGTCTGCTTTTATTCCTGGACGTCTTATCACTGACAATATCTTGGTTGCTTTTGAGATTAACCACTATCTTAAGACAAAGAGAACATGTAAGAAGGGGCAGATGACTCTGAAATTAGATATGAGCAAGGCCTATGATAGAGCCGAGTGGTCCTTTTTGGAACAAGCTATGCTCATGTTAGTTATTTCTTATATTTTCGTGTCTTTAATTATGTTGTGTGTTAGATCAGTTTCATATTCTTTCTTAGCGAATGGTTATGAATTTGGTTCCCTAAATCCAAAAAGAGGTATCCAACAAGGCGATCCTCTTTCCCTTTATCTGTTTCTCTTTATTGCGGAAGCTTTTTCTACTTTACTCAGGGATGCCGAGGTTACAGGAACGGTGAAAGGGGTTTGCATTACCCGACTTGCGCCAGTGGTCTCACATTTGTTATTTGCGGATGGCACTTTGATTTTTTGTGAGGCGTCGGGTGTAGCCGCGAACGAGCTAAAAGACATTCTGGGGAAATATGAGAAGGCGTCGAAGCAACATATTATTTTGGAGAAGTCGATTCTAGTTTTTAGCAAAAATACAAGGGAGGTGGTGAAGGAGGAAGTGGCGAGCATATTGGGGGTGCAAGTGGCAGATAAACATGAGAAAATATTTGCGTTTATCGGTAGTGGTGGGGCGATTCAAAAAAGAAATTTTTGAATATATAAGGGATCAAATTTGGGATAGGGTAAAGGGCTATAAGGAGAATAAGTTGTCGATTGCGGGAAAAGAGATCTTGATTAAAGTAGTGATGCAAGCGAGGAGAATAAGTTGTCGATTGCGGGAAAAGAGATCTTGATTAAAGTAGTGATGCAAGCGATACCTATGTTTGCTATGAGTTGTTTTCGGTTTCCTGACACGTTAATTAAAGAAATTGAACCTATATCAGCAACTATTGGTGGGGGAATGGAAATCAGGAGAAGATTCATTGGATAGCTTGTAGAAGATGAGCATGAGCAAGAGAGATGGAGGGATGGGCTTCAGAAATTTGAAGGCTTTTAATATGGCGCTATTAGCAAAACAAGTTTGACGAATGCTCATCATATCGGATAGTCTTGTTGCAAAGATTTTGATGGCTAAGTATTTTCCTACCTCGTCCATCCTTGCAGCAAAGTGCGGCTCGACCCCTTCTTTTTCGTGGAGATGCATTCATGAGAGTATTAATATTGTCAAGGCAGGTTTGAGGTGGAGGGTGGGGAATGGAGACGACATACGAATTTAGGGTGGCCCGTTTTGTATCATAACACCGGTGTAGGGATATCTAAACTACAGGGTTTTTGGTCTTAGGGAGGAGTCAGGAAATTGGAATGTGAGCCTCATCCGAAAAATCTTTTGGCCAGAAGATGCCTCGATAATATTAGAACTACCATTGAGGAATAGAGAAAATAGAGACAAACTGATCGGGCACTACTCAACCTTGGGACGATTTACCATGAAGAGCGCATACCATCTAATTATGGCGCATAACTTATATAAAAAATGAGGGGACGTGGGAAGTAGTAGCAGTGAGGGGAGGGACAAGAGCTTCTTATGGAAACTACAATATCTTAGTAAGGTTAATATCTTCAGTTGGCGCATGTGCCATAACATTTTGCCTACTCGCCAAGCTCTGGCTCGAAGACATATTGATATCAAAAACGATTGTCCGTTGCGTGATGACGTGTCATGTGGCTAGACAAGTTTAGGCGCTCCTTTTGTTGGCGACTCGGATTTGTGGAGGGAGAGTGAGGACTGTGGGACATAGTTAAAAAGAGTTTATGCCAAAAAGGGTGATGAGCTTTTCGCAAAGATTGTGACGACATGTTGGGTCCTATGGGATAATAGGAATCAAATTGTTGCGGGTGAGGCGGCCACACAACCGCTACAAGTGGTATCATTCGTAACTACTTCTCTAGAGTTCTTGAAATTGGCGAGGGCAGGGAAGCAGGCTACGGGTCAGGTGGTTGGTCATGAACGTCACTTACCATCATCACCTTGGTTTCAGATTTGGGTGGATGTTGGGCTTTGTAATGAGCGAACAACTGTGTATAATAGGCTGCATGCAGGCCCGCAATGCACAATCACCTACAGACCCGCAATGCTGTTCGGTTGACGGAGGAGAAATGGTGGGAGACAATGGTGTTTGAGAGGGATTGTTTAAAAGTAATTCATAATATATGGTTTTCGGAGAATATAAACGGGGATCATGCAAATCTGATTGGTGATGTTGTGCGAAGTTGGAAACATGATGGGGCTTGTCGCTGGAGTTTCCCTTTGTTACCTCTGAAGGAGAATACTAAAGCGCATAACTTGGCAAGAAGTGCGACTATACTTGATCCGGGGGAGGTCCTTTTGCACAATGCGAATAATATGTGATTGTTTGGTGCTGCTGTGATAATTTTTCTATATGTTGTTTGATCTTGATTTTGTAAGAACTTTGGTGATTTATAATATATTCGTTTGGTTGTAAAAAAAAAAGATTCTTGAGAAGCGTTTATTAAGTATCGATTTGCTTATACTTTTGATTACTTATGATAGCATATTTACTTGTTTTTGTGTTGTTTTGTACTTTCTTAGGATTTTATGGAGTCATGATGAAACTAAGCTAGAAAGGACCTAAATGGATGATTTTGGAATGCAAAGGTTCAAAGCACTAATTTGGAGACTCAATGAAGGAAGACCTAAGCATAGGGTGATTGAAGAGCGGACATCAGAGGATCGCGCAGAAGAGGCATAGACCAGCACGATGAGAAGAGCGCTGGAAAGGCACATCGCACAACTGTTGTACGATGGCACATCACGCATCCCCTGATCGCACAACTTTTGGAAGTTAGGCCTGATAGGCAAAAACCCTGGAATAAGCCCATAACATGAAGAAAACCTATAAATAAGAGGGTTCGTTCAACAACTCAAAAGTGTGACAAAATGTGACGTAACACCGTTTACAGAGAACACAACCGTTTAAAGTACCATACAACAACTTTCAGACAGAGAAACCCTAAGAGTCGCCGGAGAGAGAGAGAGCACCACAAAGTCTTAGTTTAGTAGAATCATTATGTGAGAGAAATCAGTCTAGAAGAAGAAGAGATCATCAAGAAGAGAAGAAGAAAAGTCAAGCAACAAAGTTCCACCGAATCTGAAAAGCTTTTCTTACCATTTTTATCTTGTTTATGTTGTTTACTTCTTTGATGATTGTTGAACTCATGACTATGGGGAGCTAACCTACTCATAGTTTGGAGTAGGGGAGTAACTCGGATTACTGAATATATTTTAGTTTTTTTACGAGGTGTGTACTTGGTGTTCTTGCATGTCTAAATATAATAATAGTATGTTGTGTGACTAACCTTACTCTCGCCGAGATAAAACGGAAGCACCCGTGTGGGGCCGACGAGAGTGTATAACGCTAAGGACTGTCATATATATTTGATTTGTGACTTTGGACTTAGCCACTGTAGCGCAATACCTAGATCACATTATATATGTCTTAATTATGTAGGTTTTGTTTACGCGAGGCTGATGAGTTAACTGGGTTGCAGATTAGAAATCTCTACTAGAACAACTAGAACTGAAATATAAGAAGAGATTATAGTGAAACCCGACCTCTAAATAATCCTTCTTTATATTGCTTACAGTCAATCAATCAATTCAATTCTTGTTTAGTTAATTTAGTTTAATTCAAAGCTTTCGTAGTTTAATAGATTTAATTGCTTTCTTAGATTCATTGCCTTTTACTGTTATTTTGCATTCAAAACCACAAAACCATAATTAATTGTTTTCTTGCATCTTAGATAGAATTCATTCTTGCATCTTAGTTATTAAGCATCTTAGATAAAGCATTCTTAGTTTAAATGCATTCATAGCATTCTTAGTTTCAATAAAATTCACCTGCAAACACAAGAGACAAAAGTGACAAAAGTTAGCGCAAACACAAGCAGCGGTGGCGGAGGAGGCAGCTGCAACGGCAGAGGCGATTGTGGTGGCAGAGGCCACGACAGTGGCTTAGACTGTGGCTGAGGATGCTGCTATCACATCTGGTCCCGCGACAGGTGGTTGTTACAGTGTCTCCAATATCAACCTGAAGAGACACCGGATGGACCTATACCGTACTCCCCTTGCCGACTAGGAGCCCCACCCATATTCGTAATTTGCAATGATTGGAGCCAAGCAATGGAAGTAGTCTCTGAATCAGGAGTGGCCAATGCCATGAATACCTTTGCAACAAGTGTAGATGAAGGATTACTAGAGACAGCTTAGGACCAGCCACACCGAGGGAAACAAAGAGAACCACGGTCACGAAAAAAATGGTTTATCTGTGATTGCATCGGACTAGGGAATCTCACAGTTGGATGATCTAAAAGTGGATTTAGATTCCATGAAGCAGAGATTAGCCGAAGCGAGAAAAAAACACAAGGACGCCATGAAATTAGTACACGATGCGGCTTCAAGTAGTTTACAAGGAGGTTTAGTTTTTAAGGCATTTGAGAGTTTTATGTCAGAAGCTCTGAAAGCACATGAACATGTAAGATTACAACATCCTCGGCAGAGCTCTTAGGAATATTTCATTATTGTAGATAATAGAAAAAAGTTTTGCAGTTGAGTGGAGAAGGGTGAGAAGTTTGACATTCAAGAGCTTTTGTATATATTTATTCATTTATTTATTTAACTTGGTCTTTAGAAATTATTTCATAATGTTGTTGTTAGATCCTTGCTAATGATCAGATGGAATCGCCCAGATAAACAAGAGAAAGAAGAATAGCTTGGAGATAAAGCTTGAAAGAAAGAGAGATTTTAAGAATTAACTTGTAAAATAATATTCTTAATAATCCTCATACAGAGTGCGTGAGCTCAAAAAGTACTAGCTGACGCCAGCATGACACTAGGTACGGACAAAATAGGCTAACGACTAATATTCCAAATGCGACATAATAAAACGGGAAAGAAATATATAACTAAAACATAAATAAAAAAATAGAAAAAGCAACTCTATTGCCGCGACGCCATTTCGATCTAGATCCACTTCTTCTCTTCAATTGAATTTCAAATCTCCACTGAAACGCTCAATTTGCCCTTAACCCCAACAAAACCCAAAAAGACTTCAATCTTTATCATCAAATCTCCTCGAATCACCCTCTAATCGTAACATTACCTCCCACTTTTTGAAAAACTTGTCCTCAAGCATCCAGATTTGGGAATTGACGATGAATCCAGTGCCAATCCTCCCAAGTCGCTTGAAATTCTAGTAAGTGTGCCCATTTGATAAGCCACTGTGGCATAGCAACATTCCCTTTTTTCACAATATGCTTAGCTAGTATCTTCTCAGGAAGTATGATTGACCTCCCCTCCTCATCCATTACAGGGAGCTTATGAGTCACCGATTCAACTAGTCCAATCCTCTTTTTCAATACTGAAACATGGAAGACAGGGTGCAAGCGAGCAGAAGCAGGGAGTCGAAGGCGGTACGCCACCTCTCCAACCCTATCAATCACTTCAAATGGTCCAGCAAAGCAAGGGCAAAGCTTCCACGCAGGGCTATTGCGCACTGTGAGCTGCCGATATGGTTTCATGCGCTGGTAAACCCAATCCCCTACTTGAAAAACCCTCTCAGTTCTTAGGTGGTCTTCTTGTTGCTTTATTCTGTTCTATGTAGTAGTCAGGTTGTGTTGTAGTTGCTTAGTCATATGTTCCCTGTCAGCCATAAGTTGGGCTACTCCCACCACCTTATAGTCTTGATACTATCCCACTCCCATTTGAGGTAGTTTATAACCATGCATAGCCTCAAATGGAGACATTTTTGTATAGCTAAGTGGTAGCTGGTATTGTACCACCATCAGCTAAAGCAATCCAGTGAGCCAACCTCTTGGGCTGGCCACCAACCATACACCTTAAATATCCTTCCAAACATTGATTAACCCTCTCTATTTGACCATCTGTTTGAGGATGGTAAGCAGAGCTGAGGTGTTGTTGTACTCCCAGTGCAACCAAGAGTTCTTTCCAGAAAGAACTTACAAATATTTTGTCCTTATCTGTGGTAATGCTCTGTTGCAGACCATGAAGCTTATACACAGAGTTTAGGAATACAGTAGCTAGTCCAGAAGCATTGTAAGGGTGGGATAATGTAAGAAAATGAGCATACTTGGTGTACCTATCAACAATAACCCATATAGTGTCCTTCCCCTCTAACTTAGGTAGTTGTTCAATAAAGTCTATAGTGAGAGTTTGCCACGCCTGGGTTAGTAGTGGTAGAGGCTGAAGCAACCCTGGGTATTTCACATTTTCATGCTTACATAACTAAGAAATAGAGCAGACTGCAATAAAATTCTTAATTTCTTCCTTCATTCCAGGCCATAAGAACACAAGTTTCATCCTCTGATAGGTAGTCATCACTCCAGAATGTCCACCAGCACTTGTAGCATGCATGAACTCCACCACTTTGAGCTTTAAGTCAGTAGTTGTCCCTACATACAATTTACCCTTAAACTTAAGAAGCAAATCCTCATAACAAAATAGTGATACATCATAAGAATGTAGTAACCACTATTGAATAGCTTCAGTAGCTGTCTTATCCCCTTCATGACTGAGTTATAGCTCATCTAACCAACTAGGATGCAAGACACTAATAGCCAGACAACTCACTTCTTCTTCATCTTTTCTAGAAAGGGCATCAACTGCTCTATTCTCCTTGCCCTTTCTATACTCAATCCTATAGTTATAGCCTAACAATTTTGTCATGTATTTTTGTTGGAGTGGAGTTGATATTTTCTGCTCCAATAAGTACTTCAGACTGTTGGTCAGTTTTTATGATGAATTGTCCCTGAAGTAAGTATGGTCTCCATTTATCCACATCAAGGATAATGGCCAAGAATTCCTTCTCATACACTGAGAGACCTAAATTCTTGGGGCCCAATGCTTTACCGATGAATGCAATGGGATGTCTGTCTTGACACAACACAGCACCCAACCCATGATAGCATGCATCAGTTTCCATAGTAAAATTTTCTAAAAATCAAGGAGTTGCAACACTAGAACAGTGATCATGGCTTGTTTCAAAGCTTTAAAAGCCTCAATTGATTCACTGGTCCAAGTAAACCCTCATTTCTTAGTCATGTCAGTCAATGGCTTGGCAATTATTCCATAGTGTTTTATAAACTTCATGTTGTAACCAGTTAACCCTAAGAACCCCCTTAGGGCCTTCAAATTCTTAGGTTGTGGCCACTCCACCATACACCTGATCTTCTCTGGATCAGCTGCTACAATACCCTTACCAATGATATGTCCCAGATATTCAACAGTTTCCTAACCAAAAACACATTTAGAAGTCTTATCATACAATGAATGTTTCTGTAATTCCTCAAACACCTCTCTCAAGTGCACGGAGTGTTCTCTTATGTCTCTGCTATAGACTAAGATATCATCAAAAAAGATTAACACTGTCTTCCTCAGAAATTGTTTGAACACAGTGTTCATTAAGGCTTGAAATATGGCTGGGGCATTAGTAAGCCCAAATGGCATAACTCTGAATTCATAGTGACCAGAGACAGTGACAAAAGTTGTCTTCTGAATGTCATCGCCCTTCATTCTAATCTGATGATCTGAGATCAATTTTAGAGAATACTCTAGCATGTCTCAGCTTATCCAATTAATTTGTACTTAAGTTCTTAATGTCTAATGCAGTTAATTAATATTATATTTTATTATTGAAAGCATGTACTTTTATCTAATTGTGTTATGTTATTCATGTATTGCAATCTTATTTAAATGATTAAAATAACTACCATACAATAAAAGAAATTGATTATTACAATGTATTCTCCCTTTGCTGATACACACTATCATTTGAGTCATCTTCATCCTACTACTCTTCATCGCTATCAACCACATTCTCCTCTTCGTCATTCTTCTCATCTAAACCACCTTTGACCACCTCAAATTCGCCAACCCCCAATTAGATATTCATATCAAATGTGCTAAGATCTACAAATAGATTCAACCCTTCTAATTCGTTCTCTTGTAATACTTGATTTGGCATTCCCGCTTGATCCTCGCTTTCAGCAACCAACAATTACATATCTATAATGTGCCTAACCAGAATAGTGGATACACACAACCATCATTTACGACCATGTCGGCCATATGTAAGCTTAGGGTATGGGGCGAAGTATGCCTGTATGGCATAGTTTGTAAAAATAAATGGCTCGTTGGTGGCGAGGGAACGTCGTGGGCTAATATTAACCACATTGTACGTCTCGTGAACTTCCGTGCCTCTGTGAATGTCATACCACATACATTTGAATAACACAATATATAGTGGTTTTCTTCCTCCCGAATATTCCACTTAAATGATGTCTTTCAACGTCCGTAGTAGTTGGTGGCGTCGAATCCTCCCATGTCTCCTTTGACATACACCCCGTTACAATGACTTTACTTTGGGCCCAACTACGTATTTGTGCGGAATCTATAGTGTATTACAACCTCTGAAGATGCATACCCAGTGAGAAGTACCACAATTTCTCCCTCGCGACCCTCGACATCCTACCTTGCTCGTATCTATCCTCCTTGCATATCGGGCATGATATGTAGTCCACACTAGCGTAGACGCCGTAGTACAAGAAACAACGAATTGTACACACATCGATCCTTTCGTACCCCAACCCCAAGCCTACCAACATCTTATTCATGCCAGGAACCGTATCAGGTAATAACTTCTCAATATTTAGGTCCATACCATCTTTAGACAGCCTTAAAAACTTATCGGAAGCGACATTACTAACTTTGTGTATGGTCTTGTACGTCAACCACTCAACAACCCACTGCAGGATAATTTTATCCTTCTTACTATGCATCTTAACATTCCTAGATGCATCAAATTGTAGAACTCTTTCGCATTGGGATTTGGATCTTTGCTACGCACCTTTTCCTCCACAAACTGACCCCCATTTGCATCCACCACTACTTCTCTAAAAGAATTATCAACATGGACAGAGCTATCGTGAATATTGGCGGGTGTAGGCTAGGGGAGTCGACTAAATATGATGGAGTTGCCCCCTCCTTCCTATGAAACACCCAAACCCAATACTGATACGTAAATCCTGACTTATTAAGATGACTACGGACTACGTTTCGAACGAAAAACTTTAAATTGGTGCATTTCAGGCACATGCACCGATTGTTTAGATCTAAGTAGTTCTTTATTGCGAAGCGTATTCTACGAACATGCGGACCCCAGCAACAAAATTATCTTGCAAATAACCATTGTTATCGAATCTATCGTACATCCAAGATATATCGGTGCGATAATCCATAATTTATCTAAATTGTAAATAAAAAGCAACTAATTACAATTTATACTACTAAACAAGTCTCAGTTTAAAACGTGATATACATGGTATATATATCATAATCAACGCAATAAAATATTAACTTACTTGTTAAAGCGTAGTAAAGCCAAGAATGTTGTGTCCACCACGACTCTTCTCGTTGTGTTTATGACAATTTCTAGTATCAACAACATAAATAAACAAAGTTAGCATTCATTACAATAACAAATTTTTCCAAAAAAGCAAAATAAATGAGCTCTGATAAAGAAACAATTGTTGGTACCTAAACAAAAGTGAAAGAATGGAATGAATTCTCAAAGTGAATGAGGGGGGAGGGAGGTATTTATAGGTGGAAAAAGCAATTTTACGACCGCCGGGCGGTTGCAAAATACAACGATAATATCCTTTTGCGACAGCCAGACGGTCCCTAAAAATAATAGCCGTCAGGATTAGCGACCGCCATGCGATCGCATATCCTCCTAGCCGTAAGGCTTTGCGACCACATGTAGGTCATACTTGTAACTAGCATTGAGAGGAATAGGATAACTGTCCTTCACTGTCAAGGAATTCAGTTTCCTATAATCTACACAAAATCTCCAACTTGTGTCCTTTTTCTTGACTAGAAGGAGTCGAGAAGAGTATGTGCTATTACTGGGTTAACTACTCCAGTGCTCAACATATCTTGCACAAGCCTTTCAATCTCCTCCCTCTCTAGGAAAGGATACCTGTAGGGTGCCTGTTTGAAAGTCTTAGCTCCTTCCACTAGAGGAATATGGTGCTCATGTTCCCTCACAGATGGCAACCCCTTGGGTTCTTAAAAAGCCCATGCAAATTCCTCCATTACTCCAGTAAACTCCCAGGACCATATCATAACCCCCAATAGGGATAACCCTCATATCACGTGTAAATGTATCTGGTCACATAGTCCAAGTGAATCATGTGCACCTAGAAGTACACCTCATTTTAGCCCCATTAGCCATAGTGATTGCCATAGCAGATGTGGTCTCCAACTTGCACTTGGCCCTCTCAACAGCCATCTCATCTAAGAATGAATGAGTGCTACCAATGTCTAACAATATGCTTAAACCCACTTGTCCTACCATCCCCACTATCCTGATGGTTTCTGGGACCACTTCCCCTTGTAGAGCATGAATAGAAATCTGGAAAACTTCCCCTGGAGTCTCCTACTTCAGAACCACCTTCTTCCTCTCCCCATAGCACAAACAGCATCTTGCATCTATGCCCAATATGGTAAGTTTCATCACAATTAAAACACAGTCCTTGCCTCCTCCTATTATCCATCTTAGCCATGGTTAACCTCTTAAGAGGAGGATACCTCTCTTGGTGATAATCTCCCTTATGTCCCTTCTGTTGAATATTGGGTGGTATCCTGGTTTTAAATGGCACAGTGTTACCCCTGTTCACCACTCTCTGGTGCTTGCTCATGATCTCAACAATAGCCTCCTGTTTCCTCCCCATCAACATGGCTTGAGTCAGTGATGAGGGGTTCAACATTTCCACCATGAACCTAATTTCATCCTTCAAGCCACTGGTGAAGCTTTTCACAAAATAGTCCTCATCTAGGAACCTATTCTTTTGACCCATATATGATCACAGTTCTTCAAATTTCTGGATATACTCATCCACTGTAGCAATTTTCTTAAGTTTATTGAACTCTCCTATCAGATTCTCATCATGTGCAGGCGTGAATCTCTCAATTACCAGATCTGCAAAAGTACCCCAACCCATGCTCTCCTTACCTTCAATATTATCCAAAAACCAGTTCTCAGCAACCCCATCCATATGAATTCCAGCTGACATGATTTTGTCATAATCTGACATCACATTCAACATAAAAAGCTTATGACATTTGCGGGTCCAGCCTCTTGGCTGCGATCCATCAAACCTAGGGAACTCAAATCTAGGTCCCCTCACCAGTGCACCCTCATTTTTATTGAAGGGTGAATTAACGAGCTCTGGATCTGATGATGCTCGATTAGCAAAAGTCTCCTCATGTCTGGAGGTTTCCGCGTTTTGATTATGTTGATTTTGCAAAATTTGAGCACACATGGTTTTTATGTCTTGTATTTCAAATTTCAATTCAGTGTTTGATGCTTCTAACGCCTCTATGCGTGTGGTGTTGTTAGGTTTGGTCATATTTGCAGATCAGAGTGTGCAGAACAACCTAGCTCTGATACCAATGTTAGATCATTGCTTATGATCAGATGGAATCGCCCAGATAAACAAGAGAAAGAAGAATAGCTTGGAGATAAAGCTAGAGAGAAAGAGAGATTTTAAGAATTAACTTGTAAAATAATATTCTAAATAATCCTCCTACAGAGTGTGTGAGGTCAAAAAGTACTAGCTGACGCCAGCATGACACTAGGTACGACAAAATAGGCTAACGACTAATATTCCAAATGCGACATAATAAAACGTGAAAGAAATATTAAACTAAAACAGAAATAAAAATAGAAAAAGAAACTCTATTGCCGCGACGCCGTTTCGATCCAGATCTACTTCTTCTCTTAAATTGAATTTCAAATCCCCACTTCAACGCTCAATTTGCCCTTAACCCCAACAAAACCCAAAAAAACGTCAATCTTTATCATCAAATCCCCTCGAATCACCCTCTAATCGTAACAGTTGTTTATTTTAGAATATAATGATGTTAGTGATATGGGCATTTCCCGCATATTGGGCCTGGCCCAAACCAGACCCATATTTAATCATATCGGGGACCACTTTCGATATGATATCGGTGATAATCACCGATATGGTACTGTGGTCCCAAGATCTCGATGTCTATAAATACGCGATGCCCGGATCCCAAAGCAAGCAATATTATCCCTCAGCTACCACGCATCACATCGAAAGAAATCCCCGATCTCACTCTCGATATCGTACTCGATATCGAGATAACCCTTGTGTTCCACTGATACATCATACCACCATACTACCGATATCATATCAAGAGGGGTCCTCGATATCACGTCGAAGATGATCACCGATATACGTTCGACCTAATTACCGATATGCCCATGCCATCCAAGCATCAAGGCGTTAGTTTGAGGTGTTCCGGACCAAGCCTAATCGAGACACCTAGATTAGGCCTAGTTTGTTAAGATAGATCTGTTGTATTTCCTTTGTACTCCATTGTAACCGACCCATACTTATATAAACGATCAATTGTCAAACTAGTGGCGCCGTCTATGGGAACACCAGTTCCCAGACGAGGACGTTAAGATGCAAGGAAGGAGGACCCGATCCGAATTTAACAGAGTCATGACTAGAAACACGAGGATTGAGGACAAAACACTCCCTCAACAGCCGACTGACCAAGAACAGACAATGACCCAAGCTGAGATGGAGCTTCCTCCGGCACAAAATGAGCCGCGACGTAGGCGCGGGCCCGGGAGGCCATCGAGAGCCACGGATACAGGGCCAACCACTGCCGCACCGAATACGGCGGAACCTGCTACTGAGGGCCCGACCACTGAAAACCCGGCGGCGGATGTCCCAATGACTGAGGTGCCAAACGCGGATCTTCCCGGCTGAGAGAAGATGATGGCTGCAGGACAGAGCACCGTTCCCCCTGCCGCCATAACCCCGGAGATGCTAGCGCAGATCAACACTTCTGTAAAAGCGGCGCTTGACGCTACACTGGAGACTTTGCTGCCGCGCATAGTGGAACAAGGGACAAGGGATGTTCAAGCAAGGCCCCATGAATCCAGGATGGATGAGTGGAGGACAAGACAAGAGCGAAACGAAGAGGAGATCCCGGAGGGGGGTCAAAGGGACAACACTGGAAGAGGGCATTTGACAAAGGCTAGAAGTGAAGAGAGGGCAAGAGTAAGTGATGGTACAGAGAGTGGCCAGAGAGCCAGAACGTTGGAGGAGGACAGACGTAACATGATAAGGGAGATAGTTAAAATGACTAAGGACATGGAAGCCGGGAGAAGGAACGCAAACCTTGGAAAAACAACAGTTGGATACCGACGACCGTTGACTCCTTTCTGTTGTGAAATCGAGAAAGAAGTGTTGTGCAGAGGAGACAAGATTCCGACTATAAAACCATATGATGGGAAGAGTGACCCAAGGGATCACATCCACGCCGTGGAGAGCCTCTTGAACTTACAAGACTTTTCCGAAGGCATTAAGGCAAAAATAATGGCAACAACACTAATAGGAGCGGCATTAGACTGGTTTAATAGAATCGAAGCGAGATCTATCTCTAGCTTCGAGCAGATGAAGGAGAGGTTGGAGAACCACTTTTTCAGTCAGAAGTGAATGAAGACAAGCATGTAGCATCTGGAAGCGTTAAAACAGAGAGAGAGGGAAACTCTCGGGGAATTCATGAACATATTTAATGAGGAGCTACTGAAGGTGGACAACCCCTACGGAGGACAAGTGTTACAGACCTTATTCAGGGCAACGAAGCACAACATATTTGCTAAAGAACTGATCAAGCTCACAGAACCTACCATAAATCGGATAAACGAGTTTGGCACATACCGTGATTTATGAAGACGCAATGATGGCAGCTAAGCTTAGACCCCAGGAATCTGACAAGGAAAGGGGTAGAGAGGTATGGAACAGGAACATGGAAGGAAGAGACAGGTCGCCAAAGAGATATACTCCCCTCAACCAGGATAGCCGCACTATCTTGTCCGTCGCACAAGGCAAGAACTGGCTAAATGCGCCTCGGAAAATCAAAGAGACGGATTTCACCAGGAAATCTAGGCGCTACTGTGAGTACCACCGCCAGAAAGGCCATGACACGAGGGATTGCTATGACCTGAAGGATGAGATTGAGAGGTTGATTAAGGACGGGAGGTTAATAGAGTTTATTAAGGCGAGCGGGCAGTATGCTGAATCGAGAGAGCGGTCCCAATCCCCAAGAAGGGAGGGCCTTTAGGCAATCGAGAGTGGACAAGGACGCAATGCAATAGATAATGCACCTTCAAGGGGGGTGATTAATGTGATAAGCGGCGGGACTGCGGGAGCAGATTCCACCAACCAGAGGAAGAAGATAACCCGTGGACTGAACGAGGACCGTTTCGTCGGATTCACAACGCTAATTGAGGAGCTTCCAGACGAGGTTATTACGTTCTCCAGCAGGGACCTCTTGGATCTCAACCCGAAGCCATCCAGGCAGGCAAGCTCGACTGCCCCTTGGTTGTTAAGCTTGATATTGCTAACTACGCTGTACACAAGGTACTCATAGACAATGGTAGTTCAACCAATGTTATATTGACACATGCTTTGGAGAAGATGGCACTCAGCCACCATGTAATTGAACAGGTCCATACGCCACGGGTGGGATTCGGTGGAGCAGAAACAATTCCCCTAGGGCAAGTGAACCTTCCCACATCATTTGGACAAGAACCGCACATGCGAACTATCAATGTTCAATATACGATCGTGGACCAACCATTCACATACAATGTCATAATCGTCATGCCGACCTTGAACGCGATAAGAGCGGTGGTGTCCACATTCCATCAGAAGGTAAAATTCCCAGCAGGAGGAGGGGTCGGAGAAGTGTTCGCTAACCAGGAAGAGGCTTGGTTCTGCTACATCACTTCTCTTACGTTGCCAAGAATTAAAGAAGCGGAGGAAGAAGCAATCGGGCCAAATCAGGGTCAACAAGCTATGGAGTAATTACCATGAGAAACAACTAGTGCAATCGTTTAAGTTTCCTCAGTTTTTAAAATCATGCTTGAACAATCAG
The DNA here is from genome assembly GCA_948329865.1 of Linaria vulgaris. Lineage (NCBI taxonomy): Eukaryota > Viridiplantae > Streptophyta > Magnoliopsida > Lamiales > Plantaginaceae > Linaria > Linaria vulgaris. Next base: position 7,107,011 of record OX415249.1, on the reverse strand, counting down.
AACATTGCCCTATCGTGGGTCGGTTTGTAACTTAAAACAGGGGGAACTATGCCGATCTGATTCCCCACTCAACGGGATACGTAGGCGGGCTAGGATTACCTGGCCTTCGACCGTTATCCGTCACTACTTTTTTATTTCCCCTATAATATAATTGCTTTATGGAATCTCATATTTCATGCAGGGATATGTCCTAATCGGATATTACGGAAGTGCAGCGAATTGCACGAAAAATTCGAGGAGTATTCCCATAGATATATGTTTAACACATCGCCCTCTTACAGGTACATAACCCGTAGGATCACACATCACTATGTCCAAAAAGGACATAGGGAATATTAAACCCTCGCCTTTCAAAGAAGGGATTCAGAGGACATCGCCCCAGATTATTCAATATTATCCATCTAAACAGGTGCAACAGGTCCAAACAGGTACAACAAGCACGTTAGAATTCCCAGATCGAGGGAACATTCCGCATATAACACATGCGCATCATTTCGTGCTTTCATATAAGTTTTTGCATCGAAAAACTTTTCTTGTCTGTGATGTTTTACAGGGCCTAACGACCCATAGACTCCACGACGACAGAGTCACCAGGGAACATAGACAAAAAAGACAAAAGGCAGGCTCCTACCCATGAGCGGTAACGGGTTCCCCTGTGATAACGGGCGGGCTCCTACCCATGAGTGGTAACGGGTCACCTACAAAGAAAAGGCTCCTACCTATGAGCGGTAACGGGTTCCCCTGTGATAACGGGCGGGCTCCTACCCATGAGTGGTAACGGGTCACCTACAAAGAGAAAAATATCCCCTGTGATAACGGGACTGGTCCTAAACATTTGAACGGTAGCGGGTTCTCTGTGATAACGGGATGGGCCCCTACCCACAAGAAAAATATCCCTTGTGATAACGGGGTTGATCCTAAACATTTGCATGGTAGCGGGTTCCCTGTGATAACGGGATGGACCCCTACCCACGAGAAAAATATCCCTTGTGATAACGGGGTTGATCCTAAACATTAGAACGGTAGCGGGTTCCCTGTGATAACGGGATGGGCCCCTACCCACAAGAAAAATATCCCATGTGATAACGGGGTTGATCCTAAACATTTGAATGGTAGCGGGTTCCCTGTGATTACGGGATGGGCCCCTATCCACAAGAAAAATATCCACTGTGATAACGGGGTTGATCCTAAACATTTGAACGGTAGCGGGTTCCCTGTGATAACGGGATGGGCCCCTACCCACAAGAAAAATATCCCCTGTGATAACGGGGTCGATCCTAAACACATGAGCGGTAGCAGTTTCCCTGTGATAACGGGATGGGCCCCTACCTACAAGAAAAATGTCCCCTGTGATAACGGGGTCAGACTCTATAGAACAGAAACAGAAGCACCTCCTTGTGATGAGGGGGATTAGCTAATATAATCCGGTATAACCGGATAGGTGACACAGCAAGGAGGCATAATAATAAGACAAGCAAACACACCATTGAACACGTACGAACGAATATAAAGCAGGACATGCATGAAGGATTGATTGAATTAACGGGTAAACCATCAAGTTATAGACAGAAGCAATTGGGCCAAAAGGAAAATTACAAATCCCTAAATTCTCGACCGGGATAACGAGGAGCTCCTTTAATATGGATTAACGCTACACTCTTTTTGTCAATAATCTCACGATACTCCATTTCTGGCTCCAGGTCTTCGTCATCACCGTCAGAATCTTCAGGAAATTTTTCGTCCGGCCCCTTCAACGGATTTATGGCTGACGGATCATAACCGTCCTTAAAACCACCTTCCAGCTGAATTTGACCTATAACGGAGGCTTTGGCCTCCTCCTGCTCGAGCAAGCCGTGCTCAGCGCATATTATCTTATAAGATCGACTCAGAAGGAATTGTTTGGCCGCACTGGTCAATTGGCTCTTGCTCAGCGTCATGCACCGCATGTGCTTTTCAGCTTGGGCTAATCTGTCCTTCAGAACTGCGACCTCGGTCTCAACTACCTCCCGTCAAGACGCCTCACTACCAACAATAAGTCGAGCCTCCTCGAGCTCTGCGATTAACCTTTTATTATCGTTATACAGGCCTCTCACATTACTCTCGCTGGTCTTCAAAATATCCAGGGCCTCGCCTCTCTCGTGCTGGAGCTGCATGGCAGCAACGGGATCATATTCACCCAGTTTTTTGAGCAAACCGTTGGTAACCCGGAGCGATTCCGCGTGATCCGATTAGCCCTTAACAGCCATCTCCAAGAAACCTTTCAAAAAGCTCGCCACCTGCACATTCACAATAAGGAATTGGCTGCTCAATTGAATAAAAACCCAAAAGAAATACGCATCCAATAGAATCAAAGATTACTTACAGATCGGAATAGATCGTTGTGATCCCCGCTTGAACTACCCTCCTCCCTCTTTCTTTTTGTCCCTGTGGACATCCCGACATCAACGTCATTTTGAGATTGCGAGGCGCCACCCACGCTTGCAGTATTTCCACTCGATGATGGAGCAGTTTTCCTCGTATTCTTGTGTACGCCCTCACGGCCCCTCTTCTTGACGAGTGGAGGTGCATCTTCCGCGGCGGCGTCGGCCCCCAGCTGTCTACGTTCCGCTATCGCGTCCAGACTACAGTACTCTACCAAATCGGCTGCAAGATACATGAAACATAAGGTCAAGAGATAAATCGGGAGAAAGCTATCGATTTGTAAAGATATAGCACTTACCGAGAGTAGAGGGACCGTTATAACGTACGGGAGATATCCCACTTGCTCGTAAAACTATGTCACTGCAAAGCAGGGTACCGTCGTACGGATGGTTAATCAGATTCCTCAGAAATTCGAGGCTTTGTGCAGTTGTCCCGACATCGGCTCGTCTCTCATATTTGGTGTCTTCGCACCACACACTAGGAAGCACATCAAATTCACCAGCCGTCCTCTCCTGGATGTACATATACTCATACTTGTTACCAAATCCATAACTGGATTGAGTATATTGCACGAACCTAAGACCCCCTGGGCCCGCACACAAAAGAACCCTTTGTCACTGCCCTTCTTGTTGACCATAAAGAGTTGTCAGAACTCATTAACTCCGCAAGGGGCACCCAAGGCTCTCATAACAAAAATGAAAGCCACGATGTACCCCAGAGAATTGGGGGATAGCTGCCCCAAGCAGACCCCGATGCTCGCTATGATAGCACTAACCGCAGGATCAATTGGGAAGTGCAGTCCGTTCTTAAAATGCTTGGCATTAACAGTAATGCAGCCTTTCGGTGGAGTATGCATTCGTTGATCCGCACTAGGGAATATGACCTTGTACCCCTAAGGGATGTCATACTTGTCGGAGTAATAACCAGCATGATGAGGAACGTGAGACGTCATATCCTCGTACTTCTCCGAGGTCTTATATTTCGGGGGGCTGATTCATCTACATTGGGGCTGTCAGCTTCCGACGGAGTAGAGAATTCAACACCAGATTGGTCGCCAATCAACTGGTCAGACCCAAACATCTCATTTTCAGAAAATCCCACTCCGATCTCTTCGAAATCCATCTCTGGCAAACCTAAGCCAACATTGTTCCCGGCGAACGACATACTGAGGCGCTAAGTGAGAAAAATCAAATTGTACGTTAAAGCCTGAAATGAATAAACATGGCAAGGTTAGTTATTTAACTTAAAATATCTAGGCACATATATATACATATGAAAATAACGTCAGGACCAAATCGGAAAATAAATTGGAAAATAGATCGAAAAAGATATCGAAAACGATATCGTAAGAGATATCGAAAGTGAAATTCGACGTACTTTTCGGAGGAACAACGAATTTTCGCTAAAAGTCAAAGTGAGTTTCACTTCCCTGGAAGCCCTATTTATAGACATCGGAGATGCTAGATCGAAACAAAGTTTCGATCTCACATCGGTACTGATATTCGATATAGATAAAAGGACAGGAGCAAGGACAGACGCACTTGGGGGTTCACCAAAGTTTATCAAAGAGTGCAATCCCGATATGTGCGAGATATTTAGAATCTCGTACGGCGAATGAAGAATTCAAAATGAGAACCTCAAATTATACATCCACTGCAGTGGGGAGTCCAGCAAAATTTATCACAAAGTGCATTCCCCGCAAATTTGATCTCCGTCATTTGAACTGACGGGACGAAGGGTACAAGTAACCCAGAAATTTAAAATTAAATTTGCGAATTCTTATCTCTAAGATAAGAATCCCCAAATTGGGGGACTACATGATATGGGCATTTCCCGCATATTGGGACTGGCCCAAACCAGGCCAATATTTAATCATATCGGGGACCACTTTCGATATGATATCGGTGAAAATCACCGATATGGTACTGTGGTCCCCGGATCCCAAGGTCTATAAATACGCGATGCCCGGATTCCAAAGCAAGCAATTATTATCCCTCAGCTACCACGCATCACATCGAAAGAAATCTCCGATCTCACTCTCGATATTGTACTCGATATCGAGATAACCCTTGTGTTCCACTGATACGTCATACCACCACACTACCGATATCATATCGAGAGGGGTACTCGATATCACTTCGAAGAAGATCACCGATATACGTCCGACCTAATTACCGATATGCCCATGCCGTCCAAGCATCAAGGCGTTAGTTCGAGGTGTTCCGGACCAAGCCTAATTGAGACACCTAGATTAGGCCTAGTTTCTTAAGATAGATCCGTTGTATTTCCTTTGTACTCCATTGTAACCGACCCATACTTATATAAACGATCTATTGTCAAACTAGTTAGGAAGATAGATACAAGAGATTACCCCTTTACCGTCGACACAAAAGCCGACGGTAAAGGGGCATTTGCCGACGGAAATAGGCTTTTCGGTCGGCAAAATCCGTCGGAAAAACCCGACGGAAAGCGTTTTTTAATTCCGTCGGCTTAAACCAGGCGGAAAATATACCTTTTCAGACGGCTTTAAGCCGACGAAATTAGTTTCTCTTTACCGTCGGCCTGGGTAAAACCCTTTTTCGACGGCTTAAAGCCGTCGGTAAAGGGTTTTTCCGTTGACTTAAGTCCGGCGGAAAAGGTTTCTCTTTTTCGTCAGACTAAGTCGACGGAAAATTGATTAAACCCTTTGCCGTCGGAAAAGGGTTTTTCCGACGGCTTTAAGCCGATGGTAAAGGGTTTAAAAATATCTTAAAAAAATGATTTAAAAGAAAAACGATTTAAAATAATTGATTTAAAAGAAATCGTTTTGAAATAATTGATTTATGATTTTTTGGATATTGTTTTAAAAGAAATCGATTTTAAATAATTATTTTATAATTTCTTGGCTATTTTTTTAAAGAAAACGATTTTAAATAAAACTTTTATGTTTATTTGGCGATTTTATTTAAAAGAAATCGATTTAAATAATAACATGCACATTTTCGAGCGATTTTTTTAAAATATTTATTCTAATAAATAAAATTTCGTATTTAAAATAAAATCTTGATAATATAAGTTTTTAATAGTTATTATTAGTTAGGTAATGAATAAACATAAGTAGAAATAAAATAATAAACTCTAATTATAATTTAGTGAATATAGAAGAATTTTTGTTAGTTATTAAGGATATTTTGGAGAGAAAGTTGATAGTTTTTAGAGAATGGTAAGAATGAATAAATTTAGTGGGTAAAATAATGGGTATTTATAGTGATTTTGGAGAAGGGGGGAGGGTTGCCACGTCACCGATCCGTGTGAAAATTGACACGAATCGGTGACATGGCACGATTCGATACGTGTGATTTTGTCACACGGATCGGTGACGTGGCACGATCCGTGTGAAAATCACACGGATCGATGACATGGCAACACGGACCCCTCCGTCCCCCGACGGCTATATATAGTGCGGGCGAGTTAGTATCTCAATTCACAACTCATTTGGTTTCAAAATAAGGTTCATATATACATACTTTCATTTTTACGTAATAAATTTTTTTAGTACATTAATTATGTTTATCTAATTTATCTATTTTTTTTATTTGCGATTTAGAGAAATAGTACGAAGCAGCTTGGAGACCGGTGCCATAGATCGAAGGAGTAGTTTCAGAAATTTTTAACGTGCTACAAGAGGTACGTGTATAGTTTCGAGCTCTTATATTTCGTTCTAGTTGTACGATTATGAATATTGTTCGTGTCCCCTAAATGTAGCGACGTCGTTGTGCTAATCGTTATAATTTAAAAAATTTATAGACAATATATAATGAATCCAAACGAAGATAGAGATTGGATGTATGATCGTTTGAGTGAGACTGGTCGAGTGAATGAAACGTTCGGCAATGGTGTATACCAGTTTTTGGCGTTTGCATTAGATCAAGAGCGTTATCTAGACGGTGATCGAAATCCTAGATGTCCATGTAGAAAATGCAGCAATAGGAAATACTTGGACCCTGGCGAAGTGGCAGCTCACCTTTATCGATGGGGTTTTGTAGAAGGGTACCGTTTATGGATATTCCATGGGGAAAATTTTGTCGCACATAATAGCCAAGTGGCGTCATCGTCGAGGCACGAAGTTAGAAACGACCCCGAAGTTGTTCAGGACGTGATTCTATTTGAAAATCTAGTTGACGATAATTCTCGGGCACAATTCGACGTTACCGGTGAGGAGCCTAACGCCGATGCAAAATATTTTTTAAAATTGCTCCAAATGTCGAAACTTAAGCTGAAGGGCCCCAACAAGAAATCTGTTTTGTAGTGGGTGTCCGAGTTTTTTACAGCCAAGATTGAGAATAACTACAATCAATCCGGGTGCAATCAAATGTACAACTTGCACCACGATCTTTTGTATCGAGAGGATCAACTCCTACTGCCAGAGGATATGCACGCTGTCGAGAAGATGATGAGGTGTTTGGGGTTGGGATACGAAACAATCGACGTGTGTTTGAATAATTGTTTCTTGTTTTACAGAGAATTCGCATCTTCCGATTACTTGGTTTGTCCTGAATGTGGGAAGGATAGGTATGAAACTATAGGTAGAAAGAATCCAGTGCCAAGGAAAAATTTATGGTACTTCCCTTTGGCCCCACGTCTTAAACGACTATTCATGACTAAATCAACTGCTGAACACATGACGTGGCACTTAAATTGTAAGTCGTCGGACGATGTAATGATCCACCCTGCAGCAGGCAAAGCGTGGCAAGGTTTCGACACGAAACATCCTCAATTCGTAGCAGAGCCATGAAACATTCGCCTTGGTCTTTGCACAGACGGTTTCACTCCGTTCGGAAACTTTGGGAAACACTATTCTTGTTGGCCTGTGTTCATGACTCCCTATAACCTTCCTCCAGATCTTTGCATGCGAGAGGAGTTTATTTTCTTGAGTCTTATCTTATCAGGGCCGAGTAGTCCAGGACAAAACATTAACATTTTGCTACGCCCTCTGATTGACGAGTTGAAGGTTTTGTGGCACGACGGCGTTCGTGCTTACGACAGATTCAGGGAGCAGAATTTTCAGTTGAGGGTTGCATTGATGTGGACAATAAGTGATTTCCCCGCCTACGGGATGTTGTCTCAGTGGAGCACACATGGAAAGTTATCGTGCCCTTATTGCATGGAGAACACGAAGGCGTTCCCTTTGCAGTATGGTAGGAAAGCAACGTGGTGGGGATGTCATCGTTGTTTCTTACCAATGGGACATGAATTTCATCACGACGTGATGGGATTCAATGAACATACAGAATTTGATGGGCCTCTACCGCGTAGGATAGGCGCAGAAATGGCAGCAATTGTTGGACAACTACCAGAAAGTCTACAGCGCCAGATGCACCGATAATGCCAGAAAAAGGAACAGAGCACAATTGGACCCACAGAAGTATCTTTTGGGAATTACCCTATTGGAGTACGAACATGATAAGTCAAAATCTGGATGTGATGCATTGCAAGAAGAATGTTTTCGACAACATAAAGAACACGGTTATGGACGACCAGTTAAGAGTAAAGACAACTTAAAAGCTAGGAGAGACTTAGAATTGTTGACCACTCGGGTCGAGATTTTTGTTGTCGATACCGATGATAATAAAACCTACAAGCCGAAAGTCAAGTATTGCCTTGATCGACCTCAAAAGAAACTACTTTGTCAGTGGTTGTCAGGTTTGCGATTTTTGGATGGCTATGCTTCAAATATTCAGCGTTGTGTGCAACAACAATAATTGAAGTTGATTGGGATGAAGAGTCACGATTGTCACGTGTTTATGCAAAGGTTAATACCTATTGCATTCCGCGATTTTATCCCTGATCCGATATGGGGTACCCTAGTAGAGATAAGTATCTTCTTCAGAGCACTGTGAGCCACAGAGATTAGGAGATCGGACATGGCGTTGTTAGAGGAATCTATCGTGGTCACAATATGCAAATTAGAGAATATATTTCCACCAGGCCTTTTCGATTCTATGGAGCACTTGCCGATACATCTTACCTATGAGGCCAAAGTTGGTGGACCGGTTCAGTATCGTTGGATGTACCCTTTCGAGAGGTATTAGCATTATTTATAGCATTCTTATATATTTCAATACGTATTGGCATTATTTGTATCGATTCTCAAGTTATATACATGGTTTTCCTTGCATGCAAATGAACGGGTTGAAGAAATCTGTTTTGAACAAAGCTCGTGTTGAAGGTTCAATTGCTAATGCTTATCTAATGGCTGAAGTCACATATTTTACCTCGCACTATTTCGGCAATAGTGTTGAAACAAGGTACAATAGGCTTAGCAGAAATGAAGTTGAATTACATGGTGATTTCTCTGGTGCTCTGCCGATTTTCCATAGAAGGGGCACAAGACTCAATCCAGATAAGAACCAGCGGTATATTTCTCCAGAGGAGTTGGATCAAATTGAGCTTTACACGTTGATGAATTGTTCGAAAGTCGACGGATGGGTCACATATGTTTCAAACTATATTCTTTTAAATCTGGCTTAATTATATTTAACATTTTGACACATGGATTGAAATAATGTTCCAAATGTTACATGTTGTTTGAGGACCTACATTGCAGAGATCTTACTCCGCGACAGACACAAAGAAAGAAAAATACCAGCTTCGTGTCGTGGTTTAACGAAACTGTTAAATCAGGAGAGTACTTGGTCGATGAACGTATCTACCCCTTGCCTCTGGAGCAAGTGCACTTATAACATCGTACGGGGGCTACATAGTGAACAAATATAGATTTCATACTGATTCGTTTAACCAAGGAAAGGTCGAAAACTGCAGTGGCGTGTATGTGAAGGGCAGTGGTGATGGGATTGAAGGAACAAATTTTTACGGGACGATCAAGGAAATCGTTAAGGTTTTATGGTGCGGTGGCGGAGATAGGGCCCAATCAATTGTATTTTCTAAATGTGATTGGTACGATATTAGCAGCCGCGGTACAGCTGTACACCCGAAGTATGGAATGGTTGATATCGATCCTACGCGGCTTCTCGCGGTAAATGAACCTTTCATTTTTTTCTAACCAGGCTCTACAAGTGTTCTACACGCCATATCCAGCGCAACATGTGTCGCGAAGGAAATGATGGTGGGCAGTTTGCCCTATTCGTGCAAGAAACGTCATCGACGTGTCCGGGCTACAAGAGAAAGAAATAGACGTCGAGTTTAATCACCCCGAAGACTTATTTCAAGATGATGTATCGCCGGGACTTAATTTGGGCGCCGATTTGATCGATTTTGACATTGAAGGACAGTTGGCAGATGATGAGTACGAGCTTGTTGAGGAAGATGATGATTAGTTTTATTTATGTTTAAATCAATGTTAGTTTAAATTAATGTTAGTTTAAATCAATGTTAGTTTAAATTAATGTTAATTTTTGAGTTTAAATCAATGTTATTTTAAATTAATGTTAGTTTAAATCACCTCGAAAATTAAAAACACAAACTCGGAATTAAAACCCGCAAACTCGAAATTGTTACACCGCCTACGAAATTTAAGCACTCATACTCGAAATTTAAACACTCATACTTGAAATTTAAACACTCATACACGAAATTTAAACACTCATACTCGAAATTTAATCACTCATACTCGAAAATTAAACACACATGCGATCCCGGCTATCATGTCCAAGATGGACCACCGTATTCTCTATGCACGTCACTGTTCCAAGCTTGATTAGTGTAGTCTTCCATCGGTAATTCCAAATTGTTTAGATTAATTACGAGTTCGACCTGATAGCCCCTTGATAAACTCGGACAAGCGTTGCTAACACTAGCACGTCGTGGGTCATTTGGACGTTCCGTCCAACTACTATTTTGCCACGAAGCATTTGGACGAGCCCCAATATAACTAGCAGGTCCAGGAGCACTTTGAGTATAATATTGATCGTGCCACGACAATGGTGGTTGATATTCCGTGGGCCAGTTTGGGACAGTTTCTGACTGCGGCTCAGGTTGACGTTGTTTCTGGCCCCACAAACCAGTAGGTGGAATGACTTGTTCCCACGACGAAGGTGCACCCTGATCATGTTGCTGGTCCCACGACATAGGTGTACCCTGATTGTAAGAATCATAGCCTTGGCTCGACTGATTATAAGAATGAAAGCCTTGATTCCCCAGACTGCTTTGACCCTGTTGTGTTTGGTTTTGATTCCAAAACTGGCTGGGACTGTTGTTGCGGTAATTGTTGGGAAGGTTGTTATATTGAGGATACCTGTTAAAATTACGTTGTGATTCCTCTCTTTCCCGCCTCCTCTCCTCCTCATCATGATGGATTTTTTGCTCCAGGGGCGCTATGCGATTCTCCTGTTGAGTCTGTTGTTCCTGGTACTGTGAATGAACATTTTGGACGGCTTGGCGAAGCCTCCTCTCCTCGCCAGGGTTAGGATTCTTTGCATACGTCCTCTTTGAATCAGACATCTTGTTGTGCTTAGGCTTGCCACGTTGCATCCCGTGTTGACCGTTGAGATATGCCTTTGCCGAGACCTCTTTATCACACTCAAAGGGAAAGCGTTCTTCGATCTCATATTTATCATAGAGTCCTTGCATGTAACGCATCTACAGTTTTTAAAGTAAATCAATAAACAATATACATATTTCTCAAAAATAATATACAACGTTGTAATAACTTACATGATATGCTTGTGCGCTCGGTGGGTTCCATCTGATTATTTTTTCATCGAGAGTCCTCATTGTGTGGTCGACCACCCATTGTAGGTCGTAGCGGAAGGGGGTCTCGCTTTCAAGCTATAACAACATTTGTTTCAAAGCAATATTAATTAATGATAAAGGTAACATAATAAAGTATATTCATAACGAAAGTAAATCGTAACGTATCGTACCGTCTGTAGGCTCCTTTGTTATGTGCTGACAGATCTACCATGGTGTGTGGCTAACGAACCCTTGACGTCTGCACTATTTGTTTTCAAAGCCTCTCGGTTTTCTTTTGCCTTTTTCGAGAGTTTTATCGTCCTATCCTGTTGCCAGTGATTAACGAAAAAATGTTCTTTACCTCGGGGTAGCCAAGACTTCTTGTACCAGGATGGCTTCTTGTCACGTTGCTTGTACGTCTTTTTTACATCATATATGGAGTTTCTATAGATGTCTTGTCCCACACGGTCGAATGCCTCACGAACCATAGGCTTTAATTCATCCGAGTATTGGAATACCCTCTTCAAATTATAATAACATTTAAGTGTAAGGGGAAAAACAATAATATACAAAAATAATAACATAAGCTAAAAAATGTTACCCCAAAATGGTTCAGAAATTTTTGTTCCTGATCGTTGGATAAATCGGAGTAATAGATAGCTGTTTCTTCCACATGATGCCTTATTATGAAGCCGATTATACGAGTAATCTCTCCCGCATCAGTATGATATCTTTTACCGTAGGATAAAGATGGATCGAAAACATAGTCTCCGGCAACGCCAATTAGGGGCCTCTTAGCCTCGTCATCATTCGCAACTCGGCCCTTTCCACGTCCCCTAACAGCAACAGGCGTAGTAGAACCACTTGCTGAGCCACCAGAAACCGGGGAGCCTTGCGACGACGAACCTCCCCCGTCGTTGTCATCTGCAACTTCGTCCATCAGGGCGAGCAGAAATGTCGGAGCTGCAAGAGTCATTGACGGCGGCGGGACCGAGACTTGGTTACGTAATCAGCTCGGAGGTGGGGCCCTATTTCGAGTTGTAGTGGGGCCCTGTGGTAGTTCCGGCCGATTAAGGGTAGGCCCCTGTTGCTATGCAGCGGGGACAACCAGAGTCTCCCTTGTTGGTTGCATAGTATCCTCTATCGGTTGCATAACCTCGTTAGGATCTGAGGTTGCTACATCTCGATGAGTTTTATGGCCCATAATAGTTGTACCGAGGGCCTTAATGCTTTTGAACAAGTTTGTATTCGAAATATATTTTTGAGGTTTTTTGGATTTGGATTTGTATTTGACGAGTTTTTCTTTACCTTTGTCGGTAACGTTACGATTATTTTCGTTATTCATAATGGAAATAAACGAATTTTGCCGACGGAAAAAATTTTTATCGAATATGAGAGAGAGGAGAGGATTGTTATCGAGAGTGAGAGTCGAAGAGTTGGATACTGAAAATGAGAAGAGAAGCTCGGTATTTATAGAGTTTTTTTTATTTTTTGAATTTTATTTTTTTTCGCCCGGTCAACAGTACTGTTGACCGGGCCCCACGCCGACGGTAAAGATAATAATTTTTTTTTATATCAAAAAAACTGACCGACATGAATTTTATTTAATTTTTTTATTTTTTTAATTTAAAAAATCTTGCCAACATGAAATTTAATTATTTTTTTGTTTTTTTAAAAAAATGCTATTACCGTCGGCCCAAACCCAACAGTAATGGGCTTTACCGTCAGGTTTGGGCCGGCGGTAATATAAGCCTACTTTTTCCGTCGGCCCAAACCCGACGGTAAAGCCCATTACCGTCGGGATTTAGCCCGGTGGAAAAAATTGGGCCTTTACCGTTGGGAGGATCATAAGTTAGATGTTGAGATTAAATTAAGAACTGAAATTGTTGAAATGTTAGATTTCTTCCTCTCTTCATTCGTTAGTTTGGATTCATTATGCAATTTGGTTTTCACTTCTGAGAAATTAACAGATCTGCATTAGTTATGTTGTACGAATATTTCGTCAGACCATTATGTGTCGTATTCTGTATTAAGAACTTTTGTGTTTTTATGACACGAATATGTTTAAATCTTAGTTTGACTAATGTGTTAAAAGTTAGCGTTTACATATTGCTGTATTTATTGATTGTTGTGCTATACATTGAACTATTTATATCAATACTAATTATGTTAAATCTTAAAATCAATAGTTGCAGTGCTCTGATCGTTGCTTATCTTAAAATAGACAGCATTATTTTGTGTTGTACTTGAATCGTCGGATCAGTATCAATATTATTACATTCATATTTCGTCGGATCAGTATCAATATTATTACATTCATATTTCTCCAATACAGTGCACAAGAACATCGATTTTATTTCTTCAAACGACAAGAACACAAATCTAATTAGACCTACAAATGATGACAACACACTATAATGAGACCTGTCACCTGTGATACTATAGCTTAAAGCATATAATAATTAGACCTACGAAGTGATAAGAACACACATGTGAATGAATGAGACCTATGATGTACGAACACGCACGACACGAATCTTAAAACAAAATTCTAGTACTGTGTCCGATCAAACACGTTGACACGACACGATACAATATGACGTGACACAAATACGTATGATTTTTTCAGGAAACACGTTGACACGACACGATACAATATAAAACGACACAAATACGTACAAAGGAACACGTTGACACGACACGATACAATATGACACGGCACAAATACGTATAGTTTTTCAGAGTGTCATGTGATCTATGTTACTGTCTTACTGAGCCTCTTCCTTCTCTTCACCCCACTCATGCACTCTCATTTGCAGCTGCGCCGCAGCGATCAAGAAATGAACGGCCTGGATCGGCGACAACACCTCGATGACTCCCTTAAGCGTCCTCAACCGTAAATCATCTGCCCGCATAAAAGCCCCCTCACCCTTTCCTCCTTCGGCCTCAACGTGGAATGCACACGATCTCTCTCGAGCTGCTGGCTGGATAAAGAGTAGAGTAGGTGGAAGGCTGCCGTGGGACGCCAGCCACCAATCCAGTGGAAGGCGTCCTCCAGCGAGGTGTTCCACGGCGGCGAGGGCTTGAGGAGGCTATTCTCCGATTGCCACGTGGATTTGATGGCGTAGTATTGCTCGTAGTGCGATACGACGCGGTCGACTAGGTCGGAAAGCGATTGCGTTGTGGGTGCTTCTTTGGAGGCGGCGATGAGTTCGTCGAGTTGGGAATTTCGTGCTTCTTTCCATTGTGTGTAGAATTGTTGGAGGTCTTGTTGTGGTTGGTGTTCCATTTTTGTTGCTCTGTTTTTTCTTTTTCTTTTTTTTTCTATTTTTTGCTTTTTGGCAATGAGGAATAGTTGGGAGGAGATGGTGAGTGGTATATTTATACTGTTTGGAGGTTGGGCTAATTGCAAAAAACTAGCCTTGTGTTAGTTTTTAATTTGGAAAATGACCCCATGTCTAATGTTTATTAGCAAGTATAATACTATTGATGTTAAAAAAAAAAAAAGAAATTAACTTGCCCGAGTCAAGATTAATAAACTTTTTCTCGAAAACTATCAAGAACTTATATCAAAACAAAAGCTAAGAGTATATATATCTCAAATCCAATGCAATAACTACTTTTTTTTTTGTTTTACTTTTGCAAATCCTGTCGAAAAGATTTTGCAACATTGTCAAAAAATAAATAGCCTGAGCGAATCAAATATTTATTTTTAAGGAATCTCAAAAAAATGAGACTAATTTTACACTTTAAACAAACTGGCTCACTTTTTTTTATATATTTTAAAAACGATTGATGAAATTCTGGTACTATATATACTATTTATATATTTAGTTAATTGCATTGATAAGGTTTTGTACTAAAAATTATATGTAGGGTTTGTGTGTGTACTCGACGATATAACTGTGTCAACTCTATTATTTTAGAATTCCTTAAAATATTATGAAGTTACCTCATTCTTGTTGGACATTATGTAAAAGTAAATAAATATTTACTTTTTCTAATAACAAGTTTTTTATTGAGACGATAAATTTAATTAGTATGCAGTATACTCGTTTAACAAATAGAGAAGTAACGTTTTCAAACATTTTGATAAAAAAACATTTATCAATTTTGAACAACATAGAGTTTTATGCAACAATAATATCGAGATAGAATAAAAAATCAACATGTTTTCATATTTTCTGAGCAAAATATTTAGAAAATGTGATCTATGATTATGATGGTATGCTACTATTGAAATCTCACACGGGGATTACGTATTTGTTAATAAAAGTTACAGATGCATGTTATTGGTCAATCAGAAGCTACAAAAGGGTCAATATTTTGCAATTTAGTTTTTAAAATTCTGGAGAAAAAAAACATGAGGAAAATTGTCAGCAGTGACGCAAGCATTTGCACCTCACAAGCCTAAACCAAATAGAGTCTGCACTCAGTCTCTGTACATGCTCAGATCAAATGGAATCCAAGGATATGGATCACACGGGTTCCAAGTGTGATTTTTCTTTTTCTTTTTGTTATTTTCTTTTTAATTATAAAATACAGATTTTTGATACATCGTATTAGATACGACAACTGGATTAACTGAAATTTTTGATGAACCGAAATTTGGAGAGGTGTTTCACCACCTGATGCGTCAGTGAGTGTTTATCGACGCGTGGATATGTTAATAACTTGTATGTGAAGATATATTTAATATACGACAAAGCTTCTCTTTAGTTTTTTTTTTTTATTCGTGCGTTATATGGACAGTTGGACACGTTATTAGTTATAACATGTATTATATGAAGACATGTAGTACGACAAAATATTTATTTTCGGTTTCTAAAATAAAAAAATGAAACCGCCAGTCACCAAACTTGAAATAGAGAATATTAACAAAATACTTAAAACTCAGCATACTAAAATACTTGAAATTAGAGTCCACCATGAACGGCATATCTCTAAGCCAATAGCCCATCGTGCGAGCTCCCACTAGAGACTTGCTTCGACAAAAGAGAAAGAAACAAAAGAAGATTAGACTTCCATTTTTGTCCCATGATGAGCTTGGGAACGTCTCAAAGAATATATTACTACATTGTTTCGGCCTAAGATTTAGTTTTACTTCACCTCTAGATAACGAAAAAATCAGACTTCCCGAACAAATTGACTTCCATCGATAAGTTTGACTCAACCCTAAACCCTTATTTATTTTTCTTTATTTTTTAGCCTACTTAATTTTGAGGGTGAATTTATAAAATTCTACTGTTTACATTAGTTAATCAAACTGTTTATGGGGATATATATGTGTAATCAAGTTTTCTAAAAAATTAGAATAACTAGCAGTCAAGGATTATGTAGTAAAATACTAACAACCTAAATACAAGACGTGAAAGTACGATGGTCCATTAGTATAGTATATGGGATGCTTGAAAGTTTGTTTTGCGTGACCTAATCATGGGATACGTTGCATTTGGTGCATGTGCAACTACCCAAGTCCTAACTACCTATTCAAGTTTTATGCATGTTTTATAAAGATTATAATAATAACTTAATCTTCCCACTTGAAAAAACATATAGTTTTTCTAATTGTATTTGTTAAACATTCTAGGTTTTGTTAGTGAAACAATTGAATCTCTTTTATTACCAAAAGATAATTGAAAACTTGAAGACCAAGGCCTTTGGGCCTGTAAAGATTTATCGGATGTGAATGAAATTAATGTAGCCCAATAAGAAGATTAATTGCAACTTATTCTAGAAACCTTGAAATTTTCGATTTGTATGCTGGTAAGCTACTGGTATGGTATCTGTCGATAATTTTCTTTTTTCTTTCTTTGGTCGGCAAAAAAGAAGTTTATTAACATAATTGAGAGATACAAAGAAAAGAGTACAAGAAATATTCAAGACCCGACGAGAAAATCAAAACAATATAAACTAGGCACTGTTTCGAACAAATAGACCAATCTACAAATGAATAACAAAAGCTCTGGTTCTTGACTTTGATCCAAGTTTAGGTCGTCGCCTTAATATGATCAACAATTTTCGTAAGATCCGGTTCAATGTTCTCAAAAAAATTCTTATTCCTTGCTTTCCGCAATAGCCAAATAACTGCAAACCAAACCATACTCCACGGTTCCCTTCCTTTCTTCTTCGGCCAAAGATAAAGAGTTTGAAGAAAATGATTTCTTAAACCCATCACGATCACAGTAGAAATACCAAACCAATTATAAATACCCATCCACATCTTAAAAGCAAAATCACAATCATAAAAAAGAAGATCCGTACTTTCATCAACAAATCTACAAAAAACACACTCCAAGTTAGAGCCAACTCCTCTACGAGCAAGATTTTTCCTTGTGGGGATCCGATCATTCAACGCTCTCCACCCAAAACAGCTCACCTTAAGCGCAACTTTAATTTTCCATATCATGTTTATAATCGGATCCTTAGTCACCATGGGAGTGTGGTTAAGCTGATCGTACGCAGAGCGAACTGTGTACTTACCTTAAGGATCAGCCCTTCATCGCCTAGCATCCTTAACGGGCTATATTAGGACTCAATCCCTCAATAACACGAAAAATATCCTCAAATAAGCGAGTCTCCCATTCAAAAAGATCTTGTTGGGACCGAAACCGAAACCCAAGAGCGTTCATGTCAAATCATTGAGAATTAAACACATAGGCCAAATAACTGAATTGCGGAAGCGTACCTTACACCATATGATTAATTGCTTGCAAAACGTCGTGTGGTTGGTCTTCCAAATCAGCACGAACCTCTTGAGAGTTCCTTTAGTTCTCTCTTGATCTAACTATCGATGGGATGTAGTATAGAAAGTGACTCGTGTGATTTGGGGACCATGACCACATTTAAATATTACGTCACCAAAACCCTAGTGCCCTAATTCCGTAACTTGGGCTTCGGCCCATCATCGTAAGAACAAGTTACAACAGTCTCTACCCATTAAAGGCCCACACCCTATTAGATACATTAAGCCAATAATTTAACCGAACTTTAGGTCACTTTTATTGGGCTTATTATTAATGACATTTCGTATCACATAATTATTAACATATAAGCCCAACGTTGGATTAACGATCCAACATTATTGGATAAAAGATCCAACAATCTCCCACTTGGGCTATATGTGAACTTCATAATTATGTTAAACCGAATTGAGCTCCTTTACTGTCATTACTGAATGTATCTACAATCAATCCCGTCCATCAATCATACCAACATAGAATCGAAGGGGTCTTTGTTGCATTTATCGTGACTCGACCCATCAACGGTCACGTATGTCAATATAACTGCATGACATAGATCATGATGTGAATGTGTAGCATGGAAACTTCATGTAATGTGACCATAACATGCCTGTTTCCAACTAGTCCTCCCTTAAACCTTAGTGATATCAAACCTCAAACTGAAATCAGAGTATAACTTTAGTTGAAACTTTATTTCTGCAGAAACAACTCTAAAATCCTTAAACCGGACTGACCGAAAGCGTCTATACTGTAAAACATCTACAAACTCCCACAGAAGCTGAATTTCCTTAACTGATATGTCATCCATACGAGCGACCCGCTCATAAACCTTTTGTGTGACACCTTTTTAATTAGTGGATCCACGATATGGAGTTTATGCTGATGCGTGTTACAGACGATTGTTTACTCTAAACTCTTTATTCAACAACTAGGAATATAATGTCTAGTGTAATTTGACATTATAAATATCCTATTGTTAGAATGTATAACTGCTGATTATTGTCACAAAATAACTTTAGTGGTACGTTTCAACGCTATCCACTTCACGCAGCCTTGTGACAAAAGTATACAGTCATACTTTTATAATTGGACGCCTTATAACACACCAGGGATACCGTTGTCATGAAAGTATTTACCATACGAGACGGTTAAGTACTCTTTCTAAAATGACTCTCGTGACAAGCAGATGAACATAGCTTGATGTAAAATCGTACTTTTAGGCATCCACCAAAATCGGAGTCAGTATACTTTACGATCTCAAACTGACATGACCTCCCACATGTAAGCATGTATCCTTTAAATTACTTTAAGTACTATAAGACTTCATTTGGCTGCTTACTAATGGTCTTTTCTGAGTTACTCAAATAACTGGCCAACATTTATTATAACTCGAACATACTTAAGAATCTCCATTGCTAAGGCATGTGGAAAATTCTTTACTTGTTTTGCTGAAGAACAAGTTTTAGGGTTTTAATTAAATTGTACTAGTCTCTTATAAGAAAGAGTATCAAAAGCAATGCAATTACACTATAATTTTACTCCCACGGACCTTATGGTATTTACTAAGTTCATCTCAAAATTAATTGAGACAATTACTTGATAAACTTGAAATACCATTCAAAACTTTACTGAAATACTTAGATGGATTTTCTAAGCTTACAAACCATAATCCATGCATCTTTTGACACAAGGTTTTCTCGATGAGGTATATATATTGTCTCACAATGTTGCCATTAAGAGGCAATAATCATATCCATCTCATAAAATTCATAGTATACCTTTAATGTTATAAGTTTTTGAGATGCTTAAGTTTGTTCTTTTGAAACTACTCTCTAAACAAAAGTTTACTTGACATTGTCTTAACTTGCATAGTATTGAATGGAATGACAAAGAAGTCAAGACCTATTCAACATCCATAATAATACAAACATATTCATTCTGAAAGACAATATCTTTAACTTTATCTCCCCCGACAAACTCAGCATCCTTAAAGAACTAAACATTTCTTTCATCTTAAAAGTTGACTTTAATGTGGGATCTAAAACTTTTAACTTATACTTTTTTAGAATACTTAAAGTAACTTACCGTTATTGAATTCAGATTATGATCTTAAAGTCAATAAGACTTTACTTTTAATTGGATATTCAAAACAAGTAAGTACTTTAGTAAATATTCTATATAATGCAAGCTGCAATCTCAAGAGCTTCAATTTAGAGAAATTTTAATTGTCATATTTCATCTTTAAGTGACACCATTATAGTAGAATTAACCCTTTATGATGTACCTAAAGATGATATTTCATTTCTCTATAGGAATTTAACAAAGTATGTTGGGTGAACTTGAAACATTAAGTACACCAATAAATTAATATTTTGGATAAACATAATGTTTTGATCCTTAAGTTGAGTGAACTCTCAACTTTAGCAACACACCCAAAGTTTGAGAATTATAGTGACATGAGTTCTTATTCTCCTTTAAGAGGTATGACTTGATCTCATATACCATAACTTGACTGAATTTTCACAGATCAATATAACTTTTGTACATTAAGTACTATAGTAAAAGATTTATGAGGCAATAATATTATTTTAAAAATTTCACAGCTGTAGAAAGAACTCGAGAACTTCAAAACCGAAACTTTAACAAAAACTGGATTTTCTTTAGTAACTTGATAAAATAAGAAATATCTTAATTTATTTAAAAATAATGATTTTCTCCCGAAAGACTTTACCAAAATAAAACTTGAAAAACAGTTCTTTCATAGTAAACTAAATTTCTTTATTGCCTCAACTTGAACTTATTGTCATCACGCAAATAGAGGCATCTTTCAATATCATTGACTTTAGACATTTTAGAGAACATTTCATAGACATAGTGATATAAGATATTGCCACTTAATCTATCCATCACATGGGTCTATGTAGCCAAAATTAATTTAATCTGTGAAATTATAATTAAGAAGTACACCATTTGGCACGCCTAACATGACAATTAATGCACTGCTTCTCCTTAAGATTAAAACTCAAATGAGAAACAACTTTTTCTTTTCCAATTTAATTGGTGGCTTTTGTTGTTTCTTCTGAGTTGTTATATTTGCAGCTTTTATAAGATTGCATTTTGCTTTGTCCTTAGGTATTAAGGTAATACGAGATATTTCGAGATTTACTCCCTAATATCATCCTTTCCTCATACATATTTGAAAATTAAAATTGTCAAGAATGTATATATTTTAGACTTATCATTCTGGACAATTTTATTTTTATATCCTCAAGGAACTTAACTTTAATATATATATTTGAAATAATGCCCCTCAAAGTTACTAAGATTGTCTTGTTCATGAATATCCTACACATGCGTTTACTATTTTCTCCCACAATTTTATATTATCCTTGTTGCAAAGGTAAATTATATCTTTAAAATGTGGTAGAGAAGTAATCCTTAACACAATATGGAGATTCATGATAAAAGTTGAAGTGCTTTAACACCAAAATATAATTTATGTTGGTAGTTTTTGTTAGTAGTTATAAGTAGCATGTGCTACAACAAAATAAATCTTATGCATGCTCACATTAACCTTGAAGCAAAATCAAATTCAAATATTGGTAATTCCCATCTCAAGATACCGGAACTCCATTAACATTTTATCTTTGACCAAATGTTAACTTGTAAGTGGTATCTTGAAGCAGTAACTAAACTTTGATAATAAATGTCGAACATAACTCTACCTTTGGCCGATGCTATGTTCACATGCAAAACCACGTAATTATCACAAGTTTAATTCTGCAAGTATGCATGCAATTCTGATAAACATTGATCTTCCTTTTGGCCGATGGACATTCACATAAGTTACATGCACATTACCTTTCATATTTTCAGATAAATTAATTTTCACAAGAGAGTTCACTTTTGCGAGATGTTGCTTCAATTAACATATCTTAAAATATATAACTTTTCTAATATTAGAATTCAAGATTGCACTGAAAAATTGGGCCCCTTTAAAAGGTTATCCTTTTTAATTGACAAGTCAAACTAGACTTGACTCGTGCCCAAATTTTTATTCTTTACGCTTTAATTTTATTAAAGCTTAAAATCTTAATATCTCTTAACTTTAGTTATAGTTGGGCCATATAATTTTATTAAAATTCAAGACCAATTTAGAATTGGAATTTTCACAGGCTAGTTTGCAATTTGTAGGATGAAAAGACTGGAATTGCAATATAACTAGACTTGATTCCAATTCTAAAAAAGATATAGGCTGAAATTGCAATGTCAGGGGACTTTTTGCAATTTAAAGGAGATTTATGGACTGGGATTGCATTTTACTTTCAATAGGGGCTTTATTGCAATTTTGAGAATGAGAGGATGAAGCCTGTAATAAGTAAAGACTTTAATTGCAGTTTGAAATAACTGGATTGCAACATATAGGAACTGTATTGCAGTTAATTTATTTATTAAGGACTGATCTACAATTTGGTCATCTTCTTCAACAAACAATAACAACGCGTCGCCGCCTCCTCTTCAAGAAATCTGCAGCGCCTCTCCTTTTACGGCGTGTCCTTTCGCAGCTTCGATGCCAGAAGACTAACGACGTACCTCTTTCGCCGAAACTCTTCGATCCGGCGCTGCAAATCCTCCCCTCTTTTTTTTTTTCTTTTTTTTTATTGAACAGAACGGTGGCGGTGGAACCACCACCGCCATCCTCCTTACGCCACGGTCGAAAGACCACGAGTTTATAAAAGAGGCGCAGCGACCGATGTAACATCGAGTTCGTCGCCACTCCCCTTTAGCCGCCGTGGTCGGGCGGCCTTATCAACAGAAAGCCAAAGTTTCTTAGTTCCGGCGGAAGTCGCCCGTCGGAGTCTCATTGCTGATTCTCTTTTCTTCTGATTTTTTTTTTTTTGAAACTGTTGCCGCAGCTCCTTAATCCGCCGTGGTCGGGCGACTTAAGTGCTTAATCGCCGGCGAAAGACGTTCACCGGCGTCTCCTAATCTTTGTCGATTTTCTTTTATTTTTGATTCTTAATTAAATTTATATCCCAACCGTATATAATTATTCCTTTTTAGAAGGGTGCCTTGTTTTTCTGAAAGGGATATATAGTCTATCAAAAAAGGAAAACATAATGTACTGCATATTTGAATAAAATCAATCACAGCTAATTATTCTAAACTTCAACTTCATTATAAGTCTGTAATATATTAATCATCATCCGTAGAGCATAGAGATTTGGATCAAAACTTGAACCCAAATTTAAACCACATAATAGATAACGATGTGGACTAAAACTTAACCAAAAGCTCAACCAAAACATATTCTTGAATATAACGTGCAAGCACAGTACAACCAAATTTGAGAATTCTTTAAAAAATCCAACTCTCCAGACAATTAATTTTGAGAAACTAAATTATGTAGAAGAATTCAACCACAGCCAAAACATGTTCTCAAAATTTATACATACGAACATAATCTCTAATTTTGAGAACACGCATAAACAAATAATCACTTAATTACAAATCATTAACTTTAATCTCAATGATACAACTTGAAATAGCTGTGATACCACTTGTTGGGACCGAAACCGAAATCCAAGAGCGTTCAAGTCAAATCATCGAGAATTAAACACATAAGCCAAATAACTGGATTGCGGAAGCGTACCTTACACCATATGATTAATTGCTTGCGAAACGTCGTGTGGTTGGTCTTCCAAATCAGCACGAACTTTTTGAGAGTTCCTTTAGTTCTCTCTTAATCTAACTATCGATGAAATGTAGTATAGAAAGTGACTCGTGTGATTTGGGGATCATGACCACCTTTAAATATTAGGTCACCAAAACCCTAGTGCCCTAATTCCGTAACTTGGGCTTCGGCCCATCATCGTAAGCACAAGTTACAACAGTCTCTACCCATTAAAGGCCCACACCCTATTAGATACATTAAGCCCATAATTTAACCGAACTTTAGATCACTTTTATTGGGCTTATTATTAATGACATTCCGTATCACATAATTATTAACATATAAGCCCAACGTTAAATTAACGATCCAACATTATTGGATAAAAGATCCAACACTCTCCTTCATCGCCAAATCCATGTCCACGAGTGAATTGGTACTATTAGTATTAAGTAAATCTTGTTACCTTAACCGACCTTCTCAATACAAAATTATTATAATATTTAATCGTGATTTTTTTTTAAAATTTTTTGGTGATCATGATTATGTTGATAGTAGTTAGCCGTCTGCCTGATATGACAACTCTCAATTTACTATATATATATATATATATATATATATATATATATATATATGTCGAAATACGTTTTTGATTTCCGAAAATTTTATCAGCTGTAGTTGTGGAAATATATGATGGGAAGTAATAGAATTTTGTTATAATTAATTTATGTTTGTATCATAATGCTTAAATGTTGTTGCTGGCACTTACTTAGCCAGATACTAAACCCCATGTTTTAAATGTTGCACAACATTCAGTAATTGTGTTTTTCTCTCTAATTTGCCCTTCTCAATCGAACACTATAGAAGTTAAAATATATAATGCCAACTAATTTCTATTGCATTATGGAAACTCAATCAATTATGTCATTACTATATAATCTATTTCTTCTCACTCCAAAAAAAACAAATCTCTTCTAGCAACATAATAAAAATTTAGTTCTTTTGTTCGTAAATAAAATACTACATTTTTTTAATAACCCATTATATATATTTTTAAGAAGTCCTTGAATTAAAAATAGATTCAATCAAATTATAATTACGTACATGATTACTAATCATAATAGATGATACATATAAGTATTAAAATAGAAATTGAGTCTAAACAGAATTTGTGTACGAGAAATTAATTGTGACTTAAAAGTAAAACTAATACTATGCACGTCATTAGTAATTTTTAATTATAATTATTAGTTATTGAAAATCCTTTAAACTCTATTTAATACTATAATTTTTTTCTTTTTCTTTTACGTCTATCACTTTCATATGCTTTACTTATTTTTGGTATATTCACTACAAATTTTTGGGTCATTCCCGACCGCAATGCCGGTCAGGAATTACACTTTTTCGGTCGGGAATGGCTCATTTCTAACCGATTTTTGGTCGGGACGGGCCGGTCGGCATTGGTTCGATCGGAAATACTTTCCCGACCGAAGTTTGGTCGGTCCAGGCCCGATCGGCATTCCCGACCGAATTTAGGTCCGGAAACTTCCCGACCGGCAATCCTGACCGAATATCGGTCGGGAATAGTCCCGACCGGTAAACGGTCGAAAAAACATATCCCGACCGGTTGTCGGTCGGGAAGTTTTTTCAAGAATCTCGGCCGATTACCGGTCGGAAATTCCTTAATTTATTTTCTGACTGAAAATTGGTCGGGAATACTTTTCGGTATTCCCGACCGAATCCCGGTCGGGAATATTTACTTGTATTCCCGACCGTAGTCCGGTCGGGAATTAGGTTCATATTATTCCCGATCGAAAATCGCTCGGGAATAATATTCATACTATTACCGACCGGGCTTCGGTCGAGAATAAAACTCATTAGAATAAAAAAATAATATTCCGGTAATAATTAGTGGAATAGTTTTTTTTTACTATTTTGAAATATTTGAAAACATTATTTAGCTTTTTTGTGTTTAGATGGGTAATTAAATTTTTGATTCATTGCTCAATCTAAAATATAAAAAAATTAAATAAGTGTTTGATTATTTAAAAGTTGAAGAAAGAAGTGAAAAATTTAATTTTGAAGTTGAAAGAAAAAAGTGTTTGAAGATGAAAAAAGTGTTTGGAGATGAAAAATGAGGAGAATAATGAAGTGTATTTATAGAAAAAGTTAAAAAATTTTGAATTTTCGGTAAATTTGAATTTCCCACCGAGTCCCGCCAATTTTTTCGAGTATTCCCGATCGAAAATCGGTCGGGAAAGTTCAAAATTTTGCCAACCCGCCAAATTTTCAAAAAATGCCGACCGAATTTCGGTCGACACTACTTTGCTACCCAGAAACGCGGCCAATGCCGACCGCATTTCGGTCGGGAATAAGTTTAAATATTATTCACGACCGATTTTCGGTCGAGAATAATATTCATCGGTCGGGAATAATTTTGAATATTATTCTCGACCGAAATGCGGTTGGGAAAACGTTTGAATATTATTCTCAACCGATTTTCGGTCGGGAAAAATAGCAAATTTTATTTTTTTCGATCTTTTGGAAAAACTTGATGTGTTTGTTTAGTATAACTATAGAATCTCACTAAATACATGAATTGCATTAATACTTAGTTAGTTTGGAGTTTTACATATATTAATCATACGTAGTATAGATGAGTATTCACAATTGGCGATTAACATTTGTTACAAACGTTAGTATAGAGAGGCTAATTGTGATATATATATTAACATATGTTTAACATAATCGTAAGTAGTTAAATTATTAGCAGCTACATATACCAATCTATTTATAAGTGACAATATGAATCGACGGTTCAAAAGATTCATCAACGTGCAACTAAATTTAATTTTTTTTTTGAGATTTTTAGTAATATATAACTAATATTGATGTACTTGATCATTAAATCAACGATTTATCTAAAATGGAGAGCAAAATTATGAAATTGAGAATATGAATATTATTCCCTACCGAAAATCGGTCGCCAATACTCCTAAACCCTAAACCCTAAACCTTAATATTCCCGACCGAATTTCGGTCGGGAATACCAACGGTAACTGTTATTTCCGACCAAAATTCGGTCAGGAATAACAACGATAACTGTTATTCCCGACCGATTTTTGGTCGGGAATAACAACGGTCAGTGTTATTCCCGACCGAATTGCGGTCAGGAATAACGGTTACCGTTGTTATTCCCACCGAAATTCGGTCGGGAATATTAGGGTTTTGGGAATATTAAGTATTTTTTACGCCACAACAAGTAAGTATTAATTGCCTTGGCTTCTATGTACTCGTGTTTTAAAATTTTTATATAAATGATAAATATATTGATTGGTGAAATTAATTGTAACAAATTCTTTTTAATTTTCTTAGATTAGAAATGGATTATCGTCCCAATAGATCTTGGATGTACGATAGGATAGATAGTAACATTGGTTATTTGAATCAAAATTACGTGGTTGGGGTTCGTGAATTCATACAATATGCATCACAACAGAGAGATTACGTAGATCTAAGAAATCGTATTAGGTGCCCGTGCCAGAGATGCATCAATTTAAAGTTTTTTGATCGAAACGTAGTACGGGATCATCTTCATAAGTGGGGGCTTGTGTATCAATATTGGATATGGGTGTTGCATGGAGAGAAGGCGAGCGAGGCGTCTACATCATATGTACCTGAATCACCGTCCACTAGTATTCACGTTGATAGTCCGGTTCATGCCCATACTTCGTTTAGAGAATTGCTTATGGATGCATATGGGGGTCGATTTGTTGAGGGAGAGGTGCGCAACGAAGATCCAAGTCCCGAGACAAAGGAGTTCTAAAATTGATGCACTTGGGAGACATAAAAATGAACAGTAAGAAGTCGAAGACTGTGCTCCAGTGGTTGCCGAGTTCTTAACTACCAAGACGATGCACAAAGTAGCTAATGTCGCTTGCGAAAAGTTCTTAAGTTTGTCTAAAGATATTATGGACCCATAGATTGAGGAAATGCTACCGAATACGGTTCCAGGCATGAATAAGATGCTCGCGGGTTTGGGTTTAGGGTACGAAAAGATCGACGTATATTGGAATTTTTTTTTCTTGCACTACGACGATAATGCCAACAAGGATATCACATCGTGTCCGATATGCAAGACCGATAGGTACGAGGCTGGTAGAAAGTCCAGGGTCGCAAGGAAGAAATTGTGGTACTTCCCCCTAGACCCTCGATTACAGAGGTTGTTTTATACTTAGGCACTTGGAGACATATGACTTGGCATTTGAAGTGTCGAGAGTCAACTGATAGAATAATTCACCCAGCTGCAGGCGAGGCGTGGAGAGATTTTGATTGTACATATACGGACTTCGCAGCAGAGCCTAGAAATGTCTGACTCTGCCTATGTACTGATGGGTTCACACCGTTTGGGCAATCTGGGAAGAACTACTCTTGTTGGCCCGTGTTTGTTACCCCTTATAACTAGGGGTGTTATGGGCCGGGGACCCGCCGGGTCGGGACCCCGGCACATCGGGAATTGCCGGGGCGGGAGCTGATGAACAGCTCCCGTTCCTCCCGCCGGGAACAGGGATTCCCGCCGGGACGGAAGGGATCCCGTGATCCCGGCGGGCAGTGTGTATGTGCATGAGTGAGTGTTGTGCTGAGTGTTAGAAAAAAAAGAAGGAAGAGAGAGATGAAAAAAGAAAAAAAAAAGATGTAAGTGTGTGTGTGCGTGAGTGAGTACTGTGCTGAGTGTTAGAAAAACAAAAAGGAAGAGAGAGACGAAAAAAGAAAACAAAAAGATGTCCTGAGTGGTGAGTGCTGTGTTGTGCTGATAAATTAAATAGTCTTAAAATAGTCATAAGATACCATTCCTAATATCAAATAAAATTCAGCTCTATCAATATAATCCAAAAACAAAGCACTACCAAAACAGAAATTTAAAAGCGTAACATATAACAAAACCACTACCACCAGCAACACTTTAACGGTATGATCTCCTTCTTCTGCTGCTCGTCAACGTACTTCTGGTAGTACGCCACCAGCGCCTTCGCAATCGACTGACGGATGGCTGAGAAGTGTGTCCTCCTCCCTTCACGAGGATCTCCGGTTGGACGAGCTCGATCGGGAAGCATTGGACGGATTCAGTAGGAGCGGGCGCCGCCATGGCTGTTGGTTGTTGATGATTTGCGCCGGTGAGGGGAAACCCTAATTTGAGATTTTAGGTTGGGTGTTGTGCTGTGTTGTGTGTATGTGCGTGAGAGTGCTCTGTGTGTGTGTGTGTGTGTGTGTGCGTGTAGTACTGTGTGTTAGGCCTTGTTGTGTGTGAGTGTGTGTCCAATGTAAGAAAAAGAAACTAAATACCTATTGCCTCCCGGGATCCCGCGGGAGTCAAACCGGGAGCAAATTTCTGGTTTGACCGGGAGGGAACAGATCGGGTTTTCCCCAGCTCGGGGAAAACCCGCCGGGTCGGGTCGGATTCCAAGATCCCGACCCGGCCCAAACACCCTTACTTATGACCTTCCGCCGGATTTATGCATGCGACCGGAGTTCATTTTTCTGAGCCTTATTATACCCGGTCCAAAGAGTCCTGGAACGAACTTGGATCTTTTGCTGAGACCGTTGATTGATGAGTTGAATGATTTTTGGAGTAATGGTTTGTGGACATATGACAGCTCACGAAAGGAAAACTTCCAAATGCGAGCGACCCTAATGTGGACTATTAGCGATTTTTCTGCTTATGGAATGTTGTCCCAGTGGAGCATGCACGGTAAGCTGGCGTGTCCTTATTGCATGGGTGAGACAGATTCTTTTATACTTAAGCATGGTGGAAAAGCCTTGTGGTTCGATTGTCATCGTCGGTTTCTACCAGAGGGTCATAAATGGAGGTACAACAAGAAGGATTTCTACAAGGGTAGGGAGGTACTTGAAGCGCCCATTCGAAGGAAGACATGAGCGGGGATGAGGGCAATTGTGGATAGGCTACGATCGGTTAGATTTAGGACAAACTCCACAAAGCTTCCGGGATTTAACACAACTCATAACTAGTGTTGTCGAAGTATCTTTTGGGAACTACCTTATGGTCCACGAACTTGATTCGCCACAATTTATATGTCATGCATTGTGAGAAGAACTTTTTTGAGAACATCATCAACACGGTGTTGGACGATGCTAAGTCAAAGGACAACATTAAGTCGAGGCACGATCTTAAGCTGTTGACCAACCGTAAAGAATTGTTCTAGAAACCAAGTGGCAGAAGAAGTGAGTATATAAAGCCAAAGGCAAAATATTGTCTTACGAGGGATCAAAAGAACATGGTGCTTGATTGGCTGACCGAACTGAAGTTTCCTAATGGATATGCCTCGGACTTGGGACGATGTGTGCAAAAACAACAAGGAAAATTGTATGGTATGAAGAGTCATGATTGTCACGTCTTCATACAGAGATTGATCCCGATTGCATTTCGCGACTTCTTGGAACCCGAGATTTGGGGGACCTTAGTAGAGATTAGCCTTTTTTTCAACGCGATTTGCGCCTCAGAGGTGTCGGCCGAGGATATGGAGCGATTGGAGGAATCCTTTATTGTTACCATGTGCAAGATGGAAATGATATTTCCTCCTTCATTTTTCGACTCTATGGAGCATTTAGCCATACACCTTCCGTACGAGGCTGGAGTTGGTGGTCCAGTTCATTATAGATGGATGTATCCATTCGAAAGGTACGGTTTTATATTTTTAATAACAATTATCTTTTACAAATATCGATTATTTGCCTATCTTTCATTTTTATGAACTAGGCGAATGTTCGACATGAAGAGTTCAGTACTGAACAAAGCGAGGGTGGAGGGATCCATAGCCAATCAACACCTACTTGCTGAGCCGTCCAATATGTGTTCTCAGTATTTGGATGTATCTTTTCAGACTAAATATAAAAAACTCAACATGAACAAGACACTAGATAGCACGGAGTGGGATGATGAGCTTAGAATATTTCAAAAGAAAGGGGCGCCAATAGGGCCACTAAACAAAAGGCGATACTTGACTTCCGATGAGATGGAGCAAATAGAGCTTTACACGCTTCTAAACTGTCAAGAGCTTGACGAATGGGTGGAGTAAGTGGTCGTTAATTATTTTTATTAACGAAATGATTAAGCGCTTTAAAGACAACTAACTTATGAAAATTTTCCTAATGCAGACTGTTTGTAGAAGAGGAGTGCGGTGGACTTAGTCCAATGGAGATACAATCCAAGAGGAACCAAGAGTACGTAGCATGGTTCAAGGAGACATATTCAAGTGGGAAATACGAGACCGACGTACGAATAGATCCTCTAATCACAGGTCCGACTAATTCAGTGACAACCTACGAGGAATACATTGTGAATGGGTTCAGATTTCACACCGATATGATTTTGGGTCCGAAGAAGAGTGATTGTAGCGGTGTTTATGTGAAGGGAGACATGGGAGGATCCGATGCTACCAACTTCTATGGAACGTTGAAAGACATTATCCAGGTGGAATATTGGGGCAGAATCAGACCCCTGTACATAGTCTTGTTCAAATGTGTTTGGTATGATATAAACACAGGTACGCAGGAGCATTCAACGTACAAGTTGGTTGACATCAACCCGAGGCGTACCCTCAGCACCAAGGAGCCGTTTGTATTCGCTAACCAAGCAAAACAGGCGTACTATGTGCCCTATCCAAAGAAGACGACGGGGCGACCGGGAAAGAGAGGATGGTTGGTCGTATCCACTATTTCTGCCAGACACATAATAGATATGTCATCAGTTGCGGGATCAAACGATGTCGACGCGGGGATGCCGAACCAAGTGCTACAAGAGAATGCATCTGAAGGGTTTAACTTATGCGTGGACCTTTCCTCATTCGATATGAATATCCAATTGGCCAACAAGGGATTTGATGCGGTTGACGAGGAGGCAGCACCGGAGGGCAACGAGGGCAATGAGGAAGAGGAAGAGGAAGAGATAATGAGTGACTCAGATTCTGAGGATAGTATGTATGACTAGCATCGATTATGATTTAGTGGTCGATTTCTATTTTATAAAAAAAATTGATTCACGTTGTTTAATTTCATATTATAGTTTGTATTCGTGCTTGTAGTAATTACAACATTACATAATTACCAATAAATAAACAAGTAACACAGTTGTCAATACTTAGATAAAACAAACAAATAATACTACTACTCCGCATCAACCGAACAAATAATACACTACTACTCCACATAATTACATTATAAATACGAAACTAGTTTAACATTACATAATTGGTCCAAGCATCAAACGAATTACATAAATACAAACAACTAACACAGTTTTCAATACTTAAATAAAACTAACAAATAAAACTACTACTGCTAATAATCCTCATCATGAAAGCCAAATGTATCAGGAGTTGTGGAGGGTCCAGCACCATCATTACCATCACCGCCAAGATTGGCTGCATCACCATCGAGAGTGTCATCCTCGGGGTCATCCTCGTACTCATACATCATGCAGTCCGGAGCACCATGCACAAAAGGATCAGGAGGGGGGGGGGGCGAGGAACGCTGCCTTCCCCTGCCCCATGTAGGCATGGGTCGAGAAGGAGGAGTACATGTAGTCTGGGTGATGTGTTGGGTCAAGTACTCTACGTGAGTAACAAGCTCGTCAACCCTCTCATCAATAGCAGTCCTAAGACGACGGTTCTCCCTCTCTAACGCCCTCGCATAGTCATGTGTCGTGTCTGGCTTCTTCTTCATCGAGAAACCAAACCAAATGTGACGTGCATTCGTAGGGAGACCCGCATCCTTCCCCTTCTTCAATCCTCCTATCGCCAGACTCCACAGCTCTTGATCTAGTAGTGGCCACGCAGAACGATCTTCCTCGTACCTCTCGATCATATGGCCTATGTAGTCCTCCTGTTCATTTTTTCAGAATTGTTAGTACATAATTAAGGAAGACTTATGTTAATATAGTAATCAAAGAATGCTTTACAAGTTAAATACTTACGTAGATAGCCTTATACTTGGGGTGAACCCAAACGCGACGACGTGGAGCTCCCTCTGGTAGACCACTGGGCACATGTGTGTGCTGATAACGATATGCCTCATCGTGCCGAGGCTCATAGGCCCCTAGAGGTCTCGAAGCAGCCTACATATTGATATACATTTGTTACTTTAGCTATTTAAATTTAAGACAATAATATTATTCGTATAGAAACTCAATTTAATAAGACATACCACCCTACGTCGAATCTCCGTGTAGCTCCGGGACCCACTAGCATGAGTAGCTCGTGCAGGACGATCAGGGTCTGGTGCCTCTCCTCCTCGCCTGTTCTTCTGGCCTGACTCTGATTTCTTTGCATGGTCAGCCGACTCCCAATGCGTCACGAACATCCTCTCTAACTTGTCGCTCATCCAACTGTTCTTCGGACGCGTCACCCACTTTGGATCATCCTTCTTGTCGTAATAATTCTTCTCCGCATTGTACATGATTTCCTTGTAACACTTCTTAGCCTTCATCTCGTATGCAGAATGTGCCCGAAGCATGTCAGTCGGATCAATGTAGTATATGCTCTGCAATTAAATAAGGTTTTTAATTAAGGTTTCGTTAAATAAAAATCTTACTATGTATATATATTTAGTAAACTTTCAAAATCTCACCTTAAACTTAGCCCACATCTGTCCCTAGACGACTGGATCGACCTCGGTGTATGAAGGAATACACGTCTTCATAAACCCTCTAATGATCGAGGTAATCGCCGCCGCTATCTTGCTTCCATCAATAAATACGTCGTGCTCATCCAGCTCGACCCTACGACGGGCTCTACGGTCAGCCGGAACCTGCGGCCCTCTCGATATGCCTCGGCCCGGTCTCTACTGCATCGGTGAAGATGGTCCTGCACCGGCATCGTTTGCAGGGGAAGAAGTACTAGGACCCGCCGGTGTAGACTTAGTAGAGCGTGGCCTAGGTGCCTTAGGCCTCGATGATGACGATGGCCTAGATGATGACGATGGCGTCGATGCTACGTGATCATCATCTAGTCGAAATGGTACTACTAGATCTGGTGGAGTACCGCCGCTCGGTCCGATACGCCTATGTGGATGTGAAGAAGCAGGTGACTCGCCAAGATCGGTATCAGGTGCATCGACAGAATCGGGTGGTGCACCACCAGAATGAATGATCCGTAGACGAGGACCTATCCTCGGTGGACCAGTAGGTGGAGTACTCGATGGAGTGCTCGATGGACCACTACGCCGTCTCTTCGAGGGCTGGCCACGATCGCTATCACAGGACGACATGTCGTCGAAGAAGAGTGCTACGGACTAAGTAAAAGCATCTAAGTTAGAAGTTTTCTAATTATAGAGATGACCTAAATTTAATCAATACTAAGTTATATAGTTTTTTCCTAAAGTCATAAATAATTACTAAAATAATAATGGTACAACATTTCCTAAAGCCTAACAATTCCTAAAGGCATAAACATCTAACATTTCCCAAAGCCTAACAATTCCTAAAGGCATTTCCTAATTAAATCCTAACAATTTCTACAATATCTAATAATTAATATTAAAACATTAAATATAACATAAATAATTAATATTAAAACATTAAATATAACATAAATAATTAATATTAAAACATTAAATATAACATAAATACCTCCATAATTAACGACTATAACATTTCCTAAAGCCTAACAATTCCTAAAGGCATAAATAATTACTAAAATCATAAATCTATAACATTCCCTAAAGTCTAACAATTCCTAAAGACATAAAAATCTAACATTTTCCCAAAGCCTAACAATTCCTAAAGGAATAAATAATTACTAAAATCATAAAACTATAACATTTCCTAAAGCCTAACAATTCCTAAAGGCATAAAAACCTAATATTTTCCCAAAGCCTAACAATTCCTAAAGGCATTTCCTAATTAAATCCTAACAATTTCTACAATATCAAACAATTAATATTAAAATATTAAATATAACATAAATAAATAATATTAAAACATTAAATAAAATATAAAAAACAAGAAAAAGCGAAAAAACTTACCGGATCGAAAGTGGCGACGGAAAATCGGTCGCGAAAGAGGGGAGGGCGGTCGGCAATAATAGGGGGGAGAGAGAAATGTTGAGTGTGAAAATGAAGAGGAGGAGGGAGGTATTTAGAAATACCTCCCTCTTTCCCGATCGAATTTCGGTCGGGAATGGTGTCATTCCCGACCGAAATTCGATCGGGAAGTCTCGGCCCAGTTGCGCGGCCCAGCTGGGCCGAGATTAGGGCTACACCCTGGGCGGGAAATTTTCCGCCCAAGGTTTCCCTACCGCAATTCGGTCGGGAATACCCTTTCCCGACCGATTTTTGGTCGGGATTTTTTTTTTTTAAAATGTCCGACCGAATATTGGTCGGGAAAAGTCGTCCCGACCGAATATCGGTCCAGAATGCTCCCGATCGAAATCCGGTCGGGATTTTTCGGTCGGAATTTTCCGATCGGGAATGAGCCCGAAATCTTGTAGTGATTTATGTTCACCTGAATCTAAGCCTACCACATTAAAAATATGTTTTCTGCTTCAATTGCTCTATTAATTAAGTTTATGTCTCATAATTTAATGATGAATTAACAGATATACAAATTTTACATTAATCTCTTACTGAAAAAAAAAAACACATCTCCTTTTTTTATTAATACGAACACAATTTCTTACAGTTCTTATCATAGATTGTGATCTTGTGCAATAATACTACATTATTTTTTCTTACTTTGATTAATGGTTATTAATTCAAATATCTTTTCTTTTTCTCTTTTGATGTTTACGCCAGCTGTAAACATATATAGTTTTTTTTTGGCTTCATGCATCAGTTTTTTCGGAGAGTTCAATTCCTTTTGAGTTCAAAATCTGACACATGTATAGTTAATCGGAAATTTAATTAGCTGCATCGGTCATGCAGGCGACATCCCCAACCCCGACCGAACTGCACCCTAATTCCACCGAATTTGTCCCACCCGATAAGTTCGTTTTTGCAGCACGCAACCAGAAACGTCAACGATCAATGATCCTTGATCCACAACAGGACGTCAACATGGAGGAGGCACGATTACCGCCGCCACACCCTAACCCTAACGTGACTTATGCTTCCGTCACACGCAAACACTCTCGACCAAGAGATGTCAGGTTTGACGAGTTGCGCTTCACAGAAGTTAAGAAGCATCTGATTTTCCAAGAAACTTCGGACCCTATTCCTATCATGCGCGTAAGATTTTCGGATGAATTGGAAGAACGTATTAGGGAAGAATGGAAGGACAATCTTATTATCCGTGTACTCGGGAAACCATGGTACTATGAGGCCTTGAAAACAAAATTGGACATCATGTGGTCCTTGCACAACGATTTTGAACTCATGGATCTCGGTAACGGTTGCTATTGCCTCAAAGGGCTATCCTCGGACAACAGGGAGTTGATCCTCACCGAAGGACCTTGGCACCTCGCGGGGAGCTTTTTGTCTATACGCAAGTGGAAGCCGGACTTTGATGCTACTACCGACCGTGTGGACAGTGTGATAACTTGGGTGCGTATCATGAACCTCCCAATGGAACTCTTGTCGGATGGTATTATCCACGGACTGGCGAGTATGATTGAAGAACCGATAAAGATTGACGGCAATACCATGAATGCTACGCGGGGTAAGTTTGCGCGAGTTTGCATCCAAGTTGACACGAATAAGCCCCTCAAGATGACGCTAGGTGTGGGCGACAGATTTTATCAAATAGTGTATAAGAATCTACCAACACTATGCTTCAAGTGTGGCAAAGTAGGACATCTCGTGGAAAAGTGCGAGCTGGCCGCTACTGACGCTACACAGGATATCGAACAACCTATTGTTAACTCTCCGCCAAAAGGGATTCAGGAAAGGGCGAATTGGTTAATTGAGAAAACGCAGAAAGGGGAATATGGTGAGTGGATGCAGGTGTCGAGATTTAACCGGAAGGGGAATGCGCAGAATAACACCCGAAAATTTGTATCACCACCAGTTATCTTGAAGCGAGCGGAAGAATATCAACAGTCTCAGATCTCACACGGTAAGCGTGTGGAAGCAAGTCGACCAATTCAGGCCTCACAAGACAGTGATGCGCAAGGTTCATTCTCTTCTCAGGACTTGTTCATTAAGTCTAGCCGAACAACTCAGGACCCGTTTAACAAGTCTAGTCGGACAGGGAATGCCCCTATTGCAAGGAAAGTCACCAGAAATAGGAAAGGAGGTAAGGAGAGTAACAAGTTTCCTAACAGGAGTGCGAACCAGTTTGACACGCTATATCTAGCTCAGGATCAAGAGGCCACGGACACTGTTCCTAAGGATACGAATAATTTAGAAATTATATTACCGAATTTCGAACATGGAGGGGATTTGGATGAACGACTTGTTGCTGGGAGAACTAGAGCTTTACGAGGCAGTGACGAGACATGAGGTTTATCAAGGTTCGACAAGAATATCGCGCACAGCGCTGGAGGATCGGGTGGTGAATTTATTAGTAGTACCGAGCAGATTTTGGGAGATAGAGGTCTCAACGTATCGCATGCAACGCGAGGACAATGTTGCAGCATAGTGGCTGGTGACGAGTCCGAGTCAATGGGAAATCAGTCGGCAAGTAGTCCTAGCGACGGAGCTAGGTCGGGAGATGATATCGACATGGAGGGGATCGGAAATTGACGACCTAGTTGAACCGCACCACATTCACCTTGTCAATATGAAGATCATATGGTGGAATTGTCAAGGAGCGGGTCATGTTGATTTTCAGATTAATTTCCGCAAGTTGGTTTGGTCTCATAGGCCATCGGTTGTTTTTGTGTTAGAAACACGAGTAAGCGAAGATAGGGCACGTGAAATCGCGCCTCGCTTAGGCTTTACTAATCACATCCTTGCTCCATCCACGGGCATGATAGGTGGGGTATGGATGTTATGGAATGAGGCGGACGTGAACGTCGAGATTGTGTCAATAGATGATCAAGCAATACATGCTATTATTAATCCAAACTTACGTAATCAATGGCGACTATCGGGGGTCTATGCTCAACCCCGACGTGCGGCCAAAGTACGCGTATTTGATAGCATGGCTAACATAGCCAACGGCTCATCCCTTCCGTGGTTAGTCATGGGAGATTTTAATGAAATTAGTTTCTCTCATGAAAAATCGGGTGGCAACACGAGATCTCTTAGCCGACTGAACTTCTTTCACGGATTTTTGGACCGATGCAGCCTTGTTGATACGGGATTCAAGGGTACACCATTCACCTGGACGAATAAACATGATGACGGGGAGTTGTTTCAAGAACGGCTAGACCGCGCAGTAGCAAACAAGGCTTGGTTGGATTTATTTCCGAAGCATGACCTGCTCCATCTCCCCAAAGTGCACTCAGATCATCATCCGATTATTATGGACAACCTAGGAGTCGGAGGACCGACGGGGAAAAGGCCGTTCAAATTTAAAGCAGCTTGGTTTCATCACCCCAAGTGTTTGCCGTTGATCAAGGATATATGGAACTCCCGCACAGACATACTTGCGGCCATAAGAGAGGTTTCTCACGTCCTCGAGCCTTGGAATAAAATGAGGTTTGGAAATATATTTTATAAGAAGAGGAAGCTAATTGCTCGCATTGACGGGGTGCAGCGCGCTATAGCGAGACGGTCGATCGCGGCGTTGATTAATCTTGAACGCTAACTTATCACGGATTATAATGACGTCCTAAGGCAAGAGGAGGTATTTTGGTTCCAAAAGTCTAGGGTGAAGTGAATTAAGGAAGGCGATAGAAACACTAAATTTTTTCATCGTTCTACGATATTGAGAAGGAAAAGGAATGAAATTAAAACTCTGAAAATTGAGGGCGCATGGTCGACGGATGAAACAGTCCTTAAACCGCATGTGAGGAGCTATTTTGAGGAGTTATTTATGGGGGGGTCGACGAGCTTTAATCCTTGTGGTGCTACTCGTCTTGAAGTGTCGTTACATCAAGCGAAGCTCACACCCGAGAACCGCAAAGGGCTGACCGAAACTCTTGATGATTCGGAGGTGAAGGAGGTTATATTTTCTATGAATCCATTCAAAGCTCCGGGGCCGGATGGTCTACAAGCCGTATTCTATCAAAAAAGTTGGAGCATAATTCAGCAATTCGTTGGGGTGTTTGCTCGGGCAGTTTATAGAGAAAGAAGCTTCGACCCCAAACTCTGCGAGGCATTCGTTTGCCTTATTCCTAAAACGCAGCAACCAGAAAACATCACACAATTCCGACCCATTGCTCTGTGCAACATCCTCTATAAGTTCATCACGAAGAGCTTAACATCACGGCTTCGAGAGATCATGCCCGAAATTATATCACCAACTCAGTCTAGTTTCATCAAAGGGCAAAGCACGCAAGACAATATTTTTCTTCTCCAAGATGTCCTCCATTCGATCCGGGGTAAGAAAAACAATAAAGTGGGCTGCATGGTCATGAAATTAGACTTGGAGAAAGCGTATGACAAGATAAATTGGGACTATCTCGAGGAAACCTTGTATGCGTTTGGATTTCCGAGGGAAACAATTGAGCTCATAATGTATTGCGTTCACAATGCTTCCACACGAGTCTTATGGAACGGTTCTCCTCTCGACTCATTCCCTCACGTGTGTGGTCTTCGCCAAGGTGATCCTTTATCGCCCTATCTTTTTGTTCTTTGCGTGGAGAGACTTGCATATTTAATTCAAGAAGAGGTAGAGAAGGGTACATGGCAGCCCCTTATTCCATGTAGGAGAGGTCCGAAACTATCTCATTTATTTTTTGCGGATGATATTGTGTTAATGGGTCGAGCCACGAAGGGAACGACGAAAGCAATTCGGGGTGTACTTGACAGATTTTGCACGACGTCGGGTTTGAAATTGAGCTATCATAATTCCAAGGTTTTTTTTTCTCAAAAAGAGGTGAAGAGGGATTCAAGAATTGTTTGAGTTCGCTATTGGGTTTCGGGCAAACACAAAATCTTGGGCGATATCTCGGAGTCTCATTGGTTCATGGCCGCACCACGAGGGCTGACTTTGCCACGACATTGGATAGGATTATGGCACGCTTCACGGGTTGGAAAAGTTGTACTCTTACTATTGCAGGACGTGCGACACTTATACAGTCCATCTCATCCGCCCTTCTTGTTTATAATATGCAACCATCTTGGCTTCCCGAAAATATTTGTGACTAACTTGATCATCTCAACCGTAATTTTCTATGGTCATCGGATATTACTAAACACAAGCTCCACCTCGTGGGATGGCCGCGGGTTATAAAGCCAAAAAGTGAAGGGGGTCTTGGCCTTAGAGTTGCTCATACAAGCAACGAGGTTTTACTAGCTAAATTAGCTTGGAGAATTTTGCGCGGGGAAGCGACGGTATGGAGAGAGCTTGTGGTAGCCAAATACTTACATTCGACCAGCCTTACAGACTACACAATGAGCCCAACGGACAGTGCTACTTGGAAAAGTTTGATTCGATGTGTGGAGAGAATGGAGCCTTCTCTTAGATGGAAAATTGGAAACGGGCGTGGCATACGTTTTTGGTTTGATAACTGGCTCGGAGGAGGTAAATTAAGCGAAGAAGAGTGTCTGATTGATCCACAGGATGTTGACATGGTCTTGCGCGATGTCTTAGATAGCGATGGTAATTGTAGGCTTGATCGACTTTGGTCCTTAATTCCTGACGAGGTTAGAGCAGAAATTTTGAAGTTCCAAATCACGCTGCATGATAGACAGGACAAATTGATTTGGAGTGCAAGTTCGAATGGCGAGTTTTCTTGCCAATCCGCGTACAAAGTGTTTGCTGAAAAAGAGGAGTCCGATAGCAACAATACGGTCGACACCAAGTGGATTTGGGGGCTGGAAATCAGCAACAAAATTATGCACTTCATGTGGCTTGCAACCCAAGATCGATTAGCCACGAACGTTATGCGCAAGACTATGGGAATTCCAACATCAAACCTATGTCCAGTGTGTTCAAGAGAGGAGGAGAATGTGGTGCATATGTTGCGGCATTGTCGGATGGCGAAGGGTATTTGGACGAAAATGGTTGTGGTCGAGGAGATAACACGGTTTGATGCTTGGGCGGATGGCGTATGGATCAAGAGGGTTGCGTTATGCAAACAATTGTTCAACAATATTGCTAATAAGGAGGATTGGAAGTTCGTGTTTGTAGCGGGACTTTGGGTGATTTGGAAAAATAGAAACAAGAAAGTGTTCAAGAATTGTATGGATACGACCAAAGAATGTGTCTTCCAAATTAAACTCCTAAGCGACGAGCTACGAGGGGGCCGAAGAAGAGGCGGTTTACGTGTACAAAAGATGCGTTGGGAGAAGCCCAAGGATGGTTGGGTTAAGCTTAACACGGATGGGGGTGTAGTTGCGGCTGAAAATCGAGGGTATGGAGCGGGAGTCTTGCGGTTGGCGGATGGAAGTTGGGAGTGGGGATTCAAAATTGTCCTTACCTCTCCAACTATTGATGAAGCGGAGCTTGAAGCGATCAAGAAAGGACTCACATTAGCATGGGATCGGCGTTATCACCGCGTTGTCGTCGAGATAGACTCATTTGTGGCATATAAGGGGCTAACGGAGCGTGTTGCAGCTGGTTCGGTCCTAGGAAATTTGATTGGGGATTGTCGAGCACTTTTGGGACTTCCGTGGGATACTCGGGTTGCTTGGATACCACGTGATAAAAATAAAGTAGCGGACAAGCTTGAAAAAATTTCTATTGACTCTAGTAGAGTAGAAATAGTGTGGGACAAGCCACCGAATTTTATTTCTAGTTTGTATCTAGCGGACATGGTCTAACGACCTTTTTAATCTATTTTCTAGCAAAAAAAAAAAACATATATAGTTTCAGTTTATATGACCATAATAATGTATAGGGATAAATGCATTAAACCCCCTGAACTATGCAGGTTTATGCGTTTTCGTCCTTAAACTAAATAAATAAGCCATTTGCCCCCTAAACTATGCCATTCTGTGCGATTTGCCCCCTGGCTGGGTTTTTGGCTATTTTTTGGCCATTCTCGGCCTGAATTTTTCCCCTTACCCGACACATATGTGTTGTACTAGATGCATTTTAGCCGTTGATGACAAATCGAGTTTTAAAAAACACCTCGAACGGGACATATTCCGGTTAAATTGTGATTTTCTCTTCAGTGCATTTTAGCCGGAATATGTCCCGTTCGAGGTATTTTTTCGCAACTACTAAAATACATCTAGTACAACACATATGTGTCGGGTAAGGGAAAGAATTCCGGCCAAGAATGGCCAAAAATAGCCGAAAACCCGGCCATGGGGCAAATCGCACAGAATGGCATAGTTTAGGGGGCAAAGCGCTTATTTATTTAGTTTAAGGACGAAAACGCAAAAACCTGCATAGTTCAGGGGGTTTAATGCATTTATCCCTAATGTATATATATATATATAGTTTACACTTTATATTAAATAATATATAATAAGCTAATTTTTTTTAAAGAATAATATTAATTGAAGTGGGAAGATATATAACTATATTGTGTATTTGATATAAGGATAGTCAATCAAGAAATATGGCATCTACATTGACAAAGGCAATTAGAGAATGAAACAGAATTGATTTGGCAGCAACAATTATTGTTTTAGCAATACCACTAGCCATTAAGTTATTGTGAACCATAAGCCATTTTGTTTGATTTGCCCATTACAATCAGCCTTCATTAATTGATTACATCCATTAAACAATAAATTATGCAGGAAAATAGAAAAGGGGAACATTCATTAGGAAACAGGTAATTCTTTGGCTCTGGGCCTTCTGTCCGACAAGTCCGATGTTGTCGTGGAGGAGCTGGCAGCTTTCCTCTTATTAGAATTGTTGCAGTTGTTATCAGTTTCTTCTTCATTACAAAAGTCGCTGTTAGTGTTAGTCATTTCAGCACTGCAGGAGGATAAATCGTCATTACAAGTAATGGAATTGATGAGGAGGCTTGAATGAAGTTTCCTTAAATCTGATAATTGGACTGGCTTCAACAAAAATTCTTCTGCCCCCCCCTT
This sequence comes from Linaria vulgaris, assembly GCA_948329865.1. Classification (NCBI taxonomy): domain Eukaryota; kingdom Viridiplantae; phylum Streptophyta; class Magnoliopsida; order Lamiales; family Plantaginaceae; genus Linaria; species Linaria vulgaris. Next base: position 7,064,456 of record OX415249.1, on the reverse strand, counting down.
CCAAGCACCTATTTTAACATTTAACACAAATGTAGCTAGCTAATTAGTTGGGGAGGTAATTAAGCAAGTTATTTAAAGATAATACACCGATATTAATAAAGTAAAAATAAATCTGAAGTACAAATAATATTTTAACGGAAACAACAACCATATGTGTGATAATAGCTTTTAAAATTTCAAAGTAATCCTGAATTATTTTCATCAAATTTCATGATTGTAAGATACAATTGTTTCTCTTTTGTATGTACTGGGGAAAAAGGAACATTGTACTTACATGTTGATTCTTGATGGTACATTCTCTGATGACATAACAACAACAGGTATATCTTTCCATGACGAATCCTGCACAAAATTTAAAACCTTGTTAAGATAAATAAAGAAATTTGAAAATATTCTTGAACCAATATTGAAACTATTTTAATTTGTCAAATTGGTAAATTGTAAGTCTTAATTTCATAAATATTAAGACCCTATAATAAAAACGAAATATATACAGTACCTTTACGTTCATTAAGACATAAGTAATTTGTAAGAATTATTAGGATAAGATACAAAACATTATTACCAAAACGTCACATGTAGCGAACCCCAATATATAAATTTGACAATAGGTGGAATCCTGCGAGCAATTGAGTAACTAACCTTGACTCTTTTCAGCAAATCATAACCAGTAATTCCTGGCATGCTATAATCAGTCATAATCATGTTCACTTTTGCGACCTGTTATTCATAACATAAAACAATTAGCGATAATTCAATAATCACCCCAGCACTAAAAATAATGTAATTAATTAAGAGTAGTTTTAAATTAATTACCTGATCTTGGTGAGAAGATTTTAGTGAAGATGTAGAAGAAGTTGAAGATGATGAGTCATACTCATTATCTTCAATATCAAGCAACCCCAAATACTCTAAAGCCTTATCCCCAGATTCCACGCATGTAACTGCATCATAACACATGATAATTTCATTAATTAATCCGGCCATAAAAGATATTTTTACAAAAAATATGAACCATGAGCTAATTCAGCAAATTTCTAAATTAAATAACATAACAAATATCATCTTTAGAATTTTCTTTTTTCTGGCAATCAACATTTGAAGAAGTTCATTCATTTACTGGATTGTAGTTATGTACCTTGATACCAAATGAAGCAAATTAAATATTTTCAAATTAATAAAGAGATAAACATAACCAATATCATAATTCTCTACTTATTTTTTGATAATTCCTGAGGTTAAGAAACTTAGTGTAAATTAATAAATATATACCTTGATATGAAGAAACAGTGAGGAGCTTCTCCAACAGCTTTCTGTCAATAATACTATCATCAACTGCCAATACATGAAAATGTTGGTTCTCTCCATTTGAGCTATCAACTTCTGAAATATTCAACTCCATTTTGAGCAAAACTAAACAAAGTTCAAAAGATGTTTTAATTTAAATGTGTGTGTGATATTGAAGAATAAAAGTGTGTGTGTGAGTGTGTTTGTGTATGTAGAGGATTTTAGTGTTTGTTAGTTCATGTGTATGGTGCTTTAGTAATAGAGTTGGCTGGTTTTTATTGAGTAGTTGAGAAGCAAAATCTGTGTGTGTTCAGATCAGACTGGTGAACATGTTGTTTGTTGCAGTGTTTTAATTATTAATACAGTGACACGCTATAAAAATTACAGATGGTGACTTGTGGATACATAATCTTTCTCCTAGATTCTCTTTAGATTATCTATCTATTACCGCCTCCTCCCTCCCCCCCCCCCCCCCCCCCAACCCCCTAGCTTCTAATACTCCTAAAATTTACAGAAGTGCTAAGTTAATAAGTTGTATGTGTACATAATAATATGATATATGTTACATGTTTTTAATTTTAACTAGGGACAGTTTTTTGAAGTCAAATCTTAAAGGTACGTGGTTTTAAAATACTTACCTAGCTAGACCTTTTCACCGCTTGTTTCTCATATTAAATCTTGTCACTACAACAGATTTGGGCTTTACCGACGGCTCAAAAACCGTCGGTAAAGAGCCTTTTTCCGATGAAAATACCCTTTTCCGTCGGCAAAAGCCGTCGGAAAAACCCGACGGAAAAAAGCTCGTCACTAAAGCTTTTTTCCGTCGGATTTTTACAGACGGAAAAGAGCTTTTCCGTCGGCAATAAGCTGACGGAAAAGCGTTTTATTTATTCCGTCGGCTTAGAGCCGACGGAAAAAGCCTTTTTCGACGGCTTTAAGCCGACGGAAAAGAGAGGTTTTTCCGTCGGCTACAAGCCGTCGGAAAAGGCTTTTTCCGTCGGCTTAATGCCGACGGAAAAACCCTATACCGTCGGCTTAAAGCCGACGGTATAGGGGTTTAGAAATATAAAAAAAAACGATTTAAAAAATTGTTTTAAAACAAAAAACGATTTAAAACAATTGATTTATATTTTTTTGGCGATTTTTTGTAAAGAAAACGATTTAAAATAATTAATTTTATGTTTATTTGTCGATTTAATTTAAAAGAATTCGATTTAAATAATAACATGCAAATTTTCAAGCGTTATTATTAGTTTTATTATAATAAATAAAGTTTTGTATTTAAATTAAATTCTTGATAATATAAGTTTTTTATAGTTATTATTAGTTAGATAATAACTAAAACATAAGTAGAAATAAAATAATAAACTCTAATTATAAGTTAGTGAATGAATAAATTTTTGTTAGTTATTAAGAATTTTTGGGAGAGAAAGTAGATAGTTTTTGGAGAATGGGAAGAATGAATGAATTAAGTAGGTAGAATAAGGGGTATTTATAAATATTTAGGAGGAGTAGGGGTTATATTAAAAAAACCAAAAAAAAAGGGGTGGAGCGTGCCACGTCAGCGATCCGTGTGAATTATCACATGGATCACTGACGTGGCGTAATCTGATCCGTGTGATAAAATCACACGGATCAGATCTATACCGTCGGCTCTAAGCCGACGGTATAGATCTTTTTAATTTTATTATTATTATTTTATTTTAAAAGAAAAAGGCTGGCAAAATTTTTAATTTTTTTTTATTTTTTTATTAAAGGGGCCATTCCCGTCGGCCCAAACCCGACGGGAATGGGCTTTACCGTCGGATTTGGGCCGACGGTAAAGCCAACTCATTTGTACCGTCGGCCCAAAGCCGACGGTATAACCCATTACCGTCGGGATTGGGCCCGACGGTAATAATTGGGCCTTTTCCGTCGGGCCAAAACGCCGGGCCCGACGGAAAAGGCCAATTTTCTTGTAGTGTGTAGATACACTTATAAGAGAAACTTAGCCTTGTTTTATTGAAGGAAACATATATACTAACCTTTGATCTATGTTAAATGGATCCCAAAGTTGCTTCATGAACGTTAAATAATCCGGTTCGATTTCATGATTTCTTCTCCCTTATTTGTGCTCCAATTTGGTCGAATTCCAATCACAGACGGAAAGGAATTGTAGCCACAACTCAAAAGCCAAGTTGCAAGAGTTAAAATGTGAAGAAATTGATCAAAAATGGCTTTACTATTTTTCTCTTATTTTTCTTACGAAAATAAGAGCTCTTCTCTCTTTTTTCTTCAAAAGAAAAACTAAATATGATATCAGCAAGAGTTGGGAGGGAAAATGGTAGTTTTTCTAATTCAAAAACATGGAGGAAACTATTCTCTCTCTTTTCTTGAATTTCGAATTCAAGGGTGGGCGACTCGTTTAAATATTTTCAACATCTCTCACTTGCACATGATGGCCAGATTCCAATCTAGTAAGATCAACTTCACATACTCACAACTTCTTACAGGCAAATGGATCGTGTGACCTACGAGCATATTAGAGTGCAATGTCATACACTGGTTAAAGATAAATGGCGGCTCAACACTTAAGCATAAAGCTATACATCGGTTAAGGATATATATCAGCTTAACTTTTTCAATATGAGGACGATATATCTCGCTATACCCCATACTTCACTTACTTGCATCAATCAAATGATCTCTAATCCCTTGTCATGAAAAGAGCACACTCTCTTTCAACACTATTCATTGTATTCACAGTTACATCTCAAACATCAAAATTTTACATAACTGCGATCGCGATGAATACAAGATAGTAGCAAGTCATAGAAAGTCTTTCTTTTCAAACTTAAACCTCTTAACATTAAAACGATTGCTTTCCTAGACATGTTTCGCATGACCGAATCAAACATGGCTATTGAAGACATGCTAAAGTAGCAACACCAAATAAAGTCTCGAAAAAAAAGTCATAAGGGTATCATATAAGGTTTTATAAACCTCTAGGTCTCACACAATGAAGAAACAAGGATCTATTCACTCATTATCCCAACGGTCACAAAAGCACATGTGGTATGAGACACATGCTACGATGCTTGTTTTCCTCTTCGAAGCGTATGTCACGTTTAAAAGTAATATGCATCGTACTGATCTTAGTTCAAGTGTCCTTAACACTTAACTTGAGTTTTCTCCTTGTAAGTCCTCTACAAACACCAATCACAAGAAACTCACATCTAGCTCTACGACAAGTATAATCGATGGTAGGAATCCATAACGATTACTTAATAATACAACAGTAATCTCATCTTGATCATCAATCAAGGCGACATCATAAGATAGATATGATTTAATCCAAACAAAATCATAATTGTCTCATCTCTGCACACTTCTTAATGTCAGAGGCGATTGCTCGTGTGAGAGGGCCAATCTCTACTTGTAAGACATACTTTGAGACTTTAATGCTCTCACCATAAAAGCATATGCTAATATAACATTCAAGTCTTGAACTCATGGACATAAATAACTAGATATCATCTAATCCAATTAGGTTAGATTAAACACAAACCTTGAGATTCTAACAATTCAATAGGGTATATCCAGGTCAAGGTTAAGTTATCAAACTAACCATCACTAATGCATAGATCTACACAGCAAAGTCACTTTTTTCTTTGCACAAATATCTCTTCACAAAATAATCCTTTTGTGATTAAGTGTTTATTTTTATCCATTTGAGACTCTCTTACAAGCAATTGATGCATGTCATCATAAAGCACACAACGGCTCCCACTTTTCTTACTGTCTCAAATGATAAACTAGTCTTTTTGACCAAACACATTATACTACAACAACACGTGCTATAAATTTTCATGCATATGCACATCCACACACCTGTTTGCTTTCAACTATTCTAACAAACAACATCATCATTTAATGAAGAAGCAAACACATAGGTCAATTTACTCCAAGTTAAATCACCTCTTGTAAAACTATGAGTGTATTTTGATTAATAATGACCAAAATCATTAATGCAGTATGTATAGGAGTTCACAATCTTATATCGATATTGTCCGAATTCTACTTTTAAGAATTGGGCTATACTTAATGACCAGACCAATGGCCTGATATATATCAGGATAGATGAGTAGCACAATAAATCTCAATCGTCAAAGAGATTTCACCAACAAAAGTTTAAACATCTTACTAAATATAGTCTCCGTAGATTCTAAAGCTCAAGATATACACCATTGTAAGGAGCACCAGTTTTTTCAAAGTTCATTTTTAATCACTCCATGCAGCTCATGATGCAAAGCATCACAAAATTGAATGATCTTTATGAATTTGAACATTAAGAGGTACGTTTACCTTAGATTCTCTCTTTATTGAAAGAATAGAACAATGACCATCTCTAAATGGTTGAAACGTACTTCTCACAATCCTAATCATCAAGACATCATTAATATTGATAGAGTTATTATTTTAAACGAACCACACAATGTTTTAGGCATCTGCCAAGTCTTTCATGATTAAAGAAAATAGAACCACTCCTTAGTGTTTCATAAGCACCGAAATCTAATAAAGAAAATGATATTACACTTTCACAAAGAAAGACTAATGAAACCATTCCCAAAATGATTCTCATCAACCATAGTCTAATCAAAACACGGTCTAAAACTTTTCATCATGAAGACATAGATTGTTCCCAGTGAGCTTCACATTTAATCATCTCTCTGATATTAATGTGAAAAGGTCATCTAGAAAAGCTCGTTTGAGATTACCTTTCGGTAGATCTCATAAATCATAGTTGAACATAATGTCTAAGGCCATAGACCAACATAAAGTATTTAAATTTGGTTATCTATGCCTTTAGTACAAAATCAAGTAACTTATACGTGGATTTATATACTCAAATCTCAGTCAAGAAATGCAACCTCAAGGTTCATGAAAAATAATCCTAAAACTCATATCTATCAATGAACAATCAATTAGTAGAGTTTTACCCACAAAAGTGAAGTTGTTGTCCATAAACAACATGTTCCCTTTTAGGAGAAAAACTATACTTCTTAAAGATTTGCACAATCTTAGTATAATTTTGAGAACACACTAGTCCTCAAATATCTTGTGCGTTAATCATAAGTCTACCAGTACATGTACCGATGTACACAGTCATATAGACATACAGACTCAAAAAACTTGTTCCATCTCACTTATTTGAGAAACCTTTGTAAGATAGGACATGGAGTTACTTGTAGCTTGAATTTCATCAATCTTCTCGAGATAGAACGAAAAGAAATCAATGTTGTTCTAATGTCGTAAGACATGTACTTGAACGTATCTTATTTAGTATTTGTACTGAATTTAATTTTAGTCATGTATCAAATTATTTACCCCATAAGGCTCCCACTTGAGTCGTGAAGCTCTGAAGCTTAGATCTCAAGTAACCAATCGACCAAACCATAACTTAAATAATAAATCACAAACAATCCATTACCTCTTAGTTGTCCTACCAAATAAGATCATACCTCAAATAATAAGATTCCATGATTTAATCTCAGTTACTCTTACTCCACATGTTTATGATGGGCAAATACACCATAACCAACGGGTGTATCCCATACTACATACCTTAAGAATTGGAACAATGCTTCTCAACTCCAATGAAAAAGAGTATGCATAAGATATTCACTCAATCTTATGTAACATAAAGAGTAAATTAAATACTAAGGCAATTGTACATATTAACCAGACTTTAGTTGAGAAAGAATCTCCCACCAAGGAAATCAATCTCACAACTTAAGTCTCTGTGGACTTATCATCGTGTACAACTTCCCATTTCTTCTAATGGCAGCACCCAACATATAAGCGTGCGAAGAAATCATAAGTAATTAGTGAGATGTCCCTTCCATTACATGTTTTGTGCATTAACCCAATCCTAAGAACCATTACAATCCTACCAATTGGATCTTAACTCTACAACATCTAAGACACTTATGTATCTCAGATTTGTCAACAGTTAAACATCAACGAGAAATGCACAATATAACAGTTAATTGTAATAAAAAATGATGGCTTCATGCATTGCCTTTGTATTAGTTAAATCATAGAAAACTAAGGGAATTATCTCAAGGGAACTCAGTCTAAATCATATTTCAAGATGATTCTTGTGTCAACACTTTCAATAAAGAAAATTCAAACAAGCGGGTCAAACAAGAAAGTGAACCACTTAGGTGCTACACTATAACCAATGCTTGTTTTGCCCGATGTGACTTAAAGATGTGCATCGAGTACACTATCAATGTTTTCACTACCCCATACAAAGTTGCATTAATTTTTGGGGGTAAGTAAAACATTTCTTTAGTCACATATTGACACTCTTAGGGAAAGAAGATTGTCTAAGCCACCAAATGCTACACATAACAACATGTTCCAACTAAGTCACAAACTCGCTCAAGTCAATGACTCTTCAAAGAATACTAATTCTTTGACTCAAGTCTTACCTCCTCATCTCACATATGGTAGAAAGTAGGAAAAAATTCAGTTGTGACACAAATAAATTTGTACGCACTGATTCTTATTAGGAATGACCTCGCATTTCCTCCCACCTCTTGCTAATTCATATGTATGCATGAACTAGTTATACTTTCTTAAGTATAATTTAGCCTCAAGTTATCGTAAATCTAAAATCCACGTAAGACAAGATTTGTAGTATAACCATAGAGGTGACACAACTTCATAGGAAATCTATCTAAGTGTAATTTACCAATGACATGCAATCAAAAGATTAGCATTTAGAATGTAACATCAACACGATAACCTCATCAGCGTTTATCCGTGATCAAACATGTTAAATCATTATCTGACCATATCAATAGTCCTTTCATCATTGTCTTATGTTCCAGTCCAACATACAACTTAGAACTTTAAAAGTTTTCTCTCGAAGTTATTGTGAACCTGGAAATAACTTTAAACATCAACATAGATAATAACATAAATGTTGTTCATCTTAAGTTCAAAGTTGATTGGGTCATTTAAACAGTCAATTTAACATGTAAACAGATGTTCAAATGAATGATGATGAGAATGCTATTGGGTTTAACTCTTGAGAATATTACTCCACGCGTGTTAACTGACTAAAATTATTGATCACACTTGAGCAAAATCATAGTCATGATCAATCAGAATTTAATAAATGCGCCATTTTCATTAGCCAGTGTCTTAAACACGAGTTGGTCATACATTTATATTTCACATATAATAGTACACCATCTATATAGATCATTAATCACATGGCTATACAAAATGGCACAGGCAGCGGAATTAAATCAACTGTATGCCCTTAGATCTCAAAGAGTAGAGTGACCTTACTAAAAGGTTTGGAGTGACTTAATCGATGTTGTTAGGGGTATCAAATTGTCTTATCCTGATATCTAAACTATATAAGTTTACAGTCACTTCAATTCACAATAGGTGCTTTGCTAGCACTTATTTGAATATATGAACATGACCAACTTGGTTGCCATGGTCTGTCACTTTATAGAGATATTTTCTTAAATGTCCACTGCTTATACAAGTTTGATTTTATATCTAGCAAATCAACATTCATGATAATCGACCATAAGGTACGAAATCGAAGAGTTCACAAAGCGGCATATTATCATCCATATCCCAACGTTCATTATCACGAAATTAATTTTTAAATCAGGAAATCTTCTAAGTTCAAGGTGAGAATTTCTAAAATTCGGCCAACCATAGAACTCCCACTTAGCTAAAAAGTTAACGTGCATACATCATGTAAAATATGAAATTACATGCTCAAACAAATGCACATAAGGGAACAAACATGTATTCTACATGAACCAAAAATGATTAAACATAATCATACATGTTTTAATACATATTTTCGTCACAAAACTATGGAATACATCACGTCTCATGAATTAATTAAACTAACTATCTTCATGTTCACATGTGATTATTCCAAAGCCAAATCCAATCATCAAATCTCAATAACACATTCTGTAACATTTAGATCCCCAATCCAAATTATAGGCTACCAAGTGCATAAATAGATCTCTTTTAGGATTTCTAAAATTTTCCAACATCCATCTAGAACTACGAGCTTCCAAGCTCAAGGTTTTATTCTCGAACATTTCACCGTGTTTAAAATTAATTAATTTTTAACACAATGGAGTGTATACACACATTTACTTTAGTTGTCAAAACAACATATATCCATAAGATAATTTCGAGTACAATAATACTTGAGACCATAATACGACATTAAATGCTTAATTTTGTCTCAACTATCAAAGAAAAAGTAAATTTTCAAGTTAAACAAAATTAATTATGGCTCAAATAAATGTCCATACACACTCCCACTCGGCTTACATGCATTTTTAGATAATTTCCAGAGTCTAAAATAAAATTTTCATAATTTTCCAGAATAGAAAAAAATAATTCCAAAATTATCCTTGCATTAAACGGTAAAAAAATTCAATGAGAAATATTTTCAATCTCTGAAATAATTATTTTAAATTAAAAATAAATAGTAAATCGAATTGTGAGAATAATGCAATTTTCGGATACTAAAACGAACCACCGTAGGCTTTTCACGCGCCCCCACGCACCGTCGGTGCAAGTTATGAACTCTGTCACGTGTCGTGTTTCTGTGCATCTTCTCAAAAAATCGCAAAAAATCCTAATTTTTGGCTCTGATATTAATGAAGGAAAACCTTTGATTCATGTTAAATGGATCCCAAAGTTGCTCTCATGAACGTTAAATAACCCGGTTCGATTTCATGACTGCTTCGCCCTTATTTGTGCTCCAATTTGGTCGAATTCCAATCACAAACGGAAAGAAATTGTAGCCACAACCTAAGAGTCAAGTTGCAAGAGTTAAAATGTGAAGAAATTGATCAAAAATGGTTTTTCCATTTTTCTCTTATTTTTTCCTACGAAAATAAGAGTTCTTCTCTCTGTTTTCTTCAAAAGAAAAACTGAATATGATATCAGCAAGAGTTGGGAGGGAAAATGGTAGTTTTTCTAATTCAAAAACATGGAGGAAACCATTCCCTCTCTTGTCTTAAATTTCGAAGTCACGGGTCGATTTAGCCCACATGGGCGACCCGTTTAAATATTTCCAACATTTATGATCTACAAAATTACAGCCTCATGGTCTACCGATCTGTCCAGACAAGAATCAATGAAATATATTTACCTCGGCCTCTTGATAAGAATCAACGAAAAATATTTACCTAAGCCATGTTTATGATAATTTTATGGATACAACTGTTAATTTCTTATATTAAAACTTGTGGGTATACTTATTATACCAATTTAGAATTGTAACTTTTTGGTAATGTAAAACAATAGTAACCATATTGTCTATGAAGCTCTATTATATCTGAAATCACATATAAATCTTTGGATCATGTGAGTTGTGTGAGCGAAAAATCAAAGAGACATTGTCAAATGTCAACGTTTTCTCTGCCATTCTCAAAAGTCGTTGATTATTCCTTTTTATTTGGAGTCGAGAAAACGTGTTACATAATTATACTATTATAGACATGACTTCAATCACAAAGTATAGGATATGACGTGCGATTTGGAATTAGCTAAGGCCTAAGGTCGGCAGGTAAAGGGTCTTAGGAATAATGGTAAAGGCAGATCCGAGGAGATCTTATTGCTCATTTTGTCTAAAGTCTAAACTCACCACACTGCACAACAAAGGCATGCAAAATTTTAAAAGATGGGTGAAATTTCGTCCGTCACAAATTCACATTTACCGTATCTCATACGTTTCACACCACAAAAAAAAATATATATATATCAATAGCATCCGATTTCCACATATAATTATATGTGCACGTGTAATTATATATTTCGATCTACTAAACAAATAAAAATCACAATTTTACTACAGGTATTCGAAACATTTCAAAAAAGTTATATATAGCTAGTGCAATGTCTTACGTGGATATGTGCGTCTCAATCCAATAATTGGAAAATATTCATTAAGGTATACGTACTAATTATCTGTACGTACATATATTATTAATTTTCTAGGAGTATATCCAAGAACTTTAGGTACAGCCAATAATTACATACAGTTGAAGTTTGCATGTATTAAACCTTTTGTTGTTGAAACTATTTTACTATTGCAAATAGTAACTCAATTATTTTGTCAATGGAACAAAATAAACGAAAGCGTAGTCTAGGGTAGGGTGGATGCATTTGAAATTCAATAGAAGATTTGAAATAGGTGCATTATTTAGGTAGCTCGGCTGCTTACAATTCATTAGCTAGCTAGCTAGCGCAACATGTTAGCTAAGTTAATAGCCTGTCTGCCTCTAGTAAATTAACTTAATGATACATAATTGATGTAATTGTAGATAGAACTCTAAATTAACTTCAATATTTAAGTTTCTGGCCTCAAATTATATAGACGAGGATTTTATTCATATTAAGTGCATAATTATAAAAATTGTAAATGTGCTGTCTATATTCGTTTTATCATGTCAATTAAGTTCTTAAATACAACATGGACCAAGATTGTAACCTCAATTCATCGAGCTATATGAAACGAATAAAATCACGTCGAGTGCAACACAACTTCAATTTTAATTGCTTTGATTAAGTGATTGTAAATTTTTTGGGCTTAATGTCACTTCACATGACCTCTATCCAAATTTATCTTTTTTAAGTCAAAAATTCATGGCGTTACACTGGTGATGTTTATTCAGTCTTCCTTTCACTAAATTTTTTAGATAAATTTAAATATAATATGCACATATGTCGGGTAAAAATAAAATCATCAGGTACTTGTGGGCATACAATGAGACAAAGCGTGAAACGAGGATAGGATTTGGAAGTTGGGGAATTTAACAGCAAAATCTTAAGCAATTATATTTGATTGAGACAAGAAATAAATAAGGGATCATGGACATGGACCCACATGCAAAATATGAAAATCTCTGGGGGACCCATCTGTAAATATACAAATCTTTTGTGGTCCCCCTAACTTGTGGATATAAAATATGGGATTAATGGAATCTGTCGATAAGGGGGCGTGTCCTGTAATTATCAGAAGCTTTTTTCATGCAAGAGTATAAGACCGTATTCAAAAATTCTTCTTTAGATTTTTCAGAAATTATAATTGGGACCCCAAAACTCTTTTTTTCTTTTGTCTGCCACGTGTATAATGTTTGCATGTTTAGATTACATCATGAGGCCGACAACATGACTGCGATGCAAATCCGTCGAGTAAAAGGTTAAAGCCGATAGATTGTGGCAACGAATTTCTAGATTCTCTTAATTTCAATTTAATTATGAAAATGTTTTTTTGTAAAACTAAGCATATAAAATTAATTAATTAGATTGTAATTGCATTGATAAAATGGGTATTAACCCACATGTTTACTGTGTGTTCTTTCAAAATTTAAGGATTGTATGTGCAATTTCTTGACACAGTGATATATTAATTAGCAATATAGCATAAATAATGAACAAACAAGAATTATGATTATTAAGGAAATTAAGTAGTAAAAATTACTGTATAAAAGCCGGCACCAACCGAAATGGTGAATGGATTATAGTTTTAGATTAAATTCGTTTTTTCACAGTGCTTGAGTCAAGGTGATCGATCAACAATCTCTTTGGGGTGTTTGGTTGCAATGATGAGGATAGATGACTGCCTCATCTCACTTAAAACCAGTTTGGTTTGAATGATTATACAAATGGGCTTTTTGATTTAATAGCTGAGCCCCGCTCCACAACTCACTTTCTCAACTTAAATAATATCTACCCTCTGTTATTATTTTATCTCACTTTTTAGTCATCCAGCTCACCCGACGAAATGACTTATTTACCCCTGTTTCTTCAATTTTAATCTTTTTATGCAGCAACAAGACATAATTAAAAAATGTAATTAAAAAAAATGTAATTAAAAAAACATAATTAAAAAAATGAAATTAAAAAATGAAATTAAAAAATGTAATTAAAAAATGTAATTAAAAAATGTAATTAAAAAATATAATTAAAAAAATGTAATTTAAAAAATGTAATTAAAAAAATGTAATTAAAAAATGTAATTAAAAATGTAATTAAAAAATATAATTAAAAAATGTAATTAAAAAAATGTAATTAAAAAACGTAATTAAAAAAATGTAATTAAAAAATGTAATAAAAAATGTAATTAAAAAATGTAATTAAAAAAATGTAATTAAAAAAATGTAATTAAAAAACGTAATTAAAAAAACGTAATTAAAAAAATGTAATTAAAAAATGTAATTAAAAAATGTAATTAAAAAATGTAATTAAAAAATGTAATTAAAAAATGTAATTAAAAAAATGTAATTAAAAAATATAATTAAAAAAATGTAATTAAAAAACGTAATTAAAAAATGTAATTAAAAAATGTAATTAAAAAATGTAATTAAAAAAATGTAATTAAAAAATGTAATTAAAAAAATGTAATTAAAAAAAATGTTTTACTTCAAATTAGTTAAGGACATAATTAATTGTGAATATTGCTTGGGAGGTGAACGTGATATTTTTTGAAAATATTTTTGGTGTATATTTTCTTAATAAAATGGGGCCAATAAGGTAATTACCTGCAATATCCAGAAATAGCCGTTGCACATAACATGAACCAAACACGTATTATAAATCAAGATAAAATAGTAACTTTAGATTATGCAAGATCTAGTATAAGACCGTATTCAAAAATTCTTCTTTAGATTTTTCAGAAATTATAATTAGGACCCCAAAACTCTTTTTTTCTTTTGTCTGCCACGTGTATAATGTTTGCATGTTTAGATTACATCATGAGGCCGACAACATGACTGCGATGCAAATCCGTCGAGTAAAAGGTTAAAGCCGATAGATTGTGGCAACGAATTTCTAGATTCTCTTAATTTCAATTTAATTATGAAAATGTTTTTTTTGTAAAACTAAGCATATAAAATTAATTAATTAGATTGTAATTGCATTGATAAAATAGGTATTAACCCACATGTTTACTGTGTGTTCTTTCAAAATTTAAGGATTGTATGTGCAATTTCTTGACACAGTGATATATTAATTAGCAATATAGCATAAATAATGAACAAACAAGAATTATGATTATTAAGGAAATTAAGTAGTAAAAATTACTGTATAAAAGCCGGCACCAACCGAAATGGTGAATGGATTATAGTTTTAGATTAAATTCGTTTTTTCACAGTGCTTGAGTCAAGGTGATCGATCAACAATCTCTTTGTATACAAATATAATGACGTACGCGTAGTGATTTTATTACAACGAAAAAATACGACTTCAAAGGAACTCAGTAGTCTTGCATGTATTCAGTGTTCACTCGATCATCAAGAGATTATTGACTTACCAGAAGAAAAAATATGAATGTTGTATATTTACAGTGTGGTGTTTTTGATATGTCAAACGTTAATAAGGAGAAGACATCTTATAATCACTAGTTCATGGTGTGACTATGCAAGAAAAGACATAATAGAGAAAAACACGTTAAAAGTAATTATTGTATAGCAATTTAAGATTAAATCTTTTCCCCAATTCGGTGGTAACCAAATGTTTGGCAATATAAGACCATTTCAATGGGTATAAATTCCATTAGTTTGGCAATTCAAGATTTATTCGAAAAGAAATGAACACTACAAAAAAATGGTTATTGGCTACGGAAGATTATGTAGCCAATAACCCCTTTTCCGTTACCAATAGTGCTATTGGCAACGGAAGACCGTTGCTGATACCCTCGTTGCTGATGACCTATGGCTACGGATGGCCGTTGCCAATGGCTATTGGCTACGGAATCTTGCGTAGCCAATAATGGAAGACCAAAATACCATTTGCCATTGGCTATGGGTGTTTCCGTTGCCAATAGCCATTGGCTACGGATTATTTCCGTTGCCAATAATTATTGGCTACGAACCTTTCCATAGCCAATAGTTATTGGCTACGGAATATTTTCGTAGCCAATAGCCAATAATTTTTTTTAATTTGTTCTTTTTAAAATTTGACCGTCAACTATTGGCAACATATTTACTCTGTGGTCAATCGTATTCATAATATTGGCGATGGATTTAATATGTGGCCAATAATATTTAAAATTATAAAAAAAAACAATTTGCAAATTTCGAATTCTTTAATTAAAAAAATAATTATAATCATATCCAAATTAAATAAATTAATGTATTTTATTTCAATTAATTAAATTAATGTATTTTATTTCTATTAATTAAATAAATTTATTTTATTTCAATTGAGAAAAAAAATCTTGATTATGATCTTTTTTAGTAGTAGAAGTAATTACAAAACAAATTAACTAGATTATTATTATAATTTTATGCTTGAAATAATTATTATATAATATTGAAGTGAGGAATTTACTAAGGAGAAGTTGTGAGAGAAAGAAGTGGATGGTGAGAATGAATTTATGACTGGAATGGTTGGGATATTTATAAAATATGATAGTATTTTTGGCTAAGGAACAATCCGTAGCCAATATTTATTGGCTACGAAAGATTATGTAGCCAATAGCCATTGGCTACGGACTGTTTTGTTGCCAATAGTCATTGCATCGAAATATTCCGTAGCCAATGTTTAATTTATAGCTATTTTTTTATTTTCTGAATAATTGTCATTGGCTACGGAAACTTCCGCATCCAAACTATTGGCTACAGAGACTCCCGTAGCCAATAACTATTGGCTATGGAAACTTCTGTAGCCAAACTATTGGCTAAATAGACACCCGTAGCCAATAAAATCTGATTCTCTATAAATACTATGCATTTTGGTATTGTTCAAAACACAACACAATCCATCGTTTCTCTTCAAAGGTACATTAAATTGTTCTATTGTATTTGTTTTAGTTTATATTTTCGAATAATAGTTTGTTAATATTTTTTTACTAACCATTTTTCCTTTTTTTTTGCAAATTAAATGGATGCATATATTCAAATAACCTTGGACCGCTAGCTTTTGTTTATCGGTGATTATTAGTGATGCAATATTGTTACGTACTAAATATCAAAGGTCATTACTTCAAGAGGTAAGTACTTACACTAATACAGCTTTTAGTTTAAGTTGTATGAACTGTATTAATTAATATATGTACATTTATTAATTAGCTAAATAAGTAATGTATTCACACGGAGATAGAAGTTGGATGTACGATCGCTTTACTGAAAATGGACATTTGACTCAAAGATTTGTTTATGGGGTTCAACAATTTGTAAAGTTCGCTTTAGATCAAACAAGTTTATTAGACCGTTATAATAATCGTAGGTGTCCATGTATAAAATGCGACAATAGAAAGTTCTTGCCCAAAGAAGAAATGGTCGTTCACCTTTGTAGGTGGGGGTTTGTAGAGCAGTACCATGTGTGGGTAGCTCACGGTGAAAATTACACTACAAGTATGACGAATCCTATAGGAGAGTCGTCAAGTCGAAACGTAGGAAATGAATACTATGGAGTTGAGGACGTTAACGTAGGTTCGATGAGGAATCTAGTTGAGGTTGCCTATGGAGGGGAGTTTCCTGAGGTCAATTATAATGAAGAGCTGAACTGTGATGCGACAGAATTTCATAAAATGTTGAAACTCGCTGAGACGAGGTTGCATAAAGACAAATATATGCAGTGGATGGCTGAGTTTCTAACATACAAGATTGAACATAACGTGTCTACAGACGCAGTAAATAAGTACTTACCGTTAACTCGCAATGCAATGACTCCTAAACATGAACACCTATTACCTGCTACAATGTACAAGTTAGAGAAAATGATGGGTACTTTAGGGCTTGGTTACAAAACAATCGACGTGTGTGAAGATACTTATTTCTTGTTCTACGGAGAGTACGAGAGTGCTGAATACACAAAGTGTATTGTTTGCGGGAAGGATAGATACGAGCCTGATAGAAAGCAACTAGTTTCGAAAAAGAAATTATGGTACTTTCCTTTGGGTCCCCACCTACAAAAGCTCTTCATGATACCCTCCATCTCAGAGCACATGACGTGGCATCTGAAGTGTAGTGAGTCCAATGACACAATGATTTATCCAGCGTCAAGAGAAGCGTGGAAATATTTTGATAGGACTCACACTCAATTTTTATCGGAGCCACGTAACGTTCGTTTAGGTCTTTGCACTGATGGATTCACTCCTTTTGGAATGTCTTCGTCTCAATACTCGTGTTGGCCTGTATTTGTAACTCCTTATAACCATCCTCCGGATTTGTGCATGCGGCAAGAGTATATCTTCTTGAGTTTGATCATATCGGGTCCTAAAGGCCCTGGAAAAAACATTGATGTATTTCTAAGACCGCTAATAGATGAGTTGAAAGCATTGTAGGAGGTAGGCATACCAACGTACGACAGCTTTCGTCAGCAAAATTTCCAAATGCATGCAGTTATGATGTGGACTATTAGCGATTTTCCAGCTTACGGGATGTAATCTCAGTGGATCACACATGGGAGGTTGTCTTGTCCTTATTTCATAGAGAACATAAAGACGTTTACGTTGACGCATGGAAAAAAACAAACGTTCTTTGATTGCCACCATCGTTTTCTGCCTGAAAATCACGAATACCGCTATAGTAAAAGAGATTTCAGAAAGAAGAGAGATGAAACAGATGAGCCTGCACATAGAAAGTCAGGAGAATACATGGCGGCTATTGTTGCTGATTTGCCAGAGGTTTCTTTTGGAGCAAAAACGCATAAGATTCCAGGATTTGGCCGAACACATAATTGGTGTCGTAGGTGTATCTCTTGGGAGTTACCTTATTGGTCCACGAACCTAATCCGGCATAACTTGGACGTGATGCACTATGAGAAAGATTTTCTTTGAGAATATCAAGAACACAATGATGGACGATTCTGATAAAACTAAAGACAACTTGAATGCAAGGAGAGTCTTGGAGTTGGAAACATATAGAAGTGGGTTATTTTTTATCCCTGGTGAGGGAACTAGGGTGTACAAACTGAAGGCCACGTATTGTCTTAGTAAGGAACAAAAGACAAAGGTGTTGGAGTGATTAGCTCAATTGGATTTTCCGGATGGGCACGCGTCCAACATATCTAATTGTGTACATATGCAGTAGTTGAAGCTAATAGGGACGAAAAGTCATGACTGTCACGTCTTTATGCAAATGTTGATACCTGTTGCGTTTCGGGATTTTATTCCTGATCCAATATGGGGTCCACTTGTAGAGATAAGCATCTTCTCCCGCG
This sequence comes from Linaria vulgaris, assembly GCA_948329865.1. Taxonomy (NCBI): domain Eukaryota; kingdom Viridiplantae; phylum Streptophyta; class Magnoliopsida; order Lamiales; family Plantaginaceae; genus Linaria; species Linaria vulgaris. Next base: position 7,045,955 of record OX415249.1, on the reverse strand, counting down.
CCCTGTGTGGAACCGAGATTCGGAGGACAGACATGGAATCACTAGAGATATCTATCGTGATTTACGTTCACTTGTTTCCTTTGGAAAAGATGCTCGTTCCTAGCTGGCCATATTTCCCAAATGATGATACACAATATCTGAAAGAATAATTTTCTCTGATTAATTTTTACTATGAATAAGATGTTCATATATACAAGGGTAAATTATTATTTTTTTGCCCTTTATAATATGTTAAAGTTGCTTTTTGCTCTTTTTTTTGCGGGCTTCACTTTTGCCCTTTAACTTTCAGTTTTTTAACTAAAAATGCCCACTGGGCTTTTCCACAAGCCCGATCCAAATTTTGCTGACGTGGCGACTGACTAGGATGACACAAGAGTGCCACGTGGACGCCACGTAGAAATTTGTTTTTGGTTTTTTGCAGCTGCTTGAATCACCCTCAATCCCTTGTCACCTCTCTTTCTCTCTCACACACAGAGAAGCAATGCAAAATTGCCTCCACCATCAAAATCGCCGATCTCACTCCCCTCTCCCAATCTCTCATCCCCTTCGAACTCGCCTCTGCCCTCTGCAACGAAATAAAATAAAATACAAATTCACGATATGTCGATTGTTGTTTGCCATTTGATAAGAATGGGATACATAGGCTCACATGCGGTCGCGGCTCTGCATCGGTACAAATACAGTGGAGTGGATCATTCGTACGTAGCCAAATACGTACTTCAGCCCCTTTTGGACCAAATGTGTTCATTTCTTCCTTCTTTGGATGTCGTCAGTCCTTAATTCTTCTCATAATAATGCTTTGTTTTTGCTTAATTTCTCTGTTGCACTTTGTTTTCTTTTATTTAATTCCTTTTTCTTTTTCTAATGGCTACTACTAATTATTCTCGCATGGGCATGGACTAGACACTTTCAGGCCAAACTGGTAAATCCTGTGTGGTTACTCACTGTTTTACATTTTTTGTTGAGTAATATATTCTTTTTAATGGTTAATTAATTTATTTCCTAATTTATTTCTATTTCCACATATTACACTTACATGATTCATGTTTTTGCTTACATCCGCATTGCTTGGATATGTGAGTTTATCCACTCACTCACTCATTCTCTCTTCCATTTGTGAATGTTTATTCACCGACGACAATGATTTTGGTGCCGACGGTGATTAGCTTCTGGTACGCCGCTGGTGACTTGGCCATCCATTTCTAGGTTATTTTCGTAATTTGGTTAGTGCAGAAGAGTGTGGTGGTGGTGTTGCTGTAAGGTAGCAATACTCCGTGTGCGGGAGCATACACTGTGTGTATCTATTTCTATATGTAAAGGTTTAGAGAGAGAAAGTAAGCGTCCGTGTGCGGGAGCATACACTGTGTGTATCTATTTCTGTATGTAAAGGTTTAGAGAGAGAAAATAAGTGTGTGTGTGAGAGAGAGAGAGAGAGAGAGAGGTGACACGGGATTGAGGGTGGGGGTATTGTGGTAAATTCCCTTGTTTGGCAAGTCAGCAGCTGAAAACAAAATGACTACGTGGCACCACGTGGCGTCCCTGTGTCATCCTAGTCAGCCGCCATGTCAGCAAAATTTGGACCGGGCTTGTGGAAAAGCCCAGTGGGCATTTTTGGTTAAAAAACTGAAAGTTAAGGGGCAAAAGTGAAGCCCGTAAAAATAAAGGGCAAAAAGCAACTTTAGCATATTATAAAGGCCAAAAACAATAATTTGCCTTATATACAATATGAGGCCCATCATTTCCACAAGATTTATCAATAAGAAAACTACCAACTAAAAATATACAAGAAACTTTACAAAATATTTATATGATCTATTACACACTCGCAGTCAAAACGGGAGGCGTGCGAACGTTGAGCCTGTACCAAAAATCGTCAAATAGAACGCGCGGATGGCCTTTGGTGAAGGTTTCGACAATTTGATAACGAGATATGACATGAAAGCCGCGAACATGACCCAGAACAACCTTTTCGCGGAACGAAGTGGATATCTATCTCAATATACTTTGTGCATTGATGCTGACCAGACTTTCAGAGAGATGAATAGAAGTTATGTTATCACAATAAACAATCGTTGCTTTCACGAAGGAACAGTGAAGTTCCAAAACCAGGTTTCAAAGTCAACAAGATTCAGCAACTACATTAGCGACGTCGAGGTATTCTACTTTGAACTAGACCTCGATAAGGTTAGCTGACACTTCGCGAACCATGAAATAATTTTTTCACCCACAAAAAATGCACTACTTGGAACTGGAGCAACGGGTGTCGGGACGCCCACCCCAATCGGCATCGCTATATGATACGATACCCATCGTAGAAGACAACAACAAATGAAGATCAAGATGTAAAGTACCTTGAACATAGCAGATTATGCGTTTCATGGTCTGCATATGTTCGTCGAGCGACGCATGCATGTTAATGGGCGTGTAGGAATAGAATATAAGTCAACACCGAAATGTTACACATACATCTCACTTTGTCCCAAGTGCACGAATCAAGTAATTAAATGATAAGTATAGTTACGAACCAAGTATATTATCCCAAGTGAGTGATGGTTGTATATATGAATCACTTAAATGCAAAACGCTAACAATTGTTTAGATCTTTTCTTTTGCGCTTGCAGGATGTATGCTTATGAATGATATGAATGCTTTATATACTAAAGATATTTTGAATGATTTTTATGCTAAGAATGTTTAATCTAGAATGCAATGAAAATTAATCTAAGAATGCAAAAATTATAATTAAATATCTATTTGGGATTTTTAGTATTTGAATGCAAAAAAACAATTAAAGCAATTCAGACATTTAGACTAATTAACTAATGAAAATAATTAAACTAAGAATATGTAAAAGAGAGATTGATTAACTAGCTAAACTAAACTAAAATAAAGAACATAATTTAATGATTGATTGATTGATTGTGGTTGTAAATAATAATTGGAAAGATTGTTTAGAGGTCGGGTTTCACAATGATTTAACCATAATAGTTCATAAAAAAAACTACGTATATCTACTTACATTGCTTGATAATTATTTGATGTTTGGATATCTAATGGATCGGTGACTTATGGCAAGAGCTATCATAACCATACACCTATGAGTCTCTAATAACCCACCGTATTAACGGTCAACCCAGTTGTCAGTTGTTTTAGAAGAGATATCAAATCTGCAATTGATCTAGTGTGCTCTAAAGATTGTAGCATTAGTTGTTTTCGCAAATCCAAAGTCACAAATCAATTACACACACACGCGCGCGCACACACACACACACACACACACACACACACACACACATATATATATATATATATATATATATATATAACCATCCTTAGCATTCTACACTCCGGGCGGCCCTGCACAGGTGCTTCTGTGTTATCCCAACGAGAGTGAGATTAGTTACACAACACAAGTAACTATTAAATCTATACATTCAGGGTCATCAAACACATATCAAGTAAAGCAAATAAACATATTCATAAATCATAGTTACTCCCATACTCTAGACAACGAGTATGTTAGCTCCTCATAGTCATGAGTTCAACAATTAATAAAGAAGTAAATATCATAAACAAAGAAAAAGGTAAATAAAAGCTTCTCGGATCTGGTACAACGTTGTTGCTTCACCCTCTTTTTACTCCTTTTTTCTATCTTATTGTTCACAAACTATTTTCCCTCTAACAATGACTCAACTAAATTAGAAAAAAGACTTTGGTGGTGTTTTCTCTCTTTTGACAACTCTCAGGGTTTCTCTGTCGGAAAGTGGTTGAAAGTGTTCTGAGAGTTGTGAGCGTCGTGCCCTAACTGGTTAACGTAGCCTCATATTTATAGTTTTTCTCTGCACTGGGCTGCATTTTAGGGCATCTGACTTTCAACCCAGATTTTCTATGATCGCGCAACCCCCGCGCGATGTGCCATCTTGATTGCTTACCACCCGCGTGATGCGGTGTTGATTGTACGACATTCTGATTTTCTCCCTGCGGTCTCCTAGTGTCTTCCTCTTCACTCGCGCTATGTTCGGAATTTCACCTTTTTGTAGTGTCATAGAGCTCTTGTAGCGCTTGAACATCCCGAAATAGTGTATTGACTTTGTCTCCCAAAATATCCATTTTTTGTCTTATTTAGCCTCGTTTTGTCTTGACTTCCTAAATACCTAAGAAAATATAAAACAATATTAATAATAGATTAGTAACCACGATTTCATTTTTGGTCCTCTATAGTGTCGTGCTTGGTCTTTTTGCAATGAAATTACGAATTTGCCTTAATCTTGGCATGTGATGTGCACATGATCCAAATTCATTTTTTCTTTCAATTTGACCTTCAATTTTTTGAGCTATTATATTTGCACCCTCAAATTTAATAATAGACATATGTAGCATTTTAAAAACCCCCTACCACATTGTATAATAATAATTATAAACTTAAATACTAAATGTTAACTTTAAATTAAAAAAATGAATGATTTATATTATTATATAACTTTAGTTTAATTAAACTTAATATTTTCAATTCAATTAAAAAACTTAATTTCACAGCTTATTAACCAACAAAGTATTTCAATTGTGTTATACATTATATAAGCATAATTTTGGTTTAGTTCAACTTTATTTTTTCAAATCACAAAAAAAAAAACTTATATTTAACTAATTAAAAAAAAGGGAGAAATGCAAAAAGTACCCACTAAATACTTCTACTTTTCACTTTTGTCTAGAATGTACAAATTAGTATTTCTTTTTAATTCTAATCATCATACTCAATATTTATATTTATCTTTCCAAATATAACAACATTAATAATAAAACATAAAAGTTAATAATAATATTTCAAAATTAAAAAGGAAAATAAAAAAGAGAAAGTAATAGTAAAATAGGTCGTCTTCTCCACCCCTCCCCCACCAACCATCATCAAGAAACCCACCACCATCTCCACCCTCCCTCGATAACAACAACACACTACACTATAATCTCGCCGTCTATTTCACGATCTAAAGTCCCAACCATCGGATCGGAGCTCATGTATGTTCGATATTGATGTGAAGGTTTATTTGAGGACACGATTGATATTCACATTTATTTATGTAGTGAATCGGGTCAAATCGTAACGCAAAATTTACCGGATTCAATCGTCAATCGAATCGCACAAATTGAACAAACAAAATATGAATAACAATCGCAGCAAAGAAAGTAAACAATCACGAAAAACACACGCAATTTACTTGGTTCGGCGTTCTAGCATCAATATGATGAAGAACCCTAATCCAAGGGAGAAATCGAGATCCAATTTTATTGAGGAGATATAGAGTACAATGGGTAACAAAAAACCGTTATGAAATTGGCTGCGTAACAGAGTATATATAGGCAGTTTGTTAAAACCGCGCATAAGGCCCATGGCCCATTAGCTTAACTCCCTGACCTAATCTGACTCTCGCCGCCTAGTTGCAACAGCTATACAAGCTTTCACTGCGATACAGGCTTCCACAGTTGCGACTACGTCCAAGCTGGTAGAATTATAGAAATACCACTGAGCCTAAGTCACTAACTCCCACAATTCTCCACCTTATTTCTGTAACTCTACCTCAATCCCAAAATCAGCAACTCAACTCCTCCAACTAGTCCTGAGGACTACCAACTCTTCAGTTGAACCAAATCCATACAATGATCAAACTTTCTGGGCAGAACCATGTTGATCAAATCTGCCGGACTTTCCACTATTGCAACTACCAGTGCAATAATCTCTGCTTCAGTAGTTGATGTTGCAACTACTCTCTGCAACCTAGCTTTCCAGCTAACATCAGTTCTAAATGTTGTACAGACAAACCCAGTAACTGATTCCCTGGTGCCCAAACATCCAAATTTGAATTCTTGAGACAATGAAGTTGCAACTCCCAGTTCTCGAGACATTCCAAGATTTTCCAGTATCTTCTCAAGATACTCCACCTGAGACAAGTACAACAGCCCCTCAGCTCTGTCTCTTCCTCTGGTCAGCAAGTAGTTTGATTCACCCTGATTCTCGGGCTCAGTTGCAACTGGTTCTTCTTCAAGTAACCAATTTGCCAGGATGATCTGGTTCCCTGACAGCCATAAGCTCCACCTCAAGCTGGTAACCACTATCTTCCTCTTTTCCTGAGTTAACACAATTGTTAATCTCAACAGCTTGCCCAAGTAAATCACCATTGCATTTAACAGCCACAGTGTCATCATTTACCTTGCAACACTCATTGAAGTTAGCTGAACAAAACTCTAGACCATTGTCTGTTCTCACTCTTTTCAGTTGCAATCCAGTCTTCTCTATCATGGTCCTCCAGCTCTTGAATGTTCCAACTGTCTGGTCCTTGGTCTTCAACACAAATAGCCACATCTTCTTGGAATAACCATCCACCAGTGATAAGAAGTGCCTTGCAACAGAGTATGAAGCAGTTCTTGAGGGTCCCAACAGATCAGTATGAACATAATCACAATGTTCGCAACAACCAATCTCCTTCAGCTTTTCAGATCCCAATAGACAATGCTTCCCCAACTCTAACAAACCTCCTTCACTTACATGTGCTAATCTCCTGTGTTGCAACTCAGACTTGGAAACAACCCTCTGGACAGTTGTTGTTACAACTATACCCATGACAGAATTTCCTTCTAGTATGTAAAGGCCATTCTTCCAAGTTCCTCTCATCACCTCCAGTGATCCCTTGAGTACCTTTACCATACTATTCTCTCCCAAGAACTTGTAACCCGTCTTCTCTAATAAACCAAGAGATATCAGGTTTCTCTTTAGGCCAGAGACATATCTCACCAGTCTCAACAGCATCTGAGATCCATTGTGAAAAGTGAACCTCACATATCCTATACCTTGAACCTTACAAGGTCTGTTGTCTCCCAAGAACACATATCCACCATCAATCTCACTATATTCTTCAAATATAGACTGATGTGGAGTCATGTGAAAAGAACAACCCGAATCTAACACCCACATATTCTCTGAATCTCTCACAGAAACCACTAGAGCATCAGCAGACTCATACCCCTCTTGCACAGTTGCAACATTGACATACTCCTCTTTTCTGTCACCACCACCAACCTGCCTTTTAGGACAAAACCTCCTGGTGTGGCCCTCCAAGTTGCAATTATAACAAACGAACGATTTCTTCCCATTCCTACTCTGTTTTCTGGACTTCTTCTCCTTCCTACTTTCCTGATTCTGTCCGCTTACTGTTAGAACATCACCTAATTGTTCTTTCACTGCATTCCCTCTCTCATTCAATCCCTTTGAATATAGAGCCGATTGCACCTCATCAAGTGTTAAAGAATCCCTTCCATATATAAGAGTTTCCTTAAAGTTAGCATGAGATCTAGGTAATGAACTTAATAACAGCAACGCCTGATCTTCATCATCAATTGCAACATCAATGTTCTCAAGATCCAGAATCAACTTGTTAAACATATCAATTTGTTCCTCTATCGATTCTTCATCATGCATACGAAAAGAATACAGAGCTTGCTTGAGATACAAACGATTTACCAATGATTTGGTCATATACAAGCTTTCCAACTTCAACCAAACACCAGCAGCAGTTGTCTCCTTCGAGACCTGTCGCAACACCTTGTCGCCCAAACAAAGAATCACAGCACTATGAGCCTTCTCCATCATAACCTTCTTCGATTTTTCATCGTGATCCTTATCAATGTTCGTCTCATCTAGTGCATCAACCAATCCTTGTTGAACTAACATTGCTCGCATCTTCAACCGCCACAAACCGAAATCGTTTTGCCCTGTAAACTTCTCTACATCAAATCTTGCCATCGCCATGACCAAATCCACGTTCACCGCACCAATTTGTAGTGAATCGGGTCAAATCGTAACGCAAAATTTACCAGATTCAATCGTCAATCGAATCGCACAAATCGAACAAACAAAATATGAATAACAATCGCAGCAAAGAAAGTAAACAATCACGAAAAACACACGCAATTTACTTGGTTCGGCGTTCTAGCATCAATATGATGAAGAACCCTAATCCAAGGGAGAAATCGAGATTCAATTTTATTGAGGAGATATAGAGTACAATGGGTAACAAAAAACCGTTATGAAATTGACTGCGTAACAGAGTATATATAGGCAGCTTGTTAAAACCGCGCATAAGGCCCATGGCCCATTAGCTTAACTCCCTGACCTAATCTGACTCTCGCCGCCTAGTTGCAACAATCGCCTAGTTGCAACAGCTATACAAGCTTTCACTGCGATACATGCTTCTATAGTTGCGACTACGTCCAAGCTGGTAGAATTATAGAAATACCACTGAGCCTAAGTCACTAACTCACACAATTTAGGATGACGCCGAACATTGAATGTGATTTGAGGATTCCCTTCGCTTCGATTTGAAAATCCAATCGGATCGGATCCTCGAATTATTGGCGAGTTCGTCAGATTATGGTGAAGATGGTGGTGGGTGCGAACGTATGGTGCTGGTGGTGGTTTAGTGGCTGAAAGAGAAGGAGGATTCTTTTTTTTTTTAAAACTAATTATTATTATTACTTATTAAAATAATTAAGTTTAAGAAATCAAAAGTTACAAATATGGTTTATAATTATAGTAATATATATATGTATAAAGTTAACTGTATATTTAGATTAAACTAAAATTATACAAATTATTCATTTTTTTAAGTTAACATTTAGTTTTTAAAGTTTATTATTATTATTATTATTATTATTATTATTATTATACAATAAAAGTAGGGTTTTTTTAAACAAAATGTTAAATACTGTTATTGTTCAATTTGGGGATGCAAATATAATTGCTCAAAAAGATTGGAGGTCAAATTAAAATAATAAGTCTGAATAGGAGGTCATGTGCACATCACATGACAAAACTAAGTACAAATTCGTCATTTCACCACAAAAAGAATAGCGGACACTATTAAGCATTGTTTTAATGACCGGACTGATCGACCGGTTGGGCTGGGACCTGGTGCTTTGTCCGATCTGGTTCTATCTAAAAAACGGATCACTGAGCTCCAACGAGCGGACCGGTCTGCAGCTATATTCCTGTTTTTTTTCTTATTTTTTTCTTCCTTTTCCATTTTTTTGTCAATTGCAAACCAGTCCCTAATTCTTTTTACAATTACTAATCTGCCTTGAGATTTTTTTTTTAAAAAAAAGAAAAAAACATGCAAAACTTTGAAACGCCGTAACTTTGTGTAGAATCGTCCGTTTTAGACTAGTTTTTTTTTATTTTTTTTTTGGGTATCTCGACAAAATTTTCAAAAAAAATGCCGTTTTCCATCTTTAATTTCATTTTGAAGCAAAACGAATATGCATCCTACAATTTCATGCCTAGTAATTGATACGATAAGAAGTTCATTTTTTAGATTCTAGTGTCACATATTGTTGTTATTGTATTGAATTTTATGATATGTTTGGCCAAGATTTAAAAATCCAATACAATCTTTTAGCATTTATTAAACATATAGTTTGTTTATATTATAGTCTAGCTCAATGGTTTCCACTACTTTTTAAGTGCTTATTTTGTTGAGGTCTCGTATTCAAGTCCTAGTATTGTAGTAACCATATTCTTATTTTTCTTATAATATAACAAAATAGTAGTACTTAGAATATTTCTCACGTTGTTATACAAATTGAGTATATTGTTATGTCATTGGAGTTTGAATTGACTCTAAAATGGCGCTTCAGAGTTATTTTGTTGACCGTTGACTAAACCGATTTAACCAGTAGTCCGATCGGTCCGACCTATTGAATCACTAACTAGTAGCCTCACTGGTTCTGTGACTGGGGCCGATTCTAAAAACACTACTATAAAGAACCAAAAACGGCCTAAGGCACCAAAAAACCTAATTTTAAAACGTGCTTACTATGGAGGACTACAAAGTGAAAAATCCTATAAAATTATCTTATAGTCCATAAAAAAATTACTAGCAGACTTTTAATAAAATTACTAGCAGACTTTTAATATAATGATTTTTTTAATAAACACCTTTAGATGCACCACTCAATGTGCTACGAGTGCATCGACTTCACTGCTCACATATCACTCGGTGAGAGTCTGAGAGATGCTCGAGATCAAGAATAAAAGTTCACTAAATAAAATCAGATTTCTCAATTCAACCCTCTCTTTTTGTGAAATTGTGTCATCAATTAATAATAAAATCTCGTATCAAAAAGAAATAAATAATAATAAAATCCTGAAGCAAATATGTTTTGAGGCTCCCACTCTCTAGAAAAGAAAATTGTTTCTCTCTCCATTCGTTTTTAAGGACCCCCACTGGCCACTGGCCCTCCGCCTTAATGTCCTTATCTTATTATTGTTTTATACTTTATCCTTTTCTTAAAACGAAAATTATGTGTGCACCTCCGTGCTTACTGGAGCTTTTTTTTTGATAGTACGTGCTTACTGGAGCTTCCTTACTGGGAGAAGTCCCTATTCCATTGGATATTACTTTTTGACCTTAAAAATACATCACATGCATAATTTTAGATAATTACATATATGTATTCATGAAAAGCGATTTAATTACAGAAACTCGCCCTATTGGTTAAAGTATTATAGGAACAATACCATCTGATTATTCAAAAACATATATACATTTTTTTTTCAAATCCTGAAGGGGGTATCTCTGCAAGTATTCAAGATTTCAGAAGTTGCTATTTGTAATGTTTCCTGAATGTAATTATTCAAATAGTATACAATATTACTTTACGGGTATAAATGTAATTGTCAGTAATATATATGATTAATATATATAATTAGATCAAGGTTAACTTCCTTCTTGTAATGATGTAATTACCTTAGGTGAAAGTTATTTTTCTTTCTGGAAAACTGATTTGCGTAAACAAATTTAGCAAAAATATTTAATTTAACGGTCCAACCAAATTTGTGCATGTATACTATTATATAAAAAAAGGCAAAGTGTGACGCTAAACTTTTAATTTCCAACTTTAGACTTTAGTATTGAGACAATAATTTATTATTAAGTTTTTAATCAAGCCTTAAGATTTAAGTAGAATCATAACTATAATAATTATGACGTCAGGAATTTAGTTTCCCAAAATTTAAATTTTTTTAATTTTTATATAAATTTCCTAATCTTTACTTAATTAAATTTTTTTAACCTTATAAATTAAAATAAAATTTTAATCACGCATGAATAGCGTGCCAGCCTTTATTATTTTTAGTGATCTTTAAAGCAAAGGCAAAATAGTATCAAATCATTCACTTTTTCCAAATTTGAGATTTGACTAACTTTCACTTTATGTGGATTTGATTATTCAAATGAATCTTGACTTAAGGAGGTAAATGGGGCCATATTTTAACTAAATATAAGATCTACTGAATACTGATTGACAAATCTTCTTTCAATAAAGAACTCATCAAATCAAATTTAATTTTCCTCGAAAAAGTCTTTTCACCGTGGGGCTTTCCATTATTTTTAGACACTGCACTAAGTCTAACTAGTCATCATATTCTTTTACCTTGCTGCATAGTGCATAACTAAAGTGTACGTGACCCAACTTTGTTTGTTATATCTTATTTTGGATAACCATGCAACTCCTCCCCCAGTCCCACCTCTATATATATATATATATATATATACTAGTAAAAAAAGCGCACTCGGAGACTGCGTACAAATTTCTCTTTGATTTAAAGATTATTTTAGATTTTCAGCGTTTTTCTTTGCGTGAATTTGTGACAACAAATTAAATAATATACATATGGCGTAATTATAAATAATAAACTTCATGTAAATTATCTCTAGCATGAACCCTTACTAACTATTTATTTACTGGCTAAGAGAACTCGCAAATAAAAAAAACACTTATAAATTTAAATAAAGTCGCTGGCATATATATTATAAATCTCATTTTCTAGTAAATGCATAAACTGTATATGTCAAAGAAAAAGAAAAACCATCTTAAACCAACACTTGTTGAATAAGCAATTTCAAGAAGATATAAATTTTTAAGGATAAAGATAAAATCAATTGCAAAATTCTAAAGCTAAGAAACATAGATTATTTAACACTTTGAATATAGACTTACCTAATATTCAGATCCTGAAAAAGGTTAGATCTTCTCATTTTTCTATCTAAGTCCGATTTAGTGAACATAAGATAAGATATACAAAAAATAAAAAATATAAAAATGAATACTTGAAATGAAACGTAAATTGATGGGTATCAAGCCGCCTACCTCATATATATCGAAATCTCCAATCCTGATCTTCTATGCTTGGTAGTACTACCAATATTAGAACACCTGCACAATTTGGAACTTTAAAATTTAATAGGGAAAGTAATGTAATGAAAAATCTGAGTAAAAAAGAAAAATATAATTATGCAGTAGATTCAAAAGAAAGAAACGATTAAAAAGAGAGAAAAAGAAGTCATAATGTTCATGGTTTCTAATAAATTTGTACAAATGATAATTGAATTTAAATAAACAACAAATCCGGAAGAATCGTGGGCGTGGCTGGCCAGTTACATAAATTTTGATTTTTATTTTGAATTTAAAAAATTTAACTGGTAACTAATTTTGGAATATTGAAAAATATTAAGGGATTTTGTTTTCGGAGGATAAAAGAGAGTGTAGCGTGCTTTATTTTATTTTTTATTTTTTGATAAAAGCTTGATTGGGTAGAGAAACTTATGGAGGTGGTTATCGCATTATAAGATTTTAAATTTATATATTTTTCTTATCAGTAAATTTATCCAGAAGTTCAGATAGATAGATTAAGATTATAATTTTTAGTTTATCTTTTTAATTTCCTACGGGGGAAGTTAAGGAATTTTTTTAAAAGTTGGTAGTTTTGGTCTTGGTGTCACAAACTGACATGGGAAGGCTTTGCTTATATTATTAATATATATATATATATATATATATATGTATGTTATGTTATGTTATGTATATGATATAAATGATTAGATGAATAGGTATTTCATTAGTTGATTTTGTAAAGAGGATACAACAGTATATATATACAACTACAAGTGCAAGAGATAAGGAAAGATTTCCTCTATCTAGCTAAGGAAAGAATAGACTAGAATCCCTTAATCAGGGGAAGGGGATTCCGGATAATCTTCTTTCCTAATACGCCCCCTTAAAATTGCCGTTCCATCGGCTAAGGCAATTTTGGAACGTAAGGAGATGAACCGCGTCCGATGGAGTGCCTTGGTGAGAATGTCTGCGAGTTGATCATGGGTGCTGATGTGGGAGACATGAAGTAGACCTTTTGAGACGACATCTCGAACAAAATGAATGTCGATGGCGATGTGCTTCATCCGCGAGTGGAGGACCGGATGGAGAGAGAGATGAGTGGCACCAAAGTTATCGTAGTAGATGGTCGGAGGTGAGGGGGGTGAGACATGAAGCTCGGACATAAGATTTTGAATCCAGCGAACCTCCGAGGTAGTAGTAGTGAGAGCCCGATATTCTGCTTCTGTCGAAGAGCGAGGGATGGCCCGTTGCTTGCGAGAGCTCCAAGAGATCGAATTGTTGCCGAGAAAAATGATGAAGGCCGTGGTGGAAGAACGGTCAAGAGGGTCACCGACCCAGTCCGCATCAGAATAACCACGGAGAGTAAGAGGGGAGTTGCGGCGTAGAAGAAGGCCGTGAGTGATGGTACCTTTAAGATATCGTAGGATCCGCTTAACCCCTGCCCAGTGCACCTCGGTGGGTTTAGACGCAAATTGAGCAAGGCGATTGACGGGAAAGGCGATATCCGGTCGCGTGAGGGCAAGGTACTGAAGTTCACCAATGGCTTGACGGTACAGACTAGGGTCACAGGCAAGAGAGGATTCTCGGAATGTCGAGGCAGCATTGGAGGCCATAGGAGTGGAGACAGATTTGGCTCCTTCCATGTGATGACGGTGAAGGATGTCACTGATATACTTGTGCTGAGAGAAGAGAAGACCCTCCTGACAGGGTAATGCCTCAACGCCGAGAAAATAGGAGAGAGAACCAAGGTCCTTGAGGGCAAAGGATGTCTGAAGACGTCAAATGAGTGATGAGATAAGAGCAGGATTCGTGCTAGTGAAGATAATGTCGTCGACATAGACCAAGAGAAAGAGAACGGTGGAGCCGCGACGGAAGATAAATATGGAGACATCAGATTTGGACTGAAGAAATCCAAGCTGCAGTAGTGTGTCACTGAGAGTCTGAAACCAGGCACGAGGAGCTTGCTTGAGCCCGTAGATGGACTTTCGAAGGCGACATACGTGAGAAGGTCGAGAGTCGTCAACGAAACTAGGAGGTTGCTCCATGAAAACTTCTTCAATGAGATCACCATGAAGGAAGGCGTTGCTGACATCAAGCTGGCGAATGGTCCAGGAGTTCATGACAGCAAAAGAGAGAATGAGGCGAATAGTGACAGGTTTGACCACCGGGCTGAATGTTTTAGTGTAGTCAATGTCGGGCCGTTGGTGAAAGCCCTTAGCGACGAGGCGAGCCTTATATTTGTCGATAGAGCCATCTGGATTGCGTTTGATACGAAAGACCCATTTGCAACCAACGATGTTGGAGGCCTGATGAGAGGGAACTAGATCCCAAGTCCCGTGTTGAAGGAGAGAATTAATTTCCAGGGACATGGCGTCACGCCATTGTGGAACCTTGAGAGCCGCGGAGACAGTGGTCGGTTCAAGAGAGAGGTCTAGGGGATACTTGGTCGTGAGGTTGACCACATTTGGTTTGAAAATATTGTTTTTGGACCGAGTTGTCATATGATGGTGCGGGCCTGGTGGAAGCAGGTCCAGGATGGACAGTGCAGTGGGCGGCTCGGAATGAGGCATTGCGGGCGCTGAGGGCGGCGGAGCTGGGCGGGCGGCTGTTGGACTGGGCTCCGTAGCGCTCTGGGCCATGCGATCGGCTGGTGGGCTGGGCGCCGGAGTGTGCTGGGCCAGGAGATCGGGCGGACAACTAGGAGCGGGCAACATGGGCTGGCCCGAAAGAGGATGGAGGATCAGTGGTGGGCCAGGTGAGGCGGTGGTAGGCTGTGCAACATATGAAGGGAACTTGGACTCACAGAAGCGGACATGGCGAGAGATAAATAATTTGTTGGTGTAGGGGTCCCAACACTTGTAGGCGCTCTGTGAGTTAGAGTACCCAAGAAATATGCACGGTCGAGACGGAAATGTGAGCTTGCCCGATTCATAAGGGCGTAGACAAGGATAGCAGAGACAGCCGAAAACACGCAGCTTGAGATAATTGGGAGACGTCCCAAATAATTTATGAAACGGTGATGTGTTGGCGATTGCAGAGCAAGGCATGCGATTGATGAGATAGACCATCGTTTGGAATGCAAAAGACCAAAAAATAGAGGGCAGCTTGGCATGATGTAACAATGCCCTTCCCGTTTCAACTATATGACGATGGCGTCGCTCAGAAATCCCATTTTGTTGCGGCGTATGAGGAGCAGTTGTTAACCAGCTTATGCCCGATTTAGCAAAAAATGATTTTAGGGCCAGAAATTCACCGCCATTATCATTATAAAAGTTCTTTATACTTTGAGAAAACTGTTTTTCCACCAAGGGCTTGAAGTGGATAAAAATATCATACACCTGAGATTTGGTAACCAGTGAAAAAAACCAACAATAACGAGTATACAGATCCACAAAAGTAACATAGTAACGAAAACCATCATGTGAGGTCACTGTGGGGCCCCAAACGTCCGCAAAAACAAAGTGCAAGGGATGTAAAGCAGTAAATGAAGAGTCCACAAATGGTAAACGGTGAGACTTGCTAATATGGCAAGACTCACAAAACAAGTCCTTCGCAGAGGATTTAGTGTCCATAGGTAAATTAAAAGCTGAAATTAAAGACGAACTAGTCTTGGAGGCTGGATGACCAAGACGAAAGTGCCAAGGATGATATGTTGTACGAACCCCCAAGGTGGCCAAACGAGCAGCGGACTTCATATAGTACGAGGGAGGCCGAATGTGATACACACCATCACTGCAGAGTCCCTTCGCCAACAAATCCCCCGACGGTTGATCCTTAATGACAAAATAATCATGAAAGAATTCCATAGACACATTATTTTCTTTCATAAATTGATGCACGGATAAAAGATTATGCTGAGATGATGGAACCCTCAAAACATTAGATAAAGTAAACGTGCGTGGAGGAAATTTGAATTCAGAGGAACCAACATGTGTTATTTCCATACCATGTTCATCAGCGATGTGAACCTCATCTGTGCCATCATATTCTGAGTGGTAGTTCAATGCGTTGAGATCCGGAGTGATGCTGTGAGATGCTCCAGAGTCAACAAGCCAATCGCCAGTGCCATAGCGGTGTTGGGTCGGTGGTGGGGTGGTGTGCGCGGTATTGGCGGTGGGTGTGATGGATCCAAGTTGATAACACCGAAGAGCGGTGTGACCATGGCGGCCACAGATCTGACATTGGACGTTAGAAGCATTAGCGTTGGATTGAGATGACACATAATTAGGATTACCTTGGTTCCGCCCGCGAGGAGCGCGGCCACGGCCACGGGGCTGCGACGCTCGGTTGGGGTGATAGGTGGCGGACCCGCGCGAATTGGGGTGATGGTTGGCCATGTTGGCTGTGGCAATGAGGTGGTGCGTGTCCTGATCCAAGCGCTTGATGTACGCCTCATGTGAGACGAGAGCACTGTGAAGCTCAGCAAAGGTGAGAGGCTTCTCACATAGGCGGATCGATGTGGCGATGTCCCTGTACGCCGTGCCAAGTCCGTTTAGGACATAAAGGGTGACATCGTCCGGGTGGATAGGCCGATCAAGCATGGCTATTTCATCAACCTTGGCCTTGATATCAGTAAGGAAGGCCGTGACGGAGCGAGAATCGATGGTGGTGGAGTTTAGGGCGTCCTTGAGCGCCATCACACGGGTGCGGTCGGGTCTTGCAAAGTTGTGCATGAGACAAACCCATCCTTCGGACGAGGTGGTGGCATTGTGGATGAGTGGGAGAAGTTCATCCGAGATCGATCCGACAAGAGCTCCAAGAAGGAGTGAGTCTTGTTGAAACCACAAGGTGTAGCCCGCAATATTGGATGGCGGAGGGCATGGAAACGAGCCCTGGAGATAGCCTAGGAGATTGAGGCCATTGAGTTGTGAGACCACTTGTAGTCTCCATGAAAGATAGTTGGTGGTGGTGAGTTTGAGTGGAAAGTGGTGGGATTGAGTGACATGGATGAGTGTGGTGGGGGCTTGTGGTCGGAGTGGGAGATCGGCGGTAGGGTTTTGGTCACGGACGGGGCCAGACGAGGCGGTGGACTCGTGAGACATTATGGAGGTGGCGGCCGAAAGGAGAGAAAAGAAAAAGAGATTTTTTTTTATTTTTTTTGTTGATGTGAGGGGCGGCCGAAAATATGAGGAGAGGGATAGGTTTGGATCGTTTGATCTTATGACCTTTTTGAGGCTCTTGATACCATATAAATGATTAGATGAATAGGTATTTCATTAGTTGATTTTGTAAAGAGGATACAACAGTATATATATACAACTACAAGTGCAAGAGATAAGGAAAGATTTCCTCTATCTAGCTAAGGAAAGAATATACTAGAATCCCTTAATCAGGGGAAGGGGGTTCCGGATAATCTTCTTTCCTAATATATGCTTCCAAGCTCAATAAGCACAATACTTTTACGCGCACTTTTAGGTAAAAGAAAATTAATGAATACAAAATCACTGAATTGAGTAAGACACATTTAGTAAATCACTCAAAAACACTGAATTAAAGTTTTACTATTTTTTAAACGCATACGATGCAGTTAAGGATGTCTAAGTGGGTTATTTTAAACATCAGACAATCCAAGAGCACTATTACTGCAAAAGCCCAAATATCTTCAGGACTCCCAAAATAGAAGCCCAGTAGCAGTTTTTTTTTTTCTTTTTAGAAAATAAGTCCAACATACTACTTCAAGTTGTTTGTTACATTGTTTGGAATTTAAATAAAGTAATCTAAGAGCGTATGGATTAAAAATTCACTGCTAACTAATAAGTGAGCCCAATTATAAGAATATCTTGCCCCATCTTTTGAGACCTTTCCGAATATTACAAAAAATATGAAGAATAATTGTAATAACGTAAAACGATATTCTTGGTTGCCAAAACATTTAGAGAGTTTTTCATGTGAATGGTTCTTTCAAACAATAATGGAATAACGACACTTTACGCCTTAGACAATCTTTTGCACTTTGCTCCCGATCAAAAACGCACGAATAATCAATTTGTGTCCTTAAAGTTCCAAAAACTAAGCTCTTTGCAATCCAAGTGAATAAATATCCTGGTTTAGCTGGCTATGGACGCTTATCTAGAGATGATAATGGAAGCTAGATAATAGGTTATTTTGGGAAAATCGGATTAACAAATTCCTTGGTGGCAGAGTTATAGAGTATACGACTGTGAAAAGGCAAGCGATGAGACTTTGCTGACCAAACAAGAGTCACAAAAACTACCCTTAGCAGAGGGTTTAGAAATAAGTGGTAAATCATAACTAGAAATTAATAAAGAGCTAGTCTTGGGCGCTGGGTGCCCAAGACGAGCGTGCCAAACATCCGCCGACGTACGAACGCCCAACAAAGCAAACTTCTCTGGATTTTTGAGGTAATGGACTAGAGGGCGGATATGATAGCTGCCAGTAGTGCATGTCCCGGTTGCCAGAGTGTCCCCCGACGTGAGATCCTTAACATTAAAAGCATGAGGGAAGAATTCCATAGAGACGTTATTATCATGAGTAAACCGATGAACAGATAACAAGTTGTGTTTCGAGGCAGGAGCACATAAAACATTATTCATACGGAAAGAACATGACAGAAACTTAATATAAGATGTACCAGTATGAGTGATATGCATGCCCGAACCATTAGCAACAGTGACCTCGTCAGTGCCATCATATTCAGAGTGATGGACAAGGTTGTTCAGATCTCCCGTGAGATGATGGTTTGCGCCAGAGTCCACCATCCAAGAGTTCGGTCCGTAGGCTACATGGTTCGGTCCGTGGGGTGGTGTGTGCGCCACGTTGGAAGTGGGATTCAATAAGTTCTACAGTTTGTAGCAACGAGAAGATTCGTGGTTGGGCTTGCCACAGATTTGGCAGACAACCTGTTCATGAGCATGATGAGAAGTATGAGTAAAATTGGAACCACCATAACCAGAGAGCAACCTACCTCGACCACCATGGGAAGGACCACGTCCACGAGAGAAGGAACCGCGCCCCCTCGAATTAGGGCCACGCGAAAAAGGTGAACCACAGCCAGATCCAAGAGAGGTAGTGTTTGGAGTGGCGACGAGAGTCGTGGTCTTCGCCTAAAAATGCTTAATATAAGACTCATGAGTGACCAAGGCATTTTGGAGTTCGGCAAACGAGAGCGGCTGCTCACAGAGACGGATGGACGTCGCTATGTCTCGGTAATTTTCTCCAAGTCCGTTAAGGACATAGAGCGTGACGTCGTCAAGATTGAGGGGTCGGTCGAGCATGGCAATTTCGTCGACCTTCGATTTGATTTCAGTGAGGTAGTCGGTGACGGAATGAGCACCAAAAGAGATGTTGTTAAGGGCGTCCTTTAGCGCCATGATCCGTGTTCGATCAGAACGAGCGAAGGCTCCCATGAGGAGGACCCACGCTTTAGAGGAGGTCTTGGCGCAATGAATGAAGGAAAAATCTCCGGCGACATGGAGCCAATTAGGGCGGAGAGAATAAGTTGATCTTGTTGGAACCAGAAACGATGACCAGCCTCATCGATGGCAGGAGGGCGTGGATGAGTGCCCTACAAGTAACCAATGAGGCTCATGCCAGCAAGAGTTGAGACCACTTGCAGTCGCCATGACAAGTAGTTAGTAGGCGTAAGGCGGAGGGTGAGATGATGGTGATTGGAAACGTAGATGATTGAGGATGGAACGTCATCGGTGGGTGGAGGTTTGGATGAAGCAAAGCTACCGCCACCGGAAGTGTTATCGGAGTGGGCGGAGGCGTTGTAGGCGTTTGACATTTTTTGTTTTTTTGTTTTTTTGTGGTGGAGAGAGGCGGCGGATTAGGGTTGTGAGGGGAGAGGTGGCGGACGACTGATTATGGAGAGAGTGAGAGGATCGTGAAAATTGTAAGGTTATTATTGGCCTCGTGATACCATGTGGAGAAATATTATTGATGGTATATTTTACAATCGTAATGTACAAGAGTTGTAGCTATTATATACTACTCTAATCTTAGCCTACAAGTAAGGAATAATCTATACAAGGTAAGTAGATAAAATCAAATCAGTCGCTATTTCTTATCTAGAGAAGGAGGATCCGGAGATATGGTAATATCTCTAATAACGACAAGGTCTTCTTTTGACTTTGGAGATGAAGTGCTACAACATGTGTTGAATTTTGCGTATCTATTTAATGAACACGAACAAGAATTGAAAATAATTAACTTTTATTTAAATGGAATCGAAGTGATTCAATTCAACAATGGTGTACTTTGATGAACTGTTACAATGATCGCGAGGGAGAATTCTTCTCCCCTGAATTCACGACTGTACAATCTGAAATTGAAAAATGAATAAAATAACTAACTAACCAACTATATATACAAACTAACTCCCAACGACTCTATTAGTTGGAGAGCTAAAAACGCAAAATAAAATAGCGACTTTCTTGAAGAGGAAAGACGCGGTAAACAAGATAACGGCTATTTATATAAAAGGAGACTTAGAATTAATTTTTCTTAATCTTGTAACATTATCATCTGAGGATGATAATTATACTCTAATACCCCCTCCCCACAAAAGGAGCATGGATATTCAACATGCCCATCTTGAGCATCATTTGGTTGAATGGCTGTAGAGAAAGAGGTTTTGTAAATATGTCTACAATTTGGTGTTGGTTGTTGATATGAAGAACTTTGATTGCTTCTTATTGTACTTGTTCTCGCACAAAGAAGCCGTCGATTTGAATGTTCTGGGTGCGTTCATGGTGGACATTATTGATGGCAATACAAGTTGCACTCTTGTTGTCTGTTTATGAAGTGGGAGGTTTGAGTTGTGGAATGTGCAAGTCAGTGAGAAGTTGCTTGAGCTAGAGAACTTCACATGTGGTTGATGCAATGTCTCTATACTCAGCTTTAGTGGATGACCTGCTGATTGTGGGTTGTTTCTTTTCTTACCATGAAACTAAAGAATCTCCAAGATAAACAACAAATCATGTGATGCTTCTTCTGGTTTCTTGACAGCCCCCCAATCACTGTCACAAAAAGCTTTGAGGTGAGGTTTTGTTTTGGCTGTGAGAAAGATACCCTTACCTGGAGTGGATTTGAGATATCTAAGTATCTTGTGGGCAGCTGCAAGATGAGCATTAGTATGTTGAGACATAGACTGAGTTAAACATTGAATACTAAAACATAAGTCGGGTCTAGTGATAGTAAGGTATAAAAGCCTTCCAACCAGTCTTCTGTAAATGGAAGGATCAATTAGGAGATCAATGTCATCATTCCTCAACTTGGTTGTGAAATCCATGGGAGTGTTGGATGGCTTGCAACCAATGTAACCTGTTTCAGTGAGGATGTCCAGAGCAATTTTTCTCTGGCAGAGAGCAATGCCATTGCTGCGTCTAGAAACCTCGATTCCCAGTATATATCTAAGTTCTCCAAGATCCTTGATGGTAAACATGTCATCTAGGTGTTGATTAATCTTGTTGGTTTCAGAGAGGTTATTACCAGCCAAAATAATGTCATCAACATAAACACACATAATAGTAATACACTTATAAGTTTTAAGAACAAATAGTTAAACATCTAAGATAGTTTTCTTGAATCCATTATAAAGAAGACAATTAGTGAGCTTAGTGTAACATTGTCTTGAAGCTTGTTTTAAACCATAAAGACTTTTCTTTAAAAGACAAACTCTTTTATAGAAGGATCACAATAACCCGGGGGAAGCATATATATCTTTTCATCTAAGTCACCATGTAAGAAAGCATTATTGACATCTAGTTTATGGAGAAACCAACTCTGAGAAGCAGCAAGGGCAATAAGGACTCTAACAGTGGTGATTTTAGCTACAGGATAGAAGGTGTCAAAATAATCAAACCCTTATTCTTGAGTATAATCTTTGGCAACCAATCTTGCTCTAAACCTTTCTATGGTCCCATCAGACTTGTATATGACATTGTAAACCCATATGCAACATATACAATGTTGACCAGGTGGAAGATCAGTCAGTAGTCGAGTGTTAGTCTTTTCAAGAGCCTCAAGTTCATTCTTCATTGCTTTCTGCCAATTTGCAGATTTTTTAGCTTGAGCAAAGGTTTTAGGCTTCTGAATATTGGTAATAGAAGTTGTAATAACAAATTCTTGATCTCTGAAATTAAAAGACAAGAAAAGATTACAAAATAATTTTGAATATATTTAAAGTACAATTTGTGTTTCAATCTCTCTATTTGATCATCTGATTCTTTTCTGAAACAAATAATCTTGAGATTTGGTTGACTTGAGAGAGGATTTGATTTTGATCTCTTCCACGCGTATTTGAGTTGAATGTTAATCCAAGGACTTTTGAGCTTGATCTTGAATTAGCAATCGACTTGACTTGATTTTTGCGATGAACAGTTTGAACTTCGTCTTGACTTCTTGAACTTGTTGAATGCCAATCTTCTTTAGAGGAATCTTGATCTCCAAAAGGATATTTTGACAAACGTTGATTCGAGGGCTTGATGACTTGATCTTGGATCGAACGAAAACTTGATTTGGAATTTGATTTGAAGGTTAATGAAAGCCGATATGATCTTCGTCATCAACTCTTTGGATATATTGGGCTTTGATCTTCTTTGAATGGACTTCAATCTTCAAAAATGGTTTTTCTAGGGTCTTGTGACTTGATATCGGATTAAATGGATTTTTGGCTTGAAGATGGATGAAGAGCGGTATGAACATGGTTTTGGATTTGTTGCATTTCTTGGAGTTTGATCTTTTTCGGCAGAAGTGCGATCTTCAAAAACGGTTTTTGGATGGAATTGAGATTTGGCGGCGGATTGAAATGAGTTCTTTATGAAGAACATCTTGAAAATTGTTGAAGAATGCCTTCAAGATTGCTGAGCTTGTTGGAGAGAATTTGTTAAACTTCCTTGCTCTGAATGCTTGAAGGTTGAATTGTGATTTTTCTTTTTCAAGACCACCTCTATTTATAGTTGTGGAGTGAATCTCAATTAGATCTCTTGATGAGATGAATGTTTGTGATTGCGTCTACAATTTCTTAATTTGGAAGACTTTATCTAAGTGAATTTTCTTTCCATCTCTTGAAGATTGAGACTTGGAGGAGAAGGCTTTCCATGTCTTGAGATTTGATGAGCAATTATTTTCTTGTCTTAAAATTTAATTAATATTATTATTCAATCCCTCAAAATATTATGATTAAATAATCTATATTTTGTATTTCTTGCATCTTAAGAGTTACCATTATTTAGACATAAAATTAATTTGTCTACAAATTGCCCCATCGGGACTTGTTCACTATTTGCGTTGAAACGCATGTGTGTAAGTCTTGACATATTTCTTCTTCTTGTTCTCGTACTTAAATTCAACCACCATAAATCCACTTCATGATTTTGGATCTTTTGTGAGCTTCAACATTGAATCCATCAACTTGAATGTTGCATGGGAATTTTTTTCTTGGGGAGGGGGGGTGGGGGGATATTACTGGGCTAAGAATGAACTTCTAGTTGCCTATTTATCCAATGAAGGAATCAAGTCAAAACATAGTTCACAATTTGTTATTTTGCAACTCACAATTTATACTCGTGCATCATGGAGCGTTTTATTTGGATATTTGTAGACAGTTTTATCTCATATAAAGGTGGCTTTGACTTGAAGAATTTGTAGACCTTTTTGCTCGTGTCTAGGAGACTAGGCGATTTGAAGGATTTGTAGACCTTTTGGCTCGTGTCTAGGAGACTTTCACATTTTTTTTGAAGACTTGAGAAACTTGTAGACCTTTCGGCTCGTGTCTAGGAGACTTGAACATTTGAAGAATTTTCTTTGAGTTTAAATATGCAAACAGTTTATACTTATGCTAAGAAGATTATTGATAACTTATACTCTTATCAAGGAGTATATATTTTTTGGCGCTTAATTTGAGGACTTGAGATAGTTTAAGCTCGTATCAAGGAGCATATTGGCCGTGATGAGATTTGATGTTGCTCGCTCTTCATTGTCACTGTCGTCATCTGTATCATCACTTTCAATATCAAGGCCATGAGTTGAGTTTTCTTCTTTAATAGAGTTTACAGTTGCCTCTATGTTATGCGCTCGCGTCGCCAATTCTTCAAAGTTTCTTGGTTTGGTTCCTTGAAGTATGTAAGAGAGACCTCAATTCATCCCTTGAGTGCAAATCTCTATGGCTGAAGTTTCAGAGAGTTTTTGTTTGCAGCTTAATGATAGCTTTCTCCGCCTATTGATGTACTTAATCACTGGTTCGTCTTCTTGTTGATGAGAAATTACAAGTTCAATCATGCTCATAGTATGCCGAGTGATATAAAAGCAATTGAAGAATTCGGTTTGGAGATCGTTCCAACCGTCAATGGAGTTTGGTTCAAGATTAGTGTACCAATCAAAGGCAAAGTCTTCTAAGGACCGAACAAACTGCTTGACTAGATGATCTCAATAAGTTTCAGCACTATTGTAAGTCTCAATGAAGTGGGAAACATGTTGTCTTGGGTCTCCAGTCCCGTCGAATTTTTAAAACTTCGGAGGTTGATAGCTTTTCAGCATTTACAGTTGCTCAATTCTTTGTGTGTAAGGCTTTGCGTATGCTTTGGAAGTCTTGTGTTGAGCTTTATGACCATTTGTAACTTCTTCAATGAGCTTCTTCAATTGATCGACAGAGACAAGGCCATGTGGGGAAACTTGGATTTGTTTGTTTGAGGACTTATAATATTCTCCAACTTCAACATCTTAAATATTTTTCTAGGAAATTTTGTGTGCATCATGGCGCCTTGCTCTTCCTTCCTTGAGAAATTTGACTTGTGGAAAAGAGAAGTGTCTTGGATTCTTTCACTTAGGACTTCATCAAACTCGTAAGCTTCAACTCCTTGAGTAGCATTTTTATGCGCCATGCTTTGATCGCCGTTTTCCACGAGCTCTTTCTTTTGGAGATGAGGAAAGACTTCAATTTCGTTGATTGTAGTCTTGATGCATCCTTGAATTTCAATGTTGTTAGTGACTTCTTTGGGATTTTCAACTCCTTCTTGGCACTCTAGCTTTTGGAGAAGATGATTCAAATGTTCATCACGTTTAAGAGTTTAATTTGTAAGATTTCAATGGCTCTTGCAAGCGCCACAACCTGCTCTTCTATCGAATTTGCTTGACCATCTTCTCTAGCTTCATGCCTTGCCCTCGATACAAATGAAACTTTCAACATTGGTTGCAAAGAACCTCCGCTTGTTGCCCCCATTGACTTGTCTATTGTTGAGCAACACATACTTCTCGTAACTTCAAATTTGAGACTTGTGGAAAAGAGATGAGAGGTAGAGACTGTCCCACTAGGCGTGCCAAACTTGTAATAACAAATTCTTGACCTCTGAAATTAAAAGACAAGAAAAGATTACAAAATAATTTTGAATAAATTTAAAGTACAATTTGTGTTGCAATCTCTCTATTTGATCCTCTGATTCTTTTCTCAAACAAATAATCTTGAGATTTGGTTGACTTGAGAGTGGATTTAATTTTGATCTCTTCTGTGTGTATTTGAGTGCGTGTATTTGAGTTGAATGTTAATCCAAGGGCTTTTGATCTTGATCTTCGTCTTCACTTCTTGAACTTGTTGAATGTCAATCTTCTTTGGAGGAATCTTGATCTTCAAAAGGATATCTGACAAACGTTGACTCGAGGGCTTGATGGCTTGATCTCGGATCAAACGGAAACTTGATTTGGAATTTGATTTGAAGGTTGATGAAGAATGATATGATCTTCGTCTCAACTCTTTGGATATATTGGGCATTGATCTTCTTTGAATGGACTTTCAAAAACGGGTTTTCGAGGGTATTGTGACTTGATCTCGGATTAAACAGATTTTTGTCTTGAAGATGGATGAAGAGCGGTATGAACTTAGTTTTGGATTTGTTGAATTTCTTAGAGTTTGATCTTTCTCGGCAAAAGTGTGATCTTCAAAAATTGTTTTTTGGATAAAATTGAGACTTGGCGGCGAATTAAAAAAAGTTCTTTACGAAGAACACCTTGAAGATTGTTGAGCTTATTGGAGAGGATTTGTTGAACTTCCTTGCTCTGAATGCTTGAAGGTTGAATTGTGATTTTTCTTCTTCAAGACCACCTCTATTTATGGTTGTGGAGTGAATCTCAATTAAAATCTCCTGATGAGCTGAACGATTGTGATCGCGTCTACAATTTCTTGATTTGAAAGATTTTATCTAAGTGAATCTTCTTTCCATCTCTTGAAGATTGAGACTTGGAGGAGAATGCTTTCCATGTCTTGAGATTTGATGAGCAATTATTTCCTTGTCTTAAGATTTAATTAATATATTTATTTAATCCCACAAAATATTAGGATTAAATAATATATATTTTGTATTTCTTGCATCTTAAGAGTTACCACCATCCAGACACAAAATTAATGTGTCTACAGAAGCTGTAAAAGCTTTATGGTTTGAGCCAAGATGATCTGTAGTGAGATATTTCTTAATGGGATATCTGATTTCTTTATCAATGAGAGCCAAATTAGCCTTATGAAGGGATTTAGGTAAATCATATTTGTATGCATTCAAATATGTAGGAGGTGCAACAATCATAATGGACTTTCTAGTGGGAACAACAATAGTAGTTTCAGCGTTACTTGGTGCATCAACACCATGATGCACATGGTCAGGGATTGGAGTGTGTTGTGAAGTTGCTGGTGCCACTATGGAAGTAGTAAGCCCAGAGTGAAAGAACTATCAACCTCTTGTTGGATTTCCATGTCTGGAGTTTGGGGCATGTTGTAATAAGAGTTGTCTCCAGAGTTGTTGTCCAAGTGATCTGGTTGTATGGCATTATGAATAGTTGGTGGGTCCTGCAATCTTGAACTAGAAGGCCTAATAAAAGAATCTGTACACAGTCTAGTTTGTTAGTAAACTCACGAGTAAATAACTTTTAGTTCTAGAGGGATAGCCAATAAAACACATTGTACTGCTCTAGGGTCAAACTTGTGTCTCTGAGCAGGAGTGTGGAGGCATCGCATAAACAACCAAACACTCTAATTAATGAATAATCAGGAGGTTTGTTAAAGACCGTTTCATAAGGTGCCTTGTTGGCAATAGTGTAAGAAGGTAACATGTTTATAATAAAAGTAGCAGTGCTAATGAAATTAGCCCAATAATCAAGAGAAAGATAAGATTGAAATCTAAGGGATCTTGCCACTTGAAGTAGATGTTGGTGTTTCCTCTACACAAGCCCATTCTACTGTGGAGTTTCAACACAGCTAGTTTGATGAGTGATGCCAAGGAAACTATAAAACTCAGGCATCATGAATTCCAAGCCATTATCACTTCTAATAGTTTTAATACTCATAGAAAATTGATTTAACACTAGTTTGTAAAATTTCTGAAGAATAGGCCTAACTTCAGATTCAACTGAATGAAAACATTATGAGCTAATGGTGGTTCAATTAACCAATCAAAATTGCATATCATATGATCAGTGGCCCCTGTGTCAATGATCCAAATATGACATTTCCTAAAACCAGTACTCGAAGTAAAAGCATAGGAGTTAAGAATACCAGAGGCTGCAGTATCAGCATAGTGATGTGTGGTGGTTTGCTCAGGTGCATGCTTCTTGTTCTGGTCCAGTTCCTGAGCTAGCTTGAAAGCTAGAAATTTATCAAAAGCTCATAGTTAGTAGACTGGTGGGAGGCTTGTTGACTGGTCGAGGGAGCATGATCACTCATTTGAGATGGTACCATAACTAAGTTGGCATTGTGAGCTGGAGTGAATCTCTTTCCAGTGGGGCCATCCCAACCAGAAGGGTATCCAGAGATCTGGAAACACTTATCAACATATGGCCATTGTAGCCACAATGAGTGCATCTAAGTTTCTTCTTTTCTTGCTTTGTAAGAGGTGATTTTCCTTTGTTGCCAGTCTGATGTTGAGTGATGTTACCTCTGGGCTGGTTATCTTGATATGTCCTTTGTCTAGTAAAAAGAGCAAAAATAGTAAATCACAGCGAAAAATTAGGATCGTAGGTATCTAGCGAGTGATACCCTGTTGAATTGTGCGTATCAATTTAATCAACACGAACAAGAATCGAAAACGATTAACTTTTTTTAAAACGAAATTGGAGTGATTCGATTCAACAATGGCGTACTTCGACGAACTGTTACAATGATCGCGAGGGAGAATTCTTCTCCCCTGAATTCATGATCATAAAATCTAAAATTGAAAATGAATAAAATAACCAACTAGCCAGCTATATATACAAACTAACTCCCAACGGATCTATTAGTTGGAGAGCTAAAAACGCAAAATAAAAGAGCGACTTTCGTGAAGAGGAAAGATGCGGTAAACAAGATAACGGTTGTTTCTATAAAATAAAACTCGAGCTTAATTTTGTTAATCTTGTAAAATTATCATCTGAGGATGATAATTATACTCTAATAACTTGAATGTGGACTCGGACTCTCACGCAAGGCGTTGATATAGACCACCATATGAGGCCTATGGTTGAAGACTGCCGACAATTGCAATGTGATATCAATAATTCTCACATTTATAGAGAAGCAAATCGATGTGCAACTTTTAAAATCACAAAACATAATTTGCTTACTTATATGGGATAAAACTTCAAACCCAGTGAACTATGACCACTTTTGTAACATGCCCCCGAGAAACTTAATAAGCGGATTGCTCTCTAACCTTTGTCAACCTGTTCGTTTTACCCTAGTGTGTGTTTTCGGTGATTTTTCGACCACAAACTCATCGTGAAATTATTTTGAACAGAATCTTCTTCTCCTCAAGATGATTTCGATGGTGGTGACAATATCCCAAAATTCATAGCCGGTACACGGAAAACTTGATTTTAATTCATAGCCGTTACACAAGTGTTCTTCAAATTTTCCAGAAATGTCTCGAATTAAAACAATTTTTTTTGTGTAATGGCTTTGAATTTTATGATACCGTCACCACCACCAGAATCGTCTAGACGAGCAGAAGATTATGTTCAAAATAATTTTTTTGCCGGTTTTTTGGTCGAAAAATCGCCGAAAATATACAGTGGGGCAAGTTGACACAGGTTAAAGGATAAACGCTTATTAAATTTCTTGGGGGTATGTTGCAAAATGATCATAGTTCATAGAATTTGAAGCTTTTATCCCTACTTATTTTTTATGAGAATAATGTTCCATGTACAAAACTTTTGAGTAATTTGTCTAATATTTTTTCATTTCTCGAGAGAGCTAAGACTTATGAGTTATGAGTCTATTGGCAGTGATACGTAGCATAAATGCCATTAGTTCATTAGTAAAACATTGGAGTACAATCAAGAAGCATTGCATCAAAAGTAAAACATTGGAGTACAATCAAGAAGCATTGCATCAAAATCTCATAACTACTCATTGCTGACTCTAATTATGTGAATCAACATGAGCAGAAAAAACTAAAAAATACAATGCTTCTCTTTTAGGAAGTCATGGATGTTAGTTAACGCTTTTTACATCAAACTTCATCTACTTCAAAAGATGCACAGAAACTTTACCCATTTTTTCAGTAACTACCCAAAATTTTACTTTTTTGCCTATGCACACACCCTGTCCTAATGAAGCATGCTGATCGACGTATCGTGATCCTGTAGATACCTCTCGGCAATGGCAGCATGCATTGCCGCCCCTACGGGCAGCGCATCTTCATCGATCATGAAATGTGGCGAATGTGCCGAGTGTACCGCCCCTAATGTTTCGTTCCTTATACCAATGAAGAAAAAGGCTGCGGGGATCACTTCCGAGTAAAACGCGAAGTCCTCCGCCCCCATCATTGGCTCCACGTATTCGAAATTTTCGGATCCTAATAGATCTCCGGCAGATTTCTTAACATGCTCGTACATTTGGTTGTCATTCACCATTGGTGGGTAGATTTTGTCGGAGTTTTTGAAGAAATCGACTGTCGCCGAGCATCTGTAGACCATAGCTTGGGCTATTATGACCTGTTTTTAGATGTTTCAAAGTTTTATATCCAGTACTTTTTCTAAGAAATGTAACAAATGTTTTGAGTGTATATACAAATAGTTATTGACTTACTTCCTCTATTCTTTTGAGAAGAAGGTTAAAGCTTGTGTTGGAAAATGCCCTCAATGTGCCGCCAAATTCAACACTTTTTGGTATCACGTCAAGTCCATCTCCGCTGTCCAAAAACGTAACAGAGACCACCTGAAAAAAATTAGGAAAAGAAGTAAATAATGGATAGTGTACAAATAACTTATTTATTTAGTGTTCATAATTAGGGGGGAAATTATAATGTCACACTTCAAGGGGAAAAATAAGTTCAGACTAGACCAAATTTCATGTAATCATATCCATAAACTTGTGCTCACCTGGGAATCTAGTGGATTCGCTTCTCGTGAAACGATGCCCTGTAAACTGATCACGGCAGCTGAGGCGGCCAGCACTGGATCAACCCCATGTTGACCCGGTTCACCGGTTATCACCGCCTTGAAGAAGCCGCAACCGGCAAGTAAAGGACCGGGTCTTGACCCAATGACTCCAGTAGGGAGCAAATGTGATACGTGCATTGCAAATATAGCCTCAACATCTTCAACGGCGCCATCGCCAATCATTTGTTTTGCTCCATTCCCAGCTTCCTCTGCCGGTTGAAATAGCAGTATCACTGTCCCCTATTATCATGCACGCAAAAAATTATAGCTTTATCAGTAAAAGATGCGACAAGTAATTTTCGAATAACATGACAAGATGCGAATCCAGAAATATCGTTAAAAGGATCTGGCTCTGAATCTTAGTGACATGCACATAATCATCCCACATAGTTGTACCTCGGCTAATGGTCACAACATTAGCTTTTTCAGTAAAAATCAAGTGGGACGGATAACAAAAGTCTCAATAATTTGTGTAACGTGACATGAAACGGATTCAAAATCATCGTTACAATTATCTGGTTGTTTTCTACGGCAAGCTGTTACATCGAAGATGGTTTACTCTAAAATACATCAAACATAAAGACAAGCGAAAAAAGATAAAAAAAAATGGAAACATCATACCAGCAAGAATCTACATTCACTAACATGCCCCATGAACATGACCCTTTGCTTATACAAACCACCCCCCACATGGTTATACTTATATATATCTCTGCTCAAACAAGACACGATCCGCATGTCTCATCGATCGACCTACTAATGTGTAAGATTTGTCTGCTAGAAAATGAAAGATAAAAAAGTATCGCCCCCACATTGATCATAAAGCTCTAAGATGACAACTATGCGTGGCCAGTTTTAATCCAAATTTGGCTCTTATTTTTCCCAAGAGTCGCATCCAAAAAGCGACCACCAATCTACTGTTTCACCTTCTTCCAAACGTTTATATTTGGTCCATGCAATCAAATCCCATTTGAGAAAGTTTGGGTGTAAAAGACTCCTCGTTCGAGTTAAGAAAAAGACATGATAAAAGAAGTACTAATTCGGGGTTACATAGTATGATGCAAATGGTCCCCAAGTACTAGCAATTGGTTGGCTGTCATATTCAGAAGAATAACATGAAACTTCTTACTACAATTAATTAAGGATGGGATCGTTGAGAGATTAGACACTAATTGCTTCAGATAGTGCTTCGAGCACAGCCTCTAACTTCACTTTCAGGAGCTAATTAAGAGGTTAACATTCCACCATTATTGATGATAATGCTTCTAATTATAGTCATAATTAAGATATTATGCCGACCAAGAGACGTCTAATAATCGACCTTGCCCCTTAAAGAAAGGGTCGTGATCGATTGGCACCGTCCACCAGAAATGAATGAAAACTACACCTTCGAGGAAAAGGTGTAAAATGTGAAATTACAAGCGAGAAAAGTACGTTATGTATTTATTTTGCGATATGATCCTCCTCTACAAAAAAAAATTGAGTATCCGAGTTTCCAAGAGGACCACAACAAGCTACCGCTAGTGCCCCTAATCGTTTCTTGTGATTGAGGGTGATTTTTTTAAAAATAAATAATGAGTTTTTGAGCAATCAAAAGGGTGTTTTTGTCCTGATTCCGCGCAAAACGGTTTTTAAATACAGTTGTTCGTAGATATTTAGTTTCAAAGCAGGTAAAAATTGATACTAGCTCCCAAGAAAAGTTAAAAAGCTAATAATCTGAATGTCTACCTTTTTAAAAGCTTTCAGTTCAAATGCTTAATGCCAAGCTACATGAGTTTGATGCTTTATTTCCTAATATACTAACTAAGCCTGTCATATAAAGTAGTTCCCTCCTTTTCATAAAAAAAGGAAACCGAACTGAACTATATATAGTAGGCATTTCCTTTACCCCTAAAAAGCAAGAATTAGACAACATAAAATAGTCTAATATACTCCAAAAAGCTAACAACATCAACTTAGCTTTTTGATTCTTGATTCTTGAAGCAACATAAAAAGCATAAAATCAAAGCATCAAACAAACTGATCAGCATTACACATTTCTATCATGTGCAATTTCTACCAAATCGCAAGATCTTATACGGATCATTAGACAAACATTAAATAAAAAAAAAAAACTTACGTGACATATCAATGCATGCATCTACTTAAAGTAAGTGATACGACGTACCTTTAAGCGGTTTTCACGAGCCTTCAAAATCTTAGCCGCGCCTAGGAGCATCGCCACGTGTGCATCGTGCCCGCAAGCGTGCATCCTGCCGGGGTTCTTGCTCTTGTGCTCCCATTCAACAGCTTCCTGTTAGTACATTAAAGAAGATTAATGAATTATACGCATTCTCTTTTTCTCTTTTTTTAAATAACTATTTTGGAAAGAAGAGTCTAGTTTGGCACCATCATAAAACCTTTCTTGGTTAAAAGTTGAAGCAAAAGACATCTAAAAATGACCTCTTTTATTTTTCACAAGAACATGGTTGATGGTCCCCCACTCTTCACCTAGTAATCTACACAAAGTCTATAGGACATGTGCCTATAATGCTACATTTAAAAGTTTTATGACATTAATACAATTCTTGTCTACATAAAGTCTCTACGTAACATCTGACGACAACTTTATCACGGTTAAAAAAAAAGGGATTGATATTCTTAAAGATAAATAGT
The DNA here is from genome assembly GCA_948329865.1 of Linaria vulgaris. Lineage (NCBI taxonomy): Eukaryota > Viridiplantae > Streptophyta > Magnoliopsida > Lamiales > Plantaginaceae > Linaria > Linaria vulgaris. The sequence continues at coordinate 7,012,718 of OX415249.1, read as the reverse complement.
ACAGATAAAGAAAAAAACTATCATAGACAAACATATGTATCATAGAAAATAAAAACATTAATATATAAACAATTATTTTTGTAACCATGTTTCCTTATCTAAACACTCACGTCAATACTGCATTAACCTTGAAAAGATAAAGACGCAAACACACCACCATGTGCTTAAAGCTTAACCAATAAGAGGTGAATGTACACTCAACTACCCATGAACTGGTTCATTAAGGTCACACCAACATTAATGTCCATATATCTTAAAGCTATTGGTCGCACAAATTTCAGTACCGAATTTTGACAACGCAATAATCAAATAGGAAGCTGGGAGTACGTAAGAACGTTTGACTACAATTTTTGTCACATGTTTGAAAAGGTACTATATCAAATATGATAGTCAGAACCCTTTATGTTCCATCCATAAAAGGTCTATGGTCTAAGCATGTCGCACCCAAATTTGGAGAGCGTCTGGTGTGTATACCCCTCCCACATAAGAGTGAGCTCCACAAACATGGGGCCCAGTTGAGACCCACCAGTCTCACCCCTCTGTGGGAGGGGTCTGTTCAGACAATCCCCAAATTTGTTACAGTATCTAGGGATCTGGTGTGCTCTTCGAAGCACAACTCTCTCTACTCACTTACTTAGAGGTGGTCCTATCATACATGAGGCCCACCTCTACGTGAGGAGGGTGAGTTGTTAAGAGCACATTAGACAAATCCGAGTATGATCTAGTCATTGAACCAACTCGATTTGCACGCTATTGAGTTTAGTCCGGATTTTATCTCGATCCCTACGCGGTGGCGGATTCTCTCGTCATTAAAATATACAAAGACAAAACACCATCATCATAAATTAAGACTATGATAGAACCATGCACCACTTATTTCACATTATTTACAGTTACATCATACCAAAAAATAAACCTACCATAATAACTTTTTTTTTGCTGTATGATAATTAACTAACATTACAAAAACAAAAGAACAAATAATAAGAAAAGTAAAAACCTTTCACATGGTTAGCCTTTTCTTTTCAAGTTATTGCGACAACCCGAAGATTTACCTAGCGATTCTCACGTCATAAAAAAGAAAACAAATAATAAGAAAGATACCTGAATTGGCAAAGCATCCATGTCAGCTCTAACCGCCACAAAAGGCGGTTCACCGCTTCCAATCAAGGCTCTAATACCGGTGCCGGCCAATCCGGTACGGTAAATTACCTCCAGTTCGTCCAGTTCCTTCCTTATAATCAAACTCGTCTCATATTCCTCGAAAGCCAATTCGGGAAACTCGTGTATTCTCCTCCTTAACGCTTTTACCCATTTTACAAACTCTGTTCTTTTAGCGAATTTTAGTATTTCAGCACTACATGCCCTGTTCCAGTTAAAGCTGCAATCTTTTCCTTCAAAATTTTGTGATAAAGATGATGAAAAGGAGTGGTTTTTGAATTTGAAAAGTGGGTTTAGGACAGTGGAGAGTGAGGATTCGAAGGTTGTAAAATCATGGGTTTTTTTTGATGATGATGCATTGATGATTATGATCATGCAAGAGACTGTGAGGAGAGAGTGGATTAGTGAAGTTTGTTGGAAAAACTTCATGATTAGTATGTTTTTTCTTTTCTTTTTCTTTTTTTATGAATATTGTATTATGGGCGAGGGATAGATTTGTTGAGTTTGTGGGAGTTATTGTGAATTTTATATGGAGTTTTGTGAACAGAGGAAGGAAGGAAGGTAAAATTGTAGAAAAATGGTCATATGTTGTTATTAATTTGATAAATGACCCATGTGTAGTTTTTATTAGAGAAATATCCCTTGTGAAGTTTAAGCAATTAATTTAATTTATTTGTACGTACGGACAAATAATTGCGAAAATAAAATTTTTTTTTTTGTATTTGTATCTATTGGATAGATAATAGGTTAATATGGCTCATTTGAGTTTTTCTAATAAGAGGAATGGTCTTGTATTTAACACCAAATTACAAGTTTAATACATGACGTAAAAATCAGAAAGTGCGGCTGACAACTTTAGTAATATTAAAAGATAAAACTAACTACGTAAGCGATGAACATGTGTCTCGCGTATAGTAGGTCAATGCAATTCATGGTCGATGAAACATCTGTTTTATACATATGACGTTGATATAAATGCTTCAATTATCAAATGGTATGCCATTTGATTAATTTATTGACAACAAAAAAAGGTATGTGGATGTTGAAGAGTTATTTGATCGAGCTTGAATCTCAAAGAATACTTGCTAATTTAGTAGAAAGATTATAATTTGTCGTCGTATCGTGATAAAACAGCTGAGTTATATGTATTTTTTTAGAAATTAATATCGTATTACGTTGAGTTTTAATACCTTTAAGAAGACTCCTTAGGGTGAGCTGATTGGTCATGTGACATAGTGAGACAGGTGAATTATATGTCTTTTTTAATTATTTATATGTAAAATATTTCTATAGATTTGTAATGAAATAGTACCAATTATTGTGACTTTCTTTTTAAATGCTTTGAAAAAGTCAGATGATTTATAAAGAGCTCCTAACTATGAAGCTGAATAATCACATGTTTAATCTAAAATTCTAAATCAAAGTTACTCAATGACATAGTCAACTTAAACTTAAACATCAAAACTGATTTGTTTGCTAAACATTAATTATACAGGGGCTATTTGCAGATGAAGAATAATACAGGGTTAAGTTTGCAATTAACTAGGAAGTAGAACTGTATGAAAGAGTCAATGAATGGTAGAGGAGGGGGTGGAATAAAAGCACGTGGTGTTAATTAACGCATGCAAATGTCACGTGTCAAAAGAAAAACAGAAGTTGTCTAGTCATGGACAGATGAGTGGGGACCCACCATTTTTTGTTGAGACAGGTTGTAAGAAATCAGGCGCACGACTCTATTACTTATGTTCTCATTTAAGAGATATTTATAGTATTTTTCAAATATTTATATTATATATTTAGGTGAGCAGAAAAAATTATGATATTAATGATTTAATTCGTTGGTTCTGTCGAATTCGAGAAGAGGGTTACTATAGTCTATATTAAAATAACGGAATTTGTTTTACACTTTATGCAATGCGGTAATTAGCATAAATTCTCCCATGATAAAAGGGACGAAATTCTTGTTTAAATTAAGATTTGTTTGAAACTTATACTTATTCTTATGCTTTTAAAATTTGATACGATAATAATTTTAAATGTGAGAGTTCGTGATTACATATATTAATTTACACATGTCTAAAAAAGAATTACTTGCCGAAATGAAATTGCGTGGGAGTTGGTCGGGCATGTTATATTCCTTCATTTGAGTCAACATTTTTTAATATATACATGTGTAATAAAAAAAATAATACACATATACAGAGTAAAATCCCTAAATACAAAGTAATATTAACATTATTCTCTATTTTATCCTTTTCAAATCATACACCTTAATTTACTCCTATCTTATAGGAAACAAAAGATTCAAGATGAAAAGTTTCTATATATAACATTATAATACGTTTCCTTATTTAATTTATTCTTGTAATCTTTGATGAGCACATTTAGGTGGTGTTTGCAAACTCTAGTGGAAAAGTAGAAGTTTACAATTTTTAGTTAAGCCAAAAGCACCCTCATACCAGCTTGAAGATTGTGAGTTTTTTTAGCTTAAAAAAAGTTTTGTAACCGAAAAAACTAAATTTGCAAACACCCAAAAATCACGTGTTCAAATAAAAAGTTGATTATAGCTTTTTTTAAAAGTTTGCAAACACCACCTTAGTACTGTAAAGTTTGCTTTTTTCTTTTTCATGTAGCTATATTCATGCTATGAATATATTATACAAAATAATCCGTCATTATAGTTTTTTAGCTTATCATATTATGAATACAAAAACTTATTTGCATGTTCTCAATTTGTTATCCTCCAAAAAATATATTATTGGAACAGAAATTGTACGAATGACTTAATATCAAATGGACTTATTTTAAGCCCACACTAATTTCACAAATAAATTCACATCATAAAATGCCATCATCACCAAAAGTGAATAGGACATTTTTCCCTGAATACAGACTTAATTTTTTTTTAATAATTTGCAAAGGCGTGAACTTAATTTATTATATAACTAATCCTAATTAAGTATATAATATTTATTTTGGTTTTATTTCGTTAATGTAACAGAACACGATACAATAATACAATTTGAATATAAATAACCAAAATAATGATAATCCAATAAAATGAACGGACTAACTTTATTCGTAACACGTATTACAATCTTACTAGGTAGGTTTTAATGTAAAATTACAAGATGTTTGAAGCGTATCGAATTGTAGGCATTCGATACTGACGTGTCGAATAGCCTTTGTTCGATGCGAAATGTATAGCAAAGGTTCAGTCTTGAATTCACGTATATCGATCTGATAGATTCGATGTCACCTTCTGTATCAAATTCGATGTGCTCTTCTTCGTATCGAACGTACTGAATTCGATACTGGTACATGTCGAATCGAGTGTGCTCGATTTAGCACGCCTCGAATGAACAATGGTTCGATGCTGACTATGCCAAAGTGACTCTCCAATCAGAACGTACATAAACTACAAGGGGACGAGCTATATATAGCAACCGTTCCGTGGATCCTAATGACAGATGCGGAAAGCGCATCGAATCATATCAATTCAATGCGTAATTCGATGCCTGCATCGAACATTAGTTGTTCGATGCGGTTATTGGTCGACCCAATATGCAAGTGTTGGGCCAACCTTAAAACATACCCATCATATAGTCCCCCCAAGTTTGGGAGACGATGTTGATTAGATATCGGCTTCCATACTTAAAAAATAAATTGTAGATTGTTGAACGGTCGACATTGTACCACCTTTATAAGGCTTTTTACATGCTACCAATGGTTTTTCACTGGTTTGGAATATTCTTAATCATATGTTACTGCGGAATGGATTGTAATTGTTCGCAATCGTTGTCTGACAATTAAAACGCGCATCGAACATGGTGTGTTCGATGCGTCATGTACGTCGCATCGAACGAGACGCATTCGATGCGTTCTGTATGCCACATCGAACGGGACGCATTCGATGCGCTCGTTTGATGCGCTCTCTTGTATGGGCCTGGTGGGCCGTCCGCTGCCTATATAAAGGTAGGGAGTGCTGGGGGGGGGGGGAGCTCATTCTGCTCCTTGCGCATTTTGTCTCTTAGGTAAAACACATCGAACGGGTCCCATTCGAGGTGGAGCGCATCGAACAACATCGATTCGATGCTCTTGGCATCGAACCGTGAGTGTTCGATACGTTGCCTTAGACTTTTTAGTTGATGTAGCCTCATACTTTGATGTTTATTGTTGCTTTTTTAATATGTGCCATTTCATTTCCGTTTATCAGATCAATTAATCAAGCAAACACTATTTCTTCCCGAAATTCAATCAAGGTAAATAACATGCCCTCATTTGTTAGATGTTTATCTTTTCAATAAGTTACCTTTTCATGCATGTTGAGAGATTTGTGAGAGCCGATAGTGTCGTGTTTGCCCGTAGTCAGCTCTCGTTTCTTTTAATTTATTCAGTTATTTCGCGTCAAAGATGGTGAACACTGAGTCAAGATCTGGGAGTGAGTCGAGTAGCGGCTCGAGCTCCAGTTCGATAAACTATGTGGTGGGCCAACCTAATGTTCCCGCGGGTTTGAATACAGCCGTTGTAGATGAAGTTGAGTTAATAGATATAGTAACCATTGATTCACCCTCGGGTTACAATCCTGATGCAAACGCTGATCAAGCAGCACCTCAGGCTGAAAGCGATAATTCGCAAGCGTCATCAACCTGGGATAATCGTGCCCCCAGCGAGACCGGTGAAGACGTAGATTACATCAACAAGGAGTTTGATGATCACGTTGAGGTTCCAGGGATGGCGTATGACATGTACGTTTCCCGCCTCCAACATAGTCGTAAGGGACTCCATGAGAAATTCGACATACCTAATAAGTATAAAATGGTTCTCTCCGGGCCAAATGATCAGATGCACACCCCACCGCCCGGGCATATGACTGTGTTTATTGGTCAGCTCCTCAATGGTCTTCGCTTTCTAATTTCCTTTGAACTAAAATGGCTTCTGAGGAAGATTAATCACGTGCCAACCCAACTCACCCCAAACTCTTATGGGAACTTGATTGGTTTCATTATTGTCATGAAAGCGTTGCGCCAACCTCAAAGTCCCAACGAGTTCTACGCGTTGTTCAATATTGCGAGGCGAGAAGAAGGGTTCTATCACATCAAAGTGCAAACGCATTGCAAGTTCTTGAATGACGGAGCGACGGGATACGGGAAAGATTGGAAGAGACGGTATTTTTATATTGAGGAGAGCTATGAGGGTGAATTTAGGCAATACCGCCGCGATTGGTATAACGGTTCAAGGGTGATGATACCCCTCGACATTTCTACGACTTCATGGGATTGCGAGTTCATCCCTAATTTAGTTCGACAACATCAATTTGATGTCAAAAAATTAGTAGAACGTCGAGTCCTTTCGTTAGTTGGTTCGTCCCCTGTTAAATATAACGTGAGGTTTACACTTGGTATAACTTTGCATCTTATTTTGATATTTTGGATTTGTGTCGAATAAGTATTCTAATGATGTCATATTCTTACAGTCGATTATATTATGGATCGCCATGCCCGGATGAACCGAGCAGTTGCTGCTAATCAAGCTAGCTCGCAGACGAATTCTGTCGCTGATATTCCTCCCCCAAGGAAGAGAAAGAATAAGGGCAAGAAAAACCTTGCCTGACCTTCGACTGCAGCCGCTACCGACTCTGAAGTTGATCCTTTTGAGGATATCTTAGGGGACAATCATGGCGCTGCGCGAGCAACTGCTGAGGCTTCGGAGAGCATGGTAGTTGGTCTAGGCGACAATACCGAATGCGTCGTCCAGACCAAGAAGAGAAAAGTTCATCAAACCCGGTCGCAAACCGGAGGAGCTATTCCACCTGTCGCTCAAACAGGTGGGCCAAGTGCTGCTAATGCCCATGGCCGCGTGACTGGGCCGAGTGCAGGGATTGGGTCTAGCCGGGGCCCACATGCTTGGGCTGGTGGATATGAAATTTCAGAGGCTGGGGCTATCGATCACCTGAAGTCTCTTCTGCCTGGTCTTGTCGTTCCTCTTCCGGTCTCTGCCGAAGAGAGGAGAATGGTGGAGTGCAATACACTTTATTTGTTGACAGCGGTAATAATATCTTCTTTCTGAATTATTTGTTTTTCGACTTGAATTTTAAATGTTGATTTTCTTGCTCATTAATTGTTAGGCTGGCAAATTCGTGGACACTATGTTTGCGGCGCCGATGCAAGCTTGGGAAACGGCCACTGGTGGTGATGCTGCTGCCTTAAAGGCTGCCCTCGATGATAAAGAGAAGGCCTTGCAAAAGGTCAAAGATTATGCCGTGAGGGCTCATGCTGATAGGGAGGCAGCAAAACAGGCTTGGGAGGAGGCTGATCGGCTTAAGGAAGAGCTGACCAAACAAATCACCGAACTCAAGATGGAGGTGGCGACGGAAAGGGAAAATGCTTACAATGCTGACAATGCTGGATATATGCACGGCCTTGGTGAGGTAAAGAATCCCAACTCTTAGCATTTGTATTCCTTTTGTATTTTGTCTTATTAATCTCGTTTGTCCCTATAGGTTTCTCCTCAACAAAAGGTGGAGATTGCCGAAGAATTCCTTCGGAGTAACACCTTCTGAGAGATTAGTACTCGTCGAGGCGATCTCGAAGCTCGTAAGGCTCAGGTTCTAGCCGTCCGCCAATTTTATGTGACGCAGTACATCCGCGGTGGCTTTAAGCCAGATTGGTTGAGCCTTTCTTTGGTGCCTAATCGAGAACCTCTGCCGCCTCGATCGACTTCTCGGCCTAAAGATCCTGACGAGTTTGCCTCGCTGCTCGAGAATGAAAATCTTGTCCTCCGGGGACTCTCACCGCCGCCTCCGATGCCTGAGCCGCATCCCTCCTCTGACGACGAAGAAGAAATTTAAGGCTGCAACCCTAGGGCTTTTCTATTCGTTTTTTTATATGTTTATGAACAATTTTTAATTTAGTTTTATTCGTAGCGCTGCGTCGCCTTTATTTGTTTGAACAATTTGATGACTGATAGTTTCACGTTTCTGAATACTCGTATTGATTTGTTTAATTTTCTAAGCTCATATTCGTTGTCTTTTCTTTCAATTTCCTATACTGGTTCTTTACTTTATTTTGACAACTCGCGGGTTCTTCAATATTCATGAAAACGTTTTCATTTTGTGACAAAGCATTGAGTAGTGTTTTCTCCGCCAGGGTTATTATCATCCTGTTTGATGTTATTTCCCATAGGGATATGTTTTTCTTGTCGTATATTACTTTCCTTTCTTGTACTTTCGTTCAGTCGTTATTATTCACCTTTTGAGAATTGCGGTCATGTTTTTCTGAACTGCGGGTTTTAAATAGCACTTACAGTTTATATGTAGTGTCTGTTCCTTTCTTCTTTTTCAAGCAGTCGTGGTAATAGTTGCCACTTCGGAAAGAACTTTCCGTCCCTCCTCGTCATTTGTGTGAGATTCTGAGTGTCTTGTGCTACAATAGACAGAATCTTCGTCCCTCTTCAGTGTCCATTGGGAATCGCGGTATCTCTTATCGCATTGGGTGGAGTCTCCGTCTTTCTTTTTGCTTCTAGGGATTTTCGGTATCTCGTGCCACGATGGACATATTTTCCGTCCCTTTCGTTGCCTCTAACTTTTTTTTTTGGTATCTCGTGGCGCGATGGACAGAGTTTCCGTTCTTCTCATTGCCTCTAGGGATTTTTGGTCTCTCATACCACGATGGACAGAGTTTCAGTCCCTTTCGTTGCCTCTGGCTTTTTTTCGGTGTCTCGTGCCACGATGGATAAAGTTTCCATCCCTTTCGTTGCCTCTGGCTTTTTTCGGTGTCTCGTGCCACGATGGATAGAGTTTCTGTTCTTTTTCGTTGCCTCTGGCTTTTTTCGGTGTCTCGTGCTACGATGGACAAAGTTTCCGTTCTTTTCGGTGTCTCGTGCCACGATGGACTGAGTTTCCGTTCTTTTCGTTGCCTCTGGCTTTTTCGGTGTCTCGTGCCACGATGGATAGAGTTTCCATTCTTTTCGTTGCCTCTGGCTTTTTTCGGTGTCACATGCCACGATGGACAGAGTTTCCGTTCTTTTCGTTGTCTCTTGGACGTTATGTCCTGCATACAATTTTATCATGCAGATTAGATGGATTTCACATAAAGCAATTGATTAAAAGGAATCTTTTTGAAAAACTGAATCAGATTATGTGAGTAAATCGGAGCTTGAGTCATAGCTCGTTCGCCCTGAATTCCTATGTTGCCTCCCAGACTCGCGTTCTTGGTGTTCCTGTTTCAAGTTGATACACGGTTGCCCCTCATGCTTGTCATGGCAGAGGGGACGAATAAATATTGTTCAAAATACTCAAAATACTAAGGACTCTTATAACTCGAATTAGAATCTTTAATCAATGTGCTCCATTTGCCTGAGAACCAGTACCCTTGCTGCGTCTTCTTCCTGTTGTGGCCGCGTCCGGAGCGAAGTCACGTAACACTTCCAACCTTCTATATGATCTGCTACTACTTCACCTGTGCCGAATGGAGTTGGAAATTTCACCATCTGATGATAGGTTGACGGTAACACTCGGAATGCATTTGGCGTCGGTCTTCCTATGATTCCGTTGTATGCGAAGTGCATGCCAACGATCACATAATTTTCCATAAGTGTTTTTCTCTGTGGCGCTGTACCCAATGAGGTAGGGAGCTTAAGCATACCGATTGGGACTATCTCTGGTCCTCTAAATCCGTGAAGAGATGTTCTCACCGGTTCCAATGTCTGATTATTCAATCTCATTTTGACCAATGTTAAACTGAACAACACATTTACGGAGCTACCGTGATCCACCAACATCTTGGTGACTCCATAATTAGCTATGTCCACTGTTATCACCAAAGGGCTATTTAAATTTGACATTTGAATAGCATGTGCGCTCAATTTTTGTAGGTCTGCTATTGAGAATGTGACTTCTTTATGCGGCATCTCTTCAATTCTTAGTATACTGGCCATATTGACAAAGTTGTCTGATTCCACAAGCCTTGTGATTCTTCTTCGCCCGTTGGTAGAATCCGCTCCCCCTGGTCCTCCTGATATCATATTGATCATACTTTTCCTGGCATTTCCATCTTCAATTTGAGGATACTCGAATAGATGTGGTTCATCGATCATCCTTTGCTTATCCTTCCTAGGGGATGGAGTTCTCTTCCTGCTGACGTTGTTTTTGTTCTTGAACCTTCTTTACAAACTCCACGAGTTTGCCATCTTTCACTAATCGTTCAATTTCATCCTTCAGGTTTATGCAATCTTCAGTATCGTGTCCCTTTTGATTGTGATACTTGCAAAATTGGGGCGAAAGCCTTGTAGCCTTGGATTCCTTCATTGGTCTGGGATCTTTTAGCTAACCTCTCATCTTTGCTGCCCCGAATACTGTCATGATGTGAGAATTTAGGGGCGTATATCGTCTGGGCGAACTCTTCTGGTATTTGTAGTTCTTGCCCCTGTTGTTGTTGTTGTTGTTGTTGTTGTTGTTGTTGTTGTTGTTGTTGTTGTTGTTGTTGTTGTTGTTGTTGTTGTTGTTGTTGTTGTTGTTGTTGTTGTTGTTGTTGTTGTTGTTGTTGTTGTTGTTGTTGTTGTTGTTGTTGTTACGGTTGTTGTAAAGCCCCGTAATTTCTACTAAACAAATCCCAAAACCAGTCCAATAAAAATGACCAAATTAATGACAAAGAAATAATTCGTGCACAACGTTAACAAGACTCAACATTCAACAATCCAAAACTAATAAAGGAAACAACTGACTAGCATGGTTTACAGTCCGACAATTTAAACTTGAACAAACTAGAGGTTCAAAAGACAAAATAACACTTAGGTAACAGCAACTCTACTCCTCCGGATATTCTTCATCTGTTGGTACGAACATGTCACTACCTAAGCTGAGGAAGAAAGAAAGAAATAATGCATGCGTGAGACAAAAATCTCAGTGGTGTTTGTGTTGTGTGTGAAAGGGAATGTCATGCACTTTTATTTTAGAAACGACAGAAAACAAGTAAGCACGTTGGCAGTTAAACAATCAGGCAATCAGACAATCAAGTTATGCTCATCAGATCCACATAAAAGTGCATATTGGTCAATCAGTTCCACGCGTAAAGGAATATACTCATCAATCAGTTCCACATGTATAATATACATGCTCGTCATAAACCACACGTACAAGGATATACATGCTCGTCAATCATTCCACATGTCAAAGAAGTCATGCTCGTCAATACCACACGTCAAAAGAAGACATGCTCGTCAATCATTCCACATGCAAAGAATGCATGCTCGTCAATCATTTTCCACATGCAAAGAATGCATGCTCGTCAATTCCACATGTAAAACTACATGCTCGTCATTCAATTCCACGTGCAAAAATACACGCTCATCATTCAGTACACGTAAACAAATCACAATTCAAGTAATCACGTAACAACTCAAATACTCAGTCAGCAATACACGTCGTCAAACAATAGCACAAGTAAGCGGATAACAAGTACCAACAATCAAGTAACCGTTCAAACAAAAAATTTACTAACATACTATGAACACAATTAACCCAGTATCTGCAATCATATTTGAACACCAACTTTAACAATACAATTCAATTGGTCAAATTAAGTATAGATATACATATATTTACTACTAAAATACACGTAGCACGTACTTTCTTCCCGTAAAATAATATGGTTTTGGGAACACACACCTGTTTGCAACTGCAGAGAAGAAGAAGCCCCAACGAGAGTAAAGCAACGCCTAACTCGAATTTCCTGACGCAAAAGGATCTAGATAAGATTATTGTAAATCCCAGTCCTAACTCACACCAATAACGCCTCGTCTATTCCTTAATCTATGCTAACGTAAGAACATATAACTTTAATTAAGCTTATGTCGCTATAGTTATACATTCACCTCCAGTGTATTAATCTACTATACACAGCCTACTGTACTAATAGAATTATAAAATTGTAATATATATATCCACAGATATAAGCTGCTACACCATGAACAATACTTGATCTAAGTTACATTATACGTACGTGTCAGGGAAAACAAATTACCATAATTCGTATCTCAATTCCATAATAAGCAGATTTGCTCACTTAATTAGTTGCCACGTAAATCCTCCAACAACATATGCAATGTATTACTATACTCCTTAGATGAATGATATAATAACAATGATATAATAATAATTATATATAAGCATGCACAGTACGTTATGGAGTAAAGATCTTGATTTCTTAAGAATTATACTTGTGACCAAATATTCAATTACATGATAATAACCGTGGCCCACCTGTTTTAGGACATGATCAAACTTACAAGGTTTTCATTAGCTGGCAATTTATTCCATGAATAATAAACATAAGATTAACAAAGGAAACGGAAAGTGCCATTACCTGAAGCGGAGAAAGTCAGAATTTGCGAGAAGAAATATTTGACTGCGCTAGAAGACAACTAAACCTTTAACCCTAAAATCTGAATAGTAATAATATAATAGGGTTTTTAAGTATTTGAATTGTAAGCGGATATGTGGTGCTTCTTATCACGTTTCATTAATATAATTGTATTGCCCTTTATTTAAACAATCTGCTATATTATATTTATGCATTTAGTTATAAACGCATATAGGTAAGCTATTAGCAATAATTATAATTTTACTATTTTAAATATGCAAGGCTGGGAAATAATAATAAAACAAATCCTATTAATTCATGCTAAAATTTTGGGGCGTTACAATCTACCCCCCTTAAAAGAATTTGGTCCCCAAATTCCCACTCACTCTAGATTAAAACTTAGGATTGTGGTATTCATATATATGAGGAATAAGAAGAGTACCTTCGATAGTCATATTCGTGTTTGGTTGTTCACCACCTCCCATAGCATACACCCTCGCTTGCGCTTTTGAGTTGCCATTATTTCCAATGTTATGACTCGGAATCTGGTTACCACCGTTAACAGTCTGATTCCCGTGTTGAGATCTTTTCTCAGGACAGTAGCGCCTCAAGTGTTTGTCACTACCACAAATCAAGCATCGACCCATCTTCACCCAACACTGAGTTTCATCGTGATTGGCCTTTCCACAAAATCCACATCCCATGTCTTGCTGACCAGCATTACTCGACACGACATGATGGTTGGACCTATTCTGAGAATTAGGTTTATATTGTTGTACAGGTTTTAGCGCCAAAACTGGATCCTCCACGTCTTGTATGCCATTCTGAGTTGTGCGAGCCTTTTTCTCTGGTGGGTGGATAGCGTCTAACTCTGCAAGTCCAGCTTCCATCTTCCAGGCTTTTTCCACAGCGGTAGAATAGTTTGGGATGTCCATTGCTAGGAGTCCTCTTTGAATACTTGGGCGAAGTCCCTTCACAAACTTTCGAACGAGTCTCTCTTCATCAGCGTGCATATATGGCACGTATTTGACAAGCCTGGTAAACTCTGCATCGTATTGCGCAACACTGAGATTTCTCTGTAGCAGCTGATTAAATTCATCTTCCCGACGTTCACGAACAATCTGCGGTATGTACTTGTCATTAAACTCCCTTGAGAAATTCTCCCAAGTCCTCGCGGTGGCGCGTTGTACCCATCTGATTTCAATCGAGTTCCACCAGTGTCGGGCTGCTCCATCCAATAGAAAGGTCGTAAGTCTCACTTTCTGCTCGTCGTTGTAACTCAAAGCTCTGAATATGTTCTCAATTCCCTCCAGCCATGATTCTGCAATCTGATCATCTGGTTCACCAAGGAAACGTTTTGGCTGAAAGCGTAGGAACCGTTCCAAAGTCTGGTCCGCAGGGGGTTCCTCCCCTCCCCTACCCTGGTTTTGCAATGTTTGGACCAATTGTTGCAATGCTGTGGTGAATTGATTTGTTGCTTCGTTTCCCGTCGGTTGTGCCTCACCAGAAGCTTGTGCGGGTGGTCCTTGTTGTTCTTCATTCTGAACATTATTGTTGCGCCGACGATATGCCGTAAGTGGTACGTTATCTTCTGCAGCTCGAGAACCATTAGCCTGTCTTCTACTTCGACGACGTCCGTTCTCCATTAGGAAGTATGGGGTCTATAATTGAATGTCGCTTCTCAAATAATATCAAGACTAAACGACTCAAGCTATAACGTCCTAACCAAAATCGCATGCTAAGTTTCACTGTGTAGAGTCTAGAGAAGTGGTAAATCTTAAAATCACGCATTTCATAGTACCAAACAACTCATCAAGTAGCACGTAACGAATAAAGCGAGAAACTTAGCACATTTAATTTATGAATTCAAATTGGGCAAATATTCAAAATCCACAAAAAGTTCAAGTATTCATAGATAATTTACCAAGGAGAAGTATGAATAAACTATAAGACAATTATTAAGCAAGTCAAGTAGCACAGTTATAACAAAATGAAAGACCAAGTAACTAAGTTCATGAGATCACTTCTTAAAGCGACTCTCTAAAGATGGGTTGGTACTTCACACCTTGGTTCGCAATGTATTATCAAAGGTCGGCCGCCCAACGATAATCCACTAACCCTTGGTATTAAGCACGCCCTACGACTTATGCGGAAGCTCTAATGGTAGGTCAACTCTATCTAGGTCCGAAGATCTTATCCTGACAGAGCCTGGGTGGTGATTAACCCAAGCTCTGATACCAACTGTAAAGCCCCGTAATTTCTACTAAACAAATCCCAAAACCAGTCCAATAAAAATGACCAAATTAATGACAAAGAAATAATTCGTGCACAACGTTAACAAGACTCAACATTCAACAATCCAAAACTAATAAAGGAAACAACTGACTAGCATGGTTTACAGTCCGACAATTTAAACTTGAACAAACTAGAGGTTCAAAAGACAAAATAACACTTAGGTAACAGCAACTCTACTCCTCCGGATATTCTTCATCTGTTGGTACGAACATGTCACTACCTAAGCTGAGGAAGAAAGAAAGAAATAATGCATGCGTGAGACAAAAATCTCAGTGGTGTTTGTGTTGTGTGTGAAAGGGAATGTCATGCACTTTTATTTTAGAAACGACAGAAAACAAGTAAGCACGTTGGCAGTTAAACAATCAGGCAATCAGACAATCAAGTTATGCTCATCAGATCCACATAAAAGTGCATATTGGTCAATCAGTTCCACGCGTAAAGGAATATACTCATCAATCAGTTCCACATGTATAATATACATGCTCGTCATAAACCACACGTACAAGGATATACATGCTCGTCAATCATTCCACATGTCAAAGAAGTCATGCTCGTCAATACCACACGTCAAAAGAAGACATGCTCGTCAATCATTCCACATGCAAAGAATGCATGCTCGTCAATCATTTTCCACATGCAAAGAATGCATGCTCGTCAATTCCACATGTAAAACTACATGCTCGTCATTCAATTCCACGTGCAAAAATACACGCTCATCATTCAGTACACGTAAACAAATCACAATTCAAGTAATCACGTAACAACTCAAATACTCAGTCAGCAATACACGTCGTCAAACAATAGCACAAGTAAGCGGATAACAAGTACCAACAATCAAGTAACCGTTCAAACAAAAAATTTACTAACATACTATGAACACAATTAACCCAGTATCTGCAATCATATTTGAACACCAACTTTAACAATACAATTCAATTGGTCAAATTAAGTATAGATATACATATATTTACTACTAAAATACACGTAGCACGTACTTTCTTCCCGTAAAATAATATGGTTTTGGGAACACACACCTGTTTGCAACTGCAGAGAAGAAGAAGCCCCAACGAGAGTAAAGCAACGCCTAACTCGAATTTCCTGACGCAAAAGGATCTAGATAAGATTATTGTAAATCCCAGTCCTAACTCACACCAATAACGCCTCGTCTATTCCTTAATCTATGCTAACGTAAGAACATATAACTTTAATTAAGCTTATGTCGCTATAGTTATACATTCACCTCCAGTGTATTAATCTACTATACACAGCCTACTGTACTAATAGAATTATAAAATTGTAATATATATATCCACAGATATAAGCTGCTACACCATGAACAATACTTGATCTAAGTTACATTATACGTACGTGTCAGGGAAAACAAATTACCATAATTCGTATCTCAATTCCATAATAAGCAGATTTGCTCACTTAATTAGTTGCCACGTAAATCCTCCAACAACATATGCAATGTATTACTATACTCCTTAGATGAATGATATAATAACAATGATATAATAATAATTATATATAAGCATGCACAGTACGTTATGGAGTAAAGATCTTGATTTCTTAAGAATTATACTTGTGACCAAATATTCAATTACATGATAATAACCGTGGCCCACCTGTTTTAGGACATGATCAAACTTACAAGGTTTTCATTAGCTGGCAATTTATTCCATGAATAATAAACATAAGATTAACAAAGGAAACGGAAAGTGCCATTACCTGAAGCGGAGAAAGTCAGAATTTGCGAGAAGAAATATTTGACTGCGCTAGAAGACAACTAAACCTTTAACCCTAAAATCTGAATAGTAATAATATAATAGGGTTTTTAAGTATTTGAATTGTAAGCGGATATGTGGTGCTTCTTATCACGTTTCATTAATATAATTGTATTGCCCTTTATTTAAACAATCTGCTATATTATATTTATGCATTTAGTTATAAACGCATATAGGTAAGCTATTAGCAATAATTATAATTTTACTATTTTAAATATGCAAGGCTGGGAAATAATAATAAAACAAATCCTATTAATTCATGCTAAAATTTTGGGGCGTTACAGTTGTAATCTTCTGTACCTCTTTTTTTCTCTTCACGAGCGCAATAACAGGTGTTTTGGTTGCCATCATCTCCTCAAAATGAACCACCTCCTGTGCTATTTTGTTGATCTCTTCAATAGTGACGGGCTTGCGTCTGAGTAATGTTTTGATACTTACATCTAAAATCAGTTAATTTCCGCTCCGTCTTTAGAGTTCAGCCTACTAGCGGATTATTTGCAATTAAAATGCACTAGTTATTATTTTGTGTGTTCCTTCTTACAAAATATAATTGATTGAGTTTGTGAATCGACAAAAGTATTGTCTCTTGTTTGGAGAAGGAGCTATTTCATGCAGCACACATACTACCTAGTCAATTCAATTATTGAATTTTGTTTTTTAGGAAACATCAACATAATATCATTAAGGCTCAGTTTGTTTTCCGGAAAAATAGGAGAAAAGGAAAAAAAATTGGGGAAATAAGGGAAAACAGTTTTCCAGGAATTTTTTTAGGGAAAATAAACGATTTTCCATTATTTTCCAGCGTTTGGCTCATAATGATTTTCCACGGAAAATTCTTATTATGTGTAAATGCTTTTTGTATTTATTGTTAATCTAAATGTTTAAAAACTATGATTATATTTAATGCTTTGAAATATGTATTAAAAGTAATAGACCAAAAAAATCTATAAAATTAGTTAATGTTTTTATTTTTGAAGTTCTCCTTAAAACTACTTTATGTAAATTATCAATGTACGTAAATCAATAACTTGCATAACTTTATTTTATAAATACTATGATATTTACCGTTACTTTTATATATATTACTATCTTAATATTTTCAATTAACTCAAAAATCAAAGAACATAAATGATACTCATCAAAATAAGAAAAAACCATAAATGATAAAGATTCAAAAGTTTCTTGGATTCGTTTATATAGAGCTACAAAGAAATTCGAATTTTCAAGATGGTTGTAAAAACATAAAGTTTCGTAATGTTTGACAGATCTAAGAATATATTAACAAAGTTTTTTCCACCTTTTTTTGTAGGAAGAAAGATTAAAATTAAATCTTTTTGGAATTAAACTTATAATTCACACAGTTAACTTATAGGAGGAAAATTTGGAAATATTTTCCTATCTTTTCCAAAGATATCCTTTCTTTTCCGGGAAAATCTCAAATTGCCAAATAGCAGGAAAAAAAGATTTTTCTTCTTCTTTTTTTTCCTTTCCCCCTATTTTCCGGGGAAACAAACGGAGCCTAAAGGTAAAATGCATAAAACCCTCATGTAGTTTAAAACATATGCGCAAAACTTCCTTGTGATTTCAAAACTGCATAAAACCCCCTCGTGGTTTTAAAAACTCTGTACAAAATCTCCCCCGTTAAGTTTCAAGTAACTCCGTTAACTTTTTCGTCAAAATAACTAAATTTTCCTTACTTTAATTTCTTAAAATATATATTGTATATTTATAGATACATTTATGATAGTAAAAATAATAGTTTTTTATGTGAAAAAAATTAAAACATAAGGTTTTTACTATATAAAATTGTTAAAAAAATTATATGTTATTTTATAAGAAATATATTAAAAATGGGGATTCCGTGCAAGGTTTTTAAACCATAAGGGGATTTTATGCAAGTTTTGAAACCACAAGGGGATTTAGTGCTAAACATTCTAAAGGATATAATAAACTTTTAATATATAAAAGATACAGAAAAATCAAGCCTAGTCACGCATAGAGCGAGTGCACACCACTCTCTAACAGAGTTGTACGGAGATGAGATTTGGTGCAGGGTTTTTAAAATCACATGGGGGTTAAACTTTTGAAATCACACGGGGATTTTGTGCAGTGTAAAACCACGAGAGGGGTTTCATGCAGGTTTTCGAAATCACATGTAACGCTCCAAAAATTAGGAAGAAAATAAATTTATACTTTAGCCCTTGAACTTTTGATTTTTTTTATTTTTTACCCTAAATGTTTAGTAAAATCTGCATTTGAGCCCCCATGAACTTAAAAGTTAGTCTTTTATTATATTTATAGGTCTCTAATCCTAAAACATATATTTCAATTTCAAATATTAACTAAGTTGATTGAATTACCTAGAAAAATTACATAAGTAAATATGTATGTAACAAAGAAATCTAAGTATACATATTTGAATTTTAATTACAGATAATTGAGGGACTTGATATACAATTAACCAATTGATGAAGTAAGTCATGACATTGTTTTGATGAGGTAAGCCATGACATCCTTAAGAGCATGATTAAATTCAAATTTTTTGTGATTTATTATAAAATAATCAAAGTGGGACCTTAATTAAAATGATTTTTATATGATTTTTTGCCTATAAATAGTAGGCTTTTTTCCAACAATTTTTACACCCAAAATAATTTTGGTTTTTCCTTCTTTCTTCCTATAATTCTCTAAGTTACTGAGTTTACTTTCAGGAAAAATTCATCCCAAGTTCATATTTCATCATTTTCTACCCGATAATACCCCAAAATTTTTATTGCGCAGAAATTATCCATTCGGCCCTGCACCTTAGAAAAATCATAACTAATTGTAGAAAAATCTTTGTTTGATTAAGGCCAATGGACAAATACTCCTCATGATGTCCTCTAACTTTCATATGAAGAAATATTTTTCAAATAATGTGATTTAGAAGGTCGAAATTCCTAAACCGTAGATTGTTGTCTGAAAATCCAAAAATAGGTTCTATGTTTTCAAGAATTATTTAACATTGTAAACTTTTGTGTTTTTCTCAAAATCTTGGATACACACACTCATCATGACATTATGAATCAGAAACCATAAAATAATTTGAAAACCAAGTTCATTTGGATGTCCGATCAAAGGTAAAACCAAAATTGCGGTGATTTTTCAGCTTATTTGGAACAACCTTTATTTTCTTAGTTTATAAGTTAAATCACCATCATAATTCATGTATTTATCACACACATGAACTTAATATGATTTAGTATTCGTTATAATCAGATTATTATAATTATAATTGATTTGACAATAGATCGTCTTATATATATATGTATATATATATGGGTCGGTTACAAGCGAGCAATCTAATCGTACAACAATCTATTTCAAATCAGGCCTACACTAGACATCTCATGTAGACTTGGTCCAGAACCTGATGCTCGAGTTCGGGACGTCACCAAACTGTCTGCTGATGCTGCAACGGTGATGGATACCGAACGTATATCGGTGATGAGTCTCGATATGATATCAGGGATGAGTCTCGATGTGATATCGATGGTCAGGTCGTTATAGAAGGCTGAGTGACGACGTGGACATAGCCATATCGAATATTTATATCGGGTATAATATCGAATATTTCTATTCGATGTAATGCGGGTAAATCGAGGTGAGGAATTAATTGTCTTTTTCAGTGTGCGGGGCGGGATATTTATAGGCGCGACTGGCTTATATCGAATCCTATATTCGATGTCATATCGGAGGTGATCCCCGATATGGTCGCTCATGGGCCGTGGCCTAGAATGGGCCCAAATGCTAGAAACCTCCATACCATGTAGTCCCCCAATTTGGGGATTATTATCTTAGGGATAAGAATTTGCAAATTTAGTTTTGAATTCTTGGGTTACCTGTACCCCACGACCCCCAGTTCGAAGGACGGAAATCAAAAGTGCGGGAAGTGCACCTGGAACTAGTTTTTTAGGCTCCCCCAGTGCAGTTACCGCATTGTATGTGGTCCTCGTTTGAACTCTAGGTTGTTTAAAACATGCGATCTTGCAAATACGGATGTAAACAATTAAAACGTATGATCGCCCCCCATTTTGTGTAGTGCTAAGTTTGGGTCAAGCCCCCTGTCTCACGTAGTGCCATTTCTTGTTTAAACGCTGAACGCATGTTGAAAGTCATATCGAATATGAGTTTCGATGTAATCATCGATATGGTGCATTTAATGTTGCGGGCCCCAGGTTTTGTTTGTTTATAAAAGTCGGTCCCTGCCGTGTCATCCTTTACTATTTTATTGCCCCGTCTTGTCGTTGTCGGAACTATGTCGAATATGATGTCGGTAAATTTCCCCGATATCTTATTCGATATTGATTTCGATTTATTTTTTGACATTGCTTCGGTATTTTGCGCGTTTTTGTAATAAACCGCCTTACTTGTTTTGCCAAAGGATGGTTCGTGCAAAAAGATCTCTGAAGAAAAAAATTGATGTATCGCCGCAGTATTGTGAAGCTGGCCATGCTAGGTGAAATGCTTTCGTCGTGTCAGACGACGAGTCTTCTGACTCTGAAACTCCTGCGAGGGATGCGTCATTGGATGACGGTCTGGTGCAAGTTTCTGGAGTTTCTGAAAATCTAAGGTTACCCCGAGTCGGTCTTCATGAACGGAACTCTCGGTTCCCTGACCGATATCTCGTAATGCAATCAAATATCTCGTAATGCAATCAAAGGTATTCAGTTAGAAGAGGATAGGATTAACGCTATGACCGTGGATCATGCTTCCCATCAACGTATGGCTGTTAACCCTCCACGGGTCAAAGTGACTCTGCCGCCAGAAGGTGCACGAGCTAATTATTGGCACCCTCGGGCCCGGGCTCGCTTTGAAGCGTCGCAAAGAGGGGTTGGGGAAAGTTCTCATTCTGGAGTGCATCATTTCGCGGGGTCTTCCGGTGCTGGGAGTGAGGAGCTTGATCCTGATGGGTTATCACCTTTTTCTGGGGTTGACAAAGAAAGTATTGATGAGGCTCCCCCTGTCTCGGCCGTTCCGAGCTCGTCTACTTCAGCCCCAAGGCGTACTGCTGTGCCCCATGGTAATAATGATACTGAGAAGCCATCAGAAAGTAGAGCGCCATCGAAGGTAGATTATTCTTTTTTACGTGATCCCCTTTCGGAATGGTTAATTATGCGGATTGGGAATAATAATATCCGTGAGGAGGATGCTATCCGCGGTTTAGAAACTATTTATGGAAATTTTGATCCTTCTGAGTTGTGCCGAGATCTGGGGGTGGAATTAGCACCGCACATATGTATGATGCTGCTATATACAGTAAGAAGTCTGCCTTGTTGTTTGTTGGCCGTTACTAATGTTCATCCCTCATATTCTTTAGTAATGATTATTCGTTTCCTTGGCAGTTTGGGCACACGTTCCACGAACTGTGCGGAGATTACATGCTGCTTAGGGAGGTGCAGACTCTTCATGATGCTTTGGTGAAGGAGCTGCGCATGATGATTGCGCGTAGCGAGGTTAGTCGTGATCGTGCTAACAGTCGGGCTCGTGCTGGTGAGACTCAGAAATGCATTGCATGTGGCGAAGCATGGAAGGCATTAGTCGCTGAAGAAGAGATGAAGAGGGAATTGGCTAGAAGCCAGGCTGAGACCCAACGTTTGCATGTTAAGAACCTTAAGTTAGAGCGTGAACGCAACGCATATCGAGAGTCCCTCAAAAACTTGGAAATTCAGAATGCAAAATTAGCCGAAACTTTAGCTCGCAACGGGGTAATGGTATCTTCCCCTTATACTGAGTCAGGTGCTGGTGGCTCTATAAGGGATAGTGATTTTAATGTCGAGGTCACTGCTCCAGCGCATAGCTCTCCCTCACCTTATGGTGGTACCCCCATCGGTGCTGATATGAATGTGAATATCGAGCCTTATGCCGGGAGGGTGCCCGTCTGGGCTATTGCGGGGCTGTACGTTAGGGAGAATTCTAGGGTTCCCCGTGCGATGCGGTATTCCAGGTTGTCACCTGATCCAAAAAGTAGTAGTCCAAAATGGAATAAGTATCCAGAGGTTTTGTCTCCCCGGGGAATGGATGAACTTGCTGACGATATTTGCGCGGAGCCCTGGAAGTTTCCCGAATTTGAAATGAATGTATCCGGGCTTGGGCCCTTTAGTCGGGAAGATATTCGGGCCGAGTTATTCACTGATCTTGAGAGAAATTAGTTTCTTTATGATATGTAGGTTATGTCGTCGGCTAGTGATATTTTTTGATACCGTAGCAGTTGTCTCCTCGGGAAAGTTTTTCTATGCAAAGTGTACCCCATGCCCTTGGATGAAAGCCGCTTTTACGATGTTTAATGAAGGGTGTTTATTTGCAGAAATCTTACCTTGTGCAATTCTTTATGTGACCATGAATATTCTATCCTTATCGTATAGTAGTTATGATAGCCTGGTGATTGTCTGACGCTATTGGCATGGGATTGCCTTATCCTTGGTAGGTGACTTGTTACCACTCATGGGTGAGAGCCCTCCCGTTATCACAGGGTATGCTTTTCTTGTGGGTGGGGGTCCATCCCGTTATCACACGGTATGCTACCGTTCAAATGTTTAGGATCGACCCCGTTATCACATGGGATATTCTTCTTGTGGGTAGGGGCCCATCCCGTTATCACAGGGAACCCGCTACCGTTCTAATGTTTAGGATCGACCCCGTTATCACAGGGGATATTCTTCTTGTGGATAGGGGCCCATTCCGTTATCACAGGGAACCCGTTACCGTTCAAATGTTTAGGATCGACCCCGTTATCATAGGGGATATTCTTCTTGTGGGTAGGGGCCCGTCCCGTTATCACAGGGAACCCACTACCGTTCAAATGTTTAGGATTGACCCCGTTATCACAGGGGATATTCTTCTCTTTGTAGGTGACCCGTTACCACTTATGAGTAGGAGCCCGCCCGTTATCACAAGGGAACCCGTTACCGCTCATGGGTAGGATTCTTTCCTTTGTAGATGACCCGTTACCGCTCATGGGTAGGAGCCCGCCCGTTATTACAGGGGAACCCGTTACCGATCATGGGTAGGAGCCTTTTCTTTGTATGTGACCCGTTACCGCTCATGGGTAGGAGCCCGCCCGTTATCACAGGGGACCCCGTTACCGCTCATAGGTAGGAGTCTTTCTTTGTAGATGACCCGTTACCGCTCATGGGTAGGAGCCCGCCCATTATCATAGGGGAACCCGTTACCACTCATGGGTAGGAGCATTTTCTTTGTATGTGACCCGTTACCACTCATGGGTAGGAGCCCCGCCCGTTATCATAGAGGAACCCGTTACCGCTCATGGGTAGGAGCCTGCCTTTTCTTCGTAGGTGACCCGTTACCGCTCATGGGTAGGAGCACCGCCCATTATCACAGGGGAACCCGTTACCGCTCATGGATATGAGCCTGCCTTTTGTCTGGTTGCCTTCGATGCATCATCATTTTTTTTGTGACATGCTAGTTTTAATAATACATTGGTGCTGAACCGTATCCGGTTGCCTACGTATCCCGTGTAGGGAATCAAGCCTCGCATAGTTCTTTACATTGTTAATAGTAATTACAATACTGATTTTTTAAGAATAAAAATGCCTAAGGTGTTGCACGTTCCATGGCCTAGGTAGGGGCTCGCCATACATGTCCTCGAGATAATAATAACCTTTGCGCTGGCGTGGGTAACCCTGTAGGGTCCCTCCCAATTAGCTTGTAGTTTCCCAACGTGTTTACTTGCTTTCACACTCTTCAACACCAAGTCACCCACTTGAAAGCTTCGAAGGTGCACTCGTTTATCGAAACTCTTGGCCATTGCCGCTTTGAAGGCCACTGTCCGTTGGTAAGCTTGCTCCCTTGTGGAACCAATCATCTCTAGGTCCATTTTTCGTAGTCATGCAGCGTGTTGCGGGTCATATTCCGCTATTCTGTACGTTGGCATGCCAATCTCAACTGGGACTACTGCCTCGGACCCGTATACTAGAGTGAATGGTGCCTCTCCTATACATGTTCTGGGTGTAGTCCTATATGCCTATAGAATCCCTGGGAGTTCGTCAATCCAACTCCTCCCGGTGGCGTGCATTCGCCGCTCCAGGTATTGTTTAAGAGTCTTGTTGGTGGACTCCACTTGTCCATTTGCCTATGGGTGAGATACCGCAGCAAAATGCTGGGATATTTTCAACTCTTTGCACCATGCAACCATTGTCTTTCCTCTGAATTGGGTACCATTGTCTGATACCAACACTCGGGGTAGTCCAAAGCAACATACAATATATTTCCAGATAAAGTTTATCATATTCTTCTCCGTGATGTGCATCAAGTCCTCAGCCTCCACCCATTTCGTAAAGTATTCTATCGCTACTAAAAGAAATTTCTTCTGACCTTTGGCCATTGGTAGGGGACCAACTATATCGATCCCCCACTGATCGAATGGGCAAGTGATCTCTAAGGGCTGCATCAGTACAACTGGCCTGTGTACAAGTTTGGCGTGATACTGGCAATTCTCACAATTGCGGCAGTACAGGGTCGCGTCTTGTTGTAATGTTGGCCAAAAATATCCCTGTCTTAATATTTTCTGGGCTAAAGCTCTCCCTCCTTAATGATTTTCGCAACTACCTGCGTGTATCTCCCTTAGTATGTATTGGGCGTCAACTGGTGATACGCATCTCAACAACGGGCCTTCAAAAGATCTCTTATAGAGTTCACCTTGGTAAATGGTAAACCTGTACGCCTTGTACTTCAGTCGTCTTTGTGCATTGAGATCGGCCAGGAGAGTTCCATCTGCAAGGTAATTATATATTCCATCCCTCCAACACGGTGTAACTGCGATAGGAAAAATAAACTCCACGTCAGCCCATTTTTTGCTGACCTTTGTTACTCCAACTGCAGGCCTAGAGGTGGTCAGCAAGGTCACACGCTTTTCCACAAAAACGTCTGAGGAACTAGCAAATTTGGATAAAGCATCGGTCTTGGCATTTTTTGATCGAGGTATTTGTGTCAAATTGAATGTAGTGAACTCGGCCGCTAATTCCTTCAGCTTTTCCAAATATAAAACCATGGTTTTCTGCTTTGCTTTGAAGAATCCCCAAAAATGATTAACCACTAATTGCGAATCCGTGAAGACATCCAGATGATCCGAACAGAGGGTCTTAGCCATTCTGACTCCTGCCAGGACTGCCTCATACTCTGCCTCATTATTCGTTATAGGAAAATTCAGACTGATAGCGAAGTCAAATTCCCTACGATCCGGGGACACCAGGTGAATGCCCGCTCCGCCGCCGTTCACCGTGGAGGAGCCATCCACATGGAGTAAGCATGCCGCGGGTCCCGAATAGGGGCCGGGGTCCTGACTTATAGGGAATATATGTTGGCACGAATGGTCTAAACTGTTACCTAGTGTCTCCGCCATAAAGTCGGCTAGGACATGTGCTTTAATAGCCGTGCGGGGATGATACTAGATCCCAAATTCGCCCAATTCTATAGCCTATTTTACCAATCTCCCTGAGGTATCCGGATTGGCCATGATTTGGCGGAGTGGTTTGTCCGTCACGACCACTATTGGGTGAGCCTGGAAATAGGGCTTCAACTTACGAGCCGTCATAACAACGGCCAAGGCAAATATTTCAATTTGCAGATAATTTTCTCCGCTCCGTGGAGGACGCGGCTGACATAATGGATAGGAGATTTCTTTCCGTTTGCTTCTCTTACTAATACTATGCTAATGGTGTTAGCGGAGACCGCAAGATACATATACAGCGTCTCCCCTGGATCTGGTTTCGCCAAGAGTGGTGGTGCCATCAAATACTTCTTGAACTGTTGAAACGCTCTTTCACATTCTTCGGTCCACTGGAAATCCTTGGCCTTCTTCAGGATTTTGAAGAAAGGAAGACTCCGTTCTGCCGAGGTCGCAATAAAATGCCCCAAGGCTGTTATACGCCCCACAAGGCATTGCACATCCCGTACCGAGCGTGGGGAAGCAAGATTCATCACGGCCTCTATCTTGTCGGGGTTGGCTTCAATTTCGCGCTCGTTAACCATATATCCCAAAAATTTTCCCGCTGCCACTCCGAAGGTACACTTCTTGGGATTGAGCTTCATCCCATAGTTCCTCATAATGGCAAACGATTTCTCCAAATGCTCCACGTGATCCTGCGCCTTCAACCTCTTGATCAACATATCGTCTATGTACACCTCCATTGATTTTCCTATTAAGTTATAAAACATTTTCGCCACCAATCTCTGGAACGTCGCACCGGCGTTCCTCAAACCAAAAGAAATGACACGATAACAATACACACTAGTGTCCGTAACAAAGGTTGTTTTCGATTGATCCTCCGTTGCCATAAAAATCTGGTGAAAGCCGCTCTTGGCATCCATGAAACCGAATAGGGCGCACCCCGGCTGTCGAATCTACTAGAAGGTCAATCCTTGGCAATGGGAAGAGATCCCGCGGGCAATGCTTGTTCAAATCTTTATAATCCACACACATTCTCCATTCTGCTGCTTTCTTCAGAACCAGGACAATATTGGTGAGCCACTCCGAATAATGTAATTCATAGATATGCCCTGCTTTAAGCTTTTCTACAACCTCTTTCTCTGCTACCTCGCTCTTCTCCTTGCTAAAATTCCTTTTCTTCTGTCGTAATGGTTTAGCTCGCGGATCAACATTCAGTTTATGCTCTATAATCTTTGGGTCGATTCCAATCAAGGCAGAATCGCTCCAGGCAAATATATCGACATTCCTTTTTAAGCATTCAATCAACGCCTTCCGAATGTCCGGCGACATTGTAGCTCCTATCCTCAACATGTGCTCCGGTTGTCTCGGGTCGATCTCTATCGTGATAAAATCCCCCACCGGCTCCATTCTCGGTTCATTCTGATAAGGAATAACCGCCCTCTCTATCTCGGCGCATTGCCCCTTATGATCAAGCCTCGACTTCTTGCTACTCTTCATCATCTTGGCATCTGTCTTGTTCAGCTCTTGCCCCTCGATACTTCGCTGCCTCTTCCTTGACATCTCGTCTGATGAGCTCCCGATCTAGAGAACCTTGGTTCCTACAGATGGCGCCACTGATTTGACAATATATCGTCTTATATATATATATATATATATATATATATATGTGGGTCGGTTACAAGCTAGCAATCTAATCGTATAACAATCTATTTCAAATCAGGCCTACACTAGACATCTCGTGTAGACTTGGTCCGGAACCTGCTGCTCGAGTTCGGGACGTCACCAAACTGCCTGCTGATGCTGCAACGGTGATGGATATCGAACGTATATCGGTGATGAGTCTCGATATGATATCGGGGATGAGTCTCGATGTGATATCAATAGTCAGGTCGTTACAGAAGGCTGAGTGACGACATGGACATAGCCATATCGAATATTTATATCGGGTATAATATCGAATATTGCTATTCGATGTAATGCGGGTAAATCGAGGTGAGGAATTAATTGCCTTTCTCAGTGTGCGGGGCGGGATATTTATAGGCGCGGCTGGCCTATATCGAATCCTATATTCGATGTCATATCGGAGGTGATCCCCGATATGGTCGCTCATGGGCCGTGGCCCAGAATGGGCCCAAATGCTAGAAACCTCCATACCAATAATCATGAATTGATATTTTTGTGTTTTATTTATATCATTTAAATGAGAGATTTGTCATGTTTAACATACTACTTTCATAAGTCTTACAAGATTATTCTTGCCACTTCATGAATTAAACATCAAATAAGATTATTTATCATAATAAACATTACTTATCACGTGTTTTGATAAATTTCTCATGTTATATCTTTATATTTAAGTTATAACATAATTATGTGCATTTTAAACTAACTATGTAAAATAAAGTAATAATCGACTAAGTTAGAACTTTTAAGGTGTTACTTCATATGATACTTATTTGATGTGTGGTTATAAGAAATTTGAATTGATTAAAGGCAAAAAAGACGAATTTTCTTAGAGTTGGTTAAGTACTATATTTTAAGGATTGAATATGCATCAAATTGGATAGTTAATCAAATTTGACTTATTACCGTAACTTGTCATGGAAATGACTCTAACGTGAATACTCACAATCATAAGTTTGAACATATGGTTGTTTAAGATAATTTTGAGATATCAATAAGGTTGTTAATTGATATTTAACGTAACCTTACGTTTGTCAATTCATCATCTAAGATTTTCATATCTAGAGCAATGACATAAATTAAGCTTATTTACCTTGTAACTAGCATTCTTAACCCACACGTTCTCAATTTCACCAACATGATGATTGAAGAAAAAATACTAATATTTGTTGTGGTGAACTATAAATTCAGTTGATTAATATTATTTAAATTTAGGCAGAAATGTCAAAAAATGCCCGTTATCTTTTCTCAACTTTACTTTTTGCCCTTTAACTTTTTTAGCTACCAAAAATGCCCGCTATCTTTGTCAAAAATGCCCGTTTTACTGTTCATGTCCATTTGTCCGCCAACTCGTAAAATCGCGTCCTACGTGGCAAAATCGTGTCCAACGTGTTATTACACCTGGAATCTTAAAAAAAAATAAAAAATTAACAATTAAAAATCTTTTAAAAAAAACTTTTAATAACTAATAAAATTTATAAAAAAAACAGAAAAATGAGAACAGTTATAAAAACTCCCCTCCTTTATATATTTATGTTATAAAATTATTTTAAATTAAGAAAACTTAATTTTGAATAACTAATAAATCTAAAAACATATATATTAAAAAACTGAAAACTTTTAAACTTTTTAAAAATAGGAAAAAGAAAAAAAAAAGAAAAATGAGAACAGTGCGTCACTTCCCCCCCACCCCCCCCCCACACCACCCACGGCCCCACCCCACCGGAGAAGTGCTCAGTCCGCGCCGCTCGCCGGAGATCTAAACTCGGAATCTAAACCAATTCGTCGGCGCTCCGATTCGAGTAAAGCTTCTAACCAATTCGTCGGCGCTCCGATTCCGATTCCGATTCCAATCCGCCGCCTCCACCGCCGCTCCGAGTCCGATTCCTCTACAGTTGCAGCGGAGAGTGTGGCGGCTGCTGCGTCCGATGTGGAGGTGACGACGGCTGTGGAGGTGGAGGTGACGACGGCGAGATTTGTTTTTTTTGGGGGGGGGGGGGTGGGTGGGTGGGGGTGGGGTGCGTGGAAGAGATGACCAAATTTTTTTTTCTTTTTTCTTTTTCAAGTTCTTTTTTAAGTTTTTTAATTTAAATGAATAAAGTTTTGACATTTTTTTGTTTTTTTAAAGTTTTTTCTGTTTTTATTTTTCTGTTTTTATAACTTTTTTAATTTTTTCTGTTTTTTTTTTAGTTTTTTAAATGTTAATTTTTAAGTTTTTTTAATTTTTTTTTTAATATTCCAGGTGTAATAAAAAAATTTGCCACGTAAAACACGATTTTGCCACGTAGGACACGATTTTATGAGTTGGCGGACAAATGGCTATGAACAGTGTTTCGGGCATTTTTGACAAAGATAGCGGGCATTTTTAGTAGCTAAAAAAGATAATGGGCAAAAAGTAAAGTTGGCAAAAGATAACGGGCATTTTTGACATTTCTGCCTTAAATTTATTAAATATTTGACCAACTAATCAACGCCATCAAGGTTCCCCGTACGAGTCAAGGTGAGGTTCTATTTTTGATTTGTTCTAGCCCCGTTTGGCATCCGGTCCTGAGGAACTTGGACAAAAAAGCCACTACTCCGTTACCAAACCTCGAACAACATATATTTCATCATATTTTTGTTTTTGCATCTCATCTCATAACATGATTTTCCTACTCATCGCTATATTGTATCCAATCATTTATTATTTATCATATTGATTCATAATCATGGCAATTCCCTGATATTTTAATCTCATTTTCTGGTTCTTGAACTGTGTAAAGAGCAACGAACTATGTTCGGGACATGTAGCACAAGAAGTACAGATATTATCCGGTTTACTGGCTTATTTGTTTATCTGTTATACCCATTGGGACGCCTATGAGAAGTTGGGCCCATGGATTGAGTCGAGTTACTACTGGGCAGTAAGGACTGTCGATTTAAGTAATTTCGCTTGATACCCATCTATCTAGGCACCGCTTGCAGTCAGGAGTTGGCTGTAACCCGCGTGCTGGATCGACATGTACTCGAGCATGTCTCTTGATTGTTTACGAGGTCGCTCCTCGTCGGGAGGTATAAGGTAGAATATTAGAAGTCATAAGGTTGGATTTGTTTTTTGTTAAGCACAAGTTCATTAACTAATCTATGAAAATTCCAGTACCATTGCTACATCAAATTGTCTAGTTGAACTGTTTCTACCGGTAAGATCATTCCTCGAAATGTCCAGTAGGTCACAATTAATTCTTGCATTACCAATTCTTTTATATGAATCTCATTAAATCATTAAAGACTTATTTCTCGTTTCTTCTCTCCATTCCTCAGGATAAAGATCAACATGACAACATGGATTAAGTGAAGAATTGTTCAAGCGTGCATTTTGGAATATTCGTGTTTGGTCACTAGTGCATAACCAATAAAAAAGTCACATTTTTTGTAATACAAGACTTCCGCTGTATATATCAAAATATATTTTATAAAATGTGTATGGTTTTGATCCTGAACAATCTATGAGTTACGTTTTAGTCTGAGTTGGGTAAAGTGACTGATCACCACCAAACCAACTCGAATCAGAGCATGGCTTGTGGGGCGTCGTCACATCACATGAGGGTTTTATGCATTTTCCCCTATCATTAAAAGGTAATAGAGTCAGAATAAATATCAGGGGAAAAGGCATCAAACGTCCTCAAGACAACATTCATAATCAGTAAACTTGTTAAAATAGAATTATGATAACGCGTGTGTTCTTTTTAATTTATTTTAAACTACTATATTCAAAACTGTTTAATTTGAATTATTTTGCCGCAATATTTTTATTTTTTATTTTGTCAGGCAAGGAAAAATATTATCAATAAGAAATAAGAATTATAACGATAAACGTATAGGAAATACTATGAACAACCAAGACACCTAAAAAACACTACATGAGGCACTCTCTTGGGCAACAAAAAACCAATCAACAAAATAAAAACAAAAGACTCAATTGTACGCTTTAATCCACTTCATGAGAGAGCCTTAACATGATCAACTATTTTATTAAGCTCAGATTGTAAATTGTTGAACACCTTATCATTTCTTGCTTTCCAAAGAAGCCAAACACAGAGGACCAAACACATGCCCATACTATTCTACCTTCTTTATCGGCAGAGGTAGAAATGTTGTTTTATTCCACGAGTTTTGATAGTAGAGAAGTCAAAATATTCATAGATACGCATCCACAATGTATACACGAAGTTGTATTCGTAGAACAACTGATTCGTGTTCTCCTCCAAACTGTCGTAGAAAATACACTCATTAACATCCCCAACTGCTCACTTAGCGAGATTGCACCTGGTTGAAATTTCCGTCAAAGAAGGCTTTCCACACGAAGGATCTAAGTTTCAGTGAGACTTGAGCAACCCATAATTTTTTAAGGGTGGGGTCTTTGCTTTCAAGGGATGTACGATAGATGCGTGCATAAGCGGAACGAATTGAATACATACTGGAAGGGTCATCCAATCCTTCCATTTTCAAACATCCTTTTCATCATTAACTTAGAAGCACAAATAACATTCAACCATTTTATAAACATGTGATTAAAATTTCATTATGTAAAATCTTTTTCGAAGGTTGTCATAGTTTTGTTACGAAGCATATTCTTTTTTTGAAGCCACACATGTTTTCTTGTTAGTTTACTTCAATACGACAAATTAAAAATTGTTTTGCAAGTATCTAGCAAAAAGAATTTTTGGATGAATTTGAGATGACATACTCGAACAAGAAATTTAATTTGGTTGGCTAGTTTCTCTGCAAAACCGTCATATGTTTCAAGTCAAAATGAGTTGGGGAAAAAGTCTAAACCGCAAAGTGTTGTGACTAGCTAGATTAAATCCGGAAAGTATTCGCTAGCGCCGTGTCAATTATGTCGATCTGTGTCGACACTACGCCTACCTTTAAAAATCAGTAAGTTTATGGATTGATAGATGCTAGCGTTGTATTAATTGAGCATTAGTAAACTTATGTAACCACTCGACAAAGTGGGAGCATCAGGGCTCCCGGTAACTACACAACAGTTAACTCCCCAAAATTTTAAATTTCCTTTATTTTAGGCCCCAATCTTATCATGTCCTACAATCAAGCCCTCCACAAAATTATTCCTTTTATGAAAAACCGAAATCACATGACGAATATTTCTTAACAACAACACTTTTAAATTAATTTTTTTAAACTAAACCTTTGTGCATAATTCTCCTTAATTATTGCTGCAGTCAAAAGCTTTCAACAAAATTATTTATCCTAATTGCAAAATTGGATTTCTTCTCATAATTTAATTTATTTAGATTCACCCATATCAAAAAATAATTTAGATTCAATTTCAATATATATATATATATATATATATATATATATATTCTAAACAATGAATATTTATCTCGGGAGTTTTTATTTATCTTTTCAAAATGATTAGAAAAATTTATACATGCATCATAGATTTGGTTAGGTCATACAGATTTAGCTCAATGAAACTTTAATAGTGTTTAATAATTTATTATTTTTTTCACCAATTCTTTTTGAATATATATATATATATATACATTAATATAAAGAAAGTTACGAAGTATATATTTAGTTTGCTCTCTTAACTCACGGTTTTTGTAATGTTACTGTTAACGGGTTTGGAATTATTCCCTATTTAACGGAAGATATTTATTTGGGTCGGAACGCCCTGTCCGTGATTCAGAGGCAACGATAGGTGGAAATAATAAGAATAACTGCAAGAATATTCCCTTCCTTTATTCACTGAACTTTTCCTCCTCTCTTTCTTTTTATGTATCTGAGTGTCAAGTTGTAGTAAGTAAGCTGAGTTATCTTAGGTTCTTTTTTTTCTTCTACTGATCACCTCCCTTTATATAGACTCTGGTAGGGGCATGTGTCATTGTGCATGTGCTTTGGTAAGGACAGGTGTTGTCGTTACCTTGATACAGGTGTTTAAAATAAGGATAAGGTTTATCTTTTATCGACTAAGCGCTGACTAGATTTAATCTTCATCTCTTCTGATAGCTCCGAGGGCCTTTGATGTAGATTGTTTTGATAGAGCTATTCTTCCGAGGGATTTTATTTCTCTTTCTTGATTCGGGTCTTTTCTTCAACAATCAGGAGTGATCTCTGTGGATGTAAATGTGATCTCCGAGGACCTAGTGTGATCTCCGAGGACATGGTGTGATATCCGAGGGCTGTATTTGCTTTATTTGAAGTGAGATTTTTTCATCGGAGTTCTCGGAATATGTTATCTGGGCACTCTGTTATTCACTTCTGAATTTTCTCCGAAAATGGGTCCTCGGGTGATGGTCCGAGGGTCGTCTTTTCCGAGGAGTGTTCAGCAAGGAAGTTTTCTTGTAAGGTCATGGGACTCGGGGTCCATTGTGGTCCCTCTTGGCGTATTGGTGGATATCGGAGTCGTACGGATCCATCGGGGTTTGCTCTTTTTCCGATGCCGTGTTGATATCTGTTTTTTATTCACCGTTTGACTTTCCAAGGGACGCTTATGTTTCTCCTCGTGTGCTCTTGTAAACCTTTTCGGGTCAGTGACCGAAAGGTAGGGCAATCCTCCGAGGGGTTTTCTTTATAGGTACATCTCATCGGAAGTACTCGTGACAATAGTATTGTCCATATATTGTTTTTTCCTAGTAAGAGTAATCTTCTTTATTTTATTTTTAGGGTTAACACTAGCCCCCCCAAATTTCGATTGTCCTCGTAGAGACATACGAAATTTTAATCATCGTCCTCAGTGAGGCGAGGGGTTAGTTCTTGTTTTGGTCTTCTTTATATATATTTTTCCGAGGGAATATGCATTAATTTCAAAAACGGATTATATAGAAATTACCTTCTTACCCCTGGGGGTACTGCCCTCACACGTGGAGGTTTCGGAGCAGGGGTTGCAAATAGCCGTTGATTGGCTTCAAACTTCAAAATATCTGACCGTTGGCAACGGTCAGATATGTAACGGCGTGGCAGACGCGGAGCATGCGTGGAGCTTTAAATATGCTCCACGTGTGGGAATTTTGTGACCGTTTGGTCTTTATACTCCTATAAATAGGAGAACTATTCATTCCCTTCTCCATTCTCTCACAACATCTTTCTCTTACGACAATAATCTTCTTCTCTCATCTCTGTTTTTCATCTTTTGCATTTCAAATTCTCAGCAACTCTACTCTTTCTTTTTCTGTTCTTCAAAAACATTCCTCTTTTATTACTGTATTGATGGCTTCTTCCGCCAACACTGATCCCATTGTCGCTGCTACCTCCTCGGAAGTTACTGCTCCGATCGATTCTTCCGCGAATGTGAGGAGTATTCCGGTGGGAGTTGTTACTCGTAAACGCAAGGGAGAAATTGCTACCGCTGCCGAGGGCGGCGCCACTTCCTCGAAAAAAGCTAGGGTTCCCAAATCGAAGGAGCCGCCTCTTCGTACTTTCGCTAAAGTGGAAAAGATGCGGAATATTGCTACTCGTAAGCAGGTAGCAGATCTGTTTACCTTAACCGGGGTCCTTCAAAAGAATATGGTATTCCGAATCCCGACGAAGGATGAGAGGGCATGTTATCCTCCTCCGGGTATGTTGACAGTGTTTTTTGCCCAAGTGAAGTACGGGTGGCATTCATTTATGTCACCTTTTTTCTGTGAGCTTTTCAAGACTTGTAATATCTGCTCGAGTCAAATGGTGCCGAACGGTTTTGCCGCTATTTGCATTTATGTCTTCTGGTGTCAAGTGAATGGACTAGAGTGCACGGTGGACCATTTTCTTTCGATCTTTGATGTAGCGGTGTCACCCGGGGGGTATCCTTTCTATAACGTTCGTCACCGGGACAACACGGGGGATTCCACGAAGAGAATTTTGGGTGCGGCAATTTCCTCACATAGTGTCTGGAAGAATAGATACTTCTTCGTGGGACCTGTTAATGGTGAGTAGGATGTACCCTTCGATTGGCGAGAGGGTACTACTCCCGTGCATGCTCTGGACCAGGAGGTGGTGTTATCTCCTATAATTTCCCAGCACAAATTGATGGAATCAGAGGACTTCACAATGTTGTACGAGACCTCCGGTCTTCACTACGTAGTTTTCACCGATGACGCCGTGGAGAGGCCTTTGTCTTTGTCTCCCGATGCGAGGAGTCTCTTTCGTAAGTCCCTTTATTTATTCTTTTATTCTTTTATTCTTTCTCCGAGTACAGTAGTAAATTATGCTTATACACGTCATTGGTGGGGTTGATGCAGGGGAGGTCATGGCAAACTACTACCTGCAGTCGAGTCCGAGGGAGCCTACTCCTAGTGGTGTCTCAGAGATACCAGAGGGGGGTGATCACGAGGAGGATTAGGTTAATGCTCTCGAGAGTAGGCAGATGGGTTCAGAGAAGGGTGAAGTTTACTAGGACAACTCTCTTCTATGTATGGATATGACGGGGGTCATCAGGAGCGCTGTTCCCTTGCGCCAAGTAGCTCCTGTTTCTTGGGATTTGGCTTTGGTGCCTGTTTCCAAATCCGAGTCGGGGAATTTACCTGCTTCTGAATCTAATATAGGAACTTCTTCGAGAGTTTCCGATGAGGGGACCCTTCCAAGTGTTACCGAGGAAGAATCTGCTCAGAAGGTTACGGAAGTAATAGACTTGTCTTCCGAGGGTCCTTCTCCTCAGCCTCCGACAGTTTCCGAATCCGCTCCTCGTGGTAAGTTTCTATGAGGTTTTAATGAGATTTTCATACCTTACTCGTAACATTCGATGATGTGTTGACGCTTTTTCTTTTGATGTAGCAGCTATGGATAAAGGAAAAGCTCCGATGGTAGAAGAGCCTTCATTATACGGTGAGTATCCGTTATTCGCCCTCTTTCCATAATTTTTTCTAGTTTCGTTCTCTCTATCACTGGCAGTTTGTATCTTTTGTAGAGGAGGAGTTTCTGGCCCAGTTCAACATTCCCGAGCAGGAAGCTTTACGAGGGGATTCCGAGGATACTCAAGGGGAGTTCGATCCTTCTTCCGAAGACAGAGATGTGAAGGAGGGGATTCTGAATTCACTGTTGGGAGAGACTAGCCCACCCACAACAGTTGGTGGTTCTCGGGCCGTGTTTACGAATTCAGAAGTGATGACTCCCGTAAAGGATGCGACTCCTCCGAGGGGGCATGTTCCAGTGACTTTGTCTCCGAGGGGTCATACATTCCAGGAGCTCGCTCCTCCCAGTGGATCCGGGGGGCAGTTCTCGTCTCGGACGGTGGGGGAAGCTTACCAGGATATTCTCCAGTTTTTCGCCTCCTCCAGTTCAACACCCGCCGAGGGGTACCAATTTTTGTACACCAGTCTTAACTGGTTGGGCCTCATGGTAAGCTTCTCTAAATTAATCCTCTGAAATTACACGATATATCTCTGTTAAATTCTTTATTGTTGACTTCTCCGCAGATTGGAAAGACTCGGGAGGCGGTCACTGCCGTTGAAGAGCGCGGTCTGAAAGACATAGAGGATTTAGAAGTACTCCGAGCGCAATTGGCACCTCTCTTAGTCCGGGATAAAGAGAGTCAAACTAGGGAGGACATTCTTCAAACCAAGATTTCCGACTACGAATTTGCTCTTAATGAAGCAGAGAAGGCGAGGGCGGATTTGCAAGGTAACTTAAGCGCTGCCGAGTCCGCTTATAAAAAGATGGAGGCGTCCGAGAAGGCTGCAGCAGCTAAGATAGCTCTTCTGGAGAAGGAAAGGAAAGAGTCCGAGGGGGTCTTTACTGCTCGTATTGCGGCTCTCGAGAAGGCGGTGGCGGACGGGAATGAGAGAGAGAGGGTTCTCCAGGAGACATTGGGCCAAGTCACTGATAGGGCTGAGTCAGCTGAAGGAAAGTTGATAAACTTTCTTTCTCCCGAGGACGTGCAAGTTAAGGTGGATGCAGCCGTTCAATTCGCTCAGCGGGAGATTTCACGACAGCAATCAGGAGTGTCCGAGACGCCTTCTCACGAGCTCTTGACAGGCCACCTTTTATGGGGTTATTTGGAGTGTACCAGATTGGCTAAGTCTTTGGTAAGGTCGGACGTTGACTTCCCCAAGTCTTTCGATCTTCGCAAGTTAAAGAAGCCAACTCCCGATGACTGCCATTATTTTGTGGGGAGGTTTGGGGGTTTGCTATCTTCTCGGGATTCTCCGACACCGTCTCCGATGCGCTCTGCCACTAGTCCGAGTCCGAGGGCTAGCGGTTCCGGGGGGGTATTTTCTCCAATTTCTCGTCTCGCTCCATTGGGTACTTCTGCCGAAGAGACAACTTCTCCCCTCCCTCCTTCCACGGGAGCTTAGTCTTGCTCTCTTTTATTTTTTGGGTTTTTTTTTAAATAAATGTTCTTTGTATCTATTACCCCTTCCGAGGGCTCTTCGGCTTAAATAAATAAGTATTTTTGTTCAACTTCCTTTTTCTATTTTTTGTTTTTACGATTAAAATTCAACTAAATCAGATAATGATAATTCTTATAAGATTGATGACTAAGTAAGCTTCCAAAGTAGGAGGTGTTGCTTTGCATGGTTAAGTAGGGTACGTGTCATTCTCAATCAAACAGTTTTTCAACACGTGTCCCTTAATTAACATAATAAGAGTTTAAACTTCTTCTTTTAACCAAGAGTTAGAGAGTATATATGCACTTAGGCTTTTTACCAATTATGCACTTATCTCTAATCTTATAATCATAATTAACCATTGATTTTCTTTCAAGTTTGTCCATAATTGCAAGTATGAAGATAATATCTACCTGATAGGATGATGCCTCCTTATTATAGAAGTAGCGGTTCAGTTTCGTCTTGTGGTTCTTCTCGGGATACCGCTCGGAGTCCTTCTAGATCATCAAGGGTTTCTCCGAGGGACAATCTATCCGAAAATCAAGCGACATTTGGTGGTAGTTCCTCTCTTGGGGTAGCTCGTAGGATTCCATCTACAAATTCACGTAGAGTCAATCATATCAGGGAGATATTCCTGGGTAGGGAGCCATACCCTTTGGCGGATGAGTCTTCGGAGTTCGATTTGATTCTTCTTAACCCGTCCAGATTGATAGGTAGAGGACGTGTAGGATCCACTATGAGTACAGAATGTGAAAACTCGGTAAGATCTCTTTTCACTGGTTATAACTTGGATTTTGAAGATTATGACATAATAGTGCCTTCCTCGGGCCAAAGGGCTTACGCACCCCCCTCGGGTTACATGACCATTTATACCGAACAGATGCGTTGCGGGTTGCGGATGTTTTTTCACCCCTTTTTCCAAATACTTTTTCGGTATTGGTAGGTGTGTCCGAGTCAGTTAACACCAAGTTCCTATAGCCATTTGGTGGGGTACGTCCTTCGTAGTGAGCTTTTAAACCTTCCCATGTCCCCTTATCGGGTGGGAACAATATTTACCCTTCGAGCGTGCTAAGAGGGGACTCCCTTTTTTAGCTTGACCTATAGGGACAAGGAAAATACCTTCACTCGTGTATCCAGTTCCCACTCT
Organism: Linaria vulgaris; assembly: GCA_948329865.1. Taxonomy (NCBI): domain Eukaryota; kingdom Viridiplantae; phylum Streptophyta; class Magnoliopsida; order Lamiales; family Plantaginaceae; genus Linaria; species Linaria vulgaris. Next base: position 6,973,527 of record OX415249.1, on the reverse strand, counting down.
TGTAGAGGGGATTGGAGGCGTAGATTTTTCTTCGTCCGTCCGAGAGGTCAGTCAGCCAGATCATGGGGGGTACCCATCCGATGGGGTCTGGGATATATTGCTCCCAACCTTGAAACACAAGGGCAAGTGAGGGAGATATTGCTTCACTCGGGACTTTTTTCTGGTTCTTATGACATATCCGGGCTACTGGATTTCCCCGAGGCCCTGATTTTGGCAGGTTTACAAGAGGGGGTGGAGGGATGTACTCCTGTTTCTCGTCCTCTTCACAGTAACTTTCATTTTAGTAAGTTCTACTAATCATTCTTTAACTTGTAAATTTTATAAGTGCCCTCGGACCGTTTTCCTATTGACATCTTTTGCAGGAGCGGAGATGAGAGCATTTTCCCTCGAGTCTTCTTCCGACGTTTTCCTTGGGAGAGCATTGCATGGTAGTCCCGGGATGGCGGAGATTGGTAATTCCATTCCTCTCGTGAATGAGGGCATGGTTGAGATTTCCTCGGAGGAGGAGGAACCTGTAGCAGCCCCCAAGTCAGTTATATAATTCCTCCGGGGCCATCAGATACGATAGCGGCTCTTTCCCCAGTAGACTTTCACGGGAATCCTATAGTGTCACAGCCTATTCCTCGTAGCTCTGCCGCGGTGAACGTGTTAGAGGAGTATCTTCTCTCCCCTGGCACAGAGGTCTTGCAGCCCCGGGAATATATCCCTGATCGTATTCCTGTACCACCGCCCGAGGAGCACCCTTCCCTCGGGAGAACTCTTCCCCCTGGGGATAGTCAGGATGTTTCTCTTCTTGGATCAGAGGTGGGATTTTGCCGAAACTTTCTCAGCGGTTTATTGAACGTAACAGATTGTGAGCTGATAAAAACCCTTTCGGTACCCGTTCTCCAAGATTTAGCCTGTAAAGACCTGTGTGAGGTATTTATTCATTTTATTTAATACTAACCTGTCTTCCGGTCTGATGCCACTTGCTTTGTTTTTTGATCAGATTTATATGGTGTTGGATGCTCTTGGTTCTTACGGAAGCTCCTCTTCAGATCCAGGTTTGGTATATCGTCGTCGGGACGAGTTAGAGCAAGGTCTCTTAGAGGCCCATGTGGAGATAACTCACTTGAAGGAGGTTCACGAGTCCGCTCAGGAGACTCATATCCATGCGTTACAATCCGAGAAGGATAAGGCGTGGGAATTGGAACGCCAATTAATGCTTGAAAGAGCCCGTGTTCAGAATTTAGGAAGGAATCTTGAGGAGTTACGTAGTCAAATACGGTCCTCGGAGGAGCAACTAACGCAGGTTACGATGGAGAGAGATGCCTTGAGTCAGCAGTTGCTAGGGATAACTCGTTCTCATGCGGTAGAGGTGGTTATGGCCCGAGTCCAAGCTGTGTTGGAGGTGGTGGGTCCATCCAATCTTCGTGAGTCTCTTCGGGGTGAGATGCGTGACTTAGTGCATATAGGCTATAAATTGTGCCAAGATGCCGTACAAGCTTCGCCAGAGTTCCCCTCAGGCTTGCTCCTTCCTGAGCTCAATATTCGTCAAGTCTCCGAGGAGTTTCTTCCTTCACCTATTAGAGATTTTGCGGTCGGAACTGTGTTCTTTGATGACCCAGTCTCTCTTTCCGAAGAGCAGCGCAGAAGACTTATCCGAGAGGGGAAACGTCCCATGGGAGGGTCTTAGCTTGTCGACAAATAGTATACAATTTAGTTCATAATACAGAGGGTTTTTAGTGTTATTGGGTTGTCTCGATGTCTCATATGTAGAGCCATCATTTTGTCAGACAACTCTAATTTCTTTTGTACTATAGCCCCTTGTATATGAACACTCTTTTTATTCATGTATGATTATTACATTAAGCATAGTACTTTCTAAGGTTGCTTGCGTTCCACGTGTTGCGAAGTATTGCCTCCTCGGAGTTGGCGAGACGATAAGTTGCCGACCCTACAATTTCCACTATCTTATAGGGTCCTTCCCATCGTGGATCTAATTTTCCCACATTCTTGGAAGCCCCTACTCGTTTCATCACTAAATCTCCAACTTGAAAGGTTCGGGGTTTTACCTTGGTATTAGAATATCGTGACATCCGAGCCTTGTACTCTTCCATTCGGAAGGGCTACCCGGGTTCTTTTTTCTTCTAGAAGGTCAAGGGCAAGGGCTAAATTTGAGCCATTGGCCACTTCCTCGTATTCCTTGACTCGCCAGCTTTCTATGGAGACCTCCGAGGGCAAAACAGCTTCACACCCGTAGGATAGACTAAAAGGGGTTTCGCCCGTAGCAACACTTTGCGTGGTCCGATAGGCCCACAATATCCCGGGTATTTCCTCAACCCACTTAGCTTTATGCCAATCAAGCCGGGCCTTCATGTTCTTCAAGAGGGTTCTGTTGGTTCTTTCTACTTGGCCATTTGCTTGAGGGTATCCCACGGAGGCAAAGCGATGTTTTATCTCCCAATGATCGCACCATTTTTGTAATCTTGTTCAGTAAACTGCAAACCGTTGTCACTTACCAGGCTCCGAGGGACACCAAAGCGACAAATAATACTCCTCCAGAGGAAATTGATAACGGCCCCAGCGGTGACCCTAGCCAGGGGTTCCGCTTCCACCCATTTGGTAAAGTAGTCAACGGCTACTAGCAGAAATTTCTTTTGACCTGCATCAGGGATAAGGGGTCCAAGTATATCAATACCCCACTTGGAGAATGGGCAAGGGGTCAGATGGGGTTCCCAAGGAGCTGTAGGTTGATGGGTCCGAGGGGCGTAAGCTTGGCAGGATTTACACCTTTCGGCATGGCTTTTGCTATCTTTGGCCATCGTGGGCCAGTAGTAGCCTTGCCGAATCAGGTGTCCGACCATGCTTTCACTGCTGGTATGGCTTCCGCATACCCCCTCGTGAGTTTCTGCTAAAGCTAGTTGGGCCTCCTCTTCATTAAGGCATCGAGCATGGGGGCATGAGTATGTCCTTCGGAAGAGTATCCCGTCTTTGAGGAAGTATTGGAGAGTTTTTCTGAACATCATTCGCTGAATATTCTTGTCCGAGGAGTATCCCTCGGGATTCTGTAAATAAGCCTTGATAGGGGTCACCCAGCTAGATGAGGGATCTGAAATGGTATTCACCTCTTGGCCTTCGCTCTTTTCAGATTCATTGACATGAAGTAGAGTAATCTTCCGAGTATGTATTGCGGCTGTTTGTGTAGCCATTTTGGACAAAGCGTCCGCCTCTTGGTTTTCTTTTCGGGGAATTTGAGCTATATCATATTCTTCAAACCATTCGGACCTTTGACGAACAACTCGGAGGTACTCTTGCATTCTTTCTTCTTTTGCCTCATATGACCCTTTAATTTGCTGAACAATCAGTTGGGAGTCACTATGGAGGAGTACTCTCTTCATTCCCCCTTCCCTTGCTAGTCTCATACCGATAAGGAGAGCTTCATACTCGGCTTCATTGTTAGAGAGGGGGTAATCTATTCTAACCGCAAAATGAAGTCTTTCCTCCTCCCCTTCTTGGTTTACCAAAACTATTCCAGCCCCCCCATGTGTACTTACCGAGGATCCGTCTACATATACATGCCATCGTGGCTCCTTTTCCTCGGATCTTATGCCCGTAAGTTCTGTCACAAAGTCCGCCAGAACTTGCGCTTTGATTGATGGTCTCGGAGCATAGGAAATATCGTACTCAGTAAGCTCTACGGCCCATTTTATCAGTCTCCCTGATGATTCAGGCTTGTTAAGAATTGCCCTCAGGGGGTGCTTAGTTAGCACAGTAATTGGATGGGATAGAAAGTAGGGATGTAGCTTACGAGCCGTAGTAACCAATGCTAGAACGAGTTTCTCAGTTAGGGTATATCGGGTTTCGGCTCCGAGGAGGGTTTTGCTGACGTAATATATCGGGTGATGTTCTCCATCCTGTTCTTTGACTAAGACAGCGCTAATAGCCTCTTCTCCGACTGATAAATACAGAAACAACTCTTCTTGGGGTATAGGTTTTACCAGCAAAGGTGGTTTCAACATATACCTTTTCAATTCTTCGAGAGCTTCCTCGCATTGGGGGGTCCACTGAAATTCCTTGACATTTCGAAGTATCTTGAAGAAGGGAAGCCCTTTCTCTGCAGACTTGGAGACAAATCGACTCAACGAGGCCATTCTTCCAGTTAATTTTTGGACATCTTTCACCGTTCTAGGGGTAGGTAACCCCATGATAGCTTCTGCTTTTTCGGGGTTTACTTCGATTCCCTTCTCCGTAACCATAAATCCCAAAACTTTTCCTCCTCGGATACCAAAAGAGCACTTCCAAGGATTAACTTTCATGCCAAAGTTGTTCATAATGACCAACGCTTTCCGTAGGTCCTCGGGATGTTCTTGGGCAGTGTTACTTTTAACTACAGTATCATCTACGTAAACCTCTACTGATTTCCCAATAAGTCCTGCGAACATAAGACTTACTAACATTTGATAGGTAGCTCCCGCATTCTTCAGCCCAAATGGCATGACTAGATAACAAAATGTGCCTGCATCTGTGATGAAGCTGGTCTTATCTTGGTCAATAGTCGCCATTGGGATTTGGTTATACCCTTGGTCTCCATCTAAAGTTGATAGTAGCGCGCACCCTGCGGTAGAATCAACTAGCTGATCTATGCTCGGTAAGGGATAACAATCTTTTGGGCATGCTTCATTGAGGTTGGTAAAGTCAACACACATTCGCCATCTTCCTCCATGCTTGGGTACTAGCACGACATTAGCTAACCATTCGGGATAAATGACTTCTCGAATTTGTTTCAAACTAAGAAGGCGTTGTATTTCCGAGCGGATAATCTTGTTGCGCTCGGGTCCCATTTTCCTTTTCTTCTGTTGGACAGCTTTAGCCCCGGGCTTTACGTTAAGAAAGTGTTGACATACCTTATTGCTGATTCGCCCGGGTGGTCCACCTTCCCATGCAAAGAGGTGATGAAACTGTTTGAGGAGAGAGATCAGTTGACCTTCTATGATTGGAGCCATATGGGTGCCCATTTTGATTACTTTCTCGGGGCTTCCTTCTACTAATTCCACCATTTTTAACTCTTCCACAGGTTGGACTCGTGTTTCCTCGGTTTTACACTTTTTGTTATTTCCGAGTGAGGGTCCGTCCTCTTCTGAGGGAATGGCATTCATGTAGCATTCTCTGGCTTTCGACTGACTTCCTCGGACTTCTCCGATTCCCGAAGAAGTGGGGAATTTCACTTTAAGATGCAGAGTGGAGGGGATAGCCTCAAAGGCCCGAATAGATGGTCTTCCGCATATGACATTATACGTTCGTGAGGAAGCTTCCACTACCCAAAACTTAATAGATTCCGTTCTTCGAAGGGCTCCTTTCCCCCATGACATTGGAAGAGTAACAGTTCCGAGGGTTTGACAGGCTTCTCCTGAGAATCCTACTAACGGGACCTCAACGGTTTCCAACGTTTCTTGTTTCAACCTCATAGGAAGATAGGTATGTAAGAAGAGTACATCCACGGAGCTGCCCGTATCTATAAGGATCCGTTGGATTTCATACCCGTAGATGACAGCAGAAATAACCAATGGATCTTCGTGAGGGTATATTACGTCCATAAGATCCTCGGGCCCGAAAGTGATGCTAGGCAGATTTGATCCTTGAATGGAGCAGACAGACAATCCTTGTTCTGCTCGTCGGGCTTCTTTCAAATATTTCTTCTTTTTCCCCTGAGGTGTCATGGAAATTTTACCCCCTTCAATCATATTGATCGTTCTCCCTGTTGGGGGGTTGTTTTTGTAAGAGTTAGGTGGAGGAGGCAAACTCTGATACCCTGTCGTTTTCTCTCGTGAATTTTGCCGACGATCTTTAATTCTCTCTTGGGATCGGAGGCGTCCAGTTGTCCCTTCTCGTGACTTCCGACTAGGCATCCTTTCTTCCCTTTCTTGTTCTTCCTCCTCTCTTCGTGATCTCTTCTAAACATGTGCTTTGGGCTCCTCGGGGTTATTTTCCTTGAGGTAATTCTTCAAATACCCTATTTCTAACAGGCGGAGCACCTCTAGACGAAGGGTAGTACATTCTTCCGTAGTGTGCCCGTAAGTTTTATGGTACTTACAATATTTCCCAGTGTCCTTGTCTCGGTTAGGGAATTTAGTCGGCCTGGGCCAGTGTAACTCGTTGCTACCCCTCATTATATTGAGCACTTCTGGTGGGTTAACAGTCATTGGAAGCAGGTGCACAGGTCGGAGAAACTTCTTAACCACTCCTCCTTCGTCCTTGCGCTGAAGAGGTATTCCTTCCTTATTCTTTTCTTTGGCCTTTGCTTCTTTCTCGACGCGCTCCAGGTGTTCATTATCCTCCTGCTCCATTTGCTTCTTTGTTCCTTCTGCCTCTTCCATCAAGATATGGATTTCTGCATTTTGCATTAGTTCATTCATGTCCGTGATCCGATTTCCCATAAGGTATCTAAAGAAATCCCCCGTTCGGAGTCCCTGAGTTAATATGTCCGCCATAATGGTCGGGCTAACGTTGGTAACATCGAGTGCTTCATCCGTGAAGCGCTTTATATACTCTCGTAAGGATTCATCTTTTTTCTGTTTAATAGTGAATAGGTGTGTGGCAGATTTAGGGTACCTTCGATTGCAGGCGAATTGTCGTACGAACAAATGGGCTAATCGATCAAAGCTCGTAATAGAACAAGGTGAAATGTGAGTAAACCAGGCTTGGGCCCGCCCTCCGAGGGTAACAGGAAACACGCGGCATAACACGTGGTCAGGGGCAGAAGAGAGGTCCATTCCGGCCAGATATTGATGAATGTGATCATGTGGGTCCCTTCCATCAGCTTCTCCAGTATATAACGGGATATTGACAGGTCGCATCCCCGAGGGGATAGAAGCTGAAGCGATTTCGGGAATGAAAGGAGTGGTCTTGAATGTAAGATCCTCTTCAGGGACCATGGTCTTCTTTAGGTCACCTAATTCTTTTCGTAAATCATCCATCATTCCCCATAAGGAATGTTCAACCTCTCCTCGATACTCCGAGGGGCGAGAAATTTCTTCCCGACCCCTATCTGGAATTCTTTCATGACACACATACCTTCGAGGCGTCTGTCGGGATTCTCGTTGCCAAGGATTCGAATTTGGGTTCCACGCCATCGGAGGTGCATCTCCCTCCGAGGGGAAATCCCCATTCTCGAAGAGCACAGAGGACGTGCGTCCGATAGGTTCATTCCTCCGGGGTGTTCGTGCAGCATCTATAAGTCTTTCGTAAACAGATCGGGGAATATTAATAAAGTCTCTAGTACCTGATTCGTAATTGGACAAAGTTTCTTCTGAGTCGCTGTTCGAGAAAGGAAGGTTGTCACTTTCGAAAAGATCATCCATCCTAGCTGACGTCTGCTGAATTCTCTCAAGGACAGATGTTATGGCGTTCCCACAGACGGCGCCACTTTGTTAACGAGTTTGGAATTATTCCCTATTTAACGGAAGATATTTATTTGGGTCGGAACGCCCTGTCCGTGATTCAGAGGCAACGATAGGTGGAAATAATAAGAATAACTGCAAGAATATTCCCTTCCTTTATTCACTGAACTTTTCCTCCTCTCTTTCTTTTTATGTATCTGAGTGTCAAGTTGTAGTAAGTAAGCTGAGTTATCTTAGGTTCTTTTTTTTCTTCTACTGATCACCTCCCTTTATATAGACTCTGGTAGGGGCAGGTGTCATATTGCATGTGCTTTGGTAAGGACAGGTGTTGTCGTTACCTTGGTACAGGTGTTTAAAATAAGGATACGGTTTATCTTTTATCGACTAAGCGCTGACTAGATTTAATCTTCATCTCTTCTGATAGCTCCGAGGGCCTTTGATGTAGATTGTTTTGATAGAGCTATTCTTCCGAGGGATTTTATTTCTCTTTCTTGATTCGGGTCTTTTCTTCAACAATCAGGAGTGATCTCTGTGGATGTAAATATGATCTCCGAGGACCTAGTGTGATCTCCGAGGACATGGTGTGATATCCGAGGGATGTATTTGCTTTATTTGAAGTGAGATTTTTTCATCGGAGTTCTCGGAATATGTTATCTGGGCACTCTGTTATTCACTTCTGATTTTTCTCCGAAAATGGGTCCTCGGGTGATGGTCCGAGGGTCGTCTTTTCCGAGGAGTGTTCAGCAAGGAAGTTTTCCATTGTGGTCCCTCTTGGCGTATTGGTGGATATCGGAGTCGTACGGATCCATCGGGGTTTGCTCTTTTTCCGATGCCGTGTTGATATCTATTTTTTATTCACCGTTTGACTTTCCAAGGGACGCTTATGTTTCTCCTCGTGTGCTCTTGTAAACCTTTTCGGGTCAGTGACCGAAAGGTAGGGCAATCCTCCGAGGGGTTTTCTTTATAGGTACATCTCATCGGAAGTACTCGTGACAATAGTATTGTCCATATATTGTTTTTTCCTAGTAAGAGTAATCTTCTTTATTTTATTTTTAGGGTTAACAGTTACTAACTAGATGAAGTGTCTCAAATTAAAATCTTTTTAATGTAATTTATAAGTGCTGGTTCTAAAAGATAATTGTAAAGTGATTTTTTTTTGCATACTACTAATTATAATGTTTCAAGAAGATGAGGTATAATCTCAAAAATAAAATGCTTCAAAAAGTATGGGCCCCAATTATAGATTTTGCTAAGGTGTTTATTAATTATTTTATGCCACATGTGTTAGCTAAGAAGTTTTCTAAGAAAACTAAAATCAAAACTAAGTCCGTTAAAAGGGTGGTTTAGATTCTAAGTGGAAATGTTAAAAAATAATTTTAAAATAAGAAATATTAAATATTAATCGATATATACTAATTATTTGAAGTATAAGATAAACTGATAAAGTATGTGCATGATTTTAGGAGAAGATAAGTCATCAGGGGCTTAGTTGTAAAACAATTAAATTATTGTGGGGGCTGGCTGCACCACATTTAAAAGCAGCCCCGATGCTCCCGACAAAGTGAATGTTATACAATCGTAGCGTCTTTGTTCCTATGTTAGCCTTTTAAATTAGTTTGGGGTTAGTTCATTTTGAAAAAAATCATAGAGATTGTTTCGACCATTCACGTATAGCAATTTAACGGGAACATCTTAACTAACATCAATGTTAGCATCTACACCCTTATTTTATGGGCATGGGTGTCCCACAACCAATGCCCATAAAATGGGGTTGTGGATGCTAACATTGATGTTAGCTAAGAAATTTTTCAATTTAACACGTTGTTGTTTGAGAAATCAACATGTGTCAGATCAAAATACAGTTCATCAAATAAAATCAGCATCATATTTTGATTATTCATTACTTATCATACTAAGGTCTTCATACAAAAGAAAGTAAAAGAAAATAAAATAATAGAATCTACGTCCAGTACTATTGTCAAACACGTTCTACCTATATACTACAACTCTGTCAAGTCACAAATGAAAGTCTCTTTCAGGAGTCCCATCGTATTCTTTTTTCAACCACATTTGATATTCACCTCAAACACCTTTCTAGATCTACTAGGAAACGCGTAAATCAATTAAAGAGTGACTAGTTTAGTTCATGTTGTTAGATATATTCTCTAATTTCTTTTTCTTTTTTAGTGAAAACTGAAAAGTGAAGATACGTTTATATAAACTCTTACATCAAAAATTCAAAATAATAAGTGATTATATATAGTAATTTTACTAGAGAAAATGATTGCTTCGCCAACTAAATCATAATTACGACATTTATTAATTTTATTCCTTCTTTCTAGTTGTTGCTAACACCACGTATTGAAGAAAAAAAGTACTAAATACAATATATGGCATTAAATGAATTCGTATATTGAACATCTTTTCTGAAACAAAAGTTTAGGTCAAAGTCACCTCTGGACAATGTCCATATTATGTCTTCACAAAATGAGCATACACTACAAGAAAAACATATCAATAGTAGACACTAACGAAATGAAAGTATTAATAAATATAAAAATATGAAGAAAAATGACTAATAATAGATGATAAGCAAAAAATAGATAAACAAAAATTAAAAGAAACAAAATATACATGATAAAAAATAAGTGAAAGATAAAAAAATAAAATGTGTAGATCCAAAATAATAGAAAAAAAAGATTGTGTGGTTAAAAGAAAAAAGAAAATAAAGTTTGTGTTGGTGATTTATGTTTTGGATTTAGAAAAAGAGAAGAAGAAAACAACGTTTTGTGTTGGTGATTTATGTTTTGGATTTAGAAAAAAAGAAGAAGAAAACATCGTTTTGTGTTGGTTGATTTATGTTTTGGATTTGAAAAAAGAAAAGAAGAAAAGTTTTGTTGTTGGGTGTTTGTTGGAGAAAAAGATAAGAAGAAAAGGTTTTTTATTGAGTATTTTTTGGAGATTAATGAAATTACATGTAAGAGTGGCGAGTATATATAGTGAGAAGAGTGAAATTTTCAAATTTCGGCAAAACTCAAATTTTCCTCTCAATCCTGACTAAAATTTTAGGCAAATTTTAAAATTTTTGGATTTTTGTAACCGTTGGGTGATCAGAAATATGCAGTAGCGACGCAAGGCGGTCACTAATATTTAATAGTGACTGCCGTGCAGTCACTATTATGTTTCATCCTTCAAATTTGAATTTTTTTGAATGATGTTGATGTGTTTGTGATTCTTACCAACCAACCTCATTATAACATGTGAATTGAAGTAATACATGATTACATGACTAGTAGTTTAGTTGTGAAATAATAGATTGAATGAGATTGAGCGAGTTATTAACGTTCAACATATATTTCATGCTCTACAACTAATCATCACTAATTAGTTGTAGTTGTTATTCGTTTTTATGCTTTACTTCACTGATGTTAGCATATATATGATTATGAGGTTCAATCATTAGATCAACTAATCATTATGCTTACGTGTACATATAAGTTGTAAGCATTAGGATATTTGTCGTTCAAAATAGTAAAAGAATCTTCAAAGCAGACCGTTTCCTCTATATAATGTTTTGATTTACAATGTAACGTTGTAATTATTGTTATTTTAACTATTAATATGGTAATTATGAACTAAACAAACAACGCAACAACTCAAATCATCGTAAAATCATGATTTTAAAGTATGAATATTAGTAGAGACCACCCGGCGGTCACAATTGGGTCAATAAGGACCGTCAAACGGTCACAGTTGGGTCAATTGCGACCGCTAGGCGATTACAATTTGGTTAGTTGCGACCGCTTTAAACTAATATTTTTCACTTTAAACTAATATTTTTTTTCACTTTAAACTAATTTGTTTTTTTGAAAACCATACCAAAATCCTTATTCACTTTAAACTAACAATCTAACAATAATCGGATCTAACAATCTAATCTTCACTTTAAATTAATATTTCTTCACTTTAAACAAATCATTTTTTTTGAAAACCATACCAAAATCATTATTCACTTTAAACTAACAATTTAACAATAATCGGATCTAACAATCTAATCTTCAGTTTAAACTAAGATTTCTTTACTTTAAACTAATCATTTTTTTTTTGAAAACCATACCAAAATCCTTATTCACTTTAAACCAACAGTCTAATAATAATTGGATCTAACAATCTAATCATCACTTTAAACTAATCATTTTTTTTAAAACCATACCAAAATCCTTATTCACTTTAAACTAACAATCTAACAATAATCCGATCTAACAATCTAATCTTCACTATAAACTAATATTTCTTCACTTTAGACTAATCAATGATTTTTTAGAACTAAACAATAATCTTACAAATTAACATTTAAATTACAAATAAAATATTTAATTGATTTTAAAAAAATATACCAATCGCCGCCTAATCTCCCCGTAGTCAATGGAACCACCGTAAAAGGTGGCGGCTGTCTCGTCGTCCTCCACACCGCCTCGCCTTGCTATCTTTCCCTTCTTGGACTTCTTATAATCCTCGGTGTCCCAGTGTACTACCGCCTCTGTTTCCAAAGTTTCGTTCATCCACGTCTTTTTTTTGCCCCGATACTGATCATTGTCTTTGTTCCTAAAGTAAGCATCCTTCGTCTTGTTCACCATACGCTTGTAAATCCCCCTCGCCTTGGCCTGGTATGTTCTATGTACTTGATCCCTCTATGGCAAATGGAGCCCATAGATTTTCTACAAAAGGATTAAAATAATATTGTAATTCATTAAAACTCACTAAAACGATACCCTAAATTAAATAATATTGGAAAAGCACTATATTTAATACACTAAATTAATAAATATTGATAATTCATTAAAAACTCACCGTAAATCTCACGTACATCTCCTGTCGTACCTCCAAAGGTATCCACAAGTAGGAGGGCCAAAAAAGTTGTCATAAACTGTCGAATGAGTGAAGTGATCGACTTCGTAATCCCACGACTGAAGAGGGGGGGGGGGGAGAGAAACAACTACGCTTCAGTTCTATAAACTGCTTCTTTTCCCCTTTCTTCACAGCAGTAACCCTTACTCGGTCGAGTCTGCCTCGGTCCTGGAGTCCCGGTAAACCTCTGGCTCGGTCCAGCTTCGGTGTCAGCTACAGGTGGTGGAGTTTGAACTATGCTAGACTCTGTAGATGGTGGCATGTGAGTCCCAACGGAATCTGATGTATGTGGTCGTGACTGTTGGAATGCGGTGGACTCTGCTGGTTGGGGTCTAATACCAGCTCCAAGGACGGGCTCCTCATCGCCTACAAAAAGCTGGCACTATAATGTTGGTGTCCTCGATGTAGATCCGTCACCTGACCCGAGTGGCGGAGGGATGGCTCGACTGGATCGCTAGGCTCTGCACCACGACCCGAGCGGACAATCTGTATATGTCGGCAACTACCCCTAAACCCACTACCAGTAACATCACCACGACTTACACATCCACTACCACCACCACGACCAACACCTCCACTACCACTACCACGCCCAACACATCCACTACCACCACCATGCCCAACACCTCCAGCAACACCTCCACCACCATGCCCAACCCCTCGACTGCCACGACAAACACCACGAGTACCACTAACCCCACCACGGCCAACACTACCAGTACCACTAACCCCACCACGACCAACACTACCAGTACCACTAACCCCACCACGACCAACACCTCCACTACCTACAAGACCACAACGTCGACCTCCACTGCCACTGTTGGTATTACGTGACGACATGTCAAATATATGTACTGTGAAAATAATCAATATAACATTTAAATAACAATATTACATTTAATCTAACACATGTAAACTTTAATTTAAACAAACAATTATACATTTAATCTAACACATGTCAAATTAAACTTAAACTAAAAATTACAATTGTAAAATTAAACTTAAACTAAAAATTATAATTTAAACTAACACATGAAAATTCCTATTCACACTTTTAATTAATCAATATTTTTGTTTCTTTAACCTAACAATCTAATCAATCTTTAACCTAACAATCTATATAATCTAATAATCTTACAAATTTAAATTTAAACTACTATATATAAACTAATCTAATATAATTTAACAATCTAATCTTCACTTGAAACTACTAATCAATCTTTAAATTTACAATCTAACAAACTAATAATCTTACAAATTAACATTTAACCTACTAATTATACACTAATTAATCTAATCTTCACTAATCTAACAATCTAAAAATTTTCACTAATGTAATTGAAAAATCTAACAATCTTCACTAATCTAACAGTCTAACAATTTAACATTGCAAAATTTGGATTTAAACATAAATCGAGAAAAAAAACGAAAACTTACATAATCCGAAGCGTAGCTAGCGCCATCGGCGAAGAGGCGGAAATTAGGCGAAAAAACGGGGCGAAAACGACAGAGAAGGGAGGGGAATCACCGGAATGATGAAGATCGACGGTGGTGATGGGTTTTTTGGTCGCTCTTTGTCAATGGCGATCGCAAAATCGTCGGGTCGGGTAGGAGGGTCGAGAAATCGGGTAGAGAAGAAGAGGAAAGAAGAGAATAAAACAAAGTTTTTTTTATTATATATACTAAGTAATCCTCCACCCAAAATTAGGGCAACATGCCTTGTGACTTCAAATCAAACTATAATTTCTAACACAAGGGGCTCGCACGCGCTCGTTCAATTAATGTTACTAACTTAAGATGGCATTGTGACTTCAAATCAAACTATGCATAAAATGATCCATAAAAAAAACTATGCATAAAATGTAATTTGTAAAATCTGTACAAATCTCTCCCTTAATTTATTTTACTTAGTATAATATATATGTATCGATGGAAAGTGGTGCAATTGTAAAGAGAGAAACAAAGTAACTAGCAGTTGCTGTAAAGTGTAAATAGGAAGATGGATAATAAAATCGTAACAGAATTGAGAGTACAAGCTAGCTTAAATACTGTACAATTGAGCTGCAAGAATAAGGCGGGAAAAACTGTTATAGTTTGACAGCTAAGACTATTGCAACCAACTAGCTAAAATAATACAGAACAATGCATATTCTATTTATAAATTGCTGAATGGGAAGCTGATCAGAATATACGTCAAGTTGGACTGAGGAGTGGGTCACTGAGGTTCAACTTGTACAACCATAACCTGAACTGAGGAGCATCAAGTGGCTTGGTGAAAACATCAGTAATGTTTTGAGTACCAGGACAATGCATGGGTAAAAGAAAACCATCCTTGTAGGAGTCTCTCACCAAGTGACAACCAATTTCTATGTGCTTGCTTTATTCATGAAACACATGGTTGTGTGTGATGTGAATAGCATAGTTGTTGATAAGCCAATAGGCATTTAGTAAACTCTAAGTTCCATTATCTTGAAGCCTGTTTGAGATCATACAAGGAGTTATTTAGCTTACAAATCTGGCCATGTTTAGCTTTGGAGTATCATAGAAGAGGCTTCAAACATATATCCTCATGAAGAAAGTCATGTAAGAAGGCATTATTTATGTCAAGTTGGTGAACAAACCAGTTGTAATGTGTGACAACTGCTAAGAGAATGCACACAATGACAAGTTTCACCACATGTGACAACCTATCTAGGTAATCAAGCACAAAGATCTGGCAACTGGTCTGGCTTTGTGTCTATCAACATAGCCATTTGGCTTTAACTTCAGATTAAACACCCACTTTGATCCAATGAAATGCTTATCAAGAGTGAGATCCAATAAGGACCAGGTGTCATTAGCTTCTAAGGTAGCAATTTTAGCTTTCACTGCCTTAACCCGTAGGATCAGTAGATTTAAGTTCATTGTTTAAGGACACATTAGCCAAGAAACTAACATGTGAAGACGATGTTTGAGATTAAATATGTAAAGAAATGTACGGGGAGTATGAGGAGAAGAAATAGTAGGAATAGAGGTGCTGGAGCTGAGAGGATCACCCACAAAATTCAGAAGAAAGTCCTTAAAGTGAGGAGGTTTGGTAGAGGTTCCAGTACTTTTTGCAAGAACAAGAGCAGTGGAGAAAGGTGTGGTTTTGCAAGAACAAGAGTAGTGAAGAAAGGTGTGGGAGAGATGATAGAGGATTCAAAATGAAGTTGGTAATTAGAGGGAACTGAGAAAGTAGGAATGTCAGAGGAACTCTGAGCTGGGGAAGAAGTGTTGTCAGGAAGCACCAGAGGCGAGTCAGGAGCTAGAGGATTATAGAGAGGGAGACGTGGCAAAGGAGCAGTATAAGGCTCATTCGTGAAAGAGGATAAAGGGAACACATTTTCATTGAATCTGACATATATGCTGATGATTACCTTGTGATCAAGGAAGCTATATACTCTGTATGCTTTTTGGCTAGGAACAAAACCAAGAAAGCACCCTTTAGAAGACATAGGATCCATTTTGTCTCTATGAAGTTTAGTATTAGCAGTAAACACAAGACACCCAAACACTATTAATTGTGAGATCAGGAGGCTTGGAGTAGAGGGCCTCATATAGGGCGAACCATTGCAAAACTGTGCTAGGAGTTCTATTTATAAGGTAGGTAACCACGAGTAAGGCATAACCACAGTATGAGGGAGGCAAGTCAGCCTGGAAGAGTAAGGATCCCCAAGAAGATGCATGCATTGGGGAGTGTAAGGACATGACTTTTGATGTATAATGCCAAGACGACTAAGCAATGACTGACATCCATTATTTGTGAATTCCGACCCATTATCTATACTAACAACAAGAACAATAGTAGAAAACTAAGTTTGAACATAAGCAAACAAATCCTTTAAAGTATAAGTGATTGTTCATTTTGTTATAGTCCTTGTTGTTAGCCATATGTTGTTGTTCCATCATGGACTTCATACATCTGTAAAAGTCTTGCTGAAAGTTGTCAGAACAAGAACCAGAAATAGTATCATTGGTACCAAAACCAAAACTAGAAGGTTTCTGTGTGAACTGCTGTCCTGAATCAACAACATTTGCATATGATTTGCCAAATGGAGTTGGTGGAGTTGAGATCAATTAAATGCCTTCTTACATGTATTTTGAATCATTTCAGTTCCTTGTAACAGTCAAGTACTCCTACCAACTTAAATAAGTATCTTTGGTATAACTTTTAGCCTTGCAAAAGTCACACACTTTGTCATTCTTACTCTTTCTAAAGTCCTTAGAGAATAAGAGGAACTTTGATACGAATTTTTAGAACCAACACTCTTAGCAAACATGGCACATAGGTTAATAGGGTTAGTGATTGAGATCTGGATCTCTTTCTGCTTCTCAAGACGCAATACCATGGAGTATGCCTTTTCAAATAGAGGCAGTGGATCCATTCCAAGGAGCTGACTCCTCACAACATCAAAATCATCATTCAACCCCATCAAAAATTGCATTAGTCTAGCAAGTGAGTGAGAATTCAAGGATTGTTGTGCCAGCTAGCAGGTAGAAATGTGAGAAACCTCACAGTGACAGTTAATCTTAAGCACAATACATGTAAGCTCATCCCAAAGCTTCTTAAGGTGAGTATAATAAGACGATACACTCGAAGAGGATTGTAAAATAGATGCTACCTCTCTGTAGCTGGTAAAGGCAAGATCCATTGCTCACTCCAAAATGAGTATCTAGCTGCTTCCACATATCATAAGAGGAATCAACAAACATGAATGCATTAGATAGATCGTTAGATACTGATCACAGGATCCATGATGCAACCAAACAGTCTACTCGCAACCACTCTTCAAACTCTTCATGAGAAGGATCATGTCGTTCAGTGCTAGTAATGAAACCTAACTTGCATTTTACACCAAGGGCAAGCTTCACAGAGCGGCTCCATGGCAAGTAATAGCAATGCCAGTGAGATACATTGAAGTAAGCGACACACCAATGTTATCGGAGTTGTAAAAATGCATCGCACTACCAAATCTGGTAGCACGATCAGTAGCGAGTGCAAATTTCACCGAATCAACAGTAGATTCAGGATTTACTATCGGAATCAATCGAAAAAGCAGTGATCGAAACGTAAAAAAGATCAAAACTGATAATCGATCACAACAAACCGAAAAATGAAGCTGTAACAAGCTTCAATAATGGCAAAAAGCGTACGAATCAAAACTATTATGCTAGTGATGCCATGTGGAAAGTGGTGCAATTGTAGAGAGAAACAGATTAACTGCAGTAAAGTATAAGAGGAAAATGTATTATAAAATCGGAGATAATTGTTTTAGCTCTAAATTCCACGTATCAATCAAATGAAGGAAGGGTAGACGGTCTCAGGGTCAATCAAATGAAGGAAGGGTAGACGGTCTCAGGGCCAGGGGAGGGAAAGTTGCTCATTTTCCTAGTAGCAAAGTAAGATGTATTGCCTGAATGAATTAGGTGGAACTAGAAATGTTAGAAAAAGTGAACAAAAAGAGTAATAAAATGGTGGTTGTGCTTACGAAAATTTAAAGAAAGGTGAAAGTATGGATGAAATAAGAAAAAGTACTTTAAAATTAGGAACCTACGGGTTCTTATGATTTTCAATACCCATGTTTCCTCGCCCGTCTTTGAGAAGGGCTCTATCTAAGTAGAGTAGGCTATGCAGGCTAACAACTTTTCCTAAAGTTGTATGGATCACAAAAAGCCTATTTCCTAATTGTACTATGGAACTATTTAAAGGTATCGATCGAAAGCAAAGGTGACAAACCCCAAACCAAGGTGCAATGTCGACTTTCGCATGTAGAATCTAGTGATGTGAGATATAAGATAGAATCAAGTACAAACGATAAATGAAATGAGATGCCACTATCATCAACGATTTTCTAATATAATTGCGAGTACATGTCACAAGTCGCACCTCACCTAGTCGAAAATCTGCGCGGAAGACGTAGTCGTATCACATGTGGGCGCGCACGAAGGACGATGCCTACGCTCATCTCAAAGCTTTTGTAGTTTATCATGTAAATATAGAAAAGTCGAGGGACTAATTATAAATAGGGGTGAGCCTAGATACATGTATAGTAGTCTAGAAATTTCTAGAATTGTTTGGATAGTTGCACCGCCTTAGTAAGTCAGTGGCATTCTAGCTATTCTCGACAGGAGTAGAGTTACCGATCCTGCTAACTGCTTGTGTGGGGTCCGCTTGGTTAAGTCGGTGGAAACCTCTATAGTACACGTGAAAGGCCTTTCGTGAATATATCAGCGACTTGGTACCGAGATGAGACGTGAAGAACCTGAATGAGGCCACGAGCAACCTTCTCACGAACAAAGTGGATATCCATCTCAATGTGTTTGGTTCGTTGATGTTGAACCGGATCACCCGACAAGTAAACAGCACTGACGTTGTCACAATAGACCAGGGTTGCTTTAGTGATAGGAAAGTGAAGCTCAAGAAGCAAATTTCGAAGCCAACATGCTTCAGAGACCGCATTAGCAACCCCGCGATACTCGGCCTCGGCACTAGAACGAGAGAGAGAGTGGGCTGACATTTAGCAGACTAGGAAATGAGATTGTCCCCAAAATAAACAGAATAACCCGAGGTAGAATGCCGAGTATCCGGGCAGCCGCCCTAATCAGCATCAGAGTAAGCAATGAGGCCGGAAGCCATGGAATGGGAGAGAGATAAACCATGATCCAATGTCCCCTGAAGATACCGAATGATGCGTTTCAGTGCTTGCATGTGAGAATCCCGAGGGTCGTGCATAGACAAGCAAATTTGCTGAACCGCATATGATATATCCAGACGGGTGAATGTGAGGTACTGAAGGGCACCCGCGAGACTCCGAAAAAGTGTGGGGTCGAAGAATGGAGGACTGGCCATCGCCCCCCTATCTTGGAGGAGGTGTCGACGGGAGTTGCACACGGCTTGCAGGAACCAATGACAACAATAAAACTCTCGGCGGTGTCGACGGTGTCGACGGGAGTTGCACACGTGCGCTCAATAAAACTCTCGGTGTATTTCCTTTGATATAAGAAGAGACCACTAGAAACCCACAACAAAGCCCAAAAAATAAGTGAGTAGCCCCAAATCTTTCATAGCAAATTCGAAATCAAGAAGGGACATAATAGACCGTCGTAGAGTGGGAGAAGAGGCGGTCAAAATAGTATCATCCACATATAACAATAAATACGCTGTGTCACCCCCACGATGATAAATAAATAAAGACTGATCTGGCGTGCTATGAATAAAACCAATGGTACCTATATAATCGGCGAACCGCTGATACCAAGCCCGAGGGGCTTGTTTAAGGCCATAAAGAGACTTCTTGAGTAAGCACATATGATTAGGAAAGCGAGAGTCACGAAAGCCCATAGGTTGATGCATATAAACGGTTTCATGAAGCTTACCGTGTAAAAAGGCATTCTTAACATCCAGCTGATGTATGTCCCATGAATTAGATAGAGAAATACTCAAGACAGTCCTAATGGTTGCGGGTCTGATCATTGGGCTGAAAGTCTCGTCACAATCCACTCCAACCTGTTGAGACCTGCCATCACCAACAAGACGGGCTTTATGCCGCTCAAAAGTACCGTCAGAGTTAAATTTATGTCTAGAAATCCACATGGAACGAATGACATTAACATTAGAGGGACGAGGAACGAGCTCCCACGTATTATTATTAATAAGGGCATTGTATTCATCAAGCATGGCAAGTTTCCAATTGTGGTCGAATAGAGCGGCCGAAGGAGAGCGAGGGAGAGGAGAGGGGGACGAGGTAGTGTGTAAGTCGAAGATTTGTTTAGGCTTGAAGATGCCATGACGGTTGCGAGTCACCATTTGAGGAGATGGGCCGTGAGTAGGAGGCGACGAAGAGGGAGGAGGAGGTGGGGCACCGTCGGGTGATGGTGTTGGAGTAGACGGAGGTGCGGCCCGAGGGCCGTTTGGTGGCGCGTGAGGCACGTGATGTACTTGTTGGAGGAGGAGGGAGAGACGTCTGAGTCGAGGAAAGTATATGAGGACGGTTGAGGTGTAGGTAAGTTGTGAAAAGGAAAAGTATTTTCATGAAAAACAACGTGACGACATATAATGATATTATTTGATTTTAATCGAGACGTTTGTAGCCACGTTGGTTTGATGGATAGCCCAAGAAGATGCATGGAGTGGAGCGGGCTTGTAATTTATTTATAGTAGAGGAGGGAAATAGGGGAAAGCATAGACACCCAAAAATACGTAGATGAGTGTAAGAGGGAATTTTGTTATAAAGTTTATGTAGAGGGGAGGAGAAGTTAAGTATTTTAGTGGGGAGAATATTTAATAAATATGTGGCCATTTGTAGGGCGTGAGGCCAAAAAATGGGGGGGAGGGAGGCGTGAGAAAGTAGAGTACGAATTATATTATTTATGGTGCGAATTTTGCTTTTGAACTTTCCATTTTGAGAAGATGTATAAGGGCAAGAAAAGAGAAAAGTCATCCCATTTTTAGCACAAAATTGATGAAAAGGAGCATTATTATTTTCTTTTCCATTAACACATTGAAAGCTTTTAATTTCGCGTTCAAATTGAATTTTTATCAGTGCGCGAAAGGCTAAAAATGTAGAAAAAACTTGTGACTTATTAGCAATGGGAAAAGTCCATAAATAATTAGAAAAATCGTCCAAAAACAAGACATAATAACGATGACTCGAAGATCCCAAAACGGGAGAAGTCCAAAGGTCACTGTGAACAATATCAAACGGAAGTAAAGTGCGAGAAGTAGCTTACAAAAAGGTAACCGAATATGCTTTCCTAATGGACATGACGGACAAAAAGAAGACGGTGCCGAGGAGCATGAGATGTGATTGGATTGGCAGAGAGAGGCAAGGATGGTGGGGCCGGGATGAGCGTGCCAATGGTCGACCGAGAGGGCGGCAAAAGAGGAGGGGTGGGAAGAGGTGGGCGACGGTGAGAGTGGATAGTGGTCGCTGGAGCTATTGCATCTCATAAGGTATTTGCGCGTTCGTAGATCCTTCACAGAGAAACTCCAAGGATCAAACTCAATAGACACAGAATTATCAATAGTGAATCTACGAACAGAGATAAGGTTTTTGACAAGTTTTGGTGCATGGAGAACATTTGATAAAGAAAAGGGAGAAAAAGACGCGTTACCCGTACCAACAACTGGAATAGAATTGCCATTACCTACAGTAATTCCATTAGAGTTGCTCAAATTAAAATAAGACGTAAGAGTACCGTTATTCACCGTCATATATGAATATGCCCCCGAATCCATGTACCATTGCTCATTAGAGGTGGGTAATCGAAGATTCGGTTAGGGTACCCGATTTTTCGGGTAGGGTACCCGTATTTTCGGGTAGGGTAAAACCCCTACCCGATACCCTATCCAGATTTGGAGTACCCGATCGGATTCGGGTACCCTAAATTTCGGGTACCCCAAACTTCGGGTTTGGGGTACCCGAATGATGCACAGCGGCCAAACAAACTTCATTATCAAAATGCTTTCAATTCCAATACTTCATTACCAAAATCATCAAATCAAATCCTTCTAAGTTCTAATCTAACAAAATGCCCAAATTCATTAACCCTAACTAATAACAAATTTATTAAGTCTAATATATAAGAATAACACAATACATACAAATTAAAAGTCACAAATTCATTACCACGTTTTCGATTTTGAGAGGGAGAGGGAGAGTCGCCGCTGCCGCGGCGGCGCTGTTGTTCAGAGGGCGAGAGAGAGAGAGTCACCGTCGGTTGAGAGGGAGAGAGAGCGGGAGCTTCGTATCGTCGGTTGAGAGGGAGAGAGAGGAAGCTTGCGGGCGGCGCGGCGCGGAGGCGGAGGCGGAGGCGGACGGGCGGCGTGGAGGCGGAGTCGGACGGGCGGCGCAGAGAGATGTGTGAATGAGATTTGAAAAATGAAAAAGAAAGAGTGAACTGAGAGAGAGACAATGAGTGAAGAAATGAAAGAAAGAGAAAGAAAAAGAAAAGGAAAGAAAAGAAAAGAAAGGAGAAAAAAAGAAAAAAAATCATATATTTTTTTATTCGGGTATTCGGGTACCGTATCTATTTCAAAATCCCTACCCGAACCCGTACCCGAAATACCCTATTCGATTAGGGTACTCGAATTTTTGGGTACGGGTAGGGTATTAATACCCGAAATGCAGGTAATAACCGACCGGGGCGGTTAGGGTACCCGAATTTCGGGTTCGATGACCCACCCCTATTGCTCATCGGGTGGATTAAGAGACATGGTGCTGAAAGCGGTGTCAAGGTCGGTCGGAGCATAGCCAGCGGTGGAGGTGGCAACATGGTAGGCATGATTAGGGCGTGGACCGAGAAGCCCTTGCTGACGGGCCGCAAGTGGAGGAGGGGTCGCGGGTTCCACTAGGCCGTAGGGTAGGGTGACGGTGGGGTGGCCCACGGCTGTTGCGGTCCGTAGGAGGCCCACGGGTTGGACCAGGCCCTAGGAGGCGGACCGCACCCTAGACCGCGGCCGCCACGCCCGCGATGGGCCAAGCTGCGTCCACGGCCTGCGCAGCTGCGTCCGCGCCCGCGAGGAGCAGTTTACCGCTGCGGCTGATTTGCGGTTGTTCGGAGCGGGCGACGGAGTTTGTGATATGAGGGCGGAGTCACCTTGTCTCGTATAAAAGAAAATACGAGATTAAAGAGAATATTAGTCCTAAATCAAAAGGATTAATAAATGGACAATACTATTGTCATGAGTACTTCCGATGAGTTGTACCCACTCCCAACGAGGAGGCCCATTGGGTGTGACCAATACCGCTGGGTTACTAACCCAAAGCGGTAGGAATGGCCATCCGACGAGGGCACCTAGCGTCCCTCGGAAAGTCACGATGACTCAAAACTAGATATCAGGGTGACATCGGATAAAGAGCAAACCCGGATGGATCCACCTGATTCAGATATCTATCACGACACTGAGCAGGGCCCCAATGAACTCCCAAGTCCCAGAACCTTGATAAAAACACTTCCTTGCTATGCACTACCAACACAAACGCTCTCGGAACACTACCACAGTACTTCCCTGCTAAGTACTCCCAGCACAAATGCTCTCGGAACATTACTCCTGTCGACCAACCCAGAAGTCGGAACTTCACAATAACGCAACAACTACAGAACAACACTCTCCGGGCACTCGGAGAAAGAAAACACCTACCCACAATAGCTAAAAACCTCTCGGAGATCAACCCATGAACGAACACTCCCTCGGAGAATATCCTGAAGCAAACACTCCATAATACACACCTCTCGGAGAAGCACTGTTACTAAGAGAACACTCAGACTCGGCCCTCGAGTCACCATTTGAAGCAATGAGCTCTCGGAAGCAAAGAAGGCAGTCTACCCCTTATCATAAAGAAGACCAAAGCCCTCGGAAGAAGAAATAATACAGTCAGCACTTCAGATAAACACGTTATCTTATTGGTTAAATGAACATTGTAACACGTGTAGAACACCACCACATGCATAGCGACACCTGTAAAAACATGCATGGCGACACCTGTCCCTGAAAAACTCTATATAAACAGAGGAAGAATGGAGAGGTAGAGAGGTCGGAGAATTAAGGAAAAACACACATAGACTCGGAAATACGCATATCGACTCGGAAAAGAGAATGGATCATAGTAAATAAAAGGAAGGAATGTTTTTGTCAGTTTTCTCTCCCGTTAAATAGTATTTAGTTTTTGAACCACGGACAAAGGCGTTCCAACCCAAATAAATAATTCAGTTAATTAGGTCGTAATTCCAAACCCGTTAACAAATACAATTACAATTGAGCAAGATAAGGTAAGCTATACAAAATCTCTAGGATATGATAACTATGGAAACAAGATAAACTAAACTAGGATATACAATAATTTCTAATACTATCAACCAAAATGGATAAACAACGCGCTCACTTAAATTCCCGTATTGGTTTCAAACACGAATATAAACCTAAATGAATAGCATCCAAAGTAATAGAATACTCAAAAATTTAAAATACTGCTCAAGTTAAAGTAATATAAAATCTTTTTTTTTCATTTTTTATCTTTTAATTATTAATTTAGATTTTTTTATTTAAATAAACTAATTCATTTCTCTCGAACATGTATAAAACATGTTAGAGAATGTCTTCTCAAGTGTCGGACAGTTGTCGGAGGAATATCAGACAAGTGTTTGTGTTGGATACGTGTGAAACACGGACACGACTAATGTTTTGAAGTGTCAGTGCAACATAGAGTAGCAATCGACTCAAGCGACATACTTAAATTAAAAACAATTTTAAAGAATTAACGTATTCACATGGCATTCAGGGGCGTATCCAGGGGGTGCTTGGGTGGTACAAAAACGTCTGTTGATGTTAACTATTAGCGGAAAAAATCCTTCCGATGTTAAGAAATTAGCAAAAGACATGTCTGGATGTGAAAAAATTAACACAAAATCTTTTTTGATGTTAAAAAGTTAGCAATAAACAACTTTTCATGTTAAGAAATAACAAAAAAAACTCCCTTCGATTTAAGAAAAATTGCCAAAAAAAAAACCTTTGATGTTAAAAAGTTATCAAGAAAATTATTTTGATATTAAAATATTAGCAAAAAATACCTTTTGATGTTAAGATTAGCAAAAAAAAAAAACCCTTTTTAGTGTTACGAAATTCAAAAAAAAAACTTTGTAATATTTATTTCGTAAATTTTTTATTTCTTGTATATTGTCTTTCCAAATGAAATTTAGTCCTCCCTAAATATGAATCACGACCACCGAATTGGCATTTAAGTTTCCTCAACTGAAGCAACACAATTTAACACTCAACCGTAAAATCCGAGTGTGACCTTATTTGATTAATGGAATGGATAAGACTGCATATCCTTTGAAAACTGTACCGCTGCATTAAAGTTAACAAGAACTTCGAAGTGACACCTATTTATCACTATACAATATTATTTAGACAAAACACCAATAGATCATCATGACGTGTATATTTGGCGGGTGTGTTCGCAATACGATGTCATCATACATTACCTTTAATTAAAAAGGGTCAAGGCGTAATTAAATTTTGAGTATAGTTACAAGCTGAAGTATGGACCTTATAAATATTGAGTTTTACAACAAATTTATTTTCATACAAAAAGACAAAGTTAATTATTATAGTTATTAAGTTTTACAACAAAATTAATTTCATATGAAAAGGCAAGATTAATTATTAGGGCTTTCTAGGAAGTCACGATGGATATGTATTGTATTTAGTCAGTGTAAGCTTGCACTCTGAAGGTTGATGCAGAGTGACTTTGTCTGCTGGCTAAACTCTTCAAGTCACGCTAACTTAAGTATGTATGCTGTATTGGTCTTGAGCTAGCTTTGAGTTCTGAAAACATGCATTGAAAACATGACATGTTAATTGGGCTAGAGACCCAACAAAGGCATTCGTATGCCTAAGTTAGTAGATGACCGTAGGTATGGTAATATAATTAGTAAGCTCAAAGAGTGTAAAGGGTTATTCAGCTCACGAAACTACCTAAGTAGCCTATATCAGCTCAAGAAGATGGTCCAAGTCGGCTAAGAAGATAACAGATCTGGGGACTAAGGGTGCCTTGAGGGATGTGAAAGTGTTTGTCTAATAATGATTAGTGAGATATTTATAGGCTAAAAGTTGTATGGTCTTTCCATGGGATGGGCCCCGTGTTTGATTAGGTCACTCCCGTTGTTAGAGAAAACACCCGAGCTCGGTAGTAAGAGAGGACACTTAAGCTAGGCTTTCCTAGTCTTAACCAAGCTGGACCCTTTTGGCTCGATATTTCATCTCGGCCAGCTGTACATAGCCAAGTTGGGCGTGACCGAGATGGTCTTATTGGGCATGTGATGTGGGCTTTATTGACTTACTTTGTTCGAAATGTCGTTTTGGGTTGATTGAGAATGTAAATGGGCCTATTTGGTTGGTCCACGTGTTGGATAACAACATTTTGATTGACCCATTAACGACATTACCAAATTATTATACACCATAAGTCCCCTGGTTTGTAATGTGTTTCGTAGTGACGGCGAACCGTTGCAAACTTCTTTTCATGTTTATAATTTAGGTTTTCAGCACAAGTGCCTTGATTTTTTACTTCCTCTTGACTTTTCGCAGCTACCCCCCAGGTTGATTGTCCATGTATATACTGGTATGTTTACTGTAATTTGCCCCATATCAGTTGTCTAGGGTATATTGGTCTTGTTGCTATAATTCACCCCATGTCGGCTACCCATGGGTAAGGTCGTTGATGAGTGTCTATTTGATATGATTTCAATAGCCTTCTTACTTGCAATTTTGTTATAATTTGTAGCAATTCTGATAGTTTTTGTTATGTTTTGTGTCTTTTGTAGTCTTGAGTTTAGTCACGATTAAACGATGGAAAATAGCACAAAATATAGGTTAAAGTGATAAAGACTTTAGAAGGACTACATTCGAGGTGCCACGACGTCAACCATAGAGCGGTAAGACGCTACAAGGATTAAGAATGCAACCCGAATAATACTCTATAGAGGCCCGACAGTCGACCCACAACCTCTGAAGGCCACACGACTAGTGCCAAAAACCGCACAACTTGTGCTCTACGACCAGGGAGCCGCGACACATGCACTAGAGCAATGCGACCTGCTCCACTTAAAGGCAGTGGATTCCTCTTGACGTAGGACAAAATAGTCAATTCTAGGACTGAAGACTGACCTAGGGCAACACGAAGTACCTATAAAATGAAGTTTCATCTCGATTAAAAACGTGTCCAATGTACAAACGAGAATAACATTGTACCAAAAAGTTGAAAAAGAGAGAATTGAGAGAAAAGTACGAAGAAAGTTTGAGTGAAACACACTTAGTCTTCCATAGTTTTAGTCTTAGAGTCAAAGAGTCAAGAGTTGTGAGGAAGATGGCAAAGCAAAGGACTCCATAAGACTGAAAGCAACAACTTTCACCAGATCTACGAAGTTTTCTTAATCTCTTTTCTTTCAGTTATTTTTCTTAATTCTATCTGCTGTTGAACTTGAGATTATGAGTAGCTAATAACTTCTTGTTTGGAGTATGGATGTAGCTATGATTTATGAACATGATTATTTGATTTATTTTAAATTTGTTTGAGTGTTCATGTGTCTAGATTAATTGGTTACATATGTTGTATGTTAGGATTAACTCGCGCTGGAATAACGGAAGCACTACCCTAAGACTGCCACAATGCAGATGTTAAACTAATAATGTATACATGCGAATTTGTGACATTGATATACTAATTAGATCGTGCACATATTAAATCACACAAATACAATATTTGTTAAGTAAACTATGTTAGCACGAACGGATGAGTAAATTAGATTGCGGACATAGTTTCTAAATGATTAACAACTGGCATGATAGATCAATGAAGCATTGGTAATTTGTCTATGAATTATTAAAGTAAATCAGAAGTGAAACCCCGTACTAAGAACACATTCAAAATCCATTTACTTTATAGCCAAAGCAATCATCCAAACATCTTATATTCTATTCTTTTTTACAATCAAAGTAATCATCCAATCATCTTATATTCAATTCTTTAGTTGATATTTGCATTCTTATTTATTAATCAACATCTTTTCATGTTCGATAGAGTAATTATGCGTTCATCAGGTATAATTATTCTTATTTCATTCATTCATTCATTAGCATAGGTTTTTCTCATAAACACATCAAATGTAGTAAAATCGTGACAACCATAATTTTTTCTGCATTTAAGTGATTCTAGAAATTGATCTAGAATTTCCTTGTGATTCGATAATTGAGACGTAATTACATTTTCAGTTTATTATTACTTGATCGTATACTTGCGACCACGTAGGTGTAACATTCATTGCATACATATTTAAGAAACTACATGCTTTGCCACGCATCAACTGTCATTCCACAAACTTCTAATCCAATGGTAGTTGTGGAAGGGTAGAATTGTATTTTCTTTGATTGTCAACACATATTAGTTGTGTAGGGGTAAGGATATCTTTTTCCAGCTTTTGCTCCAGGTCGACCAGTTAAGGGTATTTTTTTGTCTTCCAACGATTTTCGATCCAAGTTGGTCATAAGGGGCAAAGGCATCTTTTTGCCAATTTTTGGTCCATGTCGGATGTTCAAGGGTAGTTAAATGCATTGACTGGGGGAAATCCTAAACTTTTTGCCCAGGTCGGTCATCTCGAGGTTGGGTATGCAGTGGCAATTTTGTAATATTTAGATTTCCCCTCCTATAGATAAGGGATCTTCCATTCACTCCATAATTCATTATGTGGTCAAAGTCTGCCAGATCGGTCGCTCGTCAGGTCGATTGTTTGCTCAGCGTGATTGTTGATTTAAGTCGCCTACGTTGGTTGTTTACATAGTAGATGATTTGAGTCAATTGCCCCGTCCGAGGTAGTTGTTGGGGATGATGATCCAAACTATTGTCTATATGTAGATGATCTTCATGCCGACAACAGGGGATTTGATGAGGATTGTGACAAGGGGGACATGGAAAGCTGAGCATCACTTCTTTGTACTTTAATCCCTAATCTGGACATTGTATGCAAAATAAAGGCTAGGCCTGACTTTTATAAGAATATATATATATATATATATATATATATATATGTATATATATTACTTTCCTAGGGGGTATGAAGTTAGAGTCATATGAAGTTAGAGTCATATGTCCTGATGATTAAATGCATAGATCGCCTCCCAACTTTATTATTGTATTTGTAAAGTATTTGAAGAATGGCCTTAGATTCCTTATTCATCTCGAGATATCTTGCATTCTTAGATCCTTTGAACTCAATTTGGCCCAATTGAGTCCCAAAAGAAATGCCTTAGTTGTTGGTTTCGTAGTAATGCGGATTTATAGTATGCCCCTTATGCCTGAGGTATTTTGGAAAACTTTGTACATAAGAGAGATTTAAAGGGCGGGGTTCATTTAGGGTTTTATTATTGTGCTTCTAAAGCCAATTATATATTCATTCACGAAGCAGCTTCCAGCTTTGGGTCGCAATGGCCATACGATGTTTTGTTCATCTGTGAGGGTTTTCCCGGTGAGCTTGCTACCTTTAGGATAGATTGGGACACTGAAAAATAGTTTCCTACTCCCTTGTTAAGGAGTGACGAGACGAGAGCACTTATGGATGACATGCTTAAGTCTAATTTCAATCTGAGAAATTATTTGATGAACAAATTCTTATTTTTGGGAGCTATTGTAAAGCTACTTATGCAGGTGCTGAATCATTTGGTATACATATTACTTGTGAATTTTTCATTTTTCTTTGTTTTTATTGTTGTCTTGCTCTCTCTTCACATGATTTAGAGGAGATGGTGCAAAACATCAAAACTTAATACATTAAGGGGTCGATTAGCGTATTGGGGGTAACCGCCCGCTCAATGGGGCAAGGCTCCAAGCAAGGAGGTAGTTCGAATCAGCCAACATGGCAGGGTAAAGGAGTTGCTCTTACTAAAAATAGTAAATGCCAAAGCTTAAATGAATCCTCCTAATGCTTGGTGGTGGGCGCAAACAAAGTGATCCTCCTACTGCAAATAAGACGCATTCCATACTGAATCGTCCCATTCTGAACCAGGGCCTGCATCTGGTAGTGGAGTTCCACCCGTACAAGGTGGTGCATCCGCTAGTGGAGTCGCACACTTACAAGGTGGTGCATCCGCTAGCGGAGTCGCACACGTACAAGGTGGTACATATGCTAGTGGAGTCGCACCCGTACAAGGTGGAGCATTAGATTAGCCTTCAAGCGATGTAGTTGGGGCATTTAGCGATAGGGCTATCCCTGATCTGGTAACTGATGAGTTATTACAACGTCTCGACTATGTTTATCCTAAACGTCGTCCTTCTTCTACAGATAATACTTCTGTAGGGATTGATGTAGGTGCAAGAGAAAATGAGGGTGATCTAGTAGATATGACCGAGTACCCTATTAGAGAAAGGCGCTCATTCATCAATCCTGGAGTTGTTGCTAAAGATAGAGCTAAAAATGCCGACCATGCTCCTAAACGTATGACTGGGGAATCTACAATTATATGGCCAGAAAACATTCCCATTTTTCTGCTGGCTTCAATAGAACTTCTTATCTTGAGAAAGATTTCAATCGGGTACCAGTTGAATTCTCTCGCTATTATGAGCGAGTAGGTGACCATAAAAATGGCTATATCATGGAGGCTGAGGCCGTTGAACGGATGAGAGTCATTTGTGGGAGCTTTGATCGTCAATTCTACATTAACAACTTGGGTAAACCTTATTTTCCATGGCCTCGTGAACTCGTCTACAACCTTCAATGGGTACTTGTCTTTTAATCTTGTACTTTTTTTTATTCATTTTATTGGTATTCTTTTATTGTTGTCCATATTTGTAGGCAACTCTGCTAGCGCACACTTTTGGTATACATCACGAGTCCTCAGTGAAGGAGCAAAAAACTTGTAATGATCTCCTTTAGAGGATAGATAATAGGCAGGACTCGTCTGAACTCACTCGCAACTACGCGCAAAATGAGGTTCAAGATAATGTTGAGTCGTATCTGTTGGAGAAAGTTGCCAAAGAAAAAGCTAAGGCCGATGTATCTGTTGCGAAAGAAGTTGCCAAGAAATCTAAGGATGAGCTTTTTGAGGCCAGGGCTCTCATTGCCCAACTTGAGGACAATGTTAAATCAACAAAATGTGTTATGGCCAAGCATGATAATCAGGTAAAAGACTCGCGTAGGTCCATTGCCTATCTCGAGGGCAAGCTGAAGATTGTCAAGAATGAGCTGACTAAGCCTGAGGCCGAGAAAGTTAAAGATGAGGAGGCGACTTACGAGAATGGTTTGAAGGTAGTGAGTGATGATTCATTTATTTGTTTGTTTGTTTTTCCCGAATTGGCGATGGTGTCGAGTTTATTTTATTTTTCTTCAGCCGTTGGACAAGTTAAGGAAGCTTGAGGTCCACAAACTTTTTAGCTAAGGGACTTGGGTACGTATTAGGGCTAAGTACGCTTTTAGTGACATGGAAAATAATTACACAGAGTGTGTTGCGCATGCGAATGTTCGCAGGGTCATTAGAGAATAAAGAGCAATGGATTATTGGTATTTATGGATGCCTATGCCTATTCTAGCAGGTGAAACACTGCTAATCTCGAGCTTGAATGAGAAAATCCTAAGGAGGAGAACTCCAAAAGTGAGAAACTTGAGGTAGCGCTTGTGCTGCCCCCTGATGAATTCTATCACATGCTCAACGAGCTCGATCTAGAGATGCCAGACTTATTGAGTGAAGATGAGAGATGCAATTTTGATCCAGCTCTAGAAGATGACTTGATGGATTACGCTGAAGAATAGGTTGATGTCAAGATTGTTGATCCCACCTCATCCACAAGTGCTGCTCTCGTAATTACATATGCGGTCATTCATTCTGATCCTAATGCTTCTACCATTGTTCTTTTCGGGGGGGGGTTAGAGATGTTGCAACTGGTACGCCACATAATTGAGAAGTTTTTAATATGCTTCCATTGATGATTGTGCTAGCTGGACCTCCCTTATTGAACACTCTTGATGATAAACATATTTCTATGTCTCTAGAAGTGCTTCAGAAGAACAGTGGTAGTGTGGTACCTTCTCTAAACAGTTTATGGTTGGATCTGAGATTCAACGATGCTTTAATGCGCCACAGGTAACAATTGAGCAGGCCGCTGAATTTGATGCTAAGGAGGAGAGGGCATGACTTGCTAAAGCATCCAGTGTTGAAGATCCATTCAGAGCCCAAGTTGGAGGAAGCAATTGAAGATGAAGAAGTTTGAAGGTGGCCATGTTGACCTTATTTTGGAGATTATGCCACCCCTATCCCCCTTTATGATGCTTTTCGTACATTTTTATATATTAGTTAATTTCTCCTTTTACGATTTTGGTTGGATTTTTCGGTCGGAGTTGCTTCGACTGTTGTTTAGTCAGGTTGGTCCTTCGCGGCACATTGGCTTTTCTTATTGTCTGACTGAACGTACTTTACTCTTACTTATTGTTCATATTTAATTTGTTCTTGTCTCGTTTTCAATTTTGCTTCTTGTTTTGTTAGAATTGTTGTTTTTGGGCCTGTTTCAATAATGTGATGATTGCAACTTTTAACGTTTCCATAGCCTATATCAGTAGGGCTTATGTTATGATTCCTACTTTATATGATCTATTTGATTTATTTGAAATTTGTTTGAGCGTTCATGTGTCTAGATTAATTGGTTACATATGTTGTAGGTTAGGATTAACTCGCGCTGGAATAACGGAAGCACTACCTTGGGACCACCACATTGCAGATGTTAAACTAATCATGTATATATGCGAATTTGTGACATTGATATACTAATTAGATCATGCACATATTTAGATCACACGAATACAATCTTTGTTAAGTACACTATGTTAGCACGAACGGATGAGTAAATTAGATTGCAAACTTAGTTTCTAAACGATTAACAACTGGCATGATAGATCAATGAAGCATTGCTAATTTGCCTATGAATTATTAAAGTGAATCAGAAGTGAAACCCGAACTATGAACACATTCAAAATCCATTTACTTTATAACCAAAGAAATCATCCATTCATCTTATATTCTATTCTTTTTTTACAGCCAAAGAATCATCCAATCATCTTATATTATATTCTTTAGTTGAGATTTGCATTCTTATTTATTAATTAACATCTTTTCATATTTGATAGAGTAATTATGCATTCATCAGTATAATTATTCTTATTTTATTCATTCAATAGCATAGGTTTTTCTCATAAACACATCAAATGTAGTAAAATCGTGACAACCACAATTTTTTCTGCATTTAAGTGATTCTAGAAATTGATCTAGAATTTCCTTGTGATTCGATACTTGAGACGTAATTACATTTTCAGTTTATTATTACTTGATCGTACACTTGCGACCACGTAGGTGTAACATTCATTGCATACATATTTAAGAAACTACATGCTTTGCCACGCATCAACTGTCATTCCACAAACTTCTAATCCAATGGTAGTTGTGGAAGGGTAGAATTGTATTTTCCTTGATTGTCAACACATATTAGTTGTGTAGGGGTAAGGATATCTTTTTCCAGCTTTTGCTCCAGGTCGACCAGTTAAGGGTATTTTTTTGTCTTCCAACGATTTTCGATCCAAGTTGGTCATAAGGGGCAAAGGCATCTTTTTGCCAATTTTTGGTCCATGTCGGATGTTCAAGGGTAGTTAAATGCATTGACTGGGGGAAATCCTAAACTTTTTGCCCAGGTCGGTCATCTCGAGGTTGGGTATGCAGTGGCAATTTTGTAATATTTAGATTTCCCCTCCTATAGATAAGGGATCTTCCATTCACTCCATAATTCATTTTGTGGCCGAAGTCTGCCATATCTGTCGCTCGTCAGGTCGATTGTTTGCTAAGCTTGATTGTTGATTTAAGTTGCCTAAGTTGGTTGTTTACACAGTACGCGCAGATCAATCATTCTTTCGGTCTCACCCAGATCGGTGTTTTTCACTATTCATCTATATCGATCGTTGGTTCAGTCTCTCCTAGACCGATCATTCAAGCAGTTTAGCCAGATTGGTCGTTTTATCAAATTTGCTCCAATTTGGGTATTTGTAATTGTATGTAAGTTTTCTATAAGACATGGTTGATCTATCAGTTAGTGAGATACTCCAGTTCTTATGCAAATTCAATTTTGTTGATCTAGCTTTGTTTTTCACTGTTAGGACATCTCACGAGGCCCGTTCAAATCAACAACGTGGCTATAACTCTTTGTTGTCTCGACCTCATATATATAATCGTAGGTTTTCAGATCATTCTCGTATGCCTAGATATCTAGAGCGCCGAGACCGAACTCCTCCTAGTCGAGATAATTTGAGAGAGAGAGAGAGATAGATAGAGAGAGAGAGAGAGAGATAGATAGATAGAGAGAGAGAGAGAGAGAGAGAGAGAGAGAGAGAGAGAGAGAGAGATCCTAGTCAATCTCGTGACAACAATCAGCGTTGGGATCTTGAACAGAAAATCGGAGAGTAATAATAAGTCTGAGTCCACATGAGTACCGATGACTAATTGTCCTTAGCTTGGTTTTTATTTTATCAGTATGAATTCTAGGGTAGAGCCGTGTAATAAGTCAATCCCTGATACCGAGGTTTTTGAGTCTGATTCGGGGTCTGAAACGAGTAGTAATGGCTGATCTAGAAGTGATGGGTCGTCAACCTAGGAGGTTGGGGTTGTAAATACAATGTAAATGTAGATAATGTTGGACCACAAAGAGGAAGTGAGTCGGTTGCCCCGTTAGGGATGATGATCTGAACTATTGTCTATATGTAGATGATTTTCATGCCGACAACGGGGGATTTGAGGAGGATGGTGACAAGGGGGAAAGGGAAAGCCGAGCATCACTTCTTTGTACTTTAATCCCTAATGTGGACATTGTATGCAAAATAAAGGCTAGGCCTGACTTATATATATATATATATATATATATATATATATATATTACTTTCCTAGGGGATATGAAGTTAGAGTCATATGTCCTGATGATTGAATGCATAGATCGCCTCCCAACTTTATTATCGTGTTTGTAAAGTATTTGAAGAATGGCCTTAGATTCCTTATTCATCTTGAGATCTCTTTCATTCTTAGATCCTTTGAACTCAATTTGGCCCAATTGAGTTCCAATAGTTATGCCTTCGTTATTTGTTTCGTAGTAATACGTATTTATAATGTGCCCTTTATGCCTGAGGTATTTTGGAAAACGTTGTACATAACAGAGATTTAAAGGGAGGGATTCATTTAGGGTTTTATTATTTTGCTTCTAGAGCCAATTATGTATTCATTCGCGAAGCAGCTTCAAGCTTTGGGTTGCAATGGCCATACGATGTTTTCTTCATCAGTGAGAGTTTTTCTGGTTAGCTTGCTCCCTTTAGGATAGATTCGGACACTGCAAAATAGTTTCCTACTCCATTGTTATGGAGTGACGAGACGAGAGAACTTATGGATGACATGCTTAAGTCTAATTTCAATGTGATAAATTATTGGATGAACAAATTCTTATTGTTGGGAGCTATTCTAAAGCTACTTATGTCGGTGCTGAGTCATTTGGTATACATATTACTTGTGCATTTTTCATTTTTCTTTGTTTTTATTGTTGTCTTGCTCTCTCTTCACATGATTTAGAGAAGATGGTGCACCACATCAAAACTCAATAGATTAAGGGGTCGATTGGCGTATTGGGGGTAACCGCTTGCTCAATGGTGCAAGGCTCCAAGCAAGGAAGTAGTTCGAATCAGCCAACATGGAAGGGTAAAGGAGCTTCTCTTACTAAAAATAGTATAGACCAAAGCTTAAATGAATCCTCCTAATGCTTGGTGGTGGGCGCAAACAGAGTGATCCTCCTACTGGAAATAAGACGCATTCCATACTCAATCGTCCCATTCTGAACCAGGACCCTGCATCTCGTAGTGGAGTCGCACCCGTACAATATGGTGCATCCGCTAGCGGAGTCGCACCCGTATAAGGTGGTGCATCTGCTAGTGGAGTCGCACCCGTACAAGATGGAGCATCAAATTAGCCTTCAAGCGACGCAGTTAGGGCGTTTAGCGATAGGGCTACCCCTTATCAGGTAACTGATGAGTCATTACAACCTCTCGACCATGTTTATCCTAAAAGCCCTCCTCATTCTCTAGATAATATTTTTATAGGGATTGATGTAGGCGCAAGAGAAAATGAGGGTGATCTAGTAGATGTGACCGAGTACCCTATTAGAGATAGGCGCTCATTCATCAATCCTGAAGTTGTTGCTAAAGATAGAACTAAAAATGCCGACCATGCTACTGAGCGTATGACTGGGGAATCAACAATTATATGGCCATAAAACATGCCTATTTTACTGCTGCCTTCAGTAGAACATCTAATCTTGAGAAATATTTCAATCGGGTACAAGTTGAATTCTCTCGCTATTATGAGCGAGTAAGTGGCCATAAAAGTGGCTCTATCATGGAGGTTGAGGCTGTTGAACGGATGAGAGTCGTTTGTGGGAGCTTTGATCGTCAATTCTACATTAACAGCTTGGGCAAACCTTATTTTTCATGGCCTCGTGAACTCGTCTACAGCCTCCACTCGGTACTTGTCTTTTAATTTTGTACTTTTTTATTCATTTTATTGGCATTCTTTTATTGTTGTCCATATTCGTAGGCAACTCTGCAAGCGCACGCTATTGGTAAACATCACGAGTCCTCGATGATGGAGCAAAAAACTTATAATGATCTGTTTTAGAGGATAGATAATAGGCGGGACTCGTCTGAAATCGCTCACAACCACATGCAGAATGAGGTTCAAGATAATGCTGAGTTGTATCTGTTGGAGAAAGATGCCAAAGAGAAAGCTAAGGCCAATGTATATGCTGTGAAAGATGTTGCCAAGAAATCTAAGGATGAGCTTTTTGAGGCGAGGGCTCTCATTGCCCAACTTTAGGACAATGTTAAATCAGCGAAAGGTGTGGTGGCCGAGCACGATAATCAGGTAAAAGACTCTCGTAAGTGCATTGCCTATCTCGAGGGCAAGCTATAGATTGTCAAGAATGAGCTGACTAAGCCTGGGGCCGAGAACGTTGAAGATGAGGACGCGACTTTCCAGAATGGTTTGATGGTAGTGAGTGATGATTCATTTATTTGTTTGGCTTTTTTTCCAATATTGGCCATGGTGTCGAGTTTATTTTATTTTTCTTCAGCCATTGGACAAGTCAAGGAAGCTTGAGGCCGCCCACAAACGTTTTAGCTAAGGGACTAGGGTACGTATTCAGGCTAAGCATGCTTTTAGTGACATGGAAAATAATTACCTAGAGTGTGTTGCGCATGCGAAGGTTGGTAGGGTCATTAGAGAATAAAGAGCAATGGATTATTGGCATTTATGGATGCCTATGCATGTTCTAGCGGGTGAAACGCTGCTAATCTCGAGCCCATATGAGAGAATCTTAAGGAGGAGAACTCCAAAAGTGAGAAACCTGAGGTAGTGCTTGTGCTGCCCCCTGATGAACTCTATGACATGCTCACCGAGCTCGATCAAGAGATGCCAGACTTATTGAGTGAACATGAGAGATGCAATTTTGATACAACTCTAGAAGAGGACTCGATGGATTACGATAAAGAATATGTTGATGTCAAGATTGTTGATCCCAATCCCTCCACAAGTGTTGCTCCTGTAATTACATATGTGGTCATTCTTTCCGATCCTAATGCTTCTGCCATTGTTCTTTTCGTGTGGGGGGAGGGGGGGTTAGCGATGCTGCAACTGGTGATAAACATATTTCTATGTCTCCAGAAGTGCTTCAGAAGAACAGTGGTAGTGTGGTACCTTCTCTGAACAATTTATGGCTGGATCTACAATTTATGGCTAGATCTAAGGTTCAACGACGCTTTAATGCTCCACGGGTAACAATTGAGCAGGCCGCTAAATTTGATGCTAAGGAGGAGAGGGCATGACTTGCTAAAGAATCTGGTGTTGAAAATCCATCCAGAGCCCAAGTTGGATGAAGCAATTGAAGATGAAGAAGTCTGAAGGTGGCCATGTTGACCTTATTTTGGCGATTATGCCACCCCTATCCCCCTTTATGATGCTTTTCGTACATTTGTATATATTAGTTAATTTCTCCTTTTACGATTTTGGTTGGATTTTTCGGTCAGATTTGCTTCGATTGTTGTTTAGTCAGGTTGGCCCTTCGCGGCACATTGGCTTTTTTTATTGTCTAACTGAATGTACTTTACTCTTACTTATTGTTCATATTTCATTTGTTGTTGTCTTGTTTTTAACTTTGCTTCTTGTTTTGATAGAATTGTTATTGTTGGGCTTGTTTCAATAATGTGATGATTGCAACTTTAACGTTTCCATAGCCTATATCAGTAGGGCTTATGTTATGATGCCTACTTTATAGGATATTTGCTCAATATGCTCTTCTACTAACTTTGTTTGGTAAGGCTTATGTATTCTGCCTCTTTTATGCGATATTTTCCCAATTGGCTCTTTATCTAGTTTTGTTTGGTAGGGGTTATGTAATTTGCATGCTTTATGGGGATTGCACCCAACAGGCTCTTCACATAGTTTCATTCGGTAAGGTTTATGTAATTTTCTTACTTTATGATATTTGCACAATAGTCTCTTCACATAGTTTTGTTATTTTCCAATCTTCACCTTTATTGAAATGTTATTTAATCTCTGTTGTTCGTCTAATTGGGCCATTTAACGATGTTCATCGTAAAGTAAATTTTCAGTCAGTGATTCACGGAGATTTCCACAAACAAAGATAAAGTAGTGGGTCAAAAAGATTTTTTTTTACTATTTTAAGACTACACTTGTGGCCACGACAAACTACCTACGCACCCCTTATAAGAAGCAATCAAGTCGTCGTAGTCCATATGGGTTTTTATTACATGGACTCCCACAAGATGAGATCACACATTATTCGCAAAAAATAAAACCATACTACGACTATCTCCATAGTCAGATGCTTTTATTCGCAATAAAAATAAACTAATAATTTAACTGTGGTCGATCACCCATTGTTGAATCAATCCTTCATGGGTAGTTGCGGCACAAGTTCTAAATACTCTAGAGCCTCTTCAAAGCTTTCTAATCCATGGATGCCAAATAGTAATATCCATTGGCATTTCTCGGATTACCTTGTATGGTCCTTTCAATGTTGGTTTCAGCTTGCTATCGTGTCTACACTCTTCCACCTTTAACAATACCAAGTCACCCACTTGGAATTCTCTAAAATAGATCGGTCGTAAGCCTTTGCCATCACTATCTTGTTAGCTAATGAACATTGGAATGCGTCTTTCCTGACTGCTCTAATCATGTCCAAATCTTCTCTTCCCAATCTTGTAGCCTCCTCATGATTGTAAGTCTCCATTCTACGCCTCTTCATGCTTTCTTCGGCTAGTACAACTACCACTGAGCCATAGACCAACAACAATTGAGTCTCACATGTTGCTCGCTTCAATGTAGTCTGGCCATGGTCCCCCAATATGTAGGCGCTTATGCAGATAGTCTTTAAGTTCTTGTTCGTTGACTCCACTTGCCCATTAGCTTGCGGGTGTGAGACAGTGGAAAAATGTTGCTTGATTTTTCAGCTCCTCACACCAAGAAGTAATATATGAGCCATTAAATTGCTTGTTGTTGTTAGATACTATCACTCTTGGAAATCTAAAGTGTCCACATTGAGGTTTTTTGACCTCCGGATCTGGCTAAGATTGAAAACCGTGAAGGACTCTGCTCCCTCCTTCAACTTAGCCAGGTACTTCACCATAGTCTGCTCCTTGGCTTGTATGTTCCAAATTGGTCCCTCACTAGGTGTGAGTGTGTGAACACCGCTAGATGAGTGATACCCAGATATTCTCACATTTCTATACTGCTTCATAAACATTGTTGTTGGTTACTATAAAGTTAAGGCTGATAGCATACTCATATTCTCTTCCATCGGGGGATCGTATATAGATCCATAGTCCTCCATTTGAGGTAGTCACGGTTCCATCTACGTGAAGAGTCCATAGAATAATGGACAAGTCCCCTTCACATTCAACACTTGACCTTGCACGGTCACTGCTCCTTCCAAATGCTTCAGCCACAAAGTCGGCAAAGACTTACACTTTGATTGCTACCTTACTCTATACCATACGCACGAAGTTTGATGGCCCACTTGATAAATCTTCTTGATGTTTTTGGTTTTGTCAGTACTTGATTCAATGGAGGTGTGACAACCGCATCCCAAGAGTCGTGATTCAATACGAGTTAGTCGTGTATTAGCCCAACTTAGACTGAAATGTGGCTCTTTAGAATAGGTGTTACTGTTCAGGATCAAACCATACACGTTATGATAAAAAATAATTTTTATATATACATAATCTAGGGAATAAAAATATGTTACCAGTTAAATGGTTGTGCAATGGTGATAAAATAGTTTAAATTGCACGAATTTTCCAAATTGCAAAGTGAAGAAAACCATTCACTTGATTCAAGTTTCCACGTCGGTATTATCTAGAGGAATGGACATGCAAAAGAAACGATGAATAATTCTTTGATGAATTAG
Organism: Linaria vulgaris; assembly: GCA_948329865.1. Classification (NCBI taxonomy): domain Eukaryota; kingdom Viridiplantae; phylum Streptophyta; class Magnoliopsida; order Lamiales; family Plantaginaceae; genus Linaria; species Linaria vulgaris. Next base: position 6,933,170 of record OX415249.1, on the reverse strand, counting down.
TGGGATTCATGTAAAAGAACTGGCAATGCAAGAATTAACTATGGTTTAGTGGATAGATTTCGAGGAGTGATATTACCGATAGTAATAGTTCAACCAAGTAATATGATGTAACAATAGTACTAGAATATTTACAGGACAATTAATGAACTTGTGCTTCACAATAAAAAAATCCAACCTTATGGATTCCAATATACTACCATATACCTCCCGACGAGGAGCAACCACGCAAATAAATCAAGACACATACTCGAGTACATGCCAATCCAGTACACGGGTTTAATCTAATTCTTGACTGAAAACAACACCTAGACAAATGGGTGTCAAGCAAAATTAGCTAAACCGAGAATTATTTACTACCCAAAAATACATCGTCCCAATTCTTGAACCCGACTTTCCAAAGGTGTACCAATAGGTATAACGAATAAATATGCTAGTAAATTGGATAATATACGTTGATCCTTGATCTACATGTCCCAAACATAGTTTGTTGCTCTTTGCACAATTCACGAACCAACATATGTGATTATAATATTGAAGAAGTCTCATGATTATGAATCAATATGTGATAAATAATTAATAATTGTGTATGATTTAATGATGAGATAGTCCACCGGTTATAACGATAAGATAGTCCCTTTCTTGATCAATCGTGCGATCTCGGAGTAAAAGGGCTTTGCATTGTGATGTATTGTGCACATTATGATGATGGTAGCGACTATAACCATTAGTCTTTTAGTATCTTTGGTTTCTATTAACTATCTTGGTTTTCTCATCAGTCCTCACTGATTGGCTACAACGTACACATTCATTATATTGGTTTCATTGGGGTGTAACTCAAAAGTGATCCGCCTCTCATTTTATCATTTTGTTCTCTATCTCGACCATTTATGCAATGATCATTTGCCTACTACTTCCTTAGGCTCGCAGTATTTGCCATTATTTACAAAATTCAACTCTTTCACTTCCATCTCTTAGCGCAACTGTTGCATAACGAGTTTAACATAAGGAGGTGGATAGTGCATAATGTCATTCACCAGCGTTCTGTTCTTCAGTGTCGTGAATAGGATTCCTCGGATAGCCTGGGTGATGGAGTTTGAACTTTCAACATCACAAAATTAAACTTCTTTATATACTTGTGCAATGTCTCTTTCTTCCCTGCTCCAATTGACATAAGTAGTCTAGTTCCAAAGGGTCCACTGAATGAGTAGCAAACTTAGAGCGAAACATATCACGTTGTTGCTCATAACTATGGATGGTTCCTGGTGGTATCCTCACAAACCACTTCTACGCCACATCAACCAATGTAATGGTAAATAGTTGTGCTTGAACTCTAGTATCATACCTTCCAAGCTTAGAATGCCATCTTGTACATGCAGATGTGATGCAGATCAGTGGTACCATTATTTTTAGGCATCCTTGGAATGTATTGGCTTATTCCCAAGAAAACTCTTCGAAAATTCTCACCGAAAGGCGAAGGCTCAGTAATTCTATCATTGTTCCGGTTATAGCCAATCCTTTTTCTTCTATCTTCTACGTAACCGCGTTGGAGTTAGCTCATGGCAACTATGGTGATGCTCTCTTCTGGTGGGACTAGGATATCTTCAGTCATACCTCTCAGTCCTCTCGCCGTCTCTTGTTCTTTAGACTCTATCGTACAAGTTCACTTCTTGCCTCATGGTTCAAAGGTTCGTCATTCATTTTCACGCCTAACTCCACTATCGTTCTGAGAACCCCTGCGCACATTAGATGATCATTGATGTATAATCCTAGGTGAGCGTGAGATAGCTGCTTCTGGCCTAGGTGAACACCTTTAAGTTCCGCCCCCCGTATGAGCACCAAGTGGATCAGAGTTTGGTGCATGGTGCTAGGTCCTAGACCGAGCCTCATGTTGAGTAGTTGGTGACACTCGGACGAAAGATATGCTTCAAGCGTAGCTTGCATTTCCTGGTAAGTTGTGCCACATGGTGTGGTGGTAATAGAGCACCAGGTAGATAGGCAGTCTGCTGATTGACTGTCAAAGCAGCAGCCCTGCAACCTTAGTAGTGACTAGGGACATTAGTAGCCACTATCTTGACATACACTGAGGGTTCTGGCCGTTGGCCATTGTATTATCCTTTTCGGTTGTTATATTTGATCTAGCCATGATTTTAGTGAATGTGTTTATCCTATAGTGCACTTAGTGGTTTTCCACAGACGGCGCCACTCATGAAGGGTGATTTCGTTTACTAACAAACACTCCACATCAGGCTAACCCAAGCTCCCTACCGATTCTGAGCTAGCTTCTAGTTTGAAAACCTGCACTAAAAGCATGACTCGTGAACTATGCTGAGGTTAGCCCAACAAAGGCCCTCTAATGCCCAAGTCAATAGATGACCGTGGGAAAGGTAATATAATAAGTAAGCTCAAAGACTCTATAGGGTTATTCGGCTCGAGAAACAGATGAACTATTCAAGATCAGATCAAGGAGAGGGTCCAGATCGGCTAGGTTGACCATGTCGGTTAAAAAGATAGCAGATTTGGGGACTCGAGCTTCCTTGGGGGCTCTGAAAGTGTGTGTCTAATAATAATTAGTGTGGTATTTATAGGCTAAATATTACCTTAATTATTGAAGTTAGTTGCATGGGCTTTGCATAGGCTAGCCCCCCAGTTTGATTGAGTCAACTCGAGTGTCAGAGAAAACACCCGAGTTGATCTATCAGAGAGTCTAGGCTTCCTTGGGCTTAGCCGAACTGGGCTCTTTTTGGCTGAGTATGTGATTTGGGCTACTGGTTAGGCTCAACTAGACATAGTTGTGCTAGGCGAGACTGAGATGGTCATATTGGGCATGCGATGTGGGCTCTATTGACTTGTTTCGTTTGGAGTAGCATTTTGGGCTGACCGAGCACGTAAACAGGCCTATTGGGCCGATCCACATATTGAATAATAATATTTTGATTGGCCCAATAATGGCATACAAATTATGACACACAAAAAGTTAGTCAATAATCACTAATATAGGACCGGATTCCCTAGCAACTGAGGAATTTAAAGCTTAAATGATTTTCTAGAAACGATTCTTTATAGCACGAATATTTCATAAAACACTTCGCATCAACTCTTTCAGTCTTTATTGTACCCTGATACCATCATATATACTTCAATGATTTTATATTGCGAGGACATTTTTTTCTGGTAAAATGTCTTATCTACTTACTTTATTAGTGCGTTATAGATTTAGTTTAGATGTATTACATACCAATTTTTTAGGATAGAATACTTATGTCGTGTAGTATCCATTTATTTCAAAAAGAAATGTGTTGGCGTAGTTGCATCTGCATTGCCGTATTCAAGCAACATATGTAACCTATTATTCGAGGAAGACCTCACTTGACCAAGGAACTTTCAAATCATATTTCTTATATATCTAGAAACAACTTTTAAAACACCCCTCCTATATGCCAAAACACTAGTGCATTGTTTATCGTAAATTATTTTAAGAATATTGTTATTCATAGTACGCGCACATGCGCAATACATATAGACACGAAAAAAGCAGCATTAGTAAGGAATAAATTATATGTTGCCGTTGTGTGTATACCGTACTTTTGTTCTAATTTGTTGTAGCATATTACTCGCATGTAATGCCATATACTTGTGCGGACTTTGAAAAATAACAAGTTACGACGGCATGGGTTGAACAAATCTGGCGATGGGCCATACGTCGTTGGAAAAACACGAATGTCTAGTTTTTATCACAAAAAGCGGAGTATTGAAGAAGTTATAATCAAATTAGTGAACTCGCACATAATTGAAAAAGATGGGTCCAGGCCCATCAAGATTAGCCCAACAAGCTCATATAAATACCCCATTAATCATCATTAGGGGAAGGATTTCTGGGAAGTGAGCTCTCAATTCACGTCAAACAGTAACATGTGAGCACATCAACCACTAACATGTGACCATGTCTACACCTTTCGCCCTTCATCTCTAGCTGGCTGGCGAAGCATGAATGAAGTATCAGGTGACCACATAAACTGCTATCAGGTAACCACGTTAAACACTCTCAAGTGACCACGTCAAACACTCTCAAATGACCACGTTAAACACTATTAGGTGACCACGTCAAACACTCTCAACCGATTGACGTGTTAATGTCTAAGGGCTAAACTAGTAGGCTGACCTATGTAGAGCACGCCCATTGCATTCTTATAATTAAGGAAGTAATCCGCCTATAAATACGTCCATAAATCATAATCAAAGGCAAGTTTCTACAAGAGCTCCTAAGTACGTCAACTATTAAACATCGGACATTCAACCAGCTAACGTCCCAACGCTGTTGGCATCTCAACATGCTAACATCCCACCAAGTTGACGTCCCAACATGCTAACGTCCCAACTAGTTGACGTGCCAACCTGCTAACATCCCAACCGATTGACGCTTCAACAAACTAATATCCCACCGGTTGACGTCCCTACCTGCTTACGTCCCAACCAGTTGACGTGCCAACCTGCTAACGTCCCAACTGGTTCATGCCTCAACATGTTAATGTCCCAACCAGTTGATGTTCCAGTCCTAACCAGTTGACGTGCCAACGTACTAGCATGTTGAGCTACCAACGTGCCAACATATTAGGTCTAACCGCTAAGTCCAATATGAGACGTGTCACACAAACACTACAAGGAAATAATGAACAACGTTCGGCTTGATTCCCTCCAAGAGATACGTAGGAAGCTTGGCTTAGCTCCAAGTTTAGTCCGAAATCAACAAACTCGCAATCTGCATCAGCTTCTTTTCCCTGACCTATCATCGTAACCTATCAGATATGTTCAACTTACTTAACCATTTTTCATCTACATCGTATTTGAGCTAACCTGTTTATAGTCTAACCCCTCAATGTGCAGTAACTAACTTAGGCATCAGAGTGCCTAGGTCGAGTCAGCCTCGACCTAGTTCACTGATCGTTTTTTTAGTGCAGGTTTTATGAACTCAAAGCTAGCTCGGGACGAATAAGGATCTTGGGTTAGTCTGACGTAGAGTGCTTTGTCAGCAGACGAAAGCACCCTGCATCAGTGCGCGATCTGTTGGAAACCACTAAGTGCCATGTAAAAGAAACACATGTGTCACTATAGTAAGGTATACATGAGCTACTGAAAAAGGCCAATGCCACCACAACTGCACAACGTCAAGGATCTTCTCAAGTACTGAACCTGTTGACCCCCAATACAATGACAACAAAACAACAAATTCGGAAGAGGAACAATATCACCTAATGTACAGTCAATCAACCTAGAAAGAAAAGAAGCTCAAACTCATAACACATGATCTCACAATAATCAAGAGCAACTGAAAAGGCCAAGGCCACCACATCTATTCAACAACGTCAAGAATCTCTCTGAAGACTGAACCTGTTGATCCCCAATACAACAACAATAGAAAAACAAATTCAAGAGGAACAACATCACTTGTTGCACAATCAATCAACCCATGAAGAAGAAAAGCTCAAGCTTATAACACACAATCTGACAATAATTAAGAGGTGTCTCGCTACCTCGTCACTCTATACAACTTGATGGAACGCATTCGCATGCATATCACAAGATACAATGCATATCATTCAACCTTTGCAAAGGGATGGCAGACAAAAATCTCCTCTAGAGACGATCAGGTCATCGAGATGCTGATATCCTGGTGCTTTCATCATTATCAGCGTAACTACCATACAAAATTGGGGGACTCGCCATATGGCCAAAAAAACTAATGCAAACTGCTGTTACTATACAATTAGCAATGATAACACATACAACAACCATGCCACCATCACAACCACTATTCAATAACAACCATTTGAATGATCTAAAAAAGCACAATTTCCTACAAGGCACAAGAGCACTTGTCACTACGCTATAGCTAAAGAGCGCAATAAGACCAAAGTAACTTCAACTGAGGCTACAACTATCATCAATACTTAATAGACAAGGCTACCAATATCTACAAGACTTAATCAACTGAGTCTACCACTATCTTCAAGACTTAATCGAAAAGCATCCAAGTGCAATATATATATATATATATATATAATCTTCTTCTAGGTACTAATATTTAACTTAGCAATGTGCAGATTATTGTTTTTCAATCCAACACCGTATGGATCAATCAACGTTGATTACCTTTAAAAAGTGTACAAGCAGCATGTTGAACAAGGTTAAGGCATTATAACTTAGCAAGACAGGCAAATAAGCAACAATATAGAGGAATGAAGATATAGAGCCACCAATGCTCGACAAATACACATGCAACAACAAGGTTTAGGTGAAATTCCCATGAATCGGAGCCACAAGAGCTCGACAAACACAACAAGCAACGACAAAAAATACACAAATGCCAACATTCTCACTACAAACAAACCTATACTGACGATTGCTATCATATTGGAACAAACTACCGATAAGAAAGTTAAGGCAAGAAACAGACGAGTGAAGACACAAAAATCACACAAGCTATTGAAAGTACACAAGTGAAGAACCTATTGGGCGAAATTCCCATAAAGCAGGCAATCAACGTAAGCCCTACCAAAATAAACTAGGTGAAGAACCTATTAGGCGAATATCACATAAAGTTGGCCCAACGTAAGCTCTACCGAAGTAAACTAGGTGAAGAGCCTATTGGGTGAATATCCTGTAAAGTAGGCAATCAACGTATCCTACCAAAATAAACTAGGTGAAGAGCCTATTGGGTGAATATCCTTTAAAGTAGGCAATTAACGTAAGCCGTACTGAAATTAACTAGGTGAAGAGTCTATTAGGCGATTATCCCATAAAGTAGGCAATCAACGTAAGCCCTACCGAATAAATAAGGTGAAGAGCTTATTGGGCGAATATCCCATAAAGTAGGCAATCAACGTAGCCCTACCAAAATAAACTAGGTGAAGAGCCTATTGGGCAAATATCCTATAAAGTAGGCAATCAATATAAGCACTACTGAAATAAACTAGGTGAAGAGCCTATTGGGCGTATATCCCATAAAGTAGGCCGATTTGTAAGCCCTACATGTGGAAGCTAGATAACAATTCCATTTGGTGACTATCCCATAAAGCAGGCTATCTATATAAGCCATATAACAACAGTCTCTTTGCTACACAAACGTCAATGAAAGATATAAAATGATGCAGTATCACACGCAAAATAGACAAACACATTACAGATCAAACTTACATAGTACAAAGCACAATAACCATTGAGAATCCAAAATAAGACAAAGGGCCATCAAAGGCATCGAGAATCCAAAACAAGACACGGACATCAAAGGCAAGACTTAAGGGAAATATTCAAAAGCAGAAAAAAAGGATAAGGGTTGCAAGACCCTAAATCTAGTCAACGTGGTCATTTACCTCGCTCATAATCAGCCTGCTCAACAAAAACCACATCTCCAACATATTTCATTTTCAATACCAAAATCATAGCTTTAGGCATTTGATGGCTACTGCCCCACTTGTTAAGATTAGGCATCACAACTCCTAACATGCTTAGTCATGGCCGCTCGAATTTTCTGCACAATTTTGATCTATGGTCATGCTTTGGCAACATCCTCTACTGCCTTCTTGTCCTATTATTGAGACTCTAAGCATAGCTCATTATGCTTCTCAAGCTCTTCTTATGCAAGAAGTTTTTTCTTTTCGACATAGACAACCTCTTATGCATCAAGACTGACATTATAGGTATAACCCATTATGGTTTCAACCTATTCTAAAACTATTTCAGAAACGCAAATTATGGCTTTTCTGACTGTATAAGTTTGCAAGGCGCTCGTCTGCTCCGACCACCTAACAAATTGGGGGACTAATGTTGTACCATAGTTCTTTGTACTTGGCCTATCATCCCGACCTATCAAATATGTTCGACTTACTTAACTATTTTCCATCTACATCGTATTTGAGATATAACATATTTATAGTCTAACCCCTCAACGTGCAATAACTAACTTACTTAACTATTTTCCATCTACATTGTACTTAGGCTGGGTTAGCTATACCTAGTTCACAGACCGTGTTTTCAGTGCAGGTTTCCCAAACTCATAGCTACCTCGAGACGAATAAGGATCTTGGGTTAGTCTGGCATAGAGAGCTTTGTCAGCAGACGAAAGTACCCCACATCAGTGGCGCCATCTGTGGGAAACCACTAAGTGCCCTGTAGAAGAAACACCCGTGTTCATCACTATAGTAAGGTATACATGAGCTACTGAAAAGGCCAATGCCACCACAACTGAGCAAACTTAAAAATGTCAAGCTTTCACTCTATATTTGATCAAAGTTAACCAAGCAAACAAATATCAACTCCTTAAATCTAAGAAAACAAATATCAACTCCTTAAATCTAAGAACTAAACTTAACTCGTTAATCACAAACCTGAGAATAACAAGACAAAAACCTAACAACAATTGATCTAATATCTCTGGATTTTTTAGCTCTCTTGTCTTGTTATTTGTCTTGATGTACTTCACACCTTTATATAGGTAGTCTTGAAACTTGATCCTCAAGGTAATGTTGTACACACTTAGGTCAAGCTCTCACTCTCTATTTGATCAACCTTAACCGAGCAAACAAAGATCAACTCCTTAAATCTTAGAACTAAACTTAACTCGTTAATCACAAACCTCAAAAAAGCATGACAAAACCTAACAACAATTGATCTAATCTCTCTGAATGTTTTAGCTCTCGTGTCTTGTTATTTGTCTTGATGTACTTCACACCTTTATATAGGCAGTCTTGAAACTTGATCTCTAATGTATGTTGTACACGCTTTAGGTAATTCTTCAACCTTCCTTGTTGAACTCTACTTCATTTTGTCTCTGACTCCTTCTTTAATAATGTTCCCTTAATCAGATTAAGTTCTAATTAGGAAAGACACCTTCTTCAATGTAGAGATCATCCCGGAAAGTTTCCTTGTTGCACTTGAACTCCAATTTCTTTCCTTCTTTGAAAAACGCGTTTGGCTGAATGTTCATGATCAAATATTGAAACTTCCAATGCTCCAACCTATGTTAAGTTTCTTTTTGGAAATAATCAAAGATAATAAAAAACGTGGAACTATATTAAATAAGTGAATAAAGTCAAAATAATAATATTCACAGTTATAAACACCAAGAATGTTAAAGTGTTCCTATGTTCAATGGTATCCTAAAATTGCATTTATAATGTTGAGTTAACAATGACCAAGCATTTTACACTTTCAATGACTCCCCTTTTTTGCCTTTCTTCTCAAAATCAATACACATGTTCCAAACAATTCTAATATCCAAAAATAAACTAACAAAACTAACTAGACTACTAAACTTCTCCCCGTTAGTGCAAATTCCCAAACTCAATGTTGGCATAACATTGATATCTATCAATGTTGTCATAACATTGAAATTCATCAATGTTATCTTAACATTGAAACCAGATGTACTATCACAAGAGATAACAAAAATCAGCAATTCTCACAAGTCTTCATAAGAAAAAACATTAAGAGCAGTTACGAGTACTTAGGTTTACAGACCCAAGGAAATAACAGGGAACACACTCCCTGATCAAATCATAACAAATTAATAGAAATGTACCAGCAAAAACAACAGTTCAAACAACAAAAACATAAAACCAAAAACCAAAATTAAAAAGTATGAGCTACTCTCACCCTTTTTGTGAAGATTGAAATCTCTCCAAATTTTTAATCAGGACATCCAGCTCTGAAGATGCACTTACTTATCAGCAACCTCTCTCTGGGTATCAACATAATGTTTCCTATACCAAGCTAGTTGCTTCTCAGCAAATGATGAAGTTATCACCTTGCAATCATCCACTTTTGATTGAAGCACTGAAGATCCAACAAACTTAAAGTCCTTCTTCTTCTGTTTCTTGCTAGGTGCTTCTCCACTTATTAGATTCCAAGGCACTTGGTCTTCAACCCTTGTTCTAGCAGAATAGTTGAGATAAATGAGGGGAATGGTAGAATCCCTTTATTTCTCCCAGCAGCTTCATGAATTTCATTGACGATCATCTCCCTAATGTTTACAACAAGTCCATTCTTCAACTTGTACACCAAAAGAGCAGATTAATTGGTCATTATAGTTGAGTTGGCTGAAGGCTACCAACTATATGTGGTAATCTTACTTAGAACAACACTTAGGGAGGTGAGTCTTGTGGTTGGATAGGCATTTTCCTGCACTGTGACTAAACCACCAAATAGATCTTCAATGACTTCATATAGCATTAGATTTTCTGGTTCCTCTGGATCAAGAAGTCCCAATACTTCATTGACTACAGAGGGACTAATGTGAAATACTGACCCTCTAACCCAAGCCTTGGGATAATTTGGGTACCTCACATTACTCACCCATTGAGTTAAGTTCTGATATAATTCTTAAAAGATTTCAGAAGTAAACTGAACATGCTCCATCAAATATTTAACCCTCATTTCTTCAATAAACGCAAACACCTTATTTTTCTTAAAGTTGGTCAAATCCATAGCCTTTTGGTGTGGATCTCCCTGGCTTGAAAAGCATCTCATTTATCCTCAGGGTCTTTAAACGGATAATAATCTGAGTGAGGACTCACCTTGGGATACTCCTCCTCAACCAGATCTAAGTACTCCTCTTCTTCATATAACTTCTCCGTTGTTGGCCTAACATCGTCAACTTCAACAATAGTTTCCTCATCTTGTCCATCCTTCTGTTTTGCTTTATCCTCATCTTTCTCAGCCCCTGCCTTAGTTTCCACATCCTCCTCAGATTTCTCAACCAAAACCTGTTTTCCTTTCCTCTTTCTAGCAGTAGCAGCCTACTCATTCTCAACCCTAACATCAGGTTGGCTTTCAGCCTCAAACTCACCACACTCAGATCTAATCCACTCCTCCACCAAATGATCTATTGATTTTGTCCTCTTCCTCTCAACATGTTTATCGAGAATTTCAGTAGGGGTAGGGTAGCATCAGTTACCTCAGGTTCAAGTTCAGTAGTGGTGTGACCAGTGGTGGTCTACTGTGTCTCCAATGTTTGTGCAACATTGATCAACACTTCTCCCTTCTTGGATTTTACATTGTAGTGTTGGTATGTGGTCGCCTTGAGTTTAGTCACACCTGGAGCATTGGATTCAGCACCTCCATGATGAGTGTTGTATTTCCTGGGTTGAGTTTGACCTGCATTTAGCTCACTTGTGATAGCAACATCTGCATGGGCATTAACGGTAGACTTGCCAGCCATGTTAGCTTGATATTTGCAAAAAACATCGAAGAGAAAAAAGTTTTTGGTAGCGCAAATTTGTAGAATTGATTATAGGTACAAAAACTAGGGCAAATTCAATTTAAAATGTGCAGCGTGGCGTGAATGGATAATGTGAGTAGTGAATGAGAGGAGTTACTGATAAAATCTGCCCACTACACATATATTTTCCGCGTACAACCTTACCACGTGCTAGTGTTGGAATTACACGTACCAAAGAAGTCTCCAAATTTGAAAACTTATAAGTCACAGTGTAACAATGTTGAGCTATAACATCGAAAAGGTAATGTTGGATTAACATTGAGATTAGGGGGTGGACGTAAAGGGCTTTCTCCTTAGCAATTTATGTGGGAGTGTGAGACAAATCCAAAACATTGTATCTAAAACTTAATGATAGAGAAAGTGAGTACCAGATACATAATATTTAGATTAAAATCATGAGTAAGAAAACATAGACAACAAGAACACACAGAGATAAGTAGATATGAATTAGGAAAAAAATAATCCACTTCCACATCATAGAGAGTCACAAGCCAGTGTTTCATCTACAATATGTCACCCAAAGTGTATGCCTCAACACATGAATTAGGACTATATACTCCCCCTAAGCTAAGATGACACAACAAGCAAACAAGGAATGCACAATGTTATGGAAACATTAGATCATGTTAAACACTTGAACAAAAGCAGTTTGACTAATTAATCAGTTCACATCACTCAAAATCATTTAATTTTACAAATCTTCTGAAGCAATGTTGTAGGTGGTTATAAAAACAATAATGACTCCATTAAATGCATGCAACACATGAGCCCATGCACCCTAGTGACTTTATTATTAGCAGCATATCATGCAAGTACATAGGCTTTCAATGATTGCAATATAGAACCTCAATACTCCAAATCCTAATGCATACTTGTTTGTTTACATGCATACAAGGTTTAACACCAAGTGATCAGTGCTACTGAGTGCAGGCAATCGAAACCCCAAAAACCCCAGTAGAAAGAATCACTCTCATATGCCCCTTGGTAAGAAACAATCACAAAACATGTAAATAAGCACAATTGAATATCAGTGAAGTTGTCAACATCATGAAACCCAGTTTCTCTACATGCAAAGTGAACCAAAATATGGATAAGACACAACGCAGTAAACATCAAAGCATCAAACTTTATGTACTCCAACTTTTCCATAAGAAGGCAACTAACTTCAGTAAACATCAGAGTTTAATTTAACACTTTTCAGAACATTAAATGTGAACTGGTAACTAGATAAACATGTATAAGTACAGAGTTCAACCACACAAGCCAAATATGTCAAATATAGATAAATGAGACAAAAAAACAACAACAAACAAAACAAAAGAAATGCAGACTACACCACAAACAGAAATCAGTGCTAGCCAGTGGTGTCATGGCAACACTGGGGTTCTCAACATTCTCACATATTGCACATGGCAAGAGATTTCCTAAAACTACAGAATCCATCACTATCCAAAGGTTTTCTAAACATATCAGCGAGCTGATTATTAGTCTCAATATGATCAATGTTGATTAACTTGTGCTCTACCTTGTCTCTCAAGTAATGATGCCTTATATCTATATGTTTTTTCGTAGAGTGTGGAATAGGATTTCTTGAGATACTTACAGCACTAAGATTATCACAAAACATGAGAAGGGTTTCACTATCCAACCCATAGTCGAACAATATGTGTTTAAGCCAGACAAACTGGGTAACACAACGACCATCTGCTAAATATTCAGATTCAGTAGTAGATAATGAAACACGGTTTTGTTTCATACTATACCATGAAATCAGATTATTTCCCAAATACAAATAGTTCACTTGTGGATTCCTTGTCATCCAAGTCGCCTGCCCAATCAAAACCACCAAACTCCATAAGATTAGTATTTGTGTCAAATGAGTACTAAATGCCCAAGGTGCAATTCCAAAGATATATCTTAAAATTCTCTTCACAATAATCAAATGAGATTGCTTTGGATCTGCCTGATACAAAGCACAAACATGAACATAGTACATAATATATGGTCTAGTGGAAGATAAATACAACAAGCTACCAATCATAGATCTGTACAATGTTGGGTTAACATTGTCTCCGGTGCCATCTCTATTAATCTTCACAAAAGAAGACAGTTTTTCTTGGCATTGGCTCTTGCCAACCAAACATTTTCACGAGGTTCCTTGCATATTTCTCCTGCTTCAGGAACATTCCATTATCCATTTGCTTCACTTGTAGTCCAATAAAAAATTCTTCACTAATCATGCTCATCTTAAAAGTACCTATCTTAGTCAACAAACTTTTCTAAAGAAGACTTGTAGTAGATCCCAAAACAATATCATCAACATATATTTGAGCAATTAAAACATCAAATTTCTGTCTCAAAATAAACAAGGTTCTGACCCCATCTCCCTTAGTGAACCCTAGACCTAACAAAAAACTAGTTAGTCTTACATACCAAGCTCTTGGTGCCTGTTTCAAACCATACAAAGCTTTTTCCAATTTATACACGTAATCAAAATGTTTAGGGTCAGCAAAACCTTTAAGTTGTTCAATGATGCGCGCGTAAACTACTCTTATGTGTTATCAATTGTATTAATGCACACAAATCAGAAACATACGAGTTAAGCAATAATAAAGTGGTAAGAAAGTATAACTGACCAAGTATCAAATCCCCTGAGAGTACGTATTTGAACTTTAGCAATTATATTGTTGAACATTGAATGATTTTTGCTTTGGCTGATGAATAAAAAAATTGAAAGATTGATTAACTACCGATTACTCTAATGATCTAAACTGGAAGGAAGAATTAAGATTAACTACTAAATAAACTAAGTATTGCAGATGAAGAGAATAATTAACTAAAACTAAAGTATTAGGACATAATTTAATTGATTGATTGGTTGATATCTAAGGTTGTAAAACAGACTTAAGTAAAATGTATCTAAGAGATTGATTTCATTCATCTCGGATATGTGTATTTCATAGACAAAATACCAATGATTCATATGCAAGACTCTTTCTATTGATGATTGTTTTATTCATAAGTTGATGTGATAAATTTTCCACCTTTTGTATGTACTAAAGAACCCTATAACTCCTAATAATGTCAGGTCGTTAAACACTTTTCCATCGTCAGAGGTTCTCCATGTTATAGGATCCATACAACGTTTTAGAAGAGAATTAAAGTTATCAACTTCGATATAGATTCCATAATGCACATTAAGGTCGAAGGTCTAGAGATTTATCTGCCTGATCTACTATACTAGTATTGTGTTAACAATCTCCTATGCATAGTATAAGCAACAAATAATATCCAACAAAACAAAGTCATCAATAAACTTTATCAAAACATAGGTTCAAGGTGCATCCATATGAGATTAACTACACCTCTCACAGGCACTAAGAGGATTAGTTATTCACAGTCACGTAAATATCACAACAATTCATCATAGATTAATGCAAGAAAGAAAACAAAAGACTAAGCTGTTAATCTCAGTGAGATTTTGACATGTTTTCCCCTTTTGGCTCTTTTCTGCTTTCCTCTATTTTTATTGATGACTCCTTTTGATTAGCCTTTCTCCCTCAACAATGATTGTAGTGCCCTGAATTGTAGAATTTCTACTCTTCAACTCTAGAAGGCTTTTTTAAACTTGTGTAAGTGTTTGTAGGCTCTTGTAAATTGTGCTTTGAGGTGGTGGTCATCCTCCTTTATTTATAGGCGAGTCCTAACACCGTAATTGTATGAACATCCGTTACCCAATTATTGTAAAAAGGTTGTTTCATCCCCACCGCGTCTCTTAGGCATGATATGCGTTCCATCGCGCCTCACATGCGCTATCTGCATTTCGTAGTGGCACTTCCTGTGCTGCTCTTGCTCGCGCTGCATTCTGTTTTCTTGAGATAGTGGCGTGATTGGCAGCGCCATAGCTCTACTGTCTCGTATCTCTAAATAGTGCTAAAATCCTCTACATAAGCATTGTTTTGCTTCGACTCGACTAAAACTACAAACACAATGGAAAAAATGCCAAAACCAGTAAAACTGTCACAAAGATTATGCAAAAGTATAAGAAATTAGGTACTCAAATTGCTATAATAATTCACTCATCAAATACCCAAACTTAAACCATTGCTTGTCCTCGAGCAAGGCTCTAAACAAAATAATTCAAATTCTAATAACAACAACATGCTCAAATAAATATTTCATCTCACAATGCCAGCCACGTTTGGAAATTGAAATAATAAGGATCATGGGTGTCAAGTCCTTGCACACCAAGGTAATCGGGTTGTCATCATAAAATATTTTATTGTGCATCATGGTGTGCTCATGTATCACAAGTATAGAATACAAGACTTTCGTATAAAATCACAAGATCACAAGGTTTTACATATAATTACTTCCCTCGTGCTCTTTACTTTTCTCACTATTTTCCATGCATGCAAACTTCGCATGTTGATGATCATTAGGACTTTATTAGTTTATGAGTTCTAGAGATGTACATAGTGAATCTACTCATTAATATTTCATTTTCTTCCCTTGTTTGTGCCTTCCTCATTGGCCATACATTTTAGGCTCTTTTTGGCATCTTTTCATTTGTGCAAGAATCAAACCATCCTATACATGCACCCCCAAACTTAATTTTTTTTGCAACGGGTTATTTGTGCTTTCTATTATGCTCATCCTTCTTTTCTTTTTTTATATTTTTCTTTTTAGCTCATGTGGTTGTTTTGAGCTTCTACCTTATCCCTCCTTCGATCTACTGCATTCATCTCTAGAAATGGGTACGATAAAATTTCTCTTTCGACTCAATCGAACTAAGCCAATTCGATGCACACCAGTATCGAACCCATACATGGCCTGAAAGCTACATGAGTCAGGGTCCGTAATCAAGAAGCAGATCGATGTTTCAATCATCCCACAGGGAGATATGATTGAAACCGTGAAGTCATGCTAATGCTGAACCAAGTGAACCAGGCAGCCCAACCAGGGGTTGACCTAATAGAAGCAACTCAAAAGAGACAAATAAACTACGTTCGGCTTGATTCCCTCAATGGGATACGTAGGCATCTTGGCTAGTTCCCAAGTTTAGTCTGATATCATAAGTATCTAATGCCCGCAATACAATAGTCGAAGAGCGTCGAATCTCTCCCGTTCGACTGTTCCCTCAGCTTGGCCATTTAGGGATTATTTCCTGTCATCTTATACTTTCTTATGTGTAATAGGTGTTCCGGACCATGCTAGTCCGTTCATTGTAATAGGATAGTATTATTTTGGTTAAGTCTGGCCCCACTGTATCGATTTCTCGGTGTATTGTAACCTAGACGAAATAAGACCAAAATATTGGCGACGTCTGTGGGAACACCATTTCGCTTACGCTGAAGAGTATGTTTAGGTAAAATGGCCAAGAAAGGGAATGGACCAACTGGAAAAGAACCGTGAAAAATCCTAGTAGCTATATCTAGATCGGAAAACAACTACTGAGTTGACAATATGGAATTCGGTCCCAAGCAAACAAGAAGTGGTGCTAAGAGCAAGAAACAAATCCGCAATTCAACCAAGAAAACTAACATTATCGGAGAGAGATTAGGGATTCTTCAATCCCAATCCTACACGGACAAACGACTACACCCCGAATAGTGTTATGATTTGTCTTACCTTAATGTGATATCGAAGAATCTCACTCTTATGAGGTATCGAAGGTCGGATTGTATTGATTATCAGACCAAGCAGGAACCAACAGGGCCGCCACCACATGGATACTACATACAGATGGATTTGCCACTAGTTATGGAGAAGAGTTGGGATTCACCACTTATCTCCAGATCGCAGAGAATTCGAATTCGCCATTAATATGAATTACATGGTGACTAACAATGAGGCCGAGTATGAAGCGATTATAGCAGGAATTATATTGGCGTTGGGGCTAAACGTTGAACATTTGTACAATGGCGCGCAATTCTTTGTCGAATGGACAAATGGAATCCACCAACAAGACATTGAAAAATTATCTCGAGAGGAGGATGAAAGACAGAGGAAAAACCTGGCCAGAGGAACTTCAAGAAATATTATGGGCATATAGGACAACTACAAGAACATCGACAGGTGAAACTCCTTTCATTCTTGTTTACGGCACTAAGGCTGTACTGCCTGCCGAAATAGGACTGTCAACACGCAAGATTCACGACTATGATCCCGAACAACCAGTTTGTTTACGTCAGATGGATCTGGACATGCGTACCAATGCACTGTAGCTTTTAAAAGCAGCAATGGCTAAAAGTAACGACAACAAAATCCAATTCTGAAATTTTGAGGTAGGAGATTTGGTCTTGAGAGGCATTTCGGTAAAACAGCATATCGGAAAGCTCGAACCGAATTGGAAGGGGCCTTCCAAAAATCATACAAGCAAGTTCGCGGGGATGCAATTACTTGGAGACTATGCAGGGTGTTCAGCAGAAGTGTCCGTGGAATGTGCAACATCTTAGACGCTACTATGCATAGGAGTTAAAAAATAACACTTGGCGGCCAAATAATTGTATGAGCTATGAAGGCTTGAGTCCCATGCAAAGACTGGGAAGCGTAGACCCATCGGTAAGAAACTGAGCCCAGCGTTTTCCAAATTATTAAATGTATCTATCTATGTGAATGACGAGGGTGGAGTCTTATAGAAATGATGCTAAAAACCCCAAATGAGGAACCAAAGAGTTCAGCAACAAGACAAATACGAGCGTCATGACGGTGGGATAAGAGGTCGGCGAGGTCCAACCCCTCATGCACGACTGAAGCGTCATGACGGTGGGATAAGAGGCCGACGAGGTCCAACCCCTCATGCACGACTGAAGCATTATGACGGCGGGATAAGAGGTCGACAAGGTCCAACCCCTCATGCAGACAGAAGAATCATGCCAGGGGATAAGAAGGCCCAAAGTGGTCCAACCCCTCATGCCACACGGAAGAACCATGACGGGGGATAAGAAAGCCCAAAGTGGTCCAACCCCTTATGCCAGACGGAAGAATCATGTCGGGGGATAAGAAGGCCCAAAGTGTTCCAACCCTCATGCCAGACGGAAGAATCATGTCGGGGAATAAGAAGGCCCAAAGTGGTCCAACCCCTCATGCCAGACGGAAGAATCATGTCGGGGGATAAGAAGGCCCAAAGTGGTCCAACCCCTCATGCCAGACGGAAGAATCATGCCAGGGAATAAGAAGGCCCAAAGTGGTCCAACCCCTCATGCCAGACGGAAGAATTATGACGGGGGATAAGAAAGCCCAAAGTGGTCCAACCCCTCATGCCAGACGAAAGAATCATGCCAGGGAATAAGAAGGCTCAAAGTGGTCCAACCCCTCATGCCAAACGGAAGAATTATGACGGGGGATAAGAAAGCCCAAAGTGGTCCAACCCCTCATGCCACACGGAAGAATCATGATGGTGGGATAAGAGGGCCTACAGTGGTCCAACCCCTCATGCTCGTAACCGACACAATAACGGTGAGATAAGAGGCCCAAGGTGATCCAATCTCTCAGGTGAAAGTGCAAGGTTTTCTGGAATCAATGTTAGACGATGCAATGTTAGACGATGTTGGGTCAACATTTAGGATAACATTGAAAGCCGAGAGTTTGTGCGAAAACTGTGCTTTAGTTGCCAAAATTAAGTTTTGCCTTTATTCACTTATTAATCAAGTTCCACGGTTTTAGTTGTTTATGTTTATGTCCAGGAAGGTATCTTAATCATAAGGAAGAGCTATGGAAGATTCCTTACTTAAAGTTTCCATAATTGAAGCTAAGTTGAACAAGTCAACTCAACACGGTTTCAAAATAAGAAAACAATATTGGCCGTTCGCCGCGACTCGATTCTTTCCAGGATTCTGCGAATTAAAGAAGATGTGTTACCTTGTTAGATTGATAATAAAGGAAACACATATTCAGGAAAGTTGTGGAGTTCACAAAGAAGGCAAATATCAACAAGGAAACAACAAGAGTTACCAAAGCTGTGAACTACACATCTTGGCGTGCAAGATTCAAGAAATCTATAAAAGATGTGAAGTTCATCAAGATGAAGACAAGACAATCGTGCTAAACAATCTGAGAGATTAATCATTCTTTGTATTGTCTTCGTCTTGCTTTTGCGAAGTTTTTGTATCAACTATTTACGTCTAGTTCATAGAAGTTAAGTAGTTCTTACTTGTCTACTTCGTTGAGTCCGATCAACAAAGAGCATGAGTGAATTGTTGTGAGGAACACTTTTGTTAAAACCTTTATGGTTATTTGGCCTAAGGCTCGGAAGTTTTTAATAATATTGAAAACTTCTTAAAAATTATATCTTCTTGTGTTTTACTTCCGCTGCACATTATTATTGTCAAGAAGATCACGATAGAGTTAAGGCAATTCTAGCTTAACTCTCAAAGTTGTTGTGTCAATCCACGATCCAAAATTTTCAATTGGCGTCAGAGCCAAACACCGACTACACTGGTGGTTTGGAGGTGATACAACACCATGGACAGTGTCAATCCTAATACCAACAGGATTCCAGTTTTGGATGGCTCCAATTATACATACAGGAAGATCGGGATGAGGTCTCACATCAAAGCTATTGATATTCGAGCCTGGGAATCTATGATCAATGGATACTCTCTTCCAACATTACCAAGAGATGGTGAAGGTGATCTAGTTCCAAAACCAGAAGCAGACTGGACAGCAGTAGAGGTAAGTCTCTATAACTCTAATGAAAAAGCTCTTAATGCTATCTTTAGTTGGGTTAATCATCACATGTTCAAGCTAATCCAGAATTGTACAAAAGCCAAACATGCTTGGGATATACTTGAATTACATTGTGAAGGAGATTCTGCTGTTAAAGATTCTAAATATAGACAACTGCTTCTGCAATTTGAAAAACTTGAGATGGGTGAAGATGAAAGTGTTGACAGTTATTTTGAGAAAATTCTTGATATTGCTAACCAATGTGAAAACCTAGGTTTTGCTATGACTAATCAAGAAATGGTTTATAAAGATATGAGAACACTGTCATCTAAATTTGCTCTCAAGAAAGTTACAATGAGTGAATCTAGGAACCTTGCTAATCTATAGTTTCAAGTCTTGATGAATACTCTTAGAGAATTTGAAATGGATCTTGCCTCACAACCTAGCAAACATAGGACTGTTGCTTTAAGAAGTTCAAATCTTGACAATGAAAGTGATGATGATTATGAAATAATTTCTTCTAACTATGATAAAA
Source organism: Linaria vulgaris (assembly GCA_948329865.1). Taxonomy (NCBI): domain Eukaryota; kingdom Viridiplantae; phylum Streptophyta; class Magnoliopsida; order Lamiales; family Plantaginaceae; genus Linaria; species Linaria vulgaris. The sequence goes on along the minus strand of OX415249.1, from coordinate 6,912,693 downwards.
TTACTAAGAAGTTCAATAAGCTGAATCTTAAAGGAAAAGGTAAAGAAAATAACCTTAGTAATAGTTCCCCAGGTTATAAGAAATTACCTCCTAAGTTTGTGAAGTACATGGCATCAAAACCTACTCCTTTAGAAGCTGATAAGTTAAAAGATGTTCAATGTTTTGAATGTAAAGGATATGGTCATATGGCTAATGAATGTGCTAACACTCTTAGAAAAAAAAGGAAATTCTCATTGGGTTTGTGTAGATGATTTCAATGAAGATGAATTTAGTTCTGGAGAAGCTGAAGAACAATCAGAGGAGGTTCAAACTGCTGTGCTACTCACTCAGATTGACAGGACGCCAGAAGACTCCCTGAACTGCTTCGGATCTCAATGTTACCCCAATATTCAGGATCCAACATCAGAACAGGAAACCTTCTTTGCAAATTGGGATGAATATGATACTGATTCTGAACCTTATCTTGCGTCCTACTTTGATGAATCTAACTTTGATTGTTTTCATGGCACAGTGGATCTAGATGAAGAATACTTTTTTGAAGGTGAAATGTCCCAGGAGGAAATCATTGAAGACCTAAAGTCTATCTACCACAAACTGCTTCTTGAGAATCACAAACTCATCAAGAGCAACAAAAGCTTGAAGGAAGAGATTGGATGCATGAATGAGATGCTGAAACTGTATGAGAAAGACCTTGACAAAACTGAGGCTGAGCTGAAAGAGGTAAAGGTTAAATTAAATAAAGATGAACAAACCATTACCAAGTGGAACATCTATACATCTATGCTTTATGAAGTGCTGAGTATGGGAAATCAAGGTACAAGATCAAAGGATAACTGTTGTCTTGCTCAAGATGAAGCTGAATGCTACCATGCCAAGGTAGATGAATCTGTCATGTGGCACAAGAAGTTAGTACATGTGCACTATAGAAATCTGGAGAAACTACAGAAGTTAGAGGCTGTAAGAGGACTGCCTAAGTTGACTAGCCCAGGTAAAATTCTTTGTGAAGACTGCCTAAAAGGTAAACAAACAAAAGTCGTTCATCCACCACTACAGGTACAAAGTACTAACCCTAGAACTTATAAGTGCTTTGAATTGCTACATATGGATCTCATGGGTCCTATTGAGGTTAGTAGCCTGAATGGTAAGAAGTATGCTTTTGTTATTGTTGATGATTTTTCAAGATATACCTGGATTAAATTTTTGAAAGAAAAATCAGAGGCATTCAACACATTCAAGATTTTGCATGCTAGCATTAAAAATCTGTATGGCACTTCTGTAGGAAGAATTAGGTCTGACCATGGAAAAGAGTTTGAAAATGTAAGCTTTGCTAATTTTTGTGAAACTAAAGGCATTTTCCATGAGTTCTCTGCACCTAAGACACCTCAGCAAAATGGGATTGCTGAGAGGAAGAATAGAACACTTCAAGAGATGGCCAGAGTAATGTTGAATTCTAAAAACCTATCTAAGAAACTCTGGGCTGAAGCTTTGAATACTGCATGTCATATTAGTAATAGGGTTTATCTTAGACCTGGTACAACTATGACACCTTATGAAATCTTGAAGGGTTCAAAACCAACAGTTGCACACTTTCATGAGTTTGGTATCAATTCCTATTTGGTAAAAGATAGAGACTATTTGAGCAAATTTGATCCTAAAAGTGAAAAGTGTATATTTGTTGGATATTCTCCTAACAGTGCTGCTTTCAGGGTCTACAATCCAAGATTTCATACTGTTCAAGAATCAGTGAATGTCATTTTTGATGATTTAGCTGTTTCTGCAGGTACTGAAGAAGTCATTGGTTCAGATGTTACTCCAACATTGGACTCAACATTGAACTCAGACGCTGGAGATGCTGAACTAGAAACCGGAACAAATGTTGACTTAACACCAGAAACCCCCAATGTTAGGCCAACATCTGTGCTGTCAGATTCTGAAGATGAAGTTGTTCCTGTATCCAAAAGAGATCCTCCTCTTAGGATCCAAAGAGATCATCCAGCCTCTCAAGTAATTGGTCAAATTACTGAAAGAGTTAGAACACGCAACAAAGAAATGGTAAATTACAAGGATATGGTTAAGTTGTGTGTTTGTATGTCTTCTTCATGTACTGTTAATAATGCATCTTGTTTTGTGTCCTCCATTGAACCTAAGAATGTAACTGAAGCTCTTAAGGACAGTTACTGGATTAATGCCATGCAAGAGGAACTCTTACAATTCACCAAAAACAGAGTTTGGAATCTAGTGCCTATGCCATCACATGTGAATGTAATAGGTACAAAATGGGTTTTCAAAAATAAAACTGATGAGAATGGTGTAATTATGAGGAACAAAGCTAGGTTGGTTGCACAAGGTTATACTCAGGTAGAAGGTATAGATTTTGATGAGACTTTTGCTCCAGTAGCTAGGATAGAATCAATTAGATTACTTCTTGCTATTGCTTGTTGTCTTCGGATTAAACTTTACCAAATGGATGTTAAAGGTGCCTTTCTGAATGGTTTAATTGACAAAGAGGTTTATGTAGAACAACCTAAAGCTTTTGCTGATCCTAAACATCCTGACCATGTGGACAAACTTGAGAAGGCTTTGTATGGCTTAAAACAGGCTCCTAGAGCTTGGTATGAGAGGCTAACTGATTTTTGTTAGGCCCAGGTTTCAATAGAGGAGATGGAGATAGAACATTGTTTGTCCTTAGAAAAAGCTCTAATATATGCATTGCTCAAATTTATGTGGATGATATTGTATTTGGCTCTACTAACAAGTCTACCTTAGACAAGTTTGTTGAGTCAATGACAGGAACATTTGAGATGAGCATGATTGGTGAGCTCAATTACTTTCTGGGACTACAAGTTAAGCAGCTGGAAAATGGTATCTTCCTGAACCAGGAGAAGTATGCAGGGAATCTGGTGAAGAGATTTGAGCTACAAGAGTCCAAGCCTTGCAAAACTCCTATGTCCTCTTCAGTGAAGATAACAAAAGATGGCACTGGCAGCAATGTTGACCCAACATTGTACAGATCCATGATTGGTAGTTTGCTATCTTTCTCTGCCTCTAGACCTGACATCATGTTTTCAGTATGTGTTTGTGCTAGGTACCAAGCTGAGCAAAGGCAATCTCACTTGATTGCTGTGAAGAGGATTCTTAGATATATCTCTGGAACTTCACCTTTAGGCATTTGGTATTCTTATGACACTAACACTAACTTGGTTGGTTTCAGTGACTCTGATTGGGCAGGTGATGTGGATGACAGGAAATCCACAAGTGGGGGCTGTTTTTATTTGGGGAATAATTTGGTCTCCTGGTATAGCAAGAAGTAGAATTGTGTTTCATTATCAACTGCTGAATCAGAATATGTAGCAGCCGGCAGCTGTGTTACCCAACTTGTGTGGCTCAAACACATGCTTTCAGATTATGGGCTAGATAGTAATACACTTCTCATGTTATGTGACAATCTAAGTGCCATAAGTATCTATAGGAATCCTGTCCAACATTCTAGAACTAAGCATATAGACATAAGGCATCATTTCCTGAGAGATATGGTAGAGGACAAAGTGATCAACATTGAACATATTGAGACAACAAATCGGCTTGCTGACATGTTTACAAAACCTTTAGATAGTGGGAGATTCTTCAGCTTGAGGAAATCTCTTGGCATGTGCAATATGTGAAAATGTTGAGGAAACCAGTGTTGACATAACACCACTGTCTAGCACTGGTATATTGGTTGTGGTGTAGTAGGTATTCTGTTGTTTTCCTTTGTTGAATTTATTTTCTTGCGATTCTCATGTCATCTTTGTTTTGTCAGATTTGGTTTGTGTGGTTGAACTCTTTGATTAACAACTCTTTCTAGTTATCAGTTTCGCATCTTTGTTTTGGAAAAGTATTAAAACTCTAATGTTTGTCTGAGGTTGTGATAGCCTAACATATGAAGAAGCTGGGGTACACAAAGTTCACTACTTTGATGTCTATTCAGTTGTGTCTTATTCATATGGAAGATGTACAGGGCATGTGGAGAAGCTGGGGTGCATGATGTTGACAGCTTCAGTGTTACTCAGTTGTGCTTATTTACATGTTCCTGTTTGTTTGGCCAAGGAACACATGAGGGTGATCCTTTCTACTAGGGTGTTTGAGGTTTCGATTTCTTACATTTAGTAGCACTGATCACTTGGTGATTCTCTTGAATGCAGGTTGGTAAACAAGTATGCATAAGGAATTGGGGTGTTGGGGTGCATGATAAATGAATTGCCAACATTCAAGGCCTTTGTACTTGCCTAACTTGTTGTTGTTAATGTTGTTACTAGGGTGTGTGGAGTTCAGGCTGCCATCATTCAGTTGTGACATTAGCTTTGTGTTTAGAAACCTTCAGTTTTTGGTTCAGATGAGTTATGAAAAGCATAAAGATTATAAAGAGATGTGTGATGTACTGGTTTGAGGATTTTTTTTCATTTGTGTTTACCATCTGCCTTTTTGACATTACATTGTTGCATTCATATAGAACTGCATTGTTTCTTTCTTGTTGTTGAGTTGTGTGGATCTAGGCTTAGGGGGAGTATAATTCATGTGTTGGGGCATACAATTTGGGTGACATACTGCAGGTGACACACTTTTCTGTGACTTTCTATGTTGTGGAAGTGAATTTTTCCTTGAATTCATAACTGCTTATCTCTGTGTGTTTCTTGTTATTCATATTACTTACTCATGATCTTGATCTTGATCTGAATAATATGTCTGAGGTACTCACTTGCTATATTGGTTAAGTTTCAGATGTATTTTTGGATGTATCTCAAGCTCTCACGTGAATTTGCCTTGGTGAAGCCTGTACCTCCACCTTCTGGTTTGAATGTTATTGAATGTTATCCCAACATTGTGCACTGCAGCAGGCTAACATTGAAAATAGGAACTTATAAATTCTCAAATTTTTTAAAACTTCTCTAGTAACTGTTAATTAAACAACAAAGCGTGTGAGCGGGAAAACTGGGTGGGAAGTTTTACTTGATTAAAATTTAGTAATTGCCCATTAACATTCACTCTCTTTCCTTATTCACGGTCATTTCAAAAATCAAAACCCTATTTTCCTTAATTGTGCTTGAAATTTTCTTATTTGTGCTTACTGTGCAAAATTCCTCTCTCTACTCTCAAATTCTCTCATTTTTTTTCTCCGTAAATTCTCTCAAAACTTCTCTACTGACAATGGCAAGCAAGTCTCCCATGCAAACTCTTGCAGATGTTGCCCTGGGAAGTGAACCCACTGCCGCACGCACTCGTTCACACACTAGAGGTGCTACTGCAAAGACAATTGATGCTCATGTTGCTGCTAAAAGGAAGGCGATTCCCTATGTGCGACGAGGGAAGAAGTCTAAACAGGGAGAATCGACCTCCAATGTTGAGCCAACTGCGGAATCAACCCATACCACCACCAATGAGCCTGAAATTGAGGTAAACAATGTTGAACCCAACCCTGAAATTGATGTTGACTTAACTGTTGAGGGGGAGGGTAGTGATTCGGTTGAGAAAACTGTGGAAAAATCCATGGACAAGTCTGTGGACAAATTGGTGAGGGAGTGGATTAGGGCTCAAAAGAAAAAGAGCAAGGCTGCATGGGATAAGTTGAAAACTATGTCTGAGACTGCTAAGGCAAGGGTTGAGGCCATGAAGAGACAGGCTGAGAGATTAGCTAGGAAGAGGGTGGCTGAGGATGAGAAGAAGGTTGTTGCTGCTGCTGAGAGAAAGAGGAAAGGAAAGCAAGTGATGGAAGAGGAAACATAGTTTGTGGATGTTGATGATGAAGAGGAAGAGGAGGAGAAGGAAGAGGAGAAAACTGATGAAGAACAGGATGTTGCTGCTAATGTTGGGGCAACATCAGGAATAGAGGAGTACACAGATGGGCTGTATGTGGTCTATCCTGATGATGAGGGGAGCTACTTTTTCTTCTTACTATCTCTCTCAAGAGTTGGAGAAGAAGTGGGATTCCTTCAAAAGAAGGGAGATTCACACTGAAAGAGCTGTAGAGATGGCCAGCTTCAAAGAGAACAAGGTGATGGACTTGCTGGAGGAAAGAGGGTTGCAACAATCAGTGATGGAGCTGAGTGACTATGCTCCTGAGATTGTCATGGAGTTCTACCTGAATCTCTCCAAATGGATCAGGGACTACAGATCTCCAAAATCTGGAAAGGCTTGGGTGAGGGGGAGAGTCTTCAACATTGAACCCTACACCATTAACAAGATATGTGGCTTCCCTACTGCTGATGAATCTAAGGACCCCTATTATGATGATGTGATTGAGGACTTGACTGGAGGATTGGTCAAAACCTGGAGAGATGCCCTGCCAACCACAAAGCTCACATCCCTTAGTGTTGTCTTGCACAAGATAGCTTGTTTCAACTGGCTGGCAAGCAAAAATGTTACTGTACTGACTAAGGAATCAGCACTCTTAGTCTACAAAATCAAAAATTGGCTAGCTGTGAACATGGGGGAGATGATTGTGAAGTCAATGTCTGAAGTTGCTGGAAGGAAAAATGGCATGCTGCCTTTTCCCTCACTCATCTGCAAAATCCTTAGCAAGCAAGGATTAAAGACAAGTGTTATTGTGGGCTGGAGGAAGAATGATACTGAACTGACAATTCTCCCAAGCTACTTGTCTGGATCAAGAGTGAGAGACCTTCCACGGAATCCAAACGGAGTGGTGAGACCAAGAGCTGAGAAGAAGAAGGCTCAGAAGTTTGCTGGAACTTCAGTGCCTATGTCCAAAGAAGAAGAGTGCATGGTCATAACCTCTACTTTTGTGGATCATATGCTGAACTGGTATAGGGGGCAGATTGAGGATACTCATAGGGAGATTGAAGAGAGGAAGGAACACCTCAAAGAGCTGGAAGACATGGTGAAAAATTTAGAGAAACTCCCTTCTTCACAAAAAGGGGGAGAATAGTTCCAATTTTAAATTTTAGTCTTCTAGTTTATGGTTTATTTCTTATGAACTGCTAATATCTTTGAACTGCTGGTACATTTATCTCTAATTGGTTTTATTTGATCAAGGGACATGTCCTTGATATTTAGTTGGCCTGTAACTTTAACTACTACTGTTGAACTGCTCTAACTGCTATTTCTTATGAAACCACATTTTGAACTGCTGTTCTGATTAACCTTTTATGCAGAAAACTCACTGGTTTCAATGTTGAGACAACATTGATGAATGTTGGGGTCTGAACATATGTACATATGTGGATGTAGTGATGACCTTAATGCTTGCCTTTGTTTATTTAACTTTGAATATGTTAGCTTGTATTGAGGGGGAGCAGTTTAGTAGTTTAATTTGTTTCTTGTTGATTCTAACTTTCTGAATATAAGACTTGATTGGAACAGGTATTGGTTTTGTGAAGAAAGGCAAAAAGGGGGAGATTGAAAGTGCAGGGTTTTCTGGAATCAATGTTAGACGATGCAATGTTAGACGATGTTGGGTCAACATTGAGGATAACATTGAAAGCCGAGAGTCTGTGCGAAAACTGTGCTTTAGTTGCCAAAATTAAGTTTTGCCTTTATTCACTTATTAATCAAGTTCCACGGTTTTAGTTGTTTATGTTTATGTCCAGGAAGGTATCTTAATCATAAGGAAGAGCTATGGAAGATTCCTTACTTAAAGTTTCCATAATTGAAGCTAAGTTGAACAAGTCAACTCAACACGGTTTCAAAATAAGGAAACAATATTGGCCGTTCGCCGCGACTCGATTCTTTCCAGGATTCTGCGAATTAAAGAAGATGTGTTACCTTGTTAGATTGGTAATAAAGGAAACACATATTCAGGAAAGATATGGAGTTCACAAAGAAGGTAAATATCAACAAGGAAACAACAAGAGTTACCGAAGCTGTGAACTACACATCTTGGCGTGCAAGATTCAAGAAATCTATAAAAGATGTGAAGTTCATCAAGATGAAGACAAGACAATCGTGCTAAACAATCTGAGAGATTAATCATTCTTTGTATTGTCTTCGTCTTGCTTTTGCGAAGTTTTTGTATCAACTATTTACGTCTAGTTCATAGAAGTTAAGTAGTTCTTACTTGTCTGCTTCGTTGAGTCCGATCAACAAAGAGCGTGAGTGAATTGTTGTTCGAAACACTTTTGTTAAAACCTTTATGGTTATTTGGCCTAAGGCTCAGAAGTTTTTAATAATATTGAAAACTTCTTAAAAATTATATCTTCTTGTGTTTTACTTCCGCTGCACATTATTATTGTCAAGAAGATCACGATAGAGTTAAGGCAATTCCAGCTTAACTCTCAAAGCGGTTGTGTCAATCCACGATCCAAAATTTTCATCAGGTATAGCACAAATACCCTAAAGACAATAATAAATGTCCAAAATGCTCATACTTCTCATATCAAACACAATCGTTATAATGGATATGCTCAATGACATGAGAAATCGCTATAAAACATAAAACAATTGTGAAATCAACAGCAAGCAAAAGAACGAGAAAACATGCCTTGAAATGTATTAGAAAGAAAAAGTTATGTGAGTAAAACGTAAATCAAAGATTATGATACCTAGCGGCATAATCGGTTCCTATCAAAAACCACTGCTGAAGAGTTACAAAGATTCTATACAAAACAAAAAGGCCTAATATCGTCAAAATAATATAACCTAAATACTGTTAATCACTCGAAGACTGGGGGGGACTCCTGACGAATGATCACACCCACCGAACAAGCGAACTTGGCACAATTTCCATGAATCTGATCCTCTGTGGTACGTCAAACGTATCCAGAGTGGCACCAAGAACGTCCACACAAAGCGGCACGATGCAAACCTACCCGAAATGGTACGAAGCAAACTTGTCCAAAGCAACACCAAAAGTATCAACCCGATAAGATAAACGTAAACCTAAAATCTCAAAAATGAAATAATGGCCCGAAGTGATCAGATGAATAAATGGAATATATCGAAAATGGACATCAGTCCATCATGGTCTGAAACAAATTAGGCATTGCAAAGCATAGACATTCGCTAGTAGAAACATGATGCAAACAACATATCCATATGCCTGAAAGGCTGGATATGGCAATAGACTTCACGTGGTAAATCAGTTACATCTATCCAGCATGCAACGATGATTATCTGCCCAGATGAGTGCATATTTAAACTAATATAGAAGGCTTATCACCTCAAGAAGTATGAACACCCATGTGCCAAATTAACCGTCACTGTCGACGAGTAATAACATGTAAAAGCACAAAGTGCAAGAAACAAAACGTGAGCAGTCATCAAATACGATTGCAACAAAGTATCCGAACAAAGGCGACACAATATTCAAATAGACAAAGATCTCTACCAAGCATAAACTGCAAGATCAATGCATGAAGCTTGAGAAACTTAGCACTAGATCGCTTTAGATCCATCACTTATATATCATTTCTATCATAGTCGAAGGTCTCCATTGAGACGATCTCTCGCTCGATCGAGGTGCTTAGCAACATAACCTACGTGTTATCTAAGTTGTCTATCTATCAAAGACAACAACGATTAATTCAAAAGATAACTACAAAACCGTATTGGGGGAATAAACGTCGCGTTTTCATACGATCCAACAACCCTAATGCAGCAACTGGGACACACCAATCAAAAATATCAAAAACCTATATATGAGTGAGGCCATAATCCTCAAAACGCAAATCATACAAGGTTAAGCAACGATGGCAGCATTGTCTCACAAATGCAGCAAAAGCAGAACCACGCATTGTGAAGTTATTTGCATAAAAATAACGCTATCCATGATCTAAAGGGGACCCGCGATAAGAAGGAAACGGGACAGACACTCTGCCCCAAAGCGGCAAGTGCTAACCGTTAATCCATAAAGACAAAGGGGATATACACTCTGCCCACAAGCGGCAAGTGCACCCAAAGAAATCCTGCAGGATGGAAAACCTCAAAACAATGATGTGAACATTGAACTAATTTAGCAAAATATGCCATAGCAACTCTGCAACATGACGTGGCATTGAGTTGACAAGTAACAAAGAAATAGTAAAAAAATGTCGCTGAAAGAAAATAACCACAAAAAAGAAAGTAGCATGGACCCATTGAAAAACAATGTTCAAAGCAGCATGGTGACGCAACGCCAAAATAGACATAACAAATTGTTCATTAGAGAAGGTGTCGATCGAATCTAAAGACATTCGATCGATGGTGGTCATCCAAACTTCAATTTTTTAATAACTTTCAAAATTGAATTAGGATGAGATTGCGCAGTAACGATCGAATTCCATCCATTCGAGGCATACCATAAGTCAAACCAATCCAATTCTGAGATATAGTGAACTAACACTATCGATTTGTTTCCGCTTCAAACATGAAATAACTATCAAATAGTCTCAGTACGGATGATTTAGAGATTCATCAGATTCGATCTAGCATTGATCTAACAGCTCAGATTCGGCCTATCATGTAAAGCCTTCGCCCTCAATAAAGGCAATGCATCCCATAAAGTCTCACGAGTATAGATAAAGATTCCAAACCAAACATAATTGTAAAATCAGTGCACAACATCGAGGCACAGGATAACCAACTCAGAGTTCATTATGCTTGTCACCATGTTATCAACAACATTGTCGAAATAGCGAAAACATCAAAATTGGAGATAAAAACCTCGTAAGATCATACAACAACTAACTGGCATACCCAGGGTCGAGTTTTATTATGACCAGCAACGAGGCAAAATACAAAGATATTATTGCCTGAACCTCAATGGCAACCTCATTATGAGTACAATGCCTAGCGGTCTTTACAGATTAGCAGCTTATGAAATTATTTCACAATCATAACTATTGCCAAATCCCCGAAGACAGAAATGTAACTAGGTGCGTTGTCATAATTCGCAACAAAACCACGATATTCATAGAATTGAGAGTCGTCCTATTGGTGACAAAAGAATATGTCATAAGAATGACAAGATGCATTAGAACAGTGAAAAGAATCGATCAGATTATGCCTATATGCATAAACAAAGCGGAACCACGAGTTATTTGCATGAAACTAATGCCATGCAGGACCTAAAGAGGACTCGCAATAACTAAAAGGGACGGATACTCTGTCTAAAAGGACACGAGATACTGCAACTTCCTAAATAACTAAAAAGGGACGGAGACTCTGTCTAAAAGGACACATGATACCGCAAATTCCTAAACACCTAACAGCAACGATAACTTTCCGTGATTATGGAAGGATGCTCGAGTTGTAAAAACAAAGTAAAAAGCAACGATAGCAATTGAAAGAAAAGGCAACGATTACGAGCCTTCAATCAAACAAACAAATGAAACAATCATGAATGACAACTGTGCGATTAATAAAAAGGCGACGCAACGCCACAAAAACAGCAAATTAGAAATTGTTCATTGTAGAGCAAAATAAATATGAGCATCGAACCAGCTAATTTGATATAGCATCGATCAGCAAATTAAAATTTGTTCATTGCAGAGAAAAATAAATATGAGCATCGAACCACCTAATTTGATATAGCCTCGGTAAAATTCCCTCAATTCAATGCACTCTAGATTCGATATAGGCCAATTCGAGATACCCTATATCGAATCCACCCGATTCGATCGTCGTTAGACTTGACCTATCATGGACATTTAGTCAAGATAATACCTCAAGGTAACTGCAAACTAGATCACTACCCATGACGCGACGTTCATAAAGCAGATAAATAGCACGCAAGTGCGTGCATCGCTTGAAGCGTGCATCGCATCAAGTTCAACAAAAGATATTTGGCAACCGATCCTCCAGATCACGACTCCCAGATAAGGGGCGTATTTTCAAGTCACGGAAGATTTTTATAATTTGGCACCCGCTCTTGAATCAAGACCGCATCCCAAATGGGGGGACTATATGATGTGAGCTTATTCGTTAAGCTACACTTGTGCATAATGATGTTAATCACCCCAAAACTGAGGCGAAATAACTCTAGCACTTCATTATAGTTTGAAGTATGCTTATGTTCCAAAATCACACTCCAAATTGGGGGACTAAATGGTGTGGTATAATATACCATGTCAAGAAGAAGCTACGATGGCACAAAATTGACTGCTGAGTGTCGAGAAGGCTTAGAGGTAAAGCTACCTTAGCCGTATTTTGGTCACCATAATATCTATATAGCTAACTATACATTGAGTAATATGTCATTGGAAATCCACATAAGTCTAGGTCGCAACGCAACAAGCGGAATGCGATTCTGAGGTCCAGAGAGAAAGTTATGCTCAAAATGGTAAAGCTGCACAGAACACATCATGCCTATATATACCCTCTAATCATGCCTATATATACCCCCCTCACTCCTCACAAGTGAGTAGGACCGACGGAGATGTCACACATCGAATCCAAGTCGATTCGACACGCGCATCGAACCAAGTAGGTTTGATGCGCAATCTATCATGCCTCGAATTCACCTTGTTCGACATGGATGCATCGAATCAATCCAATTCTATGCACTTCCAGATAGAACCCTTATATTCCCTGAAATCTACACGAGTCAGGGTTCCGAATCAAGAAGCGGATTGAGGTTTCGATCATCGATGAGGGAGATATGATCGAAACCGTAATGTCGCACACAGCGCATCGAATTCATCCGATTAGACATTGAGGGATCGAATTCGATGCGCACGCATCGAACCAAGCCAATTCGAGGCATAGGTCCAGAAATCTACATGAGTCAGGGTCCATAATCAAGAAGCAGATCGAGGTTTCAATCATCCTACAAAGAGATATGATCGAAACCGTGGAGTCGCGCCAAGCTATCTCGAATTCACCCTATTTGACATAGATGCATCAAACCAAGCCAATTCGATGCACACCAGTATCAAACCCATATATGGCCTGAAAGCTACATAAGTCGGGGTCCGTAATCAAGAAGCGGATCGAGGTTTCGATCATCCCACAAGGAGATATGATCAAAATCGTGAAGTCACGCCAATGCTGAACCAAGTGAACCAGGCAGCCCACTCAGGGGTTGACCTAATAGAAGCAACTCAAAAGAGACAAATGAACTACGTTCGGCTTGATTCCCTCAATGGGAAACATAGGCAGCTTGGCTAGTTTCCAAGTTCAGTCCGATATCATAAGTATCTAATGCTCGCAATACAACAGTCGAAGAGCGTCGAATCTCTCCCGTTCGACTGTTCCCTCAGCTTGGCCATCTAGGGATTATTCTGTCATCTTATACTTCCTTATGTGTAATAGGTGTTCCGGAACAAGCTAGTCCGTTCATTGTAATAGGATAGCATTATTTTGGTTAAGTCTAGCCCCACTGTATCGATTTCTCAGTGTATTGTAACATAGACGAAATAAGTCCAATATATAATGTTAGGACCAGTTTCAAGCTTTGAGTGTTCGTTCTACTTCTTGAAGCTAGACAGAGTACTATTCTTTTCTTTTCTTTTGTAGAATGAAACAGAGAGTGCTATTCGAGATGAGAATTAATGTTCGTTATGGACTCTCTTTTATTTATAGAAAGAAAATACTTGGCTCTCGACTTGTATTATATGTACGATATTTTTTATTTTATTTCTAAGAGACGTGGATGTCGTTTGATAAATTGTCACAAGGACTCATACTTACTAATATAAAGTTGTATAAACATATGTAATCATTGTAAAATTGTTTGAGTTAACGTGGTATATCTTTATCATAAAACTTATTATTTTGGTCTTATTTCGTCTAGGTTACAATACACCGAGAAATCGATACAGTGGGGCCTGACTTAACCAAAATAATGCTATCCTATTACAGTGAATATGGACTAGCTTGGTCTGGAACACCTATTATACATAGAGAAATATAAGGTTACAGGAAATAATCCATAAATGGCCAAGTTGAGGGAACAGTCGAACGTGAGAGATTTGGTACTCTTTGATTGTTGACTTGCGGGCGTTAGGTTCTTATGATATCGGACTGAACTTGGGAACTTGCCAAGCTGCCTACGTATCCCATTAAAGGAATCAAGCCGAACGTAGTTCATTTGTCTCTTTTGAGCTGCCTCTATTAGGTCGACCCCTGATAGGGCCGCTTGGTTCACTTGGTTCAGCATTGGAGCGACTGCACGGTTTCGATCATATCTCTTTGTAGGATGATCGAAACCTCATTCCGCTTTTTGATTACGAACCCTAACTCTTGTAAATTTCAGGTAACATATGGGTTCAATCTAGGTGAGCATCGAATTGCCTTGGTTCGATGCATCCATGTCGAACAGGGCGAATTCGAGATAGCTTGGCGCGACTTCACGGTTTCGATCATATCTCCCTAACGAATGATCAAAACCTCATTCTGCTTCTTGATTCAGAACTCTGACTCACGTGGCTTTCTGGGCATGTGCATCGAATAGGCTTGGTTCGATGCGTGCGCATCAAATTCGATCCCTCAATGTCAAATCAGGTGAATTCGATGCGTTGTGCGTGACTTCACGGTTTCGATCATATCTCCCTAACGAATGATCGAAACCTCATTCCGCTTCTTGATTCGGGACCCTAACTCACGTAGCTTTCTGGAAATATAAGGCATCGAATTGGGAATAGGGGTATCGAATTGGGGCGCATCGAATTGGGGCGCATCGAATTGGGACGCATCGAATTGACTTGGTTCGATGCGTGACATCTTTCTTTCTCCCTCCTCCTTTGTGAGGAGTGATGGGGTATATATAGGCATGATTCAGGGGCTAAACGGTCATTATACACTGATATGCCCAACTTTACTATTTTGGGCATAACTTTCTCTTTGGACCTCCGAATCGCATTCCGCTTTTTGCGTTGCGACCGAGACTTATGTGGCTTTCCAATGACATATTACTCAATGTCTAATTATCTATAGAGATATAATGGTGAACGAAATACGGCTAAGGTAGCTTTACCTCTAAGCCTCATCGACACACACCGGTCAATTTCGTGCCATCGTGGCTTTTATTTGACATGACACATTATACCATATCACGTATCATGACCAGTGTCCGAAAGCAGAATCAAAAGCTTCAATTTTATTCAGCAATTGCAAAAGTTTGTTACAAACTTGTAGAAAGAGAAAATCATCTCTACAACTGTGAAATCTGGAAAAGAAAAGTGAAGTTATGTGTGTGCTGATGATGAGTATTTATACTCTAAGCTAATCCTACTCACTAATCTAACAACAGTCATAATTAACAACTAACTACAATTAATTACAAAAACTTTCCTAAAGTGGAAAGTATTAACAGTTAATTAACAACAATTTAAAATTATTTCCACAAATAAAATTATTTCCATAAATATAAATAATTGTTTGAAAACGATTTAAACCGGTCAAGACCCCCTCGTAACCGTGGAGTGGATGTCCAATAAGCCCATCTTAGACTTCATGAGAGTGAAAGGTTGAAGGGATAGAGGTTTGGTTAGGATGTCTGCCACTTGGTGAGTATTTTTGAAGTGAAGAACCTTAAGGAGACCTTGTTGAACCTTCTCTCTTACAAAAAAACAATCAATTTGGATATTCTTTATTCTCTCATATTATACTGGGTTGATTGCGATACACATTGCACTCTTATTGTCAGTGAAGATCAAAGGAATTTTGGCTTCAGTTATTGACAAGTCAAGGAGTAACTATTTGAGCCAGAGAACCTCACAAGTTGTTGAAGCCACAACCCTGTATTCTGCCTCAGTTGATGATATACTGACTGTGGGTTGCTTCTTTGCCTTTAAAGATATTAAAGACCCCCCCCCCCAAATAGACTGTAAAACCAGTGACACTCCTTCTAGTTGTTGGACTGTTAGCCAATCACTGTTACAAAAGTCCTTGAGGTGAGGCTCATAATTTGAAGGGTAGAATAAGCCTTGTCCAAGATTATTCTTGAGATATCTCAGGACCCTGTGAGCTGCTACTAAGTGAGATAAAGTGGGTTAAGCCATGAATTGAGTTAATGACTGAATTTTGCAGCTCAAGTCTGGTTTGATAATGGTGAGGTAGAGTAACTTCCCAACCAATCTTCTATAGACACGTGAATCATCAGGGAGTGGTGAATCTGCTGCTTGTAACTTTGTTGAGGAATCTATAGGAGTGGATGCTGGTTTACAACCAAGATAGCCAACATCAGTTAGAACATCAAGTGCATACTTTCTCTGACGGAGAGTGATACTTGTCTTTGATCTTGCAATCTCAATGCCTAGAATATATCTGAGGTTCCCAGATCCTTGATAGTAAACTGATCATTAAGGTACTTCTTTAGGTTGTTGTTTTCAGAGATGTCATTACCTGTGAGAATCACATCATCCACATATATACATAAATCAGTGAAGTTAGTACCAACTCTTTTGATAAACAATGAACAATATGATATTGATTGGTTATAACCATAGGAGATAAGAGAGGTGGATAGTTTGTGATACCGTTGTCTTGAAGCTTGCTTAAGGCCATAAAGACTCTTATTTAAGAGACACACTCTATTGTCAAGTGGATCACAGTAACATGGAGGAGGTTTCATGTATATTTGCTCAATTAGATCACCATGAAAAAAGCATTATTGACATCTAATTAATGCAAATTCCAGTTGTTAACAGCTACAACATCAAGAATAACTCTAATAGTGGTAAGTTTATCTACAAGGGAAAATGTGTCAAAGTAATCCAACCCCTCCTCTTGTGTGTATCCTTTGCAACTAGTCTTGCTTTATACCTTTCAAGGTGCCATCAGATTTGTGTTTAACCTTAAACACCCACTTACTACCTATATAGTTTTGACTGGTAGGTAATGAAGTCAGAATTCAAGTGTTGGTTTTCTCAAGAGCAACTAATTCAGCTTTTCTAACTTCCTTCACTCAGGATGCTTGTTAGCTTGAGTATAAGTTTTGGGCTCTACTATTGTGGACATAGCAGAAGCAAATGAATAATGAGTATTATTTAGTCCAGATGTAGAAAGATAATCTGTAATAAGATATTTCACAGAGAATGGTTGATTACTAGAGTGAGACAAGTTAGGCAGATTACAATCATAGACATGTAAATAAGTATGAGGAGCAACATGTCTAGAAGATCTTCTGGAGGGGGGGGGGACTATCAGCGTTGCTTGAAACACATGAATGGGTTGAATGGTATGCTGGAAGTCCAAGATGTTACAAGCCATGTGTATTATGGAGGGAGGTTGCAGGAGCAATGGTAATCTCCTCAGGAGCTGGAACCTGCAAATTAGTGAGACGGTTTGTGCAAATAGGTGCACTATCATCCTGATCCTGGTGATTCTCATGAGGTTGTTTAAAAGGAAAAATGTTTTCATAGAATTGAACATTTCTTGATGTCAAGGTTTGCATAGTTTTAATGTTGAGAAGTAAGTACCCTTTGGTTCCTCTTAAGTAACCTAAAAATAGATGCTCTTTTGTCAAACTTGGATATGTGAGTTGTGCGAGTTGAAGCAAAACATAGACAACCAAAAACCTTTGAGATGGAGCAGTCTATAGGTCTTTTGAAAAACATTTCAAAGGGGGTTTTGTTGCAAATGATAGGAGAAAGCAATCTATTAATTATGAAAGCTGCAGTGGCAATGCAAGAGGGCTAGTATTGTAAAATAAGACTAGACTGAAATTTTAAAGCTCTAGCCACTTGGAGAAGGTGTTGTTGCTTCTTCTCAACTAGGCCATTTTATTTTGGTGTCTCCACACGACTAGTTTGATGAATAATGCCAAGAGAATCACAGAAGGATTTTATCAAGAACTCAGTGCCATTTTCAAACCTTATAATTTTAATTTTAAGGTTGAATTGATTTCCAATGAGTTTATAAAAGTGAATTAGGCGTTGTTGAGTTTCAGACTTTGCTTTTAAGAAGTATATCCATGTGCATCTAGTGTGATCATCAAAAATAGTAAGAAAGAATCTAAAACCATCAACATAAGTAACATGAAAGGGACCCTATAGGTCACAGTGAATCAACTCAAAAGCAATGTTATTAGTTGAAGTACTCACTGGGAAACTCGATCTCTTTTGCTTAGCAAAATAACAAATATCACAAGGAATAACCATGTCACAGTTATTTAAAGCTATAGAGGAGATACAATATAGTTTCTGTGCAAGTGTGTGTCCAAGTCTGTGATGCCATAGTGTCACATTATCCATGGGATCGTTATTAACAGACGCAGCATTACAAAAATTTCATTATTGACATTAATATCCAAAATGTAGAGTCCAAGATGTAGTCTAATAGAAGCAATCATCCTCCTCGTTGCGAGGTCCTGCAAGATACATATATGTGGGAAAGCAATATGCATATGTTTGAAGATTTTGTAAATTTTGAAACAGAAAACAAATGATGATTAAAGTCTTTGACATAAAAGCTTATTTAAGTAATAATCCAATGGATAATGTGATATCATATTGTAAGCTTGAATTTGAGAAATGTTGTTTGGTAAACAGTTAGGCACATAGACATGCTTGGAATTAATAGAAAATAAGCTAGAGTCACAAAGCATGTGATCAGTAGCTCTAGTGTCAAGAATCCAAGGCATATGAGATGCAATACTACTTGCAGAATAAACAATATGAGATGGAATAAGAAATATACTCGTCTTATGAGTTGTAGCATAGTTGGCTGCTGGAATAGGTTGAGGATTGGAGGAGGCTTGTTGGCTTCTGCTAAATGCCACAAAATGATCAAACAGAGATGCCATGCTTTGATTCATATAGGGGTGTGGTGTAGCAGACTCAGTTTGTCTCATTTTATCATTGGCAACTGCCATATGAGCAGATGGTGGAGCTCTCTTGCCCTTTGGTCCTTTCCAGCGAGAAGAGTTACCAATCAACTGGCAGTGAGTACATTTCAACTCCTTCTTATCTTCGGTTTTGAAGAATCTGTTCTGACTATAATATATGTTGGTTGCATCAGTTGTACGAGCTCTTGTGAACATTGCTACAGGGTCCCGTAGGAGCAGAAGAGCGGGACAGAATGGACCTGTGGCTCTCCTCTTGGAGCAGCAAAGAATAAGTTCTTGAAAGTGAAGGCAGATGAGACATGTGCAACATCTGACTTCTTAGCATAGTAAACGATTCATTCAAGCCAACCAAGAAGGTCATGACACAGTCAGATTACTGAAGATCCATCATATGTTCGTTGACATTACAAATACACATGCCACAAGAGCAACCAAAAATAGGTATTTGGCTAACAAACCCATCCCAAACCACTCTAAAGGCATTATAATAGGCAGTAACAGTCAAAGATCCTTGAGTGATGGTTGACAAAGTTTTCTGTAGTTAAAATACCCTAGAGTCATCAAACCTATTGTATATGACCTTGAGTCCCTTCCACACATCAATATCAGTCTTGAAAGAGTACAAACTAGTTCTGATTTCTTTTGAAACAGAGTAAATCAACCAAGAAAGCACCAAATTATTTGCTCAAATCTAGCAAACTTGTAACACGGTCAGAATCACTAGGCATTGGTAAAGAACCATCAATAATCAATAAACATGATTTTATTCTTACTTGTCAAGGCCATTTTACTGCATGTGGTCCATGAAGAGTAGATATCACCAGTTAACAAATCACTCACAATTGATTGGCCTGTAAAGTCATGTGATCCCAAAAAATACACAGTAGAAGAATCATCTGAAAGATTCTTAGTGTACACTGGTGTAGAAGAAGGCTAGTTTGTAGTGGTACAAGTAACATGTGTAGTGGTAGTGGTGTCATTATGGTTACTCATTGTGCAAGATTAACACGACCAGAGAAAGAAATAATACAATGCAATAAAGATTAGCAAAGAACACAGTACAAAAAATCGATCAAAATTAGGGCTACAATTTGATCGCAGAGAGAAGAGAGATCGAAGGAGAATTTCAAGATTTCACTTCAATCAACAAGCGCGTAGAGATCGAACAACGGAAAAAATTGTAACGTTTGTGAAGGATACCATGAAAGTAGAATCAAAAGCTTCAATTTTATTCAACAATTGCAAAAGTTTGTTACAGATTTGTAGAGACAGAAAATCATCTCTCCAATTGTGAAATCAAAGAAAAGTGAAGTTATGTGTGTGCGGATGATGAGTATTTATACTCTAAGCTAATCCTACTTGCTAATCTAACAACGGTCATAATTAAAAACTAACTACAACTAATTACAAAGATTGTCCTAAAATGGAAAGTGTTAACAGTTAATTAACAGC
Organism: Linaria vulgaris; assembly: GCA_948329865.1. Classification (NCBI taxonomy): domain Eukaryota; kingdom Viridiplantae; phylum Streptophyta; class Magnoliopsida; order Lamiales; family Plantaginaceae; genus Linaria; species Linaria vulgaris. The sequence continues at coordinate 6,892,547 of OX415249.1, read as the reverse complement.
AATTTAAAATTATTTCCATAAATGGAAATAATTATTGAAAACGATTTAAACCGGTCAAGAGTGGATAAGCTTAATAGAGATTTTTATGGTCTACCGATGTTGCACAAAAGAAACTTCATCTCATGGGATGAAGTCAAGTGATTAAACCAAAGTTAGAGGGCGGTTTGGGAATTCACACAAGTTGCACAAGTAACTCTTCTTTCTAAGCTAGCTTGGAGAATTATGAAGAAGGAAAAAACAATTTGGAGTTATCTTGTTCAAGCTAAGTACTTGATGAGTGAATTGATCCTAGACCACTCACCAAAGGTTACGGCTAGCGCTACGTGGAAGGGAGTCATTGAAAGTGCAAAGTGCTTGCTCATTGGTCACTCAACATTATATATGCAATGTTAAGATAACATTGAACACATGAACACTTTAACATTCTAGGTGTTTAGATTTTTGAATATTATTGTTTTCCTTTATTCACTTATTTAATATAGTTCCACGTTTTTTAGTTATCTTTGATTATGTCCAGAAAAGAAACTTAACATAGGTTGGACCATTACAAGTTTCCATATTTGATTGTGAACATTTAGCCGAACGCGTTTTTCAAAGAAGAAAATAAACTGGAGTGCAAGTGCAATAAGGAAACTTTCTAGAATGATATCCACATTGAAGAAGGTGTTTTTCCTAATTAAAACTTGATCTAATTAAGGGAACATTATTCAAGATACGAGACAAAAGAAAGTAAAGTTCAACAAGGAAGGTTGAAGAATTACCTAAAGCGTGTACAACATACCTTGAAGATCAAGTTTCAAGACTACCTATATAAATGTGTGAAGTACATCAAGACAAATAACAAGGCAAGAGAGCTAAAGAATCCAGAGAGATAACATCAATTGTTGTTAGGTTTTTTTCTTGCTTTTCTGAGGTTTGAGATTAACGAGTTAAGTCTAGTTTTTAGACTTAATGTGTTGATCTTTGTTTGCTCCGTTGAGTTTGATCAACTTAAGAGTGAGAGCTTGAGAGTTGAGAGAACATCTATGTTAAAATCATTATTTAAATAGTGATTATTTTTTCTAAGGCTCGGAAGATTATAGTCATATAATCTTCTTAAAATTTAATTTTTGTGTTCATTTTTATTTCTGCAACAACCTATATTATGTGATTATTATTAAGATTACACTGGTTATCCATTGTTGGATTAATATCATGGTAAAGGTGTATCAATTCCGATCGTACAATTGCAATTTGTATCAGAGCCAAACACCAATTTTACTAGTGTTTGGATTTGATACTATGAGATGTACAACGTAAATCCGAACAACAACGGGTTATCAGTTTTGGATGCTCGAACTATGCATTCTGGAAAATCAGAACCAAAACACATCTAATTTATCAATGTGAGAGCTTGGCAATCTGTGATCAATGGACACAGCCTCCCTACAATGCCAAAGGAAGACAATGGGCTTGTGTCAAAACCAGAATCACAATGGACAACAGCTAAGGTAAGTCTTTGTAACTTGAGAAATCTCTTAATGTTATATACTTATATTCACCTGGATGAATCATCACATGTTCAAACTAATTCAATTTTTTTCTCAATCTAAACAAGCTTGGGATATTTTTGAACTTCACTGTAAATGGGGATGTTGTTGTAAAAGAATCAAAGCATAGACAACTTCTTGACACCTTTGAAGAATTACACAGGGGTGAGGATGAGAGTGTTGACAGTTACTGAGAGAAAATTCTTGATATCTCTAATCAATGTGAAAATCTTGGTTTTTCTATGTCAAATCAACAGATGGTGTGCAGAGCTTTTAGAACTTTGTCCACTAGATTTCAAATCAAGAAAGTTGCCATGGGAGAAGCTAGAAACGTTACTACACTAGATTTTGAAGTTTTTCTTAATACTCTTAGAGAATTTGATATGGAACTTGCTTCTAAACTAAGTAAACAAACATGGCTTGCTTTATTTACTTCAAATTCTGAGAATGATAAATGTAATGATGAGAATGAATTAATTTTTACAAACTATGGTTACATTACCAAGAAGTTCAATATGTTAAATTTGAATAATAAATCCAAAGTGAAAAATATTGGTAATACATCCTCTGGTTTTAATAAATTACCCCCCAAATTTGCTATATACATTGCTTCTAAGCCTACCCCTCAAGAAGCTGAAAAATTGAAAGAGGTTCAATATCATGAATGCAAAGGGTGGGGACATATGGATCTTCAATGTGCTAACACTCTTCGAAAAAAAAGAAAATTCTCATTGGGTTTTTATAGACGATTTTGATGAAAAATATTTTAGTTCTGATGTTGATGCTGGATGGAAACACATAGGAGATTCACACTGTTGCGCTATTCACTTAAATTGACTAGACAAAAGAAGATTCCCAGAACGACAATGGATCTCAATGTTGTTCTAATATTCCAGGATCAACACTAGAAAATGAGATTTCCTTGGAAATTGGAGTGAAGACAGTTCATGTATAAATTCTGATTTCGTATCTGATAATGATGAATCTAACTTTGATTGTTTTCATGGTACAGTAGATCTTAATGAGGAATACTTCTTTAAAGGAGAGATGTCCCAAGAGGGAATCATAGAAGATCTTAATATCACCTATCACAAACTGCTATTTTTTTTTTTGATAAATTTATCACAAACTGCTACTATTGGAGAACCACAATCTACTAAAGAATGAGAAAAACTTGAAATCAGAGAATGAATGGGTAAAGGGGTTACTAAAACTGTATGGAGCTGACCATGACAAAAGAGAGGTTGAACTGGATGAGGTAGAGGCAAAACTTGAAAAAGATGAATAGACCAAAGTCAAATGGAACTCAGATACTTCTAAACTTGATGAGGTGTTGTGTTTGGTGAATTAAGGTACAAGTGGTCTGGGATATACTGAGAAACCTACCTCTAAGGTTGTTGCTTCGGTTTATTTGAAAGTAGGTTTTATCAAGGAAAGTAAAAGCTTGAGTTGTGTAATTCCCTCTAACATGGACAAAAGAACTACTTATATATGTCAATATTGTTTTCAACATGGTTAGATTAAGTCTTATTGCAGATAATATGAAATGTGCTAGACAAGAAAACAACTAATAACAACAATACTTATGTTACGGCAACATCTGATTTCAATGTTGTCCCCACATTAGGCAACAAAACTGCATGACAGAAAAGTAGAACTTGGTTAGAGAAACTAAGACCTCTTAAAATCAAAATTGTTTGCAATGTTGTTTTCTTTGTTGTGTACTCTAACTTTGCACGTAAGTGGTACTTTGGCAAAGGATGCTCAAGACACATGACTGTAAACAAATCAAATTTGAAAGATGTCGTTCCCTTAACCACTTGGACTATCAACTATGAAGGAGGCAGCAAGGGAAACGTTATTGGGAAATAAGTTCTAAATGTTGAAGGATTTCCACCACTCAAGGATGTCATGTTGGTTGATGGGTTAAAAGCAAATATAATTAGCATTACTTAACTTTGTGATGATGATATGTTAGTTACTTTTGATAAATACTCATGTGATGTTTTTGATAGTGCTAATGTCTGCATCATGAAAGGTACAAGGCCAAGAGACAACTGCTATCTTCTAAAAGATGAAGAAGAATGCTTTCATGCCAAGGTTGATGAATCTGTCATCTTGAACAAGGAACTTGGACATGTGCACTATAGGAATTTGGAGAAAATACAGAAGTTGGATGTTGTTAGAGGACCACCAAAGCTGGCTAGTCCAGGTAAACTTGTATGTGGAGATTGCCTAAATGTAAACAAACCAAAGTTTTTCATACAGCATGACATGTACAAGGTACAATTTCTAGAACTCACAAGTGTTTTGAATTGCTACATATGGATCTGATAGGTCCAGTTGAGGTTAGTGGCCTAAATGGTAAGAAGTATGCCTTCGTCATTGTTGATGATTTCTCAAGATATACATGGGTTAAATTTTTGAAAGAAAATTCAGAAGCACTCAACACATTCAAGATTTTACATGTTAGCATCAAGAACCTTGGTGGCACTTCCGTATATAGAATTAGGTCAAGCCATGGAACATAATTTGAGAATGTGAATTTTTCTGTGTTTTGTGATTTGAATGGCATGTTCCATGAATTTTATCCACCTAACACCACAACAAAATGGCATTGCTGAGAGAAATAATTGAACTCTTCAAGAGATGGATAGAGTAATGTCAAATGCTAGGAACATATCTAATAGACTTTAGGTTGAAGCTTTGAACATTGCATGTCATATTAGTAATAAATTTTATCTTAGACGTGGAACTACTATGACTCCATATGAAATTTTGAAGGGCTTGAAACCTAATGTTGTACATTTTCATGAGTTAGGATGTGACTGCTATTTGTTGAAGGATAGATATTATTTGAGCAAGTTTTATTCAAAGAGTAAAAAGTGTATTTTTGTTGGTTATTCCCCAAATAGTGCTTCTTTTAAGGTATACAATCCCATATTGCATATCGTTCAAGAATCAGTTAATGTGGTATTTGATGATTTGACTATTAATGTAGGTACTAAAGAACAACCTGATTTTGATGTTACTCCAACATTAGAGACAGACAATGTTATACCAACAACTAATGATGGAGTTGGACAAACTGATATTAAGGCTGAGCTCAGTGTTACCTTAACATTAGTGAGACTAAATGTTAGGAAAACATCTGCGCATATTGATTATGGTGAAGAGATTGTCCCTAAATCTGGAAGAGACCCCATGTTAGGATTCATAAGAATCATACAACTACTTCCATAATTCTACTTGGATTGAAAACATTGTTGCAATTGTTGGTGTTACCATGACTGTTGCAACTGGGGATGCAGAAAGTTAGTTAGAGCAGGCAGTTAACTCACGTGTTTGGCACAATAGTTTCTTTAAATATCACTTTTCAAAGCGGTTTTTTCCACACCATTGTACGTTACATAATAAATAAAACTGGATCTCGATTTCTCCCTTGGATTAGGGTTCTTTATCACATTTATGAGAGAACGCCGAACCAAGTAATTGCGCATTGTTCTTTGTGTTGATTTACTTTTCCTATTGCGATTTACGTATAATCTATTCATCAACTCGTTGCGATTCAATTAAGATTGAATTAGGTTAATTTTGCACAAATTAGATTTCACTACAAATTGGTGCGGTGAACATGGATCTGATCATGGAGACATAAAAATTGGATGTAGAAACGTTTATAGGGCAAAACGATTTTGGATCGTGGCGGCTGAAGATGCGAGCACTGTTAGTTCAACATGGGCTATTTAATGCACTTGATGAGGCAAACACCGATAAGGATCTCGATGATAATTCGAAGAGGATCATGATGGAAAAGGCACACAATGTTGTGATTCTGAGTTTGGGCAATAAGGTGTTGTGACAGGTCTCGAAGGAGAAAACTGCTGCAGGTGCTTTGTTGAAGCTTGAAAGCTTGTACATGACCAAATCATTGGTAAATCGTTTGTATCTTAAACATGCTATATGTATTAAATTAAAATGCATAATGAAAAGTTGATTGAGGAACAGATTGATATGTTTAATATATTGATTGTGGATCTTGAGAACGTTGATGTTGCAGTTAATGATGAAGATCATGCTTTATTGTTGTTAAGCTTTTTGCCTTAATCTCATGTTAACTTTAAGGATACTCTCATATATGAAAGAGATTCTTTAACCCTTAATCAGGTGCAATCTGCTCTAAATTCTAAGGAATTGAATGAGACAAGGAATGCTATAAAATCTTAGAATGGTGAGGGACTAACAGGAAGGGAAAATAATCAGAAAAGAAAGGTAAGAGTGAGAAGAAGAAATCCAAGTCACAAAGTAAGAATGGAAGAAACCATTCATTTGTTACCATTGTGAGAAGTAAGGTCACAACAGGAGATTTTGTCTTGAAAGACAGAATAATGGTGGTGTCAAGACTAAGGAGTCCGGTAATGTTGCAATGGTGCAAGAGGGGTATGAATCTGTTGACGCTCTAATGGCTTCTGTTAGGAATCCAGAGAATGTGTGGGTGTTAGATTCTGGTTGGACCTTTCACACGACACCACATTACTCAATATTTGAAGAATATGAGGAGATTGATGGTGGAACTGTGTTCTTAGGAGACAACAAACCTTGCAAGGATAAAGTATAGGATCTGTGAGGTTCATCTTTCACAATGGATCTGAGAAGTTGTTGAGATTGGTGAGATATGCCCGTGATCTCAAGAGAAACCTCATATCTCTTGGTGACCTTGTGAAAATAGGGTACAAGTTCTTGGGAGAGAATGGTATGGTAAAGGTTTTTAAGGAATCACTGGAGGTGATGAGAGGAATCAGAGAGAATGGCCTTTTACATATAGATGAGGCCTGTCATGGGTTCAGCGACAACTACTGTCCAGTGAGTTTTTTCTAAGTTTGAGTTGTAGCACAAGAGATTAGCACATGTGAGTGAAAGAGGTTTGATAAAGTTGGGGAAGCAAGGTATGTTGGGAGCTGCTAAGCTGGAGAAGATCAACTTTTGTGAACATTGTGTTCTCGGTAAGGATCACAAGGTTAAGTTTTGTATTGGTCAACAGAGAACTAAGGGAGTTCTGGATTATGTTCATGCTAATTTATGAGGACCTTCAAGAACAGCTTCACACTCTGGAGCAAGATACTTCTTGTAACCTGTGGATGATTATTCCAGAAAGTTGTGGCTATTTATGTTGAAGACCAAGGTACAGACATTTGAGACATTCAAAAACTGGAGGACCATGATATAGAAGCAAACTGGACTGAAGCTAAAAAGACTGAGAACATACAATGGTCTAGAGTTTTGTTCAGAAGAATTCAATGAGTATTGCAGGGTAAATGGAATTGTAAGACACATGACTATTGCTAGAACTCCACAATAAAATGGATTAGTTGAGAGGTTCAATAGAACCATACTTGAAAGGGTGACATGTATGCTGCTAAGTGCAAACCTTCCAAAGGTTTTTTGGGATGAGGCTATTGCAACAACTGGATATCTTATTCATAGATGTCCCTATACTGCATTAAATATGAAAACACCAGAAGAAGTATGGTTTGGTCACAAGCCTATTTTGAACAATCTGAGAGCGTTTGGATGTTCTGCTTATGCACAAATCAAACAGGATAAGCTAAAACCAAGGGCATTGAGGTGTACGTTCCTTGGATATCCAGAAGGAGTGAAAGGTTACCGACTATGGTGTCTTGAACCAGGTCACAAGACGTGCTTTATAAGAAGAGATGTGGTGTTTAATGAGGAGGTTATGGCCTTTTTTAAGGAAAAAGTAGTATACATGTGCAAGCTATTGAGACTAACAATAGGGTTAACTTAAGAATAGAGCATGATAGTACTTATCAGCTTGAGGTGGAGCCTGTGACTGATAAGGAAACAAATCAAGCTAGAAACTGGTTATTAGAAAATGAATCAGTTACAACTCATAATGAGGAAGTTGATCAAGTGATTAATCATGTTGAAGAATCAAATTACATGCTGACCAGATTTAGAGATAGAAGGGAAACTAAGGTACCATAGAGGTATGGTTATTCAGACTTGCTTGCTTATTCACTAGTTGCAGCAAGTAGTATACTAGAAGATGAACTAAATGACTATAATGCTGCAGTGAATAGCAAGGATAGACATGAGCGGATGGAGGCTATGTCTGAGGAAATTAAGTATCTAAAGGATAACCAATACTTGGGATCTTGTTGAAAAACCAAAGGGCTCTAGACTGGTTGGATGTAAATGGGTCTTTAAGAAAGAACATGGCATCCTTTGGGTTCAGAAAGGAAGGTTCAAAGAAAGGCTAGTTACAAGAGGTTTTACTCAAAGGGAAGGCATTGATTATAATGAAGTTTTCTCTCTTGTGGTCAAACACATGTCTATCGGAATATTGATTTCTCTTGTGGCAAAGTATAACCTGGAATTAAAACAAATGGATGTTAAAACTGCTTTCTTATATGGTGGCTTAAATGAAATTTTTCCTGATGAAGCAAACAGAAGGATTTGATATCAAAGGCTATGAGAATCATATATGCAAAGTCAATAAATCTATATGTGGACTGAAGCAATCTCAAAGGCAGTGGAATCTGAGATTTGATGAGTTTATGATGAAAATTGGCTTTGTGAGGAATAAGTATGACAACCGTGTCTACTTTAAGTTCAAGGATGAGAAGAAGTTTACATTTTTGTTGCTATATGTTGATGATATTATGAGCATCAATAATACCAACTCAAAGTTACAATTGTTAAATCCAAGCTCAAAGGACAATCTTAAATGAAGGATTTAGGAGCAGCTAAGAGGATTCTTGATATGGAGATAAGTAGAGTCAAAGCTAAAAGGATGTTTCACCTGTCTCAGGTGGAGTGTCTTAAGAAGATACTGGAAAAATTTGGATTTTCTGAAGGTAAGGAAGTTACAACACCTTTGTTACAGCAATTCAAATTGAGTGTTGATCAGTGTCCTAACATTAATGAAGATAAGGACTTTATGGCTGAAATTTCTTATGCAAATATGTTGGATCAATGATGGATGCCATGGTCTGTACCATGCCTTATTTAGCATATTCTATTAACATGATTAATAGATTCATGTCTAATCCTGGGAGGATTCACATGAAGGCCATAAAGTGTATTCTAAGATATGTGAAGCACACCATTAACAAGGTTCTGGTGTTTGGAGGATCACATGATTAGATGGATATTCAGCCTGACATTCAAGAATTTGTGGATTCTGATTGTGCTGGTTGTTTAGACGCCAAGAAGTCTCTTACTAGTTATGTCCTTACAGCATTTGGAACTGCACTTAGTTGGAAAGCTAACTTGCAGAGAGTAGTTGAATTATCAACAACTGAGGCAGAGTATATTACACTGGTTGAAGTAATCAAGGAGGATCTATGGTTAAATGAGATAGTCAAGGAGCTGAGGATTCAAGATGGTGTGATCACTAGCTAAAGCAAGCAAAGATTTGCCTAGCAAGAAGTTTGATCAATGTCTGGATTTGATTTAACTAAAGAGTTGTTGGTCCTGGTGCTCATAATTATTAACTTTGGCTCAGGGGTATTTCCATAATCTTACCTGGATTGAAAACACTGTTGCAACTATTGGTGTTACCAGAAATAATCTTACAGAAATAAAGCCAAACTGGTTACACATGGATGCACACAGGTAGAGGGTATTGGTTTTGATGAGACATTTGCACTGGTAGCTTGAATTGAATCTATGAGATTATTGCTTCCTATTGCATGTTGTCTTAAATCAGGCAAACTCTATAAGATGGATGTAAAAGGATCTTGTCTAAATGGTTTGATTGATGAAGAAGTCTATTTTGAATGATGAGTGAATTATTATAGCGATTTGAGTACATGTCTTCTTATACTTTTACAACGATTTGAGTACACGCCTTCATATACTTTTGCATAATCTTTGTAGAAATTTGACTTGTTTTAGCATTATTTCATTCCTTTGTAGTTTTAGTTGAGTCGAATCAAAATGATGTTTATTTTGAGGGTTTCAGCACTATTTAGTGATACGAGGCAGTAGAGTTACGACTTTACCAATCACTCCACTATCTCAGGAAAGAGAATGCAGCGCGAGCAATAGCAACACGTCATAACAATGTTGTAAAGTCATGAGGTGGCACGACAATCAGGCGCGACGAAACACATATCTCGCATGTGAGGCGCAACAAAACGCAGATTGGGCCTAAAAGGCGTGACTGGGACGGAACAGCCTATTTACAACAATTATGTTATGATTGTTCATGAAAATAGGGCGTCAGGACTCTCCTATAAATAAAAGAGGACGACCACAACCTCAAAACATAGCTTACAAGAGCCTACAGGCACTTACAAAAGTTTACAAACGCAATCTAGAGTTGAATAGCAAAAATTCTACTGTTTTTAGCGCTATAATCATTGTTGGGGGAGAAAGGTGGTCAAGAGGAGAGTCAACAATCAAAGTAAAGGAAAGCAACAAAGAGCCAAAAGGGGAAGACACGTCAAAATCTCATCGAGATCAGGAGTTTAATCTTTTCTTTTCTTTCTTGCATAAATTTATGATGAACTACTCTAATAGTTACACGACTATGAATAACTAATCCTCTTAGTGTTCGAGAGAGGATGTAGTTGATCTCATATGGAAGCACCTTGAACCTATGTTTTGATTAAGTTTATTGATGACTTTGTTTTGTTGGATATTATTTGATGCTTATGCTACTTGGTATGTTTAACAAAAGCGTTTCTATGAATCAGAGTACTATGTTGAAAAACCTTGTATTACGTTGAATTATGAATATGAGGTTATAACACAACGCTAGAATAGTAGATCAGGCAGATCTCTAGACCTTCGACATTAATGTGTATATTGGAATCTAGATCGTAGTCCATAACTCTAATTGTCTTCTAAAATGTTGTATGGATTCTATGACATGATGAAATTCTAGCAAAGGGAAAATGCTTAACGAACTGGCATCATTAGGAGTTAGAGGGTTCTTTAGTGCATACGAAAGGTGTCTAATTTATCACGTCAACTTGTGAAAAAAACAATCATCAATAGAAAGAGTCTTGCATAGTGATCTTTGGTATTTTGTCTATGAAATACACACATCCGAGATTATTTATATCCATCTCTTAGATACATTTTACTTAATTTGTCTTACAACCTTAGATAGCAACCAATCAATCAATTAAATTATGTCCTAGTATTTTAATTTTAGTTAATTAATCTCTTCATTTGCAATCCTTAGTTAGTCAGTAGGTAACCTTAATTCTTCCTTCTAGTTTAGATCATTAGAGTAATCGGCAGTTAATCTATCTTTATATTACTTTATTCATCAACGAAAGCAAATATTATTCAATGCTCAACAATATTATTGCTAAGGTTCAAATGCGTACTCTGAGGGGATTCGATACTTGGTCAGTTATACTTACTTACCACTTTATTATTACTTGACTCGTATACTGCGATATGTCTGCATTAATCCAGTTGATAACACATAAAAGTAGTTTATGTGCACACCAAGTTGTTGGCGCCGCTGCAGGAGAATAATGGAATATTTGTTAGCAATTTTTACTATTATTGATCTATGAGAAACGTTTACTGCTTTGTTCGTATTTGAGGTATGAGTAGTGCTTGACAAGAAGAGACACCGTGACACCATTATAATTTGACCCAGAGACAGAAAGAACCTGTAGACATAAGTTAAAAGAGAAACTCAACATGTCAAACATCAGATACGGAGCAACTTCACCAAGAAGAACACAACAAGGACCATCAGCAACAGAAGGAACAAACGGTCAAAATCTCGAAGAAGGATATTTTCGTAGACCTACAAGATAATAAGTTTTACCAACACTTGATGGCACTAGATCATGTATTGTAACAACTGAAGATCATAGACCAATTAAGTCAACAATATTCTCTATAATCAGCCAAAATCAATTGGGGGAGGAATTACTGATAATCCAAATGCACATCTCAAAGACTTTATTGGGGAATATTTCAACTCAGTTCTGATTCAATAATCTTGAAGTTATTTCCATTTTCTTTGAATGAAGGGGCTAAAAGCCGGCTCAATGAATTGCCAAATAAGAGCATCACGACGTGGAAACAGATAAGAAGTGAGATAGTTAATCTTCGAAAGCCAGCTCAGTGAATTGCCAAATAACAGCACAACTATTCTTACAACAACTTTGTCCACCGACAAAGACATCAAAGATAAGAAGTGAGATAGTTAATTTTTGACAGATGGATGGAGAATCATTATCAGAAGCATGAGAGAGATTCAAAAGCATTGCAAAGAGGTGTCGGCAACACAACTTCACAAACGAGGTACTACTACAACAATTTTATTATGGACGAAATACAAGGTGCAAGAATACAGTGGATGTTAGTTCTGGAGGAGGATTCATGTAAAGAACCGACGATGATGCATTCGCATTATTGGAGACAATTGCATCAACTATATTCAAGTGGATAATGATGTCAGTTCACAAGCTAGACACTATTACTCAATTATCAGCACTAGTGGATGCCATCAATAGTAAATCAAAGCATGTGATTGGAAACTCACCACTCATAGTATGCAACAATTGTGGAGGAAGTCACCCAACTAATGAATGCAAAGGAGTAAATCCAATCATGCAAGAAGAAGTCAACTATGCTTATGGAGAAATCACACTAGGCAAAATAATCCATGCTGAAGCACGTACAATCCAGGATGGAGAAATCACACAAATTTTTCTTAGGGAGGGCAACAAACTCAGCAACACCATGGAGGAGTTCAGAAGTTGGCATGACTTCAACCAGAGGACAAAAAGTAAAATCTTAAAGAAACGTTATATAACTATATGAAGAAGACTGATACAATAATGGGGAAAATTGAAGCAAGATGTGCATATTTCGACGGTTCGCATAGGAATATCGAGAAACAACTGTGCCTAATTGCAAATTAGCTAAGCACCCAACCTAGTGGAACATTGGCAAGCAATACAGAGACCAATCCATGAGAGCAGGTGGATGTGATCTCAACTAAGGAAGATATTTTGAGCAAATTTCTAGAACCACTGATGAAGGAGTACTACCCACCAATTCCATATACTTCAAGAATTCATCATGTGGAACAATTTGTTGTGGTTTTCAAAAATCTATCGGGATCAATGACCCTTGAGGATGAGTGAGATAAGTACTAGAGTATTCTAAATACTTGGGATACATGAGTATAGTTAAGAGGAAGAGGGATGAGACTAGGATTCACATAGTCTTTACACTTCAAGCAACTGAAAGACTACCGACAAAGTTAAAGCATCAATGGAGTTTTACTATACCTTGCACCGTGAATAATATTTTACTTGAACATTTTTAATGTGATTTAGGTGCTAGTATTAATCTCATGTTATACACTATTTATGAACGTCTGAATTGCCTACTTTACAAGCAACTGATTTAACAATGCAACTTGCCAATAGGAGTATTAATTATCCTAAGGAAATAATTAAGGATGTTATGATTAAGATTGGTAAATTTACTTTTTCAACTGATTTTGTGGTAATTGTTATGAGTGAAAAGTATAAATCTTCATTGATTCTGGAAGACCATTCTTAGCAACTGCTAATGCCTTGATTGATATAAGAGAATGAGTTGTTACTTTGAAAGTTAACAATGTGCATGTTATTTTTAAAGTGGAGAAAAGGGTTTACCCACAGGAACCACCAATCAAGAAAATAACCAGGGAAGAAAGCAGGGCGCATCCATTTAAACATGATGGAGCAATTGATACACCTTAGAATAAGTAGCGTCGTGCTAGACGACGTAAAAACTAAGCGTTGTTTGTGATGCAACCCAAAAAGTTAGTTTTTAAGTTATTCTTCTGCTTAGCATTTTTATTTATTTAATTTTTCAATTTCGATTGTTTGTTAGGGAGAAATTATAAAAAGGCACATGACGTAGTTTGGAATTTTACAGAGAAATGAGTTCAAATTTCTCGACAAAATTTGGACAGCAACAATTTTTCACTCAAGGGGGCAGAAACGACATGGCGTAGTCGCGCGTGGAAGTCGCGCCTCACTTGGGAAATCTTGGCAATGCTCTATCATTGCGGTACACTGTGGAAAAATTTCAGAAATGTTTTTTTATCACACCCCAGGTCGCGCCTGGCAGGCGCGACATGAGGCGCGACGAGCAGGTCGCGCATGACTCAAAACGTGTTTTTTCACCGCTATTGACTTGGGAATAAGTTTATTACTCATTTACTCTCATTTTCTTTGATATTTTGGGATTTTATACATTAGCATGTTTCCTAATTGCATTCACTTTGTGGAGGATTGTTTCCTTAGTTCTAAATTTACCTATATGGTGGAATCCTTGTCCATCTATACCGACATGTATTACTTTCCTATTTACATGGGTGAATATAGAATTTAGGTCATTATTCCACTACAAAAGTTAAATATCTAGTTGTTCTTCTTAATTATTATTTTCATCTATTTCTCTCCTACATGTATTCTACTTGTCCAAAGATAACAAGAAATTGCAAAAGAATGCCAACAACTCCTTAGGGACATTTTATGCCACAATTGTACGGATGCTCAAATCCAAAACCCGACGACCACGTGGTCGGCCGAAAAAGGAGGCAGCAGCGCCAACAACTGTGATGCGAGCTATTTTTCCATCACCAAAGGGCACTCCAACGAGCAACCAGATGAAATGAGGGACAACAGTAGTAGATTTGAATCCACAATCACTCGAACCACCAGTTGCAGAACAAGTACATGCGCGGACGCCGCCGACGATGGGCAAAACACTAGAAATAACAACGGCGACTGCCCCAACAGAACAACAGACAAGGAAGGTGCCATGGGTAAATGTAATAAAAGGAAATCAACAGCCATTGAAGGGACTAGAAGTGAGCTACACACCCCCAACGATGGTGGACGACGAAGTTGAAGTGGAGATCGACGAGGAGGACATGGAATCAGAATTGAAATTATGGGAAAACACATTGGTACTGTATGCCATGGGAGAAGACCTATCAATGAATGCAGTGAGACAATTCATGGTAAACACTTGGAACTTTGCCTCTTTACCTGATCTGTTTTACAATGAATAAGGTTACTTCTTAGCTAAATTTCAGAACAAAGAGGATATGGAAGCAGTACTACAAGCAGAACCATGCGCCGTATATAGAAACCTTCTGTTCCTCAGAAAATGGAGTACTGATTTTAACCTTAAGGAGGGAATGTTGAGAGTATTACCCATCTGGATTAACCTGCCATAGTTACCACTAGTATATTAGGGAGAAAAGAGTATTAGCAAAATTGCTAGTGCAATAGGCAAACCAGTGATGATGGATGAATGTACAGCAAAGAAACTTAGGGTTTCTTATGTAAGAGTACTGGTAGAGGTGGATATAACAACTTTGTTGAAGAAAATTGTGGATGTGAAGCATAAGAAGGGAAATAAACTAGTCCAAAAAGTGGTATATGAATGGACTCCACCCTTGTGCCCACAATGTAAGACAGTGGGGCATGTATGTAAACCAGAGCAACCAGCCAAGCAACTACAAGTGCAAACTAAACAGTGGAAGCCAAAACCTACTTAAGAACAAATAAAAGCACCAGCTCCACCTACAGAAGAGGAATGGACCACAGTGGAGGGGGGAGGAAAGAATTTGAAAACAACCCATGTAGGAAGTAGAGAGAAGAGTATAGAAGACATGAATGGATTCAACGCACTAAGGGTTAGAGAAGGCCTTGATGAGCCACCTGACTTACAATGATACTCAGTTGGAATGTTAGGGGGATTAATAAAGGATCAAGACACCTAGAGGTCTTCTCCCACCTCAATAGATTACAGGTATCTTGTGCAACTCTCTTAGAAATTATAGTTAAAAGATGCAATATGGATAGAGTAAGAAAGAAGAAGAAGTTAGGGCAACAATGGGACAGTATGCATAATTATTCACATCATATGAATGGTAGAATTGGTTGGTTTGGAAACATAGCATGGTGGATGTACAAATGAGTAAATGTTCTAATCAATTTCTGCACTGCAAGATGTATGGGAAAGATGGGAAGTTTTGTGGTATATGACGGTTACAAGCAGACAATGCTACAAGCAGACCCTTTTAAGAAGGAGAACATACTTAGAGTGAAACAATGCTCAGCTCAGCTACTAGACTTGTTGGAAAAAGAAGAGAAAATTCTAATGCAGAAATCTAAAGCTACATGGATTAAGCTAGGAGATGGGAATAATGCATACTTTCATGCCACTGTGAAAGAGAAAAACAAGAAAACTGGTATTCACAAACTAGAAGACTCCAATGGCAGAATCATTACAAGCATCAATGAGATTGAACAAGAAGTTCTGAACTTCTATAAGGAGCTGGTGGTACAAGAACACATAGGTTGACTTGTGTAGATGTAGAAGTGATGAGAGGAGATAAACAACTAAAAGCTGAATCAAAAGAGTTCCTGGTGAAACCAGTAAGTGAGAAAGAAATATGGGAAGCACTTAAATCTATAGGGGAACAAAAAGCACAATGATTGGATGGGTTTAATGCCAAATTCTTCAAATAAACATGGCATGTGATCAAAACAGAGGTAATAGCTGCAGCTACAGAGTTCTTCACCAAAGACAGAATATATGCTGCTTTCAATTGCTCCATAGTAACTCTGATACCAAAAAACAGCAATGCCAAGACCATGAAAGATATGAGGCCAATCTCATGTTGTTCAACATTCTACAAGATCATATCTAAGGTATTAACTAGAAGACTGAGAACTTTGGTAAGTGAAATAGTTCGTGAAAGCCAGTCAGCATTCATCCCAGGTAAAATCATACATGACAACATCATGATTGCACATGAGCTGATCAAGGGATATACTAGAAAACACATCTCTCCAAGATGCACCATACAGATGGATCTCCGGAAGGCATATGACACTGTTGAATGGCAGGCCTTGGAAACCATCATAAGGGAGATGGGAAGTCCAACTCAGTTCATCAAATGGATCATGTTATCCCTGACCACAATATCTTACAGATACTCCATCAATGGCAGCCCTAGCAAGATATTAAAAGCACATATGGGACTAAGATAGAGGGACCACATCTCACCACTACTGTTTGTTCTGATCATGGAGTATCTACACATATATATGACTAGAATAAAACTACAACCAAATTTCAATTTCCATCCCAGATGTGAGAAGCTTGGGATCACTCACATATGTTTTGCTAATGATGTACTGATGTTTAGCAGATGTGATGAACAATCAGTGCAACTGTTGATGGATAAGTTCAGGGAATTTTCAAAATCAACATGCCTGAAGGTAAATCCAGCAAAATGCAAGGTGTATTTTGGAGGGGTAAAGGCAGACACACAAGAACTAATTATGCACACTACTGGATTCACTAGAGGAGAGCTACCTTTCAAATATCTGGGAGTACCTCTCACAAGCAGAAAGCTCACTATACATATGTGTAGACCTCTCATAGATAAGAGTTTTGAACGCATCCACCATTAGTCTGCTAAACTGCTCAGCTATGCTGGAAGAGCCCAACTAATCAGAAGTGTTATATTTGCTATCACAAACTACTGGATGCAAATATTTCTATTACCTAAGAAAGTTATTAAACATATTGAAGCCATGTGCAGGACCTTCCTATGGACTGGAAAAGAGGAAATAAGCATAAAGATCTTGTGGCTTAGGATAAGATATGTAATCCTAAAAAAGCTGGAGGATTGAATATTATCTCACTTGTGGAATGGAATAGAGCTACCATAGCTAGACTTCTATGGAATCTTCAGATGAAAGCTGAAAAACTATGGGTAAAGTGGATGCATACATATTTTATGAAAGGAGAAGACATCAGAGAGTATCAACCCAAAAGTACATGTTATTGGGTAACGAAAGCAACGTTGAAGGGCAGAGAGATGATACAAACTGCTATGTGGGAGAATAAGATCAGCAAAGGGAAATACATAACAGATGTGGTCTACAGGGAATTAAGAGGAACCAAAGAACCAGTGGCGTGGAGAAAACTCATGTATGGGAATAAGGCCAGACCTATGGCAATATTCATATTCTGGCTACAATGTCTTAACCGACTACCAACTAAAGACATGTTGCAAAAGTTTGGAACCCAAACTGATGAAAAATGTTGCGTTTGCAATGAAAAGGAATCTGCAGAACACTTATTCTTCAAATGCACCATTACCAGCAGTATATGGCAAGAGGTACTCATATGGATGAACATACAACACAGACCAGATGAATGGAAGCAAGAAATACAATGTATGCTTTAGCAGGGAACAAAGAAGAAATGTAGGAGCAAGCTGCTAAAACTAGCAATAGCAAAGGGCATATACAACATTTGAATGAGTAGAAATGATATAATTTTCAACGAGAACACACTCAACCCACAATATGGCAAAGAAATTATACAAACCATATTATGTAGGTGTAGGGCAGATATGAAAATGTACACCCACATGCAAAGGGTTTTAGAGTGTTAGCTGCTTTTTCTTGTTGATTAGTTTCTAAATTTATATACTGTGCTTGTTTGAGCTTCAACGTGCATGATACATATAACAGGTGTATTATTTTACCTTCTGTCTGACCATATCATCATCATCATCTAATTAACTAATTATGCATACCTTCATGCTTAATTTTAATTTACCGATTTCCGTAACAACTTAAATTTTTTTTAAGCGTAAATAAACGGCAATTTTCCTTTTTCACTTGTAACGAACAATTCCGGACAATATTCAGTATTGCGTTCATACATTAATTAATTATGTCCGATGATGAATTTCATTTTGACTGATTTAGTAAAATCTTATCACTACAATACTGATGTCATATACTCTAATTTCATTACGGCTACGTAAAGAAGGAGGAGGAGGAGGAGGAGGAGGTTATAGGCTAAACATCATATTTCATATTATATGTACTTACTACTTAGAGACTTATAGCCGTGGCAATTAAAATCATAAGTTCCAGTTAATGCTAATAAGAATCGTTATGACGGTCAATCACTGTAAGATCAGATATAGGTTCAAACTTTTTAACCACGTAACTTGTTAATTGCGTTCGAGTTTGTAACGAAATAATAATAAACATACTAAGTCAAATCACACATACAAGCTACAATTATTATAATTTATTATTTTAAAGATTTCATAAAGCAATAATTTTGTAACTTTAATTTCTTCATGATGAAACTAGTTTTGAGATTAACTATATAATGTCAAAGCTAATAATCTAATTAATTATTAACTTATACTTCTAGTACTCTACACGAATAAACTTAATAAAGTGTGTGTGGATAATTGATATAAAAAAAGGTACTTGATGAGAGTGTTAACAAAAAAAAAAAAAAAACTTGATGAAAGTACATTTTGTTTGTAAATGTTATTAGTGAAAGTGACTATTCTCTTGGTGGTCGAAATTATAGTGGGACTTTTCAATTTTGTATCAGCCACGAATAAGGAACTATATAGTTTGAATTAACTATATATAGTATCATAATATCATAAAGTTATAATAATTATTTTTTGGGATAAATGCATTAAACCCCCTGAACTATGCACGTTTTTGAGTTTTCGTCCTTAAACTAATTTAATAAGCGTTTTCCCCCCTAAACTATCACTACAAGAAAAAGGGGTCATTAGGGACCTCAAATTAGCGACCGCCAAGCGGTCGCTAGTCTTCAGCGACCGCTGAAGACAACAGCGACCGTTAAGCAGTCCCTATTGAGGTCATTAGGGACCGCAAAATAGCGACTGTTAAGCGGTCCCTAATGACCTCAATAGGGACCGCAATATAGCGACCGTTAAGCGGTCGCCATACTTTTGAATAATAGGGACCGTCTGGGCGGTTCCTAATGTAGAATAATAGGGACCGTCCAGACGGTCCCTAATTTTTACAATAGGGACCGTCCAGACGGTCCCTAATTTCTACAATAGGGACCGTTAAGCGGTCCCTAATGACCTCCAGAAAAAATAAAAAAATACATTTATATTCCGGATTAAATCCGGAATATAATTGTTTTTTTATGTAAAATTGTAATTTTAACAAGATCAAAACAATAAAATGATGAATAAAAAGTTAATACAATGACAATTTACATGAAAGAATAAAAGAATGTGAAAAGATGAATAAAATGAGTAATAATATAAAATGAATGAAATCAAAAAACAATTGACAATAGGGACCGTTAAGCGGTCCCTAATTTGACATTAGGGACCGCTTGGCAGTCCCTATTGTTAATTTAGGGACTGCTTGGCAGTCCCTACTAATATTCATACATCAAAATTATGAATTTTTCGATGGTTCGAGGTGCCGCGTTGTATTTATAAAGTCATAATAACCATTGGAATAGTTAAAATAACAATAAATACAACGACACATTGTATATCTAAACATTATACAAGGAGAACGGGTCGCTTTGAAGATTCTCCTACTGTTTTGTACGACGAATGACATAATGACAAATTAATTCGATCTACATATATACGTATAATTAATGAATACTTGATCTAATGATTATGCCTCATAATCGTATCTATGCTAACGTTTATGAAGTAAATCATAAACACGGATAACAATTACAACTAACTAATGATAATTAATTAGTTGTACATTTGTGAAATATATCTTGAACGTTAATAACTAGATCAATCGCAATTAATCTATTATTTCACAACTAATCTACTATAAGGTTGATTTTGCAATCATTTATTACTTCAATTTATATATTACAATGAGTTTGGTTGCTTACAATCACAAACACAACAACATCAATAAAAAAAATCGATTTTTAAGTATGAATATTAGTAGGGACCGTTAAGCGGTCAAAAAACAATTGACAATAGGGACCGTTAAGCGGTCCCTAATTTGACATTAGGGACCGCTTGGCAGTCCCTATTGTAAAATTAGGGACCGCTTGGCAGTCCCTACTAATATTCATACATCAAAATTATGAATTTTTCGATGGTTCGAGGTGCCGCGCTGTATGCTTAGTTCATAATAACCATTGGAATGGTTAAAATAATAATAAGTACAACGACACATTGTATATCCAAACATTATACAAGGAGAACGGGCTGCTTTGAAGATTCTCCTACTATTTCGTACGACGAATGACATAATGACAAATTAATTCGATCTACATATATACGTATAATTAATGAATACTTGATCTAATGATTATGCCTCATAATCGTATCTATGCTAACGTTTATGAAGTAAATCATAAACACGGATAACAATTACAACTAACTAATGATAATTAATTAGTTGTATATTTGTGAAATATATCTTGAACGTTAATAACTCGATCAATCGCAATTAATCTATTATTTCACAACTAATCTACTATAAGGTTGGTTTTGCAATCATTTATTACTTCAATTTATATATTACAATGAGTTTGGTTGCTTACAATCACAAACACAACAACATCAATAAAAAAAAAAATCGATTTTTAAGTATGAATATTAGTAGGGACCGTTAAGCGGTCCCTAATTTGACAATAGGGACCGTTAAGCGGTCCCTAATTTGACATTAGGGACCGCTTGGCAGTCCCTATTGTAAAATTAGGGACCGCTTGGCAGTCCCTACTAATATTCATACATCAAAATTATGAATTTTTCGATGGTTCGAGGTGCCGCGTTGTATGCTTAGTTCATAATAACCATTGGAATGGTTAAAATAACAATAAGTACAACGACACATTGTATATCCAAACATTATACAAGGAGAACAGGCCGCTTTGAAGATTCTCCTACTATTTTGTACGACGAATGACATAATGACAAATTAATTCGATCTACATATATACGTATAATTAATGAATATTTGATCTAATGATTATGCCTCATAATCGTATCTATGCTAACGTTTATGAAGTAAATCATAAACACGGATAACAATTACAACTAACTAATGATAATTAATTAGTTGTATATTTGTGAAATATATCTTGAACGTTAATAACTCGATCAATCGCAATTAATCTATTATTTCACAACTAATCTACTATAAGGTTGATTTTGCAATCATTTATTACTTCAATTTATATATTACAATGAGTTTGGTTGCTTACAATCACAAACACAACAACATCAATAAATAAAATCGATTTTTAAGTATGAATATTAGTAGGGACCTTTAAGCGGTCCCTAATTTGACAATAGGGACCGTTAAGCGGTCCCTATTTGACATTAGGGACCGCTTAACGGTCCCTAAAATCGAAAATTTTGAATTTTTTGCGAAATTTTTTGGCGGAAGTGAGGGGGAAATTTGAATTTTCACCTAATCAAATCTCAACCGTCGATGAAATTCTAATCTACGGTCATAAGTACCCATCATGTCTTTAACACGGATCGACATCTTAAACCGTCGATCATCTAAAATCATCCAACGGACAAAAACCAATTGAATATATATATATATATATATATATATATATATATATATATATATATATATATATATCTCACCACTCTTACACCCATTTCACTATCTCCAAAAAACACTATGTTCTTTTCTTCTTTTCACCAACACAAAAACACTTAATTTTTTTTTCTTATTTTCACCAACACAAAAATTTTTCTTCTTTTCACCAACACAAGATTTTCTTCATTTTCTTTTCTTTCACTTTCTTTATTTTGGATCTTCATTTTCTTTTTTTCACCAATACAATCTTTTTTTCTTATACTTTCTTTATTTTGGATCTACATTTACTATTCTTCACTTTTGATTTCATGTTTTTGATTTCATTCATTTTATATTATTACTCATTTTATTCATCTTTTCACATTCTTTTATTCTTTCATATCAATTGTCATTATATTAACTTTTTATTCAATATTTTATTGTTTTAATTTGTTAAAATTACAATTTTACAAAAAAAAACAATTATATTCCGGATTAAATCCGAAATATAATTGTAGTTTTTTTTTTATTTTTTCTGGAGGTCATTAGGGACTGCTTAACGGTCCCTACTAATATTCATACGATGAATATTAGTAGGGACCGTCAATATCAAAATCAGGGACCGTTTAACGGTCCCTATTGTAAAAATTAGGGACCGTCTGGGCGGTCCCTATTATTCCACATTAGGGACCGCCGAGACGGTCCCTATTGTTAAATTTAGGGACCGTCTGGGCGGTCCCTATTGTTCCACATTAGGGACCGCCCAGACGGCCCCTATTATCAAAAAGTATGGCGACCGCTTCACGGTCGCTATACTGCGGTCCCTATTGATGTCATTAGGGACCGCTTAACGGTCGTTATTTTGCGGTCCCTAATGACCACAATAGGGACTGCTTAACGGTCGCTATTGGCAAGCGACCATGGTCAATAGCGACCGCAAAATAGCGACCGCTAGATGGTCGCTACCCCCCTCAATAGCGACCGCAGGGGGGTCATTAGGGACCGCCCAGGCAGTCCCTAATGACCCTTTTTTCTTGTAGTGTATGCACGTCTGTGCGATTTGCCCCCTGGCCGGGTTTTTCGGCTATTTTTGGCCATTCTTGGCCGGAATTTTTCCCCTTACCCGACACATATGTGTTGTACTAGATGTATATTAGTAGTTGATGACAAAAAGTAGGAGAAAAAATGCCTCGAACAGGGCATATTCCGGCTAAAATACACTGAAGACGAAATCACATTTTGGCCGGAATATGCCCCGTTCGAGGTGTTTTTTCGCCTTCTTTTTGTCATCAACTACTAATATACATCTAGTACAACACATATGTGTCGGGTAAGGGGAAAAATTCCGGCCAAGAATGGCCAAAACTAGCCGAAAAACCCGGCCAGGGGGCAAATCGCACAGACGTGCATAGTTTAGGGGGGAAAACGCTTATTAAATTAGTTTAAGGACGAAAACGCAAAAACGTACATAGTTCAGGAGGTTTAATGCATTTATGCCTTATTTTTTTGTTGGTGGGGGGGGGGGGGGGGGGGGGGGGGCAGGGGGTGTGGGACCGGAGTCCTTGTTTGAAATTTTGGGCAATATATGTTTCAAGGCATATTCAAAGTTATTTTACAAATAGAATTTTCTTAGAAGCGGTTAATTAATTTGGACCACTCTTTCTTTCTTTTTTTCTCAACAATAATGATCTGATTCGTTTCCCAAACAAGACTGATGAATCACATGTTTTTTTTTTCTTTCTTGTTCCTTTTTTCTCTGACGAATAAGAAAATTCGACATCATTACAAATAAATGAGTATCAAACAGTAATATGAATTATTAATTAGCTAGAAAAATGAATAGATTACAAGACATTCCCTTGTGATGAATTTCATTTAGCTACGACAATCTGCAATTATATATAAATCAAACATCTCTAATTAAGTGAATTCCCCTTACGAATTTCATTTAGAATTGTTGTATAATTAACTGTACTAAGTAAAATTTCATGACTGCCATTTATTTATTATTACAGCTACAAGCTCGATTTGAATGTGAGCTCTCATCTCATTTATAGTTCGCCAAAGATCCGCAGTTATTTAAATTAACTTCGGCCTAATTTGTTTCACTAGAAAATAAGGAAAAAGGGAAAAAATGAAGGAAAGTCTTTTTTTTTCTTGCTGTTTGGCAATTTGATTTTTTTTGGAAAAGAAATGTGATCTTTAGAAAATCTAAAAAATATTTGGAAAAGAGAGAAAAATCATTTATACATAACAATAGTTTTTCTCAGAAAATCCGTATGAGCCAAATGGCTGGAAAATAAAGTAAAAAAAAATTCCCAAAAAAAATCTGAAAAACCTTATTTTCCTCTAATTTCTCCTTTTTATTTTTATTTTCTTCCATTTTTCCGAGAAACAAACGTCGCCGAAATTTGTGAAAATCCGTCGTGCTAAGGCAAACTCTATAAATGGAAACCTCAAATAATTTATTTATTTGGCTGACCTTTTCTAGGTCAACATAAAGTTAATATCTGTAAGAAGGGCCCATTAAAATTTCAAAAGCCTTACTGCAAGCCCAACAGCTATACTGTATTCTTATTGTTTTTCTTTTCTTTTCTTGTTTTAGTAATTTATATAAACTGCAAAACGGAATATCTATTAACATTTTTTAAAGAAACAAATAGGTAGGGAGAGAGGTTGAAGCTGAAGCCTGAAATGTGAAATCCAAAAACTAGATTAAAGGACAAAATTAACCTAGATTGTTTCGTAAAATGTCGAACTAATTGCACGCACAAATATAATCAACATATATATCTATTAGAGCTAATTGACATTGTACCAATTTTATTGGTCTGCCTGTCGTACAACCTATCGTATAAATCATATCTAATAAGTCGTTTAAATGGCTATGATTACCTTATAGTCGATACTAAGATTCTTTTTTTTTATTATTATTTTAAATAAACAGTCGGTAATAAGATTTAAACATACGTCCATTGTAGATATGTTATAAAAAGGGATATGAGGTTCAAACTTTTAACGGGTTGTAGATATCATCTAAAAGGGGTTTTTTTTAGTTAAGAGAGAATTACCCACTTATATATATGTTGAATACTAGTGAGTGAATGATATTTCGAACTTATTAACTGATTGCTTATATTCAATTAATATTGATTCGAGCTATTTTACATTTTCATAAATGAGTTAAAAGAAGTCCTAATCACTTTCCTAATTAGTCTGTATGATTTCGGTGCCAGGAGACTTAAATTAAACATAATGCACATTAGGAGACTCGAATCATGGATTAAAATTTCCATGCGTTTCCTCGAAACGTACCGAAATATTTCTGTTTTTTACTCAATCGAAGCGAAAAATACATGTAGTTTCTATGTTAGCTATAACCACATTTTTTAAGAATTTTTCGAAACATGCCGAAAAGTTTTCGAAATATAACGAAACGTTTTAAATTTTTAACTCACCGAAACCGAAACTTTAATCCATCACTCGAATTAGAGAAAGGAAAACAAAAATTTATTTAGGGGTTAAAATTGAAAAACGCAACATTAGAGAACCAATTTAGAAAATCTCACAATAAAATTCGTAATATCGAAGAAGTGATGCAATTAGGGGCGTTCATGGTTCGGTTTTCTTTTTTTTTTTTACAAACTTGTCTATTAATAAAAAATTAGCCATGTTCTAAATATAAAACATATATAATTGAAAATCATCTCTCTAAAAATGCATTACCTAACAATCCATAGTAATTTGAAACACTTATTCGACAATTCATTCATCATAATTGGTAAATCATATTCAAATATTAATTCATCCTTGTACATAATGTATATCAATCAAACCATCCATCAATTCATATATAAAAGTTAATAGTCAAAAATTATTATATTGCTTTGAAAGGATCCCACAAAATAAGCAATTGAAATAACAAAATATCATTCATGTTCAACAAAGTTACAAAATAATGGGCCTTGCGAAATGGACGCCCCCCCCCCCCCCCCCCCCCCCCCCACTACAAGAGAAAAGCCTTTTTCCGACGGCACGAAAACCGTCGGAAAAAGGCTATTTCCCGTCGGAAAAGACCGTCGGAGAAAGTCTCGTCGGAAAAGAGCTTTTCCGACGGCCAAATGTCGTCGCAAAAGCTCTTTTCCGACGGACAAGCGCCGTCGAAATTATCGAGGATCTTATCCGACAGCGTGATTTCGTCGGAAAAGATCCTTTTTCGACGGAATAACGCCGTCGGAAAAGCGATTATTTTTGTATTTTTTATTTTTTTACTTTTTAATTATACCATATTTTTTAAACGAAATACGTATTTATTTTTTAGAATACATATTCAATTATTTTAAAAAAAATAATTAAAATGTCATTTCCGACGGAGATATGCCGTCGGAAATAAAATTTAATTATTATTTAAATCTCATTTCCGACGGCAATATGCCGTCGGAAATAATATTCATAAAAATAAAAAAAAATAAAACATTTAGTTTTTCACGAAAAAAAAACTATTTTTTTGTTCAATTTTCTCTCAATTTCGTCCGAATATTTGGAAAAAACAATAAAAATAGTTTTTATTTGTTGCATATATATATATATATATAGTAATAAAATAAAAACAACTAATTTATTTATTACGAAAAAACAAAAATATAAATTACTTTGTAATATATATAGATAAATAAAAATGGGTTATGAATGTAATAATATATATGTGAAATTAAAAATAATAATATTGTAAGAAAACAAAATATATATAATAAAATACGAAATATATAGAAAATATAAGTAAGAAAAAAAATTCAAGAAAGAATTGGGAGAAGAAATGTAGTTATAGGAGTGTTCGTGTATGAATGAATGAATTTTAGGTGTTAAATTTGAGGATATTTATAGATGGGGGAGGGGAAAAGGTGCCACGTCACCGATCCGGGTGAAAAATCACCCGGAAAGGGTCTTTTCCGACGGCATGGTGCCGTCGGAAAAGACCCTTTCCGGGTGATTTTTCGCCCGGATAGGCTATAAATAGTCGATATCGACTTATAATCTCAAGTCATCACAATATTTTCGTTTCAAAAATTAAGGTTCATATTTATATTTAATTATTATTTTACGTAATATTTTTATACATTTTATGCTATATATATGTTAATAATCTAATTAATTAACTTAAGTTCTTTTTGTTTTTCAAATTGAAGAATAGCAACGAGGCGGGGTGTTAGAGGTTCTTTCGAGCGTTGTTTGCGGAGTTATTTTCTACAAGAGGTACGTACGCGTTTATATATAGATTGTCATCTCTTTTAATTGTAGACACGAAATGTAATTTTGTCGTATTGATAATGGTAAAAACTATTAATTTTATAGATAATAATGTATCAAAATGAAGATAGAAATTGGATGTACGATCGTTTGGCCGAGAAGGGTCGAGTGAAAGAAAGATTTGCCGAAGGTGTATTCAATTTTTTGCAGTTTGCGTTAGCTCGGGAACGTTATATAGACGATAGTCGAAATCTAAAATGTCCGTGTAGAAAGTGCACCAATAGAAAATATTTGAAAGCTGACGAAGTAGCTGCTCACCTGCATCGATGGGGTTTTGTAGAGGGGTATCGTGTATGGGTGTTTCACGGGGAAAATTATAACGAGCATAATAGCCTCTTAGGGGCGTCGTCGTCAAGTCACGCAGTTAGAAACGATCCGATAGCTGTTCAAGACGACAATTCTTTTGGAGCTTTAGTTGATGATTACCGATGGCAATTTTCAAAATGTCGATTGCGATGAGGAGCCTAACATCGAAGCAAAACGATTTTTGGAATTGGTGAAATAGTCTGAGATTAAGATGCGCGGCCCGAAAAACATGTCTGTTTTGGAGTGGGTGTCTGACTTTTTTACTACCAAGCTAGAGTATAACTCTAACAGAGCTGAGTGTGCAAAGTATTACAAATTATCACGCGAGTGTTTGGGGCCAGAAGATAGCCATTGTTTGCCCGCATATCTGAATGCTGCCGAGAAGTTAATGAAGGGTTTGGGGTTAGGATACGAAACAATCGATGTTTGTGATAACAGTTGTTTCTTGTTCTACGGGGAATTTGCATCTGCCGATTACACAGTGTGTCCTGAATGTGGGGAATATAGGTATGAAACTGTGGGAAGAAAAAAGCCTGTGGCAAAGAAAAAATTATGGTACTTCCCGTTGGCCCCGCGGCTTAAACGACTCTTCATGACTCCAACAACTGCTAAGCACGTGTCGTGGCACTTAAAGTGTAGGTCTTCGAACGATGTTATGATTCACCCCGCATCAGGGGAAGCGTGGAAACATTTCGACAGGACACACCCTGAATTTGCTGCTGAGCCACGAAACGTTCGTCTAGGTCTTTGTACGGACGGTTTCACACCGTTTGGAAACTTCGGATCCCAATACTCATGTTGGCCCGTGTTCGTGACTCCTTATAACCTTCCTCCAGATCTTTGCATGCGAGAGGAGTTTATTTTCTTGAGCTTGATCATATCGGGTCCGCGTAGCCCAGGACAAAACATTAACGTTTTGCTTCGCCCCCTAATCGACGAGTTGAAGGTTTTGTGGCACGATGGTGTTCGTGCTTACGACAGATTCAGGAGTCAGAATTTCCAGTTGAGGGCTGCATTAATGTGGACTATTAGCGATTTTCCAGCGTACGGGATGTTGTCACAATAGAGCACACATGGAAAGTTATCGTGCCCTTATTGCATGGAGAACACAAAGTCCTTCCCGTTACCCCACGGTAACAAACCTACGTGGTGGGGGTGTCATCGTCGTTTCTTACCAGAGGGCCATGAATTCCGCCATGACGTGACGGGATTCAATGGAAACACAGAATACGATGGGCCTGCACAACGGAGGACCGATGCTCAAATGGCATCAATTGTTGAACAACTGCCACCAAGGTTAACGAATCCAGACTCACCAAAAATAATAGGATATGGGGTAGAGCACAATTGGTCGTACAAGAGCATCTTTTGGGAATTACCCTATTGGAGTACGAACCTGATCCGCCACAATCTGGATGTGATGCACTGCGAGAAGAATTTCTTCAAGAACACATTGATGGACGAACCGGGTAAGACAAAAGACAACTTAAAAGCTAGGAGAGATTTAGCGGAGTTGACCACTCGGGCAGAGCTTTTTGTCACCGATCTCGCTGATGGTAGAACGGTAAAGCCAAAGGCCAAGTATTGTCTTGATAGAGCTCAAAAGAAACTAGTGTGTAAGTGGCTGGTTGGTTTGCGATTTCCGGATGGGTATGCTTCAAATATTAAATGTTGTGTGCAAAGACAACAATTGAGGTTGATTGGGATGAAGAGTCACGATTGTCACGTTTTTATGCAAAGGTTAATACCTATTGCATTTCGTGATTTGTTGCATGATCCGATATGGGGGGCCCTCGTAGAGATTAGTATCTTCTTTCGAGCATTGTGCGCCACAGAGATTAAAGCCTCGGACATGGCATCATTGGAGGAATCTATTGTGGTAACAATTTGCAAATTAGAGAAGATATTTCCCCCTGGATTTTTTGATTCTATGGAACATTTGGCGATACATCTTCCCTACGAAGCCAAAGTTGGTGGACCGGTTCAATATCGTTGGATGTACCCGTTTGAGAGGTAAACCGTTTTATATTTCCAAAATTATTTGTCATATACTTATGTTAAACTATTATTGAGTTACTTGTTGGTTTATAGGCGAATGCTTGGGTTGAAGAAATCTGTGTTGAACAAAGCTCGCGTTGAAGGTTCAATTGCAACATCTTATATATTGTCCGAGAGCACCCACTTATGTTCGCGCTATTTCGAAAAAAGTGTTGAAACGAGATACAACAGGCTCTGTCGAAATGAGGCCGAATTATGTGGTGATTTCACAAGGCAACTTTCTATTTTCCATCGAAGAGGGAAAGGTCTAAATCCAGATAAAAAAATAACGGCATCTAACTTCCGAGGAGCTAATGCTAGTTGAGCTTTACACGCTGATGAATTGTCCAGAAGTCGACGGCTGGTTCACGTATGTATATAACAATTAATATTTTTACATATCTCGATTATCTATTTAATACGTTGATGAGAACTATGTTACGCACATATGATAGGTTGTTTGAGGACTTGTTTTGTGGCGGACTTACTCAACAAAACATTCAAAGAAAGAAGAGAGCTGAGTTCGTGCCATGGTTTAAAGAAACTGTTTGCTCTGGAAAGTACGAAGTAGATCAACGTTTGTACGCCCTCGCCTTAGGGGCGAGCACACTAATAAAAATGTACGCAGGTTACAAAGTGAACGGGTTTAGATTCCGTACGGACTCGTTCAATGAGGGCAAAGAAACAAATTGTAGTGGGGTTTATGTGAAGGGCAACGACGATGGGGTCGAGGGCACAAATTTTTACGGGACGCTAGAGGACATCATTGAGGTTATCTGGTGTGGCGGCAATGATATGGTCCAATCAATTGTATTTTTTAGATGTGTGTGGTACGATATTACTCGTCGTGGTACGGCAATACACCCGATGTACGGAATGGTTGATATCAATCCTACGCGTTCTCTCACTACCAATGAACCATTCATATTTGCAAATCAGGCTCTCCAAGTGTACTACACTCCATATCCAGCACAACATGTGTCACAGAGGAAAGGATGGTGGGCAGTTTGCCCTATTCGTGCAAGGAACATAGTCCACATGTCGTCAATGCAAGAGGAAGAAGAAGCCGAAGAACTCTTTCAAGATGATGAGTCACCCGGACTTAACTTGTGCGCAGATTTGAACAACTTTAACGTTGAAGGACAATTGGCAGATGACGTGTACGAGTTGGTTGAAGACGACATGGACGATAACAATTGATACCAATGTACTCGAGTTCAATATTGTATTTGTTGTAACTTTTTAATTTTTTAAACACATATTTAGTATTCATCATGTTTTAATATTGGTTAAGTCTAGTAAGAGATAAATCACATCAATTACTTAACATACGTAAATTTATTACAAACAACATAACTGGTAATTAAAAAAACCTCTTACAAACTTGTAATTTAAACATACAACACTTAAGGATCAAACATACAACACTTAAGGATCAAACCATCCACATGTTGAGTAGTCAGTATCAGGGAGAGGCAGACTTGCTAAATCAGCTAAAGTAGAGTCGTCTTGTGTAACATGTGGCGCTACAGTATACAATGACGAGCTTGGACGATCCCCACTAACGTAGGCACGTTGAGCATCATTCGGACGTGAGAATTGGGTATCATTATTAGACCGCAACAGGTAGTCCAAATCACTTCGAACACTATTGTTGGGCATTGTGGCTTGCTCCCATGAATTGTTCGTGTTGGCGTTATGTTGGTTCCACGTACGTGGTTGACTCATGGCGTTATTGTGCCACGAATTGGGCTGCCACGACGTGTTTGTACCCTGGTTTCCTTGCTCCCACGACGTGTTTGTACCCTGTTTTCCTTGCTGCCACGACGTGTTTGTACACTGATTTCCTTGCTCCCACGACGTGTTTGTACCCTAGTTTCCTTGCTGCCACGACGTGTTTGTACGCTGATTTCCTTGCTCCCACGACGTGTTTGTACCCTGGTTTCCTTGCTGCCACGACGTGTTTGTACGCTGGTTTCCTTGCTCCCACGACGTGTTAGTACTCTGGTTTCCTTGCTGCCATGACGTGTTTGTACCCTGGTTTCCTTGCTGCCACGGCGTGTTTGTACCCTGGTTTCCTTGTGTCTGGTTTTGTTGCCAATAATCATACGACCGACTTTGCGTTCCATGAAACTGATTTGGAGGAAAATGGCTTGAATTATAGTTGTTTGGGTTGTTGTTCCATTGATAACGACGCTCCCACTCTTCTCGGTCATGAGTTCGCTCCCGCTCCCTCTCCTCTCGCTCACGAATTCGATCCTGCCTCTGCTCCTCCAGGCCCCTCGTCACTTCCGACCGCACATCGTGAATTTCTTTTTCCAACCCCGCAACGATTTCTTGCAACCCAGCAGTAGCCACATTGACCGCTTTAGCAGTTCTTATCGCCTCAGCAGGGTTCGGATTTGCGCCCTGCGACTTACCATAATCTGCGAGGGTACTGTGCCTATTTTTGCCTCGAATCCTCCCATGTGTGCCATTATTATCTGCAATGGCCCCGATATCTACGTCAAAATGAAGCGGCCATTTCTCTTGGGGACCATAATTTTCCTCGAGCGCTTCAAAATAGCGTTCCTACAATGTTCAAAGTAAATAAATAAAAAAGATATAGGCACAAACCAATCATGTACATGTTAAAGATAACTTACATAATACCCTTCTGACTGTGGGAGGTCCCAATAGATTATTTGTCCATTCGGATCCGCTATTGCGTGGTCCATCACGTATTGTTGGTCGAAGCGTATCACATGCGGAGTACCATACTATAACAACATTTTGTTAAACAATATTAATGGTAAACAGTAACTCAATATCACAAAATATATTTTGCAAATAAGGAAATCGTAACGTATCGTACCGTTTCATAGCTCCTCTCGTGTGTACTCACAGATCCACCATGGTACGTAGCTAAGGAACCCTTACCGTCGACGCTCTTTGTCTTATTGGATTCTCGATTCTGCTTTGCTTTTTGTGCGAGTTCCATCGTCCTTTCCATCTCCCAATGATCACAGTACGTCGACTCGAAGCCTCGAGGTAGCCAAGTCTTTTGGTACCATTAGGGGTCTTTATCTCGGTTCTTGTACATATTTTTGCACTCGTATATGGAATCCCTCCATGTGGATTGTGCCACCCGATGGAATGCCTTTGTGATTTTAGGCGTTTCCTCAAGATTCCATTTGTATATACTCTTCGAAATATAATAACATATAAGAATAAGGACAAAATTATAATATAAATAAATAATGCGAAATGTGTTAAAATAAGTTAAAAGAACATACCCTGAAGTAGGTTATAAATATTTGTTTTTGTGCTTCTGATAATTGAGAGTAAAATATTGCCGGTTCGGTCACCAAAGACTTTATCGTAAAGCCAATTGATCGCGTTATTTTTTTCGTAACCTCTTCACATAAATCTTGATCAAAGACGAAATTGTCGTTCACCCCAATTTTGCGCTTCTCTTCGTCGGTGTCTGTAGCAGCTCGACCCTTCCCCCGTCCCCTAGGCGGCCTAAGGCTAGTAGAAGCAGATTCAGAATGAACAGATGCTGGCGAGGGTTGCAATACCGACAAAGCTCCTTCGTTGTTGACTTGTGGAACTTCGTCCGTCAAACCATGCGGAATGATTGACCTTGGAGGAGTAATTTCAGGTGGCAAGACTGGATCTGGGTCCCTTAGGCGAGGAGCAGGGACTCGGTTCCGAGTGGTAGTGGGGCGTTGTGGTTGTTCGTCCACCGGAGTAGGGGCCTGGGTCCGAGTTGCAGTTGGACGTTATTGGGAAGCAACCGGAGTATGTTGAGTTTGTGGCGGAGGTTCCTCAACGTGTTGGGTAACTTCGTCGGGACTACTTGTTTCAACGTTGCCATCGCGCCGAGATTTAAAACGACTAGCAAAATTGAGAATCCCCAGGGTTTTCGGTAACCCTACATTGGAAATATATTTTGGGACTTTTTTCTGTTTCTCTTTTCCTTTATCGAGAAACTTGTTGCGATTATTTTTATCGGCCATTTATAAAAATGACGATTTTTCGAAAAAAAAAAAATATATATATATATATATATATATATATATATATATATTTGAAGAGTGATTGAGATGATGAAGAGTGATTGTGATGTTGAAGAGTGATTCTCATGCCCCTATTTATAGATTTTTTTTTTTGAATTAAAATTTTTTTTTTGAATTTTTTTTTTTAATGCTACTTGGCCGGTGGTCCGCCGTC
This sequence comes from Linaria vulgaris, assembly GCA_948329865.1. Taxonomy (NCBI): domain Eukaryota; kingdom Viridiplantae; phylum Streptophyta; class Magnoliopsida; order Lamiales; family Plantaginaceae; genus Linaria; species Linaria vulgaris. The sequence goes on along the minus strand of OX415249.1, from coordinate 6,858,736 downwards.
TTTTCCGTCGGCTATGTGCCGACGAAAAAGACGGCGGCTCCATCGTTTAATATATATATATATATATATATTTTTTTTACATTATTTTTTGTGTCTTTTCCGACGGGTTAAGCCATCGGAAAAGACTTTTTCCGACGGCCAAGTGCCATCGGAAAAAGTTTTCGCCATTTTCGACGGCCGATTCGGTCGGAGGCCGTCGGAAATGGTGAAATTTCTTGTAGTCCCCCCCCCCCCCCCAATTTCACCTAAAAAGAGAAGTTTTTGGTTAACTCAAGTTAACCGGGGTGCGGTTATAGAAGAACTTGATCTTCTTAAAACTCCAAAAGCGATAACCGAAAACCGAACCAAGTAACTAATTTCGGTTATGGTTCGACCTAAAAATTCGGTTAACTTGTGATTTTTCAGTTGACCCTAACCATGAACGCCCCTAGTTGCAACTAGGGACAATAACTAAGACGATTGAGCTCTCATATAATCAACATGTTGTTACTATAAAATGTTTTAAATAATTAATTTATGTCGACATTCTCTCAAAGTTCAAAGTTTATTAACATAAAATGTGATTTAAAATAGTGTTAGTTTCATCCATTTGACATGTGAAAATTGGTAAATAATTTTTACACTTAGTTGTTATATATTATTAACTTCGTTGGACCGATGATTCAATTGATTAAACCATCAAAAACAATAATGGCTAATTTGGTTGCCGTTTTTAAATAAGTCTACCATTATTAATGGTGTGATTTGAATGGGGCATGGATTAAAATTTCGGTTCCAACATGAGTTTCGGTTTGTAAAAAAACAGAAATGTTTCGAATTTTTTCGAAAATATTTCAAAATGTTGCGACACCTTTTTAAAATGTTCATGTCAAATATGTATAAAAAAGGAAGAAGAAGAAGATAGAAAATCATGAATAAAATAGGTAACAAAGATAAAAAAATTGTCAAAGTATACAGTTTTGTCCTTCCAAATCTCAAAAATGAATTGGTTGCATATATTTGTACAAATTAAAGAGGGAGCTAGTACAAAGAAAATGTTCTAAAATAAACATATTGAGTGGATATGTATTTTGCCAGCAAGATTTTTCTGTTGCGAAATTCCTGTTCCCATCTCTGTTCCGGCAATGAAATGTGGGCACGTGGTTTATTGCTCCTATAGGAAATTAACTACTGCTTAAATAAATAACTAGTTAATCTAAATTATTCAAATAAGCCTCTTCTTTTTAATATGTTTTCAGTCATTTCTTTTGCAAATTTAAGTTTAAATTTAGTGCACAATTTTTTTCAATCCTAGCCGTAAATGTTGGTATTTAAAGCATGCACTTTTTAATTACATAATATCTAATAAGATTTGGTAGTAATTATTTATATTCTTAATAGATTCACCTTTCCACAATTTTGAATTTTCTTTATTAATCAAACTAAGATGAATTATTTTGACAATTAACATCTTTATGTGATTTAGAAACTTAAGTTTATATCAGATTTTCAGCTAGTATTATTTTTACATGTATTCTAACCCTTTTAATCATGTACATGATTAATATGTACATTTAATTATTTATTGATCAATAAAAATTAATAATGCTATTACCATTAATTTAGAAATTGATAATGCATGTCATTGCCATGACTATACCGTCTTTGTTGTTTGCTCTTATTTTTTATTTTTTAATAAAATGGGACATATGAGTCATTGATAGAAAAAGTAAGATGAAAAACATGGAGTGGGAGATTTCAACTAAGGATTCTCAATTTTTATTTTTTTTAATGCCTCACTACTTTCTTCAATAAAAATGTTTCTTGTGTTTTATTTTATTTTTCATTTGTGCCGAGATAGAGAGTGCAAGCATTTCTTGCCCTTTTACATACGTTTTTAGTTTCTTTTTATCATTTTGCTAATAATGACTTTCGGTTAATTAATTAATGACTTAAATTATATTAGACCAAAGAGCCAAGTGTCCTGATTTCATTGCCGGAACAGAGATCGGAACATGCATTTCGGAACAGAAAAATTTCGCTCGTATTTTGCGGGAAAGAAATGTTGGATGTAGCCAACATATGTATATATATTATATATATACATACATTATATATACACACACATATATATATATATATATATATATATATATATATATATATATATGAGAGATGTAACAGGACATCCAGTCATGTATGTAGCTAGCACTGGTAATTAAGCAGGTCATAATTAAATTAAAGGCTCACCGCTTGACCGCTTCTTTAATTTGTTTCGAAAATTATATGCCAAAATGTTTCGGTAACGTTCAAAACCGAATTTTTTTGGATGTTTCAGCCGAAACAATTCAAAAATTTGAACCATGTAATGCGGTGCCCTGTTTGAAAACTCACGTTTGGATGTTAAATTATCACATGTCATTGCCAATTTTTTGATAAACTCACATTTCCATAGATGTTTTAGCTCCATTGTCAATATATTTTCAAGATCTCAACAATATATCATTATTTTAACTCTAAATATCTATACTAACTATCAATACATCCTAAATATTATGACATTCAACAAAAAAAGAAGCATGAAATCATCAAGGTCAAGCTATATAAATTCACCATTCATCCATAAAAAATAAGGTGTTCTTCAATTCTAAACGGGTCCTAAATATAACTGTGCATACTCTAAAAAGGAGATTACTTAATTACTTTACTTAATTAATAATATAATTACTTAATGGTAAAAAAAATACACATGCTTAAGAGTTGAAGTCTCCGACTTTAATATATATATATATATATATATATATATATATATATATAATAGTCCGATAATTCGGTACAATTCGGTAATCGACGTATAAAACTAAATATCATTTCAAATTATAATTCGGTATCCTACATCGGATTGTTTAGCATGTCATTATATTTAAATAAATGGGTAAACGATAGGATTATCAATGATTGATCGATCCGAATTGTTGTGATTGCCCCTGCTTTTGCTTGACAAGAGTACTATTTATCTTGGGCGAAGGTTACTTTGTATAGACTCAAATTATCACAAGGTAAAATCAAATTCAAAGTTCGTAAAATTTTCAATTAAAAAGACTAATTTAGAAAATATATAGTTTGAATCTGTTTCGATTTTGTTTGCAATATTACCAAAAAAACATTACTGGAAGATTTTAATTGCATTTTGCTGCTATTTCTTTGGATTAATTCATTCTATTACCTTTTTAGCTGATCTTTTGATTGATGGAGTTTATATACCAAGAAAATTGAAATTAGGATATACGTGTTTCTAGAAACAACGTGAGACTTTCTTTCTCAAATATTGTTGTATGTTGTTGCTTAGTACTATTGTGGTATATTATTATCCGTGACGAAAGTATTTATTATAACTTTTAGATAAATAATATAAAAATAGGAATTATACCTGTATATTTTTCTAATAAATAATATACATGTACATATATACATATATTAGTATATGTATATACTTACTTATATTATTTTCGAATTAAATTTTTGAAGTTATTCCAAAAGATAGCCGAGATTAGTTTTAATTAAATATCAGAGATAGTTGAACGCAATTTCAGTAATTCTACATCAATCATGCACGAACGCAGACACGTGAACAGGAACACGACAGAAATAACGCACGACAAAAATTCCTAAAATAAACTTTTTTAAATTTGATATGTCCATCAAGAAAGGCGGACATAGACGACCACACGATATGAACATAACAAGTATTTTTTTTTTAAATATAGACACATCATATTCGTAAACCTACATTAAGTTCAATTCAAACATTCATTTTTAAAAAAAAAAAAAGATTCAATTAAAAATCGTACCAACCAGCAAAACCTAAATTCCACTTGGGCGGGAATAAGGCTTGTACCCTAATTTCAAAATAATATAAAAGTTCAAACCTCAAAAAAACATTATATTAATATTAATACACTTGGAAAAGCTGAAAAGTGGTCTCTTTCTTTTCTTCAGTCATACACTTACCATCACATGCTGCTTTGGTCCTATCTGAATTTTAAAAACAACACATTAATTTTTTATTTCAAAAAATTGAATTTATAGAAGCAGATAATTCTAGCTGGGTCTTTTGTTTTTTACTGGATCTTTGTCAAGATTCGTTTTTTATCAGCTAATCCAAATCCCAAATGGAAAAAATCTTTATTAGCGGTGCATTTTCGATTTATTGAGTTGAAAAAAATATTGTTAGATTTTATTTTTGTTCCAAGATTGGATCTTTTGGGATTTGGGTTTCTTGATTCTTCATCCCAGGTGAGATTTCTGTTGCCATTTTAATTTTTTGAAGTTTATGCAATGTGGGTTTTTCATTTTTCATACTATTTCGCTTTTTTTTATGTTGAATCTGTTTCTTTATTTTGTATTTTTTTAAAAAAAGGGAAGTGTTAATTTTATTGAAGTTGATGTTCAGTGAGTTGGATTGAAGGCAAAGATTGGTTTAGTTGGTTCTGTTTATTGTATACACTGGAGTTAGACATGTTTAGCTGTTGCTTTATTTGGTTTATTTATTACTTATGTTGCTTTGTGATGGATATTGGATAAACCTTTTCTATTAATGTATAAGGTTGGTGGGGCATTTAATTGAGAATTGGATATGGAAAAGAGGAAGTGGCTTTGGAAGAGGAAGTCTTCTGAGAGGAGTCCGGGCGAAAGCGATAGCTCGGGATCATTTTCTTCACATTCTGAGAGATATTCTGATGAACAGGTACATCTCCATCGTCGAGCTTTGATTTGTATGTTGATTCAAGGCTTAGATTATATAAGTGGCTTGTTTTGTGTCATTTGGCTGTTCAATCAGTTGATTTGTTATGCAAATGTCTCGTATTTATTCACTCGATACGAATCTTCTGCTGTTTATTTTTTATTAATTTGTCAGCCGTTTCTTTGGATTTTCGATTGTGCTACTGTTTAAAAATACTATAAGGTGGCCATTTACTTCATTTCGATACCATGATTCTTTGGTATGTAAAGCCCCTAACGGTTCCTTCTGAGAGACAAGATTTCTTATTGTTGTGGTTGATAGGCATGTTGTTTGCTATACGATTATCATGAGTTGCCGAAATATTAGGAAATCTTAATTAAGCCTCTTAGTCTATGTCGATATCATATTATTGAATATCAATCTGAGGATTCTCTGTATAAACCATGTACTCTAAATGTCTTCCGGGTCATCTAGATGTATTATTGGCTCAATATTACCTGTGTGCACTAGTGAATAATGTGTTGGGTGACAGATCCTGGATACATGTCAGGTTACTTCTTGAGTACTTAAATGTTATCTACTCTATGCATATGTTTACGTAGTAGATGCCTTCAGACTCCGTATTTAGGAGAAAAAAATTGGAAATGACAGAAAAGAATCATTGTTGGTTTCATAAGAACTCGGAGAAAATAATGCTCATGTCACAAATCAATAAGATAAATCATATTATCTGCTGACATCTGCCTAAAAGGAAATGATAGTTTCTGTGTAACTCAAAAGAATTACAGTTTCTCATCTCTTTCGCTTATTAGATACTGTGCAGCTGTTTCCTTCTGTGACCACTAAATTCGCCATGGTCGCAAGCAAACCAAAAAGGCTACAACAATCAAATATTTTAAATTCTTGTGGGGCAATTTCTTAATATTTATTTTGTTGGAGCAGGATGCACTGAAAGAATCTCCAAACGATAGCCTACATTCTCCTGAAGCTACATCTAAAGCTATTATTACTGATGATGAAGTTAAGGAAAGCATGAAATGTTTGACAGAAAAGCTATCTGCTGCTCTTGTGAATGTCAGCGCCAAAGAAGATCTTGTTAAACAGCATGCGAAAGTTGCTGAAGAAGCTGTGATAGGTAATGTTTTTTTGCAAATAACGTCTTAATCATGTGGTGGTGTTAGGCTATGTGAAGAACTTGCATCATAATACTCGTGCAAATGATTCCTCCATAAATTTTTCTGTAGTCCTCACTTCTCTCTCGTCGAATAGTATTAAGACGTTAATTAACTGCTTAAATTTGCATATTAGGCTGGGAAAAGGCGGAGAATGAAGTGGCTACGTTAAAACAGCAGCTTGAGGCAGCTGTGCAGCAGAACTTGAACCTGGAAGTTCGAGCCAGCCATCTTGATGGTGCCCTCAAGGAGTGTGTTAGGCAACTCAGACAAGCTAAAGATGATCAGGATAAAAAAATTACCGATGCCATCATAGAGCAAAAACGAGCGTGGGAATCCACTAAATCTGATCTCGAGAAGCAAATCCATGAGCTCCAGGCCCAAGCGGAAACCGACAAATCTGCAAGTTCTGCTGTTGTTGATCCGGGCACCCTCATCATTCTCGAGACTTTGGAGAAAGAGAACTCATCTCTTAAGCAACAGCTTGCCTCTCGATGCAAGGAGTTGGAAATCATGATTCTTGAGAGAGATTTAAGCACTCAAGCTGCAGAAACAGCTAGCAAGCTGCAGTTAGAAAGCATAAAGAAGGTCACAAAGCTCGAGGCAGAGTGCCGAAGGCTTCAGTCTTTAGCCCGAAAATCATCTCCAGTCAACAATCAGAAGTCTAATGGCATTTCCTCTTTTTACGCCGAATCTCTAACAGATAGTCACTCAGACAGTGGGGAAAGGATGAACCCCTTAGATTTTGATATGCGCAAGACAAATGGGTCCGAACCAAGTTGCTCGGATTCTTGGGCCTCAGCCTTAATTGCAGAGCTCGATCAATTCAAGAACGAAAAGTCCTCGATTAAAAATCTGGCTGCCATCTCTATCGAAATTGATATGATGGATGATTTTCTGGAGATGGAGCGTCTTGCCGCGTTACCTGAAACAAAGAGCAACACCCCAGTTTCTGTATCTGAATCTGCTTCTGGAGAATGCATGTCTATTGTTGGTACGTTGAAAGCTGAGCTTGATTCAATGACTCAACGGGTAGCTGAACTGGATAAGAAGTTAGAGAGGATAGAGGCCGAGAAATTGGAACTTGAGAATGCTTTAGACGAGAGTCGAGTCTCTCTTAAGGCAGCAGAGAGCAAAACTGCTGAAGTTGAAATCAAATTGGAAGAGCTGCAAAAGGAGCTTACTGCAGTCAACGAAGCAAAGGAGTCCCTTGGAGCTCAACTCATTGGAATGGAAGTAGAATCAAGGACCATGTCTGCAAACATTGATTCGTTAAAGGCAGAAATCGAAACAGAAAGAAAACTATCAGCAGAACTAGAAGTCAAGTGTCGAGAATTGGAAAGCGAACTAACCAGAACTATAGAGGAAACTGAGGCTCAGCAAAATGCAAATGCCAATGATGAAATAAAAGTAAAGCAGGTTAGTATCTTGCTTAAAATTTCCATCCATGTTAATTAAAACTGGAGATTATTACATCCACACCCCTTTTGGTTTGTCCTAATTATAGTAACATCTCATATTGTCTGTATAATTACAACGACACCTCTTAAAATTTCATAACATTGTCGATAGGTTCTCATGATTTTTTTATTTTATCAAGTAATGCATGCATATTACTGAAGACTTTTTTTCCCCCCTGTTGCAGGAGGATCTAGCAGTAGCGGCTGACAAGCTTGCAGAATGCCAGAAAACAATTGCATCACTAGGAATGCAGCTTAAATCTCTTGCCACATTGGAAGATTTCTTGATCGACACGTCGAGCATACCGGGACTCTCTAGAGGTTCTCTCAGCTCAGGCAATGGTTCTTCAGACATATGGAAACTAACTTCAAACAATATTTTCGTACCACAAGATGAACCAGACCTTGTTAGGACGCCTAAGGAGAACGACATCCATCTAGTAAACGGAAGCAGTGAGGAATCACCTCCATCCTCCTCTTTCTCGAGATTGTCGGTTGATCATATGAATGGTGCTAAGAGTCGTAACAGTTTTGGTAAATTCTTTTCACGGAGTAAGAGTATTGCGGAAATTGGAAATGTACAAGATTAGTTTTCAAAGGCTCTTGTTCGATCGTGGTGATTCGTGATACCAGATGCATGAACTTTTTTCGATGTGGAGATGTTGTCAGTTAAATTCTGTTTGATTGGCAGTTTTCTTATGGAATGATGCTATTGTAGAATGTACTGAATTCTCAAAAGCATTGAAGTTTCATTAGTTTTTCCATTTGTCTACTTAAAGATTCCATCATGAACATTTTTTTCTCATGAAGTTTACCACATTCATGGTTAAAGGAGCTATGCAGTTTTTCCTCGTATAATTGCATTGATACCCCTTAAGGTAAGGGCTATCATAGAGACCTTGCCTGTTGTTCGAGTAATTACGGAGACACCCCAAAGGCTTTTAAAACATGCAAAAATGAGGTGGGTTTGTTATGTTCCTCAAACTTGGGGGTGCTTTGTAATTACTGAAACCTTTAAGGCTTCATTTATGATACATTTTCAAATTAAAGGGGGTTGTCTATGCAACTATCTAATTAAGTAGGAGATTGTTTTTCTTTTTTAAAAGTAGATCTAGCCTAGGGGTATAAATGTGATTATTTCTTTTTAATATTATGAAAACACAAAGCCAACAACTTAGAAGAAACAAAATCAATCCGTAAAATAAATTGATAAATGTTTGGGAAAGATACTATGAAAAAAAAATTCATTTCTTTTCCTTATGTCAGGCATAATTTTTCTATGCATTTAGCATCATTTACACTTTTAAATATTGTTACAGTGTGAGAACATAACATAAAGTTTTTGATACTAAATACTTATACACGTTCGTTTAAATTAATTAAATGTATTATTTGTAAATTATCAATGTGAAGTTAGTTTAAAAAGGTAAATGGATCTCACTTGTGGAAAATGATTTATTTCAAATGGGTATGTCACAATAAAATAATAGAATGGGAATAAATTTGAAGAATTATTAGCAACATTCATATGATCAAGCGCCACAAACATTATGGTTCACTATAAACTTTAAAAATATTTATTTTATAGGAACGAATTATAGTAATTAACTCAAGTCCAAAATAAAATCGGGATTAGGTTCATTCAACTCAGTTATTAAACAATTGCGACGTGTAAAAATTACAAAATAATTAACTATCTAATACGTGTGAGGATCTATTGTAGATTTCACAATGTCTATCCTTGCTATGAACTACTTGATTTTAAATGATACTATCGTACTGAGTAGCATTTGTCAATTAGGCAATGATTGGGCATTGCACGACCCAATTTTCTTTTTAATATGCCAAAAAAATTGTGGGCATGATGCAGTATGTTGCATTAATGGTTTTGGCACGTTTCCATATCTTTCCTAAACAATAATGCACTCAACGAATTATTCTTACTGGAAACAGATAATTCCATCGTACTGCATTTTAGAATGAAATGTCAGACCAAAATTTTATAAGTGTCACATTGTCATGATAGGTCTTTAAGAAAAATATCTCATGTGAATGTGGAATAAAATCTTATTTTTGAAGTATTTTCTATCTCTAGTATATATTTCTTTTTTGTGTAACGTTTCTTTAAAAGAGTCAAAATGTTTCATTATTCTCTTTTGCTCTTTCAATGAACTTGTCTTTGTGTGTTTCAAAAATAACACTATTTCAACATTTCGGTATGACCATTTTTTTTTATAAATATCGGTATGACGGTTAGAAACTTTACCATTCATCCAAATGTTAGATGATAATGTAGTGTTGAAAACCACAAAAAAGGAAAAAAAGTAGTATGACTTAATGAGTTATATAAATGCCACCAAAATTTTCCATTTTGTCATTGTAGTTTTTAAAAATAATCAAAATAATGACACCGCAGGAAATTTTATGGTTTGGTCCCTTAAGTTGGCTCTAGCTCGATTTTGGTCCCATAAGTTGGCATGCCTTTATTTTGGTCCCATAAGTTGGCACTCTTCCGCGATTTTAGTCCCACCACCATAGCTCCGCCAAGAATCGCCGGGAAATGCTTACGTGGCGTTCGTTGACCGCTGCTGGACCAATTTTGACTTCAATTTGGGCCAACTTTTCCACCTGGATCGTACGTGGCATCCACATAATTTTAAAAAAAAAACTGAAAATTAAAACCTTTGCCGCTAAAATAGTTATAATTCTCTAACTCTCGCGCCACTCTTATTCTCGCTTCGCGCCACTCCAATTCTCCAATTCTCTCTTCGCTCTCTACTCTGACGTCAAATTCCGTCGTCGTCGCCGCCGTCGTGAATCAGACCACTAAATATGGTGCGCACTCGTAGAGTGAAGAATTTCAAAGTACGCAAGTCCGACAAAATCGAAGATCCAATCCCAACTTATGGTAAGTGTATGCTGCAATTCGTTGTATAAAACTTGTTAACACATGTGTTTGTAGCCGTATTCCATGATTGCATGCTAAAAAAAACCCTATTTTCTGAAACCCCCAAATGATCAACCCTAATTTCAGATATTCCCAATTGATGAACCCTAATTTCATAAATTACCAATTACTGAACCCTAATTATTAAGTTTATAGCTTTCTGATCTCATGATGTGATTGGTACAGATTGTGGCTCTTTGCATGTTACTGCACAATTCCAGTATGGTGGAATTGTAAACGGTGAGGGCACACTTACTGGATATGACAATGCAAAGGTGGTAGTTGACTATGTGGGACCAACACATATTAGTGTTAATGGCATTCACACCCTATGTTCTGCCCTTGGCTTCTTGCTTGTGAAGACCATATATATGAAGCAAGAATCAGCTTATGTTCTCCTCCAGAAAGATCATGAGATCACAACACACTTCCTTTCTTGTCAGATGAGTAGAACAATGGTGCTATTTGTAGACTGTGAAGGAAGGATAAATACAGAACAACAAGCACTGTTTGAAGATGAAGATCAAGAAGTTGAGGAAGAAAATGAACAGGCTGTTGAAGGAACTGATGAAGGAACTGATGAAGTGGATGAGGAAGTTGATCTGGAGTATTTTAGTGATGATGAGTATGGAATGGAAGAAGACAGAGAGATGGTACAAAATGTTAACGAGAGTGTTGTTGAGAGGATGTTATTTGAAGCACAGTGCAGAGCTTGGGAAAAAACCAAATCTTGGTCAAGGAAGGGATCCTCAAGCAAAAGAAAAGGGCAGAATGAGGCTCAAAATGAAGGTACATCAATGGCTGGAGGATATGCTCCTTCTACTATACAAAGGAACAAAACATTTGTGGTTGAGACAGAAGAAATTGATGCTCCATATGAGACTTTATCAGATGAAGGTTTAGAAAATTTGAACATGTCTTGTAATGAGCTGGACAGTGAGTGTGACAGTGAGGAAGAAAGGCAAGTGAAGACAGGGAATCTATTTGATATCAAGGACATTTTCAATCCTAAATTTGAACTTGGACTAAGGTTCACCAGCAAAACAATATTGAGGGATGCAATTCATGCAGATGCCATCAATCAACAAAGATCAGTCCATATTTTCAAGAATGACAGGTCTAGGATGTATGCAAGGTGTGATGACAGAAGGTGCCTGTGGAGGTTGAATGCCAGAAAGATTAAAGGTGAGGAATCCACCTTTAGAATCAACAATTTCAAGGTGAGGCACGGATGTCCTGCTACCAAAAAATCAAGGAATATGAAGTCAAGCTTCTTAGCAAAGAAGTATATACATCTCTGGAAGTCAGACCCAAAAAGGAGTGTAAAGGGATTTGGCATAGATGCTGAAGCATATACTGGTATTCTTGTCTCTATTAATCAGGCTTACAGAGCCAAGATCCTTTCACTAGCAATGTTGAATGGCACAACAATTGAGCAATATGCTGCATTGTGGGACTTCAAGGCAGAGGTTGAAAGATCTAACCCTGGATCAACTATTCTATTATCAGCTAACAATGAAGCAGGAGAGAACAAGTTTGATAGGCTATATATGTTCCTTGACTCATTGAGACAGGGGTTTTTGAATGGATGTAGGAGAATCATTGGGGTAGATGGAGCCCATTTGAAGGGTCATCACAAGGGGATTCTGCTGACAGCTGTTGGCATTGATGCTAACAACAATATATATCCATTTGCATGGGCTGTGGTGGACAAGGAAGATGGTAGAAATTGGGAATGGTTCTTGGAGGTGCTCAAGCTTGATCTACAAATTACAAGGAATGACATATGGACCTTTATGTCTGACAAACAAAAGGGATTACTGCAAGCATTTAGACTGGTGTTCCCAGGTGCAGTCCATAGATTCTGTGTGAGACATCTCCATGGAAATTTCAAGAGAGAAAGTTTCACATGAGATGCATTGAAAGATGCATTATGGAAAGCAGCCAGAGCCACTACTGTCAATGAATTTGTGACAAAGATGGAAGAACTCAAATTCATAAGTCCACAGGCACATAAATGGTTAGAGGATAAGCCTCCAGAGCACTGGAGTAGGTCACATTTTGATCCAGTCATGAGATGTGACATGCTACTAAATAATGGTTGTGAGGCTTTCAACTCATGTATATTGGATGCAAGGAAGATGCCTATCTTGTCAATGCTTGAGTGGATAATGCAATATCTGATGACAAGGCATCAGGAAAATAGAGACAGAGCTAGGGGCAAATGGAAGAGTGAATGGTGTCCAAAGATCAATAAAACTGTCTGGCAATTATCACAGATTCATGTGAAGGTATGTAGGCCTATGAAGTCTGATGACACTCATTACTCGGTTCAATGCTATAATGGAGACACTTATGCAGTTGATTTGGAGGAGGAGAAGTGTGGTTGCAGGAAGTGGGATATCAGTGGGATACCTTGTGTACATGCTGTTAGTGCAATTGTGGCACAAGGACTTGATCCATTCAGTTTCATTCACCACTCATATAGTACTGGATGTTACATTGAATCTTACATAAGGCCCATACTTCCAATGAATGGTAGAAAAGAGTGGAAGAAAATGAACTATCTACCCATAAATCCACCTAATGATGGTAGAGCAGTTGGCAGACCTGAAGGAGTCAGGAGAGGAGAACCTGGTGAAAAACCATTGAAAAAGAAGAGAAGATGTAGAGGGTAATGTGCAGGAAAGTAATGTGCAGCAGAGTAATGGGCAGGAAAGTAATGTGCATCAGAGTAATGTGCAGGCTACAATGGATGATGTTGTAGATGATCAATATGCTGATGATCTAGATGATATTTTGTTTGGGAATTCTATGGATGTAGAAGTGGAAGATGTAGTTGAAGAACAACATGTGAACTCAGCATTGCCTGTGGATACAGTTGTTGTGGAAGATGTTTTGAGTAACTATTATGTTGTCAATGGTTTATAATTGCCTCATTTATTTGGTTTACTAACTGTGAATTGATGCTGACTCAATCCCATCTTTTACACAGTACTAGCATGACAATGAATTCAAAACAACATTTATGCAAAGACATTCACACCTTAATATAAGATCAAATGCCATTGACCAATACTTGTTCATAAACATCAGGACAATTGTTCATTAAACATCATTCAAAACAACCATAAAAACAAACATAAACAACCATAAAAACAGACATTAAGAACTGGAAATTGTTTAGTCAACATCATTCAAACCACTGAAACAAGCAACAACAGCAACATTTTCCTCAGCCACATGTCCATCTTCAACAGCAACAACAACATTTCCCTCACCCACATGTCCATCTTCAACAACATCCAGGTTGACAGCAGGTTCAACTTCCATAGGCTCATGCTCAGTGTCAGAAAGCTCAACAGGCTCCTCAACAGTACTGCCAACCTCAGCAGGAAACCTGAAGACCTTAATCTCCTCAAAAGCTTGGAGTATAGAGGAGCATGAGCCATGCCTTTGATCCTGAAGTACTGCTCAACATCAGGGGCCTGAGCAAGCATTGGTTGAAGTGGTTGAGAAAGTCCTTCTTCAGGAAGGGCTATGAAGTGATTATACATCTCCTGTTTCAACCTCAGCTTCTCAACAAGGCTCTTCATGTGACCAAGTGAGAAGAAATGGCATGTGATGTTCTCCAAGGAAGGGATTGCAAGCTTCAAACCTCTGAGTAGTGCCTGCTCTTTCTGGATTCTGTGATTCTTGCCATACTTGCACAGGAAATCAACCAAGAATTCCTCACCCCTCTCCCCAAGCAGATTGTCTTTCCATGGAAGTTCCAAGTTGTCAAGTTGGATATCATCAAGTTGCACATCATCAAGTTGCATAGCATCATTCATGATTAAAAAACTAAAAGACAACAATAACAACAATAAAAACACAATACCATTGCAATAATAAATAGTCTTAGATAACTTAAACAGACACAGACCTACATTGGTCCAGTAACAATCTCAGCAAACTTACCATAAAATTATTACATCTTTGCATAGAAAACAAGTAGCAAAGCAATTAAAATCACAAATACCATCAGGAAAAGTGACCATCCGATTACACAACAAATCACAACAGTCTTATATGCATTCATATTCAACACATATTCAAGTATTGGGCTTGATTTCTAAATTCTAGAAAAGCTTTCCCCAATTGTGGCAGATGTTGAAACCCTACTGGATTGGGGTTCACTTTGATATTACCCAGAACAGTCATCACCACGATTCATTCTTCTTCTCCAATTTGAGCCCTCATGCATGTCATCAGCCCACAAGAAATAATTGTGGTGACGAACACGCAATGGGCAAATGTAGTAAAAACAACCAGGGCGTGAAGCAATGTTACTAGCCTGAAAATAGAGCATATTTCCACGACCACAAGAGCATGTGATTTGGCGTGGGTGCTCATCTACATTTCAACCAAAATTTTACAATCAAACCATAAATCCCCTGGCTCAAGGAAAAACCCAACATCCCAACACCAAATCAAACACAAACACCAAATCAAACACAAAACCCCTAATTTTCGTCAACGATTTGTTCGTATTGATGCACTAATACGAAACCCTAATATCCTAAATCATAGGCAAACAACAAAACATCAAAAAACAATTAAAGTGGCAACGAAAACACAAACTAAAAGAAATCGAAAAGGTGGAACTTACGCTGGAGATTGGTCGGAAGCTTCAATCGTCGGAGGGACTCGGTGCGTTTGCTCTTTTGGCGGTCTATTTTCGAACTGAAGAGTTGAGAATGGCGAATCGTTTCCTCTTTATAAACAGAGGAATATTAAACTAACCGTTGCATTTTTAAATTAATTTTCAGTTTTTTTTTTTTTAAATTATGTGGATGCCACGTACGATCCAGGTAGAAAAGTTGGCCCAAATTGAAGTCAAAATTGGTCCAACAACGGTCAACGAACGCCACGTAAGCATTTCCCGGCGATTCTTGGCGGAGCTATGGTGGTGGGACTAAAATCGCGGAAGAGTGCCAACTTATGGGACCAAAATAAAGGCCTGCCAACTTATGAGACCAAAATCGAGCTAGAGCCAACTTAAGGGACCAAACCATAAAATTTCCCTGACACCGCATTGAAAATGAGCTTTATGAAATGGTTATATTATACTTCCACATGATCTGTGATAGATTGAGACGAAAATAAATAAAATTGAATTTACAATATAATATTCGGCTGGGAGGTATCCAAAGTCCAAACAGAGTAAAACTGATACTTAGGTGTTT
This sequence comes from Linaria vulgaris, assembly GCA_948329865.1. Classification (NCBI taxonomy): domain Eukaryota; kingdom Viridiplantae; phylum Streptophyta; class Magnoliopsida; order Lamiales; family Plantaginaceae; genus Linaria; species Linaria vulgaris. The sequence continues at coordinate 6,843,206 of OX415249.1, read as the reverse complement.
CTAATTCCGTTTGTACTTACCTAGCTAGAGCCTAGAGGCTACATGTTAGTATATAGGGATAATGGTAAATCTTAGTTTAGTTAAATGTTAAAAGACACAGATTTAAAATTCGGTTTATATTGTTCAAAGAAAAAAATAGGTTTATATTAAAAAATATATTTTCCATATAAAAGGATAGTTATATATATATATGTGTGTGTGTGTGTGTGTGTGTGTTATAAGATTCAATTCAGAAAATTAAGCCACACTCAGAAAACTATTCCTACAGTTGTATATGACTACTTTTATATGTGTTTGCCTAAAAAGGTACACGGTTGCGAATTGCGATGCCATTATTAGTAGGAAAAAAACAGTGTAGCAAACCATGAAACGTACATCATAATGCGGCAAACTATAGGTTCCATTAATCACAATTACATCATTATATGAAGAAATTAGAAAAGAAAGGCAAAGCCATTAATCTGGTGGATTGTCCCGATGATCACTCGATTTTTTAAATTTTTAAAAGGAGATTTTTCATTGTTTTTTACGTAGCGAAAGCTTATAGAAAAGATTAGAACAACACACGATAATCAAAGACTTGTTGATTCCGTAAAGAATGCCAATAAATTGATGCAAAAAGAGAGAAACCCTCACAAAACTTTATTCAATAATCAACTAAATGTCTTCTTAGGATTTACATAGAATATATACTCTAAAAGTATAATTAAAATACTAATTTTTTTTTTTCCAAAAATGGAAAAAATCGAAATAAAAGCATAAACTAAAAGTGCTACTCATATGGAACACGCTCCAACAAGCGGAATGCAATTCCGAGTTCTAAAAATAAAGATATAACTGAAACGAAAATTACTAAAAACGGCAAAAACGGCGATGGAATTTGACCAAATTCCGATCACTTAATGAACTTTAAATGATTACTATTGTACGTTGGTCCATTTCGAATGCAATTGGACTAATCGCACGTCAAAAAACGGACCAAGTCAAAATCAGCCTCTAATCTTGGGATGATCTCGTTTCACCATAAACTCCAACGCCTTCTCGAGTGCATCATTCCCGCCAGGGTGGGAAAAATTCGCCCTCGAATTTGGCACAAGCAGATCCCCATCATCCTCATCATCAGAATTATCACCCCGAAACGGCACCAAGTGTTTGACATTAAACACATCAGAAGAACGAATATGGCTAGGCAGCTTCAACCTATAAGCATTGGGATTGATCTTCTCAACAATCTTTACTTGACCAAGCTTCTTCGCCGAGAGTTTGTTATACTCATGTGCTGGAAAAGGATCCCGAGTCATCACTGCCCATACAAAGTCACCCACCTCAAACTCAATATTGCGCCTCTTCGCATCAGCAGCACGCTTGTAATCCAAGGCAACAACTTGCAAGTGGTCATGAGCCTGGGAGTGCACCTGCTGCAACTGTTGGATAAAATCCTCCGTCGTGCGATGCATCCAACGCCTTCTCGATTGCATCAGTTGTTCATAATCATGATAAATTTACACGGACTAATAGTTTATTTAAAATTAAATAGATAACAAACTAAAGTGAGTTGTAATTAAATATTGAGTGTGTTGTTTGCAAATTTTGAGCGTGAGTGTTGCAAAACTCAACCGAGTATTTGATGTTAATTCTCGACACACTCAACATCCTTTTTGAATTATTATATATGAAGCTGAAATGAATAACTTAGACTATTATCCTATTGGATAGAAGACTTGACCACTAATTTCAAAGTGGCACGCGAGTCCACCACTTCGTAGTGTATTGGCAATTAACTCTAATATGGGATCGAGTTTAAGCAATTTGATTTCAATATCGTAATGATATATACTATGTACGTTTGAGACATAAACGAAAATATTATGTTATATAATATAGCGTTTTGCACGTGTAACATTTCATTCAAAAACCTATAGCTAGTCTACACCTGACTTTTTATAATCGGTGCAAAGGATCACAACACCTACTTCATCATGATCATCAACAGGAGCTCAAATTTACGCTAGCTTAGTATTTTTTCGATAACAAGATTTGCTAACGAAAGTATTACGTAGAAAAGTGCAAACCAATTAATATATATGACGCGGGGTTAATATATGCTTTTCCCCCTTAATATTATAATGTCAAACTTGAAGTTCGGGGGATACAATTCCAAGCTAGCTGATATTATATAATATATAAGTTACGGGCAAGTTACAAATTCGATATTATTTGTTATCGTATAGCTCTAGCTATATACAAAGCAAAATGTTACGTCCCACGCATCAGTCTTTAATGGTGAAATTATATACTTTCGAAGAAAACAACATGAAAATCGATATATTCAACCATTCATTATACTAGGAAAAAAAAATCACGTGTTGAACTGTGAGACTAATGCGTTCACTCTTGAACGCAACGGATAAATTCTTCATTGAATTGAATTGGGCAATTACCTTGTGTCCAGTATTCAAACTCTGTATCTGTTTATATTTCTATAAAACATAATAAATTGTAGGTATTAGTTACAAGTCAAGTCTTACTAACTAACTTAATATTTTCGTTAAAAAGTGTTGGGTACGTGCTGCACATATCCTTTGCCCAAGCTCTCTAAAATAGACTCGTATGACATCTTAATCGCAGATTTATTAAAATGTTTACTATGTGCTTTCATAATCGAAAATGTATTTTGTAGTACAGTGTTTGTACAATTAAAATTGCGACAATTAAGACCAACCAATGTACCATGAGAAGAAATTAAGGTGACAAAAAAACGAAACAGACAAGGAATAATTAATCAAGAAATAGATAGAGAATATATTTCCACCGTCCTAGGTGCCAGGCCAATAATGAAAGAAATTTTTCAGACAAGCAACCCCATATAACAAAATACACAGTAATATTATCCATGTATAAATACTGACATTCTCCTTAACAATTTCTAATGCATCAAACAACTTCATTAAGTTCAGACATTCATGTTACAATAGCCAGATTTTTTTTTTTTGATCAGACAAATTAAATAAGTAAAAGAAGCACAAGGGGTGCTTCAACCATATCATTTGCCATGTCTGCCATCGGTGCTGCTTTGTCTCTTCCAGTCATTTCCGGCCGTGCAAACAAGTTTAACAACAAGAGGGTATAATTCTTTTTCATTGTTCATTTTGTGTTTAGTTTCTTTATACTTAATTTAGTTAAGTTAGTTTTCGGCATTGAGGACGTTTTTAGTGGAAAAATGGAGTTTTGAAAGTTGTTAGAATTTTTGTTCATAAGTTTACTTTTTTGTTTCTTGATCAAGCTCATGATGGTTGTGTGCTTCATTCAGTTTTCTGCTATAATTAGTTAAAGTTAGTTCTCTGTTTTCTCAAGTAGTTATAGTCATGGATCAATATATTTCGGTTTAATTTATAAATGTTAGAAACTTTTCACAAAATTCTAGATAACTTTGCAGTCGATGTGAAAAATGCGTTTTTGTTTTATATCTGTAGAAACGAAAAATTGAAGAGTTTGGAAACTTTGATCCATGGTTATGTAGTGGGTAGCTTAGTGGAAACATGGATCAAAGTTTAGGCTTCGTAAATTTTGCGAATTTTTTTGACGTGTTCTAAAAAAAATTATAAACATGGTTGCTATAGTGAACCTGGAAATATATAATATTCATTAAACAGTCCGGTTTTTTTCGAAAAAAAATAATGTTTAGAAACTTTTGAACCATGATCGAGTGGGAACTTCTAATCCACAATGTCTCTTAAACTTTTGAACAATTAGTATCTGTTGCATTAGCTATTTAGCAATTTCAAAGAGAAAACAAAGCATTAATACTCTTTTATTAGTTGTATTAGTATAATTGTCTTGTTTCTTGTTACCTGGTTTATTAGTTTATCGACTACCAAAATCATGCATTTCCTGTGATTTTCTGATATCTGTTGCATTTCAGGATGTTAGGAGTGGCTTTAGAGTGTTCGCTATTATTGAGGAAAAACGTGAGCTGGTTGCAAGAAAAAGCTCGTGGACAACGATTTTCCATGTTGAAGATCCGCGTCCTAAGGTGCCTCATTACAAAGGCAAGTTTCTAGATGTGAATCAAGCTCTAGAAGTGGCTAGATACCATTTAGAATACTGCATTTGGAGGGCTCGACAAGACGTTCTCTCCATCATGGTTCTGCATGAAAAGGTTGTTGCAATTAAATTTTTCTGTTACTTGTAACAAATATCAATAATTGGAGCAACAGTTATTCTATTTTTGTTTCTCTAAAATGTTCTTACATCTTATAGTAACGTGTAGGCTGTCGAAGTACTAAACCCTCTTGCTCGAGAACTCAAGTCGATCGGAACTATCAAGAAGGAACTTGCTGAGTTACAGGAAGAACTGTCACAAGCTCACAGTCAGGTATATAATACTTGTAACTTAAAGTTCTTACAACATATTTTTCTACTGATTTTTCAAGATTTAAATTTTTTTTATAGCTATTGAACTGTGTTTGAATCTTGTTTTTATACAGGTACATGTATCAGACACAAGAGTTTCAACAGCTTTGGACAAGCTAGCTAATGTGGAAATGTTGGTTAACGATAAAATATTGCAAGACAATGTTACATCAGAAACCGAAATACAGCCGTCTAGTTTAAGCACACTCTTAAAGTCTCTTGATGCTGTGAAGAGTAGGCCAATCAGTAAACGGCTCGATATTTCTGGTACAATGCAACCTTATCATGCTAATTTGAAGAACTTTTGGTATCCTGTAGCTTTCTCTGCAGACCTGAAAGATGATACAATGGTATTATATGAGTTTGGATCTTAGTTATTTTGATGTATTTGTAGTCATGATCAATGAACGCGTACGTTTCATCGTTTGTCACTTTTTCTTGATTTTTCTTTCAGGTCCCTATTGATTGCTTTGAAGAATCATGGGTTTTGTTCCGTGGGAAGGATGGTAAACCTGGTTGCGTCCAGAATACTTGCGCTCACAGGGCTTGTCCACTTGATCTGGGATTTGTTAACAAGGGTCGGATTCAGTGCCCTTATCATGGTGAGTTTATGGTCAATATTAAGATTAGCTGATGACTTAACAGAAAGTCTTTGAACCGTTAACTGGAATGCGATCTTTGATCAATGTTTGATGGCTTGTATGTGTTCATGAAACGATCAATGCAGGATGGGAATACTCGACTGATGGAAAATGCGAGAAAATGCCATCGACTAAGTTTCTTGATGTGAAGATTAAAGCACTATCATGCTATGAGCAAGAAGGAATGATATTGATTTGGCCTGGGCATGATCCTCCAACGGCTAATCTTCCATCTTTGCTACCACCATCAGGGTTCCAGATACACGCTGAGGTACGTTTAGATATTCTGTCAAACTGATTTTGTACCTCTTTTGACGCTCTTTTATAGACAGTTTTTGATCAAATAACTGATGTCGACCAATCTAGATTGTGATGGAACTCCAGGTGGAGCATGGGTTACTTCTCGACAACCTTCTGGACCTCGCACATGCTCCTTTTACACACACTTCCACGTTCGCTAAAGACTGGAGTATTCCCAGGTTTGTTATTCTATAAATCAACAAGCTGACACATATAGTGTTTCCTTGATTGCGCAAGACTTATGTCGTTCTCTTATCAGCCATTTTCCTTTTATTGTCAGCTTGGTTAATTTTTTGACGCCAACATCCGGTCTGCAAGGATCCTGGGATCCGTATCCGATAGATATGGAGTTCAGACCACCTTGTTTAGCAATATCGACCATTGGAATCTCGAAACCTGGTGAGTTAGCAGGGAAAAGTACAGCAGAGTGCTCAACTCATCTTCACCAACTTCTCGTTTGCTTGCCTTCGTCCAGACAGAAAACGAGATTATTGTACAGAATGTCGCTGGATTTCGCTCCTTGGTTGAAGCATGTGCCTTTCATGCAACACATCTGGAGACATTTTGCTGAACAGGTGAAGTTACATTCTCTGTTAATTTCGCATCTGATTTCTTGATTCGTTACCAAAATTTGATCTTGGGTTGAATCATAGGTTTTGAATGAGGATCTGAGGCTTGTGCTGGGTCAACAGAAACGCATGCTCTCCGGGGCGAACGTATGGAATTTGCCAGTGTCGTACGATAAGCTGGGAGTAAGATACCGGCTATGGAGAGACTCAATGGAACGAGAAACTTAGACATAGAAACCAGCTGACAAAACATGGCAAAATTTACTTCCTCGCACAACTCTTTTAACAGTTGAACAAGAATTCTAGCTTGCTGAAGAAGATGATCAGTTGCTCAAACTTCGCTCAGTACATTATCCAATTTTCAAACATATCATTTGGTTTTCAAATAACTCACCTAGGGAAATTCAAGAAGAATCGATTGCACAGAATCGGAAGTTCAAGAAGAATCGACTGTCCAGTGAGTCGATTTGGGGGGGGGGGGGGGGGGGGGGGGCTAGCTATGGGAAAAGAGTTTATTCCTTCCTGATCTTGTAGTCCATAGTGACAAAATTAAAAGTGGATCACTTGATATCACCGTTGCCAAGTGACAGAAGATGCAAACTATAAACATATCATGGAATTATCCTTAAAATAATTCAAAACTTACAACATCTCAAACCTGGTAATTGAAAATGTTGTCTTATCAAATACATAATGTGATCTTTCTGACAAAAAAAAAATACATAATATGATCACTGTTTCTTTGGTGAATCTCTTACGTTTCCTGCAACGAATCAGAGATATTCGAACAGAAACATTTTTCGACCACGAAAGACAAACTCTGGCTAGACAACTTATTCATACGCCAGCCTTCCATATATCTTACAACAAAACTTTTCACAAACCACACTTAGTTCATCGTATTGCAAACACACTTTCTTCAGGGAACACAGTGGGTTCGTACCAAAGCATTATCAAATTACAGATAAGTCATCAATATATTTACAAGACCGAAAGACAGACCGAAAGACAGAATGAGGTTCTTCATGCATGCAGTGATCTGATCAACCAGGCACAAAGTAATCCATCTTGTCCACAGATAGATTAAGTACTGACGAATCAACCTGCACTTAGACAAAAGAAAATATATCAACATAACAAGATAAAAATGTACACGGTACATTAACATTACTTGGTCAAATACATGCAAAGATCGGTCAATTAAAGTGATAAGGAACCAGAAGACAAGACAAACTGAAGTTAAAAAAAAACCATTTAAAGGTTGGGAAAAGAACGACGCACCTCATCAAATGGGACAAAGACGAAAGGAGTAAGACCTCTTTTGTGTGAAATTGCGGGAACATCAGGGTTATGCGTTTCATCCTCCTGCCAACCTTCGACCACACCAAGAATATCGTCTCCTGGTCCACTAGCCTCAGCGTCATTCACACCACTTGTAACAAGTGAGAGGAGATCAAGCCTGTTGTTTGCCCCTACCGTTGTACCCCTTATTCTATTCAGTATACCAAAAATATAAAAAGAAAATCAAGACACGTCATTCTCAGGGGGAAAAAAGCATATTAACATCGTCTTTTTTCGAACCATGAAATAGTTCAAGTGAGATACCTCAAGCGGATTCTCCACACAGTTGGGCGTAAGCCAGGATACAAAAGAGCAGCTTCAACCTGCAACCGGGATAAACAAGTCAAATTAGAGCACAGAAAAGTTATAATGAAAACTTATTGGAAGACCATTGCAGCAAAAATACAATTCGAGCAAAAACGGCAGAAGCCTTAGAATATGACCTTGTCTTCAGAAATTGTGCATTGTCCACTGAAAACGCAATCAGCTTTTGAGGCTCGAAAGTTCATGTATTTCACCACATCCTTCGGTTTTTGCGACGAATTCTGTTCACATTAACATGGCAGAATAACATGTCATGGTCGGATAATTGGAAGAATATAATCCATAAAAACTGTACTACTTAGTCGAAAAAGATTAAGATAATGACCTTGTACAGAAACCTTCCAGAAGGATAAAATCTCAAGTATCGGAAGTAGCAAACCTGCAATGCAAATACCAGTATCAATGGAAATTTTCTACCCGAAGATAAATGAAGAAGTTGATTTCATGAACTACAATTGATATTGATATACATATAACACGTGTGTGTTTGTGTCTGTAGGGTGAATGTGCGTACATGGTGAACCTGATAACCATAATTACTTTTTAGACTTCTTTCTTATTTACTCAATGTTTCCAATGTAAGTTTTTTTTCTTCAGTTCCGGGTTCTATATATATATATATATATATATATATATATATATATATATAATATCGTACATGGTGAACCTGATAACCATAATTACTTTTTAGACTTCTTTCTTATTTACTCAGTGTTTCCAACGTAAGTTTTTTTTTTCTTCAGTTCCGGGTTCTATATATATATATATATATATATATGTGTGTGTGTGTGTGTGCGCGAGCGAGAGCGCTTGTATGTGTCGGATAAATGTGTATACATGGTGAACCATGATAACCATAATTACTTTCTAGTCTTCTTTCTTATTTACTCAATGTTTCCCTACGTACTTTTTTGTTTTCTTCATGTCCGGTTTCTCCAGTAATAGGTTGGTAGAGAACGCTATAATAGAGTTCTTCTATAACATGTACCATGTTTCTAAACATTCCTAGTTAAACCTCATCGGTCTTGAAAGGAAGAATACGTAATTTGTTACTATGACAAACGTGTTTGGTAATCTTTCAAGCTATGATCAATTTACTAAAATGCCAATGTTTACCATGCAAATCAAGTATGTCTTTTCAAAAATTATGATACATCATGTCAAGTACACATAATAAATCAGAATATCAAGATGCATGTCTTTGCAAATCAGAAATGAAAGCCTACAGGAAAATATCACAACAGAAATTCGAGAAAAAAGCATACAATATGAACTGGATTAGTGATCTTCCACTCAGCAATTCCAGCACGAATATAGGTATTCCGACTGACATAAAAACCTGTTTTCAAAGAAAAAAGATTCAGGACAATTAGTTAAACTAGAAGGGAGAAACAGGTCAAAGAGGAATATGATGGTTAAAATACATTTAATAGAAGCTATATCGTATGCCTCACCATCGGTTCGAAGTCTCGGTCTTAAAAGCCACATTTTCCTCCATGAACCATCGTACCGCGACTGCAGAATCTTATAATTTTCTTCAACTCCACTGAGCTGCAGAGGAAACTCTTGAATCTCAGAATTAAATAATGACAAGCGTTAATTATTACTCTGACAGAAGATTTATTGCCATTACGGCTCTATACCTGCCACGCCTTTAAGCAAGAAATGCGCCAAAACACGGGATTACGTATTGAATATCTCCATTTTCGACAGACGCAAGCAGCTCTTCCCAAGGTATACGGAGTCATTCTCGAGAAGATCTGCGTTTTAGGTACTATTACAACTTGCCCAACATGAAAAGGGGGAAAAAGAAACAAAAAGAAGAAAGAACTTAACAGCAAATATGAGGGACGTTTTGCATGTGTGATTACTAGAAGTATTACATATCTTTGTAGAATGAGATCATCATTTTTGCAAAAAAAAAAAAACTATAATTTATGGATTATCCTTGAATTAACATTACAATAGAGATCTTTGACGATGTCATATCCTACTCATCACCAATCATGGGGCATCTAATTAGACCCCTTAGCTTTTGTTTGGACTTTCGGTCAGTGTTGGTTGGGTACTCCAAACTGGCCGTTCATGTATAGTACCCCTATTTTATTTATACATAAAACCTCTATTTTATCCTTCTCCCCACCAAAGACATAATATATGGTGTGACCATATAAATTGGTCAAACATTCCATATAACTATACATTAAGCATAATCAAAAGTTTCAAACAGTCTTTTTCCACCGCTGCTCTAATTGCCATTGATTAAGAAAATCATTTATCATATAAAGAAGAAAACTCTAACTGAAAGTTCTGGTTCATTTGTGGCTGGAAACAAACAATATCAAGTTCTCATGGCACCAGACATGAAATAGTTATGAACATCAAATTGCAGATAATAAAATCCTTCTTCGTGTGGGTGAATTAGAAGAATGGTTGACTATAAGGTTCTTCTGAAGTTCTGTAGAAGGTAATAATATCCAATGTATATTTGGTTAACATGAACCCCTCTTGGCCCCCACCTGAACGTACACTATTAAACATCACTCTAAACTAGTACTTTCAAATTATGAAAGTGCAGCCAAATTTGACACAAAAATATAACCTTCAAATCCCATTAAGTTACATATATAATCAACTGACAAACATAAGTCTACTCTGCAACAGATTCATCGGTCATACCTCCAAAAGCAACTCATCGGGTAAGCAGCGATGTATGAGAGCCGGATCAACGACCGGCCTTCTACTCACGCTCCCAAAAGGAGCAACAGGTCTAACATTAACACCATAAAGATCTGGTACACAAAACAAGAAAAAACAAGTGCAGTCATACTTTAAATCCACAGAGCAGAAAAAACAGTCAACATAGAGAAGAGAAGTAATAAAAAAGAAAAAAAAAATTAACTAACTACCTAGCCATGGCCTTTGTGTGAACAAGAATTGAGCATTCCTCATTTGATAAGCTGATTCCAGCTCATTTGCAAGTTTTAAAGCGTAATCTGCCAAAACATGCAATCGCCAAGCTAAGAATTAACGCGAAATCAAACATAACAATCACCCAAAACGAATAAAGACACAAACTTTACGACACAAACACGTTATCGATTAATCCCCGAATGTAAAATACAATCCAAAAACACAAGGTTCAACAGATTCCCACATATGAAAGTAAACTAACACAATGAAACATCATGTTTAATTCCAATTAGAGATTCCCAAATAAGGAAACACACTGAAATCATGAATCATTTGGTAAATTACAGCACCCCACAAGAAAAAGATGCAATCTTTAACCCTACCCAACAAGATAAGAACAGATTACTATGAAATTACAAGAAACAATTAGCTAAAAAATGGTTTATTTATATGTAAAAGAAAAAAATGAAAGTTTAGGAGAACAAAACTGCAAAATTATCATACCAGAGGCCATTGAAGGTGATTGATTCTTCGTGCTGCAAGAGGAGCTGCAAAATTCGTTTTCCCAGCTATGAGGGAATTGGAAAATAAAAAAGGAGAAATTAATTTTATTATTTTTCTTTGGTTATAAATTTCTTGTAGATATTATTGCGGCCAAACAAGGACCAAGGAGATGACCCGGACCCACGTGCGGGTTACGGATCTTCGTCATAGGTGAGATTGCATTATTGGGTCGAAGTAATTATATTTTTTAGGGATAATTACAACCGACTATATATTTTTTTTTAGGGATAATTACAGTTACACTCCTTGAGATTTAGTGTAACTACAAAGACCTCCCCTGAGGTTTGAGTAATTACAATAACCTTCCATCTAACAAGTAATTGTAAGGATGATTACAATTACACCCCCTGAGGTTTGGTGTAATTACGAAGACTTGTCCTCTAACTAGTAATTGTAAATATATTTTTAACGTTGCCCTTGATCAATTATATTATTTAAATGAATTTAAATGTCTTGTGAAAGTACATGATATTTTATTTAATTTCAAGAGCTTGAATTTAATATTATATAAATTAATTTCTGAATAAAAAATATTAAAGAATACACTAATTAACTGTATTCATTCTCATATATATTTAATTTTGTTACTCATTGTTTCTTGACGAAAAAAAACCTTATTGGTGCGACAATAAAAGATAAACCTTTATGTCATAGTGGTGAAAATATTAATTGTAATTTTATAATACAAAACAATTTCTTTAATAATAAATATTTTTAAATGTAGTTTGAAAGACATTCCTAACCGTTGTTTAAAAGTGGAGATAACTTTATTTAAAAAATATATACTATTAAAGAAATTATGTTGTAATATAAAATTATAATCAATATTTTCTATCACTATCACATAAGGGTTTATCTTTTATTCTCGCACCAATAGGTTTTTCTCACAAGAAATATTGAGTAATAAAATTAACTAGTTTTTTTAAAAGAGGAATAAAATTAAGTGTATGTGAGAATAATTAAAATTAATTTAGTATATTCTTGAATAATTTTTTATTCAGTAGTTAATTTATTTAATGTTTCATGCAAGCTCTTGAAATTAAATAAATGTCAAGTATTTTCAACAAGGCATTAAATTAATTTAAACAATATAATTGATCAAGGGCAAGGTTGGAAATGCATATAAAATTAATAGTTAGAGGGGAGGTCATTGTAATTATTCAAACTCGAGGAGAGGTCTTTGTAATTACACCAAACCTCACGGGGTGTAATTGTATCATCCCTTATAATTGAGGAAAGTCATTATAATTACTCAAACCATGGAGGAGGTCTTTGTAATTACACCAAACCTCCAGGAGTGTAACTGTAATTATCCATATTTTTAATATAATATTATTATGAACGTGACAATTGACACAAAAAATGTATAATGAAAAAATTATTTCTGCAATGATATAATCAATAGTCATTTTAATTTAGTTAAATAACGCTAGACCACATTTTTGGGACAAGACATAAAGTCATTTTTTAATTTATTTAACGTAATGTAATAGTTTTGATGTACGGGCGCAGAAACGAGAAGTATTGAATACAAATGTTGAAATATAAAAAAACATCAAAAGTTCAAGTTAAATTGGGTAGTAACTTCAGGCATAGTAAACTAGTGCAGGTGGGATCTGGGGTGGCCTTATCTACTGCTGGGATATTTTTGCATAGCATACGTTTTCTAAATTCTGGAAATACCGTTCGTGTTCGACTGAGGAAGTGGTATTGCCTTTTACTTGCTACTTCACGTGACGGACATTGTACTTTGGGAGGTTGTTGCCATATGAGGGCTTGAAGCGGTAGCCGGCAAATTGATCTTAACGGGAGGAGGTTAAACTTCCAACTCGTTCAATCCACTCCACATAATTCTTCTCACCCGTTTAATCCACTCCAATAATTTTTTTACAGTTGCTGAGAGGCCGAATTTATTTTATTGTCGTATTTTACTTTCAGTTTTGCAATACATGTTATATGCCATTGTTTATTTAATCTTCTCACATGTTCTGGAATATAATCATATGTTGATGTTTATGTTTGCGTTTATATCTATACATGTTTGTGCACACATAAATTACCAACATAAATTCAGTGAGATGGTGTATAATATCAAGGAAGAGTGATGCTAAATGAGGCGAATGGTTCTGCATACTGCTAAAACTATTGATGCGTGAGGTGGACTGTGGAGTTATCTAGTTTTTTTTTTATAGAAGAGATATTCATTAAGACTAAAAATTGTTACAATAAGAGTTATCAAAAGTACCCCCATCACACAAGCTACATGATGGGAGATTATAGGAATTAAAGTGGTTAGACCAAGCATTTGAAGAGGCCCATTGAGCAAGAGAGTGGGCAGCTTGGTTACCATTCTTATATACAAAAGAAAATTGCCATTTCGGCCATAGAGACCAAAGTTTTTTGATGGCAATAATAATGGGATGGGCAGTCCAAGGAGGGACTTTACAAGGATCAGTTATAGCACAAATAAGCTCAAGGCAATCAGATTCAAAAATTCCTTTGTCCACTGAGGCTGCATTAAGGCATTGGCAAGCCTGTAAAAGGCCAAGTGCCTCGGCTGTGATTGGATCCATGCAGAAGTGAGATTTTGCAGCTGTAAAGATGATGTTTCCTTCTGTATTGCGAATGATAAATGCGGTATGTGCTTTTCCATCTTTGAAAGCTGCATCATTATTGGCCTTGGTCCAGTTAGGCGCATGGGGGCTTCCACGGCAGTACCATGCAGGTCTTTTTATTGATATGGGTCGACTTTTGAGCCTTCCAGTGTTCTCTCCCTTTCCTGTCAGCCAGCTTTGAGAGCTCTTAGGGGTTAAGGTGAGCAATGCCATGGAGGATTTTGTTTCTATTCTGCCAAATGAGATCACAAAATATTAGCAAAGTAGATTAAAAATTCTCCACTACTAGTATTGTTTAAAAGAATACTCCCTGGATTGAGAAGAATCATTTTAATCCAATCTTTGCAAGTCCATGATTGAAAGGGGAGGAGGTTGAGATGCCAACCCGAAAGCAGCCAAACTTGAGATATAAAGGAGCAGTTGATAAACAGGTGATCAACTGACTCATCTTGCATGTTACAGAGGAGGCAATTGGTATCTTGTATGTGAAACAGATTGTTTAGGCGACTCCGGGTGGGAAGGATATTTTTAACAATTTTCCAAAGGAGGAATTTATGACGGTTGTGCAGATTAGCACTCCATAATTTGTTAAAAAGAGATTTGTCGCCTAGAGGAAGAGAAATATGGCGATAGATGGTATCAGTGAGATAAGCGCTTTTGGTGGCAAAATTCCCTGACTTGGAGGGTAACCACAAAGGCTTTAAATCTTCGTTGTCAGAAAGCTGTTGCCGAATCTGAATTTGCAAGATTTTTTCAGTAGTGGTCGAATCAAACGTGCTATTAAGTTTATCAATGTCCCAAGTTTTAGTGTCCTCATAAATGAATTTTCTCACTTGAAAATTTTCGTGCCTGTTGTGGTTATTAGGATTGATGGGGGTAGGGATTAATCCCTTCAAGTTAGGTATCCAAGGTTGATCCCAAGTAATGACATTGGAATTTTCATGGATCGGATAAATGAGACCTTTGGAGATGAGGTCTCTACTTGAGAGAATATCTCGCCAAATCCAGGAAGCATTCGAGAGGGGGGGGGGGTCGTTTGGAAAATATTGTCAGTTTTGATGTAGCGGGCTTTGAGAACTTGGGCCCAAGGCGATTGGTCATTTGAGATGATTTTCCATAAAAGTTTGGCTATAAGAGATCGGTTAAAATCATGCATTTGACGCATTCCGAGACCGCCGTTAGATTTGGGCTTACATATATCGGCCCAAGCTAAGAGGGCTAGGAATTTATTAGAATCAGAGGCGCCCCACCAAAAACTTCGACAAAGGGAGTCAATTTTAGAGCAAATGGATATAGGGAGGAGGAAGGTGGACATGGGATAAACCGGGGTGGTTTGAGCAACAGCTTTGATGAGAACCGTTTTACCCGCTTGGGAAAGATTTTGACGGTTCCAATTTGAAAAATGCTTTTTAAGCCTGTGCTCAAGATTTGAAAAAGCTTCTTTGCGGGTTTTAATTTTACAAAAAGGAAGCCCAAGATGGTAGTGGTTGTGAGTGCATTCACTGGTATTAAGAGTATGAAGGATATCATTTTTAACAGGAAGAGTACAATCAGGACTAAAATGAATGAAAGATTTATCCGTGTTCACTAATTGACTAGACCAGTTACAAAATTTATCAAGCACATCTTTTATCGTTTCAGCATTATATTTAATGGCATGACCAAAAATGACCAAGTCATCCGCAAAGAGGAGGTGGGAAATGGGCGGGGCTGTGCGAGCAATTTTTATAGCTTTTAAAAGGCCCAAATTTTCTTTGAGATTTAGAAATCTCGTAAGAATTTCCGTATAAATAACAAAGAGAATAGGGGAAAGTGGATCACCTTGCCTAATACCTCTAGTAGGTTTGAAATAACCAAAAATAGAACCATTTATAAGGATCGAGAAAGAAGAGGAAGATAGGCATTGATGGATCCAATTTATGAAAATACTATTAAAACCAAGGTTTGAGAGAATCCAACAAAGAAGGTCCCATTCCACTCTATCAAAAGCTTTAGAAAGGTCAATCTTTAAAGCCATAAGACCATTTTTTCCTTTACGGTTATGAATGAAGTGCATAATCTCATGCGTAAGAATAGTATTTTCATTAATGTTTCTCCCTTTGACAAAAGCAGATTGCGGTTTCGAAATGATACGATCAAGGAAAGGTTTAAGTCTATTTGCAATAATTTTTGAAAAAACTTTGTAGGATATATTGCAAAGACTAATGAGCCTAAAGTCTTCAACAAAACAAGCATTTTCTTTTTTGGGAATAAGCGCAATCAGGGTATGATTGAGGGCTTTATGCATGATGCTTTTTTTTGAAGAATTGCTGGAACGCCGCAATTAAGGCAAACTTAGTAATACCATGGATCAAAATTTCCATGCGTTTCCTCGAAAAGTACAGAAACGTTTCCGTTTTTGACTCTATCGAAACGAAACATACATGTATTTTTCATGTTAATTATAACAACAGTTTTCACGAATTCCTCGAGACATGTCGAAATATTCTCGAAATATTACGAAACGTTTCTATTTTCCAGCACACCGAAACCTACTCCTGAACCGAAATTTTAATCCATGAGTAATACTCCAAAAGAATTTGTAAAAATGGGCTGGAAGCCCATCAGGGCCAGGGCTTTTATCAGAGCCCAAAGAGAACAAGGCCAATTTAATTTCCTTTGGGTCAGGAATAGCACAAATGATAGTATTTTCATCCTCAGTAATAATAGATTGAAAAAGCCCATCAAGATCAGGAGGAAAATGCTGATTAGGGCCCAAGTGATCACTTCTGAAAAGCTTAGAAAAATAATCACAAAAAGTATGCCCAATGTTTTCCCAATCAGCAATATCGTTTCCAAAGGGATCTTTTATAAAACTAATGTTATTGTGACGTTTATGTAATGACGTTTTAACATGAAAGTATTTAGTATTTGCATCCCCTTGTTTAAGCCACTTATCACGGGAACGTTGATGCCAAAAAGAACTCAATCTATCAAGCCAGATATTCAGCTCATTTTGCAAATAGGTGTTTTTAGCAACATTATCGGCAGTTTGAGTATTAGCTTGAATACATGCAATATCATTAGATAAGGATTTAATTTTAGCATGGATATTACCGAAGTGCTCATGATTCCAACTATGAAGACCAGATTTCAAAAATTTACACTTAGCATGAAAAGTAACACCAGTGAGACCAGGAAATTATTAGAAAGCGCATAATCATTGAAAGCAGCAAGGAGAGGAAGAAAATTTGAAGTTTTAATCTCAGAGAGAAAGAGTATGTCCGGCCTGTTGTTGCGTAACAACGGTCGGAGAGCTTGGACTGCCGAGGGCTTGCCAATCCCTTGGCAGTTCCAAGCAATAACCTTCATTGGAGATTAAACATTCGACCCCTCTTCATATGAGAGGTCTCCAGAGTTGTGAAGCTTTTCAGCTTCAAGAATTTCATCAATGTAAATGGTTGGGGCAGGGGGATTAAAGGGGCAAGAGGAGGGCTTTCTTCCAATGAGGGGGGTTTTAAGTTTTTTGAAAAGGCTAGGATTTTCATCAGGACTGTTGTTTAAGAGACTGGTTTAGATAGTGGATCAGGTTCTTTTGAGTTTGGTAGGGTTTGGGGAGCTTATGGAGTTTTGTGAGGAAGAGGGGGAGAGGTTGTTTTCTAAGGGGTTGACAAGTTGTGGTATTGGTTTAGGTGTCTTGTTGGTAGGGTTTTGGGTTTTTGCAGGTGGGGTTTCAGTGGGGGAGGGGAAGGGTTTTTCTGCAGAATTGAGATTTGTGTTTGGTGGAGGGGGGTGGTGGTGATGGGGTCGATATTCATAGGTTGAGTTTTGGTTTGAACATCAGGTTTGAAGGGATTCGGGTCAGGAGAGATAGGGCCCAAAGAGAAGAGCGGGTTTGGGATCAACTCATTTTCAACTTTGACCCATAATCCGGATCTACTCAGTGACGGGTCTTCCATAGCCTCCGGCAACACATGGCAATGAAGATTTTTGTGTCCCAATCGGCCACAGGAGAAGCAGAATCATTTCTCAAATCTAACTTCAACAGAAAAACTTTTCCCCTCTTTTGAAACAAAAACAATTGAATCACAAAGAGGATCCGAAATAGAGATAAACACTTTAATTCGAAAACTCTTTTTCCATTTAGAGGCGATGCCCCCTTCCTCCATTTCAATAAATTGCCCTAATTTGTTGCCAATAATTGACCCATTCTCCTTAGTGATAGAATTCACAGGGAGATGGGCTATTTGGCACCAAAACTGAGTTTTGGTCATGTCAATTTCGAAAAGGGCTTTGTCGGGTGGCCATGGATTTATGA
This sequence comes from Linaria vulgaris, assembly GCA_948329865.1. Classification (NCBI taxonomy): domain Eukaryota; kingdom Viridiplantae; phylum Streptophyta; class Magnoliopsida; order Lamiales; family Plantaginaceae; genus Linaria; species Linaria vulgaris. The sequence continues at coordinate 6,825,229 of OX415249.1, read as the reverse complement.
TGATTTGGTGCTCTTTGAAGGTCCAAGCAGAGTTTAGGACCTTTTTCATGTCGACTTCTAACTCAAAGACACGGGAATAGAGATTGTTACTTATATGGTTGAAAAATATCCTTTTTCTAGGGTTCCACGCTCTAGAAATGGTGCTTTTGAAGATATTTGCGGGTTGGATTTTTTCAGTGAAGATGTTTATGAGGAGGGGGTAATCGGACTGTTAGGTAAACCCAAAATATAATGGCACTTTTACTTGAATTGTATGTATGACATCATTTTTAAACGAATGTATTACTTGATTAAGTGCTCATTGTACTCCTCTATTGGCATCTATTTTATGCTTACTACTATCTTTATCATTACCACAATAAAAGTATGAATATTAATTAATCACATTCTATTTTGTTTAGAAATTTAGAGGCCAAAAGTAATTTCTAATAGTCGAGTAGATTAGGTGAAGTTATGTAAGTTATAAACCTAATAAAATGTAGACAAAAGACTAATCTGCATGCTAATGAACTGTATATTCAGATGTCTGTATTTGGTCCAATTTTAAAAAACAAACCTGAAAAAATCCTAATTAGTGGATAACTCATGACTCATCCACGTATTACTAAATCTCGGGTCGCAAGATTTTTCAATCAGGCAAACCCGGTAATAATATGTCCACTTAAATAAATCAAAAATTATAAGCTTGAACGAACCTAGCCCGATATCAGTCCAAATTATGTCAACAAGTAGACCTTCAAGCGTTCATAATTCATATGCAAAACAACAATGAGTCCGTATTGCCATCGAATCGAAAAAGAAAAAAGGGATTATTTCGTAACAGATCTTTGGCTAATCAAAGTGGACTTTGTGTTTGTAGTTTCCTAACACCCTCCCAACTTATATACTACAGTCTAATACTTACTATTTTTCAAATATATGGCAGTGTTAAAACACATTTTATTCTATATGTTACGCTAAATAATCACATTAACCACATACAAAAAAATGTCAGGATGTTATGAAATAATATGTAATGTAAGAATGTCTTTTTGTCCCACATTAATGTTGTGAAGTGGACCCTTCAGATAGAGAGTAAAACACGACAATAATTGAAAGATGGAAAAATAAACGACTCACAGATTTTACGTGGAAAACTCCAATTACTTTAGGGTGAAAAACTACAGACAATGTAGAAGAACTTCACTATGAGTGTAAAATAGGAATTACAACTCTCAGACTTTTACTGTAGTAAAGTCACACAAACTCTCTATTTTTACCTTATACTAACAACACTCTTAACCACTCTTTATATGACTAATTATGTATTAATGATATAAGAGAAAAATTAGTGTTTTAGGATGATATGAAATGGGGAAGGAGCTTGGTATTTATAGGCTAACATTTTCGATAATTCATTGCCAAAGCCGTGTTGCACAACTCATTCCACGTGCTTCATCCATTACATGATTAATCTTGCACATGCCAATTAAATTTCACATGCATACACATCACCCACATGCACACACATGCTGCATGTGCTGCCAACATTCTCCCACTTGAAGATTTGATTATGGACTAATCAGATCTTCACACCATTCTTTCTACCTCGCCCTTCATGTTGCTTACGTCTTCACCAGACCACACGAGGACCAACACTGAACAAATTTGTCAACATTAACACCCTTCGTCGAAAAATCAGCTATGTTATCTTTCGTGTGAATCTTCTGCAAATTCACCGTACCCTCCTCGACTTTCTCACAAACAAAGTGATACTGCACCCGAATATGTTTTGTCTTGGAATGAAACGTTGGATTCCTCGCAAGATGCAACGCACTCTGACTATCACATAATAGAGAAATACTCTCTAGTTTGTGCCCGAGTTCCTCCAGAATCATTTTCAACCAAATCGCCTATTTACTGGCCTGCGTAGCTGTCACGGTCTCAGCCTCAGTTGTTGATGTCGCAACAATTGACTGTATCTTTGAAACCCAATTTACTACCCCTCCAGTAAGAGTAAACACATATCATGTCGTGGACTTGCTTTTGTCAAGATCACCTGCATAATCATAATCAACATAGCCCCTGACTATAAAACCCAATCCTTTGTAACATAATGCAACATCTGAGGTTCCCTGAATGTATCTCAGAACTCTCTTTATTGTACTCCAATGCTCTCTACCAGGATCAACCATGTATCGACTAACCACTCACACTGCATGTGCAATGTCTGGTCTAGTACATATCATAACAAACATTAGACTTCCCACTATTGATGCATACGGTACTTGAGACATCTCCCTCCTCTCTTCTTCACTGCTAGGACACATACTTGAGGATAACTTGAAATTAACAGGAAGAGTGGTAGAGATTTGCTACAATTTTGATACTGAACCGCCACAAAATCTTGATACTGAACTGCCACAAAATCTTCATCAGATAGTTCCTTTGAGAAAGCCAAATCTTCCTGCTATTTCTATCTCAGCGGATTTGCATCCCTGGAATCTTGTTTAATTTACTGGTCCTAAGTCCTTCATTTCAAATTTTCTAGCCAGTTCAGCCTTCAGTTCTTCAATACGAGCTTTTGTTTGGGTCTGAAACCAACATGTCGTCAACATACAACAACAAAATAACAAAGTCATCACCAGATCTCTTGAAATATGCACAAGGATCTGCATTCAGTCTGTTGTATCCAAGGCTAATTATGAATGAATCAAATATTTTGTACCAACACCTCGACACCTGTTTGAAAACATACAAAGATTTGGTCAACCTGCAAAACCAAGTTATCTTTTTCTTCTTCTATAAATCCCTCCGGTTGGAGCATGTAAATTTCTTCTTCAAGATCACCATGAAGAAAAGCCGTCTTTACATCTAATTGTTCAAGATATAAATCAAATATGGCGCACACCGCCAGAACCACCCGCACAGTTGTCATTCGGACCACCGGGGAAAATATTTTATTGAAATCAATCCCCTCTTTCTGAGCATATCCTTTCACCACCAATCGTGCACGATACATCTTCACTTGCTCATCATTGTTACGTTTGATTTTGAACACTCATTTGTTGCCAATGAGTTTCCTCCATCGTGGTAGAGACACAAGTTCCCATGTCTTATTCTTATGGAGTGCTTCAATTTCCTCCTGCATTGCTGCCATCCACTAAGCTGCATTTGAACTACTCATTGCTTCCCGGAGAGTTGATGGCTCCTTGTCCTTAGTTAAAAGACAGTACACAACATTGTTCTCCATAGAAAAGTCTGAGTGCCAGTCTGGTGGTCTCTTGATACGTGTCAACTGACGTATCCCCGAGACTTCTGACTCTGTTGTCTCCTCATGTTCATGCTCTAGTTCAGCAGGACCGTCCTGCTCAGCATCCTTCTCGGCTACCACTGTCGTAGTTTCTGGATCTTCCACTGTACTGCTATCATTTTCTTTCTTATCTTCCGTGAAGATAACATCCCTGCTTACAACGATCTTGTGGGTAGTGAGGTCCCACAAGTGATGCCCCTTAATTCCTTTAGCGTACCCTAAGAACAAACACTTCCTGGATTTTGGGTCTAGCTTCATTTTCTCTTGAGTATTGAACATAACATAAGTGGGACTCCCAAATACATGGAGATTAGAATAACAACTGATTTACCTATCCATGTGTTTTCAGCCCCAGTGCTGTTGACGGAGACCGGTTCACCACATAACAGACAATATTGACTGCATCCGCCCAGAACGACTTTTCTAAGCCTGCAACATGCATCATGGCTCTTGTTTTATCCAACAAGGTCATGTTTCTCCGCTCTTCTACTCCATTCTGCTGCGGAGTGTACGCCGTAGTAAACTGCCTCTTAATCCCAGCATCTTCACAGAAGTTTTCAAACTTCTTGCCAGTATATTCCTCTCCATTGTTAGATCTCAAGCACTTGATCTTTTTCCCAGATTCAAGTTCCACCTGCGCTTTGTACCTCTTGAACACCGAGAACACCTCTGCCTTACTCTCGATCATGTACACCCAACATCTCCTGGAATAATCATCTATAAAAGACACAAAATACTTTGCACCTCTCAGGGATAGCCACATGTCAGAGTGAATCAATTCTAGAATGACTTTACTTCTAGAATCTGAACTATGAAACTTTATACGATGTTGCTTGCCAATAACACAATGCTCACAAAAAGCTGAAGATACCTTTGTGAGGCCCGGGAGTAGTTTCTTCTTTGCAAGAACCTTCATGCCTTGTTCCGACATATGCCCGAGCTGCTGATGCCAAATCATTGATGATTTCTCAATCGACTCAGATGAAGCCACTAACGCTTCTCCCACTTGCAGAGCCCTCCCCTGTACCATGTATAAATTTTCGACAATCTTGCCAGCCTTCATCAGTACAAGCGCACCCCTTTTAACTTTCATGATCTTGTTTCGCGACCCAATCTCACAACCAAGATCATCCAGTTGTCCATAAGACAACAAATTCTTGCATAATCCCTTCACGTGTCGGACATCTCGAATGGTCTAAGCAATCCCGTCATGCATCTCCAGCTTGATCGTACCGATGGCAACAACTTTCAAGGGTTCATTTTTACAGCTATACACAGATCATGTAGTGATCGTTGTATACTCATGAAACCACTCCCACCGGGGAGTCATATGAAAACTGGCTCCTGAATCAATAAGCCATACATCATCGAAGTCATGCATACCTCGAATAGTTGTTGCTGCTTCACATCATAGTACATCACCGTAATCTGAAGTCCTAGCAACGTTCCCCTAAGGATCAAAACTCTTCTTGTTCATATCCTTAAAGTTCCAACAGTCCTTCTTCAAGTGACCTTTCTTGCCACAGTGCCAACAACTGCTCTTGATCCTTGACTTAGATCTCCCCTGTTTCTTACTCCCACTTGCACCGCGCTCCGCCGTTCTCCCTCTTGTCACCGACAAGGCACCTGCTTGTTGCGAACTTGCCTCCTTGTCTTCTCTGTTATTGCGCCGACTCTCTTCTTCCAGAATAGATGCTACAACTTCGTGAGGACATTATTTGCTAAGCTGATGACAAGATGGTCATAAGAATCGGGCAGACTTTGTAGCAGAATCTCAGCACGTTCAACCACTTCTATTTTGTGACTCAACGACGTTAATTGAGAAAATAGAGTACTCAAAACATTGTGGTGCTCAATTACCGGGGTAGATTATGCCATCCTCAGTGTGTACAATTTCTGTTTAAGGAAAATTTTATTGTGTAGGTACTTCGCCTCATACAGCCTATTGAGATGATCTCATATCTCCTTAGTTGTCCACATCTCCTCAACGCTTGACAACATGCCATCACCTAACGCCAGGTGGATATTTGCGATAGCATTGCTGTCCATCTCGTTCCACTTCGTATCATCTGTGATTTCCACCGGCTTGTCGCCGATCGCCGCGAGACACCCATCTTTTTGCAAGATGACTTTAATCTTCAGCTTCCACAACGAGAAATTACTCATGTTGAATTTCTCAATCTCGAATTTCGCCGTCATTGCTTCTATCACGTACCACCGTCACTGAAAATAACTTCAGTACGATACCCACAGATATCACCGAGACCCCAGATATAAACCAAGGCTCTGATACCACTTGTTTTGAAATGGACCCTTCAGATAGAGCGTAAAACACAACAATAATTGAAAGACGGAAAAATAAACGACTCATAGATTTTACGTGGAAAACCCCAAATTACTTTAGGGTGAAAAATCATGGGCAATGTAGAAGAACTTAACTATGAGTGAAAAATAAAAATTACAACTCTCAGACTTTTACCGTAGTAAAGTTACACAAACTCTCTATTTTTACCTCACACCAACAACACTCTTAACTACTCTTTATATGACTAATTACTTATTGATGATATAAGAGAAAGATTAGTGTTTGTAGGATGTATGAAATGGGGAAGGAGCTTGGTATTTATACGCTAACATTTTCGACAATTCATTGGCAAAGCTGTGTTGCACAACTCATTCCATGTGCTTCCTCCATTACATGATTAATCTTCCACATGCCAATTAAATTTCATATGCATACACATCACCCACATGCACACACATGCTGCATGTGCTGACAATAATTAAAACACTTGAGGACTTTCCTCCAAGACTTTCTATAAATAGAGAAGGCTACTTTACCTTTGTAATTGTTAGATTAGATGCAAGTATTCTATAAACCAATATATATACAATACAAGAGTCCTATTAACTATGAAAATAATCTAATCATATCTTTACAAGAGATAATGCAATATCTTTCTATCTAATCTAACATGAAAGATATTATTCCTCGATGGGATTCTCATTAATCAAACCAGTATATGTATATATATAATACAAGAGTCCTATCAAGTATGGAAATAATTTAATCTTATCTTTACAAGAGATAATGCAATATCTTTCTATCTAATCTAACAGTAATAACTCTTAAAAAATATTGGAATAAAATAGGAGTTTAATGAATAATATTATTTTCTTTTATTTCCTTTCAATACTAAATATTTTGTAATACCAGGGGCGGATCCATGATTTTTTTGTTACCTTGACTACTGTAAGTTAACTTTTTTTAAAACCAAAAGAAAAAAATTTAAGTACACATACTAAAAGAAATGAGAAATAGCCATTGTTTAATACAAAATAATTAAAAAAAATGACATGGCTATTAAACACTACAAATAACTAGTCATGTTACTACATATAATACTTCAAAGATAAAAATAATAACAACTTAGCAACGACACAATTAAACTGTAAATAATTAATTTCACGCACACCTTAAACACAAATTTGGAAAGAGATATGCCGTAGAAAATTGTCGACTTTGACATCTAGATTGTATTTTACCAAAATCAAAGTTATTGAAACTTGTACTACAGTATACCTGAAGTTTACCAACGACTTTCAAATATAGCATGACCGGTTGGACCATCCTGGTTCAAATAATGATACGAAGAATTATTGAGAATTCAGTTGGTCATCCAATAAAAAATCATAAGATTTTTCAATCTAATGAGCTTTCATGTGTTGCTTTCTCTCAAGGCAAACTAATCACAAAACCATCATTTGCCAAAATCAAGTATGAGAATCCTGAATTTCTTGAACGTATTCAGGGTGATATATGTGGACCTATCCATCCACCATGTGGGCCATTTTGATACTTTATGATATTGATTGACGCATCAACTAGATGGTCACATGTCTGTTTATTATCAACTCGTAATTTAGCATTTGCAAGATTATTTGTACAAATAATTCATTTATGAGCACAATTCCTTGATAATATAATAAAGAAAATTCGTCTTGATAATGCTAGTGTTTTTTTGTCCCAATACTTCAATAACTATTGCATATCAATCGGAATAGATATTGAACATCTTGTTGCTCATGTTCATACACAAAATTATTTAGCTGAATCATTCAGTTAATTGCAAGATCATTATTTATGAAATCTAAGCTTCTCACTTTTGTTTGGGGACATGCTATTTTACGTGCAGCAACTGTCACGCCCCAAAAATTCGAAAAAAATGAATTTACACTTTAATCCTTGAACTTTTGAAAATTTCTATTTTTGACTCTAAATGTTTAGAAAAATTTGCCTTTTAGTCCCTGAACTTAAAAGTTAGTCCGTTATTATTTTTTAGGTCTCTAATCCTCAAACATATATTAAAATTTCAAATATTAACCAAGACGATCGAATTACCAAGAAAAATTACATTAGAAAATATGTATATAATAAAGAAATCTAATTATACCTATTTGAATTTTAATTATAAATGATAGAAGGACATAATATGTAATTAACCTAATTGATGAGGTAATCCATGACATCTTTAAGAGCATGATTGAAATCAGATTTTCGTGATTTATTATAAAAAAATGGTGGGACATGAACATTGATGATTAACTTAATTTTTCGCCTATAAATAAGTATCTTGTGTTCAACAATTTCTACAGCCCATTAAACCGATTAAGCCAAAAACTTGTTGCATAATTTTCTGCTTTCATATTCAACCCCAAAAGACCCCAAAACTCGTACTGCCAGAAATTTCCAATTTTGCCCCTAAACTCGAAAAATAGAGAAAACATATCAAATCTTAATATTTTTTAAAATTGTTTTACACACACCTTCATACATGTGTTTAGAACAAAAGCCCTCAAAAATATTTAGAATCACAATTGATTAAAATGGTTGATTTAAGGTAATTTCAAGCTTGCTACCATTTTTAGCCCTAAATAGCATATCTCTTTTCATTCTTCAAATTAACCTATGCATAATGATACCAATCTTAAATTGACCATGTGTAGCACTTAAGTAAGTCATGAAAATAGTTTAAAACTCGTTTGTTATAATTCTTAACCAAGTATGGGTATTAATTACGACTTTTCTTTTAATTACATATTGTAGGAAACATATTCATGCTTAATTTTTTTAAATCCTCTCAAGGTGTTGAAATTGTGTTATGATCTAGGTTATAACCTTGTTATATAACCTTGTTTTCAAGTTGATAATTAAGTTTCATCCTAAATTAATCCTACAAATTTATATATTTGTGATTCTTTTTAAATGTAAAATGTGGTATTGTTAAAAGATAATGATCCTATGAAAGTTCTATAAATTATTAGGTACGAGTTTCATGTTAAAATATAAAAGTTTATTTATGTTATAGCTAATAGGCAACCTTAAAATAAAATAATTACTCCTAAATGGTTCATCCGATGTTATTAAGAAACTAATAACTTTATGGTGAAATCGCGAGCACGGAGTCAATATGCAATTATTTGTCCTATTTCTATTTCTTGATTGGGTTGTAATCAAATATTAAAGATAAAAAGGACATACGTGAAATTATAACAAGCTATAAAAATTAATTATTTGTTTTAGACTTATTAACACATTTAAATTATTTAGAAGAGAACGCAGAATTTCCCCAACACGAAGTTACTGTCACAGACGAGTTTTCTTAGAGTTAGTTAAGTAGTATGTTTTAGCAATTGATTATGCATGGAATTTGATAGTTAATCAAACTTTACTTGTTACCGTTACTTATCATCGAAATGACTTTAACATGGATACTCACAGTCATAAGTTTGAAAAATATGTCTGTTTAAGATAATTTTTGAGATATCAATAAGGTGGTTAATCTAATTGATATTTGATATTTAACTGAACCTTACATTTTCAAACATCATCTAAGATTCTCATGTTTTGTGTAATGGCATATATTAAGCTTATGTGTTATTTACTAAGATTTACAATGTAACTAGCATTCTTAACCAGAACGTTCTCAATTTCACCAACATCATAACTGAAGAAAAAGTACTAATATTTGTTGTGGTGAATTATAAATTCAGTTGATTAATATTATTTGAATTTGTTAAAGGTTTGACGAACTAATCAACGACATCAAGGTTCCCCGTACGAGTAAAGATGAGGTTCCATTTCTGATTTGTTATAGTCCCGTTTGGCATCCGGCCTTGAGGAACTTGGATAAAAAACCCACTACTTCGTTACCAAACCCCGAACAACCTATATTCCATCATAATCATGTTTTGCATATCACTCCATAGCATGATTTTCTTACTCATCGTTAAATCATATCCAATCATTTATTATTTATCATATTGATTCATAATCATGGTAATTCTCCGATATTATAATCTCATCTGCTGGTTCTTGAACTGTGCAAAGAGCAACGAACTATGTTCGAGACATGTAGCTCAAGGAGCAACAGATATTATCCGGTTTACTAGTTTATTTGTTTATATGTTATACCCATTGGGACGTCTTTGAGAAGTTGGGCCCAGAGATTGAGTCGAGTTACTGCCGGGTAGTAAGGACTGTCGGTTTAAGTAATTTCGCTTGATACCCATCTATCTAGGCACCACTTGTAGTCAGGACTCAGGAGTTGGTTGTAACCTGCGTGTTGGATTGACATGTACTCGAGCATGTCTCTTGATTTTTTTGCGAGGCTGCTCCTCGTCGGGAGGTATAAGGTCGAATATTAGAAGTCATAAGGTTAAATTTGTTTATTGTTAAGCACAAGTTCATTAACTATTCTATGAAAATTCCAGTACTAATGCTACATCAAATTATCTAGTTGAACTGTTTCTACTAGTAAGATCACTCCTCGAAATGTATCCATTAAATCACAGTTAATTCTTGCATTGCCAGTTCTTTTATATGAATCTCACTAAGTCATTAAAGACTTATTCCTTGTTTTTTTTGTCCATTCCTCAGGATAAAATCAATATGGCGGCATGGATCAAGTGAATAATTGTTCAAGCGTGCATTTTGAAATATTCGTGTTTTGTCACTAGTGCATAACCATTAAGATAGTCACATTATTTGTAATATCAAGACTTCCGCTGTATATATCAAAATTTATTTTATAAAATGTGTATGCTTTTGATCCTGATAGTAAGACTCCTTCATATGAGTTGCGCTTTAGTCTGAGTTGGGTAAAATGACTATTCACCACCGAACCAACTCGGATTGGAGCATAGCTCGTGGGGCGCGGTCGTCACAGCAACACTTGCACGCATCAGGCCAACAAGTTATAATACTAATTGTCCTTTACAAATGGTTTCCGGTCTAAAACCAACTATTTCCCATCTGAGAATTTTTGAGTGTGGAGTATATGTTCCAATATCTCCACCACTACGCACAAAGATGGGACCACAAAGACGACTTAGATTATATGTTGGACATGAATCTCCATCGATAGTAAAGTATTTAGAACCGTTGAGTGTAGATTTATCTATAGCAAGATTTACTGATTGTCACTTTAACGAATCTATTTATCCAACATTAGAGGGGGAAAATAAACAGTTGGAAAATACTATCTTTTGGAGAGAATCAATTCTATATCCTCGTACAAAGCATAATGAAGTTATCAATTCGAGATCCTCGTACAAAGCATATTGAACTTGAAGTTCAAAAGATAACTCATACACAAAATATTGTGAATTAGCTGCCAGATGCATTTATTGAGTTGAAACGAGTGACTAAGTCTTATATACAAGTTGTGAATGCTCCAATTAAAATTGATATCCCTAAAGGACAATCAAGTATTGCTAATGAGTCTGTAACACGACAAAAGCGAGGTAGACCAAGCGGTTCTAAAGATAAAAATCTTCAAAACACATGTTTAAGATGGTAAAAAAGAGGATACAATAATTTTCACAAGACCTGTTGTCATAGATGATAAGGTCCCAGAAGAACCTCAGCCGCCATAACCTATTGAGAATAAAGAAATATCAATCGACTATGTCACTACAAGAAACAACGGAATCGCAATAATATTCACCTAGATGAAATTTTCGCTTACAATGTAGTGTTCAACATTATGGAAGAAAATAATAACATTGAACCTACTTCTATTGAAGAACGTTGGTGTAGAAAGGATTGGCCATTATGGAAAGATGCAATCAATGTTGAATTAAATTCCCTCGCCAAACGTTAAGTATTTGTTTGTGTAGTTCGCACACCAAATAACATACAACCAGTATGATATCGATGGATATTTGTGCGTAAGATAAATAGAAATAATACAAGGCAAGACTTGTGTCGCAAGGATATAACCAAAGACCATGTATTGATTATGAAGAAACATATTCTCTAATTGATGCAATTACCCTAAGGCATTTAATTTGTTTGGTTGTACGTGACAAACTTGAAATGCGGTTAATGGATGTTATTTGAGGCGGTGTTGGCCCTCTTTAAGGGCAACAACTTCCCGCGCATGTTCAAGGCAACCAACATTGCTCTCATCCCGAAAAAAGGCAACCCTAAGGAATGGAAGGACTATTACCCTATTAGTTTATGTAACGTTAGTTACAAAATTATCTCGAAGCTCCTCAACGATCGGCTTACCACTATTCTTCCGAAAATCATTCACCATCTTAAAACGGTTTCGTTAAAGGAAGGCTTATTGGGGATAACATCCTTTTGGCACAAGAAATGATTACCAACCTTACGAAGAGAAGGGATACATATAATATGGTGCTTAAACTTGATATGGAAAAGGCGTATGACCGGCTTGATTGGTCCTTTTTGTATCAATGTCTCACTAAACTCAGTTTCTCCTCCAAATGGGTTTGGTTTATGCGTTGTTGTGTTGAACAATGATACTTCTCGGTTCTTGTCAATGGGGCGTGTCACGGGTTCTTTGAAAGTGAGCATGGGGTGTGGCAAGGTGATCTGATTTCCCCGGCATTGTTCATTCTTGCGGCGGAATTTCTTTCCCGCAGCCTTGATCATTTCTTCGAAAATGACAAGGATCTTTATCTTGCAACGGGCGGAGGCATGCCGATTTCACATCTTGCATACGCCGATGATTGTATCATCTTTATTCGGAGGGACTTCTAATAACATGTGCAAACTTGTGGATTTCCTTAATCTTTATGAAATGATTTCCGGCCAACGCATTAATGCCACGAAGAGTTGCTTTGTTGCGCCTCCTCATCTTGATGCCGTGCATGTCCATTCGATTGAGCTTCTCACCGGATTTTCTCGCGGTTCTCTTCCCAATCTTTACCTTGGGACACCTTTCATTAGGGGCCGAATGAAATTCTCTGTTTTCAATGATTGGATCGAACAAGTTCGAAGTCTCATTAGCGGGTGGGAAATGCGGTTTTTGAACTTCGGAGGAAGACTCATTCTTATTAAGAGTGTCTTATGTGCCATTCCTATCTATCTTTGTCAAGTGCTTGAGCCCCCGTTGAGTGGATTGAAGAACTTGAACGTATGTTCGCGAGATTTCTTTGGGGGTCCATCGATGAAAGACGCAAACAACATTGGAGGAGTTGGGACCGGATTTGTAGGCCTTATATTCACGGCGGTCTTAATGTCAAATCACTTCAAAGTATGATTGACGCCTTCGGGATTAAGCTTTGGTAGCATATGCGGTCTTAAGACTCACTTTGGGGTCGATATATGTTGCATAGATATACTAATAGGGCAGATTTCTTGTGCATTCATGGATGGGAGTCGAGTGTGTGAAGCGACTTTCCCGGGTTGCGATTCTTGCTCAACTAGACATGTTTTGGAACGTTAAAAATGGTGAAGCTTGGTTTTGGTTGGACCATTGGATTCATGGTGACATTCTTCAACCGAAATTGGATGCTTAAGTTGACTACTCTCTCAAAGTCCGTGACTTTTGGGATGGAGATGGATGGGATATTCAAAAGCTTGATGAGTACCTTGATGAGGTTGATGTTGTTTGTATCCTTGAGCTTGGAGTGAAGGTAGTGATATGCCGATTTGGAAGCTTGAACCACATGGCCACTTATCTACTAAGTCGGCATGGCGAATGATGAATATGATGTCGAGTTCGAGTGGTCTTTATAGATTTTTGTGGCATAAATTCATCATGCTAAATATTTCTTTCTTTATGTGGAGGCTCACACAAAACCTCATTCCCGTGGACAAAAATCTTAAGCTTGTGGATATGGCTTCAATGTGTACTTGTTGTGGTCAAGATGAAGAATATATGCAACATCCTTTTTGGTCTTGTAAGGTCGCTAAAGAGGTGTGGTCGCACTTTTTTTATCTCTTTCATATTAAGCAACCGGTCGAGCTTTCATGGCAAAATATTCTCGCATTTTGGATTCGGGTGCGGCGCCACACTAATCCCGGACACATTAGAGTGATTCTCCCGATCTTCATCCCTTGGTTCTTGTGGTCGGCATGAAATGATTTGAGGCATAGGCGTACTCCAATAGAAGCTTGTAAAATTATTGCCAAGACCGTTCGGCATGTTCATGAACTCTTCACGATCAAGCCGTGTGATTAGTCATTTTGGAAGGGTTCGAAACATGTTGCGGCCATTTGGGGTGTCAAAATGATGCGCAAACATCCTAAGCCCCCGATTGTTGTCAAGTGGAGACCGTGTGAGTTTGGAGGAGACTAGTCAAAAGGTCAAGGTTCTTGTTGAAAGGGATCGTGCCGAATGGAGCTATATTCGATTTCCAAAAGTTGTGTAAGTGTTCCGTCCCTCTCTACCACATTCATCCATACACTTTATACACTTTTTAGAATGTAGTATTCTAAGCCAAATTTTTGCTCGTTTGGCTCACGACCCCTCTTCCTTTGTATTCGATTTTACACGAGAGAAGTTGGTATGCTATCGTTGGTCACTAAACACACACTTGCGCAAGGTTCCTTGGTCAGCTTCACTCACTTCCTTGCACACTACCGAAGGTATTTGTACCATATGGATGAGTTGTTGGTGTGGTCCCATTCCCCTCTCAAGATACACCGTTCGACCCTTCGGGGAGTTCCACAATTTCCTTTTCCCTTGTTTCTTCCTCAAACCCTTACATACACTTGGCCTTTGTAAAAACACATTTAATCATGTGATTGCACGAAATTATCTCGTTTGCGTTTCTTACACTCAAGTGCATTTGGCCAAGACTTTGGCACTTTATTGTACACACACACACGGCCAAGTGCACTTGAAGATCCATGCACTTTGCACTTTCGAAGGTTTGGGCTTCAAGATTGAGTACTTGACTTTTCATTTATTCGATTTGGTTGTATTTGAGTTTCATTTATGCCAATTGGAATGTGAGATTTGTACTTGTCATTTTTGGATTGCTTGCTTTTGGGTTTTGGGTTCTTGGGACTGGGGGTGGTGGGCTCCTTGCTCGATCTTTTGCGAATTCAAGATGTGGGTTGTTCGCGGCTTTTGGAGGGGTTGGGGTTCTTTTGTGGTTTGAAATTGTAGGACCGTGGATTGACACAACACTTTTTGAGAGTTAAGCTGGAATTGCCTTAACTCTATTTTGATCTTCTTGATAATGTTAATGTGCAGCGGAAGTAAGAACACAAGAAGATATAATTTTAAGAAGTTTTCAATATTATTAAAAACTTCCGAGCCTTAGGCGAAATAACCATAAAGGTTTTATCAAAAACGTTCCTCACAACAATTCACTCACGCTCTTTGTTGATCGGACTCAACGAAGCAGACAAGTAAGAACTGCTTAACTTCTATGAACTAGACTTAAGCAGTTGATACAAAAACTTCGCAAAACCAAATGAAGACAATACAAAGAATAATTAATCCCTTGGATTATTGGCACGATTGTCTTGTCTTCATCTTTATGAACTTCACATCTTTATAGATTTCTTGAGTCTTGAACGCCAAGATGTGTTGTTCACAGTTTTGGTAACTCTTGTTGTTTCCTTGTTGAATATTGCCTTCTTTGTGAACTTCAAATCTTTCCTGAGAACGTGTTTCCATTATTACTGATTTAACAAGGCAACACATCTTCTTCAATTCACAGAATCTTGGAAAGAATCACAGTTGCAGAGAATCCAATATTGTTTCCTTCTTTTGAAACCGTGTGAGTTGACTATTCAACTTAGCTTGAATTATGGAAACTTCAAGTAAGGAATCTTCCAAAGCCCTTCCTTATGTTTAAGATACTTTCCTGGACATAAACATAAACAACCAAAAACGTGGAACTTGATTAATAAGTGAATAAGGCAAAACTTAATTTTGGCAAGTAAAGAACAGTTTTCGCAAAAGCTCTCGGCTTTCAATGTTATCCAATGTTAACCCAACATCGTCTAACATTGTACCGTCTAACATTGATTCCAGAAAACCTGCACTTTCAATCTTCCCCTTTTTGCCTTTCTACACAAAACGAATACATGTTCCAATCAAGTCTTATATCCTGAAAGTTATAATCAACAAGAAACAAATTAAACTACCAAACTGCTCCCCCTTAATACAAGATATCATAATCAAAGTTAAATTAACAAATACATGAATAAAGGTCATCACTACAATCACATATGTACATATGTTCAGACCTCAACATTCATCAATGTTGCCTCAACATTGAAACCAGTAAGTTTCCTGCATAAAGGTTAACAAGAAAAACAGTTCAAAAAGTTCCTTCATAAGGAATAGCAGTTAAGAACAATTAGAGCAGTTCAACAGTAGTACTTAGATATACAGGCCATAGCTAAAATATCAAGGACAAGCCCCTTGATCAAATAAAACCAAATAGAGATTAATGTACCAGCAGTTCATAGAAACAGACCATAAACTAAAAGACTAAAATAAAATTGGAACTACTCTCCCCCTTTTTGTGAAGAAGGGAGTTTCTCCAAATTTTTCACAATGTCCTCCAGTTCTTTTAGGCGTTCCTTCCTCTCCTCGATCTCCCTCTCAGTGTCAGCAATCTGCCCCCTATACCAGTTCAGCATATGATCAACAAAAGCAGAAGTAATGACCATGCAATCTTCCTCCTTGGACATAGGCACTGAAGTTCCAGCAAACTCCTGAGCCTTCTTCTTTTCAGCCCTTGGTCTCACCACTCCTTTTGGGTTCCATGGAAGGTCTCTCACCTTTGATCCAGACAGGTAGCTTGAGAGAATTGTTAATTCAGAATCATTCTTCCTCCAGCCCACAGTGACACTTGTCTTCAATCCTTGATTGCCAAGGATTTTGCAGATGAGTAAGGGATATGGTAGCATCCCATTCTTCCTTCCAGCAACCTCAGACATAGACTTCACAATCCTCTTCCACATGTTTACAGCTAGCCCATTCTTGATTTTGTACACCAAGATTGCTGATTCCTTGGTAAGTATAATCACATTCTTGCTTGGCAGCCAGTTGAAACAAGCTATCTTGTGTAAGACAGCACTCATGGAGGTGAGTTTTGTGGTTGGCAGAGCATCTCTCTAGATTTTGACCAACCCTCCAGTCAAGTCTTCCATTACATCATCATAGTAGGGGTCCTCAGATTCATCAGTAGTAGGGAATCCACAGATCTTGTTGATGGTGTATGGGTCAATGTTGAAGACTCTCCCCCTCACCCAAGCCTTTCCAAATTTTGGTGATCTGTAGTCCCTGATCCATTTGGAGAGATTAAGGTAGAACTTCATGACAATCTCAGGAGCATAGTCACTCAGCTCCATCACTGACTGTTGCAGTCCTCTTGCCTCAAGCAAGTCCATCACTTTGTTCTCTTTGAAATTGGCCATCTCTATAGCTCTTTCAGTGTGAATCTCTCTTCTTTTGAAGGCATCTCACTTCTTCTCCAACTCTTGAGAGAGATAGTAGGGAGAATAGCAGTTCTCCTCCTCCTCAGGGTAGACCACATATAGCCCATCAGTGTACTCCTATGTTCCTGATGTTGTCCCAACATCAGCAGCAACATCCTGCTCCTCCTCAGTTTCCTCTTCCTTCTCCTCTTCTTCTTCCTCATCCTCAACATCCAACACCTCTACTTCCTCTTCCATCACTTGCTTTCCTTTCCTCTTTCTCTCAGCAGCAGCAGCCTTCTTCTCTTCCTCAGCTTTCTTCTCATCCTCAGCAGCCCTCTTCCTAGCTGATCTCTCAGCCCGTCTTTTCCTGGCCTCAGCCCTAGCCTTAGCAGACTCAGACATATTTTTCAATTTCTCCCCATTGCCTTTTCTCTTTTTATTTTGAGCCCTAATCCACTTCCTCACCATCTTGTCAACAGACACATCCGCAGATATCTCCACAGATTTTTCAACAGAGCCACTACCCTCCCCCTCAACAGGTATATCAGCATCAAATTTAGGGATGGGTTCAGCAGTGTTTACCTCAGTTTCAGGCTCATTGGTGATGGGAGTGGTTGGTTCCACTGTTGGCTTAACATTGGAGGTCGATTCTCCCTGTTTGGTCTTCTTTCCTCGTCGCACATAGGGGATCGCCTTCCTCTTAGCAGCAACACGGGCCTCAACTGTTTTTGCAGCAGCACTTCTAGTGTGTGAGCGAGTGCGTGCAACAGTGGGTTCATTTACTAGGGCAACATCTGCAAGAGTTTGCATGGGAGACTTGCTTGCCATTGTTAGTAGAGAAGGTTTGAGAGAATTTGCAGAGAGAAAACGAGAGAATTTGAGAGCAGAGAGTAATTTTGCAGTTAAGCACAAATAATAACCTTGCAAGCACAAATAAGGAAAATAGGGTTTTGATTTTTGAATTAATCGTGAATTAAGGAAAGAGAATGAATGTAAGTGGGCAGTTACCAAATTTGAACCATGAAAAACTTTCCCACTATGTTTTCCCGCGCACAAGCTTTGATATTTAATTAACAGTTAACCAGAGCGGTTTTTAGAAAAAAACTGAAAACTTATAAGTTCCTGTTTTCAATGTTGATCTGTGAATGTGCACAATGTTGGGATAACATTCAATAACATTCAAAACCGAAGGTGGAGGTACAGGCGTCACCAAGGCAAATTCATGTGAGAGCTTGAGATACATCCAAAAATACATCTGAAACTTAACCAATATAGCAAGTGAGTACCTCAGACATATTGTTCAGATCAAAATCATGAGTAAGCAACATAGATAACAAGAAACACACAGAGATAAACAGTTATGAATTCAAGGAACAATTCACTTCCACAACATAGAAAGTCACAGAACAGTGTGTCACATGCAGTATGTCACCCAATTGTATGCCTCAACACATGAATTATACTCCCCCTAAGCCTAAACCGACACAACTCACAAACAAGAAAGAAAACAATGCAGTTCTATATGAATGCAACAATGTAATGTCAAATAGGCAGATGGTAAACACAAATGAAAAACTCATCAAACCAGCACAGTCACATCTCTTTAAAATCTTTATTATTTTCATAACTCATCTGAACAAAAACTGAAGGTTGCTAAACACAAAGTTAATGTCACAACTGAATGAGGGCAGCCTGAACTCCACACACCCCAGTAACAACATTAACAGCAGCAAGTTAGGCAAGTACAAAGGCCTTGAATGTTGGCATTTCATTTATCATGCATCCCAACACCCCAATTCCTTATGCATACTTGTTTACCAACCTGCATTCAAGAAAATCACCAAGTGATCAGTGCTACTAAATGTAAGAAATCTAAACCTCAAACACCCTAGTAGAAAAGATCACCCTCATGTGTTCCTTGGCCAAACAAACAGGAACATGTAAATAAGCACAACTGAGTAACAGTGAAGTTGTCAACATCATGCACCCCAGCTTCTCCACATGTCCTGTACACCTTCCATATGAATAAGACACAACTGAATAGACATCAAAGTAGTGAACTTTGTGTACCCCAGCTTCTCCATATGTTAGGCAATCACAACCTCAGACAAACAGAAGAGTTTTATTAACCTTTTCAAAACCAAAGATGTGAAACTGATAACTAGAGAGAGTTGTTAATCAAAGAGTTCAGCCACACAAACCAAATATGGCAAAACAATGATAAAATGAGACTAAAAAAGAAATGCAACTCAACAAAGGAATAACAACAGAATACCTACTACACCACAACCAATATACCAGTGCTAGTCAGTGGTGTTATGACAACACTGGTTTTCTCAACATTTTCACATATCACACATGCCAAGAGATTTCCTCAGGCTGAAGAATCTTTCACTATCTAAAGGTTTTGTGAACATATCAGCTAGCTGATTTGTTGTCTCAATATGTTCAATGTTGATTATTTTGTCCTCTACCATATCTCTTAGGAAATGATGCCTTATGTCTATATGCTTAGTTCTTGAATGTTGGACAGGATTCCTAGAGATACTTATGGAACTTAGATTGTCACAGAACATGAGAAGTGTATCACTATCTAGCCCATAATCTGAAAGCATGTGTTTGAGCCACACAAGTTGGGTAACACAGCTGCCAGCTGCTACATATTCTGATTCAGCAGTTGATAATGAAACACAATTCTGCTTCTTGCTATACCAGGAGACCAAATTATTCCCCAAATAAAAACAGCCCCCACTTGTGGATTTCCTGTCATCCACATCACCTGCCCAGTCAGAGTCACTGAAACCAACCAAGTTAGTGTTAGTGTCATAAGAGTACCAAATGCCTAAAGGTGAAGTTCCAGCGATATATCTAAGAATCCTCTTCACAGCAATCAAGTGAGACTGCTTTGGATCAGCTTGGTACCTAGCACAAACACATACTGAAAACATGATGTCAGGTCTAGAGGCAGAGAGATATAGCAAACTACTAATCATGGATCTGTACAATGTTGGGCCAACATTGCTACCCGTGCCATCTTTTGTTATCTTCACTGAAGAGGACATAGGAGTTTTGCAAGGCTTTGATTCTTGTAGCTCAAATCTCTTCACCAGATTCCTTGCATACTTCTCCTGGTTCAGAAAAATACCATTCTCCAGCTGGTTGACTTGTAGTCCCAGAAAGTAGTTAAGCTCACCAATCATGCTCATCTCAAATGTTCCTGTCATAGACTCAACAAATTTGTCTAAAGTAGACTTGTTAGTAGAGCCAAATACTATATCATCCACATATATTTGAGCAATGCATATATCAGAGCTTTTTCTAAGGACAAACAATGTTCTATCTCCATCTCCTCTATTGAAGCCTAAGCCTAACAGAAAATCTGTTAGCCTCTCATACCAAGCTCTAGGGGCCTATTTTAAACCATACAAAGCCTTTTCAAGTTTGTACACATGGTCAGGATGTCTAGGGTCAGCAAAGCCTTTAGGTTGTTCTACATAAACCTCTTTGTCAATTAAACCATTCAGAAAGGCACCTTTAACATCCATTTGGTAAAGTTTAATTCTAAGACAGCAAGAAATAGCAAGAAGTAATCTAATTGATTCTATCCTAGCTACTGGAGTAAAAGTCTCATCAAAATCTATACCTTCTACCTGAGTATAACCTTGTGCAACCAACCTAGCTTTGTTCCTCATAATTACACCATTCTCATCAGTTTTATTTTTGAAAATCCATTTTGTACCTATTACATTCACATGTGATGGCCTAGGTACTAGATTCCAAACTCTGTTTTTGGTGAATTGTAAGAGTTCCTCTTGCATGACATTAATCCAGTAACTATCCTTAAGAGCTTCAGTTACATTCTTAGGTTCAATGGAGGACACAAAGCAAGAAGCATTTTCAATAGTACATGAAGAAGACATACAAACACACAACTTAGCCATATCCTTGTAATTTACCCTTTCTTTGTTGCGTGTTCTTACTCTTTCAGTAATTTGACCAATTACTTGAGAGGCTGGATGATCTCTTTGTATTCTAAGAGGGGGATCTCTTCTGGATACAGGAACCACTTCATCTTCAGAATCTGACAGCACCGATGTTGGCCTAACATTGGGGGTTTCTGGTGTTAAGTCAACATTTGTTCCAGTTTCTAGTTCAGCATTTCCAGTGTCTGTGTTCAATGTTGAGTCCAATGTTGGAGTAACATCTGAACCAGTGACTTCTTCAGTACCTGCAGAAACAGTTAAATCATCAAATATGACATTCCCTGATTCTTGAACAGTATGCAATCTTGGATTGTAGACCCTGAAAGCAGCACTATTAGGAGAATACCCAACAAATATACACTTTTCACTTTTGGGATCAAATTTGCTCAAATAGTCTCTATCTTTTAGCAAATAGCAGTTAATACCAAATTCATGAAAGTGTGCTACTGTTGGTTTTGAACCCTTCAAGATTTCATAAGGTGTCATAGTAGTACCAGGTCTAAGATAAACTCTATTACTAATATGACATGCAGTATTCAAAGCTTCAGCCCAGAGTTTCTTAGATAGGTTTTTAGAATTCAACATAACTCTAGCCATCTCTTGAAGTGTTCTATTCTTCCTCTCAGCAATACCATTTTGCTGAGGTGTCTTAGGTGCAGAGAACTCATGGAAAATGCCTTTAGATTCACAGAAATTAGCAAAGCTTACATTTTCAAACTCTTTTCCATGGTCAGACCTAATTCTTCCTACAGAAGTGCCATAAAGATTCTTAATACTAGCATGCAAAATTTTGAATGTGTTGAATGCCTCTGATTTTTCTTTCAAAAATTTAATCCATGTATATCTTGAAAAATCATCAACAATAACAAAAACATACTTCTTACCATTCAGGCTACTAACCTCAATAGGACCCATGAGATCCATATGTAGCAATTCAAAGCACTTATTAGTTATAGGGTTAGTACTTTGTACCTGTAGTGGTGGATGAACAACCTTTGTTTGTTTACCTTTCATGCAATCTTCACAAACAATTTTACCTGGGCTAGTCAACTTAGGCAGTCCTCTTACAGCCTCTAACTTCTGTAGTTTCTCCAGATTCCTATAGTGCACATGTCCTAACTTCTTGTGCCACATGACAGATTCATCTACCTTGGCATGGTAGCATTCTGCTTCATCTTGAGCAAGATAGCAGTTATCCTTTGATCTTGTACCTGTCATGACACGGACATTGTCACTATTAAACACATCACATGAACTTTTATCAAAAGTAACTAGCATATTGTCATCACAAAGTTGACTTATGCTAATTAAATTTGCTTTCAATCCTTCAACCAACAACACATCCTTGAGTGGTGGAAATCCTTCAACATCCAATACTCCTTTTCCAATGATTTTCCCTTTAGTGCCTCCTCCATAGGTAACTGTTCCAACAGTCAAAGGGATTACATTTTTCAGGTTGTCAATGTTTCCAGTCATGTGCCTTGAGCATCCACTGTCAAAATACCACTTACCTGAAAGGTTAGAGTAAACAACAGAAAAGACAACATTGCAAACAATTTTAACCTTAGGAGTTTTTATCTTCTCAGTCCAGGTTCTACTTTTATGTCCTTCAGATTTGTTACCTAATGTTGGGATAACATTCAGATCAGAGGTTTTCCTAACATTGGTACAACTATTAATTACTGTTTTCTTCTCAATCACAATATTATATTTTTTACAACAAGGCTTAATGTGACCAGGTTGAAAACAATATTGACAGATAAAAGTAGGCCTTTTCACAGTGTTGGAAGAGATTTCACAACTCAAGTTATTGCTATCCTTGATAAAACCAGCTTTCATGTAGGCAGAATTAACATCTTCAGAGGGAGGTTTCTCAACATAGCCCAAACTAATTTTACCTTGATTTCCCATACTCAGCACTTCATCAAGCAGAGATGTAGAAGAGTTCCACTTGTTAATGGTTTGTTCAGCTTTTTCTAATTTTACCTTTACCTCTTTCAACTCAGCCTCAGTTTTGTCAAGGTCTTTCTCATACAGTTTCAGCATCTCCGTCATGCATTCAATCTCTTCCTTCAAGCTTTTGTTGCTCTTGATGAGTTTGTGATTCTCAAGCAGCAGTTTGTGGTAGATAGACTTCAGGTCTTCAATGATTTCCTCCTGGGACATTTCACCTTCAAAGAAGTATTCTTTATCTAGATCCACTGTGCCATGAAAACAATCAAAGTTAGATTCATCAAAGTAGAACGCAAGATAAGGTTCAGAATCAGTATCATATTCATCCCAATCTGCAAAGAATGTCTCCTGTTCTGATGTTGGATCCTGAATGTTGGGGTAACATTGAGATCCGAAGCAGTTCAGGGAGTCTTTTGGTGTCCAGTCAATCTAAGTGAGTAGCGCAGCAGTTTGAAGCTCTTCTGATTGTTCTTCAACTTCTCCAGAACTAAATTCATCTTCATTGAAATCATCTACACAAACCCAATGAGAATTTCCTCTTTTTCTAAGAGTGTTAGCACATTCATTAGCCATATGACCATATCCTTTACATTCAAAACATTAAACATCTTTTAACTTATCATCTTCTAAAGGAGTAGGTTTTGATGCCATGTACTTCACAAACTTAGGAGGTAATTTCTTGTAACCTGTGGAACTATTACTAAGGTTCTTCTCTTTACCTTTTCCTTTAAGATTCAACTTATTGAACTTCTTAGTAATTTTCCCATAGTTTGAAGAAATTATTTCAAAATCATCATTACTTTCATTGTCAAGATTAGAACCTCTTAAAGCAACATCCCTATGTTTGCTAGGTTGTGAGGCAAGCTCCATCTCAAATTCTCTAAGAGTATTCATCAAGACTTGAAACTATAGATTAGCAAGGTTTCTAGATTCACTCATTGCAATTTTCTTGAGAGAAAATTTAGGTGACAGTGTTCTCATAGCTTTATAAACCATTTCTTGATTAGTCATAGCAAAACCTAGATTTTCACATTGGTTAGCAATATCAAGAATTTTCTCAAAATAACTGTCAACACTTTCATCTTCTCCCATCTCAAGTTTTTCAAATTGCAAAAGCAGTTGTCTATATTTAAAATCTTTAACAGCAGAATCTCCTTCACAATGCAATTCAAGTATATCCCAAGCATGTTTGGCTTTTGTACAATTCTGGATTAACTTGAACATGTGATGATTAACCCAACTAAAGATAGCATTAAGAGCTTTTTCATTAGAGTTATAGAGACTTACCTCTGCTGCTGTCCAGTCTGCTTCTGGTTTTGGAACTAGATCACCTTCACCATCTCTTGGTAATGTTGGAAGAGAGTATCCATTGATCACGGATTGCCAGGCTCGAATATCAATAGCTTTGATGTGAGACCTCATCCTGATCTTCCAATATGCATAATTGGAGCCATCCAAAACTGGAATCCTATTGGTATTAGGATTGACACTGTCCATGGTGTTGTATCACCTCCAAACCACCAGTGTAGTCGGTGTTTGGCTCTGACGTCAATTGAAATTGTAGGACCGTGGATTGACACAACACTTTTTGAGAGTTAAGCTGGAATTGCCTTAACTCTATTTTGATCTTCTTGATAATGTTAATGTGCAGCGGAAGTAAGAACACAAGAAGATATACTTTTAAGAAGTTTTCAATATTATTAAAAACTTCCGAGCCTTAGGCGAAATAACCATAAAGGTTTTATCAAAAACGTTCCTCACAACAATTCACTCACGCTCTTTGTTGATCGGACTCAACGAAGCAGACAAGTAAGAACTACTTAACTTCTATGAACTAGACTTAAGCAGTTGATACAAAAACTTCGAAAAACAAAATGAAGACAATACAAAGAATAATTAATCCCTTGGATTATTGGCACGATTGTCTTGTCTTCATCTTTATGAACTTCACATCTTTATAGATTTCTTGAGTCTTGAACGCCAAGATGTGTTGTTCACAGTTTTGGTAACTCTTGTTGTTTCCTTGTTGAATATTGCCTTCTTTGTGAACTTCAAATCTTTCCTGAGAACGTGTTTCCATTGTTACTGATTTAACAAGGCAACACATCTTCTTCAATTCGCAGAATCTTGGAAAGAATCACAGTTGCAGAGAATCTAATATTGTTTCCTTCTTTTGAAACCGTGTGAGTTGACTATTCAATTTAGCTTGAATTATGGAAACTTCAAGTAAGGAATCTTCCAAAGCTCTTCCTTATGTTTAAGATACTTTCCTGGACATAAACATAAACAACCAAAACCGTGGAACTTGATTAATAAGGGAATAAAGGAAAAACTTAATTTTGGCAAGTAAAGAACAGTTTTCGCAAAAGCTCTCGGCTTTCAATGTTATCCAATGTTAACCCAACATCGTCTAACATTGTACCGTCTAACATTGATTCCAGAAAACCTGCACTTTCATGGTTTTTGTGTTGGTTGAGTGTCGGGTTGGGGGTAGGGTTGGGTTTCATTTTTCAACTGCTTGGCTCCGTGGATACCGTTCGTTTGACATTTGGAGCTCCTCGGCCTTGCATGCTAGTGATTGCCTTGATTGGAGTTCTACCTTTTGTACGTTCGATTTTTTACCGCTCATTGCAGTTTCAAGACCGCACATCCTTGGCGGTCAATTCATGAAGTTTGGTGATCAAATGGACCTCTACATCAACAAAGAGTGCGAGAAGGTATATTGTATGATGCTTAAGTTCGTTGCCATACGTCGCGACCACTTCACTCTCGGAAGATTCGACACGTTTGGGCTACGTGTTGCTCTTGGACAGTTTTGGCCCATTATCACGATCAAAGTTTGGGACGTCTTTCTATTGAGATTCAAATGCTTGCACGCTGTCATTCTACTCAAATGGAAGATCATCATTGACATCTTTTATTGTAACTATAAGAACAAATCTAGATGTGTTAGCTTAGTTCTCATTTCCTTGTATCACTTCCTTCTCTTGAGGTACTCGATTTGTGAGTATGCTCTTTCTTGTATGTTTTTCATAACTAGCCTCCATTGTGGAATTAAACATATCCTTTTACGAAAGACCAAAGCCGAGTTGCACACTCCATCTTTGGGTGGGATTCTTGGATGCGGCTCTTTTGGGGACAATGTTTACGACCATAACGGAATCCACCTTACTATTTTTGGCCATCATGTGAGGAGGAGCAAACAAACTTCATCTCAAAAGATCAAAACTGACTCACACACTCCACTTTTGGGTGTGATTGTTGGATGAGATCCTTTTTGGATTTTTGTTTGTGACTTCATTTCGGTCTCGTTTTGGTTTGAGGGGCATAACTTTAAGCCCCCATAGTTTTGTTGTGATTTTGCTCTTGCTTGGTTGGGGACTCCAAGCATGAGTTGCATTGTGTAGTCCTCTTTCTTATTTATAAAACATATTTTATGCTACTACCACCAAGATCCGCACCGACGACTGCTCCACCTGGGCTCGCGCCAAAGGTTTTGCAGCAACCACCGCGCCCTCCTACTCATCGAGACCTGGCACTTGCCCCGACGACCGGGTTTAGGTCGTGCCCTTAAGCGCTATCCATTTTCGGGGCTAGTTGATTTGGCAGGTGAGTTGTTACACACTCCTTAGTGGATTTCGACTTACATGACCACCATCCTGCTGTCTTAATTGACCAACACCATGCCAAAAATGGCCCACTTGGAGCTCTCTATTCCTTGGCACGGCTCAACAAAGTAGTCGTGCCGTCCTACCTATTTAAAGTTTGAGAATAGATCGAGGGCGTAGCGCCCCTGATGCCTCTAATCATTGGGTTTACCCTATTGAACTCGCACTCGAGCTCTAGCTATCCTGAGGGAAACTTCGGAGGGAACCAGCTACTAGATGGTTCGATTAGTATTTCGCCCCTATACCCAAGTCAGATGAACGATTTGCACGTCAGTATCGCTGCGGCTCTCCACCAGAGTTTCCTCTGGCTTCGCCCCGCTCAGGCATAGTTCACCATCTTTCGGGTCCCGACAGGTATGCTCACTCGAACCCTTCTCAAAAGATCAAGGTCGGTCGACGTTGCACCCCTCCATGAGGATCGCGCCAATCAGTTTCCTTACGCCTTGTGGGTTTTCGCACCCGTTGACTCGCACACATGTCAGACTTCTTGGTCCGTGTTTCAAAATGGGTTGAATGGGGAGCCCATAGGCCAGCGCCCGGAGCACGCAGTTGCCGAAGCACGAGCGTATCAAATGCTCAGGCTTTGGCCGCCGCCTCAATCCGCGCTGGTCCACACCCTGAGTCGGTTGGTCGACCGGCTCTCGCCGTTCCACATCCGACCGGGATGCACCATCGGCCCCCATCCACTTCCCTCCCGACAATTTCAAGCACTCTTTGACTCTCTTTTCAAAGTCCTTTTCATCTTTCCCCCACAGTACTTGTTCGCTATCGGTCTCTCGCCCGTATTTGGCCTTGGACGTAATTTACTACCCGAATGGGGCTGCATTCCCAAACAACCCGACTCGCCGACAGCACCTCATGGTGCGACAGGGTTCGGGCACAACAGGGCTCTCACCCTCTCCGGCGCCCCATTCTAGGGGACTTCGGCCCTATCCGTTGCTGAGGACGCTTCTCCAGACTACAATTCGGACAACTAAGTCTCCGGATTCTCAAGTTGGGCTATTCCCGGTTTGCTCGCCATTACTAGGGGAATCCTTTTAAGTTTCTTTTTCTCCGCTTATTGATATGCTTCAACTCAGCGGGTAGTCCCGCCTGACCTGGGGTCGCGGTCGAAGGCATCTTGAAGGCGCCATTAGGTCAAATTAATTCCCAAGCGAGCAACGGTGACAGTCACGACAACACGCGAATTGAGTGTTCAACCACCAGTTGTCGTGACATCCGCCGATGCGTGACCGCATTTGGGCTGTCCGTGCACCAGAGTGCACGGGATGCCATACTCTGCCCCCTACCCGGTGAAAAAGAATCGCATTTTGCAATTCACACCAAGTATCACATTTTTCTACGTTCTTCATCGATGTGAGAGCCGAAATATCCGTTGTCGAGAGTCGTTATGACTTTCAATAGAGGCCGCAATACCACCAAAGGCATGCGCGAACGGGGCGTACAGAGGCACGATGCATCTTTGTTGGTTTTCCTTGGCGCATGCCGCGCCGGGGTTCGTTATCCCGGACGACGCAAGCGTTGCTCGGGCGAAGTGGCAGGATTCAGAGCAGATTTTGCCAGCCTGAATCCCAACACCCTTTGAGGTAAAAACACACGTTCGCAAGTCTGCTATGCAGGTTTTGACAATGATCCTTCCGCAGGTTCACCTACGGAAACCTTGTCACGACTTCTCCTTCCTCTAAATGATAAAGTTCAATGGACTTCTCGCAACGTCGCGAGCAGCGAACCGCCCACGTCGCCGCGATCCGAACATTTCACCGGACCATTCAATCGGTAGGAGCAACAGGCGTTGTGTACAAAGGGCAGGGACGTAGTCAACGCGAGCTGATGACTCGCGCTTACTAGGAATTGCTCGTTGAAGACGAACAATTGCAATGATCTATCCCCATCACGACGAAATTTCAAAGATTACCCGGACCTGCCTGCCAAGGCTATAAACTCCTTGAATACATCAGTGTAGCACGCGTGTGGCCTAGAGCATCTAAGGGCATCACATACCTATTATTGCCTCAAACTTCCGCGACAGAAATATACCTTAAAGGGTAAATGTATCTCATATCCTAAAGGATAGGCAAACCGGAGGCTATCCATTTCTTGCATGTTATCTATCTTGAAGTTTTATATTGATATATATTGTTGCATATATTGTTATCCATTTTAAATGACAAGAATGTAGACATCCTTCATCAGCGAGATAAGGAGGACAAAAGAAGAAAACAAGATCCCCTATCCCCGAGATAAGGAGGACAAAAAAAAAGAAGAAGAAGATGCTGATAAAATAGCAGAGAGGTATCGCCCTTAGAGGTATCGCCCTCAGGACATATCGCTTGAAAGTCGACTGTCCATATGCCTCCATTACAAAGATGCTGGTAAAACAGTAGAGAGGTATCGCCCTTAGGACATATCGCTTGAAAATGCAATTGTCCATATGCCTCCACGACAAAGATGCTCGTAAAACAGCAGAGAGGTATCGCCCTCAGGACATATCGCTTGAAAAGGCGACTATCTATAAGCCTCCACGGCAAAGATGCTGGTAAAATAGTACAAAGGCCTCGCCCTCAGGACATATCAGTTACAACGACGAATATCCATATACCCTCGTGGTGGATACGGTAGAAATGGCACCGTCACTTCTATCAATACGGTAAAATGTTGGCAATGGCAGAGCCACACCTACCTATAAGGTAAAATGCTAGAAATGGCAGCGTCATTTCTACCTATACGGTAAAATGCCAGATATGGCAGAGCAACAACTACCTATACAGTAATATGATCGAAATGACAAGAGTTACATGTACCTTTACTGAAACATGCTAGAAATGGCAAGAGTTACATCTACCTACACGGTAACATGCGTTTACCGATACAACTTCATGCCTAAATTGGTAGAGGAATATTTACTTACGCGGTACCATGCCTATAACGGCAGAGACATACGTACCTACGCGGTATCCTGCCTTAAATGACAATCAATCATACACCCACGAGGTACCCTAACTGAAATAACAACAAATCAAATACATGATTCCTTACACAATATTCCTTTATATATTACAAATAAATAGGTTACTTTGAGACACCACGCGAATCCCAGAAATTTGCACACAAATATGAGATGACACGTTTGTATTAATTCATACAAAAATGAACAAAGACGAACCAGATTACAACATCAAGTACCAGTATGGTAACACGCCTCTTAAAGCAAAACGACTAGTACCTACGTGGTATTTCCGCCTCATACTGCACAAAAACAAGTACTTATGTGGTACCCCGCCTCTTAAGGTGCTGTAAAGCACCGAAATGAGACCCCGACTCTCAAGGCCACATAATCGTCGCCAAATGCCTCTTCTAAATCTGGCCCGAGGATGCAAAGGTCAAGCAGTTAGCTCGACGCCTACTCTGCATAATTATAATAAACTGAAGATAACACCTATATAATGGCAGAATACTGCTAGACGCTAAAAAACAGCTCGATAACATGATTAAATGAATAAATCATTCGTACCATAATTATATGACAATGGCGTTACATCCGTCACTGTACTGGGACTAAAATTACAACGAGAAACATGCTCATTGTCGCGTGCGAGGCGCGAGTCAAGAAAAAGCCCTAATTCTAGAACATGTTGCAGTCGCAGTGATTACGACATGCATATCCACTGTGAGAGTTAACATCTTACCCATACTTGTCAATCGATTCAAAAGCAATCCACTCTACATGGTACGATATGACCTTATCCATTAAAGTATTGTCAATTTCTAAATAAAGCTGACACCAACGGTAAATTCTCATCATTAATGAGATCTTCAATAATACAACTGCGACTATAAGATATATAATACAACGCTCAAAATGAACAACCACTGTTCAAATAAAATCGCTCCACATCACAACACGTGTTAGCCAAAAGATCATTCTAAGCAGCATAATATGCTATACATCAACGTAAACTATACAACTCTTTCAAAGGGTGACCAACCTACACCCCTTAGTAGCGAAAGCAAGCAATCTAATACGCACTAGGCGTAGGCCTAAGAACATCAAGAAACTTCTCTGCGTCCATCATTGCATTCATCGTTTTCACAATTACTATAGCCGAAATCCTTCCTTACAGTGACTTCTCGCTCATTACCTATCTTATCCTCTTCAAAGATTGACAAAACGCATGTTTAAGTTACATTGAAGAGAATGTTGACATCTCTCATTGGACCTATAAATGATATGGACATAACCGTCATATACAAACATTGGCCCGGTGAGCCTCCAGTTTTTCCAAATGATGTTTCATATGATTTTTGCTCTTGCTGCCACCTTGCTTGACTTCAAGAATTTTACTATCAGTTGATTCGCCTGCGGGAAAAAGGCAGAAAATACCTCAAACGGTAAATAAAATCTCCTATCTTGCAAGATGTGGCAGAGAACACCTTAACATGTCGGTTTATCTCCTATCCTATGTGATAAGGCAACAAACAACTTAGCCGGCATATTTATCCTACAATACACGACAACAGATTTCTACCTAAACAAATGATATCTCGTATCGTGAACAATAGCAACCATGCAAAATATAGCAGCAAATGCTAGAATTCAAACAAAATAGCGAATAAAGATTACGATTATCTAAAGGTTATTAGACAACCACAACAAAGGAAACATAGCTCCACTCTTACTCTCAGTTTGGACATTGCGACCTACACGTCACACCAATCAAACATGAGACTCTTCATAGCTACACTATGTGCAGGTGTTAGCTCAAAACCACCCGTGAGGTGTAAACAATACTTGAAACTACACTCTACAATAGCGTCAGCTAGAAAAATGCCCAATTAGGGTATAGTGAAACATACCTTGCGTGGCATCCAAATCATTTACCTCTCATGGTATAATGCAATATACCTTGCATGGTACTTATGCCGTAGGGCATACTCAACCTGGTATCATAGATCCTACCTCACAAGGTATAACAAGAATCATTTGTGATACAATGTCAACTACATCTACCTGTAAAGGTAACAGAAGCGCAGTCAGATACTACATTTGATAAAGTACTCGAATAATTCAAGAGGTACCTACAAAGTTGAGTTGGTTACGTACCACCTCTCCAACGCGAGACCCAGCCACACTAACGCTATGGCCGGGCTAGAACATTTAAAACTTTCACATATCCCAAATTGTTATGAGGGTAAAATCATAATAAGCAATAAAGAGCGCTCTCGTCGGTGACCCCGAGTCTCTCAATCACCCGTCAACCTAACGCAAGGTTGGTAAAAACCTGATTTTCATAAACAAGCACGTATAAACAATCGCAAGCTATAATCACAATAATACAAGCAAACATTGCACATACAAGAGCCCAAGCGGTCCAATTTGTCTCTAGCAGTAAAGCTTTTGGGGCCATGACGGCCTCGTGCGGAGAACAACCTCCTCACGTTCTACACTACTCCCTACTAAGACATATTTGTCCCTATATTATTATGGGCCCTCTTGCCCATCAACCCATAACACGAAATGGTCAAGCACCCACCTTGGTACGCACGTTATTCGATGTAGCCCTCTTGTGACCACGCGTCACACCCACCTCTATATCGTCATTTGCATCGAATATTGGCATATTACTCGAAATGCACTTCCCTAAGTGATTATAGAGTAGCAATGCATCTTAAAGTATCATGTCTCAAAAATCTCATCGAATGGCAATAACCTTGATGGTCGCCGGTACATTTAAAGATCATTACATTGAGAGCCAATCTTCGACATCAAGCATCTGTACACTATAACTTTTGCAAACATAGTTACAAATAGAATTTACGACTTCTACTTACCCGCTGGCAGTGTCCAGTAACAACATCATCAACGATAAACCACTTCGACAAATATTTGCATCCGGACAAATGGAGGGGACCAGCTTATATAATAACCACACTTGGGCTCCGGCGGCAATAGATGCCTTCCATATTGGGGATATATCAAAAACGCATATTCGATATCTACCTGATATCACTGAATTTTCGACTTCCATCTTAACCAAATTGTCCAGGAAAATGGGGGAATATCCGAGCTCTATTTTCACCATCCCAATTTGTTGTTTATGCAACTCGAAAACCGGGGGAAGTGAAGGGTATCCCTCAATAAAATACTCGAGCATACAAATCGAGTTTAGAAATTATCATCTACAACGATAACTCTTAAACTGGGGGACTACATGATATGGGTAATTCTCGCATTGGGTTGGCCCACGGGCTAAGCCCATCTTCAACTATATCGGAGATGGCCCCCGATATGTATATCGAATGTAATATTCGATACAGTACAGATCACGTGTACGTCACGTGTGCGGTCCCTGCATCCCCAGGTCTATAAATATCTGGGTTCTGCTAATCAATGTAAGCTTTAATTATTCACATACACTGCACCTCCGATATCGGGTATCCCCGATGTCAAACCCGACATAAGACTCGATATATATCTTCGATATATATATCGCTAATACCATTTTCAACATCATTTTCGACATCGCACCCGATGTCCATTCTGACGTCATCCTCGACATCACCTTCGACATAGATATTCAATATCCACGAGATACTCGACATATCAGTATACTTGATCAGTTGATTGCATAATTTACCTATCACTTATGAACTACGTCCGGCTTGATTCCCTCATAGGGATGCGTAGGCAGCTTGGGATAACCCGAGTCCAGTCTGAGATCATCAAAGACCTATCTTCCCCTCACCACGTCGCTTGGATTACATGTGTGTGAAGGACAAATCTGGTTCTAGTGCGGCCTAGAACCAACATGATGTGGAGTGTTTCGTTAGCATTCCAAGCCAGCAGACGATAACGCACCAAATCACCCCTGATTAAACAACAAGCTCATGGGACTCTCATTGGATGGTGGGTGTCGGTGCTTTCTTCATTAGTTATCTTCTTTCAATGTATTTCATCTCTAGCAAATATATTGTTGGTATTCCAGAGTTGTTCCTTGATCTCTTCCAATATGTTCACTAGTTCCGCATTGATGTCCCATTTGTTGATGCTAGTGATACTCTGCATGCTCTCCTTCTCATAGCTAGATCAATAGTGTAGTAACTTACGGATTCCATGTTCTTCTACAAAGAACAAAAATAAAATATTTTCACAAGAAAATAATTGAGAAGTTAGATTAGAAAAAGTCTTATGAATTCTAAGAGACGTGGGAATTATATATGTGATTATGGATCAAGAAATAAGAGTTTTAAATAAAATTTGGTAATTTTGCATAAGTTGTATAACTCTTCATATTAATTGTAATCACAACAGAAATAATTCATGTATATTCTTGGAATTTAATCATAAAAGAAGTATAAGTATAGTAGGGACAGTAAGGGATAGAGATTGCTCAACCAATTTTTGTAGATTCTAATTGCTGCATGTCTCTTTTTTTCATACGCACTGAGATACATTCACCAGAAGACAAGTTTGAGGCGCGATGGGGCCATCGCGCATCCCATCGCGCATGAAAGATGCAATGTAAACTTTGACCCGGTATTGGACACGGTGTCTTCTGGAATCCTGGTGCCTCGAAATCAGATACCGGTCTTCATCGCGCGTGTGAGGGAATGTAAGCAGTGGTAGCGCGTGAGATCGTGCCCTCTTCTGAAAAATGCTGCTCCACATGGTCTAATTCATGTTGTCCTTACTTTTGTCCAATGTCGTCTTGCTTTTGTGCGGTTCGTCTCGACATTTATATCTTCTTTCACTTTCTTCATTTTTCCTATCTTGGTTGTTAGCTCAACATACATTTGAAAACAAATATGCTATATATGACTCAAAACAAAACAACTAAAAATTGAACTAAATTGCAAGACTCAAAAAATAAAAAATTACTAATGTGGGTTACCTCCCACACAACGCTTAGTTTTACGTCGGTTAGCTCAACACTATTGATGGATTCATGGAGGTTCGAATATTCTGATGAGACTCAAATCTTCAAAATATGACAGTGTATCAGCTCTAGGCGATTTTTTCGCCTTCTTCCAACAGAGATTCTTTGGCATAACCTTGCTTTCCAACCTCATGTCTTCTTCCATCGTTACTTGTATATGAACTCTTTTTCTTTTAGCCTTCCTATGCAGGGGCTTACGACTTCCTTGTTGCATAGCACTCCTCTTCAAATTTCCATCTTCATCTAACACTACTCACAAATGATATCTTTCTCTTTTGGCTTTCCTATATAGCGGTTTGCAAGATCCATGTAGCAACCTTTTTATATGGGATTGGAATATGGTGCTTTCTTTCTCCTTGCCTTTCGATGAAGTGGTTCAAGAATTCCATGAAGTAGTTTTTTAGATCTCAAAATAGTGGATTAGGCATAGTTGGCCATCTTTTTTTTCTTCACCTTTTGATGAGGTGGCTCTCCATTTCCAATTCCTAATCCTGCATATGTTAGATATTCAGATTCAACACATTGGAAATTAAAGTTGTCGTAACTCATTTGATTCTCCAATTTAGACTCTTCAATTGTAGACGCGTAATCAAGAAGCCATTTAGTATTTGAATCCACAATCTGTCATTCTTCGTCGGCTTCTCCTTCAATGCAACCATATCTTCAATTGGTAGGAGTGGTTCCACTTTTAAATTGTTGTCCACGTCAAATTCTAAGTAGAACTCGATCTTCTTCACTACTAGCCTTGAGTATTTGATCACTCACTTGTATCTCGAATATGTTATTTTGTGCATGAATAATAGGCATTAGCTCTAGGTCAATCTTTACATGTGTAATGATGACATGTGGTTCTGTCTATAGATTTTCCACGACGTCAATTTGAGGTGCTTCATGATTATCTTCTTCTATTGCAACTTGTTTGCTCACCTCAATTACATTATTGACTGCATCAACCACGTGTGGGTCTTTCTCTGTGTTGGTTGGTACTTCACATTGTGTTTTTGAAGTGATACATGGAGTTGGTACCATCACAAATTCGACCATATTGAGAAGAAGGTTCAGTCTTGCACAATACGCCTCAAAGGTAGGACAATATTCCAAGAATTTGTCGAATGGGCCACAGAATACAAAATCACCGAACTAGCATTTCCAATAGGGTAAGGGGTCTTCATCATCGGCCTTCTCTCCTTCAGACAACTCCGCGTCCATAGTACCTACAAGATACTCATAGACTTAAATATTTCTCCCAAAATTGAACAAAATAAAAGAAACTAATAGCGACTGATTGCCTAGTCCTCCGCAACGGCGCCATAAACTTTATGCGTATTTCTATGTCCTATTAATAATAAATTACACACATTAACAAGTATACGAGTCAAGTAATATAAAATATATAGTAATTATGTCCCAAGTATCGAACCCCAAGAGGATTGTATTGAATCAATCTGGCTTCTTCTATTTTAATCTCAAGTTTGTCACGTAGTAAGATTTGTAAATTGAAGCTCGAATTGTCTAAATTAATTAAAACTAACTAGATTAAACTAAACTAGACTAAACAAAACTAAACTAATTGACTAGATTGAATTGGATGATTGGTTGATTTATACTAATACTAAATCTAATTACTACTTAAATCTACTCAGATGACGAATGAATGTTTAGAGCATATGGTTTCATGGGATCTCCCCTATGTTCATTCTCATGCTTTTAATTAAAAGCTTTGATTTACGTGTTGATGGCTTCTTTCGATGCCACATGTGGACATGGGATGAAGTTAGTGGGCCCACATGCTTACAAGTTCAACTATCCCACAAAACGTGCTATGTGGCGGCGTTAGCTACCTCCTATAACTTTTAATCATTTATATATTGGTCAGATACATAAAACCATAGAGATCAAGATAGTGAATAAACACATAAACAAAAAGGTCTTAATCAAAACATAAGAAATCACTTAGGTTCATGAATCCAATTACACCATAACTCTATACATACGAAATTACCTACACATGATTGCAATTTCCAAATCACAAATAGAAAATAACATCGTAAGGAAGTAGTACAAGAAAGATAAACTCCCAATCGATGTCGCCTTGCCACTTTCTACTCGCTCTCTGATTGAAGCCTTGCTCACGATCTCAATTCTCTTGATTGATGTTTCCTCCTTTTTTTTTGATCACCAAAGAAAAATAATTTATTGAAAAATGAGTATAAGCAATACTCCAACAATAATGAAACACGTCAAATACAACATGAGAGGAGTTGGTTAGACCATTCAAAGTACGAATATGTAAAATTACAAAATATTTCACCGGGAGAACGTCAGATCCTATTAAAGCACAAAATATTTATAGTCACCCAAGTTTTCCAGAATGCAAATGGCCAGATCCTGCTCCAAAACATGGAGTTCTTTGACCATGGAAGAATACCACAAAGTTGCTGAAAAAGTGCTTTAATGTTGCCTGGAGTGATGTGAACCAAGCCAATTCAAAAGACCCGCCTAAATTTGAATAGTAAAGTTACATCTACAAAAAATATGATATGAGTTCTCCACTTCCTCATCACAACACAAACAGTTGACTTGCTGTTTTGTGGCACAAATCCTCTTTTGCTTAAATTGATCTTGGTCAGAAATCGGTCAAGAACAATTCTCCAAACCAAAGTCTTCATCTTCAATGGAGTAAAAAGCCTCCACAATAACTTAAACATGGGGTTCGAGGGGGAATTATCGACAGATGAGAGAGCTAAATATGCAGATGTAACTGAAAAATCGTTGTTCGTACCTTTAGTCCACACCCAACGATCCACTTTCCCCCTTTGAGGATAAAAATTGCTAATCATTGAAGTTAAGTTGGCAAAAAGATCCTGCTCCCAAGAGAACAGATCCCTTTTCCATTCCCACTTCCAAATCCAGCCATGGGACGACCACTCACATTTTTCAGCGATCGTCGCACCTTTGTCTTTGGAAATACTAAAAAGTCTGCTGAATCTAAGAAAAATAGGTTGATCACTAGTCCACTTGTCTTTCCAGAAGGAGGTATCCTCCCCGTTGCCAACCTGTCTAGAGATACCATCAGAAAACAAGTTTCATTGCCACAGTCCCTATCTAAATTCATCAAGTCCCTCCACCAAGTTGAAGAATTCCCAGTTCTGCATCTGCTCCGATTGAAATCATCGGGTCTTGTGGTTTTGCCATATTTAGCCTCAAGAATCTTCAGCCATAAGGAATCACTGGCTTGAAGGATTCGCCATTTCCATTTTGAAAGAAGTGCAATATTAAATCGTTGGATATCTCTTATGCTAAGGCCTCTTAAATCCTTGTTTTTACAAATGTGCTACCACTTTATCCACAAAATCTTTTTTTTGTTTGTATTGCCACCTCAAAGGAATCGTCTCTGGATCTTTGAGAGTTCTTTAATCATCTTCTTTGGTGCTCTGTAGAATGACAACAAATAGAGAGGTAAATTTACCAAAACTGAATTCACAAGAACAAATCTTCCTCCAAACGAAACATGGCAGTTCGCACAATTACTAAGCTTATTTTGAAGGGAAGTAGTTGTTGAATTCCAAGTTATTATACGCTTGGGGTTAGCACTTATCTGAATACCGAGATACTTTAAAGGAAAGCTAGCCTTTCTGCAATTCAGAATTTCAGCATAGTCATTTACTACGTCGCCTTCAACATTGATGCCAACAATATTACTCTTGAGAAAGTTGATCTTGAGGCCTGAAATCAGCTCGAAATTTCTAAGAATGTCCTTGCTTGCCCAAATATTTGCAACACAGTTCTCACAAAAAAGAATTGTGTCGTCCCCAAAATGAAGATGAGTGACCTCTAATTCATTGTCACCGAGTACAATACGTTTCAGTAGGTTCTCTCTAACTGTCGCTTTAATCAATATACTAAGCCTTTCTGCTGCGATATTAAAAAGGAGAGGAGAAAGTGGGTCTCCCTGTCTCAAACCCCGTGAAGGGGTAAATTGCTCTGTCGGACTACCATTAACTAAGACTGAAATCGAAGCCGGTTGAATACACTTCATGATCCATTTCTGCCATTTTTGACAAAATCCCATCAAATCCATCATCTTGTTGAGGTAGTTCCAATTGACGATGTCAAAATCTTTTTCAAAATTGACCTTAAACATCAACCCCTACTTTTTCTTCCTCTTAATATCTTCGACAACTTCACTAGTTGACAGAATACTATCCAATATAGACCTTCATTTGACAAAAGCCGCCTGTTCTTTTGATATGACCGAAGTGATAAACTTGCTAAGCCTTGAAGCTAAGAGTTTAACGATGATTTTGTATGCACTTTTGATCAAAGAGATATGCCGATATTCTAAAAGACTTTGGGGGTTCAACTTCTTTGGAATCAACACTAAAAAGGAAGAATTAAATCTCCGAACCAGCTTGCAATTCGTATGGAATTCAGAAATGAAGCTCAAGGTATCAGCCTTGATGGTATCCCAAAATTTTCTGTAGAAAATTCATGTTGAATCCGTCTGGACCTAGGCTCTTCATCCCATCACAATTCCAGATCGCAGCCTTAATCTCAAACTCTATAAATTATTCCCATTAGTACAAATCTGGTAGAGTACAATATTGTCAAAGAATGGCCGACTCCATTGCTGATCATTAAGAAGATCAGCGAAGAAATCCTTCACCCCACTTCTAATTTGTTGAACATCCTCCGTCCATTGGCCGTTAAGATTTAGACCTCGAATAGAATTAATACCTTGTGATTTGTTGATGCCTTTATGAAAATATCAAGAATTGGAATCCCCTTCTCTAAGCAATTTTGATATTGCTCTCTGGTGGATAAACACTTCCTTATGCATGATTGCTTGCCACATCACCCCAACCAATTCTTTTCTTCTCTCGACGTTAGAGTTAGGAAGAGCAGAGTCTTCCTCTCTTGAATCTATTTCTACAATAGCCTTATGTGCTTCATTAATCTTATGATCAAAATTCCCAAAGTAAGACCTATTCCAGTCTTTAAGAACAAATTTTTGTCCGTTCAGTTTTTCCTTGAGAATATATGAGACCCTAACTTCACTTTGAAGTTAGTCCAATGATCTTTGACGAGGCAAAATATTGATTTATCGCTGAACCAACATTCTATAAACCAGAATGGTTTTGCGCCCCGATTATGAAAAAGAGTTTTGAGGAGGACAAGCCTGTGATCAGATATTGTCCTTGTGAGCCCCTTCTGAACCAAATGATTCCACTCCTAGAGCCAATCTTCAATAAAGAGAAACATGTCCAGCCAACTTGCGCAAGAACCATCACTTCTGCCCCAAGTAAACTTAGCTTCAGTTAAAGGTAAATCAACTAAGCCCATGTCCTCGATAAGTTTATTAAATTCTCTCATATCTCTTGACGTCTCATGGTTCTCAAGAGCCCATTTTCTTTCCTGTGGTTGATGTTTCATCCTTGTGTTTTCTTTTGTGAATAGTTGTGAACTAGTGTGCATTAGTGGTCTCTCCAAATCAGCAGACCCAATGTCTTTATATAGGAAAAATAGTAGTTCCGCGGAAATTAGTGGTTAAGTACGATTCTGGGCCTTGTCGCGCAATTTGGGTTTGATCGCTCGCCAATTGCGCCTAGGACGGGTGATCACGTTGCGCTCATGCTACTCTCTGCTTTCTTTCTGAAATAGGCACAATTTGGTCACATCGTATACAGCTAGCACTTGAATCACACAAAGAACAAATTCTAGAAGCAAAAAAAGGTTTAAAGGAGACAACTACATTCTATGTACAACTAACTAACAAGAGCGCGCTTTAAGTAAAACTTTACGTTACGATGCAGCAAAAGACCCCAGATGTATCGAACGTGTTAGCCTATCATACAAGAAATGCATAGATGAGAGAGAATGGCAGTACATAATAGCGTTACAGCGGATAACTCTACTATAGTGTCCTTGTGGGTCACACTAATAATCTTAGCAATATAGAGACATCTATTTTCCGTTACTCATGTAAGAGAATCAAGCATCCATGTTTCTTTTTATTATTTGCTAGAAATGAGAACATGAGAACCTGTCCAATCATCGTGCACAAAATCAGATTAGGGCATAAGGCATCAAAGGAAATGCAAGTTTCATGGGGGGTGATTATGCTAGGGTTGGCCTTGACGCATATAAATCACTTGTGAGATTGAGGCAATGTTGTTCTTACTCGCGATTGGCGATGAGATATGCGAGACCTCCGCTGCTTGGAGAGAGTGATGAGTCGAGAGAGCAAATTAGGGTTCTACTGATTTTTGGGGTATCTAGTCTCAATAGTTAATACTGGCTCGGCGACTCTTTTTTTATTTATTTTTATTTATTTTGTGTGTGTGTGTAGTGTAGTGTTTGCGCTCCTAAATAACGTTGTGTGATGAACAAAGTTTATAACACAAATTGCTTTATTTATAAACAAATAATAACATTGAAGCAGCTGATTCAATGTACCATAAATTTCATTTAAGTTAACTTTTTGTAATCATTGTAGTTTGCTTCGCAGCACGTTCGTTGTGATTCCAAAGCACGTATGATGAATGTTTATTTAGCGTCATTTCAATACTCATTTGCCCATATTTTTGTGTATCTAGTGCATATTTATTGGCTTTAGTTTTGTTTCATGTTTTCTTAGCAATTTATCAAGTCACGATGAAACGGAACTAAAAGAGCACAAAATGGAGGTTTTTAGTAACAAGGCGTCACGACGCTACTTCAAGGGCTACAACGCTACGAGAAATGAGGCAAGCCCTAACCAGTCATCATGTTCGTTTTTATTTTACAAGGTACATCATACGCATAAACTAAGTTCCTTAATTGATGATGCCTTAACAACTCACCTCTTGCACTACCATTAAAACCATCGGTATTTAACTCAGACTTGTTTTTGTTTTTTGTAGATAGCTTATATTGTGCTATTGTAACCAACATTCTGCAAATCTATTTTCATATGTGAGACTTTTGAGTGTATTTTTTTCCAAAATCTTTGCTCAGTTATTTATGCATGTCAAAAAAAAAAATTTTATCGCACACATTTCCTTAGTTGTTGGATAAATTCACGATATCAAGTTAGAATCATGTGTTTTAGGAATTTAAGGTGTCTCAACTCTATTTTCTTATCTAACGAGGATTGTTTCTTTTAGATAATTTGATGTTCAATTGCTTATCCTCTCAAAATCGAAACCTCCACAAATGTCTCCATGCCCTAGCCTTTTAAAAAAAAATATAATCATAGTGACCACAATATATAACTTTCATTTCTGGTATGGGTATTGATTTGGTGCATTATCGTATGCTGACTTGGCATGCTGACGAAACACTCCACATCATGCTGGTCCTAGGCTGTGCTGTAACCAGTTTTGTCCTTGGCACACATGTACTCCAAGCGACGTGGGGAGGGGACGGATGGATCTTTGATGATTTCGGACTGCACTTTGGTTATCCCAAGCTGCCTACGTATCCCATTGAGGGAATCAAGTCGAACGTAGTTCATTAGTGATGGGTTGAGTGTATAATCGGGTATAATGGTATGTCGAGTATCCCGTGGATATTGAATGTGATGTCGGGGGTATATCGGGGATTATGTCGGGGATGACATCGAATCACCTATGTCGAATAAGGTCTCCTGATATGTTGAAGATGGAGTAAATGATATATATCGGAGATATATATCGGCTGGTATGTCGTGTATTATGTTAGGGATAATACTCGATATGG
The DNA here is from genome assembly GCA_948329865.1 of Linaria vulgaris. Taxonomy (NCBI): domain Eukaryota; kingdom Viridiplantae; phylum Streptophyta; class Magnoliopsida; order Lamiales; family Plantaginaceae; genus Linaria; species Linaria vulgaris. The sequence goes on along the minus strand of OX415249.1, from coordinate 6,782,978 downwards.
ATGCACAGTAATTGCGAATGATTAAAGCTTACCTTGATTACCGGGACGGAGGTATTTATAGACCTCGGGATGCGGGTACCACAGTACTATATCAAATGTAATATTCGATATGTATGTCGGGGATGATCCCCAACATAACTAAACATGGGCATGGCCCATAGCCGTCCCTAATACGGGAAATACCCATATCATGTAGTCCCCCAATTTGGGAACTATTATCTGAGGATAATAATTTGCAAATTAAATCTGAGTTTTTGGGATTACCTGTACCTGTCGTCCCGCCAGTTCAAATGACGGAGCTCAGATATGTGAATTCATTCAAAGATGTTGGTGGACTCCCAATGTGATTTACGTAACATAGAGGTTCGTGTTTGAATTATCAGAGAGAAGTGTTCCGGTTATAAAACTTGTCTTTATTGGGAATTTCTCTCTCTTAGCGCCTCCTCTCGGCGTGAACGCCCGATGAGGCTTATCAAGTGGTAGTTGCAGTCCTTCTACTGTTTTCGTTATAAGCGGTCAATGCCTTGTTGCAAGGCCTTACCTTTGTATTTTTAGGTTAACGGTGCGCAATATCCAGTAGGATTCGTAGATTTTTGCTCTTTTGGGTTCTCTTCTCCGTATCTCTGTGGATAGGGGATTCAATATCCCGTGAGATTGTAGATCTTCACCCCTTTCATTGGCGTGGGGTTGCTAGTTCCCTGTTATTTATCAAGGATAGCACAACATGCGATGAATATATATCGATATAAATTTCTCAATAAGTTAGAAACTATCAGCCATAAATGAGGGGTCGAAAGGCCCAATTTCTATATAGGCAATACGGGGAGAAAGAAAAATCATTTGTGTTTTAGCGAACGCGTATCTCTTTTGGTGCATTGTCACTCGATAAACACTTTAAGAAGTGAATTTTGAGTAACATGCCTATACTCGATGCAAATTATAATATGGAGGCGAATGCGATGCGTGGTCGCGAGAGAGCTACATGGAGTAGGGTGTGACCGAGGTGGTTGCTCGACCATTTCGTGAGATGGGTTGATGGGCAAGAGGGCCCATATCAACTATGTCTTAGTAGAGATTAGTGTTGAACACGAAGTGGTTGTTCTCTCGCGTTAGGTGGCGGGTGACCGGAGCCAAAAACCCAAGGTCGCATCTGAGTGCGCTTCTGTTACCTTTTTTGTAGATGTAGTTGGCATCGTATCACAAATGATAGGTTATACCTTGTGAGGTATGATTTATGATAACGTGCTCGGTATATTTCACAATACTGTAACTGGGCAGTTTCAAGCTGAAGCTATTGTGGATGTGGCTTCAAGTATTGTTATATCTTACGGGTGTGTTGAGCTATCACCAGCGAAGAGTGTAGGTATGATAATGCTTGGCCTGATGGCGCTGCCGAGATTCTCAAGAAAAGGATTATCGTGTTGATTGGCGTGAAGTGTGCGTGCAAAATCGAAAATTAAGAGTGCGAGTGGAGCTATGTCGCCTCTTCTATGGTTGTCTAATAACCTTTAGATAATCGTAATCTTTTCGTTATCATTTTGTTTAAATATTTGATTCTTGTTTGAATTCTAGCATTTACATTGGGTAGACATCTATTGTCATACACTGTCGGAAAAATATGCCAGTGAAGGTGTTTGGTGGAATATCAACATATGATAGGAGAGAGCTCGACTTGTTTTAGGTATTCTCTGAATTTTCCCGTATGAAGGAGATATTTTTACCCGTAAGGGTATTCTCTGCCTTATCTCGTAGGATAGGAGGTATCATTTATCGTTTGAGGTATTTTCTGCCTTTTTTCATAGGCGAATCGATTGATAGTAAAATTCTTGAAGTCAAGCAAGGTTGCCGCGAGAGAAAAAATCATATGAAACATCATTTGGAAGATATAAAGCCCATCAGGTCGGACTGGGGGCTCCCAAGGCCCATGTTCGTAAAAGACGGTTTACGTCCATATCACTTATAGATCCAAGGAGATATGTCAACATTCTCCCTAATGTAACTTAAATATGTGCTTTGTCAATCCTAGAGAGGATAAGATAGGTAATGAGCGAGAAGTCATCGTAAGGAAGCCTTTCGTCTATAGTAATTGTAAAAAATGATGAATGCGATGATGGACGCAAAGAAGCTGCTTGACATTCTTAGATCTGCGCCTAGTGCGTATTAGATTGTTTGCTTGCGTTACTAAGGGGTGTAGGTTGGTCACTCTTTGAGTAAGTTGTATAGTTTATGATGATGTAAAGTGTAGCATATTATGCTGGTTTGAATGATCTTTCGCCTTGCAATTCTTGTGCTCTAGAGCGATTTTATTTAATCAATGCGTGTTCATTTATTTTGAACAGTAGCTGTTCATTTTGAACCTTGCATTAGATATCTTATAGTCGCAGTGGTATTATTGAAGATCTCATTAATGATGAGAATCTACCGTTGGTGTCGGCTTCATTTAGAAATTGACAATACTTTAAAGGGGAAAGGAATATTGTACCACGTAGAGTGGATTGTTTTTGAATCGATTGACAAGTATGGGTAAGATGTTAACCCTCCTAGTGGATATACATGTCGTAATCACTGCGATTGTAACATTTTTTAGAATTTGGTCTTTTTCTTGACTCGCGTCTCACACGCGATAATGAGCATGTTTCTCGTTGTAATTTAGGCCCAGTACGGTGACGGATTTAACGCCACTGTCATAAAATTATGGTACGAATGATTTATTCCTTTAATCATGTTGCCACGCTATTTTTGAGCGTCTAGTAGTATTCTGCCATTATATAGGTGTTATCTTCAGTTTATTATAATTATGCAGAGTAGGCGTCTAGCTAACTGCCTAGCCTTTGCATCCTCGGGCCAGATTTAGAGGAGGCATTTGGCCACCATTATGTGCCCTTGAAAGTTTGGGTCTCATTTTAGTGCTTTATTGCGCCTTAAGAGGCGCAGTACCGCATAGGTACTTGTTTGGTTGCCATTTTTAGGCAGGTTATCGCGTAGGTAAATATTCCTCTTGCCAATTTAGGCATGAAACTGTAAATGTAGACGTTGCTCTACCATTTATGGCATGTTACCGTGTGGGTAGATGTTCCTATGCCATTTCTGGCATTTTACCGTATTGGTAGAAGTGGCGCTGGCATTTCTTGCTTTTTACCTTATAGGTAGATGTGGCTCTGCCATTGCTGGCATTTCACCGTATTGGTTGAAGTGACGCTGCCATTTTTAGCATGTCTTATTTGTGTTGTCGGCATTGTCCGTTTTCTCGTCTGTTACGGTATTTCTCTGTCTTCTCCGTAACTTTGTGGATAGGGGATTATGATCCCATAATGATTTGCAGATATTCATTCTTTTCGGGTGCTCTCCTCCATATCGCGGTGGATAGGGGAGTTATGACCTCGTAGGGTTATCACGATGGATAGCTGAGTTATACCAGGGCATTTGTAGATTTCGTATGCTGGCTTGTCTTCTGCCTATCTCAGTGGATAGCGGAGTTATACCAGGGCATTTGTAGATTTCGTATGCCAGCTTGTCTCCTGCCTATCTCGGCAGATAACAAAGTTATACCAGGGCATTTGTAGATATGGACAGTCACATTTTTCAAGCGATATGTCCCGAGGGCGATACCTCTGTGCTGTTTTGTCAACATCTTTTTTGTCGTATAGGCATGTGGACAGTCGCCTTTTCAAGCGATATGTTCTGAGGGCGACACCTATGTGCTGTTTTGTCCGCATCTTTTTTTTTATGCCGACTTGTCTCCAGCCTATCTCTGTGGATAGCGGAGTAATGCCAGGGCATTTTTATCATTTCTTATGCCGACTTGTCTCCAGCCTATCTCGGTGGATAACGAAGTTATGCCATGGCATTTGTAGAGTCTTTATGCTTTGTTGGTAGCGGATTCTTCCTGGTCCTTTTGGATTGTCCGCTATTTTGTTCTTGTAGTTAGTCAGAGAAACAATTATTTCATATTAAAAAAAATAAGTGGGTGAGATCCATTGTCTATGTGATGTTCCACCGAATAGAGAGTATCATCCTTGTTATTGGCAAGGATTTGTTTGTACCTATGATGTATAAGAGATACATATATATATATATATATATATTTGCAAGAGAGATAATGATAAAATATTTATGAATGTAGGCGTGCGTGTCTGCACATCTCTGTCCTTGCCTTATAAAGTTATGTACCTGCAGTAGAGCATGCATATATATCTTGATCGAGTGTATCGATCGAAATAAAAATGAGGTTATAAAGGATAACGGATCTCTTCTTCTCCTTGTTTTGTTGACGGAGGATGTATGCGTTCCTGTCATGGAAACGGATAGCAATATATACGCAAGGATATAGCAATATAAAACTTTAAGGTAGATAATAGGCAAGAAACTGATAGCATCTGATCTGCCTACGCTTAGGATAGAAGATACTTTTAGCGTTTTAAGGCATGTTTCTGTCTTATCCCGTAGGACATGTTCGCTTCTCCACTCAGTCTATTAATGTGAAAGAGAGATATATATAGCACTAGCAAGATAAAGATTAATAATAGATAGCAGCGAAAAATCAGGTAAAACCCAGCTCGCCTAATATGCAGGAAAATGCAATTTAGGTAAATATAAATTGTTCCGACATAATAAAAGCAGTAATTAATAAGGCTAAGTAATTCCTGGACCATCATTCCGTCAAGTCTGAAAGACATCGACCTAATTCGGGATAATATCGAATATGGGATTATATCGGACATATGAAATATTGAGTGTATATGTATATCGGGTAAGTTATGATACCGAGTATGATATCGGGCTTAAGATGTGTCGAAGATAGTCTCCATATCGGGAATGGTGTATATCGAAGGTGGATGTTTATATTGAAGGTAAGCTTGATATCGAAAATAGGCTCAACATCAAAAATTGGCTCGACACCAAAAATAGGCTCGATGTTGAAAATAGGCTCGACGTCAAAAAGAGACTTCGATATCAAAAATAGGCTCGATATACTTTTACCCTTTACGGTATACCTGCAAACAGGTAACGGGTAACGGTTGAGAACCAGGTGAATCCTAGTTCGCATATGTATTACGCGATAAGGGAATAAGACCTGTTTGGTTCTTCCTGTTTCAGCTACAGGTCAGCCCGGAGGGGGAATTTAAGTAAATTAATATTTTTTCAATAATAATTAAAGATAGAAATTAAGGGATAACGTATATAATTGCAGAATATGCAGGTGAATAATATAATGTAATTGATACGACTTATCTTGATTGGCGGAGCGGAGTCCAAACTTGATATGCTCCAAGGTTTTGATGAGTCTGAGCCAACCCAGAGTCGTAAGGATGAGCATAGCAAGCATAGGTCCAATAGCGCTATAACTTGCCATTGTTATTGACGAACTCGATCGAATTTTACGGTAGCGTGCTTGTTTTCAAGTACATTCTAGTGTGTTCCCACAGACGGCGCCAATGATTTGGTGCATTATCGTATGCTGACTTGGCATGCTGGCGAAACACTCCACATCATGCTGGTCCTAGGCTGTGCTGAAAGCCAGCTTTGTCCTTGGTACAGATGTACTCCAAGCGACATGGGGAGGGGACGGATGGATCTTTGATGATTTAGGAGTGCATTTGGGTTATCCCAAGCTGCCTACGTATCCCATTGAGGGAATCAAGTCGAACGTAGTTCATTAGTGATGGGTTGAGTGTATAATCGGGTATAATGGTATGTCGAGTATCTCGTGGATATCGAATGTGATGTCGGGGGTATATCGGGGATGACGTCGGGGATTATGTCGGGGATGACATCGAATTACCTATGTCGAAAAAGGTCTCCTGATATGTCGAAGATGGCGTAGATGATATATATCGGCTGGTATGTCGGGTATTATGTCGGGGATAATACTCGATATGGATGCATAATAATTGCGGATGATTAAAGCTTACCTTGATTACCGGGACATAGGTATTCATAGACCTCGGGATGCGGGGACTACAGTACTATATCGAATGTAATATTCGATATGTATGTCGGGGATCATCCCCGGCATAACTAAACATGGGCCTAGCCCATAGCTGGCCCTAATACGGGAAATACCCATATCATGTATAATTTTTGTTACACTAAAACTTTAATCCATATACTTTTCTCTTACAATATATACTTTGGTTACATTATGGAGTAACTTACAAATTTCGACAGAGTATCTGTGCTATGGTACTAAATTAAACTTTGTGGTGCTACTTATTTGATGGAGATCAGAAATATGGGTATCTCTTGATCGAAAATAATCAACCGGAGTTTCAAGCGAGTCGAATTTTGACCAAAAAGTCAACGGAGCCCATTTTTGACAAAAGATATGACTTTTCCAAGTGGAAACGGCCTCCTAAGCAAACCGTAAAGACAAAAGTCTTTACGCCCACGTGATTTTAGGCAAATCCGAAGGTTTAGGTGTCAAAACTGCAGTTTATTATTTACAGCGTGATTTTTATGTTTTATTTAGTTATTTTAAGAGTCTTTTGTAATTTTGACATTTTTTTTTAATTAGGATTTTCACTTTATAAGTTAGTCGTCTTTGAGTCATTGTAGTCAGTTGTTGATTGAATAAAAAAAATTAAACTTGAGATTTTTCTCAGTTTTTGTCAATTTCCCGGTATTCTGCGGAATCAGCGAGCTTTTGATTTCTTGTGTTATTTTATCTTCCCTTATGGCTTCCTCTCGCTACATCAATTGGCATCAGAGACAGGTTCGTTCCTTCACCATGGCGGCAAGGAGAAACCCTGAAGTCCATGATGTTCCGGTAGAAGAAGATAGATGTGATGAATACACAAAGTTACGTCAACAAATTCACTTGTTGACGCAACAAATGGCGGTGATGGTTGCTCGATAGCCTGAACCCACACCACCACCTGGAGCTCCATTGTTTGTGGATTTCATGGAGAATTTGTTTGTACCACTAGAACAACCATTGATTCCGCCTATTCACCGGAGACAAGATGATTTAGAGGAAAAACATTGGAAATCAGAGTTTCAAGGTGATATTCTAAATTTATATGGTGATTATGAAGAGGATTGTGAATCTTCACATGATGTTGTTTATGATAGCGATGATGATGGTATTGTTGATGAGTTTGAGATGTCTCGGTTAAAATCTTTCATGGAGGGTTTGGATGAGGAGATCCCGGTGGTTCACCCAGTGAAAGAGATGGAGATGTCGGGAAGGTACGAGGTTGATAAAAAAGCTGATATGCTTGAAGGTGTTGAAGAGGAAAAGAAGAATTTAGGTGTGATAGTGGTCGACGAAGAGAATAAACATATTGTTGTTGCCACAATTAAAGATGTTCACTCTCGGGGTTTTGAGTTTTTTCAAGTTCCAAATTTTATTTTGAATTGTGGTGATAAAGTTACTAAACACGATTCAGATTCGAGGTCGAATCTTTTTCAACGAGGGGAGAATGATAGAGATCAGAAATATGGGTATCTCTTGATCGAAAATAATCAACCTGAGGTTCAAGCGAGTCGAGTTTTGACCAGAAAGTCAACGGAGCCCATTTTTGACAAAAGATATGACTTTTCCAAGTGGAAACGGCCTCCTAAGCAAAACGTAAAGACAAAAGTCTTTACGCCCACGTGATTTTAGGCAAATTCGAAGGTTTAGGGGATCACAACTGCAGTTTATTATTTCCAGCGTGTTTTTTATGTTTTATTTAGTTATTTTAAGAGTCTTTTGTAATTTTGGCATTTTTTTTAATTAGGATTTTCACTTTATAAGTTAGTCATCTTTGAGTCATTGTAGTTAGTTGTTGATTGAATAAAAAAAATTGAACTTGAGATTTTTCTCAGTTTTTGTCAATTTCTCGGTATTCTGCGGAATCAACGAGCTTTTGATTTCTTGGGTTATTTTATCTTCCCTTATGGCTTCCTCTTGCTACATCAATTGGCATCAGAGATAGGTTCGGTCCTTCACCATGGCGGCAAGGAGAAACCCTGAAGTCCATGATGTTCCGGTAGAAGAAGATAGATGTGATGAATACACAAAGTTACGTCAACAAATTCACTTGTTGACGCAACAAATGGCGGTGATGGTTGCTCGATAGCCTGAACCCACACCACCACCTGGAGCTCCATTGTTTGTGGATTTCATGGAGAATCCGTTTGTACCACTAGAACAACCATTGATTCCGCCTATTCACCGGAGACAAGATGATCTAGAGGAAAAACATTGGAAATCAGAGTTTCAAGGTGATATTCTAAATTTATATGGTGATTATGAAGAGGATTGTGAATCTTCACATGATGTTGTTTATGATAGCGATGGTGATGGTATTGTTGATGAGTTTGAGATGTCTCGGTTAAAATCTTTCATGGAGGGTTTGGATGAGGAGATCCCGGTGGTTCACCCAGTGAAAGAGATGGAGATGTCGGGAAGGTACGAGGTTGATAAAAAAACTGATATGCTTGAAGGTATTGAAGAGGAAAAGAAGAATTTAGGTGTGATAGTGGTCGACGAAGAGAATAAACATATTGTTGTTGCCACAATTAAAGATGTTCACTCTCGGGGTTTTGAGTTTTTTCAAGTTCCAAATTTTATTTTGTATTGTGGTGATAAAGTTACTAAACACGATTCAGATTCGAGGTCAAATCTTTTTCAACGAGGGGAGAATGATGGAGATCAGAAATATGGGTATCTCTTGATCGAAAATAATCAACCGGAGGTTCAAGCGAGTCGAGTTTTGACCAGAAAGTCAACGTAGCCTGTTTTTTACAAAAGATATCACTTTTCTAAGTAGAAACGGCCTCCTAAGGAAAATGTAAAGACTAAAGTCTTTACGGCCACGTGATTTTAGGCAAATTCGAAGGCTTAAAGGGTCAAAACTGTAGTTTATTATTTCAGCGAGATTTTTATGTTTTATTTAGTTATTTTAAGAGTCTTTTGTAATTTTGGCATTTTTCTTAATTAGGGTTTTCACTTTATGAGTTAGTCGTCTTTGAGTCATTGCAGTCAGTTATTGATTAAATAAAAAATTGAAATTGAGATTTTTCTCAATTTTTGTCAATTTCTCGGTATTCTGCGGAATCAACGAGCTTTTGATTTCTTGTGTTATTTCATCTTTCCTTATGGCTTCCGCTCGCTACATCATTATTGAACATGTGGAACCTCTTCTTTTTGCACAGCTCTAAAACCACGCTATATGCTTACGCTCTATTTGTAAAACATATAGCTTTCTGTTATCATTTATAAGTCATATAGTTAAATCGTTCTTGTCTAAAATATGAATTTGGGGACCAAATTCTTTGAAAGGGTAAGGGTGTAATACCCCAATACTTTTAAAATGAATAAAGTGAATATATATATATATACATATATATATATATATAATTTAATACATACATTTCTTATTAATTAGTAGAAAACTATTAAATTAAAGTCTTTTAAGAATTCCCATATATTTCTTACCAGACTTCAGGCCTCCTTACAATTGAAAATAAAATGGGAAAAGAGAGTTTTACGTATCCCAAAGTTTAACCTACATACCTTAGTTCTGCTATACTATATTTATCAAAATCTTTATTATTTTAATCAAAGCAGGGCTATAGTTTTCTTCAAAAGAGAGAGAAGAGATCAGCTTTGTTTCACATCAAGTTTCCTCACGCTTTGACAACACACAGTCACGGTGTTACGAAGTGGCAAAACAGAGCAGAATTTTGTTATCTTATTTTTATAGTTTATTTCCTTTTCATTGAGAAGCAAGAGATTATGTTACATCTTTTTCATATGTTTTTATTTCCTTTCTTTAATTGAGTTGTGAGCAGTAGTAGTATAAGAAGGATCTTTATATGTATTGAATGTTTTTATGCATTGAATAAAGTTGTTGATTTGAGGAGATTTGCACATCTTGAAGCATGCTCTTTTATGTTTGGAACACCCAGTAAATTAATTTAATCCTTCAATTGATATTAACTCTTGTTTTTCGAGTGAACACTTCATATGGATAGATCAAACGGACATGCACCCATATATGTATTCGAAGACGAGATGATTCACAATTGGTGGATAATGATATGATATTTATTGGGATTTTACTAACCTTTGATCCATTCAAAATGGATTCCATAATACTTCGATTATGTTGATCTTCGCCCCACTCGAATCCATGATGTATTCTGCATTTGATTCGCTCCAAAATGGTTGGATTCCAATCACAAACGGAAAGGAATCATTGCCACAATCCAAGAGCTCAAAAATGATGAGTTTTTGTGGTGAAAAATGGCCACAAATGGCTTTTCTATTTTCTTCCATTTTTATGTACGAATTTCTCTAGTTTTTTCTTCATTATTTTGTTGTATGGAAGTTATGGGAGTTGGGGGAGTTTTCTCCTATAAGAGGGAAAACTTCTCCCTCCTTTAATTTGAATTCAAATGCAATTCAGGTCGGGTTTAGCCCGCATGGGTGACCCACCCATATTATTACATCATCTCCCACTCGCACATGAGGGCTAGACCCAGTCTAGTTAGAACATAATAACAACTCACCAATTTCATACAAGCAAATGGATCGTGTGACCAACGAGCAAAATGAGCTTCAATGCTATACACTGGTTAAGGATATATAGCAGCTCAAAACTTAAGCACACAACTATACACCGGTTAGGGATATATAGCAGCTTAACTTCTTCACCACAAGGACAATGTATCTCGCTATACCCCAGACTTCACTTACTTGCATCAACTAGAGTATCTCCAATTCCTTGTTATATAAGAAGCACACTCTCTTTTTAAACTCTATACATTGTATCCACAATTATGTCCAAACCTCAAAGTTTGACTTAATTGTGCGCACAGTGAATACAAGATAGGCGCAAGTCATATACAGTCTTCCTTTCTAACTTTAACCTCTTAACATTAAAATGGTTGCTTTCCTAGACATGCACCGCATTTCCGAATTTTTCATGGCTATTACTAACATGCTAAAGTAGCAACTCTAAAATAAAGCCTCGAGAAAAAGTTAAAAGTCATAAGGGTATATTATGAGGTCTTTTAAACCTCTGGGTCTCACACAATGAGGAAACAAGGACCAATTCACTCATTACTCCAATGGTCACAAAAGCACAAGTGGTATGAAACACATGCTACGATGCTTTTCTTCCTCTATGGAAGTGTATGTCATTTTTAATAGTATTACGCATCGTACATATCTTAGTTCAAGTGTCTCTAACACTTAACTTGAGTTTTCTTCTTGTTAGTCCTCTACAAACACAAATCACAAGAAAACTCACATCTGGCTATAAGACAAGTACAATGGATTGTGGGAATCCATATCGATTACTTAACTTTATAACAGTAATCTCATCTTGATCATCAATCAAGGCGATAATGTAACATAAGTATGATTTAGTATACAAACAAATCATAATTGTCTCATCTCTGCACACTACCCAGTGTCAGAGGTGATTGCTCGTGTGAGAGAGCCAATCTACACTTGTCAAACATACATTTAGACTTGGAATGTTTTCACCAAAAAAGTAGATTCTTTTATAACATTCAAGTCTTAAACTTATGGACACAACTAACTGGACATCATCTAGTCCAATTAGGTTAAATTCTATGATAGTCCGGAGATTCTGAACCATCGACAGATACATCTCTAGGTTTTAAGTTTAGTCACCAAACTAAACCATCATCATGCATAGATATGTATTGCAAAGTCACTTCTTTCTTTGCATAGATATCTCTCACAAACCTTTGTTTTGTGATTATACGTTTTGGTTTTATCACTTAGAGACTCTATTGTAAGGAATTGCTGCAAGTCACCATAATGAACGCTACAGTCCCCACTTGCCTTACAATCTACAATGATAATTACTCACTTCAACCAAAACCATATTACTGCAAAAAAATGTGTTATAAAGTCTCATTTAATACGCACATCAATACACTCGTTTGCTTTTAACTATTTTTACAAATACAACATCACCCAATGAAGAAGCAAATTGAGAGGTCGATTTACTCCAAGTCAAATCACATCTCGATAATCCATGAATGTATTCTTTTCAATAATGACCAAGTCCATTATTGAGTTCATAAGTATGCAGTATATGTAGGAGTCCGAAATCCTACATTAGTATTGACCAAATTCTACTTTTAAGAATTCGGCTATACTTATTGACCAGACGCATGGCATTACAGCTGTCAGGACAAGTATGTAGCACATTAAATCTCAACTATCATAGAGTTTTTTCTTAAACAATGGTTTGGACATCTTTATAACTAGAGCTTTCACAGATTCCAAGGCTTAAGATATTCGACATCCTCATGAGTATAAGTTTCACCGAAATTCATTTCAAACCACTCCATATAGCTCAAGATGCAAGTCATCAACACATAGAATGATTCCTATGAATTTCGGACATAAGAGGTACATTTACCTCAATTCACTCCCTATCTTAACGATAAAAGAATGAATATTACTAAATGATGAAACATACTCTTTACAACCCCCACGCCCAGGGTATTATCAAGATTGATAGAAAGAGTTATTTTAAGCGAACCACACAGACGTTTAAACACTTGTCAAGTCTTTTCATGATCAAAGCAAATAAAATCACTCCATTGTGATTGAAACACGATACAGTTTAATTTAAGATAATGGTCTAATACTTTCATAAAGAAAGAGAATGAGCTCATCTTCAAAATGATTCTCATGAACCATAATCTAATCAAAAATATTGTCTAAGGTTTTTATCGTAAAGACATAGACTACCCTTAGTGAACTTCACATATATAATCATTCGTTGATGATAGTAATGTAAAAACACCTTCTAGCCAAGTTTATTAAGATTACCCTTCGTCAAAACTGATAAACCATAGTCTAAGAGATTGTGTAAGGCCATAGACCAACATAAAGTTCTTAAACTCTATTTTCTATGCCTTTGGTGTGAAATCTAGAAAGGTGTTCATAGATTTCTGTAATAAAATTCCCATCGAGAAATACAATCTCAGGGTTCATATAAAATACATAAAAAATCATATCTATCAACGAATGATGAATCGATATAGTTTCACTACCATAAGAAGAATAGTTCTTGTCCAAAACACAACATATCCCCTTTTGGTGAAATAAAACTTATACTTCTTCAAGATTCTTACAATCTTTAGTATAAAAAGGAAACACGTTAGTTCTCAAATATCTTACGCCTTAATCTTAAGTTGACCAGTACATTTACATGGTCAAACATACAAACTCAAAAGGAAACTTGTTCCATCTCACGTTGCTCGAGCAAACCTTGTAACAAAGGACAAGGTACTGCTTGTTCCTTGAATTTCATTAATCTCATCGAGATAAATACCAAAACTTGATATTGCTCTAATGTCGTCTAAGACCTACTTGAGAAAATCTTCTACAATACTTAAACTGTACATAATTCAGTCATAAAATCGATTGATTTATCACCGTTGGTTCCCACTTGAGTCACAAAGCATCGACATGCTCAGACTTAACAGATAATCAACCATGACTAGAATCAACAAACTGAACAAGCTTTCTACCTTTTCACATCCTTCCGACAAAAGAGTTACATAACTCGAGCAATAAGATTTTATGATTTACTCTTTACTCTTACTACACCTGTCACGGTGAACACAAACACCTCAGCCACTTGGTGTATTTCAGAAAAAACACACCTTTAATATTGGAAACAATACTTTTCATTGAAAATAAAAGAGCATGAACACAAGTTCATCGTTCCAAGGCCTAAGGTAAAATAGATAAAGTCTTACACTCAATCTTATCCAATGTAAAGAGTAAGTAGATAATAAGACGAATATCCACAACCGACGACTTGAGTTTAGAAAGAATCTCATTTCGAGAATCATTTTCTAACTTAAGTGTGTGTGAAATTCTCAAGTATAATTTTCTTTTCCTTCTCATAGCAACACCAATATGCGTATATGTATGTAAGGAAATCACAAAAAATTAGCAAGATGTCATTTTTCATTACATACTCTATGCAGCTTCTCCAATATTAAGGATCATTACAATCCTACTCATTGGATCTTAACTTTACAACACCCAAGACACTCAAGTATCTCAGATTTGTTAAAAATCAATAACAGAAGAAATGTGCAAGTTCCTTCATAAATGTAATGAGACTAACGACTTCATGTTATGCCTTCGTATCAGGTAAATAATAGAAACTTAAAGAGTTATCCCCGTGGAACTCAGTTTAAATCCATCGTATACGATGGTTACTCCGTCAAAATTTTCAATGAAGAAAATTCAGTTAAGGAGGCAAAATCCGAATGTATGTCTCATAAGTGTTACACCATAACCCCAATCTTCGTTTTGCCCAATGTGACTAATGTTTTGATTACTACACGGAAGTGCATTGATCATTCCTAACGATCAATGTTGTAATAAAAACATTCCTATAGTCACATGTCGACACGATTAGAGAAAATTGGATGTCCAATACCACATTGTGCTACACCTAACAACACGTTTTAACTAAGTCACAAAATTGCTCAAGTCACAAGATCATTGAAGACAAACAATTCTTCAATTATAAGTCTAACCTCCTTCATCTCACATATAAAGTCATGTAGTGCAAGTCCAACATCCATATCACTTGATGTGTGCGTGTTGACGCTTTCTTGGTATGCCTAGAGCTTACCTCCTACATCTTATCAAAGATTATATGTGAGAGAACTCATAGATTTCCTTAAGTACAGTCTCAAGTTCTAATAAATCTTAAAGTCCACGTAGGACAAGATTGTAATCATTACAACCGTAGAGACTTCCTAACTCCTTTGGAAATCTATTTAAGTACCATATCCCAATCAATGTAATCAAAAGATCACCATACAGAATGGAACAATAACATGGTAACCACAACAGTGTTTATCCCAGATCAAACACTTGCTTATATTCTCCGACTATACAAATAGTCTATCATCGTTGGTTACATTTCAGTACATTATAAAACTGAAAGTTACAAGTGTCCTTGTTAAGTTGATGTGAACCTGAAACCAACCTTAAACGCCTCAACAGTGAGTCTAACGACACAAATGCCACTGATCTCAGATTTAACATTGAGCGTCACTTGAACCGATCAGTTTAAGAAAAAACCGAAATTCAAATCAATTGATGAAGAGAATTATACGAGGCTTGACTCGAGCTTACTACTCATCAAAAAGAAGTGTTAGATGACTACATACATTGATCACACTCGACGTCATTCAAGCTGTGGTCAATCTAAATTAACTCATGTGTCGTTTGAGAGTCAGCTATCTTGAACACGTATTATTGTACATATATTCTTCATAAAAAAATGTACACCGTGTATAAACAGCGGAAGCTAAGAAAATCTGAAAGCCATTAAGGTCTATTTCAAAATCTGAGTAGTTTGACCTTTCAAAAGAATGTTAAGTGACCCAGTTGATGCTTTCAAGGCATCTTACTCGTCCTATCGCTATTATGATCCTAACGACACATATTGTCTACTTAATTCACAATAAGTGCAAACAAGGCACTTAACTCAGTGAATAGATCGATTGAGTTGCCATGGTCTGTCAATTTAAAGATATCTATATATGTCCATCTACTATGAAAAATTAATTTAGAGTTTAGCAAATTAACATTCATGACAATTAACCATGAGGTACGTAATCGAAAAAATCACAAGGTGACCTATCATCATCCATATCCTCACTTTCATTATCACAAGCTTATATTCTAAAAAACAAAATCTCTAAAGTTCTAGGTGAGAACTTCCCAAATTCTTCCAACCTTAGAACTCCCACTCGAATTTAGTACAAAGTCTATAAACGTGCATTTATGAAGAACACAAAAATACATTCTAGATAAATAGCATGTAAGGAGATAAACATGTATTCTTGACAAACAGACAAGAATATAACATAATCATGCAATTCATAAATACACGTTATTTTCACGATGTAACAATATACAACACGTCACATGATAAGCATAAGTGAACATGTTCATGTATATATATACAATTATCTCCCTAAAAGAAATCCTAACACCGAATCTTTATGGCATCAGTTATAACTTTTAGATCCCCGATCTAAATATTAGCTAATCAAGTATGTTTGATAAAATTCTCTTAGGATTTTTATGCTTTCCATTACCCATATCGAACAACGAGCTACAACGCTCGAGGTTTTCGTTCAGAAGATCTCACAATGTTTCAAAAATGACAAAATCCAATACAACAAAGTGTATTACATCTTTATTGTGGTTCTCTACCCACTTATTGTCCATTAGAACAATATAAAGCATGCATATTACATTTACTAATATAATGGAGCGGCATTATATACCCAATTTTGTACCAATAGTCAAATAGTCAAAGAAAAAATTAATTTCTTCAACTTTACAAAATTAATTAAGGGTCATTTAAATGCACATACACTCTCACGAGGCACAAATGCCTAAAATATCTTTTCCAGAGTCTAAGGAAAATTTTCAAAATTTTCCCAAATTTAAAATACATTTTCTTTAAAGTTTTTTTTAATAATTTTTTTTTATAATAAATAAAATATTTTCTCACTCTGAAAAGAAAAAGTATAATGCACCATTTAATCAGAAATTAAATTCTGAGAAGAACGGTGCTGATTTTGTCAAAGTCGGATAATAGAAACATATTTAACGCGCCCAAACATGCCCTTAACGCAAATGGCTAAAAATGTGCCACTTGGCACACTCACAGGTCGCTTTGACCGGTCATACATCAGCACAATGACGTCACCATCGCATCACGCTGACATCACGCGTATTAATCTTCTTCACAAATTCGCATAAAACCCTAGAATTTAACCTTGTATTCAAATAGCCATAATCTCTCAATTCTTGACCAAAATTTATGTTCTTTATATGGTTGGAAAGCTCTCGATGAATACTTTCTAAATATATCCGCCTCATACAGAAATTCGTAACGATCAGTGAACAATACTCAGTCAAAATTTCGGGAAAAACTCAAAGACCTGATTTTAACTCAAAATCCACAAATCCAAATAATATCAAACTTTGCAGATCTTATAATCAATGTATAAGCATCATTCAGTAAAACTTTTAGAGCATAATACGAAGAAAAAAAAATTCTTCACCTTTAACGTTCATGAAACATGCGTATACAAATTTATCCTTGGATCATTGCATATGAAGCATAAATTTCATGCTATTTCATGCTTTAAAACATCAGGAAACCAGCCATATGGCTCTGATACCAATGTTGGGAATTTACTAACCTTTGATCCATTGAAAATGGATCCCATAATACTTCGATTATGTTGATCTTCCCCCGACTCGAATCCATGATGTATTCTGCATTTGATTCGCTCCAAAATGGTCGGATTCCAATCACAAATGGAAAGGAATCATTGCCACAATACAAGAGCCCAAAAATGATGAGTTTTTGTGGTGAAAAATGGCCACAAATGGCTTTTCTATTTTCCCCATTTTTATGTACGAATTTCTCTTGTTTTTTCTTCATTATTTTGTTGTATGGAAGTTATGGGAGTTGAGGGAGTTTTCTCCTATAAGACGGAAAACTTCTCCCTCATTTAATTTGAATTCAAATGCAATTCAGGTCGGGTTTAGCCCGCATGGGCGACCCACCCATATTATTACATCAATATTAAATTCATTCTATGTATTGTGCGTCTTCGACGTACATGAATATTGATGTTTACGCTTAATTAAACCTCAAATGAAAGAATTTTGTAACATCATTAAAGTTATTGGTGAGGCAATATTGTCCGGGCCCGTGTGGTCGGGATATTCGGGGATATCGTCACTCAATTATTTTTGTTCGGAACGCTAATCTCGAATTTGAGGGAAATGAGACACAGTGATTTTATTAAGTACTTTGAGTGAATTACAAGGGGTCGTGTGATGACACAACCTTGAGCTAGAAGAATGCGATAAATTCTAAGTACAATAAAGGGTAAAATTGTGGAAAGTGTTCTTATGTTGATTTGTGGTGAATAATGTGTTTGTCTCTTCTGTTGAAATGGGGGACTATTTATAGTGTTAGTCCCAGGGGTCTTTGGCCAATGGGGGTCGGTCTTGTCGCCTTTACTCCGAGTAGCGCTGGTGGCCAATGGTGGGTAAGTCTTCTGGGCTAATGGGGGTTGTTTGTCATAAGGTGGCCAATGTCGTGAGTTGGTTGTTGTTCGTCTGAGTGGGTAATGATGAAATCTACTCCAATGTTCTTCGTAGGTGGTACTGAGCCAATGCATGGAGATCAGTCTGCTCCAAGCATTGATCTGCACCGGTAAGATTCGTTGCATTCTGCCCCCAATGAATGATTCGGACCAATGGGGTGATGTCTTTCCTTATAATTAGGGTGGTTGAGAGCTAAGTTGAATGATGATGGCTGGCGCGTCTTCCGAGGCGGGTCGTGGGCTATGGTCTACCTGAATGATTGAGGGGCCTTTTGGGTCACTTGTTCCAAATAGAGTCTGAGGGGTCGATCTTTGCTGTTGTGATGAGTTATATCTTTCAGTCGGAATATTGGTTGGTCTTGACTGCTTCTTGTATTCACTTGTGTCCTTAACGTTAGTTGTGTGCTCATTTTTCCTCAATATTTGACTAAGTGTGGGAAATCGCCTCTTGGAGGGTCCGAGAGAACTTAGTGACATTTGCTTATTTCTTGGTCTGGGGGGTTCCAGGGTCTTTCCTCGTGGGTACCCGAGTTTAGACTAATACCAGGTCATTGAGAATGATGTGTCCAAGCATTTGGGTCCACACCGTATTCCCTTCGAGAGGTATTGGTTGGACAAGACTTGGGGGTACCTTCTCCGGTTGTGTAGACCGAGTACCCACTGGAGTGTTAATTTGTCATACAGGGGGGTACCTTCTCCAAGGTTAGGACCTTCTTCCCCTGCCCGGGTGGACGTTGGCCGTGACTTAGACGTATCCGCCCATTATATGGTTAATCGTTTTTGTATGGTACCCTTTTTCTGCCCCCTTCCGATAGCGGGGCAGATTATGCATCATCAAGAGTCCCCCGGTTCCGAGTGTATTTTGTAGAAATCGCTTGGAACTCATTAAATGAGTCTATTTGCTGTTGAGCGTTTTCTGCAATTATGGTCCTGCATGCTCCACGTGGCGCTGAGTTGGCCACGTATCAAGAGCGTCGTTTGGGCTTCTCTGCCTATAAATTGATAGGACTCGTAGTGTTTTGTCTTCATTCATCGGAGCTTTCTCGTTTTCATTCTCTTTTCTCTTTCTTCTTTACTATGATATTTTTCGGTGGTTTTATGGCTTCCATAAGTAGTTTCGGTGAGGGGGCGACTGACGCGAGAGGCGCCAGACGGTGTCAGACGTGGTGGTAATAGAAGCGGAGGTATCGCCTTCTGTTGAAGAGGTGTCACGACATCGTCGTCGTCTCTGGTTCGACAAAAACTTCTACAAGGAAGGCAAATAAGGCGATTGCGAGGGCGGCGGCGGCACCACCTAGGGTTTCGGCTAGGATGTGTGAAGCACAATGAGATCTCGTGAAGAGATCGAGGCCAAGTTCACTAAATACGGGGCGAGCATTGTTGGTTTGGAGGTCGTAGCACCTCGGGTCATGAGAGGGCTACTTCCCCTTGCAAGGGCTACTACACTGCCTAATTTGTGCAGATTAAGACGAGGTTGCGATCCTTCCTCCCGGTTTTTATCGGGAGGTCTTCAAGGCCTGCATGCTTTGCCCGAGTCAGCTCTCTACGAACGGATGGTTGGCTTTGGCGGCGTTTCCTTTTATTTGTGCGGCCTACACCCATCCATGTTCGGTGCACAAGTTTTTTGGGGCCTTTAACTTGGCGAGCTCATCTACGGACAAGCTCTTTTACACCTTTACCATGCGAAAGTCGACGAAGAGCATTCTCCACGACCTTCCGAGATCCCACAGTAGTTGGAAGGAGAAGTTCTTCTTCGTCCGTCCCACCGTTGAGGGTCTTTTGGTCGATGTTCTTAGAATTTGGATCCCCGGATTCCGGCTGATTTTGATACTGTGGGGGCCAAGGAGAAGTTGGTAGCTGAAGGATTCTTTGAGTGTGGGTTTAGCAGGAACACGATGTCACAGTCAATGTGTTCTCGGCTCTTTACAAGAAATGTGGTTTGAACGATGTTCTGGTAATGACACCGTTCGTTGGGGGCAAGCGTCCCGAAATCAGTAAGTACTCTAGGCACTTTTTTGGTAGGCATTTCCTCGACAGGTTTTTCTTTATTCTTGAATCACGTCTTTGTTGTTTTGTTTTGTAGAGGCTATTATGGAGACGTTGAAGTGCGATGCTCCTCCTCTACGCCTAAAAAGAAGAAGAAGAAGACCATTGCCCCAAAGCCTCGGAGGATAGGAGGGTCGGCTACTTCAGCGACGTCGGCAAACGACCCCTCGGATGAGAAGAGCGCTTCAGCTAAGGCTCCATGTCATACGAGTCAATCATATCAGAAAGAGACGAGCTTGGTGGGGAGGAAGCGACGCCAGGAGCAGGCCGAGGTTTCTTCTAAGAGAAAGGTCATATTGCTGCAAGATTCAGAGGAGGAGGGTTTTCTTCTGGTGTAGATGGGAGAGAGTCTTACACCCTCTTGACTTTCTCCCGCCGAGCAAGCGGTGTCTGATGCATGTGAGGATTGGTTGGTGAAGCATTATAAGGAAGCAATGCGAGCTGACATCGGTGGAACTCCGACGGGCGAGCCATTACGCCTCAGCCTCCAACTGCTGGGATGGAGTCAGTGGCTGAGAGTTCTTCATCTCCCCCCTCCCCAAGCGCCGAGAGGTTGAGCCTTCTGATTTCCCGACGGCTCCTTTTCTGAGGGTTGGAACTTGGGGTCAGATCACCCGTTCTCTAGTGCAGTCCCTTTTGAAGAGCATCGTGGGCTTGGGAGCCCAGACTTTGGGTCTTTCTCATGAGCTAGCCATTCTAGGTTCCTCTCCGGCCCCTCATTTGCTTGATGCCTATGAGCAGGGTATGGTTACGCAATAGCGTGCGACCTTGGTAAGCAGCATCGTTACAAGCACGTATATTTTATTCTTCTATCCTTACATTCCTCCTGCTGATACTTATTTTTTTTGGCAGAGCCCCATCGGGATGAGAGGCTTGTTCCATTTTGACGAGGAGGTGGTTCACAGGCGGGATGCCCTGAAAGAGTTGGAGCGGAGGCTGAAAGATCGTCTGGCCGCCTTTGAAAAGGAGAAGGAGGCTCTGACCGAGAAAGAAACTGAATGGGCTCGAAAGCTCGAGACTTCGGAGGAGCTGGTGAAGTAGCTTCGAGAGGCCTTGAAAAAGACTGTGACGGAGCAGGACGAGCGGTTGGTAACTTGCGAGAGAGAGGTGAGGGAACAACTCTCCCCCTGCTTTGAGGCTCATCTTTCATGGGGATTCTAATCCTGTCGACAGCTGGGCTCTTTGAGAGGCTTCTTCCATTCTGACGTCAACATCAAAAGGTTGTCCATGGCACTGATGATTCGCCCTAAGACCCCAGAGGCCACCTTGGCGTTGCTTCCTGGTGGTGGTTCGGGTACTCGGGATTTTTCAGCTCCTTCTACCGCAGTTGGCCCTTCTCGCGCCCATCGTCCGTAGATTGCCTTAGGGGAGTTTTTGTGGCCCAATTGGCCTTAGGTTGTTTTAGCTTTTTCCCTTGTTCTTCCTTATAGGGTTGTACCCCACCCCCCCCCCCCCCCCCCCCCCCGGGTTTTCAACTATTAATGAAGTTTTTTTGGATCTATATATCTTTCCTTCTATTGCATACTTGTCTTCATTATTCCATACTTAGAGAACTTTTTGCTATTAGCTTCATGAGCACGCTAGTTTTTTTTTTGCGGAATGGGTTCCTTCCGTCCTCGTTTAATGCTTCCAAGTATTTATGATTTGGGAGGCCTCATATCCTTCTTGCTTAAGTAATCGAGACCATCGGATTTGGTAGCCGTCGTGGCCTTCTTCGTGCAAGTTTTCCGAGGGTGACCCATTTAGAGGTGGGCTTTGATGAGATTTCCCCACAAGGGCCCCGGGGTATCACGTGAAGTGCTATACGGTAACTCTGATGGTTGATCTTACCATACTTAGAAAATTTTTTGGATTCAATACGTGATTACTTGTGAATGCCTTGGGGTTCCTTGCGGAAGGAATGGTTGAGAGGATGGCTTCTCGAGGTGGTGATGAATTTGAATCGATCGGCCTTTTCGTTCTCCCAACTGTCTATCCCAGTAAGGGGTGTCCATTAAATGTGAAGGGACGTGGGGAGTTGAGGTGCCGGTCTAGCTCCCCTATGGTGATGTCTGACATGTTAAAGTTGCAATGATTCGAGGAAGGTGGCGGTTCAGATGGGTCGTAAGTGGGCAACCGAAGGGTCCCACCGTTTAAATCGTGGGCGTGGAAGTGAATTGGCTTGGGACATGAAACATCTTTTCCGCCTAAAAAAACGCGGCGACCTTCACCATTCTTCTACACTACTCTCAACCTTCTTAAATAAAAACACTCCTTCTGCAAAAAATACCTCCTCTCCTCTACAATCATGGTTTCTCAGGCCACCACTGTTTTTTCCAGCGATGAAGATTCACGTGATTCTCCTGTCTCTCTATTTTCTCCACAACGGGGTAGTGCTGCCGCGTCCCGACGAAATCGCCGCCGAAGGGCTCCTCATTCGTCGCCCATTCGCTCTACTTTACGGAGGCGAGCAAGAGGCTCTTTCTCCGGTGATGACGTTGTTGCTCCGCCAACGACGGTGGCGAACCGTGTGTTTGCTGTGTTCAGCCGTCGGGCTCCTTATCGGAATCCAAATGAGAGTGCAGTGTTCCGGTGCAAAAATCCAGACCCCAAGCGTATGACTGGTAAGCTCCGGGTCGGATCCACGGCCTCAGTAATGAACATGGCAGAAGTCCAGGCCTTGTTGGCGACTTTCAACATTTCTTTTGAGCAGGTGAACATGATTATTCCCTCGAGTACGCAAAGGGCGTTTGACCCTCCCGAGGATTACACGACCTTATACGTGGAGCAATTGCATTGCGGTCTCCGCTACTTTTTCCATCCGGTCGTGAGGGACCTTTTTGTGTTCTGGCAATTGTGCTCGAGCCAATTGACTTCGGCCTCTTATCGCCAACTAGTGGGGTTTATACTCTGTTGTCTGGTAAACATCCCTTGTACTCCACAGACTTTGGCGGGGGCATTCATACTGCGGGCCACTATCTTGGGCTCTCCATTCTTTTCTCTGTCGGTTTGAGATAGCAAACTGGTGTTCCTGGCCTTAGTGTCTAACGGGCGTACTAGCAACAGGGATCGGCGTCGGAGGCGCGTCGATCTCGGGGAAGGATAAGGGAAAGAGGGTGATAGACCATTTTCTTGCTGTGAAGGATGATAGCCGGCAGAGGTCTCCCCCCAAGAGGGGCAAGTTTAAGCTGACCCCGAAGGAGGAAGAGTTTCTTCGTACTCCCGCTGTCCCTTCGATTTTTATTGAGGGTTATAAGGACCGTGCCTACTATAATTCCTTCGTGGGCGGGATTGTTAATCCCGGGGACCGTGAGCTTCTGGGAAGCTTTGGTGATACAACCTTGTGGGAGCAATTTTGCAAGAGTATCTGTGAGGTGACGCCCTTTTCCTTTGTGTACATTTTGATTTCTGGTCGCTATAGACCTTGTAACGTTTTTCCTTTTTTTTCCGTGTTGTTGCAACTGACTGTGCTAGGGGAGGCCTTGAAGAAGGCTGCTCAATTGGAGGTAGCCTTGAAGGAGGCTCGTGGGCGTGTGGCTGAGGTAAGAGCGTCCTCGGATCGGGACTTGGGGGACCTAAATAGTTGCATGAAGGAGGCGATAGCTAAATCCGATGCTAAGGCCGAGAGGTGGGAGGATAGGGCCAGATAAGCTATCCGTACTGCCAAGGAGGTCCCCGCGATCTGAGAGGAACGGGACCGTTTACTCTGTCAGCTCTAGGATGCAAGAAGAGAGCTACAGGTGGGTATTGCTAGTGCCCGACTGGATGTAACTGGCCCCCCAGAACCATGTGTTAGCGTCCGAGATGAGGGACCTTGTCCTAGTGGGGTATGGGATGGTGGTGTCCACCCTTGTGTTTCTCCCCGGCGTTCCCCGAGATTTGGTGCTTCCGAGGCTGGATTTTTACTCCCCTTCTTCTTCTATCGGTCCTGCGACTGGCTCTCGTAGGATGCCCTCCGATGTTGTCTCGATGCCCGACCCCGTCGAGCTGTCGGTCGAGGAGCGTCGGGCTTTGATTAAGGCTAGAAAGTTCCATGCAAAGGATTAATATTAGCCGAGCGTAGGTAGCCCTTGTTTTATTTTTTGTGCCGCTTTGTATGGGCGTAGTCCCCCAATTCTCATTTTTTTTAATGGCCGTGTTAGGCCTGTTTTAATGAATATTACTTTTCAGCTCTTTTTGTTCTTTAAGTTGTAAGACAACTTTTTTTTTAAAGTAATTATTTTATAGCGGATAGTATGTTTGCTCTTACACGAGTATAACCGTTCAGTCAAAATACAAACACAATAACTACGCGAACTAAATTGGATCGTTGTAAGGGTTCGACCATAAAGCATTCAAAGATAATATTTTCGGAGCTTGAGGCTATTCCAAACTCGGTCGAGCTCTTGGTCGCTCATGTCTTTGAGCAAGTAGGTGGAGGGCCCGAGGATCTTAGCGATCTAATAGGGGCCGTCCCATTTTGGGTCTAGCTTGCCAATATTTTTGGAGGCCTCTTCCCTTTTTAGGACAAGATCTCCGACTTGAAATGATCGGGGTAGGACCCGAGCATTGTAGAATTTTCCCATTCGGGCTTTGTAGAACTCCGCATGAGTGGCAGCTCTGATCCGCTTTTCTTCCTGGAGGTCTAAGGTTAGGGCTAGATTTGCATTGTTATGCGCTTCCTCATACTCCTGGACATGTAGGCTTTGCTTTACTACTTTATAAGGGACAATTGACTCAGTGCCGTAGTCGAGGCTGTATGGGGTTTCCCCGTCGCCGACCGTGGGGTAGTGCGGTATGAAATTTTAGGACCGTGGATTGACACAACACTTTTTGAGAGTTAAGCTGGAATTGCCTTAAAGGTTTTATCAAAAACGTTCCTCACAACAATTCACTCACGCTTTTTGTTGATCGGACTCAACGAAGCAGACAAGTAAGAACTACTTAACTTCTATGAACTTGCAAAACAAAATGAAGACAATACAAAGAAGAATTAATCTCTTGGATTATTGGCACGATTGTCTTGTCTTCATCTTAATGAACTTCACATCTTTATAGATTTCTTGAGTCTTGAACGCCAAGATGTGTTGTTCACAGTTTTGGTAACTCTTGTTGTTTCCTTGTTGAATATTGCCTTCTTTGTGAACTTCAAATCTTTTCTGAGAACGTGTTTCCATTGTTACTGATTTAGCAAGGCAACACATCTTCTTCAATTCGCAGAATCTTGGAAAGAATCACAGTTGGAGAGAATCCAATATTGTTTCCTTCTTTTGAAACCGTGTGAGTTGACTATTCAACTTAGCTTGAATTATGGAAACTTCAAGTAAGGAATCTTCCAAAGCTCTTCCTTATGTTTAAGATACTTTCCTGGACATAAACATAAACAACCAAAACCGTGGAACTTGATTAATAAGTGAATAAAGGCAAAACTTAATTTTGGCAACTAAAGAACAGTTTTCGCAAAAGCTCTCGGCTTTCAATGTTATCCAATGTTAACCAAACATCGTCTAACATTGTACCGTCTAACATTGATTCCAGAAAACCTGCACTTTCAATCTCCCCTTTTTTGCCTTTCTTCACAAAACCAATACCTGTTCCAATCAAGTCTTATATCCAGAAAGTTATAATCAACAAGAAACAAATTAAACTACCAAACTGCTCCCCCTTAATACAAGATATCATAATCAAAGTTAAATTAACAAAGACATGAATAAAGGTCATCACTACAATCACATATGTACATATGTTCAGACCTCAACATTCATCAATGTTGCCTCAACATTGAAACCAGTAAGTTTCCTGCATAAAGGTTAACAAGAAAAACAGTTCAAAAAGTTCTTTCATAAGGAATGGCAGTTAAGAACAATTAGAGCAGTTCAACAGTAGTACTTAGATTTACAGGCCATAGCTAAAATATCAAGGACAAGCCCCTTGATCAAATAAAACCAAATAGAGATTAATGTACCAGCAGTTCAAAGATATTAGCAGTTCATAGAAATAGACCATAAACTAGAAGACTAAAATAAAATTGGAACTACTCTCCCCCTTTTTGTGAAGAAGGGAGTTCCTCCAAATTTTTCACAATGTCCTCCAGTTCTTTTAGGTGTTCCTTCCTCTCCTCGATCTCCCTCTGAGTGTCAGCAATCTGCCCCCTATACCAATTCAGCATATGATCCACAAAAGCAGAAGTGATAACCAAGCAATCCTCTTCTTTGGACATTGGCACTAAAGTTCCAGCAAACTCCTTAGCCCTTTTCTGCTCAGTTCTTGGTCTCACCACTCCTTGTGGATTCCATGGAAGGTCTCTCACCCTTGATCCAGACAAGTAGCTTGGGAGAATTGTTAGTTCAGTATCATTCTTCCTCCAGCCCACAGTTACACTTGTCTTCAGTCCTTGACTGCCAAGGATTTTGCAGATGAGTGAGGGATAGGGTAGCATCCCATTCTTCCTTCCAGCAACTTCAGACATAGACTTCAAAATCCTCTCCCCCATATTTACAGCTAGCCCATTCTTGATTTTGTACACCAAGATTGTTGATTCCTTGGTAAGTACAGTCACATTCTTGCTTGGGAGCCAGTTGAAACAAGCTATCTTGTGTAAGACAGCACTCGTGGAGGTGAGTTTTGTGGTTGGCAGAGCATCTCTCCAGATTTTGACCAACCCTCCAGTCAAGTCTTCCATCACATCATCATAATAGGGGTCCTCAGATTCATTAGTAGTAGGGAAGCCACAGATCTTGTTGATGGTGTAGGGGTCAATGTTGAAGACTCTCCCCCTCACCCAAGGCTTTCCAAATTTTGGTGATCTGTAGTCCCTGATCCATTTGGAGAGATTAAGGTAGAACTTCATGACATTCTCAGGAGCATAGTCACTCAGCTCCATCACTGACTGTTGCAGTCCTCTTGCCTCAAGCAAGTCCATCACTTTCTTCTATTTGAAACTGGCCATCTCTATAGCTCTTTCAGTGTGAATCTCCCTTCTTTTGAAGGCATCCCACTTCTTCTCCAACTCTTGAGAGAGATAGTAGGGAGAATAGCAGTTCTCCTCCTCCTCAGGGTAGACCACATATAGCCCATCAGTGTACTCCTCTATTCCTGATGTTGCCCCAACATCAGCAGCAACATCCTGCTCCTCCTCAGTTTCCTCTTCCTTCTCCTCTTCTTCTTCCTAATCCTCAACATCCAACACTTTTACTTCCTCTTCCATCACTTGTTTTCCTTTCCTCTTTCTCTCAGCAGCAGCAGCCTTCTTCTCTTCCTCAGCTTTCTTCTCATCCTCAGTAGCCCTCTTCCTAGCTGATCTCTCAGCCTGTCTTTTCCTAGCCTCAGCCCTAGCCTTAGCAGACTCAGACATATTTTTCAATTTCTCCCAATTGCCCTTTATCTTTTTCTTTTGAACCCTAATCCACTTTCTCACCATCTTGTCAACATACACATCCGCGGATATCTCCACAGATTTTTCAACAGAGCCACTACCCTCCCCCTCAACAGGTATATCATCATCAAATTCAGGGATGGGTTCAGCAGTGTTTACCTCAGTTTCAGGCTCATTGGTGATGGGAGTGGTGGGTTCCACTGTTGGCTCAACATTGGAGGTTGATTCTCCCTGTTTGGTCTTCTTTCCTCGTCGCACATAGGGAATCGCCTTCCTCTTGGCAGCAACAGGGGCCTCAACTGTTTTTGCAGCAGCACTTCTAGTGTGTGAGCGAGTGCGTGCAGCAGTGGATTCGCTTCCTAGGGCAACATCTGCAAGAGTTTGCATGGGAGACTTGCTTGCCATTGTTAGTAGAGAAGGTTTGAGAGAATTTGCAGAGAGAAAACGAGAGAATTTGAGAGCAGAGAGTAATTTTCCAGTTAAGCACAAATAATATCCTTGCAAGCATAAATAAGGAAAAAGGGGTTTTGATTTTTGAATTAATCGTGAATTAAGGAAAGAGAATGAATGTAAGTGGGCAGTTACCAAATTTGAACCATGAAAAACTTTCCCACTATGTTTTCCCGCGCACAAGCTTTGATATTTAATTAACAGTTAACCAGAGCGGTTTTCAGAAAAAAACTGAAAACTTGTAAGTTCCTGTTTTCAATGTTGATCTGTGACTGTGCACAATGTTGGGATAACATTCAATAACATTCAAAACCGAAGGTGGAGGTACAGGCTTCACCAAGGCAAATTCATGTGAGAGCTTGAGATACATCCAAAAATACATCTGAAACTTAACCAATATAGCAAGTGAGTACCTCAGACATATTGTTCAGATCAAAATCATGAGTAAGCAACATAGATAACAAGAAACACACAGAGATAAGCAGTTATGAATTCAAGGAACAATTCACTTCCACAGCATAGAAAGTCACAGAACAGTGTGTCACATGCAGTATGTCACCCAATTGTATGCCTCAACACATGAATTATACTCCCCTAAGCCTAAACCGACACAACTCACAAACAAGAAAGAAAACAATGCAGTTCTATATGAATGCAACAATGTAATGTCAAATAGGCAGATGGTAAACACAAATGAAAAACTCCTCAAACCAGCACAATCACATCTCTTTAAAATCTTTATTATTTTCATAACTCATCTGAACAAAAACTGAAGGTTGCTAAACACAAAGTTAATGTCACAACTGAATGAGGGCAGCCTGAACTCCACACGCCCCAGTAACAACATTAACAGCAGCAAGTTAGGTAAGTACAAAGGCCTTGAACGTTGGCAATTCATTGATCATGCACCCCAACACCCCAATTCCTTATGCATACTTGTTTACCAACCTGCATTCAAGAGAATCACTAAGTGATCAGTGCTACTAAATGTAAGAAATCGAAACCTCAAACACCCTAGTAGAAAGGATCACCCTCATGTGTTCCTTGTCCAAACAAACAGAAACATGTAAATAAGCACAACTGAGTAACAATGAAGTTGTCAACATCATGCACCCCAGCTTCTCCACATGTCCTGTACACCTTCCATATGAATAAGACACAACTGAATAGACATTAAAGTAGTGAACTTTGTGTACCCCAGCTTCTCCATATGTTAGGCAATCACAACCTCAGACAAACAGAAGAGTTTTATTAACCTTTTCAAAACCAAACATGTGAAACTGATAACTAGAGAGAGTTGTTAATCAAAGAGTTCAGCCACACAAACCAAATATGGCAAAACAATGATAAAATGAGACTCAAAAAGAAATGCAACTCAACAAAGGAATAACAACAGAATACCTACTACACCACAACCAATATACCAGTGCTAGTCAGTGGTGTTATGACAACACTGGTTTTCTCAACATTTTCACATATCACACATGCCAAGAGATTTCCTCAGGCTGAAGAATCTATCACTATCTAAAGGTTTTGTAAACATATCAGCTAGCTGATTTGTTGTCTCAATATGTTCAATGTTGATTATTTTGTCCTCTACCATATCTCTTAGGAAATGATGCCTTATGTCTATATGCTTAGTTCTAGAATGTTGGACAGGATTCCTAGAGATACTTATGGCACTTAGATTGTCACAGAACATGAGAAGTGTATCACTATCTAGCCCATAATCTGAAAGCATGTGTTTGAGCCACACAAGTTGGGTAACACAGCTGCCAGCTGCTACATATTCTGATTCAACAGTTGATAATGAAACACAATTCTGCTTCTTGCTATACCAGGAGACCAAATTATTCCCCAAATAAA
This sequence comes from Linaria vulgaris, assembly GCA_948329865.1. Lineage (NCBI taxonomy): Eukaryota > Viridiplantae > Streptophyta > Magnoliopsida > Lamiales > Plantaginaceae > Linaria > Linaria vulgaris. The sequence continues at coordinate 6,753,130 of OX415249.1, read as the reverse complement.
AACAACCCCCACTTGTGGATTTCCTGTCATCCACATCACCTGCCCAGTCAGAGTCACTGAAACCAACCAATTTAGTGTTAGTGTCATAAGAGTACCAAATGCCTAAAGGTGAAGTTCCAGAGATATATCTAAGAATCCTCTTCACAGCAATCAAGTCAGACTGCTTTGGATCAGCTTGGTACCTAGCACAAACACATACTGAAAACATGATGTCAGGTCTAGAGGCAGAGAGATATAGCAAACTACCAATCATGGATCTGTATAATGTTGGGTCAACATTGCTACCAGTGCCATCTTTTGTTATCTTCACTGAATAGGACATATGAGTTTTGCAAGGCTTTGATTCTTGTAGCTCAAATCTCTTCACCAGATTCCTTGCATACTTCTCCTGGTTCAAGAAGATACCACTCTCCAGTTGCTTGACTTGTAGTCCCAGAAAGTAGTTAAGCTCACCAATCATGCTCATCTCAAATATTCCTGTCATAGACTCAACAAACTTGTCTAAAGTAGACTTGTTAGTAGAGCCAAATACTATATCATCCACATATATTTGAGCAATGCATATATCAGAGCTTTTTCTAAGGACAAACAATGTTCTATCTCCATCTCCTCTATTGAAGCCTAGGTCTAACAAAAAATCAGTTAGCCTCTCATACCAAGCTCTAGGGGCCTGTTTTAAACCATACAAAGCCTTTTCAAGTTTGTACACATGGTCAGGATGTCTAGGGTCAGCAAAGCCTTTAGGTTGTTCTACATAAACCTCTTTGTCAATTAAACCATTCAGAAAGGCACATTTAACATCCATTTGGTAAAGTTTAATTCTAAGACAGCAAGCAATAGCAAGAAGTAATCTAATTGATTCTATCCTAGCTACTGGAGTAAAAGTCTCATCAAAATCTATACCTTCTACATGAGTATAACCTTGTGCAACCAACCTAGCTTTGTTCCTCATAATTACACCATTCTCATCAGTTTTATTTTTGAAAATCCATTTTGTACCTATTACATTCACATGTGATGGCCTAGGTACTAGATTCCAAACTCTGTTTTTGGTGAATTGTAAGAGTTCCTCTTGCATGGCATTAATCCAGTAACTATCCTTAAGAGCTTCAGTTACATTCTTAGGTTCAATGGAGGACACAAAGCAAGAAGCATTTTCAATAGTACATGAAGAAGACATACAAACACACAACTTAGCCATATCCTTGTAATTTACCCTTTCTTTGTTGCGTGTTCTTACTCTTTCAGTAATTTGACCAATTACTTGAGAGGCTGGATGATCTCTTTGTATTCTAAGAGGGGGATCTCTTCTGGATACAGGAACCACTTCATCTTCAGAATCTGACAGCACCGATGTTGGCCTAACATTGGGGGTTTCTGGTGTTAAGTCAACATTTGTTCCAGTTTATAGTTCAGCATTTCCAGCGTCTGTGTTCAATGTTGAGTCCAATGTTGGAGTAACATCTGAACCAGTGACTTCTTCAGTACCTGCAGAAACAGTTAAATCATCAAATATGACATTCACTGATTCTTGAACAGTATGCAATCTTGGATTGTAGACCCTGAAAGCAGCACTATTAGGAGAATATCCATCAAATATACACTTTTCACTTTTGGGATCAAATTTGCTCAAATAGTCTCTATCTTTTAGCAAATAGCAGTTAATACCAAATTCATGAAAGTGTGCTACTGTTGGTTTTGAACCCTTCAAGATTTCATAAGGTGTCATAGTAGTACCAGGTCTAAGATAAACTCTATTACTAATATGACATGCAGTATTCAAAGCTTCAGCCCAGAGTTTCTTAGATAGGTTTTTAGAATTCAACATAACTCTAGCCATCTCTTGAAGTGTTCTATTCTTCCTCTCGGCAATACCATTTTGCTGAGGTGTCTTGGGTGCAGAGAACTCATGGAAAATGCCTTTAGATTCACATAAATTAGCAAAGCTTACATTTTCAAACTCTTTTCCATGGTCAGACCTAATTCTTCCTACAGAAGTGCCATAAAGATTCTTAATACTAGCATGCAAAATTTTGAATGTGTTGAATGCCTCTGATTTTTCTTTCAAAAATTTAATCCATGTATATCTTGAAAAATCATCAACAATAACAAAAGCATACTTCTTACCATTCAGGCTACTAACCTCAATAGGACCCATGAGATCCATATGTAGTAATTCAAAGCACTTATTAGTTCTAGGGTTAGTACTTTGTACCTGTAGTGGTGGATGAACAGCTTTTGTTTGTTTACCTTTCAGGCAATCTTCACAAACAATTTTACCTGGGCTAGTCAACTTAGGTAGTCCTCTTACAGCCTCTAACTTCTGTAGTTTCTCCAGATTCCTATAGTGCACATGTCCTAACTTCTTGTGCCACATGACAGATTCATCTACCTTGGCATGGTAGCATTCTGCTTCATCTTGAGCAAGATAGCAGTTATCCTTTGATCTTGTACATGTCATGACACAGACATTGTCACTATTAAACACATCACATGAACTTTTATCAAAAGTAACTAGCAGATTGTCATCACAAAGTTAACTTATGCTAATTAAATTTGCTTTCAATCCTTCAACCAACAACACATCCTTGAGTGGTGGAAATCCTTCAACATCCAGTACTCTTTTTCCAATGATTTTCCCTTTAGTGCCTCCTCCATAGGTAACTGTTCCAACAGTCAAAGGGATTACATTTTTCAGGTTGTCAATGTTTCCAGTCATGTGCCTTGAGCATCCACTATCAAAATACCACTTACCTGCAAGGTTAGAGTAAACAGCAGAAAAGACAACATTGCAAACAATTTTAACCTTAGGAGTTTTTATCTTCTCAGTCCAGGTTCTACTTTTATGTCCTTCAGATTTGTTACCTAATGTTGGGATAACATTCAGATCAGAGGTTTTCCTAACATTGGTACATCTATTAATTACTGTTTTCTTCTCAATCACAATTTTATATTTTTTACAATAAGGCTTAATGTGACCAGGTTGAAAACAATATTGACAGATAAAAGTAGGCCTTTTCACAGTGTTGGAAGAGATTTCACAACTCAAGTAATTGCTATCCTTGATAAAACCAGCTTTCAAGTAGGCAGAATTAACATCTTCAGAGGGAGGTTTCTCAACATAGCCCAAACCATTTTTACCTTGATTTCCCATACTTAGTACTTCATCAAGCAGAGATGTAGAAGAGTTCCATTTGTTAATGGTTTGTTCAGCTTTTTCTAATTTTACCTTTACCTCTTTCAGCTCAGCCTCAGTTTTGTCAAGGTCTTTCTCATACAGTTTCAGCATCTCCTTCATGCATTCAATCTCTTCCTTCAAGCTTTTGTTGCTCTTGATGAGTTTGTGATTCTCAAGCAGCAGTTTGTGGTAGATAGACTTCAGGTCTTCAATGATTTCCTCCTGGGACATTTCACCTTCAAAGAAGTATTCTTCATCTAGATCCACTGTGCCATGAAAACAATCAAAGTTAGATTCATCAAAGTAGGACGCAAGATAAGGTTCAGAATCAGTATCATATTCATCCCAATCTGCAAAGAAGGTCTCCTGTTCTAATGTTGGATCCTGAATGTTGGGGTAACATTGAGATCCGAAGCAGTTCAGGGAGTCTTCTGGTGTCTAGTCAATCTGAGTGAGTAGCGCAGCAGTTTGAACCTCTTCTGATTGTTCTTCAGCTTCTCCAGAACTAAAGTCATCTTCATTGAAATCATCTACACAAACCCAATGAGAATTTCCTCTTTTTCTAAGAGTGTTAGCACATTCATTAGCCATATGACCATATCCTTTACATTCAAAACATTGAACATCTTTTAACTTATCAGCTTCTAAAGGAGTAGGTTTTGATGCCATGTACTTCACAAACTTAGGAGGTAATTTCTTGTAACCTGTGAAACTATTACTAAGGTTCTTCTCTTTACCTTTTCCTTTAAGATTCAACTTATTGAACTTCTTAGTGAATTTACCATAGTTTGAAGAAATTATTTCAAAATCATCATCACTTTCATTGTCAAGATTAGAACCTCTTAAAGCAACAGCCCTATGTTTGCTAGGTTGTGAGGCAAGCTCCATCTCAAATTCTCTAAGAGTATTCATCAAGACTTGAAACTATAGATTAGCAAGGTTTCTAGATTCACTCATTGCAATTTTCTTGAGAGAAATTTAGATGACAGTGTTCTCATAGCTTTATAAACCATTTCTTGATTAGTCATAGCAAAACCTAGATTTTCACATTGGTTAGCAATATCAAGAATTTTCTCAAAATAACTGTCAACACTTTCATCTTCTCCCATCTCAAGTTTTTCAAATTGCAAAAGCAGTTGTCTATATTTAGAATCTTTAACAGCAAAATCTCCTTCACAATGCAATTCAAGTATATCCCAAGCATGTTTGGCTTTTGTACAATTCTGGATTAACTTGAACATGTGATGATTAACCCAACTAAAGATAGAATTAAGAGTTTTTTCATTAGAGTTATAGAGACTTACCTCTGCTGTTGTCCAGTCTGCTTCTGGTTTTGGAACTAGATCTCCTTCACCATCTCTTGGTAATGTTGGAAGAGAGTATCCATTGATCACGGATTGCCAGGCTCGAATATCAATAGCTTTGATGTGAGACCTCATCCTGATCTTCCAATATGCATAATTGGAGCCATCCAAAATTGGAATCCTGTTGGTATTAGGATTCACACTGTCCATGGTGTTGTATCACCTCCAAACCACCAGTGTAGTCGGTGTTTGGCTCTGATGCCAATTGAAATTGTAGGACCGTGGATTGACACAACACTTTTTGAGAGTTAAGCTGGAATTGCCTTAACTCTATTTTGATCTTCTTGATAATGTTAATGTGCAGCGGAAGTAAGAACACAAGAAGATATAATTTTAAGAAGTTTTTAATATTATTAAAAACTTCCGAGCCTTAGGCGAAATAACCATAAAGGTTTTATCAAAAACGTTCCTCACAACAATTCACTCACGCTCTTTGTTGATCGGACTCAACGAAGCAGACAAGTAAGAACTACTTAACTTCTATGAACTAGACTTAAGCAGTTGATACAAAAACTTCGCAAAACAAAATGAAGACAATACAAAGAAAAAATAATCTCTTGGATTATTGGCACGATTGTCTTGTCTTCATCTTAATGAACTTCACATCTTTATAGATTTCTTGAGTCTTGAACGCCAAGATGTGTTGTTCACAGTTTTGGTAACTCTTGTTGTTTCCTTGTTGAATATTGCCTTCTTTGTGAACTTCAAATCTTTCCTGAGAACGTGTTTCCATTGTTACTGATTTAACAAGGCAACACATCTTCTTCAATTCGCAGAATCTTGGAAAGAATCACAGTTGCAGAGAATCCAATATTGTTTCCTTCTTTTGAAACCGTGTGAGTTGACTATTCAACTTAGCTTGAATTATGGAAACTTCAAGTAAGGAATCTTCCAAAGCTCTTCCTTATGTTTAAGATACTTTCCTGGACATAAACATAAACAACCAAAACCGTGGAACTTGATTAATAAGTGAATAAAGGCAAAACTTAATTTTGGCAACTAAAGAACAGTTTTCGCAAAAGCTCTCGGCTTTCAATGTTATCCAATGTTAACCCAACATCGTCTAACATTGTACCGTCTAACATTGATTCCAGAAAACCTGCACTTTCACGGTAGGCCCAAAATACTCCGGGGACCTCTCCGACCCCTTTTGACTGGTACTAATCTAGACAGGCCTTTAACATTTTCAAGAGGGTTTTGTTAGTTGCCTCTACTTGGCCGTTTCTCTGGGTGTATCCGACCCATGTAAAGCGGTGCTTGATCCCCCATTTGTCACACCATTTCTCCATGAGGTTGTTACGGAACTGCAAGCCGTTGTCGCTCACCAGTTGTTGTGGAACTCCGTATCGACTTAGAATATTCCTCCATAGGAAGTTTATCACGACCTGGTTGGTTATCTTGGAGAGGGGTTTCTGCCTCGACCCACTTAGTGAGGTAGTCCACTGCTACTAGCAATACATTCTTGTGGCCTCTATCCGGGATTGTGGCTCCCACGATGTCTATTCCCCAGCGAGCGAATGGGCAAGGGACGTTGTCCGGCTCCCAAGGAGCAGCTGGCTGGTGTCTCATTGGGGCATGCAATTGGCATTTCCAACATTTTCGTGCGTAGTCTTCGTAGTCAGCTGCCATGGTCGGCTAGTAGTATCCTTGGCAAATAATTTTGGCCGCCATGCTCCTTCCTCTCGAGTGGTTGCGGCAGCATCCATCGTGGATCTCCCTGAGGATTAGTCGTGCCTATTCTTTTTTAATGCACCGGGAGGTCGGATAAGACTATGATATTCAAAATAGAATCCCATTCTATACGTAGTGACTGGCAGTACATCGATACATCGCGTGCTATTTAGCTTGGTCCTGGGCGTACTTCTCGTGATTCCTAATGAAGTCGACGATCTCGGTCATCCAATCTTCTTCAATGGCCGCAACCATCTGGATTTCCCCGTCTAGGCCCTGCCTTTCTGATTTATGGGCCGCAAAGAATGTTATCCTTCGATTACTGACAGTTTGGGTTTGACTGGCGAGTTTAGACAGGGCGTCAGCATCTTGATTTGTCGACCTAGGGATCTATTTAATTGAGAATTCTTCGTGCCTGGAGCGCTTCCAAGCATTTCTTCATATTCTCTTCACGCGCCTCGTAGGTCCCATAGATTTGTTGAACCACGAGTTGGGAGTCTCTGTGGACTAGTATCCTTCGTATTTTTGCCTTGTTAGCTAGGCGGACTCCTAGTAAGAGGGCCTCGTACTCTGCTTCGTTGTTGGATACGGGGTACTCCAACCGTGCGGCGAACTCCAAGATGGTCTCCGGTCTGTGATGCACCGATACCGATACTAAGTCGGATATGCAGTACCCGATACATATCGATACCAATTCAGATATCGATACCCGTACTAACGTATCCGATACGCCACGTGGCGTATCCTTTAATTTTGAAAATATAAAAATCTCGATACGTATCCGATAGAATTTTTTAGGCGTATCGGAACTATTGTGGGTATTTTTTACAAACTTTATGTAGTCATTAATCCTCGAGTATCGAACATCTTGATTTTGTAATATTACAACAAGCTTGTTAACTTGTTGTTTAATTTGTTAGTCATAATTCAAGTTTGTATGTTCTCTTTTAGTTTTGATACATGACTTTCTTTAATGTTAAACATTTTTTTTTGTGTATTTTCAATTTTTCTTCTTTAAGTTTTAAATTCCATTGTTTGTTAAAAATAGAAAATACACATAAAGAATATTAATAATTTATTATATATAGACGTATCCTTGCCGTATCGGTATCGGCTATTTTTTAAAAATACCGTATTGGCGTATTCATACCGTACCAAACCCGTGCAACATAGTCTCCGGCTCATCAACCTTGAGCAACTCCTCGTTGAACCTTTTTATGAAGTCCTCAAGGCTCTGTTTGTCTCTGTGCTTCATTGCATTCAAGTGGTTCATATTTGTCTGTGTCCTCTTTTGGCTGGAGAATTGGCTCTCTAGCCTCTGTCTCATCTGCTCGTAGCCAGCTATTGAACCAACCTCTATCCTTGTGAACCAATCCAGGGTTGCCCCGGTTAGGGTTGTAGCCAAAATCTTTGATTGTACGTTGTCTGAAAATCTATGCAGGTTCACGATACTATCCACATAGTATAAATGCTCGCATGGATCGCTCTTCCCATTATCTCCTTTCTCCATTACTTCTGACTTAATTTCCTCGCTGAACTGGTCAACCTTCAGTGACCTCTCGCCAATGCTAGCTTGCGGCTCGCGGTTCAACTGCTCCATCCTTAATTGATGAAACGAGTCAAAAAAAGTCTAAAGAGCTGCATTCAGAGTTGCTTGAACGGTGGCGCTAATTTGCGCCATAATTTCCGGTACTAGGACAGTAGGATTCCCGGGCGCGAGCTTGGGTGCCACCGGAGGCTAAGGAGGCTAGGGGTCATTCTGTTCCATCTCGGGTTCTGGTACTTGGACCGGTGGTGGTGGTGCACTCTCTACTACTGAGTTATCAACAACTGGTCTTGTAGATCGCGATCGGGTGAGCCTGTGCTGCATCCTAGCGTCTTCGTCTGGGAACGTGGTATTCCCACAGACGGCGCTACTAATTTGACAATAGATCGTATTTATATGCGAAGTGAGATGTTACAAGTGTTGTGCTACGATTCTATTACAAACTAGGTCTCCTATCACTATGACTAGTTCCAGGTAGACTTGGTCCAGACTTGGTCCGGAACACCTCAAACTGACGGCTAGATGCACTACCTGGTGTTGAAGACGATGTAGGAAGTGACATCGAAGATGATATCGAGAATGACGTCGAATCTCTTCTATGTCGGGGATGAATCCATGTCGAGGATGATGTAGAAATAGATATCGGGTATGATGTCGAGAATGATGTCAAGGGTAGTATCGGTGATATATATCGAAGATATATATCGAGTCTTATGTCGAGTACTATGTCGAGTGCGATATCGGATGTACAGTGTATGTGAATAATTAAAACTTACCTTGATTAACGGAGTCTAAAAATTTATAGACCTCGAAATGCGGGGACCGCACACGTGACTTTCACGTGATCGGTACTATATTGAATATTACATTCGATATCAATATCGGGGGCAGTCCCCGATATAGCTGAACATGGGGGCCAGCCCAATAAGAGAATTACCCATATCAATATTAATTCACTTTCTAATTGCTTTAATTTGTTGCAATTTTTGATTTGAGTATGTACACCGTACACGTGCTGAATGTGATAACAGTTTCAATTACTTCATTTATCAATTTTGTGTTTTGTAGGATGCATTATTAAGTTACCGTGAAGTTTAAAATTATAAACTTATAATGCTACAGTTAGTGAGTTTCGTTCTTTACTGAACCACCTCACTCTTTCATATATGGCGTATGGCAATCATCATGTTTGCGACTAAAATGCTTGATGTGGGTTAAAGAAGAAAACACTTAAACAAATGATGTCATAATATTTTCAATTGAACTATATATATCTTCAGTGAAACTAATTAATGTTCCTTTTTTGTTTGCACGTCATACCTATGTACTGACGTTATAGACTTGGCATTATTATCGGTTGGCCAACTCTTTTATAATTAATTTAACAATAGATCGTATATATAGAATAGGGTCGGTTACAAGTGCGGTACAACAAATATATCATTAAATTAGGACTACTTGAACTATGCTAGTGTCGAGTAGGCTTGGTCCGGAACACCTCGAACTGACGTTAGATGCAATGGTGGATGTCGAATGTATATCGGAGATGACGTCGAAGTCTATATCGGGGATGATATCGGAAGCCTTCTACGTCTGGGATGATCTCCTAGGGTGACGTCGAGTATGATGTCGGATACTAAGTCGGAGATATATATTGAAGATATATATCGAATGTTATGTTGAGCTCTATATCGGATATGTTCGATATAGGTGTACAGTAATCGCGGATAATTAAAGCTTACCTTGATTACCGGGACGCGGGTATTTATAGGCCTCGGGATGCGGGGATCACTCACGTGATAAACACGTGAGCTGTACTATATCGAAGGTCATATTCGATATGTATGACGGGGATTATCCCAGATATAGGTAAAATACGGGCCTGGCCCATGGGACCGGCCCAACACGGGAATTACTCATATCATGTAGTCCCCCAATTTGGGAGTTATTTGATGAGAATAATAATTCGCAAATTAAATATGAGTTTTGAATTACCAGTACCTCTCGTCCCGCCAGTTCGAATACCAGAGCTTGGATACGGGAATTTACTCAAAGATGTCGGTGGACCCCCATTATAATTGGCGTATTCAAGCTGTTTGTATTCGAATTTAAGGTCTAAAATCGAATATTCTTCGATACGTATGTCGAATTTGAAACTCGATATGTTGGGCATTTAATGCCTACCTGTAGGTTTGCTCCTATAAATAGTAGCCTACTTGGAGAGAGAATAGTTCATTTGTCTTCTATCGCATTCAAATCATATTCAGACAGGTATGTCGGGGATACCCATATGCGGCCTCGATGTGATACTCGATATGAGTACACAATACTTTGTTCGATATGTACCTCGATATGTATTTCGATATGATATTCGATATGTGTTTCGATTTGGGTTTTTACCTTAGTTACTTCTTGCATGTTCGTTCCCGTATTTTTAAAAGTCATGGCTGGAATTCGCGCTTGTATGCAGAGAATTTTCGCAACGCCAGGAGGAAGAGGCTGTCGCTTTAGCAGAGAGAGATGAAGGAACCTCGTCTGCTTTCGATGTGAGAGCTACTGTTCTAGTGGGTGTGGTCACCTCTCCGGCGATAGTGGAACAAACTGTCCCGGTCGTTGGCGTCTCAATGATCGGTGGTCTACCATCTCATGTAGGGAGTGTTAGTGTAATGAAGGAAGTTGCTCCGGTTGCTGTGGAGTCGGTGGTGAGAAGGTCCTTGACATCGTTGGGGGTTTGGCCGGAGCGAATGCGTTGCTCAAGGCAGTATCTATGGCCATGGATGATGTTGGGTCTTCAGAAGCTCGGCCTTCGCCGATGGGGCAAACTGAAATCCGTCCCCCTACTAAGGGTAAGGGAACAGTTGGGGAATCTGTTCTAAAACCAGCTGTAGCTGGTGATCCTGCGGAGGATAATTCTCCAGTTGTTAAGGTTGCAGCCAGAACTACGTCTGTCGTGGCAACCGGTGAGGCAGACTGGGACACTCGTCCAAGGTCCCTATATCACTAGATGAAGATGTTTCTGATCCGATCGTTACTGCGGCTAAAGGAAAAGGTCTTGCTACAAGCGTTGGTTTGCAGATGCCTTCTTCCCAAGTTATTGGGGGTAGCCCTGCCCAGAAACCAGATGTCGTGACTGCTCCACAGCCTTCTCTATTTACCCGAAAGAGGGCTCGAGATGATGGATCCTCAGTGCCACGACCGAAATTGGGCAAGGGCGAACGAGGCCTGGACCTAGTGTCCACGGAAAAAAGGTGGAGTTCTGGGAGGCTGATGCGGTCTGCAGCATGATGCAGGCCTTCGCTCCGCCGACCAGGGTCCTTGTATTGAGTGAAATGGAGTGGCCGCAGAACGTGCGTCAAAATATGCACGTTTTCCAAAGTGTAAGTCGTAGAGATCTTGCAGTATTTTATACATTTTCCTCAAGTTCTTTCTATTAATGGTCGGTATATCTGTAGCTCAGAAAAATGCTGGTTACCTCCATGAGGACTTTTCATTAATCGGAGGGCGACAAGGATGCTATCATTGCTCAACTCGAGGCGGACATCGAAAAGATGGCCAATTTCAACCCTATGGCCGTCGAAAAGCTCGAGGCTAATAAAGAGGAGGCTTATGATGATGCTCGTGTTGAGAATGAGAAGCTGGCAGTCTCGGCTGATGAGTACAAAGAGCATGCCCTCAAAGAGCAGGACAGTCGTCTAAGCTGATCTGGGGAAAATGGTAAGTCTGTACGTTCTTGACGTGTAATTTAATTCCGTATTTCAGCTTTCTAGCTAATGTGTCGTCTTTATAGGACGAGTCTCCTGATGTCTTGATGCATGTTGCCAAGAGATTTTTGGCAAGTGGGACCTATTAGGAGCTCCTCGCGGAGCGTGCTATCATGGAGCGGGAGGAGGCCTTTCATTCGTTGATTGGGCAGGTGACCTCGAAGAAAGGGTTTAAGGATGGGTTCAAGTTCATGGAGATCAATGCCATGTGTGGCCCGGATGGGTTGCCCCTTGAAGACCATGAGTCTGTGGACGCTGTTTCTGAGCAGCTCGACCCGTTTTCTTTGCTGTTGAAGGAGAAGGGTCCTCCCTGAGCTGAGTCGCTTGTTTTTCTCATTGGCATTGCACCGCTCTATCATTCATTTGGTTGTGTAACGATTGTCTGAATAATGCTACTCTGACCTTGTAGACTTATTTCGCTATGTCTTGTGTTCGAATGATTTCTGATATTATATTAGTCCCTGTTTCTATGAGTAGGGCATTTGCAATATAAATGTAGATCTATACCCTATTCATTTATTCGAGATCCGTTCGGATGTGTAGGTTGCTCCCTCCTGTCGGGTTCTCTCCTTTCTATCACGGTGGATAGGGGTGTTATGACGTAGAGGTTGTAGGACTTACGCCTTTTGGTTGCTCTCCTGCCTATCGCGGTGGATAGGGGAGTTATGATCTCGTAGGATTCCTAGGTTTGTTCTTTCCATGTTGGGTTCTCTCCTCCTTACCACGGTGCATAGGGGAGTTATTCCCCAGGAATTGTAGATGTTTGCCCCTTTCGGGTGCTCTACGGCCTATCGCGGTGGATAAGGGAGTTGTAATCCCGTAGGATTTGTAGATTCTTCATCCCGCCTAGGGCGGTTGACATCCCGTAGGATTTGTAGATTCTTCACCCTTCTTTGGGTAGTCGGTATCCCTTAGGATTTGTAGATTCTTCACCCCACCTTGGGCTGTTGATATCCCGTAGGATTTGTAGATCTTCATCCCTCTTTGGGTAGTCGATATCCCTTAGGATTTGTAGATTCTTCACCCTGCCTTGGGCGGTTGATATCCCGTAGCATTTGTAGATCTTCTTTTCCTGCTCTAGATAGGTGAAACAGCGATGTTTGCAAAAAGATATGATAACATTGCACTTCGACAATAGGATATCCTATGATGGATATCTCAGAATCTATGTGCCTTTTGGGCGTATTTCGTCCATACCACTTAATGAGGTACGTTATTGTTATATCATGTAGGATATGTACCTGCAATGAGTTACGAATACTTGTAATGCAGTTACATATATCAGTTTGAACGATAAGAGTTAACTATGGATAACACTCGAGGGCTAGGTAAATCCTAACCCGCCTACGTATCCCATGGTATGGGAATCAGACCGGCGTAGTTCCCCCTATTTTAGTTACAGACTAGCCCAACAATGGGGCGATTTAGGTAATTGAAATTGTTCAAAAAGACATAACGCAATTGTTCTAGAAATAGTAAAAATAGTAAATAGACTGAAGGTCGGAGCCCCCAGTCGCTACGAGGCGATCACTCCGTATCTGGTATGTACTCTTGCTCGGCTGCTTCCATCTCCTGTATTTCCCGGATACTGGGAAGTCTCAGTGAGGCCACATAGCACACCCAACCTTCCTTCTGATCACTTGTGATTTCCTCAATTCCCTCCTCGGTTGGAAACTTCATTTTCTGGTGGTAGGTGGATACCACTGCTCTCATTTGGTTGAGGGCGGGACGCCCAATGATGGCATTATAGGGGGAAAAGAGGTCGACCACGGTGTATTTGACCTCAATTGTCCTTCTGCACGGTTCATCCCCGAAGGATGTGGGCAATATGATCTGTCCCAACGGAATTACTTCTCCTCCTCCAAAGCCAGTTAATGGGGTTGAAATCGTCTCCATCATGTTCTGGTCCAATACCATCTTTTCTAGGGCATGCGCGAAAATAATATTGGAGAAGCTTCCGTTGTTGATAAGGACTTTTCGTACCTGATATTCATTTATATCAGTCGTAATAACAAGTGGGCAGTCGAGTTTACCTGCCTCCAGCGCCTGCGGCGGGAGCTGCTCCAAATCAATCTTGGTGAACGAGATCTCCTGGTCCAAGAAACCCACCTCCTTAACCTAGGTAGTATAGCCTATATATGCCCCTATCTGTATCCGGTGGGTTATTTTCTCGCGCCCTTTGGCTGAATCAGCACCTATTGGTCCTTCGTTGATCATATTGATCATTCCTCGAGTCGGGGCATAGACAATAGCCCTCCCACGTTCAGTTGGAGCTTCAATTGCCTTCTGTTTATCCCGCTTGGGGGAACGGGAATGGTCCCTATGAGGCGAGCAGGATCCGTCATCCCTGCAGTGATCATTCTTTGAGTTTCTTACAAATTGCACGAGCTTCCCTTCCTTGATAAGCCTCTCAATCTCGTTTTTTAGATCGGTACACTCTTCTGTTTCATGCCCCATTTGGCGGTGATACTCGTAGTACTTCCCAGAAAATTTCATTCATTTACTTTCCCCCAGCTTCCTCGGCTCATTGAGCCATCTATTTTTCTGTGCCACGGCGAACACCTCTAGAATCCCTCTGTTTAGCGGGGTGTACCTTCTTGGGGATCTATCTCTATATCGCTCCTTTCCTGGAGGCCTGTTTTGTGGTTGATTGGGGCTCTGCTTGGTTGCCATCATGTTGTCCTCATATACGATGTCATATGCGAGCGTGTTGGTCTGATCTATCGTTGGCGATCTAAGCTTGATCAACTGGGTCGCAAACCTCCTATGCGATGTAGCATTAAATAAGATGAGGACAACATGATCCCCCTTCGGCTCATCCACCTTGAGCAGTTCATCATTAAACCTCTTGATGAAGTCCTCCAGACTCTCTTTTTCCCTCTACTTCATAGCGTTCAGATGGTGCATACTAGTCCTCGTCCTCTTCTAGCTGGAGAATTGGTTCTCGAATTTCTGCCTCATTTGCTTGTAGCTTTTGTCGACCCAGCCTCTAACCTGGTAAACCAGTCCAAAGCTGCCCCAGTTAAAGTTGTAGCTAAAATCTTTGCCTTGATGTTGCGTGAAAACCTATGTAAATTCAAGACACTGTCAGCAGAGTGACGATGGTCAGTTGGGTCACTCTTCCCGTCGTACGCTTTGATTGTAGGAATCTTATATCCTTTTTCTAACACGTCCGACTCTATTTCCTCCGAGAGCGGGGTCAAACTGCAACCCTCCACTAACGCTAGTTTTCGTCCAACCTCTACCTTCTCGCAGTCCAACTGTTCCATCCTTCTAGCTATGTTCCTCTTGTTCATCATTGGGTCGAGACCCTCAATCCCGGGGGCTCTTGTTCGACGTTGGTCCCTTCTGGAATCTCATGTGTCTTCGCGCTCATCGGCTTTACACCCTGATCCGGGGCCTCTAGTCCTGGACTCTTGTGGTCGCGGTGGCGCGTCGTCTACTCCTCTGTTGTTCAAGCTCGGCAACAAAATCTCCAAGGCCGCATTCGATGTTGCCTGGACAGTGGCGTTGATCTGCGTCATAATGTGGGGTGCCAAAACGACAGGTGCTGCTAGCTTGGGTGTTGGCTCTCTTTGCAGTTGAGGATGCAAAGGTTCGTTCTGGCCCACCACTAGTTCAGGAACTCGAACACGAGGAGAGGGTGCACTCTCGGCTACTGAATTATCAACTACTGGCCTATTAGACTATGAGTGGGTCATCCTTCGTTGCATCTTGACGTCCTCGTCCAGGAACTTGGTGTTCCCACAGACGGCGCCACTAATTTCACAATAGATCGTATATATAAAATAGGGTCGGTTACAAGTGCGGTACAATGAAACTATCACTAAACTAAGCCTACTTGAACTATGCTAGTGTCGAGTAGGCTTGGTCCGGAACACCTCGAATTAACGTTAGATGCAATAGCGGATGTCAAATGTATATTGGATATGACGTCGAAATCTATATCGAGGATGATATCGAAAGCCTTCAACGTTGGGGATGATCTCATGCTGACGTCGAGTATGATGTCGGATATTAAGTCGGAGATATATATCGAAGATATATATCGAATGTTATGTCGAGCTCTGTATCGGGTATGTTCGATATAGGTGTACAGTAATCGCAGATAATTAAAGCTTACCTTGATTACCGGGACGCGGGTATTTATAGGTCTCGGGATGCGGGGACCACTCACGTGATAAACACGTGAGTTGTACTATATCGATGGTCATGTTCGATATGTATGTCGGGGATTATCTCCGATATAGGTAAAATACGGTCATGACCCATGGGGCCGGCCCAACACGGGAATTACCCATATCAATAACATTGGTAATATAATGTTAAATATGACTAACTTTTTAGCCAAAGAAAACTTCACTCACATTTTTTACCATCTTCGATATGCATGAATTTTTTCTTCAATCGATAAATTATGAAAATATCAAGTTTACCAAATGATGGAGATAGGAAGTATGGGTATTTTTCGGTCAGAAATAACCAACCTGAAGTTCAAGCGAGTCGATGTTTGACTAAAAAGTCAATAGAACCCGTTTTTGACAAACGATACCACTTTTTCAAGTGGAAACATCCACCTGTACAAAATGTAAAGACTTACGCCAATGTAATTTTAGGCAAACTCGAAGACTTAGAGGCTCAAATATACAGTTTATTATTTCTAGCGAGATTTTTACTTTTGTTTAGTTATTTTAAGAGTCTTTTTGTAATTTTGGTGTTTTTTATGTCTCGGAATTCATCTTTATAAGTTAGTCGTCTTTAAGTCATTGTAGTGAGTTGTTGAATGAATAAAAAAATTAAACTTGAGAGTTTTCTCAGTTTTCTTCAATTTTTCGGTATTCTGCGAAATCAACGAGACTTTAATTATTGCATTGTTTCATCTTCCCTTGTGTCGTCTGCACGCTACATCGGTTGGTATCAAAGACAGGTTCATTCCTTCACCCTGGCGGTAAGAAGAAACCCGAAAGTCCATGATGTTCCAGTAGAAGAAGATAGATGTGATGAATACGCACAGTTACGTCAACAAATTCAGTTGTTAACGTAACAAATGGCGATGATGGTTTCTCGACAGCCTGAACCTACACCGACACCTGATGCTCCGTTGTTTGCGGATTTCATAGAGAATCTGTTTGTACCACTAGAACAACCCTTGAATTCGTTAATTCACTGGAGACAAGATGATCTAGAGGAAAATCATAGGGAATCAGAGTTTCAAGGTGATATTCTAAATTTACATGGTGATTATGAAGAGGACTGTGAATCTTCATTTGATGTTTATGATAGCGATGGTGATGATATTGTGGATGAGTTCGAGATTTCTAGATTAAAAGCTTTCATGGAAGGTTTAGATGAGGAGATCGCGGTGGAAAGTTCAATGAAAAAGATTGAGATGTCCAAAAAGTATGAGATTGATGCAAAAGTTGATGTGCTTGAGGGTGTTGGAGAAGAAAATAAGAATTTTTGTCCCATAATGGTCAACGAGGAGAAGAAACATATAGTTGCTGCCATAATTGAATATGTTCTTCATCAGGGTTTTGTTTTTTTTCAAGATTCAAATCATATTTTGTCTTGTGATGATAAGTTTTTCGTTACTAATCACGATCAGATTAGAGGTCGAATCTTGACCCAGGGGAGAATGATGGAGATTAGAAGTATGGGTATTTTTTGGTCAAAAATAACCAACCCGAAGTTCAAGAGAGTCGATGTTTGACCAAAAAGTCAATAGAACCTGTTTTTGACAAACGATACCACTTTTTCAAGTGGAAACGTCCACCTGTACAAAACATCCACTTTTTGACATAGCGAGAGTTTTACTTTTATTTAGTTATTTTAAGAGTCTTTTGTAATTTTGGTGTTTTTTTATATCTAGGGATTCATCTTTATAAGTTAATCGTCTTTAAGTCATTGTAGTCAGTTGTTGAATGAATAAAAATATTAAACTTGAGAGTTTTCTCAGTTTTCTTCAATTTTTTGGTATTCTGCGGAATCAACGAGACTTTGATTTATTGTGTTGTTTCATCTTCCCTTATGTCTTCCGCAAACTACATCAGTTGGTAGCAAAGACTTTGTTCATTCACCTTGGCGGCAAGGAGAAACCCCGAAGTCCATGATGTTCCGGTAGAAGAAGATAGTGTTGGAGATAATATATAAATATTTAATGTCTACCCTCTCTAACAACTTAAGCTTTTGGATGAGATGGAAATTCAATATGGTATCAAGACGCCATCTTCTCAAACGAGATATTTTGATCCCATCACAAACCCTATCACTCTCGACAACGACGCCGCGGCTTCGTCCGACACCACTCAATTGTCTGCTTCCCTTAAGTGATCCTTGCTTGTCACACCATTGTACGGCTCCTCTGGGGAACGACCATCCCTATCAATCCCCACCATCAATTGCCGCTCAAGTTAACTGGTGATAATTTCCAGACTTGGCTTTCACAGGTGCGCCACTTCTTATTCGGTCATGGCCTCTTCAGCTTCTTGGATGGCTCCACGCCATGCCCACCATCGAGTTCGAACCCCGATTCAATGACCGCCAACCTCCTTTGGATGCGACATGATTCTCTTCTCCTGTCCGTGTTGTTCGGATCTGTTTCTTCCGAAATAGCGCCCCTCATCTCCAATGCCAAGTCGACCGTTAATTCTTGGGAAACACTTTCACGTGTGTATGGAAATCGCTCGCGTTCTAGAGTCATGTAAGTCAGGGATGACCTCAATACTATAAAACTTGGCTCCAAATCTGTCTCCAAATTCCTCCACGCGGTCAAAACTAAAGCTGGTGAACTAGCCATCATTGACGGGCCTCTTAAAGACGATGATCTCACGCTTTATGTCCTTAATGAACTTGGTCCCATGTATCGTGATGTTGTTGGCCCTATCCATGCTTGCGAGCACCAGATTCAATTTGCCGAGTTGCACGACCGTCTCGTAAGCCAAGAATGCTACTTGCATCGCATGGAGGCTGAAGGCTCCACCCTTATCGTCACCACAAATTCGGCCTCATCGCAGCTGCGCAACTACCAACGGCCCAACAACCGCAACTCGGGCCATGGGCGCAACAACAACGCTAGCCGCGATTCTGGATCATATCCTCAACATAGCAACTATGGAGCACAATCCAAACCCTACCACGCCTCCTCCGTCCCAAGCCCACTAATCTCAGCCCCCCATTGTTTGCCAATTTTGTAACATTCAAGGGCATGGAGCATGCACATGTCGTCGCTTCTCACAACCGACCGCTCACTTTGTCGCCTCACCTCCGGCCGAGGATCCTTCTCGCAACGAGTGGTTGGTCGATTCTGGTGCTTCCCATAACCTGACTTCTGACCTTCAAAATCTCATTGTCCACTCCAAATATGAGGGTCCCAATGAGGCTACTATGGTTGAAGGCACAGGTTTATCTATCTTCCATATTGGCTCTTCTGTTTTAGATGTCGTGGGCACTCATTTCAACTTGACAAACTCTTATGTGTTTCGCGTTCTCAATGAAATCTACTTTTTGTGCATCAATTTGCAAAGGCGAATAGTGATCTCATTGAGTTTCACCCGTATCATTTTGTTATTAATGATCTCAATTCAGGAACTAGCTTGCTTAAGGGCCAATGCATTGATGGAGTTTATCAAGTTGATCTTCCACGGGTGTTACGGCCACCTATCATAGCTTCGGTTGGAGAACGGGTTAATAAAAGTTG
The DNA here is from genome assembly GCA_948329865.1 of Linaria vulgaris. Taxonomy (NCBI): domain Eukaryota; kingdom Viridiplantae; phylum Streptophyta; class Magnoliopsida; order Lamiales; family Plantaginaceae; genus Linaria; species Linaria vulgaris. Next base: position 6,733,914 of record OX415249.1, on the reverse strand, counting down.
TTGGCATGATCGTCTTGGTCATCCTTCTATACGGTTTAGGTCTTCTATTATTTATGCTTTTAATTTACCATGTACAGTGAATGATTCCAATTTTGAACATTGCAAACCTTGCTTATTGAATAAAATCCAGCAAGTCATTTTTACTCCAAGTTCTCTTATCTGTACTCGTGTTTTGCACTATGTTTATGGTGATGTATAAGGTCCTGCACCTTCGACTTCTATTAATGGATGTCGTTATTATCTCTGGCTTGTCGATTATTATTCATTATACTAAGTATTGTTGGGTGTATCCATTATCTGCAAAGTCTGAAGGCTTTGGCATTTTTCTTTAGTTTCGTGCAATTGTAGAAAAACAATTTGGTGTGCCTATTCAAAGTTTCTATTGTGATAATAGTGGAGAGTTCGTTGCCTTGCGCCATTTTTTCTCTAGTCAAGGCATTAGTTGGCTCACTACTACGCCACACACACCGCAGCAAAACGGCACTAATGAGAGACGCCACCGCACAGTTGTTACTATTTGTCGCTCCCTCCTCACTCGTGCTAATTTACCTTAAGAACACTGGGACTTTGCAGTTTGTACTGCGGCCTATCTATCTAATCGTCTTCCCACTCCGGTTTTTAGTGGTCGATCCCCTATTGAGGCTATTTTTGGGCGCTCGCCGAATTATCTTTGCCTACGGGTATTTGTGTCTTTGTTATCCGAACTTACGTCCTTATATCTCCAACAAGTTGACTCCTCCATCTCGGGAATGCTTATTTGTGGGATACTCCACCTCTCAGGCCGCCTATAAACGCCTTGATATAAAACAGGTCGGGTATATGTTTCTAGGCATGTTCTCTTTGTTGAAAATGTCTTTCTGGGTGTTAGGAGTCACAACTCATCCTTTGATCCTATTGGCAGTTCGCTGATTCTTTTGATTATTCCGTTACCACCTGCCCTGCCTCTTGCATCGGACATTGCTGCACCCTCACCTCCGGAACCCGAATTGCCTCGCTGCCTCTTGCGCAGCAACCTGCGCCACCGACTGATCGGTCACACTTTATGGTCACCCGTTCTCGTAACGGTATCTTCAAACATAAGGTTGCGCAAGTCAGGTCATGCTCGATCCGAACTGGCGTGCAGCTATGGCTGAGGAATTCACTGCCTTGGCCGGACATGGAACTTGGTCTCTCGTTCCTCCCTCATCAGGTCGCACCATCATTGACTCCTAATGGGTCTTTCGTATCAAACGCCACTCAGATGGCTCTATTGATCGGTACAAAGCCTGTCTCATTGCCAAGGGCTTTCATCAGCGTCCTGGCCTCGACTACAAGGAAACCTTTAGTCCTGTTGTCAAACCAGTCACTATTCATATAGTTCTATCATTGGCTACTATGTATTCTTGGCCCATTCGCCAATCGGATGCCAGTAATGCATTTCTTCATGGGGATCTCTCTGAAACCGTTTATAGGCGACAACCCTATGGCTTCGTTGACAAGACTATGCCGCATTACGTGTGCCTTCTCTATAAGTCGCTCTATGGCTTGAAGCAAGCCCCACGCCCATGGTACCTCACCTTACGTATGGCTCTTGTGTCCTTCGGTTTCACGCAGACCAAATCCGACACATTCCTCTTTATCTTCTCTAAGGATGTCACTCAAGTCTTCATTCTGGTATATGTGGACGATATCATCGTGACTGGCTCTTCTGCATCTAGTATCTCGTCTCTTAATACACAGCTTAGTGCGCGGTTTGCTGTCAAAGATATGAGTGCTCTTCACTTTTTTCGTGATCTGGTATCCAAGGGCCTTCTTCGTGTGTCTTATATCAATACCTTGGACCAGCTAGCCGAACTCCTCACTAAACCTCTAGCACGCTCTCGCTATTTACTTCTTCGTTTCAAAATCTCTATGGCTGGTGGCACGTTAATTTTGCGAGGGAGTAATAGATAGTTATAATGAGTTGCACTATTTATGTAATTAAATATACTTATTGTATTTAGTTTATTTTCTTTCCTTAATTAGTTGATCTCTGTTGTCACTATATAAACCCTTTTAGTGGTTAATGAAAAGCATCACTTCCAAATTATATTTCCTAAACTCTTATATGATATCAAAGCTCAGGCCAAGGAGGTGGTCCTTGGTTCGAATCCAACCGCCACCTGATTATCAAAAAGTGTCACGTGACAGGCGTAACAAAAGATTTACATCCTGCACGTGAGGGGGCGTGTAAGAGATAATATATAAATATCAAATGTCTACCCTCTCTAACAGCTTAATCTTTTAGATGAGATGATAATTCAATAGATTGATGTGATGAATACGCACATGTACGTCAACAAATTCAATTGTTGACGCAACAAATGGCGATGATGGTTGCTCGACAGCGTGAACCTACACCGACACCTGGAGCTCCATTGTTTGCGAATTTCATGGAGAATTTGTTTGTACCACTAGAACAACCATTGAATTTGTTAATTCACTAGAGACAAGATGATCTATTGGGCATCAGAGTTTCAAGGTGATATTCTAAGTTTACATGGTGATTATGAAGAGAATTGTGAATCTTCATATGATGTTGTTTATGATAGCGATGGTGATGATATTGTGGATGAGTTCGAGATTTCTAGATTAAAAGCTTTCATGGAAGGTTTAGATGAGGAGATCGCGGTGCAAAACTCAATGAAAAAGATTGAGATGTCCAAAAAGTATGAGATTAATGCAAAAGTTGATGTGCATGAGGGTGTTGGAGAAGAAAATAAGGATTTTGGTCCCATAATGGTCGACGAGGATAAGAAGCATATAGTTGCTGCCACAATTGAATATGTTCTTCCTCCGGGTTTTGTGTTTTAAGATTCAAATCATATTTTGTCTTGTGGTGATAAACTTTTCGTCACTAATCACGATTCAGATCCGAGGTCGAATCTTTTTCAACCAGGGGAGAATGATGGAGATCAGAAATATGGGTATTTTTTGGTCAGAAAACTTGAGAGTTTTCTCAGTTTTCTTCAATTTTTCGGTATTCTACGGTATCAACGAGACTTTGGTTTATTGTGTTGTTTCATCTTCCCTTATATCTTCTGCACGCTACATCACTATATTATCATATTTATATATTTTACGACCTACAAAAAAAGTACACGTACTTTTATTATTACACTTTCTCAGTATTAAAATACACATTCTTGATGAGTTTCGATGATACTTAAGAAAAATATTTCATAAACTTTAGTAACATAAACTTTAGTAAGTAGTATAAGTTACGTAAAAAAATCACGTTAAATCTAAATAAGCGTTATACATAATAAAAGTTTTGCACACGGTCTCCGCGCGCGCCCGGTTGCTGGTAACTTTTATGCATATGATATTTTGGCAATAGTCTCAGGACTACACAATGAGAAAAGTATAAATCAAAATATGCAAATTTCACGGGAGAAGTAATGTATTCCGACAACTAATAATTGTCTCAGAAGTCAGAATCATACTTTCTGTTAGCTATAAACAAAAGAAGCAACAAATAATTAAAGTATGCAGAGAGTGAACCAAAAGAAAAAGAGCAATGACTGAATTGTAGCAAAAATCTTAATGTTAATTACGGTTGCTTTTTAACGAAGGCCTCAACTTCATAGAAACGAAAGCTATTGCGCTTTCAAAAGGGTTGCAACTTCTATAGTTATTAGTTACATAAACTAGAAACAAATTCATAACACTGATATTCCCAAATGCACAGAAATAATCAGAACTTTGCTACATTCTCCATTTCGAAGCTTTTGAGCGAAAGAAAACTTGAGACATGAAGTCGTGCCCTTACACGCTCGCACTTGGGCAAATCAGAAATATCGACATTTGGGGAGTAATAGATAAGTTGGTGGTCCGCCCATACCATCAATATGTAATCATCTCTAAAAACTTTAATAACTTTAATAGGATAAACAAGTCGGTAAGATTCCCCGAAAGTATTGAGGCTTCTGTGAATGACAAATTCTTTCGTCCAAGATTCCTCAACCCCGTATTCCTTCATAACCCATACAGCAATTTCCTTCTCTGAGTAATTGTCACATAAGCATAAGCAACCTCCAAGTATTGTCATAGCATGTACGCGATAACTATGCCTCTTAAAATAAGGAGGTGGAGAAAATGTCTTGAACAGTTCCGTTTCAAGATCAAAACAAGAAATCAGTAGGGATCCCTTTAATTCTGACTACCATTCAAAAATGCACCATTTGAATGATAATCATACTCTAGGGACAAATAATGTGGAACCCTCCTCCATGACCCCGTCCCAAGAGTGTAAACACGACATTCGGAATTAGGAATGCTCAGCAATGAATGTGTGACTGGATCTCGTACACACTCGTAGGAAACTCGTACCACCTTGTATTGACTAGTTTCCTTGCTTACCCCAAAGCCATACGTGAATATGATAGGAGGATCACAAAGAAGCTCTTCTGGACAATTAGGAAGATGGATATATTCACGCGTGATTGGATTGCAAATGTAAAGGTGATTTTCGAAATGGAAACCGCGCACAAAAAGTAAACCATTAGCTGAGCCTTCCAGAATTATAATGGCAGTATTGGGAGTAATGAATGCCCTGCCGAATACAGTAACGGGAACCAGCCTGTCCTCTTCAAATTGATAAGTTTTGAAAAAATCGCAGAGCATAGTGCTTTGGTAGATAATTATCTCGGGGACGGAAACGGATCTTGAAAGATGGGACTTAACAAAATCAGGTGTCTCGAGAATCTTGAACAACGTCTTGCAGACACATTTGCAACTTACGATAGTTCGCACTGGAAGTGTGGAGAGAATCTTGATGATGACTTCATCAGGTAGACTTGTCAAGAAATTCTGATCCATACCTTGGGGGATTGCTGCTTCGTAACACTCTTTCTTGTTTAAAATATAATTAAACTCTTCTTGACTGATGATATTGGAACGGAGACAAGTATGTAGATAAGTATCTCAAATTTACTGCTGCAGCAGCGAACATGAACTGATATAAATTATTAAGTTACACTAAACACATGAATAAATGAATGGTTCACAAACAAGGAAGGTCGCAGTGGCTGGCTGATAAATGATTAAAAGCAAGCGACAAGAAGCTGATAAATGATTAAGCACAGTGTTGAAAATTGTAACCAAAATGAAATACTTTTGAGGATTATTGAGAATAATAATTTATACTTAATAACACTCTTTCTTGTTTAAAAAGGCTGTGCAGAAGTAACTTTTAATTAAAAAGAATGATTAATAATATCTCAACGAGCCTATATTTAATTGTCTATTGTCGAGAAATTGTTGTATTGCTAATATGGAAGAACAACTACCAATACATGAAAGCACTTGAGACGGGATGATGAGAAATCAATCGTAGAAAAACTTGAACCAGAAATAAAGCTAGATCTTTGGTTGCACTGCGCCACATCAATTAACGCGTCGATAGCATGTATTAGCACGCATTGCAGTATGACTAAACTCAATTAATCATTAATCGAGATGATCCAAATGCAAGTCCAGAGATTATCAGTTTTGCTTCTTACCACCTAATTATAGACGGTGCTGGTGACTGGTGAGGCTCAGCGATCTTCTGAAGAAATTCCAGTGCTGAGACAGAGAGAGATAGCTTTGGACGTGCAAACAAAGAGATCGGTGATTTGAAAGGTAAAGCGAGAAATACACGAACGACCACCGGCTTTCTAGGTCTATATTGCGGCAGGTGAGGCACCGTGAGTAATTATTTTAAGCTGGGCTATTTTAATAAGTACAGACATTGGGCTTGGCTGGTGGAAAATGAAGGAAACTTGGTGTAGCGGCGTACGTCACACAGTAGTACTTTTGTTTAGGATGTGAAATGTCGGTGGTACTACACAACTGACACGAGAACATTAAACAAATCTATATATATATATATATATATATATATATATATATATACTGTCAATAAATTTTACGGCACGGCGAAAAAAATGTAGTGGCGAAAAAACCTATCGGATGAATAACATTTCACCACCACCGTCGCCGGACGAATCACCGCCTACAAACCCACGACGGATAATCATTGCCGCCTGTAATCAAAAAAGAATGAGATCCTCCGGGGATCATTCAGAGGTGGAAGCGGATACACTGATGAACGACACAAATATGGATGAAATCCCTACAAAAAAAATGCATTCATATGCGGATGCCATCAAATCGAGATCGAAGGGGAAGGATGTGCTTATGGACGAATTGAAAACATCGGAGGAAATGAAACACTTAGCCCCTGTTTGGTTTTCATTTCAAAGATATCTGAGACTTTTCAGAAACACAAAAAAGTGTTTGGTTTAGGACTTCTGAAAATGGCCCAAACAAATGAATAGTGGCCCATCTTCATCTCCCAAAAAACTGATTGAAATAAATAATAAATAGGCTACAAAATTAGACTCATATGTCTGCATTGTGTCAGCACTCAACACCTATGTGCTCCCTGCTCCGCCACTTCACAGCTATTAATTTCTCTCTCATGAAATAAAAAAGAAAATAACAATGACAATTAAAATTCTCTCTCTCTCACGCCCAATTCTTGTAAACATTTTCTCTTCCCCCTCATTTTCCCCTTTTCTCTCCCACGAAGAAGAAAACAAAATTCTCTAATCTAGTTGAATTCACCATGTTCAGGTAATTGGCATTCTGAAAATTTGAACCTACCAAACGAGTAGCGCAAGGATGGAGGCATACGATCTTTGAGGGAGATAATCTTGAAGTTATTGATTCTATTGTTCACAGGAATCTGTTTGGTAATGAAGGAGGCAACCTGATCCGTGATATCAAATGTTTTAAGAAGGATTTCGCGTCCTTTCTATTCCGATGGATCCGTAGAGAGGGCAATACTGCAGCTCACGACCTCGCACGTTCAGCGGTTGGAGATAATACTTGGATTCGTCCTACAGAGCTTGCTCCAGATTGATATGTCGTTTCTGTCTTTTTTGTCTTTTTCCTTTTTGTCCTGTTTTTTTTCTGTCTTCTGTTTTTGAGTTGCAGCATGGTACTCTTGTTTGTTTTGGTGTTTCTTTTGGCTGGTTTTGTTGGCCTCTGTTTTTTGGCCTCTGTAATGGCTTCTGATTTAGAGCCTATCTTTTCAAAAAAAAAAAAATTGAACCTACAAATTATTAGAGAGTAATTCGATTTTAAAGAATGATTCTTGAAGCAAGATCTGTTGAATATTTTTGATTTACATGTTTACAAAATTCATCCTCTTTATCTATGTATAAATGTATAGGTTGGCGAGGCTATTGAAAATTATTAGAGTAGTAAACATTTTCTAACTCTATTTGGTTATTTTTCATTTAAGAATTGGTGTATTCTTAACAAAGTATTCACAACATCTTGATATTTTTCAAGTAGTATTGATTATGAGATAATGTGGCATGCAAAAGAAATTATATTCCCTAAAAGTATACACAACTGATTTGGAGAGAATGTATATATTTGAGTAGTTTAGTTTTTTTTTATATGGATTTGAGTACTTTAATTGGACAAAACAAATGATATCATAGTTAAATGTAACATACAACTTAGATAATGAGATAAAATTGAAAGTACAGATTTAAATTGTAGCTGATAAATTTGAATTGTATGAAAGACCATGGGTTATTTCTTTCTATTACAACTCTCCCTGTTTTGTTTTTTCGTTCTTTGATGTTAACAAATAGTTCATTACTGTTATAATATTTTAAATTAATAAAATATATAGTTATATATTAATTAAAGTTCATGTTTAAAAAGTCTTGAACGGTTACCCTCAAAAGTAATTGTTTACACGTAGTCTGCATTTCTCAACTAACCACCCTAATAATATGGAAGCACAATCTTCTCCAAAATCAATAATCATCTTGCAAATTTTTGTTATGTAAGGTAAATCATAGAAGCTATGTTATCATTTCAATGTGTTAAAATATTCAATGAATCTCTTAGTTGAATTTTCAATTTCAAACTTGTACATAAAATTTTCAAATAAGACCAATTCTTTAAAATTATAATACAATGTAATGATTAGTACTTAACATGATCTTGATGCTTTGATACGTCACATCATCATATTTTCTTGTTGATTTATATTGTTTTTTAGAAAAATGGTACATATTATATGCTAGTTTATAAGTGAACTGAACTTGTTACCTTTCAGATATATTTTGCATCCTATAAGGGATTTATATAACAAGATGTCGATAATAGTGAGAACGACTAGATATAATTCTTATCTATTAGGGTGAATAGATTATGTATTGAGAGCGCAGAATATTGAATTCCCATAATTTAAGGAGGGTTAGTATGAATAGTATGTTAAGAAGATTTTGATACGTAATTTGTATAAAACTCAATTTTAGTATATATTTTTTAGAGCAATAATTTTAATTATTTCTTAAGAATAACACCTAAAGGAATTTATTTATGTCTTAGTGGTAATATGCTATGTTTACGTGTACAATACACTGACAATTTGTTATTACTAAATTTTTAAGAACAATATTTTTTGATAACTGATATGATATTTACCATATTCTGAGAAAGATATATTGTAAAAATAAGGTAACGAAATTTAAATAGTCTTTTGATACGGCCCACCCATTCCCCAACAACTATTATTATTATTATTATTATTATTATTATTATTATTATTATTATTATTATTATTATGTTTTAGTGAGAACCGTGTGGTGCTCTTAGATTAGTGCCTTAGTGGGTATTGGTTAGTTAATTAAAGTTAGTAGATATTTAATTAGAGATAGTGGTTAGTGGTGTTAGTGGGTATTAGAAGTTATCTTTATTGCTATTTATATGTAAGGCTTTGTAAACATTATGGGGAAGAAGAAGAAAAATTAATCAAATAGTTTAGTTAAATTCTAGCTTCTCATCTCCATTCTTAGGAGTTTCGTTCTCACTCGAAGTAGAACAAAACCCGTTAGGATCTTAGATCCTAACATCTTTCTTAACTAAGGAGTTGGTTCAGAGAGAGAAGTGGAACATGACTGCATATGATAAAAAGGAAATAATCCAAGCGTCTTCCAAACAATTATTAAATTGGAAGGAGAAAGAGATATCCACTGAGAATTCGCCACTTGCCCAAATGGGCCCTTGACTGCATGTGCGATTAACCGTAGCCCTGACCTCCCCGTTAGAAAAGGAGTCAAACTCTTTGTGGGACCCGAGGGATAAATGTAGGGATTGTTATAGAAGATTTTCGCTGCCTTTCCCTACCCACTTTTATGGAGGGGTGTTTATAAACCCGTTCACTCGCCCGACCCGCTTAAACTCGAACTGCTCAACCCGCCACTCGCATGTTTTTATTTTTGTAACTTGTATTGCGGTTAAAAAGAATGGCAACCCGCTTTTGAGCGGGTGGGTTGTGGGTTGAGTCGTACACCCGTCCTCCCACCAGCATATGAAAGAAAATAATAAAAATCTTAGTTTATCCCCCTAAACACTATAACAAAAATGAATAGAAAAAAAAATAGTTGTGCATTATTAGTCAAATAATAAAGATAGCTACACAACATTGTAGTTCATATATAACTTGACAAGTTAATAATTAGACGCGAATTGAGGGAAATACTTTATATACATATAGATGAAACTTAATATTCATTAATATGTGAATTTACTTGAATATAGTATGAGCATATGATTAAAAAAAAAAAATGAGAGCATATTTCTTTAATTCGAGAATATGAGACTATTCTACTATCTAACTTGTATGTCTTAAAACATGAAAAAATCTAAAAACTTCTATCTTGTGATTTATTGTGTAACATAATCCACTAACTTGCGTCAATCCGCCGCACCCGCCTAAACCGCAACCCGCATGGTCTTAAAAATAAACCCACCCGCACGGGTGAGAAAATTGGTAACCCGGAAGTATTGGGTATGATGTCTTTTTCGACGACAACCCGCTAAAACCCGTCCGCGAACACCCATACTTTTATGTCCCACCTTCCAATTATAGTATGAGGTAATTAAAACATTTTCTCTCCTCTCTTTAGTAGTATGTGAACCCCTCTCTCTCTCTCTTCTCTCTATCTCTATTTTCAAAACCCACTTAAGATAAGAATTGCAAGTAGAATTTATTAATTCTATTTTTATTTATCTTCTGTCTAATTTTATAGTTTTTTCTGTAATTTACTCTATAACTTAGTTATATATTTTGAAGGTATATAAATATAATTTTTTCTCTTTGTGATATCGTATGTATATAAATATATAATTACACATATATTAGATCCCTGCATGTAATTACTAATCAATCACATTAAGAAATTTTGTTTTTCGATGATTGCAAATTATATGATTGTCTTTTTCTAAATATTGTTTTATATCTAACAAAAAAATAAAGATCTTCTAAATCTTATCTATAAATGGGGAGAGGATGATCTATCTCATTTTGCGTCCCACTTTTCTGTCACACTACTATTAATAAGATTAGTCGATGTGAATTAAATTAAAATTCATAAAACCAAAAAAATAAATTCTCTCTCCTCTTGTCTCTCATTGTCTCTCTCTTTCGTCCATCTCTCTCTCTCTCTCTTCTTCCATCCAAAAATGATCCTTTTTAATTTTAGCAAACTTTGCTTGTTATATAACAAAAAATAAAACTTGCCTGTTATATGTTTAGATCTATATCTAATGCACAAAATCTCTTCCAAGATAAAATCTACTAATTTCTTTTGTAAAAGTTAGTTACAAAATTATAGATATGCAACATTATACTTAAACTTATTCATGTTACTATTCATGTATTTTTTATCACTTCAGTAACTAATTCTTAAAATTATCACGTTTAAATCTACTAGTTATTTTTGTAAAAGTTAGTTACAGAATTATAGATATGCAGAATTATAGATATGCAACATTATACTTAAACTTATTCATGTTACTATTCATGTATTTTTTATCACTTCATTAACTAATACTTCAAATTATCACGTTTAAATCTACTAATCTATTTTGTAAAAGTTAGTTACAAAATTATAGATATGCAACATTACACTTAAACTTATTCATGTCTTTTTTTATCACTTCAGTAACTAATACTTAAAATTATCACGTTTAAATTTGTGTTACATATTTAGATCTACGTAATATTTTTTATCAGAAAACTAAAATACGTAGATATCTACTTATATGAGTATAAAATCAAGTCTTCTTATAATATGTAGATGCATAAATATTTGCAATAGTAGTCATATATATTTATACAAACAAGGGAAAATAGTTGTGAATGACTCCTAAAATAAATTTGATTACCGTAACAAACTCCTATAATTAAGGTAACACCTATATAGGGGAGAGGATCTTCTATCGCACTATTGTATCCCACTTTGTGTCCCATTTCCTAAAATAGTAGTAATTAATTAAGATCCATAATAAAAAAAATTAATTCTTTTCACCCAAAATAAATTATTCTATCTCCCGCTTCTCTCATACTAAGGTGGTGTTTGCAAACTCTAGTGAAAAAGTAGAAGTTCATAAGCCAAAAGCACCTCCAAACCAGCTTTAAGATTATGGGGGGGTTTTTTAGCTTAAAAATATTGTGTAACCGAAAAAGTTTGATTTGCAAACACCCCAAAATCACTTATTCAAATAAAAATCTGATTATAACATTTTTTAAGAGTTTGCATTTTGTAAACACCACCTAAAGTCTCTCTCTCTCTCTCCTTGGATAAAAAAAGTTGCATTTTTCTTCTAATTATCTTTTCTTACTTAAACAGCTAGTTCCTAAAAAATAGGACAACAATTTTTATATTACTTTAGATTGCTCTAATATAAGATAACGTATTTCCCTTTTTTTTTTCTAACCATCATATGATCTTGTAAAAATAAATTAGTGTTTTCATCACTTTATCACTATTATATGCACACAAAACTCTCATGTCAATGTTGACTTCAAAGAAAAGAAGTTGATTTAATGCAGTTTTAATTCTTTCATATATTGTTCACAGTTGAAATTTTAAATATTCAATTTATTTTTAATTACAAAATTATATTCATGCATTGTTGTGTAGTTTTTCTTTTGTATTTATTGTCCCCATTTTTCTAGAGTGGCATGGTCAAAGTAATAATATAGAAGCAATACATTTTTTGAACTCTGTCAAATCTTGAATTTTAAAGATATTGATGGATTTTCATAAATTTTATCGTTTCCAATTTAAATATTGGCAAACATGAATTCTTTTATTTCTAAATAATGATAATTTCTATTGTTGGTCGCAAAAAAAATTAAAACCAATTCAATCTTAATACGTTAAAAGCATGAGAAAATGCCTCATCAACCAAGAACAATCATTGTAACCAAAAAATTATGAATAAAAAATTAATATTCATTCGAAACATATATTATTTTAAAGTGTTACATATTTACTTAATTACTTGTGATTTGTGAACATGTGAGTATGTTGTAATGAATTCATATTATGAAAAGGTTGATTTTATTATTTGACTTATATATTAATTTGGTGATTTTATCTATGAAAAGAAAGTCCTCTTTGAGTGATTTTGTGCAGAGGTCCAGTCCAACATGCCCGCCCGGGTAGGGCCATCTGGGGTGGGGTGAACATGACCCCCATCTGTCTAATGTTCTGTTGCTCGCCCATATCTCTAAAGGGCATGCCCGGCTAGATGGACCGGAGGGAAGAGCAGCAGGTGGAATGTCCGCCGAAAATGAATGTCTAATCAAGCGTTTCCTGATTGATCGAAATCGTTTCAAAAGAAAAGCCCTGGCTCTGGCGAGAATTCAGTATCTATAGACCCTTTGAGTGATTTTGTGATGATCAATTCACTATTTAACACAAAGGAACCTTTCCATAAAACATCGAGTTATATTTCTAATGATCACAAATGTAAAAAATCATAGTATTTTATTTTGTTTAATTTGTGAAGATTACAACAGTAAATAACTATTTTCTATGAATAAGTAAAGAATTTTTTTATGCATAATAACAAGTAAAGTTTATAAAAAATAAAGGAGAAAAATATTTTTGGAAGGGGATGAGAGAGGAGAGAGAAAGAGAAAGAGAAAGAGAGAGTGAGAGAAAGGTGGACGTTAAAGAGAGAGAAAAGCGGAGAGAGACTTTTTAAATTTAATTAATTATAATTTAATAAGAGTTGATCACTACTACTCTAAATAACCAATAATTAGAGTAACTAATTTGTTTTCATTTGGTCCACCTAAATTTGCACTAGTTATGTTTAGAAATCTTCGGTTTAATCTAAACAAAAACGAGAGTTAATCCCAATTAAATATATATATTATAGTGTACAACTCACATTCTTTAACTGAAGAACTAACCAACTTTTGCATCGTGGCTATGAAAATAATGCAATAAATTATGCATATTGTTTGTTATTAATGGCACTTTTCTTAGTTCGATCAACATATGTCCATACGTAAATTTATGTTTTCTTGTTGTATTTATATAAAAATGATTTTTAATTCTAGGTTAACGGCCATTACGTAGAAACATATGCATTCGAAGACTTGAATTATTAATTAGGAAGATACATTAAAAAAAACTAATAACATATTGAATTTCCTTAACATGAGGATGATGTTGTATCTTTTACGCTTAAGAGTTAACTGTTAATTGTATCCTAAAAAAAAGAACAAGGAAAAAAACGGATTCTATTGTGCAATTTTTCTATCTTATCAACATGCTTCAAGTAATACATACTTATCTATTAGAGTAGATAAACAATGGGTAAAGAAAATTTTATCTTAAAACAAATAAATATTTGTCTCAAGAACTAAAAAGCTAAATTACATAACAGTTCAAAAAGTAAAATAGAAAAAAAAACTATTTTGCCATGTGTCAACTTTTAAGCTGGTAGTACCAGTGGTTTACTACCGCTATCGAACAACCCTAATTTATAGAGGGAAAATGGAGGAAAAATCTGTAGGATTACATTAAGCGGACGATTTTACTGCCAATAATTGGCATACTTACTTTTATAAGATTTGACCAAGATTTTTTTTGCATTTAATGATATCTCTTTGCATACCACAATACTCCAAGAGATATAAGAGGAAAGTAGGTACACAAGGCCACAGTATAGATGGGTACATAACATCATTATAATTATAGATAGATTTGCAATACCAATAAGAAAGTATCAAATGGTACCAAACAACAAATTCACATGTACCCTTATGCAACAGTTGCATCAGGCGCGGAATGTAGCAAGCAAATACAAGAATTGTGCAACATTATTTATATTATTCTAATTAAAGCTTAAACGAACAGTTGTTGAAGCTTCTCATAAATCTCAAATGGGGTGTTGGAAGAGCCAATCTCCTCCTGGCGTGTCAATGAAGTACACTTGACATTGAAGAAATAATCAAGATCAAAATAATTTCGCATTCCATGTTGTCAAAAGTAGAAATCGAGAAGTGCCTTTTGCAAAATAAACAATGTTTTCAAAGATAAATCTCATAAATCAATGGACGCAGGAACCCGCAAGAGCAGATCTCACAACTAACACTTGTTATAAAACCAATGGAGCAATATATATATATATATATATATATATATATATATATATATATCACATATCAATGGAGCAATATATATATATATATATATAACACTTGTTATAAAACCAATGGAGCAATATATATATATATATATATATATATATATATATATAACACTTGTTATAAAACCAATGGAGCAATATATATATATATATATATATATATATATATATATCACATATCCATATGCCACCAAATTTAACGTATAAGGTCTATAAATATTCATGTATAGTATACAATTTAGGCTACATGTTGAATTAATGAATAATGTTAATCACATTGTTGGTGAAGTCGAGATTGAACCGTAGCACTGAATGTACATTTAACACGTTGGTTATAGCGACTATAAATGGTCTATGATTCGACTGTTACTCATCTTGATGTTGAGAACCTTAGAAAATAATTTTACAGATCTATGAAATCAACTGATATATACAAATAAAATTAGTAAGTTTATTTTGAAAAAGATTACATTCGACATACATGCACCATGCATCTCAATAATAGTCCGTTCGATGCTCAAACCATGTCCAATGGACATGGTTAGTACCACCAACTTAGATCTTGACACTTGTAAAAAAAAAGTGTTTCTTTTTTTCTTTTCTTTCTTTTTCTTTTTCCGATTTTATGTTTGTCAATTGTCATGATAATTTTATTTTTCCTACTTTTCATTTTTACCTGACTACATAGTTATACAGTTTCACTTAAACTTATCCCGCTGTGTTTGTTTTTCCTTTTAGTAGCTGAGTGCATTTTCCTTTGTCTAGTTTTTCTTAACCTTAAATATGTATTAAACACAATTCAACAAAAATAATATAAATTTATTTTGAGTTACGAAAATTTGTATTATTAAACTTAATGCTGAAAATTAAATTACTTAAGAAACTTATAATTAAATAACTCAAATTTTAAATACACCTTTATGGAATTTCTCATAAGACCTTTTTTATCCTCTTGACTGTTTCATTATTTTATTTTTGTAAAATTTCTCTGCAATAATTACAAGCATGTTTTTTTTTTTGAATAATTAGAAGCAGTCTTTACTGCATAATTATAGCTACCTGAAATTGAAAGCTGCATCCATACGTGTGGCCGTGTGGGATCATAAACAATAAGGAAAGAAAATAGATGTGTAGAGATTGAATCAAGTGGCCGAAATTGACTATAATAGATACTATAACTACTATATCATTTAAGATTAAGAGAAATTGACTCCATAATTTTAGGAATGGCCGAAAGGATAGAATTCTCTTGATTAGTTTTTTATTAAATTACTTCTCTAATTTGAATTCAAGTATGATTAGACAAATTAAACTAGTAAATTCAGAAAAAGTTTAGGCAAAAGAAAAATAGATGGTCATTACGGATAAGCTACTAAGCAAAACTTCTCTCTTCCTTGTTGATAAATATTACGAAAGTTTTTATTTTATTTTATTTTTTAATTTGATAAACGGAAGAAAGTTTGGTGGGACAGAAAGTTAAAACTATTATTTCAACTAGAAAAACAAAACATAAGGCTATTAGCCATAGTGTACCATAATTATGCCTTGGCTATTTTGTAAGTTTATTATCTTATCAAGTGTGGGGAAAGAGAGAACCAAAAATAAAAAATAATGGGAGGTAGTAGTAGTACTTTACACGTAGAGTTCTATTGAAGATAAGAAAAATTTTAAAAAATTGAAACCTCTATACATGATGCCAGGCTTCCAACATCAAATAATCCCTCCATAATAACTAAAAATTTGCTAAAGTAAAAAAGAAAAATTGATTTCTTAAAAGAAAAGGAGAGAGGAGAGAGAGTAGTGGACGTAAGAAGAGAAATGTTAGAGGACAGAGAAAATTACCTTTCTATTTAATGAGTTTTAATTAATTAGAATTAATTAATACTACACAAAAGTGACATATAAAGTGGGCTTCAAATTTTCTATTCCAGTTGCGTGTGCCATTTTCTATTCCACTCTCCAGCATTTGACACGTGTCCCTGACAAGTAATAGCGCTTTCTCCTCCGTTTGGACATTTTCTCTTTCCTAATTATTGTTTATCTTTTTTCTATTATATCTCAACTCTTTCGAGGTAAAATGGATTCCATCAAGGAAAGGCAAAATGGGAATTATCCTTTTCCATGCAATGTGTCAAGCAATTAATAATGGACTCTTCTTTGATATTGTTCCCTCCACGTATTAAATAAAGTTGAGAAGTTTTACTGCATTTTTTGTCGAGCCTTGTGCTTATTGTACTTTCTCTCATAATTTCTTCATCATCTATAATCTACAGTTTAACACTAATGTATAACTATATTATACATTAAAGGAAAATATCAGTTCTCACGCATACAAAATGAACTTGTTCTATATTTATTGGTTTTATAATTTTTTGTTTTCTTTTAAAATCTATAAACTTGATTAGCTTAAATATCATAACTCATATATAAATTACGCTAGTATATTTCTTGCGGGTAGTTTCCATTAGCATCACCTAGGAAAAAAATTAACATTTGCCCTTTGATTGTTAGTCAACCATTATACAACAAATATGTTATTTAAGTTAAAAACTATTTTTAGTTGTTTTAAAAGTTTATAAATGACAAATTCTTTTTTAACTATTCAAATACTTAGTTATGCATAAATATTCTTTAATTTTATTTCTAATAAAGTCGGTTCATTTAGCCACTTTGCAATCATTCATTAACAACTTTTTCTATGTGTCCTTAATTAAATAATAAAAGTAGACTAATCAAAATACTTCACATGAGATCAATTATGAAAATACAACAACTTGGGTTATAATATGATTTTCTGTCTCACTACTTAAATTGGTTTACTTAATTTATCAATTACATACACTGTATTGTTCTAACTCTAACTTGCGAATTTAAAAACACTATTAACTAAATGGTTTATATCAACTAAAAATGATAATTTTATAAAATAACAATTTTAGTACATATCGTATTATATATATTAATATTACACTAATAGGAATTAAACATCACACAAAAGGAGAGAAAAATAATGTTTCTAAATTATAGTTTGGTGCAAAAACAACATGTTTATAAATTGTCAAATGCAGTAACTAATGAAATATTCATAATTACTAAGAATATGATAAGTGATGATATTTTGTAAAGGATAAAACAACAAATAAAATCAAAGGTAATATGCTTACGGTTTGAAAGAACCTGCAAATAATTCACTAATTGGAGTAATTTATCTTTCTCTCTCTTAAAGTAATAGACTTACGGTTCATTTGTTAAAAAAGAAAAAGACTTCAGGTTCAAAAAGAAAGAAGTTTACTATAGCAGGAAGAAATTTAAAAGAAGAATAAATACTGGAAAATATATATATGGCTTCCTACTCTTCATCTTTTACAGCTGGAATTATACTAGAAAAGTTACACAATAATTAATGGCATCGAGGGAAACAGAAAATGATCCAAACAGGGGGAGAAGTGCTATTACTTTTCAGGGACACGTGCCAAATTCTGAGGGTGGAATAGGAAATGGCACACTCAACTAGAATAGAAGATTTGAAGCCTATAAAGTAGGATAGGGTTCTAATAGTAGACCATCATTATAAAGCAAAAGCTTTATGTCATTGTCACACTTTTAGAAATAGTGAAAACCTACACATTCAAAATAATTCTACATTTATTTTTATTCAAAAATAAAGTAGGCCTTCAAAAAATTAATTTCAACGGGCCAAAAGCCCATTATGTGAAACAACTTATTCTCAAAAAACAAATCATTTTCAGAAAATATTTTCTGAGGGGAAAACCAAACAGGGGCTTAATCTTTGCGGAACCTAACGAAGAAATCCCATTCCCACAGATGGACATATCTCAAGAACTCC
Source organism: Linaria vulgaris (assembly GCA_948329865.1). Taxonomy (NCBI): domain Eukaryota; kingdom Viridiplantae; phylum Streptophyta; class Magnoliopsida; order Lamiales; family Plantaginaceae; genus Linaria; species Linaria vulgaris. The sequence continues at coordinate 6,715,520 of OX415249.1, read as the reverse complement.
GCGACACAGTCGACAACCAATGGAAGGACTCGATCATCATTAGAGTCCTCGGAAGACCTTGGTACTATCCCGCACTCTTATCAAAATTTGAAACAATGTGGTCGCTGCATGATAATTTTGAGCTCATAGATTTGGGATACAATTGCTGCTGCCTCAAGGGATTAACCACGCAAAAAAGAGAACAAATTCTCACGAAAGGGCCATGGAAAATTGCGGGAAGCTTTCTATCGATCCGCAAATGGATACCGAACTTTCGGGCTAACGAAGATAAGGTAGAGAGCGCTATAACATGGGCGCGAGTTCTGAACCTACCTACCGAGCTATTTAGGGAAACAATCATACAAGGATTGGCATCCCGAATTGGCGAGCCGATAAAAATCGATAGAAACACGTACACCACATCGAGAGGGAAACATGCACGATTTTGCGTGCAAGTTCAAACTGATAAACCCCTTGTGGTCGGGATACACGTATGTGCACATGTCTACCAGGTTGTCTACGAGAATCTACCAGCCATTTGCCATAAGTGTGGGAGAATCGACCATACAACGGAAAACTGTTTAAAGGCAAAGGAATCCGGAGGTGAGGTGCGTGTAATGGAACCAAGGCCTAGTCCTAAGGGGAGTGATAGGGCTTCATGGTTAACAGAGAAGGTGAGAAACTCTGAATTTGGGAGTGGATCGTTGTGAACTACAGCAAACGCAAGGGAGTCGCATCAAGAGAAAAAGTCGTGACTAAAATGCTTGAAAATCGAGCGAACGGAATAAGTCGTGTTGCAACTGAAAGGGAAGGTACTGCTGGACCCTCGCGTGGTGACAGTTCTAATGCTGAGTTTAGGAAGGAAATCAATGAAGGAATGTCGAGCACGTTGAAGGGAAGGAGAATTCTGCCACCAAGCTTTGATACCGTGAAGAAGAATATTAGGAAGAAAGGGAATACTGGGCCGACAAAAACTCCTAAAGGGGCTGCAAATAATAGGACAAAAAATAAGGAAAACCTAGGAGAAAAGAACCCTTTTTCAGTACTAAAACTAGTAGACAAAAATTTCACCTTCGCTGCTAGCAATAATACAACCAACGGCAAAGGAAAAATCCCACAAGATGGCGGGGAACGGGTGAGACGTGAGAATCATATTTCGGCATGGGGCGCTGATAGCAGCATGGATAATGGAACCTACATTCGTGACAAGATTCCACGTGTTCCGCATCCTCTTCAAGATATTACGAACACGACTGGCGGATCGTTTGATTCACGTCACGACCATACCACGTTCGGTGTGGGAAGTCCGAATTCGCACATACCGAGCGACAACGGCATGGTGGCATGGGATGTCATTAACCATATGGGAACTGAGGAGACAAATGGAATTCATGATAGAGATCCTGCGGTAATTGATCAGGCTATGGATGGGATGGACCAATGAATATCCGTTCCTCCCCGTTCACGTCCAAAATTCCATAATGAAAGTCGTCTCTTGGAACTGCCAGGGAGCAGCACATAAGGAATTTAGACAGAACTTCCGAGAACTGGTACGGGTTCATGAACCGTATGTTATATTTATTCTCGAGACTCGGGTGGGTGAGGAGCATGCAAGAAGAATCGCGCCTAACCTCGGATATTCTAAGTATATTCTCGCTCCTACGACCGACATGAGAGGAGGAATATGGATGCTATGGAATCAAGGGGACACGAAAGTTGAAATTTAAGAGATTAACTACCAAGCAATTCATGTTATTATTCGGAAACCCCAAGCGGTACGGTGGCGACTTTCTGGGGTCTATGCACAGCCGCGTCGTGGAGACAAGATTAAAGCATTTGATAATTTGGTTAGTGTGGCAGAAGGGACGAACCTCCCTTGGCTAGTCACGGGAGACTTTAATAAAATAAGTTTCAATCATGAGAGGCAGGGAGCCGAACACCAACTTTAGGGAGACTGCGGTTCTTCCAAAATTATATGCAGCGGTGTGGCCTCATGGACTTGGGATTCAAAGGTCCTCTGTTTACGTGGACAAACAAAAGGGAGGACGGTGCTATTATAAAAAGAAGACTTGACCGTGCACTGGCCAACCAACAATGGCTTGACATGTTCCCCGAAAGTGTGGTGATTAACCTCCCTCGCACCCACTCCGACCACCATCCCATAATAACACTTTGCAACGGTATCAATAAAAGGAAGGGTGAACGACCGTTTCGATTTGAGGCGGCATGGATGAGAAACCCCGAGTGCGACGAGCTACTTAGGAAAATATGGGAAGACAAACCTCAAATTCTTGAGGCAATATCAGAGGTCCCAAAGGTGTTAATTCCATGGAATAAATCTTGCTTTGGCAACATCATCCATAGGAAGAGGAAATTAATCGCGCGTCTTGAAGGAATTCAAAAGGCGAATTGCCGAACAACAAATGCTTCCCTTAGTAGGCTGGAGGGGAAATTAATTGAGGAATATAATGAAGTCCTCAAGCAAGAGGAGTTACTTTGGCTCCAAAAGTCGCGGATAAATTGGATTCGTGAGGGGGAGAGAAACACGAAGTTTTTCCATAAAACAACCCTTCAACGCCGCCGTAAAAATCAGATCATAGCGCTGCAAATTAACGAAGTTTGGGATACTGATTTGGTCCGACTTCAGGTACATGCACGTGAACACTTCGCTGGTCTATTTTCAGCACGGCCGCCACGGCGTCGCAAGGAGAGACAACCCCCTCTTCATTATGCTGAATTCAGATGCGTTTATCGCCGGACGAGGTGGATATCATGGGGAAAATGATCGATATGGAGGAGCTAAAGGCGGTTGTATGGGCGCCGCACCCTCTAAAATCACCCGGACCCGATGACTTGCAAGCGGTCTTTTATCAAAAGAATTGGGAATGGATTCAAGGGTCGTTGCTCAAGTTCATGCAAGGAGTTTTTGAAGATAAGAATTTTGATCCTAAATTGTGCAAGGCATATCTCTGCCTAATTCCCAAAGTTCCGAATCCGATAATTATTTCTCAATACAGACCTATTTCTCTTTGTAATGTTCTGTATAAGTTTATTACCAAGTGTATCACCATGAGATTGCGTGATATTATGCCGGGACTAATCGCTCCTACCCAATCAAGTTTTATTAAGGGTAGGAGTACGCAGGATAATATTTTCTTGCTTCAGGAAATTCTCCATTCTATGCGTACCAAGAAAAAAAATAAAGTGGGAGAGATGGTCATGAAGCTTGATCTCGAGAAAGCCTACGACAAAGTTAGTTGGGATTTTTTGGAGGACACCTTGAAGATGTTTAGCTTCCCGGAATGGATTATAGAGATCATAATGTTCTGTGTTAGAAACGTGACAACTAGCATCCTTTGGAACGGTTCACCGTTGGATCCTTTCAAACATTCATGTGGCCTTCGTCAAGGTGACCCGCTCTCCCCATATTTGTTCGTTCTCTGTGTTGAAAGATTATCGTATCTGATTCAGGAGAAAGTGGGGAAGAAAAAATGGAGACCTTTGGTACCTTGGAGTGAAGATGATTCATGGGCGGATTAGTAGAGAGACTTTTGCAGAAATTCTTGATAGAATTATGAAGCGCATGGCGGGGTGGAAGTGCAGATTTTTATCCTTGGCGGGGCTGGCAACGCTCGTACAAGCGGTATCATCAGCAATGCCAATTTATCATATGCAAGCATCGTGGCTCCCGGAAAATGTCTGCTCGCAAATTGATAAACTAAACAGGTATTTTCTTTGGTCTTCTAATCCAGAAAAGAAAAAAATTCATCTTACAAGGTGGGGTCAAGTAACAAATCCTAAGGCAGAAGGGGGTTTGGGAATTCGCACAACCCGACGTAACAATGAGGCTTTATTGTCAAAAATTGCTTGGAAAATAATGAAGGAGGAAGATACGGTTTGGAGTACGTTTATTAGAGCAAAATACCTTAAAAATAAACCATTTCTCGATCTTATGATAAAGCCGCCGGATAGTGCTACTTGGAAAGGGATCCTCAAATGCGTGGCCTTGATGAAACCTTTTATTAGGTGGAGAATAGGAGATGGTTCGAGAATCTCGTTTTGGTACGACAATTGGATGGGAGAAAGTCGCGTGTGTGACCATGTCGAAGGCATACATCATGAAGATTTGGGGCTGAAACTATGTGACGTGATTAATGAAGAAGGTGAGTGGAATCTTGGCATGCTAAATACGTCGCTTCCGTTGCCACTTGAGCTGAAAGTCCGCACCCGACAAATTGTACTCAAGGAATATAAAGATGAGATTATTTGGGGGGAGACGAGTAGTGGGGATTTCACTTGTCAATCGGCGTATAAGGTGTTCCAACGCCACTACGGGGAGGAGCAAAGGCGAGTGGTTAAGTGTAAATGGATTTGGAGAACCAGGCTAAGCTATAAGATTTAACACTTTTTATGGTTGGCGCTCCAAAATAGATTAATGTCGCGGAGTCTCCTGATGACAAGGAAAATTATCACTTCGGCCGAGTGTGAATGGTGCAGCCACGAGAGAGAAACTTCGATTCATATATTACGACATTGCGAGGCTGCGAGAGAAATTTGGATAGCCATGTTGAGCGAGGGCGACATAAAAAAGTTCGACGCATCCCCAGATGATAAATGGCTGGAACTCAACTTGAAAAGGATGAATTTTACAAACATTATTCTCGAGAAGATGGACTGGGAGTTCCTGTTCGCTGCAGCTCTTTGGATAATATGGAAGGAACGAAATTTATGGGTATTCGAGGGGAAGAGTTCCACGTTGACGAGTAAACTTCAGCAAATCCGTATTCTTAGCATGGACCTTAAAGCTGCACGTACAGGGAAATCAGGGAAAGAGGCGAGGAAAAAGTGGCAAAAACCGAAGACGGGATGGGCAAAGCTAAATGTAGATGGCAGTTGCGACACCACTCTTAATAGAGGTGCGGCTGGTGGAGTCTTACGAGCGTCCAACGGGGATTGGGTTTGGGGCTTTAAGACAACACTCACGTCACCCACAGTTGAGGAGGCTGAATTAGAGGCGCTGAAGCGAGGACTAGAACTAGCTTGGGAAAGAAGTGTCGCCGATTGAAGTCGAAACAGACTCCGAAAGCTGTTTCAAGCTTTTGTCGGGGCGTGCGCTTTTTAGAATAACGGGGAATGAAATAGTTAGGCGATGCCGCGAACTACTAAGGATGCCATGGACCGTGGAGCTTCGTTGGATTCCGAGGGAAGCAAATAGAGTAGCTGATTTTATGGCTAAGTTAGAGACGAATGTAAGAGAGGGGGAATTATTCTAGGATAGCCCCCCGTCTCAAGTTACGAATCTGCTAGACTTTGACTCGGTTTGAGTTTTAATTCTTCCTTTACCAAAAAAAATTAAATTTTACGGCACGTAATCCCGTAACCCTACCACTAGCCAAGCAACCCTCAATGCTTAAAATACTATTTATTGTTCTTAACTGATATTAGTAAAATATGCACATAATATCGAATTTACCTACTATCAAATTGGTAAATGAAGGCATAGTATTGAATCGCGGCTTCACGGTTTCAACCATATCTCCTTATTGGTTTGTCGAAACCCCAATTCGTTTCTTGATTTAGAGCCTTGACTCACGTAGATTTTAGGACATATGTGGTTGCTGTCGAATTACCCTAGGAATTAGAGGCTTACTATCGAATTGGTAACTCGAGGCTTACTTGGATTCGACCCAAGAGGGGCTTAAGTGTAATTTTGAGGCCTAATATCAAATTTACAATTCAATAGTCTTGCAGCTGCACCATATATGTGCAACTCTACCATTTTGAGCATATCTTTCTTTCTGAACCTTTAAATTGTATTCCTCTTGTTGCGTTGTAACGTAGACACGTGGATCTTTCAAATGACATATCACTCAATGTCTAATTCGTTATATATAACTAATGGTGAACCAAATACGACTCACCTAGTTCTACCTTACAGCCCTTTTGACACTTACCGGTCAATTCCACACAATTGTGGCTTCTTTGTGACACGGCACGTAATGTTACCATGTTATGTCACACCACCTCTTATGTTATATACTTTTGATTTCTCACTGGTGTCCGCTTATGCGACTAATCCAGCCGAGCACTGTCGGGCCCTTTTTGAGGGGAAGACACTCCCAACGGTATTTTTACATCCATAAGACTCGAATCCGACACCTTGCTTAAGTGAACTCAAGTCCCTTACCACTTGAGCCAACAACCATTGGTCTTATATTATATACTTTGTTAATGAAGAAAACCTACAAAAGCATATTTAAAATTTGATGACTAGTTTTGCTAAGTTGTTGAATGGCCTATATTTTTTTTAGAGTTTTGTATGTTGAAGTGCAATTTTGTTTCTGCTGCTCATGACATTTGTAATTCCATGAGAGGACACCCTTCTTTTAGAAAAATGAGTTGTATTCCTTGGATTAAAATCAAATCTTGTAATAATTATTGTGTAACACTTTTGATTTGGCTAAGCAAAAATCATTTTTCTTAGCTGACACATTACATATCCATTTATATTTAAATTAGAAAAGTTTACATTTTTTTGAAATTCGGTTATGGCAGTTGGTAACAAGGGAAATTGTTATGATCAGTTTTGTGCATTGCATTTTAGCCAATGTAAGGCTCATTGTAGTTGTTTTTTCATTCATTAAGTTGTATTTAATCATTGTAAACACATTCAAGATCAAAGAGTTCAATCATTCAATTTGATCATCATCAACCAAGATTTCTTTTTCTTCTTTAATTATGTGTTTTATATGTTCAATGAATTGTCAAGCCGACCATGGAAGTTAACATGTATCATTCGCTGGCATTTTTTGATCCTAATTCAATTGGAATCTCGCCCCTTTTTCTCCTGTCTTGGATTCATAACTGTTCGATCTATTTTACTTCTCCTATCCTTTATGAAAATCAATCAAATCGACTTCACCATCAACCTCATCTACTACTGTTAACACCAAGAACCCAAGTCAAGATTCTGGTTATGTGTATTACTTAGGAACCCACGATTTTCCTATTGCTTCCATGGTTGTGAACAACTGAATGGTAAAAGCTACTTGTCGTAGCGTAAAGGAAACACCATGGCACTTAACATCAAGAACAAGATCCGATTCATTGATGATACATCGCCAAAACCAGATCCCATTGATGTTGTTAATGAGAGTTGTTATATTAGAGCCAACACTTTGGTCCTCTCTATTGGTTAATGAATTTTGATAACACAGAAATCTTCGAGTCAGGTAATTCTTAAATTATCTTGAGAGATGTGGTTTAGAACGTGTTTCTTGTGATTCGAGAGCGTAAATGTTTGGATATTTAGTGTTTAAAACGAAGGGAATTTAGGTTACGAAGGCCTTTCCACACATAAATAATATGAAAAGAGATATATTGCTTTGCTAAATGAGAGTACAAATGTGTTGAATCAATCTAAGTTGGTTATAAATGAGGGATCCCTTCAATAATTATACAAATGTAGGGGTATTATGGGTGTGGCAACTTGGCGGTCTTCAATGATAGGTATAGGCATTCATCAATGCTGCCTCATGAATGTCGGATCTACTGACAAACTTTAATTGTTGGTCGCCCGTAAATTAATGGGATATCGTGCTAATAAAGACTGACACTTATTTATTTCACGTGTGATCTCTGCGTGGGCTATTTAAAGCGCTAGGCTGTACTACAAAGTTCATTTGTACCGCCGAGTTTCTTTTACGATTCTCCCTTCGAATATAGGGATGTCGGTGACTTTCTCATTAGAAAGGCTGAATTTGGATTTTTAGGGGTACTTTGGTCCTTTCCCTTTCTAGTTGTTAACCCTAAAAAGTAAATAGGGATTAACCGAAGGACGGTAAAACCATCACTTAACTCCCTATGCCACGTAGCATCAGGAGGGCCCACCGAGTGCCGCAAACCCAAAGTGGTAAAAAGCGACACCCACGAAGAGGCACCTAAGCGTCCCATGAAAAGTCACGATGGTTAAAAATAAGATATCCGCACGGCATCAGAAAATAAAATAAATCCTGATAAGTCCGCGAGAATCCGATATCCATCAAAGCGCCAAGAGGGACCACCACGAATATAAGGACCCTGAGTCCCCGAACACGAGAACATCCCCATGCTGAGAAACCCGAGGGCCACGGACCATCAGAGTACACTCTACGCAGACTAGAGCACAAGAATAAACCCCTATCGGGGCCAAGAAGATATCGGATGAGCGCCCAGCCTCACCTATGAAGCTCTCCCGAGAATCCTAGCCTATCGGAGAAAGAATCCACGAATCTCCCTATCGGAGCCTCCTGAAAGCTATCGAAAAGGATAGAAGTGCATCCTAGTCAGCGCCTAGTAGATAAATGACCTAGAGATAAAAATAAAATTATCCACTCATATGCATTACGACACATGTACTTTACTAATTACGTGCACTATGACACATGTCCCCAAATATTTCTATAAAAGGGGTACCCCCACTGTCAAATAAAAGAACCAGAGCACAAGCAAGACATACAATATTCAGTGAATAAAAAGAGGGATGTTTTCGTCATAAGCACGCTTCTGAATATTCGGACAAGGCGTTCCAACCCTTATAAACCCGTTAATTAGATTGAAATAACAAACCTGTTAACACTAGTGTATTTATGCAATATCAAATCTCCACCAAGTCTAATGGCTTGTAATATACGAGCCAGGTGACCTGCCAATTTTTGTGATATTGGCTTTCGTAAGGGGTTTCAGATAGGGGTAGAAGTCCGTTACTTTTGTCATTTTGCAGGACGAAGGCTAATCGTCGTTTTGAATTCGCCCGTTATAATATTATGGCAGATGAGGGAATGTGCTCCTGTCTTTTCGCCATTAGATTCCCTGCATAGGTAGTGCACGAGGGGGCTCTTCTAGTGCCTTTTCATCTTCTTACTCGTGACGTTTGCGGGTCATGCGTTGCACGTGTTTTGATCTAAGTGGCTGATTTTTTAAAACCTAGACGGTCGTGTGCCCTAGTTTTTTGTTACTAGTGTAGTATAAATTAAAGCCAAAGTTGGATTCATCAATTCTCATGTTGTCAAGTTTTCACCAAGGTTTTTCTAAGCTTTGTTCATCTTTGGCTATTTCTTCCTTAGTTTCTTTCCATGGCTTCTCCCAACCATCCTTCTATCTTTCCGACTTTCGACCCTATAGTGGAACATGTTTATGCTGAAGCGCCATGAGAACTTTCTTCCCGCGTGATCGAGATTGGCACCATTCTGGTGATAATTCGAGGCTTCTACCTTCCTCTACGTCTTACTTGTGGTTCCAACATGAAACAATCAGCTAACCGCGTGTCTTCCAAAAGAAGAAGAAAGTATTTTCTTCTAATACAGATCCCGAAGGCGGGGATGCCCCTTCGAGATAGTCCCACCATGTTTCCATTACAAGAAACATTATGTCTTTTGAGGCGGTGAAGAATCTTCTACTCCGTTATCATATTGATGATGGGGCTTTGAATATAAATGATCCTTCTTTGTGGGTACTTTGGTCTTTTTTATGTTCGGTATATTTATGCATTATCAAATTATGTATCTGAAGAGTTACACAAAAGTTTGTTGTACATCGATTTTTCTTTAGAGTTGAAGACTCGTTATGCTAGAGAAGATGGATCAAGAGTTTACCAGCTACAAACGTCACTCTCCACCATATCTAAAGGAAGCCTTTCTGTCACAAATTAGTTTAATGCCTTTAGATCATTATAGGATGAATTTGTGAATCAAAAGCCTATTGTGGCCTGTTTTTGTGGGTTATGCCCATGAGATGTCAATAGAACTATGTTTGATCTTCAATAGTATGATTTTGTTTTGAAATTCTTGGTGTGTCTGAATGAAACTTATGGTGATGTTAGAAGTTAGATCGTGTCGTTGCTAAACTCACAACAATTAGAGCCATCCTTCGATTAGTTGCATCTTAGAACTTACATTTACAACAACTTAATGTAAACACTGCATTCTTACATGGAGACTTAGATGAGGAGATATACATGATTACATCCGTAGTTATTGCTCTAAAACTAATACAAGAGTATGCTTATTGAAAAAGAGCATTTATAGCTTAAAACAAGCATTCATGCAGCGGTTCATCAAGCTCACTCGATGCCTCATTGCATATGGTTACAAACACACTGTCTTTGACAATTTTTTATTGACTAAATCTAATGGCTCTCATTTTACAAATTATGTGTCTATGTTGATGATATTATTTTAACTGGAAGTGATGTCAAAGAGATCACTCAAATCAGACATCTTGACACTGAGTTCACTATTAAACATCTCGATAATCTGAAAATATCCTTGGCATAAAGGTAGTTAGAAGAAAATCAGGTATAAGCCTCTGCCAAAGGAAATATGCACTTGATATACTAACAAATGCAGGTTATCCTGGATGCAGACCAAGCAACACAGCAATGAATCACAAAGCAAAAATCACTGACTCAGACTCCCCTCCACTTCAAGATCCATCAGAATACAAGAGGCTTGTAGGAAGGTTTTTCTATGTGACAATTACAAAACCAGATCTTAGTTACAACATACAATGTCTCACTCAACTTAAGAGCAAACCAACGACCTCTCATCTATCTGTAGCTCACAAAGTTCTCAGATTCTTAAAAGCTACACTAGGAATAGGTCTTCACTACATCTCAAACTCTAAAATATATCTAAAAGCATTCCATGACAGTGATTGGGCAGGATACCCTAAAACAATGAGAAACATAATTGGTTATGCTATATACCTAAACAACTCTCTGATTTTATCGAAAGCCAAGAAACAACAGATAGTAAGAAGGTCCTCCACTGAAGTTGAGTATAGAGCATTGGCTATAACCACTTGTGAAGTACTCTGGCCTACTCACCTACTAACAGACCTCAAATTTAGAAACAACAAAACATTGCAAATAATACAAGCCATCATAAGATGACTAAAAACATAGAAATACACTATTAGTTTGTCAGAAAAAAGGTGCACAACAAGCTATTAAAGATCATGCACATTGGAAAGAGATATCAGGTTGAAAACTTCCTACTAAAGCCACAATCTTTACAACCCTTCAACACCATGTTTCTAGGATGGGCATTCATAATATTCTTGCACATCTTGAAGGGGGCTCTTAGCTGACACGTCATAGATCAATTGTGTTTAAATTAGAAAATTTGCCATTTTTAGAAAGTTTTTGTAATTTGGTTATGGCAGTTAGTAACAACATTCCATTTCAGTAAAGCTGTTATGATCAGTTTTGTACGTTTCATCTCAACCATTATATAAGGCTCATCATAGTTGTTTTTCATTTAGTAAGTTGTATTTCATCATTGTAAACACATTCAATATCATGGATGTTCAATCATTCAACTTTGATCACGTTCAATCAAGATTTTTTTTCTTCTTTAATTATGTGTTATATGTGTTCGATGAATTCTCAAGCCGATCATGGAAGTTAACTTTTCAACCTAGTACATCTAATTATTTAGCTCATTTGAATTAGAGCATGTTGATTGATGGGAACTTTGGTGTACCGAACAAAGAATATACAATAAACAAATCAATTTTTACACCTAGATTCTTATTCTCACAGGTGCACGAATCAAGTAATAATAAAATGGTAAGTATAGTTACGAACCAAGTATCGTATCCCAAGGGAGTGGTGGATAAATGAATAAATAACTTAAAAGCAAAACACTAACCGTTGTCATGGTTTTTATATCTTATGTTTGTAGGGTGAATGCGTGATGAATGCAAAATGCTATCGATGTAGGTTTTATGAAAAGAGTTTTTGAATGCAAAATATTTCTAAACTAATATGCAATGAAAATGATGAAAGAGAATGATTTGAATGCAAAGAATAAATTAAAGTACCTAAAGATGAATGCTAAGAACTAAGCTAACTAATAAGTAATTTGAGAAGATTGATTGGTTGAATGCTAAAGTTGTGATCAATAGAATAAATGATTGTTTAGAGGTTGGGTATCACATCCGATTTAACCATAGTAGTTCATAGAAAAACTATCTATATTTACTTAAGATGCTTGATGATGGTTAAAGCTTGTATGTCTAATGGATCCGCGACCTATAGCTGGACCTATCCTAACTATAGAATCTACGAGTCTCTAGTAACCTACCGCATTAGCGGGTTCAACCCAATTGTCGGTTGTTTTAGTAGAGATATCAAATCTGCAATCCAATTAACTCATCTGAATCGTGTTAACATAAATGAACATAATCAAGATTGATCTAGTGTGATCTAAGGGTTGTGCTTTAGTTGCGTTAGCTTACCAAAGTCACAAATCACATGTATATATAACTAGTTTAACATCTACATTCTGACAGTCCCAGGGTAGTACATCCTTTATTCCAGCAAGAGTAAGATTAATCACATAACATAAATAACTATTCAATCTAAACATAGAAGTTCATCAAACACACATTAAAGCAAACAAATAAACATATTCATAAGTCAGAGTTACTCCACTACTCTAAACAATGAGTAGGTCAGCTCTTCATAGTCATGAGTTCAACAATTAACAAATAACAGAATAGCATAAACACAATAAATAGATAGAGAAAAGCTTCTCAGATCAAGAGGAACGTTAACTCTTTAGCTATCTTCTTGACAACTACATGATATCTTCTTCTGTACTAACTATTAACTCTAAACAATGGCAAAACTAAACTAGAACAGAACTTCAATGGTGTTTCTCTTCGAAAATAGTTATAAGTAGTTATGAGCTGTATAATTGGTTATTATTGGTGTCTTGGCTGTAAATGCGGTGTCTTCTAAGTGTTGGACGTCTTGTCCTATATATAGAAAAGTCTTAATGCCTTAAGTTCATTCACAACAACAACTTAATTAGTAGGAAAAGACGATCTTGTCCTTGAGTCGCGCGATCGACACCATCGCGCTGCCATGTTGTGCCGCTACTAGCACGGCTCGCTCTGCTTTCTGCCTCGTCAAGCCACTTTCTATTTTTCCTCTGCTACGTTGTGCCTCCTTCCATTGCTCACGCTACATTCGGTTTTAGAGGAGTTGTTGCGTAGCTCTCCCTGTATCGCGACACTCCTTCCTCGGCGTGGGCTTACTTTTGGACTTCTTCATGTGGGGCGATTAGGGTTTGCCTCCTTTGCATATTGTCATAGCTCTTGGTAGCGTCATGACTGTTAGGATTGTGGAGCCTGAATAATAAAGACGGTGTACTGAAGTTGAAGACTAGAGTTCTAACAGTAAAGTAGGACGTAAGAACTACTACCCAGAATGTTGATCCAACACCAGTCGGCTAGGATGTTGACACAACACTGGAGTCTGAAGAGGAGTCTGAGGACGAACCACCAGAAACTTTTGAGGCTGATTTTCCTACTAAACGGCATAATATGTACTTCTTGACCAAAACTGCAAGTGATAACTATGATATTATGACTGCTAGGAAAATTTGGGCTGAGAGGATCATTGTTGCTGATGACTATAAGAAACATAAGGCGTTTGAGTTTCTTAAGTCTAGAAGCCTGTTATACTCTTTGATTGATGTTGTCCGATATGTCCCTGATGTGATTAGGGAGTTTTACAGTAGTTTGTCTAAATTTATACATGTTAAGGGGTCTCCCAAGTATGGGTGAGTGTATGTGAGGGATAAGTTTTTCAAATTTAATCCCACTATCATTAACAACACCTGGAGGATGTCAAGAAGACAGGAACTGAAGAGGAAATTGATGACAACACTATGATGAAAGAGTTAACATGTGGACTGGTGAAGAAATGGAAGAACGAGTTGAATGTGACTAGACTCACATCCCTCACTACTATCTTGTGTAAAGCCGCCTCATTCAACTAGATACCCTCAACAAACTCCACAGTCCTCACTCCTAAGATGGTCGTGTTGATATACAAACTACAAGAAGAGCATCCAGTGAACACGAGGGAGAAAATTTTTAGGACTATTGTTGAGGCTGCACACAAGAAGGATGCAATTCTATCCTTACCTTCCTTGATCTACAAGATTCTCAGTGATCAAGGATTTCAAAAAGGTGAAAATGAGACTTTTGTAGACAAGACTGGACATCTGCCTATCACCAAGAACTACTTTGGAGGTGACAGAATTAATGACCTCTCATGGAAGGATCCAAATGCTCCTGGAAGTAGTGGAGTACAACAGGGGAAGAAGAAGGCACAAAGCTTCATCAGTGCCTCAGTTGCTGAGGATTATTCAACCCCTACTATGGCTATCAGCTCTGCCTTCATTCAAGAGAAGGTGGATTGGTGTGATAGGATGGTTGCAGATAGGAAGAGAGAGATTACAGACAAGGAGGAGGAGATCAAAGTTTGAGTGCCAGTCTGGTGGTCTCTTGACACGTGTCGACTGACGTATCCCCGAGACTTCTGACTCTGTTGTCTCCTCATGTTCATGCTGTAGTTCAGCAGGACCGTCCTGCTCAGCATCCTTCTCGACTACCACTGCCGTAGTTTATGGATCTTCCACTGTATTACTATCATTTCCTTTCTTATCTTCCGTGAAGATAACATCCCTGCTTACAACGATCTTGTGGGCAGTGAGGTCCCACAAGTGATGCCCCTTAATTCCTTTAGCGTACCCTAAGAACAAACACTTCCTGGATTCTGGGTCCAGCTTCATTTTCTCTTGAGTATTGAATATAACATAAGTGGGACTCCCAAATACATGGAGATTAGAATAACAACTGATTTACCTATCCAGGTGTTTTCAGCCCCAGTGCTATTGACGGAGACCGGTTCACCACATAACAGACAGTATTGACTGCATCCGCCCAGAACAACTTTTCTAAGCCTGCAACCTGCATCATGGCTCTTGTTTTATCCAACAAGGTCATGTTCATCCGCTCTTCCACTCCATTCTGTCGCGGAGTGTACGCCGTGGTAAACTGCCTCTTAATCCCAGCATCTTCACAGAAGTTTTCAAACTCCTTGCCAGTATATTCCCCTCCATTGTCAGATCTCAGGCACTTGATCATTTTCCTAGATTCAAGTTCCACGTGCGCTTTGTACCTCTTGAACACCGAGAACACCTCTGCCTTACTCTCGATCATGTACACCCAACATCTCCTGGAATAATCATCTATAAAAGACACAAAATACTTTGCACCTCTTAGGGATAGTACTGGCGCTTGCCATACGTCAGAGTGAATCAATTCTAGAATGACTTTACTTCTAGAATCTAAACTATGAAACTTTATACGATGTTGCTTGCCAATAATGCAATGCTCACAAAAAGCTAAAGATACCTTTGTGAGGCCCGGGAGTAGTTTCTTCTGTGCAAGAGCCTTCATGCCTTGTTTCGACATATGCCCGAGCTGCTGATGCCAAATCATTGATGATTTCTCAATCAACTCAGATGAAGCCACTAACGCTTCTCCCACTTGCAAAGCCCTCCCCTGTACCATGTATACGTTTTCGACAATCTTGTCAGCCTTCATCAGTACAAGCGCACCCCTTTTAACTTTCATGATCTTGTTTCGCGACCCAATCTCACAACCAAGATCATCCAGTTGTCCATAAGACAATAAATTCTTGCATAATCCCTCCATGTGTCGGACATCTCGAATGGTCTAAGCAATCCCGCCATGCATCTCCAGCTTGATCGTACCGATGGCAACAACTTTCAAGGGTTCATTTTTATAGCTATACACAGATCATGTAGTGATCGTTGTATACTCATGAAACCACTCCCACCGGGGAGTCATATGAAAACTGGCTCCTGAATCAATAAGCCATACATCATCGAAGCCACGCATACTTCGAATAGTTGTTACTGCTTCACATCATAGTACATCACCGTAATCTGAAGTCCTAGCAACGTTCCCCTAAGGATCAAAACTCTTCTTGTTCATATCCTTAAGATTCCAACAGTCCTTCTTCAAGTAACCTTTCTTGCCACAATGCCAACAACTGCTCTTGATCCTTGACTTAGATCTCCCATGTTTCTTACTCCCACTTGCACCGCGCTCCGTCGTTCTCCCTCTTGTCACCGACAAGGCACCTGCTTGTTGCGAACTTGCCTCATTGTCTTCTCTGTTCTTGCACCGACTCTCTTCTTCCAGAATAGCGACTACAACTTCGTGAGGACATTATTTGCTAAGCTGATGACAAGCTGGCCATACGAATCGGGCAAACTTTGCAGCAGAATTTCAGCACGTTCAACCACTTCTATTTTGTGACTCAACGACGTTAATTGAGAAAATAGAGTACTCAAAACATTGTGGTGCTCAGTTACCGGGTTAGATTATGCCATCCTCAGTGTGTACAATTTATGTTTAAGGAAAATTTTATTGTGTAGGTACTTCGCCTCATACAGCCTGTTGAGATGATCTCATATCTCCTTAGCTGTCCTCTTCTCTTCAACGCTTGACAACATGCCATCACCTAACGCCAGGTGGATATTTGCGATAGCATTGCTGTCCATCTCATTCCACTTCGTATCATCTGTGATTTCCACCGGCTTGTCGCCTATCGCCGCGAGACACCCATCTTTTTGCAAGATGACTTTAATCTTCAGCTTCCACAACGAGAAATTACTCATGTTGAATTTCTTGATCTCGAATTTCGCCGTCATTGCTTCTATCACGTACCACCATCACTGAAAATAATTTCAGTACGATACCCACAGATATCACCGAGACCCCAGATATAAACCAAGGCTCTGATACCATTTGTTTTGAAATGGACCCTTCAGATAGAGCGTAAAACACGGCAATAATCGAAAGACGAAAAAATAAACGACTCATAGATTTTACGTGGAAAACCCCAAATTACTTTAGGGTGAAAAACCACGGGCAATGTAGAAGAACTTCACTATGAGTGAAAAATAGAAATTACAACTCTCAGACTTTTACCATAGTAAAGTCACACAAACTCTCTATTTTTACTTCACACTAACAACACTCTTAACTACTCTTTATATGACTAATTACTTATTGATGATATAAGAGAAAGATTAGTATTTGTAGGATGTATGAAATGGGGAAGGAGCTTGGTATTTATACGCTAACATTTTTGACAATTCATTGTCAAAGCTGTGTTGCACAACTCATTCCATGTGCTTCCTCCATTACATGATTAATATTGCACATGCCAATTAAATTTCATATGCATACACATCATCCACATGCACACACATGTTGCATGTGCTGCCAACAATTAAAACACTTGAGGACTTTCCTCCAAGACTTTCTATAAATAGAGAAGGCTAGTTTACCTTTGTAATTGTTAGATTAGATGCAAGTATTCTATAAACCAATATATATACAATACAAGAGTCCTATTAACTATGAAAATAATCTAATCATATCTTTACAAGAGATAATGCAATATCTTTCTATCTAATCTAACATGAAAGATATTATTCCTCGATGGGATTCTCATTAATCAAACCAGTATATGTGTATATATATATATATATATATATAATACAAGAGTCCTATCAACCATGGAAATAATTTAATCCTATCTTTACAAAATATAATGCAATATCTTTCTATCTAATCTAACAGTAATAACTCTTCAAAAATATTGGAATAAAATAGGAGTTTAATGAATAATATTATTTTTTTTATTTCATTTCAATACTAAATATTTTGTAATACCAGGGGCGGATCCAGAATGTTTTTTGTTACCCTGACTACTGTAAGTTAACTTTTTTTAAAACCGAAAGAAAAAAACTTAAGTACACATACTAAAAGAAATGAGAAATGGCCATTGTTTGATACAAAATAATTAAAAAAGAAATGACATGGCTATTAAACACTACAAATAACTAGTCATGTTACTACATATAATACTTCAAAGATAAAAATAATAACAACTTAGCAACGACACAATTAAACTGTAAAATAATTAATTTCACGCACACCTTAAACACAAATTTGGAAAGAGATATGTCGTAGAAAATTGTCGACTTTGACATCTAGATTGTATTTTACCAAAATCAAAGTTATTGAAACTTGTACTACAGTATACCTGAAGTTTACCAACGACTTTCAAATATAGCATGACCGGTTGGACCATCCTGGTTCAAATAATGATACGAAGAATTATTGAGAATTCAGTTGGTCATCCAATAAAAAATCATAAGATTTTTCAATCTAATGAGCTTTCATGTGTTGCTTTCTCTCAAGGCAAACTAATCACAAGACCATCATTTGCCAAAATCCAGTATGAGAATCCTGAATTTCTTGAACGTATTCAGAGTGATATATGTGGACCTATCCATCCACCATGTGGGCCATTTCGATACTTTATGATATTGATTGATGCATCAACTAGATGGTCACATGTGTGTTTATTATCAACTCGTAATTTAACATTTGCAAGATTATTTGTACAAATAATTCATTTACGAGCACAATTCCTTGATTATATAATAAAGAAAATTCGTCTTGATAATGCTAGTGTTTTTTTGTCCCAATACTTCAATAACTATTGCATGTCAATCGGAATAGATATTGAACATCTTGTTGCTCATGTTCATACACAAAATTATTTAGCTGAATCATTTATTAAATGTCTTCAGTTAATTGCAAGATCATTATTTATGAAATCTAAGCTTCTCACTTTTGTTTGGGGACATGCTATTTTACGTGCAGCCCCAAAAATTCGAAAAAAAATCAATTTACACTTTAATCCTTGAACTTTTGAAAATTTCCATTTTTGACCCTAAATATTTAGAAAAATTTGCCTTTTAGTCCCTGAACTTAAAAGTTAGTTTGTTATTATTTTTTAGGTCTCTAATCCTCAAACATATATTGAAATTTCAAATATTAACCAAGACGATCGAATTACCAAGAAAAATTACATTAGAAAATATGTATATAATAAAGAAATCTAATTATACCTATTTGAATTTTAATTATAAATGATTGAAGGACATAATATGTAATTAACCTAATTGATGAGATAAGCCATGACATCTTTAAGAGCATGATTGAAATCAGATTTTCGTGATTTATTATAAAAAAAATGATGGGACATGAACATTGATGATTAACTTGATTTTTCGCCTATAAATAAGTATCTTGTGTTCAACAATTTCTACAGCCCACTAAACCGATTAAGCCAAAAGCTTGTGAAATACGACTTCTTTACTTTTGTGTTTTGGTTCGGAAAAAAATTGTTGCATAATTTTTTGCTTTCATATTCAACCCAAAAAGACCCCAAAACTCGTACTGCCAAAAATTTCCAATTTTGCCCCTAAACTCGAAAAATAGAGAAAACATATCAAATCTTAATATTTTTTAAAACTGTTTTACACACACCTTCATACATGTGTTTAGAACAAAAGCCCTCAAGAATATTTAGAATCATAATTGATTAAAAGGGTTGATTTAAGGTAATTTCAAGCTTGCTACCATTTTTAGCCCTAAATAGCATATCTCTTTTCATTCTTCAAATTAACTTATGCATAATGATATCAATCTTAAATTGACCATGTGTAGCACTTAAGTAAGTCATGAAAATAGTTTAAACTCGTTTGTTATAATTCTTAACCAAGTATGGGTATTAATTATGACTTTTCTTTTAATTACATATTGTAGGAAACATATTCATGCTTAATTTTTCTAAATCCTCTCAAGGTGTTGAAATTGTGTTATGATCTAGGTTATAACCTTGTTATATAACCTTGTTTTCAAGTTGATTATTAAGTTTCATCCTAAATTAATCCTACGAATTTATATATTTGTGATTCCTTTCAAATGTAAAATGTGGTATTGTTAAAAGATAATGATCCTAGGAAAGTTCTATAAATTATTAGGTACGAGTTTCATGTTAAAATATAAAAGTTTATTTATGTTATAGCTAATAGGCAACCTTAAAATAAAATAATTACTCATAAATGGTTCATCCGATGTTATTAAGAAACTAATAACTTTATGGTGAAATCGCGAGCACGAAGTCAATATGCAATTATTTTTCCTATTTTTATTTCTTGATTGGGTTGTAATCAAATATTAAAGATAAAAAGGACATGCGTGAAATTACAACAAGCTATAAAAATTAATAATTTGGTTTAGACTTATTAACACATTTAAATTATTTAGAAGATAACGCAGAATTTCCCCAACATGAAGTTATTGTCACAGACGAGTTTTCTTAGAGTTAGTTAAGTAGTATGTTTTAGCAATTGATTATGCATGGAATTTGATAGTTAATCAAACTTTACTTGTTACCGTTACTTATCATCGAAATGACTTTAACATGGATACTCACAGTATTAAGTTTGAAAAATATGTTTGTTTAAGATAATTTTTGAGATATCAATAAGGTGGTTAATCTAATTGATATTTGATATTTAACTGAACCTTACGTTTTCAAACATCGTCTAAGATTTTCAGGTTTTGTGTAATGACATATATTAAGCTTATGTGTTATTTATTAAGATTTACAATGTAACTAGCATTCTTAACCAGAACGTTCTCAATTTCACCAACATCATAACTGAAGAAAAAGAACTAATATTTGTTGTGGTGAATTATAAATTCAGTTGATTAATATTATTTAAATTTATTAAAGGTTTGACGAACTAATCAACGACATCAAGGTTCCCCGTACGAGTAAAGGTGGGGTTCTATTTCTGATTTGTTATAGTCCCGTTTGGCATCCGGCCTTGAGGAACTTGGATAAAAAACCCACTACTTCGTTACGAAACCCCGAACAACCTATATTCCATCATAATCTTGTTTTGCATCTCACTCCATAGCATGATTTTCTTACTCATCGTTAAATCATATCCAATCATTTATTATTTATCATATTGATTCATAATCATGGTAATTCTCCGATATTATAATCTCCTCTGCTGGTTCTTGAACTGTGCAAAGAGCAACGAACTATGTTCGAGACATGTAGCTCAAGGAGCAACGGATATTATTCGGTTTACTAGTTTATTTGTTTATATGTTATACCCATTGGGATGCCTTTGAGAAGTTGGGCCCAGAGATTGAGTCGAGTTACTGCCGGGCAGTAAGGACTGTCGGTTTAAGTAATTCGCTTGATACCCATCTATCTAGGCACCACTTGCAGTCAGGACTCAGGAGTTGGTTGTAACATGCGTGCTGGATTGACATGTACTCGAGCATGCCTCTTAATTTGTTTGCGAGGCCGCTCCTCGTCGGGAGGTATAAGGTCGAATATTAGAAGTCATAAGGTTGAATTTGTTTATTGTTAAGCACAAGTTCATTAACTATTCTATGAAAATTCCAGTACTAATGCTACATCAAATTATCTAGTTGAACTGTTTCTACTGGTAAGATCACTCCTCGAAATGTATCCATTAAATCACAGTTAATTCTTGCATTTCCAGTTCTTTTATATGAATCTCACTAAGTCATTAAAGACTTACTCCACGTTTTTTCTGTCCATTCCTCAGGATAAAATCAATATGGCGGCATGGATCAAGTGAATAATTGTTCAAGCGTGCATTTTAGAATATTCGTGTTTTGTCACTAGTGCACAACCATTAAAATAGTCACATTATTTGTAATACCAAGACTTTTGCTGTATATATCAAATTTTATTTTATAAAACGTGTATGCTTTTGATCTTGATAGTAAGACTCGTTCCTATGAGTTACGCTTTAGTCTGAGTTGGGTAAAGTGACTGATCACCACCAAACCAACTCGGATTGGAGCATAGCTCGTGGGACGCGATCGTCACAACAACACTTGCATGCATCAGGCCAACAAGTTATAATACTAATTCCCCTTTACAAATGGTTTCCGGTCTAAAACCAACTATTTCCCATCTGAGAATTTTCGAGTGTGGAGTAAATGTTCCAATATCTCCACCACTACGCACAAAGATGGGACCACAAAGACGACTTAGATTATATGTTGGACATGAATCTCCATCGATAATAAAGTATTTAGAGCCGTTGAGTGTAGATTTATCTACAGCAAGATTTACTGATTGTCACTTTAACGAATCTATTTATCCAACATTAGAGGGGGGAAATAAACAGTTGGAAAATACTATCTTTTGGAGAGAATCAATCTGATATCCTCGTACAAAGCATAGTGAAGTTATCAATTCGAGATCCTCATACAAAGCATATTGAACTTGAAGTTCAAAAGATAACTCATACACAAAATATTGTGAATCAGCTGCCAGATGCATTTATTGAGTTGAAACGAGTGACTAAGTCTTATATACAAGTTGTGAATGCTCCAATTAAAATTGATATCCCTAAAGGACAACCAAGTATTGCTAATGAGTCTGTAACACGACAAAAGAGAGGTAGACCAAGCGTTCTAAAGATAAAAATCTTCAAAACACATGTTGAAGATGGTAAAAAAGAGGATACAACAATTTTCACAAGACCTGTTGTCATAGATGATAAGGTCCCAGAAGAACCTCAGCCGCCATAACCTATTGAGAATAAAGAAATATCAATCGACTATGTCACTACAAGAAACAACGGAATCGTAATAATATTCACATAAATGAAATTTTCGCTTACAATGTAGTGTTCAACATTATGGAAGAAAATAATAACATTGAACCTACTTCTATTGAAGAACGTTAGTGTAGAAAGGATTGGCCATTATGGAAAGATGCAATCAATGTTGAATTAAATTCCCTTGCCAAACGTTAAGTATTTGTTTGTGTAGTTCGCACACCAAATAACATACAACCAGTATGATATCGATGGATATTTGTGCGTAAGATAAATAGAAATAATACAAGGCAAGACTTGTGTCACAAGGATATAACCAAAGACCAGGTATTAATTATGAAGAAACATATTCTCTAATTGATGCAATTACCCTAAGGCATTTAATTTGTTTGGTTGTACGTGACAAACTTGAAATGCGGTTAATGGATGTTATTACAATTTATCTCTACGGATCCTTGTAAAAATGACATTTATATGAAAATCCATGAAGGATTTAAGTTGTCTGAAGCACAAGCTTTAAATCGTAAAGAGATTTATTCGCTCTCTCTCTCTCTCTCTCTCTATATATATATATATATATATATATATATATATATATATCTATATATATATATATATAAGGGCTTTCGTAACCTGAATCTCCTTCGTTTCAAAACTGTTACATGAATACTTTGTCTCCATAAATTACTGGAATCGCGTTCTGAATCATATCTCTCACGATAATTTACGAATTACCCAATCTAAAAATTATGTGTTATCACTTACTATTATAATTTTCAATATACAAGTATTATTCTAAAATTCTTAAATCCATTGGATCGAACCGTAGATGCCTCATGGATCTGCAACCAACCCTTAATTGGATTCATGAATCAAAATATACCTCTTTGAATCCCCACTTCAAGACTAAATTCGATCAAGTTGGATCTATTTAAGATTCAGCACAATAATATGTGTGCCTAGGATCGAATTCGGATTCAACCTGGTTGGCCCCCTTGCCAACCGTCTTATCCATTATGATTTTAAGAGATTACACTTTTTTTTTTTCTAATTACTGAGTATATAAACATAATTTAGCAATATATGAGAATATATAAGGATAAATTGTGTGTTTAATTTTCACAAGAAGTAGTCGATGGACTTGTGGTTTTCGTGATTTGGGAAATATGGAAGTTTAGAAACAATACTAATATCTTCAAGAGATAATTACACCAACTACCCCAATGGCATGTGATAATCACATGGACACCCCTTCATGTTGGAAAATTTACAAGTGTTCAACTTGTAGATATTTGATAAGCATTTTCCCAATTACAAATAGCTTACACCATAGATCAACCTTGAACATTTTTTTTTTAAAATTATTTTGGTAGATGAAATCGATCGAACACTCCAAATTCAAGTACCCTACTTTATGTTGTTTGTAGATGATCTTGGAGGCAAGTGCAATCATGAACTACAAATTAGAGTATTGGAGACAAATTTTAGAATCTAAAGGTTTCAGTTAAGTTGAACCAAAACATAATATTTGACTATCTGATTGCAAATTCGGCAAACAAAGAATAAACAATGATAATTCTGTCACATTGAATGGGCTAAGAGATACCAAAAAACTCACAATTTCGACCATTAGCTCCATACTGCAAAATAATGAGAACTAGATGGTGATGCCAATTAAGATGATAAAAAAAAAAATTTGAAAGACAACGATGAAGACAGCATACTTAACTAGAACGAACGGGAGATTTAGCTTGTGACTCGACATGACAAATTCACTCTTGTTGATGCTAATTTCCCAAAATTAGAGGAGCAGCTTGTAATTATGCAAAGTTGATTGGGACAGCATCATAGTCAATCACGTCCCATGTCCCCCTCCAACAACCTGAAAACGCTCCTCGCAAACTCCCCAGATTCTCTCTTTATGATTCAACTTCACATAACCGCACTGAAATCACAGTAGAGAAACCCCCACTATAGTAGTGTAACTGCTACTGATTCCTCCATCAATCAACACCGATTTTTATTTATTTATTTATTTATTCATAATTCCGCAAATCGCAATCAACAAGGAATCATCTGTTAATGGAGAATTCGAATTCAAATTCGAGTTCAGCTAATCATCATCACCACCTCTATTCAGCTTCGTTCGCTTCTTCTCAACGTGATGTTACCTACAGGTTTTCTCTTTTTCATTCCTTTTTTTTGTTGGTACTGTATATAATATAAGTGTAATTTCAGTTTTTGATTGCTTCAGTGGTGTTGAATTAGTCGCTGTTTGATTTCATTAGTTACCTGATCTGATTGAATTCGGAGAATTATGTTAAGTAAAATTGGTGCACTGTGAAGTTTGGATAACAATGTGCTTACTTAGTTTCAGTTTCAGTTGCTGTTATGTTTGGGTTTTACAGAATCGATCTATCGAGTGGAATGTATGCTTATATTGCCCGTAGCTAGATGTCGGTGTTGGCGTAATGTATACTAGTAAAATTGGTTGGTTCTCTTTGAAGTTGGATAACAATGTGCTAAGGCTGAGATAGAATTAGCTGATGTAATGTTGAATATTGTGTAATCGATTTATCGAGTGAATAGAAATCGGTGCTAATTGTATGCTTATGTTGTTCGGATGTCGACGTAATATGTATCAGGAGGTGATTAAGTGGGGAGCTCTTTGTTGATATTTTGAGGGACAAAGTCCTAAAATTAGGCTACTATTTTGCCGGCTTTGCGGAAATATCGCCCTCATTGTGAGTCTTTCGGATATTCTAAGTGGTACACCTCTTGCTACATAGGATAACCTTGGTTACTAATTTGGTTAACAGAGAGATTTTGAGTTCTCTTTTGTGTTCTGGATAAGAATAGAGCAACGGGTCTTGGCTACTTAAACAATGGGCAGTCTGCTATAAAAAGTTAGCCCTGTTAACTGCCTATGCTTAATGATAGTCAGCTTGTGTTACTGGAAACTGTTTGGCACCATAATTTATGCTTTTCGATCTATCGAGTGGAATTGCTGGAAATGTATGCTTATATTGCCCGTAGCTAGATGTCGGTGTTGGCGTAATGTATACTAGTAAAATTGGTTGGTTCTCTTTGAAGTTGGATAACAATGTGCTAAGGCTGAGATAGAATTAGCTGATGTAATGTTGAATATTGTGTAATCGATTTATCGAGTGAACAGAAGACGGTGCTAATTGTATGCTTATGTTGTTCGGATGTCGACGTAATATGTGTCAGGAGGTGATTAAGTGGGGAGCTCTTTGTTGATATTTTGAGGGACAAAGTCCTAAAATTAGGCTACTATTAAATTGGTTACTAATTTGGTTAACAGAGAGATTTGAGTTCTCTTTTGTGTTCTGGATAAGAATAGAGCAACGGGTCTTGGCTACTTAAACAATGGGCAGTCTGCTATAAAAAGTTAGCCCTGTTAACTGCCTATGCTTAATGATAGTCAGCTTGTGTTACTGGAAACTGTTTGGCACCATAATTTATGCTTTTCGATTGAGAAAAGTACTAGGGTCATGCATATGAAGCATTTTATTTCTACTTGATGCGAAATCTGAAGTTAGGCCTAGTACTGCCATGTTCTCTTTTCTTTGTTTATAATCAAGTTAGGAACAATTGTACTTAAATTCCATGTTAACTGGCACCTTCGGCTGCTTGATGGAAAATTTACAGTTAGCTAACGCTAGTTCACCAAGTGGTGTGTTTCTTCTTTGTGGATGCATCAGTAATAGTAGTTCTTCGTGAAGAATTTGGTTTTGTTGTCTTGTGCCTCATGCAAAAGCTAATTGCATCGCCCAGTGATATTTTATACCTGATCTCTAAGATATGTTTGTTGATGCTTTATCTGCCAAATCCAGATTGTTTGGTGATTCGGTATAACTGGAAAGAAGCCCTTTTTAATACTTTTTGTGTATAGAAATGTTGTAACACCAACGAACTGTGGACTAGCTTCAAAATTAAGATGCAGCTGATAAAACTTGGAGATGGAAAAATACTGTCTGGTGCTTTGAGATGCTATACACAAGTCTGTATTATGGTTGGCAGCTTCATCTTTATTTTTGGGGTAGCTTCACTACTTTGCACGCCTGAATGAATGTATATTGAATTTTTTCATTGTGTCCGAAAGTTCAAAACTTTCAAGGGTTGGCGAATGAAGTAATCGTTTTTAGCTGCAGTCATTTGGTAGACCTGTGTTGTTTGAATTGCGGTTAGCTCTTGGTGCAACGAAAATTGAGGGTGCGAGAATTCTCCTTGTTTGACGCTCCTGTATGATTTTGCTGAACTTATGGTTATCATAAATTATTGAAAGAGTTGTTAGCAAATTCCTTACGTAGATGAGGGATATATGACAAAATGGGGTTGGGCCTCTGTATTGGGTTATATTATGATCAAGTGAAAGGTTAAGGCACATTGAAGGGATCTCTATCTGAAGTGACCACAAAGTTGAGCATTCACTGGGGATTGGAGGGATATATTAGATACTAATGTGCTGAACATTGTTTCGATGTTTTATTTAATCTCTTACTTATGCAGTTGCTCATGGGTGCTTGAACTTCATATAAACTACATATTTACCTAGAACAAATTCTTGTCTGGCACCACATGCCAACTAAGTATGTGCTGGTGAAACTTTAAGTATGGAAACCACATCTAAACTCCTTCATGCTCAAGAATTTCTTTGTATGAACCTATCTAAGACTATTCTGTTTTCTCTTTGATTTGAACCTTAAATACGAAATGATTAGTATATACAACAGATCATGTGGAAACACTTGAAAATGCACAGCCAAAAAGTGTTCTGATAAGCCCCATCATGTCAACCTATTCTTCAGACTTAATTTTAGTAAAACAAACATAAGTCATTGTGCATTAGTAATCTAGTAATACCTTTATCTGCAAAAAGCTGGTTTCTTTTTTTTCGTTGTTTGGTATCATTTGTATATTAGATGCATTTTATTGAAATTAAATATGTGAATATGTTATGCAGCTGCGGGTCTTGTGGTTATGACCTGAACCTGAACTCATCCAGTAGAAATACATCAACCATCGGTTCCAAATACGGCAAATCAATAAAGAAAGGGATTATTTCTTTTTTCTCAATAGATGACAGCAGGTTTACTCAGGTTGAAGAGGTCCAGTGTCTACCCTATTTTATTTCCAAGCACTCGTGGGGCATGTTCAGTCGGAAAACAAAACTTTTGTGCCGCAAATGTGGGAACCATATTGGAAATGCCTGTGATGTGAAGGCTTTTTCTTATGAGCTTATAACAAATGGATCAGGTTCACCCTCTAGCAGAGAAATTCCCTCTCAGAGAAAGTATGATATAAGAATTCGGTCTTTGCAACCTTCTTCAGCAGAGTTTGGTACTCCTCTTGCCCTGTGACTGTCTCTGAAAAACTCCTGTACCATACATATTTATGTTTTTCAAATGCAGTGTATTTAGTCCTATAGTGCTTTCTCTGTGATGAAGAAGACATGCTAGCAGCCCCTAAAATGCATGTTTATTTTTTTTTAGCATAAGAAATGGTGGTTGGATTTTGTATATAGTTGCCTTTTCTTTTTTTGTTCAATTTGCTCTTCTGCTTTATGAAATACTACATGTATGTTGGAGAATTGTGAACAAAGCTATATGTACTCAATGGAGTTGAATGAATTGTTGTACAAGCTTCTACAATGGACAACCTTTCATTACAAGGGACGCCGCAAAAACTGCATTGGTGGTTGGAATCAACTTTTGCTGAAATCAGTATGTGTATGCTATCATTTGTTTGGAGTATTGCATTGAGGTTAGGAAAGTCTGTTAGTTAACAGTAAAAAATGGAGTATTGCGTCGAGATTAGGAAAGTGTGTTAGTTAACAGTGGAAAAAAGAAATTGCATTAGACAGCATAACGGGTACTTGACAATGACCTTTTTAAGCCTGTCAAGTTTCTTCTTGTTTCTAATTGAATTGCTTCTACGTAATTTGCTAGAGTTGCTTGTATGATAAGGGTACACTCTCCTTTCCCCATTATAAGAGATCAACTTGGAAAGGAACGACACCTGAAAATTTCTGTTAGATTTACTGAGTTGCGATTTATCTCGCGTACAAAGAAACGTAGAGTCATTTCATCTATGATTAGAATGGCATCAGATGTATAAGAATCTAGATCACTACTATTATGATGGTTAAAATTGCTACAATCCTCGACGTTTTATCATTGTTCAGCAAATCCCGGGAACAACTGATTATTCCCTTGCAACATGAATATATGTTTTATGCTTCTAGCAATATTTGGGGCAGAGTTACACTTGAGTTAGCGCCAAAGGGACCCTGTTCTTGTCAGTTCTTGTTTGAATCAGATATTCAGCAGGCAGCTCGTCAGCATAAATTTTAATTGCGTTCTCAACTGTTTTTAGGTACAAAAAACAAGCTCAAGTTTGATGATATTGCCCTTGTGTTATTATTACAACACATGGAGTCTCAAATACTATAATTATTTTGTTGAGTGTGAAAAACTCCATGTATGATGCTTTCTTAAGGCTTGATTCCATTTTTTTGTGGCTTTCGATTATCGGAATCAAACAGAAACTATTACTGGATTTTACCCGCCACAGACAATTTTGCAGTTATCCCATACTCAAAAAGATAGATAATTGGTGTAGAATCAAAGCATGTGGACTGTTGTACAAGTGAAAAGGAAAATTGATGTGTGTGTGGTGGGGGGCTTGAGATGAACCTTTTTAGTCCAAAGTCTTCAAGGTGTATTTATTTAATCCACACTTTTTTATAAGAAGTATGGACACTCTCCATGGTGTGACAAAACAATGTGCCTTATAAAAGTTCATTTGACTTGAGCTTGCAAAAAAGTAGCTATATGACTAGTAATGAATTGAAAGAGAAAAAGTTTAAAGCTGCTGCCCTTTATTGTTCCACCCACATTTCTTTGATTCTTAGGTTTGATGGGATTAGAAGGGTCCCTCTTCACTAACTCTTTCTTTATCTCATTATTGTATCTTCTTTCTTTCATATGCAAATCTTGTAATGAACTAAATCTTGTTCACATTATTGTGCTTTAATATATTCTTACATCTCATGAACCTTGTTTACAGGACGAGGAAACATAACCCACCCTACTTTTGTGTTCATGGGTGAGGAGTGGGGTTGTGTTTTGAACAATTTCTTCCTAATTATTGAACTAATAATAGACCAATCTCATCGACCTAATGGTATGAGGAAAAAGTTTGTATAAGTAAAATATATTTGAAGGAAAAGTGTCACATTTTTTGATTAGTTGTGACTTGTGATCATGGGCTAAAGGTTTGCTTTCAGTGTAGCTTTGATCTCCTAAATATTCGAAACTCTGAGCAAATTTTCGAAAAGAATGTATTGGGAATTTGTTAAATAACCTTTGGTTTTCTTTCTAATATGCTAATCTAATGAGACAGATACAGAGCATTTGCTCTGCACTTTCTGAAACTGCTCTTGTTTCACAAATTATTGTCCATATGTTATGAGTTGTGACTTTTGCTTTTGAAAAGAATTGTGATCTCTCTTCTCTTTTGTTCTATTTTCCTCAAATTCCGTGTTTGTTTATGTACATATACATGTATTAACTTGCAGCTCTCATTTTCAGAAATATTTATTTAAATAACATGAAATTCCCAGTTTTCAGACTCTTCCAGTTTATGGAAAGAGTTGTAAGAACATTTGACATGGTAATTTGAGCATATAGATAAAGGAAATTAGTTGCTCTGTTAAATTAGTGACATTTTCTTGATACTAGAAGAAGCAAGAGATCGCTTACGGTGGTTTCACTCTTGAGAAACGAATAGCAATAGAGGCACCAGAACGACCCTCTAGAACTAACAAATACCGCACTACAACGATCACACAAAACATGTATTGAAGTTATACTAAATGACATAAAACCTAGAAGTCAAAATGGAGACGTTCTACTCGACTTAGAAGTTATACTAAATGACATAAAACCTAGAAGTCAAAATGGAGACGTTCTACTCGACTTAACGTACTCTCGCTTTAGTTTATTTACCATAGACAATTAATTGGGATTACAACCTTGTATATATTTTGATATTACCGTAGAGCACAATGGATTTTTTTTGTTCTTTTTTAAATTGAGCTGTTTTAGTTTCTTAATTTTCCAATCATAGTGGTCCTATATAATCGTTACAATTGCTAGCTAGAATCAACATAAGGGACACTGTGCCCTACAAACTTCTTGTTACTATTGAATGATTTAACCAAACAAAGGCACCTTGGCACATGCACCCCATTTTGCACTTGTGGGGATAAAAGGGCACATTTATATGATTAAGAATATTCGCCTCACAATATATATATATATATATATATATATATATATATATATATATATATAAAATAACTCAATGGTATATATTTGAGGACAATAACATGTTTCAGCATCCATTTTCTACTGTATTTTGCAGAGGCTACAGTTTTTTTCTTTAAGACAACAAGAGGACAAGATATGGTAGAATATATACGTGGCCCTCTTACTTCTTATGTTTCTTTTACCTAACATTGAACTTTTGTCCATTTCCTCTGCGACTTAGAACATGGCTTTTAGGATTCTTGTGATTGATTAACAAAGCTTTTTATTACATGACAAAAGATTAACTCATCAGAGTCTTGCATGTGTGGGCACTCTAAGATAACATTGTGGGATATTGCAAAACTCTCTAGGAGTACGATAGAAGACGCGATACTCCTATCTTGGAACGTGTCATTTATCGTCTAAAAAGTTTCAGCGTGTCCCATAACTTACTAAATATGTATCAAGCACCCCTGATCAACTTTATGCCTAGAAATATTTTGGCAAGACAGTTTGTTTCACAGGAGTTTGAAATATATGATGGGGGTGATTTAAGATTGGCCCAATACATTCTGATTGGGCCGGTCCATAAGCGCATCGAATTGAGAGAATTCGATGCGCCGCATCGAATCCACAAGCAGATACGTTGTTATTGGACCAGCCCATTAGCGCATCGAATAGCCCTTATTCGATGCGCGCATCGAACATGCACGATTCGATGCCCCTTTCTATATTGGTTTGTGGGTCCCATGGGACGGTTTCTATAAATAGCCCGTCCCCTTGAGTTGCGTGCACTTTTCGGGAAGTTAACCACCTCAGCACAGCCAGCATCGAACCACCCCTCATTCGACACATCGGATCGAACATCACTCATTCGATACGCATTTAAATAGTGATCTTTCATTCGACACGCCAAAGTGCGCATCGAATTCGACACCTATTGCACGCATCGAATTTGATACCTTCCAGAACTACTACGAATCAGTATTAATTATTTTGCATCGAACGAAGACATTCGACACGTCAGCATCGAATACCTACAATTCGATACCCTACATTAATATTGTAATTTAGTTATTCTTCCTAATAAGCTTGTAATAAGTGTTCCGGCAAGCTAGTCCGTTAATAAAGTTGGATAGCATTGTTTTGATCTCATTTTGTAATCTTTTACTGTGTTCTATTACCGTGACGAAATACGACCAAAATATTGGCGTCGTCTGTGGGAACACAAAGTTTATTAGTTTATTAGGCAGTATGTCTAGAATTACCAGATCCCAAAGTAAAGCTCTAGAAGGAAATATGGCAGAAGCAGCACAAAATACACCTGAACGAATCATGCAAGATATCGCGGGACCGTCAACAGTACCCGCAGCAGTACCAACTCCAACAAGGAGAGAGAATCAAGGACCTCATGCTGAGGAGGTACCCGCCACTGAAGCAGGTGCAACTAGAGCCACTGCAACGAGTGCCTCTATTCCGGATAATATGAAGAATGAATTGATGGCAATGGTAAAAGTTGCATTGGCCAAAGTACTCACTCCAGCACCGCCCGTTATGATACCATCTCCTGCTGAACATCCAGAGACCTTAAGGGAACAAGGTTCTGTTGCCAAAATGTTAAAGGGAAAGGAGAAGGAAAAATCCCAGCAAGACGACAGGAGAAGTAGACATGTTTTGGAGGGAACAAAGAGTAAAGGAAAATCCACCCGAGAAGAACAAGGAAAGAAGTTAGTGTCGGTTGAGGTACAATCAAGAAGACATCTTGAGAAGAGAGAAAGGGAAAAGGAGGCAGAACGTGTTACTTAACGAAGAAGAAGAGAAGAAAGGAGACGTTCGAAAAGTCATGATTCCAGAAGGGAACGGAATGAGGAAGAGGACCAAAGAGAAAAACTAAGAAGGAGAAGAAATAGAGATGACAGAAGACATCCGGACGGTCATGATTCACGAGGTGAGCATGATAGAATGGCCAGGGATAGAGAAAGGCTGGAGAAAGCGAAAGCTACAGTTGAGATTCTACACTATGAAGCAAGAAACTAATGAAAGTCTAAAGGACTTTATGAAACGTTTCAATACGGAGCTATTAAGGATTGATAGCCCATCAAGAGAAATGATTGTGAGCATACTTTTCCGAGCAACCACCAATACAATGTTCGGTGGGGATCTACTCAGACGAAAGCCCACCACTATTGAAGAGATTAACAAAATAGCACAAGAGGTGGTTCATTTCGAGGAAATGATGGCAACTAAAGCACCTGTTGTTACAATTGTGAAAGAAAAGGAAAAAGGTAGAGAAGATCACAATCGTAACAATTACAATAATATGAACAAGAATTACAAAAAGGATAGTTCGCCTAGAAGGTACACCCCGTTAAATGCTCACATCATGGCAGTCTTTGGGGCAGCAAAGAGGAAATGATAGTTGAAGGATCCCAAACCAATGAGGGAGTCCAAGGCGACGATGTACTCAAGTCAATTCTGCAAGTATCACAATCAGAAGGGTCATGATACTGAGGAGTGTATCAATTTGAAGGATAAAATTGAACGGCTAATAAAGGATGTCAAACTTGTGGAGTTTGTAAAGAAGGTGCAGGAGCAGGAAAACAATTTCAACCGGAAGAGAACTCCATCTCCCAGGAAAGATAAGCAAAGGGCAGTCGATGAACCACAACTTTTCCAATACCCCCATATTGAAGATGGGAACACCAGGAGAGGCATGATCAATATGATATCAGGAGGAACGGGGGGAGCAGATTCAACCAATGGTCGGAGAAAGATCACAAGACTGGTTGAATCGGATAATTTCGATGATATGGCCAGTATACTGAGAATTGAGCAAATGCCGCATGAGGAGGTTACTCTCTCTACAGTAGACTTAAGAAAGTTGAGTCCAAAGGCTATACAAATGTCCAATTTAAATTGCCCTTTGGTGATAACAGTGGATATAGCTAACTATGGAGTCACCAAGATGCTAGTGGACCACGGAAGTTCAGTAAACGTGTTGTTCAATTCTACGTTGATTAAAATGGGATTGAATAATCAGATACTAGAACCAGTGAGAACAACTCTTCACGGATTTGGAGGTCCAGAGATAGTCCCACTCGGAATGCTCAAACTCCCAACATCATTAGGTACAGCACCGCAGAGAAAGACGCTTCTGGAAAATTACGTGATCGTTGACATGCATTTTGCTTACAACGGAATCATAGGGAGGCTGGCACTGAATGCTTTCCGAGCTTTACCATCAACTCATCATCAAATGGTGAAGTTTCCAACTCCTAGTGGCACAGGTAAGGTCATAGCAGACCATATCGAAGGATGGAGATGCTACGTGACTTCGCTCCGGATTCGGCCACAACAAGAAGAAGCAGCGGCAAGGGCATTGGCTCCAAGGCAAATGGAGCATATTGATTAAAGATTCCGTTTCAATTTACAAGTGTATTTAGCATTTTGAATATTTTGAACAAGTTTTTATTCGTGCTCTCTGCTATGACATGCATGAGGGACAAAAATGTATGAATTTAAAACAGGTACCCCAAACCATGGATCTGGAGGACAGCACTGGAAGTCAGGTAAATGAGCAATGAACCAAGCTCAGATCTATTTATATAATCTAATTTGGATTATTCAAAGAAGATTACGTCTAATTATTTGGTTTGCATGAATTTTATCTACTGTGCATAATAGAAATCTATGCAGGACCGAAAATTCCTGAAGAAAGTAGAAGAACGGAAACTCTGTCCAAAGTGACACGAGATACCGATAAAAGCCAAAGGCAACAAAGGGACAGAAACTTTGTCCAAAGTGGCACGAGATACCGAAAATCCCTGAAGAAAGTAGAAGAATGGAAACTCTGTCCAAAGTGGCACGAGATGCCAATTAAAGTCAGAGGCAAT
Source organism: Linaria vulgaris (assembly GCA_948329865.1). Lineage (NCBI taxonomy): Eukaryota > Viridiplantae > Streptophyta > Magnoliopsida > Lamiales > Plantaginaceae > Linaria > Linaria vulgaris. The sequence goes on along the minus strand of OX415249.1, from coordinate 6,680,897 downwards.
GAAAAAGACGAAGGATGTTCCCAATAGGAAACAAGATACCGCAGTACACTCAGAATCTCACAAAGGATGAGGTGGGACGAAGGATTCTTTTTGAAATGACAAATATTACCGAGATTGCTTAGCAAAACAAACAAGGAACAGACGCTACGTATAGCACTGTAAGTCCTCATTAACATTTACGACTTGAGAAAACATGAACCAAACTCTCGGTGAGACGGGCACCAACGATTAAACTATGTCCAAAGAGACAAGCAAAACCTATTCCTAAATGAAAAAAAATAATAAATAGCACTATTATAATCGTGCAAACAAAGACATTACTCAATTCTTCATAGCGGAGGAAAAAAAAATCGACAGGTTGTCAAAATAAAGTAAAGAACCCAAATAGGATATTGAAATAAAAGGCAACAAATATGAGCATAATAAATAATTAAACAACTAAATACGTACATTCAAAAGTATGAGTGCGCTCAGCATAAAATGTTTGAGTTCATAAAAGCGACGCAGCGCCATGCACAAATTGAATTAAAAATAAAAATTGTTCATAAACATGGAAATATATAACAGCTTTAGGGCTGCATATTCAGGCATCTTCTTCATCCTCAGAGGAGGGATATGGTTCAGGCATATCAAGCGGTGGTGATAGCCCCCGAGAATAAGATCCTCCTTCTCTAGCAGTGAGGCGAACTCATCAGGTTCTGCAGGCTCAGAAGTTTCACGAGGTGGCAGTTTTTCTCGATTTGGTCCTAGAGACAGGTCTAACCATTCTGGTTTGAAACCGCCACGAACATACTCGTGGCGTAAAACTAATGCACAGTCAGAACCTAAGCATTCCGAGCCTCGAGCTTGCCTCGACGAGTGTAGATTTCTCGAAAGGTGCTGCTTTGGAGAAACTCTTCAGCTATCTTCACTTTCTGCTGGGGAGAAACCTATAAGAAAAATATATATTAATATGATAACAAGAAAAGGGGATGTGAAACGCCATGAAAAGGAATATATTCTACCTCTTTGAGGCCGCGCAAATAACCGTTGACATCGGCGTTATGGGCTTCTTCTTTGGCTGCACCCACCTCCATCTTGAGGTCATTAATTTCCTTGTTTAGCTCTTCTTTGAGCTTTTCAGCCTCTACCCGTGCCTCCTTAGCTGCCTCCCGATCAACATGCACCTTTGCAGCATAGTCTTTGGCCAATTGCAAGGCCTTTTCCTTTTCATCAAGGGCGGCTTGAAGCGCAACATCGTTACCACCGCCAGCAGTCTCCCGAAATTCCATTAGGGCCGAGAACATGGTGTCTACGAAACCTCCCGCCTAACAATTAATGAGCAGTTACATCATAATTTACAAAGTCAGTTCAGAGGAAATAAAACTCAAGCGAGGAGATCATCACCGCTGTTAGCAGATGCAACGTGTTCCGCTCCACCCTCTTCCTTTCTTCGGCAGAGACTGGAAGAGGAACTGCAAGACCAGGCATCAGTGCCCTCAAATGCTCGATGGCTTTGGACTCCGAGATCTCGTACCCAGCGGCCCGAGCTCGAGGACCTTGGCTAGGCCCAACTCCTGCGCTTGGCTCAACTACATTGGTCGGAGCATTAGAAGCACTAGGCCTGCTTGATCGGCCGGTTGGTAGAGCAGCCCCTCCGGCCTGTGATCGGGTCTGAGGCATTTTCCTTTTCTTGCGTTGGTTGCCGACTTGGACATCGTCGCCAGTTCCAACCGCCATGCTTTCTGACGCCTCGGCACCGCCTTGCACATTCTCTGGGTTATCCCCCAACATGTCCCCAAAAGGATCAATTGTTGAATCCGCAACAGCGGCAGAAGAGGGACTAGCAATGTTTTTCTTACCCTTACTCTTTCCCTTTCGGGGAGGAGGAATTTCGGGCACAATGTTGGTCTGTGAGCTCACCAGATCAGCAGCAACAACTTGATTCATTCTCGCGTGACGACTCATGAAGTACTTGGCTGCAAGAAAAATAAATCGTTAGAATCATAACAAGAATAAATCAAAAATACCAAAAGAGTTACGCAATTATAGCAAGGGTCATCCTCCCGTTATATTTCACTAGAGACAATCCAGCTAAAGAGAGGACTCGATTTTCAACGAGTTTTTAACATCAAATTGATGTTCTCGAACTAATCTAGGGATAAAATCGCAATCCCATGAAGTTATGGAAACGCCGCCAGGAATCATTACCCTTGCCCCGGTAAACCATTCACGGCGATATCACCCGAACTCTCCTTCATAACTCTCTTCGATATAAAAATACCTTCTCTTCCAATCTTTTCCATATCCAGTCGCCCCACCATTCAAAAATTTGCAATTCTTTTGAGCTTTGATATGGTAGAATCCCTCTTCACGCCTCGCAATCTCAAATAAAGCATAAAACTCACTGGGACTTTGTGGCTGGCGCAACGCCTTCATAACTATGATAAAGCCAATCAAATTTCCGTAAGAATTTGGCGTGAGTTGCGCGGGCACGAGGTTTATCTTTCTTAAAAGCCATCTTAGCTCATACGGGATTGGAAAGCGTAGTCCATTGAGGAGCTGACCAACGAATACAGTCATATGACCGGGTGGTGGGGTATGCATCCGATCATTTGGGCCCGGGAGGACGATCCTATACTTATCAGGTATATCAATTTTTTTACGAAGCCCTTTACGACTATGTTGAAGATGGGAGATGTACTGATCGTAGGTCATTCCGGGGACCTCGACGTGATCATCGAACTCCCTATTAATATAATCTACGTCCTCTTCACCCTCGCTTGGAGCGCGGTTATCCTTATAGGATGACGAGGACGAATCATCATTGTCCATTTCGGGCACTGTTGGTTCAATATTTGCAACAGGGCTGTTACCCGCCGGTGAATCAATCGTTACTATATCGATTAAGTCATATACATCTACTTCGACTCTGCTTGGGCCCGCAGGAGCATTCGAAGGGTTCCCCTTATTAATAGAACTAGAGCTAGAGCCAGTACTCGACTCACTCCCAGAAGTGGATTCACTGCTCACCATCTTTGACGAGGATGAACTAAAATAAATTAAAACGGAGGCTGACTAAGGACCAACACGTCACTCTACACTCTAGCACATCACTCAAACATACATAACATGAACTTGTTAAAAGAAATAACTCAGCAAAATAAAAAGCAAAAATTTTACCTTGATCAAATTTTCGGTAGAAAAAGCTTTTGCTTGGTTGAAAATATGCTAAACAAAAGAGGAACAGGTTAGAAATGCACATATGAAAATTTAACGAGAGAAAAAGCAACAATTTTAACGCATCGAATCATCCCAATTCGATGTTGATCGCATCGAATCGGTGACTGTTCGATGCGGATCGCATCGAATGACGCAAATTCGATGCGTCTCACCTGAAGAGCGAAGTGCGTTGGCAAAGAAATGAGCACCTCACGACAGTGTTTCCCTTATATAGGTGTCGCCAGGCCCATTTGAAGGATCGCATCGAATTACCGCATCGAACAAGTATAATTCGATGCGGGCTAATTTACGCATCGAATTGCAGCTATTCGAGGCGTTAAATTAATGTTCATAGAACCACTGTGAACCGCTCCGAACTATACTATGAATAGGAATATCCCAAATCAGTAAAATAATTGATAATAAGTCTAAAACTTTACATACGTACGGCGAAGACCGTTCAAAGCAATCCCAAATATAGTTTTTAAAGTTTGGAAGACGATCTCCACGTTGATATCGTCTCCCAAACTAGGGGGACTATATGATGGGGGTGATTTAAGATTGACCCAATACATTCTGATTGGGCCGGCCCATAAGCGCATCGAATTGAGAGAATTCGATGCGCCGCATCGAATCCACAGGCAGATACGTTGTTATTGGGCCAGCCCATTAGCGCATCAAATAGCCCTTATTCGATGCGCGCATCGAACATGCACGATTCGATGCCCCTTTCTATATTGGTTTGTGGGCCCCATGGGACAATTTCTATAAATAGCCCGTCCCCTTGAGTTCCGTGCACTTTTCGGGAAGTTAACCACCTCAGCACAGTCAGCATCAAACCACCTCTCATTCGACACACATCGGATCGAACATCACTCATTCGATACACATTTAAATAGTGATCTTTCATTCGACACGCCAAAGTACGTATCGAATTCGACACCTATTGCACGCATCGAATTTGATACCTTCCAGAACTACTTCGAATCAGTATTAATTATTCTGCATCGAACGAAGACATTCGACACGTCAGCATCGAATACCTACAATTCGATACGCTGCATTAATGTTGTAATTTAGTTATTCTTCCTAATAAGCTTGTAATAAGTGTTCCGGACCAAGCTAGTCCGTCAATAAAGTTGGATAGCATTGTTTTGATCTCATTTTGTAATCTTTTACTGTGTTCTATTACCATGACGAAATAAGACCAAAATAGTAAATATGGAAATTCATCTTTATTTTCTTATTTTTTTAGGGGTTAAATTGAGGTTAATTCTCATATTGACGCTATAAGAGAATGAAGTGTATAATATTGAGTTGTATTCCATCAGCAATGAACCACATACATATATATACTTACAACAAGAATCTATAACTCTGGAAAAGAGATAATCTAGGATCTATAATTATGGTAGGAGAATAATCTAAATACAACATATATATTAACATAAATAGGTGCTATCTAATACGCCCCCGCAAAATTGACGTGCCATCAGCAACATAAATTTTGGAATGCAGCAGGAGAAAGCGAGAGCGAGATATCGGCTTTGTAAGAAAATCAGCCAATTGATCCAAGGTGTTTACATAATTAGCCTTGAGAAGACCCTTGGACACCAAGTCGCGAACAAAGTGAAGATCAACCGAGATGTGCTTCATACGAGAGTGCTGAACTGGGTGAAGCGAGAGACGAAGAGCCCTCATATTATCGCAACGGATAAGAGGCGTCGACTTGAGGGGAAAACCAAGTTCAGCAAGAGGTGTTGAAGCCATCGGACCTCGGCACAGGTAGATGCAAGCGCACGATATTCAGCTTCCGTGGAAGATCGGGAAACTGCCCGTTGTTTGCGATACGACCACGATATAGGATTTGCACCAAGGAAGACGAGATACGCCGAGGTGGAAGTACCATGGAGAGTGTCGCCCGCCTAATCAGAGTCACTAAAAGCCGTAATTGAAGAAGATGACTCTCGACGAAGAAGGACACCATGAGAGACGGTTCCTTTCAGATACCGAAGGACCCGTTTAAGGGCAACCCAATTTGAAGCATCCGGGGCAGCCATACGCTGGGCAAGACGGTTAACTGCAAGCGCAATATCTGGGCGAGTAAGAGCAAGGTACTTTAAGCCACCAATGATTTGCCGATACTGGGTCACATCAACGGAGCTAGAGGATGCCGGAAAAGATGGATTGGACGTCATAGGTGTGGCAAGAGGCTTTGCACCATCAATGTGGTGCCGAGTGAGAAGATCAGAGATATACTTATGCTGAGACAGAAAAAGTCCCTCTCGACACCGAAGGACCTCAACACCAAGAAAATAGGTGAGAGCCCCCAAATCCTTGACCGCAAACTTCGAGCTCAACTGTGACACGACTGAAGAGATAAGAGTGTCCGAAGAACCAGTGACGATTATGTCGTCAACATATACAAGAACAATAAGACAAATTTGCCCCCGAGTGAGGATAAATAAGGAGGAGCCCGATTTGGACTGTAGAAAACCCAAGGCAATGAGAGCTGAACTTAGAGCGAGATACCACGCACGAGGGGCTTGCTTAAGTCCATAGATTGATTTGTGAAGATGACAGACGTGATGAGGAGTCGAGGGGTCAGTGAACCCGGATGGTTGACTCATGTAGACTGTTTCAGAAAGACGCCCATGAAGAAAGGCGTTATTGACATCCAACTGTCGTAGAGACCACCCATGCATAACGGTCAACGAAAGAATCGTGCGAATAGTGACCGGTTTGACAACTGGACTGAAGGTTTCCTTATAGTCAACGCCCGGGCGCTGATGAAAGCCCTTAGCGACAAGGCGAGCCTTATATCGGTCGATAGTACCATCAGGGTGGCGCTTAATCCGAAAGACCCACTTGGAGCCAATAATATCCCGACCCGGCGGGGCAGGTACGAGAGACCAAGTTCCATGGTGAGTGAGAGCCGTGATTTCCTCAGCCAATGGCAGCACGCCAAAGAGGATCCTTGAGAGCTTGAGTAGCACACGTGGGCTCAACTAGGCCATCAATAGGATACTTAGTTACAAGATTGGCAACCTTCTTGGGCTTGAAGATATTGTTGCGGGATCGAGTAACCATGTGATGGACCCGATCAGTGAGCTCCGAGGATGCAGGTGGTGGCACGGCAGACTGTGTAGGTTCAGTCGGGGTAGGTGACGGTGGAGCAAGGGCGGCTTGAGGGATGGTAACCTCAATAGTGGGCTCCGGTCGAGAGGGTGGCACCAATGTAGGTAGTGGAGTCAGAACCGATAGTGAAGGAGTTGGTAGGACAGCCTCCTCGACGGGAGGTCGAGACCGAACACCTGGAAAAATATGTTCTTGGAACCTAACGTGCCGCGATAAATATAGGCGCCCCGTTTCAAGATCCATGCATTTATAAGCTGACTGAGTAGTGGAATAACCCACAAATAAACATTCACGAGACGGTGGAAGCAACTTACTCGAGATATAAGGCCGAAGATAGGGGTAGCAGAGACAACCAAAAATCCGAAGGCGGAGATAATTGGGCGCTCGTCCAAACAGGCACTCAAAGGGAGACCGATTGCCAAGTATTGGAGTAGGTAGCCGACTGGACAGATAAACAGCAGTACTAAAGGAAAAATCACAATACTCAGGAGGCAACTGGGCACGAGTAAGTAACGCCCTTCCAATAGTAACAACCGTACGATGACGCAAAACACTTGTACCATTTTGTTGAGGTGTGTGAGGGGCAGTCGTTAGCCAGCTGATGCCATGAGCTGACAAGTAGCGACGTAGTGCAATAAATTCACCCCCGTTATCAGAATAGAGGTTCTGAATAGGGACCCCAAACTGTTTCTCCACAAGTGTACGAAACTGACAGAAAACGGCAAAAACCTCAGATTTAGCAGTTAAGGGATAAATCCAGCAATATTTTGTAAAGTGATCAATAAGGAGCAGATAATAACGAGAGCCCCCAACAGAAGTAACCGGCGCAGGGCCCCAAACATCACCATAGATATAATGCAGCACACGAGTGGACACAAGAGAGCTAGGGGTAAACATAAGTTGCTGACTTTTATTCAAAAAAACAAGAGTTGCAATGCTCAAAACGAGAACTGTCAGAGGTACACGGTAATTTAAACGAACTAATAATAGAAGAACTAATTTTGGGGGACGGATGTCTCAAGCGATCATGCCAGCAACACTTATGAACGCTCTCTCCAACTGAGGCAATGATGGGCAGTCGCAACGTCCTAGGAAGCTGAATCCTGTAAATCCCATCAATGCACGGTCCACGCATCAACCTAGTCCCGGTACTGAGATCCTTAACAAAGAAATGAGATGGATGAAATTCAATAAGCACATTATTAGCCTTCGTAAACTGATGCACTGAGAGAAGGTTACGACGCGAATGTGGTACACATAAAATATTATCAAGAGTAAAATTTCGACCACGAAAAGCAATATTCGAAGAACCAATATGCGTAATAGATAAACATGTCCCGTCTGTGGTGACAACCTCATCCAGACCATTGTACTCCGAGTGCACGGTAAGATTCTGAAGATCCGATGTGAGATTGTGCGAAGCGCCGGAGTCGACTAGCCAATCAGTGTCGGGCGAGTCATTAGCGGATGGTGAGGCCGCAAAATTTGTCGTGGGTTGTGGGATTTGGCGACAGGTCCGTGCACCATGGCCTGGAATTCCGCAAAATTAACAGATTATTTTGGGACGCGACGCGGACTGCTGCTGTCCGTAAGAGTTCTGCCGCGGGCCGTGATATGCGTCTGAAACGCGAGCATAATTTGGGGCAAATTCGCGTCCAGAATTGGTGTTGCGACCACGATTGGATCGCTGCCCGTTCCGTTGGTTGTAGCGCGGCTGAGAGGTAGCCGGATTTGATGTAGCGACCAGACCCGAGGCCTCCGCCTCCATGTGTCGAAGATAGCGTTCATGACCAACTAGGAGATCATGTAATTCGGCAAAGTGAATGGGGTTCTCACTAGCCCTGATTGGTCCGGCAATGTCTCGATAGGTCGGGCCGAGTCCATTCAAGACATAAAGTGTAATATCGTCATCCTTGAGAGCACCGTCGATAATAGCAAGTTCGTCGGCCTTAGACTTTACGAATTGAAGAAACTCGGAGATCGACTTGGATCCGAGTTTCATGGTGTTGGGATCGTCTTTGAGTTGCATGACTCGGGATCTCGAACGATTGGCGTAGATGCGTTGAAGAGTGGTCCATGCATCCGCCGCTGAAGTTGCATTAGAGATATGAGGCGCAATATCCGGGGAAACGGATCCAAAGAGCGCTGAAAGTATTAGCGAGTCTTGACGCAACCAATGTGTGTGCGCAAGAAGAGTCTCGGGGCTCGAACCCGATGGTGGGCATGGCGTGGTGCCATCCAAAAATCCGAACAGCCCATATCCGAAAAGGAGATGGCGAATTTGAGCTCGTCACGTAGAGAAGTTATCACCGGTGAGACGGAGCGGCAATTGTTGGTGAGCGTTAATGGGGATAGGTGCATCCCCGCTCGATCCAAAGGAGGGCGCAGCCATGGAGCTACGGTGAGGGCGGCCTGCTGCCTGGTTGGTGCCGCCGCCAGAGGTACCCGAATTCTCGTCGGACGAAGAAGAGTTGATGGGGTTTGTCATTGGATCGTGTATAGCTCGTTAGAGATATTGGCTTATGATACCATATAAGAGAATGAAGTGTATAATATTGAGTTGTATTCCATCAACAATGAACCACATACATATATATACTTACAACAAGAATCTATAACTTGGAAAAGAGATAATCTAAGGATCTATAATTATGGTAGGAGAATAATCTAAATACAACATATATATTAACATAAATAGGTGTTATCTAATAGACGCTTAATGTCTCAGTAAAAAATATGTTAAAGGTGATCGACCATTGGGTACCTTGCACCTGTTAGAAAAAGGCACAAGTTACTAGACATAGTATATATAGGGTGAGGTATTTGGCGTTTTTTATCCGTAAACTAATATAATATCCAAATTGTGAGGAATAGGTGATATTTATATAGAGAGATAAAAACTTACTATATATACCATCTCAATCATCATATTACATAGTACGATCACTCAAATTTCCATTCACATAGATACTCATCCCTTAGACATAAAAATGTGGGGTGTAGCGGAGAAAAAGCTACAATGTCGCTCTCCATATAGTTCATCCTATTTATGATTTGGTCCTCCTCTTTGTCAGAATCCTTATCCACCCTTGCTTAACCTTTGCTCCTTCTAGCTTTGTGCCCACATGGCACATCTTCACTTTGCTTGACCTACTCTTCCATTTCATGAGCTGGAAAAGTTGGCTAATCCGCTTTCGCCACCTCAGGGGGGCACGAGGTTTCGCGTGCTCCACAACACTGTTGATCTTTTTTTCATTCATGGACTTTACATTGTATTGTTGATCAAGAGTGATTTTAGACATTTTGTCCTTGTCCCATGAGGCTACACCATTGTCTTCAAATTTGATTGATATAAATGAATCTGAAGAAAATGGGACAATGTATTAGTCATTTTCTTTCCTATTGTTTGTGTGCAAATTATGTTTAATAATTTAAAGATTGAAAATGAAAAGAAAAAAAGAAGTTGATGAGGGACAATGTTAGACTGTTAGTTGTCACACCATATCATATCAAGTTATCCATGAGTTCATGATCATGCACATATTTGCGTATCCGCAAAAGCACCCACATTGTCGTACAAATGCATCCCTACGTATACGTATGTGTTTGTGATTAGTGATAATTAAGATGGAAGGTGAAATGTGATATCATTCTTTTCAAATAATTAAAGTTCAAATTTAGAACTTTTAGGTAGGAATTAGGCCTTTTAGGTAGGACCCTAAGATTTAGTAGCACACGAGTTTACGTAATCTTGTAAAAGCTTTTGTGATCAATTACACGTATAATCTTGGTATTGTCAAAGTTAGTTTTCTATTGAGACTCCTGACTTATATTTACTAATAATAATTACCCTGATTATAATTTTAAAGTATCACAAATTCATTAAGCCTATGAACGTAGTATATTCTAATATTTTTTTCGCTAATTTTTTGGGTGTTTACCAGAATGTTTCCGAAAAGCCAAAAACCATTCACTTGACGATATCTTTAGATTTTGTTTCTACCAATTCTAACGACAGAACATATTAGAGTATTTTTCGGAAAAAATGTTAGAAATTGGATTGGTTGATTAGATCAAACAAGTATATAACAATATATATACTACCAATATTTGTCACAAAATCATGCAAAATCTAAATTTTTTTTTATCTAAAATGCTGGCGAATTGTAACAGCTAGAGCAAAGTCAAAAAAGCATACACTAGTAGATAAGTGTGACATTTCACCATCAAGTTGATCGATCATTTTCTCCTTTTGATCTACTCACCAGAATTCCTTAATTTCTAATCTAATCTTGATTGATGCATGCCATTTAATTTCAAAAGTATAAAAGTAAACAGTAAAAGGATACTTAAAAACTGAAAGAGAAAATCTAACCTTCTGGACTGGTTGATGAACTGTGTTGAAACTCGTCAGATTTCTGTGGTCTAATATTATCCACACGATTGACCAAACTTGTGAGAGCAAAAATCTTTTGAAGGGTTCTTTTTGGTGTACTTGCATTGATGTATCTTGTTTTGTAAAGATGAGTTTGCTTTGAGGCTGCTAAAATTAAGAGCCTTTCATTGAGGCACAAGGCACATACTCCAATTACATATTCTCTGGGGTGGAAATAGCAATATCCACTATCGTCTTTGTAGTTCATTTTTCGGGGTTTTTCGTTTGTGTTTAAGAGAAGAGGGTGATGGGAGAAAAACTAGATTGAGATGTAAAGAATTGGTACCTTTGTGTGTGTGTGTGTGTGTATTTTATATATACAATGAGGTGTGAGGTGGGGTGGGATGGGAGTGTATGTTGAAGAAACTAGTAAAGTGTAACTGTGTAAGGCTATAAGGGATAGGGAAACTTATATAGTAATCCAAGGAGTATGTGTGTGTGAGAGAGAAACAGAATGAAAATTTTATTTTATGAAGTCGTCGCGTGAATGATGTATGAAATGATAAATTTTTTTTTTTTATTTATCAGCGGTGTCCGCTTATGCGACTAATTCAGCCGGGCCTCGGTCGGGCCCTTTTTGAGGGGGGACTCTCTCAGCGGTGTTTTTTACATCCACAAGACTCGAACTCGAAACCTTGCTTAAGTGAACTCAAATCCCTTACCACTTGAGCCAACAACCGTTGGTCTAATATTTTCTTAAATTATCAAAACTAATGTCTACGTAATTTCAGTATGTCTATATCACATATCTACACGGCTACAACTGGTATGGGCATATTCGTCTGGCCCATTACGACGGATTTGGGCCGGCTTGGTCCAAGAGGAGCCCATCTAGATTGTCCCGAAACATAGTTTGGAGACATGGTTATAAATATCTCAAAATATACTTTAGAGACAACATCATTTCGATACTATTATGAAAATTCAGAAGCGGGACTTACATTTCGAGGCTTATAAATACCAGATCTTCAGGATCGCATACGCATTATTACTGTAACAACCTCGTGCTCTTGCATTGAGAGCTTGTTACGAGACCACTTTCGAGATACCCTTTCACTATACTGATACTTTTGAATTACTTGGACATCGAAGAATTCGAATCGAGACCTTGGAGTTTCGAGTTCACCCTAGTTTCGAGTTAGGCCCATTTCGACATCTCCCTAGTTCGAGACAGGTCTAGTTTCGAGAGCCCTAGTTCTGAGACATTGCTGATTTCGTGTCATTTGGGGTTTTTTAGCCCTATTCAGAATTTATATCGTGCTCAAGTGTGTTCCGGACAAAGATTGTCTAGTGCGACTTAGATTAGCATAGTTCGGTGTAATTTAGGTTCAATTGAATTTTCGTTTTCCACCATATAACTCAGATCAATTATTACCAAATTACCAACAATACTCACTTGTATTCACCATTTTATTCTATAAAAATTGACAATATCTTCTAAACTATATAAGTTAACTTTTACATAATATCGACGTGGCTATTTGTATAAATATTCGAGTTTATACACCATCTCAGAATTGCATGAAATAACGAACCGTTGGGTAACTTCTATTAGGTGTCAAGTAATTTGAGGTGACATTCTATTAGTGCGTGTGATAAGTTTATTTTACTGTGGTCGGTTGGACTGTCTAACAAATAGAGTTCTAAATAGTTAATATAATCCACTCTCCATGAATAAATTATATAATTTAAATCAAAAGAATTATAGTAAAACATAAATTATGTTTTTTTTTGGTGTACAGCAGAGAGTCAATAAATAAACTAAGCTAAGTCGCTACATAGTAGCCTAACAACGCGGTCCGGCGCTGTATCTAAGAATACAACTCGGTCCCTCTCATCGAAATCTAGTTTTGCAATTGCATCGGCCACTCGATTGGCGCTCCTCGAAATCCATCGTACCTTGATATTCCAAGCTCGTCGAAGCAGTTCTCTACATTCCGACACAAGGTTTGAAGCTCCGTCATTGTGCCCTCGAACTCCCGTAATAAGTTTGAAGCATTGTTTTGAGTCCGTCTCAACTTCGATATTTGTTAAGCCTTTGATCCAAGCTAACTCCATCCCTTTCCTTAACGCCTCTAGTTCGGCCTCCTCGATAGTTGGTGCATGGATCCTAGTGTAAAAACCCCAAAGTCAGCCCCCGTTATCAGATCTCAGCACTCCTCCCCCTGCACCCGAGTTTCGGCTCATACTTAGGCTGTCGTCCACGTTGAGCTTACTCCAACCTACAATCGGTTTCTCCCATCTTTCCTTTCGATCCGCTGCTCATTTTCTTTTGTTACTCTGTGTTAAGTCGCTGCCCAATATCTTGATTTTATGTATAATGCTTGTTACAGAAACGCTACTCCTTTTGAAGACCAATTCGTTCCTTGCCGTCCAGAGATTCCACAAGGTTGCTGCAAAAATGACATTCCAGCGATCATTTGGCATTAGCTCGCAGATGAAGTTCTGTTTTGTGAGGTTTGCTCGAATCCATTCGTTCTCCCTGATCCTCTCAAACTCCCTCTGATCCGACGCCTTTAGTAGTACATTCCAGATTTTCGTAGCCATGGTGCAGTCCTTGAAAATATGCATGACCGATTCATCCGGATAATCACATCGTGGGCATATGGCCGAGTTGGTAATTTGTCGCACTTTTCGGAGTTGGTTTGAAGCCAAACGATTCTGCACACCCAGCCAAATGAAGTGTTGTAATTTATAACTCAACTACGTCCTCCATATCCATTTGTACTCCAGGTCCCTTGAAGAGTCTGCGCCATATAATTTGCGGAACGCTGTGTACGCCGTTTGACAAGTAAAATCGCCGCTGCTCGTTTCATTCCAAATCACCACATCCATTGCGTTATTTAGATTAATGTCGCTGCTCCTGATTTTATTCTTGATCGCTGTCGGTATGTGTGTTTGGAGTTCATCAATGCGCCAACAACCTGAATCATTCATCACATCGCGCACTTTCAAGTCGGCCTCAACCGGAACTATGAATTGCACCTCGTCGCATAAACGTTTATTTCCCAACCATTTATCGAACCAGAAAGATGTTGTCGCCTCGTCCCCAATCTTCCACCTCAAACACGGTAACATTAGGACCAAGCTTCTTATGATGCCTTTCCATGTAGAACTTGCTCCCATCTTCGGTCTATGTCGAAGGATCGACTCACCTTTTAGGTATTTTGTCTCGATCAGATTTTTCCACACCGTATCTTCTCCTTTTAGAATTATGTTACTAATAAACAACTTCCTATAATTCAACGGCCAAATATATATATATATATATATATATATATATATATATATATATTATAATAATAATAGCTAATACTACCATAACTAGCAAACATTATCCCTAAATTCATTATGTATGTGTGTGTGTGAGGAGATTTCTCGAAAACGGGAAAGAGATTGAGGAGTTTGGGAGGAATGATTGCCGATGAAAATTAATATTGATGTAAAATATTTGGTTGGTGTTTAAATAGCCATCAATTTCACCACAAGGACATTACTTTGGACCAGTTTCCTTGTCATTGACTGATACCTTTTTTCTCCTTAATTTGGTGTTTACAGATCACATGCGATATAATTAGGCACTAGAACATATGATCTTAGTTACGTTTTATGCTAAACGACTAACCAAAATTTCTACATCGTGTGATTAATGATTATAGATCGCGATAATTACATCTTACACCTGATAATTACATTTTATTTCTTGGAAATAGAATAGAACATTCCAGATGGACCTCTTTGAGAAATTACATAGACACCCCTGAAGATTTGGAAACATTAGAAGCCGACCCCTTACATGTTTTGAAGTCTTAAGGGCGTCTCTGCAATTATTCAAATAGTACTTTATGATATTTGTATCATATCAGGTCTTACGGGGTGAGTATGAAAATATTCATTTAACTTTACATGAAGCGTAGTGATTAATTTGATGATTTCGACAAGTACAGTTACTACATAAAAAGAAGATATCTTTTTGGTAAGCTCAATTCGAGTTGACCACTTGTTAAATTCGTATGGAATAAGTTATCTTATGCTAATAATTTAATTTATTTGTTTGCGACTACAAACATGAATGTCAAATCTCTATTTAATAATCATATCTTATAGTATTTAAATATCCATATAAAGATCTATAATAATTTGTATTAAATCGCCCCTAAATGCAATATCTCCTTCATACTAGACAATTTTTAACATCGAAGATCTGACACGTAATTATGTAAATTTGTAATATCCTCGTCAATCAAAAATAGATTTTTTCCCCATAAAGAAATAACAAAATGGTGGTTGAACTTGAACCACAAGTCCACAAGCATACATTTGGGCCTTTAAATGCTCAGACCAAAAGTGACGGGCTCACTGATCCAAACCCCAAGTTGTATTAGGAAATGTTGTAATACTAAAATTTATTAATGTTACTGAAGCCCAAATTATTTCGAGAAATATGCATATTATTAGTAAATCAAAACTTATTTGCTATCTATTACTATATTAAAAGCAAAGTCCTCTCACTCACAAAATGATAGTTTAGATACCAAATTTTGAGTTTCCAAAAATACCCTTGCTTTGACTTTTCAACAATTAAAAAATAAGAAATTAAAATAAGTAACTACCACCACTCCTAAAATTCCTCCACAAATTTAACAAATTTTAATTCTTACCTGATTTTTATTGTGTGCTTAATTTTCTTATTATTTACATCAATTTTATAAAATATATTAAAGCATGTGTTACATTAACTTTTTTTAATAATTTATATAGTTTACACGCAGTTGCCGCGTGTGTCAAAGTTGCTAGTATTTATAAAATTAAACCTATAAGTGTTTGGCTGTTAACTAACCTCATGTCGATGATCAGTCAATTCTGAGTTTGTTAGCTATTAAAATAACAAGCTAATTAATCAAGTCATCTTTTTTATTTCGATCAGTGATATAATGAGTTGCTATAAGATTTGTACTTAGCTCTAGAGATAGGATGTGGACTAGCTCGGCCCAGATCAGTTTTGTTCACATTCTATATAAAACGAGTTGGACTGGCTCGTTTACAATATGAGTCAGTCCAGCTCGATCCATTTTTTTTTCTTAAAATATGGTCCAACTCGGGTACCATATTTTGGCCCATATTTTGACCCATATTTTTGTTCGATTTTTTTTTAAGAACTTAATTTAAATAACAACAAAGATAAAAAGAGATAGAATTCATGGATTTTATCTATGCTACACTGACAGTGTAGTGTACTGTCTCTCACAAAGTGGTGGGCCCCACATGTGTGGGACCCATTACTTTGTGAGTGCACTGTGCACTACACGCGGTGTAGCATAGATATAATCGAATTCATGATACTATTATTAAGTTGTGGAGAGAAAAAAACATAAAAAGTAAACTCTAAAAAAACTATAGTCTATAAATAAAAAAAGACATAAAAGGCTAACTTAAAAAACATGAAAAGATATGGAAAAAAAACATAAAAAGTAAACTCTAAAAAAAATACATTGGGTAGTCTTTCGTTTCTCAAAAGAGAAAGAGCAGTTCATAGTCTTTTTCTTTCTCCTTTTTTTTTAAAATTTTTTTTAACATTTTAATTTGGCCATTTGGGCCATTTTTGGCCCGTTTCGTTTTAAAAAAAGTTATTTTTTTTGGGCCAAACATTATATTTCAGCTGGGCAAACTTTTTTTTTATTCATATTCGGCCCATTTATAGAAATGGGCCGAAAATGGACACGAGTCGGGCTCGTCCAGATTAATCCGGACGAGCCCACTTCCGCTCACTTATTAAATGAGACGAGTTGCTTCAACTCGTCTCAAATATGGGGCGAGTCAACTCGCCCCATATTATAAACGGGTCGAGTCAAGGCGAGTTGACTCGGCCCACATCCCATCTCCCAAAGATTTTGAAAGCCATGTGACACTGGTGGTGGATAATATGAGGCACGTAACAGGTTTTTTTAAGTGTAAAAAGGGAGACAAATAACCGTATGAAAGAAGAGATAGAATTCATATGTATTTTTGATATACACAAATAATTCTAGGATTAATTAATAAAAAGAAAGTTTTAGCTTTTTCCTGTACAAAATGTAGCCTGGGATTCAAAACAATCCTGGCTCCGCCCATAGCTTCAAGTTAGGGTGAAATCTTGATAACCCAAATGGTGAATTCTAAAGTAACATTTTAGTAGCCTTTGTTGTTGAAATTAAGTTGTTCTATCTTTTATGTTTTTTATCATCCAACCTTATGATGCTTTCCGAAATTTGGATTAATAATGAAACTTTAATATAAAGCTCAAAGAATAACATGTACATTGGTGTTTTAAGTTCAGATAATATGTTTATAATGTTTTGAATAACATATATTTTCAATAAATTCATTGAATTTATCAAATTATAAAACAATGTCAGAACGTACAATCGTAACCCATTTACCTCAAATGACATATTTGATGTCTAATGAGCATGAAATGATATACGTGTGTCGATATGATATATATATATATATATATATATATATATATGTGTGTGTGTGTGTATATACGTGGCAGTTGCTTAATTGGATAATAAAATGTGGGAGCGTCTCATACGGCTACTACATGGTTTTCTGCACTATGCATATTTTGTCTTCTATGTATAAGCACTATCCGCTTTACATACACTTCTGTAGCCTACAGTCTAAGTAGATCTTACAAACTTTTACGACTTGACTGGCGTGACAGAGACTCTGGCTCCACACGATGATCAAATTTCAGGGCCAATTCGATGTTAGTAGCACCATCACTGGTGCTACCCGCTGAAACTGGAGACGTGTCCATTTAAAAGAAAGAAAAAAAGGAAAACTGATGAAACATAAAAAAAAAAAATATATTTCTTTTCTCTTTTAATCAAGAAACTACCATAGTCAGTTAACTTAGTTTTACTCTTTATTTTATCAATTAAATAATAAGAGCAACCTGACCGTTTACTATTTTCCTTTTTCTTTTGTAAAATTTATTCATAGATCATATACTTGTATGATTAATGAGTTAATTCTTTTGTAATTATATACGTTTGAGACATGGGCAGAGTATTAACAATTTTCTTTTTCTTTTTTGATGAAAGGGCAAAGTATTAACAATTGCCCAATACTAACATCCAACCTTGAATAAAAATAAAGAGTTAACCACAAAAATACAATAAAATATAGCTTATGGATTAAACTGTACGATTTTCATATCTTCATGATGGTCTTTTTTTTATTGTCAAAATCTTATTAGAGTGGATGCAAAGTTCAACATCAATAAGAAAGTGTTATCTTTTTCAGAAAATAACTGTTAACGCTATTTTCTCCTGCCTGCTAGCTTTGACGAAGAGCGTGTCGGATTGCTCGGAACGCCGATCCCGACCCGAGAAGAGCGGTCATTTTTAATAAATTTGCAGCTGGACTCGATTGATTTCGAGATGCCTACGTATCCCTCGATCGGGAATCAAGCCACTCGTAGTTTCGATTTTGAATCTTTGTTATTTGTTCGAGGAGTTGTGATCGTGGAGCAGAGAGAGAGAGAGAGGGAGCCGTCGTTTTTTCTTTTAATCTATCCCTCCATTATAGTTTTGTTTATTTGCATGTATGTAGACACATGTCATTTTATGTAGCTAAGATGCCCTTTTGTGTAGATAGGTGTAAGAAAAGGATAATTGAGCATGTGTCAATAATGTTTAATATAATACTTGTGGTTAATTTAAGTTATGTCCTATTATGCATAAATATTACATGTGATCCTTCTTAATATGCAGTGACAAAATTATGTACCATGATAATTAGGTGAACCGTAGGATAATAGGATGCCGTTAAAAATATACGTTGTGTACAAATATATAGCAGTTTTAATGTATAATGGTAATGGAACCATCGTAAGTATATTTTTACCCGTTAACACAAGCCCCCTCAGTTTTTAGTGTAGTCGTAGAATTATGACTATACTAGAAACTTAAAAAGTCGAGAGTTACGATGGTTCGAGTACGATGACAACTAGTATCGTGGATTTTTTTAGAAACATATCGTAGCCCCTTGTAATGGAGTCGTTTAAGGCATCGTAGGGGCTACTTTGATCCCTTTGGAAAAAGACATCGTAGTGAAGTTATGCCTTCTTATGGTAGTATAATTTGTGGGTTATCGCGCTTGTAGTGTAGTAATACGTACGTAAGATGATTCTACGGTACTCGTATGATAGGCTGACATTCTTATGATAGTTTTGGGCCTTATAAGATATAGGTCCTCCTTGTTTTTTGCAAGTCAATGACATTATAGTGTAGGTCCGACAACCATTATAGAGTTTTAATGATTTTAATAGGCCCGATCTAGGTCACATAATCCTTCACATCGTCAAAGTTTTCGGCGCACCGGTCTCGTACTGGCGCATTCAGTGCCCGTGCGAAGCACTGAGACGCATTATAAATTCTTAGTTCTCGCACTAAGATTTTCTTAGTTCTTTTATTCAAATTTAATGAATAATCATAGAAAATTTGTGAAGAACGAAAAAATGAATGATAATAAAGAAGAGTCGAAGCAGATAGAGAACAAAACTAGGTTGAAAATAAAATAAATATAGAATTTTGAAAGTAATTTAGACCTTATACCTTTGTTTTTTCACCATAATAATTTAAAAAATATTACATAAAATTAATTTTCATGAGTAGTTATTAATAAATACTCAAATATATGCGAAATTATATATCAATATTCAATATTTAATTATTTTTAACAAACACATTAAGGTGCATTAAATTTATGTACTTTTTTATTTGGCAAACTGGCGCACCCACATCCGCACTTGCACTCGCACCCGCATCCGCCTTATGTGACCTAGGGCCCGATAGCCATTATATCATTTCAGCGATCCTTGTAAGGTATCATAGAGTCATTTAAGACTCGTAGATCCTTGTAGGCCATTGTATAGCCTTTGTT
This sequence comes from Linaria vulgaris, assembly GCA_948329865.1. NCBI lineage: Eukaryota > Viridiplantae > Streptophyta > Magnoliopsida > Lamiales > Plantaginaceae > Linaria > Linaria vulgaris. The sequence continues at coordinate 6,661,192 of OX415249.1, read as the reverse complement.
GCATCGTGGATGTCTATCTCGTAAGGCATCGTAGATCCAAGGCTCATAAAAATGTTGTGCATGTAGGGCATCGTGGATGTAAATCCCGTATGACATAGTATGTCCTTGTAAGATATCGTAGATACTTGTAAGGTATCGTTGAGTTTACGGGGGATGAGGAGATAACATTTCTGCTATTGAAGCTTCATATCATGGTCCTCAATAGATATCCGTTCGTTTGACGATATATCTATTTATTAACGTTATATCCGTACCGTATCTTGATAGTTAACTACTAGAATAACGTGTCCACATGAAACATCGCGAGGTGTACGAAGTCTCTGATGTTGCACGGGTGCTGTATTCTGTGAGTCACTATCGTGATACGGGGAAAGTCGAAGGTGTCGTGCACGAGTGTCGTGTTTACCATCTAAGGACTGCGGCACTAGTTAGGCGTTCGTGATGCTTTGTTGTTGATCGCATCGTGAACCAGCCAATTGGGTGCCATTTTACTAGTGCCATTTTTACCATCTAAGGCATGCGACATTAGTTAGGCATTCATGATGCTTTGTTGTTAATTGCATCGTGAACCAGAATTTTTTTTAGGGTGTTAACACCTTCATCGTAGATTCTTTAAAGCATTGTAGAGCCAGGTAAGGTATCGTAGGACTTGTACTACCTTTGTAGATTCATGCCTAAGGCGTATTTATCCACTAGAATTTCGTGGCGTATGGACTATCGCCGATCGATGTAATTAGCGAGAGATTTTAACACATAATTGCGTTGTTATCTCACGAAGGGATAATCTTGTAGCAGATAAATTAGTAAGGTTTAACGTAGTGTAGAATAAATTTTCACGATATCATATCCTCATTTTAATTTGAGACGTAATCGTGTTTAAAGCACGATTTGTTGGTCCCGCACTTGGATGTGTTGTCTTATTGTTTATTTTGTTTCTCGTTGAACTTGTGGCATCACATTTTGATAGTGGAGATCGGGAATGGTATGAAGTAAGCAAAAAATAAAAAGGAGGGACACAACACGAGGAGGAAGAGAGTCGGGCAAATTCCCGTACCATCTCCTCTCCGAAGCAAAAACATAACACTTTATTGAGTTGTTGCCCTATCGTGCTAGCGTACCCGTCGATGGTACAATGTACATACCCTCTTTTTTTCTTTTCGCTGAAAAAGCAAAAATAGAATCCCTTACATACAACTTAGATTCAAACACATGCCATCGGAGAACTTAAATACATAGCACAAACCACTGGACTAAAGCCCTTTTTGTGTAAAATCTGATTAGCTCTGCTTTATACCTTATAACATTGTCTTAAAAAATAGGTTTTGTGGTGAAGAGTTTGAGGTTCGATCTCGGATCATCGGGGAGCTGACCCATCGGAGCGTTGATCCGATACCACTGGCCTATGTCCCTTAAAGTAAACATTAAGGTCATTTTTATTACATATCTTACAACAGTACCTTAATAAAATATAATTTGTTGAGAAACACAGAAGGGATTCGATCCCTGGCCATCAGAGAAATAGCCATCGGAGAGATGATTCGACACCACTGGACTATGTCAACTTTTTGATAAAAGGTTATCGTCCCTTTTATATGTTTCGTAACAGCAGTGCCTTCGTAAAAAAGTTAATTGAGGAAGGGTTGAGATTAGATCCCTGGCCATCGGAGAGTTGGTCCGATAGAGGGAGTAGTAAACCATCGGGCTACATGTCTTTCGGTGTAGAATTCGATTATTTTGGTATTTGTATTTTAGAGTAGCGTCTTAGTAAAAAACAAAAACGTGTAGACGAAGAGATTTGAACCTGCGACCTTTGGTTACACAGAAGGCATCACGATCCGCTGAAGCAAGTTGGACTTTGATTGAAATCTTCTCCTCCATTATATTTATTATATAATTGCGAGATCCTCCTTATACTCTTTATTTCTGTCCTTCTCTCTTTTATTCCTTCATTTCCAGACTCTTCATGCTCATTCTCTGACTGTTTTTCTCTGGCTCTTTTTTTTCTCTTTGCTTTTACAAGCCACTATAATTCTTTTTCAATAGGATAAATCCTTACCCTCCAAGAAATTCAATTGCTCAAGCTTCATCTATTTCTTTCATAAGGTTCTATGATTTGACTTGGGTCCCCTTGAATTATTCTTAAATTTTGGTCCCAATTCAAACAGATTCAAGATATGAAGCCATATCCAAAGGCCAAGAATCCGCTGCATGTTCGAATCGAATGGAAGCTATGATTGAGAATTTACTCACCTAGTGACCGAAGTGGGATAGTCGAGGTGGCGTGTGCACATCCACGCTTCGCCGGTGAGAACAACGAATCTTTCAACAGATTTTTCGAGTGGTCACCAAATCGCCTCCATGCATGTTTCAAATCTTCAAGGTAAGAAAAAGGACAACCTTTTCCTCTTTTTCAAAGTAACAGTAATTAAACCTTATAGCATAAAAAGGATTCTTCTTTTCTCCTGTTTTGATTTGTGGTTAGTTTAAACTGGAAGCTAGAAGGAAAAAGAAAAGTGAGGCAAGAAAGCCTGGTGTATTCCATTTTCTATTTTGTTCTTGGCTTCTCTTGCATCTCCTTCTATACAAAACTTGAATTTTCAAGGTATATGTTGTTTGGCTTCAATTTCATTAAGAATTCATTAAATGAATGATAATTATCTAAATGTCAGATTACTGTGAACTTCTTCAATTTTTGGGTGGAGGATTGAAGGTGTTCGGTGAAATAATTAAGTGACTGAAAAGGAGGAAATACATGTTTTTGTTTTCTGAATTCAATTCTTGACTTGGTATAAAGGCAGAAGATAGGGCATATATGTTGGGATTTGATTTAGAATTCGATAAGAAATCCTCTAGGTGTATGTTAGGTTTCTCAAAATTGGATTTCTGTAATTGAATATGAGTATGCCCCTCTTTTTTCTTTGCAGCGTGTAACAAAAAATGGGACATATATGCTACTGCTTGGACTGTACATACCTTGAGCAAATAATACTTGATGAGTTTCTCTCGTTGTCGTGTCATCTAAGTTGTTGCTTAATTTTTTGATTTTCGCAGCGATCTCATCGGGCTTACTCAAGGACTCAACGTCGGTTTCCACAGACGGCGCCATTTTATTAACACTATTTTCTTCTGCTTGCTAGCTTTCCGAAGAGTGTCCTGCCTGTTAGCTTTGACGAAGAGCGTGTTGGATTGCTCGGAACGCCGATTTCGACCCGAGGAGAACGGTGATTTTTAATAGATTTGTGGCTGGACTCGATTAATTTCGAGATGCCTACGTATCCCTCGATCGGGAATCAAGCCACTCGTAGTTCCAATTTTGAATCTTTGTTATTTGTTCGAGGAGTTGTGATCGTGGAGCACACACACACACACACACACACACAGAGAGAGAGAGAGAGAGAGAGAGAGAGAGAGAGAGAGAGAGAGAGAGAGAGAGAGAGAGAGAGAGAGAGAGAGTCGTCTTTTTTTCTTTTAATCTATCCCTTCATTATATAGTTTTGTTTATTTGCATGCATGTAGACACATGTCATTTTATTAGCTAAGATGCCCTTTTGTGTAGTTAGGTGTAAGAAAAGGATAATTGAGCATGTGTCAATAATGTTTAATATAATACTTGTGGTTAATTTCAGGTATGCCCTTTTAAATGTATAAATATTACATGTGATCCTTCTTAATATGAGTGGCAAAATTATATACCACGATAATTAGGTGAACCGTAGGATAATACGATGCCGTTACAAATATACGTTGTGTACAAATATATAGCAGTTATAAAGTAAAATGGTAATCGAACCATCGTAAGTATATTTTTACCCGTTAACATTAACAGAGATACATAAAACAAGAATTTCTATTCTTAGAAATGGATTTCTTCCATGAGAGCATTTGATCAAGAAATAAAAATTGTAAACAAGAAAACAACACCAATCTATTTATTTTTTAGAACTGGTCGTATTTTACTTTACATGTGACTTAGGTTTTAATTAATCATGCAACGAATTTATATTTACCTATATATATATATATATATATATATTAAAAAAACGAAATTCATGGAACTTGTCAATTCCTGGCTGGAAAGCGGGTAAAACGAAAAAAAAATGAAGAAAAAAAAAAGAAAGAAAACAGCGAATTTAATCGGTCAAGTTGCTCTTATTATTTAATTATTGAACTAAAGAGTACATGAACTCTGGGCTTTGGTTAAAGAGAGAGAAATATTATTTTGGTTATTTATTTTCAACATCTTTCTTTTCTTTATTATTTTAAATAACATGTTAATTGGTAGTATTAGTGATGGTGCTACCAGCATCGAATTAACAAAAGTTCAGATAGCTACCTGCAGTTAATTTAACTAACCACTTAATAGTTGAATAGCGAAATCCCCCCTCTTGCATTGAATATTTCAAACCCACAACAAATATTTATCACTCTTAATTGGTATGGCTGTGCAAAATGAACATTTGTTTCTGTCTTAACAAACATGCAGGAATGCTACTGTATGAATTGGCTGAAAAACTACCAATTTTATTATAGTTATTTTTTCAAAAGAAATATGAATGTGTGTAGACATAGAGGTGCGATTGCAATCTATAATTATTAGTTATATATATCAATAATCGACATAATAATTAAAGGTCAAAATCCTTTATGATCAATGATGCTATTGAGTTGAAATTCTCGAAATCGTTATTGCATCTTACATCTATTATTAGAGAGACTTTTAAAAACCATGACCCATAAATTATAGAATTTCAAAATATAAATGTTTTTTTTAAGAGGAGTAAACTAGTTATTTAACTAAGGTCGAGGCCAACAACTGTACAATAGGATGCGGGGTAGGGCCCGACGAGACAATCACATATAAGTACAATGCATATCATACCAAGCAAAACGCACCAGTTCGAGCTGGCAGCCTAACCAAGGCTGCACAAAATCGAGGCTATAGTGAGCAGTCCACTTTGGCTCGATCGGTTCCCTGGTGTGCCAGCACGTCCGCTAACCTGTTCGCCTCACGGTATGTACGTGAGATGAACATAATAGGTATCCTCCTTCCTAAGCTCCATATGTCATGAAGCAGGGCTTGTAACTCAGCCAAGGCCATACGACCTCGCATTCTGGTCAAATAAGCGTATACAACTTTCGAGTCAGTTTCGATAATGAGAGCCGAAATTGAAAGTTGTAAAGTAACATTCACTGGCGGATAACGCGGAGCTCAACTATGTTGTTGGTGCTGCATCCCGTTGCTTCGGAAAAAGCTCCAACTAGCGTATCCACAAAATCACGTATCATACCCCTGATACATGTGGGGCCGAAACTAGCCAGAGCCAAACCGCCTGTGTTGAGTTTGAATACCTTCGGTAGGGGTGGGATCCAACGGACTGAAAGACTGTTAGACTTGGGTGGTCTTAGGAAAGTACTGGCGGACTTTCTGAAAGGGTTTGCGTAATACGATTCGAAATGATTGTTGTTGAGATTGGATTGCTCTAGAATAGGAATTCATTGCGTGCCTTCCAAATATCCCAACACCCAATGAGGTGACGACTGGGTTAGAAAGGCGTTGCAAGTGGGAAATAATATGGTCGTCGTTGAAAAGAGGGAAAGCTTGGCGTACGTCCGAGAAGAGAGGGCATTCGGCGAAAAGGTGTTCCGCCGCTTCGATAGCTGAGTGACAAAGCGGGCATGAGGGCGATATAGGAACATGTCGACGTGTAAGGCACTCGCACATGGCTAGTGCATCTTGTCCCCAGAGCCAGCTAAAGAACTTGATACGAGGTAGGACACGTGAGCGCCACAACGCCTGCCAGGGCAGACTCGGCGTCGGTGAGTCGTATTCTGGTCTTGCCAACAATACTATAATGCCATTCTCTAACTATTTTTTCCATGCAAATACCATTCTATGAACAATACTTCTTAAACTTTGAAAGCTCACACGCTCCACCATTGTCAAATCTCATACACTTCACACTCAGACCAATTTCAGTTTTATCACGTGCTCCCCACTTCTTGAAAACCTCAAACGCTTCAGATTTCCATTTCAAGAAGTACGCCCATAACTTCCTAGTGGCGTCATTAGTGAAAGTTATGTAATAAGAAGCTCCACCAAGAGACGTCACAAGTGTTGGTTCCCATATATCACTATGCACCAGCTCCAACTTATGTTCCTTAAGATTTCTGCGACCCTTGGAGAAACTAGACTGTTTCTGTTTTCTAACCACACAGTACTCACAGAGACCCATATCAACCGTTTTTAGACCGAAAAGCTTAACCTTCGAACACAGATGACTCGTTTCTTACTCATGTGTCAAAGTCTACAATGCCATAAATCAGCATCGCTATGTGCATCGACAATTCCAATGCTATCATGTTTCTTAGTCATATACAAGGTGTCCTTTATCGAACCCCGAGCCACCACCATGCCTCATTTGATTATTCTCCAAGCACATGAACCAAAGTTAAGATCATAACCATCATCGTCCAACTACCCTACAAATATCAGATTTCTCTTAAGGCCATAAATGTGTCTCACATCACGCATCGTCCAAACGCATCCATTATCTGATTAACACGCATATCACCATTCCCCACAACATCCAAAGTGAAATTATTGACTAGATAGACCCTTCCAAAATTTCCAGCAATATAATTCTTCATTAAACTGTTGTCAGGGCAAGCATGAAATGATGCTCTAGAATCTAAAACCCACAACTTTATTGGACCGCCTACAATCAAAATTAGTGCTTCATTATTCTCTTCAGTGGTTGCATTTGTTGAATTATCATCTCTCTTCGGTCCCCTTCAATAATATTTGTAATAACCCTTTTTCCTGCAGTTCCAACATTCAATGGAACGCTTGTCCTTCTTCAACTTTATGTTCCTCGACTTTGATCTACCCCGATTCGAATTCAAATTTTTCTTATATGGTCGGCCTCTGGTTTCTGCACTCAAGACCAAGCTCGAAAAATTTCTCGACGAGTTACCTGATTCTCTTTTGGGAATTTCTTTACTAATTATCAAATCACAAACCTCGTCAAACTTCAGCTTTACCCTTTTTGTGGAGGCAATAACAGCCGTTACTGTCCCACTCTGCTCTCTAGTAAAGAAGACAAAAAAATTAGGGCATTAACTTTGCCATGAAACTCGATACCAACGGAACTCAATTGTCGTGTAATTAAATTAAATTTGTTTAGATGGTTAGACACCATAGTTTTCTCTGTCATGTGAAGATGAAGCAGACAACGCATCAAATGTACTTTGTTGGCTGATGATGGCTTCTCGAACATATCTTTCATAATCTTCAACACTTCCTTCATAGTCATTTGCTTTGATGTGTGAAACGCCACGTTTCGCGACGACGATAACCTCACCGCGCTCATCGCCTTTCTGTCCAAAACCTTCCATTTGTCGTCTTTCATGTCTTCCGATTTATCATTCAAAGGTTTTCACAGATCCTTACCGTACATGTAATCGTCAATATGCATCCTCCAAGATCCATAATCAGACCCATCAAACTTCTCGATTGATGATTTTTCTCATTCTATCGTAACTGCTCACACTAAACCTGATGCTCTAGATACCACTTGTTGCGCAACAATACGATAAATAAAAATTCACACAAAGACGAAAAGCAAGAACTCGAAGATTTGTTTACCCAGTTTGTTTATGACTATCTCTGTGGGTGATACCAAACCAAGAGTTTACTATATGTTATGTTGTAGAGTTACAATTACAAGAAATGATATTTCTATTAGGTAGACTCCTAATATAATTTTACATGGACTATAGTACGGCCCAGGTCAACTTTGGCTCCACAACCCAACACAATATACATGCATAATTATTACCAATAGAAACTAAACTTCTAATACATATAATAACCATCATACATAAATCGGAATCTTAACTTCGAATCAATACACAATAATACTTCTTGCTCTTGGCCGTGAAACTTTTCTTTTTATCCAATAAACATGACTATAGGTCGATCGATGAGGATATATCTATGCTTGAGAGGCAGGGCGGAGGTGCGGTGGTGGTAGAGGGTAGTAATAGTAAGGGAAACACGATCCTTTTGGTGGACAAAGAGGAGGTTTGCACAGAGGAACCGCAGTAGTGATGGTGAACGGTGGCGGAAGAGGCATAACTGAAGCCAAAAGAAAAAGTGTAAGGTGAACAAAAAATGTGATTTTGTAGAGTGCCATATTGATTAAGCTTGTTTTGTTTTTTTTAATTGTGCATGCTGAGTGTAGCTTTATGTTACAAATTTATAGAGGTGGGAAAATTCTTGCATGTACTTGTCATAATGAATGTTTGCATAGAGTAACTTAAAAAGGGTTAGACAAAAAATGTGTTAGGTGTGATAAAAAAATATGTAATTTGGTCTTATTTCGTCCGGGCTACAATACACCGAAAATACAATACAAGTGGGCATGTGATTAATCAAACTATGCTAGCCTATTACAATGAATGGTCCAACTTTTTCCAGAACACCTATTACACGTTAACAAGCCTAAAATGACTAAAGTAATCTTAGATGGCTAAATCCGAGAACAGTTGAACGGGGTGCGGTTCGATGCTCAAATAACTCTCGAACTAGGGAATAATCCAGTCGAGGACGGTTCGATACTGAAAACTCTCGAATGGGTCCCTGCGGGTTGTTAACAATCGAACTCTGATGTCAGACAGTCGAACTCAATAACAGTCGAACAAGCTGATTCGATTAATATGGGTTGGTGAACAGTAATTAATGTGTGATGTGAATCTTGGAAAGCGAGGTATTTATAGATCCCAGACTGCAGGACATGCTCCGCGAGTGGGCAATAACAATCGAACGGGACATTTGATTGTCCCAAAACAGTAAAACCGAATCGGTTCAATTCTTGTCTTTATGGGCTTCTAATGGGACAGATTGGTCCAATTCATTTCTGGGCAACCTAAAACACACCCACCACTATACATTTGGTTGCATGAAATTAAACTCTATAATAATTGGACTAATGTATAATTACCTTCATCTACTCGGAAAAAGAATTACCATGCATGAATAGATATCAAATTAATTTATAGGGTGCTGCCATTGTAGTATTGGTAATTAAATGAGCAAATTTAAAGAAAAATTATAGTTCAAGACAAATTAATTTTAGTATGGATTTTTTTTCTTGCTACGTGTCATGTTAGAAAATGGAAATACAGAAAAGAATAGTATATTGAATATAAGTGAGTTTTCTGACGTAAACTGAAAACACTTTTCTAAAAATAATATTTTCACTATATATTAAAAAAATCTGCTTCTCATGATACAACAAGTAATTGAGGAATTTCTATAAGATGCAAAAAAAAAAAAAGTTAAGTGAATAAAGACGAATATGTGTCATTATATTTACAGAACACGAAAACTTATATGAACATACATGTTTATTCATAATTATTGTGTCTCATAGGATAGATTTGCACAATTTCAATAATTATTTTAAAATGTAAGTATAACAGAATCGGAAAATAAATATACTACGGGTTGCAACTCTTCACTAATTTATTTTGAATTAAAAACATAATAAAATTCAAAAATAAATTACTATTACTTGCTAAGTCTTGAACTTTACTAATGCCCAAAGGTGCCCCAAGTGGCCAAGTGCCTATCAAGTCCAAATAGACTAGCCTAACACAAGCACTAATTCTAGAATTAACTCAATTCAAAATAAGGTGTTCAAGACTTCATTTCCTACCAATGTATGGATACCTTCTTTAAATTATTGCAATATTTTAACACTAGAAGAAAATAGCCTTTATCCCGATCGGAAATCTGGTCGGGAATAACCTTTTATCGACCGGAACCTGGTTGAAAATTTCTGGTCGGGATTGCTTCGGTCGGATTAGTTTCCCCGACAGTCTGGTCGCATCCTACATTTACGACCAAATTTCTATAGCAACGTTTTGCCACCGGAGTCCGGTTGAGAATGAAGTGTTATTTAAAGATAAAATGAAGAGAAATGAGAAAAAATATTTTTATGTTGAAATATTTTGATGAAATATTTGCGTTTGTGAAAAAAGTGTTCAAAGATGAGGAGAAGAAATGAAGAGAAAAGTGTTGTGTAAATTAGATGAAACTTGTGTGGAAAATGAAGTGTATATATAGAAATTGGAGAATTTTTTTGAATATTCGGAAATTTAAATTTCCCACCAAATCCCACCTAAATGTTCAAGTTTTTCGGATCGATTCCGGTCGGAAAAAGTTTGAAATTTGAAAATTTACAAAACCCGCCATTTTTTTCCATATCCGGTCGAAAAATCAATTCGACCCAGAATTCCGACCGAATTCTGGCCGGAATTGTATTTCTGCCCAGTTTTCGACCGGATTCCGGTCGAAAATGGTCATGAATATTATTATCGATCGTAATCCGGTCGGAAATGGACATGAATACTTTTTCGACCGGAATCTGGTAGGTAAAACTCTAAATATTCAATTATTTTGCTTATTTTTAGAAAAATCATGATGTGTTTGTGAGTTTAACTATCGAATCTCAATAAATACATGAATTGAACTAATATTTAGTTAGTATTGATTAACATAGTAAGTTTACTATTAAACATGTTTTAAGTTCTACATATATTAACCATACGTAGCATAGAGTATTGATTCATTTGCGATTAGCATTCGTTACAAACGTTAGTATTGAGAAGGCATTTGTGATATATTTACATATGTTTAGATGTTACATGAAATTAACATAATCATAAGAAGTTATTAGCGACATATACCAATCTATTTACAAGTGACATTATGAACCGGCGCTTCAAATGATTCTTTAACGTGCACCAAAATTAACTTTTTTATTTTATTTTTTTAACTTATATATAACTAATATTGTTGTAATCGATCATTAAACCAACGATTTATCTAAAATTGGCGATGGTTAAATTAAAAATATAAATATTATTATCGACCGCATTCTGGTTGGAAATTCAGGCATTACCGACCGCATTCTGGTCGGAAAAGGTCATAAACTCTAAATCCAAAACCCTATCATAACGGACTGGATTTCGGTCGGTAATAGCACTATTGTCTACCGCATTGCGGTCGGCAATAGTGCAATGCGGTCGGCAATAGTAACGACTATTGTCGAACGAGATCCGATTGGGAATACTTGTTCCCGATCGAAATTCGGTCGAAAAATAACTTGTCCGACCGGAGTCCGGTCGAAAAAACTGGGTTTCAGTTTTTCGACTGAACTCCTGTCGAAAAACCTCCCGACCGAATTCCGATCGGAAAATTTTGGGCCGAAAACATGCCATTTTCTAGTAGTGTAAAAAACAAATCATGGGTGATTGGCTATGAGCAGGGTCAACAATTAAACATTATATTATTTGATCATAAGATGGATAAAGGGTGAGCTGGGCCGGGAATCCGCGGTGGCGGGATTCTGGCCCACAGATTCCAGCGGGATCGGGAGCACGACGGTGCTACCCGATCCGCACTGTGGCTGACAAATTCTTGCATATGCAGGAGTCCCGCGGGAGGCGGGGTCCCGTTCGGGACCCCACAACAACAGCGACGAAGGAGCAGCAATCCTCGGAGCGGTGGTGGCGTCTAGGTGTGTGTGTGCAAATTGAGGAAATTAGCGATGGAGCTGGAGCGATCTTCTCCGGTGGTGGTGGTGCGGCGGTGTCGGTGTCGGTGTTTTAAGAGGAGTGTGTAGTACTGTACTGTGTATATTAACGGACCAGAAGAAAAAAAAATCTGAAAGGCTCTGTGTTTGTATATTTCCCAAGAAAGAAGCTTTGCCATCATTGACGAGTTCACGGAGGAGGGGGTTTTCTAACACATCGGAAGACGAGGTAGCGTCGCTGTGATTTTCCGACGTACACGGCAGTGAGGTCGTCAGAGGCACTGTTGATGGAGCTGGAGTTGTTGCGGCTGAGCTTCAGTGACTACATTTTTTTTAGGACGAATTTGATTTTGGTGAGCTTGCTTGTTTTCGCCATTGTTGTCTGTTAGTTGGTGTCGGTGTATAGAGAGAGGAAAAGTCAAAAGTGTGTAGCTGTTGTGTTTGGGAAATTGAGGTGGAAGGTTCGTGAAGAAAAAACAAATATCGGGAGCTCGTGTCGAATTGGATTCCGACCCCAGCTCCCGACTCCGACCCACGGGAGCAGCTGCGGGAGATAAATTCTGCAGCTGCGGGTCGGAGTATGGATCGGATTTCTCGGGCGGAGAAAATCCGACCAGGTCGGGTCGGATTCCCGAGATCCGAACCGGCCCTCCCACCCCTAATGGATATAGTCAAAATGTAGCAATAGTTAATTATAGTTCATTAATAACGGACCCTTAAACTGGACCACTGGTCCGCTTTGTTTCTTTTTGGGCTACCCATTTGACAATTTGCTTTTACAAAATGGAAATTGAATAAGGATAATTAAATCTTATTATTGAAACTTTTTTTATGAAAATGCTGCTAATTCTGCTATCAATAACTACTCACCAATGTCAGTATGGAATATATTTCACGGTTGTGGCTGAATTGAAGAAGTAAAACAAGAAAAATGAATAATTTCTGGCTTTACTTTTTGTCTCCCACAAAAATAGTTCCTTGCCAGTTTTGAATCAATAATCATTACATTTTCTTTTCCCCCCTCTTTCCTTTTTGAGTTTCATAAGGAATCCAATGTCATTGCATCATAAGTAAACCTCAAATGGGATTTAATAATAGTCATCAACGGAATCCATACATAAATAATAATCATGTGTATATTATTAATCTACATGCCTGCCCAATATTCTTGATAGCTGTTCTATGTCAGTATCATTAGGCACGATCAACATAAAACATAGATAAATAGCAAGAAGCAAAACTACAGAAGTAACTAAACACAGTTAACAAGAAATTGGACATAAGTGACACTATATATTTCATTTGCATTTTAGATTTAATTTTTGCCGAAGTACGTTAGTTTATATTCTATTTTTAAAACGAAACCTCGTATTACTTAATCTCCATTTACCATAAATTCATTATATTGCCCATTAAAGAAAACAAAATATGTGATCAGTGATCACAATCTGACCTCAAACTGAAAACTCCTTTGACAAGTTCATGTTCATCGCATTTGCATAACATAGTATATAGCTTTATAAGATAATAATATTACGGCCATTTACGGGGGTCCATTGATCATTTAGAGTTAAAAAATATGATAAGCGACTGATTTTAATTTGTAATTGCACCACGATTTCTTTTGCGAATTTAGGACCGAAGTAGAATGTTATAAATATTTTGTGGGGCATATAATAATCACATGTGGAAAAAGTTCAATGGCATAGAAAGTGACATGAAACGTTTATACCAAATAATGACTAAGTGGTAAAAAACATTTATATGTACAATAACGTCGATCAACTAATATAAATGATCTACAAATCTTAAGAATAAGCCTGATGTTTAAAGAAATCTAAAGCCAGGGTAAAAAGTACGATTATTTAAAGAAGTTTAGAACTCAATCTGCATGATCATAAGTTTCCCCTTTAAATCAAACCCGCCAGCTTCAATTCGTAATGATAAATTTGATCCAAGAAATGTTTTAAAACCATTACCGTGTATATATACAGTTTAAGAAACAAACTTAAGGATAATCATCTCAAACCTGATGAGTTTAAGAATCAGTAAAATGTCAAAAACATATATTAATTTTGTCATGCCGTATATATTAAAAGGTGATCCTCAATTTATAAAACAAAATATGTCCTTTCATAAAGTTGATATCGCTCATAAGTCATAAGTCATAAGTCATAACTGTAGGAGCAACAAACCGCCAAGTTAATACAACCTTTTGGTTCCCTTATTTCTGTTTCACATTCAATAAATATCAACATATTATATATATTGGTTAGGAGAAACAGAGTATATATAGAATGTAACTGCAGTAATTATTTTTGTGAGAGAGCTCGCCCATGATTAGAAGCAAAGGAAATATGCTTTCCAAGTAGGATTTTAGTTGTACAGGGAGAAATTTCAACGATTTTCTTTTAGTGATTTGAGTTTGACTTTGGCAGTGTAAAAATGAAAATGAAGTGTGGCGCATGGTGGGTGTTGTGTATATTTTACTTTCAATTCATAATCTGTGATATATTGCATCATTTTTCGTTTCCAAATGTTACGACTTTGTAAGAGTGATTTGTCCCTCCTAATTGTTAAGACTTTGTAAGAGTATTTTGTCCCACCTTAACTCTTCTTGTATTGAGCCTTAACTTCATAAATCTAAAAGTGAAATTAGATGGCTTAACAATCCCAAATTCGGAAGTCCCATTGAGCAAATAAATAATTATCTTGCCGGCTATAAATTAAAGAGTTAAAACCCAAAGGGCCAAAATTAATTGTAAGTGTGGTGTTCAATTTCTGGACAAAAAGAAAGTGAACTTGTCCCATTAACACAAATAGCACCATTGACATAATTGTAAATACAAATACATTAACTCTAATATATTTCTGATAATCACTTCAAATTACAGTATTGCTGAATTATAAAGAAACCTACGGGAGAAGTTACTACTCCCTTCCACTACCAAATTAACTTGCTAATTAATATTAAGATATATATACATTACAAATTAAACACACCACTAACAATACTAAAGCAACTTACTGAACTACATATATAAACTATATTTATGCATGAGAGGGGCGGCGGTGCGGTGGTGGTGGGGGGTGGTAGCAGTACGGGAGACAGGGTTTGACTTGCCCCGGTGGTGGTGGTGGGCACGGCGGAGGCTTACAACGGCCCACCGGCGCCGTGGTGGTGCCGGCGGTGATGGTGGCGGGTGAAGGAATTGGCCTGGCTAAAGCTGAAATTATGAATAGGGAAATGTAAACTAGCATTATTAAATTTTGGTAGTTTGCCATTTTTTTTAAGTTGCTTGTGGTGTATGTTCTGTGCGTACGTGTATGCATATTTATAGAGGGGAGCTAGGTCCTGTTCTCCCCACCCCCACCCAGCCTCTGACCCACCAATGATATCCATATTTTTTTTTGATGAATAAATGATATCCATATATATGACCATATATATGTAAGGAAAACACTTATTTCACAGTCGGTATAATTATACAGACACTTTATGTTGCTTAGAATTTTATTTGGAAATTAGTTACAACTGGATGAGCACGTGATATCTTTTTTCAAGTTTTTTTCCTATACTTCTTCAAATTTATATATACATGGCCATAAACTCTTATAATAATGATTTCAACCCATACCTCACATCAATGCAAAAGTTTCATATTTCAAATATTTTGTTCAACAAGAATGTTCCCAAATATGCAATTATCGTGCAACATTTTATAGACGTACACTAGCCAATAACTAACTTGTTTCTTAAAACAAAAATAAAAGAATAAAATAACATTCCACAATCATACTCCTAGTTTAAAAAAAAAAAACAACTTCCAGTCATATATTGCATATTAAAATTGGTGATGCAGATAACTATTTTCTTTTGTAAATGAAAAAAATTCACCATTCATCAACATGTGATTTAAAATAAAAAGAAGAAAGCATTACGTTTTTATCGATCTCTGTATTTTCCATCTGGAAAAAAAAAATACAACTTCATGTACAAAATCTTATCAATTAAATAATGCATAATAATTTGCAAAGAAAATCATCTTATAAATAATGGGTAATAATGTCAAAAGAAAAGCTTACAAGAAACAAATTTGAAAGATGATGCTGGCGAAATTTGGTGGCTGCAATTAGTGTCACCTTAGGTTTTATTTATTTTCTTCTTTTTTGTTACCGTGTAAGCATTAAATAGAAGGGGAAGTGAGTTAGTTAATTAAATATTATTATATATTATGTTTCCATGTTTATATTGGGGCTTATATTGATTTTAGATATTAATAGGCCATATCCGTAAAACTAAAAGAACCTAGATTACTAATTGCAATTAATAGCATTCCTAATTATTCGTCTATACTCACAGACACATTAATGTGTCTGTGAGATTAGGGTCTCTCCTTGTCTATCTATCAAAAAAAATCTCGTTTTTGTCTAACCCTTTTCTAGTGAAAGACCACGTACCTTTTAATATGGCACACGCTATATGTTGCACGTATATTGTCAAAAATTGCTCATATCCGTGTCCGATATGTATTGGATATAGATACACATTAGATACACCTCAGATACGTATTCTATATGCCACGTGACGTATTCTAATTGAAAATTAAATAAAAAATCTATGGACATGTATCAGACGCGTTATGCGGATGTATCCGATACATATCCATCAAATAATAAGACACATTTAGTATTAAAATCAACTTGTGATGTTAATTTAGCTTTATTAATATTATTAGAGTGTAAATTTTTTTAATATTCTTGTTGAATATGCTTGACACATTAGTACTTTGAGTATTTTATTTGGTATTTTGAGTTTACGTACAATTTCGAATATCCTTATATAAGCTTGCAACTTTTATTGTGTTTGAACTTGAATATATTCCAAATTAATATGTTTCTGCGTAAGTGAACTAAAAATAATATTTTGATATTTTTATTCAAGTTATATTTTTACATTTAAAATTTATTAATGTAAAATACTCGACGTATCTTGGACGTATCCTAATTTGTATTTATTTCAAGAGCTCATATCTTCGTATCTGTATCTTGTCTGATACGTGCCCCTGTATCTGTGTTCGTGCAACATAGCTCTCACCTCTATAAATTTGTAACATAACACTACACAAAGCATGCACAATTTTTTTTTCTACTTTGCAATAATGCCTCTAAATTTTCAAAAAACAAATGTTAACCCCCAACTTTTGAAACAATGTTAAAAATTGTCCCCGATTACCTTTTACGGGATTTCTTTATCAAAAAGTTTGTTGCCGTCAACTTTTTAATTTTCTCTCTTTTTATGCATAACATAGGAGCTCTATCAAAGCTCAAATTTGACGCAATTAATATCATTATACCTTGGTCTTTGATTTCAGTCTTAGACTTAGCTTGTGAAATTTCTCATTGTACATCTTCTCAAATTTGGTGTAGCATTTCGTCTTGTGTAAGATGAATCAAATACACAAAATGTATTAATTGTGTGTACCTGTTTATGCTATCCTATATGAATTATGATGAAGTTGAAATATATATATATTTTTTTTTGGTAGAATGGAAAATAACATTGGCCTTAGGCCATATCAAGCCTAACAAGACTAGAAAGCATGAGAGGCGGATTGTCCAAAAATAAGCTCGCCTCGGTCCCTAAACTATTATGATTCTTTGTCAAAGCATCGGCCACTCTATTTGCCGCACGTGGAACCCAATTTAACTTGATTTCCCAAGGTAGGTGGAGATATTCTTGGCACTTTTTTACCAACTCTTCAATCGATGTGTTGGCCTCTAACTCGCCCCGTATCATCTTGATCACTCTTTGTGAGTCCGTTTCGACTACAATCCGTTGGCGTCTTTGACCCCACGCCTTTTCCAATCCCAAGCTTAAAGCCACAAGCTCGGCCTCATCAACCGATGTTGCCACTAGACGCTCCCGGAATCCCCAAATCCATGACCCTTGCTCCGATCGAAGCACTCCAGCTGCCCATCCCATATTTGCTTGCGAATAACAACTCCCGTCCACGTTGAGTTTCACCCAACCCGGATGCGGTCGTGTCCACTTCTCCACCGAACCTCCTGTCGTTGGTTTTCTTCGACGAGCCTCAACCAAACTGTTGCTAAGCATAATGATTTGAAAGATTCGACTCCGTGGAGGATCATTCCGCCCCCTAAACACCCTCTCATTCCTTTGTTTCCAAATAATCCAAAGAGTAGCCACAAACACCATCTCCCACGTCGCATCCGTGTTGAGATCATTGTGCACCCTCGTACCCCCCACATTGGCTTTAATCCATTCATTCTCGCCCAAACTATAGAGACGTTGCAGCTCACTGCCAGATAGGATTTGTTCCCATATTTCCCTCGCTGCCCAGCAATCTCGTAGGATGTGAAGCTCTGTCTCGTCGGGGTGGTGACAATAAATACATGCAGCTGAAGCACAGAGTTTGCGGACTCTCCGTAGGTGGTTAGTCGCGAGGCGTTTTTGCGCCACAAGCCACAAAAAATGCTGGAGTTTGTTGCTAACATCCACGCCCCACACCCAACCATACCCGTCACGAGGTTGAATCTCCTCGGCATAATGTGTAAGAAAGGCGGAATACGCTTAACGACTTGTGTATTCACCGCTGGCAGTCTCGGTCCAGATAGCACGATCTTCGGTGCATACAACCCGAGAACCCTTCAGCTCAATTTGCGTGCGGATAGGAGCAGGGACCTCCGAATTTAAGCGACCCCAATTCCAGTCTCCATTCTCATCCAATACATCTCCGACCTTTAAATCAACATCGAGTGGATTAATGGCAAAAGCCGCGTCGCACAGCTGCCCAACTCCGTTCCAGTTATCATACCACAGGGAGATTCGATCGCCTTTTCCAATTTTCCAACGATTAAAGGGACGCATCAATCCCATGCACCTTAAGATCCCCTTCCAAATAGCATTGTCGCCAAGTTTAGGTGTTGAGCTCGTGATATTTTCACCCCTTAAATATTTGGACTCAATAAGCTCGTTCCAAACCGTTCGCTCTTGATTCAAAATTTTCCACACGATTTTCCCAAGAAGCGCCTTATTGCATATTCGCGACCTACGGATCCCAAGCCCCCTTCCTTTGTTGGTCGTGCTACACGTTGCCATCCAACGAGATGCAGTTTCGGTCGTGACACATTATTCGACCACAAGAAGTTTCGATTGAGTTTGTCAAGCTTGTCACAGACGTGCTCGGGTAACCATGCCGATTGCATTATGTATATTGGCATCGCCGATGATACCGACTGAATGAGGGTCGCACGACCCGCCAGGGAAAGGAGCTGACTTTTCCATCCACTAAACCGCGCCATAACCTTATCAAATAACTTCGCGTGCGTCTCTCGACTTATCCGTCCGTGAACAAGTTTCACCCCCAAATACTTGCCAAGATTCGTCGTTTGGCCGAAACCCAACGAGTCACTGATGGCGCGCTTAAGGGACGTTCCCTCTCCCTTAGAAAAGTAAACCTTCGATTTATTATTACTGATTTTGAGGCCGGAGGCGTGACAAAACTTCTCCAATATTCCCTTAATGTGACGCGCGGTGCGAAGAGTGGCCTTGCTCATTAGTATCAAGTCATCGACGAAAACAAGGTGTGAAAGTCTCGGACCCCCGCGACTTGGGATAATCGGTGCCCATTTATTCTTCTCAACGACATCATTAATCATGTAAGAAAGGCGCTCAATGCAAAGAACGAAGAGATACGGAGAAAGAGGGTCGCCTTGTCGAAGGCCACACGTGTGTTTGATCGGATCCAAAGGTGTTCTGTTCCAAAGGATTCGCGTTGACGCGCTCCTAACACAAAACATGATCAACTCGACGAGTTCCTCTGGGAACCGGAAGCAACGCAAGGTGTCCTCAAGAAAATTCCAATCGACCTTATCATATGCCCTCTCGAGGTCCAACTTCATAATCATACACCCAATCTTATTTTTTTTCTTCTTGCGCACTGTATGAAGGATTTCCTGGAGAACAAAGATGTTGTCTTGCGTGCTTCTTCCCTTTATGAAGCTAGACTGAGTCGGGGCGATAAGTGATGGCATGAGACTCCTCAACCGTGTCGTGATGCACTTGGTCACAATTTTATAGAGGACGTTACACAAGGCAATCAACCTATATTGTGATATGAGCTCAGGGTGCGGAGTCTTCGGTACAAGGCAGAGGAATGCCTCACAAATCTTAGAATCAAAGGCGCGTTCCTTGAAAACAGTAGTAGCGAAGGTTAAAAGAGACTCTTGTAACCAGTCCCACCCTTTATGGTAAAAACCCGCGTGAAGTCCGTCCGGCCCCGGAGCCTTGAAAGGATGCATGTCAAACACGGTGCGTTTCAGCTCCTCCATGTCCACGGGTTTAGTGAGCTCACGCGCATCCTCGTCGGAGAGGAAGGTTTGAAACCTGGTGCGTGGCAGTCCATTGACGATGTTTAGATCGTCCGTTTCCAACCCTCCCTTGAAGAGTCACGCATAATAGTCGCGAACATGTGCTTGCAAAACTGTCTCGTCCGAAGCCCAGATGTCATTGATTTTCAGCATCTTGATTTTGTTTCGCTTTCTTCGGATAAGGGTCGATTTGTGGAAGAAATTTGTGTTTCGTTCACCGTCCCTAATCCATTGGACTCGCGACTTTTGGAACCATAGGATTTCTTCCTGTCGAAGGACCTCATTATATTCCTTGATAAGATCTTTCTCGAGACCAATGAGCGACCCCGAGGGACGACGACTCAACGCCTTTGGGATCCCATTAATTCGAGCCGTAAGTCGCTTCTTCCTCTCAAAAATGTTTCCAAAGCGGTTCTTGTTCCAGGGGATAATAGCTTTCGGGACCTCTTCTATCGCGTCCAAGATCCGTGGTTTTTCATACCATATTCCGCGCAAAATCTGCTCGCATTCCTCATTCGTGAACCAAGCCTCCTCAAACCTAAACGGTCGATTGTACACCCTCTTCTCCAGCCCATGGCAATGTGTTATAATTGGGTGGTGGTCGGAATGCGTCTTTGGGAGGTGCACCACCTGATTGTTCGGAAACAAGTCGATCCATGCCTGATTAGCAAGTGCTCGATCTATGCACGCTTGGATAAGCGAATTCGGTCCTTGGTTGTTTGACCATGTGAAGGTAGGCCCTTGAAACCCAAGGTCCAATAAAGCATAATTATTGACAAAGTTCTGGAAAAACTGAAGACCACTAATCGACCGTGTGGTGCCCCCTTGTTTTTCATGTGCATGACTCACTTCGTTGAAGTCGCCCGTGACAAGCCATGGCACAATCGAGCTTGTAGCCATTCGTTCTAGATTTGCAAACACGCGCGCTTTGGCACTGTGTCTTGGCTGCGCATATATCCCCGAAAGACGCCACCTATCATGCAAGTTCGGGTTGATGAGAGCATGTATGACTTGCTCATCGACATCTAAAACAGTTATGCTCGTGTCCGCCTCGTTCCAGAGCATCCAGTTGCCCCCGGTCATCCCCGAGGTAGGAGCGAGCACATAATTAGTGTAGCCCAAACGCGGAGCGATTTCATGCGCCCTCTCTTGACTGACTCGAGTCTCAAGTATACATACCACAGAGGGTCCGTGAGAACGGACCAGTTCTCGAAAATTGCTTCTAAAATCAACATGACCCGCCCCTTGGCAGTTCCATGAAACTATCTTCATACCAACTTGATTAAGGTGGTGAGGTGCGATTATATGGTCAATCACGGACCCCCTCCATGTCGCAGCTAGTTGATTCGTCATCTCCGCTGCCAGTGATACTTGTCTCTCGATTTCCTGCATACTCGGTTGAACTTTCTGCCACCAAGCTGTTGTGTCGTCCTCTCGACGTGTTTGATACGTGATCGTCTCGACCTCCCAAACGTTGCTCGGTATGGCCAGGACTTCGATCAATCGATCCTCTATATCCACGCGAGAGATCCATAATGGCGGTGTGAACTGGTGGTACCTCGTCTCGACTTCCAATAACTCCCAAAGACCCAGTAGTAAATTGTCCCAGTGATCCCCCTCCATGCTGCTCAGTATTTTGCTCTCTGGAACCCGAAATATGGGCCTTGTCCAGAGATCCTTCGACCTCGTTTTCAACAGAAAGTGCGGCGTATGTGTTGTGCGTCTGCATAGCTGACTTAGCGGCTGTTTTAGTATGTTTCTTTGCAGGCGTCGACCGCCTCGGGTTTGTACCCATACCTGGAGTAGGGGTCCTATTTGTGGAAGGATTTGTTGCATTAAAGAACGTTGGAAGCACACGTTTACCCTGGTGCGCGGTTCCAGGAACAGGTATAGTCTCCGTGGGAGTAGGAGTGTCGAGAGGAGGCCGTGGCAGGATGGATACGCTCCCATGCACTCTACTTGCACTTTTAAGCGGACCAGGTCGCTTGCTGCGTGTGACTTTCATCCAGTCACCGTAGTCATTGTTCTGTACCCTCTCGACAAGCCATTGGGATCTCTCGTCTCTCACAGGGGCCGGACTGCTCTCAACTGGGGTGTTGTTATTGTCGTTTGACAATGTCGTCTTCCCGTCCATGGCACACTTGGCTTCCAAATGGCCAACCTTACCGCAACGATAGCAAAGTGTAGGTAAGTTCTCGTACTTGACTTGGTAGACTTTTTCGCGGACCCCTATTGCAAGCTTTAGGGGGGTGCTCGTGCTAAATCGACCTCGCGTCGCGTTCAGCGTATTGTTATCAATTTTAATTGGTTCCCCAATACAGCTCGCTAACCCATGTACAATTCCTTCCTCTGATAATAGTTCCATTGGGAGATTCATAATTCGTACCCACGTAATTGCACTCTCAATTTTATCCGTGTCCGCATTGAAGTCGGGGAACCACGTTCGAATTGAAAGGAAGCTGCCTGCCAGGTGCCAAGGTCCCTCGGTCAAGATCATCTCCCGTTTCAGGGCGTTCAATCCCTTCAAACAGTAGCAGCTATGTCCAAGGTCCATTAAGTCAAATTCGTTCTGGAGCGACCACATTATATCCAGTTTGGAGGTTAGGGCATCGAACTGCCACGGACGACCCAGGACCCGAATTATCAGGTGATCCTTCCACTTGTTCCTGATTCGTTCCTCCAGTTCGTCCGAGAACGTAACTTTAGTGACAGGAAAGGGTTCCGACGGCTCATGAAAGATTAAGTGTTTGCGAGTTTCTGGCGTCGCGCTGTTGTCGCTCGGTTTTGCCCCAGGGTTAGGGTTAGTCGCCATGCACCTGTATCTATATGTTCGTTTGTACGCTGGATTGTTAAGTTGAAATGTTGAAAGGTAGTGCGATACACCTTTATTTTGTTGCAAAGCTTCTATCTTTCACCCAATCTTCTTTTGGAAAACAGAAAGCAAATTAAATAAAAATAGCAATGTAATAATGTTCCTTCGAAAGTGACTATTGCCTATTGGACTGTGACATCTACCGACTAGACTACAATATGGTCCAGGAACTCAATTAACTTCACTTTACTTTGCTTATTCCAGGGTAAAACTGGGGAAATTACGGCCATTTTTGCGGAAAATAAAAAATCTCCTTCTGTACTGTACACATAAATTTAATTAATGACAACAAAATATTAAATGACAATTCTTTTAATCATATAATTATACAATTGTATTAAATCTCGAACTTTTAGCTAGATTACAACTGCAATCAGTAAGTGTGAAAAGTGGCTATGACAAGAATTATCCCTATATTTGCTAGATAATCTCTAGAATTTCCGGACATTAATTAATTAGATCGTTATATTCTCGTATTATGTAAAAAATCAGCATGATACATTTTTAACGAGCTATTAGCAAAAACTACCCCTCTGTTATCTCTAATTGACAAATAACCCTATATGTTATTTTAATTGGCAAAAACCCCATGTGATATTAAAAACTAAAAACCCCCTTCATGATACATTTCTTCATGATATATTTTATAATGACAGTACCAACAACTAAGGATTTATAAGTATTATAATTTTATAATAAATATATACTTATTACAATAAATATTATAAATCGTGCTATAAATTTTTTATTTTTTTTTAAAATTGTATAAAAACATAATAAAATTAATTGGTACCGTACTTATATTTTTACAGATCTAAAAATTAATATTTTCTTCAAAATAAATAATAAAAAATATGCATACAATTTATTTTGAACATCAATAGTTCCATATGTATCAAAGAAATACAATAAAAGTCATATTTTGAGATCAATCTCAGTAAGTGCGAATTAATTCAGTGTGGTAGGGAAATTTTTGCTAATTTTGAAATAACACATGCGGTTATTTGCCAATTAGAGATAACACAAGGGTAGTTTTTGCTATTTACCCATTTTTTAACCCGTGAAGTATGCATTATTTATAAATGGCTGAATTATTAATATATTTGTGTTTAATATTTAGGATTAAATATAAGTTTATTAAATATTTTAATAAAATTGAAATTATACAATAAGTTTTTTCTGATTTAAATAATATATAATAAACTTAAATATAATTTTAAATTAAGAAAACATATACAAAACTTCAGTATTTTTATTGTTTAAGGTAGTACTCTTAACTTTTAGTATTTTTGTTGTTTAAAGTAATATTACTCTTAATTTTAAGTATTAAATACTTTTAGTCATAACTTTTAAGTTGTTAAAGATTTAATATAAAAGTTAGTAATAAAAAAAATATATCTTAAAAATTATCTGCATTTTTAACATTCACGTGGCACAAAATATATTTTAAAAGTTATAGGGCATTTTTAACATCTCACGTGGCGACGATGTGGATGTCATGAGTGCAAAAAGCCTAGTCAATACATTATATTTTACTCCATTTTTTCAAAAGTTACATGGCTAAAAAACGGCTCAAAGAGTTACAGAGCACAAAATAAAAAAAAAATATATCTAATAAGTTACATGACATTGTTAATAATTCTTCCTTTAATTTATAAATTTGATACAAATACTAAACTCTTTTGCTCCCCCATTTCGGCCCTTTTCCCCTACCAAAAAGTAAGAAGAAAAAAAAAAGGAATCATGTCAGTGTATTATATTGCCCCTCGAAGTTTTGAGTGTTGTAAACCTCTTCTCAATTCTCAGTTTTACTAGCTAGTAATATTATTAAGAAAACAATGGAATTTAATAAAACAAACTCGTTAATATTGTTCACAATGATACACTTCTTAGACATATTGTTGTTTGTTAAGTTTAATTTTTTATTTATTACGTGAATCACAAGGGGAGTCAAACTGGGAAAACAAACGTGCATTTGCTTAACTCGCTAATCCGCTCACATCCGTTTGGTCTTCAAAATAATTTCATCCGCACGGTTGAAAAAATTAGCTACCCACAAATATCGGGTGTTAACACTCGTTTTTTATTTGAGTAATTAACGAACTTTTTTTGTGATCGTAACATCCTGCCCGAATTCCCATTGTATAGCGGATGATTAGAAGAATATGCTAAGATTCAAGTTGTATTTTTTCAGCCCTTTTCTTATCCTGCCTTTAAATGTTTGGGAAGTGCTCTATTTATAGGGGCATACAAGGGGTACAGCTGGTGTGATGCATGCGTTCGAGGTGACAAATGACTCCCTTGTGCTGAGGAGACTTGCATGTGTCCCACACGACAGGTGGTTTATTTCGGGCTGATGTGCTTTGGTGTTTTGTAGACAGCTGGTTTACATTAAGCTTACGTAACTTAAGCTGTTTCCAGGTGGCCGATCTCGTCCTGATGGAATTTTCGATGATCATGGTGTTATCAATGTATCGGAGAATATTATGTAGATGACAAAACCATCGGGTGGTAACTTGCGAGAGGCTCGTGGATCATTTTCTGGGCATCGTGGGATCATTTAAGATCCGTAGTGCCACGTAGATCTAATGCTATGTGAGTTTTTTACCACGCCCTCAGAATTCGTTGTCAAGGTCATTTAAGCCCGCTGAGGTTGGATTCTGAGGGTTTTAATTATCCTAGCCCTTATAGCACCCGATAGGGTTCACGCACGATGCTCAGCTGTCTACGATACCTTGTGATGGATGGTCGTTAACATCGGGTATGGTATCTTTTTCAATGACAACCCGCCAAAACTCGCCCGAGAACACCATCTCCTATAGTTAATTAAGCTAAAAGAATTTATAGAGAAGGTTGACAAGAAATATATAAAAGTAAATCTCGTAATCTCTTTCCTAATTAAAGGACCTAGTACATATCTAATTATATATTTATATACATACAAATAGATATATAATATAGTATTATATATATCATCATTACATAGAGACAAGAACTGATTTAGGTGTGAATATGCTGAAATTATATATTTTCATGAAAACTTTATATATAAAAAGTGTGCTGCTATGTGATAGTAAATATATATGCATAAAAACGGTAAAATAATCGAATTGAAATGCTGTTCGAATCATCAAAAAATCAAACTGTTGTTCATATATATGGAAATTACCTTCACCAAAAGACAGTAAAAAGCATTAAATTATGAGTAGTGACGTTATTTTTTCAAATGTGCCTTTCATGTACGGTTGAATTGCATTATTGCAAGACTAAAACGAGAAAAAGCCGAATGTGTGGCTTTATTTTTGCCTTCCGCAAAAATGGCTCTTTGCCAGTTTTGAAATCAATAATTGTTAGTTTATTTTTCTCCCTCTTTTCCTTTTTAGATTTTATGAAAATTCACAAGACATGTCATTGCACCATACGTAAATCTCAATTGTAAATTTATAAATTAAAAATAGTCATCAACTGCATTCATTACATAAATAATTATATGTATGTACTACAAATCTACATGCCGAATATTCTTGATACCTGTTCTATGTATATTATTGTTCATGGTCAACGTAAAACATAGATAAATAGTAAGAAGAAAAACCAGAGAAATAACTAAACACAACTAATGAGAAATTGGGCATAAGAGAAATATTGCCAACCGACCCTATGTAATATTTCAATTGCATTATAGATTGACTTGGGCCGGTGTGCGTTAATTTTTATTCTACTTTTTAAATGTACCCTCATATTGCTTAAGCTCAACTTACCATGAGTTCAAGATCTTGTCCATGAAAGAAAAGGGTAAAATTTTTATACACAATCTGTCCTCAAATTAAAACTCCTATGACAAATCCATGTTCATCGCACTTATATAGCCTATGTTTTACCCATGAAAAAAAAATATAGCCTATGTCTAATATTATTAACAAGCCCATGAATGACCGGGTTCATAACCATGGCCCAAAGTGTCTCAAGAATTAATGTTGTTGTTATAGAAAAAGTAAAACTATTGAGGTTTATAACAATATATATTAAAAGGACATAAGGAAAAAAGAGTAAATAAGGAGTATATTACTTGTGAATAAGTAGTTTTCTCCTAATCTTGATGACTTCTTATATAGGAAAGAATTTCCAACATCTTACACTATTTACAACAACTACTACTATTATAAAATAGTATCTGTACATAATTTTCAACAATGGCCACTAGGCATATTCCACTTGCCATATTTATAACAATCCCCCTTGGCCATTTGAAGATTTTGTTATGTACATGATCCGTCTTCTGCACACGTCTTATGCTGCCTCGTTAAAAATCTTATAAGGAAAAACCCAGTGGGATAAAAACCTTAATAAGGGAAAAAGAGTGCATCCGTATGAACTCCCCCTCAAGTTGACATCTCCAATTCTTCATAAGTCTCGTAGGTGACGCATCCCAATACTTTGAACATGTTTCTTAAAAGTTACAGTAGGGAGTGCCTTTGTAAAAAGATCTGCCATATTGTCACATGATTGAACATATTGGATATTAATTTCTTTGTTCTTCTCGAGTTCTTGAGTATAGACAAAATATCTTGGGGGTATGTGTTTGGTTCGATGACTCTTAACATAGTCTTCTTTCATCTATGTGATACATGCATAATTGTCTTTGTATAATGTTGTAGGACCCTCTCTAATAGGTAAGCCAATTGTACTTCTTATATGATGTGTCATTGATCGTAACCATACACATTCCCTGCTTGCTTCATGGAGTGCAATAATCTCAGCATGATTCGATGATGTTACAACAAGTGTCTGTTTTTGAGAACGCCATGAAATAGCAGTGCCTCCATACATGAATACATATCCAGTTTGAGATCTGAATTTATGTGGGTCTGATAGAAAACATGCATCTGCATAACCAATCAATTCTTGTTCTGCATTGTTAGGATAAAATAGATCAAGGTCCACATTTCCTTGCAAATAAGGGAATAAATGTTTAATTCCTTTCTAGTGCCTTTTTATTGGTGATGAGCTAAACATGGCTGATAAATTCACAGTAAATGATATATCAGGTCTAGTACAATTAGCTAGATACATTAAAGCTCCAATGACACTTAAATACGGAACTTCAGAACCAAGAATTTCTTCATTTTCTTCACAAGGACGAAATGGATCTTTATCTATAGTTAATGATCTTGCAGTCATAAGATGGTTCAAAGGTGTTGCCTTATCCATGTTAAAACGTTTCAATATCTTTTTAGTATAATTTGATTGATGCACAAGTATTCCATTTTTAACATGCTCAATTAGTAAACCAAGAAAATATTTAGTCTTTCCATGATCTTTCATTTCAAAATCATCCTTTAAATAATTCATTGTTGAATGAATTTCATTATCAGTGCCAATGGTATTTAAATCATCTACATAAAATAATTGCAAAACTAAATGATGTTCTCTTAATAAAAACGCATGGACACAAAGAATTATTTATATATATCATTCTTTTAATAAATATTCACTCAAACGATTGTACCACATGCTACCTGATTGCTTTAACCCATATAATGATCTTTGCAATTTAATTGAGTACATTTCTCTAGGTTTGAAACTTGATGTTGCGGGTAATTTAAGTCCATTAGGGACCTTCATGTAAATATCATTATCAAATGATCCATAGAGATAAGCAGTGACAACATCCATGAGATGCATATTTATATTTTTATAGACCGCTAGACTGATCAAGAATCGAAATGTAATCGTATCCATTACAGGAGAATCGATTCCATATCTTTGAGAAAAACCTTGTGCGACAAGGCGAGCTTTGTACCTTACAATTTTATTTTTCTCATTTCGTTTGCGAACGAAGACCCATTTGAACCCTACGGGTTTCACACTTTTCGGTGTGAGAACAATGGGTCCAAATACCTTTCGCTTATTAAGCGAATCTAATTTAGCTTGCATAGCATCTTTCAAGTTATCCAAATCATTCCTATTTTGGCATTCAATTACAAATTTGGGTTCAGGAACATCATTTTCATTCATAATTCTATAAGCCACTAAATATGAAAATATTGCATCCATATTTTCCATCTCATTTCGATCCAATACCATTCCCGTATTGATATAATTTATAAAGATTTCAACGTTCTCTTTATTTATAGGATCTGATTGGATAACTTCTTGAGGTATCTCATATGTCACATTTTGTGACTCATCAGACATAGATTCCTCAATAATAGGATCATTAGGTTTTGATGCTCCTTTTCTTTTTCGAGGATTTTTGTCCTTTGAGCCAACAGAACGTCCACGTTTCTTAGATATATCAAAGATATCATCATTTGATGTTTCTTTTGGAATTACAATATGAGCAGGAGCATTTGCAGCTGGTATATGTGATTTTGTTACCCTGCTTATGTCAGAAAATGCATCGGGTAATTGATTTGCAATAGCTTGCAAATGCAAGATTTTCTTTACTTCCAAATCACATTGCTTGTAAATGCAAAATTATACCATGATATATCTTTTTTCAACTGCTTCTTTTCTCCCCCTAAGGTTGGAAAATTTGCCTCATTAAAATGGCAATCAGCAAAACGTGTCGTAAAGACATCACGTGTTAAAGGCTCAAGAAATCTGATTATTGATGGTGAGTCAAATCCAACATATATTCCCAACCTTCTCCGTGGTCCCATTTTTGTTCGCTTTGGTGGTGCAATTGGAACATAAACCGCACAACCAAAAATCTTTATATGAGAAATATTGGGTTCATGACCAAAAGCATGTTGTAATGGGGAATATTCATGATACGAGCTTGGTCTAATGCGAATTAGTAATGCAGCATGTAAAATTGCATGACCCCATAGAGAACTTGACAATTTAGCTTTCATCAACAATGGCCTAGCAATTAATTGAAGACGTGTAATTAATGATTCAGCTAAACCATTTTGAGTATGTACATGTGCAACACTATGTTCAACCATAACTCCAGTTGATATACAATAATCATTGAAAGCTTGAGATGTGAATTTACCAGTACTGTCAAGTCTGACTTTCTTGATCGTATAGTCAGAAAATTGGGCTCTTATTTTAATTATTTGAGCCAAAAATCTCGCAAATGCCATATTACGAGTAGACAATAGACAGACATGTGACCATCGACTTGAGGCATCAATTAATATCATAAAATATTGAAATGGTCCACATGATGGATGAATAGATCCACATATATCCCCTTGATTTCTTTCAAGAAATGTGGGTAATTCTGTCTTAATTTTAACTGGTGAATGCTTTATAATTAGCTTTCCAAGAGAACGTGCTTCACATGGACTATTGTTGCTCAGATTGAGTTTGGATCCTTTTAATGAATGTCCATGTGTAGTTTCAGTTATTCTTCGCATCATTGTTGAACCAGGATGACCTAGTCGATCATGCCATAGAGTCAATAATTATGGATTTTTATTGACTACCATATTTGATTCGATTTCATCAATATATGTATAATGCAACCCTGATGAGATATATGGTAGTTTTTCAAGAAAATGTTTCTTTCTTGGCATATGCTTAGTAATGAAAATAAACTTTGTTCTATTTGGTAAAGTAAAAGTAGCTCTACCAGATCCTTCAATCAATTTAATAGGACCTCCTATTTTACCGACTTGAAATTTTGAGGGTTCTAAATATGTAAAATATTTCTTACTTGTGAGAATTGTATGAGTTGTACAACAGTCAAGTAGGCAGAAATCACCGGTATGCTCCATATCATACTTCAGTTCAAATAAACAATATTAAAACAAATATTGCAATAAACAGGGTAAATATTTGAAAAGAGATTCTTTTATAGAAAGCACACAATAGAAATGCAGGAAGCAGATAATACAACTTAAAATATAAATCACACTAAGCATATTCAGCCAGAAGATCACAAAATATATATTAAGCCAAACGAGCATCATAGTCATCAGTAAAGTTTGTCGCCTCCATAAAGGTGGAATCATCATTTGGATTTATTTCGACAAGGTTAACTTCATTTTCTTTACCCTTCAAACTTTCTTAGTACATCTTACAAAGATGTTCTGTTGTACGACATTTTTTGGCTCAATGCCCTTTTATTCTACATTTAAAACAATAACCTTGAGAGTTTTTATATTTTTCGTTGTTCTGGTGGTTACTCTTAAAAACGGTGTTGGTATGCGAGGGGTTGTGAAAAACCCCTCGACCATGACCACGGCCACGACCACCTCTTTTACCGCGTCCATCTCTATAGCCATATCCTCATCTATGACCACCTCTACCTTGACCACGACTACGACCTCGATTGGCATTATCATTGTTACCTCGTCCATAGGAGTTTGAAAAATTAATGGCATTTGCCTCAGGTAATGCATGTGCTCCAGGAGGACGAGATTGATGATTTTTCATCAATAAGTTATTGTAACTTTCTTCCATTAACAACCTTTGTTGCAAGTTGTGATATTTTAAAATATTCAGCAATATGTATTGTTGTTGGACATTTATCATGGACACATGGAAAGTAGAAAGTATTTTCTCTATCATTTCTCTACCATTAAGCTTTCTTCCACAATAAATTAAATCTGAACGAATCTCCATAAGCGCGGAGTTGTATGCGCTTACAGTTTCAAAATATTGGAACCTTAAATTGTTCCAATCATCAGTGCTTTTGGCAACATGGTTTCCTTTTGATGGCCATATCTTTTCAATAGGTTTGTCCATAATTCATGAGGATCGATAACATCGAGATATTCCCTCTTTAAGGTTTCATCTAAATGTTTTCTCATATAGATCCCAGCCTCACATTTTTCTGGATCCGTATTTGTATTTACTGCAGCAAGAGTTTTAACGATACTCTTTGATCTGAGGTACAATTTTGTATCTGATTTCCATTGTTCATAATTCTTGCCAGTGATATTGAGTATACAATTAACTGTACTCGTGAGGTTAGACATTTTTCCAGCTTTTAACGTTGAACGTTGTCTTTAAAGACTGGAACTGAATTTTGAAACACTGAATCCTCGTTTTGGGTTTATACTAAATTTTTGGCGAAAGATTCATTGAATAGTATGAATATTCTGGGTTTATACTAAATCTTTTTTTTTCTTTGGAGAGTAAGGATATATTGTACATAGGAAAAAAGAAAGATTAAGAAAATGTATCGAAGTGAGCACCTTCGTGCTGATAGCGTGTTATAGAAAAAATAAAACTATTGAGGTTTATAACAATATATTTAAAGGACATAGGAAAAGAAGAGCAAATAAGGAGTATATTACTTGTGAATGGGTGTTTTTCTCATCATCTTGATGGCTCCTTATATAGGAAATAATTTCTAATATCTTACACTATTTACAACAACTACTACTATTATAAAATAGTATTTGTACATAATTTTCAACGGCCACTAGGCATATTCCACTTGCCATATTTATAACAGTTGTAATATTTTATGGTGTTTAGATCAGTATCTCCAAAAAAATGTGAATTATACAGGGTGGGTACGCCAAAATGGCCAATAGATATTAAAAGAATTTAATGATTCGAACAAAACAACACCATGTCCAATACATAATTCTTCAAATAGTTGGACATAAAATATTAAAGAGGCGATATGACAAATCCCTTTGAAACTTAGCTTGAAAACCACAAAAGAATACTAATGAATAAACCCATCTTATAGACTCAATGTACATTAAAAAATAGGTTCAAAAAGAAGGAGGATAGGAGGGATGGAATAAGTTGTTTAGAGGCATTCTAATCACATATTGTGCCTAAGAGTGTTACAAGTTTGGAGCAAAATGGTTGTTAGAGGCCTTGATGCTAAATTGAGCAAGATAAAAAGAACTTACACTGGTTGGACCTCAAAAATGAAAGTGATGGTCTTATGTCTGATGAAGTTCAGACAAGAATAGATATTCTGAACAATATGTGGCATGGCTTGAAAATTAAAAAAGTACACTCGCGCAAAAGTCAAGGCCTAAGTGGATCAATGAGGGCGATGCAAATACGTCGTTTTTCCATAAATGTATATCCCATAGAATGAGGGTCAACGCTATTCGGGTATAGAGGTTGATGGTGACTGGATCGATAGTGTTCAGGAGGTCAAGAGTAAAATCAAGGATTATTTTCAAGATCTTTTTTTCTGAAGAACAGCGGAAGCGGCCAAAACTTGATTCTATCAATTTCAATGAGATTCTGCGGGGGTATAGGGAGGCCTTGACCCCTCCTTCCACTTCCGAGGAGATTAAAGAGGCGGTGTGTAGTTGTGAGGACAATAAATGCCCGGACCTTGACGGGTTTAATTTTATATTTGTCAAAGAATCTTGGGATACAATTGAGGAGGATTTTTTATGATTCCTTCAAGAATTCCAGGAAAATGACAAATTGGTTAGAGGTGTTAACTCCTCGTTCATTGTTCTGATCACAAAGAAAGAGAACCCCAGTAGTTTGAAGGACTATCGCCCAATTTCACTTATTGGTTGCCTCTACAAAATATTAGCAAAAATTCTTGCTACCCGGATTAGTAAAGTTCTTAACTCGGTTATCTCAAAAGAGCAATCAACTTTCCTCGGCGGTCAGCATATTTCAGAGAGCATCATCATTATGAACGAGGTCTTGGATGAAATGCTTAGAAAAAAGAAGAAATGAGTTCTTATTAAAGTGGACTTCGAGAAGGCTTATGATCGAGTTAGTTGGGACTTGGGACTATCTTGATCATGTCATGTTCAAAATGGGGTTTGGTGACAAATGGAGGAGATGGATTAGAGAATGCAACCGTACCACATCAACAGTCGTGTTGGACAATAGAAGCCCAACAGAGGAATTTTCCTTGCAACGGGGCTTAGACAAGAAGACCCCCTCGCCCCGTGTCTCTTCTTTATTGCGGCCGAAGGCCTCCGCGCCATTATTAAAAAATCCAGAGAGTTAGATTAATTTAAGGGTATCAACATTGGTAGTGAAGGCTGTGAAATCACGCATCTCCAATATGTGGATGATACTCTTATTTTTTGCGAGCCAAATTTACAGAATATTAAAGCCATTAAGTTTCTGCTTATGAACTTTGAACTTGTCTCAGGTTTGGAAATTAATCTGTACAAGGGTTACATGTATGGTACTAATTTGCCAAGTCAGATCCTTGCTTATTTCGCGAGAGTCCTAAATTGTAGGTTGGGTGAGATTTCTTTTCAATATCTTGGGATCTAATTGAAGTAAATCCAAGAAGGGTTGCAACATGGAATCCAGTCCAAGAGACTCCCAGGAAGCAAACGACGAGACTCAGTTCTCATTCCCTTTCATTTGGAGGTAAAATCGTTCTTCTTAATTCCGTCTTCACTCATATCCCAATTTATTTTCTCTCTACTTACAAAGCCTCAAAGAAAGTGCTTAAATATATGATTAAAATACAAAGATACTTTCTATGGGGAGGGTTGAAAGAAAAAAAAAATTGCTTGGGTTCGGCGAGACGTTGTATGTGGCAGAAAATCGGAAGGTGGTCTCGATGTCAAAAACCTCAAACATCTAAAGTTGGCTCTTCTTGGAAAGTGGGTCTAGAAAGCTATATATAATACAGATAGCTTGTGGAAGGATGTGCTCAAGGCCAAATATGGACTAGGCTCATGGGACTATTCCAAAATTTGGTGAATCCCAGAAGTAGATTGTTTTATGTTTGATGGAGGGATCTTATCCCAATTGTTAGACAAAGCTCTCTAAAATAAGGAATTAAAAGGAATGTTGGCAATGGAAGAGACACACGTTTTTAAGAGATGAGTGGTTGGGGAACTTCTCATTGAAAACTAAATACGAAAGATTTTTATGTTATCAAGAAATAAAGAAGGCTCGATAGCTGAATATGGGTACTGGTGTAAAGGTAGTCGGGTGTGGACTTTTCAGTTGGCGAAGAGACTTATTTGTGTGGGAAATGATATTCTTATGGAGCTTATCTAAGAACCAGATGGCTTTCCTCTTATAGAGACTCAAGCAGATACGTGGAGATGGTGACTGCATAAAAGTGCTTCCTTTACCGTTGCATCAGCATACAACGAGCTCCTTCCTCATCTTACGAGTGAGTTTGGGACATTTTATACCTCTTTCTGGAGGCAAGCTGCCCTCCTTAAATCAATTTTTGTCTCGGTTGAAAAGCTATCCACAATCGCCTTTCTACAAGATCTAATATGTTCAGTAGGGAAATTCCTACTGAAAATAATTGTTTGTTGTGTGTTGTTTGCGGTTTTGCTTTTGAATTGGTCAATCATGTGCTTTTTGAATGTTTGGGATCTTATAGCACTTGGATGGCAGTCTACAGTTGGATTGGAATAACGACGGTTGTCTCCAATAACTCAATGGTGAATTTATATCACCATGTAACTCTTTTGCCTTCGAAGAAAGACGTTGAATTCTGGAAAAGACTTTGGAGTGTCATTATTTAGGGTATTTAGTAAGCAAGGAATAATCTGATATTCCGAGGCGAGTGTTTCTCTCCCCAAAAAATCACAGAGTCCATCATCGTGAAGGGTTGGTGTTGGATGAAGGCCAATCACGCTAGTTTTAATTTTTCCACTTAAATTGGTTAATGGCCCCTTTGCATTATTTAGGTCAATATGAGTTTGTCGTTTTTTGTCACATTTGGGAAATAACTTCTGTAACATGGATTTGGAGTACCCCTTGTACTTCTTTTAATTATGTTTGATCGTTCAAAAAAAATGTTACTTTAACATTGCACAATAGATCTAGCCTTTATAGAGTCGTGCATGACTCAATGTTTTACAAGACATATAATCTAAATACGCATTAAACTAAGTCCGCAACATATCCAAGTGTAAATCTTTCAATGTTATCAAAATAATTATGTTGAAATGTTGAAGGATCAAACGATCAAGCATACATAGCTTGTTCATGATGAATCTATATAATATGTTTACCTTGGTCAAGGTTGAACAATTGAGCTCTGTACTTTGACGAATAAAAACAACAACTATCACAAAGCATGTGATCCCAATAAATGAGATAGGTTATATATGAACCATAGGTGAATCATGTTGAGTCGGCTACATGAATTCTTCATCTACATTCGTTTCGATTGAAAAGTACATCTTCCTTTATATCTCTAAACTTAATATCATTTCGTATAACCTCCACCCATATTTTCTTCAGTCTCCCTCGTGTTATATTCGTGTGCCCAGTTTAAGAGTTCCAGCGCGTCGAACTAGTGTCCTTACGGGTTTACGGCTTAAGCATTTTTCTCTCCTATTCTCGTCGATGGGTGTCACATTCAATTTATATCGAATATCTTCATTTCATATCTTGTCTCTTCTGGAGGTGCCATATATCCGTCGTAACACTAAAATCTAGTTACGTTCTGAGCCATATACCAATACATGTCTAATAGTCGTCCGGTTGAACTTCTTCCCTTCAAGATTTAGGAGAAAGTTGTGTTCGTGCATAATTCATATCGCGCGTTTTTTTTTCACCCAACTTGGAAGCGGTTGTTGACACCATCTACCTCTCCATCCTTTTGTAGTATGGAGCCCATATATAAAAAGTGTGAGTTTTTGGGATATCTCTTGACCCTTCAACTAGACTATAGCAATATTATTTCTTCGTTATTTGCTAAATTTGCACTCGGGGTACTCTTTTTTGGTATCTCGTGCTTCTAGTGTTTGTCTCCATAGCTCTAATTTGTAGTTAACTTATGCCATTGTCTTATCAGTATGAACAATATCGTCTGCAAAAAACATACAACATAGTACTTGGTTTTAGATTGCTCTAGTGTCTTCATTCTCTTTAACATATCTTTTACTTAAGATCATCTTAATTCTTACCCGTCGCGTGAAATTGAGGTTCAAGTCCTGAGGGAACAACATAATGTCACCCACTCGTTGGGTAAGACCTCCATTGAACATGCCCTCGAAAAACATTTGATCCTCACTGACCAAGACTAATTGTTTTCATCTTTGATGCATTTCACCGCACCCAAGTCTTTAGCCTTCCTTTATCTAATCTGAACAGTCATGTATATATCCTTCTCGGCCTCTTTGACGAGTAAATATAACTTAATTCATTATTTGTTTTGTAGAAAGTACAAGATATTTATAGGTGATATGAGTTTACCAAATCACACAACTTCGTTAGATCAAACGGTGGGAATTCTTTAATTGACTATTTAATGGTCGAGTGTCTCTTTGTACTATTCATTTGATCTTTGTGCTCACTAACGCCTCGTCATGTGTCATACCTAAAGTCGATACATTGTCGCTTCTTTCTTTTTCTTTTCCAATGACATGTGAATTCACCCTTGATATCTTTAGGATGTGCACTACGTAAACTCTCGGATTAATACAATAGTATAAAAACTTCACTTGTTGCCGCGTAAACGTACAATATATTTTCTAGGTTTATGGGTTATGGAATTCGAAATAATGATAATGACTTAAGAGCGCAAGTTTGTTATGCTCAGATTTTACTAGTGCACTAGCTACAAAGTAATTAAATTAAAATTAAACAAGAACATCAACTTTGATTTGGGGAGTGTTCATCTGCTAATCTGACAAGTTGACGAAACACACCACATCATGCTGGTTAAGAGCTGCGTTAGAACCACCTTTCTCCTTTGCACACATGTACTCCAAGCAACGTGGTGAGGAGAGGGTTGGATCTTTAATGATTTCGGTCTGGACTAGGTTATCCAAAGCTGCCTAAGTATTCCGTTGAGGGGATAGTTAGGCAGCTATGGAGGGGTATTTATAGGCGAAATGTTGGGCTTGGGCTGGAATTCGATATGATGGCCCAGATATGCGCATTTTCACTATTTCGAGCATAAATGTGACGGTCGCGCCCCATGAGTCGCGTTTCGATCCGAGTTGGTTCAGCGTTGGCCAGACACTTTACCCAGCTCAGACTAAAACACGTCTCGTAGAAAGGGGCGTCACTGTCCAGGATCAACCATACACATAATGATAAAAATTGACTTTAATATACACAATGGAAGTGTGAAAAATACAAATAATTTGACACTTTAATAATTGCGTACTGATGATTAATCATTTTTAGTTACATGAATATTCCAAAAGGCAAGATTTGCAAAATTATTCATGTGATCCATGCTGCTACGTCAATCTTATCCTGAGGAATGGACAGACAAGAAAAAAAGAGGAATAAGTCTTTGATGACTTAGTGAGATTCATACAAAACAAGTGGCAATGCAAGAATTAACAGTGATTCAATTGATATATTTCTAGGAGTGATCTTACCGATAGAAATAATTTAACAAGATAATTTGATGTAACAATGGTACCGGAATATTCTGAAAATAGTTCATGAACATGTACGTTAACAGTAAACCAATCCAACCTTATACTTCCAAATACTACCTTATACCTCCCAACGAGGAGCGACCTCGCAAACAAAACAGGCGACATGCTCGAGTACATGCCGATCCAGCACGCGGGTTACAGTCAACTCCTGACTGCAAGCGGCGCCTAGATAAATGGGTATCAAGCGAAATTACTTAAACCGACAGTCCTTACTGCCCGACAGTAAATCGACTCAATCCCTGGGCCCAACTTCCCAAATGCGTCCCAATGGGTGATAACCAAATAAGCTAGTAAACCGGATAATATCCGTTGCTCCTTGAGCTACATGCCTCAAACATAGTTCGTTGCTCTTTACACAGTTCAAGAACCTGCAGACGAGATAATGACGAATTACCATGATTATGAATTAATATGTGATAAATAATTAATGGTTGAGTATGATTTAACGATGAGTAAGAAAATCATGTTATGAGACGAGATAAGATGCAAAAATAGGAATACGGTAAATAATAGGTTGTTCGTGATTTGGTAACGGGGTAATATCTTTTTTGTCCAAGTTCCTCAGGCCGGGTGCCAAACTGGGCCAGAACAAAATCAGAAATCGAACTTTACCTTTATTTGTATGGAGATCCTTGCGCGTCGTTGATTAATTTGTCAAACCTTTAATATCATTAAGATAATATGAGTTAACTGAATAATCATAACTTACCACTATAAACATATGTACTATTCAACTTTCGTGTTGATGAAATTTGAGGATACTAATTTAAGTAAACAACACATATCATTGATGAAAATTTTACGCGATAAACTTTGATGTCATAAGGTTAAGTTAAATATCAAATATACTTTGTATACGTAATTTATATCTCAAGATTTATCTTAAGCAACCATATATTTATAATTATAATTGTAGTTATAATTTTTCTAATGTTATAAAATCATTTCAAATGGTAAGTATACAATAATATCAAGTATAGTTTGATAAACTATTTAATTTGATGCATAATAAATCTTCAAAATATATTACTTCACTGATTTATGGAACATCGTTCTTTAAATCTCTAGTACACCCAAAATTCCAGGAATCACGGCATCAAACAATTACCTTATGAAGCAATCTAGTAATTTGTATAACTTAGTTAATATTATTTTGTTTCAAGATTATCTTAAATTACATAACATCGTATTTATAACTTATAAAAATATTAATACGTAAACCTAATCAAAGTAAATGATCAAAGAATATTTAAGTTACGATACATAATCATATAAGAGGATTAGACCTCAAAAGTACATATGGTAATCTTATTAAACTTATGTAAGGATATGTTAAACAGGATAAATATACTATTTATATACGATTGAAAAATATCAAAAATATTAAATCGTGAATAAAAGTCATATTAAAGTGATTCTAATAATTGCTATATCTTATAAGAGTCATGTGTGAGTGATCAATCATGGAATTATGATGATTATTTTCAATCATAAACAAATAATTTTATGTAAAATAAGCTGGAAATCGTCGTAGTTTCGAGTTTACCTTTGATCGGATATACAAATGAACTTTGTTTCCAAATATTTTTGAGGCAACTGATCCCTAATAGCACTAGGAACATGTGTACCCAAATGGGAAGGAAAATCCAAAGGTTTGCTATGCTAAATAATTCTTGAAAACATAGAACCTATTTTTGGATTTTCAGACAACAGTTTACGGTTTAGGAATTTCGACCCTCTAAATCATATTATTTGAAAAACATATATTTCACATGAAAGTTAGAGGATATCATGAGGAGTATTCATCCGTTGGCCTTGATCAAAAAGGATTTTTCTACAATTAGTTATGATTTTTCTAAGGTGCAGGGCCGAATAGATAATTTCTGCGCAATAAAAGTTTTGGGGTATTTCCGGGTAGAGAATGTTGAAATAAGAACTTGGGATGATTTTTTCCTGAAAGTAGACTTACTAACTTAGATATTCATAGGAAGAAAGAAGGAAAAACCGAAATGATTTTGGCTGTGAAAATTGTTGGAAGAAAGCCTACTATTTATAGCCAAAAAATCAAATTAAAATACTTTTGATTAAGGTCCCACTTTAATTTCTTTATCCTTGGCCACCTAATGAAGATTCTAATCTGATAATAGGGAGATGTGGCTGATTTTTCTTCCATAACTTAAAATATGATATGTCTAATTCAAACAAAATACATATAAATACACATTTATTTATTTATACATGTTAAAACAATTTAACTAAGATCCCACCTTACTTTCTTTAACAACTAATCACCAGAATCTGATTTCAATTGTCATAAGAGTGATGTGGTTGATTTCAAAACTATTCACCTATGATGTGATTTTATTTTTGTTGTTTATAATAAAAAAATATTTGAATAAATAGATACTTTTACACATATTTACTTATGTAAGTTTTTCTAGGTAAAAACAAACTCCAAGATCAATATGTACATGTAAAATATATTTCTTAAAGATATTTGAAGCATATAAGATAATAAAAAATGGTTAATTTTCGTTCAAAGACTAAAATGCAATTTTTCTCAAACGTTTGGGGTCAAAAATGTTATTTTCAAACGTTTGAGGATTAAACTGTAAATCTATATTTTTGTTCAAATTTCAGAGACGTTACAATAACTTTCATTTAAAACCTTCAAATTGCAATTCGCTTGTTGTCACTTTATTTGCAAAATAAATAGTCTATATTATTTTAAGAATAGTCACGACTTCAAACTAAAAAGTCAATGCTGGACCGATACATTATTGATTACTTCAAGAATTGTGGAGTGCAAGTGCAAACTCATGGTATGTTTGCTGTCTAAGAATCAGAGTTCACTTTATGTGTAGATGAAATTATCTAACTATTGACTATTTGTCTAATTATTAATTAACCTTTTTTCACTTAGATTAGAAGTTAGAACGGATTAAAATATATGTGTATTTTCGCAGAATATGTGGAAACGCCGTAACGATTATTTCGGAGTCACTCGAAACAAAACTTAACGATGTTCTCCAGATTTATTGCTACATTGACAATAATAAATTTGCCAAACTTTTCAGAGAAATCCACGAAAAATAAATAAATGTTTAACAGTTTTGATACTCATATATATAACCGAGTATTAATTTGAAAAGGTGGAAGCTTATTCATTTGAAAATTAAAGGGTTTGCTTGTTTCCAAAATAACTAATTAATTAAAACAAATCCAAAAGAAATAGCTAATTATTATAGTTAACTTTGCTAAACACTGAGGTAAAATCTCATGTCTAAGTGGCACTACTAATAGTTTCAAAAAAGGGGGGGGGGGGGGGGGGGGGGACTACTAATAACATAGGATGTAATTTTCTTGTAGGCTTTTCTTTTGGGTGAAGCTAGTTTTCTTGTAGGCTTAATTACACGAAAGTATTTGGGTCGTCCAAAATATTCCAAGAATATTCCTTGCAAGGAAAAAAAAAATCCAAATTGTGCAAATAGTCATGTGCCCCAAGTTTTTATATATTCTGCTCTTGAACAAAATTGCAATATTTTTTTGTTTTTTCTTAGCAACAATCTATTTCCTTGTGCACGCTAATCACTCTAAATAAAAATGTGTAATTATTTGCTATAAATAACACAAAATCGTCAAAATTATGTATTCAGAACTTTTACCCACATTAAGGTTGTAAAATTCGTTAGTTTAATTTCCATACAATGGTAATGTAAGGAAATATCATAATCGTGTTATTTCATGGATACCTTTTCTATATAATATTTTACTATATTACTTATTACCAATATTTTTTTTACAATATTACTTGGAACTTCATAGCTTTTGAACAGGCCAACATTTAATGTCAGTTGACCTGAAAATGATATTTTGAATAGTAGCAATAAACATGACCAATTTGGACCCTTAAACCTTGGAAATACTTTAAAGCTGGCCCACAGGTCTGCTATTAAGTTCTTCTTGAAAAAGTATAATTTCAAAAGTTGTAAATCTAATGCAGTTGTATCAGTTAATTCCACACCTATTTAACCATTAATGGAATTTCGTAAAATTTATCATGTTTCTATAGCTTAGTGTAGATATTTTTTAAAGAAAATATTTCTAATTCTGCTCGTAATAATTATTCGTTACTATCAAGCATGTGAAAATTTGAAAACTCGTCTCACTTTCTCAAATTGGGGCTTCACATTATGATTACATATTTACATTGCAGAAGCTAAAATAGAAGGAAAAATCATTATTAATTTGGGCCCAATTTTGCATTCCTGAAAAGTTCCCCTTGCATTTTGCAACCATTGCAATTTCCCTTTGTTCCATTTATCTGTTACGGTTATAATATATGTAATTACAAAAATTAATTCAATAATTATATACATGCATATCTATAATTCAAGAAAAAATCACAAATCGTTTTAATATTTCTTAAAACTTTGTAAGATTTGATTATTACATAAACTCAAAATATGAAATCACAATTCAGACATCAAATTTCATGTAAAAAAATCTTAGTTTGAATTTAGATAACGTAAAATATACGGTAAATCTTGTTACGCCCCCCAATGTATAGTGCGTTTTTCACTTTGTCTTCTAACATTTCAAAATTAACGATGTGCTCCTAACCTATGCGCAAATACCACTCAGACTAAATTTTATGAACAAAAACATAAACACGTGTCTATAATAAATGACTGATCAACGAGGGTAGGCGGTATAATGCTAATTTTGAAACCTTAGGGGACAAAGTGAAACAAAGTATATATGTTATGGGACTTACCGGAATTTACCCCTATAGTAATTACATAACAATGTATTTCCTTTTTCATTGAATTCCTATCATTACCATATCCTCAAAATAACACTTTACGTAGATTCCACACAAAATAATATTCAATTGAATTCAGCACAATCCCAATTAAATGACTAACTAAATAAAAAGAGGCCTTTAAGGCGTGAAGCCAGATTACAAAACCACATACGTTTAGTATTCATTCTCATATCATTCCAATTTCCAAAATTTCAAAATTTATAGTAACACAATTAAATCACAACAATTTTGCTTCAAATAAAAACACACCCCAATGGCTCAACTCAAACAGGCGTACACACACAGCCTGCCCCTTCCACCGCCTCTACTGAAAAATTATTAGCTCAATAAAATTTATTTTCAGTTAAATTTCATCTGGGGTTTTCTTATTTGTTTGTTTGATCTTCCTATTGGTTTGAATTTCAGCTTTTTTTGGGTAAAGATTGGATTTTTATTGGGATTTTAGTGTTATTCTCATCTGGGTTTTTCTTTATTTGGTTGTTTGATCTGTTCTTTGGCTTAAATTTGGGTGAAAATTTGGATTTTGGTTGTGATTCTTGATCTGGGGTGGTGAGAGAAGAATCAATGGAGGAGAGTAGACTGTGCCAGTGGAGTGTAATTCGATCTGTGTTGGCTATTCTTCAATGGTGGGGTTGTAATGTCACTGTTATCATCATGAACAAGTGGATCTTTCAGGTCAATATTTATACATGTTTTTGTATAACTATTGTTTTTGGTTATATCTTTGCAGAGGTTGTGTTGTTGATGATATTTGATGTGAATTGTAGCTTTGCTGTAGTGGTTGTTCTTGATATTGGTTTTGAGGAATGTGATGGTTTGGATGTGAATTGTGGCTTTTGCTGAGGTGTTTGATGTAGGTTGTTGAGTAATGTTAATTGTGGTTTAATTTGCCAATCATTGGATTAGTTTGGTAGAGATTGTTATGTATCACGTGTTGTAGGTTCTTAATTTCTCTTCATGGACATGTATATGTATAATGATGTAGCTGTTGTGGTGAAATTAATACCCAATTTTAAAATAAATGTAGTATTTTTCTAATAATTATGATTAATTCTGTCTTTTGCTTATTGCAAATTATAGTATGTTTTGCTTCGTATTTATGCGAATCGCACATTCCTTATTATTCCTGTGTCAAAAGAATCTCAACCTAAATGATACTTAAGCTACCAGGTTGCATTCTTTATTTGTTGTTACTTTGTCCTGGTATCAAACTATATAGTAGTGTATGATCCTGACTGTTTGCTTATGATTTGCGGTGTATTTGGTTTATCAATTTTTTTCTGTCTACGACGATCTTTTTTTGTGATCTTGCTATTTTTTTTTATGAAAAGCTTCTTCTTTTTTTTTTTTTGACAGAAATTGGACTTTAAGTTTCCGTTAACAGTCTCGTGCATTCACTTTATTTCCTCCGCAATCGGTGCATACTTGGTAATTAAAGTGCTTAAACTTAAGCCACTTATTCAAGTCGACCCTGAGGATCGCTGGAAGAGAATATTCCCGATGTCATTTATATTCTGCATCAACATAGTTTTGGGGAACATAAGCCTTCGGTATATTCCCGTTTCTTTTATGCAAACCATCAAGTCCTTCACCCCGGCAACAACAGGTTAGTTTTGAGCAAAAGCATTTTCCGAA
Organism: Linaria vulgaris; assembly: GCA_948329865.1. NCBI lineage: Eukaryota > Viridiplantae > Streptophyta > Magnoliopsida > Lamiales > Plantaginaceae > Linaria > Linaria vulgaris. The sequence goes on along the minus strand of OX415249.1, from coordinate 6,616,573 downwards.
GTGCATAATTAAATATCATTGACCAATAATCGTATACATAAAGTATAAGCCTTTTATGTCGAGATTCGTTTGATTACTTTGGTTTAGCTGTTTCATGTCAATAAACGGCTCATGTAGTGTCTATCTGTCTTCGCTTTGGTGTAATGGATCTCCTTGGAATAATACTGCCTCTGCTGTCTAATGCTTTTGGAAACAGTTATCTTGCAGTGGCTTATTTGGAAAAAATACTTCGACTGGCGAATTTGGGCTTCTCTGGTTCCCATTGTAGGAGGGATTCTACTCACTTCCATAACGGAACTCAGTTTCAACATGCTCGGCTTTTGTGCCGCTTTGTTTGGGTGTCTTGCAACTTCTACGAAAACCATTCTTGCAGAGTCTCTATTGCATGGGTACAAATTTGACAGGTATAGTCTCTACTCCTCTCGTTCTCCTCTACCAGTTCGTCTTACACCTAATGCAATGACTATTATATTTTTATCTTAATTCATTTACTAGTTCGTAGTTTATTTTCACCGTTCGTAATACTAACATGGGGTCTAGGCCACTGTTTCTTTTTTGTTTTCACTTAGAGGCTCAAATGGGTATTCAAAACTGGTTATTGTTAGTGTAAAGGCGAATTTGCGAGGTTTTAATGTGTTTGTTAGGATTACTTAGTATCACTGTACGAGAAATACTGACAAAATCTACTTATTTATCCTATTCTATCTTATTTAATTCTGTTGTCTGCTTGATCTCAAAGATGCTTGGTCTAGATTCTCATATTTCTGTTGTCATGTCTGTTTTGTGGTTGGCCATAATTTCAATCAATGTTGTCAAAAGCTTTCCCTTCCTCTGTTTGTCTTATATTAGCATTTGCTTTATCTACATCGAAATCACGCAAAAATGTTACTTGAAAATGATTGCACTCAAAGAACTTGTTTTTCGCAAGTCTGTGCATGAACTATGCACACTTCAACACAGCTGATGTTTTCTGAAGTTATTGGTGAATACTTATTGAGCACTCGTTAATTAACAGAAGTGTTATATCGTTTTATTTTTTATTTTTTTTATATCACGTTTTTCCATTTTATATTCACTAACATTAGAGCTATTTTTCGTTGAATGCAGTATAAACACGGTATACTATATGGCACCATTTGCAACTATGATATTGGCTCTTCCAGCCTTGCTACTGGAAGGATCTGGGGTTATAGAATGGTTTTATACGACTCCAGCACTTCTCTCATCGCTAGTCATCATTTTTGGATCGGGAGTCATGGCATTTTGCCTTAACTTTTCTATCTTTTATGTCATTCACTCAACGACTGCTGTAACCTTCAATGTTGCTGGAAATCTTAAGGTACAAATCTCCCCTCCTCTCAGAAATGCGAACATATTTCTTGTTTTTTTCTATGTTATGCTCACATCACTTTGTTCGATGAGGTGATGAAAACCTACCGCTAAGTTACCCGTGATTCTGAAAATAAATCTGTTTATGTTCTATTGAAGCAGAAACCTCTTAAAGGAGAAGGTTTTGAATTAGATGAAATTTTGGGGAGCGTAGCTGTATTAAACCATCATTTGTCGGTATTAAACCATCATTTGTCGGTCTGAATTCAAAGTTGTACATTCTTTTGATCAGACATATTGTTTTATATCTCAGGTTGCAGTTGCTGTTACATGCTCATGGATGATCTTCCGCAATCCAATCTCTATGATGAACGCCGTTGGATGCGGCATAACGCTAGTCGGATGTACCTTCTATGGTTACGTTAGGCATCTGCTCTCGCACCAAGCACCAGGTACTCCTCGTACACCTCGGACTCCACGAGGCAAAATGGAGTTGCTCCCATTAGTTAACGACAAATTAGACGACAAAATTTGAGGTCGGAACCCTTGGCTTCCGAAGCGACTATAGATGATTTGTACTGCAAAAAATGGATGGATGACTATATCAATAGAAAAAGTGTTACCATGATTTACCTTGAATCCCCTGCTTTTTTAACCACATAGAGATTTGACATATTTATTCTTGTATGAAGAGATCTTGTATGAAGAGATGAATGTAGACTCTTGTAATCCACAGAAGCCACATGTTTTATGAATTATTCTCAATCGTCTGAGGTAATTTGTGATTATATTTTTTACTCCATAAGCCATAAAGCAAGCACTTGCTATAGTTCTAGAAAATTCTTGAAAAATATTACCCTGGTAAATATAAGTTACTCCATGAAAAAAAAAAACACTTTAGTATTCTCCTACCGTTGCAGCAATAATTTTTCAGATATTTCAAAACATCACTTTAGCAGACTGAAAGTCAAATCAAAATCGAGACATTAATCCACACGAATAAGTCGAAATGGTGATTTTCCACAAACATCTTACACGGTGATAAAAAGCTAAACTGTTACTTAGATATAGTTAGCAAGAACTAGCAGTAGTTAAATGTAAGATTACAGAATAATGTTCAAGGGGGGGTGATGAGATACTAATAATACACACACCAAATCAATAGAAAATATACTACAAATTATTTTCTACAGCACATTATTTTCCTAATTCTTAGCACAAACTTTTGTTCTAAGCCAAAAGCCAGAAATTCTTGTGCCATCTGGTGCTGATAAGGTAACCACCAACTCCATTGCTCTGCTTGCTAACTCCAATTGTCAGACACTCCAAATTGTTGATGCATTGCTCCACAAATTCTTCTGTGCTACTTTTCAAACACAGGCTGCCACCAATATTGAAAAGAAGAAAAACATTTTAGAAGTCATTCAAGATAGTTTTCTTTGTCCAAAAACTAGACTGTTTACAACAACTAAGGCAATATTTCAACTATAAGATGGCCTACTCTTTTTAAGTATCAATTATTGATCCTTGAGAAATATCCAAACCTTTTTTGTTGGAATAAGTACATTTTAATCCATAATCTTTAGTAAATCTTACAGTAACTTTACTTGAAGTCTGAATAGCTAGAGAGAGGTATCTGTGCAAATCGTCAAAGAGTGTCTACTGCTTACCTTTTCAAGATTACCTTAAAAATTTCTGAAATTAGATCAAATTTTAGGGTGAAAAGTAATTATTCCTTAAGTAACCAATTAAGAATGAAAAGGAAAAAAAAATGTTGTGCAAATTAGTTTGGAGAAGAGAACAAGAAGTGCGTGTACTAACCAAGTGAGTAAAGGAGATGGCTTCTTTTGACCTAAGACCAAAACAGAAACCTCCAGCTTCTTCACTTGGCTCATCACAGTAGCCATTTTTGGTCCTTGAATCACTAGTGCTTCAACCTCAACCTGAAACACATTAATTCCCATTAAACATTTTCTTTTACAAGGAAAAAAAATACCCACATTATTAAAAGGAAAATGCATCTGCTACAAACAATGTCTAATTTCCACTCAAGTACATATGGGGAAAAAGAGATGACAAGAAGAATAAAAACTCTGAAAAAAGGAACCATCTTTTACTCAAGTAAAGCATAAACCATCACTTGCAATGGTAACTTTCATCTCTTTTTTGACTAGATGGGAAAAAAAAGATTTATGGTTTCATACATCAAAATGTAAAGAAATCAGAGAGTATAACTCCAAATCTCCTTTCTTACAGAACATAAACAACATAGTACACATCAAATCCACAAGAATCTGTCACATTAACATTCAAAACTAAAATAATCTACAAACAAATTCCAACACAAAACCTATCTAAAGATTCAATCTTTACACTCACTTAACATTCAAAGACACAACCTAGCTACAAATTCCAGCATTATACTAAATAAAGTTTAAATCTTTACAATCCTTTCACATTAACATACCAAATAAAAAAAAAAACCCAAAACAAAACCATCTAAAGATTCAATCTTTACACTCACTCACCTAACATTAGCATTCAAAGACACAACCTAGCAACAAATTCCAACAAAATAAAGTTTAAATCTTTACTATCATTTCACACTTAACATACAGAAAAAATCACAAGAACTAAATAAAGATTGAATCTTTATATTTACCTCAGGCTTACAAGCTTTGCAAAGTGAGCCAAGTGTGCTTGCAAGATAAGAACTGTCTGAACCATTACAAGGAGAATTATTGACAATGTGCAACAGTGTAAGAATGTCACCCTTGTTGGTAACATGAGTTAAAGCCCACATCATAGCATGCTTTGAATGTGAAGAGTTGTCAACCACAACCATCACTCTTTTCTTCATTACAAACATCCCATTCATGTTGTTGTTGTTCAAACCCTCCATTTGTTTTAAGGAAGCACCCCACCCACCCCCACCCCCACCCCCACCCCACCTCTTGGATGCTGATTTCCATCCTTCTTTGCTGCTTAGTTGCCTTAGAAATGAATCTGAGCTTGGCATTTTTGTTTTTGGTTGAGTTTTTAGTGTAGTTGGGATTTTCCTCTGTTTCTTGAAGTATATAATAGTGAATAGATGTACAATATGTACTCATGTGGGGTGTGTGTGTGTGTGTTTTATATTGGTGGGAAGGGACAAAATTGGGGAGCGGTGATGGGATGATGTAAACTTTTGATTTAAAGAGTGTGGGTAATTTCAAATGACCCCCTAAGGTTTGATGTAAATAAATAAAGGTCTCATGAAGTTTGAAAATTACAATGACATGAAATGAAACTAAATGATGATGTTCTATGGATTTTATACTGGTGAAATTGTCTAGCCAGTGGAGTAGTTGGGTTTATTTCTCGTACAAAAGACTTTTGCATTTTCGTCTTATCTCGAGGGGCATCTGCATTAAGCAGCTCTCCCGGAGAATGATATGTGGCACTTTTCGAGTCAGAGCTAATAAGCAACGAACATGTTAGGTTGTTGAGTATCATCCATGCTTAGACTACATGCACGAAGAAGAAAATAATCTATACACTTACTCTCGAGCTATATACATATGTTATGATAAGCCGATATTCACGATAATAACTATTATGATATTACTAGAGAGGGAGTTGGCTGTTATTAAGCTATGGTACTCCAACTTATAATTGACAGAGGCAAAAATAAGAATTTATTATAATATCATGATAAAATCTTCAAGTATTCCATCCAATTGTAATTGTCATTGGTTTTATGAAAGGTCGTCGCAGATTTCCAAACTTAGTAAACGTCTTTATAATTACATAGAAACTCAAGGGTGTGTCTGTAATTATTTCCATGTAGTAGTGTGTGCGTGTGTGCGTGTGTGGTGGGGTTGGGGGTGATAAAGTCACGGGAATCGGTGGCAACTTGTTCCTTTGCGTTGCAGACATAAAGAGTAAATAAATCAGTTAGAGTTAGGGGTTTGGGGGGTGGGGCGGGGGTGGGGTATGGGGGTGGGAGTGTCAGCTTTAATTTTGATGATGAAAATGTGGATTCTTTTTTTTTTTCTGATGTACAATCATTTCTCTCATGTCTGTCTATCAATGTGACTAATCTTTTGTCATTTCTTTCTTTCTTTCATAATGACCATCTACTCATCTAGCTACATTATCTATAGTAGAGCAACAATTCTTTTAACCTTTTTTTTTTTTCCTAAAATGGGAGCATATGCAATTATTAATTTTTTAACAAAAAGGATATGAAAATAATGTTGGCAAATTCATAATAAAATTGTCCGAAAATAACACATAAAATCTCGAGTTATAATATTTACAAATGCTAAAAGTGAAAATAACATAATATAAAGAAACTCTAAATTAGATAGACAACATGTTGAGCTATTATATAGTCTAATTGTTATGAATAATAATATGACGCTCATTGTCAACATTTTTTGAGACATGCGCGATCGTCATGAACTCATTGCCTGAATTCACTTATCTATTATGTAGTTAGTGTACGATATTTTCCACCCACATGTGTGAGCTCTTTATCTAATTTTTTCAATTATTCATCGTGTATTACGAACGTACTGTTTAATGTTAAACTGTCTCATTGTTATGAATTATAATTCGACACTCATTGTCAATACTTTTTGAGACATGTAGACGCATGTTATTAGTTTCACGATCGTCATGGACTCATGGCCTGAATTCACTTATCTATCATGCAGTGTACAACATTTTTCATTTACATGTGTGAGATTTATGTGTGTGGATCACATTATACACATATGAGTGAGAAGTATCACAGCACTACAAAATATCCCCAATGACAATGTTTTGCTACAGCGAATCAAACTAAACCGTAGAAAGTCGAAACGGAATTCTAACATTTACAACTTCACTGCCACTAAAGAAGATGGAGATACCACACAGGCAACGAGTAAATGATATATCCTAGCTATATTGAGATTATTATTACGCATTAATTAGATGACAACTTGTATGAAAAAAAAAAGGCTCTTTATGATGAAGATATTTAATTTACAGAACGCGTTAATTAAATGACTCAGATCTTGCTATAAACAAATTCTTCATAATGGTATTTAATTGGTAGAATTCCACAACTTGTAACTCTCTGTACCAATCTATTTAGCCAGTAGAATATAAAATACAATAACTAGGATCTCACATATCAGTTGACTATTTTATAAAATTGGAAGCCACTTTAATTTAAGTTTTCTTACAACAAATATAATTTGATTTCTTTAATGTTAGATCTGCTAAATCATATTTCAAATGTCAAGCACCTCATCGATTTTTATAGTTATATTTTAGTCATTTCACACATCAAATGTCTTAAATATAGGGTTTTTAATTTCAGGGTTTTCAAATAATATATATCAGGCAGACAGGCACAGTCTATCTCAATGCTCAGGTTTACCCCGACTCCTCCCTCCAACCCCTCCCCCCCCCCCCCCCCCACCCACCCACCCACCTCGAATAAGTTCAAGATATGTCTATATTCACATGTACCATCATAAAATTTTGTTTGTACTTTTCGATAATATTTGTCAATAAGAAGTTAAAACAATATAAGCCATTTTCAATTGGAAAAGACAAAGGAGCTTTCTTCTTTTGAGGAAGAAAATATTTGAAGTAAAACTTGACACGAACTTTTTGCTTCCATTCTTTTTACAGTGAATGTAAAAGTAAACTTATTTATTGTTTAATTTATGCAAAAACTTATTTATTGTTTATTCCTTCGTTCCATCATTTTAAGTAATTATAATAGATATTGATCTACGTCTATGTTAACATGCATTGTTTGGAAAATCACCTCATGTACAAGTACAACACTTTCAGTACCGTGTCATGCTCATACCCTCATAAGTCATAACTCATGTTTTTTGTTTCTTGTGCTGCACAAACATTTTTTAGCGGATATATAGATATGATATTATATGGATAGCCTTTACTAATGAATTATAACTAAAATTAAATAATATTATATAAAATATTGATAGTAATTCATATTATATAAAAAATATTCACACTAAAATAATTAGTCATACTCATACCGTGTTGTATTTATCATCTTTTAAAACTATGTTGTATTATATATATTCATGACGTCGTCTATGGATATATTTAAAAATTAGTTAACAACACATGACAAACATAAATAGTATATTGTAATGCATCCACTTTATTCATTCATTGGGAATATATATGAGTACATTGAATATTACAGTGTCTTATTTTCCTTTTATATTGGTACAAATTACAATAATATATTTCAGCAACTCAACTCCTGAAATAACCATTAAAAAAAATCCCAACTCCTGAATTATTCTATCTTTTCTATATTCTAGAATTAAATTAATATGTAGCCACTGAATCCCAACTATGTGAAATTAGATGCTAGGGCTCTCGTCCCCTCTCGTCCCGTTCAGATGATGACACGTGTACAAAGGATTGGACTGTTTGTACACGTATCGCCATCTGAATGGGACGAGAGCACAACTTTCGTCCCTAGCATCTAATATCCCCCCAGCTATCGCGTGTCACGCGATGATCTATATATATATATATATATATATATATATATATATATGTGTGTGAACAATTCAACTTATAAGTAATAACACTACAACTTCATTTAATTTTGCTAATATGCTCCTGTGGACAAATTAATCTAGGCCATTACCTATAACATTATTAATTCATGATATGATCCCAGGGAAAAAAACACGAATAATTAATTATATTTTCGGCGGAAAACCTGATTCTTGTCTTGTATTTAGGAATAAACGGAACACAATGTAGTATTCCATTCCTAAATGCACTTCTCAAGAAGCTTCGTGTTCGATCTAAATATATTATCATATCTTGATTATTGATATTATATCTATATTAATTACTTGACACAATTTAATTTCCATGATTAGCACATACCTACTATAACTCTCAGTCATTATCCTAGAGATAATAAACAGCAAAAAGGAAAGAATGTATTTATTTTTTCCCTTGCAGTTTACTTTTTAATCTCTATTGCTTAATTTACCACTAGTAAATCTGGCAGAATGATAATGACGTATGGAAAAATATAATTATGGTGAGGCCGGCCATTATTTCTCTCTCCCTTGCTCTTCTTACTTTCTATTCGTGAATGTAATTAAATATCTACGGGCAACAGTCCAATGCACTTTTCATGCAAGAATTTATTCTATATCACGTGAACCTAATAATATTAATAATTTCTCTTCACATTTTTGGCAAATAATTCAACTAACTAACATCTTTCAATTTCCCTCTTCTGGTGAAAAGCCAAAAGCCTAAACTTATTGATTCCTTTCAACCTTGCAGCAGTTCAAAACATAAGAGGAAACTAATGCTACAATTAAATAACTACATCAGTTGTTTAATCAATCATTTAACCATGCCAATTAATATTTTATTATAATCACCTTTGAAGTGACATTTTTTTCTTCAGTGACACCAATTTAGTTTACTAAATGACATTAAATTGGTACATGAGATGTGTGTCGACTATATTGAGCTCCTTTGAAACGAGTAAGCCCAAATAAATTCTATTAAGGGGAAATTACATTAAAATTCCCATCTTATGATTCAATTTACAGTAAATACCCTTAAGTTTGTTTTGTTACGGTCAACCCCTATCGTTTGTCAAAATAGACACTTTGCCCCCAACTCAACATTTTGCACTTTTTCAGGGTATATTTGTGAAATATTCAAAAAGTTCAATATGATATTTTATTTTTTCCATATAGCAATATATAATGGGTACATAAACGTATGATATTTTTGAATATTTCATCCATTTTTTTTTATTTTAGAGTAAATGAAGGTATCACAAAAGTTTTTTCTTAGAATAAAAATAAAACAAATAATAGAGGATTGTTATTGCGTAGGCCTGTGTCCTATCATAATTTGTAACAAGAAAGAAAATGAATGAAAGTGAATGGTGCATTGATAAAAGAGAGAAAATATTTAAAAGAAAAATGTCAGAAAATAGGGTCTCGTGAATTGGGCGTTGGAGTTTTGTACTCAGAAATCAGAAGTAAAAGAAGTCGTACGTACTCTCAAATTATTGCTCCCGTTTTATTCGCTGAGCCATTTCCCATTCAAGTGATTTTACTCTTTTGCCCTCCAGGTATTGCAAACACCTCATATGATATTGTGATTGGCATTTGGCCATGATATTTAAATGCGAGTTATATTTGAGTTTTCTTTTTTCTTTACATATAAAAAACACAACAATGGTTGGAAGATATTGGTGAATTTCTTTGTTGGAATCTGAGTTTTTGTGGCTTTAGTTTATAATTTTAGACTAAACAGGATCATGACAATTGAATGAACCCTAATAGAACTTGTCCGATCGAATTGTGAGTCCCTCATAATAGTGAGTATGATCCTACAATGAAAAAAAATATAAGGAAAAGCACAATGCAAAATTGTCCTAGAAGTGTGTCGTACGAATCTTACAACTTATACCAAGTATCTGCGAGGGTTTTTTTTAACTTTTAATAATATATATAATAACAATATAATGCTTATTTCACGGGGTACAAGGAAGGTGCTGCTGAACACTAATTCGTCTTTATCCCCTTAAGTAAACGTTGAGAAAATTCAAAAAGTTTTTAACTGTAATTATAGTAGTTTGAAAACACACACATATATAATTAACATTTTTGTGTTATTGGGGTTCCTAGATTTCATACTTTTGATTAAGAACTTAACTGTGGGCGATATTCCCGAGGAAGTGAAACTGACTATGCCTGGACAATTGCAGTGGGTAACGTGTGAGCATTAGATTTGTATTTTACTCCTTAAGATCTTTTTGTATTTTACTCCTTAAGATCTTGGGACCTCATCATTCATCACATATGAATAAATTGCAGAGTTGCACTTGTATTCTTTCTAATTGATTAATACCCGCTATGTATTATTATTAGCAAATTCCTTTCGGATGTAATTTGAAAATAAGCCAAAAAGTCTTTTATATTATAGTTCTAATTGATTTTGTGAATAACGATTTTATTGGGATTTGTTAATAAGTAGTGTTACTTAGTAGAAAGTAATATTATGGTCACATAAATTGCATTCTCTAATACATGTGTACTTTGGTGCTACAATAAAAAGAACTTAAGTATTAGTTCTAAGTAAATTCTATAAGATTTTTGTATTCATTATGACATTTTTGAGTCTTTTAAAAACGTTACGAGTACCATTCATTTGTTTATACATATCTAAATAATTTTCAAAATTAATTGATGCAAAAATAATGGAATTCAAATTTGAACAATATTTACAATAATGGAATGCACTGGGGTTATACAACACAGGGGGAGTCTAGAAGAATGGATGGCTAAGTTTGGAAACTCAAACGGGAAACACACTATCCCTTTTAAAATTAGGGCAGCAGCTTTTAGAGCCTCTGTTGCAGGTATATGGAGAATTAGAAACTTGAAAGTATTCCAAGACAAAAATATTCCTCCGGAGGTAATAAGTAAAGAGATAGCAGGAGAATTAAAGGTAATCATACAGGTAAAAATGCAAAAGAAAATGATCAGGTATGTTAGGGCTATTATTAACAAGCTTAATGCACTATAAAAATAATAATAGAAATGACTAACACGTGTCTTGAGTGTTCTAACCAGCTGCAGGTTCAGAGACAGAAGCTCTACCAGAAGGAAGAAGGAAAATGTATCCTTTCTTACCTACTGATCCAACCTCCCTACTAGAAGAGTCAGAATCACTAAGGAAGCACTATAAAAAAAGAACTGGCACAAAGGGCCATACTGATACAGGCAGAGTACAGTCACAGATTTAATCTGGAACTGGAAGGAAGAGGTATCAGCATGCTCAATAGGAGGAGAAGGATAGAGTTAGCCTTCTTGTGAGCTGCTTTGAACGGGCCATAGACATAGTCTAGAGCCTTGTTCATTCCTCATAGTTATGATAGGCAGTAATTCTCATATGGAATGTAACTTGTTTACTTGGCTTCCACTTGGGGTATACCCCTCGTATCTTGTAAGACTTTCAGTGAAATCCATTTAACTTTCTGCGAAAAAAAAAAAAAATATTTACAATTACAATAAACTCAAATTTTATTATGGGTTTCCATATTACAGATGAAACAGATGGTGTATTTACTATTTCTTGAATCATATAGTAAATATTAGCTAATAGAAAACAACCTAGGGTCCTTTGTCAATCAAGAATAACACAGGGTTAGTTTCTGCAATTAACTCCCATCATAAATTACAGTGAAAGAGACAAAAACAGTGGCATCGTCGGTCGTCAGCCACTCAAACTTTGACTAAACCAACTCACACACACAACACAACTCAATTTTGCACACTGTACAATGGTTAAAATGTTTTTTAACTTTTGGTCAAAATCCAGTCAAAAGAAATTAAATATTTCGTGTTTTAACACCATATTATTGGAAAATTCTTACATGGAGAAGGTCCATGAGGACCTTAGGGACCGTGTGGCTGGTATTTGTCCAGATAATGTATTAAATAGAAACACAAATTATGTCTTTATAATATAAGCATCTATCCAAACTTATACTTATTTTCTTTTTATTGTAGCACCTATATTAGAGAGAATGCCAATTATGTCTATATAATATTGCTGCATCTACTAAAATACAATATCAACTGCATGAAGTTTGACCGATCTAGTACTAACATGGTAACATAATCAGCCAGTATCTTAAGCTCATAGAAAAAAAAATTAACCCTTAATATAAAATTTTAAAACTTAGAAATCGTTACTGACATAACCAACTAGAAACTGTAATATAAGTGACTTCTTAATTGGCTGATTTTTGAGTTACATCGGAAGGATTTTGCTAATAAACGCCATTAGAAAAATGTACAAGTTTGTAATTATGCAATTTACCTATTTGTATTTTATGTCTCCCAACCTAGATCACATAAGGCGGGTGCGGGTGCGGGTGCGAGTGCGGGTGCGGGTGCGCCGATGCGTCGATTTATAAAATAACACATTTTGAGTGCGCCATAATGCGTTTATTAAAAAAATATTAAAATAAATAATTTATATATAAAAACTCATTATTACTGGAAGAATGTAAATTATAAACAAAAAAAAATGCAAAATATCTATAAAATATTCATAATAAGATGGATTATAATAAAAAAAGGACCAAACTTCTCAAAAATATGGATCATAATAAAAAAGAACCAAACTTCTTAAAGACAAAAATAACAAAAGTATCAACAAGAGCAAAACGTATTGCCACCTAATTCACTTGTCAAACCAGAGCAAGTGAGTAAAAAAAGTAAGCTAAATAAAATAGTAAAGACAAAAAACTGCGATAGTCCATTTGACAAAACAAATATCAAAGATGGAGAAATTACCTTGATTCGATTTTCGATTCATCGTAGGGCAATATGAGTTTCTTCTTTGTTGTTTTTGTTAAGATTTTGGGCTTTGGGGTTTCAATAATACGTTGCAGCCTTTTTTTAACATTTTGAATTTTTTGGATTTTAATTTGTTAATGCGGCCTAGTGCGCGTTAATGCGGCCTAGTGCGCCGTAATGCGGGTAAGTTCGCGATAATGCGGCTTAGTGCGCGTTTTAACAACCTTTAAGTCGCGACTTAAGAAAGCTTAGTGCGTCCTAGTGCGGCGCTCGCGCACTGAATGCGCCAGAGCGCGGCCTGTGCGTTTTTTTTGCCGGTAAATGCGCGAATTATGTGATCTAGCTCCCAACTCCATATATTGGCACTAGCTCACTAACACACCTCACCATCTCCCAAGTCCCAACTCTATATATTCGCACTCGGTCACTCATACTCATACACTTCACCATTTCTAATATGAGTAATTTCCGTATGGGGTCAGTCCATCCAATTATATGGGCCAAGCCCGACAGGAAGTGGTCCAAAGCTTTTATATCCGGGATGACACCCGATATCCGTTACGATATCGAATGTACACATTTGATGTGGGAATCACATGTATGGTTCCCGCATCCCGAGATTTATATATAGTAGGGTTCTGCTAATCAAGGTAATCTTCATTAATTACCTCTACACTCTTCATCCACTTATTGAATACGCATATTCGATATCGAGCATCCTATTCGACATACATGTCCAATATACTTATATGATATCCCTCCCCGCCATACACATACGACATACCCTTCGATATGCTCACCCGATATATACCCCCGACATACCTACACCCGATATGGATATACTCTCGATATCAGCCACATCCCCGACATAGAAGATATTTGACATTCACCTGGATTTGATATACCTTCACCCTCGACATCCTGCAAAGCATCCTAGTGTTATTCTGAGGTGTTCCGGACTAAAGTCTAGCTAGAACTAGAATTAGTTATTAGTGACATAATGTGTAATAGATTGGTCCTTACATTATTGTAATCTCGCACTTCGCCTATAATATACAATCTATTGTCAACTTAGTGGCGCCGTTTGTGGGAACACCACATTCCCAGATGAAGACGCTAAGATGCAACGCAGGGCGACCCGATCACGACCCGCAAGGCCCACCATTGATAATTCGACTACAGAGAACGCCCCACCGCAAGTTCCATTGCCTGAGCCCAGTATCGAAGAACAACGCGATCCACTTCCTCCTCAAGCAGCGGCCCCTAAGCCTGCGACTATGAACCCCACTGTCCTCTCGCTAGAGATTATAGCTCAAATCAACGCTACGTTCCAGACTACTCTGAATGCCGCATTGGCTACACCTAGTTAATGCCACTCCTAGTTAATCACGGTACCGACAACCCACCTCCCCAACCTCAGGAATCAAGGACAAGAGGTCCCGATGAAGGACCCAGAGCTCGGGAGAGTGAGGAGATGGCGCAGTCCAGGAGGTAACGCCTGGTTTTTAGAGCTCATAGTGAAGGAGCTCCCGACCATATGGCTGAAATGAGGGACATAGCAAGGAGAATGGAATGGTTAAATCAAGAGAATGAAGAGGCCAACCGCAGATTGGCACATGTGAATGGGCACAGAAGGTTGACTCTTTTTAGTGAAGAAATCGAGGCCGAGGTATTGGAGAAAGGGGATAAAATTCCATCGCTCAAGTCATACGACGGAAAGAGTGATCCTCGCGAACATCTATACTACGTGGACGGTATACTGAACTTGCACCGTTTTACAGATAATGTGCAAGAAAATATATTTGCTACAACCTTGACTGGGGCCGCGCTCGATTGGTTCACAAGGATAACGGTCTGCTCTATCGTCAGCTACGGGCAGTTGAGGTAGAAATTCGAAAGCCAGTTCTCCAGTCAAAAGAGGATGCGCATAAGTATGAACCACATGAACTTAATGAAACATAAGGAAAATGAGAACCTAGAAGATTTCATGAGAAGGTTTAACTAAATGTTGCTCAAGGTGGATGAGCCTAGCGGCGAGCAGGTAGCCCTCATCCTCTTCAACGTGACTTTCCATATGAGTTTGCGACTGAGTTGCTCAAAATGAAATCCCCTACCATTGATCAGATCAATGCGCTGGCATATGAGACGATTTATTAGGACAACATGATGGCTACCAAGCAGGCGTCGTATTAGGCACAAAACCGACCGAAAGGAAAAGAAGGATGGACTAGAGATAAGAATGACCGCGAATGAGACAAGTCCCTAGGAGGTATACTCTTTTAAACAGAGGAATCATGACTGTATTCGATGTGGCCCAAAAGAACAAGTGGCTAAATGAGCCGAGGAAGTTGAGAGAAAGTCGAGGGATGAAGTACTCAAGGAAGTATTGTGAGTATCACTGTCAAGTAGGGCACACTACTGAAGAGTGTATAGGCCTCAATGATGAGATTGAAAGGCTCATCCGCGAGGGTAAGTTGGTTGAGTTCGTACGGAGCTCGAGGGAAACGGGGGACAGATATGATAGGTCCCGCTCACCTAGGAGGGACAAGCACAGAGCCATTGAGGCTCATAGCAAACGCGGGAGAGAAATTGTCAACGCCCCTTCAAGGGGAGTGATTAATATGATCAATGGAGGCCCGTCAGGAACAAAGTCCACAAAGAGACGCAAGAAGATTACTCAAAAATTGCAGGATGGCGGGTATGTGGGTTTCACGACCCTTGCACCCGGAAGAATTTCTGGATGCAGAGATCTCCTTCACAAAAAAGGACCTATGCAGCTTACACCCTAAGCCCGTGTGGCAGGTAAACTCGATTGCCCTCTCGTTGTTAGACTTGATATAGCCTGAGCGACCGCCACCTCCACTGCTGCAGCCACTCGTCACGCGACAGCAACCTGCAACATGCGTGTGCGAAAACCCACTGCGATATTGAATGAAGGTAAGAATGATAACCTTAAAAGAATACAACCTAAAAAAAGAGAATGCATGAATTAGAACCAACAACTAGATACGGTATTACATACAAAGAACAATTTCGTTACATATGGCATATCGAAGTTAGAGATTTGACAGACTAACAGCTCATATAGGATCACATATCGAAATCCGATATCGAAAATTATATTGAAAAATGATGTCGTAAAAACGATATCGAAAAAGCATAACATATCGAGTACTTTTGACATACCTTTACCGGAAGAGGTATGCGTTCGCTAAAGAAAAAATATTTCTACCTTCTCTCACCATCTATTTATAAACATGGGGCGCGTGAAATTCGCATTTATTGCCAACCATATCGAAACAGGCTTTCGATATAAAAACGCAATATCGAAGATTTTCGATATCACTAAACACCCGACATAATCTCAAAATTATGTTCAGGGTGAGACACAGAGGGATTTCGCTCATAATTCAAATGCGGACCCCCATGCTACAATAAATTATATTACGGGTCCATCATTGTTCTAAATAAAATTTACGTATCCGAGCTCCCATATTTGAACTGGGGGGACAAAAGGTACTGGTAATTCAAATTTGATTTAGTTTACGAGTTATTGTTTACAACAATAACTCCTAAAGTGGGGGACTACATAATATGGGTAATTCCCGTATTGGGTCAGCTCACCCAATTATATGGGCCACGTCCGACAAGAAGTCGGCCCAACGCTATTATATCGGGGATGGCACCCGATATACATCCTGATATCGAATGTCCACATTCGATATGGTACAACATACGCGGGAATCACGGGTGCGGTTCCTACATCCCGATGTCTATATATATATCCGAGTTTCGCCAATCAAGATAAGCTTCATTAATTAACCTACATTGTTCATCTGCATATTGAATACGCATATTCGATATCGAGCATCCTATTCGACATACATATCCAATATACTTATCCGATATCCCTCCCCATCATACACATCTGACATACTGTACTCGACATACCCTTCAATATACTCACCCGTTATATACCCCCGATATACCTACACCCGATATGGCCATACTCTCGATATCAGCCACATCACCGACATAGAAGATATTCGACATCCGCCTGGATCCAATATACATTCACCCTCGACATCCGGCAAAGCATCCTAGTATTATTCTGAGGTGTTCCGGACTAAAGTGTACCTAGAACTAACATTAGTTATAGGCGACATAATTTGTAATATATTGGCCATTACATTATTCTAATCTCACACTTCGCCTATAATATACGATATATAGTCAAATTAATCTCCCAACTCTATATATTGGCACTCGATCGCACACTTCACCAGTCAGATCTTTTATAACAACAATGGCACGATTTCTCCTCTTCATCACGGTTATGATAGCCTTCGCCGCATCAATTACAATGTCGGAGGTGAAGCCTTACCCGTCGTATCATTATCACTCACCACCACCTTCGACTTCACAAACTGTTCACAGTGCAGCTGGCGGTCAGATCACTGACAATTACTTCATTGAACTCATTGTCGCACTTGTGGCTGCCTTCATTTACTGAGTTTGCATGAATAAGTACAAGTAGGTTTATGTATGTTAAAGTTTCGATACTGTGTCTTTTTTTATCAATCGACTATCATATTAAAGTTTCCGTACTGTGTCTTTTTTAATCAATCGACTAATAAAAGTTTCGGTATTGTGTCACCAATATGTATTTAGTTGTTTAAATAAGGCTATGCACGTTTATAACTTAGATACATATAGAAATTCTTTATATTGAACTTTTTTGGAACTAAACTATTGATAGATCTTAAAAACTTTCCCATATTATTTATCCCATGCCACAATCCATGAGATGATCAATATTTTGGCATAAATAATTCGTCCAATTAGTCTTAGTGTGTTCTTAATGTATTACCTTAGATTTTCTTTTTTTTGTTTATATTACGTAGCAAAAATCTTAAAATTGATAATAATGGGTAGTTGAGAAAAAAACAAGTAAAAATTATCATATAGTATCAACAATGACAACGAAGGGGACGGTACACTAGATTTAAAGTGGTGAAAAGTACTACATAAACAATTAATATCAACTAATCATATCATGGAGTTTTGAATTTTTGAGCATTCTAATTTTGGGGACAATTTTGTTTAACGTTACACCGGGTGGTTTTATAACTTGATTGCAATGTCGGAGGTGAAGCCTTACATGTTGTACCATTATCACTCACCACCACCGTCGACTTCACAAACTGTTCACAGTGCAGCTGGCAGTCAGATCACCGACAATCACTTCACTGGACTCATTGCAGCAGTTGTGGCTGCCTTCATTAACTGAGTTCGCATGAATAAGTACAAGTAGGTTCATGTATTTTAAAGTTTCGGTACAGTGTCTTTTTTAATCAATCGGCTAATATGTTAAAGTTTCAGTACTGTGTCACCGATATAAACTTATCTATCTAAATAAGGTTGTGCACGATTATAACTTAGATACAGATAGAAAATCTTTATATTGAACTTTTTTGGGCATAAACTATTCATAGATCTAGTCCGCGTAAGAACTTTCCCATATTATCCATCCGATGCCACAATCCACGTGATGATCAATATTCTGGTATAAATAATTCGTCCAATTAGTCTTAGTGTGTTCTTGTTATATTACCTTAGATTTTCCTTTTTTGTGCTAAGATTACGTAGCAGAAATCTAAAAGTTGATAATAATGGGTAGTTGAGAAAAAATAAGTAAAATTTATCATATAGTATCAACAATGACATCTAAAGGGACGGTACACTAGATTTAAAGTGGTAAAAAGTACTACATGAACAATTAATGTCAATTAATCATATCATGGAGTTTTGAATTTTTGAGCAGTCTAATTTTGGGGATAATTTTGTTTAACGTTACACTAGGTAGTTTTGTAACTTGATTGCAATGTCGGAGGTGAAGCCTTACCTACCGTATCATTATCACTCACCACCACCGTCGACTTCACAAACTGTTCAAAGTGCAGCTGGCGGTCAGATCATCGACAATCACTTCATTGAACTCATTGTCGTAGTTGTGGGTGCCTTCATTTACTAGTTTGCATGAATAAGTACAAGTAAGTTTATGTATGTTAAAGTTTCAGTATTGTGTCACCGATATGTATTTAGTTGTTTAAATAAGGCTATGCACGTTTATAACTTATATATGGATAGAAAATCTTTATATTGGACTTTTTTGGACCTAAACTATTCATAGATCTCGTTCGCGTAAGAACTTTCCCATATTATTCATCCCATGCCACAATCCACGTGATGATCAATATTCTGGTATAAATAATTCATCCAATTAGTCTTAGTGTGTTCTTGTTGTATTACCTTATATTTTCTTTTTTTGTGTTTAGATTAGGTAGCAGAAATCTAAAAATTATAATAATGGGTAATTGAGAAAAAAACAAGTAAAATTTATCATATAGTATCAACAATGAAATCGAAAGGGACGATACACTAGAATTAAAGTGGTGAAAAGTACTACATAAACAATTAATGTCAACTAATCAAATAATGGAGTTTCGAATTTTTGAGCAGTCTAATTTTGGGGACAATTTTGTTTAACGCTACAGTAGGTAATTTTGTAACTTGATTGCAATGTCGGAGGTGAAGCCTTACCTGCCGTACCATTATCACTTACCACCACCGTCGACTTCACAAACTGTTCACATTGCAACTGGCGGTCAGATCATCGACAACTAATCATATCATGGAGTCATATCATGGAGTACAATATGTGATGTAACATAACTATCATCATTTCCCAATATATCTCTTTTCACGTGTTATGTGATGAATTTTCTTATATGCGCCCATTCTGTAATATTTGTGTATGAGAAAAGTGCACATAGTAAATTTAATATTTGTATACGAGAAAAGTGCACATAGTAAATATAATATTTGTATACGAGAAAAGTGCACATAATAAATATAATATTTGTATATGAGAAAAGTATGCATTGTAAATATAATATTTATATATTACAAAAGTGTACATAGTAATTATATATTTGTATTTTCGAAAAGTAGCACATAGTAATTATTATTTTTGTGTATTAGAAAAGTGTACATAGCCTTTTCAGAGATTGAATATATCACTTTTTAGTCGTATTTTTCATTTTTAATCAATTTATTTAGATTATTTTGAATGACAAACAAAATTTTATTCTTTTTGAACCCATAAAACAAGTGGCGTAATATGGTAAGTGTCGTAGAGAATGACACATATATATGTCATAGAAGATTTGTTCTACACAATTTGTGATATATTTTACTGTAGTATTGCATTTTATCTGTGCTACACAGTGGTGTAGTGCCCAGTTCCCTCACAAACTGGTGGGACCCACATAAATATTGCGTAGGCGAGATTCAATAGATTTTTGATATTGCATAGATAATTGATCCATCTTTTTGAGTACAATGTTACAATCTACAAGCCAAAATAGATTATGATAGGGGATATATCATACTATTAAACAAGCACATAACGATATAAATGTATGCTTTCTAATCTTCATAATCTTTTGATCCTGTTAGGAATACACAACCAGTAAATTGATGAATTCAAATTGAAGAGATCGTCCTCGAACATGTTAAATCGTGTTCATGCGCATGCAATAATGGAGCTCGTTACGTAGTAACAGGGCGACATGATCAAAAACGGCAAAGAGGAAGGGGTATTAGTGACTTCAAGCTTTTTGCTCCCTCTCACGTTTTGGGGTGAATTTTATTGTATCTCCTTTTTCCAAAGGGATAGTCCATTAGGATCATCTCATACTTCCACAAAAATAGGATCTTAATAATTTGCAAATCAACAAGTACTTACGGATATGGTAGGCAGAGCAAATTAAAAGATCTTCCATTCCAAAGCTTCTGTATAACCACTTTCACAGTTTGTTGTAAGATCCATTTGCACATTTCTAGGACAACTTGCATTGTGCTTTCCCCTTCTATTCTTTTTTTTTTTTTGGTACATGAATGAAAAGAACCTCAACAGGCTTAAAACATATCTGCCTTACACAATCTACTAATCAGAGGGGGAGGGGACTCCCAAAAGAGTTCTCTATCCCTACCGTCCAGCTTCAGCTTTCCGAGTTTATCCGCCACCGTATTGACGCTTCGCGGAATCCACGTGACCTTGCATTCCCAAGGTTTATTCACCAACATTTTGCATTTTTCCACCAGCTCAATCCTTCGGGTTTCCGCGTTTAGCTCTCCGTTGAGATAAGTTTCACCGCCGTTAGTGAATCTGTCTCGACCACAACCTTTGGGATTCTTCTCTCCCATGCGAGCTCTAATCCTCTCCTGATTGCCTCCAACTCCGCGTCGTCCACCGTGGGAGAGGTAAGTTCAAGTCGATATCCCCACAACCATAGGTCGTTCGAGTCTCGTAGCACCCCCACAGCCGCTCCTAGATTATTATCTGCCATGACACTACCATCCGTATTGAGTTTAACCCAACCAATATCCGGTTTCGTCCATTTGGCTCCATTCTTGTGCGCCACGCCTTTTCTTCTACCCATCCAAAGGTCTTTGCTTAGCATCTTGACTTGGAATACACTTTCTTTAACGCTGTCCATTCTCTCCCGAAACACCCCATTATTTCGGTTTTTCCAAATCTGCCACAAACTTGCCGCAAAAACGTACTGCCATTCGACGCCAATGATCACCTCGGATTTTAATTTTTTGCTCTCAAGTGTTAGTCTAATCCAATCCTCATCCGAAGCTTGATCAAAGTGTTGGAGCGTTGTGCTGGAAAGAATTTCTTTCCATATCTCTCGTGCTTTTGGACAGTGCCTAAGCATGTGCATAACAGTTTCCGGGCCTGAATGGCATAACGGACAAGCTGGATCAGCAGTTATACCCCTCACGCTCCTAAGATAATTAGTTGCCAATCTATCCTGAACCGCGAGCCAAAGAAAATAGAGGATCTTGTTACTCAAGTCCTTGCCCCACAACCAATGAACTTTTTTGTTTTCGCGTTGATCCTCCTCGGCGTGTTTGAGGAACGTATAGTAGGCTGATTGGCAGCTAAAATTTCCGCTCGACGTCCCGCTCCAGATAATAAGATCCTCATCGGCATTTAATTTCACTCCTTTCTCCAGAATTTCCTTCTTCAAAGCTTCAGGAATGACCGAGCGAACCCCTCGCAAACTTATATGTCCATTCGCATCCGCGAGATCATGTAATTTTAGCTTCGCTTCTGCCGGTATAATCATGCACCCCTCCTCCCTCAAACTCTTCCCCCCTAACCACTTATCGTACCAGAAGGATATGTTTTTTCCGTCTCCTATTTTCCATCTTAGGAACGGACGCATCAGCCCTACGCAACGCAAAATTCCTTTCCAAGTCGGGCTGTCCGACGGCTTCGCCCTACATTCTAGTAAATGTCCTCTGGTGAGATACTTTGCTTCAATGAATTTCCTCCATACCGTCTCCTCGCCACGCATAATACGCCAAGCAAGTTTGGCTAAAAGCGCCTCATTGCAGATTCTTGCCAACCGAATCCTCAAACCTCCCAATTTCTTCGGCTTTGTCACTTTTGACCACCCAACGAGATGTAATTTTTTCTTATCAATATCTGAAGACCACAAGAAGTCTCGGTGCAGCCTATCTATTTGTTGGCATACATTTTCCGGTATCCACGTCGCTTGCATATGGTATACCGGTAATGCGGAGGAGACCGATTGTATTAAGGTTGTGCGGCCGGGCAAGGTTAGATGCTTCCCTTTCCATCCGGAAAATCTTTTCAGAATTCGGTCCATCAATGCAGCAAAATCAGCCTTCGTCAACCGCCCGTGTATAAGGGGAACACCGAGATATTTCCCTAAGTTACGGGTTTGATCAAACCCAAGAATATCGCATATCATCCTCTTAAGTCCCAATCCACCCGCGCTAGAGAAAAACACCTTTGATTTGTGCAAACTAACCTTTAACCCGGAAGCACCACAAAACCTTTCAAGAACCTCTTTGATGGCCTTAGCCGTGCCCTTTGTTGCTCTTCCCATCAAAACAAGATCGTCGGCAAAGAAAAGGTGTGACATCCCCGGACCACCCCGACATGGAACCAACGGCTGCCATTTCTTTCTATCTACCGCTTCCTGTATCATATAGGCCAACCGTTCAATGCACAACACAAACAAATACGGTGACAAGGGATCCCCTTGCCGTAATCCACACGAGTGCTTGAATGGATCGAGAGGGGATCCGTTCCAAAGGATCCTCGTAGATGCGTTTGTAACGCAAAACATAATAAGCTCAATAAGTTCGATAGGAAAGCGAAAGGCGTTGAGCGTGTCCTCCAAAAAATCCCAACTCACCTTGTCGTAAGCCTTCTCCAAGTCCAACTTCATAATCATCACCCCTTTCTTATTTTTTCTCTTCTTCCTAACTGAATGTAGCAGCCCTTGAAGGAGAAAGATGTTGTCTTGCGTACTTCGGCCTTTGATGAAGCTCGATTGGTTGGGCGCTATGATTTCGGGCATCAAACCCCGGAGTCGGGATGTGATACACTTTGTAATGAATTTGTATAACACATTACAAAGTGAAATCGGCCGGAATTGTCCGATGTTCTCCGGGTTTTGATTTTTCGGGATAAGGCAAAGGAAGGCTTCACATAGCTTCTTATCGAAC
Source organism: Linaria vulgaris (assembly GCA_948329865.1). Classification (NCBI taxonomy): domain Eukaryota; kingdom Viridiplantae; phylum Streptophyta; class Magnoliopsida; order Lamiales; family Plantaginaceae; genus Linaria; species Linaria vulgaris. Next base: position 6,593,240 of record OX415249.1, on the reverse strand, counting down.
CGTCTCTCCCTAAACACTTCCTCGGAAAATTGAAGAAGAGATACTTGGAGCCATTCCCATCCATGTTGGTAGAACCCAGCATGTAGCCCGTCGGGTCCGGGGGCTTTGAACGGGTTCAAGGAAAAAACAACCTCCCGAAGCTCTTTCACGTCGATACGTCTCCTTAACTGCAGTTGTGCTTCTTCAGTGAGCCGCACTTGATACCGAGAGACTGGAAGAACCCCAAATCCCGAATCCCCTCCTCCTTCACCGTGTCCCGCGAAGAGCTTAGAGAAGAAGTCAAAGGCATGCTTCTTAAGAATGGATTCATCATCCACTGAAATCTCATTAATTTTTAACGAAGTGATTTTGTTCCGTCGTCGTCTCATTATAGTAGAACGGTGAAAGAATTTCGTATTCCGTTCCCCTTCTCTAATCCATTGGATGCGAGATTTTTGGAACCAAAATAGTTCCTCTTGTCGCAACACCTCATTATACTCTGAAATAAGTTTTTCCTCCAGTTCTGCTAGGTAGACGTTATGCTTTTTTCCAAGACTTCTTTGAATACCATTCAGCCGAGCCATAAGAGTTTTTTTCCTTTGAAATATGTTGCCAAATTTATCCCTATTCCACGGAACAAGCACCTTTGGGATCTCCTTAATCGCCTCAACCATTCTTGGTTTTTCCTCCCATATTTTTTTCAACAAAGATGTACAATCAGGATGCCGCAACCAAGCCGCCTCGAAGCGGAATGGACGTCGCGAGTTTAATCCTCTCTTACCCGTACAGTTCATAAGGATTGGGTGTTGATCCGAGTGGGTCCTCGGAAGATGTAGCACCTCATTATCTGGGAATTTATCGATCCACTCCTGATTAGCAAGTGCCCTATCAATACGTTCTCTTATAATAGCGCCATCCCCCCGTTTATTTGTCCATGTAAACTCCGGCCCCCTGAATCCCATATCTAAAAATCCACAACCGTTTATGAATTCTTGAAAGAAGCGTAATCTACTCAAGGGAATCGTACTACCTCCTGATTTCTCATGTCCAAAAGCCATCTCGTTGAAGTCCCCCATAGCTAACCACGGTAGACTCTGGCTGCTTGCTATCTCACGCATGTTATTAAAGACTCGGATTTTGTCCTTTCTTCTCGGCTTCGCGTACACACCTGATATTCGCCAGCGGTCTTGAAGGTTTGGGTGAATAATCGCGTGGATAGCTTGATCTTCCACCCCGACAATTTCTACCTCCACATCCGCTTCATTCCAAAGCATCCAAACCCCTCCACTCATGTCCTCCGTTGGTGCAATAACATAATTCGAGAAGCCAAGAAAAGGCGCAATTTCCATAGCTCGATCTCTATTAACTCGTGTTTCGAGAATAAAAACAATAGAAGGCGCATGGATACGCACTAAATCTCGTAGGTTACTCTTAAAGTCCACATGACCCGCACCCTGACAATTCCAAGACACTATCTTCATCTCAATTTGATATAGGTGGTGAAGCTCCGTCGGGTTCTCAATCGCGGATCCCCTCCATATCGCATATATCTGTTTGATCGTCTCCAATGCTAACATTACCTGCCTCGTCAACTCCCATTCGCTCAGCGAAGTCCTTTGCCACCCTAAGTCACCTAATCCTCCACGCCTAGAAATTTGCAGGCGCACCGGTCTCGCCCTGGCGACTTCAGCGCTCGTGCTTCGCACTAAGACGCTTTACAAATTCTTAGTTCTCGCACTGAGATTTCTTAGTTCTTATGTTAAAATCTTATGAATAATCATAGTTGGTAGAAGACAAACAAAAGAGTGATATTGAAGAAGGAGCAAGAGGAGGACAAAACTAACTCAAAAATTATATAATTACAAAAAATTAGAAGTGATTTAAGGCTTATACATTTGTCTTCCCACCATAATAATTTAGAAAATACTATACAAAATTGATAACCATGAGAAGTTATGTACTTTTTTTTCATTATAATTCATTTCTTTGTGTGAAAATTTTATATATATTTTTATTTTATGTGTTTATAACATACTAATTTAGGTAATAATTGTTTTATTTTTATATATAAGTTATTTTTCTTTTTCGTAGAAGCGCATTATAGTGGCGCACTAAGGCTGCAATTTTTTGAAATTACCGCACTGGCGCACCCGCACCGGCACTCGCACACGCACCCGCATCCGCCTCAGGTGACTTAGTTGCCACCAGATCATCATGTCTTCCTCCCTTTGGATTCGGTGTATTCGGGTCTCTATTTCCCATACATGTGACGGTATCCTTAAGACTTGAATTACCGGATCCTCGCTGAGTGTTTGTGATATCCTGGAGAACCCCAGAAATTCCTGGTAAATCGTTTCGAAGTCCAGAAACGCCCATTGCGCTAGAATCATGTCCTCCCATTGATCGTTCGGTTCGTTGAGAGCCATCAATACTAACTTCAATATTTTCTAGTTGTGAGGTCTCAAATTCTGTAACCTCCTGATCTTTATAAGCCACCAGCGATTCAAACCGATTAATCTTTTTCATTGTAGCATATGATATGCACTCTTGTTAGAGAAATACAATGCAGGTGATATTATTAGCGTTTTTGATAAGTTTATTTATTATTGGGTCGGCCGAATTCAATCCATCTGATACTACATAGAAAATTGAATCTCCTTTCATAAGTAAATTATTATATAATAAAATTAGCATGTAATTAAGTTTCAGGTTTTTTTATCTAATTTTTTTTTCTTTGAATATTTTTCGATAAAATGTTGTTGTATATAAAAGTAAAAAAGTATTATATTTTCGTTTTTGTAAAGCCGGAAAAGGAAACATGTCGTTATTTTTTGAGTGAAATCCTAAAAATTTGATCCATGCGTCAACTTTGTTGTTGTTGTTGTTGTTGTTGTTGTTAACTATAACATGAGATAAATCATACCACCAAACAGCCAGACAATCATATCGACATGTAACTTCTTGTTATTATAATCCTGTCCGGTACACAACCAGCAAATTGATGCATTCAAATTGAAAAGATCATCACTTTTGGAGACAAACCGTTCTCAACGAGTAGAGTCACGATAACTGGAATCAATGTGTTGGCTCTTTAGTACCACAAATCTTGTTCATATGCAGGCGATAATTAATGAGTTTCATTACATAATAACAGGACGACACAATCAGAACAGTAAAGGGAGGGGTATTGGCAAATGCGAGCGTTTTGGTGTCTCGAAGCATAGTGGTAAATTAATCATATATCCTCGTCCCGTAGAGAGTAGGGAAAGTCCATTGTGGATCACATCTCAAACTTCACAAAATAGGATCTTAATTGGTAAATAAACAAGTACTTAACGGTAGGCAAGCAAACTAAAAGATCTTCCATATCAAAGCTTCTTCTATTAACCACTTTCAAATTTATGCTAGAATGATACAATAGTTTTTCTCCAAATTTACAATGAGAGAAATGGAACTTTAATGCTCTACGTTGGTAATGCTGTACACTCCAGAATTGGATATGGTTGTACTCTATGGAAAGTCTAGTTATCTATTGTTCTTCCAAGAGAAGCAAATTATAAATTGGTCGTCGAAGAAAGCTAAATGAGATAAGGCTAGAACTGGGATAAGTTAACTAACTGCATCAACATTGTTTATCAGCAAGTTCCATCATTAGGAAGAGAAGGAACTTTCTGATAACAATTGTATTGATCCAGCAACGATATCTCCTCTGATGACATAGCTAATGAACCGGAACTCAGATAATGTCGTGCAACACGTACTCTGTGGTGAATCAAGATGACATTATCAGCATATGTATTAAAGAGCTTACTCTTATGACTTCCTAATTGTAGAAAACCAGCACTTACCGTCTTTGCCGTCTATTGTCTAGGCAATCGGACAAACGTGAAGCTTCGAATCTGGAAATCTGGCACAATGTTGAGAGGTACTCATGACATGCTTCACCTCTTGCTGCAAGGTACGACTTCGAGGGGACTACAGACTCTAGTATGTTACAAAGAGGAGAGCCTAATTCTCTGCGTCCCAGAAAAAAAAATGGAATTAGGTTTTGTCACTGAACTCGAAACGAAGTTAAGAAGTAGAGATATAAGAGTCATATCACCTTGTAATGATTGAAGCACAGAAAGCTAAATCATACTGAAAAACATTCAACTGAGGGAAATGTTGGTTAAAATTTCATACCTATTAGAGATATCAGGAGTTTTTGGTGTATTTGTATCTGAGGTATGTGACTTTCTTTGGTCCTGACTAGCTAGTTTTCCCAGAGCAATCGAACTTGCAGAGGCTCTTAACATCTCCTCAGCCAAATCCAGTTTGCTTGTAGACCCTAAAGGAGTGATTTCCTTGGCATAGAAGCACATTCCATGTTGGCCAATAACTGACGACATCTCTAATTGATTATCATAGTAAGCGTATGATAACGTATTTTCACTAGGAATCATTGATGGTCTTACAGAATCCTGCAGAAAAAGAAACATCATGAGTACGGCTGTATAAAGGAAACTAATAAAAGAAACTAGGTTTGAATAATACTTACAGAAACTAGAGTCTGGCAGTCCTTTTGTAACATATCAGCTTCCGAGAATAAATTACTCATACCATGCACTAATGTTAGAACACTGGATGTATTTTTCTCTTCTTTGGTAACGTGCTTTCTCAAATCCTCGCGTTTATCATGCAGTTTATTCCATGTTTCTTGAACATGATCAATTACCTGTTCACTTTCACTAATGATGCCAAAGGACTTTAATCTCCTCAAATCAACTCGACTACACTCATCAAACAATTGAAACCCTCTTGAACCATCTGCATCACATTTTGTAAGTGAGTCTCCTACCTCCTCTTGATACACAAACGCTGTACTAGCATCACAACTATTCCTGTATGTTTCTCGATCATTGTGAATAATGTGCAAGGAATCATTCAACTGGGAAATCCCAGCAGAACCCGCCTTTGGTACTGAATCTTGGCCTTGGATAATAATTTTAGATCCATTAGGTACAAAATGACCAAAAGACACTGTTGTAGTATATAAATTTGTTTCATCGATAATCAGTGACTCAGGAACACATGTTGATTCTGGCACCACGGACATGTCTGGGGATTGGTGTGTTTCATGAATATTCGAATAATCCAGAAGCTGACAACGATTATCTTCCAACATGTCTATCTCAGAATGATAGATTTGTTCAACTGGGTGGGGAAATATTTCAGTTGACAGAAATTGGGATATTGGGAAGTTTTCCATGTTAGTTACTTCAACATTTATATCCAGTAGACCGTCCGAGAGTAGGGCAACACTGTCACCAACAAACTCATCTTCAGAATCAGACGAAAGAACTGCATTGATCTTTCTCCGACTATTTTTTCGTGTAAATGTCATTGGGGAGCCGGAGCAACTGGGAAGCTCAGAGTTGGCCTTCAAGTTTGTGTATTCAAATTCATCTTGCAGTGAGCCGTGCAATCTTAGCATTGCCTCCTTTTTCGCCTCAAAACAGTCTGGTCCAAAATCCTGCATACAGAAATCTTCTGCTCTACAGTCATTTGGTTTCTTGTCTTCCTCTATATCGAACGAGCAATGTTCTTCCATCAAAAGCAGAGACTTGACAACCTCCTCCGCCACAAGAGCAGACAGTTGTGAAGGATATTCCCAAGGGAGAACTTCTGGCAGGATATGATGACCAGCATCAAGGTCAAAATGAACTGGGCTATACTTTTTGCACAATTCTCTTTCTGGAGAAACAATATATCACTTGTTAGTTCAGATATTCCAAAGAGCTTACTGTTTATCAGTTTACATCTTGTTTCTCTACCACAAACTCATTCCGACAAGAACCAAGCAGCAAATACAGGTAGTAAATTACCTCTCCCAGGGGTTTGACCCTGACACCAAAACTGGAGAAGCATGATGGTCTTGCGTATGTCTCCTTGACAATAATCAACAAATCTTTCTACCAGAGAGGGATGAATATCGGTGTTTTCTGCAGCAGAAATCTACATGGGTGTTATGACAATGCCCTAAAGAAGAAGAATTATGTGAAAAACTGACCGAAGAGTTCACAAGTAATCTATACCATATTGACAAGTCCAAGTAGCTCGTCCACTGATGGAACAGAAAACCTCAACTCTGACCTGTCCAAATTCTTAGGAAGTACAGGGTCGTCACCTTTAGATTAAATAAAAAGAAAATTAGTTGACAACTGAAAAGATTGCTAAAGATTACAAACATAACCAATGCGACTTCTTACTATTGCTAGTCAAAATCATGGGCCTCTTTGCAGTTTCTGCTAATTGTTGTATAGTAGTTATAAAGCCCTGATCCTCAAAAAGAGTGACATCCACATCCTCAAAAAGTATCAAGTTTTTCGTATCAACTTGATAATTAGCAGCTTTGTCTTCTCCGGAGACAGGTATCTTCTGACACTCACTGGCATCTGCCATGTCTTCCATGTCAGATAAGTGTATCAATTCAACTAATCGATCGTCGGAGCTATTAGTCTCAGCTTTAACAGCTGTGAAGAACTTTGACAGGGATTTGCTATCGGTATTTGGTGCTTTTTCTACTGTGCTGAAACAACGCAAAAGCATTACAACAGTGATCTAGTCACAAGTATAGAATTACATCACCTTAGGCCTTTAAAGCCCGTTAAACAAAACAAATCAAAAGTTGCACTATTGTAATTTGGAGGGTGAATAATACTCATATACAATAATAATGAATTAATCACAAGCATGAATATTGTCAGTTCAGTGATTATGATAGTAGTAAGCATAAAGTACTCATGTCTTGAGATAACTGATTAGCTTTCTTGTGGCAGTCTTAAGTTAACTAAAACTATCAAAATTATTTGGTGAATCAACAAAGTTGCACCACTACAATTGTGTATACATAAATACAAATAAGTCGTTTAAATTCAAGGATTTAGCCAATAACCAAGATAACAACTCCACAAATGATGGATGGCAGAAGCAAACCAGTTACAGATGGGGCCAGGATTGTCCAATCAATTCCTAACTATCTTACGTTTTTTTTTTATGTCAATTTATTTACAAGAATGATAATTATGAATCAACAAGCCAAACAGTAGAGTAACTAAATGGATATATCTTTCAAGTTGGTTGTACTGACATGCTGAATAAGACTGAATTTCCAAGTGACATAACAAAATAACGTTCTGAAGATCTCCACTTTGGCATGATAAACTAAATGAGTGGTTCACGTATATGAGCATGCATTATGAGATTCAAAAAATTTACATTACATGACAGATTTACTAAAGCAAATGAGATCCTCATCCCATTTTATTGGCCGATATCACCTAAATCATTTTTGTCCTAAATTTGTGCCCGTTTCTTATTTAATGTATATGCTTCAGGGAAACCAATATTGAGTGAATAATGCTAAACATTTAAAGCAGAGTCTAGAACTTTCTCGGACATCTCTTGGATTCTGGTTCTCACTTTTTATTTATTTATTAGCATAATCTAGGAGGTATCATTATATTTTGTTTGATGGTTTTGGAGCAGATAATGGTTACCACGGTAGCAATCGAGCATTCTCAGTAAAAACCATACAGAGACTGCTTCCAATAGACATGTGCCTTTCAGATGTAAAGGCAATATCAAGCTTTGACCAACCTCTGTAGCCAATGAGATTCCACAGCCTCACCAAATTTCTGCTTTATAAGAGCTCCATTTCGCCAATCTGATGCATTTATCTACGGAAACGAAAAGAAACAAAAATTATATATCGCACATGAATAGGTGTTAAGTTTTACTACATTGCGTTCTCTAACACTTTGTGCATGGAAAGTCTGGTGAATCAAAACCAGAAAGCATAGCTATTAAAAAAATTGGGAACTCTTAGCTAATGAACAAAGTTAACTGTACAGCTCATGCCAGATCAAAGCATGTAAATTCATTTTAAGAAGCGCATCCAGGGGAAAGGTGACAAAGAGTAACGGTAAGAACTTATCCACAGTTTAGGTCAACAAAGTGGAGTGCAATATCATAAGTGACTCGTGTTGTGCTGGTACTCTTTATAGGTCAGTAAGTTTAGCGACTAATTATTCTAACAGTCTAACCATGAGTTTCATCCAAGCTAGGAATCCTAAAGGAATAATGGATAATAATATCCTGATCCCAAAAAGAAAAAACAATGCTCGCTTTAAATGACTTTAAATTATTGGTATGGAAAATAAACACTTAACAGCTTTAAGGTACATAAACATTTAACAAGATATGTGTTAATCCATGACATGAGATCGTATTCCTACAACTTGATAAATTACGGGGCTTGTCCTAGAGAGCAAAGAGAATTATGTGGTTTGCAAAACGAGGTCGCTTGACCTATCTCAAGAGTGTTGAAGTTGGCCAAAAGAATGTGATTATGCCGACCAAATTAAATTGAACATCCTATGCAACTCCGAATCAGAAATAGCGATCTGCAAATAATTCATCATGAATGTAGAAAATTTAGCTCTAATCTAAGCTAATGAATTTTAATCAATTAACTTGTGGCTGGAAGATATCAATTCTCTATTGCTTCACCGCATAAGATCTAACCAATTTTTGAATTAACTAGAATCCAGGTTTGAGTGAGGGTATATTCGACGTTCCTTTGGCACAACTGGGTGCTTTTTTCCCACACATTAGAATTGTTTCTTCAACTAGAGCTTTTCACAAAAGTTGTGAAAAGATTTGTGCTCACTGGTTTAATTCTGATAGAATCATTAAGATATCAATGCAATTGAGTAACCAAGTACTTTTGATGTAAAAAAACATGAAGTTCTGGATAACTTAATCTAGTACAAGCTATACCTCAATAACTTGAAATCTCTGATCCCTGGCACACGCGTAGATGGCAGCAGATTTCCCACTCTGCAATGTAAAGCAAGCACTTTCAATCATCAGAAGACACAAGGTTTTCTGCCATTTAATTACTAAAACAAAATTTTCAGCTGCTTATACATTATTAGTCCCAAACTAGAGCTGTACCGTAGATTAATAATACAAAGCTTTTACAGTAAAGCGACAATACATTGATCTAGCAGTGAAACAGATCCAATTCTAAGAAATAGAAAATTTAAAACGAATTTAGCCAGATAAATTTTGAACTCCTGATTCCTTTCCCCAAGAAATGGAAATAACGACTTCAACATTACAGAAAAAACAGCAGCCAAAATCTTTGGAACTAGAAATCAGAGTTGAGATTTCGTGGAAGGTGAATGAATGCAATGTTTACCCCAACTGGTCCAGTAACTAAGAGGACATTCGTCAAGCTTTCTTCATCATCTGTGCTATCAGAATCTGAGGCACTTTGCTCATAATCATAATCAATATCTTGTATGTCAGGTTTGTCTTGATTACTGCAACTTTTACTGCTTACACAACCCCTTTTGTGCCAAAGCTGAAGCCACTCACTCATAATTTTTACCGACTCGCCATTACCACATATCTGTCAAGAAAATCATGTAAGAACTGTATATCTAACAAGGAATGCTCGATGCTGGCAATAGGAGGTAGAAAAACAGTCCAGTTTTGTCTAGTTATAATATATAACACAGAACACAATATGTAAAGGAAGCATATGCAATTATATCGATTCCAGTTTATACAATAAAAAATCTAAGTAAAAGAGAAAAAGAAAAAAAAAGGCACTACAAACCTATATGTGAAGCAATTAGATATTTGGTACTCAATACTGATGAAACAAAATGGTGGTCACTCTAGCAAAAGATAGATGATCAGATCCGTATCAAATGTACCCTATTCCCTGATGTTCTATGTTAAACCTTTGAAGAGTACTAAGGTTCCTATTGGATGTTGATTTACGTAGAAGTAACTGAAGTACAAACATAACTTTAGATCAGGTATGTGCAAAAGCAATTAAGTTTTAGAATTGAAGTCCAACTATAGTGAAACTTGCTAACTCTTAGAGTATATTAACATAATGTTGGGTCTTCCAAAAGACGTACAGAACTTTATCTCTTACTCATGAAGCATAAAGTAAAGGTGAAAAAAGAAAAAAAGACCTTTAAGTATGTTTTGGCAGGAATTGAAGATCTATAAACCTTGCTACCCCAGTTTCTGAGAGCCTATGTCCAAATATAAGAAAATTAACAGTGGGTGTTCTCTACGAAAATAAGGAAAATGCAGAAAGAGCTCAGCTCAAAGAAGCAGAAAACAAGTGTATAGAACTTAAGGTCGAGTACAAATTTATTCCAATTTACATCATCCTCAAGAGATTCTTAAGAATCACTGTAATTCATTGTTAAATATTCTTAGACAAATAAGAACTTTAGCTAGCATAATGAATAGTTCAACATCAGACTGAAGATAACCTGCTTGGCACTCTGAGGCTTGTACTTCTCAGTCCATAAGCTATTTTCAGGCTGGTTGTGACAAGCATGACTATGAGACATGATCCTGAGTTGGAAACAGAAAAAAAATCATCAAAAACAAAGTGGCCTAACAGCCGATATCCATCAAAATGAGAAAGCGAGTCTAAAGTCGCTAATATGATAACATGTGTTGGGGCTGAGTCGAGAAGTATTTCAAGCATGATAAACACAGAAAAAAAAGCTTTACAAGCTGATCATAAGAACACCAGTTAAACAGTTTGAACTGCATGTAAAGTGTCATGTCATAATATATTTTTACCTTTCATGCAGAAGTTTGTCTTTGAGCTCAGAAACCAAGCTTCCACCAGAAGAATTCCTCGGAAATTTATCCATATTTTCAACTTCATGTCCCTGCCAGTTTTGAAGGTTGTGGTGATTAGTATATTCTAGATGAATCGAAAACATTTGTATCAGACAATCATTTTCGTAAGGGGCATTCATTTTATTAGATACAGTGTGCCACTTGTAAAGATAGTTTTACTAAATGGATACAAATGTGTATCTCCAGTACCGGAAACATTAACTGAACTGATGCAACAGCTGCATTTTCGGCATCCTTTGGCAGCATATCTGTGTCTTTAGGACATGCATATTCTAGTACCGCAGGAAATGCCGGGGAAACCTCTTCTTCTGGGATGGGGTGTTGGTTGGAGTTATGGCATGATAAATTTCTTGTGAAATCAGAGCGAACCAAAAAGTTGTCAAAATTTAGGGAGTTGACAGATCCCCCATAAACACCCGAGCTTTCACATTCAACACAATCTATGGAACTTCTTTCTGAGAATATATACTCTCCCCAGTCGAGGGTCTTCTGATCATCCTGAGAATTCATACGTGATTGTTATATAAGCAAAACACATAGTCCTCTTTCATATGCGTATCAACAATGACGAGTAACATTTTTTAGATCTAGTTCTTGAAATGGAAAAAGGTGGAAGTATACCTCGACGCTTTCAAACACGTGGATAGGGTTGAAAGTAATGCCTTTCTCTTTTTTCCAGAAACAGGAATCCTTACTTTCTGAATCATTAAAATCTTGACTTGTTTTCCCTCCTTTCCGTGATTTGAAAAATGGATGAATTTCTCGCCCAGCAAATATGCGTGAATTTTCCTAACAAAAAGAGGACAACTCTAAGAACATACAATACAGAACAATAATGACAAAGTTGCTTCGTACTGTCAGGAACAAAACCTAAGCTACAACTGAGAGGAAAGCAATTAACAAACCTCAGCTGTCAGTTTTGCCTCCAGTCTTAGATCAGGAATTATTGGCAATGGCTGCTCATCCTCCATAAGATCAAATGGTATACGACCACAAGATAATCCACGTGCGCCATTTGTCATCTTTCTTTTGGGTGTTGAACTCACCCTCCTTTCCTTCTTGGGAGTTGAGCTACCCTGGCGCCTCGGCTTCCGGGGAGTACTTCTGCTCCCTAATTAAGTCATTAGTTATAAGCAACCCCTCCAACTAAACTCAATAATAATTAAGAAAAGAAAATCAGAGATAACTCTTTTGCCAGCACAAGTGTCTTAACGATAAATAATCGCAATGCCATCACATAGGTAGTTGCTACCGATCAATTCCACAATAGCAAATTAAGAATTACGTGTTACAGCAAAAGGTATTCACTTACTTTCAGCAGCGGGCGAATCACCACCATCCAACACCTCGACCGAAGCCTCTTTCCCATTTTCAGCCACCTGAAACAAAAAAAAATAAAAAATCAAACCACTAAAGCCACAACAGACATCAAAACAACGTACATTCCATACAACGCAACGTACAACACCTGCATCTTCTTCGAAGACGCCTTCTTCGGCTTCGGATCCGCCTTCCTAGTATTCTGTCTCCTCTTTCTCGCACTACCACCGCACCGCTCCTCCTCCTCCTCCTCCTCCTCTTCCTTCTTCACCTCTTCTCCTTTATCGCCGCCGTCGATAGCTTCCGGTTCCTTGACTAAGCTCTCTTTGTGAGGAAACAGCGTCGATTGGACCAATCGGCGACGAACGCGCTTCCCTTCCATGGCTGAATTAGGGTTTTGCATTTGAGCTCAGATTTGAATTTTGATTGACTTGTGAAATTTGGGGGAAAGGGTTTTTGTTAAAGCTTTAATTGAGATTCGGTGACCGGCTGTGACGGTAGCCGGTTGTTTGTTTTTTTTTTTGGTTTGGATTTCCCGCGTTGAAGTGGCTAAATTTTGGCTCTTTTAACGTTCTGTTTCGAATTATCAAAAAAAAAAAAACGTTCTGTTTCGTGCTTTCCCGCGTCATTTGGTGTAGGACATGTTGGGCTAGGCTTCTAATAAGGAACAAGGGCCCAACTACAAAGCCCATTAACATTTGACATTTGACCAATATTCGACATGTCATTGACTCGTGGCTAGTCGGAGTCCTGATTGGAGTCAGTTTGATGACGTCTACAGCGGCTACTCACTTTAGTCTAGATTCGACGCTAAGACACAAAAAGAAATCCCTTATTATATTAAGTCATACTTAGCCAAATCTTGATTGTAATAATTATTTTAGTCACTTGGAAACTTGAATCTTCTAATTGGTAGGATGCAATAAGTAAAAGTAGAAGGTTTTAAGTCATAATTTAACTTGAATTGTAATTCAAATTTCAATATGTTTGTTTTATGACATCGGGAGGGCTAATCATTTGTTTGCCTATCGGTCGATTCCAAGGCCATACACACTATGTTACAAAAACCTCATTTTCCATTTGATTCTAGGTAGACGTGGTTTGATGTGTTTATAGAAAGTCGGGTTGTTCTTGAAAATCGAGTTTTAAATCAAAATTCTTTGACCAAGTACACTTGTCATGAAGAAAAAACACGTTGTTCAAGCTTTGTACGATGATCAACAATTTCGTTGTTAATATTTTCATGATCAACTAGTTATTTTTTTTTTATAAATAATCTTTTCCACTTGAGAGATCCAAATGGTCCACTTATTTGTTACTAGCAACTTTGACACACGCGGGAACCGCGTGTAAACTATATAAATTATCAAAGAAATTTTTATGTAACACAACTTTAATATCTATTACTATATTAAAAGTCAAGCCTTCACACTCAAAAAAAAGCAGTTGGGATACCAGTTTTTGATTTTCCAAAAATACCCTATTCCTCTCAATTCAAATAAAAGAATAAAAGAGCTATATTGTTACTTTACTCACTTTGATCAACTGCAATCCTAAAATATAGCTATTAACGTAATCTTTCAAAATTTCATTTTTTAAAATTAAAATAACTTGCACGCGGTCCCGCGTGTGTCAAAATTTCTAATAATTTATAAAATTGATACAAATAATAAGGAAACCAATTTGTTCTGCACACATTAAAAATCAAGTAAGAAATTTGCTAAATATGTGGAGGAATTTTAAGAGTAGTGATAGTTACTTATTTAATTACGATTTTTTAATTATTGATTGTTGAAAAGTCAAAGCAGGGGTATTTTTGGAAACTCAAAATTTGGTATCCAAACTACTATTTTGTGAGTAAGAGGGCTTTGCTTTTAATATAGTAATAAATTTTCAAGTCCATTATTACAAAATCGATTTTCTCCTCCAACAGTGCATCGGCCTCCAGTTTTATCCATTGTTAACTAAAAACGCTCTTTCATCTGTTTATTATTAGCGACTCTTCTTCCATTGAAATTGTGTTCCTAAATCAGAAGCAATCACATCAATCATTGACTTACCCTGCACGCACACACAGACACGCAATAGATCGGAACACGATGAGCCACGTGTCGATTGAGGTTGCGAAAACCGTGCTGGAGGTGGCTGACGTGGCGTGGACCGCCGTAGAAAGCTGCCACCACCACCACCATGACTACCAACCAAAGGAGCATCCATCACCGCCGTCGATTGTCGGTTCCGATATCGAGAATCTACGGTCGGAAAACGAGCGCCTCCGTCAATTGCTGGAGAAGAACATCGGTCTGCTTCAGCAGATTTCGAGCTCGCCGGCCTTAGTAGACAACTGTCCTTCCGATGTGTGTAATTTTATTTTGTATGTGTTTCAAAATTTATTGGAGATTCGGTTTGTGATGATTTAATTGTTGTTGTTGTTGTTGGCAGCTTCACGATCGGCTGTTGAATGCGGTGAATTCGGGGAAATTTGTGGGTGAGCTTGAATCGCTCCGTCAAAAACCGACCTGCGATTTTCCGTTTGAAGAACCATCAGGTTGTGGATTTATTGAAAAGGAATATGCTACATAAATTTGGAATTGCAGATATTGGAATTGTTAGAACTCGACATGGCAATGAATGGGATTATACTTGTAGGAAGTTGGCTTGTTTTGTTGTTAAATGTTGGTGCCTGGGTTATTTTACTGAGCTTTGGAGAAAGCTGTAAACTTTGTAACTTCTTCATTTACTAAAGAGGCTATACTTAATTTGGAATTAGTTGAGCTAGAGATTCAGGAGTCGACTAGGCAAGGATTCTTGTTGGTTCGTATAGCTTATCCAATTATTATAGCGACAGATTCAGTTGCGTTGAAATCACTGGTTCCTTTCAATTTTATAGTTTTCATTTAATTAAGATGGTATACTTATTAAGCGAGCAACTATGTTGGTTCATATTGTTTATCGAATTATTGTAACTATACATTCATTTACCTGTATGACAAAAATTCAGAATAATTGAAGTTTAAACCTTAGGTTATCCTACCTCATGAGTAGAGGGAAATTGTGTTGGCACCAAAATGGGTATGCAGTTAAATATGCATGTGATAGCATGTTGGCACCAAGTTGCCTTGTCCATGAATTATTTGCGTGCAACTATCGCCCAAATGAAGTTTCTGCTAGGTTTACCACAAGGTTTAAGCAAGTTCTTTGTCTTGAATTAATAGCAGTGCATTTTCATCATTCTCAGTATCCCAAAACAATTAGTAACCAGCAGTTAACAATTATTTGTTGAGCAAAATATTTAAAGTGTTGTTAGTGGTATTTGTGAGTTGTTTGTGTGAGATTCAAAATAAAGAGTGATGTAATTCTATTTGGGAAAAGTTGAATTTACATGTTTCCTCATGGTAAAGTTCTTTACCCTGCCCATATTTATTTATTTTTATCTCAGAGCATTTTGGGTTTTTTATTCACACACACACACACACATATATATATATATATGTGATGGTTTATATTTTTGTTTGCCAGTTTATTTATTAACAATTCTTAGTCGAGTTCTCGTTGATATTATTTTGTATTTGTCGAGCTAAAATTATTTTTCAGCGACAGTGGTTCGTGCTGGAAGTAAAATCACACAACTCTTTATTGCTAATTGCAGGCAAATATCACTAATTGCACTTTTGTATTTTGCTAAACACTTAAATTGTTTCTTGATAAT
The DNA here is from genome assembly GCA_948329865.1 of Linaria vulgaris. NCBI lineage: Eukaryota > Viridiplantae > Streptophyta > Magnoliopsida > Lamiales > Plantaginaceae > Linaria > Linaria vulgaris. Next base: position 6,577,507 of record OX415249.1, on the reverse strand, counting down.
TGTTTTGGAGACGATGAACAAAAACTGCTATTTATAGCAAGGTTTTGAAGACAAAAACTTGGTTAAATCGTGTGGCTAATCTAGCAAATAATTTCCTTTGCATCATGTTGACATGCAAATAACTCATGCACACGGCAACTTGTTGCCAACGCTCTATCACATGCATGTTTAATTGCATGCTAACATATTGGACACCCAGCTAGTTGCTAAGGATGTGTCTATCTTGGAAATTTAATTCTAGATGTTGATTATATGTATTAGTTTTACATGGATTATTCTAGAAAACAGGTTGACTCATAGTTTACTTCTATTTTGGAAATGTAATCAGTTGCAGATTTAGAGAAAGCAGAAGTTCTGATTAATGTTGATCATGAGGAGCCAAGTTGGTGGGTGTGGGTCTCCGAGGAAAAGGTCCATAGTAATGTTGAAGAGAAGAGTGGAATTGACAATGACAATTATTTGGTTGTAAGTGAGGAACACGTGGTGGATGGAGTGGCTAACTTTATGGCCAGATGCATTGTAGCCAACCCAAAAGCTCAGGTATATGTCCTGATGGTGATCTACTTTGGTGCTTCTCTTAATTTTTTTAAAGAGTATTCATGTGAAGTCTTACAATATTACCATGTCTTTTGCAGTATTTGACTCCTCAGGAGCTACAAAAAGGTAGAATTTACAGTTCTTACTCTTTGTACGTGGTAGCCTCTTTCTGTACCAAAGTTACTTGGATATGGATTCTTTAAGAAAATTCAATTAACTTTAGACCCATCAATATAATCGATCATCATTTATCCTTTTCTATAATTTGGTGGTAAGTTCTGTAACGCTCATTCTAATTTTGTAAGTTGCAGCCTTGACGAAAGCATTGGCAGGCGTCAATAAAGTAGAGAAAATGCTACACATTTGGCATGCTGGAAAGATGTTTTATACTCTAGCCACATGGGGACTTGCTCTTGCAAGGTAAGTACTTAAGAGTGTCAAGTCAAAGATTTTAACTTCATGGCTACTGTGTAGCAGTGCTCTGTTTTCTGGAACTTCTGTACTTCATATATTTCATGTTTATGTTTAGTTCTGGATTTCTATAAATACGACAATTTGCTTATGACCTGTAGGCTCTGCCACATATTGAATTTCCAACTAAACCAAAGAAATTATGGTGTAGTTTTGTGGTCATAGTAAAATGCAAGCATGGTTACTTATCGAAAAGAAAATAAAAAATGCAAGCATATTATGTCGGCAAACCAATTTACCCAATTTGGGTATTCAGACCGAGTCATTTCATTTGACCTTCAAGAAATAGAATGTGAGAAAAAATCCAATCAGCCCTTCTGCGGGCTTTAACTCCATCAGTACCAACTTCTCGTTGTCTTAAACTGAACGAATCCTAGCTGGAAATCTAGGTAGCTATTTTCACTTTGTTCCCGTGAAGAAGAAATCTGCAGTTGCATTTGTTATTTTATTTTCTTTTACTATTATTCTCAGGGCTAGGGCATTCTTAACATAGTATGTTGCTAAGTTAGCAATAGTATCCTACTAAAGTAGGCTGTATTAAATTTGATGCATATCAGGATGTATATGCTTTAGATGAAGGCGTGATCAGGTCCAACATATACTTGGAAATGAAATGTAGAAACAAGAAATAGATCAAATATTTATTGAAAGATTATTTTTGGGTAACAGATACTGGAGTAACCTCCAGAACTACCAAGATTGAAAAGTGGGAAGATCTTGGTTCTGGGCACTCGTTACATTTTATTTCTATTGATCAATATGTGTTAAATTGCCGCGTTTGTTCCTCAAAGTTGTTGCTAATGTATTACCTGAAGAATCTGAACTTGTTTCTTTCTGGAGTTTCTGAGTTTATATACATTTCAGCTTAAGATGACTAGCGAGTTACGATTATATCAATTACTCAGTGTGCTTATTGGCATTTTTTTTTTGCAGTTTGTACCAAGGCCGTGCTATTCTAAAGCTTGCCACACTTGGTGTCCATCATTCGACCAAACTGGCTTTGAAGGCTCTTTAGAGTAATTGCTGGTGCTTTTTATGAATCATGAACGTGATGCAATTGGGTAAATACCTGTGATCACTTTTCTTGATGTGCTGTATTATCATGTAAAAAAAAATTCTGAGTGGCTCTTGCCACTGTTTCTCAAATGTACATATGTAATTGCTTGGATGTCAGATTCTGTAACATGAATCCTTGATGTACTCAGATTGTGTTGAAATTTGCGACACTGCTTTGATTCTTGGACTATCTGATTAGTTCTACAGGATTGCTGAGAAAACGAAGATATGCTAAGCAAAGATGAAATCACGATGCACTACACTTAATATGTTAATCTTATAATTGAAAAACCATTAAGTAAAACAAAGTATGAACACATCGGTATTTGATTAGAAGAATCAAAAACTATTAGCTTATCTCCGTTCTTAACTTTCATGCCCGATCAGTCATTGCCTTAAATCATTGCCTAATGATGGGGGCATTGTCTGCCAGTTTAAAATCCACGTCGGACACATAAAGTCTTGCATTAGCTAAATTTCGAATAACCTTAATCTACCAGAACACTGCACATGACTCCAGGCCGAAGTTGCCCTGATAGACTTTCTGACGACTTAATGCCTCAGGTAGTGAGATTGGATTGCAAGGTCAAATAATTGAACAACTAGCTGATCGAACAGTTTCAGTTAGACGAGATCGGTGATAAAATGCAGCCACATCAATTGAATTAGACTTAAATACGATACAACAAAATGGTTATATTAACAAGATTTGAGACACGACTTGTAAGCATTGATCAGCACAATGAACAATGTTATTTCATTAGAAGATTTGACAACATGTTAAGAGTAACTGCCGTTGATTTACTGAAATGGTCGTTTCAGTTTTTCCTTTTGTTCATTGCTTAGATGTATTACATGTACCCAACAACAGGAATTGAGCATGTTTTTCTTCATGGTTGTGCTTGCTGTATTGGATTCTTCTTGTCCACAACAGGCAATTCATGGTCTAATTGGCCATCGTGATCATATACCGGTTTCTCTGAAGCCTCTTTGCTTTTACCCCAAACCACAGAGTATAGTCCAAATACAATGATCACTGCTCCAATTAGGCTGTCATACCATATAAGAAAAAGAAGATAGACCATGTTAGAAGTTATCCATAGATACAAATGAATAAACTTGATGGAACAATTACATTGCAGGGTAAAAACTAAAAAGCATAAAATCCCCTGACATTTGCCCTGTTTCATAATGAGCTCCTCCTAATCTTTTGAAAAATGTGTAGTGCCCTCTTGATTTGACTTTCAAACATATTTTTCGTATTTATGCTTAATATTCTACCAAAAGTTATGGGACACATTGCGAAGGGGGCAAAGGGTCTCGGGGTTTACGATGTCTCTACTCTATATAATTAAATCGGATATTAAGAATATAGACGTAATTGTTGTTGTTTATAAGACAAAATTTCCATTAACGAGGATCGAGCGTGATATATGTACCTTCCTAGGTGAACTTGCTCAGACAAAACAATAGCTCCCAAAATGGCAGTGATGATCATGCTGAGAGGGCTGAATGCAGTCACAAATACAGGACCTTTGGACTTGTTCACCACACTTTGCATGTAGTATGCAATTCCGGAACAAACAATACCCTGACACAAAGTAATCATAGGATCATTAGTTATCCACGATCTCAAGGGACGTATAATGTCATAATGCTAGGGAATACATATAAAACAGTAGATGTCAATCTTCTTTAAAAGCTTTTAACTGAGACAATTTAATTATCGGTATCCCGCATGAGGCACAAAGAAAGATTTACAGTCTACACATAAGGGCGAAGCGTGACGTGTAAAGCGTATTGTTGAGAGACCCCTCTTATATTAAGGATGTAGACGTGAATTTGATGAACTCACAGAATAGGCAGCAGCTAGAAGCCTTGAATCAAAACCAATGGCCCAAGCACTCTTATTGCGCTCCATTACACCAGCTACAATCCCGCCTTCTACAGTTCCCATAAAACACACCAAAGATGTCAAAGACAGCTCTGCAGGGTACTCTTTCAATGTCTTATTCTGCAAAAAATATGATATTTATAAGACTTAAATCACGTAAAATTATCTGTAAAAAGATATTGAAAATATATGAAATGAAAAATGTCGATATTGTAGATGACATGTCAGTTTAATATGGTACGTGTACCAGAGCCAAATCAAAAAACCTTATGGCGTTCGAATCACACCATCACTCATTTATTAAAAAATAACACGTGTCAATGACTTTCTTTAATACAGAAATGTACAACTGAGACGCGAGGGGTTTTAAAATATATATATATAACAACAAATGTCGATATTGTCCGCAAATTTAATGAAACAAAAAAGTGAATAAAATAAAGACAACTTACTTGCACGATAAAGAAGGCGGACCATCCAAAGATGCAAGAAATCAGCATAATTGTCCCGGTGACCCATTTCTGATCACCGTCAGCAGCGGTGGTGGCGGCGTTGTGGTGGCTTCCACCGTGAGAGTACCACAAAATGTCAACAACAGGGCCTTTGTATAATGTCATGAGCATAGCTCCCGTCACGGTTATTGTTGTACCAATCACCTTTGCAATACTATGCACCTTTTTAATATTGACCTTCTCCAACCTGAAAATTTATTCCAATTTTAGAAATTTAAAATAATTAAATTATAACAAGGAAAATAAGTAAGAAATATTTAAAATTAAATCATTTGCTTTTACCTGAAAATGACTGCCAATACGAAGGTGATAGCTGGCAAAATGTTAACAGTGGCAGAAGCAAATGTTGCCGAGGTGTACTGCATTCCGACATAGTACAAATTCTGGTCCAGCACTGGCCTACATTGAGATTAGATTTTGCAATAAAAAAAATGTTAGGTGCTAATATTGCTTTTAATCTCGTTTTAAACACAAAAAATCCTGTCAATATCTATTAATTATATATTGTACTTGAGATTCTTTATGGATTTAGACTCCACAATAATAGGAATACACAAATAGGCATATAATTATATATTGTACTTGAGATTCTTTATGGATTCATACTCCACAATAATAGGAATACACAAATAGGTATATATATATATGCCTAAACAGCGATATGCTAGCTTAAGTGGCTTCTTTAAATACTATAGGCGGCTATAATTTGGATCCAACTATTTTTGTAATAATTAAGTAAATTACTGATGTATATAACTCAATAAGCATCTGTCTCAGCTATATATACATGAGCTTTGTTAGTATTTTAAATTAATCATGATTAGCATGCATCTATGATAATGAATGAATTAAAGCTTCCTGTTCGTTAGGGGTTTTACTAAAATTAATAAAAGGCCAAATTATTGAAAATGCCCTGTAAGTCTTAATTTTTTTGCTTTTTGCCCTGTAAGTTTTCGGGCCGCTGAAAATGCCCAAAAACACTCATTTTTCTGTCTAAATATGCCCTGTTAGTCTTTAAACGGGCTTATTGTCAAAAATGCCCTGTAACTTATAGTTAAAGGGCACTTTTAGTAATTAGACATTTTTTTTTTATTTTTCTATTAAATCTTTAAACTTATATACACTTGTTAAATTATATAATTAATTATCTAAATTGTGTTAATTCTAATTATCAACTTTAAAAAATATTAAAACATGTATTTTCTACATGTTATTTAAATGAATTAGAAATAAATTCTGAAATGATAATTAAAATATAGTTTCAATTCAAAAATAAAATAAATTTTATCATACCAAATGTAGGGTGTAAAGAATTATTTCCCCACTTACCCCACCAAAATTTTAAATAAAGTGGGACATAAAATAATTCTTTACACCCTACATTTGGTATGATGAAATTTATTTTATTTTTGAATTGAAAATATATTTTAATTATCATTTCAGAATTTATTTCTAATTCATTTGAATAACATGTAGAAAATACATGTTTTAATATTTTTTAAAGTTGATAATTAGAATTAACACAATTTAGATAATTAATTATATAATTTAACAAGTGTTTATAAGTTTAAAGATTTAATAGAAAAATAAAAAAAAACTGTCTAATTACTAAAAGTGCCCTTTAACTATAAGTTACAGGGCATTTTTAACAATAAGCCCGTTTAAAGACTAACAGGGCATATTTAGACAGAAAAATGAGTGTTTTTGGGCATTTTCGGCGGCCCGAAAACTTACAGGGCAAAAAGCAAAAAAAATAAGACTTACAGGGCATTTTCAATAATTCTGCCTTAATAAAACAATAACTATAATTATGATGTAGATTAGGGAATTACTTACTCTAAGAAAGCAAGCAACATTATCTTCAAGAAAACTGATCTTGTCATTTTGGGCCTTGTTTTCCTGCAAAAAAGAAAAGTACACAAAATTATTTCAGAAGTTTATCAAACATTTTACGTCCATCGTAACATATTTTGTTACGAATTTTTGTAACTCGCACGTAAAAAATATCTTGAAATATTGTGAAATGTTTCTAATATATAGCGGATTGAATACCAAAACTAGAACTTGATTTATGGTTATATTTGAGAAAAATCGGATGCACACAAATAACGCGCAAGGACACACACACACATATAAAACTATTGCATGCATGCACACACACACACACACACACATATATATATATATATATATATATATACTCCATAATAAAAGTGAGACTTACTTCTCAAGAAAATAAGCAAAGGGAGCAAAAACGAGTGTGGCTATTACATGGCGGTACACTACCAAAATCCAGTGACTGAACCCACGCTTCAACGAGATTAATGTAATAATATACATTCCAGCATAGCCAAATTGAAGTGCTATCATAGCTAAATAAGGCTTTATTTTATTCAAAGCCTCACACATATTTCCCATTTGGCTTCCCATATTCTCGATGTATATATTTTTTTATCTCTCTAATACTCTTCTAGCAAAAACTTATATTGATGACACAAACATAAACGACTCATAGCCTTTTTATACACAAAAAGCAACGAATAAAAAGATTTAATTTTTCTTTTTCTTTTTCTTTTTGTGTCTAACACACAATTACCTTTTTATATTCCTATTTGAGACACCTTATCGAAAACCAACAATACCACTTCTCACGAAAATAGAATCTTAGCTATAAATTGAAAAATATTCCTAAAAAATAGAAAAGAATTTCAAATGGATTTCTATGGAAGATAAAGCTACGGGCTTGCATATGTATAATTTTGTGAGGTGGGGTTTGAGTTTTTTGACCACCAAATGTTGTTAGGGCTTAGTGCTCGTTGATTGCAAATAAAGGGTTGTTTTTCTTGAATGTGGAGTATGAGTGGACACTTTTTTTTGTTTTCTTTTTCAGAAAATGGTATATGCATAGTTAATTCGTTTATGTCTTGGGAGATATTGTTTCATTTTTGATCACGTACTTATCGCGATTAGATATAATTAGCATGTATGACGTTTATTTTACATTATTGGTCGTACACGGAGATGCATTTTCTCTCCAATAATTTGGGTTTTGGGTGATTAAATTAGAGTCTAAACCTAGATAATAAAGCATAAAGACTATCCTCTATGTCTAAGAACTTATTTTTTTAAAAATCGTACAGTGTATTTAATTAATTTATACTTTATATGGATCAACTATATTATTTTAGGACGAAATATTAAATTTGCCTCTTATCTTTTTTTAAAAGTTAATATGCCCTGATGGGGTATTTTAGGAAAGGCCCAATATAAATATTTGGTCGGCCCACCGAGATGGGCCCATAAGATTGTATATCGAACACGAGGAATTCGATGTTAAATGAGTATCGAATGCGCATGATTCGATCTAAGAGATAGATCGAATTAGCCTGATTCGATACTCGTTCCCTAACTATCAGTGGGGCCCAGGGGACGAGGCGTATAAATACCATGTCCTCTGACATTCTCAGGGGGCATTTCAAGACCAGCTCTCACCTACTCAATATCAAAGCGCCCGAATTCGATACACTCTAGTTTGATCATCATTCGATCGAAGTACCTGAATTCGATACACTCTAGTTCGATCGTCATTCGATCGAAGTACCTCGATTCGATACTCATCAAGTTCAGCCATTCCTATATCGAAGCATCTCAATTTGACACTCAGCAAGTTCAACCATTCCTACATCGAAGCATCCTGATTCGACACAGGCCAACTCGACATTCGTTATATCGAAGCAAACTGAATCGATATACAGTGAATCGAACCTCAGCAATTCGATCTATATCAAAGATATTGTAATTTTATTTGTGTTGCTTAGTCAGCTTATTTTAGGTGTTCTGGACCAAGCTAATCCGATTTATATTTGATTAGTATTATTTTGGCATCTATTGGGCCTTTTGTAACAGCCTCATGTGTATTGTAACCCGGGCAAAATAAGACCAGAATATGCCCTTTTTTTGGGCCTTGTTTATCTGCCCCATATGTTTTAAAAAGTCTACTAAAAATACCCTCGGCCCTTATTCGGACCAAAATTCCCTACTTGGCGGTATAGTCAACAAGTTGCTAAGCCTATTCAATAAGTTGTCAATGCCACGTCATATTTTCCATCCAAAAAATATTTTTTACACAAACTCTTGTAACTTTAAATATTGTACTTACAACCCATAATAAATTGCACTTTGCACCCCAAAACATATATATATATATATATATATGTTGGGTATTTGAACCGCCTCAAATACCTCCTCCAGGATTTGCCCATGAGGTAATTACGAAGCAACACGAATAAAATATTGACGATAGTAACAACACAAGGATTTAACGTGGAAACTCCAAACCGGAGAAAAACCACGGGGACCCGAGCAAAATCTACTATGTAGAAAATTTGTACAACTACATACTTTTCACTCAACTCGAACGACCCCCCAGAGCCTTTACATTAGTAACACTCCCTAACTACATTACACCCCATATATAAATACTACATTGTAATATTATGGATATTACTGAACACTCTTTCGGGATGCCCTTCCTTCTACAATGAGAATGCCTATTTATAGGCAATTCACATAGCCAAAACCGTGTGTTGGCACACGGTTTTGCCCAATCACGTTGGCCAATTAATTTGGCAACATCAAACCTTCTACCCACCTCATTAAAGCGGTGGGTCTGCCAACAATCTCCACCTTGAAGATTTGATTCGTGACCCAATCAGATCTTCAAAAACATCTTCACTCCGGCCCCTGGATGATCGCACGCCCACTCTGCCTAAAAAGATCTTCATAGCTTTCGCTATCACTGCAACGCAGTCATACCTCATTTTAGAAGTACCATGCTCCACCATAAAAGCACAATCGGCCCAATGTCGAAAATAAACCCTTGCTGATAAGTATGGTGCAACTCCCAACTTGGCTCTCATGGGAATCATCAGCCATCGACATCAATCCCACACCTTGCATTTACGCCAAGTCATGCCAGTGTGTAAATTGGAACCACTAACACCAACGCTCTGTCTCATGGCAGTCTCATGCCATCAGAACGTACTGCCACTTATAACACGTCACGCAAGTAGACAATATTAGTTTCACCAGTGTTTGACTAAGAGCCGCTCGCCACATCGACTCGTCGTCCCAGACAATTTTCTTTTTCGTGGTCCTAGTGTCCGCACCACTCCACTAGCAACTGTATCCGTCGTGCTAGTAACACCGCTACGTATAGCGATAACCTCCACCAGCCGAATCCTCGTGTAACCCGACCAAATCAACGTCTCACCGACTTGCCACAAGTCACAATTGATTTTTCCGTCAACATACGTCACGTCAAATTCACTATATTCGTACCCCTGCTTCCGACATTGCCTCAGGGAGTTGGTGAATTTCCAGTAGATCAGAATAGTACAAAGTAAACCCCCATAAAGAGATAGCTCGTCTTCCCTGACAGGATTTCAAGGTTCCCAGGTAATTGGTGGGGTCACAACGGTCCCGCTTAATAACCAATTACCTTTGACAGAACTGCCTTTTTCAGTACATATTCACACCACGACTCCAACCTAGCAATAACTCCACCTCTAGCAGAACCCGGGCTCTGATACCACTTGTTGGGTATTTGAACCGCCTCAAATACCTCCTCCAGGATTTGCCCATGAGGTAATTACGAAGCAACACGAATAAAATATTGACGATAGTAACAACACAAGGATTTAACGTGGAAACTCCAAAACCGGAGAAAAACCACGGGGACCCGAGCAAAATCCACTATGTAGAAAATTTGTACAACTACATAATTTTCACTCAACCCGAACGACCCCCCAGAGCCTTTACATTAGTAAAACTCCCTAACTACATTACACCCCATATATAAATACTACATTGTAATATTAGGGATATTACTGAACACTCTTGTGGGATGCCCTTCCTTCTACAATGAGAATGCCTATTTATAGGCAATTCACATAGCCAAAACCGTGTGTTGGCACACGGTTTTGCCCTATCATGTTGGTCAATTAATTTGGCAAGATCAAACCTTCTACCCACCTCATTAAAGCGGTGGGTCTGCCAACAATATATATATATATATATATATGATTTTTTTATATATCTTTAACAACTTAAAAAAGTTATAAAAATTATAAAAAAAATACATTTTGAAAAAATAAAGTAAATACATTTTTATATATTCTTTTTTATCAAAAAAAGATATATACAATTCTTTCTTATATTTTTAACTATTTATAAAAAGTTATTAAAATTATAAAAGAACAAAAGAACAAATATCATTAAAAAAACAAAATATAAAACATTAATAATAATAATATATATAACTATTTGTAAAAATAATAAATATTTTACATAATAATCATCACCTCCTTCCCATACCCCCCCCCCCCACCAACGGCGCCGGACATCACCACCACCGAATCCATCACCACCACCCAAAAATTTCCTCAAATCGAAAACCCTAATTCACCACCATCACCACCACCGCCTCCCACCGCTGCCCCCACCACTAACTTTAAATCAACAACAATGGCGTATCAATTCGACGCACAAATGACCACCAAATCAGTGAATTGGGGCTCGAAGATTCTACGCGTCGACTCGCCGCTCCAATTGGACAAATCAAAAACCGACGAATCCGCCGCAACTTCACGCGCCACCGTTTCCAAGGCCGGATCGAGGGTTTTTTATTTGGGGGGAATTTTGGTGGTGGTGGTGGTGGTGATGGTTGTGAAGGGGGGGGGGGGGTGAGGAAGAAGATGAACTTTTCTTTTCTTTTTTAAAGTTTTTTTTTGAATTTGAGCAATTGGAAAAATAATTTTTAAGTTAGTAGTTTATATATATGTTTATTATTATTATTTATATATATATATGTTTATATTTATATATATCTTTATTATTATATATATGTTTATTATTTTACAAATAGTTATATATATGTTTATTATTATTATTTATATATATCTATTATTTTGTAATATATATGTTTATTATTATATATATATATATTTATTATTTTTACAAAATAATTATATATATGTTATATATATATATATATATATATATTGGGGTGCAAAGTGCGATTTCTTTTGGGGTGCAAATATAATATTTAAAATTACAAGGGTTCTTGTAAAAAACATTTTTTGGCTGAAAAATATGATGTGGCATTGACAACTTATTGACTAGGTAGGCTTAGTAACTTGTTGACTGTACCGTCACGTAGGTATTTTGACCCGATTAAGGGCCGAGGGGCATTTTTAGTAGACTTTTTAAAAGATATGGGGCATAAAAACAAAACCCGAAAAAAGGGCATATTAACTTTTTTAAAAAAAAGTTATGGGGCAAATTTAATAATTCGTCCATTATTCTATTGGTGGAGTTTTAAGGGGGAATTACTTTTTTGCCCTTTAATTTGGGCTACGTTTGCTTTTTGCCCGTTAACTTTTCGGGATCCACTTTTGCCTTGTAAGTCCAATAAAGTTGATCAAAAATGCCCGTTGGGCTATTTCTGAGGTCCGGTAACTGTATAGGTGACGTGGCCGCTGACTAGGACGCCACTGTACGGCCACGTGGCGCCACGTATACATATATATATATATATATATATATATTATTTCTGACTGGACTTAACGGTGAAATATCCAAAATACCCCCGCCTATCTTTTTCTTCATCACAAATATATATATATATATATATATATATATATACACACACACAGATATATATATATATATATATATACATATATACACACATATATAGGCACACACAAATCGTAACCCCACCCACACCGGCGCCGCCACCACCACCTCCACCACTACGAATCACCGTTGCCACCACCACCACCACCACGAATCACACTGCATTGGATTAACACGTCTCCCCTGTTTTTAACGACATTGAATTACCGAGCTTCAACGCGATCCGATTTTAGCATGTCGAAATCGGACAAAATCCATTCGATTTTAGCTCATGAAGAAAAACCTATGTCGTCGCCGCTGCAATCTAGTAAACACCACCACCAGCCGACCACGTCGAATTCGCCGACGAGCTTACTTTATCATCGTCACCAAAAACCTCCGCATATCTGAAATCCACTAACCTCAACCTCCTCAGCCATGGCGAAAATCACTACGGCAAATCCAGTTCAACTTTTTACAGCAAATGCAAACCAATCCCGTTACCCAATCCTCTACCTCGGCGTCGTCATCACCACCCCAAATGCTCTCAACACCGCCGGCGAAATCATGAAACAGATCGCCTGGTACTAGCTCGCCTTCACTGTACCACAACGACTCCCAAAAATTGAATCTACGAGCAATACTCCTCGGATCAAAAGATGTCGTTTTGGATCAACGAAATTCTAAATCGCGACCTCAATTGAAGAGATTGGGAGGGGAAAAAAAGAGCGGTGGCGAATCGTGGTGTGGTGTGCGACAGTGGTGGCGCACGCGGAGCTAAAACACTTAGGATTTTAGGCTCGACGTCGAGGCAGTGGAGGTCCTCGTCGGAGGAGGAAGAGAGAGAAGGTTTGTGGGTGGATTTGCAGGCGAAGGTGGTGGTAGTGTTTGTGGTGGTGGGCTGGTGGAAAATGAAGAGGATGATGGTTTTTTGGACATTTCACTCTTTAGTCCTCAAAAAAAAAAAAAAATTTATCGATGTGGCTCCACGTGGACGTACAGTAGCGTCTTAGTCAGTGGACACATCACCAAAACAGTAACCGGGCCTCAAAATCGTCTAATGGGCATATTTTGTAAACTTTATTGGACTTACAAAGCAAAAATGGAGCCCGAAAAGTTAAAGGGCATAATGCAAACTTAGCCCAAATTATAGGGCAAAAAAAGTAATTCCCCCGAGTTTTAAATACCTTTTAACATATTGGATGATTTTAATATTAGTCCAGTATTCATGTACGGAACAAACATTTTGAAATTGTGGATCGGTTGATACACATTCGTTGTTAACTTCTCAATGTTACTTTAACAACGTCCAGAATAATAATACAGCGGAAAATAAACAAATGCAAAATGTAAGAAGTAAATATATTAATATTAACTTCCGAGCCGTAGGCAAAATACCACAAGGGTTTATCAAAATATGTTTCTCACAACTCTCAAGCTCCTCACTCTTGAATTGCTCGAACTCAACAAAGCAGACAAGAATTGTCCTTTCAATTCTAAACCTAGAACTAATTGAACAACTCACAAACTTTGCAAAAGCAAGACAACACTCAACAACTCGTGAATTAATCTCTTGGATTTATTATCTATTGTCTCGTGTTTGTCTTGATGTACTTCACACCTATATATAAGTTCTTGACTTGGACTTCAAGGTGTGTTGTACACGATTGGTAATTCCTTCAGTTTCCTTATCGAACTCCTCTTCCTTGTTCTCGCTGTTCTTCTTGAATAATAGTTTCTTTGTTAGTGAACTAACTTAGGAAATACTCCTCCTTCAAATCAGAACTCAACTTGGATGTTTCCTAGTTGCACTCGAACACCTATTTCCTTATATGTCGAGCGGTTAGCTTTAATTAAGGAAACTTCTCTTTATGGAAACTTTGAGTGATCAACCTATGACAAGTTTGTTTCCTGAATAATAACCAAAGACAATCACAATTGTGGAACTAGATTAGTTAAGTGAATAAGGCAAAACAGTAATTAAGATATTCAAAACAAGATTATAAAACAGATTCTGCCAGCCAATGTTACTCTAACATTGACCTACTAACATTGCCAGAATACTCACTTTCAATCTTTCCTTTTTGCCTTACTTCACAAAACCCTAGAAAATGTCTCCTTAGATCAAATATTCAGAACAAACTTAATCAACTTTGCGGTAAATCTTAAAACAAGTAACTCACCCTTAATATCAGGAGAGTCCAACACAATGTTATTCTAACATTGATTTTTCCAATGTTGTCATAACATCCGTCTGTCACAATGTTAACTTAACATTGGCTCCAGTCGAATGTTCTAACATTGAATTTCCCAATGTTACCTTAACATCATATATCAGCTAACACCTGCAGACAGAGTTAGTACTTGACAGAAGTTCAAGATTTCATAAGCAAAATCACAAAGTACCCATAAGCAGAATACTTAATTACAGGCCATAACTGTTACAAGGAACACACTCCTTGATCAAAATAAAGAAAGATAAGAAAATAGAAACAGTTCATGCAAAAACAGAAATAGTTCAAAAAAAGCTAAGAAACAGAAAATTTAAAACTCAGAAATTAAAATTTGATCTACTCTCCCCCTTTTGTGAGGAAGGCATATCCCTTAGATTCTTTCTGAGGCTGTCAATCTCCTCAAGCCTAACTTGCTTGTCGGCAATCTCCCTTCGGGTGTCCTTGTACTCTCTGTCCAACCAAATGAGGGTCTCCTCCACAAAGGTATCAGCAATTACTAAGCAGCTGTCCCCACTGGCTATAGGAACTGAAGAAGCAGCAAACTTGTGAGTCTTCTTCTTCTTCTTCTTCTTCTTCTTCTTCTTCTTCTTCTTCTTCTTCTTCTTCTTCTTCTTCTTCTTCTTCTTCTTCTTCTTCTTCTTCTTCTTCTTCTTCTTCTTCTTCTTCTTCTTCTTCTTCTTCTTCTTCTTCTTCTTCTTCTTCTTCTTCTTCTTCTTCTTCTTCTTCTTCTTCTTCTTTCTGGTTGGTCCAGCTGCATCCTTAAGATTCCATGGAAGATCTTGAATCCTCACCTGTGTGAAGTAGCTCCTGGTGATAGGCATTCTGGCCTTGTTCTTGATCCACCCCACTGTCTTCAAGGTCTTAAACCCTTGTTTCACCAGTATGCTCGATATCAGAGAGGGATATGGAATGATTTCCTTTGTTTTTGTTGTGACCTCCTTCATAGACCTCAAAACCTTTTCCCCTATATTGACATTCAGACCATTCTTCAACTTAAACACTAGCTTTGCAGACTCCTTAGTCATCATTGTTGTGTTGGAAGATGGAAGCCAGGTGTAGGTAGAAATCTTGTGCAGTACAACACTCAAAGAAGTTAGCCTTGTTGTGGGAAAGCTGTCATTCCATTTCATGGTCAGTCCACCAGTGAGATCTGTGATGATCTCATCCATGCTTGGATCCTCTGATTCTTCTGGATCAGGAAGTCCCCATGCTTCATTGATAATGGAGGGGCTAATGTCGAAGACACCCTTCCTACCCCGACTTTCCATACTTGGGAGAATTCTTGTGGCACACCCATTGAGAGAGGTTCATATAGAACTCTTTTATGACATTTGGGACATAGGATGAATGATTCATCACTGACCCCATCACACCTCTTGCTTTACAACAGTTCATAAATTATGTTTTCTTTAAAACTGCCCTCCACTATTTCCCTTTCCTTGTGGATTACCCTTGCTTGATAAGGCTCCCATTGCTCTTCTGCCTCCACAGACACATAGAAGTCAGAATATGGCTTCTTGGGATACTCACCCTCTAGGACATCACATTACTCCTCACTGTCAGATGTTGGAGTAACATCAGCAGGGTCTTCTGCCACAAGTTCTTCTTCATCCTTAGTATCCTCCCCCTCTTCCTCATTTACCTTTTCTTCTTATTCCTCCTCCTCTTCTTCTTCTCCTTCAGCTTCTTCTGACTCAGACTCAGAAGCAACTACTACTTGCTTAGCCTTCCTTTTTTCTTGCAGAGTAGCTAGAGCAGTAAGAGTAAGGCTCTCTTCTTCTTCTTTCTCACTCTCATTATCCTCATCAACATTATTAGTAGGGATACTCTCAGTAGTATCTAACCCAGCAACAGTCTCCTCACCCTGATTGTTCTCAGCATCATAGGTATTCTCCTCAAGAATCATACCCTCCTCAGCAACAACCTCATCATTCTCCTTATGAACATCCTCAGACTCACCCACAACAACAACATGGGCCTCATTCTCCCCCTCAATATCAACTTCAACAGATAAAGTTTGAGTAGGGTTAGCCATCATTACCTTGTTTTATGTGTTGGTGGGAGTGGAAGTGTTCTCAACAACTTCTTATGTTGAACCAACATTACCCTTGGCTGATTTATTTCCTTTGCACCGTTGATAGGTAGTTTTCCTTTTTGCAGCAGCGGCGACGACGGATTCAGTAGATGCATGCCTAGTATTGTACCTCCGTGGTTACTCAATCTTCTCATCAGCATTTGCAAGGGCATCAATTGAAGACTTGCGGGCCATTGTTAGAGTAATTTTGGAGAGGAAAAAAAAGAGAGGTTGAGTTCAGAAATTTTGATTGCACAATTTTGAGTTAGAAAGCGTGAAGAATTAGAAAAATCTAGGGCAAAATATATAGCAATCGACTCTGAAGAGTGGTGATAGTGGTGTTGTAACGTGTTACCAAAATAATCAGACCACTTACACACGCTCCCGCTCACAGTACTTACCCACGTGTCAGTGTTAGATTAACACGTGACCAGAGCAATTTCCTTAATTGACAACTTATAAGTCACATCGTTGGAATGTTGGACTAACATTGGTATGTTAAGAGCAGGGCAGGAAGTTGGAGGTGCAGGACTTTCATCCAAATAGCTTCACGCGGGAGCGTGAGATATTACTAAATACAGATCTAAAACTTCATCAAAGCACATGAGTACACAAGACACGGTTTAAGATCATCAGTATGAGTAAGTAACACTTCTGACAGAAGAAACACACTGATAGTAGACATGAATATCCAGGAAAAATTCATTCCCATAGCATAAAAGATCACAATCCAATGTGTTTACCTGCAGTATAGTCACCCAAAGTGCGTGCCTCAACACATGAATTAGGATACTACTCCCCCTAAGCCCAAACCGACACAACAATAAGATGCAAACTATGAATGAATGCAACAATGTTAGATCAACATTGGAAGATGGTAACCAAGTACAAAAAGCTACACTGACTTAAATCGGACATATCAATTTTGAATCTTTTACTATTATCATAAAACTCTTTTTGAACTAAAGCTGAGAAATGTTAAAAAAGGATAATATAATCACTGAATGTGGGCAGCACATGACTCCTCACACCCCATCAACTTTATTATCAGCTACAGATTAGGCAAGTACAAAGGAATTGAATGAGGACAATACACTTATCGTATACTTCATCACCCCAACTGCTTATGCATACTTGTTGACCAACCTGTTTACAAGAGAAACACCAAGTGATCAATGCTACTGAATGTGAGGCAGTCGAAACTCCAAAAATTCTAGTAGAAAGGATCACCATCATACATTTCCTTGGCCAAAAATAACAGAAACATGAAAATAAGCACAACTGAATCACACTGAAGCTCTCAACATCATGTACCCCAGCTTCTCTTCATGCTCAGTTTAACCTAAACATGGATAAGTCACAACTGAATAACACCAAAGTAGTGAACTATGTGCATCCCAACTTCTCCTGATGTTAGGTTAACATTCTCAGACCAACATCAGAGTTTTTACTTTACAAAACTTTTGATATGAACTTGTTCACCAGTCAATTCAGTCATTTGCGTAGGTTAACCACACAACTCAAAAGATGACAAACAAAGATGTAATATGCAAGAAAGAAAGAAAGCAAACACGAAAATAAAAGAATTACAGACACACCACAACCAATAACCAGTGCTAGACAATGGTGTTATGTCAACACTGGTGATCTGACATTCTTACACAATGCACAAGCCAAGAGAATTCCTCAAACTGAAGAACCTCTCAGAATCTAAAGGCTTAGTGAACATATCAGTAATCTGATTGTTTGTCTCAATGTGCTCAATGTCTATTAACTTGTCCTCAACCATGTTTCTCAGATAATGATGCCTTATGTCTATGTGCTTAGTTCTAGAATGTTGCACAGGATTCTTAGAGATACTGATAGCACTAAGATTATCACAGAACATAAGTAAGGTATCACTATCCAACCCATAATCCAACAACATGTGTTTGAGCCACACAAGCTGGGTGACACAACTGCCTGCTGCTATGTACTCAGATTCACAGTGGATAGAGACACACAGTTTTGCTTTCTGCTATACCATGAGACCAAATTGTTCCCCAGATAAAAACATCCTCCAATTGTGGACTTCCTATCATCAACATCACCTGCCCAGTCTGAGTCACTGAAACCCACAAGGTTAGTGTTAATGTCAAATGAATACCAGATGCCAAGGGAAAAAGTTCCAGATATGTATCAGAGGATTCTCTTCACAGCAATCAAGTGGGACTACTTTGGACATGCTTGGCACCTTGCACATACACAAACAGAGAACATTATGTCAGGCCTAGAAGCAGATAAGTAAAGCAAACTTCCTATCATTGATATGTACAATGTTGGATCAACATTGGTTCCAGTTCCATCTCTGGTGATCTTGACCGAGGCAGACATGGGGGTCTTACAAGGCTTTGAATCTGCAAGTTCAAACATTTTCACCAAATTCTTTGCATACTTCTCCTGGTTCAAGAATATGCCTGTACATGTTTGTCTTATTTGGAGACCAAGAAAGAAATTTAATTCTCCTATCATACTCATCTCAAATGTTCCTGTCATGGATTCAACAAAATTTTCCAAAATAGAATTGTTAGTAGAACCAAACACTATGTCATCAACATAAATTTGAGCTATACAGATATCAGAATTTTTCTTTAAAACAAATAGTTTTCTGTCTCCTTCACCTCTAACAAAACCAAGACTTAAGAGAAATTCAGCAAGTCTTTCATACCATGCTCTAAGAGCCTGTTTAAGACCATACAGAGCTTTCTTTAACTTGTACACATGATTGGGGAACTTAGGATCAGTGAATCCCTTAGGCTGTTCTACATATACTTCCTTATCAATCAACCCATTTAGGAAATCGCCCTTCACATCCATCTGATATATTTTATCTTAAGACAGCAAGCAATGGCTAGAAGTAACCTAATAGATTATATCCTAACTACTGGAGCAAAAGTCTCATCAAAATCTATACCTTCAACCTGAATATACCCCTGAGCAACAAGTTTGGCTTTGTTCCTAACAATTACTCATTCCTCATTACTTTTGTTTTTAAAGATCCATTTAGTCCCTATTACATTTACATCAGGTGGTCTAGGTACCAAGATCTAGACATTATTTTTCGTAAACTGTAATAGTTCATTCTGCATGGCATTAATCCAAAAGTTATCTATAAGAGCTTCAGATACATTTTTAGGTTTTATGGCAGAGACAAAACATGAGGCATTATCAACGCTACATGTGAAGTTTATACATACACACAATTTAACCATATCTCTATAATTCAGTCTCTCTTTGTTGCGTGTCCTTACCCATTCAATGATCTCACCTATTACTTGAGATGCTGGATGGTCTTTCTGAATCCTAGCAGGGGGATCTCTTCTAGATTCAGTGCCACCTTCGTTTTCTGAGCCAAACTCTTCTGTTGTTAGTCTAACATCCGATCTGGTTGGTGTTAGTCTAACATCCATTTCTGTCTGCTGCTCAGTGGTCCCAGCTTCAAGTTCCAGTGTTGGAATAACATTCTCAGTTTCCAATGTTGGTCCAACATTAGAAACTGAAATGCCACCAGTACCTGTTTCAAAAGTGAAATCATCAAACACAATATTCACATATTCTTGAACAGTCTTTAATCTAGGATTATAGACTCTAAAAGAAGTATTGTTGGCAGAGTAGCCTACAAAGATGCATTTCTCACTTTTTGGATCAAATTTACTCAGATAATCCCTATCATTTAACAGATAACAGTCACATCCAAACTCATGAAAATATGCAATATTTGGCTTTACACCCTTCAAGATTTCACAAGGAGTCATATTAGTTCCAGGTATGAGATACACTATGTTACTAATGTGACAAGCAGTATTTAAAGCTTCGGCCCAAAGTCTTTTAGATAAATCTTTAGCATTCAACATAACTCTGGCCATTTCTTGAAGAGTTCTATTTTTTCTTTCTGCAATACCATTTTGCTGAAGAGTCTTAGGAGCTGAATATTCATGAAAGATGCCTTTAACATTACAGTAGCTGTCAAAACTAGCATTCTTAAATTCCTTTCCATGATCAGACCTAATCTTAGGCACATAAGAACCATATAACGTTTTGATGCTAGCACAAAGAATTTTGAACTGATCAAAAGCTTTAGATTTTTCTCCAAGAAACTTTACCCATGCATATCTAGAGAAATCATCTACAATAACAAAGGCATATTTCTTACCACTCAAACTACTTACCTCAACAGGACCCATTAAGTCCATATGAAGCAATTCAAAACACCTACTAGTTCTAGGAGTAGCAGTCTGTACCTGTAGGGGTGTATGAACAGCTCTGGTGTGCTTACCTTTGAGGCAATCACTACACACAAGCTTACCTGGACTGGTTAGCTTAGGCAAACCTCTTACAGCATCAACTTTCTGTAATTTCTCCAAGTTTCTATAGTGCACATGTCCTAGCTTCCTATGCCATACAGAAGCTTCATCTATCTTGGCATGGAAACATTATGCTTCTTTCTGAGCCATATAGCAGTTGTCTTTAGATCTAGTACCTGTCATAACAAGAATATTGTCACTATCATAAACATCAAAAGACACTTTGTCAAAAGTAACTAGCAGATCATCATCACAGAGCTGACTAATGCTAATTAAATTCTCTTTTAACCCATCAACCAACAGAACATCATTGAGTGGTGGAAATCCTTCAACATTGAGTGTCCCATTTCCAATGATTTTCTCTTTGGTGCCTCCTCCATAGGCGACAGTTCCAAAACTTAGGGGATTAATCTGTTTAAGATTCTCTTTGTTGCCTGTCATGTGTCTTGAGCATCCACTGTCAAAGTACCACTTACCTGAAAGGCTAGAGTAAACAGCAGAGAAAACCACATTGCACACAATCTTGATCTTAGGGGATTTCACCTTTTCAACCCAAGTTCTACCTTTCTGTCCAGAACCTAATGTTGGACTAACATCAGGAACAACTGTTGGTTTAACATTAGCCACATAAGCTGTTTTCTTACCACTCTCTTTCAAATATTTTTTTACAGAATGGCTTAATATGACTTGGTTGAAAACATTATTGACAGATAAACGTAGATTTACTTTTTGCTATGTTGACATAACCAGAACTCAATTTTGAAGATTCTTTGACAAAGCTGGTTTTACGGTAGGAAGAATTCACATCAGAAGAGGAAGATTTCTCAACAAAACCTTTCTCAACAAAACCTAGACCATTTGTACGTG
Source organism: Linaria vulgaris (assembly GCA_948329865.1). Lineage (NCBI taxonomy): Eukaryota > Viridiplantae > Streptophyta > Magnoliopsida > Lamiales > Plantaginaceae > Linaria > Linaria vulgaris. The sequence goes on along the minus strand of OX415249.1, from coordinate 6,555,842 downwards.
CATTACCCATGTTCAGTACCTCATCAAGTTTTGCAAGTTCCTGAATTCCATTTTGCAATGATCTCACTGTCCTTTTTGAGTTTTTCTTTTACCTCTTTCAACTCAGCTTCTGTTCTGTCAAGATCTCTTTCATAGAGTTTCATCATGTTCTTCAAATACTCAATATCAAAATTCAGGGCTTTATTACTTTTGATGAGCATTATATTCTCTCTTTCAAGTTTGATGAATGTAGAATGAAGATCATCTATGATTTCCTCATGAGACTGTTCTTCACCCAAGCAGTATTCCTCCTCCAGATCAACTGAACCATGAAAACAATCAAAGTTAGTATCATCAGAGTAAATATCGGAATTAACCTTTAAGTCATTGTTGTCCTAATTTCCAAAGAAGATCTCATGTGCTGTTGTTGGTTCCTCAATGTTAAAGTAACATTGTGGGCCATTGCAGTTCCTGGAATCTTCTCTTGACCAGTTAATCTGAGTGTAGAGCGCAGCAGTGTTGATTTCTTCTGAGTGTTCATCAGCACTTGATCCAGAGTTGAGATCAGCTCCATCAAAATCATCTACATAAACCCAATGAGAGTTCCCTCTTGCTCGGAGGGTGTTAGTACATTCATGTTTAAAATGACCAAACCCTTTACATTCATAGCACTCGACATCTTTCAATTTTTCATCATCTTGAGGAGTGCTCTTTGATGCCATGTATTTTTTGAATTTAGGAGGTAGCCTCTTATAACCAGGACTAGCATTACCAAATTGCTTTTCTTTGCCTTTATCTTTGTAACCTAATTTTCTAAGCATCTTGGTAATGTTTCCATAGTTAGAGGATATCAATTCATACTCATCATCATCACTTCCTACGTTATCTGAACCAGTTCCAAGTAGGGCTAAAACATGTTATTTACTGGACTTACCTAGAAATTCTAGCTCAAATTCTTTCAAAGTGTTCATTAAGGTTTGAAAATCCATATTTGCAAGATCTCTAGACTCCTTCATAGCAATTCTTTTGACAGAGAATTTAGTAGACAGGGATCTGAAGGCTTTGTAAACCATGGTTTTATTAGAAATAACAAATCCTAGGTTTTGACATTGGTTAGCAATATCAAGAAGCTTCTCAAAATAGCTATCAATGCTTTCATCTTCACCCATCACTATTTTTTAAAAATCTTGAAGCAACTTCCTATGTTTAGAGTCCCTCACAGCCACATCTCCATCACAATGTAGTTCAAGAATATCCCATGCAGATTAGCTGTCGTGCAATTTTGAATAAGTTTAAACATGTGATTACCTACCCAGCTAAAAATAGCATTGGGAGCCTTTTCATTGAAGTTGTAGAGAGAAATCTCATTGGTTGTCCATTGTCCTTTGGGTTTAGGCACCAGATCAGCATATCCATCTCTTGGCAAATAAGGAATGGTGTAGCCTTCCAGAACCGATTCCCATGCTCTCAGGTCAATGGATTTGATGTGGACCCTGAGTCTGATCTTCTAGTATGCATAATTGTTTGGTCCTTCCAACACTGGCAATCTCCTGGTATTGAGGTTGGAGTTGTCCATCTTGTCGTATCAACGCTAAACACCGGTGAAGTTGGTGCTTGGCTCTTGATATCAATTAAAATTATTGATCGGTTGATATGCGTTCGTTGTTAATTTCTCAATGTTACTTTAACAACGTTCAGAATAATAATGCAGCGGAAAATAAACAAACGCAAAATTTAAGAAGTGAATATATTAATATTAACTTCTGAGCGGTAGACAAAATACCACAATGGTTTATCAAAATATGTTTCTCACAACTCTCAAGCTCCTCATTCTTGAATTGCTCGAACTCAACAAAACAGACAATAATTATTCTCTCAATTCTAAACCTATAACTAATTGAACAACTCACAAACTTTGCAAAAGCAAGACAACACTCAACAACTCGTGAATTAATCTCTTGGATTTATTAGTTCTTGTCTCGTGTTTGTCTTGATGTACTTCACACCTATATATAGGTTCTTGACTTGGACTTCAAGGTGTGTTGTACACGGTTGGTAATTCCTCCAGTTTCCTTGTCGAACTCCTCTTCCTTGTTCTCGCCGTTCTTCTTGAATAATAGTTCTTTTGTAAGTGAACTAACTTAGGAAAGACTCCTTCTTCAAATCAGAACTCAACTTGGATGTTTCCTAGTTGCACTCGAACACATCTTTCCTTATATGTTGAGCGGTTAACTTTAATTATGAAAACTTCTCTTTATGGAAACTTTGAGTGATCAACCTATGACAAGTTTGTTTCCTGAATAATAACCAAACACAATCACAACTGTGGAACTAGATTAGTTAAGTGAATAAGACAAAACAATAATTAAGATATTCAAAACAAGATTGTAAAACAGATTCTGTCAGACCTTCTAACATTGACAGAATACTTGCACTTTCACATTTGTTAAGGACTTATTTATTTAGAGCATTAACAATAGATACTATGATATTATATAGTTTTAGATATATTTAACCAATGTTATTCTTATATAAACCCAATAGCATACATTTCATCTCGCTAGCTAAAGTCGTAATTCATTAAATGATACAAACTTAAGACCTTTTTGGAGCATTTAGAAAAACTCATTCACATTGAATAATAAAAACAAACCCAAAATAATATAGCTATATATGGATTATGTCAATTATTTCAAATGACGATTGATGAATTTTCCAAAATTAACGAGACAAGAAACGTGGAGTACTTCCTAAATAGTTCTTTTTCATCAACGTTTTGTGGCGTAGAGAAATGCTTCTTCTATGTATATTATACTTTTTATAAGGTGCTTTTGAAAAAGATATTGTGAGAAAGGCAACATCACATATAATCATGTCGAAAGTAGGCATGACACGTTTTAATCGGCTAGTACTCGTGATTGAATTAATAGGGTTACCACAACTTTAATGTCGATATGTTTATCATTATATGGCAAACATTGAAAAGAAATATGAGTTAATGTGTTGCTTATGATTGACCTCGTCTGAGGCCTTTTTTATTTATTTATGCACTACTTAATTGTAAAATGGTGATACACGCTATAAATTCCCACGAATAAATACTTTTGTGCCCCTCATATTGTCCATCTTAATTGTATTGAATCAAAAAAATTAAATCTCTACGGGATATACAAACAATTACCAATTGTGTGCGGAGTGCGAACTTGACAATGTACAAATATAGACCAAAGTGTAGTTTGGGTGTGTATATATTTGGATCTGCAAAACATAATTTTTTCCGTAGTATTTTATTTTTTTACAAAAATGAAATCCGTTGAAAGAATCTGATTGATGAGTTTCAATTTCTTTCAGTGTTGAGATGGAGAATAATTTGGTTTTTTTATATAGGTGGAATTTTTTAAATTTCTTGATTCATGCGTTTGTGTGACAATATGATATATATATTATATGAAGTTACTATGGTATAATGTCTTTTGGTGAATACTATATGATATAAATTCAAGAGAGTGACGTTGCTAAACCCCATACAACTACGACACATTTGGATGCCCTATGAGGACAAACCCCCATAATATAATATCATGATTAAGGTAAGATAAATGAAATAATATTACATTTGGATGCAAAATAAATTCTCAATCTACCACCACAATCTGCCTTAAACACATGTTTGGTTGCATATTGATGCAGTCGAGAAAGCGTTGTAGTTTATGGTGAAACGGGATCATCCCAAGATGAGAGGCTGATTTTGGCTCGGTCCGTTTTTGACGTGCGAATAGTCAAATTTTATTCGAAACGGGTCAACGAACCATAGTAATAATCTAAAGATCATTCAGGGAGCAGATTTTAGCCAAATTCCTTCGTTTAGGCCTCGAAAAGGCCGTTTTGCCGTTTTTAGTAATTTTCGTTTCAGTTATATCTTTATTTCTAGAACTCGGAATTGCATTCCGTTTGTTGGAGCGTGTTCCTTATGAGTAGCACTTTTAGTTTATGCTTTTATTTCGATTTTTTCCTTTTTTGGAAAAAAATGTTATTTCCTATTTTAGTTATGGTTTTAGGGTATATATTCTATGTAAACCCTAAGAAGACATTCAGTTGATTATTGAATAAAGTTTTGAGAGTTTCTCTCTTTTTGCATCAATTTCTTGGTATTTTTCGTGAATCAACAAGCTTTTAATTTTCGTGTGTCGTTCCTATCTTTCCTATAAGCTTCCGCTACGTCACATATACTAATTAACACAACTTACTTGAATTACTAAAATTGCCCTTAAGTTATGTACCTCAAAAATAAGTCAAGTATTGGGAGAAGGTAAATTAAGGATAGAAGTGGTAATTCAATAGCTGGTAGAGATAATTTAAAAGGAGAAATGCTCTAAAAGATACACTTATTTAGGGTCCATCACCTTTTATTTGCCAACCAAATATGATATAAATCCATATAATTTTATTAATATGCCCTATTAAGGACATCCAAACGTGCCGATGTAAGTTTGAAACCTAAAGAAAGAAGGATTATTTTTTTCCCAAAAAAATCTGCATATATTTATATACGTCACACTTTAAAGATTCAATTCCTCGATGATTGAACTTTTTGAGGGCAGAACGAGGATAATTAAACGATTATTTGTGTCCAATTAAGCCCAAGATTCACCTTGTCAGTGCGCCTATACAAACAGCCTATACTACCAATCTCTTTTATTTTTTAAACAAAGATTTATGGTTGACAAAACGTTTACTAGATGATTAATTTGAAAACCCCGACAGTTCAATTTCAGGGTGCTTTATTTTCACCAGCTGCGCCACATGTTATAATTAAGTTGCATAAGATTTAGCATATAATCATATCTTATATTTTGTTTTTACCGCATATATAATCGAAATACTAAGGTACCAAAAAAATATTACGAGTCCAAAACGAAATCAAACGAAATAATTCTCTTAAGATCTTGTGACGTCGTATAACTCCTTTTTAAAACTGGATAGGATCCATCAATTTATCTAGTAAACTAAGTTTATATCTAGATGCATCTATTTGTTGAATATGACACATGGCAGGATGTTAATGGGTCCATAAACATCTCACACGAGTCACACCTTGTAATAACACTATTGAATAATCGGACGATTCCAAGGCGATGTCGATTTGACCGCTCGATCTTAGCTTCAGATCGCTTAGCATTCACTTGATTGACAAATCGACTGATTGTCCGATCTTTATGTCTAGAACTTCGATAGGTCCAAACCATGTATAATCTCGATTAGTCCTAAGTGGAATACTAATTTGACAGAGCAAGATTTCCAACGTATCGTCCAAACCATGACAATTCAGTGAATTATCAGGTGTATGGTTTATGACGTATAATTATGGAATTCTTGCTTGTTATTCTGTTAGAAAGAGTGATTTGATTGGTTGGAGCAATACTAAGAGCACTGGGGAGACATAAGCAAATTAAAGAAAACTTGGTGCTGTCGTGCTAAGATTCCAACATCAAAATTTGGTAGATTCCCACTTCAGATCAATAGGGAAAAGATGCATTATCACATATTAAAATTCTTTTACTTTCATCTACTCATTCATATCACCAATATATAAGCTGATTCTTTAGAATCGCATATGTCATTAATTTTGAGTCTCTCTCTCTCTTTTTTTTTTTTGGATAAATGGTACCTCGTCCAAATAAGTACAAGTCTACACTTATTTGGATAATGTATATGAAAGTGCAAGGTATTCTAATATCAATGTTATGCGATGTTGGGACAACATTGAGGATAACATTGAAACCAGAGAACCTGCGTGAAAACTGTTATTTAACTGCTTAATTTGAGTTTTGCCTTTATTCACTTATTAATCAAGTTTCACGGTTTTAGTTGTTTATATTTATGTTCATGAAGGTATCTTAATCATAAGGAAGAGTTTTAGAAGATTCCTTACTTGAAGTTTCCATAATTCAAGTTAAGTTGAATAGTAAACTCAACACGGTTTGCAAAGAAGGAAACAATTGGAATTCAACTGTAACTAGGATTCTTTCCAAGATTACTCCGAATTGAAGAAGGTGTGTTGCCTTATTAGTACTCTAATAAAGGGAACACTTACTCAAGAAAGAGAACGAGTTCACAAGGAAGTCCAATTCAACAAGAAAACAACAAGAGTTACCAAAACTGTGAACCACGCACCTTGGAGTGCAAGTTTCAAGAAACTTATATATAGGTGTGAAGTTCATCAAGATGACTACAAGACAGTAGTACTAAATAATCCAAGAGATTAATTCTTCGTTGTATTGTCTTCGTCTTGCTTTTGCGAAGTTTTTGTATCAACTACTTTAAGTCTAGTTCTTAGAAGTTAAGTAGTTCGTGTTTGTCTACTTCGTTGAGTCCGATCAACAAAGAGCGTGAGTGAATTGTTGTGAGTAACATTTTGTTAAAACCTTTATTGGTTATTTCGCCTAAGGCTAGGAAATTTTTAATAATATTGAAAACTTCTGAAAATTACAACTTCTTGTGTTCTTTATTTCTGCTGCATATTACTCTAATCAAGAAGATCATAATAGAGTTAAGGCAACGCCAGCCTAACTCTCAAAGTTGTTGTGTCAATCCACGCTCCGACAATATCAATTGGCGTCAGAGTCGAACACCGACTACACTGATGGTTTGGAGGTGATACGATACAATGGCCAGTGTCAATCCTAATACCAACATGATTTCAGTTCTGGATGGCTCCAATTATGCATATTGGAAGATCAGGATCATGTCTCACATCAAGGCCATATATATTCTAGCCTGGCAATATGTGATCAATGGATACTCTCTTCCAACATTACCAAGAGATGGTGAAGGTGATCTAGTACCAAAACCAGAAGCAGATTGGACATCAACAGATGTAAGTCTCTATAACTCTAATGAAAAGGCTCTTAATGATATTTTTAGTTGGGTTAATCATCACATGTTCAAGTTAATCCAGAATTGGACAAAAGCCAAACATGCTTAGGATGTACTTGAATTACAATGTGAATGAGATTCTGCAGTTAAAGATTCTAAACATAGACAACTGCTTCAGCAATTTGAAAAACTTGAGATGGGTGAGGATGAAAATGTTGATAGTTATTTTGAGAAAATTCTTGATATTGCTAACCAATGTGAAATCTAGGTTTTTCCGTGACTAATCAAGAGATGGTTTATAAAGAAATGAGAACACTGTCATCTAAATTTGCTCTCAAGAAAATTGCAATGAGTGAATCTAGGAACCTTGCTAATCTATAGTTTCAAGTCTTGATGAATACTCTTAGAGAATTTGAGATGGAGCTTACCTCACAACCTAGCAAACATAGGGATATTGCTTTAAGAGGAATAAGTCTTGACAATGAAAGTGATGATGAGTGTGAATTAATTTCTTCAAACTATGGTAAAATTACTAAGAAATTCAATAAGCTGAACTTTAAAGGAAAAGGTAAAGAAAAGAATCTTAGTAATAGTTCTCCTGGTTATAATAAATTACCTCCTAAGTTTGTTAAGTACATGGCATCAAAACCTACTCCTTTAGAAGCTGATAAGTTAAAAGATGTTCAACATTTTGAATGTAAAGGATATGGTCACATGGCTAATGAACGCACTAACACTCTTAGAAACGAGGAAATTCTCATTGGGTTTGTGTAGATGATTTCAATAATTATGACTTTAGTTCTGAAGAAGCTGAAGAACAATCAGAAGAGATTCACACTGCTGCGCTACTCACTCAGATTGACTGGACACCAGAAGACTCCCAGAACTACCTCGGATCTCAATGTTACCCCAACATTTATGATCCAACATCATAACATGAGACCTTCTTTGCAGATTCGGATGAATATAATGCTAATATTGAACCTAATCTTGTGTCTAACAATGAAGAATCTAACTATGATTGTTTCATGGCTCAGTGGATCTGGATGAAGAATATTTATTTGAAGGTGAAATATCCCAGGAGGAAATCATTGAAGACCTAAAGTCTACCTACCACAGACTGCTGCTTGAGAATCACAAACTTATCTAGAGCAAGAAAAGCTTTAAGGAAGAGATTGGATGCATGAAGGAGATGATGAAACTGTATGATAAAGACCTTGACAAAACTGGGGCTGAACTGAAAGAGGTTTTACCTAAATAATGTGATCCCTTTAACTGTTGGAACATTTACCTATGGAGGAGGCACCAAAGGGAAAATTATTGGAAAATGAGTACTGGATGTTGAAGGATTTCCACCACTCAAGGATGTGTTGTTGGCTGATGGATTGAAAGCAAATTTAATTACCATAAGTCAACTTTGTGATGATAACTTACTAGTTACTTTTGATAAAAGTTCATGTGATGTGTTTAATAGTGACAATGTCTGTGTTATGACAGGTACAAGATCAAAGGATAACTGCTATCTTGCTCAAGCTGAAGCTAAATGCTACCATGCCAAGGTAGATGAATCTGTCATGTGGCACAAGAAGTTAGGACATGTGCACTATTGAAATCTGGAGAAACTACATAAGTTAGATGTTGTAAGAGGTCTACCTAAGTTGACTAGTCCATTTAAAATTGTTTGTGAAGACTTTCTGAAAGGTAAAAAAACAAAAGTTGTTCATACACCACTCCAGTTACAAAGTACTAACCCTAGAACTAATAAGTGCTTTGAATTGCTACATATGGATCTCATAGGTCCTATTGAGGTTAGTAGCCTGAATGGTAAGAAGTATGCTTTTGTTATTGTTGATGATTTTTCCACTTATACATGGATTAAGTTTTTGAAAGAAAAGTCAAAAGCATTCAACATATTCAAGATTTTGCATGCTAGTATTAAAAATCTGTATGCCACTTATGTACGAAGAATTAGGTCTGACCATGGAAAAGAGTTTGAAAATGTAAGCTTTGCTAATTTTTGTGAAACTAGAGGCATTCTCCATGAGTTCTCTGCACCTAAGACACCTCAACAAAATGGGATTGCTGAGAGGAAGAATAGAACACTTCAAGAGATGGCTAGAGTAATGTTGAATTCTAGAAACTTATCTAAGAAACTCTGGGCTGAAGCTTTGAATACTGCATGTCATATTAGTAATAGAGTTTATCATAGACCTGGTACTACTATGACGCCTTATGAAATCTTGAAGGGTTCAAAACCAACTGTTACACACTTTCATGAGTTTGGAATTGACTGATAGAGATTATTTGAGCAAGTTTGACCCTAAAAGTGAAAAGTGTATATTTGTTGGTTATTCTCCTAATAGTGCTGCTTTCAGGGTCTACAATCCAAGACTGCATACTGTTCAAGAATCGATTAATGTCATTTTTGATGATTTAAGTGTTTCTGCAGGCCTTGAAGAAGTCACTGTTTCAGATATTGCTCCAACATTGGCCCCAACATTGAACACAGAAGCTGGAGATGTTGAACTGGAAACTGGAACAATTGTTGACTTAACATCAGAAACCCCCACTGTTAGGCCAACATCTGTACTGTCAGATTCTGAAGATGAAATAGTTCATGAATCCAGGAGAAATCCTCCTACTAGGATACAAAGAGATCATCCAGCCACTCAAGTAATTGGTCAAATTACTGAAAGGGTGAGAACACGCAACAAAGAAAAAGTTAATTACAGGGATATGGTAATGTTGTGTGTTTGTATGTCTTCTTCATATACTGTTGAAAATGCATCTTGTTTTGTGTCCTCCATTGAACCTAAGAATGTAACTGAAGCTCTTAAGGATAGTTACTGGATTAGTTCCATGCAAGAGGAACTCTTACAATTCACCAAAAATAGAGTTTGGAATCTAGTGCCTAGGCCTTCACATGTGAATGTAATAGGTACAAAAGGGATTTTCAAAAATAAAACTGATAAGAATGGTGTAATTATGAGAAACAAAGCTAGGTTGGTTGCACAAGGTTATACGCAGGTAGAAGGTATAGGTTTTGATGAGACTTTTGCTTCAGTAGCTAGGATAGAATCAAATAGATTACTTCTTGTTATTGCTTGCTGTCTTAAGATTAAACTTTACCAAATGGATGTTAAAGGTGCCTTTCTAAATGCTTTAATTGACAAAGAGGTTTACATAGAACAACCTAAAGGTTTTGTTGACCCTAAACATCCTGACCATGTGTACAAACTTGAGAAGGCTTTGTATGGCTTAAAACATGCGCCTAGAGCTTGGTATGAGAGACTAACTGATTTTTTGTTAGGTCTATGTTTCAATAGAGGAGATGGAGACAGAACATTGTTTGTCCTTAGAAAAAGCTCTGATATATGTATTGCTCAAATTTATGTGGATGATATAGTATTTGGCTCTACTAACAAGTCTACTTTAGACAAGTTTGTTGAGTCTATGACATGAACATTTGAGATGAGCATGATTGGTGAGCTTAACTACTTTTTGGGATTACAAGTGAAGTAGCTGGAGAATGGTATCTTCCTGAACCAGGAGAAGTATGCAAGGAATCTAGTGAAGAGATTTGAGCTACAAGAGTCCAAGCATTGCAAAACTCCTATGCCCTTTTCAGTGAAGATAACAAAAGATGGCATTGTCAACAATGTTGACCCAACATTGTACAGATCCATGATTGGTAGTTTGCTGTATCTCTCTACCTCTAGACCTGATATCATGTTTTTAGTATGTGTTTGTGCTAGATACCAAGCTGATCCAAGGCAATCTCACTTGATTGTTGTGAAGAGAATTCTTAGATATATCTCTGGAACTTCACCTTTAGGCATTTGGTATTCTTATGACACTAACACTAACTTGGTTGGTTTCAGTGACTCTAACTGGCAGGTGATGTGGATGACAGGAAATCCAAAAGTGGGGGTTGTTTCTATTAGGGAACAATTCGATCTCTTGGTATAGCAAGAAATAGAACTGTGTTTCATTATCAACAACTAAATCAGAATATGTAGCAGCTGGTAGCTGTGTTACCCAGCTTGTATGGCTCAAACACATGCTATCAGATTATGGTTTAGATAGTGATACACTTCTTATGTTTTGTGACAATCTAAATGCCATAAGTATCTCGAGTAATTCTGTCCAACATTCTGGAACTAGGCATATAGATAGGAGACATCATTTCTTGAGAGATATGATAGAGGACAAAGTGATCAACATTGAGCATACTGAGACAACAAATCAGATTGCTGATATAATTACAATACCTTTAGATAGTGAGAGATTCTTCAGCTTGAGGAAATCTCTCGGTATGTGCAATATGTGAGAATGTTGAGAAAACCAATGTTGACATAACACCATTGTCTAGCATTGGTATATTGGTTGTGGTGTAGTAATTATTCTGTTGTTTTCCTTTGTTGAATTTATTTCCTTGTGAGTCTCATTTAAACCTTGTTTTGTCATATTTGGTTTGTGTGGTTGAACTCTTTGATGAACAACTCTTTCTAGTTATCAGTTTCACATCTTTGTTTTGAAAAAATAATAAAACTCTTCTGTTTGTCTGAGGTTGTGATAGCCTAACATATGGAGAAGCTGGGGTACACAAAGTTCACTACTTTGATGTCTATTCAGTTGTGTCTTATTCATATGAAAGGTGTACAGGACATGTGGAGAAGCTGGGGTACATGATGTTGAGAGCTTCAATGTTATTCAATTGTGCTTATTTGCATGTTTCTGTTTGTTTGACCAAGAAACACACGAGGGTGATCCTTTATACTAGGGTGTTTGAGGTTTAGATTTCTTACATTTAGTAGCACTGATCACTTGGTGAATTCTTTTGAATACAGGTTGGTAAACAAGTATGCATAAGGAATTCGGGTGTTGGGGTGCATGATAAATAAATTGCCAACATTCAAGGCCTTTGTACTTGCCTAACTTGCTGTTTTTAATGTTGTTACTGGGGTGTGTGGAGTTCAGGCTGCCCACATTCAGTAGTGACATTAGCTTTGTGTTTAGCAACCTTCAGTTTTGGTTCAGCTGAGTTATGAAAATAATAAAGATTTTAAAGAGATGTGAATTGTGCTGGTTTGAGAAGTTCTTCATAAGTGTTTACCATCTGCCTATTTGCCATTACATTGTTGCATTCATGTAGAACTGCATTGTTTTCTTTCTTGCTATTGAGTTGTGCCGGTTTAGGCTTAGGGGGAGTATAATTCATGTATTGAGGCATACACTTTGGGTGACATACTGCAGGTGACACACTTTTCTGTGACTTTCTATGTTGTGGAAGTGAATTTTTCCTTGAACTCATAATTGCTTATCTCTGTGTGTTTCTTGTTATCTACGTTGCTTACTCATGATTTTGATCTGAACATTATGTTTGAGGTACTCACTTGCTATATTGGTTAAGTTTCAGATGTATTTTTGGATGCATCTCAAGCTCTCACATGAATTTGCCTTGGTGAAGCCTGTACCTCCACATTCTGGGTTGAATGTTATTGAATGTTATCCCAACATTGTGCACTCTCGCAGGCCAACATTGAAAATAAGAACTTATAAGTTTTCAAATTTTGAAAACCGCTCTGGTTACTTGTTACTTAAGCATTGACACGTGTACGCGAGAAAACATAATGGGAAGAATTTAATTGATAAACTGACATTAACTACCCACTAACATTCACTCTCTCTCCACTACTCGCGATTATATTAGGAATCATAACCCTTATTTCCTTATTTGTGCTTAAAATTTCTGCAATTTTACTTTATATTCTCAAAATTCTCTCATTTTTTCTCTGCAAATCTCTTTTATTAACAATGGCGAGCAAGTCTCCTATGGATACTCTTGCAGATGTTTCTCTAAGTAGTAAACCTACAGCTGCACGCACTCGCTCACACACTAGAGGTGATGCTGCTAAATTCGATGATGCTCAAGGTGCTACAAAAAGAACGGCGATTCCCTATGTGCGATGTGGAAAGAAATCCAAACAGGGAGAATCGACTTCAAATGTTGAGCCAACATCTGAGGCAACCACTCCAATCATCAATGAACCTGAAATCGAGGTAAATACGGTTGAACCTAACCCTGAGAATAATGTTGATATATCTGTTGAGGGGAAGGTTGCAGAATCTATGGATGATTTGGTGAAGGAGTGGGTTAGGGATCAAAAGAAAAAGAGCAAGGGTTCTGTTGAGAAGTTTGTTGGTGGTGGAAAAATGTCTGAGACTGCCAAGAAACGTGATGAGGCTAGGAAAAGGCAAGTTGAGAGATATGCTCAGAAAAGAGCTGTTGAAGCCAAGAAAAAGGCTGAAAAAAGAAAAGAATCTGCTACTGCTACTACTGAGAGAAAGAGGAAAGGGAAATAGGTTTTTGAAGAGGAAATTGAGGTTGTAGATGTTGAGGAAGAAGTGGAAAAGGAGGAGAAAGAAGAGGAGAAGACTGATGAAGAAGAGCAGGATGTTGCTGCTGATGTTAAGGCAACAGCAGAGACAAAAGAATACTCAGATGGACTATATGTGATTTACCCTGAAGATAAGGAGGACTACTTTTCTCTATTATCTTACCAAATATTTGGAGAAGAAGTGGGATTCTTTCAAGAGAAGGGAAATTCACCTTGAAAGAGTTGTAGAGATGGCTAGTTTTAAAGAACACAAAGTGATGGACTAGCTTGAAGCAAGATGGATTCATCAATCTGTGATGGAGTTGAATGATTATGCTCCTGAGATTGCTATGGAATTCTACCTAAATCTCTCCAAGTGTAGAGGAGATTACAGATCTCCAAAGTATGGAAAAGCTTGGGTGAGGGGGACAGTATTCAATATTGAACCCTACACCGTCAATAAGATCTGTGGATTCCCACTTGATGAAGAATCTAAGGACCCTTACTACAATAATGTGATTGAAGATTTGACATGAGGTTTGGGCAAAGTCTGGAAATATGCTCTGCCAACTACAAAACTCACTTCCCTTAGGGCTATCTTGCATAAGATTGCATGCTTCAATTGGCTGCCAAGTAAGAATGTTACTGTACTAACTAAGGAATCAACAATCTTAGTGTACAAAATCAAGAATGGGCTAGCTGTAAATATGGGGGAGAGGATTTTGAAGTCAAAGTCTGAAGTCAATAGAAGGTAGAATGGCATGCTGTCTTTTCCCTATCTGCAAAATTCTTATTGAGCAAGGATTGGAGACAAGTGCCAAAGTAGGCTGGATGAAGAATGAAGCTGAACTTACAATTCTCCCAAGTTACTTGTCTGGTTCAAGAGTGAGAGATATTCCATGGAACCCAAAGAGAAGAAGAAGGCTCAGGAGTTTGCTGGAACTTCAGTACCTATGTCCAAAGAGGAAGATTGCATGGTCATAACCTCAACTTTTGTGGATCATCTGCTGAACTGGTTCAAGGGGCATATTGCTAAAACTCAGAGAGAGATTGAGGACAAGAAGGAGCATCTAAAGGAGTTGGAGAGCTTGGTGAAAAACTTGGAGAAACTCCCTTCTTCACAAAAAATGGGGAGAGTAGTTCCAATTTTTTATTTTGTTTTCTGGTTTTCTGTTTTGCTTCTTGAACTGCTGTTATTTTTGTGTTGCTGGTACATTATCTCTATGTGTTTTGATTTGATCAAGGATCTTGTTCCTTGTTATTAGCTATGGTCTGTAACTCTAAGTATTGCTACATAACTCTAAGTATTGCTACATTTTAAACTGCTCTAACTGCTATTGCTTATGAAAGCAAATTTTGAACAGTTTTTCTGTTTAACCTTTTATGCAGGAAACTCATTGGTTTCAATGTTGAGACAACATTGATGAATGTTGGAGTCTGAACATCTTTTGATGTAGTGATGACATTAATACATATCTTTGTTATTTTAACTTTGAATATGTTAGTTTGCATTGAGGGGGAGCAGTTTAATAGTTTAATTTGTTTCTTGTTGATTCTAACTTTCTGGATATAAGACTTGACTGGAACATGTGTTGGTTTTGTTAAGAAAGGCAAAAGGGGGGAGATTGAAAGTGCAAGGTATTTTGGAATCAATGGTATGCGATGTTGGGACAACATTGAAACTAGAGAACCTGTGTAAAAACTGTTCTTTAACTGCTAAATTTGAGTTTTGCCTTTATTAACTTATTAATCAAGTTCCACGATTTTAGTTATTTATATTTATGTCGAGGAAGGTATCTTAATCATAAGAAAGAGCTTTAGACGATTCCTTACTTAAAGTTTCCATAATTCAAGTTAAGTTGAATAGTCAACTCAACACGGTTTTGCAAAGAAGGAAACAATTGGAGTTCAACTGTAACTAGGATTCTTTCCAGGATTACTCCAAATTGAAGAAGGTGTGTTACCTTATTAGAACTCTAATAAAGGGAACACTTATTCAAGAAAGAGACCAAGTTCACAAGGAAGACCAACTCAACAAGGAAACAACAAGAGTTACCAAAACTGTGAACAACACACATTGGAGTGCAAGTTTCAAGAAATCAATATATAGGTATGAAGTTCATCAAGATGATTACAAGACAATAGTGCTAAATAATCCAAGAGATTAATTCTTCGTTGTATTATCTTCGTCTTGCTTTTGCGAAGTTTTTGTACCAACTACTTTAAGTCTAGTTCTTAGACGTTAAGTAGTTCGTGTTTGTCTGCTTCGTTGAGTTCGATCAACAAAGAGCGTGAGTGAATTGTTGTGAGGAACGTTTTGTTAAAACCTTTATTGGTTATATCGCCTAAGGCTAGGAAGTTTTTAATAATATTGAAAACTTCTGAAAATTATATCTTCTTGCGTTCTTTATTTCTGTTGCATATTACTCTAATCAAGAAGATCATAATAGAGTTAAGGCAACGCCAGCTTAACTCTCAAAGTTGTTGTGTCAATCCACGATCCGACAATATCAGTATATATACATATATGTTACTAAAAGTGAATTATTGTAAGTTTAATTTTTTAGAAGAAATTATATACTTTATGTGAGGGGCGTACTGGAGAATATGTTATATATAAATGTCACTTCTTTTTATAAACTTGTCTAAGACGCCGATTACTCATTTTTCTCGTATTTGTAACTTTTCATTTTTAGACATTATTGAGGGAATACATATTTGAAAAGGTAAAGAAACATTGCGATTCTCTTAAATATTTAGCTAATTGAAATTGGATGTTCTATCTATAAAAATATAATATTATTGCATTACTCTATGACCTTTTAATATAATACTTGATCCGGAAAACGGGGAGATGAATTAATTTAACCCTTCTCCATCAAGAGGTTGTTAACTTGTCACTACATATTAAGCATTTAAAAAGCTTCCAAATTTAGACTGCTTACCATAAAACAAATCCTAGCCTGACTAGGAGAATGAAGAGCTTTATCAATTCGAGACGAATAATTTACTAACTTTTGTTATCACTTTGAATTCTTTGATGGGCGATTTTTTTGCCCGTTATTTTTCACCATCTTCAAGTTTTGCCCTTTTTTTGATCGGGCTTGTTTTTTGCCCTATAATTGTTTTTTTTTTGTTTAGAAAATGCCCGGCGGGCTCAGCTCTGGGCTTGGTCAGCCCAGTCAATTTTTTTTTTTATTATTTTTAATTAATAACTATATTTAATTTAATTATATTTTGATATAAATCATAAAAAAATTCTATAAAACCAAGTTTATTAAAAAATATTATCTTAAAATGTTTACTAAATTTATATTACTAGTAAAAATTACAAATAAATTATATATTGATCTAAATCATAAAAAAATGTATAAATTCAAGTTTATTAAAAAAGTTAATCTTAAAATGTTTAATAATTATATATATATACTAAAAAAACTAAATTTAAATTTATATTCACTAGTAAAAATTTAAAATGAATTTGTATTTACTAGTAAATATTAAAAATAAATTGATCTTCAATATTGTATTTAATTTTATTATTATTGATCTAAATCATAAAAAAGTTGTATATATTCAAGTTTATTAAAAAAAATTATCTTAAAATGTTTAATAATTTTTTTTACTAGTCAAAAAATAAAAAAAAATTATATTTACTAGTAAATATTAAAAATAAATATATTGCAATTATACATATTCTTTCTTAATAAACGTAATTACTCAATAAAATAATATATTTTTTTAAAAAAACAATTAACTACAGAATGCATATCGTCTTCCACTGCCGCCGCCACCACCACCATCATTCGCCCTACTCGTCGCCGCCCTCAACCTCCCCATCTCCACAAAAAAAAATTAGTACACTCTCTTCGCAAAATCCGTCACAACAAATAACAAAATTCGGACCAAATTAAACCAAACCCAGTTCGCAAAATCGAATCTTTTTTTCATTTCCGGCAAAGATAAGATGATGAGGAGATAACAACAAGAAGGTCTGAGGGATTATTACACAAAGGTTTTGTACGAGTTGTCAGATTTAGTATTGAACATCATGCGGTCCCCTATTCCGTCGATGGAGTTTTTCGATCAATCGGCGGCGATCCAGCGGCGGGCGTCGTTGCAGCAGATAACCCCGGCGGGGTTCGTGTTGATGTTGTGCGGATCTTTGTCGGGTTGGTTTTTGTCCGACAATGGTGTTGCGGCCGGCGGTGGCGGTGTTGCGGCCGACGGGTGGGGGGGGGGGGGGTGGGGGTTCAAGAGAGAAGACAATCTGATGAAGCAATTTTTTTTTAATCTTATTTCAAGTTTATTATTTTAATAAACTTGTATTTATACAATTGTTTTTATGATTTAGATCAATAATAATAAAATTAAATACAATATTGAATATCAATTTATTTTAAATATTTACTAGTAAATACAAATTTAATTTTAATTTTTACTAGTAAATATAAATATAATTTTAATTTTTTTAGTATATATATATATATATTTATTAAACATTTTAAGATAATTTTTTTTAATAAACTTGAATTTATACAATTTTTTTATGATTTAGATCAATAATAATAAAATCAAATACAATATTGAAGATCAATTTATTTTTAATATTTATTAGTAAATACAAATTTATTTTAATTTTTTACTAGTGAATATAAATTTAATTTTAATTGTTTTAGTATATATATATATATTTATTAAACATTTTAAGATAATTTTTTTAATAAACTTGAATTTATACATTTATTTTATGATTTAGATCAATGCATAATTTATTTTTAATTTTTACTAGTAATATAAATTTAGTAAACATTTTAAGACAATGTTTTTTAATAAACTTGATTTTATACAATTTTTTTATGATTTAGATCAAAATATAATTAAACTAAATATAGTTATTAATTAAAAAAAAATTTGACTGGGCTGACCAAGCCCAGAGCTGAGCCTATCGGGCATTTTCTAAACCAAAAAAACAATTACAGGACAAAAAACAAGCCCGATCCAAAAAAGGGCAAAACTTGAAGATGGTGGAAAATAACGGGCAAAAATAATAAATCGCCCTTCTTTTATTCTTACTACAATTTGTTGAGCAAGTTTCGTGAATCGAACTTATTCAGTGCGAAGCATGTAATTCGTTTTTTTTTTGGTTTCTTTTTTGAAATGGATACTGATCTGGACAGAATATTATCCATTGAAAAGCCATGCACTAAGGCGTTTAATTAGTGATAGCCTGATAGATGATCCCAAAATCTCTCTACCTCTCCATCCATATATATATATATATATATATATATGTTATATAATTTGACTTACGCATGTATACACAATTATTTCATACACGTTTTATGATGACATGGTACTACAAAGTTCTGGAATTGCATAATTTGTTGAATTGCAATGCAATAACCTTTTAACGCCTTACCTCATCAAACAATCACGTCCACGAGTTGCACCTATAATAAGCTCTTGTTTTGTGCATGGTCTCTAAGCAATAATTTTAGGTCAGTAATTCGATGGTATATATGAGACTTTAAAAGAAAAAAATATACAAAAGAAAGAAAAAACTTATCACGCTCTCATTTAGCCGAGTGATCTTTCTGCTTTATGAAACCCCGATACAGTTTTCTATAAGGTATTTATAGTCGTCACATGCGGATTTAGTGCAAGTTTTTCGAACTACGAGGATTTTAATACGTTTTATCTTATTATCTATGTATGAATATACCTACTTGTGAGCTTTTTCTCTCATCGACCTACTTTTCTGTATTTTGGGAATATTCTTGCTTGTCATTTTATTAGCGCTTTTCAAATATGTCACGTGTGTCTATTCAGGAAATTCTAGGATATAGAATATATCTGTACATCATCGCCTATTGTTATTATTAGTCACACATACTTTGGAATCGATTCTGCTTCAGAAAATTCTCTCTTAGCTGGTACACCACTCTTAGACTGATTAATTTTAATTGACAGTGATAAAATTCAAAACATGCATGGATCAAATTTTCCATTTCGATACGTTTCAGTCAATATTAGAATTTCTTTCACGATCGTTTTTTTGAGTGTAGATAACAACCGATCCATTTGGCCCCACAAAGTTTAAGTTTTGATCACTATCCTCTCATGCAATATTTTACAAAACGACAGAGCTATTAAGACTAGTATGCTTATAAAAGCTTGTAACAGCTTTTGTGATCATGCCATAGTAATTATACTTAAAAAATATATAATAATATTATAACCACAAAACTAGGCACTTGACAGAGTTATTGGCACTAAATCATGTGACACAAATATTTTTTGGAATTTATTATCATGGTCCAGTTCCTATAAGAAACTACGTACTGGCGCCCGGTTTTTATATGAGGATTACTTTGGCACGAGTTACTACCTCCCACCTTGCATCATATATCAAAGTGAAAACTTGATATAAAATAATAATTAAGCAAAAGTAATTAATATAAGTAATTAATATAACTAGTGGTCAAAATATACTTCCTGTGCTTTAATTGGCATGGAGTTGTGAACCTAATTCGTGGACATAGTTGAAGATCATCTTCTCTAATAATTATGGGATGTGTCTTATAATTGATGACGAGTTTTATTCAAGTGGAATGCACTTGTTTATATGTTTTCGTGCGCTGAAAAAGACGTCTATTACGTTTTTCTTTTTTAGTGAGGCACCCATTGTTTTTGTTCAATATATACCGATGCATGATGTCACCTCGATGACAAAATGCATGAACTGGGTATTTTTAATAATCTTGAACCAAATCTCATA
Source organism: Linaria vulgaris (assembly GCA_948329865.1). Classification (NCBI taxonomy): domain Eukaryota; kingdom Viridiplantae; phylum Streptophyta; class Magnoliopsida; order Lamiales; family Plantaginaceae; genus Linaria; species Linaria vulgaris. The sequence continues at coordinate 6,535,826 of OX415249.1, read as the reverse complement.
TTAATTAGTTCATTTTATGGAATATGTATTGCGCATGAACTCATGTTATACGAGACGTATTTCAGTTATTTAACTAACTTGATCAAAATACATGTAAGGAAAAAATGCATAAAAAATCCTATGTTTTTTTAACATAAACCAAACTTTCCTCTAAATTTATAAACATGCGCAGACACTACAACATAATGCGGTTGAATGAATCACTTTCTAAGGAAATATTATTGAAAGTGCAAGCATTCTGGCAACGTTAGGATAACATTGAGATTTCAATGTTAGAGTAACATTGGTTGACATAATTTTTTTCTCCAATATAGGTTTAATATCTTAATTATTGTTTTGCCTTTATTCACTTAACTAACTTAGTTCCACAGTTATGATTGTCTTTGATTATTATTCAGGAAACAAACTTACCTTAGGTTGATCACTCAAAGTTTCCATTATGGGAAGTTTTATTAATTAAGTTAACCGCTCAACTTAAAAGGAAAGAATTGTTCGAGTGCAACTAGCTAGGAAACATCCAAGATGAGTCCTCATTTGAAGAAGGAGACTTTCCTTAGTTAGTCTACTAACGAAGGAACTATTATTCAAGAAGGCTTGCGAGAACTTTGAAGAGGAGTTCCACAAGGAAACTAGAGGAATTACTAACCGTGTACAACACATCTTGAATTCCAAGTCAAGAACCTATATATAGGTGTGAAGTACATCAACAAACACGAGACAAGAGCTAATCAATCTGAGAGATTTATTTACAAGTTGTTGAGTGTTGTCTTGCTTTTGCAAAGTTTGTGAGTTGTTAGATTAGTTCTAGGTTTAGAATTAAAAAAGCAATTCTTGTCTGCTTTGTTGAGTTCGAGCAATTCGAGAGTGAGGAACTTGAGAGTTGTGAGAAACACCTTTGTTAAAACCTTCGTGGTTATTTTGCCTATGGCTCGAAAGTTAATATTAATATATTCACTTCTTATATTATTTGTTTGTTTATTTCCGCTGTAATTATTTTGGACCGTTGTTAAAGTAACATTGTTAAGTTAACAACGTACAAGTATCAACCCGATCCACAATTTCAATTGGTATCAGAGCCAAGCACCAACTCCACCGGTGTTTGGCATTGATATGACAAGATGGACAACACCAACCCCAATACCAGCACATTGCCAGTATTGGAAGGACCAAACAATTACGCGTATTGGAAGATTAGACTCAGGGCCCACATCAAATCCATTGATCTGAGAGCATGTGAATCTATACTGGAAGGCTACACCATTCCTTATTTACATAGAGATGGAGATGCTGATCTGGTACTTAAGCCCAAGGCACAGTGGACAGCCAATGAGATTGCTCTCTACAACTTCAATGAAAAGGCTCCCAATGCTATTTTCAACTGGGTATGTAATCATATGTTTAAACTTATTCAAACTAGCAATACAGCTAAATCTGCATGGGATATTCTTGAATTGCATTGTAAGGGAGATGTGAGTGTGATGGACTCTAAACATAGAAAGTTGCTTATGGACTTTGAAAAGATAAAGATGGGTGAAGATGAGAGCATTGATAGTTACTTTGAGAAATTACTTGATATAGCTAATCAGTGTCAGAACCTAGGTTTTGTTATCTCTAATAAAACCATGGTCTACAAAGCTTTTAGATCCTTGTCTCCTAAATTCACTGTCAAAGGGATTGCCATGAATGAGTCTAGAGATCCTGCCAATATGGAATTTCACTTTAATGAACACTTTAAAAGAATTTGAACTAGAATTTCTAGGTAAGTCTAGTAAACAACTTGCTATAGCCTTACTTGGAACTAGCTCAGATACCCTAGGAAGTAATGATAATGAGTATGAATTAATCTCTTCTAACTATGGAAATATTACCAAGAAATTCAGTAAACTAGGTTACAAAGATAAAAACAAAGAAAAACAATCTGCTAATTCCAGCCCTGGTTACAAGAAATTACCCCCTAAATTCATTAAGTACATGGCATCAAAGAGCACTCCTCAAGATGCTGAGAAATTGAAAGATGTCCAGTGCTATGAATGTAAAGGGTTTGGTCATTTTAAAAATGAATGTGCTAACACTCTCCGAGCAAGAGGGAACTCTCATTGGGTTTGTGTAGATGATTTCAATGAAGTTGGTTTCAACTCTGGATCAAGTGCTGATAAAAACTCAAAAGAAATCAATATTGTTGCACTGTACACTTAGATTAATTGGTCAGGAAGATTCCAAAAACTACAATGTATCACAATGCTACTCTAACATTGAGGAACCAACAACAGTTCAAGAGATCTTTGGAAATTGGGATAACAATGACTTAAAGTTCAACTCTGATATATACTCTGACTATGATGATACTAACTTTGATTGTTTTCACGGTTCAGTTGATCTAGAGGAGGAATACTACTTTGAAGGAGAAATGTCCCGGGAGGAAATCCTAGATCTGCATGCTACATTTCTCAAACTGGAAATAGAGAACATTAAGCTCATCAAAAGTAATAAAGCCTTGAAGCATGACATTGATTGTTTGAAGAATATGATGAAACTCTATGAAAGATATCTTGACAAAGCAGAAGCTGAGCTGAAAGAGGTAAAGGAAAAACTGAAAAAGGATAGTGAGATCATTGCAAAATGGAATTCAGGAACTTATAAACATGATGAGGTACTGAATTTGGGTAATACAAGTATAAATGGTCTAGGATTTGTTGAGAAATCTTCCTCTTCTGATGTGAATTCCGCCTACCTAAAAACTAGATTTTTCAAAGAATCTACAAAATTGAGTCCTGGTCCTATCAACACAGGAAAAAGTAAACCTACCATTATCTGTCAATACTATTTTCAACCAGGCCACATTAAGCCATTCTGTAAAAATATTTGAAAGAAAGTGGAAAGAAAACAGCCTATGTATCTAATGTTAAACCAACAACGACTTCTGATGTTAGTCTAACATTAGGTTCTGGACAAAAAGGTAAAACTTGGATTGAAAATATAAAATCCCCTAAGATTAAGATTGTGTGCAATGTTGTTTTCTCTGCTGTTTACTTTAACCTTTCAGGTAAGTGGTACTTTGACAGTGGATGCTCAAGACACATGACAAGCATCAAAGATAATCTTAAACAGATGATTCCCCTGAGTGTTGGAACTGTCACCTATGAAGGAGGCACCACAGGAAAAATCATTGGAAATGGGATACTCAATGTTGAAGAATTTCCACCTCTCAGGGATGTTCAGTTGGTTGATGGGCATTAGTCAGCTTTGTGATGATGATCTGCTAGTTACTTTTGACAAAGTGTCTTATGATGTATATGATAGTGACAATGTCATTGTTATGACATGTAGTAGATCCAAAGACAACTGCTATCTGTCTCAGGAAGAAACAGAATGTTTCCATGCTAAGGTGGATGAGGCTTCTATCTGGCATAGGAAACTGTGACATGTGCACTACAGGAACTTAGAGAAATTACAGAAAGTTGATGCTATAAGAGGTTTGCCTAAGCTAACAAGTCCAGATAAGCTTGTGTGTGGTGACTGCCTCAAAGGTAAGCAAACTAGAGCAGTTCATACACCCCTACAGGTACAGAGTGCTACTCCTAGAACTAGTAGGTGTTTTGAATTGCTGCATATGGACTTGATGGGTCCTATTGAGGTATGTAGTTTGAGTGGTAAGAAATATACCTTTATTATTTTAGATGACTTCCCTAGATATATATGGGTAAAATTTCTTAGAGAAAAGTCTGGTGCTTTTGATCAGTTCAAAATTCTTTGTGCTAGTATCAAAAACTTGTATGGTTATTTTGTATCTAAGATTAGGTCTAATTATGGAAAAGTATTTGAGAATGCTAGTTTTGATAACTACTGTAATACTAAAGGAGTTTTTCATGAATATTCAGCTCATGAGACTCCTTAGCAGAATGGTATTGCTGAGAGAAAAAACAAAACTCTTCAAGAAATGGCCAGAGTTATGCTTAATGCTAAAGACATATCTAAAAGACTTTGGGCTGAAGTGTTAAATACTGCATGTCACATTAGTAACAGGGTGTATCTTAGACCTGGAACAAATATGTCTCCTTATGAAATCTTGAAAGGTGTGAAACCAAATATTGCACATTTTCATGAGTTTGTATGTGATTGTTATCTGCTAAATGACATGAATTATCTGAGTAAATTTGATCCAAAAAGTTAAAAGTGCATCTTTGTAGGTTACTCTGCTAACCGTACTTCTTTTAGAGTCTATAATCCTAGATTAAAGACTATTCAGGAATCTGTAAATGTGGTGTTTGATGATTTCACTCTTCAAACAGGTACTGGTGACTTCTTTGTTTCTGATGTTGGACCAACATTGGAAGCTGAGAATGTTACTCCAACATTGGAACCTGAAGCTGGAAACACTGAACATGAGACATAAATGGATGTTAGACTAACACCAGCCAGACCAGATGTTAGACTAACAGTAGAAGAATCTGACTTAGACAGTGAAGTTGATGTTGAACCTAGAAGAGACCCCTCAGCTAGGATTTAGAAAGACCATCCAGCATCTCAGGTAATAGGTGAGATCACTGAACTGGTAAGGACACGCAACAAAGAAAGACTAAATTATAGAGATATGGTTAAATTGTGTGTCTGCATGAACTTCACATGTACAGTTGATAATGCCTCATGTTTAGTCTCAGCCATAGAACCAAAAAATATGAATGAAGCACTCCAAGATAACTTTTGGATTAATGTCATGCAGGATGAGCTATTACAGTTTACTAAAAATAATGTCTCGATTTTGGTACCTAGACCACCTAATGTAAATGTAATAGGGACTAAATGAATCTTTAAAAACAAAAGTAATGAGGATGGAGTAATTGTTAGGAACAAAGTTAGGCTTGTTGCTCAAGGGTACACACAAGTAGAAGGTATTGATTTTGATGAGACTTTTGCTCCAGTAGCTAGGATAGAACCTATTAGGCTGCTTCTAGTTATTGCATGTTGTCTTAAAATTAGATTATACCAAATGGATGTAAAAGGGGCTTTCCTAAATGGGCTAATTGATAAAGAAGTATTTGTAGAACAACCTAAAGGATTCACTGACCCTAAGTACCCCAATCATGTGTACAAGCTTGAGAAAGCTCTATATGGTCTTAAACAGGCTCCTAGAGCATGGTATGAAAGACTTACAAAATTTCTCTTAAGTCTTGGCTTAGTTAGAGGTGATGGAGACACAACACTGTTTGTTTTGAAGAAAGATTATGATATCTGTATAGCTCAAATTTATGTGGATGACATAGTGTTTCGTTCTACTAACAATTTTACTTTAGAAAAGTTTGTTGAATCTATGACAGAAACATTTAAGATGAGTATGATAGGAGAATTAAATTTCTTCATTGGTCTCCAAGTGAAACAAACAGGTACAGGCATATTCTTGAACCAGGAGAAGTATGCAAAGAATTTGGTAAAAAGGTTTGAACTTATAGATTCAAAACCTTGTAAAACTCCCATGTCTGCCTCAGTAAAGATCACCAGAGATGGAACTGGAACCAATGTTGATCCAACATTGTACAGATCAATGATAGGCAATTTGCATTATTTATCTGCTTCTAGACCTGATATAATGTTCTCTGTTTGTGTATGTGCAAGGTACCAGGCTTGTCCAAAGTAGTCTCACTTGATTGATGTGAAGATAATCCTTAGATACATATCTGGAACTTTGTCCCTTGGCATATGGTATTCATATGACACTAACACTAACCTTGTGGGTTCCAGTGGCTCAGATTGGGCAGGTGATGTTGATGATAGAAAGTCCACAAGTGGGGGATGTTTTTATCTGGGGAACAATTTGGTCTCGTGGTATAGCTAAAAGCAAAATTTTGTGTCTCTATCCACTGCTGAATCAGAATCATAGCAGCAGGCGGTTGTGTTACCCAACTTGTATGGCTGAAACACATGCTGGTGGATTATGGGTTAGATGGTAACATATTACTTATGTTCTGTGACAATCTTACTGCTATCAGTATTTCTAAAAATCATGTGCAACATTCTTGGACTAAGCATATAGACATAATGCATCCTTATCTGAGAGACATGGTTGAGGATAAGTTAATTGACATTGAACACATTAAGACAAACAATCATCTTGCTCATATGTTCACTAAGCCCTTAGATTCTGAGAGGTTCTTCAGTTTGAGGAATTCTCTTGGCATGTGCATTGTGTAAGAATGTTAGTACACTAGTATTGACATAACACCGCTGTCTAACACTGGTTATTGGTTGTGGTGTGTCGATAATTCTTTTATTTCTCTTTTTGCATTCTTTCTTTCTTGCATATCCCATCTTTGTTTAGTCATATTTTGGTTTGTGTGGTTAATCTGTATGAATAGCTAAATTGGCTGGTGAACAGGTTCATATCAAAAGGTTTGTAAAGTAAAAACTCTGTTGTTGGTCTGTGAATGTTAACCTAACATATTGGAGAAGCTGGGATACAAAGAGTTCACTACTTTGGTGTTATTCAGTTGTGTCTTATCCATGTTTAGGTTGGACAGGACATGAAGAGAAGCTGGGATACATGATGTTGAGAGCTTCAGCATTATTCAGTTGTGCTTATGCTCATGTTTTGTTATAAATGGCCAAGGAAATGCATGATGGTGATCATTTCTACTGGGATGTTTGGAGTTTCGACTGCCTCACATTCAGTAGCACATATCACTTGGTGTTTCTCTTGTAAACAGATTGGTCAACAAGTATGCATAAGGAGTTGGGGTGATGAAGTATATGATAAGTGTATTGTCTTCATTCAATTCCTTTGTACTTGCCTAATCTGTAGCTGATAATAAAGTTGTTGGGGTGTGTGGAGTCCTGTGCTGCCCACATTCAGTGATGATATTATCCTTTTTTAACATTCTTCAGTTTTGGGTCAAAAAGAGTTTATGATAATTGCTAAAGATTTGAATTGATATATCCTGATCCCGGTCAATGAAGTTGTTTGTACTTGGTTACCATCTATCAATGTTGACTTAACATGGTTGCATTCATCCGAGTTCTACATTTTTTGTTGTGTCGGTTTGGGCTTATGGGGAGTAGTAATCAATCCTAATTCATGTGTTGAGGCATACACCTTGGGTGACATACTGCAGGTACACACACTGGTTTGTGATCTTCTATGCTGTGCGAATGAATTTTTCCTTTGGATATTTATGTCTACTATCTCTGTGTGTTTTTCTGTCAGAAGTGTCACTTGCTCATAATGATGATCTTAAACTGTCTTGTGTACTCATGTGCTTTGATGAAGTTTCAGATCAGTTTCATGAATATCTCACGCTCTCACATGAAGTTGTTTTGGATGAAGCCCTGCACCTTCAACTTTCTGCCCTGATGTTAACCTACCCATGTTAGTCCAACATTGCAATACTGTGACTTATAATTTTCAATTATGGAAACTACTCTAGTCATGTGTTAACCTAACATTGACACGTGGGAAAGTATTGTGCGCGGGAACGTGTGACAGTGGTCCGATTATTTTGGTAACATGTTACAACACCACTCTCAGCACTCTTAATATTCAATTGTTATATATTTTTCCCTAGTCTCTTCTAATTCTTCACGCTTTCTAAATCGAATTTGTGCAATCAAAATTTCTGTGAACTCAAACTCTCTTTTTCTCTCCAAAATTACTCTAACAATGGCTCGCAAGTCTTCAATTGATGCCCTTGTAGATGTTGCTGAGAAGATTGAGCAACCAAGAAGGTACAATACCAGACATGCACCAACTGAAACCGCCGCTGCCGCCGCCGCTGCTCCAAAGAAGAAAACTACCTTTCAAAGGCGCAAGGGGAAGAAATCAGCAAAGGGTGATATGGGTTCAACATCAGAAGTTGCTGAGAACACCTCCACTCCCACCAACAAAGAAAATGAGGTAATGATGGCTAACCCTACTAAAAATTTAACTGTTGAGGTTGGTATTGAGGGGGGAATGAGACTCATGTTGTTGTTGTGGGTGAGTCTGAGGTTATTCCTAAGGTTCCTGAGGTGAATGTTGGGGATGTGTCTGAGGTTGTTGCTGAGCAGGCTGAGAATCCTGAGGTGAATGTTGATGTGTCTGCTAATGAGGGTAATCTTGTTGAGGAGACTGTTGCTGATATGGGTACAACTGAGGGTACTTCTGTTGATAATGGTGATGAGAGTAATAAGGAACTTGAAGAGGTTGAGAGAGAATAAGAAGAAAGCCTCACTCTTACTACTCTAGCTAATGCTGCTAGAAAGAGGAAGGCGAAACAGGTGATAGTTGCTTCTGAGTCAGAGTCTGAAGAAGAAGAAGACGAAGAAGAAGAAGACGAAGAGGAAAAGGTGGAAGAGGAGTAGAAAGTTGAAGAAGAAGATGAACTTGTGGCTGAGGATCCTGCTGATGTTACTCCAACATCAGACAGTGATGAGTACTTTGATGAAATGGAGGGTGAGTATCCCAAGAAGCCATATTCTGACTTCTATGTGTCTGTGAAAGCAGAGGAACAATGGGAGGCTTATCAGGCCAGAGTAATCCACAAGGAATGGGAAATAGAAGAGGAGAGTTTTAAGGAAAATATAATCTATGAACTGCTGGAAGTAAGAGGTGTGTTGGTATCAGTGATGAATCACTCATCATATGTCCCTCATGTCATCAGAGAGTTCTGTATGAACCTCTCCTAATGGGTGTGCCATCAGAAATCCCCCAAGTATGGAAGGCTTGGATTAGGAAGAGTGTTTTTGACATAAGCCCCTCCATCATCAATGAAGCACGGGGACTTCATGATCTAGAAGAATCCAGTGATCCAAGCATGGATGAGATCATCACTGATCTCACTAGTGGGTTGACAAGGAAGTGGAATGACAATTTTCCCACAACAAAGCTGACTTCTTTGAGTGTTGTTCTGCACAAGATTTCTACCTACAACTGGCTCCCATCTTTCAACACAACAGTGATGGCCAAGGAGTCTGCCAAACTGGTGTTTAAGTTGAAGAATGGGTTGAATGTCAATATAGGAGAAAAGGTACTGAGAGCAATGAAGAAAGCCACTGCAAAAGCTAATGGAATCATTCCATATCCCTCTCTGATCTTTAATATTTTGGTGAAGCAAGGGTTCAAAACCTTGAAGACAATGGGGTGGATTAAAAATAATGCCAAGATGTCTATCACCAAGAGCTACTTCACACATGGTAGGATTCAGGATATTCCATGGAACCCTAAAGATGGAGCTGGTCCAAGCAGAAAGAATAAGAATAAGAAGACTCACAAGCTTGCTGCTTCTTCAGTCCCTATTTCCAGTGGGGATAGCTGCTCAGTGATAGCTGATGCTTTTGTGGAAAAAACTCTCATCTGGTTGGACAGAGAGTATAAAGACACTCAAAGGGAGATTACTGATAAGTAAGTTAGGCTTCAGGAGATTGACAACCTCAGAAAACATCTGAAGGATCTGCCTTCCTCATAAAAAAAGGGGAGAGTAGATCAAGTTTTATATTTCTAAGTCCTTAGTTTTCTATTTCTTATCTTTATTTGAACTACTTTTGTTTTGTTTGAACTGTTGTTTCTATTTTTCTGGTTTATCTTTATTCTGATCAAGGAGTATGTTCCTTGTTACAGTTATGGCCTATAATTAAGTTTACTGCATTTTGGATCTTTGTGATTTTGCTTATGTAGACTTGAATTTTTGTTGCAAGTACTAACTCTTCTACATGTGTTATCTGATATCAGATGTTAAAATAACATTGAGAAATTCAATGTTAGAACATTTTTCTGGTTTCAATGTTAAGCTAACATTGATAAGGTTGGATGTTATGACAACATTGAAAACATCAATGTTAGAACAACATTGTGTAAGACTCTTCTCAAATTAAGGGGGAGTTACTTGGTTAATAATTGTTCTTGGTTGATAGATTTATTTCTGGATATTTGATCTGAATAAACAGGTTATGAGGTTTTGTGAAGTAAGGCAAAAATGGGGAGATTGAAAGTGCAAGCATTCTGGCAATGTTAGGATAACATTAAGATTTCAATGTTAGAGTAACATTGGTTGACATAATCTTTTTCTCCAATCTAGGTTTAATATCTTAATTATTACTTTACATTTATTCACTTAACTAACTTAGTTCCACAGTTATGATTGTCTTTGATTATTATTCAGGAAACAATTTACCATAGGTTGATCGTTCAAAGTTTCCATTATGGGAAACTTCTTTAATTAAGTTAACCGCTCAACTTAAAAGGAAAGAAGTGTTCGAGTGAAACTAGAAAACGTCCAAGATGAGTCCTGATTTGAAGAAGGAGACTTTCCTTAGTTAGTTTACTAACGAATGAACTATTATTCAAGAAGGCCTGCGAGAACTTGGAAGAGGAGTTCAACAAAGAAACTAGAGGAATTACCAACCGTGTACAACACACATTGAAGTCCAAGTCAAGAACCTATATATAGGTGTGAAGTACATCAAGACAAACACGAGACAAGAGCTAATCAATCTGAGAGATTGATTTACAAGTTGTTGAGTGTTGTCTTGCTTTTGCAAAGTTTGTGAGTTGTTAGATTAGTTCTAGGTTTAGAATTAAGAAAGAAATTATTGTCTGCTATGTTCAGTTCGAGCAATTTGAGAGTGAGGAACTTGAGAGTTGTGAGAAACGCTTTTGTTAAAACCTTCGTGGTTATTTTGCTTTCGGCTGGGAAGTTAATATTAATATATTCACTTCTTAAATTCTGTGTTTGTTTATTTCCGCTGTAATTATTCTGGACAGTTGTTAAAGTAACATTGTTAAGTTAACAACGTACAAGTATCAACCCGATCCACAATTTCAATTATTGTGGATTTTGTGGCGCGATTTTAAGAGAAAGGTTGACTTATACTCTAGTAAGAATAACGAATTTTCACTCCTTATTCCATTCTTAATTCTTTCAATGACGTAACTACACGTGGCTTGTAGATGACCGCAAAAAATTAACCCATCAAATAGGTTCAATTAATCTACGATATGGAGTTACTTATTAAATGAATAGTTTTGACGGTTAATTTTTGTGAGCCCCTACAAGGCACATGTCGTCATTGAATGAATAAAGAATAAAATAGGAAGAAGGAATAGAAATTAAAGTTCCTCTGGTAAAAAATAAACACACTTCTCAACCTATTGTCGATAATCATATATATATATATATATATATATTATATCCAAAAAATGTACAAAAGACATTCAACTCAATATAAACTCAACATAACCAAAAAGTCGGTCATCAACACCAAAACAGTTTCAACATGTTTAATTTCAAATTCATTTAAATATTTGCTCACTATACTAAAGGAGATTAAAGGAGATGACAACAATCAAATCAAGAGCATAAGTTCCTCTAATAGACAACTCCCTTCACTTTCTCATTTTCATTCTCTTTAAGAGTTACACCAAAACCAAATAACACTTGTCCCTACATATAAAGCTAACCATATCAAGATAAAAATGAAAAATAAAATTAACAAATCAAAATTAAGATATATTTTTTTACACATATATCTTCTTCATATTTCTAAAAACATCAAACAACATTTAGTAAACATGTCTTACTAGCATAAAAATGCTTAAGATGCATAAGTTTCACGTTTATCATGGCAGATCCATTGGGAGTTCCATGTGTTAAGAAATGGTGAGAATAATTTCATTTAATTATGTAATTCAAGTTGATGTACAAATCTATATTTGTAATTACAGAGAACTAGCAAACATGGAAACTATTCAAATAAATCCATTAAATTGAGGGACGTAACTACAGAATTTTCTAAATAAGGCATTTATCTATATAATTAATACAAGAATCTCTTAATACTGTTTCCATATTAAAACAATATCATAATTATATTTTTCCACACTCCCCCTCAAGCTGGGGAGTGGATGTCATCCATTCCAAGCTTACTAATCATTTTCTAGAATTCAACACCGGGTAAACCTTTGGTCAGCACGTCTGCTAGTTGTCCTTCATTAGAGATTAAACGAGTACAAATTGGGCCACTCTCTAGATTTTCCTTTCTGAAATGCCTGTCAACTTCTACATGTTTGGTGCGATCATGTTGTACAAGTATGCTCTATTGATGGCTAATTTATTGTCACAATCGAGCTTTATTGGAGTCTCCCATTCTATCTTCATATCTTGTCGAATGATCTTCAACCATAATAATTCTCAAACTCCCAAAGCCATGACTCTAAATTCAGCCTATGCACTAGATATTGATACGACACTTTGTTTTTTTACTTCTCCACATCGATCACAAGGTTACCTCCAAGAAAGGTGCAATAACTAGATGTTGATCTTCAAGCAATTAGTGGACCTGCATAATCAACATCCATATAGGCTTTTAACGTGAACTTCTCTCCATTTTTAAATATTATTCCTTTCCCTGGAGTTCCTTTAAGGTACTGCAGTATTGTGTTTATAGCTTGAAGGTACACCTCATTGGGGTTGTGTATGAATTGATTTACAACACCGATTGAATAAGCGATGTTAGGCCTGGTGTGCGACAAGTAAATTAATTTGTCGACTAATATTTGATAAGAACTTCTATCAATTGGCGTATCATCTAGCGCTTTGCTAAGTCTATGACTAACTTCAATAGGAGAATAAAGAAGTTTGCACCCCATCTTTCATGTGCCTTTCATCAAATCCATCACATACTTCTACTGAAAAATAAAAATCCCATGCCTTGAGTGAGCAAATTCAATCCTAAGAAAGTATTTCAGCCTGCTAAGATCTTTTATTTCAAACTCTTTAAACAAAGTTTCTCTTTCCTCCATATCATTTCCCGTCACCATTTTGTCATTTTCATATACTAATGAAGTAGTTACTCCACTGATGTTGAGTGCCTAACAAACAAAGTATAATCTCATTGACTTTGTTTATATCTCAACACTAACATAACTTTAGTAAATTGCTCGAACCAAGATCGAGGTGACTATTTCAAACCATATAAAACCTTCCTTAGTTTTGCACACCTTTCAAAACTATGAGGAATATCCATGTAAATCTTTTCATCGAGATCTCCATAACTTAATAGCTTAACATAAATTTTCTTATAAACTCTTTCACCTCCAACTTTTGCATAGTTGTAAGAAATTTCTTCTTGTGTTATAAAAGCTTGGTTCATTCAGACATATAAGGTGAGACTTTTAAAAATATATACAATGTTGAAACTATATGTTGAAAAGTCATTAGAATAAAATCAACTAATTTTTTTTCTTGTTATGCAAAAATGGCCCCCAAAGTAAAATCATCTTAACATGATTTTTTTTATAGATTCTTTCATTTGCAACATTCTCGTGGTTGTAAGAATTTTTTTTCTAGTTTTATATAAAGTTTTGGTTTTTTCAGACATTCAAGGGGAAATATTTGAAAAGATTTACAATGTTGATTCTACCTTAATGAGGATTCTGAAAAATAAGGTCAAAAAGAAAAAGACTCTTATATAATTAATTCCAGTGATCTAAAAAATGAATCAACACCATGTATGAGCGTTAAAAATGTAAGAATTATTAGCATCACAAAAATATCATTCCATCTCTATTTATAATCGAATAAAAGTATAAAACTAACATTTTGAGCATAATACATTTCTAATGTTTGCAGGAGGCATAATTAGTATGCCAAAATTTTTACGAAGAGCATCTCCAAAATATTTCATAGAGAAAAAGAAAGCGATTGAAGATAGTTTCTGCGTCTATAGAAACACAGAATTTGTCTTCTACTCATCCATTATATTCAAGGTCAGAGTGGTGCCCATTTTTGTAACCATGTCCGACAGACGTTGGGGAAGAAGGTCGGTGATCAATGGAGCTTCGTTATTGATCGTGGGATATGTGTGCATGACATGGTTCCCCCATCTCGACGTAAACATTGTCAGTCGTGTAATGACCCGATTCGGATCAGGATTGCTTTCTCGTGCAAGTTTCTATTTTATGATTTCCTTTTGTGATGAATATTATTTAAGAAAGGCATCACATTAGCCCCTTATCTAATGGCTCGTAATCACTTACCTCTGCACAATCGCATATGAAGTTCTTCCAAGCCCCCTCGATTGGCTCCATGCGATGTACCCACGGTATAGCGTCGCGCTGGGGTCGAAGATCACAATATCTCAGTGTTCGAATTTTTATTTTGGTTGTTTTTCACCTTTTATGCGGTGCTAGAGAGACGATATTTCTAATATATGCCGCAAATAACGTGGCATTGTTGTACTTCTTCATCACGCTCGTACATGAGACTAACAGTATAAAACAAGAAGATATGGTCGCACGGGTGTAGCATCGAAACTGGTTCTGGAGGCGGATAGTATGAAATAGGTAGATCTCATTCTTTACTTTTTGGTGATTTTGATTAGTATGAATTGATGTGGGTAAGTTGTTAGGCGTTAAATCACTCCTTGGGCTTCTTCTTTCAATAATAAAAAAGATATCTAGGTTTTATACAATTTACTTAGAGTTTATTATATCTGATAAAAGACGGTAATTTTTATAACACAATACCAGTTGTTGTACTTTTTTGTCATAGTCTTAAGACTCGACACTAATATAGTGGAATATTTACGTAGTGTATAAATTTAATAGTTTAAAAAAATTATAAATTCTTTCATGTGCTACTTTCTCATAGTTGTAAGAATTTTTTTTCTAGTATTATAAAGTTTTGGTTCTTTCAGACATTCAAGGCGAAATATTTGAAAATTTTTACAATATTGATAATATATGTGGAGAAGTCGATTAGAATAAAATCAACCAAATTCTTTTTCTTGTTATGCAAGAATGGCCCCCAAAAGTAAATCATCTTAACAACTAGAAATGAGTAACGTAAGATTTATATATGGGGTGAAAATATTAGATAGGAAAAACTTAAATTAATCGTATTGCTTAAAAAAGTAACTTTTAAACTTTTTTAATAATGTGATTAGAATTTTGACAATTACATGAGTCAATTTTTTTTCAGAAAACTTTCTGGTAGTCGAGGGTGAGAGAGGGGGGGGGGGTATAATATAACTCTTGAGTTTATGCAATTAATATAAAGGGAAACGAAGATGTCGGAGACGACGAAGTCAAAAAATTCGAATCCAACTCGATGTCGTCAATGGACACTGATCATGATTACCTTGGCATCTGGTTAAAAACTATAGACTGTTATTTAAAATTCTACTTTTAAATAATTACTCACAAAATTAAAACATTGACAATGACATGATTCCATTGGATAATTGCCATTTTCTGGCTGACGGGAAGCCATCATGGGAGGCTACATCAACATTGTTCCCGGTACAAGTTGTTAGCACTTAGTCCTTCTTTGCACTTATATGATAAGAATATTGTCCCTCTGCCTTATTAGTGAACTTTTAGCAACACAAAATCCACAACTTTTAAGTATAGGATGAATTTGAAAATTAGATACACAATCTATTGATGCTTACTCAGTAGGTCATGACTGAAAAATGGGAAAATATGCAATAGTTGTATTGCTAACGTTGTGTAACCGACATCACCGATTAATACAAATTTATGTTTTCCTAGAATTTAGAAAAAACCACACCATCAATATATCCCAACTTGTGTTTTGGTAGTGTTTGTATTACGTCAGCAACACAACCAATGAGTGAAATAATTTCTCAGAAAAATGAGGTAAAAACGAAAAAGAGTATTATATAATTAATTTCACTAATCTCAAAAATAAATTAACACCATGATTGAACGTTAAAGATGTAACAATCATTAACAAAATAAAAATATCATGACATCTCTATTTATAATCGAGTAAAACTAACATACTTGAACATAATACATTTCTAATGTTTGCAGAAGGCATAATTAGTATGCCGGAATTTCAACGAAGAGCATCTCCAAAAATACTCATAGAGAAAACGAAAGCGATTGAAGATAATTTTTGTGTCTATAGAAACCCAGAATTTGTCTTTTAGTCATCCATTGTATTCGAGGCCATAGTGGTGCCCATATTCATAAGCATGTTCGATAGACGCTGGGAATAAAGGTCGGTGATCACTGAAGCTTCGTTATTGATCGCGGGATGTGTGTGCATGACATGGTTCCCCCATCTCGACGTAGATGTTGCCAGACGTGTCATGACCGGATTCATATAAGGATTGCTTTCTCGTGCAAGTTTATATTTTATGAATTTCTTTTGAGATGAATATTATTTAGGGAAAATATCACATTAGCCCCTTATCTAATGGTTTGAAATCACTTACCTATGCATCCTATTTTTGCTAGTGTCTTGGTGGTGATCTGCACAATCGCATACGGAGTTCTCCCAGATCCTCTCGATTGGCTCGATGTGATGTACCCACAATATAATGCCGTGTTCGGGTCGAAGATCACAATAGCTCAGAGTTCGGTTTTTAATTTTATCAACAACCAATAATTTCTTCACCTTTTATGTGGTGCTAGTGAGACGATATTCCTAATATATGCCGCAAATATCGTGGCATTGTTGTGCTTCTTCATCGCGCTCGTACTTGAGACTAATAGTATAAAACAAGAAGATATGGTCGAATGGGTGTTGTGTCGACGCTGGTTCTGGAGAGGGACATTATAATATAGGTAAATCTCATTCTTTACTTTTTTGGTGCTTTTGATTAATATGAATTGATGTTGGTAAGTTGTTAGGGGTTAAGGCACTCATTGGGCTACTTTCAATATTAAAAAAGATGTCTTACTTTTAAACAGATTACTCATAGTTTATTATATCTTATAAAAAGACAGTAATTTTTATAACACAATACCAGTTATTGTACTTGTTTGTCCTAGTCTTAAGACTCGACACTGATATAGTAGCATATTTACGTAGCGTATAAATTTAATAGTTTAACATAAATTTTCTTATAGATTCTTTCTTGTGCAACTTTCTCGTAGTTGTAAGAATTTTCTTTCTAGTATTATAAAGGTTTGGTTCTTACAGACCTTAAAGGCGAAATATTTGAAAAGATTTGATTTATTCCTATATATGTAGTTGCGCTTCCTCTTGTAACAACAACATTTCTAATGTTTGTAGGAGGCATAATTAGTACGCCAGAATTTCTACGAAGAGCATCTCCAAAAAAATTCATACAGAAAACGAAAGCGATTGAAGATAATTTTTGTGTCTATAGAAACCCAGAATTAGCCTTCTACTCATCCATTGTATTCGAGGCCATAGTGGTAACCATTTTTATAACCATGTCCGACAGACGCTGGGGAAGTAGGTCGGTGATCTGTGGAGCTTGGTTATGCATCGTAGGACGTGTATGCATGATATGGTTCCCCCATCTCAACATGGATGTTGTCGGTTATGTCATGACCGAATTCATATCAAGATTGCTTTATCGTGCAAGTTTCTATTTTATGATTTTTCTTTTGTGATGAATATTATTTAGGGAAAGTATCACATTAGCCCCTTATCTAATGACTCAAAATCACTTTCCTCCGCATCCTATTTTTGCTAGTGTCTTAGTGGTGATCTGCACAATGGCATGCGAAGTTCACCCAGGCCCCCTCAATTGGCTCGATGCGATGTACCCACAGTATAGCGTCGCGCTCGGGTCGAAGATCACAATAGCTCAGAGTTTGGTTTTTTATTTTATCAACAACCAAATGTTTTTTCACATTTTATGCGGTGCTAGAGAGACGATATTCCTAATATATGTCACAAATATCGTGGCATTGTTGTGCTTCTTCATCACGCCCGTACTTGAGAATAACAGTATAAAACAAGAAGATATGGTTGAACGGGTGTAGCGTCGACACTGGTTCTGGAGACGGATAGAATGAAATAAGTAAATCTCATTCTTTACTTTTTTGGTGCTTTTGATTAATATGAATTGATGTTGATAAGCTATTAGGGGTTAAAGCACTCAGAGTTCATTATATCTGATAAAAAGACGATAATTTTTATAACTCAGTACCAGTTATTGTACGTGTTTGTCTTAGTCTTATAGATTATTTCATGTGCAACTTTTTCGTAGTTGAGAGAATTTTTTTTCTAGTATTATAAAGGTTTACTTCTTTCAGAACTTCAAGGCAAAACATTTGAAAAGATTTGATTCCTCTCTATATATGTAGTTGCGCTTCCTTTTGTAATAACAACATTTCTAATGTTTGCAAGAGGCATAATTGGTATGCCAAAATTTCAACGAAGAGCATCTAAAAAAATATTCATAGAGAAAACGAAAACAATTGAAGATAATTTTTTTGTCTATAGAAACCCAAAAATGGTCTTCTCGTTATCCATTGTATGCGAGGCCTTAGTGTTGCCCATTTTCATAACCATGTCCAATAGATGCTGGGAAAGAAGGTCGGTGATCACTGGAGCTTTGTTATTGATCGTGGGATGTGTGTGCATGCACGGTTCCCCCATCTCGACGTAGATGTTTCCAGTCATGTCATGACCGGATTCAGATCAGGATTGCTTTCTCGTGCAAGTTTCTATTTTATGATTTTCTTTTGTGATGAATATTATTTAGGGAAAAAATCACATTAGCCCCTTATCTTATGGTTTGAAATCACTTACCTCCGCATCCTATTTTTTCTAGTGTCTTCGTGGTGATCTGCACAATCGCATACGGAGTTCTCCCAGGCCCCTCGATTGGCTCGATGCGATGTACCCACAGTATAGCGTCGCGCTCGGGTCAAAGATCACAATAACTCAGCATTTGGTTTTTATTTTAGCTACAACCAAATATTTTTTCACCTTTTATGCGGTGCTAGGGAGACGATATTCCTAATATATGCCGCAAATATCATGGCATTGTTGTGCTTCTTCATCGCGCCCGTACTTAGACTAACAGTATAAAACATGAAGATATGGTCAAACGGGTGTTATGTCGACACTGGTTCTGGAGAGGGACATTATAATATAGGTAAATCTCATTCTTTACTTTTTTGGTGCTTTTGATTAATATGAATTGATGTTGGTAAGTTGTTAGGGGTTAAGGCACTCATTGGGCTACTTTCAATATTGAAAGAGATGTCTTACTTTTAAACAAATTACTGAGAGTTTATTATATCTTATAAAAAGACAGTAATTTTTATAACACAATACCAGTCCTTGTTTATCCTAGTCTTAAGACTCGACACTGATATAGTAGCATATTTACATAGCGTATAAATTTAATAGGTTAACCTAAATTTTCTTATGGATTCTTTCATGTGCAACGTTCTCGTATTTGTAAGATTTTTTTTCTAGTATTATAAAGGTTTGGTTGTTTCAGTCCTTCAAGGCGAAACATTTGAAAAGATTTGATTCCTCCCTATATATGTAGTTGTGCTTCCTCTTGTAATAACAACTTTTATCAATACAATCATTATGCTTTTTCTTTCCTCCTTTCACGCACTCACACACCTGATCTTGGAGCTCACATATTCTATTATGTCATAGTGTGCAGTGAGATTCGTTCTCAATGTCTCTCAATCCACAACCTTTCTTATGCTCACCCTCTAACGATGGGTTTGTAATATCATGACAAAACTTCCATCTACATCTTCACATGTTTCTTCTCCACCTAACACCATTGCATCTCAATGATCATCGTTGCCTAGAGTTAACTACTATGTTGAATATCCAACAAACCCCTTTTACCTGCACCATGGAGAAAATCCAAGGCAACATCTTGTCACTCAAACTCTTACTAGCCGAAATTACCATCGATGGAATCGAACAACGTATCTTGTCCTTCTGGCTAAAAATAAACTTGGATTTGTTGATGGAACTATACCATAACCTTCACCAACTGATCTCATTTATGGACAGTGGTTGCGCTGCAACTCAATGGTAATTTCATGAATCATTAACAACCTTCATCTGAAATTTTTGATTACCTGACTCAACACACAAATTATAGAATGAATTGCTTAAACAATTTTCTAGAAGTAGCAACACTCGTGTTTACATTCTTCAACAACAATTAATGAACATAAAATAAGATGGAAGCCTCTGAGTGTGACTTTTTTACATATTAAAATCTTTGTGGGACGAGTTGAATAGCTATGATGCACCTTACACTTGTAACAATAATGCTTGTGGTGCGTTGCAATGTTTGCTTGCTAAAAATTAAAGGAGGGGGATTGTGGTGTTTCTTATGGACTCGATGACAAATTTGGTGAGGTTAGGAACCAAGATTTGTTAAAAAAAAAAACCACTGCCTCTTTTGGATGATGTTTTTGATTTGGTGCTTCAAGAAGAATCAAATCTTGAGCTATATGTTGGTATTAGCTCTGTTGTTATTGTTTCTACAGTTGAATCTGTAGCTATGCAGGTCAAAACGACACCACAAGGGGTGCATAATGGAGTCATGGCTAACTACAGTTAGAAACCACCATCAAAGCCTTGGTATAAGCCAACTTACAACAACAATAAGCAGAGACCTCCTTGCAGTAAATGTGGCAAATCGAACCACACCATTGGTAACTGCTTTGAGGTGTATGGCTACCCACCTGGTCATAAACTTGTAAGGTTTAAACCAGCTAATCATCAATCGGACTATTTAAGGCTCAGTTATTCCAGGACCACCATTGCCTATCACACAGAAGTAGTTCCAACAGCTTTTCACCCTCTTTCAGGGTTCTACGTCTTTTACTAATCAAGTTAAACCAATGCCACAAACTCATATAAATCCCACTCCCAACTCAGGTACATCTCAGGTCCTTGATTGTGTTCTTTCTAGCACCTCATGTACACATACTTGATTTTTGATTCAGGAGCCACTATATTGTGTGCTCTCCTTATCTATTCACTTCTAAACAAACCCTTCATAATACTATTGTTAAGCTTCATGTTGGAAAGACATATAGTGCTTCTTTCCTTGGAACTCTGCATTCGAATGACAAATTACTCCTTCATTCCATCTTTTCATTTCAATTTGCTTTATGTCAATGGGCTGGTTAAGGACCATGTTTGTTGTCTTCTAATGTGGGGTGATTTGTGTTTGATACAGGACATTCACAGATGGGAGACAATTGAGATTCTTGGGCTACTTGGAGGATTGTACCTTTGCAACAAAACTTGTCTCATGTTTCTAGTAGGATAGTTCAGTCTAAGTAACTTCTTGTCTCTTCTGTTTCTTTTCCTTCTATGTTTTGGCATGTAAGGTCGAGGCATCCCTCGCCCTATAGCATTTAAACAATGTATATTTTTACTACTAAGTATGCAACTACATACGAACCTGCTTGTCCTAACTATCTTCGTTGTATAACGTATCAGGTTGTGCGCCATATTACGTCACCGAAATGACTAGAATATTTCACATGGGCCTTCGATGGGAGAGAATATTTGGTGCATATGATGCAGGTGCATCCACTACTAATACACGGTGGGGATGGGATGTTAGGTGGTTATTCATACAGTATAGAGATTTCCTTTTAATCTCAACTATTGGTTGTACATGCAACGGATGTATATAATAATTTTTTTCCTTTGATAGACTGCCAAAGGGCCAAAAATTGCACATTGTGTGGAGAAGCAGAAGTAGTTTTGGAAAGGTCACTTTACAATTATGAACTCCTAAAACGACTCTTCTGACTTCAACCTAAAAGCGTGTTTAAACAAACAAAAGATTCTTATTAACATTCAGATAAAGAAAGAACAAGAAACCAAAAAATGGCTGCTTGGATTTCAATCGGAAATGCCGCAACAAGACCCCAATTGATCCACCAATTTGGTACCTACATTAATCCAACACGTACAAGTGTTGGGAAAGCGTTGTTTAGTGCATCAGCATACTCTTCAACGAGAAAATTAGTGCTCTACTCAAAGCCCGGATGCTGTTTGTGCGATGGCCTCAAAGAAAAACTCGACGCCGCGTTCTCGCTATCGGGCCCGAATTCGCTAAACGACGTCGAATTACAGGTCCCTTATTGAATATAACTTGTTCCAATGTGTTTGTATGAAGTAAGGAATGAAATGGTTTGACAATGCTGATAGTAGAGGACTTTGTTTGTCGAAAGAGAAAAAAAAAAGATCCTTGATTTTGGGTTTATTGGGTTTGCTGAGGATGTGAGAATCATGGGGTTTTCGCATTTTGAGCTGAAATCGCGTAAAGCTGAGATCTTTGTTTTGATTGAAGTTTGTGTTATGTGAAGATGATATGTTTACGGCTTTTTTCGCAGATAAGGGATATCACGACTAATCCCGAGTGGGAGAAGCTTTACCAGTACGAGATACCGGTGTTGGCCAGAGTGCGCGAAGACGGCACAGAGGTGTGTCTAGTGTTCTTGTTTTATGCCAATCAGTGGTTGTGTGTTACTTGTGGTGGTGTCTGTGATTGATTTGTTAGTTTACTAATTGGTGCTAGAAGTTTGTACATACTTAGTGATAAGAATTCAGAAGATGGATAATAGATATTCGTAATGGTAAACTAACATGGAAATTCTTCCTTTGATATGGCTTTGGAAGTTTTGCCATTTTGAACTCGTAGGATTTGCGTGAAGGAGTCTTTTCTGAGATAGATTTTCTATTCCCTTCTTCTCCTCGTACGTTGTATTCAGATTGCATTTGCTTGAGGATATGAGGGTAGGGAAACTGAAAGGAAAATCCGTACACCAAAGTATGTGTATTATAAATGATATACTCATCAAAATGAAAATAGAGATGATATTGTTCGAATCCTGAACTAATCGACTTGTGAACTGCTAGTAAGTAGAAAAGTAGCTGAAGTTGTGGTTTATATGGTTTGAATACGAGGAAGACCCCTCACCATGCTCATAGTCCACTACCAAAGTAATTTGCCAGTCAGAATGGTGAATCTAGTGGAGAAGGTGGTTGAGATGAAACGAGAGCATACCATTGGACTCTTTAATAAAGAAAAGGCTCTAAACAAACCGCAGGGGATAGGAAAAAATGGAAATGGCGTAATTGGGAATCTGAAAATAGTGGTACACGTATGGATATTTATACCGAATCGCCACAAAATAGCATTTCCATGAGGCACTGTTCTTCAGCTCCTCATCATCATCGATCATCAGATTACCTTTTCAAATATCACACTTTGATTGTCAAGATATGTTTTGAGGATATAATTACAAAGCTTACGTCCGTTGAACCTTCTCAATCTGAAAGATCGCGTTCTTTTGTTGCAGGAGACACTTCCAAGATTATCGCCCCGCCTCGGAGTCGAGCTTGTGCAAAAGAAAATCGCAGCTGCATTCAGTGAGTGATATGGTTTGATAGATGAATGGACTTGCAACTTTTGTTTTACTGTATGAAACATGCATAACTTTGGACTGTACTACAAACGTTTTGAACCCGAGTTTTTAAACGAGCAGATATTGGGTAAAAAGCACTTTGCACCCCTAAAATTGTCCATTTTGACACTTTGCACCCCTAAAATGAAATGACACCACTTTGCACCCTTAAAATGAGTTTTTTGACACTTTGCACCCCTTTAGTGTGTTTAGGTGTTTTTGAAAGGGCAAAAGTGGTATTTCTAATATTTTATAGAAAGACAAAAAATCAGAAAATCAAAACATATCTGGCCAAATTAAAAAATGAAGAAAAGACAAAATAAAAAAAGAAATGTTGAACCACCACCAGCACCGTACCTTCGCCACCAGCACCACCACCGCCGGAATAGTAAAGCCGCACGCCACCGTCGCTGCTAAGTCGGGCAATGACCGACGCGCCTCCTCCGTTGCGAACCACCACTGCTGCACCACCACCATCGCATGCCACCATCTCCGCCACCTCCGAGACACCACCAACCACCTCCGCAACACCACCAACCACCTCTGCAACACCACCCACAACCTCCTTCTCCAACACCACAGTTTGATTCATAAAAACCCAAAATCTCCAAATTTCAAGATTATTTTATCTTCTCATCATTGAAATAATCGGATTAAGAATTTTTAGAAATAGAAATAGAAACAGAATACAAACACGATATTTAATCACATGTAAGTTATGAATATTCAATCTTCAACATTAACAAATTCATTTAGACCAGATTCAACATCAAACAAACAACAACAATCCTTATTAAATAAATATTTCATTACTACACAAATCTATCCTTTTAATTGGATAAACGATTGAGAAATTAAACAAAAATGAAGAGAAATCGAGGTGGCGGAGATGGTGGTGGTGCAGCAGTGGTGGTTCGCGAGACGGATGAGAGGCGCCGGTAATTCCCCGGCGTAGCAGCGGCGGTGGTGCACGGAGTGCGGAGGTGGTGGTGTGCGGCTTTTACTATTCCCTCGCGGTGGTGACGGCGAAGCTACAGTGGTCGTGGTGGTTTAATTTAGTCTTTTTACCTTTTTTTTGGGCCAAATATTTTTTTTCTATTTTTCATTTATAAAATATTGGAAATACCACTTTTGCCCCTGAAAAAACACCTACACACACTAAAGGGGTGCAAAGTGTCAAAAAACTCATTTTAAGGGTGCAAAGTGGTGTCATTTCATTTTAGGGGTGCAAAGTGTCAAAATGGACCATTTTAGGGGTGCAAAGTGCTTTTTACCCGCAGATATTCGATACTCGATAGTGGTTAAAGTATTCGAAACTCTTATTAAGCCCTGGTCCACAGTTCTGTTCATCCTGCTTTGACTATTGAGCTTTTGTAATCTGTATGCTTGTTGCTGCAAGTGATCTCCTTAGTGCATTTACTGTTAGTCTGTTACCAACACATATAGTTGACTCAATAATTGAATTTTCAAATTTACATGAATTTTTTGTTAGGAAAAAAACTTCATTAAACTAGTGGGCTTGGTGATACTTGTATCCCGTATATAACTTTTGCTATATGGACTTCGTGTTGGCCCAATACACTTTTGGGCGATGGATATATTTTTGCCATTGTCAAGTTCTTTAAGTACACAAATAAGTTAAGATAAGGTCTGAAAACTAAAAATAAAATCCACTTATTAGCCATTTTCACGAACCATTTTTCTGTATTTTCCTAATGACAAAAAAATAGGTCATATGGAGTTTCCACACTTGGGCTCAAACTTTATCTAGTTTATAGGTTGTTGACATATACATTGGAGCTTGGGTGTTTTTTATTCATGCAATTTTCTCTTGCTTTCTTCTCTCTGTCAGAAAGTCAAATAATGATTTTATCTCAGTAGAGTAAATGAAGCAAAGTTGATCGCATCAAATACCAATTGAATTGAGGTTGATTCTTGATTTTTACAAAATTTACTTGGTCATTAACCTTGCACGCGTTTGACTTATCTATGCAGAATGCTGTATATATTTTTCTGGCTAGAAAAAATTTGAACCACACGGTAGATCCAGACAGTCATTAGCTGCCTGTTTTTTTGACTGAAAGCTCGAGTTTTACAGTTACCGAAGTCAACATATAGAAATTACCAAAAAAAGAAAGTCAACAAATAGCGGTTTTTTCAATCACTTTTCGAGCAAACAGCTGTTAAACGAAGGAACTCAAACTCACGCGTAGTCTGTGTCTTCTCTTAATATTAACTAAAGCAAAACAGGTAATACTTCTCCAGTATTTCTCCCAGTTTCTTGGAGATTGATGAAAACAGTTGTTTAGTTCTATATAATAATAAGTGATAAAAGCACCAAGCTCCCTGGATTATACACATTTTTGCGACTTGCCCTTAAACAAAATTAATAAGTATTTTTCCCTTTAAACTATGTACGTCTGTTCGATTTACCCCATGGCCGGGTTTTCAGCTATTTTTTGCCATTCTTGGCCAGAATATTTTCCCATACCCAGCTCATATGTGTTGTACTAGATGTATTTTGGTAGTTGATGACAAAAAGTAAGCAAAAAACACCTCGAACGGGGCATATTTCGGCTAAAATGCGATTTGCCCCTTCAGTGTATTTTCGGCCATTTTTTGTCGGAATATTCCCCCTACACGACTCATATGTGTTGTACTAGATGTATTTTGGTAGTTTATGACAAAAAGTAGGCGAAAAAACACCTCGAACAGAGAATATTTCGTCCAAAACTAGCCAAAAATCCGACCAGGGGGCAAATCGAACGTACATGCATAGTTTAAGGGGGGAAACGCTTATTTATTTTGTTTAAGGGGCAAGTAGCAAAAACGTGTATATTTCAGGGGGCTTGATGTTTTTATCCCTAATAATAAATATGTAAAACTTACTAATTCTTTTTTTCATATAGTTGTAGGAGTTGTAACTCTATAGTTAAGTTGAAATTTAATTATTTGATTGGCTCTGATAAGGAGTATCGCCCACACCACCCCGCGAAACAAGGTTATGTCAAGAAAACTTCTAGTAAATGCGAGAAATACCAAAAAGTTCCCAACTCTCAGAAAGGGATCTATAGGGAGAACATGCGTGCCAATACCCTCCAGGAACGACTTTTATCTCCCAAGTTAATGGTCTGTTTCACAACTTTCAAACTCAACTAATGCCCGATAAAACTTTTAATGCGTTTTGGTATACTACTTAATAGATATATAGCTACATGCTACTAAGATTTCCACCAATAAATTCATACTTGCTAGCATCAAACTAGACAAACTTTCTCTACCATTTTTAACATATTGTAGATAGATGCTTGATATTCTTGATAAGACATCTTGCGTCTCCTTGAGGCGTATCCAACATGAGGGCTTAATTTGTAACTAAAAGTTTACGATGTTCTGGAATCAATGTTGGATGGACGTTGTGCCAACATCCAGTGAATAACATTGAAGACATAAACATTCTTAACCTAAAACGTGGTTCTGAAATTCGAGAACATGAGTAAAGTGTTCTGGATTAAATGTTGGATGGATGTTGAGCAAACTCCACAGGACAACGTTGAAACCAGCAACTACTTTGTCAATCTGTCTTTAACTGCTTTATTTTAGTTTTGCCTTTATTCACCTATTAATCAAGTTCCACGATTTTAGTTGTCTTTGTTTATGTCCAGGAACATCTCTTAAATCTTAATTATGAGGAAGAGCATTACAAGTTTCCTAAGTTGAAGTTTTCATAATTCAAGAGGAGGAGATCGGTCAAGTGAACACGATTTTAAAGATGGAAAGTTTTGGAGTTCAAGTGCAACTAGCAATCTTTCCAAGATCAACTCTGCATTGAAGAAGGAGTATTTCCTTATTAGAACTCTATCTAATAAAGGGAACTATTAAGAAGGAAAGAAGAGTTCAACAAGGAAACAACATAAGTTACCAAAATTGTGTACAACACACCTTGGAGATCAAGTTTGAAGAAACCTATACATATGGTGTGAAGTGCATCAAAATACATAAGAAACAATAGAGTTAATTAATCCGTAGAGAATATATCTTTAGCATTGTTGTTGCGTTTCTTGCTTTGCAAAGTTTGTGAGTTTTCCAGTTAAGTCTAGGATTAGATTTAAGGAGAAAATTCTTTACTGTTTTGTTGAGTCCGATCAACAAAAAAGCAAGAATGATTTTGTGGTTAGGAAGGTCTTTGTTAAAACCTGCGTGGTTATTTTGCCATAAGACTAGATGGTTGATTCTTTATAATAAACCATTGAGAATTTATCTTCTTGTGTTCTTTAATTTCGCTACACATTGTACTCTATCAAGAAGATTGTTTAAGATCAAGTTAAGGCAACGCCAGCTTAACTTGAGCTTTGAACTTTGAAAAAGTTGTATCAATCTCGATCCAACAATTTCAATTGGTGTCAGAGCCAAGCACCAATTTCACTGGTGTTTGGAGGTGATACAACGTGATGGACAATATCAATCCTAATTCTGGCAGGCTCCTAGTCCTGGAAGGATCCGTCAATTATGCTTACTGGAAGACCGGGCTCAGAGTTCACATCAAATCCATTGGCATGAAAGCATGGGATGCAGTCCTTGATGGATATTTTGTCCCAAATATTGAAAACGACAGAGATGCAGATATTGTACCAATACCGAAGTCACAATGGACAGCAAACGAGGTAACACTGTGCAACTACAATGAGAAAGCTTTTAATGTTATTTTTGGTTATGTTACCAATTAGATGTTTAAGTTAATCTAGAACTGCACCACAACTAAATTTGCTTGGGATATCCTTGAACTTCATTGTGAAGGAGATATTGCAGTTAGAAACTCTAAACATAGACAATTGCTTAAAGATTTTGAAAAACTTGAGATGGGTGATGATGAGGGTATTGATAGTTATTTTGAGAAAATCATTGACATTACAAATCAATGTAAAAATCTAGGATTTCCTATTTCAAATCAAACTATGGTTTATAAAGCTTTTAGATCTTTGTCACCTAGATTTGCTCTCAAGAGAATTGCCATGGGAGAGACAAGAGATATTGCTAACATGGAATTTCAATCCTTGTTAAACACTCATAGAGAATTTGAGCTAGAATTCCCTGCTAGAACTACCAAACAACAAGCTATTGCTTTGTTAGGCACAAATTATCTAAATCGTGAGAGAGAGGATCAAGATGAAATTATTTCTTTTAACTATGGAAATATTAGCAAGAAACTCAGTAGGTTGAACTTTAAAGATAAATCTAAAGAGAAACAATTTGGAAATACTTCCACTGGTTATCGAAAATTGCCTCCCAAATTTGTTAAATATATGGCAACAAAGTCTAGTTCTGAAGAAATTGAAAAGTTGAAAACTACTCAATGTTATAAATGTAAAGGTTATGGTCATATTGTTGTTGAATGTGCTAACACCCTCCGCAAGAAGGGAAAGTCTCAATGGGTTTGTGTAGATGACTTTAATGAAGAGGATTATAACTCCGGATCAAATGTTGATACTGAAGAAAGCTTTGAAGAGATTCATACAACTACACTATTCACTCAAGTCAACTGGACAGAAGAAGATCTCCAGAACTGGTACGGGTCTCACTGTTACTCCAACATCCAGGACTTAACATCAGAACATGAGACTTTCTTTGGGAATTGGGCTGAATATGATACCAAGATCTCAATTCTTTGGGTGATAATGATGAATCTAACTTTGAATGTTTTCATGGCTCAGAAGGTGAAATGTCCTAGGAGGAAATCATTGAAGACTTGAAGTCTACTTTTCATAATCTTCTGAAATAAAATCAAAAACTCACAAAGAAGAATAAAGCTTAGAGACTGGAGATTGATGGACTGAAGAAACTGATGAGGATGTATGAAAGAGACCTTGACAAGACAGAAGCTGAACTTAAATAGGTAAAAGGAAAGCTTGAAAAAGATAATCAGATCATTGCTAAGTGGAACTTAGGTACATCTAGACTTGATGAGGTACTGAGCATGGGTAACCAAGGAATAAATGGTCTTGGATATGTTGAGAAACCTACCTCTAAAGTTGATAATTATGTTTTCATTAAAGAAGGTTTTGTTAAGGAATCAAAAGACTTGAGTTGTTCTAATTCAAAAAAAAGTAAACCTAATTATATCTATCTATTTTGTTTCAACCAGGTCACATAAAACCTTATTGCAAGAAGTATTTGAAAGAAAATGTGAAGAAAACAAATGTTATCCAACATTAGGAACATGATAGAAAAGTAGAACTTGGATTGAAAAGTTAAAAACTCCTAAGATAAAACTTGTATGCATTGTTTTTTTTTATTGTGTACTCTAACCTTGCAGGTAAGTGGTACTTTGACAGTGGATGTTCAAGACACATGACAGGAGACAAGGAACATCTTAAACAATTAATCCCTCTCAATGTTGGAACTATCACCTATGGAGGAGGCACCAAGGGAAGAATCATTGGAAAATGAGTGCTAGATGTTGAAGGATTTCCACCCCTCAAAGATGTTATTATAGTTGAAGAATTGAAAGCAAATCTAATAAGCATTAGTCAACTTGTGATAATGAACTGCTTGTTACATTTGATAAAAGTTCTTGTGATGTATTTAATAGTGATAATGTCCTTATTATGACAGGTACTAGATCTAAAGATAATTGTTATCTTGCTCAGGAAGAAGCATATTACTTTTACGTTAAAGTTGATGATGTTGTTCTCTGGCATAGGAAGCTCACTGTTTTGAAAACCGGCCCAGATCGGCCGGTTTGACCGGTTCAACCGGGAACCGGAGCCTTGTCCGGGCCGGTTTGCTGTTAATAACGGGTTGTTACCTGCAGCGTTTGAACCGGCGAAACCCGCCGGTTCGACCGGTGTTTCGGCGAACCGGTTCCGCTTGGGAACCGGTTCAGCATATTTTTTTTAAAAAAAAAATTTAAAACTAAGGCTTTAATAAAAGAAAAAAAAAATTCTCACAGAAACTCTCAGCTCACTGCTCAGCTCGACATTGGGGACAAATTAAAAAAAAACCCTAAGCTTAACTTTCCACAAATTGTCGCCGCTTCTCGCCGTCGCCGCTCGCCTGCATCACCGCTGCTCACCGTCGCTGCTCGTAAATCGGTAGCTATCTCCTCTTTTTTTTTCTTTTTTTTTTTTTGCTTGAAGTTTTAAGTTTGAGCATAATCTGATATAGTACTGATCATAATCTGATATAGTACCTGCGATTATTTGAACTCAATATGAATATACTCAATCAGATTATATTTTGTTGGGGCAATTATTAAAATGCTATATATGCTATAATAGTATAATCTGTAAACAACATCCTATATAAATTATAATCTGATATATATATGCTATATATGAAGTTGACAAATTTTGCTAACTGTGTGGGAGTAGTTAACAAAGTGTTAATTGGAGTTGGTTTGATGACTTGAACTAAAAGTAAAGTTTGTTAATTTTAGTAGATTTGTAAATGAGTTTGTTAAATTTAGTTGTATATTTTTTTACCTTTAAGTTTGTTAATTTAGTTGTTAAATTTGTAAATGAGTTTGTTAAAAGTGAAGTTTGATTATGGATTGGTTCTTGAATATTGATGGATTACGTGATGGATTGGTTCTTGAATATTGTTTCTTTTGTTTCAAATTTCAATGTGTGGTTTATTTTATTAGTAAGTATAATTTGTTACTTGATGTTATTTGCAGACACAAGAAGAAAAAAGAGACATGTGATCCAATTGACTATGAGAATATTGATAGAGTCGACGAATGGGTAGTAGAAGAAGAAGATACAACTGGAGACTTTACTAATGAAGATATGGATGAGATGTTTGGAGAGGGAAATGTTGCAAGTTCAAGTGCAAGTGTAGCGGGGAATGAAGAAGCTGATTTGATATTGTACGGGTCGTATGAGAGGGTGGATGTGGATGATCATGATGCCTCGTGATGAATGTTTGTCTTGTTGCTACTTTTTTATTGGAGTTTATTGTTGGCTTCTTAACTTTGAATTTGAATTATGTGTTAAAGTTTTTAAAATGTGGAGTATTTTATGATTTTTGTTATACACTTGAATATTTCTATATATTTTATTAAATGTTGACTTTAGTCAACAAACCGGTCTAACCAGTGGTTGGACCGGTCCGACCTGTTGACCCTCTACCCGGTAGCCTCACCGGGTCGCTCACCGGGTCGGGTTTCAGAACACTGGAAGCTAGGATATGTTCACTATAGGAACCTTGAGAAGTTACAGAAAGTCAATGCAGTAAGAGGCTTACCAAAGATATCCAGTCCAGGTAAGGTTGTATATGGGGACTGCCTGAAGTGTAAGCAAACTAAAGCTACTCATACACCCCTCCAAGTACAAATTACAATTCCCAGGACTGGTAATTGTTTTGAATTATTACACATGGATCTCATGGGTCTTATTGAAGTGAGCAACCTAAGTGCTAAGAGGTATGCCTTTGTTATTGTAGATGACTTTTCTAGATATACATGAGTTAAGTTTCTTAAAGGAAAATCTGATGCATTCAACACATTTCGGATCTTACATGCTAGCATCAAAAATCTCTATGGTTCCTATGTTCGTAAGATTAGGTCTGATCATGGGAAAGAATTTGAAAATGCTAGTTTCAGTGATTTCTATGATAAGAATGGAATTTTCCATGAGTTTTCATCACCTAAGACACCTCAGCAAAATGGGATAGCTGAGAGGAAAAATATGACACTTCAAGAGATGGCCAGAGTTATACTTATTGCTAGAAACTTATCTAAAAGACTTTGGGCTGAAGCTTTGAATATTGCATGTCATATAAGTAATAGGGCTTAGCTTAGACCTGGTACAAATATGACACCATATGAAATCTTGAAGGGTTTGAAACCAAATATTGCTCATTTTCATAAATTTGGATGTGATTGTTACTTGTTGAATGATAGAGACTATCTTAGTAAGTTTGATCCAAAAAGTGAAAAATGCATATTTGTTGGTTATTCTATGAATAGTTTTGCTTTCAGGGTTTATAATCCAAGATTGAAGACTATTCAAGAATCAGTAAATATAGTGTTTGATGATTCCACCTTTGATACGGGTACTGATAAAGTTATTGTCTTTGATGTTGCCCCAACATTGGAACCAGAGACTGTCCCAACATCAGGAGCAGAAGCTGGAGATACTGAAATTGAGACTGGTTCTAATGTTGAACTGACACCTGTTGTTGTTAGGCCAACATCCCCACAGTCCAATTCAGAGGATGACATTGTTGATGAACCTAGGAGAGATCCTCCTACTTGAATTCAAAAGGATCATCCAGCTTCACAAGTGATAGGTGAAATCACCGGATGCATGAAGACTCGCAACAAAGACAGGGTAAACTATAAAAATATGGTAAGGTTGTGTATCTGCATGGCTTCAACTTGCACTTTAAGTAATGCTTCCTATTTTGTTTCTAATATTGAACCTAAGAATGTGGCTGAAGCTCTTAATGATAGTAAATGGATAAATGTTATGCAAGATGAACTGTTACAATTCACCCAAAATCATGTCTAGAATCTAGTACCTAGACCTTCTAATGTGAATGTTATAGAAACTAAGTGGATTTTCAAGAACAAAACTAATGAAGATGGTGTAATTATAAGAAACAAAGCTAGGCTTGTTGCACAAGGCTATACTCAAGTAGAAGAGATAGACTTTGATGAGACATTTGCTCTTGTAGCTAGGATAGAATCTATTTGATTACTTCTTGCTATTGCATGTTGTCTTAAGATTAAGCTCTACCAGATGGATATGAAAGGTACTTTCCTTAATGGTTTGATGGACAAAGAAGTATATGTTGAACAACCTAAAAGTTTTGCTGATCCTAAATATCCTAATTATGTGTATAAACTTGAGAAAGCTCAGTTTTTGTTGAAAACAGTAACTTGTAAGTTTGTTTAAAATTTAAAAAAAAAAACTGAGTTTTTGTTGTTTTATTTTGAACTGCTCTGGTTACTTGTTGTTTTTAAATGACACATGGTGAAGTTCTTACGCAGGAATAGAGTAGTGGGTAAACTTAATTGATCATATTCCACAATCCCACTAACAATCATCTTTTCTCTCGCCACTCTACACTACTTAAATGAACAATTTGCTCTAATTTCTTTTTCACTTGTGCAATTTGTTTTCCCTCTGCAAATAAGTATCTAAAAATCTCTCATATTTTTCTTTCAATTCTCAAACTAACAAAATGACGAGCAAGTCTACATTGGAAACTCTTGCAGATATGGCCTTGAATGTTGAGCAAACAACAACACGCACCAGGGTTGCTGCGCGTGAAGGTGAAGAACGGCATGCTGCTCAAGTTGCCGCTAAACGACCAACGATTCCCTACCAACGAAGGTCAAATAGAGCTAAAAATGTGGAATCTGAGTCGAATGTTGGTGCAACATCAGAAGCCCATACTCCTCAAACCAAAAAAAAAAACTGAATCTGAGGTAAATGTGGCTAACCCTAAACCCCAAGTGAATATTCTTAATTATGTGATTGAGGGGGAGGGATCTGGTTCTGATAGAAAGAGAACACCAATTGGGTCTATGCCCATGAGTAAAATAGCCTTACAAAGAGTTGATGCTAGAAGAGCTCAAAGAGAGAGACTTGAGAAGAAAAAGGTTGATGCTAAGGCTAAGGCTGAGACTGAGAGAGTGAGGAAAGGAAAACAAGTTGTGGATGAGGAAGTTGAGATAGTTGATGTTGATGAAGAGGGGGAGAAAGAGGAAGAGAATGAAGAGGAAGAGGAAACTGCTGCTGAAGAGTTTGAAGCTAATGGTGATGATGATAAAGAAGAAGAGTAATGTGACACTCTTGTGTTACCCTACCATGGTAGAGTTGCTAGGTCTACTGACTATCTTAATAAGGAGATAGAGGACAAGGCCTATGATTTTAGAAGAACGGATTTTCACAAAGAGATGGTCATGGATATGGACAGCTTTAAACGAAACAGAGTGTTTGAGTTGTTGAAAGAAAGAGAGGTTCAGAATTCAATGAAGAAGGATGGTGATTATGCTCCTGAGCTTGTACAAGAATTCTACCTGAATCACTCAAAGTATATCACTTGTGAGATGTCTCCCAAATATGGTAAAGCATGGTAAGAGGACAAGTGTTTGACATTAGTCCTAAGAAGACAAATGAGATTTGGGGACTGCCACATGTTGAGGAATCTGAAGAAGCCATATGAGGTGATTGATGATATCACAGGTGGTCTTGAGAGAACCTGGGTTGAACAATTACCAACAACAAAGCTCACTGCCATAAGTGCTATTTTGCACAAATGTGAATCTTATAATTGGTTGCCTTCTAAAAATTCTACTGTTTTGACTAAGGAGTCAACTTACTTGGTCTACAAACTGAAGAATGGGCTTGTTGTGAATATTGGGGAGAGAGTTTTGAGGGCTATGGAAGATGCTGCTGGAAGGAAGCAAAGGATTCTGCCATTTCCTTCTTTGATCACAACTATGCTGCTAAAACAGAAGATGAACAAGAAAGAGTTTGGAGAAATGTTAGAGAACAAGGCTACTTGTCTAGCACAAGAGTGAAGGACTTGCCTTGGAATCCTGAAGATGGAATTGCTCCTAGGGAGGAAAAGGAGGCTCAACAATTTGTTAATCTGATGAGGAAGAAACCAGGGTAACAACAAAATCCTTTGTGGATCAGCAACTGACTTGGTATAAAAGTGCTTACGCCAATTTTCAGAGGGAAATTGCTTTCAAAGAAAGGCAAATGCAGGAGCTGGATGCCTTGATTAAGAACATGGAAGAGCTTTCTTCACAAAAAGAGGGAGAATGATCTATTTTTTAATTTTTGATTTCTGGTTTTTTTGTTTTTGTTTTTTGATATGTTTTGAATTGTTTCTATTTTGTTGCTCGTTCTTTATCTTTGATTTGGTTTGTAATGAGTATGCTACTTACCTTTAACTGCTCTTAATGATTTTGCTTATGAAGATAGTTTATATCTGTTATTTCTGCTGTTAAACTTATGTGCAGGTACATTCTTGTCTTAATGTTGAGACAACATTGATGAGTTAAATGTCTGAACAACTATTACCTGAGTTGTGGTGATGACTTTAATGAATATCTTTGTTATGCCAAGTTAATTCTTGATAGTTTGCATTAAGGGGGAGCAGTTTAAGTAGGTTTAAATTATTATGCTTAATTGATATTTGGACATATTATCTGTTATGGGAACAGGTTGATTGGTTTTGTGAAGAAAGGCAAAAATTGGGAGATTGAAAGTGTACGATGTTCTGGAATCAATGTTGAATGAATGTTGTGCCAACATCTAGAGAACAACATTGAAGACAGAAATATTCTTAACCTAAAACATGGTTCTGAAATTCGAGAACATGAGTAAAATATTTTGGATTAAATACTGGATGGATATTGAGCCAACATCCACATGGTAACATTGAAATCAGCAACTATTTTGTCAATCTGTCTTTAACTGCTTTATTTTAGTTTTGCCTTTATTCACCTATTAATCAAGTTCCACGATTTTAGTTGTCTTTGTTTATGACCAGGAACATCTCTTAATCATAAGGAAGAGCATTACAAGTTTCCTAAGTTGAAGTTTCGATAATTTAATAGTAGGAGATCGGTCAAGTCAACACGGTTTTAAAGATGGAAAGTTTTGGAGTTCAAGTGCAACTAGGAATCTTTCCAAGATCAACTCTGAATTGAAGAAGGAGTATTTCCTTATTAGAACTCAATCTCATAAAGGGTACTATTATTCAAGAAGGAGATCGAGTTCAAGAAGGAAAGAAGAGTTCAACAAGGAAACAACATAAGTTACCAAAACTGTGCACAACACACCTTGGAGATCAAGTTTGAAGAAACCTATATAAAGGGTGTGAAGTACATCAAGATACATAAGAAACAATAGAGCTAATTAATCTGTAGAGATTATATTTATAGCATTGTTGTTGTGTTTCTTGTTTTGCAAAGTTTGTGAGTTTTCGAGTTAAGTCTAGGATTAGATTTAAGGAGAAAATTCTTATCTGCTTTGTTGAGCCCGATCTACAAAAGAGCAAGAGTGATTTTGTGGTGAGGAACGTCTTTGTTAAAACTTGCGTGGTTATTTTGTCGTAAGGCTAGATGGTTGATTATTTATAATAAACCATTGAAAATTTATCTTCTTGTTTTTTTTTTTAATTCCGCTGCACATTACACTTTATCGAGAAGATTGTTTAAGATCAAGTTAAGGCAACACCAACTTACCTTGAGCTTTGAACTTTGAAAAAGTTGTATCAATCCTGATCCAACAATTTCAGTAACTCTTACTCGACCCTAGGGGCATTGATTCGAACCCCTGGTAGCTCTAGACTCTATCTACATCCTTACATCCACGGGTTAACCAAATCCCAAAAACTTCTACTAATAATTACGATGTTTGTTAGGCTATAGGTTGTCTATGTAATAATCAAAATATTTAAACAAATACCCATGACTAAACGAAATTTAAAAACATATATATAGATATAACTATTTCAAGTCCAATGGAACCTAGTAGAAAAGCCCAAACATGGCCATCTTCTTGAGTTCCTATTGGAATGACATAGTTGATCTTTTGAGGATTTTACTTTTGTTTTTTTGATATAACGACACCCAAAGTTTTTGTCTTAAAAGGGATGAGGCGGTTTCGTAACTTGACATACGAAATGACACGAGAATATGATTCTACGAATATTTCACAAAATTCTGGTTCATTTTGAATATAAATATTTGTACTTCTGTTTTTTTTTTTTTTTGGTCGGCCAAGTAAATAAATATATTAAATGAAAAGTATCCGAGGTGGATCAAATATATATGTACATTTTGTTTGCACGAGTAATATTTTTTTCATTGTATGAGATTTGCTTCCAACCATAAGTTCTTCCACAAGATTATCTTGTCTGCAAATGGATATGGTGGTTAAGAGTTATGACCGCCCCGCGCAATATATATACATTATACATATATTATACTTAGAGTTAAATGCAAAGACTACCCACGTGTTATGTTTGATTAGCAAAAAGGCCCCTGTATTATTTTTAATAGCAAATACCATTTTTCTTTGAAAATTTTCAATAAATTTTACAGTTCATTTACATTCTGCTTGCCATGAAATTATGTTGTTCAGTTATATATTATTTTGTTTTGGTAAATTGTGTAATTCATTTAATTCTTCAGTAGGAGTGCCCTCTTTCAATGTAACTCAAAAACTTCCAACTTCCAACACCATAAGGAGTGCCTCTAATTTTCAAATGAACATAATATATGTGTATTTTTTTTCTAATTAATATTAGTGCATAAGATATTTAATTTACTAATGGAAATGGCATTTTTCTGACAATTAGACATAGCACAAGGATGGATTTTGCAGTTAACAATTTATTTATATTTATATCTAATAATATGTAAGATGTTTCTTAGTTCTTTCTTCATCACATGGATGCTGCCTCTTGATAATACAACACATTGCAAGATTCAATGCTTCTATTGCGCATTTGCCCATCCATCATTAAATGAACCAGACACTGTTCAAAAACAACATCAAAATATTCAAAACCGGTTGCAACTTTTTGTGAAACCAATAATACTTTTACCAAATTGTGACTGTTTTCCTTAACAAATTTGATACAACATTAGCTGGCTTTCGATATCGGGAAATTAAATGTTGCCCTACAGCGTAAGTACATTGTCCTTTCATTAACTTATGCTAGCTAAGGTACGTACGGAAATGTCCTTTCGCACGAGTTCAGACTATGAATATCCTTCACAAGTAGTCAAATTAAGGTCCTTTTTCTAGAAACAAATTAAGAAATATGTTTGTGGACTGTGAAACTACACTAAGAAAGTTCCTTACAACTTCCTTAATTTCTAGGAACTTTATGTGAAGTGGTCCAATTGTAAGGCTCTCGTTTTGCTAGGTGTGGGTATGGTGATAATGTAAGTATAAGCGGCATGTATTAGAATTTATAATTTTTCTTGTCAATATTAAAGTATCAAAAAGTTATCCAAGAAACAAAACAAGTATCAAAATGTATGTGGAAGCCGAACATACAAGTATTTTTTAAAAAGTATCAAAATGTAAGTAAAGCATAAAAGTATATTTCAATTTCATTTTTAACAACAACTATTATATGGGTGAAATATTGGTCATAATCTTAGGTAGCTAATAAACCAGGAACTGTCTTCATTTTTCTATTTTTTGTCATATTTAATATCCAGACCTAGATACATTAGAGTTAAAAATTAAAATACATCGTCTTGTATCTCTTTATAAGTTTCTATTTAGTATTAGAAAGTTAAATGGAAATTATCATGATACATTGAGGAAATATCAGTTGACGACCTGACGTCATTTTCTTTGTTTGTGTTTTATAATAATGCAAATAATCATTGTGAAAATAAGTACACAAATCATATATGTACACGTTACAAATTTATGAGCTATAAACCAATTTTGCGTTAATCTTGTTTAATTGGACTGACTTACGTGAATATATATATATATATATAATATATATATATATATATATTATCTGTAGATATATATCACAATGAGTACTAACGGATGTGCATGTAAGCAATTCAAAAGATTACGAATTACTTTTTACGTATATAATTACATAAATTAAATGATTCTTCCTTAGGCCAAGGACTTTCATGAGAGGTATAACATTAGTATGTTTATATCGCCAACAAGAAATAATAAGAGCAAATAACTGCTAACTTTATTCAAGAAATCTTTAGAAGAAATATGCATGGTTTCAAATTCCTCGAAACAAATAAAAACATCAAATTGACAGTGAAGGAGTATTTAAACAAATAGAGTTAGTATTAATAGTTATTCTTTCGCCATTGGGAGCAGTGCAAACAGCTGTTAGTTATCTGACAGTTAGTAAAAAAATGTGTTTTAACTTATAAAGCTTACTTTATAAGGTTTGTGTTCCCATCTGTGCCTACGAGGAAGGAGAGGCGTACGGATTGACCCGACACTTTTCTTTCTTAATTAAATAATTTCGTTCACGTTACAATGTAAATTTACCCCTGAATTGTTGTTTACCTCTTATGTAGTAGATTTGTTGCAGGGTATCTAATAAAATTTGTTCAAAATGCAAATTTATTGTAATATTAATATCTCTCTTCGAGCCCATAGATGGAAAGCATGTCGCAACTCGCACGTATGTTCTTTCACTAGAAACTTGGGGGCGTGGTTGTAATTATATAAAAAAGAACAGATATAATTGTTTGGAACGTCTTATAATAATGTTTAATGTTGCATGTGATTATAAAAACTTAGGATTATCTCATGACTTACATGTAGAAAAAAAACTTGCAGACCGATATGCGCTCGTTTAAGTTTTACGCACCGTGGCTTATGACCTACGATTCATGGTTTAAATGAGGCTAAATAAGACTTATGTCCAAATTAAAATACGGTGCCTGGATATTATTGGGACGAAACCTCTTTAGAGTGTGAATTGTGTCATGAAAGAATGGATGAGGCCTTTAAACGGATTTTTAATGTCGAGTTTCCTACGATGAGGATTTTCCAATGATTTAGATTTTACACCATTTTTAATAGAAGGGTCAAGCTAATCTTTTGGCACCGTGCGAATTTTTCGTGGAAGAATGACAGGGTGATTGAGTTAATCAAAGTGAAGACTTGGTGTTGAGTAAAGACGCAAAATTAAAGATTGATTTCAAGTGCTCTTATACGAATTCATGTTTTTGGCCGCGGTTATTATGTCTTAGTTGTATCTCTTAGTTTGTTCCTTGGGAATTTTGTTTTTATGACAGTATGTTTTTGGTGTATTTCTATTTTCTAATACTCAAATTTGCATGTAAGATTTTGCTTATAAAATTATATAAAATTAAAGCATATATAAGGCTGGACTATTTGTTGACCAATTCATATATCAAAACTCGGATTGACCCTTAGCCTTGAGGTGACACTTACCTGTCTACTTCAGTTCTAATAAAATTTAGAGATTAATTGAGGGGTTTCGGGCAACTTGTTTGAATTTTGTTCACTTAACGCGGCATTAACACATCAGTCGACTTCACTAGAATTCATCTACAAGCAAGTAATACATACATATGTTTCAGATTGTTTTATTCTACGTCCCATTATCTGTAATAATTAATCTTATCTCAGAACCACTAGTGTAACACATAAAAGTCGAGGCTTAAAGTTAAGTTCTATTATTACATATATATATATAATGGTTATCTGATTTGGAAAATGTTTTCTAAGCTGCTGAGACATTTCAATTTCATTTGTTAAACTATTCCTATATATATATATTATATATATATATATATATATATATATATATATATCTAGGGGTTACCTGATTTGGAAATGTATTCCTGAGCTCTTAAGATTCATCATCAAAATCAACAACTTTCCAAACTTGGAATATTTTCAAATTACGTTAGCCG
The DNA here is from genome assembly GCA_948329865.1 of Linaria vulgaris. Classification (NCBI taxonomy): domain Eukaryota; kingdom Viridiplantae; phylum Streptophyta; class Magnoliopsida; order Lamiales; family Plantaginaceae; genus Linaria; species Linaria vulgaris. Next base: position 6,495,234 of record OX415249.1, on the reverse strand, counting down.
TTATGGCAACAAGTAGTTTAAGTTGTAATTTAGTTATCTTAATTGTAGTTAGCTAACTCTAATTCAATTTTTGCTTAATTAAATACAATTCAACTGATCCTATATATAAAGGATTGAACACACGCAGACGCTTTAGTTAGTTTTACAAAATTCGACTCATTGTTATTCGTTATCTATCTCAATGGAATTATCCGTCTTAATCCTCCCGTAATTCAACCATCGGACTACGATAGTTACCCTGCTATGGTGCCCTCGAGGACGACAAATTGCCTAACACAGTGGCAATTATTCCTTACAAGCTCAACGATATACACTCAAGTATCGAGAGTCTTAAATGATTCTACGATACTATACCGGATTCTACGATGCTTCAAATGATTCACGGTGTTGCAGGTACATAGATCCCCCACAATATACAACGAATCTTGAATGATTCCACAATGCCATAGGAGGATTCACGATACCTTACGTTGGGAAACACCTCAGCCCAAAGCATGGCATGATGAGGTAAAATCCCAATACAATACATGCATAACGATGACTTATATGTCAAGGAGACTTAAATGCCTCTACGACATCAAAGCTGACATCGTAACAAGGGGTTATCTGACACGATGGGCATAGGAAAACGACCATGTGGCAAAATACTACAGATAGACATGTGCATATAATATTAGAATACGGTTTTCAATAAATAAACCAGGCTCGTCAACTAATAAATGCATGAATGAAACACCTGCCATTGTATCGGACATGCATGATGATACCTGTATCATAACATTCCCATAAAAATAGGGAGAATACCCCATTCATTGTGGACAAGCTGAAAAAACTGATCAATCCACTATAAAATTCTCTCTTTTCTTTCATCATAGTTAAGCTGCTAATAACACCAATATCTGGAATTTCGGTAGGGCGTTTCGAACAAAAAAATCGTTAGCTACTCTATTATCCAGGTATTATAAAAATAATGCTAACAATCTGGATCCAAATTTGATCAATAAAATTGCAACGGTCTTTTCTAATCATGCAAATTCGACCTAGTGTCAATTATCATTCATTGGCATTATCAGATATAGATTTCGGGTGCATTCTCATTTTTTCTGCGAATTGTTCTTCGCGATCTCTGTGTGTTTTCTTCTCTGGGCGATCTCATATCGATCACGATTGTTGCCTGTTGTTTGTAATTAATCCGCTTCTATGATCGATTTCAATCCCCCGTTAGTTGATTTTGTTCATCAATTGAATTACAATGACTTCCCATGTAACCTCATTAACCCATACTTTAATCTAAAAAGTAAAAACCCTAGCAAAAAATCAAGCTCCGTATATTTTCTAGGATCACATGATTACAACGGATCTTCAATTGTTGGAGACAAATTCAATGAAAAGAATTATATCTCGTGGTGTAAAAGTATTAAGAAGGCGTTGAATATTAAGAATAAAACACATTTTATTGATGAATCAGTGCCATTCCCTGTTGAATTTGTTGAAACAGTGTGCACATATTGGAACCGTATAATTTTGTTTTATCATGGTGGTTAAACTCTATAATCACTGATATTCACAAGTGTTTACTTTATTTTCATAATGCATATGATCTCTGGTGAGAGTTGAAAATGCGAGATGATTGCACTAATGGATCGAGGGTATATAAACTTCAAAAGTCATTGTCAACGATCACTCAACGTTCTTTGTATTTCATTGATTATTACATCAAACCCATGGAATTGTATGATGAATTTGTTAATTCGAGACCGCTTATTGCATGTACATGTGGTCTTTATACTTGTAACATCAATAGACACATGGTTGATCTGCAAAAATCAAACTGTGTTTTAAAATTCTTGGTTGGGCTCAATGATTCTTTCTCTACAATCTGCAGCCAGATTTTCATGTTGTCTCCTTTGCCACCTTATCCAAGGTCTATTCAATGCTTCTTCAAGAAGAGAAATAGAAGGATCTATATTCCTCCAATGTGTTGCTTGTAGCTGTTCTGGAAATATTTACAAGAAGCAAAACCAAAATCGATTCACAAAATAAACCTTACTTCACTGGACAAGGTTCCAACTCAAGATTCTTCAGGCCTCAAATGGATAAGGACAAAAAGAAGTTAAAGTCTACCCACTGTGGTTACATAGGTCACACTATTGATACGTGTTTTAAAACTCAATGGTTATCCCCTGGATATGATGGACCTACTAGAAGAAGACAAAATTCCAATCACTTTGCAAATTCTGTTGTAACTAATGAAACTCTTGCGTTGATTCAGGATTGCAAGAAGCCAACAGTACTTGCTAGTAATCTCACTGTCACATGGACTATTTGAGCAATTCATGGCTTTCCAGAAGGCTCAAGGTCTCCTACCACTACTAAGGCACCATTGCCCTATGCAGCCATCGTGACTTCTGGTACCCCTAAGTCTACTGCTTTTAGTTCTTACTCTGGTAGTAATTCTTTTAAGTATCATACTTTGGTATTAGACACATGAGCAACTGGTCATTTTATCTTTAATTTGAGCATGTTTCATAGCACTGTACTCTATGAAAACTATTATCCATATTGCCTAATAATAGTTAGACTATAACCACTTATACTGGATCTGTCAAGTTGTTTCTCACATTTTTCTAACAAATGTGTCATATGTTCTACATTTACAGTCTATATCGATACTAACCTTTAACTCTCTTGTATATTTTTGTTTTTCCTCATATTCTTTTTTGTTGCAGGATACAATCATGTGGAAGATGATTGGTTTTGCTAGCATTACTGTCAATCTCTGTGTCTTATATACTTCTTGTTTTAGCAATCTTAATTCTATTTCTCATTCCATGTGTAATGCTACTACTTCAAATTCAATGCTTTGGCACATGATTTTAGGGTTTCCATCTAGAGATAAGATTTAGTTGGTATTTCACATCTTTTTGGCATTGCATGTAATAAAGAAACTCATTGTAAAACATGTCATTGTGCTAAACAAAGAAAACTCTCATTTATTGTTAGCCCTTTTGTATCAAATTCAACTTTTGATCTTACATTGTGATGGATGGGTCCATACTTCAAAGAATCTTAAGATTGTTTCTTAATATTGTTGATGACTATAACAAGGGTACTTGGATTGTTATGCTAAAATATAAGTATAATGTTAAATGTCATCTAATTCAATTTTATGATTTAGTTCTTATTCAATTTCATGTCAAAATTAAGAGTATTAGGACATAATATGGTACTGAATTCTTTCTCAGGGATTTCTATTCTTAGTATAGGATTATGCATCAAACAAGTTGTGTTGAAACAGAATGGCTTAGTTGGGAGGAAACACCAGCATTTGCTTCAGGTAGCTAGATCACTAAAATTCTAGTCAAATGTGCCTATAAATCTGTGGAGCAATTGTGTGTCCACGGTTGCATTCCTTATAAGCAGATCCATTTGTCTCTATTGTGTGTATAACCCCTTATAAAATGTTGTACAATAAAGCTCCAGTCTTTTATTCATTTAAAACTTTTAGTTGTTTAGCTTATGCACCTACCGAATCGCTCACAGAACAAATTTGATGTTATAACTACTCGATGTGTCTTTGTTGGCTATCCAAGAGGTACGAAGGACTATATGTTAATGTATTTGCTGACTAACAAAATGTTTGTTTCTAGGAATGATGTATTCTATGAGCATCTTTCTCTTCTTAAGAATACTCATGCCATTGATCAACGCTCTAACGTTAACCATCACAGCAGAAAGTCAAACAATCTTTGCACTGATTCATTTATATCAATGCATATCTATAATCATACTTCTGCAATTTCAGATGCTAACATTGAAAATAATGATCATATAGAAACTTCCATAGAGGATTTTTTCTATCAGCTACCCAACACACCTGAAGTTATCTCACACCAACAACTAGAGGTTTCCTCTGCTAGTGACCTACCAATTTCTCATGACATTACCCCATAAACTTAGCATGACTCAGATGTTCCTCCCTCCACTTAAACTTCCTCACTTCGTGCTCGAGGAAAATCCTCCAAGCATACGCATACTGCACCATCAACTTACCTCAAAGTTTTTGATTAAAACCTTCCTAAATCCATCCAGAAAGCCAACAGCGGTTCTATGCCCTCCGATAACCACACCGTATCCAATTAACTTATAAATAGATTGAGATTTTCTCACAAAGCTTTTACTGCCAAGAAATCTCGAATTACTGAGCAAAAATCCTTCACTAAAGAAAAAAACTTTATGAAGGAAAAATGCTATAAAAAAAGAGATTGAAGCACTTGAGAATACTCAGACATGTATCATGACATCTGTACTTCCTAATCACAATTGCATAGGATGCAAATGAGTATACAAGATAAAATATGGATCAGATGGCAATGTAGAGCGCTACAAAGCTCGATTAGTAGCCAAACAATAGGCACAAGAAGAAGGGTTGAGCTACTTTGAAACCTTCTCATTTGTGGCTAAAATAACAACTATCAGAGTGTTGTTGGCCTTGGCTGCATTTTAGAATTCGCACCTTAAGAAATTCTATGTAATTAATGCACTTCTTCATCGTGATCTAGATGAAGAAATCTGAATGAAGCCTCCACCTAAATACTCTTCTCCACAAGACAAAGGATTCTGTCTATTGAAGAAGAGTCTCTATGGTTTGAAGCATGTCTCTAGAAAATGGTTCAATAAGCTCATTTTCTCTTTACTCTCATGTGGATATACTCAAACTATTTCTGATTCATTTTTCTTTGTCAAAAGATCTAACCAAAACTTTACAGCTCTTTGTGTGTATGAAATGACATTATTTTGACAAGTAATGACATTGATGAAATCACAAAGATCAAACAACACCTGGGCGACCAATTTACCGTTAAAGTGTATGGCAATCTAAAGTATAACAGAGATTCCAGGAAAGTCATCAACAAGCAGCCGCTGCCAAAAACAATATGCACTTGGCATATTAACAGAAGGACGAAATATTAAAAATGCCGCTAACTTTTTTTAAAAAGTTAAAATGCCCGTTTTATTTGGGCCTTGTCACAATGCATCGTATGTTTAGAAAAAGCTTTCAAAAATGTATGTGACCCTTATTCGGGCTAAAACTGCGTACGTGGTGGTACAGTCAATGCCACGTCAATAAATTGCTCCGCCACGTCATAATTTCAGTCAAATAACATTTTTTACACAAGTTCTTATAATTATGAAATTGTACTTACACCCCATAGTAAACTACACTTTGCACCCCAAAATGTATATACATAAAAAATAATAATAAAGATATATATATATATATATATATAACTATTTGTGAAAATAATAAATATATATGAATAATAATAATAATAAACATATATATAACATAATAATATATATATAAAAACATATATATATATAATTATATATATATATATTAAAAATAAATAAAAACAAAAACTAATCATCATCTTCATCACCAGTACCACTAACCACCATCTTCATCGGATACCGATTACTACCACCATCTTCTTCCCCACTACCACCTCCCCACCACCGAACACCACCACCATCTTAATAGGCGTCAACACCTCTCCCAAAATCGCGCCACCACCACCACCACCACCACTATCGTTGTAAATCACGCCACCACCACCTCTCCCAATCACACCACCACCCTTCCTCAATCAAATCGGCGCCGCAAACGCTACAATTCATGGCTCGAATCGCGCCACCAACCCATCACGCCACCACCACCACAAGAAAATTAGGGTTTTTGATTTGGGGGAATTTTGGGGTGGTGGTGGGAGTGGTGGTGGTGGTGGTGAAGATGGCGTTTGGGGGCAGCGGTGGTGATGGTCGCGACGGCGGCGGCGGGGTGGGTGGGGGTGGGGAGGTGGTGATGAAGATGATGATTAAAATTTTCTTTTTTTTTTGTATTTTTTATTTTTTTATATTGTTAAAATGTTTATTATTATTATTTATTTATATGTTTATTATTATTATTAATATATATACGTTTATTATTTTTATAAATAGTTATATATATGATTATTATTATTTATATATCAACGTTTATTATTATTATTTATATATATATTATTTTTAAAAATAGTTATATATTTATTATTATTGTTTATATATTTATTTATTATTTTCACAAAATAGTTATATATATTTATATATATGTTTATTATTATCATTATTATTATTTTATATATATATATATTGGGGTGCAAAGTGCAATTTATTTTGGGGTACAAATACAATATTTAAAATTACAAGAATATGTGTAAAAAACGTGTTTTGGCTAAAAAATATGACGTGACATTGACAACTTGTTGACTGTACCACCACGTAGGCAATTTTGGCCCGAATAAGGGCCGATGGTATTTTTGAAAGCTTTTTTTAAACATACGGGGCATTTTTGGCAAGACCCGAAACAAACGGACATTTTAACTTTTTAAAAAAAAGTTACCGGACATTTTTAATATTTCGTCCTTAACATAATATAACTACATTGGGTGCAAATCTTGCTCCACTCGTGTGGAGTCCTCTACCAAATTAACAACATCAGATTCTACACCGCTTGAAGACCCCTCTGTCTATAGAAGATTATTAAGCATTTGTTATACTTAACTATCACATCAATTACATCATTCAATGGCTCATTAAATTTATAGCTAAGCCAACATCATCTCACATGTTGTTAGAGTCCTGAGGTATTTAAAGTTATCACCTATTTGAGGCATCTTCTACTCTACAAATCAAAAGTCCACATCAAATTATTATGTGATAGTGGTTGGGTTGGTTGCCGTGAAACCAGAAGAAGTTTGACGAGTTATGTGGTGTCCTTAGGAGATCCTCTTGTCTCTTGGAAGGCTAAGAAACAACATACAATTAGTCGATCATCAACTGAAGCAGAATTTCATGTTATTGCAATGACCAACAGTGAAATCTAATGGATTGAGCAACTTCTAACTGATTTACAAGAACATCATACTAAGCTTCCAGTCCTTTTCACTAATAATAATAGCGTGCATAGTGCATAATCAACAACATTGTCCATCAGGAGCGCACAAAACATATCCAAATCAACTGCCATTTTGTGAAAGAAAATGTCAATGATTGTTGCTGTCTGAGAATGCTTCACATCACAATATCAATCAGGTTGCAGACATACTTACCAAGCCTCTATCTTCGACCTTATTCAACATTATGATGCGCAAGATGTGTGTTCTTAATTAATATCCATGCACATTTTGAGGGAGGGGGGGGGGGGGGGAGGTTCTAAAGATCATCATCAAAATCATCAACTTTCTAAAATTGAAATATTTTCAAGTTATCGTTAGCCGCTATCTTCAACGACTTTCTATTTATGGCAACATTTATTTTAGTTTGTAATTTATCAATCTTAACTATAATTAGCTAACTCTAATCCAACTTTCGCTTAATTATGCTCAATTCAACTCCTATATATAAATGATTGAACACAAGCACAAACACTTGGTTAGTTTTACAGAATTCAATTCATTATTTTTTGTTCTCTCTCAACAGAATCATCCGGTTCCAAATTGAATCAACAAGATTGCAATGTTCTTTTTCAAGTTCTTGCGAACTCGACATAAGCTGCAAACATTTCAATTACATTTGTTAAACTATAAATAAGTAAAGTAATTAATATAAATTAGATGGTCTTCGCATCTAAGAGTTCTTGTATATATTTGTGTTGGTGGGTGTGCGCGCACACGCACATGTATGTATATTAGCCAACATATTGGTCGTGTGTCTTATGTAATTTTTTTTGATATCTAATTCTTTTAGAAAAAGCGTAGGAATACAATTGAATCAAATAGTTAGTAGTGCTACTAGAGCTGGCCTAATTAGTTAAATAGGTGAAATTCTTTAACTAATTCTCAAATTCTAGCTCTTACAAAAATCAAACTTGATTTTACGCCCTTTAGATTAGTTAGGTAGGTCCCTCTCACACAAAGTTACTCAAGTGTGATTTGTCTTTATAATCTAAATATGTATTCCTAATAATAATTTCAAAGAAAAATGATTGACATTGGGTTTCACTCGTTTGCCCATTTGATTTTTGGTTGAGATTTTTGAAGAATCTTTTGAAAAACGTGCAAAGCATTTTGGATTATGTTTGGATGTAATTTGAGTGTTGGAATTATAGGAAGAAAATATGTATACAAGAGTAAAATCAATATGTTATGAATATAAAATTAATATGCTAACTATTACACATTTGGCTTGGAGTTAATTTTGCTTATGTAATTTTAATTTCTTATATTAATAGCACCAAAAAGCAATTCTGAAATATGTATAATCAGGTTACTTAGAAATTAGAATGGCTATGAGTAACTAAAATTTTTTGACTCTTTCTTTTTTCTTTCTAATTTACACTTACGTTTCATGTTAATTTTTTTTATTATTATTAGATGGATTTTCACTGAAATATATAGATTCGCAGTGAAGAATCTTTTTAGTACAATTTGTCGTGTATATAGCTACAAGGCTGATAACTATATAGTATTTACAATTTTTGATACGGGAAGGTTTAAAAAACACTAGTATTTAATTTAAATTAACTTTCAAATATAAATAAATCAGACTGAATTGAAAATCTATAACTGAAAAACAGATTTACGCGGTTGTAAATATCAGGAAAAATGTGATATTTTATAAAAGGTAAGAAGAAGAAAAAGAAAACAACATTTGTTTTAGCCGTTTACTCTGATGTAACTTGTGACACCTAAAAACAATTATGATGAATCGACACTTCAAAACATCACGCGTGTTCGTATCCGACACGAATTCAGCAACGATGATTGCCCAACATTCCTCGAAAGACGTGGCATGTCTCTCTATCAAAATAAATAAAAATTAATTAGGACACACGTGTCCGACACTTGAGAATGACGTGTCAGAGTCTTAAGAAGTGTGTATTCAATATGTTTTAGACATGTTCAAGATAAATTATATATTTTAATAGTTTGTTTTATAAAACTTATTTGAAGAAAAAAGATTATAAAATAACAATTGAAAGATAAAAGAGTTCCAAAAAAAATCCTAAAACAAACAACTAAATAAAAAGTCTAAATGTTCTCTTTTTTTTTCTAATCAATGCATCGTTTTGGATTGAGTAATATCTATGTTATTTTTTGAGTATTGTATAAATCTTACTTGCTTTTCATCTCTTTGAGCAAAATTTGTCTCTTCTCATTTCCTCTTCCCTTCTCTCTTCCCTCAATCACATAATGACATGCGATGAGTAAAAGCCCACATAAAATAACCCTCACATTAATTAATCCATCAATTGATTTAGTTAATCTATATTATAAATCTAATTATTCTCTTTACTCAAATAAAATTACAAGATAATCATTTTCCGTTGGTAAAATCAATTTTTTTCGTCACAAGAGACTTTTTTCTAATTAAAATAACAAACTGTTTTCTTACTAGAATAATAAAGGAGAGTTTTGGCAATTTATAAGTAATTTGTATAAGGAAAAGTCGTTAATTATATTACTAATAAGATATGATGATTTGTTCTTATCTTTTCTTTGATATTAGAGTTTTGAAGTTAAATAATTGCGTTAATTACTACGATAAGATTTATTATTATTTTTATAAGATTATGCTTCTTTAATTTAAATATATCTATTCATTCTGTTTACCGTTAAAAGTTACATATAAGTAGATCAATTTTTTAAAAAAAGAAAAAGTTAACCGGGGCCTATACATAAAATTAAGGGAGAATTACACAAAGTACCCCTCAACTATGGGTAAATTACACAAAGTACCCCTCCTCTTTGGGAAATTACACAAACTACCCTTATGATCGATTTTTCGTAATTTTTTTATTTCAAACTATTGAATGTAAATTCATGCTCTTCGATTATTTTGCACAAAAACAAAAAATAATTTAAAATTATTGCATTAAACCTCATTTATCTCGTTTAAGAAGACAAAAAATATTGATAACAAATAATTTCTTCTAAGAAAAAATAAATTATCTGCGAATTTTAGTCTTTGCTATAATTTGAATTTGAAAGGTTGTCTTAATTGTTTTAATTTTTTTGACCATAAGGGTAGTTTGTGTAATTTCCCAAAGAGGGGGGGTACTTTGTGTAATTTACCCATAGTTGAGGGGTACTTTGTGTAATTCTCCCTAAAATTAACTCTACCAAAAAAAAAAATGGGAAGAGATTAATTTAAGCCATGTACATGAAATTAACGCAATGGGAAGAGAATAATATAATAGATAATTTGGGAGATTAATTTATATGAGCCTTTACATGCCTGATTGGGGAAAGAGAAAATGAGAATAGAGAAATTTTGCTTGTATATATATATAAGGTCTGAAACTTGAGCCCCACAAAAAATAACCCTCGGCCCCACACGGGAAATCAAAATTTGTCCTAAAAGCTACGTCTCATGCAAGTCACCCTTTCTGCATGTGTGACTGTGTGTGTATATTCCGTAATAACCGCTTTTCTTTTTTCAAAGCAAAAGTAATTTTCTTTTTATAGTTGTACATTATTCCAAATTATAATAGAATCGCATCCAATTCCCCAAACCAGAAAACGCGAACACAAAAAGGTCAATTTATGCAGGCGTAAGCTTATATATATATTGCCCCCATGAAGCAGTTACAAAAAATTATTAAAATCCGATTTTCTTATAAATAGATAATAAAACAAAAATCAGTAAAGAGATAATGCTCTGAAAACGCGTGGTTAGAGTTTCATGCATGACAGAGTAGCACCAGCTGTTTTATTTTTTCTTATGACAAAAGCTGATTGATAATATCAATACCATCATACGCACCATGTTATCTAGTTTACTATTCCATTGCGCGTAATTAGATTTAATTTTTCTTGTTTTACTATCCAGATTTTCTTATTATTTATTTAGTTTGATGGATTATTTTAGTAATTAATCAGATAAGTTCACTCACATAAGCATGTTGAAAGATCCTGGAAGCTGCTTATATGTTAGAATCCGATGTTTCTTGTTCTAGCATATCATGCATTATTGTGCAGTACTTAGAATATTCAGATGTGTATGTTTGAAACTTTAATATTATTATGTGGTTATTTTACGATCTTGTCTAAGATATGTTTAATTTAAAATGCAATTAGTATTACGTAAGCCCATGTGGGCAAGGAACTTAGTAGTTAACCCTGTATAGTAAAAAAAACAAAAAAAAAAGTTGAATTTTAGAATAAAAAAAAAATCTAGAAGTCTTCGCTTTGTCTGAATAAGATCGTGCTGGCCTTTTGGAAAAAATGACACTTCTCGGTGTTGTTAATTAGTTACTGAGAAGCAGCATGGGTTTCAATATTTCAGTTTGTTCTAGTCAAACTTTGTTTAATTTCCACGAGGTAGATTCTCAAGATAGATATTAACTATTAAAGCTTAAGCTAACTAGCACTAATGGAGATTAATGCATTATATTGCCCTTGTACGTAATAATCTTTTTATAGTACACATATCCTTGAATCAATCTATGATTTATATGGAAAAAGAATGATTTAATCGAAATCAAAGGAGAAAAGTGTAAAATGATTCTCAATTTAAAATGAGAGACCATAAATGATCACATGTTTTTATGGCTATATCATGGATCGAAGTATCTTTTGGCTTCTTAAATAAAAATTGTTATTGTAAATAACTTCAAAATATTGACTTTATCATGGATCAAATCTTTGTTCTCAAAGTATGTTTTGGGCCTGTTAAATAAAAATTGCAATTGTGCTATTTTTAATCCGTCAAATCGCTTCATCATGAAAATTTCATCACATGCACGTTCACGGTTTTGGTGCTTGTTAACCTGGTAATTAATTAAAGGCTTTAACCCAAAATCAAAATATCATTAAATAAAGAAAGATTGATCACCATAGCATCAAAAAAAAAAAAGTCATTGTCATGTGAAGTAAGAGACAACATAATGTTTACTAACATTATTATTATCATCATAACAACATACTGGAGAGTATCTGTCACCCATTGCACTACACTACATCTTACCCTTATAACATGTAAACCTCACTATACCTTGACTAACCAAAAATCTCCCATTTCCTCTCCCTACCCCCTTACCCCCCCCCCCCCCCCCCCCCCCACCCGACCCCCCTTCCCACCACTATCTATATATACATCACCAAAACCCCTTCTTCCTCAAATCACTTCCACTCACAGCTCAACTCCAACAAAAAACAAACACTCAAACGCACCACAAAAAAAAAGTGAACACATACACACATTACAAATGGTGAAGGCAGAAGCAAAGATACTTTCAGACAACAACAACAATAAGATTCTTTCCGACAACAACATTAACAAGAAGAAGTACAAGGGTGTAAGAATGAGGAGCTGGGGATCCTACGTGTCCGAAATCCGAGCCCCTAATCAAAAAACAAGAATTTGGTTAGGCTCTTATTCAACACCCGAAGCCGCAGCTAGAGCATACGATGCCGCACTTTTGTGCCTCAAGGGCACATCCGCCAATCTCAATTTCCCAATTTCAAAAGATCAAAAAAATAATTTTGACATTAATGGTAATATAAATATGTCACCTAAGTCCATTCAAAAGATAGCCGCGGCAGCCGCCAATAACGCTAGTGGTCATGGTGTCACAAGTTTGTCCGAAAATAGTGTCACATGTTTGGTGGGCCCACAATCTCCATCTTCTTGTTCTTACAACACATGTTCGTCGAATGATACGTTGGAATCTTTGTCGCCGGATTCGGGCTTTCAAACGGCGTCGTTTGGTGAGGATTGTTACACGGTGCAATTTGAGGAGCCAAACGTGTCGGAAATTGGGTCGTGGTACAACTTTGAGTCCCCGAAGTACAATGAGATGTACAATGGTGCGTTTTTTGATCCGTTGATGGTGGAGGAAGCTAATTATGAAGTTGGAGATATTCGGTTATGGAGCTTTTAATTTTATATATCTTTTTTTTGGTTTAATTATACTTATTATATTTATTTATTCATTTGATGATCTTCAGATTATTTCGTGAAGACATTAATTACTGACAGTGACAGTGTATTTTATATATTCAGTTGTAATTTGAGTCGATTGTAATTGAGTTTCAATATTGTAAAGTATGGGATTTCACGAGAGTATTAACATATTTTTCTGGACTCCTGGTGTATAACCTACCCACGGCGTTGTAACATGTGAAACGTATTATATTTATGTGTTTTGTGTTCAAAAATCTAACTTTGGGCTTCGTTGAAATTGTTAAAGACAAAGAAATCCATATGTGTCTATTTATTTTGTATAAATGTTATATACATTAATTAAAGTCATTACCGGTTCTTCAGAAATCAAAATATGTTTTTTCTTCTAAAAAATAAAGATAAACACGTTATTTTTGTTTCAAAGCGATATTGGATGGAATGACCTCAAACAAGTAGTAAAAAAATTGACTAGGAACTATTATAATTAAGGTCAAAATGTAGTACTTAGCAAATTGATGATACTGATAGAGACTGCAGTTTAATAAACTCAAAAACTGTGGAACAACAGGCAACAGCTGCTTTTGAGGATAATTTTGAAATGACAAGGAGATCAACTGTTTCCAGGCCCTTTTTATTTGTCACCTTATGAATTCCAGATATCGCGTTTGGGCGATTTATTATTTTCAAAAGTTTAATTTATTGAGATTTATCAATTCTGAGTTTAGTAAATTAATTTTAAAAAATCGTAACGAGCTGATTTATGATCAACTATCTTTAAAACAAAATCCATTCGCACCAATTCCAACAAAAATATGGAATAAAGGCCATGAACAGTTTAAATTTTAAAAGGTAGAGTTACTACTTGTCAATCTTGGCATGAATCAAAGTTTCGTTTCTGTAGTGAGTTTCGATCGGCTAAAAGTCAGAATCTTTTCGCAATATTTTGAGATTTTTTCGACATGTTTCAGATTATTCGTAAAAATTATAATAATTAATAACATGAAAAATATTTGTGTGTTTCGTTTTGGTGAAACTAAAAATTGAAATGTTTCGATACTTTTTTGTAGAAAAGAAAAGATCTAGTGAGACGCTCCTTAACAACTGTAATAGCAAATGCATGAAAAAGACGCATTGGAAAACCTTATGAATTACGTATGCTCGTGAAACGCAAAGATCAACTCATCAATCTTCAAGAAAGTAACTTCTTTCCCAACTATTATATTAAAATTAATAAGTGAATCATCAAAAAATAAATTAATAAGGGAACAAAAGACCATGCACAGGCGAAACAAGAAATCTAACCAAAAGGAAAAGGAAAAAGTATTATAAGCTTAAAAAATCTAAATCAACAAAAGCCAATCTAATATTTGAAAGTATATGTTCCAAGACAATTTTGCACATGGAGCTGTCCTCCTAAGACGAACTCAAAAGTAGATGGTTCCATTTCTAATTGTTCCTCTTACATTGTACTTGGTCTTTTCAGGGGGGGGGGGCATCTCGAGTTTTGGATTTTGTAAATTTTGTTGTTTCTCACTGGTAAAATAAAATTGTTCTGAAAATATTGAATGACGAGGAACAGAACTAGATATTTAATAGTAAAATACATTTTTGGGCCTACAGTAGATTTTGTGATTTGGCCCATTAATGTGGTGAACATGGTACAGTGTCCCACTGTTGAATTTATTTTTTCAAAATCAAGTTTATGTAGCAACAGATCATGTGGCCTCAAAGCATCAATTCTTCATATGAAATTAGGCTGGTGGATGTCACGTGAAAATCTTGTCTTTTGGAATCCAAAGGTATTTTTAGGCATATGACATGATTCATTTTTTAGTTTTTTCCCTTGACCAAATTTTGGTGTTTATGGATAATTGATGATGTATATGATTAATTCGAAAGAGTTAAAGAAAATTATTTGGTAGTTGTTTCCTTTATATTATTATTTAAACTTGACCCTATGATCAGTGTATCTAGACATTTCTGGCAATGTTTTCAGTAGCTTATCAGATGGATTGAATCTCTTTGTTAGGAAAATCGCTCCAAGAAAAATATATGAACGAAAAAATGGTGATATATATATATATAGAGATCATGATGATGATGAAATCGCACAAAAAAATGTTGGAGAATATAAGTTCGTAAATGTTACTCTTCTATATTATTTTTTAAGACGAAGGAACCCATAACCGCTTCTTTCGGTTCGCATTAGGTAAACTCATAAACTATGTCAACAAGACAAATCACACTACGCTAATCATGTGTGACAAATTTAGACATAAACGACATAAAATCGAGCTGCTCTTTGTGAAAATCGAACTTGAGACCAAAAAAATAAATTCCTCCTCTTTGTAGCCCACGCAAATAAATTATAAAACTAGATTTAAGTGATATACGCCATAATTCAATAATTTGCAAACATTCTTCCAAAAGCAGATCAGAGAGTGTTTGCAAGAGGTAATATTCATTACAATAAAAGAGAAAATCTTTTATAAAACTAATGGGCCGCTAAGCTTTATATTTGGGCCATTTTTATAATGTTGCTTTACACAAATACTGAGCTATTAACCCAACAGGCCCAGCCAACTTGTTCCGAGATCAAGAAAGTACTAATAATTTGCTGGTCACTTATCAATGTCATCATTCAACCCACAAACAACTACAACAATGAGATCACAACGTAGAACACATATTGTGTGTGTCTCATTTTTCATTAATTTCCATTGAGTATGATGCCTGACGTGGGGTAAATTCATTTTTCTACGTCAGAATATTCGAAGCCTTTTATTGGTCTTGAGTTAGCTTGAGAACGAAAAACCTGCACTGGAAACACGGCACGTGAACTAGGCTGCGACTGACCCAGAGAAAGTACTTCGATGCCTGGGTTAGTTGATGGCTTGATGCTCGTTGATGGTGTCATGTCGTTTAGGTCATGCTAGAAGTCTCTGATGTTGATTGGAGAATAGTTAATTTCGGACTGAACTTGAGGTTAAGCCAAACTGCCTACGTATCATGTGTAGGGAATCAAGCCGAACGTAGTTAATCATTCTCGGTGTAAGCTGGACATGGTAGGAGGTGAAGGCCGGCCCTTAGGGAGTGAACCATTACCCATCAGATGCTAGTTGATGGCTCAATATCTGTTGTTGATGAATAAGCTTTGTGCAACTTTACGGTTTTGCTCATAACTCTTTTGTCAAAGGTCGGATTGACAAACCGCTTCTTCGTATGAAAACTAGACTTAAAGGGTTGTCCACGAATATAAGCCGTGATAATAACTCGAGTTACAACTCAAATGGATTCGAGTTGGTGTGATGTGGGCGATCCTCCTCCCTCTGTGAAGGGTTTGGGGGTAGGGGTGGGCATTTGAAGTGGGTATCCGCCCCTGTACCACTCCCGTTTGGGTATTTCCCGTTTAGAGTGGGTAAAGTGGGAATGTGTATCCGTAACACGGGTACTCACATTTTTTTTTAAAGCGGGAACGAAAATGGGGAATATTATAATTTTCCGCACCTGTATGGATACCTGCATGTCTCTTCAATAATGAAAATTGACACACACACACACACACATATATATATATATATATATATTATACTTATACGGATAATGTACTAACTTCAAGAAACATGGCATATTTATTAAGATTAGATATTTTATAATTAAGATTTAAGTAATTTCATTCAACTTAAATATTCTTATTTTTTTCTATTGTATTATATTTTTATAAATCGAGTTAATTATGTACGATGTAGTTTTATTGTCATTGATGGAGTAGGATTTTAATGATTATTAGATCTCAGTTATTATGAGTTATTATTATTAGATTTGAATGTTCTCTATCATTTTGGATGATTTCTCGAACACCTGCGAGGCGACAACATGCAATCTAAAGACACATTTGAAAACGAGATTTTTGACTTTGTAGTCCTCTATAATAACCACATTTCAAAATTAGTCATTTATAGCGCATCATGCCGTTTTTGGTCCTCTAAAGTAACCAGCGTTTCATTTTTGGTCCTCTGACTAATTTTCTTGCCTAATTTGAGTGGTCTTTGACCAAAAACTTCATACTATTTCACTTACACCCCAAAAATAATAGAATAATTATATATACATTTTTTAAAATTTATGATACTTCAAAAATAGTTGAAATATTTGCACACTTTTGTTTTTGTCAATTTTACTATTGTATTTTATAAATTTTTCGTAATATTTATTAAACCCAATTTAATGACAAACTTTACCTTACAAAATAAAATAAAATAATGGAAATTATATATATATATATATATATATTTCTTAAATAGTCTTAAAAGTCACTTTGAAAAAATAAAAATAATATCGAAATTGGATATATTTTCTGAATTAAAAAAATATTTCAAGTTTTATTCTACATTTTTGTCAATTTGAATATGTACTTTTTAATTTTATCTTAATATTTATTAAACTCAATTTAACACTAAAAGTTACCTTACAAAAAATCTTGAAACAATGTACATTTTCTTAAACAATCTTTAAAGTTACCCTAAAATTAAGAACAATTTTGAAATAACATAGATAATTTTAGTAATAAGAATTAATAATGGTTAAGTTTATCTAAATTTGTATTTTTGTTAATTAAGGGCTTTGACATGAACATACTGTTCATCATCTCCTCAATGCCCCCATCCCCCATCAGATTCAATTGGGATATCATTTTTCGATCCGAGTTTGGCATTACCCGGATCTCGTGACTGATATATTCAACCACCACGAATTCCCTTTCTCGTTCCAATTTACAAGATTCCAATCGTAAAAAGTAAATAAAAACAAGAACAACGAGAGAAGCAAATAACACTTCAACAATGCACCCATCCATCACCACACATACAAACACGGAATTGAACACGTGGTTCGAATCGATTACCATTGTCTCCCTCTTTTCTCACCCGACCCATCACCGCGGCGTTCTCAAATTCACCATGCCGTCGAACATCAAATAGGGCAGAATCAAGCACTTGTTTGGGGTTTTTGGTGCTGGTGATGAAAAGTTGTTTGCGGAGGTTATTGGAGATGACGACGAAGTATAGGTTCTTCGTCAAGGACGGCGGCGCGGGGTGCTCAAGAAGAAGACGTATTGGGCTTTGATTTTTTGGTTTCTTATTAATAAAAAATTAAATTTAGTCAAATTAGAACAATGCAAATCTTATTCTTAAAATGATTTTATTACATTTAGTAAAAAAAATTATTATGTTTTTTTTTTGAGAAGTCATTAAGACTTGTTTTAACTTTTAACGCTAATAAATATATACCATTTCAAGATTATTTTTAATATGAAATGTGTTTATTTATAAAACAAACTGGGTGTAACTGTAAATATATAAGAGATTTAGGGGGAAAATTAAGAGTCACGCGCATGTCATATGTACAATTTGGGGGGGAAATTGAATATTCCGAGAAAAAACGTATATTCCATTACTGAAGGACAAAAAATGAAACCCTGGTTACTTTAGAGGACCAAAAACGGCGCGATGCACTATAAAAGACTAATTTTGAAAAGTGGTTACTATAGAGTACTACAAAGTCAAAAATCATTTTAAAAACTCAATAATCTACATTTGAAGAAGATTTTTGCGACGATATATTCCAAAATATTACTTATTTTCACTTTAAAAAAATAATCACATAATCTATACTATTATATAAAAAAAAGGCAAACTGTGACAACAAACTTTTACTCTCTGATTTTAACATTATAATTTTAATGTTGACACAAACCTTAAAATTTAAATAAAATCATTAACTACAATAATTATAATGATTGTGATTTAGTTTTTCAAAATTTAAAACTTTCTATAAATTTCACTATCCTTACATATTTAATCTTTACTCTTTTAAGTCATTTTTTTTATCATACAAATACTAGGGGTAACATCGTAATTCTACGCAAACACAAACACAGCAGAGAAAATACTGAAACCCACAAATTCGGCTGTGCCGCACTTGGAAAAGAAGAAGAAGAAGCTCAACTGCGCTTAAATTTGTCGGAGCCATTGGCAAAGAGATTTGAACAAATGGGTTACACAAAGGAGCAGATGCTTACACGTTTGCAGGTTCTATTTATTTATTTATTTATTTGTGTTTGATCCTTTGAATTTTTCAACATGTATAGGCATCTTAAAAGTCTGAAAAGTTGGAGCAAGATTTGATATTTTTATTGCGTTGTTATGCAATTTGGTTCGGTACTGAAAATGGGTTCTTGTTTTTTCGTAATTTGACGTTAGTTTGCTGTTTCGATTTTGTTCATGTTGGTAAATTAGTTTGAAGTGAACACAATGAGAAAGAGTATGTTAATTAGTTTAAAATTGGGACTTGTGGATTGAGTTTCTTGTGGAAGTTGACGGTTAGTTATCACGAGCATGATCGGGGGTGCTCTCGTGTCGAGTCGAATGCATCTGTAATTGGGGTGGGATATATGAACCAAACGAGGATTATCTCGTGTTGGACACATAAGTTTTTTGTCTCCGTTCGTTTTTATTGAGTAGTATATCTTCGTGTAGGCTTTTAAGCTTCGTTATGACATCCATCCACATTTTATTGGTTCGTCCTCGTGCTTTGTTCGTCAGGTTGTAAGTCATCAACGCGTTGTATTGATAGGTCGATAGATATTTGTTGGTTAAAACAAAAAATTAAAATAATTTCTAAGTCGCTTGCAAAATCTAGGTTTTAAATTTCAGGAACATGTCAAAAAAATCTCAGTTGCAAAGATTTCTGGTATTTAGAGGGCGGAGGGCGGAATATACACCAAAATCAAAACTTTGATCCATGACCATGACAACGTATAAATACTTTAATCAGTGCATCATAGTATTAAATACTCTTTTCTTCGCAGGAGCTTCAGATAAACTTTGACCAATACGAGCATCCTGTTGTTTTGACAGTTGAAGCTCAGGTATGCCACTGCGTCAACTCTTTCGTCTTTTCCATTTGTTTGTTACTGAATGTTAATTTGACCTTATCTCGCGTGTCAGGCAAAGTATGTTGGGCACTTGAAAGGTGCATTGAGCAAAAATCTATTCTTGAAGGTACATTGGTGTAGACGTGGATAATATGTTTATTTACCGTTTCTCTTTTTAATGCCTGCAGTATATGATTTTAATACTCATTCTTGTTTGATGACAGGATAGGAAACAAAGATATTACATTGTTTCTGCTTTGGCCGAGACGAAGGTAGATCTTAAAGGTAATTTATGATTTTAGATTGATTAATCGAGTTTCCATTGTTGGGATGGTTTATGCCAATCTTAACAAGCAATACAAAATTTTCATTTATTTCATGAATCCCCGCCATAAAATAAAGTTCTTAATGATAAAAGAATTTTCTGCATGATTTACTCACTATTGGGTGTGCTATCTCGTCATTTGAGCTATGCAGTTTTGTCTCAGAGGCTTGGTCTGGGAAAAGGAGGCGCAAGAATGGCTCCAGAAGAAGCACTTGGAGAAATTCTTCAGGTGTGTACTCGTTTTAATAAAATTTATGCTGCATTTTGCATTCATGTGGTCCCGTTATTAATTGTAAAGTATCGTTTAGGTCAGTCAAATGCAATTGGACAATCATATTTAAATCTCTCTGTACAACCGCTAATTCATCACACCCACTAACCACCGTACAGAAGTATTAGTATCTAATAACTGCTAATATATTGTACAAATCAGCTGGCTGGTTGATTCGGCATGTCGCCATTGAGAGATAAGGATTCACGTGTAGCTAAATGTTAGGAGGAAGGAATAAACCATGAGAGATGCAATGAGATAGTCTGTCTGTTTGCGTGTGTCAATCTTATTCCACCGACTTATATTTAAAGTTTCATTCAGTAGATACCTGACTGTTAGCTTCATGTCGAGACAGTAATCCAAAGATTGCTGCATCTTTTGTTATATTGATTTCTAAAGCACAATTTCGGTGGGATGGCACACACTTTATATATTGGTAAAAGGTTTATGATCTGTTTCCGTGTTAGTTTTACACTTAAACAGTAAAAGGTTTATGATGGAACCAAATGTTGGAAATATTGTACTGGATCAAGTTCGTATACTTGATACGATCTTCCGCACTCAATTCTTCTTCTTTTGTCCAATGATTTTAGTTGAGATTTTGTGTATCTTAACGTATTGTTTTTTGATTTATTCAAGGTGCCTCTGGGCTGTGTTACTCCGTTTGCCCTTGTCAATGAATCAGCAAGGTACATATCTTTTGTCACTATTATTGCTATACTCATGGCTCCGATAGTAGCTCATGACTTCTTTCAAGATCGGCTCCGATGGTAGCTCATGGCTTTTTTTTGTGTTATACTGTTTGTACTTTTCGACGAGTAGGCAACTGACTCCCTTTAGAGTTGGTTTAACACTAATAAAGGCACCAAATTGCGAGTGCTATCTAAGAGAAAGGTTGCTTTTTTGGGTTTCCTTCAAACTCGAAATATCATAAGAGAAGAAAGAGAGCTTTAGAAGCAGCCAATCTTTTCTTTATGCCCAAAGACTCCCATGCCTTTCTTGGTTGGACCAAGGCGATTTCCGACAAGTCTTTCTTCATTGCCTTTTTCACGACTCACATGCTTTTTTCTGATACAGAAGCTGTATTTTGCTGACATTTTTTTTTTTTGGTTCTCTGTTATTAAGGAACGTTTCCTTGTTATTGGATCAAGGATTCAAAAATCAAGACTGCTGTTTCTTCCACCCGTTATCCAACGATATGTCTATTGGTGAGTTAAAGAAAAAGGTTATGGCCCATCACTTCCGTTATGTTAGAATCTGATCACATTTCTAATATCTCGCGGAAATTTTTTGTGCTCACCAGCGCTTAATGCTCGTGAACTCGACAAGTTCTTGAATTCAATTGGAAAAACTCCCGCTTATGTTGATCTGGAGGTAATGTCGTGGTCGGTGTTTCTCGTTTTAGTTACTTGCTGTTCATATCTTAATTTGAACTTAATGTTATTTCATTCCCAGGCTAACCCTCCAGTAGGAAAGGATCAGCCTCCAGATCTCGCTGCCCTTGTTCCATCTGATGCAACCGTTTTGAGGGCCGACCCTCCACAACCAAAAGCAGAATCTCAAGCTCCTGAAAAGAATCACGTCTCTACGACTAACCAACCAAAAGAGGTTACAGGTACATAACAGCGAATAAATAGCAGCTTTGTTATTTCGCTTTTCTCTCTCATTTTCGTGGCACTGCAATTTTCAATTGCACCTGAAAGCTAAAATTTGTACTTATATAGGCTGTCAATTTTGTATGCATATAATAGTTGTATACAAAAATATGTAGAAAAAGACTTCTTGTAATAAAGTCCCTTCGTCATTCTATTATAATCTGCCTTTTTTTAATTGTTTCACAGCAAAGTTCGAGATTATTGTAAATGCTACAAAAACGAGTGTAATGCTTTAGAATATAATTGCAAGTCTCTGTGTTTTCCTGATAGACAAAACTGTAAAGCCATCGAAAGCTGCCGTTAAGGAGAAATCAACTGGTGCTGTGAACCTCCCCGTCTCATTTGCTGACCCTGACAAATTTGTTCAAGAGATATTGGAAAAAACTACCTCCATAGTCCTTTCTGAGGTTGGTTAGATATTGCAATCCTGGTCTTTTATTTCACTGTTGCTCGACTCTAATCTCGTAACTTTTGGAATATGGCAGATTAAAGAGGAGAACATAGAGAAACATCGAGAACAACTTGCAACGATAGTGTCGAACAGTATAAGTAAACAGCTTGGGCTGGAGTTTAAGAACATGGCTGTGAGTTTTATCGTTCCCTACATCTCTATTTACTTACGAGGTTCTCTTCATCTTGCATATAAGGTGTTTTCGTTTATTGCAGACAATGTACAAGAACACAGCATACACCGAAGGCTTCAAGGCTGGTATTCAATATCAACCGAAAAGAATGTAATAGCATCGACATTCATCGATATCATAGAGACTGCAAATATTCGAGAAACAATGTTGGGCTTTATATTTAAAAAGAACGTTAGATATGGGATTCTTGACATTCTTTAGTCTGATGTGGAAATACCATGATTAATTTTGAGGATTCTCATCGAGTATTATGGGTTTGTTTAATTAAGGTTTTTTGGCAAATTATCTTCCTAAGTTAAAACTGAATTGGCAAATTACTTCCATGTAAAGAAAAAGCTGGCCAAATACCCCCTTGTGATTTCAAAGTTGACACCTCTCTGAAAAACTTTCTAATGTAAATTTAATATTGAAAGATTGAAACACCCCTAGATTTATAATATATATTTGTTATAACTTTGAATCTAGTTTTACTATAATTTTTTAAAAGAAATTAATATACACATATTTCTTAAATTTATAACTGAACTTTAATTTTAATTTAATTTTGTATTTATTGTAGTTGAAAGAAATAAAATATATATTCACATTTTATTTTTTAAAAAAGGTGTATACATGTCTTCTTTTGAATCAAATTTAATCTACACTCACTTCTCGCTCACAAGTAAGGGGAACTAATTTACACCTAGCATAGAGCAGCAAAATGCCAATTTGTTAAGATCACAATGAGGTTTTGACCATTTTACTTTTTATTCAGGACTAATTTTTCAATTTACCAGCATAGGAGGTAATTTGCCAAAACCCTTTAATTAATGTAATTTTATTGTATTGTTAATCTTATATATTCATAAAACTATACATATTTGTCAAAATGATGACAGTGGGAGTGAAGAGTGAAGCACAACAGAGATTGGGCCTATGGGCCGAAGGATATGGTATAGGGCTAATATTAACCGAGCAAATTGGGCCTTTATCAAACATAACATCTATTGAATATAAGGCCCAATATCAGTTATCACAAAATTTTGATTCAACACTACCATGCGTCCATGTTATTAACAAGTGAAATAAACAGTGTTAAGAAAGTAAATTACTCCTTCGTGATTACAAGAGTACAAAATTAAATAAAAGACGTACCACAAATCTGTTCTTATAGGTTACAAAGTATCCCATTTTCCCCACGGATCCAGGTTTAGCTTAAGAAGTATGTCTCAGTTTGTTAAATACTGAAAACATTTCAAATATTTCAAAATCTTTCAGACCTGTTTTGTAAAACTTATAAAGATAGTCAGTGAGACCATATTGGAAAGAAGTGTGTATTTAATCTCGGTACAGTAAATGAAAAAAAAAATTGGTCTTTTTTTGTGAAAAAGAAAAGAAAGTCTTGAAGATCTTTAAAATGAAAATGATTTTTTTTCAACAATCAATAATGTGTCTCTTTAACAATGCAAATTTGCTCATTACTTTTTTGTCAAATATAACGTGTACCCATTTCACGTAACAGGTTAATTATTTGCTATATTAGGCATTAGCTCTTTCATCATGTCTAATCTTTCGACTAATATATACTATTTATCTACCATTCTTTAGAAAAAAAGATTTAGTCAACGATGTAGCCATTCTCGTGAGTAAGGCAATTAATTTGATCACCAAACTTATATCCGTTTGTATGAGTGAATCAGAGGCATCACATGGTTGTGCAGTGGTGAAGATATTGGGGCATTTATGTTCTTGCGAGAAAAAAGATTGCAATCACTTTTAAAACTGCACAGACGTGTTAATGACAATTTCTCTCTATATATAGAATAAGTACTGTACGTATATTATGTACCTTCACAAGTCAACTAACCCAGATACTGCAATCAATTTTGCTAGTTTCACTCAACCTGTACGTCATTAAATCACTTCCATGTGACAAAATAATCATTCAATCATCCATAAAAACTAAAAAAAACATAAAATTGAATCCTTTAATTAGTTATATTAATTCTCTTACAACGTGTATTTATCATTTTACAAAAGTGAAATATATATATCTTGTCTTAGGTAAACTTTGAAGCACAATATTTTTATAGCAAGAAATATCTTTTATAGAAATATTAAGTGTAAAAATCAAAACTCATGCACATGCATATGAATGCAAATAAAATAAGCATGTTAACCCAAAAGTGGACTACACGAGTAGAGTAACGTGAGTGATACATGAAAGACATTGACCACAAATTAGACGAGACACCATCGGCGAGAAAAAATAAAATCGCGTACAATAGTTAGATCATGTCAAAAAAAAAACGTATTATAACCTTAAGTGAATCAATCTAAACGATCGGGGAAGAAGGCCCTTACGTAGCTGAATCGATACGAATCTTTCTGGTTCCTGCATGAACATGTTTTAATTTATTGTGGACAGTAAAATGATTGGTACAATTATTGTTATTATTGTTACGTGATATACAAATTTTGTCACTCAGAATCTGTACGTCCACAAGTGCAGGATACAACAAATTGTCGAAAAGTCAAGGTAGAAATATTTCTCAAAATCAATAAATTACTTTAGGTGGCAAGAAACTTAGGATATCATTAAATTCCGCGACATTACCCATAACCCATGCATTTAGTATCTCACTCAATTTTAAACCGACCTATGTGTAACAAAAGTCAAATTGAGAGGCTAAATTAGGTGACTTACTCCAATATAAGTCATAACTGTGACCCATTACTACTTTTAAAGAAAAAGTATAACTAATCGTTTTGCTTTGGGAACTTCGATGACTTTATCCTTATGTAATATAATGTTTCATGTTCATTTTCTTGACCCTAATCGTCAATTTTTGGACTCAGTGGGTATCATTTTGCTTGAATATTTCGTGAATTTAATAACGTGCAAAAGTCAAAATGTGGTTGTTTGAATTTGACAGCTTGAAAGTTTCAAAAATTTGACTTCATCAAGGACAAAAGGAGAGACATAAATGAGATATAAAGAACAATTTGTATATATGTATGGGGGTCTTAGACTTTAGTAGAACGTAACTAGCATTCAAAAAATTATCACAAAAGAAAAAAAAAATCAAAAGATTTGCGATTCAATGCACGTTGCATGTAAGAGCTTACCTATGTTTTAAAACAATATTCTTAACGAATTTGCGGAATATAATTGATTTGTCGGGTGTACACTCCAAGTAATGAACTAATAATATATGAGTAGTGTCCTCTGAAAATCACGTAATAAGTTTGTCTAAAATAATCAACCAGTTAATATGCCTACAATCTAGATCATCTACTTATGCCAGCTCCATAGTTACCCCCACCACAAGAACTATCTCTCTTTGACGCTCTCGAGACCAACCTACACTTTTCATTTGAAATGGATCCACCCTTCAAATGGTTATGTTGATCAGTCGCAAATGTAGACGAATTGACGTGTGGTAACCCTTCAAATGCAAGTGTGAGGGTACTATAAAGACTCACAGGACAACTCTCTCCTTGCATTTTGGCGTCGGTGAAAACACCACCAACAACCAAACGAAATTCTCGGCGCTCAAGGATAGACTTCTTATGCACAATCCTAGGAAATATTGCATCTAATCATTGCCACGCCGGATTCAATACAACAACAACAACAACCAAGCCTGTAATCCCAATTAAATTGGGGTAGGCTATATGAACCATGAATAAATCACGTCGAGTCGTGAACATGAATCTTCTGCCTCCATAGGTTTCTGTTGACGAGCATGTCTTCATTTAGATCTTTTAGCTTCATGTCGTTCCGTATGACCTTCATCCACATCTTTTTCGGTCTCCCACGAGCTCTAGTCGTCTGTACTAAGTCGAGATCTTCAACTCGTCGTACCGATGCATCTATGGGTCTGCGTTTAACATGCCCAAACCATATTAAACGGTTTTCTCGCATTTTCTCGTCAATGGCCGCCACACCCAATTTATGCCGAATATCTTCATTGCGCACTTTATCTCTCCTAGTGTTACCACACATCCATCGAAGCATGCACATCTCTGTAACGTTCATTTTCTGTGCATGACTTTGCTTAATAGCCCAGCACTCGGAGCCATAAAACAAAGCAGGTCTAATAGCCGTACGATAGAACTTTCCTTTAAGCTTTAAAGGAAAGTCACGATCGCACATGATCCCTGTCGCACTCTTCCACTTTGTCCATCCAGCTTGGATGCGGTGGTTGACGTCTCCGTCTAACTCTCCATCCATTTGCAGTATGGAGCCTAAATACCGAACGCACTTTTCAGTATTTCTTGGCCATCCAACTGAACCGTGCCATCGTTGTTTCTTCATTGTTTGCTAAACTTGCATTCGAGGTACTCTGTTTTTGTTCGACTTAGTCGAAATCCTCGTGCTTCTAATGTTTGTCTCCATCGTTCTAATTTAGCGTTAACTCCCATTCTCGTCTCATCGATGAGGACAATATCGTCTGCAAACAACATACACCATGGGACTCGGTCTTGGATGGTTATGGTGATTTCATCAATTACAATGACAAACAAAAATGGGCTCAAAGCTGACCCCTGATGTAAGCCAATTGTAATTGGAAAGGCTTCTGTTAAACCGCCACAAGTTCGGACACTTGTCACCACATTCTCATACATATCTTTGATGATGTTGATATATTTAATGGGTACCCACTTCTTCACCAAGGTCCACCATAATACATCTCGAGGTACTTTGTCATATGCCTTTTCTAAGTCGATAAAGACCATATACAAAGCTCTACTCTTTTCTCGAAAGCGCTCAATGAGCTGACGAATCAAATGGATGGCCTCTATGGTCGACCTTCCGGGCATAAATCCAAATTGGTTCTCAGATATAGGAACAATTTGTCTCAGTCGGTGTTCGATCACCATCTCCCATAGCTTCATGGTATGAGACATAAGCTTTATCCCACGATAGTTAGAACAGTTTTGGACATCACCCTTGTTCTTATATAGAGGTATTAGTGTACTCTTCCTCCACTCTTCTGGTATTTTATTTGTTCGCCATATTTTGTTAAAGAGGTCCGTCAACCAGGTCACCCCTTTCTCTCCCATGCTTCTCCAAGCCTCGATAGGGATACCATCTGGGCTAACGGCTTTTCGAGTCTTCATCCTCTTCAAAGCATCTTTGACTTCTGACCTTCTAATACGGCGCATAAAATTGCGGTTCAGATCCTGAGGGGACTGCGAGATGTCACCCATTGCTTGGGTGGGGCCTCCATTGAACATGCCCTCGAAGTACTCCTTCCACCGTGCTTTGACCTGATCCTCACGCACTAAGACAGACTGACCTTCATCTTTGATGCATTTCACTGCACCTAGGTCTCTAGTCTTCCTCTCTCTAATGCGAGCAATTTTGTATATACCCTTCTCGGCCTCCTTGCTATCCCTCTTCTCATAAATTTCCTTGTACACAGCCTCTCGCGCTAGTCCAACAACTTTCTTTGCTTCTTTCCTGGCTAGCTTATACTTTTCAAAGCTTGCTCCATCATGGTTCTTCTTCAAATCCCTGTAGCAATCCCGTTTGGCCTTGATTGCCGCCTTTACTTCTTCATTCCACCATGACGTGTCTTTACCTGTCAGGCTACTACCTCGGGATTCACCTAAGAGGTCTTTAGCTACCTTCTTGATACAAAAAGCCATTTTGGTCCAAGTTGCATCTGCATCGTCCTCAGTCTTTCAGTCTACCTCTAGAACCACTCGCTCCACGAAGGCCTTTTGGGTAGACTCCTTAAGCCGCCACCACTTAATTCTAGGTTCCAACCACGCCGGATTCAATGTTCATGCTAAATTGCCTCTCCAAGGCACAAGAGACTTCAACACATTTCATGTGTTTGCTTCAGGAGATTCGTACGACCATTGCTAGTTTTACCACCGTCACAAACATATGATTCTGCTACAGAGAAATTAATCGAACAACAAACATGCTTGTTGAACTTGGTGCATCTACATTCGATGATACATATCCATCTATATATGACCCCCATTATGTTGACAACATACAACATTTAGGAACCATGTCCAACGTAAATGCAACATTTACTTTTATTTGTAATTTTGTTGTAACTCGTTTATCCCGGTATGTTGTTTCATGTACTAAAACTGTTTTTTTCCTAATAAATAATGCTTATCATTGATAAAAAATGATAAATGAAAGTGTTGTGCTAGATTTGTGATAGCTATTAAAAAATCACGCGAAATCTTAAAATATGAATTGTATAATAAATTTTGTTGAGATATACTATGTGTTTAATTCGGATTTATTCTTAAAAAATCGACAACTTAAGATTCCGAGCTAAATTATTGCCAAAAACTTGTGATCATGGTTAGGAGCGTATATTGAAGGATTTTTTACTTTTTTTTCCTTACCAGGTTGCACCTGAAAAAGAGACCCTCCACCCGAACTTAATTATATATGCCGTGTGTTTGTTGAATTTTCCTTTATTATTTCCCCCCCCCCCCCCCCTATATTTGACAGATTAGTGGAATTTCAATTCTAAGAAAATATTAGTTAGCAGTAAGGAGCCACACAAATTAAATATAAGTTCGGGGAAAAGCCATGCAAGTTATTATAGTAATTAATTAGTTCCAAAAGGCCAAAATGAACAAACGAAATGATGATAAAAAAACGCCGACTCATTAACGCGGTATTAATTTGTTGATGAACTATTGAAACCCATACTCGCAACATTGCCCTATAACCTTGTGGGTTTGATTATTGGTTACTCCTAATATTTATTAGTACAACTCTTAGTAGTTGGAGAATTCAAATTGAAGACCTGGACATCAGAATTTCTAACTCTTAGTTTTGATATATTTTGGCAAAACACTGATCTTATTTATACATATATTTTATTAAATTACTATATATTTTTTTGATAAATGTAAATTTTGGCGTACGAGATAATACAAAATGATGAAATGATGAGATTCTTGCGAAAATGTGTTTACAAATGAGTTTTCTTGAGGATATATATAGGGATTTCTACCGTTATTATCATGAAATTTGGCATGCATTAATAGAGCGGTATAGATAGGCTCTATTATTGCCTCAGATCCGATGAATCTGTTGACAACTCCGAATATTGGTTGCTCGCGGTATAAATGAGATCAGAACAGTGTTACGATAGGCAATAAAGATACACATGACCCAATCAAGTGACCCTTTATTGCATTGGATCTGTACTAGTGTTGGTTTAGTCCTTGCTTTATGAGGTGGCTTCTTCATTTCGAGATAGTTTTGGAATTTCATATTCGAGACTGCTGAAAACTCTTTCTTCAAGGGTAGTGTACGGTTTGCTTCTACCGAAGCCCTTTAGTGCTCAATTCCTTCTAGCTTCGAGGGGGTCTTCGATTGCATGGGGACTAGTAGGTCTTTTTCAATACCCGGATTATCATATGCATTATCAAATTACCCCAATTCTATAGGGTTGTGGTACGTACACGAGGGCGAAGACTTGTAAGTTGCTTCGTTGGCAAATGCCTACCTTTTGTGTTTTTATGTTGCTTTGTCTAACAATGCTGTTTTTTCGAGGGGGCCTGATGCTTGGCGAGTGTGTGAAATTTTAATGATGTATGCAATAATTGTTATACCTACGTGTTCGCAATTGCACAGTGAAGTAATAATAAAATAGAAATCAAATTACTCTCATGTATCGAATCCCAAGAGAGTGGAGATAAAACTTAAAAGTAAATAGAGAAACAAGAATGTGAATTAAATTACTAGAACTAAAGCTACCTATTGAAGTATATTGCAGAGCTAGACCAATAGACAAAATTGAAGAAGATTGATCGTTAGTTCATTATGGTTATAAAGCAGATGACTGATAGATGCACTCAGAGATCGGTTTCACTACAAATTCACTTAGTAGTTCATAGACAACAACATATATTCCTTTAACCTATTGAGTCTTGTTGAGTTATTCCGTTGTTTAATGGGTCCGTGATCTACATCTGAAGTTTTTCGCACTATAAATCCTGAAGTTTGTAATGGCCTAGAGCGTTAGCACGAACAACCTAGTTGTCAATCGTTTCAGAAGAGAGATTAAGTCTGCAATCCAATTCATTTTGCTGCTAGCGTTAACGAAGCATACCTAGTAAATATATCTATTTATGTGACCTAAGTATTGTGCATGGATTCACGTTAGTTGGTCACCGTCACAAAATCAACTCAAATATGAATAGTCTAACACCACTACTTTGGCTTCTCAAAAACCCACATCAGTCAGTCCCATCATGTAGCCTATAAAACAAATCATTATAAACAACTCAAACAATACTCACATAAATCAAACAAACATATTCATAAACTCGAACTACTTCCTACTTCAAACACAAAGTAGTTTAGCTACTCACAATCTCGAGTTCAACAACAAGTAAATGATGAACAACATAATTATAAACAAAAGATTAAGAAAACTCTTTGATCCGGTGGAACGTCGATGATTTTGATATTCAAATCTCCTTTGCTTTGACTTATTCTTCAGAACTCTTGACTCTATTGCCTTTAAGACTACAACTCTCGAAGATGAATTAATTTGGTGTTTATCTCAGGCTCTCTCTTCACAACTTTTTCTCAAATCACAATTTCACACTCAATATCACAATAATACAAGTTTTTGACCTAAACCAACTCCTCTTTTTATAGATATCTTATGTTGCCTTAAGGTTGATCTTCAGCCTTCACTTAAATTCTGTGATTTGAGATTTTTGCCCCTTGTAGCACTGCATTTCTAGAGTTTCTTGCACTGTGCCATGTGTTTGTACCGTATTGCGCCGATGTCATGGAGATGGTTCGCGCTACATTTGGTTTGTGCAGTGCGACTCACGCTCCTCCTGGCAGCTGCGTAAATTAGGTCTGCTCTTCTTCTTGTTGTGTTGTAGTGCTACTTCGTTGCCTCGTGGTGCCTTCTGTGTAATCACTGTTAGTTTTTAAACTCGTGTCATCGTATTTTTCTCCATTCCATGCTCTAATTCTGTCGTTTAGTCTCAATTCTGTTATGCAACATAAAATATACGAAACCACAACAAGAACAAAGAAACACGCACAATCAAAATCGATAAATAATAATCAACACACAAGACCACAAGGCCACAAGGTCACACATGATGTTGATAGGCGATTTTCGATTACAAATAATATACAATGATAATATACATGATGATGATAGGCAATTGTGCCTCACAGATTAACAACAATCTCTCACAATGTTCTCTCTAGTCTTACAAGTGTATTCTCTCTTATTTTAATCTCTCACTCTCATCTCTCATGGTGGCCACAATGCCACATATCAGAGGCTACATGATTACACACGAGTTTCGCCTCTCTAGGTCACATGACCTAAAAGGTCTGCCACACATCATGAAAATGTACAAAGTACATATTTATAGCTGCTAGGGTGTCAGAATCGAGATGTGCCAAAACTGGGTCAAAACTATAAGGCGTAATCTGCGAGTGATAGTGCCTGACAGACGCGACATGCGCACTACAACATCTGACGGGCGCAACATGTGTTGCATCATGGATCCTATAGCACCACTCTCTAGAATAGTTGTGTACGTAGCAACACTCAGACGCAATCAGCTCCGTAGCGCCAGACATGCGCGATCACTGTCATAGTGCCTCACGTAGCACAACTCCCTAGTTGCACGCCTTGATCTGCTCTTCGTTCTAACTACTGTTAAAACTCTAGTCTTTAATTTTAGTACACCGTCTTCATTGTTCAGGCTCCACAGTCCTAACAATCTTCCACTTGTAGACTGAACCAACCAGTCTTCTTCCACGAATCAAGACCTCCATCACATTCATCAATGCCATCATCATGAACCATCAAACATTGGCAACGCCAATCCTCGAAATTCTTCAAAATCCAAGGTCCGCTGAAGTAAGCACAACTTCAACCTTACTAAGGCAACACACTTAGTCAATAAGACTTCAAACTCCTGCTAGCATGAATACTCGCTCTTGTGACAATGTCCACACCGCCACAAACACCTGTTGAAACCACACACGACTTCAACTCCACTAAGGCTGTAACCTTAATCAACAAATCATCAAACTCCCACTGGCTTGAATCCTGATCATGCAGCAACATCTGCATCACTGCACACTTGCATCACCGCATACTTGCATCACTTCCAACACTACAACTAAACCATCATGTTGGACTTTCTCACCACTAAGATAGATGCCATCATGGTTGACTTGCACCACTTTCACCACCGCTATTGGTGCCATCGTGTTGGACTTTTACACCACCAAGATAGATGCCATATTGGGTAACACTGATCAAGTTCATAGTTCTCACCTCGAACCCTCGAGCACATAACCACACGCCTCCTGATTATTTCTCGAACACCCCGATCCAAATGATAGATAACCCCCATCATCCAGCTACTCCATATAAATAAGGTTTCTCATAAAACACGGAATATGCAGAAGAGCACTCAATTTTGTATGTAGTACCTGGCGGTATGATGGTACATGGCGTGCTGCTTGACCCAATCATGGGCATATTTTCCTGGGGTTTTTATGAAGTCGACGATTTCTGTTATCCAATCTTATTCGATGGATGCTACCATCTGGACCTTCCCGTCCTGGTATTGCCTTTTTGATTTTTGTGCAGTGAAGAAGGTAATTCTCCGAGTACTGACCATCTTAGCTTGGTTGCAAGTTTGGACAGGGCATCCGCGTCCTAATTCTCTGATCGCAGAATCTGCCTGATGGAGAATTCTTGGAACGAGCTTGTCCCTGCAAGGATTGCTTCTACGCACTTTTTCATATTTTCCTCCCGCACCTTGTAGGTCCCATGGATCTGCTACACCAAGAGATGAGAGTCGATGTGCACGAGCATCATCTGTATCCTTGCCTCATTGGCCAGGTACATCCCTAAGAGAAGTACCTCGTATTATGCCTCGTTTTCTAGTACGATGTACTCCAAACGGATGGCGAACTCCAAAAAAGTCTCCGGCTCGCCTGAAGCTATTTTTCTGAAGATTATGCCTACCACATTGTGGAGGTGCCATAGGGGCTCTGACTCTTCTTCTTCTGGGTCCTCATACATTTTAGTGATGAAGTCGGCGAGCACTTGAGCTTTTATGGCCGGTCAGGAGAGTAAGTAATATCGAACTCCCCTAGTTCAATGGCCCACTTGATCATCCGTCCTAAGACCTCTGGATTGTTGAGGATGGTGCGGAGGGGATGCTCCATGAGCACAGTTATTGGGTGAGCCAAGAAGTAAGCTCGGAGTTTCTGGGTTGCATAAATGAGTGCCAACATGACCTTTTCTATGCGCGAGTACCGGGTCTCAACATCCAGTAGGGTCTTGCTGACATAGTAGAGGAGTAAGTGCTCCCTTTCTTCGGCTCGGACCAGGACAACACTCACAAACTCTCATCCTACATCCATGTAGAGGAAGATCATTTCTTTGGGGACGGGTTTCACCAAAAGATGTGGTTTGACCAAGTACTCCTTCAGCTCCTTGAATTCCTCTTCGCACCGGTCGATCCACTAGAAGTATTTTATATTTTTGAGGATCTTAAAGAAAGGCAGTCCCTTCTCCGAGGAGCGAGAGATGAACCTGCTCAGCAAGGCCATTCTTCCTATAAGTTTCTACACACCTCGCACTATGTTTGGGGACTCCATGTTGAGAATGGTTGCAGCTTTCTTGGGGTTTACCTCAATCCCCCTCCGTGTGACCATGTACCCCAGGAATTTTCCCCCTCGGATACCAAAAGATCCATTTCGAGGGTTAACCTTCACCCCAAATTGATCCATGATTTCAAAGTCCCGGGGTGAAGTCTCGGGCATGGTCTTTTTTTTTCTCAATCTTCTCAATCATGTCATCGAAATAGACCTCCATTGTTTCTCTAATCAGACCATCAAACATGAGATTGACTAGCCTCTGGTATGTGGCCCCGGTGTTCTTGAGCCCAAATGGCATAACCATGTAGTAGAAGGTGCCAATATCTGTAATGAAGCTAGTCTTCTCCTCGTTGCTCACCATCGAGATCTGATTGTAACCCTGATCTCCATCCATGGTGGATAGGAGCGCGAATCCGGCCGTAGAATCGACAAGTAGATCAATGGTGGGAAGCGGGTAGAAATCCTTAGGACAAACACTATTAAAGTCAGTGAAGTTAACACACATGCACCATAGACCTCCTATCTTTGGGAAGAGAACTATGTTGGCCAACCATTCCGTGTAGAGCACCTCTCGAATTTGGTGGAGGTCGAGTAGTTGCTGAACTTCCGCCTGTATCGACTTATTTTGTTCTGACCAGATGTTGCGCTTCCTCTGCTGGACAGGCTTGTTCATGAGATATACGTTTAGTTCGTGCATGCATACCTCCTGGCTAATTTGCTCAAGGGGACCATCTTTCCAAGCAAATAGGTGGTGGAACAACGTGAGCGTGGCCGTGATGGATTTTTCTATGTCCTCTCCGACTTGACCGTCTTCCTCTTGACCCCTTCCACCAGTTCTATCATTTTGAATTCTTTTGCGGGTTGGACCCTAAGCTCCTCTATTCGGGCTTTTTTGGCCAAGGGTTCAACACCCAAGGGCTCGGTCCTGAATGACATGGCGTTCATGTGGTACTCTCGGGCTTGGGCCTAATCTTTCTTAATTTCACCTATCCTCAAAAGGGTGGGGAATTTGATCTTCAGATGAAGGGTAGATAAGACCGCATCGAAGGCTCGGAGGTCTGGTCATCCGCAAATGGTTTTTAACATAACCGAGGGGACCTCCACTATCCAAAACTTGGTCGGCTCGGTACGGTGGGTCGCGCCTTCGCTCCAGAACATCGGCAGGGTTCTGAGCCCCACCGTTTGGCATAGGCTCCATTTGGCCTGAGGGGAGGTCTAGGGTGAGGTATGTTGGCGTGAAAAGCACATTGACCAAGCTTCCAGTGTCTACGAGGACTCTTCTAACTTCTGTTTAGAGTATGGTGGCCGTGATCACCAAGGGGTCCTCGTGGGGGTAGACAATACCCAATAGGTCATCGGACCCAAAAGAGATGATGGGCTGGTCCACCAGTCATGTGGCATAGACCTCCAATTTGTTGTCTATGTTCGGGCCTTTCTGAGGTAGTTTCACCTTTACTCCTTGATAACGTACATTACCCATTCTTCAATCATGTTAACTGTGAATCCGCTGGGAGCATTGTCACGATAGGTCCCGCGGGGGAGGAGGTAACTGCGCTTTCTCCTAAGGCGGCTGCTCTCTGTCCTCGGAGGTGTCAGAGTGCGACTTCTTGTTCTTGGGCGCCTCCTCTCGACCACGCTTTCATGTGAACATCCCTCTATTGGGCATCACATATTTTTCTAGAAAGCCCAGGCCAAGTAGCCGGGACAATCTCTTCTTGGAGGTGGTAACAGTCGTTCGTTAGGTGCCCGAAGGATCGGTGGTAAATGCAGAACTTTCCCGAATTTTTGAACCTCTGGAGTTCCTCAGGGCCTGCGGCAATCTGAAGACGCACTCTTCTCCAATGATGGTCATGACTTCCAAGTTATGTTCATGGGAGGTAAGGGTATTGGCTCCAAATTCTTCTTTACTCTATCCTTCCTTCCTCCATATTTTTTATCTCTTATTTCTTTCCCTTTCCCCATGGAAGAGGCCAGAGCCCGGGCGTCCTGTATTGCTTCCAGGACCTTTTGGGTCTCTTCTAACTCCATGAAGGATTCGGCCTTTTACATTAAGTCCTCGAGGTTAATGGCTCAATTTCTCGGACGACAATATCAAAGAGCATGATGGGATCGAGATGGGGGACCTTGATGACCCCGTGTGTGAGCCGTCTCATGTAGTCTTGGAGGGGCTCGTCTGCCTTTTGTCATATGTTGAACAGGTGCCCACACGTCGTGGGGAAGACCCGATTGCACGTGAATTGCCTTACAAACATGTGGATTAGCTATTCAAAATTGTGCACCGTCCTTGGGGAGAGCTAGGAGAACCAGGATTAAGGCTGACCAGTGATGGTCGTCCAAAATATTCGGCAGAGTGCATGATTAGGGGGCGACAAGAGATCCATACACGCCAAGTATTGGTTAATGTGATCACAGAGGTCGGGATTGTTACTTTCCCCAGCGTAAGCTGGGAGCCATGTAGGCTTCATCCCGGTAGGGATTAGGGCATTAGTTATGTGGGAGTGCAAACGATGACCCACGATATGTTGCTTCCTCCCGAGGGTTGAAACTACTTTGGAGTTCGTGCAACTCTCTATGCATTTCTTCCATCATGCCCCTCAAGGATCCATCGGGGACGGTGAATGCTGACGCCTACCGACAGGCTCAGGATAGTAAGTTTCGTGGAGGTCTGGGGGATTCTAGGTTGCTTCATGAGGGGTGCATCCCCCGAGCTTGCTGAGTGCAACGACGGTAGTCCTCTTCTGCGACGAAGGAGAGGAGCCCGGGCATCACTGTTTGGTGAGCCTTCGGATCTGGCCAGCAGAGGCGGGGCGGACTGATGGCAAAGAGGATTTCTCAGCTCTTCGGGGCGATCCCCTTTGCGGCCACGACCATCCTCCAAGGTCGCCCTTCCCTTTCTGTTGAATCGGGCAAACATGTTGAGATACATGTTGTGAGGTCCCAAACTCTAAAGTCTCGGTTAGTCTCTGAATAGGATTTGTAAATTTTCAATTCGAACCTTAACGCTACCTCAGAGAGGTTCACTAAAATGGAACCATAATAAAGCCAAATACAAACTTATTTATTACACCGAAAGCTTCCAAGATTCATAGAGTTTATTATTATAATCCACACGAAACTCAAAACGTCAAATACGTAATAAAACACACAATTATTAAGGATTTTTATTTTTATTTTCACACACTTTTGATTTATTTTAAATCCCACACATCCAACGTAGTTTGATCCAGTCGCCTTGCTAAGCATTGCTTATTCTAAGGAATGGACAGAGAAGATAACAGGAGATGTAAGTCTTTGGTGACTTAGTGAGATTTTAAGTAACAATAATAGATGTAACAAATATGTGAAATTTTGATATGGTATGAAAGGGAAAACATTAGAATTTAGAGGTAAAGAATAACAAACGAACAACAATATAATGAGATCGTGCATCTCATATAACATATTCAACTTTATTTCATCCAGTATACTACCTTGTATCTCCCAACGAGGAGTGACCTCGCAAATGGATCAAGAGACATGCTCGAGTACATGTCAACCTAACACGCGGTTACAACTAACTTCTGACTGCAAGCAACGCCTAGATAAATGGGTATCGAGCGAATTTACTTAAACCGACAACCCTTGCTGCCCAGTAGTAAACCGTCTCAATCCTTGGGCCCAACTTTCGAAAGCGTCCCAATGGGTATAACAAATAAACAATAAGCTAATAACCCGGACAATGTCCGTTGTTTTTGAGCTACATGTCCCGAACATAGTTTGTTGCTCGTTGCACAATTCAAAACCAACATATGGATTATCATATTGGAGAAATTATTGTAATTATGAAAAATAATTTCAACATTAATCAAAAGGATTAGGTTGCGAAATGAGATCATAAATGAAAACGATTTTGTTAAAATAATAAGTTGTTCTCCATTTAGAACCAAGAATCACAAGTACTTAGTCCAACTTCCTCAGGCCTGGTGCCAAACAGAGCTTAAAAGTATTATAAATTTCACCTGCGACAATAACTTCATGTTCGGAAAATTCTGCGGTGTCTCATAAATAAATTTAAATGTGTTAATAAGTTTAAACCAAATAATTAACTTTTATAGTTTTTTTTTATATTTTCTCATATGTCCTCTTTATCTTTAATATTTGATTACAACCAAGTCAAGAAATAGAAATAAGACAAATAATCACATTTTAACTCGATTCTCGCGATTTCACCGTAAGGTAATTAGTTTCTTAATAAAATTCATGTATGAACTATTTAGGCGTGCTTATTTTATTTTAAGGTTACCTATTAAATATAACATAAATAAACTTTTTATTTAACATGAGACTCATATCTAATACTTTATAGAATTTCCTACGCATAGTACCTATTAACAATACACATTGTTACACATATAAGGAGTCACAAAGATATAATTTGGTAGAACTAATTTAAGATGAAGATTAATTATTAACTTGGAAACAAGGTCATATAATCAGGTTATAACTTAGATCATAACACAATTCCACACCTTGATTTGGAACAAATGAGAAATTAAGTATGAATATATTTCCTACAACATGTAATTAAAAGAAAAATCATAATTAATACATATACTTGATTAAAACTTATAACAAAGGGGTTTTAACATATCCTCATGACTTTATTAACTACTACATATGATCAATTTTAAGATTAGTATCATTATGCATAGGTTAATTTGAAGAATCAAAAGAGATATGCTATTAGGGCTAAAATTGCAGCAAGCTTAAAATTATCTTTAATCGACCCTTCTAATCAATTGCAATTTCAAATATTTTTGAGGGCTTTCATTCTAAACAAACTTAGGAAGATGTTTATAAAACAGTTTTCCAAAATTTTAAGCCTTGATATTGTTTTTATATCTTTCAAGTTCAAGGGTAAAACTGGAATTTTGGGGAAGAATTAGAATTTAAGCCTTTTCTCACAATTTTTGAGTTTATGAGTAGAGGACGAAAAATGGGAGAACTTTGGTGAATAAAGCATATGCAAACTCTTAGGGGATTTTAGTGTGGAATTTTTACAAAGAAAAGACTTGTATTTATAGGCAAACTTACATGATTGAGGTAATTAACTCACCAATTCTTTAGATACTATTTAGATTATATCCAAGTATTTTACTTTGGTTTTTTCAGAATTTTCAGCCAAGTTTGATGTAACAGTATTTTATTCAAATATATTCTATTTTTAAGTATATGGAATTATTATTATGAATACTTTTTCGTTCAAGCATTTAATGTTTGGGCCTATTATGATTCTTCATGTCCCAACTATTACTTCTTGGGGGTCCTAGTGAAGAAAAACATATGATTTTAATAATTATTTATTTTTATATTTTATTTAAATTTAAATTTAAATGATTGAATCAATATTTTAAAATATTTGGGGCCGAATGATAATTTTTAAAAGATGAAGGTCTAAAAGCAAATTTTCAAATAATATATATATATATATATATATATATATATATACATACTAGGAAATTTAGGGATGTTACACATGTCCCATGGTACTTGTATGTAGCCCATGCGAGGCCCGACCTCTTGAGGGGCGGGGGCTCGGGCCGCTTGAGACACTGGGGCGCCTGTGGCTTGTGGCATAGAAGTGCCGATAGCATAAGGCATGGGTGCGTCGGGATTTGTGCAAGGTCGTTAGGACCTTGGGCCTCCATCTGAGGGGGTGGGAGACTTTGATGTGTCTCCATTTCAATGTCATGATTCTCCATTGATTCATGCTCTAGAACCGATCGAGATGATGCGCGCACATGTGCTCTTCTAGCCCTTTTTCTTGCCATGCAATTTCCTCAAACTTTACTCAGAGAACTTACGACGTTCCCACAGATGGCGCCATTTGGTGATGCAATATCGTATGGCACCCTTAAGGTCGGGAATTTCGGGGATATTTTACTGAGTTTTGTTCAGAACGTCTATCTCGAATTTGAGGAAAATGAGGCACTATTATTTTATTAAGGATGTTGAGCGAATTACTAGGAGGGTCGTACAAAGTGATAGCTACTGCTTGACTTCTTGTAGAGAGTGATTTTTTACTAAGTACAATTGCGAGGGTCTTCTGTGCCAATGAGGGTCGTCGGGCACGAGACAACGAATGGCGTGAGTTGAATAAACTTCGTCTAACCAGGTAATAATGATGTCTGCTCCAATCACCTTTGAGGGTGGCTATGAACCAATGAGGAAGAGCTGGTCAGCTCCAATCATTGGCCTGAACTGGTAGAATTTATCGCTTTCTGCTCCAAGGGTTCTCTTCTATCATAATGGGGGTGGTTGGGAGCTGCTCTAAATAAAGATGGTGGGCACGTCCTTCGAGTCAGGTTGTATCGTCGTATGTTCCACCTGGCAAATCGGGCTGCTTACCCGATCGCGTGTTCTGGGAAGGACTCGTGGAGTCGTGCTTCGTAGTCGCGTGATCGTTTGAGCTATGTCTTTCACTATCTCGAGACCATAGTTGAGTGGTCTTGACCCTTCCTTATATTCACTCATTTCCTTAGTGTTTTTGTATTTTTCTCCTTCCTCAAAGATATTTTGGCTAAGTGTTAGATGCCACCACCCCGGGCTCCCTTATCGCGGATCCCGTGAGATCCGATTGGGGTTAGCAAATCGGGGGATTTGCGCATCGGCCTCGGGGGGGTCTTTGTGATCTTCCTTGTGGGTACCCCAGATCGTTACCAACTGCGGGTCGTCAGGTGAGGTGTGCCTGGGTCTTTTGATCCAAGTTGTATTCCCTTATTGGGGCGTACCTTCTCCTAGGTGCTCAGACGGTGTACCCTATTGGGGCGTTAGGTGGTCATGGCCCGGAGGTACGTTCTCCAGATATTTGGACCGTGTGCCTTTTAAGGGTGTTAACTGGACATGACCCGGGGTACCTTTTTCCTAGCCCTTGGTTGCTGAGTATATTTCAAAATATCACGACATACAACAAATGTTGTTAATGACAAAAAGTTACAATAACTTATTAATGAAAAATCATCAATCTCGTCCCCCTGGAGCACATGCATTACTTGAGGCAAATGTCATTAACTTTTCAAACTCCTATGGACGAGGTAACAATGAAATGCCAATCGAGGTCGTGGTCAAGGTAGATGTGGTTATAGAGGAGGATATGGCTATAGAGGTGGACGCAGTAAAAGAGGTGTAGCAAGAAAGTTCGAAAGGTAAATAAAAGGAAGTTAACCTTGTCGAACAAAATCCAAATGATGATTCCACATTTATGGAGGCGGCACACTTTACTGATGACTATGATGTTCGTTTGGCTTAATCTGTGTTATGTGGTCTTCTAGTTGAATATGCTTAGTGTGATTTATATTTTAAGTTGTATTATTTGCTTCCTACATTTCTGTTGTGTGTTTTCAATAAAATAATTCATTTTCAAATATATACCCTGTTTATTGCAATATTTGTTTTAATATTGTTTATTTGAACTCAAGCATGATATGGAGCATACTCGTGATTTCTACCTACTTGGTTTTTGTACAACTCATAAAATTTCACAAGTAAGAAATGTTTTAAATATTTAGAACCCTCAAAATTTCAAGTCGGTACAATAAGAGGTCCTATTAAATTGATTGAAAGATCTGGTAGAACTACTTTGTTACTTTACCAAATGGAACAAAGTTTATCGTCAATGATGCCTTATTTGCCCCAAAATCCAGAAGGAATTTATTGGGTTTTAAAGATATATATCATAATGGATATGATATTGAGTCAAATGACTGTGAAAAATGCTAAAGATATTTTCATTACTAAGAATATGCCAGGAAATAAACATTTTCTTGAAAAACTACCATATATGATATATCTCATCAGGGTTGCATTATACCTATATTAATGAAATCCAATCAAATATGATAGTCAATGAAAATCCAGAATTATTGACTCTATGGCATGATCGACTTGGTCATCATAGTTCAACAATGATGTGAAGGATAATTGAAGCTACACATGGATATTCATTAAAAAGGACCCAAACTCAATCTGAGCAACAATAGCCCATGTGAAGCATGTTCTTTTGGAAAACTAATTATAAAGCATTCACCAGCTAAAATTAAGACGAAATTACCCACATTTCTATAAAAGAATTCAAGGTGATATAAGTGGACAATTTCAATTTTTAATGGTATTAATTGATGCCTCAAGTCAGTGGTCACATGTCTGTCTATTATTTACTCGCAATATGGCATTTGCTAGATTTTTGGCTCAAATAATTAAATAAGAGCTCAATTTCCTGACTATACGATCAAGAAAGTTAGACTTGACAATGCTATTAAATTTACATCTCAAGCTTTCAATGATTATTGTATCTCAACTGGAATTACGGTTGAACATAGTGTTGCACATGTACATACTCAAAATGGTTTAGATGAATCATTAATTAAA
This sequence comes from Linaria vulgaris, assembly GCA_948329865.1. Lineage (NCBI taxonomy): Eukaryota > Viridiplantae > Streptophyta > Magnoliopsida > Lamiales > Plantaginaceae > Linaria > Linaria vulgaris. Next base: position 6,452,413 of record OX415249.1, on the reverse strand, counting down.
CATCTTCAATTAATTGCTAGTCCAGGTTCCCTATGGGGTCATGCAATTTTATATGCTGCATCACTAATCCGCATTAGACCAAACTCGTATCATGAATACTCTCCATTACAACTTGCTTTTGGTCATGAACCTAATATTTTCCATATAAAGATTTTTGGTTGTGCAGTTTATGTTTCAATTACACCACCAAAACGAAAAAAATGGGACCACAAAGAAGGTTGGGAATATATGTTGGATTTGACTCACCATCAATAATCAGATATCTTGAGCCTCTAACATGTGATGTCTTTACGGCACATTTTGCCGATTGCCATTTTAATGAGGCAAATTTTCCAACCTTAGGGGGAGAAAAGAAGCAGTTCGAAAATGATATATCATGGTATAATCCATCTTTGATAAGCTTTGATATTCTAACAAAGCAATGTGATTTGGTAGTAAAGAAAATTTTACATTTACAAGCTATTGCAAATCAATTACCCGGTGCATTTACTGACATAATCATGGTAACAAAATCACATATACCAGCTGCAAATGCTCCTGTTCATATTGTACTTCCAAAAGAAACATCAAAGGATGATATATTTGATATATCTAAGAAACGTGGACGTCCTGCTAGCTCAAAGGACAAAAATCCTCAAAAAAGAAAAAGAGTATCAAAATCTAATGATCCTATTAGTGAGGAATCTATGCCTGATGAGTCGCAAAATGTGATATATGAGATATCTAAAGAAGTTATCCAATCAGATCCTATAAATAAAGAGAGCGTTGAAATCTTTATAAATTATATCAATACAGGAATGGTATGAGATCGAAATAAGATGGAAAATATGGATAAAATATCTTCATTTTTAGTCGCTTATGACATTGTGAATGAAAATGATGATCCTTAACCCAAATGTGTAATTGAATGCCAAAATAAGAATGATTGGAATAACTGAAAGGTGCTATGCAAGCTGAATTAGATTCGCTTAATAAGCGGAAGGTATTTAGACCCATTGTTCTTACACCGAAAAGTGTAAAACCCGTAGGGTTCAAATGGGTCTTCGTTCACAAACGAAATGAGAAAAATAAAATTGTAAGGTACAAAGCTCGCCTTGTCGCACAAGGTTTTTCTCAAAGACCTGTAATCGATTACGAAGAAACGTATTCTCCTGTAATGGATACGATTATATTTTGATTCTTGATCAGTATAGCGGTCTATGAAAATCTAAACATGCATCTCATGGATGTTGTCACTGCTTATCTCTATGTATCACTTGGTAATGATATTTACATGAAGGTCCCTGATAGACTTAAATTACCTACATCATCAAGTTCTAAACCTAGAGAAATGTACTTAATTAAATTGTAAATATCATTATATGGGTTAAAGCAATCAGGTCACATGTTGTACAATCGTTTGAGTGAATATTTATTGAAAGAATGATATATAAATAATTCTTTGTGTCCATGCGTTTTTATTAAGAAAACATCATCTCATTTTGTAATTATTGCGGTTTATATTGATGATTTAAATATCATTGACACTAACAAATGAATTCATTCAACAATGAAATATTTAAAGGATGAATTTGAAATGAAAGATATTGGAAAGACTAAATATTGTCTTGGTTTGTAAATTGAGCATGCTAAAAATGGAATACTTGTGCATCAATCTAATTATACTAAAAAGATATTGAAACGTTTTAACATGGATAAAGCAACACTTTTGAGCCATCCTATGATTGCAAGATCATTAACCATAGATAAAGATCCATTTCGTCATTGTGAAGAAAATGAAGAAATTATTGGTTCTGAAGTTCCGTATTTAAGTGATATTAGAGCTTTAATGTATTTAGCTAATTGTACTAGACCTGATATATCATTTACTGTGAATTTATTAGCCATATTTAACTCATCGCCTACAAAAAGACACTAGAAATGAATTAAACATTTATTACATTATCTGCAAGGAACTGTGGATCTCGGTCTATTTTATCCTAACAAAGCAGAACAAGAATTGATTGGTTATGCCGATGCAAGTTTCATATCAGACCCACATAAATTCATATCTCGAACTGGATATATATTCACGTATGAAGACACTGCGATTTCATGACATTCTCGGAAACAGACACTTGTTGCAACATCATCGAATCATGCTAAAATTATTGCACTCCATGAAACAAGCAGATAATGTGTATAGTTACGATCAATGACACATCATATAAGAAGTACATCTGAAAATCAGTGCTGGACAATTGAAAAACACTTGATTCCAACTTCTTATCGGAGTACATAATCATTTAATTTGACATTTGGAGAAAAAAAAATAGATTACTCAATAATTCAATTTGTTGCGTATCCATCAATAATAATATCATTTTGTTTCGTAGAAAATATTGTGAATTTTGTATTAAGAGAAGATAAGAATATAAAGATTCCACGTCAAGGATAGGCGAGGATAACGGGGCCTCGACAAAACAATAATAGAAAAATCAATCCATTGTACTTCGATAGTATTGTCTGCCCCCTATGAAAAAAGAATTAAATCTTGGAAATTTAATCTTATCCAATAATAGTGTCTTCCCCACGCCCAAAAACAAAAATAATTTTCAGAAAAAAAAAATCAAAACTCAATGAGTTACACAAAACATTCCTACTGTAAAGATTGTGTATTAAGTGCATGCCAAACATTATAAGTGTTGGATAATCACGATCAAAATTTTAGTTTAATACCATGTTTTGATGTGTTGAATATATTTGAAACTATTTACAATCTCGATTCTTTTAATCATATTTTGAATAATTTGTAAAATTTATGTTTTCAATCTACGTGGAGAACGTTCTTCTATTATATTTTATAACTCACAATAACAATGCTTTGATAATTCCAGAAAATGTTTAGAACTTTGATACATGTACACAATGAGTTCGGCGATCGATTAAGCATACTATCGTTTGAGATTTATTTTATTGCTTTCATGTAATTGTGAACAAAAAAAAACTATTAATTGCATCTCGCTTTAAGGAGACAAGTGTCTCTTATTTCGATTTTCTTATTTTTGCAAGGCCGGTGAACTTTAGAAATTTAGTAATAGTAGTTTGTTAAATAAATTGATGATAAAAAGTTAAGAACTATATTTCACGACAAAAAATGCAAACCTATCATTTCTACTACTAAAATAACTAAAGGATAGACAATAAGTAGCTCTGTAGACATTGACCAGATCAGAGATTCAAGAAAATGCAACATAGTCATATATTTATAATTATATATAAAATTCAAAGCATCTATTGGGGTAATGTGAAATACTGTGCTTTGAACCCTTAACGGGTAACAAAAAGAGGCAACTCATCTCTATTTTAATCCTAAATTTCATCAATTCCAGTGACCAACAAATTTATATTACAAAAGTTGAAAGGTGCATACTACACGACAACATAGTTTACAAATTGTAATGAATTATGCATATAGTTTATTTTGCTGTGGGATAACGTGTCCTTGTTGTAGAAAGGCATTGGTCATGGCTGATGTAATCCCAGTTTTTTGGGTAACGATAATTTGATTCTAACAAGCGGCAATGTGTAATTTGGTATATGATAAAAATTTAAACCTTTTGTTTTCGTTTGTGAAACTATTGTCTTCTATATATTCAATTAGGTGTACTTAAACTTGAGGATGCATTTGAATTTCGTATTAACCTTTGTTTGATGATCATTATGCTTCATACTTTAATTTTCAAGTTGTTAGTAATGGTACTACAATATGAATGGGGTTGTCACGTGTTGTGTTATTTTGACAAATTATCTTACGTAAAAGAGATAGACAAATAACTCTTGCGTATTTTGTAAATAGTAAAAGATCAGAGAGTCGTTATACGTATATTGATTTATAGATCTATATACTACGTGCTTACAATTTTATATTTGTCACTTCGTTGAAAACCAAAATATTATATACATAAAATATTTATAGTATGAATACATGAGGATCGATTACCACGAAGTTAATGAAAGGCAGAAAGGGTTAGGGTAGGTAAGTACTATGCCAAAAATCACATTTATTTTTTGATGTAAGTTTTAACTACATTTATTTATTGATGTAAGTTTTTAACGTTTTCTCGAAAAATTACTAAAACGTTTCTTATCTATATTTAAATAATATAAAAAATAATTGCCTATGTACAACTAGAATTTTTACCAATGATTAATTAAAATACGTTGAAAATGATTTTTAAACATTGTGAAAAGTTACTAAAATTTACTTGACCAATACATCCATTGAATTTCAAGACTTTGATCAATGCGTGAATTGACGATAGCTCCCCACATAAGAGGTCTACGAAATTAATCAATAAGGTTTTTCAAATGTTTGTAGTCCAAAAAGCCCTAATTCACTTTTTCCCCTTTCCATATAGCATAAAATAAACACTAAAATATCTAATAGAAAAAGATTTGTAAATAATAATAAATAAATAAAAAATCAGTGCTTTACTTGTTTCACCTTTGTAGCTGCATGTGAGGGGAGGTTGGATTTGAACTTTTGCAAGAGATTTGAATCTGGGGTGTGTATGTGAGTACTGAGTACTAAAGTAAATGAAAGATAGGAACAAAAGAATCAAAACATGCTTTGTTTTAAATATTGAAAAGAAACAAAAGTTCTTGCCTTTTTCATACTAAAATATTACATGCAACAGAGATTGTGGATCAAGCATGGATGAAGATAAAAAAGAAATAATTTTTTAAAAAATGCAGGTTTTTTCACCATAAAACCCCACCACACCATACAGCATGTGCTAACAATGAAATTTCCCAACATTATCCTACTTAAAGATGAAATGTCACATGGAACTTTTTCACTAGGTAAATCATATATTCTAAGATCACCCTTATTCATTTAAAAAAGTAAAACAACGTTTTCTTTTCCAATTTAATATAAAACAGAGGTAATTTTTCGTGAACCTCGAAACTTCACATAAATTATTTTGGTTACACATTAAGGGAAGGAAAAAAAAAGAGTTCTTGGTTTGATATTGCATGAAAATGTATCTTTAACGAAATAAGGTAGTGTGGATTTGTGGTACATGTTTAAAGAACAAACCTAATTAACTCTGTATAGTGGAAAAAAAGTCAAAAAGTGATTTTAGCCGATTTTTAACATTTGAGTACATTTATGAAATTTTGAGGAAAAGTGTAAAGCTTTTATGATTAAAATTAGACCAAAAGACTATCGGAATGACTATGAGATAGAGCATTATTTAAAATGCAACACTTTTGACTGTTGAAAGTATCTCAAAGCATCTACTTCAAGAAAATGAATATATAATTATATATAGATATAAAACTAAATTAATAAATTATTTATATACTATTATATAAAGAAACCCATTGTGACACCAATCTTTTGATTTCCAACTTTAACCATTGAGTTTTAGCTACATTGTAAAAAATATATTATTAAATCCCCAAAATAGCCTTACAAATTAAGTTAGACTAATTAATTACACTACTAATTGTAATTAATGATTTACTTTCTCCATAATTTGCTTATCTTCCATTGTTCTACTGCAAATTTATAGCACATGTTATCTAGATAAAACTTCATCATTAATCCACATAAAATGACATTAAAAAAAAATTATGCTCGTGGGAACCGCGTGCTCCGTTTGCTAGTATTATAAAAAAGAAAGAAACTAAAAATGCCAAACTTGTCCAGGACTATATATGTCTTGTCATTAATTAATTATTTTCTCTCAATTTTCTCGTAGCTCATCTAATTGTTGTCGCATATAAAACCTCAAACAACCTTTAAATGGTATCGATATTTATACGTATGCATTATTTTTCACGCCTTTTCAAATATCATTGTGGATATTTTTATTTCGTCTAACACGTTACATAGTTTTGATAATGGGACTCAAACAATACATTTAAATCACCCATCTTATCTAAAAATTCAAAATTATATAGATAATTGACATTTACGAGTAATATTCGAACATTGAAGCTGCGAGATTGGCTTTAGAACAAGTTATATTTGTTCATGTCAACAAACATGGAAGCGGCGGGATTTGCTTTAGAACAGGTTCTGTTTGTTCATGTAAACAAACAAGACTACGTCATAAGCATGTGAAGCATAGATCACAAAGCAAGTTGCATAGTTAGAATCTCCCAATTTTAATGTATGAACAAATCTAAAAAGACAGTGAAAGTTTGTTTAAAAGGAAAACAATAGACTAAACAAACAAGGAATAATATTTAGTTACAATAGAAGAAAAAGAAAAAAGAAGTGGAATACATCAAATTACTTGTCCAAACGTGCATTGTTATTATTACTTAATTTCCTTCAAACACAAGCTTTTTCAGAACTCTCTTTTCTCCTCGCTTTTTCCCAAACTAAAACTATCAAGAGCCTTTTGCAACTTGTCCTTTGTCATTTTTCAAAAAAAAGTATCCTCTTGATCAAATTTCTAATCATAATTTTTTGAATAAATTCCGTTATGCCCCCTAACCGATATACTGTATTAGAGATGAATTTTTGGTCCAATTAATCTGTAATGTTTTTATTAATTATTAATTAAGTTTTGAGATAAATTATTTCCCAAATCTTTCTATGTTTACTTGACCACAAGTATTTAAAGAAATATGGTTGGCGAGATTCTGGAATATATATTTAGCCTTTTATAATTAATAAGATCATGTCGCGTCAAGATAACTTTATGAAATCAGTTTATTTGTCTTTGTATGATCCGATTTGACTCTAATTTATCTAGCCGTGATTATTATACATAATTACATATGCATTGGAATATTCCGTATCTTTGATTGCAGAATAAAAACGAATAAATTTGGAAGGTTTGCAAGCTGGCCCAACGATTGCGGGATCTGATTATCGCAACACCTATCCTTCCATGAGGATATGCACTCTATAAAAGCATGCGACTCGAAGACAATGGAAAACAAGAGATTAGAGATTAAGTCTATTGTTGTTTTATTTGTTCAAGAGTCAAATTCTTTTAGTAATAAATTGTTTAAGAAATTTCAATGCGAAGGAACTTCGTGTTAACTTGAAGATTTCTAGATTCAAGTGAAGTAAACTAGTAAGATGTCACGGCAGGTATTAGAAAAGTAACTAAAAAAAGATTACGAGTACAAAGTAAAACTTGAGTGAGTCACTCACGTACTATTGAAAAAAAAAGACTTGTGTTGATTATAAGCACTATAATTTTTGATTACTTTCATGATGAAACTTTTAATTAGTTGTTATACCACTCTCTAAAGTAAAGTAAAACACTTCAGATCTTTAAGACAATGTCTCTCACTTTGTACCGTAACTTCTAAAAATTAGTATTGTGTTCCTCAAATATGGTGAATAGTGAATACATCAAGCTTTAAGTTTCACGAACAAAAATATGTATACGTATACAAAACGAATAACAAATCAACGGTCTAGGAGTATTCCACATATTATAAGGGGTATTGATATTTTTAAAACCTTGAGAACAAAGTGAGAAATTCAGTAAGAGCTTAACGTGATTTTCCCTACTTATTTTTTGCTAGAAACTTAGTTTACATCTAAGCAATAGCGTATTTACAAGTATTAGCAATTTTTTGTGTTTTTTTAATGGAGGTTTGAAGCTTTTTACGTGAAAAAAAAAATGATTTGATCCATACGGTATCTGACATTAAACATAATATTTGCTGCTTGTTGAAGCATGTCTTCACTAAAATCCATTAATAAAAATTGCGACAAGATACTCTTGTAATAATAACAAATGATGCTGTAAGAGAACCCGGGATCATCTCATTATTGCAACAACAAAAAACCATCATAGATGCCTCATTTTAACCCCACCAGAAAAACTAACAATCATGCATATTATATATCAAGTGGACTGGAGCAAAAAAAAAAATGATATTTTTGGGTGAAATTAATTTCCATTGACGTATATATGGATCTATGTACAAGTTATCGGTATGGTGAAATAAACATCAACATACTCTCGACCTCCTCCCGTGAGCTTTCAGCCAACAGGGGTGGTGATATTCGTTCAGTTGTCGTAACAGGAAAATTTATGTAAACTTTACATTTACCAACATTGCTTATAATCTGTTTTAACTGTTAGTATCGCAAAATTTTCCATCGATCCTATTCTGAACGGCTTTGATAGCAGCCACTCTGGCAGCAGTGGCAGCTCTGTTTGCAGCCATCACAGCTTTGTTCACTTGTTCATCCACTCGTTGGAGGTGGATCGCATTTTCTGCCGTTTTTCTAGCAGCCTGCAAATGCACATCAGGTTAAAATGCCTGGTTTTAAATTTGGAAAAGTTACAATTGTTTGATAGTGCAAATGACAAGAAGTTATGTGACCGATATTACCTGAACTGCTCGAAGAACTGCATCCGTTAGAGGTGGAAGAGGGGTCTTAAGATTTCCACAATCCCATTCACCGCACTTGTTTTCACCGTTTCTGAAGGTATACATGCCAAAACCTTGCTTGCGACCTTCGTGCCATGAGCCTTCGTAACAATGACCGTTGGCGAAATGGTAGACGCCAAAACCATGAACTCTGTCTCCAAAATACTCTCCAGCATATCTATCCCCATTTCTGAACAAGATCAAATTGCAATGTTGCATTAAGAACATTGTTCAAATATGGTAAAAATGTGAAATTTTTTCCTAGGGTAAAAATCAAACATAGATTTTTTTTCGAATCCATTGACTGGAAGGATAACACATTAAGATCCATATCTTGCGCATTCAACATTATTGATTCAAAGCTAACTCATAATTATTGGACTCACATGAAGGACCACATAAAACTCAACAAAAAATTTTGGTTTCTAGTAAAATAATTAAGAAGCTTGATTCAAAGTTTAGATAGTTAGCTACTACATCATCCAACTAATCCAGTACCTCAATACTGCAAATTGATCTAGACTAATTCATTAATTGCAATTCCAAAGATCACAAGAACACTGTACTAATTAATGATCACCAATTTCCATAGCCCCACAACATTTGTATTAGGTAAGAATATAAATTCCAAAAATCAAGATTACCACAATTCCAAAAAAGGGTTAGTTTTTCACTTTCAAATATCCAATATTTATCCCTCTTTCCCTAAGATTCTTCCATAAAAAGTAAGCCACAATTGAACCAAACTCACACTTCTCCATCACCAAACATCACACCTACAACACATACCAAATCAAATACACCAAATTCACACATCAGACAACTGGAAAACTCAAGAAGAAAAGCAAAAATATTCAATAAAAATCCAAAAATAATACTAGATTGATCACATGAAATGCAAAAATCCAATCTTTACCTCCTTTTACTCCAAGACTCTCCCATAAAAAGTAAATTACAGCTAGAACATCACAATGATCCAACACACCAAACATCATCACACCAATTTCACAAAATTAACAAGAACCCAAATAAATTCATCAAAAAATATTCATTACCTGAAATGGTAACAACCAAGTCCATGTTTGACACCACACTTAAACACCCCAATAAAACAACTCCCGTCAGCACAAGTTTGAACCCCAACACCATGACTCTGCCCATTACACCACTCACCCGAATACGTATCCCCGGTGTAAAACTTATAAACACCATAGCCATGCCTCAACCCCTGCCTGTACTGCCCCCTGTACCTACTCCCTCTAGCCCAGCTCTCAATCCCATAACCGTCGTACCTCCCGTCGATCCAATCCCCCTCGTATCGCCCATTCGCAATGTAATTATACACACCACTCCCATTACACCTCCCCTGATGAAACTCCCCCTCGTAAAAATCGCCGTTACTGTAAAACTCAACACCTTCCCTCACAATCTTCTTAAAGCTCCCACTCGTGTCGATATTATTATTATTATTCGAGTCGCCAATGTACCACAACACCGGCTTTGATCCGGTCCTCGAATAAGTATCGAAAACCCCCAATTTACGAACACTACGGGTAACTAACTCCTTGTTTCTCGATACGTAAAAAAGTAACACAGCGATTAGAATAAGAGCTAGGAGCAGATTCTCGGAGGTTAAAAAATCCTCCGTGTTGAAAAATACGAACAGAGTGCAAAATGATAACAACAAAACGACGACGAATTGTGCCAAGGCTCGAGAAGCGGATGATCGAATTTGGGTTTGGGGATTAGGTTTTGTGTGAGTGTGAGGCTTCTGCTCTTCGAGGTCTTCGATTTCCGATACGGAGGATAAGCTCTGAATCGAGGATCTGACGGTCGGAGATGACCGGAGCAGTGATGAGTTTGTTCGTGTGAGCTTCGCCGAGCTTTTCTGACCGTCCATTTTTGGTTTCGGACTTCGAACCTCAGCCGTTGTTGATGTGTTTTTGTAGTGCTACTCTGGTTTCATTTTTTTTCTCCGGTGGTGCGCAGGATAAGCAGGGGAGCTAGTGCGCATGTTAAGAGAGAGAACACACTGTGTCCGTGTTTCTGTGTGTGAGAGAGAAATTCTAGAGAGAGAGAGAGAGAAAAAAGGGAGAGTAGTTTATGTTTATGAATAGTTCAGTGGACCGGGTTGGGAGGAGTGGGTTTTATTTATATGTGCAGAAAAGCAGGAGTTATTTTTTGCAAATATCATCCTTGTGTTATGTTCAATTTAAAAAATGGCCCATTTTGTGTTATTATCTTTACCTTAATATATTTTCTTAAAGTGTCCTCGTTCAAAAAAATTATTTCATGATGATGCAGTGCAACGATTTAGTTCTTGCTTCAAATACATTGTATTAATGAAATCGCAAAGCGTTTGGCTTCTTAAATTTATGAAAATGCTATCATATTGATTATTGAGTATTGATAGCACCAAATCAACTATTTAACATGAGAAGATCCGCAATACGTTGGTCCAATTGTTTATCATTGTGAAAAATGCCAAATTAGTCAATGTGGTATTGAAATCAGGACCTAAAAAAACACCATTGAATTATGTTTATATAACAGAATGTTATTCTTTTAGCAAACAAATAGTTCAAATATTTTATTTTGTAGTGTAAATAAAATAAACAAGAGGTAAGGGGCTTCTTTTATATATTTTAGCAAGTACACTATACTAGAGTTATGTTTTTTAGTTCTTTTGTTTTATATAAATTGTGTGATATATATCGATCCTCCAATCCATTTTGGCTCTGATTGAAACTTAAGTGGTCTAAGGTTTTGAAAAAGAAAATAAATTCTAACTAATTGAGATGGATAACACGTATTTTAAGTCACGAAAGAAACTTGAGTTAGATGTGTACTACTATATAATATAAAGATAAATAAGTGTATATTATACAAAATAGTGTAAGGACCACTTTGTGATTATACAAACTCTAGGGACTATTCAAACATTTTCACCCTGCAAAAAAGCAGTCTGTGTCTTTAATTTGAACCGTTGGATGAATGATGTAGGGTAGCGGGATTGGCTTGTGGAATCGGCCGTTAGATGGAATGTTCCCGATATTGACGGGAATTTTATGGTCGTCGGATCTAGATTCGGCTATTCTGTAAAACTGACGCCGGCACGTGCCGGGGACCTTACGATTCTTTTTCTGTTTTTCTTTTTAAATAAAATGGGGGGAGATTAAAACGATGAGAGAGTAATGATTTTCTGAAATTTATATTCGTGGTCTAACTTCTTTTTTAGGCTTTGTCCCCATTTACTAACATGAAAATATGAGAGAGCGACAGATTTTGAGTTTTATTTCTAGTTAATTTTAGAATATTCATATTTATTTTAATTATTTTATCTCTTACAAACATTTGAAATTTTTATTTTATTTTTTGTGTTTTGCACTCAACCAGATTATATTGATGCATATTATTATTCTTTGTGGACTCATCACTTATGTGTGTGAAAATCTAAATCTATGGGGAGTCTTGTTTCAACGATCTTTTGAAAAGCTCACATTCTATTCATTGCACGTAAGACTGAGTCAGAGACAGACCACGTAAGATTTGCGCAATGCTTAATGCATCAAGATTGTATTACAATATGGAATAACTGCTCAAGAAACTTTAGTTGTTCATTCACGACTAAGATGGTAGATGTACATTTCTCCGTGCCAAGTACATAGTATTTATCGTAATTAAACACTAAATTCATGCGGAATGGCATGTTTGTATGGGTGATCGATCTAACCACAAGATACAGTTGATAGATTGAATCATTCAGATGTAAACTAAAGTCTAGTAGTTTAACAGATAGAAGATGGAGGCCACGATAGAATGGTCAATGTGGGGGCGGTGGCACAATTAAAGAAGATGGGGCGGCTTATTTATGATGGGGCGGTTGATTAGTGCAAGATTATCTTTAATCTTGCACTAGTTTAACACCTTTTATTTGGAATGTTGGCCTATAAATACCAAGCCCCTTTCCCATTGTTATTCATCCCAATTTAGAGTTCTTTTGTGTAATACTCACTTGTTTCTTCTTGTAATATTTCTATATTAGTGTGAGGTATATTCGGGGAGTGTTACGGGTATAAAGGCTCTGTGGGGATCGGTTGGGTTGAGCGAGAAATTGTGTAGTTGTAACAATTTTTTACATAGTGTATTTTCGTTCGAGCCCCGTGGTTTTTCTCCAGTTTTTGGAGTTTCCACGTTAAATCCTTGTGTCGTTACGATCGTCATATTTTATTCGTATTTGCTTCGTATATCCACAATGGGCAAATTCTGGGGGCGCGTATTTGTCGACTCAAGTACCTAACAAGTGGTATCAGAGCCCGGGTACTGCTGGAGGTGGAGCTTTTGTTGGGGGTGGAGTTCTGGTGTGATAGTAGTGTGAATAAGCGCTGATAAAGGCGGTTCTGTCAAAGGTATTTGGTTATTAAGCGGGACTGTTGTGACCCCACCAATTACCTGAGAACCTTGAAATCCTGTCTGGAAAGACGAGCTATCTCTTTCCGGGGGTTTACTTTGTGCTATTCAGATCTACTTGAAATTCACCAAGGCTCACTGGTGCAATGTCAGGAAGCAAGGGTACGAGTGCAGTGAGATTTGACGTGGAAAAATTTGACGGAAAAATCAACTTTGGCTTGTGGCAAGTTCAAGTCAGGGATGTGTTGATTCAGTCAGGGTTACACAAGGCTTTAAAAAGAAGGGTCGCTAAAGGTAGCGGCACTACTAGCACGAGTTCCGAAGCAGCTGGTATAAAAGCTGTGGTGGACGATGATGAGTGGGAGGATCTAGATTTGCGAGCTGCGAGCGCAATTCGTCTGTGTCTGGCCAAAAACATTCTTGCGAACGTGCATGGAATTTCTACGGCTAAGGGACGCTGGGAAAAATTAGAGGAGTTGTACCAGGCGAAGGGCGTATCGAATCGCGTGTACCTGAAGGAGCAGTTTCACACACTGCGAATGGCAGAGGGTGCGAGTATCTCAGATCATCTGAGTGTTCTAAACGGAATCGTTGTTGAACTTGAATCCATTGGAGTTGCAATTGATGAGGAGGATCAAGCCTTGAGACTCATCTGGTCTCTTCCAAGTTCGTACGAACACATGAAACCGATATTGATTCATGGGAAAGAGAAAATCAATCTCTCTGAAGTTACGGGCAAGCTTCTGTCTGAAGAGAGGAGGCTTAGCGGGGGTAACGGTTCACATGTAAACAATGCATTGGTGACTTACGATGGCAGGAAGACAAACTCTAGGACGAAAGTGTGTTGGCGGTGTGGACAATCTGGTCACGTTAGAAGAAATTGTCCAACAAGGGGAGCCGGTTCGGCAAATGGCTCCGAGGCATCAAAGTGAAACACTGGAGGAGATACTAACATTGCTTATTGCAGTGACTCTGAAGTTCTGTAAGCGGCATGCTGGTCCTGATGTCATGAGACCCTAAAAGTTGCCATGAGACAGGACGTTAATGTTAGTGGGTCTAGTGTGCACACGGGCATTGCTTTTGGCGTTAATGCAAGGTGTGGTATATACATGTCGGCGGGCTGATGACTTCCGGAGGAGCCAAAAGTAGAAGTTGCACCATCCTATCAGCAGGTTAATGTTCGATATGGGCCGAAAAAGGAAATTCTTGGAATTGGTTTATTCTGAGTGGTTATGCTTTATGGTGGAGCATGGTACTTCTAAAAGTACGACTGTGGTTGCAGTGATAGCGGGAGCTATGGAGATCTTCTGAGGCGGAGTGGGTGCGCGATTGCCCAATGTCGGAATGGAGATGATTTTGAAGACGTGATTAGTCACTAATAATCACATCTTCAAGGTGGAGATTGTGGGGCGGTGGCACAATTAAAGAAGATGGGGCGGCTTATTTATGATGGGGCGGTTGATTAGTGCAAGATTATCTTTAATCTTGCACTAGTTTAACACATTTTATTTGGAATGTTGGCCTATAAATACCAAGCCCCTTCCCCATTGTTATTCATCCAAATTTAGAGTTCTTTTGTGTAATACTCACTTGTTTCTTCTTGTAATATTTCTATATTAGTGTGAGGTATATTCGGGGAGTGTTACGGGTATAAAGGCTCTGTGGGGATCGGTTGGGTTGAGCAAGAAATTGTGTAGTTGTAACAATTTTTTACATAGTGTATTTTCGTTCGAGCCTCGTGGTTTTTCTCCGGTTTTTGGAGTTTCCACGTTAAATCCTTGTGTCGTTACGATCGTCATATTTTATTCGTATTTGCTTCGTATATCCACAATGGGCAAATTCTGAGGGCGCGTATTTGTCGACTCAAGTACCTAACAGTCAAATCGTTTATGGTTCGTAAGACACAGATCCATCAATTGACGGTTGATCATATTGTATTTTGTTTTCCTCACAACTCACTAATACGTATGTCATTGTAATACCCAAATATGATAAAGTTAAATTTAATAATCCTCTAGCTGATAGTGTAAATATGTTGAACTTTTTTTTACTTTTATTAATTTATAGGAAGTAAATTTTGTTCACCTATCACGTCTTACTTGCTAGTTAAGGTTTTGGACGATTGAAACGATCTACGAAAAGGAATATCACTGTGGAGTAGGTCACCAATTTTGATTTTGTGAGGTAGCTAAATAATAGTAGAAAGAATTGCCGTGTTTGTCACGTGAACTTTTGATCAATTATTTTCAAAACCATGATTTCAAATTTGAATCAATTGACTTTTGATAAAGTTATTTGATGGGTGGTTATACTGAGTTAGATGATCATTAACGTAATATTTGCCCGAATTAAGATACAAACAAGTTGTCCGTTATACACCATTATTTTCATTCATATCAATTTATTAGTAACCTATTTATTACAACAAATTAAATAATCATTTCCGTACACATTAAATATTACTATTGTACGAAATCATAAAGTTCGTAGTTATGATTATTTTAATTAGATGTACAAACTTAGGCAGTACAGGCCAAAATCAAATCCGTACTCTAAACATGATTTTTCCTAGAAATTAAGGGGAAAAAAATCTGATGAGCAACAATTATTGTTAGATAGCTACGTGGATATAAATTGTGATTGGATAAATAAAGAAGTTACCAAAATTCTATTTAAAAGATAAAATCAGCCATTCACTTTTTCCTAGAAATTAAGGAAAAAAATCTATTGAGTAATAATTATTCTTAGATAGTATTTTGCTTGGAATTATGACTGGATTAAAAAAGAAGTTAAACAAAATTTAGAAGATAATATTAATTAAATCTCTGCTATATTTGTGAGAGATAATTTATTACCGTATACTAGATAACAAATATGCATAACAGGAAATTGCGAACTAGTATTTTTTTATAGAAGATATATATTAAATTTCTTAATAGAAAAGATAGATGTTATTGCTTATCCAGCTCGATCACAATTTCTTAATATGCTATTTTTCGATATATTTTCAGTGACTAAGACTATAGTCAGAAATGGTTTCTTTTGCCCTTTTCCTCTGATTACATCCATTTACGTGTATTAATTAAGTCTTCTAGATCGAAAAAACCTTATCTGAAGATGACTAGGTATTCGGAATTTCATTTCATAAATAGTAGATCATATATTTGGGCAACATTTTGAAATGGCCGTACAGTCTGTACAAGAAGAGATTTGGGCCAGATCTAATGGGCTATAAAGTCAATTATCTTGACGTTAATAGAACACAACTCGATTAGTAGCCCATAGGGCTTCTGATGCAGGATAAACTCATACACTACTCAAATACTTCATGTTTAAATTGGTGTGATTGTGAACGAAGAATCATCGGTTTGGTTAGACAAAAGCTGCAATGAAACAAGATGTGTAAACTTGTTGGTTGGTCTCTGGTTACGACCATTCAATGCTTAAACATGAGATTGAGAAATTTTCAAATTGGTGTGAACAAAGAATCATCGATTTGGTTCGACAAAAGCTGCAATGAAATAAAACGTGTAAACTTGTTGGTTGGTCTCTGGTTAAAACGATTAGATACTTAAGTAAAAGGAAAATGGTAAAATCTAGAGAAATTGCTCTCTTTAGAGAGAGAAACTCTATTGTCAGAATGTTTAGTATTTGGAGAAAGGTTATCGATATGAGCTTGATGGACTAGTGAGCTCGAACCATGATTCGTGACACGTAACAGGTCCCAATAAGCAGTTGTGCTACAAAAGCGGGAAGGCGATCTTACTACCGTATTGGTAAGTAATAGTGCTATCATGTTGGTAGACATAAGACAACTGAATTACACTGCAAATAAGCAATGGTGGTACTTGAATGCATACTGTAAATGCATATGATTGTGATACACTGTTTGTATGCGATCGTACCATCATGAACTTAGGATTCCAAAAACTTCGAATGTTTTTTAAGGTCGTGATCTTGAAGTGAGATTTGTCGAGATTGAGAGGCTATCACATATTTTATTTACTATGTGGTACAAATACTAAACCATACATTTGAACTCGGAACCTTTTTATAAGTCAAGCTTAAACTTTTCAACTGATTTAACTTCTTAACACGTGAATAGACAACTCGTGAATACCTTCTTTCATTGAAAAACGCTACATCACAATAGCGCAATTATTAACTTATTGCACGTAATGTAGAATTATTCTGAACAATAATAGTGGTTAAAAATTCATCACCTAACCATTTCTCCAATACCCAATTTTTTTTTTTTTTTTTTCCTGAGACTCCTGAAATAAAGATGATATAGTACCCTTCAAATGCTCAAACATTACTACAACAATCACTTCTTCAACAACTTCTCCTTCATTCTCTCAACCGCGCTCCGAAGAGTACCTTCGTCTTTGCAGAAAGTAAACCTCACGAGATTCTTACCTTCTTCTGGATTCAAGTAGAACACGCTCGTCGGAATCGCAACGACCCCCACTTCCTTGATCAGATACTCACAGAATGCAACGTCGTTCTCCAAACCAAATGGGGTGTGGTCCACCACCACAAAGTACGTTCCACTCGATTCGTAAACGTTGAATCCCACGGATTTCAATCCCTCCACAAGAATAGCCTTTTTTGCCGCGTAATCCCTTCTTAGCTCCTCGTAATAAGAATCTGGTGCCCTAAGAGCCGTTGCAGCAGCAAATTGCATTGGAGTGGAAGTCGCAAAAGTAAGATAAGAATGTGCCTGCCTTACTCCCCATGTCAAGTGAGGTGGAGCTATTGCCCAACCGATCTTCCATCCTGTTAGGGAAAATGTTTTACCCAAGGAATTCAAGGTTATAGTTCGATCGTACATACCGGGAAGTGAAGCAATGGAAATGTGGTCCATTTCAAAGGATAACTTGTCATAGACTTCGTCGGAAAATACCAACACATCGTTCTCGATGCAAAGAGAGGCTATGGTGTTGAGTTCTTCTCTGGTGAACATTTTTCCGGTGGGGTTATGTGGGGTGTTCATTAAGATCACACGTGTGTTTTTTGAGACGATGGATTTGAGTTCTTCGATGGGGATAGAAAAATCTGGGGGACGTAAAGTTACCGACTTTATTTTAGCCCCGGCCATGGACAGAGTAGCCTCGTAAGAGTCGTAGAACGGAGCGAAGAGGACAACTTCATCCCCAGGATTTATTAAGCCTAATATTGTTGCGGCAATTGCTTCGGTGCACCCGGAGGTTACGGTTATTTCCTTTTCGGGATCAACCGTAAGTCCGCTGTCTTTCTTGAAACGCTCAGCAATTGCTGAGTTCAAGTCAGGAACTCCGAATCCACGAGCGTACTGGTTTTTGCTGTCTTTGATAGCTTGGATAGCTGCTTCTTTGACGAAATCAGGGCCATCGAAATTGGGAAATCCCTGTCCGAGGTTAATAGCACCGTGCTTGACAGCGAGGCTGCTCATTTGTGTGAAAATTGTAGTTTTGAACTTCTCCAAGCGCTTAGCAACCTAAAGGAAGCTCGCTTTATCAATATGGAATAACATTTCGTAGAGATGAATACTGAGAAATTATAGATGTCATCCTCGTACAGTGACATTGAAGATTACGTATCCATGTCTTAACATGAAAAAATCATGGTTACTAGTGAGCCAACTGGTTAACAGCAGCAAAGGATAACAGTTTGTTTATGGCTTTATGGAGCACCATATATATAAATGCAATCATCAACTCCTACACAGTAAGTACCTTATGAATTTTAAATTGCCCCTAAGAATCTCTGATATAGACATATTTACAAAAAGAGGTGAGTCCATGAAAGGGACAGAATAAAATGTAAGGATACGAATAAAGACAGAAACAAATGGTAGATTTTTCGCGAAAATTTCACTCCATTTCAGTTTTGTGTCATAAATAATAAACTTGAGGGGAAGCAACATTATGACCAAATGATATCTGATATGAAATTTAGACATTGCAGATTTCATTTAGAAGTGAAACTTAGTTTTTTGGAAATAGTATTAGAATCATAAGATATACCCAACTTATTATGAGCTGAAGACAGACATTCTACATAAATGGATTGAAACTGACAAACATGGATTGAAACTGACAAATAGACACATACACAATAAACATCCTAAATAACACACTAGGAGTGCGTTTGAGAAATGGCGTGTTGGATTAGAATGAAATAAATATGGCATGATTCATTAATGCCAGACTCAATCCATCAGTCCATCGTTCTAAACCGATTTCACTTGGTTCTGTCCCTCAAGGATTACGTCCTATTAGACTTGTCCTATTATAAAAGAGGAAAATTTAGATAAATTTTTTACACTAAATAAACTGAGCTATGGTGACTTGAGCTGATTATTAAGTCGTCACCACTTATGGTTGAGATTATAAGAGGCACATAACACCGAGATGGAGGGTTTTTTAACATGCTCGACCCTGTAACTAGGATTCCAAATAACCTACTAGGTAGGACTTACATTATAAAACAATGTTACATGGGCTAGTAAGCGTTAATAAGTGTGCCTTTCGGGCTTGTTTAAGGGACTGTGTTTCACTAAACGAAAACCATGCAATAAAATGCATTCTCCTAGTAGTAAGCAAGCATCAAATTCCGCAAGGTAATAATGACAAAATTGACTTGTAAGATGACATATAAGTAACTAATCCAAGCAGAAGAGAGTTCAAACTGAGGACACGTCGAAAGGAATGCATTTTATTCAGATAAGTAGATTTGCCAGAACAAGAAATGGCTTAGTTTTCTCACTTCCACAAGCAGAAATTTCACTATCCCAATTCCCAAACACAAATCAAATCATATTCCAACAATGTTAGATCACTAGATAACAACACAATTGAACTACAAATCCAATCTTTAGATCAGTAGATAACAATGTCACTACACGACTATCTAATCGTACAAACGCAGACGAACGAGCCCCAAATACTCTAATTTCTCAATTAATTCTATAACAGTTCAACACTTTCAGATCACTAGTAGTCATAGATAACAACAATTGAGCTAAAAATCGAATCTTTATCAAAATAGGCAAAAGGACAGATCTAAAAATCAGAACCCATCAAACAAAATAACAAAATTAGCTAAAAAAATTAGAAAATGGGTTGACCTGCGGTGGCTGAGGGGCGGCGGTTTCCAGCGGTTGCGGAGCTGGCACGGCGGTGGAATTCGTGGAAGCCATGGCAGATAAAGATCTCACGCCGCCGTTGTTGCGAATTTCAGTTTTATTACAAAGATTTAAGGAAGTATTTTTAGGAAGGGTTTTAAGAAAATTGAAGGGTTTGTTAAAATAAGGGCAACGAATCATTTGGTTGAATGGCGTCCAGGTGCATTGATTCGAATTGCTGTGAAAAGCTATGGAATGGAGCATGAGGTTTTTTTTTTTTTTTTTTTTTTTGTGAGTGAAATTAATTGGAGTTTTAATTGGGTGAAATAGTGTGAAAAGAATCTATTTAGCTCACAGGCTCAAAAGTTGCATAACCTAACTTTTACTTAAAAAGAAAAAAAGAACATTGGACATAGGGACAAAAGGGCTGATGTGTCACTTAAGTTGTATTGTTTTCGTCATATATCTGCATTATTCTTCTTTGTCAAATTTCATCGTATTGCATCTCTCTATTCACCTCTAGTTTTAATTTTTCCATCCACTTTCAAGAATAATTTTGTTTTTATTTATTAAATATTATTTATTATACCAACAATACATACAATAGATAGAAATTTGCCCATTTATTTATTACATATTATTTATTTTGCAAACAATGAATTCAAAATTTATCAAACAAAAGAAAATTATTAAGTTATTACATTATTTATGAATTACACACTTAATATTTTTATTTAAAGTTAAAATTAAAAAATTGTAGCTTGTCTTTTTATGAATACGTGATAAGAGTATAATTAGCTTGTCTTTTTATGAATACATGATAAGGGGGTGTTTGGTTGCAATGATGAGGATAGATGACTACCCCCATCTCACTTAAAAACCAGTTTGGTTTGAATGATTATGCAAATTAGCTTTTTGATTTAATAGCTGAGGCCCACTCCACAACTCACTTTCTCAACTTAAATAATATCTACTCCCACCTTGTTATTATTTTATCTCACTTTTTAGCTACATTGCACGGACACGGATACGTGGACACGTATCGGACAAGATACAGATACGAAGATACGGATTTTTTTAAAATCGCATATTGAGATACGTCAAGGATACGTCGAATATTTAATATTAAAAAAAATTATATATGTATATATATATATATTATTTAAGTAAATATATAAAATAATGAATATTAAACACTTATAAAATTCAAAAAATAATCAATATATAGCCATATACAAAGATCCACTATTCCACAAACTCAAATATTAATTGATAAATATGTTCAACTCCACGTTTCATAATATAACAAAGATTAATATTGCAATAGCTTATTTATTGTTAAACAACATCATCAACAAAGAAAACCAACTCAAAGTCGGGTTCATCAAGTGAAAATGATGAACTATTATATGGTTAAACGAATAAATAAATTAGAAAATTGCATTTTGGTGTTTGTAGTATAAATAAATTATTTTGTTCACCCCTAAAATTTTCAAAAACAAAAAAATAACCTATTTTATTGAGGACACATATCGGATACGCCTTAGGATAGTATCTGATACGTATCCAATTTATTAAAAAAATATTTAAATAGGATACGCCACGTGGCGTATCAGACACGTATCTGAGGCGTATTCTTATCCGATTAGTATCCGATACGGGATACGGAGCCATATTCGGAGTATCCGTGCAACATAGCTTTTTAGCCATCCAGCTCACCCGACGAAAATTGGGTCGCAGCGCAGCGATGCACAAGTTGACAATTGAAAATTTGGAAACTTAAGATTAGAATTTGGACAAATAATAGCCTCGAATTTAGCTAGAATTAGCAAAAATAATGTTATTGAGCAAAATCAAACACATACAAATTTGAAGAAATCGCGCTAATCGCCAGATAAATTGCTTGAATCTAGAGTTTATGATTATGGTATGAGACGATGAGTTTTGAATTTGGGGATTTTCTTAATAAAATAGGGGCAATAAGGTAATTACATGCAATATCCAGAAATAGTCGTTGCACATAACATGAACCAAACACGTTTTGTTAAATTAAGATAAAATAGTAACTTTATTCAACTCTCCAACCAAACACGGTTACTGTTACGCGTATGAAAAAAAGACTATTTTAACTGAGTAATAGTTAATCTACATATATAACTTTCTGTGCAACCAAACAGGCCCTAAGAGTATATAATTCTTTGGAGATATAATTTATCGAAATCAATGGTTATTCCGCTATTAAAAATTCGTTATAATTTTTACGGGATGTGTTTTTATTTTTATGTATTTTTTGATAACAAAAAATACAATAGAAATTATAGATTCATAGATTGTCCACAAATATCAAATCTAGACAAAAATCTCTCTACTTTAGAGTTTCAAAAAAGAAGAATGTTTACCAATTTTATTCATACACGCAACTTTCCATTCGCTTAGCAAGGAGATCCAATACTAAGTAAAAAATAAGCCACGTACAATGAATACCGTATTTTTGCTCTCGTGCTTAAATTTCGTAGAAAAAAATAAATATTTGTCAAACTCGATGATGTTCTTTTTATTTATGAATAACTTGATGATGTTATATCATGAGTACATCCTATATTAACATATAAATACATTATTTAATATATTCAATTGTGGTTGATATATAAGGATATATTTATTGTGCATTCAAAGAATATCAATCATTATTTACCCGAAAAATCATATGCTCATCTATATTTAAATTTTGATTCTACCATAGTATTCGAATTTGGTGTCGACATTGTGTACGTACTCTGCTATTTTTATTCCAAAATTGATCAATTGCTAGAAAATAAGCAAAATATTATTTAAAAATCTAATAATAAATTAAAAGAATGAGATATATCTACTAGTGTTGAAAGAGTGTGACTTTTTTTTATAACTAATTAGATAAAAAAAACTTAGTTTATAGAATTATTATTTAACAGAATTTTTTAACGTAAGCCATAGTATTCTTGATTTTAATAAAGTTTTGTGTGCATTGTTGGCATAATAAATAATATTTAATAAATAAAGACAAGTACACCCTTGGAAGTCATGTGTACGTTTTGATAATCTTGGTTGAATAGTAGTTTTAGGTGCTTTCGGCTAAAGATTTTGCTGCCCCTCAATTATGTGAGTTCATCCCCCAAATCAAAAACATTCCCCCAATTATGTGAGTTAATTTTGAAAGGGTTGCGTTGTTGTTCGAGCTCAACTCCACTGGAGCTCCGGTCACCAGCTCCGCCTCCAGAATCTGTCGTTTCCCTTCCTCAGATAAACCTCTCGCAAATGGCCATCAAAGAAACATTGAAATCAAAATCGTTGTGGCAATAAACCCAAACAACATCGCGTCAACCGGGTTGTCGAATGTCCTCCACTCTTCTTCCCTCGCAACACCGCCTACCCAATAAATCAATCCTAGCATGCACCACACATTCTTCTCATTTTTTCGAACGTCACAGTAAAAACCAAGTTTGGTTTTGTTAATCAAGGATGATGGAGTTTTAGGGATGCAAGTTTTTTCCTAATTATTTTTGAATTGCAGAGAAGTGTAAACAAAACATTGACTTTTGCCATTGTCTTTTGGAATCTTGCAAATTAACATGAAAGAGGACAAAAGAAGAGTGCACACGTGCTGCAATGGTATCTAACATAGTTATCAATACTTTCTCATTTTAATCTAATTATCTATTAAAAAAATAATATATGAATAACTTTACACTTGTATATTTTATTCTATGTAATTCTTTGTATCTTTAATCTTTAAATTGAATATTTGAATATCTATTATTTAATGAGAAAATTCATTGAGAGATCACTATACATGAGTTGGAGATATTTTATTATATTTTGTATGAGATGTACATTTACATAACGAAAGACTTTACAAGATTTTGATTTAACTTAATGATAATTTAATTTCTTCACAAAGAATGCAGTTTCTAATTGAAAATAAAAATATAGGTGGAAATCATTAAACATAAGTGCGGGGAAAAGTAGGAAATTTGCAAGGAATATCATCTAAAATGGTTGTGGAAATGTGTAACCAAAGTGGAGTTTTGCCCCGGATCCATAGCAAAGTGACTAGCAAATTTTACCAACTAAAGCAGTTATAAAGCATGATGAAACTGGATCTTAAGAGGTGCTAGTACAAAACTGGCTAATAGGTCATCTTTCAAGCAAACGAGCCATAAATAGCTAGATTAAGTAGAATGGGTATATCCTATGATGAAAAGGTACAAACACACAGACTATGGCACCCACGATTCCTTACTGATTACAAGACACGACAAGCTTAGAACTTAAGGGGCATTTTTATGTTTAAATAGATTAAGTATCACAACTCTGTGTAAATGGTATTTTCAAGTTCAAGTATGAATTCAAAACAAATATATATAAACTCAAACAAAGTTATTTGCTTCCAGAACTAAGGAAAAACGATGAATGGGAGATGATTGTTTTTTGGTGAACATAGTAAAGCACTAGTCCTTAGGCTATGTCAGAACTAATAAACGTTACAATCAAAGGGAGAGGAGTATCTCTCATCACACCTATTATCTAAACCGCAACTTGGTCAACCACTTTGTTTGCCGAGCGAGGAATCCATCGCATTTGTATCTCACATGGCATCCTAACCAACTCTTTGCATGCACATACCAGATCATCACTCTCTTCATTCACAGCCAAACGTTCCATAACTCGTTCATATACTTGAATAGAATGTGTCTCTACCTAAATCCTTGTGATCCGCTTTCCCAAGCGAGTTCAAGCCCTCTTTTCAAAGCCTCTAGCATCTGCCTCGTCGACAGTTGGTGCCATAAGCCTTTTGTTAAATCCCCAAGTCCAAGCGCCTATTTCAGATCGAATTACTCCCCCAGCAGCTCCAATATTTTTATCACCAACAACGCTGCCATCAACATTCGATTTTACCCAACCCTCTTTCGGTTTGCTCTAACTTTTCCAGCCTTCATCTACACTCGGCTTCCTCTTCACTTATTGTATTATTAAACTCATTTGTTTAATCTTGAATATGTAGCTATTCATATGAACTTCTTCTCCCTTAAAGATAACCTTATTATGACTTTTCCATGTGATCCACATGGCTCCTGCAAAGATCTAGTGCCATGATAAATTAGGAAGACTTACGCATTTATATTCCTTGCATCGAATGTTCATTATCAGCCAACTCGCATCTGGTATTTCATCGAACCATTTCAATTCTTTCTTGGAGAGTAGACCAGACCAGGTTCTACGAGCTGTCGAACAATGTCTAAGTATATGCAAGGTTGATTCGTCCTAAAAATCGCATTGTGGACATTCTGCGGCTGGTGCAAATTTCCTCTCATTGCGTAGATAATTTGCCACCAATTTATCTTGAACGAGTAGCTATATGAAATGCTAGATTTTACTACTATACGGCGTTGTCCAAACCCGCTTTAGATTATTCCGTATCGGAACATCCTCTTTATACAATTTATGGAAAGCTTTGTATGCAGACTAGCATGAAAATACTCCACTCAATGTTTCACTCCATATTATGATATCCTCCACATCAGTCAAGTGACAACTGAGTGCACCTAACCTCTTCTTGTAGCGTTGTCGGGATACAAGTATCGTCAATTATCGTCGGCATCTATGAGGTCTTTGAGCTTGAGGTTAGCCTCTTCTGGTATGATGTTGATTTCCTCCTCTTGCTCCCCAACCAGTTGTCCTACCAAAATGACGCGGTGTAGGCACTCCCATTTTTTAACCTAAAGAATGGCCTCATAAGCCCCATGCATCTTATTAAACCTTTCCATGCGGCACTGTCAGTAATCTTAGTTGTGTAATGTAAAAGATCCTTACCTTTTAGGTACTTTGCGTAGATCAGATCAAGCCACAATGTTTTCTCTTTAGGTAAGATCTTCCACGCGAACTTGGAGAGTAATGCTTCGTTGCTTGTATGTGCCAATCGCAGGACTAGTCCGCCTTCTTCTTTCGGTCTCGCCACTTTCTACCAGCCCACCAAATGTATATTTCTTTTCATTACATCCGTTGACCATAGAAACTCCCGATTCAGTCAGTCTAATTGGTCGCACGTGTGTTCGGGTAGCCATGCCAATTGCATAAAATAAATTGGCATGGTTGTGGATACCGATTGGATCAAAGTCGCACTTCTGACAATAATCAACATGTTATTCTTCCAACCAATTAGTTTTTTCATAACCTTATCAAAAATAACAGAGAGCGTTTCCCGAGTGATGCGTCCATGAATTAAATTTACCCCAAGGTACTTACCCAGATTGGTAGTACAAACAAATCCAAGTATTCCACTAATATCTCTCTTTAAACGTGTCCCCTTGATTGGAGAAGAAGACCTTTGATTTTGGGGGGCTAATTTTTAGACCCGACACTTTGCAAAACACATCCAGAACTTTCTTTATCAAGTTTTCCGTGGCTGGCGTGGCCTTTCCCATTAGCGCTAGATCACCCGCGAAAAAATATGCGATAAAGCCAGCCCGCTCCTACATGGGATAATAGGCTTCTGTTTTTTTTCTCCACCTTTTCATGAATCATGTATGAAAGATGTTCAACATAGAGCACGAAAATGTATGGCGACAACGGGTCACCCTGCCTCAGTCCACACGAGTGCTTGAATGCCTCAATTGGTTTCGCGTTCCATAAGATCTTGGTCGACGCATTCCGTACAAAAAACATTATGAGACTAACTAGGCCATTCGAAAATTTAAATGCTTTAAGCATATCCTACAAGAAGTCCCAACTCACTTTGTCATACGCTTTCTCTAAGTCCAATTTCATGATCATGCATCATGTCTTATTCTTTTTCTTCGACCGCACCGAATGGAGAATCTTATTTAAGAAGAATATGCTGTCATGTGTGCTATGACATCGAATAAAGATAGAATGGGTGAGTGATATGATTTGCGGCATAATATCCCGTAAGCGCATAGTAACACATTTTATTATGAACTTGTAGAGTACGTTACACAAAGATATCGATCTAAATTGTGAGATTGTCTCCAGTTTTTATACTTTGGGAATTAAGCACATATGCGTTGCACACAACGATGGATCGGACCGTTGCTCACAGAATACTCGTTGTATGAAATCAAGAAGAGAGACATGTAACCATGACTAGTCGTGTTGGTAAAATACTCCTTGTAGGCCATCGGGTCCAGGTGCCTTGAAAGGGCGTGTTACTATATTCTTCAATTCATCCACTTTTGTCGTGGCTGGCGTGGCCTTTCCCATTAGCGCTAGATCATCCGCGAAAAAAATATGCGATAAAGCCAGACCGCCCATACATGGGATAATAGGCTTCCATTTTTTTTCTCCACCTTTTCATGAATTATGTAGGAAAGATGTTCGACATAGAGCACGAAAAGGTATGGCGACAATGGGTTACCCTGTCCCAGTTCACACGAGTGCTTGATTGCCTCAATTGATTTCCCGTTCCATAAGATCTTGGTCGACGCATTCCGCACACAAAACATTATGAGACTAACCAAGCCATTTGAAAATTTAAATGGTTTAAGCATATCCTCCAATAAGACCCAACTCACTTTGTCATACGCTTTCTCGAAGTCCAATTTCATGATCATGCATCCTGTCTTATTCTTTTTCTTCGATCGCACCGAATGGAGAATCTTCTTTAAGAAGAATATGTTGTCCTGTGTGATACGACCTCTAATAAAGCTAGCATGGGCTAGTGATATGATTTGCGGAATAATATCCCGTAAGCGCATAGTAACACATTTTGTTATGAACTTGTAGAGTACGTTACACATAGATATCGATTTAAATTGTGAGATCGTCTTCAGTTTTTGTACTTTGGAATTAAGCACATATGCGTTGCACTCAACAACGAATTGAACTGTTTCTCACGGAATGCGCATTGTATAAAATCAAGAAGAGAGACATGTAACCATGACTAGTCTTATTGGTAAAATACTCCTTGTAGGCCATCGGGTCCAGATGCCTTGAAAGGGTGTGTTTCTCAAACTATATTCTTCAATTCATCCACATCAAGTTCACGACTCATCATACCAATTTCCCCATCATTTAACGTCATTTGAAACTCTGCTATTGGCAATACGCGTGTATGGCTGTGCGCATGTGGGCGTGAATTCGTCGATAATATTTGTGAGAAATAATCTCTGTTATGTTGGCGTATGAGTTCATCATCATTTGTCCAAATACCATCAATATGGAGAATAAGGACTTTGTTTCGGCGTCTTCGCGAAATTGTGGATTGATGAAAGAATTTTGTGTTGCGTTCCCCATCCTTGATCCATTGAACTCACGATTTCAGAAACCATAGCATCTCTTCTCGTTATGCTTGATACTTTGCGCCTTTTGTATACCTTCAAGGCGGGCTAGAACTTTATTCTTTTTGTGAAATATATACTGAATATATTCTTGTTCCATGGTATCATTACCTCTGGGACCTTTGCGACCGCGGTAACAATTTTCAGATCATTTTCCCATTTCCCCTTCAATTATGTATCGCAATCTGGGTGTTGAAACCATGCTGCCTCAAACTGGAATGGCCTTTTTCCCTCACTAATTTATTGATCGCAATAAGCCGTGAGAATTGGGTGGTGGTCTGAACATGTTCTTGGGAGGTGGATGACCACACTGTCGGAGAAGCGATCTATCCATTGTTGGTTCACCAAGGACCTGCCAAATCGCACCATGATGATACCCTTCATATCTCTTTTGTTTGTTCATGTGAAACGCATCCCGCGAAAGCCAAGTTAGATCAAATCGCATTTGTCCATTGCTTTCTAAAAAAATGTTAGTCGGCCCACCAATGTCGTTCTCCCTCCCCTCTTTTCGAGTGCATAGCATAACTCATTAAAATCACATGTAACAAGCCAGGGTATTTTTTTAAGCATCCATAATGTGAGCCATGCTTTCTAACACTTTGTTTTATCTGCCCTCCTAGGTTGCACATAAATACTAGACATACGCCACTTATCTTCCAGATTGGATCCTAATTTTACATGGATTCCTTGCTCTTCTACTTCAAGAATTTTGACGTTTGTGTCAACTTCATTGCACAATAACCAGATTCCACCTCCCATACCGTGAGTAGGGGCAATAAAGTAATTTGATTCCAATCTAGGTGCCATTTTGTATGCATGTCCTTCAGTCACTCTTGTTTCAAGAATAAAAACGATAGATGGGCTATGAAAACGTACGAAGTCTCTGAAATTCTCCGAAAGTCATCACGCACTACTCCTCGACAATTCCATGAAATAATTTTCATACTTGGATTGTGTAAATGAGTTGGTAGCACTGGGTTATCAACCGAAGTCCCCATCCATATTGCAATCAATTGCATGAGAGTATATTGCACTAGAATTGGTTGACGAAGAAATCCACACGCACTCGTTTTAGTTCTCTGCCACCATATATTAAGCCCGCTCTCTCTCGGTATCACATAAGCTCTGGTCTCCACTTCCAAAATTGTCGAGGGAATTGTGAGAACTCTTATCAGTGACTCGTCCTCGGTTGTTCGTAATATCATTAAAGACCCGTTGAACCGATGGTGTCTCATCTCGGGTATTGGCACCTCTATCACGTTCACTAATAACATTCCATTCTGAAAATTCAGTGGTATGTTGTTCTCGTTGGATGCCATTTTTGCATGTATCCTCTTCTTTGTTGATCACGAAAATTTTATTGTGTTGCTTTAGAATTTCATTTCGTGCTAAAACTTCAAACGAATTGTTTATGCAAGGAGATTTACCTTTCTCACTATTGTTCCCATGTGTAGCACTCAAAGTTTGTTTCCTAACATAACTCTTTCTCACTACTTTGTTTTTTTTTTTTTTAATTGGGAGACTCAAACTTTTGGGTAACACACGTCTTCACCTATTCCCAACCAACTTTTCTTGCTTCTTTGGTGGATTATTTCACTTTTGTAACTCTATCTCCTGTTGAATAGGTTGACCTCTCCCCTTGTTGGCGTTGGCGTTCATATTCTCAACCGTAGGCCTTTTGAGAATTGTAAAATTATTACTCACTTTCTACGATTGTTTCTTCGACGAGAAACCTTCACCCATTCGCAGTATTCTTTGTTATTAACTCTATCCACAAGCCATGCTATCCCCGACTGATTATTTACGATCGGATCCTCTTTCCCAAAAGCTTTATCCATATTAGTATCCAGATTTTAAGTTTTTTCTCGTTCGTAATTTTCTGAGGTATGACTGATCCTTCCGCATGTATGGCATAGTGACAGCAAATTCTCATAGACTACTAGATATATCTTCCCCCTTAAAAGTATTCCTAGCTCGAGAGGCTGATCAGTTTGAACTTGGACACAGACTTGGGAAAATGTTCCCCGTGTTGCGTAATATGTATTTCCATCAATTTTGACGGGGTTGCCAGTGCACCTTGCTAACCTTACTAGCACCGTTTCATCGAAATATTCAATAGGAAGATTAAGGATCCTCGGCTAAGTAATAGTGCTTTCCACTTTGTCGGTATTTGCAAGGAAATCTGGGATCTATTTGCAGATTGACAAAAAACTCCCCTCTAGTTGTCACGGCCACTCGGTAAGGATTTTCCCCTTTTCTCATGGGACACGCCTTTGAGGTAGTAACAACTGCTCCCTAAATCCAGTAACTCAAACTCATTGTGTAGGTTCCACATGATGTCTAGTTTAGTTTGAAGTGCGGGATAGTACCATGGCTTTCCCATGACGCGTAATATAATTATCACGCAACTGTTCATATAGACGATCACACAGTTCCTGCTCTAACTCCACCTCTTTGAACGACATGTTTTTTGTAGGGTTTTTAATTCAGACTTTTGGACTTGCATCTGACATTTTTGAGTCGTAAATCTTGAAATCTTTTTGCTTGGATTTTCGTTCGATGGCTACCGCATAAGCGACTGAAGTTTAGTTAGGGTTACCTTTTTGGCTGCCCTTGATAGGATGTGCTTGGAATGTTACGAATGGATCTTCATTACGTTTATTCTTTTTTGTTGGCGTGCCGCTATGTCGGAAAGATTCGGTGGAACGAATTCCGTGGCAGCGCGGTAAGATTCTCTGGTGGTGGCGTTAGGTTTTGCATTCTTTTTGCTCATTCTTTCTTAATTTGGCATTCACTTTTAAACAATCTTTTTTGCGCCAAGGTTTCTAGAACGAATGGTAGATGATTTAGATATAGGGTTTTACTTTATTTTTTATTGAAGTTTTTCAAAATACTTTTACAAAATGTATTTTCTCACCCTTTTATGTTTTGGTTCGCAATTTGTATTTTTTTAAGAAATAAGTTTTACAACTATGATAGTATTAAAATCTATAATTTAACTCTTACGTGTCATGTGCACTAATAAATCTTTTATTTCTTAAGAGTACGCCCTACGTTGCGTATCCAAAATATTACGCGTCTAACATGGACAAGAGGGATTTTTCAGGAGTGTCTTTTTCCAAAAACAAGAACAACAGCCGTTAATGCAAAACGTTTTATGTGCCAAAACAATAACTGATTTTGGCATATGCAAACTCCTCCCTACATAGGTCACATAGGGCGAATGTGGGTGCGAGTGCGAGTGCGTATGCGGGTGCGCCAGTTCGTCAAATTTAAAAATACATAAATATCAATGCACCTTAATGTTTATTAAAATTAAATATTGAATGTTGATCTTTAATTTCGTATATATTTGAGGCTTGTGCTGCTAATGGTTAATTTGGTAATTATATCGCTCCCCTGATTATATAATTCCCTTGCTTTGACATTTTAGGTCTGCAACTTATATATTTGCACATTCCAGCAAGGAGCCATCGTTAACGCAATGTCCAATGACTTGGAACGGGCGCATGAAGAGAAATAAGCTGGCATTGAGTAGTTGAGAGTTGAGTATTGGGACAACAATCCTAAAGCTCTGAAGGCGGCGCATAATGAAAGGTATTGGGCACTGAGCCTTGCAAGGGACGCCATTGCCAGGGTTGGTGTTGACCACAAAGCTGCTCAAGTCACTAAGAATAAGGCCTAGAAGATTAATGATGCATTTGACATATTGACGGGAGAGAAGAGCACGGTAGAGACGCGCATTAAAGAGCTCGAAGAGCAGGTGGAGTTGGAAAATGGAAAGTTGGCGTAGGCCAAGGAAGCAGGGTACTCTCGTGGTTTGAATGAGGTATGTAAATGCTTTTGATTATACGTTATACTATATGTCCCTCCTTTGTCGTTCGTTTCGAATCGGTGAATGTCATCCTGCACTGCGGAGCAGCGGTTGGCCATTGCTAGGGAGTTCATGCGGAGCAACAATTTCCCGGAGATCAACCTCCGCGTGGTATTGAAGACGCGAAGAAATCACAGGTGCTGACAATGCAGCAAATTCATAGTACGTGTTACTTGTGTGGTGGCTTTGACATCCATTGACTAAATCTAATGCTGGGTCCCGATGTGAAGCCATTGCATGTGGTTGCCAGCGGTGATCCCGCTCCTCCTGACGAGTTTGGGAATCTTTCGAATAAGAGGAAGTTGGTCATCCTTGGGATGTCACCTCTGCCCCCATTGCCTCCTCTATTTCCCGTCTCCGACGAGGATGTGGGTGACGACACCGCGACTTGAGGTTTCCTGTGTGATATTTTATGTGTTTGAACATTATGTGTTTGAACAATTTATTTTCGATTTAGTATGGTCATTGTGTCGCATTATTTTGAAAATTTGGATATTTCGATCCCCTTATGTTATGCCTTTCTGAATTGCTTAACCCATGTGTTTGAATATTCGCTCACGCGGGCATGTCAATAGCTTTTTATTGCATCTCATCTTCTTTTGTGTCTTGGTCAATGCCGTGTTAATAATAGCACCTTAGATGTCACCACTTAGTTTTCTCTCCCTCGTGTGGCGGATATCTGTGTTTTGGTCCCTTTTATCTAGGGATTAGTACTGACATGGTTTTGCATGACCTCGTGGGGGCCAAATGTCCCGTTTTGTTGTTTCTTGAGACATCATATTTGCATTGGACCTCATCGGGTCCAACATCCGTCTCTTTTGTTTCTTCGAGAAATTAGGTTTGCATTGGACCCCGCTTGGACCAATGTCAATCTCTTCGAGATATTAGGTTTGCATTTGTCCTTTTCGGGTCAAATGTCCATCTTGTGTGTTTCTTTGAGATATTAGGTTTGCATTTACCCGTGTCGGGCCAAATGTCCATCTCGGGTGGTGCACCGGGACCAAGTCGCCGTAGTTCCTGTATTTAGTTTGACATGACAGCTCTTAATGCATGGGGCGATTTAGGGAATGAATAAGCACAGTTCAATTTATCTATAAAACAATTAAATATCAGTCAATCGTCTCCATCTCTGTTGGTGCCAATGCAATCAGTGCCTACTCATCTTCGCGTCGCAACACCTTGAGTGACACCACGTAGCATAACCATCCTTGTCGATGATCGCCGATCACCTCACCGGTTCCTATTGGGGTTGAAAGTTTCATCTTTTAGTGATACGTGGACACCACCGCTCTCAAGGCTTTAAGTGCTGGTCTACCTAAGATAGCATTTTAAGGGAATGACACATCTACGATCAGGTAATCCTTTGCGGGTACGTCCCAAGCGAGGTTGAAAGTGTGACTAATCCTCGTGGTACAACTTCCATCCCACAAAAACCATGTAGCGGAGTATTCACAGTTTTTGTCTTCGCTTAACACCATTTGTTGCCATGTGGAAGCGAATAGTACATTGGCAGAGCTCCCGTTGTCTATCAAGACTTTCATAATACCAAAACTAGTTATATCAGCTGTAATCACCAAAGGGCAATCCAACTTACCTACCTAAACGGCCTGCGGGTTTAGTTTCATCATATCCGAATTTGAGAAAGTGTTCTCTTTTGGGCCATCTCTTTGATCTTGAGGAGGTCTGTGAAGCCCACATAACGATTGGCATCTACCTCCCTCGTCACCATTTTACGTCCTTTAATCAAGTTGGCACGAATGGGATCCCCCGAGATCATGTGTATAATTCATTTCTTAGGCTAATTATCCATCAAATGCAGGTAATCGAGGATATTTGGGTTGTCCGTGGCTTTCTACTTGTCCTTTCAGAGCGATCGTGACCTGACCCTATTAGACGTGTCCGCTTCGTCCTTCAAACATTTGACATACTCAACGAGCTTTCCATCCTTGTTATTGCTCTATCTCATCCTTCATGTCCTTACACTCTTCCGTCGTGTGACCATTCTACTTATGATACTTGCAATATCTCGTTGAGAGCTCGTTGTAGGCGCATCATTTATCTTTCTAGGCTTGTTCAACCATCCGTTCCTATTTGCTACCCCGTAGACCGTCATGATGTCTACATTCAGTGGAGTGTATTTCTTGGGCGATGAGCGTTTGTGCCCATCATTCCTGCTCTTGTTTCAGCCTCAATCTTCCTTCCCTTTGTTCCTAGCCCTAGACGAGTGATTGATGGCCTTTGCTGCCATTATCTCCTTGAAATGCACCACCTGGTATGCCAGCTTGTTGATCTCCTCAATCGTCCTCGGTTTTGTCTTCAGTAATTTCACCGAGAAAGTTGCATTTTTTGTTGCATGAAAAATGATGTTTGTCACCATTTCATCTTTTGGGTCGTCGATCTTCAAAAGCTCAAAATTAAACCTCCTAATAAAGTTCTGCAGAGATTCCTTCTCCTCATTGCTTCACCAAATACATGTGTGAGTGATCCATGACTGTCCTTTTTTGGCTTGAAAATTGACTTTCAAACTTCTTCCTCAGTTCCTCGTAACTCGATATCGTCCCCTCAGGGATCCTAGAAAACCAATCTAGCACCAGCCCGATCAGCGTGGTCGCAAATATGCTGCCGCGAATCCTATTTTCCATCGTATATTTTTAACTAAGGTATCTTTTCACCATGTCCTAATACTTGAGCCTCTATCTCGGCGCTGAAAGTGTGCTTCTGCAGGTCCTTCCTATCAACGTCATTTTGTTCCCCACTTCATTCTTCTCCCGATTCAATATTTCCAACCTCCTTGTGATCTCAACATGTTATGCCTTAGAGTCACCAACATTCCCTCGATTGGCCTCACGCCTGGTGCCTCTTGGATTCCACCTCCATTAATTTAGATCTCGCCCAACGACCTTCCATTTGTTGCCTCTCCCTAGCCTCATCGGAATGGCGCCTAGTGGTTGGGGCCTGCTCACGTAGGACCTCTATGTGGCCCTCAACCAGTGGCGGCACCTGCAGTTGAGGTGCGGCCAGGGCCGCTGCCACTGTCGTACGAGTCATTGCCACAACCTCATCCTTAATGGCTGCCAATAGACTAGGAGTAGCGATTGTTGTTGCATCCAAGGCTGGTGCCGACTGATCTCTTATTTTCGGCATTGGCTGATCCTGGTGAACAGTTGCAAGCATCCTTTCCATTGCGGGAGAGGGCACCCTCGCCCTAGGGGCAGGCTTTGCCCCACCTAGGCGATACATCTTAGAAGTGGTACTCTCTGCAGCTCTACTCAGTGATCGAGTTACTCTAAACATCTTGACTTGTGCGAGCGTGCTTGTGGTGTTCCCACAGACGGCGCAAATAATTTGGTCTTATTTCATCTCGGTTACAATACACAAAAAATACAATACAAATGGGCCTGAAATAAACCAAAGTATGCTAGCCTATTACAAGAAATGGGACCAGCTTTGTCTGGAACACCTATTACACGCCAGTCAGTGTAAAATGACTAAAGTAGCCCCAAATGAACGAATGTGGAAATAGTCGAACTGAGAGCCGTTCGATGTAAAAGTAACATTTAAATTTGGAAATAGTCGAACGCCTACAGGTTTGACTCTTAAAATTCTCGAACGGAGCAGGATGGTTGATATCAATCAAACGTTGAGGCAGGTCGATCGAACTCAATAACTCTCGAATGGTCGAACGACCTAGTTTAATTGTGGTAGGGTTGGTGAACAATAATTAATGTGTGATGTGAATTTTAGGGAGCGGGGTATTTATAGATCTCGGACAACGAGACCCGCTCCGCAAAAGGGCAATAACAATCGAACGGGGGCATTCAATTGTCCTAAAAGAGTCGAACCACCCTGGTTCGATTCTTTCCTTTTCAAGCTTCTAACAAGGCAAGACGGCCAAGTTCATTTTTGGGCCACCTAATACACCCCCACGAGTAAGGGTCTAGATCCATACCCTGAGTTGAGTTTCAAAAATTACATGATCGGGTAGAATCTTGACTCTTATCCTGATTTTTGGGTAAAGGTCTGTACCTGACCTACCCATTGCCATGCTTAATCGAGGCTATGTTCAATCTCTGGACTTTACCCAATGTTCACAATTCAGAGTCCCCACAAAGTATCCCCACAAAGTAACTATTAAGGTGAAATAGCCCAAACCAAGTCTCCAACAAATATAATCTCTCTTAATATCAATATTAGATTTAAGTCACATACATTATAACTTAATGGGATAAATGCATTAAACCTCCTGAACTATGCAGGTTTTTGCATTTTCGTCCTTAAATTAAATAAATAAGCGCTTTGCCCCCTAAACTATGTCATTCTGTGCGATTTGCCCCCTGGCCGGGTTTTCAGCTATTTTTGGCCATTCTTGGCCTGAATTTTCCCCCTTACCCAACACATATGTGTTGTACTAGATGTATTTTAGCAGTTGATGACAAATCGAGTTTTAAAAAACACCTCGAACGGGACATATTTCGGCTAAATTGTGATTTCCTCTTCAGTGTATTTTAACCGAAATATGTCCCGTTCGAGGTATTTTTGCTTACTTTTTGTCATCAACTACTAAAATACATCTAGTACAACACATATGTGTCGGGTAAGAGAAAAAATTCCGGCCAAGAATGGCCAAAAATAGCCGAAAACCCGGCCATGGGGCAAATCGCACAGAATGACATAGTTTAGGGGGCAAAACGCTTATTTATTTAATTTAAACGAAAACGCAAAAACCTGCATAGTTCAGGGGTTTAATACATTTATTCCTAACTTAATAATAACTTCTACCCTAAGCGGATCTTTCTCACTTGACTCTATAGGTGTCGCCATTAACCACATCATGCCCATTCATTTTATTTTATTGCATGCCAAACTTATCTCCATCATTTCACATTATGATGTTTGCCATCCATGAACCAGTAAAACAATTTCATCCCTCCTAAAAAAGTAAAATTAACTAGTGAAACACGTTAAACGTGACACAGTCTGATCAAAGCAATTTATAACCTTCTTAGACTCATTAATTAACTATGAGGTAGCAAGTTGTAGCAGGTGTTGGAAGCTCCACATACATGTGTTACCCTTGTGCTTTTGGATACACGTTGATGACATCCAAAATATATAATCTCAGTATGCATAATAGAAGGCATTGAGAAGTAACATTGCAAATATCTCAAGATCTGATTTGCTTGGCCCAACAAAGTCGCATTAAATTATTAGTTGTAGATATAAATGTGTTTACTTTGCTATGTTTATTAGTTGTTTTAACTCATGATTAATCTTATGTGGCAATTTTTGTCTCCTCACTATTAAAAGCCCATCTCCTCCCTTCTACTAATATTCACTCAATATGACACAACTCAAAAGTTGATTTGTTCACTTCTAATTATGTCCAAATCGTCCTTAATTCTTATACATATTATACATGTAAATTCTATCTTTATCTTTTCTCATAAAAAATAATATTGCTAATCTTATATCAAATCCAAACAAAGAAGAAAAATGATACAAGTTTTGCTTAACTCGTCACGAATTTATAAATCTTATATTTATACTATATGATACTTTATTATTATTATTATTATTATTATTATTATTATTATTATTATTATTATTATTATTATTATTATTATTTTTCTTTCACTTACTTTGAATGGATAAATATAATACATAGTAATTACAAGTTCCTGAAAGATAAACATAAAAATTGATATATTTCTTTACATTAATTATCACGATTTTACATTATTAGTTATGAATTGTGCAATATTTAAGGTACACTCGAAATATTTCTGAAATATTTCCAAACACTACATACGTTAAAAATAATTACTTTCACAAACTAAAAATACTTTCTATTGGGATAAAAGCATCAAGTCCCCTGAACTATACACGTTTTTGCGACTTGCCCCCTAAACTAAATTAATAAGCATTTTGCCCCCTGAACTATCCTCGTCTGTTCGATTTGCCCCCTCGCCGGTTTCTGCCCTAAAACCGTCGGAATATTCCCAACTCGTGAGTAACACGTGAAGGTCAGCGGGGTAAAATCGGCAGTTCAATTTTTTTTTATTTTCCCACGAAATAAAAAAAAAAATTAAAAATAGACTAAGTTAAGGGGTAAATCGAAACGCCACTCCACACTTCACACTTAGA
This sequence comes from Linaria vulgaris, assembly GCA_948329865.1. Classification (NCBI taxonomy): domain Eukaryota; kingdom Viridiplantae; phylum Streptophyta; class Magnoliopsida; order Lamiales; family Plantaginaceae; genus Linaria; species Linaria vulgaris. The sequence continues at coordinate 6,414,144 of OX415249.1, read as the reverse complement.
AAAAAACAGCCCAACAAAGTTTGGGTTTTTCATCAAACTCTCTCTCAAATCAATTCAATTCGTCCACATTATACACAATCAACACGAAATCAAAACACATAAACTTCGAATTATCAGTTCACGGCTAATTGCGCTCACATTCGCGACTAATTGGTCTGCACCCGGACTCCGATTCCGAGTCAGGTCGGGAAGTATTAACCATTTCTGTAACCGATTTCGGTGAAATTGATTCTGGAGGGTTGATTCAGGTTGATTATTTTTCACTGGAGCAGCAGAATCGGCGACACGTGAAGGGATTTGAGGATGGTAAGTCGGCGGTGTCGGATAATCCTAGCTGGATTGACCCCGACTCGGAGGAGAATATGATTCCTTATGTTAATAAGGAGTTTTCGTTGGATTCTGATGAGGAACCGTCCGAAGATCGTAAATTTAGCGATTATGAGAGGAGAAATGAAATGGGTTCTTCTGAAATTGGGAAGCAATAAAAGTGGTGAGATAGAGAAAACGGGGCGGTGTGGTGGAAGATGCCAGTGGAGTTTTTGAAATACTATGTCTTTAGAATGGGTCCTGTGTGGTCTGTCTCTGTGGCTGCTGCTGTGATGGGATTCGTAGTTCTTGTATGAGATTTGTGCATTGAACGTTTTTGCAGAAAATACTGAAATAGGTAATTAATCTTCTTTGCAGAAAAATGATAATTTACTCTTCATTATGTTTGTATACATGAGTGTTACATATGCGACTAATAGAAACTGCTATTTAGTTTCCGTGTTCATAAGTGGCGTTTTCTTTTCCTTGTTTTTACGAGTATTATCACAATAACTTGTTTTTTTTTGAACGGTAATACTGCCTTTGTATAAAGAATGAATAGACGCTAAAATAACGCCCAAAAAACCAATGTCGAACAGCCAAAAAAGTGCAAACAAACTACACTAAACTACTGCAAAGATAAGATCACTCGGCTCCATAAGATTCACGTTTGCCGCACGTGCGATATCATGTGCCAAAGAATTCGCCTCTCTACCGATCCATTGAATCGAGAATCCCCCCCTTGGCTCAAATAAGCATAGAAAATCAGCAATAATGTTGACGTATGTAGCATTTGTTTGTGTCCGATGTATGATATCATGTATTATGTTGAGATAATCCCCTTCGAACACCACCTTATCTCATTGCATGCCAACCGCCAATCGAATCGCCCAAAGAGCTGCAAGCGCCTCCACACTTGCTGGATCCATCAACGCCATAACGTTGCGCTGCACTCGTGCAATGATTGACCCTCCGTGGCCCCGAACCACTGTCCTGATCCCAATTTCCCTCACTGCCTCGAATATGGCCCCATCAAAATTTATCTTGTACCACCCTTCCCGTGGTGGCATCCAAACTTGGGAGTTTAGAGGGGACACCTGTGTCGGACTAGTGCCCACTTCGCGCCAAGTCCGCGCATAAGTAATTGCGAATTCAGCAATTTCCGCCGGAGTGCGTGGGCGATCGCCAACTAGGATCGTATTTCTGTTGCTCCACATCGCCCAGCAAAGTGTGATTGCGTGATTAGTGATTAGTTCAATTTGTGCTGAGGTTTGAAACAAATCCTCGCTCTAATGTATGCTGAGGTAATGAAATTATTGGTTTTGCTTGATAAGGCTAAATTATTTTGCAATGTTAATTTATGATATGTTCTTGTTTATTAGATTGTTGGGGATAAATGAAAGGGTGAAACTATTTGTAAGGCAAAAAGAATATTGTTGGCTGATGATAATGAGGACAGTAAGTTATTACTCTATAATACGACCATCTTAAACAGGCAATGACAATTAAACAGGCAATGACAAAGGTAAACTCCTAGTTCATTTTATAATTTTGGTGTTTATGCGTTACCTTTATCACTTTTTTAATTCATGTATTCACATATGTGTAGCTCAAAAGTATTTCTCATAAGGAGAAGATGACATCAAAAGTGTCTAAGGAGGAGATTGTTGCTGTCACCAAAAGATACATGATGAGGAGCAGCACCAACATCCTGGACAAAGCCATAGTTTGTTAATGATCAGGACAAGTAGTTTTTTTTTTTCATTTTGAGGACAAGTATGTTAATGATCAGGATGTAATTTAACTAGTCTATTTGATATTGTGATGCTCGAATTCTTTGGATTTTGGTGTAATATGTCTGAATGGTTATGAATGCAATTGTCTAATGGTTTCAAATAGATCAATAAACTGTCTGCAAACTCACAAAAACACACACTAAAATGACATAAAAAAGATCCTCTAAAATATGGAATAAATGGTAAATTTAGGTGCAAAATTAACTCAGGGGGCAAATCGCAACACAATAGTTCAAGGGGTATATTGGCATAGTTTAAGGGGCAATTCGCACTAGAAAGTATAGTTTAAGGGGGAAGATGCATGAACTTTACAATGCATAACATGTACCGAAAATGCCCCTCTGACACTCACGTGAGTCGAACCAGAATGGAATATTCCGAGGAATATTCGGCGGAAACCGGCGAGGGGGCAAATCGAACAGACGAGGATAGTTCAGGGGGCAAAACGCTTATTAATTTAGTTCAGGGGGCAAGTCGCAAAAACGTGTATAGTTCAGGGGGCTTGATGCTTTTATCCCTTTTCTATTCATACGAACAACTTACAACCCTTTCTTTACATACAATTAGCTATGCATAATGGTACGGAAATTTACTTATTCAAGCATACAATAAAATACTCGTTCGACATATACGGAAGAAATAATATAAATACATCATGCCATAAGAAATCTTGGAGTTGACACTGTCGAGTTGTGGTCTTTTTGGCGAAGAACAAGGTTTCCAAGAGGGGTTGGCTTGAGTTAAAAAAAAAAAAAAAAAAAAGAGGGGTTGGCTTGGTATGTTTCTGTTATATATCATTCGTGGAGGGTAATTAAAATAAGTATAAAAAAGTAATTGCTCAACTTTAGTAAGAAAATAGACAAAAAACGGAAGAATTTTGTCTAAACAAACATGTATGTTTAATTTAATTGGCCTTATTTGGAATGTTTATTCACTAAATCATGGCACAAATAAATCCTAATACAGTATATTCGTAGGAGAATTTTAATATTGGGGTTATGAAAATTTAGAACAAACAAATCCTTTAGAATATATTTATTTTTATAATAGAAAATCTTTCACAAATACACTAACTCTTGAGCATCGCACGGCTCAAAGCACGAATATAGAGTTAAGCCAAAAAAGAAAAAGCAAAGTAAGAAAAGCAAGAATTATGCAACTATTAAATTCCAAAATTAGAATTTGGACGCGACGTGCACTCTCCACTAAAATAAGGTAAATACCCCGCTGCAAGAAACCAAAAACAATCAATTTCAAGGAAACTGCTTCCATATAAGTTGGACACAAGCTACTGAACTTAAAACCAGGAAAACTGAGTGTCCTCATGACGCATGTACAACAAAAGAGAAAAAAAACATGTACCTGAGAGTTTGAATAGTTGTTGAGTACTTGAGTGTTAAATATTTTACTAGTGTACAAGTTAGTGGGGATGGATGATGCAAGAACAAAAAGGTACAGGATCTGTTTGATAAGCATGATATATATATATATATATATAAGTTAGTGGGGTTGGATGATGCAAGAACAAAAAGGTAAGGATCTGTTTGATAAGCATGATATATATATATATATATATATATATATTTTGGCTGCTTAATTCTGCGAAGGTGTAGCCAGCAAATTAAAATATCATGTGTTCGATTTTAATGTACTTTTGGCTTAATAAATGGGACATATTTTAATTAATTATAACTTTTAACTTCGTCATTGTACTGGTGATAAATACACAAATTGAGGACAAACTTAACGATGCCATAAATATTTTTATAAATTGTTGAAGATATATTATAATTTTTTTTCCGCAAAAATTAAATAGATTACCAAACTTCGGAGAGTTTTATAGAAAAAAAGGGGGGGGGGGGGGGGGGAGGTAGGGGGTGGGTGGGGGGAGGTCACCCCAACATAAAGCGCAAGACACAAGTGCCACATCTTGTACTCTTTAATTGCTACCATCTAGCTCGGGAATATATAAGGTCTAAACTATGTCTATGACTTGTGATAAAGCCCACATAGTTACATCACTCTCACCATATCCTTTAGAGTGTCGTGTTAACATCCCATAGGCTGAGACAACCCTTACTTCTTCCTTGGCTCCAGTCCAGGACGGTGACCAACTTCTCGGCTGCTCAGTGTAACCCTGTTTAGCCTCTTCTTTGATGGCTGCTTTTCAACAATTCAGGTCTCTCCTTTTTTGGGGGTTGGAAAGGCAAAGAGAATATTTAATTACCTGTGTCCACTCTTGGATTCCTTTGACTTGTAGATACAAACACTCCAACACAACAAAGAGTCAAAAAGCTAAAATCATTTAAATCTGTTGTAGTCTTGTGCATATAGTTTTTATCAACCTATTAGATTTCTTGCCCCCTTTCTCAAAGAGTCTAGCCATCAAAGTGTGTGCAATCTCTTTACTAACCTGTAATTATGCCCTCTAGGTTCCCTCAAATATTTTTTTTTCGTTTCTGCCTTTCCACACTGCTAAGACAGTTTCCCCCAAAGCTGTTGCCCTAACTTTGTATATGTTGGATCCCTTTGCCTTGGATGTGCAAACTTGCTAGTCCACGTTTCCATCTCTTTTGGGTAGTCCCTTATACCTGTTCTACTCATTATCTCACAAAGTACTTTATAAGTCCATTTACATTGGAAAAACAAATGACTATAGGATTATTTACACTCCCCACATAACACACAAACCAGATCTGTCAATTTAGTGAATTTGCATATTCTATCTATTGTAGCTAACCTATTTTGAACTGCTAACCAAATTTATAAATGAAGCTTTTGGGTTAGAATAAGGATTTCAAACATGTTACCAATTCACTTCAGGTCTTTATGGTGCAAAGCCCTCATAGAGTTTCTGAATTCCTTCTCTTGATTGTTCTCCTATTCTTGCATTTGGGAACACCTCAAATACTTTTCATCTCAAGTTTAGAAAATTCCTCCACTTTGGTGAGTGACTATTTTTTACCTCCACCTCTCAGATAGTTGTGTCCTTCAGCTTGTAGGCCCTTATCCATTTCTGTCAGATTGTGTTCTCTCCTCCATTTGCACTTATTCTCAACAGTTGAAGTGCCAAGACAGTCTTATTCCAGCCTAATACCTCTTTGATCTGGAGCCCCCCTTTTTGTATTCCTGACATACAGCTTTCCAGGCAATGACTGACTTTCTCCCCTCCTCCTTGCCTGACCATAAGTAAGTTCTTCATATTCTCTCAATCTACTTTATGACCCCAATCGAAATTGCAATTATGTGGCACCAAAAGTTCTGGATGCTACTCAAAACTACTTTTACAAGCTGGAGTCTGCCTGCATAACTGATATTTCTAGCTTGCCAGCTCTGGACTCTGCCTACCATCTTCTTTATAAGAGCTTCATATTCCCCAATCCTCAAAGTCTTTGGACTTAATGGGATGCCAAGGTACCTGATAAGGAATTGTCCTTCCTGAAATCCCCAGATTTTTTTTGCCTCCTCCTGTTCTGTTCTGTTCATTCCTGCCATGAAGATATTACTTTTTGCCCTGCTAAATTTCAATCCTGACATCCCTGAGAATTCTTCCATGGTTTTCTGGAGCAGTTCCATTGATTCTTTATCACCCCTACAGAACAATAGCAGATCATCAGCAAATGTCATATGACATAACTTTATTCCACCACAATTAGGAAGATAATTAAAGTTATTACTCATATCAGTTCTATCCTTTAACAGTCTCGCTAAGTAGTCCATACAAAACACAAAGAGGTATGGGGACAGAGGATCCCCTTGCCCCAGCCCTTGTTTACCTTCAAAATTCCCATCTAAGGTGCCATTAATGCAAAAAGAATATCTAGGACTAGTGACACATGTTATAATCAAGTTCACAAAATGAATCAAAGCCATAATCACAGTGTCATAAGCTTTCTGGATATCAATCTTTAGCATGCACCTAGGTGAGATGTTCTTTCTATTATATCCTCTAACCAATTCCTGAGCTAAAAAAATATTCTGATATATATATATATATATCCCTTTCACGAAAGCAGAATGACTATTCATAATAAGATCATGCATCATACATTGTAATCTATTAGCTAATATATTAGTAATCAATTTATAAATCACATTGCAACAAGATATAGGCCTATACCCAGTTATTCTAGTAGGATTTTCCACTTTAGGAATTAAACAGTCAGAGGTAGTATTAAGTTGTTTAAGCAACTTCCTGGCTGTGAAGAACTTCTGTATAGCTTCATTGATAAACTCTCCTATAATGCTCCACCTAGACTTGAAAAAGCTGGAATTCATTTCATTAGGGCCAGGACTTTTTAAGACATCATATTGAAGATAGCCTTCTTGATCTCCTCATTCGTGATCTGTATCATCAACCTCGTGTTCATCTCCTCTGTTATCCTAGGTCCCTTCTCAATTACCTTGCTATCTATGTTCTGCACCTCTTGCTCTTTTCCTAGAAGCTCTTTGTAAAACTCAATAATATGCAGAATAATCTCTGTTCTCCCATTAATGAGATTTCCATCTATATCTTGCAAAGACAGAATGCTATTAGCTTTTCTTCTCACTCTCACACTATTAAAGAACAGTCTAGTACAATCATCTCCATCCTTAATCCATTCAATTTTAGCTGCTTGCTTAACCTGACTCATGAGATCTCTCTTATTCTCTTCATACTGTTTCCTTAGCTCATTCACAACTCTCTAGCTCTCTCTGTGTAGGATCCCTTAGCACTTCCTCTTGTTTATCCTTTAAGCTCTGCAAACTTTCTTCATTTTTCCTTTCCAGATCTTGGAATTTCCTTTGATTTAGTCCCTTCATCTCTTCTCTTACTCTCTTCATCTTCTCCACCACTTGATACATTTTATAGCCCTCAAATTATGGAGCTCCAAGAAGTTTGAACTAGAGCTAGATAATCCTTGTCCTTGGTCCATACATTTTTGAATCTGAATGGTATGTTTTCTCTTTGCATTGTCCTGATGAAGTCTGATGTAACCCATGTCATGATCTGATACTCCTGAGGTAAGAAAGCCGCAATCGAGTCCCAGATCTTTATAATCCAATTCTAATTAACCACTATTCTGTCCAGCTTACAATAAGATTGGCCATTAGACCATGTGCATCTTGGCCCACAATATTGGTGGTCTATGGTCTGTATCCTATTGAAAATCTCCTTTAGTTCCTCTCCAACAGGCTGAACGTCTCTTTTTTCACTCCATTTATCCTCCTTATCTAGAACCACATTCCAATCCCCAGTTAAGATCCATGGTCTACCCATAGTCTTGCTAATGCTCTCCAGATCCTTCCACAGACTCTTTCTGTCTTCCAAACTATTATGTGCATAAATGAAGGTGCACCAGAACTCCCACCTATTATCCTAGTTTTCACTTTGCAGTGAATAAACTGATCTTGCTTAGCCTCTAAACTCAGAATAACTTTATTTTCCTCCTAGACCACAAGAATCCTATAGTTCTTACTAGGTTCTTTATTACTTTCCATTTTCCACTTGTTCTAAAACTTCTTTCTTACCTTATCATATTCCTCGCTTCTCAGTCTTGTCTCTAAAATGGCTCCAAAGCTACATTTATTACTCGCCATAGCTTTTTGCCAGGCATCTTACTTGGGATACACCTATGTACGAAAAAACAAACACAAAATCCAGTCCTATTAGAAAAGAAAACTAATGGCCATGTCGATGCTGAATATCAAGTATCTTGTTTAATTATTTGCCAACTAACACGTGACGTAACATATAATTCAAAAATATAACGTATGTAACGAAGAAAAATTTCTGGAGTCCACTAAACTTGAACTCAGTTTCAATTTTATTGATAAATAAATAATAAAAGTCGAAATCACAAAAATAACAAAAAGAGTTTTATATAGAACTCATAAGACTTAAGCAAAATAAAATAGACTTATACATAGAAACAACTTATCTCATAACAAAAGGAAACAAACTTCTAATTCGAATAGGAAGCTAATAACTTGCGGACACGCGCTAAACAACGTTTTTTGAGCCCAAAATGAGCTGGTCAGAGGGTCACTAGGTGAAACATGTCCGACAGACACATGCGTTCAATTTGGTATTTTATGGACCAAAAATGGATTGACAAGTAAAAAATTATGACCGGAAAACTCATAGCTAATACTGATGTCGAAGTTTTCTTGAAAATCCAAGTTTTCTTGAAAATACAATGCTACTTGTCTTACATCACCAATGTAAATGTTTTAACATACATTTTTTTTATCATGCATTTGTATCTGAAAGGTATTTGCCTATAGTTTTTTTTAATATGTAGTGGCCTTATTTAGGTAAAATGTAATTTGCTCCATGATAAAGTTGGGAGCATAATATAATTACACATGATTCCAAAGGTGCTCAGAGTAATGATTTTCATTTCATCTAAGAGTATTAATTCAGTACAAATTCGTCTGAGTTACAAATAAGCAAATACAAATAGAACTTATATACGAATTATGTTAAACTATAATCCAACGCAGAAGTCTAAAGTAGCTTTATCCGGAACACCTTCAGCCTGGACTCTAAGATACGAACTGAAACATATAGAATATTTTGACCATGTCAAGGATTCTGCCATGTTGAATATTCTATTATGTCGAGCATGTGAGGGAAACTAGGATGTTGAGTGTTCTGGGATATTGTGGATTTAGACACATCGAGTAAAGTATATGGAGCAGTGCACGTCAAGTAAGGTATATCAAGCAGTGCACGCCGAGTAAGGTATATCGAGTAATGCACGTCGAGTATTATATGTCGAGTGTTAACACTCGATGTGAGTACGTGAACAATATTGTGCAATTATGAATCTGCCTCAGTTTGCGGAGCAGGGTATTTATGGATCTTGAAGGACCACCTCCACATTTCCTGGGTTTGTCAGACATGTCGAGTATTGCTCGACATGTTTGTGGTCATATCGAGTATTTATGCTCGACATGCTTATAGTGAAGCGGTATTGGGCTGTTGTGCTAGACCGCGGAAAGCCCATATCAGGTATAATGGTTTAAAAATTTTAAAAATAGTTCTTCCTTATCTAATATTGACATTTGTAAACCTTCCCATAGATCTAGATATTAATGTTGGAGCTTTAGTATTTTCTTTTTATGAGTAATCTATAATATTCACATTACTTGTTGATCAAAGCAAATAGAATGTGCTATATCTGATTTATTTGTGATCTCGATTGATTTTTTTTTGATCTATTATGAATCACTCTAATTTCATCAACCACAAACTTCATAAATCCACAAAGTGTTTGATTGTATTCACTCCCTCAAGTGATCGACACAGGCGTAGGTTTTCCATCGGTGGAGATACAGACTTTTAGAATGATAGAGGCACACAATTGTCGCTTTATTTGGCATATCACTGTCTAGGTGATAAGGTCCCAATGATTGTCGCCTTTACTTTGAGGCTCACTATAACTCATAAACATGGCCGATTTGATTTACAAATAATTTCTAATCACCCCGTTTTAATATACTCTAAAATGTTCGTTATCGAGACTTGTGTCATTTGAGGGTGTGAGGATCTTAGGAAGATCAAACGGAAAAATTATGTGGTTCTTGGAGGTTTGTAATTCAACGATTCTCAGTCTGAGACAGTGTTTTCACGTAACCAACTAAGTTAAGCATAGCTATCACATGCGATCTCAATCATTTTTGCTTAAACACAACCTTTATGAGCTACAACAGTGACAACAAAAAATTGGAGCATACTTGACAAATATAGTTGCCTTATTTATTAACTTCAACTAGGTTACATTTTTGTATTTTTGGGTGGATGCATTCGAACTCAAAAAAGTTCCTTATGTTTGTACAGTTTTTATATTTTATAATCAGTGATCTCATCAAACTTTGGAAGAGTTCTGTTTAGTGAAAGGTATATTCCCAGGAATCCTAATAGTTCCCATGTTCCTGTGATACCCACCTCGAATGACTCCTGATACGTGTCGAGACAGTATGGCTCAACAACTCAAATATGTCAACGAGCTTGATCAAAGAGTGGGGGAAATTTTTTCCTTTTTTTTTTTAATTTCGCAAATTGTATTAAATAACATAATTTTTGCACATCTGATCTTATATGGAAATGAGTATAACATGAACACTTTTGGAAAGCCAATAAAGACACTATTTAACTGAAACAATCATTTTTAAGAATTTATCATAATTTACATGATTTTGTTACAGATTAATTTTGGCTGCAACTTAGTAAATAAGTCCTAAGCATCTTTTACCAAGAAAAAGTCCTGAAAGCAAGTTGCAGATAAGATATATATGTATTACGCTGAAGTAAAGGACCACCAGTGAAATTGTTTGTCCATTGAGAGAGAGAGAGCTGAAAATTAATCATAGTTAGTAAAATTTGTAAGTATTCAACTGTTTAGCTGTTGAAAAGTCTACTAATTTATATTTATAAACATATATTAAAAAAATAAGAAATATAACTTAAATTAATCTGGAACCATAGGGCTTGATATCAGTTGACAAGTGGTGATATCAATGTTGACAAGTGGCAAACAATGAAATTCGACTAGAGGAAATTTCTTTTCATAAATATATTAATTAACAAACCCGCGGAAACCCTCTTTATTCTATATACAGTTCCCATCTAATTAACTCTTAGATTGTGTTTACTTCCAGGAAAATGTGAGAAAAAAAGGAAGAGGAAAACGACGGCAATAAAATATGACAAATAGTTGCAGAAACGTGAAATAAGGGAAAGAAAAAATCATATATTGTTTTTATCAACAAAGTAAGAATTTATTAAAAAAGGAACATAAGTATAAGTAATTCCTTCTCAAATTACATTACACCTTGGCTAAAAATCACTCATAATTCACAAAACCCAAACATGCCTTTGGATGTAAATACCAATCAACAAAAGAAAAAATAAAATCACTTCTATTAGCTTTAATCCACCACCATAATCTAGCTTTTATAATATCCTCGGTCCTGCCGATATCCACTTCTTCGTTTTTGATCAAAACTTTATTTCTAAGCCTCCACACTTCCCAGACCACAAAAAACCATAGTTGCTTACACTCATCATCCACTTTTCTACTCGGCATTGCAGAAAAAAAACTGCTCCAAGTGACTAAGTGATATATTGTGAAGTTCCGTTGACAATCCGAACCAACAACAAACATTCATCCATATTTGGTACGTCACATCACAACCAAAAAACAAATGCTTAGAAGTCCCGAATTCCTTACCACAAAGACAACATTCCTGGATTTACCTTCCTCCAAGACTCCACACCCTTGAAGATTAAATTTAATTGGAATGCATGCGGTCCAACAACATTCTCCACCCGAAGAACTGAATTTTCAGCGGAATCTTCATCCCTCAGATGAACTTAAGGTGTCCTGTATGAGAGTTATCCTGCTCCTCTTTTCTCCATTCAATATATGCTGATTTAGTTGAGTACACTCTTGATTTATCAAACTTCCAAACCCCCTTATCCACATCTTCTTTTTGAATATTTGTCTCTTCTAACATCTTCTCGAGCTCCTCAAACATCTCTTCTTCCCACGCAAAAAATCCCCCCTCCATCTCCATTTCCACACCTATCTGTCTTCCTGCCACTCCCCAAAGTTACAAATCAAACTCTCTTTATCAAGTGATAATTCATACAGCCTACTGAAGTGCACCTTAAATGTCATTTCGCCACACCACAAGTCAAGCCAAAATCGAGTTTTATCTCATTTCCCTACTTGTACACCTATCCCTTCATTATACCAGCCCACCGAATTATCTTCCCGAGCAGTAGGAGCGATGTCTCTCCACCATATATAGTTGTTTTTTTTATTTGATTCCCTCCGTTTATCCACATGCATTTTTCAAAACCTCCATATTTCGATCGAATAATTTTCTTCCAAAGGTTGTCGGACTCTTCAAAAAACCTTCACCTGCATTTTTCTAACAATGCCCTATTAAAGGCATCCAAATCTTTGATGTTGAGCCCTCCATTTTCTTTCCTCCTACACATAACATCCCATTTAATCTACATAATTTTCCTTTCATTTGCTCCCCCCCCCCCCACCCAACATAAAATTCCTTTGGATTTTCGTCATTTCCCGAATCACTTTCTTAGGTGCTTTATAAAATGATAGCATATAAGTGAGAATTCCAGTCAACACTGCATTGAGAAGAACAATGTACGAAATCGGATTATTTCCCCAACTTGACAACTTCTTGTGCAACAGCTCGGTAGTTGGCCACCATGAGTTCGTCTTCCTTGGGTTGATACCAATAGGTATGCCCAAGTACTTGAAAGCCAGATTTTTGACCCTACAATGCAACATATTTGCAAAGTAATCCATCTCCGGTTCCTCAAAATTTATCCCGACAAGGCTACTTTTGTGAAAATTTACTTTGAGCTCCGACATAAGTTCAAAATTTCTCATCACTGCATTCATACCCACACGTTCTCTCTATTGGCCTCCCCGAAAAGTAACGTATCGTCCACATATTGTGTGTGCGAGATCTTACTATTTTCTAGGCCAACTTCTACCCCTCTATACATATCAAGTTCACAAGCTCTTTTAATAATAGCACTTAGACCTTCATCCACTATATTAAAGAGAAAAGGCACGATGGGGTCGCCTTGTCGAAGCCCCCTCCTCAAGTTGAATTCATCTGTTGGGCTCCCATTTAACAGAATCAAGACGGTTGAAGACGAGAGGCATTCTTTTATCCACTAAATCAAGTTGAGCCTGAATCCCATCGCCTTCATGATAAATAAAAGGAAATCCCAGTTCGCCGAGACGTATGCCTTCTCGAAATCTGCCTTAAAACCACATGCGACTTGTTTTTTCTTTTCATTTCATTAATAACTTCATTAGAGATTAGCGATCAGAATGCAGTCTCTGATGTGCCTTCCTTTAATAAATGCTATTGCTCTTCAGAGATGACCGACCCAATCACCCTTTTGAATCTTCTTGCTAAGAGTTAAGCAATAATTTTATGCATGCATCCAATACGAGAGATTGGCCTATACTCCTTAATTGTTTGAGGAAACAAAAAATCATTAAGTTTTCTTAAATATAGCTTTTCAAGTATAACTATGACATACAGTTTTTTCTTAATTATAAGTAAGACACGTAAATTTCTTTCATGATTTTTGTAACTGCTGAACCCACTCTGACTATATAATTATCATAGTTTTGCAGTACTAATGTTATACTTCTCTCCATCGTTGCTTAAGGAAACTCGAGCGTCACAAATCAATTGTAATTTAATCGAAGTAGAAATGCAATTGTGTTTTAAAATAGTGAATGTTTTTAAATATCCCTTGTGATGGCGCTAAGTCATTAGGTACTCGCGCACTTAAGTATGGATTCTTTCAAGGAAAAATGTTCAATGATTTTCTTTTCATAAGCGTTCACATATTTATTTGGTAGAAAGTCATGTTAGGAGTAATATATTTGAGGGAAGATATAAATATAAAATGTAATTAACGAGGAGGTAGCGTAATTATGATCAACTTAAATATAAAGGGTGAATTTAAAAATCTATAAAGATTGGTTAAGACTTAATTAGTAATGTTAAAAAATTCATTTTTTCTCATGTATAATACATATATATGTGTAATTTAGATTAAGACAAATATATATGACATATACGGATCTCATCCTTGGTACATATATGGTGAAATTATATATATATATATATATATATATCGGATCTTATTCTTGGTATATGGTAAAATACTATTAACCGCTCTTAGTTTGAACAAAAAACGAAAAGAGTACAACTAGAGCTCAAGACTTTTGAAAGTACACATCGACGATTATATATGTACATAACTGGTAAATAGTTAAAAAGAAAAAGAGAAATATTTTGAGAAGTGAAAATCATCTGATTCTAACTAGAATCACTATCTTGAGAGGTCCAAATTGAGGCAGACAGTAGGCGCCGTGACTTCCACCCTAAAACAAGTTTATTGTTGTTCAATTCCTCAACTCTATACCCATCATTGTATAGTCCCAATAACAATTTGGCTTGACAGTGATTTGCAAAACTTATATTAATCGGTCTAAATCCGACACTCGCCAAGCACTGTCCCCAAGACGATTCTTCCTCCAACCCATTGGCGCGGTAGATACGAGCCAACGATCCGGCTATCCGTGGCCCCAAAAATACTCGTTCAACTAATGCTCGAGCCCGACTATGCATTGGAAACCCAGCTTCCAACGAGTCGTACAAAGCAGAATAATGGTGTAGGGAGTCCATGAACCGACCTACAAACCCTTCGTCACTTGGAGGCCCCATTTCTTCCTCCACGAGTGTGATTACTCGTGGATTGAGAGTCTTAGAACCGGATAAGAATGATGCGATTGACTCCGAGGCACGATAACAAACATGTGGCAAGTGTAGCATGCAATTAATTACTAAAGCCTCACCCCTGACCAATTTCAAAGACGACGGTCTAAACTTTTCATCAGCGTCCAATCTACATTGGTGAAAAGTGAATGGTTGGCCTATTGAAGCCGCAAAAGCGGTCAGACGACGACCAGTTTCTTGAATGGTACTGAACGACCGACGTCCATTGGCACCCCTAGATAATGCGGTTATCCTAAGATGTGGAGTGGGAGGCCCGTCTTTCCTGGACACTAATGCTTGCATCAATGAGGCCCATTGGATCCCCTCCACGATATCATAGTCCACTACATGGATCCTCCGGTCATGCGTCACGGCTTCCAAGATAGCCTGATTGGCCGTGAAATGTCCAAATTTCACATAAGGCGACATATCTTGTAACAATTGGAATGCCGCCACAATATCTGATTGGTGGTTCTCCTCCTTGCAATGAAGGTGGCCGCCGCCCAAAACTTGCTTACCACCGGCAGTGCCATCTAGCAAGCCTTGCAAGCCTTCGGTGAAATAAGCCGCAAGTCTTTCCATGTTAGTGCCATCTTTTGGTGACACCAACTCCTTGAGCCGAACCAATATCACCCTGGCCAATTCGCGACACTTATTGGCCCCCGTGAGCGCCTCTGCGGCTGCCATGAGGAGGTGGATGAGTCTCAACCCCTTACTATCCTCTGTGCCATTGGTTTCGTCGTCGGTTGTGGTGGTGTAGTCGGGGGACATATTGTTACACTCTTGATCATCTACATAATTAGGCCAACTGGGATCTTGTAATATATCACTTTCATCCATCATTGAATCAATTAAGTTGTGGAAATCCTCTTGATCGCCGGAAAGTGCCTCCCAGTTGATCAAGGGCGACCAATCATTCCAATTGCTGCCATCACCAGTGGTGGTGGTGGTGGTGGAGGTTGTTGTGGTTGTCGTGGCACTATAAGTAAAATTTGATAAATCAAGGTCCATAACCATTGCCATGGCTAAGGAAAGGGCAACTATTAGTTTGAAGGGAGTGTAATTAATTAAAAGTAGTGCAGCGGTGATATGTCTTTAAAAGGGAATCAAGAGAGGAAAGAGATGATACTAGAGACAATGTTGGTTGGAAGTAAGTACACCTGAGGCGTTAATATAAAGGGATTAGCGAATGGCCAAAGGGTTATAATCAAGTACACGAAGGCTTTACTTTCATTATTATAATATAATTAGGGTCTTAATCATAGCTCCAATAATACAGTCCCGTTAGCCAATAAATGTTTAGGATGATTAATGTTTGCACATTCTAAACAGATGGTGCCAGTTTTTAATTAAGAAAATTAATCTTGGCTGGAGGTTAAGGCACATATTATTTAAATGCTTAATTTGGCTAGGTAGTGCATATGTATAGATATTTTTTGTTATATGTACAAGTAAGAGCCAGATATGTGGAATTGTCTAGTTCATTATTCCACTTGGAAGTGAAAAACATTCACAGCGGCACTTTTCAATTTTATCAAGACCTCATTGCAAATTATATACCAACCTGAAAAGTTTCAAAAAATGTATAGGCCACGTTTGGATGTATTTTCGCTCGTTAGGTTTGGTTCAATTTTGTTTGGATGTTTGAAAAAGTATTTTAAAAAATGTGTCAAAAAATTGAAAATCAGTTTGAATATAGTTTCAATGTTGAGGTGTTTGGAAAAAAAAGGAGATGTGAATGTCAAATCAATGTCATATATATATGTGTGTGTGTAAAAATAAGATATATATTGATTAATGATGATTGTTTCTTGATTACTCATATTCTGGACTTTCTTATTATTTGAAAATGATAATGCATCCATACTTGTTTTTCTCATTTCTACATGTAGATATTCTTTAAAGTAACTCTTTAAAATTCACGTAAACTTGATTATTAATTGGAAAGTTTATTTTAATTATCTGGTCATTGTTTGATTGGTCAAGTATAAGCAATAAAAATATATAATATATATCCTTCAGAGAACACTTTGAGGACATTAATTTTTATTTATCGCTTACTAATTTCATTTTTTATTTTCAGTTTGTTCAACTTTTACATGTTAATTTACACATACTTTTGTACATTAAAGACACGTTTGGGAAAAAGAAAGCAATAAGGTACTTAACATGATTAATTCACATTTTTATATTAAACTGAATAGGAGTATATATACGACAATGGATTTATGACAATCGAATATGTCTTAATTTGTAATTGGAGATTTTGCTTTGTATATATCATTTTGATCATATATTTTAAGTGGCATAATAAAAATATAGAGTTATGTTAATAACTTTTATTTGTAATAAGAATTATTATTAGGAAATTAAGATTTTGTTACATATAAAATCATATAAAGTAGAATTAACATTCTTTCTAGTATATATTGAAAGGGATTAGCAATTTCTTTCACTAGCTCCGAAAATCAATGCAAGAGTCCCTTAATTTAGAAACAACTAAGTAGGTGATGTAAAGTTTTTGCAATAAAAATTGAAATATTATCTCTGTGATTCTTAACACTCTCACTGAACACCATGCGTTAAGTTTAAAGTAATTCTATAACATTTTAATAAATGACTTGGTTATTCTAACTTTAATGTTTATAAGTTTATTTATATAGAAATGTTTCATATATATATATATTAATATAAATAAGTTAATAGTAAATTCACTGGAGGGTTAAGTTGCTTAGAGTTTTTCAAACTACAAAAGAGTTCGTAAATATTCTCTCGACTACAGATAAATAAACCGAGAATAGCCTTGTACACTACAAGAAAAAGACCATCTGCAACCGCCAGAGCGGTTGCAGATGGCCCATGGGCGATCACCCGACGGGTATCTACGATCACCGGGGCGGTCACCGAGGCGGTCGCAGTTACCCCTTGTCGCGGGTAATCTGCGATCGTCAGGCGGTTGCAGATACCACTTGGCAACCGTCCGACGGTTGCCAGGTCCTATGGCAACCGCTGCTGGGGGGTTGCCATAGCCTTGTGGACCTAGCAACCGCACAACGGTTGTCGTGTCCTTATGAACATGGCAACCGACCAGCGGTTGCGAAGTCCCTAAGGACATGGCAACTGCTGGGCGGTTACCATGTCCATAAGGAGCTCAGAAATTCCAAAAGCTCGCAACCGCCTAGTGGTTGCGAATTCATGATGTTCACAACCGCCAGACGGTTGCAGAAAATATTCATAATAAAAAAATAATAATATTTCAAAATATTATTGTATTTTTGTTGAAATTAATATAGTGAAACAAAAATAAAAGAAGAAAAACAAAAAGAAAAGAAGTGAAACAAAAAGAAAAGAATAGAAAAAAGTGTTTGTTGTTTTTTTTTTGGAGATAAAAAAAAAGTGTTTGGGTTTTTTGTTGAAGATATGAAAGAAAAGAAAGTGTTTGGTGTTTAGTTTTGGAGATAAAAGAAAGTGTTCGGTGTTTTATTTTAGAGATAAAAGAAAGTGTTTAGGTTTTTGTGGATTGGAAAAGAAGAGTGTTGGGTACTTTTGGAGAGTATAATATTTGTGAATAAAAAATTAGAGGGAATAATGTATGTATATATAAGATTTGGGGTGAAAATTTTGTTTTTTCGTGAAAATTTGAATTTTCCCCAAATTCCGCAATTTTCAGCGAAATTGGCAACCACCGGGCGGTTGCTAGGTAACATGGAGACCGCCCGGCGGTTGCGACAATAGGTATGGTGACCGCCCGGGCGGTTGCGACAATAGGTATCGTAACCGCTGGACGATTGCAATGGTGGGATACTCGCAACTGCCCAGTGGTTGTGAATAATATTCATGTTTAAAATTAGTGATTTTTGGCAAATATCTTGATGTGTTTGTGTTTATAGACAACAAACATCATTATTAACCGTAATGAAGGTCATAATTGACTTCAAAACTAGTAATTAAGTTAGTAAAATAGTAGATCCAAATTTGTAACGACAAATTCTTGAATTCTAAAAATAAAAGACAAGAAAAAGATTACAAAATATTTTTTGAGTAAATTTAAAAGTACAATTGTAGTTCAATCTCTATCTAATCTACTGATTTAATTCTACAAGAACAATATCAAAATTTGTAGTGAAAATCTTCAATTTGATCTTCGCTGAAATGATTTAAACTTGGAGAAACGTTAATTTGAGGGTCTTGGACTTGATCTCGGATTAAACGGTGATTTGATTTGAGGATTGATAAACACTGATTTGACTTGGAGATTTGATGAATAATGATTTGACTTAAGGATTTGATGAAGGATGATATGATTTTCGTCCTCAGTTCTTTGAATATGTGGGTTTTCATCTTCCTAGTACGGATTTGATCTTCAAAAACGATTTTTCGAGGGTCTTGTGACTTGATCTCAGATCAAACCGATTTTTGGTTTGAATGCTGTTGAATAACGGTATGAATTTAATTTGAATTTTTCGAATTTTTTGAAGATTTGATCTTCTTGGCAGAGACACGATCTTCACAAAAACGGTTTTTGGATGAACTTGAGGCTTGATAGCGGATTGAAAGGAGTTCTTAACGAAGAACACCTTGAAGATTGTTGAATGATACCTTGAATGCCACGAAAAACGCTTGAAGATGGATGGATTTGGTGGAGCGAAAACTTAGAGATTTTCCGCTTCAACTTGTGAATATTTTGTGTGTCATTTTTCTTCATGAGAGGGCCCATATTTATAGTTGTAAAGACTTAGAGCTTCTTGCTTGTGATGGTCAATTTAATTTTCAAGATAAGCATGGATTTAACTTGGCTTGCTTATCAAGAAACACATCATATTTCCACATGGCTAAACATCATTGGCTGGAATACTCCATCTTTTCCACGTGGCTTTATTTGATTTGCCAAACACCTCATCATTTTTTTCACGTGGCTTTATTTGATTGGTTGCAACTCTCCATATTTTCCATGTGACTTTATTTGATTGGCCAATCAAATATATATTAGAAAATCAATTAATTAACCTATTAATAATTGAAATCTAATTTAATAAAATTCCAAATTAAAATGAAATAATTAATTTAATTTTTAATAATTAATTTGACACTTGTCAATATTTAATTAGAGTAGACAAAATTTATTTGTCTACAAATGCCCCCTTGCGACTTGTCACAAATAGCGTTATAAAAATGCGTTTTGGAGTGAATATGTCGCAACATATATATTTTCTCGAGCATCAATGAAATTGGTAGTAGATTGTGCACTTCAATACGAGAATCACAATCTTAGTGGGCATTTGTGTCAATTTTATTGAGGACCAAAATATAATTTGTGTACCAAACCATTTCTTTTTTTTCTTTTTTTTTTCATACCACACATGACATTTTGTTTTTTTGGGACTTGGTCCACGTGGAGCAAATGCATCATATAACTTCCCATGTCTCCTTTTCCAACTTGACTTGCACGGCAATAAGCACCATTTTGTTTTTTTTTCTTTAACTTAATTTCTCCTTAACTCAAGAATTCCAATCCCACTATAACCACAAGGCTTATAATTTTAATAGGATTGAAACTTCCCCTTGAGAATTGTTTATAAGATACGTAGAACACCCTCTTTTCTTCATCTTCCATTCTCTTCGTTTTTTTTGTTCTTTTCCTCTTCCAAATTCGGTTTCATCCGGCGACGAAGCAAGTAGCACATTGACAGAATTCCGACAGGTAAGGATTTTGTCGCATATTTTCTCGACGGTGCGACGAACAAACAAAGAGAAGCTTCTTTTTTTCCTTCTTTTTTTTTCGTTGAATATTATGAATGCTTATGATATATGTATATATATATATATATATATATATATATATATGCAAGGATTTAATTGTGTCAATCCTTTTTTTCTTGCGCAGCGCAGCCATTCGGAGAAGACAATCAACTTACGGGCACAAGAGCCGACGAATGAGACATCTTTTTCTTCTTTGTACGGTAGGTGAATCAAACCCCCCCCCCTTTTGTTTTTGCATTCGCAGCATCAACAGTTTTTTTTTTGTTTTGCATTCTCCCTTTTTTATTATTTGCTCTATTCTTCTCCGCCAAATGCTAACTTGTCTCTCTAACTCTTTTGTTTCTTTCTTCGTGTTGACAGTTCACGTACAATGGTGAAATTCGGCTACGCCTATAATTCGAAGGGAATTGAGACTCTAACCATCACCGGCGATGAAAACCAACGGGACACAATATTGGAGGTCGGTACCCCTCTTGCCGAAATTTTCACAAGTCGATGGCCCACTTTGATTAACACCATTAAACCTAAAGATTGGAACGAAGAGTTTCCCAAGTCCTCCAATCGATCTATGCCATCGTTCGTGCTCCGGTCTCCTCATCACCGAGTATCAAATGATGATCTTCCTTTCGATACCTTGGGGCGACGTATTGCCAAAGGAGAAGCCATGTGGGGCGATGCCTTTCTTCACTTTCACGAAGAAATCCAATACTTCCCCAGATATTGGGAGTGGACATAAGATGTCCTTGTTCGGTGCAAGCCTGCACTTACTTCCACCAATACGTACGAGCCAATCTATGAATGTCTGTTCACGTATGAGTGCAATTTGGAAATCATAAAAGCCTTGTGCAAAGCGTGGTCACTGTCTACAAACACCCTTGTCACTTCACTTGGAGATCTCTCAGTTTCCCTATGGGACTTGGAACATCTTGCCGATCTGCCTATACTTGGATCCCTATATGACGAACTTATATCGAGTGAGAGAGAACTTTTCGGCAAAGAAAAAGACAACTATCACTTGCCGCGGTCATGTAGAGCTTTGTTCCATGCGTATCACTTAATCCGAGCACATGTTGGTGATGACGATCCTCGAGTGCCAATCAAAGAGTGGGTCAACTTTTGGTCGAAGAAAGAAGTCAAATACAAATGTCCCCTATCAGGCAAGGAGAGAAAAAGCGTGCACCGACCTCAAGCGACACACAACTCTTTCGAAAAGCTCAAACCATGCATTGAAGAGATCCTGTTTTCACAACTCGGTATCAAAGGTTGTTGGAAAGAAGAGACATTTTTGGCCACGCACTTAGCTTGTTGGTTGTGCATCTTTGTTCTCCCTGTAAAGGATGTTGGCTTTATCCGTCCAAGTACATTCAAGATGGCGAGTCTTATAGCCAGCGGCCAAAGAGTTTGCCTTGCCATTCTAGTACTAGCGTCTATTTACAAAGGGTTGAATGCAATATAAAGGTCTACTCAACCGTCTCGAGGGTTCCTTCCTTTTCCAATCCATTTTGTCTACGGGTGGGTGGCGCTATACTTCAAGACTCAGTTTTCTATCCACCTAGAGTCGCAAAAACCTGGAATGACGGTATTTTCTGGAGAAAATGGAGCAAGGTCTTTTAATCCAAAAGAAGCTCGCAAGAGGATTCACAAAGGAGACTACACCACTTGGGCATGCAACCTTCTTCCAAAATCAATAACTTCGCACTTGTGGATTGCGGTACCCTTGGCGAAGCAGAGCATGACTATTTTATCAACCTCTGATCGTGCTATCTTACTTTGAGGCAAGGCAAGACTTTTGATGTTAAGCCCTATAGTCCATATCTATTCGGCCGACAATTTGGATATTATCAAGATGTCCATGGCGTACTCAAAAATGACTACCGCGAAGCTTCTTTGGATGAAGAACTTTGTTTTTGGAGGTTAAGTCTTGCACTAAGGACATATTCAAAGGCTTGGATTCTCAATGCACTTTATTTTTCGGATAGTTATAAGTCATGGATAACCAAAACCCATTTGAGCTACCTTGAAGACAATATCGACTCTTTACTTTCGCCTCAAAATCGCTTGATACTCGATGGAGATGACAAGGTCACACAATGTCATGACAACCAAATTGCTCCTCTTGGGAAGAGCTCGTGAGACTCACCACACATTGAGGTAGAGGAATCAGTGAAAATAAAAAGCATTGTCAAAGAGAGCGGCAACAGCGAAAATGGCGACCGCAACTGAAAGAGGGTTAAAAAAGACTCAAGTGTCTCGCATCCTAGAGAAGTCAATTCTCCTTGTTGCCTTTCGAGCACCCCATCCGCAACATTGGACTTGGCTGTACAAGTATTGGTCAACTTTGCTCTTTATTTCTATACATATATAAATATACATACATATATATATATATACATATGTATATGTTCCTAACTTCGATATATTCCTTGTAGGCGGGTAATGAGAGGATTTCTACTTTGAAAGGTGATGAGCAACATCCTCAAACAAGCGAATGGTCTACTTCATATGCTGGCACTAAACCTTCAAAAGATCACAAAGTGCATTTGAAAGCAAGAGACTCAAAGAATGGTAAGGAGAGTTCTCCACATGTTGCCGTCTCTGTTTTCAAGGGTGAAAGTCTATTAGAAATTCATGACAAGAGGTATCTCAACTGTCTATGGGCCGATGTTAGTGGGAGGATTGTCCGCGCACCAATTAACCAAATTTCTTCTTTTAAAGACGAATTCCGCATTGTTTTTGAAAGAATGAAGTTGGTTGGGAAGGAAAAAGTTGCACCCTTAAACGCCTTAGTGAGCAAAGTTTTTGATCAAGCCGCTGGTTATTATGTGCGAAACTCCACAATATTGGAAAACTCATCACTTCTTCAACAAATTTCAGAAATAGAGGGCCACATATCCGATGCCAAAGCTGACAAGGAAAAGGGATCCTCACGAGTTAGGTCCACAAAAGATGAACTTCATAGTGTTAAAAGAAGATTGAAAGACTTAAAGTCGGAGAAAGCAAGCTTGACGTCATGCTTAAAGAGCTAACAAGAGTTTCTTCAAGGTGTTGACAGTAAGATCTCTCATTTGGAAGAGAAGCTATCCGTCCTTAAAAGCACTCCTTCACTTATTGACGCATAGATGGACAAATTGAATATCATGAGATTGAACTTGGAGACTGCACAATTGGAGTTGGAGGATGTGAGGCCTTTTGTTTGACAGAGATTTCCCTTGTTTTTTTTCATCTTTGTTTAAGTGATATACTTCATCCTGTTTTGCTTTGAATTTGTAACATCATCAAACTTTGAGATTAATGAAAGATTTTACTTTATTTACCTCATTTTGAGTTATTCATTTGCATTTGGCATCATGTTTCTTTCCCATGAATATTGTAACAAAATCGCAACAAAACCAACATAAGCAAATTTTATGACTGAACTTAGAAAACTTCTAAGCTTCCTACATACTTCGATAAAAAGGATCAAGTCATAACGTAGTTCAAAGAAATCAAGATTAATTTAAAGGGGGTGTCGTACACAGTTTATACTCATGTGGGCCTAGAGTATTCATTCTTTAACCACTTTGAACAAAGTGGGGTATTCAAAATTTAACCACATAAAATACCTTTAGTGGGGTAAGTTATCATTTTAACCACATAATTCACCATTGGTGGTTGCCATTCACAATTTATACTCATGCGGGCCAGGAGTATCCATTTATTAATCACTTCAGACAAAGTGAGTGCCATTCACATTTTATACTCACGTGGGCCAGGAGTAACATGGAGTTTAAGCTCGTGCGTCATGGAGCATGGTTCAATTATCATGGGTAGTACTTCTTCAAGAATTTCCCATTTATCGGGCCAATTCTTAAACCATCTTCAGCAATCAACTTATATGCGTCATTTGTGTATACTTCTATGATGACATATGGACCATCCCACTTTGAAGTGAACTTGTTTCCGGTTTGGTGAGTGATAATGATGGGCCTTCTCACTGCAGAACCAAATCACCAACTTGAAAGTAGCGTCGGCGGACCCTTTTGTTAAACGACTTGGAGATATGAGCTTGATAGCACTCAAGTTTTTGTTGCGCTTCTAGTCTTTTCTCATCAAGGGTATCTAGTTCTTGCAAGCGCAAACGAGCATTCTCTTCTTCGGTGAGTCCTTCTTGCAGATCTATCCTTAAAGACGAGATTTGTTGCTCAAGAGGGAGAACTGCTTCTACTCCATAGACCAATGCATACGGAGTTGCTTGAGTTGGCGTTCTGTGTGTAGTTCTATGTGCCCATAAAGCTTCTCCAATTCTTTCATGCCAATCTTTCTTTGACTTTGCCACCACATTCTTTAGCAGGTTGCAGAGAGTTTTGTTGAACGTTTTGCCAAGGCCGTTAGAAGCAGGATAATACATGGAAGAGTTTCTTTGATTGAATCCAAACTTCTCACACAACTTGTCTACCAAACTATTGAAAAACGGCTTTCCATTATCAGTGACGATGCATCGAGGAACTCCGTAGCTGTAAATGATATTGGTACAAATGAAGTTGACAACAGTCTCCTTTTTGACTTCTTTGAGAGGCACAACTTCGGCCCTTTTGAGAAGTAGTCGGTTGCAGCCAAGATGTACAAGTGCCCGCTAGAAGACTTTGTCATAGGACCGACAACGTCCAAACCCCACAAATCAAAAGGCCAATAAGCTACAATCGGATGTAAAGGTTCAGGATGCTGATGGATGAAGTGTGTGCAGAATTGACAACTTGACATCTTTGCGCGCACTTCATGCAATCTAAACCATGCTAGGCCACTAGTAACCCATTCTTTTGATGCAAAAATGTAACTTTGGACCAGACTGATGAGCTCCACAAATCCCAAAATGTGCTTCTTCCATAGCTTGCATAGCTTCTTCTTTTCCTAGGCAGCACAAGAAAACTCCATCGAACGAGCGCCTATAGAGTGTGTCTTTATAGAAGATGAAGCGAGTTGCACGACGCCTAATGTCGATCTTTTGACATACGTCATCGGGTAATTTTTCGTGCTTCAGGTAGTCCACGAATGATTGTCGCCAATCTTTTACTTCAATTTCGTAGACCTTCATAGCATGACTTTCATTATTATTACCTTGCTCACCGTTATCTTTTAGGATAGGCAGGAGTACCCATTTGTGGCACACGGGTATGGACGTCTTCTCTTTTGATGTAACCAACATAGAAGCAAGTTTAGCTAACGCATCGGCTTGCCCATTATCTTTCCTCGGCACATGCTCTACTATAACATCACCAAGAGTTTTGACCAATCTTCTTGCATACTCGACATATGGTAGGAGTTCTGGCTTCTTAACCTCAAATTCGCCATATAATTGATTGACGACCAACTTGGAATTGCCATACACTTTTAGGTGAGGTTGCCTCAGCTCAATTGCCATTTCTAACCCGAGTATCAAAGCTTGATATTCCGCAACATTGTTTGAGCAATTTTGAGTTAATGTGAAAGAATACGGAAAGACCTCTCCATTAGGTGTGAGAAAGATAACGCCGTCGTCGGCTCTATTTCTATGTGTGGCACCATCAAAGTACATTTCCCATGGAGGAGTAACTTCAACCACGAGCGCATCTTCATCACGCAAGTCGTCCATTAACTCCCACTCGACAGGAATAGGGTGGTCAGCTAGAAAATCCGCCAATACTTGTCCTTTCACAGCCTTTTGAGGGATATATGCGATCTCAAACTGTTGCAGCTGAAAGTACCATCTTGCAAGTCGATCAGACAACACCGGCCTCGTCATGACATACTTCAAAGGGTTTTCTCTGGATACAAGACGAATAGTATGAGCTTGAAAGTATTGCTTCAAGTTTTGAATTGAGAACACAAGGGCTAGGCAAAGCTTTTCAATAGGAGCGTACTTCAACTCATTCGGCGTCATTGCTCGGCTCAGGTAATAAAGTGCATTTTCCTTCCCTTTGTCATTTTCTTAGGCGAGCAATGCCCCTACTGATCTTTCTTGGGCAAAAATATATAGGATCAAGGGACGTTTTGGCACAGAAGCGGCTAAACGGAAGGTTTCATCAGATATGACTTGATTCGTTCAAAAGCATTGCGACAAGATTCATCCAACCAAAATGGAACGTCTTTTTTCATAAAATGACTGAAAGGTTGGCAATGACCGACTAAATTTGAGATGAACCTTCGGAGATACGCCAATTAAATTTTGAGTTCATGAATATTTTGTGGCTCCAGCATCTTAACTATTGCATCAATCTTAGCTTGCTCGATTTCAATGCCTCGCTGACGAACAATAAAACCAAGGAACTTTCCCAATGTTACGCCAAATGCACACTTCATAGGGTTCATCCTTAATTGATACTTCCGTAGTCGCTCAAAGACTTTTCGTAAGTCACTTATGTGATCTTTTCTTTCCCTCGACTTTACGACAAGATCATCCACATAACACTCAACATTATTGTGCAACATGTCGTCGAAGATATTTTGCATTGCCCTTTGATAGGTAGCACATGCGTTCTTCAATCCAAACGACATCACCTTGTAACAATATATACCCTTTGGAGTATGGAAAGTGGTGAGTTATTCATCTCTTGGAGCCATGCGAATTTGGTTGTATCTGGAAGATCTATCCATGAAAGACAAGGCTTCGTGTCCCATGTTAGCATCAATCATTAGTTTAGCAATCAGTAGAGGAAAATCATCCTTAGGGCATGCTTCGTTCAAGTCTCTAAAGTTGACGCAAACCCTGATTTGTCCATTTTTCTTTCTTACCGGCACGATGCTAGAAATCCAACTTGGGTATTTGACTTCTCTAATGAATCCGACTTCAATGAGCTTGTTAACTTCGGCTTCGAGAAATGGGACCAAGTCAGGTCGAAACCCTCTTTGGGATTGTTTGACGGGTAGAACATCTTTCTTTACAGATAAGTTGTGCACCGGCACCTTTGGGTCCAAGCCTGGAATTTCTTTGTATGACCAAGCAAACAAATCCTTGAACTCATGCAACAACTCAACGTACCTTTGTTCTTCATTAGCTCCGCGCAATGCACTTATGTAAATCGGTCTTGGGTCATCGATGCTGCCAAAGTTTATTTCTTTTAACTCATCAACAGTGGCCTTGACACCCTTCTCCAACTAACAGAAGCGTCTTCGGCGTCTTCTTCAACATATTCTTCATGAGAAGTAATATGGCATGATGACCCTACACTTTCTTCATCTCCATCTTTGGTCTTCGTGAGCACCACAGTTGGCAACTTAACTTTGAGCGTTTCACCACAAGACACTATCAAGCCTTCGCGGTGAGTCATTCGAGATGGGATCAGACTTTGAACTTTCTTAGAGTTTGATGACTTGAGGTTTCTCTTAGCGTGTGTCGACGTATGCGGAACACTCAATCTTTTCCAATCAAAACTTTTATTTGGACCAAGCCTATCGAAGACCGTTTTATTCGGACCAAGCCTATCAATGACCGTTTTATTCGGACCAAGTCTATCAAAGACCATTTTATTCGGACCAAGTCTATCAAAGACCGACATGTGTGGCATCTTCTCTTCACAACCTGTTGTTGAACCCTCTACTTCGCCTATGTAGTTGGCGTTAGCTCTTTTTATAGCAATACGAATTGGGTTTGGTGGCTTGTACCCAAGGCCTAGCCAAATGTTTGGAATGGTATGACATTATTCCTTTAGCATAACTTATGTGACATTGAGTCCGTATGGCTTCTCTACAGTAGCATTAAGAGTGAGGACTCCAATCGTGGTTCTTCATTAGGGTCATATCCAACTTTAACTAGCAATTTGAAAGCTTTTGGGTCGAAGCATTGCTCAATCTTCTCTGTGGGCAATGTTCCATGCTTTGTTTCTGGCCCTGTGGATGGACGAACAAATCCTTCAAGTGGAGGAGATGGCCCTTTCCTTTCAAGTGTTGTAAGAGGAAATGTAAGTTCTTTCAAAGGACTTTTCCCAAGGGGAGATCCATAATTTTTACTCTTCTCTGTGTCACTTGTGTTATCGGAGCCGTTTACACCATGCTGCTGGAGTTGCTCAATTCCATTGAGTTTCAATGTATTGTTTCCTTCAATGTAGCATTTTGCATCTGCAAAGTGTGATTCAGCATCAAAAAAAGGCTTTACATCACCATGTACCTTTGTTTTGTCTCCATCTTGGTAATATCCAAAGCACTGGTGTAGTGTCGAAGGAACAACGCCATTTTCATGTATCCAAGTTCGACCCAATAATATGTTGTAGGATGTGTTAGATTCGATGACATGGAACACCACACTAGACGACATATCTTCAATAAGAAGATCTAATCTCATGATGCTGATGGCTCTTTGCCCCCCTTGGTTGAAACCTTGGATCATCAGACGACTACTTGATAGCTCATCCACTGAGATCCCTAATTCATTCAAAGTGCGTAGAGGCAAGATATTGACTGCAGAACATCCGTCAATCAGCATTCCATTGATTATTTGCTTGCGGATATAACCGGCGACAAATAGTGGTCAGTTGTGGGGCTTGGAACCTAGTAGAAGATCTTCATCAGTGAAGCATATAGTGGACATACATTGGTTCATGACATGAGAAGTCTTTGAAGTAGAGTCCTCAATTTTCTCGTCTTCATGAGTCACGTTGCATGAAACGACAATGTGGGAGTCATCTAGGCTATCCACTTGGCTTGAGAGTGGGACAAGGTTTGATGACACGACATCCTCTTTTAGCGTGATGTTCCCGTCACGAGCCAACCACATCACCTTATCTTTGAATAAGAAGCAATCATGGATTGGGTGTCCTACGAGACGGTGATACTTGCAATACTCAGGATCATCAGAGTGACCAGCCTCATCTGGTATCTTCATTTCAGGCAGCTCAATCAGGTTAGCTTTGAGCAAATCGTCAAATATGGCTAAAAGGTCAGAATCGAGGAAAGGATGTCGCTTTGACCGCATGTCCTTGAGTGTCGTCTTCCTTTGCTCATTGGTTTGTGAATTATTGGCCTTTTCAGACACCACAATGCTTTTTTGTTGGTCGTTGTTATCATGTTCCTTGGCTTGGATTCTTACCGGAGCAAGAATCTTTGGTAGGTGCCTTTTTGAAAGGTTTGCCTCATTTCCTTGCATCTTGTTTGTCTTTGAATCTTCGCGGATCTTGCATAGGTGGTCCATTGACTCCACTTGCCACCATACTTAATTCCATGTCATGAGCACGAGTTGCTAACTCTTCAAACGCCCATGGTTGTATTTCTTGAAGAATGTAATGGAGTCCCCCATTGCATGCCTTGGATGCACATCTCTATAGCCGAGGTCTCGGACAACCGGTCCTTGCAATTGAGACTCAAGTTTCTCAAACGGTTTATGTTATCTATCACAAGCTCTTCATCCCATTGGCGAGCATTTGTTAGTTCAATCATACTGACGGTCCTTCTTGTGCTGTAGAGGCAATTGAGGAATTCTTGCTCCAACTCGTCCCAACTATCAATCGAGTTTGCTTCCAAGTCAGTGTACCAATCAAATGCGTTTCCCTTCAATGAACGGACAAATTTCTTGACAAGATGATCACTGTAAGTTCCGACATTATTGCAAGTCTCAACAAAATGAGCTACATGTCGTTTTGGGTTGCCTTTGCCATCAAACTGCTGGAAATTTGGTGGTTGGTAGCCATTTGGCATCTTCAAGCTATCTATCATTTGAGTGTACGGTTCGGAATAGGAGAATGATGATTTGAATCCTCCGTCTAGCTTGTCCTTGATAGTTCTCATGATGAACCCCTTCAATTGATCAGCAGGGATCATGCCATTTGAAGAGACTTGGAACTCCTTGGCAATAGACTTTTTCTTCTCATTGGATAGTTGCTTCATGGATGTTTCACCCTCTTCAAAGCCTCCAAACTTCAGTTCCTTTACATGACTTTCTTCCACCTTGTCTTCCCTACCCAGCAATTTTTCTATCTTGGAGTCTTGGTCTTGCACAAGTTTGTTCAGCATCTCTATGACTTTGGTCAACATCCCAATTTGTTCATCCAAAGTTGTAGCTCTTGTTGTCAATGTGTGCACTTTATCCAACGAAGATGAAAAACTCGATGCGAAGTGAGGAGTTGGTGGGGAGGAGTCGTTGCTCTCAACATCCGGTCATTGTTGACGTTGTCGGAGACAAATGAGTACTTTTGAAAAATGCCGCGGACGACTTCACTTGGCATCTTCGTGGATGGATCAGCCAATAAATCGGACATTCTTCTTGTCTTGACTGGTGCCATATGGTTGACTTGTTGTTCTTGATGAAAGGAGATGAGAGGTAGAGTGGTCCAACTGGGCGTGCTAAATTTGTAACGATAAATTCTTGAATTCTGAAAATAAAAGACAAGAAAAAGATTACAGAATAATCTTTTTTGTAAATTTAAAAGTACAATTGTAGTTCAATCTCTATCTAATCCTCTGATTCAATTCTACAAGAATAATATCAAAATTTGTAGTGAAAATCTTCAATTTGATCTTCACTGAAATGATTTAAACTTGGAGAAACATTAATTCGAGGGTCTTGGACTTGATCTCGAATTAAACGATGATTTGATTTGAGGATTTGATGAACACTGATTTGAGGATTGATGAACACTGATTTGACTTGGAGATTTGATGAACAATGATTTGACTTAAGGATTTGATGAAGGATGATATGATTTTCATCCTCACTTCTTTGAATATGTGGATTTGATTTTCCTAGTACGGATTTTGATCTTCAAAAACGGTTTTCCGAGGGTCTTGTGACTTGATCTCGAATCAAACCGATTTTTGGTTTGAATGCTGTTGAATAACGGTTTAAATTTAATTTGGATTTTTCGGATTTGTTGAAGGTTTGATCTTCTTGGCAGAGACACGATCTTAAAAAAAAACGGTTTTTGGATGAACTTGAGGTTTGATAGCAGATTGAAATGAGTTCTTAACGAAGAACACCTTGAAGATTGTTGAAAGATACCTTGAATGCCGCAAAAAACGCTGGAAGATGGATGGATTTGGTGGAGCGAAAAACTTAGAGTTTTTTTCTCTTCAACTTGTGAATATTTTGTGTGTCCTTTTTCTTTATGAGGACCCCTATTTATAGTGGTAAAGACCTAGAGCTCCTTGCTTGTTATTTGTCAGTTTTATTTTCAAGATAAGCATGGATTTAATTTGACTTGCTTATCAAGAAACACATCATATTTCCATATGGCTTAACATAATTGGTTGGAATACTCCATCTTTTCCACGTGGCTTTATTGGATTTGCCAATCACCTCATCATGTTTTTCGCGTGGCTCTATTTGATTGGCTACAATTCCCCATCTTTTCCACGTGGCTTTATTTGTGATTGGCCAATCAAGTAGATATTAGCAAATCAATTAATTAACCTATTAATAATTGAAATTTAATTTAGTAAAATTCCAAATTAAAAATAGAAATAATAAATTTAATTTTTAATAATTAATTTGACACTTGTCAATATTTAATTAGGGTAGAGAGAATTTATATGTCTACAGATGTGACTAGGCGAGTTATCAACGATACACCTATATACTATGTTCAACAACTAATCATCATACTTAGTCCTTAATGTTGTCCCCAAGCTTGATTTTGCAATGAAACCTATAATTTGACTTATTTTACCTATCATTAGGATAATTATCAATTGATCAAACAATGCGCCACATCGAATCAAACAAAATATTAATATTCAAGTATGAATATTATTTGCAACCGCCGAGCGATTGCAGATAACCCGTATCAACAACCGCATAGGCGGTCGCCATGTGACTAAGCGACTGCCCAACAGTTGCTTGTACTGGTAATTTGCAACCGCCCGGCAGTTGCAGATAACATCTATATTGGAAATTAGTGATATTGGGAAGTATCTTGATGTATTTGTGTTTATTAAACTCAAATATCATTATTACATGTGAATAGTAGTAATTAAACGATTACAAGACTAGAAATTGAGTTAGTAAAATAGTAGATTATATGTGATTAGGCGATTTATCAACGATACACCTATATATTATGTTCAACAACTAATCATCCTAGTTAGTACATTATGTATACCCCAAGCTTGATTTTGCAATGAAACCTTATAATTTGACTTGTTTTTAACTATTATTAGAGTAATTATCAATTGATCAAAAAACGCGCCACAACGAATTATCTAAAATAGTAAATATTTAAGTATGAATATTATTTGCAACCGCCAGGCGGTTACAAATAACCAGTATCAGCAACCGCCCGGGCAATCGCCATGTAACATAGCGACCGCCTGGCGGTTGCCATAAACCTCGGCGACCGCCCGAGCGGTTGCCAATGATGGTTATTTGCAACTACCCGACGATTGCAGATAACGTCCATATTCGAAATTAGTGATTTTTGGGAAGTATCTTGATGTGTTTGTGTTTTTTGAACTGAAATATCATTATTACATGTCAATAGTAGTAGTAACAATTACAAAACTAGTAATTGAGTTAGTAAAATAGTAGATTAGATGTGATTAGAGGAGTTATCAACGATACACCTATATATTATGTTCAACAACTAATCATCATACTTAGTACTTAATGTTGTCCCAAGCATGATTTTGCAATGAAACCTTACAATTTGGTTTGTTATAACTATTATTAGGTTAATTATCAATTGAACAAACAACGCGCCACAACTTATCATCTGAAATGCATTAATTATAAGTATGAATATTATTCGCAACCGCCATGCGATTGCAGATAACCCGTATCAGCAACCGCACGGGCGGTCGCCATGTGACTAAGCGACTGCCCAACAGTTGCGAGAAGCCCTAGAGACCACCGGCCGGTTGCTTGTACTGGTTATCTGCAACCGCCCGGCAGTTGCAGATAACATCTATATTGGAAATTAGTGATTTTGGGAAGTATCTTGATGTATTTGTGTTTATTGAACTCAAATATCATTATTACATGTGAATAGTAGTAATTAAACGATTACAAGACTAGAAATTGAGTTAGTAAAATAGTAGATTATATGTGATTAGACGAGTTATCAACGATACACCTATATATTATGTTCAACAACTAATCATCCTACTTAGTACTTTATGTATACCCAAGCTTGATTTTGCAATGAAACCTTATAATTTGACTTGTTTTTAACTATTATTAGAGTAATTATCAATTGATCAAACAACGCGCCACAACGAATTATCTAAAATAGTAAATATTTAAGTATGAATATTATTTGCAACCGCCACGCGGTTGCAAATAACCAGCATCAGCAACCGCCCGGGCGATCGCTTGGCGGTTGCCATAAACCTTGGCGACCGCCCGAGCGGTTGCCAATGATGGTTATTTGCAACTACCCGACGTTTGCAGATAACGTCCATATTCAAAATTAGTGATTTTTGGGAAGTATCTTGATGTGTTTTATTTTTTGAACTCAAATATCATTATTACATGTCAATTGTAGTAGTAACAATTACAAAACTAGTAATTGAGTTCGTAAAATAGTAGATTAGATGTGATTAGAGGAGTTATCAACGATACACCTATATATTATGTTCAACAACTAATCATCATACTTAGTACTTAATGTTGTCCCAAGCTTGATTTTGCAATGAAACCTTACAATTTGGTTTGTTTTAACTATTATTAGGTTAATTATCAATTGAACAAACAACGCGGCACAACTTATCGTCCGAAATGTATTAATTATAAGTATGAATATTATTCGCAACCTCTCGGCGGTTGCAAATAATCATCCGTCCAGTGGTTGCGAAATTTGCCGCAACCGCCCGACGGTCGCTTTAGGCTATGGCAACTGCCCAGGCGGTGGCGACAAATTTCGCAACCGTCATGCGGTTGCAAATAATATTAATGTTTTAAATATGTATTTTATAGAACAATCTTAACGTGTTTGAGTTTTTAATAACAAATCTCATTATTACATTTGAATTGAAGTAATAAGTGATTACAAGACCAGTAATTGAGTAATTAAAATAGTAAATTACGTATCATTTAGCGAGTTAACGATGAACCTATTTTATGTTCTACCACTAATCAACATGCATTGTATAGTTATAATTGACGGATGTGAATGTGATTTTCGTTATAAATTGAAGTATAGATATCATTATGATGTTCAATTATTAGATCATTTAAAATATTATGTATATATATGTACTTAGGTATTACGTTGGCTGTCGTTACGTTAAAGATATTAAGAAGCACATTACGCATCGTCCCGTATGAAAGATGCTTGATTTTGCAATGAAACCTTACAATTTGTTTGGTTTAACTATTATTAGGGTAATTTTCAATTTAACGAACAACGCGCCACAACTAATCATCCGAAATGCAATACTTTAAACCATAAATATTATTCACAACCGCCCGACAATTGCGAATAACTCACAATAGCAACTGCCCGGGCGGTTGCGAGCTTTTAGCGACTGCCCGAGCGGTTGCGAGCTATGCGCCCAACCGAGTCGCGAACGCCGGGCGGTCGCGGCCCTTCGGGCGATTGCACTGCGGTCGCCGATGCTGGGACCGCCCGGGCTTTTGTAGATGCCCTCCAAATTTTGTAATGCAAGCTTTATGTTACCAGTTATAACTATATATAAACATATATTTTCTATCATTTTTGTTTCTTAAGGAGAAACAAAAATACTATGTATAAATAAGTCAATTTATATTATTAATCTCGTTTTGGTTGCGTGTAGGTAAAGAAGGTAATTTAAGAGGATACCATACCCGACTGGCTTGAGTCTTTCATGGGGAAGACGTTCTTTGATAAGTGTAAAACACACGAGGATGTGCAAAACAATGATATAAATCGGTACTGCATAAATTGTGACAAAACAACTTGCAGGTTTTGTGTCTCACCTGAACATGGTGAACATAAGCTACTCACAATTTACAGACACGTCTATCAAGATGTTGTAGCTCTTTGCGAATGAAAAGTTACATGAGTTGTCGCAATATTCAGGTAAGAAAATTTGCGTATTTATTTGATGAATTCTCGAGAGTTTCATTTAATAATATATTCACTTGTACGTCTTTTCGTGAATTACTACGACATATGCATAACATAAACTGTTAAACAAAGCATGACTTCATTCAATTTAATTACCTTAGGAGAAGAATATATCGTATTTTTGACATTATGTCATAACTCGTGCGTCTAATGTGATGATGAAGTCAAAATAAATTATTAATCCTTCATGAAACTGAAAGGACACAATAAGCTTATTAGAGAACATAAATTTCTCTTGGCCTATATCTTTTCTTTATTGAATACAAGTGTATCGATCGAATGAGTTAGTGGAATGTACATGCAAGACAATATAAAGGTTTTTCGTAAGTCGCTTATAAATGGAGCTCGATAGAAAAATATTCTGTGTAAAGCTTATGAAAAACAAGGTGTCTTCGACATTTATAATAACACAATGGATTTTACATATCCTTTTTAAAGCACTGGGGATCTTCTGAATTTAATTTCTGCAAATTACTTTCAATTAGCCCTTATTTTACACACCAAACATAATTTCTTTTGATTTATGAAAGTGCAGGTTTTCTGGAATCAATGTTAGACGGTACAATGTTAGACGATGTTGGGTTAACATTGGATAACATTGAAAGCCGAGAGCTTTTGCGAAAAGTGTTCTTTAGTTGCCAAAATTAAGTTTTGCCTTTATTCACTTATTAATCAAGTTCCACGGTTTTGGTTGTTTATGTTTATGTCCAGGAAAGTATCTTAAACATAAGGAAGAGCTTTGGAAGATTCATTACTTGAAGTTTCCATAATTCAAGCTAAGTTGAATAGTCAACTCACACGGTTTCAAAAGAAGGAAAAAATATTGGATTCTCTGCAACTATGATTCTTTCCAAGATTCTGCGAATTGAAGAAGATGTGTTGCCTTGTTAAATCAGTA
The DNA here is from genome assembly GCA_948329865.1 of Linaria vulgaris. Lineage (NCBI taxonomy): Eukaryota > Viridiplantae > Streptophyta > Magnoliopsida > Lamiales > Plantaginaceae > Linaria > Linaria vulgaris. The sequence goes on along the minus strand of OX415249.1, from coordinate 6,378,067 downwards.
ACAATGGAAACACGATTCTCTGGAAAGATATGAAGTTCACAAAGAAGGCAATATTCAACAAGGGAACAACAAGAGTTACCAAAACTGTGAACAACATATCTTGGCGTTCAAGACTCAAGAAATCTATAAAGATGTGAAGTTCATCAAGATGAAGACAAGACAATCGTGCCAATAATCCAAGAGATTAATTCTTCTTTGTATTGTCTTCATTTTGTTTTGCGAAGTTTTTGTATCAACTGCTTAAGTCTAGTCCATAGAAGTTAAGTAGTTCTTACTTGTCTGCTTCGTTGAGTCCGATCAACAAAGAGCGTGAGTGAATTGTTGTGAGGAACGTTTTTGATAAAACCTTTATGGTTATTTTGCCTAAGGCTCGGAAGTTTTTAATAATATTGAAAACTTCTTAAAATTATATCTTCTTGTGTTCTTACTTCCGCTGCACATTATTATTATCAAGAAGATCAAAATAGAGTTAAGGCAATTCCAGCTTAACTCTCAAAAAGTGTTGTGTCAATCCACGGTCCTACAATTTCAATTGGCGTCAGAGCCAAACACCGACTACACTGGTGGTTTGGAGGTGATACAACACCATGGACAGTGTCAATCCTAATACCAACATGATTCCAGTTTTGGATGGCTCCAATTATGCATATTGGAAGATGAGGATGAGGTCTCACATCAAAGCTATTGATATTCGAGCCTGGCAATCCGTGATCAATGAATACTCTCTTCCAACATTACCAAGAGATGGTGAACGTGATCTAGTACCAAAACCAGAAGCAGATTGGACAGCAGCAGAGGTAAGTCTCTATAACTCTAATGAAAAAGCTCTTAATGCTATCTTTAGTTGGGTTAATCATCACATGTTCAAGTTAATCCAGAATTGTACAAAAGCCAAACTTGCTTGGGATATACTTGAATTACATTGTGAAGGAGATTCTGCTGTTAAAGATTCTAAATATAGACAACTGCTTTTGCAATTTGAAAAACTTGAGATGGGAGAAGATGAAAGTGTTGACAGTTATTTTGAGAAAATTCTTGATATTGCTAACCAATGTGAAAATCTAGGTTTTGCTATGACTAATCAAGAAATGGTTTATAAAGCTATGAGAACACTGTCATCTAAATTTGCTCTCAAGAAAATTGCAATGGGTGAATCTAGAAACCTTGCTATTCTACAGTTTCAAGTCTTGATGAATACTCTTAGAGAATTTGAGATGGAGCTTGCCTCACAACCTAGCAAACATAGGGCTGTTGCTTTAAGAGGTTCTAATCTTGACAATGAAAGTGATGATGATTTTGAAATAATTTCTTCAAACTATGGGAAAATTACTAAGAAGTTCAATAAGTTGAATCTTAAAGGAAAAGGTAAAGAGAAGAACCTTAGTAATAGTTCCACATGTTACAAGAAATTACCTCCTAAGTTTGTGAAGTACACGGCATCAAAACCTACTCTTTTAGAAGCTGATAAGTTAAAAGATATTCAATGTTTTGAATGTAAAGGATATGGTCATATGGCTAATGAATGTGCTAACACTCTTAGAAAAAGAGGAAATTCTCATTGGGTTTGTGTAGATAATTTCAATGAAGATGACTTTAGTTCTGGAGAAGCTGAAGAACAATCAGAAGAGGTTCAAACTGCTGCGCTACTCACTCAGATTGACTGGACACCAGAAGACTCCCTGAACTGCTTTGGATCTCAATGTTACCCCAACATTCACGATCCAACATCAGAACAGGAGACCTTCTTTGCAGATTGGGATGAATTTGATAATGATTCTGAACCTTATCTTGCGTCCTACTTTGATGAAGCTAACTTTGATTGTTTTCATGGTACAGTGGATCTAGATGAAGAATACTTCTTTTAAGGTGAAATGTCCCAGGAGGAAATCATTGAAGACCTGAAGTCTATCTACCACAAACTACTGCTTGAGAATCACAAACTCATCAAGAGCAACAAAAGCTTGAAGGAAGAGATTGAATGCATGAAGGAGATGCTGAAACTGTATGAGAAAGACCTTGACAAAACTGAGACTGAGCTAAAAGAGGTAAAGGTAAAATTTGAAAAAGCTGAACAAACCATTAACAAATGGAACTCTTCTACATCTCTGCTGGATGAAGTGCTGAGTATGGGAAATCAAGGTAAAAATGGTTTGGGCTATGTTGAGAAACCTCCCTCTGAAGATGTTAATTCTGCCTACTTGAAAGCTGGTTTTATCAAGGATAGCAATAACTTGAGTTGTGAAATCTCTTCCAACACTGTGAAAAGGCCTACTCTTATCTGTCAATATTGTTTTCAACCTGGTCACATTAAGCCTTATTGTAAAAAATATAAAATTGTGGTTGAGAAGAAAACAATAATTAATAGTTGTACCAATGTTAGGAAAATCTCTGATCTAAATGTTATCCCAACATTAGGTAACAAATCTGAAGGACATAAAAGTAGAACCTGGACTGAGAAGATAAAAACTCCTAAGGTTAAAATTGTTTGCAATGTTGTCTTTTCTGCTGTTTACTCTAACCTTGCAGGTAAGTGGTATTTTGATAGTGGATGCTCAAGGCACATGACTGGAAACATTGAAAACCTGAAAAATGTAATCCCTTTGACTGTTGGAACAGTTACCTATGGAGGAGGCACTAAAGGGAAAATCATTGGAAAAGGAGTACTGGATGTTGAAGGATTTCCACCACTCAAGGATGTGTTGTTGGTTGAAGGATTGAAAGCAAATTTAATTAGCACAAGTCAACTTTGCGATGACAATCTGCTAGTTACTTTTGATAAAAGTTCATGTGATGTGTTTAATAGTGACAATGTCCGTGTCATGACAGGTACAAGATCAAAGGATAACTGCTATCTTGCTCAAGATGAAGCAGAATGCTACCATGCCAAGGTAGATGAATCTGTCATGTGGCACAAGAAGTTAGGACATGTGCACTATAGGAATCTGGAGAAACTACAGAAGTTAGAGGTTGTAAGAGGACTTCCTAAGTTGACTAGCCCAGGTAAAATTGTTTGTGAAGATTGCCTGAAAGGTAAACAAACAAAAGCTGTTCATCCACCACTACAGGTATAAAGTACTAACCCTAGAACTAATAAGTGCTTTGAATTGCTACATATGGATCTCATGGGTCCTATTGAGGTTAGTAGCCTGAATGGTAAGAAGTATGCTTTTTTTATTGTTGATGATTTTTCAAGATATACATTGATTAAATTTTTGAAAGAAAAATCAGAGGCATTCAACACATTCAAAATTTTGCATGCTAGTATTAAGAATCTCTATGTCACTTCTGTAGGAAGAATTAGGCTTGACCATGGAAAAGAGTTTGAAAATGTAAGCTTTGCTAATTTTTGTGAATCTAAAGGCATTTTCCATGAGTTCTCTGCACCTAAGACACCTCATCAAAATGGTATTGCTGAGAGGAAGAATAGAACACTTCAAGAGATGGCTAGAGTTATGTTGAATTCAAAAAACCTATCTAAGAAACTATGGGCTGAAGCTTTGAATACTGCATGTCATATTAGTAATAGAGTTTATCTTAGACCTGGTACTACTATGACACCTTATGAAATCTTGAAGGGTTCAAAACCAACAGTAGCACACTTTCATGAATTTGGTATTAACTGCTATTTGCTAAAAGATAGAGACTATTTGAGCAAATTTGATCCCAAAAGTGAAAAGTGTATATTTGTTGGATATTCTCCTAATAGTGCTGCTTTCAGGGTCTACAATCCAAGATTGCATACTGTTCAAGAATCAGTGAATGTCATATTTGATGATTTAACTGTTTATGCAAGTACTGAAGAAGTCACTGGTTCGGATGTTACTCCAACAATGGACTCAACATTGAACACAGACGCTGGAGATGCTGAACTGGAAACTGAAGCAAATGTTGAATTAACACCAGAAACCCCCAATGTTAGGCCAACATCTGTGCTGTCAGATTCTGAAGATGAAGTGGTTCCTGTATCCAGAAGAGATCCCCCTCTTAGAATACAAAGAGATCATCCAGCCTCTCAAGTAATTGGTCAAATTACTGAAAGAGTAAGAACACGCAACAAAGAAAGGGTAAATTACAAGGATATGGCTAAGTTGTGTGTTTGTATGTCTTCTTCATGTACTGTTGAAAATGCTTCTTGTTTTGTGTCATCCATTGAACCTAAGAATGTAACTGAAGCTCTTAAGGATAGTTACTGGATTAATGCCATGCAAGAGGAACTCTTACAATTCACCAAAAACAGAGTTTGGAATCTAGTACCTAGGCCATCACATGTGAATGTAATAGGTACAAAATGGATTTTCAAAAATAAAACAGATGAGAATGGTGTAATTATGAGAAACAAAGCTAGGTTGGTTGCACAAGGTTATACTCAGGTAGAAGGTATAGATTTTGATGAGACTTTTGCTCCAGTAGCTAGGATAGAATCAATTAGATTACTCCTTGCTATTGCTTGTTGTCTTAGGATTAAACTTTACCAAATGGATGTTAATGGTGCCTTTCTGAATGGTTTAATTGACAAAGAGGTTTATGTAGAACAACCTAAAGGCTTTGCTGACCCTAAACATCCTGACCATGTGTACAAACTTGAAAAGGCTTTGTATGGTTTAAAACAGGCCCCTAGAGCTTGGTATGAGAGGCTAACTGATTTTCTGTTAGGCCTAGGTTTCAATAGAGGAGATGGAGATAGAACATTGTTTGTCCTTAGAAAAAGCTCTGATATATGCATTGCTCAAATATATGTGGATGATATAGTATTTGGCTCTACTAACAAGTCTACTTTAGACAAATTTGTTGAGTCTATGACAAGAACATTTGAGATGGGCATGATTGGTGAGCTTAACTACTTTCTGGGACTACAAGTCAAGCAGCTGGAGAATGGTATCTTCCTGAACCGGGAGAAGTATGCAAGGAATCTGGTGAAGTGATTTGAGCTACAAGGATCAAAACCTTGCAAAACTCCTATGTCCTCTTCAGTGAAGATAACAAAAGATGGCACTGGTAGCAATGTTGACCCAACATTGTACAGATCCATGATTGGTAGTTTGCTGTATCTCTCTGCCTCTAGACCTGACATCATGTTTTCAGTATGTGTTTGTGCTAGGTACCAAGCTGATCCAAAGCAGTCTCACTTGATTGTTGTGAAGAGGATTCTTAGATATATCTCTGGAACTGCACCTTTAGGCATTTGGTACTCTTATGACACTAACACTAACTTGGTTGGTTTCAGTGACTCTGACTGGGCAGGTGATGTGGATGACAGAAAATCCACAAGTGGGGGCTGTTTTTATTTGGGGAATAATTTGGTCTCCTGGTATAGCAAGAAGCAGAATTGTGTTTCATTATCAACTGCTGAATCAAAATATGTAGCAGCTGGCAGCTGTGTTACCCAACTAGTGTGGCTCAAACACATGCTTTCAGATTATGGGCTAGATAGTGATACACTTCTCATGTTCCGTGACAATCTAAGTGCCATAAGTATCTCTAGGAATCCTGTCCAACATTCTAGAACTAAGCATATAGACATAAGGCATCATTTCCTAAGAGATATGGTAGAGGACAAAGTAATCAACATTGAACATGTTGAGACAACAAATCAGCTAGCTGATATGTTTACAAAACCTTTAGATAGTGAGAGATTCTTCAGCCTGAGGAAATCTCTTGGCATGTGTGATATGTGAAAATGTTGAGAAAACCAGTGTTGTCATAACACCACTGACTAACACTGGTATATTGGTTATGGTGTAGTAGGTATTCTGTTGTTATTCCTTTGTTGAGTTGCATTTCTTTTTGAGTCTCATTTTATCATTGTTTTGTCATATTTGGTTTGTGTGGTTGAACTCTTTGATTAACAACTCTCTCTAGTTATCAGTTTCACATCTTTGGTTTTGAAAAGGCTAATAAAACTCTTTTGTTTGTCTGAGGTTGTGATTGCCTAACATATGGAGAAGCTGGGGTACACAAAGTTCACTACTTTGATGTCTATTCAGTTGTGTCTTATTCATATGGAAGGTGTACAGGACATGTGGAGAAGCTGGGGTGCATGATGTTGACAACTTCACTGTTACTCAGTTGTGCTTATTTACATGTTTCTGTTTGTTTGGCCAAGGAACACATGAGGGTGATCCTTTCTACTAGGGTGTTTGAGGTTTCGATTTCTTAGATTTAGTAGCACTGATCACTTGGTGATTCTCTTGAATGCAGGTTGGTAAACAAGTATGCATAAGGAATTGGGGTGTTGGGGTGCATGATAAATGAATTGCCAACATTCAAGGCCTTTGTACTTGCCTAACTTGCTGCTGTTAATGTTGTTATTGGGGTGTGTGGAGTTCAGGCTGCCCTCATTCAGTTGTGACATTAACTTTGTGTTTAGCAACCTTCAGTTTTTGTTCAGATGAGTTATGAGAATAATAAAGATTTTAAAGAGATGTGACTGTGCTGGTTTGAGGAGTTTATCATTTGTGTTCACCATCTGCCTATTTGACATTACATTGTTGCATTCATATAGAACTGCATTGTTTTCCTTCTTGTGTGTGAGTTGTGTCGGTTTAGGCTTAGGGGGAGTATAATTCATGTGCTGAGGCATACAATTGGGTGACATACTGCAGGTGACACACTGTTCTGTGACTTTTTATGCTATGGAAGTGAATTGTTCCTTGAATTCATAACTGCTTATCTCTGTGCGTTTCTTGTTATCTATGTTGCTTACTCATGATGTTGATCTGAACAATATGTATGAGGTACTCACTTGCTATATTGGCTAAGTTTCAAATGTATTTTTGGATGTATCTCAAGCTCTCACATGAATTTGCCTTGGTGAAGCCTGTACCTCCACCTTCGGTTTTGAATGTTATCAAATGTTATCCCAACATTGTGCACAGTCACGGGTCAACATTGAAAACAGGAACTTATAAGTTTTCAGTTTTTTCTGAAAACCGCTCTGGTTAACTGTTAATTAAATATCAAAGCTTGTGCGCGGGAAAACATAGTGGGAAAGTTTTTCATGGTTCAAATTTGGTAACTGCCCACTAACATTCATTCTCTTTCCTTAATTCACGATTAATTCAAAAATCAAAACCCTATTTTTTTTATTTGTGCTTGCAAGGTTATTATTTGTGCTTAACTGCAAAATTACTCTCTGCTCTCAAATTCTCTCGTTTTTTCTCTCTGCAAACTCTCTCAAAACCTCTCTACTAACAATGGCAAGCAAGTCTCCCATGCAAACTTTTGCAGATATTGCCCTAGGAAGCTAACCCACTGCTGCACGCACTCGCTCACACACTAGAAGTGCTGCTGCAAAAACAGTAGAGGCCCCTGTTGCTGCCAAGAGGAAGGCGATTCCCTATGTGCGACGAGGAAAGAAGACCAAACAGGGAGAATCGACCTCCAATGTTGAGCCAACAGTGGAACCAACCACTCCTATCACCAATGAGCCTGAAACTGAGGTAAACACTGCTGAACCCATCCCTGAATTTGATGCTGATATACCTGTTGAGGGGGAGGGTAGTGGCTCTGTTGAAAAATCTGTGGAGATATCTGCGGATGTGTCTGTTGACAAGATGGTGAGGAAGTGGATTAGGGCTCAAAAGAAAAAGAGAAAGGGCAATGGGGAGAAATTGAAAAATATTTCTGAGTATGCTAAGGCAAGGGCTGAGGCCAGGAAAAGACAGGCTGAAAGATCAGCTATGAAGAAGGCTGCTGAGGATGAGAAGAAAGCTGAGGAAGAGAAGAAGGCTGCCGCTGCTGCTGAGAGAAAGAGGAAAGAAAAGCAAGTGATGGAAGAAGAAGTAGATGTGGTAGATGTTGAGGATGAGGAAGAAGAAGAGGAGAAGGAAGAGGAGACTGAGGAGGAGCAGGATGTTGCTGCTGATGTTGGGGCAACATCAGGAACAGAGGAGTACACTGATGGGCTATATGTGGTCTACCCTGAGGAGGAGGAGAACTGCCATTCTCTCTACTATCTCTCTCAAGAGTTGGAGAAGAAGTGGGATGCCTTCAAAAGAAAGGAGATTCACACTGAAAGAGCTATAGAGATGGCCAGTTTCAAAGAGAACAAAGTGATGGACTTGCTTGAGGCAAGAGGGCCGCAACAGTCAGTGATGGAGCTGAGTGACTATGCTCCTGAGATTGTCATGGAGTTCTACCTTAATCTCTCCAAATGGATGGACTACAGATCACCAAAATTTGGAAAGGCTTGGGTGAGGGGGAGAGTCTTCAACATTGACCCCTACACCATCAACAAGATCTGTGGCTTCCCTACTACTGATGAATCTGAGGACCCCTACTATGATGATGTAATGGAAGACTTGACTGGAGGGTTGGTCAAAATCTGGAGAGATGCTCTGCCAACCACAAAACTCACCTCCATGAGTGCTGTCTTGCACAAGATAGCTTGCTTCAACTGGCTCCCAAGCAAGAATGTGACTGTACTTACCAAGGAATCAACAATCTTGGTGTACAAAATCAAGAATGGGCTAGCTGTAAATATGAGGGAGAGGATTTTGAAGTCTATGTCTGAAGTTGCTGGAAGGAAGAATGGGATGCTACCCTATCCCTCACTCATCTGCAAAATCCTTGGCAGTCAGGGTTTGAAGACAAGTGTAACTGTGGGTTGGAGGAAGAATGATACTGAATTAACAATTCTCCCAAGCTACTTGTCTGGATCAAGGGTGAGAGACCTTCCATAGAATCCACAAGGAATGGTGAGACCAAGAACTGAGCAGAAAAGGGCTAAGGAGTTTGCTGGAACTTCAGTGCCAATGTCCAAAGAAGAGGATTGCTTGGTTATCACTTCTGTTTTTGTGGATCATATGCTGAATTGGTATAGGGGGCAGATTGCTGACACTCAGAAGGAGATCGAGGAGAGGAAGGAACACCTCAAAGAACTGGAGGACATTGTGAAAAATTTGGAGGAACTCCCTTCTTCACAAAAAGGGGGAGAGTAGTTCCAATTTTAATTTTAGTCTTCTAGTTTTCTTGTTTCTAAGAACTGCTAATATCTTTGAACTGCTGGTACATTAATCTCTATTTGGTTTTATTTGATCAAGGGGCTTGTCCTTGATATTTTAGCTATGACCTGCAACTCTAAGTACTACTGTTGAACTGCTCTAATTGTTCTTAACTGCTATTCCTTATGAAGGAACTTTTTGAACTGTTTTTCTTGTTAACCTTTATGCAGGAAACTTACTGGTTTCAATGTTGAGGCAACATTGATGAATGTTGATGTCTGAACATATGTACATATGTGATTGTAGTGATGACCTTTATTCATGTTTGTGTTAATTTAACTTTGATTATGATATCTTGTACTAAGGGGGAGCAGTTTGGTAGTTTAATTTGTTTCTTGTTGATTATAACTTTCTGGATATAAGACTTGATTGGAACAGGTATTGGTTTTGTGAAGAAAGGCAAAAAGGGGGAGATTGAAAGTGCAGGTTTTCTGGAATCAATGTTAGACGGTACAATGTTAGACGGTGTTGGGTTAACATTGGATAACATTGAAAGCCGAGAGCTTTTGCGAAAAGTGTTCTTTAGTTGCCAAAATTAAGTTTTGCCTTTATTCACTTATTAATCAAGTTCCACGGTTTTGGTTGTTTATGTTTATGTCCAGGAAAGTATCTTAAACATAAGGAAGAGCTTTGGAAGATTCATTACTTGAAGTTTCCATAATTCAAGCTAAGTTGAATAGTCAACTCACACGGTTTCAAAAGAAGGAAACAATATTGGATTCTCTGCAACTATGATTCTTTCCAAGATTCTGCGAATTGAAGAAGATGTGTTGCCTTGTTAAATCAGTAACAATGGAAACACGATTCTCTGGAAAGATATGAAGTTCACAAAGAAGGCAATATTCAACAAGGAAACAACAAGAGTTACCAAAACTGTGAACAACACATCTTGGCGTTCAAGACTCAAGAAATCTATAAAGATGTGAAGTTCATCAAGATGAAGACAAGACAATTGTGCCAATAATCCAAGAGATTAATTCTTCTTTGTATTGTCTTCATTTTCTTTTGCGAAGTTTTTGTATCAACTGCTTAAGTCTAGTCAATAGAAGTTAAGTAGTTCTTACTTGTCTGCTTCATTGAGTCCGATCAACAAAGAGCGTGAGTGAATTGTTGTGAGGAACGTTTTTGATAAAACCTTTATGGTTATTTAGCCGTAGGCTCGAAAGTTTTTAATAATATTGAAAACTTCTTAAAATTATATCTTCTTGTGTTCTTACTTCTGCTGCACATTATTATTATCAAGAAGATCAAAATAGAGTTAAGGCAATTCCAGCTTAACTCTCAAAAAGTGTTGTGTCAATCCACGGTCCTACAATTTCAATTTAGATTAAGAGACAAACATGCAAGTAACTTTGAGGGAATCTTTATTGTTTATTATTTCTTGGATGATTCGGGAAGATTCTTTCTTGAGGGGAATTAATAATAAATACATAAAGCATATCTGGTAATTAATAATAAATACATAAAACATATTGAGACAAAAAGTACAAACCCTGCAAAAACGAAAGATTCAAGAACCAATTTTCGAACTCCATATTCGTACGGATCGTATCTTGATGTTCTGAAAAAGAAGCCGCCGCACGGAGTCGCCGGATTTTTGATTTTATCGGTCTAAGAGATTGTATGTTGTTGAAGAAGAAGAGTTAACTTCATTTTGGCTTTTGGGAAAAAAGAAACCCTGATCGATTGTTTAAGGAAGAGAAATCAGATTTTTATTTATCTTCAAAGTCAAAACTTTTTAAAAAATACTTATTTTACCCCTAATAAGACAAAATTCACCATTTTCCCCCATAAGTTCTCAAAAACGTTGGTTTTCTACGTGGGGCGTTAAAAACGCATTTTTCACGCGAATGAAACGCCCCAAACATGCGTTTTGGGGCGTTTTAGTGTAATTTGACTCAAAACGCGCCCCAAAACGCGCTCCGGGGCGCGTTTTTTTAAACACTGGTTATCATATATAATTAATCATTATTTTAGGCGATAATTCTTAATCTTCCATCAGTAGCTAGATAGATATTAGAGGAAATTGAAGGAACTCCCAAAAGTTGATATCAATTAGCTTCCCTCTCGATCGCGTATGTATTGATTAAGCATGTTGTTGTACTTCTTATTATGAGTACATTGATCTTATCATCACTTTAACATAACGGCTTTTCTCGAGATATTAATTTTTTTTTTTTTGAAAGTAATAGGTATTGATTCTCAATAATTTGCCATGAGTACTGCTCCTAGAATTTTATTTCTAGTATAACAATTAATCACATTCACTCCTATCAAACGATCACTCTAAATATCAGCTTTTAGCTTTGGTATTTTGGATGTTGAAATGAATCATTCTCAAAATTTAAATAACATTGACTGGAATCATAAATATGATTTAGTTTAGAGAGTTTTGATTTAAATTTCCTATTACTTTATCAGTTTATGACCACTAAGGTGTACGGTTTATACTAATTTTTTAACATGGCCCGTTTTTGTATGTTTGCTTTCATATTTTTCCAAAATGCCTAGCCAATTAAAAGAGCTAATCACTCCGATCTTGATGAAAAAGAAATATCAAGTTAGTGATCACTTTAACTCGCGGGGCAAATGAAAAACTAAGATACAGCAGAAGTTAAGAACATATACGTAAGTTATAAACCGCAAGGCTTAAAGCATACACTAACTTCTAGCCACAAAACAACACATGTAATGATGTAAAAGCTATATATGCATATCATGGCAGGCGCATATCTATTAGATAGAATATCTTACTTCCTTTAATTAATGAGATAGAATATCTTGATATCTATCTATCCTTAATTACATATTCTTGTTGTATTTAGGTTAAATATTTCAATAATTATGATGGGGATATTTTAGGATTGGCCCAATATCGCATATTGGGTCGGCCCAGTAGCATCAGTCTGCTTTATAGTACATCGAACATGCCCTATTCGATGTTAAATGTGCATCGAACGGCTCTTGTTCGATGCGGAATAAGCATCGAACCGTTCGATTCGATGTGTGTTCCGCAACTGACAGTGGGACCCGCATGACGGTGGTTATATATACCCCGTCCCCTTGTAGTCTGGACACGCATTCAAGAGACATTCTGATCTACTCAATATCGAAAATAGAGCATTTGACATTCTCCTAGATCGAACATAGTGCATTCGATATTCATCTGGATCGAACCTGGAACATTCGACACGACATTGAATAAAGGATATTGAATTCTATACATAACACATCATCGAATCTGTCAGATTTGATACATCATAATTCGACATAGGACCTCTACTGCGCATCTAATATCGAACGATAGCGATTCGACACGTCAGAATCGAACGCCATAGATTCGATACGTGGCATTAACTTTGTAATTTACTTGTTTAACATAGTAAGCTTGTATTAGGTGTTCCGGACTAAGGTAGTCCGATTATTAATTGATTAGCAATATTTTGGCTATTCGTACTCCAATTGTATTATTTTACAGTGTTATGTTACCTTGACGAAATAAGACCAAAATATTGACACCGTGTGTGGGAACACCGCATATTTCCAATTTACTAGGTATGGCATCTAGAATTACTACTCGATCGAAAAGCAGACTTGTAGAAGGTATGAACGAAGAAGTTGATGGGGCTTTAGCACGCCAAACAGTTCTAGACAATGAGTAATCGCCGACTATGCCCACATGAGTGCCAACACCAGCGAGAAGGGAGGTACCAGTGGAAGAGGTACCGAGAGAAGATGCTGGTGCAACATGGGCAACCGCAATGACAGCATCAGCCTCGAACATGACGAGAGAAGAGATCATGCCTGGTGAAGACTTCCATGGCTGAATTTTAGGCACATACGCCGCAAGTACATGCGCCACCACCGTCAGCGTATGTGGGTGCTATAAATGAACAAGGTTCCGCTGCTAGAGCTTCGAATGAAGCTGATAAGGAGAAGTCGCGTCGTGATGACGAAAGGAGCAGACCTGCCTCTTGAGGAGGGCAGGGTAGAGAAAAATCGGTCCACGGGGACCAAGGAGGAACACCCAAATCAATAGAGGTGCAGTCGAGAAGGCACAATGACACGAGGGGGAAAGAAAAAAGAGGAAATCAACAAGAACAACCCGCAAGGAGGGAAGAACTGATTGGAGCCGTTTTTTACTAGTTAGAGAAATAGTCTGAAACGGCCTTGTAACCCTAAGAAAGTGAAAATGAAGACATGAGATATGAAGAGAGTCGCGACTCCAGAAAAGAATATGATGAGATGACAAAGAGAGTGGAAAGGCTTGAAAGAGAGGAAGTCGCGGTTGAAAAACGGATGCAACCAGGTGGAAGCGTTTTGAGGGGCAGTCTATTTTTAGAAGAGATCAAAGCTGTGATCTTGGGCTAGGAAGAGAAGATCCATGAATTGAAAACCTACGACGGGAAATCTGATCCCCACGATCATCTGTTTCACTTGGATAGGAAACTGTATTTGTATGGTTTCAAAGAAGTCATGCATGCTAGGATATTCATAACCACCCTAACTGGGGTGGCAACGGATTGGTTTACTCGGATTGCCCCGGGATCGATCAAAGACTACAAACAGCTGAGGGGAATGTTCAAAGATCAATTCTCGAGTCATGCCATATTGGTTTTGGATCACTCCCATCTTTACGCCATGAAGCAGGGGACCAACGAGAGCTTGAAGAACTTCATGCGACGCTTCAACGAGGAGCTACTAAAGGTAGACAACCCAAGTGGAGAGATGGTGATGAGTATTCTCTTCCAAATGACTAACAACACCACATTCAGAGGAGATTTGATCAGACATAAACCCACCACAATCAAAGCTATCAACAAGATAGCGCAGGGTGTGGTTCATTTGGAAGAAATGATGGCGACTAAATCGCCCAATGAGGTGCCTCCGAAAGAGAAGGAGCGGGGAAGGGAAGACCAAAGCCGCAACAACTACAACAACAACAGGAACATGAACAATAGGTACCGGGACGCATCTCCCAAGCGGTACACGCCCCTGAATGAAAATATCATGACAGTATTTGGGGTGGCCAAAAGAAAGGGGTGGCTAAAAGAGCCCAGACAGATGAAGGACTCAAAGGCAACAAGATACTCGGCCCACTATTGCAAATATCACAATCAGAAGGGGCACGACAGAGAGTATTGCAAGGATCTCAAGGAGGAGATTGAACGATTATTGAAGGATGGCAAACTAGTGGAGTTTGTTAGAAAAATGAAAGAACGGGACGATAGTACGAACAAAGAAAGGACACCCTCCCCCAAAAAGGACAAGCAAAAGATTATCAAATAGCCACAGTCGTTCGAGTATCCACAAATTGGAAATGGCAATATCAAAAAGGCCATGATAAACGTGATATCGGGAGGTCCTGGGGGCAGATTCCACCAACACCCGAAAGAGAATTTCGAGGCTCGTTTTGTCAGATAAGTTTGTCATCATGGTAAATATCTTGAGGATTATGGAAACGCCGCATGAAGAGGTCACCTTCTCTATCGCAGATCTGCGAAGGCTGAAACCCGAGGCCATTCAAACGGCAAATTTGGATTCCCCGTTGGTGATAACGGTGTACATAGCCAATTTTGATGTTACCAAGATGTTGTTAGCTGCAGGCAGCTTGGTCAACATTTTGTTCAGCTTTACTTTGGACAAGATTGGGCTGAATGGCGAAGCTCCAGTACCAGTGAGAACTTCGCTTAGCGTTTTTGGAGGCCCAGAAATTGTACCCCACGGAATGCTTGTGCTTCCAACTTCCTTGGGAACTGCACCATAAAGAAGAACATTGCTGGCAAACAATGTTATAGTCGACATGCACTTCGCGTATAACTGCATCTTAGGAAGGCCCCCTCTGAATGCATTCCGGGCATTGCCCTTGACTTACCATCAAATGGTGAAATTTCCTACCCTTGCAGGTACATGCGAAGTGATTGGAGATCACATTGAACAATGGAAGTGGTACGTGGACTCACTTCGTTCACAACCATAACAGGGGCAAGAGGCGGTAGAGGCATTGGCCCCCATGCAGATGGAGCACATCGACTAAGGGGCTCCAATTTAATTTTTTGCAAGTTGTTAGTACCCCGAATATTTTTGAACGAACATTCATTCGTCCTCTCAGCCATGACAAGATTGAGGGGCAGAATATGTAATAACTTAAAACAGGTACACGGAAGACTTGAGCCTAAGGGCTGATATCGGGAAGCATAGCAGGCCGAGCTACTGAATTAAGCTCCGCTCTACTCTCATTATTTAATTCCGTCTCCAAAAGAGACTTTTTAAATACTATCTCAAATCACTTAAATTTCCCGATTAAAGCTCCACGTGATATTACATCATTAAATATAATTTTAAAAGGGACGGAGACGCTTTCTAAAATGGCACGAGATATCGCACTCTCTCAAAAATGAAAATGGGACGGATACTCTGTCTAAAACGACACGGGATACCGCACTCCCTCAAAAATGAAAAAGGGACAGAGACTCTATCTAAAATGGCACGAGATACGACACTCCCTCAACAATTAAAAAGGGACAGAGACTCTTCCTAAAATGGCACAAGATACAGCACTCCCTATAGGGACGGAGACTCTGTCTAATACGACACGTGATAGCAAACTCTCTCAAAAATTGAAAAGGAACGGATACTTTGTCTAAAACGACACGAGATACCTCAACAGTTAAAAAGGGACAAAGACTCTGTCTAAAAAGGCAGGAGATACCGCACTCCCTCAACAATCTGATTAGTTCTTCAGAGTGATGAATATGTTTAGAAAAATTAACTACTTGTTGCTCCAAGTTGAGGACTTAGGCTCTTTCCAATACCATTTGATGCTCAAGATTCCACGCCTTCTCCTAATGATGTTTGACATTACCATCATGAATCCTTGCAAAGCCTCCATGTTCAATTCTAGCTGAATGATTTTTTTGCGAGCCTTGGCGAAAGCCTTCTCTAGATATTCCCTTTGGCGAAAAAATAGGTCCGTCTCTGCAGAAGAATCATTCCTAGTTGAGGTCTGAAACACTAGTTCCTTGAATACACAGTAGGGGTCGTATCATGAACATGGTGGGTACTAGAAACACTATCGGGCGATGCTCCCATAGCTCATGCAAAAATCTAGTTATTAACCCCAATATAGCCCTCTAAAGGAGAAGGGTTCAGAAGAGACTCAAATCCTAGAGGAGGGGCAAGAGGACTAGCGCATGGTGTTTTTACTAGTCTCGAATTTACTCCCTCACCAGAATCTCTCATACCTTGTAGGCTACAAGAAGAACTTTTGGTTCGATGGAAACCTGCACTTCAAGGATCAAGGTTAGGCAATAACAGTTTAAGAGATAAAGAAAGGAATGGGAGGATACAGGGTGTTGCGACTGAACTTGACACGGAGTCTAGCTGCCTACGTACCTCTCTAAGGAGAGAGACTGAAGTCAGGTATATTTCATTGTCCATGGGAGCCTTGATGAGGTCGTCTATGATATAGTGCTTGCCAGGTAGTGTTTGAGCGTGTGTAGATCTTGTAGGCGTGTCAGACGACACTCAAGGGTCTTCGTCTCGTAGGCGAGGCCCGATTGGCTTAAAAGTCGACCCCATATGGGAGAATGTCTTCTTTAGAGATCATTGATGTAGAACACATGTGCTTTTAGTCACTGAGTTCTTTAGAGGCTCGAGATTTGGGATAGTCAAATCACAAGCCAAGATTCCTATGGTTGTTGTACTTGTCATATTTGGTTGACATACTTTAGTTTGATGTGGTTTTGTTTGATGTGCCACATGTTTGATGTGCCACACGTTTAACGCTAGAACACTAAATACCAAAAAGTCAAAGGGCAAAAATACAAAATACAAAATTTATAATATCTCTAAGGGGCATGAACACTGGAAGAAGATCCTCCTTCATTGGCACTTGGCCTAGGAATAATTTCAAAAATGTGAATATCTCCCAATCTCCCATCTTGGCTAGAAAGTCCATGGAGTAGAAGATCTCGTAGAATGATTACAACGAAAGAAACCTAATGTAGCATAGAGAGTTGAAGGCTTGTTAATTTAACAAGGATCCAACAAACTCAAGTTGGCATCAGGCTTGGGATTAGGAAGAGATGATTCTTGAGCATCTAGAATGATGGGAGCATCCAAAATTGAAACTCCTCAAGGCGTGGATATAGGTGGTGAAGAAGACGCTATAGGAGATAAGATAGTCACAACGGGATGAGTAAGGGCCGAAGGAGAATCACCCCTGCTAACCATCAAAAAGTCCTCTCATGATGGAAGTAATCCTTCTATCCAACCTCCTTGGTTTCCCTATTCTGAAACTTCAACGCTGCTGACAGTAGGGAGATTACTCGAGATTTCATCCTTTAGAATGAGTGACAATCTCAGTTCCTAAAGTAAATACAGAGGAAACGTAAGAGATCAGATCTCCCAAATGTTCTTGATAAATAATGACATGAGCTTCATTTGTGGAGGCTTTAGTAATGAGAGCTTCATTAGTTAAAGCAGATACAACTTTATGTTCGGTGGCATCGTAATATCATTCGAAGACCCTGATATTAAATTCTACACAATAGATCCTTCTTTTAAAGAAGGCACTTTCAAATTTGCGAATACTGGAGGAAATGAGAGAACCTTGAAGAGAGTCGGGAGATAAGATAGACTCTGTTTCAGCAATAGAACTACCTTCATCTTCCTCTTCAAAGGTCATAGTATCCTCAACAGCATCACTGTGATGATCATCAACAGAAGGACCTAAAAGACTGGAGGGATCGCTAAAGCTAAACCAACTTGATCGAGAGAGACTTGAGAAAATTTTGTTTTATAAATATGAGCGATGCTCTAGAAGATTCCCAGACCGATAGAGAAACTGAAGAAGTGTTCAAAAACACCAATGCCATCATAGTGGTACCTGAGACAAGGAACAGTAAAATGAGGAAGAAAACTATTCACGGTGAAATTGATTCATAATAAAAGATATTGTAGAAAATATTGGAACCTACAAAAAAAAGTATCGATCTCAGAAAGTCTAGGAGGATGATCGTCCTTGGGTGAAACCCAAAGCAGCCCACTGGAAGCATATAATAGTGAAAAAACTGGTTCTTCCATCAATTTTGCAGCATTGTAGGCGGGAGACAAGAAATCTTTTGCTTCCATAGAAGACGCAGAGTTACCAACTCATAGTTACTAGAACCTTTTGGCTCATCTTTCCACTGAATAAAGATGTCCCTAACTCGTTCCTTCGTCTTGACGAAGAAAAACTTATCCTTTCAACTACTGTGTGAGGTGTTACCCAATTTACTTGTTATCCAATATACATTTGTTCGCCTTACGATGCACAAAATACTAGAAGGGGTTTCCAACTGGATACACTATCACATCAAAAACATTGAAGAACCTTTCTACATTGCAAGGGGACCCATTTGCTAAGCTTGCAAAAAAAAAAAAAAAAAAAACTAGCTAATGTGGTATAACCATTTGAGGTTAGGTGACTGGGATTCAACCCGCTCTCCTTGAATACCTTATATAAAAAAGGAAAAAAGGAACAAAACCCTAATTTTATCTGAGCATAATAAACCGTCGCATAACTAGTAGGGGAAGCTGCCCTCTTTGGCGATCCTCACGAATCAATATCACTAAATTGGAAGTCCAAACACTATATTCACAAAATTCCTCATTCAACTTCTATTTCTCAACAATACTTACAATATCATCAACCTCTTGCTTTTTCTTGGGAGTCATGCCTTTTTTAGGCATTTTAGCTATTCAGAAAACACTGCCACCGGCCGTCATCTCCTCAGGCCCCCTTTTAGAGACTATAACTTTTATCTTAGAAGCCTCCACTATATAAGGAAGTTCTGATTCAGTAGAAATAATAGTCTTGTCAGGGACTTATGTGAACAACATAGAGCAGAGATTACAGAAGTGATTAAGAACATTTGAGAAATCAAAAAAGATGACGATGATGAAAAGAGCAATTACACTAAAAACCCGAGAAATCTCCCCAAATATCTTTACGTAGCATAAATTGAGGCACAAAACTCGAGACAGAAGCGTCAGACGACAGTTTCGCTCCTAAGGAATGTTGGGCTCAAAATACTACACATGGGATGGTCAAGAGTAACTCTCTCGAATGCTTATTGATCTCTAAATACAATAGAATTTGGAAGATGGGGGGGGGGACTAGTGATAACCCCATTCAAATACCCTTTCAATATACGATAGCCGTTCCTTGCCATCCCTCTCTGAGGGCAAGAACAACAAGAAGATAATCCTTGCTTGGCTTTTCTTATCCGAGGGCAACAACAATAACAAAAATAAAAAAAAGTATATATTAGGGCCGTCTACCTCCCACAAATTGGGCTTCAATTCGATCGGCCCAACTAGGGTTTAATTGATATTGTTTTGCTTAAATCATTAGGATAAGTTAATATTTTAGATGGTAATTATCTTGATTTTATTACCTTATCTTTACTAGATATTATTCTATCTCAAAGATTAACTTACTAGATATTAACTATATCTCCTATCTATGTATCTAGACATATTATTAGGCATGTTCGTTTGATATCTTTACTGATCATGCAGAATCTATCGGACATGGTAAGATGATCAAATCGAATTGCAACACGATTATCGACGTGCTTATCAGATAAGAAAAGAAGATATTCTGAGGATTGCAACTAGAGATCTGCTGAAGATTCTTCTCATGCCTATATAAGCTCGACATAATTGAAGAACAAGCTTTCAAAAAGATAGTTTGTGATTTCAATCCTGTATCGAGTCAAGTCTTTTAGTGAAGAACGTTAAGTCAAAGGAACTTTGGGCTGATGTTCTTTGACTCAATCGAGTACACCAAAAATAGTTAAGGGTTAGGTATTGCAACTGCAAATTAGAGGGAGTATATATTTGAATTGAAGTAAATCCTTTCATTGTAATTCTAAAGTGGGGTACTGTTTGAGTCAACATTTGGGTGGAAACCCCGTGGACTAGGACCATTTGGACCAAACTACGTAAAAACCTCGTGTTCTTTATCATTTCATGTTTAACTGTCTTTTATTCCAATTACAACAGTAAAACGGGTTTTAAAGGTTAAAGAACTGTCATATGTCGTACTTTCAAGAACAGTTACAACTATTGTCAAGTGCAACTGTATTTGGTTACACGTAACATAGATCCAAGATCTTTCAATTGGCATCAAGAGCGGGATATTATATTTTATAGCGTTGATTCTGGTTTAAAAGATCTTTGTTTTGTTTTTTTTTCTAATGGAGGAAATGAGGGAAGGTTTGTCGACAATAAAGCCACCAATGCTGACCGCAACCAACTACTCCTACTGGAAGACTTAGATGCAAAACTTCATCAAATAAAAGGACCAGAAGGCATGGAAAAGCATTCTGAAACCCCCCAGTGGATGATAAGGGTAGAGTCAAATCTGGATAGGAATGGACCAATGTAGAGGAACTTCTTGCAAACTGTAATTCTACTGCTTTAAATTTTATTTTAGTTGCAGTTGATTATGACCAATACAAGAGTATATCTAACAATGAAATGGTAAGAGATGCTTGGAAGGCTATTGAGAATGCTCATCAAGAAAACGCAAAAGTTCAAGCGTCCAAGTTGCAACTGCTAAACGACTAGCTTGAATTTGTCCCCATGGAAGAAATTGATACAATTGCACAGTTTCACTCCAAGCTCATACACCTTGCAAGTGAAGCCACCATTCTTAGTGCTGACTTTCCAGAATCCAGAATCGTGGTGAAACTCCTAAGGCCCCTCCCCAGAAGACTTGCAATGAAGGTTCATCAATTGAAGAGACTAAGGACATTGACACTCTACCCCTTGCTGACCTCATGAGTTCCCTCACCGCATGGTACATGAAGCTAAAAATATAATGAGACACAATTGCCAAAGTAGTGACATTATAGGAAAGTATCCTTCAGAGCAGTCCCAACACCGACTTAGTGCAATCATTAGCCCTCCTCACAAAAAGGTTCAATAAAATGAACAAACATTGGAGTAAAGGTAACTCTTCTAGTCTTGTTGCAAGCAACTCTCATAATTTAAAAAAGCATTCCGCTACTAATATACTTGACAACAAAAGGTCTGGAAAATGTATTCAATGTAGGGAATGCCAAGGATTTGGGCATATATGAGCTGATTGTGCGAAACTTCTTGAGAAGAATAAGAATAGAGCCTTACTCGCATGGAACGATGACGAGTCAGAAAATAGTGAGGAGGATACGGAAGAAGTCGCTGATGTTGCATTTTCATCCTTCGTTCCTTTTACCAGAGCCAACATGGCTGTTGCAATTGAGAATCTGATAGAATTCCATTGCGACTCAATTGACAATGATTCTCTGAATGAAGAGATCATCCCATTGATAGATCTGGACGCCATCCTCAAAATAAATTCTGAAGTGGAGGCACAATTCAAAATTGTATCAGCATTTGGAAGACGAGTCAGAATGAACAACAAAATCATGGAACTAGATAGAATAGTCCTCTCACTTACTATGGAAAGAGACCTACTATCTGGAGACCTGACAAAGCACTAGAAGATGTGTGTGAACTTACTCAAAAGGAGTTGGAAGTTGTAATGAAGAATGTGAAATTACTCATCCCCGGTACTGGCAATCTGGAAAAGGTTCTGGACACTCAAAAAGTTCCAACTGGGAAAACGAGTGTTGGTTACATTGATCTTGACAACCCAAAGTTTCTTGGAGATACTATGATAACCATATCGAATAAAAAATGGATATTCAAGGGAGTCGAAATTCCACTTGACTACTCTCAGATCCAACTACCTCAGGATCAGGTATATCCTAGTTGCAACTCAAATACACTTAATTCTAACTCTACTCATTTCAACAGGTCACAAAGAGGGAGGTTTGTTATAACTTGCTACCACTGTGGTGTTCAAGAACATATATGACCATACTATAACCAGCTGTGGGAAACGCAACACCCAATTCAGAACAACCAACCTAAAGTGGTTTAGAAGAAGAAAAGGAGAAATCGGAAGAAGAAGAAAACCAAGCAAAGTGCATCCCGAGTTGCAACTGAGATACCTGTAAAATAAGTTTCGGTTGAGAAATCCGCCATTACTCTTTACATGTCTTACTGCTTGCAACTCTACTTCTCAACGTACCTCTTACTCTAACTCCTGGTTTTTTGATAGTGGTTGTTTTAGGCACATGACATGAGATAAGAACATTTTGAGTAACTTTATTCATGAACGAAAATGAGATGTCATTTTTGGAGATGGTAACCGAGGGAAAATACTTGGAAAGGGAATGCTGAATGTGAAGGGCTTTGCTAAACTCAGAGATGTATTTTATGTTGATGGTTTGCATGCTAATCTAGTTAGTATAAGTCAGTTGTGTGATGATGATCTCTATGTCAGATTCACTAAAGATGAATGTGAAGTTATTGATCAATTTGAAAATAGAGTTTTGCAGGGACGAAGAAGTACTAAAAACTGCTGCACCATGAAAAATTGGAAAGCTCTTATTAGGTCGCTGACTTACAACTTTAGTGCAGATAATCATACAGATATTTGGCACTAAAGGCTTGGCCACATCAACTTCAAATAAATTGCTAATCTTTTCAAGATTTAAGTTGTACGAGGACTACCTAAAATTGGTCCTAAACCGATGGGAAAGTGTGGTTCCTGCCTTAAAGGAAAACAGAATAAGATCAGTCACACAATGTTGTAACATGCCCTATCTGCAAGAATCCTTGAACTTCTTCACATGGATCTTATAGGACCAATTCAGAAGGATAGTATCTCTGGTAAACGGTACATTGTGTTGATAATTTCTCACGTTTCACTTGGGTAGAATTTCTAAAAGAAAAAAAATTAATCTTTTGTGTTTTTCAAAAACCTTTGCAACACTGTTGCAACTAAAAAAGATTTAACAGTCAAAAAAATCTGAAATGATGATAGGAAAGAATTTGAAAACTCCAACTTTAACAACTACTGCAATGACAAGGGAATCTTGTATGAATACTCAACACCGATCACACCACAACAAAGCAGTGTGGTAAAAAGGAAGAATAGGACACCCGTTGAAATGGCTCGAGCCATGATGACTCGAAAAAGCTTGCTCTTAAGTTTTGGCCAGAAGTAGGGAACATTGCATGTTATGTCACGAACCGTATGTATCTATGTCCAGGTACAACTAAGACATCTTATGAGATTTGAAAAGGTAAACGATCTAGTGTCCACCACTTTCACATTTTTGGTTATGCTTGCTGTGTACTCAATGATAGAGAACCTAGAGGTAAGTTCCAATCCAAATCTAATTTGGGTATCTATGTTGGTTTCTCTCGCAACAGTCACTCATACCGAGTATTTAATATTTGCGCTCAAACTGTAATTGAATCATCTAACATCGAATTTGATGATTACATAGACTTTTCCTAAACCTCTTCAGAAGTTGAGATCACTGAGTTGATTGAATCAGATCAACACTCAGAGGATGATGATGACACAGGAACGAGGACTCTTGGATCCACACCACCAGTTGCAATCGAGCTTGTTGCGCCAACTGTTGCAACTGAACCCAAGGTCACATAAGCTACCATCCATTATCGTGAATTTGATGAAAGAGCATAACACCTGGAGGCTCCTCCATACATAAAGAAGAATCATCCACCTGAAGCAGTCATTGGTGATATGAATGAAGGTATTAGAACTCGTGATTTTCCGAGAAAGAGGTATGATGTACGATTTGTGAGTTACACTTCCAAAATAGAGCCTAAGAATGTGAATGAAGCTCTATTGGAAGAAGCATGGATTAAGGCCATGCAGGAGGAACTAAACCAGTTTGAAAGAAACGATGTTTGGGAACTTGTGCCAAGACCACCAAATGTGAAAATCATTGGTACCAAGTGGATCTTCAAGAACAAGACCGATTAGCTTGGAAACGTTGTTCGAAATAAACCAAGGCTTGTTGCACAAGGCTACACCCAAGTAGAGGAAGTGGACTATGATGACACATTTGCACCAGTTGTAAGACTGGAATTCATTCGTCTTTTACTTACTGTTGCATGTGTCTTACGCTTTAAGCTTTTTCAAATGGATGTCAAAAGTGCTTTTCTAAATGGGTTTCTTAATGAAGAAGTTTTTGTTGAACAAGCCAAAGGATTCATTGATCCCCATTTCCCCACCCATGTTTTGAAACTTAAAAGAGCTCTTTACGGTCTCAAACAGGCACCTCGTACTTAGTATGAAAGACTCACTATTCATATTCTTAAAAAAGATTACACTAGAAGAAGTGTAGATCGTACTTTGTTTTATACGCATTTTGGAACTCATATTCTTACTGCCCAAGTCTATGTCGATGACATAGTGTTTGGTTCCACATCCATTAACGAGTTGCAACACTTTTGTCTCTGTTATGAAAAATGAGTTTGAAATGAGTATGGTTGGTGAACTTACTTACTTCCTTGGTTTATAGGTTAAGCAACATGCTGATGGAATTTTCATCTCTCATACCAAGTATGCCAAGAACCTAAGCAAACGATTTGGACTTGAACATGCTATACCTATGAAGAGCCCCCAGGGATCTACTGATCAGCTCACCAAGGATGAAAGTTGCAACTCAGTGGATCCTAGTCTCCACAGAAGCATGATTGGAAGCCTACTTTATCTCACTGCTAGTTGCCTTGACATTTATTTCAGTGTTGGTGTGTATGCACGCTATCAGGCTGATCTAAAGGAGTCACATCTCAAGGCTGTTAAAATGATAATTAGATACTTTCTGGTACATATAATTTTGGTCTCAGTTACAACTTTAACGATAACATCTCCCTTGCGGGGTACAGTGATGCCGATTGGGTAGGATGTGCAGATGATCGAAAAAGCACGACCGGAGGATGCTTTTATCTTGGAACCAACCTTGTCTCATGGTTCAGTAAGAAACAACACTCTATAACTCTTTCTACAACAGAGGTTGAATATATTGCTGCAGGTAGATGTTGCACTCAATTGGTCTGGACGAAGTAAATGTTGCAAGACTATGGTATTTCTTAAAATGAAATTCTACTGTATTGTGATAACACAAGTTCCATTAACATTTCTAAAAATTAGTTCAACACTCTTGTACTAAGCATATTGACATAATATATCATTACATTAGAGAGTTGGTTGAAGCCAAAACTGTTGATTTGCATCATGTGTGTACTGACCTTCAACTTGTAGACATTTTTACATAGGCTCTCGATGTTACACGATATGAGCACCTTCGTAAATCGTTGGGACTCTGTCGTATGTGAATTGCAACAGGGACACTGTTGCAACCAAGGGTGACTTATCTGAACTTAATTACTTATTCCTTTGATATTAGTGGTCCCTTGTTTTTGATATGGTCCACATGTTTCCCCTAACTGAATCATTGTTGATAACAAAAAATCAAATTTTAAAAAATCACAAAAATGGTATATTAAAAAAATGGAAAAACCCCAAAGGGTGATCTATCATTAGCCATTCTCACAGGCTTTCAGTTACAACTGGAAAGAGCTACCTGACCTAAAAGAAATAAGTGTGAAAGCTATCAATTCTTATCCCACGCGTCTACTCATTGAAAAGAGCTACCTTGTTCACAGATGTATCAGAATGAAAGCTACCGGTTGAGTTTGTTCGTGTGTCAAGTTGCAACTGAGGAGAACATGTGATATCATTCTTTAATTAGACTCATTATCTTGATGGAATTTCTAATTAGTTTCGGGTAATTTCCTTCCTTTGGGACTCCTTCTCACTGTTTTCAATTCCACTTAACTTGTGGGGTCCTATCTTTTTATCAATTGTGTTTCCTTTTGGGTAACCATAAGAGATTTTGTAGTGTTTGTTAAGATGAGATTCTATTACCTTATGATTATCTCAACACGATTTGTGCATATCTATATTTTCAATTTTTTTATCTCATGATATATGCTTAGATGGAATGATTGGCTTGGATTAGGAGATTGGATTTTGGTGGGAAAGTTTCCCTCCTAATTTGTAGGGCATTGAGAGTCTATTTATTACACATATACCCCATCACATCTCTCTTATTTCTCTCTTACACACATCTCACCCCTTGCAAGTTTCTCTCTCTAGATGGGTGGATCAGTCAAGAAACCTGCCGCCATGCAATTTGATGCTGACGAAGGTCTTACTTTGGAGCCGCTGCAAATAATTCCTGCACCTGATATACCGTCTCTGACTAGTTCAAACAATGAGAAAGATACCGCTCGTCAAACTGAGGAAGAGTTTGCTCACCCTCTTCTATCCACTGCTCCGACACTGGCTGCGTCACTGAAAAGGCGTCTGCTCAGGAGAAAGGGAAGGCAAAAGTGGGTGATACCACCGCCTCCCAGACCGACCTTGAGGGTGATCCTGAAGGTCCTCTTGCTCCACCTGCCTCTACCATTTATGGTGTTGCACTCAGAAAGCAGACAAAGGTTCTAGCTTGGAAATCAGTCTGCGGGTGATGATTGCACATGCTGTCTAAGAAGTCTGCCTCTGAAGCTGATTCTGGCGATGATGAGGCTCACGGTGACTCCCACGAGGGTGACACTGATGTTGAACCCTTGACAAAGAAGCACCAACCCACTCATGTGCCTTAGAAGGCTGCCCCGCTTGCTGTCATGGATCTCTTCACTTTGCCTGATGTTGCAACTGCATCCATAGCCCTAAAGGTTGCCCGGGCTCATTCTGATCCCTTCTGTACTCCTAGGTTCATTTTGCTGGGTATTTGAAGCACACAATTGTTGAGGAACATCCTCTGGACGACAAATCATATGCCAAGACCGACATCCTTACTTCGCATTAGAAACGCGGCTAGCTAGTTGAAACTCAGAAGGCAGCTACACTAAGGTGCTGGTTCAAGAATTCTATGCAAACCTGACTACCTAGTTGGATGCTGATGGCTCTCTCCAGCGCCAATGATTTATTAACGCAAGCATGTATGCACAGTTTTTCGTGAACTTCTTTCTACTGCTATGGGAGTCCCTAAGGTGGACAATGGTGATCTGTCCGAGTTGCGTCTAGCGCGTAATCTGGACAAAGTTGCAATCGAGCTCACGGGCAGACTGGTTAGATCTTGTCCCTCTGGTTCTCTTACCACCAGTAATCTCACCAACATATATGATCTTCTATTTTGCATTCTTGTCTCTCACTGGATGTCGTGCACACAAACATCCACTATGAACGTTGATGTTGCAAGTGTTGTGTTCAGCATCGGTACTGGATTTGCGATTGATTTGGGTAAACTGGTGTTTGAGCGTATCAATCGACATGCTTTTCCCATTTTGCATCTCTCTCTGTTGGTTTCCCTTCACTAATTTAGAGGGGTCTGGTAGCTCATGTCCCGGCATTTAAGGTGAAGAAGGAAGAAGCTCACCTCTGTCTAGCCCGTGTGGGCTAGCTACAAAGTTCTCAACAAGCCACCGCCCTTTCCAGTTGCAACTGGGAGTTCATCCAAGAAAGGCGCCAACTCACTACCTGATGCATCTGCCAGCCTTGAGAGTGGCCACATGGAACTCTCCCGCCTGAACGGTCTGGTTAAGCGGTTGAGCCAGTCGCATGAGGAGATGAGCACGTCCATGGCCCTACTCAATTCAAAACTAGATTACATGTTGCAACAGTCGGGCGCCCTTTGATTTCTTGTGTCAAAAAGTAGGAGAAAGAGTCAAGGGGGAGTTGCAATTAAGGGGGAACACACCTTAGTTTTGAATCTTTTTAAACTCTTGGACAATTTTATTTGTGTTTACGAAAAGGTGCACCAGTGTTGCAACTGCTACTATTTCTACACTTCGATTTTATTATGAACTTTTTGAAGTTTGCTATTTGCTAACCACTTGTGCAGATAAGTCAATGATTTTGACAAAACAAATCAAATGAGGAGATTGTTAGGGCCATTTTCCTCCCAAAAATTAGGCTTCAACCGATCGGCCTAACTAGGATTTAATTGATATCGTTTAATTTAAATCATTACGATAAGTTAATCTTTTAGATGGTAATTATCTTGATTTTATTACCTTATCTTTACTAGATATTATTCTATTTTCTAGATTAACTTACTAGATATTAACTATATCTCATATCTATGTATCTAGATATATTATTAGGCATGTTCGTTGGATATCTTTAATGATCATGCAAAACTTATCGGATATGGCAAGAAGATCGGGTCGAATTGCAACAAGTTTATTGGCGTACTTATCAGATAAGGAAAGAAGATATTCTATGCATTGCAACTAGAGACGTGCTGAAGATTCTGCTCATGCCTATGTAAGGAGGACTCGACATAATTTAAGAAAAAGATTTGAAAAAGATAGTTTGTGATTTCAGTCTTGTATCGAGTCAATGTATTTTAGCGATGAATATTATGTCAAAAGAACTTTGGGCAAGGTTGATGTTCTTCGACTCAATCGAGTACACCGAAAATAGTTAAGGGTTAGGTATTGCAACTGCAAATTAGAGGGAGTCTAGATTTGAGTTGAAGTAAATCTTTTCATTGTAATTCTAATGTGGGGTACTGTTTGAGTCAACATTTGGGTGCAAACCCCATGGACTAGTACTATTTGGACCAAACCACGTAAAGACCTTGTAATATTTATTGCTTTATGTTTAACTGTCTTTTATTCCAATTGCAATAGTAAAATAGGTTTTAAATATTAAAGAACTGTCATCTATCTTACTTTCAAATACAGTTGCAACTATTGTCAAGTGCAATTAGATTTGTTACAAGTAATAGATCCAAAATCTTTCAGTATATCTAGGCGATTAATTACATATAGACTATCGTTAATTAGTTTAGCGACTATATTTTCATTGCAAACACATCATACATGGCTACATATTTAGTTAAGAAATGAAACCTCATGCACGATCGAATAAACCATTGTAACGTCAACCAGGTATACGATGCGTTGTCACAATATATGTTCAACAGGGTGATATCGTGTCACCACCAAAGCAAAGCTGGAAGCCAAGTGTCAATGATATAGCTACATGATAGCAATTTGTCATGTAATAACAAGTGTCATCCGCCACATGCCGCCGATAGAAGTAGTGTATAAATAATGGCCCAACGGAAGGAAGAAAGACAAGTTTAAAAAAGGATGAACTATTAAAATTAGAAGTAACATCTTCTAATATTTTTCAGGTACGCTCAATAGGCCAGGATCGATATGTTCCGAATACTTATATAACCATTTCCATTCGTTTTAGAAAGGAAATGTGTTAACATATAACTTCAAAAAAATCTATGATGCATTAATCAAATCTAATCATTAAACTAATCTAATCGTTTGATAAAAAACGTTAGTGCAACATCAAAAGATATAAGCATCGGAGTATAATTAAGTATCGGAGTACCAGACTATAGAATATAAGTATAAAAGTATCAGATAGTTGAAGTGTCCGGGCAACATTTCATAAAAATAACTAGGATCCTGTTAACTTGGAAATCATCAAACCTGAAAGCTCAGTTGCTAAGATTAAATGAATAATTAGGTGTATATGTTATGAACAGTTTAACTTATAACGTGGGACTGATCCGCGTGACCGTAACGATTCGTTAAATTACCATATTACTAAACTAAACTAATTAAGTAATTACAGATTTTGACTATATCTAACCTTTACACCTATGATATCATGTCATTAAGTCCGAAAGTTAGCATTGCCGGCATCTTTTCCTTTTCATCAAATTTGAACTAATTCTTTGTTTTTGATAGTAAAATTTGTTGAAGCATGGATAGTACATTCACTAGCTTCTAAATGTTGTACGGCGTTGAGTTAATTGGTGTTCTATTAACGAGAGGAACAATAGACATTAAATATTTGTTTATAGAGCATATGATATATTTTACGTCCTGTGCTAAGTGAAATTTAAATTTGTCCGAAGCAAACACGGGGTGTTACACCAAAAACCCTTCCTTATATTTAGGAGACAATCATGCACATTTACACGCCTGAAGCTTCGTCTAATCACAAAAAAAAAACTATATTATTAAAATGATTACATAAATATAAGATGTCGATTTTGATGAATCTATCTCCTTTGTTTCTTTTCAAATTTCAATAAGAGGTGTTTTTATAATTATCCAAAACTTCGTAGGAATATTCCTAAAATGGATTATTTTCTTAATCTTTAGTATAAGGTGAAACCGTAGGGAGAGATGGGATCTATACTATCTCGTCCTAAATCTTTCGAGATATTATAAAACTGTGCCATGTATAACACTATACTTAGTTATTGCGAAAATAATAAGAAGACGAAACAAAGGTTAAGTGATTTAGTGCATTATTGTCTGCTGACTTGGCAGGCTGATGAAATATAACACATCATGTTGATTCTAGACTACGCTGGAACCAATTTTTTCTTTAGCACACATGTACTCCAAGCGACGCGGTGAGGGGACGAATAGATGTTTCATGATTTCGGACCGAACAGGGGTTATCCCAAGCTGCCTACATCCCCTTGAGCGAATCAAGCCGAACATAATTCATTAGGTATAGGTTAGTTGTATAATCAAGTATAATGGTATGTCGAGTATCTTGTGGATATCGAATGTTATGTCTAATGTGATATCAGGGATGAGATCGGGGGACCTCCTACGTCGAGGATGGTGCCCTGATGGATGTCGGGTATGATATCGGGTATTATGTCGGATATGATGTCCAATGATAGGTCAAAGATATATATCAGAGATATATATCGATTATTATGTCGAATCTGACATCGGGAATGCTCGGTATCAGGTGTACAGTGTCTGAGGATACTTATTGCTCTCTTTGGTTAGCGAACCCCGAATATTTATAGACCTCGAGATGCGGGGACCACTGTACTATATCAAATGTTATATTCGATATATATATTAGGGGCCATCCCCGATATAAATGAACATGGGCTTTGCCCATGGGCCAACCCAATACGGAAATTACACATATCATGTAGTCCCCCAGTTTA
The DNA here is from genome assembly GCA_948329865.1 of Linaria vulgaris. NCBI lineage: Eukaryota > Viridiplantae > Streptophyta > Magnoliopsida > Lamiales > Plantaginaceae > Linaria > Linaria vulgaris. The sequence goes on along the minus strand of OX415249.1, from coordinate 6,347,121 downwards.
GGAGTTATCATTCTAGATGATAATTCGTAAACTTGATTTGTATGTTCGAGTATATTATTGAGGGATACCCTTCACTCCCCCTAGTTTTTGAGTTGCATGAACAACAAATTGGGATAGTGAAAATAGAGCTCGGATACTCCCCCATTTTTCTAGACAATTTGGTTAAGGTGGAAGTTGAAAATTCAGTGAGGATAGGTAGATATCAAATATGCGTTTGTGATATCTTCACAATATGGAAGGCATCTATTGCCGCCGGGCCCAAGTGTGGTTATTATATAAGTTGGGCCCTTTCATTTGTCTAGATGCAGATATTTGTTGAAGTGACCGCCAGCACGTAAGTAGAGGCCGTAAACTCTATTTGCAGTTACGTTTGCAAAAGATATAATGTAGACTTGCTTAATGTCTAGGATTGGCTCTCGATGCGATGATCTTTAAATGTGCCAGCAGCCATCAAGGTTGTTACCATTCGATGAGATTTTTGAGACGTGTTACTTTAAGATGCATTGCTACTCTATAATCACTTAAGGAAGTGCATTTCGAGTAACATGCCCATATTCGATGCAAATGACTATATGAAGGCGGATGCGGCCCGTGGTCGCAAGAGGGCTATGTCAAATAGCATGCGTACCAAGGTGGGTGCTTCACCATTTCGTATGATGGGTTGATGGGCTAGAGGGCCCATAATAATATAGGGACAAATATGTCTTAGCCGGAGGTAGTGTAGGACACGGGAAGGTTGTTCTTCGAACGATTCCGTCATTGCCCTAAAAGTGTTATAGCTAGAGACAAACTGGACCGCTTAGGGTCTTGTATGTGCAATGTTTGCATATTCTTGTGATTATAGCATGCGATTGTGTATACGTGACTATTTATGACAATCAAGTTTTTCCTAACCTTGCGTTAGGTTGCCGGGTGATTGAGAGACTCAGGGTCACTGATGAGAACGCTCTTTACTGCTTATTATGATTTTGCCCCCATAACAATTTGGGATATGTGAAAATATTTGAATGTTCTAGCCCGGTCATAGCGTTAATGTGGTTGGGTCTCGCGTTTGGTGAGGTGGGTTCGTAACCGACTCAAACTTTGTAGGTACCTCTTGAGTTATTCGAGTACTTTATCAGATATAGTATCTTACTGCGCTTCCATTACCTTTATAGGTAGATGTAGTTGACATCGTATCACAAATGATTCTTGTTATACCTTGAGAGGTATGATCTATGATAACGTGTTCAGTGTGCCCTACAGCATGAATAACATGCAGAGAATATTGCATTGTATTGTGAGTGGTAAATGATTTGAACACCGTGCAAGGTATGTTGCACTATACCATAATTGGGTAGTTTCTAGCTAAAGCTATTGTAGAGTGTAGCTTTAAGTATTATTACATCTCACACGTGGTGTTGAGCTATCACCAGCGCAGAGTGTAGATATGATAATGCGGAGCCTAATGGCGTTGTCGAGATTCTCAAGAAAAAGAGTCTCATGTTGATTGGCGTAAAGTGTGAGTCAATCATGGACCCCCAATGTAATTTACGTAGCATAGAGGTCCGCGTTTGAATTATGGGAGAGAAGTGCTCCTTGTTAGGAAACTTGTCTTTATTAGGAATTTTCTCCTCTTAGCGCATCCCCTCAGAGTGAACGCCCGATGAGGCTTATCAATTTGTAGTTGCAGTCCTTCTGCTATTTTCGTAATAATTGGTCGATGCCTTGTTGCGGGGCCTTACCTTTGTATTTTATGGTGAACGGTGCGCAATATCCCGTAGGATTCATAGCTTTTTGCCCCTTTCGGGTTCGCTCCTCCGTATCTCTGTGGATAGGGGATTCAATATCCCGTAGGATTGCAGATTTTCACCCCTTTGTTGGCATGGGGTCGCTAATTTCCTGCCATTTATCAAGGATAGCACAACATGCAATGAATATATATTGATATAAATTTCTCAATAAGTTAAAAACTAGAAGATGGATAGTTTTCGGTAAACTCATTTTTATCTTGATGGGTGGGGAATGTGTTCCCTCCTCGCCTTTATTGGTAGGAGATGTCGTTGTCGAGATTTATAAAGAAAAAGTGTGTGTCGCAATATTGAAACTAAGAGTGTGAGTGGCGCTATGTCGCCTTTGCTATGCTTGTCTAATAGCCTTTTGATAATCGTAATCTTTGTTTTACTATTTTGTTTGAATATTCAATTCTTGAATTCTATCATTTGCCGTGGGTAGACATATGTTGTCATACATTGTATGACAAATATGAAGGTTAAGGTGTTTGCTGGCATATCATCATAGGATAAGAGATAAATCGACTTGTTAAAGTATTCTCCAAATTTCCCGTAGGGTAAGAGATATTTTTACCCGTAAGGGTATTCTCTGCCTCATTCTGTAGGATAAGGCATTTGTGATCCTGTTAGGGTGTTCTCTGCCATTTCTGGTAGGATATGATTTGAGGTATTTTCTGCCTTTTTTCTTAGGCGAATCGATTGATAGTAAAAAAATGATTGAAGTCAAGTAAGGTCGCAATGATAGTAAAAATCATATGAAATATCATTTGGAAAAGTTAGAGCCCATCATGGCGGACTAGAGGCTCCCAAGCCAATGTTTATAAATGATGGTTAAAGTCTATATCATTTATAGGTCCAATGAGAGATGTCAACATTCTCTTCCATGTAACTTAAATATGCGCTTTATCAATCTTAAAGAGGATAAGATATGTCATGAACGATAAGTCATCGTAAGGAAGGCATTGAACTAAAGTAATTGTGAATGCGATGATGGACGCATAGAAGTTTTTTGACATTCTTAGGTCTGCCCCTAGTGCGTATTAGGCCGTTTGCTTGCGCTACTAAGTATTGTAGGTTGGTCACCCTTTAAAAGAGTTGCATATTTTATGATGATGTAAAGCGTAGCATATTATGCTGCTTGGAATTATATTTTGGCTAACACTTCTTGTGCTCCAGATCGATTTATTTAATCAATGCATCCTCATATATTTGACAGTAGTTGTTCATTTTGAACGTTGTATTGTATATCTTATAGCCGCAGCAGTATTGTTAGAGATCTCATTAGCAATGATAATTTACCGTTTGTGCTGGTTTCATTTAGAAATTAACAATATATGTAAAGGGTAAAGTCATATCGTACCGCGTAGAGTGGATTGCGTTTAAATTAATTGACCAATGTGGGTAAGATGTTAACCATCATAGTGAATATACATGATGTAATCACTGCGACTGCAACATGTTTTAGAATTTGGTCTTTTTCTTGACTCTCGTCTTGCACGCAATAGTGACCGTGTTTCTCATTGTAAGATTAGTCGCAATACGGTGATGGGTGTAACGTCATTGCAATAAAATTATGGTATGAATGATTTATTCATTTAATCGCGTCATCACACTATTTATGACCATCTAGCAGTATTCTGCCATTATATATTTGTTATCTTCAATTTATTATAATTATGCGGAGTATGCGTCTAGCTAACTGCTTGACCTTTGGATCATCGGGCCAGATTTAGAGGAGGTATTTGCAATAATTATATACCCTTGAGAGTCGGGGTTTCATTTTAGTGCTTTACTACGCTATAAGAGACGGGGTACCACATAGGTACTTGTCTTGGTACCGTATGAGGCAGTGATACCATATAGGTACTAGTCGTTGTGCCTTAAGAGGCGGGTTACCACGTAGGTACTTGATGTTGTAATATGGTTCATCTTTGTTCATTTCTCTCTGGATTAGCACGAGCGTGTCATCTCATATTTGTGCGCAAATTTTTGCGATTTGCGTGGTGTCTCAAAGTAAATTATTTATTTGTAATATATAAAGGAATACTTTGTAATGAATCATGTATTTGATTTGTTGTCATTTCAATTAGGGTACCTCGTGGGTGCATGATTCATTGTCATTTAAGGTAGGGTACCGCGTAGGTACATGTTTTGTTGCCATTTTAGGCAGGGTACCACGTAGGTACTTATGTCTCTGCCATTAGGCACGGTACCGCGTAGATACAGATTTATTTGCATTTTAGGTTTGGTACCACGTAGGTAAATATTCTTCTTGGCAGTTTAGGCATGAAACTGTATGGTAGACATTGCTCTACCTTTTTGGCACGTTACCATGTAGGTAGATGTGCCCCTTGCCATTTTTAGCATGTTTCCTAAAGGTACATGTTCTCTTGTCATTTCGGGCATACTAATGTATAGGTAGTTATCACTCTGGCATTTTTGACATTTTACCGTATAGGCAGATGTGTTAACAAGCATAAGGGGCATGCATGTATTAACTTAAAACAAGGAACTCCGAAGACTTGAGCCACAAGAGCCGCCTCGAAGCACATAGGAGAATGGATTTTGCAATCAAAACCTTCTCCAATTCTCCTTATATGAATTCAATTTCAAAAGAAATGCTAATCTATCAATTATATTGTCATTTAACAATGCAGATGCAAGCATAATCTCATCTTTATGCAGGACCTAAAATAGGTTCACTCCAAATATGAAAGGAGGGATGGAGACTCTGCCCAAAGCGGCACGAGATACCGTAAATCCAGAAGAAATAAAGGAAGGGACGGAGACTCTGTCCAAAGTGTCACGAGATACCGCAAATCCCAGACATGAAAACGTACGAAAACTCTGCCCAAAGCGGCACGAGATACCGTAAATCCAGAAGAGATGAAAGAATGGACAGAGACTCTACGCAAAGCGGCATGAGATACCGTAAATCTCGCAAAACGAAGGAAGGTACAAAACCTATGTCTAAAGCGGCACGAGATACCGTAAATCTAGCAAAATGATGGAAGGGACGGAAACTCTGTTCAAAGTGGCACGAGATACCGCAAATCCTACAAAATAAAAGAACGGACAAAAACTCTGTCCAAAGTGGCACGAGATACCGCAAATACCACAAAATAAAGAAAGGGACAAAAACTCTGTCCAAAGTGGTACGAGATACCTCAAATCCCGTAAAATAAAGGTAGGGACAGAAACTCCATCCAAAGTAGCAAGAGATACCACAAATCTGGCAAAATGGAAGAAGGATCAGGAACTCTGTCCAAAGTGGCACAAGATACCGTCAATCCCGAAAATAAAAGGGGTCGGACACGACGTAAAAATTATCGCGAGATACCGCAATCCCAAAAAAACAACGGAACAAGTGCTATATCATAGTAGTGAAACATTAATCTTACGTTGCAAGAGATGCATATACCTTCATAAACACGAAGGACGCTCTAATTGTCAAAATAAGGTAAAATGCAACAATAGCGATTAAAAGAAAAGGCAACCAATATGGGCGAGCAAACAATAAGAAATAACACGAATAACGTGCAAATCCAAAAAAGTAATTCACATTGTTCAAAAAATTAGAAAGGCATCGCAGCGCCGGAAAATAAAATAAAGATCATTCATTATTAAATTAAAGACCGAAGCATTCAGGCATCGACATCATCCTCATATTCGGAGGAAGGATAGACATGCGAAATCGGGGGCAGTGAAGAAATTCCCCGATAAACGAGTTTTTCGCTCTCCAGAAGTACGACGAACTCGTCCGGAGTAGCTGGGTTGTCATTCGCGGCAGGAGGAAGAATCTCTCTGTTAGGCCCCACTGATAGATCAAGCCAAGCAGGGTCGAAGTGCCCACGAACATATTTAGTGATATAGAACTGTTGCACCGTGAGCACTTGAGCTTCTCGGGCCTCCCGGGCACCCCTCCGAGCACTTATCTCTCAAAAGGTGGTGCTTCGGAGGAACTTCTCGGCGATTTCAACCCGTTTCTAAGCAGAAGGGACATGTACAACACAAATGCGATTAACAAGAAAGAATAACAAAATTAAAAAATAAAGATTTCACCTCAAGTAAAATTACTATACTTCACTGAGGCCGCGAGTATATCCTATCTCCTCTGCACGCTCTTACTTTTCTTTTTCGATCGCCAGTTCCTTCTCAAGCAAAGCAACTCATTTCGCCAGGTCCCCATTGCCAGAAGAAAGATTGCTAACTTGCATTTGAAGCTGATCGAAAGCCGCATGTGCAAGGCTCGCTGCTTCTCTTTCACCGGAAGCTAGCGTTGCATACTCCTTCATCTTCTGCAGTGCCTTCACTTTGTCCTCAAGAGCAGCCCTCAATGCATCGGGGTTAATGCAATGAAAGTCAGCACAAGCCTGATGTTGTCCATGAGCCTGGACTAAACCAACAAACATAGCGTCTACTATTTCGCCACCCTGGAAAGAAAACATCACGGGAATGAAGAGTGTTGTACAATGAGATACCTATGTAATACAATGTAACCATATTATAAAATATTACCGCGCTTAAAAGATGAAGAGCGTTACGCTTAACAATCTTCCTCTCTTCGGCCGAGACGGGATGAGGAACTGCAAGATTTAGAAGGAAGAGCTTCAAGGCATCGATCGCCTCTTTCTCCAAAAGCTCGAACTCCCCCATGCGGGCCCGTGAACCGTGGCTCGGCCCTGCCCTAGTGCTAGTGCCCTTCGCAGCAGTACAACCTCCAACACCCCCGGTTTATGAGCGAATCTGATGGACCCTCCTCCTTTTAGCCTGAGCATCATTTTCAGCATTAACACCATGTTCGGCTGCAGCTTTATCAGCACCTCCTGCATGGTTGACATCGTCAGGTGGGGGAGTAATCGCGCGACCTTGCCCCAAGATATCCTCAAAAGGATCTCTTGAATCCTCAACGGGCGCCGACACCAATCCATCGGCTCCTGGTTTCTTACTCTTGCTTTTCCTTTTCCTTGGGGGGGAAATCGGGGGAACAATAGTTGTGTGAGAACCTTCATTCTCAGCATCCAGAGCTTGATTGATCCTGGCGTGGCGGTTCATGATGAATTTGCCTAAAAAGAAAAACACATATTAGTATTATCATAACAATGAAAACGAAACACTAGACCAAGTAATAAATGCGGAATATATACCCAGAGTAAACCTCCCATCATAGGGAACTGGAGATAATCCAGCCAAAGACAACACGTGATTCTCGACGAGTTTCTTAACATTAAACTGGTGATCGCGAACTAAGTTGGGAACAAAATTACAGTCCCATGAAGGTGGGCGCACACCAGGCGGTATTGCAACCTTAGCACCACCAAACCAATCACGACAATATACCGCGAACTCTTCCTCATAACTCTCCTGAACATATAAAAAACGATTCTTCCAATTCTTCCCATAGCTACTGGCCCCGCCACTCAAAAACTTGTGGTTCCCCAGAGCCTTCACGTGGTAGAAGCCTACCTCCTTCTTACAAACCTCGAAGAGAGCCCAACACTGATCAGCACCCTGAGGCTTGTGTAAGGCCTTCATCAGGATGAAAAAACCGATGATTTGCCCGAACGAGTTTGGCGTCAACTGGCTAGCACAATCTCGATGGATCTCATAATGAATTTGACCTCGATAGGTATGGGAAATTGCAACCCATTTGCCAGTTCACCTACAAAATTCGTGAGATGGTCAGGTGAGGGTGAGTTCATGCGCTCGTTCGGACCAGAAATAACTAATTTATACCTATTGGATATATTAAACATTTCGCACAGTAACGAGCGACTATGTTGCAGTCGTGACACATAAGTCTTATATGCCATCCCTGGGACCTCCGCGTAGTCATCAATTTTCCTATTAATGGCTTCTATATCCTGACAGGCTTCACTCGACGCACGGTTATCTTTCGATAAAGAAGTTTGCGAATTATCATCCTCACCTTGCGAAGACGACGGATCATCGCTGAGATGATCACCCCTAGGCGAATCGACATAATCAATGTTGATAAGCTCATTCTCACTTCCTCGAAGTATATTTGGACCCGCGGGATAGCGGCCCCCCCAAAGATTTGATTGAACTAGAGCTTGAGCCGCTATTAGACTCATTCCCTGGGGTGGACTCAGATCTCACCATCTTGATGGACACAAGCTGTAATAAAATAAAAATAAAAACGACAGACTACGCGCGAATACATCACTCTCGGCACTTACGACGTCTACTCAACAGTTTCAATTAAACATTTCAAAAGCAAAAATATTGTGCCTAGAAGAATAGGAGCATAATCGGTTACTTTCTTAGAACTGGAAATTCAGCAACGATTGACACGCAAATTGCCTGAAAAAAGTACGAAAAACGTTAGACGAAACCAAAGGCGAAACATTTTCATCCAGCAAAAAAGCATAAAAAAATTCCCTAAGGCAATCGATCGAACAACAATCGTTCGATATAGTTAACATCAACAAGAACCATTCGATGGAGTGTGTATCGAACCACACTTGTTCAATGCTATTTATAAATTAGCTTCTCCAGCATCTTCCCCCTTTATATAGACGCGAAAAGGGCCCACCAGGCCAGTTAAAATACGCATTGAATCGTCCTGATTCGATGCACGTCTAAGCATCGAACGAACATGGTTCGATTGAACGGTGAAAATACACAATATCAGCATCGAACCATCATTGCTCGATGCAGCCCACCAGATCGAACAAAGAGTGTTCAATCTGGGATAACTATTTATTAATAAAAGCTTCTATAACAAAAACACTAAAATGCACGTCTTTCAGAGCATGTATCCCAATCGGGGGCATGATTTTCAACATTATCAAAAGAAAAGAGCGCCAGATCCAAAATACAATTTACAAGTTTGGAACTCGAGCTCTGATCGACATCGTCTCCCAAACTGTGAGACTATATGATGGGGGTATTTTGGAAACGGCCCACTAATAATATTGGGCTGGCCCAAGAAGCAAGCGCAAATGGAAGAGTGCATCGAACATGCCAGATTCGATGCTAAACAAGCATCGAATGAACATGGTTCGATATAATAGGTGGATCGAACCATAACCGTTCGATGCACTTTCCCTAGCTTCCAGTGGGTCCACGGAACGGGGGTTATAAATACCTCGTCCCTTGACATTCTTGGGACGTTTTTCCAACTAGCATCAATTCAATGAGTATCGAACGGTCAACACTCGATCGAATTCCTCGAGTTCGATCGAAATCCCAGTGTTCAATACACTACGCTTGATCGAAACAGGCGAATTCGATACACAAATAATCAGATCATCAGTACATCGAAGAAACCTAGTTCGATACACTTATATACATCGAAGAGCCAAAGTTCGATATTGGACCGTGAAGTTGATACCGTATCGAACATACCCGATTCGATACAAAATGATCGGACCCTAGCCGTTCGATACGCATTCTATTCTTAGGAATTTTATTTATAAAGTTTAGTCAACTTGTAATAGGTGTTCCAGAGCAAGCTAGTGCGCATTATATTTGGTTAACATTATTTTGGTAATTGATTAGCCTATTGTAATTATTACAATGTTTTGTTACCCTGACGAAATAAGAGCAAAATAACATGAATAAAAAAATCAATTATTTAGTAAATATAAATATAGAAAAGGCCGAGATTTTGTTCCATGCCTATCAAACACAATTACCAGCTACATCATTGTATACATCTGTGCCTTGGAAATATGAATTTTAAAGTTGTCAAGTCTCTTTCAATACTTGCTCGATCAACCTAAAATATGATCTAGATGCCGAATAAATAAATTCAATCAACGCATAACATCTAAAATACTACTGCCTCATTTCAATTTTTTGCAACATGACTTTCCCCATAAACTATAGCAAAAAGGCATCATTTGGACATTATGAAGTAAGTCAATGAAGGTGATTGGATCGATTATTTAATTAATTTTTTAATATGTCCGTCTTTTACGCCAGATAGAACATAGTATAATAGGGGCCCTTATGAGCGAATATTCACCTGCGAAACCCAATAACAAGTTAGTAGGAGTAAAATAGGAATTAAAAATTGTAAGGAATTGAATGAGAGTTTTTAAATTGGGTGGACCTTATTGGAAAATATGATAGGTCCAAATGAAGCTGATTGCTGCACTACTAATTAATGGTTATGTTCCTATCACAAAAAGGTTTTGCGTCATCATTTCCCCGACGTAATTCTAGTAGTTTTGGGCTTTTAATTTGTTTAGTTAATCTCTCTGTCTACTCATATTCATTTTTTAAATCAATAATGAAAAATGACTTCCTGGGGATATTCCATTCCAGTGAGAAACATAATATTGTTAAACTTATCAACAAAATAAATAAATAAATAAATATGTTATCAATAAGTTAGTTCTGCAGAGTATTTTATATTTTACTTCAGATATCAGACTAGAATTAACAACCATGGGATTATAAATAATTGTTTATTAATATGAAGTGCTTCACAAGTAGTGGTATTAGTGTATTTCAAATATATTTAAATTTTAGAATATTTAGAAAAATTTCTTATCAATATTGGATCATAAATTTTACGCGCTCCCATGTTATATTAGGATATATTGAAATATTTTTGTTTCTGACTCTATAAGGACATACGTTTATTTTCAACGTTCATTTTTAACTACAATTTTCACAAAAGTGATTTTTTTTAAAATATTAAAACGAGTTTTTAATATTTAGATGATCGAAGCAAAATCGAGACTTTCATCCAAGCGGATTCATATATACTATTAAAGACTTTCATCCAAGCGGATTCATATATACACGTTAATGCCATTAAACAACATTAAATAATAAAGACAATGTTGTGAATATAGTTTGTGTTCCAATTGTCAATTAATCAAGAAAATGAAATGTATTTTGTATCCAATCAATAAAACCATACATATAGGAACGTACAAAAAGCAAGTAACCAACATCAAATGACACACTAAATTAGGACACAAATTCCATTGAAAACTAATTTATATATGAAGCCATATCCTCTAAGCCTTCCAATAAACTAAAACGGACAGCCGTTATGTCAAGGTCAATGTAAGTACAACTTATTGATCGGGTCCTCTAGAGTTCATGTAAACATTAATGCATTTGACTAATTGCATTTTAATAATTAAATATCAGGTATTGATCATCACTTGATGAGGAATAACATGTATAGCATAAATTAGTTGCTAGCCTATCAAAACAGATAGCCAGCAGGAGAAAAATAAGAGTGAGCACAGTAGAAGGAATATACTGTATTTATTTATTTTTTAATGATGTTTGCAAATAACTTTTTTGCATGAATAATTTAACACGAATAAACGGGATATCAACCAATGTAACTCTCACAATTTGGAAAAATAGCACATAAATCTCTTTAATATTCGTAATCTTTTTTAATGCACGAACATAGACACATGAATACACGTGCTACGAACTCAAAATAAACGCCTATTAATTGGTGTGTCCGATACAGACATGAACACACCGACACGACATATACATGCACGAATATGTTTTTTGGAGTGTCAATGTATCACGCGTCTAAACTCCTTATTGTGGCCTTAAAACTTCCCATGCATTTCTTTTTGTTAAAATCTTAGAGAACTACATAACTATTCGTGTCAAATAACTAAATTACCCTCAAGTTTGTAAAATGCAGAGTACATTTATTTTTTATTTTTTTGTTATACTAGTTTCTTGAGGAAAGAAAAGAGGCGTACCATCTATACTTCAATGCTAAAACACGAATAACATTTGATTACTAAGAGGTAGTAGATAATTATTTGCATATAATATTTCGTAATAAATATAATATAATAAATAAGTCATGCAGTGTTTACTGATTGAAGCACATCATTCTCCACTTAAAATGCCTTATTAAGTGGAGAAAAAACTTCTCTTTATTAACATGGACGAATTATCAAAAATGCCCGCTAACTTTTTTTTTTCAATCTTAAATGCCCGTTTTTTCAAAACATGCTAAAAATGCCCTGTATCTTTTAAAATTTCTACTAAAAATGCCCGAAATAAAAAATAAGCACAAAAAAGCCTATTTTGTCTGAAAAATAATGATAAAAATGCCCTGTATCTTTTAAAATTCTACCAAAAATGCTCGAATTTTAAAACGCGACTTTTTGATTCAGCAGCACGTCTCTTTGACTCGGATGCCACGTCGGATAAAATGTTCGAATTTTTAACATCGGACATTTTTGTTATAAAATTTAAAACTTAACGGGCATTTTCAGCAGGTTGGGAAAAAACGGGCATCTAAGATTGAAAAAAAAAGTTTGCGGGCATTTTTGATATTTCGTCCTATTAACATTAATCCAAGACCAAACCCAGACGATGTGGGACAATATTTCTCAACACGCCCCCTCACGTGTGGTCGGGTAATTATCTTCGGTGCCATCACGTGAGTAGATCGCGGAGCCCAACATATGTCTTGGGTTGACTCTGATACTATATAAAAATTAAAGTCCATTATTCTCCACTTAAAAGGCCTTGTTAAGTGGAGAGAAAACTTCTTTTTAATAACATTAATCCAAGAATATTTCTCAACATTTGGAAATCATTCGGGCTTAAGATGGCTCCCAAACTAACGAGCGTTGGTATATCAATAGTTTAAACAATATAATAGCTTTTTTAAACGAGAAAATTAAACACAAAAAGTAGTCTCGCTAATGCTTACCGAATGTAGACCACTTTCTATATAAATTAAACGGGAAAATGACTATGTAAAAAGTTTAGGTGACTAGAAGGGATCTTCGTGAGTAGTTTTTAAAACCACCAAGAAGTCTTAAAGAAGAAAAAAATTATAAGGTGATTTTGTACAAAAGTTTTAAATGACGCCACAGTTTTATTTTATGCATTTCTTCTAAGATTAGCGGTACTAATAATAGTCATAGGTTTAATATTTAATCAGATCGGCCGGCATGCTCTCTATAAATGAGGCAATCATCTTCTCCGCCTGTCGTTAGGCTAACAAATCAGATTCTGCCGCAGTTTTAATGGAACGGTAATTATGGGATATTAATAGATGCCATGTTGTAATAAAATGGAGTTACATCGCTTTACTGAATCCGGAAGCAGTAAATCAAGTGGTGCCATAAAAAGTGGCTAAAATATAGAAATTTGGATTTAAGAGTCATAGTGATTTTATGTATTTTTTATTACACAAGAAAACATGTATCCAATTTCTTAAGACTTAATTTATTCAAATATATGAAAGAGTTGTTGGTTGTGGAGACGAGCGGTCAGCGTAGTTATTTTGGTCTTATTTCGGCACGGTAATAAAACACAGTAAAATAGTACAATTGAAATGTAAATAACCAAAATAATGCTATCCAAATTTATTATCGGACTAGCTTGGTCCGGAACACTTATTACAAGCTTACTAGGTTGAAATAGTAAATTACAAGATAAAAGTAGCGTATCAAATTTCAGGCGTTCGATGTTGACGTGTCGAATGACCTCTGTTCGATGTGAGATGCTTAGCAAGGAACCTGTATCGAATTCCAGAATATCGAATCTATAAGATTCGATGTCACCCACTGTATCGAATTCGATATGATCTTATACGTGTCGAACGTATTGAATTCGGTCAGTCACGTATCGAATGGAAAACGTTCGATCAGTAACGCCTCGAATGAACAGTGGTTCGATGTTGATGATGTCAGAGTGATTCTCTAGTCAAAACGAACACGAATTACAAGGGGGCAGCTATATATAGCAAACGCCCCGTGGGTCCCAGTGACAGATGCGGAAAGCGCATCGAATCATACTGATTCGATGCATTATTCGATGCGGGCATCGAACATGAGTTGTTCGATGCGATTGTGGGACGGCCCATTAATGAAGTATTGGACCAATCTTAAATCACACCCATCATATAGTCCCCCCCCCAACCCCCCAGTTTGGGAGACGATATCAATTTGGAAGTCGTCTTCCAAAATTAAAAATTAAATCGGGAATTACTTTGAACGGTCTGCATCATACCAATTTAATAAGGCTTTTTCACCTTTTATCAATTGTTTTCACTGATTTGGAATATTCCTGATCATATGCTACTTCGGAACGGATCGCAACTGTTGTATGAAAATTAAGGACAAATTAATATTTGTGCCCCATAAGTTTACATTTTTGAAGAAAATGCCCATTATCTATCGAGTTTTTAAAAATGCCCTGACTTATGCACTTTTCTTTAAAAAAAATGCCCACCCCGCTGCCACATCAGAAAAATTGCGCTTACGTGGCTACCACATGGGAAAAAGGCACACGCCATATTAATATATTTAAAATAAAAATATATCTTTTGTGTTATGTGGCTGCCACATGGAATATATATATAAAAAATATATATCTTTATGTATTAAAATATCAAAATATATACAAATATATAAAAAAATATATATCTTTATGTATTAAAATATCAGAATATATATATATATATATATATATATCTTTAAAAATATCATATATCAGAATATATGTATTAAAAATAATATCATATTTATATCTAGAATATATATAAATACTATAAAAAATATCATTATGTATCTAAATATATCTATATCTATAATATATTTAAATATATAAAAAAGGTAATATCATAAATACCATTTTTTATTACTAAAAATTTAAAAGAAAATTCAAGAAAAAACAAAAAAAAATAGAGCCCCGCCCAAACACCGCCCCCCCCCCCCCCCCCCCCCCCCCGTCCCCCACCACCGCTGCAACCCGCGGTTGCAGCGGTGGTGGCGTTGAGTGCAGCGGTGGTGGGGGGGGGGGGGGGCTCTATTTGTTTTTTTTTTTTTATTTTCAGTAATAAAAATTGTATTTATATATATAAATATATTTTCATTTTAAATATATTCCATGTGGCAGCCATGGCGTGTGCATTGACACCCACATCGACTGACACGTCTGCGATTTTTCTGATGTGGCAGCGGGTGGGCATTTTTTTAAAGAAAAGTGCATAAGTCAGGGCATTTTTAAAAACTCGATAGATAATGGGCATTTTCTTCAAAAACGTAAACTTATAGGGCACAAATATTAATTTGTCCGAAAATTAATTAGGCGCATCGAACACCATTGGTTCGAAAATTAATGAAGCGCATTCGATGCGCTATCTAGATTGGGCCTGGTGGGCCTTTCTTTGACTATATAAAGGCAGGGGTGCCGTGGGGAGCTCATTCTGCTCCCCCCGCATTTTGCTTCTCAGGTAAAGCGCATCGAATGGTGCAGTTCGATGCGGTCTGCATCGAACAACACAGATTCGATGCGATTGGCATCGAATCGTGAGTGTTCGATGCGGTGCCATATAATTTTTAGCTGCTGTGTTTCAATACTTTAACATTTGTTTTGGCTTTTTTTAATATGTTTCTTCCTTTTTTCTTAGGATTTTAAACAAGCAAAAGCTCTTTCTCTTGAAGATTCAATTAAGGCAAAAATAAGATTTTTTTCTCAGCGTACTAGACTTTCTCTGACAATAAGTTATGTTTTTATGCATGCTTGAGAGTTTTGCTAGAGTTGAGAGTGACGTTTTCGCCCGTAGTTATCCCTCGTTTCTTTTTTAATTCATTTCAGTTTTTACTTGCCCAAGATGGTGAATACTGATTCAATATCTGGGAGCGAGTCGAGTAGTGGCTCAAGCTCTAGATCACTAAAGTGTGTGTTGGGCCCATCCAATGCTCCAACGGGTTTGATTACAGCCGCAGGAGAAGAAGTTGAGCACGTCGACATAGATACCATTAGCTCACCCTTGGGTAACCCTCCCGATGCAAACGCTGAACAAGCAGCGCCTCAAGCTGAAAGCAATAATTCGCAAGCATCGTCGTACTGGGATAATCGGGCCCCTAGCGAGGCCGGCGAGGATGTAGATTACATTAATAGGGAGTTTGATGACCTCGTTGAGATTCCAGGGATGGTGTACGATCTCTTGGTTTCGCGCCTCCAACATAGTCGTAAGGCACTCCGTAAGAAACTCGACATACCTGATAAGTATAAGATCGTACTTTCCGGGCCTAACGATCGGATGCATACCCCACCTCCTGGACATATGACCGTGTTCGTTGGTCAATTATTGAATGGGCTTCGCTTCCCAATCCCTTACGAACTTAGGTGGCTTCTGAAAAAGATCAATCTCGTGGAAAGCATTACGCCAACCGCAAAGTCCCAATGAGTTCTACGCACTTGTTGAGATTGCAAGGCGAGAAGTTCTTGTATGGCGGAGCGACAGGGTATGGGAAAGAGTGGAAGAAGCGATATTTTTATATAGAAGAGAGTTACGAGGGCGAGTTTAGACAATACCGCCGAGATTGGTACAACGGTTCAAAGGTGGCGATACCCCCTGGAATCTCTTCAACCCTATGGGATTGCGATTTTATCCCTTATTTGGTCCGACATAAAAAATTTGATGTCAAAAAATTAGTAGAAAACCGAGTTCCCTCGTTAGCAGGTCTCTCCCCAGTAATATATAATGGGCGATTTACTCTTGGTATATCTTTGCACCTTTTTTGTTATTTTTGATTTGTGCGAAATGAGTTTTCTAACGGTATGATTTTCTTGCAGAGACTTATATTATGGAGCGCCATGCCAGAATAAACCGAGCAGTTGCTGCTGATCAGGCTAGTTCTCCGACAAACACTGCTACCGAGATTCCTCCCCCCAGAAAGAGGAAAAGTAAAGGCAAGATGAAAGTCGCTGAAACCTCAGCTGCTGCCGCTGCCGGCTCGTTTGTTGATCCTTTCGAGGACATCCTCGGGGAAGGTCGTGATCCCACACGAGTTGCTGCTGATGCTACTGAGAGCTTGGCAGCTGGTTTAGGCGATCATACCGAGGGAGCCGTCGGGACCAAGAGAAGGAAAGTTCATCAAACCCGCTCAAACAGGTGGGCCAAGTACTGATAACACCCCAACCCATGGGGCTGGACTGAGTGCAGGGGTTGGGCCTAGCCAGGGCCCACATGTTCGGGTTGGTGACTTTGAGATTTCAGAGGTGAAAGTTATCGAGCACTTGAAATCCCTTCTCCCTAGTCTAGCCGTTCCTCTTTCGGTCTCAGCTGAAGAGAGGAGGATGGTGGAGCGCAATACGATTCATTTGTTGACAGCAGTACTAATACTTCTTTTTGAATTGATTGTTTTTTTTGAATTGAATCTCAAATGTTGATTTAATTGCTCATTGATTGTTAGGCTGGAGGATTCGTGGACACTATGTTCGCTGAGCTGATGCAACTGCGAGAAACGGCCACTGGCAGTGATCCTGCTGCCTTAAAACCTGCCATTGACGAAAAAGAGGAAGCCTCGCAACAGGTCAAATGATATGCCGCAAGGGCTCACGCTGATAGGGAAGCAGCGAAACAGGCACGGGAGGAGGCAGATCAGCTTAAAGAGGAGCTGATCGAGTTCAAGAAGGAACTGGTGGTGGAGAAAGAAAAAGTTTATAATGCCGACAATGAAGGATATCTACGCGGATTAGGCGAGGTAAAGAATCCCAACTCTTGATAGTTGGCGCTAATTTCTGCAATTATCTTATTAATTCCGCCTTTGTCCTTTTAGGTTTCTCCCCAGCAAAAGGTGGAGATTGCTGAAGAATTCATTCGGAGAGATTTGCACTCGTCGAGGCGATCTGGAAGCGCATAATGCTGAGGTTCTGACCGTTCACCAGTTTTATGCGACGCAATACGACCGCGGTGGCTTTAAGCCAGAATGGTTGAGCCTTTCTTTGGGGCCTAATCGAGAAACTTTTTCGGCTCGAACGACTTCTCAGCCCGAAGATCCTGATGAGTTTGCCTCGCTACGGGAGAATCAAAACCTTGTGCTCCGAGGACTTTCATCACCGCCACCCATGCCTGAGCCGTATGCCTCCTCCGAGGACGAGGAAGTTATTTAAGACTGGAGCCTGAGGACTTTTCTATTTATTTTTATGTTTTATGAACAATTTTTAATTTTAAGTTTAATTTTAATGTAGCGCTGCGTCGCCTTTCCTTGTTTAAACAATTTGATATTTAACAGTTTCATGTTCTGAATGCTCGTATTGATTTGCTCAATTTCATAAGCTTATATCGTTGTCTTTTATTTCAATTTTCTATATTGGTTCTTTACTTTATTTTGACAACTAGCGAGTTATTCAATATTATTGACATGGTTTTTATTTTGCAATCGAGTATTGAGCGATGCTGTTTTCTTCTAGGAACTTTATCGTCCTGTTTGTGTTTAATTCCCATTGGGACATGTTTCAGTTGTCGTTTTTAGACACACTGCTCTTCTTTTTGCATTCTCGTTCGATCGTTATGATTTTCCTTTTGAGAGTTTTGTTCATGTTTTTCTGAACAGCGGTTTTGAATAACACTTACAATTTTTATGTTGTGTATGTTTCTTTCTTCTCTTTTAAACAGTCGTGGTAATAGTTGCCAGTTTGGAAAGAACGTTTCGTCCCTGTTCGTCATTTGTATGAGATCCTGAATGTCTTGTGCCACAACAAACATAATCTTCATCTTTCCTTATTGTCTTTTGGGAACCACAGTATCTCGTACCACATTTGGTAGAGCTTCCGTCTTCCTGATTGTCTTTCAGGGATTTTCGGTATCTCGTGCCACGATGGACAGAGTCTCCGTTCTTCTAGTTTCGCTAAGGATTTTTAGTATCTCATGCCACGATGGACAGAGTCTTCGTCCCTTTTGTTGCCTCTGCTTTTTTCGGTATCTCGTGCGACGATGGACAGAGTTTCCGTTTTTCACATTTTGCTAGGGATTTTCGGTATCTCGTGCCATGATGGACAGAGTCTCTGTCCCTTTTGTTGCCTCTGGCGTTTTTTGGTATCTCGTGCCACGATGGACAGAGTTTCCGTTCTTCTCTTTTCGCTAGAGATTTTTGGTATCTCGTGCCACGATGGACAGAGTCTCCGTCCCTTTTGTTGCCTCTGGCTTTTTTCGGTATCTCATGCCACGATGGACAGAGTCTCTGTGCCTTTTGTTACCTCTGGCTTTTTTTGGTATCTTGTGCCACCATCGACAGAGTTTCCGTTCTTCTTGTTTCGCTAGGGATTTTCGGTATCTCGTGCCACGATGGACATAGTTTCCATTTTTTTCGCGTTGCCTCTTGGTCGTTATGTCTTGCACATAGTTTTATCATGCAGGTTAGATATATTTCACACATAACTCGGTTGATTTAAAAGGAAACTTTTTGAAAAAACCGAATCCGATTATGGGAGCAGATCGGAGCTTAAGACATAGCTCGTTCGTCCTGATTTCCTATGTTGCCTTTTAGATTCACTTCTGAGTGTTCCTGTTTCAAGTTTATACATGTCTGCCCCTCATGCTTGTCATAGTAGAGGGGACGAATAAATATTGTTCAAAATATTCAAAATACTAAGGACTCTTATGAACTGAACTAGGATCCCTTAACCAATGTGCTCCATTTGCCTAGGAGCCAATGCCCTCGCTGCGTCTTCTTCATGTTGTGGTCGTGTCCGGAGCAAAGTTACGTAGCACTTCCAACCTTCGATATGGTCTGCTATGACTTTGCCAGTGCCGACAGGGGCTGGAAATTTTAACATTTGATGATAGGTCGACGGTAACGCTCGAAATGCATTCAGCGCCGGTCTTCCTATGATTCTGTTGTAAACGAAGTGCTTGCCAACGATTACATAGTTCTCCAGAATTGTCTTTCTCTGTGTTTCTGTACCGAATGAGGTTGCGAGTTTAAGCATTCCTAGTGGTACTATCTCCGGACCTCCAAATTCGTGAAGAGATGTTCTCAGCGATACCAGTACTTGGTTATTCAATCCCATTTTAGCCAACGTAGAACTGAACAACACATTTACGGAGCTTCCGTGGTCCACTAGCATTTTGGTGACTCCATAATTAGCTATATCCACAGTTATTACCAGAGGGCAATTTAAATTTGACATATGTATAGCCTGTGCGCTCAGTTCTCGTAGGTCTACTGTAGAGAATGCGACTTCCTCGTGTGGCATTTCTTCAATTCTTAGTATGCTGGCCATATTGACAAAGTTATCTGACTCGACAAGCCTTGTGATCCTTCTTCGCCCATTGGTGGAATCTGCTCCGTCCGGTCCTCCTGATATCATATTGATCATCCCTTTCCTTGCGTTTCCATCTTCAATCTGAGGATACTCAAAAAGATGCTGTTCATCAGCCATTCTTTGCTTATCCTTTCAGGGGGACGGAGTTCTTTTTTTGTTGAAATTATTTTCTTGTTCTTGAACCTTTATAACATACTCCACAAGTTTGCCATCCTTTACTAATCGTTCAATTTCATCCTTCAAGTTTATGCACACCCTTTCTGGTTGTGATACTTGCAAACTTGATTTGAAAACTTTGTAGCTTTGGATTCCCTCATTGGCCTAGGATCTTTTGGCCAACCTTTTCTCTTGGCTGCCTCAAAGACCGTCGTGTTGTGAGCATTTAGTGGTGTGTACCGTCTAAGCGAACTATCCCGATGTTTGTAATTATTGCTCTTGTTGTTGTAGTTATTACGGTTGTGATCTTCTCTGCCTCTTTCTCTCTCTTTCGCGGACACCATAACAGGTATTCTAGTCGCTATCATTTCCTCAAAATGAACCACCTCGTGTGCTATTTTATTGATCTCTTCGATGGTGGTGGGCTTGCGTTTGAGTAGGTATCCACTAAACATTGTGTTGGTGGTTGCTCGGAATAGTATGTTCACGATCATATCTCTAGATGGGCTATCAATCCTCAGCAGCTTCGTACTGTAACATTTCATGAAGTCTTTCATATTTTTGTTGGCTTCTTGTTTCATCGAATAGAGATGAGAGTGATCCAAAACCAATCTAGCTTGACTGGAGAATTGATCTTCAAACATCTTTCTCAATTGGTTATAGCTTTTGATCAGTCCTGGAGAAATTTGATTAAACCAATCCATAGCTACTCCTGACATAGTTGATGCATATATCCTGGCTTGGATATTATCCTTAAAACCGTATAGGGACAATTTCCTATCCAAGTGAAAAAGATGATCTCGGGGATCAGACTTACCATCGTAAGTTTTTAGGTCTGGAATCTTTTCCCCTTGTCCCAAGATCTCTAATTCTATTACTTGACAAAATGGGTTGCGGTTTAAAGTATTGTCTACCATTGCCATATGGCCTTCAATTATTGTTTTCTCTTTCTTCAACCTTTCTATTAACCTGGCCATCTTGTCACGCTCCCTTCTTGAGTCATGACCATCCTGACGCCTCCTGTCATATCTGTCTTCTCTCCTTCTTGTCTCTTCCCTTAGATTTCTTTCCTCATCATGTTCCCTTATGGAGTCATGACTCCCCGACCGTCTCATATCATCCCTATCTTCTTTACTTCTCAATTGAGTTATGCGGTCTTCCTCCTTTTCTTTTTCTCTCCTCTCACAATGCCTCTTTGATTGCACCTTGACAGAAACTAACTTCCTTCCCTGATCATCACGAGTTGACTTTCCCTTACTCTGCAATTGCTCTGATGCAAATTTATTTCTTCTATCATCATGTCGGAACTTTTCTTTCTCCTTTCTTCTCAATATTCTGGCAGCACAACCTTGTTCCCTTAATACTTCTGGATGTTCATTAGGCGGCGATGTCAGTACGGGCGGTGCAGGAGTAAGTACTTCTGCCAATGCGACTTTTACCATTGCCATTATTTCATTCTTCATATTGTTTGGACTCGAAGCACTCGTTGCCGTTGCCCTTGTTGCACCGGCTTCAGTCACCGATGCCTCCACGCCTTGGAGTCCTTGCATTTCCCTTCTGCAGGTGTTGGTACCGGTGCGGGTATTGCTGACGGTCCTTCGACAGCTTTACTACGAGATCTGGTTACTCTGGATGTCATGCCTAATAAACTAATAAACTTAGTGTTCCCACAGACGACGCCAATATTTTGGTCTTATTTCGTCACGGTAATAGAACACATTAAAATAGTACAATTGAAATGTAAATAACCAAAATAATGCTATCCAACTTTATTATCGGACTAGATTGGTCCGAAACACTTATTACAAGCTTACTAGGTTGAAATAGTAAATAACAAGATAAAACTAGCGTATCAAATTTCAGGCGTTCGATGTTGACGTGTCGAATGACCTCTGTTCGATGTGAGATGCTTGGCAGGGAACCTGTATCGAATTCAAAAATATCGAATTTGTAAGATTCGATGTCGCCCACTGTATCGAATTCGATATGATCTTATACGTGTCGAACGTATTGAATTCGGCCAGTTTCGTATCGAATGGAAAATGTTCGATCAGTAACGCCTCGAATGAACAATGGTTCGATGTTGATGATGTCAGAGTGATTCTCCAATCAAAACATACAACAATTACAAGGGGGCGACTATATATAGCAAATGCTCCATGGGTCCCAGTGATAGATGCGGAAAGAGCATCGAATCATACTGATTCGATGCGTTATTCAATGCGCGCATCGAACATGAGTTGTTCGATGCGATTGTGGGCCGGCCCAATAATGAAGTATTGAACCAATCTTAAATCACACCCATCACTAGTCAAAAATAAGTTCAACAAAATGTCCTACAAGCAAGTTTCACAAAAAACGGGCTTTTGTAACCGCCCACTTGCAAACGTCGGGCAGTCACCCCTTTTAACGATGATGTTGCGACCGTTAGGCGGTCGCTATAAGCTATATCGACTGCCCAGCATTCTCCACCCTTTGGTGGAAGAAAATCCCGCCAAAGTGGCCTTTGTTGCAACCGCTGAGCGATCGCAACAGCGGATATTAGGGCAATTGTAAAATTGTTATTTTAACGTTTACATGTCTTACATTGATTGTTTTGTTAATATTTTTAAATGTTAAATTGTTAATTTAGTATATTTAATGTAAAATTATAGTTTAGTTTTACATGTCTTATACTTAATCTTTACAAAATTTAGAATTGATGATCTTTAGGAATCTCTAAAGATTAGAAATGAATGCCTTTAGAAAATTTCTATAACTTAGAAATGATGTTATTTTTAGTAAACTCCTCGAATCGTATAATTTTTGGTTGTCAAACACCGACTTTGCCTTTACTGAATCTCTATAACTTAGAAATGATGTTATTTTTAGAAAACTCTCAAAACGTATAATTGTTGGTTGTCAAACAAACTTTGCCTTTAGGGAATCTCTATAACTTAGTAATGATAATATTTTAGAGAATCTCTATAACATAGCTATGATCTAACTATGTATAGTCGTCATGTCAGATGATCCTACACGTCAGCCACGTTCGAGTGGCAGTGCCCTCTGTCGAAATGGGGTCATGGTCGTGGTGGTAGAGGTAGTATGGCACCTAAGTGCACTACACGACTTCATCATTCAGGTACTCCAGTCGGTGTTGCTAGTGAGCCCCCCGCCGATTCTCAGCATCGCGATCGAGTCAAGACACCCGTCTAAGCCTGGGCTCGTGGGTCGCATGATGGATCAACAAAGACTATTCCTCTACAAAGACGTCTTTCATTCAGACACGATGATCAGCCTACTGCAACATCATCACGCCAGACGACCCGTACATCGTCTGAATGTAGGCCTAGTTTTAATAGACCACCATTAGATGAGTCACCAGAGCTGGACCGAGTGGCAAGCCGAGCGAGTCTATAGGAGAATGACCATCCACAAACACGTAGGAGCGTCTGGGTACGGGATCCTGTAGAGGTGCTCCGGTACCATAGGATCTGGACGACCGTGAGAACATTGACTCATCGGGGACTCTTTCAGCGCGGGTATGCAGTTTCGTTGACCATCACATAGCTCATTAGAAAGTTTATGAATAAGTTTTATCCCACATATGGGAAGATTCCCCAAACACTAGAGAGTCGATGTGTGATATGTATTATATATGCGTTCTTATTTTATCACAATACACACTCTATCGCAAGTATATGAGCTCAAGTAATGTAAAATAGAAAGTAAAGATTATTGCCCAAGTATCGAATCCCATGAGGACTATAATTAAATTGCACACCTAATTCTTTCACAGATTTATTAACCAATTTTGTCACAATTGAAATATCTTGCTTTAATTAAACAAAATGTTGAATAACTAACTTAAGTAATCTAACTAATCTAAACTACTTCTAACTACTAGACTTAATTTAGTGATTTGATTGATTTGGATTGTAAACAATAATAATTAAATAGCTTAGAGGTTTGGATTCACTGGATATCCACTATGCTTTTACAAATGTGTTGACTCCCATAATTGTCGTTTATGTTCATGGCTCTTTCGATGCCACAAGTTGACATGGCCTGACTTATCTTTTTCACACACTCACGGATTCACTTATCCACAAAACATGCTATGTGGCTAAGTTATTTACCTCCCATAACTTCAAGTCATTATTATGTCGATCAGGCATATTAAAGCATTGACCACAAGATAAATAAATAAACACAAATCAAACAATCAATAGAAATCAACTCTTAAGTCTTCACATCGCTTCAAATCCAATTACTTCCTAACTATAAGCATAAAGTACTAGCCATTCATCATTTCAAGTAACTGATTCCACATCATAAATAACAGTTGAAATAAATAAAAGATGGAGAAGAAATATCTCGTTGAAGAATTCTCTAGGATAGTTGTGTATTCCGCTTGATCTTCTTTCCACTCATTCTGATAAGAATGACTCTTCCTCTTCTCTTGAACAAAGATTACTTATTTTCTCGTTGATTCCTTTTCTATGATGCACAGTGTAATTCGAAGGATTTTTTCTCTTGATGAATATGGTGATGAATAATGTAGTTGTTGTGCAAAAAGTCGTATCCCTTTGCTGCCGAACGGTTCTCTCCTTTTATATCTTTTTACTTGGCCCATTAGATTACGACTGTCTAAATAAGCCATTCGTTAAATTTTGGCAAGCTCAAGCAGACGCATCGCGCGCTCTGATCGCGTGATCAAATCACATCGCGCCACCTTTGGTATTTTTGCTGCGATGACCTTCTGCGTCCGCTCCTTCCTCGCGCCACTATCGAGTTTTTGGTATGCTGTAGAGCTACAACGCTATGGTAGCGCTTTTTCATTTTTTTCCCCCGAATTCTCCAAAACTGTGTAATTTTTTTCCTTAAATTGCAACGTTTAAACTCCACTGACTCTAAACTTGAAATAAAACAAAAAGTAACTAAAACATACATAAAACATCAAGGATTGAGCATTATATCGTTCATAATCAAGGGTTAAATATTGATTATTTACACACATGTCAATTGGAAGAAACTTACGGTGACAAGTTATTATATAAGTTTTTTATTTAATTTAGTGTATCATATATTATAAAACAAAATATGAATAATCTTAAAAACTTAATTATTTTGTAGCATATATATGGGGTCCGTCAAAGCAACTAAGGTAAGGTACATAAAGCCTACGAGATCAAGGCGAGAAATAGGTATAAGGAATTGATACACAACACGAAGAAGAATTTCTATGAGAGGAGGAATGAGCCGAAGTGGGCGGATCGTCTGAAGACCTAGATGAATGACAAGTTGGAAGAGGAGGCGTTAGCTCACTAGGAGTCTGAGAAAGCTCAAGTTGGTGTCAGAGAGGACGCGGAAGAAATGGAGATAAGAGGAGGAGCTGAGGCAAATGTGGAAAGCACCTCTCACTTTTGCTAGTGGATCTATCAACTACGAGGAAATTAGAAGTCAGATGGTATGCCTTATTAAAATTTGTCTTATACATGTAATTAAAACTTGTCTTATATGTCTATTTAAGTTTAACGTACTTTTTATTGTAATGTGTAGGCAAGGGCGAAACCCAATCGAACAATCCATGTTCGACATGATGAGGCGTACCATTTCTGCAATATGCATAAGGTGAATGGAAAGAATCTGAGAGATACATTGAGGGGAACCTGGATGCATGAGTCATGAAGGGTTATTTATGTAAGTACTCAATTGAATCCTTATTAATATTGTCTAAATACAGATTTTTACAAACGTTAACAGAGGGAGTACCATCGGTTGATGAGGGAGTACCGTCGGTTTAAAGATGATTGGCTTGAGAGAGATCCAGAGCTATGGGCGAAGGAGAGTGGAGGAGTGAAGAACGGGATGATGAAGGTCTTGCCGAGTGAGGCATCTTCAGAGTCATTTGCTATCCAATTGAGACAACAACCAAACTTGACGCAGGGCTACATCAAGGAGTTGGAGCACAGAACGAGGAGTTGAGGGCGAGTATTGATCACATAGTTGACGTCCTACTACAGCATATGCAGAGCTTTCCCTAGCACACTCCTACGTCGAAATGTACTCCGCCTCCATCGATTCTTACTAAGGTGTTCATGGGCTTGGCACGGCGATCTGGAGCTGCTTATACAATCTCGAGGCCTCCACGACTTCCCCGTGCGAGCAAAGATCCATTTGCTCGTAGCTCTTTTATAGCGCCTATATATGCGCCAGAGTACGATTCGAACGATGAGCGTGAGCATGTGGATGAGGGTGTCTGGGACGCTACTATTGACTTTGTTGGAGTTTAAGACGAGGATGACTTAGGTGGTGATAGTGACGATGTCGGTGGGCCTGCTATGAGTACTTACAGGTTGAGTGATGATGAGGAGGAGGGTGCGCATGAGTGATATTCACTAGTAGAAGGTTGTTTTAATTGGAATGACTAGTGTAATTGGAACGATTGCTGTAATTTTCATGTTGAACTACTTGTATAATTGGAACTATTAGTGTAATTTTCATTTAATTTTCTCGTTGAACTATTAGTGTAATAATCATGTTGAACTACTCGTGTAATTAGTTAATTTTCATGCATGTTGATGATGTACTTTTCATTAAATTGTGTTTCATTTTTTGTATATTGTGTACTTTTACTATTACTTGTTTTAGTTGCACCTGACAACATTGGACGAATAAAACAAATAATTATTTTCCAATTAAACAATAATTCTTAACTGATACAAATCTAATAAACCGGCTATTACACTATATTCTCTCGCTACTCGTACACGCTATCATCTGAATACAAATCAATCGCGTCACTCTCCTCTTATTCGATATCATCTACATGTTCCTCGTTTGAACCAACATCTTCGACAACCTCAAACTCACTAGTCCCCAATTGGATATCCAAATTAAACGAGCTAATGTCTACAAATAGATTCAACCCTTCAGATTCATTATCTTGTAACACTTTATCCGGCATCCCCGCTTCATCCTCATTTGAATCACTCAATGATGCCGTATTGATTATGTGCCTGGCCAAAATAGTAGACACACACAACCATACTTTTTGACCCGAGTAGCTTGTCGTAAGGCATGGGTATGGAGTGTAGTATGACTGGAGGGCTTGATTCGCAAAAACGAACAGCTCGTTGGTGGCAAGGGAACATCATGGATTAATATCAACCACATTGCATGCCTCGTGAACCTACGTCTCTCGTCGGTCAATATAATACCACCTACATTTGAATAACACCATGTATAACAATCTTTCTCCTCCATAATATCCCTCTTCTATGATGTCTTTCAAAGTCCATAGAAGTTTGTAGCGTCGGATCCTTCCATGTTCCCCTTCACGTAAATCCCGCTACAATCATTCTTCTTTAGGCCCAAATGCATATATGTGTGGAATCTGAACTCGTTCATGATGTATCCATCGTACTTCATCACTGAATTGGTAAGACCAGCAATCATCAGTTCTATTCACGCGTCTCGCACGTAGTGCCTAGTAGAATATGTCTGCTTGAACCATGCCACGTACTCTGCATTCCTCTTTGTTTGCACCTCTATGGGACTCGGGCTACCTCACTCTTCCTTAACAAATAACATGTGAAATAAAAACCAACAAGTACTCAACAATACATCCAGGTTTTTGCGCATAAATAAAGTAATTGTTACGTGTAACATTAACTCACTCGGCCCATCCGTCCAACTCTGGAAATTAAGGTGCGTATAAAGTTCAATCTGCTCCAATTAATCGAATGTCAACTACCTCTTCTTGTTTGATGGCCCTAAGGGCGCATCTCTCTTGCACAATATGGAAAGCTCATTGTAGACACAATAATTTTTTGTCTAATTAAATTAAATGTTGATAAGTCTTAATATGCAAGAAAGGGAAATATATTATTTTTTAATTCCAATATTTAAGGGATTAAAATAAATATATTAATTAAATCTTAAGACAAAGAAATAATTGCTCATCAAATCTCAAAACAGGGAAAGCCTTCTCCTCCAAGTCTCACTCTTCAAGAGATGGAAATAATTCTCCACCAAATCTCAACACAAGGAAAGAACTCTCCTTGAAGTCTTAATCTTCAAGAGATGGAAAGAAGAATAACTTAGATAAAGTCTTCCAAATCAAGAAATTGTAGTTGCGATCACAACCGTTCATCTCATCAGAAGATTCTAATTGAAATTCACTCCACCACTATAAATAGAGGTGGCCTTGAAGAAGAAAAATCACAGTTCAACCTTCAAGCATTCAGAACAGGGAAGTTCAAAAAATCCTCTCCAACAAGTTCAGCAATCTTCAAGGCATTTTTCAACAATCTTCAAGGTGTTCTTCGTAAAGAACTCTTTTCAATCTGCCATCGAGTCTCAATTTCATTCAAAAACCATTTTTGAAGATTGCACTTCTATCCAAGAAGATTAATCTCCAAAAAGTTCAGCAAATCCAAAACCAAGTTCATACCTTTCTTCAACAATCTTCAAACCAAATGTCTGTTTAATCCTAGATCAAGTCACAAGACAATCGAAAAACCATTTTTAAAGATTGAATTTCCTTCAAACAAGATCAAAGCCCAACATATCCGAAGAAATGAAGACGAAGATCATATTGTTTTTCATCAACCTTCAAATAAAATTCCAAATCAAATTTTCGTTCGATGCGAGATCAAGCCATCAAGCCCGTGAATCAACGTTTGTCAAATATCCTTTTGAAGATCAAGATTCTTCCAAAGAATATTGACATTCAACAAGTTCAACAAGTCAAGTCGATTGTTAATTCAAGATCAAGCTCAAAATCCCTTGGGTTAACTTTCAACTCAAATACACGTGCAAGAGATGAACATCAAATCCACTCTCAAGTCAACCAAATTTCAAAATCATTTGTTTGAGAAAAGAATCAGATGATCAAATAGAGAGATTGCACCTCATATTGTACTTTAAAAATATTGGTATTTACTTTGTAATCTTTTTTTGAATTTTAATTTTAGTGATCAAGAATTTGTTATTACAAATTTGGCACACCCAGCGGGACCATCTCTATCTCTCATCTCTTTTCCAAAAAGTCTCAAATTTGAAGTCACAAGAAGTAAGTGTTGCTCAACAATGGACAAGTCAATGCCAGCAACAAACGGGGTCTCTTTGCAAACGATGATGAAAGATACACTCTCATCGGGGGTAAGACATGAAGCTAAGGAAGATGATCAAGCATCCTCATTAGAGGAGCAAGTCACGGCGCTTGCAAGAGCCATTGAGAATCTTACAAATCAAATTCATAAACGTGATGAACATTTGGATCGCCTTCTCCAAAAGCTAGAGTGTCAATAAGGAGTTGAAAATTACGAAGAAGTCACCAACAACATTGGAGTTCAAGGATGCATCAATACTACAATCAATGAAATTGAAGTCTCTCCTCATCTCCAAAAGCAAGAGCTCGTGGAAAGCGGCAATCGAAGCATGGGGCATGAAAATGCTACTCAATGAGTTAAAGATCATGAGTTTGATGAAGTTCTAAGCAAAAGAATCCAAGCCACTTCTCTTTTCCATAAGTCAAATTTCTCAAGGAAGGAATAGAAAGGCGCTCTGATGCACACAAAGTTTTTCGAGAAAAACATTCAAGATGTTGAAGTTGGAGAACATGCCAAGTCCTCAATCAAACAAATCAAAGTTTCCCCACAAGGCCTTGTCTCTGCGGATCTATTGAAGAAGCTCATTGAAGAAGTTGCAAAGGATCATAAAGTTCATCACAAAAGTTCCAAAGTTTATATGAAACCCTACACTCAAAAAATAGAGCAATTGCAAACGCCGAAAAGCTATCAACCTCCGAAGTTTCATAGATTTGATGGGAAAGGAGACCCAAGACAACATGTTGCTTACTTTGTTGAAACATGCAATAGTGCCGGCACCAATGAAGATCTTCTAGTCAAGCAATTCGTTCGATCCTTAGAAGACTTTGCCCTTAATTGGTACATTAATCTTGAACCAAACTCCATTGCTGGTTGGAACGATCTACAAACCGAATTCTTTAATCGCTTTTATAGCACTCGGCGTACTGTAAGCATGATGGAACTTGCAAATTCTCATCAACAAGAAGATGAACCAGTGATTGAGTACATGAATAGGTGGAGAAGTATATCCTTAAGTTGCAAAGAGAAATTGTCTGAAACTCCAGCCATTGAGATTTGCATTCAAGGGATGAATTGGAGTCTCTCTTACAAACTTCAAGGAATAAAATCAAGAAACTTTGAAGAATTGGCAACGCGAGCGCATGACATAGAGACAGGTGTAAACTCTATTAAAGAAGAAAATCAACTCATGGCCTAGATATTGAAAGTGATGATACAGATGACGACGATGACAATGAAGAGGGCGCGCCGTCAAGTTTTCCAATGAATATGCTCCTTGATACGAGCTTAAACAATTTCAAACCTTCAAATTAAGTGCAAAAATATATACTCCTTGATAAGAGTATAAACTATCAACATTCTCCTTAACATGAGTATAAACTGTTTGCACATTCAAACTCAAAGCAAATTCTTCAAGTCTTCGAAACAAATGCACAAGTCTCCTAGACATGAGCCAATAGGTCTACAAATCCTTCAAGTCATCAAAATGGATGTTCAAGTCTTCTAGACACGAGCCAAAAGGTCTACAAGTTTGTCAAGTCATCAAATCAAATGTGCAAGTCTCCTGGACACGAGCCAAATGGTCTACAAATCCTTCAAATCATCGAGTCTCCTAGACACGAGCCAAAAGGTCACAAAATCTTCAAATCTCCAAGTCTCCTAGACACGAGCAAAAACATCTAGAAGTTTTTCAAATCAAAGCCTCATTGATATGAGATAAAAATGTCAACAATTATTCAAATCAAATGATCCATGGCGCACGAACTTAAACTGCACGTGACGCCTGGCTCGTATGAGAATAAACTGTGCACGACATCCCCTTAAAATCAATCTTGATTTCTTTTGAACTACGTCATGACTTGATTCCTTCATTTTATATATACGCAGCTAGAGGTTCATTCTTAGCCCAGTCATATCCAAAACAAAATGCCCATGCAACATTGAAATTGATGGATCCATTGTTGAAGCTCCCAAAAGATCCAAAATTATCAAGTGAATTTGTGGTGGTTGAACCAAAGCAACGGAACAAGAAGAAGAAAAATGTTGAGATTGATCCACTCACTGATGCGTTTAACCACAAGTCGTGAACAAGTCTCGAGGGGACAATTTGTAGACACATTAATTTTGTGTCTAATTAAATTAAATGTCCGTAAGTCTTAATATGTAAGAAAGGAAAATATATAATTTATTAATTCCAATATTTAAGGGATTAAAATAAATATATTAATTAAATCTTAATATAAGGAAATAATTGCTCATCAAATCTCAAGACATGGAAAACCTGCTTCTCCAAGTCTCAATCTTCAAGAGATGGAAATAATTCTCTACCAAATATCAACACAATGAAAGAACTCCCCATCAAGTCTCAATCTTCAAGAGATGGAAAAAAGATTAACTTAGATAAAGTCTTCCAAATCAAGAAATTATAGATGTAATCACAACCGTTCATCCCATCAGGAGATTCTAATTCAGATTCACTCCACAGCTATAAATAGAGGTGGTCTTGAAGAAGAAAAATCACAATTCAACCTTTAGACATTCAGTGCAAGGAAGTTCAACAAACCATCTCCAACAAGTTCAGCAATCTTGAAGACATTCTTCAACAATCTTCAAAATGTTCTTCGTAAAGAACTCCTTTCAATTTACCATCATGTCTCAATTCCATCCAAAAACGATTTTTTAAGATTGCACTTCTACCGAGGAAGATCAGACTCCAAGAAGTTCAACAAATCTAAAAACAAGTTCATACCGTCCTTCAACCATCTTCAAACCAAAAGTCTGTTTAATCCAAGATCAAGTCACAAGACCCTCGAAGAACCGTTTTTGAAGATTGAAGTTCCTTCAAAGAAGATCAAAGCCCAACATATCCGAAGAATGGAAGACGAAGATCATATCGATTTTCATCAACCTTCAAATAAAATTCCAAATCAAATTTTCGTTCGATCCAAGGTCAAGCCATCAAGCCCTCGAATAAATGTTTGTCAAATATCCTTTCGAAGGTCAAGATTCTGCCAAAGAAGATTGACATTCAAGAAGTTCAACAAGTCAAGTCGATTGTTAATTCATGATCAAGCTCAAAAGTCGTTCGATTAATGTTCAACTCAAATAAACGTGGAAGAGATCAAAATCAAATCAACTCTCAAGTTAACCAAATTTCAAAATCATTTGTTTGAGAACAGAATCAGAGGGTCAAATAGAGAGATTGCACCACAAATTGTATTGTAAAAATATTCTTATTTACTTTGTAATCTTTCATATATCTTGTCTGAACAGAGATATCCAGATACTGTGAACTCAAATTGGCCAGCTCCAAAGTAGGTATGAATTGGTTGTTCATCCTTCAACCCTTGCTCTATTCAACATTTATTTCTTAATATCGTACGTATGCCTGATTAAAAAACAAATTGTAAGTTAGAGAAATGATCAATAAACTAAAACAAAACTGCTGCTAAAAATTAATAATTGTACCTCCAACTCCAGCCTCGTACGGTAGGTAAATGGCCAAATGCTCAATAGAATAAGCAAAAATGTGGAAATATCCTCTACAGCTTGCACATCGTAACAACAATAGATTCCTCAAGTCGCTACACGCGGTGGTTGAAACCTCTGAAGCGGAAATGACCCTAAACAACAAACTAAACTCCACCAACGTACCTCATATTTTGGGAGGCAAGAAGTTGCGAAAGGAAATCTGGATTAATCTCAGCAAGAAGACGTGACAAGCATAACTTTTCAAACCGACAACCTTCATTGCAGCTTTTTCACACATCGTCCCAAGTTAGAGGCGTATCCGTTAGGAAACTTGAGATCAACCATCCAATCAAATACCTTACTATTTTACTCCTTCGTGAGACAGTAGGTTGACTTTGGCTTTCTAACGGCGTTTCCTCTGCCAGTGGGGGTACTAAAAACAACTCTTTACGGTTAGTCAATATCTCCAAATCTTACCTACACTTGATGTTGTCCTTCGTCTTAACATCGCCTCACACTGTGTTGATGATTGTGACGAATCAAGTTTGTGGACCAATAAGGTCGTTCCCAAAAGATGCTCTTTCGATACCAATTATGTTCCGTTCTGAACCCTGGGATCTTTTTTTAGTTAGGCTCGAAACCCACCAATGGTAGTTTATCCAGAATTTCCCTCATTTGATCACCTGATTTCTTAGAAATAGGTCCTTCAAGTGCCCTTTGCCCTTTGTAGAAAGACTTTTGTCTTCCCACCACTTATGATGTGGGGGCAAAAACTAACGATGACAATCAAAGAAGCACGATTTTTTGCCATTTTTCAGCGTAAAAGATTTTGTGTGCCCCATACAATAAGACGGGAAATATGCCAGAAAATTGCTGATCGTACACATCATGGCCGCTCGTAATTGAAAGTTATCCTTTCTAGAGCTATCAAACGTCTGCAAACCATTACTCCATAAAGCATTAAGCTCATCAATCACTGGTCTCAACAATACATCTAAGTTCTTTCCGGAACTTTGTGGATCGGATATGATAAGTGTAAAACCCTAACTTTTTTAAATATGTATTTAAGATAAAATCTGGAATTTTGCTAATCATCCATCTTATGATTTCGAAATTGTGTCATCAATTTAAATTTTTTTTAAACTAACTGCAAATTTATTTGTATAAATTGTTTTTATCCTAAGTGTAGATGCATTTTAATCATCTTTTAGCCCAAATAATTAGTTCACGTTATTCCACTAATATTCAGTTACTAGAAAGGCCCAATATATTTTAAATTAGAGTTAAGGGTTTCTTTTGTATCATTCAAAATAATTGCGACGTTTTCCTTCTTTCGGCGCCGTTCTAATTCTTAGGTAAATGCCTCTTATTTTGTTCTTCCTATATTGCGAGTTAATTGACCACATTACTGGTTTACATGATCAGTATGAATAGTTTGTAATATTAATCAATGCATTAGGAATCTTAATTACTTATGACATTACATAAAGGTTGATAAAGTTGAACATACATATCGAATAAAAAAAATAGAATGTTGTCAGCAAAATTTAAATGCGTTATGCGGGTGCGTGCGATTTCACCACTAGTGTGTGCAATTTTCACACACTCAACTAGGGTGTTTTTTACCTTCTCCAGTATCATGCATGAGAGGAGAAATGAAGTGGAAGAAGAAATGAAGCAGACATTGAAGGAACATTTGGAGTGAAAAGAGGAGGAAATCACTGAAACTGAAGAAGAGGAACAGAGAATGGAGGCAACTCCGAAGCTGAATGGGAGGGCGATGATGAGAAATCAAGAGAACCACCAAAAATTATGGCGTTCAAAGAGATTGTGGTGAATCAGCCAAGAAACACGAAGCGGTTTGATGAACTTTTTGTGGGGAACAATAGGTTTGAAAATGGAGTGGCGGTACCCGCCGGAAAATAGAGAAATGATCGAGTCCACGAAGGAAGATGTGCACGAATCTGTCGATTACTGGAAGCACGCGCTGATTGGAACTATGGTGGGCCTCAAATTACTATTTAAAGCGATGCAACGTTACATAAACAGTAGATGGGGCAGCCAGCCCCACATTCATGTGGCACAAAAAATGGGTGTTCATGTTCAGATTTGAGATAAATGAGGCAATGATGGAAACCTACGAAGGAGGTCCATGGATGGTGAAAACAGCTTACCCCCTAATCCTACAGAGGTGGTACCCAGGCATGCCACTGGACCCTGGTAAATTGCAAAATTATCCAATATGGATACAGCTACCTGCCTTAGATCTACACTTTTGGAACCTTAACATGATTGGGAAGATTGATAGTATGGTTGGAAAACCAGTATATAAAGATAAAATAACTGTGAAATTGTGGATCGGGTTGATACGTTGTTGTTGTTAACTTAACACTGGAGTTTTAACAACAGTTTGGTATGTTGTTAATCCAACTATGTTACTTTAACAACAGACCAGAGTAATAGTGCAGCGGAATAAACAAACACCGAATTTAAGAAGTGAATATAAGATTATATTAACTTCCAAGCCGTAGGCAAAATAACCCGTTTAAGGTTTTAACAAAAGTCGTTCTCTGAACTCTCAAGCTCTTCACTCTCAAATTGATTGAACTAAGCAAAGCACACAAGAATTGCTTCGACTATCTCTAAAAGCTCCTCACTCTTAGATCTATTCTAACAACTCACACACTTTGTTAAAGCAAGACAACACCCAAGAACTTCTAAATAAATCTCTTGGATTGATTAGCTCTTGTCTCGTGTTTGTCTTGATGTATTTCACACCTATATATAGGTTCTTAACTTGGACTTCAAGGTGTGTTGTACACGGTTGGTAATTGTCCTAGTTTCCTTCTCGAACTCCTCTTTCTTGTTCTCACATTCCTTCTTGAATAATAGTTCATTCGTTAGTGATCTAACTAAGGAAAGACTCCTTCTTCAAACCAGGACTAATCTTGGAAAGCTTTCCTAGTTGCACTGGAACTCTTCTTTCCTTGTAGAGCACTTTGCTTAATTCAGAAAACTTTCCTTCTTGGAAACTTGAGCGTCCAACCTATGACAAGTTTGTTTCCTGAATAATAATCAATGACAATCACAATTGTGGAACTAAATTAGTTAAATGAATAAGGCAAAACAATAATAATCAATATAAACAAGATTGTAACTCGGATTCTGCTCAGCAATGTTACTCTAACATTGACTTCCCAATGTTAACCTAACATTGCCCGAATACCTGCACTTTCAGACTACTTCTAAGGAGAGATTAGATTTTGCTAGAGTATTTGTTGAATTGGAAGGAGGGGAAAATCAATTGAAAAGGTAAACTTGAAAGGATTTATGAGAGGAGGCCCTTGCAATGCTATAAGTGTGATAAATTTGGGCACAATGCTAGAGTATGCAATGGTATGAAACCTGTGTGGGTGGTACAGAAGAAAGGAAGTAGTACTGGGGAGATAAGAAAAGATATGGAGGAGGAAATTATACTAAGTTTTGTTGTTAAGGTGGGATCATCCCAAAATATGAGAGAGGAGGAGGAGGCACTAGAAATACCACATGAAAAGTTGTCAAATGAAGGGGAAGTCACAAGATCGCTAATATAAAAGGCCTGTAAATAGTGCTACACATACCTCCTAAGGAAAAACGACAGATCACAACAGAGGAACAAGATGCACCTGATAGAGCCGTGTCAGAGAAAAGGATGGGGGTCAAGAGAAGGAAGAATGGCACATGGTAGAGAATATAATAAAGTCAGCAAGACAGAATAGCAAATGGAAATGATTCTTTGATAATAATGAGAAGAAAAGAGGGACTCCTAATGGATAAAGATATAATAATATGAGTGTAAAAACTTATAGGGGTTGAACTGCCCCCTTAAGCAGTCAGCTATGAATAACTTCCTAGGTAGTAATAAGTGCACCATTGCTGCCATAGTTGAAACTAGATTAAGGAATAAGAACTATGATAAGATGAAGAATAAACTGTGTCAATATTGGGATATGAACAACAATATCCAACTGAGTAAGAACTGCAGAATTTGGTTGGATTGGAAAGGGGAAAAGTCAAACTCAAAGTGGAGGAAAAGAGTGAGCAATTCATCCATGCAAGCATTCAGACTAAAGACAACACTTGGAAAGTAAATCGACTATCATCTATGCAAACAACCAACCTGAATTAAGGAGAGATCTCTGGAAGAAGCTAGACAATATATCCAAGAACATGAAAGGGCCATGGATTGTTGCTAGAGATTTCAATGTAGTCCTCAAGTCTGAGGAAAATGCAGTGAGAATAATACTAATCGCATTGTGGTTATTGAACTTCAAGATATGCTAGATACCACTAGACTGCAAGACCATCAGTTCATGGGGCCTATATATACATGGAGCAACTCACACGCTTTTTGTAAGCTGGATAGAGTTATAGTGATCCAAGATTGGATGGAGGTTGAAATTGTGGATCGGGTTGATACGTTGTTGTTGTTACTTTAACACTAGAGAGTTAACAGCAGATTTGTATGTTGTTACTTCAATGATGTTACTTTAACAACAGACCAGAATAATTGTGCAGCGGAATAACTAAACACCAAGTTTAAGAAGTGAATATAGAATTATATTAACTTCCGAGCCGTAGGCAAAATAACCCGTTAAGGTTTTAACAAAGATTGTTCTCTCAATTCTCAAGCTCCTCACTCTTAAATTGATTGAACTAAGCAAAGCACACAAGAATTGCTTCGACTATCTCTAAAAGCTCCTCACTCTTAGATCTATTCAAACAATTCACAAACTTTGCTAAAGCAAGACAACACTCAACAACTGTAGGTTAATCTCTCGGATTGATTGGCTCTTGTCTCGTGTTTGTCTTGATGTACTACACACCTATATATAGGTTCTTGATCTTCGACTTCAAGGTGTGTTGTACACGGTTGGTAATTCTCCTTGTTTCCTTCTTGAACTCTTCTTCTTTGTTCTCGTAGTCCTTCTTGAATAATAGTTCCTTCGTTAGTGAACTAACTAAGCAAAGACTCCTTCTTCAAATCAGGGCTTGATTTTGGAAAGCATTCCTAGTTCCACTCGAACTCAACTTCCCTTGTAGAGTGGTTTTCGTAATTAAGGAAACTTTCCTTCTTGGAAACTTGAGCATCCAACCTATGACAAGTTTGTTTCCTGAATAATAATTAAAGACAATTACAACTGTGGAACTCAGTTAGTTAAATGAATAAGGCAAAATAATAATGAAGAATATAATTAAGATTGTAAATCGGATTCTGCTCCAGCAATGTTACTCTAACATTGACTTCTCAATGTTAAACTAACATTGACAGAATACCTGCACTTTCAATCTCCCCCTTTTTGCCTTAATCACAAAACCTAAGAACCTGTTCTAATCAGATCAAATTATTCAGACAAACTTTACTATCAGATCCCAATGGAAAATAAGTACGCTCCCCCTGAACATCAGAAGGGACCAACTCAATGTTATTCTAACATTGATACTTTCAATGTTGTCATAACATTTGTCTTTGTCAATGTTAGCTTAACATCGAAACCAGACAGATGTTCTAACATTGAACATCTCAATGTTATCTTAACATCAGAAAACAGTTAACACCTGCAAAACAGAGTTAGTACTTTGTATCCAAAGTTCACTGAGCATAAGCAGAAGCAGTTAGCAGCAAGAAAGAAAAGTACTTAATTACAGACCATACTAAGTAGCAAGGAACATACTCCTTGATGAAGTCAAAAACAAACAACGAAAATATAATTGTTCAGCCTGACAGAAACATAACAGAACTCAGAAATTTTGAAATTTGATCATTCTCCCCCTTTTTGTGAGGAAGGCAGATCCCTCAAATGCTTTCTGAGGCTGTCTATCTCTTGCAACCTCGCTTGCTTGTCTGCTATCTCTCTTTGGGTATCTTTATACTCTCTGTCCAGCCACACCAGGGTCTCCTCCACAAAAGCATCAGCAATGACAGAACAACTGTCACCACTAGCCACAGGTACTGAAGAAGCAGCAAACTTGTGAGTCTTCTTCTTCTTCTTCTTCTTCTTCTTCTTCTTCTTCTTCTTCTTCTTCTTCTTCTTCTTCTTCCTGCTTGGACCAGCTGCATCATTGGGATTCCATGGCAGATCTTGAATCCTGACCTGAGTGAAGTAGCTCCTGGTAATTCTCATCCTGGCCTTGTTCTTGATCCAGCCTTCTGTCTTCTTTGTCTTGAAGCCTTGCTTCACAAGAATGCTGGATATCAGAGAGGGATATGGAATGATTCCCTTTGCCTTGGTTGTGACTTCCCTCATGTGCCTCAGAACCTTCTCCCCTATGTTCACACTCAGCCCATTCTTCAGTTTGTACACCAGCTTTGCAGATTCTTTTGTCATAACAGTGGTGTTTGAAAAGGGCAGCCAGTTGAGGGTAGAGAGCTTTTGAAGTACAGCACTCAAGGAAGTCAGCCTTGTAGTTGGAAAACTGTCATTCCATTTCCTTGTTAGTCCACCAGTGAGGTCAGTGATCACCTCATCCATGCTAGGATCCTCTGTCTCGTCAGGATCAGGAAGTCCCCAAGCCTCATTGATCACAGAGGGGCTGATGTCATTGACCTTCATCATTACCCAAGCTTTGCCAAACTCTGGTGGGACACCCATTGAGAGAGGTTCATGTAGAACTCTCTGATCACATCAGGGACATATGATGACTGGTTCATCAAAGAGCCCAACACTCCTCTAGCTTCAAGTAGCTCAAACAACCTATTTTCCTTGAACATCTCCTCATCAATGTTCCCTCCATGTGGATAACCCTGGCTTGATAAGCCTCCCACTGTTCTTCTGCCTCAGCAGACACATAAAAGCTGGAGTAAGGCTTTTTAGGGTACTCCTCATCACATGAAAGTACTCATCACTGCCTGATGTTGGAGTAACATCAGCAGGGTCATCACCTACCTGTAGGTCTTCTTCCTCAATTTCCTCCTCATCTTCTTCTTCCTCCTTATCCTCTTGCTCCTCTTTTTCTTCTTCTAACTCAGACTCAGAAGCTTCAACCATCACCTGCTTTCCCTTTCTTTTCTTAGCAGCAGTAGCTAAGGCAGAGAGAGTCATGCTCTCTTGTTCTTCTCTCTCACCTCTTCAGGCTGACTGTCACCCTCATTATCAACATCTTGGTTACCCTCAGTAGTAACCCCCTCAACAACAGTCTCCTCAACCTGATCATTCTCCTCACGAAGAGTCTCCATCTCATCAGCAGTATCCTGCTCAGCAACCTCAGCCTTACCAGGCTCAACCACTTCCTCAGCCACAACCACAGATTCATCCCTAACATTACCCTCAGGGACCTCATACACAACCTCAGACTCACCCACAGTAACAAGGGACTCTTTCTCCCCCTCAATACCAACAACAGTATTAGCAGGCATATCCAAAGTAGGGTTAGCCATCATTTCCTCGTTTTCAGGGTTGGTGTGAGTGGAGGTTTGCTCAGAAGTTTTTGATGTTGAATCAACATCACCCTTAGCGGCTTTCTTGCCCTTGCGCCGTTGATAGGTGGATTTCCTCTTAGAAGCGGCGGCGGTAATGGCTTCAGCGGTTGCACTTCTGGTCCTACGACGTCGTGGTTGCTCTATATGTTCGGCAGTAGCTGCAAGAGTGTCAATGGAAGACTTGCGGGCCATTGTTAGAGTGATTTAGAGAATAAAAACAGAAACTCGATTTGCAGAGAGAGTTAATTTTGCAGATATTTTGAGCGCGTAAATAGTGAGAAAAGATTAGGGAAAATTATACAATTATTCAGCTGAAGAATAGAGACAGTGGTGTTGTAACATGTTACCAACATAATCGGACCACTGTCACACGATCATACCCATGTTCACCTTACCACGTGTCAGTGTTAGATTAACACGTAACCAGAGCGGTCTCCAAACCTGAAAACTTATAAGTTACAATGTTTCAATGTTGGACTAACATTGGTAAGTTAACATCGGGGAAGGAAGTTGTAGGTGCAGGGCTTCATCCAAGGCACCATCATGTGAGAGCGTGAGATATTCCTGTATACTGATCTGAAACCTCACCCAAGTACATAGGTACAAAGACACAAATTCAGATCATCAATAAGAGCAAGTAACACATCCAACAGAAAAACACAGAGTGGATACACATATCCAGGGAAAAGATGTTCCCATAGCTTGGAAGATCACAAAACATAGTGTTTTACCTGCAGTGAGTCACCCACAAAGTATGCCTCAACACATGATTCCTAGGATTACTACTCCCCCTAAGCCCAAACCGACACAAGGGAAAAAATGAATGCAGAACTAGAAAGAATGCAACAATGTTAGATCAACATTGGGAGATGGTAGCCAAGTACAAACAATTTTACTGACTGGGATCAGGACAAATCAATTTATCTTTTATTATCATGAACTCTTTTGAACTAAAACTAGTGAATGTAAAAGGATAGTTTCATCACTAAATGTGGGCAGCACAAGACCCCACACACCCCAGCAACTTAACCATCAGCAACAGATTAGGCAAGTACAAAGGAACTGAATGAAGACAATACATTTATCATATACCTCTCTACCCCAGCCCCTCATGCATACTTGTTTTCCAACCTGTTTGCAAGAAAAATACCAAGTGAACAATGCTACTGAATGCAAGCAGTCGAAACTTCAAAGCACCCCAGTAGTAAGGCTCACTCTCATGCATAACCTTGGCCATAGACAAAAACACAAAAATAAGCACAATTGAATGACAATGAAGCTCTCAACATCATGTACCCCAGCTTCTCTTCATGCTTTGTCTAACCTAACATGGATAAGTCACAACTGAATAACATCAGAGTAATGAGCTCTGTATACCCCAGCTTCTCCCAGATGTTAGGTTAACATTCACAGACAACCAACGGAGTTCTTAATTTTACAAACCCTTTGATGTGTACCTATCCACCAGTCAGCTCAGCTATTCATGCAGTTAA
This sequence comes from Linaria vulgaris, assembly GCA_948329865.1. Lineage (NCBI taxonomy): Eukaryota > Viridiplantae > Streptophyta > Magnoliopsida > Lamiales > Plantaginaceae > Linaria > Linaria vulgaris. Next base: position 6,305,630 of record OX415249.1, on the reverse strand, counting down.
CCACACAGCCCAGTAGAATCTCTAACAAAGATGTAATATGCAAGAAAGAAGAATGCAGAAAGCAAATGAAAAGAATTACAGATACACCACAACCAATAACCAGTGCGAGACAGTGGTGTTATGTCAACACTGGTGTATTAACATCCCTAAACAATGCACATGCCAAGAGAATTCCTCAAAATGAAAAACCTCTCAGAATCTAAGGGTTTAGTGAACATATCAGCAAGCCGATTGTTAGTTTCAATGTGTTCAATGTCAATGAGCTTGTCCTCTACCATGTTTCTCAGAAAGTGATGCCTTATATCAATATGTTTGGTTCTGGAGTGTTGCACAGGGTTCTTAGAGATGCTTATAGCACTAAGATTATCACAAAACATAAGTAAGGTATCACTGTCTAACCCATAATCCAGTAGCATGTGTTTAAGCCATACTAACTGAGTGACACAGCTGCCTGCTGCTATGTATTCAGATTCAGCAGTGGAGAGTGACACACAGTTTTGCTTTCTACTGTACCATGAGACCAAGTTGTTCCCCAGATAAAAGCATCCTCCACTTGTAGACTTTCTATCATCAGTGTCTCCTGCCCAGTCTGAGTCACTGAAACCTACAAGATTTGTGTTAGTGTCATAAGAATACCATATACCAAGGGCCATGGTGCCAGAAATATATCTAAGGAGTCTCTTCATAGCAATCAAATGTGACTGCTTTGGACATGCCTGATACCTAGCACAAACACAAACAGAGAACATTATATCAGGCCTTGAAGCAGACAAGTAGAGCAAGCTTCCGATCATTGAACGGTACAATGTTGGATCAACATTAGCACCATTAACATCACTGGATATCTTCACTGATGAAGACATGGGCGTTTTGCAAGGCTTTGAATCTGCCAATTCAAACCTTTTTACCAAATTCTTTGCATACTTTTCCTGACTTAGGAAAATTCCATTACCTGTTTGTTTTACTTGAAGACCAAGAAAGAAGGTTAATTCTCCCATCATACTCATCTCAAACTGCCCTGTCATTGATTCAACAAAGTTTTCTAGGATAGAATTGTTAGTTGAGCCAAAAACAATATCATCTACATATATTTGAGCTATACAAACATGAGAATTTTTCTTCAAGACATAAATTGTTCTATCTCCTTCACCTCTAACAAAGCCAAGACTTAATAAGAATTTAGTAAGCCTTTCATACCATGCTCTAGGTGCTTGTTTAAGCCCATACAGTGCCTTTTCAAGCTTGTACACATGGTCGGGGTACTTAGGATATGTGAATCCCTTAGGCTGTTCAACATAAACTTCCTTATCAATCAGCCCATTCAGAAATGCACCATTTACATCCATTTGGTATAGTTTTATCTTAAGACTGCATGTTATAGCTAGAAGTAACCTAATAGATTCAATCCTAGCCACTGGAGCAAATGTCTCATCAAAATGTACGCCCTCTACCTGAGTGTACCCTGAGCAACTAGTCTAGCTTTGTTTCTAACTATGACTCCTTCCTCATTACTCTTGTTCTTAAATATCCACTTAGTCCCTATTACATTAACATTAGGTGGTCTAGGTACAAGTATCCAGACATTGTTCTTAGTAAACTGTAATAGTTCATCCTGGATGGCATTAATCTAGAAGTTATCAAGAAGAGCTTCATTCACATTCTTAGGTTCTGTGGTGGAGACAAAACAAGAGGCATTATCAACAGTACAAGTGAAGTTCATACAGACGCACAGTTTTACCATATCTCTATAGTCAAGTTTTTCTCTGTTGCGTGTCCTTACCCGTTCAGTGAGTTCACCTATTACCTGGGATGCTGGATGGTCTTTCTGAATCATAGCTTGGGGGTCTCTTCTAGGTTCAGAGGCACCTTCATGTTCTGAGTTAGAATCCTCTCCTGTTAGTCTAACATCTGATCTTGCTGGTGTTAGTCTAACATCGTTCCCTGACTCTTGTTCAGTGTTTCCAGCTTCCAGTTCCAATGTTGGAGTAACATTGTCAGGAGTAACATTCTCAGTTTCTGCTGTTGTTTCAACATTGGGAACTGAAATGTCATCAGTACCTGTATCAAGAGTGAAATCATCAAACACAACATTCACTGATTCTTGAATTGTGTTCAATCTAAGATTGTAGACTCTAAAGGAAGTATTATTGGCTGAGTATCCTACAAAGATGCATTTTTCACTTTTAGGATCAAATTTACTCAGGTAATCCCTGTCATTAAGCAGATAACAATCACATCCAAATTCATGAAAATATGCAACATTTGGTTTGACACCCTTCAAGAGTTCATAGGGACTCATGTTAGTTCCAGGTCTAAGATACACCCTGTTACTAATGTGACAGGCAGTGCTTAAAGCTTCAGCCCAGAGTCTTTTGGATAAGTCTTTAGCATTGAGCATAACTCTGGCCATCTCTTGAAGAGTCCTGTTCTTTCTTTCAGCAATCCCATTCTGCTGAGGAGTCTTAGGAGCTGAAAATTCATGGAAAATACCTTTAGTATTGCAGTAGTTATCAAAACTAGCATTTTCAAATTCTTTACCATGATCAGTCCTAATCTTAGTCACAGTGGAGCCATACAAGTTTTTAATACTAGCACAAAGGATTTTGAACTGATCAAAAGCTTCTGACTTTTCTTTAAGAAATTTTACTTACCTCACAAAGGCACAAATCTAGAGAAGTCATCTACAATCACAAAGGCATATCTCTTCCCACTGAGACTACTTACCTCAATTGGACCCATTAAGTCCATGTGTAGCAATTCAAAACACCTACTAGATCTAGGGTTAGCATTCTGTACCTGTAGGGGTGTATGAACTGCTCTGGTTTGCTTACATTTGAGGCAATCACCACATGCAAGCTTACATGGGCAAGGCAGCTTTGGCAAGCCTTTTACAGCATCAACTTTCTGTAATTTCTCAAGGTTTCTGTAGTGAACATGTCCAAGTTTCCTATGCCATATAGAAGCCTCATCTATCTTGGCATGGAAACATTCTGCTTCCTTCTGGGCTAGGTAGCAGTTATCTTTGGATCTAGTACCTGTCATCACAAGAACATTGTCACTATAATAAACATCACAAGATACCTTGTAAAATGTAACCAGTAACTCATCATCACACAGCTGACTGATACTGATTAGATTTGCCTTTAACCCATCTACCAACAACACATCCTTCAAAGGTGGGAATCCATCAACATCCAGTGTCCCCTTGCCAATGATCTTTCCTTTGGTGCCTCCTCCATAGGTCACTGTTCCAGCACTCAAGGGTATCATTTGCTTAAGATTATCTTTGCTGCCTGTCATGTGTCTTGAGCATCCACTATCGAAGTACCACTTACCTGAAAGGTTAGAGTACACAACAAAGAAAACAACATTGCATACAACTTTAATCTTAGGGGATTTAGCTTTTTCTATCCAAGTCCTACTTTGTTGTCCTGCACCTAATGTTAGTCTAACATCAGAACATGTTGTAGTTTTAACATTGGACACAGAGGCTATTTTCTTACCACATTCATTTATGAGTTTTCTACAGAATGATTTAATGTGGCCTGGTTGAAAACAATACTTGCAGATAAAAGTAGGTTTAATTTTTACAGTGTTAATGGTTCCAGAACTCATATTGTCAGATTCTTTAACAAAGCTTGTAGTCAAATAGGTTGAATCAACATTAGAAGAGGAAGGCTTTTCAACAAATCCCAGACCACATGTACCTGAGTTACTCATGTTCAGTACATCATCAAGTTTAGAAGTACCTCCATTTCATTTGGCTATGATTTGTGAATCATTTTTGAGTTTCTCCTTTACCTCTTTCAATTCAGCTTCAGCTTTGTCAAGATCTCTCGCATAGAGTCTCAGCATGTTCTTCAAACATTCAATGCCATGCTTCAGTGCTTTGTTATTCTTCATGAGTTTGGCATTCTCTCTCTCAAGTCGGAGAAAAGTTGTATGTAGATCATCCAGAATTTCCTCTTGAGACATTTCTTCTTCATTGAAGTATTCCTCTTCTAGATCAACTGAGCCATGAAAACAATCAAAGTTAGTATCATCAGAATCAGAGAGCACATCATAGATCACCTGTGTATCATGGTTGTTCCAGTCTCCAAAAAAGATTTCCGGTTTTGCTGTTGGTTCTCCAATGTTAGAGTAACATTGAGAACTTTGGCAGTTCCTGGAGTCTTCTTCTGACCAGGTGATCTGAGTGCACAGTGCAGCAGTGTTGATTTCCTCTGAATGTTCATCGGTACTTGTTCCAGATTCGAAGTCAGCTTCATTAAAGTCATCTACACAAACCCAATGAGAATTCCCTCTTGTTCTGATGGTGTTAGCACATTCATGTTTAAATTGACCATACCCATTACATTCATAACACTAGACATCTTTCAATTTCTCAGTATCTTGAGGCGTGCTCTTAGAAGCCATGTATTTTACAAATTTTGGGGGCAGTTTCTTGTAACCAAGGGCAGCATTACTTTGTTTTTCTTTATTTTTATCTTTGTAACCCAATTTACTAAACTTCCTAGTAATGTTACCATAGTTAGAAGAGATCAACTCATACTCATCCTCATCACTCCCTGTAGAATCTCAGCTAGTACCTAGTAAGGCTTAAGCAAGTTATTTACTGGACTTTCCTAGGAATTCTAGTTCAAATTCTTTTAGAGTGTTCATTAATGTTTGGAAGTCCATATTGGCAAGATCTCTAGACTCATTCATAGCAATTCTTTTGACAGTGAACTTTGAAGGTAATGTTCTAAAGGCTTTATAGACCATGGTTTGATTAGGGATGATGAAACCTAAGTTTTGACACTGATTAGCTATATCTAGAAATTTCTCGAAATAACTATCAATGCTTTCATCCTCACCCATCTCTATCTTCTCAAAGTCCCTCAAAAGTTTTCTATATTTAGAGTCCCTCACAGCCACATCACCCTCACAATGTAATTCAAGAACTTCCCATGCAGCTTTAGCAGTAGAACAAGTTTGAATAAGTTTGAACATATGATTACCTACCCAGCTAAAAATAGCATTGAGAGCCTTTTCATTGAAGTTGTAGAGAGCAATTTTGTTGGTTGTCCATTGTCCTCTTGGCTTCGGTACCAAATCGGCATCTCCATCTCTTGGCAAGTAGGGAATGGTGTATCCTTCTAGTACTGCGTCCCAAGCTCTTAGGTCGATGGATTTGATGTGGACTCAGAGTCTGATTTTCCAGTAGGCGTAGTTGTTGGGACCCTCCAATACAGGCAACCTGCTTGTATTGGGGTTGGAGTTCTCCATCTTGTCGTATCAACGCCAAACACCGGTGAAGTTGGTGCTTGGCTCTGATACCAATTAAAATTGTGGATCGGGTTGATACGTTGTTGTTGTTACTTTAACACTGGAGAGTTAACAGCAGATTTGTATGTTGTTACTTCAGCGATGTTACTTTAACAACAGACCAGAATAATTGTGCAGCGGAATAACCAAACACCAAGTTTAAGAAGTGAATATAGAATTATATTAACTTCCGAGCCGTAGGAAAAATAACCCGTTAAGGTTTTAACAAAGGTTGTTCTCTCAATTCTCAAGCTCCTCACTCTTAAATTGATTGAACTAAGCAAAGCACACAAGAATTGCTTCGACTATCTCTAAAAGCTCCTCACTCTTAGATCTATTCTAACAATTCACAAACTTTGCTAAAGCAAGACAACACTCAACAAATGTAGGTTAATCTCTCGGATTGATTGGCTCTTGTCTCGTGTTTGTCTTGATGTACTTCACACCTATATATAGGTTCTTGATCTTCGACTTCAAGGTGTGTTGTACACGGTTGGTAATTCTCCTTGTTTCCTTCTTGAACTCTTCTTCTTTGTTCTTGCGGTCCTTCTTGAATAATAGTTCCTTCGTTAGTGAACTAACTAAGGAAAGACTCCTTCTTCAAATCAGGGCTTGATTTTGGAAAGCATTCCTAGTTCCACACGAACTCAACTTCCCTTGTAGAGTGGTTTGCGTAATTAAGGAAACTTTCCTTCTTGGAAACTTGAGCGTCCAACCTATGACAAGTTTGTTTCCTGAATAATAATTAAAGACAATTACAACTGTGGAACTGAGTTAGTTAAATGAATAAGGCAAAATAATAATGAAGAATATAATTAAGATTGTAAATCGGATTCTGCTCCAGCATTGTTACTCTAACATTGACTTCTCAATGTTAAACTAACATTGACAGAATACCTGCACTTTCAGAGGTTATTAGGGAATAAGTGGTCCAGTTCATCCCTCCTGGTATCCTTGTCCATGCCCTAGCATTACTAGGATTTTTGCTGATGAAAATAATAAAAGAATCCCATTCATGGTCAATAACATATGGGCTAATGATGAGAAGTTTATGGAGTTGGTTACAGAGCCATGGGAATATCACGTTAGAGGATGCAAAATGTTCTAGCTAATAAATAAGATGAAGTATCTCAAAGGTAAATTAAAGGCTCTGGATATCAAGAAATGCCAAAATCTGGATATCATAGTCCAGGGCAAGCTTAAGGAGCTGTATGAGCTTCAAGGGCAGAACTTCAACAGTCCAGGAACAACTAAACCAACAGATCATTCTCAAGGAGGAATATACTCAAGCTCACCAAACACTCTTAAATCAACTACATCATAGAGCTAAAATTGTTTGGATTTAGGATGGTGATAGATGTAGCAGATTGTTCTTCCAACATATAAAAGCCAACAGGAAATCTAACATCATACATGGCCCTTGTAACTAAAGAGGGGAACACTTTGATTACTAAAAATATAATTACTAATTGTATCCTTTCTTTTTACTAGGAACTTTTTTGGCGAGGAGAGGGAGGTGGAACCAATCAGAATGGAGGTATTTGAAGCAGGCCCAAAGATCACTGAAGAGATAAACAATCGACTCTGGAGCCCAATACAGGAGGAAGAGGTCAAGAAGGCCCTATTTAGCATGAGTGACACCAAAATCCAATGGCAAGATGGGATAAATTCTTGCTTTTATAAGAGAAGGTTGAAAGTAACATTTAATTTAATCTTTGAAGCAATTCTAGAGTTCCATGTAAGATTCCAAAGCAAATAAATGCAACTTCTGTGCGTTTGATACCTAAAGTTGTGAATGCTTCATCCATTGTAGATTACAGACCTATATCTTGCTGCAATATTCTGCATAAAATCATTACTAAAGTGTTGGCTAATAGGATAAAGAATATCTTAACTGAGTTGATTAATTCTAGTCAAAATGCTTTTGTAGCTTATAGAGATTTATTTCAGAATGTTTTCCATGCTTAGAAATTGACTAGAGGCTATAATAGAAAGAGTATTTCTCCTAGATGCATGCTTAATATAGATCTTAGAAAATCTTATGATACCATAAATTGGAAGTTCTTACATGATGTCTTAATTGACTTTGGGGTGGATAAAGGATTTACTGATCTCGTTATGACTTGTGTTTCAACTACAAGTTTATCGTTTTGTATAAATGGTAGTCTTGAGAAACACATGTCTGGCAAACAAGGCCTTAGACAGTGGACCCTACGTCTCTTTATTTATTTGTGATGTGTATGGAGTATATGTCCAGGATGATCAATTTAAATATGGATGATAACAAAATCTTCGAACACCACCCTAAGACAGTTAAACTGAACTTGAGTCATATGTGTTTTGCTGATGACTTACTCTTATTTTGTAGAGGAGATACAGAGTCTTTGTATGTCCTCTTGAGGATTTTTTTAAGGGATAAAAGCATCAAACCCCCTAATCTATTGGTTCTTTTGCACTTTGGTCCTTAAACTATGTTTATCAGCGTTTTGCTCCCTAACCTTTAGGGTGTCTGTACGATTTGGTCCGTTTTTGCAGTTCCAATTTTTTGTGGCCAAAATATTCCTCCCTTTGAGGTGTTTTTTTTGTCCTTTTTTTTCTACCAACTATAATTATATGTCTAGTACAATACATATGAGTCAGGTAGAGGAGAATATTTCGGCCAAAAATGGTCGAAAATTGCCGAAAATGGGCAAATCCCAGAGTGCCTTCATGGTCTTTTTGTGGCCAAAATATTCCTCCCTTTGAGGTGTTTTTTTGTCTTTCTTTGTTCACCAACTACTATTATACATCTAGTACAACACATATGAGTCGGGTAGAGGGGAATATTCCGACCAAAATGGCTGAAAATTGCCCAAAATGCAAACAAGGACCAAATCGCACAGACACCCTAAAGGTTAGGGAGCAAAGCGCTGATAAACATAGTTTAAGGACCAAATCGCAAAACACCCAATAGGTTAGGGGGTTTGATGCTTTTATCCCTTTTTTGAATGCCTCAGGATTACAAAGAAATAAGACTAAAATCACTATCTTTTGTTAGGTGTACAAGGAGAGGAAAGGGAGAAATTAATGAAGATATGATAATTCCCTGAAGGACAGTTCCCAGATATCTTGGAATCTACCTAAGCCCAAGGAAACTAAGGATAACATAGTATGAACCTATTATCAAAAAGGTTAGTGCAAGGATACGAAGCTGGATGGCAAAGCAGTTGAGCTATGCAGGAAGGGTACTACTGGTAAAAGTAATCCTTTTATCAATTTTGGGATTTTGGTGTTTTGTGTTTACGCTACCAACAAGAGTAGTAAAGAAAATGGAGGCTCTATGCTGAACATACCTGTGGACTGGGAAAGACCAAGGGAGAAATGAACCTGTTGGCATAGGCAAGAGTGTGTTAAGATCATGGACATGAAGGATTACAAATCAAGGAAATATTAAGCTAGAACAAAACCCTTATACGTGTAGATATCACTAACATACAAAACCATCAAAATAGGCTACAATTTGGACAAGATGTATAAGGGAATATAAACTGAAGAAGAGTAGAATGTGTAGTGTAAACTTGAAGCCAGAAGACTCAACATAGTGGAGGATACTCCTTAAACTAAGAGATGAAACAAAGTCAAAACTACCAGCTATAACACCTGACAAATGGAGAGTGATGAAGCAGAGACATGCAGTAATAGAATGTTACAAAGAGTTCCTTAAGGAGCCCCCCATAGTAGAGTGGAATGCCCAGATATGGAATAAAATTTCCACTCCAAGAGTGGCATTTGTTAACTGGCTTGTGATGCATAAGAGGTTAGCTACTAAAGCTAGGCTAATGAAATTCAAATTTCAGAATGAAACTATTGTGTATTGTGTAATAATTGCGAGTAATCTCTGGAGCAACTCTTTTTTTAGTGTTCAATGGTTAGGTCTATGTTGGGAAAAGTTATGAAAGGAATGGGAGTGCATTCTCAGGAAACACACTTGCAGAAGTGGTTTGACATGTTCAGCAAATCTACTATGAAAAATAGTTATGTTTTCCAAGTAAGAGCTACAACTTTAGGAGGTGTGGTAACTGGAATATGGAGATGGAGAAATACTAGAGTATTTGAGGATAAAGTAACTCCAGGAAAAGGTATTTCTACGAAAATTGCAAATGAGTCGTTGATGAGGTTAAGGTACAAATCGTGTGAGAAAAGTAATAGATTTATTAAGAGTGCTCTAGTGAATCATCAAAATATTGCTTGATATGCTATTGATATTGTTAGTTTATGATCCTGAACTATGGTAAACCCTTAAGCAATAATGAGAAAAACTGTTGTGTAATGTATCTATCATAATTTTAGGAGTGAAGGCACATGAGACATTGGAAAACATTCGAAAGCAAACTGAGCAGGTAACTTTCCTCCCTCCCATACTGAAAGAGGACCAGATTGTGTGCATAAGCAGCTATCATCTAAGCACCACATACTACTGGATAGTACCTTGAGGCATATGATCACGGGCCTGGCTCGGAGTCGGAATGGAGTGAGTAACTATGAGAATTTAGTAGCGGGATAAGGCTTTGCATTTCTTTGCATTTAGTTGTAGTCCTAGGCTATCGCTATTGTATTCTTTTGCTTGATAGAGCATCGATTTCTCGTTCTAGCTTGTCTTGGGGTATACCCTTGTATCTGTATGAACCTGTTTTTGTTTCAATCTATTTACCTTTTCGAGAAAGAAAAAAGAAATTTAATTAGCAGACCTTATTATGTTGGAGCTTCAAGTCCTTGTACAGTATTCTGGATTAGTAGTAGATTTGAACTACATATTCTTCAACTTATGCATACTTTAGTGTTGACGCGTAACTAATTGAATGTAGTTATGCATACTTACATGTAAACATGTGCATCATTAAGATATTACTCTGTACTTCTGGTGTAAGCTGTTGGATATCTCGAGCCTTATCAATATTTAAGTAACTACATTGATGAATAATATTTTAAGACTGAGTTTACATGAATTTAGGAAGACTTAGGTAATGATAAGTAAAACTGGGAACTGTTGTGTGTGGTTGAGTATGTGTATTTATTATTTCGTTTGACCTAATCGATAGTTCAATCAAATCGTTTGGCGTCCTCTTCCCTTTTTATCGTAAATTTAAAGTGTGTGTTTCAAAATCATTTTACTTTTTATGAAAAGGAATTATGTACTACATGTATAGTAGTAGTAAACATATATGTATACATATACATTTTGGTTCTTAAAGTTATTTGAACTGCATTGTTATAAATTGATTTCTTAAATGATTGTTTTATTCTTGGTATGTTCCTTGATTAAATTGTTCACTAAGTATGTGTGATGTTACCTGATTTCGAGCACTCGAATGACTTCTATTTTACAGTGAACGGTTGATTGATTGTTATTTGTTGAACCATCTACATGAACAATTGAATTGACAGTTGCTTGCTATGAACGATTGAACTGTTTGTTACTTGTTTCGAATGTTAGATTTAATATTTCTTGTTTGAAATTGTGGATCAGTTGACACGAGACCGTTGTTAACTTCTCAATCTTACTTTAACAACGTCAATGTTATCAAAGCAGCGAAAAACTAAATAACACAAAATTCAAGAAGTGAATATATTAATATTAACTTCCGAGCCGTAGGCAAAATACCACGAGGGTTTATGAAAATATGTTTCTTACAACTCTCAAGCTCTCCCTCTCGAATTGTTTGAACTCAACAAAGTAGACAAGAATTATTCTCTCAATTCCAAGCTAGAACTAATTGAACAACTCAACAAACTTTGCAAAAGCAAGACATAGACACTCAACAACTCGTAAATAAATCTCTTAGATTATTAGCTCTTGTCTCGTGTTTGTCTTGATGTACTTTACACCTATATATAGGTTTTTGAGTTAATCTTCAAGGTGTGTTGCACACGGTTTGGTAACTCTTTTAGTTTCCTTGTCAGACTCCTCTTCCTTGTTATCGATGTTCTTCTTGAATAACAGCTATTTCGTTAGTGAACTAACTTAGGAAAGACTCCTTCTTCAAATCAGAACTCAACTTGGAAGTTTCCTAGTTGCACCCTAACTCATACTTCCTTATTTGTTACGCGACTAGCTTTAATTAAGGAAACTTTTCTTTATGGAAACTTTGAGTGATCAAGCTATGACAAGTTTGTTTCCTGAATAATAACCAAAGACAAACACAACAGCGGAACTAGATTAGTCGAGTGAATAAGACAAAACAATAGATAAAACTATTCACAACAAGATAGTAACTGATTCTGTTAGTCAATGTTACTCTAACATTGACATTCTAACATTGCCAGAATACTTGCATTTTCAATCTCCCACTTTTTGCCTTCACAAAACCTTAGAACCTAGGGTTAGATCAAATATTCAGAACAAACTTAGTCAACCTTGTGAGATACCTATGGCAAGTAACTCCCCCTTAATATCAGAAGAGTCCAACACAATGTTGCTCTAACATTGATTCTCCAGTGTTAACTTAATATTGACTTTAGTCGATTATTCTAAAATTGAATTTTCCATTGTTAACTTAACATCATATATCAGCTAACACCTGCAGACAGAGTTAGTACAATGTTATATTAACATTAGTTATCAGCTAACACCTGTAGACAAAGTTAGTACTTGACAGAAGCTCAAGATATCATAAGCATAAGCACTCGGTACCAATAAGCAAAAATACTTAATTACAGGCCATAACTGTAACAAGGAACACACTCTTTGATCAAATGACAAAACATAAAGTAAAATAGAAATAGTTCAGCAAAAAAACAGAAACAATTCAGAGCAAGCTACCAAAGACAGAAAATTAAAGACTTAGAAACTTTAAATTTGATCTACTCTCCCCCTTTTTATGAGGAAGGCAGATCCCTTAAGTTCTTCGTGAGACTGTCAATCTCCTGCAGCCTTAGTTGCTTTCCAGCTATCTCCATTTGAATCCAAAAATGCATCTGCAATCACTGAGCAGCTGTCACCACTGGCAATGGGCACTGAAGAGGCAGCAAACTTGTGAGCCCTCTTCTTCTTCTTCTTTCTGCTTGGTCCATCTGCATCCTCAGGATTCCATGGAAGATCTTAGATCCTCACCTATGTGAAGTAGCTCCTGGTGATAAGAAATCTTGTCTTGTTCTTGACCCACCCCACCGTCTTTGAGGTTTTCAACCCTTGCTTCACCAATATGCTGGAAATCAGAGAGGGATATGGAATGATCCCCTTGGACTTTGTTGTGACCTCTTTCATTGACCTCAATACCTTTTCCCCTATATTGACATTCACACCATTCTTCAGCTTAAACACCAGCCTTGCTGACTCCTTAGTCATTACAGTGGTGTTTGAAGATGGCAGCCAGTAGTAGGTAGAGATCTTGTGCAGCACAACACTCAGAGAGGTTAGACTTGTTGTAGGAAAACTGTCATTCCACTTCCTGGTCAGCCCACCAGTGAAATCTGTGAAGATCTCATCCATTCTTGGATCCTAAAACTCTTCAGTATTAGGAAGTCCCCAAGCTTCATTGATGGTGGAGGGGTTAATGTCAAAGACACCCTTCATAACCCAAGCTTTCCCATACTTGGGAGAATCCTGGTGGCACACCCACTGAGATAAGTTCATGCATAACTCTCTGATGATATTTGGTGCATAAGAGGCAAAATTCATCATTGACCCAAGCATTCCTCTAGCTTTCAGTAGCTCAAAAATTCTGTTTTCTTTGAAACTCTCCTCCTCTATTTCCCTTTCCTTGTGAATAACCCTTGCTTGATAATCCTCCCACTGCTCTTCTGCTTCCGCAGACACATAGTAGTCAGAGTAAGGCTTTTCTGAATACTCCCCATCCATGACATCACAGTACTCCTCATCATCAGATGTTGGAGTAACATCAGCCACTGCAGGGTCTTCAGCCACAAGTTCTTCCTCTTCATTCTCAGTCTCCTCCCGATCCTCTTCCTCTATTTCCTCCTCCTCATTTTCTTCTTCTTCATTTTCTTCTTATTCTCCAGCTTCTTCAGCTGCTTCTGACTCAGACTAAGAAGCCACCACCACTTGTTTGGCTTTTCTTTTTCTGGCAGACTTAGCTTGAGTAGCCAAAGTCTGACTCTCTTCTTCTTCCTTCTCACTCACATTGTCCTCATTATCAGTAGGGATACCCTCAGTAGTATCCATCCCAGCATCATTCTCCTGAGGTACAACCTCAACATCTTCCTAAGCCACAATCTCAACATCATCATTAGCAACAACCTCAACATCCTCAGACTCACCCACATCCACAACAGAATCTACATTCTCCCCCTCAATCTCGACTACAGCAGGTAAATCTTGAGTAGCGTTAGCCATTGTTACCTCGTTTTCTGTGTTAGCGGGAGTGGAGGTGTTCTCAGCGGCTTTCGATGTTGAACCAGCATTGACCTTTGTTGATTTCTTTCCCTTCCGCCGTTTGTAAGTGGTTTTTCCTTTTGCAGCAGCGGCGACGAGCGACTCAGTTGATGCATGACTGGTGTTGTACCTCCTCGGTTGTTCAATTTGCTCAGCAGCATCTGCAAGAGCATCAATCGAAGACTTGCAGGCCATTGTTAGAGTGATTTGTGGAGAGAAAAAGAACTTAAACACAGAATATTATAATTGCACAGAGCTGATTGTGAAAGCATGAAGAATTAGAAGAAATTAGGGCAAATTATATAAGGTAATCGAATGAGGAGAGTGGTGTTATTGGATTTGTAACATGTTACCAAAAAATTCTGACCACTTACACACGTTCCCACGTACAATCCTTGCCCATGTGTCTTGTTGAAATAACACGTGACTAGAGCAGTTTCCTTAAAAAACCTATAAGTCACAGTGTTACAATGTTAGTTTAACATTGGCAAGTTAACAGCAGGTAAGGAAGTTGTAGGTGCAGGGCTTTCATCAAAACAGCTTCATGTGAGAGTGTGAGATATTACTAAATACAGATCTGAAACTTCATCAAAACACAGTTTAAGATCATCAGTATGAGTAAGTAACACTTCTGATAGAGAACACATATAGTAAATGTAAATATCCAGAAGACATTCAATCCCTTAGCATGACAAATCACAATCCAGTGTGTTTACCTGTAGTATAGTCACCCAATGTGCGGGCCTCAACACATGAATTTGGATTACTACTCCCCCTAAGCCCAAGCTGACACAACAATAAAATGCAGAAAAGAAAGAATGAATGCAACCATGGTAGATCAACACTGAAAGATGGTAACCAAGTACTAAGAACTGCACTGACTGAGTCCAGGACATATCCCTTTGATATATTTTTACATGAAACTCATTTAGAACAAAAGCTACGAATGATTAAATGAGGATAATCTTATCACTGAATGTGGGCAACACAAGACTCCACACACCCCAGCAACTCAATTACTAGCTACAGATTAGGCAAGTACAAAGGAACTGAATGAGGACAATACACTTATCATATACTTCATCAACCCAACTCCTTATGCATACTTGTTGACCAACCTGTTTGCAAGAGAAACAACAAGTGATCAGCGCTACTGAATGTGAGGCAGTCGAAACTCCAAATATCCCAGTAGAAAGGATCACCATCATGAATTTCCTTGGGCAAATATAACAAAAATATGAAAATAAGCACAACTGAATCACATTGAAGCTATCAACATCATGCACCCCAACTTCTTTTCATGTTCTGTTGAATCTTAACATGGATAAGTCACAACTGAATGACACCAAAGTAGTGAACTCTGGGCACCCCAGCTTCTCCTGATGTTAGATTAACATTCTCAGACCAACATTAGAGTTTCTTACATTACAAAACTTAAGATATGAACCTGTTCACCTATCAATCCAGTCAGAAGCATAGGTTAACCACACAACCCAAACAAAGACAAACCATGATGAAATATGCAAGAAAGAAGACATACAAAACATGGAAATAAAAAGAATTACATACACACCACAACCAATAACCAGTGCTTGACAGTGGTGTTATGTCAACACTGGTGGACTAACACTCTTATACAATGTACATGCCAAGAGAATTCCTCAAACTGAATAACCTCTCAGAATCTAAAGGCTTAGTGAACATATGAGCAAGCTGATTGTTAGTCTCAATGTGCTCAATGTCTATTAATTTGTGCTCAACCATGTTTATCAAATAATGGTGTCTTATGTCTATGTGCTAGGTTATAGAATGTTGGACAAGATTCTTAGAGATACTAATAGCACTAAGATTATTATAGAACATAAGTAAAGCATTACTATCCAACCCATAATCCAGCAACATGCAAGCCTAGAAGCAGATAAGTAAAGCAAGCTTCCTATCATTGATCTGTATAATGTTGGATCAACATTGGTTGCAGTCCCATCTCTTGTGATCTTCACTGAGGCAGACACAGGGGTCTTATAAGGCTTTGAATCTGCAAGTTCAAACCTTTTCACCAAAGTATTGGCATACTTCTCCTGGTTCAAGAATATGCCAGTACAAGTTTGTCTTATTTGGAGACTAAGAAAAAAATTTAATTCTCCTATCAAACTCATCTCAAATGTCCCTACCATGGATTCAACAAACTTTTCCAAAATAGAATTGTTAGTAGAACCGAACACTATATCGTCAACATAGAGTTGAGTAATACAGATATCAGAATTTTTCTTTAAGACAAACATTGTCATGTCTCCATCACCTCTAACAAAACCAAGACTTAATAAAAATTCAGTAAGTCTTTCATACCATGCTCTAAGAGCCTGCTTGAGACCATATAGAGCTTTCTTTAACTTGTACACATGATTGGGGAACTTAGGATCAGTGAAACCCTTAGGATGTTCTACATACACTTCCTTATCAATTAGCCCATTCAGAAAAGCACCATTTACATCCATCTAGTATAGTTTTTCTTAAGACTGCAAGTAATGGCTAGAAGTAACCTAATAGATTCTATCCTAGCAACCGGTGCAAAAGTCTCATCAAAATCTACACCTTCCACTTGAGTATACCCTGAGCAACAAGTCTGGCTTTGTTCCTTACAATTACTCCTTCCTCATTACTTTTGTTTTTAAAGATCCTTTTAGTCCCTATTACATTTACATCAGGTGGCCTAGGTACCAAGGTCCAAGCATTATTCTTATTAAACTGTAATAGTTCATCCTACATGGTATTAATCCAAAAGTTATCTAATAGAGCTTCAGACACGTTCATAAGTTCTATGGCATAGACAAAACATGAGGCATAATCAACAGTACAAGTGAAATTCATATACACACACAGTTTAACCATATCCATATAATTCAGTCTCTCTTTGAAATTCATATAGACACACAATTCATATAATTCATATAGACACACAATTTAGCATTCAACATCACTATGGCCATCTCTTGAAGAGTTCTATTTTTTCTTTCAGCAATGCCATTCTGCTGAGGTGTTTAGGAGTAGAGTACTCATGAAAGATGCCTTTAGAATTACAGTAGTTATCAAAACTTGCATTCTCAAAATCCTTTCCATGATCATACCTAATCTTAGACACAGTAGAACCATACAAAGTTTTGATACTGCACACAAAATTTTTAATTTATCAAAGGCTTCTGATTTCTCTCTAAGAAACTTTATCCATGCATATCTTGAAAAATCATCTACAATTACAAAGACATATTTCTTTTCACTCAGACTGCTTACCTCAATTGGACCCATTAAGTCCATATGCAGTAATTCAAAACACCTACTAGTTCTAGGAGAAGCATTATGTACCTGTAGGGGAGCATGAACAACTCTAGTTTGCTTACCTTTGAGACAATGACCACACAACAGATTACCTGGACTGGAGAGTTTAGGCAAACCTCTTATATCATCAACTTTCTGTAGTTTCTCTAGGTTTTTATAGTACACATGTCCCAGTTTCCTGTGCCAAACAGAAGCCTTATCTATTTTGGCATGAAAACATATTGCCTCTTCCTGAGCCAGATAGGAGTTGTCTTTAGATCTAGTACTTGTCATAACAAAAACATTGTCACTATCATAAACATCACAAGATACTTTATCAAGGGTAACTAGCAGATCATCATCACATAGCTGACTGATGCTAATTAAGTTTGCTTTTAACCCATCAACCAACAGAACATCCTTGAGAGGTGGAAATCCTTCAACATTGAGTGTCCCTTTTCCAATGATTTTCCCTTTGCTGCCTCCTCCATAGGTGACTGTTCCAGTACTCAGAGGAACCACCTGTTTAAGATTTTATTTGGTACCTGTCATGTGTCTTGAGCATCCACTGTCAAAGTACCACTTCCCTGAAAGGTTAGAATAAACAGCAGAGACAACCACATTGCACACAATCTTGATCTTAGGGGATTTTACCTTTTCAACCCAAGTTCTACCTTTCTGCCCACAACCCAATGTTGGACTAACATCAGAAACAACTGTTGGTTTAGCATCAGCTGCAGAAGCTGTTTTCTTAGCACTCACTCTCAAATATTTTTTACAAAATGGTTTAATGTGACCTGGTTGAAAACAGTATTTACAGATAAAGATAGGTTTTCTTTTTGCTATGCTAACTGGACCTAAAATTGAGTATAGGATTCTTTGACAAAACTGGTTTTGTGGTAAAAAGATTTCTCATTAGATGATTTCTCCACAACATCTTTATCAACAAAACCTAGACCATTTGTACCTGTGTTTCCCATGTTCAGTACCTCATCAAGTTTGAAAGTTCCTGAATTCCATCTGGCAATGATCTCAGTGTGCTTTTTGAGTTTATCTTTCACCTCCCTCAACTCAGTTTCTGTTCTGTGAAGATCTCTTTCAGAGAGTTTCATCAGGTTCTTCAAACACTCAATCTCAAATTTCAGGGTTTTATTGATTTTGATGAGCACTATGTTCTCTTCTTGAAGTTTGATGATTGTGGAATGAAGCTCTTCAATGATTTAATCATG
The DNA here is from genome assembly GCA_948329865.1 of Linaria vulgaris. NCBI lineage: Eukaryota > Viridiplantae > Streptophyta > Magnoliopsida > Lamiales > Plantaginaceae > Linaria > Linaria vulgaris. Next base: position 6,287,411 of record OX415249.1, on the reverse strand, counting down.
GGACTGCTTTTCATCCAAGCAATGTTCTTCCTCCAGATCAACTGAACCATGAAAACACTCAAAGTTAGTATCATCATAATCAGAGTAAGTATCAGAATTAACATGTAAGTCATTGTTGTCCCAATTTCCAAAGAAGATCGCATGTGCTGTTGTTGGTTCCTCAATGTTAATGTAACATTGTGGATCATTGCAGTTCCTGGAATCTTCTCCTGACTAGTTAATCTGAGTGTAGAACGCAGCAGTATTGATTTATTCTGAGTGTTCATCAGCACCTGATCCAGAGTTGAACTCAGCTTCATCAAAATCATCTACACAAACCCAGTGAGAGTTTCCTCTTGCTCGGAGGACGTTAGCACATTCATGTTTATAATGACCAAACCCTTTCCATTCATAGCACTGGACATCTTTTAATTTTTCAACATATTGGGGAGTACTCTTTGATGCCATGTACTTTATGAATTTATGGGGTAGCTTTTTATAACCAGGGTTAGCATTACCGGATTGTTTCTCTTTACATTTATCTTTGAAGCCTAGTTTGCTAAACTTCTTGGTAATTTTTCCATAGTTAGAAGAGATCAACTCATACTCATCATCATCACTTCCTACATTATCTGAGTCAGTTCCAAGTAGGGCTAAAGCAGGTTGCTTACTGGACTTACTTCTAGCTCAAATTCTTTCAAAGTGTTCATTAATGTTTGAAAATCCATATTTGCAAGATCTCTAGACTCGTTCATAGCTATTCTTTTGAAGGTGAATATAGTAGACGGGGATCTGAAAGCTTTGTAAACCATAGTTTTATTAGAAATAACAAATCATAGGTTTTGACACTGGTTAGCAATATCAAGTGCTTTCTCAAAATAGCTATCAATGCTCTCTCGTCACCTATCACCATTTTTTTCAAAATCTTGAAGCAACTTCCTATGTTTAGAGTCCCTCACAGCCACATCTCCCTCACAATGAAGTTCAAGAATATCCCATGCAGATTTAGCTGTAGTGCAGTTTTGAATAAGTTTAAACATATGATTACCTACCCAGCTGAAAATCGCATTGAGAGCCTTTTCATTGAAGTTGTAGAGAGCAATCACATTGGCTGTCCATTGTCCATTGGGTTTGGGCACCAAATCAGCATCTCCATCTCTTGGTAAGTAAGGAATGGTATAGCCTTCCAGATCTGATTCCATGCTCTCAGGTCAATGGATTTGATGTGAACCATGAGTCTGGTCTTCCAATATGCATAGGTGTTTGGTCCTTCCAACACAGGTAGTCTGCTGGTATTGGGGTTGGAGTTGTCCATGTTCTTGTATCAATGCTAAACACCGGTGAGGTTGGTGCTTGGCTCTGATACCAATTGAAATTGTGGATTGGTTGATACGAGACCGTTGTTAACTTCTTAATTTTACTTTAACAACGTCAATGTTAACAAAGCCGCGGAAAACTAAATAACACAAAATTTAAGAAGTGAATTTATTAATATTAACATCTGAGCCGTAGGCAAAGTACCACGAGGGTTTATGAAAATATGTTTCTTACAACTCTCAAGCTCTCACTCTCGAATTGTTTGAACTCAACAAAGCAGACAAGAATTATTCTCTCAATTCTAAACTAGAACTAATTGAACAACTCACAAACTTTGCAAAAGCAAGACAAAGACACTCAACAACTCGTAAGTAAATCTCTTAGATTATTAGCTCTTGTCTCGTGTTTGTCTTGATGTACTTCACACCTATATATAGGTTCTTGACTTGATCTTCAAGGTGTGCTGCACACGGTTTGGTAACTCTTCTAGTTTCCTTGTCATACTCCTCTTCATTGTTATCGGTGTTCTTCTTGAATAACAGTTCCTTCGTTACTGAACTAACTTAGGAAAGACTCTTTCAAATCAGAACTCAACTTGGAAGTTTCCTAGTTGCACTCGAACTCGTCCTTCCTTATTTCTTACGCGGCTAGCTTTAATTAAAGAAACTTTTCTTTATGGAAACTTTGAGTGATCAAGCTATGACAAGTTTGTTTCCTGAATAATAACCAAAGATAAACACAACTGTGGAACAAGATTAGTCGAGTGAATAAGGCAACACAATAGATAAAATTATTCACAGCAAGATAGTAAAACTGATTCTGTCAGTTAATGTTACTTTAACATTGACATTCTAACATTGCCAGAATACTTGCACTTTCATTGTTGAAACAACTGGTTTTTTTAAACGTTTGAACGATAATGGGTCCAAGGCTATGTGAGCATGTTTCGCCAGATGGTCTTCATGTCCCATGACCCCTCTCCATTAGGCCTACGGGATTTTCATAATGCCTACGTGGGGTAATCGACGAGCATGCATTCGTGATATGTCAATTGATTTCAAGGTAGCTCCTTGAATTAGTGTAATTAGGACTGACTAAAGGGGGTTATAAGGACGGGCAATGTACACTTGAGGTTAGAACTCGGTTTTATGGTGACTGAGTGTGTGATTACCTTATTGCGTAATTTCTTATGTGTTTATATGTTACTTTCCATTATTTTCAAATATAAAAGTGTAGGTCATTACTCTGCAGACACATCCACAAACACCACTGAGATTTTTACCTCACGCAAGCATGTTTTCCCCCTTCTTTTTAGCTTTAGAGCATCCACAGCAAGATTTTGGGAACGTCAAGAATTGAGTTTCGTCGGGTAGAACTAGAGTGGTATGTTAGGCTTGTTTTATTTTCTTAATTTTAGCAAATAGATTGTTTTGTATTTACACAATTAGTTAGTTGAGACTATATTTTCCTTGTTCTGATATGTACTGTTAATCCTTGAAATTTCGGGGCGTTACAATAAGGCTAAAAAATATGAAATCAGACCATATGCCAAGATCGGGAGGGAGGTTATACGGGGTGACAAACACAGGCCAGCACGAGTAATTCTTTCCAGATTGTCCCAACGATGTGAATCCATTCATACATAAAATGAGTCGTACGTTCTTGGGCTTCGGGGCAAAATTCGGATGCGTCCGCTCAAAGTGGCGCCATGCCTTTCTTGAAGTTGGGTGAGTCATTCAATCAGTTAACTCGAGACAATTCAAATGCCAAGTCATATGCTTTGTAGTGCCTATAGTATATTAGAACCTCCGAAGATGATGACCTAGAGGAAATTACCACAATTTCTTCTTCATGACCCTCCACTTCCTACTCGACAAGTATCTATCCTCCTTGCATATTGGGCATGTTTTGTAGTCATCACCCGCGTGCAACATGTAGTACAAGAAACACTGATCTAGACACACATCGATCTTGTTCTACCCTAACCCCAAGCGTGCCAACATCTAATTCATGCCGTGAACCGTATCAGGTAATATCTTCTCAACATCTGGCTTCATACCATCTTTAGAAAACTTTAAAAACTTATCAGAAGCGACATTAATAACTTTGTGCATGGTCTTGTACGTCAACCACTACGCAATCCACTGCAGGGCGATTTTATCCTTCGTATTATGCATTTTCACGTTTCCCAGTTGCATCAAGTTGTAGGAGGCTCTCGTATTGGGATTCTGATACTCGTTACACACATCTTCATCAGCAAATCGACCCTCGTATGCATCCACAACCACTTCTTTAAACGAATTATACCCGCAAACGGGGGGTACCGTGAATATTGGAGAGTGTTGACTGGGTGACTCCACTAAATACGATGTAGATGCCTCGATCGACTGTTGAAGCATAGTAGAATGTTCTTCAAAAATGTTGTGTCCACTATGAAACGAATACGAGCGCACGTTTCACAACAATATCTAGTATAAAAAAACATAGATAAATAAGTTAGCATTCACTACAATAACGAATTATCATAAAAAAAGAAATATTAGAGATGTTAAAGAAAAAAACGTGGGTACCTTAGGAATTAGTGAATATTATAATGAATTATAGAAGTGAACGAAAGAGAGTATTCATAAGGGGAAAAACACCATTCGCGACGGCCAGGGTGTCGCAAATAACAATGGCTGGTATCATTTGCTACCGCTGGACAGTCACCAATGCCACTAGTCATTGTCGTTGACATTTGCGACCGTCTGGCGGTAGCCAATACCACAAACCATTGGGCTTGGCGACCATCCGACGGTCGCCGCTAGGGGTTTGCAACCACCCGACGGTTGCCATTGAAGGTTGATTGCAACCGCGCGGGGCAGTTGCTAATAATATTTATGTTACAAATTTACGCATTTATGATGATAATTAAAGGCATGTTTTTTGTTTAATTGTTAGTTACTAATAGGTTAAAATAACCCAAATCAAATGTTTCGTTGCACAAACACGCATCATTTATAGGGGAAGATCCATAATGAAACTTCAAACTAATTTAATTGATGATGAACACAATATGCCTACATACATATATAGATAATGTTTTAGATGATTTGCTAATTGAATATCATAATTACATCTATACTTACATTTGTAACGTAAAATACAATCCCATATGAACCAAATATAACTACTGCGTATGATTAGTTATAGAAAATAAAATATAGTTCAATCATTAATAACTCTCTTAATCACATATAATTTACTATTTTGATAACTCGGTTACTAGTGTAATAATTATATATTAATTCAATTCACATGCAATAATGTGATTGTTGGTTAAAAATTATAAACACATCAATATCGTTGAAAATAAATCACAGACGAAAAAAATTTGAATATTAATTGCAATTGCCAGACAGTAGCAAATGAGGGTCTTTTCCAACCATTGGGGCCGTTGCAAACAGTGTTTTAAAAAGTGAAAGCGCAGGTGAGGCATTTTATGTTCCAAAAAGCGAGGCGTAAGCCTTGAGGCACAAAGCGTAAGCTTTATGGGTTTTGATAGTAAGTATTATAAGAAAAGAAGTGTTGTTAAAAATATGAATATATAATATGAATCTTATATAAATATGTTCTAAGTATAATATAAATGCACTTTGGTCACACTATTATGCATAGGACGAAATATTAAAACTGCCCCATAACTTTTTTTCAGAACTAAATATGCCCTTTTTTCGGGCCTTGTAAAAATGCCCCGTAAGTCTTGAAAAATCTTCCAAAAATGCCCGATGGCCTTATTTGGGCTTAAAATGCCGACGTGGCGACACAGTCATCAAGACGTGCCGCCACGTAGGAAACGCTTCTTTTTAATCTACGATTTGAATAACGTTTTTGGTTATTTGAAAACATATATATATACAAACACTTAGCTTAATTTTCTAACCCTAATAATAAAAACTGCGGCAAAATAGCGAAGAAACCTAATCCCCGAATTCTACAACTCCAATTCGTCGCGACTAGCTAAAATCTTCAAGTCTACGAGGTCGACGCACATTGAAGGGCCTAAAGATGGTGAAAATTAGACCATCGGTTGAAAATGGTTTACCCCCGCCCGATTATGGTGAGTGCGCTCTGTTTTATTTGTTTTTTTCCTATAATCCTCTCGTTATAGTGACTGGGTTAGGTTTTGAATTACCTATTGTACCATTTTGTTGAAAGTTTAACCATTCGTTGTTCGTAGAAGTATTTTTGTTTGATTTTAGGGTTTGGAGTCAAGTCTGTGACCTTCTTAACTAATTTCCTTTACATTTTTGCAGACCCAAGAAGCAAATTTGTGACTTTGGTTCTACACTATGGAGGGAGGTATGACACAGCTCCATTTAAAGGTGGGCAGTATGAAGGCTCAGAAGCAAAAAGAGTGTTCGATTACGTAAATTACAGAGAGTTAAACATATCACTCCTTGATAAGCTATTTACTAATATTGGTGTTAGAGGGCCAAAGAAATACTTTATGTCTTCCATGGGATATCATCTCTGTGTAAGTTTTGACAAGTATTTGTATCGTGGGGCTAGGTTAGCTCATAAGAAAATGATGGAGTTTCATGTGTATGTAGTGGACCCTAACAATCGGGCAGTTGAACTTGAGGGAGTTGATGGTGTAAGTGAAGGAAATTATGTGCATGTGGTGGATGAGGTTCTAGAGACAGACCTTGTTGCTAGTGTCCCTGTTGTAGGAACTTATAGTGTCCCAGCTAGTGTGCCTGCTAGTGTCCCTGTTGAGGAAGTTATAAGAACAGATAAGGGTGCTCATGTCTCTGCAAATGAGGGTGATGGAAATGGAGAGGGGGTTAGTAATCCACATAATTTGGATAAGGGTAAGGGGATAGCTATTGATGTTGATGAAAGTGAGGAAGACAGTGAGGATGAATCATATCAAGCATCTAGTGAGGAGATGGATGATGAGCTGTTTGCACATGTAGATGTTGTATCTGATGAAAACTTGGGTAATGAAGATGTTGTATCTTATGTAAACTTGGGTGATGAAGATGTTGTACCTGATGTAAACTGTTCTAATCTGGAAGACAATGTTGATGATGAACCATGGTTAGATGAACCAGATGTAGCTGATGTGGAAGCAAGGGAGCCTTGGTTTTTCACAGATCCCAGAGGAAATGAGGATCCATAGGTTGATTGCTTTAACAAGGTAGACATGTTTGATCCTGTGTTCAAATTGAAGATGTTATTTCATAGCAAAAAGCAACTCCACTTTGTTGTTAAGTCCCTTGCAATCAAAGAGAGAAGGAGTGTATATGTTTTCAAGAGTGATCGTGGAAGGGTGCACTACAGATGTAAAATAAAAGAATGTCCATGGAGGTTGCATGCCAAAAAGGTTCCTGATATGAACAAGCAAAACAATGAAGCAGGGATTGGCAAGGGAAAGGGCAAAGAAAAGGGACAGAAGAAGTAGTGATCTAGTTTCAGAATTGATTTCATCAATCCATTGATCATTTTGTCTTTTGGTACTGCAAAGTTTGTTGATTACCAGTGATGTAGACGTAGGGTTTTGAGCATCACTCAATTACACTTTGCAATTTTGGTCTCAAAATGTGGTGTTGTAGTTTCAGTTTATATAGCTGGGCAGAACAGTTATATTTTGGGTACAAAATTGATACATTTGTGATGGAATCAATTCTGTAATGGTATTATATTCGAGGCTATGAAGTTGTTTTGTTATTGTATTGCCTATATTCTATACGCATTCTGTTGGTTATCCACTTACAACCGATGCAAAATGTATCATGATTAAAAAGGGGAATCTTATTTATACACAAATGCATTGCGAAAAGAACACTTACAAATCATAACATGACAATCCACAAACTAGAAACTAATCACTGGTATACAAAAAAAAAACAGAAGCAAAATCCTATTCTTCATCCATTTGTTGATCTTCATCAGAGTCCAGTGGTGGCCCCTCACCATCAACTTGAATTTAATCAACTACAACGCCATCACCCTCATCTTCCTCATCATCAGAAACTTCAATCACAACTGGATCATTAAAATTGGGTTCAATAAATTCCTCATCATGCCTAATTGGCGCCTCGTTGGGAAATATTGCGCAGCGCATTTCTTCAAAAATAATGTACATATTTCTTGCATTCGTCAGGCCATGAAGCCTAAAATGCATTTCCCACCTTTTCTCCTGTGTTATCAAAGAAATCATGACTTAAAGGAGAAGAGATAATGAATTGAATGACAAAAGCTTTTAAAATATAGTTATCATACCATGGGAATAATCCAATTGAATGCGAGACCAATTCCAACATTTAAATCATCCCCGTAGAGATGAACTCCAGGAAGGCCACAGAAGTTTTTAAACAAAGCAAACTTTAATCTCAACTCTCTAATCTTCATCTCTAATTGGTCTACTGTATAAGGAACATGAACAATCGTGTTCAACTCCTCCATGATGATACGCATTCCTCTCTTCAAAGCATATACAGTGTTTAATCGATGCCTCTTGCCATATTTGACAAGTCGGTCCAAGAATAACGCTTCGGCAAGGCGGGTGAAATTAGGATCATAATAGAAGATTTGAATAAACATGGTTGCGGTGATAATCATGTTGCTATAATTTTATGTAAGAGAATAGAGTAGGGAATTTATGTTGTTGATAGTTGGTTCTAATCTTTGGATACATATTTATATGCAAACGTGGTGTCTTTTGATATGCAAATAATGTATGACAACAACACAAAATTTTGAATTGGGACAGATTCAAATGAACAATTACAGCGAATTCAGTGAGGTGACCATTCGGTTACAACATCAAAATACGAAAAGTCAAAAGAAATCGAAGAGATACAACAAGCACACGAATCACCCCAATTGACACATACTAATCACCAAACACGATCAATCCAAACAACACAACACTTTCCAGATCCTAACAACATCATATAATCCTAACAACGACCACAAAAACAACAAATAAGGTAATCAAAGAAAGCCTAATCCATTTACCCAATTTTTGGTTCTCGATTTGCAGATTCTTCACCTTTTCCTCCAAATCCATGATCTTGTTCTCGTACAAGCGTTCAATCGTTTCCAAACCTTGATTGTTCATCGACTCGAGATCGGCCGTGAGTTGCTTCACCTTTGCCTCGCTCATATCGATTTTCGCACGAAGTAGAGGCACAATGGTCCTAAGCCTTTCACATACGGGGGGGGGGGGGGGGTCTAGCCAAACGAAAAATTGGCAACCGAATTGGCCCTTCCAACATCCATTAAACCTGCGACCCGGATTTGCGTCGGTTGTTGCAACCCTAACGACAGCGGGTCTTCCGCAATCGCACATTATACTCGAGCTAGTAGTTGAGGAGGACATTTTCGCACCGTCAATTTCGTAAGTGAGGATTCAATTTGGGAATTGGGGGATTTAGGGTTCTTGGCCAGCTTTATTCAAATTTTGGAATTATGATCGTTGCTTCAGTTTAAAATTCCGGTCCGTTATAAGAGAAGAAGTCGTAGATTGAAAAGAAGCGTTTCCTACGTGGCAGCACGTCTTGAGGACTGTGTCGCCACGTCGGCATTTTAAGCCCAAATAAGGCCATTGGGCATTTTCGGAAGATTTTTCAAGACTTACGGGGCATTTTTACAAGGCTCGAAAAAAAGGGCATATTTAGTTCTGAAAAAAATGATAGGGCAGTTTTAATATTTCGTCCTTATGCATATTCTAAATAAAACTACTGTGAAAATAGGTGTTGTGGCTTTTTTCTTTTAACTTATGTTTAAAAAAAAAACCACATATTTTTTTGTCAATAAACAGAGTTTTGACTTTTACCTTCAACATTATAATTATATTCAAAATTTTGCAATTGATTTAGTGAGAAATTCTTTCTTTTTTCAATATATAATTAGGCGTTAGTTTATTTCTCAAGGCGTAAAGCGCATGAACCGCACCAAAAGTGTACGCCTTGACAATAAGGCGTAAGCTTTATAACACTTAAGCTTTAGCATGAGCCTTGAGGCATTTTCGAGTGAGCTTTGCTTCAAATCGTGCTTTAAAGCGAGCCTCAAATAAGCTTTTTAAAACATTGGTTGCAAATAATATTCAAGGCAATTGTGATCGCCAAGCGGTTGCCAATAACATTCATATGAATGTTGCGACCTAGGCTGTTGCCAGTTCTAGGTAGGGGGTCATTCGCAACAGCCCGGTGGTAGGGAAAGGCCCTGTATTTAGCAAAATTCAGAGAGAATTTTTAATTTTCAAAATTTTCACTCAAAATTATATATATACCGACCATTCTTCTACTATAATTTTCCATACACCAAAGCTATTTTCATCGAAAAACACATTACTTTTCTTCATTTCTTTTCCTAAATTTTCAAACACTTTCATATCTCCAAGAAAAAAGCCAAACGCCTTTACTTTCTCTTCCTAAATCTTCAAATACATCCATATCCCATAAAACAAACCCAACACCTTTACTTATTTCTTCATCTCTTTTATTCATACACAAATCTCTTCATTTCATTTCCAACAAACACAACACTTTTTATAACTTTTCTTGTTTTCTCCAAAATTTTATTTGTTTACAATTCTTTTCTTTGTTCCACTCCTATTTATTTTTTTACTCAAATAGAAAAATATGAACTTCTCTGTAAAAACAATACTATTCCGGTAATTTATGGGAATATTCTTGTTTTTTTTTTATTCTGAAAAATATTATTTGCAACCGCATGACTGTTGCAAATACCATGAATATCATTTGCAACCACCCAACGATTGCAAATACCATGACTACTATTTGTAGCCGCTGGGTGGTTGCAAATCACATGAAGGATTGCAACAATTGGGTGGTCGCAAATGACTTGTATATCAATTGCGACCGCCCAACGGTTGCAAATTCGTCCAAGTCATTTGCAACCGTTACACGATTGCAAATGACCCCAACAACATTGGTGACCGCCCAATGGTTGCGAATGACGTTTACGTTATTTGCGACCGTTAGTCGATCGCAATATTGCTGTCGCAGTATGCCTCTTTTGCGATCGCTCCACAGTTGCAAAGTGTTTACGAATGGCGTATTTGCGACTGCCAGGTTGTGACCGTAGAAGGGTCTTTCGTGCCCTTCTTTGTAGTGTTTAGTCAATTCTCCTAATAATTACTAAAGACATTCATTTTTTAGTCCCTACAAAAACACATATGAATCTCGATTTAACCTAAATATGGGTATATCTGAGGTACTTCCCTAGGTAGTATTTCTTGCCCAAATATGTGGGGGCTCTCCATGGGTGGAGCTAAAGTGTATGTGAGAGCCTGAATCGTGCCCTAAAATTAGCTCTAACTCAATCCTTACCCGATTTCATTGTACAATATTCGAATGCACTCAAATTTTGGACTACAAGTGCCGACATGGGAAACCGGTTATAATGTGGCTCTCTTTGACGAATATGAATCCGTGTCCTCGCGGTTTGACGATTGTATTAAGGGCGAAGAGACTCGCCCTCACAAATATTGAGACACACACATATATACGTAACTTGAATTAGTTAATAACACATGTGTCCGGTATATATTCGAAGGGATTTGAAATCCTTATGTTCACGCTCGATTTGTTATTATATGACACTGTTTTTCTCAATGTAAAGATATAAACTAGTGGATTATATAATTTTGTCTCCAAACTCATATTCAGTTAGAAAAAAAAAAGCACAAATTATAGAAATAGGAACAATTACACTGATTCTTAGAAATTAATTGTTTCCACATCATTATCATAATCCAGCTGTAATTAATTCATCAAGTACTCATGAGAACACTGATTAATATTTTAAAATTACAATTTTTTTTAATATGAAAAAATAAGAGCAAATTATTATTTCTGCCCAATAACTTTGCAAAAAAATACTTTTTGCCCTTTTTTTCCCGAGCCGACTTTTTCTGCCCTGCTAGTTTTCATTTTTCTATCAAAAATGCTCAATTTCAGCCACATAGGCTAAATTGCTGATGTGGCAGCCCAGTCAAGAAAGTGTTATGCCACGTCAATAAGTTGTCACGCCACGTCATATTTTTCAGCCCAAAAAATGTTTTTTAAACTAATCCTTGTAATATTAAAAATTGCACTTACACCCCAAAATGAATTGCACTTTGCCCCCAAAATATATATATATATATATATATATTTATATATAATAAATATTTATATATATAAAAACCTTTATATAACTATTTGGTAAAAAGAATATATATAATAATAATAAAGCTATATATATAATAATAATAAACATATATATATAACTATTTATAAATTATAAATATTCATTCCTGTATTACCCTCCCCTCCCTGTATTCATCCCTGTATTCAACATTATAATTATATTCAAAATTTTGCCATTGATATAGTGAGAAATTCTTTCTTTTTTCAATATATAATTAGGCGTTAGTTTATTTCTCAAGGCGTAAAGCGCATGAACCGCACCAAAAGTGTACGCCTTGGCAATAAGGCGTAAGCTTTATAACACTTAAGCTTTTGCATGAGCCTTGAGGCATTTTCGAGTGAGCTTTGCTTCAAAGCGTGCTTTAAAGCGAGCCTCAAATAAGCTTTTTAAAACATTGGTTGCAAATAATATTCAAGGCAATTGTGATCGCCAAGCGGTTGCCAATAACATTCATATGAATGTTGCGACCTAGGCTGTTGCCAGTTCTAGGTAGGGGGTCATTCGCAACAGCCCGGTGGTAGGGAAAGGCCCTGTATTTAGCAAAATTCAGAGAGAATTTTAAATTTTCAGAAATTTCAAAATTTTCACTCAAAATTATATATATACCGACCATTCTTCTACTATAATTTTCCATACACCAAAGCTATTTTCATTGAAAAACACATTACTTTTCTTCATTTCTTTTCCTAAATTTTCAAACACTTTCATATCTCCAAGAAAAAAGCCAAACGCCTTTACTTTCTCTTCCTAAATCTTCAAATACATCCATATCCCATAAAACAAACCCAACACCTTTACTTATTTCTTCATCTCTTTTATTCATACACAAATCTCTTCATTTCATTTCCAACAAACACAACACTTTTTATAACTTTTCTTGTTTTCTCCAAAATTTTATTTGTTTACAATTCTTTTCTTTGTTCCACTCCTATTTATTTTTTTACTCAAATAGAAAAATATGAACTTCTCTGTAAAAACAATACTATTCCGGTAATTTATGGGAATATTCTTGTTTTTTTTTTATTCTGAAAAATATTATTTGCAACCGCATGACTGTTGCAAATACCATGAATATCATTTGCAACCACCCAACGATTGCAAATACCATGACTACTATTTGTAGCCGCTGGGTGGTTGCAAATCACATGAAGGACATTTGCAACAATTGGGCGGTCGCAAATGACTTGTATATCAATTGCGACCGCCCAACGGTTGCAAATTCGTCCAAGTCATTTGCAACCGTTACACGATTGCAAATGACCCCAACAACATTGGTGACCGCCCAATGGTTGCGAATGACGTTTACGTTATTTGCGACCGTTAGTCGATCGCAATATTGCTGTCGCAGTATGCCTCTTTTGCGATCGCTCCACAGTTGCAAAGTGTTTACGAATGGCGTATTTGCGACTGCCAGGTTGTGACTGTAGAAGGGTCTTTCGTGCCCTTCTTTGTAGTGTTTAGTCAATTCTCCTAATAATTTCTAAAGACATTCATTTTTTAGTCCCTACAAAAACACATATGAATCTCGATTTAACCTAAATATGGGTATATCTGAGGTACTTCCCTAGGTAGTATTTCTTGCCCAAATATGTGGGGGCTCTCCATGGGTGGAGCTAAAGTGTATGTGAGAGCCTGAATCGTGCCCTAAAATTAGCTCTAACTCAATCCTTACCCGATTTCATTGTACAATATTCGAATGCAATCAAATTTTGGACTACAAGTGCCGACATGGGAAACCGGTTATAATGTGGCTCTCTTTGACGAATATGAATCCGTGTCCTCGCGGTTTGACGATTGTATTAAGGGCGAAGAGACTCGCCCTCACAAATATTGAGACACACACATATATACGTAACTTGAATTAGTTAATAACACATGTGTCCGGTATATATTCGAAGGGATTTGAAATCCTTATGTTCACGCTCGATTTGTTATTATATGACACTGTTTTTCTCAATGTAAAGATATAAACTAGTGGATTATATAATTTTGTCTCCAAACTCATATTCAGTTAGAAAAAAAAAAGCACAAATTATAGAAATAGGAACAATTACACTGATTCTTAGAAATTAATTGTTTCCACATCATTATCATAATCCAGCTGTAATTAATTCATCAAGTACTCATGAGAACACTGATTAATATTTTAAAATTACAATTTTTTTTAATATGAAAAAATAAGAGCAAATTATTATTTCTGCCCAATAACTTTGCAAAAAAATACTTTTTGCCCTTTTTTTCCCGAGCCGACTTTTTCTGCCCTGCTAGTTTTCATTTTTCTATCAAAAATGCCCAATTTCAGCCACATAGGCTAAATTGCTGATGTGGCAGCCCAGTCAAGAAAGTGTTATGCCACGTCAATAAGTTGTCACGCCACGTCATATTTTTCAGCCCAAAAAATGTTTTTTAAACTAATCCTTGTAATATTAAAAATTGCACTTACACCCCAAAATGAATTGCACTTTGCCCCCAAAATATATATATATATATATATATTTATATATAATAAATATTTATATATATAAAAATCTTTATATAACTATTTGGTAAAAATAATATATATAATAATAATAAAGCTATATATATAATAATAATAAACATATATATATAACTATTTATAAATTATAAATATTCATCCCTGTATTACCCTCCCCTCCCTGTATTCATCCCTGTATTCAACATTATAATTATATTCAAAATTTTGCCATTGATATAGTGAGAAATTCTTTCTTTTTTCAATATATAATTAGGCGTTAGTTTATTTCTCAAGGCGTAAAGCGCATGAACCGCACCAAAAGTGTACGCCTTGGCAATAAGGCGTAAGCTTTATAACACTTAAGCTTTTGCATGAGCCTTGAGGCATTTTCGAGTGAGCTTTGCTTCAAAGCGTGCTTTAAAGCGAGCCTCAAATAAGCTTTTTAAAACATTGGTTGCAAATAATATTCAAGGCAATTGTGATCGCCAAGCGGTTGCCAATAACATTCATATGAATGTTGCGACCTAGGTTGTTGCCAGTTCTAGGTAGGGGGTCATTCGCAATAGCCCGGTGGTAGGGAAAAGCCCTGAATTTAGCAAAATTCAGAGAGAATTTTTAATTTTCAGAAATTTCAAAATTTTCACTCAAAATTATATATATATACCGACCATTCTTCTACTATAATTTTCCATACACCAAAGCTATTTTCATCGAAAAACACATTACTTTTCTTCATTTCTTTTCCTAAATTTTCAAACACTTTCATATCTCCAAGAAAAAAGCCAAACGCCTTTACTTTCTCTTCCTAAATCTTCAAATACATCCATATCCCATAAAACAAACCCAACACCTTTACTTATTTCTTCATCTCTTTTATTCATACACAAATCTCTTCATTTCATTTCCAACAAACACAACACTTTTTATAACTTTTCTTGTTTTCTCCAAAATTTTATTTGTTTACAATTCTTTTCTTTGTTCCACTCCTATTTATTTTTTTATCAAACCAACAAACACAACCCTGCTAGTTTTCATTTTTCTATCAAAAATGCCCAATTTCAGCCACATAGGCTAAATTGCTGATGTGGCAGCCCAGTCAAGAAAGTGTTATGCCACGTCAATAAGTTGTCACGCCACGTCATATTTTTCAGCCCAAAAAATGTTTTTTAAACTAATCCTTGTAATATTAAAAATTGCACTTACACCCCAAAATGAATTGCACTTTGCCCCCAAAATATATATATATATATATATATATATATTTATATATAATAAATATTTATATATATAAAAACTTTTATATAACTATTTGGTAAAAATAATATATATAATAATAATAAAGCTATATATATATAATAATAATAAACATATATATATAACTATTTATAAATTATAAATATTCATCCCTGTATTACCCTCCCCTCCCCCATCCCCCCTCCCCCCCCCCGCCGCCGCCCCCGTCGTCACCACCCTCCGACCCCCTACCCCGCCCCCACGCCGCCGCGTACAGAATCGCGGCAGCTTCACCACCACAACAGTGGTGGCCCGCGTCGATTCGACGCCACCACCACTGTAGTGGTGGCCCGCGTCGATTCGACGCCACCACCACTGTAGTGGTGGCCGCGTCGAATCAATTGACGCGGGCCACCGTCACCCCTACCCCGCCACCACGCCGCCGCGTACAGAATCGCGGCGGCTTCACCACCACATCAGTGGTGGCCCGCGTCGAATCGACGTAACGCCACCACCACTACAGTGGTGGTGGCGTCCAATCAATTGACGCGGGCCACCACTGCAGTGATGGTGGCGTCGAATCGACGCGTCCACCACTGTAGTGCAATTTATTTATTTATATACATATTTTGGGGGGCAAAGTGCAATTTATTTTGGGGTGCAAGTCTAATTTTTAATATTACAAAGATTAGTCCAAGAAATGTTTTTTGGGCTGAAAAATATGACTAGGCGTGACAACTTAGTGACTAGGCGTAACACTTTCTTGAGTGGACTGCCACATCAGCAATTTAGCTGATGTGGCCGAAATTGGGCATTTTTGATAGAAAAATGAAAACTAGCAGGGCAGAAAAAGTCGGCTCGGGAAAAAAATGGCAAAAAGTAATTTTTTACAAAGTTATGTGGCAGAAATAATAATTCGCCATTCATTTTAATTTAAAACCACTTTGATGGAGAATCATTCTCGATAATGTGCCTTCAAAGTGTAATCTTGTTCGCAGGGGAGTCAATCTTGATGAAAACGCTCTCAAATGCATTTTGTGTGGATTGGAGATTGAGGATACAAATTATTTATTTTTGTCTTGCCCGACTTCTTACCGACTTTAGATAGATATTTATAATTGGTTAGGCTTCCAATCTGCCATTCCAAGAACTCTGGGATCGCATGTTGAACATTTCTTTGGGATCTTTGGAACTACTACAAAGAATCAAGATTTTCGAGTTAACTGGTTATTTGTTGTTTGGTGCATTTTGTTGGTGAGGAACGAGCTTTTGTTTAACGGACGACAACAAATTCATTCGGATTTGCTTGAGATTGTAAAACTTGGAACCTAGACCTGGTTCACGTCCATGTTTCACAATTTTTTTTATTCTTTCTTTAAATGGTCATGCTCTCCTATCTATTGTTTGATTTTAACTCTTTGTGGGGTATTTCTTATACCTCTTTTCTTTTTTCTTAATAAAAGTTCACTTTATTGATGCTAAAGGTCCTTAGTTATTAGTTATATATTTTTTTTGTTTCAGAAATGTGGTAATTTATTTTATTGATCCTATATATGTTAATCAAACATAAAAGTAATTTTATATGGTCCCGGGACTTAACAAAGCTGATTAGGATACAATAATGACGCACGTTAAATAAGTTTAAGAACTTTGTGCTCACAGACTATTAAAATTATCCATAAAACATGATTATCTTCACCAGAAAAAGAAAATATTTTGCTGTCAGGCCATATCGAATTAATATTTGATTGGTCGGAAAATATACTTAGAATATACCCTTTAGGAGGCGAGGTGATATCGTTTTCCATATTGATATACGCGAAGTTAATATCAAACATAGTATCTTTTCAGTGGTTGAAAAGCCAATTTTCAGACAAGCTTCATTGTTTTATTTGTCTTTCCAAAAAGTGTATACTATAGAACAAAATATATCTTCTTTTTTAACTTTTTTAAATATATCTTATGTTTTTTGATTTATAAGATTAAAATAAATTAAACTTATGTATATTATACTAGTAAATTAAACGAGGGTGATCTTCTAAGATTCCGTGCATGAATCTCAAATTAGAGCTGGGTTCCGTGAAAAGTTATCTAGCTAGCCAGGTTAAGTTCTACAGAGTCTATTAGACTCTTCATGACAAAGAAACTCATTCTCATGAAAACGGGTGTAACACAAAATCACAAAAAGGAATTTTGCAGAATAGGTATTTGTTGGGTATTTGAACCGCCTCAAATACCGCCCCCATGATTTGCCCATGAGGTAATTACGAAGCAACACGAATATAATATTGACGATAGTAACAACACAAGGATTTAACGTGGAAACTCTTTCACCGGAGAAAAACCACGGGGACCCGAGCAAAACTCACTATGTACAAAACTCGTAAAATTACATAATTCTCACTCGACCCGACGACCCCGACATATCTTTTTCACTCTCACCACTCCCTAATCTACACTCTCTCGGTGTATAAAATACTACATTGTATAATTAGAGAGAAAAGAAAAGAACTCTGAAGGGATACATTTCACTACTGAGGACTTTTGCTATTTATAGGCAAAGAATTTGGAGAAGCCATCAAAGGAATAGTTGGAGCCGTGAAATGAATAGTTGGAGCCGTGAAAGGAATAGTTGGAGAAGTCGGCAAAGGAATAATTGGAGCCGTGAAAGGAATAATTGTCAAAGTTGGCGGCTGGAAATTTCACACACAACAGTATTGAGATAATTAACAAACCATTAGTGAGTCCATAACCATTGCATGTTATATGCAAACCACAGGGCGACTTATCCATTTTACGGGAAAATGAAGTTACTCTCTTTTCATTTTAAACGTGACAAAATGCTTCTAGACTTGAGATGTAAGCATGGATATCATAAATATGGTTTGAGTTAATTAACAAACCACTTGTGAGTCCATTGTCATTAAAACCACGTGGCAACTTATCCATTTTACGGGAAAAAGAAGTTACTCTCGTTACATTTTAAACGTGACAAAATGCTTTTAGACTCTGCCTGAAAATCAGTTATATCCTATTTTATAACATAATTTGTTTATATGCTTTAAGTAATAACTGAAAATTGAAATAACTATTACTAAAATAAAGGTTTCTGTTACAATAATCCAATATACAAATATGCGTATGCGTGTGTTTACACATTTATTTTCGTATTTTCAATTGCAAAAATTAAGAAAAATATGATTACTCTCTTTTTTCTTTTCCCCGTAATTACCAAGAATATTTTGTTAGTTAATTAGACTAAACAAGATACCCTCCAACCCCCCTCCCCCCCCCCCCCTCCCCCCCCCCCGCCCACAAAAAAAAAACAATCAATAGAACCTGCAAATAATGTGTTGTTTTCTGAAATCAGTAAGAGGGTAATTTGCCAAAAACTATTTTCTAGTACTTGGTATAATTTAATTTGCCAATTCAATAGAACACAATGAAGTTATTTGTAATTATATCTTAATAAAATTAATCAAAATTATTATATCTTAAAACATTAACCAGAACGTAGATATACATCAGTTTTATATAATTCTCCTGATAAAGCCGATTGCATTAACTATTATGTTCCCTTGGAGAAATTATAAGCTTGAGTTTAAGTCTGGATTCCAAAATTTACAACTAATAATTACCATAATTAGAATCTGTATCTTTTCAAAGAGAGACTTACACAAACTACCCTTGAGTATGCTGTAACTATGGAGATCATCCCTAATATTTGAGAAATTAGAGATACACTATGACCAGTTTCTATTTAAAATTGTTAAATTTTGTTGAATGTAAGTTCATGCCCCCCATCTTTTTTTTTCACAGGATACAACAAATAAATAAAAATTGATCGAATAAAATAAAAAAAATTAAACCTCATTTGTTTATTAAAAAAGACGAAAAAACATTAACGGATATTCTGAAAGTTTAAATAAGTTATTTCCAGATTTTAGTTTCTACTTCGCTTCTACGTTGCAAGGTTGTCTTCCTCATTTTAATTTCTTTTACATATGGAATATTTGTGTATTTTCTCAAATGAGAGGTGGTCTCTTTAATTATGCCATATAACTCAGAGATAGATTGTGTAATTCTCCATTTTTTAATTCTTTAAACATTTAAATTTTCTTAGTTTGTATTATAATTTAGGGGGAATTATTATTTCTGTCATTTATCTTTGACTAAAATTACTTTATGCCCTTTTTTTTCTGGGCCGATATTTTCTGCCATATAAATTTTAAAATTTCTACTAAAAATGTCACATCAGCAAAAAAGTCCGAATAAGAGCAATTGAGTATTTTTAGTAGAAAATTTGGAACTATCGGGGCAGAAAAAATTGGCCCGAAAAAAAAAAGCATAAAATATTTTTAGCCAAAGTTATTGGAGAAATAATAATTCTTCTATAATTTAACATTTACCCAGTCTCCTAGTGAATTATGCCAACCTACGACTGGTATACAATACATGTGATAATGTGGTACCCTTCCCACATGATATGCTTCTTAAATGGTAAATAATTAAACATAAATTATTATGGAATGACACATTATTGGAAAGTACTCGTGGATCGAAAATATATGTATTACAGATAGAAAAGAAATACCTAATAGCGACAATGAAAGCTCTGAGTGGCCTTGTTTTTCACAATGTACCCATTCGACAAAGTGTTTGTCGTTAACAAGAACAAACCAATGAAGAGATTAGTGGTACTTAACACATATGTACTTTAATAGGTTATTTTCTCTAATCTTGGCGTTTCTCCTACAACGAAGTCAGGATGGGTATTAATTTAAAATAATTGCTTAACGCACGCTGATAACTTTTGACGCATTAAACACTTCACATATTTGATGTATTAAGCACTTCATGTCAGATTATGCCAATTCTAAATAGTCTTAAATTAGTTTTAAAGTCTAGAATCATGTAAAAAAACACGACATGTGAACTAAGTTAAAGTTGTTCATTTATGCTAACACTCTGGTATCCAAATCAGATGATACTCGTAAAAGGTCGAACCCATATAGCGCTGAAATGAAGCAATTCAAATAAAAAAATATGAGTTCAAAAGTGTGAGCTTGGAAAGCTTTACTTCACAATTGTGGGAACTTCAAAGGGACACCAGATCGCAATAGGTAGATCAAAAGAAGGGGCAATTCAGAACTCCAAAAAATAGAATTAAATTAAAGTCGAGATAAAAGTTGAACTCTTTCTCTTCAAAACAATATTTTCCCGTCCGTGCTTAGGGTTTATCGAGAATTGTTTCCCCAAGATGCAAGGACCAAAAATCTTAATATAACAGCACTACAAATAACAAGAACATGGAATCAAAAGAATATTTTAAACTGTTGGAACAAAACAAAAAAAAATAAGAAGAAATATTCTGAATGAGTGAGAAATAAGGAAGTATGTGTGGTCCATGTAGATTTAAAAAAAAGTTGGCAGAGTGAGTGGAGGAACATGTCCGATTCCATGTCCCGAATTTCTCGCCAATCTTGATCACTCTTTCAGCAACGTGAATGTTCGTTGCTGACTTGTTGATCGAACAACTTTTTGTCTTCTGGACACACTGATTTATGACACTGGCAACCAAAGGTTTTTATTATTTTATTTGATACAAATTAATTTTGAATATTTAATTAATCACTCAATTAAATTTTGTACAAAAAGAATAATATTTCATAGGAAAAGAGCAAATCCAAGCCAAGCCCAAGCCCAAACCCGTGTCCCATGATCCAGACCGAGGTCGAGCTGGACGAACTACAGCGATGACGCGCGACATGTAGGCTATGAAGCATGGCCCATTCCATCTATGTCTTCCCTCATTTAAAGACATATGGTACACCAAGGAATCTAAACCCTTATCCAAAATAATTAACAAAGAAAGTGAATAGTTTAGCTCAAACTTATCTTGTGAAATGGTGACTTTTCACCTTTACACCCATTTCATTTTTTTTCTTCACGACAACTTATTCTAACAAGCTGAATTTAGCATTTAATTTCTCATTCACCATAAATCGGTTTTGAGTAACTAAGTATACAATATTCATCGACCCAAAACGTATATTCATTATGCTATATAAATTCACATTTCATCAAATGGAACATATTTAAATAAATTGTCAAATAATTATAAAAATTGATAATTTCCAACAAATATTGGATACATTTGTCACATGAAATTAGTGAGCCATTTGTATCAACATAAATTATTAGTTGTGATCACTACAACAAAACATAACAAATTCAAGAGAACCTATGCAAAGAGATTTTTGAGTTTCACAGCAAAGAAAATGCAAGGCATTGTTTCCTTGTATTTACACGAATTTCGTTACATAATACTAGCTTTTAGTATTAGTGGGTCCCGTCTGAATATTGCAACGCAATTTTTTGATGTAAAATAAATACTGCAACCGAATTTTTCGTTGCCAGACTGGAAGCGAAAACTTTCATTGCAGTATGCCAGCTGCATTGCAATTTTGCAATGCAAAAAGGGGTTGCAACGGAATATTTCCTCGCAATGAATGACACCCTACAGAAAAATTTCGTTGCAGCCCCTTTCACACTACCAAATTATATGTTAATTGTTAAATGGTAAATCTTAATGCATTTTTATTGATACTTTATAAGGATATGCGTTTACAATTTAAACTCTAATTAATATATGTAACACCCACGAACTTTTCATATTAAAATCTGCAAAAACAATAAAAATTAACATATAAAACAGATTATGTGTATGAAATATAATCAAAACATAAATATGAGAGAAATTGTGAAAAGACACAATTATTAAATAATGTATTTAGAAGTTGTAATTTAAATTATCTGGTTACATTTGTAAATGAACTTTGTAATGTTATAGTGTAACTTGAATTATAAGGTTGTAATTGAAAATAAACAATTTGGTGCCAACCAATGTTGTCAAAAGCGCTGTTAGAGCGCGCCTCGGGGCGCGCTCCGAGCGAAAATCGAAGAAAAACGCACAGGAGCGCTGCTATTGGGCGTGTTTTTTCTGAAGCGCTGTTAGAACGCGCTCGGGGCGCGCTCCAAGCGTTGTTAGAGCACGCTTGGAGCGCAAGTTCAACTTTTTCTCTTTTTTTTTTTTTTTTTTTTTTCGGAGCCCAGTCCAGTTCTGCTTTCTTTACCAGTTTAGCGTTTAACTTTAGCCCAATAAAGTGTAGGCTACGGAAAGAAATAGTGGGTTGTTCAATTAAAGCCCAAAACCTACATTAAATGAAGTAGAAAAAAAGGGTTTGTGGCAAAAAATGGTTCACAAATTGCAATTTTAAGTATTTCTTTAATATGTTTTTTTATATTTTATATTTTTTGTGAAAGCGACTATGAATGATCTTTATGGATATTTTTGAATCTGAGAAATATTGGTTTTAGACTTTTAGTTGAAATATATTTTTGAACATTCTGAAGATTATATTATTTGCATCTTTTTGTTCTAGTCCATATATTTTCCAATGTTGTTTACGTAATTATATTTTTATATTTGAAATAAAATAAAAATGCCAACATTTGTGGAGCTTACGCTTAACGTCTCTGAGCTTACGCTTCGCTTCTAAGTATGAAAAACGCTCGCCCTGTGCTTTTCGCCTTTCACAACACTGGTGCCAACCGCTTTCTTTGTATAATAATAGATATATAAATAGTTGGTTATCCATTACAAAATGCTAATAAAGTAATGTATATTATTTCATAGATAATAATTTTTTCAAGTAAATATAATGAATATGTTCATGATATTTATAAAATAATTTTTTCTTGCAAAATAGATTAATGCATGGCTTAGTAAGGAACAAGTGGAAATATTAAAAATAAAGTTTTTTCTATAATTTAGAAATGATGTTTCCCACGTACATAATTAATCACTTGGCACTTCGTTTTCAAAAAATTCCTAGTTTTCGGCTGAGCTCCGATCACTACTTACTAATGCGTCTAACTGGAAATTACGGTCAAAATTAATTGATAACAAGCAACATTTAGTACTCACTATGAAAATTATCAAATGGCTTGTGCATGTAATAATTTGATTTTAGGGCATGAAAATGGCGTTTTACTAGGAATGTGCAGCATTATTAAGTTATCACTGTTACGATGTCGTTATGGAATTGCAAGCTAGTAAAATTGAACTGAACACTTCATAGGAGATTAATTGATGCGATATGATTCTTGTAGGAATTCTTAACCTACCATCTTATTACGAATCTCTTTCCTATATAGTTACGCGTAACAAAAATAAAATGGGTTGACAACTTAAAATGGCATTTCCTGAAACTAATTTCCTCATGTTGTAATTTTTAGTATTGGGGCTATGTTTATTTCCTATTGACTTATATTTAATGCATATAGTATGATAATTATCTCGTCATATTGTTGAAATTTTTCATGCAATGAGCAATTGAAAGCAAAACAACTTCAAGTTTCAATTTTTCTTTTACCGATAATTTAAAACACTAATTGGGTGTGTTCTTTCAAATTCCGTCAAAATAGAGCAACGAAAGACGTAAACAAACATTTCGAGGTGAAAGTGTAAATTTCCAAAACTTGCAAAACAACTCCAAATTTATTTTTTATTTCACCACTATTTTCATAACAATCAGTAGAGGTCATGTGTTCTTCCAAATCTCGTCAAAATTGAAATTACGAAAGACGTAAACAAACCTTTTGTGGTGAAAATAAAATTAACTAAAAGATGCAATACAACTCCAAATTCACTTTTTCTTTCACCACTATTTTTAAAATAATAAGTAGATGTGGTCTTTAGAATTTCGTAAAAAATGGAGTCCCAAAAAACAAAAACAAAAACAAACCTTTTGGGCTGAAAATATAATTAACTAAATGTTGCAAAACAACTCCAAAATTAATTTTTCTTTCACCGCTATTTTCAAAACAATCAGTAGGTGTGTTTTTTTAAATCTCGTCAAAAACGACGAAAGACGTAAATAAACCTTTCAGAGTGAAAGTGTAATTATCAAAAGTTGCAAAACAATTTCAAATGCACTTTTTCTTTCATCACTATTTTTAAAATAATAAGTAGGTGTGTTCTTTCAAATCTCGTCAAAAACAGAACAACGAAAGACGTTAAAAAAGCGCTATAACCATACAACACTATATCTCTCTTCAACCCTAAACCCTAAACGCATATTCTTCTAAACCAAAATTTTATTTTCACATGTAGAGGTTGTCAAACACCTTGAAAAATTATTTTTTTTACCATACACTATGTTATTAAAAATAGGTGCGTTCTTCGAAATTTTGTCAAAAATGGAGTAACGAAAGACTTTTAAAAAGTATTTGAGAGAACAAAGTATAATTATACAAAAGATGCAAAACAACTTCAAATTCTATTTTTCTTTAGCCACTATTTTCACAACACTAATGAGGCATGTACATTCAAATTTCATCAAAAATGGAGTAACAAAAGACGTTTAAAATACATTTGAGGTTGAAAATATTATTACAAAATATAGTAAGTATGGGGGTAAGTTTTTTTGGAGTAAAGAAATAATTTCCATTCCAAGTAATCAGAAGGTACATATGCCGATCTGTACAATCCAGGCAAACTAACTAACAAGCAGGACTACATTGATTTTCTTCTCTTCCTACAGCCATTATAGCCTGTTACAGTACAAATTTAATTTCTCATGAGTTTTTGCTCTACATTTGATATTGTGAATGATAAGCTCTGTTAGCTCATTGTTCATCTTCTTCTGCTCAAACACTGCTGAGTTCCTGCTGCACCACACTTCATACATAGTCTCTGCAGTTGCTGTCTTTATAAGTTTGTTTTTCATACTCTTCCCCTTACAAGCCTGAGTGATCCATTTCAGTTCCTCCTCCCATCCCCGGGTTATGATGTATTCTCATCCAAATGAGGATTTCCCCCCATATCTTGTTTGTTACTTTGCATTTATAGAATAGGTGATTCATGCTTTCTTGGTCTCCACATAATTCACATTTACCATCTGTGTTTATTCTCCACTTCAGTAGTCTATCCTTAGTTGCCATTTTCTTTTGGCACCCCATCCACAGTGTGAACATAGCTCTAGGTCTAGCCTGGTTCCCATAGAAATTTTTTCTCCAAGTGACAGCTTGTTTCATTTCTCTGAATCCCCTGTATACTTTCTTGGTACTATATTTACCACTTCTCTGAGCCTCCTCCCATCCTTTATTACTCTTCAGCTGCTCTCTTTTCTTGAAGATAGTTCTATTTTCTTGAAGACTGTCTTCAGTAGCCATTAGCAGGTTTGGTGGGGTTGGAAGTGATCAGTGGACTGCCCTTTTATGTAGTAAGAGTGGATCCAGCGTACCCAAAGTTTGTCAGTTATCTGAGTGATATTCCATATGATTTTTGCTAATGTGGCCTTATTCCATTCCACCAGTGATATGATATTTAAGCCTCCTTCTTTTTTTGCATCACAGATGTGATCCCAGGCTATTGGAGCTTTCTTTGTTCCTGCCTCCTTCCCAGTCCATAAAAAGATCCTGCACATGGATTCAATATGTTTTATGACACCCTTTGGTAGTGGTATGATTTGCAAACAGTAGTTTGCCATAGCAAAAATGATGCTTCTGATAAGTTGAATTCTCCCTGCATAACTGAGGAGTTTGGAACTCGAATGTTTAATTCTTTCCAGAATTCTTTCAATGAGGGCACTACAGTTAGCCACTGTAAGTTTTTTGCTGTCTAGGGGGATGCCCAAATATCTAACTGAGAGTTCTCCTTTTGCATATTCTGTCATACCCAAAATGTTCTCCTGAACTTTACTATCCACTCCTCCAAAGTAGATTCTGCATTTTGTAGGACTTGCTTTCAGTCCAGTAGCATCAGAGAAACTCTTAAAGTGTTGCATGAGTATTTTCACAGATTCTTCATCTCTTCTGCACATCATCATGAGATCATCAGCAAAGCATAGATTAGTGATACCAAGATTTTCACATTTGGGATGAAAATTGAAGTCTGGGATCTTTTTCATTTTCTGAAGAACTCTATGTAGATACTCCATCACAAGAACAAAGAGGAGGGGTGATATGGGATCTCCCTGCCTGAGCCCTCTCTTTGCTCTTAAAATCCTGGATGGTCTTCCATTCACTGAGTATCTATAGGAGACAATGGTCACCAGCAGCATGATCCAGTTTATGAACTTTCTTGCGCATCCCAGCTCCTGCATTATACTTTGTAAGGTTGTCCAGTCCACTGTGTTATAAGCCTTTTGTATGTCCATTTGGATCATACATCTTGGAGATGTGTTTTTCCTCCCATATCCCCTTACCAGTTCTTGAGCTAGTAGTATATTATCATGAATAACCTTTTCTGGCAGAAAAGCTGACTGACTATCATCCACTACACTGTTTATCACCCTTCCCAGTCTCCTTGTGAGGATTTTTGAAATGATTTTCAGTACTGTACTGCAACAGGATATATGCCTCATATCTTTCATTGTTTGTGCAGTTGGGGACTTAGGGATAAGAGTGATCAGGGTACAGTTCACTGCTTTATATATCTTTTCTTCCTGAAAGAATTCTTGAACAGCAACCCTTACATCCTTCTTCACTACATGCCATGCAGCCTTGTAGAACTTAGCATTATACCCATCAATACCTGGAGCCTTAGTGTCTCATATCCCCTTCAGTGCATCCCATATTTCCTTCTCAGTCACTGGGTTGATCAGGTGCAAGGCATCTTCCCTTTTTATGGTCCTTCCACTCCTTATAGCTGTGATGTCAATACCTGTAAGGTACTCCTCTTTTCTCCCCCACCAGATTCTCATAGAAAGTTATGATTTCATTTTCTATCTCCTCATAAGTAGTCAACACTGTACCATCTTCTTTCTTGAGCTTGTACATCCCTTTCTGCTGGTTTTTCCTTCTTATGATAGCATGTAAATATGCATTATTCCCATCCCCCAGTTGTAGCCAATCCATTTTAGCTTTTTGGCTTAGAATCTCATCCTCAGTGTTGTGTATTCTAATAAGTTCCTCATTGGCTTTCTTCACTTCTTCAACCAACTGAGCATTGTATCTGTCTTTATTTAGAGCAGTTTGCCATTTCTCCAACTCCTCTCTTCTTTTGAGAATTTGCTGATTAATTCTTCTATATTTATTTGCCATATCTTTCATAGGGCGTTGCAGTCTCTTTTGTTTCTCCCATAAGCAGTACATAGGGGTGCCTTTTACCTCTGTTTCCCAGTTTTTTCTCACAGTTTCCAGAAAGTCTTTTTCCTTGTTAACACAATTCAAGAACTTGAAGGTTTGCTTAGGGGGTTTTTCCAGTTCTCTGTGATGGATTTTCAGAGCACTATGATCTGATATGGTGGCCTGCATTACCTCCATTCTTATGTTGGGGAAGCTTGTGAACCACTCCACGTTGGCTATAGCTCTGTCTATTCTAGAGTAGATCAGTCCCTCATTAGGCTCATGCTTGTTTGACCAAGTGTAGTATGGTCCTTCAGTGGGGATCTCAAACATTCCCGTATTGTGCATCACATTTTCCAGGTCACTGTACTCATTTAACTGCACTTTGTTCCATCCCTCTCTATCCTCTTTCTTAAGGACATTGTTATAGTCCCCAATCACTACCCAAGGGCCTGCCACTGTTGTAGCAATTCTTTCTATATCTTTCCATAGTTTCCTCCTCGGATCCAGTTGGTTGTGAGCATAGATAGCAGTGAGCCAGTGCAGTAGATTCCCCTTCATATCTTGAATCCTCATGTGTATGAATTCGTCAGTTTTCTCAATAACCCTGCCAGTAACTTTGTTATTATCACACATGACCCATATTCTCCCATTAACATGATTACTGTAGTTGTCATGGTAACTCCATCTTTGACCCATCCTATTTCTGATTTGATCTGCTTTATGATGTTTAACTCTAGTTTCTACAAGTACAGCTATAGCACACTTGTGATAAGAGAGGTAGGAGCTAACCTCTCTGTGCCTAGCCCTTTTATTGATGCCCCTAACATTCCATGCTATAATCATGGTATGTCTCTGTCCTCACCCCCTAGCCAGTCTCCAAGCATTAGGGGGTGAATCCATTTCTTCTTTCTCCTCTTGTACTAGTACCCTCTCCCTCACTGTCATTCTTCTTCCTTCCCCTGTTCACTCTCTGCCATGTTTCCTCTTCCTTCTGTTCTCTTCCCTTTTTCCCCTCTGTGTTTTCTGTGTTTGTTTCTTTTAGCTCTTTTCCAGCATTTCTGTTATCTGATTCATTCTTTTTCTCCTCTTGTTTCCCTTTCTCTATCTCCTTATTCTGCATAGTTTTTACCACATAGACTGTTCTGGTTTTTATCTGTTTCTGGCTTTGCTTCATGGGATTCTTGTTGAAGTCATGTCCTATCTTCAGGCACTAGCATTTAGTGCAGTATTGGGGTATACCTTCATATTTGACTTCTTGTACAATTCTTCTCCCCACATGATCCTTTATTGTCACTGTTTCCCTTAGCTTTTGTGACACATCCACCTCTACCATCACTCTTGCATATGAAACTCTGAGTTTCTTTGCAATGCATTCATCAGTTATTAGAGGCTTTCCCACATCACTTGCAATCTTTCCCAGGCTTTTCTCACCCCAAATATGTAGTGGGAGGTTTGGGAAGGTTACCCACAGTGGTACTACCTTTAGGTCTTCCTCTAGTTCAAACTCTGGTTCCCACTTCTTCATGAACATGTGCTTGCCATATATAGAGTATGGTCCATTCCCCAAGATCTCATCCCTTTCGTCTTCATTTTTGAATCTCAAAATGAAGTAGCGCTTTTCATTGTAGTATATATCAGGCATTGTGACAAAATTCCATACTTTCTCAATGAACAATTTCACTGCTGTCATTGTTAGGTTGTCATTTAGCACATACATGATGATTGCATTTTTCCAGAATTCAATCTCAGATTCTACATCATCTCCTTCTATTTCAATTTCGTATTCCCCATCTACAATTCTAGGGGGAAAAAATTGAATCGTATTTCCATGGTTAGGGTTTCTGTTACCTGTAATTATGTCAACCCAGGGCTTTTGGGATTTCTCTTCCCCCTTCTCCTGATTCACCTCCACCCTTGGTGCTAGCTTCGGAACCTCTTCTACTGTTATTATATTTTCCGGTGGCGGCGATCGGCTCTGCCGCGGTGAAAAGCTTCTTTCACTTCTCTGCATCTTCTCCTCTGATTCTACTGCGTTCCCCTTTTGTACATGATTGTTAGGTTTGTGATTTGCTTTCGGTTTCACTGGTGTTGCGACCGGCGTTGCTGCCTTTTTCGACGGCCGGCCAACGCAGCGCGTGTGGTTGGCCAAAATTCACTTTCACTGTGTGAAAATCGCACTAACCGTCAGAGATGAGATAATTCCTTTATGTATGGGGGTAAGTTATTTAGGATGAAAGGCATGTTTTAAATGTTAGAAAATTTGAATCAAAATTTTTCCTTACAATAATCAATTGGAAAGGAAATGTTTCCATCAATTCTAATGCAAGAAATTATTTCGTTGCTATTTGTACTATTTTTACTAGTCATTTCCTTGCAAGATGTCCTGTAAGGGAAATTTTTGTTGAAATAGGCTACGGGAAGGAAGTTGTTCCTTGCACAACTTTGCTTGCATGGAAAACTTTCCTTGCAGAGCTTTTCTTGCAAGGAATTCTTGCAATGCATAGTTTATTGTTTTTCTCCTATAAATATCTCTCTCACCCCATTCATTTCATATCTCTCTTCTCATTAAAATTATCCTCTCTCTTCTCCTCTTACTCTCAATGATATGGGCATTCCCCGCATATTGGGCCTGGCCCAAACCAGGCCCATATTTAACCATATCGAGGATCACTTTCGACATCATATCAGTGATAGTCACCGATATGATCTCGAGGTTCCCGGATCCCGACGTCTATAAATACGCGATGCCCGAATCCCAAAGCAAGCAATGATTATTCCGCAGCTACCACGCATCACATCGAAAGAAATTACCCATCTCACTCTCGATATCGTATTCGATATCGAGATAACCCACGTACTCCACTGACACGTCATACCCTCGCACTACCGATATCCTATCGAGAGCGGTCCCCGATATCACATCGAAGATGATTACCGATATACATCTGACCTAATTACCGATATACCCCTGTCGTCCAAGCATCATGGCGTTAGTTCGAGGTGCTCCGGACCAAGCCTAATCGAGACACCTAGATTAGGCCTAGTTTGTTAAGATAGATTCGGTGTATTTCCCTTGTACTCCATTGTAACCGACCCATACTTATATAAACGATCTATTGTCAAACTAGTGGCACCGTCTGTGGGAACACCAGTTCCCGGACGAGGACGTCAAGATGCAAGGAAGGAGGACCCGATCCGAATTTAACAGAGCTATGACTAGAAACAAATGGATTGAGGACACACCACTCCCTCAACAGCCGACTGACCAAGAACATACAATAACCCAAGCTGAGATGGAGCTTTCTCCAGCACAGAATGAACTGTGACGTAGGCACGGGCCCGAGAGGCCATCGCAAGCCACGAATACAGGTCCAACCACTGCCGCACCAGATACGGCGGAACCTACTACTGAGGGCCCGACCACTAAAAACCCAACAGCGGATGTCCCAATGACCGAGGTGCCAAACGCGGATCTTCCCGACCCAGATGAGGTGATGGCTGCAGGACAGAGCGCCGTTCCCCCTGCCGCCATGACTCCGGAGGTGCTAGCCCAGATCAACGCTTCTGTAAAAGCGGCGCTTGACGCTACACTGGAGACTTTGGTGTCGCGCATAGTGGAACGAGGGACAAGGGGTGTTCAAGCAAGGCCTCATGAATCCAGGGTGGATGAGTGGAGGACAAGGCAAGAGCGGGGCGAAGAGGAGACCTTGGAAGGGGGTCAAAGGCACAACACTGGAAGAGGGCGTTTGATAAGGGCCAGAAGTGAAGAGAGGGTAGAAGTGATGACACAGAGAACGACCAGAGAGCCATGACGTTTGAGGAGGACAGACGTAACACGACAAGGGAGACACCTAAAATGACTAAGGACATGGAAACTGGGAGAAGGAACGTAAACAGTGGAACGACAGCAGTTGGATACCGACGGTCGTCGACTCCCTTCTATTGTGAAATCGAGAAAGAAGTGTTGTGTAGAGGAGACAAGATTCCGACTATGAAATCATATGGTGGGAAGAGTGACCCAAGGGATCACATCCACGCCGTGGAGAGTCTCTTGAACTTACAAGACTTTTCCGAAGGCATTAAGGCAAAAATAATGGCAACAACACTAATAGGAGCGGCGTTAGACTGGTTTAACAGAATCGAAGCGGGATCTATCTCTAGCTTCGAGCAGATGAAGGAGAGGTTGGAGAACCACTTTTCCAGTCAGAAGTGAATGAAGACAAGCATGTACCATCTGGAAGCGTTAAAACATAGAGAGAGGGAAACTCTCGATGAATTCATGAACAGATCCAATGAGGAGCTACTGAAGGTGGACAACCCCTACGGAGGACAAGTGTTACAGACCTTATTCAGGGAAACGACACACAAAAGATTTGCCAAAGAACTAATCAAGCTCACAGAACCTACCATAAATCGGATAAATGAGTTGGCACATATCGTGATTTATGAAGACGCAATGATGGTAGCTAAGCTTAGACCCCAGGAATCCGGGAGGGAAAGAGGTAGAGAGGCATGGAACATGAGTATGGGAGGAAGAGACAGGTCGCCAAAGAGATATACTCCCCTCAACTAGGACATCCGTACTATCTTGGCCGTCGCAAAAAGCAAGCATTGATTAAATGCACCTCGGAAAATCAAAGAGACGGATTTCACCAAGAAATCTAGGCGCTATTGTGAGTACCACCGCCAGAAAGACCATGACACGAATGATTGCTATGACCTAAAGGATGAGATCGAGAGGTTGATTAAGGACGGGAGGTTAATAGAGTTCGTTAAGGCGAGCGGGTAGTATGCTGAATCGAGAGAGCGGTCCCAATCCCCGAGAAGGGACGGTCTTAAGGCAATTGAGAGTGGACAAGGACGCAATACAATAAATAATTCACATTCGAAGGGGGTGATTAATGTGATAAGTGGTTGGACTGCGGGAGCAGATTCCACCAACCAGAGGAAGAAGATAACCCGTAGACTGAACGAGGTCCGTTTCGTCGGATTCACAATGCTAATTGAGGAGCTTCCAGATGAGGTTATTACGTTTTCCAGCAGGGACCTCTTGGATCTCAACCCCAAAGCCATCCAGGCACGCAAGCTCGACTGCCCCTTGGTTGTTAAGCTTGATATCGCTAACTACGTTGTACACAAAGTACTCAGAGACAATGGTAGTTCCACCAATGTTATATTTGCACATGCTTTGGAGAAGATGGCACTCGGCCACCATGTAATTGAACAGGTCCATACGCCACTTGTGGGATTCGGTGGAGCAGAAACAATCCCCCTAGGGCAAGTGAACCTTCCCACATCATTTGGACGTGAACCGCACAAGCGAACTATCAATGTTCAATATACGATCGTGGACCAACCATTCGCATACAATGTCATAATCGGCAGGCCGGCCCTGAACGCGATAAAAGCGGTGGTGTCCACATTCCATCAGAAGGTGAAATTCCCAGCAAGAGGAGGGGTCGTAGAAGTGGTCGCTAACCAGAAAGAGGCTTGGTTCTGCTACATCACCTCTCTTACATTGCCAAGAATTAGAGAAGCGGAGGAAGAAGCAATCGAGCCAAATTAGGATTAACAAGCTATGGAGTAATTACCATGTGAAACAACCAGTACAATCATTTAAGTTTCCTTAGTTTATAAAATCATGCTTGAACGATTAGAACATTGCCCCATCGTGGGTCGGTTTGTAACTTAAAACAGGGGAACTACGCCGGTCTGATTCCCCACTCAACGGGATACGTAGGCGGGCTAGGATTACCTGGCCTTCGACCGTTATCCGTCATTAATTTTTATTTTCTCAGCGATATTATTGTATCGTTAAATCTCCCATTTCATGCACGGGCACATCCTAATCGGATATAACGAAAGTGCAAATTATGGCACATAGAATCGGGGAAGTTA
The DNA here is from genome assembly GCA_948329865.1 of Linaria vulgaris. Lineage (NCBI taxonomy): Eukaryota > Viridiplantae > Streptophyta > Magnoliopsida > Lamiales > Plantaginaceae > Linaria > Linaria vulgaris. Next base: position 6,254,164 of record OX415249.1, on the reverse strand, counting down.
CACCGCAAATATGTATTTGCTATATCACCTTCTTACAGGTAAAACAGGTACGTCAAAGCGAGCATCACCCTTGGTCGAAAAAATTGAAATTCACAGGTTAAGAGAAAATTCGTCGGATAACAAAGCCGCATCATTTCAAGCTTTGACATAAGATGGTACAATGCAAAACCTTTTTTGTCTATGTTATTTTACAGGTGCCTAACGACCTATCATCGTGACAACTACAAAGTTACCGAAGGGCGCAAACAAAAGGCAGGCTCCAACCCATGAGCGGTAACGGGCCCCCCTGTGATAACGGGCGGGGCTCCTACCCATGAACGGTAATGGGTCACCTACGAAGAAAAGGCAGGCTCCAACCCATGAGCGGTAACGGGCCCCCCTGTGATAACGGGTGGGGCTCCTACCCATGAGTAGTAACGTGTCACCTATGAAGAAAAGACATGCTCCTACCCATTAGTGGTAACGGGTCCCCCTGTGATAACGGGCGGGGCTCCTACCCATAAGTGGTAACGGGTCACCTACGAAGAAACGACAGGCTCCTACCAATGAGCGGTAACGGGTTCCCCTGTGATAACGGGCGTGGCTTCTACCCATTAGTGGTAACGGGTCACCTACGAAGAAAAGGTAGGCTCCTACCCATGAGCGGTAACGGGTTCCCCTATGATAACGGGCGGGGCTCCTACCCATGAGTGGTAACGAGTCACCTACGAAGAAAAGGCAGGCTCCTACCCATGAGCGGTAACGGGTTCTCCTGTGATAACGGGCGGGGCTTCTACCCATGAGTGATAACGGGTCACCTACAAAGAGAAAAAGATTCCCTATGATAACGGGGTCGATCCTAAACATTTGAACGGTAGCAGGTTCCCTGTGACAACGGGCGGGCTCCTACCTATTAGTGGTAATGGATCACCTACAAAGAGAAAAAGATTCCCTATGGTAACGGGGTCGATCCTGAATATTTGAACGGTAGCAGGTTCCCTATGACAACGGGCGGGCTCCTACCCATGAGTGGTAACGGGTCACCTACAAAGAGAAAAAGATTCCCTGTGATAACGGGGCCGATCCTAAACATTTGAACGGTAGCAGGTTCCTGTGATAACGGGGTCGATCCTAATCATTTGAACGGTAGCAGGTTCCCTGTGATAACGGGATGGGCCCCTACCCACAAGAAAAAGATCCCATGTGATAACATGGTCGATCCTAAACATTTGAACGGTAGCGAGTTTCCCTGTGAAAACGGGATGAGCCCCTACCCACAAGAGAAAGTCCCCCCTTGTGATAACGGGGTCAATCCTAAACATTTGAGCAATAATGGTTTCCCTGTTATAACGGGGCCGGACTCTAAAGAACATAAACAGAAGCACCTCCTTGCGATGAGGGGGATTAGCCAATATAATCCGGTATAACCTGATAGGTGACACAACAAGGAGGCGTAATAATAAGACAAGCAAACACACCATTGAATACGTATGAACGAATATAAATCAGGACACGCAAGAAGGATCGATTGAATTAACGGGTAGACCATCAAGTTATAGACAAAAGGAGAAATTACAAATCCCTAAATTCTCAATCGGGATAACGAGGAGCTCCCTTAATATGGATTAACGCCACACTCTTCTGGTCGATAATCTCACGATACTCCACCTCCGGCTCCAGGTCTTCGTCATCACCGTCAGAATCTTCAGGAAATTTTCCGTTCGGCCCCTTCAACGGATTTATGGCTGGCGGATCATAACCGTCCTTAAAACTACCTTCCAGCTGAATTTGACCTATAACGGAGGCTTTGGCCTCCTCCCGCTCGAGCAAGCCGCGCTCAGCACATATTATCTTATAAGATCGACTTAGAAGGAATTTTTTGGTCGCACTGGTCAATTGACTCTTGCTCAGCGTCATGCACTGCATGTGCATTTCAGCTTACGCTAATCTGTCCTTCAGAACTGTGGTCTCGGCCTCAACTGCCTCCCGTCGGGACGCCTCACGACCAGCAATAAGTCGAGCCTCATCGAGCTCTGCGATTAACCTTATATTATCATCATACAGGCCTCTCACATTATTCTCGCTGGTTTTTAAAATATCCAGGGCCTCGTCTCTCTCGTGCTGTAGCTGAACGGCATCAACGGGATCGTATTCACCCAGCTTTTCGAGCAAACCGTTGGTAACCCGGAGCGATTACACGTAATCCGATTGGCCCTTAACAGCCATCTCCAAGAAACCTTTCAAGAATCTCGCCACCTGCACATTCACAATAAGGAATTAGCTACTCAATTGAATAAAAACCCAAACGAAATACGCATCCAATAGACACAAAGATTACTTACAGATCGGAATAGACCGCTATGATCCCCACTTGAACTACCCTCCTCCCTCCTTCTTTTTGGCCCCCTGGACGTCCCAGCATCATCATCATTTTGATATTGCGAGGAGCCACCCACGCCTGCGGTATTTCCACCAGATGAGAGAGCGGTCTTCTTTGCGTTCTTGCGTACTCCCTCACGGCCCCTCTTCTTGACGAGCGGAGGTGCATCTTCCGCAGCGGCGTCGGCCCCTAGCTGTTTACGTTCCGCTATCGCGTCCAGACTATAGTACTCTACCAAATCGGCTGCAAGTTATATGAAACATAAGGTCAAGATATAAATCAGGAGAAAGCTATCGGTTTGTGAAGATATAGCACTTACCGAGAGTAGAGGGACCGTCATAACGTACGGGAGATATCCCACTTGCTCGCAAAACTATGTCACTGCAAAGCAGGGTACTATCGTACGGATGGTTAATCAGCTTCCTCAGAAATACGATGATATGTGCAGTTGTCCCAACAGCGGCTCGTCTCTCATATTTGGTATCTTTGCACCACACACTTGGAAGCACATCAAATTCACCAGTCGTCCTCTCCTGGATATACATATACTCACACTTATTACCAAATCCATAACTGGATTGAGTATATTTCACGAACCTAAGACCCCTCTGGGCCCGCACACAAAAGAACCCCTTATCACCACCCTTCCTGTTGACCATGACACTAAAGAGTTGTCAGAACTCGTTAACTCCACAGGGGGCACCCAAGGCTCTCATAACACAAATGAAAGCCACGATGTACCCCAGAGAATTGGGGGATAGCTGCCCCAAGCAGACCCCGATGCTCCCTATGATAGCACTAACCGCAGGATCAATTGGGAAGCGCAGTCCGTTCTTAAAATGCTTGGCATTAACAGTAATGCAGCCTTTTGGTGGAGTATGCATTCATTGATCCGCACTAGGGAATATGACCTTGTACCCCTCGGGGATGTCATACTCGTCGGAGTAATGACCAGCATGATGAGGAACATGAGACATCATATCCTCATACTTCTCCGAGGTCTTATATTTTGGGGGGCTGATCCCCAAGCCCCACTCATCTACGTTTGGGCCGTCAGCTTCCGGCGGAGCAGAGAATTCAAAACCAGATTGGTCGCCAATCAATTGGTCAGACCCAAACATTTCATTTTCAGTAAATCCCACTCCGATCCCTTCGAAATCCATCTCGGGCAAACCTGAATCTACATTGTTCCCGGCGAACGACATACTGAGGCACTAAGTGAGAAAAATCAAATTGAACGTTAAAGCCTGAAATGAATAAACATGGCAATGTTAGTTATTTAACTTAAAATATCTAGGCACATATATATACATAAATATGGAAATAACTTCAGGACCAATTCGGAAAATAAATCGAAAAACATATCGAAAGAGATATCGAAAACGATATCGAAAGTGAAATTCGACGTACTTTTATTTAAAGAGATATCGAAAACGATATCGAAAGTGAAATTCGACGTACTTTTTGGAGGGACAACGAATTTTCGCTAAAAGGCAAAGTAAGTTACACTTCCCTGGAAGCCCCATTTATAGACATCGGAGATGCTAGATCGAAACAAAATTTCGATATCACATCGGTACTGATATTCGATATAGATAAAAGGACATTATAGTCAAGTTATGTGAAAAAACAAGCAAGGACAGATGCACTGGGGGGTTCACCAAAGTTTATCAAAGAGTGCAATCCCGATATGTGATAGAAATTTAAAATCTCGTACGGTGAACGAAGTATTCATATGAGGACCTCAAATTATACATCCACTGCACTGGGGAGTCCAGCGAAATCTATCACAAAGTGCATTCCCCGCAAATTTGATCTCCGTCATTTGAACTGGCGGGACGAAGGGTACAGGTAACCCAAAAATTTAAAATTAAATTTTCGAATTCTTATCTCTAAGATAAGAATCCCCAAATTGGGGGACTACATGATATGGGCATTCCCCGCATATTGGGCCTGGTCCAAACCAGGCCCGGCCCATGTTTAACCATATTGGGGATCACTTTCGACATCATATCGGTGATAATCACCGATATGATACTGTGATCCCCGGATCCCGAGGTCTATAAATACGCGATGCCCAGATCCCAAAGCAAGCAATGATTATCCCGCAGCTACCACGCATCACATCGAAAGAAATCACCGATATCACTCTCGATATCGTATTCGATATCGAGATAACCCACATGCTCTACTGACACGTCATACCCTCACACTACCGATATCCTATCGAGAGTAGTCCCAGATATCACATTGAAGATGATTACCGATATACATCCGACCTAATTACCGATATACCTTGTCGTCCAAGCATCATGGCGTTAGCTCGAGGTGTTCCGTACCAAGCCTAATCGAGACACCTAGATTAGGCCTAGTTTGTTAAGATAGATTCGTTGTATTTCCCTTGTACTCCATTGTAACCGACCCATACTTATATAAACGATCTATTGTCAAACTACTCAATATTCAGAATTAGAATTTTAAAGTTTTTTGTTTTTTGTTTTAATTTAAGAAGCATTAGTATTTATAAGAAATCTATAAATACGTATCTATATGAAATATATAAATGCATATCTTCACTACCAGAACGAGCCCGTTAGTCACGGGCAAGCCATCCCTAAGTACTCGGACCACATTAGCGACAACTCTGCCGTCACTATTATTGTTCAAGCCAATAGGGACCGAAATACGGTAGCTACTAATCTTTAACATTGAATATTTTTAGTTACTGCTTTTCGGTCACTAATGTCGTTTCAAGCATTAAAAACAAATTCCAGAAAATTTCCATATTATTATTGATTTGTTGTGATGTGTTAGTTTACTCATTTCATTTATTTGAAGTTTTTCTTCTTGTTTCTTCAAGAATTTTATAATATTATTTGAAGCAACAAGGTGAAGAAGCTTGAAAGAAATGGAAGAAACAAACTTTGGATAAATAAAAAATGAAAAGATTAGGAGATAAACAGTTTTGAGAAAAATGAAAAGATTGAGAGAAAAATTGAGTTTGAAAGAAAATGAAATGATTGGGAAAAAAGGAGGTATAGTGTTTAGATTGAAAAGCTTGGGAGAAAAATAAACTCTTTGGATATATTATAGTGCTTGGATTGAAAATATAAAGGAGAAAATAAGATAATATTTATAGTTGTAGGTTAAAATTTTCAAATTTTTATAATTTTGGAAGTTCCCGCCTCATAAAATTTCAAATTTTCAAAATTTTCGAATTTCTCGTCTCGTTTGTGACCGCTAAGGCGTCTCAAATCTTCGTTTTCCGCAAAAACAATCTGGGTTAGGCAGACCATACAGATGGTTAAGCCGTCGCTACCTTGGCTATGCATAGTAGTAGCGACATCCAAGCCGTTGCTACTGTCCTTGAATAATAATAGTTACAGCTCAACCGTTGCTATTGACCTTTGAAGATTAATACCTACGACTCGGTCAGCACTAATTTTCTATGAATTTTTTTATTTGGTGGATTACCTTGTGTGATCTTGGTTTCGATATAATTTTAGTTACGAAACTCGTAATATACGTGAAATTAAGTGTAACGTAACTATTATATATTTAATTAAGTAATAGAGGGGTTAATTATATTGTTAACGGCTTGGAATTATTCCCTATTTAACGGAAGATATTTATATTGGGTTGGAACGCCGATCCCGACCCGAGGAGATTGTTGGTTTTTATTGATTTGCGGCTGGACTCGGATATTTTCTGAGATGCCTACGTATCCCCCGATTGGGAATCAAGCCATTCGTAGTTCTTGTTTTCGGTGTTGAATATTTGGTGTTTGTCGATTTTATCGGATATATTGGTTTTGTATATGTTGGAGGGGTTGCCCTCGTGAAATATTTAGAGAGAGAGAGAGAGATAAATCCGAGGGGAGGGGAGAAAAGGTTTTCTACCTGTAGAAAAAAGAAGTTGTTGCCTTTTTGGACCGTCCTTCTTCTGTTTCTCTTGTCCCCTTTTATAGAAATCCAGTCTTGCTCCCTAAGTTTGGAATCTTTATTAGTTATTTTCATGTTATTATCTGTATTGTTATTTATCTGTTCAAGCAGCACAATAAGTAACTTATCTATTTAAGCTGTGTCAGCAGACACGTGTTGTGCTCTTGGTGTATTATGTGAATATGAGTCATGTTACCAGAACGAATATAAAATCGTACGTGTAATAATATATCGAGTCGTGAGACATTTTATAAATACGAGCATAATCCGGGTAGTATTTTAGTTATAAATCTGGCCGATAGCTGTGTGTCATGATTTACGATATACGAATTGTATAATTTTTAACGAAGTATACCGATATTTAAACCATGTTATAATGCGGTGTCGTTAATGAATAGAAATATACCAAGTAATTTTGGTAATTGAATTATCACTTATTTTAAGCAGGTGATTTTCTACCCTGTTAACAAAGCCCCCCAGTTTTTAGTGCAGTCGGTCATTATGACTGCACTAGAAACTCAAAGTCGGGAGTTGTGAGGGTTCGAGTATCGCGGATTTTTTAGAGAGGTATCGTAGCCTCTTGTATCGGAGTCGTTCTAAGGCGTTGGTTTCGAGCCTATTAAAGTATACGTCTTTCTCGCTTTTTCTAGTCGGAGATATTATAGTGTGTGACTGATAGCTATTAACGTTTTTAACGTTTCTTTTGAGGTATCGTAGAATTATTTAGAAACTTGTAAGTCCTTGTCGGTTATTGCATCGTAGATCCTCGAAAGGTATTCGAGTCTCATATAGGACTCGGAAAGCATTGGTAAGGTATCGGGGAACTATTTTGGGGTATCGTAGACCTTCGTCGTTCGATGTTTATACCCGTTTAACACGAGCCCCCCCAACCCCCCTCCCCCACAGTTCTTGCTTGCCTTAAAAGAGGCGAGGGGAATATCGTGGTTGTCCTTCATTCTATTTTGTCTTTTTCGTGCTAATATTCATCATAACTTTTTAGCACGTATAAATACCTGGACTCTCTCCTTTAATTGTAGGATTTAAGATTGAGTTTAAAGAGATGAGATAGTATCCCATTCTTATTGGCCAAGCGAGTTACTTAGCATGACGTGTCCATTTGCAGTGCAAACTTTGGAGATTCTTCTCTGAATAGAGGTATCACCCGACACGTAATCGTGGTTATAACATAGCTTGGGCAGCTCAAACTTAATTCGGTCATCCGAGGAAAGATTCCTAAGTATATATATAGGTGCTTTGGAGTTTAGTGAATATTCTCACTTACTTCCAAAAAATCTTTTTCAGTCGAGTTGTTTACTCATTTCTTTCTTCGGGGAGTTTTACATTCCCGTTATTTTGTGCAGGCAATGCCTTGGAAAAATATATTATAGTTTGTTTGTTCAAGACTGTGCGGTCCTCGGAGTAGGGTCTTCCTACCTGGAGGGGGCACGCTTTAAGACACCGTAAGGCTTTTTGAGGCATCGTAGGCCTCTTACGCCATCGTTTTATCTTTTATTTTGTTTATAAATCTTCTTGGGATATTCCCTTAGTATATATATTGGGATTAGTGAATGTTTTCACTTAATCCTAAAGGTTTCCGTGGTAAGCTTTCACTTTTGGAGTTTGCTTGTTTGGAAAGGTAAAGTTATGTCTCCCTGTTGAATTTTATACTTAGAGTATAAGTTTATCGAAATCAAAAATTGCATAAGAGGTTCGTAGCACTTATCTGGAGTCCAGACGCCTCCTCATTCCATGCGCGCTAATTATCAAGGAATTCTCCTCGGAACTCCCTTCGAAACCCCTTTCTTCTATATGGCGTTCGTCACGCTACATCCGAGGTTCTATAATGCCTGCATGTAGCTTAAACAAATAGCTAGCTTTGCTCGAAGTTTCCTCCGGCAATGTCAGTGTTCAAAAATATATAGAGCATAGTCCATATTTAAGCACGAAGACTTCATGGATTATCGATGTTGAGTATATTTATACTCTCTTCGTGTTTCCGATGGAAAAACTATTTATCTCATGATAAAATTATACAACAATCTTGGTGAATGGGTGCATATTCCTCGTAAAGTCCGAGAATAAGACCCGTTGTATTTGGTTTGGGAAGAAATACATATTGGCAATAATTTGCACTTTTTCCGCCATATTTAGAGAGTTTTTGATTCCTCGTGTAAATACCCGTGAATCACTCTCGATTTCCCGTGTGGGTAGCCGTAGTCATCGTATTATATATATATATATATATATATATATATATATATATATATATATATTGACTCCTTTGGGGATGGTCACCTGCGAACCTCGTGGTCGGGGTCGTTGCGAGCTCCCGTTTACCTCGTGGGTAGGGGTCGTCGCGAGCTCCCGTTTTGAGTGTTCGTAAGTGCCATGCCCTGAGAGTGCTTAGTCGTTGTTCCGATGCTCAAAGCTACCACACTTAGAAAAGTTCGATTTCATACATGGATACTCCTGAGTATCATAAGAGGTTAATAAACTTTACTCTTAATTCTAGGGTTTAGTATTGTTATAAAGCAATAGAAGCTTGTCCCACTGGTATGAGCAGGAAATTTTATTAGAGAGGTCTCGTGTTCGAACTCCTCTCGGAGAAACTTCTTTATTTTATTTATTTTTTTCTTTTTGCTGGAAAGAACAAAAATAAAATCCACCATCGGGGGATTCGAACTCGGGTTTCTCATCTCGGATCATGCTTTCAAAGCCACTAGGCCACCGCACCTTTTGATGTAGTTTCTTACTATTCTAGTATTTAATGGAAAACACCATATCACTGACTAATAATAAAAGAAACTTTCGGTTGCAAGGATCGAACACTGGTCATCTGGAAGAAAAGCACTCGGACCACTTCTCCGAGACCACTGGGCTATGCCCATTTTTAGTTATAAAGGGATTATTCTTGCTACATATCATGTAGCAAGATCTTAATAATAACAAAAAGTCATCGCAAGGTGGGACTCGATCCCGGGTCTTTCAGTTAGATGCCCTCAGAAACTGTTCTCGTACTACTGGACCACGTCACCTTTTTGGATAAGAAGAGCTTTTTTCTTTATTATTGTATTATGGCAGCACCTTAATAATTAAAAAAAATCTGCTCGGAGATGGGATCGAACTCGGATGCTTCATTTAGATGCCCTCGGAGCTGCTCTCCGAGGACCGTTGGACCAACTTATCTTTTTGTTTATAAAAGATCTTTTATTATTTTTATTATATTATGGAAGCGTTTTTTTAAAAAAATGCCACCGGATGTTGGAATCGATCCCGGGTTCCTCTAGTTGAAGTCCTCGGAGACCGTCTCCGACGCTATTGGGCTACGCCTATTTTTGTTTATAAATAGATTATTTTCGCTATATATCATAACAGAATCTTAAAAACAACAAAAAAGTCATCGGAGATGGGACTCGAACCCGGGTTCTTCGGATAAATGCCCTCGGAGAGGTTCTCCGAGGCCATTGGACCAACTCTTCTTCTTGTTTAACAACAAGAGACTTTTTAATTTATTATATTTTATGATGGCAGCAAAATAAAAATTCTATCATGAATGAGATTCGATCTCGGGTCCTCCGCGCAAATGCCCTCGGAGATGCTCTCCGAGGACCGCTGGACCATCCCTTTTTCTTGTTAATAACAAGAGCTTTTTTGTATTTTTATTATATTCTGGCATCTCCTTATTAATAATAAAATGCAAAATTACCCGAGGGGAAGAGGCTGGGAATTGATCCCGGGTCCTTCGGAAGCTTGCACGAGGGGAATTGGACCACTGGACCAAATACTTTTTCCTTTTCTGCAATTCCGTTTTCTGTTTTTTAAAGCATGTAGTAATAATATTATATTATTATAATATGCATGTTTGGACACCTGTCCACTTCACACTTGGACATGTGTCTTTATATTTTTTTCTCATTTTTTTTATCCTTTCTCTTCCGTTTCTAGTTGCCACTTTAAAACTCTTCCATTACAGACTTTCTCTGCAAGTCTCAAGCAACAAGAAAAATAATCTGCAGATCATAAAATTTCCCCCAACCTTTACCCAAGTCTTTCACTGACTTCATATATATACTTATATATATTATATAGCAATTAGAAAATCATATAATTTTCACGGAGATCTCCAAGATTGGAATTGAATCGCGCGAGTTTGGAGAAAGGAGAACTTAGCTTCGGAGCATATCACCCCGTGGCTGTAGCACCTGTTTTCCCTTTTGGTTTTGGCAGCGATCTCCTCGAGCTTGCTCAAGGATTCAACGGCGGTTCCCACAGACGGCGCCACTTTGTTAACGGCTTGGAATTATTCCCTATTTAACGGAAGATATTTATATTGGGTTGGAACGCCGATCCCGACCCGAGGAGATTGTTGGTTTTTATTGATTTGCGACTGGACTCGGATATTTTCCGAGATGCCTACGTATCCCCCAATTGGGAATCAAGCCACTCATAGTTCTTGTTTTTGGTGTTGAATATTTGGTGTTTGTCGATTTTATCGGATATATTAGTTTTGTATATGTTGGAGGGGTTGCCCTCGAGAAATATTAAGATAGAGAGAGAAAAATCCGAGGGGATGGGAGAAAAGGTTTTCTACCCGTAGAGAAAAGAAGTTGTTGCCTTTTTTGGACCTGTCCTTTTTCTGTTGCTCTTTTCCCCTTTTATAGAAATCCAGTCTTGCTCCCTAAGTTTGGAATCTTTATTAGTTATTTTTATGTTATTATCTGTACTGTTATTTATCTGTTCAAGCAGCACAATAAATAACTTATCTATTTAAGTTGTGTCAGCAGACACGTGTTGTGCTCTTGGTGTATTATGTGAATATGAGTCATGTTACCAGAACGAATATAAAATTGTACGTGTAATAATATATCGAGTCGTGAGACATTTTATAAATACGAGCATAATCCGGGTAGTATTTTAGTTATAAATCTGGCGGATAGCTGTATGTCGTGATTTACGATATACGAATAGTATAATTTTTAACGAAGTATACCGGTATTTAAACCGTGTTATAATGCGATGTCGTTTATGAATATAAATATACCAAGTAATTTTGGTAATTGAATTATCGCTTATTTTAAGCAGGTGATTTTCTACCCTGTTAACATATATATATATATACATATATATATATATATATATATATATATATATATATATATTGCTAAATTACTTCGTATAAATGAAGTATCAAACACGTAATTATATATATTCGTTCATGATCTAAACCTAATCCTTCAAATGGTTATTGTACCTCGTAAGTGATTGATGTGTCATTACGACGTGATGTGACGATGCTCAATTAGTATCTAATATAATTATGTGTATATATATATAAGTAGTATTAACGCACACCATCATTAGGTATCGGTGTCATGATGATCTTGCCTATAAATGACGTTATATTATGCAATGTTTTGAGTCATTTTTGTTTATTCAACTAAGTAATTCATTGTATTGACTTAATTGATTATAAACAACCTATTACATGTTAAATAGTTGTTAAAATTTTGAAATTCAGGGACTTGAATATTAATATGATGGCTTGGCCATCACTATGACCCTCAATAGCGACGAGAAGTTCGTCACTACTATTAGGTTATTCATGCAATGGCCAAGCCATCACTACTGTTAAGTTTTTTTTTTAAAATCTTTACGGTAAAATAGGTTTGCGACTATTGGGCCATCACTAATTTCAACAGTAAAAGGCATTAGTGACGCTTGAGTGGTCACAAGTGGCAAAGGTCACCTTTATTTGCAATCATTGGGCCGTTAATAAAGTACATTATCGTTGCAATTAGTGATGGCCCGTCCGTCACAACTGTGCGAATTTTTATTATAAAATAAATGCCTTTCATTCATTTTGATCACTCATTCCAATTTCATACCTTGATTTAGATATGTTTCATTGTTTATATTTTTTTTTTCCTTTTGTATATATTTTTGTTTATAATATTTTAATTGGAATGTTAACTTTTTGGTTCTTGATTATTGTTAGATAGTATCATACGAGGAGGCAAGGCTAGACGTTCTCTCTATAGATACTCGACGATCGTAGTTTCTGTGCGCCAACAAGTATTGTATTATACTACGCTTGTAACATTAATTATTTTATATTGTATATATACATAATCGTTTAGCGGAATAAAATGTAATTAGTTGTTTTTTAATTAACTTAGATAAAGAATGACTTATCCCGATGATAGATCTTGGTTGTACGATATGCATGATGACAATAATTCTTTGAAAGTGAGTTTTGTTGATGGTGTTCAGACTTTCTTAGATTTTGCTTCACAAGAAACCAATTATTGTGGTTTAATGGGGTGTTTTAGGTGCCCGTATATGAAATGTGCCAACAGATTATGGTTGGACCGAACCACTATACGTAGTCACCTGTATAAGTCAGGCTTCATGGGTCAATATTGGTATCGAGTGTCACACAGTGAGATATTTGAGCATGGCTCTACATCGTACCTAGACGCCTCACCTAGTCCACCATCTACTGGTACTACTAGTCCTGTACATAGCCTTGTGCATGTTGATGCATTTATAGAAATGATCGTCGATGCATATGGAGAAGACATATATATGAAGAAGTACGCGACGAAGAACCTAATCTCGATGCCACGTTGAGATATTTAAGCGTATCTTTACATCGTACCTAGACACCTCACCCAGTCCACCAACCACTCGTACTACTAGTCCTGTACATAACCCTGTTCACGTTGATGTGTTTACAAAAATGATTGTGGATGCATATGGGGGGCAATATGTATATGAAGAAGTACGCGACGAAGAACCTAATATTGATACCAAGGCCTTCTTTGATTTGATGGATTTGGGGAACGTTAAGATACATAGTAAAATGAAGAAATCAGTACTCTAGTGGATTTCAAAGTGCTTGACGGTCAAGATCATGCATAAGGTTAGTAATGTTGCCACTGACAAGAGGATAGGATTGTCTAAAGACAGAATGGATCCAGAGACTGAGGAGATTTTGCCCGACACAGTTGATGGGTTAAATACGATGTTGACAGGGTTGGAGTTAGGGTACACGACGATTGATGTTTGTAGAAATTTTGTACGTTGTATATGGCAATAATGTGGATAGACTATCATGCCCAATTTGCAATGAGACAAGGTACGAGAGTGGTAGGAAGATAAAGGTGTCTAGAAAGAAATTATTGTACTTTCCCATATTCCCGCGTCTACAAAGATTGTACCATTCTAGAGGCACCACGAAGCACATGACTTGGCATTTAAAATGTCGTAACTCAACAAACCCAATGATCCATCCGGCTTCAGGTGAAGCATGACACCATTTTGATCGATCATATCCGGATTTTGTGGTCGATCCCCGAAATATGGGACTCGGTTTATGCAGAGATGGCTTCACATTATTCGATAATCTTCTGCCAATTACTCGTGTTGGCCTGTGTTCGTAATCTCATATAACCTCACTCTTGATCTTTGCAAGCGGTCAAGGTTAATATTTCTTAGCCTTATTATTCCTGGCCCACAAAGCACTGGAAAGAATCTTGATTAGTTTTTGAGACCACTGATGATGAGTTTAATATTTTGTGTATAGTTTAAGTACTTATGATAGTCACAACAAGCTGAACTTTCAGTTACGAGCGGCGTTGATGTGGACGATTAGCAATTTTCCGGCGTATGGAATGCTATCCCAGTGGAGTACTCATGGGAAGTTATCTTGCCCATAATGTATGGAGCATAACAAACTGTTGACACTGAAGCATGGTGGAAAATCGACTTGGTTTGATTGTCACTGATGATTTCTACCAGTAAGCCATTTGTGGGGGAGAGACAAAAGGAATTTCATCATAAGAAGGATTCACATGAAGCTCCTATTCCAAGGAGAAAGGGGAAAGAAATGAGAAGAATTTTGGAGAAATAACCACCCGTTTATTTTGGAGCACGTCCACAAAAGATTTTTGGGGTTTGGGACGACTCATAATTGGTGTCCTAGGAGCATTTTTTGGAAGGGAAAAAGCAGACCACCCCCTGATCTTTGAGTTTTAACACTTTGCCCTCCCAACTTTGTATTTCATCCAACAGTTCCCCCCGACGTAGCATGGCTGTTAAAAATAACGAATATTCCGTTAAAAATGGCAAAAGCGGGGGGAGGGAGGGGCCAAAGTGTCAAAATGTAACGGAATATTGGTTTTTTTGACGAAATATTCCTGTGGGGGGGGGGGGGGGGCAAAGTGCAAAACAGCCAAAAAACTAAGGAGGTGGTCTGCTTTTTTCTCCTTTTGGAATTACCATACTGGTCGATAAACTTGATTAACCACTATTTGAATGTCACAAGAATATATTTTTTGATAATATCAAGAGCACGATGATGGACAATCTAAAGAAAAAGGCAACGTCAACTCAAGACAAGACTTGCAAATCTTAACAAATCGTAAGGATCTTTTTCTACAACCTACTGGAAGAGGAAGTGTAATGCAAAAGCGAAATGAAACCTACTGTTTAACTAAGGATCGAAAGAATACGGTGCTGGAGTGGTTGAGTGATCTTAAGTTGCCGGATGGACACGTGTCTAACCTAGGAAGATGTGTGCAAAATCATAAAGGAAGATCATATGGAATGAAGAGTCATGACTGTCATGTCTTCATGCAGAGATTTTTTCGATCACCTTTTGTGACTTCCTACCAGATCCTATTTAGGGGGCAGTAGTGG
Organism: Linaria vulgaris; assembly: GCA_948329865.1. NCBI lineage: Eukaryota > Viridiplantae > Streptophyta > Magnoliopsida > Lamiales > Plantaginaceae > Linaria > Linaria vulgaris. Next base: position 6,239,164 of record OX415249.1, on the reverse strand, counting down.
AGATTAGTCTATTTTTTCAGGGATATTTGTGCTTCAGAGATGTTAGCAAAGGATATGGTACAACTTGAAGAGTCAATAATTGTCACAATGTGCAATTTAGAACACCTATTTTCACCCGCATTTTTCGATTAAATGGAGTATTTGGCAATTCACCTGTCGTACGGGGCTGAATTAGGGGACCCAGTTCACTGTAGATGGATGTATTCGTTTTAGAGGTACAACATTCTATTTATTATTCAATTATTTTAGTCTCAAAGTACTGAGATTCATTGTTTGTAACAATCATCTAATACTTTTTTTTTCAGGCGTATGTACGATATGAAGAAACCAGTGTTGAATAAAGCACGTGTTGAAGGATCGATTGCCAAAGCATATATACTATCAGCGACATAAGTTCGAGATTAATGAGCGTCTACGATCTTTGATAAGTGGATTAACTTGTTTAGTGAAAATGTATGATGGGTACATAGTGAACGAATGCAGATTCCATAAATAAAGGGTGAGAGGGCCAAAGAAGAGTGATTGTAGTGGAGTTTATGTCAAGGGCAGCATGGGGGGTAGAGACACCACAAACTTCTACGAGAAGCTGAAAGAAATTGTGGAAGTGGTATATTGGGTGTTGTACGACCGCTATACGTTGCACTATTGAAATGTAAATGGTATGATATCAACCAAGGAACCTCGGTCGACCCAACGTACCAATTGGTTGGTATTAACCCGTGGCATTGTCTCGCAACCGATGAACCTTTTATTTTTGCCAATCAAGCCCTACAAGCCTACTACACACTGTACCCATGCTAGATGGGCCGAAAAAGAGGATGGTAGGCAGTTTCTACAATTGTAGCTAGAAACATTATTGACATGGCATTAGTGATGGATACAAACAAGGTGGAAAGCAAAATGCCATGAGAAGTGTTGCAAGAGAATGAATATAGAGGTTTGAACATCTCTGTAGACTTGACCCCATTCCATATGGATGTCTGATCAGGGGCAGGTGAGTTTAAGTTAGTTGAAGATGGTTCGTGAAGATGTTGATTACAAAGAGGAGGTATATTATGATTCTGACGGTAGGGTAGAGGAAGGAGAGGCAGAGATTGATACACACGACACTGATGAATAGTTAATCTCCCAATTGTTGTAATAGTTAAAACTAAGTGTTCATCTTCATTTTCTTTACTTCAAGTTAATTTACTTTACGCAATACTTGTTGTTGATCCAAAAGCTTCCTAATTTGTTTTTTTATATAATTATAATTAAAGCTGCATGACCATCATCTTTACATAATTAAAAAGATAACACAAACAATGACATAACTACAGTTATACATAAACATACATAATTTATAAGTGCACAAAATACATAGTTAACAGTTTTACATATATAAACATCCTCGTGGTCCTGCTCATCATCACTAGAGTATGCGACTTGTGAAGCCCCAACCTCGTCCACGTCTCGATAGAAGAGTAAATCGTCAAACTAGGTGCCCCTAGAAGTGCTCGATGCATATGGATTACGTCTATCCTAGCGGGGCCTTGAAGGCCTGCTGACGACCGGCGGCGACATGGTACTACAATACAAGGCGCGGGCCCCGACCATAAATCCACATGTAGGCTGTTGTAGCTGAGTACATCTGTGATGCGCAAACGTCAAACATCTCTCGTATATAACTGACAATCTCACACCATCTCGCACCGCCAGTCTCCCTCAACTCCTCATTTTGGGCCTCCAAGTCCTCCACATATGCCTCGTCTAGTAGGGGCTACTTCATATAGTGTAGGCCAAATACCTCGGGATTTGCGTTAGACGACAACCCCTTCGTCTTCCTCTTCTTTGGATCTCTAGTCACCAAGCGCCATGCCTCATGATCAAATATAGGCTAGTCGTCTTGATGCTTCCTCTTAAGCTCCTCGCAGTATCTCTTTTGTTAATTTTTCACAAAGAGAAAATTGACTATGTTATTAAGGAGTTAAATACATTTCGCAAAATATCTAATTAACAAATATTTAAGTTTAGTGATGATAATTACCAAAATATCCTCAAAGGGGCGATTTGTAGACACATTAATTTTGTGTCTAATTGAATTAAATGATGGTAACTCTAAAGATGCAAGAAATACAAAATATATTTTATTTAATCTTAATATTTTGAGGGATTAAAATAAATATATTAATTAAATCTTAAGACAAGGAAATAATTGCTCATCAAATCTCAAGACATGGAAAGTCTTCTCCTCCACGTCTCAGTCTTCAAGAGATGGAAAGAATTATTTACCATATCTCAACACAAGGAAAGAATTCTCCACCAAGTCTCAATCTTCAAGAGATGGAAAGAATTCTCCAAGATAAACTATTCCATATCAAAGAATTGTAGACGCGATCACAACCGTACATCTCATCAAGAGATTCGAATTGAGATTCACTCCACAACTATAAATAGAGGTGGTCTTGAAGAAGAAAAAACACACAAAATATTCACAAGTTGAAGAGGGAAAAGCTCTAAGTTTTTCGCTCCACCAAATTCATCCATCTTCAAGCATTCTTCGCGGCATTCAAGGCATTCTTCAACAATCTTCAAGGTGTTCCTCGTAAAGAACTCCTTTCAATCCGCCGTCAAGTCTCAATTCCATCCAAAAACCATTTTTGAAGATCGCACTTCTGCCGAGGAAGATCAAACTCCAAGAAGTTCAACAAATTCAAAACCAAGTTCATATCATTCTTCATTCGTCTTCAAGTCAAAATCTGTTTAATCCGAGATCAAGTCCTACGACCCTCGAAAAAACTATTTTTGAAGATTGAAGTCCATTCAAGAAGATCAAAACCCAAATAATCCAAAGAACTGAAGACGAAGATCATACCAATCTTCATCAACCTTCAACTCAAATTCCAAATCATGTTTTCGTTCGATCCGAGATCAAGCCAAAAAGCCCTCGAATCAACGTTTGTCAAATATCCAAGTACTTTGAAGATCAAGATTCCTCCAAAGAAGATTGATATTCAACAAATTCAAGAAGTCGAGACGAAGATCAATTGATCGTCACCAAGACAGATTAAAATCAATTGCTAATTTGAGATCAAGCTCAAAAGCCCTTGGATTAACGTCTAACCCAAATATACGTGGAAGAGATGAAAATCAAATCCACTCTACTTGAGAAAAGAATCAGAGGATCAAATAGAGAGATTGCACCACAATTGTACTTTAAATTAATTCAAATTTACTTTGTAATCTTTTCTTGTCTTTTATTTTTAGAATTCAAGAATTTTTCATTACAGTTTTGGCACGCCCAGTGGGACCATCTCTACCTCTCATCTCTTTTCCAACAAGTCTCAAATTTGAAGTCACAAGAAGTAAGTGTTACTCAACAATGGACAAGTCAATGGGGGCAACAAGCCGAGGCTCTTCGCAACCGATGATGAATAATACACTTGCACCGGGGGCAAGACCCGAAGCTAAAGAAGATGATCAAGCAACTTCAATGGAAGAGCAAGTTGTTGCGCTGACAAGAGCCATTGTGAATCTTACAAAACAAGCTCAAAAACGTGAAGAGCACTTGAATCGCCTTCTCCAAAAGCTAGAGGACCAAGAAGGAGTTAAAAATTCCAAAGAAGTCACCAACAACATTGGAGTTCAAGGATGCATCCAGACTACAATCAACAAAATTGAAGGCTCTCCTCATCTCCAAAAACAAGAGCTCGTAGAAAGAGCGATCAAAGCATGGCGCATGAAATTGCTACTCAAGGAGTCAAAGCTCAAGAGTTTGATAAAGTCCTAAGCGAAAGATTCCAAGCCACTTCTCTTTTCCAAATATCAAACTTCTCAAGGAAGGAAGAGCAAGGCACCATGATGCACACAAAATTTTCCGAGAAAAACATTCAAGATGTTGAAGTTGGAGAATATCCAAAGTCTTCAAGCAAACAAATTCAAGTTTCCCCACAAGGCATTGTCTCTGCTGATCAATTGAAGAAGCTCATTGAAGAAGTTGAAAATGATCATAATGCTCAACACAAGACTTCCAAATTTTACACGAAGCGTTATACTCGACGAATAGAGCAATTGCAAATGTCGAAAAACTATCAACCTCTAAAGTTTCAAAGATTCGATGGGACTGGAGAGCCAAGACAACATGTTGCTCACTTCATTGAGACATGCAATAATGCATGCACTGGACCGCTCGTTCAATATTTAGAATACTTTGCCTTTGACTGGTACGTTGATCTTGAACCAAACTCCAGTTATAGTTGGAACGATCTACAAAGCGCATTCTTCAATCACTTTTATAGCACTCGGCGTACTGTGAGCATGATTGAACTTGCAAATTCTCATCAACAAGAAGACGAACCAGTGATTGATTACATCTATAGGTGGAGAAGTCTATCTTTAAGCTGCAAAGAAAAAATATCTGAAACTTCAGCCATAGAGATTTGCATTCATGGGATGAACTGGAGCCTTTCTTACATACTTCAAGGAATCAAGCCAAAAAACTCTAAAGAGTTGGCAACGCGAGCGCATGACATAGAGAAAAGTATAAACTCTATTAAAGAAGAAAACTCAGCTCATGGCCTTGATATTGAAAGTGATGATACATATCATGACGATGACGATGAAGAGAGCGCGCCGTCAATTTTGGTGCCAACCAATATGCTCCTTGATACGTGCTTAAACTATCTCAAATCCTCAAATTAAGTGCCAAAATATATACTCCTTGATAAGAGTAATAACTATCAAAATCTTCCTTAACACGAGTATAAACTGTTTGCATATCCAAACTCAAAGAAAATCTTCCAAGTCCTCAAAGAAAATGCACAAGTCTCCTAGACACGAGCCAAAAGGTCTACAAATCCTTCAAGTCCTCAAAGAAAATTTTCAAGTCTCCTAGACACGAGCCAAAAGGTCTACAAATCCTTTAAGTTCTCAAAGAAAATGTTCAATTCTCCTAGACAAGAGCCAAAAGGTCTACAAATCTTTCAAGTCTTCAAAGCAAATGTGCAAGTCTCATAGACACGAGCCAAAAGGTCGAAAAATCCTTCAAATTTCCAAGTCTCCTAGACACGAGCCAAAAGGTCTAAAAATCCTTCAAGTCAAAGCCTCCTTGATACGAGATAAAACTGTCTAGAAATGTCCAAGTCAATTGCTCCATGACGCACGAGCTTAAACTGCACGTTACTACTGGCCCGCATGAGTAAAAACTGCGTACGGCACTCCTTTAAATAAATCTTAATTTCTTTTGAACTACGTCATGACTTGATTTCTTCATTGGATACGTAGGCAGCTAGAAGTTTGTTCTTAGCCGAGTCATATCAAAAACAAAAATGCTCATGCAACATTCAAGCTAATGGATCCAATGATGAAGCTCACAAATGTTCTAAACTCATGAATTGGATTTATAGTGGTTGAATTGAAGCACGAGAACAAGAAGAAGAAAGATGTCAAGACTTATTCACTCATTGGTGCTTTTCAACACAAATTGTGAATAAGTCTCGACGAGGCAATTTGTATACACATTAATTTTTTGTCTAATTAAATTAAATGATGGTAACTCTAAATATGCACAAAATACAAAATATATTTTATTTAATCTTAATATTTTGAGGGATTAAAATAAATATATTAATTAAATCTTAAGACAAGGAAATAATTGCTCATCAAATCTCAAGACATGGAAAGTCTTCTCCTCCAAGTCTCAATCTTCAAGAGATGGAAAGAATTCTCTACCAAATCTAAACACAAGGAAAGAATTCTCCACCAAGTCTCAATCTTCAAGAGATGAAAAGAATTCTCCAAGATAAACTCTAACCGTTCATCTGATCAGGAGATTCGAATAGAGATTCACTCCACAACTATAAATAGAGGTGGCCTTGAAGACGAAAAAAACACACACAAAATATTCACAAGTTGAAGAGGAAAAATCTCTAAGTTTTTCGCTCCATCAAATTCATTCATCTTCAAGCGTTCTCCGCGGCATTCAAGGCATTCTTCAACAATCTTCAAGGTGTTCTTCGTAAAGAACTCATTTCAATCCGCCGTCAAATCTCAATTCCATCCAAAAACTGTTTTTGAAGATCGCACTTCTACCAAGGAAGATCAAACTCCAAGAAGTTCAAAAAATCCAAAACCAAGTTCATACCGTTCTTCATTCGTCTTCAAGTCAAAATCCGTTTAATCCGAGATCAAGTCCTAAGACCCTCGAAAAAACCGTTTTTGAAGATTGAAGTCCATTCAATAAGATCAAAACCCAAAAAACCAAAGAACTGAAGACGAAGATCATACCAATCTTCATCAACCTTCAACTCAAATTCCAAATCAAGTTTTGGTTCAATCCGAGATCAAGCCGTAAAGCCCTCGAATCAACGTTTGTCAAATATCCAAGTACTTTGAAGATCAAGATTCCTCCAAAGAAGATTGATATTCAACAAATTCAAGAAGTCGAGACGAAAATCAATTGATCGTTGCCAAGACAGATTCAAATCAATTGCTAATTCAAGATCAAGCTCAAAAGCCCTTGGATTTGAAATTGTGGATCGGGTCGCTACGTTGTTTGTTGTTAACTTAACACTCAAGTTTTAATAGCAGTTTTGTATGATGTCAATTCGACGATGTTACTTTAACAACAGACCAGAGCAATAGTGCAGCGGAATAAACAAACATGAATTTAAGAAGTGAATATAAGATTATATTAACTTCTGAGCCGTAGGCAAAATAACTCGTAAAGGTTTTAACAAAGGCCGTTCTCTCAATTCTCAAGCTCCTCACTCTTAAATTGATTGAACTAAGCAAAGCACACAAGAATTGCTTCGACTATCTCTAAAAGCCCCTCACTCTTAGATTTATTCTAACCACTCACAAACTTTGCTAAAGCAAGACAACTCTCAACACATTGTAAGTAAATCTCTCGGATTTATTGGCGCGTGTCTTGTTGTTATCTTGATGTACTTCACATCTATATATAGGTTCTTGAATTGGACTCCAAGGTGTGTTGTACACGGTTGGTAATTCTCCTTCGTTTCCTTCTCAAACTCCTCTTCCTTGTTCTCGCAGTCCTTCCTGAATAACAGTTCCTTCGTTAGAGATCTAACTAAGGAAAGACTTCTTCTTCAAATCAGGACTCATCTGGGAAAGCTTTCCTAGTTGCACTTGAACTCCTCTTTCCTTGTAGAGCGGTTTGCTTAATTAAGGAAACTTTCCTTCTTGGAAACTTTGAGCGTCCAACCTATGACAAGTTTGTTTCCTGAATAATAATCAAAGACAATTACAACTGTGGAACTCAGTTTGTTAAATGAATAAGGCAAAACAATAATAATCAATAACAATAAGATTGTAAAAAGGGTTCGGCTTCAGCAATGTTACTCTAACATTGACTTCTCAATGTTAATCTAACATTGCCAGAATACCTGCACTTTCAATCTCCCCCTTTTTTCCTTAATCACAAAACCTAAGAACCTGTTCTAACCAGATCAAATTATTCAGACAAACTTGACTATCTACATGGGAAACTAAGTACACTCCCCCTGAACATCAGGCGGTACTAACTCAATGTTACTCTAACATTGATACTTTCAATGTTGTCATTACATCTATCTTTGTCAATGTTAGCTTAACATCGAAATCAGACAGATGTTCTAACATTGAACATCTCACTGTTAACTTAACATCAGAGATCAGTTAACACCTGCAAAACAGAGTTAGTACATTGTAACCATAGTTCAAATAGCATAAGTAGCAACACTAAGCACCAGCAGAAAGTACTTAATTACAGACCATAGTAGTAGCAAGGAACACACTCCTTGATGAAACAGAAACAAACTAAGAAAATAGAAATTGTTCATACTGCCATAGAAAACAGAAAGTTAACAGAACTCTCAGAAATCTTTAAAATTTGATCATTCTCCCCGTTTTTGTGAGGAAGGCAGATCCTTCAAATGCTTCATGAGGCTGTCAATCTCCTGCAACCTGACTTGCTTGTCTGCAATCTCTCTTTGGGTATCTCTATACTCTATGTCAAGCCATACCAGAGTCGCCTCCACAAATGCATCAGCTATCACAGAGCAACTGTCACCTCTTGCCACTGGAACAGAAGAAGCAGCAAACTTGATAGTCTTCTTCTTCTTTTTCCTGCTTGGACCAGCTTCTGCATTTGGATTCCAGGGCAAGTCTTGGATTCCGACTTGAGTGAAGTAGCTCCTGGTGATGATCATCTTGGCCTTGTTCTTGATCCAACCTTCTGTCTTCTTTGTCTTGAAGCCTTTATTCACTAGAATGCTGGATATCAGAGAGGGATATGGAATGATTCCCTTTGCATTTGTTGTGACCTCCCTCATGTGCCTCAGAACTTTCTCCCCTATATTCACACTCAGCCCATTCTTCAGTTTGTACACCAGCTTTGCAGATTGTTTTGTCATAACAGTGGTGTTGGAAGAAGGCAGCCAGTTATAGGTAGAGAGCTTAGGAAGTACAACACTTAAGGATGTCAGCCTTATAGTTGGAAAACTGTCATTCCATTTCCTTTTGAGTCCACCAGTGAGGTCAGTAATCACCTCATCCATGCTAGGATTCTTAGTCTCCTCAGGATCAGGAAGACCCCAAGCTTCATTGATCATAGCAGGACTGATGTCATAGACACTCATCCTTACCCAAGCTTTACCATACTTGGGAGAATCCTGGTGGGACACCCACTGAGAGAGGTTCATGTAGAGCTATCTAACCACATCAGGGACATATGATGACTGGTTCATCACAGAGCCCAACACTCCTCTAGCTTCAAGCAACTCAAACATCATATTTTCTTTGAACATCTCCTCATCAATGTTCCACTCCATGTGAATAACCCTGGCTTGATAAGCCTCCCACTGCTCTTCTGCCTCAGCAGACACATAAAAGCCAGAATAAGGCTTTTTGGGGTACTCCTCATCAAGCACATCAAAGTACTCATCACTGCCTGATGTTGGAGTAACATCAGCAGGGTCATCACCTACCAGTTGGTCCTCTTCCTCAACTTCCTCATCTTCTTCTTCCTCCTTATCCTCTTCCTCCTCTTTTTCTTCTTCTGACTCAGACTCAGAAGTTTCAACCATCACCTGCTTTCCCTTTCTTTTCTTAGCAGCAGTAGCTAAGGCAGAGAGAGTCAGGTTCTCTGCTTCTTCTCTTTCAACCTCTCCAGGTTGATTATCACCCTCATCATTATCATCATCTTAGTTACCTCCAGCAGTACCCTCCTCAACCACAGTCTTCTCAACCTGATCATCTTTCTCAGGAAGAGTATCCATCTCATCAGCAGCAGCATCATTAGCCTCAGATGGCTCAGCATTCACCTCAAGGTTTTCACCTTCCTCAACCAACGGTTCATCCCTAACATTACCCTCCGGGACCTCATGCACAACCTCATACTCACCCACAGCAACAACAAGGGCCTATTTCTCCCCTTCAATACCAACAACAGTAGTAGCAGGTACATCCAGAGTAGGGTTAGACATTATTAACTCGTTTTCTGGGTTGGTGGGAGTGGAGGTTTGCTCAGGAGTTTTTGATGTTGAATCAACATCTCCCTTAGCGACTTGGTTTACCTTACGCCGTTGATAGGTGGATTTCCATTTTGGTGCGGCGGCGACGATGGCTTCAGCGGTTGCACGTCTGGTGCTACGGCGATGTGGTTGCTCCACCTTCTCAGCAGCAGCTGCAAGAGTGTCAATGGAAGACTTGCGTGCCATTGTTAGAGTGATTTAGAGAAGAAAAATAGAAACTTGATTTGTATAGAGTGTTGATTTTGCAAATATTTTGAGCGCGTAAACAGTAAGAAGAGATTAGGGCAAATTATACAATTAATCAGCTGAAGAATAGAGATAGTAGTGTTGTAACATGTTACCAACATAATCGAACCACTATCACACGATCATACCCATGCTCACCTTACCACGTGTCAGTGTTGGATTAACACGTAACCAGAGCAGTCTTCACACCTGAAAACTTATAAGTTACAATGTCACAATGATAAACTAACATTGGCAAGTTAACATTAGGAAAGGCAGTTGTAGGTGCAGGGCTTCATCCAAAGCAACATCATGTCAGAGCGTGAGATATTCCTATATACTGATCTGGAACCTCACCCAAGCACATAGGTACAAAGACATAGATTAAGATCATCAGTATGAGTAAGTAACACATCAGACAGAAAAACACAGAGTGGATGTACATATCCAGGGAAAAGATGTTCCCACAGTAGAGATGATCACAAAACTTAGCGTTTTACCTGCAGTGAGTCACCCACGAAGTATGCCTCAACACATGATTCCTAGGATTACTACTCCCCCTAAGCCCGAACCGACACAAGAAATAATGCAGAACAAGAATGAATGCAACAATGTTATATCAACATTGGGTGATGGAACCAAGTACAAACAGCTTTACTGACTGTACTACAAAAAAAAATCACTTAAAGTGACAACATTTTTTGTCTCATAAAGCTCAAAATTCGTCATAAAAGCTGTCTTGGGACAAAAAGTGGCAAAATGACGTTCGTCGCCACAGGCCCGTCATGAAAGGGTTCTAGTGACGAAAACCCAATTCGTCACAATAGCTTGCGACGAAAACTGGTTTTGTCACTAAAGCTTCTGCTCTTGCGACAATAATTTTGTCGCTTCACTATGCTTTTCTCGTCACAACACCTTTAATTCGTCACAAGAACATGATTTTTGTGGAGGCTCTTGTAACATTATAATTCGTCACAATAATCTCTATCCTAAAGTGGACATTTTGAGGCTTCCAATGACAAGAAATTTGTCACCACATCAATTATTTTTTCGTCATTGAGCGTAAAACATTCTTTTGGGTTTTTTAAAAATATAACTTATTTTATCACTATACACTTATTTCTATTATTATGTTCAAGCAAAAACAGTAAACTTTAAAAGAACAGTAAAAAATACTATATTCATGAGAAAGTACACATAAATTTAATTCCATGAGTCAAACATAATTATTAAAACAACCCAACAGATGCAAAAACATCTTTATGTAAATAAATAATCGAAGTAACAACGCTATCCACATTACACTGCACCAAAGATTTTCTCCCTATAACATTCAACCCAAACTAACATCGTAAGAGTTTCAACTACTAAGACAAATAGTATATATACCAAAGTTTTTGACAAATGTTACAGTTGTACACCAACTTTAATATACTCCTTTCAAGGCTTCTCTTCAACCATTGATAATACATAGTTCATGCCACTTGATATACCTACATAAGCAATAACAAATGTCAGACATAAGGTAATCGAGTAAGAAAAATAATGTAAATAATTTGAATGTAAGTACAAGATGTATAAAGAGAGATATTTTAAGGACAAAAATGAGTAATGTGACGCTCCATCATCAATTTAACAGCTCAAGCAGTCCAGCAAATAATCTTCAAAAGACTATTTAGAAGTGCTTCATCTAATTCTTAACGTTTTCAAACTCAAAGAGTTCCATGTTACCTTTTATTTAACGACTCTTACAATGCCAACCTACATATACATATATGAATATCACCATCATATTCTACATATAAAAAATGAGAAAGAATGTGATCAGAAGAGCAAAATCGAAATCAAAAATAGCAATCAATTTTTTAAGACATAAAGGCCTTTACCGTTTGTGGTTTTATCAGTAATTTCCATGGCCTTCAAAAGCTTCCTATGTTTTCAGCAAATTCTACTGAACACAAAAAAATCAATTTAGACAACCTCAAGTACAATATTTTATTCATCTTTTCCGAATAAGAGAGTAAATCAGGTTATCAGGCATCATAATTTTGAGTTATGCAACACTTACCACTTAGCCAGTCCTCACATAAGAGTGCTATAATAATAACGAATATAAGGCATACAATTCCTATTTGATACAGTTGTTCAACTCGTCTTCATAGAGTTATGCAAGATGCAACAACTTAATTCCAAGAATTTAGAATTATAGATATATCAGTATTCAATCTTGCACATATATTTTTTCATTTACCATTTGATGATCTTTGTATCCGACAAATAATATGGTAGCACCAATTTGAAATTCGTATTTCATAAAGGCTAATGCGAGCACAAAAAACTACTGCACCATTCTCACGAAAGGGATACCAGAGCAATATATAAAATGATGTATTCCTTCACAAAGAAATGAAAGCTTAAAGAAAAAAAGTAACACCTATACTAGGGCCAATTGTTATTGTTGGTACAATTGGATCAGTCGAGTTTGAAAGGGGCCACCGCAACAAAATTTGGAGACGAGCTATAGTCCAAAATTTCCTACACAGGCACATCATTATAACGAATAGGTCAAATTAGGGGAAAAGTTGCTCAAATTAAGCCTATCAATAATGAGTCCAAATATAAGGAAATTCACTTTGAGCATACAAACAAATGTGTGGCAGTAAGGACAACTATCCATTGATGTTCTAATATCTTAGTTTACCAGTACACACTCTAACTAAAGAGATTCGATGTGAACATGAACATACTTTCATCCAGCTTCTGCGGACATCATGGTAGCTTCATTTTGGTGCTTCTCATAGACCAATAATACACATGTCGGATGGAACCTACACAGAGGTATCCTCGTATATACAGAGTACTTAACCGAAGAAAAGGTTTTGATCACCAAATAAAGATAAAAGATGTTGCTGAAAGAAAAGAAATCATTTGTTACCTGACAACACCTTATTTTAGCGGGAAGAACAGCTTAGTCAGGGCAACACAAAAAATTCATAAAGACGTGATCAATGCAAACATAAATATTTGACATAATAAATGGCTTAAAAAACTGGATTAGTTACAAAAACATCAGGATTTTTTATCGTAATAAGTTTCTCACTTTGAAAGTTGTTTAATTTATTCAAACTCCCCGTGTAGTTGCTCCCTGCATATATACAAATCTTATTTACTGTAATCTCTTGAGAATCTTCACCAAATATAAGAACTTACCAAGTTACAGATTTGAGTATTCTCACTAACCCCATCACACTGCATCTAGACCATACTTAAAAGCATTACAGATTTCAGCAACAAGTAACTGAGTAACACTTCAAGTAACAGTTAGTATCAATTTATGGGGAAATATTCTACAAATGTTCTTTACAAGTTCATAAATTATTCGAAGAACAAATTAAACAAGAAGAAAATGCATATCTAGCATTGTTTCAAATATTGATACAGACCACCCTAATATCCAAGGATATCGGAGTCTTTCACGAGTAAGATAAGTCGGTGTTGCTTTAAAGCATCGAACAGGCATCCTATATTGTCCAAAATTGAGAACCATAATATAGGTTAAATAGCTTATATAATATGCTTGACCAAACTCTGGCCTCTGTATATAAACAAATGCTATTTACATCCATTCTTTTTAGTTTCACGGTTCATACTTCAAAATACTATTCAATAGGGCATCTAAAAAGGCATTAAATTACTCAATACTCATAAAAAATTAGCATCAAATATAAAAAAAAAAATATCACTAATTTTGTCAACTGTTGCACTAATCTGAAAATCAAAAACATTGATGGTAAGATATTAGTCACCCATATTAAGCTGTTGCATTACATAATAGCTAAACACATCATAAACAGACTTTGCTATAAAAAATTTGACATAACAAACTGATTAAATGATTGAACAGAGATAGAACAAATATACTAACCTATTGGTGTTGCGAAAATAGAGAGAGCATCAAAATACTCGAAGGCAGTGGAGTGGCGCCAATGTAAGGAAAGGAATCAGGTGTGTGCTTAGTTGCGTAGAGAAATAGGAAGTTGTGGTTGCAAATTGCTTGTATTGAGGAGAAATCGCAAAGAAATTAACAACCCTAGATTTGAATTTTTTAGCACTAAGGGAATTGGGGATGCTCGTGAAAAGGGTTGGAGGGAAGAATGAGGGTTTTGCGAAAATTTGTGAAACTTTTAATATGCTAGTGGCATCTTTCTAAAATATAGAAAAAAGAAAAGAAAAAACGTGCATCTTTGTGACGAATTTAAATATGTTGTCGCATTAGGGCAATCTTTCATGACAAAACTGAATTTCGTCACAACAATCACTTAGATTGCGATGAAAATTCATTTCGTCACTATAGAGGACATTATTGTGACGATTATTATTTTCGTCTTGAAAATTTATCACATAAAATGTTTTTTTTTTGTAGTTCCAGGACAAATCAATTTATCTTTATTTATTATCATGAACTCTTGTGAACAAAAAATAGTGAATGCAAAAGGATAGTTTCATCACTGAATGTGAGCAGCATAAGACCCCACACACCCCAGCAACTTAACCACCAGCTACAGATTAGGCAAGTACAAAGTAACTGAATGAAGACAATACATTTATCATATACTTCTCCACCCCAACTCCTCATGCATACTTATTTTCCAACCTGTTTACAAGAGAAATACCAAGTGAACACTATTCCTGAATGCAAGTAGTCGAAACTTCCAAGCACCCCAGTAGTAAGGCTCACCATCATGCATAACCTTGGCCATAGACAAAACGCAAAAATAAGCACAACTGAATGACAATGAAGCTCTCAACATCATGTACCCCAGCTTTTCTTCATGCTTTGTCTAACCTAACATGGATAAGTCACAACTGAATAACATCAGAGTAGTGAGCTCTGTGTACCCCAGCTTCTCCCAGATGTTAAGTTAACATTCACAGACTAACAACAGAGTTCTTACTTTACAAAACTCTTGATATGTACCTGTCCACCAGTCAACTCAGCTATTTATACAGATTAACCACACAACCCAACAAAATCTCTAACAAATATGTAATATGCAAGAAAGAAGAATGCAGAAAGGAAACAAAAAAGAATTACAGATACACCACAACCAATAACCAGTGCCAGACAGTGGTGTTATGTCAACACTGGTGTACTAACATCCCTAGACAGTGCACATGCCAAGAGAATTCCTCAAACTGAAGAACCACTCAGAATCTAAGGGTTTAGTGAACATATCAGCAAGCTGATTGTTAGTTTCAATGTGTTCAATGTCAATGAGCTTATCTTCTACCATGCCTCTCAGAAAGTGATGCCTTATGTCAATATGTTTAGTTCTAGAGTGTTGCACAGGGTTCTTAGAGATGCTTATAGCACTAAGATTATACCAGAACATAAGTAAGGTATCACTGTGTAACCCATAATCCAGTAGCATGTGTTTAAGCCATACCAACTGGGTGACACAACTGCCTGCTGCTATGTATTCAGATTCAGCAGTGGAGAGTGACACACAGTTTTGCTTTCTACTGTACCATGAGACCAAGTTGTTCCCCAGATAAAAACATCCTCCACTTGTAGACTTCCTATCATCAGTGTCACCTACCCAGTCTGAGTCACTGAAACCTACAAGATTTGTGTTAGTGTCATAAGAATACCAGATTCCAAGGGCCAAAGTGCCAGATATATATCTAAGGATTCTCTTCACATCAATCAAATGTGACTGCTTTGGACATGCCTGGTACCTAGCACACACACAAACAGAGAACATTATATCAGGTCTTGAAGCAGACAAGTAGAGTAAGATTCCTATCATTGTACGCTACAATGTTGGATCAATATTTGCACCAGTAACATCCCTGGATATCTTCACAGATGAAGACATGTGAGTCTTGGAAGGCTTGGAATCTGCTAATTCAAACCTTTTCACCAAATCCTTTGCATATTTCTTCTGACTCAGGAATATCCCATTACCTGTTAGTTTTACTTGGAGACCAAAGAAGAAATTAAATTCTCCCATCATACTCATCTCAAACTGCCCTGTCATTGATTCAACAAAATTTTCTAAAATAGAATTGTTAGTTGAGCCAAACACAATATCATCTACATAGATTTGAGCAATACAGACATGAGAATCTTTCTTCAAGACAAACAGTGTTCTATCTCCTTCACCTCTAACAAAGCCAGGACTTAATAGGAATTTTGTAAGCCTTTCATACCATGATCTAGGTGCTTGTTTAAGTCCATACAGGGCTTTGTCAAGCTTGTACACATGGTTGTGATACTTAGGATCTGTGAATCCCTTAGGCCGCTCTACATACACTTCCTTATGAATCAACCCATTAAGAAAAGCACCCTTAACATCCATTTGGTATAGTTTTATCCTAAGACAGCATGCAATGGCTAGAAGTAATCTAATTGATTCAATACTAGCAACTCGAGCAAAGGTCTCATCAAAATCTACACCTTCCACCTGTGTGTACCCCTAAGTAACTAGTCTAGCTTTGTTTCTAACTATAACCCCTTTCTCATTACTCTTGTTTTTAAATGTCCACTTTGTCCCTATTACATTAACATTAACTAGTCTAGGTACAAGTATCCAGACATTGTTCTTAGTAAACTGTAATAGTTCATCCTGCATGGCATTAATCCAAAAGTTATCAAGAAGGGCTTCATTCACATTCTTAGGTTCTATGGTGGAGACAAAACAAGAGGCATTATCAACAGTACAAGTGAAATTCATACAGACACACAATTTTACCATATCTCTATAGTCAAGTTTTTCTCTGTTGCGTGTCCTTACCCATTCAGTGAGTTCACCTATTACCTGGGATGCTGGATGATCTTTCTGAATCCTAGCTGGGGGATCTCTTATAGGTTCAGAGGCAACTTCATGTTCTGAGTCAGAATCCTTTGCTGTTAGTCTAACATCAGATCTCGCTGGTGTTAGTCCAAAATCGTTCCCTGACTCCTGTTCAGCGTTTCCAGCTTTCAGTTCCAATG
The DNA here is from genome assembly GCA_948329865.1 of Linaria vulgaris. Taxonomy (NCBI): domain Eukaryota; kingdom Viridiplantae; phylum Streptophyta; class Magnoliopsida; order Lamiales; family Plantaginaceae; genus Linaria; species Linaria vulgaris. The sequence goes on along the minus strand of OX415249.1, from coordinate 6,222,430 downwards.
TTGGAGCAACATTGTCACGAGTAACATTCTCAGTTTCCACTGTTGGTTCAACATTGGAAACAGAGATATCACCAGTACCTGTATCAAGTGAGACATCATCAAACACAACATTCACTGATTCCTGAATTGTCTTCAATCTAAGATTGTAGATTCTAAATGAAGTACTATTGGCTGAGTATCCTACAAAGATGCATTTTTCACTTTTAGGATCAAATTTACTTGGATAATCCCTGTCATTCAGTAGATAAAAGTCACACCCAAATTCATGAAAATATGCAATATTTGGTTTTATACCCTTCAAGAGTTCATAAGGAGTCATGTTAGTTCCAGGTCTAAGATACACCCTGTTACTAATGTGACAAGTAGTATTTAAAGCTTTAGCCCAGAGTCTTTTGGATACATATTTAGCATTGAGCATAACTCTAGCCATCTCTTGAAGAGTCCTGTTCTTTCTCTCAGCAACCCCATTCTACTGAGGAGTCTTAGGAGCTGAATATTCATGGAAAATACCTTTAGCATTGCAATAGTAATTAAAACTAGCATTTTCAAATTCTTTACCATGACCATACCTAATCTTAGTCACAGTGGAGCCATACAAGTTTTTAATACTAGCACAAAGAATTTTGAACTGATCAAAAGCTTCAGACTTTTCTTTAAGAAACTTTACCCAAGTGTATCTAGAGAAATCATCTACAATCACAAAGGCATATTTTTTACCACTTAGACTACTTACCTCAATAGGACCCATCAAGTCCATATGCAACAGTTCAAAACACCTACTAGATCTAGGATTAGCATTCTGTACCTGTAGGGGGGCATGAACTGTTCTGGTTTGTTTACCCATGAGGCAATCACCACACACAAGCTTGCCTGGACAAGATAGCTTAGGTAAGCTTCTTACAGCATCAACCTTCTGTAATTTCTCAAGGTTTCTATAGTGAACATGTCCAAGCTTCCTATGCCAGATAGAAGCTTCATCTATTTTAGCATGGAAACACTCTGTTTCCTCTTGGGCTAGGTAGCAATTATCTTTGGATCTTGTACCTGTCACAACAAGAACATTATCACTATCATAAACATCACAAGATACTTTGTCAAATGTAACCAGTAAGTTATCATCACACAGCTGACTGATACTGATTAGATTTCCCTTTAACCCATCTACCAACAACACATCCTTTAGGGGTGGGAATCCATGAACATCCAGTATCCCCTTGCCAATGATCCTTCCTTTTGTGCCACCACCATATGTCATTGTTCCAGCACTTAAAGGTATCATTTGCTTAAGATTCTCCTTGCTGCCTGTCATGTGTCTCGAGCATCCACTGTCGAAGTACCACTTACCTGAAAGGTTAGAGTACACAGCAAAAGAAAACAACATTGCATACAACTTTAATCTTAGGGGTTTTAGCTTTTTCTATCCAAGTTCTACTTTTCTGTCCTGCACCTAATGTTAGTCTAACATCAGAATCAGTTAAAGTTTTAACATTGGGCACAAAGGCTGTTTTCTTACCACATTCTTTTATGAATTTTCTACAAAATGGTTTAATGTGGCAAGGTTGAAAACAATACTGACAGATAAAAGTGGGTTTGCTCTTTACAGTGTTGATGGTACCAGAACTCATATTACCAGATTCTTTAACAAAGCTTGTAGTCAAATAGGCAGAATTACCATTAGAAGAGGAAGGTTTCTCAACAAATCCCAGACCACATGTACCTGTGTTACCCATGTTCAGTACCTCATCTAGTTTGGAAGTACCTCCATTCCACTTGGATATGATCCGTGAATCCTTTTTGAGTTTCTCCTTTACCTCTTTCAGCTCAGCTTCAGCTTTGTCAAGATCTCTCTCATAGAGTTTCAACATGTTCTTCAAACATTCAATGTCATGCTTCTGTGCTTTGTTACTCTTCATGAGTTTGACATTTCCTCTTGGGACATTTCTTCTTCATCGAAGTACTCCTCTTCTAGATCAACTGAGCCATGAAAACAATCAAAGTTAGTATCATCACAGTCAGTGAGAGCATCCAGGTTAACCTGTGTATCATTGCTGTTCCAGTCTCCAAAGAAGATCTCTTGCTTTGTTGTTGGTTCTCTAAAGTTAGCGTAACAGTGAGAATATTGGCAGTTTTTGGAGTCTTCTCCTGACCAGGTGATCCGAGTGCAGAGCGCACCAGTGTTGATTTCCTCTGATTGTTCATCAGCACTTGTTCCAGATTCGAAGTCAGCTTCATTGAAGTCATCTACACATAACCAATGAGAATTCCCTCTTGTTCTGAGGGTGTTAGCACATTCATGTTTAAAATGACCATACCCCTTACATTCATAGCACTGGACATCTTTCAATTTCTCAGCATCTTGAGGCGTGCTCTTCGATGCCATGTACTTTACAAATTTTGGGGGTAATTTCTTATACCTAAGGGCAGCATTACAAGCTTGTTTTTCTTTATTTTTATCTTTGTAGCCTAATTTACTAAACTTTTTAGTAATGGTTCCATAGTTAGAAGAGATCAGCTCATATTCATCCTCATCACTTCCTGTAGAATCTGAGCTAATACCTTTGTTTACTGGACTTTCCTAGGAACTCTAGTTCAAATTCTTTGAAAGTGTTCATTAATGTTTGGAAGTCCATGTTGGCTAGATCTCTAGACTCATTCATAGCAATTCTTTTGATAGTGAACTTAGAAGATAATGTCCTAAAAGATTTATACACCATGGTTTGATTTGGGATGGTAAAACCTAAGTTTTGACACTGATTAGCAATATCAAGAAGTTTCTCAAAATAATTATCAATGCTTTCATCCTCACTCATCTCTATCTTCTCAAAGTCCCTCAAAAGCTTTCTATATTTAGAGTCCCTCACAGCCACATCACCCTCACAATGTAATTCAAGAACAACCCATGCAGTTTTAGCAGTTGTACAAGTTTGAATAAGTTTGAACATATGATTACCTACCCATCTAAAAATAGCATTGAGAGCCTTTTCATTGAAGTTGTAGAGAGCAATCTCATTTGCTGTCCTTGTCCTCTTGGCTTAGGTACCAGGTCAGCATCTCCATCTCTTGGTAAGTAGGGGATGGTGTAGCCTTCTAGTACAGCGTCCCAAGCTCTCAGGTCGATGGATTTGATGTGGACTCTGAGTCTGATCTTCCAGTAGGCATAGTTGTTGGGACCCTCCAATACTGGCAACCTGCTGGTATTGGGGTTGGAGTTGTCCATCTTGTCGTATCAACGCCAAACACCGGTGAAGTTGGTGCTTGGCTCTGATGCCAATTGAAATTGTGGATCGGGTCGATACGTTGTTTGTTGTTAACTTAACACTGAACTTTTAACAACAATTTTGTATGTTGTCAATTCGACGATGTTACTTTAACAACAGACCAGAGCAATAGTGCAGCGGAATAAACAAACACGAATTTAAGAAGTGAATATAAGATTATATTAACTTCCGAGCCGTAGGCAAAATAACCCGTAAAGGTTTTAACAAAAGGCTGTTCTCTCAATTCTCAAGCTCCTCACTCTTAAATTGTTTGAACTAAGCAAAGCACAAAAGAATGGCTTCGACTATCTCTAAAAGCTCCTCACTCTTAGATCTATTCTAACAACTCACAAACTTTGCTAAAGCAAGACAACTCTCAACACCTTGTAAGTAAATCTCTCGGATTGATTAGCATGTGTCTTGTTGTTGTCTTGATGTACTTCACACCTATATATAGGTTCTTGAATTGGACTCCAAGGTGTGTTGTACACGGTTAGTAATTCTCCTTCGTTTCCTTCTCGAACTCCTCTTCCTTGTTCTCGCAATCCTTCTTGAATAACAGTTCCTTCGTTAGAGATCTAACTAAGGAAAGACTTCTTCTTCAAATCCGGACTCATCTTGGAAAGCTTTCCTAGTTGCACTTGAACTCCTCTTTCCTTGTAGAGCGGTTTGCTTAATTAAGGAAACTTTCCTTCTTGGAAACTTTAAGCGTCCAACCGATGACAAGTTTGTTTCCTGAATAATAATCAAAGACAATTACAACTGTGGAACTCAGTTTGTTAAATGAATAAGGCAAAACAATAATAATCAATAACAATAAGATTGTAAAACGGGTTCGGCTTGAGCAATGTTACTCTAACATTGACTTCTCAATGTTAATCTAACATTGCCAGAATACCTGCACTTTGAGGATTAACTTTCAACCCAAATACACGTGGAAGAGATCAAAATCAAATCCACTCAACTTGAGAAAAGAATCATAGGATCAAATAGAGAGATTGCACCACAATTGTACTTTAAATTAATTCAAATTTACTTTGCAATCTTTTCTTGTCTTTTATTTTTCGAATTCAAGAATTTGTCGTTACAAGGCCTCTAATAAAAACACATCTCGCTGGTCGATCCTTCGTCACCTTCTCCACAGTCCTCATGTGCAACGCGCTGTATAACTCGTCATGTCGATTAGGAGGTGCATTCAGATTTGTGTACAAATCAAAAAATTAATTAAGAACATAAACACTACCTACACTTATAAGTAAATTTTCTAAGACATAACATCCTAATACGGTACTATGTGTACCCGAGAAATCCACCCGCGTAAGTGGCATCCGCAATGCATTTCTCCTCGGATGTATTCCCACCTCTCCTGTTATTTTTTGCCATCAACGACTCTTCTCTAAATTTCTCGCTCTGAATACTCCACTATATGTTCTTCCATCTTATCATTCATCCATGTTTTCTTGCGATTTGCCCACTTCAGATCGTCCTTGTAGACACATTAATTTTGTGTCTAATTAAATTAAATGATGGTAACTCTTAAGATGCAAGAAATATAAAATATATTATATTTAATCTTAATATTTTGAGGGATTAAAATAAATATTAATTAAATATTAAGACAAGGAAATAATTGCTCATCAAATCTCAAGACATGGAAAGTCTTCTTCTCCAAGTCTCAATCTTCAAGAGATGGAAATAATTCTCCACCAAATCTCCACAAGGAAAGAATTCCCCACCAAGTCTCAATCTTTAAGAGATGGAAAGAAGATTCTCTTAGATAAAGTCTTCCATATCAAAGAATTGTAGACGCGATCACAACCGTTCATCTCATCAGGAGATTCTAATTGAGGTTCACTCCACAATTATAAATAGAGGTGGCCTTGAAGAAGAAAACACACACACAAATTATTCACAAGTTGAAGAGGGAAAAGCTCTAAGTTTTTCGCTCCACTAAATTCATCCATCTTCAAGCGTTCATCGCGGTATTCAAGGTATCCTTCAACCATCTTCAAGAGTTTTTCATGAGATTCAAGGTATCATTTATCCATCTTCAAGCGTTCTTCGCGACATTCAAGGTATCCTTCAACCATCTTCAAGGTGTTCTTCGTTAAGAACTCCTTTCAATCCGCTATCAAGCCCCAAGTTCATCCAAAAACCATTTTTTGAAGATAGTGTTTCTGCCAAGAAGATCAAATCTTCAACATATCTGAAAAATCCAAATCAAATTCATACCGTTCTTCAACAACATTCAAGCCAAAAGTCCGTTTGACTAGAGATCAAGTCACAAGACCCCTGGAAAACCGTTTTTGAAAATCAAAATCCATACTAGAAAGATCAAAACCCAAAAATCCAAAGAACTGAGGACAAAGATCATATCACCCTTCATCAAATCCTGAAGTCAAATCATTGTTCATCAAATCCCCAAGTCAAATCAGTGTTCATCAATATCCAAGTCAAATCAGTGTTCATCAAATACTCAAGCCAAATCCTCAAATAAAATCACCGTTTAATCCTAGATAAATTCCAAGACCCTCGAATTAACGTTTTTCCAAGTTCAAATCATTTCAACGAAGATCAAATTGAAGATTTTCATTACAAATTTTTATATTGTTCATGTAGAATTGAATAAGAGGACTAGATAGACATTGAACTACAATTGTACTTTAAATTAATACAAATTTATTTTGTAATCTTTTTCTTGCCTTTTAATTTCAGCGATCAATAATTTGTCGTTACAAATTTGGCACGCCTGGTGGGACCATCTCTACCTCTCATCTCTTTTTCAACAAATCTCAAATTTGAAGTCACAAGAAGTAAGTGTTGCTCAACAATGGACAAGTCAATGGGGACAAGTCGATGTTGAAAGTTTCACTTGTACTGGGGGCAAGGCTTGAAGCTAAAAAAGATGGTCAAGCAACCTCATTAGAAGAACAAGTTGCGGCGCTTGCAATAGCCATTGAGAATCTTACAAATCAAACTCATAAACGTGATGAACATTTGAATCGCCTTCTTCAAAAGCTAGAGTGTCAAGAAGGAGTTGAAAATTCCATATAAGTCACCGACAACATTGGAGTTCAAAGATGCATCAAGACTATAGTCAACAAAACTGAAGTCTCTCCTCATCTCCCAAAGCAAGAGCATGTGGAAAGCGGCGATCAAAGAATGCCGCGCAAAAATGCTACTCAAGGAGTCAAAGCTCAAGAGTTTGATGAAGTCCTAAGTGAAAGAATCTAAGCCACTTCTCTTTTCCACAAGTCAAGTTTCTCAAGAAAGGAAGAGCAAGGTGCCATGATGCACACAAAGTTTACCGAGAAAAACATTCAAGTAGTTGAAGTTGGAGAATATCCCAAGTCCTCAAACAAACAAATCCAAGTTTTCTCACAAGGCCTTGTCTCTGCCGATAAATTGAAGAAGCTCATTCAAGAAGTTGCAAATGATCATAAAGCTCAACACAAGACTTCCAAATCTTACACGAAGCCCTATACTCAAAGAATAGAGCAATTGTAAATGCTGAAAAGCTATCAACCTCCGATGTTTCAAAGTTTGGATGGGACTGGAGACCCAAGACAAAATGTTGCTCACTTAATTGAGACGTGCAATAGTGCTGGAACCTATGGAGATCATCTTGTCAAGCAGTTTGTTCGATCCTTAGATGACTTTGACTTAGATTGGTACATTAATCTTGAACCAAACTCCATTGATGGTTAGAACGATCTACAAAACAAATTCTTCAATCGCTTTTATAACACTCGACGTACTATGAGCATGATTGAACTTGCAAATTCTCATCAACAAGAAGACGAACCAGTGATTGATTACATCAATAGATGGAGAAGTCTATCCTTAAGCAGCAAAGAAAAGCTATCTGAAACTTCAGCCATAGAGATTTGTATTCATAGGATGAACTGGAGCCTTTCTTACATACTTCAAGGAATTAATCCAAGAAACTATGAAGAGTTGGCAACGCGAGCCCATGACATAGAGACAAGTGTAAACTCTATTAAAGAAGAAAGCTCAACTCATGGCCTTGATATTGAAAGTGATGATACAGATGACGACGATGATAAAGAAGAGGGCGCGCCGTGAAGTTTTGTTCCAACCAATATGCTTCTTGATACGAGCTTAAACTATCTCAAATCCTCAAATTAAGTGCCAAAATATATGCTCCTTGATACGAGCTTAAACTATCTAAAATCCTCAAATTAAGTGCCAAAATATATGCTCCTTGATATGAGCTTAAACCCTATCAAATCCTCAAATTAAGTGCCACAATATATTCTCCTTGATACGAGTTTAAACTATCTCAAATCCTCAAATTAAGTGCCAAAATATATGCTCTTTGATAGGAGCTTAAACTATCTCAAATCCTCAAATTAAGTGCCAAAATATATTCTCCTTGATACGAGTCTAAACTATCTCAAATCTTCAATTTAAGTACCAAAATTCACTTCTTGACAAGTGTTTAAACTATCAACATCCTCCCTAACATGAGTATAAACTGTTTGCATATCCAAACTCAAAGAAAATCTTTCAAGTCTTCAAAACAAATGCACAAGTCTCCTAGACACGAGCCAAAAGGTCTATAAATCCTTCAAGTCCTCAAAGAAAATGTTCACGTCTCATAAGCACGAGCCAAAAGGTCTACAAATCCTTCAAGTCCTCAAAGCAAATGTTCAAGTCTCCTAGACACGAGCCAAAAGGTCTACAAATCCTTCAAGTCCTCAAAGCAAATATTCAAGTCTCCTAGACAATAGCCAAAAGGTCTACAAATGCTTCAAGTCCTCAAATCAAATGTTCAAGTCTTCTAGACATGAGCCAAAAGGTCTAGAAATCCTTCAAATCTTCAAATCAAACGTGCAAGCCTCCTAGATATGAGATAAATCTGTGTACAAATGTCCAAGTCAGATGCTCCATGGCACACGAGCTTAAACTGCACGTTACTCCTAGACCGCATGAGTAGAAACAGTGTATGGAACTCCCTTTAAATCAATCTTGATTTCTTTTGAGCTACGTTATGACTTGATTCTTTCATTGGATACGTACACAGCTAGAAGTTCATTCCTAACCCACTCATATCCAAAAAAAAAATGCTCATGTAACATTCAAGTTAATGGATCCAATGATGAAGCTCACAAATGTTCTAAACTCATGAAGTGTATTTATGGTGGTTGAATTGAAGCACGAGAACAAGAAGAAGAAAGATGTCGAGACTTATCCACTCATTGGTGCTTTCAACACAAATTGTGAACAAGTCTCGACGGGGCAAATTGTAGGCAGATTAATTTTGTGTCTAATTAAATTAAATGATGGTAACTCTTAAGATGCAAAATATATAAAATATATTTTATTGAATCTTAATATTTTGAGGGATTAAAATAAATGTATTACTTAAATCTTAAGACAAGCAAATAATTGCTCATCAAATCTCAAAACATGGAAAGTCTTCTCCTCCAAGTCTCAATTTTCAAGAGATGGAAAGATTTATCCACCAAATCTCCACAAAGAAAGAATTCCCCACCAAGTCTCAATCTTCAAGAGATGGAAAGAAGATTCTCTAAGATAAAGTCTTCCATATCAAGAAATTGTAGACGCGATCACAACCGTTCATCTCATCAGTAGATTCTAATTGAGGTTCATTCCACAACTATAAATAGAGGTGGTCTTGAAGAAGAAAAAACACACACAAATTATTCACAAGTTGAAGAGGGAAAAGCTCTAAGTTTTTCGCTCCACCAAATTCATCCATCTTCAAGCGTTCGTCACGGCATTCAAGGCATCCTTCAACCATCCTCAAGCGTTCTTCGCGGCATTCAAGGTATCCTTCATCCGTCCTCAAGCGTTCTTCGCAGCATTCATGGTATCCTTCAACCATCTTCAAGGTGTTCTTAGTTAAGAACTCCTTTCAATCCGCTATCAAGCCTCAAGTTCATCCAAAAACCGTTTTTTGAAGATCGTGTCTCTGCCAAGAAGATCAAATCTTAAACATATCTGGAAAAATCCAAATCAAATTCATTCCATTCTTCAACAACATTCAAGCCAAAAATCCGTTTGACCCGAGATCAAGTCACAAGACCCTTGGAAAATCGTTTTTGAAGATCAAAATCCATACTAGAAAGATCAAAACCCAAAAATCCAAAGAACTGAGGAAGAAGATCATATCATCCTTCATCAAATACTGCAGTCAAATCATTGTTCATGAAATTCCCAAGTCAAATCGATGTTCATCAATCCCCAAGTCAAATCAGCGTTCATCAAATTCTCAAGTCAAATCCCCAAATCAAATCACCGTTTAATTCGAGATCAAGCCCAAGACCCTTCGAATTAACGTTTTTCCAAGTTCAAATCATTTCAGTGAAGAGCAAATTGAAGATTTTCATTACAAATTTTGATATTGTTCTTGTAGAATTGAATCATAGGATTAGATAGAGATTGAACTACAATTGTACTTTAAATTAATTCAAATTTATTTTGTAATCTTTTTCTTGTCTTTTAATTTCATATATCAAGAATTTGTCGTTACAGTCCTTCATAGCTAGATAATTATTCTTTGCATCATGGATCAAACCCTTATACATCTCTTCAACTTTGTTCATGAACGCGATGTGCGCATTACGAAAGTATATTTTCTGAATCTTATAGGTCGCCTACAAATAATTAAGGTATTGGGTTTTATAGGATTTTGTTATATAAAAAAAATTTATACAACACTAAAATTCCAAATATGTGTAATATCGACTCACCCTAAAGTTTAGCTACTTCTGCCCATTGATTTCCTACTCGAGGTCTTTTCATTTAGCTACAAATTCCTTCACCAAACTCCGAATGATTGATCGAATAGTCTTCACATTCTAGTGCTGCTCTACGAATAATCCATGCTCCTCCAACTGTAGGGTATGACGTAATGACCTATCCTGATGATATTACATAATATAGTATCAATACGTGTTGTGTCACGTGGATGTCACAATTGCACGGATCATCATTATTTATATTTAATGAACCAAACACCCTATGATTTGTCATTAGAAATACACGGATGTTTAGGCCGTAATGCAATAAGCGGATTACAATTTCGAGGTCCGGAGTGAAAGTTATGCCCTAAACGGTGGAACTGCGCATATGTGGACAGCATATCGAATATGATAGTCGATATGCCATTTCAGGTGCCATTTTCGATATAACATGGCCCATTTGCCTATAAATACCCCTCCATTTGTCCCTAAAGGAGAGTGAGAACGCCTGGAGACCCCTCCCGCAGGCTCTTTATCAAATATATTCGATATAGGACCTCCGACATCCGATATCGAAGAGTATTTTTGACATCACATTCGACATCAAGTTCGACGTGCAACACACCTGATATTGTATTTAATGTAGAGAATGTTCTACATGTCCAGTCGACATGCACCTTATATGTGTCGAAAGCTAAGGGAGTCTAAGTTCCACAGAAAGAAGCAGATTGAGGTTCTGATATACGTACATCGGGATATGACTGATATGGGTAGGCCTTGACATCACACCCGACCTACAAGATACCCGACATGATGTTTGATGTAGAGGACGTTAGACATGTTTTCCCAACATGTACCTTATATTCATGGAAATACAAGGGAATCTACTTTCCATATCAAGAAGCGGATCAAGGTTGAGACCTTCCTACAAGGAGATATGGTCAAAATCGTGAAGCCGCACAATGCAGAAACAAGTGAATCACCTAGTCCAGTTACTGCCCCGTCATCAGAATAGATAAATGAACTATGTTAGGCTTGATTCCCTCAAGGGGACATGTAGACAGCTAGGGATAACCCGAGTGCAATCCGAAATCATCAAAGATCCATTCGTCTCCTCACCACGTTGTTTGGAGTACATGTATGCAAAGAACAAAGCTAGTTCCAGCGTGGCCTAGAACCATCATGATGTGGAGTGTTTTGTCAACCTGCCAAGTCAGCAGATAATAATGCATCAAATCATTGGCGCCGTCTGTGGGAACACACTAGAATGTACTTGGAAACAAGCACACAATATTAAAATTCAATCGAGATCATCAAGAACAATGGCAAATTATAGCGAGATCGTACCTATGCCTTACATGAAGCTCATTCTTACGATTCTGGATTGACCCACCTTCATCAAAACCATGGAGGATATCGAGCACCCAATACTCCCGCTCTGCAAATCAAGATAAGTCATATTAATTACATTATATTATTCACCTGCATATTCTGCAATTAATCACGTTATACTTATTCACCTACGTATCGAGCCTATTTTCGATATCAAAATCTCTTTCCGATGTCTAGCCTATTTTAGATATCAAGCCTATTTTTTATGCCAAGTATTTTTTTGATATCGAGCCTGTTTTTTATATAAATATCCACCTTCAATATACACAATTACCGATACACTAATCCCGATATGGAGATTATCTTTGACATCTATCAAGCCCGATATACACTTGATATTTCATATCTCCGATATAAATCGAGAGTCCATATAATCCCAGATTCGAAATTGCTCAGATTTGATATTATCTCGAATTCAGCATCGCCCATATTCTAAATTGACTTTCCTCCGTATTAGGCAAACTAGGATTTACACGGTTTTCGGCCGCTATCTATTATTAATCTTTATATTGCGAATGCTATATATCTCTCTCTTTCATATTAATAGACTGATTGCAGAAGCGAACATATCCTACGCGATAAGATAGAAATATAACTTAAAGTGTAAGAGTATCTCTTATCCTAAGGGTAGGCAGATCAAATGCTATCCTTTTCTTGGTTGTTATGTATCTTAAAGTTTTATATTGATATATCATTGCATATATATTGTTATCTGACAGGAACGCAGACATCCTCCATCAACAAAAGAAGGAGAAGAAGAAGTCCCCTATCCATCAAGATAAGGAGGACACCAAAGAAAAACAAAAGGGTGCAGGGGGAATCCCCTATCCATCGAGATAAGAAGGAAAAAGAGAAAAATGTTGATAGAACAGCAGGGAGGTATCGCCCTTAGGACTTATCACTAGAAAAGGCGGTTGTCCATAAGCCTCCACGGCTAAGATGCTGATGAAACAGCAAAGAGGTATAGCCCTCAGGACATATCCCTCGAAAAGGCAACTGTCCATATGCCTCCACGGCAAAGATGCTGGCAAAACAGCAGAGAGATATCGCCCTCAGGATATATCGCATACAACGAAGAATATCTGTATACCCTAGTGGTGGATACAATGATACAACAACAGAGGTTACGCCATCTTGACTACATACAGGTCAACATACCTCCTATCCTACGGGATACGGCAGAGAATACCTTAACATGTAGACTTATTTTTGTCCTACGAGACAATATAGCAAATGCCTTAAAACGATAGAGTTAACTCATATCTCATGGGAAAAAACTAGAAAATACCGTAACATGTAATTTGTTTATTTGCTATCTTATAGGATATAACGGAAAATATTTAACTACACTCTGAAACCCTCTTTATTCATGAACTCAAACGAGGAAACAGACAATGTCGACAACACAAACGAGACATGCTAGAAATGGCAACGTCACTTCTACAAATACGGTAAAATGCTAGCAATGGCATAGCCACATCTACCTATAAGGTAAAATTCTAGAAATGACAGTGTCACTTCTACCTATACGGTAAAATACCAAAAATAGCAGAGTGATAAGAGTGATATGTTCCTTTACGGAAATATGCTAGAAATGGCAAGAGTCACATCTACCTACACGGTGACATGCCAGAAATGGTAGAGCAGCGTCTACCTAGACAGTTTCATGCCTAAATTGGTAGAAGAATATTTACCTACGCGGTACCAAACCTAAAATGCAAATAAATCTGTACCTACGCGATACCATGCCTATAACGGTAGAGACATGTGTACCTACGCGGTACCCTGCCTAAAACGACAACAAAACATGTACCTACCCTGCCTTAAATCACAATAAATCATGCACCCACGAGGTACGCTAACTGAAATGACCACAAATCAAATACATGATTCCTTACAAAGTATTCCCTTATATATTACAAATAAATAAGTTACTTTGAGATGCCACGCGAATCGCAAAACTTTGTGTACAAATATGAGATGACAAGCTTGTATTAATCCAGACAAAAATGAACAAAGATGAACAAGATTACAACATCAAGTACCAGCGCGGTAACCCGCCTCTTAAGGTACAACGACTAGTACCTACATGGTATCCCCGCATCATACGGCACAAAATCAAGTACCTACACCTCTTAAGGTGTAGTAAAGCAATTAAATAAGACCCTGACTCTCAAAGGCACATAATCGTCGCCAAATGTCCCCTCTAAATCTGGCCCGATGATGCAAAGGTGAAGTAGTTAGCTAGACGCCTACTCTTCATAATTATAATAAACTGAAGATAACACCCATATAATGGCAGAATACTGCTAGACGCTCAAAAACAACGCGATAACATGGTTAAATGAATAAATCATTCATACCATATTTTATTACAGGTGGCGTTACATCTGTCACCGTACCGGGACTAAAATTACAACGAGAAACACGCTCATTTTCGCGTGCGAGACCCGAGTCAAGAAAAAGACCAATTCTAAAACATGTTGCAGTCGTAGTGATTACAACATGTATATCCACTATGAGGGTTAACATCTTACCCATACTGGTCAATCGATTCAAAAGCAATCTAGTATACGTGGTACGATATGACTTTACCCTTTAAAGTATTGTCAATTCCTAAATGAAACCAGCACAAACAGTAAATTCTCATCGTTAATGAGATCTTCAATAATTGAACTACGACATTAAGATATATAATGCAAGATTCAAAATGAACAACTACTGTTCAAATAAATGAGGATGCATTGATTAAAGAAAATCGCTCCAAAGCGTAAGAAGTGTTAACAGAAAGATCATTCCAACCAGCATAATATGCTACACTTTACATCATCGTAAACTACACAACTTACTCAAAGAGTTACCAACCTACACCCCTTAGTAGCGCAAGCGGACAATCTAATACGCACTAGGCGTAAATCTAAGAATGTCAAAAAACTTCTTTGTGTCCATCATCGTATTCATCATTTTCACAATTACTATATCCGATAACCTTCCTTATGATGACTTCTTGCTTATTACCTATTTGATCCTATTTAAGATTGACTAAGCGCATGTTTAAGTTACTTAGAAGAGAATGTTGACATCTCTGATTGGACCTATAAATCATATGGACGTAAACCTTCTTTAACAAACATCACCAGTCCGTCATGACGGGCTTTAACTTTTCCAAATGATGTTTCATATGATTTTTGCTCTCACTGCAACTTTTCTTGACTTCAAGCATTTTACTATCAATGGATTCGCCCCCGGAAAAAGGCAGAAAATAACTCAAACGGTAAATCATATCTCCTATCCTATGGGACATGATAGGGAATACCCTAACAGCCACTCATAATCTCAGTTTGGACACTGCAGAACACACTTGACGCCGATCAACGCGAGATTCTTTTTCTTGAGAATCTCGACAACGCCATCAGGCTCAGCGTTATCATACCTACACTACGCGCTGGTGATAGCTCAAACCACATGTGCGATGTAACAATACTTGAAGCAATACTCTACAATAGCTTCAGCTAGGAACCGCCCAATTATGGTATATTGAAACATACCTTGCACGGTATCCAAGTCATTTACCTCTCATGATACCATGCAATATTCTCTACATGGTATTTATGCCGTAGGGCATACTAAACACGTTATCATAGATCATATCTCACAAGATATAACAAGAATCGATTGTGATAAGATGTCAACTACATCTACCTATAAAGGTAATAGAAGAGCAGTAAGATAGTACATCAAATAAAGTACTCGAATAACTCAAGAGGTACCGACAAAGTTTTGGTTGGTTATATACCACCTCACCAAACGCGAGACCCAGCCGCACTAATGCTATGACCGGGCTAGAGCATTCAAGTATTTTCACATATCCCAAGTTGTTATGAAGCTAAAATCATAATAAGCAATAAAGAACGCAAGGTTGGTAAAAATAACATTTCCATAAACGGTCATATATACACAATCGCAAGTTATATCACATACAACCTCGCACATGAAAACCCCAAGCCGTCATATTTATCTCTAGAATTAATGCTTTGGGCGCCACGACGGATTAACGCAGAGAACAACCTACTCGTGTTCTGCACTCCCCCCTACCAAGACACATTAACACTATATTGTTATGGGGAGAAACCCGACATACTTTACTGCTTCGATATAATGGGGATTCCATATCCAGGGTCACAGAATGACAAAAAGTGCCCAATAAAATAATAGCATCCGGACTACAGATGGGGACCAGCTTATATAATAAACATACGTGGGACCCGATAACAATAAATGTTTTTTATATTGCATAGAAAACATATATTCGATATCCACCCAATATCATAGAATTTTCGACTTCCATCTTAACGAAATTATCCAGGAAAATGGGGGAGTATCCGAGCTCTATTTTCACTATTCCAATTCCTTGTTCATGCAACTCAAAAACTCGGGGAATGAAGGGTATCCCTCAATAAATTACTCGAGCATACAAATCAAGTTTAGAAAATATCATCTACAATGATGACTCCTAAACTCGGGGACTACTGTTATGTATAAATATATCATTAAATTAGAGTTTGAAGTATGCTCATGCTCCAAAAGCACACTCCAAAACTGGGGGACTACTGGTATGTACAAATATAACATTCAATTAGATTTTGAAGTATGCTCAAGTTCCGAAAGCACACTACAAACTAGGGGACTACTGATATTACATAATATAGTAACAATATGTGTCGTGTCACGTGGATGCCACAATTACAAGGATCACCATTATTTTTATATAACTAGCCATGCACCTTATGATATGTCATTGGAAAGCCATGGATGTCTAGGTCATAATGCAACAAGAGGATTGCAATTCGGAGGTCCGGAGTGGAAGTTATGCCCGAAGTGATGGAACTACGTAGATTAGGACATCATATCGGATATCATATTCATATTCTATATGCCATATCGGGTGCCATTTTCAACATACCCTAGCCCATTTGCCTATAAGTACCGCTCAATTTGGCCCTGAAGGGGAGAGAGAACACTTGGGGACCCCTCCCGCAGCCCCTATATTGAATATATTCGATATAGGACCTCCGACATCCGATATCGAAGGGTATTTTCAACATCACATTCGACATCAAGTTCGACATGCAGCAGATCTGATATTGAATTCGATTTAGAGAACGTTCTACATGTCCATTAGATATGTAACTTATATGTATGGAAATCTAAGGGAGTCTACTTTCCATAAAAAGAAGTAGATTGAGGTTTTGATATACGTAGATCGAGATATGGCTGATATGGTGAGACCTCGACATCACACTCGCAGGATACTAGACATGATATTCAATATCGAGGTAGTTCTACATTTCTCCCCAACATGTACCTTATATTCATGAAAAACTAAGGGAGTCTATTTTCCATATCAATAAGCATATCAAGCTTTGGACCTTCCTACAAGAAGATATGGTCAAAACCGTGAAGCCGCACAATGCAAAAACAAGTGACTCACCTAGTCCAGTTAGTGCCCCGTCATCAGAATAGATAAATTAACTACGTTTGGCTTGATTCCTACAAGGGGATACATAGGCAGCTTGGGATAACCTGAGTCCAGTCTGAAGTCATCAAAGATCCTTCAGTCCCTTCACCACGTCGCTTGAAGTACATGTGTGCAAAGGACAGAGCTGGTTCCAACATGGCATAGAACCAGCATGATGTGAAGTGTTTCGTAAGCCTGCCAAGTTAGCCGACGATAAAGAACCAAAGCACCTGAGGCAGTGGATCTCCTCTACTAACTTATCTGGGAGGTCGTGTCTGCGTACCTTGTGAAGTACTATCTACTCCTGCTCCTCCCTTTGGCAGCCTCGAACTAGGTTTTCTACGGGTGTGGACGACATTGCATTGGGTTCGGTCCCTTCTCCTAATTAGACGGCCTCTGTGTGGCAACTGCTCCTGCTTCTACTTCTCTCGGCCTACTACTAGACGCGACTCTAGTAGACTTGGCGGATGATGGCCTCGACATATTAGGAGGTCTGTTGTGTTGATCCTCTATGCTCATTTGTACGAGTAGCATGTGCATCGGGTAAGCTGTGGGAAGTTTGTGCCTCTGGTGGGGTAGATGACGTAGATCCAACCTGCGACGTCCCACAAGACTCATTTTGGACATGGGGCCCTGTAGTTGCTGGATCTTGCGTAGCTGGAGTACTAATTGAATGTCTAAGTACTATACGATGTGGTCCTAAACTACCACTACCACGACCTTTCTTCGTAGGAGGGCCGCCACTACCCAAACGTCTATGATATTCTGACATATCTGCGTACTACGTACTAATTAATTCAAAATATCTAAGTTTGATCATGTGAAAGTTATATAGAAACCCTAAAGATATAATCATGTCTAAGTTATAGAAATTTCCTAAAGATATAATCATGTCTAAGTTATAGAGATTCTCTATGGCAGAATTATGTCTAAGTTATAGATATTCCCTAAGGCATAATTATGTCTAATTAAGTTATAGAAATGCCCTAAGGCATAGACAATGTTTAAAAACTAATCATTGCATCTACGAGATCTAAACTAATATACATAAAAAAAATCAACAAATATTTTTTATATACTAACATTAATTATAAACATAATTAAATCGAATAAATTATAGAATCTTAATCTAATTAATTACATACATGAAATCTACTAACAATTCTACGATATATAACAATTTCTAATGGCATAATCGATGTTTAAAAAATAATAATTCTACGAAATCTAACAATTCCTATTGGCACAATCGATGTATAAGAACTAACAATTCTACGTACGAGATATAAAACAATTCCTGAAGTAATGACATATATAATCGACGTTTAAAAACTAACTATTCTACAATGTCATAATTGATCTTTAAAAATTAACAATTCTACAATATATAACAAAATATAGTGGCATAGTCGATGTTTAACAACTAACAATTCGACGAAATCTAACAATTTTCTAAAGGTTTCTAAAGCATACTCGACTAATCGAAGTTGAATCTAAATAAATATAACAGTTATTAAATCAACAAGATCTATAAAGATTCCTAAAGCATTGTCGATGTTTAACAACTAACAATTCAACAAAATGTGACAATTTCCAAAAGGTTCCTAAAGCATAATCGACTAACTAATAATCAAAGTTAAATCTAACAAAATATAACAATCGTTAAATATACAAGATCTAACGATTCCTAAAGGATAATCGAAGTATAATAACTAATTGTACACACAAAATTATGATTAAAACATAAAAAACACGACATAATTTGCAGGAAACATAAAAAACATACATATTTTGAAGGTGGAATAGCGGAGCGGTAGCTAATCTGTACGAGTGGTCGCTGGTGGCAGCAACGGGGTGGGGGGGGGGGGTGTGATGAAAATTGCGACTACAAAATTGATATTGGGAGGGGGTATATTTATAATTTTACCCCCTTAGCGACGGGCTCCCTGTCGCTACCTGGGCCCAGCTGCAACCCGTTGGGTTAGGGTAACTTCCGTGTTGCCCTTACCATAGTAGCATCGAGATTCCGATCGCTACTATGGTGAATTGGCGGGATACGTTTGCCGCTAAATGTTAGCGATGGGATTCTCGTCACAAACATTTGATAACTATTTTTGCAAAATGATTTTCGTCGCTAGTAATTTTAGCGATGATACCTTTTTTCCGATCGCAAATGACCAGAATTACTGTAATGTTTTATGTAGTGGATTTTGTCTCTAATCCTCATGTAGTTTCACACCAACAAGGTCTTTGGTCCATTAAACTACTGATATTTTCGCTTTAAAAGTTGGTAATTATGGACTTTCCTCAGAGTAGTGGATATCAAAGTTGTATAATTCGTTCTAGATCTTGAAAGTGTAAGATGTTCTAGCATCAATGTTGGATGGATGTTGTGCCAACATCCAGATGACAACATTGAAGTCCGAAACATTCTTAACCTGAAACATACTCTTTGGGCAACATACTGCAAATGACACACTATTTGCGACCTTCTATGCTATGGAAGTGGATTAAATCTCTAATTCGTAACTGCTTATCTCTGTGTATTCTCTATTTGATATGTTGCTTATTCATGATTTTGATCTAATTCTTATATTTTTGGTACTCACTTGCTACTTTGGTGAAGTTTCAGATATAAATTTTGATATATCTCACGCTCTGACATGAAATTGCCTTGGAGAGACCTAGAACTTCAAATAAAATTTGTTTAAAAACTTTCTGGTTTTAATGTTACTCTACTCTCTGATCTGAATGTTATCCCAACATTGCTACAGTGTCTGCCCAACATTGAAAACAGTAACTTATAGGTTTCTTTAAAATTTTAAAAATTGAGTTTTTATTGTTTTATTTTGAACTGCTCTGGTTACTTGTTGCCTTCAATTGACACGTGGTGGGTTTTTACCCGAGATAGTGTAGTGGATGAAGTTAATTGATCACATTCTACAATCCCACTTAAATTCATCCATTCTTTCTCTACTTTGCACGACTTAAATGCACAATTTGCCTTAATTTGTTTTTCACTTGTACAATTTGTTTTCTCTCTGTAATTTCTTATAATCTCTCAAGTTTTTCTTACAATTCTCAAACTAGCATGGCAAACAAGACTCCTTTAGACACTCTTGCAGATATGGCATTCAATGTTGAGCAAACGACAACACGCACCAGGGCTGCTACGCGTGAAGGTGAAAAATGGCCTGCTGCTCATGTTACTGCGAAATGACCAACGATTCCTGATCAACGAAGGCCAAATAGAGCTAAAAATGTGGAATCTGGGTGGAATGTTACTGCAACATCAGAAGCCCATAATCCTCAAACTAAAGAATCTGAATCTGAGGTAAATGTGGCTAAGCCTAAGTCTCAAATGAATATTTTTAATGTTGTAATTGAGGGGGAGGGATTTGATTCTGGTAGAAAGAGACGACCAATTGGTTCTATGCCCATGGGTAAAATAACCATGCAAAGAACTGAGGCTAGAAGAGCTCAAATAGAGAGGCTTGAGAAGAAAAAAGGTGATGCTAAGGTTAAGGCTGAGGTTGAGAGAGTGAGGAAGGGAAATATGTTATGGATGAATAAGTTGAGGTAGTTGATGTTGAGGAAGATGAGGTGAAAGAAGAGGAGAAGGAAGAGGAAGAGGAAACTATTGAGGAGTTTGAAGCTAGTAATGATGATGCTGATGAAGAAGTGTACTGTGACACTCTTATGGTACCCTACCATGGTCAAGTTGCTAGGTCTAGTTACTATCTAACTAAGGAGATAGAGGACACGACTTATGAGTTAGAAGGAGGGATATCCATAAAGAGAGAGGTATGGACATGGACAATTTTAAAAAAAAAAACTGAGTTTTTGAGTTGCTGAAAGCAAGAGGGGTTCAAAATTCAATGAAGAAGCATGGTGATTATGCTCCTGAGCTTGTATAAGAGTTCTACCTGAATCTCTCAAAGTATGTCAGGTGTGAGTTGTCTACCAAATATGGTAAAGCATGGGTGAGAGGACTAGTGTTTGATATTAGCCCTCAAATGATCAATGAGGCTTGGGGACTACCCCATGTTGATGAATCTGAAGATCCTAAGCCATATGAGGTGATTGAGGATATCACAGGTGGTCTTGTGAGAACCTGGGTTGAACAATTACCAACAACAAAGCTTACTTCCCTAAGTGTTGTTTTGCACAAATGTGCATCTTATAATTGGCTACCCACAAATAATTCCACTGTTTTGACTAATGATTCAGCTTTCTTGGTCTACAAACTGAAGAATGGGCTTGATGTGAATATTGGGGAGAGAGTTTTAAAAGCTATAGAAGAAGTTGTTGGAAGGAAGCAATGGGTTCTACCATTTCCTTCTTTGATCAAAACTCTGCTGCTAAAACGGAAGATGAACAAGAAAGAGTTTGGAGGAATGTCAGTGAACAAGGCTAGGTTCATCATCACTTAATACTACTTGCCTAGCACAATAGTGAAGTACTTACCTTGGAATTCTGAAGATGTAGTTGAACCTGGAGAGGAAAAGAAGGCACATCAATCTGTTGGAGCCTCAGTGCCTCAATCTGATGAGGAAGAAAGCAGGGTAACAACAAAATCCTTTGTGGATCAGCAACTAACTTGGTATAGAAGTGCTTATGCCAATTTCAGAGGGAAATTGCTTTGAAGGAAAGGCAAATGCTGGAGCTGGATGTCTTGATTAAGAACATGTAGGATGTCTGGTTTTTATATTTTTTGTTTTGATATGTTTTGAATTGTTTCTTTTTGCTGCTAGTTCTTGTCTTTAATTGGTTTGTAATAAGCATGCTACTTAGCTTGAATTGCTCTTAATGATTTTGCTTATGAAGATATTTTATATCTGCTTAGTTTTTCTGTTAAACTTGTGTGCATGTACATTTTGGTCTTAATGTTGAGACAACATTGATGAGTTTAAATCTGAAAAACATTGTTATGCCAAGTTAATTATTGATAGTTTGCATTAAAGGGGAGCAGTTTAGTAGGTTTAAATTATTATGCTTAATTGATATTTGGACATATTATCTGTTTTGAAAAAGGTTGATTGGTTTTGTGAAGTAAGGCTTAAAGGGGGAGATTGGAATCAATGTTGGATGGATGTTGTGCCAACATCCAAAGGACAACATGGAAACCCGAAATATTCTTAACCTGAAACATGGTTCTGAAATTCGAAAACATGAGTAAAGTATTCTGGATTAAATGTTGGGTGTATGTTGAGCCAACGTCCATAGGATAACATTGAAACCAGAAACTATTCAGTCAATCTGTCTTTTAACGGCTTTATTTTAGTTTTGCCTTTATTCACCTATTAATCAAGTTCAACGATTTTAATTGTCTTTGTTTATGTCCAGAAACGTCTCTTAATCATAAGGAAGAGCATTACAAGTTTCCTAAATTGAAGTTTTTATAATTCAAGAGGAGAAGAATGGTTAATGCACGCGCTTTCAAAGATGAAAAGTTTTGGAGTTCAAGTGCAACTAGGAATCTTTCCAAGATCAACTCTAAATTGATGAAGGAGTATTTCCTTATTAGAACTCAATCTAATAAAGGAAACTATTATTCAAGAAGGAGATCAAGTTCAAGAAGGAAAGAAGAGTTCAACTAGGAAACAACATAAGTTACCGAATCTGTGTACAACACACCTTGGAGATCAAGTTTGAAGAAATCTATATATAGGGTGTGAAGTAGATCAAGATTCACAAGAAACACTAGAGCTAATTAATCCGTAGAGATTATATCTTAAGCATTGTTGTGTGTTTCTTGCTTTGCAAAGTTTGTGAGTTTTCGAGTTAAGTCTAGGATTAGATTTAACGAAAAAATTATTATCTACTTTGTTGAGTCCGATCTACAAAAGAGCGAGTGTGATTTTGTGGTGAGGAACATCTTTGTTTAAACTTGCATGGTTATTTTGCCGTAAAGCTAGATGGTTGATTATTTATAATAAACCATTGAAAATTTATCTTCTTGTGTTCTTTAATTCTGCTGCACATTATATTCTATCAAGAATATTGTTTAAGATCAAGTTAAGACAACGTCAGCTTAACGTGAACTTTGAAAAGTTGTATCAATCTCGATCCAACAATTTCATTGCTAATGGTATTTTAACTTGGTGTCCTAAAAGATAAGAATATTAGGTGACCCTTGTCTAAATAATAAATAGACAAATTACCCTCATATTATATTAAATAGTGCGTATTACCATGCGTTAAAAGATAGACAAACTACTCGTACAGTCCTAAAAACCGTTTTTCTTTACGCTGTCATCACGTTTAAAAAAAAAAAAAAAAGGTATGAGGAATGGTTATGATGCCGTGAAAGCAGTTGACAAAATAGAAATTGTAAAAATAGTTTTGGGTTGAATAATTAGTCCAGTCGGCCGGCACGTTCTCAAGAAATGGAGCAATCATGTTGTCCGCTCGTTTTATTAGAGATACACTCGTACAAATTGAGTTATAATTAATGAGTTTGAAATAATATTTTTCCCTTTTAACTTATACTTTTTCTGGTTCTAATTTGTCTTATAATTTTTCGTGTTGGAAATAATAAGCCGTTAACTTTGCAAAATCTAGACAGTTTAAATCCACCTCAGGCCCGATCGGGCTTCCGTGTGATGTGGGCCTACGTTGAATAAAACGCTACAAACGTAGAATTGCGTCCAGCGTAGTTTTTATTTTCCCTCAAAAACACGATTTTCTTTTTTAACTTTTGCCAATTAATAATTATAAGTTCTCTCATTAGCAAATTTTAATCTATTTACAATCACGATTTACTATAAGGGTGTATAAATATTCCGGGAATTCGAGGAAAAGGAAGAAGAGTAAAAGACATTTTGCACCTACATTACTTTATTTTAAATAAGCACATAAAAAGAGAGCACATTACACTTAGGTGTGTGTTAGGGTAGGGTACTCACCCCGTTAGGGAATCAAATGAGGGTACCCGCATATTCAGAATGAAAAACAAATTCCGTTCTCGTTGTCCTTTTAATAGAGTACCCGCAACTGAATACCCGATAGGGTAGGGTACCCTACCTTGCGGGTTGAGAGTACCCTATTATTTTATTTTTTATTATTTAAAAAATACAAATATAGAAGAATATGAGTCAATATGAGTTAATTGTTAAGTAAAGAAATTATATGATGCATGTTGTATCATTAAAATGTCTAACTACTAAAGAAAAGTATATATTTATTGTATTTAGGCGTATATCTTCTTTAATTTTAAATAAATATCCATAGTATAAAAAGAAATGAGCACCACATATGGTAAGAAAAATGGACCAAAACTACCCGTTCTCGTACCGGCACCCACTTTAGAACCTGCGGGTATTACACTTTAGGGTACCCGCACCTAAATTAACCCGACCCTATAGGGAATTTTCCGTATGGGTAGGATTTGGAATGGGTACCCGCTCCCGTTGCCCACCCCTAGTTACACTGCTATGGACAAAAATACAAATTGTACCTACATAGAAAAATAGGCAAACCAATTACTTCTGCCAAATGCTATTTTCGTATAATTATATGATATCGTACAATGTGCCAAATTATACATATCCTTTGTCTAGTTGTTTTATACAGATGGTATATATATGTCTATGTACCATAACCCATTAATAAAATTGCCTAGTATTTCTCCACGTGAATTAGTATGCTTATTTAACATCATACATGGATTATTGTTGTGCCAACAATCAAACAGAAATCTCTTAAAACTCAAACCTGGTCTTAATTTTATATACATTAATTAGTTCTCATCCAATCAAAATAAGAAGGCGGCTTGAGATCCAAATTTTCTTGATAATTATCATAATTATTTAGTGTGACTACAAAATAAAATATCGTTAGTTAAAGATCACACTATTTGTCACTTAGTCCCTAGTTGGTTTTTAATTACTAAATTTAATTCCATGCCTTACCAGAAGTGATTGGCTGGTTATTTCGGGGAAGGGGGGCGTGGGGGGAGGAGGGACGGGGAGGGGGCTGATGACGCAATGCGGAAAAGTTCAATACAAAACTTTACACAGCTTATATATAATTTTATTATTTTGTGTACAAGATATACCCAGAACATTCCCAATAGGAGGCGAGCTGGTATTATTTTATATACTTGCTTCGAAATAATTTAAATGTAGGACGTATTACAAACAAACTTTATAAAAGATTTTGCCTCAGTAGATAACTGGTGCATTTTACTATTATGTTTGTTGTTAAGGAATCTTTTAAACAGGCTTCCTTTTTTGCTTAAATGTTATAAAATGCATCTTTCCGATAAGCTTCATGATCTGCTAAGGCATCACACTACAAAAATACAGGGCGGTTGCAGATGGCCCATAGGCGGTCGCCCGAGGGGTATCTGTTGAGTATTTTGTGTTAAAAAGTAAAGATTGTAATATCCCACATTGGAAAAAGACAACAAAATATAAGTGTTTATTAGTAGTTGCCCACTTGTATGTTTAATTCATGTGTTGGACTTTTAGATTGGGCTTTGAGCTTTGGGCTTTGAACATAGCCCTTATTTAAAAGTCAAAGATTGGGCACTTGGGTACTTGATTAATAATTCAGATTAGTATATCCGTTAATTAATTAATTCTGATAATTATTTTTTGAATTTCGAATTAATTATTATGTTATTTAAATCTGAAAAAAACGCGTTAATTGTAATTCAAACGAAAAGTCGCAACTTTATGTAAGTGTTGCGTTCATTTGAATTTTCCCACCAATTTTGAAGAGTTGCATCTGTTGGAAAAAAGTTGTCTTCTAGTCTATAAATATAAATCATTGATGGACGAATTTAATCATCCATTTTTTCTGCACTTGTCTCAAAATCGAATTCTTAAGCCTTGTTTATCATGTAGGCTGATTTCTTTCTAATAAAATATAGTGCGGGAAATATTGTTTTTAGGACAGTGATTATTCACGACTCAAGGCAAAACACTTATAGTTTTTTCTGTTTCTGTTGCAATATTTCTAACAGTATCTGCGACTGCCCGAGCGGTCGCAGATACCCCTCGTCGTGGGTACTCTGCGATCGCCAGGCGGTCACAGATACCACTTGGCGACCGACAGGTGATCGCCACATCCAAAGACACGTGGCAACCGCTTAGCGGTTGCCATGTCCTTATAAACATGGCAACCGCCCAAACATGGCAACCGCCCAGCGGTTGCGAAGTCCATAAGGACCTGGCAATTGCCTAGCGGTTGCGAATTCATTATTTTTGAAAGCTCGCAACCGCCTAGTGGTTGCAAAGTCCCTAAGAACATGGCAACCGCCTAACGGTTGCGAATTCAAAATTTTCGAAAGCTCAAAAGCTCGCAACCGCCCGGTGGTAGCGAAGTCCCTAAAACATGGCAACCGCCTAGCGGTTGCGAATTCAAAATTTTCTAAAGCTCGCAACCGCCTAGCGGTTGCAAATTCATGATTTTCGCAACCGCTCGGCGGTTGCAGATAATATTCATCAAAACAAAAAAAAAACAATAATATTCGAGAAATATTCCAGAATATTATTGTTTTTTTGTTGAAATTAATATAGTGAAACAAAAAGAAAAGAAGATAAACAAAAAAGAAAAGAAGTGAAACAAAAAGAAAGATTCGAAAAAAAGTGTTTGGGTTTTGTTGTAGATATAAAAAAAAAAAAAAAGTGTTGGGTTTTTTGTTTGAGATATAAAAGAAAAGAAAGTGTTTGGTGGTTTGTTTTGGAGATAAAAGAAAGCGTTTGGTATTATGTTTTGGAGATAACAGAAAGTGTTTGGTGTTTTATTTTGGAGATAAAAGAAAGTGTTTGAGATAAGAGAAAGTGTTTGGGCTTTGTGGATTGGAAAAAAAGAGTGTTGGGTATGTTTGGGGGGTGTAATATTAGTGAATGAAAAATTAGAGAGAAGAATGGTGGGTATACATAAGATTTGGGGTGAAGATTTTAAATTTTCGTGAAAATTTAAATATTCCCCCAATCCCGCCCATTTTAGCGGAATTAGCAACCGCCGAGTGGTAGCTAGGTACCATGGCGACCGCCCGGGCGGTTGCGACAATAGATAACGCAACCGCTGGGCATTTGCAACAGTTGGATGTTCGCAACCGCTGGGTGGTTGAGAATAATATTTAAGTTTAAAATTAGTGATTTTTGACAAGTACCATGATTTGTTTGTGTTTATAGACAACATATATCATTATAGATAACATAAATCATCTAAAATAATAAAAATTCAAGTATGAATATTATCTGCAACCGCTGGGCGGTTGCAGATAACCAGTATCAGCAACCGCCCAGCGGTTGCGAGAAGCATTAGCAACTGCCATGCGGTTGCTTATATTGATTTGCAGATAACGTCCATATTCGAAATTAGTAATTTTTGGAAAGTATCGTGATGTGTTTGTGTTTATTAAACTCAAATATCATTATTACATGTGAATAATAGTAATAAACATTTACAAGACTAGTAATTAAGTTAGTAAAATAGTAGATTATGTGATTAGGCGAGTTATCAACGATACACCTATATATTATGTTCAACAACTAATCATCATACTTATTCTTTAATGTTGTTCCTAAGCTTGATTTTGCAATGAAATCTTATAATTTGGCTTGTATTAACTATCATTAGGGTAATTATGAATTGATCAAATTACGCGCCACAACGAATTCTCCCTACGCACCAGACGGTTGCAGATAACCAGTATCTGCAACCGCCCAAGCGGTCGGCATGTGACCTATCGACCGGCCAGCGGTTGCGAGGAGCACTGGCGACCGCTTGGGCGGTTGCAGATACTGATTATCTGCAACTACCTGGCGGTTGCAGATAATATCCATATTCGAAATTATATATTTTTGGGAAGTATCTTGATGTGTTTGTGTTTATTGAACTCAAATATCATTATTACATGTGAATAATAGTAGTAAACGTTTATAAGACTAGTAATTAAGTTAGTAAAATAGTAGTTTATATGTGAGTAGGCGAGTTATCAACGATACACCTATATATTATGTTCAACAACTAATCATTTACTTAGTCCTTAATAGTGTCCATAAGCTTGATTTTGCAATGAAACCTTATAATTTGGCTTTTTTAACTATCATTGGGGTAATTAGCAATTGATCAAACAACGCGCCACAACGAATAATCCATAATAGTAAAAATTCAGGTATGAATGTTATCTACAACCGCCCAGGCGGTTGCGAGAAGCCCTCGCGACTGCCTAACGGTTGCGAGGAGCCCTGGTGACCGCTAGCGGTTGCGAGAAGCCTTTGTTGTAGATAACATCCATATTCGGGATAACCACCCTTATTTGGGAAGTATCTTAATGTGTTTGTGTTTATTGAACTCAAATATAATTATTACATTTGAATAGTAGTAGTAAATAAGTAGTAATGTAAAATCGTAGATTAGATGTGATTAGGCGAGTTATCAACGATAGTCCTATATATTATGTTCAACGACGAATCATCATACTTAGTCCTTAATGTTGTTGTCCACAGACTTGATTTAACAATGAAACCTTATAATCTGGCTTGTTTTAACCATCATTAGGGTAATTTTCAATTAATCAAACAACAAGCCACAACGAATCATGCGAAATATAAAAAAAATCAATTTTTCATGTTATTTGCAACCACCAGGCGGTTGCAGATAACCAATATCAGCAACCGCCAGGGCGGTCGCCATGGTACCAAGCGAAGACCTAACGGTTGCGAGGCCTTATAAAAGCCTCGCGATGGCCCAGGCGGTAGCCACTGGCGGTCGCGGTTAATGGCGACCGCCTGGGCGGTTGGGGAAGGGGGGCGCGGTTGCAGATGCCCCCTAAATCTTGTAGTGTCACACGAATCATCGAAGCCACTTAGCCCCCGACAAATTGGTTACTTGATCTTCAAAAGAAATACATCTATATATCTAATAAAATTAGGAATAATAATAATAATGATAAAATTTAATTAATTAAAAAAGCCCTTGAAAGGTGTTGAAAAGAAAAAATTGTTCAAACATAACGGTACAAAAAACATTATCGCGGGGCGTTATCGTTTGTTTATCTGGCAGACTGACTGTACACTCCATGTCACATGACTTATATTTATGTCTAAGCCATCTTTATCGTACCACGTGCACTTGCGCTCCAAAACATGTGTAGCGAACTAAGTCGAGAGTGCATGTTGAAGACTCTATGTTGCTCAATCTGTAGGCATAAATGTTGGAAAATTGGTGTTTCACAAATACTTAATAGTTTATTTCAATTGATTCATATTTATGAAATTGGAATATCTTTAGCGCAATGAAATCTACATTTTGTATAGATGAACCTAGTATATTTAATTGTTCAAAACCAATTTGGAATGAATGAGAAATTAAATGATAAAGTGAGCTAGTTGAGATAAAATATAATGATGGAAGAAAAAGGAAATGATGGGAAGCTCACACGCACGCCGCCACCGCCGTCAGTCCGGACCGGACCCAGACTCATGCCTGGGTCAGGGTCGGGGTTGTGGGTCACGGGCCATGGGCCAGAGCTTGGGCTTGGGCTTAGGCTTATATTTGAATTTTTTTACCATATTAATCTTTTTGGACAATGTTTAATTGCGTAATTACTTAATTGTCTGAAAATTAATAAAGCAACAAATTAAATAATTAATTAAATCGTGATTAGGTGTAAGAATCTGGCCGATTCAGTGTGTCCAGTGGCTAAAAGTTTGGCGGAAAAGTTCAAGTTAGCGAACAGTCTCTTACGCACCTAGCAGAAATAATGCCACCTTTCATCCGAATAGGTGTATTGTCAGCCGAAGTGGTGCATATTCTGGTGGAAAAGATGTGACGTGGAAATGATGTGTATAAAAGGCAGTCTCTTCCTTTTCCAATATCACCAATCAAATACATTCTTTAATACTTTCTGTTTTGTTCCGAGAGTTCAAAACTTTCTTTTGTTTTGCCGTTCTTAATATTTGAAGTACCGCTATACTAAAAGTCAGTTGTTGTACTCTTGGAAAACGAATTGTCGATCAAACCGTAAGCACCGAGCGGGGCAAATATCGTTTTAAAGAGAAAGCGTTAAACTCTTGCCTCGACTTTAAATACTATTTTGTTTTCTGATTTATACCCGTTTTGCTCAACAATTTTAAAACGATATTTTGCTTGTGTATTTTAGAAAAATGGTGGCCATATTGCCTGTCCACGGTAGCGGCGAAAAGTCAGATTAGTTTTTTGGCACTTATTTCAAAATATGGCAACAAAAGATGTTGTTCTACCTTACGACCTTGAACCTGTCAAGGATGCTGACCGAAGATGTTCTTGTGGTGGCAGAAGACGTGACTGATCCTCGTCCAAGGGATTCCTTCGACGCTTGGAGTCAGAGTGACTTTCTGTGCAGGAACTACATTTGAATGGATTAGACAACTGACTCTACAACATCTATTCCACCATCAAGACATCAAAGGAACTTTGGACGTCCCTTGACAAGAAGTACAGAACAGAAGATGATGGGTTGAAGAAGTTCATCTTTAGCAAGTTTCTGGACTTCAAAATGGCCGACTCAAAGATCGTGACGAATCAGGTTCAAGAGTTGCAACTGATCCTATATGACCTAGATGCAGAGGACATGAAGCTTATAGAATCCTCCCAAGTTGTTGCTAGGATAGAGAAGTTGCCGCCGTCCTAGAAGGAGCTCAAGAACTATCTCTAGCACAAGCGCAATGAGATGAATCTTGAAGACTTGATAGTCAGACTTCGGATTGATGAAGATAATCGAATGTCTTAGGCCAAGACAAAGCAGATGTAAATTGAGGCTAGAGCTAATGCGGTGGAACACAAGCCCAACTCTAAGAAAAGAAAAAGAAGTTCAAAGAGAACTACCACAACTGTAGAAAGCCGAACCACAAGGCTAAAGACTGCCGACTCCCGAAGAAAGACAACCTGAACCCAAACCAGCCCAACCAAGTTGTTGTGGTTTAGGACAAGAGCGTTCTGGTCGATATGAGTGATCTGATGCTTACTGCAGTTGTCTTCGAGGCCAACATGGTGGACCATCCAAAGGAGTGGTTTGTCGACAAAGGTGCCACTCGCCACGTCTGTTCCGACCGAGACATGTTCTTCACATACTACTCGTTCAACAACTGGAAGTTGTACATGGGGAACTCTGTAACGTCAGACATTATTGGAAGTGGAAGAGTGATGCTAAAGATGACTTCAGTCAGAGAGAGAACTTTGGTTCATGTAGTGCATGTTCCAAATATTCGAAAGAATTTAATATCTGGTTATTCACTTGATGCAAATGGTCTTAGACTAGCATTTGAGTCCGGTAAATTGGTGCTCACTAAGAATGGGCCATTTGTTGGTAAACATTACGTCGTCAACCGCATGTACAAGATGAATGTAATGACTGTATAACATGACCTGGAAAAGAATAATAAAACTATTACTTCTGCTTACTTGGTTGAGTGTTCATATTTATGTCATGTTAGATTAGGACATGTTAACTTTAATACTCTACGAAAACTAGTATGTTTAGAGTTATTGCCTTCATTCAATATCGAATCTCAAAATAAATGTGAGATTTATGTAGAGGCTAAATTAACCAAATTACCGTTTCCTTTTTGTAGAAAGAAACACTGAACCTCTATTCTCAATTCAAACTGATATATGAGACTTAAAATTTGTGCAAACTAGAGGTGGTAAAAATTACTTCATTACTTTTATTGATGACTGTACAAGATACTGCATAGTCTACTTACTAAGTCGAGATGAAGCTCTATAAGATTTTAAAATCTAGAAACTTGAGGTTGAAAATCAACTTGGCAAACAAATAAAAACTATCCAAATGATAGAGGTGGAGAATATGGAGCTCCATTTGACAAATTTTGTGCTTCTTCAGGCATCATTCATCAAACAACAGCTACTTATTCACCACAATCAAAAGGAATTGTTGAATGCAAAAATCGTACTCTTAAGGAGATGATGAATGCGATGATGATTAGTTTTGGTTTACCACAGAATTCGTGGGGGGATGCAATATTCTCAGCAAATCATATACTAAACAAGCTACCTCACAAAAGTAGAAACGAAACCCCTTGTGAGTTATTGAAAGGTCAAAAGCCTTCTTATATCTTTGAAATCCCTTATGTTGTATTCTTTGAAAATATATATCTTTGCAAAGAAAGGAAAGAATCTTGTTCCCTTAAAAGAACGTATGAAGCTGCAAGGGATAATCATCAGGAAAATGAAGAATCTAGACGCGGTAAAAGGACTAAAATAGTTAAAAGCTATGGTCCTAATTTTCTAACTTATATGTTAGAAAATGAACCGAAGACAATAAGCGAAGCCTTGTCCTCTCCAAAAGCTCCCTTTTGTAAAGAATCTATCAATAGCATAATAAAGTCAATTTTGCACAACCACACTTGGGAGTTGGTTGATCTCCCAACGGGTAGCAAACCTGTGGGCTGCAAATGGATACTGAAGAGAAAGTATAAAGCAGATGGATCTATTGATAAGTACAAGGCCAGATTGGTAGCTAAGGGGTTTAGACAAATAGAAGGCCTTGACTTTTTTGACACATATTCACATGTGACTAGGATTACATCTATCAGAATACTCATTGTTGTTGCTGCATTGAAAGATCTAGAAATACACCAAATGAATGTCAAGAAAGCATTTCTAAACGGTGAATTAGATGAAAAAATCTATATGGAGCAACTTGAAGGGTTTGTTGCTCCAGGAAAGGATAAAAGGGTGTGTAGATTCATTTAGTCACTATATGGGCTTAAACTAGCACCAAAGCAATGACACGAAGAATTTTACATAATGATTTTGTCAAATAATTTTAGAATTAATGAGTGTGATAAATGCGTATATGTAAAAGGCATACCTAATGATTACGTGATCGTGTGTCTATACGTAGACGATATGTTAACCATTGGAAGTAATAATGACTTAGTCATGAATACCAAGAAAATGTTGACCAAATATTTTGATATAAAATACTTAGGGGTCGCAGATGTCATATTAGGGATTAAAATCGCAATTGAATCGCACAAATCTAACAAACAAAATATGAATAACAATCACAGCAAAGAAAGCAACCAATCACGAACAACATACGCAATTTACTTGGTTCAGCGTTCTAGCATCAATGTGACGAAGAACCCTAATCCAAGGGAGAAATCGAGGTCCAATTTTTATTGATTTTGAAGAGTACAAAGTTGTGTCAAAATCAATATGAAATCGGCTGCGTAACAGAGTACATATACTAAGGCCTTTATAACTAACTCGCGTGAAGCCCACGACCCACTTGAATTAACTTCCAGCCCTAATCTGACTCTCGTCGCCCAGTTGCAACAGCTATACAAGCTTCCACTGCTACTCAAGCTACCCAGTTGCAACTACGTTCAAGATGGTAGAATTATGGAAATACCACTGAGGCAAAGTCACTAATTCTGACAATTCTCTACCTTGTTTCTGTAACTCTACCTTAATCACAAAATTAGCAATCCAACTCCTCCAACTAGCCCTGAACACCAGGACTAACAACTCTTCAGTTGAACCAAATACAGGCAATGATCGAACTTGCTGCTAGGCAAGCCTTTGGTGATCATATCTGCTGGATTTTCCTCAGTTGCAACCTTCTTTACCATCACAGAGCCACATCCTATCACCTCTCTAACAAAGTGAAGTTTGATATCCACATATTTAGTCCTTTCATGATAAATTTGGTTCTTCGACAAATGTATTGCACTCTGATTGTCACAATGAACTGTGATCACATCATCTTGAATCTTCAGCTCCTTGACAAACGCATCTAACCATAGAGCCTAATTGATTGCTTCTGCATGTGCAATATACTCTGCCTGAGTAGTTGATAATGCAACTACTCTATGCAAGCTAGCCTTCCAACTAACAGCAATTCCAAATGCTATAAAAACATATCCAGCAAGTGATTTTCTGGAATCCAAACATCCAGTGTAATCAGAATCCACAAATCCTTGAATGTCAGGCTGATTCTCCATCAGATGTTGCAACTCACCAAACACCAGAACTTTGTTGATGATGTGTTTCACATACCTCCGAATCCATTTCAATGTCTTCCAATGCACCCTTCCAGGATTAGCCATGAACCTACTGATCATGCTAACTGATTAAGCCAAATCAGGTCTAGTGCAGACCATGGCATACATTAAAGATCCAACAGCATTTGCATAAGCAATTTCTGCCATAAACTCCTTATCTTCATCAGTCTTGGGACACTAATTAGCACTCAATTTGAACTGTTGAGACAATGGAGTTGTAACTCCCTTAGCTTCAGACATTCCAAATTTCTCTAGTATCTTCTTAAGATACTCCACGTGAGACAAGTACAGCAAACCCTTAGCTTTGTCTCATCTTATCTCGATACCCATAATCTTCTTAGCTGCTTCTAAATCCTTCATCCCAAACTCTCCTCTGAGTTTGGATTTCACAGTTGCAACTTTGATTTTGGTATTATTGATGATCAGAATGTCATCAACATACAACAACAACAAGAATGTAAACTGTTTTTCATCCTTGAACTTAAAGTAGACACAATTGTCATACTTACTCTTTACAAAGCCAATCTTCATCATGAACTCATCAAATCTCATATTCCACTGTCTTGGAGATTGCTTCAGACCATACAGAGATTTATTGAGTTTACACACATGATCCTTCTTGCCCTTGATCTCAAATCCTTCTGGTTGCTTCATCAGAATGATCTCATCTATTTTCCCATAAAGAAATGTAATTTTAACATCCATTTGTTCCACTATCGATTTTTCATCATGCATCTTGAAAGAATACAGAGCTTGTTTAAGATACAAACGATTTACCAATGATTTGGTCATGTACAAGCTTTCAAGCTTCAACCAAACACCAACAACAGTTTTCTCCTTCGAGACCTATCGCAACACCTTATCACCCAAACTCAGGATCACAGCACTATGAGCCTTCTCCATCATAACCTTTGAAAGTGCGGGTATTCTGGCAATGTTAGATTAACATTGAGAAGTCAATGTTAGAGTAACATTGCTGAAGCAGAAACCGATTTACAATCTTGTTGTCATTTATTATTATTGGTTTGCCTTATTCATTTAACTAATTAAGTTCCACAGTTGTGATTATCTTTGATTATTATGCAGGAAACAAAGTTGTCATAGGTTGGACGCTCAAGTTTCCAAGAAGGAAAGTTTCCTTAATTAAGCAAACTAGGAAAGAAGTTCGAGTGCAACTAGGAAAACTTTCCAAGTTGAAGTCCCGATTTGAAGAAGGAGTCTATCCTTAATTAGATCACTAACGAATGAATTATTATTCAAGAAGGACTGCGAGAATGAAAGTGCAGATTTTCTAGAATCAATGTTAGACAGTGAAATGTTAGACGATGTTGAGATAACATTGAGGATAATATTGAAAGCCGAGAGCATTTGCGAAAACTGTTCTTTAGTTGCCAAAATTAAGTTTTGCCTTTATTCACTTATTAATCAAGTTCCACGGTTTTGGTTGTTTATGTTTATGTCCAGGAAAGTATCTTAAACATAAGGAAGAGCTTTGGAAGATTCCTTACTTGAAGTTTCCATAATTCAAGCTAAGTTGAATAGTCAACTCATACTCTTTCAAAAGAAGGAAACAAGTGAGCTGTTCTTTGCAATGCGATTCTTTCCAGGATTCTCCGAATTGAAGAAGATGTGTTACCTTGCTAAAATCAGTAATGAAGGAAACACATATTCTGGAAAGATATGAAGTTCACAAAGAAGGCAATTTTCAACAAGGAAACAACAAGAGTTACCAAAACTATGAAAAACACATCTTGGCGTTCAAGACTCAAGAAAACTATAAAGATGTGAAGTTCATCAAGATGAAGACAAGACAATCGTGCCAATAATCCAAGAGATTAATCTTACTTTGTATTGTCTTCATTTTGTTTTGCGAAGTTTTTGTATCAACTGCTTAAGTCTAGTTCATAGAAGTTAAGTAGTTCTTACTTGTCTGCTTCGTTGAGTCCGATCAATAAAGAGCGTGAGTGAATTGTTGTGAGGAACGTTTTTGATAAAAGCTTTATGGTTATTTCGCCTAAGGCTCGAAAGTTTTTAATAATTTTGAAAACTTCTTAAAATTATATCTTCTTGTGTTCTTACTTCCGCTGCACATTATTATTATCAAAAAGATCAAAATAGAGTTAAGGCAATTCCAGCTTAACTCTCAAAAAGTGTTGTATCAATCCACGGTCCTCTAATTTCAATTGGCGTCAGATCCAAACACCGACTACACTGGTGGTTTGGAGGTGATACAACACCATGGACAGTGTCAATCCTAATACCAATAGGATTTCAGTTTTGGATGGCTCCAATTATGCATACTGGAAGATCAGGATGAGGTCTCACATCAAAGCTATTGATATTCGAGCCTGGCAATCCGTGATCAATGGATACTCTCTGGCAATTCGAGCCTGGCAATCCGTGATCTAGTTCCAAAACCAGAAGCAGACTGGACAGCAGCAGATGTAAGTCTCTATAACTCTAATGAAAAAGCTCTTAATGCTATCTTTAGTTGGGTTAATCATCACATGTTCAAGTTAATCCAGAAGTGTACAAAAGCCAAACATGCTTGGGATATACTTGAATTACACTGTGAAGGAGATTCTGTTGTTAAAGATTCTAAATATAGACAACTGCTTTTGCAATTTGAAAAACTTGAGATGGGAGAAGATGAAAGTGTTGACAGTTATTTTGAGAAAATTATTAATATTGCTAACCAATGTGAAAATCTAGGTTTTGCTATGACTAATCAATAAATGGTTTATAAAGCTATGAGAACACTGTCATATAAATTTGCTCTCAAGAAAATTGCAATGAGTGAATCTAGAAACCTTGCTAATCTACAGTTTCAAGTCTTGATGAATACTCTTAGAGAATTTGAGATGGAGCTTGCCTCACAACCTAGCAAACATAGGGATGTTGCTTTAAGAGGTTCTAATCTTGACAATGAAAGTGATGATGATTTTGAAATAATTTCTTCAAACTATGGGAAAATTACCAAGAAGTTCAATAAGTTGAATCTTAAAGGAAAAGGTAAAGAGAAAAACCTTAGTAATAGTTCCACAGGTTACAAGAAATTACCTCCTAAGTTTGTGAAGTACATGGCATCAAAACCTACTCCTTCAGAAGCTGATAAGTTAAAAGATGTTCAATTTTTGAATGTAAAGGATATGGTCATATGGCTAATGAATGTGCTAACACTCTTAGAAAAAGAGGAAATTCTCATTGGGTTTGTGTAGATGATTTCAATGAAGATGAGCCAACAGTGGAACCAACCACTCCCATCACCAATGAGCCTGAAACTGAGGTAAACGTTGTTGAACCCATCCCTGAATTTGATGCTGATGTACCTGTTGAGGGGGAGGGTAGTGGCTCTGTTGAAAAATCTGTGGAGATATCCGCGGATGTGTCTGTTGACAAGATGGTGAGGAAGTGGGTTAGGGCTCAAAAGAAAAAGAGAAAGGGCAATGGGGAGAAATTGAAAAATATGTCTGAGTCTGCTAAGGCTAGGGCTGAGGCCAGAAAAAGACAGGCTGAGAGATCAGCTAGGAAGAGGGCTGCTGAGGATGAGAAGAAAGCTGAGCAAGAGAAGAAGGCTGTTGCTGCTGCTGCTGAGAGAAAGAGGAAAGGAAAGCAAGTGATGGAAAGGGATGTAGAGGTGTTGGATGTTGAGGATGAGGAAGAAGAAGAGGAGAAGGAAGAGGAAACTGAGGAGGAGCAGGATGTTGCTGCTGATGTTGGGGCAACATCAGGAACAGAGTACACTGATGGGCTATATGTGATCTATCCTGATGATGAGGGAAGCTACTTTTCTCCCTACTATCTCTCTCAAGAGTTGGAGAAGAAGTGGGATTCTTTCAAAAGAAGGGAGATTCACACTGAAAGAGCTATAGAGATGGCCAGTTTCAAAGAGAACAAGGTGATGGAATTGCTTGAGGCAAGAGGGCTGCAACAGTCAGTGATGAAGCTGAGTGACTATGCTCCTGAGATTGTCATGGAGTTCTACCTTAATCTCTCCAAATGGATCAGGGACTACAGATCTCCAAGATTTGGAAAGGCTTGGGTGAGGGGGAGAGTCTTCAACATTGACCCCTACACCATCAACAAGATCTGTGGCTTCCCTACTACTGATGAATCTGAGGACCCCTATTATGATGATGTGATGGAAGACTTGACTGGAGGGTTGGTCAAAATCTGGAGAGATGCTCTGCCAACCACAAAACTCACCTCCCTGAGTGTTGTCTTACACAAGATAGCTTGTTTCAACTGGCTGCCAAGCAAGAATGTGACTGTACTTACCAAGGAATCAACAATCTTGGTGTACAAAATCAAGAATGGGCTAGCTGTAAACATGGGGGAGAGGATTTTGAAGTCTATGTCTGAAGTTGCTGGAAGGAAGAATGGGATGCTACCCTATCCCTCACTCATCTGCAAAATCCTTGGCAGTCAAGGATTGAATACAAGTGTCACTGTGGGCTGGAGGAAGAATGATTCTGAATTAACAATTCTCCCAAGCTACTTGTCTGGATCAAGAGTGAGAGACCTTCCATGGAACCCAAAAGGAGTGGTGAGACCAAGGGCTGAAAAAAAAGAAGGCTCAGGAGTTTGCTGGAACTTCAGTGCCTATGTCCAAGGAGGAAGATTGCATGGTCATTACTTCTGCTTTTGTGGATCATATGCTGAATTGGTATAGGGGCAGATTGCTGACACTCAGAGGGAGATCGAAGAGAGGAAGGAACACCTCAAAGAACTGGAGGACATTGTGAAAAATTTGGAGGAACTCCCTTCTTCACAAAAAGGGGGAGAGTAGTTCCAATTTTAATTTTAGTCTTCTAGTTTATGGTCTGTTTCTATGAACTGCTAATATCTTTGAATTGCTGGTACATTTTAGTTTTATTTGATCAAGGGATATGTCCTTGATATTTTAGCTATGGCCTGTAAATCTAAGTACTGCTGGTGAACTGCTCTAACTAACCTTAATTGTTATTTATTATGAAGGAGCATGTTGAACTATTTGTCTGGATAACCTTTATGCAGGAAACTTACTGGTTTCAATGTTGAGGCAACATTGATGAATGTTGAGGTATGAACATGTGTACATATGTGAATGTAGTGATGACCTTAATGATTGTCTTTGTTAATTTAACTTTGAAATGATATTTTGTATTAAGGGGGAGCAGTTTGGTAGTTTAATTTGTTTCTTGTTGATTATAACTTTCTGGATATAAGACTTGATTGGAACAGGTATTGGTTTTGAGAAGAAAAGCAAAAAGGGGGAGATTGAAAGTGCAGGTTTTCTGGAATTAATGTTAGATAGTCAAATGTTAGACGATGTTGAGATAACATTGAGGATAACATTGAAAGTCGAGAGCATTTGCGAAAACTGTTCTTTAGTTGCCAAAATTAGGTTTTGCCTTTATTCACTTATTAATCAAGTTCCACGGTTTTGGTTGTTTATGTTTATGTCCAGGAAAGTATCTTAAACATAAGGAAGAGCTTTGGAAGATTCCTTACTTGAAGTTTCTATAATTCAAGCTAAGTTGAATAGTTAACTCACATGCTTTCAAAAGAAGGAAACAAGTGAGATGTTCTTTGCAACGCGATTCTTTCCAGGATTCTCCGAATTGAAGAAGATGTGTTACCTTGCTAAAATCAGTAATGAAGGAAACACATATTCTGGAAATATATGAAGTTCACAAAGAAGGCAATTTTCAACAAGGAAACAACAAGAGTTACCAAAACTGTGAACAACACATCTTGGCGTTCAAGACTCAAGAAAACTATAAAGATGTGAAGTTCATCAAGATGAAGACAAGACAATCGTGCCAATAATCCAAGAGATTAATCTTACTTTGTATTGTCTTCATTTTGTTTTGCGAAGTTTTTGTATCAACTGCTTAAGTCTAGTTCATAGAAGTTAAGTAGTTCTTACTTGTCTGCTTCATTGAGTCCGATCAACAAAGAGCGTGAGTGAATTGTTGTGAGGAACATTTTTGATAAAAGCTTTATGGTTATTTCACCTAATGCTCGGAAGTTTTTAATAATATTGAAAACTTCTTAAAATTATATCTTCTTGTGTTCTTACTTCCGCTGCACATTATTATTATCAAGAAGATAAAAATAGAGTTAAGGCAATTCCAGCTTAACTCTCACAAAGTGTTGTGTCAATCCACGGTCCTACAATTTCAGAGAACAAGGAAGAGAAGTTCGAGAAGGAAACAAGGAGAATTACCAACCGTGTACAACACACCTTGAAGTCCAAGTCAAGAACCTATATATAGGTGTGAAGTACATCAAGACAAACACAAGACATGAGCCAATCAATCTGACAGATTAATGTACAGTTGTTGAGTGTTGTCTTGCTTTAGCAAAGTTTGTGAGTTGTGAGAATATATCTAAGAGTGAGGAGCTTTTAGAGATAGTCAAAGCAATTCTTGTGTGTTTTGCTTAGTTCGATTAATTTGAGAGTGAGGAGCTTGAAAATTGAGAGAACGCCTTTTGTTAAAACCTTAAACGGGTTATTTTGCCTACGGCTTGGAAGTTAATATAATCTTATATTCACTTCTTAAACTTGGTGTTTGTTTATTCCGCTGCACTATTACTCTGGTCTGTTGTTAAAGTAACATCACTGAGTTAACAACATACCAATCTGCTGTTAACACTCAAGTGTTAAGTTAACAACAACAACGTATCAACCCGATCCACAATTTCAATTTGGTATCAAAGCCAAGCACCAACTTCACCGGTGTTTGGCATTGATACGACAAGATGGACAACTATACCAGCTGGTTGCCAGTATTGGAGGGTCCCAACAACTATGCCTATTGGAAGATCAGACTCAGAGTCCACATAAAATCCATCGACCTGATAGCTTGGGACGCAGTACTAGAAGGCTACACCATCCCTTACTTGCCTAGACATGGAGATGCTGATCTGGTACCTAAGCCAAGAGGACAATGGACAGCCAATGAGATTGCTCTCTACAACTTCAATGAAAAGGCTCTCAATGCTATTTTTAGCTGGGTAGGTAACCATATGTTCAAACTTATTCAAACTTGTACAACTGCTAAAACTGCTTGGGAAGTTCTTGAACTACATTGTGAGGGTGATGTGGCTGTGAGGGACTCTAAATATAGAAAACTTTTGAAAGACTAGAGATGAGTGAGGATGAAAGCATTGATAGTTATTTTGAGAAACTTCTTGATATTTTTAATCAGTGTCAAAACTTAGGTTTTACCATCCCAAATCAAACCATGGTCTATAGAGCTTTTAAAACATTATCTTCAAAGTTCACTGTCAAAAACATTGCTATGAATGAGTCTAGAGATCTTGCCAACATGGACTTCCAAACATTAATGAACACTTTAAAAGAATTTGAACTAGAATTCCTATGAAAGTCCAGTAAACAACTTGCTTTAGCCTTACTAGGAACTAGCTCAGACTCTACAGGAAGTGATGAGGATGAATATGAGTTGATCTCTTCTAACTATGGAAACATTACCAGGAAGTTTAGTAAATTAGGCTACAAAGTTAAAAATAAAGAAAAACAATCTGGTAATGCTGCCCTTGGTTAAAAGAAATTACCCTCAAAATTTGTGAAGTACATGGCATCTAAAAGCACGCCTCAAGATGCTGAGAAATTGAAGGATGTCCAGTGTTATGAATGTAAGGGGTATGGTCACTTTAAACATGAATGTGCTAACACCCTCAGAACAAGAGCGAATTCTCATTAGGTGTGTGTAGATGACTTCAATAATGCTGACTTTGAATTTGGAACAAGTGCTGATGAACAATCAGAGGAAATCAACACTACTGCACTTTGCACTCGGATCCCTGGTGATGAGAAGACTCCAGAAATTGCCAAAATTCTCAATGTTACTCTAACATTGGAGAACCAACAACAATGATACACAAGTTATCTATGATGTGCTCTCT
The DNA here is from genome assembly GCA_948329865.1 of Linaria vulgaris. Classification (NCBI taxonomy): domain Eukaryota; kingdom Viridiplantae; phylum Streptophyta; class Magnoliopsida; order Lamiales; family Plantaginaceae; genus Linaria; species Linaria vulgaris. Next base: position 6,180,585 of record OX415249.1, on the reverse strand, counting down.
GGTTGTGATGATACTAACTTCGATTGTTTTCATGGCTTAGTTCATCTAGAATAAGAGTACTTCAATGAAGAAGAACTATCTCGTGAGGAAATCCTAGACGATCTACATACAACCTTTCTCAGACTCGAGAGAGAGAATGTCAAACTCATAAAGAGTAACAAAGAACTGAATCATGACATTGAATGTTTGAAGAACATGTTGAAACTCTATGAAAGAGATCTTGACAAAGCTGAAGCTGAGCTGAAAGAGGTAAAGGAAAAACTCAAAAATGACTCACAGATCATAGACAAATGTAATGGAGGTACTTCTAAACTTGATGAGGTACTAAACATGAGTAATACAGGTACATGTGGTCTGGGATTTGTTGAGAAACCTTCCTCTTCTAATGGTAATTCTGCCTATTTAACTACAAGCTTTGTTAAAGAATCTGGTAATATGAGTTCTGGTACCATCAACACTGTAAAAAGCAAACCCACTTTTATCTGTCAGTACTGTTTTCAACCATGCCACATTAACCCATTCTGTAGAAAATTCATAAAAGAATGTGGTAAGAAAACAACCTTTGTGCCCAATGTTAAAACTACAATAGGTTCTGATGTTAGACCAACATTAGGTGCAGGACGGAAAAGTAGGACTTGGGTAGAAAAAGCTAAAACCCCTAAGATTAAAATTGTATGCAATGTTGTTTTCTCTACTGTGTACTCTAACCTTTCAGGTAAGTGGTACTTCGACAGTGGATGCTCAAGACACATGACAGGCAACAAAGAGAATCTTAAGCAAATGATACCTTTAAGTGCTGGGACAGTGACCTATGGAGGTGGCACCAAAGGAACGATTATTGGCAAGGGGATACTAAATGTTGATGGATTCCCACCACTGAAGGATGTGTTGTTGGTAGATGGGTTAAAGGAAAATCTAATCAGTATCAGTCAGCTGTGTGATGATGACTTACTGGTTACATTTGATAAAGTTTCTTGTGATGTTTATGATAGTGATAATGTTCTTGTGATGACAGGTACTAGATCCAAAGATAACTGCTACCTAGCCCAAGAGGAAGCAAAGTGTTTCCATGCCAAAATAGATGAGGCTTCTATATAGCATAGGAAACTTGGACATGTTTACTACAAAAACCTTGAGAAACTGCAGAAAGTTGATGTTATAAGAGGCTTACCTAAGTTGTCTTGTCCAGGTAAGCTTGTGTGTGGTGATTGCCTCAAGGGTAAGCAAACTAGAGCTGTTCATACACCCCTACAGGTACAGATGCTAATCCTAGATCTAGTAGGTGTTTTGAATTATTGCACATGGACTTAATGGGTCCAATTGAGGTAAGTAGTCTCAGTGGTAAGAAATATGCCTTTGTGATTGTAGATGACTTCTCTAGATACACTTGGGTAAAATTTCTTAAAGATAAGTCAGAAGCTTTTGATCAGTTCAAAATTCTTTGTGCTAGTATTAAAAACTTGTATGGCTTCACTGTGACTAAGATTAGGTCTGATCATGGTAAAGAATTTGAAAATGCTAGTTTTGATAACTATTGCAGTGCTAAAGGTATTTTCCATGAATATTCAGCTCCTAAGACTCCTCAGCAGAATGCGATTGCTGAGAGAAAGAACATGACTCTTTAAGAGATGGCCAGAGTTATGCTCAATGCTAAAGATTTATCTAAAAGACTCTGGCTGAAGCTTTAAATACTGATTGTCACATTAGTAACAGGGTGTATCTTAGACCTCGAACTAACATGACTCCGTATGAGCTTTTGAAGGGTGTGAAACCAAATATTGCATATTTTCATGAATTTGGATGTGATTGTTATCTGCTTAATGACAAGGATTATCGGAGTAAATTTGGTCCTAAAAGTGAAAAATGCATCTTTGTAGGATACTCTGCCAATAGTACTTCCTTTAGAGTCTACAATCTTAGATTTAAGACAATTCAGGAATTAGTGAATGTTGTGTTTGATGAGTCCACTCTTGATACAGGTACTGATGACATCCCAGTTTCCAATGTTGAACCAACAGTGGAAACCGAGAATGTTACTCCTGACAATGTTACACCAACATTGGAACTGAAAGCTAGAAACACTGAACGGGAGTCAGGGAACGATGTTAGACTAACACCAGCGAGATCTGATGTTAGACTAACAGCAGAGGACTCTGACTCAGAACATGAAGTTGCCTCTGAACCTAGAAGAGATCCCCCACCTAGGATTCAGAAAGATCATCCAGCATCCCAGGTAATAGGTGAACTCACGGAACGGGTAAGGACACGCATCAAAGAAATACTTGATTATAGAGATATGGTAAAATTCTGTGTCTGTATGAACTTCACTTGTACTGTTGATAATGCCTCTTGTTTTGTCTCCGCCATAGAACCTAAGAATGTGAATGAAGCCCTCCTTGATAACTTTTGGATTAATGCCATGCAGGATGAACTATTACAGTTTACTAAGAACAATGTCTGGAAACTGGTGCCTAGACCACCTAATGTTAATGTAATAGGGACAAAGTGGATATGTAAAAACAAAACTAATGAGGAAGGTGTCATAGTTAGAAACAAAGCTAGACTAGTTGCTCAAGGGTACACACAGGTTGAAGGTGTAGATTTTGATGAGACATTTGATTCAGTTGCTAGGATTGAAACTATTAGGTTACTTCTAGCCATAGCATGCTGTCTTAAGATAAAACTATACCAAATGGATGTAAAGGGTGCGTTCCTGAATGGGCTAATTGATAAGGAAGTATATGTTGAACAGCCTAAAGGATTCACAGATCCTAAGAACCCCAACCATTGTACAAGCTTGAAAAAGCCCTATATGGACTTAAACAAGCACCTAGAGCATGGTATGAAAAACTTACAGAATTCCTCTTAAGTCTTGGCTTTGTTAGAGGTGAAGGAGATAGGACTCTATTTATTTTGAAGAAAGATTCTCATGTCTGTATAGCTCAAATATATGTGAATGACATTGTTTTTGGCTCAACTAACAATTCTATTTTAGAAAAATTTGTTGAATCAATGACAGGGCAGTTTGAGATGAGTATGATAGGAGAATTAAATTTCTTACTTGGTCTCCAAGTAAAACAAACAGGTAATGGGATATTCCTAAGTCAGGAAAAGTATGCAAATAATTTGGTGAAAAGGTTTGAATTGACAAATTCTAAGCCTTGCAAGACTCCCATGTCTTCATCAGTGAAGATATCAAGGGATATTACTGGTGTAGATGTTGATCCAACATTGTACCGTTCAATGATAGGAAGCATACTCTACTTGTCTGCTTCAAGACCTGATATAATGTTCTCTGTTTTTGTGTGTGCTAGGTACCAGGCATGTCCAAAGCAGTCACATTTGATTGTTGTGAAGAGAATCCTTAGATATATATCTGGCACTTTGGCCCTTGGAATCTGGTACTCTTATGACACTAACACAAATCTTGTAGGTTTCAGTGACTCAGACTTGGCAGGTGACACTGATGATAGAAAGTCTACAAGTTGAGCATGTTTTTATCTGGGGAACAACTTGGTCTCATGGTACAGTAGAAAGCAAAATTGTGTGTCACTCTTCACTGCTGATCTGAATACATAGCAGCAGGCAGATGTGTCACTCAGTTAGTATGGCTTAAACACATGCTACTAGATTATTGGTTAGACAGTGATACCTTATTTATGTTCTGTGATAATCTTAGTGTTATAAGCATCTCTAAGAACCCTGTGCAACACTCTAGAACTAAACATATTGATATAAGGCATCACTTTCTGAGAGACATGGTAGAAGATAAGCTCATTGACATTGAACACATTGAAACTAACAATCAACTTGCTGATATGTTCACTAAACCCTTAGATACTGGGAGGTTATTCAGTTTGAGGAATTGTCTTGGCATGTGCATTGTCTAGGGATGTTATTACACCGGTGTTGACATAACACCACTGTCTAGCACTGGTTATTGGTTGTGTTGTATCTAAAATTCTTTTATGTTTCTTTTTTGCATTCTTATTTCTTGCATATTACTTATTTGTTAGAGATTCTGTTTGGTCGTGTGGTTAATATGTATAATTAGCTGAGTTGACTGGTGGATAGGTACATAGCAAGAGTTTTGTAAAGTAAGAACTCTGTTGTTAGTCTATGAATGTTAACCTAACATCTGGGAGAAGTTGGGGTACACAAAGCTCACTACGCTGATGTTATTCAGTTGTGACTTATCCATTTTAGGTTAGACAGAGCATGAAGAGAAGCTGGGGTACATGATGTTGAGAGCTTCATTGTCATTCAGTTGTGCTTATTTTTTTGTCTGTGTCTGTGGCCAAGGTTATGCATGATAGTGATCCTTACTACTGGGGTGTTTTGAAGTTTTGACTGCTTGCATTCAGTAGCATTGTTCACTTGGTATTTCTCTTGTAAACATGTTGGTAAACAAGTGTGCATGAGGAGTTGGGGTGGAGAAGTATATGATAAATGTATTGTCTTCATTCAGTTCCTTTGTACTTGCCTAATCTGTAGCTGATGGTTAAGTTGCTAGGGTGTGTGGGGTCTTGTGCTGCCCACATTCAATGATAAAACTATCCTTTAACATTCACTAGTTTTTGTTCAAAAGAGTTCATGATTTTTGTAAAAGATAAATTGATATGTCCTGATCCTAGTCAATAAACTTGTGTATACTTGGTTACCATCACCCAATATTGATCTAACATGGTTGCATTCATTCTAGTTCTGCATTATTTCCTTATGTCAGTTTGGGCTTAGGGGGAGTAGTAATCCTGGGAATCATGTGTTGAGGCATACTTCGTGGGTGATCCACTGCAGGTCAAACACTATGTTTTGTGATCTTATATACTGTGGGAGCATCTTTTCCCTGGATATATACATCCACTCTGTGTTTTCCTGTCTGATGTGTTACTTATTCATACTGATGATCTTAAACTATGTCTTTGTACCTATGTACTTGGTTGAGGTTTCAGATCAGTATACAGGAATATCTCACGCGCTCACATGATGTATCTTTGGATGAAGCCCTGCACCTACAACTTTCCTCCCTGATGTTAACTTGCCAATGTTAGTTCAACATTGTAACATTGTAACTTATAAGTTTTCAGGTTTGGAGATTGCTCTGGTTTCGTGTTAATCTAACAGTGACACGTGGTAAGGTAAACATTGGTATGATTGTGTGACAGTGGTCCGATTATTTTGGTAACATGTTACAACACCACTATCACTATTCTTCAGCTGATTATCAATATTCTCTGCAAATCAAGTTTCTTCTTTTCTTCTCTAAATCACTCTAACAATGCCACACAAGTCTTCCGTTGATGCTCTTGTAGATGTTGCTGAGCAGATTGAGCAACCTGTACGCCGCAGTACCAGACAAGCAACCACTGAAGCCATCGCCACCGCCGCACCAAAGAGGAAATCCACCTATCAACACCGCAAGGGCAAGAAATCCGCAAAGGGTGATGTTGGTTTAACATCAAAAACTGCGGAGCAAACCTCCACTCCCACCAACGATGAAAACGAGGTAATGATGGCTTGCCCTACTCAAGATATTACTGCTGAAATTGGTATTGAGGGGGGGGGGGGGGGGAGAAAGAGGCCCCTGTTGTTGCCGTGTGTGAGTCTGAGGTTTTGCATGAGGTCCCTGAGGGTAATGGTGGGGATGAGTCTATGGTTGTTACTGATGAAGGTGAAAATCTAGAGGTGAATGATGAGCCGTCTGAGGCTAATGTTGTTGAGCATGTTGTTGCTGCTGATATGGATACTCTTCATGAGGAAGATGATCAGGTTGAGGAGACTGTGGCTAAGGAGGTTACTACTGAGGGTAACCAATATGTTGAGGATGAGGGTAACAATCAACCTGAAGAGGTTGATAGAGAAGAAGAAGAGAGCCTGACTCTCTATGCCTTAGCTACTGCTGCTAAGAAAAGAAACGGGAAGCAGGTGGTTGTTGAAACTTCTGAGTCTGAGTCAGAAGAAGAAAAAAAGGAAGAAGATGATAAGGAGGAAGAGGAAGATGAGGAAGTTGAGGAAGAAGACCAACTGGTAGATGATGACCCTGCTGATGTTACTCCAACATCGGGCAGTGATGAGTATTTTGATGTGCTTGATGAGGAGTACCCCAAGAAGCCTTATTTTGGCTTTTATGTGTCTGCTGAGGCTGAAGAACGGTGGGAGGCTTATCAAGGCAGGGTTATTCACATGGAGAGGAACATTGATGAGGAGATGTTCAAGAAAAATAGGCTGTTTGAATTGCTTGAAGCTAGGGGTGTGTTGGGCTCTGTGATGAACCAGTCATCATATGTCCCTGATGTGATCAGAGAGTTCTACATGAACCTCTCTCAGCGGGTGTGCCACCAGGGCTCTCCCAAGTTTGGTAAAGTTTGGGTAAGGATGACTGTCTATGACATTAGCCCTTCTGTGATCAATGAAGCTTGGGAACTTCCTGATCTTGAGGAGAGAGAGGATCCTAGCATGGATGAGGTGATTACTGACCTCACTGGTGTACTCACAAGGAAGTGGAATGATAGTTTTCCAACTACAAAGCTGACATCCTTAAGTGTTGTACTTCACAAGCTCTCTAGCTACAACTGGCTGCCTTCTTCCAACACCACTGTTATGACAAAAGAATCTGTAAAGTTGGTGTACAAACTAAAAAATGGGCTAAGTGTGAACATAGGGGAGAAAGTTCTGAGGCACATGAGGGAGGTCACAACAAAGGCAAAGGGAATCATTTCATATCCCTCTCTGATATCCAGCATTCTGGTGAAGCAAGGCTTCAAGACCAAGAAGTCAGAAGGCTGGATCAAGAACAATGCCAAGATGATCATCACCAGAAGCTACTTCACTCAAGTCAGGATTCAAGACTTGCCCTGGAATCCCAATGCAGAAGCTGGTCCAAGCAGGAAGAAGAAGAAGAAGAAGAAGAAGAAGAAGAAGACCATCAAATTTGTTGCCTCTTCTGTTCCAGTTGCAAGTGGTGATAGCTGCTCTGTCATTGCTGATGCATTTGTGGAGGAGACTCTGGTTTGGCTTGATAGAGAGTATAAAGATACCCAAAGAGAGATAGCAGACAAGCAAGTGAGGTTGCAGGACATTGACAGCCTCAGGAAGCATTTGAAGGATCTTCCTTGCTCACAAAAAGGGGGAGAGTGGATCAAATTCAAAAATTTCTGAGTTCTTTTAATTTTCTGTTTTTGATGGCAATATGAACAATTCTATTTTCTTTGCATTTTTCTGTTTCATCAAGAAGTGTGTTCCTTGCTACTAAGTATGGTATGTAATTAAGTACTTTTTCTACTCGTACTTAGTGTTTCTGCTTATGCTATTTGAACTGTGGTTACAAAGTACTAACTCTATTTTGCAGGTGTTAACTGTTCTTTGATGTTAAGCTAATATTGAGATGTTCAATGTTAGAACTTCTGTTTGGACTCAATGTTAGTTCAACATTGACAAAGATGGATGTTATGACAACATTGAAAGTATCACTGTTAGAATAACATTGAGTTGGTCCCTTCTGATATTCAGGGGGATTGTACTTAGTTTTCCATTATAGAAGATAGTGAAGTTTTTCTGAATAACTTGATCTGATTAGAACATGTTCTTAGGTTTTGTGATTAAGGCAAAAAGGCGGAGATTGAAAGTGCAGGTATTCTGGCAATGTTAGATTAACATTGAGAAGTCAATGTTAGAGTAACATTGCTGAAGCAGAATCCAATTTACAATCTTGTTGTCATTTATTACTATTGTTTTGCCTTATTCATTAAACTAATTGAGTTCCACAGTTGTGATTATCTTTGATTATTATTCAGGAAACAAACTTGTCATAGGTTGGACGCTCAAGTTTCCAAGAAGGAAAGTTTCCTTAATTAAGCAAACCGCTCTACAAAGAAAGAAGAGTTCGAGTGCAACTAGGAAAGCTTTCCAAGTTGAAGTCTTGATTTGAAGAAGGAGTCTATCCTTAGTTAGATCACTAACGAAGCAACTATTATTCAAGAAGGACTGCGAGAACAAAGAAGAGACGTTCGAGAAGAAAACAAGGAGAATTACCAACCGTGTACAACACACCTTGAAGTCCAAGTTAAGAACCTATATATAGGTGTGAAGTACATCAAGACAAACACAAGACAAGAGCCAATCAATCCGACAGATTAATGTACAGTTGTTGAGTGTTGTCTTGCTTTAGCAAAGTTTGTGAGTTGTGAGAATAGATCTAAGAATGAGGAGCTTTTAGATATAGTCGAAGTAATTCTTGTGTGCTTTGCTTAGTTCGACTAATTTGAGAGTGAGGAGCTTGAAAATTGAGAAAACGAATTTTGTTAAAACCTTAAACAGGTTATTTTGCCTACGGCTCGGAAGTTAATATAATCTGATATTCACTTCTTAAACTTGGTGTTTGTTTATTCCACTGCACTATTACTCTGGTCTGTTGTTAAAGTAACATCGCTAAGTTAACAACATACCAATCTGCTGTTAACGCTCCAGTGTTAAGTTAACAACAACAACGTATCAACCCGATCCACAATTTCAACCTTCTTCGATTTATCATCAAGATCCTTATAGATGTTTATCTCGTCCAGTGCATCAACAAATCCTTGTTGAACTAATAATGCTTGCATTTTCAACCGCCATAAACCAAAATCGTTTTGCCCCGTAAACTTTTCTATATAAAATTTTTCCTTCGCCATGATCAACTCAACGTTGACCGCACCAATTTGTAGTGAAATCTCTCAATGGAACGCAAAATTACCGAATTTAAATCACAATTGAATCGCACAAATCGAACAAACAAAATATGAATACACTACAAAAAAAACGTCTAATATGGCCAAAATAATTGTCATAATAGGCTACAAAATCGTCACATAAGGCTGGTTATGACGAAAATCTGCACCTTTGGAGTTGTCGCTTCAGGCCCCTCACAATAGGGTTCTAATGACGATATTTCCGTTCGTCACAACAGCTTGTGACGAAATGACCATTAGTCACTACAACCTTCACTCTTGTGACGATAATTTCACCACAATAACCAATAATTTTTGTCACCACAAGCCCATTTCGTCACAACAATTTGACATTTGCATAGGATTTTCGTGAAGAATGTTGTGTAACAATAGCCTTATGACTGTGGTGACGACACTTTCGTCACAAGGTAAGCAACTATACTAATTCTCTCGTGACAATAATTTCGCCACAAGAGAGTTATACGTTTCACAGCCTAAAATGACAAATTCATTGTCATTACAGTGTTTTACATATTCATCACAAGAGCTTGATTTGTTTTTTAAAATAATTGTTATAAGCTCTAATATGTACTGTTGATACACAAATCTAATATTCAACCAATTAACAAGAATAATTAAAAAAATCATTGAAACAACCACACTAACAAAAAATTATCTTCAATTAAATGAACAATAGAAGTATCAAACACTATATGTGCATAATACTAAGTATCATGCCAAAATACGCATAATTAAATCAAAGTTACATTTTAAATGCTAGGTACTACTAGGAAAACTATGAAGATTCAACACGTATTAGACAACTATCCTTCCATGTTTCTTCAACTCATTCAACACGAGATGTACCTTCATAAACAAAACAAAGTGACATTAGTAAGTCAAACAAATATGTAAGAAATCATTCGATCAACATGAACATATATAAAATGATATTTTCCTTTTGCAACAGACCAAACAACTCAAAACTACACCTATAAGATGAGAAATATAGAAAAAAAAATTATTTGAACAACTTCAAATATGCATCACTGGATATATCTAGCGAAATCATCTCACTTTTTATCCTCCAAAAATAAATATACATGTTGTAGTACTCAGACCAGTTCAAATATGTATGTTGTACATGGAAACTTACAGATTCAAAAATTGCCATATACCATACCAAAGACCAAACATCATATTATATTCAAGATCAAACAGAAAAGTGTACTTACAATGTAAGTACCGACACAAGCTAAAGCATCCCATCACATATATACTCTTTCATATCCCCAACACTTTTACCAAGAACTCCATCTTGTAGAGCATCTTTTTTTCTCATTTGCTCCTGTAGTTCTATAGTAAGAAATCTGATTATGAAAAAAACTACATAAAAAGTTACACACACACACACACCACACACACACACACACACATATATATATATATATATATTAGATATTACACATATAGTCGATGAATAAATTTAAAGTGTACCTTGCAGTATTTATGTTGTTATCCCTCATCGTTATTATTTTTCTCTTCTTCGTCATCCTCCAAATCCTCCAAACCAACAATTTATCAAAAACACTAAGCAATCAAAACAAACTCCAACAAAAGCAAAAAAACAACATATACAGAAGCAAGGGACCAAAAAGTAGAAAAAGACACTACCATTGAACTACCTAAGAAATAGATTCATAAAACCAAATGGTTGATAACATCCAAAATAGCAGACTAAACCAGCACGTGTGGTTCTTTCACACGCCAAATTACCAGCCCATGGAGTTGTCCTAATGCATACAAAATAATCAACCCCAACCACAAAAATATAGTGGCAACTCTGCCTACATACCACCAGGAGACCAACAACTTCAAAAAGACAAACAAGACAAAGTTTAAAGGTCGTTGAATCGCCAGGAGAAGTACATATACAAAAGCACATCAAATGTCGAACAAGACAAATGACGTTGTACTCTGTTATTACTGCCGGAGAAGAAACGCGGCAGAAATAAGAGTGCGACTGAACTGGAACAGTCGCTGAAAAAAAATATTATAATTTTTGGATCAGAAAATTCTTTGGCTCGATACCATGTTAAAGTAGAGAAGATTTGTGTGAATGGCTTGATTATTTAGCCATGGATTGTATTCAATTTATAGAGTACAAAATGATACAAGAAAGGTAAGATTACACTAATTACACAAATTGATCTACCAACCCTAATTGATCCTCTAACTAATCTTTTTATGTAATCACACTATGTAAGGAAGGATAATATTTTACAGATGTTTTGATGGTGAAACATCATCATGCTTTGCATGGAACGCACACTCTCAAATTACTTTACCAATTGCAATTAAATTCAGGATATCTATGCAAATATCATTCTCTAATTTCACTACAAAAAAAAAATGTACCTCTTTGGGAGGATCTAGCAGTTTGTCAACGATTATCTTGATTGTAGCTGAATCAATCACATCCCATGTTTGGCCATTCTGGAAAGCATGAGCTAACCATCGGAAGAATGAGCATTTGCATGACAATTGACATTTTACAAGCCATTTGCTTTCTTTACCTGCATGAGTTCGTCAAGGTTCCAGGTATTAATAAGCATAGATATAAAAGTTATAAGAAGAACAAAAATAAGAGCCGACTATTATTCTAAATGGTAAATATACCGTCCCATAAGAATTTTGATACATTATTCTACATCCCAACCATTAGTGGAAGTGTGGAACAAATCCAAATTTAAGAGAATTAACGAGCATAGAAACCCGAACCCTTTTTAGCGGGAATTACCACTCATTCTCAGACAATCCCGGATCTCTACATAGCTAGAGGAACAAGAGCCCAAAGTTAAGAGTCCCCCAAAAAACACTAGTACATCACCAACTTAAGATGCAACAATATGGTTTGGCACTCCTTTTAACACGTACGGACCCATAGTTAAGAGATAAATTACGAGAAAAAGAAGGATATTAAACATAACTAAAGAAAGCTTTGGAGCACGATGTGACTTACTGCTAACGGAACATATTTTCACTTAGTGCATGCAACTGTCCTACCACCCAATAAAACAATTCACAAGTCAGCACCAAAGTTCAGAAATTGAATTATCTCCAGCTACAATCAGCTGAGAAATTGGGACCTACTATTCACTGATAAGAGTTTACAACTAAACTGTTCTCGTCAGCAATTCTGTCAAATTCAGTCGCTTTAAAGTTCTTACAATTTAATAGTGGGATCTTATAATTGCAAAATATATTTGTACTAGAGAATCATTGTCCGGGGCAATGATCAATAGTTGCTCCTTGCAGTCCAGCTATCATAAAACTTAAGCAAATGCCGATTAGAAGTGAGTAACTAAACTTCAAAACTGCAACATCCCTCATAAAAAGAAAAAAAAACTGATGCAGGTCCCAATTGGCTTAAATTAATCATTAAGGACCTTCAAATAATTTTTTTGAACCCAAGATCCTTCGTAGCTGCAGTAAGCTTGTCGTGACTTTTGCTAAGTAGTTTATCTTGAGGATAGAATAATTCTCCTTTCATCCACACTTTGAGTCCTTCGCAGCCAGTACTACACCACACTTAAGTAGGGAATTCCCAAGTAGAAGGTTTGAGCTATCCTGTTTGCTCCTCTTTCTCATAATATAGAATACTAATAAGTCTATAATGATGATTTAATTCCTCCAAATAGAGATACATTTGTCCCGAATAGAATTCCAAGTATGGAAGGTGTAAAAGTGAGAAATGTGCAAAGCCAATAGGCTGACTGAGTAGATTCAAAGGAAAGACATCGTAGATATATAACCACGTTTGGAAAACAAATATATACTTCTCAATAGCCATAGAAAAACTGCAGGACTGAATTGGACGTTATGTCAACTTACTTGCATTTGGTTCAGTTCCTGCTCTTTCTGTAAGAGGGAAATTCTACTTGGGGACTTCCACAAGAGAAATAACCCATCGACAACCAAACGATTACTATGCAACCAGCCATGCATCACTTTAACAAGAGTCTTAACCAGAGCAAGACCCTGAAAATAAGCATCTGATGTGGCACCAGAGGTCGCATCGAAGTGAACAGCATTTTCAAACTTGGGAGTTATGATGTTTTCATCAACCATTCATGAACTGGAAGGGTTGGAGGATCCCTGAGCTGCCTCGCCCTTTTGCAAAAGATCAAGAAATGCACTAGCAATTATCTTCTCTGGTGACTTTGCAGGTTCTTCTCTCAAAGGTTGGCCAACATCAGATAGTATTATATACATAAATCTAGATAATTGGAATTGAACACAAATCAAGAAATAAAATTACTTAATAAATTCCTACTAAACATAGGCCTACAATGAGCTTGCACATCTATCTTCTATTTACCTCCTAAAGTACTTGGGCTGGCATAATCGAGCAAGAAAATATTCAACAGCAGCTGTAGGATAGCGATTGAGAAATTTAGTTGGGGGCAGCCAATATGGACTGTTGATCTCACTATAAAAGTGTGCAGGAGGTAGAGCAGCTTCTAAGTCAATAGACAAAGTTACAAGTTCGTCAAGAAACTTTCCAGCGGCAGATGGAAGAAGGTGGAAGAGCTCGATAATAGCTGCAACAATATTCAAGTAGAATCATAAAAGCAACAAGTGCACACATGACCGGAGAGGGGGAAGGGGGTAATATCATGTGTAGCCACTAAAAGGTATGAAGCCTTTGTGCCACTCACCAGAAGCTATTTTAGGTTCCTCGCCACCCTTCCAGGACTTTTGACACTCCATCTTTTAAGATGCTCCAACAATTTACCTCCTAAGGTAACATTGAACCAGTTAGAAAGAAGTTCAAGCAGTCGGGCAAGACCTTGCAAAAGAGGCGTGCTGAGATTTTTGGTATGTGCCAAATAAACTAATATAGGCCTCAAGCTGCTCTGAAGAAGTTCATTCGGCATCATTTGCTGTAAAATAACCTAGAAGATCAACAGAAAAAGAAAATCAAAGAAATCAATCCAACAGCAATTAGTTGGCATTAATATATCTTCAGAAAAAGAAAAAACACACTAATGTCCATTATTTGCACTTCTACTTGGGGCACTTGATCTCCCCCGTCTTTGTGAATTGCTAATCTTCTTAAACTGCGGTCTTGCCGACATCTACAAAAATGAATAACAAGCGTGTTATCACTTTCATGAACAAAATAAGTTAGATAGATAATTGTTCAAATGAGTTTAACTTATGTATTAGATCACAAATCCAGTAATCTTTGTCAATCATAGCACTTTTTCTTCTCCAATGTTGTGTTCATAGAAAGCAATACAACCACGATGCGAAGATGAGATTCATTGAACAAAGAAAATTGCAAAAATATGAAAAGAAAACTGAATAAAGTGCTGCAACTACCACTCAAAGTTAATGAGAATCTTCACGGGAGATCTTTTACCAACTCAAACAACTTGACAGAAATCCAAAGGATGATTAATCAAGTTTGCTAATTCAGTAACCAAATATAGAGATGCAGTTCTTTTGTATCAAGATAGATGAAATTGATCTAAGGAATTCACATAATGTAACTCATTGTTTTCCTGTAGACTACTCAAGCGAGGATATTACAGAACAAACCAATGATATAATACGCAACAAACAACATACGACGAATATTGCCACATTGAACACATTTTTCAGTTAGGAAAGAGCATATATCACACCCTTACAAATTACATTTACATGACATATCTCCCACTTCAGCTTAGCTTAAAAAAAAAAAAAACCCTTAAAATGCCACTGCGCAATACTACAAACAGTTGGTGGGCAAGAATTCTCCCAAGTAAACACCCAATTTTATACGTGCATAAAATTGCAACTTGCAACCCAATAGAAATCTCGATTCACTTGTAGCAGAAAAGAAATTGAACCCAAACACTAAAACATCATAAGAAGAGACATAAGGTTTAAGACTCTTAACTCTAACTACAATTGACCACTAACATTCAATCTTGAGTAAAAAACAGAACTCTAACTGAAAAACAATACAAATGAAAAGAATGATTATTACCTTTGATGCTCACAAACGCAAGAAATTCGAGAAAGCTAGGGCTCACGTGAATATTTCTTTTGGGGAGACCATATGAAAAACCTTAGGAAGCTAGAAGCAAGAAGGGTTTGTGAAAATATTGGAGGGAATAAGGGTTTGTGAAGTGGAGGGAAGAAGGGATGTTCTAGAAAAGTTCCCTCCACTATCTATTTTACCAAACACGCTCTCTTCCTTTTTTTTTCTACTGAATGAATACGCTTTCTTCTTTGTTTCTTTTGGTGTGAGAATTCCTTTTTTATTATTATTATTATTAAGTGTAGTACGCCAAGCTTTCTTCTCTATGTTTGATAAGGATTCCTTTTTTCTTTATTTTTTTTATTATTAAGTGTGGTAAATCCATTTTATGGTAAATTACACTTCAAGTTCAAGAAAAGGCATACATTTAAGCCCAACCATATATTTAAGCCCAAATATTATTTTACTTAGATTAGTCTTGTACATATATTGTTACTTTTATAGTAAGTCTTTATAATCTCTTCTAATTTTGTTAAAATACAAACTATCATTAACATAAATAAACCATAATTGTTATTAATATACTATCAAGCAAATATTTTCTTGTATTTTGTTTTATTATGTCTAATATATATGATTATTTGAAACAATTTGGTAACTTGTTAAAATGAAAAGAATAAATATGAATATTAAATAATTGGATTTTGATATACGCATATTATATATATATAATTATTGGTACAAAATATCAACGTATTTAGACATAACCTATCTAATAGTCTTTAAAAAAAAACATTTCGCGGTATCTGTACACTGTCGGATACGAATCTCCATCTCCGGGTTCCTAGATTATGTTAACTAATACTTTCATAGAACTAACAAATACAAAATATATTTCTAAAATTACTAATGTACACTATTATGACTAAAAAATTAGTCACAACACCAAAAATATGTGTGGCAATTAATTTCGTCACTGTTTATGTCACGATACAGTTGGCGCCAAATAGAGATTTGTTTTTGCGCAAATTTGCTGTGACTAACTCTCAAAATTTCGTCACTATATACAAATTGTTGTGCCAAAAATATATTTCGTCACATTAGAAATTAATATTGTGACGAAAAGTATTTTCGTCGCCACAGACGAGGGTGTTGTGACGAATTTATTTTTCGCCACAATAAATTGTCACTATAGATGATTTTTTTTGTAGTAATAACAATCACAGCAAAGAAAGTAACCAATCACAAAAAACACACGCAATTTACTTAGTTCGGCGTTCTAGCATCAATGTGATGAAGAACCCTAATCCAAGGGAGAAATAGAGGTCCAATTTTTATTGATTTTGAAGAGTACAAAGTTGTATCAAAAATAAATATGAATCGGTTGCGTAACAGAGTATATATACTGAGGCCGTTATAACTAACTCGCATGAAGCTCACGGCCCACTTGAATTAACTGTCTGCCCTAATCTGACTCTCGCCGCACAGTTACAACAGTCACTCTCTCGGTTGCAACAACTATACAAGCTTTCACTGCTACTCAAACTACCCTAGTTGCAACTATGTTCAAGATGGTAGAATTATGGAAATACCACTGAGCTAAAGTCACTAATTCCCACAGAGTCAAAATGAGGGTCAAAAACCCATTTTGTCCTTTAATTTGGCACCTTAACCAAAATCGTCCCTTAACTAGTCACCTCGCCAAATTCGTCCCTTATGTTGGTTTTTCGGTCCATTCACCGGCCCAACATAAAATTTGCTCGGTAAATGCTTACGTGGCCACCGGTTGACCAAACCCGACCCGGTTTGACCTACGTAATTACGTTTTAACCACCTGGAAATTCCACATAATTAAAAAAAATGAAAATTAATGAAATATTAAAGCAAAACCCCGCGAATAAGGACGGCTCCCAACATTCAACTTCGTACTTCTTCTCTCTCTGCGCTGCCGCATCGTCCATCGACGATTTGGCCAAAATCTCACCGTCAATACTCCGGTCGTCATTCATCGAAGCTAAAAAATGGCGAGGAGTGCTAAAAAGGCGAAACCAAAGACTACAATTCGACAGTCATCAAAAAACGAAGAACCCATTCCGATTTATGGTAAGATTTGTAATGCATGTTTTAGAACATTATGGATTTACTCATTGACGAACCTTAATTGCGTACAATTGCTTTTAATTGTTACTGTACTTCGTGTTCCCCAAAACACTAAACCCTAATTTTGCAAACTTGACCTAAGCCCTAATTGAATCTGATTTCCCCAAATTTGAGCTAAACCCATTCATTACAAACACCAAATTCAAATCATTGTCTTTAATTTAACTTGATTGTCTATGCATTATGTTTTCCCCAAAGAAGTAAACCCTAATTTAGCTTTGTGATTTCCTGTTCCAGCCTCTGGAGACTTGTTTGTTACTGTCAAATTCTACTATGGAGGCAAAATGATGTCTGATGGGTTGGCTCAATATGAAGGGGGCCAGAAGTGTGTTGTAGATTATGTTGGGTATTCATCAATTAGCTTGGAGGGTTTGCAACAGCTTTGTGAAGAGATGGGTTTCATATGGGTGAAAGGGATGTATTTAAAGCAGCATAGTGGCTTTACAATGATTGAGCAGGACAGTGATATTAAGACTGTCTACTTTGGTTGTCTGAATAGTAGGGTGATGGAAATTTATATAGACTGTGATGGAAAGGAAGATAAAGAAACTGAAAGTGAGGATAACACTAATGAGGATAATGCTACTCAGATTGTAGATGAAGATGAATATGTTGATGAAGAAGACATTGAGTTGGATTATTTCTCTGATGGTTCATATGGAATGGATGATGAATATGAAATGGGTACAGCGATTAATGAGTCTGCTGTTGACAACATGTATGAAGTTAATGTTGGTGAAGCACAAAGCAATGGTGAGGGTACTTCAGGTCTGCAAGGTGAAGAAGTTACTTCAAATGGGAAAGGGAAAGGCAATTCTGGTAGGGTATCTAGAAGAAAAGGTAGGAAACAGAAGAATGGGTCTGGTATTGGCTCTGGTTCTGATGTAGCAGATCAGATTGCTAAGGACACATAAACTAATCACACAAATGAGATAGTTGATGAGTCAAACCTCAGAAAAGTGGTTGCACCCAACAAAGGGAAGGAGAAAGTTCATTTAAAAAAGAAGAATATGAACTATGGGTTGTCTGATACAGATGAGGGTGATGAAGAAAACATTAACCTCAGTGAAGATGATTTTGAGAGTTTAAAGGGAACTGATGAAGAGGATAATGGCACTAAAGGTGAACTGTTTGATGTGAAAAATTTGATGAATCCAAAGCTGAAGCTAAAGATGAGGTTCACCTCTAAGAAGATATTGAAAGATGCCATTACATCTGATGCCATTAATCTGCAAAGGAATATTGAGTTTCCCAGAAATAACAAAGAAAGACTATATGCCAGGTGTAGAGGGCAGGACTGTGATTGGAGGATCCATGGAATTAAGGTAAAAGGAGAAGCAGGGACCTGGATCATAAACAGATATGTCTGGAAGCATAGGTGCCCTGCCACAACCAATGTAAAGAATCTTAGCTCCACATGGATTGCAAAGAGATATCTTCATGTCTTTGCCTCTGACCCAAGAAGAAATGTTAAGGCATTTTGCATAGATACTAGAAGGGATCTTGGGATTGAGTACTCTGTGAACATTGCATACAAGGCAAAGATCAAAGCACTAAGAGAACTAAATGGAGATCCTAAAGAACAATATGCTAGATTATGGGATTTTAAAGCTGAGGTGGAGAGGAGTAATCCAGGTTCACTGGTTCTATTGGGTACTAACATACAAGATGGTCAGAACAAATTTGACAGATTTTATATGTGTTTATGGGCTCTGAAGCAAGGCTTCTTGACAGGTTGCAGGCCTATTATAGGTGTGGATGGAGCCCATTTAAAAGGACCACATAAGGGCATCTTGTTGACAGCTGTGGGAGTAGATGCAAACAACAACATATACCCTTTTGACTGGGCTGTTGTTGAGGTGGAAAATGAGGCCAATTGGCACTGGTTTTTGGCAGTACTGAAATTAGACCTTGGAATAAAAAGAAATGATCAATGGACCTTCATGTCTGACAAACAAAAGGGGTTGTTAAATGCATTTCAAAGTGTATTTCCAGGAGCAGAGCACGGGTTTTGTGTGAGACACTTACATGGAAACTTTAAGAAGGCAGGATTTATTGGTGATGCTTTGAAGGATGCACTATGGAGGGCAGCCAGGGCTACAACATTCAATGAGTGGAAAGAAAAGATGGCTGATTTGAAGACTATCAGTGCTAGAGCATGGAAATGGTTGGATGATAAACCCCCAGAAAATTGGACAAGGTCTCATTTCAGCAATAAACTGAAGTGTGACATACTATTAAACAATGGGTGTGAGGCATTCAATGCATGTATTCTACATGCTAAGGAAATGCCAATACTCTCCATGGCTGAGTGGATAATGCAGTATGTTATGAGTAGGCACCAAAAGAACAGAGATTTGGCAAGGTCAAAGTGGGATGGTGAGTGGTGCCCGAAAATCAAAAAGATTGTTACAAATTTCCAAGAGAACCATGCCAGAATATGCAGACCTAAGAAGTCTGATGATCAGCACTATCTGGTACAAGATTTTAATGCAATTGAGTGGGCTGTTGATCTTGCTGCCAAGACATGTGGTTGCAGAAAATGGGACATAAGTGGCATCCCATGTATTCATGCTGTGAGTGCAATCAATGCACAGGGGTTAAATGCATACAACTTTATTGATCCCAGTTATTCTGTTGGACACTATTTGGAGGCATATGAGAGGCATGTGCTACCTATGAATGGGAGAAAAGACTGGAGAGCTACTGACTTAAGTCCAATTGAACCGCCCAATAATGGAAGAACTGCTGGGAGACCAGAGAAGGTAAGAAGGGGTGAACCAGGAGAGAAACCTAAAAAGAAAAGAAGGAAGTGTAGAGGAAAACCAGTTGAAGTATCCAAAGAAGATCCCACCAGACTTACTAGAGATCAGAAAACAGTCAAATGCTCATACTGTCAAGAACTTGGTCATAACAAAAGGGGATGTGAGAGGAGAAAAGATGATGACTTGCTGAATCCTGCAGACACAGCTGAGCAACCAGTCAACAATAATACAGAGGAGAATGGTGAACAACCATCCAACAATAACGAGGACCAGAACATAAACCTTCAAGTAGAGAATGAACTCCAGGATATAATAGTTGAGCAACTTGATGGTGATGAAGCTGGTGTTAGTCTTCCACCTCATGAGGTGGATTTGACAGGATCCCAACCTGCAGATCCTGATTGCACACAAGAAGCCCCAGTTCATGAGGTAAATGTGCATTTTTTTTTTATATCATATCATATGTATAATTGAATATTTGACTAATATCAGATCATATGTGTAATTGTCATTATACAGAACCATGATAGCTTTCCTGATGGTTCAATAAATGTGGGAGCCAATGAACCTGCAGATCATGTATGCACAGAAGAAGCTCCAATTCATGGGGTAAATGATATGGGTGGCAATGATGATGATGTAACAGCTGAGATGCTGAAGATAGCTGAGGTTCAGAAAAAAGTTAAAACAAAGCTTATGATGGCTGCAGTTGATCGTTGGTTGAATGTAAGTGTTATTTGCATGACTCATTGGACAGAAAGTTATTTATTGTAGTCATTTGAACTAACACTGACTCATTGGACATAAAGGAAAAGGTCCTAGTAATGTGCCTGATTCAGTGAGTTGCAAAAAGAGAAAGACCATACAAGAGCAAATTTCAGAACTTGATTTTGCTACAAGACAAAGAGCATACAAAGTATACACAACTGGATGCCCTTCTATAGCGGATCAGATGCAATCAAGTGGCAGACAAGGGGAGAATAATTTGAAGAAAATTACTGGAAGGAATGGAAGACCTGTAATGTTCAAGGTTGCAAATCATGGAAAGAAGTGGAAGATTTAAGGAATGGAAGACCTCTTATGAGGGCAGTTTTTCTGCTGCATTTTGACTAATCAGTGTTTATTTGCATCAGTGAACATACAATGCCTATTATTTTGGATACAGCTTATGTAAGGCTGGTATTTTGTTTTGTGGATACAATGCCTGTTATTTTGGATACAACTTATGTAAGGCTGGTATTTTGTTTTGTGGATACAATGCCTGTTATTTTGGATACAACTTATGTAAGGCTGGTATTTTGTTTTGTGGATGCAATGCCTGTTATTTTGGATACAGCTTATCAGGGTTTATTTAGCTGGAGTGTTGTTTGGTTTTAGACAGTTACAAATACAGAAGTTCTAACATGATAGACATTCAAATAGGCTTTTAGCCAAATTCAGCATTGATCTTAATATGATCACTATAGTTATTGGTGACCATCAAAGGATCAAATTTATTAGGAAATAACAGGAAACAACAAGGATTCAAAACATAATTCTAGTCTAGCAGAATAGCCTCAGGGATTGCTCCAGTGGCTTCTTCTGTAAGGGGTTCAGGAGCTTCCAAAACAGCTTCTTCAGGCAACAGAGCACATTCCATGTACTGGAACAGTTCGAATAAAAGGTCAGCATTCGCAAGGCCGTATATTCGGAAGTATCGATCGTACACGGTCTCCTGTGAATGATATAAAACCGTTAATAAAAGTGTGAATGATATAAAAGTAAGCAACGATTAATGAATAAAATTCAATTACCCCAGTCATGTCGTATAGTTCATCGGGTTCAACATTATAGTTTGGACCAATGAAATGGATGAAAGGACGCTCCATAAACTTGCAAAATAGTTCATACTTGTTCCTACATATCTTTAGTATTCTTGTGATCCTTGAAATTGGGAAGGGATCGGCAGAACCTTTCTCCATTTCAAAATGCAAGTACCTCAAACTACGCCTTAAAACGTTCGGCTCACTAAATCGATGCCTCTTACCATATTCACAAATAGTCGTTAGGAGCTCTAGTTCCACCTCATCATTAGTACAAGGATCCCTAAACAAATGCTTAAGCTTTTCGTCGGGGATGTTCTCCATACTTTTAGTATCATGCAAAACAAGATATAAAAGAATCAAGCAACATTCCTAAAACATAAAAATATTAAGAAAAGTCTTTAAACATAAGCATTAAACTGTCAAGAGTACATGACACAACATAATCATCACACTCAGTCAACACTAAACACTGCAACTACTTGCTATAATAAAACAGGAACAAAAAAAAGCAAATCATCATAAACATCACAAACACAATCGACCACGCGACACGTCAACATATTAAGGCAGTCTTAGTCACATTGGGATTCTGCAATAACTCTTTCACAACATGGCCATCAAGCACTCGACCAGGCACAGGCACAACATTAGAGGTAGTGGAATCGGAATTCTCTTGATCATGATTTTCAGATACAATGCCTGTCCCTGTTGATCTTTTATTCAGACTTGCTGAAGAACTTGGGTTCGAAGGATACATAAACGCACGTAGTCTAGCATTTTTATCCAAGTGAAGTTCGTTAACCCAAATGAAATAATTGGGATGCCGAACTCTCGCTGGACATACGTAGTAGAATACCCCGGGCCGAGTGGAATTTACCCCAGCCCTACCGTATATCATTATCCCACGTCCACATTGACAGGGAAATTGGTAGACCATCTACAATAAAACCAATATTTAAATAACCATTGTAAGATATACATTCGTAAAGAACAAAACCAACAAGTTATTCATTGAAACATCCAGAAAAACAGAGCATTGCAAGGCCGAAATCGATCCCTAATTGTCAAATGTCGAATCCCTAATTGTCAAATGTCGTAAACAAAGCATTGCAGAAAACCCTAATTGAACTGCAATTTTCAAAATTTCCCATAATCGATCCCTAATTGGCAAATGTCGAAACCCTAAATAAAGATTCACTGAAATTTCAAAGAACTACACAAACCTACCTTATTGACTGTAATTAGGGTGATTACAAAAAATGTGAAACACACATTTATAGGCGCAGACGAAATTAAGGCAAATCGGTGGAAAATAACGCGAGAATTTGAAGAATCTTACCTGAAATGAAGGAGCTTGACCGCCGGATTAGGAGGGAGCTTGGCGGGCGTTGAATGTTGGGAGCCGTCCTTATTCGCGGGGTTTTGCTTTAATATTTCACTAATTTTCATTTTTTTTTTAATTATGTGGAATTTCCAGGTGGTTAAAACGTAATTACGTGGGTCAAACCGGGTCGGGTTTGGTCAACCGGTGGCCACGTAAGCATTTACCGAGCAAATTTTATGTTGGGCTGGTGAATGGACCGAAAAACCAACATAAGGGACGAATTTGGCGAGGTGACTAGTTAAGGGACGATTTTGGTTAAGGTGCCAAATTAAAGGACAAAATGGGTTTTTGACCCGTCAAAATGATGCTGATTGGACTGATGGATACAATTATCTTTATTTCAATTACATAATATACAAACCTAGGGTCCTAATAATGAAGGAACAGCCTAAAACGACAATTAAAAAGATAAGAAAAAAAGAAAAAGAAAAAAAACAAAAAGTGGTTTTCAAGTGCAAGGTGATATATATATATATATATATATGTGTGTGTGTGTGTGTGTGTATATATCAGTGTTTTCAGACCCGGCCCGGTCACAGAACCGGTGAAGCTACTGGGTAGCGGGTCAGCAGGTCGGACCGGTCTGACCACTGGTTGGACCGGTTTGTTGACTTTAGTCAACGCCAGTTCCTCAACTTCAAAATTACATGTTACATGCAAAGTTGCAAACAAAACAAATATTTCATATTTATAGCCATGATACTATTGAACATAATATGTATGTTTATCGAAAATTTTAATATAAAATGCTATTTCTTTTTTTACTTTTTACGAAAAAAGTTATATATATATATATATTATATATGAGGTTTAATTATTATATAGTACA
Source organism: Linaria vulgaris (assembly GCA_948329865.1). Taxonomy (NCBI): domain Eukaryota; kingdom Viridiplantae; phylum Streptophyta; class Magnoliopsida; order Lamiales; family Plantaginaceae; genus Linaria; species Linaria vulgaris. Next base: position 6,156,903 of record OX415249.1, on the reverse strand, counting down.
TTTTTTTAAAATAAATAATAACTTATTATTTAGTTGATAATTTTTTTGATAGTTATTTGGGCCAACTTTAGGGCCCAACTTTCTTTTGATTAATATGTAAGTTTAACCTAATTAATTGTTCAGACTTCACTCTTCAGCCGTCATTTCTTTCTTCTTTTTCTCCTCTTTCTCTTTCTTCTCCTTTCTTTCTTCTTTCTTCTTTCTTCTCTTTCTTTCTTTTTTTCTTCTCTTTTTCCCTTCTCAGTTCAGCCGTCCATTCTCTTCAATTAATTTCTTCTTTTCTTTTTTTTTTTTCTCTTTCTTCTCTTTCTTTATTCTCTGACCCATTCATTTTTCTGTTTTTTCTTCATTTTTGAAAACAGGCGAATTGCAGCAGCAAATTAAATTTTTTTTTTTACAGTAGGTTTCTGAAATTTTGTTATGTATTTTTTTTCAGCCGAAGGGTAAAATCGTAATTAAAAAAAAATGGTGCTGACCGGTTCGCGAGACCGAACCGGGCGACCGGTTCGCCGGGCGAACCGGTCCGAATCACAGGTTCGGCCGCAGCTCCTCAGCAAACCGTTTTTGGTGGTCACCCGGACCGGTAAAGGCGCCGGTTCCCGGCCAGACCGGTCGGACCGGCCGGTCCGGTCCGGGTCTAAGAACACTGGTATATATATATAGTTATTTCATTTCAACTATTTGCCACTATGAAATAAAAAATATAATAAGTCAAAATAGAGCTTTATTGCATTGAAACATAATTGGATTGTCGAGTCCATTTACTTTGTTGGCTGGGTGTTTCCATCATAAAAGTGGTCCTCTCGTCTGATTTTCATGGATTAAAAATTTTGGTACGGGAGTATGTTTCGGTTAGCTGAAAATTATAAATATTTCGTAATATTTCGAGAATTTTTCAGTATGCTTCGAAAAATTCGTAAAATTGTAGTTATAACTATCATGGAAACTACATGTATATTTCGTATCGGTGAAGTCAAAAACGAAAACTTTTCGGTACTTTTCGAGTAAATGCACTAAAATTTTGATACATGCTGATTTTGAGTTTTGATAGGGTTTTTTTTTTTAAAGCCCATAACGGCAATTGCCTAAGCGCAACAAAACAGTGTTAGATACATCTTAGATGAAAACCAATAAACAAGAACTGGCAAAATCAAACACAAAGATTATGAAACTCCAAATTAGTGTACGCATTCCGAGCAAGCATATGTGCTTTAATATTTTCCCCGCGGTAGATCCAACGGAAAACAAACTCTTTTCTATTCTCGCACATCTCTCCAATATCACGTGCAATGTTAAAATATTCCACTCCTCTATCGTTGTTGTGCGTAAGATACAAGATAACGCTTAAGCAATCACTCGAAAAAAACACACCCATCCAATTCATGTTCAATGCCAATCGCACTGCCCAACGAGCCACAAGGATTTTTGAAATCTTCAGATCAAGTAGCGCCAGATGTCTACATCTTACACACGCCAGAATCACACCCAAGCTATCTCTAACAATAATACACATGCGTTTTGATCTTGGAAACAAGCATCATCAAAAATAATTTTAATGGTATTACCTGAAGGTGGCTATATGAACCATGAATGAAACACGTCGTGTTGTGAACAAGAATCTTCTGTCTCCATACCTTTCGGTTGAAGAGTGTTAACACTCATTTCATATATTAGAGTAACTAACGAATCTTTTTCGATATCGGAACGCCTTGCCTGAATTTTCAATTTATAGCGGGTGATAAGGACGTGAGAGTGTTACATGGATGAACAAAAATTTAAAAGTGCATTTTCCTTGCCTTTTTTTCTCCCCCATTCAAGGTTTGGGGAGTGCTCTATTTATAGGGGTATACAAGGAGTACATATGGCGTGCTGCATGAGTCCAAGATGACAGATGGCACTCTAGTACTAACGAGTTTTACATGTTCTCCGTACGACAGGTGGTGATTTCATGCTCATGTGTTTTAGTGTTTTGAAGACAACAGGTTTTCATTAAGCTTACGTAACTTAAGCTGTTTCCAGGTGGATGATCTTGTCCCGATGGTTTTCTCCGATGGCTATGGTGCCGTCACTGTATCGGAGTGTATCATGTTGGCGACCAAACTATTGGGTGGTAACTTGTAAGAGACTTGTGGAGCACCTTCTAGGCATTGTAGGATCATTTCAGATCCGTAGTTCCAAGTGGATCTAGTGCTCTATGAGTTTTTACCGTATCCTCGGAACCCGTCACTAAGGTCATTTAAGCCCACTGAGGTCGGATTCTAAGGGTTTTAACTATCCTCTACATGCAGTGAGGTGGGATTTATGATGCTCGATCATCCATGATACCATGTGTATGGAGGGGCGTTAACACCAGTCCCCCAGTTCCTTTTGTATTCGTGAGAATCAAAAGGAACTTTTTTGTGTTTTTCTGTGTGCACTCTTCGTATAGGCTTTGTCGGGATCTCTACGAGGTAAGTTTTTTCATTTTGATTTTTATAAGGACTATCTTGGAAGTTTCTCATTTGACCTTTTGTGTCTTCTTAGTTGTTTATGTTGGATGATGCCATCTGGGTCGCACAAAGATTGTACTTCGGCTAACGTAGGTTTTCTGTTTCGCCATATTGATGATTTGGAGAAGAAGCTTTCTGAGGCTCGCAGGAAGGTTGATAGTTTGAAGGTTCAGGCAAAGGCAGGTCAGGGAGTGTTGGAGGGACTTCTGAGAGATTCTAAAGAAAAGTTGTGGCACCTAGAGCACCTCATATTGTTAGAATGCGCCCAAGCTTTGGGCCTTGAGGAAAGGATCGTCAACCTTCAGGCTTAGGTTAAGACTTCCGATGAGTTAACTGAATTACTTACAGCTGATAGAGGCGCTACTCGTTGTAAAATAGGGGAAATGACTAAGGCGCACGAAGTCACTTTAGTGATGGCCCGAGCACAAACTACCATGGCTCCTCCGAGTCTTTCTCAAATTCGTGAGACTCTCCACAGAGATATGCGGGAGATGGTCCTTATTGGATATCGTATATGTCAGGAGGCTGTGAGAGCCCTCCCCGAGTTTCCATCAGATTTAGTCATTCATGATCTGGATATTCATACTTCCGTTTCTCCTAGTGTGACTTCCTCAATCCCTTCTTTTTATAGGACGATAGTCCCGAAGGTGACCCTTATGGATTCTATGGATTTGACCCTTGAACAGTCGTATCACCAGGGAAGGCAAGTTCCCTATTGAAGATATGTGAGGGGCGCATATAGCCCTTTTGTACATATCAATGTGAATGTTTGTTCTGCGTAGGCCAGTGAAGTATATAAATAATGGATGGCTGTAAGATGGTTATTATCACAACCAGGTGAAGCCTTGTAGTAGCGTGTGTTTTCACTTAGCGGGATTGCTCTTTTGACACTATTGTAACGCTCACCTTAATATAACACCAGATTTTACTAACCATGATTTATTTACTTGTACATCCATGGCGCGCTTTCCTGGTTACATATATCAACATACTTTGTCAAGCATAGTACTTTATTATATTTATCGCATTCCAAGTTTTGGGGTAAACTGTACCTTCCATGGCGCTTAATTGATATGTGACTGGCCCCACAATTTTGAATACCTTGTAGGGACCTTCCCATTTAGGTTGTATCTTAGCAACATTCCTTGAGGCTCCGATCCTTTTGAGCACAAGATCTCCTACTTGAAAGGTTCTGACTTTTATTTTGCCATTGTTGTAGCGGGCCATACAGGCCTTGTAACCTTCCATCATTATGGCCGCATGCGTTCTCTTTTCTTCTAGTAAATCTAGAGCGAGAGCTAGATTGGAACTGTTGCTTACTTCTTCATATTCCTTGATGCGCCAACTTTTAACCATTATTTCTGGGGTATCACGACTTCACAACCGTAAGCCATGTTGTATGGGGTTTCTCCCGTTACAGAGCTCTATGTGGTGCGATGCGCCCATAAGATGCCAGAGATTTCTTCTACCCATTTCACCTTGTACCAGTCGAGTCGAGCCTTCATATTCTTCAATAATGTCTGATTGATTCTTTACACTTGGCCATTACCCCGAGGGTACCCTACTGGAGCAAACCGGTGTTTGATTTCCCAATGTGCACACCGTTTTTCTAGCTCTTCACTGTCAAACTGGAGTCTGTTGTCGGTAACGAGATATTGGGGTTTGCTAAATCTACAAAGTACATTCCTCCACAGAAAAATGATGACGACCCCCGAGGTTATTTAGCCAGTGGTTCAGCATCTACCCACTTAGTGAAATAGTCTACTACTACTAAGAGGAATTTCTTCTGTCTAGCGTCGGGAATAAGTGGCCCGACTATATCAATCCCCCACTTCTCGAAGGGACATGCTATAGGGTTAGCTTCCCATGGGGTAGCGGGTAGATAAATTTGTGATGCATGGACTTGGCATGGTCGGAATGGCTGAGCATACGCCTTGCAGTCTTGTATCATGGTGGGCTAGTAATATCCTTGCTGGATAATGTGATTTCCCATACTCACCCCTAGTGATTTTACACAGGTTCCCTCATGTATTTCCCTTATCACAACCTTCGCATCTAGCTCGTCAAGGCTCGGGTATGGGGATTGGAGTAACATCTTCTGTATAGAGCCTCATTTTGAATGAGGTATCAGGCCGTTTTCCTTTCCATCACCTGACACTCTTTCTTATCACTCGTGTATCCTTCTGGGTTTTCTAGATAAGCTTTGATTTATGCTATTCAACCTTCCACGAAGGGGGCCACGACGACTCCTGTTATCTCAGGTTCCACTTTCTCTGACTCAGTGGCCTATAGGAGAGTGATGCGTCGTGTTAGCACCCTAGTCTGTGTGGCTATATTAGATAGAACATCCGCTTCTTGGTTTTTCGATCGCGGTATTTGGACTATTTGAAATTCCACAAATGATTCCTTTCTTCGATGGACTATCTGGGTATTGTATCTCAGCCGCTCCTCTTTCGTTTCAAAATTCCTCATAACATGTTGCACTTCACTAACCGCCCTGATGCTTCAGGTCCGATAAGAATACAGCGCAATGGATATCGCGTAAGGATGCTGACACGATGCGAAAGAAAGTATAAGCGTAGTTTTCTGGCTGCCATTATGAGTGCTAGTACTAGTTTTTGCATTTGCGTGTATCGGGTTTCAGCTCCCTACAGCATTTTACTAACGTAGTAAATAGGCAGATGCTCCTTCCCCTGCTCCTTTACCAATACTGCACTGATCACTTCCTCCCCTGTCGCTAGATATGCAAATAATTTGTCCCCTGACATCGGTTTTACGAGCAAGGGTAGAGTTACTAGGTACTTCTTTGAGTTTTTGAAAGCCTTTTCACATTGGCCATCCCATTGGAAATTTTTTAGGTTCCTTAAGATTTTGAAGAAGGGCATTCCCTTTTCCGCGGACCGGGAGATGAATCGACTGAGTGAGGCTAACCTTCCCGTTAACTTTTGGATATCTTAATGGTTTTGGGGGGTTATCATTTCTATGATGGCTTTGGCTTTCTCGGGATTTACCTCAATCCCATTTTCCGTTACCATGAACCCTAAGAATTTTCCACCTATGATGCCAAACGAGCACTTCCTTGGATTAATCTTCATTCCAAATCTATCCACGATGGCCAAAGCTTTCCTTAGGTCTTTAGGATGGTCTTCTACATGTTTGCTCTTAATAATAATATCATGCACATACATCTCAAAGATTCCCCTATGAGTCCGGAGAACATTAGAGTTCACCAGCCTTTGATTGGTGGCCCCCTACATTTATTAGCCCGAACGGCATCACCAAGTAGGAAAACGTCCCGGTGTCAGTGATAAATCTGGTCTTCTCTTGGTCTAATTTTTCCATCGGTATCTAATTATACCCTTGGTCTACATCCATCGTAGATAAGATGGTTTATCCAGCCGTGGAATCTACCAACTAATCGATGCTGGGTAGAGGATAGAAATCCTTCGGGCAGGCATCATTTAGATTGGTGAATTCAACACACATTCGCCATCTTCCGCCAGCTTTTGGGACTAGCACTACGTTTGACAACCATTCTAGGTATATGACTTCTTTTATTTGTCGAAAGCCTAGCAACCACTGAATTTTTGATGTGATTATTTTATTTCTCTACGGACCCATATTCTCTTCTTTTGTTGTATAGGTCTAGAGGTGGGCTTCACATTGAGGTAGTGTTGGTATATCGTAGAGATGATTCACCCAGGGGGGTCCCCCTTCCCATGCAAAGAGGTGGTTGTACCCTTTTACTACGATGGGATCCATTTCAGTTCCTATTTTAGCTTTTTTCCTATCGTCTCCGTCGACAATTCTATTAATTTTAAGTCCTCAATTGGTTGCACCCAGATTTCCTCCATCTCTCACTTTTTGCCAGGGGCGACAATTTCTTCTTCGACATTTAAGGGTATGACGTTCATGCGCCTTCTCTGGCTTTGATCTAACTTCATCTCACCTCTCTGATTACCCACATGGTGGGGAATTTGATTTTGAGGTTGAGAGTGGAAGGAGTTTCTTCAAACGCGTGTACAGAGGGTCGCCCGCATATAGCATTGTAAGTTCGAGATGAGGCCTCTACCACCTATAATTTACGTGTTTAGTGCATTGTAAAGCTCCTTTCCCCATGACATAGGCAATGTGACGGTTCCCATCGTGCGGTTGGACTCCCTGGAGAATCCTACTATAGGCACCTCATTTGGTTCTAAGCGGTCCTTCTTTAGTCCCATTACCCCAAAAGTTAGTGTGAACAAGACATCTACCGAGCTTTTGGTATCTATTAAGACCCTGTGCTTCTATCTGCTGGTGTGAAAGTCTATCGTGGTTATCACCAATGGGTCTTCATGCGGATATACGATACCTTTCAGATATTCCAGTCCGAAGGAAATAACTACAAGCTTAGACCCCATTGATTGAGCAAATTGGCAATCCTTGTTCTGTTTTTCTTGCTTCTTTAAAGGTATTTATTTTTCCTTCCAGTCGGTATGATCGCAATATCCCCTCCTTTTATCATATTGACCGTCCTCCCAGATGGTAGTCTTCATATGATTTCAGGGGAGGGGGTAACCGTTACAAGTATTCTTCTTCTTCTAATTTCACTTGGGGGGCTTCCTTGCCGGCGTGCTCCTCTTCCCTTCATGCCTTTTTACAAGCGTCAGTCTGTTGGCCACTCTGACCACCCTCTTCCAAATAATCCCATAGGTAGCCTAAATCCAACAAACGGTGTATCTACTTCTTTAAGGTAGTACAATTGTCAGTGGTATGTTCATAGGCTTTATGGTATTTGCAGAACTTTCCTAAGTCTTTCTTTTTGTGAGGTTGTCTGGCAGGTAAAGGCCATATCAGATCTTTACGGCCTCTCATTGCATTCAACACCTCTGCCAGAGTGATTGTCAAGGTTGGCAGACGAACTGGTTGTAGGTGCCTTTTCACTGCTCCCAGGCTATCCCTTTGTCGTGAGGTCAGCTTCTCCTCCTTCCCCTTTTCCTTGTTGTCATTATCATCGTTTTCAGCATTTATTTTGGAATTCTATGCGTCCTCTATGAGGATATATGTTTTGGCTTTCTCCATAAGTTTGTTAATGTCTTTCACTCGGTTCTCGATTAAGTATCAGAAGAAGTTTCCTCACCGTATTTGCGGAACTTTCCTAAGTCTTTCTTTTTGTGGGGTTGCCAGAAGGGTAAAGGGCATATCAGATCTTTGTGGCCTTTCATTGCATTCAACACCTCTGCCGGAGTGCTTGTCAAGGCCGGCAGAGGAACTGGTTGTAGGTTCCTTTTCACTGCTCACGGGTTATCTCTTTGTTGTGGGGGTAGCTTCCCTTTTTCCTTGTTGTCATTATCATCGATTTCAGGAAGAAATATTTTTCCTTGTTGTCATTATCATCCTTGTGGTGCAACCAACGGTCTAGATTAAATACAGATTTAACTTTTCTTAAAATGTAGGAAATAAATAACCCCATAACCCCATCCCCACCGTGTATTGGTTGTTGTTGTACCACGTCAGCAATACAATGGTTGTATGAAATATTTTCTCCGTTTTCAGCCTGTATTTTGGAATTCTCTGCTTCTTCTATTAGGATATATGTTGTGGCTTTCTGCATAAGTTTGTTCATGTCCTTCACTCAATTCTCGATTAAGTATCAGAAGAAGTTGCTATACGCTAGAATATCTACTATCATAGAAGGTTCTACGTTCGGCACATCTAAGGCCTCATTCGAAAACCATTTCATGAAATCCCTTAAGGGTTCGTCTTTCTGTTGCTTGATAGTGAACATGTGGCATGTGGACTTCGGGGTATCTGGTAGAAGCATAATTGAGCCCGTCCCATCAGCGTGGTGCGAATTACTCGATAGAGGACAAAATTGGGTGCAGACACTAAATCAATGCTCTGATAAGTACTGGTTCATATAGTCTTATGGATCCCTCCCATCTTTGTCCTCTGGGTATAGGGGTAAGTTTGCGGGCCTCATTCCGAAGGGAATGAGCTCATGCACGATTTTAGGGATAAACGGGGATTTGTGGTACACGAGCTCTTCTCTGCGGGTAATTGTTCTCTACATGTCTTGCATCTCGCACCTCATATGATTAATAATATCCCAAAGGGTAGGTTCTCCATCGGGGCGATAGGGGAAATTTTGCTTATATCTTGGGGGAGCTCTATCCACCTGATCCAGGCTAGGGGGATTATAGGGCCTTTCTTGGCACTCCCTTCCTCTTGTTTGGTTCGTATGTGCACGGTGGGACGAGATACGATGGGTTGTTTGTGTCATTTCTGACCCTTGCTCTTCTACATGATATCTGCCTCTACAAGGTTGTATATGATACGGTTTCCTTGACCTTTCTACGGTACGCTCTGCTCTATGAATATCTACGTCCATTAAATCCTCAAAAACCATCCTCAGTATGTTGATGAAATCTGGATTCTGGGCTAGTGGCGAAGTGAGAGGTATTTGATTCGACAATTCCCGCATAGACATTTCATCATCCATATCTTTCCTTGCCTTTTTCTTCTCCCATGTTCAAGGTTTGGGGAGTGCTTTATTTATAGGGGTATACAAGTAGTACAGTTGGCGTGCTGCATGCGTCCGAGATGACAGATATGGTACTCTAGTGCTGGCGAGTTTTGCATGTTATCCGTACGACGACAGGTGGTGATTTCATGCTGATGTGTTTTAGTGTTTTGAAGACAACTAGTTTTCATTAAGCTTACCTAACTTAAGTTGTTTCCAGGTGGATGGTCTTGTCCCGATGGTTTTCTCCGATGGCTATAGTGCCGTCATTGTATCGGATAGTATCATGTAGGTGACCAAACTATCGGGTGGTAACTTGCTAGAGCCTCGTGGATCACTTTCTGGGCATAGTGGGATCATTTGAGATTCGTAGTGCCACGTGAATCTAGTGCTTTGTGAGTTTTTACCCTATCCCCGGAACCCGTCATAAGGTCATTTAAGCCCACCTCACTTGGATTCCGAATGTTTTATATCCTCATTGTCATTGTTAGAGGTGGGATTTACGATGCTAGGCCGTCCATGGAGAGGCGTTAACAAAGAGCATATTTTCATTTAAATCTTTGAGTTTCTTGTCCTTCCTATGACCTCCATACACGTCTTCTTTGGTCTTTCTCGAGCTCTAGTAGTCCGTCCTAAGTTGAGATCTTTAACACGTCATACCGTCTTTCTCGAGCTCTAGTAGTCCGTCCTAAGTTGAGATCTTTAACACGTCATACCGATACTGAGAGATGGTGAATATTGAACAACTCCATAACTAAGTACATATATGTATAACTATTCGCATTGTCGTAAATCATCATTTAAAAATCCAGAATTAAGACCAAATTTCGTGATATAGGAGAATTTTGGATCAAGTGGCGTCACTTGTAAATTATTAAAAGTCAAAATACATGTACCGAAATTGGCCGTCCAATTTAGTGGAGAAAAACATAAAATTACTATGAGGTTGTAGAGTAAGAAAAGGTTAGAAGCCAAGACACAAAGTCCTTAAAGTTTAGTTTTCATATATTATCAAAATATTTCAACCATCATGTAATGGTCTAAGGCATGACTGAAATAATACGCCCTATAATTTGTTAGGAATTATCACTTATGTCATATAACTTTTTGGGCTAGGAAATAAGACCACGTCTTTGAAAAAAAAAACAATAAAATTTAGGGGAAATTGTTAAATATGCCCAATAAGTTTGAAAAATGTTGGCTTTTCCATGTAAGAAAATAATTTCGAAAATTCATTGCACGTTAACATTTTTCTGCTAAAAATGCGCGTCAGGCTCATCTTCGGGCTTTCCGTCTACGTGACAGCCAAATGTACGTTTAGGTGGAAAAATTAATTACACTTGTGTTATACTTAATTAGAAATTGACCACATGTAATATTTTAAGTAACAAAACTCTCTCTTTAGTTATATTTAGTTAGCATATTGCACCAAAAAAAATATTTTTAGCACCCATATACAACCTTTTTAATTATTTTAAAATTTTAAGGAATAAATTGTACCTTTAATGAAATTAATTTTTATTCTTGTAACTCTAGAAAATGTTTTTTAAAAATTGTATTTAATCTTCAAATAATTAATTGTATTATGTGTATTCAATTACTAAAATTCATTCTATTCTATTATACTTTAATTATTTTAATCTTTGCATTAAACTTTACTTAATCTTTTAAAATCAATTTCACTTTAACAATTTATCTGAAATTAAGTTTTTTTTAAATCCCCCTCCCCCACCCCACCACACCGTTTAGCCACTACCTCCCCTCCCCACCAAGCCACCGCCACCACCACCACCACCTCCCTTATGTCACTAATTTTTCTTCAAAATCGATTTTGATTCCATCATGAAATACCTTCTTTCGATTCCTTCTAATTATTTGATTTCGAGTTGTGTTGGGTATGGAGATAGTGGATTTTTCGTGTGGGAATAGATGGTGGTGGTGGTGGGTTTGTGTATGAGGGTGGGTGGCAGATTTACAAGGAGTTGATTCTAGTAGCGGTGGGTTAGATTGGGGGATAAGGGGGCGGCGACAAGGTATGGTGTTGGTGGTGGTGGTTATGGATTTTGTGGTGGTGGATTTGAGGAGGAGCGACGGGTTTGGTAGAAATCGATGATGGTGGCGGGATTGGGTGTGTTTAGAGGGGGGAGGGCGGTGTGAGTTTAGGGTGATGATGGTGGTGGTGGTAGGTAGGTAGGTTAGGGGAGAAGATGAAGTGTAATTTTTTTAAAAAAAATTATAAAATTATTACTTATTTAAAACAAAATATAATTAAGATACAAATATATTAGATTAGTAATTGAATAAAAAAATGTATTTTTCTTTATTTTTTGTTATTTGGTTAATAAAAGAATAAATAAGTTTAGGTTTGAGATTATATTAATAAGTTTTTATACTTGAATAAATATATTATATAATTGGAGTTTTTTTTTTCAATTTTTATTATCTTATTAATTTCAAAAATTAAGTTTTTATGTACTAAAAAGGTCTAACTTATTTTAAGACGTTAAATGAAATTTTTACATAATTAACAAAAAATATATAAAATTGTGGGGGTATAAATTTAAAAACTCAAAACAACAACAACAACAACCAAGCCTGTAATCCCAATTAAATTGGGGTAGGCTATATGAACCATGAATGAATCACGTCGAGTCGTGAACATGAATCTTCTGCCTCCATATGTTTCAGTTGACGAGCATGTCTTCATTTAGATCTTTTAGCTTCGTGTCGTTCCGTATGACCTCCATCCACGTCTTTTTCGGCTCAGACGAGCTCTAGTCGTCTGTCCTAAGTCGAGATCTTCAACTCATCGTACCGGTACATTTATGGGTTTGCGTTTAACATGTACAACCCGTCTTAAACGATTTTCTTGCATTTTCTCGTCGATGGCCGTCACACCCAATTTATGCCGAATATCCTCATTGCGCACCTTATCTCTCCTGGTGTTACCGCATATCCACCGAAGCATGCGCATCTCTGTAACGTTAATTTTCTGTGAATATTAACATGTAGGGCAGTTTTCAAAATTATTTTTTACAAGGCAAATCTACGAGAATAGAGATAACAAGGAAGCCGAGAACGATATATACAAGATTGCTCGCATTAGAGATAGGAAGACTATTGACTTCAAATGCATCAAATATGAAGGTGCAGCTGTTGACGGACCTCTTCAACAAAATATGGCGAACAAATAAAATACTAGTAGAGTGGAGGAAGAGTACGCTAATACCTCTATATAAGAACAAGAGCTATGTCCAAAACTATTTAAACTATCGTGGGATAAAGCTTATGTCTCATACCGTGAAGCTATGGGAGAGGGTGATCGAACAACGATTGAGACAAATTATTCCCATACTAAGAACTAATTTGGATTTATGCCCGGAAGGTCAACCGTAGAGGCCATCCATTTGATTCGTCAGCTCATTGAACGCTTGCGAGAAAAGAGTAAAGATTTGCATATGCTCTTTATCGACTTAGAAAATGCATATGACAAAGTACCTCAAGAGGTTTTATATTAACATCATAAAAAATATGTATGAGAATGTGGTGACAAGTGTCCGAACTTGTGAGGTTTAACAGACGCCTTCCCGATTACAATTGGCTTACATCAGGGGTCAGTTATGGGCCCATTTTTGTTTGCCATTATAATTAATGAAATCACAACAACCATCCAAGAACGAGTTCCATGGTGCATGTTGTTTGCAGACAATATTGTCCTCATCAATGAGACGAGAACCAGAGTTAACACTAAATTAGAACATTGGAGACAAATATAAGAAGCATCAGGGTTTCGACTAAGTCGAACAAAAACAGAGTACCTTAAATGCATGTTTAGCAAAAAACGATGGCACAGTCTAGTTGGATGGCCAAGAGTTACCGAGAAGTTTGCATTTTTGGTATTTAGGGCTCCATACTGCAGAAGGATGGAGAGTTGGACGGAGATATCAACCACCGCATCCAAGTTGGATGGTAAAAGTGGAAGAGTGCAACAGGTATTCTGTGCAATCGTAACTTTCCTTTAAAGCTTAAAGAAAAGTTCTATCGTACGGCTATTAGACTTGATTTGCTTTATGGCCCCGAGTGTTGGGCTATTAAGAAAAGTCATGCACATAAAATGAACGTTACAGAGATACGCATGCTACGGCAGAAAGTGCGATAACACCAGGAGAGATAAGGTGCGCAATGAAGATATTTGACATAAATTAGGTGTGGCGGCCATCGACGAGAAAATGCGAGAAAACTGTTTAAGATGGTTTGGGCATGTTAAACGCAGACCAATAGATGCACCGGTACGACAAGTTGAAGGTCTCGACTTGGGACAAATGGCTAGAGTTCGTGGAAGACCGAAAAAAATGTGGATGGGGGTCATACGGAACGACATGACGCTAAAAGATTTAAATAAAGACATGCTCGTCAACCGAAACGTATGGAGGCAGAAGATTCATGTTCACGACTCGGCGTGATTCGTTGATGGTTCATATAGCTTTATTGGGCATATTTAACAATGCCCCCCCCCCAAAAAAAAAAATTATGTTGAAACTTGGCCAGATCGAGCATCTATCCAATATAGATGCCACCTGGGTAAGATTGCACGCCACGCCGTTAATCACGCGCATTACTACAAAAACAAAGTGCATTGTCACAACATAAAATTTTATGAACAAATTAATTTATGTTATCCATCTATCTTCCACCCCACCTCCCACCATTGTTCTGTAACCCTAAGGTAAGCTTTAAGAAGAAGAAAATCAATACATATATACTGGTTAGTGAAATTAAAGAGAAAAATGGTGGGTGTCGTAGAACCGGTAAGTCCAACCATAAAATACTCATATTCTCAAAACCCCATTCTCTATTTATTCTCAAAACTCCATTTTTTTCTCTTATTTATTTATTTTGTGTAAATTGTTTGTTGTGCGGTAGAAAGAGGAAGAAGAAACCATGAAAAAAGAAAAGTTCCCAATTTAAAAAAAGTAGATAATAATATAATAATAATAATAATAACAATAATAATAATAATAATAATAATAATAATAATAATAATAATAATAATAATAATGCACAATAACATCAAAAACACATTCACCTAGTTAAATTTCCATGGAGAAAATGCAGGATTAAGTGTGTGGTAGTGGGTGGAGTGGGGAAGATGACTGTTTTTTTGATGCACCTTAATTCCATTAAACTGAATCAACAATTGTTCAAATTAGAGATAGGACTTTCTCCAAGAAAATTATGAGAGAATAGAGATAACTTAATAATTTTCTAAATAGTCCTTACAAATGTTCTGTCTACACTTAAGAAACTGGAAATTATAACTGCACAACCTCCCGCTACTTTAATTTAGAAAATACATTCATTACATATATTAAACACAAATGTTTAAAAAAAAACGCTGTTTTTCATCCTTAATTTGATTTTGAAGCGAAACGACCATGCATTCGAGAATTTTATGCATAGTGTTTTGTCTGATGCTAAGTTCATTTTGTAGATTTTAGTGTCACGTATTGTTGTTTATAAATTGAATTTGGTGATACGGCTGACCAACATTTAAAAATCTAAAATAATCCTTTAGCTTGGATTAAATATATAGTTTGTTGGATTATTTATTAAATTGTTGGATAGTTCAATGATTTCCACTACTTCCCAAGAAATTATTTCATTGGAGGTCATGTGTCCAAGCCCTAGTATTGTGATAACCATATTCTTATTTTTCTTATAATATAACAAAATATTAGTAACTTAAAATATTTTTATAATCTTATAATTTTTTATACAATTATTTTTTATTATTATATCTTTTATTGAATGTTGACTAAAGTCGATAAACCAGTCCACCCAGTAGTCCGACCGGTTCGACCTGTTGACCCACTACCCAGTAGCCTCACCGGGTCAGTCACCGGGCCAGGTTTTAAAACACTGCCTGAACTGCTATATATAGATTAAGATATCAAAAAAATACTAAAACAAACTCACGTAAATGATTACGAAGTAAGTCATTCATAGCCGCGTGGAAAGTAGATGGTGCATCTGTTAGGCATGGTGACAAACTCATAATGTCCATCACAAGTACGAAAAGCTGTTTTCTGAATGTCTTTCTATGCAACCCGAATTTGATGATAACTAGAACACAAATCTAACTTTGTATAAATAGTAGCGCCTTTTAACTCATCCAAAATTTCATCCACAGTCTGAATCAGGAACTTGTCATTGATTGTAACTGCATTCAAAGTTTGGTAATCTACGAAAAATTGCCATGTCCCGTATTTCTTTTTACCAGCAAAACTGGAGATGGAAATGGGCTCGTACTCTGTCAAATTTGTCATGTACAAAGCATATTTGTAACCTTCTGAGTCATTATGGGTTTACGGGAATGAGGATATCGATAAGTTTTCATGTTTACGAGTTTAGTATTTGGGTCTAAGTGTATGTGATGATCATGTAATATGTGGGGGTGGAAGGGTAGTGGGTTCAGCAAAAACAGTTTTATATGTATCAAGCAAGTTTTGAATTTGGTTATTGGGGTGAGCGATTATAGGTGGGAGAGTGAGTAGTGTAAGAACATAGTCAACAGATATGGTATGCATGGACAAGATCGAGCTAGTTTGCATCATACGTCTTTAGCTGACAAGGAGTACTAGGTTCCAAGCCCGATTCACCAATAAGAGTCACAATTTGATCACCAACCATAAAACTCAAATGTGGAATTGAAAAATTAGTTGTGATTCCTATCCACTGAATCCCAAGTACAATGTATGCACCTTCAATAGGTAGAACAAGCATTGAAAGTTCAAAATCCGTACTTTGTAAACATAGCTT
This sequence comes from Linaria vulgaris, assembly GCA_948329865.1. NCBI lineage: Eukaryota > Viridiplantae > Streptophyta > Magnoliopsida > Lamiales > Plantaginaceae > Linaria > Linaria vulgaris. The sequence continues at coordinate 6,141,093 of OX415249.1, read as the reverse complement.
GACACTGTCACAATGACCATGGCGTTGTAAACTCTATCCATTTCCCACCATCACTTTTACCAAATTGTGTGTCAATATAGGTAAACTTAATATGTCAGCCACTTCAGAACGAACAATGTTGAGGGTACTACCCGTATCAACCAAGACTGTAACAGATTGTCCTTTTACTAAACCACGAATTCTCAGAGTCTGCGACATCTTCATCCCCAAATATGCAGCTAATACAATCAATTTTTGCCTAGTAGTAAGAGTTGGAAGGGATGATTTCAATTCCAAATGAGGACCAGTGTTTGCATTTCTTTCGTCAATGCACGCATCCTCTACCACTTGGTCCATATTCTCCTTAATTTCGTCTTTATCCACCACTAAAGATAAAAATTGTGGTATCTTACATTTGTGACAAAAAGTGTATTTTTGTCACAATTGTAACACAAACTTTTAACCTTTCTTTCTTGCATTTCAGTGTAGGATAGAGGCTGAATCGAAAGTATGTTAGGTTGTCTAGTTATCACTGGTTGAAATTATGGCGTTGCAAGTATGGGATCAATTCTGAATTGTGGGTTAGGGCGTGGGTAAGAAGGTCTAAATCATGTCTCTTTTACCTTTGCCTCAACCAATTTTGTAAGATTAATGGCGTGATGCACATCCATTGGTTTTAAAATTGCCCGTTTAGCCCTAATTGCAGGTCTCAGCCCCGAAATAAAACAATTCATCAAGGCCTCCTCAGATAAGCCTTTAACCAAATTGGTTGTACGTTCAAACTCGACATAAAACTCTTCAACTATTCCACTTTGACGTAGTTTAAATAAAATAGCTTGATAATTATCATACGGTGATGGCCCAAATAATTTCAAATCACTTACAAATTGTGTCGAATCATGTAATTTATCATTATTTGTCATCCACGGGAACCAATTGGTAGCACGACGTTGCATGTAGAACGATACAAGCCCAATTAGATCAACCATTGGTATATTATATAAGCAAAAATATCATTCGACATGAGCAATCTAGTCAATAACATTAGATCCATCAAAATCATTCAACGTTACCTGTGTGGTTGGTAAATCGTTGAAGAACTTTAACTGGAATACAACGGATTTATAGTATTCGAATGTGCTAGATTATGATCTATTTCAACAACTGATCGTTTATGCAGTACTGAAGCCATATAAACCCGTAAGTCATCTAATTGCTGCCGATTTTCCTCTCGAATTCGTGTGAAGTCTTCCTGTGACTCTGCTCGTTGCATGACTCTGCTCGTTGCATGACTGAATTTCCTGTTGGACTTGGCGTTACGATTCAACAAATGAGACGACATCATGTCCAGACCTGTGAGATTGATTTTCCGGAGACACAAAAACAATGAAAGTACCAAACGATGCACCTTAATTAAATTAAAGTTAATCAACAATTGTCCAAATTCAAGATCTTCAAGAAAATTAAGAGAGAGAATAGAGATAACTTGATAGTTTTTTAAATAGCCCTTACAAAACGCTCAGCCTACACTTAAGAAACTGGAAATTATAACTCCACAACTTCCCATTACTTTAATTAAGAAATTACATTAACTACAGAAAATAGATAATAACATATATTAACCATAAAAGTCTTTAAAGCAACTTGGCCTTACTGAGTGGCGACTGGGCCGAGATGAACTGCTGGGCTAAAGTAATGCGCGGCCCATATTATTTTCAAGCAAGTTAAACGATGCGCCATGCAATTTAAAAGCGATATCCACATCGCTAAACTAGCAAAATTTTGTGACAGTTTTTAAAGTTTATTATCCATAAATTATGATATTCCAAAAATTATATATATGGAGCCATTATCTGTTCTTGAGATGAACAAAAAAATATCTAATTTATTATTTGCACTGAACTCAATCATGACCCTAATACCACGCTTTGTCAAACTAAGAAATGGCTAGCTAGAGAACACAATATCCATTCTCAAAATATATAAGAGTGTACGTAGGATTCTTGTCGGATCATAGTAAGACATTAAATATTGAGACATAAATTTCAGTAAGAATGAAGCGTGAATGAGCAAACTTTTATGTCGAACTCATAATAGGTGTGTGGCATAATGAGTCATCTTAAGAAGAAGCCACGATGTCGCGAAACTGACTAATAAGTGTCGAAAATGTTTAGAGGTTAAGCTATCTTAGCCGTATTTGGGTCACCATTTTATTTATATATCTAATTAGACATTGAGTAATATGTCATTGGAAAGCCACATGAGTCTAGGTTGCAACGCAACAAGCGGAATGCGATTCGGAGGTCCAGAGAGAAAGTTATGCCCAAAATAGTAAAGCTGCGAAAATCAGTGTAAAATGACCTTTTAGCCCTTGGATCATGCCTATATATACCCCCCCTTACTCCTCACAAGAGGATAGAGAGACAGAGATGCCACGCATCGAACCAACTCAATTTGATGCCACGCATCGAACCAACTCAATTCGATGCCCCAATTCGATGCCCCAATTCGATGCCTCTATTCGATGCCCCAATTCGATACCCCAATTCGATACACACATTGAAACCTTATATTTCTGAAATCGACACGAGTCATGGTTCTGAATCAAGAAGCGGATCGAGGTTTCGATCATCCATGAAAGAGATATGATCGAAACCGTGAAGTCGCGCACAACGCATCGAATTCACCCGGTTTGACATTGAGAGATCAAATTCGATATGCACGCATCAAACCAAGACAATTCGATGCATATGCCCAGAAAGCTACATGAGTCAGAGTTCCGAATCAAGAAGAGGATCGAGGTTTCGGTCATCCTACAAACAGATATGATTGAAACCGTGGAGTCGCGCCAAGCTATCTAGAATTCACCATGTTCGACATAGATGCATTGAACTAAGCCAATTAGATGCACGCCAATATCTAACCAATACATGACCTGGAATCTACATGATTCAGAGTCCGTAATCAAGAAGCGGATCGAGGTTTCGATCATCCTACAAGGAGATATGATCGAAACCGTGAAGTCACGCCAATGCTGAACCAAGTGAACCAGGCAGCCCAACTAGGGGTTCACCTAATAGAAGCAACTCAACAGAGACAAATGAACTGCGTTCGACTCGATTTCCTTAATGGGATACGTAGGCAGCTCGACAAGTTCCCAAGTTCAGTCTGATATCATAAGTATCTAATGCCCGCAATACATCCATCAAAGAGCGTCAAATCTCTCCCGTTCGACTGTTCTCTCAACTTGGGCATTTAGGGATTATTTCCTGTCATCTTATATTTCCTTATGTGTAATAGGTGTTCCGGACCAAGCTAGTCCATTCATTGTAATAGGATAGCATTATTTTGGTTAAGTCAGGCCCCACTGTATCGATTTCTCGGTGTATTGTTACCTAGACGAAATAAGACCAAAATATTGGCGCCGTCTGTGGGAACACCATTTCGCTTACGCTTAAGAGTCTTTTTAGGTAAAATGGCCAAGAAAGGGAATGGACCAACGGGAAAAGAACCGCGAAGAGTCCCAGTAGCTATATCGAGATCGGGAAACAACTACGGAGTTGATAATATGGAACTGGGTCCCAAGCAAATAAAGAGTGGTGATAAGAGCAATAATCAAGTCCGCGATTCAACCAAGAAAACTAACTTTATGGGAGAAAGATTAGGGATTCTTCAATTCCAATCCTACACAGACAAACGACTACACCCTGAATAGTGTTATGATTTGTCCTACCCTAATATAGTATCCAAGGTTGGATTGCATTTTTTATCAGACCAAGCAGGAACCAGCAGGGCCATCATCACATGGATACTACATACAGATGGAATCCAACAACAAGACATCAAAAAATTACCTTGAGAAGAGAATGAAAGACACAGAAAAAACCTGACAAAAGTAGCTCCATGGAATATTATGGGCGTATAGGATAACCACGAGAACATTAACGGGCAAAACACTTTTCGTTCTTGTTTACGGCACTGAGGCTGTTCTACCTGACGGAATGGGAATGCCAACACGAAAGATTCACAACTATGATCCCGAACAATCAGTTCGCTTACGTAAGATGGATCTGGACATGATAGGCACAACAAGGAAAGATGTGTACCAATGGACTGTAGCTTTAAAAGCAGCAAATGCTAAAAGCTACGACAACAGTGTCCAATTCTGAAATTTTGAGGTAGGAAATCTAGTACTCAGAAGTGTATCAACAAAACAGCACATTGGAAAATGCGAACCAAAATGGAGGGACCCTTCAAGATCATACAAGCGACGTTGGAATGTGAAACATCTTAGGCGTTATTATGCAAAAGAGTTGAAACAATTGCAATAAGGAGCTAATAAACTGTATGAACTGCGAAGGCTTGAGTCCCGTGCAAAGACTGGGAAACATAAACTCCTCGGTAAGTAACTAAGCCCAACCTTTTCTGAATTATTAAATGTATCTATCTACGTGAACGACACCGGTGGAGTCTTATAGAAATGATGCTAAAAACCCTTCATGCCAGACGGAAGAATCATGCCGGGGGATAAGAAGGCCCAAAGTGGTCCAACCCCTCATGCCAGACGGAAGAAGCATGCCGGGAATAAGAAGGCCCAAAGAGGTCCAACCTCTCATGCCAGACGGAACCCCTCATGCCAGACGGAAGAAGCATGTCGGGGATAAGAAGGCCCAAAGTGGTCCAACCCCTCATGCCAGATGGAAGAAGCATGCCGAGGGATAAGAAGGCCCAAAGTGTTCCAACCCCTCATGCCAGGCGGAAGAAGCATGCCGGGGAATAAGATGGCTCAAAGTGGTCCAACCCCTCATGCCAGACGAAAGAAGCATGTCTGGGGATAAGAAGGCCCAAAGTGGTCCAACCCCTCATGTCAGACGAAAGAATCATGACGGTGGGATGAGAATGCCCAAAGTGGTCCAACCTCTCATGCATGTAACCGACACAATAACGGTGAGATAAAAGGCCCAAGGTGATCCAATCTCTCAGGTATAGCACAAATACCCTAAAGGCAATAATACTGCTCATACTTCTCATATCAAACGCAATCGTTATAATGGATATGCTCAATGACATCAAAAATAACTATAAAACATAAAATAACCGTGAACTCAACAGCAAACAAAAGAACGAGAAAACATGCCTTGAAATGTATTAGAAAGAAAAAGTTATGTGAGTAAAACGTAAATAAAAAATTATGATATCAAGCGGCATAATCGGTTCCTATCAAAAACCACTATTGAAGAGTTACAAAGATTCTATACAAAACAAAAAGGCTTAATATTGTCAAAATAATGTAACCTAAACACTGCAAATCACTCGAAGACTGGGGGACTCCTGACGAATGATCACACCCACCGAACGAGCGAAATTGGCACAATTTACATGAATCTGATCCTCTGTGGTACGTCAGACGTATCCAGAGTGGCACCAAGAACGTCCACACAAAGCGGCACGGTGCAAACCTACCCGAAACGGTACAAAGAAAACTTGTCCAAAGCAACACCAAAAGCATCAACCCGACAAGATAAATGTAAACCTAAAATCTCAAAAATGAAATAATGGCCCGAAGTGGTCAGATGAATTAAATGGAATATATCGAAAATGGACATCAGTCCATCATGGTCTGAAACAAATTAGACATCGCAAAGGATAGACATTCGCTAGTAGAAGCATGATGCAAACAACATATCCATATGCTTGAAAGGCTGGATATGGCAATAGACTTCACGTGGCAAATCAGTTACATCTGTCCAGCATGGAACAATGATTATTTGCCCAGATGAGAGCATATTTAAACTAATATAGAAGGCTTATCACTTCAAGAAGTATGAATACTCAGATGCCAAATTAACTGTCACCGTCGACGGTTAATAACATCTAAAAGCACAGAGTGCAAGAGACAAAACGTAAGCGGTTATCAAATACGAATGCAACAAAGTATCCGCACAAAGGCGACACAATATCCAAATAGAGTGTAAAATGCAAGATCAATGCAGGAAGCTTGAGAAACTTAGCATTAGATCGCTTTAGATCCAACACTTATATATCATTTCTGTAATAGTCGAAGGTCTTCATTCAGACGATCTCTTGCTCGATCGAGGCGCTTAACAATATAACCTACGTGTTATTTAAGTTGTTTATCTCTCAAAGACAACAACGATTAACTCAAAAGATAATTGCAGAACCGTATTGGGCGAATAAACGTCACGCGTTCACACGATCCAACGACACTAATGCAGCAACTGCGATGCATCAAACAAAAATATCAGAAACCTATACACGAGTGAGGTCATAATCCTCAAAACGCAAATCATACAAGGTTAAGCAACGATGGAAGCACTATTTTACAAATGCAGCAAAAGCAAAACCACGCATTGTGAAGTTATTTGCATAATAATAACGCCAGCCATGATCTAAAGGGGACCCGCAAGGAGAAGGAAACGGGACGGGCACTCTGTCTCAAATGACAAGTGCTAAGCATTAAATCCCTAAAAACAAAGCAACAAGATGAGGAAGTTTGTCTCAAGAGATAACTGTCTAGGAAAAATCTGATGAAATTGATTACACTGACATAACAAATGTCCGATGCGGCAGAAAGAAATGAAACACGCGCGTTATCCCACGATGCAATATGGCATATGAATTGCTAAAATAATAGTAAATTGCGATAGTGGACTCGCATATTCGTTTGCAACAGTGGTTTAATTTTCCTCGGTTATCGGGAGAATTTCCCTGTTAGGTCCCAATGACAGGTCCAACCACTGCAAGTTGAACCCAACACGAAGGTAGCGGGTGTTGTGGATCTGCTGAACGGTGAGCACTTGGGCTCTCTTCAAATTAAGAAAAAAGGATTGGTGCCTCGCCTAGAATGGCGAGCGTTAACAAAAAAATCCAATAAAATAAAGACAAAGGGGACATACACTCTACCCACAAGCAGCAAGTGCACCCAAAGAAATCCTTCAGGATGGAAAACCTCAAAACAATGATGTGAACATTGAGCTAACTTAGCAAAAGATGCCATAGCAACTCCGCAACATGACGTTGCATAGAGTTGACAAATAACACAGAAATAGAAAAAATGTTGCTGAAAGAATATAACCGCAAAAACAAAGCAGCAAAAATCCATTGAAAAACACTGTTCAAAGCAATAGGGTGGCACAGCGCCAAAACAGACATAACAAATTGTTCATTAAAGCAGACCCATCAGAAAGTCGAATGAATCCGAGAACATTCGATCGATGGTGATCATCCAAATTTCAATTTTTAGTAACTTTCAAAATCGAATTAGGATGAGATTGCGCAGTGACGATCGAATTCCATCCATTCGAGGCATGCCATAAGTCAAACTAATCGAATTCCGAGATATGGTGAAGCAACACTATCAATTTGTTTCTGCTTCAAACATGAGATGACTATCAAATAGTCTCAGTACGAATGATTTAGAGACTCATGAGATTCTATCTAACATTGATCTAACAGCCCAGATTCGGCCTATTATGTAAAGCCTTCGTCCTCAATGAAGGCAGTGCATCCCATAAAGTCTCATGACTATAGATAAAGATTTTAAACCAAACATAACTGCAAAATCAGTGTACAACACCGAGGCAGAGTATAACCAACTCAGAGTTTATTATGCTTGTCACCTTGTTATCAACAACATTGTCGAAATAGCAAAAACATCAAAATTGGAGGTAAAAACCCCGTATGATCATGCAATAACTAAAAAGGGACGGATACTCTGTCTAAAACGACACGAGATACCGCAACTCCGGGATGGAGACTCTGTCTAAAACAACACCAGATACCACAACTCCCTAAACAACTAAAAAGGGACGGAGACTCTGTCTAAAAGGACACGTGATACCACAAATTCCTAAACACCTAACATCAACGAAAACTTTCCGTGATTATGGAAGAATTCTCGAGTCATCAAAATAAAGTAAAGAGCAACGATAGCAATTGAAAGAAAAGGCAACGATTATGAGCCTTCGATCAAACAAACAAATGAAATAGTCATAAATGACAACCGTGAGATTAATAAAAAGGCGACGCAGCGCCACAAAAACAGCAAATTAAAAATTGTTCATTGCAGAGCAAAATAATTATGAGCATCGAACCACCTGATTTGGTACAGCCTAGATCGAATTCTCTCGATTCGATGCACTCTAGATTCGATATACGCCAATTAGAGATACCCTGTATCGAATCCACCCGATTCAATTGTCGTTAGACTCGACCTATCGTGGACATTAAGTCAAAACAATACCTCGAGGTAAGTGCAAACTAGATCACTACCCATGACGCGACGTTCATAAAGCAGATCACTAGCACACAAGTGCGTGCATCGCATCAATCGTGCATCGCACCAAGTTAGATAAAAGTTATTTGGAAACCGATCCTCCAGATCACGACTCCCAGATAAGGGGCGTATTTAGAATCCGCGAAAGATTTTTATAATTTGGCACCCGCTCTTGAATCAAGATCGACTCCCGAATGAGGGGACTATATGATGTGGGCTTATTTAGTAAGCTACACTAGTGCATAATAATATTAATCACCCCAAAACTGAGGTGATACGACTCTAGCACTTCATTATAGTTTGAAGTATGCTTTTGTTCAAAAATCACACTCCAAACTGGGGGACTAAATGGTGTGGCATAATGAGTCATGTTAAGAAGAAGCCACGATGGCGCGAAACTGACTAATAAGTGTCGAGAATGCTTAGAGGTTAAGCTATCTTAGCCGTATTTGGGTCACCATTTTATTTATATATCTAATTAGATATTGAGTAATATGTCATTGGAAAGCCACACGAGTCTAGGTTGCAACGCAATAAGCGGAATGCAATTCGGAGGTCCAGAGAGAAAGTTATGCCCAAAATAGTAAACCTGTGCATATCAGTGTAAAGTGACCTTTTAGCCCTCGGATCATGCCTATATATACCCCCTTACTCCTCACAAGAGGAGAGAGACACAGAGATGACACGCATCGAACCAACTCAATTCGATGCCACGCATCGAACCAAGTCAATTCGATGCCCCAATTTGATGCCCCAATTCGATGAACACATCGAACCCTTATATTTCCTGAAAGCTACACGAGTCAGGGTCCCGAATCATGAAGCGGATCGAGGTTTCGATCATCCATGAAAGAGATATGATCGAAACCGTGAAGTCACGCCAATACTGAACCAAGTGAACCAGGCAGCCCAACTAGGGGTTGACCTAATAGAAGCAACTCAAAAGAGACAAATGAACTACGTTCGACTTGATTCCCTTAATGGGATACGTAGGCAGCTTCGCAAGTTTCCAAGTTCAGTCCGATATCATAAGTATCTAATGCCCGCAATACAACAATCAAAGAGCGTCAAATCTCTCTCGTTCGACTGTTCTCTCAACTTGGCCATTTAGGGATTATTTCTTGTCATCTTATATTTCCTTATGTGTAATAGGTGTTCCAGACCAAGCTAGTCCATTCATTGTAATAGGATAACATTATTTTGGTTAAGTCGGACCCCACTGTATCGATTTCTCGGTGTATTGTTACCTAAACGAAATAAGACCAAAATAATAGGTGATAACATATAGTGATCGAGATGATGATCAAAAGAATTGTTACAAAGTTTCTAGGGCAATTATTCCATATGCGCATGCAAACACATACACCATATATATAATTATATATGTATATATTAAAGTTATTTAATCTAATACTTAGCACTTACTATACTTTATGAAGTTCCATAATCCTCATTTTATAAGCACAACTAAGCACCTTAAATTTTCCAAGACCAGCCTTCTTCGCCAATGTCGCAAACTAATCCTCAGTTCTTTCTTTGCCCCCAAACATGGTTAACATGAGAATGTTCATGTAACATGCATACTTGCCATAAGTATTACCCTTTGGAACACGTGGCAGAATAGCATCCATAACAATAACTTTTCCCTTTAACAATTTTTTAGTAGTGTTACGCATTGCTCGTTGCTCCAATTGTGTAGAATCCACTGTATGTAAACACATTGACGAGGGTACATTTTATATTGTTATATATATATATATATTAATGAGTAACAATCAGATGGGTAGTAATTAAGACACTAACATTGTACTCACTACAAGAAATAGCGCTCATTTCCGACGGCCTCCGACGGAAACGGCCGTCGGAAATGAGCAAAAAAATTTTCCGACGGCACCTGGCCGTCGGAAAAGGTCTTTTCCCACGGGCTTCACCCGTCGGAAAAGACATGTCCGTCGGCCTAGTGCCGACGGAAATAGTCTTTTCCGACGGGTGAAGCCCGTCGGAAAAGATAAAAAAAAAAATTTAAAAAAAAAATATATTAACGTCATTTCCGTCGGCATTACGCCGACGGAAATGACGTCATTTCCGTCGGCGTTACGCCGACGGAACAGACGGTGGGCCAGGCCCACGGTCATTTCCGTGGGGCGGCAGCCGTCTGTTCCGTCGGCGTAACGCCGACGGAAATGCCGGCCGTACAATTTTTAATTTAATTAATAAATAAATAAAAAAAAAAAAAAAAATCTATAAATACCCCCCCAAATCTTTTCAATAATCACACCAATCACTCTTCCTTCTAAATATTTCAATCCTACTCTCTTCCAATATATCTTTTTTTTCGAAAATTTGTCATTTTAAAAATGGCCGATAATCGCAAAAAAAATATTGATAAAGGAAAAGAGAAACAGAAATTATATATTTCCAATACAAATTTATCGAGATCCCTCTTCGATAAACTTTCGAGTAATTTTAAATCTCGGCGTGGTGGCGATGCTGAAACAATTTGTCCCGACGAAGTTACCCAACAAGTCGATGAACCTCCGCCACAAACTCAGCATACTCCGGTTGCTACCCAACAGCGCCCAACTACAACTCAGGCCCCTAGTCCTGCTCGTGAACAACCGCAACGCCCCACCACTCGGAGCCAAAAAGCTGCTGCTCCCCGACTGAGGGACGACCCTGATCCATTGTTTCTGCCTGGAATTACTCCTCCACGTTTGGTTGTTCCGCATGGCATGATGGATGAACTTCCACAAGCCAACAACGAAGGAACTTCGTCGGGACTACAACCCTCGCCAGCATCTGTTGCTTCTGAATCTGCTTCTAATAATACCAATAGGATGCCTAGGGGACGGGCGAAGGGTCGAGGTACTACAAACTCAGACGATGTGAGGCTCAAAGTTGGAGTGAACGAGCATTTTCAAATTGACAAAAATTTATGTACAGATACTGTCGACACAGTTCGGCGATCAATTCAAGTTACAATAACAGGCATAGTGACCGAACCGGCGATACATTACTCTCAGTTATCCGAGGAACAAAAAGAAAAATTCATAAACTGGTTCAGGGTATCTTCTTTTAACTTGTTTTAACACATTTTTCATTATTTATGTCCATTATAATTTTTGCATTCAACTTATATGTTATCATATTTTGAAGACTATATACAAATGGGATCCACAAGAAACGGATAACATTAGAACAGCATTCCATAAGGTGGCATAAGTAAAATGGAAGGATGCCATATACGAGTGCAAAAAGCTCTACAGGAAGCGAGCTAAAGACCCCCAATGGTACCAAAAGACTTGGCTACCAACCGGCTTTGAATCGACGTACTGTAATCATTGGGAGAATGAAAGGACGATTGAACTTGCAGAAAAAGCAACGGAGAATCGACTGGCCAATAAGACAAAGAGCGTCGATGGAAAGGGATCCTTAGGTACGTACCACGGTGGATCTGTGAGTACACAAGAGAGGAGTTCAGCAACGGTACGATATGTTAATATTTCCTTGTTTGCAGAATACATTTTGTGATATTGTTTAACACTAATATTGTTTAAAAAAATGTTGTTATAGTATGGCACGGATGATGTGATACGCTTCGACGAGCAATACATGCACGACCACTTAGTAACGGATCCAAATGGAAGAATACTCTATTGGGACCCCCCACAAGCAGAAGAGTATTTTGTAAGTTATCTTAATTAAGCACATATATGATTGTTTTGCGTATATACCTTTTTCATTTATTTACTTTGAACATTGTAGAAAAATTATATTGAAGCGCTCGAGGATAATTGTGGTCCAAACAAAGCCAAATGGCCGCTTCAGTTTGACGTAAATATCGCGGCCATTGCAGATCATAATGGCACACATGGGAGGCTCAAAGGCAAAGATAGGTGCAATACCCTCGCAGATTATGGTAAGTCGCAGGGTAAACATCTTAACCGTGCTGAGGTGGTAAGAACACGTAATGCAGTCAAGGATGCTACTGTTGAGTTGAAACAAACCGTTGCGGGCTTGGAGAAAAAAATGATCGATGTGGAGGGCCAAATGGCGAGGGACCGGGAGGAGTGGAGGCAGGAGCGAGCTCGTGAGCGAGAGGAGAGAGAGCGGGAGCGAGCTCGTGAGCGAGAGGAGAGAGAGCGGGAGCGAGCTCGCGACCGAGAAGAGAGGGATCGTTATCAATGGAACAACCCGCAGAGATTCAACACCAACAACTACAATTCAAGCAACTATCCTCCAAATCAGTTTCATGGAGCGCAAAGTCAACCGAACGATTATTGGCGAGATAACCAGACACATCCTGGTCAAAACTATCAGTATTGGGACCAAGAGTTTCAGGGAACAAACACGTCGTGGCAAGTGCCAATCGGTCAGACGAGTCATCCAAGTACGCATAGCCAAAACAACGACCTTAATTTTGATCAGGATTTGGATTATTTGATGCGGTCTGAATTTGGTGGGAATAATCAGCGCCAGAGTGCCACAAGAAGTACACGACATGATAATGTATCCACCCATGTTACTCAGGACGAGGAAACAATAGCCGACCTATCAAGTTTGCCTATCGGGGAGGTCGACTTTATGAGTAATAATGCTTGGTTGAATGCCCATACTGGAGATCAACAATCTCGGCCAAGGGGTAACAGAGGTAAAGGCCCCGCCAATCAGGAATAAAGATGTTATGGGTGTTAGTGTGAGTTTGTATGTTTCAATTACCATTTTAAGTGTTGTATGTTTTATGTTATTTGTGTTAGTGTGAGTTTGTACGTTTCACTTACCATTTTAAGTTGTGTGTAATCAGTTTACGCTTTTGAGGTTTGATGTTGTTTTCCAACTTTTGAATAATTACATTTTCACCCCGAAATGTTTCTTTGTGTCTTTCGTTACTCCATTTTTTACGAAATTTTGAAGAACACTCATACTTAATGTTTAGAAGATGTTGGTGGAAAAAAAAGAAAAATTTGAGTTGTTTTCCAACTTTTGAATAATTACATTTTCACCCCCAAAATGTTTCTTTTTCTCTTTCGTTACTCAATTTTTGACGAAATTTTGAAGAACACTCATACTTAATGTTTAGAAGATGTTGGTGGAAAAAAAAGAAAAATTTGAGTTGTTTTCCAACTTTTGAATAATTACATTTTCACCCCGAAATGTTTCTTTGTGTCTTTCGTTACTCCATTTTTTACGAAATTTTGAAGAACACTCATACTTAATGTTTAGAAGATGTTGGTGGAAAAAAAATAAAAATTTGAGTTGTTTTCCAACTTTTGAATAATTACATTTTCACCCCAAAATGTTTCTTTTTCTCTTTCGTTACTCAATTTTTGACGAAATTTTGAAGAACACTCATACTTAATGTTTAGAAGATGTTGGTGGAAAAAAAAGAAAAATTTGAGTTGTTTTCCAACTTTTGAATAATTACATTTTCACCCCAAAATGTTTCTTTTTCTCTTTCGTTACTCAATTTTTGACGAAATTTTGAAGAACACTCATACTTAATGTTTAGAAGATGTTGGTGGAAAAAAAAGAAAAATTTGAGTTGTTTTCCAACTTTTGAATAATTACATTTTCACCCCGAAATGTTTCTTTGTGTCTTTCGTTACTCCATTTTTTACGAAATTTTGAAGAACACTATTATTTTTAATAACAGTGCATATGGTGAAAAAAAATTGACGCGTGGACTGATTGACACTCTCTACATGTGAAAATACAATTTTAGTAGGATAGAGTATAGCTATATAGGGTTTAGGGTTTAGGGTTTAGGGTTTAGGGTTTAGGGTTTAGAGTTGAAGATCATATATATAGTGTTGTATTGTTTTTTTTTGTATCTTTCGTTACTCTGTTTTTGACGAGATTTGAAAGAACACTCATACTTATGGTTTACAAGATGTTGGTGGAAGAAAAGGTTAAATTTGAGTTGTTTTCCAACTTTTGAAAAAATACATTTTCACCCCAAAATGTTTCTTTTTGTCTTTCGTTACTCCATTTTTTACGAGATTTGAAAGAACACTCATACTTATTGTTTAGAAGATGTTGGTTGAAGAAAAAGTTAAATTTGAGTTGTTTTCCAACTTTTGAATAATTATATTTTCACCTCGAAATGTTTCTTTTTGTCTTTCGTTACTTCTTTTTTGACGAGATTTGAAAGAACACTCATACTTATGGTTTACAAGATGTTGGTGGAAGAAAAAGTTAAATTTGAGTTGTTTTCCAACTTTTGAAAAATTACATTTTCACCCCGAAATATTTCTTTTTGTCTTTCGTTACTCCATTTTTTACGAAATTTTGAAGAACACTCATACTTATTGTTTAGAAGATGTTAGTGGAAAAAAAAAGTAAAAATTGAGTTGTTTTCCAACTTTTGAATAATTACATTTTCACCCCGAAATGTTTCTTTTTGTCTTTTGTTACTCAATTTTTGACGAGATTTGAAAGAACACTCATACTTATTGTTTAGAAGATGTTGGTGAAAGAAAAAGTTAAATTTGAGTTGTTTTTCAACTTTTGAATAATTATATTTTCACCCCGAAATGTTCCTAAAAATATATATAAAAACGCTCATTTCCGACGGCACCATGCCATCGGAAAAGAGTCATTTCCGACGGCACCATGCCGTCGGAAAAGACCCTTTTCCGACGGCATGGTGCCGTCGAAAATGACTCTTTTCCGACGGCATGGTGCCGTCGGAAATGAGCGTTTTTATATATATTTTTGACGCGGATCGCTGACATGGCACTATTCCCCCTCCAAAATCTATAAATACCCCCAAATTTTACACCTAAAATTCATTCATACACAAACACTCAAAATTATATCTCCCTAACTACATTTCTTCTCTCAATTCTTTCTTCAATTATTTTTCTTACTTATATTTTATTTATATTTTTTATCTTATCATATATATTTTATTTTTTCTTACACATATCATATATTATACTTAATATTTTCGTAATAAACTATTTTTATTAATCTATATATATTACAAATTAGTGTTTATATATATATTATTAATCTATTTTCGTACCAAATAATTCATTTTTATAGCTAATATATATTATTAATGTTTATATATATATATTTATGTTTTAATTATAGCCTTTTCCGAAAATTCGGACAAAATTTGATATGAAAATTAACAAAAAATTGTTTTTTTTCCGTAATTTTTTTTTTTAATATTTATGAATATTATTTCCGACGGCACCATGCCGTCGGAAATAATGTTATAATAATATTTTAATATTATTTCCGACGGCATAGAGCCGTCGGAAAAGACATTTAAATAATATTTTTATATTATTTCCGACGGGTGCATGCCGTCGGAAAAGGTCTTTTAATAATATTTTTAAAATAATTAAATACGTATTCTTAATTTAATATGTATTTTATAAAAAATACGTATGAAATAATACGTATGAAAAAGGGTCTTTTCCGAGGGCACGATGCCGTCGGAAAAGACCCTTTACCGACGGCACAATGCCGTCGGAAAAGAGGGCATTTCCGACGGCATCGTGCCGTCGGAAAAGGAGTCTTTTCCGACGGCATGGTGCCGTCGGAAATGCCCTCAAGATTTTCCGACGGCATGCACCCGTCGGAAAAGAGCTTTTCCGACGGCATGGTGCCGTCGGAAAGACCTTTTCCTACGGAAGCTTTTCCGTCCACCATTTCCGACGGCATAACCCGTCGGAAAAGACCATTTCCGACGGGAAATATGCCTTTTCCGACGAATTTTGTGCCGTCGGAAATGCGCGGATTTCTTGTAGTGACTATACCACCTCCAACATCTACTAATGAACTCAAACTCTCGAAATCTTTGTATATTGCGAGAATCTTCTTCATATATACCGCAGAGTGAGCTCCCATCGCCTCGTTGAACATTTTATTGTATTTTTCATTTGATTTAGAGTTTTCATAATTAGCCTTACCATAAATACTTTTAAATAAACTTCCATCTTCTAGAACTGCATCTTTCAAATTATACCTAATAATGAAACTAGAGTTAGGAATAGAGTTGGGATATAATTATAAGGGCTTGAAACATCATTGCACTCGATAACGACATATGGTAAATAAGTTGATTGAAAGACAATTATCCATTATGTGGAAATATATATATATATATATATATATATATATATATATATATATATATATATATATATCATCAAGCCTCCTGAACTATGCACGTTTTGTGACTTGCACCCTAAACAAATTTAATAAGTGTTTTGCCCCCATGAACTATGCACGTCTAATCGATTTGCCTTTTCAATGGATTTTCGACCATTTTTTTACTGGAATACTCCTCCCTACACGACTCATATTTGTTGTACTAGATGTATTATGCTAGTTGATGACAAAAAATTGGTGAAAAAACACCTCTAACGGATATTCCGACCAAAATGGCCGAAAATGCGATTTGCCGCTTCAGTGTATTTTCGGCCATTTGTTGTGGGAATATTCCCCCTACCCGGCTCATATATGTTGTACTAGATGTATTTTGGTAGTTGATGACAAATAGTAGGCAAAAAACACCTCAAACGAGGAATATTCCGGCCAAAAATGGCCGGAGATCACTACAAGTATGGGCGGTCATTAGGGACCGCCCATTAGCGACTGCTAAGCAGTCGCTAAAATTTTCATTGAACGTTAGCGACTGCTAAGCAGTCGCTAACATTCGCTGAGAAAATTTGCGACTGCCAGGCAGTCGTTATTGTCCTTATGGACAATCAGCCACTGCTTAGCAGTCGTTACTCATTTAAAAATTACTGGGCCACACATTTTGGCCCGAGTTGGGCCAAAATGTGGGCCAATTTTAGGGCCGAATTTACCCTAATTCGGCCCTAAACAAATCAACGACCGTTAAGCGGCCGCTGATTTAGGTGTATAAATAAATAAATAAAATAATTTTTTTTTGCCTCATCTTCTTCCCCAAATCAGCGACCCATATACCCGATTTGAGCCATTAGCGACTGTCGAGCTCAAGTTGCGACCAAAAAACGGTATCTAACTCATCACATCCTTTTTCCCTCCAAAAATTGTCGTTATTTTTAAGCTCCGCCTCAAATCTTCCTTGCTCCGACTCCGCCGTTCGAAACACCTCCTTGCGCCGCCTCCTTTGCCCATTTCCACCTCTCCCCGCCGGTAATGAAAAGCTCCTATTAGTTTTTTATTTTTTTGTGTTTTACTAATATTTTAATTTAAATCCGAAATTTGCCTAATTTAAATTCGAAAATCGGTATTGTTAGATTGTTAGATTTGTTGTATGATTGTTAGATTTGTTGTTTGATTTGAAATAGAAATATAAATAGATTATTGTGAAATTAGAAATAGATTAGAAATATATTATTGTGAAATTAGAAATAGATTAGAAATAGATTATTGTTAAATTGTGAAATTAGAAATAGATTAGAAATAGATTATTGTGAAATTCTGAAATTAGAAATAGATTATAAATTAGATTAAGGAAAAAAAATAGAAATAGATTAGAAATAGATTAGCAATAGATTAGAGATTAGACTAAGGAAAAAAATAGTAATAGATTAGAAATAGATTAGAAATGAGATTAAGGTAAAAAAAATAGAAATAGATTAGAAATAGATTAAAAACGAGATTAAGGAGAAAAAAAAAAGAAATAGATTTGTGAAATTGATTAATGAATGATTAAAGGAAAAAAATAGAAATAGATTTGTGAAAATTAGATTATATATTAGATTAAATTAGATTAGTTTCTACTTAGATTCTTTAATTACATTGTAAAAATGAGATTAAGTTTATACTTAGATTCTTTAAATAGATTGTAAAAATTGAATCGTTAGATTTGTTAAATTGTTAAATTAGACTAGTTTATACTTAGATTCTTTAATTAGACTGTGAAAATGAGATTAAGTTTATACTTAGATTCTTTAATTAGATTGTAAAAATGAGATTAAGTTCATAATTAGATTTTTTAAATAGATTGTAAAAATTGAATTGTTAAATTTGAAATAGTTTTGTGTTAGATTGTAAAATTGTTAAATTAGATTCAAATGTTGATTTGATTTTCTAAATGTTATATTTTCATTTTTACAGTATATACACATTTTCAGCATGACGTCACGTAAGACCACTAGCGGTACTGGAGGTCGAGGTCGAGGTCGTGGAGATGGAGGTCGTACTGGGGTGTCGGGTACTCGTAGCGGTGGACGAGTCACGAGTAGTGTTGGTCGTGGTGGTGTTGGCCGTGGTGGGGTTGGTGCCATTGGTAGTGGCAGTGTAGATCGTGGTGGTGTTGGTCGTGGTGGTGTTGGCCGTGGTGGGGTTGGTGCCAATGCTAGTGGTGGAGTAGGTGGTAGCGGTGTTAGCCGTAGTGATAGTAGCAGTCGGGGGGTCGAGGTAGGTTCGGACCTGTACGGATTGTCCGATCGGCGACTCGTGCATTGGATAGCCATCCGTCTCGGCACTAGGGTCAGGTGACATCTCTATGTCGAGGACACCAGTGTTGCAGCGGCAGTTATTAGCAGAGTTTGAGACCGCCAAGGTGCCAGAGGTGCCACTACCCCGATCATCAGAGTCCACCAGGTCCGAGGTGCCACGACCACCTATTTTCAATTTGAAGATGAGGAATCAGCCCGGTCGCACGTACCCTATCAGGCACGACGAGATATACAAGGCGGGACATACTAAGAAGGTGTCGGGGACTTGGAGAGGTACCAACCAACCCTTGAGGCGGATGTGGAAGTCAGAGGCAACGAGACTGATTTACGTAAGTGTTTCGACTTTTGGACTTGTTTACCGCTTATGAATTCTAATTTAATTTTAAATTATATTTCGAACTAATTCATCCTTTTAATCACATTTTTGATAATTCAACAGAAAATAGACAAGAGGGAGTTGAGGAGGAAAAATCCCGACGCCGTGGAGGACAAGGATTTGGATGAATGGGACGACGAGGCGTGGAAGAAGGCCATAGGGACGATCAGCAAGGGGAAGGCGAAGGGTTTACCGACTTATGCCGATCCACGTGACTGGGACATTGAGATGACGCGGGCGAGAAACTGGGATCGGGATTTGCTCAGGCAGGTCCAGTTCGAGAACCTAGAGTTGAGGACAACACCGGACCCGAGAGTCGACGCACTGACGACGTGGGCACATGTCTTAGTCGAGGACCATATTGCACAAGGCCGACCAGTGCGAGAACTTCCTAGTGAGTTGTTCATGGGGGTGCTATTAAGACCGGAGACGCATTCAGGGTTCTGAGAAAGGTCCGTCAGAGACCAAATCCTTTTGCTACAGGTACTTCTACCGCCTCTCAGTATGTTGATGATTTAGAGGCTGATGAGTGGTATAGTGATTGTGATGGTGTTGCTGGTGATGAGGATCCCGAGGCCGATGTTGATGGTGAGGAGAACATAGATGAGATATATAGATTGTGGGAGAGTTCTGGTGATGAGGGGGTCGAGTATCCGCCTAGCGATGTTGAGGGTGGACTTCCTGGAGATGATGAGGGGGGTGATGTTGGGGACGGTGATGATTGGGAGGGTGATGATGGGGACGGTGATGATGAGGGGGGTCATGATGACTTGGCTCAGTGATCGGGTGGATGTTAGTGGTTTGTATTTTGTTTGGGATTATGATACTCTAGTTTTTTGATTATCGCGTTATGAACGGTGATTATACTTATAATTAGCGATTGTGATTTGTTTTGGATAACAAGACGTTTTGAATTGTGACTATGGATATGATTGTGTTTTGAATTGTGATTGTGATTGTGTTTGGATATGCAGGTTTGTGATTAGCTAGCTATTTGGAAATTATTGTGTTGAAACAGGTTTTTAACTATTATTAGGTACAACTTATGTCAATTTTTTTTCTATTTTTTATCGGTTGAAACAGGTTTCGGTTATGAACTATTAGTTGTAGTAGTTTGAAATAGGTTTGTGATTAAACAATAATTGAAACAAGCTTGTTAAATAATGAATATGCAATAAATAAATAAGTATAAACCCATAATAAATAAGTATAAACCCGATTCATTATTAGAAAAGTAAGTATATGTCTTCACTATATGACATTAGGGACAAGTGATTAAGAAAAGAAAAAAGAAAAGAACTAGTCTTCTTCTGAATATTCAAAGTCATACTCTTCATCCTAATGATAGTAGCCGTTATCATTAGAGACCGCTCATGCGGTCCCTATTGACAGTATCCGTTGTCAATATGGACCGCATAACGGTCCCTATAAGTTTAATAGGGACCGTTAAGCGGTCCCTAATGTGAAAATAGGGACTGCTTGGCAGTCCCTAATGTGGAAATTAGGGACCGCATGGCAGTCCCTACTAATATTCGTACATCAAAATTATGAATTTTTCGATGGTTCGAGGTGCCGCGTGGTATGTTTAGTTCGTAATAACCATTTTAATAGTTAAAATAACAATAAGTACAACAACACATTGTATATCCAAACATTATACACGAAGAACGGGCCGCTTTGAAGACTCTCCTACTGGGTTTAGGGTTTAGGGTTTAGTTCGATATACATATATACGTATAATTAATGAATACTTGATCTAATGATTATATCTCATAAGCGTATCTATGCTAATGTTTGTGAAGTAAATCATAAACACGGATAACAATTACAACTAACTAATGATAATTAGTTGTGCATTTGTGAAATATATATATCCTGAACGTTAATAACTCGGTCGATATCAATTAATCTATTATTTCACAACTAATCTCTATAAGGTTGGTTTTGCAATCATTTATTACTTCAATTTACATATTACAATGAGTTTGGTTGCTTAGAATCACAAACACACCAACATCAATAAAAAAAATCGATTTTAAAGTATGAATATTAGTAGGGACTGCCAAACGGTCCCTAATTTTACAATAGGGACTACCAAACGGTCCCTATTGACAAATTCAGGGACCGCTTGGCAGCCCCTACTAATATTCGTACATCAAAATTATGAATTTTTCGATGGTTCGCGGTGCCGCGTTGTATGTTTAGTTCATAATAACCATTGGAATAGTTAAAATAACAATAAGTACAACGAGACATTGTATATCCAAACATTATACAAGGAGAACGGGCCGCTTTAAAGATTCTCCTACTCACTACAAAAAATGGGGTCATCCGTGACCGCCACCTCGTGACCGTCGGGCGGTCGCCACAATCGGCGACCGCCCAGCAGTCGCCAAAGACTCCGCGACCACTGGGCGGTCGCGGATGCCTCCCTGCCATACGCGACCGCTGGGCGGTCGCAAATGAGGTTCATCTGCGACCGCCCGACGGTCGCGGATGGTAGGGAGGCATCCGCGACCGCCCAGCGGTCGCAGAATCCTCCGTGACCGTTGAGCGGTCACGAAAGACCCCTCATTCGTGACCGCCCAGCGGTCGCAAACTCTTTCGTGACCGCCCAGCGGTCGCGACATGCTTCGTGACCGCTGGGCGGTCACGAAAGAGGGGTCTTTCGTGACCGCGGAGCGGTCGCGACATGCTCTGTGACCGTTGGGCGGTCACGAAAGAGGGGTCATTCGTGACCACCCGGCAGTCACGAATAATATTCATAAAAAAATTGATTTTATGGATTCATCTTGATGTGTTTATGATTTTTAACAATAAGTCTCATTACTACATGTGAATTAAAGTAATAAATTAGTACAACATTAGTAATTAACATATTAAAATAGCGAATTCGATGTGATTAGGCGAGTTATGAACGAATAACCTATTTTATGTTCTACAACTAATATCATATACACCATGTTGTTTTAGATGTAATGTGTGATTTTGTGATAAAATCCCTTTTAATTTACATAGTAGTAACTATTTGATCAATTTAACAAACAACGCTCCTTAAATAAACAAACGAAAATAAAAAAACGTCGAATGAAGGTTATTCGTGACCGCCGGCCGATCGCGGATGACCATCCGCGACCGGAAAAGGGTCATTCGCGACCGCCCGGGCGGTCGCGAATGACCCTTTTTTCTTGTAGTGACTGTTTTGTACGACGAATGACATAATGACAAATTAATTCGATCTACATATATACTTATAATTAATGAATACTTGATCTAATGATTATGCCTCATAATCGTATCTATGCTAACGTTTGTGAAGTAAATCATAAACACGGATAACAATTACAACTAACTAATGATAATAACTCGATCGATCTCAATTAATCTTGATGTACATTTGTGAAATATATTTTGAACGTTAATAACTCGATCGATCTCAATTAATCTATTTTTTCACAACTAATCTACTATAAGGTTGGTTTTGCAATCATTTATTACTTTAATTTACATATTACAATGAGTTTGGTTGCTTACAATCACAAACACCACAACATCAATAAAAAAAAATCGATTTTTAAGTATGAGTATTAGTCAAATTAGAGACCGCTTAACGGTCCCTAATTTGACAATAGGGACCGTTAAGCGGTCCCTAATTTGACAATAGGGACCGTTTAGCGATCACTAAAATCGAAAATTTTAAATTTTTGGCAAAAGGTTTTGGCGGTAGTGAGGGGAAAATTTGAATTTCACCAAATCAATTCTCAATCGTCGATGAAATCCTAAGCTATCTCAAACCGTCGATCATCTAAAATAATCCAACGGACAAAAACCAATTGAATCCCATCATATATATATAACCTCACCACTCTTACACCCATTTCACTATCTCCAAAAAACACTATCTTCTTTTCTTCTTTTCACCAACACAAAAACACTATCTTTTTTTTTTTCCTTCTTTTCACCAACACAAAAACTTTTCTGCTTTTCACCAACACAATCTTTTCTTCATTTTCTTTTCTTTCACTTTCTTTATTTTGGATCTTCATTTTCTTTTTTCACCAATACAATCTTTTTTTCTTACACTTTCTTTATTTTGGATCTTCATTTACTATTCTTCACTTTTGATTTCATTCATGTTTTTGATTTCATTCATGTTTTTTATTTCATTCATTTTATATTATTACTCATTTTATTCATCTTTTCACATTCTTCTATTCTTTCATGTCAATTGTCATTATATTAACTTTTTATTCATCATTTTATTGTTTTGATCTTGTTAAAGTTACAATTTTACAAAAAAAAACACAATTATATTCCAGATTTAATCCGGAATATAATTGTATTTTTTTTTTATTTTTTCTGGAGGTCATTAGGGACCGCTTAACGGTCCCTACTAATATTCATAGAAATTCTACGAATATTAGTAGGGACTGTTAAACAGTCCCTATTGTAAAATTAGGGACCGTCTAACGGTCCCTATTTTTTTCAAAATGTAGCGACTGTCAAACGGTTGCTACTTTCTCAAATATAATAGGGACCGCTCAGATGGTCCCTATTGTAGAAATTAGGGACCGTCTGGTCGGTCCCTATTGTAGACATTAGGGACCGCCCAGACGGTCCCTATTATTCAAAAGTATGGCGACTGCCTATCGGTCGCTATATTGCGGTCCCTATTGAGGTCATTAGGGACCGCTTAATAGTCGCTATTGTGCGGTCCCTAATGACCTCAATAAGGACTGCTTAACGGTCGTTATTGGCAAACGACCACTGTCATTAGCGACTGCAGTATAGTGACCGCTAGACAGTCGCTATTTGCCAATAGCGACCGCAGGGGGGTCATTAGGGACCGCCGAGGCAGTCCCTAATGACCCATTTTTCTTGTAGTGGATCCATTGAAGAGGCAAATCGAACAAACGTGCACAGTTTAGGGGGCAAAAGGCTTATTAAATTTGTTTCGTGTGCAAGTCGCAAAAACGTGCATAGTTCAGTGGGATTGATCTTTTTATCCCTATATATATACACATATATATATATATATATATATATAATATTCCACAAAACTTTGATACTTTGGAGATGAAAATGATTATTTCGTCAAATTCCAAGAGAATGAGATAATTCTTCCATGAAATTATATCTCCGTCTTAAGGATTGATGATCAACTCCTGATATGCAATGTAAAAAACAAAAGAAAAAAAAACCCCGATTGAAATCTACTTTTCAATTACGAGGTATTTAGTTGCCAAATAATTAAAGTTGCACCACCAAATCAAGAGATTCTAGCTGAATTCTTTTTGCAATTATGAGTAGAGGTTTTCTTCAAAACAAATATTACAATTAATTATCAAGTTTTTTAATGGCAAGGAAGCTGATTCGGCAATAGATCGTTTTATATATATATATATATATATATATATATATATATATATATATATATGCGAGTGTCGGTTACAAGTATGTGATCTAGCAATACAACGAGTCTATCTCAAATCAGACCTACACTGCGTGTCTCGTGTAAGCTTGGTCCGGAACATCTCGGACCCGACGCTTCGATGCTTGGATGAGAGTGGAATATCGGTAGATAGATCGAACGGATGTCGGTGATTGCCTTCGATGTGATGTCGAGGATGACCCCCGATGTGATGTCGAGGGTGAGGTGGTATGGCGTGTCACAGGTGCACGTGGATGTCCCAATATCGAATAAGATATCGAAAGGTATATCGGTGATATGTTTCGATCTGACGAGTGGTAGCTGAGGGATAATAATTGCTTGTTTTGGGATCCGGGCACCGCGTATTTATAGACCTCGGGTTCCGGGGACCACAGTACCATATCGGTGACTATTACTGATATGACATCGATAGTTATCCCCGATATGCTCCAAAATGGGCCTGGTTTGGGCCTGGCCCAATATGCGGGAAATGCTCATATCATGTAGTCCCCCAATTTGGAACAGTTATCCCCCAATTCTCCTGGGACAATGCTATTATAGCGAGTATCGGGGTCTGCTTGGGACAGTTATCCCCCAATTCTCTGGGCTACATTGTAGCTTTCATTTGTGTTATGAGGGCGCTGGGTGTCCCTTGCGGAGCTAACGAGTTCTGGGAGCTTTTTAGCGTCATGGTCAACCGTAAGGGTGGTGATAGAGGGTTCTTCTTTGTGCGAGCCCAGACGGGGCTTAGGTTCGTGCACTATACTCAATCTAGCTACGGACTCGAAAATAAGTGCGAGTATATGAACATCCATGAGAGGACGGCTGGTGAGTTTGATGCGCTTCCTAGCGTGTGGTGTGACGACACCAAATATAAGAGGCCGACCGCTATCGGGCCTACTGCACATAGCTTCGAGTTTTTGAGGAAGTTGATTAACCATCCATACGACGGTACCCTGCTTTGTAGTGACGTAGTTCTACGAGCAAGTGGGATATCTCCCGTGCAGTATAACGGTCCGTCTACGCTCGGTAAGTGTTATGTTATTGGAAATTGATATTTTTTTTTCTTTGATCTACTTCTTGATCCTCTATTTTGTATGTTTCGCAGCCGAGCTGGTGGAGTATTGTAGTCTAGATGCGATAGCGGCACGCAGACAGCCGGGAGCCGAACCTGTTACAGATGACGCACCTCCACTTGTCAAGAAGAGGGGTCGTGAGGGCGTGCGCAAGAATGCGAAGAAATATGTGTCCTCCTCGAGTGAAAATACTATCGAGGTGGGTAATGCTTCGCAATCTCAATCTGACCTTGATGTTGGGACGTCCATGGGGCGAAAGAGAAAGAAATAAAAGGGTAGTTCAAGTGGGGATCACGGTGGTCTCTTATCCCATTTATTGTGTATTTCCATTGGGTTTTAGTTTGTTTGAGCGATCCAGTCCTTATTGTGGACGTGCAGGTGGCTGGTTTTGTGAAAGGTTTCTTGACGATGGCCATTAACGGTCAAGTGGATCATGCCGAGTCGATCCGAGTTACCAATGGTTTGCTCGAGAAACTGGGCGAATACGATCATGTTGCCGCTGTACAGCTCCAGCATGAGAGAGACGAGACCATGGATATTCTGAAGGCCAGCGAGAATAATGTTGGGGCCCTGTTAGATGACAATAAGAGGTTGATCGGAGAGCTTAATGAGTCTCGCCTTATCGCTGGTCAAGAAGCATCTCGTCGGGAAGCCCTTCAAGCTGAAGTCGCACTTCTGAAGGACCAATTAGCCCAGGCTGAGAGGCACATGCGGTGCATGACGATGAGCAAAAGCCAACTGACCAGTGCGGCCAAACAGTTCCTTCTGAGTCGGTCGTATAAGATGATATGTGCTGAGCGGGGCTTGCTGGAACGGGAGGAAGCCAAGGCCTCTGTCATAGGTCAAATCCAGCTGGACGGTGGTTTCAAGGATGGTTACAACACTTCGGCCATAAACCCATTGAAGGGGTCGGACGGGGAATTTTCGGAGGATTCCGATGATGAAGAGGAAGATCTAGAACCGGAGGCAGAGTACCACGAGATCGTCGAGCAGAAGAGTTTGGCGTTAATACACATCAAAGGGGCCCCTCGTTATCCCGGTTGAGATTTTAGGAGTCTGTATTTTTTCTTTCGGCATAGCTGCCTCTGTAATATGACTCATAGTTTTACCCGTTAATTTAATCGATCTTCTCTGGGTGTCCTGATACATATCTGTTTATACATATTCCGTGGTATGATTGCTTTTGTTACTGTTGCCTCTCCTTGAAGTGTTAAAGTGCGGGCTGTTATCATAGGGAAATGGCTGCCGTTGCGATGTTTTTCGTCGACCTTGTTATCACAGGGATTTTTTTTGGACCGACCCGGTTATCACAGGGAATTTTTTCTTGTGGTACTGGGCCTATAGAACCTGCCTCTTTACCTAGTTTGCTTTATGGAATTTTCCTCCAATAAGCTCTTCACCTAGTGTAATTTTATGGGAGTTCCACCCAATAGGTTCTTCACCTAGCTTGATTTATGGGATTTTCACCCAATAGGCTCTTCACCTAACGTAACATATGGGATTTCCACCCAATAGGCTATTCACCTAGCTTGATTTATGGGATTTCCACTCAATAGACTCTTCACCTAACGTAGGATCGACCCCGTTATCACAGGGAATTTTTCTTGAATCGACCCCGTTATCACAGGGGATTTTGCTTGGATTAGCCCCGTTATCACAGGTTTTTTTTTTTGAATAGACCCCGTTATCACAGGGGATTTTTCTTGGATTGGCCCCGTTATCACAGGGACTTTTTGAATTTACCCCATTATCACAGGGGATTTTTCTTGGATTGGCCCCGTTATCACAGGGATTTTTTTTTGAATCGACCCTGTTATCACAGGGGATATTTTTGTGGGTACGGCTGCGTCCCGTTATCACAGGGGTCCCTCTACCGTTGAATTGTTTTTTATCGAACCCGTTATCACATGGGATATTTTTGTGGGTAGGGATGCGTCCTGTTATCACAGGGGTCCCTCTACCGTTGAATTGTTTTTGATCGACCCCGTTATCACATGGGATATTTTTGTGGGTAGGGATGCGTCCTGTTATCACAGGGGTCCCTTTACCGTTGAATTGTTTTTGATCGACCCCGTTATCACAGGGGATATTTTTGTGTTGTGGGCGAGGCTTTTCGTTGTCTTTTTGATTGTGTCTCTTGGTGAGTCTGTCGTCATTGAATATGTAGGTCATTGAGCCTTGTAAAACAACATAGACAAGAAAAAATTTCGATGTAAACGCTAGTACGGAAGCACAAAACGATGTGTCTGTGTTATCTGCGGGATGTTCCCACAATGTGGAAATATCAGTTCATACGAGAGACAACGTTTTCATTGCGCTCTATCGCGCCTCTTGTACCTGTTTGTACATGTTGTACCTATTTGAATAGAAAATATAGAATAATCTGGGGCAATGCCCCCTGAATCACCCTTTTAACATACTCTATGTCCTTTTCAGACATAGTAATGGGCGATCCTTTGAGCAATGTACCTATAAGAGGGAGATGTGCTAACATATATCTAGGGGAACATTCCCCACTTCTTTGTGCCATTCTCTGCACTTCTATAATGTCCGCTTAGGACATATCCCTGCATGAAATATGAGATGGCACCAAGCAACAGATAAAAAGGTAATAAAGGATAGCGGTCGAAGGCTAGGTATACCTAACCCGCCTACGTATCCCATTGCATGGGGAATCAGACCGGCGTAGTTCCCCCTGTTTTAAGTTACATGCCGACCCACAAAGGGGTTAAATAAGAGATAACGGTCGAGGGCTAGGTAGACCTAACCCGCCTACGTATCCCGTTGAGTGGGAAATCAAACCGGTGTAGTTCCCCATGTTTTAAGTTACATGCCGACCCACGAAGGGGTTAAATAAGAGATAACGGTCGAGGGCTAGGTAGACCTAACCCGCCTACGTATCCCGTTGAGTGGGGAATCAGATCGGCGTAGTTCCCCCTGTTTTAAGTTACATGCCGACCCACAAAGGGGTTAAATAAGAGATAACGGTCGAGGGCTAGGTAGACCTAACCCGCCTACGTATCCCGTTGAGTGGGGAATCAGACCGGCGTAGTTCCCCCTGTTTTAAGCTTACAGACCAACCCACGATGGGTCAATGTTTGCGTTGTTCGAACATAATTTAAAAAGTGCGGAAATCTAAAGTATTGTTCTGTTTGCTCCTCATGGTGATCATTCCCTAGCTTGCCGATTCTGATTTGGTCCGGCTGCTTTTTCCTCTGCTTCTCTAATTCTTGGCAACGCAAGAGAAGTGATGTAACAGAACCAAGCTTCCCCCTGGTTAGCGACCACTTCTTCGACCCCTCCTCCTGCTGGGAATCTCATCTTCTGATGGAATGTGGATACCACTGCTCTTGTCGCATTCAGGATCGGTCTGCCGATTATCACGTTGTATGCAAATGGTTGGTCCACGATTGTGTATTGAACATTTATAGTTCGCCTGTGCGGTTCTTGTCCGAATGATGTGGGAAGGTTCACTTGCCCTAGGGGAATTATCTCTGCTCCACCAAATCCAACCAGTGGCGTACGGACCTGTTCGACTGCGTGGTGGCCAAGTGCCATCTTCTCCAAAGCATGCGCAAACATAATGTTGGTGGAGCTGCCGTTGTCTATGAGTACATTGTGTACAGCGTAGTTAGCGATATCAAGCTGAACAACCAGGGGGCAGTCGAGCTCGCCTGCCTGGATGGCCTCGGGGCTGAGGTCCAAGAGGTCCCTGCTAGAAAACGTGATAACCTAGTCTGGGAGCTCCTTGATCAACGTTGCAAATCCAACGAATTGGTCCTCGTTTAATCCGCGAGTTATCTTCTTCCTCTGATTGGTGGAATCCGCTCCTGCGGTCCCACCGCTTATCACATTGATGACCCTCCTCGAAGGCACACTAGTTATCGCATTTCGTCCTTGTCCACTTTCAATCGCCTTTGGGCCCTCCCTCCCTGGGGATTGGGACCTTTCCCTTGATCCAGCGTACTGCCCGCTTGCCTTAACAAATTCTATTAATCTTCCATCCTTAATCAGTCTCTCGATCTCGTCATTCAGGTCATAGCAGTCGTTCGTGTCGTGGCCTTTTTGGCGGTGATACTCGAAGTAGCGTCTGGATTTCTTGATGAAATCCGTCTTCTTGATTTTCCAAGGTACACTTAGCCAATTCATGTTTTGCGCAACGACAAAGAAACTTGAATGTCTCGATTGAGGGGGTATATCTCTTCGGGGACCTGCCTCTCCCTCCCCTGTTTTCGTTCCATAACTCTCTACCCCTTTCCCGGCCGGATTCCTGGGGTCTAAACTTAGCTGCCATCACCGCATCTTCGTAGATCACGGTGTGCGCCAACTCGTTTATTCGATTGATGGTAGGTTCTGCGAGCTTGATCAACTCTTTAGCGAATCTGTTGTGCGTCGTTGCCCTGAACAGGTTCTGCAGCACTTGTCCCCCGTAGGGGTTGTCCACCTTCAGCAGCTCCTCATTGAATCTGCTCATGAATTCGCTGAGAGTTTCTTTCTCTTTCTGTTTCAACGCTTCCAGATGGTACATACTTGTCTTCATTCGTTTCTGACTGGAAAATTGGTTCTCCAATCTCTCCTTCATCTGTTCGAAGCCTGAAATAGATCCTACTTCGATTCTGTTAAACCAGTCTAATGCTGCTCCGATCAGCGTTGTCGCCATTATTTTTGCCTTAATGCCCTCGGAAAAATCTTGTAGGTTCAAGAGACTCTCCACGGCGTGAATGTGATCCCTCGGGTCACTCTTCCCATCATATGGTTTTATGGTTGGGATCTTGTCTCCTCTGTGCAGTACCTCTGCTTCTATCTCATCCGAAAACGGGGTCCTACTGCGACCCTTGCCATGCCTCTGCGTCACTTTCCTTGTTAACTCCGCCCTCTCGCGGTCTAGCTGTTCCTTCCTCCTTGAAATTTCTCGCAGTATTTATGCATCCTCATTCTTTGAACAATTAATCTCGGCCCGGTCACGACCGCGTCCCATTCTCCGGATTACTTCCGCCCTATCGCGGTTGAGCCGTTCCATCTCTCTTGCTACCTCTCGATCTAGGGCCTCGGGGTCCCGTCTTTCCACCCTGTCGTAAGCAGCGGGCGATATCTCCCTGAAAGAGTCCCCCATATCCTCATGTTCGTCGCATCCTTGCCTTGCCCTTCTCTCACCAGCTCCGGATTCGTTGGGCCTCGCTCGAATGTCCTTTGCCCTCTGCTCCACCAGACGTGGTAGCAAGGTCTCCAATGTGGAGTCCAGTGCCGCCCTTACAGTGGCATTGATCTGAGCTTGCATCTCTGGGGTTATGGCGGCGGGATGGACGGTGCTTTGTCCCGCGGGCATTGTCTCCTCGTGGCCGGGAAAATTCACATTTGGCGCTTCGGTCATTGGAATGTCAGCTGCGTGGTTCTCGATGGGTGGACCCTCAGTCTCTGGTTCTGCCGCACTTGGTGCAATAAGTGTCGGACCTGCATTCGTGGCTCGCGGTGGCCTCTTGGGCCCGCGCCTTTGTTGTACCGGTGGGGGAGGAAGCTCCCTCTCGGCTTGAGCCATTGTCTGTTCTTGGTCAGTCGGGTGTTGAAGGGTTTGTGTGTCCTCCATCCTGGCGCTCCTAGTCACAACTTCGCTAACTTCAGATCGGGTCCTCCTTCCTTGCATCTCGGCGTCTTTGTCCGGGAACTGGTGTTCCCACATACGGCGCCACTGATTTGGCAATAGATCATATTATATATATATATATATATATATATATATATATATATATATATATATATATATATATATATATGCGAGTGTCGGTTACAAGTATGTGATCTAGCAATACAACGAGTCTATCTCAAATCAGACCTACACTACGTGTCTCTTGTAGGCTTGGTCCGGAACACCTCGGACCCGACGCTTCGATGCTTGGATGAGAGTGGAATATCGGTAGATAGATCGAACGGACGTCGGTGATTGCCTTCGATGTGATGTCGAGGATGACCCCCGATGTAATGTCGAGGATGACCCCCGATGTGATGTCGAGGGTGAGGTGGTATGACGGGTCACAGGTGCACGTGGATGTCCCGATATCGAATAAGATCGAAAGGTATCTCGGTGATATGTTTCGATCTGACGAGTGGTAGCTGAGGGATAATAATTGCTTGTTTTGGGATCCGGGCACCGCGTATTTATAGACCTCGGGATCCGGGGACCACAGTACCATATCGGTGACTATTACCGATATGACATCGAAACTTATCCCCGATATGCTCCAAAATGGGCCTGGTTTGGGCCTGGCCCAATATGCGGGAAATGCCCATATCAGAAGCTAAGAAAATCCTTTTGGCAAAATTCTTCTGAAACATTATTAGGGCAAGAATTCAATCTCCAAATATTCAAATTCTAAAGAACAACATTTTAGAAGAACAGAATCACATGTTTTTAGTGATTGTCACTTGAGTTTTTTTTTTCTTTTTTCAAATAATTGTTATTTGAATTGATTCTTACCTTTTCGTATTTTTTTTTATTATTATTGTAAGCACTCTAAATTTTCTTGTTATAGAATAACTTGTTAATTTTTACAATGGACTATGTTCAGCCGAGAGCAGGCCTGAGGGACGTGCAGGTTTGGCAGCAAGGAATTCTGATCGGCAGGTGCAGATTTTTGATAATGGAAATGCGAACTTCGCGCGGGAAAGGGAGCGTGAACAGGTTGCAAAGGCAGACCAGGTCATCGGGAAGGAGAGGGACAGTGAGCATAACGCTGGGTATGATTCGGAGGCGACTGTTTCGGGGGAGTTAAGTGCGCAGAGTGGCAGTAAAGGTAACCAACTCAGAACAGTTAAAATTCGCCGGCGAAGTACAAAGGCTACGCAGTCGGATGGGGGACAGCAGCGGCGAAAACGCGCTAGTACTAGTGCTGGGAATTCTCAGATTGAAAAACGACACAAATGGGAGGATACTTTGATGAATGATATGGATGCACACATTTTGGCGGAGGTTGCGACGCAACCCCGCTGCTCCTAATGAATGTCCTCAGTTGGAACTGTCAGGGCTTGGGGAACCCTTGGACAGTTCGCGAGTTGAGAAACTTGGTTTCTCGTTTTCACCCCCCTCTCATTTTTCTCTCGGAAACAAAATGCAATAAGAGGAAAATAGAGGCGATCAAGGTTCGTTTGGATATGTTTGGTGTTTTTGTTGAGGTTCGTGGTCTGTCTGGAGGCTTGGCTTTATTATGGGATAAGACTATTGAGGTGCGGTTGGTTAGCATATCGGTGAATCATATAGGTGTTGTGGTTGGGGAGGGGAGCGAGGCGTGGAGACTCACAGGGTTTTATGGGGAACCCGACGCGGCGCAACGGATAAGAACATGGAACTTTCTTCGTAGGCTTAAGGGGGAGTCTCATCGACCTTGGCTTTGTGTGGGAGATTTTAATGAAATCCTTAATCAGTCGGAGAAAAAGGGTGGTCCGTGTCGAGCGAATTGGCAGATCCGTAACTTCCGTGATGCGTTATTAGACTCGGGGCTGAGTTCGTTGTCGTACGTGGGGCCAGAATTTACATGGTGCAATGGGCGACCTTCTCCACATACGGTTTGGGCTCGTTTGGACCGTGCATGCGCAGATTTGGCTTGGACTTCGCTGTTTTCATCGGCGAAAGTGGAACACGTCCCGCTATATAGGTCTGATCATGCAGCTATTGTTGTCTCATTACGGCAGCAACATAGAACGGGGGCTGGTCGGGGGGCTGGTCGGTTTCGGTTCGAAGCCTCGTGGGTTCGTAAGGCTGAGTGTGAGGCGGTAATTGCGCAGTTGTGGACTGAGGTTGGGGGTGACGAGGACGGACAGCAGCTTATTGGTAAATTGGTAGGGTGTAGTCTAGGTTTACTCCAGTGGAATAAAGTTAACGGGGCAGATATGCGAAGGAAAATTAAAAAACTGAATGCACGGATACTGGAATTGCGAGCGGGGCCGATTTCCGTGAGAACAAAAGAGGAGGAGAAGATTCTTATGGGGGAACTTGAGGACCTATATGCATCAGAGGAGTTGTACTGGAAGCAGCGAGCAAAGGTTCAGTGGCTTAAGGAGGGGGATTGGAATACAGCTTATTTTCATAATAGGGCGAGTGAACGGAGAAGGAAAATTGAGATTACGGGTCTTAGGGATAGCGTGGGTTTACTCCGCCATTCTCCAGCGGAGATCGACTCGATTGCAATTGATTATTTTCGACAAATTTTCACTTCTTCCAATCCGTCGGATGATGCGGGCGACGAGGTGTTGTAGGAGGTGGGAGTGCGCGTGAGCCCGGAGACGAATGAACGCCTTATTCAGCCTTTTACTACTGACGAGGTAACTAAAGCTTTGACTGATATGTATTCATATAAATCCCCGGGGCCTGATGGCTTTTCTGTGCTATTTTATAAAAAATTTTGGGATATTGTGAGGCATGACTAGGGCTGGGCAAAAAGAATCGGATCGATCGAATCGGGTGAAAATCGATCGAATGATCCGATCCGAGGATCAGATTGAATATTTGATCCGACTTTTGATTTTTGTCTTAGGATCGAACCCCCATTTGATTCGATCCTCGATTTTAGAGGCTGAGAATCGGATCGGATCGAATACTCATCTTATTTTTTAAAAATAAATAAATATATAATAACATATATATAATATTATATTTTTATCTATAATGCTAAGCCTATTAAAATGCTACTAAGATATTTATATATATTGTTGGTGATACTAACATTGAGCAAAATTGGGAGTGCTGGAGTAAGTAGTAACCTTGAATGAAGCTGCTGATAAGCCAGTGCATAGTCTGAATGAAAAGTGTAAAGTGGTGAAAATTAATTTGTGAAAGTGTATCTTTTATAATTGATTTGTGTTTTGTGTCAAAAAGTGTGATTGAGAACCATATGAAAGTGAATTTTGTAATTCAGTAACCCTGTCTGAATGTTGTGGTTGGTCCCTTTGATATTAAATTAAATAAGAAAAAAAAAGAAAAAAGGATCGAAATCGAATCGAATCGAATCGGATCGAAATCGAATGATTTTGGATCGAATCGGATCGTTTTAAATTGATTCGATTTCGATCCTCATTTCTCTAGGATCGAAATCGACTTCCAGCCTCGATTCGATCCGATTCAATCCGATCCGATCCAAACGCACACCCCTAGGCATGACGTTATTGCTTTTGTTCTGGCTTTTTTGAATGATCGTATATTGAACCCTGTGGTGAACTTCACTCATATTGTCCTTATTCCTAAAATTACTAACCCCGATGTGATGTCACAGTTTAGACCAATTAGTCTCAGCAATGTTAGTTTTAAAGTGGCATCTAAGGCTATTGCTAATCGACTTAAGCCTTTCCTGGGAGATATTATTTCTCCCTCCCAATCCGCTTTTATTTCGGGTCGATTAATCACTGATAATATTCTTGTTGCTTTTGAGCTTAATCACTTTTTGAAAAATAAGAGGACAGGGCGACGTGGATTTATGACTTTGAAGCTTGACATGAGCAAGGCTTATGACCGAGTCGAATGGTCCTTCTTGGAGAAGGTAATGATTAGATTAGGCTTTGCTTCTTCTTTTGTGTCTCTTATCATGATGGGGGTTCGTTCTGTGTGTTATGCTACTTTGATTGGGGGGCGGGAATCTGAGGTTTTTTTCCCCGAAAGGGGCATTAGGCAGGGGGACCCTATATCCCCCTACCTATTCTTATTTGTTTCCGAGGTTTTTTCAGCCCTTATTTCGGGAGCAGATGATCGTGAGCTGTTGCGGGGTGTGGCAATTTGTAGGGAGGCGCCACGTATTTCTTATTTGCTATTTGCGGATGATACATTGTTGTTCTGTGAGGCAACAAGGGAGGCAGCCGTGGAGATTAGGAGGCTTCTTCAAATTTATGAGACGGCGTCGGGGCAGCAAATCAATTTGCAAAGATCAGTGGTGGTCCTGAGTCGGAATATGAACCCGACTCTCGGGGGGGAAATCAACGGCATTCTGAGGGTGGCGTTGGCTGACCGTCATGAGAAATATTTGGGTCTCCCATCAGTTGTTGGTAGGTCGAAAAATGAGCTATTTGCGTATATTCGGGAAAGGGTGTGGAAACACGCACAAGGGTTTAAAGGAAAGACATTATCGAGTGCTGGGAAAGAAATTATGATTAAATCGGTGATGCAAGCTATTTCGATATTTGCTATGAGTTGTTTCCGTCTTCCTGATACCTTAATTAAGGAGATTGAATCAATAATCAGTAACTTTTGGTGGGGCAGTGGGGAAAGGAATATCATTCATTGGATAGCATGGGACAAGTTGTGTCGTCGGAAGGAAGAAGGTGGGATGGGGTTCCGGAATTTGAAGGCGTTTAATATGGCGCTTCTTGCTAAAGAAGCCTGGCGTCTTTTTAATAATCCGGATAGTTTGTTGGGAAGGATATATAAGGCGAGGTATTTCCCTTTATGCTCGTTGTTGGACGCTAAGATTGGAAGCACACCGTCGTTTTCGTGGAGATGTATTTGGGAGACTATTCCGGTTTTAAAGAGGGGCTTACACCTTCGAGTGGGAAGTGGGGCGTCAATTTTTGCATGGGAGGATGCATGGATTCCTCGGCCAATTTCTTTCCGTCCTATCACACCACGGAGTCAAGACGACCAGTTTGTTCAGGTTAGTGAGTTGATTGATCAAGCTTCGGGATGGTGGGACGTGGAGAGGTCGCGCGGCCTGTTTTGGGAGGTGGATGTGCAAGAAATTTTGAAAATTCCGGTTGGAGGGGCGAATCAAGAGGATACGTGGGTTTGGCATTATGAGCGAAAAGGGGTATTCACGGTGAGGAGCGCGTACCATCTTATTGTGTCACAGGGGTTGGTGCGGTCTAACTCTTTGGAGGGTGCGACTTCTCATATTCATAAGGTGTGGAAGCTCATTTGGCGTATTCATTGTCCGAATAAAATTAAGGTGTTTCTTTGGCGGGTTTGCTTGAATATTCTACCAACAAAGTGTAACCTTAGGAAGCGGCGCATTTGTGGCGAGGTAGCGTGCGTGGTGTGCTTAGAAGGGGAAGAGAGTTGTCGCCACTGTTTGTTTGATTGTCATGTGGCGAGACAGTGTTGGGCTCTTGAAAATTTTCCACTCACCTTGATGCTTGGCGCGAATGAGGAGATTCTTGATTGGGTGGTGCGTATTGCGGGTGCATTGACAACGGAGATGGCGGGGCTGGCTATTACTTTGTGTTGGGAGTTGTGGAATAACCGAAACTCCATTCTTGCGGGGAATCACGCGCGTGAGCCAGGGGAGATCGCTACTTATGCTGTTTTGTGTGCACACGGTTGGAGAGACGCTTTTGGCATCCTTCCCCTCACGGTGACTGAACGAGGGAAGGTGTGGACAGCCCCCCCGATTAATACCATTAAAATCAACGTCGACGCGGGGCTTTGTTCGGGGACGAGAGAGCTGTTGGGATCGGTATAATAGCTCGGGACTCGAGTGGGGCGGTGATTGCGTGGGCGCAGCGTCGATGGGAGTCCAATATTTCTCCCGCATGTGTCAAGGCGACCGCGGCGAAGTGGGCGTTAAGGTTAGCTATCGGGATGAAGTGGTCACGGGTTATCATTGAGGGGGATTGCTTGAGTGTTGTGCACGACATTATTGCGGGACAATCGAGTGACGCACTTCAAGCTTCTATTATTGATGGGGTGATTACGGCTATGAAATTGCATGACGATTTTTCGTTTAATTGGGTTTCTCGGGAGGCTAACATGGAGGCTCATACGCTTGCACGTAATGCGACGCTCAGTGCCGAGGGTCCATCCCCTCTTGTTTTTGCTACGTTTTAATCTTTCTGTTGGCGATGTTGTGTTTGTTTTGTTTGAAATTTTGGGTTTCGTTGAATGCATATTTTCTCTTCAAAAAAAAAAATTCATTAGAAAAGTGGTAGTCCATCGCATATATATATATATATGAGCAGTCAACACTTAAATCATGATATAGGGTCATTTCTCACTTAAATTTTTCAATACCATACCAAAATAACTAAGCTCATTTGAATAAAGTGCTACTTTTCTCAAAGAACTAAAACATACCAAAAGTCTAACATTATTCCCAGAGATTTGTGTGATTCATCTCCAACAAAGCATGGGGCCATCGGCGCAAGCCTGTAGCACATCTCGATTTTGCCATTGTCGAGATTTCTTGTTAAACAAGTGATGAAAGAGTAAATTATACATGTAAAGGCAGTATGTATGTATGTATTGAACATCGAAATGAGAGAGAAGGCACTGTACTGACAAGGTGATATTGAGCACCATCGTAGTCAAAGGAAGAGTAGTGGCTTCTCTTCCATCTTCCTTTACCAGAAACGCTAATGACATCGCCCAAGGGCTGTGCCTCCAATTCTTCTTCGCTATTATTATTATTATTGTTATTTATGAAAGAAACAATAAAGATCAGAAGGCAAAACATGAAGCTACATTACAAGAATGAAACAAATGGAAGTCTGCAACATTGCAGAAGAGATAGAAGGCAACTGGCAGACAATAGCAGCCTGGAAAGTGAGCTGATAAAGTATAGAATAAAGTAGCCAGACTTGACAGCAAATAAAGAAGATCACATGGATGCCAAGATCTGCAGAAAGGCGCCACTAACTTAGGAGAAGAAAGAAGAACTAGGCTGGAAGAATCTTAAGGACCAAGTGGAATGTTTTTATAGTATTATGTCCATCATTACCTTTTGTATATATATGTGGTGTAGTTGTGTTGTAATTTAATTCGAATCAGTACACATAATCTTCATCAATAAAAGATAGCTCTTCATTCTTAAAGTTCTATCAATGACATTCTTTTCTTATCAGTTGCACGACTTTGATATGGTATCAGAGCAAATTTGTACTGCAATTCCGCAGCAGTAAAGCTTCTGAAATCATTTGATTTCATTACTCTTCTTATCTTTTCTTTTCATTCTCCTTTCTATCTATTATCATGTCTGGAAATACAGCAGCTCCTGTTGTGTCAGAACAAACACAATCAGGAGACTCACAAAGAACAAACACATCTTATCACAGCAATAGTCACCATGAGGATCCATCTGATCCTCTCTACCTGCATCATGTTGAGAATCCATCTCATTGTCTGGTTAGTCAAAAATTGACAACACAGAACTATCATAAGTGGAGGAGAGCTATGTATGTAGCCTTGTTAACCAAAAACAAGTTGGGATTCATCAATGGAACTATCCCAGAACCACCAATCACAGATCCATCATATGGAAAATGGATCAGATGCAATTACACTGTCCTTGGATGGATTACAACATCTCTTTCATCTGATCTTTCAGACTTCACACTATTTGGAGACTCAGCTTTCAAAGTATGGAATGATATCAAGCGCAAATTTGCAAAAACAAGCAACAACATGATCTACATGATGGAACAACAACTCATCAACACCAAACATGAAGGTAAAGCTGTCAGTGTTTATTTTGATAATCTCAAAGCCATATGGGATGAAATAAGCAATTATGATGAACATTTGATCTGTACAAATTCTGAATGTGGTGTGTTAATTGGAATGAGAAAGAAGTCAGAAAGTAAGAAGATCATGCAGTTCCTTATGGGGTTAGATGAGCCTTTTGGACAAGTTAGAAACCAAGCACTGCTCAGAGATCCTATGCCTGAGTTAGATGATGTTTTCAACTTGGTTCTACAAGAGGAGGCAAACTTTGAGTTGTCAAATAAATCTATGAACACTGATATGGCTGCTATAAATGTAAATAGATTTACATAGGAACAAGAAGGGTTATATGAAGCTCCAAAGGCTGCTGCTATACAAAGCTATCCACAGAAACAAGGATACAAGCCATGGAATAAACAAGGAGCAGGAAAACAGAAACCTATTTGTGCTAAGTGTGGAAAGAACAACCATACAATTGATTCATTTTTGAGATCTATGGTTATCCTCCTGGTCACAGGTACTCAAAGTTTAAACCTAATGTCTCCAACCCCAGAATGGATGTAAATCAGACCACACATGCTGCTGATCAAGAGGCAAACAAGAGTGCTCAAATCTCACAAGAACAATTTCAGTACCTCTCCAACTTACCTCAAACTGGTAATGGTGATGATATGATCACAGTGATCATATGCTTCTTTTCTGTGATAATCAGGCAGCTATTCATATAGCTAACACTCATGTTTATCATGAAAGAACAAAGCATATAGAAATAGATTGCCATGTAGTGAGAGAGAGGTTACAACAAGGAATAATAAAGTTGATTCATGTATCAACAGGTACTCAACTGGCAGACATATTCACTAAGGCACTAGGAATGAAGAGATTTCATGAGCTGCTAGACAAGATGGGAATATATAACATATATTCTCATCTTGAGGGGGAGTATGAAAGAAACAATAAATATCAGAAGGCAAAACATGAAGCTACATTACAAGAATGAAACAAATGGAAGTCTGCAACATTGCAGAAGAGATAGAAGGCAACTGGAAGACAATGGCAGCCTGGAAAGTGAGCTGATAAAGTATAGAATAAAGTAGCCAGACTTGACAGCAAATAAAAAAGATCACATGGATGCCAAGATCTGCAGAAAGGCACCATTAACTTAGGAGAAGAAAGAAGAACTAGGCTCGAAGAATCTTAAGGAACAAGTGGAATGTTTTTATAGTATTATGTCCATCATTACCTTTTGTGTATATATGTAGTGTAGTTGTGTTGTAATTTAATTCGAATCAGTACACATAATCTTCATCAATAAAAGATAGCTCTTCATTCTTAAAGTTCTATCAATGACATTCTTTTCTTATCAGTTGCATGACTTTGATATTATTAGTATGTAATTCATCCTCCTCTTTCTTCTTCTTCGAGCTCTTCCTCAGTTTCTCTTCCAATTCCTCCTCCTCATCCTCGTATTCGTACTCGTCATCGGGGATATGCACCTTTTTTGCTTCCTTTTTCCGTTGATTTCGTCACGGGGCGGCGGCGCGTTGTCCTCTTCTTCGTCGTCGTCGCTGGTATGTACAAGTGCCAAACGCCGATTACCCATTTCGCTCAATTCGTTTTTTGAAAGAAAAAAAGAAGAAGAAGAATCAAATTATTCACTAATGTTGCAGGATATTAAAGCATCGAAGTCAGCACGTGGACCGCTTTTTGGTGCAGGTTACATGAAGTTGTGAGGCAATATGTGAAGGCGAAATGCAGGCCCTACTATTGCCACCGGCCTTTTTGAGAATCTCGAAGACACCAAGTTCAATGACGACGTTTAAAACCATTGGAAGGGCATATATTCCACAAACATCCAAGGCATGTATGACCAGGGGCCGATCTGTTAAGGCCCCCCCCCCCCCCCCCATTTTAAAAATTTTCATTACCACCTATATATATATGTGTGAAAGAACTGGAAAAAAAACTATGTGTTGTAAACAATTCTATTAACTAAGTTAAGGAAAAGAGAACAACAAATCACAGTTCACAAAGATACATAATTATAACCAAAATCCAACGCCATAACTGTTTTGACAATAGATCGTCTTATATATATATATATATATATATATATATATATATATTCGTGTCGGTTACAAGTGAATAGTCTGGCAATACAATGAGTCTATCTCAAAACAGGCCTACACTAGGTATCTCGCGTAGACTTGGTCCATAACCTGTTTCTCGAGATCGGGGATGAGTCTCGATGTAACGTCGGTCATGAGTCCCGATGTAACGTCGGTGATGAGTCCCGATGAAACGTCGGTGATGAGGTCGTTATAGGAGGCTGAGTGATGACGTAGGCAAGACTATATCGAATATCTATGTCGGGTATAACGTCGAATATTTCTATTCGATGTGATGCGGGAGGACCGAGGTGAAGAATTAATTGTCTTTCTCAGTGTGCGGGGCGAGATATTTATAGGCGCGGCTGGCCTATATCGAATCCCACATTCGATGTCATATCGGGTTTGATCCCCGATATGCTTGTTCATGGCCCATGGCCTAGAATAGGCCCAAATGCTAGAACCCTCCATATCATGTAGTCCCCCAATTTGGGGATTAATATCCTAGGGATAAGAATCCGCAAATTTAGTTTTGAATTTTCGGGTTACCTGCACCCCACGTCCCCCCAGTTCGAAGGACGGAAATCGAAAATTGGGGAAGTGCACTTGGAACTAGGTGTGTGCGGTTCCCCCGTGCGGTTACCGCATTGCATGAGGTCCTCGTTCGAACTCTAAGTTGTTTCGAAAGGTGCAATCTTGCACATACGAATATAAGAATTTCGAGCCCTCTGTCACGCGTAGTGTCGTTTCTTGTTGGTACAGTGAACTCATGTCTATAGTCACATCGAATATGAATTTCGATGTAATCCTCGATATGGCGCATTTAATGCTGCGGGCTCCAGCTTTTGTTTGCTTATAAAAGTCGGTCCCTATAGTCACATCGAATATGGATTTTGATGTAATCTCCGATATGGTGCATTTAATGCTGCGGGCTCCAGCTTTTGTTTGTTTATAAAAGTCGGTCCCTGCTGTGTCATCCTTCACTTATTTTATTTCCTAGTGTTGTCACTGTCGGGACCACGTCGAATTTGATATCGGTAATCTTCCCCGATATCTTCTTTGATATAGACTTCAATATATATTTCGACTTTGCTTCGATACTCTGCGTGTTTCTTTGCAATAAATTGCCTTAACTGTTTTGCCTAAGGATTGTTCGTGGTAAGACATCTTCGAAGAAAAAACTTGTTGTATCGCCGCAGAATAATAAAGTTGCCCTGTTAGGCGAAATGCTTTTGTCGTGTCAGACGACAAATCCTCTGATTCTGAAATTTCTACGAGGGACGCGTCCTTAGATGTCGGTTTGGTGCAAGTCTCCGAATTTCCGCCAATCTAAGGTTATCCCGAGTCCGTCTTCATGAACAGAACTCTCGATTCCCTGATAAGTATCTCGTAATGCAGTCAAATATTTATGGTGGGCAGTGTTATTGTTGGAGATCGCAACTGTCATATTAGAAGGTATTCAGTTAGAAAGGATAGAATTAATTCTATGACCGTAGATCATGCTTCCCATCAACGTATGGCTGCTAACCCTCCTCGGGTCAAAGTGACTTTGCCGCCAGAAGACGCACCGGCTAACTATTGGCATCCCCGGGCTCGGGCTCGCTTTGAGGCGTCAGCACGGGGGCTTGGGGAAAGTTCTCATTCTGACCCGCATCATTTCGCGGTGTCCCCCGGTGCCGCGAGTGGGGAGCTTGATCCGGATGAAGAAAGTTTTGATGAGGTTCCTCCTGTGTCGGCCGCTCCGAGCTCATCTATTTCGGCCGCAAAGCGTACTGCAGCATCCCTTGGCAACACTGATACTCAGAGGCCATCTGATAGTAGAGCGCCATTGAGGGAAGATTACTCTTTTCTCCGTGATCCTCTTTCGGAACGATTAATTATGCGAATTGGGAATAATAATATCCGTGAAGAGGATGCTATCCGAGGCTTGGAAACTATTTATGGAAATTTTGATCCTTCTGAATTGTGCCAAGATCTGGGGGTGGAATTAGCACCACGCATATGTCTGATGCTGCTATATATGGTAAGGAGCTTGCCCGGTTGTCTGTAGGTTGTTACTAATGTTCATACCTTCTTATTCCTTACTAATGATTATTCGGTTCCTTGGCAGTTTGGGCACACGTTCCACGAAATGTGCAAAGATTACATGCTGCTTGGGG
This sequence comes from Linaria vulgaris, assembly GCA_948329865.1. Classification (NCBI taxonomy): domain Eukaryota; kingdom Viridiplantae; phylum Streptophyta; class Magnoliopsida; order Lamiales; family Plantaginaceae; genus Linaria; species Linaria vulgaris. The sequence goes on along the minus strand of OX415249.1, from coordinate 6,097,848 downwards.
AGGTGCAGACTCGTCACGATGCTTTGGTGAAAGAACTAGGCGCGATGATTGCGCGTAATGAGATTAGTCGTGATCGTGCTAACAGCCGGGCTCGTGCTGCTGAGACTCAAAAATGCATTGCCCGTGACGAAGCATGGAAAGCATTAGTCGCTGAAGAGGAGATGAAGAAGGAATTGGCTAGAAGCCAGGCTGAGATCCAACGTTTGCGTGCCAGTAATCTTAGGTTAGAGCATGAATGTAATGCATATCGAGAGTCCCTTGAAAACTTGGAAATTCAGAATGCGAAATTAACCGAAACTTTGGCTCGCAACGGGGTAATTGTGTCTTCCCCTCGTACCAAGGCATGTGCTGGTGGTTCTATAAGGGATAGTGATTTTAACTTCGAAGGCTTTCCCCCATCATATGGTGGTACCCCCGGTCGGGGCTGATATGAGTGGGACTACCGAGCCTTATGGCGGAAGGGTGCCCGTCTGGGCTGTCGCAGGACCGTACGTTAGGGAACGTTATAGGGAACCCCGTGCGATGCAGTATTCCCGGTTATCACCTAATCCAGAAAGTAGTAGTCCGAAATGGAATAAATACCCAGAAGTTTTGTCTCCCCGGGGAATGGATGAACTTGCTGACGATGTTTGTGCTGAGCCCTGGAAATTCCCCGAATTTGAAATGAATGTATCTGGGCTTGGGCTCTTTCATCGGGACAATATTCGGGCCGAGTTATTCACTGATCTCACGAGTAACGAGTTTCTTTACGATATGTAGTTGTGTTGTCAGATGGTGACATTTTTTGATATTGTAGCAGTTATTTCCTCAGGCAAATTTTTGTATGTGAAGTGTTCCCGATGCTATTGACTGGGAGCCGCTTTCATGATGTTTAATGAAAGGCGTTTTATTTGTAGAATTCCTATCTTGTGTAATTCTTTCTGTGATCATGAATATTCTATCCTTATCGTATAGTAGTTGTGATAGCCTGATGAATGTCTGGTGTTATGGGCATGGAATTGCCTATCTCTGGTAGGTGATTTGTTACCACTCATGAGTGAGAGCCATCCCCTTATGACATGGTATGTTTTTCTTGCGGGTAGGGGTTCATCCCGTTATCGCAGGGAAACCGCTACCATTTTATAATCAACCCCGTTGTTACAGGGGATATTTTTCTTGTGGGTAGGGGCGCATCCCATTATCACAGGGAACCCGCTACCGTTTTGTGATCGACCCCGTTATCCTAGGGGATATTTTTTCTTGTGGGTATGGGCACATCCCGTTATCATAGGGAACCAGCTACCATTTTATGATTGACCCCGTTATCACAGGGGATATTTTTTCTTGTGGGTAGGGGCGCATCCCGTTATCACAGGGAACCCGCTACCGTTTTATGATCGACCCCGTTATCACAGCGGATATTTTCTTGAATCGACCCCGTTATCACAGGGGATTTTTCTTGGATTGGCCCCGTTATCACAGGGAATTTCTTCTTGAATCGACCCCGTTATCACAGGGGATTTTTTCTTGGATTGGCCCCGTTATCACATGGAATTTTTTCTTGAATCGATCCCGTTATCACAAGGGATTTTTTCTTGGATCAGCCCCGTTATCACAAGGAATTTTTTCTTGAATCGACCCCCGTTATCACAGGGGATTTTTTCTTGGATTGGCCCCGTTATCACAGGGAATTTTTTCTTGAACGACCCCGTTATCACAGGGGATTTTTTCTAGGATTGGCCCCGTTATCACAGGGAATTTTTTCTTGAATCGACCCTGTTATCACATGGGATTTTTTTCTTGGATTGGCCCGTTATCACAGGGAAATTTTTCTTGGATAGACCCCGTTATCATAGGGGATCTTTTCTTGAATCGACCCCGTTATCACAGGGGATTTTTTCTTGGATCGACCCCGTTATCACAGGAGATCTTTTCTTGAATCGACCCCGTTATCACAGGGGATTTCTTCTTGTGGGTAGGGGTGCATCCCGTTATCACAGGGAACCCGCTACCGTTGAAATATCCTTGATCGACCCTGTTATCACAGGGGATAGTCTTCTTGTGTAGGTGACCCGCTACTGCTCCTGGGCAGGAGCATTCCTCCTTATCATGATAGTTTTAACGATAGATTGGTGCTGAACTGTATCCGGTTGTATCCCGTGCAGGGAATCAAGCCTCGCGTAGTTCTTTACATTGCTAATAGTGATTGAAATGCTGAATTTTTAAGAATAAAAACGCCTAAGGTGTTGCACGTTCCATGGTCTGGGAAGGGGCTCGCCATGCATGTCCTCGAGATAATAATAGCCTTTTGCATTGGCGTGGGTGACCCTGTAGGGTCCATCCCAATTGGCTTGTAGTTTCCCAACGTGTTTACTTGCTTTCACACTTTTCAACACCAAGTCACCCACTTGAAAACTTCGAAGGTGCACTCGTTTATCGAACTTTTGGCCATCGCTGCTTTGAAGGCCACTGTCCGTTGGTAAGCTTGCTCTCTTGTGGAACCAATCATTTCTAAGTCAATTTTTCGTAGTCGTGCGGCATGCTGTGGGTCATATTCCGCTATTCTGTATGTTGGCATGCCAATCTCAACTGGGACTACTGCTTCGGACCCGTATACTAGAGTAAACGGTGCCTCTCCTGTGGATGTTCTGGTGTAGTCCTATATGCCATAGAATACCTGGCAGTTCGTCGATCCAACTCCTTCGGTGGCGTGTAGTCACAGCTCCAAATATTGTTTAAGAGTCTTGTTGGTGGACTCTACTTGTCCATTTGTCTTTGGGTGGGATACCGAAGCAAAATGCTGGGATATTTTTAATTCTTTGCACCATGCAACCATTGTCTTCCCTCTAAACTGGGTACCATTGTCCGATATCAAACTTGGTGTAGTCCAAAGTGACATACGATGTTCTTCCAGACAAAGTCTATCATATTTTCTCCGTGATGTGCATTAAGGCTTCAACCTCCACGCATTTCGTAAAGATTCTACGGCTACTAAGGGAAATTTCTTTTGACCTCTGGCCATTGGTAGGGGACCAACTACATCGATTCCCCACTGATCAATGGGCAAGTGATCTCTAGGGGCTGCATCAGTACAGCTGGCATGTGTATCAGTTTGGCGTGGTACTGGCAATTCTCACAATTGAGGCAGTACAAGGTGGCGTCTTGTCGTATCGTTGGCCAAAAATATCCATGTCTTAATATTTTCTGGGCTACCTCCTGAATGATTTCTGCAACTACGTGCGTGTGTCTCCTTCAGTACGTACTGGGCGTCCATCGGTGATACGCATCTCAGCAGCGGGCCTTCAAAAGATCTCTTATAGAGTTCGCCATGGTAAATGGTAAACCTGTATGCCTTGTGCTTCAGTCAGCTTTGGGCGTTAAGGTCGGCTGGGAGGGTTCCATTTGCGAGGTAATCATATATCTCATCCTTCCAACACGGTGTACTTGTGATAGGAAAAATAAACTCCACGTCGGCCCATTTTTTGTTGGCCTTCGTCACTCCGATCGCAGGCCTAGAGGTGGTCAGCAAAGTCACACGCTTTTCCACAAAGATGTCTGAGGAACTAGCGAATTTCGATAAAGCATCGGCCTTTGCATTTTCCGATCAAGGTATTTGTGTCAGATTGAACGTAGTGGACTCGGCCGCCAATTCCTTCAATTTTGCCAAGTATAAAACCATGGTTTCTTGCTTTGCTTTGAAGAATCCCGAGAAATGGTTAGCCGCTAACTGCGAGTCCGTGAAGACTTCCAGATGATCCGAACAGAGGGTCTTAGCCATTCGGATTCCTACCAGAACTGCCTCATATTTCGCCTCGTTGTTCGTTATAGAAAAGTTCAGACTGATAGCAAAATCAAATTCCCTACGATCTGGGGACACCAGGTGAATTCCTGCTCCCCTGTCGTTTGCTGTGGAGGAGCCATCTCGAACTGGGACCAGGGTCCTGGACTCCTGGCTTATAGGAAATATATGGTGGCATGAATGGTCTAAGCTGTTACCTAGTGCCTCTGCCATAAAATCGGCTAGCACATGCGCTTTAATGGTCGTGCGGGGACGGTACTCGATTCCAAATTCGCCCAATTCTATGGCCCATTTTACCAATCTTCCCGAGGTATCAGGATTGGTCATGATCTGGCGGAGTGGTCTGTCTGTCATGACCACGACTGGGTGAGCTTGGAAATAAGGTTTCAACTTACGAGCCGTCATGACGACGGCCAAGGCAAATAGCTCGATTTGCAGATAATTCTTTTCTGCTTCGTGGAGAACACGGCTGACGTAATGAACTGGAGATTGCTTTCTGTTTGCTTCTTTCACTAATACCGTGCTAATGGCGTCGGCGGAGACCGCCAGATATAGATAAAGCGTCTCCCCTGGATCTGGTTTCGCCAAGAGTGGTGGTGCCACCAGATACTTCTTGAATTGTTGGAACGCTCTTTCGCATTCTTCGGTCCACTGGAAGTCCTTGGCCTTCTTCAAGATTTTGAAGAAAGGAAGACTCCGCTCTGCTGAGGTAGCAATAAAACATCCCAAGGCTGTTATACGTCCCAAAAGGCACTGCACATCCCGTACCGAGCATGGGGAGGCGAGATTCAATACGGCCTCTATCTTGTCTGGGTTGGCTTCAATTCCGCGCTCGTTAACCATATATCCCAGAAATTTTCCTGCTGCCACTTCGAATGTGCACTTCTTGGGGTTGAGCTTCATCCCATAGTTTCTCATAATGGCAAATGATTCCTCCAAATGCTCTACGTGATCATGTGCCCTCAACATTTGGATCAAAATATCGTCCATGTATACCTCTATCGACTTCCCTATTAGGCTGTAAAACATCTTCGCCACCAACCTCTGGAATGTTGCTCCGGCGTTCCTCAGACCGAAAGGCATTACACGATAACAGTACACACCCGTGTCCGTAATAAATGTTGTTTTCGGTTGATCCTCCGTTGCCATAAAAATTTGGTGGAAGCCGCTCTTTGCATCCATGAAGCTAAATAGGTCGCACTCGACTGTAGAATCTACTAGAAGGTCGATCCTTGGTAACGGGAAAGGATCCCGTGGGCAATGCTTGTTCAGGTCTTTGTAATCCACGCACATTCTCCATTCTGCTGCTTTCTTCAGAACTAGGACGATATTGCTGAGCCACTCTGAATAACACAATTCATAAATATGTCCTGCTTTAAGCTTTTCCACAACCTCTTTCTCTGCTGCCTCGCTCTTCTCCTTGCTAAAATTCCTTTTCTTCTGTCATATTGGTCTGGCCCGTGGATCAACATTCAGCTTATGCTCTATAATCTTCGGGTTGATTCCAATCAAGTCGAAATCACTCCAGGAAAATATATCGACATTCCTTTTTAAGCATTCAATCAACGCCTTCCGAATGTCAGGAGACATTGTAGCCCCTATCTTCAACGTGTGCTCTTGTTGTTCCGGGTTGATCTCTATCGTGATAAAATCTCCCGCCGGCTCCATTCTCGGTTCATTCTGATAAGGAATAACTGCCCTTTCTATCTCGGTGCATTGCCCCTTATGATCAAGCCTCGACCTCTTGTCACTCCTCGTCATATTGGGGTCTGTCTTGTTCAGTTCTTGTCCCTCGATGCTTCTCAGCCTTTTCCCTGACATCGCGTCTGATGAGCTCTCGATCTAGAGAACCTTGTTTCCCACAGACGGCGCCACTGTTTTGACAATAGATCGTCTTATATATATATATATATATATATATATATATATATATATATATATATATATATATATCCGTGTCGGTTACAAGTGAATAGTTTGGCAATACAACGAGTATATCTCAAAACGGCCTACACTAGGTATCTCGCGTAGACTTGGTCCGAAACCTGTTGCTCGAGATCGGGGATGAGTCTCGATGTAACGTCGGTGATGAGTCCCAATGTAACGTCGGTGATGAGTCCCGATGTAACGTCGGTGATGAGTCCCAATGTAACGTCGGTGATGAGTCCCGATGAAACGTCGGTGATGAGGTCGTTATAGGAGGTTGAGTGATGATGTAGGCAAGACTATATCGAATATGTATGTCGGGTATAACGTCGAATATTTCTATTCGATGTGATGCGGGAGGACCGAGGTGAAGAATTAATTGCCTTTCTCAGTATGTGGGGCGGGATATTTATAGGCACGACTGGCCTATATCGAATCCCACATTCGATGTCATATCGGGTTTGATCCCCGATATGCTTGTTCATGGCCCATGGCCCAGAATGGGCCCAAATGCTAGAACCCTCCATATCAATAACCCATTATAAATTGCAAAAAACTCCCCCTTTGTTATATATAGTGAGAAACTAACACAATATGTCATTTTAATTAGCAAAAAATTCTCCTCTGCCGAAAAATAGCAAACAACCTCATTCTAAACATAATTAATACATTTTCTCATATTTGTGAATAAAGACATTAATTTCTACATAGGTAAAAATATAATATTATTTTTTTGGCTTTCATCTAGTTTAAGTAATAAAGAGATTTTAACATACTCTATAATGTTGACTTTCATAAACATATGTTTAATAAAAAAAATGCAATGCATATCTTTGGTTATTGATACGTTATTATAAAATATATATTAGTGGTATTTTGTTTGTTTAACACTTAATACTCAAAAAAAAAACTCTATTCACATTTATCTTCTTTTAACCCCCCCCCCCCCCCCCCCCAAATTTCAATTCAAAACAATAATATTTTCTTCACTTATTTTTTGGTTCTCCTTTTATGATTTCATCGATATTGTTGTTTTATTAAAAAAAAATTACCCCCTATATTCGATTCCTGGATACGCCACTGTGTATGACGGCCTCATCATTTGGATCAACTGCATGGTTACTGTAAGTGATTGTTTGATTCTCCAATGGGTGTGTGCGTGTGTATTTGTTTTAACGCTAACTAAATTTGTAAGTGTTTTTTCTAAGTGTTTTTTTCTATGTTAGCTTCATCGTGCTTAAGAATCATACTTATATAAGGACTTGAAGCAGCAATGTTTACATTATACGTACTGCAGAGAAATTAATTTCGTCTCCTCCAATTAAATATTGACAAGTGTCAAATTAATTATTAAAAACATTAATGAATATCATAGCATTCCCACACCAAAATAAATCAGAGCTTCAAGGGAAATATTAAAAAATTACACCAAAACATAAAAGTACAAAAATAAGTCATTTGTAGTTACACAATTCCAAATAAAACATGGTTCAGGGGAAGTATTCAAAAAATTCACCAAAATATGAAAACCAAAAAATAAATTATCCATAGTATACATCCCAAACAAAACATCGTGCGCCGACAACACCTTAATCTCAGGATTGGGGAGTTCCTTAATAATGAAGCAATAAAACATAAAGTGATAGTTGTGGAACTTCAAACCCTCGAACATGTGGTTGATGATGGCTGCATTGTTTATAAAAGAGTGTTAAAAACATTAACAGATTAAAGAATACATAATCATAGGGAAACAGACTTACAGTTTTCACAAGTCTATCATACACACCGTGATCAATTTCCACCTTGCTTATGGCCTCATCAAATTTCACCCCCAAATATCTCGTTCTTGTGAAATACTGGACTTCCCATAAGGTATATATATTGCATTATACTTAGCTACTGTGGAATCATGATTATGTATTTGCTGTATCCTTCTGAGTTATGGCTTGTTTAGTATTCAAATTTGTTTCCAATTTGATTAATTCTAGTATTGGTTGTTTCGAAATGTTAAATAGTTTCAGAACATTTAAGTTGAAACTCAGGTTCTTAGCTTTTCCTCTCGTTTTCCTATTGCCAATCTACTTTTGTCGTTGCATTTTGCTTTTATAGATGATGCAGTAATAAGAATTGGGGGTTGATTGTAAATGGATTTTGGTTGGTTATGAGAAAGTTGCTATCTATTTAGTATTGTTACTCAATTTTATGAAAGAATACCTCCACAGTGATCTCAAGAAAAATAGTTCAATAAAATAAAGTGCGTATGGGTCAAGAGTGATGACTGAAATCCATTTAACTATTATGCCAAACACTTAAAAATTATGTTCATCGTGAATTATGTATCACACAACATCCTTCGTTCATAGACAAATAAAGATGATAAAGTTCATCGTCAGTTACACATCGGAAAAGGTCATTGTGCTCGAATATGGTATTAATACCAATAGTAAAGAAACATAGGTCATTTATCTCTTTTAGTGTTAACACAAATAGTAAAGAAACATAGTACAATTTTTTTTATCTCTTCTACATACATTTTTGATAGATAGCCTGCATTTTCTTTACTAAAGTGCACAAAATAAAGTGTTTGTGGGTCAAGAGTGGTAACTGATATCCGTTGAACTATTAGGTAAAATGCTTAAAGATTATGTTTATCGTGAATTATGTATCACACAACTTCCCTGTTTTATAGACAAATACAGATGATGAAGTTCATCGTCAGTTGTACATCTTAAAAAGTCATTGTGCTCGAAGATGGTATTAATACCAATGGTAAAAAAACATATGTCATTTATCGATTTCTCTCTTCAATTATATATAGTCCTATTACTTTTTTTATCACTTCTACATCCACTTTTGATTGTGGACCTGCATTTTCATTACTAAAATGCACAAAATAAAATGTTTATCGGTCAAGAGTGATGACTGAAATCCATTAAACTGTTAGGTAAAACAATTAAAGATTATGTTCATCGTGCATGATGTATCACACAACGTCCCTTCTTTACAAAAATAGAGATGATGAAGTTCATCGTCAGTTATACATCATAAAATGTCATTGTGCTCGAATATGCTATTAATACCAATGGTAAAGAAGCACAGGTCATTTATCTATTTTTCTCTTCAATTATGTATAGTTCTATTACTTTTTTTTTATCACTTTTACATGCAGTTTTGATTGTGGATCTGCATTTTCAATACTAAGGTGCATAAAATAAAATGTTTATGGGTCAAGAGTGATGACTGAAATCCATTGAATGTGTAATTATCAATGGTAGTTTAAAAAAAATGATTCGGTAGTTTAAGTTATTCTACATAAAGCAAGAACCATTTCTTGAAAATTATATTATGATAACTCAAAAATGAGATCATTTCATATAATGCAGAACATTAATTAATGTACTTGACATTCTTAATGAGATAATTAGATAACTCATAAAAGGCCACCTACCCGTCCGGTCACATGTTCCCTTGTTTAGTTTATTGAAGGATTAAATGGTGCCTCTTTCTGTGTCCCCCCCCCCCCCCCCCCAACACTATGTTCTATGAAAGTTGTATAAACCAACACTGCGGAGAAGGGAAGAGTTTGTGAAGCATTGAATTTGGTGGATGAGATTACTGATATAAGAATTTCAAGTAATGTTGTTAGATAGATTATAATTTTAAACTCCCTCGTGGGTTCAAAAAACATCGATTGAGCTACAATTCATAAAACATGACAGCTACAATGCGTAAACGATGAAGACAAGTGGTGGAGCTGACTTTACCTGGGTTATGGCGGCGGCAGATGGTGGGGGTGCATAGGAGGAGATGAGCTAGGTTAATGAGGAAGACTGCTCTCACACTCACCCTCTTACTCTCAATGGGGGTTTCAATGCTTTTTTTTCTTTAGCAATTACATTTCAATGGGGGTTATCTGTCAAAATGAAACTAAAATGGCCGGTTTAAATTTTTGATAGTTAAAATATAATAGGGTTTTTGTGTTTTAGACGAGAAGTGTACTTTGCTAAGATAAGAGCACTCTTCCTCAACCTAGCTCAATCTCCTACGCACCCCCACCACCCACCACGGTCCAACTGCCATAACAAGGAAAACAATTTAACCTACAAATGTGTGTGATCAGTTAGATCACAAAGATGTTAATACTGCTATGTTGAAGTCAAAAAAAGTGCAAATTTCTGATTCAAGCACACTTGTGCAATTTTCCCGTAAAATCCAAAATCTTGTAATTTATTAATTTAAAACTTTTCCCAAGTTAACGTTCAAGGATTATAGAAGTAGTTTGATATAAATATATCTTTCACTGGCCAAGACCATTGCTTTAATTTAGTATAAAACAAAACATAATTTTTTGAGAGCCCAATTAGCTAAGTTATGATGAGAAAGTTGTATTCGAAAATTTAGAGTCCCAAAAGGCCAGGAAGCCCATAATTTCCTAATTTTATCAATGTAGGCTTTTGCAGACCAGTCCATTAAAAGCATTGGGTCATGAATCATTTTGATAGAAATGAGAATGTATGTTTCAAAGACACTATTATGCAATTAGTTGTTGAATTGTTGAACAGTGCTGCAGTGTATGTAACACTAACAGATGATTTATACACACACTCTCAGTTATCAGTTATGGATGTGAGGAAGAAAAACAATATCAAATAATGTTGCATTAACATAGAATGAAAGCTGAATAAAGACAAAAAGCTTACATAATGAACTCAGAAAAATTTAAAATCAGATCGTGAGGTAAGGTTACTTACAAGGTGGCAAATCCTGGACCTTTCCTTAGCTTAGCCTTAGCTCTCTCTTCCTATCAACCTTGCAATGTTTAAAAGTGAAAATGGCCAAGTTGCTGTTCCTGCTATGTTTTCTTTTCTATTTCTTCTTTTGCTATGGGATTTTTTTGTGATGACTTTCAGTGGGTTTCTTTGCAATTAACATTTTTCTTACCACATTTCTATTTTTGTCCATGAAATTAAAGACTAGCTAGAATAAGGCATGTCTTGTTCTATTATAGTCCCATGCATGTTCTAATCTTTAAATTTTTGTTAGGTTCAAATTAATACATTAATTGGTGATGATTCATTGCTAAACATTGTACGTATGATTAAACATGTGGAGATTTAGATTTAGCAATGTGCACAAATTAATGTTGGAGGCTTAGGGGCCTAATTATAATCATATTCTTTATTATCGCTAGCATAAATGGATATAAATACTAAAATTTAATTTTAAAAAGATATGTGTTATAATTAGTCAAATATATAAGCTATGTCATCTTATTATAACAAAAGAAAAAACTTTTCCGAAATTATTCTTGTTTTTGGATAACTTAATTAATAGGTTTTACTCTATTTCACTCTCACAATAAATTATTAAATAAAATTAAAAACAATTGATATCTATCTATCTCCTGATTGGTGCATAGAAAAACGAGTGCATTAAAAATACTATTGATGTACTTTTTTTAAAACGATTTATTGGACGTAACATGTATATTTGTAGTTTGTACAATTAAGGATATGCGGTTCGGTATATTAAGTGAAATAAGGGGTCTAATTTGACTTACTACGCAGTTTGATTCGTACGAAAGAGGAATTAGGCTTGACCAAAAACTCCGGCAGCCCACAATTTTACATTGGGGGTTTTTAAAAAATCCCAATTTTGCGTGCAATGATCTACTACCTTTACGCATTACCTAGTGTAACACATGTTAATGGTTGTAAAATCACGATGTTCTATTAACATTGTCCACGGCGTAATTGCCTTACATTTGGTTTGATGTAGTTTACGTTCACATGAATATTGATGATTAATTCGGTGATAATGTTTAATCACTTGATTTAGTAGAATAGATAAAACTTTGTCCATTTCAATAATTAATTGTCATCATTAAGTTAGATAATACAATTAACTAGAGTGCACTGTTATATACTCTTGTCTTGTTGATGACCTCCACATGAATGTTGAATGGTTAGATGACAACAACACGTCTTGCGTGGACTAGGCAATAGGAGGAAGCTCTCATATGGGCATTGATAGATCAACTTAAGCTCCAATGATGCCAGGGCATAATAGTCAGCACCCCAAGTGTCAGAAAAACTCCCGAGAGGCCTCATCGCATGTCGACTTCTTACGACAGCTCCAGCAAACTCTTTCGCAAGAACGTTATCAGAGGACGAGCCTACATTTGAAGAAACAGATTTATTGGCATTCTCTTGAGACACATACAAGTTCTCGGGTGACACAATTGGTTTCTTACGACTCTCAGATGGTTTCCTCTCCATTCAAAAGATTATTAGCAGAAAGAAAATATTTTTTATAAAATTCAATGTCGAATCGCCAGGATTCGATCCAAATGGATAGATCAAATTCTAGTGGTTCAATGTTAGTAGATCAAATCCGGACGATTCGACATAGGCAGCAAAACGGACAAAAAGCTCTCCTCGGAAAGAAAAATGAGAATGGGGTGGAAAATTGGCCTTTATATATAGCCCCACCACCGCCTTTTCTCCGGATTGGATGCTGATATATCGAATGCATCTAATTCGCTAGATTCGATACTGTTTTTGGTAAGATCGAATTACTGGAATTCGATCTAAGCGAATATTTTTCTTATTTCTTGATATGACTTAAATAAGAATAAATAATTATATTATTCAAAAATTAATGATTGGAAAGATTTGATACCCGAGCATGATTATACTAGCTACCAAATGGGGGAGTATTTTTAAGAATGGGATCTGAAAGAAAGGCGAGAATTAAAATACTAGAAGTCAAGTCGAAAGCAACAAGCTCTTAGATTTGGAAGTCAATCTTGTACCAACACCGGCTCCCAATCGGGGGCATTATTTTCAAGAGTGGCACAAGTGACGAATAGTTGGCGGCGTAGTCCAAGCATAGATCTAGAGTTTGAAACCACTCTCTGAACGAGACCGACTCCCAAACTAGGGGGACTATATGATGGAGGCATTTTAGGAAAGTCCCAATATCAGCCCACAAAGAAAAGCCCATAAAGTTGTATATCGAACATGAGCAATTCGATGTTAAATGATAATTGAATGTACAGAATTCGATCTAAGAGGTAGATCGAATCAGTACTATTCGATATTCATCTCGCAACCACCACTGGGGCCTATAGACGGGGCCTATAAATATCCCGTCTTCTAGCATTCTCAAGATTCATTCAACACCCGATACATATTCACATATATCGAATTTACTGATTCGATACACACTCGGTTCGATATTCATTAGGATTCGATTTTCCACCCTACTCGATACTGGACCTTAGTCAACTTAGACTGGTAATGAACCGTTCCCATTCGAGATTCATCAGCATCAAACCAGCACCGTTTGACACGCATCTAATTCGGTTTAGAGCTGCATCGAACTACTACGATTCGACATTCATAGATCAAATGTCTCCAATTCGATCTATTAGTTTTTTTGTCTGAGAAGGCTATCTAGAGTAATTTTATACTTGTAATATACGGTAGGTGTTCTGGACTAAGCTAGTCCGTATATTGTAATAGATTAGCATTATTTTGGCATTGTCAGGCCCATTTGTGACAGTTTCAGGTGTATTGTAACCCGGTCGAAATAAGACCAAAATAGCGTTGGATAGTTGGAGCAACCATCTATTGAGTTAAGCACTTAATGTTGTAAGATAAATATTATCTGGCAATGGTTAGATAAAAGAGTCTCCCAACTAGGCACATGTAGATGGACATATCAGATAGTGAATCAGAATCTTTTGCCTTTAGTTTGGTGCTAGTGTTTATTAGAGTGGTACTGGGTTTGCACCCTAAATATCCTGATTCGAACAATATATCGAGAGCATATTTGCATTGGAAAATGCTAATACCCTTTGCACTTCTTGCAACCTCTTACCAGTATGTATTAGAAGTTGCCCAAGTCTTCGATGGTAAAATCGTCCAAATGTTGTTGATAGCATTGATTTCAGTGAGATTGTTCATTGTGAGGATTATGTCATCCACATATATACATAGAGCTGTGAAGGAGTTTTTGGATGCTTGATAAAGAAAGACTCTTCACTAACAGCCTGGTGGTAGCTATGGTCAAGGAGGAAAGTGGTGAGCTTAATGTACCACTACTTTGATGACTACTTCAATTCATACAGACTCTTCTTCTTTGGTAAGCTCACTCCATTATCTCCTAGTAGTGGCTTCATATAAATTTACTTTTCTAATTCACCATGCAGAATTGCATTTTTCACATCTTGTTGTTGAAGAAATCAACCTTTTGAATCAGCAATGTCGACAAGTACCCTGCGAGTTATTAGTTTTGCAACGGGGAGAAAAGTATTAAAATAGTCAAGCCCTTCTCCTTGAGTATAAGCCTTTGCAACTAGTCTAGCTTTCACCCTTTCAATATAGCCATCAGCTCTATGTTTAATTTTAAAAATCCATTTACAAACAATGGTGTGATGTCAACAGGGAGAGGATTTAAAACCCAAGTGTTAGTTTGTTCTATAGCAGATAGTTCAGCTTCCATAGCATGTTGCATTTTATGAATTTGCTGGCTTGTATATAAGTATTTGGTTCAGTAATTTGAGTGATGGCAATATGAATTCCTTCTACGAGAAACCATGATGGTCAATGCTAATGTGAGATGTGATGGGATATTTAGATGTACAAAATTTATCAGTGATACTGGTGAAATTGGCTTTGTGAAGTGACTTAGGCAAGTCAATGTCATGTGCACTTAAATAATGAGGTAATGCAGGTGTTCTGGTAGACTTTCTTTGAGGGATAAGGTTAGGAATACCTGGTGCAAGCTGAGATGGTTGCACAATTTGTGGGGGGTAAGGTTATTGTGTGACTTTGGAAGTGAGAAGACTGTGTGAATGAGCAGTTAGCTTCATTTTACATGTGTTGATTTGGAGTGTGAGGAATCTGATAGGAAATTTCATTGATGACTAATTTAGAGGGATTTGTGTTTCATGTGCACGTGGTGGCATTGCAATTTAATCAGTGCCATATGATGCCCTGGTGAATGAGTCAGTATAGTCTCCGCAGAGTTATCAATAGATTGTGGGATACTTGCTCTCTTATTGAATAGGAATATTCTCATGGAAGACCACATTTCTGATAATAAACAACTAGTGTGTCAATAGATCCATGAGGAGAAATCCATTTGTGCCCCTAGGGCAACCTAGAAACAATAAATGAGTTGCTCTAGGAGTTTAAAAATACTATTATACATTTACACTAGATATACATTGTCCGAGTCCCGACCATCCACCGTTGCTGCCCATTTTTTTACAAATTCACAATTGTTTTAATTTGGTTAGTTTTTAATGTTATTTATTGTTTAACTTGATTTGTTACCTTATTAGATTGTGTCTGTGAACTAAATTGATTGAAATAGAAGTTTTAGGATTTCGAAACTAGGAATTGTTTGAATTGGGCTTAAAAAATGAATTTGAATCAATTATAGGTCAATTCATGAATACAACATTTAGTTGTAAATGTTTTGCTAAATATATTTGAATTAGGCTAAAATTTATTTTTATTTTTTTGGTTGAATTTCAATTGTTTGCAATTGAAACATCGTCAGTTCTGCTTACCAAAAATGGCCCACTTGGAGCTCTTGATTCCTTGGCGCGACTCAACAAAGAATTCGCGCCGTCCTACATATTTAAAGTTTGAGAATCGGTCGAGGGCGTTGTGCCCCCGATGCCTCTAATCATTGGCTTTACCCGATAGAACTCGCGCTCGAGCTCGAGCTATCCTGAGAGAAACTTCGGAGGGAACTAGCTACTAGATGGTTCAATTACTCTTTTGCCCTTATACCCAAGTCAAACGAACAATTTGCACGTCACTATCGCTGCGGCCTCCACCGGAGTTTTCTCTGGCTTTGCCCCGCTCAAGCATAGTTGACCATCTTTTGGGTCCCGACAGGTATGTTCACTCGAATCCTTTTTAGAAGATCAAGGTCGGTCGGCATTGCACCCCTCAAATTAAGTTAAGCTGATTAGTTGTGGTTAAGGTAAGCTTGATAAAAACACTCACTGGGGTGGAAAAAATCCATCAAATTGGGTACCAGGATTTCTAGGAATCCGTTTTGATGAGTTCCAATTTTGACGCTCAAACTGTATATCAAGTAACCATCCCATTTCTAGTCCTATATCAAATGACGCTTAAACTGTATATCAAGTAACACTTATGATAGAGTTGGGTGATCTTAATTGGAAAATGTAATTCTTAGATTAGAATTCGATGCTCATTTTGCATCTTTGACTATGTGGTGTTTGCATTCAATGTCATATATATTATGTTTTGGTTAATAGAATGAATGTGGATACTTTAGCCAATGGTTGGGGACTTTAAGATGGGTCCTTAAATTGATTTTTTTTTTTATGAAGTTTTTCTCAACTCTCATTTGGGCGTTAAAAAGGTATTTATGTTAGCAGATACGTAATGATCTTGTGTCATGTTCTTTTTACAAATGCTACACGTCTCCAAGAATCGCACAAAAAATTACGTAATCTCAAGTCAATTGACATCGGGTCAGTTAATTAATTTGGACAAGTCAATGGTTATATTTAGTATAAATATAGATGAAGGCATCATTTAAGAGATGCAAGATATTATTACGGGTTTTCGGTGAAACTAAGCATGCTAACTTCGTAATTTGCATTGGTAGTGGAAAGGTCGAAGAGAGAGATATCTACGTACTTGAGGAATTAGTTTTAGAGTAAAATACACGGGGTAATAGGAGAGGACACAATCTAGGGAAGGAAGATGATTCTGATCAAGTGCGTTCTTTATCATATTACCACCTTTTCCATAAGTTGTTTTAAGATTCTGATTCTTGAATCGCATAACTCAACAATGGATGGTGGGATAGTGGTAACCAAACAAAGATTTACATGGTGGCATCGAGAAGATTGTATCAAAGTGAAAGTGCAAGGTATTCTGAAATCAATGTTATGCGATGTTGGGACAACATTGAGGATAATATTGAAACCAGAGAACCTGCGCGTAAACTGTTATTTAACTACCAAATTTAAGTTTTGCCTTTATTCACTTATTAATCAAGTTACACGGTTTTAGTGGCTTGTGTTTATGTCCAGGAAGGTATCTTAATCATAAGGAATAGCTATGGAAGATTCCTTACTTGAAGTTTCCATAATTCAAGTTAAGTTGAATAGTCAACTCAACACGGTTTGCAAAGAAGGAAACAAATTGGAGTTCCACTGTAACTTGGATTCTTTCCAGGATTACTCTGAATTGAAGAAGGTGTGTTACCTTATTAGATCTGTAATAAAGGAAACACTTATTCAAGAAAGATACCGAGTTCACAAGGAAGTCCAAATTCAACAAGGAAACAACAAGAGTTACCAAAACTGTGAACAACACACCCTGGAGTGCAAGTTTCAAGAAATCTATAAATAGGTGTGAAGGTCATCAAGATGATCACAAGACAATAGTTCTAAACAATCCAAGAGATTAATTCTTTGTATTGTTTTCGTCTTGCTTTTGCGAAGTTTTTGTATCAACTATTTAAGTCTAGTTCATAGAAGTTAAGTAGTTCGTACTTGTCTGCTTCGTTGAGTCCGATCAACAAAGAGCGTGAGTGAATTATTGTGAGGAATACTTTGTTAAAACCTTTATTGGTTATTTCGCCTAAGGCTCGGAAGTTTTTAATAATATTGAAAACTTCTTAAAATTATATCTTCTTGTATTTTTAATTCCGCTGCATATTACTTTAATCAAGAAGATCATAATAGAGTTAAGGCAAAGCCAGCTTAACTCTCAAAGTTGTTGTGTTAATCCACGATCTGACAATTTCAATTGGCGTCAGAGCCCAACAACGACTACACTGGTGGTTTGGAGGTGATACAACACAATGGACATCGTCAATCCTAATGTCAACAGGATTCCAGTTTAGGATGGCTCCAATTATGCATATTAGAAGATCAGGATAAGGTCTCACATCAAAGCTATTGATATTCGAGTCTGGCAATCTGTGATCAATGGATACTCTACTCCAACATTACCAAGAGATGGTGAAGGTGATCTAGTACCAAAACTAGAAGCAGATTGGACAGCAGTAGAGGTAAGTCTCTATAACTCTAATGAAGAGGCTCTTAATGCTATTTTTAGTTGGGTTAATCATCACATGTTCAAGTTAAACCAGAATTGTACAAAAGCACAATATGCTTGGGATATACTTGAATTACATTGTGAAGGAGATTATGCTATTAAAGATTCTAAACATAGGCAATGGCTTCAACAATTTGAAAAACTTGAGATGGGTGAAGATGAGAGTGTTGACAGTTATTTCAAGAAAATTCTTGATATTGCTAACCAATGTGAAAATCTTGGTTTTGCTATGACTAATCAAGAGATGGTTTATAAAGCAATGAGAACACTGTCATCTAAATTTGCTCTCAAGAAAATTGCAATGGGTGAATCTAGGAACCTTGCTAATCTACAGTTTCAAGTCTTGATGAATACTCTTAGAGAATTTGAGATGGAGTTTGCCTCACAACCTATCAAACATAAGGCTGTTGCTTTAAGAGGATCAAGTCTTGACAATGAAAGTGATGATGAATGTGAATTAATTTCTTCAAACTATGGTAAAATTACTAAGAAATTCAATACGTTGAACCTTAAAGGAAAATGCAAAGAAAAGAATCTTAGTAATAGTTCTCCAGGTTATAAGAAATTACCTCCTAAGTTTGTGAAGTACATGGCATCAAAACCTACTCCTTTAGAAGCTGATAAGTTAAAAGATGTTCAATGTTTTGAATGTAAAGGATATGGTTATATGGCTAATGAATGTGCTAACACTCTTAGAAAAAAAGAAAATTCTCATTGGGTTTGTTTAGATGATTTCAATGAAGATGACTTTAGTTCTGGAGAATCTTAAGAACAATCATAAGAGATTCAAACTGCTGTGCTACTCACTCAGATTGAATGGACACCAGAAGACTCCCTGAACTGTCTCGAATCTCAATGTTACCCCAAGTCACCAACATTCAGGATCCAACATCAGAACATGAGACCTTCTTTGCAGATAGGGATGAATATATTGCTATTATTGAACTTAATCTTGTGTCTATCAATGATGAATCTAACATTCATTGTTTTCATGGCTCAGTGGATCTAGATGAAAAATATTTCTTTGAAGGTGAAATGTCCAAGGAGGAAATCATTGAAGACCTGAAGTCTATCTACCACATAATGCTGCTTGAGAATCACAAACTCATCAAGAGCAACAAAAGCCTGAAGGAAGAGATTGGATGCATGAATGAGATGTTGAAACTGTATGAGAAAAACCTTGACAAAACTGAGGCTGAACTGAAGGAGGTAAAGGTAAAATTTAATAAAGTTGAACAAACCATTCCCAAATGGAACTCATCTACAACTAAGCTTGATGAGATGATGAGTATGGGAAATCAAGGTAAAAGTGGTTTGGGCTATGTTGAGAAACCTCCCTCTGAAGATGTTAATTCTGCCTATTTGAAAGCTGGTTTTATCAAAGAAAGTAATAGCTTGAGTTGTGAAATTCCTTTCAACACTGTGAAAAGCCTACTTTTATCTGTTAATATTGTTTTCAACCTGGTCACATTAAGCCTTATTGTAAAAAATATAAAAGTGTGTTTGAGAAGAAAACAGTAATTGATAGCAGTACCAATGTTAGGAGAACCTCTGATCTGAATGTTATCCCAAACATTAGGTAACAAAGCTGAAGGACATAAAAGTAGAACTTGGGTTGAAGAAATAAAAACTCCTAAGGTTAAAATTGTTTGCAATGTTGTCTTTTCTGTTGTTTACTCTAACCTTGCAGGTAAGTGGTATTTTGACAATGGATGTTCAAGGCACATGACTGGAAACATTGACAACTTGAAAGATGTAATCCCTTTGACTGTTGGAACAGTTACCTATGGAGGAGGCACTAAAGGGAAAATCATTGGAAAATGAGTATTGGATGTTGAAGGATTTCCACCACTCAAGGATGTGTTGTTGGTTGAAGGATTGAAAGCAAATTTAATTAGCATAAGTCAAATTTGTGATGATAACTTGCTAGTTACTTTTGATAAAAGTTCATGTGATGTGTTTAATAGTGACAATGTCCATGTCATGACAGTTACAAGATCAAAGGATAACGGCTATCTTGCTCAAGATGAAGCTGAATGCTACCATGCTAAGGTAGATGAATCTGTCATGTGGCACGAGAAGCTAGGACATGTGCACTATAGAAATATGGAGACACTACAAAACTTAGAGGCTGTAAGAGGTCTGCCTAAGTTAACTAGTCCACGTAAAATTGTTTGCGAAGACTCCCTAAAAGGTAAGCAAACAAAAGCTATTCATACACCACTCCAGGTACAAAGTACTAACCCTAGAACTAATAAGTGCTTTGAATTGCTACATATGGATCTCATGGGTCCTATTAAGGTTAGTAGCCTGAATGGTAAGAAGTATGCTTTTGTTATTGTTGATGATTTTTCAAGATATACATGGATAAAGTTTTTGAAAGAAAAATCAAAAGCATTCAACACATTCAAGATTCTGCATGCTAGTATCAAAAATCTCTATGGCACTTCTGTATGAAGAATTAGGTCTGACCATGGAAAAAAGTTTGAAAATGTGAGCTTTGCGAATTTCTGTGAAACTAAAGGCATTTTCCATGAGTTCTCTGCACCTACGACACCTCAACAAAATGGGATTGCTGAGAGGAAGAATAGAACACTTCAAGAGATGGCTAGAGTAATGTTGAATTCTAGAAACTTATCTAAGAAGCTTTGGGCTGAAGCTTTGAATACTGCATGTCATGTTAGTAATAGAGTTTATCTTAGACCTGGTACTAATATGACACCTTATTAAATCTTAAAAGGTTTAAAACCAAAAGTTGCACACTTTCATGAGTTTGGTATTAACTGCTATTTGATAAGAGATAGAGATTATTTGAGCAAATTTGATCCCAAAAGTGAAAAGTGTATATTTGTTGGATATTCTCCTAATAGTGATGCTTTCGGGGTCTACAATCCAAGATTACATACTGTACAAGAATCAGTTAATGTCATTTTTGATGATTTAACTGTTTCTGCAGGTATCGAACAAGTCACTATTTCAGATGTTACTCCAAAATTGGACCCAACATTGAACACAGAACCTAGAGATGCTGAACTGGAAACTGGAACAAACTTTGACTTAACACCAGAAACCCCCAATGTTAGGCCAACAGCTGTACTGTCAGACTCTGAAGATGAATTCGTTCCTGAATCCAGAAGAGATCCTCCTGCTAGGATACAAAGAGATCATCCAACCACCCAAGTAATTGGACAAATTATTGAAAGGGCTAAAACACGCAATAAAGAAAGGGTTAATTACAAGGATATGGTTAAGTTGTGTGTTTGTATGTCTTCTTCATGTACTGTTGAAAATGCATCTTGTTTTGTGTCCTCCATTGAACCTAAGAATGTAACTGAAGCTCTTAAAGATAGTTACTAGATTAATGACATGCAAGAGGAACTCTTACATTTCACCAAAAATAGAGTTTGGAGTCTAGTGCCTATGCCTTCACATGTGAAAGTAATAGGTACAAAATGGATTTTCAAAAATAAAACTGATGAGAATGGTGTAATTATGAGGAACAAATCTAGGTTGGTTGCAGAGGGTTATACTCAGGTAGAAGGTATAGATTTTGATGAGACTTTTGCTCCCGTAGCTAGGATAGAATCAATTAGATTACTTCTTGTTGTTGCTTGCTGTCTTAAGATTAAACTTTACCAAATGGATGTTAAGGGTGCCTTTCTGAATGGTTTATTTTACAAAGAGGTTTATGTAAAACAACCTAAAGGCTTTGCTGACCCTAAACATCCTGACAATGTGTACAAACTTGAGAAGGCTTTGTATGGCTTAAAACAGGCTTCTAGAGCATGGTATGAGAGCCTAACTGATTTTCTGTTAGGCCTAGGTTTCAGTAGATGAGATGGAGACAGAACATTGTTTGTCCTTGGAAAAAGCTCTGATATATGTATTGCTCAAATTTATGTGGATGATAGTGTTTGGCTCTACTAACAAGTCTACCTTAGACAAGTTTGTTGAGTCTATAACAAGAACATTTGAGATGAGCATGATTGGTGAGCATAACTACTTTCTGGGAGTACAAGTAAAGCAGTTGGAGAATGGTATCTTCCTGAACCAGGAGAAGTATGCAAGGAATATAGTAAAGAGATTTGAGCTACAAGAGTCCAAGCCTTGCAAAACTCCTATGTCCTCTTTAGTGAATATAACAAGAGATGGCACTGGCAGCAATGTTGACCCAACATTGTACAGATCCATGATTGGCAGTTTGATATATCTCTCTGCCTCTAGACCTGATATCATGTTTTCAGTATGTGCTTGTGCTAGGTACCAAGCTGAGCCAAGGCAATCTCACTTGATTGTTGTGAAGAGTATTCTTAGATTTATCTCTGGAACTTCACCTTTAGGAATTTGGGATTCTTATGACACTAACACTAACTTGGTTGGTTTCAGTGACTCTGACTGGGCAGGTGATGTGGATGATAGGAAATCCACAAGTGGGGGCTACTTTTATTTGGGGAATAATTTGGTCTCCTGGTATAGCAAGAAACAAAACTGTGTTTCGTTATCAACAGCTGAATCGAAATATGTAGTTGCTCGCAGCTGTGTTACCCAACTTGTGTGGCTCAAACACATGCTTTCAGATTATGGGTTAGATAGTGATACACTTCTCATGTTCTGTGACAATCTAAGTGCCATAAGTATCTCTATGAATCATGTCCAACATTCTAGAACTAAGCATATAGACATAAGGCATCATTTCCTGAGAGATATGGTAGAGGACAAAGTGATCAACATTGAACATATTGAGATAGCAAATCAGCTTGTTGATATGTTTACAAAACCTTTAGATAGTGGGAGATTCTTCAGCTTAAGGAAATCTCTTGGCATGTGCAATATGTGAGAATGTTGAGGGAACCAGTGTTGACATAACACCCCTGTCTAGCATTGGTATATTAGTTGTGGTGTAGTAGGTATTCTGTTGTTTTCCTTTGTTGAACTTATTTCCTTGTGAGTCTCATTTAATCCTTGTTTTGTTATATTTGGTTTGTGTGGTTGAACTCTTTGATGAACAACTCTTTCCAGTTATCAGTTTCACATCTTTGTTTTGAAAAAGTAATAAAACTCTTCTGTTTGTCTAAGGTTGCGATAGCCTAACATATGGAGAAGCTGGGGTACACAAAGTTCACTACTTTGATGTCTATTCAGTTGTGCCTTATTCATATGAAAGATGTACATGGCATGTGGAGAAGCTGGGGCACATGATGTTGACAGCTTCAGTGTTACTCAGTTGTGCTTATTTACATGTTTCTGTTTGTTTGGCCAAGGAACACATGAGGGTGATCCTTTCTACTAGGGTGTTTGAGGTTTAGATTTCTTACATTTAGTAGCACTGATCACTTGGTGATTCTCTTGAATGCAGGTTGGTAAACAAGCATGCATAAGGAACTGGGGTGTTGGGGTGCATGATAAATGAATTGCCAACATTCAAGGCCTTTGTACTTTCCTAACTTGTTGATGTTAATGTTGTTACTAGGGTGTGTGGAGTTCAGGATGCCCTCATTCAGTAGTGACATTAGTTTTGTCTTTAGCAACCTTCGGTTTTTTGGTTCAATTGAGTTATGAAAATAATAAAGATTTTAAAGAGATGTGAACTGTGCTGGTTTGAGAAGTTTTTCATAAGTGTTTACCATCTGCTATTTGACATTACATTGTTGTAGTCATGTAGAACTGCATTGTTTTCTTTTTTGTTGTTGAGTTGTGTCGATTTAGGCTTAGGGGGAATATAATTCATGTGTTGAGGCATACAATTTGGGTGACATACTGCAGGTGACACACTTTTCTGTGACTTTCTATGTTGTGGAAGTGAATTTTTCCTTGAATTCATAACTGCTTATATCTGTGTGTTTCTTGTTATCTATGTTGCTTACTAATGATATTGATCTGAACATTATGTCTGAGGTACTCACTTGCTATATTGGTTAAGTTTCAGATGTATGTTTGGATGTATCTCAAGCTCTCACATGAATTTGCCTTGGTGAAGCCTGTACCTCCACCTTCTGGTTTGAATGTTATCAAATGTTATCCCAACATTGTGCATTGTCGCTGGTTAACATTGAAAACAGGAACTTATAAGTTTTCAGATTTTTTAAAAATGCTCTGGTTACCTGTTACTTAAACATTGACGCGTGTGCGCGGAAAAACATAGTGGGATTATTTTATTTGGTTAAGAATCAGTAACTACCCACTAACATTCTCTCTCTCTCTCTCCACTACTCACGATTATATTAGGAATCAAAACCCTAATTTCCTTAATTATGCTTATAACTGCCTATTTGTGCTTACAATTTCTGCAATTTTACTCTCTATTCTCAAAATTCTCTCAATTATTCTCTGTAAATCTCTCTCACTAACAATGGCGAGCAAGTCTCCTATGCATACTCTTGCAGATGTTGCTCTAAGCAGTGAACCTCAGCTGCGCGCACTCGTTCTCACACTCGAGGTGATGCCGCAAAATCTGAGGATGCTCAAGTTGCTGCTAAAAGAAAGGCGATCCCCTACGTACGACGAGGAAAGAAATCCAAGCAGGGAGAATCAACTTATAATGTTGAGCCAACTGCTGAGTCAACCACTCCAATCATCAATGAGCATGAAATTGAGGTAAATATAGCTGAACCTAACCTTGAGATTAATGTTGATGTATCAGTTGAGGGGGAGGTTGGTGAATTTGTGGATAAATTAGTGGGGAAGTGGATTAGGGCTCAAAAGAAAAGGACTATGGGTACTGGTGAGAAGTTGATTGGTGGTCGAGCAATGTCTGAAACTGCCAAGAAATGTGTTGAGGCTAGGAAAAGGCAAATTGAGAGGTTAGCTCGGAAGAGGGCTGCTGAAGCTGAGAAAAAGGCTGAAGAAGATCGAAAATCTGATGTTGTTGCTGCTGCTGAGAGAAAGAGGAAGGGGAAGCAAGTTATGGAAGAGGAAATTGAGGTTGTGGTTATTGAGGATGAAATTGAAGAGGAGGAGAAAGAAGAGGAGAAGACTGATGAAGAAGAGCATGATATTGCTGCTGATGTTATGGAAACATTAGGGACAGAAGAATACTCTGATGGACTGTATGTGATTTACCCTAAAGATGAGGAGGACTACTTTTCCCTCTATTCTTACCAAAGATTTGGAGAAGAAGTGGGATTCTTTGAAGAGAAGGGAACTTTACACTGAAAGAGTTGTAGAGATGGCCAGCTTTGAAGAACACAAAGTGATGGACTTGCTTGAAGCAAGAGGGATTCATCAATCTGTGATGGAGTTGAATGATTATGCTCCTGAGATTGTTATGGAATTCTACCTGAATCTCTCCAAGTGGATAAGGGATTGCAGATCTCCAAAATATGGAAAAGCTTCGGTGAGGGGGAGAGTCCTCAATATTGAACCCTACACCATCAATAAGATCTTTGGATTCCCGCTTGCTGAAGAATCTGAGGACCCCTACTATGATGATGTGATTGAAGATTTGACAGGAGGGTTGGTCAAAGTATAGAAAGATGCTCTGCCAACTACAAAACTCACTTCCCTTAGTGCTGTCTTGTATAAGATTGCATGCTTCAGCTGGCTGCCAAGCAAGAATGTTACTGTACTGACTAAGGAATCAGCAATCTTAGTGTACAAGATCAAGAATGGGCTAGCTGTGAATATGGGGGAGAGGATTTTGAAGTCAATGTCTGAAGTTACTGGAAGGAAGAATGGCATGCTGCATTTTCCCTCACTCATCTGCCAAATCCTTATCAATTAAGGATTGAAGACAAGTGCCACTGTGGGCTAGAGGAAGAATGAAGCCGAACTTACAATTCTCCCAAGCAACATGTCTGGTTCAAGAGTGAGAGATCTACCTTGGAACCCAAAAGGAGTGGTAAGACCAAGAACAGAGAAAAGAAGGCTCAGAAGTTTGTTGGAACTTCAGTGCCTATGTCCAAAGAGGAAGATTGCATGGTCATAACCTCAACTTTTGTGGATCATCTGCTAAATTGGTTCAGGGGGCACATTGCTGACATTCAGAGGGAGATTGAGAACAAGAAGGAACATCTCAAAGAGCTAGAGGGATTGGTGAAAAATTTGGAGAAACTCCCTTCTTTACAAAAAGGGGGAGAGTAGTTCCATTTTTTAATTATTAACTTTCTAGTTTTATGTTTTGTTTCTTAAAAACTGTTGTTATGCTTGTGTTGATGGTACATTATCTCTATTTGTTTTGATTTGATCAAAGGACATGTCATTGTTATCTAGCTATGGTCTGTAACTCTAAGTATGGCTACTGTTTGAACTGCTCTGACTGCTGTTACTTATGAAAGCAAATTTTGAACTGTTTTTCTGTTTAACCTTTTGTGCAGGAAACTCATTGGTTTCAATGTTGAGGCAACATTGATGAATGTTGGATTTGGAACATCTTTTGATGTAGTGATGACCTTAATACTTGTTTTTGTTATTTTAACTTTGAATATGTTAGTTTGCATTGAGGGGGAGCAATTTAGTAGTTTTAATTTGTTTCTTATTGATTCTAACCTTCTAGATATATGACTTGATTGGAACACGTATTGGTTTTGTGAAGAAAGGCAAAAAGGGGGAGACTGAAAGTGCAAGGTATTATGGAATCAATGTTATGCGATGTTGGGACAACATTGAGGATAACATTGAAGCTAGAGAACCTGTGCGTAAATTGTTATTTAACTGCCAAATTTAAGTTTTACCTTTATTCACTTATTAATCAAGTTCCACGGTTTTAATTGTTTATGTTTATGTCCAGGAAGGTATCTTAATCATAAGGAAGAGCTATGGAAGATTCCTTACTTGAAGTTTCCATAATTCAAGTTAAGTTGAATAGTCAACTCAACACGGTTTGCAAAGAAGGAAACAAATTGGAGTTCCACTGCAAATTGGATTCTTTCCAGGATTACTCCAAATGGAAGAATGTGTGTTACCTTTTTAGATCTGTAATAAAGGAAACACTTATTCAAGAAAGATACCGAGTTCACAAGGAAGTCCAAATTCAATAAGGAAAAAACAAGAGTTACCAAAATTGTGAACAATACACCTTGGAGTGCAAGTTTCAAGAAATCTATAAAAAGGTATAAAGTTCATCAAGATGATCACAAGACAATAGTTCTAAAAAATCCAAGAGATTAATTCTTTGTATTGTCTTCGTCTTGCTTTTGCGAAGTTTTTGTATCAACTATTTAAGTCTAGTTCATAGAAATTAAGTAGTTCGTAATTGTCTGCTTCGTTGAGTCCGATCAACAAAGAGCGTGAGTGAATTGTTGTGAGGAATATTTTGTTAAAACCTTTATTGGTTATTTCGTCTAAGGCTCGGAAGTTTTTAATAATATTGAAAACCTCTTAAAATTATATCTTCTTGTGTTTTTAATTCCGCTGCATATTACTTTAATCAAGAAGATCATAATAGAGTTAAGGCAACGCTAGCTTAAATCTCAAAGTTGTTGTGTCAATCCACGATCCGACAATTTCACAAAGTAAAAATGAGGCAAGAGTTGGGTTAAGAGATTTAAAGGCGTTTAAAATGTGTTTATTAGCTAAGCGTAGTGTTGTGCATTTTCTAATGTCTGGATATATAGTCTCGTGCACCAAAATTATAAAGTCAAATTCTTTTTGACTGTTGTATTTTTAAAGCTAAACTGGTTATGCACTGTCATTCGATTGCTCTTTTGATTAAAGGGTTATGATAGAGAGTTAGATATGGTGAAAAGATTTTTATTTGCAAATGATTGGGTGACTAGACCTATTTCATTGCAGATCAGCTCTCCATGGTGATCAGAACTTAGTATTGCAATGTGTGTAGTCGTGTTCTTGATATTACATTGGAGTGTCACATTGTTGCACCAATACAGTGTTAGGCATATTAATTTAATTAAGTTTTATGCATGTGTAGATATTACTAATGCGTGCCATTAGTTAATTTAAAGTGTTAAAAATCGACTCTAATGTATTATTGCTTAACAAATAATATTTATGCATAATTTAATATGTGAATAAATAATTGCAATCCATGTCATATTGTTGAATTCAAATTATTTATTTTGCAAGACTCATACCATGTCATAATTACGTATACGTACAAAATATGACTTTTTGTCACTACGGTAAAGATAATTTTATTGTGACTTCAAAAAATGTGGTGTAGCTCTCTCTAGAGGCAAGAGTTCTTATTTAGTGTTTCATCTTTAAAACATCATGCCCAATGTCTGGAATCACCAGGTTCATTTCAATTTACATGGGCTCAAAAACGGGTAATACCCCATCCGAGTGGTGATTAGCCAAGAATTTTCTAATTATTATCTCTTCTTTATAAATAAACAAATAACATTAAACACCAAAAAATGGAACAAGTTCCTATAATGGAAAACCCCCATCACAAAGCACATTAGAGGATAGAGAATTAGGACCAAGGGGCCAATGTTCCCAAATTCACTTCGATAAGCACATTATAAGCTAAGTTATGCGCCGTTTGATTAGCAACTCGATGAACAAGCGTAAAAATTTACTTCGGCCACTTATTCCCAAATTTTCGAATTTCATGAATAAGGGGTCAAACTTTACAACTCAGCGACAAAGAAAGATTTGTGAAAAATAAAATGGCTTGGAGGCTATCACTTTCGAACGTGATCTTCGAAATTTTAAAAGTACTCATCCAAAAACAAGATTGGCGAAGTTGGAAGACCTCAGCAGTAGGTGAGTCACAAGAGACGCGTATATGTGAGAAAGCAAACAAAATTGATCCAAAATATTTATGAATAATGCCTCGCATCACTGTATTACTCCCAGAAAAAGTGGCATCGCAATTGAGCTCAACCATTCGGGTTTCGGTGGTGTTAACACTAGGCTTTTTTTTCCAAAATCCTCACTCTCCCTTCATGATGCCCTCGTAGCATCACAGAGGCCACCCATGTATCAACAGAC
The DNA here is from genome assembly GCA_948329865.1 of Linaria vulgaris. Classification (NCBI taxonomy): domain Eukaryota; kingdom Viridiplantae; phylum Streptophyta; class Magnoliopsida; order Lamiales; family Plantaginaceae; genus Linaria; species Linaria vulgaris. The sequence goes on along the minus strand of OX415249.1, from coordinate 6,069,126 downwards.
TTAAATGCTCTTTCCAATACTGGAAAAATAGTCCTCTATTTGCAATAACGATAAGTATCTCACACAATACAAATCTTGCGCGAGGTATCGGAAGTTTTAAATAACTTCACAAATATCTGCAGTGATACGATACTCTAGCACTTACCTTATCGCCCGGGACTCACTCCCTTGCAACCTAATGCCCCAAAGAAGAAAGGGGCACATCGAAACCTCTTGGAAACCCTCCCAATACACTTCCCCCTCAAAGTGTACCTATCAGAAGAAGAACATCAGAACAAAGAGAATGATACACGTCATGTTCTTATCCCCCTAAACTGATAAGACCACATAAGGAATTGACCCAGCACACTGGAGACACATGGCGTTCAGAGCCCAAAGGCTGCAACTTCATGGAGCTATGTCAGCCTCCTCGAAGACAATTGTCTAAATCAGAAACTAACACCCCACTCCTATTTTACATGCATCAGACATATGTCTAAAAGGGGGTACCCCACTTGTACGAAAATCAGCCCCTATAAAAAAGGGGCAAAGATTGAGAATAAAGGACAAACTTTTTGGGGAAGAGAAAATCTAGGTTAGGTTTTCTTCAAACTTGGGCAAGGCGTTATAATCCACCCTAAGATTAACCAAAAATAAATAACTGTTAACAGGTGGGAACCATGGAATAAATGTTGCACTTTTGGAGATACCAAGCATCTTATGAATCTGGGCATCCCCAATGGGATTCGGCTTTGGTGTTGATGTAATCTGCCAAGATTTTCAAGTTAGTAAACATAAATTTTGAATAATCTTATTTTGCATAGACCAAACCGAGTGTATGCAATGATCAAACTTGTGTCTCTGAGCAGTTAATGCGGAAGCATAGCAGAGGCATCCAAATGTCATGATTAAGGCATAATCTGGAGGCTTGTTGAACATGATTTCATATGGACATTTGTTGTGCATGACTTGGAAGGGAGTATGTTGATGATGAATGTGGTAATATTGATGCAATTACTCCAAATAATTCAAAGGGAACATCATACTGGAATTTCAAGGTGCTAGCAACCTGCAGGAGATGTTGGTGCTTGCTCTCCACTAGGCCATTTTATTGAGGAGTCTCAACAAACCTACTCTGGTGGAGTATGACATTAGAGGAATAAAAATCACGCATAAAGAATTCTATGCCATTACTAGATTTTATAGTTTTTATTTTGACATCAAATTGAGTACATGCAATTTTGTGAAAATTAGTAAGATGTTGTCTTGTGTCAAACTTGGTTTTCACTAGATAAACCCATGTACAACGTGAGAAGTCATCAAAAATAGTCAAAAAGTACTTGTAACCTTCATGAGATGGAGATGCAAGGGGAACCAATATATCAAAATGAATCAAGCCGAAACAATGTAGAAAATAAGATTGACTATGGCGAAATGATAATTTTCTTTGTTTGGCCAAGTGACAAACTTCACAATGTACAATCGTATTGCTATATGGAATTGATATACTAGTAATATTGGAGGTTTTTTCCACATATGGATGACCTAGTGTCATGTGCCAGAGATTCTCAGTGCAAATGGAAGCATAACAATGAGTAGAGGCTTTATGACAAGCAGCATACATTCGAACATAAGCAGGTAAGATATAAAAGATTTTCTTGAATTTAGTAGAACTAATCACCCTCTTGGTGATTGTGTCATGCATATGAGAAGAGTTAGACAAAAAAGTTAATTAAACAAGTGATGATTTAGTTAGTTTATACATAGCCAATAGATTGTTCTTGAAGCCAGGTACAAACAGATTATCATTAACAATGACATTAGATAGTAATTTGACACTCCCTTTGTCAGTTGCAAGAGTAGTGTTGTTATTTGGAAGGTGAATTGGGATCTTAATTCGCTGTCGTGGAGTGACAAACCAACTAAGCTGACATATAATATGGTTAGTAACTCCAGTATCAAGAATATATAAGACTTTATTTGTAAAAGGGGTTAATGAATTAAAGGAAAACATGACATAATTAAAAATACGAGACATAGCTGCAACAACATAGTGGATGTTCTAATATTGTGCGGAAGTAGTTGCATGTTGTCCCTTGTGCTTTCTTAAAAGCCATTAACTAATAAAAGTGGCCCTTGTCTAGTGTGGAATTAGAACTCTCAGACTTGTCTTGCACAACCAGCACAAACTGCATGGTGGATGTATCAACAAGAACCATGTCTGAAGTATAAGATGGATAGGAGGTGGTATTTGTCCAGTTGGTCCTTCCTATCCACAGTGATAACCATATATTTGGAAACACTTGTCAACTATATGACATGGGTAACCGCAATGAGTGTATTTTACTTTAATCTTCTCTTACTTAGAAAGTTGAGGCTTATAACTAAGGTTTGGATATACCAGAGTTGGAATTCCCTTTGTTATGGTAATTTGAGTTATTATGTTGTCTAGAGAACATGGCTGGAGAGCCCAATGTTGAGTAACATTGTAGAGTGCTCTCTGATGTTCCTCTTGTAACAGAAGAAAATACACCTTTGAGAGAGGAGCCAGTGGAGAGTACAGTATAATCTGGTCTTTAGAGCGAGAAGGAATCATTGAGGCATGCTAAGAGCTTGATGACATTGTGAGTGTGTTGTAAGTCCATCATCTTCTTTTGACATTACATATACTTTTTCTACAAGCGCATGCTACAACAAGCCCTTAGGTAGTAAACTTATCCCATAGGGATCTAAACCGGTTATTGTATTTTGTCATACTTAAAGAACCCTGACTGATAGTAGGCAAAGATTTTTCCAAGTGAATCACCCATGAACCATCTGATCTGTCATAACTAGTCTTCAAATCATTCCAAAGATCTAAGGAACCGTCAAAACAAAGGGACCTCTTGCGCGGAGGTTTGTAAATCGGATTTATCAGCCATGACAATACCAAAGTGTTGGCACAAGTCCATTAGGTTAACTGCACTGGATCATCAACGGCTGGTTGAGGCAAAGTATCCTCATTAAATCGAAAATGTTCTTGATGTTGAGTGCCATAACAATCCCCATATTCCATGCAATATAGTAGGTCCCATTGAACATATCAGTAACTATTGAACTACCGATATAATTGTGAGTATCGAGAAAAAAAAAGAGAACTCGAATCCTCATAAGAGTTATGACAGGAGCAACAAGAACAATTGTGGATTTAGTGAGATGACTAGTCATCATGCGCAAGAATATGACCAGATTCAGAAATTAGGGCAACAAATTGGAGATACCAGATTCTACAACACAATCAATGGAATCACAAAAAGCGACAGAATAATATGCAACATAGTTACACTGAAATTGTGGATCGGGTTGATACGTTGTTGTTGTTAACTTAACACTTGAGTTTTAACAACAGTTTGGTATGTTATTAACCCAACGATGTTACTTTAACAACAGACCAGAGTAATAGTGCAGCGGAATAAACAAACACCGAATTTAAAAAGTGAATATAAGATTATATTAACTTCCGAGTCGTAGGCAAAATAACCCGTTAAGGTTTTAGCAAAAGTTGTTCTCTTCATTTTCAAGCTCCTCACGCTTAAATTAATCGAACTAAGCAAAGAACACAAGAATTGCTTCGACTATCTCTGAAAGCTCATCACTCTTAGATCTATTCTAACAACTCACAATCTTTGCTAAAGCAAGACAACACTCAACAACTTGTGAATAAATCTCTCGGATTGATTAGCTCTTGTCTCGTCTTTGTCTTGATGTACTTCACACCTATATATAGGTTCTTGTCGTGGACTTCGAGGTGTGTTGTACACGGTTGGTAATCCTCCTTGTTTCCTTCTCGAACTCTTCTTTCCTTGTAGCGCGGTTTGCTTAATTAAGGAAACTTTCCTTCTTGGAAACTTGAGCGTCCAACCTATGACAAATTTGTTTCCTGAATAATAATTAAAGACAATCACAATTGTGGAACTCAATTAGTTAAATGAATAGGGGAAAACAATAATAATAAATATCAACAAGATTGTAAATCGGATTCTGCTCAGCAATGTTACTCTAACATTCACTTCTCAATGTTAATCTAACATTGCCAGAATACCTGCACTTTAAATCTCCCCCATTTTTGGCTTAATCACAAAACCTAAGAACCTGTTTTAATCAGATTAAATTATTCAGACAAACTTCACTATCTTATAACAATGGAAAACTAAGTACACTTCCCCTGAATATCAGAAGGGACCAACTCAATGTTATTCTAACATTGATACTTTCAATGTTGTCATAACATCCATCTTTATTAATGTTGGATTAACATTGTGTCCTGACAGATGTTCTAACATTGAACATCTCAATGTTAACTTAACATTAGAGAACAGTTAACACCTGCAAAACAGAGTTAGTACTTTGTAACCACAGTTCAAATAGCATAAGCAGAAACACTAAGTACCAATATAGAAAAGTATTTAATTACAGACCATACTAAGTAGCAAGGAACACACTCCTTGAATGAAACAGAAAAATGCATGGAAAATAGAATTGTTCATACTTCAATAGAAAACAGAAAATTAAAAGAACTCGAAAATTTTGAATTTGATCTATCTCCCCCTTTTTGTGAGGAAGGCAGATCCTTCAAATGCTTCCTTAGGCTGTCAATCTCCTGCAACCTCACTTGCTTGTCAGCTATCTCTCTTTGGGTATCCTTGTACTCTCTGTCAAGCCAAACCAGAGTCTCCTCTACAAATGTATCAGCAATCACAGAGCAGCTATCACCACTTGAAATTGGAACAGAAGAAGCAGCAAACTTGAGAGTATTCTTCTTCTTTTTCTTGCTTGGACCAGCTTCTGCATTGGGATTCCATGGCAAGTCTTGAATCCTGACTTGAGTAAAGTAGCTCCTGGTGATGATCATCTTGGCCTTGTTCTTGATCCAGCCCTCTGTCTTCTTGGTCTTGTAGCCTTGCTTCACCAGAATGTTGGATATTAGAGAGGGATATGGAATGATTCATTTTGCCTTTGTTGTGACCTCCTTCATGTGCCTCAAAACTTTCTCCCCTATGTTCACACTCAGCCCATTCTTCAGTTTACACACCAACTTTGCAGATTCTTTTGTCATAACAGTGATGTTGGAAGATGGCAGCCAATTGTAGGTGGAGAGCTTGTGTAGTACAGCACTTCAAGAGGTCAGCTTTGTAGTTGGAAAACTGTCATTCCACTTCCTTGTGAGTCCACCAGTGAGGTCAGTAATCACCTCATCCATGCTAGGATCCTCAGTCTCCTCAGGATCAGGAAGTTCCCAAGCTTCATTGATCACAGAAGGACTAATGTCATAGACATTCATCCTTACCCAAGCTTTAACAAACTTGGGAGAGCCCTGGTGGCACACCCACTGAGAGGGGTTCGTGTAGAACTCTCTGATCACATCAGGGACATATGATGACTGATTCATCACAGAGCCCAACACACCCCTAGCTTCAAGCAACTCATACAACATATTTTCCTTGAACATCTCCTCATCAATGTTCCTCTCCATGTGAATAACCTTGGCTTGATAAGCCTCCCACTGTTCTTCTGCCTCTACTGACACATAGAAGCCAGAATAAGGCTTCTTGGGATACTCCCCATCAAGCACATCAAAATACTCATCACTGTCTGATGTTGGAGTAACATCAGCAGGGTCATCAGCTACCAGTTGATCTTCTTCCTCAAATTCCTCTTCCTCTTCCTCCTTATCATCCTCTTCTTCTTTCTCTTCTTCTGACTCAAACTCAGAAGATTTAACAACCACCTGCTTACCCTTTCTTTTCCTAGCAGCAGTAGCTAAGGCAGAGAGAGTCAGGCTCTCTTCTTCTTCTTCTTCTTCTTCTTCTTCTCTCTCAACCACTTCAGGTTGATTGTTACCCTCATCAACAACATCTTGGTTACGCACAGTAGTAACCTCCTCAGCCACAGTCTCCTCAACCTGATCACTTTCCACAGAAAGAGTATCCACCTCAGCAGTAGCAGCATGCTCAACCGCATTAGCCTCAGACGGCTCAGCATTCACCTCAAGGTTTTCACCTTCATCAGTACCAACCACAGACTCATCCCCAACATTACGCTCAGGGACCTCATGCAAGACCTCAGACTCACCCACATCAACAACAGGGGCCTCTTTCGCCCCCTCAATACCAATTTCAGCAGTTATATCTTGAGTAGGGTTAGCCATTATTACCTCATTTTCAGCGTTGGTGGGAATGGAGGTTTGCTTAGAAGTGTTTAATGTTGAACCAACATCACCCTTTGCGGATTTCATTCCATTGCGCCGTTGATAAGTGGATTTCCTCTTAGGTGCAGCGGCAGTGACAGCTTCCGTGGTTGCTCGTCTGGTACTGCAGCGTACTGGCTGTTCAATCTGCTCAGCAGCATATACAAGAGCATCAATGGAAGACTTGCGTGCCATTGTTAGAGTAATTTAGAGAAGAAAAGAAAAATCTTGAATTGCAGAGAATGTTGATTGCACAAGAATTTTGAACGCGTAAATAGTAAGAAGAGATTAGGGAAAATTATATAAATAATCAGCTGAAGAGTAGTGATACCGGTGTTGTAACATGTTACCAAAATAATCGGACCACTGTCACACGATCACACCCATGTTTAACTTACCATGTGTCAATGTTAGGTTAACATGTAACCAGAGCAGTCTCCAAACCTGAAAACTTATAAGTTACAATGTTTCAATGTTGAACTAACATTGGCAAGTTAACATCAGGGAGGGAAGTTGTAGGTGAAGGGCTTCATCCAAAGCAACATCATGTGAGAGCGTGAGATATTCATGTATACTGATCTGAAACCTCAACCAAGTACATAGGTACAAAGACATAGTTTAAGATCATCAGTATGAATAAGTGACACATCAGACAGAAAAACACAGAGTGGATGTACATATCCATGGAAAAGATTTTCCCACAGCATAGAAGATCACAAAACATAGTATTTTACCTGCAGTTGGTCACCCACAAAGTATGCCTCAACACATGATTCCTAGGATTACCACACCCCCTAAGCCCAAACCGACATAAGGAAATAATGCAAAACTAGAATGGATGCAACAATGTTAGAACAACATTGGGTGATGGTAACCAGGTACAAACAACTTTACTAACTGGGATCATGACTTATCAATTTATCTTTTACAATTATCATGAACTCTTTTGAACAAAAACCAGTGAATGTTAAAGGATAGTTTCATCACTGAATGTGGGCAGCACAAGACTCCACACACCCCCAGCAACTTAACCATCAACTACAGATTAGGCAAGTACAAAGGAACTGAATGAAGATAATACATTTATCATATACTTCTTCACCCCAACTCCTCATGCATACTTGTTTACCAACCTGTTTACAAGTGAAATACCAAGTGAACAATGCTACTGAATGCAAACAGTCGAAACTTCAAAACACCCCAGTAGTAAGGATCACCATCATGCATAACCTTGGCCATAGACAAAAACAAAAAAATAAGCACAATTGAATGACAATGAAGCTCTCAACGTCATGTACCCCAGCTTCTCTTCATGCTATGTCTAACCTAACATGGATAAGTCACAACTGAATATCATCAGAGTAATGAGCTCTGTGTACCCCAGCTTCTCCCAGATGTTAGGTTAACATTCACAGACTAACAACAGAGTTCTTACTTTACAAAACTCTTGATATGTACTTGTCCACCAGTCAACTCAGCTATTTATACATATTAACCACACAACCCAACAGAATCTCTCACAAAGAATTAATATGTAAGAAGAAAGAATGCATAAAAGAAACATAAAAGAATTACAGATACACCACAACCAATAACCAGTGCTAGACAGTGGTGTTATGTCAACACTGATGTACTAACATCCCTAGACAATGCACATGCCAAGAAAATTCCTCAAACTGAAGAACATCTCAGAGTCTTAAGGGTTTAGTGAATATATCAGCAAGCTGATTGTTAGTTTCAATGTGTTCAATGTCAATGAGCTTATCCTCTACCATGTCTCTCCGAAAGTGATTATATCAATATGTTTAGTTCTAGAATGTTGCACAAGGTTCTTAGAGATGCTTATAGCACTAAGATTATCACAGAACATAAGTAAGGTATCACTGTCTAACCCATAATCCAGTAGCATGTGTTTAAGCCATACCAACTGGGTGACACAGCTGTCTGCTGCTATGTATTTAGATTCAGCAGTGGAGAGTGACACACAATTTTTCTTTCTACTGTACCATGAGACCAAATTGTTCCCCAGATAAAAACATCCTCCACATGTAGACTTTCTTTCATCAGTGTCACCTGCCCAGTCTGAGTTACTGAAACCTACAAGATTTGTGTTAGTGTCATAAGAGTACCAGATGCCAAGGGCCAAAGTGCCAGATATATATCTAAGGATTCTCTTCACAGTAATCAGATGTGACTGCTTTGGACATGCCTAGTAACTAGCACACACACAAACAGAGAACATTATATCAGGTCTTGAAGCAGATAAGTAGAATAAGCTTCCTATCCTTGAACGGTACAATGTTGGATCAACATTGGCACTAGTAACATCCCTGGATATCTTCACTGATGAAGACATGGGAGTCTTGCAAGGCTTTGAATCTGTCAATTCAAACCTTTTCACCAAATTCTTTGCATACTTTTCCTGACTTAGGAATATCCATTACCTGTTTGTTTTACTTGGAGACCAAGGAAGAAATTTAATTCTCCTATCATACTCATCTTAAACTGCCCTGTCATTGATTCAACAATTTTTTTTAAAATAGAGTTGTTAGTTAAGCCAAAAATAATGTCATCCACATAAATTTGAGCTATACAGACATGAGAATCTTTCTTCAACACAAACATTGTCCTATCTCCTTCACCTCTAACAAAGCAAAGACTTAAAAGGAATTATGTAAGTCTTTCATACCATGCTCTAGGTTCTTGTTTAAGTCCATATAGGGCTTTTTCAAGCTTGTACACATGGTTGGGGTACTTAGGATCTGTGAATCCCTTAGGATGTTCAACATATACTTCCTTATCAATTAGCCCATTCAGAAACGCACCCTTACATCCATTTGGTATAGTTTTATCTTAAGACAGTATGATATGGCTAGAAGTAACCTAATAGATTCAATCCAAGCAACTGGAGCAAAGGTCTCATCAAAATCTACACCTTCAACCTGTGTGTACCCCTGAGCAACAAGTCTAGCTTTGTTTCTAACTATGACCCCTTCCTCATTACTCTTGTTTTTAAATATCCACTTTGTCCCTATTACATTAACATTAGGTGTTCTAGGCACCAGTATCCAGACATACTGTAACAGATCATCCTACATGGCATTAATCCAAAAGTTATCAAGGAGGGCTTCATTCGCATTCTTAGGTTCTATGGAGGAGACAAAACACGAGGCATTATCAATAGTACAAGTGAAATTCATACAGACACACAATTTAGCCATATCTCTATAGTCAAGTCTTTCTTTGTTGCGTGTCCTTACCCGTTCACTGAGTTCACCTATTACCTGGGATGCTGGATGATCTTTCTGAATTCTAGCTGGGGGATCTCTTCTAGGTTCAGAGGCAACTTCATGTTCTGAGTCAGAGTCCTCTGGTGTTAGTCTAACATCAGATCTCGCTGGTGTTAGTCTAACATCATTCCCTGACTCCTATTCAGTGTTTCCAGCTTCTAGTTCCAATGTTGGTGTAACATTGTCAGGAGTAACATTTTTGGTTACCACTGTTGGTCCAACATTGGGAACTGAGATGTCATCAGTACCTGTATCAAGTGTGAACTCATCAAACACAACATTCACTGATTCCTGAATTGTCTTCAATCTAGGATTGTACACTCTAAAGGAAGTACTATTGGCAGAGTATCCTACAAAGATGCATTTTTCACTTTTATGATCAAATTTACTCAGATAATCCCTGTCATTAAGCAGATAACAACCACATCCAAATTCATGAAAATATGCAATATTTGGTTTAACACCCTTCAAAAGTTCATAAGGAGTCATGTTAGTTCCAGGTCTAAGATACACCATGTTACTAATGTGACAAGCAGTATTTAAAGCTTCAGCCCAGAGTCTTTTGGATACATCTTTAGCATTGAGCATAACTCTGGCCATCTCTTGAAGAGTCATGTTCTTTCTCTCAGCAATCCCATTCTGCTGAGGAGTCTTAGGAGCTGAATATTCATGGAAAATACCTTTAGCATTGCAATAGTTATCAAAACTAGAATTTTAAGATTCTTTACCATGATCAGACCTAATCTTAGTTACAGAGGAGCCATACAAGTTTTTAATACTAGCACAAAGAATTTTGAACTGATCAAAAGCTTCAAACTTTTCTTTAAGAAATTTTACTCAAGTGTATCTAGAGAAGTCATCTACAATCACAAAGGCATATTTCTTACCACTGAGACTACTTATCTCAATTGGACCTATTAGGTCCATGTGTAGCAATTCAAAACACCTACTAGATCTAGGATTAGCATTCTGCACCTGTAGGGGTGTATGAACAACTCTGGTTTGCTTACCCTTGAGGGAATCACCACACACAAGCTTACGTGGACAAGACAGCTTAGGCAAGCCTCTTACAGCATCAACTTTCTGTAATTTCTCAAGGTTTCTGTAGTGAACATGTCCAAGTTTCCTATGCCATATAAAAGCCTCATCTTTTTTGGCATGGAAACACTCTGCTTCCTCTTGAGCTATGTAGCAGTTATCTTTGGATCTAGTACCTGTCATAACAAGAACATTATCACTATCATAAACATCACAAGAAACTTTGTCAAATGTAACCAGTAAGTCATCATCACACAGTTGACTGATACTGATTAGATTTGCCTTTAACCCATCTACCAACAACACATCCTTTAGGGGCGGGAATCCATCAACATTTAGTATCCCCTTGCCAATGATCTTTCCTTTGGTGCCACCTCCATAGGTCATTGTTCCAACACTTAAAGGTATCATTTATTTAAGATTCTCTTTGCTGCCTGTCATGTGTCTTGAGCATCCACTGTCGAAGTACCACTTACCTGCAAGGTTAAAATACACAACAGAGAAAACAACATTGCATACAATTTTAATCTTAGGGGTTTTAGCATTTTCTACCCAAGTTCTACTTTTCTGTCCTGCACCTAATGTTGGTCTAACATCAGAACTTGTTGTAGTTTTGACATTGGACACATAGGCTGTTTTCTTACCACATTCTTTTATGAATTTTCTACAGAATGGTTTAATGTGGCCTGGTTGAAAACATTTCAGACAGATAAAAGTAGGTTTTTTTTTTACAGTGTTGATAGTACCTGAACTCATATTACCAGATTCTTTAACAAAGCTTGTAGTTAAATAGGCAGAATTAACATTAGAAGAGGAAGGTTTTTCAACAAATCCCAGACCACATGTACATGTATTACTCATGTTTAGTACCTCATCAAGTTTAGAAGTACCTCCATTCCGTTTGGCTATGATCTGTGAGTCCTTTTTGAGTTTCTCCTTTACCTCTTTCAGCTCAGCTTCACTCTCATAGAGTTTCAACATGTTCTTCAAACATTCAATGTCATGCTTCAGTGCTTTGTTACTCTTCATGAGTTTGACATTCTCTCTCTCAAGTATGAGAAAGGTTGTATGTAGATCATCTAGAATTTCCTCCTGGGACATTTCTTCTTCATTAAAGTACTCTTCTTCTAGATCAACTGAGCCATGAAAACAATCGAAGTTAGTATCATCACAAACAGAGAGCACATCATAGATAACCTGTGTATCATTGTTGTTCCAGTCTCCAAAGAAGATTTCCTACTTTGCTGTTGGTTCTCCAATGTTAGAGTAACATTGAGATTTTTGGCAGTTTCTGGAGTCTTCTTCTGACCAGGTGATCCGAGTGCAAAGTGCAACAATGTTGATTTCCTCTGATTGTTCATTGGCACTTGTTCCAAATTCGAAGTCAGCTTCATTGAAGTCATATACACAAACGCAATGAGAGTTCCCTCTTGTTCTGAGGGTGTTAGCACATTCATGTTTAAAGTGACCATACCCCTTACATTCATAGCACTGGACATCTTTCAATTTCTCAGCATCTTGAGGCGTGCTCTTCGATGCCATGTATTTCACAAACTTTGGGGGCAGTTTCTTATAACCAAGGGCAGCATTACCAGGTTGCTTTCCTTTATTTTTATGTTTGTAACCTAATTTACTAAACTTCCTGGTAATGTTTCCATAGTTAGAAGAGATCAACTCATATTCATCCTCATCACTTCTTGTAGAATCTGAGCCAGTTCCTAGTAAGGCTAAAGCAAGTTGTTTACTGGACTTCCCTATGAATTCTAGTTCAAACTCTTTTAAAGTGTTCATTAATGTTTGGAAGTCCATGTTGGCAAGATCTTTAGACTCATTCATAGCAATTCTTTTAACAGTGAACTTAGAAGATAATGTTCTAAAAGCTTTATAGACCATGGTTTGATTTGGGATGGTAAAACCTAAGTTTTGACACTGATTAGCAATATCAAGAAGTTTCTCAAAATAATTATCAATGCTTTCATCCTCACTCATCTCTATCTTCTCAAAGTCCCTCAAAAGTTTTATATATTTAGAGTCTCTCACAGCCACATCACCCTCACAATGTAGTTCAAGAACTTCCCAAGCAGTTTTAGCAATTGTACAAGTTTGAATAAGTTTGAACATATGGTTACCTACCCAGCTAAAAATAGCATTGAGAGCCTTTTCATTGAAGTTTTAGAGAGCAATCTCATTGGCTGTCCATTGTCCTCTTGGCTTATGTATCAGATCAGCATCTCCATCTCTTGGCAAGTAGGGGATGGTGTAGCCTTCTAGTACTGCGTCACAAGCTCTCAGGTCGATGGATTGGATGTGGACTCTGAGTCTGATCTTCCAGTAGGCATAGTTGTTGGGACCCTCCAATACTGGCAACCTGTTGGTATTGGGGTTGGTGTTGTCCATCTTGTCGTATCAACGCCAAACACCGGTGAAGTTGGTGCTTGGCTCTGATACCAATTGAAATTGTGGATCGGGTTGATACGTTGTTGTTGTTAACTTAACACTGGAGTTTTAACAACAGTTTGGTATGTTGTTAACCCAACGATGTTACTTTAACAACAGACCAGAGTAATAGTGCAGCGGAATAAACAAACACCGAATTTAAGAAGTGAATATAAGATTATATTAACTTCCGAGTCGTAGGCAAAATAACCCGTTAAGGTTTTAACAAAAGTCGTTCTCTCAATTTTCAAGATCCTCACTCTCAAATTAATCTAACTAAGCAAAGCACACAAGAATTGCTTCGACTATCTCTAAAAGCTCCTCACTCTTAAATATATTCTAACAACTCACAAACTTTGCTAAAGCAAGACAACACTGAACAACTAGTGAATAAATCTCTCGGATTGATTAGCTCTTGTCTCGTCTTTGTCTTGATGTACTGCACACCTATATATAGGTTCTTGTCTTGGACTTCAAGGTGTGTTGTACACGGTTGGTAATCCTCCTTGTTTCCTTCTCGGACTCCTCTTCCTTGTTCTCACATTCCTTCTCGAATAATAGTTCCTTCGTTAGGAAAGACTCCTTCTTCAAATCAGGACTCAACTTGGAAAGCTTTCCTAGTTGCACTCGAACTCTTCTTTCCTTGCAGCGCGGTTTGCTTAATTAAGAAAACTTTCCTTCTTGGAAACTTGAGCGTCCAACCTATGACAAGTTTGTTTCCTGAATAATAATCAAAGACAATCACAACTGTGGAACTCAATTAGTTAAATGAATAAGGCAAAACAATAATAAATAAATATCAACAAGATTGTAAATCGGATTCTGCTCAGCAATGTTACTCTAACATTGACTTCTCAATGTTAATCTAACATTTCCAGAATACCTGCACTTTCATACGCAATAGAGAATCAATCACAACTTAGAGAGGAAGTGATGGCAGATGCGAAGAACAGTAATGCGAAACAAAATGGACGATAAAAACAAAATTATCGTCCAATGAGAGATCATGAATGCAGAAGCTAGTATCAAGTGAACCTAGTCGATGATACCATGTAAAATTCTCAAATCATGCTCGATTAAGTAAAAGGAAACAATCAAAATCATCATCGAATCAAATGGTAGTGTCAAACGATTACAAGTGTTGAAATCTTCTCTGATGATCGATAGAGAAATTGTGTTATAAAAATAGAATTGAGTGAATGAGAAATTTCAAACTATTGAGCTTAAATACATTAACATTTAAAATTGCTATAAACAGCAACCAATTAGTTAACGGTCTAACCATAATTTAAAACTGTTGCCTAACAACAAGTAGTTGTTTGTTTACGAAAATTTGTTTTTTTGTTAAAATGATTTGGTTAATAAAAAAACCAGCCAAGGCAGCGTCTACGCCAAGTCAATTAAAAATCTCAAACCATATATGTCTCGTGAAGGGGTAGCGACAAAAAAGATTATTCGAGTCATCAGCTACGAGATGGTAAAAAGAGCAAGTGATGCTAGAAAATCCCCATCTATGTAAATTTCTTTCGTAGGAATTCTATCAATGAGTGTCCTCCGAAGATGAGCTTTCATCTTCAATGGAGCCGCGATACCCCATAAATGCTTGCTACGATTTTGTAGGCTAGGAAAAAGGTTGAAACTAAGGTCAAGTCTTTAAAGTCTAATATTTATAAACTAATTAGTGTGGTATTCCAAAGAAATATATATTAAGCCATTATTGTTTTTCTTGAAAAGAAGAAAAATAATCTATCATCTGTAGTTGAACTCAATCATATATCACCCTTTAACCACCTTAATGTCTCAATGTAAGAAATGGACACCCAAGCATACATTCCAATTATAAAATATAGGGATAATTCTATTAAACCCCCCAAACTATGGTACCTTTATGGGTACAAGGTCAGAACTATGATTTTAGCGTCGGTGCCCCCAAACCTTTAGTACTATGTTCGAAGGTGTTTTGTGGGTGTTTCCGGCCCAAAACGCATGGAATATTCTAATTAGAGTCTATTACGTGACTTTGACACGTGACCCCTAAGGGGTAAAATTGTCTCGTCACTTAGCCTATTAAAAAACTCAAAAAAAGGGGGCTAAATATGAGGGGGCACAATCCACAAACACTATTACAACTTTCACAAATTAGCAGGAAATAGCAGCGGCGATTTAGGGTTCTTCAAAAAAATTCAAATTATTTATTTTACTTCACAATTACGGTCAATCTTAAGTGAAATGGGTTGGAAACTACGAGAATCGCCAAACGAGGTGCCTATCGGCCTAAATGCTCCAGATTATGGTATGTTTTCCCAATTTCTAAAACTCTAGAAATTTTATTTGGGCAAAATTGAGGTTTTTGATGTGTCTATTAGTTGAATATGGCTGGAAGCATGTTAGGATTAATGTGTACGTCCTTAAATATGGCTTTTGTTGGTAGCGCGGGTCTAGGGTTTCAACAATGGTCCTGAAGTGTATCTTTATTTGTTAATTTTGTTTAGCACATGGTCATATCTGTATGGATTCGAGGTCTTTTTCGTTGTGGGTTTGTTAAATGATAGTGGGTATTTAGTAGGGCAGTGGTGGGGAGCTTGTCTCACTCAATTTGCATACGAAAACTATGATTGTCATACTTTAAGTAAGTTTCAGTTGTTTGTGGTCCATACATGTTACTTTATTATTACTTTATAGATGAACTTCATTGATAATTTAAAAATCTTATTGTCATTAGAAACGTAATGTTTTATTGCAGGTACTGATCCTGAAGATTTCACCATCACACTTCATTAAGGCACCATAGTTTGAGGGTTTAATAGAATTATCCCTAAAATATATAAGATTGAAGAATTTTGTCGGATTGTAATTGACAAGATGTTAAATGACACATAATTTTCAGAACGAATCGTGAATACAGTATTTCTGTTGTTTGATGTTGCCCACGACGACTGCTCTCCACATGGCACGAGCAAAAAAAAAAAAAAGAAAAAAAGGAAGAACAATTCTCCACACATATATATTAAAGTTATTTAAATAAAACTGCACTTTACTCTACTTTATGAAATTCCATAATTCCCATTTCATAAGCACAACAAACCACCTCAAATTTTTCAAAACCAGCCTTCTTCGCCAATGTCTCAAACTCATCCTCAATTATTTTATTGCCCCCAATCATGGTTAACATGAGAATGTTCATGTAACATGCATACTTTGAATAAGTATTAGTATTTGGAACATGGGGAAGAATAGATTTGATAACAATGACTTTTCCCTTGCTTGGCAACGCTTTATAACATTTTTTTTAGCAGTATCACGCATTGCTCATCGCTCCAATTGTGTAGAATCCACTGTATGTAAAAACATTGAAACATAAATATTATATTAGTACCTTCAACCAGTGTAGTAATTAAGACAATAACGTTGTACCTTCAACAAAATCGCATCTCCTCGTGGTACTTCGTGAAACATGTCTCCACCAATATTCTCAATTTTTACATTTTTCTCAAATCATTGGTATTATTAAGCATTAACACTAACGGCACATTTGGTTGCCCTTAACAGCCCATATTAAATAAATAGTGTGGGTTTATACCACATTTGGTTGGCAAATAAAAGGTAGAAGGGGCCCAACATAAATTGCATTTTTGTAGCATTTTCCAAGATAACTAATCTCACCCTTCCCCCTATGATAATTTAATGCCACAACCACCACTACAAGATTTGGGGGTCAATAGTGACCCCCGGGTTGTGACTCAAGTTGAGTCACTTGTCTTCAGTGACTCGTGAAGACAATTGCGACTCACTCTGAGTCGCAGATCTGTACGAGGCAAACAGCGACTCAAATTGAGTCGCTGTTGACCTCAGGAAATTCAGCGACTCAATATGAGTCGCTGAATTCAAAAATATGACTTGGGCCATACATTTTGGCCCGATTGGGCCAAAATGTGTGGCCCAAGTCTGGGCTCGTCCAATATCTGAAGCAATCAGCGACTCACGTTGAGTCGCTGATTCCTTCTATAAATAAATAAATAAAAAATTCTTACCAAATCGCAAAACCCATTTCAGCTTCCTTCTCCGCCCGTTTCAGTCGCATGTGACCCGACCCGCCACCATTAGCGACCTATTGCCCGGATTTGCGACCCAAAGTGAGTCCCAACCCAACCAAACACACAAAACACACCGATTTCGCTCCAATTTTGCTCGCGATTCTTCCGATTTGGCTCGCGGTTCTCCCGATTTGGCTCGCGATTTCGTCAATTAACACTTTAAGGTACATCAGTCTAGCTTTTAACTTGTTTTTTACCGATTAATTTTGAATTTCGATTCGATTTTGGGCATTATATGTATGTGTATTTTGGGCTCGCGATTTCGATTCGATTTTGAAGTTCGATTCGATTGGGCATTATATGTGTATTTTGGGCTCGCGATTTCGATTCGATTTTGAAGTTCGATTCGATTTTTGTCAATTATATGTGTATTTAATTAGTTCTTACTTTTGTATATTTAAAATGTTGCATTGTATATTTTGAAGTTTGATTCAATTTAGTGATGGATTGAAGTTAATTTGATGATTTGGAGGTGAATTGTAGGTTGAATTTGGAGAAAATGAAATTTTAGGATAGTTTATGGCTT
This sequence comes from Linaria vulgaris, assembly GCA_948329865.1. Classification (NCBI taxonomy): domain Eukaryota; kingdom Viridiplantae; phylum Streptophyta; class Magnoliopsida; order Lamiales; family Plantaginaceae; genus Linaria; species Linaria vulgaris. The sequence continues at coordinate 6,051,537 of OX415249.1, read as the reverse complement.
TTAGTGGTGAATTGTAGGTTAAATTTGGAGGAAATGGAATTGAGGATAGTTCATGGATAATTAGTGCATTTTTTGTTTAATTATGTATAATTGCATGTTGAACTTGATGTGAAATGGAAGTATAGTGATAAAAGTGTAATTGTTTAGGGTATAAAGTATAATCTTACTAACTTTTTAGAGATAATATAAGATTAGATTAAAATTTGGGCAATAGTATAATATTTTGAAACTTTTTTGGTATAGAATGTTAGATTGTGAAAATTAGAATTGATTAGTTTATAATTAAATTGTGAAAATTAGATTATTAAATTTTAATAAGTATGATTGTTAGATTATATAGATGTTGAATGTTAGATTAAATGTAATATTGTTATTTAAATGTTGATTTGATATTTAAATGTGTTTTTTTTTCACAGTATATACATATATTCGGTATGTCGTCACGTAAGACCACTAGCGATATTGGAGGTCGAGGTCGAGGTCGAGGTCGTGGAGTTGGAGGTCGTAGTGGGGTATCTGCTACTGGTAGTGGTGGGCGAGTTAGTGGTAGTGGTAGTGTTGGCCGTGGAGGTGTTGGTGGTTGTGGAGGTGTTGGTGGTCGTGGAGGTGTTGGTGGTAGTGATAGCGTTGGTCGTGGAGGTGTTGGTGGTAGTGATAGCGTTGGTCGTGGAGGTGCTAGTGGTAGTGGTAGTGTCGGTCGTGGAGGTGTTGGTGGTAGTGGAGGTGTAGGGCGTGGTGGTGGTACTGGTAGCGTTAGTCGTGATGGTGTTAGTGGTAGTGGCGGGGTCGGTGGAGATGTTGGTCGTGGAGGTGTTGGTCGTGGTGGTGGTAGTGGTAGCGGGGTTCGAGGTAATTGCCGACCTATACGGAATGCCCTATCGGGTCGTCGTTCACAGCCTAGCGATCCAGTCGAGCCATCTGTCCCGCCACTAGGGTCAGGCGACGGATCTACATCGAGGACATCTGCTTTGCAGCGGCAGTTATTTGTAGACGATGAGGCGGCGGTCCCCAGAGCGGGAGATAGACCCCGATCATCAGAGTCCACCGCATCCCAGCCGTCACGACCACATACTTCAGCATCAGTTGGGACTCACGTGCCCCCATCAGGCGAGTCTGCTCCAGCACATGTAGATGACACTGTAGATGTACCGAGCCAGAGGTTGATCGAGAGTCCAGGACCGAGCCAGACTCGACCCCCGAGGGGACCAAATATAGGGATTACAGCTGTCCCGGCTGGGAAGGAGAAGCAGATTATAGAATTGAAGCGGGGTTGTTTTTCTAAACCCCATAGTCGTGAGATCGCGAAGACGATCACAGCACTCATTCGACAGTTTATGACTGATTTTTGGCCCTCCTACTTGAAGGTACCTCTAGAAGTACGAAAAGCGATGTACGCGAGATTTACGGTGAGTTTTTAATTTATTGTTTAATATTTATTAATTTAATGTACTAAATATAGTATTTTTCAAATATTGTTGAATTTAGTTTATTAATTTAGTGTCTTAATTTATTGTTTAATATTTCTTATTTTTGTAGAATACCTTTGGGATCCGGTACTCAGAAAGGGGTCAAGTACATAGGGCATACCAGCAGAAGGCGAGGGAGCTTTACAAGCATATGATGAACAGGGCAAAGGAAAATTACATGAAGAGGAAGGACATGGAAAAGTATCGGAACAAAAAAAAGACGACGTTGACGAGCGATAAATTGGAAAAGAAGGCGGCAGCATACTGGGACACGGAAGAGCATAAGAAGAAGTCCTTAAAGGGAAAGAAAGCTCGGCGAGGCGGCAAGGAGGATGGGCCGGCGCCCGCCACCTTTTACGGTGGTTCCATTGACTACGAGGAGATCCGGCGGCGCCTGGTATGTTTTTTAAAATTTATATATTGCAATTGTAGTTAAAATGTTAATTTTTAGGAGTATTGCTTTTTTTTCAAAAAAACAAAATGATTGATTAGTGAAAAAAAAAAGAATTTTAACCTTACTATTACTTTAAATTTGAAGGAGAGGAATCAGCCCAACCGCACCCACCCTATCAGGCACGACGAGATTTACAAGGCAGGACATACGAGGAAGGTGACGGGGACTGGCAGAGGTACAGGCGTACCCTTGAGGCGGGAGTGGAAATCTGAGGCGACGAGACTTATTTACGTAAGTGTTTTAATTTTTGTACTTGTTTACCGCTTATGAATTCTAATTTAATTGAATAAATTATTTTCGAACTAATTTATCTTTTTGATTACATTTGAAAATTCAACAGAAGACATACAAGAAGGAGTTGAGGAAGAAAAATCCTCACGTCGTAGAAGACAAGGACTTGCCCGAATGGGACCCTGATTCGTGGAAGAAGTCCATAGGGTCGATCAAGAAGGGGAAGGTGAAGGGTTTACCGACCTATGCCGATCCACGGGAGTTCGACATGGAGCTAGGTAGGGAGCCAGACTTCGATCGGGCGTTGCTTAGGCATGTACAGGAGGAGAACCTAGAGTTGAGGACGACACAAGACCCGAGAGTCGACTCACTGATGACCTGGTTACAGGGCTTTAGAGACGACATGCAGGCGGAGGGCCGAACAGTGCGAGAGCTTCCACCAGACTTGTTCATGGGGAACGCTATTAGGCACGGAGGCGCATTCAGGGTTCCGAGGCCGGTACGTCAGAGACCAGATCCTTTTGCTCCAGGTACTTCTACCCAGTATGTTGATGATTTGGATGCTGATGATCGAGATATGATGGATGATGAGTGCGACGACCTTGGTGTATGCTATGAGGATGATGGAGTTGACGAGGGTGGTGATGGAGTTGATGATGATCCATTGGCGACCCTTGATGAGATGTATGATTTGGCTGAGAGTTCGGGTGATGAGGGGGTCGTGTATCCCCCTAGTGATGTCGAGGGGGGTGATGATGTTGAGTTGGGTGATGATGTTGAGGGGGGTGATGATGTTGAGTTGGGTGATGATGAGGGGGGTGATGATGTTGAGTTGGGTGATGATGAGGGGGGTGATGATGTTGAGTTGGGTGATGATGAGGGGGGTGATGATGACATGGGTGATTGATCAGGTGGATGGTAGTTGTTTGTGTTATTTCTGTTGAATTATGATATGTTGGTTTTCCGTCTGTTTTCGCCTATGCTAGGCTTATTTTATGCACAAGTTATGGCTATGTTTATGAACTTTATGGTTTCATTTCGTTTGCATAGGTTATGAACTTTATGGTTGTGATTGTCCTTTTTTTATTCCCGTTTCTCGATATGATGATGACATGGGTGATTGATCAGGTGGATGGTAGTTGTTTGTGTTATTTCTGTTGAATTATGATATGTTGATTTTGCGTCTGTTATTTTGTGCACAGGTTATGGCTATATTGACATTGGATATGTGTATGTTTCTCGAGATTTTGTTTTCAATTTTTAATATATTTTACAAATACAACAACAAAATATCAAGTATTACTAAAGAACAAGTATTACTAAAGAAAAGAAAAAGTACAAGTATTACTAAATAATAAAGTACAAGTATTACTTAGAATTGGCTAGTCTTCTTCTGAATATTCAAATTCATACAACTCGTCTTCATTCGCATCACTGTCTAAACCTTCTTCTTGTCCATCATCGTCCTCGTTACCATTTAGCTCATTGACGACCTCGAGCTCACCTACCCCCAACTGAATATCCATGTTGAACGACATCGGGTCTACAAACATATTAAGACCTTCTGTTGATGATGCTTGAAACCATTGCTCGGGAATCTCCTGGTCGTTAGGGGTAGAATCATGAATTGTGAGCGACGACATGTCGATCATGTGTCGAGCCGGAATATGTGATACTGACAACCATCCCTTTCTCCCCGGCCTTCCATTTGGTAGAGACGGATACTTGGTGTAGTAAGCCTGCATTGCTTGATTAGCACAAATAAATGGTTCATTTGTACGGAGTATTTTAGTAGGGTTAATCATCTTTCATTGCACATAGAATAAATTAAAGACAATCGTCAATATATCATCCAAATTAAAGACACTTCCGGGTTGGGTTCATCGTTAGTTGCCTCGTCCTCAAATGTTCGACCTCCACGTGCATCCACAACCATGTCTACGAACGACACATCAACATATACTGGGTTGTCGGGAATATCGGTGTGTGAAGAGCTGGGAGAATCGGGCACATACGAAGGCATAGTATTTGTTGACGTTTCTCCATGAAAAATCCACTGAGAATATCCATCGGTAAATCCTGACTTATGTAGATGATCACGTACAATTTTTTTACCTAAAAACCGTATATTATTGCATTTCTTGCAAGGGCACCTAATCTCTCCATGACTATCAACGAATCTAGGACCTTGTTGCGTAGCATATTCAATAAAAGCCCGAACCCCAAACACAAATTTATCACTCAAATAACCATCACTATCGTACGGAACATACATCCAAGATTTATCCATTGTATAATCCATTATTTAATTATCTAAATATAGTTTAATCATCCACTACAAAAAAATTAAAGATCTAAACATAAAGATCAACGTACTTCTTGAAGCGTGAAAATAGTGCGCCGCAAGAAAGTTTCGTACATCACGATTACCCTTTGTGTTTGTAATATTACCTATCAACAAATAAACAAACTTAAGTTAGAATCTAATAAAATAACAAAATATATTCAAATTAAAAGTAGGAGAGTAGGGGAAAAAACGTGCATACCTTATGAAGTAGTGAAAGTTGGAATGAAAACTAGAGGAGTAGGAGTGGCCTATTCATAGGAAACTGAATGTCAATAGTGACCGCAAAGCGGTCACTATTGACAACGGCTATTAACAATAGCGACTCAACTTGAGTCGCTATGGGTAATGGCCGTTGTCAATAGTGACCGCTTTGCAGTCACTACAAAACATTAGTGACCGCAAAGCGGTCACTAGTGACATTTGCGGTCACTATTGACAACGGCTATTGTCAATAGTGACCGCAAAGGTCAATAGTGACCGCCTTGCAGTCACTACAAAAGATTAGTGACTGCAAGGCGGTCACTATTGACCTTTGCGGTCACTATTGACAATGGCTATTGTCAATAGTGACCGCAAAGGTCAATAGTGACCGCCTTGCAGTCACTACAAAAGATTAGTGACTGCAAGGCGGTCACTATTGACCTTTGCGGTCACTATTGACAATGGCTATTGTCAATAGTGACCGCAAAGGTCAATAGTGACCGCCTTGCAGTCACTACAAAAGATTAGTGACTGCAAGGCGGTCACTAGTGACATTTGCGGTCACTATTGACAATGGCTATTAATATTCATACTTTAAACCCTAAACCCTAAACACTAAACCCTAAACCCTAAACCCTAAACCCTAAACTTTAAAATCGATATTTTAAGATGGTTCGAGGTGCCGCGTTGTTTTTTTAGTTCATAATAACCATTATAAGAGTTAAAACAACAATAATTTCAATGACGCATTGTAAATCCAAACATTAAGTAAAGAGAACGGATCATTTTGACGATGCTCTTATTATTTTGTATGACGAATGTCATAATGACAAATTAATTGTATATACATATAAGTATAATGATTACTTGATGTGATGATATATACCTCATAATCATATATATGCTAACATTAGTGAAGTAAAGCACAAAAACGAATAACAACTACAACTAACTAGTGATGATTAGTTGTAGAACATGAAATAGATCTCCAACGTTAATAACTCGTTCAATCTCAATCAATCTATTAATCCACAACTAAACTACTATGAGGTTGGTTTTGTAATCATTTATTACTTCTATTTACATGTTATAATGAGTTTGGTTACTAAGAATCATAAACACACCAAAATCAATTAAAAAAAATCGATTGTAAAGTATGAGAGACAATAGTGACTGCGACGCAGTCACTATTGGGTCAATTGGGACCGCAAAGCAGTCACTATTGACTCAACAGGGACTGCATTGCGGTCCCTATTGACTCAACAGTGACCAAATTGCGGTCCCTACTAATATTCATACTTTAAAATGGATGAATATTATTAGGGACCTAATTGCGGTCACTGATGTGGCAACAGTGACCGCATTGCAGTCACTAAAAAATATTAGTGACCTAATAGCGGTCGAAAATATGTATTAGTGACCTAAATGCGGTCCCTATTTACTAAATAGTGACCAAATTGCGGTCCCTACTTATATTCATACTTTAAAATGGATGAATATTAGTAGGGACCTAATTGCGGTCACTGATATGGAAACAGTGACCGCATTGCAGTCACTGAAATCCAAAAAATTTGAAATTGGGCGAAAATTTTAGGCGGGATTGAGAGTGAAATTTGAATTTGACGAAAATTTGAAATTTTCAACCTCCCCTCTATATATACTCACCACTATTACACATCTAAATTTCATTATCTCCAAAAATCACCAACATAATTAACAACACTCTCTTCTTTTTTTTCCAACACACCAACACAACAACACTCTCTTCTTTTCTCCAACACACCAACACAACAACACTCTCTTCTTTTCTCCAACACACCAACACAACAACATAAATCAAAAAATCACTTTCTTTTCTTTCACTTTTTTTATTTTAGTTTTGATCTACACTTTATTATCTTTCTTTCTTTATTTTGGATCTACACTTTATTTTCTTTCTTTCTTTCACTTTTTTTTTTGTTTTGGATCTACACTTTATTTTCTTACTTTTCTTTCACTTGTTGTTTTATTCATTAATCTTTTTGCTTTCATTGATCTTTTTAATCATTCATTTTTTTGTTTTCATTCATATTATAGTTTCTATTATTAGTCATTTGTTTTAATCTTTTTACATTCATGTCATTATATTAACATTTTCTTCATTATTTTATGGTTTTGATCTTGTTAAAATCATAATTTTACAAAAAAAACAATAATATTCCGGATTAAATCCGGAATATTAGTGTTTTTTTTTTATTTTTCGTACAGGTAATTAGTGACCGCAATTCGGTCCCTACTAATATTCATAGATATCTATGAATATTAGTAGGGACCGAATTGCGGTCACTGTTTTTAAACTTAGTGACCGCAATTTGGTCCCTACTAATATTCATAGATATATATATGAATATTAGTAGGGACCGAATTGCGGTCACTGTTCTTAAAATTAGTGACCGCAATTTGGTCCCTACTAATATTCATAGATATCTATGAATATTAGTAGGGACCGAATTGCGGTCACTGTTCTTAAAATTAGTGACCGCAATTCGGTCCCTACTAATATTCATAGATATCTATGAGTATTAGTAGGGACCGAATTGCGGTCACTAAGTTTAAAATTAGTGACCGCAATGCGGTCCCTACTAATATTCATAAATATTAGTAGGGACCGAATTCCGGTCGCTATTCACTTTATTAGGGACCGCAATTCGGTCCCTACTAATATTCATAGATACTCTTTGAATATTAAATAGGGACCGAATTACGGTCCCTATTTTTTTTAGTGACTACGTTTAGGTCCCTAATTCTCAATCAATAGGGACCTGAAAGCAGTCACTACTGACATTTCCGATGAACAGGGACCGGAAGGCGGTCACTAAATTTTCGGTCACTATTGACCCTCATCAGCGACCTAATTGCGGTCACTGATGGAAAGTGACCGAGGTCAATAGTGACCGGTCATCTGCGACCCAAATGCGGTCACTATTGACCATCAGGGACCCCAAGGGGGGTCAATAGTGACTGCATTTCGGTCACTATTGACCCCCAAATCTTGTAGTGCACCAACTTCAACTACTAAAGTTAAATACCATTCTATCCCCACTTTTTTAAAAAAATTACATTTTCTACCCCCAAAAAGGTGCTTACATCACAATTGAATGACATAAAGTATAATCACGAATTACGAAGTAATTTAAGTGTAGTTTTGGTTATTCACGAAATAATGTGGATGTGTATGTGCAACCAAACATGAGTTTTAGTAAAATGAAAGGCTACATGGTGGAATATTTTTTGGCAACCAAATGTAAGATTAATTGTTTTATTTAGTATAATCTTGACACTAAATTATATGGGTTTTTAGCTCACGGGGCAACCAAATGTGCCGTAAAGGAAATTTCAACAATAGCGGCACTTCTTTTGTGGCGCTTCTTACACACGCCGCCAAAGCTTTTTATTGTTTTCTTATATTGCACTTTTTAAAAAGCATCAATCTCTTAGTGTATTCACTTGCGCTTTTTCGAAAGACTGCCATTAATTTGAATTTAATTAGCTCACAAGCGACTTCACAAACAATTGTAATTTAACAATAGATGGTATACATGAATATGATCGGTTACAAGTGTGGAACAATGAGTCTATCACTAAACTAGACCTGCTTGAACTATACTAGTGTCGAGTAGTCTTGGTCCCGAACACCTCGGACTGACATTAGATGCTAAGGCCAATGTCGGAGGTACGTCGAAAACCTTCTATGTCGAGAGTGATCTCCTGCTGATGTCAGGTAGTAAGTCGGTGATATATATCGAAGATATATATCGAATATTATGTCGAGCTCTATATCAAGTATGTTCGATATAGATGTATAGTAATTGCGAATAATTAAAGCTTACCTTGATTACTGGAATGTGGGAATTTATAGGCCTCAGGACGTGGGGACCACTCACGTGATAGACACGTGAGTTGTACTGTAGTGAAGGTCAAATTCGGTACATATTTCGGGTATGATCCGAGACATAGGTAAAAACATGGGCCGACCCAATACGAAAAATACCCATATCATGTAGTCCCCAATTTGGGATTTATTATCCGAGGATAATAATTAGTAAACTAAATCAAAATTTTTGGCTTACCAGTACCTCTTATCCCGCTAGTTTGAAAGACGGAACTCGAATTCGGGAATTCATTATGTTTATAAGTAATGGTGGACCCCCCAATACAATTAACGAATTTTTAGAGGTCGTCGTTTGAACTCTTATTTTTAACTTTTATATCGAAATTCCTTTGATATCTATGTCGCATTTGAAGTTCGATATGGGGTTTCCATAAATGTGCATCTAATACCCGACATCTATAAATAGCGGCTATGAGGAGAGAGATTATCATTTTGTATTCTAGTGAATTTTGTTGTTTGCTTTGTAAAGGTATGTCGGGGATTTTCCTCGTTAACTTCGATATGTTTCTGAGATTACTATTTTACCCTTTCATGAATATTGTTCAACGTTGATTTCGATATAATGTTCGATATTCAAACTTATGTATCTCCAATGTGTTTCTCGATATTTAGAGTTAATATTTTCCTCTTCGTTTTTCTGATTACTTAGGTTTGCATTCGGTGGCTTTGCCTATAGCGTTTTCAGCGCATTGTTCGAGCATTGTATGTATCGCTATCATGTCGGGCGTGAGTGATTTTGATATGGCTTATTTGGCTCTTGAGAATGTGGGGGCTGGAGGTTCCGAGCCTTTTCACTGACACCGAGCTTTCGATTTTGGTACGGATGAGTTGGTTGGTGAGGACGTCGGGGATAGTTTAGATGAGGATGCTGACGGCCTTAAGGGAATGAAGATGTAGAGTACAACGAATGGGGTTTGCCTATTTCGCCTCAGGTGAAGAGGTATAAGACGTCTATCATTTATGAGGACATAGTGTCCCATGTCCCTCGTTATCCTGGTTTTTATCTGCCACGTATTACGTGGATGTCGGGTATACGATTAGGTTTTCCGATGAGAGTGAGAGAATGCATAAGCTGCCTCGGGGTAGGATCATCGTCCATATAAAGCATTTCGCCAACGGTCTGCGGTTCCCCCTCGATCCCGCCATTGTTGCCATCCTGTCTAGTATTGGGGTTTGCCTCGAACAGCTTTCGCCCAACTCTTTTGGTTGCATCGTGGGGTTTGTCCGTGTTATGAAATCCCTTGGTGTTCCTCACGAAGTGAACGAGTTTTGGAATTTCTTCTCCGTTATCACCAATAAGAAGGGTGGTGATAAAGGTTGTTTCTTTATTCAAGCACAACATGGTATCCACCCAATTTTTCCTTAAGAAGATGGCCCTCTCGTCCATGTTTCTTATGAATCACAGAAATTGTTGCATCACCCTTATCTCCGCCCGTTGAATATCGTCACGTTGTGCAATTATATCCAATCTCTGATGCATCATAAGCGCCACTACAAACAGACAAATAATATCATTAAAAAAGATCACAAGATAACACTATCGAACTAACAAGAGGGGAGAAGCATACCAAGGTCGAAAGAGCCTCGATAGGGCATAAGAGAAAGACCGCTTGCGCTAAGCACATCTTTATCACAAAGCATTGTAAGGTCATACGGATGAGCCAACAGATTAAACATAAAACCGCCAATAGGGGAGCGCCAATGGCAGCAGGCCTCGAATACTTCTCGAGCGTAGACCACTGTTGAGGAAGAACATCGAACTCCCCAGCAGTTTTCTCCTCTACGTAGAAATACTCATTTTTATTGCCTAAGCCATAGCTAGAATGGCTTCCGTGGGGTCAGAGAGCCCATAGAAGGTGCGATTCCAGGTAGCAGTACACCTACACAAGGTGGGATTGGTGCAAGTTCCAGTAAGAGTCAAGCTTTGGGGTCTTCTGGAGCTAACGTATCCCCCATAAGAGGAAATAGAGCGAGGGCAGTAGTTCTGATGTCGGACGGAACTCTCTATTTCAATCTGTAAATGTGTTGTCATCCAATTTCCGTTTAATTATAGGGATGGTAATTTTTTCAAGGTATCTCTTCGGTATTTATTTTTATTATTTAGTCTTGAGCTGTTTCTATCTTCCAGGTCTGGAAGTTTCTTACCGGGTTCTTGAAGAAGGCGAGTAACAATAATGTTGCTCAGGTGGAGTCTATCTCTCAGGCACTTGCTGCGCTTGAAAGCCTGGTTAATTATAATCCTGCCGCAACTGACAAACTAGTGGCCGAGCGGGATGAGGCCATGAGTATCCTTAGTGCCAGCGAAGCGAACGTGAATTCCCTCCTCAAGAGAAATCGGGAGTTGGAAGTCGCTCTTGATCAAGCCAACGTGTCTCTTGCTATTGAAAGAGAGAGGCGAGAGAATGCCGATGCGGAACTCCATCGGGTCTGAGAACAGTTGGCCTTTGCTGAGAGGGCTAATCGATGTAAGGAGCTCACGCGAGAGCAAAAGGTTGGTAATGTCAATGCCTTCCTTTTGAGTGAGACCTTCAAGGAAATATGTGCAGAATGTGGAGTACATGAGAGGGAAGAATCCAAGGACTTCATCATAGGTCAAACCCATGTTCTCGGCGGTTTCAATGATGATTTCGACCCTACGCCCTTAAATCCCTTGTTGGGCTCGGATGGGAAACTTCCGGAGGACTCAAACGTTGAGACTGACAATAAGCCAGTAGAAGATGTCTACGGGGAGATTCTCAATCAGGAGAGTCTTGTGCTAATCCATACGAAGGGTGCTTCTAAGTATCCCGGCTAAGGGGCATGTTGTTTATTATAATTTCCTTCTTTGGTGGTTGTGTATATTGCCCTTGGGCTTTTGTACTTGTTAAGCTTGTTTTGAAATGATGAGTTCCTCCTCTATTTCTAGGGGATTGAACACTTACTTGTGTCATTGACTTGCTTTATTCTTGTTCTAAAAATTTGTCCCCGCCCTTCTCACCCGCATCGGTATAATTATTATTATCCCGTGTGTTGGGTAGAGCTTTTCTTTATGCCAGGTGCTCACCCCATTATCTGGGTGGATAGCGGAACTACTGTCCTTCATTTGTGACTGTTCTGTAAGCCGGGTTGTCTCCTCCTAATCTCTATGGATAGGGGAGTTATCCCATGGAATTTGTAGATCTTTTTTATGCCGGGTTGACTCTTCCATATCTCGATGGATAGGGGAGTTATCCCATGGAATTTTTTTTCTTTTGTACGTCGGGTTGTCTCCTCCCTATCTCGATGGAGAGGGGAGTTATCCCATGATATTTTTTTCCTTTTGTATAATGGGTTGTCTCCTCCCCATCTCGATGGATAAGGGAGTTATCCTATGGCATTTTTATTTCTTTTGTATGCCGGGTTGTCTCCTCCCTGTCTCAATGGATAGGGGAGTTATCCCATGGCATTTGTAGATCTTCATCTCTTCTAGGTTGTAGATATTCCTTGGATTCTGTCAAACTTGCCGATCTCCGTTTCTTGACGTTCAAACAAGATAACATCATCGTTCTCTGCCAAAGATAGTGAGTATGTGAAATCCACACTTCATATTTTATCCTCCTAGGGGAAGAATACCTTTCCTTGTTATCAGCAAGGACCTATTTGTACATGTCTTATATAGGTGAAACAAGTATATTTGCAAGCAAGAGTATGAAACAATATCTTAGAATAAATGTTTGCTCATCTGCATATTTCGTCTAATCCCTTAATCGGGAATGTGCCCAAAAAGAGGGGTATGTACCTGCAGCAAGTTACGAATGCGTAATGCGTCGAGTGTATCAATTGGAATGGAATGAGTTAATGATGGATGATGGTCGAAGGCTAGGTAAATCCTAACCCGCCTACATATCCCGTTGTATGGGAATCAAATCGGCGTAGTTTCCCCTGTTTTAGTTATAGTCCAGCCCAACTATGGGGCAATTTAGGGAATTCATAAATTGTTCAACACACTAAAAATGAAAAAAGTTCAAGTGATCCTCCCACGATGGTCACCCCACCGCTTGATGGTTGCCTTCTAGGTCCGCCACCAGTCCCGCATCATCTCTGATTCTTGGGAGTGTGAGGGACGTTATGTAGCAAAACCATCCTTCCACATGATTGGCGATGACCTCTCATTCGCCTACAGTTATTGTGAATTTCATTTTCTGGTCGTATGTGGATACCACTGCACGGATGGCGTTGAGAGCAGTCTTGCCTATTATGATGTTGAAGGCGAAAAGGTGATCCACAATGGTGCATTGGATGTTGATGGTCCTCCTATGTGGTTATTCCCCAAATGACGTTGGCAGGTTCACATGTCCCAACCGTATCACCTCGGCACCCCCGAAGCCAATCAAAGGGGTACAAATCTACTCCACTACATGGTGGCCCAGTACCGTTTTCTCTAAAGCATGTACAAATATGATGTTCGAGGAACTTCCGTTGTCTATCAACACCTTGCGAACACCATAATTGGTAATGTCAAGTTAAACAACTAAAGGGAAATCAAGTTTACCTGCCTGTATGGCCTTGGGAGACAGATCGTCGAGGTCTCTGTTTGAGAAAGTAATGTTCTCATTTGGCATTTCATCCATTAGTGACATTAATACAATGTAGCGATCCTCTTGAAGTCCTCTGGTAATCATTTTCCTCCCATTGGTGGAGTCTGCCCCTGTCAGTCCTCGGTTGATCATGTTGATCACTCATCTAGAAGGTGCATTGACAATTGCGTTTCCACGCCCACTAGGGCCCTCTATGGCCTTAATCTTGTACCTTTTAGGAGAGCGGATCGATCCTTTTGATCCTCAGAATCTCTATAGTTTCAGACATATTCGATCAACTTGCCTTTTCGAATGAGGCTCTCGATTTCATCCTTGAGATCTATGCAATCCTTAGTCTCGTGCCCTTTCTGACGGTGGTATTCACAGTAGTTCCTTGATCGTTTGGTGCCTTCAGTCTCTCTCAGTTTCCTTGGTTAGTTTAGCCATCTCTTCCTCTGAGCTACCACAAATACGATCAAGATATCCTGATTTAGTTGAGTGTATCTTCTCGGTGACCTGTCTCCGCCATTCCTGTCTCTGTTCCAACCTTCTTTGCCTCTAGGGCGATTGGCCTGCGAGGAAGTTTGCTTTGTTGCCATCATATTGTTTTTGGTAAATGGTATTATAAGCCAGATCGTTGATTTGATCAATAATTTGTGACTTGAGCTTGATCAACTCCCCTGCGAACCTCCTATGCGTCGTCGCATTGAACAGAATGAGCACCACCTGGTCACCTTGCGGTTCATCCACCTTCATCAGTTCATCATTGAATCTTTTCATAAACTCTTCTAAGCTCTCTTTCTCTTTCTACTTCATAGCGTTCAGATGGTGAATGTTAGTCCTAATCCTTTTCTGATTGGAGAATTGACTTTCCAACTTCTGCCTTATTTGTTCATAACTGGTGATAGATCCCGTTTCTATCATGCTAAACCATGGGTTGCTCCGGTTAGGGCTGTGGCAAAAATCTTTGCCTTGATGTTGCGCGAGAACCTATGTAGGTTCAAGACATTATCGACACTTTCGAGATGATCCCTTGGGTAGCTCTTTCTATCGTATGCCTTGATCCTAGGGATCTTATCGTCATTGCCCAACACTTCCGCTTCTATTTCCTCACAAAATGGGGTTAAAGTCTTGTGGCCCTCTGCCAATGCTAGTTTCCGACTGACTTTAATCCTCTCGCGGTCCAACTGTTCCATCATTCTCGCGATGTTTCTCCTATCTCTCATTGGGTCATGACCCTTCTCCCTGTGAATTCTCGTCTTAGGGCGGTCCGTCATGCTATCACTTGTCTCGCCGGGCTCTTCACCTCTAATTCTGGATCCAAGACCCCTAGTTCTAGACTCCTAGGGTCACGGCGGCGCGTCGCCAGCTCCTCTACCATTTAGACGCGGCAATAGGGTCTCCAAGGCTGCCTTCAATGTGTTCTGAACAGTGGTCTTGATCGGTACCACTATCTCAAGCGCCAACGCGGCGGGGGCCGCGAGCGTGGTTATGGACTCCCTCGGCAGTTGGGGTTGCACGGGTTCATTCTGGCCCACCACTGGTTCTAGGATCGGAATGGGCGTCGAGTGTGCACTTCCTGTTACTGAGTTGTCAACCATTGGCCCAGTTGGCTGTGAGCGGGTCATTCTTCTTTGCATCTTGGCGTCTTCATCCGGGAACTTAGTGTTCCCACAGACGACGCCACTAATTTAATAATAGATCGTATATATAAAATAGGGTCGATTACAAGTGTGGTACAACGAGTCTATCACTATACTAGACATGCTTGAACTATACTAGTGTCGAGTAGGCTTGGCCCGGAACACCTAGATTGGCGTTAGATGCTAGGGCCGATGTCGGAGGTATGTCGGAGATGATGTCGAAGGTTATGTCGGGAATGACATCGGAAACATTCTATGTTGAGGGTGATCTCATGCTGACGTCGGGTAGTAAGTCGGTGATATATATCGAATATTATGTCGAGCTCTACATCTAGTATATCCGATATAGATGTACAATAATTGCGGATAATTAAAGCTTACCTTGATTAACGAAATGCGGTTATTTATAGGTCTCGGGACGCTGAGACCACTCACGTGATAGACACGTGAGTTGTACTATATTGAATGTTACATTCGATATATATGTCGGGTATGATCCCCGACATTGGTAAAAACATGGGCCTAGCCCATGGCGCCCAATATGAAAAGTACCCATATCAAATTGAATAAACAATCAGCAATTTATTACCCTGAATAAACATTTGAAATAAATCATTCTCACCCCAAATCTGAAAAAGAAAACCCCTAGCTTTATGATCATCGTATGTTTTCTTTTGGAGGCTGAAACCATCATGCGTTAAATCGTAGGTCGTATTAATTGTATTGGTTACACTCTTATACCTATGAGTCTTTTATTTATTAAAAAGCCTAGTTAAGAAAAGATGAAAACTTTACGCAAGCCCGTACTTGTTCTACAACAGTATGAGATAAGCTCAAGAGTGTCCTCCTTTCACTCAATTAAGTTATAAATGGGTTAAGAAAACACATTTTCTACTTATTCAGCAACATTAGATCTTGTGTACCTCGTTGAGTGTCACTTTTGTTTGCCGTATAACCACACACTTTTATTTATGAATATCTAAAGCACATATCAAAACCTTTGTAGATTGCACATGATTGTGTTGAGAGAGATACCATTACCGCCTCCAATATATACTAATGAACTCAAATTCTCAAAACCTTTGTAGATTACAAGAATCTTTTTCATGTATACCGTTGAATGAGCTCCCATGACATCGATAAACATTTTGTTGAACTCATCAGTGATTGAATTAGTGATTATTTGATTCTCCATTGGGTGTGTGTGTGTTTAACTTTTAGCTGAATTTATAAGTAATTCTTTTCTAAGTTAGCTTCAAACTCAAGAATCGTACTTATATAAGCACTTGAATTTATAAGTAATTCTTTTCTAAGTTAGCTTTTCTTTTACTAAAACTGTACTGATGGTGTGGGAAGACACGACCAAGTACAAATACAACATCTCATTTTCTTCTGGCTTGGCTAGGAGCGGATGGCAGACCAAGTATCTTTTCATCTGCTGGAAAGCCTCCTCACACTCTGGCGCCCAGCTGAAATCTTTACTTTTTCTCATAACCTTAAAAAATGGTAAATTCTTTTCTACTGAAGTCGATATGAATCTGCCCAATGCTGTCAGACGGCCAACCAAACATTACATGTCCTTCACCGTTCTTAGTGAAGCCAAGTCTAGGACTGCCCAGATCTTATCTGAGTTGGCCTCTATTCCCCTTTCATTCACTACATACGCAATGAACTTCCCCGCGGTCACTCCAAATATGCACTTTTTCGGGTTCAGCTTCATCCCATATGCTCTCATGATAGCAAATGCTTCATCCAGATGACGTACGTGCTCTTCCGCCTTAAGCCTTTTGACAAGCATATCGCCAATGTATACTTCCACGGATTTCCCAATCTGATGATAAAACATCTTCGCGACTAGTCTCTGGAAGGTTGCTCCAGCGCTCTTTAGTCCAAATGGCATCACCCTATAACAATATACTCTCGTGTCCGTCACAAAGGCCATTTTGCTCTGATCATTCACAGCCATGAAGATCTTGTGAAAACCATTCTTGGCGTCGATCACACTCAGTAATGCGCATGCCGCAGTCGAGTCGACCAACAAATCTATTATAGGTAGAGGAAACGGGTCTCTCGGACAATGCTTGTTCGGATTAGTGTAATCTACACACATCTCCAGGTTTCCTCCTTCTTGAAAACTAATACGACGTGGCTCAGCCACTCCGAAAATCTCAACGCGTAAATATGGCGGGCTGCTAAAAGCTCCTGCACTTCTTTTTCTACCGCTTCATTCTTTTCTTTGCTAAAAGTTTATTTCTTCTGCCTCACCGATTTTGCATTCTTATCAACATTTAGCCGGTGCACTATGATTCTCGAATCTATCCCATGCAGATTAGAATCAGTCCAAGTGAAAATGTCTGAGTTACGCCTGAGATAATCTACCAATGCAACCTCTATTTCTAAGTCCATAGCTGCTCCAATTTTTAAGATTTTGTCTGCACTTTCCCTGAATAGTTGAACTATTTTGAACTCCGCGAGTGGCTCCATTTTTCATTCTTCCCACTGCTTTAGTAGCCAACTTTCTGATTTTTCCCGACCTTGCTCTCGAGGTTCGGGTCTCTACTCGTTCGGGGTTTCTTTCTTGCCTTGACGATTCCCCCTGATGGAACACATCGCATGTTCGTCATTCTAGCTACTTATCTCTAACTAGAATTTAAACGGTGTTCCCACAGACGACGCCAATATTTTGGTCTTATTTTGCTCGGGTTACAAAACACCAGTCAATTGTTACAATGGGCCTGACTATGCCAAAATAATGTTAAACTATTACAAGGTCTGGACTAGCTTGGTCCAGAACACCTACTATATAATACAAGTACAAAATTAGTCTAGATAACCTTCTAAGACAAAGAAACGGATAGATCAAATGGATGACACTCGATCCACGAATCTCGAATCGCAGCGGCTCGATGCAACTCTATGTCGAATCTGGCGAGTCTCGAATGTACTAGGTTCGATGTTGTTGAACCTCAAATGGGAACGGTTCGATTGTCCCCTTAATCGAATCGGGTCTAAGGTCGAATCAGGTGAAAGGTCGAATCAGTTGTGTATCAAATCGCAAAATTCGATCGATATGAAAGTAGGTTGAGTATCTAATGAATGTGAAAATGTTGGGGGATGGGGTATTTATAGAATCCGTCTCGTGGGGCCCGTCTAGATGTCGAATTGGGAAGATCGAATGGGCATGGTTCGATCTAGCATCAATCGAACGGCAACCATTTGATATAGAACCTGTTGGGCCTTATCTGATTGGATCGGTCTAAAATGCTATTTTGGGTCTTTCTAAAATATCCCGGTCAAGACTGAATTAAGCGGATTTGGACAATGAGAAAATATTAAACAAAGACGTAAAACTTATGAGAGTTAAATGAAAGCACAATTTTATTGTTATATGCAATAACCAAAGACTGGAACGGAGCAAACATTTTATATGCAGAGACGAATAACAAAATTATTGATATTAAATTTCAGTCAATGGAGTTTGTGGAATAAAGAAATTTTCTCTCTAGCTTCAGCTCTACAGGTTGTTAATGGCGGATTTCCCTTCGTTAGGGATTCGGCCGGAATCCTTGCCGCCGATGTCATTCGTGGAGGTAGCACGGTCAAATAGGACACCGTTGTCTCCAATCACTGCTCGATGATCCTGAGATGCATTCGCATAATCGACTGACTGATTAAGCCAAAGGAGATCACAATTTACCGAGGTCGATTTACTTTCCGGATGATGAAATTGAGGCTTTTAACAGAGAGGTTGTTTAAGTATGCACTTGTTGTTGGAAAACTGTCCCCATGGAGGATCTCTTGGACTTGAGGCTCTAAGTCTAAGAAGAGGTATTCGAAACACGTTTACATTCACTTGGCAATGGAAGAGGATTTCTCACGCCTTTGGATGCGATGCGAGGTATGTGGTCAATCGCTTCACTGGATACCAAATAATAGTCGGACTAAGGATTTCACGATTGAAGCTGAATCACCGATAGTGCGTGCCAGTTTGTATATCTTTTCCCTAGCTTACTGAAATTGCTAAGATGATACTAAACCTGGTGTGGCTAGAGTTTGCGTGGAGATTATTAATTTGACAGAGGAGTTGGTAGATGAGGTGTTGATTTAGATCCTCTTCCGAGTTATTGTGTTAAGTGCAAGCATTTAGGGCATGATCAGGATAGATGTTTTTTGAATTCAAAGAATGTAAGTGGTGTGTATTGTGGGGGAGGAGCAGACTCTACAACCTCTACAATTTGTTATGGAACAGACCACGGGTAATTCACACGTCGGTGCTCAAAGGGATCTTCGATAGGTGATTTTAATGAAATTTTGCGATTTGAGGAGGCTCGTGGCAATGTTTCTTCTCGCCCGTGCGCTGTGGAAGATTTCGATGAATGTCTCATCGATTGTGGATATCATGATGTGGGGTATGAAGGAGAGCAATTTACGTGGACGAATGACACCGTTTGGAAGAGATTGGACAGGTTTTTGGTGAACCATCTCTGGAATAACTTTTTCCAAGTTACTACTAACTTACACTTAGCAAGGATATGCTTATATCACTGCCCTCTTAAGATAAATGTGAAGATGGAAGCTCAAAACTCTATCCCGTCAAGATTCAGATTTCAGCGTATGTGGTTGAAACACCCTGATTTTCAGAATGTGGTTAAACAAAATTGGGAGTTACCGTTATATGCAGAGGGGATGCGAAGGGTGGCATCGAAACTGCGTCGTCTTAAACAATGTCTCAAAGACTGGAACAAGCATACCTTTGGTAATATTTTTGTGAAGTTAAAAGAGGCACGTGAAGCTGTGGCTAAACAAGAGGCTGCATATGACAATAACCCCACTGATATGAATAAAGTTTCATTGAATAGATTAAGAGCTGAATATATTCATACAATGCACATGGAAGAGGATTTTTTGGCGTCAAAACGCGTCCTCCAAATGGTGTGTTGAAGGAGAAAGAAACACAAAATATTTCCATGATCTAGTTAAAAGCAAGAGAACTAAAGCTCGTATTCACAAAATTAGAACAGAAAATGGGGTGTTGGATAACAGGAGGATATCGCCCTTTCAGCGGTGCAATTTTTTCAAAACTTGCTTGGTCCCCGGGGCATGGATCTTGGTCCTTATGACAGTAGCATTATCCCACGGCTTATTACAAATACAGATAATGAAATGTTGTGTACTCCTCCCTTGGTTGCTCAGGTTAAAAGTGTGGTGTTTAGCATGAATGCGGAAGGGGCGGCAGGCACGGACGGATTTTCTGCCATGTTCTATCAAAAATGTTGGGAGACTATTAGCATAGACGTAACAGCAGCAGTGAAAGATTTTATGGAAGGTAATGAAATACCTAGATCCTTTGTTGCCACAACACTTACGCTCGTCCCAAAGGTGGAGAGAGCAAGCTCGTGGCCGGAGTATAGGACAATAAGCCTATGCAACATTGTTAACATTTGCACTAAGCTAATAAATGACAGACTTAGCAAGCTCCTTCCCGAATTTATAGCTGCTCCTCAAAGTGGTTTTGTGAGGGGACGTTTAATCGAAGATAACGTCCTGCTAGCCCAAGAAATGACGCACATGATTGATGCCAAGACGAGAGGAGGTAAAGGGATGATTAAGCTTGACATTGCAAAAGCATATGACAACGTCCAATGGCCTTTCTTATACAAAGTCCTCGCTGATTTCGGCTTCTCGCGTCAATGGATTACCTTGATCAGGAATTGTGTGGAGGGATGTCATTTCTCTGTTCTAGTCAACGGGACTCTGAATGGTTTCTTTAAATCTAGGAGGGGATTACGTCAAGGTGACCCTATTTCCCCGTCGTTGTTTATTCTAGCTACGGAATACATGTCAAGGGGATTGAGCAGGCTTTTTCAGAACAACCCAGACTTCTTTTTTGATACTAAAGGCGGCTCTCTCATATCACACTTGTCTTTACAGATGATTGTTTGATATTCACCAAAGGGACTGTGAGAGCAGTTAGAGGAATTATCAGATTCCTTCGTGACTATGAACACGCTTCCGGGCAGAAGGTGAACAATAGTAAAATCAATTTCTTTACAAGTAAGCAAGTTGGACCTCAAAGAATTCTGAGAATTCAGGACATTACGGGATTCTGCCACTGGGAAATGCCGTTCACATATCTCGGCACTCCTATCAGTAAAGGTAGACGCAAATGCTTTTTGTTTGATAAGTTGGTGGATAGAATTCGTACCCTTCTTTTTCGATGGAATACTCAATACCTTTCGGCTGGGGGACGCCTCATACTCATCAAAAGTATTCTCAGCTCTATGCCTTTGTATTTGTGTCAAATTTTAAACCCCCCAAAGCAGGTCATCCATAGTATAACGAGACTTATTGCTCAATATTTTTGGGGAGGGCGTCAAGGTGAGAGAAGATTACACTGGGCTCGATGGGAGCGCCGCTTACCGGAGGATAAAGGTGGACTTGGGGTTCATAGTCTTGAAGATGTTGTGAAAGCTTTTTCTCACAAACTTTGGTTTCGTTTTCGCGAGCAAGGTTCTTTATGGGATTGCTACCTGGTAGATAAATATTGTGGAGTCGTATGCCCGATGAATGTTCAAAGAAATCCGCGCCAATCTGCTACTTGGAGACGTATATTGAGTGTCAGCTATGAAGTCCAACAAAATATGTTTTGGAAGATTGGAACCAGAAAATGTTATTTTTGGGAGGATCATTGGCTTAAATAGGGTATTCTTAATGGCGTGCTAGAAATGAATCGAAATATGAGAACATCAAAATGAACCATGACATTGCTATTAAGGCGGTTCTGGATTACATTCGTAGCATAAACAGGGGTGGGATGATGGACATTAGCTTATGGCGTGGTGATTTGGTTGTTGCACAGACCTAGGAATTAAAGGTGACACGTAAAAAACAGCTCAAAGCTAAGCTCGTGAAGTGGGACAAGCCTAGTAACGAATGGGTTAAGCTGAATTCTGATGATTGCGCAAGAGGTCCTATAAAGTCATCGGCTTTGGGCGGTGTTATCGTGATCATCGTGGAGAGCTTATGCTTATTTACAAGCAATGGTTGGGGGATGTCAGCAATAAAGAGGCTGAGATTAGAGGGATCTATGAAGGGATTAAGGCCTTGCTTATCTAGAGGATGAACTAGAGTATGGATAGAAACATACTCTCAATTAGCTATCGCACTCATCACATGCCGAAAGACAGGTGGTTGGCGCTTATTTGCGGTGATCGAGGAGATTCAGCGTCTACTACATCAAGGGGAGTTCCGCATTACCCACATATATCGAGAGGGAAATCAGGTGGCGGATCGTATTGCTGAAGAGGCGTGGATGCAAAGATCTGCTAGTATTGTTTATGAAAACAACCCATCACTCCAAGTCCATGCACTTATCCGAGGTGATAACCAAGACTCACCGTACATCCGGCATATTAGGAAAAATTACTAAAGTACTTACGAGGCATTTCTTGCTCTTATCCCGCTTTTGGTTTGAAGAGATTTTGCTTCATTTTATTTTTTGTTTCTATTTTGTGGCTGTTGCGTTTGACTGGTATTTGCACGCGCTTATTGCTGCTCGTGGTATTCTTTGGATGGTTTAGAAAGTGTTCTTCTATGGCTGTTGCGTCTTGATGGTATTTACACGAGTTATTGCTCTGCTTGTGGTGATCCTTAGTTGGTGTAGAGCGCTGTTTCTAATCTGTAACTGCTACGTTTTGCTAGTTTTTGCATGCCTTATTGCTGCTGATGGTGATCTTTGGATGGCTCAGACAATTTCTGTTAGAAGGTGGTTTGTATTTGTGTGGCTTTAAGTTTCTTTTGTAAATATGTTGCTGGGTTTCTCTTCTTTAGGGCTTCTTAGAAGTGAGTGCCCTGATATGTACTGTTAATGTTACTGTTACTGGTTGAGGTCGAATGGAAGTCTGATTTAAAAAAAAAAAAAAAAAAAATCTGTCAATGGATATATTCTTAAAAAACAATTTAACCAAAGAAATAAATACAGTGAAATTAAATAAGACAAACGTTAAGGAAATTTCTTGGAATTAAGTATTTACATAAGGTGGTTTGTAGTGAGGCTTGCGGTAACCATTGAAGCTTGATCCATTATTGTTGTTCACTCCATCATATTTGATTTCTCTCAAACACTGGACTTTTGTTTGTTGAACAGTATATAGGTCGGTGGTTATGTGACCAAATTAAAGATTAAATGTCCAAATTTATATATAGGAGCGAACCCACCGTGAGGGTTAGTGCTGGCTCCGACCCCGGGTCAAATTTTTACCCCATTTTAAAAAAAGAACCTGCAATATAGATATAAATAAACCATGTATGCCAACTAAACAATTACTCGTTGTGTCGCATTCCCAAACGTATGTTCAATAGCTAAGAGGTTCTGTGTTCAATTCTTGGTTGCTACAATTGGTTTTTAAACTCTTCTTTTTTTTTTTTTTTTCTTTTTTCCTTCTTAAAAAGCAAGATAACTAACAAATCAATATCTCCATTCATCAGAAAGTCCATCTTTTGATTTAAATTCTTTTATATTTGGAAAAATACTCTTCTTTGTGTCAACCCTTAAATACCAAATCTTGAGATTTTTAGCAAGGTGTACTAAGCTATAGTATTATATACAAAAGAGTATAATAAATTTTATTGTTAAATTTTATTTTCAATTGTGCATTAAACTAGGCTTATTATGTTGTTAGGGATTTATAGTAAGGTTAACAGTTTTTTATATGTCCAATAACATATTTCTTTTTCTAGTTCTATGGATACATAGGTATTTTAATTAAAAAGGAAGCATGTATATTCCTAACAACTCGTTTATAAGTGATATTGATAAATTTTACTCATAGAACTGCAAAATGTAGTTGCGGCAATATCTTTATTTAATATGTAGTTTTTAACATTTTGTACCAAATAATATATATTTTTCTTTCTAATTTGCATATATATATATATATATATATTTAATTTAATAGTGGCTCGGGGTTCGAGAAAATTCTAGCTCCACTAGAGCTAATCCAAAAAAGAGTTCAAAATTATCATAGGTGTGAAATTGTATTAATAAAATCACGTGGCAGAGTGGCGTGAGCAACGAGAGAAAGTTATTTCCTTGAAATCTATAGTGCAGTTTCTTTCTAATGAGCAAGTCCTGGATTCTACTGTTGAACAAGATTTTCTCCATTGAATATCTTGACACATTATTCATTTTGAAAGATTGATTTAAACTAAGATTCATTATTGATTGGCATGCGCTTGTACAAGTACTACATTTATGTTTTGTACATGTGTGTGATAGTTAAATTTGGGTTAGCCCACATATATGTTATTCCGTACCCCGAATAGAAATTTCTACAACATTTAAAACTATCTAAATCAAGAAATTAACGAACTCATCATTAGTACATCCCAA
Organism: Linaria vulgaris; assembly: GCA_948329865.1. Classification (NCBI taxonomy): domain Eukaryota; kingdom Viridiplantae; phylum Streptophyta; class Magnoliopsida; order Lamiales; family Plantaginaceae; genus Linaria; species Linaria vulgaris. The sequence continues at coordinate 6,027,338 of OX415249.1, read as the reverse complement.
AATATAATAGGTTAATTTTTGTAGGAGAATTAGTATTATAGTTAATAAACCAAAACAAATAAAACCCACAATCTACAATAGATCCTTATACAACAAATTTAGTTTGGCGCAGTCTGGCCCCAGTAGCCGCGTCCTTTATAGAGCAATTCATAGGTAGCCATGGCATGTTCAGCTTCCATTTGATGGAAAGTCACAGGCAATGATCTGGAAAACCCAAGGCAACAAGGATAAACCATCCTCTTAAACCTCCCCCCACCCCCTCCTCATTGAACCACGCTCGCCACCATTAAACCCAGAGTACCTGTCAATAAAAATATATAAGACAATACATCTTCATTTCAATCTCTAAACTTTTGGTCGTTTCGTATGACCTCCATCCACATTTTTCTCGGTCTTCTCCGAGCTCTAGTCTTACGCCCTAAATCAAAAGTTTCAACACATCATTTTGGTGCATATATAGGTCTCCCATCCATCATCCAAATTGCTCATGTAATTAAGGCAATATTTCATGTTTTAACTTTGAAGTTCATTTTATATAAAGATAAACCCCACATTCCACATTGTGATCAGCAAGAGCCCCCTCTTTATCACCGCCAGGAACCGAAACCCCAGGTCACCCCAATAATCATTCATACATTGCAAATCCGTCTTCTACTTTTCATTGCCGAAAATCACAATCCCAAGAACATTAACCCCTAACCTCAAAATCCCACCTCCCAATTCCTTCTTCATACTCTCCATAACATCCTCCCATCTACGAATTGACCTCGTTTGTTCACTATAGGAAATATCACAATTACAAGAATATTAACCCCAAGCTTCAAACTCTCACCTCCCAATTCCTTCTTCATACCCTCCATAACATCCTCCCATCTTCTTTTGATAGAGGATGTTTTGGAGGGTATGAATAAGAAGCTGGGAGGTGGGAGCTTGAAGCTTGGGGTTAATATTCTTGTAATTGTGAGCTTTCCTATAGTGAACAAACGAGGTCAATTAGTAGTTCGAGTGGACGGCGTATTCAGAAGTAGGGTAGACGAGGGAAGACTCAATATTCTCGGAAATAGCGGCGAGGCGGCGCTAGGGGTTATTGAGGGTCATCGTGAAGTTGCATATAGAACGATGATGTTGACGTTGGTGGCTGTGAGGTTGGAGATTGTGGCAGTGAAGACATGTAGGTGGAGAATGGAGGGATGTTACATGGCCCATATTATGAAGGAGAAGATGAAGGTGAGAAGTAAAGTGGTGAGGACGAGGGTGGCGGCACGCGGGATGAACTCAACCTTGCGACAACTTTGAGTGGTAAGTGGAGGTGATAATGGTGGTTGTGGATTAGTTGGTGCATGCGGTTGTGGATGTCATGGTGCGGTGGCAGCGGAGGGGGTGGAAGTAGCAATGATGGTGGTGGAGAATGCATCGGTGATGGCTAGTGAGGCGGCATTTTTGTCATTGGCGGTGGAGGTGGCGACGGTGGAGGAGGAAGCCATTGTTGTTGTGTGAGGTATTTGACTGAAGAGAAGTGGTGTTTGGTATGGTGGGGGGTGTCATAAATTTGAATTAAGGTGGTGGTGATGGTGATGGTGGTGAAATTGCAAAATTGTTAATTTCTCCAAAACTATTCCTCACGAGGAGGACTCGATTTTGCACCAACAACAACAACATGTGATAGTCCGGTGCCCCCAACTAGATCATCCATCAGAAATGCTCCAAAGGAACCATAACGAGCAGCCATCAAAAGTTGCCGACGGATATCCCAAAAACGCATGGGCTCCATGATCGGTCCTCTTCACCACCAGCTCCCCCGATTGGAATTATGCTCGCCACCTTCTCGCGAAACCTACATAGATTGAAAAGTAAAAAAAAAAAAAAACTTGTTAATAATTAAAGAACCAAACATTTTTTTTGCTCGGTAGAAACAGATCAAGTTCATTGGTATAACTATTTTCTTGATTTTTTCAAATGGCTACCATTGACTTGCAATTTTTTTTTTCTGGTAAGCTGACTTAGACTTACTTTCGAATTGAAAGGTTAATAGTACATGTTGAGGTACATCATAAGTGATTGAATGTAGTTGTCAAATCCAAGCTCCCTAATGGCCCAAAGAAATCTCTCAATCATAATAGTCTTCTTCTTTTTGTTGGCGATGCTCAATGGCTTCACCGGTGATGATTCCTATGAATTCAGTGAAGCTTTCTTGAACTGCATGTTTAGAGTGCATGATTCTGATCAAATTTTCTATTGCCATGACGTGGTCTTGCTCGCAGAAATTCAGTTCAGTATCGACGGTCGTCACATTGCTGCCCTCGACATGATGTTAGAGGGTTTCTGGCGGCCCCATATGATGATGTTGTCTACTGTCAGATCTGCGCATGTAATGGTAAATGTTGCAAGTTTAGTTCAATGCAATAAATTTCATAAAAAGAGTAATGAAATAACAAATTAAAGTGACATTGTACAAAAACCACATAGGTAAGAGGAGCTGAAGGTTTGATCAGATATTCATGTACAACATGGTTGATAATTTAAATAAACTAAAGTCAGTTGAGAAGTGGGACCATCAACAAAAATATTAAATGAAAAAGATGTAGAAGAAGTCTTGATGTTAAATTCATAGTTGTTAATAACTAGCATTTCCCCAAACATATCGATGGAAAAAGGACAAAAGCTAAGGAGTCACTCATTTAATGTACGCGTGATAAAGATCCTCGCTTTAAGAATAAAAAGGGCTAATGCCTCAAAGAAAAAAATCCTTATTCAACAGTTAAGTAGTGAGAAAATTATTGTGTAAGAGAGTATATATGGCCTTATATGAGAATCCTATAGAAGTGAATTTCATGAGTAATTGAGGGTCAAATACCGCGTGCAGATCATTTTTCTTATTCGTTGTCTTTACCACAGAAGTAAGGGATACCACCCTTTGCAATACCACAGTACTACTTCAAAAAAGAATAGTGAATAGGTAGATAAACATGCTACAAGAAATTTTAGAACAGTCCATGGATTTATATGTCAAATGAAGCTGCAAAGTTGAAGCTAAAATGGGGAGAGAAAAAAAAACTTCTGTTTATGCTATGAAAAATGACTCAAGCTACATGTTATCTATAAAAAGGAAATTGGAAGAACAAAGAAAGAAAAATTCTGCATGCAGATTATTAGATAATAATAATCTCACTCAATCACTTAGCTTGCAAAAGATATCATGATGAAACATAATTTCGTAGAATACTAAGTAAAATAAAGGACACGAATATAAACCTGAAACGCAATAAATTAAATTAAAAAGCAAAAGCACATATAAATATCTTACAAGGTGGGATTCTAATTTGGCATGGGCACCTTCATTATCATTTCCTCCAAATTCCTTTTCTCTCTGTCTTTCCCTCACACTCATAGATATTCAGAGCTACTCTTTTTTTAAACCAAAAGTTGGAGAGATTAAACCACAAGTGCCCAAATTTACAGGTCCAAGTGAATGAAAACACATATGATGTAAAAGAAAGAAAAAAAGCAGACACCACGTGTCAAGGAGGCGTTATGAACGAGGAAATAGAGTTTCAGTGAGGAATATATGGAGCTTTACTCACGAGTTGCATGCGGCATCGCTTTTATGTATTGGTTAGCTTTCTTAATTCAGATACACTTTTTTATTAAAATCTGAAAAGACTTTTAGTATTCTTAACATGTAACTCACGCGAGCTAGCTAAAACTGACATTATGATCCTAGTCGTGATCTTTTATGTTTTTTTTACTTTTATTACATTTTAGGTAGTCATTCCAGAATTGTTGTCTAGTCTAAAAACTAAAACTTGAAGAGAGAATAGGCATTCGTGCAGGGACGAAACCAGAAATTTAGTTTAGGGGGGCAAAAATAGCGTTTAACATTTGTTTTGGTAACAAATATTATTTCTACAGTTATTTTCATATTTATTTAAAAAAAATACTATCATAAGTACATAGTTATTTAGTAAAAATATAATTCCTTACATTTTCTTACAAAATTAATGTCGACCACTCCTATTTGTTCAAAAAACAGTATCACGAGTTTTGTTCGTTTATAAATATAACACGTGAGATGTTTTGCATAATTTTGCATGTCTATTTTGCTATCAAAGTTCTCATACTACTTATTATTAAATAACTACAAATAAAACACATATTTGATATGATTTTTTTTTCTCACATCGCTACGGCGACATGTTAAATTTTAGTTAGTGTTAGATTACTTACAGTAATTTTTCTATACAAAGATTAAAAACTCGAATATGGAAAAATATGACGAGAGGTCAAATAATCATGATATTTAAGTAAAGTATACGTTATATTGTTATAAAGGTCTTAAAGGTCTTTGTTTTGTTACTGGTAAAACATAAAAGTAAAAAGATAAATTTTAGAGAATAGATTGCACATTCAACAAACTGCTATCAACTAAAGTAATAATTGAATAAAATAAAAACTACATCATGAAACTAATTAATAATAAATTAAGACTCGGAAGTACATGAAAAGTTAAGCTAGTAAACTGTACTTAGATAATGTTTTTTATATATTTTTGATGAAAAAAGAAATACAAAGGTTCTTAAACTATGTGTCTAACTAATAAGCTAACAATAAACGAAGAGGAAGGTTTATCCTAAAAGAAATTACTCTCTCTAGCATCAATCACAAACTTGTTGGTGGATCTTGAGATCCTCTTGAAGATGTGATTCCATGGCATGTGTAGAAGACACTTGCAATCGCTGACCAACTTGGTATACTCCAGTTTGGGTACCAACTCGCCCGTTATAAGTGAATTCGTCTTTATCTCAGTATTCAGTTTTTTCTTATCTCAAGCAATTTCCAAACCACTCTTGAGCGCCTCAAGTTCCGCTTCTTTGACCATTGGTGAGAGTAGGCATCGTTTGAAACCCAAACATGATATCCTTACTCGGTTCGTAGCACACCCGCCATTCCACCTGAATTTCTTTCCGTGATAAGGCTTCCATCCACATTCAATTTCATCCAACCTCCATTCGGTGTGGACCAGCCTACCGTGTTTTGTTGACTCCTTCTTTTTCTTCAACCATCATGTAACTCATGGCTCAACCTTTTAATTAGGAAGATACGTTCCTGAATATTGTATTCACTCCCGTGGAAGACCCTCGTATATCTGTGCTTCCAAAAAATCCACAAGCTCACCACAAATATCCATTGCCACTTAGCATTCAACCAAATGAGATCGATTTCGGATTTCCAATGTTTCGATATTACCCCGCAATCATCGTCGTCACTGCCTTGCAAACTTTTCCAGGTCCTCGCTTGCAATGATATGAAACCATATCGAACGCACTGCCTTGCAATATCTGAGTAGATGTAACCCTGATTCTTGTTGATAATCGCATAAGGAGCAGGCCGCCATAAAAAGTGTTGCTATTTATTACTAACGCCGACCTTCCAAACCCAACTATTATTGGTGTACTTTTTTCCTGCCGTGGAGTGAATTTTCTGAAAAGCCTTTTAGGCGGATTGGCCATGAACATTCCACTCAAAGTCTCGTTCCATAGTGTCTTATCCTCGGGGACATTGAAAACAATCTACCCGTTCGAAACATCATCCACCCGTGCTTGCAACATAACGTATTAATATCGCCCTTGCGCCAATTTCCTTCATCATCAACCATCTCCCTATGCGATAAATTAGTATTCGTGTGGTGGATATTAACTTCCTCATCACAGATTCTCCCAACCCTTCTCCAATTATCAAACCAAAAGGATATGTCCACCCCACCCCCTTATTATCTTCCACCAAAGCAAGGGTTTCATGAGACAGACACACTAAACAATCCCTTTCGATATCGCGCCGTCCGTCGCCTTCACCAAGTAATTCAATAAATGTTGAGTGCCAAGGTACTTCGCTTGCACGAGTTTTCTCCAAAATTTTTCTCATCATTAAGGATCTTCCAAGCCAATTTTGCAAGAAAGTGACTTGTTCATTGCTCGTGCGTTGTTTCTTTGATTTAGTGGCTCGTTTCCATCCGAAAAGGTGGAGTCTCTTTCTATAATTATTCATTGACCACAAGAAATCTCTGTTTAATTTATCCAACTTTGCGCACACATGCTCGGGCAACCACGCAAACTACATCGTATAAATAGGCATAGCAAGAAGACAGACTGAATCAATATCGCTCGCCTCGCAAGTGATATAATTTTGCTCTTCCAAATATTAATTAACTCATGACCAAGTCAAAGATATTGACAAAAGTCTCACGAGTAATCTGCATGTGATTAATTTTAACTCCAAGATATTAACGAGGTTTCGAGTTTAGCCAACCCGAGGAGATCATAGATATGGCATTTAAGGCTAGCACCCTCAGCTTTAGGGAAACAAATCTTTGATTTATGGAGGTTGAGACGTAGACCCGACGCCTCGCATAAACTTTCTAGGAGTTTTTTAATGACTCGCACAGTTGCAGAGTTTGCCTTACCCATCAATATGAGATCGTCAGGAAAAAAAAGATGTGATATCTTTGGGCTGCCTCTACAAGGAATAAGCAGGCTCCACGTTTTTTTCTCCACAACTTTGTTAATCAGATAAGCAAGCCGCTCGACACATTGTACGAAGAGGTTTGGTGGAATGGGGTCCCCTTGTCTGAGGCTATACTGATGTTTGAATGATTCCATAGGTGTACCATTCCACAAGATACTCGTAGAAGCATTACTCACAAAGAACATAATCAGCTCCATAAGATTGGCCAAAAAATCAAAATCATAAGGTTTCTTCAAGAAACTCCATCTCACCTTATCGTATGTTTTTTCAATGTCGAGCTTCATTATCATGTTTCCCACCTTATTCTTCTTCTAGGATCTCAGCGAATGCAACATCTCTTGCAAGACAAAGATGTTATCTTACGTGCTCCTACCATTTACGAAGCTTGATTGGATAGGTGCTATGATCTGGGGCACCAAACTTCGTAACCACATGGTAATACATTTTGTGATTATCTTATACAAAATGTTGCATAAGGATATTGGTCGGTATTTCACAATACTCTTGGAGGTTTGAGTTTTTGGTATAAGTTATAGGAACGCCTCACAGATTCTCTTATCGAAGCTCCTCGTTTGGAACACCTCAGCCATGAACTTCACTAATGATTTCTCCATCCACTCCCAACTTTTCTGATAGAATCCTGCCTAAAGATTGTTGGGTCCTGACGCTTTCAGTAGGTGCATGGAGTTCAATGTAGCTTTAATTTCCTCGGCCTCAACAAAATTCACAAGGTTTGCCCGGTCCTCGACCTCGAGCACCATTTGGAACCTTGTATCGACAACTTCTAGTTTTGTGGGTGACTATTTCCCGAGTTCTTATCCGAAGACAAATGCATATAGTATTTTTTTCGTATGTGCCTGGAGAGCCGCATCATCCTTTTGCCAAACACCCTCTATCTTCAACATCCTAATTTTATTTCGTCTTCTCCGTGTCAGTGTTGAGCGGTGTAAACATTTAGTGTTTCTTTCCCATCACTAATCCACTTCACACGAGATTTCTGGTACCAAATATTTCCTCATGCTTCAAGATATCATTATCTTATTTTGCAATTCATCTTCAAGGTTACATAGAAAGGAGTTTCCAAATACTTGGGGATTTTTGGGTTCCCCTAGTCTGGCAGCACCTTTTTATTTTTTTTAATATGTTACCAAACTTTGCTTGATTCCAATGCTCCATAATCCTAGGTACCTCATCACTCGCGTCCAGTATATCCTCTTTTTTCCCCCAAATCTTCCTTAGAATGAGTTCACACTCGACATTCGTAAACCACATGGCCTCAAATTTGAATGACCTCTTACCTTTCGGCCTATCCCTCCCAAGACAGCAAGTGGCGATAGGATGGTGGTCAAAATGCATGCGCGGTAGGTGCACGACTTCGTGATCCGGGAATTGCATGATCCATTCCTGATTAGCCATTGCTCTGTTAATTCTCGCTTTAAAATGTGCACCATTCTCTCATTTGTTTGTCTATGTAAACTTAGGTCCCACGAAACCTAATTCAAGAAGGTTGCATCTTTCCATGAAGTTGCAAAAAAATTGAAGACGGCTAAGAAACCCCGTTATTCCCCCCATTTTTTCATGTGCAAAGAAAATATCATTAAAATCCCCCGTGACTAACCAGGGAGTACTGGATCATTCACAACATTCGCTAAATTGTCAAATATCTGGATTTTGGTTGCTTTGCGCGGTTGCACGTGACCCCGGTGAGTCTCCACCTATCTTGCAAACTCATTCGAATGATGGCATGTATGGCCTTGACATCAACATCTGTGATTTCTACTTCACAACATCTAAATACTCCCCACCCATTATACCAAACGTCGGAGAAATAACATAATTAGTATAACCTAAGAACGGTGTATATTATGGGCTTGGTCTTCTTCTAACCTTGTTTCAAGGATAAAAATCGCCATTGGTTGTTGTTGGTTTAACAACTCTTGAAAGTTTCTTGGAAACACTGCATCTCCCACTACTTGACAATTCCACGATATGATCTTCATTCTAGAATTATGTAGTTAAGTGGGAAGCACGGGATTTTCAGGTCGAATCCCGATTCATGTCGCAAATAATTGCCCAAAATTTCCAAGGTCAACATCCTCTATCTGTTCGACTCACATACACTAAGGTTGAATCTCTGCCACCACGTGTGCATGTTCTATAAAGCTCATCGTTGAAGACTGTGAAATGATATACGTTGTATTTCAATCTTCGCATCGCAACAGAGTTCCTTAGAAGTTTTTCCTCTTTGAGGTATATGTAGATCTCATCCTTTCAAGAAGATTCAAATATGATTGGCATGGCCTGTTTGACTCTTTTTAATGTTCTTAGATATCGAATCCTACATATGGTGGATTCCTCTTCCTCTATTAAGACGATTCTTCTTTTGGTGTAGACCTCTATTGAACTGGCAAACTTGGAAAGCGCATCGGCCTTGACGTTCTCACTTCTTGGGACCTGACACAATGTAAAAACAATAAAATATTTCACAATATCTTTAAGCTTTAAGATTTCACAATATCTTTAAGCTTGTTGAAGTAGAGGATCATCGCGTCCACATTGGCCTCCCACAAGCCGTTGAAGTGATTTTCCACAAGTTGCGAATCTGTGAATCATGCAAGGCATTTGACTCACAATGAGCTTGCTATTAAGGTACCAGTGAGGATAGCTTCGTATTCCGCCTAGTTGTTGGTTACGACAACGTTTAGACTGATCGCGTATTCAAATTCTCTGGCGTCAGAAGATATTAAGTATACACCTACACCTCCGCCTTTGTTTGTAGTTAAGCCATCAACATGTAATGTTCATACATCTTCTTCTGTTTCGACGGTAGCAACTTGTGCTTTCTGAAGTTGTGCCCTTCCTAGGGTATCTGTAACGAAGTCGGCTAGGCCTTGTGCTTTGATAGCTGTTCTGGGGTGGTATTCTATGTTGTACTCGCCTAGCTCTATGGCTCATTTGATTAGCCTTCTCGAGGTCTCTGAGGTCAACAACACTTGCTGGAGTGGCTTGTCTATCAACACCACTATGGGGTGCGACTGAAAGTAATGATGCAGTTTTCATATCGTGACAACGATAGCCAATGCAATTTTTTCAATCTCGATGTAGTTATTTTCAGCTGCCGAAAACACTTTGAAGACGTATTAGATCGATTGATGGATTATGCCTTCCATGCGTACGAATATTGTGCTAAGAGCATTCTCGGATACTGCTAGGTAAAGATACAAAGTTTCTCCCTCGAACGGTTTTGCTAATCACGGTGGGGAGGCTAGAAACTGCTTGAGTTGCATGAAAGCTTCTTCGCATTCATTGGTCCATTCGATGTTCTGATTCTTCTAGACGACTTTGAAGAATGGCAATATATTATTTGTTGTCATTGAGATGAACCTTCCTAAAGCTGTCATTCGACCCACGAGAGATTGTACATCTCACACATTTTTTAGAGAAGGTAGTTCTGCAATAGCTTTTATTTTGTCAGCATTTGCTTCGATACCTCTTTGGTTGACCATGTAGCCAAGGAATTTCCCTCGGTTGACTCTGAATATGCATTTCTTCATATTTATTTCACGCCGTGTTATCTTATAATCGAGAAGGCAGTTGTTATGTGATAAACATGATCTTAAACTTTGACGCTTTTGACAAGCATGTCATCTATGTAGATCTACATGGTTTTACCAATGTGGTCGTAGTACATCTTGGCTACCAATAGTTGAAAGGTCGCGCCGACATTTTTGAGACTGAAAGGCATGACTTTGTAGCAAAATACTCCTTTTGTCCGTGACAAACATGGTTTTGCTCATATCACGGATGACCATCATTATTTGATGAAATCCACTTTGAGTATCCATCATGGTTAGGACTGCGTATCCCACTGTTGAGTCGACTAGCAAATCGATTCGTGGTAGAGGGAAAGAATCCCTATGACAATGCTTATTGAGATCGGTGTAGTCTACGCACATGCGCCAATCTTGGTTGAGCTTTGGTACGAGAACAGTGTTGTTGAGGTATTCTGAGAAGCATACTTTGTAGATGTGGCAATCGACCAGTTTTACGATTACTTCCTTGTCGGCTGCAGCGTTCTTTTCTTTACTGAAGTTCCATTTCTTTTATCTAATAGGTTTTGCCTCAGGACCAACGTTTAACCTATATACAACAATACGAGGATCAATACCTTTTAGGTTGCTATCAGTCCATGAAAAGATATCCATGTTGTCGCGGAGGCAATGGATAAGCTTGCGTTCCACATCCTCTGGCATGTTGGTGCTGATGCGCGTCATTTTTGTTGAATCGGTTGGAGACAGACATATCTCTATTTATTCGCCCAAAGGTTCGACTCTAATTGTACTAGCTAGTTGTTGTCTGGTTTTTTGGAGTCTCTTGTCCTCAAACTCTTGTGAAATCTGTTTCAATGATGTTGTCAGGAGTATTGCTGTTAGACGGCTCTTGCGGTGCTAACATATTTCCCTTATCATCGAGAGCATTGATCATGTTGACTTCTATGGTGGGATCTACTTGAAGTGATGCCATATAACATGTTCAAGCTTCTTTATAGTCCCCGTTGTAGGTATGAGGTGGGACGAGAATCCGCAGTGGTGGGATTCCAGCCCACGAATTTCGGCGGGATCGGAAGCACGGCGGTGCTATCCGATCCGCACCGCGACTAACAAACTCTCGCGTATGCAGAAGTCCCGCGGGAGGTGGGATCCTGCTCGAGATCCTACAACAACGGAGGTAGAGGAGCGAGGCGACAACAAAGACTTCTCCAGAGGGGGTGGTGGCGCTGAGGGCCACTTAGTGTGTGTGTGTGTGTGTGTGTGTGTGTGTGTGTGTGTGTGTGTGTGTGTGTGTGTGTGTGTGTGTGCATGTTTTGGTAGATTTGTGCACACACTAAGTTGCCCTCCGGTTGTTGTTGTGGTGAGGAAAATGGGTTGTTGTTGTGGTGGGATTGGGAATTAGTGGGATTGATGAAGGGTGGTGCCATGGTGGTTTATTATTATGGTGGTGGTGTTTCTCATTTTCGGCTGCCCGTTGTGGGAATCAGAAATTTTAAGCCGGTTACTTAAATTCAGTCGTGAAGTTGGTTGAAAACCCGAGATCTACTCGATTGAGAAGAGACCAACGAACAAATCAAAGCTACAGAAAAATAAGCAAATAGAAGCTAATTTTATACCTTAGTTTTTCAACAATACATGGTAAGAGCAACATACCAACAATTTAGCTTCATTTTGTCGGATTTCGTTTGCTAAAGTTTGCCAATAAAATGGTTTTGAGAGTTAGGCTATCAGGGAAGAAAGGGCTTTCAGCTCTCTGTCGGGAGTTGCGGGTCGAATCGGATCCCGACCCCAACTCCGGATCCCGCCCCGCGGGTGCAGCTCCGGGAGAAATATCCACAGCTGCGGGATGGGAATGTGATCGGATTTTTCCCGGTTGGGAAAAATCTGATCGGCTCGGGTCGAATCGCGGGAATCCGACCCGGTCCTCCTACCCTACCCTGTGAACTTCCCCCGCACCATATTTAGTGAGGAATTTCATCTTCTGATGATAGGTCAATACCACTGCCTTGAAATCATTGAGACCAGGGCGGCCGATGATTATGTTGTAAGAAAATTGTGTGTTGACGACGAGGTACTCTAAGTTTCGAGTCCTTCTTTTTGGAGTAGTCTTGAAGGAGGTAGGAAGCACAACTGTTAGAACTGCTGCAACTTTTGATCCTCCAAAGTCATATAGCAGAGTTATCACTCTTTTCATGTGTGTGTCGCCTAGTTTCATTTGCTTCAGTGCAATTAAAGAGATGACGTTGACCGAGCTTTCGTTGTCAACCAAGATTTTCTTGATGTTGTAGTTTGCAATGTCTAGGCTTACGACTAGTGAAGAATTCAAATTTGCGGGTTCTTCACATTCTACCGACTAGATAAAATCTTTACTCTTTCTCATAACCTTAAAGAAGGGTAGATTTTTTTCTGTTGAAGTCAATATGAACCTACCCAATGCCGTCACACGGCCTACCAAACACTGCACGTCCCTCACCGTTCTTGGCAAGGGCAAGTCTAAAACTACCCTGATTTTATCGGGGTTGACCTTTATTCCCCTCTCGTTCACTACGTAACCCAGGAACTTACCTGTGGTAACTCCAAATGTACATTTCTTTGTGTTTAGCTTCATCCTATATGCTCTCATGATGGCAAATGCTTCATCGAGATGACTGACATGCTCTACTGCCTTTAAACTTTTGACTAACATATCGTCAATGTAAACTTCCATGGATTTCCCAATCTGATGGTAGAACATCTTTGCTACCAGTCCTTGGAAAGTCGCTCTGCCGTTCTTGAGGCCGAAAGGCTTCACCCTATAACAATATACTCATGTGTCAGTTACAAAGGCCGTTTTTCTCTGATCACCCACAACCATAAAGATTTGGTTGAATCCGCTTTTGGCGTCCATCATACTCAACAAAGCACATCCTGCAGTCGAATCCACTACCAAATCTATCCTCAGTAAGGGAAACGGGTCTATCGGGCAGTGCTTGTTTATATCGATGTAATCCACACACATCCTCTAGGTTGCTTCCTTCTTGAGAACCAACACAACGTTGCTCAACCATTTTGAAAACCTCAACACGTAAATATGGCAGCAACTAATAGCTCCTGAACTTCCTTTTCGGCCGCTTCACTCTTTTCCTTGCTAATTGCGTTTCTTCTGCCTTACTGGTTTTGCATTTTTATCCACATTCAGTTGGTGCACTATTATTCTTGGATCTATCCCGTGCAAATCTGAAACTGTCCAAGCAATTATGTCCGCATTCCGCCTGAGACAATTTACCAACACAACCTTTATCTCAGAGCTCATATCTGCTCCGATTTTTATGATTCTGTCTGCGTTGTCTTAAACATCTGAACTATTTTGAACTCCCCGAGTGGCTCCATCTTGCACTCTTCCCATTGCTTCATTAACTAATTCTCAGATTTTTCCCGGCCTTGCTCCTGAGGTTCGAGTCTCTTTCCATTCTTATCTCTACTCGTTCTGGGCTTTTTTTAGCTTTGACTATTCTGCCTTACGGGCCGTTCCATCTCTTCACCATTCTAGTTACTTAAATCTAAACGATGTTCCCACAGACGACACCAATATTTTGGTCTTATCTCGTCTGGGTTACAATACACCTGGGATCTCGTTACAATGGGCCTGACTATGCCAAAATTATGCTAATCTATTACTGGGAACGGACTAGCTTGGTCCAGAACACCAACTACTTTTTCAAGTACAAATTAAACTTAAATAACCTTCTAAGACAAAGAAAAAGAACGGTCAAACAGTGGACGTTCGATTCACAATTCTCAAATTGGTGCGGTTCGATCCTACTTAGCGTCAAATTCACTGAACTCTTGAATTGCCTTGATTCAACGCAGCAGATCTCGAATGGGCACAGTTCGATCGTATAATGTGGAGGATTCGATCAAACTAGAAAGACGATCAAATCGGAGTGAGTATCGAATCACTGGACTCGATCGATGTGAATGGGAGTCGAGTCTTCAATGTGCATTAATGTAGGGGGACGGGGTATTTATAGATCCCATCTTGTGGGATCCAGGCAATCCTCGAATTATATCGGTCGAATGGACTTGATTCCATCGTCCGATATCGATCAAATAGTCACCGTTCGATATTGAATTTATTGGGCCTTTCCTTATTGGGTCGGCCTAGAATACTATTCTAGGCCTTCCTAAAATACCCCCATCACATAGCTTGTGGATCGAGCTTATCTTCACCATCTTTGTCAAATGTCAATGCATCCTCGATTGTTTCTATCGTGGTTATCGTATGAGATACACGTTGAAATTTGTCTTGTTCTAGATCACGTGTGATCCTATTGCGTGCTTTGTTCGAGTCTCCACCTGTTAGGCCTCCGGAGATCATAGCGACGTAGTTCGAGATTGGCATTCTGGCGATCATGTACCCTTCTTACTTTAGGAACCATACGACAGCTTGTGCGGCATGTTCAGCGACTTCTTTCTTTATGAAGAATATTGCACTGTAGAATTAGCACTATTCTTGTTTAAGTTCGTTGATGCATAGTCTCACTTTGGATGTGAACTCACGGAGGTGACTTGGACCCTTGTCTTTGTAGCATTCAAAGACTGGGGATTTCCAATGTTGTATTGCGCAGAACTCATAGAGTTTAGCTCGTGATTTAGTAGCATCCGACTCTAGTGTGGCCATTTGTTTGTGCAGATTCTGCCTTGCCCATTCCTTGATAGTGATACCTGCAATCATATTAATAAATTCCTTAACGGACATATTTTTAGTATCATCCCTTATAACATGAATTGAGATTGTTTGTCCTCTTTCTGTTGGAGATGGTGTGTCAAAATTGGAGTTTTCTCGTTGATTCCAGTTGTTAGGCTGTTTGTAGCCTTTAACATATTCTGCTAGGTAGCCCTTCTTTATCAAGCCGTCTATCTCAGAGTATAGTGCCCGACATTTTGATGTGTCGTGGTTATATTGCTCGTGATACTTGCAATATAACTTTGATTTGCGTGTTTCGTCCGTTTCTCGGATATTTCTTGGAGTATTGAGGAGGTTTTGCTTTTAGGCGACGTTATAGATGTCATGTATGATGGTGGTAGTCAAGAGTTTTTCTCTCGGAGGAGATCTTCCGCGTTTTATACCACTGTGACTTGAGTCATTCTACTTAGATTGAGTATTGTCTCTTCGGATATTTCTTATCTTGTTGCGCTCCTCAATCTCCATATCGCATTGAGCGATCATGTTGATTTGTTTAATGGTCTGCGGTTTCTGCCTCAATAGCTCATTGGCTAGCAATCTGTTTCTCAATGTATTGAATAAGATATTTGCAACGCTCTAAGCAGTGGGCATTTCGACTTGCAACATCTCGATATTGAACCATCTGATGTAGTCTCTGGTTGATTCATCGTTGCCTTGTATGATAGTCTTCAAGTATTCTTATGTCAACTAAGTCCGCTTCTGTGTCGCAAACTGTGACTTGAACATTGTTTTCAGCTGATCACATGTATGTATCGAAAGCAGTGAAATCCTTGAAAACCATTCTTGAGTTACATCAACGAGTGTGATAGCGAATAAACGTTCTTATATGCCTTTTGAGTAGCCTCTCAAGTTGAGCATTCCACCTAGAAGATGCAAGTGAGAGTTGGGGTCCCCTTTGCCATCGTAGGTTGGAATCTTTGGGATTTCTCGGCCTCGACCTAACACGATTTGTTGCATGTCGGGTGAGAATGGAGAAGCCTCCTCAAAAATTCATCGACTGCCCAGAAAGTCCTTCTAGTGAGGTTGGGAGAAGTGATTCTGGTGCAAATGTTATGGCCTTCATGCACGTTGTTGACCTTATCTCTCATATCCACGGCCATTGTGTGATCTACTATGCGCAGTAGATGCAGCAGAGCGTGAAGGAGATGGCGAGGGTTGAGCTCTTCTGTCACGTGGGTGTCTGTGATCCTTGGAAGGTACTGCATTAATAGTTGTTCTTCTTTCACGTCTATGTCCCCTAGGAGTTGAACCTTGGGATTGGTTGTCAGTCTGACCCAAGTTTTAAACACGAATTGGAGGTGGTGGTGCCGGATCTGTTCGACAAGAAGTGGTAGTGCACTAGTTGATGCGTTATTTCTAGCTTGAGCATTATTAGTCGCGACGGGTGGAGCTTGTTCATGAGTAGCCTATGGTTGTTGATATTGAGTTGCTGCTTGCGAATCCGTGTTGGAGTTAGTCGGAGATGTGTTCCGAGAAGTATTAGGCTGTCAACGTGTTGTGGCCATGATGCCTTTCAGATAGTGCATCTAGTGGTTTCCCGCAAACGGCGCCTCTCGCGTGAGGTGTATTTCCTAGTCTCGATATTACTCCCTAACCAGACTCTCTTGCCCCTTATATGCAACACAGGAAAATCTTTTTGGTTCGATGAAACATGCACTAAAGACATAATGGTTAGGATTAAATAGTTAATATAAGAAAGTAACCTATTCTAGGGAAGGATATGGGTGTTGTATTCTTGCAACTGGGATAAACGCATGGTCGAGCTGCCTACATATCTCTCTCAGAAGAAAGAATCAAGACGGACATAGTTCGTTATTCAATTGTGTTCACGTGGGTCTTAGTTGATGTAATGCGAGCTTGGGAGTTGTATACATTGTATTGGCCCTTAGGCTCAAGTTGGACTATCCTTGAGGGTGTATGTCTCATAGTAGAGGTCCGGGTGGCGAAAGTACTATCCCATATTTGGGTTTATCAAGATCGGAGATCATTTTGGCAGCCTTACGGCGTTGCAATTCATTGAGCCATGGAGGCTTCGGATCAGGACCTCGGGCGATTCGCACCATGAAGTAGTCAAATCACGGGTCAAAGCTTTCTCATACTAAAGTCCAATTGTTGGCATTTGCATCTATGGAAAACTAGAGGAGAAAACGTTGAATTATGGACGTGTTAAAAGTGTTGACGTGGAAACTATTGACGTGGAAATAATTGACGTGCAAAATGTGTTGACGTAAAATGCTTGACGTGCCAAAACTATTGACGTGGAATGCTTCACGTACCAAAGTTGTTGACGAGGAATGCTTGATGTGCTTTCACTCACTAGAATTCTAGAGAGAAGTCAGAGCATCCAATCTTTCAAGTGAGCTACCCGTCTAGTGCCCAACCCCTTAAATGAAGAAGTGAAGGGGTATTTATAGAAAATGGGGAAAGGTAAGGCATGAGAGAACATGCCCATACACACTAAAGGTGGAGAGGAGAAAATGGTACACCATAGGGCCAGTGCACCCGCACCAGACCGGACCGGACGCCTGTGTGGTCCGGATGACTGACGTGCCACGTGGCACATCGAATTTGTGGCACGTTGGGTTTGACCCACGTGCCTCATGACACATCATGTTTGACCGACATACCACATGGCACGTTAGTGGTTGACCGACATGGTCAACCGTCCAGTGTGTCACATCGGTTTGACCGACATTGCCCGATTTGATCAACATGCCATGTTGGTTTGACCGATGTGGCCCAGTTTGACCGACGTGCCAACCGATGTAGTATAGGTTTTAGTGTCGTGCCACGAATTGTGCCACCCAGACTCCATTTCTAGTTTTTTGCCATAATGGACTTTTTTCTCGAGGTCATTGATATTGTCCTGAAGGTCGTGTTGATTTGGCATTTTGGGGGTCTAAAAGGATTGGGAGGAAATTGACTTTTGGTCCTCTTATTTCGAGTTATTCCCAAAATGATGGAGTATTTTGGAGGTGTCGTAATTATGATACACCGGGTAGATTATCAACTTGTGCTTCTCTCTCAGATTTATTGGTCGGTGATTTTGCCTCGGGGTGGACTGGTTATTGAATCTCCTTTCACTTTGCCGTTCGATATCTCCAAAAGTTATCTTCTTTTTCCATGCTGGCAAAATCGATCTCCTTCCAACTCTATTGATCGTCATCCTAGGAAATCAAGAGAATGTTGTATTAGTGCCTTAACAAATAAACTTGATGATTTAAATACGACAATACGGTTACTCCCCAACAACATCGCTAAAAACTTGATGGGAATTTTAGTGTAGCGAACAAATAACATAAAGTTAACAAACCAATTGTTACACCTAAATTCCTATTCTCGCAAGTGCATGAATCAAGTAATAATAAAATGGTAAGTATAGTTATGAACCAAGTATCTTATCCCAAGAGAGTGTTGCATGATTGATTAAATCACTAAAATGCAAAACACTAACAGTTGTCACGGGTGCTATCTCTTATGCTTACGGGATGAATGCGGGATGGTTTTAATGCATAAAATTGTGAATATAGCTTTTATGAAGAAAAAAATTAGATGCCATGACTAAGTAAACTAAAATATAATGAAAACAATGAGAACGGTGAAAGAAAACAATTTGAATCCAAGGACTGAATTAAAACTAAATGCAGGAACGTAAATAAACATGATTTAAAATGATTGATTGGATGAATGCTTAAGTTGTAAAAAAATAGAATAAAAGATTGTTTAAAGGTTGGGCTTCACAACTGATTTGATCATAGTAGTTCATAAACAAACTACCTATATTTACTTGAGATGCTTAATGAATGTTTGAGTCTTATATGTCTAATAGATATGTGACTTATAGCTGGACCTATCCTAGCTATAGAATCTATGAGTCTCTAATAACCAACAGCATTAACGGATTCAGCCTAATTGTCAGTTGCTTTAGTAGAGATATCAAATCTGCAATCCAATTGACTCATCCAAATCGTGTTAATATAAACGTAAATAATCAAGATTGATTTAGTGTGATCTAGGGGTTGTGCATCAGTTGTGCTAGCATACCAAAGTCACAAATCACATGTATATATAACTAACTCGACATCTACACTCTGGCGGTCCCATGGTAGTACATCTGTTATTCTAGTGAGAGCGAGATTAGTTACACAACATAAATAACTACTCAATAATATATATATATAGCTACTCCCCTATTCTAAACAACTTACCTCTTAAAAATGCATACTTAACGTGACGTGGTAAAGGTTTTAATTCTAGCTCTGGGGTTTTTATTAATGACGATAGTTTCTCTTATGCTCCTTTCTCTAAAGGCTCTTGCCTATAGAATCTGGTGAATTGCTGTGGTGTTTTCTCCAAATTATTGACCTCCTCCCTATATTTTTCCTTATCTTGTTCCTCTTCTATAGATTTTACCAAACATGCATTGAACGGGTCATCAATATTGATGTCATCTTGATGTTCTTCAATGGCTTCATCCACCACGTCCACCACATAGCAGTCTCCTCTTTGATTGGATATTTAAGTTCCTGTTTTAATATCAAAGTCAATATCTTTGTTATTAACCTTCATTGTCAATTTATTTTCTTCACACTTAATAATAGTATTACTAGTAGTTAAAAATGGTTTTTCTAATATAATTGGGCCTTCATCATCACTTGTGTGAAGAATAACAACGTCAACATGCATTGTTCCTTTAATGAATCTAATAAAGACATGTTCTATCATTTCATAAGGTTTTTGTGTTGGTCTATCAACTAATTGTAATAATATCTCAGTCGATTGTACGCCGGCAATTCCTAATCTCTTATAAGTTTTTAAAGGCATAACATTTATGTTAGCTCATAAATCAGGTAATGCAGAAGTATGATACACGTTTTGAATTAAGCAAGGGATAGAAGAACTCCTTGGGTCTCCATTTTTCTCTAGTTCATCGGGTTGCTTGATATTGAGTATACTCCTACTCAAGTCACTAAACTCACATTCTCGATCCTTATTTTCTTTATCACCAAGTCCTTCATGAATTTGTTGTACTTTGGTAAATGATTAATATCATCCATTATAGGTATCTCAATTGATGTTCCTTCCAATGACTATATCTCATATGTCTTGTCTGTTGTTCTCTTATGCAACCTTAGTAGATATGGTATTACTCGTGGCATCTCACATACTCTTGGTTATACAGTTGCTGGTGTTTCATCAACCTCATATCCTATTTTCTCGTTTACTTGTTGAGCGTTCTCTGGTTCTGGAGCTTCCTCTTCATCTCGTTGTCCAGTATGGAGGGGATTGTGTTTCACGCCCACTCCGTTGTGTAACTGCATGCACTAGCTTTTCAACGTAACTCGGTTGTGTTATTGGATATTCTATCAATTGGTTGTCTCTCAACTCATCTTTATGTTGATATCAGAGGCAAAGCCAAAGCCCAGCGCCCCCCGGCCCACCGGCCTCGAGCCCCGCGTTCTATATAAGTATATATATATATATATATATATATATACTTAAATACTTATGATTATAAATATGCATATATATATATATAGAGAGAGAGAGAGTTAAATCCAGAAAGAAAGAAGGTATAACGAAATATTGTGAATTTACCAAATGCAAATATATTTCACTAATCAACACTTTGCGGTGAATTACAATACAATATTTAGATATCTAAAAACAAGCAAGTTTATCACAAAAAATATTTTAGATAAGTTCAATAGGATTCATCAGTATTGATCCAATTCAATAATCATATTATGTCTAAAACTCTAAATACACTTTCTCTATCTTTTATTTACAAGAATTGCTCGTAATTAATTTCATAATTTGAATTTAATTCACAACTTATAATTTTAGATTATTTTTCTGGATTTTAAATATCATTCCCTAAATTTTATCATTATTTATTCTTATGTTTTAATTATATGGAACAAAAAAAAGATTGTTCAATTATATTATAGCGCAATTTCAACGTATACTTTATTTCACTTTGTAATCTTTGGATAGAAGAATTGGTGTAAGTAAGCTAATATTGACTAAATCTCACAAATAACATTACTATGTCAAAGAAAAAAAACACATGAAATAATCGTTATGTTAATGTTACAATTAAAAATGTATAATTACGAAATATTAACAATAAGCCTAATTAATGTGATATTGATCATTTCTGAAAAGACTTTCAAAAGTACGCACAAAATTTGATGTGTTATTGTAATGACTGATAAACAGCAAAACTCATGAAAAAAGAGCTTGTTTTATTCGCAAAAAGTAGGAGGCTCGTCATAGTTTAAAACTATGAGGATTGATATTTCTCCTAATGATGCATTTATAATAGAACTACGTTCTTTAATGAAAAGAATCATTAACGTTGTTTTCGTCTGATTCCCCCCCCCCCCCCCCCAAACTAAATTCCTAGCTTCGTCACTGTGTGATTTAATATTGACATCTCTTCATTTTCTTGTGTTGGCTTGTTGTGGCTCCAACTCATGATGTAGATGATGATGACATCTCCTCGTTTTCTTGTGTTGGCTTGTTGTGGCTCTAACTCATGATGTAGATGATGATCTCCCCAATAGACACTATTAAAGTAATGTCTTATGAATTTCTTATCCTGTTGCGTCTATGAGTTTCATGAAACATCCCCTTGCTATTGAGTTCAACATGTTTATGTTGTTGTAATCTAACCCAACATAGAATGATTCAAGCAGTCTAGATGTGGTTTCTCCATGATCTGGACATCTTTTGATAAGTTGCCCATGCATCGTATACTGGTTCACCTGGCTTCTACGAAAAACTCATAATTTCTCTGCGACATGGCACTGATAGAATTGGCGGATAATAATGTCCTATGAATTGTTGTGCCATATGTTCCCACGTTTTGATACTTAATGGATCAATCCTGTGTACCAATCATTAGCTGCTCCGACTAGTGTTAAATGAAATATCTTCAGCTTTAAGCAATTCTCTGTAAGATGTACTGATATGTAAAACTTGCACGCCATTTCAAAATTCATTAGATTATAGACTGAATCTTCATCTTTTCTTCCCCCAAATCTGTAAATAGCGACACAAGATTCTATGCCTCCGGGAACTTGTGTGAGAAACTCCTCTGCTGAGTCATCCACACAATGCTCAAATCTTTTGTACCTATATACATTCGGTCTTCGCGGTAAAAATGATCTCCACAACTTCTTCAAACAACCACCTAAAAATTTCATTAACAAAAAAAATTAGGTACTTGCTATAATTAGTAAAACAATCAAATATAAATATGCGTCTAATTGCCTAGTCCCAAGCAACGACGCCAAAAAATTTATGCGTATTATAAATGTGTTCTTATTGTATCTCAATATACACTATATTGTAAGTATACGAGCTCAAATAATATAAAATAGAAAGTAAAGATTACTATCCAAGTATCGAATTCCACGAGGACTATGATTAAACTACACATTTAATTGTTACACGTCTTTCTTCGCTTTATTGTCACGATTTAATTATTTTGCTTTGATTAAACTAATTGCTTCTTAAACTAATGTAACTACTCCAACTACTTCTAACTACTTGACCGGATTTAATTGAGTTTGTTAACAAGTTTAGAATTATAACCCATTTAACTGAATTATTTAGGGTTAGAACGCCCTACCCGTGACTCAAAAAGCAACGATATTATAAAAGAGAAAAAGATACGAGAAAACTCCTTCCTTTATTCACCGAGACTCTCATCATGGCTGGTTTGCAAGAGGGGCAGATATTTTCTCCCGCATCAGCCTCTTTATAGTAACTTCTTTTTCCGTAAGTTCTTCTCTTCACTTTTCGTTCGTATGTGTTTTTGAAGCCTTCGAACTTATTGTATTTTTTGCTTCTTGATAGGTGCGGAGATGGGGGTGTTTGCTATTAAGCCTTTTGATAGGGCTTTCTTGGGAGAGGTTGTGAATGGAGGGTATGTGCTGCCGGAGGATGGAAGTTCCGACCACTTGGGTTTTGAAGTGTTAACAAGTCCTTCAGAAGTAAGGGATTTGGGGGGTTCGCCCGTGGCAGTCCCCCCAGTTGACTTTTTGGCTCCTTTAGTAGAAGATTCGATAGTTGTGCTGGCTCGAATGGATCTTCCGATGCGGCCACTAGCGTCATGCTCTCCTCCTCGGGGGGACCTTAATATGGTGTGCGTGGTTGAGGAAGACTCTCATATTCCTGTTGCTGGTGGTTCTCGGCCCCTCGGAGGGAGTATTGATCGGGTTTCTGCGCCACCACTCGAGGAAAACCCTCCTCTCGGGGGGTCTCCGCCCCTCGGGGGAGGTAGTATCTTTCCTCAGGCCGCTTCAGCTGTTAGTTTTTGCCGCAATTACTTAAGCGGTCTGCTGAATGCAATCGATTGCGAGTTGATGAAGACTTTGCCTTTATCTAGTCTTCTAGACTTAGCCTGCAAGGATTTGTGTGATGTATGGTAGTTTATTTTGTTTAATACTGACCTTTAAGGGTTCGTCGTAGCAATAAACTTGGCTTTTGCAGATCTACATGGTGTTGAACGCCCTCGGATCTAGGGGGAATCCTCTTCGGACACTGATCTAGTGTACTGTCGTAGAGATGAATTGGAGCAAGGTTTGCTGGAGGCACAAGAGGAGATTGCCCAATTGAAGTCGGATCGTGAAGCTGCTCAAGATATTCACGATGGGGTCTTGCAAGCCGAGCGAGATAAGTATTGGGACTTGGAGCGCCGTTTAATGCTAGAGAGAGCTCGGGTGTTGGGTTTGGAGGAAAGATTGGAGGAGCTGAGGGACCAGATTCGTTCCTCCGATGAGCAACTGTTGTGCGTCACGAGGGAGCGAGGCACGGTTAACCAGAAGGTGTTGGAGATGAACCGTAGTCATGAGGTGGCTTTGGTTGTGGCCCGAGTTCAAGCTATTTTGGACATAGCTGGTCCATCACTTCTTCGAGATTCCTTGCACCAGGAGATGCATGAATTAGTCCGCATCGGGTATCGGTTGTGCCGGGATGCCGTGCAAGCTTTGCCAGAGTTTCCTTCGGGTCTGGCTGTTCCTGAGCTGAGCCTTCGCCAGGTATTTTCAGAGGTTTCTCCGACGGAGGATCTGGCCGTATCACTAGATGACCCCCCACAGTTTCTCTGTGGAACAACGCCGTTGTATAATTAGAGAAGGAAAGCGTCCGATGGGGGGCGCTTAGTTTGTATAAGGGTTTTTTTTGTTGGTATAAGGGCCTTTGTGTAGGATATTGTCCGATATACCTATAGTGTGTGGGATTTTGTTATTTGTATCAAATGGTCCCTCGGGTTAGGTTGCTAAGATGACTTACGGGTAGAGTCATCATTTTGTCGGGCAACCCTATTTCCTTTTGTATTGTAAGGGAACCATCCATATATAAACAACTTTTTTATTTATGTACAAGCTATTGCATTACATTAAACATAGTATTTTCTAAGATTGAGTGAGTTCCAGGTGTTGTGGAGCACTGCGCCTTCGGAGTTGGCGAGAAGATAGGTTGTGGGTCTGATGATTCCCGCTATCTTGTAGGGTCCTTCCCATCGGGGATCGAGCTTGCCTACGTTCTTGGAGGCTCCGACCCGTTTCATCACTAAATCTCCAACTTGAAAAGTTCTAGGTTTTACCTTAGCGTTGTAGTAACGTGACATCCGGGCCTTGTACTCTTCAATCCGGATAGCGGATCGTGCCCTCCTTTCTTTGAGAAGATCAAGAGTCAGGGCTAGGTTGGAGCTGTTGGCGACTTCCTCATATTCTCAGACTCGCCAGCTCTCTATGGAGTCTTCCGAGGGCACGACTGCTTCGCAACCGAAGGCCAGGCTGAAAGGAGTTTTGCCTGTGGCGGTGCTTTGCGTAGTCCGATAGGCCCACATTATGCCAGGTATTTATTTAACCCACTTGGCCTTATGCCAGTTGAGTCGGGCTTTCATGTTCTTTAGGAGGGTTCGGTTGGTTCTTTCCACTTGTCCGTTTGCTTGGGGGTATGCCACCGAGGCAAAGCGGTGTTTGATTTCCCGGTGGTCACATCATTTTTCCAACTCTTGTTTCGTGAATTGCAGGCCGTTATCACGTACCAGGTTCCGAGGGATACCAAAGCGGCACATGATATTCCTCCATAGAAAGTTGATGATGGCGCCCGCGGTGACTCGGGCTAGGGGTTCTGCCTCTACCCATTTGGTAAAGTAGTCCACCGCTACGAGTAGGAACTTTTTTTGGCCTGCGTCGGGAATGAGTGGGCCCAATATATCTATGCCCCATTTGAAGAATGGACAAGGGGTCAGGTGGGGTTCCCACGGAGCTGCGGGCTGATGGACCCGAGGGGCATAAGCTTGGCACGTTTTACATCTTTCGGCATGGCTTTTGCTATCTTTAGCCATCGTGGGCCAGTAATAGCCTTTTCGAATTAGGAGCCCGACCATGCTTTCGCCGCTGGTGTGGCTTCCGCATGTCCCCTCGTGAGTTTCCGCTAAAGCTAGTTGGGCTTCTTCTTCATTTAGGCATCGGGCGTGGGGGTAAGAGTATGTCCTTCGGAATAGTATTCTATCCTTGAGGAAGTACCGAATGGTTTTCTTGGACATTATCCGTTGCACGGCCTTGTCCGTGGAGTACCCCTCTGGATCCTGCAAGTATGCTTTGATTGGAGTTACCCAACTAGATGGGGGGTTCCATTGTGACATTTACTTCTTTGCCCTCGGTCTTCTCGGACCCGTTGACACGGAGTAGGGTGATTAGTCGAGTATGAATGGCGGCTGTTTGAGTGGCCATTTTAGACAAGGCGTCCGCCTCCTGGTTTTCTTTTCGGGGAACTTGAACTATCTTATACTCATCAAACCATTCTTGCCTCTGACGGACCGTCCGAAGGTATTCCTGCATTCTCTCTTCTTTGGCTTCGTACAAGCCATTGACTTGTTGCACGATTAATTGAGAATCGTTGTGGAGGAGTATTTTCTTTATTCCTCCTTCTTTTGCAAGTCTCATGCCGATGAGAAGGGCTTCATATTCGGCCTCGTTGTTGGAAATGGGGTAATCAATTCTGACTGCGAAGTGGAGCCTTTCGTCTTCCACTTCTTGATTAACAAAAACAATTACGGCTCCCCCATGTGTGCTTACAGAGGAGCCATCTACATAGGTGTACCATATGGGCTCTTTTTCCTCGGACCCGATGCATGTTAGCTCCATTACAAAGTCTGCCAGGACTTGTGCTTTGATGGAGGGCATCGGAGCGTAGGAAATATCGTATTGGTGAGTTCTACAGCCTATTTTATCAATCTTCCCGATGACTCGGGTTTATTGAGAATCGCCCGTAGAGGGTGTTTGGTCAACACAGTGATCGGGTGTGAGAGGAAGTATGGGCGCAGCTTTTGTGTCGTAGTAACCAAGGTCAAGACGAGTTTTTCAGTTAGTGTATACCTGATTTCTAGGTTTCGTCGTAAACCTAATTGGTTACTTCCAATTACGTAAATCAGTCTTTGATCCGAGGAGAGTCTTGCTGACATAGTATATGGGATGATGTTCTCTGTCCTGTTCTTTGACTAGTACAGCACTGACGACCTCTTCCCCAACAGATATGTAGATGAAGAGCTCTTCTTGGGGAGATGGTTTGACCAGCAATGGCGGATTCACCATATACCTTTTTAGCTCTTCGAGGGCTTCCTGGCATTGGGGGGTCCATCAGAACTCCTTGATATTTCGAAGTATCTTAAAAAATGGAAGTCCTTTTTCTGTCGATTTAGAAACAAATCGGCTCAAGGAGACCATTCCGCCCGTCAACTTTTGAACGTCTTTTACGGTCTTCGGAGTGGGTAGTCCCACGATGGCCTCAGTCTTTTCTGGGTTAACTTCTATTCCCTTTTCCGTGACCATGAATCCCAAGAATTTTCCTCCTCGGATGCCAAAAGAGAATTTTCTAGGGTTAACCTTCATCCCAAATTTATCCATGATGGCCAGTGCCTTTCGTAGGTCCTCGGGATGATCTTCTGCGGTGTTACTTTTAACCACTGTGTCGTCCACGTAGACTTCTACCGATTTTCCGATGAGTCCTGCGAACATAAGACTTACTAGTCTTTGGTAAGTAGCTCCGGCGTTCTTGAGCCCGAAGGGCATTACCAAGTAGCAGAAGTTCCCTGCGTCGGTGATAAAGCTAGTTTTGTCCTGGTCAACTGTGGCCATGGGGATTTGGTTGTATCCTTGATCTCCATCTACGGTTGACAACAATGCGCATCCAGCGGTAGAGTCGACTAGTTGATCTATACTAGGCAGAGGGTAGCAATCTTTCGGACAGGCTTCGTTGAGGTTAGTAAAGTCCACACACATCTGCCATCTCCCTCCATGCTTGGGGACTAGCAATACATTAGCCAGCCATTCAGGGTATACGACTTCCCTGATTTGCTTGAGGCTAAGGAGTCGTTGTATCTCTGACCGGATGATTTTGTTGTGCTCGGGTCCCATCTTTCTCTTTTTTTGCTGGACCGGTTTAACCCCCGGTTTCACATTAAGAAAGTGTTGACACACCTTATCATTGATTCGTCCGGGCGGTCCTCCTTCCCAGGCGAAGAGGTGATGGAATTGTTTAAGGACATAAATTAGTTGAGCTTCTATTGCTGGCTCCATATTGGTACCCATCTTAATCACTTTCTCGGGACTTCCTTCTACCAATTCCACCATCTTTAATTCTTCTACTGGTTGAACCCGTGCCTCTTCTGCTTTACGCTTTTTGTTATTCCCGAGGGTGAGTTCGCCTTCTTTCGAGGGGATAGCATTCATGCGGCATTCTCTAGCCTTAGATTGGCTTCCTCGGACTTCTCTGATACCTGAGAAGGTGGGAAATTTCACCTTAAGATGAAGGGTAGAGGGGATGGCTTCGAAAGCTCGGATGGACGGCCTTCCTCATATGGTGTTGTACGTCCGTGACGAGGCCTCCACCACCCAGAATTTGATGGGTTCCGTTCTTCGAAGGGATCCTTCTCCCCATGATATTTGAAAGGATAACAGTTCTGAGGGTATTGGAAGCTTCTCCTGAGAAACCTACGGGGGGGACTTAATTATTTCGAGTTGCTCCTTCCTCAATCCCATCGCAAGGTACATGGGTAGGAACAAGACGTCCACGGAGCTGCCTGTGTCGATAAGAATTCTTTAGATTTTGAATCCCTGAATGATGGCCTCAGTTACTAAGGGGTCTTTGTGGGGACATATCACACCCTTCAAGCCCTCGGGTCCAAATATGATACTGGGTAGTTTGGATTCTTGTACGGAGCACACGGAGAGACCTTGCTCAGCCAGCCTTGCTTCTTTCAAGTACTTCTTCTTTTTTCCTTGGGGTGTTATTGAAAGGTCTCCTCCCTCTATCATGTTAATAGTCCGTCCCGATGAGGCGTTATCTTCGTAGGTCTCGGGGGGAGGAGGTGGGTTCCATTGCCCTGTGGTCTTTTCTCGTGACTTTCGATTAGGGGTCACCTCTTCTTCTTCTTCTTTTTCCTCTTGCGGTCTCTTCCATACATTCTTCTTAGGCTCCTCGGGGTTGTTCACCTTTAGGTAGTTTTTCAAGTATCCTGCCTCTAAGAGGCGAAGGATTTCCCTTTGTAGAGTAGTGCATTCCTCGGTAGTGTGCCCATAAGTTTTATGGAATTTACAGTACTTACCCATGCTTTTTTCTCTATCAGGGAACTTGGCGCGCCTGGGCCAGCGTAACTCTTCATTACCCCTCATCACGTTAAGTATTTCTATGGGGGCCACAGTCATTTGAGATGTAGGTTTCCGCTAGTTGCATGAGTTCAGTCATATCCGTAATATGATTCCCCATGAGGTATCAGAAGAATTTGCCCGCTCGGAGTCCTTGAGTAAGTATGTCAGCTAAGATAGTGGTGCTAACGTTTGGGACATCCAACGCTTCATCGGTGAAGCGCTTTATGTATTCTCGCAGGGATTCATTCTTTTGTTGTTTAACAGTAAAGATGTGCGTAGCTGATTTGGGGTATCATTGATTACAGGCAAATTGCCTCACAAATAAGTGGGCCAATCGATCAAGGCTATCAATGGAGTAGGTGGGAGGTGGGTAAACCATGCTTGCGCCCGGCCTCCAAGGGTAACAGGGAACACGCGGCAAATGACGTGGTCCGGGGCAGAATTGAGATCCATTCCGACCAGGTACTGGTGTATATGATCATGTGGATCTTTCCCATCCGCTTCTCCAGTGTATAAAGGAAAGTTAACAGGCCGCATCCCCGAGGGAACGGATGCTAAGGCAATTTTGGGGATAAAGGGGGAGATTTTGAAGGTAGGATCCTCCTTAGGGCCCATAGTTTTCTTCATATCACCTACTTCCTTTCGGAGGCTTTCAAGAATTCCCCATAGGGTTTGATTTTCACCCACGGAAGGGAGTGGCGTGGGGTGGTCTAAGGGGAATGGTCCTCCCCTCTGATGGTCAGCCCTCGGCGTTCCTTGGTAATCATAGTACATTCGGGGATCCTGCGGAGGTATGTTGTGCCAGCGGTCGGAGGTAGGGCTCAATCTTATTCGAGGCCAGTCTTCTTCCGCGTGGCGGCCTCTCTGGTGAAGGGAGTCGGAGGGCGCATTCCGAGGACTCCCGTATCCCCGTGGGGATCTCCGAGCCTCATATTCCATAAATCTCTCAAAGATAGAACGAGAAACGTTGATAAAATCTCTCCCCTCGGATCGACGGTCTGACAGAGTTTCTTCGGAATCTCTTTGTTGAGTCGGACGGCTTTCACTGTGAAACAGATTCTCCATAATAGGCATTTCTTCGTTGAGCTCGCTCGAAGACATATTCTATGGCGTTCCCACAGACGGTGCCACTTTGTTAACAGGTTTAGAATTATAACCCATTTAACTGAATTATTTAGGGTTGGAACGCCCTGCCCGTGACTCAAAAAGCAACGATATTATAAAAGAGTAAAAGATACGAGAAAATTACTTCCTTTATTCACTGAATTTCACTCCCAAGTTTCTTATGTTTGATTGTGTGTAAAAACTACCTCTCTTTCCCTTGTGATATCACATCCCTTTATATAGAGTTTGTTAGGGACATGTGTCGTTGTGCATGTGTTTTAATAAAGTACATGTGTCGCAATATGTGTAAAAGGATAAGATAAGGTATATTTGTAGTCTACTAGGTGCTGACTAGGATGATCTTTGTTTCTTCTGATAGCTCTTCGTATCTCCGAGGGGTTGCTCATCCAGATTCTATTTTCCGAGGGGTCTTATATTTGGTGGTAACTTGAGGGATAAGTTATAGCGTTCTTCTGGCGGTGTTGTTGGTCCGATAAGGGTTTATCTTGGTGTATTAGCTTCTGAATATGCTTTCCGAGGGGTGTTTTTGCCCGTGACTTGGACTCTGAGGGCTTTTTGTCCTCGTGGAGTGGTGCTTTCTTCTCCAGGTTTTCGTAGTGTGCCTTCCGGTAGTTATTGCATGTAGATCGGTCTTTGTCCTTCGGTTTTGATTTTCGGAGTGAAGTTCCGAGGGTATTTTAAGTGGAGGAGTGTTCAGTAAAGAAGTGTTCTCGTGAGATTCTGGGACTCGGGGTCCGTCGTGGTCCCTCTTGGTGCATTGATGGATATCAGAGTCGCGCAGATCCATCGGGTTTTACTCTTTTTCCGATGCCGTGTTGATATCTTATCTTTAATTCATCTTGACTTTCCAAGGAACGCTTAGGTGCCTCCTCGAATGTTCCTTTATACCGCTTCGGGTCAATGACCGAGGGGTGTGGTGACATCCGATGGGCCTCCTCATCGGGAGCGGGTACGTCTCATCGGAGGTACTCGTGACAATAGTATTGTCCATATATTAATTCCTATATTTAGGACTAATATTCTCTTTAATCTTGTATTTTATTTTTCATGGTTAACAGAGTTGATTGTATTGGAGTTGTAAACAATAATAATGAAAGAGCTTAAAGGTTCAGGGTCATTGGATATCCACTATGGTCTTACTAACGCGTTGATTTCCTTGATTGGTGTTTATATTGATGGCCTCTTTTGATGTCGCAGGTGGACATGGTCCGACTTATCTTTTGCACACACTTACGGGTTCAGTTATCCCACAGAATATGCTATGTGGCTACGCTAGTTACCTCTCATAACTTCAGATCAGTATTATATTGATCGAACATAATAAGGCATTGGGAACAAGATAAATAAATAAATATAAATCAAACAATCAATATAAATCAAATCATAAGTCATCACATTGTTTCAAATCCAATTATTTTCTAACTTTAAGCATAAAATACTAGCCATTCATCGTTTCAATTAACAGATTCCACGTCATAAATAACAGATTAAAATAAATGAAAGAATGGAGAAGAAATATAATGTTGACTCACTCTCTCGGATAGTTGCGTATTCCTCTTGATCAATTCACTCCACCAGTTATGAATGACTCTCTCTACGATGACTTCTTCATCTCTTGCTGATTCTTTTCGATCACTCTAGAACAGTGCAATTCTAAGTGTTTTTCTTCTCTTTTGCTCTTGAAAGTGATTTTAAGTGTTTTTTGATGATTTTCGCCTCTCCTCTTGCTGCTGCACGTATGCCTCTTTTTTACTTTTTAAATCTCGGTCCATTAGGTTTAAGACCGACTCATAAGAACGTGTGAAGATTTTCGTCAGATGCGATCAGCCAATCTCGCCTTAGTCGCTTCTGTCTGGCGCGATTAGTGTTACGTTACGCCTAAAATCGCGCTCCATTAAGTATTTCTTTCACGATTATCCGCTGCGTTTCTATGTTGCTTGCGCTGCTCTTGGGTTTTCACCGCTATCACACATGTGATCGCGCTTGCATCTCGACTTACTACACCGAGCGCTATGGCGCCATGGTCGCGCCACTACTGTTGCTCTCCTCTTTCTTCCCTATTTCATAGAATTCTCCAAAACCTTGTAATTTCACATTAAATTGCAATGTTTTGACTCAACCGACTTTGATCCTGAAATATCACTAAACGTAACTAAAATGTACAGAAAATACGAAGGATTGAGCATTATCTCGTTAACAATCAAGGATCAAATATAGTTGTTTTACACACGTATCACTTATACTATGCACAAATTATATACCATATGATATATCTTTGTGCCAGTTAATTTTTGTCTTTTCATATATGTCCTTTTTTCATTATGTACTATTTACCCTAATGTTATTTTTATTCATTATTTACTATTTAGTCCAATTTTTATATTCTTCCTATTTTTCCCTAAAATATTATGTTATTTGCTTATGGGTCTCACTATAAATTGTAGAATAGTCCTTTTAGCTTTTCATTCTCCCTATTTTGCTCCAAAAGTTTTATGTTTCTTATTTATGAGGCCCACTATAAATTGTAAAATAATCCTTTTAGTTTTTTTATTCTACCGATTTCGCAACAAAAGCTTTATGTTATTTACTTATTTGTCCCACTGTAATTTGTAGAACCATCCCTTTAGATTATAATATTTCTATTTTGCCCAAAAAAATTTATGTTATTTACTTGAAATTTCGCTGTAAATTGTAGGACATACCTTTTAATTTTTATACTTTCGCGAATTATCCCGTTATTAATTACGGTGGGTCCCATTGTAAGTTGCATAATAACCCCTTTAGTTTTTATATCATTTCGAAAACTCCTCGTAAATTAATAAAAACAATAAGAAAAAATTACACTTCACTTTAGGACATATAAGTTATTCAAGAAACTCAATATTTTTTCGAATTCACAAATAATCTCTAAATTTGGCACAGAACCCGCGTATTTTAGTGAGTTTTACAAAATTGTCAAATACCCCCTTAAAGTTGGCACTTTGCATGAAGACCCCACACATTTTAGGAATTTTAACAAATATCTCAAAGACCCCCTAAAGTTTAAAAGTCTTATAACTTTTAGTCCTTCTTACAATCCGATTGAACATTCAGTTGATCTAAATTATTGTAGCCATTTTTCACAAATAAGAGAAATCTATCTCAACCCAGAAAGAAAAAAAGGAATAAGAATTCCAACTTTCTTCAAAGACTCCAGAAACCCAATCGAGTTTAGCATAACTTTTTGAATACCGACCTTAATTAAGCAACAGGCCCATCCATACTCCAGATTTCTGTTTTTTTTTTTTTTTTTTTAAATTTAGTAATTTTTGAATATTAATAAATCTAATTTTTAAGCAACAGGCCCATACTCCAGTTGTCTGTTCTCTTTTTTTTTTTTAAGGAAAAATCAACAAAACCTAATTCGCCGCACCTCTCTAAATTCCGCCACCGTACCGCCGCCTCCGCCGCATCACTTTATTAACCTCACTCCCGCATAAATCGCTCCAAATCCCCAAGTCCATCGACGACAATGGGCCGGTTGAAGCTGTTCGATGACGACAACGGCGGCGACGACGACGACCTGTCGAAGCTCGGAATCAATCACGAATACGCGAAGCGCCTCGAGCACAACAAGAAGCGCGCGGATTTGCATAGGTACGATGAGCTGAAAAAGCGAGGCCTCGTCGACGACGATTCCGATGAGGAGGAGGATGAGCTTATTCAGTCGAGTAAGTCTACTGATTCCAAGTTTTTCGACGCTTTAATTAAGATTAAAAATCAAGACCCCATTTTGAAGGATAAAGATGCTAAATTGTTCGATTCGGATTCGGATTCGGATTCCGATAATGAGAGTGTGGGTGACGAAAACGGGAATAAGGAGGAGGAGGAGGAGAAGAAGGAGAAGAAGAAGAAGGAGGAACCCATGTATTTGAAAGACGTTGTGGGGAAACGGTTTAAACATTTGATTGACGATGATGCTCCGGAGTTCGACTTACAAATGGAGTTCGACGAGGATGAGGAGGAAAACGAGAAAATGGGTAATGAGGTGAAGAGTTATTCGGAGGAGCAGGAGGTGTTTAGGAGGGATTTTTTGAAAGCTGTGGAGGAGGCGGATGATGAGGAGGAGGACGACGATTTTTTGAGAGAGAAGAACGACGAGAGTAAGGAGGAAGATGAGGAGGAGGAGGAGGAGGAGATAGGCGAGAAGTTGGATAAAGTGTTTGGGGAAGACGGGGCGTTGGATGCGGATACAAAGTTTTTGAAAGATTATTTTCGGCATAAAATGTGGCTAGATGATACGAAAAGTAAGGATGCAGGGGATGTGGAGATTGAGCTGTCGGAAGACGAGGAGGAGATTGAGAAGCAGGAGGATTACGAGAGAGGCTTTAATTTCAGGTTTGAGGAGAATGCAGGGGATAGGGTGATGGGACATTCCCGGAAAGTTGATGGGTCCGTGAGGAAGAAGGAAAATGCGAGGAAGTCGCAGAGGGAGAGGAAGGAAGAGAGAATGGCGCAGGCTGAGTTTGAAAGAAAGGAAGAGCTTAAGCGATTGAAGAACTTGAAGAAGAAGGAAATTAACGAGAAGCTAGAGAAGATTAGAGAAGTGGCAGGGATTGGGAAAGATGGGAATGTTATTTTAGACGTTGACGATTTGGAGAAAGAGTTTGATCCTGAAGAACACGATAGGAAGATGAAGGAAGCCTTTGGTGATGACTATTATGAGGCCGATGACGCAAATCCAGAGTTTGGAACTGATGATGATGAAGAGAAACCAGATTTTGACAAGGAAGATGAGTTGCTTGGACTTCCAAAAGGCTGGGGTGAGGCGAAGGAGTCCGAGTCCGATGACGATGACAACGATGGAGTAGACAAGTCGAATGAGGGTAAGCGCAAAAGAAAGCGTAAACCTAGTGAAGTGGAGAAGGCGGTTAAAGAACAGTTGATGGAGGATTATTATAAGTTGGATTATGAGGATACAGTTGGAGGCTTGAAAACGAGATTCAAGTACAAACCTGTTACGGCCAAAAGATTTGGCCTAACCCCTGCCGA
The DNA here is from genome assembly GCA_948329865.1 of Linaria vulgaris. NCBI lineage: Eukaryota > Viridiplantae > Streptophyta > Magnoliopsida > Lamiales > Plantaginaceae > Linaria > Linaria vulgaris. The sequence goes on along the minus strand of OX415249.1, from coordinate 5,992,716 downwards.
GATTTTGATGATGGATGAAAAAGATTTGAATCAGTATGTACCTTTAAAGAAGCTTGCTCCATATCGAGAGAAGAGTTGGAAGGTGCCTCGTGTTAAGACACTCCAGTTTAAAGAGAAAATCAGGGAACAAATTGGAGAGACATCTGACTCAACCAAAACACATAAGAAGAAGAGGCGAGTTGATGATAAGGAAGCAAACGAAGTGGTTAATGCAGTAGAAAAAGGGGAAACTGAATCTAAAGAAGTGAACGACAAAGAGAGCTCAGTATCCAGACGAAGCAAGAGAAGGCAGCGTCAAAATGAGTTGAAGCTATCCCGTTCAAGGCACATGGCATACGGGATTATCCCCTCCAAATCCAAGAGCAAAAAAAAGTAACAGATGTGTTAAAAGTTTTGCAAGCTTATAAGAGGTAATATTTTTAGAAATACAACTTACTTATCTATCGTGACTATTTGTTATATTTTACATCACTAATCCTGTTGGGGCGTTGTATGTTTATGTCTCATTGTGCAACCAGTAATTTAAAATTCTGAAGTATGTAATGAAGTTAGTCCAGTACTAGCTGTTGAACTTTGTGTTGTTTGGAGGAGTGAGCAAAGACAGGAAATTTAATTGAAAGGATCCTGATTGATGTTGGAATTGTCTGACCGTGTTCTCTTAGCGATGCTTTCAAATGCATAAATTATAGATGTAACTGAAAGGGTCTTGAGTCCTGTTATTGTTTTCTCTATTTGTTTCTCTCATTTATTGGTTTACTTGATCTATGCAGAACAGAGGAAGTATTGATTTTTTGAAGGTTTTAACAGAAAAGTAGAATGGAGCAACTGTAGTAATGATGGAACTTTTTTCTTTTCAGTTCTGTTCTACATTTTATGAAAGTTTCGTTGGCCTGTGGCGTTTGAAATTTTGTTTCTTGGTGTTCTATTTTCTAGTTCGTAGCGTATAATAAATTTACATACCAACTGTTTTAGGGGAAATTTGACACAAGCATTAACGGTTCATTGCAAGTGAATATAATCCTACAAACTATGCTTAGAATATTGCTGTTTTAAGTATACACGAATCATATCAGTGGCAAACTACCCTACCATCAATCTCAATCGCGTTGGTCAATAAGAGACTTCATATTGTTCAGCCTTTTTCCGTAGTATATGCCTTTACTAAATCTATGACGATTGTTACAGGGCTGAATCTCTAAATCTTATTCTGATGTATCCCAGGGTTGAAACATCCTAGATGATAATGAATGTATGTTCACAGATGGCCGCCAGAAGTAGAGGAGTCGATTGTCCGGGTTAGTTGATTGGAGCAACGAGTCAGCTGGCCATAACAAGCTTTATTGTATTGCATCTGTTGCTCATTTTTGGATATTTTAAAAGGTGATAGGACACAAAATGCAGTTTTCCTAATTATGATGAAATGATAATTTAGTCTGGATTTTGAAGTTACATTAATATTACCAATCTTCGATGTATTCAGGATTGATTGATAATTGTTACTTGACCAATCTTTAATGTCTTCAGGATTGATTGATTACTGCTATTTAATAATTTGTCCGTCTTAATTATTAGTTATTTTTCACGTATGATGCACAGATGCAGTTCCTTTCCGCAGGAGATGTGTGCGTTATTAGTTATTTTTCACGCATGATGCAGTTCCTTTCTGCAGGAAACTGATTTAGGGTGACAGATTTGGTTGCTTGATTTTTTTTTATATATATATTTTTTTTATGAATTTTCAGGTTGTGTGAATGTTTGTATAAATGGGTTGTCACTTTATAATTCATGTATTGTATTTCAAATCGTACTAACAGTGCTGGGAAGTAGGGGTGTGCTTTTGATAATTTGCAGTTTAAACGATAATTAGATATTGGCAATGAGAATTAAAAATTGAAACAATATAATCATAATAAGGTCATGAAAATCAAGACATATACTTGGAATATTGACTGTAAATGTCATTGATTTGTTTAACTCCTTTTGGTGAATAGAGTTGAAATCCCAGAGAATTGAAGCTTGGCTTTTCCTGTATTTTCTTCCTTACATAGATGTTCCAGAAGCCAAGCCACCTTGTAGCGCTATCATCTATGAAAATTTATGTTAATGTAAAAACTATTGGATATTTTTTCTATGTCAAGTCTACGTAATTAGTAATTATCATCAATAGGAATAGTACCACGTAATTCGACACACAGATATACATAGCAAGATGCTAGAAAGATTAAGGTGGGGGAATGAGGTTTATTTTCATATAATTAATTAAGAGATAATTCTATCAAACCCCCCAAACTATAGTACCTTTTACCGAACGATCCCAAACTATGGTACCTTTTATCGTAAGAGGCCAGAACTTTTATTTTAGCACAAATGCCCCCTAACTTTTAGTCGTTTGTTCGATTTACTTTTGTGCGTGTTTCGGCCATATTTTTACCTGAACAGTAAAAAACGTGCACAACACATATTATAGTTTAAGGGCATTTTTGTCCAAAAAATATTCGCCAAACTCTCATACCCCCTAAACTATACTATTGTTTGACTTTCCCCTCTAAACTATGAAGTGTGCGATTTGCCCCCTGAACTATGGTATGCTTTTGAGGATTGCCCCCTGAACTATGGTTTCCTTATTAGATGTCTCGCCCAAATAATTCCTGGCGTAATTGAGCGGTTTTTCTAGAGCGGAGCATACAGAGGAAGAGATGAGATTAACGACGTCGTCTTGTCGGAAAGTGTAGACTTTAAAGTTGAGGGAAGGGAATACGGAGCGGACGAGTCGTGGAGTTACCGGGTCGAACTCGGCTGCTACGAAATGGAAGAAGACTTGTTCCGGACATGATGCGTGGCGGAGGACGGAGTTGACCGCCGTCATTGAACCGCGAAGGTACTCGGAGTCGAGGGTCATTGCCACGTGGACCAGCGACGACGTGCATTCGACGCCGTTTCGAAACTCCGGCGCCTCGGAGAATCCGAATATTAAAGCATTTAGCTCGGAGAGGAATCTGATAATATAACATTTGTTAACAGGTTGGATATTATTCCCTATTTAACGGATTTATTTGGGGTTGGAACGCCCTGCCCGTTATTTCGAAAAACAATAATTTTATAGAAGATAACGATGCGAGAATATTCTTTCCTTTATTCACTGAACTTCACTTCTCAATTTTGTATGTATGATTGTATGTGTCCATCCGAAGTTATCTTTCTTCAATCAATCACCTCCCTTTATATAGACTTTGTTAGGGATAGATGCCGTTATGCATGTGTTTAGTAAGTACAGGTGTCGTAATATGGGTATAGGTGTAAAAAGATAAGATCATGTATATCTTAAGTCTGCTAGATGCTGACTAAGCTAATCTTTGCCTCTTCCAAGGTCTCCGAGGGTCACCGATGGGCTGTTTTTTCGAGATGTTAGTTTCACGAGGGACTCTATATTTGGTGATGATCTGATGGACCGGTTTAGGATCTTCTTCGGGTGGTGTTGTTGCTTTGGTAGAGGTTTATTCTGGTGTAGGGACTTTTGTATGTGTTCTCTGAGGGCTATTTTCATCTTGGTCTTGGGTTCTGTAGGTTAGGCATGATTTCCGAGGGGTTTGATTTGATCTTTGGGGTCTTGACTTGATCTCCGAGGGCTTGATTTGATCTCCATGGCTTGACTTGGCCTTCGTGAAGTAGTATTTTTAGTGTCCAAGCCCTCGTAGAATGTCTTCCAACATTTCTTGTGTTTAGACATGGCTTTATTCTTGAATTTGGTCTTCGTAGTGATGTTCCGAGGGCAGTTTATGTTGAGGAGTGTTCAGCAAGGAAGTATTCGCAAGATTATGGGACTCGGGGTCCATTGTGGTCCCTCTTGGCGCATTGATGGATATCGAAGTCGCGCGGATCCATCGGGGTTTGCTCTTTTTCCGATGCCGCGTCGATATCTATTTTTAATTCATCGCTGACTTTCCAAGGGACGCTTAAATGCCTCCTCGGATATTCCTTCGTTCTATTTTAGGTCAGTGACCGAGGGGTTTGGTAATATCCGAGGGGCCTCCTTATTTAGGAGTGAGTACATCTCATCGGAAGTACTCGTGACAATAGTATTGTCCGTGTATTATTTCCTATATTTAGGAATAATACGTCATTTTAGTCTCATATTTATTTTTTATGGTTAACACTAGCCCCCCCAAATTTTGATCGCCTTCGTAGAGGCGAGGGAAATTTTATTCATCGTCCTCAGTGAGGTGAGGGGTTAGTCCGAGTCTTGGTCTTCGACGTATTCATTTTTTGGTATTTTCCCGAGGGAGTATGTACATGTATTTATAATTATCTTAAAAAGCGGATCGTAGGGAATTTACATGATTATCTCTAGGGGTACTGCCTTTAAGCACGCAGAGATCTCGGGGCACAGGTTTTAGGTTGTCGTTGACCGACTTCAAAGTTCAAAACATCTGACCGTTGGCAACGGCCAGATTCGTAGCGGCGTGGCGCGCGGATGCGGTGGATACGTGGTGCTTTAAATATGCTCCACGTTTGAAGAAGCATCTCACCGTTGTCAATTTTGGGCTATAAATAGGAGGACTATTCACCCCTCTTCTCACTTTTTACAATCTTCTCTTGCGACAATTTTTCGACGAGCAACAAGTTTTTCTTCTCTTCTTCTCTCGCTCTTCAAATTCTCAGTAGATTTACGCACTCTTCTTTTCTTTCCCTTTTCGAATAAACACCTTCTCTTAATTATCGCTCAGATGGCTTCTTCCACCAGCACTGATCCCATCGCTGCTTCCACTACCTCCGGAGTTACTGCTGCCGTTGACTCTCTGGCGGGGATGGGGGGTGCTCCGACGGGAGTGATCACCCGTAAATGAAAGGGCGCAATTTCTGCCGCCGTTGAGGGCGGCGCTGCCTCTTCCAAAAAAGCTAGGGTTCCCAAAGTGAAGAAGGCTGTTACTGCTCGTGATTTTGCCAAAGTTGACAAAATTCCAAGTGTTGCTACTCGTGAGTAGGTGCTGGATTTGTTCACCTCCACTGGAGCCTTTCAGAAGAATATGGTGTTTCAAATTCCACCGAAGGATCAGAGGGCATGTTATCCACCTCCGGGGATGCTGGCGATTTACTTCGCTCAGGTGCGGTATGGGTGGCGCTCATTTATGCCATCCTTCATCTTCGAAGTGTTCAAGGCGTGTAACATCAGTCCGAGTTAAATGGTTCCGAATGGATTCGCCGCCCTCTGCATTTACGTCTTCTGGTGCCAGGTAAATGGATTGGAGTGCGGGGTGGACCATTTCTTTTCTATTTCTGATGTGGTGGTCTCACCCGGGGGGTATCCGTTTTACCACGTCCGCCATCGGGACAATGCCAAAAATTCCACGAAGAGGATTTTGGAGGGGTCTATTACCTGTCATAGTATCTGGAAGAATAGGTACTTCTTCGTGCAGCCAGCAGAAGGAGTATGGGCTATGCCTTTTGATTGGAGAGAGGGCGCTTCTCCCGTGCGCACCTTGGATCAGGATATAGTCCTATCCCCAATGATTTCTCAACAACTTCTGATGGAGTCGGATGATTTTTTGATGTTGTTCGAGACATCTGGGCTTCACAACGTGGTTTTTATCGATGATGCTGTCGAGAAGCCATTGTCCCTGTCTCCCGGGCCCTAAATCTTTTTAGTAAGTACCTTGTTTTCGTTCTTGTTTTTTCTTTTGATATAGGACTAGTTTATAACTGTTTGGTGGTTCTCGGATGGTGCATGGGCTGTTTTAGCGAATTATGTTTCGCAATTGGGTCCATCGGAGCCCGGTCCGAGTGGTGTTTCTGATGCACCAGGGGAGGGTGATCATGAGGAGGAGGAGGTTAATGCTCCTGAGGGCAAGCACATTGGTCCGGAGGCAGGGGGAACTCATGAGGATCATACCCGTTTGTTCATAGATGATGCGGGGGTGATTCAGAACACGGTTCCACTACGCCAGGTGGGTCCTTACTTGAGCTTAGCTCTAGTACCGGTCTCCGGGTCCGACACGAGAAGTTCTCCGAGGGCTTCCGAAGAAGGGTTCTCTCCGAGGACTAGCGGGGAAGGTTATGTCCGGAATATTGCAGAGGCGGTGGTTATATCTTCTAGGGATCCGTCTCCTGATCCTCCTCGTGGAGTTGAGCCTATGTCTTCGATAGTTCCGGAGTTCTCGGAGAAGGTAGCGCCTGAGCCTGCCCCCATCGGTAAGTTATGGTTGATTCTTAGTAAGATTTTCTGAACTTTTGGAGGAGTTTTGCTCATACATCGATGCTCTTTTTTCTGGTGCAGGTGTTGTAGATAAGGGGAAGGCTCCGATGGTTGAAGAGTTCGCTTTCTTCGGTAAGTCTCCTCTGTATGTCTTTTATTCTTTGCATGATAATTTTTTCTAGTTTCATTCTCGCTTCTTATACAAGTATGTTATCTCTTATAGAGGAAGATTTTTTGGCATAGTTTCACGTTCCCGATCCGGAGGCTTCATTGGGGACTCCGAGGACATCCAAGGGGAGTTTGATCCTTCGTCTGAAGACAGGGAGACTAAGGTGGAGATTTTGAGCTCACTGGTGGGGGAGGTGGGCACATCTACTGCTGCTAGAGGTCCTCGGGCAGTGTTTACCGACTCAGATGTGGTGACGCCAATTCTGGGAACTACTCCTCCGAGGGATCACGTTCCGGTGACTTTATCTCCGAGGGGGCATACTTTTCAAACACTTGTGCCTCCTCGTGGACCGGAGGGGCATCCTTCGTCTTGGACTGTGGGGGATGCTTATGAGGAGATCCTCCAGTTCTTTGCATCTTCTAATTCTGTACCTGCCGAGGGGTTCCAGTTTCCATATACCAGCCTTAACTGGATGGGGCTTATGGTAAGCTTCAAGCTTCCCCTTCTTTTATTCGTATTTGCTTCCTTGTGTTTGTATGTTCTACTCTCAACAATTCTTTCTTTTGCTCCTCTTCTTGTAGATAGGAAAGACTCGGGAGGCAGTCACCGCTGTTGAGCAGCGCGGGTTAAAGGATGTGGAGGAGGTGAAAGCACTCCGAGAGCAATTGGCGCTTCTCGATGGCTTGCACTTCAGATTGGAGAGGGCGGAATCTGCATATAAGCAGATGGAAACATCCGAGAAGACTGCCAAGGCTAGGGTGGCCCTTTTGTAGAAGGAGAAGAAAGAGTCCGAGGAGACTCTTAAGGCCCATATCGTTGCTCTTGAGAAGGAGAAAGCCGATGGTTTGGCGAGGGAGAAGGGACTTCAGGAGTTGTTGGGTCAGGTCACCGATAGGGCTGAGTTGGCCGAGGGGAAGCTGGCGACGTTCCTTTCTCCCGAGGCGGTGCAAGCCAAAATTGATCCGGCGGTCCAATTTGCTCAACAAGAGACCTCCAGACAGCAACCAGAAATTTCTGAGAGGCCGCCCCAGGAGCTTTTAACGGGTCATATGCTGTGGGGTTATCTGGAATGTGCTAGACTAGCGAAGTCCTTATTGCGGCCGGAGGTGGACTTCTCTAAGTCCTTTGACCTTCGGAAATTAAAGAAGCCATCTTCCGAGGACTACCGAGTACTCGTGAGGAGGTTTGGTGGCGTGTTATCCCCTCGGGATTCTCCTGCGCCTTCTCCGATGCGTTCAGCCAGTAGTCCGAGTCCAAGATTCAGTGGTTCTGGAGGGGTGTTTTCTCCGATTTCTCGTCTGGCTTCGATGAGCACTTTTGCCGAGGCCACATCCCTTTCGCATCCCCCCGCATCCATCAACCACGGGGGCATAGTTTAGGACTTCTATCTATTTGTAACTTTTATTTTCGTACTCTCAATAATTTTTTTTTTTGTAAATGCAACCTTTTCCGAGGACTTCTCGGCTTTCCGAGTGAATAAACAACTCTTTTATTTTGTTCAACTTTGTCCTTCTCTGCTTTATTTTAATCTTATCATTAACGAGTCTTCTAATTACTTCTTTAACTTAAGTTGAATTAAGAAAGATAAGGATAAAATTTTAATCCTTGCTGACCAAGTTTTCTCTTAAGTAGGAGGTGTCATCTTGCATGGCCATATTAACTATGAGTTCTCCTTAAGTAGGAGGATCTTATCGACACGTGCCCCTTGCTTTAGTTAATGGAGAATTAATTTTAGTTGTTTAATCAAAGGGTGATATATATATAAGAGCTAAATGTTAAGCAAATATATAGATCTTTACCCCAAAGAGAAATTCACTAGCTCTCCCGTGAATTTAGCTTTTTACTTTTACTGTAGCTAGTTCTTTCTTTTCACTTTCTACAATTAAGTAATCGTGAGAAAGGAGAAAATACTTACTTGAGGAGATGATGCCCCCACATGTTAGGCGAGGAGGATCCGTCTCATCTCATAGTTCTACTCGGAACTCGGTCCGGACCCCTTCGCTGTCGCTAGGGGTGCGCCATGCTTCTTCGGATAACTTTTCCTCTCGGAGAGATAGTCTAGAGGATGACATAGCTACTATTCTGGGTAGTTCTTCGAGGGGAGCATCAACGCGGTCTTCTCATACTAATTCTCTTAGGATGAATCATATCCGAGAGGTATTCATGGGTCGGGGATCTTACACCCTTGTGGATCAATCTTCGGTCCTTAAAGTGCTTCTATTGAGTCCCTCGAAGTTAATGGGGCGAGGCCGTGTCGGGACTGCCGCGAGCAATGAACACGCGGGATCCATTATAACTCTCTTTGCTGAGTATAATATGGATTATACTAAGTACGATGTACTTGTACCGTTCTACGATCAGAGGGCTTATGATCCCCCCTCGGGCTATTTAACAGTGTATTGTGATCAGGTACGTTATGAGCTACGAGTATTTTTCCACCCTTTTTTCCAAACTCTCTTTAGCTATTGGCAGCTATGTCCCAGTCAGTTAACTCCGAACTCCTACCGTCACCTGGTGGGGTATATTCTTTGTTGTGAGCTCTTGAATCTCCCTATGACTCCTCATCGGTTGGGGGCTATTTTCTCCTTACGCCCCTATCCGGGTGGTCCTTTATTTAGCATGTTCTATCGGGAAAACATTAGAGCCTTCACTCGTGTATCCAACCCTTGCTCTCGTAGAGGGGATTGGAGGCGAAGGTTCTTTTTTGTTCGTCCGAAGGGCCAATCGGCTAATTCATAGGGAGTACCTCTCCGATGGGGTTTAGGGTACGTTACCCCCACCTCCAAGACTGTGGTGCGGGAGGGGGATATGCTGTCTCACTCCGGGTTGTTCTCGGGATCTTATGACGTGAGCAGTTTGTTAGAATTCCCTGAATCCATGATCTTGGCGCGACTTCAAGAAGGGGTAGAGGCGTTCAATCTCCCTGTTCAGCCGTTTTGCCATAATTTTTATTTTCGTAAGTTATTCCTCAGGTCTTTATCATCCATAGTGCTTTTATCCTCTTCGGGCCCATAATATGTTCTTCTTTTGTGACAGGTTCAGAGATGGCCGCATTTGCGATTGAACCTTTTGACAAAGCTTTTTTGACACAAACATCATATGATGATTACCTTTTATCGGAAGACGGTGATTCCGATCAGCGGAGCTTTTAAGAGGTGACAAGTCTTTCCTCGGAGAGAGGGAATCAGAGGGCTTCGCCTATCGCAGCCCCCCAGTGAACATTCGAGCTCCTGCTGTTGGGGAAGATCCAATCTCCACTCTTCTCCGAATGGAGTTTCCAATTCCTCAGCGGATGTTGCGTCCTTCTCCTTTGTTAGAGGTTGGTGTTATTAATATGGTAGAGGAGGATCTCTCCCCTTCTGTTCCGGGCGGATCCCAACCCTTAGGGGAGGGACCGGATCGTGTTGCTCGTCCACCGCTCGAGGGAAATCCTCTCCTCGTAGGGGCGCCATTTCTCGGAGAGCATGGTTCCGTTCCTATTTCCCCTTCGGTCACAGACTTTTGCTGGAATTTTTTGAGCGGTCTTTTAAATGCCCCAGATTGTGAGCTAATGAAGATTCTCCCTCTATCAAGCCTTCAGGATTTGGCCTGCAAGGATTTGTGCGAGGTATAGCAGTTTTTATTCGTTCTATCTAATACTAACCTGGTTTATCATCTGGGTGGTAACGACCTGTCTTTATGCAGCTTTATATGATTCTGAATGCCATTGGACCCCGAGGAGATTCCTCTTCTGATCTCGACTTGGTCTGTCACCATCGGGATGAGCTGGAGAAGTATTTGTTAAGGCTCACGAAGAGATATCTCATTTGATCGCTGAAAGGGAGACCGCTAGAGATGTTCCTAGAGAAATATTGCAATCCGAGAGGAATAAATCTTGGGAGCTGGAGCACCAGTTGGTGCTTGAAAAGGCCCGGGTCCTGGGTTTAGAGAGGAGGATGGAAGCCTTGAAGGACCAGATTCGGTTTTCCGACGAGCGGTTGCTGTGTGTCACGAGGGAGAGAGATGTGGCTAATCAACGACTGCTGGTGACTACTAGTACCCACGAGGTGGCCCTAGTAATGGCCAGGTTCAAGCAGTGTTGGAAATAGTGGGTCCATCTAGCCCTCGTGAGTCCCTTTAGGGAGAGATGCATCATCTGGTATGTATAGGCTATCGGTTGTGTTGAGATGCGGTTCAGGCTTTGCCAGGGTTTCCCTCGGGTTTGGTCCTTCCAGAACTTGACATCCGTAGGGTCTTTACGGAATATTCTTTAGCGTTTGAGGATTCAGTAGTTCCGATAAGTGATCCGGTTTCTTTATCCGTGGAGCACCATCGTCGTCTTGTCCGGGAAGGGAAGCGTCCAATCGAGGATGCTTAGTGTAGGCGGGGATAACGTTAATCTCTTTGTACCGGATGTAATCCAATATCCCTTTGGGGGTGATGATTTGCTATTAGTACTAACTGTTTTGCTCTAGTTGTTTGTATTAGATGGCTCATCGGGGTCAGATTGCTGTGATCACATTCTTGTAGAGTCATCATTTTGTTTTGCAATATTTTTCTTTTGATCTTTGTATCGGAGCCCTCTATATATAAAAACAACTTTTTATTTATGTACAAATGTTGCATTACATTAAGCATAATACTTCCTAAGATTGATTGAGTTCCAGGTGTTGCTAAGTACTGCGCCTTCGGAGTTGGCGAGAAGATAGGTTGCGGGTCCCATAATTCCCGTTATCTTATAGGGTCCTTCCCATGGGGATCAAGCTTGCCTACGTTCTTAGAAGCTCCAATCCGCTTCATTACTAAATATCCAACTTGAAAGGTTCGAGGTTTTACCTTAGCGTTGTAGTAGCGTGACATCTGGGCTTTGTATTCTTCCATCCGAATGGCTACTCGATTCCTCTTCTCTTCAAGTAGATCAAGGGCCAAGGCTATGTTGGAACTGTTGGTCACTTCCTCGTACTCTCGGACTCGCCAACTTTCTATGGAGACTTCCGAGGGCAGGACTGCTTTGCAACCATAGGCTAGGCTGAAGGGAGTTTCGCCTATATCGATGCTTTGCGTGGTCCGATAGGCCTATAGTATGCCAGGTATTTCTTCAACCCACTTGGCCTTATGCCAATCGAGTCGGGCCTTCATGTTCTTCAGAAGGGTTCGATTAGTCTTCTCTACCTGTCCATTTGCTTGGGGATATCCCATCGAGATAAAGCGGTGTTTGATTTCCCAGTGGTCGCACCACTTTTCTAACTATTGGTTCGTGAACTGTAGGCCATTATCACTTACCAGGTTTCGAGGGATGCCGAAGCGGCACATAATATTTCTCCATAGGAAGTTGATGATGGCGCCCGCGGTGATTCGAGCTAAGGGTTCCGCTTCTACCCATTTAGTGAAGTAGTAAACTGCCACGAGTAGGAATTTCTTCTGGCCAGCATCGGGGATGAGTGGGCCCACTATGTCTATGCCCCACTTGGAGAACGGCCAAGGGGTCAAATGGGGTTCCCACGGGGCTATGGGCTGATGGACCCGAGGGGCGTAAGCTTGGCACGGTTTACATCTTTCGGCATAGGTTTTGCTATCTTTTGCCATTCTGGGCAAGTAATAACCTTGTCGGATCAGGCGTCCGGCCATGCTTTTGCCGCCGGTATGGCTTCCGCATGTTCCCTCGTGAGTTTCTGCCAGGGCTAGTTGAGCCTCTTCCTCATTAAGGCATCGGGCGTAGGGGCAAGAATAAGTCATTCAGAACAGTATTCCATCTTTGAGGAAGTATCTAATGGTTTTCTTGGACATTGTCCGTTGTATGGCTTTGTCCATGGAGTACCCTTCTGGATCTTGTAAGTAGGCTTTGATTGGGGTCACCCAACTGGTCGGGGGATCCATAGTGGCATTCACGTCATTACCTTCGGTCTTCTCGGACTCATTGATCTGGAGTAGAGTGATCCTTCGGGTATGGACAACAACCATCTAACTGGCCATTTTAGATAAGGCATCTGCTTCCTAGTTTTCTCCTCGCGGGATTTGGGTGACTTTGCACTAATCGAACCATTCTTGTCTTTGGTGGACTACCCGGAGGTAATCCTGCATTCTTTCATCTTTGACTTCGTACGAGCTATTAACTTGTTGAACAATCAGCTGAGAGTCACTATGAACGAGCACTCTTCTCATTCCCCCTTCCCGAGCAAGTCTCATTCCAATCAAAAGGGATTCGTACTCAGCTTCGTTGTTGGAAATGGGGTAGTCAATTATGACTGCGAAGTGAGTCTCTCCTCTTCTACATCTTGGTTTACAAATAATATTCCTGCTCCTCCGTGTGTGCTTACAGAGGATCCATCTACATAGGCATGCCACAGGGACTCCTTCTCCTCGGACCCGATGCATGTCAATTCCATTACAAAGTCTGCCAAGACTTGTGCTTTGATGGAAGGTCTCGGGGCGTAGGAGATATCATACTCAGTAAGTTCTACCGCCCATTTTATCAACCTTCCCGATGACTCGGGTTTATTAAGAATCGCCCTTAGAGGGTGTTTTGTTAACGCAGTGATCGGGTGGGAGAGGAAATAGGGGCGTAGCTTACGCGCTGTGGTAACCAAAGTTAGGACAGGCTTTTCAGTCAGGGTATACCTGGTTTCCGCTCCAAGGAGAGTTTTGCTGACGTAGTACATCGGATGATGCTCTCTGTCCTGTTCTTTGACTAATACAGCACCGATGGCCTCTTCTCCGACCGATAGATAAAGGAAGAGTTCTTCTTGAGGTAAAGGTTTTACCAACAAAGGAGGTTTCAACATATATATTTTTAATTCTTCGAGGGCTTCTTCGCACTAGGAGGTCCATTGGAATTCCTTAACATTTCGGAGTATTTTGAAAAAGGGGAGTCCTTTTTCTGCTGATTTAGAAACGAATCAGCTCAAGGAGGCCATTCTGCCTGTTAACTTTTGAACGTCTTTGACAGTCTTCGGGGTGGGTAGTCCCACAATAGCCTCCGCCTTCTCGGGATTTACTTCTATTCCTTTCTTTGTGACCATGAATCCTAAGAATTCCCTCATCGGATGCCAAAGAAGCACTTTCTAGGGTTAACCTTCATTCCGAAATTATCCATAATGAGCAATGCCTTCCGTAGGTCCTCTAGGTGCTCTTCGGCAGTGTTACTTTTAACCACCGTATTGTCCACATAGATCTCTACCGACTTTCCGATAAGTCCTGCGAACATAAGACTTACCAGCCTTTGGTAAGTGGCTCCGGCGTTTTTAAGTCCGAAGGGCATTACCAAGTAGCAGAATGTGCCTGCGTCAGTAATGAAGCTAGTCTTGTCCTGGTCTGCTACCGCCATCGGGATTTGATTGTACCCATGGTCCCCGTCTAGGGTTGACAAGAGTACACATCCAGCAATGGAGTTGACTAGGTGATCTATACTGGGCAAGGGATAACAATCTTTCGGGCAGGCTCAGTTGAGATCAGTGAAGTCAACACACATCCGCCATCTCCCTCCATGCTTGGGAACTAGCACAACATTAGCTAACCATTCCGGATAGATGACCTCTCGAATTTGCTTCAGGCTGAGAAGGCATTGTATTTCCGAGCGAATGATTTTATTACGCTCGGGTCCCATCTTTCTCTTTTTTTGTTGGATAGGCTTAACACCAGGTTTCACATTAAGAAAGTGCTGACATACCTTGTCACTGATTCGCCCGGGCGGCCCTCCTTCCCATGCAAAGAGGTGATGAAATTGTTGGAGAACAGAGGTCAGCTGGGATTCCACTGCGGGTTCCATGTTGGTGCCCATCTTAATCACCTTTTCAGGGTGTCCTTCCACTAATTCTACTATCTTTAATTCTTCTACAGGTTGAACCCGAATCTCTTCTGCTTTGCGCTTCTTATTGCTTCCGAGGGCGAATTTGTCCCCTTCCGAGGGAATAATGTTCATGCGGCATTCTCTGGCCTTAGATTGGCTTCCTCGGACTTCTCCGATACCTGAAGGGGTGGGAAATTTTACCTTAAGATGTAGGGTAGAGGGGATTGCTTCGAAAGCTCGGATGGATGGCCTTCCGCATATAGCGTTGTATGTTCGTGACGAGGACTCCACTACCTAAAATTTGATAGGTTCCGTTCTTCGAAAGGCTCCCTCTCCCCATGACATTGGAAGGATCACGGTTCCAAGGGTGCGACAAGCTTCTCCGGAAAAACCTACTAAGGGAACGTCCGCTATTTCCAGCTGTTCTTTTTTCAATCCCATAGCCAGGTAAGTAGGAAGGAATAAGACATCCACAGAGCTGCCCGTGTCAATGAGGATCCGCTGGGTTGCAAATCCGTGGATAACGGCCATGACTACTAAGGGGTCTTCGTGGGGATAAATTATACCCTTCAAGTCCTCGGACCATAAAGTAATGCTGGGTAGCTGTATTCCTTGAATGGAGCACACATGAGGTCCTTGTTCTGTTCGTCTGGCTTCTTTTATATATTTCTTCTTACCTTGGGGCGCTATTGAGATATCTCCTCCCTTGATCATGTTGATTGTTCGTCCCGATGGGGCGTTATCTTTGTACAATTCTGGTGGAGGGGGTAAATTCCGATGTCCCGTCGTCCTTTCTCGTGTGTTCCATTGACGTTCCTCTGTCCACTCCCGGGGTCGCCTACGCTTCGAGGTTCTCTCCCGAGACTGGTGGTATTTTGTGGTCCTCCCTCGTGACCGATGGCTAGGAGTTGCTTCTTCTTGTTCCCCTCGTGACCGCTTCCATACATTTGCTTTGGGTTCTTCAGGGTTATTTTCTTTAAGGTAATTCTTCAAGTATCCCGCTTCTAGAAGGCGAAGCACTTCTCTACGAAGGGTAGTGCATTCTTCGGTGGTGTGCCCATAGGTTTTATGGTATTTACAATACTTACCCGTGTTCTTGTCTCGATTAGGGAATTTGGCCGGTAGAGGCCAATGCAACTCGTTGTTGCCTCTCATTACATTGAGTACCTCCGGGGAAGGAATAGTCATTGGGGGTAGTGGTACGGGTCGAAGGAATTTTTTGACTATACCGCCCTCTTCTTTACGTTGGTTGAGTTTTCCTTCTTTGCCCTTTTCCTTAGCTTTTGCTTCCCTCTCGGCGCGCTTTAGGTGTTCATTGTCGTCTTGTTCCATGCGCTTCTTCGTACCTTCCGCTTCTTCCATTAAGATGTAGACTTCAGCCTTTTGCATGAGTTCATTCATGTCCGTGACACGATTTACCATGAGATATCGGAAAAAATCCCCTGTTCGAAGCCCCTGAGTTAATATGTCGGCTAGGATAGTTGGGCTGATGTTAGGGACATCCAAAGCCTCGTCCGTGAAACGTTTTATATACCCTCATATGGGCTCATCTTTCTGCTGTTTGATCGTGAAGAGATGAGTAACGGATTTGGGATATCGTCGATTGCAAGCAAATTGTCGTACAAATAGATGAGCTAGTCGGTCAAAACTCGTCACAGAGCTAGGCGGAAGGTGAGTAAACCAAGCTTGAGCTCGTCCTCCGAGGGTAATACGAAATACGCGGCATAAGACATGATCTAGAGCAGAGGATAGATCCATTCCGACCAGATATTGATGGATATGGTCTTGTGGATCCTTTCCATTAGCTTCCCCCGTGTATAAGCGAACGTTAACAGGCCGCATCCCCGGAGGGACAGAAGCTAAGGCAATTTCAGGAGAAAAAGGGGAAGTTTTGAACGTGGAATCTTTTTTAGGGGCCATGGTTTTCTTAATATCACTTAATTCTTTGCGCAGGCCATCCATCACTCCCCATAAGGTATGATCACTATTTCCACGATATTTCGAGGGGCGGGAAACTTCTCTCCCTTGGCCCCTCCTCGGGATTCTTTCATAACTAACGTACCTTTGTGATTCTTGCGGGGGTTCGTGGCGCCAGGGGATGGGAGTAGGGCTCCATCCCGCATAGGGCGTACCTTCTTCCGATGGGAGATTTCTATGCCCATGAGAGACAGAGAACCAGTTCCTGAAGTTTTCCCCTGTTTGTTGCCCTCGTGTAGCTGTAGCATCTACAAGTCTCTCATAGACAGAGCGAGAAATATTAATAAAATCTCTAGTACCTGATTGGTAGTTCGACAAAGTTTCCTCCGAGTCGCTGCGGCGGGTTTGAAGACTTTCGCTTTCGAACAGATCATCCATCGTAATCAAAGTTTGTTGAATTCCCTCGAGGACAGATATTATGGCGTTCCCACAGACGGCGCCATTTTGTTAACAGGTTGGATATTATTCCCTATTTAACGGATTTATTTGAGGTTGGAACGCCCTGCCCGTGATTCGAGAAACAATGATTTTATAGAAGATAACGATGCGAGAATATTCTTTCCTTTATTCACTGAACTTCACTTCTCAATTTTGTATGTAAGATTGTATGTGTCCGTCCGAAGTTATCTTTCCTCAATCGATCACCTCCCTTTATATAGACTTTGTTAGGGACAGATGTCGTTATGCATGTGTTTAGTAAGTACATGTGTCGTAATATGGGTACATGTGTAAAAAGATAAGATTAGGTATATCTTAAGTCTACTAGATGCTGACTAAGATAATCTTTGCCTCTTCCAAGGTCTCCGAGGGTCTCCGAAGGGCTGTTTCTTCGAGATGTTAGTTTCACGAGGGGCTCTATATTTGGTGATGATCTGATGGACCGGTTTAGGATCTTCTTCGGGTGGTGTTGTTGCTTTGGTAGAGGTTTATTCTGGTGTAGGGACTTCTGTATGTGTTCTCCGAGGGGTATTTTCATCTTGGTCTTGGGTTCTGTAGGTTGGGCATGATTTCCAAGGGGTTTGATTTGATCTTTGGGGTCTTGACGTGATCTCCGAGGGCTTGACTTGATCTCCGAGGGCTTGATTTGATCTCCAAGGGCTTGACTTGGCCTTTGTGAAGTAGTATTTTTAGTGTCCAAGCCCTCGTAGAATGTCTTCCAACATTTCTTGTGTTTAGACATGGTTTTATTCTTGAATTTGGTCTTCGTAGTGATGTTCCGAGGGCAGTTTATGTTGAGGAGTGTTCAGCAAGGAAGTATTGTCGCAAGATTATGGGACTCGGGGTCCTTTGTGGTCCCTCTTGGCGCATTGATGGATATCGAAGTCGCGCGGATCCATCGGGGTTTGCTCTTTTTCCGATGACGCGTCGATATCTATTTTTAATTCATCGCTGACTTTCCAAGGGACGCTTAAATGCCTCTTCGGATATTCCTTCGTTCTATTTTAGGTCAGTGACCGAGGGGTTTGGTAACATCCGAGGGGCCTCCTTATTTAGGAGTGGGTACATCTCATCGGAAGTACTCGTGACAATAGTATTGTCCGTGTATTATTTCCTATATTTATGAATAATATGTCATTTTAGTCTCATATTTATTTTTTATGGTTAACAACATTGTTGTTGTTAGTCGGAAAGGAACAGATTCCGAGACAAATCGACGGCGTGTTGAAGAGCTGGAGGAGAAATAAGGCAACGACTGTGATGAAGAGAACCATTTCTTTCTTCTTCTTCTTCTTCTTATTATTATTATTATTATTATTATTATTATTATTACTCAATTCACTAATTTGTTTTTTAGTTTTTATTATTTTAAGTGATGGGTCTATTTTACCCCTTACGGGTCACGTGAGTCATGCACGTGAGAGAATAATCTAAGAATATTTCGGTAAAAATGTGATCGGAACATGCACTAAACCAACTCGCACAAACGACTAAAGTTTAGGGGGCACTAGTGCTAAAATGAAAGTTTTGACCTTGTACAGTAAAAAGTACCATAGTTTGGGAGGTTCGATAGAATTATCCCATTAATTAATCATATAGAGCAGAAGGAACCGGTAAGGCTATTTTTATCATTTTGCTTGCCTAGCCCATAACTAGTGTTGGAGAGTGAATTGAAATTTAGCGGGTAGCAAAGTGAATATTAAATAAATAAATGGCTCTCATTTGACAAGATTTATATTTCCAACCATGTGCGATCGAGATAACTTAATGTATGGTGTATTAGTAATGGGTTGTTAATATTGAGGGCATACTGTTTTCAGTAACCATGCACGTCTTATAGTGCTAAATGCTAATCTTTTGGTAGTTTTAGAATTCGAAAATAAGAAAAGATACAACAAAACAATTGGACAATCATTTGACAAGTACACTGCAGTCTGCAATTCCTGAAGCATTTCAACATGAATAGGCCGTACATACATGATATTCCCAATTTCAATCCAGTTCATCCACGATTTATAATGTTACTCAACTTTAAACTCGGCTCTAAAAATTATAGTTTATTAAGCACATTATTATACTACTAGGATACTTCGGGCTATGGCCAGCAAAAGCAAATGAACGTATCACTTGTCCTACAGGGCACGGTTTTGTTCCCTGCATTCATGACAAAACATCATCAATGAATCTAAAAAAATTTATCATTCTAATAGTGATAACAATGGCGATAAAATATACAAATAAACTTAAGTTTTCACCTTAGTCGAGGCACTTCTGTTGTTGACGTTGGAGGACACGGTGGTGGCGGTGGAGGAGGACATGGAGTTTTCGGTGTTGGTGGTGGTATGGTAACTGGTGGTTTTGGTGGAGATATCGTGACTGGTGGATGAACGACGGGAGGATAAAGAACGGGAGGATTCGGAAAGATTGGAGGGTGAACGAAGGGAGGTTCGGGTAGGGCCGGAGGAAGGAAAATGGGAGGTTTGGGAAACATTGGAGGGTAAATAATGGGAGGTTTAGGCATGAGTGGAGGATGGAAAAAGGGAGGTTCGGGTAGGATTGGTGGGTGGACGAATGGAGGATTGGGCATGTATGGAGGATGGATTATTGGGGGTTTAGGCTCGATTGGAGGGTGGACAATGGGGGGTTGGGGTGGTGTTGGAGGATGCACAAAAGGAGGCTTAGAGGGTGGTGCGTACGTGGGTGGTTTTTCTACAGGTGGTTTAGGCGTGGTCGGTGGATGGACTACCGGAGGATTGGATGGTGGTTTGGGTGTGTATGTGGGTGGTTTAGGAGTGTATGGGGGTGGTTTTACTGGAGGTTTGATTGGGGTTGGAGGATGAACAATGGGAGGCTTAGAAGGTGGTTTTGGTGTGTATGCGGGTGGTTTTTCTACCGGAGGTTTTGGTGTGGTTGGTGGATGGACCACCGGAGGATTGGATGGTGGTTTAGGTGTGTATGTTGGTGGTTTAGGAGTGTATGGGGGTGGTTTTACTACTGGAGGTTTGAGTGGAGTCGGAGGATGGACAATGGGAGGCTTAGAAGGTGGTTTTGGTGTGTATGTGGGTGGCTTAGGCGTGTACGGAGGTGGTTTTACCGCCGGAGGTTTAGGCGGGAATGGAGGGTGGACAAAAGGAGGCTTGGAGGGTGGTTCGGGTGTGTAGGTGGGTGGTTTTACATAGGGTGGATATTTTGGAGGCAATTTAGGAGGTATTGGAGGAGGAATGGGATTTGTGCACTCTGGGCATGCATGAGAAATTATAAGCGATCCTAGGTTGAAAAAAAGGATTAGCACTTGGGCAATGCTATATTTGCCCATGTTTTAGATCGTTGCTACAAATTATGAACGCACCAATTCTTTATTTATAGTGACACGGGCAAGTGTTCCAATGCTACATAAACTATGTGCTGTACCTAAACAAGACATTTTTTGCCTATAAATAAAAAAGAGTCATTGTTCTTTCCTATTATTTCTGATTATTGAAACATAAATTTACTGTGTAACATGATTTAGACTGTCCCACCACAATCTTTTCTATTTTGTGTTTATACCAAATTATTTAGAGCCAAACTTTAACCAAAATAATAAATCAATTTGAGCCAAATAGTTGATCAGGTTTCTTGTATAAGTCTGAAATAGTTAATAATCTAATAAAAAATTGACCATATATATGACTCCTTATATATATACACACGCAATCATTTATTTCACGGCCACCATCATTGTGTAAAATCGTCTTATACTTTTGCTTTTATTTTATAAATTTCGAAGTTACTTCTCTTGTCACTTTTATTTTTCTTTTTTCGTTTTTTTTATGATAAGCAGAATTTTATTGAAGAAGAAAGTACTTCTCTAAATTACAAAGGTGGACATGAACCCAAACGACAAAGGAAAACATGAATTTCCTTCTAAAACTTTTCATATCCAAGCTTACTTGAACTTTTTCTCAAGTTCTAAAATCTTTGTCAAAGTTTTGAAGCATGCACATTAGTAAAATCGAGCTTAAATCATAGATATCGTTGACACCTAAACAATTATATTATCACACTAAATTAAACAATAGTCTGAAATCAAGTTGATAGCATTAGCACTCTTTAATTATGTATTCCGCGTTCTGTATTTGTGATGGCTAATTACACATAAACCACACATAAATTGCAAGATCAGTTCCATAAATATATGAAGTCCAAATCAAGTTGGGACGCCTATTGTTCTTTTTAAACTCCATATTTCAAACCTTGCAGGATGAGATCTTGACATTTGAAAGACTATGTAACTAATCCGTGAGCAATCAAATTAAATTATATACCCTTAAAATCATATCCAACTAATAGTTTTGCTTTAGGAACAGTCTACGCGTTAATGTATAAAATAATTTACCCTTGCTCAAAGACAAAACACTGGATTATTAGGTGACAAACATATCATTAATTACATTAATTATAATTGAAAATCATCAAAAGGATCTTCCATTAAAGTTGTCGGCAACATCCTGAAATTAAGCTGTATTATAGTTTATAAGTTAGGATCTCGATATTTGTCAAATTATGGTATTGTTTATGTTGTAATAATGAAAAGGTGGCAAGCACAACCTTGCATGTTTCAAAAATTGAACACAACACGAAATATCTTCACTTACTACGTTGAAATGTGAGACTTACCTATGGCAATTATTGATACATTATTAGCATAACCATACTGACAAGTAAAATTTCAACTTTGGTTTATAATTAATAGGCCTAGTCCCGCTTTTTGTGACCTTTTTCTTTAATTATTTATTATTATTAATGCCAGTCAACATCATATCCTTATACATGATCTTTCATATCCCACTGTTACGCATATAGATACAGTGTACTAAATGGCCATTATATTATTTGGTCATTGTAAACAACATAAGTTAAGGATTAAGGGCACTTGGATGTTCCCTTGGAGTTCTTCATGTCCCTATAACAAGGGCACTCGTCCTTATTCCCATAAGTTCCCGATGGAACACAATGACACTTCTCGCAACATATTCCGCAGTACTTGAGGCATCGGTCTTGTCGCCCAGCCTTCGAGCATCGAACTGCACACTTTGAGTCGCAGAAACTCGAATCGTCGTCTGCCATTGTCGTTTGAATCATTGAGGAGGCGAAAACGAGAACAATTGTGATGAAAGCAAGAATCCCCAGTGTCAACTTGCCCATTCTTTCCTGAATTGTTTTTGCACAAACCTAGTTAAATATAATTACTCTATCTCTAGTTTATTTACCGTTTAAGGTAAATAAAAACTACTGGCTTGAAAGATAATTTGACGCAATACTACATTTTCCACATAATTGGTTATGCTCGAACATTAGCTATGACTTATAGGTTTAATTAGATATTTAGATCAAGGTATTAATTAGTACTCGTAGTTAAACCCAACAACTAAAGCAATTCGATGATACAAGAACATATCGATGAAAATGATAAAAGGCACAAAAATTCATTGCTCAGATTGTTAGAAAGACTAATGTTTAAGACCTCACAATAATGATTTTTCTCTATTTTCAACGAATCATCTTAATGTTCACTATATAAAGAGGCTATTTATATTAAAAAAACCGTAATCTTGATTGTAGTTTTACACAAACACCACGTGACACTCCGAAAAAGATGTTACCCCTCGGAGCCATCATCACTAAATCCTCAAGCCGGGGCTACCCTCTCCGACCCGTAGTCATAATTCTTTAGTTTGAACTTTGAGCCGTAGTGAGTCTAGAATTAATTTACAATACTTCAAACTCTACGACTCAAAAAAGTATAGCTTGTGTGTATGACTAATTGCGATACGTTAGTGAAAAATTCTGCCAAGAAGAAAAGGGATTATCAACTAGAACCAAATTATATCAACTGAAAAAATCAACCCGAGGTACCTGAAATATATCCTTAAATTAGCAGACAAATTTCGGAAAAACCTGAAGCTATATACTGTCTGTAAATCTCGACCAAGATGTAATATTAATGCAAGAATCAGCACATTGTGGGTTTTAATTTATATAGAGATTTTAGTAAATCATCTATAAGGTTGGTGGTTGCGCCACGCATGCATTATGCGTAAATATGTACTATTCCTTTGCTTGCAATTTATTTTTACGTGACATGAGATGCAACTGATTTTTGGGGTCCTTTAATCTCTCTACTTTAGCCATTTGCCGTTGTTTGTTGCCACTAGAATTTGCTCAAAACTTGCACGTTATGGCTCAGCTAGTTGGTAGATTAGATGGATCTAGAATTTTGGTCTAGATTGATCGACTCTCTACTATCGCAATGATGTCACGTAGGCAAAGATATCGAGTGAGAAAATATTGGAGTCCATTACTCTAGTATAAGAACCGTTTTTTATTTCACTTTACTAAGTTTCGTAAGTTTAATTTTGTAAATTTAGAATACAACTGGTGACAAAAAAAAAAAAAAACTTAAAGTAAAAGCCCCATAATTTTAACGTGGTTTAATCAAAATCCAATTAATGCGGCAGCACTTGTATTCAAACAATTCAACTACGCACAAAACTTATAATAATTAAGACATTAATTAATCTTTTATCAGCTCGAAAAGTTATCGTAAAATATAAAAACCTACCATGTGTTATTTGGCATTAGCTAAAAAAATTATGTGTTATTTTTATTAGTAAAACCTCCATGTGTTATGTATAATTATCACATTCGACCCATTTTCCTTTTCAGCTTTGACTTGAAATAAGATGACATATTTCCCCTTCTATAGGTTTCAGAAATAAACTCCTATTTCATTATTCATTACCTTTAATGGTTATCAAACTATAGTTGGAAATTTAATTTGTTATTTAATAGGTTTTTATATCTTTATCTTTAGTTAATATTAAGGACGAAATATTAAAAATGCCCGATAACTTTACAAAAAAAGTTAAAATGCCCGTTTTTTTCGGGCCTTGCAAAAATATCCTGTATGTTTTAAAAAATCTTTCAAAAATGCCCGATGCGCTTATTCGGGCTAAAACTGCCTACGTGGTGGTACAGTGGCTGCCACGTCAATAAACTGCCCCGCCACCTCATATTTTTAGTTTAAAAATATTTTTTAAACAAACCCTTCTAATTTTAAATATTGTATTTGCACCCCAAAGTAAATTGCGCTTTGCACCCCAATATATATATAAATAATAAACATATATATAAACATATATATAACTATTTTGTTAAAATAATATATATATAAATAATAAAAATAAACATATATATAAATAATAATAAGAATAACAAACATAGATAAATATAATTAAAAAAAGGGTCATATATATATAAACATATATGTAACTATTTTGTAAAAATAATAAATATACATATATATTAATAATAATAATAGTAATATATATATATATATTAATAATAAAGATATAAACATATATATATAACTATTATATAAAAATAAAAAAATAAAAAGATTAAAAAAATACAATAATCATCATCTTCATCCCGTTCGCCCCCCCGTCGCCGCCGAGCACCACCATCAACATCGATTCTGCCGCCGAGTACCACCACCAACATCGATTCCGTCGCCGAGCACCACCATCAACACCTGCAAATTTCCAGCGTCTTCCGTTGTCAGCACCTGCGATTTCGGCCCCGCCACCGTGTGGATCGTGAAAACACTATCCGACGAGCTCGTGAAGTTCGCAAACATCGCATTGCAAAGCGTAATCGAGCAAGATACGACCGCAATCGACATCGAATTGTAACGGTATTCAATCTTTTTGTTCGGATTTTTGACGGAGATTGTGAGATTGAGCTTGGTGGTGAGGTGAATTTAGTCGTCGGGGGCGGTGGTGGTGAGGTTGAAGGCGGTGAATTTGACGAAATCGATGTTGGTGGTGGTACTCGACGGCGGAATCGATGTTGATGGTGGTGTTAGGCAACGGAAGGTGGTGGTGCTCGGCGGCGGTGGGAGGGCGAACGGGATGAAGATGATGATTATTGTATTTTTTTAATCTTTTTGTTTATTTATTTATTTTTATATAATAGTTATATATATGTTTATATCTTTATTATTATTAATATATATATTTGTTTATTACTATTATTATTAATATATATATGTATATTTATTATTTTTACAAAATAGTTACATATATGTTTATATATATATGACCCTTTTTAATTATATATATATGTTTATTATTATTATTATTATTTATATATATATTATTTTAACAAAATAGTTATATATGTTTATTATTTATATATATATATATATTGGGATGCAAAGTGCAATTTATTTTGGAGTGCAAATATAATTTTTAAAATTAGAAGGGTTTGTTTAAAAAATATTTTTAAACTGAAAATATGACGTGGCGAGGCAGTTTATTGACGTGGCAGCCACTGTACCGCCTAGGCAGTTTTAGCCCGAATAAGGGCATCAGGCATTTTTGAAAGATTTTTTAAAACATACTGGACATTTTTGCAAGACCCGAAAGAAATGTGCATTTTAACTTTTTTTGTAAAGTTAGCGGACATTTTTAATATTTTGTCCTAATATTAACGTAAAGAAACACAAATATCTTTGTATGCATATTAATAATTAAATCTTATTAACAGAGGTATAACATCAAATTTTACTCAATTTTGAAGCATGTAATCAGAATACTCAGCCAATTAAATAATAATAAAAAAGTTTAATTCCAATCATCTTCTTTTCATCTCCACTTCCTTCGTCTCCCCGCCGCCGTCCGCATACGGCTGTAGGTGGTTGCTCAAAAGCAACTTTTTCCTCAATTTAATTTTGATTCGCAATGTTGTGCTCCACTTCACAAATTTATTTAACCCTGCCTTGATGAGTTTATCAACTGCTTGCTTTGGAAATCTTGGTGGAGGGTAAGAACCCTGTTAAAATCTCGATATTCTAAATTATAGGCAATCTTTGGATATATGAATTTTGCCACTTCCCAACAAATAGATTTCCCGATATTCCTCCAAGGCAGGCGCCTCACACAGGTTTTGTATTCTTCTGTCAAAGATAGCAATATCAATTCACCAATTGATCCATTCTTTGAATGTTGCTTTGATCAAGATTCGTATGGCTCCAATACGGATCCATGACATCTTCTGAGCAACCTTCCTATTGAGACGACTTAGTTCCTCCTTAATTTCATTCATAGGAACTAATTGCATTTTCATCACATTATGCTTGTTAGTTCCATCGGGAACGCTATTTCTCCTGCAGTAACCTTGTAGATAATGTGATGTTTTCGTTGCCTAAGGCTTAGCTGCGCCAGGGATCTCTCCATCTTTGCGATCGTGAAACCATCGTAAACGTGGAGTTTCGTATCCTCTCGCATAATTCTCATCAATCCTCGCCTGTGAAAAGAATCTAGACATATCTTCTTGCACTTCCTGGCGGAAGATTTCCTCGTCTTCGGTTTGAGTTTGAGTCTGATTCTAATTTCGAAGACTCATCTTGACACTCATCTTCTTCGTATATACTTTCGTCTGAAGGGAGACCCTCAGACTGGTATACTTGAACGAGGTCCTGATAATAGACAGCTTCTTCAATTTTCTAGTGTTGCCTCAAACTGCCTATAACCTCTTTTTTGATTATCAGTTCCATCTGTTGAGATGTGTCTCTTAGACCCACATGTCCAACAGTTACAGTCCTTGAAACTTTTGTTGGCTCTTGTATGTGCTCGTCTGAAAGTTTTTCTTGCTGACGTTCTACTTGTGCTTCCATGGTTGGAAGTTTTTCGTGCTCGATTAGGTCCTGATCTTTGAACCGATTTGTAACTGCAAGCCTTTTGTTTTGACCAAAATCTCCATGGTTTCCACGAATACCTTTTGATGAGGCTTCCTCCTCTTTGCTTATAGAGATGATCTCTATGTTTCCTCATTTTATGCTTTTGAGGAGTTCTTATGACTATAGGAATGTCATTAGTGTTGTAACAAAGGTGAACTGATTGGTTGATTCCTCTCAGTCTCTTGTAACTCTTCTAGATTGCTGCCTTCTGGCACCATTCGCTCAACTTGTCCTTGAGAAATGACACTCGTCGAGCTATAGCGTCCATTGCTTCTGCTGTGTATTTGCATAGTAGCATTTCCCTCCATGGGCTTGGTATCTTCGTGAAGAACAAAGGGATCGCCGTGTCTTCACTAATTCGATTTTTCCATTTGTACTCGATAAAGAGTTTGATGTATGGATCGATGTTTCATATATCATGAAACTCTAAACTATAAAACATGAAATTGTAAGATGTTCTGGAAACAATGTTGGATGGATGTTGTGTCAACATCCAGAGGACAACATTGAAGCTAGAAACATTCTTAACCTGAAATATTGTTCCAAAATTCGAGAACATGAGTAAAAAGTTCTGGATTAAATGTTGGATTGATGTTGAGCCAACATCCACGGGACAACGTTGAAACCAGAAACTATACTGCAATCTATCTTTAACTACTTTATTTAAGTTTTGACTTTATTCACCTATTAATCAAGTTCCATAATTTTAGTTGTCTTTGTTTATGTCCAAGAACACCTCTTAATCATAAGGAATAACATTACAAATTTCATAAGTTGAAGTTTCCATAATTCAAGAGGAGAAGAATGGTCAAACGCAAGTGCTTTCAAAGATGGGAATTTTTGGAGTTCAAGTGCAACTAGGAATCTTTCCAAGATCAACTCTGAATTGAAGAAGGAGTATTTCCTTATTAGATCTCAATCTAATAAAGGAAACAATTATTCAAGAAGGAGGTCAAGTTCAAGAAGGAAAGAAGAGTTCAACTAGGAAACAACACGTAATGCCCCTAAACCAAGCGCCCTGCTCGGCTCGAAGTGTCACCGCTACAAAATTCACTAGGGAACACCTCTCTTCTCTTTTTAAAGCTAGAACCAAATCCAAAATAACACAGAGCGGAAGCTAATACCCAAAAGTCGCACTTCACTGTTTTCATTTGTCAGTTACCTTCTACTGATATTTGGCTAAGCTTGTCCCATACTATAAACTCTAAGCTTTTCCCTCGTAAACCTGGAATGAAAACATGAAAATATTTTTATGAGTCAGAAGGACTCAGTGAGATTTAGTGCATGAGTATTTTCTCATAAAATATATTTTCGTGAATCGTGATTTCACAAGAATGCTTTTCAGAAGAAATTTATGCTTTTATGCCAAATTATAACACCTATTAGACCAATCATGTCACAACACACCAGCCTTATGACTCCCAACCTTATACCTCCCCTCTAGGAGCGACCCGGATAAAAGACGAGGGCGTGCCCAGGTACACGCATCAACTCTAATTCACTTTGCTGGAACGCTCCGTCCAGACGTAGAATAGAGTTTGCACAAAGTGGCTCTGGATTGTGAAACCTACCTTATAGCCCTATGCTATCCAGGAGAAATTCACACATCCATGCCGGGCCCAATCAATAGCAATCAATAGCCATCAAGTGGCAATACTCTAGCCATCAAAGTGGCTATAGGAATTGATCAATCATGAAGCTAGATTCATGTACAATATCGACATGCTTTTAAGACACGAAGCTCAATACATAGATCAAGAATCCTCCAGGGATAATTCAGTAAAAAATGATAATATGATTGCCATATTATTTACGACAATTTCATGATTTGTAAACAAATACTTGAGCCTTCGTTATATCCATAAGATTTGTAAACATTTATTCTTTGACACATCATACTTTCAAAATTTGCACAATAAAACACTTTCGTATATAATAGTCATAATTTCCAATTTTCCATTCCATGGAGAAAATACATAATTTTAATCTCACCTTAAATCATAAGATATCACGCATTAATCATCTTAGCAGCGACTCCCATGGCTTCTCCAAGGTGCAAAAATCAGCTACCTATAGTAGTGTTCATTCATTTCAGGAGTCATCCCAAAAGACTACACGACTTAACTCCTAGAGCTAATCTCATAGAACTCATCTACATGAACAAATTCAACTACTAATCACGTTTCTACTAGACTTACAGAACAAGCCGATGACTTTACCAAACGCTTGTATCAATTAAGTTCCAAAACGGGGCTCTTCACAAATTAGCCTGTGTGCTTTGGTTATTTAATTTATTAACTTAAGGAATGAATATAGTAAACGAAGCAACTTATAATATTTCCAGTCCAGTTTCTATTGTTTTTGTCATAGCATAGTTTTCTGCTAGATTAATCTTATTCAATGTGTGTGACTTCGCTTATGGTGGCACATCATACGTCAAAATCCCTCAAGTACCCAATTCATAAATCAAATTGAATTTTGATGTGAAGTCCAGTAGGTCTCCATCTCAAATTTTAATCTACTTATCATTTTAGCATAAGGAGCTAAATTATGCTATCATTAAGTGCATGCAACCTCATTATTTTGGTACTAAAATATATACTCGCAGCATGGTGAATAGGTAAAGCTTAACTAATTCTTAATTCACTACAACAAATTGGGCCTTTTCCGTCGGGTCCGGCAATTTGGGCCGACGGTAAAGGCCCAATTTTTTCCACCGGGCTAAATCCCGACGGTAAAGGGCTTTACCGTCGGGTTTGGGCCGACGGAAAAAGTAGCCTTATATTACCGTCGGCCCAAACCCGACGGTAAAGCCCATTACCGTCGGGTTTGGGCCGACGGTAATGGCCCTTATTTAAAAAAAAAACAAAAAATTAACTAAAAAAACAAAACAAAAAATAAAATTCATGTCGGCCATTTTTTTTAATTTTAAAAAAGAAAGAGGCTTTTCCGTCGGCTTTGGGCCGACGGTAAAAGCCCGTTTTTAAGAAAAAAAACCAAAAAATAATTAAAATTGAAGTCGGCAAGTTATTTTGCATTAAGATAAATAAATAAATAAAAATTATGTCGGCAAATTTATTTGATTAAAAAAAAATAATTATATTTACCGTCGGCCCAAAGCCGACGGTAAAGCTCGTGGGGCCCGGTCAACAGTACTGTTGATCGGGTGAGAAAAAATCAAAAAAATCAAAAAAACTCTATAAATAACGAGATTCTTTTCTCATTTTCAGTATCCAACTCTTCGACTCTCACTCTCGATAACAATCCTCTCCTTTCTCTCATATTCGATAAGTTTTTTTTTCGTTGGCAAAATTCGTTTATTTCCGTTATGAATAACGAAAATAATCGTAACGTTACGTCGTTACCGACAAAGGTAAAGGAAAACTCGTCAAATCCAAATCCAAAAAACCTCAGAAATATATTTCGAATACAAACTTAATCAAAACCATTAAGGCCCTCGGTACAACAATTATGGGCCATAAAGCTCATCGAGATGTAGCAACCTCATATCCTAACGAGGTTATGCAGCCGATAGAGGATACTATGCAACCAACAAGGGAGACTCCGGTTGTCCCCGCTGCACAACAACAGGGGCCTACCCGTAATCGGCCCCCTTTGCCGACGGAACTACCACAGGGGCCCACTACAACCCAAAATCGGGCCCCGCCTCCGGGCCGAGTTCGTGACCAAGTCTCGGTCCCGTCGCCGTCAATGACTCCTGCAGCTCCGACATTTCCGCTCGCCTTGATGGACGAAGTCCCAGATGTCAACAACGGGGGAGGTTCGCCGTCGCAAGGCTCCCCGGTTTCTGGTGGCTCAGCAAGTGGTTCTACTACGCCGGTTGCTGTTAGGGGACGGGGAAAGGGCCGAGCTGCGACTGATGACAAGTCTAAGAGGCCCCTAATTGGCGTTACCGAAGACTATGTTTTCGATCCATCTTTATCCTACGGTAAAAGATATCATACTGATGCGACATAGATTACTCGTACAATCGGCTTCATAATAAGGCATCATGTGGAAGAACCAGCTATCTATTACTCCGATTTATCCAACGATCAGAAACCAAAATTTCTGAACCATTTTGGGGTAACATTTTTTAGCTTATGTTAATATTTTTGTATATTATTGTTTTTTCCCTTACACTTATATGATATTATAATTTGAAGAGGGTATTCCAATACTCGGATGAATTAAAGACTATGGTTCGTGAGGCATTCTACCGGGTGGCACACGACATCTATAGAAACTCCATCTATGATGTAGAAAAGACGTACAAGCAACGTGACAAGAAGCCATCCTGGTACAAGAAGTCTTGGCTACCTATAGGTAAAGAACAATTTTTCGTTAATCACTGACAACAGGATAAGACGATAGAACTCGCAAAAAAGGCAAAAGACAATCGAGAGGCCCTGAAAACAAAGAGTGCAGACGGCAAGGGTTCGTTAGCCACACACCACGGTGGATCTGTCAGCACACAACAAAGGAGCCTACAATCGGACGATACGTTACGATTTGCTTTCGTTATGAATATACTTTATTAAGTTACCTTTATCATTAATTAATATTGCTTTGAAAAAAATGTTGTTATAACTTGAAAGCGAGACCCCCTACCACTACGACCTACAGTGGGTGGTCGACCACATAGTGAGGACTCCCGATGAAAAAATAATCAGATGGAACCCACCGAGTTTGTGTTTTTAATTTCTGAGGTGATTTAAACTAATATTAATTTAAAATAACATTGATTTAAACTCGAAAACTAACATTAATTTAAAATAACATTGATTTAAACTAACATTAATTTAAACTAACATTGATTTAAACATAAATAAAACTAATCGACATCTTCCTCAACAAGCTCGTACTCATCATCTGCCAACTGTCCTTCAATGTCAAAATCAATCAAATCGGCGCCCAAATTAAGTCCCGACAATACATCATCTTGAAATAAGTCTTCGGGCTGATTAAACTCGACGTCGATTTCAGGCTCTTGTAGCCCGGACACGTCAATGACGTTTCTTGCACGAATAGGGCAAACTGCCCACTATCCTTTCCTTCGCGACACATGTTGCGCTAGATATGGCGTGTAGAACACTTGTAGAGCCTGGTTAGAAAAAATGAACGGTTCATTTGTCGCGAGAAGTCGCGTAGGATCGATATCAACCATTCCATACTTCGGGTGTACAGCTGTACCGCGGCTGCTAATATCGTACCAATCACATTTAAAAAATACAATTGATTGGGCCCTATCTCCGCCACCGCACCATAAAACCTCAACGATTTCCTTGATCGTCCCGTAAAAATTTGTTCCTTCAATCCCATCACCACTGCCCTTCACATACACGCCACTACAGTTTCCGACCTTTCCTTGGTTAATCGAATCAGTACGAAATCTAAATCCCTTCACTATGTAGCCCCCGTACGATGTTATAAGTGCGCTTGCTCTAGAGGCAAGGGGGTAGATACGTTCATCGACCAAGTACTCTCCTGATTTAACAGTTTCTTTAAACCACGACACGAACATGGTATTTTTCTTTCTTTGTGTCTGTCGTGGAGTAAGATCTCCGTAATGTAGGTCCTCGAACAACCTTTAGACATTTGGAACATTATTTCAATCCATGAGTCAAAATGTTAAATATAATTAAGCCATATTTAAAAGAATATAGTTTGAAACATACGTGACCCATCCGTCGACTTCCGAACAATTCATCAACGTGTAAAGCTTAATTTGGTTCAACTCCTCTGGAGAAATATACCGCTGGTTCTTATCTGGATTGAGTCCTCTGCCTCTTCTATGGAAAATCGGCAGAGCACCAGAGAAATCACCACGTAATTCAGCTTCATTTCTGCTAAGCCTGTTGTACCTTGTTTCAACACTATTGCCGAAATAGCGCGAGGTAAAATATGTGACTTCTGCCATTAGATAAGCATTAGCAATTGAACCTTCAACACGAGCTTTGTTCAAAACAGATTTCTTCAACCCGTTCATTTGCCTGCAAGTAAATCCATGTATATAACTTGAGAATCGATACATATAATGCCAATACGTATTGAAATATATAAAGAATGATATAAATAATGCTAATACCTCTCGAAAGGGTACATCCAACGATACTGAACCGGTCCACCAACTTTGGCCTCGTAGGGAAGATGTATCGTCAAGTGCTCCATAGAATCGAAAAAGCCTGGTGGAAATATCTTCTCTAATTTGCATATTGTGACCACGATAGATTCCTCTAACAACGCCATGTCCGATCTCCTAATCTCTGTGGCGCACAATGCTTTGAAGAAGATACTTATCTTTACTAGGGTACCCCATATCGGATCAGGGATAAAATCGCGGAATGCAATAGGTATTAACCTTTGCATAAACACGTGACAATCATGACTCTTAATCCCAATCAACTTCAATTGTTGTTGTTGCACACAACGCTGAATATTTGAAGCATAGCCATCCGGAAATCGCAATCCTGACAACCACTGACATAGTAGCTTCTTTTGAGGTCGATCAAGGCAATACTTGGCTTTCGGCTTGTAGGTTTTATTATCATCGGTATCGACAACAAAAAGCTCGACCCGAGTGGTCAACAATTCTAAGTCTCTCCTAGCTTTTAAGTTGTCTTTACTCTTAACTGGGTCGTCCATCACCGTGTTCTTTATGTTGTCAAAAAAATTCTTCTCGCAATGCATCACATCCAGATTGTGACGTATCAGGTTCGTACTCCAATAGGGTAATTCCCAAAAGATACTTTTGTGGGTCCAATTGTGCTTTGTTCCTTTTCCTGGCATTATCGGTGCATTTGGCACTGTAGACCTTTCTCGTAGTTGTGCAACAATTGCTGCCATTTCTGCGCCTGTCCTACGCGGTGGAGGCCCATCAAATTCTGTATGTCCATTGAATCCCATCACACCGTGAGGAAATTCATGTCCCACTGGTAAGAAACAACGATGACGTTCCCACCACGTTGCTTTCCTACCATACTGCAAAGGGAACGCCTTCGTGTTCTCTATGCAATAAGGGCACGATAACTTTCCATGTGTGCTCCAATGAGACAACGTCCCGTAGGTGGGGAAATCACTTATTGTCCACATCAATGCAGCCTTCAACTGAAAATTTTGCTCCCTGAATCTGTCGTAAGCACGAACGCCGTCGTGCCACAAAACCTTCAACTCGTCAATCAGAGGGCATAGCAAAACGTTAATGTTTTATCTTGGACTACTCGGCCCTGATATGATAAGACTCAAGAAAATAAACTCCTCTCGCATGCAAAGATCTGGAGGAAGGTTATAGGGAGTCATGAACACATGCCAACAAGAATATTTTTTCTCGAAGTTTCGGAACGGAGTGAAACCGTCTATGCAAAGACCAAGGCGGATGTTTCGTGGCTCTGCTGCGAATTGAAGATGTTTCGTGTCGAAATCTTGCCACGCTTCGCCTATTGCAGGGTGGATCATTACATCGTCTGATGACTTACAATTTAAGTGCCACGTCATGTGTTCAGCAGTTGATTTAGTTATGAAGAGTCGTTTAAGACGTGAGGCCAAAGGAAAGTACCATAACTTTTTCCTTGGCACTGGATTCTTTCTACCTATAGTTTCATACCTATCTTCCCCACATTCAGGACAAACCAAGTAATCGGAAGATGCGAATTCTCCGTAGAACAAGAAACAATTATTCAAATACACGCCGATTGTTTCGTATCCCAACCCCAAACACCTCATCATCTTCTCGGCAGCGTGCATATCCTCTGGCAGTAAGAGTTGATCCTCTGGATACAAAAGATCGCGGTGCAAGTTGTACATCTGATTGCACCCGGATTGATTGTAGTTATTCTCAATCTTGGCTGTAAAAAACTCGGACACCCACTGCAGAACAGATTTCTTGCTGAAGCCCTTCAGCTTAAGTTTCGACATTTGGAGCAATTTTAAAAAATCTTTTGCATCGGCGTTAGGCTCCTCACCGTTAACGTCGAATTGTGCCCGAAAAGTATCGTTAACTAGATTTTCAAATAGAATCTCGTCCTAAACAACTTCGGGATCGTTTCTAACTTTGTGCCTCGACGATGACGTCCCTTGGCTATTATGTGCGACAAAGTTTTCCCCATGGAATATCCATAAACGGTACCCTTCTACAAAACCCCATCGATAAACGTGAGCTGCCACTTCGCCAGGGTCCAAGTATTTCCTATTGCTGCATTTTCTACATGGACATCTAGGCTTTCGATCACCGTCTATATAACACTCTTGATCTAACGCAAACGCCAAAAACTGGTGTACACCATTGCCGAACGTTTCATTCACTAGACCCGTCTCACTCAAACGATCATACATCCAATCTCTATCTTTGTTTGGATTCATTATATATTGTCTATAAATTTTATAAATTATAACGATTAGCACAACGACGTCGCTACATTTAGGGGACACGAACACTATTTATAATCGTACAACTAGAACAAAATATAAGAGCTCGAAACTATACACGTACCTCTTGCAGCACGTTAAAAATTTATGAAACTCCTCCTTCGATCTATGGCACCGGTCTCCAAGCTGCCTCGTACTATTTCTCTAAATCGCAAATAAAAAAATAGATAAATTAGATAAACATAATTAACGTACTAAAAAAAATTTATTACGTAAAAATAAAAGTATGTATATACGAACCATATTTTGAAACCAAATGTGTGAATTGAGATACTAAACTCGCCCGCACTATATATAGCCATCGGGGGACGAGGGGGGGGGTTGCCATGTCATCGATCCGTGTGATTTTCACACGGATCGTGGCTATTCCGTCGGCTATAAGCCGACGGAATAGCCTATTCTATCGGCTATAAGCCGACGGAAATAGGCTTTTCCATCGGCTTATAGCCGACAGAATAGGCATGATCCGTGTGATTTTCATCACACGGATCGGATCGTGCCATGTCACCGATCCGTGTCAATTTTTACACGGATCGGTGATGTGGCAACCCCTTATTTTACCCCCCCTTCTCCAAAATTACTATAAATACCCCTTATTTTACCCACTAAATTCATTCATTCTTACCATTCTCCAAAAACTATCAACTTTCTCTCCAAAATGTCCTTAATAACTAACAAAAATTCTTCCATATTCACTAAATTATAATTAGAGTTTATTATTTGTTTTATTATTTTATTTCTACTTATGTTTATTCATTATCTAACTAATAATAACTATAAAAAACTTATATTATCAAGATTTTATTTTAAATACGAAATTTTACTTATTAGAATAAATATTTTAAAAAAGTCGCTCGAAAATGTGCATGTTATTATTTAAATCGATTTCTTTTAAATAAAATCGCCAAATAAACATAAACAATTTATTTAAAATCGTTTTCTTTACAAAATATCACCAAAAAATTATAAAAGAATTATTTAAAATCGATTTCTTTTAAATAAATCGCCAAAAAATCATAAATCAATTATTTTAAAACGATTTTTTTTAAATCAATTGTTTTAAATTGTTTTTCTTTTAAATCATTTTTTTTAAATCGTATTTTTCTTTTTTTAAAAAACTATTTTTAAACCCTTTACCGTCGACTTTAAGCCGACGGTATAGGGTTTTTCCGTCGGCTTAAAGCCGACGGTAAAGGAGTTTTCCAAATTTCCGTCGACTTATGCCCGACAGAAAAGGTAACCCTTTTTCGTCGGACTTAAGTCGACGAAAAAGCCCTTTACCGTCGACTTAAAGCCGATGGTAAAGGATTTAGGGCTCTTTTCCGTCGGCATAAGTACGACGGAAAAGAGAGGCTTTTCCGTCGGCTGAAAGCCGTCGAAAAATATACCTTTTCCAACGGCTTTAAGCCGACGGAATAAATAAAAGGCTTTTCTGTCGGTAAAAATCCGACGAAAAAAAGCTTTAGTGACGAGCTTTTTTCTGACGGTTTTTCCCGACCG
Organism: Linaria vulgaris; assembly: GCA_948329865.1. Lineage (NCBI taxonomy): Eukaryota > Viridiplantae > Streptophyta > Magnoliopsida > Lamiales > Plantaginaceae > Linaria > Linaria vulgaris. The sequence continues at coordinate 5,956,469 of OX415249.1, read as the reverse complement.
AAATTCGGTCGGGAATAATATTCATAGTTATTCCCGACCGAAATTCGGTCGGGAATTTGGCCGTTTCTGGGCATAAATAATTTGCCGACCAAAATTCGGTCGGTAAATTTTAAACTTTTCCCGACCGAAATTCGGTCGGGAATACTCGAAAAAATTGGCGGGACTAGGCGGAAAATTCAAATTTTACGAAAATTCAAAATTTTTAACTTTTCCCTATAAATACACTTCATCATTCTCCTCATTTTTTTTTATCTACTTTACATTATTTCTTCAACTTTCTCTTTATTCCAAGAATTATTTTCTACAACACACAATTTATTCTTTCATCTTCAAACAATTTTTTCCACAAAACAAATTTTTTCTCTTCTTTCTTCAACTTGAAACAAGCATTTTATTCTATTTTAAATAAACATTTATTTAACTTTTTTGTGCTTTAGATTGAGCAATAAATCCAAAATTTAATTGTCCATCTACAACACAAAAAAGCTAAAGAATGTTTTAGATTGGGTAATAAATCGAAAATATTTCAAAATATTAAAAATAATAATATTTCGGTAATTATTACCGGAATATGATTTTTTTTTTATTCTGGCGAGTTTTATTCGCGACCGAAATTCGGTCGGGAATAGTTTAAATATTATTCCTGTCCGAAATTCGGTCAGGAATAGTTTAAATATTATTCGCGACCGAAATTCGGTCGAGAATAATATAAATATTATTCGCGACCGAAATTCGGTCGGAAATAATTTTATATTATTCGCGACCGAAATTCGGTCGGGAATAATATTTAAACTATTCCCGACCGAATTTCGGTCGGGAATAATATTTAAACTATTCCCGACCGAATTGCGGTCGAGAAACTCCCGACTGATTTTCGGTCGGGATTGGGCGGTCGGAAAAACCCCGGGACGACCGAAAGGCGGTCGGAAAACTTTTTCCGACCGAAGCAACGCCGACCGCTTCTTCCCGACCGAATAGCGGTCGGGAAAGGGTCATTCCCGACCGCACATGGGTCATTCCCGACCGGGTTTGCGGTCGGGAATGACCCGATTTTTTTGTAGTGATAGTCTTCCGGTACTTAAGCAGGTCATGTACTCGCGCCATACGAGTATCGTTAGCCGTTGTCTCCTGTTCATCTCCCGTTTCTCTCTCGGCGATAGGTAGATATATTATGTGTGGGGTGATTTTATCAACCAAATGAGGGGTAGGCGTACATATGTAAGTGAAGAGCAGATGGTCATGGCTTATTATAATTATGCGTTTTATCACAATTTAGCTTAGCCAGCCAAGTATTTCATGTGTGAGTGAATATGCATTTGACGTGTCAGTGAAAGCAATTCTTGGTACCTAGATATTATCCACAATCTATTTGTTTTGCTGCCTTTTATTTTAGCCTAATTAGAAGGGGCGTGCATGAATGCTAACAAAATATTGGATTTATGAAGTACTTTTCCTAAGTCCTATATTTTCATATATATATATATATTAATTATAAATATGAATATTCATGGCATGGGGTTGTTTTTGTGAATATTAATTTTGATAAACATGAAATAGTTTTCCACTTGCCTAAACCTAGAAAGGGAACGTAAATAATGAGTAACTTCTTACAAATTAGTAACAGATCTGATTCAAATTAATTAACTTGAACTAACACGTTAACAATATTTAATTTTCTTTTCTTGTCTTTAAGGAAAGATATAAAATACAGATTTACGTTCAATTACGGGGTGTCACACAACATAAGTTACCAAATATATGTACAACACACCTTGGAGATCAAGTTTGAAGAAACTTATATATAGGGTGTGAAGTACATCAAGAATACACAAGAAACAATAGAGCCAATTAATCTTAGATATTATATCTTCGAGTTGTTGCGTGTTTCATGCTTTGCAAAGTTTGTGAGTTTTCAAGTTAAGTCTAGGATTAGATTTAAGGAGAAAATTCTTGTCTGCTTTGTTGAGTCCGTTATACAAAAGAGCGAGAGTGGTTTTGTGGTGAGGAACATCTTTGTTAAAATCTACGTGGTTATTTTGCCTACGGCTAGGTGGTTGATTATTTATAATAAACCATTGAAAATTTATTTTCTTGTGTTCTTTAATTCCGTTGTACATTACTCTATCAAGAAGATTGTTTAAGATCAAGTTAAGGCAACGCCAGCTTAACTTGAGCTTTGAAAGTTGTATCACTCTTGGTATCAGAGCCAAGCACCGATTTCACTGGTGTATGGAGGTGATACCACACGATGGACAACATCAATCCGAATTTTGGCAGACTCCCAGTCTTGGAAGGATCCAACAATTATGCTTACTAGAAGACCAGACTCAAAGTTCACATCAAATCCATTGACATGAAAGCATGGGATGCAGTCCTTGATGGATACTCCATCCCCAAGATTGAAAACAACAGAGATGCAGGTATTGTACCAAAACCAAAGTCGTAATGGACAAGAAACGAGGTAACACTGTACAACTACAATGAGAAAGCTCTTAATGCTATTTTTAGTTATGTTACCAATCAGATGTTTAAGTTAATTCAGAACTGCACCAAAGCTAAATCTGCTTGGGATATCTTTGAACTTCAATGTGAAGAAGATATTGCAATTAGAAACTCTAAACATAGACAATTGCTTAAATATTTTGAAAAACTTGAGATGGGTGATGACGAGAGTGTTGATAGTTATTTTGGGAAAACCCTTGACATTACAAATCAATGTGAAAATCTAGGATTTCCTGTTGCAAATCAAACTATGGTTTATAAAGCTTTTAGAACTTTGTAACCTAGATTTGCTCTCAAGAGAATTTCCATGGGAGAGACAAGAGATATTGCAAACATGGAATTTCAAACCTTATTAAACACTCTTAGAGAATTTGAGCTAAAATATCCTGCAAGAACTACCAAACAGCAAGCTATTACTTTGTCAGGCACAAATCATCTAAGTCAAGAGTGTGAAGATGAAGATGAAATTATTTTTTCTAACTATGGGAATATTACCAAGAAACTCAGTATGTTGAACTTTAAAGATAAATCTAAAGAGAAATAACCTGGCAATACTTCCACTAGTTACAGAAAACTACCTCCTAAATTTGTCAAATATATGGCAACAAAATCTAGTCCTAAAGAACTTGAAAAGTTGAAAACTACTCAATATTTTGAATGCAAATGTTATGGTCATATTGCTGTTGAATGTGTTAACACCCTCCGCAAGAAGGGAAAGTCTCATTGGGTTTGTGTAGATGATTTCAATGAAGAGAATTATAACTCTGGATCAAGTGCTGACACTGAAGAAAGCTTTGAAGAGATTCACACTACTTCACTATTCACTCAAGTTGCTGCACTATTCACCAAAGTTAACTGGACAAAAGAAGATCTACAGAACTGCTACGGGTCCCAATGTTGCTCCAACATCTAGGACTCAACACCAGAACATGAGACTTCCTTTGGGAATTGGAATGAATATGATACCAGTATTGATCTCAATTCTTTGTATGATAATGATAAATCTAACTTTGAATGTTTTCATGGTCCAGTTGATCTAGATGAAGAGTATTACTTTGAAGGAGAAATGTCCCAAGAGGAAATCATTGAAGAATTGAAGACTTGATCTGTCAATTTTATTTTCAACCAGGTCACATAAAACCTTATTGCAAGAAATACTTAAAGAGAATGTGAGAAAACATAAACTCTCTCTAATGTTAAGACTATCACTGGTACATATGTTATCCCAACATTAGGAACATGACAAAAAAGTAGAACTTGGATGGAAAAATTAAAGACTCCTAAGGTGAAACTTGTATGCAATGTTGTTTTTTCTGGAGTGTACTCTAACCTTGCAGGTAAGTGGTACTTTGACAATGCATGTTCAAGACACATGACAGGAGACAAGGAGATACTAGAGAATCGATCCTATTAAACAAAATTGAAGTGTCTATTTGGTTTCTTTCATATATATCATCTATAAAGCGACATATGTCAAGGTCTTAATTAACTCCAATCAAAATATTTTTGTTGATGTGGTGACTTTCAAATATTCGAGTAGCTTAGGAATTGAGAAAGTGTTCCAATGTAATCTACTTAGAAAAGTAGTGTGAATATATCATGCAGGTGTACCCCATATAACGGTGTGAGATCCAAGTCTCCAGTGTTGTAACTAGGATTATGACCATCTTAAACAATTGATTCCTCTCACTATTGGATCTGTCACCTATGGAGGAGGCACTAGGGAAGAATCATTGGATGTTGAAGGATTTCTACCACTCAAGGATGTTCTGCTAGTTGAAGGATTGAAAGCAAATCTAACAAGCATTAGTCAACTTAGTGATGATGATCTTGTTAAAAGGTTGGTTATTTTAACGTAATTAATGAGTTTATAAGGGTTGGAACGCCTTGTCCGAAAGTTCAGAAGTGTGCTTATGACGAAAACATCCCTATTTTCATTCACTGAGAATTGTATGTCTTGATTGTGTTGAGTTGAATTGAGTGTGCGTTTAATTGACAGTGGGGGTACCTATTTATATAGAGGTATTTGGGGACAAATGTCAGTATGCAAGAATTTAGGAAAGTACAGGTGTCGCAATGTGCGTGAGTGGATAAGTTATACTTTATCCATGGGTCCTTTACCTACTAGGACATGAATAAGATGAACTTCTATCATTTCTCATAGCTTCTCGAGGGCTTTGATAAGATTCAGGGGAGCTACTCCTTCTACTCCTTCAGCCCTGCATCCTCCGACTACGGTTGCGTAGCTTAGGATTATTTTTTCTTCTGAATTTTAGTATTTTAATGTTTAGGTTTTTAAATTTTGAACTTCTAATTCCATACTTTAGCATTTGTAATTATTTTTCACGTTTGTACTTCTTTTTCGAGGACTCCTAGGCCTTTTTAGATAATTAGTTTTTCATTTTCTCTATTTCATCTTTTTCATACTTATAGCATTTTTAACACATATAAATACTTGGACCTTCTCCTGTAACTCAGGAGTTAATATTAAGATTAAATCTCATTCTTGCTGGCCAAGTAAATTACTTAGTTTGACGTGTCCACTGGCATGCAAACTTTGGAGATATATTTTTCTCTGAATAAAGATATCAACAGGCACGTGGCAGTAGCTATAATTTCAGTTGGATAGCTCAAGCTTAACTCGGTTTTCAAAGGGGAATGTCCTGAGTATATATATGCTTGGAATCAGTGAATATTCTCACTCACTTCAAAAATTCCTTTTTTAGATATTGTACAGAGTTATTCACTTATCTCCTTGCGAAGTTAGTTTTTAAACCAAGTTCATTATAGCAAGAAAAAGGATAATAAGGGAATCACCTGGAAATATGATGCCTCCACACTTTAGGCAGGGGGTTCTATTTTTTTGGGAACTTCCCCTCGGAATTTGGCCCGAAATCCTTCGCTGCTGCTAGGCGTTTGCCACGCATCCTCCGAGAGTTTTTCCCATTGGCCAAGGGGTAGGACCGATGAGGGTCTGACGACCATCGTGGGAGCTCCTCGGCGATGGCAGCGTCAATGCCTTCGCATGCGGATTCTTCTTATTTGCATGTCTCTGTTTGTTTTTTGCTAAGGGGTACATAAAAGTGGTCCTTTCTACTAGGGTGTTTGGAGTTTCGATTACCTTCACTTAGTAGCACTGATCACTTGGTGCTCTCTTGTATGCAGGGTGGTAAACAAGTATGCATAAGGAATTGGGTATTGGGGTGCATAATAAATGTGTTGCCAGTATTCAAGGCCTTTGTACTTGCCTAACTTGTTACTGATAATATTGTTACTTGGGTGTGTGGATTCTAGTGCTGCCCTCATTCAGTAATGTCATTATTCTTTTTTAAACAACCTTCAGTTTTGGTTCTAGAGAGATAATGGAAAAAGTAAAGATTTGATGTGTTGTGAACTGTTGCTGGTTTGAAAAGTGATTCACAAGTGTATACCATCTTTCAATGTTGACATAACATGGATGCATTCATTCTAGAACTGTATTATTTTTCTTCTTTGATTAATGTGTTTGAGTAGGGTTGGGCTTAGGGGGAGTATATAGTCATTTTCATGTGTTGAGACATACTCTTTGGGTGACATACTGCAAGTAACACATTTTTTATGACCTTCCATGCTGTGGAAGTGGATTCTCTAATTCATAACTGTTTATCTATATGTGTTTTCTGTTAAATATATTGTTTATTCATGATTTAGATCTAAATCTTATGCATGTGGTACTTACTTGCTACTTTGGTGAAGTTACATATATAAGTTTGGATATATCTCACGCTCTCACATGAAATTGCCTTGAAGAAGCACAAAACCTCCATAATTTTGGCTTAATGTTATCCCAACATTGCTATAATGTCTGCTCAACATTGGAAACAGTAACTCATAAGTTTGTTTAAAATTTTAAAAACGGAGTTTTTATTATTTTATTTAAATTGCTCTGGTTACTTGTTGCCTTTAATTGACACGTGACAAATTTTTACGCGGGAATAGAGTAGTGGGTGAAGTTAATTGATCACATTCCACAATCCCACTAACATTCATCCCTTCTCGCTCCATTCTACACGAATTTAAGTCACAATTTGCCCTAATTTTTTTTTTCACTTGTGCAATTTGTTTTCACCCTCTACAAATTATCTAAATTCTCTCATATTTCTCTTTCAATTCTCAAACTAACATGGCAAGCAAGACTCCAGTAGACACTCTTGCAGATATGGCCTTGAATGTTGAGCAAACAACACCACGCACCATGTCTATTGTGCGTAAAGGTGAAGAATGGCCTGCTGCTCAAGTTGCTGCAAAACGACAACTGATTCCCTATCAACGAAGGTCAAAAAGAGCTAAAAATATTGAATATGGTTCGAATGTTGCTACAACATCAGAAACCCATACTCGAGAAACTAAGGAATCTGATTTTGAGGTAAATGTGGCTAACCCTAAACCTCAAGTGAATGTTGTTAATGTTGTGATTGGGGGGGGGGGGGGTCTGGTTCTAGTAGAAAGAGAAGACCAATTGGGTCTATGCTTATGTCTGAATGTGCCTTGCAAAGAGCTGAGGCTAGAAGAGCTCAAAGGAAAAGGCTTCAGAAGAAAAAGGCTGATGCTAAGGCTGAGGCTAAGAGAGTGAGGAAAGGAAAATAAGTTGTGGATGAAGAAGTTGAGGTAGTTGATGTTGAGGAAGAGGAGGAGAAGGAAGAGGAAGAGTAAAAATTCCATTCAGGTGGGTAACATATATAAGACAATGGAAAGGCTTCAGCATTAGAATGGAGGATGCAGTTGATGTACTACTGCTGAGGAGTTTGAAGCATATGATGATGATGATGATGATTATGATGATGATGATGATGATTATGATGAAGTGTATTGTGACACTCTTTGGTATCCTACCCTAGTCAATTTGTTAAGTCTAGCTTCTATCTAACTAAAGAGATAGAGGATATGACTTATGAGTTTAAAAGAAGGTCTATCCATAAAGAAAGGGTTATGGACATGGACAGTTTTAAAAGAAACTGAGTTTTTGAGTTGCTTGAAGTAAGAGGGTTCAAAATTCAATGAAGAAGCATGGTGATTATGCTCCTGAGCTTGTACAATAATTCTACCTGAATCTCTCAAAGTATGTCAGGTGTGAGTTTTCTCCAAATTTGGCAAAGCATGGGTGAGAGGACAAGTGTTTGACATTAGTCCTCGAAAGATCAATGAGGCTTGGGGACTACCACATGTTGAGGATTATGAAGATCATAGGCCATATGAGGTGATTGAGGATATCACAGGTGGTCTTGTAAGAAGCTGGGTTGAACAACTACCCACAACAAAGCTCATTGCCCTAAGTGTTGTTTTGCAAAAATGTGCATCGTGTAATTGGCTGCACTCTGCTAATTCTACTATTTTAACTAAGGAATCGCCTTTCTTGGTCCATAAGCTGAAGAATGGGATTGCTGTGAATATTGGGGAGAGAGTTTTGAAGGCTATGCAAGAAACTGCTAAAAGGAAGCAAGGGATTCTACCATTTCATTCTTTGATCACAACTTTGCTGCTAAAATAGAAGATGAACAAGAAAGAGTTTGAACGAATGTCAGTGAAAAAGACTGAGTTCATCATCACTCAATCCTACTTATCTAGTACGGGAGTGAAGGACTTGCCTTGGGATCCTGAAGATGGGATTGAACCGGAAGAGGAAACGAAGACACAACAATTTGTTGCAGCCTCAATGCCTCAATTTGATGATGATGAAACCTTGGTGACAACAAAATCCTTTGTGGACCAGCAACTAACTTGGTATAGAAATGCGTATGCCAATCTTCAGTGGGAAATTGCTTTCAAGGAAAGGAAAATCCAGGAGCTGGATGTCTTGTTTAAGAACATGGAGGAGCTTTCTTCACAAAAAGAGGGAGAGTGATCCATTTTTTTATTTTTTGTTTTGAACTATTTCTTTTGGCAACTAGTTCTTGTCTTTAATTAGTTTGTGATAAGTATACTACTTATCTTTGAATTGCTCTTAATAATTTTGCTTATGAAGATGTTTTATATCCGCTAGTTTTCCGTTAAACTTGTGTGAAGGTACATTTTGATCTTAATATTAAGACACCATTGATGAGTTAAAGTTTGAACAACATGCTGAGTTGTGGTGATGACTTTAATAAATATCTTTGTTATGCCAAGTTAATTCTTGATAGTTTGCATTAAGGGGGAGTAGTTTAGTAGGTTTAAATTATTATGCTTAATTGGATGTTTTGACATATTATCTGTTATGGAACAGGTTGATTGGTTTTGTGAAAAAAGGCAAAAAGGGGGGAGATTGAAAGTGTAAGATGTTCTGGAAACAATGTTGGATGGATGTTGTGTCAACATCCAGACGACAACACTGAAACCAGAAACATTCTTAACCTGAAACATTGTTCCATAATTCAAGAACATAAGTAAAGATTTCGGGATTAAATGTTGGATGGATGTTGAGCAAACATCCACAGGACAACATTGAAACATGAAACTATACTTGCAATCTGTCTTTAACTTCTTTATTTTAGTTTTGCCTTTATTCACCTATTAATCAAGTTCCACGATTTTAGCTGTCCTTGCTTATGTCCAGGAACATCTCTTAATCATAAGAAAGAGCATTAAAAGTTTCCTAAGTTGAAGTTTCCATAATTCAAGAGGAGAAGAATGGTCAAACGCACGCACTTTCAAGGATGAAAAGTTTTGGAGCTCAAGTATAACTAGGAATCTTTCCAAGATTGAAGAAGGAATATTTCCTTATTAGATCTCAATATAATAAAGAAAACTATTATTCAAGGAGGAGATCAAGTTCAATAAGGAAAGAAGAGTTCAACTAGGAAATAACATAAGTTACCAAATCTGTGTACAACACACCTTGGAGATCAAGTTTGAAGAAACCAATATATAGGGTGTGAAGTACATCAAGAATACACAAGAAACAATAGAGCTAATTAATCTTAAAGAATATATCTTCGAGTTGTTGCGTGTTTTTTGCTTTGCAAATTTTGTGAGTTTTCAAGTTAAGTCTAGGATTAGAGAAAATCTTGCCTGCTTTGTTGAGTTCGATCTACAAAAGAGCGAGAGTGATTTTGTGGTAAGGAACATCTTTGTTAAAACTTGAGTGGTTATTTTGCCTACGGCCAGGTGGTTGATTATTTATAATAAACCATTGAAAATTTGTCTTCTTGTGTTCTTTAATTCCGCTGCACATTACTCTATCAAGAAGATTGTTTAAGATCAAGTTAAGGCAACGCCAGCATAACTTGAGCTTTGAAAGTTGTATCAATCCCAATCCTACAATTTCAGAACGCTTGATCGTATCTCTTAACTCTATCTCGATCGCCTCCTCTTGTCTCAGGGTCGTAGAAATACCCTTCTCCGATGAAGTAGATTTTGAAGAGTCTAGCCATTCTATCCATGATCTCCTTGAGGTATTCCCCATCTAACACACCTTCTCGTAATTGTGGAGCTGCGTGTTCCCAACCAAGTTTAACTGACCCTTCGAGGCTCATATGTAGCATCATTGGACTCTTCTTTGTTGAGTTATAATGTTGCTGCTTCAATCCTCATGTTTGACACCCAAGCATAGGTTAACATCTCTTGATTTTTGAAATCTAATATATCCAAATTAAGCCCATAAGGATGTATTAGATCAAACTGAGACCTTCCATATGTTTTCCCGTGGATTTATGCTCATCGAGGACGTGATCTGGTTCGTAATACTGAAAGAATAGACCCAATAACAAAGTCACCCTGGTGTGTCATGGGTTCATCTTGAATTGGATTATTAGATCCAAAACTTTTGGTTATCGTCACCAATCCTTGTGGAAGATTTTGTGCCTGGACCATCGTCCCTTCTATTGTTTTGACATTTACGAGTTTTAATCCCAAAATGAATTCGCGTGATCAGAGAGATCTTGTAGGTCACGTAGTTGATCTCTTCAAGATTGATTCTAGACTTTCCTTCTCCTTATTAAGGCTTCTAACTTATCTTTGCTTATTAATTCTCGATGGACTTGTACCGCCTTGCCCCTTTAATGTAATAAGGGTTTGCTTCCGAAAGATGGTGGTAACCATCCTCCTCTCTTTCTTTCTAATGAGCTTGGATGGGCTTCCATATTCTTGACACGCCGTTGGACATCTTGAAGGTTCTCAAGAATTTCCTTCTGATGTTTCGCCATGGTTTCTATCTGTATTTAGATGTTTTGAAGGTGCTCGGATACATGGTATTGATTATTACCATGTGTTTGAATCGTTTTTCGGATCTCTCTAAGGCCTAAGGCTAACTTAGAGCCATCCGTCTCGATTTCATGAAAATTTGGTGACCACAAATTACTCATCTTATTGATAGGATTTTACTATCATTATAATTCTTTTCTTGTTTCATGTTTTCTAATTTCTATCGAAAAACTTCATGTTAAGAGTATATCTCGAACTTTTTTTTGAATTCATATTTTAAATTTAATCCTCTCTCTAGGTAATTAAATATTATTATCATAAATAAATTTACCCTTTAAATAAATAAAGCCTAGGCCCTGATACCAATTTTGTGTGTCTTGATAAAGAAAACGTTCTTAGGGTCTTAATGTAATTTTTACAAAGTAAAAAACTATATTTATTATCTTCCAAAGGCCAGGGGCTAAAAGACAAAGTTTGGGACAAATGAGGACCACAAGGTCCATAAGAAACTTTTGCACTATAGTTTTTTTCCCCCTTAGCTTGGTATGAGTTATTTTTAGGATTCTTCAATAAAAAAAAAGCATGTTATGCAAGCTATTTTAGAGGTGGGCGGTTCGGTTTAACCGGATCGTTGGTCCGATTTTGAATGAGGGGTCCGATTTTGGTTTGATCCTAAAGCTAACTATAAACCAAACTGTTTGACATGGTTTGGTTCGGTTTAAACCGTCACCGATTTGGTTTTTTTGCACCGTTTATGATTTTAATTTTTGTTTCTTTTTTCTCGTTTTTTACAAAATAATATATATATACCCTCTTATTTATCTATTAAACCATCAATCTTTTGAATTGAAAAATAAATTGATAGACAATGAATAAAAAAATTTAACATTTAATATTTAATAAAATCATTTAGGAATTATATAGATCATTCATCAATCGCAAATTATTAAATATCAACAATATAAAATAATAAAAATCGTTACAATAACAATTTTTTTTTCTTTTCTAAAATCATACAAAATATATACCCTTGCATGCAGAAAAGCTATCTTTTTATTTTTGAACAACAAAATGTCAATATAATACACTTTTCTTTTAATTTATAAATTACAACGGTTTTTACTTGAACTAGAGATTTTATGACTACATCTACATACTTACTTTTATTCATATTAAATAAAAATTTAATGGTTAGAGTATGAGGATATTATAGTATTGAATAATTAGGCTAATTAAAATGTTGTTTCAGTTTGGTTGGATTGACCGAGGATATCTACCAAAACCACGCCATATATGATTTCGATTTTGACTGTCAAATCCTACACCGCACAAAATATCATGTTTGGTTAAAAAATCAAACCACTAAATCGGTTATTGGCCGATTTAGTCGGTTTCGATTTTCATGCACACCTCTACTTAACTTTAAATTTGGTTTTTACTTTTTGGGCTTTTCTCCGATTTAACTATTGAAAATTTAAATCCTGCTAAAAACGCATGTTGTCATCCCCAATGTACCAACTCAACAATAAAATAGGTTACAACTTGGACGCTGCCAGCTAAACAAAAAATGGATGATGTAGCATCGTTAAGGTAGTTTTTGTAAATTATTAATTAAAATTCTGACAACTTATAATCATTACCGCAAAGTAAATTTAAAAAGATTAGTTAATAAAAACATAAAAGTAGATGAAACAATCAACTTTTTCCTCTCCCCTCCACCCCACGCCTCCAAGCTCCACCCAACACATCTCAAGATTTCATCATTCATAAGAATGGTCTTGAACTTTTTTAGGAACGTAGAACCCCTCATGAAGTGTGGGATCATCCACAAGATGTTTCTTGAACTAAAACAAAGTCCCCTCTAAATGCATTTGATCACAAGTGTGACCTTAGACAGGGAGATCCCCTCTCACCCTACTTGTTTGTATTATGCATTGAGAGACTGTCATACATGATTTCTTCAGCAGTGGATCAAGGTTCTTGGACACCTATTCTTCCTTGTAGAGGTGGCCCTAAGCTTTCTCATCTGTTCTTTGCTGATGACATTATCCTTATGGGTAAGGCCAATCATACTACTGCTCAGTCCATCAGGAGAGTACTTGACAATTTCTGTGCAGCTTTTGGTCTTAAACTGAGTTATCAGAAGTCCAAAGTTTTTTTCTCCAAAACTCATGGCAGCAGCATTAAAAGGCAACTCAGTGAGACTCTTGGTTTTTTACAGACATCTAACTTGGGAAGGTATCTGGGAGTCAAGTTAATTCATGGCAGACAATCTAGAGCTGACCATGCTGAAACTTTTGACAGAGTTATGTCAAGATTTGGTACATGGAAGAGCAAACTCTTGTCTTTGGCAGGAAGAGAAACACTCATCACTTCAGTTTCTTCAGCCATGCCTGTCTATCAGATGCAGTCCTCTCTCCTTCCAGAGTTTGTCTGCAATAAACTGGACCAACTCAATAGGGATTTCCTCTGGTCCTCTGATCCTAATATCAAGAAGATTCATTTGGTTAACTAGAGGAAAGTCACTAAGCCTAGAAAAGAGGGTGGTCTGGGAATTAGAGTGTCTAGAACCTCTAATAAATCTCTATTAGCTAAGCTCTCTTGGAAAGTTATCAAGCAAGAAGCTTTCATCTGGACTGAGCTGGTGACAGCAAAATATTTAAAAGGTAAACATATGTCCTCCTATGTTGTTAAGGGATCAGAGAGTCCTACTTGGAAATGCCTGATTAAGTGTCTGGACCTCATGCAACCTCACCTGAGATGGAAAGTTGGAAAAGGGAACATGATTTCTTTTTGGTTTGATAACTGGATGGGGAGTGGCATTCTAACAGATGATAATGTGCATATCCATCCAACTGAATATCATCTTAGGCTTTGTGATATTCTGAATGTTGATGGAGATTGGAACTGGACTATCCTCCTATCCAGTGTCCCTCTTGCTAAGAAAATAGAGATTGAATCCAGGCTCCTTTCTCTCAGTGATCACGAAGACATCCTGATTTGGGATGGCAACTCCAGTGGCAAATTCTCTTGCCAATCTGCTTACAAATTATTTCATAAACGTCATGCTTATTTGGACAGACAATCTCCTTCATTGGCTTGGATCTGGAAAGTAGATGCAAGCTTTAAGTTACAACATTTCCTTTGGCTGTTAGTTCAAGAGAGGCTTGCAACTAATCTGGTCCGGTTTCAGAGACATGCAGCATTGACTCCAATGTGTTCTCTTTGTGACCATCAGGAGGAAACTGGCATTCATCTCCTGAGAGCCTGTCCAGCAGCCAGAGAACTATGGTTGCTGATTCTCCATCCTGATGATCTTCCTCGCTTCGATTCTACTTCTGATGATCAGTGGCTCTAGGAGAACCTTATGCGGCATCAACTCAGAAATGTTCTTATTCCAAATGCTCCCTGGAGCAGAATATTCTTGGCTACCTTATGGATCTCTTGGAAGCATAGAAATTCTAGGGTCTTTCACAGTAAGGAATTTCATGCTCAAGGGAGACTGTTCCTGGTGAAGAAACTCAGCTTTGATCTCTTCACATGTAGGAGGAAACAGCTTCCTCATCATCACTCCTCTACTTGGCAAAAGCCTAACTCTGAGTGGGTAAAGTTGAATACTGATGGTGGTCTTAACATTGGCCTGAATGCTGGATCCGCAGCTGGTGTCCTTCGCAATTCTGATGGAGGGTGGTGTTGGGGTTATGTTCATCACATTCAAGCCCCCACTGTTGATGAAACTGAACTTACAGCTCTTCTTAAGGGCCTTCGGATTGCATGGACTAGAAGAATTCAGAAAATTGAGGTCGAAGTTGATTCCTTGATGGTGGTTAAGTTTGTGAAGGATGAAGCAGAACCTGCCGAACATATTCAAAGTCTTGTCGACCAGTGTAAGACCTTGTTACATATGCCGTGGACTTGCAACATTCGTTGGATTCCTAAGAGTGCCAACAAAGTGGCGGATGCCCTTACTAAGTTAGATATTAGTTGCATGGAAGGGGATCTCTTTTGGGAGGCCCAGGCCCCTCATTCCTTATGTATTAGTAATTTATTGTCGAACGATTTGATGTAATTTCTATGTTCTTCCTTTATGTATCAAAAAAAAAAATTGCTCCTTTTACTCTAGCAAACAAGGATTTTCTCTAAAAATATACATGATGTGCAGTCTATCGGAGTTGTTTCGAGTGTGCACATATATTTTCCGTAGAGCTTTAAAGGTTTTTAAGAGCTTACACCTACACGCTCCTCTCATAGCCAACATCATAACACCCTCCATGTAAATAAAGACAAATTGGCCAAGTTAGGGTTTGCATGAATGGGGTTAAGCGACAAAATGGAGTTGGGTCTATGTGGGTTTAATTTGGGCCTAAAAACCAAAACCAACATATTAAAAGCTTACAATATTTTCTTGTTACTTCAGAAACTTATTGAACTTCGATTTGGGTGACGCATGTGGTTTGGTCATTCGTGCAGGGTTGTTACTCTAGTCTATATCCTAAATGTTACATTATCACATGAAAACTTTGTTTCTATCTTAGGCGTCACATAATTCAAATCTTTTTTTCACATTGTATAGACTATAACGTGAACACTTCTTCTAGATGTGCGAATTTTCCTTGAATAAATTTTTTCTCCAAGCATCCAATAACTCCACAAGAAGTCTCATACTCATACTACTTGCTATAAATCAAAATAACATAATTAAAAGGGGCAAAAACAAATACAAGATTCTTAAACATCATTATGTGTAACATAATCTCAAACCCTCTTCCGCTACCACCGTTCTTCTTTATCCCATTGAATAACCCTCAAATCTTATCGACAATACACGCGCTTTTCTTATCTGAACCACACGCTTCTTGGGTTGCATATGCTATTCCTCTTGGGCCCCCACTACATTCTCTTGGCCTGAATTAGTTTGGGTCATCCCATGATCTAAAACCCGTCCATCCCATGTAACACCCACCATATTAAAAAAGCAACCTTACCCTAAGGTCAAGGATTGCATACACCCGAGAAAAGTGCTGCAAGTTTTCCCAAGTGGCACTTTCCAAGGCGATATGTAACCATTGTACTAACACTTCTTTGGTTGCCCGTTAAGTCCATTTATCTTCAAAGCTACGATGATGGCAATGGGGTGACTGATAGGTTTATTAGCAATACTTTGCTCATGTGTCGGGTAAATAGGGTTGAACTCATCACCTTGAAACTCCTTGAGTAAATAGACATGGAACATCGATGTATCTTACTTCCGACAAGTAGCTCCAGTGTGTACGCAACAGAGGTCCTACTTGATCAATGATGAGAAAGGGGCTGTAATAATGCCGAATGAGTTTGTTATTCAAACGGCGTGCAACTGTAATTTGGCGGTACAATTGCAACTTGATTAGATTAAGGTTTATTATAACAAAATATTTCTGACAATGCTTACGGTTGGTAATGAGATGCATTCTATTTCACGTGTTGGCTAAGTTTTGTTTCAGTTAGGTCAAGATAGCATCTCAAGATTCTCAACAACTTAACAGCGACATGCACTAACGTTGACCAGCGATGTACATATGTATCTTAGGAAGGGCTCGACCATAAACCTCTTCAAACGACGGCATGCCAATTGTCGAGTGGTAACTGGGTTGTAGTGATACTCGGACCAAACTATAATTCATTCCATCATTTAGGATTTTTCAACTACAAACGAACGTAAATACTGCTCGGCATAACAGTTTGGCATTTGCGATTTTCATCTGTTTCTGGATGATAGGATGAACTCATTATTAGTTTTGTACCCATGAGTTCAAAGAGTTTGCGCTAGACTTTACTCGTGAATGGGGTCTCGATTAGACATAATAAAATGCGACATTGTATGGATGAATCACCATACCACATAAACATTACGCTACCTTCGTTGCTGACAAATTAGGTGGTAGTGAGCCAAAGTGAGCATACTTTGAGAGACGATCAATCACCACCAAAAGGGTTGCAGCCACGAGACTTTGGTAAACCCATGACAAATTCCATTGCAATGTCTTTCCAAATTCGTGTTGGTTTTCTAATGGTTGTAGCAGCACATACGAAGCTATAGTTCAATACTTGATCATTTGGTGCACAAGAAAGCTCCCAACTAAAGCTTTAACATCGCTTCACATCCCTTGCCAAAAGAAGCTTCTTGGTGGGCGACTTTTTAGTGCCTAGAATTAGGCTAATGTATTACACCTAAATTTTGACCCTTCGTAAGTGCACGAGTCAAGTAATAATAAAATAGTAAGTATAATTATGAACCAAGTATTGTTTCCCAAGTGAGTGGTGGATGTATGCTTGAATCACTTAAATGTAAGAATACTAATAGTTGTCACGTTTGCTATCTTAGTGTGTGTAGAATGATGTGAATGCAGAAAACAATGAATGCAAATTTTATGAAAATGCTTTTGGATGCAGATTACTACTAAACTCGAATGCAATGAAAACAATGAATGAAAACTACGCATGAGTTTAATGCAGAAAAACAGTTTGAATGCAAATGAACTAAAATGAGAAGCAGATTGAATGCAAAAGTGAACTAAGTAATAAGAACATATTGACTGTAGGAAAAAAGCAATTATACTAAGCTAATCTAATATAAGAAAGTAAACAAAACAGAATTTAAGATGGCTGAGGGGTTAAATGCTTTAGTTCTAAACATATGATTAAAAGATGTTCGGAGGTTGGGTTTCATAACTGATTTAACCATAAAAGTTCATAGACCAACTACCTATGAATACTTAAGATGTTTGATGATATTCTGAGTTCTTTGTGTCTAATGGATCAGTGGCCTATAGCTGGACCTATCCTAACTATAAAATCATTAAGTCTCTAATAGCCTACCACGTTAGCAAAATCAACTCAATTGCTAGTTGTTTTAGTAGAGATCTTAATTCTGCAATCCAATCAACTCATAAGAATCGTGTCAACATAAACATACTTAGTAAAGACTGATTTAGTGTGATCTAGGGGTTGCGCAATAGTTGCGTGAGCGCACTACAATCATAAATCGCATGTATATATAATTAGTTAACATTTACACTTTGGCGGTCCCAGTGTAGTGCATCTGTTATTCCAGCGAGAGTTAGACTAATGCAGAATAAAGACTAATCATTCTAGACACATGAGCACATCAAACACACAACCAAAAAAACAAAAACAAAAAACAAATTTATAAATTAAAGTTACTCCCCTACTCCAAACACGGAGTAGTTTAGCTACTCATAGTCATAAGTTCAACAATGAATAAGGAGTTAAATGGCATAAACAAAGTGAAAGACATAGGGAAAGTTACTCAGATCCAGTGGAACGTTGACGCCTTTCTATCTTCTTCAACTCCTACATGCTATCTTTTTCTTCACAAACTATCCACTCTAGAATATGAAAACAAAACTAAGAACAAAACTCTAACGGTGTTTACTCTCTTTCACAACTTTCTCACAACTAACAGAAAATTAACAACTCGTCATTGTAAGTCTTGTGGGTGGTAAAAGTAGTGTCTCTAAGTGCTTGCGGTTCTAACCAATTTATAGGAAAGTAATGTTCCACTGCTCTCAAAATAGCCTCAACTTATTCTACAGCAAAAGACGGTGTTGCCCTAGGACATGTGACTTTGACCATGTCATGCGGGTGGTTGCGCGGCTCGCGCAACTTTTGTCCGTTGTGGCGCGAATCTCTGCTAGTTCTTTGTGGTGACACGTAATCCTCGAAGAATCGCGCAACCTACTTCTCGTTACAAACGAGTAGTGCGACTTTTTCAATTGTCGCACAACACCCTCCTAGATTGGGTTGACTGCAACTAGGGTTTCCTCGGTTTACAGTGATGTAGCGCCTATAGTCGTGTCATGACCCCCTCTCTGCAAGTCATTCCAAAAACATCCATTTTGTGCTCTTTTTCCATCGTTTTGTCTTGACTCGACAAAATTCTATAAAACACAAAAAATATTAGATCCAATAGATATGCACCAAGAAGTCTACAAAAGTCTAAGAATACAAGTACTTAAATCACGTTAAATAAACGTTCATCACTCCTCCTCAGGGGAAAATATGTTTTGCTCCATCACTTCATGATCTCCGATTAGAATCTCGTAAAGTTCTTGCATAAGCAACATTTTAAGCCGAGATGTAAAGCTTAAATATAGACGGTGACGATGGTAAAAAAAACCATTGTAGGCTGTGAAAAATCTTTTTGAGCCTAGATTTGACCTAAGTTGTTGATGTAGTCGTACAAGATCCGAGCATGTTTCCTTTCCTCTTTCATCATATTAATCCAAGTCACCCCAAAGAAAAGGCAGGTTGTGATGAAACCAAAAAAGGCTCAAACATATGTGATAGTGCATCTGCGACATCATTTGTTAGTCCAGGTTTACACTCAATCATGAATTTGAACCCCGTGACATTTCTTAAACATTAGTGTTGAACTAGAGTTTCTATAATTTAGGCTAACAAAAACTTCAAACTCCGGTGTGTGTTTGCACCATAAATATACGACCGAGAATATATTGTCACCATTTTGGGATTGATTCAACTATTGTGTATAACTCGCGTTGATACGTTGATCCGCCACTCAAGCGATTCCCCAACCTTTTGTTAAAAAACACGATATGATGTCGTTCTTACATCAGAACCCTTCCATTCCCAAAAGTTGAGACATGTGTATCTACACACAAAGTCTTTTGTGAAACCCGACAACTGAAGAACGAGTGCCTTTATCATGACCCGTTTTAGAGCAGTGAAAGCAATCACCAGTTCATATGTCCACTAGAAATTCTCTCACTTTAACAGTTTGGTCAAAGTGGATATCACGGTGAAGAATGAATCGACGACAATATCTTGTCAAACTTAAAAAGAAATCCATAGTTGTTTCACGGTTTGAGAAGATAGCTAATTGGCATTCCTTCATTTTTAGCTGGATCAACATATACACATCCCGTCGATACGAGATGTCACAAATATTCAATAGATAGTTGGAACAACTCACAGTTACTCACCTCATTGTCAGTGCATAAACACTTCATAACTAGTTCCAAATGCTGCACATGATCAATAAAAGTGTGACTATAAACAAGTATGTCGTCCAAGAAAACAATAATAAATTTACAAAATTATAACAATTTGGGAATTTATTTGAATTATATGTCTTATAGATCCAACTATCAATATGAGTTCCATTAAATCTCAGTACGTTCACCTTCAAAGTTTGTAAAATCGACTGGAGATTAGGTGAAGGACAATCCAACAAAGAGCCCGAACGTGGGATGAGCTAAGAGGAGAACCAGAGTCCCTAGGTAATGGCACAGAAGCGGCCACAAGCAAATACATTTGATAATATCGTGCTTCAGCAGCGACCATATGATGGTCCACTACACTACAAGATTCAGGGGTCAATAGGGACCGCAAATCAGTCCATATTGATGGTCAATAGGGACCGCCTTGGGGTCGCTAATGTGCGGTCCCTATTGACCATGGTCTCTTGTCAATAGGGACCGCACGCCGGTCGCTATTGAGGGTCAATATGGACCGGAAAATCAGTGACCGTTTTCCGGTCCCTGATGACTTAATATCAATAGGGACCGCATTCTGGTCCCTATTGCGTTAAAAATTAGGGACCGCGAGGCGGTCCCTATTGTTTTTCATGAAGTAGCGACTGCAATTAAGTCGCTACTTCTTGAAAAAAAAATAGGGGCCGAAATGAGGTCCCTAATAACAAAAACAGGGATCGCAATTCGGTCCCTACTAATATTCATAGATACTCTGTGAATATTAGTAGGGACCGAATTGCGGTCCCTAATAACAAAAATAGGGACCGCAATTCGGTCCCTACTAATATTCATAGAGTTTCTATGAATATTAGAAGGGATCGAATTGCGGTCCCTATTGACCCCACAGAAAAAATAAAAAAAACAATAATATTTCGGATTAACTCCGAAATATTATTGTTTTTTTTTTTGTAAAATTATGATTTTAACAGGATCAAAACAATAAAATAATGAAGAAAAAGTTAATATAATGACGTGAAAGTATTAATGAATGTAAAAAGATGAATAAAATGACTAATAATAGAAAATAAAATATGAATGAAAAAAAAAATGAAGGAATAAAACAACAAGTGAAAGAAAAGTAAGAAAAGAAAGTGTAGATCCAAAATAAAGAAAGTGAAAGAAAAGAAACAAAAGAAAGATTGTGTTGGTGATTTGCTTTTTAGATTTGTGTTGGTAAAAAGAAGAAAAGTTTTTGTGTTGTGTGATTTAGGGAGAAAAGAAGATAGTGTGCTTGTGTTGAAAAATAAGATAGTGTTTTTGTGTAGGGTATTTTTTGAAGATAATGAAATGAGATGTGTAAGAGTGGTGAGTATATATAGAGAGGGTGAAATTTTAATAATTTTGCAAAATTCAAATTTTTCGCCTAAACTTTTTGCCAAAATTTCAAAATTTTGGATTCAGTGACCGCATTTAGGTCACTAATAAAAATTAGGGACCGGATTTAGGTCACTAAATTTTTGCAGTGACTGCAAGGCGTCCCTGTTGCGATTTTAGGGACCTAAGTGCGGTCCCTAATAATATTCATCGATTTTAAAGTATGAATATTAGTAGGGACCGCAATGCGGTCCTTGTTGAGTCAATAGGGACCACAATGCAGTCCCTATTGAGTGCTAATGTCAATAGGGACCGCAATGCAGTCCCTATTGATAACGCTTATGTCAATAGGGACTGCATTGCGGTCCCTATTGACAACGCTAAATGTCAATAAGGACCACTTTGCGGTCTCTATTGACTCGACAGGGACCGAATTGCGGTCCCTACTAATATTCATACTTTAAAATCGATTTGTTTATTGATGTTGGTGTGTTTGTGATTCTTAGTAACCAAACTCATTGTAACATGTGAATTGAAGTAATAAATGATTGCAAAACCAACCTTATAGTAGATTAGTTGTGAATTAATAGATTGATTGAGATTGAACGAGTTATTAATGTTCAAGATATATTTCATGTTCTACAACTAATCATCACTAGTTAGTTGTAGTTGTTCTTAGTTTTTATGATTTACTTCACTAATGTTAGCATAGATATGATTATGAGGTATAATCATTAGATCAAGTAATCATTATACTTATATATGTATATCGAATTAGTTTGTCATTATTTTTATGACATTCGTTGTACAAAACAGTAAGAGAAACTTCAAAGCGGTCCATTCTCCTTACATAATGTTTGGATTTACAATGCGTCGTTGTAATTATTGTTATTTTAACTATTACAATGGTTATTATGAACTAAACAAACAACGCGGCACCTCGAACCATCATAAAATATCAATTTTAAAGTATGAATATTAGTAGGGACCGCAATTAAGTCACAAATATGGACAATAAGGACCACATTGCGGTCCTTATTGGCAACGCTATTGTCAATAGGAACGGCATTGAGGTCCCTATTTGCAACGACTAGTGTTAATAGGGACCGCTTTGCGGTCCCTATTGGCAACAGGTCAATAGGGACTGCATTGCGGTCCCTATTGACAACACTAATGTCAATAGGGACCGCAATGCAGTCCCTATTGACCCGTTGCCAATAGGGACCGCAATGCAGTCCCTATTGACAACGCTAATGTCAATAAGGACCGCATTGTGGTCCCTACAATGCAGTCCCTACTGGGCGGTCCCTATTGACCGCCCAGTCTTGTAGCGCTAGCGACGAGAACTTGAGCTCCATGCCCTTCAATAGCTCAACAATCTCATCGTTTTGCATTGTAAAGCACAATTTTATTACATGACAAAAGCACTACTTCGAGATGTGCAAATTATCCTTAAATAAACTTTTCTCCAAACATCCGAAAACTTCAAAATAAATCAATGTGATACTTATACTATACTTGCTAGAAATCGAAATAACGTAATTGAAATGGGCAAAAACGATGTGACTTATACTACATCAGTCCCCCGAACCTTTCGTTAGTACACGAGCTCCTTATTCGAACTTTATTTTCTAATTCTCCTGGATTGGGTTGCATATGATATTCCTTTTAGGCCTCCACAGTCCACTGCATTCTCTCGGCCCAAGCTCCCTCCTCAGCAGAACTGGCATCCCTCATATACTATTGTTAATAGTTATTATATCTATATCAGAATAAAAAAGAAAAAAATGTATCTTTCCTAACCCTAACGTTGTGACTGGTGACATCCGATATCATCTGAGAGTATGTGATCTACTCTAAGATTGTTCGGGATCTATTAAAGAGAAAAACGGAATCACTAATTAAATAATTAGTGTGAATTTAAGTCTTTTTTGTTAGGTATATGTGCTTCAGTGTGTTTAACCTTAGGGACGTCTAAGCTCAATGACGTTTCTAAGTAATTATAGAATGATTAATTTTGGACATCCAATTAGTATATTTAGCAATTTCTAATCCATTCATATGGTGTTTCATCCATTTATAGGCTTGTTTGTTTATTTTAAAAGATCATCCATTATAGGTTTATCAATTTTATAACAACTATCTCTAACATAAGTGAACGAATATAAAAATAATTGAAAACTTGAGGTAGCTTACAGTAATAAGTAACCTACGTGTTTTTAAACAACAAGGATAACACTACGACGATTAGGTTAGAAATCTGATCAGGGGTGTAAAATCACCTGTTTTTTTTTTTTTGATAAAAAGATCACCCGTTTTTAGTTCAATATATAATGTATGAAAAAATGGAGATACATATTCAAACTTTTGCCCTTTTTTACTTACCTATCAAATGGTCGAATTTTTTCAGTTTCCAATCCAAAGTTTCAATTTTTTGGAACTCTGACGGTCCCAATTTTCATTCCGACGAAACTCTGCCCAAAAACGTCATTTGTTAGGCAATATGACGTCACGGTGACATCATGCGAGAAGGGTAAAACTGTCATTTTACTGATGGGGAGTATAGTGCAATTTATATAATTAATTTATACACCCTAAAATTTATTCTTTTACACAAAGAAAATACCATATTCCCCAAATATTTTTCCTTAAACTTAAAATAATTATAAAAATTTCCTAAAAATAAATACACGATTCTTAAATACCTATGTTTATATATATTTAATTCAACCCTCCATTAGTATAGCACGCGTAAACCATATGTAATTATCGTTCAAATTTCGCACAAAATACTCCAGTCAAATCTAATTTAGCACTATTGTATCTCATCCATACACACTACATTTAAATAAGAGTTGTACATAATTTATAAATGAAAACATTGTTTAGATTGATTGAGCCTTTTCATACAAAACAAGAACAAATATTGCTTCGTTTTATAGCTCACGAGTCCACTAATGGCTCCCACAACCACCACCAACCAAATCAAACCTGAGATTCTCGTACTTGGCCCTCTCGTACTTGGCCCCCACTCACCTTCACCACTTTCCAAAACGAATTCTATTCAAAATGAAAGCATTGGCATTAATCAAACCGACGCCGCCGAGTGTCGCCGGAGAGGAATCGCGATCGCCAACCCCGTTGATTTTTTTCGGTTGACGTGGTGAATATGGCTGTGGGGTTGTTGATTGATGAATGATGATGGTGGCGGCGGTGTGGGTGTAGTTATGTGTGTGTGTATATATATATATATATATTGATTTATTAATTTCTGTATTTACGTTATTGAGATTAAAATGATATAACATTTTTGAAGCCTTAATATAAAAATTATAAAAGAAAGTGTACATACTTTTTGTTGTTTAAAGTGTATTATTTTGGAGAAGGTATTTTTGTTAAAAAGTTAAAATATTTGAGGTGCATTGAGTAAAAATAAATAAATTAGGGTGTATTATTTTGAAGAAGATGATATTTTTGTTAAAAAGTTAAAATATTTGTGGTGCAATGTGTAAAAGAAATAAATTTTAGGGTATATGAATTAATTATACATATTGTACTATATTCCCTATACTTAAAATAACGCAATTGTCCCCTCTTAATGACGTCATTGTGATGTCATTTAGTCGAAAAATGGTGTTTTTGGACAGAGTTTCGTCGGAATGAAAGATGAGACCATCGAGTGCAAAAAATTAAAGTTTGAATCGAAAACTGCAAAATTTCGACCTTTGGATAGGTAAAGTGCAGAAATGACCAAAGTTTGGATAGGTATCTGCATTTTTCCATTTAATGTATTAAACTCTAACTAGATTGAGTAGTTTGGTGTATATATATATATACAATATATATATATATATACTACAAAAATTAATCAATATGTACCATATCGAGTAACTCCTATATTATTATATATCTATACTATTATATAAAGGAAGCCACGTTGACACAAATATTTTGATTTTCTTATTTACTCTTCTAAGTACTATTAAATTTTATTATTAGTTGGGCATAACTGTAATTCATTTTAGCCTTATATATCATTATTTAAATCTTCTTATTAAGAGAAGAAATCATTACTTAATTATCTTAAATAAAAGAAGATTAAATATATAAATTATGTATCCATAATAAAGTTGTTATATTTACTACACAAAGTAATTATATTATATTTAAAATAAACTGCTAATCACGCGGGGATCGCGTGCCAATATTTCTAGTAAAAAAAAGAAGAAGTCTTTGGTGTTTTGTAACTTGGATTATCTAGAACGAGAGAAATCCTATTTGGTAGGAAGTGGTACCCAACTCCGCCACCAGATAGCGGTGGAAGTACCCAAAATTAAAATATGGGTTTGGATCAAAGTGGAGATCATTTCTTTCCTATTTTTCTTTTGTTGATTAAAGCGCGTGGATTATAATGACTTTCTCGAATATTACTGGTGCTTCGTCTTAATATGTTTATTTTCTTGAAAAGAAAAAAAAAATTGTCTTATCCTCTAATTAAGCACTAAGTGAATGTTGTTGTGTACGCATCTAACTTCAAAAATCACTTGATAGGTGTTGTATTTCATAATTCCTATGTTAGTATTCAAACTCTTATATCTTATCCTCTAACACTACAACAAATTGGGCCTTTTTCGTCGGGCCCGACCATTTGGGCCGACGGCAAAAGGCCCAATTTTTTTCGTCGGGCCCAAATCCGACGGTAATGGGCCATACCGTCGAGTTTGGGCCGACGGAAAAAGTAGTATTATTTTACCGTCAGCCCAAACCCGACGGTAAAGCCCATTACCGTCGGGTTTGGGCCGACGGTAATGGCCCTTATTTAAAAAAAAAAAATTAATTAAAAAAAGGAAAAAAAATTAAAAAATAAAATAATGGGCTAGCCGACGGTAAAGCCCATTTTTTAAAAATAAAATAAAAATTAATAAAAAAGAATTTCGGCCATATTTTTAAATTTTTTAAAAACAAAAAAATAAAATAATGGTATAGCAAACGAAAATAGGCTTTTCATCACACGGATCGGATCGTGCCATGTCACCGATCCGTGTCAATTTTCACACGGATCGGTGACGTGGCAACCCCTTATTTACCCCCCCCCCCCCCCTGCTCCAAAATCACTATAAATACCCCTTTTTTTATCCACTAAATTCATTCATTCTTACCATTCTCCAAAAATTATCAACTTTCTCTCCAAAATATCCTTAATAACTAACAAAAATTCCTCCATATTCACTAAATTATAATTAGAGTTTATTATTTGTTTATTATTTTATTTCTACTTATGTTTATTCATTATCTAACCAATAATAACTATAAAAAACTTATATTATCAAGATTTTATTTTAAATACGAAATTTTATTTATTATAATAAATAATTTAAAAATATTGCTCGAAAATGTTAATGTTATTATTTTAATCGATTTCTTTTAAATTAAATCGCCAAATAAACATAAATTTTTTTTAAAATCGTTTCTTTATAAAAAATCGCCAAAAAATTATAAAATAATTATTTAAAATCGATTTCTTTTAAATAAATCGGCAAAAAATCATAAATCAATTATTTTAAAACGATTCTTTTAAATCAATTGTTTTAAATCGTTTTTTTTTAAATCATTTTTTTTAAATCATTTTTTTAAATTTTTTTAATTTTTTAAACCCTTTATCGTCGGCTTAACGCCGACGGTATAGGGTTTTACCGTCGGCTTAAAGCCGACGGAAAAGAGAGGCTTTTCCGTTGACTTAAAGCCGACGGAAAAAAAGCCATTTTCCGTCGGCTATTTGCCGACGGAATAAAAAAAGAGCTTTTCCGTCGGCTTATAGCCGACGGAAAAGCTCTTTTCTGTCTGTAAAAATCCGACGGAAAAAAGCTTTAGTGACGAGCTTTTTTCCGTCGGGTTTTTCCGACGGCTTTTGCCGACGAAAAAGGGTATTTCTATCGGTAAAAGGCCTTTTACTGACGGTTTTTGAGCCGTCGGTAACCTTTCTCTTGTAGTATAATTAATTAGTATTAAATTTAAATTTTTGTGTACACATCTATCTTTTATACTTCAAAATTATTCCCACTATTGTTTACAGTTGGTTCCATATCATAACTGTTTTACCTTGAAACCTAAAAATGTGGACTTCCTAACTCCAGAAAACCGATTGTGTGGAAGCCTTTGTGGTTTGTACAAACAAGATTTGGGGGTTTTTGCGACCACACTGATGATCGTCGGGCGGTTCCCAGAGTTTCGGTGATCGCTCGGAGCAACTGAGACCGATGGGCGGTCCCCAGCCTTAAAAGAAGACCGCCCAGCGGTCTTCGGCCCAATAACGGCCATGTTGGGCTGAAAATTAACTCCCAAATAACCCTAAACAATCGGCTCAAAAATTGGGCCCAATTCTTCGGGTTTTTTTGTAGCTTTCTCTTGTCTTTGGCGACCGCCTGGAGCAACGTGGACCGCCCAGCGGTCTCCAGCACACTAAGGGGACAGCTAGGCGGTCCCTAATAATATTCATAACTCTTTTTTTATGAAACAATTAAGGTGCCGCGTTGTTTGTTTAGTTGATAATTATCCCAATAATAGTTAAGAGAACAAAATTACAATATTTCTAACAAATTCAAACAACATGTAATGATTAATTGTACGTATAACGTAGAATAGGTTTAACGTTAAAAACTCTCTCAATCTCATTCAATATACTACTAAATAACTAAATCAGTAGTTTTATGATCATTTGTTACTCCAATTAACTTGTTATAATGAGTTTTGTTGGTAAAATCAAAAACACATGGAGATCGTTCCAGCGATCAATAAAGACTTATGGGATCTGGGGACCGCTGGGCAGTCCTAAAAAAATCAAGAAGTATTGGGGATCGCCGAGCGGTCCCTAATAATATTCATAGCATTAGGGACCGCCGAACGATCCCTAATAATATTCATAGCATCAAGGACTGCTGAGCGGTTCCCAATAATATTCATAGATGGGGACCGCTAGGTGGTCCCTAATGCTATGAATATTATTGGGGACCGCTCGGCGGTCCCTAAAAGTCTGCAAAAGAATAAAAAAACCTAATAATATTCCAATAATTTACCGAAATATTATTGGGGTTTTTGTACAAATTGCGTGTAAATATGAGCAACAAATATTTACAAGAACAAAAACAAAGAACATAATGAGAAAAAAGTAAAATGAAATGAAAGTTAACAAAATAAAACAAAGAAAATTATGAAATAAAAGTTACAATAAATGATAGTTATAAAGAAAATGAAAATAGAAGAAGAAAAAGAAAGGAAGAACATATTATTGGGTGTTTTCTTGGCATTTGTTTAAAGAAAAGAGAAGAAGGTTGTGTTTTGAGATTTGAAGAAAAAAACGGAAGAGTGTTTGTTTTATATTTGGTAAAAGAAAGAAGAAATGAAAGTTTTTGTTGGATGATTTTTATTTTTGGGATTTAGGAATAGAAAAAGGAGAACGGAAATTTTGGAGTTAGGTGTTTTCCAAGAGTGTTGAAAAATTAGATGGGAGATTGGTGGTATATATATAGTAGTGAGGGTGAAAATTTTGAATTTTTGAAATTTTCAATCCCCCCCCCCTCCCCATCCCGCCTATTTCAGTGCGGCGGTCCCTGAACATATTTGGTGACCGCCGAGCAGTCCCTAAAAGTCGTTTTAGGAACTGCTTATTTGTACTTCTTTTTTATTTTATAGAACGATATCCATGTGTTTTTGATGTTTAGCAACAAAGCTAATTATAACATGTCAATTGAAGTAACAAATGATCATAAAGCTATTAATTTAGATATTTAATAGTAGATTGAATGAAATTGAGAGACTTTTCAACGTTGAAACTATTATACGTTATACGTACACCTAATCATCATATGATATTTCAATTTGCATGAAACCTTGTAATTTTGTTCTCTTAATTATTATTAGAATAATTATCAACTAAACAAACAACGCGGCACCTTAATTGTTTCATATAATAAAAAAAAAGTATGAATATTATTAGGGACCGCCTGGCGGTCCCTAATAATATTCATACTCTTTTTTATTTTATTTTATTTTATGGAACAATCTCCATTTATTTTTGATTTTTAGCAACAAAACTCATTATAATATGTCAATTGAAGTAACAAATGATCAGAAAACTACTAATTTAGTTATTTCATAGTAGATTGAATGAGATTGAGAGAGTTTTTAACGTTGAACTTATTCTACGTTATACGTACACTTAATCATCATATGTTGTTTGAATTTGTATGAAATCTTGTCATTTTGTTCTCTTAACTATTATTAGGATAATTATCAACTAAACAAACAACGCGGCACCTTAATTGTTCCATAAAATCAAAAAAAAAATGAGGTATGAATATTATTAGGGACCGTCAGGCGGTCCCTAAACGGCTTTTAGCGACTGCCATGTGGTCGTGAAACCCGTTTTAGGGACCGCCAGGCGGTCCCTAATAATATTCATACTCTTTTTTTTATTGAACGATTTCCATGTGTTTTTGGTTTTTGGCAACAAAACTCATTATAACATATGAGTTGAAGTAACAAATAATCATAAAACTACTAATTTAGTTATTTAATAGTAGATTGAATTAGATTGAGATAATTTTTAACGTTGAACCTATTTTACGTTATACGTACAGTTAATTATCATATGTTGTTTGAATTGGTTTGAAACGTCGTAATTTTGTTCTCTTAACTATTATTAAGATAATTATCTACTAAACAAACAACGCGACACCTTAATTGTTTAATAAAAAAAAGTATGAATATTATTAGAGGCCGCCTAGCGGTCCCCTTAGTGGGCTGGAGACCGTTGGGCAGTCCCCGTTGCTCCGGGCGGTCGCCGAAGACAAAAGAAAGCTACCAAAAACCCCTAAAAAATTGGGCCCAATTTTTGGAGTTTTTCGGGGGTTGACCCATCAGGCCCGTTATTGGGTCGGGGACCGCTGGACGATCCTCTTTTTAGGTTGGGGATCGCCCAACGGCCCCCGTTACTCCGGACGGTCACCAGGGGGTCGCGAAAACCCCCAAATCTTGTAGCGATCTAATCAATTTGGTACATTCACAGTTGACACGTGGCAAACTCTTTAAGGTTAGGATATGGTTTTGGTTTAAAGCTAAAAGTAAGGATTTTTCATACTCTTTTGTAGTTTGATCTAATTTCCCCTTTGAGTGTTTGTTTGGATGATCTTTGCTTTGTGTACTCCTTGTACCCATTGTTTTTGTGATTTGATATTTCATAAAATTCATTTGCCCATCACCTATTGTTTTTGTGCTTTGATATTTCATAAAATTCATTTGCCATAAAAAAATTAAAAATAAGTACAACAATTCTTATGTCATTATTGTACTTCAATACTTTGATGAAATTAAATTAGTTGTTATTAGACTTTGCTCATGTTCTTTGATGTATTACACTAGAAACTCTTGGCGTTAAATAAAATTATTAATATTTTTACATAATGCAGATATTCATCTGTATACTATTATTCTAAATACTATTATATAAAGAAACCCAATGTTACATCAATATTTTGATTTTCTTATTTACCCTCATTAAACTATTAAACTTTGTTATTACTGGAATATAACTGTAATTTATTTTAACTTTAATGTTATTTAAGCTTTCCAATTAAATAAAACAAAATCATTACTTAATTTCTCTTACATTAGGTTAAGATATATAGACTTTCTCTCTTTACACGTTTAATTTCTAAATAATACTTAAGTTGTATTTTTTTACCATATATATTAATTATATTATACCTAAAAGAAACTCTTAGTTACGCGGAGACCGCGTGTTAGCGTTTTTAGTTTTAAAATAAATCTAATATGTGGTGTAGCTTATACTCCTCCTTTCTAATATATTTTCATTTTACCATAAAAAAACAGCCTAAGACACTCCTTATGATCACAACTCCAATCAATAATGGAATTCTTAGCCCCGATCTTAGCTTGGGGATTTTATAGTGATCCCTGACGCGGGGTGCTTTCGTCCTACTAACTAGGCACTCCACGTCAGACTAACTCAATCTCCGTGCTGGTGCTGGGGTTAGCTTTGAGTTCGAGAAACCTGCACCGTGAAACACCATACGTGAAGTAAGGGTTTGTTGATTTCGGACTGAACTTGGGTTGTGCCAAGCTGCCTACGTATCTCGTGTAGGGAATCAAGCCGAACGTAGTTCATTGTTTCTATGGATACCCATTTGTGCTGGATGGTGCATCGCACAAGAGCTTGATGGGTCAATGGACCATGTCGGATGAGATGTCATCGGACCGTGCTGGTCGGATCGGATGTCAATCCGTGCTGGATGGTCGGATGAGATGTCGTCGGACCGTGCTGGTCGGATAGGATGTCAATCCGTGTTGGATTGTGCATCATGTCTAGAGAGAGAAACCTCTGACTTAGAGAGAGAAAGTAGAATCTCCATTGTCTTTTTGCCTTCAGGGGATGTGGTATTTATAAATACCTCATGGGCTATTGGATGGGCTTGGCCTAGCTCCATTGGATAGGCTTAGGTGCTGATGGGCTTGACCCAACTTCATTGGATTTGTATAGTGGGCTTGGCCCAACATTAACAAGTTTGCACTCTAGGTTAGGCCCAACATTAATGAGTTTGTAATGTACCTCGGAATGTGATAATGCGACAAAGCGACAACTTTGTGCGATACGTGATCAAACGAGAGAATGCCAAGTGTAGATTCCAAAATATGCTACATCAGAAGTCCCCCACTTCGCAGTGTGTTATCAGACGGATAAGACATTGTGAAGTGGATTAAGAGTTTCTTGGTTCATATTTTGCTTGTCTACTTGATCTTGCTTGTTTTTGTCTCCAAATGTCATTATTGGTTTTCGCAAGCATGGCTTACATTGATGGCATACTCAGTAGGCTCTTCACCAAGTTTATTTTGGCAGGGCTTACGTTGATAGCCTACTTAATGGGATATTCACCAAATAGGCTCTTCACCTAGTTAATTTTGGTAGGGCTTACGTTGATAGGCTACTTTATGGGATATTCACCCAATAGGCTCTTCACCTAGTTTATTTCGGTAGGGCTTACGTTGATAGCCTACTTTATGGGATATTCGCCCAATAGGCTCTTCACCTAGTTTATGTTGGTAGGGCTTACGTTGTTAGCCTACTTTATGGGATATTCACCCAATAGGCTCTTCACCTAGTTTATTTTGGTAGGGCTTACGTTGATAGCCTACTTTATCGGATATTCGCCCAATAAGCTCTTCACCTAGTTTATTTTGGTAGGGCTTACGTTGATAGCCAACTTTATGGGATATTCGCCGAATAGGCTCTTCACCTAGTTTATTTTGGTAGGGCTTACGTTGATAACCTACTTTATGGGACATTCACCCAATAGGCTCTTCACCTAGTTTGTTTTGGTAGCTATAATAATTTGTGTTAGTTGTTTCGGCCATATGCGGAGTCCCTTAGTTCCATACCACATTTAACAATGATGAAAGTGCCTAGAAAGCCTTGTGCGAGCTATTTTGGGGTAAGTTGCTTAATGAAGTATTGTTGATGCGTAAGTCACTTCATGAAGCGCTCTTAGTAGTTTGCTGCAAAGGTACTAATTTGTAGTTTGACTCTTCATTAAGATCCTTTTGCGGTTTGATGAGAGATATTTGTTCGTAGTTTAATGTACTTGATCCATTTTTTTCATTCATGGAGGTAGTTGAGCTGTCCACAAGCTGAATCCACGTTGTATTGGCTTTTCTTGAGCTGAGACACGCGTCTTCAGTAAGAGCATAGGCGACATCCCTCACTTCGTTGTTTCAAATACCCTATGAGGTCGCATTTATTTTTTACTCTACATGTCCTCTATGGGGTTGAGTTCAATCTTCAATGTGCACATTCTCTTAGAGTAGCATTCAATCATCAACATTGTGTACCCTATTTGGGGTCACATTCGATCTTCAACAGTGCATACCGTTTGGAAGTCACATTCTTGAGAATCTTGGCTTTTGGTGAAGCTAAGTCGTTACTAGTTAAGATTTAGAAAATCTAACTCTTCATGAGCTTTCTTCATGAGCTTTGAAAAAGCATAGTCTACTTTAGCCTTGATAAGCTAAGCTCTACTTCTTGAGCTTTAGAAAAAACAAAGTCTTAAGTGCTCTTGAGCTTTAGCAAAGCCATGTCTTCATCGAGTTTTGGAAAAGATAAGTCTTTGCTACTTGAGCTTTAGCAAAGCCAAGTCTTCCCAGCTTTGGAAAAGCTAAGACTTCTTTAGCTTTGGAAAGATAAGCCTTCAGTTCTTGAGCGTGACAGTTTAATCTTGACCTCCACTTAGTTGTATTGATTTGATCATGCATTTGAGCATTTGTATGAGAGCGTTTGACTATGCTTGGGAAATGACTAGGTTCAAAATTCTGGAATTTTGATTAGTGGTTCGTGTGATACATGCGCCATCTTAGTAGTTGATCATCATACATCAACATGGTGAACTACTAGAATACTTTGGAGATCATAAGTCCCCCAACTTCGCAATGTGCTATCATACGGATAAGACAACAAGAAGTAATTTTAGTAGTTTTGGTCAATTTTGCCATTTTCTCTTCTTTTATGTACCATTCTGATATTTTATAAAATTGAGAATTTCTTTGCACATTTTGTATTGGGCTCTTGAATAATATCCATCTCTTCAAGGATCATTTTCCAAATTTACTGTACATTAAAGTTCTTTATGCAATTTCTTCAATCTCCAAGGACCAATTGCAATACTACATATGCAATTGTCCACTGCTGGAATATACTTTCTTTTGGCTGTAACTTTTTTGTTGAATTGTGAGTGTAGGATCTAGTTGAAATTCATCCCGTGGACCCACACTTTATATAAGTAATATATTTACTTTTATATGTTGTGACTTTGAGTCAACATAAGTGGTTCATGTAAACTCACCACATGGGATTATTTCTTATTGTCTTCCAGGGAATTTCAAGGAACAGAGTCCTGTATGAACTCTGCTTTCTCATCAAACTCTTTTCCGCAATCTGGCGCTAGAAGGAAACGACCCTCAAACCTCTAATCATGGGGAATTACGTCAACGAAAAATTTGCACCGCCGAACTTCACCAATTCAACAGAACTCTCTAAAATCTCTGGAATATTTTTGCACCGCCGACAATAGCCAGGGACCTCGCACGCACGAACTCACCAACGCAACCGAACTCTTCACCTTCACTCGAAGTCCTCGCTGTGCACGAGCTGATCAATGCCACCAACGATCTCACCTTGCACGAACAGCAGCCACTCCAAAACTCCTTGCACGCTTCACCTGAATTCTTTGCACGAACAACAGCTCCACCGGAACTCCTTGCATGAAGAGTATCTCCGCATGAACTCCTCGCGTCGAAGAACAGCTATAAGCGTGAGATCCTCGCGCCAACGCCGCAACAACCCCGCAGCATCTAACTCTGAGCAGTTGCAAACTGACCTCCTTGTGCTACCTCTTCACCGGCGAACAACTTTTCAACAATCTCCCTTGCGCCGAGGAACAGCAGCCACGACGCGATCTCCTCTGCTAACTAAAACCTGGCTGCGCAAGCTCCGTCACGACCAGCAACTGCAAACTCCAAGCGCACGTGACATCCTAACCTCCGAACGCTTGATGGCTGACGATCACTGTGAACTCTTTGCATGTTCGAGCTGCTCCCTGAAGGTACCAATTTCATGTGCTGACTCGACGCCAATGACTTCTTCTTGCCCGATCAGATCCTTACAGGAACTCTTCATCCAACGAATTCCTCGCCATCCGGACTCCTCAACCCGCTCGAACAAAGCTGCGCGAACTCTCGAACTCGCAAACTCTTTTCAACGATCCCTCCGGCGAACTCCAGCATACAACACCGGCGACGAACAAATTGATGAATAGAGAAAAGGAAAAGACTTGTATTTATAGATGATTTTGGAAGCACAGTCCGTGAAGACTTTTATGATTAGTGAAACTCTGGTGCGAGATAAAGAGAAGTTATAAAAACTGAGAGAGATAAGTTATAATCTTGAAGAAATTTGCGGAAAAGAGTTTGATGAGAAAGCAGAGTTCATACTGGACTCTGTTCCTTGAAATTCCGTGGAAGACAATAAGAAATAATCCCATGTGGTGAGTTTACATGAACCACTTATCTTGACTCAAAGTCACAACATATAAAAGTAAAATATATTACTTATATAAAGTGTGGGTCCATGAGATGAATTTCAACTTGAACCTACACTCACAATTCAGCAAAAAAGTTACAGCCAAATGAAAGTATATTCCAGCAGTGGACAATTGCATATGTAGTATTGCAAATTGGTCCTTGGAGATTGAAGAAATTGCATAAAGAACTTTAATGTACAGTAAATTTGGAAAATGATCCTTGAAGAGATGGATATTATTCAAGAGCCCAATACAAAATGTGCAAAGAAATTCTCAATTTTATAAAATATCAGAATGGTACATAAAAGAAGAGAAAATGGCAAAATTGACCAAAAACTACTAAAATTACTTCCCGCTGTCTTATCCGTATGATAGCACACTGTGAAGTTGGGGGACTTATGATCTCCAAAGTATTCTAGTCCACTTCACCATGTTGATGTATGATGATCAACTACTAAGTTGGGGGACTGAAGGCTTATCTTTCCAAAGCTAAAGAAGTCTTAGCTTTTCTAAAGCTGGGAAGACTTGGCTTTGCTAAAGCTCAAGTAGCAAAGACTTATCTTTTCCAAAACTCGATGAAGACATGGCTTGGCTAAAGCTCAAGAGCACTTAAGACTTTGTTTTTTTCTAAAGCTCAAGAAGTAGAGCTTAGCTTATCAAGGCTAAAGTAGACTATGCTTTTTCAAAGCTCATGAAGAAAGCTCATGAAGAGTTAGATTTTCTAAATCTTAACTACTAAACGACTTAGCTTCACCAAAAGCCAAGATTCTCAAGAATGTGACTTCCAAACGGTATGCACTGTTGAAGATCGAATGTGTACCCAAATAGGGTGCACATTGTTGATGATTGAATGCTACTCTAAAAGAATGTGCACATTGAAGATTGAACTCAACCCCATAGAGGACATGTAGAGTAAAAAATAAATGCGACCTCATAGGGTATCTGAAACAACGAAGTGAGGGATGTCGCCTATGCTCTTACTGAAGACGCGGGTCTCAACTCAAGAAAAGCCAATACAACGTGGTTTCAGCTTGCGGACAGATCAACTACCACCATGAATGCAAAAAATGGAGCAAGTACATCAAACTACGAACAAATATCTCTCATCAAACCGCAAAAGTATCTTAATGAAGAGTCAAACTACAAATTAGTACCTTTGCAGCAAATTACTAAGAGCGCTTCATGAAGTGACTTACGCATCAACAATACTTCATTAAGCAACTTACACCAAAATAGCTCGCACAAGGCTTTCTAGGCACTTTCATCATTGTCAAATGCGGTATGGAACTAAGGGACTCCGCATATGGCCGAAACAACTAACACAAATTATTATAGCTACCGAAATAAACTAGGTGAAGAGCCTATTGGGTGAATATCCCATAAAGTAGGCTATCAACGTAAGCCCTACCAAAATAAACTAGGTGAAGAGCCTATTCGGCGAATATCCCATAAAGTTGGCTATCAACGTAAGCCCTACCAAAATAAACTAGGTGAAGAGCCTATTGGGCGAATATCCCATAAAGTAGGCTATCAATGTAAGCCCTACCGAAATAAACTAGGTGAAGAGTCTATTGGGTGAATATCCAATAAAGTATGCTATCAACGTAAGCCCTACCGAAATAAACTAGGTGAAGAGCCTATTGGGTGAATATCCCATAAAGTAGCCTATCAACGTAAGCCCTACGAAAATTAACTAGGTGAAGAGCCTATTGGGTGAATATCCCATTAAGTAGGCTATCAACGTAAGCCCTGCCAAAATAAACTTGGTGAAGAGCCTACTGAGTATGACATCAATGTAAACCATGCTTGCGAAAACCAATAATGACATTTGGAGACAAAGGCAAGCAAGATCAAGAAGACAAGCAAAATATGAACCAAGAAATGCTTAATCTACTTCACAATGTCTTATCCGTCTGATAACACACTGCGAAGTGGGGGACTTCTGATGTAGCATATTTTGGAATCTACACTTGGCATTCTCTCGTTTGATCACGTGTCGCACAAAGTTGTCGCTTTGTCGCATTATCACATTCCGAGGTACATCACAAACTCATTAATGTTGGGCCTAACCTAGAGTGCAAACTTGTTAATGTTGGGCCAAGCCCACTATACAAATCCAATGAAGTTGGGTCAAGCCCATCAGCACCTAAGCCTATAAATAGAGCTAGGCCAAGCCCATCAACACTCAAGCCCATCCAATAGCCCATGAGGTATTTATTAATACCTCATCCCCTGAAGGCAAAAAGACAATGGAGATTCTACTTTCTCTCTCTAAGTCAGAGGTTTCTCTCTCTAGACATGATGCACAATCCAGCACGGATTGGCATCATATCCGACCAGCACGGTCCGACGACATCTCATCCGACCATCCACCACGGATTGACATCCTATCCGACCAGCACGGTCCGACGACATCTCATTCGACATGGTCCATTGACCCATCAAGCTCTTGTGCGATGCACCATCCAACATAGATGGGTATCCATAGAAACAATGAACTACGTTCGGCTTGATTACCTACACGGGTTACCTAGGCAGCTTGGCACAACCCAAGTTCAGTCCGAAATCAACAAACCCTTACTTCACGTATGGTGTTTCACGGTGCAGGTTTCTCGAACTCAAAGCTAACTCAGCACCAGCACGGAGCTTGAGTTAGTCTGACGTGGAGTGCCTAGTTAGTAGGACGAAAGCACCCCGCATCAATCCCATTTTTCATTCCGTGATAACTATCCAAATATTTTGTATGATATTTTTCATTCCGTAATACACTAAAAACTTTGAATTTCGTTGATATTTTGTATGATCATTTCCGACGGCACCAAGCCGTCGGAAAAGAGTCTTTTCCGACGGCATGGTGCCGTCGGAAAAGACCCTTTCCGGGTGATTTTTCACCCGGATCGGCTATAAATAGTCGATATCGACTTATAATTTCAAGTCATCACAATATTTTCGTTTCAAAAATTAAGGTTCGTATTTATATTTAATTATTATTTTACGTAGTATTTTTATACATTTTATGCTATATATATGTTAATAATCTAATTAATTAACTTAAGTTCTTTTTGTTTTTCAAATTGAAGAATAGCAACGAGGCGGGGTGTTAGAGATTCTTTCGAGCGTTGTTTGCGGAGTTATTTTCTACAAGAGGTACGTACACGTTTATATATAGACTGTCATGTCTTTTAATTGTAGACACGAAATGTAATTTTGTCGTATTGATAATGGTAAAAACTATTAATTTTATAGATAATAATGTATCAAAATGAAGATAGAAATTGGATGTACGATCGTTTGGCCGAGAAGGGTCGAGTGAAAGAAAGATTTGCGGAAGGTGTATTCAATTTTTTGCAGTTTGCGTTAGCTCAGGAACGTTATATAGACGATAGTCGAAATCTAAAATGTCCGTGTAGAAAGTGCACCAATAGAAAATATTTGAAAGCTGACGAAGTAGCTGCTCACCTGCATCGATGGGGTTTTGTAGAGGGGTATCGTGTATGGGTGTTTCACGGGGAAAATTATAACGAGCATAATAGCCTCTTAGGGGCGTCGTCGTCAAGTCACGCAGTTAGAAACGATCCGATAGCTGTTCAAGACGACAATTCTTTTGGAGCTTTAGTTGATGATTACCGATGGCAATTTCAAAATGTCGATTGCGATGAGGAGCCTAACACCGAAGCAAAAGGATTTTTGGAACTGGTGAAATGGTCTGAGATTAAGATGCGCGGCCCGCAAAACATGTCTGTTTTGGAGTGGGTGTCTGACTTTTTTACTACCAAGCTAGAGTTTAACTCTAGCAGAGCTGAGTGTGCAAAGTATTACAAATTATCACGCGAGTGTTTGGGGCCAGAAGATAGCCATTGTTTGCCCGCAGATCTGAATGCTGCCGAGAAGTTAATGAAGGGTTTGGGGTTAGGATACGAAACAATCGATGTTTGTGATAACAATTGTTTCTTGTTCTACGGGGAATTTGCATCTGCCGATTACACAGTGTGTCCTGAATGTGGGGAATATAGGTATGAAACTGTGGGAAGAAAAAAGCCTGTGGCAAAGAAAAAATTATGGTACTTCCCGTTGGCCCCACGGCTTAAACGACTCTTCATGACTCCAACAACTGCTAAGCACATGTCGTGGCACTTAAAGTGTAGGTCTTCGAACGATGTTATGATTCACCCAGCATCAGGGGAAGCGTGGAAACATTTCGACAGGACACACCCTGAATTTGCTGCTGAGCCACGAAACGTTCGCCTAGGTCTTTGTACAGACGGTTTCACACCGTTTGGAAACTTCGGATCCCAATACTCATGTTGGCCCGTGTTCGTGACTCCTTATAACCTTCCCCCAGATCTTTGCATGCGAGAGGAGTTTATTTTCTTGAGCTTGATCATATCGGGTCCGCGTAGCCCAGGACAAAACATTAACGTTTTGCTTCGCCCCATAATCGACGAGTTGAAGGTTTTGTGGCACGATGGTGTTCGTGCTTACGACAGATTCAGGAGTCAGAATTTCCAGTTGAGGGCTGCATTAATGTGGACTATTAGCGATTTTCCAGCGTACGGGATGTTGTCACAATGGAGCACACATGGAAAGTTATCGTGCCCTTATTGCATGGAGAACACAAAGTCCTTCCCGTTACCCCACGGTAACAAACCTACGTGGTGGGGGTGTCATCGTCGT
Source organism: Linaria vulgaris (assembly GCA_948329865.1). NCBI lineage: Eukaryota > Viridiplantae > Streptophyta > Magnoliopsida > Lamiales > Plantaginaceae > Linaria > Linaria vulgaris. The sequence continues at coordinate 5,916,625 of OX415249.1, read as the reverse complement.
TTCTTACCAGAGGGCCATGAATTCCGCCATGACATGACGGGATTCAATGGAAACACAGAATACGATGGGCCTGCACAACGGAGGACCGGTGCTGAAATGGCATCAATTGTTGAACAACTACCACCAAGGTCAACGAATCCAGACTCACCAAAAATAATAGGATATGGGGTAGAGCACAATTGGTCGTACAAGAGCATCTTTTGGGAATTACCCTATTGGAGTACGAACCTGATCCGCCACAATCTGGATGTCATGCACTGCGAGAAGAATTTCTTCGACAACATCAAGAACACAGTGATGGACGAACCGGGTAAGACAAAAGACAACTTAAAAGCTAGGAGAGATTTAGCGGAGTTGACCACTCGGGCAGAGCTTTTTGTCACCGATCTCGCTGATGGTAGAACGGTAAAGCCAAAGGCCAAGTATTGTCTTGATAGAGCACAAAAGAAACTAGTGTGTAAGTGGCTGGTTGGTTTGCGATTTCCGGATGGGTATGCTTCAAATATTAAACGTTGTGTGCAAAGACAACAATTGAGGTTGATTGGGATGAAGAGTCACGATTGTCACGTTTTTATGCAAAGGTTAATACCTATTGCATTTCGTGATTTGCTGCCTGATCCGATATGGGGGGCCCTCGTAGAGATTAGTATCTTCTTTCGAGCATTGTGCGCCACAGAGATTAAAGCCTCGGACATGGCATCATTGGAGGAATCTATCGTGGTAACAATTTGCAAATTAGAGAAGATATTTCCCCCTGGTTTTTTTGATTCTATGGAACATTTGGCGATACATCTTCCCTACGAAGCCAAAGTTGGTGGACCGGTTCAATATCGTTGGATGTACCCGTTTGAGAGGTAAACCGTTTATATTTCCAAAATTATTTGTCATATACTTATGTTAAACTATTATTGAATTACTTGTTGGTTTATAGGCGAATGCTTGGGTTGAAGAAATCTGTGTTGAACAAAGCTCGCGTTGAAGGTTCAATTGCAACATCTTATATATTGTCCGAGAGCACCCACTTATGTTCGCGCTATTTCGAAAAAAGTGTTGAAACGAGATACAACAGGCTGAGTCGAAATGAGGCCGAATTATGTGGTGATTTCACAGGGCATCTTTCTATTTTCCATCGAAGAGGGAAAGGTCTAAATCCAGATAAAAAACAACGGCATCTAACTTCCGAGGAGCTAATGCTAGTTGAGCTTTACACGCTGATGAATTGTCCAGAAGTTGACGGCTGGTTCACGTATGTATATAACAATTAATACTTTTACATATCTCGATTATCTATTTAATACGTTGATGAGAACTATGTTACGCACATATGATAGGTTGTTTGAGGACTTGTTTTGTGGCGGACTTACTCAACAACAAATTCAAAGAAAGAAGAGAGCTGAGTTCGTGCCATGGTTTAAAGAAACTGTTTGCTCTGGAAAGTACGAAGTAGATCAACGTTTGTACGCCCTCGCCTTAGGGGCGAGCACACTAATAAAAATGTACGCAGGTTACAAAGTGAACGGGTTTAGATTCCGTACGGACTCGTTCAATGAGGGCAAAGAAACAAATTGTAGTGGGGTTTATGTGAAGGGCAGCGGCGATGGGGTCGAGGGCACAAATTTTTACGGGACGCTAGAGGACATCATTGAGGTTATCTGGTGTGGCGGCAACGATATGGTCCAATCAATTGTATTTTTTAGATGTGTGTGGTACGATATTACTCGTCGTGGTACGGCAATACACCCAGTGTACGGAATGGTTGATATCAATCCTACGCGTTCTCTCACAACCAATGAACCATTCATATTTGCAAATCAGGCTCTCCAAGTGTACTACACTCCATATCCAGCACAACATGTGTCACGGAGGAAAGGATGGTGGGCAGTTTGCCCTATTCGTGCAAGGAACATAGTCGACATGTCGTCAATGCAAGAGGAAGAAGAAGCCGAAGAACTCTTTCAAGACGATGAGTCACCCGGACTTAACTTGTGCGCAGATTTGAACAACTTTAACGTTGAAGGACAATTGGCAGATGATGTGTACGAGTTGGTTCAAGACGACATGGACGATAACAATTGATACCAATGTACTCGAGTTCAATATTGTATTTGTTGTAACTTTTTAAGTTTTTAAACAAATATTTAACATTCATCATGTTTTAATATTGGTTAAGTCTAGTAAGAGATAAATCACATCAATTACTTAACATACGTAAATTTATTACAAACAACATAACTGGTAATTAAAAAAACCTCTTACAAACTTGTAATTTAAACATACAACACTTAAGGATCAAACATACAACACTTAAGGATCAAAGATACAACACTTAAGGATCAAACCATCCACATGTTGAGTAGTCAGTATCAGGGAGAGGCAGATTTGCTAAATCAGCTAAAGTAGAGTCGTCTTGTGTAACATGTGGCGATACAATATACACTGACGAGCTTGGACGATCCCTAACGTAGGCACGTTGAGCATCATTCGGACGTGAGAATTGGGTATCATTATTAGACCGCACCAGGTAGTCCAAATCACTCCGAACACTATTGTTGGGCATTGTGGCTTGCTCCCATGAATTGTTCGTGTTGGCTTTATGTTGGTTCCACGTACGTGGTTGACTCATGGCGTTATTGTGCCACGAATTGGGCTGCCACGACGTGTTAGTACCCTGATTTCCTTGCTCCCACGACGTGTTAGTACCCTGATTTCCTTGCTCCCACGACGTGTTTGTACCCTGGTTTCCTTGCTCCCACGACGTGTTTGTACCCTGGTATGTTGGTTCCCACGACGTGTTTGTACCCTGGTTTCCTTGCTCCCAAGACGTGTTTGTACCCTGATTTCCTTGCTGCCACGATGTGTTTGTACGTTGGTTTCCTTGCTGCCACGACGTGTTTGTATGCTGGTTTCCTTGCTGCCACGACGTGTTTGTACCTTGGTTTCCTTGATGCCACGACGTGTTTGTACCCTGGTTTCCTTGTGTCTGGTTTTGTTGCCAATAATCATACGACTGACTTTGCGTTCCATGAAACTGATTTGGAGGAAAATGGCTTGAATTATAGTTGTTTGGGTTGTTGTTCCATTGATAACGACGCTCCCACTCTTCTCGGTCACGAGTTCGCTCCCGCTCCCTCTCCTCTCGCTCACGAATTCGATCCTGCCTCTGCTCCTCCAGGCCCCTCGCCACGTCCGACCGCACATCGTGAATTTCTTTTTGCAACCCCGCTACGGTTGCTTGCAACCCAGCAGTAGCCACATTGACCGCTTTAGCAGTTCTTATCGCCTCAGCAGGGTTCGGATTTGCGCCCTGCGACTTACCATAATCTGCGAGGGTACTGTGCCTATTTTTGCCTCGAATCCTCCCATGTGTGCCATTATTATCTGCAATGGCCCCGATATCTGCGTTAAAATGAAGCGGCCATTCATCTTGGGGACCATAATTTTCCTCGAGCTCTTCAAAATAACGTTCCTACAATGTTCAAAGTAAATAAATGAAAAAGATATAGGCACAAAGCAATCATATACATGTTGAAAATAACTTACATAATACCCTTCTGACTGTGGGGGGTCCCAATAGATTATTCGTCCATCCGGATCCGCTACTGCGTGGTCCATCACGTATTGTTGGTCGAAGCGTATCACATGCGAAGTGCCATACTATAATAACATTTTTTTAAACATTATTAATGGTAAAGAGTAACTCAATATCACAAAATATATTTTGCAAATAAGGAAATCGTAACGTATCGTACCGTTGCATAGCTCCTCTCGTGTGTACTCACAGATCCACCATGGTACGTAGCTAAGGAACCCGTACCGTCGACGCTATTTGTCTTATTGGATTCTCGATTCTCCTTTGCTTTTTTTGCGAGTTCAATCGTCCTTTCCTTCTCCCAATGATCACAGTACGTCGACTCGAAGCCTCGAGGTAGCCAAGTCTTTTGGTACCATTCGGGGTCTTTATCTCGGTTCCGCCACAAATTCTTGCACTCGTATATGGCATCCTTCCATGAGGATTGTGCCACCCGATGGAATGCCTTTGTGATTTTAGGCGTTTCTTCATCCTCCCATTTGTATACACTCTTCGAAATATAATAACATATAAGAATAAGGACAAAATAATAATATACATAAATAATGCGAAATGTGTTAAAATAAGTTAGAAGAAGATACCCTGAAGTAGGTTGTAAATATTTGTTTTTGTGCTTCGGATAATTGAGAGTAACATATCGCTGGTTCGGTCACCAAGGACTTTATCGTATAGCCAATTGATCGCGTTATTGTTCCCGTAACCTCGTCACATAAATCTGGATCAAAGATGAAATTGTCGTTCACCCCAATTTTGCGCCTCTCTTGGTCGGTGTTTGAAGCAGCTCGACCCTTCCCCCGTCCCCTAGGCGGCCTAAGGCTAGTAGAAGCGGATTCAGAATGAACAGATGATGGCGAGGGTTGCAATCCCGACAAAGTTCCTTCGTTGTTGGCTTGTGGTACTTCGCCTGTCAAGCCATGCGGAATGATTAATCGCGGAGGAGTAATTTCAGGTGGCAAGACTGGATCTGGGTCCCTTAGACGAGGAGGAGGGACTCGATTCCGAGTGGAAGTGGGGCGTTGTGGTTGTGCATCCGCCGGAGTAGGGGCCTGGGGCCGAGTTGTAGTTGGGCGTTGTGGTTGTGCATCCGCCGGAGTAGGGGCCTGGGGCCGAGTTGTAGTTGGGCGTTGTTGGGAAGCAACCGGAGTATGCTGAGTTTGTGGCGGAGGTTCCTCAACGTGTTGGGTAACTTCGTCGGGACTAGTTGTTTCAACGTTACCACCACGCCGAGATTTAAAACGACTAGCAAAATTGAGAATCCCCAGGGTTTTCGGTAACCCTACATTGGAAATATATGTTGGGACTTTTTTCTGTTTCTCTTTTCCTTTATCGAGAAACTTGTTGCGATTATTTTTATCGGCCATTTATAAAAATGACGATTTTTCGAAAAAAAAAATATATATATATTTGAAGAGTGATTGAGATGTGAAGAGTGATTGTGATGTTGAATAGTGATTCTCATGCCCCTATTTATAGATTTTTTTTTTGAATTAAAAATGTTTTTTTTTGAATTAAAAATAAATTTTTTGAATTTTTTTTTTTTTTAATGATAGTTGACCGGTGGCCCGCCGTCTTTTCCGTCGGCCATGTGCCGACGGAAAAGACAGCCGCCGTCTTTTCCGTCGGCCATGTGCCGACGGAAAAGACGGCGGGCCACCGCGTGTAGTATTTTTTTTTTTATTTTTTTTTTTATTAATTTTCTGTCTTTTCCGACGGGTTAAACCGTCGGAAAAGACGTTTTCCGACGGCGCTTGGCCGTCGGAAAAAAGTCATTTCCGACGGCTTAACCCGTCGGAAACTTTCCGACGGGCTTAAGCCGTCGGAAATGACTTTTTCCGACGGCCAAGTGCCGTCGGAAAAAGTTTTCACCATTTCCGACGGCCGATTCGGTCGGAGGCCGTCGGAAATGGTGAATTTTCTTGTAGTGAACCTTTCCTTATATTTGATAAATTCGAGCTATGGGAGTTAGGCATCCAGGGACGCCAACCTACTTGGAATTACTACGCTTTAATCCTCTATTTCACGACGGAAAAAAGAATCTTCACAGTTTTGACCACCTCTTTTATTTTCTTATTTTATTTTTATTTTTAACTCCGGTTGCACAGTGTCGGACCACACATGTTTCTCTCATACTATTTAGCCGAAACCACACTACATTAATTAGATCACGGAGAACTGAACTTGTTTGTACGTGTGATGCACAAAACTGCATCTTGCGTGTTGGACTATGTGGTCCTTAATTGAGCTACACTTATCTTATCAAAAAAAAATAATAATAATAATAATAGTAATTTAAGCTCCAACTAACTCTTAAAAATACTAACGGCACCTACCTAGTATACAGCAATACGTGGGGAAGTATTATATAATGCTCACAAGATATTCATTGGTCGAAAACATAGGAAATTACAAATAACATCATAATCAACAAAAAAAAAAATTTATTTTCAAGAAATTTTCATGAAAGAAAAAATGAATGCGGAAACTGTGCAATCCATTGCCTCCCTATCTATAAGGGCAGACACGATCCCATCCGAGTTTATTCGGTCCGAAAATGAGCAACCGGCAAACACTATATTACATGGGGTGGAGTTTGAGGTGCCCGTGATCAATCTTACCGATGATAATTTAAACGAAAAACTCCTCGTTGAAAAAATAGCCAGGGCAAGTCACGATTGGGGAATGTTTCAGGTTGTCAACCATGGAATTCCAAATGACGTCATATTAAAATTGCAAGAAGTAGGGAAAGAATTTTTTGAGCTACCAGAAGAGGAGAAAGAATTGGTGGCCAAAACACCTGCGTCTGGAATTGAAGGGTATGGAACTAGCTTACAAAAGGAAATTGCGGGTAAAAAAGGTTGGGTGGATCATTTGTTTCATAAGATATGGCCACCTTCTGCAATTAACTACAAATATTGGCCTAAAAACCCACCTTCATACAGGTATACTATTTTTAATTAGTATTTGTTTGTGTAGTTAAACACCAATTATACAAGTATATGATCATGTGACAAAGTTGTGATGATATTCTATGTATCATTTGATTGGTACTTTCCCTATACAACATTAAAACTACATCATGTAAGGAGGTGAAGTAGTACGAATGCACAACAAATACATGTTAATGGTTTTGGTATTAATTCTTGTCATTCACAATTTAGTATTCTTCTGCCTCAATATTGTATGTCACTCACTCCTGGACCACTGCCAAATTTATGACAAATTTATTTAAATCAAATGTCACTCACCTTTCCTGAACAGTTACATTTATTATCACATGTTTACATAAATTGTGTGCACCCTATGTGTCAAAGTTAGATCAGACTATTGCTCTATCATGAGTTTTACCTGAAATTACAGAGAAGCAAACGAAGAGTATGCCACAAGGATAAGAGAAGTATCAGACAAGTTGTCGAAGTGGTTGTCACTAGGGTTAGGGCTAGAAGAGCATGAATTAAAGGCGGAAATGGGTGGTGATGACATTGTTTTGCTAATGAAAATTAACTACTATCCACCGTGTCCACGTCCCGACCTCGCCCTTGGCGTGGTGGCGCATACCGACATGTCATTCCTCACCATTCTTGTGCCTAACGAAGTACAAGGACTGCAAATGTTTAAAGATGATCATTGGTACAACGTCAAGTACATTCCTAACGCTCTCATCATACACATCGGAGACCAAATTGAGGTATATTGTATTCAGACATTATCTCTTTAAAAAAGATTATCTAATAACTACTAAGGTTTATTCTAACATTTAAATAACAAGCTAAGGACACCTAAAGCTTACAAAGACAACCTCAAAGTTACATATATAAACAGTACTACGGAATTTGACTTATGTTGTTAATATTTGTGTAAGACTTCATAATGTCTTGAAAATTGTTCAAACTTCAAAAAGAACTGAACAAACTCACATTATTTATGAAAATAGTCACATTATCCCTTTATACAGAAATGAAAATGAAAATCATTCTCACGCCGTTTAATCAATGGCAAATTACCCCTCAACACGAAAAAATAAATAAGCAAATCTATCACCCTATTATATATGCATATGTATTACTAAACGAACAAGATAATTTGTCTTTTTTCCTGCCTATTTGACATAAAACATGGGCAATTCATCCTTATAAAAAAAAAACACTGGCGATAACTTGTATATTTTGTTTTTCATTGGGTAATGCGCATATTTCACGTCACACATGGCAGTAAAATGTTTTAACTCGACCAAAGAATAATTATGATTTTCAAAAACTAGCTAATTTATACATATAACGATTCAAGATTTTTAAGTGATTGTTATATTTCCAATTTTTATATTCCTTTTGTAGATACTTAGCAATGGGAAATACAAGGCTGTATTACACAGAACAACAGTGAACAAGGAGAAAACAAGGATGTCGTGGCCTGTGTTCGTGGAGCCACACCCTGAGTTTGGAGTTGGACCTATTCCAAAACTTGTTAGTGAACAAAGTCCACCAAAATATAAGACCAAGAAGTATAAAGATTATGCTTATTGTAAGCTTAACAAGCTTCCACAATGATAAATTAAATCAGCTCGATTTAGTTCTGGTGATTTTGGTGCAATTATATATGCCCCTATATCTACTTGGAGATTTTATTTGAGAATTTATATATGTATTATGAATGAATGGTATCATACCTTATGCAATATGGGAAAGGATATTTTGGCAAATAAACACTATATGTTATTGCACACAACACATGGACTCACTACAACAAAAATGGCCTATAGAGGCACACTGCTAGTGACATTTAGTTTAAAATAACACAATTAGTTAATTAGATGGCCTTTTAAAAATTGTCACTATATCTGATACATTAGTGACATTGACTTAAAAGTATTAATGACATTGGTTTAAGAATGCCACCCTACATTTATATAATGTTACTTTTAAAAAACGCCACTTACGATTAATAAATTAGTGACATTAGCACACACTAATTAATGACAACAGGTTGACAATGTCACTGCAAACCTATGCCATGTCATTCTTTTAAAACGCCACATATAGTTAAGTTATTAGTGACATTAATTAATAAGAATTAATGAAACTAATTTAAACATGTCACTATATACATTAATATAATGTCACACTACAAGAGAAAGGAGCTTTACCGACGGCTCAAAAACCGTCAGTAAAGAGCCTTTTGCCGACGGAAATACCCTTTTCCGTCGACAAAAGCCGTCGGAAAAACCCGACGGAAAAAAGCTCGTCACTAAAGCTTTTTTCCGTCGGATTTTTACCGACGGAAAAGAGCTTTTCCGTCGGCTATAAGCCGACCGAAAAGCTCTTTTTTAAAACCCTATACCGTCGGCGTTAAGCCGACGGTAAAGGGTTTAAAAAATTAAAAAAAAATTTAAAAATGATTTAAAAAAAAACGATTTAAAACAATTGATTTAAAAGAATCGTTTTAAAATAATTAATTTATGATTTTTTGCTGATTTATTTAAAAGAAATCGATTTTAAATAATTATTTTATAATTTTTTGGCGATTTTTTGTAAAGAAACGATTTAATTTTTTTTTTTATGTTTATTTGGAGATTTAATTTAAAATAAATCGATTAAAATAATAACATTAACATTTTCGAACAATTATTTATTATAATAAATAAAATTTCGTATTTAAAATAAAATATTGATAATATAAGTTTTTTATAGTTATTATTAGTTAGATAGTGAAAATTGACACGGATCGGTGACATGGCACGATGCGATCCATCACACGGATCATGGTTTTTCCGTCGGCTTTGGGCCGACGGTAAAGCCCATTATTTTATTTTTTATTTTTTTTCCTTTTTTTAATTAATTTTTTGTTTTTTTTAAATAAGGGCCATTACCGTCGGCCCAAACCCAACGGTAATGGGCTTTACCGTCGGGTTTGGGCCGACGGTAAAATAATACTACTTTTTCCGTCGGCCCAAACCCGACGGTATAGCCCATTACTGTCGGATTTGGGCCCGACGAAAAAAATTGGACCTTTACCGTCGGCCCAAAGGGTCGGGCCCGACGGAAAATGCCCAATTTGTTGTAGTGTCAATTTTAAGAAATATCACATTTAAGTAATGTATTAGTGACATTTCACAATAACTTTAAAATATCACAATAATATGATGTTATGTTTAAAAAAAATTAGTGACATTGAGAGAAAGGAGCCGTTAAGCTTGAATTTACAATCTACATCACGTACAAGCAAAAAGATCTTTTTAATTGAAATTAACTAAAAGAAAAGTTTGACAAATAAGTAGCCAAGGAATAGTAAAATTGTAAAAGAGGAAAGATATTGAAAAAAAAAGAAAGGAAAAGAGGAAAAAAGGAATGAGAACCAAACAAAATAAAAAGTAGTAAAAGTAAACGAAAGAAACAAAAGTTGTTTGTTACCCAAAAAAAAAGAAACAAAAGTTGTTAATGAAAAAAATTATTGTTTCTCCCTCGCCAAAGACGTCGTGATTTTTTCCCGACGCCGCTGCTACTACTCTTCGCAAAAGTTACTCGATTGTCACTGCTTCTACTCTTTGCATTGTTGTTAGATTGTGTTTCCGCTGCCGCTGCTCGATTACCGCTGGTGCTGCTTGGTTGCCACTGGTGCTGCTCGATTGTCGCTGTTGGTGGTCGATTGCTGTTGTTGGTGGTCGATTGCCTCTGTTTTTTGTCGTATTGTCGTTGTTGTTGCTTGTCGTATTGTCGCTGTTGTTGCTGGTCGCTGTTGGTGGTTGTTTGCTGTTTTGGTGGTCGATTGCTGCTGCTGGTGGTCGATTGCCTCTGTTTTTTCTCGTATTGCCGCTGTTGTTGTTGGTCGTATTGTCGCTGCTGTTACTGGTCGCTGTTGCTGGTCGATTGCTGTTATTGGTGATCGATTGCTGTTGTTGGTGGTCGCTGTTGCTGCCTACGTTTGGTAAGAATTGATTTGCAATAGGTTATTTATATTATAACAGTAGAGTATTCTCGTTGCTGTTATTGTTGCTCGAATGAATGATAATGATGAATGTTTGCCTTCCTTCTCTCAAGTTAAGTCTGAAAAATTTGAAGTGTTAATTGTTTAAATTTTCAATTTGGTGAGCCCGATTGTTTTTTCCCTATAAAAGATTACTTCAATCAAATAGTTATAATAACATAATCCTGTATATGTTTAAAAATATTAAGTTGTACCTTTTCCAGTTTTATAATCAGAGCAAACCTTTTTTTCCCTCCATTTTTTTCTTTTCCCGAATTTTTACGTTCTTTTGACTGATTTCCCGGAAAAAAATGCAAACCTAGTTATACAAGCAACTCAAACAAGAATGACATTGATAATGTTTTTCTAGGATTTCCAGAGTTACCTGAAAACCAATAACATCAAAGAAGTGAGCAGGAATTAAGATACTTGTATTATGTTCATATAGTTCAAGGAGAAATAATTTCATTTGAAGAACATAATACAAGTACCAGATGCATTGCAAGATTTAATTGGAAGAACATTATATTCATACAGTTTAAGTAGAAATAATGCATTGGAAGCTTCAATTGCCAATAATTATACCTTGATTAGCTTGTATTATTTAGATTTTGGTTTATTGTTTTCAAGTACTAGAATAATATAAAATTAATGATATTGAAGTATCTTCACTGAACATGTCAGATAAGTATCGGTATAAAGTGATACATAGAAGTTGAAGTATTTTGTCGATATAAAACGGTGGTTGACCACTTCCTTTCAATTTTTAGATTTTGGATGAAGGTTTTCGCGGTTGGCGACTTGGTTTAACAAAGTTTCAATAATTGTATAGGCAACAAAACCTGCTAATATTCAGTAGAATGTACTAATTATTTAATGAGCATTTTGTCTTCTGTACTTTGGTACATTTTAAAATCTTGATCTATTTTGTGAATTAACAACAACTCAATATTGTGGTCAATTCTTCATTATCCAATGGAATTAATATAACTTTAACAATTTCAAAGAGGTAGATATAATTAAAAGAGATTTACAAACGATTTTAAATCGTCAGTTGTTTTATATGTCTACACATTAAGACCCCTCTTTCAATGATTTGTCATTAAACAGTACTTAATACGGGTTTTCAAAGATTCAGCAGTCTTTCACGGAGAAGTGGAATCATCTACTAAATCTAGCAATGAGAGTCGTAATCATGAGAGTTCGGATATGGACATAGATATGAATGGTTTATTGAATGATGCATTTGGGTTTTCTAATCTTCAGCATCATAATGAAAGTGAAACACATGCTAATTGTGAAGATCAACCACATGTAGAGGCACAGGCATTTTACAACCTTGTGAAGGATGCCAATAAGGAGTTATACCCTGGATGTAAAAGTCACACAACACTCGCATTCATTGTTCAATTATTTAATACCAAATGTCTTGGTAATTGGAGTGACAATTATGTTGGCTTGTTGTTAAAGTTGTTAAAGGTTGTTCTTCCTGAAGGAGAAACCTTACCCGAGACATTTTACGAATCAAAAAAGATAATTAAAGCATTGGGTCTTGATTATGAAAAAATCCATGCATGTCCGAATGATTTCATACTCTATCGAAAGGAGTATCGGGACAGAAGTGAGTGTCCTAAATGTCACATGTCAAGATATGTTGACAGAACCATTGAGTATCTCCACTTCTTCAAATTCTTCCTCAAACGAATGCTCAAAAGTTCCTGCAAAGGTTTTGCGATACTTTCCCTTAATACCTAGACTGCAAAGATTATTTATGTCTTCACACACATCTTCGTTAATGCGGTGGCATAAGGAACAACGTACCAAAGATGGTTATATGAGGCACCCAACTGATTCTCCGGCGTGGAAGATATTTGACTACAATAATGCAAATTTTGCAGCTGACCCTCGGAATGTTAGGTTGGGTTTGGCTAGTGATGGGATGAATCTATATAGAACGATGAGTACTACCTATAGCATATTGCATGTTATCTTGATGGTGTATAACTTACCTCCATGGATGGTTATGGATTCCAATTATTTACTTTTATTAATGATTATACAAGGTCCAGGATCTCCAGGAAACAATATTGATGTATATTTACAACCGTTGATTGATGAATTGAAGTTGTTATGAGAGCCGGGAGTTCAGACATTTGACATCTCCTCGAAAAAGAATTTTCAAATGCATGTAGCCTTGTTGTGGACAATTAGTGACCTTCTCGCGTTGGCCTATCTATCAGGTTGGAGCACAAGAGAAAGATATAGGTGTATTTGTTGCCATAAGGAAACTTGTTCTAAATGGCTTAAACATGGTCGTAAATTTTGCTACATGGGTCATCGGCGATTTTTAGAGAAAAAACACTGTTTCTGCGATGATGAGAAATCTTTGGATAGTGGTAAAGAAAAAGGAGTGGCATCCGTGGCTTTGGATGGACGGATGATATTGGACATGTTGGAGGGTTTTGAAACTGAGTTTGGAAAAATAAGTATTAATCCAGAATTGCCATACAATTGGAAGAATAGAAGCATATGTTTTGAGCTATCCTATTGGAAAACCAATCTTATTCGTCATAATCTTGATGTAATGCAAATTGAAAAAAATGTGTGTGAAAGTGTAGTTGGAACTCTATTAAATTTGGAGGGAAAAACTAAAGACGGGTTAAGTGCGCGCCTTGACTTGCAACTCCTAGGTCTGAAACCGAAATTGCATCCAAGACAAGGTCCAAATGGCAAAACTACTTTGCCTGCTGCATGTTTCTCACTAAAAAAAGGAAGAAAATATCACGTTTCTTAAGCATTTGAAAAATATCAGAGTGCCTGATGGATATGCTTCTAATATATCTAGATGCATCAGTTTAAAGGACAAAAAACTATGTATCCAGTCGAGAGGTAATGAAAAATGGTATTTCTTACTTTTTTATTATGTGATCTATTCTAAGTTTGTATATTTGTTAGTAGGGACCTTTGTAAATTGAAATCATATGTCAAAAACAAACGTAATCCAGAGGGTTGCATCACTGAAGCATATTTGGTTAATGAATGCATAACATTATGTTCCCTATCCATGGTTGGCATAGAGACGAGACTGAATAGACCATCTCGTAATAATGACAATGGGGTTGTGACAGAAGATGCGTTGCCCATATTTTCTAGTCCTGGAAGACCACTTGGAAAAGGAAAAGGGGAACCAGAAGTACTTGATGATATAACAAGGCTTATAACACACCGTTATGTCCTCTTCAATTGTCCAGAAGTAGAGCTTTACAAAGAGTAAGTATTATATATTCTAAAAAACAGTAAGTGCGGGAAAGTTGCATGTTTTTTAGTTTAGACAAATGATATCCGTTATAATTGTTTGTTATTCTACTCTCAGACAACACTTGAATATTATCTCTTAAAAGTGCCTTAATTTGAGTGATTGGGATAGAGATGCTTTGCACAACGATCAATTTCTATCATGGTTTACTGACCATGTATGCTTCATGTATTAATTATCATATGCATGAAAATTATTTTAAAAATTATTTAACAGCTGTATAATTAAAATTCAGATGAACTGTCTACCAGAGAAATTAAAGCCTTTAGCTCAAGTACCAGAGAGAACATATCAAAGTTATAATAAATATCTTGTAAATGGGTTCAAATTTCACACTAAAAAGATTCATCGCAAACGAAAAACCAAAAATAGTGGGGTCATTGTGACAGCCAAAACCCGAAGCTTTTCCAGTAGAAGAGACAACAATCCTACAACAAGTGATGTCACATACTATGGGGTTTCAAAGGAGGTAGTGGAGTTGGATTATTTATTTGAAAAGAGAGTTGTTTTGTTTAAATATGATTGGGTATCAAACCATAGAAAAAGAGAGAGAAAGATTGTATGATTGTCAACTTTAACTACTTGATGGGAGAGAAATATCCTTTTATTTTGGCTTCACAAGCAGAGCAAGTCATGTACTTGCAAGACCTCAAGCACAAAGGATGGCAGATTGCTATTACAATAGTTCCTAGGGACTTCTATGATATGTTTGACGAATTATCGGATGATGATGTTGAGCCTCTCTTGCAAAACTAGGTGTTTGAATCCACTAATCTCGAAGAAGACAACAATTTCGATTTAGTCAGACCAGACATGCCTTCTCTATCCGTTAACATGCCTCTGACTCAATTACAAAGTGTCGAAGATTCTGAAAATAATGGACAGAAGAATGATGCGAAAGAAAAATTTGAGCTGCTTTTTTAAAGTTCGGGTAATTGATGTTTTGATGGTTCTCTTGCTAATCAGGTTATGTTACATATAATTTATATGTATGTTTTCTTAATCTAAATACATGTTGGTTTACACTATTGTTGCTCTATTATCGATGTGGTTGCTCAATTGTCCGTGATGTTGCTTGATTGTCGTTGTTGTTGCTTCTCGTTGGTGGCTCATAAGTAGTTGGTTGTTGAAAGATCATAATTTCAAATGCTTGTAACTTAGCTCTTAAAATGCCTCTGACAAATTATTATAACGAATAATAGTTTGTGAAATGGGGGACTATATGATAGGGATATTTCCTGTATTGGGCCGGACATAGGCCAGGCCCACGTTTGGCTTTATCGAGGATCATTCCCGATATGTATATCAAAGTTTAACTTCGATGTAATACAGAGCGGAGTCTATAAATACCGCATCCCGTATACCGATAATAGAATATAATTACTACCCAGATACGTCCGCTGATTTGTCATAGGTTGGACGCTCAAGTTTCCAAGAAGGAACGTTTCCTTAATTAAGCAAACCGCTCTACAAGGAAAGACGAGTTCAAATGGAACTAGGAAGGCTTTCCAAGTTGAGTCCTTATTTGAAGAAGAAGTCTCTCCTTAGTTAGATCTCTAACAAAGGAACTATTATTCAAGAAGGACTGCGAGAACAAGGAAGAGAAGTTTGAGAAGGAATCAAGGAGAATTACCAACCGTGTACAACACACCTTGAAGTCCAAGTCAAGAACCTATATATAGGTGTGAAGTACATCAAGTAAAACACGAGACAAGATCCAATCAATCCGAGAGATTAATATACAGTTGTTGAGTGTTTTCTTGCTTTAGCAAAGTTTGTGAGTTGTTAGAATAGATCTAAGAGTGAGGAGCTTTTAGAGATAGTCGAAGCAATTCTTGTGTGTTTTGCTTAGTTCAATCAATTTAAGAGTGAGGAGCTTGAGAATTGAGAGAACGACCTTTGTTAAAACCTTTACGGGTTATTTTGCCTACGGCTCGAAAGTTAATATAATCTTATATTCACTTCTTAAACTTGGTGTTTGTTTATTCCGCTGCACTATTACTCTGGTCTGTTGTTAAAGTAGCATCGCTGAGTCAACAACGTACTAATCTGCTGTTAGCACTCCAGTGTTAAGTTAACAACAACAACGTATCAACCCGATCCACAATTACAATTGGTATCACAACCAAGCACCGACTTCACCGGTGTTTGGCGTTGATTCGACAAGATGGACAACTCCAATCCCAATACCAGCAGGTTGCCAGTATTAGAGGGTCCCAACAACTATGCCTACTGAAAGATCAGACTCAAAGTCCACATCAAATCCATCGACCTGAGAGCTTGGGACTCAGTACTAGAAGGCTACACCATCCCTTACTTGCCAAGAGATGGATATGCTGATCTGGTACCTAAGCCAAGATGACAATGGACAACCAACGAGATTGCTCTCTACAACTTCAATGAAAAGGCTCTCAATGCTATTTTTAGCTGGGTAGGTAATCATATATTCAAACTTATTCAAACTTGTACTACTGCTCAAGCTGCATGGGAAGTTCTTGAATTACATTGTGAGAATGATGTGGCTGTCAGGGACTCTAAATATAGAAAGCTTTTAAGGGACTTTGAGAGGATATAGATGGGTGAGGATGAAAGCATTGATAGCTATTTTGAGAAACTTCTAGATATTGCTAATCAGTGTCAAAACTTAGGTTTTACCATCCCAAATCAAACCATGGTCTATAAAGCTTTTAGAACATTATCTTCAAAGTTCACTGTCAAAATAATTGCTATGAATGAGTCTAGAGATCTTGCCAACATGGAGTTCCAAACATTGATGAACACTCTAAAAGAATTTGAACTAGAATTCCTAGGAAAGTCCAGTAAACAACTTGCTTTAGCCTTACTAGGCACTAGCTCAGATTCTACAGGGAGGGATGAGGATGAATATGAGTTGATCTCTTCTAACTATGGTAACATTACTAGGAAGTTTAGTAAATTGGGTTACAAAGATAAAAATAAAGAAAAACAACCTGGTAATGTTGCCCTTGGTTATAAGAAACTGCCCCCAAAGTTTGTAAAGTACATGGCATCTAAGAGCACGCCTCAAGATACTGAGAAATTGAAAGATCTACAGTGCTATGAACGTAAGGGGTATGGTCACTTTAAACATGAATGTGCTAACACCCTCAGAACAAGAGGGAATTCTCATTGGGTTTGTGTAGATGACTTCAATGAAGCTGACTTCGAATCTGGAACAACTGTTGATGAACAATCAGAGGAAATCAACACTGCTGCACTTTGCACTCGGATCACCTGGTCAGAAGAAGACTCCAGAAATTGCCAAAGTTCTCAATGTTACTCTAACATTGGAGAACCAACAGCAAAGACGAAAATCTTTTTTGGAGACTGGAACAACCATGATACACAGGTTATCTATGATGTGCTCTCTGATTCTGATGATACTAACTTTGATTGTTTTCATGGCTCAGTTGATCTAGAAGAGGAGTACTTCAATGAAGAAGAAATGTCCCAGGAGGAAATCCTAGATGATATACATACAACCTTTTTCAGACTTGAGAGAGAGAATGTCAAACTCATGAAGAGTAACAAAGCACTGATGCATGAGATTGAATGTTTGAAGAACATGCCGAGACTCTATGAGAGGGACCTTGACAAAGCTGAAGCTGAGCTGAAAGATGTAAAGGAGAAACTCAAAAAGGATTCACAGATCATAGCCAAATGGAATGGAGGTTCTTCTAAACTTGATGAGGTACTAAACATGAGTAACACAGGTACATGTGGTCTGGGATTTGTTGAGAAACCTTCCTCTTCTAATGTTAATTCTGCCTATTTAACTACAAGCTTTGTTAAAGAGTCTGATAATATGAGTTTTGGAACCATTAACACTGTAAAAAGTAAACCTACTTTTATCTGCCAGTACTGTTTTCAACCAGGCCACATTAAACCATTCTGTAGAAAATTCATAAAAGAATGTGGTAAGAAAACAGCCTATGTGTCCAATGTTAAAACTACAACTGGTTTTGATGTTAGACTAACATTGGGTGCAGGACAGAAAAGTAGAACTTGGATAGAAAAAGCTAAAACCCCTAAGATTAAAGTTGTATGCAATGTTGTTTTCTCTGACGTGTACTCTAACCTTTCAGGTAAGTGGTACTTCGATAGTGGATGCTCAAGACACATGACAGGCAGCAAAGAGAATCTTAAACAAATGATACCTTTGAGTGCTGGAACATTGACCTATGGAGGAGGCACCAAAGGAAAGATCATTGGCAGGGGGACACTGGATGTTGATGGATTCCCACCCCTGAAGGATGTGTTGTTGGTTGATGGGTTAAAGGCAAATCTAATCAGTATCAGTCAGCTGTGTGATGATGACTTACTGGTTACATTTGACAAAGTACTTTGTGATGTTTATGATAGTGACAATGCTCTTGTTATGACAGGTACTAGATCCAAAGATAACTGCTACCTAGCCCAGGAGGAAGCAGAATGTTTCCATGCCAAGATAGATGAGGCTTCTATATGGCATAGGAAACTTGGACATGTTCACTACAGAAACCTTGAGAAATTACAGAAAGTTGATGCTGTAAGAGGCTTACCCAAGCTGTCTTGTCCAGGTACGCTTGTGTGTGGTGATTGCCTCAAGGGTAAGCAAACCAGAGCAGTTCATACACCCCTACAAGTACAGAATTATAACCCTAGATCTAGTAGGTGTTTTGAATTGCTGCACATGGACTTAATGGGTCCAATTGAGGTAAGTAGTCTCAGTGGTAAGAGATATTCCTTTGTGATTGTAAATGACTTCTCTAGATACACTTGGGTAATATTTCTTAAAGAAAAGTCAGAAGCTTTTGATCAGTTCAAAATTCTTTGTACTAGTATTAAAAACTTGTATGGCTGCTCATTGTAAAGAATTTGAAAATGCTAGTTTTGATAACTACTGCAATGCTAAAGGTATTTTCCATGAATATTCAGCTCCTAAGACTCCTCAACAGAATGGGATTTCTGAGAGAAAGAACACGACTCTTCAAGAGATGGCCAGAGTTATGCTCAATGCTAAAGATTTATCCAAAAGACTCTGGGCTGAAGCTTGAAATACTGGCTGTCACATTAGTAACAGGGTGTATCCTAGACCTGGAACTAACATGATACCTTATGAACTCTTGAAGGGTGTAAAACCAAATATTGCATATTTTCATGAATTTGGATGTGATTGTTATCTGCTTAATGACAGAGATTATCTGAGTAAATCTGATCCTAAAAGTGAAAATTGCATCTTTGTAGGATACTCAGCCAATATTACTTCCTTTGGAGTCTACAATCTTAGATTGAAGACAATTCAGGAATCAGTGAATGTTGTGTTTGATGATTTCACACTTGATACATGTACTGATGACATCTTAGTTCCCAATGTTGAACCAACAGTGGAAACCGAGAATGTTACTTCTGATAATGTTACACCAACATTGGAACTGGAAGCTGGAAACACTGAACATGAGTCAGGCAACGATGTTAGATTAACACCAGCAAGATCTGATGTTAGACTAACAGTAGAGGGCTCTGACTCAGAACATGAAGTTGCCTCTGAACCTAGAATAGATCCCCCAGCTAGGATTCAGAAAGATCATCCAGCATCCCAGGTAATAGGTGAACTCACTGAACGGGTAAGGACACGCAACAGAGAAAGACTTGACTATAGAGATATGGTAAAATTGTGTGTCTGTATGAACTTCACTTGTACTGTTGATAATGCCTCTTGTTTTGTCTCCACCATAGAACTTAAAAATGTGAATGAAGCCCTTCTTGATAACTTTTGGATTAATGCCATGCAGGATAAACTATTATAGTTTACTAAGAACAATGTCTGGATACTTGTACCTAGACCACCTAATGTTAATGTAATAGGGACAAAATGGATATTTAAAAACAAGAGTAATGAGAAAGAGGTTATTGTTAGAAACAGAGCTAGACTAGTTGCTCAGGGGTACACACAGGTTGAAGGTGTGGATTTTGATGAGACATTTGCTTCAGTTGCTAGGATTGAATCTATTAGGTTACTTCCAGCCATAGGGATTCACATACCCTAAGTACCCCAACCATGTGTACAAGCTAGAAAAGGCCATGTATGGACTTAAACAAGCACCTAGAGCATGGTATGAAAGGCTTACAAAATTTCTATTAAGTCTTGGCTTTGTTAGAGGTGAAGGAGATAGAACACTGTTTG
Organism: Linaria vulgaris; assembly: GCA_948329865.1. Classification (NCBI taxonomy): domain Eukaryota; kingdom Viridiplantae; phylum Streptophyta; class Magnoliopsida; order Lamiales; family Plantaginaceae; genus Linaria; species Linaria vulgaris. Next base: position 5,896,579 of record OX415249.1, on the reverse strand, counting down.
TTTGAAGAAAGATTCTCATGTCTGTATAGCTCAAATATATGTAGATGATATTGTTTTTGGCTCAATTAACAATTCTATTTTAGAAAAAATTGTTGAATCAATGACAAGGCAGTTTGAGATGAGCATGATGGGAGAATTAACTTTCTTCCTTGGTCTTCAAGTAAAACAAACAGGTAATGGGATTTTCCTAAGTCGGGAAAAGTATGCAAAGAATTTGGTGAAAAGGTTTGAATTGGCAGATTCAAAACCTTGCAAGACTCCCATGTCTTCATCAGTGAAGATATCCAGGGATGTTACTGGTGCAGATGTTGATCCAACATTGTACCGTTCAATGATAGGAAGCTTACTCTACTTGTGTGCTTCAAGACCTAATATAATGTTCTCTGTTTGTGTGTGTGCTAGGTACCAGCCATGTCCAAAGCTGTCACATCTGATTGCTGTGAAGAGAATCCTTAGATATATTTCTGGCACAGTGGCCCTTGGTATATGGTACTTTTATGACACTAACACAAATCTTGTAGGTTTCAGTGACTCAGACTGGGCAGGTGACACTGATGATAGGAAGTCTACAAGTGGAGGATGTTTTTATCTGGGGAACAACTTGGTCTCATGGTACAGTAGAAAGCAAAACTGTGTGTCACTCTCCACTGCTGAATCTGAATACATAGCAGCAGGCAGCTGTGTCACCCAATTGGTATAGCTTAAACACATTCTATTGGATTATGGGTTAGACAGTGATACCTTACTTATGTTCTGTGATAATCTTAGTGCTATAAGCATCTCTAAGAACCCTGTGCAACATTCTAGAACTAAACATATTGATATAAGGCATCACTTTCTGAGAAACATGGTAGAGGACAAGCTCATTGACATTGAACACAATGAAACTAACAATCAGCTTGCTGATATGTTCACTAAATCCTTAGATTCTGAGAGGTTCTTCAGTTTGAGGAATTTTCTTGGCATGTGCATTGTCTAGGGATGTTAGTACACCAGTGTTGACATAACACCACTGTCTAGCACTGGTTATTGTGTGTGGTGTATCTGTAATTCTTTTATGTTTCCTTTCTGCATTCTTCTTTCTTGCATCTTACATCTTTGTTAGAGTTTCTGTTGGGTTGTGTGGTTAATCTGTGCAAATATCTTAATTGATTGGTGGACAGGTACATTTCAAGAGTTTTGTAAAGTAAGAACTCTGTTGTTAGTCTGTGAATGTTAACCTAACATCTGGGAGAAGCTGGGGTACACATAGCTCACTACTCTGATGTTATTCAGTTGTGACTTATCCATGTTAGGTTAGACAAAGCATGAAGAGAAGCTGGGGTACATGATGTTGAGAGCTTCATTGTCATTCAGTTGTGCTTATTTTTGTGTTTTTGTCTATGGCCAAGGTTATGCATGATAGTGATCCTTACTACTGGGGTGCTTTGAAGTTTCGACTGCTTGTATTCAGTAGCATTGTTCACTTGGTATTTCACTTGTAAACATGTTGGTAAACAGGTATGCATGAGGAGTTTGGGTGAAGAAGTATATGATAAATGTATTGTCTTCATTCGGTTCCGTTGTACTTGCCCAATCTGTAGTTGATGGTTAAGTTGATTGGGTGTGTGGAGTCTTGTGCTGCCCACATTCAGTGATGAAACTATTCTTTTACATTCACTAGTTTTTGTTCAAAAGAGTTCGTGATAATAAATAAAGATAAATTCATTTGTTCTGATCCCAGTCAGTAAAGTTGTTTGTACTTGGTTACCATATTCCAATGTTGATCTAATATTGTTGCATTCTTTCTAGTTCTTCATTGTTTTTTTTTCTTTGTCGGTTTGGGCTTAGGGGGAGTAGTAATCCTAGGAATCATGTGTTGAGGTATACTTTGTGGGTGACACACTGCAGGTAAAACAATATGTTTTGTGATCTTCTATGCTATGGGAACATCTTTTCCCTGGATATGTAAATCCACTGTGTTTTTCTGTTTGATGTGTCACTTATCCATACTAATGATCTAAAACTATGTCTTTGTACCTATGTACTTGGTTGAGGTTTCAGATCAGTATACAGGAATATCTCACGCTCTCACATGTTGTTGCTTTGGATGAAGCTCTGCACCTACAACTTCCCTCCCCGATGTTAACTTGCCAATGTTAGTTCAATATTGAAACATTGTAACTTATAAGTTTTCAGGTTTGGAGACTGCTCTGGTTACGTGTTAATCTAACACTGACACGTGGTAAGGTAAACATGGGTATGATCGTGTGACAGTGGTCCGATTATTTTGGTAACATGTTACAACATCACTATTACCACTCCTCATCTTATTGCTTATATAATTTGCCCTAATCACTTCTTATTTCTTACGCGTTCAAAATTTCTTGTGCAATCAATATTCTCTGCAAATCAAGTTTCTTCCTTTCTTCTCTAAATCACTCTAACAATGGTCTGCAAGTCTTCCATTGATACTCTTGCAGCTGCTGCTGAGTAGATTGAGCAGCCACGTCGCCGTAGCACCAGACGTGCAACCACTGAAACCACTGCCGCAGCCGCCCCAAAGAGGAAAGCCACTTATCAACGGCACAAGGGCAAGAAATCCACAAAGGGTGATGTTGGTTCAACATTAGACAGTGCTAAGCAAACCCCAGCTCCCACCAACCTTGAAAACGAGGTAATGATGGCTAACCCTACTTTGGATATACCTGCTTCTACTGCTGTTGGTATTGGGGGGGGGGGGGGGATGAGGCCCCTAGTGTTGATTTGGGTGCAACTGAGGAGGTTGTGGTTGAGAACCCTAAGGTGAATGATGGGTTCAGAATGTGGTGGTTGAGGAAGTGGTTGAGCCATATGAGGCTAATGTTGTTGAGATGGATACTCTTCATGCGGAAGATGATCAGGTTGAGGAGATTGTGGTTGAGGAGGTTACTACTGAGGGTAACCAAGATGTTGATGATGAGGGTGACAATCAACCTGAAGAGGTTGAGAGAGAAGAAGAACAGAGCATGACTCTCTCTGTCTTAGCTACTGCTGCTAAGAAAATAAAGGGGAAGCAGGTGGTTGTTGAAACTTCTGAGTCTGAGTCAGAAGAAGAAAAAGAGGAAGAAGATGATAAGGAGGAAGAGGAAGATGATGAAGTTGAGGAAGAAGACCAACTGGTAGGTGATGACCCTGCTGATGTTACTCCAACATCAGACAATGATGAGTACTTTGATGTGCTTGAGGAGGAGTACCCGAAAAAGCCTTATTCTGGCTTTTATGTGTCTGCTGAGGCAGAAGAACAGTGGGAGGCTTATCAAGCCAGGGTTGTTCACATGGAGAGGAACATTGATGAGGAGATGTTCAAGGAAAATAGACAGTTTGAGTTGCTTGAAGCTAGAGGTGTGTTGGGCTCTGTGATGAACCAGTCATCATATGTCTCTGATGTGATCAGAGAGTTCTACATGAACCTCTCTTAGTGGGTGTGCCACCAGGGCTCTCCCAAGTTTGGTAAATCTTGGGTAAGGATGAATGTCTATGACATTAGCCCCTCTGTGATCAATGAACCTTGGGAACTTCCTGATCCTGAGGAGATTGAGGATCCTAGCATGGATGAGGTGATTACTGACCTCACTGGTGGACTCACAAGGAAATGGAATGACAGTTTTCCAACTACAAAGCTGACATCCTTAAGTGTTGTACTTCACAAGCTCTCTACCTACAACTGGCTGCCTTCTTCCAGCACCACTGTTATGACAAAAGAATATGCAAAGTTAGTGTACAAACTGAAGAATGGGTTGAGTGTGAACATAGGGGTGAAGGTTCTGAGGCACATGAGGGAAGTCACAACAAAGGCAAAGGGAATCATTCCATATCCCTCTCTGATAACCAACATTCTGGTGAAGCAAGGCTTCAAGACAAAGAAGACAGAAGGCTGGATCAAGAACAAGGCCAAGATGATCATCACCAGGAGCTACTTCACTCAAGTTAGGATCCAAGACTTGCCCTGGAATCCCAATGCAGAAGCTGGTCGAAACAGGAAGAAGAAGAAGAAGAAGAAGAAGACTATCAAATTTGTTGCCTCTTCTGTTCCAGTTGCAAGTGGTGATAGTTGTTCTGTCATTGCTGATGCTTTTGTGGAGGAGACCCTGGTGTGGCTTGACAGAGAGTATAAAGATACCCAAATAGAGATAGCAGACAAGCAAGTGAGGTTGCAGGAGATTGACAGCCTCATGAAGCATTTGAAGGATCTGCCTTCCTCACAAAAAGGGGGAGAGTAGATCAAATTTCAAAATTTCTGAGTTCTTTTAGTTTTCTGTTTTCGATGGCAGTATGAACAATTCTATTTTCTTTGCATTTTTCTGTTTCATCAAGGAGTGTGTTCCTTGCTACTGAGTATGGTCTATAATTAAATACTTTTCTATATTGCTACTTAGTGTTTCTGCTTATGCTATTTGAACTGTGGTTACAAAGTACTAACTCTGTTTTGCAGGTGTTAACTGTTCTCTGATGTTAAGTTAACAGTGAGATGTTCAATGTTAGAACATTTGTCTGGTTTCGATGTTAAGCTAACATTGACAAAGACATATGTTATGACAACATTGAAAGTATCAATGTTAGAATAACATTGAGTTGGTCCCTTCTGATGTTCAGGGGGTGTACTTAGTTTTCCATTGTTATAAGATAGTGAAGTTTGTCTGAATAATTTAATCTGATTAGAAGAGGTTCTTAGGTTTTGTGATTAAGGCAAAAAGGGGGAGATTGAAAGTGCATGTATTCTGTCAATGTTAGTTTAACATTGCTGAAGCAGAATCCGATTTACAATCTTGATTATATTCTTTATTATTGTTTTGCCTTATTCATTTAACTAACTGAGTTCCACAGTTGTAATTGTCTTTGAATATTATTCAGGAAACAAACTTGTCATAGGTTGGACGCTCAAGTTTCCAAGAAGAAAAGTTTCCTTAATTAAGCAAACCGCTCTACAAGGAAAGATGAGTTCAAATGGAACTAGGAAGGCTTTCCAAGTTGAGTCCTGATTTGAAGAAGGATTCTTTCCTTAGTTAGATCTCTAACAAAGGAACTATTATTCAAGAAGGATTGCGAGAACAAGGAAGAGAAGTTCGAGAAGGAAACAAGGAGAATTACCAACCGTGTACAACACACCTTGAAGTCCAAGTCAAGAACCTATATATAGGTGTGAAGTACATTAAGACAAACACGAGACAAGAGCCAATCAATCCAAGAGATTAATTTACAGTTGTTCAGTGTTGTCTTGCTTTAGCAAAGTTTGTGAGTTGTTAGAATAGATCTAAGAGTGAGGAGCGTTTAGAGATAGTCGAAGCAATTCTTGTGTGCTTTTCTTAGTTCAATCAATTTAAGAGTGATGAGCTTGAGAATTGAGAGAACAACCTTTCTTAAAACCTTTACGGGTTATTTTGCCTACGGCTCGGAAGTTAATACAATCTTATATTCACTTCTTAAACTTGGTGTTTGTTTATTCCACTGCACTATTACTCTGGTATGTTGTTAAAGTAACATCGCTGAGTCAACAACATACTAATCTGCTGTTAACACTCAGTGTTAAGTTAACAACAACAACGTATCAACCCGATCCACAATTACATATATGATCTATTGTCAAATTAGTCATCTATCAAGGACTTACTATTTGTTGTACAGAAGAATTCCATCCTTGAACACGGCGACTGATTCCTTACTATTAAGTCTTTGAAAATTAATCCATCTTATGACTTGAACTCCCTTTCTGGCTTTGAGTGATGGTAAAATATGGGAGAGTCAGGGCTGCATTTAACTACATATGCAGGCAAGCCCCATACTTCTTTCCCTTCTTGTAATTTAGGCCCAACTTCTTTTTCTTTTTTAGATTTAAGTCCTTATCAAAAATTATTCACCTTTTTAAACACCTTAACTAATATTTCCTACAATTAAGGTTGTAAAATAATTATTTATCTTTGGAAACAGTATGTTATTATCCAAAGTATGTTGTTTACCGGTAAGGATCCTCTAAGCCACTATCTTGTGCCACTTTTTGTGCCACTCTTAATTATGGTAAGTTTTGATAAGTCTAATTTACTTAATTTTGCTAAAAGATTTTGGCACAATTCATAAATCTTCCACAGCACACGTTCAAACTCCTCTCTGTAATTTGTCAATTCTCCGAATCACGCAGCCACCTCCTTTTCTGCAAATTACGTATCCTTCTGCCTGAAGTATAAGGTAAAGTTCATCATGTTAATTCAAAAATTATTGATAGTAATTAATAGTATCATGTTAATTCAAAAATTATAATTTTTTCTGTTTAGAAAAAAGTAGAAGAATTGATGTCAAGTAACAATCAGATCAATGAATACGAATCTAAGTTTACTTTTTGACTATGATTATAATTATGAGAACAGCGAGTTTCAATATTTTTTTTAAAGGTGATGGATTTGAATAACATCTCGATGCATGGACAAGAACCACGTCGTCGACTTGACTTTGAGAGTAGCGACAACTTGGCTAGTACCAATGAGGCTCAAGTACTTGATGTTGATTTTGAATATGAGACGAACAATCAAATCAATGCGCAACTAAGTCAAAGTATTGATGAAATTCATGCACGCATACCCAATGATTTGATTCCGATAATCGGTATGGAGTTTGAAACCATAGATGCTGCCCAAGAATTTTAAAAGTCATATGCAAAACGAGCTGGATTTGGTGTGTGAACTGCTAGATCACATAAAAACAAAAAAATGGGCCTCATACTGGATATCGTCTTTTGTTGTTCTAGAGAAGGAAATAGACAAAAAGATATAAGAGATGCATCTGTAAAAAAACATCGTCCTCTAACTAGATGCTAAACACTAACTAGATGCAGTTGTTTAGCTGAGATGAAGATAAGTTGTCGTCGAGCAAAAAATTATTATGTTGCTAAGTTCATTGCGGCGCATAACCATGGTTGCGTGGCTCCTGAAAAGTGTCATTTTATTAGTTCTCACAGAAGAATGACTAACGCTCAAAAGGGTGAAGTAGATGTAGCGCTTAGTTGTGGAATTCCTCAAAGAGAGGCGATGTAACGTCTTGCCAAACAAGTTGGTGGTAGGGAACACCTCAGATTTATATCTGATGACTGCAAAAACTATTTGCGTTCAAAGAGGACAAATACTTTACGGTTAGGTGACACGGGTGGAGTATTACAATATTTACAAAGGAAGCAAGTTGAAGGTCCTAACTTTTTCTATGCGATACAAGTAGATGAAGATGATTTGATAACCAATATTTTCTGGGCTGATGCGAAAATGAGATCGGATTATTTGCACTTTGGTGATGTTGTCAGTTTTGATACTACTTACAGGAAACACAAAGATGGTCAACCTATAGCCTTATTTGTTGGTATTAATAACCACAAGCAAACTATCCTTTTTTGGGCTGCTTTATTATATGATGAAACTGCAATCACGTTTTCATGGTTGTTTGATACATTTGCTGCAACAATGTTGGGAAATAAGCCATAAACAATTCTTACTGATCAAGATAAAGCTATGTCAAAAGCGCTAGCTTCTCAATGGCCTGAAACATATCATAGACTTTGCATGTGGCATATTGATCAAAATGCAGCTCATCATCTCAACAAAGTCTTTGCTCAATACAAGTACTTTTCAAAAGATTTTAGCAGTTACATGTATGACCACGAGGATGAACATGATTTCATTGATGCATGGTACAAGATGATTGAGAAATATGGTCTACAAAAGAATGAGTGGTTGACAGGGTTGTTCAAGATAAAGGAGAACTGGCATTAGTGTATGGAAGACAGACTTTTTGTGGAGATATGAGCAGTACTCAACGAAGTGAATCAATGAACAGTGCCATTAAAAAGTATATTAGCTATAAAAATGAGTTAGCGGAGTTTTTTGAACATTTTGAAAGGCTGATTAAGGATCGTCGTTACAAAGAATTAAGAGCAGGCTTTAGCACAAGTCATAGATTCTGAAGCATGCGGCGGAGGTATATACCCACACTGTCTTTGAATTATTTCAAAAAGAGGTATGTAAAGCTTTTGACTGCAGTTTTGAGATTTGTGGTGAAAAAAACACACAAATTGAATTTAAGGTTGCATATTTTGGCAAACAATACAAGCATCATGTTCTATATGATTCATTTAATAGTTCAATATCAGTATCACGTAGCTGCAAGAAGTTTGAATTTGTTGGCATTTTATGCTCACATGCACTGAAGGTCCTAAATTTCAAGCAAATCGTAAACATCCCCGATCAGTATATCAAAAAAAGATGGATGAAGACTGCCAAAAAACAAAGTCTCAATGTAGACTTTCAGAATATGCGCCAAGTAGATCCGAAAGACTTGATGTCCTACCGATATAAAGATTTGTGTCAGTATTATAGTCAGTTGATCTCAATGGCTGCTGAGAGTCGCAGTCGATATGAAATTGTTAAGCAAGGTCTCAAGAAGTTGTTTGAAGAAGTTAATGTATGTTCTGAAGATGGTGATGTTGAAGAACAAGGAATTGGCAAGAGAACTGAGAAAACTAGTCTGTCTAATTTTGTTAACTCTGAGACAATTTGTCCGTCTAGTCTTTTTAGCTTTGCTGATAATGGTCATATTGATGACAATAGAGTTCGGGGAATAAAAACTAAAGAGAGAATCACTTACAAAACGAGTAAAAGGCCAAGAAGTGGTCTGGAGAAAGCTACGAGAAAAAGATAATCATAAAGTAAAGCGCCAAGATCAGAAGATCCGATCTTTATAGTAGGTACTAGAGAATCGGATATGATGAATGATGTTACTGCTCCAGAACTGCACTTGCAGGTATATTTATATTACTTTCATTCTTTGTATGGTAATTCTCCTATTTATTAATACACCAAAGTATCAATCAGGTTAAAGATGGCATGAGTAACTCTATTGATGCACCTTATTCCTTAGCAAATGTCCATCTCAACCAGATTTTGGGTTCTGAACTCCAAGAGGTGTGTATCATAAGTTGTATATAATCTTGTAATTTTGTTGTTGAAACTAAGATACATATGCTATCTATTTTTGTTTTTAACCATGTATGATTTTACTGTAGTAACTCCAAGTTGATGTATATGTTCAAAGTACAAATAATTCTATGTTATTTGATTTTGAGAAGCAAGAACCTGAAGGGAGATTGACCGATTTGTTAAAGGTATAATAAAAAATGTGTTCTCCTTTCTGATTAGTTTGATAATAATTGTTTTACATTATCTATTTTTATGATTTAGGGATGATTCATTTGTATGATTCTAAATGCAGAAAATGGATCCAAGTGTGAAGGAACAACTACTTTTCACGAGCTACGACCCAAAGTATTTGTTGCTTGAACCAAAAAACTTATAGCCTATAGCGCCAGCGGATCGGTTGAAGAAATAAACAGTATTTGTCATGCTCATCTCGCACGCAATTGTTCTTAACTACAAAATTATATTTATTGGGTGTTTCTAATTTTTAATTGCTTCAACTACTATTTTTTTCTTGATCTCAGATTACTCTCTTTTTTCAAGTTTGATAGTTCGCACAAACGTTAAGAGTGGTAAACCCGTTTTTGATGTAATAAAAATCAAGTAGATTACGTATTTTTCCTTTTAATTCTGATATTATTATTGTCATTTAGGCAATTGACAGGTTTACGAGCAACTTGTTGCATTTACATGGTCGTAGAGAATTACAGATGTCATATACAATAATATCACAATACCCAACTCTCCATATAATATTGCTATGACAAGATTATAATTTATGGACCATAAGGTTGACATGCTTGTGATTTTGAGTGGTACTACAAATGTAAAATTGTCTTAATATAAACTCTCTCTTAAAATATGTTCGATAACTTCACATCTGTACAAGTTTGAATGAATTGCCAGATACTACAAGATTTCAAGACATTCTTACTGTAGCGCATTATTAGAAACTTCAATACTGACTCTACAAGTCAGCAATGGAACATATAACTCATAACAAATCCAGAACATCAAAAGCACACAAAAAAGAAGGTTTCTCCTCATTTTTGTACATTTAGTATTTCTGATAAAGCATCGGCCTTCAAATGTGCACTAGTGAACACCTATGGTGAACGGGGCTTTGACCCCATTATTCATGATAGGCAGCAACAAAGCCTTTTCTTTCAAGCTTCTGAATGCGTGAATAGAACTCTCAGCCAATGAATATTCACAAAGTTCAGTCACTGCCATCACTATCAAGTAATGGAGAAACCAAGAAGTAGTTTTCAAGAGTTCTTCCACATGTTGTAAGTGGCATTACCTGAAACAGTATTAACACTCAATGAGTACAATAGTGTATCAAATAAAAGAAAATCGTGACTGGTTTTTTTTTTTTTTTGCAACAAAACAGAGGATTACTCTTAGATTGCAACAAAATCTCGAGACTCGCAAGTGCATATTTTGGCGTGGAAAATGATAAGTATTCCGAGAACTTGGCATGCTGAATATCTAAATCAGTGGCTGCAAATATAACAACTCATTTAAAGATCGAAAAAGGTTGGAGTTTTTTTTATCATGGCTGGGGATTTGTCTGGTAATCAAATATATCAACGAAGGACAAAAGACGAGGGCCAATATCGAAGCATTTCTGGACGATGTGATTGATTTGAAGAACAACTGTTATTAATTTCCAGCTATGCACATTAGAAGAACAGCAAACGGCCTTGCGCATGATACTATTAATTACAGCGATTTGGAGATTCTTACAGTGATAATTCATGATACTATTAATTACTATCAATAATTTTTGAATTAACATGATGAACTTTGCCTTATACTTCAGGCAGTAGGATACGTAATTTGCAGAAGATGAGGTGGTTGCGCGATTCGGAGAATTGAGAAATTACAGAGAGGAGTTTGAACGTGTGTTGTGGAGGATTTGATGAATTGTGCCAAAATCTTTTTGCAAAAATAGGTAGGGACGTTTTGGTCTTTTTCTTTTTTCTTCGGTTTATAAATTATAGGTAAGTAAATTAGACTTATCAAAACTTACCATAATTAAGAGTGGCACAAAAATAGTGTCTTAGAGGATCCTTACCGGTAAATAACCGGTAAGGATCCTCTAAGCCACTATTTTTGGTGTGCGAACTCCTAGATCACATAAAAACAAAAAAATGGGTCTCATATTGGATATCGACTTTTGTTGTTCTAGAGAAGAAAATAGACAAAAAAATATAAGAGATGCATCTGTAAAAAAAACATCGTCCTCTAACTAGATGCAGTTGTTTAGCTGAGATGAAGATAAGTTGTCGTCGAGCAAAAAATTATTATGTTGCTAAGTTCATTGCGGCGCATAACCATGGTTGCGTGACTCCTGAAAAGTGTCATTTGATTAGTTCTCACAGAAGAATGACTAATACTCAAAAGGGTGAAGTAGATGTAGCGCTTAGTTGTGGAATTCCTCAAAGAGAGGTGATGGAACTTCTTGCCAAACAAGTTGGTGGTAGGGAACACCTCAGATTTATATCTGATGAATGCAAAAACTATTTGCGTTCAAAGAGGACAAATACTCTAAGGTTAGGTGACCCTGGTGGAGTATTACACTATTTACAAAGGAAGCAAGCTGAAGATCCTAACTTTTTCTATGCCATGCAAGTAGATGAGGATGATTTGATAACCAATGTTTTCTGGGTTGATGCGAAAATGAGAACGGATTATTTGCACTTTGGTGATGTTGTCAGTTTTGATACTACTTACAGGAAACACAAAGATGGTCGACCTATAGCCTTATTTGTTGGTATTAATAACCACAAGCAAACTATCCTTTTTTGGGCTGCTTTATTATATGATGAAACTGCAATCACGTTTTCATGGTTGTTTGATACATTTGCTGCAACAATGTTGGGAAATAAGCCACAAACAATTCTTACTGATCAAGATAAAGCTATGTCAAAAGCGCTAGCTTCTCAATGGCCTGAAACATATCATAGACTTTGCGTGTGGCATATTAATCAGAATGCAGGTCATCATCTCAACAAAGTCTTTGCTCAATACAAGTACTTTTCAAAAGATTTTAGCAATTATATGTATGACCACGAGGATGAACATGATTTCATTAATGCATGGTACAAAATGATTGGGAAATATGGTCTACAAAAGAATGAGTGGTTGACAGGGTTGTTCAAGATAAAGGAGAAATGGGCATTACTGTATGGAAGACAGACTTTTTGTGGAGATATGAGCAGTACTCAACGAAGTGAATCAATGAACAGTGCCATTAAAAAGTATATTACCTATAAAAATGAGTTGGCGGAGTTTTTTGAACATTTTGAAAGGTTGATTAAGGATCGTCGTTACAAAGGATTAAGAGCAGACTTTAGCACAAGTCATAGCCCGCCCTCATTATCATTCCTTGTGCAGATTTTGAAGCATGCGGCGGAGGTATATACCCATACTGTCTTTGAATTATTTCAAAAAGAGGTATGTACAACTTTTGACTGCAGTTTTGATATTTGTGGTGAAAAAAACACAAAAATTGAATTTAAGGTTGCATATTTTGGCAAACAATACAAGCATCATGTTTCTATATGATTCATTTAATAGTTCAATATCATGTAGCTGCAAGAAGTTTGAATTTGTTGGCATTTTATGCTCACATGCACTGAAGGTCCTAAATTTCAAGCAAATAGTAAAAATCCCCGATCAGTATATCAAAAAAAGATGGATGAAGACTGCCAAAAAACAAAGTCTCAATGTAGACTTTCAGGATATGCGCCAAGTAGACCCGAAAGACTTGATGTCCTACCGATATAAAGATTTGTGTCAGTATTATAGTCAGTTGATCTCAATGGCTGCTGAGAGTCGCAGTCGATATGAAATTGCTAATCAAGGTCTCAAGAAGTTGTTTGAAGAAGTTAATGCATGTTCTGAAGATGGTGATGTTGAAGAACAAGGAATGGGCAAGAGAACTGAGAAAACTAGTCCGTCTAATCTTGTTAACTCTAAGACAACTTGTTCGTCTAATCTTGTTAACTCTACTGATAATGGTCATATTGATGACAATAGAGTTCGGGGAATAAAAACTAAAGAAAGAATCACTTACAAAACGAGCAAAAGGCCAAGAAGTGGTCTGGAGAAAGCTACGAGAAAAAGAAAATCAAAAAGTAAAGCGCCAAGATCAGAAGATCCGATCTTTATAGTAGGTACTAGAGAATCGTATATGATGAATGATGTTACTGCTCCAGAACTGCACTTGCAGGTATATTTATATTACTTTCATTCTTTGTATGGTAATTCTCCAATTTATTAATACACCATAAGGTTGACATGCTTGTGATTTTGAGTGGTGTTACAAATGTAAAATTGTCTTAATATAAACTCTCTCTCAAAATATGTTGGATAACTTCATGTCTGTACAAGTTTGAATGAATTGCCAGATACTACAAGATTTCAAGACTTTCTTACTGTAGCGCATTATTAGAAACTTCAATACTGACTCTACAAATCAGCAATGGAATATATAACTCATAACAAATCCAGAACAAGAAAAGCACAAAAAAAAGATGGTTTCTCCTCATTTTTATACATTTAGTATTCCTGATAAAGCATCGGCCTTCAAAAAGAATGTGCACTAGTGAACACCTATGGTGAATGGCGCTTTGACCTCATTATTCATGATAGGCAGCAACAAAGTCTTTTCTTTCAAGCTTCTGAATGCGTGAATAGAACTCCCAGCCAATCAATATTCACAAAGTTCAGTCACTGCCATCGCTATCAAGTAATGGAGAAAGCAGGAAGTAGTTTTCAGGAGTTCTTCCACATGTTGTAAGTGGCATTACCTGAAACAGTATAAACACTCAATGAGTACAATATTGTATCAAATAAAAGAAAATCGTGACTGATTTTTTTTTTTTTTTTTGCAACAAAATCTCGAGACTCGCAAGTGCATATTTTGGCGTGGAAAATGATAAGTATTCCGAGAACTTGGCATGCTGAATATCTAAATCAGTGGCTGCAAATATAACAACTCATTTGAAGATCGAAAAAGGTTGGAGTTTTTTTATCATGGCTGGGGATTTGTCTGGTAATCAAATATATCAACGAGGGACAAAAGACGAGGGCCAATATCGAAGCATTTCTGGACGATGTGATTGATTTGAAGAACAATTGTCATTAATTTCCAGCTATACACATTAGAAGAACAGCAAACGGCCTTGGGCATGATACTATTAATTACAACGATTTGGAGATTCTTACCATGATAATTCATGATACTATTAATTACTATCAATATTTTTTGAATTAACATGATGAACTTTACCTTATACTTCAGGCAGGAGGATACGTAATTTGCAGAAGAGGAGGTGGCTGCGCGATTCGGAGAATTGAGAAATTACACAGAGGAGTTTGAACGTGTGATGTGGAAGATTTGATGAATTGTGCCAAAATATTTTTGCAAAAATAGGTAGGAACATTTTGGTCTTTTTCCTTTTTCTTTGGTTTTATAAATTATAGTTAAGTAAATTAGACTTATCAAAACTTACCATAATTAAGAGTGGCACAAAAATAGTGGCTTAGAGGATCCTTACCGAAACTTACCATAATTGAGAGTGGCACAAAAAGTGGCACAAGATAGTGGCTTAGAGAATCCTTACCGGTTATTTACTGTTTTCCTAAAACACACTTTGTAAAACTGATATATGCTAATCATCTTATTTCTTTTTAGGGATAAATGCATTAAACCCCCTGAACTATGCACGTTTTTGCATTTTCGTCCTTAAACTAATTTAATAAGCGTTTTCCCCCCTAAACTATACCAGTCTGTGCGATTTGCCCCCTGGCCGGGTTTTCGGCTATTTTTGGCCATTCTTGGCAGGAATTTTTCCCCTTACCCGACACATATGTGTTGTACTGGATGTATTTTAATAGTTGATGACAAAAAGTAGGCGAAAAAACATCTCGAACGGGAATTTTACCGGCTAAAATACATTGTAGAGGAAATCACATTTTAGCCGGAATATATCCCGTTCGAGGTGTTTTTTTGCTACTTTTATTCAGCCGATTAACGTCATAAAATAAAATAATCACATGCGGTAAGCGTTTTAAAAGGTGAATAGTTTTTAATAAGGACTTAAACATAAAAAAGGAAAAGTAACTGGACCTAAATTATAAGAAGGGAAAGAAGTCTGGGGCTTGCCTGCATATGCAGTTAAAGGCAGCCCCGAAGAAAGGAAGAAAAAGAAAAAAAAAGAGATGCGAAAAATGCTACTTTATCGTTGCAAGAACAGAAATGCACATCCTTTATTTATCCTTGATATGTGCATAGCACCCTCTCTTCACCACTCTGCCCCTGCTCCTTACTTCGAGAAACACGGCTCTGCATGTCACCACTTGTTCGAGCAAAAATGTCACTTGAGCAAAAATCATTTATTTGGCTAAAAGGAAAACTAAAACATTTTTAATGCAAATGCAAAAAGGATTAAATCTTTTGGATAACATGTAGAAAATATTGAGAATGAATAGATCTTGATCAAATTTCAAAATGTCCTAATAGCTACCGGACAATGCCATCATCCATACGTACTAATACGGTTAAGATCCTCTCTTTAGTGATTGAATTTGATTATAAACCTTGATAAACCAACAGAGACATATGCAGAAGGTTAAGAATGCCTCAAATCAATTATCGTACTGTATAAGGCATAACGTACTCTTTTCCTACTAATTCCTATTTTCTTAATCTCATAATAGCAAGTCTAAAATTAAATCTTCACATTAAAATGGTGTATGAATTATGACGTTTACACCTAACTTTTTCAAAAACAAAATAAAAGTCATTATGACTCAGGGAAGTAAAAAGAACAACGTGAATGACTAATTTTGTGACTGACTCGCAAATATGGCAAATAGGAGTTAAAAAAACACTTATTCCTCGGGGTGTCGATGAAGAAAAATACACTTTAAAACAAAATAAAAATTATAACATTCTGGTTATTTTAAATGAGGCCGCTACATACCCAAATTCCAAATTTTAATCATCGATACTTCCTGAAAAGCTTGTGCAAATATTTTGACCAATTTATCTTCATCAACTTCGTCATTTTCCATAAACATCACCTGTCTTTCTTGAGTAGAGAAGGATACAATCAATTCGTGCACACATCTAGCCCGTGTTCCCCAACCTGAAGAATGGAATGGCTTTTAGAATCCAATTGTCTAATCTTCAGAGCGGTTGGAGAAGACCTCAAGGGAACGTGAGACCATGGTGAAATTGTCGGATCGTGGATTGACACAACAACTTTGAGAGTTAAGCTGACGTTGCCTTAACTCTATTGTGATCTTCTTGACTAAAGTAATACGCAGCGGAATTTAAAAACAAGAAGATATAAATTTTAAGAAGTTTTCAATATTATTAAAAACTTCTGAGCCTTAGGCGAAATAACCATAAAAGTTTTAACAAAAATGTTCCTCACAACAATTCACTCACGCTCTTTGTTGATCGGACTTAACGAAGCAGACAAGTACGAACTACTTAACTTCTATGAACTAGACGTAAATAGTTGATACAAAAAAGTTGCAAAAGCAAGACGAAGACAATACAACGTATGATTAATCTCTTGGATTGTTTTGCACTATTGTCTTGTATTCCTATTGATGAACTTCACAACTTTTATAGATTTCTTGAATCTTGCACGCCAAGGTGTCTTGTTCACAGTTTTTGGTAACTCTTGTCACTAGGGGTGGGTAATCGCGAATTCGGGTAGGGTACCCGAATTTTCAGGTAGGGAAAACCCCTACCCGAAACCCTATTGAAAATCGGGGTACCCGATTCCAATCGGGTACCCCAAACTTCGGGTTTGGGGTACCCGATTTTTGTCCAGTGGCCGCGCCTGGCCACTGGAAACCCGGGGTACCCGATCGGGTATCGGGTAGGGTACCACAAACTTCGGGTTTGTGGTACCCGATTTTTGGGCAGTGAGTGAGCATCCCCTGTTTTAACAAAAATTTAACAATTTCCCCTTTCAATTCTTCCATAATTCGAAAAAAAAACACATCAAATGACCCAATCACCAATCTAATGATCTAAATCCAAAATAAAACGCATTCAAATCAAAACCAAATCCACAACATACCAATGAAATATCAATCCAAAACAACGACCAATCCAAAAAAATCCAAAACATACCAATCAATCATTATCAATCCAAAACAAAACGCATTCAATCCAAAACATACCAATCAATCCAATACAATTGTTCAAACAACATCAACATCAAATCAACATAAAAATTGTTCATTAAACATCGAAACAACGACACCTAACTCTCCAACAAGACTTCAATCTTCATCATTCAATCTTCATCATTCAAGGATCAAGAACCGAAGCATCTTTACCCAATTCGTTAAATTCTACAATAACAATTAAAGAAAATTATTAGTATTACCAATTACCAAACAAGTCAAATCAAAAGTATATACATATCAAATTATCAATTGTACAAGTTGAATTAAAGAACAATAAGAAAATGATATTACCTTCATCCCATTTCTCCACCTCGTACAAATTTTCTTCCACGTTCAAAGGCACATAATCTTCGCGAAGCCAATCTTGGGCACAAATGAGTGCTTATACCGTCTTGGCAGACAACGAACTCCTAAATTCATCAAGCACACGCCCTCCCATGCTAAATGCCGCCTCAGAAGCCACCGTCGAGACTGGAACCGCTAGAATGTCACGAGCCATCTTGGAAATGATTGGATATCGATGGCTTTCTCTTTTCCACCATCCCAAGATATCAAAATGTTCATCCTTACTCCTCGTGACCTCTTCGGCCAAATACCTCTCAAGCTCGGACTTCTCTTGTGCGTTTATTTGTGCCAACAATGCCTCATAACCAAGTTGCACCGAATCATAAGCTTGTTGGCCTACATCCGGTAAAGAGAAATCATCCACACTTGTGCTAGTGCTAGATGTGCCATGGCTTTGACTTTGAGTGGAAGTACTAGAACTCCCATAAACTCGCTTGTACTCATCGAATAAAGATTTGAAGCCTTCACGAATTGAACTCGTAAGATCGGTTACTTTTTGTGGAGGCGGCCTCGTAAGATCTTTAGAGTACATTGCATTCAAAGCATAATTCAAGTATGTCCATTTGGAGCGTGGATCAAGAAGCACGGCATAATAAAGGGTTTTGTTCATCTTCAACGTATCCCCCCAATATTTGTCAAATTTCTCTCTCATTGCCTCTGCCATTAGAGTCAATTGCGCCCCAACCTTCCCTCTCGCATACTTGTCAATAAAAGTATGAATTGTACAAATTTCCTTGAAGACGGTGTTTGATGTGACATACAAAGTTCCCGAGACACGGTTTGTCAAGATGTAGAATGGCTTCAAAAATAACATGAAGTTAGTTGCCCGCTCCCAATCCAATGCAGTTGGAACTCCACCATCAATCAACAAAATGTCGGTTTCAACATACTCGTAGGCACTAAATGCCTCCTTGAGAGATATTTCCGTATCCAACATTAGGTAAGTTGAATTCCACCTAGTAGGGACATCCAAAGCATACCAACCTCTTACTTTGAAGCCCTTGTCTTTCAACCACATTTTTAAACTTCTTAAACCTACTCGGTGAACTCCTCATGTATCTTATGGAATTTCTTATTCGTGAAATACAATTCATCTCTTTGGTGCTCTTCAAGCCATCTTGCACAATAAGATTGATGATATGAACCACACACCGAATATGGATATTCTCTCCTTCAAGCATGGTTCCATTTCTTCTCGTCGTATATCGCTGCTTCAAGTAAGCCACCGCCCCATCATTCGAAGAAGCATTGTCGACTGTGACCGTAGTCAACTTGTCAATGCCGCAATCCACCAAACATTTCTCTACATCGACCCCAATAGCCTTACCTTTGTGACTAGCTATTGTAACAAAATTGATGATTCTTTTGTTCAAAGTCCAAGAATCATCGATGAAATGCACGGTAATCACCATGTAGTTGACTCTTTGAATTGAAGTCCAAGTATCCGTAGTAATGCTAACCCTTTGAGCATTTGCCTTTATGAAAGCCATTAGCTTATTCCTCTCTCTCAAATACATTGCCATAATGTTCTTCGACAACGTCTTCCTTGTAGGGATTTTCCACATAGGACATGACTCTGCCATGAAAAATTGGAACCCCCTCTTCTCTACGGTCTTGAAAGGCATCTCATCGATGATAATCATTTTGCAAAAGCCATCTGTGACCGATTCCTGGTCAAATTGCCAATTCAATAGGCCACCCGTACGACTCCCTCTTGGTGGCTGAAAGCTTAGACGTTGTTGCTTGGTTTCAACTTCGTCTGGCTTCAATTTGCAATTCTTGTGGTGCGTTATCAAACTAGATATTCCATGCACAGCGGAATTGGCAGCCAAAGCTCTTTTACAATATCTACAAGTTGCCTTATTTTTTTTCTATCGGGCAGTACCAAGGTTTAAAATGGTCCCAAACTTCAGCCATTTTCCCAAGAGCCTTCCTCCTCATAATTTTCATCTCTTCCGTGACTTTGCTCCAATCACGACAACTATCATTGGTGTCACTCCACCAATGTCCTTCATCATCAACTTCATTCTCATTGCCATCCGGTTTTTTAATGATGTATGGATTTTCCAACCTCTCGGCTTCATCGCTTTCGGAAGAATCAAATTCTTGAATGTCATTGAGAATAGAATGGTTAGATCGCACCTATTCATCGTTGATAGATATTGACGAGTTTTGCTTCTTTTTAGGAACTTTTCTCGCACTTTCGTCCATTACTCGCTTCCCCTTTGCTTTGGCACTCAAGCGGTTTTCCTTTTTTTGTGAAGATGCCACTTGTTTTCCTTTTCCTTTAGAATTTGGAGGAGCCATCACCTATATAAATTAAGAAAATCACTTAGTTAACAAGTTACAAGTTACAAAATTCAATGAAAATTAGTTTCAAGTTTCAATATTCATATAACACAATAACAATTCATATCAAATTATCATTTAAAGTAAATCAATTTATCAAATGACAAACTTCAATAACAAAATGCTCAAATCATATAACACACTTCATATCAATTGACAATTATCATATAACAAATGCCCAAACCAAATCATTAGTCTTAATGTCTAAAAAATTAATAAGTCATATAAATTATAACACATTGAGATTGAGGTATAAGTATAACACATTTTATGTATAAGCATAACACACTTTAATGTCCAAATCATTGTCTCGTATAAGTATAACACACTTTATTAATCAACTCGGTATAACGGTATAAGTATAACACACTTTATTAATAAACAAGTCACATTTCAATACTTCTAATCTAAAAAATGCCCAATTTCTTCAATTGCATACTTCAATTGCATACTTCATTATCGAAATTCCCAATTCCTTCTAATCTAACAAAATGCCCAAATTCATAAACCCTAACTAATCCAATTGAGTCACCATACATATCATAGAACAAAATACATACAAATTAAAAGATTAATTTTGAGTTAGAGTTTACCAATTTTTCGAATTTGATTACGGTTTATGAAAGTGAGAGAGAGAGAGCTTCGCCGGAGTTGTTGAGACTTGAGAGCGTCGCCGGGCAGAGTTGTTGAGAGCGTCGTTGGTGTGTGTGGTGGCGTGGTGCTGGTGCGGCAGTGTGGTGACTGGTGCAGTGGTGCGTTTGTGTGGTGTGAGAGTGGTGGCTGAGAGAAGAAAATAAAAACAGAGGAGAGAAGGGTTGGCTCGGTTTTGACTGAGAGAAAATAAAAAGAGAGAAAAAAAGAAAAATTAAAAAGAAAAGGGATAAAAAATAAAAAAAGGGTATTATATTAATAGGGTACCGGGTATCGGGTACCCTATATGTTGAAAAACATATACCCGAACCCGTACCCGAAATACCCTATTCGAATAGGATACCCAAATTTTCGGGTACGGTTCGGGTATTAATGCCCGAAATTCGGGTAAAACCCGATCGGGTAGGTTAGGGTACCCGAATTTCGGGTATCGTTACCCACCCCTACTTGTCACTACAAGATTTGGGGGTCAATAGTGACTGAAATGCAGTCACTATTGACTCCCCTTGCAGTCCCTGATGGTCAATAGCGACCGCGTTTGAGTCGCAGATGACCGGTCACTATTGACCTCGGTCACTTGCCATCAGTGACCGCAATTAGGTCCCTGATGAGGGTCAATAGTGACCGAAAGTTTAGTGACCGCTTTCCGGTCCCTGTCTATTTTAAAACATTAGTGACCACTTTCAGGTCCCTATTGATTGAGAATTAGGGACCTAAAGGCAGTCCTTAAAAAAAAATAGGGACCGTAATTCGGTCTCTATTTAATATTCACAGAGTATATATGAATATTAGTAGGGACCGAATTGCGGTCCCTAATAAAGTCAATAGTGACCGCAATTAAGTCCCTAATAATATTTATGAATATTAGTAGGGACCGAATTGCGGTCCCTAATAAAGTCAATAGTGACCGCAATTAGGTCCATAATAATATTTATGAAAATTAGTAGGGACCGAATTGCGGTCCCTAATAATGTCAATAGTGACCGCAATTAGGTCCCTAATAATATTTATGAATATTAGTAGGGACCGAATTGCTGTCCCTAATAATGTCAATAGTGACCGCAATTCGGTCCCTACTAATATTCATAGATATCTATGAATATTAGTAGGGACCGAATTGCGGTCACTATTGACCTGTACGAAAAAATAAAATAAAAAAACACTAATATTCCGGATTTAATCCGGAATATTATTGTTTTTTTTGTAAAATTATGATTTTAACAAGATCAAAACCATAAAATAATGAAGAAAAAACATAATAAATGAATGAAAGAAAGAAAGAAAATAAAGTGTAGATCCAAAATAAAGAAAGAAAGATAATAAAGTGTAGATCCAAAATAAAGAAAGAAACATAATAAAGTGTAGATCCAAAATAAAATAAAAAAAAAGTGAAAGAAAAGAAAGTGATTTTTTGGATTTATGTTGTTGTGTTGGTGTGTTGGTGATTTTTGGAGAAAAGAAGAGAGTGTTGTTAATTATGTTGGTGATTTTTAGAGATAATGAAATTTAGATGTGTAAGAGTGGTGAGTATATATAGAGGGGAGGTTGAAAATTTCAAATTTTCGTCAAATTCAAATTTCCCTCTCAATCCCGCCTAAAATTTTCGCCCAATTTCAAATTTCTGGATTTCAGTGACCGCATTTAGGACATGGATGTGCAAACGAAAAGGAACAAGGAGTATGTGGCCTGGTTCAAGCAAGAGTATAGCAGTGGAAAGTACATGACAGACGATCGGGTAATACCGTTCATTAACGGCCCACTAAACGATGCAATCGCCTACGATGGATACATTGTGAATGGGTTTCGGTTCCACATTGATACAAAATTGGGACCCAAGAAGAATGACTGTAGTGGGGTTTACGTGAAGACCGACATGGGAGACACCGGTTCAACCAATTTCTACGGAACTTTGAAAGAGATCATAGAAGTGGAATATTGGGGAGGTAGAAATGGGAAACCAGTGAGCATTGTCTTCTTCAAGCGTTTGTGGTATGATATTGGACCGAATGGCACAAATGTCCACGAGAGGTTCAAGTTGGTGGAAATTAACCTTACTAAAATACTCCGTACAAATGAACCATTTATTTTCGCTAATCAAGTAATGCAGGCTTACTACACCAAGTATCCGTCTCTACCAAATGGAAGGCCGGGGAGAAAGGGATGGTTGTCAGTATCACATATTCCAGCTCGACACATGATCGACATGTCGTCGCTCACAATTCATGATTCTACTCCTAATGACCAGGAGATTCCGGAGCAATGGTTTCAAGCATCATCAACAGAAGGTCTTAATATGTTTGTAGACCTGATGTCGTTCAACATGGATATTCAGTTGGGGGTAGGTGAGCTCGAGGTCGTCAATGAGCTAAATGGTAAAGAGGACGATGATGGACAAGAAGAAGGCTTAGACAGTGATGCAAATGAAGATGAGTTGTATGAATTTGAATATTCAGAAGAAGACTAGCTAGTTCTTCTCTTTTATTCTTTTCTTTAGTAATACTTGTACTTTATTATTTAGTAATACTTGTACTTTTTCTTTTCTTTAGTAATACTTGTTCTTTAGTAATACTTGATATTTTGTTGTTGTATTTGTAAAATATATTAAAAATTGAAAACAAAATCTCGAGAAACATACACATAACCATATAAATATAGCCATAACCTGTGCACAAAATAATCCTAGCATAGGCGAAAACAGTCGCAAAACCAACATATCATAATTCAACAGAAATAACACAAACAACTACCATCCACATGATCAATCACCCATGTCATCATCACCCCCCTCATCATATCAAGAAACAGAAATAAAAAAAGGACAATCACAACCTTAAAGTTCATAACCTATGCAAAAAAATCGATAAACATAGCCATAACCTGTGCACAAAATAAGCCTAGCATAGGCGAAAACAGTCGCAAAACCAACATATCATAATTCAACAGAAATAACACAAACAACTACCATCCACCTGATCAATCACCCATGTCATCATCACCCCCCTTATCATATCGAGAAACAGGAATAAAAAAGGACAATCACAAGCATAAAGTTCATAACCTATGCAAAAAAATCGATAAACATAGCCATAACCTGTGCACAAAATAAGCCTAGCATAGGCAAAAACAATCACAACACCAACATATCATAATTCAACAGAAATAACACAAACAACTACCATCCACATGATCAATCACCCATGTCATCATCACCCCCCTCATCATATCGAGAAACAGGAATAAAAAAAGGACAATCACAACCATAAAGTTCATAACCTATGCAAAAAAATCGATAAACATAGCCATAACCTGTGCACAAAATAAGCCTAGCATAGGCGAAAACAGTCGCAAAACCAACATATCATAATTCAACAGAAATAACACAAACAACTACCATCCACCTGATCAATCACCCATGTCATCATCACCCCCCTCATCATATCGAGAAACAGGAATAAAAAAAGGACAATCACAACCATAAAGTTCATAACCTATGCAAAAAAATCGATAAACATAGCCATAACATGTGCACAAAATAAGCCTAGCATAGGCGAAAACAGTCGCAAAACCAACATATCATAATTCAACAGACATTACACAAACAACTACCATCCACCTGATCAATCACCCATGTCATCATCACCCCCCTCATCATCACCCAACTCAACATCATCACCCTCCTCAACATCATCACCCAACTCAACATCATCACCCCCCTCAACATCACTAGGGGGATACACGACCCCCTCATCACCCGAACTCTCAGCCAAATCATACATCTCATCAAGGGTCGCCAGTGGATCATCATCAACTCCATCACCACCCTCGTAAACTCTATCACCCTCATAGCATACACCAAGGTCCTCTCACTCATCATCCATCATATCTCGATCATCAGCATCCAAATCATCAACATACTGGGTAGAAGTACCTGGAGCAAAAGAATCTGGTCTCTGACGTACCGGCCTCGGAACCCTGAATGTGCCTCCGTGCCTAATAGCGTTCCCCATGAACAAGTCTGGTGGAAGCTCTCGCACTGATTGGCCCTCCGCCTGCATGTCGTCTCTAAAGCCCTGTAGCCAGGTCATCAGTGAGTCGACTCTCGGGTCTTGTGTCGTCCTCAACTCTAGGTTCTCCTCATGTACATGCCTAAGCAACTCCCGATCGAAGTTTGGCTCCCTACCTAGCTCCATGTCGAACTCCCGTGGATCGGCATAGGTCGGTAAACCCTTCACCTTCCTCTTCTTGATCGATCCTATGGCCTTCTTCCACGAATCGGGGTCCCATTCGGGCAAGTCCTTATCTTCAACGACGTGAGGATTTTTCTTCCTCAACTCCTTCTTGTATGTCTTCTGTTGAATTTTCAAATGTAATCAAAAAGATAAATTAGTTCGAAAATAATTTATTCAATTAAATTAGAATTCATAAGCGGTAAACAAGTACAAAAATTAAAACACTTACGCAAATAAGTCTCGTCGCATCAGATTTCCACTCCCGCCTCAAGGGTACGCATGTACCTCTCCCAATCCCCGTCACCTTCCTCGTATGTCCCGCCTTGTAAATCTCGTCGTGCCTGATAGGGTGGGTGCGGTTGGGCCGATTCCTCTCCTTCAAATTTAAAGTAATAGTAAGGTTAAAATTCTTTTTTTTTATTACAAATCAATCATTTTGTTTTAAAAAAAAAAAAGCAATACTCCTAAAAATTAACATTTTAACTACAATTGCAATATATAAATTTTAAAAAACATACCAGGCGCCGCCGGATCTCCTCGTAGTCAATGGAACCACTGTAAAAGGTGGCAGGCGCCGGTCCATCCTCCTTGCCGCCTCGCCGAGCTTTCTTTCCCTTTAAGGACTTCTTCTTATGCTCTTCCGTGTCCCAGTATGCTGCCGCCTGGTTTTCCAATTTATCACTCATCAACGTCGTCTTTTTTTCGTCCCGATACTTTTCCATGTCCTTCCTCTTCATGTAATTTTCCTTTGCCATGTTCATCATATGCTTGTAAAGCTCCCTCGCCTTCTGCTGGTATGCCCTATGTACTTGACCCCTTTCTGAGTACCGGATCCCAAAGGTATTCTAGAAAAATTAGAAATATTAAACAATAAATTAAGACACTAAATTAATAAATTAAATTCAACAATATTTGAAAAACACTATATTTAATACACTAAATTAATAAATATTAAACAATAAATTAAAAACTCACCGTAAATCTCGTGTACATCGCTTTTCGTACTTCTAGAGGAACCTTCAAGTAGGAGGGCCAAAAATTAGTCATAAATTGTCGAATGAGTGTTGTGATCGTCTTCGCGATCTCACGACCAGGGGGTTTAGAAAAACAACCCCGCTTCAATTCTATAAGTTGTTTCTGCTTCCCAGCCGGGACCGCCGTAATCCCTATATTTGGTCCCCTCGGGGGTCGAGTCTGGCTCGGTCCTGGACTCTCGATCAACCTCTGGCTCGGTACAGCTACAGTGTCGTCTACATGTGCTGGAGTAGACTCGGCTGATGGGGGCACGTGAGTCCTAACTGAAGCTGAAGTATGTGGTCGTGACGGCTGGGATGCGGTGGACTCTGATGATCGGGGTCTATCTCCCGCTCTGGGGACCGCCGCCTCATCGTCTACAAATAACTGCCGCTGCAAAGCAGGTGTCCTCGATGTAGATCCGTCGCCTGACCCTAATGGCGGGACAGATGGCTCGGCTGGATCGCTAGGCTGTGCACGACGACCCGATAGGACAATCCGTATAGGTCGGCAATTACCTCAAACCCCGCTACCACTACCACCACCACGACCAAAACCTCCACGGCCAACATCTCCACCGACCCCAACACTACCACTAACACCATCACGACTAACGCTACCAGTACCACCACCACGCCCTACACCTCCACTACCACCAACACCTCCACGACCGACACTACCACTACCACTACCACAAACACCTCCACGACCAACACTATCACTACCACCAACACCTCCACGACCACCAACACCTCCACGGCTAACGCTACCACTACCACTACCACTAACTCGCCCACCACTACCAGTAGCAGATACCCCACTACGACCTCCAACTCCACGACCTCGACCTCGACCTCGACCTCTAGTATCGCTAGTGGTCTTACGTGACGACATACGGAATATATGTATACACTGTGAAAAAAACACATTTAAATATCAAATCAACATTTAAATAACAATATTACATTTAATCTAACATTCAACATCTATATAATCTAACAATCATAATTATTAAAATTTAATAATCTAATTTTCACAATTTAATTATAAACTAATCAATTCCAATTTTCACAATCTAACATTCTATACCAAAAAAGTTTCAAAATATTCTACTATTGCCCAAATTTTAATCTAATTTTATATTATCTCTAAAAAGTTAGTAAGATTATACTTTATACCCTAAACAATTACACTTTTATCACTATACTTCCATTTCACATCAAGTTCAACATGCAATTATACATAATTAAACAAAAAATGCACTAATTATCCATGAACTATCCTCAATTCCATTTCCCCCAAATTTAACCTACAATTCACCACTAAAAGCCATAAACTATCCTAAAATTTCATTTTCTCCAAATTCAACCTACAATTCACCTCCAAATCATCAAATTAACTTCAATCCATCACTAAATTGAATCAAACTTGAAAATGCCCAACACCCAAAACCCTTAATTACAATGCAAAATTCAAAATATACAAAAGTAAGAACTAATTAACAACTAATTACTCAAATCTTGACTAAAATTAAA
The DNA here is from genome assembly GCA_948329865.1 of Linaria vulgaris. NCBI lineage: Eukaryota > Viridiplantae > Streptophyta > Magnoliopsida > Lamiales > Plantaginaceae > Linaria > Linaria vulgaris. The sequence goes on along the minus strand of OX415249.1, from coordinate 5,869,261 downwards.
TACACATATAATTGACGAAATCGAATCGAACTTCAAAATCGAATCGAAATCGCAAGCCCAAAATACACATATAATGCCCAAAATTGAATCGAAATTCAAAATTAATGGGTAAAAAACAAGTTAAAAGCTAGATTGATGTACCTTAAGTGTTAATTGACGAAATCGCGAGCAAAATCGGGAGAACTGCGAGCCAAATCGGGAGAATCGCGAGCAAAATCGGGAGCGAAATCGGTGTGTTTTGTGTTTTGGTTGGGTTGGGGACTCACTTTGGGTAGCAAATCCGGACACTAGGTCGCTAATGGTGGCGGGTCGGGTCACATGCGGCTGAAACGTGCGGAGAAGGAGGCTGAAACGGGTTTTGTGATTTGGTAAGAAAAAATGTTTTTTATTTTTTATTTTTAGAAGGAATCAGCGACTCAACTTGAGTCGCTGATTGCTTCCGGATATTGGACGGGCATTTGAGGCCCATACTTTGGCCTACATTTTGGCCCAATTCGGGCCAAAATGTGTGGCCCAAGTCATATATTTGAATTCAGCGACTCAATGTGAGTCGCTGAATTTTCCTGAGGTCAAGAGTGACTCAATTTGAGTCGTTGTTGGCCTCGTATAAATCTGCGAATCAGGTTGAGTCGCAGTTGTCTTCACAAGTCACTGAAGACAAGTGACTCAACCTGAGTCACAACTGGGGGGTCACTATTGACCCCCAAATCTTGTAGTGTGTTGTTTCCTTGTTAAATTTTGGCTTCTTTGTGAACTCGGTATCTTTCTGAAATATGTGTTTCCTTTATTACCGATCTAGCAAGGTAATACATTTTCTTCAAATCGGAGTAATCTTGGAAAGAATCTAAGTTGCACAGAACCGCCAATTTGTTTCCTTCTTTGCAAACCGTGTTGAGTTGACTATTCAACTTAACTTGAATTATGGAAACTTCAAGTAAGGAATCATTCATAGCTCTTCCTTGTGATTAAGATACCTTCCTAGACCTAAACATAAACAATAAAAACCGTGGAACTTGATTAATAAGTGAATAAAGGCAAAACTTAAATTTGGCAGTTAAATAACAGTTTACGCGCTGGTTCTCTGGTTTCAATGTTATCCTCAATGTTGTCCCAACATCGCATAATATTGATTCCAGAATACCTTGCACTTTCAATCTCTCCCTTTTTGCCTTTCTTCACAAAACCAATACTTGTTCCAATCAAGTCTTATATCCAGAATGTTAGAATCAACAAGAAACAAATTAGAACTACTAAACTGCTCCCCCTTAATGCAAACTAACATTTTCAAAGTTAAAATAACAAAGACAAGTATTAAAGTCATCACTACATCAAAAGATTTTCAGACTCCAACATTTATCAATGTTGCCTCAACATTGAAACCAGTGACTTTCCTGCATAAAAGGTTAACCAGAAAAAGAGTTCAAAATTTTCTTTCATAAGCAACAGCAGTTACAGCAGTTCAAACAGTAGTAATACTTAGAGTTACATACCATAGCTAGATAACAAGGACATGTCCCTTGTTCAAAATAAACCAAATAGAGATAATGTACCAGCAACACAAACATATCAGCAGTTCTTAAGAAACAAAACATAAACTAGAAAACCAAATTTAAAAATTGGAACTACTCTCCCCCTTTTTGTGAAGAAGGGAGTTTCTCCAAATTTTTCACCAAGTCTTCTAGCTCTTTGAGATGCTTCTTCTTTTCCTCAATCTCCCTCTGAGTGTCAGCAATGTGTCCCTGAACCAATTCAACAGATGATCCACAAAAGTTGAGGTTATGACCATGCAATCTTCATCTTTGGACATAGGCACTGAAGTTCCAGTAAACTCCTGAGCCTTCTTCTTCTCTGTTCTTGGTCTCACCACTCCTTTTGGGTTCCAAGGAAGATCTCTCACTTTTGATCCATACAAGTAGCTTGGGAGAATAGTAAGTTCAGCATCATTCTTCCTCCATCCCACAGTGACATTTTTCTTCAATCCTTGCTTGATAAGGATTTTGTTGATGAGAGAGGGAAAAGGCAGCATGCCATTCTTCCTTCTAGCAAATTCAGACATTGACTTCAAAATCCTCTCCCCCATATTCACAGCTAGCCCATTCTTGATTTTGTACACTAAGAGTGCTGATTCCTTAGTCAGTACATTAACGTTCTTGCTTGGCAGCCAGTTCAAGCATGCAATCTTATGTAAGACAGCACTAAGGTAGATGAGTTTTGTAGTTGGCAGAGCATCTTTCCATACTTTGACCAACCGTCCTATAAAGTCTTCAGTCACATCATCATAGCAGGGGTCCTCAGATTCTTTAGCAAGTGGGAATCCACATATCTTGTTCATGGTGTAGGGTTCAATGTTGAAGACTCTCCCCCTCACCTAAGCTTTTCCATATTTTGGAGATCTGTAATCCCTTATCCACTTGGAGAGATTCAGGTATAATTCCATAACAATCTCAGGAGCATAATCATTCTACTCCATCACAGATTGATGAATCCCTCTTGCCTCAAGCAAGTCCATCACCTTGTGTTCTTTGAAGCTGGCCATCTCTATAGCTCTTTCAGTGTGAAGATTCCTTCTCTTGAAAGAATCCCACTTCTTCTCCAAATCTTTGGTAAGATAATAGAGGGAGAAGTAGTCCTCCTCATCTTCAGGGTAGATCACATACAGCCCATCAGAGTATTCTTATGTCCATGATGTTGCCTTAACATCAGCAGCAACATCAGCAACAACATCCTGCTCTTCTTCATCAGTCTTCTCTTCTTCTTTCTCATCCTCTTCCACTTCATCCTCGACATCCACAACCTTAATTTCCTCTTCCATAACTTGCTTCCCCTTCCTTTTTCTCTCATCAGCAGTAGATTTTCTATCTTCCTCAACCTTTTTCTCAACTTCAGCAGCCCTCTTCCTAGCTAACCTCTCAATTTGCCTTTTTCTAGCCTCGGCACGTGTCTTGGCAGTCTCAGACATAGTTCGACCACCAATCAACTTCTCACCAGTACCCTTGCTCTTTTTCTTTTGAGCCCTAATACACTTCCTCACCAATTTATCCACAGATTTACCAACCTCCCCCTAAACAGGTACATCAACAGTAATTTCAAGGTTAGGTTCAGCCATATTTACCTCAATTTCAGGCTCATTGATGATTGGAGTGGTTGAATCAGCAGTTGCCTCAACATTAGAAGTCGATTCTCCCTGTTTAGATTTGTTTCTTTGTCGCACGTAGAGGATCGCCTTTCTTTTAACAGCAACCTACGCATCCTCGGTTCTAGCAGCATCACCCTGAGTGTGAGAGCGGGTGCGCACTGCTGTGGGTTCATTGCTTACAGCAACATTTGCAAGAGTATGCATGGGCGACCTGCTTGCCATTGTTAGTGAGAGAGTATGCAGAGAGAAATTGAGAGAATTTTAAGAGTAGAGAGTAAAATTGCAGAAATTGTAAGCACAAATAGGAAATTGGGGTTTTGATTTCCTAATATAACCGTGAGTAGTGGAGAGAGAGTGAATGTTAGTGGGTAGTTACTGATTTAACCAAATAAAATCTTCCCACTATGTTTTCCCGCGCACACGCGTTAGTGTTTAAGTAACAGGTAACCAGAGCGGTTTTCAAAAATTTGAAAACTTATAAGTTCATGTTTTCAATGTTGGCCTACGACAGTGCACAATGTTGGGATAACATTCGATAACATTCAAACTTGAAGGTGGAGGTACAAGCTTCACCAAGGAAAATTCATGTGAGACCTTGAGATACATCCAAACATACATCTGAAACTTAACCAATATAGCAAATGAGTACATCAGACATAATGTTCAGATCAAAATCATAAGTAAGCAACATAGATAACAAGAAACACACAGAGATAAGCAGTTATGAATTCAAGGAGAAATTCACTTCCACAGCATAGAAAGTCACGGAAAAGTGTGTCACCTGCAGTATGTCACCCAAAGTGTATGCCTCAACACGTGAATTATACTCTCCCTAAGCCTAAACCGACACAACTCAACAACAAGAAAGAAACCAATGCAGTTCTACATGAATGCAACAATGTAATGTCAAATAGGCAGATGGTAAACACTTATGAAAAACTCCTCAAACCAGCACAATTCACATCTCTTTATAATCTTTATTATTTTCATAACTCATCTGAACCAAAAGCTGAAGGTTGCTAAACACAAAGCTAATGTCACTACTAAATGAGGGCAACCTGAACTCCACACACCCCAGTAACAACATTAACAGCAGCAAGATAGGCAAGTACAAATGCCTTGAATGTTGGCAATTCATTTATCATGCACCCCAACACCCCAATTCCTTATGCATACTTGTTTACCAAGCTGCATTCAAGAGAATCACCAAGTGATCAGTGCTACTAAATGTAAGAAATCTAAACCTCAAACACCCTAGTAGAAAGGATCACCCTTATGTGTTCCTTGGCCAAACATACAGAAACATGTAAATAAGCACAACTGAGTAACACTGAAGCTGTCAACATCATGCATCCCAGTTTCTCCACATGTCCTGTACACATTTCATATGAATAAGACACAACTGAATAGACATCAAAGCAGTGAACTTTGTGTACCCCAACTTCTTCATATGTTAGGCTATCACAACCTCAGACAAACATAAGAGTTTTATTACTTTTTCAAAACAAATATGTGAAACTGATAACTAGAAAGAGTTGGTAATCAAAAAGTTCAACCACACAAACCAAATATGACAAAACAAGGATGAAATAAGACTCACAAGGAAATAAATTCAACAAAGGAAAAACAACAAAATACCTACTACACCACAACCAATATACCAGTGCTAGACAGTGGTGTTATGTCAACACTGGTTTCCTCAACATTCTAACATATTGCACATGCCAAGAGATTTCCTCAAGCTGAAGAATCTCTCATTATCTAAAGGTTTTGTAAACATATCAACAAGCTGATTTGTTGTCTCAATATGTTCAATGTTGATCACTTTGTCCTCTACCATATCTCTCATAAAATGATGCCTTATGTCTATATGCTTAGTTCTAGAATGTTGGACAGAAATCCTAGAGATACTTATGGCACTTAGATTGTCACAGAACATGAGAAGTGTATCACAATCTATCCCATAATCTGAAAGCATGTGTTTGAGCCACACAAGTTGGGTAACACAGCTGCCAGCAGCTACATATTCTGATTCAGCTGTTGATAATGAAACACAGTTTTGTTTCTTGCTATACCAGAAGACCAAATTATTCCCCAAATAAAAACAGCCCCCACTTGTGGATTTCATGTCATCCACATCACCTGCCCAGTCAGAGTCACTGAAACCAACCAAGTTAGTGTTAGTGTCATAAGAATACCAAATGCCTAAAGGTGAAGTTCCAGAGATATATCTAAGAATCCTCTTCACAGCAATCAAGTGAAATTGCCTTGGCTCGGCTTGGTACCTAGCACAAACACATACTAAAAACACGATATTAGGTCTGGAGGCAGAGAGATATAGCAAACTACCAATCATGGATCTGTACAATGGTGTGTCAACATTGCTGCCAGTGCCATCTTTTGTTATCTTCACTGAAGAGGACATAGGATTTTTGCAAGGCTTGGACTCTTGTAGCTCAAATCTCTTCACCAGGTTCCTTGCACTTCTCCTGGTTCAGGAAGATACCATTCTCCAGCTGCTTGACTTGTAGTCCCAGAAAGTAGTAAAGCTCACCAATCATGCTCATCTCAAATGTTCATGTCATAGACTCAACAAACTTGTCTAAGGTAGACTTGTTAGTAGTGCCAAATAAAATATCATCCACATAAATTTGAGCAATACATATATCAGAGCTTTTTCTAAGGACAAACAATGTTCTGTCTCCATCTTCTCTATTGGAAACTGGGGCTAACAAAAAATCAATTAGCCTCTCATACCAAGCTCTAGAAGCCTGTTTTAAGCCATACAAAGCCTTGTCAAGTTTGTACACATGGTCAGGAAGTTTAGGGTCAGCAAAGCCTTTAGGTTGTTCTACATAAACCACTTTGTCAATTAAACCATTCAGAAAGGCACCATTAACATTCATTTGGTAAATGTTATCTCTGGAAAAAATTCGAAACCAAAATAATACTATCCCCACGACAGATATCTCACAGAGTACAAATACCGCGCGAGATGTCGGAAACTTTAAATAGCTTTCCAAAACATCCCCCAGGTATACGATACTCTAGCACCTATCTTGTCATACGAGTATACAGAGCAGCATACTTTCACCTCATTCCATGGAGCCCTCGGAGCAATATACCTACCTCCTTTAAGGAGCACTCGGAGCAATATGCCTACCTCCTTTTAAGAAGCCCTCAGATCAATATGCATGTCTCCTTTCAAAGAGCCTTCGTTTCTCTCACATTATAACGGCAGCCCTCAGAGCACACGTGCCATCCTTATCCCGATAGATGGATAAGAATCTCATCAAGAAAGCCACGCCAGCTCCCTCAAAATATATGCCACTTATCCGCAGTATCTAGAAGCCCCAACAGTTGTTTGTCTTTATCAGAAGAAAGATGATACATGTACAAAGTTGACACCTGTAAAACTCTTACTTGTATCCAACGAAACCTCCTTCTATAAGAGGGGAGGAAAACTAAGAAAATATGATATACTGATTTCCAGGAATAAAATACAATAGCAGAAATATCTTCAAACTCAGGCAAAAGCGATTATTCTCACGACAAATATCTTTGAAATAATACTACCGTTAACAAAATGGCGTCGTATGTGGTAACCGCCTTATAACTTTGTCTTTGAGAACGTTTGAAGAAGATCTCTTTACAAAAATAGAAAAGAGTTATCATGAGTAAATCCCCTAGTTCTAGGCCTTCAGAGAACCAGCGAAACTCCGGAGAATCTATACCGAGAGAACGTTCGGAAACATACTCTTCGCCAACAACAGAAAGAGGGGATTTCGTAAATATCCCTCAATCAGTGTTTGAACGCCTGGTGGAAAGAGCCACTCGGAGAAACAGACCGGGAGGGGCTTACCCCCGAGACGAATTTCCTACGCAAGACCATAGGGAACGATTCTACTCAGAAGAATATGAGTCCCTCCCAAGATCCTGATTCCAGTCGACCCCACCCCGAAGGGATACCTACCCCTCAGCTAGAGAAAGGAGAACTCCCCCTGAGGATGCTGGGGGTAGAATACCCCGAGGCATAGATGGAACTAATATTCCTTATCCCCGAAACCACCAGGAACCCCTCGTTTACTCCCCCGGTGATCATTCTCTATGGAACATGGTCACCAACCTGAAAAGGGAAATGAGGAATCTACAAAGGAACCTAGCCCCGGGTGAGGAAGTCGTATATCATGGGTCCCCGTTCGTTTCTGAAATAGCTCGCGCTCTAGTTCCGCCCGGGATGTGCCCCAGTAACCTACCCCTATACATGGGAGAAAAGGACGGGAGAGATCCCCAAAATCACATCCATCAGTATATTGCTACCATGGACCTAGCCTCCGCGCCGGATTTCGTTCTGTGCCGAGTATTTTGTATCACCCTGGCAGATAGAGCACAAGCTTGGTTTTCCCAGTTGATGCCTGGCACGATTTCCTGTTTTGATCAATTGGCATGCTTGTTCGTACGCCAGATCGCTTGCAATCGGAGATACCCAAAATCCGCCAGCCACTTGTTCACAATTAAACAAGGTAAAGATGAGCCTCTTAGAGAATATATGAAACGTTTCTCGGATGAGGCCTTAGATGTGCCAAATACTCATCCGTCCAGCATAGTGGATATCTTGACTCAATGACTTAGAGCGGGTGACTTTTTTCGATACCTTATGGGCAACCAAGTTAAAGATATGAATGAGCTTATGCATAAAGCAGAGACCTACATCATCATGGAGAAAGCAGAAAATTCCAAAATCCAGGCAGAGCGTCATGATCTAGAACATGATAAGGCAAACACAGATAAATCTAAAGAAGGAAAAGCACCCCCGAAGAGAAAGGAATAAGGGGGCCCAGTAAAACGACATCTCCAGCCTGCACCTTTACCCCCCTTAACTATCACTCTAGCGGAAGTACTCAATGTTATGAGAGGAAGCGTTGATCTCCATTGGCCCCGCCCCGTTAGGAGACCCCATGATAAAAAAGAGTCTGGCATATTGTTCAGCAATCCGCTCATAAAAGTTCGACAAAAAAGTACATCGGGGTTAAGCCCAGGAAACTATTTCGCTGCTCGCGAACCCTCCCCCTGTTCCACACCTGCAACAGGAGGCGGTGTATCGGGAGAAGAGGGAACACCTTCCTCCATTGCATTAATGGAACTTCTATTAAAACCAGGAGCATGACCCCTCTGATTACTACTCTCTCCGATAGCCCTAGAACCCAACCTCAGGGAAAGCGACGGACTTGAAATAACTTCCACTCCCAGGAATCTTCGTGAGGAATCTCCAACTAGTTGTAATGGAAAACGGCCAGAGTCCCCATCTAAAGGGGATAGCTCGTCGGAACCACTACTCTCGAGAGCTCTTCTAAATCCCCATATGGCAAAAAAATCCATTTCGGACCCTGTAAAAAGAATCAACACATATTAGATTATAACTATCCCCCACTACAACATATCGCTAAAAAAAAGGGGGGGAGAAGAAGAACGTTACGGAAAAAGAAATTAGTATGGAGAGGACAAGGAGAAAGCTCTTGTGCCGCTGATCCCTCTTCTAAACCAGCCATGGAAAGAGCATCGGACAACTCCAACAGGCCACATATATCATAACTACCATTGAAAAGTGAAGACTCTCCCAAAAACTCTGATTCACGAGTAATCACTTCTATAGAAGGAACCACATAGCCTAACCCCCAACGAACGGGTACTCCCCAGGCACAAGCTGCCATCCCACGAGGCTTTAGATAAAAGAAACAACTCTTCCAATCATCTCGGGGGTAACCCGTCTAGTGATAGTCGTAAAAGAACGGCGTTGATCACGGTATACCAAGCTAAAAAATGGTAAATCTCCAGGACAAGGACGCAATAGAAAGACACTCCCCACCCGATAAGGAGTTAAAAGCAAATCCAAAAGTCCACAACAAAGAACATACCCTACCAAATAACGATAGGAGTTAGGTGTAAGTTGGCTGGGACAAATTTGCCAATAACGAAAAAGCATTCGCAAGAACGGATGAAAGAACAAACGCAATCCACAGCGTATTTGATCAGAATATACCGTCATATACCCAACAGGAGGATCATACGCCCGTTGGTCAGCCCCAGGTAGCACTAAGTCATACCCGCCTAAGTCCAAGTTGTACTCCACGAACAATGCTGCCACCAAGTCCGCGGCTTCCGTGCTTTCTACCGATCCAATACGACCCCCCCCCCCCTATCAGCATTCGAGGATTCACTGTGATCGTGTAAAAACTGATAGCAGATCTATCGGGAGATAAGCCTCCCTGCTCATGAACACATCCCTGATGATATGCGACAACAACATGTCTGCTCGAAATTGCACCGAGGGCGGGACTGGTGATCTTCTCGGAGTGGAAGGGGAGCACCCTCCCCCCCCCCCCCCCCACGACGAGGACCAGGCATAGAAGTCTCACTCCGTACTCGTCGCACCATATGTACAGAATGGGACCTACGAGAAGAGGTAAGACCCCCTGGAGAACGTGTAGAACAGAGAAGTGTCATGGCAAGCTTATCTAAGTTTGCTAAACTTTTTTCAAAAAACCAAACACTTAAAGACAAAAATGGCCTTTTTCAATCAACAAATGAACTTTAGGAATGATTTGCCTGATGAAAATGACAATTCATGAGAAAGTAATTTATAGCAAGTATATGGAGCCCACCACCAACAGCAGGACCACCTGGATTCTGCGGTTCTCACAGCCAATAAAGAAGAAACACGAAGCTCTACGTGTCGCCATCTTAGAAAGTCAACTAGAACATACTCCCACCTACCCCATGCAAGTAAGAGAAAGAAGCACGCAGTTGCTATCATTAAAAACTTCCAGATAAGAATAGAAGTTTTTTAAGAGAAGAACTCTGATTCCCAGATGTGACAAAGCACAACTACTCTATTTATAACAAGTCAGTCTTAACATAAAAAGGACAAAACATAAAAAGGACAAAACATGAAAAAGACAAAAACAAAAACCCGCTCTAAGAGCCAAATCCCTTAAAAACACGCATTTTATTTGAATTAAATTACAAAGACAAGTCTCATTAAAATAAAAAACAAAATACAATTATGCTAGGAGGGAGGGGGTCTCTAAGACGGGGGAGGTAGAGCCCTCGTGGAAGCAGGGGTTGGTACATTTGCAGAAGGAAGAGTCGGAGCACTTGTAGAAGAGGAAGTGCCAGAAGGACCAGCATGTGCCCCCGTACTAGGAGGAGGGCGAGATATAGGCAGCGGGACCACGGCAGTCAAAGGAACCCGAGTTGGGGCAGAAGAAGAAGGGGGAACCCGGTCGCCAACTTTTGCAACTTCTCAACCTCAAGCAACAGAAGAGGAAGCATTTTAGGCGCCTAAAAAGCAAAACAAAAGAACAAAGACCCCAAAACTGGACCATAAGCAAATAAGATAAGTAAAATGTAAGCCTTACCAACATAGCCACACAATTCCTGCAAGCCTGGATAATTTGCCACCCATCTGATGGAAGAGAGTTGGCAGCAAATAGGAATCAAGTGACTGTATCGTGGGCCACCTTGGCCTCTTCTGGGCTAGGCTTTTGCCCCGCAGCTGGAATGCTAAAAGACGAAGGTCCCCCCAATGGTACCCCCCCCCCCCCCCCCCGATACGGGCACCTGAGTAACCACAGGACTGTCTGATTGTATGGCGGCCAACGAACTCGGAGGGGGATGATCTGCAAAGGAGGGAGCTGCGGCCATCAGCTCATCTAATAAGAGCATCGGATCATCGAAAGATAGAGGAGCATAAGGATCCGAGGGAAAGGATCCTCCTTCAAGGTTAAAAAGGTCACCCCTTGCGAATTAAAAATCTCCCCAAGTAAGTAATGTATTCCCTAAAAAAAAAACAAAAGGGAAAATATTTTAAGAAACTTACCCAAATCAAAAGAGTTTTCTAGCAGAGATACCCCCTCGTTCTCAGCCAGGAGGACCTTTCCTTTATCTATCAAAGACAATTTTTGATAAGTAAAGGTACAAAGTATCTCAATATCATTTGAACCAAGAAAGGATACATACCTTGAGGAGGAGTTGCCAGTAATATATCTACCAAATCCCTCGATGTCTCCGAGGGTGAAGACGCATCGATAGCACCTAGGGGGGCAATGGCATCCCGCATATTCCTACATCATCTTCCGCTCCTCCTATCGAGAAGGCCCCCACGAGGGCCGCATCCGCGGAAGTTACATCTAAATCCGTTTCTTCCGGGGTATCGGACGTTCCACTAGATGACCGAGATATAGTTGTCGAGGTTATTAAACGAATCCTTGCTCGCTCAGCATTACCCTCTTGAGCCACGGGGACTTCACCTTCCCCTGACATCAGTCCACCTTCCTGAGCCCCCTTTCCCTCATGAACACCTTCCACCATATATGGCCGTAAAGCATCCACTGCAAAAATACCCAAAGTCAAATAAAAAATAATAATAATAAAAACAAAAAATTACCAAAGGCGTTGAAGTATTTCTCGGGTACAGACAAGGGAGTCTCGAGTCGATCTATCAGAGCAATGTATCGCAAGCCCGCGGTCCGATAGAGGGCAGCAAAATTCCCCGACTCCACCAAAGACCTCACAGAAAATACGGGGGAGAACACCAAAGTATCATCTAAAACCCTTTCCGGAAACTTGGGCTCCCTCCAAGTATAGGGCATGTCCCACTCCCCTTCGGTAGGACAGATATAGAAACATTTGTTCTTCCACGTGCTGTGAGAGCTAATGTTGCCCTCGGAGATACGGTCATCCTTATTCCGATGACTGAAACAATAGAAAGGAGCCCCTCCCGGAGACACCTTCAACTCAAAAATAGAAAAAACCTATCCCTCGTACACTCTATCGCCCTCACCAAACACCAAAAGACGAATAAAGCCAAGGCCGTGAAGGAATTGGGGGTGAGTTAGCTAGGGCATACATCGCAGTACTTAAAAATTTCGCAGTAAAAAGGCGGGAAATCAGTAGCAGCAGCAAAGGCAACCGCTCCAGTACCAGTAGCGACAGACACCAAATTGGTCGTCGATTGGGATGCCATTAGAGTTGAATTAAATAATTCTTAAAGAACAAAGAAGTTTTTTGCAGAGAATTAAAGATAAGCGGGAGAATTTTTTCGCTAAAAATTGCAAGTGAGAATAAAAATTAAGAAAAGAGGGTATTTATAAACCCTAGGCCCACTACAGTATTAATTACCCACTAACTCACAATTGGAAATCGTGCTTAGTGGGAAATAAACCGGCACGTTTTTATGAAAGTAGCAAACGGTTCGTATATCTTGGTAATCACACCACGTTTGAACGTGGCATTTAAAGCACAATTGCTCAATTAATTAATGCCACAACATTAATTATAATTAATGTCCCGACATTAAAAAATACATAAATACTAAAATATAAGACTATCGAAACATACCCCTCGAAAAAAAACTTAAATTCCTCTTGCCTCTCCCAAAATAGAGAGCCATCGGAATTGGGGGGGGGGGGGGGGCTAATGTTATCTCTGGAAGAAATTCGAAACCAAAATAATATTATCCCCACGACAGATATCTCACAGAGTACAAATACCGCGCGAGATGTTGGGAACTTTAAATAGTTTTCCGAAACATCCCCCAGGTATACGATACTCTACCACCTATCGTGTCATACGGGTATACAGAGCAGCATACTTTCACCTCCTTCCATGGAGCCCTCGGAGCGATATACCTACCTCTTTTAAGGAGCCCTCGGAGCAATATGCCTACCTCCTTTTAAGGAGCCCTTGGATCAATATACATGCCTCCTTTCAAAGAGCCCTCGTTTCTCTCACATTATAACGGAAGCCCTCGGAGCACACGTGCCATTCTTATCCCGATAGATGGATAAGAATCTCATCAAGAAAGCCATGCCAGCTCCCTCAAAATATCTGCCCCTCATCCGCAGTATCTAGAAGCTACGACAGTTGTTTGTCTTTATCAGAAGAAAGATGATACATGTACAAAATTGACACATGTAAAACTCTTACTTGTATCCAACGAAACCTCCCTCTATAAGATGGGAGGAAAACTAAGAAAATAGGATATACTGTTTTCCAGGAATAAAATACAATAGCAGAAATCTCTTCAAACTCAGGCAAAAGCGATTATTCCCACTCCAAATATCTTTGAAATAATACTACCGTTAACAGTAAAGTTTAATCTTAAGACAACAAGCAATAGCAAGAAGTAATCTAATTGATTCTATCCTAGCTACTGGAGCAAAAATCTCATCAAAATCTATACATTCTACCTGAGTATAACCTTGAGCAACCGACCTAGCTTTGTTCCTCATAATTACACCATTCTCATCAGTTTTATTTTTGAAAATCCATTTTGTACCTATTACATTTACATGTGAAGGCCTAGGCACTAGATCCCAAACTCTGTTTTTGGTGAATTGTAAGAGTTCCTCTTGCATGGCATTAATCCAGTAACTATCCTTAAGAGCTTCAGTTGCATTCTTAGGTTCAAGGGAGGAAACAAAACAAGATGCATTTTCAACAGTACATGAAGAAGACATACAAACACACAACTTAACCATATCCTTGTAATTAAACCCTTTCTTTGTTCCGTGTTCTAACTCTTTTAGTAATTTGTCCAATTACTTGAGTGGCTGGATGATCTCTTTGTATCCTAGCAGGAGGATCTCTTCTGGATTCAGGAACTATTTCATCTTCAGAATCTGACAGCACAGATGTTGGCCTAACATTGGGGGTTTCTGGTGTTAACCCAACATTTTTTCCAGTTTTCAGTTCAGCATTTCCAGCTTCTGTGTTCAATGTTGGGTCCAATGTTGGAGCAACATCTGAAACAGTGACTTCTTCAGTACCTGCAGAAACGGTTAAATCATCAAAAATAACATTGACTGATTCTTGTATAGTATGCAATCTTGGATTGTAGACCCTGAAAGCAGCACTATTAGGAGAATATCCAATAAATATACACTTTTCACTTTTGAGATCAAATTTGCTCAAATAATCTCTATCTGTTAGCAAATAGCAGTTAATACCAAATTCATGAAAGTGTGCTACTGTTGGTTTTGAATCTTCAAGATTTCATAAGGTGTCATAGTAGTAACAGGTCTAAGATAAACTCTATTACTAATATGCCATGCAGTATTCAAAACTTCAGCCCAGAGTTTCTTAGATAAGTTTCTAGAATTCAACATTACTCTAGCCATCTCTTGAAGTGTTCTATTCATCCTCTCAGCAATCCCATTTTGCTTAGGTGTCTTGGGTGCAGAGAACTCATGGAAAATGCCTTTAGTTTCATAGAAATTAGCAAAGCTTTCATTTTCAAACTCTTTTCCATGGTTGGACCTAATTCTTCCTACAAAAGTGCCATAGAGATTTTTGATACTAGCATGCAGAATCTTGAATGTGTTGAATGCTTCTGATTTTTTCTTTCAAAAACTTTATCCATGTATATCTTGAAAAATCATCAACAATAACAAAAGCATACTTCTTACCATTCAGGCTACTAACCTCAATAGGACCCATGAGATCCATATGTAGCAATTCAAAGCACTTATTAGTTCTAGGGCTAGTACTTTGTACCTGGAGTGGTGTATGAACAAATTTTGTTTGTTTACTTTTCAGGCAGTCTTCACAAACAATTTTACATGGACTAGTCAACTTAGGCAGACCTCTGTAGCCTCTAACTTCTGCAGTTTCTCCAGATTTCTATAGTGCACATGTCTTAGCTTCTTGTTCCACATGACAGATTCATCTACATTGGCATGGTAGCATTCAGCTTCATCTTGAGCAACATAGCAGTTATCCTTTGATCTTGTACCTGTCATGACACGGACATTGTCACTATTAAACACATCACATGAACTTTTATCAAAAGTAACTAGCAAGTTATCATCACAGAGTTGACTTATGCTAATTAAATTTGGTTTCAATCCTTCAACCAACAACACATCCTTGAGTGGCGGAAATCCTTTAAAATCCAGTACTCATTTTCCAATGATTTTCCCTTTGGTGCCTCCTCCATAGGCAACTGTTCCAACAGTCAAAGGGATCACACCTTTCAGGTTGTCAATATTTCCAGTCATGTGCCTTGAACATCCACTATCAAAATACCACTTACCTGCAAGGTTAGAGTAAACAGCAGAAAAGACAACTTTGCAAACAATTTTAACCTTAGGAGTTTTTATCTTTTCAATCCAAGTTCTACTTTTATGTCCTTCAGCTTTGTTACCTAATGTTGGGATAACATTCATATCAGAGGTTCTCCTAACATTGGTACTGCTATTGATTACTGTTTTCTTCTCAATCACATTTTTTATATTTTTTACCATAAGGCTTAATGTGACCAGGTTGAAAACAATATTGACAGATAACGGTAGGCTTTTTCACAGTGTTGAAAGGACTTTCACAACTCAAGCTATTACTTTCCTTGATAAAACCAGCTTTCAAATAGGCAGAATTAACATCTTCAGAGGGAGGTTTCTCAACATAACCCAAGCCACTTTTACCTTGATTTCCCATACTCAACATCTCATCAAGCATAGAAGAAGATGAGTTCCATTTGGCAATGGTTTTGTTCAGCTTTATTAAATTTTACCTTTACCTCCTTCAGTTCAGCCTTAGTTTTGTCAAGGACTTTCTCATACAGTTTCAGCATCTCCTTCATCCATCCAATCTCTTCCTTCAGGCTTTTGTTGCTCTTGATGAGTTTGTGATTCTCAAGCAGCAGTTTGTGGTAGATAGACTTCAGGTCTTCAATGATTTCCTCATGGGACATTTCACCTTCAAAGAAATATTCTTCATCTAGATCCACTGAGCCATGAAAATAATCAAAGTTAGATTCATCATTGTTAGACACAAGATTAGGTTCAATATTAGCATCATATTCATCTCAATCTGCAAAGAAGGTCTCCTGTTCTGATGTATGATTCTGAATGTTGGGGTAACATTGAGATCCGAGGCAGTTCAAGGAGTCTTCTGGTGTCCAGTCAATCTGACTGAGTAGCGCAGCAGTGTGAGTCTCTCCTGATTGTTCTTCATCTTCTCCAGAACTAAAGTCATCTTCATTGAAATCATATACACAAACCCAATGAGAATTTTCTCTTTTTCTAAGAGTGTTAGCACATTCATTAGCCATATGACCATATCATTTACATTCAAAACATTGAACATCTTTTAACCTATCATCTTCTAGAGGAGTAGGTTTTGATGTCATGTACTTCACAAACTTAGGAGGTAATTTCTTATAGCCTGGAGCGCTATTACTAAGATTCTTTTCTTTGCCTTTTCCTTTAAAGTTCAGCTTATTGAATTTCTTAGTAATGTTACATAGTCTGAAGAAATTAATTGACATTCATCATCACTTTCATTATCAAGACTTGATCCTCTTAAAGCAAAAGCCCTATGTTTAAAACATTGTGAGGCAAGATCCATCTCGAATTCTCTAAGAGTATTCATCAAGACTTGAAACTGTAGATTAACAAGGTTCCTAGACTCACCCATTGCAATTTTCTTGAGAGCAAATTTAGATGACAGTGTTCTCATTACTTTATAAACCATCTCTTGATTAGTCATAGCAAAACCTAGATTTTCACATTGGTTAGCAATATCAAGAATTTTCTCAAAATAACTATCAACACTCTCATCTTCTCCCATCTCAAGTTTTTCAAATTGCTGAAGTAGTTGTCTATGTTTAGAATCTTTAACAGCAGAATCTCCTTCACAATGTACTTCAAGTATATCCCAAGCATGTTTGGCTTTTGTACAATTCTGGATTAACTTGAATATATGATGATTAACCCAACTAAAAATAGCATTAAGAGCCTTTTCATTAGAGTTATAGAGACTTACCTCTCCTGCTGTCTAGTCTGCTTCTGGTTTTGGTACTAGATCACCTTCACCATATCTTGGTAATGTTGGAAGAAGGTATCCATTGATCACAGATTCTCAGGCTCGAATATCAATAGCTTTGTTGTGAGACCTGATCCTAATCTTCTAGTATGCATAATTGGAGTCATCCAAAATTGGAATCCTGTTGACATTACGATTGACAAGGTCCATTGTGTTGTATCCCCTCTAAACCACCAGTGTAGTCGGTGTTTGGCTCTGACGCCAATTGAAATTGTCGGATCGTGGATTGACACAACAACTTTGAGGGTTAAGCTGGCGTTTCCTTAACTCTATTGTGATCTTCTTGAGTAGAGTAATATGCAGCGGAATTTAAAAACAAGAATATATAAATTTTAAGAAGTTTTCAATATTATTAAAAACTTCCGAGCCTTAGGCGAAATAACCATAAAGGTTTTAACAAGGATGTTCCTCACAACAATTCATTCATGCTATTTTTTGATCGGACTCAACGAAGCAGACAAGTACGAACTACTTAACTTCTATGAACTAGACGTAAATAATTAATACAAGAACTTTGCAAAAGCAAGACGAAGACAATACAACGTATGATTAATCTCTTGGATTATATTGCACTATTGTCTTGTATTCATATTGATGAACTTCACAACTTATAGATTTCTTGAATCTTGCACGCCAAGGTGTGTTGTTCACAGTTTTTGGTAACTCTTGTTGTTTCCTTGTTGAATTTTGGCTTCTTTGTGAACTCGGTATCTTTCTTGAATATGTGTTTCCTTTATTACCGATCTAGCAAGGTAACACATCTTCTTCAAATCGGAGTAATCCTTAAAAGAATCTAAGTTGCAGAGAACCGCCAATTTGTTTCCTTCTTTGCAAATCGTGTTGAGTTGACTATTCAACTTAACTTGAAATATGGAAACTTCAAATAATTAATCATCCATATCTCTTCCTTATGATTAAGATACCTTCCTGGACATAAACATAAACAACTAAAACCGTGGAACTTGATTAATAAGTGAATAAAGGAAAAACTTAAATTTGGCAGTTAAATAACAGTTTACGCGCAGGTTCTCTGGTTTCAATGGTATCCTCAATGTTGTCCCAACATCGCATAACATTGATTCCAGAATACCTTGCACTTTCACATGGGGCTGTAAATTTGGATCAAATTACAACCTGATCCTAACGTGTAGTGCCTTCATTTGTTTCTGTAAGGGTATTGAGCAGAGGAAAAATTAGGAAACATACAAAAATTGGTCTGACAACTACCTAAATTCTCATTCTTTGACAATTTTAGCCCCCAACTGCCCTTTACTAAAAGAAGTTCAAAAATTTTCAAGGGCATTTTTCGTAAAAATTATCAAATAACTGCTTGCCCATACTCATATTTTGGTTTTTTAATATAGTAAAAGATGATACTTATTTGATGTATAGTTATTAAAAGTTTTGAAAGAATTAAATGCTAAAAAGACGAGTTTTTCTAGAGTTAGTTAAGTAATGTGTTTTAAGGATTGATTATGCATCAAATTGGATAGTTAATCAAATTTTACTCTTTACTGTGACTTGTCGTCGGAATGACTTTAACATGAATACTCACAGTCATAAGTTTAAACATATGGTTATTTAAAATGGTTTTGAGGTATAATAAGGTGGTTAAAACAATAGATATTCAATATTCAATTGAAGCATATGTTTTTCGTTAACTTCATCATCTAAGATTTTCATATTTTGTGTATTGACATAAATTAAGCTTATGTGTTATTTACTAAGATTTAAATTGTAACTAGCATTCTTAACAAAAACGTTCTCAATTTCACCAACATCAAACTTGAAGAAAAATTATTAATATTTATTTGTGGTTAATTATAATTCAGTTGATTAATATTATTTGAATTTAAAGGTTTGACGATCTAATCAACGCCATCAAGGTTCCCCGTACGAGTAAAGGTAATGTTCTATTTTTGATTTTTTGAAAACCCCGTTTGGCATCCGGCCTTGAGGAACTTGGACAGAAACCCCACTACTCCGTTACCAAAACTCAAACAACCTATATTCCATCATAATCATATTTTGCATCTCATCCCAAACATGGTTTTTCTACTCATCGTTAAATCGTATTCAATCATTTATTATTTATCATATTGATTCATAATCATGGTAATTCTTCGATATTATAATCTCATCTGCTGGTTCTTGAATTGTGCAAAGAGCAACGAAGTATGTTCGGGACATGTAGCTCAAGGAGCAACGAATATTATCTGGTTTACTAGCTTAGTTGTTTATTTGTTATACCCATTGGGACGCCTTTGGGAAGTTAGGCCCAGAGATTGAGTCGAGTTACTGTCGGGCAGTAAGGACTGTCGTTTAAGTAATTTCACTTGATACTCATCTATCTAGGCGCCGCTTGTAGTCAGGAGTTGGCTGTAACCCACATGCTGGATCGGCATGTACTCAAGCATGTCTTTTGATTTGTTTGCGAGGTCGCTCCTCGTCGGGAGGTATAAGGTAGAATGTTAGAAGTCGTAAGGTTGGATTCGTTTACTGTTAAGCACAAGTTCATTAACTATTCTATGAAAATTCCAGTACCATTGCTACATGAAATTATCTAGTTGAACTGTCCCTACCGGTAATGTCACTCCTCGAAATGTATCCATTAAATCACATTTAATTCTAGCATTTCCAGTTCTTTTATATGAACCCCACTACGTCATTAAAGACTTATTTCTCGTTTCTTCTGCCAATTCCTTAGGATAAAATCAACATGGAAGCATGGATCAAGTGAAATAATTGTTCAAGTGTGCATTTTGGAATATTCGTGTTTTGTCTAGTGCATAACCATTAAAATAGTCACATTGTTTGTAATACCAAGACTTCTGTTGTAAATATCAAAATATATTTTATAAAACGTGTATGGTTTTGATCCTAAACAAGTGATACCCCATTTCTATGAGTTGCGCTTTACCCTGGACTAAGTAAAGTGGCTGGCCACCACTAAACCAACTCGGATCGGAGCATGGCTCATGGGGCGCGGTCGTCACATTGTTCATCATATTCAATAAATTTGTGTTCGGTTTTTAATTCTAACATGGTATCATAAGCTGGATAATCACCTGATCTTCATTCCGTTGCGTAGTGCATGTTCGATTGCAATATTTTTCTCTATTTTCTGCGCGATTTTGTTGTTCGCAATTTTTTACTGTTCTTCTTCGATTGTAGATCTGAAACTAGTTTTATATAATAAATACTTCTGCAACTTCATCAACTACATCGCCTTCAATGGCGTCTGCTACTATTAGTACCAAAAATCTGAGCAAAGAGTCCAATTCAATGTCTATTTTAGAATCGCACGGTTTCACTAAATCGCCGATTGTTGGTGACAAATTTGATGGATATAATTATTTCTCATGAATAAAAGGTATTTTAATGGTGCTCATTATTAAAAGTAAAGTTATATTCATTGACAGTTCCCTGCCAAAACCTGATAATGATCCGAGTTTAGAAATGTGTTGATTAAAAGGCTAATAGTCTGGTATTGTCATGGTTAACCAATTATGTGACTAAACTTATTTGTGATAGTTTGTAGTTTTCCAAAATTGCATTGGTATGGATTGAACTTCAAACTAGGTATGCAAGAACTGATGGTTCTAGGGTTTATCAACTCAGAAGACCTTGTCTACTATGGCACAGGGTACCATGACTATCACTGAGTTTTACAACCTCGTTAGAGGATCTTGGGATGAATATACAAGTCAAAGACATTTTGCTAGTTGTTCCTATGGTTTCAGTGTTTGTGATGTGAACAAGAAAATTGTTGATATGCAGCAAGCTAATTGTATGTTGAGGTTTCTTACGGGGTTGAATAACTCTTTTTCTCCTCTCAAAAGTCAGATACTTCTGATCACTCATTTACCCTCCCTTTCCAAGGTCTACTCAATGATGTTCCAAGAAGAACATCAGAGAGTTTTGTCTTATGTTACTGCAACTAAAGAGTCCCTGGATATGTTTGCCAAGTACAAAGGCAACTCTAAAGGTTCTAGTAAAACATCAAACCAATGAGCTACTTCCTATCAAACTATCAACTAGAGGAAGCCACCAACAAGGACAAAAAAACTTCACTGCACTCATTGCGAATATGATGGTCACACTATGGACAGGTGTTTTCAGCTAATTAGGTATTACCCTAGTTGATAAGGTCCAAAAGGCAGAAGGCCACCTCCTCACTCTGCTTACATGACCATTGCTTCAGAGAACATTCTTGCTTCTGAAGACTCTCAAGCCATTGTTGTCCAGTTCCGTAACCAATCACTATCTGAACAAGTTTTGTCCTTTCAACAGTCTCAATTGATGACTTCGGTTGCTTCCACTAGTCACATCTATGATGCTACAGTCACCCCAAAATGGTTGGTATCTCTACACCCTTTGCTACATCTTATACTATAAAAGTAATGATTTACACAAGCATGAGTGGATCATTGACACATGTGCCACATATCACATGATTTGTCATGTTAAGCTATCTATCTCTAAGATTTTATACACTTGCCTAATGACAACAACACTCCCACATCCTTAATTGGTGATGTTCAGCTATTACCTAGTCTTATTCTCCACAATGTATTAAACTTTCCATCTTCTAATTACAGTTTACCCTCTGTTACTAGACTCGGGATGCCAAATTATGTTTATCTCTGTTTCCATATGTGTGTCTTGCAAGACATACTAACACAGAAGAAAATTGGTTTTTCTTAACTCTCCAATCATCTTTACATACTGAAAACTCATGTTTGCTGGAATACTCATAATAAGACTTGTAATAACTCTTTGCATAGTTGTAATTCTTCTTCTAATAATACTAACATGTGGCACATAAGGCTTGGTCACCCTTCCATTGATAAGCTTTCGGCTATTTCTGATATAAATGCTCCACATTGTGAAGACCATTAGTCTCATACATTATGTTGTATGGGGACCTTACTCTATTACATCTCATCAAGGTTATAGATTTCTTCTAACTATTGTGGATGCTTATTCAAGATGCAGTTTGATCTATTTTCTAAAGTATAAATCTTATGGTTCAAACCTTTTTACCTCAATTTTACAATCTGATTCTCAATCAGTTCAATATCAAAATCAAGTGTGTTAGAACAGACAATGGGACTGATTTCTTTCTTAAGCATTTCTACAGCTCCTTAGGCATATTGCATCAAACTAGTTGTGTTGCCACACCACAGCAAAATGGCATTGTAGAGAGAAAACACCAGCACCTACTTTCCGTTGCTAGGTCTTGCAGATTTCAGTCCAATAAACCCCTTGAGTATTAGACTTATTGTATTGATGTTGTTGTCTTCTTCCTCACTAACAGAGGTCCTTTCAGTGTTCTTCAACCGCCTTTGAGACGTTGTTTAAAAGACCTCCTGACTATTCTGTATTAAAATCATTTGGATGTTTATGTTTTACCTGCACTTTAATTGCTAACAGGTCAAAGTCCACTTTGACTGCTAACATGTCAAAGTTTGATGTCAGGGCAACTAAAGTTGCTTTTCTGGGCTATCCTATTGGCATAAAGGGTCGTTACTTGCTTGATTTATCATCTAACAAAGTGTTTATCTCTATAGATGTCAAATTCAATGAGAACATATATCATTTTCATACTCAATCACAAACCTTTATTATCTTCTCCAATAACACACATGCATTCAAAAAAAATTATTAATGTGCAGGATACTTCAAATGTGACTCAAGCAGTACCTATACCTATTTTGAACATACTCATGTTGACCATGAGGTTGAGGTTTCAGACCATGATGCTCTTTCACAGGTGCCTGGAACACCATACCTCACTATCCAAATGGAAGCTGAAAGTACCTTCACTGATGAGTCTACACACATACCTATAGCTCCACCACCTCAAACTATTGAACATGAACCAACAGTTTCTGCAGCTCCAGCAATTATCATTGAAGCACCTACTATTGCACCCAAAACATCAACAAGACAAACTTGTCCGCCAGCCTATCTCAGTGTTTATGATTACTCTTTACCCTCTTATATACATAAAGCAATTTTTTCTGCTATTACCACCTCTAGTAAACGGAAACTATACCCTATTGAAGACTACTACTCCAGTGACTGTTTATGGATTCAACACAAAGCTTTCACTGCAGCTATTACTTAGATCAGTGAGCCTAAAACTTATCTATGGGCCAGTAAGGTTCTGATTGGAGAGAACCAATGCATGATGAACTTATTGAACTAGAGAAAACCAATACCTGCCAATTATCCTCACTAACTTCTGGTGCATTTGATGCAAATGGTTTTACAAGATTAAATATAAAGGTGATAGCTCTATAAAAGGATGCAAAGCAATATTACTTCTTAAGGGATACACATTGGGGAAGGGTTGGATATTTTTTTTTTGACACATTTTCACATGTAACCAAGTTAATAATTGTTAAAGTCTTACTGGCAGTGGCTTCTTCCAAGAATTGGCACATACATCAATTAGATGTAAATAATGCATTCTTACATGTAGATTTGGATGAGAAAGTTTACATGCAGCCTCTTCCAGGTTATTGCACTTCAGATAACAAAAGAGTTTACTTACTCAAGAAGCCTTTATTGTTTAAAATAGGCTTCTAGAAGATGGTTCACTAAAATTACCTCATGTTTACTTGCTTTTGGTTATACTCGGTCTATTTCTGAATGCTCTCCTTTCATCAAATGAACTACCTCCTTTGTTACAACTATATGTGTGTATGTTGATGATATTATACTAGCATGTAATGTTTTGAATGAGATCAACATTCTTCAAGCTCATCTTGATGCAAAATTCATAATCAAAGGCCTTCGCACTCTGAAATATATGCTTGGGATTGAGGTTGTTAGATCTAAAGCATGCCTCAATCTTTGCAGATGCAAGTATGCTTTTGAAAACCTACATGAATCTGGTTACATTGGTTGCAATCCAAGTAGCACACTAATGCACCCTAACAACAGACTAAAGATGATGATGCACCTCTACTACATGATCCTTATGTCAATAGGAGGCTGGTAGGTGATTGCTTTATCTCACTATAACAAGCTAAGTAACATACCAATGGACCCCAACAATAGATTAAAGAATGATGATACACCTCTACTACATGATTCTTCTCTCTATAGGGGGTTGGTAGGTAGATTGTTTTATCTCACTATACCAAGACATGGCTTAAGTTATAGCATCCAATGTCTCTCTCAATTTATGTCTAAACCTACTACTAACCACTTAGCTGCAGCCCACATAGTCTTAAGGTACTTGAAAGGTACACAATGTAAGGCCATATTCATGCCATTGAACTCTGAAATGCACCTTAAATCTTTCTGTGATGGTGACTGGGCAGGTTGTCCAGAAATAAGAACAAGTGTGACAGGTTATGCTATCTACCTAGGCAACTTCATAGTTTTTTAGAAAGCCAAGAAACAACAGAATGTGAGCAGATCATCTAGAGAAACTGAGTACATAGTTCTAGCTTCAACAACTTGTGAGATCCTATAGTTAACTCAACTTCTCAAAAACTTAGGCATTCAACAATAAAAAAAACTACATTGTTGTTCGATGATAGCAGAAGTGCTTTATGCAATGAAAACAACCCGGTGCATCATGAGAGGACCAAGCATGTCCATATAGATTGCTACTTTGTGAGGAGAAGGTTCATCAAAATCTGCTCAAAATCATCCACATATCCACTGAACATCATGTTGCACATCTTCCAACCAAAGCTCTAAGTGTACATCGTTTCAATCTTATGGTGTCCAAGATGACCATTTCTAACATGCATGTTCATTTTGCGGTGGGGTCTTAGAGTTTACACTAAATAGCATTTGTAATTAAGCATTTTTATATTAGTTAGTAGCTTAATCTTGCAGCTCGTTTTGAAAGTTAGTTGTTGTATTTAGCTAGATCCAGATTAGATCCTAATCATTGGATCAGCTCTTTCGATTCAATTTTGTTCATCGTATTCAATAAATGTGTGTTCGGTTTTCAATTCTATCAAATCTCAAGGGAGATCTTTTTCCGATTTAAACCCCTGTCAATTTGTCCTATTTTGTTTTGGTGCGTAATCTCAAAAATGTGATTTGATAGCAGTTAACATATATATATATATATATATATATATATATATATATATATATATATTATATATAATTTCCCATCAAAGAATTAAAAACATGAAAATAAGGACTCCATGATTTTCATATAAATCAAATACGTGTGTATATATATATATATATATATATATATGAAAGCAGGAGCCTTATGGATCATTCTCAAATTTAAGATGAATTAATATCTTGTTTTGACTTAGGGGGTAAGTGATACAATTAAGAAACTTGAGGGTGGCGGGTGAAAAAATGGAAAGTACAGAGGGGTAAGTGAAACTGAGGTCAAAGTTCAGGGGGTAAGTGATTTTTTCCCTTATAATAATAACATTCCAGGAAAAACAATAGAAAACTAGAGAGGTTCAAATCAATCTAATTAGAGAATGCAGATTGAGGTGGAGCTTGATAAGAAGAATGAAATGAATGACACTGGAACATAAGTTCAAGCTGTAAATTGGCTCTTAGAAGAAGAAGATCCGTCTGATGAAGAGTTTTTACCTGAAAATCTTCAAGGTCATTAGGAAGATCAAAACAACTACATGTTAACCACTGATAAAACAATGAGGGAAAGTAGGGCACCTCAGAGATTTGGCTATGCTGATCTAATGGCATACTCAATGGTTGCAGCAAGTCAGGTCCTTGATGAAGATCATAAAGATTATAGGACTGTTGTTGCCAGTAAAGACAAGCATAATTGGATCATATCTGTGAATGAGGAAATGAACTCACTGGAGAAGAACAACACTTCGGAACTGGTAAAGAAACCTAATTCAGCAAAAGTTGTCAGTTGCAAGTGGATCTTCAATAAGAAACAGAGAATTCTAGGAGTTGAGGAAACCAGATTCAAAGTCAGATTAGTGGCCAGAGGATTCACTCAGATGGAGGGAATTGACTATACTTATTTGTTCTCACATGTGGTAAAACACAGGTCCATATGAATTTTGTTAGCTTTGGTTGCTAAGCATAATCTTGAGGTTGAACATATGGATGTAAAAACTGCTTTCTTGTATGGAGAGTTGGAAGAAAGGATTCTCATAAAACAGCCAGAGGGGTTCAAAGAAAAAGGAAAAGAAGATCAAGTTTTCAAATTAAACAGATCTATTTAAGGTTTGAAACAGTCTCCCAGATAGTGAAATAAAAAGTTTGTTGAGTTTATAATGAAACTCATGTATACAAAAAGCAAATTTGACAATTGTGTGTACTTCAAATTCTGTGGAAAGGTAGAGTTTGTCATACTATTGTTGTATGTTGATGACATACTCGTGGCCAGCAACAGCAACCAACAAGTGACTCAGGTGAAGAATGAACTGAAAGGAGAACTTGTGATGAAAGATCTTGCTCCAGCAGCAAGGATATTGGGTATAGAGGAGGATATTTGAGAAAGGTTCTTGAGAATTTTGGTATGCGTGATGCTAAATCTATTACAACTCCTCTATCACAGCAGTTCAAACTGAGCAGTGATCAATCTCCAAGGATTAATGAAGAAGTGAAGTATATGGAGGGAATACCATATGCAAATGCAGTAGGATCATTGATGAGTGCTATGGTGTGCACAGGCCTGATCTTGCCTATTCAGTGAGCATCATTAGCAGGTTTATGTCCAATCCAGAAAAAGTGCATTGGCAATCTTTGAAATGGATCTTGAGTTATGTTAAAGGAACTTTAAAGAAGGTGTTTGTTTATGGTGGAGCAAGAGAGCATAGCAGAGGAGCAGACATGATTGAAGGGTTTGTAGACTCAAATTACGCAGCGTGTTTGGACACGAGGAAGTCTTTGATAGGATTTGTGTTTACTGCATTTGGAACAGCCATTAGCTGGAAGGCTACACTTCAAAAGGTTGTGGCCCTTTTCTACTACTGAAGCTAAATATATAGCATTAGCTGAATCTGTGAAAGAAGCCTTGTGTATTGAAAGGATTGCTAAGGAGCCGAACTTACAAGAACAAGTGGCTACTGTGTTTTGTGACAACCAAAGTGTAATACATTTATCAAGGAATCATGTGTACCATGAAAGGACAAAGCATGTTGATATAAAGCTGCATATTCAGAGATGATGTGTTCAAAGGGTCAGTGAAAGTTAATAAAGTTTCAACTTATCACAATCCAGCTGATCTTATCACTAAAGTGGTGACTAATAACAAATTTGTCCACTGCATGGAGTTGATAAGCTTGAGGATTAGGTAGTTCCTTGAGGATTGGGGGAAAATGCAGCAGTGTATAAGCTTCATTTCAGCTCATTCTGTTTTTTTCAGTTTCTTCTCCTACAAGCTTGTACTCTCATATACTAATAAAAGTTCATCTTCTTCACTGACGAACCAAGTAACTGTTGTGCATTATTGTTATTGTTCATTTCTCCTGATTGTGTGTGATTATGATTGCATTGTTACTCGATTGTTGTGTGGTGTGTAATCGAGTGGATTCTCTAGTGAATATTGTTGAATTCGCAGTTCAATTTCACGATCAATCTTAAAAATATATAATCTTCATCCTAGGGGAGTCGATATTCACGTATCTAACTTGTTGTCCTCTTTACAACCCTGATACGGAATGGTGGATCATATCCTTCTTGGATGCCCTGTTGCTTTTAGGATTTGGACGCAATTTTATAGATAATTTGACAACACATTCGTGCTTTCACAGACACGTACATATCACTTGTTTCAACATCTTCGCCTTTCTCTCAACTATCATAGTAAACGTAAATGGAATTCTCTTTGATTTTTTTGTCAGTTGTATAATTTAGAACCTCTTAAATGCGTTAATCTTTAGAGGAGATCAGGCTGACATATCAAAAGTGAAAAGGCAAGTATTATGGCAATGTAAGAAACGAATTGCTTGACTAGATGATCTCCATAAGTTCTAGCACTGTTGCACGTCTCAATGAAGTGAGCAACATGATGTCTTGGGTCTCCAGTCCCATCGAATTTTTGAAACATCGGAGGTTGATAGCTTTTCGGCATTTGCAGTTGCTCTATTCTTTGAGTATAAGGCTTTGTGTATGCTTTGGTCATTGCAGGTTGAGCTTTTAAATCCTTTGCAACTTCTTGAACCAAGTTCTTCAATTGATCGATGGAGATGAGCCCTTTGGAAGAGACTTGGATTCCTTGGCTTGAGACTTTGCTACACCCTCCTACTTCAACCAAATTTTGAGTGGTTTCTCTCAAAGGCTTTGTCGCATGCGCCATTCTTTGATTGTCCTTTCTTAAGAGAGTCGAATTTTGGAAGTGAAAAGTGGATTGGCTTACTTTGCCGAGGACTCCACCAAGTTCTTGAGTTTCGACCTCTTGAGCAACCTTTTCACGTGCCATGCTTTGATCGCCGCTTTCCACGAGCTCTTGCTTTTGGAGACGATGAGAGACTTCAGTTTCGTTGATTGTAGTCTTGATGCAACCTTGAACTCCAATATTTTTGGTGACTTCTTTGGAATTTTCAACTCCTTCTTGGCACTCTAGCTTTTGGAGAAGGCGGTTCAAATGTTCATCACGTTTTTGAGCTTGTTTTGTAAGATCCTCAATGGCTCTTGCAAGTGCCGCAACTTGCTCTTCTAATGAGGATACTTGATCATCTTCTTTAGCATCATGTCTTGCCCCCGGTGTGAGTGTATCTTTCATCATTGGTTGCGAAGAACCTCCGCTTGTTGCCCCCATTGACTTGTCCATTGTTGAGCAACACTGACTTCTTGTGACTTCAAATTTGAGACTTGTTGGAAAAGAGATGAGAGGTAGAGATGGTCCCACTGGGCGTGCCAAATTTGTAACGACAAATTCTTGATCTCTGTAATTAAAAGACAAGAAAAGATTACAAAATAATTTTAAATAAATTTGAAAGTACAATTGTGGTGCAATCTCTATTAATCCTCTGATTCTTTTCTACAAGAACAGTATTAAAATTTATAGTGAAAATCTTCAATTTGATCTTCGCTGAAGTGATTTGAACTTGGAGAAACGTCAATTCGAGGGTCCTTGGACTTGATCTCGGATTAAACGGTGATTTGATTTGAGGATTTGACTTGGTGATTTGACGAACACCAATTTGACTTGAGGATTTGATGAACACCGATTTGACTTGGGGATTTGATGAACACCGATTTGACTTGGGGATTTGATGAACACCGATTTGACTTGGGGATTTGACAAACGTCGATTCGAGGGCTTTACGGCTTGATCTCGGATCGAAAGATGTTCTTGATTTGGAATTTGATTTGAAGGTTGATGAAGATTGGTATGATCTTCGTCTTCAGTTCTTTGGATTTTTGGGTTTTGATCTTCCTAGCATGGATTTTGATCTTCAAAAACAGTTTTCTAAGGGTCTTGTGACTTGATCCCGGATCAAAATGGATTTTTGACTTGAAGATGAATGAAGAACGGTATGGACTTGGTTTCGGATTTGTTGAACCTTTTGGAGTTTGATCTTTCTCGGCAGAAGTGCACTCTTCAAAAACGGTTTTTGGATGGAATTAAGACTTGACGGCGGATTGAAAGGAGTCCTTTACGAAGAACACCTTGAAGATTGTTGAAGAATGTCTTGAATGCCGCGAAGAACGCTTGAAGATGGATGAATTTGGTGGAGCGAAAAACTTAGAGCTTTTCCCTCTTCAACTTGTGAACATTTTGTGTGTGTTTTTTTCTTCTTCAAGACCACCTCTATTTATAGTTGTGGAGTGAATCTCAATCAGAATCTCCTGATGAGATGAACGGTTGTGATCGCGTCTACAATTCCTTGATATGGAAGACTTTATCTAGGAGAATTTTCTTTCCATCTCTTGAAGATTGAGACTTGGTGGGGAATTCTTTCCTTGTGGAGATTTGGTGGAGAATTCTTTCCATCTCTTGAAGATTGAGACTTGGAAGAGAAGACTTTCCATGTCTTGAGATTTGATGAGCAATTATTTCCTTGTCTTAAGATTTAATTAATATATTTATTTTAATCCCTCAAAATATTAAGATTAAATAAAATATATTTTATATCTCTTGCATCTTAAGAGTTACCACTATTTAATTTAATTTAGACACAAAATTAATGTGTCTACAATTAATTCACAAGTTGTTGAGTTTTGTCTTGCTTTTGTAAAGTTTGTGAGTTGTTCAATTAGTTCTAGTTTAGAATTGAGAGAACAATTATTGTCTACTTTATTGAGTTCTAGCAATTCAAGAGTGAGGAGCTTGAGAGTTGTGAGAAATACATTTTGTTAAACCCTTGTGGTATTTTGCCTACGGCTCGGAAGTTAATATTAATATATTCACTTCTTAAATTATGCGTTTGTTTATTTCCGCTGCACCATTATTATGGGCGTTGTTAAAGTAACATTGAGACGTTAACAACAAACACGTATCAACCGATCCACAATTTCAAAAAGTTATCGAGTTGGTCAGTGGTAAAGCTTGGGTTTCGATTTCGGCGAACTCTTCGAGCTTCACATAGTCGTTTAATTTATTGATTGCTTTGACGCCATGAAGTCCTGCCACTTTAATCGTTAACTTGTATGTTTCAATGAGTACTAATGCTACTGTAATCTTTTTTCTCAAGTAAAATTCCTTTGCCGATCAAAAAGAAAAACAAAGTGGTAAGAGTTCAACTTTTTTTGTTTAAACGATATTTCCCTACGTACTATGCTATTGACGATTATACAGCAGTCGTCTTCAAGATACATTAAAAACAATGACCTCAATTGATATATAAACACTCCAAATCACGAAACATAACACTGTTAAAAAACAATAAATTCTTTGAGTGATTTTAAAAATATTAGGGGGTTTAATTATAAGCGTCAAAGAGTGACTTCTACGTGAGTGGACGGGCACAATTGGTCGCTACATCACCTCGTGTATGTTATGTCGTTGAATGGGTGCTTCGCAGATACTTGTTGACTGGGTATCTAGGTGTTGCTTGTTGATCGTACAACCTATGGACACACCTTTTGAAATAAAAGAGTTTGAGAGAGAGAGAGAGAATATAATGTTAAAATAGAGTGAGCTTTATAATGTTAAAATAGAGTGAGCTTTATACTTTTAAAATGTTTTTCAACGCAATTCTACAACTTATAAGAACTCAAACTATGAATAATGTTTTAATGAAATATTCTCGCCATTGCATGGAATTGTGAATAAGAACAGATACTCTGAGCCAATGAACAAAAAGAGAAAAAGATATTGACAATGTTTAAAGCAGGAAAGAGCATTGAGATCACTCGAATCAATGAAAATCGGTTCCTCTTTCAGTACTTCCACAAACTTGACCAGAAATATGCTCTCCAGCGATGTCCGTGGTCATTTCATAAAAAACGTACTTGTTCTGGACGAGGTACATGCGAATGAAAACCCGACTGACACGAATTTGGACCATTGCAGCTTCTTTGTTCGTATCTATAATATTCCGCTGATTCGTCAGATGAGTACCACTATGCATGCTATAGGTAGTCGACTAGGAATTATGTGACTAAACCGCTACTTCGATTCATGAAACATAGATGTAAGGAGGGACAATAGATGACAGTGTCTTTTAAATATGAGCACTTACCAAACTTTTGCTTTTTATGTGGCATGCTTGGGCACATCATGGGGACTGTGAAACAAAATATGACTTGAACGTGGGTGATATTTCCCAACTCCCCTATGGGGATTGGCTTCGTGAGAGTCTGACAACCATGGGTTCGAGATCGTTTCAAGGAAAGCGGTATGCTGATAGGGGCTGGAGCAGTCGGGGTCGGTTTGTTGGTAGGGGCGGGAATTTTTTGGCGCATGGTAGGACAGGTTCGCATGCACAATCCTAGCGACAAAATTGGGGGGAAACAACACACTATTCCGATCACACTCTTTCAGAGAGTTTTTTGCATGATGATCGTGAGGGGGTGAGGTGCGGATTGAGGAGGTGAACTCAGATATGAATGAGCAAGATGACGTGGCTGAGTCTTCATGGGACGTGTTGGGAGCAGACGCACGGTTGGATATGGAGCGAATAGGGCGTGAGATACCAGTTTCATCGATTTGCCAACGGCTTCTCACGGATTTGGGCAGGGATAGTAATGAGACGGGGAGTTTGGGGATAACCGAGGCTATGGATGTAACTACGGCAGTGCAGACTCGGGTTGAGATTACGCGCAAGCATGAGAGAAGGGGGGGTACGACTCAGGGGGAGAAATAATGCGGCGGGTAGGGCAGGAGCACGATGCATGAATCGGGTGTGGGGCAGAAACGAACTTTCGTGGAGGACGCAAGGGCTGGACGATCAGCGGAGAAACGGGCACGACTTGAGGCTTTATCGAAGGAAATTGGTGATCTTTTGGCGGCGATTGCTGAGCAGTCCCACCCATCTCAATAAATCTGCTATGTTGGAACTATCAGGGCTTGGGGAACTCTTGGACATTTCGGGAACTACGGGAGTTGGTTTCCAAATTTTGACCCTTTTTATTTTCTTCTCTGAAACAAAGTGCAAGGCGAGGAAAATAGAGGCGTTGAAAGTTAGTTTGAGTTATTTTGGTGTTTATGTCGATGTGAAGGGACTGTCGGGAGGATTGGCACTTCTTTGGGACAAGGGATGGGATATTTAGTTGATGAGTTTGTCTGATAATCATATTGATGGTGTTATGGTGGGATGAGGGTCGGAGCTAGATTGGAGATTCACAAGGTTTTATGGGGAACTGGATGGGTCTAAGAGAATGCGTATGTGGAATTTACTTCGACATCTTCGGGGTATTTCAGGGCTGCCATGGTTATGTGCGGGGGACTACAATGAGATTTCGGGCCAGGAAGATAAGAAAGGGGGGCCTCGTCGGCCAAATTGGTTGATTTGGAATTTTCGGGACACTCTATCGGATACGGGGTTAAGCGAGCTAGATTTTTTGGGTCCTAGATATACGTGGTGTAGTAGGCGGCTTAGTCTGTTCATGACTTGGGAAAGAATTGATCGGGCGTGCGCGAATGCGCGGTGGCGGGACTGTTTTTCATCGGCTAGAGTTGACCACGTCGTCACCACTAATTTGAATCATCATGCAATCCTTATTTGTACTGTAGGGCAGTAGCATATTGTACGTAAGTCGTCCCGTTTCATGTTTGAGGCGGTGTGGCTATCAAACACCGATTGTAGGGCAGTTATTGAGGATTGTTGGCGCAACAGTGGAGGGGGGATTCTCACGGCAAAGCTTGATGGGTGTCAGGCTGAGTTGACTCAATGGCATAAGGTAGATGGGGTGGATTTCAGAAAAAGAATTGACGCTCTCAAAAAGGAACTAATCAATCTGCGGTCAGGAATGCTTACTCTGGAGTCAAAACATGAGGAGTCGAGAATCAGGGGTCAGTTTGAAGAATTGCTAGACTTGGAAGAGGTGTATTAGAAACAAAGGGTGAAGGTCCAGTGGTTGAGGGAGAGGGACAGAAACACAGCGTATTTTCATCGGAGAGCAAACGAGAGAAGGAAGAAGAATGAAATTACGGGATTAAGAGATGAGGGTGGGGTGTTGCGCACGAGTCCATGTGAGATATACCAGTTAGCAACGAATTATTTTGCATATATTTTTCGCTCCAGCAGTCCCTCTGACGATGCTATTGAGGATGTGTTGCAGGATGTGGACGTGAGGGTCACACCGGAGATGAATGCGAACTTGACCCAGCCGTTTACAGCGGATGAGGTACGTAAAGCTATCAAGGATATGTACCCTTTTAAATCCCCGGGTCCTGATGGTTTTTCTGTGATTTTTTATCATACACTTTGGGATATTATCGGGGAGGATGTTATTAGCTTTGTTCTTTCTTTTCTTAATGATCATGTGCTTGACCCCAGTGTTAACTTTATCCATATTTTCCTTATTCCTAAATGTCCTAATCTTGAGCTGATGACCCAATTTCGCCCGATTAGTCTTAGTAATGTTTGCTTTAAAATAGCTTCCAGAACTGTGGCTAATCGGTTGAAACGTATTTTGCCTTCTATTATTTCTCCTTCCCAATCAACTTTTGTTCCAGGCCTCCTTATCACTGATAATATTTTGGTGGCTTTTGAGATTATCCATTGCTTGAAAAATAAAAGAACAGGGAAGCGAGGTCATATGACGTTGAAGATGGATATGAGTAAGGCCTACGATCGAGTCGAGTGGCCCTTTCTTGAGAAGGTAATGCTTAGATTAGGTTTTGATCTGAGTTTTGTTTCTCTTATTATGCTTGGTATGCATTCGGTATCTTATTCTATTCTTCTCAATGGGAGGGAGTCGAGTGTTTTTTTTCCCCCGAAAGGGGCATTAGGCAGGGGGATCCTTTATCCCCCTACCTTTCTTATTTGTTTTCGAGGTTTTTTCAGCATTCATTGCTAGGGCCGAGGAGCGTGGAGCTATTACTGTGGTACGGATCAGCCGACATGCGCCGCCCGTGACTCATTTACTTTTTGTAGATGACACTCTTCTTTTCTGTGATGCGGACGTACCATCGGCGACATGTATTAGGGATCTTTTGGAGAGATTTGAGGTGGCTTCAAGGCAGAAAATTAACCTTGAAAAATGAGTTGTTGTCTTTAGTAAGAATACGGATGAGGCGACACGCGACACTGTTGGGGGCTTATTATGGGTAATGGTGGCTGAGTGTCATGAAAAATATCTCGGGATACCTTCGGTTGTGGGAAAATCAAAGAAAGAGTTGTTTGACTTCATTAGAGAGCGTATTTGGAAGAGAGCTCAGGGGTATAAAGGAAAAAATATGTTGGGTGCGGGGAAAGAGGTCTTGGTAAAATCAGTCTTGTAATCCATCCCTACATTTATTATGAGCTGTTTTCGATTGCTCGATTCTTTAATTACGGAGATGGAGTCGATTATAAGTAATTATTAGTGGCGAAGTGGGGAGCAAAACAAAATCCATTAGGTTGCTTGGGATAAATTATGCAAGAAAAATGAGGATGGTGGTCTTGGGTTTCGTAATTTGAGAGCTTTTAATCTTGGTCTACTAGCTAAGCAAGTGTGGCATATTTTCTCTAATTCTGATAGCTTGGTGAGTCGAATCTATTAAGCTAAGTATTTTCCGTTATCGGATTTCCTGGAGGCTCGGTTGGGGGCTGTACCATCGTTCTCGTGGCGCTGCATTTGGGAATCAATTCATGTGGTGAGGAGAGGAGTGTGTTGGCAGGTGGGGGACGGTAATGATATATCAGTTTGGCATGATGCGTGGTTGCCACGTCCGTGTTCTTTCCGTCCCATCACTCTGGTGCATCCAGATGAGCCTTTTCTTTTGGTGCGTGATTTAATTATGTTGACACGGGCCAATGGGATGCGGGATTTTCTATGGGAGGTGGATGTTGAGCTTATTTTGTCTATACCTTTGGGCAACAACACCAATCGAGATAGGCGGATTTGGCACTTTGAGAGGAAGGGGAATTTTTCCGTTCGTAGCGCCTACCACCTTATTATTTCACAGACTGTTGGGGCGAATGGGGGAAACAGCGTCGATCTCCCAACCACATGCGGCATGGAAGAAAATTTGGAAAATTAATTGTCCAAGTAAAATTAGGTTGTTTATGTGGCGCTGTTGTATGGATATTGTACCAACGCGTTGGAAATTGGGGCGACGACAAATTTGTGTTGAGAAGGCGTGTGTGGTTTGTAAAGGGGGTGATGAAACGCTGAGGCATTGCCTTTTTGACTGTCCCTTTGCACGACAAGTTTGGGCGCACTCTAATGTTCCAATGTCACTGTGGTTTCGTGATGAAATCTTCACGTCTGGAGGTGGTCGGGTTTATTTGCACGATTTGTTGGGCAGTTTGGAACAATCGGAATAATATTTTGGCTGGGGGGAGAAGGAGCGTAGGGCTGATGAGGTTGGGGCTTTTGTTCAAAGCTTCGTTACTGCATGGACGAATCTCTATGGAGGAAATAAAGGCAGTGTGTGTGACCGACGGGATGAGGAATGGATGTGTCCCATTGGCAATATTATTAAAGTTAATTTTGATGGAGCGTGTTTTAGCGAGGAGGGGAAGATGGCGTTCGGGTTGGTGGCTCATGACTGTAACGGACAGATAATTGCGTGGCAACAACGAAGGTTTGAGTCTTTTATGGACTCACACGGTATTGAAGCAACGGTTGCGTTGGGGGCAGTGGATTGGGCGATCGCTAAGGGTTGGCGCGATGTACTATTTGAAAGAGATAGTTTGGAGGTTGTTCACGATATCAATTATGGTACGGAGGAGAACGCTCATGTTGCTAATATCATCAAGGATGTGTGCCAACGACTGCGAACTCAAACTGATTTCTATTTCCGATGAGTGCGACGACAGGTTAATGCGGTGGCTCATGCATTGGCAAGGAATGTCGTGTGCAATGCGGATGGTTTTGAAACATAGAGTTAAAGCATTAATTGTCGGGTTTTTTGGCTTTTATGCTGCTCTACTTGGTTGATGGTTTTTGTAAACGTGATTGTAGCTTCTGCTCCTTTGAGAAGCTACAGCTTTTTGGCAATATAAGGTTCTTGTTCTTCAAAAAAAAAGTATGTAAGTTGTTCTATATAATCAAAGCGTATTTAAGTTTATATAGTATTGATCCTTATCGTAAATTATTTTCCATAACTAAATCGTAAATATTGTGTATGGTTTAAGGAAGGACAGTTACATTTTACTATATTTTAAGATTTTGAAGTGGTTTTTCTGTAGTTACTACAAACGCTTAAATTTTATTTCAATTGCTTTAATTGGTTTTCTCTTACAAATTTATAAACACTATCAACTCATAAGCAAAAACGTCTTAAGTAACTTTAAGGAAAAATTGATATCAATCCCATTTTATACAAACACCTCCTAAGTGACAATTGAGCTTACAAAACAAACTCAAGTTTTTCATGTGAGATGGTGACTTTTTACCTTTTTACCATTTCTTTTTCCAGACAACTTATTTTAAATAGCTAGTTTTTAAAATTTTCTCATTCATTAAATTAATTTTGAGTAATTAAATGTATTAGATTCATTTACTTACCCCTGGAATATAGTGATTTGAAACTTAAGAAGAAAGAAATATTTATTGAACCATGTTTGAATAAGTTTTGAATAGGGGCATTCCTAAATCCGCTCAGTCGATCGGCCCGCTCAAAATGCTACTCAAATAATTTTATTTTTTTAACTTGTATCATGGTTGAAAAAGATAGAAATTCGCCTTTGAGCGGGTGGGTTGAGAGTTGAATCGTACACTCGCTTGTCATCCGCCTACTCGACACGAAAGGACAAAAACATAAAAATCTTACTTCATTTCACTAAACACGACGAGGGGAACAAAAAGAATAAAATTTTACTAGCCAAATAATAGTGATAGCTACACAATATTATCGTTTATCTACAACGTGTCAAGTTAATAATTTATTGAGGAAATACTTTACATATATATAGTCGAAAGTTAATAATATACATAATGCATAAATTGACTTTAAAATAGTATAAGCATACAAAAAAAATGAGAGGACATTTATTTAATACGAGAACAGCATAAGACTATTGCACCATAAAATTTGTGTCTTAAAACATGAATTTTTTTTTATTTGGTGTAAAAAAGGTAAGCCGCATCCGACTAACTCGCAACCCGCATGGTCTTAAAAATAAATTCAGCAACACGGTTGAAAAAATAGGTAACCTACAAGTGTTTGGTATGGTGTCTTTTCTTATGACAATCCGGCAATACCCTCTTGTGAACACCCCTAGTTTTCAAAGTGGTGAAAACAATGTTCTTTTCACTACAATCTTCCACATGAATGAGAATTTGATGAATACGCTCAAAAGAGTTTAAGTTGAGAGCTTACTGCATAAAAAAAAAAAAAAAAAAAAAAAAAAAAAAAAAAATCTAGCCTCAAATTTTACTTGGTTGATCAGCGAACGTGATGTCTTAAAATCTTCAATAGTAGGTGCCACGAATACAACTATTAACCCCCCTCTCCCCCAATTTTGATTATCATGGTTGCGTCTATTTCAATAATAAACAACTTTTAGGCGCATAAGTCTTTCTTGTAAAATGGTTGAACTTCACACATATACGCTCTCTCTCACCAAGAGCATCACATGTTGCTTAATTAAGCATAAAAATCATAACAGTTACGTTTACTTAGCATCACTCGGTCTACAAGTATAGCACATTTAGCATAGACACGAACGAGTTGAATTTAATTCCTAAGTGCTATACCAAACGTCTTTGCCCCCTTTGAACCAAGAACTTTAATTCTCCTATCTACATTGTTAGTTTTCATCACTAAAATTCTTTGTTGTTGAGTTTTATAGTAGTGAAACAACCTTTAGGGTATGTTCCTCGCTCATTTTTCATGAATCAAAATTTTGCTCTGTTTCGTACCAAACAGGTGAAATATTTCGTAATTGGAGTTGTACGAAACATTTCACACATGTATTTCTGAAACTTATATCCTTTGATTGTTTTGTGTGGGCATTTAATGTTTAACATTTGAGGTAATTTACTTATGAATACATACACAACATTTACCCTCGACCTTTGTCAAAGAAAGTGGCTCTGGCTTTTCAATTATATGTTTGTGGCACTCTTTGTATGTTATGTGTGTAGCATTTAATTATTTTAAAGCAAATTTGCTTTGATGTTTATTATTAAAAGACCGTAGTTTCTAATCTTTGTAGTTTTTAAGGTTATATTAATAGATATTGGGTTTTAATGTAAATTGCAAAAATTTAAGCAATTTATGAAATAATAATTTAAAATTATTTTCAGACATGAGTTTTATAAAATACCTTATATTTTGGGTGCTATTTCCGAAATACTTTCGGAACTTTCTCCAAACGTTTCTAAACTTTCTCGAGACAATTCTAATTTTTAATGTATTGAAACATAGTCTGAAATTGAAATTTTAGTCCATGCTCCTACCACTGGTTTTTGTTTAGCGGATCTTGAGGTCAAAAATAATCCAACAATAGTGATTCCCAGCTTTACATCAAATCAATTGAATTAAATGGGGTTTACCATAGTTAATTGCAAGAATTAAGACAAATAACTAACAAACACAAACTTCCTCAAATCAACATTATCGCAATCACAAATCAGTGTCCTATTTCAGTTGTCAAAAAGCGCACATCCCTACTTTCTTGACAGAAAATTATGTGAAGAGCCTCTCATCACATGAAAACTCGCAGACTCTCATGTACTGCTATAAAGTTCGAAGAAAACATATAAATCAAAGTGTCAAAAAGTTCCGATACCCACCATGTGCAACCTATCCCATATGTTCTTATTAGATTGACCACTTATTGGCTCTCCAATTCCTATGCGTACAACTGCAAAATTCCAAATTAGAGACGGATTTTTTTGAGGGGGTTGCCGAAATCTAATTATAAGTTAATTTGTTGATCATAGGTTCCTCAACAGCTACTTGGACAAACGAGAGGTGTAACGTAACGCGCGACACGTGTGGTCAATTTGTGGGGGTAATTTAGTTACTTCATTACCTTTTTTTTATATCACTTCCTTACTTTGTTTCACTAATTACAGTAATGGTAAATAAGTTAGAGGGTAATCTGTTATCAAGAAAATGAAGTGGTTAACTCCACTACAAGACTGGGCGGTCAATAGGGACCGCCCAGTTAGCGACTTAAGGTGAGTCGCTAGCCTTCAGCGACTTCTCAAGTCAACAGCGACTCAACTTGAGTCGCAGAACATTTCGAGAAAAACAGCGACTCACATTGAGTCGCTGAAATAAATACGTGACTTTCAGCGACCCACGTTGGGTCGCTGAACTAAATACGTGACGTTCAGCGACCCACGTTGGGTCGCTGAACTAAATTACGTGACTTTCAGCGACCCAATTTGGTTCGCTGAAATCCTTTTTTTACGTGGGCCACACAATTCGGCCCAAAATTGGGCCAAATTGTGGGCCTCGTCCGCCCTAATTACCGTGGAAGCAATCAGCGACTCAGAAGCGGTCGCTGATGTCTTCCTATAAATTGAAAAAACAAAACATTTTTCACAAAAAACGCGAATATCCGTCTCCTTCACCCGTTTTGCGACTCGACCCGCTTCGTTTTTCCGCCATTAGCGACCTAATAGGCGTAGTTGCGACCCCAATCGCGTCCCTAATCCAACCAAACCCAAACCCGCTCGTTTCTCCCGATTTCCGCCTCAAATCCGCCGTTCTCCGCTTCCATCGCCGTCGTGCTCCGCCTCCATCACCGCCCCTTTGAATTTCCGTCCATTTTCGCCGCCGGTGCTAAGGTATAGCTTCGGTTTTCATTTTTTTTTTTTGTCATTTTTGTGTTAAATCCGAAAATTGTGTTATTATGTTAAGAAATTGTTATATTGTTAATTTTGTGTTAATATTATTGTGTTAATCTTGTGTCAATCTTGTGTTAATTTTGTATTTTATTGTTAATTTGTTAATTTTTTGAAGAATTATTAGTTAATTAGATAGTTAATTAGTGAAGAATGTTAGATTGTTAGAATAGATTAGTGTATGATTAAGGAAAAAAAAAATATTTGTGAAATTAGATTAGTGAATGATGAAATAAAAATTTAGTGAATGATGAAATTAGATTTAGTTAAATTTAGTGAATGATGAAATTAGATTTAGTTAAATTTAGTGAATAAGGAAATTAGATTAGATTAGTTTATAATTAGATTGTGAAAATTGGATTATTAAATTTTAATTAGTAAAACTTGTTAATTAGTGTTAATTTGTAAGATTGTATTAATTAGTGTAGATTATATTTTTTAGATTATAATTTGTAAATTTTGTAATTAGTGTTGATTTGTAAATGTTGAATTGATATTTAAATTTTTTTTACAGTACATATATATATTTGGCATGTCGTCACGTAAGACCCCTAGCGGTACTGGAGATCGAGGTCTTGGAGGTCGAGGTCGTGGTGGGGTATCGGGTTCAGGTAGTGGTAGTGTTGCTGGTGGAGGTGTTGGAGGTAGTGGTGGTCGAGGTCGTGGTGGTGGTACTGGTAGCGTTGGACGTGGTGGTGGCAGTGGTAGCGGGAGTGGTGGTGGCAGTGGTAGCGTTGAGCGTGGTGGTGGTAGTGGTAGCGGGGGTCGAGGTAGTTGCCGACCTATACGGGTTGTCCGATCGGGACGTGGTGCAGGGTCGAGCCATCCAGCCGAGCCGTCTGTCCCGCTACCTGGGTCAGGTGACGGATCTACATCGACGACACCTGCACTACATCGGCAGTTATTTGTAGACGATGAGGCGGCCATCTCCGGAGCGGGTGTTAGACCCGATCATCAGAGTCCACCACAACCCAGGTGGCACGACCACATACTTCGGATTCAGTTGGGACTCACGTGCCCCCATCAGTCGAGTCTAGCAGACTTCAGACTCCACCGCCTACAGTCGACACCGGAGCTGGACCGAGCCAGAGGTCGACCGGTACTCCAGGACCGACCGATACTCGACCGGGTAGGGGACCCAATGTAGGGCTTACGGCGCTTCCTCGTGGGCAGAAGCAGCAGCTTATTGAGTTGAAGAGGGGTTGTTTTTCTAAACCCCCCAGTTGCGAGATTTCCAAGACGATCACTTCACTCATTCGACAGTTTATGAGTGAGTTTTGGCCCTCCTACTTGAAGGTTCCTGAGGAAGTACGAAGAGAGATGTACTCGAGATTTACGGTGAGTTTTAAATGAATTATTAATATTTATTGATTTACTCGAGGTTCAAAATATTGTTTAATTTAGTTTATTAATTTATTGTTTAATATTTATCTTTTTTGTAGAATATCTATGGGATTTGGCGGTCAGAGAGGGAGCAGGTACATAGGGCATACCAGTTGAAGGCGAGAGGGATTTATAAGCGTATGCTTAACAAGGCGAAGGAGCAGTACATGAAGAAAAATGACGAGGAGTTTAAAGATAAGCCTAAGACGCCGTGGATGAGCCAGAGTTTGGAGGATCAGGCGGCAAAACACTGGGACACTGAGGAGTTTAAGCAGAAGTCCGTGAAGGCAAAAAAGGCTCGACGAGGCGGCAAGTTGGACGGCGATGCGCCCTCCACCTTTTACGGTGGTTCCATTGACTACGAGGAGATCCGGCGGCGCCTGGTATGTTTTGTTAAAATTATATATTTTATTTGTAGTTAAATTTTAAGATTATTGTTTATTGATTAGTTTAAAACAATGTAATTTTAACATTTAAAAAAAAAGAATTATAATCAATTATTACTTACAATTTGAAGGAGAGGAATCAGCCCAACCGCACCCACCCTATCAGGCACGACGAGATTTATAAGGCAGGACATACGAAGAAGGTGGCGGGGACTGGCAAAGGTACAGGCGTACCCTTGAGGCGGGAGTGGAAGTCTGAGACTACCAGACTTATTTACGTAAGTGTTTTAAATTTTCTACTTGTTTTTAATTATCTTTGTTTTAATTTAATTTCTCTTTTTTAATGATATTTGAATATTCACAGAAGACTTATAAGAGGGAACTGGGGAGGAAAAATCTGGATGCAGTGGAAGATAAGGACTTGCCTGACTGGGACGCCGATTCGTGGAAGAAGGCGATAGGGAGTATCAAGAAGGGGAAGGCACCGGGTTTACCGAGCTATGTTGATCCTCGAGACTTCGACATGGAGGTCGGGAGGGAGCCAGACTACAGGCGGGAGTTGCTCAGGCAGCTCCAGGAGGAGAACAACGAGTTGAGGTCAACAAAGGACCCGAGAGTCGACTCCATGTTGTCCTGGCTCAGTCTTTTAGAGAGGACATGCAGAGGGATACAGGCCGACCAGTGCGAGAGCTTCCGTTAGACTTCTTTATGGGGAACGCTATTAGGAGCGGAGGCGCATTTCGGGTTCCGAGGCTGATACGTGAAAGACCAGATCCTTTTGCTCCAGGTACTTTCAACCCCACTCAGTATGTCGATGATTTTGATATTGATACTGATGAGTCGGAGGGTGATGATGATCTTGGTCTGATGGATGTTGAGGCAGAGGTCCTCGGTGAGGGTGAAGGGGGTGTTGGCGTTGATGAGGGTGGGTTGGTGTTAATGATGATCCACTGGCACCCCTGGATGAGATGTATGATTTGGCGGAGAGTTCTGGTGATGAGGGGGTCGTGTATCCGCCTAGTGATGATGAGGGGGGTCAGTGATCTTGTTGCGGGTATTTATTTGTAAATATGGATTATGATATTTTGGAACATATGGATCATTTATGGTGTAGTTGTTTTGTATGTATGGTTTGTGGTTGGTAGGGATTATTCATCATTTTGGTTATTTTTGTTTATATGGTGTTGATGGTTGGTATGGAATATGAATTATTATGTTAAAATGTATGGGGTACCAACATTCAAAAAAAAACTCATAGTCATAGTCATATTGAAAAATCACATAGTCATAGTCATACTGCAAAAAAAGAAAGAAAAGAAAGAAAGCACTAGTCTTCTTCTGAATATGTAAACTCATAGTCATATTCATTTGCATCACTATCTACGCCTCCTGCTTGTCCATCATCGTCCTCGTTACCACCTAGTGCATCAACGACCTCGAACTCACCTCCACCCAACTGAATATCCATGTTGAACGAACTCAAGTCTACAAACATATTAAGACCTGCTGATTCGTTCTCTTGAAACACTGTCTCCGGAATATCTGGGTCATCAGGGGTAGAATCATGAATTGTGAGTGTCGACATCTCCGTAATACGCCTGCATTGCTTGATTAGCACAAATAAATGGTTCATTGGTCTGCATTTTTTTAGTAGGGTTAATTTCCACCATTTTGAATGTCTCGTGGACATTTGTGCCACTCGGTCCAATATCATACCACAAACACTTGAAGAAGACAATGGACAGTTCTTTTCCAGTTCTGCCTCCCCAATATTCCACTTCCAATATCTCCTTTAAAGTCCCGTAAAAATTGGTTGAAGCGATGTCTCCCATGTCACCCTTCACGTAAACCCCACTGCAATCACTCTTCTTGGGCCCCAATTTCGTATCAATGTGGAACCTAAATCCATTCAC
The DNA here is from genome assembly GCA_948329865.1 of Linaria vulgaris. NCBI lineage: Eukaryota > Viridiplantae > Streptophyta > Magnoliopsida > Lamiales > Plantaginaceae > Linaria > Linaria vulgaris. Next base: position 5,825,234 of record OX415249.1, on the reverse strand, counting down.
AATGTATCCATCGTACGTGATTGCATCGTTCAGTGGACCGTTGAGCAACGGCAATACCCTATCGTCTATCATGTAATTTCCACTGCGGTACTCTTGCTTGAACCAGGCCACATACTCCTCGTTCCTTTTCGTTTGCACCTCCATGGCATTCAATCTACCGCACTCCTCTTCTATGAACAAACTGCATGTTACAAAAAAATAGTTAGTACTAACACATAAAAAAGAAGATGATACTAGATGAAGAAAATTGAAGTAGACTCACTCTTCCCATCCCTCCAATTCTTCACAGTTAAGAAGTGTGTACAATTCAATCTATTCTATTTCTTCCCCCGTTAACTTCTTCATCTTCGTCGATGGGCCAAGCGGTCGTCCCTTCTTTCGGAACAATAAGAGCTCTCCATCCCAATCTATGCTTTCCAAAGTCTTGTTCCTGTTAAGTCGTCGGTGTGTAGCACCAGGGGTTACATCGAGATACTGGGAAATCGTCGTCGGTGCTTTCCCCTTTTTTAAAGTTATAGTCATCGTATCTCAAGTCATGACCTTCAGGCAAGAACCGGCGATGGCAATCGAACCAACTTGGCTTACCTCCATTCACCAACAGAAAGGATTGAGTGTCACCCATACAATAAGGACACGAAAGCCTTCCATGCGTACTCCATCCCGACAACATCCCGTAAGCGGAAAAATCGCTAATCGTCCACATGAGAGATGCACGTAATATAAAGTGTTGCTTCCTCGAGACGCCGTACGTCTCGACGCCAGTGCTCCATAAAAGCTTGAGATCATCAATAAGTGGCCTAAGAAAAAGATCCAAGTTCTTTGTTGGACTATATGGCCTGGAAATGAGTAGACTCAAAAAGATGAACTCTTTCTTCATGCAAAGATCCGGTGGAAGGTTATAAGGGGTGGCAAACACCGGCCAACAAGAGTACGTCTTGCCAGACATTCCATAAGGTGTGAATCCATCTGTGGATAAACCAAGTCTTACGTTCCGTGGCTCCGCTGCAAAATCTGGGTGTGTCCGATCGAAGTGGCGCCATGCCTCCCCTAAAGCTGGGTGAATCATTTGGTCATTAACCCCATTACACTTTGTATGCCATGTCATATGTTTTGCAGTTCCTATTGTATAATACAACCTCTGAAGTCGAGGAGCAATAGGAAAATACCACAATTTCTTCTTCCCAACCTTAGATTTTAGTCCATCCACGTATCTACATGTGAGGCATATCGGGCACTTATAGTAGTCCTCCGTCTCCTCTCCGTAGAACAAGAAACATTGTTTTGGACAAACATCATACGTAACGTACCCTAACTCTGACTGCAGCATTTTACGGAACCCTTTCGTGTCCTTAGGTAATAACATCTGCACCTCAGGCGTGAAACCTCTCTTCGCCAAATTAAAAACCTTATCAGAATAAATAGTACTAGCCTTGTGCTGTATCTTGTACTCCAACCACTCCGACATCCACTGAAGGATACTTATATCTTCACCCGAGTCAGAATCCGGATACATGGGTATATTTCCTAGGTGCATCAACTTGTAGAACGCATGTGCTTCTGGGTTGGGCTCCTCGTTAGTTGACTCGTCCTCAAATGATCGACCTCCGCGTGCATCAACGACCATGTCTACGAATGGCACATCAACATATACTAGGTTGTCGGGAATATCGGTGTGTGACGAGCCGGGGGAATCAGGCACATACTACGGTGTAGTATCTATTGACGTTTCCCCATGAAAAATCCACTCTAAATATCCATTTGTAAATCCCGACTTAAGAAGATGATCCCGTACAACCTTTTTATCGAAAAACCGTATATTATTGTATTTCATGCAAGGACACCTAATTTTGCCTCGTAGATCTACGAATCTAGGACCTTGTTGCGTAGCATATTCAATGAAAGCCCGAACCCCAAACACAAATCTATCGCTCAAACAACTATAATTAGCTATTGATGATTAGTTGTAGAACATGAAATATATGTTGAACGTTCATAACTCGATCAATTTCATTCAATCTATTATTTCACAACTAAACTATTATGAGGTTGGTTATGCAATAATTTATTACTTCAATTCACATGTTGCAATGAGTTTGGTTGCTAGGAATCACAAACACACCAACATCAATCCAAAAAAATCAAATTTCAAATATGAATAATAGTAGGGACCGCACTTAGGTCCCTAATAAGGAAACAGGGACCGCAGTGCGGTCACTATTAACAATTAGTGACCTAACTGCGGTCACTATTAATAATTAGGGACCGCACTTAGGTCACTAATATACAAAAATTTAAAATTTTGGCGAAAATTTTAGGCGGGATTGAGGGGGAAATTTGAATTTTACGAAAATTTAAAAATTTCACCCTCTTCTCTATATATACTCACCACTCTTACACATCAAATTTACTTAATCTCCAAAAAATACCCAACACAAAAATAATATCTTCTTTTTCAACACCAAAACACTATTTTCTTTTCTCCAAACACAAAAACTTTTCTTCAAGTTATCAAAAAAAAAAAAAAAAAAACTTTTCTTCTTTTTACCAACACAAATCCAAAACAAAAATCACACAATATAAAAAACAAATCACCAACTCAATCTTTCATTGTTATTATTTTGGATCTACACTTTCTTTTGTTACTTTTCTATTATTTTGGATCTACACTTTCTTTTCTTACTTTTCTTTTATTTTGAATCTACACATTCTTTTCTTATTTTTCTATTTTTTTGGATCTACAATTTCTTTTATTTCACTTGTTTTTTTATTCATTCATCTTTTTGTTTTTATTCATATTTTATATTCTATTATTAGTCATATTTCATTCATTTTTTTACATTTTAATACTTTCATGTCATTATATTAAATTTTTCTTTATTATTTTATTGTTTTGATCTTATTATAATCATATTTCAACAAAAAAAACAATAATATTTCGGAATATTTCTGAAATATTATTGTTTTTTTTATTTTTGTCGCAGACTATTAGGGACCGCAGTTAGGTCCATAATAATATTCATAGAGTTCAATGAATATTATTAGGGACCTAATTGAGGTCCCTAATAATCGTAATAGGGACCGCAGTTAGGTCCCTACTAATATTCATAGAGTACCCTTTGAATATTAGTAGGGACCTAACTGCGGTCCCTATTGCAATTATTAGGGACCGCAACTAGGTCGCTACAAATATTCATAGAGTTTCTATGAATATTTGTAGCGACCTAGTTGCGGTCCCTAATAATTGTAATAGGGACCGCAAATAGGTCACTAAAAATATTCATAGAAACTCTATGAATATTAGTAGCGACCTAGTTGCGGTCCCTAATAATTGTAATAGGGACCGCAGTTAGGTCCCTTCTAATATTCATAGATTACTCTATGAATATAAGTAGCGACCTAGTTGCGGTCCCTATTAATATTATTAGGGACCGCATGTAGGTCGCTAATATTTATTATAGCGACCGCAATCAAGTCGCTATTGTTTTTGCGACAATAGGGACCTAATGACGGTCCCTATTGTTTGAAAAAAATAGTGACCCAAAAACACAATAGGGACCGGCATTAGGTCGCTATTGTTTAAAGTATCAGGGACCGAAAAGCGGTCCCTGATACTCCGGTCGCTATTTCCCTCATCAGGGACCTAAAAGCGGTCCCTGATGGCAAGCGACCGAGGTCAATACGGACCGCACAATAGCGATCTACGTGCGGTCGTTATTGACCTTTAGGGACCGCTGGGGGGGTCAATAGGGACCTAATTTTGGTCCCTATTGACCCCTTTTTCTTGTAATGCTCAAATCATTAACTAAAGAAGTGATGTTATATATTATGATTCCTCACTCTTTCGTTGCCTACAAAACTAAGTGAAAAGTGTCATAGGTTAATAGCTATATATGGGATGAACCAACATCTTGAGGATTTTAGAGATAGATGAACATCTTCAGGATAATAACATATACAACACTTGAGATGAATCTGATTACCAAAATATCTACTTGAGGCTTGGATTATTATTGGGGGATACTCATTACGATTATCGGGTGTGTTAATTTACGATCTAAAGTATCACCCATCTGGCCATTTGTACTGAAGCTTTTTCATCTTCACAGTTTAACTGAATTGGCTTCTAAATATGGCATATCTCGTTCCTAATTTTTTAGAGACTTGTCTTATCACATGTGTCTGAATTTTATGATGTTCGCATATGTGAAGTATAAATACTCTCATATACAAACACTCACGAGTGACTATTGCATCTTTAGAATTGTAACACTCGCACAACCTTTAAGTAAGCTACTAATACGTTGTTCTCCCAAGTGAGTTTGCCCTTAAAGCTAAATTTTGTACAAACATTGCAAATAACTATCCAAATGAATCTTATAATTAAACTAAGCTTAAGTAAAGCTAAATATACTTACTTTTAAAAATAGCAAAAATGAAAAGTGATTCAACATCAGCGGAGGTCCAAGAAATTGGGTATTATGAGCTCATAACGTGGAGGTGGGTGGTCAAAGTGAATTTAGTCACTGACAAGGGGGCAGGTCTATTGACTCCACTTAAGAAATATTGTGGATATGGTTTGTGATTTAGAGAGTTCGAAAGAAATACATGATACATTTACAGGACAACGATTCTGTGGGTTCCAATGATCCAATCTTTTAAGATTTATAACATATTAGAACCTTTGAAGGTCCTACTTCTCTCCAAAGATAGAAAAATGTAACTTTAAAAAAAAAAGACACACACACACAAAGGAGAAAACAGCACACCAACCATGCATTTACACTATTTTAGTTTTATTTAATGGCATAAAAAAGGGTTGAGGAACTGCTTGAATTTTCATCATGATGTAAGTTTCACTAGTAAGAGATTATTCGATGATAATTAAGGTTAACATTGCTCATGGTTATGCTATGTGGTTTGACTTTTTGAATGTGATTACTATAAAAGACTTCTTAAACTATATTTTATAGAGAGCCATGAATAACTTGAAAATGTTGGATCAGATAAGGTACCAAAAATAAAGTACAACACTGGTGTCGAGTCCTAATTATGACACAACAATCACAAACGCGGATATTGATCTAACACTTACTGGACCGAATATGACGCAGTGAAAAATTAACGAACATAACAGGTAAATAAGTCTTTTAAAAAGTTTAAATAAATTATAATAATGTAATATATTGAGCCTCAGGGCAAAATACTCACCATATATAGCTATAATGAGTTTAAAAAGTTTTCTCTCAACTATTCTATGAAAACCCAAGATACAAAGCTGAGTGGTTAAAAACATTCACTTCTTTCGATCTAAATCTTTAATTCAAAATCAATTAGACTTAATTCGTTAAATAAAATTCGATAAAAAAAGATTCAAATACTCGATTATAATCTATATATCTCTCTCTCCGCGTATATCTCGAGTGTTGTGTTTGATTTTTGATGCGTAGTCATCTTTGTATAATTGTATTGAGTTGATTCTTCAGTACTTTGTGCACAAGTAACGTTGATTCGGTTTTCCTTGTTGAATCTTCTATTTTATTTTGCATCCTTGTTTTCTACATCTACTTCACTCGCATGGACTGACCTTGGATCCTTTCCATGCAGCTCGCACAACTCTCTTCTCTAATTATGGAAAGTGAATATTGTGGAGGCATTTCTTCGAATGGTAATTTCTCTCGAAGGAAATAGATTCGCCCTTGAAGTCTTGAAAATCTGGAGCACAAGTATATACCAACTAAAATCGTGGAACTCAGTTAGTAGATGAATAAAGACAATTTAAATATGGTAGAAAATCTAAGTGTAGAAATACAATGTTATTACCAATGTTAGTGTGTTTTCAACACTTCCCCCAACATATACACTTACGTACTTTGTTATTCACGTACAAACTATTGATGTTTCTGATCATAGTTATTGTTATATTATTAATCATTGGTTAGATACACAACCATGGTCATCTTTCTATGATTATAATTTAAAGAGTTTAACGTTATGCTCAATTAAAGGTCTTTCGTAGTAGTTTTCTTACGGGAAAATTTCAGTTACATATCCAAACTTTGGCCCGTGTTGCAGTTTCCTATCCAGACTTTCATTTCTTACGGTCCAAACTTTCAATTTCGTTATACTTGACGGTCTGAACTTTCATTCTGACCTATCTCGGTCAAAAATGTCACTATTCAACTAAATGACGCATTGCTGACGTCAGCTTTGAGGGGTAAAATCCGTACTTCACCTATTATTTACTAAAAAACCAATAAAAGGGTTGAGCCCGCCCTTTTTGTCACACTACCCGCCAAATTCAGAAACCTTAATTCCTAAAACCAAACGCAAGTCCCTCAAATCGAACATCAGTTTGTTGATTACATTACTTAATCGACTGAATCTGACAATGGTGTGGAAAGTTAGAACCCCAACTGACGTTATTCTTGAAGGATAAGTTACACCCGATCATAATAAGAAGTCCCAATTCAACACTTTACTTTATTTCTTTGTTTTGAGCTAATTTTCATTGTGTGGTCCCACTTTTTGGCTGTATTTGAGGGATTATTTGAACGCATGTGCAAAATTATTAATTTTTTTCCTTTGTTGTTCACACTTTGTCTGCCACTAAGTGTATTTGACGGATTAGTTTAACTTTTTGCACGTGATAATTGTGTTTCTGTATGTGTATGTAGCCCAACATGGTAATATCATAATAATTTTCCCATTGTCTTTATTCAGTTGGAAACAGAGGTGACACTTTCACCATAATTTTGCACCATCAGGGCAAGTTAATGTTTCTGGGCAAATTGGTTTATCTGGGGAGACATGTTAGCTACATAGATTGGTGTACTGAAGATGAAATGTCTAGGCTAGAACTACTGCAAATGGTACAAGAAGTTGGTGTTAAAGTGGAGGGTTTTGTGGTAAGGATATGTTACAATTTTGGTTCTTCGCCAAGGGAATATATTGAAGTAAATAATGAGAAGGAAGCACTGGAGACGGCATTGGTGGCATCTACAAGGAAAATAGTAGATGTTTATGTTCTTACAGATGATGTACCATTAAATGATAGTCAATCACAGAGTGAATTCCCAAATCTTCCTCCAATGAGTGAAAGACTGTACTACATAGGTGAAAACAATGGAGGCATTGCCAATTTTGGTGAAGATAAGACAGATGAAATTGTTGCTGAAAGTGAGAATGAAGAACCTGATGAGGATATAGTGAATTTATTACAAGACATTACAAAATAATCAAGAGCAAGTGACCTACCTAATTTCTCAAGGGCAAATGATGAGAGCCAAAGAGCACCAACAACTGAACCAAGTACCTAGAGATATGTACTCCACTGCTTAAGAGACAATACAAATTCAATGTTGGATTTGATAGTTGATATAGAGGACAGTGGTGATAGTGAAGGTGAAGTCTCAGTTGGTGATGATTTAGAATTTTCAGACACTCTCAATGATAGTGACAATGATGCAGCTGAAGATGACTATCTTAAGAGAGCTTATGAGGCAATGGGGTTAGAGGAGGAAGAAGGCACTGCCCATAATGAAGTTGTTCCGCCTATTGTAGAACCAGCTGTTGATGATGGAGTTAGAAGCTCAAACAGAAATGCTCTTTTGCAAGCTAAAAAAGGAAAGAGTTCTAAGAAAGCAACCAAAGCTATAGACAAAGGTGAGAGTTCAAAGTCAAAAAAAGCAACAAAGGAAATACCCAAAAGACATACACACCAAAGACATGTTATTTTCAATCCAGCACTTGGCATGCCTAATGTTGAATTTGAGCTTGGAATGCAATTTGAGACCACCAAACTGTTGAGGGAAGCTATAATCAGTTTTGTAATAGCTCAGAGGAGGCCTGATAAGTATCCAATCAACTATCAGAAGAAGGTTCAAGCAAAGTGTGTGTCGGATGGATGTATCTGGGAGCTATATGTATCAAGGCCAAATTGTGAGGACACAATGCTGATAAAGACTCTTAAGGGACCACATGATTGTCCTAGGCAGGACAGATTAATTCATGCAACTACCAAATTCTTAGCCAAGAAATATCATGCAAAGGTTAGTAGTGATCCCAACTAGCCTTCCTATCCATGCTGACTATCACTAACATGGATTGTGGTGTAGACTTCCATCTAGCACATATGTACAGAACTAAGAAGAAGGTTTTGTTGAAGTTTATAGAAATGATGCAAACTAATATGGCTTGCTATGGAATTATGCAGAGGAGATTATAAGGACTAATACAGGGTCTACTGTGAAGTTGAAGTGTAAGGTGGTTGGAGAAGTGTATATTGGGACGCTTTGAAGAAAGACTTTTTGACTTGTTGCAGGCACATCATATGCTTGGATGGGACACATCTGAAGACCAAAAATGGAGGTATACTTTTAATAGTTCTGGGTGTGGATGCCAATAATTGCACATATCCCATTGCATATGCAGTAGTAGAGAAGGAGAGGAAGAAATCATGGCATTGGTTTTTAAGAATTTTGGTGGTTGATTTGAATATCACTAACAGTTATCTATGGACTGTTATGAGTGATAAGCAGAACGTATTGGTGGATGTTGTTCATGAATTATTGCCTGATTGTGAGCATAGATTTTGTGTGTTGCACTTGTCGGCAAATCTGAAGAAGGAGCATCCAGGACTTGCAATGAAGAATATTTTATGGGATGCTGCCAAAGCTACTAGGGTTGTTGACTTCAACAAGATCATGGTTAGGATGAAAGAGAGGGATGTCAAAGCATACAACTGGTTATCAAGAAAACCTCCTACTCAGTGGTCTAGGGCATTCTTCAGAATAAATTGCAAGAGTGATCTTCTCCTAAACAACATGTATGAGAGCTTGAATGCTACAATTGTCAGGGTATGCCCATCATTGACATGATGGAGTCTATTAGAAAAACATTGATGAAGAGGATTGGTGTTAAGAAATTTTCCATAAACAATAGCAATAAGCCTATTACTTTAAAGGTATGGGCAATTATGGATAAGATTACGGGAAGATCTGTAGGTTATAGGGCTCACTAGAATGGGAAGTTTGAGTTTGAAGTTGAAGCACCTTATAGTGACACATATGTTGTTCATTTGAAGAAGTAGACATGTACATGTACAAAGTAGGATTTGACAGGTATCCCTTACGTGCATGCGTGTGCTGGAATGAAACACATGAGGTGGAAAGCAGAAGAACATGTACATGCTTATAATTCCAAAGATACATATCTAAGGATTTACAGTAACTGCATGTCTCCTATGCAAGGAAAGAGTGCTTGGCCAATGCTTTTAACTCAAATGAACAAGATAGTTCCTCCACCTATCCAAACTATGTCTAGAAGGCCAAAGAAGAATGGTAGAAAGATTGATCATGATGAACTAAAAGAGCAGCAGATGAGAAATGAAGAAAGTGGGAGATTGACCAAGGATGGTGTTAAAATGCATGGTAGTTACTATCTGAAAGAAGGACATAATGTCAGGGGATGTCAGGCAAGGAAAAGTAACCCACTAGGCAGTACTTGGGTGCTCAAACCTAAGGTCAATGAAAGGGATAGGATCAAAAAATTGAGTAGGAAGGGCATGACCAAAAAAGGAAAAAATGCTACCACAAATGTTGAGGTTCCTACTAATGCTAATGTACCTTCTGAAACAGTTCCCTTACAAACAACACAAAGATCAGGTGTTACACAGCAAGCTGAGGTGATTACCATACTAATTCAATCAATTATTCATGTAATGGTGAAGATTAATTGTTCATATTTAATTTGTAATTGTTGTTGATAGGTTGATGCAACTCAAGAATCAGTGGTTGATGTTGGTGTACAAGAGGATAGGTCTAGTCAGCAAATTCAAAGAGACAAGAAAAGGAAACAGCATGTAATTAAGTTATTCCATTTAAGTTTTGATGAACTTATGTTAATAATCATTGTGTGAACCCTTTTTAACTTATGTTTATCTGAATGGTAGGCACAAAGTAAAGAGACACCTCAAAAAACGAAGAATATAGCTTCTCAATTGCCACCAAAGCTAGTAGGTAATCCTGCACAGAATGTAGCATCTCAGGATGTAGCTTCACGGTTGCCAATGGCTTCTATTCCAAGACCATCAACAAGGAGAAATCATGCACCAGCAGCCCCTCTAATCTCAGTTAGAGGTGTCAGAGTAGGCCAGTTACAAGAAGCCAAACACCTGAAAGGTTTTGTAGTTTATCTACTGAGAAGTCTACAGGCAAGACAAAGAAGCAGCTAGTATTCTCAGAGGTGCCTTCATCAAGCCCCAATTTGACTCTCACTCCTCATGATAGAAACCTATTCAAACCTCCTGGTGCAATGAAAATAATTGGGGTCCCAAAAATGGATGTACATTGTATGTTTGTTAGTACTACGGAAGATGGTAGTAACCAATTCACAAGAGACTTCTACCATATTTTAAGCATCTTGGATATTTTGTATAATTATTATTAGTGTATAAAATGTTTGTCAGCTATGTTGTATAATTTTTGTTGGTATTTAATGCTACAATTCTCGGCTTGTTTTTTCTTTATGTTGTTAAATTCTATTGGATATTGGTAGATCATGTTCGTGTTGATAATGCTGAGATGGATAATGTTAAATTTATGCAATAATTCACAAATAACATTTAAATTTTTGGCACACGACTACCTAAACTTTGAATATTCTTGCACGCGGCTACCTTAACTTTGAAAAAAATTATACTTTACGGTCCAAACTTTGAATATTTTTACACTTTACAGTCCAAACTTTGAAAATAATTGCACCCGCAATTTTGAACTATATCAATAAGTATTTTTCCTTTTTTTTAAACGACAACTATATGAATATGTCAGATAACATAAAAAATGTCTATTGCCTACTAATGTGGCTTCTTAACTACCAAATGGTTCAAGAATCGATGTTACTTAAACGCAATTAGACATCAAGGCCAACATCACAGTTCGATTATTCAAAGGACCGGTGCAAGTCATTTAATCTTCCAACTCTTCATATTCCACTACATATGTACCAATTGTCAACCCTAATTTTCTCACATGCAACACAACCATTTACTTCTCAAAGAAAAAAAACACTATCAGAAGCACAATGGCAGCCATCATCCAATCAACCCTCAAGGACTAGTATGAGGAAACAAAGGATAACATGACTTGGATCTTCTATAATTTAACCAAGTTTAGTCACGAGGAAGAGGCATTTCTACTAAAAGAGCTTCGTGTGCTTGTGAGTACTGACATATGGTTCATGGAGGCAACGATACAGTCGGTATACGCTGAACTAGCGGAAAAGTACTCCAGGCACAAGGGGAAGGAAGTTACCCCATGGAGATCTTGGACCGGCTACATATTATGCAGATGAGGATGCAACTCTTCCACCGGTTTTACCTGACACATGGGGTTACCTTCAACAAGAAGGAAGGGAAGGTCAAAAACAATAGCACATGTGCTGCCCTTGTGAAATTTGTAAGTATAACATCCACTTTGTTTATTCTGGTAATAGTGTAATTGGGTCATGTTTTAAAACTATTTATACACAATACATCCTTTCGAAATGGAAAGGAACTTCACAAACAGCGGGTTCAATAACTACCGCATGATGTGCTATTGTTTGGTGATCAAGGAGCTTCCCATCCCACCCATTAGGGTGTTTTCAAGTTTTGAGGTTAAATATGGCAACACCTAAATTGGTGGGATTTCCCTTCTCTGTTGAACTTCCCTTTCCTTTATGTTTGAACAATATCTTGTTTTTCTGTCGGGTTTTTTGAACAATATTTTTTATTTATGTGTGTTTGAACAATGTATTTAATTTATGTTTGCATGGTGATTAATTTATGCTTGCTTTTCATGATCTTGGATGATCTCTTTATCTGTCATTGTTTATGTGTATGAGATGATGCTATGCTTTGTTTTTAGAAGTTAGATTTATGATTGGATTGATAAATTGTAACATGTCACCATATCATGTTAGGTTATAATGTTTAAGGTAGAAAAGTCATGCATCAACTTACAAAACATATATTTCGTTCAAGGATCTTACACTCAACCTTCCAAAGCAACACACTTTATTCTCCAACCTTAACAAACCTCATTAGACCTAAACTATATTACCTTCGCAAAGATCTATTTCATTCAACAAAATCCTACCTAAACAAATTACAGTATAACACATAAAGAAGGGGAAAATAGAGAGCAATCCACAAGTTCCTATTTTTGGCCTCTAAACTGGAAGCATGCTTTTCAAGCTTCAAGATCCCCTTATTTAGCTTACTATTCTCCAACTCCAACTCAATGTTATTCTGCTACAACCTAGGTTCAAATTTTCCCTTTTGAATTTCTTTCAATTTGGCTTCGGCCTTTTCAATTCTCCTCATTAGAATCGGTATCACCAGTCTTGCCTGCTCAAAAAGGGGTTCATAGACCCAGAACCACAACCCACATCCTCTGTTTCCCTTATAACATTAAGTGAATCAACGACCCAGATTTTTATCCGTTAAGGACAGTTTGGTAACCATTGGACGACCGCACTTGCAATGAAATTCCTCCATTGTAGTAGTTTCCGACATCGATCGATTAGGGTTGTGGCTTTAATTCGTTGAATTTGTTGTTAATTTTCGGATTGAGCTTTTTAGGGTTCGTGGAATAATTCGATTTGTGGCTAATTTTATGTTTAAATTGGGTTTTAATGAGTTAGCCGTTGAAAATAAGTGAAGTACCAATTTTACCCCTCAAGGTTGACGTCATCGATGCGTCATTTAGTCGAATAGTGACGTCTTTTGACTGAGATAGGTCAGAGTGAAAGTTCACACCGTCGAGTGTAACAAAAATGAAAGTTTGGACTGTAAATTGTAAAAAACAAAAAAAAAATGGATAGGTAACTACAATACGGGCCAAAGTTTGGATAGGTAACTGAAATTTTCCCTTTTCTTACAAAGGAGTGCACGAAATAAAGTATGTCAAAAATTTTGATATAAAACACTCATGGCTCGTGTTAGTAGTTTGGAACACAAAAATGTTTACATTTGACAAATGTAAGTTATGATTCATTTACATTACAAATTAGAGAACTACTAAAGCGTATGGCCCCTAAACTAAAAATCTTAATTAGCTAGGGATAAGCATGTGTAATGTGTATATACTTGAGGAAATAGTTTTTCTCCATAATCGTAAAATCACTCATAATTCTTAATTTACAATTTAATAGTTTTCATTTTGGCAATATTTCAATATCAGTTAGTCGTTTTCTTAATTGTCTTCCTTATTTGGCAAGTTCACATCCAGGCCCCTAAAGATCGTTGTTAACCAAGGCTTCACTATATAATGCGCATGGATTGTCTCACTCACTCACTTTTCCCATAGTTAGATTTGGTAACAACTTTCTCTCAAGTTCCAATCGTTCAATCTGGAGGATTTGATTGTACATTTTGTTCTTTAATTGTTCTTCACAAATGTTGATGAATTTCTATTTCAACTATGCTCAATTCATAATGGTATCACTCGCTTAGTTTCAATCATCTTCCATTGTTAATCTCCTCCTACGATCGAGGACCATCTACTCTCTCGATCGTTGATTATTTTCTTTCTCGCGATTTCATCTTCTCTCGCGCGAACTCTCTTTTTTCTCTGATATCAATTTTCTATTCAAAAATCGACAATGACATGCCATGCTACTTCATCAACTACTGTTATAACTTACAATCCGAGTGCATATTCTTCGACGTTGTACTACTGAGGATTGCACGATCCCACTAGAGTGTCGACCATCACATTTCAGTTTAACGGAACAAACTATGTTTTCTTATGTAGAAGCATTCAGCTTTGCATGTAAAGAATAAAATCCAGTTCATTAACCCCACCTATAACTCTTGAATATGATGTTGTTAATCATGTTTGATGGATCCGCGCCAATAATCTGGTGTTATCTTGTCTAGTGAATTCAATTTCAAAAGAATTGCAAAAACAATTTGGTGTTCTATGATACAACATTGATCTCGGGAATGAACTTAAGACTGCATACAATCGCATCAGTGGATCGCGTAATCGCATCAGTGGATCGCGTGTGTATCAACCACATAAATCATTATCTATCCTTGCATAGGATAATTCTTCAATGACCAGATATTGTAGTAATTTCGAGTACTCTATGGTGAGTATTGTAGTCAAATACCTATAATCTTATAAGTGCACGTGTGAAGTGAACAAACGCATGACTAATCTACAATAATATGACTATATTCCAAATTATTTTGATTGGATTAAATGATTTCTATGCGACTTTGAGAAGTCACATCTTGTTGATCACTCCATTATATGGCCTTTCAAAAGTATGCTCAATGTTGTTGTAAGAACAATATCATAGAATTATATCTTTTGCTAATGGAACTCCTATCTTTTTGCCATGTTTAGTCGCAATAGGAATTCTCAAGATTCAAATTATAGGTCGGGTTACAACAATACCAATCCATCCGTAGTGAACACACAAGGAAACTAGAATTCCGCTCAGATTAATCCTCAGGGTTACAATGGTAAAGGTGGTAAACGTCCTTACTCTGAAGAGAAAATGAAGGTTAGGTGTAGTCATTGTGGTTATGTTGGTCACAATGTGGATTCTTGTTTTCAAATTGTTGGTTATCCCTATGGTTATGAAGAACCAAAAGGCAAAATAATGAATCATGCTCATTCTGCGAATTTGGTTAATGCCATTAAGGTTTCTGCCCAAGTCAGTCTATTGCTTCTAATATGTCTACTTAGAAAGAGTTGTTTGAGAAATTATTTGTCTTCTGACAATGTTAGGTTTATTTTTACTCACGCTACAACGTCTGATAAGCCTTAAAACGTTTTTGCAACCTCAATTGTTGGTATTTCTAAACCCTCTTCTTCAGTTTTGAACACTCATGCCAGGAAGAACAAGGTCAATATGAGTTCCTGGATCCTTGATACATGAGTTACTAATTATATGGTTTTATATTTGGATACTTTCATTGAACCCCTATATCTATTATCATTCATTTTCCCAATCAGATTGTTACTTATGCATCTCATATTGGTTGTGTTATGTTATTTAACAATAGAATTCTCAGAGGTGCTACGTATGTTCCTCATTTCAAATCAAAACCTCTTATTTATATATAAATTACCTAATTCTAAAAACATATATGTGATTTTTAAGTCATTTGCAGGAAAAAAACCATGATAAGGATTATTGGTTCTGCAAAGCTCATTGACAACCTTTGTGTGCTAGATTCGTTAAACTTTGATAATAAGCCTTGTAACAGTCATGTCCGTTGTAATTTTGTAAAGACAAATTCTAACATCTGGCACATGATATTTGATCATTTACCTTCTGCTAAACTTTCTCTTATACAAGGTATTGATATTCCTACTTGTAACAAACATTTTCCTTGTAGTGCTTTTCATTCTGCAAAATATAAAATACTTCAATTTCGTATCAGTACAACTGTTTCCTCTAACATTTTTGAGTTATTGTGTTGTGATGTTTGGGGTCCTTTTGTAGTAACATCCCATGATGGTTACAGGTACTTCCTTACTGTTGTAATCATGTAGATGATTACAGTACACGTGCATGGGTATTTATTTTAAAAACACAAGTCTTAATTTCTCAAACATCTCACCGAGTTTGATACATTAGTCCATAATCAGTTTTCTTGCAAAATCAAATGCATTAGAACTGGTATTGGCAGTAAGTTCATTCTCAAGTGTTTTTATTCCAAACTAGGAATCATGCATCAGAAAAGTTGTGTAGAAATACCTCAACATAATGGTGGTGTTGAGAGGAAGCACCAACATCTGTTAAAAGTGGCTAGAGAATTGAGCTTTCAATGCAAGTAGATTACTTAGGGATTGTATCTCTACAACAGCTTTTTTGATAAATAGTTCTCCATCAAGAGTCATCAATAACAAATTATTTTCAATAAAAAATTATTTTCAATAAAAATCCTGACTATACTCTCATTAAAATATTTGGTATCTACTTCAATTTTAATAGCACACAGACAAAATTTTGATTCTAGGGCAACAAACTGTGTCTTCTATGGTCATCCCCAAGGCAAAAAAAAACAAAAAAACAAAAGCTATCCTATCATGGATCTCAACACCTATAGGTTACTTATATCCAAAAATATCATGTTATTTTATGAAACTGCCTTCCTTTTTGCATATACATCATTGAAGCCTCAAACATTGGTACCACTACAAGTACATCTGGAACTACAGTCAGAAAATCCACAAGACATATCAATGCCCCCATCATATATCCATATTTATGAATAATCTCTACTTCACTCACTCCACAAAACCAACTCTACAAATGAATTTGAAACAAGGAAAACAATATCCTTTTGTTCCGAACCTATCCTCACAGTTTTTATCTCACAAATAATTGAACCAAAATCATTTACTCAGGCTAATAAAGATCTTGGATGGAGATTAGCAATGAAGAGAGAGTTGGATACTCTTGAAAATACTCAAAGTTGTGAGCTAACTACTCTACCTCCCAATCACAATTGTATTGGTTGTGTATGCATATTCAAGATTAAATATAAATCAGATGGTTCTATTGAAAGACACTAAGACAAGTTGGTTGCAAAAGGTTACACACAATAGAAAAGGTTGGAGTACTTGGATTCCTTCTCTCCAGTAGCCAATATCACTACTGTCAGAACCATCTTAGCTCTTACGACTTCTAACATCTAGTATTTGCATCAATTAAATGTCAATAATGCATTTTTTCATGGGTATTTGAATGAAAAAACTACATGAAACCTCCATCTGGTTATTGTCTCCAACTGAAGTTTGCCTTCTTAAGTAGAGTCTCTATGGCCTTAAACAAACTTCAATATAATGGTTTCATAAGCTCACATCACGCCTCGTTGACTATGGTTTCACACAAACTATTTTCGTTCCTCTTTGTTTATCAAATGAAACACTAACAACCTGATTATTCTCTATGTGTATGTAAATGATATTATATTAACATGCATTGATCTCTATGAAATCAACCAAATCGAGGCTCATCTTGATGAGAATTTCACAATAAAGGACTTAAGACAACTCAAATACACTCGAGGTGTTGAGATTGCCCGCAATAAAGAAGGGATTAGCTTGTGTCGAAAAAGAAATGCCTTGGACAATTTATTATATTTAGGATACCTTGGTTGCAAGCCATGCCAATGTACCAACATATTCAAATATAAAACTTAAAAATTCTTATTTCTCAACTACCTGATCCTACTACATACAAGAGATTGGTTGGAAGATTGTTGTACTTAACAATCACACGACCATATTTGGGTTGCGGCATCTAGTGCCTAACTCAATACATCTCCAAACCAAAAACCTCATACCTTGTTGTTGCTCACATGATACTAAGATATCTTAAATTCTCACTAGGTAAAGAGTTATTTTATTCATCAAAATCAGAACCTAAACTAAAATATTTTTGAAAGTAATTGTGCCACTAATCCTATCACAAGAAGGAGTGTCAAGTGATATCCTGTCTATTTAGGAGACCCCCTCATCTCCTGAGAAGCGGAAAAGCAACCAACCATTAGTAGATCCTCCACTAAAGCAGAATACAGGGCAATTGCAACCACTACATGTAAAACAACTTGGCTCAATCAACTCCTCATTGGAATGCAAGTCAAACAGACCAAGATTCCTCTAGTCATCACTGACAATAAAAGAGTTATGTGCATCGCGAACAACCTCGTTCACCATGAATGTATGAAGCATATCCAAATCAATTGTCATTTCATGTCAAAAAAGGTGCAAGCCAGATCAAGATTGTTCTTATCTCCAAAAACGTTTTAACTAAGCCACTATCCCTTGGTCCATTAAACATTGTGATGTTATGGGCGTTTTAAACATCTACGCGCATCTTGAGGTGGTGTTTATAATTTAATCATTTCTATTTTTGGCAACACTAAACACATCGGGTTAGTTGTTTTCTTAACTGCTTTTCTTATTTGGCAAGTTCACGTTGAGTGTACTGAAGACGGTTGTAAATCAAGGCTAACCGAGGCTCCACTATATAATGCACACGGATTACCTTACACACTTTTTGTGCAGTCAGATTTTGTAACAACTTTATCTCAAGTTCTAATCATTCAGTTTGTGCGATTAGCTTATACAATTTGTTTTTAAATTGTATGTTGATGAGTTTCGATTTCAGTTCTGCACAATTCATGAATAATTACAACAATAAAAGTCGTTGTTGTTTCAAAACGTTTGTAAGACTAAAATTCATTAATCCCACCATTATTGATTGCTCAAGTGATGATTTGACAGCTTTAATTAGTTGCCACGGAGTCATATATCTCTAGTCTTTAGTATAGTATACTAATCATTGATCTTATGGTTGTACTTGTCGTTTGTACTGTAATTAATATGTATATTGGATAGAATATCTTACTTCCCTTAATTATAATATAGAATATATTTGATATCTATCTATTCTTAATTACGGATTCTTGTTGTATTTAGATTAGATCTTTCCGTAATTATGTTTGTACATGTTGTTGTATAAATACCCTTTTTACAATTAATAAGATCATCACTTTCTCACAACTCTTATATGGTATCATCGAGTCATTAATTTCTCTTTCGAGATTTTCTCTTCGATCTGATGACAAACCCCGACGGAACGCCTGATGTGATCTCCAGTCCCTCTACTGGATCAACATTATCGTTCGACTCCGCGGCGCATCAGTTCTTCCCCTTGACGTCGCCGGCATCAGGTGGGGACTCCCTTATCCCAATTAATGCCCACCATCATCTCCCAATTCATCTCGATCGGAACAACTTTACGACATGGCATTTCCAAGTTCACCATCTATTTTACGAGTATGGCTTGTTTGGCTTCATTGATGGTACAAACCCCTACCGGCCGCCTAGTTCAACCTCTGAATCCATGGTTGCGCACGTTCTTTGGACTCGTGAGGACTTCCTGATTATATCAGCGCTATTTGGCTCGATCTCTGGTGACATCGCCTGTCTTATCTCCAACGCCAAAACATCGGTTGAATATTGGTCCACGCTGCAGCGTGTGTATGCCAACAAGTCTTGTTCGCGTGTTATGCAATTAAAAGATAACCTAAACTCAATGAGAATTTGATCCAAATTTTTATCTAAATTTCTTCAGGCAGTGAAATCCAAGCCTGATCAACTAGCCATCATTGATGGGCCCTTGAAGAATGACGACATCACACTCTATGTTCTCAACTAATTAGGGTCTGAATATTGGGATATTGTTGGTCCTATTCATGTACGTGAATCTCCCATTCAAGTAGTTAAGCTTTATTATCTATTGGTTGGTCATGAGGGATATCTACGTCGCCTTGAATCTAAGAATGCCAAGCTTGTTGCAGCTGCTAATATGGTTGATTCACACTTTCGGGGTCGCAACAATAATACATGTGGTCGTGGTCGTAACAATTCTAGTGGTCGTGGTAAATCCTACAATGGTGCTCGTGGTCATCATGACTCCCGGCCTCCAAATCAGCAAACGCACAACCAGCACATCTTTACGTCCACTCGTTCTCAGATTGTGAGTCAACTTTGCAATATTTCAGGGCATGGCGCTCGCACTTGCCGCTGCTTTGGTCATCGTAATGCCAACTATGCTTTGTCTCCTTCGTCAGATGAACAAGATAACACGGATTAGTTAGTGGACTTGGGTGCATCTAACAGTTTGTCGTCTGACATGCATAATTTATCAGTCCATTCAGAGTATGATGGTCCTGATCAAGTAGTTACGGCTGGTGGTACAGGTTTGGCTATTTCACATACCGGGTCATCTCGTATTTTATTTCGTGGTCGCATTCTTACTCTTAATAACATATTATACATTCTTTTTTCTCGGTGTAATCTATTATCTGCCCACCAGTTCATGAAAGTGAACAATGTTTATATTTTTTTTCATCCTTCTCACTTTGTTATTAAGGATCACAACACCGGGACTAGCTTGGTTCAAGGACCGTGTGTTGATGGCGTATATCAAATTCGGTTGCCTCGTCCTTTGACTTCCGCTATCTCTGTTTTGATTAGTGAACAAGTTAATCAAGATTTCTAGCATGATCGTCTGGTTCACCCCTCTACTCACATTGGTTCTTTAGCTTTTCGCAAGTTTTCTTTACCTTGTACTTCGGATTCTTCGAAGATGGGCAGTTGCAACTCATGTTTATTGAATAAAAGCCAGAATCTTGTTTTTTATAATTCGCCGCTTGTTTCAAATAATGTCTTGCACTACGTATATGGTGATGTCTAGGGACTGGCATCCACTGTTTCTGTGAATGGGTATCGTTACTATTTGATTCTAGTGGATCACTTCACTAAATATTGTTGGTTTTCTCCTATGGTTGCAGAATTTGATGTTTCCAAGATCTTTACAGAGTTTCGTTTATTAGTGAAAAAAACAATTTGAGCGCCCAATGCGGAATATCTACTCTAATAATGGATGGGAGTTTATTGCACTTCGTTGTTATTTCCTATCTAATGGAATTAGCTGGCTTACAACGGCGCCACACACACCTCAATAGAATGGTACAAGTGGACGTCGTCACAGCGTTGTTGTCACTATAGGCCGTGTGCTTATAACTCACGCAAATCTACCGCCGGATTATTGGGAGTTTGCTTTTAGCACAGTTTATATTAGTCTAATAGGCTCCCAGCACCTATTCTTCAGCATCTTTCTCCATTTGAAGCTATTTTTGGTCAGCCACCAAATTATCTTAAACATATCCATTTTGTTGAGTCCACCTTTTCGCGAGTCTCTTTCGAGACCTTATCAGTCAGTAGCAATCCGGGTTCAAGTCTCCACATACCTATTCTTCTATCGCCGATTTCTAACTTGTTGCCCCAGTGCCCAGCTCAACCTTCTCTTTCAATGTTGGCAATAATGTTGGGGTAACATTGGAACTAGACATTTTGGCACCTATCTCTTCTCGTTACACAACTGAACCTTTTGTTACCAATGTTGGGAATAATGTTGGGGTAACATTGGAAATAGAAACTTTGGCCCTTGTCTCTTCTAGTTACCTAGTTGTACCTTATGTTCTTGATGTTGGGGTAACATTGGAAATAGAGACTTTGTCCCTTGTCTCTTCTCGTCACACAGATCCTCCTATTACTATGGAGCCTTTACTAGTTGGGGATCGGGCTCATCATATGATAACCCACTCTTGCAACAATACTCTCAAGCCAAATAATATTAACCTTGTGACAAAGCACCCAGTTGTTGGTCCCCTCGAGCTCTTTTGCGCTTCTCAAGCATTGACTGGTCCTAAATGCGTGATGCCTTGGATGAAGAATTCACTGCCTTGACTAAGCAGGGCACTTAGACGCTTGTACCTCTGCCCCATGATTGCTCCATTATTAGCACAAAATGGGTTTTTATATCAAACGCCATCCAAATGGTTCCATAAAGAAGTACAAGGCTCAACTTGTTGCCAAGGGGTTTAATCAACGTCCCAGGCTTGACTATAAGAAGACATTCAGTCCAGTCATAAAGTAGGTCACCATTCGCACCATTACTTCCTTGGCTATGACTCATGGATGCTCGTTGCGCCAATTGGATGTAAGTAATGGTTTCTTACATGGGAATCTCACTAAAATTGTTTACATGCGGTGGCCCTCGGGTTATGTTGATAAAACGGTTCCAAATCATGTTTGTTTATTACACAAGTCAATTTATGATCTGAAACAAGCGTTGCATGCTTGGTATCTCGAATTTAGTGCCGCTCTTCAGTCTCTCGGTTTTGTTCAGACAAAATTCGACACATCTCTTTTCGTTTATCTTGGTAAGGGTGTTCGGCTTCATGTTCTTGTATACGTGGACTACATTATTATCACAGGTTCATGTGATTCCATGATCTCGTCTGTTATTGCTAGTCTCAGTCACTATTTTACGGTTAAGGACATGGGCACTCTCACTTATTTCTTGGGGATTGAGGTGGTTTGCGGTAAGGAAGGTTTATTCATTTCCAACATAAATATGTACTTGATCTTTTGAGGCGCCACAATATGGATGGCACTAAGCCCCTTGCTAAGCCCATGACCTCCAATCTTCCAGCAGTATCCTCTTCGGTTGATGTCAATCCCATGGCCTATCGTCAAACTAATTGGGGGCTACAATATCTTACTCTCACACGCTCGGATATTGCATTTTCGGTCAATCGTATTGCTCAACAAATGGTTAACCCTGATTCTACGAATTGGTCTGCCTTGAAGCGTGTTCTTCGCTATCTCAAAGGTACAATATCGCATGGTATTTTGCTTCGACGCTTGAGCTCTCTTGCCCTCACGGTGTTTAGCGATTCGGATTGGGCTGGCGACACGCTTAGTGGCACGTCGCCCACTGCCTACTTAGTGTTCATTGGTTCAAATCCCATCTCTTGGTCTTCCCACAAGCAAAAGGTCGTTTCCCGATCGTCGACGAAGGCATAATATCAGGCCTTAGCTTCCACGTTGGTTGAAGTACGATGTCTCCAACATCTGTTTGGTGAGCTCGGTTTTACCCTTCCCTCTGTGCCTATTATCCGCTGCGAGAATATGGGTGCTCTTCGGCTTTCCTTACATCCGGTCCAACATTCTTAGAAGCATATTTTCGTCGACCTTCACTTTGCTCGTGACATAGTCTCTAAAGGTCTCCTTAAAGTGTCGTATGTGAATACACTTGATCAATTGGCTGATCGTATTACGAAGCCCCTTGCACGTTCTTGGTTTCTCTTGTTGCACTCCAAAATTTTGGTTGCTGATGGAACATCTATTTTGTGGGGCGTGTTAAATAGAATTTCTTACTTCCCTTAATTATAAAATAGAATATCTTTGATATCTATGTTATCCTTAATTACGAATTTTTGTTGTATTTAAATTAGATCTTTTTGTAATTATTTTTTACATGTAGCTCTATAAATACCTTTTTTTACAATTAATAAAATCATCACTTTTTCACAACTCTGATATACTTCTTATAGCTTTTCATCTTAAAATTAAATTACGAATGCAGGCTCAAATTTGTTTCTTCGTCAGTTTTCATTTGGCATTTTTCGTTTTCTTTTTCTGTTTTTTGTCGTTTCTTTTAACAAAATTAACGTCTTTTCAAATTAGTTAGGCAGGCCCCAATTATATGACATGAAGTTTTGCCGTTTCAGACCTAAAACGTGACTTGGAATTAGATCATGATTTGGATGAGTAAAGGTGAAAACGATCTGGCATATCCCAGTTCAATGCATGCGCCCATAGTGATAGGATAAGTCAATGACTCGTGCAATCAAAGGACTAATTATTTTAACAACGGTATTGAACTTTTTCATAAAATTATTGGTTAAACATTAAACTTAATTAATTCATCAACTTTTGCACCAAATTATGTACGTCTTTATATAGCATACATCGCAAAAATAAAAGAGGAAAAAATCGAAATTGAACACAATGTTCTAGTTACAGTTTTCATCTTTTATTGTGTATTTGTTTTTTTTGTCCTTTATTGTGTATTTTATTATAATTTTGGTCATCTGAAAGAAATTTGAGCCAAAAATATCATGTCGGAGCACGTGCCGCCCTAAAATCAGTTTTTTAGAATTTTTCACAAGCAAATTCACACATTGGAACGCCAATTTTAATTTTTTTTTTTTTAAATTCTGACCCGTCCGATCCGAACAATCCGGTCAAATCGGGGGATGGGTCAGAATTTAAAATAAAAAAACTAAAAATTGAAACCGGCATTTTTCACATGTGAATTTGCATGTGGGAATTTTAACAAAAAAAATTGAATTTTGGCCGACTAGTGCTCCCATGTGACATTTTCGACTCAAATTTTTTCCAGATGACCAAAATCGTAACGAAATACACAATAAAGGACCAATAAAAAACAAGGACACAATAAAGGACGAAAACTATAACCAGGACACAATAAAGGACTAGTTTCGATGACATATTGGATCAAGAACTAGTCAAACCCAAAAAACTATCCGCAAGTACATATGGCAAATTAAGTGTACATGTATAAACTAAATTAAGTCAGGAAAATCAAATATAAAATTATAATCCCACAAAAATAAAGGTAACCTACACTTCTCAACCATTACATTAAATTATAACACACATGTTGGAGAAAAATCAACAAACAAAAACACAAAACCAATAACTTCTACAAATGCCTTTACACACTTCATATGTATATATATATAGATCTTGACATGCTAGTTTTGTTTCTTGCACTGTGAAGGATATGTAATAAGTAATCTAAATCAAACTTTAATTGATCAATGCTTAGGGCACTGGTAACACTTGGTGAAGAGGCCAAATGTGTTAATCTGATGGACGAAATTGACAATGCTTGCCCACCCTCCAAATCCAAAACCAACAATAAAAACCCATACCACCACAAATATGTTCATCACGTACATTCCAGCCCACCCTCCAATACGTTTTGGAGGCCCCTCCACAGCATTCTGATGAGAAAGAGACATAGAGTCATTAATCTATAAATATACGCTACATCTATATGTTGCATAGATACGAATACAATCGTAGAGGTTATTTAATACCTCACACATACAGATGCAGAACACAAAAAAAAATTAAACTAATTATAGATTGTATGACATGGATACGGTATCGATTTTAGTAGTAATATTAATATATATTACTCACTGATATGGGCAATTTAATTTGCAGTACTTAAAATTTAATCTAGAATGCTTCAAAAATTAGTTCTACATAAAATACAGTTTTCACCAATCCATTATTAGACATTTGCAGGCGCCCTTTTGCGCTGGTGAAAACCTTTACCAACATTTGCAGGCGCCCTTTTGCGCTGGTGAAAACCTTTACCAACACTACCCTAGCACTGGTGTTGTTTGTGATAGGGATCCATACACCAGCGATGTATTTTGGGTTATTGTAATAATATGTTGGTGGTGCATGTATTGTGTGCCGAACTTTTTTACCAGCACTTACAAGAGGTGATGAAAGGCGCTGGGATGGGCAAATTTCTTGAAGTGTAGTCTCAATTCATTCTTAAATTGTAAGCACGATCATCTAAGTATACTCTAATTAAGAAAATGTTTGCAGCATAGAAGATGCAGAAGTATCAAAGTATATTTCTATGATGTTTTAAAAGAAGTACTAGCTAGATAAAACACTAGATGATTTTTCAAAGAATATATGCAGTATAAATAGCAATTGTAACTAATGGTGAAATGTCATTGATATTTGCGGGTTATAAAGTTATTCATTGACAATATCAACAACCTAACTCTTTATCTTTCTTTCTTTTGCTTTTCAATTCATGTCTGGTGACTCTTGTCTATTTCTAAGCTGCCTAACATTTTGAAAAGTGCTACTCAAGCTATTCCAAAAGATGGTTGTACATATCCATCTAATTATCCTTAGCCACTATTAGAAAAAGTGTATCCCCTCAAGCCTATCGAGAATTTTAAAAAACAAAATTGTTTCTTGATGTATTTACGGACCCATATACATATTTCAGAAAGTATATATATGTCCTCATGAATCCAAAGATTCCATAAATCAAAACCTCAATATTTTCAGATAATATTGATTACTTTATAATTATTAAGCTACGAGAAAGTTGAGCAATAATAGGGATGGTATTGTTTTTTACTATATAGAAACGAAACATAAAAGTACTTTTCACGTTGATTTCATCAGCAGCATTTTCCTTTCCCGAAAAAATTCAAATCGACGTGAAAAGTTTTAAAATTTAACAGACCCAAATAACATGTAATGAAATCGAGATTATGTCATTCATGGTCAAAATTACATATACGTACCTCTCTTGCTGAAGCAGAAGCAAAAGTGATCATATGTGCCATGGCAGGAATTATGTACACGGTAAAGCTGACTAGAAGTGATCCCACTGTTGAATTGATAGGACCAAAAAATGGGAAAATTATTGCTAAGAACCAAATTGGAATCACCACCGGTAGTCTTGTTAGGGCACGCTTGAACAAGCTTTTGGTCTCGTGTATTCCAATGAATTTCTCCCACACAAAGTATAGAGGTGTGCACGCAAATCCAAATGTTATAAACTGAAATTCAAAATTTTCATTATTTAAGCATATGTGAAGACAATTGTTGAAAAATTATAATGTAACAAATTCGTTTGACAAATATTTCACATTCTCGCTTATATAATTAGGATACAAATAAAAAAAAACAACATTAAATCCCTAATCTTGCATACCAACTTTTTCGTGGAGATTTTGTTAGGATATACGTAAATATATCGGGGTTTATCTGTTTATCTTATTTTTTGGTCTGAATTTCGATAAGAAACCATTTTGTTGGTATACCTGATGAATGAGCATGAGGACAACAGCAGTGTCTCTAAATCCAGTTCTTGGTAGCAATGCTAACGCATTAGAATGATTAAGGAGCAAATCTCCGAAAGCCCAATAAACAGCACTGGCCGACGGTAGGGTTAGTGTTAGCACGTAAATTGTTGCTAACAAGTATATTAGCTTGAACTTTTGTGGCTTCCACATTGCGTGCATTATTTCCCTGAAATACAATTAAAAAAAAACAAAAAAAACATATAATTAGTTTTAAATTAAGTCATTGATTCAAATTAAATCATGAATACACATGTCTAATTTGTGGTTTGATCTAACGTGCACGCTATAACTTTTTTTTATGTTAACTTTACAGGTGACAACTTCTTATACGTGGGATGGTGGTGGTGTGATTTCAAATTTGTTAGAACTAGAAAATGCCTTATGCAGAGAGATAGAATTCAGCACGCTCAATCACGTGCAAGTTGAAATGAACATATGGGTCATATTACGCGTGTCAAAAATAGAAAAGTCCAACATCCACACATGAATAAACTTTGATACCATATTAGTATTAGAGTTCCTCATATTTTCCGTAAAGGTATCATTAGAGAGTAAGATAAGAGTGTATGTATATACATAAAGTATAAATTAATTTCCAAGGGATCATGTAAAATAGAATTCAACAAAATTCAGAAAATCTATTTTGCTTGAGCTAGCTTTATCATATTGTTGCATCTTAGAGCTCAATAATTTAATTGATCGTAGATAATTGACATATCTCAATGTTCTATATATGGTAGCAAAGACTTCAATTAAATTAACATCCACGTGGACTTAGGTTCGACATATAATTAAATTTATTTTGTATTCAAAATAAAGAAAATTAAACAAAATCTAATAAAATCTATTCTGTATTCAAAAACGAATAAAATAATCACACATTTTTTCCAGGGAAGCATGTTCCTATCCCTGAGAAAGTGCTTCCAGCTTTAAATTTATAAGAGTTGTCATGTCCATATTTAGACACAAATACAAAACATCAACAGTATACTATTGAATACATGCACGACTACAAACAAGTACAAAACAAAGATGTGTAAAATATCCGTAATAATAATATAAAATCAAATACGGTAAAATTTTATGTCGGAACTCACACTGTGACAGCATGCCCACCAAACGTATAAAGAATGTTTGTAGCCCCAGTAAAGTACAGAACCATTTTGGCTGGTGCCGAGTGCGTCACATCTTCAATCTTCATTGGTTAAAAAACATTTCATTAATATAATTGACATGGTATTTTAATTTATAACTTGACTCAAATCAAGCCAAGGTTCTACTTTAAGAAAGCAATTAGTATTAATTTAATTGAAGAGTACCTGTCCGTGGATGAGGGAGGCTATGGTTAAGTACCATGCAGTGTAAGTGGTCATAATAAGGCCTAAAAATGACCAAATTCTGTAGTTGTGGAATGATGGGATGAAAACAGTGGTGGCACAGCAGGCTCCAAATATGTATGTCCAAGTTCTCTTATCAAGATGGTCATTTATATAATAAATATTACTGCAACAGACCAAAAAGAAAGAAAGAATTAGATTTTGATGATTACAAGAGATATATAAATTAACGGGGTGGCTATATTTACACCACATAAGATTTTCCTCCATGTACAAACTATCTTAGAATCGTAACTATAATTTTATATAAGCTACCTATACTAATTATGATTGTGTAAAACAAAAAGGTTCTATATATCTTTCAAAGCTTTACCCTTTTAATTTGATGCCTCTTTATATGCATGTATTATAAAGTTTCGCCATGCTCTTTTGTAGTAGTTAAACTAAAATCTAGAGGTTGTAGGTGTAATCATGTCATAGTCTAATATACTTCCATGTGCATTACTTAGGAGAAAGTGAATTGTGAAGAAAAATTGCCTTTCACGTGTCATGTAAAAAAAAGGTTGTACCATGACCCAAATTGGCAAAGTTGTACCTTGCACATGCAATGAGCTGAATGACAGATCCAAATAGAAGAAAAGTGCAGTTGAAAAAGAGGCCAATATTTCTCCAGTGTTTTCCTAGCAATCCATCAAGAACTTCGAACCACTGCAAAATTAATCATCTTACACACTTCATCACTTCCAATATATATATAATTAAAAATAATTATATATAATCATCTTACACACTTCATCACTTCCAAAATTAATCATCTTACACACTTCATCACTTCATCTTACACACTTCATCACTTCGATAAATTTGGATATAATAACCCAAAAAAAATAAACCTCATCTAATGGAAAGAGAATCGTTAAAAGGGGATCGTATGGGATAGTAAAATCTGTACTCCTTCATATTTGGTCCAATTTACATAAACCTCCCCTAATGTTTCAGTAATTACGTAGATGCTGCTGAAGCTTCAAAACACGAAATATAGGGGGACTATATCTTCGTCATATTTCTAAATTTGATGCGTGCTTGTACCTCTGCATGTATAGTTTTAAGGGGTGGATAAATGTAGATTTAAAAAATTAAAAAAAAAAAAAAAAGGTACCTGAATGACATGGTTTCTGAAATCAACTTTCTCCCTTTCTTTTCTAGTTCTGTATTCCACATAAAGGACACTGATGAGATAAGCAGTCCAGCTCCCCATCAAGCCATAGAACAGTTGGAACATAATTCCAGACAACATCCCAAGTTGTGAAAATGAATAAGGAAGTGTCAACAACACTTGTGCAACCTATACACACATCCAAAAAATAAAAATAAAAAATGTTATCAATGTTATGTAATAATCTAAATATTAATGTATTCACAAGAGCAGAACAGAATTCCGAGTTCAATGTATGTTTTGGTCTGCTAAATTTTAGAAGTTTTTCCGACATGTTCCACAAGAAAATCTTATATAAAACAGTTGAATTTATAGATCAAAATTTCTAGACGTTTTCAAGAAAAAAAAAAGAAAAAAAGGTACAAAAGTTTCGTTTTTGTAACACATACAAAATTACATTAACACTTTACGAAATATAGCAAACCAGAATGGAAACGTTAATCTATGATTGCATTGGACTTAGAAACTATATATTGTCACATCTGGTTTCGACAGAATCAAAAACAGAAACATTTGGATATTTTTCGAGAAAACGTTCTTAGATCACAAGATTGAAATATTGAAAGAGAAAAATGCGACATGCCTGATTGGAAGCACAGCTGAACCAAGCATCGTAAACTGAGCCACCATGCCAAAAAAGCTTTGATAATTTTGTCTTAGCAGAGTTTGATGTGCCTTCTTCTCCTTCTCGTTCCATTTCGACATAGTTACCGGCAACTACAGTCTCAACTTTCTCTGAAGCCATTGTTGTGATGATGAGAGAAGAGTTTTAGTATGATGAAGGGTAAGAGTTTTAGCGAGGGGTTGTATAAATAGCAATAGAAGTGTGAGGTCTTTCCTTTCTTTGTAAAGCTTCTGTTGTATATTCTTCTTCTTCTTTTTTCTTTTTTAATTTGTTTAGTTCTTTTGTAGTATTTGAAAGAAAAAAATATAATTAAATGAAGGTGACATTTGGATTTGGAGTTTATTCTATCTATAGTTAGTTATAGACTTGTAGTACTTTGTTACTTGTATAATAATGTGTGGGAATTTCTTTGAGCAATGATTGGGGATAATGAGGTAGCCTTATTTCAGGGCTTTAATTTATTTTTAGACAAGTAGTTTGCTATATCGGAAATAGGATTCTCTAGTCGTTTATACTTGTGTATATTTATTTATTTGTTATGTTCCAAATATTGGATTATATTCTGGAGTACGAAGTCCTAGTCCATATGTCATTGGCAGATTATCTTTACTATAATAATGGTTATGCCTCTATATAAATAGTGCAATCTGATGTATTACTGTAATTTGACATGTCAAAAATTAAATAAAAAATATTGATTTGGCGACGCACGCAGGCTTCGTCATGAACAGGGTAAATAAATAATTTTCTATAATTTTATGGACGAATTATTAAAAATGCCCACTAACTTTCACAAAAAAGTTAAAATGCCCGTTTTTTTCGGGCCTGTCAAAAATGTCCGGTATCTTTCATAAAATCTTGCAAAAATGCCCGATTGCCTTATTCGGGCTAAATGTGCCTACGTGGCAGTACAGTGACTGTCAAAAATGCCATGTATCTTTCATATATCAATTGCACTTTGCACCCCAATATATATATAAATAATAAACATATATATAACTATTTTATAAAAATAATAAATATATATATAAATAATAATACTTAACATATATATAAAAATAACAATAAGAATAATAAACATATATATATATATATAATTAAAAAAGGGTCATATATATATATAAACATATATGTAACTATTTTGTAAAAATAGTAATAATATATATATTAATAATAATAATAGTAATAATAAAAAAATAAGAAAAAACACCCCCCTCCTTTCCCCCCCCACCCCCACCCCCCCCCCCTCCTTCCCCGTCGCACCCCCCCCCCCCCTCATTCCCCGTCGCGCCCCACCCCACCCCCACCCTACCCCCCGTCGATTTGCAGCCACCCCCGCTGCAAATCGCGGTGAATCACCGCGATTCGCAGCGGTGTTGCTGCAAATCGCGGTGATGACCGCGATTTGCAGCTGTGGTGGCTGCAAATCGCACCACCACCGCTGCAAATCGCGGTGGTGATGCGATTTGCAGCCACCCCGCTGCAAATCGCGGTGAATCACCGCGATTTGCAGCAACACCGCTACGAATCGCGGTGATTCACCGCGATTTGCAGCAACACCGCTGCGAATCGCGGTGATTCACCGCGATTTGCAGCGGGGTGGCTGCAAATCGGCGGGGGTGGGGTGGGGGGGAGCGCGACGGGGAATGAGGGGGGGTGGGGTGGGGGGGGGGGGGGAGGAGGGGGGCTGGGGGTGGTCAATTTTTTTTTTTTTAAATTTCAGTAGTGAGAAATAGATTTTTTAAAATTTTAGTAATAAAAAATAATTTTTATGATTTTTCCCTTTTTTATATATTTATATATATAATGTTTTTTAATACATAAAGGTATTTTTTTATATATATTATGGATATAAATATATTTATGTTTTACATTTATTAAGATTTAAATTTTTATATATTTTTTTATTTTTAAAAATAGTTATATATATATATATATTTGTTTGTTATTGTTTTTATATATATGTGTTTTATTTTTATAAATGGTTATATATAAATATATATGTTATATATATATATATTAGGGTGCAAAGTGCAATTTATTTTGGGGTGCAAATATAATATTTAGAATTAGAAGGGTTTGTTTGAAAACATTTAGCCCGAATAAGGCCATCGGGCATTTTTGCAAGATTTTATGAAAGATACCGGGCATTTTTGACAGGCCCGAAAAAAATGGGCATTTTAACTTTTTTGTGAAAGTTAGCGGGCATTTTTAATAATTCGTCCTAATTTTATTCATTTATGTGTTCTTATAAATTATCATCATATATAATATAAAAATGATGGTAAAAGAAATTATAAATTTAAATTCTTATTTCTCTAACACACAACGTGCCTTAAAGTCACAACACTTCCTCTCTTTTTCATCACAACTCACAACACTTATTTTGTTAAGTACATGCATTCTAAATGTAGTAGTGACATAACAAGTGATGACACGCAATTTTACACTTAGTTAAGAGTAGGACTAATTTATGTGGTGTTGTTACTGTAGGAATATTTTTCCTGACTCTTTCATTAATTCTCAAAGGTATATATACAATTACAATAAACTTGCAAAGCAAGAATCCTATCTAAGAAAAGATATCTAAAGATATATACAAATATGATACAAATATACTAATACACCCCTACAGTCGAAAACGGAAGGTTCACAAACATTGAGGCTGTTTCTAAAATCATTAAAAAGTACGCGAGGAAGGCCCTTCGTAAAAATATCAGCAGTTTGGTGTCGAGAAGGGACATGAAGAACCCGAACTTCACCACGAGCAACCTTCTCACGAACAAAATGAATGTTCATCTCAATATGTTTGGTGCGTTGATGTTGCACCGGATTATTGGATAAATAGATGGCACTAACATTGTCACAATGAACTATTGTAGCCTTAGAGATTGGAAAATGAAGCTCAAGCAAGAGGTTGCGCACCCAACATGACTCGGAAACAACGTTGGCGACCCCTCTATATTCGGCTTCGGCGCTTGAGCGTGAGAGTGTGGCTTGGCGTTTAGCGGACCAAGAGATAAGATTATCACCAAGATACACACAATAACCCGAAGTCGACCGACGAGTATTCAGACACCCACCCCAATCGGCGTCCGTAATGAGATCAATGCATGCACGTTCGACTTGGAGAGATGAAGGCCGAAGTCGACTGTGACCTGAACGTACCGAATAATTCTTTTCATGGCAGCCATGTGTTCAGTCATAGGAGCATGCATATGAAGGCAAACTTGTTGAACGACGTATGAGATATCCGGACGAGTAAAGGTGAGATACTGCAAAGCACCAGCAAGACTCCGAAATAAGGTCTAATCCGAAAAAGGAGTACTCGAAGAGGCACTAAGCTTGGCCTTAGTGTCAACGGGAGTAGCGGCGAATTTGCATGATGCCATGCCGGCGCGCTCGATAATCTCCAAAGCATATGTCTTTTGAGAAAGAAAAAGACCATCCTTGTAACGTGAGACGGCAATGCCCAAGAAATAGCTTAGGGGACCTAAATCAGTCATAGCAAACTCCGCAAAAAGACGAGACATAAGAGAGCAACATAGAGAATCTGAAAAGGCAGTAAGCACAATATCATCAACATACAATAAGAGGAACGCAAGATCCGAGCTATGACGATAAATAGACAAAGAATGATCTGACTTACTGTGCGTGAACCTAATAGTGCATGCAAAATCAGCGAACCGCTGATACCACGCGCGGGGCACCTATTTCAGTCCATAGAGCGACTTCTTCAACAAGCAAACATGATCAGGATAATTCGGATCTCGAAATCCCAACGGATGTTGTATATACACGGTCTCCTCCAAATTACCGTGAAGAAAAGCGTTCTTGACATCAAGCTGATGTATGCTCCAAGAAAGAGATAGAGCAATACTAAGAACAATCCGTATAGTCGCTGGTTTGACCACGGGGCTGAAAGTGTCAAGATAATCAACGCCAACCTGCTGAGACCTGCCATCACCAACAAGACGAGCTTTGTGGCGCTCAAAAGAACCGTCAGATTTAGATTTATGACGAAAAATCCACATAGAGTGTATCACATTCACATTAGGGGGTCGGGGTACAAGTTCCCAAGTCTTATTTTTAATAAGAGCATTAAACTCATCTAGCATGGCGATTTTCCAATTAGGATCAGATAAAGAAAGCTTGGGATTTTTAAGAAGAGGGGAAGGAGTTATAGTTGAGGTAAGATTAAAGTGGCGTTTGGGAGTAACAATGCCATGCATGCTACGTGTAGACATGGTCCGTGAGGGAGGAGTCGCGGGTAACGGAGCGGTGGGGACCCGAGGCGGAGACGGTGGAGGAGGAGGATTTAGTGTTGGAGGAGAGGGAGGAGAAGGCGGTGTTGGCGGTGGAGCCAAAAGCGGAGAGGGCAGCGTCGCGGGGTGGAGGCGGCGGGGAGATAGGCGGCCCGGGTTGGAGGAGATGAGGGTTGAGATTAGGGTTTAAGATAGGGTGGAGATAATCGTCCAAGAAGTGATAAGAGGACGGTTGGGGAGAGAAGTGTTTGGCAAAGGGAAATTGACTTTCATCAAAGACAACGTGCCATGAGAGAATGACCCTATTTTTCTTTAAGTCATAACACTTGTAACCCCGATGATTGGAAGGGTACCCTAAGAATACACAAGGGGGTCGAGCGGGCGTGGAGTTTATGGATGGTAGGGGAGGGAGATAGAGGATAGCATAAGCACCGGAAAACCCAGAGATGGGAGTAAGAGGGATCCCGATGATAGAGGAGTTGAGTGGGAGACTTATTTTTGAGAAGCTTAGATGGCGTAATGTTTAGGAGGTATGTGGCCATGTTTAAGGCGTGATGCCAAAAGAAAGGAGGGAGAGATGCATGATGGAGGAGAGTGCAAATCATATTATTGATGGAACGAAGTTTTCTTTCGGCTTTACCATTTTGAGAGGAGGTGTGAGAGCAAGAAAACCGAAATTGCATGCCAAATTTATTACAAAATGAGTGAAATTGGGCATTGTCAAATTTGCGACCATTGTCACATTGAAAACCTTTAATTTTTGTGGAAAATTGTGTGTTAATGAGTGCACTAAAGTTTGAAAAAATAGTGTACACATCGGATTTTTTGCCAATGGGAAAAGTCCACAAAAAATTAGTAAAGTTGTCAAGTAATAGTAAATAATATTTGTGACCCGCGGAACTCAAAATAAGAGATGTCCACAAATCGCTATGCACAATATCAAACGGAGCAAGAGTAGTAGATAAAGAGGAAAAAATGGTAATTGTACTTGTTTACCCAAAACACAAGAATCACAAAAACTTGGACAAAGTGCCATTACATTTAATAAAATTGTCGGAACGAAGAAAAGCTAAGATAGAGGTGCCTGGATGACCAAGGCGGCTATGCCATAAGGGCGAAGAGACGGCGGTAAGGGCAGCTTGTGGAGGTGGGGCACGAGCGGGTAGGGAGGTTGGCAGAGGGTATAAGTCACCATCACTATTGCATCTCAAAATTTGAATGCCATTCATGAGATCCTTCACAGAAAAACCAAAAGGGTCAAATTCAATAGAAACAGAATTATCACGCGTGAGGCGACGAACAGAGATGAGATTCTTAATTAATTTAGGAGCATAGAGAACATTGTTAAGCTTAAGATGATGAAAAGGGGAGGGAAGCACACTATTACCATGACCTTTAATTGGAATATCATGTCCATTACCAACAGTTATATGACGATTAATGCTCGAATTAAAGTAAGGTGAGAGTGTACCATAAGACGTCGTCATGTGAGATGAGGCGCCCGAGTCCATATACCACTGGTCATATGGTTGAGC
The DNA here is from genome assembly GCA_948329865.1 of Linaria vulgaris. Classification (NCBI taxonomy): domain Eukaryota; kingdom Viridiplantae; phylum Streptophyta; class Magnoliopsida; order Lamiales; family Plantaginaceae; genus Linaria; species Linaria vulgaris. Next base: position 5,789,888 of record OX415249.1, on the reverse strand, counting down.
AAGAGTCATAGTATGCATGGCAGCATCAATGTTCGTGAGAACAGAACTCTGAGGAGCGGGAGACGTATGCGCCGCATACGCATGTTGGGGTCGGCTCCCAAGTATGCCTTGTTGTCGCGACGGTGGAGGCGGACGTGGGGTCCAAGTAGTCGTGGGATATGGGCAGGGGGTGCGGTCTACGGAGGCGGCCAATAAGCGTAAGGACCCCATGGTGGCTGGGGGTAGGGTTGCGGTGCGGGTCGGACATGGGTTAGGGTTTCTGCGCCCGCGCTCGCGATTTTCGCGCCCCGCGGTTTCCTCACTGCGAACCGCGTCCGCGGCTACTGGTTCCTCGTGCGGACAACGAGCCACGGCCTGAGATTGGATCCTTGTCGGGTGGAGTGGTGTGGACGAGGGCTGACCCCGCAGCGGTGGTAGAGGCGGCAGTTTGCTTGGATTTGTGCGTCTCCTCAAGAATTAACTGAGAGCGGACCTCGTAGAACGGAGGGAGGGGTTGGACTGCTGGATAAAGGTGGCAACCCCGTCATAGTTCTCGTTGACCCCTGCGATGAGTTGCAACACGAGGCGTTGGTTTGAGACAGGGGCACCAACGCTCGAGAGTTGATCAGTAAGCATCTTAAGCTCTTGACAGTAAGCGAAGATGTTGGGAAAATCATCCATATGAACACGAGTGAATTGATTTTCCAAGTAGACTGCGCGAGAGTTCTCGTTGTCTTGGAAAACTTGCGCTAAGCGGCCCCAAACAATGGCGGCGGTGGAGTTCTTTCGGAAGATGGTGTGCATTAGATTAGTGGATATGGTCCCATAAATCCACTGAAGAACAATAGCATCCAAACGCGACCATAGTTCCTCATCACGAGCGGGAGGAGGGGCGGTCGTGGATTTTTCCGAGCTTGTCGGAGTAGCGGAAGGATCCGCGTCGGCGGTGTTCCGTTGCCTTTTTAAGCGAGGAGTCGAAAACCTTAGGGGGGGCGGCGGATCTTTGAAGGTGGAAGACAGAAAAATATGGTCGAGGACTTGATAGGCCCGACAGTGGATCGTGAACAATTCTACCCATGTGGTGTAGTGTCCCGTTTCCATCTCCAACGTAACGGGGATGAAGTTACGTACGTTTGAGACGGCAAAGACAGAGTGGAATTTTTGATCCGCCATTATGGAAGAGGGCGTGAGGCCGGGAGGGAGAGAGAGAGAGAGAGAGAGAGAGAGGAGAGAGAGGAGAGAGAGAGAGGAGAGAGAGAGAGAGAGAGAGAGAGAGAGAGAGAGAGAGAGAGAGAGAGAGAAGAGAGAGAGAGAGAGAGAGAGAGAGGAGAGAGAGAGATGGCGGCTAGGTCACGAAACTCGTGATACCATGTAAGAAAATATTCCGTGACTCTTTCATTAATTCTCAAAGGTATATATACAATTACAATAAACTTGCAAAGCAAGAATCCTATCTAAGGAAAGATATCTAAAATATATATACAAATATGATAAAAAATATACTAATAGTTACAATTTCTCACAATAGTAAAATGTTTTCGAGTACAGAAAATCATGGATCAAATTTTCTAAACATTTTCTCAAAGAAAGGTAATGAAAAAATTTTAATTTCGACTATGCCAAAACAAAACCTAAATATTTTCTAAGTCTACTAAATTACTTATTTTTAGTGGTATGAAACGTGTACCAAAAATCGAACTTAGATTCATGACCCCTATGATTAGGAAGCTCACTAGGTCAACATAAAGTATGTAATTCAGGAAAAAATATTTTGTACAAACGTTGCATGATTGACGTGGTACAACTAATGGTTGAGATTAAAAAGAGTTCCCTAAATTATAGGAAATAATCATCCAACTCTCCATTCATACCGTGTATTGGTAGCAATAACCGACTGAATGCACCATCTCATCTTACATCGATTGCACCTATTAATCTCTAGTAATTGAGCTACATATCTTGCTTGCAGTTTATGTATTAAATTTCATTTTCCTTTCATTATTTATTTATTCTAAATAAATTTGGACTTACTGTAACAAGATATTTTTCAAGTCTCCCACTTGCATGTATTAGGTATAGTACTCTTACCCTAAACTCTACATTTCTCTTTGTAGGCCTCACAGTAAGGTCAATATAATGGGCCTAACCTCGCATGATCGCACGAGCGGGGTGGCCCACAGCATGCACCGGCCTCTTTTAAAAGTAGCCCATTATTATTTAATTTATGGCATTGGTATTTAGTCATGTGTATACGCAGCTCCATGGATGTATAAAGGCAGAAAAAAAGGAACAAAAGAAAAAAGAAGTTAATTATAATTATTAATTAATTAGAGTAAAAGGGATTTAGTTATAATTAACCAAATATGGAGAGAATGATTACATAGGGGATAGGGTTTAGTGGTAAACATCATTAGTGCCACACGTGTGACAACTGGATTCACAAAAGGAAGATCGATATAAAAAGTATTCTTTTAACGTTCTATTATTACTTTCGTTTGGAGTTTTTATTAATTAGCATAAACAATTATTTGATTTCTTCTTATGTGTTGCCACTTTTGGTCCCAGTGTAAAGTTATGTCTAATCATTTTCAGCAGTCGTTGTGTTACTTAGGCACATTCAAAAGGTTATTCAAAGTTCGTGTACAATAATTATGACATTTTTTTCTTCAAAAAATAATTGTATCACTCTTCTTAGTCTCTATGTCTAATCATTTTCTGTTTTGTTTCCTTTGGTGTTTGCCTTTTTTACGGAAAAAGATGGTCACTTCTCGACATGGGTGCTATATACTCTACAACTCTAATTTGAGAAAATTACGTGTTATTAATATATATAAATTGTAATATATATAGTAAAAAGAAAATGAACAGACAGGCAAGCTACATAGATATACACCTACATATATATATATATATGCATTAATTACCTCAATATAGAAAAATTGGCAATTTATCCTCTATATTAAAAATATGGCACATTATTCCTCCTGTAAATTAAAAAGGCGGCTTCCCAAGAAAAAAAGAAAAAAAGAAAAAAAAATCACGCAAAACTCTCATATGTGTTATGTTAAATAGACACATCACCTCAAAGTGTAACGCATGGGTTCAACATACCGAGGTAGAACGCCCTTTTTTCTTTTTTTATCAAGGCTATATAATTAATAACGGAGTATAAGGGGTGCTCTAATCCTTACAAGAACAAACTGAAATCCACACGCTCCTTTGGTTTTGCTTCAATTGTACGGTTTTGTCAAACTGCTCATCCTTTCAGTTAGGTATTTTGCACATTTTTTTATCAAGTGAAATTGCAAAATTTTCATTTCACGTGAACTTAGCACAATCATGAAGTTCCTCAAGGCATACTTCCGAGACTAACATTGTAAAAAGTAATTAATTAACAGAATGGAATCGAAATAACTTCATCAGAAAGACTAGGAAAGGAATAAATCTGTCTTTTTCATTACGTACGGTGCTTCCAGTTTCTCTTTCAATGCACGTATTCCTCTACTAAACTTACATAATTAACATGCAATATTTGTACAATTTAATCTTTTATCTCTCCCAATGCCAAAATTTCCAACTTAGAGAGCAAGATAAGAGACATGATGGAATGGAGTAAAAGTCTTCGTTTGCCAATATTATTGGCTTTTATTTTTGTAATTTCAGGTAATCATCCTCATAATATCATTTTCTTATTTAATTTACCTTAAGTCTCAATTATAAGATCAGAAATCATTTGGGACAATGGCTGCATAGTAAATATGTGCATTCCGTGTGATTATTGGTGTGGGTGCAGGATCAGATATGGGAGTATGGCGAAATTAATGACGTTTACGATATTTCATTTCCATAATATTTTTCTAAAAGTTTTTTGATTCAAGATGTGACGATGCATTTAAAAAAAAAAGGAGACGTTAAGTTCGGGTTGAGAGGTTACCTAGCTCTATTTTTTATTTTTTATTTTTTTGAGAAGTTACCTAGCTCTATGAACATGCGGAAATGAAGATTTTAGATAATTACCCATTGTACAAACTTCTAATTGGGTAGTTAAGGTTGTAATTCAAAATATTATGTTGCAAATAACTTGTTATAGTCTATACATAACTCAAAGTATGTCATATATGTTAATACATAAGTTTCAGAATATATATATATATATACAATAATGAATTTCTTTTTGATTGATTAGATTAATGTTTTGTTACATGAGCAGGAGCAAAACTTTCGAACTGTGCAAGAATCTTTACCATAGTAAACAACTGCCGTGAAACAATCTGGCCGGCCGTCACACCCGGCCAGAATTTCAACGGCGGTGGCTTCGTCCTCCGACCCGGCCAGACCATAGTCTTCACCGCACCCATAGCCTGGTCGGGCCGCATATGGGCTCGAACCGGCTGCAACTTTGACCAAAACGGCAACGGCACGTGTCAAACCGGCGCCTGCGGCACATCCCTCAAGTGCGGCGCATCCGGCAAACCGCCTGTTTCCTTGGCCGAGTTCACGCTAGCAAGCCTCGACTACTACGATGTCAGCCTCGTCGACGGCTTCAACTTGCCGTTGCGCGTGACGCCGCTCAATGGCAGGGGAAATTGCAGCGTTGCGGGCTGCGAATCAGATTTGCGCACGAATTGCCCAACGGAGTTGGCAGTGAGAGGAGGCGGAAGGACAGTGGCTTGTCGAAGCGCATGCGATGTTTTCAATACAGACGAGTATTGTTGTAGAGGGGTGTATGGGAACCCCGTGACTTGTCAGCCGACGTATTATTCAAAGAGGTTTAAGGAGGCGTGCCCAACTGCTTATAGTTACGCGTACGATGACCCGACGAGCATTTTTACGTGCTCAGGGACGGACTATGTCGTTTCCTTCTGCGGGACGAGGTAAGGAAAACAATAAGTATTCTTCTACTCGATTCCTTGCCCGATTAGATAGACGTTGATTATATATTTATATTCAAAAAGAACTGAACTTCTTGTTTTCTTTCTACAGGACGCAACCAGTGTGCACATACCATAGTAACAAACTGATTTGCAGTGGATCTATGGGGTTAAAGCCATCAACTGGCAAATGGTGGATCATGATGATTCTTTGCTTGACAATTGCAAGTGTTCTACATAAGAAGACTTATTAGCAGCTGATCTACTTTTTTTACCTGCAAATTAAATTATTTTAGATCTTTTGTAAAGTAATAGTTTTTATAGCATTCAACATTCTTCAATCTTATTTATACAGAATGATTTTCAAATTGTCCGAAGAAACACTAAAGATAACAAAAGATGATTCCAATGAAGCTGCCGTTGCTGCAATTTACATTTGTTATTATATATTCTACAAATAATTCCCAGAAGAATATCTCACTAAATTCCACACTGTGTATAAATAAATGCAACATTAATACTCAAAATTTCAGAGTCCACATTCATCCTAGTAGTACATGGAATCAAAATGCGTAAGTATGAAGAAAGGAGTATCTTACAGCTAAAGAATATATATAGCCTTCATCTCCTACTACCGGAGACCGTAGCCTTGTTTAAGTTGGAAAGTTCTTCAACGAGCTTCCTCTCTTCCGCACTTGGTCGTTCCGGAATCTCAACTTGCACTTTAACCAACTGGTCACCCCTCATGTTATTTCTGTTCACAAGGGGTACACCTCTTTTAGCCATAACAAGCGTCGTACCTGGTTGAGTCCCGGCTGGGATTCTTAGGTCCACCATACCATCGACCGTTGGCACATTCATCGTTATTCCTAAAATGGCATCTACATAAGAAATCTTACTAGTGAAAAGAATGTTGGTATCTTCCCGTTTCAAAATGGGATCCGAAAGAACTTTGATATTGACAAACAGATCACCCGATGGACCCCCAAGGCGACCCACATTTCCTTCCGAGTGGACCCTCAATCGGCTACCATTATCTACACCTGCCGGAACTTTTAAGCTTATTCGCTTAGATTTTTTTGCTCGACCATCGCCGCGGCATTTGTTACAAGGAGTAGATAATTGCCCGGTTCCGTCACAATTAGGACAAGTTGTGACTTGTTGGAAGATGCCCAATGGGGTTCTTGCGGAAGAGAGGACTTGACCTTGACCACCGCACGTGCTGCATCTCGAGGATTTGGTTCCGGGTTTTGACCCAGATCCGTCGCAGGAACCACAGCTCTCAAGACGGGTTATATCAATCTCTTTCTCAATACCGAATATGGCCTCTTCGAAGTTTAGGACAAGATTATGGATTTGGTCTTCGCCTTGTGTGGCTCGGATGCGAGAATCTCTTCCTCCAAAGCCCCTGCCGCCACCCATGCCACCCATGCCTTCAAATAACGACTCAAACATATCAAAAGCGTTGCTGAAATCCTGTTGCGAGAAGGGCAATATTAGAATGTCAGTACGCTACTACAACTCAGTATGCGGGCGTTTTTTACTTTGTGACAACGAAGCATAAAAATAATTTTCAATTATTTCTAATGTTTACGAAACATATTGAAAAGCTCTGGGAAAATTACAATTTTTTTTTACACACCAGACCAAAACATATACTGAAACCAAAAGTTTGTCCACGGAAACACTTACCCCCATACCCGCGCCGGCGCCTTTAAGCCCATCCTCCCCGTACGTGTCATAAATGGAACGTGTCTCATCATCTGATAAAACCTGTTATAGTAGTTATACATTATGAAATCCTAAACACTCCCGCCATTACTCTTGAGTAAAAAAATACTCCACTGAACAAAGATCAAAGATTTAACCTCATAAGCATTGCTCAGCTCCTTGAATTTTTCTTCCGCTCCAGGTTCTCTACAGTTGATATGCAACAATTTTCAAATTTCGAATGTCTCATGCTCTCTTCTAATATATAACACATATAACCAACTTTAAGAGACCTTCACAGGTTCCGTACAAAAGTGATGACACTCGTGCATACATTCATTATCATGATAAAGATTCATATACGGTGGAGCTAATGTGCTGTATAGTTTTGACATGAACTTTTTCCAGTAAGATAAATCCATGTTTAACGACCTACGGTTTAATTCCTGCGCAATATCCAGTTTTGCAAAAAAAAAAAAAAAGATGTATTCAGAGCAGACGCCTCCGAACAAGCTAGCACACTTAATGGGAAACCCAAAAATATGCCATCATTTGCACCAAAGATGATCATTAAGCTGGAAAACTAACTTAGTAATTAGGCCTTCCAACTAAATTAATTTATAGACATAAATTTCTAAAAGGTTTACATCTAGTCCTCGTGCATTTCAAATCTATTTATCTTGACGCTTAATATTTTCCACAATGTTCCATTCCATTCCGCTCACATACAATCAATGTCCTTGTGCGCGCAGTTCAGAAATAACAGCATTCATTTTTAAACGTCAACAAAACCAGAAAAAAAAATGATAGTAATTGAAAGATAATTAAAGTGAAAGTGGCATCAGTACTTACTTGTTCACATCAGGATGATAACTCCGAGCAAGCTTTCGATATGCTGAGGGAGAAGTTAAAAAAAAAAAAAAAAAAAAAAAAAAAAAAAAATCTTAATTCAGATTCTTATAAAAACACTAGTCAGGAATTTAGGTAATTATGTATACTGAATGAAAATGGAAATGAATCCAAAATTTCAGCTCCCATGGTGATGACCAGTGGTAAAATAACCTATAACACGAACCTGATTCTATTATGCTTGAAGAACCAAAAGACAATACAACATATTCTTCTTCACAAATGTAAAGTTCATCATTGACCAAAGAGACTACGGAAGGTTGTATTTGATGTTTAATCAATAATTATGCGACGAAGGCAAAAAAAATTAAGAGACTTGCATCTTGATAGAGGATAATGTAGATAATAAGGAAAAATGATAATCCACATTGCCGGTTGACCTTATCAAGGGAAATGATAATCTTGAACTAACATAAGATAGAAAGTACTAGCATTACTATCAACAACTTAACGAAGATACTGTGCTTTTCTACATGGACAATACTCGTGGCAACAAGTAAAGAATAAAACTTTTCTGGAAAGAGGTCAGGCATACTCACTACTTTTGATATCCGACTTGCTCGCATTTTTAGACACACCAAGCACTGAATAGTAATCCTGTCGATAAACACACTGTCAGTTTGCATTTCTTTGAAATGCAAGAAAAAAGGGAATGAAGGAAATTAATTCTCCCTTGTCAAGTAACTCGAAGAAAACTATTGCTGTAATATAGCTGCACTACCGATGCTTTAACAAACTTTTATGCGTAAGTCTGTTTATTGTCACAGAAGCATACCGCTGCTGTTTCCTTATGTTATTTTTCCTTTACTTTTTATATGTAGGGCCAGGCAAATATTTGTCAGTTGATGATTATTGATTCGGAGTTACTATGCTTTATGAAAAAATAGAAAGAATGTTCTTTACAACATTTATGAAACAAAACTACTCAAAAGTTTCTTACCCTGCCAGCTCTGACAACAAGACGAGCTACTCTTCTCTGGCATGAACTTTTATATGACACAGAATTGAAAAGCACATGAAGTGATTCTTGCGAAAAGAGCGCCGAACTTTGTGATGCCAATGATCTAATCCTGCCTGCATTACTACACACAAGAAAACAATGAGGGTGATATTTAACTAGATCAGATTTATGGACCTTGGGACGACAACTCTTTTGCCACATCAAGAAAATTATAATATTAATGCATTGATAGGATTATACCCACAAATTAAAATATATGAAGAAGTATGGGCACGAAGTCCACCACAGACCTAAATTGAGTAGGAGTTTTTTTTGTAAAATGATCAACACCATAGACGACAAAGTTTGATGATGCCAGGATATGAATTAGATATTCACTAAATCAAAATATTGGAACTAATCACCGCCTGTCCTTTGGAGGAGCAAAAGAACAATAACAAAAATTCATACAAATGCACATGACTACAAAGCCTGCTGCAGAGACATCCAACTAACACAAGACAAGCCGTGTAAAAAGTGTTTTGGAAATGTTTGGCTGCTTCTAACATACGTTAGCTCTTCCTTATCGCACACAGGATGAAAAGCATTATGTCTACCATTAGAAGATAAAACAAAGTAAACTAAAGAAAATAAAATATAATCAAAAACATATAATATCCGATACGGAAGCAGCATCACTCACACATCCACCAGAATAAGGAAAGATTGATAACAAGGAAAAAATGAGACATAATCTACATTATTCGACGTAAACATTTCAAAAGAAAGATGCTCACCAATATGATGAAGCTGATACGTTATTCGTTACACAGGATGATCGTAGTGTAAAATGAGGCTGAACTCCATTTGGGGTCGCCCATGTACTCCCACAAGAGATTATTGCCATCCAACCCACTACATGTTAGAAAACATAAATGACTCAATCACACCGCCACAACATACGCCTAAAATATCGAATCCAAAATCGTCAACATTACACATAGCCACAAGTTACTACCAACCCAAATTACACGGATAACACAAAATGCTAAAACTATAAATATTTAGTGCAGCCAAGAAAATATATAAGAAAAAACAGGCCTTTGTACAAATTTGTTAAAAAGATTCAAACTTTTTGTTGGTAAAACAAAAGACTCAAACTTTATAAATGGGAATCTCTTGTTTCTGAGTTTTCTGTAGCATAACAAAATCTAGGCACCAAATACCACACAAAATTCATCAGGGGTATTGCTTATTTCAGCTATATTTTAAATACCCTATTCATGAATGTGCACTGTGCTTGTAATAAATTAATAAATGTGGCTATTAAGAGATTGTTACCTCGACTGTTACCGAATGAAAATTGGTGGCCGGAAGTGAAAATACGAGGAGGCCAAATGGAGTTCAGATGTTGTAGCAAAATCCAGCTAAAATCTTTTTCAACGAAGGGGTTAAATTAAATATCTTACAAGGCGGGTCGGGTCGATTAGTTAGTCGAATTCTTTTATGGTTGGTAAGGATCCAACTCAAGCCATGACCCATGCTATCTTTCTATAATTATTTTTTGGAAGAATATGCATTCTTTTGGTTGTTTTGGTGATTAGTTCCATTCCAAATCACAATTTCCGCCACTTTGTAAAGACAAAAGTACCCATTGGAGTTCCACAATTTTTCCACAATTTTGCATGTAAGGTTTTTTACTTTTTTAATAGTGAAAGAAATCGAAAGATTTCATAACACCTTCACGATCTTTTTTCATAACTGGTTTATGTACATGTAATATGTTAGCATATTTTATCGTACTCGCATGTTTACGTGTGACAAAAACGCGACAATGTATAGCTTTCTACTTCGTCGAGTTTAAGGTTGTCATATTTTTTGTATTCGGTCATGCTAATAGAATTATTAACTAGATTCCACACAGATTTTTATTGAAGTAATTAGGATTAAAATACAAACTGATAAGGAAAACAATAAAATTTTGTGTTTAATGCAATTTACCGTCAAGAATCTAGCAATTATTACCTTATGCCAATATAATACAAATTGTAGTAGTGTCACACTACACAATGTATATTAACCAAATTGCATTTCTACGAACATTCAAATCGACATATTAACCACAAACATAACTGAATTCAGTGAAATCTGAAACATAACCATACAAGTTAAAGAATAGTCATAGCAAATTTGTCACTGACATCCACATTCAACCATACAAGGTCTCAAAAAAGTTTAAAAGAGATACGAAATAAATAAATGGTTCATCCAGCATAGAACTTACAAATCTTACCGTCAATCATCATTGTCACAAAGTTTTCCTTCCTTTCATTAGACATCTTTAGAAACAAAGTTGTGTAGACCAGATTATACAAAATCTTTTGGCATACAAATAGACATGTCTCTGGACCAAAGTATACCATCGATTCCCCACCGGTCTTGGATGACGAAGGCTAACCTTGATTCCCATCTTTGTAGCAATGACTTGCATGAATTCTTTTGCCACTAGGACAAAACTAGACAACATCTCGACAATTGGATCGGGGGTAGACACGAAATTGCGACGCTTGATAATCATTACTTAGTACTAATCCATAAAAATGCACATCCTTAAGCAAACAAAATAAAACATCACCAATCGTAAACCTAAAATATTTCCACCCTTCATCGTCATCAACAAGGTTTTGGTCCGTGTAAAGTGTCAGGCGGCATGAAGTTAGTGCTTCGATTACCCTATTGAAATATTTACTACTTGTTAGGCTCGATTAAGTGAAAGCTAGCCCGATCATATTCTTAAATGTGGTGTGCCAAACATCCAAAAACATTGCCACTTGCTCGCTAAGGCCAGACATATTTCGAACCATGTAAACCCCAGATCTTACAATATACAAGGTTTTCTAAAACTGTTTCTATCCATTTGAAACATAGTCTTACAATTACATCAAATTTTCTAGTTGAATTGTTTCTACCGATAAGATCACTCCCGAAATGTATCCAGTAGGTCACAATTAATTCTTGCATTACCAGTTCTTTTATATGAATCTCACTAAGTCATTAAAGACTTATTCCTCGTTTCTTCTGTCCATTCCTCAGGATAAAATTAACATGGCAGCATGGACCAAGTGAACAATTGTTCAAGCGTGCATTTTGGAATATTCGTGTTTTGTCATAAGTGCATAACCATTAAAACAGTCACATTATTTATAATACCAAGACTTTCGTTGTATATATAAAAATATAATTTATAAAACGTGTATGGTTTTGATCCTGAACAAGTGAGACCCCTTCCTATGAGTTGCGTTTTAGTCTCGATTGGGTAAAGTGGGTGGCCACCACTGAACCAACTCGGATCGGAGCATGGCTCGTGGGGGCGGTCGTCACAATGTGGCTAGGATTGAGCAACTCATTTTATTGTAAGAAGAGTGTAGAACATTTTTTTAGCATTTATGGGCGTTAAATTAGATTGATTTGGGTCATTCATTGAGCTCAGCTCCTTGTATACATACCACATGACTTTCACTTTTTCAAACATCAACAAAAACTTTTTAGCTCACTTGCATAGCTTTCATCAATCTTTTTGTCTCTTCTTTTTTCTTCTAAATCTCTCTCTCTCTCTCTCTCTCTCTCTCTCTCTCTCTCTCTCTCTCTCTCTCTCTCTCTCTCTCTCTCTCTGTAACGCCCCTGAATTTCGAGGCTAAACAGTACAATATCATAACAAGAATGACATTTAAAAAAAAAAAACTAATTGTGCAAAACAAGACAATTACAACTGTTACAATAAAGAAAAGGGTGAACTTAATACAAACATTAACTAATTACCCGACAGAACCCACTCTCCACGTTCTTCAAGTCTCGTCCTGGTTGACCTAAAGCTGAAAGGAAGGGGGAAAAACACGCATGCGTGAGATAAAAATCTCAGTGGTGTTTGTGCGTTTGTGTGCAGAGTGAATGACGTGCACTTTTATTTTGATAACAATTGAAAAATAACAATTTGGCACATTGGTCAATTAATCATTCAGGCAGTCACACAGTCGGACAATCAGACAACCAATCGAGAATGAACAGAGGTTCAACCTTAAGTAAACAATACTTATCAATCGTTGCACATGTAAGGAATACATAATCAGTCAGTTCCACATGTATAGAATACATGCTCTTCATTGGCAGTCACACAACGTCATATCAATAAGGGTTTTCAAATTATGCTCATCAATTTCCGATATAAAATAACATACTAATCAGTCAATTCCACATGCACATAGTACATGCTTGTCAATCACAGAAATACTCATGATCATCAATCACCACATGTATAAAATATATACATGCTCAGAATACCACATGCAGAGAGCGCATGCTCGGAATACCACACGCATAAATGCATGCTCAGAAAACCACATGTAGAGTTGCATGCTCAGAATACCACATGTATAGATATACATGCTCGGAACCACCACATGTCAAATAAGACATGCTCGTCAATCACCACATGTCAAAAAAGACATGCTCATCAATACCACACGTCAAAAGAAGACATGCTCGTCGATCAGTACACATAATCAATCAACAAAACAAGTAATCGATCAACAATACAAATACTCAATTAACAGTTCAAGTAATCAGGTAGCATTAGAAGCATTCGATCAACAACGCAAATAATCTACAGTACAAGTTACCAACAATCATTTAAGAAACCAAATTATCACAATGCACTTCAGATCATGTTAAAAATATGTATACGTATATATACTTACTTCTAAGATACATGTATGCACAAACTCTTTTTCATTGAAAATAATATAGTTTTGGAATACGCACCTGAGCATGATTGTGGAGTGAGACAAGTACCACAAAGACGTGATGTTAACGTCTAATTCAAATTTCCTGATGCGTAAAAAAGATTCGATAAGAATACTTATTATAACTCTAATCCTAACTTATACCCATGAATTCTCGAAAATTCTCCTAACTCGTGTTAGTGTAATTACAGTCAATATTGAAATAAAAGGTGTAGTAATGATCTAAAAGCAAACCGTATACTATGTATAGGTGTACATATTAAAAGTAAGCAACTTGGCTTTAAAATAAAGAGTTCCAGGCCTTTTCCTCAAAGTAAGTTAAAATATTTACTAACTAATATCGCCAAATAATAATCTGATACATAATACCACTCGGTTCAACTAATCCAGGGAAGTGATCTTAACTTGATTTTCAAGTATATAATAAGCCGTACAAGTTCATCAAATATTTACGCAACATGATGCCTTAATTTATCAAAATACATATATATGTATTTGGATCCTAAATCTTAATATACTAATATTAAGCATGAGACACAATAATATAATAAAATAATAAAGCTTGATTCTCCTACCCCGTGCATAGATGTTTAAACACTTGAATTGAATTGATCACATGGACTTAATACACCACCCACCCTATTCTACTGTTTTCGATTTAATAAACACTTCCTATGATGTAAATTATATTTTATATATGATAAAACAGTAAATCACTTGACCTATAATAGGGAAGCATGCAAAACAACAACATAACAAAAGAATTACCCCTGGTGCGTGCACGCGACGGCGACGACAAGGAGAAGAACAAAAATATACTACAGGCGTGTGCGTGTGTGTTTTCTCTTGACTATAATAAGTGCCCTAATTCATCTTATTTCCTGGGTTGACAATAGATATTGGATAATGGACGAATTTTATCATGGGCTTAAGAAAATCAATTTAGTTAATTTGAAGCATTAATATTGTATTACAAATAATTAGCACGAATTGGTTATAAAAACATTAATTATGTCAATTTCATAAGTTATGTGTAAACGGGTTTGGAATTATTCCCCATTTTACGAGCAATATTTATAGGGTTGGAACGCCGATCCCGACCCGAGGAGATTGTTGGTTTTTATTGATTTGCGGCTGGACTCGATTTGTTTCGAGATGCCTACGTATCCCTTCCTCGGGAATCAAGCCACTCGTAGTTCTTGTTTTTGGCGTTGGATATTTGGTGTTTGTCGATTTTATCGGATGAATGGGTTTTGTATTTGTTAGAGGAGTTGTCCCTGTGAAGTGTCCGAGGGGGAAAGAAAGAAGTCCGAGGGGAGGAGGGAAAGTTTTCTTCTCTTTGAGAAAGAAAGGAGTTCCTCCGAGTCGAGGAAAGGAAAAAACTTCCTTCTTTCTATTATTCTTTTTCCCTATTTTTTTCCTCCTCCCGAACTTGTCTTTCTTCTATGGTTCCTGCCCCCTTTTATAGGAGTTTAATCTTGCTCCCTAAGTTTGGAATATGTATTAGTTTAATATTAGTTATTTTTATGTTATTATATGTATTGTCATTTATCTGTTCAAGCAGCACAGTAAGTAACTTATCTATTTAAGTTGTGTCAGCAGACACGTGTTGTATTCTTTGGGTATTAGTCATGTTACCAGGACGAATATAAAATCGTACGCGTAATAATATATTGAGTCGAACATAATCCGGGTAGTATTTTAGTTATAAATCCGGCCGATAACTGTGTGCCGTGATTTACGATATACGAATAGTATAATTTTTTAACGAAGTAAACCGGTATTTAAACCGTGTTATAATGCGGTGTTATTTATAAATATAAATCATATAATAATATACCGAGTAATTTCGGTAATTGAATAATCGCTTATTTTAAGCAGGTGATTTTCTATCCTGTTAACAAAGCCCCCCAGTTTTTAGTGCAGTCGGTTATTATGACTGCACTAGAAACTCAAAAAGTCGAGAGTTACGAGTATCGCGGATTTTTTAGAGAGGTATCGTAGCCTCTCGTAACGAGGTCGTTTAAGGCATTAGTTCTGAGCCTTTTAAAGTGTTGTCTTTCTCGCTTTTTCTGGTCGGAGATATGTATGTCCGATAATAGCTATTAACATTTTTAACGTTTCTTTTGAGGTATCGTAGAATTATTTAGAACCTTGTAGGTCCTTGTCGGTTATCGTATCGTGAATGTCTCGTAGATCCTTGAAAGGCATCCGAGTCTCCTATAGGACTCGGAAAGCCTCGGTAAGGTATCGGGGAACTATTTTGGGGTATCGTAGACTTTCTTCGTTCGATGTTTATATATGTTTAATACAAGCCCCCCCCCCCCCCCAGTTTTTTGCTTGCCTTTGAAGAGGTGAGGGGTATATCGTGGTTGCCTTCTTCAAGGCGAGAGGTTTTCTATTTCCGATGCCTTCGTTGAGGCATGTCTTCGTTGGGTCTTTTCATCGGGAGCATATGTTCCTCATCGGGAGTGGGACAATAGTGTCGCCATGCCTCTTCGGGTATCACGTCGTACCGCATCGGGTATGTGACACTCGGTGGGCCTCCTCATCGGGAGTGTGACGAAAGTATCGTCATGCCTCTTCGGGTATCACGTCGTACCGCATCGGGTATGTGACACTCGGTGGGCCTCCTCATCGGGAGTGTGACAAAAGTATCGTCATGCCTCTTCGGGTATCACGTCGTACCGCATCGGGTATGTGACACTCGGTGGGCCTCCTCATCGGGAGTGTGACGAAAGTATCATCATGCCTCTTCGGGTATCACGTCGTACCGCATCGGGTATGTGACACTCGGTGGGCCTCCTCATCGGGAGTGTGACGAAAGTATCGTCATGCCTCTTCGGGTATCACATCGTACCGCATCGGGTATATGACACTCGGTAGGCCTCCTCATCGGGAGTGGGACGATAGTATCGTTATGCCTCTTCGGGTATCACGTCGTACCGCATCGGGTGTGTGACACTCGGTAGGCCTCCTCATCGGGAGTGGGACGATAGTATCGTCATGCCTCTTCGGGTATCACGTCGTACCGCATCGGGTATGTGACACTCGGTGGGCCTCCTCATCGGGAGTGGGACGATAGTATCGTCCAAGGGGATAATCCCTATTTTAGGGTTAACATTTTAGTTAATCCCTTATTTATTTTTAGAATTTTGAACTTTTTACTTCGCATTTAGCATTTGTAATTACTTTCATGTTTTGTAGGCATTTTTTCGAGGAGTCCTTGGCTTTGGATCTTTCGTTCTACTTTGCCTTTTCCGTGCTAATATTCATCATAACTTTTCAGCACTTATAAATACTTGGACCCTCTCCTTTAATTGTAGGATTTAAGATTGAGTTTAAAGAGATGGGATAGGATCCCATTCTGACTAGCCAAGCAAATTATTTAGCATGATGTGTCTGTTTGTTGTGCAAACTTTGGAGATTTTTCTCTGAATAAAGGTATCACCGACACGTAATCGCGACTATAATAGAGCTTGGACAGCTCAAGCTTAACTCGGTTATCCAAGGAAAGGTTCCTAAGTATACAAATAGGTGCTTAAAGTTTATTGAATATTCTCACTTACTTTCAAAAAATCTTTTCCGCTGAGTTGTTTACTCATTTCTTTCTTCGGGGAGTTTTACATTCCTGTTATTTTGCGCAGGCAATGCCTTGGAAAATATTTTACAGTTTATTTGTTCACGGCCGCGCGGTCCTCGGAGTAGGGTCTTCCTACTCGGAGGGGGAGAGGGCGGTCTAGGACGTTGGCTGCGATTCTGCCTCGCCCTCCTCGTGGGAGTTCATATGCTCCCAAGGAGGATGAGATTTTTGAAGAGGACCAACCGTCCGAGGGGGATGATGTTCTTAAAGATGTGACCGATGCATCCGAGGATTAGGATCATAATCTGATGGAGGAGGATAGCTCTACTTTACGGCTTTATTTGCTTATAAATCTTTTTGTGGATATTCCCTTAATATATATATTCGGATTAGTGAATGTTTTCACCTAATCCTAATAGTTTCCGTTGCAAGCTTTCACTTTTGGAATTTGCTTGTTTGGAAAGGTAAAGTTATGTCTCGTTGTTGAATTTTATACTTTAGAGTATAAGTTTATCGAAATCAAAATTGCATAAGAGGTTCGTAGCACTTATCTGGAGTCCAGGTCGTTCCGTGCATGCCAATTCGTTATCGTCAAGCAATTTTCCTCGGAACTCCGCTCGGAATGGCGTTCGTTAGGCTTCATCCGAGGGGTTGTTGGCTATCGGAGGGAACTCTTCGGGAGTTCCGACTATAATATCTGCATATAGCTTAAGCAAAAATAGCCAACTTTGCTCGAAGTTTCCTTCGGCGGAGTCAGTGTTCAAAAATATGTAGAGCATAGTCCATATTTTAAGCACGAAGACCTCATGGATTATAGATTTTGGGTATATTTATACTCTCTTCGTGTTTTCGATGGAAGAACTATTTATCTCATGATAAAATTATACAACAATCTTGGTGAATGGGTACGTATTCCTCGTAAAGTCCGAGAGTAAGACCCGTTGTATTTGGTTTGGGAAGAAATACATACTGGCAATAATTCGCATTTTTCCGCCATATTTAGAGAGTTTTTGATTCCTCGTGTAAATACCCGTGAATCACTCTCGATTTCCCGCGTGGGTAGCCGTAGTCATCGTATTTTATATATATATATATATATATATATATATATATATATATATATATATATATATATATTCTTTGACTCCTTTGGGGGTGGTCACCTGCGAACCTCGTGGTCGGGGTCGTTGCGAGCTTCCCGTTTACCTCGTGGGTAGGGGTTGTCGCGTGCTCCAGTTTTGAGTGTTCGTAAGTGCCATGCCCTTAGAGTGCTTAGTCCTTGTTCCGATGCTCCAAGCTACCACACTTAGAAAAGTTCGATTTCATCCACGGATACTTGCGAGTATCATAAGAGGTTAATAAACTTTACTCTTAAATCTAGGCTTTAGTATTGTTATAAAGCAATGGAAGCTTGTCCCACTGGTATGAGCAGGAAATTTTAATAAAGAGGTCTCGTGTTCGAACTCCTCTCGGAGCAGTCTCTTCTCTTTATTCTATTTTTCTGTTGAAAATAGCAAAAAATAAAATTTTTCTATCCCAATATCAGGGATTCGACTCGAGATACCGAAGAGGGCAATGCCCATTTTTGGTTATATTGTTGGCCTTTTTACTATATATTATAAAGCCTCAAGAGATAAAAAAGTTTGAGAGGCACGGGTGGGGGATTCGAACCCGGGTCATCGGGGAAAAGAGTCCTCGGAGGGTTGTTCCGATACCATTAGGCTATGCCCATTTTGATGATGATTTTTTCATTCATTTATTTCACTCTTTTTTTTATTATTATTTATTTATTTTTCGCTGGAAAAAGCAAAAAATAAAATGCAAATTTCCGATCGCTGCCTCAAGGATTCGAACTCGAGTGATTGGGGAACAAAGCCCTCGGAGTAAACCACTGGGCTGCAAGCTTCTCTTGGATATGATACGGTTATTGTTTTTTATATATCATAGTAATAACCTTAATGGAAAAAAAAAATATATTGTGTTGCCACAAGAGGCATTCGAACCCCCGACCTCATAGAAGACAGCACTCGAAGAGACTCTCCGATACCACTGAGCTGCGCCCACTTTTGGTTATAACAAGATTATTTCTGCTATATATCCAAAAGCAGTACCTTAAAAAAATAAAAATATATGCTTCGGAGGGGGATCGATCTCGGGCCCTTCAGGTAAAGGCCTCGGAGAGTTGCTCCGAGGACCACTGGACCACGTCTAGCTTTTGTATATAACCAGATCTTTATTTATTTTTATTACATTATGGCTGCATTTTAATTAAAAAAAAAAAATCTGCTCGGAGATAGGATCGAACTCGGGTGCTGTATGTAGATGCCCTCGGAGAGCAGCTCCGAGGACCGCTGGAGCAGCCCCATTTTTGTTTAACAACAAGAGACTTTTTTTTTATTATTATAAAATGATGGCAGCAAAATAGAAAATTCCTCGTGAATGGGATTCGAACACGGGTATCCTCGGAGAGATGTTCTACAAGGACCACTGGACCAGCTCTACTTCTTGTTTACGAAAGACTTTTTATTATTTTTATTATAATATGGAAGCGTTTTAATAAAAAAAAAATGCTATCGGAGGTGGGAATTGATCCCGGGTTACCCGGAAAAACGCCCTCGGATAGCTTCTCCGAGGCCACTGGGCTATGGCTGCTTTTGTTAATAAGGTGATTATGTATGTTACATATCACGTAACAAGGTTTTAATAACAAAAAAAAAAACTATCGGACTTGGAATTCGATCCCGAGAACTTCAGGTAAAGGCCCTCGGAGCAGCTCTCCGAGGACCATTGGGCTATCTATTTTTGTTGTTAATAACAAAAAGTTTTTGCTACATATATGTAGTAGTCCTAATAACCAAAAAAATAAAGCCATCGGAAGCAGAATTCGAACTCGGGTCACCTGAGTAGATGCCCTCGGAGAGGGCTCTGACCACTGGACCAGCCCATGTTTTTGTTTATAACAAGAAACGTTTTTATTTTATTATGATATTATGGCTCTCCTTAAAAAAAAAAAAAAGGCCTCGGAGGTAGGACTCGAACCCGGGTCCTCGGAGAGAGGTTCTCGGAGATACTCTCCGAGGACCACTGGGCTACATCTCTCTTTTGGTTTATAAAAGATAATTTTTTTTCTTTATTATAACAACCCTCGGATAAATGTTTTTGTTTTTTTATTATTATTATTATTTTATTTTTTTCTGGCTTTGCTGTCCCGTTCTTTTTTTTTTTTTTTTTGATTAAATTTTTTTTTATGCATGTTAGGCCACATGTCCAACATTTTTTTTAAAGGAGACATGTGTCTCTTTCAAAGCTTAATTTAATCACTAAGAGAGACGTGACTCCCCTTTCTTCTCTTTCTTTTATTTCTTTTCTTCTTCTTCTCCGTTCATTCTTTTCTCTTCTTCTTCTCTGTTAATTCTTTCTCTTTTCTTCTTCTTAGTTTTCTCCTTTTATTTCATTCTTCATTTGCAGATTTTCTCTACAACTCTCAAGCAGTAGGCCAAAGAACCCACTTCTGCCCAAGTTTATTTACAAGTCTTTTACAGACTTCGTATATATACACTTATATATATACGTATATAGCAATTTAGAAAATATTATGATTTTCAAGGAGATATCCAAGATTGGAATCGAATCACGCAATTGTGGAGAAAGAAAAACTTAGCTTCGGAGCGTATCGCCTCGTGGCAGTAGTAACTGTTCTCCGTTTTGATCTTGGCGGCGATCCCCTCGGGCTTTCTCAAGGATTCAACGACGTTTCCCACAGACGACGCCATCTTGTAAACGGGTTTGGAATTATTCCCCATTTTACTAGCAATATTTATAGGGTTGGAACGCCGATCCCGACCCGAGGAGATTGTTGGTTTTTATTGATTTGCGGCTGGACTCGATTTGTTTCGAGATGCCTACGTATCCCTTCCTCGGGAATCAAGCCACTCGTAGTTCTTGTTTTTGGCGTTGGATATTTGGTGTTTGTCGATTTTATCGGATGAATGGGTTTTGTATTTGTTAGAGGAGTTGTCCCTGTGAAGTGTCCGAGGGGGAAAGAAAGAAGTCCGAGGGGAGGAGGGAAAGTTTTCTTCTCTTTGAGAAAGAAAGGAGTTCCTCCGAGTCGAGGAAAGGAAAAAACTTCCTTCTTTCTATTATTCTTTTTCCCTATTTTTTCCCTCCTCCCGAACTTGTCTTTCTTCTATGGTTCCTGCCCCCTTTTATAGGAGTTTAATCTTGCTCCCTAAGTTTGGAATATGTATTAGTTTAATATTAGTTATTTTTATGTTATTATATGTATTGTCATTTATCTGTTCAAGCAGCACAGTAAGTAACTTATCTATTTAAGTTGTGTCAGCAGACACGTGTTGTATTCTTTGGGTATTAGTCATGTTACCAGGACGAATATAAAATCGTACGCGTAATAATATATTGAGTCGAACATAATCCGGGTAGTATTTTAGTTATAAATCCGGCCGATAACTGTGTGCCGTGATTTACGATATACGAATAGTATAATTTTTTAACGAAGTAAACCGGTATTTAAACCGTGTTATAATGCGGTGTTATTTATAAATATAAATCATATAATAATATACCGAGTAATTTCGGTAATTGAATAATCGCTTATTTTAAGCAGGTGATTTTCTATCCTGTTAACATTATGCATTAAGTGTTTGTAATTTTTTGAATTAAATTAGGGAGGTTCTTTGAAAAAACAAAGAAATAATAATAATAGTAATAATAATACGAATTATTACAAAAGTAAAGGTTTCAAAAATCTGGGGCGTTACTCTCTCTCTCTCTATCTCTCTCTGAGATCCCCTTAGCTTTAGAGTTAGGTTGATGGCCCTTAGTAAGCCGCATGTTTTAGCTTATGGGGTGGAAATATTCGAATAAGATAACAAATCAAAGATAACTCAAACATATAGAGATTTCCATTTCACAAAATAGAGCAAAAACAATTAGAGAGAGTTAGCAAAAAAATTACCCTTGAAATTAGTAATGACTAAATATTGTTCATATGTAACTACAAGTGTCTAAAGTTGGGAGGAAATTCCCACGGTATTTTCCATTACCGAGAACCACCTGTAAATTCTTCTATTTTTTATTTTCTTATTGGGAGGCTTGTAAATCAGCTTCAACACGCCAAAAACAGCGATATCAGCCGTGTTCGGCTTCTCACCACTTAGTTAAAAAACGATATAAGTGTATAAACAATAACGTTTTGAAGATCTTATCTAAAAGAGAGATAAACCTAAAAGAATTTCATCCCTCAACTCGTCTTTCCAACATTTAATTATCTTTTCAAGATCTTTGAGGCCATAAATTATCTCGTCTTTTTTATTTAAGGTCTTCAAACAAGTGTTGTTACGATATGTTTTGGCTTCACCCTCGTACACGATACCTACGGTCCAAAGAAAAATCAATCAAAACATGCTAAAAGATAATATGATAATATAAACCGTGTTCGTTGAAAAAAATACCACAAGAGTTGGAGTCTGATACTTCCATGCCACTACGCATGCAAGAGAGTACCCTCAGAGTCAAGTAGTCACCGGGCCAACTACAAAAAAAAAATGAAAAAATAAAATAAAGTTGTACAAAGTTAAAGATGGAGATATATATATTAGTATACCCCCCCCCCCCACATGACAACCCCCCACATGACAACTGCTCAATTGGATAGTACAATATGGGAGCGTTTCAAATTATAAAAAAGCAAAGGGAGCGTCTCTATGGCTACTATATGATTCATTTTTCTATTTATGTGGCATCCTTACTATGTATGAAAATAGGTAAATGAGAATTATGTACTAATCTTCTTCTTAAAAATTCACATTATGCATTGAACTCCAAAATCTATTGCTTTTGGAATTTTGAATGACATGACTAGGCATAAAAATCTAGTAATTGTTTTTTTTGAAATTTAAACTATTTCCATCTTCGTGTTAATTGTGTACCAGTATTGGAAATCACCGAAAAATGTGCACTAGTTTCTATGTGGACGTGCATACGCGAGATTGGATAATTCTCTCTTTAATGTTGAATTTTTGTTTTCTTTCTCTACTTTTGTCGTTGTATTTTGTTTTTCTAGATGTTGTAATAGTAAGAATTGGAGGGTGGTTTGATCATTTTGGTTAAGTTATGCGACAGAGATCTCGAGTGCAAGTCGAGACAACACGTCAGGAAGATTTGCAACGTGATCATATTTTGGCACAATTTGTGGCTCAACTAAAGCTTCTGCACACAACCCCCTCCCCCCCCAACACACACACACACACATACATGTGAACCAAATCATGCTTCCACTTATTCCATACCTACATCATGTCATGTTGACATCCCCACCCACACTATCAATTTTGCTCGACGGCCCACTAACAACCCATTATTCAATTTTTATAAAAGCTATATGCTTGACTTGTCTAATTTTGATGAAACTGGTTCGCTAGATTGGATTTTTCTAGTCGAACAATTGTCCGCTTGATTGGATTTTTCTAGTCGAACAATTGTTCACTTTTTATAGAGTTTCGCTGGATTATTTGCTACCAATTGCCTCAATGTGGACGCAAACAACGATTTAAGTTAGTACAAGTGGATGCACCACATGAACACACCTTTCAGTTGCAAAATTGGGAGAAACTTGATATGGGTTTGGCCACGCGATTTGGGCATTCGTCCTACGAAAATTACGAGGCAACCATTTCCAAATTAAGGCAATTTGGGTATGTGCATGATTTTCAGGAGCAATTTCAATGCATAAGCAATTTTGTCACCGGGTTAAACTCTAAAGCGTTGTTGAATTGTTTCATCTCGGCCATAAGGCACGATATACAACGTGAATTAGCAATTTTAAAACAGACATATATTACGCATGGTATAGGAATGGCAAAGGTCATTGAGTCCAAATTGGAGGACGCGAGATCACAACAATTTTATGCTTGTTGTTAACAGGTTCGGAACGCCATTATCCGTGGTTCAAAGAAAGTAAATGACTATTTGGGAAAAATTACGAAAATATCCTTCCTTTATTTACTGAACTTCTTATTCCGAGGAGCACGAATATGATTTTATGCTTTTCTGGGTGAGTTTTTTTTGTATCCCCCCCTCCTTTTTTTCTCCTTTCCCTTATATAGGTATGGGAGGGAGTATGTGTCACCATGCATGTGGTACAAGTGTAATGTTGCATGTATTACAAGTGTCCTTCTTATAGATAAGGTATATCTTGTTGACAAGGTGCTGACTAGGCTGATCATTATCTTGTCCGAGGGCTACGGGGAGTTCCGAGGGGTTACTTCTTCTGTTTTCTTTCCTTTGATAGGCGGAATCTTCTGTTTTCTTTTCTCCGAGGGGCTGAATTTCACGAGGAGGTTCACTAGTTGAAGTGAAGTGGATGTCCGAGGAGTTTTCTGTTCCGGGGACAGCTATTTCTTCATTGACTTCTTTAGTAAGATTTTCCGAGGGGCAGATTTGTCTCGCCAGGCTTGTAAGGTGGGCTCCGAGGGCATCAATGTGCATGTAAGGCGGTATTCTTGCGTATGGATCCCAGTAGTAGGGATTCCGAGCGTTTCCTGCTATCGTGAGAGTAGTGGCTCCTTCGGGAATCGTTCTCCGAGGGCTTTCTGGTCTTTGTTGAATGACCTCCTTGGTTGGTGCCTTCGGAGTAAGGGAGTTTAGTGGTTGGTGCTTTGAGTAGGACGTTGTTTTGTGAATTTTGGCCTTCGGGATAATGGTTCCGAGGGCTTTGGGAGTGTTCAGCAAGGAAGTATTTTCATATAGTGGTCCCTCTTGGCGCAGTGATGGATATCCGAGTTGCGTGGATCCATCGGGGTTTACTCTTTTTCCGATGCCACGTTGATATCTTATTTTTATTCATCTTGACTTTCCAAGGGACGCTTGGGTGTCCACTCGGGTGTCACGTCGTACCCTAGTAGGATACGTGAGTTCCGAGGGATTCTATTATCTCTTCGGGTGCCACGTCATACCATAGCAATGTATGCGACATACGAGAGTGACGATAGTATCGTCTTTGGGATTAATCCCTAATTTAAGGGTTAATCTTTCATATAATCCCTTATTTATTTTTTAGGGTTAACACTAGCCCCCCCAAATTTCGATCGTTCTCGTAGAGACGAGTGGAATTTTATTTCGTGGCCTTAATAAGGCAAAAGGGGCTTTTTCTTTATTTTTTGGTACTTTTTCCGAGGGCTTAGGATTTTCTCCGTTCTTTTTTATGATTTACGAGGGTATTATATGTATATAAGTATACACTTAAAATACCGTGAAGTAAAATTACCGTTATGTTCTTGGGAAGTAGCGGTTCAGATGGAAAGTTGTTTTTATAACGGCTCTTTCTAGCCGTTAGATGTCTTAAATGTCATTCATTCGTCCGTCCATTAACCTGCAATAACGGCTAGCGCGTGGATTGACACGTCGCTTCCTGAGTGGAGACGTGGGGCGTGGGAAACGGGGCACGTCTTTAATGGCGATCTACTTATAAATATACCCGTCCGTACTCTTTTTCCCCATTCTCTTCGCAAAATCTTTCAATTTTCAAGCTTCCAAATCTTCAATCTTCTCCAATTTTTCTTAAGCAGAAAAGAGTGACTTTAATTCTTCTCAATTTTTTATTCTCTCTTACCCAACTCGTAAAAATCTCTCTCCATCCCAAAAGGTAGATGGCTTCCTCTGTCAACATGTCCTCTGCTGCTGCTGTTTCTGTGGATGCTCCTGTTCCCGTCGCGACTACCGTTCCCCACGTGGGACCTGCTGCCGCTACTCGTAGGAAAAGGGCGACTGTCGCCGAAGGGAGTGGTGCCGCCGCCGCGAAAAAGGCTAGGGTTTCTAAATCGAAGAAACCCCCTCTCCGTGACTTTTCTAAAATTGAGAATGTCCGATCCGTGGTGACCTATGAGCAGGTCACGGATTTATTTGAAGCTACGGGGACTACAATGATGAATGCGACTATTCATATTCCTTCGGAAGACCAAAGGGCGTGCTATCCCCCCGCAGGTATGCTTACCGTGTACTTTGCGCAAGTGAATTACGGGTGGCGCTCGTTTATGCCGTCTTTTTTCTGCGAAGTCTTCAAGACTTGCAAGATTTGTCCGAGTCAGTTGGTCCCCAATGGGTATGCTGCCCTTTGCATTTACGTGTTCTGGTGTATGGTTAAGGGGTACGAGTGCAACGTGGACCATTTTCTGTCTATTTTTGATGTGGGAGTGTCACCCGGGGGATATCCCTTTTATCACGTTCACCATCGGGATCACTCGGCTAATTCTTCAAAGAGGATCCTGGGCGCGACGATAAGCTCGCACGACATTTGGAAGGACAAATTCTTTTACGTGAAGCCCGTCCGAGGGAAGTGGGATGTGCCCTACAAGTGGGGGGAGGGGGTGACTCCAATTCACACTTTGGCTGAGGATATGGTGCTCTCCCCAGTGATTGCCCAGCATGCGCTAATGGAGTCAGAAGACTTTCAATGGCTGTTTGGGAGGGCTGGGCTTCACTTTGTGGTAGGGGTCAATGACAACATGAAGAAGCCGCTTTTTGTTCCGAGTATGTACATGGCGGCTTTCAGTAAGTTTCCTCTTCTTTATTCGCATATTTCTTTTACTCTATATCTATTTCTTTAAGTAGTCTTCCTTATTTTCTATCACCCGTACTAATACGTTTTTGTGTGGTGCAGAGGAGGTTATGGCGAGGTACTATCTGGTACCTGGTTCTGAAGAGGTGGTTCCAGGTGGACACAGCGAGGCTTCCGAGGGGGGAGGTCACGGGGGGGGAGATCACGAGGAGGAAGGTCACGAGGAGGCGGAGGCGCAATCCGAGGAAGCAGGGATGAACGCGGGAGTCGAGGGTGTATACAAGAATATCCCACGTCCCTCTCTATATGCCGAGGGCATATGTCTGGATGTTGCTCCGTTGCGACAGGTGGACCCTAGGTCGGCAATAATCTTGATGCCTTCTTCCGAGTCCAATACTAGCAATCTTCCGAGGAGTTCGCAGGGGGTGCAATCTCCGATAGCCGAGGAGGAAGAATTTTCATCTCCGGGGCCAAATGTCATCTTGGTCTCCTCTCGGGATCCTTCGCCTGCTATTCCGGATCCTTCTCCCCTTCGCCTGCTATTCCGGATCCTTCTCCCCTTCGCCCTCGTAAGCTTCTTATCCTTCTCCGCTTTCTTGACTTTAATATCTTATTTATATTGATTCATTATTCGAATTTCGTTTTATTATTTTAACTGCTTACCTTGCTCTTGTAGAGGTTGATAAGGGGAAGGCTCCAATGTTTCCGGGCGCGGATCTGTTCGCTCAACTACTTCAACCGGACTCGGAGAAGCCATCCGAGGGCCTCGGTCAAGGTCCTACGGACCTACTGAAGGATTTTGAGGCGAAGAAGGAAGTGTGGGATACCCTGCTCCGGGGGGAGGGTCCCTCGACCACTGCAAAAGTTCCGGAAGTGATTACAACGGAAGCAGTGGCCACGACTCCTGCTACGGCTATTCCTTCTCCAATAGGAGACCTCCCGGAGAGGGTTCCCCTGCGGAGGTCAGCTTCCGAGGGGAATTTTTCATCTCAAGTGCCTGAGAAGGAGCCTTCGACTGTAGGGGAGGCATACCATGAGATCCTTCATTTCTTCGGATCTTCTCTTGCTGCACCCGCGGAAGGTTATCAGTTTTTGCGGGCCAGCATGGTCTGGATGGAAACAATTGTAAGTATTAATCCTCTAATCGTTTTATTTTTAAATAATACCCCTGTATCTTTCCTTATGCTTCTCTTCCTGTCTTGTAGTCCAAGAAGACTCGAGAGGTCCTCATTGCAGTAGAGCAGCGCCATTCGAGGGAGGTGGCTGAGTTAGGACCTCTCCGAAGACAGGTGACTTCTCTCCGGGCCCAACTCTATGAGGCCGAGTCAATGAGAGATGTTCTCCGAACGAAGTTGGAGGCCAGCGACTTCGTTTGGAGGGAAGATCAGAGAGCCAAAGAAGTGATGCGGCTCACTTTGCAGAGGATGCAGTCGGCTTACGACAAGCTGGAAGCGTCCGAGGGAGCTGTTCGAGTCCAACTGACTCTTCTGGAGAAGGAGAAGAGGGAATCCGAGGAGCTTCTCCGTGCTCGAGTGGAGGCTCTGGAGAAAGAAAAGTTGGGGTGGTTGGAGCGAGAGCAGGAGCTTCAATCTCGGGTCAAGGAGTTGGTGGATTTGAAGATAGCCAAGATGGTGCCCCAGGAGGAGGTGCAAGCCCGAATCGACGAGGCTGTTCGGTACGCGGCAGTGGAAGCGGAGCGCCAAAGTGCATCTTTGTCCGTTCGGGATTCCCTTGGGCATATGCTATGGGGATGGTTAGAGTGTGCTACCGTAGCCCGTGGAGTAGTGCCCTCGGGGGTGAACTTTGGTAGTCTTTTTGACGTCAAGAAGCTTGTCAAACCGTCTCCTGAGCAGGTTCAAAATCTTCTCGAGATGTATGACGCGGTGATGACACCTAGAGGCTCCCCTGCTCCTCTTCCGACCGCGTCAGATCTTGGGGCTACTGGTTCAAGTAGGATTTCACCTCCACCCCCACCTCCACCGAGTACAGGGATTTAGAATAGGATCCCTTCTTTTTTTTTTCTCCTTTTGTAGCCTTTTCTTATGTTTTTGTAAATTTTTCCGAGAGCTTCTCGGATTTATGAATGAACAATTTGTCCTATTCCTACCTTTCTATTTTGTCTTATTTGTCCATTAGCATGAGATATTAATAAATTATTAGCATGCTTACATATAAAACTTATTCTTTTTACTCTTCTTCAAAAAGATAAGCTAAAGACAAAACCTTTTATCTGCTGACTAAGTATATAACTTAGCAGGTCGTGTCAAATTACATGCAGGCTTAAGAGTTATTTATCCTAATCAAGGACACTCATTAGCACGTGTCATACTCGTAGGAGTGGGTGGGACAGCTCCAGCTTTTTTTTCTCCATATGATTAATTCATCACATATAATATGTTAACAATGGTACGTATACTCATCGTTAAAAGCTATCTTGCTCTAGCAGATAAATCATCTTACTTCCTTCTTTTAGAAATCTACCTTCGTAAGACTTGTTTTCATTCTCATAGTTGTACTCAATACTTTATTTTCGACCTTCGTATAAGAGTAAACAGAAAACTTACTATTAAGGATGATGCCGCCACATCGCAGGCATGGGGGGTCCACATCATCAAGTAGTTCTTCTCGGAGTCGTGTCCGAGTTGGCCCTGGATCCCAGGTTTATAGTGCATCCTCGGAGAGTTCTTCCCCGGGACAGCATAATAGGTTGGTTGAGAATCAAGTGATCATTGGGACAAGTTCGTCTTCAAGGGTGGGGAGTAGGTCATCGTACACGGATTCTCGAAGGATGGACCATATAAGGGATGTGTTTCTAGGTAGAGAACCGTATTCTCTTGCCGACGAGTGTTCTGAATTTAGCTTAATACCTTTGAGCCCCTCAAGGTTGATAGGTCGGGGACGGGTTGGTTCCGCCGTTAGTACTGTGTATGGAGAGTCTATAGTAACTCTTTTTACGGAATTCAATCTGAATTTTAATGATTTTGATGTGATTGTGCCCTCCCCGGACCAGATAGCATATGACCCTCCTCCTGGATTCCTAACTGTCTATTGTGATCAAATGCACTGTGGATTACGGGTGTTTTTTCATCCTTTTCTTCAATCGCTCTTCCAGTATTGGCAAATCTGTCCGAGCCAGTTAACACCCAATTCGTATCGCCTTTTAGTGGGATACGTCTTATGCTGCGAGCTCCTTAACCTTCCCATATCCCCGTATCGGGTGGGGGCAATTTTTATCCTTCGGCCTTGTCCGGATGGAGTCCCCCTTTTCAGCCTGGCCTATCGGGACGTCGAAAAAGCCTTCACTGGTACTTCCAGTCCTCGCACTCGTAGGGGGGACTGGAGGCGGAGGTATTTCTTTGTCCGTTCGAAAGGTTGTTCGGCCCGATCGTGGGGAGTGCCTATCCGATGGGGCTTGGGATACGTTTCGCCCCTATCCGAGACGTTGGGGCGGGAGTGGGAGGAACTAAGTCATTCCGGGTTATTTTCTGGCTCGTACGATATTACCGGTCTGCTTGCGTGTCCTGAGGCTCTTATTCTGGCAGGTCTTCAAGAGGGAGTAAGGAGAGAGAATTCGCCAATTCATCCTCTTCATGGCAATTTCTATTTTCGTAAGTCTGAAGATCTGTCGACTTCTCTTTTATCAACTTATGTGTCCTCGGGATCATCACATACTCTATATTTATCTTATAGGTGCTGAGAAGGCGGCCTTTTCCATAGATCCATTTAATGGTGTTTTTCTAGGGCGAGCTCTACATGGTATGCGGCGGGCGTCAGAAGGCCTTTCCGATACCTTCGTGGCGGTTACGAGGGCTAACTCTTCCTCGGAGAGGCAGGAATCGGGGGGTTCGCCCGTGGCAGCTCCCCCAGTGAGCTTTGTGATCCCTCTCAGGGCCGAAACTCTGATTACGGCACTTTCTCCGATAGACTATCCAGTGCCTCCCTTGGTGTCACGACCCTTTCCTCGGATTTCCGATATCGTGAATGTTGTGGAAGGAGGTCCCGAGCGCGTACCCGTGTCGCTATCCGGAGGGAATCCTCTTCCTGTAGGCTCTTCTTCCGCGGGCGTGGACCCGGGGTTTTCTCCCCTCGGGGAGGTATCGGGGTTTTGCCGAAATTTTCTTAGTGGTCTACTGAATGTTACGGATTGTGAGCTCATGAGGACCCTTCCTTCCTCTCGTCTTCAGGACTTGGTTTGCAAAAACCTATATGAGGTAAATGCTCATTTTATTTGCAAATTTTGGTTACTTACCTTTTATTTTTCCAGTAGTGATCCATTCATCTTCATCTAGATTTATATGGTGCTAGACGCCATCGGATCTCGGGGGTGTTCCTCTTCAGATCCTGGTCTGGTATATCGTCGTCGGGATGAGTTAGAGCATGGTTTGTTGGAAGCTCAGACGGAAATTTCCCGTTTGCAAGAGGAGCATGAAGCTGCTAAAGCGATTCACGAGATGGTCCTTCAGATTGAGAGGGATAAGTCTTGGGAGGTGGAGCGTCAGTTAATGCTAGAGAGAACCCGGGTGACGAGTTTTCAAGCGAGTTTGGAGGAGTTGAAGAGTCAACTTCGTCACTCCGATGAGCAATTATTACAGATAATTCGGGAACGGGATACGGAAACTCATCGGGTGCTAGAGATTACTCGCGCTCATGATGTTGCTTTAGTGGTGGCTCGGGTCCAAGCTGTTTTGGATATCGCGGATCCTTCAACTCTGAGGGAGGCCTTGCAAAAGGAGATGCGCGATCTGGTCCGCATCGGGTACCGACTTGGTACGGATGCGGTTCAATCATTGCTAGAGTGTCCTGGGAACTTAATTATTCCCGAGCTTAATCTTCATCCCATCTTTTCCGAAGATAGTCCCGTGGTTTCCGAGGGCGTTTCATTGGCGGGTCCACTAACCTTATCCGAGGAGCAGCGTCGTCGCCTTATCCGAGAAGGAAAGCGTCCTTTGCGAGAGGAGTAGTTTGTAGTAGGTGGTATTCAACTTGTAGTAGGTGGTCTTTTGGGGTTCGAGGGCTGTTTATCTATAGTAGATGGCTCCTAGGGGTTAGGTTGCTTGTAATGATTTCCTATGTAAGGCTATCACTTTTGTTTTGCAACCATATGTACCCTATCGGATTCGAACGTATCGTAACCATCCACTTATGAACAAACAGTTTTATTTATGTAACAATGAAGATGTTACATTAAGCATAGTACTTTCTAAGATTGAAGGAATTCCACGTGTTACGAAGAGTGGCACCTTCGGAATTGGCAAGTAGATAAGTTGCGGGTCCGACAATTCCCGCTATCTTGTAAGGTCCTTCCCATCGGGGTTCAAGCTTGCCTACGTTTTTGGAGGCTCCAACCCGTTTTAGCACTAAATCACCCACTTGAAAAGTTCGAAGCTTTACCTTAGTATTGTAGTATCGTGCCATCTGAGCTTTGTATTCCTCGTTCCGAATGGCTGCTCGGATTCTCCTCTCTTCTAAGAGATCAAGGGCCAGAGCTAAGTTAGCACTATTGGCCACTTCTTCATATTCTTTGACTCGCCAACTCTCAATTGAAACTTCGGAAGGTACGACTGCTTCACAACCATAGGATAGGCTGAAAGGGGTTTCGCCCGTGGTGGTATTTTGTGTGGTCCGATAGGCCCATAATATGCCGGGTATTTCTTCAACCCATTTGGCTTTGTGCCAGTCGAGTCGAGCCTTCATATTTTTCAGGAGAGTGCGATTAGTTCTCTCAACCTGTCCGTTGGCTTGAGGGTATCCCACCGAAGCAAAACGGTGTTTAATTTCCCAATGATCACACCA
Organism: Linaria vulgaris; assembly: GCA_948329865.1. Lineage (NCBI taxonomy): Eukaryota > Viridiplantae > Streptophyta > Magnoliopsida > Lamiales > Plantaginaceae > Linaria > Linaria vulgaris. The sequence goes on along the minus strand of OX415249.1, from coordinate 5,757,730 downwards.
CTTTTCTAACCCTTGGTCCGTGAATTGCAGACCGTTGTCACTTACTAGGCTCCGAGGGACTCCAAAACGGCACAGAATATTTCTCCACAAGAAGTTAATGACCGCCCCTGCAGTTATTCGCGCTAAGGGCTCCGCCTCTACCCATTTGGTAAAATAGTCTACTGCTACGAGTAAGAACTTCTTTTGACCAGCATCGGGAATAAGTGGACCGACTATGTCTATTCCCCATTTAGCGAAAGGACATGCGGTCAGATGGGGTTCCCACGGAGCCGCGGGTTGATAAATCCGAGGGGCATAAGCTTGGCACGACTTACACTTTTCCGCGTGGTTTTTGCAATCTTTGACCATCGTGGGCCAATAATAACCCTGTCGGATTATTCGTCCGACCATGCTTCCGCCACTGGTATGACTGCCGCACACCCCTTCGTGAGTTTCTGCCAAAACATATTGAGCCTCCTCTTCATTTAAACATCGGGCATGAGGGTAGGAGTACGTCCTTCGGAATAGTATTCCGTCTTTGAGGAAATATCGGATAGTCTTCTTAGACATCATTCGTTGGACGGATTTGTCCTCGGAGTATCCTTCAGGATCTTGTAGGTATGCTTTAATGGGTGTTGTCCAGTTTATCGGAGGATTTGTCATGGTGACACTTACCTCTTCAGGTTCAGTCCTCTCTGATTCGCTCATATGTAACAGAGTGATTTTCCGGGTACGAATGGTGGTCAATTGTGCAGCCATTTTGGACAAGGCATCAGCTTCTCGGTTATTCCCTCGGGGAATCTGCACTAACTGATACTCCTCGAACCATGCCTTGGCCCGATGGACTACTCGGAGATAACTCTGCATTCTTTCTTCTTTGGCTTCATATGTGCCTTGAACTTGCTGCACAACTAACTGAGAGTCGCTATGCAGGCGGACTCTTTGTATTCCGCCTTCCCGAGCAAGCCTCATTCCGATAAGGAGGGCTTCATATTCAACGTCATTGTTGGATACGGGGTAGTCAATTCTAACCGCGAAATGTAGCGCCTCCTCTTCGGCTTCCGTGTTGATCAGGATTACCCCGGCTCCACCATGCGTATTTACGGAGGAACCGTCCACGTAGACATACCAGAGAGGTTCTTTCCTTTCCACTCCGATTCCCGTAAGTTCCACTACAAAGTCTGCTAGCACCTGGGCCTTGATGGAAGGTCTCGGAGCATAGGAGATATCATACTCCGTTAGCTCGACGGCCCATTTTATCAGCCTCCCCGAGGTCTCAGGTTTGTTGAGAATTGCTCGTAGAGGGTGCTTAGTCAGGACAGTGATCGGGTGGGAGAGAAAATATGGGCGCAATTTACGCGCCGTGGTAACTAAAGTGAGTACAAGTTTTTCTATCAGAGTGTACCTGGTTTCCGCTCCGAGGAGAGTTTTACTAACGTAGTAGACCGGATGATGTTCCCCATCGTGCTCTTTGACCAATACCGCCCCGATAGCCTCATCTCCTACGGATAGGTACACGAAGAGCTCTTCCTGGGGTGACGGTTTGACCAGCAAGGGTGGTCTTACCATATAGTTTTTCAATTCCTGGAGAGCTTCTTCACATCGTGGGGTCCATTGAAATTCTTTGATATTCCGAAGGATTTTAAAAAACGGAAGTCCTTTCTCTGCTGATTTGGAGACAAATCGGCTGAGGGAGGCCATTCGCCCTGTCAGTTTCTGCACGTCCCTTATGGATTTCGGGGTTGGTAGCCCAATAATTGCTTCAGCTTTCTCGGGGTTAACTTCTATTCCCTTCTCGGTGACCATGAATCCCAAAAATTTGCCTCCTCGGATACCGAAGGAGCATTTCCGAGGGTTCACCTTCATCCCAAAGCGATCCATGATAACCAACGCTTTCCGCAAATCTTCGGGATGATCTTTCGCGGTACGACTTTTGACGACTGTGTCGTCTACATATACTTCCACAGTTTTTCCGATGAGTCCCGCAAACATGAGATTCACCAGTCGTTGGTATGTAGCTCCTGCGTTCTTAAGTCCAAAGGGCATAACTAGATAGCAAAAAGTACCTGCGTCCGTAATGAAGCTGGTTTTGTCCTGGTCCGGGAATGCCATCGGGATCTGATTGTATCCTTGGTCCCCATCTAGAGTCGACAGGAGTGCGCAACCAGCGGTAGAGTCGACCAATTGGTCTATGCTTGGCAAGGGATAACAGTCCTTTGGGCAAGCATCATTGAGATCGGTAAAGTCAACGCACATCCTCCATCTTCCTCCTGACTTAGGGACCAGGACCACGTTAGCCAGCCACTCAGGATACACGACTTCTCGGATTTGCCGTAGGCTGAGAAGCCGTTGAATTTCTGACCGAATAATCTTGTTGCGTTCGGGTCCCATTCTTCTCTTCTTTTGTTGAATGGGTTTGGCCCCCGGCTTTACATTAAGGAAGTGTTGGCATACCTTATTACTGATTCGTCCGGGGGGGCCTCCTTCCCATGCGAAAAGATGACGAAATTCCTTTAGAACAGATACCAATTGGGTCTCCAATTCGGGTTCCATATTAGTGCCCATCTTGATCGCTCTAGCGGAATTTCCTTCCACGAGTTCTACCATCTTAAGCTCTTCAATGGGTTGGACTCGGGTTTCTTCTACTTTCCGTTTTTTGCCACTATCCGAGGGGTTTCCGTCTTCTTCGGGGAGTAGGGCATTCATTCGGCATTCTCTGGCTCTAGCTTGATTGCCCCGGACTTCTCCGATGCCTGCCAAGGTAGGAAATTTTACCTTAAGGTGGAGGGTAGAGGGGATCGCTTCGAATGACCGAATGGAGGGTCTGCCGCATATAGCGTTGTATGTCCTTGACGAAGCCTCCACCACCCAAAATTTGGTGTGTTCCGTTCTTCGTAGGGCTCCCTCTCCCCACGACATTGGCAGGGTCACAGTTCCGAGGGTGTTACAGGCTTCGCCAGAGAAGCCTACTAGAGGGACTTCAGCCACTTCCAGTTGCTCCTTCTTCAATCCCATGGCTAGATAGGTGGGGAAAAACAAGACATCCTCGGAGCTGCCCATATCTATGAGGATACGCTGGATCTCAAATCCATAGATGGTAGCTTCAATTACCAAAGGGTCTTCGTGGGGGTAGACTACACCTTTCAGGTCTTCGGGTCTGAAAGTGATATTTGGTAACCTAGCCCCTTGAGCGGAGCATACTAGGAGCCCTTGTCCCACTCGTCTGGCTTCTTTGAGATATTTCGTCTTCTTACCCTGGGGTATTCTGGAAATGTCTCCTCCCTCTATCATGTTGATCGTCCGTCCCGAGGAGGGGTTGACCTCATACGTGTCGGGAGGGGGAGGTAGGTTCCGATACCCTGCGGTCCTTTCCCGGGACCGCCACGGAGACGCAACGGTTCTCTCCCGGGGGGATCTTTGACGCTTCCTGGTCTCTTCTTGGGACCTCCTCCGACGTTCCGTGGTTTGTTCCCGTGACTGCTGGTGGAGAGTATCCTTTTCCTCATCAGGTCCTCCTCGGGGCCTTTTCCATACATGTGCTTTGGGCTCTTCGGGATTGTTTCTTTTTAGGTAATTATGCAAATATCCTGCTTCCAGAAGGCGAAGTATTTCTCTTCGCAGGGTAGTACATTCCTCGGTGGTATGTCCATAAGTTTTATGGAATTTACAGTACTTACCCGTATCCTTATCTTTGTTGGGAAGTTGGGCGGGCCGGGGCCAGCGCACTTCTTCGTTGCCCCGCATCACGTTGAGTATTTCCACGGGAGCTAGAGTCATCGGAGGAAGGGGCACAGGTTTAAGGAATTTCTTGACCGTCTCCCCATCGTCCTTCCGAGGGGGTGGTTTCCCTTCTTTGCCCTTCTCTTTGGTTTTAGTTTCCTTTTCAGCCTGCTCGTGACGTTCATTGTCATCCTTCTCCAACCCTCTCTTTGTGTGATCGGCTTCTTCCATAAGAATATGAGTTTCAGCTTGTTGCATAAGTTCATTCATGTCCGTGACATGATTCCCCATCAGGTATCGGAAGAACTCTCCCGCTCGGAGCCCTTGTGTCAGAATGTCGGCCATAATAGTCGGGCTGACGTTCGGAACATCCAGTGCTTCATCCGTGAAGCGTTTTATATATTCCCGAAGAGATTCATCCTTGCGTTGCTTAATAGTAAAAAGATGAGTGGCCGATTTGGGATATCTCCGGTTACAGGCGAAATGACGTACAAACAGGTGAGCCAACCGGTCAAAGTTGGCCACTGAATTGGGTGGGAGATGGGTAAACCAAGATTGGGCTCGTCCTCCGAGGGTAACAGGGAACACTCGGCATAGGACATAGTCCGGGGCGGACGATAGGTCCATTCCTGCCAAATATTGGTGTATATGATCTTGCGGATCTCTCCCATCAGCTTCTCCTGTATATAATGGTACATTAATAGGCCGCATTCCTGAAGGAATCGGAGCAGATGCTATTTCAGGAATGAAGGGAGATATCTTAAACGTCGGATCTTCTTTGGGCCCTACAGTCCTCTTGAGATCTCCTACTTCTTTTCGTAGATCTTCAAGGATTCCCCATAAGGTTGGTTCTCCGTTGGGAGTGATAATAGGGGGGGCCGATATACGGGGAGAGACCTCTCTTCCCTCTGGATTATCCTCGGAGTTTCCAGATGATCATAACGCCTTGGCGTCCTCCGAGGAGTTTCCTGGTACCACGAGATTGGTGTAGGGCATTGTGCGGTTTCCAGGGGGTGATTTCCTTGGTTCAGAGATCCTGGGACGGTTTCCAGGGGAGATTCGAATTCTCGGTGATTAACTCGAGTGGTAACTTCCACTAATCTTTCATAAACAGATCGGGGAACATTAATGAAGTCCCTTTCATCGGAACGGCGATTCGCTACAGTTTCCTCCGAATTGTCCGAATGGGGCGGATAATTTTCGCTGTAAAACAAATTTTCCATAGTGGGTTTGCTTTCTTGAACACGCTCGAGGACAACTTCTATGGCGTTCCCACAGACGGCGCCATTTTGTTAACAGGTTCGGAACGCCATTATCCGTGGTTCAAAGAAAGTAAATGACTATTTGGGAAAAATTACGAAAATATCCTTCCTTTATTTACTGAACTTCTTATTCCGAGGAGCACGAATATGATTTTATGCTTTTCTGGGTGAGTTTTTTTTGTATCCCCCCCTCATTTTTTTCTCCTTTCCCTTATATAGGTATGGGAGGGAGTATGTGTCACCATGCATGTGGTACAAGTGTAATGTTGCATGTATTACAAGTGTCCTTCTTATAGATAAGGTATATCTTGTTGACAAGGTGCTGACTAGGCTGATCATTATCTTGTCCGAGGGCTACGGGGAGTTCCGAGGGGTTACTTCTTCTGTTTTCTTTCCTTTGATAGGCGGAATCTTCTGTTTTCTTTTCTCCGAGGGGCTGAATTTCACGAGGAGGTTCACTAGTTGAAGTGAAGTGGATGTCCGAGGAGTTTTCTGTTCCGGGGACAGCTATTTCTTCATTGACTTCTTTAGTAAGATTTTCCGAGGGGCAGATTTGCCTCGCCAGGCTTGTAAGGTGGGCTCCGAGGGCATCAATGTGCATGTAAGGCGGTATTCTTGCGTATGGATCCCAGTAGTAGGGATTCCGAGCGTTTCCTGCTATCGTGAGAGTAGTGGCTCCTTCGGGAATCGTTCTCCGAGGGCTTTCTGGTCTTTGTTGAATGACCTCCTTGGTTGGTGCCTTCGGAGTAAGGGAGTTTAGTGGTTGGTGCTTTGAGTAGGACGTTGTTTTGTGAATTTTGGCCTTCGGGATAATGGTTCCGAGGGCTTTGGGAGTGTTCAGCAAGGAAGTATTTTCATATAGTGGTCCCTCTTGGCGCAGTGATGGATATCCGAGTCGCGTGGATCCATCGGGGTTTACTATTTTCCCGATGCCACGTTGATATCTTATTTTTATTCATCTTGACTTTCCAAGGGACGCTTGGGTGTCCACTCGGGTGTCACGTCGTACCCTAGTAGGATACGTGAGTTCCGAGGGATTCTATTATCTCTTCGGGTGCCACGTCATACCATAGCAATGTATGCGACATACGAGAGTGACGATAGTATCGTCTTTGGGATTAATCCCTAATTTAAGGGTTAATCTTTCATATAATCCCTTATTTATTTTTTAGGGTTAACACTTGTGGTATACCAACTGCTAAAACGCCTGCATTGTTGTCCACACCGCAACTAACACTACAAACAACACATCATGCACCACAATTACCCGTACAAAGGTTGACACCTTTGGAAATATAAAAAAGAAGAGCTCAAGGGATCTGTTTCAATTGCGATGGAGAAGTATCGCCATGTGCATCAATGTAAGGATGCTCAATTTGTAACTATGTTTACTGACGCAGGACGGAAACGTGATCATTTGAAAATACCAGCGTATTAACGAAGAAAGATTCTGGAATCCCCCAGGATTTGGAATAAAATTTCGATTTTATTGAATAAATCAAAAGATTAATAAAAGTGTGTCTTACAATAATAAAAAGAAGCTATATATAGCTCAACAAACCTAAACAAAAAGGAATTGGATTCAAACTAGGAAATGAAGTCTAAAAACAAAAGGAAGCAAACTCCTAATTAAAAGAAAACTAGATAACTTGCGCATCAAGACTAATTGCTCTCGCAGCCTATCTAAACTACGTTTTCTGAACTCGGCACACTAAGTGTAAAATACACTTAGAAATCTGAATGTAGAAAATAGAAAGACGTTTGATTTAATATCTTATGGACCAAAAACGGAGTACTAGGTCATAAGATATGGTGGCTTTTGTGCATGTCTTGATTTATTACGAATTTCTTCAAAATAAGGGGTTTCTTGTCCTACATCAGTCCCTCCCACTTCGAAAAAATTCAACCTCGAGTTATTATGTAGATAGAAATTTTCATATCCATAAGGCTCGTATACATCCCCCACTTTGAAAGTCTTCAAGCTTGTCACGTCCCCAAGAAGATCAACAACGTCAACGTTATCTGTAACCTTCCTTAGCATCTCGTAAGAAACATAGTTTTTCGAGCTTAGAGTGTTGCACATCACGACAGGATACAGAGGCATCAATGTTTCTCCTTCAATGAACAATTCTTGATGATTTTTCATATCGAGTATCTTGTATTCTTCATCCTCTATCTCGAGATCTACATTTAATTCAATCTCCACGTCATGAACTTTTTTTACGAGGTCTTCTGTTGTAGAACTCAAAATCATAAAGATGTTTTCGTTCGTGTTGACTCTCCCTTCTTCCTTATCAACTACTTCTGCACTTTTTAATCCTTCTTCATCTTCAACTCCTACGCTTTTAAATTCTCCTCCTTCTTCAACAACAACTATACTTTTTAATTCTCCTTTCTCTTTAACAATTTCTACACCTCGAAGTAAATCTACATCTTTAATGTCATTATCTTGTTTAAAATAATCATCATACAACTTTACCGAGTTCAAAGGCGGGATACATAAGTATTTCTTCAAAGCATGTTCTGCATCCATCTCCTCTGAATTCTCCGTCACCAATTGATTGTCTAAAGAATTATTTTGGTAACTCTGAAATAAATTGATTGTGGTGAGGCGGTAAAAATTGGTCCATCATCATCCTCTTCATCATTCTCCAAGATTGGATTGGTACTTTTCCTCGATGTCTTCGCTGAGTTTGCAACTTTTTTCACCAAACAGCAGCAATGCTCCTTAGTTTATGTGCAACCAAATTCACTTGTCGATATTCAACAACTTCAGCGAATTCAAAGTACCACTCAACATCAGAAATCCAATCCAAAAAATCTCTGATGTCTAGATTTCCATAGAACAAAGGAATATCGGCTTGACTATGGAAATAACTTGGTGATTGGTTATTTTCCATATTGCTACGAAATATAGAATTACTAATCCCAGTTGCTTCTCCTTCCAGTATGTCACTCCTAGAATTTTGATTCGTTTTGGTGGTAAGAAATTGTGGAAACATTGTCTCCAGTCATGCCACCGAATCATTAATTTTTGCCATTGCCAGCGCGCTCGCATCCCTCTGACTAGCATCATCAGGATTATCTTCTGTAGTGCATCTCCCAGCCATTGAACAAGGCAAAACCCTTGCTCTGATACCACTTGACGCAGGACGGAAGCGTGATATTCAAAAATACCAGCGTATTAACGAAGAAAGATTATGGAATCCACCAGAGTTTCTGGAATCCACCAGGATTTGGAATAAAATTTCGATTTTATTGGGTAAATCAAAAGATGAATAAAAGTGTGTCTTACAAAATAATGAAAAGGAGCTATATATAGCTCAATAAACCTAAACAAAAAGGAATTAGACTCAAACTAGGAAACGAAGTCTAAAAACAAAAGGAAACAAACTCCTAATTAAAAGGAAACTAGATAACTTGCGCATCAAGACTAATTGCTCTCGCGACCTATCTAAACCCAGCGAATATCCTCTATGACTTTGCCTGTGGCATTGCCTATGCCATCTCTATTTTAATAACACGTGTGATGTGGGTCCAAGCAGAAATAGGACTCTGTTTTCTGATAAAACACAATACTAATTACATAGCTACACACGACAAACTTCTACAAAAATAAGGAAATAAGAGAAAAGGAAACAGAATCCTAAGAGAATCCAATAACCTATATTCTCTTAAACACATCAACAAAAGAGAAAAATCCATGCAGCTTAATATTTTAAAACCTAATCCATGTAGCCTAATATTTTAAAACATAAAAACAACACGAGAAACCCCTGCTGTTTATTGTAAAACCAAAATATCAGAAAAACTTAAAACACCAGAATTTTCTCCACACATAGAGAAAATAAAGACTACAGGTAATGTTAATTCTTTCTTTAGTTGATGTTTTTGAAGTATTCATGAGTTTTATGATGATAACAGCCAAGTGAATAAATCCAATTAATAAGAACTCGGCGACTGAACCAAAACAAACTAGTACTACAGATGTAGTAATTAGTCATGCCCCTCCAGAGTGAGCATGATGCAATGGTGGCGACTTACAATACCACTTGAACATATTGAACAACCGTTCAAATAGTCATTTTTTTCTATTTTTTCTTGAACTATACTTCTTTGTCAGTTTTTTAATAAGATCATTTTGTTTAACATTAAAAAAGTTCTATTTTCTTTTTATCAAGACTTTATTTTTCCTATTAGTGAGCACAAATATATGTTGAATATGTACTTTCATTTTAATTACTTTATGGTTAGGCTACAAATAACACGAGATGAGCTCAACAAATTAATTTAAAGCATACAGATGCATTATACAAAAAGAATTGTCTTTGTAATAAGAACTATTCTCTCAGTCTTTCAAATATTATAAATATATAATGAACTTATAAAGTTTGTCTGCAAGTCAAAGCAACTGAAAAACTTGATTAATTTGAGAGATACAACTTCAGTGGACAAATCTAAGAAGACTTCTAAATTAGGACTTGATATCAATAGTACTATTGTTTAAAAATCTAACTAATGCATGAAAAACAGAATAGACCATTCTCATAATATAACATGGACTCAAATATTTAGAATTGGCACTTGATGTGAATCGAGAATGCTAATAAGTCTTATTTAAAAGATCACCAATGATTTGGTACTATAGCAACACCCACATGCAAGAAATTAGAAACATAAAAACAAAGAAAAAACATGGAGTGAGTCAATTTGAGAATATGCTCAAAAAAAATCCTCAACCAAAATGAAATTTACTTAAAGATAGAGATTATAAAAGCTAATTTAAAGGCTATTTTCCTCTAATTTACTCTTGAACCGATAATGCGTTGATTTTGCTTGCCTTAGCTAAAAAATGACGGATTGCATGTCGAGTTGAGATGCAATTCTTTTCCATGATTCATACGCCTATGAGTGTATGTGTGTGAGATTGTGAGAGAGAGGGAGGAACAAAAATTTGTTGGATTTCAGGTTAATTTAAACTGCAATTTTTTTAGAGAGAGAGAGAGAGTGATTTTGATGCAGACAACATTTGTTTGGAGAGAGAAAATGTTTAGATTATTTAGATTTAACTTTTGGCAAACAGGTCTTATTTCTGCTTGGACCCACATGACACGTGTCATTAAAAATTTAAGATTGTGAGGTTTTTTAGCTTAAAAAAAGTTGTGTAACCGAAAAAGCTAGATTTGCAAACATCCCAAAATCACTTATTTAAATAAAAATCTGATTATAGTTTTTTCTAAGAGTTTGCAAATACCACCTAAATCGCACGCGACTTGAATCACTTTAATCAACGTTACTAAAATTCTTGTCTTTACAAATGATAGTGGAACGATTTCATTTTTAAAGTCTAAATCATTAGTAACCGATTGAATGCTTTAAAAGACAAGAAAAATGTGAAAAACACGCAATTATAATAAAATCATCGTTTCTTCTACTTGCAGCAAAGCCATACATAAATCGTGTTTCAGTAATAACTAATAAAACAAGAGAAGCGCACCAAACAAAAAAGGGCGTTTCTCTTACCATTAAATTCGGAAAAGAAAAATTCGAACAGCCCACCATTGAAATCGGAACAAGAAGACTGAATTTCAGTACTGGTAAATTTAAAATTAAGCAGCAGCAGCATTTCTTCTTCTTTTTAACGGATCTCTAATGGCTGTGCCAGTAGAGGAAGCCATTGCTGCACTTTCCACATTCTCATTGGAGGTAAAATCTTACTTTTAAAACACATAATTTTTTTTTTGAATAATTAAAATGGCATTTTATCAAAATGGAGCTGGGTTTGGAAAAATATTTAACCTTTTGTAATGGGTTTTATTAAGGATGATCAACCAGAAATTCAGGGACCTGGGATCTGGGTGTCAACTGAAAGAGGTGCAACTAACAGCCCTATTGGTACGTTTCTTGTTTTTAAATTATATATATATATATATATTGTATATTTTACTGAAAATGGGTTTAAGGGTACTTACTATATAAGTGTTTGCTTGAAGTTCCTGTGAGTTTTTAGCTTAAGCGTTACGTGGTGTGAGGCGTAATGTGGAATTGGGTGGTCTGAGGCGTAATGTGGATCAAGTAAATGTATCGTAACATGCTTTTGGATTTTGTTACGTGGTGCAGCTGTCGTGATATGAGTAGTGGCACATGGTGCATAATGAGCTCAGGATAATGTTGTGGCGAGAATTATACGTTTATGTGATGCTGAATGTAGTTACTTTGGTAGCGGTTCCTGAAATGGCGGATTGATAAGTTAGTTTGGAAGACATGAGGCTGTAGAAGAAGTCTTCTAGAAATGGTTTATGTAGAAGTTAGAGCTTATTGTTGCATGTTGTCTTGGAGTGAGAGACTACTGTCTAATTAGAAAATCGTGGTTGAGTATGAGTTTAGCTAGGTAGTTATAGTATAGGGCACGTAAACTCTATTTTCTTTATTTTCACTGCAATTCTCAGCTACACCATTTTATCATCATTCGTAGGATATAGTAGAATGTTATTAAAGAAGGATATTGTGTTATGCATCTATATCTAATATCTCTATTTGTGATCACGCAGTGTCTAATATATCCTGAAATATGAAGGTGTGATCACTAATTAATGAGTCTCATCTTTTCCTTGTAGAGTACACTGATGTCTCAGCATACCGGTTATCTTTATCTGAGGACACGAAAGCAGTAAATCAGCTGGTAGGATCATCCTCACTTGTATATACTCTTTCGATAAGTTTTTGTAGATTATCATGGCACCTTTTTGGTTCTTTCTCCACTTCTATTCTCTTGGCGTGAAACTAATCATTATGAGACATTTGTTATATCACTTTTGAGATCTACATTGGTCTCGAATGCATACACCAATTGACAGTCCCTGATAAAATGCTGATATGGCTGCAGAATTTGCTTACACGAGAGGGCAAGGAAATGGGTTCAGTGCTATATACCTATCGGAGTTGCGTAAAAGCACTTCCACAGGTAAATATAATTGTCGTTTGTTCTTATTTTATATCTGACGGTGTGTCTCATATGGTTATTGCTCATGCTTCAGGTTTATGATTCTTAGCACTTAATAATTATGTGATAAGGCACAAAATTGTGTCAGAATGGCCTGTTTGCTTTTTCTTATTATGGGAAGCACTATTTGCTTACTGGGTTTAGTTTATGTTAGGCTCAAGTAGGATAATTCAGTTGAGCAAGCTTATACTATAAGGCATAATGTGCAATCATATAGGGTATTTGGGTGTATGGATTAGATTTCTGCTCAACATGTTTAATTCTTTTATTCGTACATATATGTATCTCATGGCAGCTTCCAGATTCTATGAAGCAAAATCAGGCTGATTTGTATCTAGAGACTTACCAAGTATTAGACCTGGAGATGAGCCGTCTTCGTGAAATTCAGCGTTGGCAAGCAACAGCCTCATCAAAAGTATGAAGTTCTTATCCCCCATACTTTCACGACTCAATACGATATGCAGGTTCTTCTCTGAGCATCTCTGATTGTCTTGCTACAGCTAGCAGCTGATATGCAACGTTTCTCGAGGCCTGAGCGGCGCATCAATGGCCCTACTATAACTCATCTTTGGTCTGTAGGTGGCATCTTTCTGTTTCGCATTATTCTTGTTTGTTAATAATTAATATCAGATTTGGAGACATGAATTCTGTAACGATGTTGATAAAGTTTTATTATGGGAAGCCTCTTCAAATCAATATTGCTGCTGTTGAATTTCAATCTTAACGCTTGTCCTGGAGCTAAATTTGGGGTTTCATGCAGTAACAAAACGTGAATAACACGCAGATCTGATCATTGCCATAATGCATCAGTTGAGAATGAGATTTTATTACTCTCTAGCTAGATGAAAGAAGTAGCGTACTGACTTGAAGTTCCGGGGTGCAAAGATCCCTTTTGTGATGGAAATTTTCCTCAAAGAATAATCTTGGCTAGGAAAGAATAAAATAAAGATTGAAGTTTATGGGTTGGTATGTTTCAATTCATGTTGACATGCTCTAGCAAGATAACCTATTATTGTATAATAGTATTGTCACTTGATCACCTTTAAAAGTAGTGAACTCGCTCAAATATCTGTTTAATCAAATGAAACGAGCTTCTAAAGAATATGTTGGAGAAGCGACTAATCTAACTAACTTGCTCTGGCTGCTTGTTGTAGAATAATCTGTATTTACATGCATTTGAAAATTAATTGGAACAAGGTGTTTGTCGATATTTACTAAGTTTCGCAGAAACATTACTTCTTCACAGGCTGCTTGAGATTATCTAATCTTTAGAGCATATTTAGCAATTTAATATTTTACTGCAGGTCCATGCTCAAGTTACTTGATGTGTTGGTCCAACTTGATCATCTTAAAAATGCAAAGGCTAGCATACCTAATGATTTCTCTTGGTACAAAAGGTATACTTGATGTTTCAAAAGGATCGTTTGTGATTTTATATTGCTATTTTGCTTATTAATTTTAAACTTGATTTCCACTGCTGAGTCTTTTTTCACTCTTTAGCTTTTGCTGGCTCTTACTGTTCCTTCTTTAGCTTTTGTTCACTAACAAATATCTCTAGGTGCTTAACAGGGTAATTGTGTGAATGTATCAGGACATTTACTCAAGTCAGTGTGCAGTGGCAAGATACCGATACAATGAGGGAGGAGTTAGATGATTTACAGGTAGAGTGTTATTTGAGTTTCTGAAACATTTCGCAGAAAATGCAGGTTGAGTTCCATTAATGTGTTTTTAGTTACTATTAAGTCTTTTTCATTTGAGTCTACACAGTGTTCTGTACCTTGACAGATCTTCTTGAGCACGAGGTGGGCAATTTTGTTGAACTTGCACGTCGAAATGTTCCGTGTCAACAAGTATCCTTTATCTAAATACTCTGTTCTTCGCATCATTATTCATTTAGCTGTATGGCCAAATATATTTATGGAACTAAAATATGTTATGCCGTTTTTGATCTGATATGTCTGATTAATAGTTTCTTATAATTACGACATGGTTATTTACTTGATTAATAATATCTTGTAACTGGAGGATACTAGTAAATACCACTTCCACTTGAGTTTCTCGTTAATGTTTGGGTAGGGACAAGATTTAAAGTTAGTCTCTGGCTGAGGGCAAGTAGTGACATACTAAACATTGTAACTGGAGAATTATGCTTGCACCTTGTCTTTTTTTATTGGTCACATTTAAGTAAATGAGTCCCTTATTAATAATTATTTGTTTCCTTCTGCATAATCAACCACAATCACATATAATGAAGAAACAAAAAGTTTGTGGTTGTGCTTAGAAGTCCAGCGTGCAAAAGTTAATCTGCATGATTGCCACAAAAAACTTTTTGTACTTTTGTATCTGTGGAACACTTTTTTACTGTTTACTGTGAATGCACCTATTTGTTCTTTGAAATCCTTAACATGCAACAGTGTTGAAGATATCCTTCAAGTCCTCATAGTGTTTGCAGTCGAGTCTCTGGAGTTAAATTTCGCCCTTCTCTTTCCAGAGCGCCACATTCTTCTTCGTGTTTTGCCTGTTCTTGTTGTATTAGCAGCATCATCAGAGAAAGACAGCGAATCTCTCTACAAGAGAGTCAAAGTCAACAGATTGATCAACATCTTTAAGGTATAAAGTTTAATACTTCTGTGGGTGTGATAGTTTTCAATCTCGTGGATATCAACAATAATACTTCACCACTTCCATTGTATGATTAAGACAGTTGTCCTTATTGACATTTCTTTCTTATGTAGAATGATCCAGTTATCCCTGCATTTCCAGATCTGCACCTTTCTCCTGCAGCAATATTGAAAGAGTTGTCGACGTACTTCCCAAAATTCTCCTCTCAAACTCGTCTTCTTACTCTTCCTTCACCTCATGAGCTGCCACCTCGTGAAGCACAAGAATATCCTTTAATCCATATGCATGTATTTTCAATTTATTTTCCTGTAGGTTTCGAGCTATTGCGATCTTGTCTTTATTTAACTCTGAACTTATATAAATTTGGTTGTTTCTGAAATTTTACCTACTGGTAGCACTCCAGACATATGATGTTTATGGTATGAAAGATCAAATAAGAGAGATAATAACAAAAAAAGACATTGCAGACATATGCTGAGTGACACACATACCTGAAAAATATTACATATAATGGTTCTTGTTTGTCTAATTTGAAGGAGCGCATCAGCCTAGTTGCTTCCTTGACTGTGATTACTTATCAGCGTCACTTTTTGATCATTAACCACATTGGGGCAATTCGTGCGGAACATGATGACTTCTCCATACGGTTTGCTGCTTCCATGAGTCAGGTTTTAACCCTAACCCCCATGGTCACCCCAAAATAAGAAATTTGTAGAAGGTCCATGGGTCAGATTGTCGGACAACTGTTTAGTGTTCAAATAACTCCTGTATCTTCCCTTTACTTGTGTCCGTGTTCACATATTTGTATATGCCTGGTGAGAAGCTAGAACAGCATATCAATACATTTATCTTTTTACTCCCATTCTGTTTCATATTCAAGAAAGTAAAACAATTTTCCTACCACAAAATATTTTTGTTCTTTCGTTTGCGTCAATAATTTCCTTTTATTGCTAAATGTTTTGATTATAGATGTTTTGTCCTATCTGCAGCTTTTGTTATTGAGATCATTGGATAGTGCAGATATGGAATGGGCAAGAGAGGTTAAAGGGAATATTTATGACATGGTTGTTGAAGGTTTACAACTTTTAAGTAGATGGACTGCTCGTATATGGGAGCAGTGTGCATGGAAATTTTCACGCCCTTGCAAAGAAGCTGTTGGGACAGAGTCACATGACACAGCATCAGCTTTTTCTGATTACGAGAAGGTCAGAATGAAGTCTTCTCATTTTGCATATGGTTCTTTGTTGATTGCTCTTTAATGTTATAGTCTCAGAATTTTAAAATGATTGATGGTTTTATCAGGAGTCACAAGGTTCTCAGTCATACTTTGGTTTCTCTTCTGAAACTAAATGTGGGCCCTTACTAAAGCATGATCTGTTAATATGAGAGTTTCTTAATTCTATGATAGGTGGTACGATATAATTACAGTGATGATGAAAGAAAAGCTTTGGTAGAACTTGTGAGCTACATCAAGGGGATTGGATCATTGATGCAGAAGGCCGACACATTGGTTGCCGATGCCTTGTGGGAAACTATCCATGCAGAGGTCCAAGACTTTGTGCAAAATACATTAGCCACTATGTTGCGGACTACGTTTCGGAAAAAGAAAGACCTTTCTAGGTGGGAAAATTTATTGTTTATCTGAGTGGAGAGTGGTAGTATGTATTATGTCAGATGGTGAACATGGTTCTTGAGTCTTACAAGATCATAACCTGCATTTTGACCTTCGTTCCCTTGACTGCGTTAACACACTCAGTGATCCTGACCTCTTGGTGCCCATGGTAGTTTCTTGAATCACGACCTAATGCAATAGCTCACGTTTTCATTTTTCAAACTTTATTCGTCCGATTTACCCTTTTTTGGCATTTGTATGAGACTGATGCTTGTGGGGCCGGCTAATATTACCAACCGTGACACAAATGCATATTCTGAGCTTAATGAACAACATTCAGAAGCTGGAGGAATGTTTAGTTGTCTAATAGAGAGTAATGTAAGCCATTGACATGAGACAACACCTATGACATCAATATTTGTTAAAATCGTCTTGTGCATCGGATCAATACGTAGTAAAATGATTGTTGTTTCATGCGACTTTAGTTAGCTAAACAATTTAGCAGGTAATTCCATGGTGTAAATGCTGAACCTTCTTTATCCTTCATACGTTTGTCAAGTGGCTTGTTCCTGTAAGTTCTATTCTCCTGAAAGAATAGAAGTTGTCTTCTCGATGAATATGCTCCGTATATTCTTCTTGAAGCTTAAGCAATGAACATTGCAGGACAATCATATAGATATTTGCAGTTACTGATTTAGTAGTGTCTTGCTATAATACATCTCTATTGAAATGAAAAATGGTTATCTTTTGTTGTTGGCTGTGTTTATATAGGTGTCTAATTTGGACCCACAAGAAAAGTGTTCCTTAAATTTGCTATTCCAACACCCAACTAACTAGCCAAGCGTAAATTCTGTGCTCAGTAATAATTGCACCTTCCCAACTCATGTGGAAGCAAGCGTTTAGTAGTAGTCTACACAAGTATTTCCTATGGCATAGGCATTCTGTTAACATGCCGTCATTGGAGGAACATGTTACTCAATGCCTCAATAAAGTAATAAGCAGAAATGCGTGGTAGTATAAGCCACCTCGTAATCAATGTGAAGCTCATCTGTACTCTCTTGATGTTAAATGTAACTGAGGAGTGAGAACTTGAAATTTGTATTGGGATCTTCTAGCTGAACAACATGTATATAACTAAAGCTAAATTTTAGGCAACTTCGAAGCCTTGCAAGTTTTCTTTTCATAATAATGCCAAAAAGTTAATTGTTGCTTGGTCGAAACATTTACCTTACAAGTTTATCTCACAAATTGATGACTACTTGTGGGGTCGAACAATTATGCCACATAATTGAACCGCCTTGTCAATATTGTTAATGTCTGAGACAGGAATATCTAAATGAAAATGTTATTAAAAATCCTACTGTGTGTTCATTTGGAGGATTGCTGTAATGAAGACTTCCACGTGAAAATTATTCCTTCTTTTATGTTGTACAAATTCCGTAATTCACTTGGTTAGAAAACTTACAGGATTCTTTCTGATATGCGAACACTTTCTGCCGACTGGATGGCAAATACAAGCAAGCCTGATGCTGAAATGCAAGCATTCAATCATGGTGGTGAAGAAAATAGAGTGAACTCGTTCTATCCCAGACCAGTAGCACCCACAGCTGCACAGGTATATCTTAATAGGTGTGTTTGTTATATTAACTAGGACATGCCTGTTATATATTTTGCTTACATTTCTGTATTCTTGAAAATATTGTTTATGGAAGACAACATATATACTTGCAGAAACTGTGAATCTCAAGAATTAAACCTCGATTATATTTCATCCGTATGACTTTATCTCGTGATATTCTTCTGCATATAATATATATTTACTCACCTTGTCAGAGATTTATGTATTGGATTGTGACTCATGTCATACTTGTACACTGGCGTAGCTTTGCACCAGTACATTTATGTTTTCAGTCAGAATCTCCTTGATTTCATAGATTCAAGCCGCTTTATGTTATATTTTCTGTGTTTTTCTCCACTTTGAGTAATTAGCAATACTCCTCTTGCTGTTTCCTTGTATGTATCTGTCTTTACCTCCCATCTCTTGTGCAGATCCATTGCTTACAATTCTTGGTGTATGAGGTCGTATCAGGAGGCAACATGAGAAAGCCTGGTGGCCTTTTTGGCAATACTGGTTCGGACATTCCTGTCAATGACTTAAAGCAGCTGGAAACCTTCTTCTATAAGCTTGGGTTTTTCTTGCACGTATTAGATTATACAGGTTTGTGAAGAAGGTCGTGTTACACATTTGCTGGCCTCCTCGCGAAATTTAATTTGCTACAGAATCCAATTTTATTTCCGTAGACACAAGGGCTCCATGTCTATGAATATTTAGTAATGAGAGAATTCATTCTTTCGGCAGCCTGTGTTGAACTTATCTGCCCTCATGGTTTTTGCAGCCACAGTTGCAAATCTCACGGATGTTGGTTTCTTATGGTTCAGAGAATTTTATTTGGAGTCTTCTCATGTTATTCAGGTAAAAGAGTGGTGCTAATAGATCTTTTGTGAGTAACAGGTGACTTGTGAAGCACTGTATCTGAAAAATATATGATCAGTTGTTGCCTGTCAACACTCACCAATGTATTTTGATCCGTCTACTCATATAAGACTGTAAAAAGATGTTCACACATGTTGTCCCATGTACTTAACTGTGTCTTTTTGTGACTGAAAAACACTCAAACTGAGCTTCATTTGATTTTTGATGACTTTAAATAATCTAACTGCATGGTGCTTTTAGTTTTATGTGCAATTACACTGTCATGGTTTTTCATGTTAACTTCAGACCATTTCTATGTGGTACTTTCTTCAGTTCCCCATCGAGTGCTCCCTGCCATGGATACTGGTGGATCATGTGATCGAGTCTCAGAATGCAGGTCTTATTGAGAGCATTTTGATGCCCTTTGACATCTATAATGATGCTGCGCAACAAGCACTGGTAGTCCTCAAGCAACGTTTCCTTTATGATGAAATTGAAGCCGAGGTAAACAAATTTAGACCTGTTAAAGCGTCCATTTACAAACTTTTTGGATCTGATTGTATCCTACCTTTTTCTAACTGGTGATCCAGAAATGGTTGATATGCCAATTATACCATCCTTTCATCAATTCTGTTCTGGGCATCCAACCTCTTACAAAAAAAGTCTTATCTGTTTTCTTTTCAGGTGGATAATTGTTTTGACATTTTTATATCAAAATTGTGTGAAACTGTTTTCACATACTACAAGAGTTGGGCAGCGAGGTATTTGCCTTAAAATTTTATGTTTACCATTGAATAGTTTTGGATCATATTCATTTCAAATAATTCTTTAAGAACTCTTTGGTTCTTATCTCTGTAGTGAACTGCTGGATCCATCATTTCTCTTTGCTTTAGACATCGGGGAGAAGTTCTCAGTCCAACCTATGAGATTCACTGCACTATTAAAGATGACAAGAGTGAAGGTGGCATTTTGACACATTTATGCTTCTATTCTCTCATAGATGCTTTTGTATCTTGTAATTCTTGTTTTATGTTTAAAACATCGTAAATATTTTCTTAATTACCCATTCTTTGGACAACTAATTTATTCTTGCATACTGCAATAAGAGTAGACCTAAGTTATATCTACGTTCCTTTTCTTCCGTTTCTAAAGCTCTCTTCAATGCGTTATGCTGATATGAGATGATAAGATGGGCTATTGGTAAATTAGAAACAATCCATTAAGAAATGACTCTCACTATTTTCATTTGAACACTTCTTTAAGTATTTTGTGACGAAACACCACTGTTCTCCTTTATCTGTACTATAATCAAGGTGTTTTTTTCTTGATATTAGTTGCTTGGAAGAACTATCAATCTGAGAAGCTTGATCTCGGAGAGAATAAATAAAGCATGCCGGGAGAACATTGAGTTTTTGTTTGATCGATTTGAGTCTCAGGATCTGTGTGCTGTTGTGGTTAGTGATTATGTCAACAACTATTCTTGTCTTTTCTTTATGATCTTGCATTTTCTTTTTTTCTAAATAAATACTTCTATTCCAGGAATTGGAAAAGCTCCTTGAGATCTTGCAACTGACTCATGAATTACTATCCAAAGATCTGACTCTCGACCCATTTAGCCTCATGTTGAGTGAGATGCAAGAGAATGTATCGCTCGTTTCATATTCTAGCAGAGTTGCTTCTCAGGTACCAGGAAAAATTTCGTGTGTTATTGATGTCCGGATCTCTCATTCTAACTCCAAAACTCCCGGGAGGAGCTATTCTTTCATGTATTATTAATCTTCTAGAAGGATTAATTCTTTATAGATTTGCATCTACATGTATTTATTCATTTTCTGATAGTTTCAAAATCTTTCAACATCTGAAACAGTAACTTGATAAATAAAATCGAGTTTACCAGATGAGCATTTTTAACCAGTCTCTAGAATAAATTTCCAATTTTGCAGATTTGGACGGAGATGCAAAATGACTTCTTACCAAACTTTATACTATGTAATACAACTCAGCGCTTTGTCAGATCATCTAGGGTGCCTCCTGTTCCTGTTCAGAAGCCATCGGTTCCCCATGCAAAGGCAAACTTCTATTGTGGTAACCAAGTAAGAAAAATCCATCTGTGGCGATGCTTGTTGGTTTCATCATCTAATAGTTGTATTATTGCTTTACTTTCTTTGAAGAGGACGATGCTACTAAATTGACTGAATTCTGCTAAGCATGTCTCATCAATGTGTATTCCTTGTTATGGATTCTTTTCCCGCTTCCTCTTTTTTTCCACGTGCCATTAATCCGTGAGCTTGTATAATAGATTTTTTGTTAGAACTTTCACAGTTTATGGGCTTTTTAAAGTAGAGGGCCAAGCCAGGTCTATTTTTGTTTCTAGTGTAATAATGGCCTTTGGACCAATAATACAGATTGCGTAGGAGCATCTTTTCAGACGCTCTTTACTTTTTCAGCAAGTCTATACAACTCGTCAGAGTCTGTTAGTTTGCAAAACTGTGACAGCCCTTATCAGTTCAATTCTTGTATGTTTCAAGTTTGGGAAGCAAATTCACGCACAGTTGCATCTTAAATTTTGGGCATAGATTTGATTTTACTTTCTAAGTTATTTATTTGTTTGATGGATATGAAGTAATTTCATTGACTCGAGATGCCATGTTTATCCTACATTTAATTTTCTCCGGAGTTGAATTGAGTGCTATATGCCATGCTATGTTTGATCCGACAAATGTTTGCGACTTGCTCTTTTGGTCGACCATATTATTTAGATAGGTGAAAAGTGATTGGTTGGTGAAAGCTTATTGGTGGCAATGCTATTTTGGTTAACAGACTTTACACTTCACAACATTATAGAAATGTTCGGATAGGACCTCATGTAGACTCTTACACTCGCTTACAGTAAAAAGAACCTTTGTATATATCGCACAAGTTTCAAAGTTGTTATTTTCTTGAAGCTTTATTTTATTGATTTACTGATTTGTGCTTTGCGATTGTTTGCATTATGAATGAAATGAATTCAGAAAACTTGCTTGGTTTTGACTATGTATTCAGAATTAATATATGTTTCAATTTTTGGTGTCTTCTGATGATAGGACCTGAATTCTGCATACCAAAGCTTTGCTCGATTACACAGTGCATTTTTTGGAATGCCTCATATGTACTCCATTGTCAGACTTCTGGGTTCTAGATCCTTACCGTGGCTCATCCGTGCACTACTCGACCATGTATCAAATAAGGTAACTATAGTGATAAAGTGGACAATTTTGAGGGGATGGAATTTAACTTGAAGTCCTATTTCAGTTGTCTTCTTTTTTGTTGTTCCTGTGTGACTTTGAGATATTTTGGTGGATGTGCAATGGTTGTATGGTTTTGTGTTTTACGAAATTATGTGGATGTATTTTTCCTTTTGTTGAGTGAGAGTTGTAATTGTGAGATAACATGTGCACTAAAGGGCATATCCGAATATTGTACTTCAATCACTTACCGCAAGCATTATGGAGTTGATGTCCAGTATATGATTCGTTGTATTTAAGTATACTCTTCCTGTAGTAAAAACTTACGTGTACACTTTAACTAGTGCGACGTATACGTCCTTGATCTCTGTTTCATTTGAATAATGAGGTTTTTTCTAGTTTTTCTTTCATGTGCTTTAAAGTAAAGTCTTGCATTTATATTTTCTAAAACTGAAGGTTTTCTGTTATAATATGAAAAGAACAGTTCTGTTTTCAATCATTTGCCTTGATTGCTTCAGATATCAACCCTTGAAGCAATGATTATGGGACTGCAAGAGGCCTTGCCAAAATCCGTTGCATTGCTCCCCTTTGATGGTGGTGTCGCAGGTATATGATGATGGCCTATCTGTGACTTTTTTATCGAAGTGAAACTAGCAGCCACAACCTAGGGGTGTGCCCCTGGCTGACGCTATTTATGACGGATTTTTCTGGAGCCGATAGCATTTTGATATACACTATAACAATTTTTTGAAAAATGCCCTCTCAGATTCTTTTGAGATATTATGAAGGAACTTTGTTTACTTGCCGTTTCAATTAGCACTGCTTGTGTTTTATAGATATAAAGATGGAAATTGTTATAGCATTTTCACTTCTTGGATTTGATTTATTTATTGTGCATAATTAACAACTTAAGGCTCTAACTTCTAACTTGCCTGTTTGACTTGAGCCTACTTTTGTATTAGTGATTTAACGTATCGCTGCTCTTCTAGGGAAAGGATTATTTTGCAGGCCTTACTTCATCCTAAAGTGCTTCTAAGAGATGTAATACGATGATGAATTTTTCATTGTTTGAACAAAAATTTCCTGTATGCTGTTTATAAAGAAACTATTGTTCTGGTTTTGACAATTCCTTGCCTTTCTCCCATTTAATTTTTTGTGCATGTAATGCGTTTAACTCATATTTCCTGGTATCGTATGTGTTCTCATCTCGTGTTCAGGCAGTACAAGGATAGTTCAGGAACTTTTAAGGTGCTGGCAGTCGAAAGCAGAACTCAAAACTGAGGCTCTTCGCAGTATAAAGGAAATTGGAAGTGTTCTATACTGGATGAGTCTGCTTGACATTGTTTTGGTGAGTGTTTTGTAAATTCAAGTGTAAAGGAAATTGGAAGTGTTTTGTATTTAAGCATCAATGCCACACCTCCCTTGTGGCTCTTTATCTCATATGGAACAATATGAATGTCAAGCCGCGCATTTTTCTTTTAGTTTTTTATGCACTTGTTCTCATTTTCTCAACAGAGAGAAGTAGACACGAGCCAGTTCATGCAAACTGCCCCGTGGCTGGGTCTGATTCCTGGTGCAGATGGTCAAGTCATGCAATTTCAGGATGGTGAAGATAGCCCTATCATAACTCTCTTCAAATCTGTCGCTGCCGCAAGTATTTCAAACCCAAGTTTCTCAAATCCATCATCATTCCGGGTCCTGTCGAGACAGGCAGAAGCTGCTGGTTTGTTTTTCTCTCTTTAGGCTAACTAAATGAGTGCAAAACAGCAACGACTGAATTAAACCGGACATTGTTGAGTTAATGGACTTTCAACATTTTTTTTTATAGATTTTTTAATTGAAATTTACACTTACTGTTCTGTTTGCTTTAATATTTGGACAATGCAATCTAGGAATGATTATAGATTTATAGTTGCACCCCATGAAGTTTGGTCCAATTACAGGGACTTTCCTACTGTTTGAATATCTGGAAAAAGATTAGAGATAGACTCCCTTGGAGTTTAAACAATCTGAGTGACACTCCATGGCATCTTGAAAAATGATATCCAATACATACCCTATTTTATAGTATTTTTAAATCTTCAGTTGGTGCCTCTATAATTATAACTTTAGGAGAGGTTTTTGTAGTTGGATCAAATCTCAGGGGGTGTGGACATAAGTATCCCTAAACTCTAAAGACAATAGTAAACGTTTGGAAGCCATACCTTGTTCTCGTGCCTCGTCATTGTAATAATTCCTTGTTTTTTCCCCTTTTTCTTTCTAAAATACTTTGTTTGGTGACAGATCTGCTATACAAGGCCAACATTAATGCTGGAAGCGTGCTTGAATATGCACTTGCTTTCACAAGTGCTGCTTTGGATAAATACTGTAGTAAGTGGAGCGTGGTTCCCAAGACGGGATTTGTCGACATCACGACTTCCAAGGATTTCTACCGCATATATAGCGGCCTACAAATTGTAAGGGAGAGTTCTTGTATTGTGTCTTGGTTTCCTCCAGTCTTCAACTATAGATATTTTAACTCGGGTGAATAGGTTGTAATCATGTAGCTGTTAACTCAGTAATGTTCTTTAATTGCAGGAATACCTAGAGGAAGCTGTTCAGCTACAACCAAGTAACTATGGAACATTGGGTGATTCGGTTGCTTGGGGTGGCTGTACGGTAATATATTTGCTTGGCCAACAACTGCATTTTGAACTGTTCGACTTTTCCCATCAAGTCCTCAATGTTGCAGAGGTTGAGGTTGCTTCAATCACGTTGGCCCATAGGAATTCTCAGTCTGTTCAGGTACAAAATATTTTTCATTTCATTTCCAGTTCACTCGCCTTTCAAGATTTGTTAAACATAACCATGTTCTTCCTTGACTTTATCAAGTAGAGGTGGCTATAACTTCCTTTGCCGGAAAATACTCTTCAATTTAAGATTTAGTGGTAACACATTTTTAGCTTCTTCTAATTGTAGATCATGTCACACCCTTAATGGTTGGAAAAGTATAATAGATAGACACATCTGAGAGTTGAATAATTACATAGATATTCCATGAAATTTGAGAAAGCATGACACATAGGTAAAAACACTTCATTTCTCACAATTTTGTTGCACGGATACTTTCTCTACATTGTGAAATTATGACAAAGGAATAGAGTTTTAATCATGCTAACTCGTGTTGATTCATTTGTATCGATGAAAGGGCTTTGATGGGCTAATAGAAGCGATGAAGAAAGCAAGAAGGCTGAACAATCACGTGTTTTCAATGTTGAAAGCTCGATGCCCATTGGAAGACAAACAGGCTTGTGCGATCAAGCAAAGTGGTGCGCCGCTGCACCGTGTCAAATTCGAGAATACGGTCTCTGCATTCGAAACTCTGCCGCAGAAAGGCGCCTGAGCCAAATCAGTTTAGTTACAGAATACATATATCCTCTACCTCTTGATCTTTGTATGTATATGTATGTGTCAAATTTCTTGTACTCCGACATTTGCATGATGGTGCTACAAAATTTTTAGTGAGATTCTTCAAATCAGAAATGTGAGAAATTATATTTGTGTTTTGTTATAATGCACATTGAGGCTTCTCATTTTTAGGCGGTATATCTTTACATTAGCAATTGAAGTATAAAATATTTAGCATGGTATATTAACCATAGAACTATAAACTAAACACTCTCACTAACACATAAACTAAATATTTATAGTAATTTTCATCTCTTTAATTCATATTTTGATGGTTTATTATCATTATGTTTATACTCATGAAATAACAATTCACACTAAATAATTTTTTTTTTGTAAAAATTAGTTTTTTTTTTTCTCTTCATATGAGTAGTAAAATCAGTTTGATAGGTAGCTTAAAAATGTGTGGGAGTGGTGCATGATGGGTGGGTGACAAAACCCGTCACTCAACCGATAGTGTACGGGTTAATGCGAAACCGATCCGTCTGCATGTATAAAAAATAAAATCGTGGCGGATGCGGGTGAGAGTGAGTATTGACGGGTGAGCAAGTTTTTGTAGACACATACTTAAGCTTAATCTAAAGTTTCATGGTCTTGAAGTTGGGTAAATATCGATGATGGAGAGTTGGAAATGGAATGCAGTCAATTTGATTGTATTTGGCAGTACACGATGAAACTATTGAAATTAAAAAGTGAATGTTATATTATTTAGGAATTAGGATATAGTGGTTTTGGTACGCCACATCATATCACATAATTGGCACCAAATAACTGAATTCATTGCGGTGAGTTGGAGACTTGGGGCTGTTTCTTACTTCCTTGTTCCTATAGTTCGAGGTTTTTTTTTCTTTGATGGATAAGTTCTAGTTTTATTAAAAAGAAAAAGGTTCTAGTTTTATTAAAAAGAAAAAGGTTCTAGTTTTATTAAAAAGAAAAAGGTTCTAGTTTTATTAAAAAGAAAAATGTTCTAGTTTTATTAAAAAAACTGATCCATGACCAAAAATTGGAATTAATTGAAATCCCTCACTAATGGATAAAAGTGAAATATGAAGTACTTTATTTTGTTGTTCTATCGGATTTATCAAATTTTATTATTAACATACCTATAGATTAGAAATAATAATAAACACAGGATTGCAATTTCCAATAGCATAGCTATTACACCAAGGAAAAATTATTGCACATCATGAATTATTTCACACATGCATACCAAATTTGATATCTTTCACAATCCACTTATAATGAAATCATTTTAATAAATTCAAAACTATGATGCCCAATAAAAAATACAAAATACGTGTCCCATCCTTATTGGTTAAACTGTAGACGCGCGTATATTTTAAGCAGTTGGAAACTTGGAATATATAAAAATACATACACACACATATATATATATATATAGTTTTTCTTTTCTCTGAGAATAATTATTTAGAAGAATAATAAACAAAAATAAGAATTAGACAGAAAAAAAAGAAAAAGAAAAGATGGCGAGCGGCGGAGGTGGCGGCGGCGGAAAGGTTTCGTTCAAAGTGACGCTTACATCTGATCCTAAACTCCCTTTCAAAGTGTATGCCATTTTTTATTTATTTTAATTATAATTTGATTTTGTAAAAAACGTATTTTTATTTATTTAATTATTGTTAATTGTTAATAATGATTTTTTTATATATATATATATATATATATATATATATATATATATATTTCAGATTCAGCGTACCGGAGGCAGCTCCATTTACAGCAGTATTGAAATTCGCAGCTGAGGAATTCAAAGTGCCTCCTCAAACCAGTGCTATCATCACTAATGGTATATATATATTCTTTTTTTTTGGTATTTATTGTTTAAAAAATAATCTAATAGATTTCTGATCTGGGGTTTTGTTGTTGTTCAATAAAGCTTGAATCTTTATATTTGGCGTTAAAAAAGATAATCTTTTATTGAGTATTGTGCTTGTAATTTCTAATTATTGTTTTCTTCTTAATTATGTTTGTTGATTTTTTGTGTATTGGGTGACTGATTCTTGAAGAGAATAGATTTCAAATGTCGATTTTGTTGTGTTTTTACTTAGTAATCATGTGAGCAAATAATTAACTGTTGCGTTTGGGGTGATTTTTGATTATGCAGATGGAGTGGGAATTAATCCTCAACAAAGTGCAGGTATTTTTTGGACTGCTTACGTTTATTATAGTTTCTCTATATAATTGTTTTTACCTTTCCATGAGGATTTGTGTCATTCGTAGAATTGTCGGATTGTTAGAACTTATCCTTGCTGGCATTCCTGTATTCATTTGAAATTGTTGAAGCTCATGAGTGCGTGATGCATGTTGGAAGTTAATTACATAGTTATTTGATCGTAGAGTTACACTGTTACATTCCTTTCATTATAGTTCATAGAAGAAGTGAGGACAACATTCCTTTCATTATAGTTCATAGTTTTATAATATAATTGTTTGATGGAAGAAGTTATAGTTGTTAGCAAGTGGATTCTCTGTTTCTCTCAGTGTCTTGAACTTCTGATACGGTGATTCCTGAATGATTTTTGATCTGTTCAGCATCGACTCAACCTCAGCTTATTTTACTCTGTCCCCGATGTTTCCTTATTGAATATCAGTGGAGATTGGTCCAGCTTTTTGTCATGCCTTCTCCTTCACATGTTCTTCCTACGTGTTTACCTCTTTATTTGAACACTTCTCTCTAATGTTGCTCATAATTTTTTTATATATTTTATTTTATTTTAGCTACTATGCCACCTTTTCAAGTTTTGTTGTATCAGATATGTTATTTTGACACTTTATTTCGAATGTTGATGGGGCGGCATCTGTATCTTTAGGATATGTGGTTTTATTTTCAACTGGGACTTACATAAATTGAATGTGATTTTCAGGAAATGTCTTTCTTAAACATGGCTCAGAATTGCGGTTGATTCCTCGCGACAGGGTTGGTGCTTTTGTGTCAGCTTAAGATTGACATGTGAATGGTTTTTTGCATACATGTTTCAACTAGTTCTCCCGTTAACGTAATCTTTGGATGAGTACTTGATAGTCTTTTCCAGTATACTTCACACCTACACTGAGATTAAACGCTGGTTGTTGTGGATTACATTCAACTCTGATACAGAAGAACTCATAAACTAAATTTTACTCGAAATGCTGAAATGCATGGATATATTTTGAATAATTGTTTGCTTGATGACCCTATTTACAGAATTATTGTTTTTGCCATTCTTCGTGTTTCTCGTTTGTTCTGCCTTTTAAGACCCTTGGATTAATTGGGATCAAAAGTTTGACCGTTGTGATCTCTAGTCAGTATAAGAGAAAAAATCGTGGAGCGAAACTTATATATTTGTAATGTCTCCCGTTAACTTTAACTATACTCCTACCATTGTTGCTGTTGCCTATACTGTAGTCTTCTGAATATTAGAAAAATGTCGCATTTTCGCAATGGTTACAAATCTTAGCAAATGTTTCCTGAAGTTTGTAAAATGGACGTGAAATATATTCGAGAAAACTTTGAAAAACTCCTATTTGAATAATTTTACATGAAGCT
Organism: Linaria vulgaris; assembly: GCA_948329865.1. NCBI lineage: Eukaryota > Viridiplantae > Streptophyta > Magnoliopsida > Lamiales > Plantaginaceae > Linaria > Linaria vulgaris. The sequence continues at coordinate 5,728,841 of OX415249.1, read as the reverse complement.
ACCCGGTTTAGGCAATTTATTTGTTTCCTCTCATTTTTGAACTGAAAGAGGGGAGAGAGATTGGAGGTATGTACCTAATTTCAGTTGGATGCTGAAGGCATTGATAGCTGACACAGTATGGTGAAGGTCCACTTTATGCATTATGTTACATACTGGTTGGTACAAAACTAGGACAATGACATTAAATATGCACCATTATTTTGTGGTAGATTGTGAGATGATAGTAAACTGCAGTTGTGCATATCTACTGTCCTATATTTATGAAGACCATTTGTGGACAGTGTTGTTTGGAGGATTCAAGAAAACTCCATTATACCTTACCATTATTTTGAGTAGCTGCTATATTAGGACCAACATGAACATAAGAAAGGTGCTTCAGACATGTCACATGATATGTATTGGTCCTAATTTGTAAAGCAGCAACTCACATGGTTCACACACACACACACTCAGTCTGTAGTGGTTCGGGTTCAAATTCAGACTCGTGTTACCTTACAATCATGCATAGAAGTTTCCAAACGTTTTTTTTTCTTTCCGAAAACTGTAGAAGCTTGTCCACTATTTTAGGTATATGGAGGCGAAACACTAAACAAGATCATTCCAATTTGCAACAACTATTCCCGTTATTTTGTTAATGCATAGTGTTTGTGATTTCGACTAGATGTAGTAAATTTCAAAGATTTTATGATTTCCAACTTTGTGTATGTCAAATGGAATGAAGCATTGTGTGCATGGATCGAAGTTTCTGCTCCGATTTATGCTTTGCTTTCAAAAAGAAAACTGTGAATGGTGACCCCCGTGGATCAAAGTTCTGAGATGTTTTCCATAAGATATCGAAACTTTTTCGTTCTTAAGTTTGTGGAGAGGAAAAAATAAAGTATATCTCAAGCTCGATACAACTACTGTTCTCTTTTTGTGATTTTTCGGAAATGCCAAGAAATCCCTGAAAAATTGTTTGATATGCATCAACTGAATTTGAAACGCAAACTGAAACCAAAAGTATGGTTCATCAAGTATCTCTTGTGATGTAATAAAAAAAAAGTATCTCTTGTGATTTTCTCAAAATACGCCGAAAAACTTTTGAAAAATGGTCTGATATTTAGCAAATGTACATAAATCGAGGTTAAAAATCATTTCGCACCCTCAAATTAGCCACTTTTATCATTTTGCACCCCCAAAAAGAATTAAATACAGTTTGCACCCTCAAATTACAGTTATATTATCACTTTGCACCCCCAATTCTATTTTCAGCCTTTGACCCATTTTAAGAGGGGGTAAAATCGTCATTTAACATATACACAACATTTATATTTTTTTTTCAAGATCTATATTAATATAAACACATCAACTTCATAACATTATATATTATATATATACATATATATACATATATATCTTTTATTATATATTTAATAATATATAAAATTATAAAAAACAAAAAAATACTTTAGAAATTATTTCATCTTCACACACACACACACACAAATATATAAATATATATAACCATTTTTTATAGCTTTTACAATTCTTTCTTATGTTTTTAACAATTTATAAGAATTATTTAAATATTAAAAAACAAAAAAATAAAATACATTTTTAAAAAAATACTATTCATCATCTTCCACCCACTTCCCGTGCGAAGTGATTTTTAACCTATTTGGTGCAATTTAAATTACTATTCTTTCATCTTCACACACACACACAAATACATTTAAAAAATATTATTCATCATCTTCGCAAAAATCAGGGGTGGTGCCGGCGTTTATGATCAACACGAATTTGGGTCTGGTAGGGGCGGCGTTGGGGGGTGACGGGAAGTAGGTGGAAGATGATGAATAGTAATTTTTTAAAAATGTATTTTTTTTTGTTTTTTAATATTTAAATAATTCTTATAAATTGTTAAAATTATAAAAAAGAATTGTAAAAGCTATAAAAAAATGGTTATATATATTTATATATTTGTGTGTGTGTGTGTGAAGATGAAAGAATTTCTAAAGTATTTTTTTGTTTTTATAATTTTATATATTATTAAATATATAATAAAAGATATATATATATATATATATATATATATATATAATATATAATGTTGTGAAGTTGATGTGTTTATATTAATATAGATCTTGAAAAAAAAAATATAAATATTGTGTATATGTTAAATGACGATTTTACCCCCTCTTAAAATGGGTCAAAGGCTGAAAATATAATTGGGGGTGCAAAGTGATAATATAACTGTAATTTGAGGGTGCAAACTGTATTTAATTCTTTTTGGGGGTGCAAAGTGATAAAAGTGGCTAATTTGAGGGTGGGAAGTGATTTTTAAAGTAACCATGTACATAAATCGAAGTCGAAACCTTCATTTACATGAACAATGCTACATTACATTGGAATACAATAAAGTTGGAAATCATAAACAGAGAAATTTATTACATCTAGTCGAAATCACAAACACAATGCATCAAGAAAGTAAGTCTAAAAAGCTGTCTGCTGGTGGGGACTTGAGTACTTAATACTTATTAAAGAGTTTGATGAGAAAGCAAATACAATTAAACTATATGCAGCTGGCTTTGCTGTTTGGATTATTATTATTATTATTATGAACTAGTTTAAGAGAAGGTCCTACATTAATGTAAAAGGACAAAAGAACGTTGAACAAAAAAGTAAAAAAAAAAGCTGTCTGTTCCAAACTAGTTGGCATAAATTTTGTTGATAATCAAGACTCGCCGGGGATTGAGGTAGAAAGTGAAAAGAGTTCGGTCTTACAATAGAATATTTATCATTACAAGTTCCATAGTGTGGTCATTCAATTACATTCCCGCCGTGAAAGCAACATATGATGTTCTTCACACGATGTAATTTTTATTACAACAATGTGATCACAATACCTCATTAACCAACCAAAATGTGTATTTTTACGACGTGGAAATCGACATTCGTGACCTTTACGGTGTGCATTAGATACATTCACGAACATGCACAATAGCCTGTAAATTTTATTGGACAAATTACACTAAGCTAACCATCATTATACATACCTAAAAAACATATTTATTTAATTTGTATTCTTCACAAGGATGAAAAACATCAAGCAAAATCAACTTCGCCTAGTTCTTCAAAGTATCTTATAATTTTTTAAACTACTTGATCTCGTCATTAACATCTTTTATTAGTTGAACGGACCTTTTGGTCGATTTTCAATGCAATATCTTTTTGAAACTATGTTTTGCGATAGGCGTCAACATTAACACTCATCGTTATCATATATGTAATATACATGTGATGATCGCGCCTCAAGAGTGTGATCTAATACGAGTTTCTTCGGTGGTGATCAGTCACTTTACCCAACTTCGACTGAAACGCAACTCTTAGGAAGGGGTGCCACTGTCCAGGATCAACCATACACATTATGATAAAAAAAAATATCTTTTAATATATACGGCGTAAGTCTTGAAAATACTAATAATTTGAGAACTTTGATAATTACGCACTGGTGATAAAATATTTTCAATTATACGGACATTTCAAAGAGGCAAGATTGGCAAGAATATTCACATAGTTCATGCTGCCACGTCGGTCTTATCCTCAAAAATGGATAGACAGGAGAAAACGAGAAATAAGTCTTTGATGACTTAGCGGGATTCATACAAAACAACTAGCAATGCAAGAATTAATAGTAATTCAATTGATATATTTCTCAAAGGGATCTTACCCATAGAAACAGTTTAACAGATAATTTGATGTATAGTAGTACCAGAATATTCTTAGAGTAGTTTATGAACATGTGCTTAACAGTAAACAAATCCAACCTTATGTCTTTCAAATACTACCTTATATCTCCCAACGAGGAGCGAGCTCGCAAACAAAATAAGCAACATGCTCGAGTACATGCCGATCCAGCACGTGGGTTACAGCCAACTCCTGACTGCAAGCGGCGCCTAGATAAATGGGTATCAAGCGAAATTACTTAAAATGACAGTCCTTACTGCCCAGCAGTAAATCGACTCAATCCCTGAGCCCAACTTTCCAAAGGCGTCCCAATGGGTGATAAATAAACAAGCTAGTAAACCTGATAATATCCGATGCTCCTTGAGCTACATGTCCCGAACATAGACCGTGACTCTTTGCACAGTTCAAGAACCATCATATGTGATTGTTATATCAAAGAATTACCTTGATTATGAATCAATATGTGATAAGTAATTAATGATTGTGTATATCATGTTACGAGATGAAATGCAAAAACAGGAATATGATGAGTTATAGGTTGTTCGTGGTTTGATAATGGAGTGATCACTTTTCTGTCCAAGTTCCTCAGGCCGGATGCCAAACGGGGCAAGAACAAAATCAGAAATCGAACCTCACCTTTATTTGTATGGAGAATCTTGCTCGTCGTTGATTATTTTGTCAAATATTTAATAATATTAAGATAATATCAATTAACTGAATATTCATAATTCACCACAACAAACATAAGTACTATTCAACCTTCGTATTGATGAAATGTGTGGAAGTTCTTGTTAAAAATGGTTGTTAATACTAATTTAAATAAATAGCACATATCAACGATGAAAAATCTTATGCGATAAACTTCAATGTCATAATGTTAAGTTAAATATCAAATATCTCTTATATACGTAATCGATATCTCAAGATTTACCTTAAGCAAACATATGTATAAATCTATAACTTTAATATCTATATTTTTTTATTGTTAGAAAATCATTTTAGATGTCAAGCCATACTATCAAGTAAAACTTGATAAACTATCTAATTTGATGCATAATAAATCTTGAAAATATATTACTTAACTAGATTAAGTCTCTAATCCATCCAAAGTTTTCAGGAATCATGACATCAAACACATATACTATGAAGTAATGCCTTAAATTGTATAACTTAGTTAATATTATTTTGTTTTAAGATTACCTTAAATTACATAACATTGTATTTATAACTTATAAAAATATTCATATGTAAACCTAATCAAGATAAGTGCTCACGGAATGTTTTAGTTATGATATATAATCATATTAGAGGATTAGACCACAAAAGTAGCCATGATAATCTTATAAAACTTATGTAAAACTCGAGAAATACACTGTTTATATGATATAGAAAAATCCCAAAAATATTAATTCGTGAATACAAATCATAATAAAGTGATTCTAATGATTGTTATATCTTATAAGAGTCATGTGTGAGTGGTCAATCATGGAATCATGATGATTATTTTCAATCCTAAACTAAGAACTTAAAGTATGTAAAATAAGTTGAAACTCGTCGTAGTTTTGAGTTTACCTTTGATCGGATATCCAAATATTTTTGTGGCAACTGATCCCTAACATCACTAGGAACATGTGAACCCAAATGGAAAGGAAAATATGAAGGTTTGCTATGCTAAATAATTATTGTAAACATAGAACTCGCTTTCGGATTTTTGAACAACAGTCTACGATTTATGCATTTCTACCATCTAAATCACATTATTTGAGAAACATGCCTTCATATAAAAGTTATAGGACATCATGGAGAGTGTGTGTCCGAAGACCTTGCTCGAAAATGATTTTTCTACAATTAGTTATGATTTTTCTATGGTGGAGGGCCGAATAGACAATTCTAAGCAATAAAAGTTTTGTGGTCTTTTCAGATAGAAAAAGATAAAATAAAAACTTGGGAATGAATTTTCCCTGAAAGTAGACTAAAAAATAAAGAGATTTATAGGAATAAAGAATGCAAAATCGAAATGGTTTGGGTGTCAAAATTGTTAGAAGAAAGCCTACTATTTATAGCAAAAAACAATCAAATTAAAATACTTTTTGATTACGGTCCCACCCTAATTTCTTTCTCATTGGCCACCTAATCAAGATTCAAATCAGATAAATGGGAGATGTGGCTGATTTTTGTTCCACAACTTATAATATGATACGTCTAACTAAAACAAAATACATATAGATAAATATATACATATTTATTCCTTTATACAGTTAAAACAATTTAGGTTAATGTCCCACTTTATTTTTTTAACAACTAATCACTAAAATATGATTTTAATTGTCAAAAGAGTGATATGACTGATTTCAAAATCATTCACCTATGATGTGATATTATTCTTGTTGTTTATAATAAAATCAAATATGAATAAATAGATATTTTTACACATATTTATTTATGTAAGTTTTTCTAGGTAAAATAAACTCCAAGATCAATATGCACATGTAAAATATATTTCATAAAGATATTTGAAGCATGTAAGATGATAAAAAAATGGTTAATTTTTGTTTAAGGACTAAAATACAATTTTCTCAAATATTTGTGGTCAAAAATGATATTTTCAAAAGTTTGATGACTAAACTATAAATTTATATGTTTGTTCAAATTTCAGAGGCATTACAATACATATATCATATCTTGCTCGCAATGTGTTGTATAACCTTTTAAAACGTGTGACATGCCCATTAGCGTTTTTGAACTGGTATAACATGAATCATTGGTCTAACTTTTCGCTAAAAAAATTTGTCAAAAAAAGGTCTATTGTGGTTGTAAACATAGTGATTCGTCTATACTTAAATTTCAATAAAGACATTTGTTTTGTACAATTTCAATAATCTCCAAAATTTGGGTTTGAAAACTAAGATTTGAAAATGAATTAAGAAACAAATAACAAAAAAATTAAGTAAAAGTAGATTTTTTTGTGTGACATTATGATTAAATCAAGATAAATATTTATATTTAGAGCAATTATACGTGTTGATAAGAAACAAATCTTCAATGAAACTTTTCGCATCCCCCCTCTCCTCCTAAACAAAATTTCTAACACCGCACCTGAAGCTAACCATACATAGACCTAAGAAACAAACAAATTTATATAATTTATATTTTTTATAAGGATGAAAAGATCGGATAAAATCAACATTACCCTGTTATGTAATGTATTTTATAGTTCTTTAAACTATTTAATCTCGTCACTAACATCTTTCATTAGCGGGACAGATCTTTTAGTCGATTTTTCGATGCAATATTTTCCCGAACCTATCATTTACAAAAACAGTAGGCATCAACATGGACACTCATCGTTAACATATAATAAACATATATCATATGCGAAACATGGACACTCATCGTTAACATATAATAAACATATATCATATCTTGTTTCGCAATGTGTCGTCTAACCTTTAAAGTTTAAGATGTGTGACCTGCCAATTGGCCTTTTTGAACTAGTGTAATATGATCCATTGGTCAATTTTCGATAAAAAATTTGTAAGAAAACGGTCTCTTAGGGGTGTAAATATAGTGATTCATCTGTACTTAAATTTCAATGAAGACATCTTTTTATGCGATTTCATTTTAATCTCCAAAATTTGGGTTTGGAAACTAAGATTTGAAGATAGGGTTTCTGTTTACTGTTTAAGATTATGATTAAATTAAAAAAGACTTTTTCTGTGGAACTAGGGGCATTCACGCAAATATAAATGATTCAGGAGGCTCTTTATACATTTTGTAAAGTAGGAGACCACGCTATGCACGGGCCACGGAGTAAACATAAGGTGTTTTCTTTATTATTATTTTTTTCTTTTGAAAAAAGATAAGATGGTTTGAAATTTGAATTCGATGTCTTTTATCATTTTCTTAAGTGTGAAGCGCGTGATGAATGCTTAATTTATAACTCGATAACTAACTAAAATTTTATAAATATTTTGTTTGGTTAAACATAAATATTTTAAAATTTTGCACTTAACATTTTCTTTTTCACGCATGGTTCACATTATTAAGTAAACTATCTACTTTTACAAATCGAATACTCTATTAAAAGAGATATTTCAAGATCTATTTATTTAACTGAATGGGACAACAGGATGACACGTCAAAAAACGAGAACGACAAGAGAGAGAAATGAACAGTGTTCATCAGCTGTGAGTTGTGACATAATATTTTATTTAAAAGAAAAATCCAATTTAAGTCAAAGTCAACACATTCCTTCCAAGATCCTAGTTAGATACTAGGGAAATTTACTGTTTTGATCCCATAACTTGGCATCTTTGCGATTTTGGTACATTATCTTGGCAGGCTGTAATTTTAGTACCATAACTTGGCACCTGTTTTGAATTTTGGTCCCCCCACCATATCTCCGTTAAATGTCTACATGGCGACCGTTGACCCGATTTTGACCCGATTTTGGGCCCACATTCGCCACCTGACGCCTACATGGATGCCATAAATAAAAAAAATAACAAAACCAAAAAAAAAATAACAAAAATCAGGTGAAGTTCATTTTCGCGGCAAAATTACTCCAACTTCTCTCTCCAAAGCCACTTCCGCGCCATTTCTCTCAGCCTCCATTTCGCCACCAGTTTCGCCGCCGCCGTTACTTCTCAACGCCGACGACCAAGCCGACGACATTTCAGCTGCTACACATGGCTCGCAACGACAAGAAAGTTAAATTACGTAAATTCGAAAAAAACGAAGATCCAAATCCGAACTATGGTCAGTTTTCTTACGATTTTTTTTAGAAATATGTTAATACTTGTGTTTGGAGTCATAATCCATCACTGCATGTCTCAATTAAAACATAATTTCAGAAACCCCCAATTCTCGAATCATAAGCAAAGTACAACATTTCCAACATTGCAGTAAATAACAAAACAAAAGTAACATTAACAGAACACCATAACATAGTCTTACATTACATAAGAAGATGCAAATACACAACTAACAGTTTTAAGTTATTACAACCTAGAATAAAACACAATTAGCAAACAGATCAAAAGAAAAAACACAATAAAAAAAAAAGAGCCTAGCCTATGAAACAACAAATAATAACAGCCCTTGTATAGTTCATTCTCAACACATAATCAACAATAGGGCTTGATTGATCAATGGGTTTAAAGCTATGCCCAACAGTGGCTTGAGTGAAACTTTGCCCAGAACTCTCATCACCGCTGTAAGGTCTCCTCCTCCTATTTGAACCGTCATTCATGCTGTCAGTCCACACGAAGTAATTCGGGTGACGAACACGCGACGGACAAATGTAGTAAAAACTCCCGGGTCGGGACGCGGTGCTACTAGCTTGAAAATACAACATATCTCCCCGACCACAAGCGCACGGGATTCGACGTGGATGAGCCATCTACAGGTGAAATGGCAATTAACAGTTAACAAACGCCCCTAATTTCTAAGAACCCTAAATTGACAGAAAGAGGAATTAACATAATTTCTAAGAACCCTAAATTCACAGAAAAGGGAATTCACATAAAGTAGATGAAGAACACAAATTAGATGAAGAAGACGAGATTCTCGGACTAACCTTCGATTTGTGAATTAGAGTGGAGAATTGTGAATGAGAGAGAGAGACCGATTCGGCAGGATTTAACTTTCTAAACTCTGTGAAGTGAGGAGTCGCGACGCGTCGATTCAATCTCAAATATTTGAGAAATTTGACCGTTATGTTTTTGTTATTATTTTTGGTTTTGTTTTTTTTTAATATCTGGCATCCACGTAGGCGTCAGGTGGCGAATGTGGGCCCAAAATCGGGTCAAACTCGGGTCAACGGTCGCCATGTAGACATTTAACGGCGAGAATGGGCGGAGATATGGTGGGGGGACCAAAATTCAAAACATGTGCCAAGTTATGGTACTAAAATTACAGCCTGCCAAAATAATGTACTAAAATCGCAAAGATGCTAAGTTATGGGATCAAAACAGTAAATTTCCCTTACATACTACATTAAAATATCTCTCTAAAAATCCTCACATACCACCCAAAAAAAAAAAAAGAACAAATAAAAATAAAATCCAAAAGCTTTATTACATTTATATCACTATCCCCCACTCACACCATTATTGGCTGTCTCTCTCTTGCACACACACACACAGTGTCCACTATTAACTCGTCTCTTTGTTTCATTCAAATATTTCACCTCACAACTCCAAACCCCACCGCTGTATCTTTATTAAACAACATAAAGTTCCAATCTTTACACACATCATACAACAAAAATTCCTCTAAACACCCACACAACTTACACTATTATCACAAAACACCCCAAACCGACTGCATAATCTTCACAAGACAGCCTAATGTTCTAATCTTGACACACTAAGATTCCTCTGAAAAGTACCACAACTTTCACTATTATGAAAAAACACCCCAAACCCACCTCAGAACCTTTATAAAGCACCATAAATAAAGTTCAATCCTTTACACACAGACACACACTAAAACTACTCTGGAAACCCCCCAAAACTCACTATTATGAAAAAACACCCCAAACCCACCTCAGAACCTTTATAAAGCACCATAAATAAAGTTCAAATCTTTACACACAGACACACACTAAAACTACTCTGGAAACCCCCCAAAACTCACTATTATGAAAAAACACCCCAAACCCACCTCAGTATCTTCATAAAGCAACATAAAGTTCCAATCTTTACATCCATCTGAAAACTCCCACAACTCTCACTATTATGAAAAAACACCCCAACCCCACCTCAGTATCTTTATAAAACAGCATAAAGCTCCAATTTTTACACACAGACACTCTATAAAAATCATCGGAAAAACACCCCAAGCCCACCTCAACTTTACATTTTTATGAAAAAACACCCCAAACCCACCTCAGAATCCCCATAAAACAGCATAAAGCTACAATCTCTACACACACAAACACACACTAAAATTCCTCTTACATGGCCTTAATGTACAGCACCACCACCACAGAGCACAAAGCCGCCACGTGCCGCCGTCACGGCAAGCACCGACACCGTGGTTTTTTCTACTTTTTCATTAATGGAGTATTGCACAAAAGATACCTTTTTCTCTTGACAGTTCTCTACATTATGGGGCTGATCACATGTGCTGGTCCACTGCTGACTATCTTGCGCCCTCCTCCGCCGCCGCCACGTGGATCGGTGTACCGTAGCAATGAGGTGTTTGTGAAGCTTTGGCCTCAGATTCAGGGTGATAATGCCTCTGCAGTTGAGGTTAGTGTAATCCTTTTTTAATTGTGATTAGTGTAAATCTTTATGTAATGACCAAGTAAATTGAGTGATTAAAATGTTTTTGCTTACTTAGTTTTAAAAAAGTTTCTATTTTACCCTTCTGGTGTTAAAAAAAGAAAAAGGAAACACATTTTTACCTAATTTTTTTCACCTTTTCAGGTTTCAGTTAATTGGGTTAGTTAAAAGTGGTTTGCCACTTTTTAAAATTAAAGGGGGTAATTTGTCAATTATTTTTACCTAAGGGGTAAACGGCAATTTGCCTGTTTATTCTTCTTGGTGGCTGTTTAACAATATAACACATAGGTTAAAATGGCAGTACCTTAAAAAAATGTAGGTTCAAGCTAGATCTTATTGCTTCTTTGTATATAAATTGTTACATTCTTAAAAGTCAAATGTTATACTAATGCAATGGATTAGTGAGAGTTGAATCTAAATTTTAGTAATGTTAGTTACTTACAGTTTGGAGTTTGCCAGTTGGATGAGCCGGATCCAAGAAATTATGTCCTCATTGGATCCAGTGGTTTTTAAATAATATTATACTCACTTATGTTTTTGTGATTTTTAGAGTTTTCTGTTATAGACATGCCAGATAATGTCAACAAAATCTTTATAAGATAATGTGTGCAGAGATTCCCATCTGTTTTCAGTGTCAAAGATTTATTGAGAAAGCAAGTACAGTTTCTTAACTTCAAGCATGAGGTGGGAATTACAGTTAGATAACTTAATAAAGGTTCAATGTGAGAGGCAACTAGCTGACTAAAGTTTCAATATTTTTGCTTGCATCCCTTTTACAGCCATATGTTTTTTAATTTTCGACGAATTATATAAGAGTTTGCTCGTTGTTAATTATCTTGGTTGCGCGATTAGTACAACGAGCTGACTAAAGTTTCAATATTTATGCTAGAACCCCTGTTACACCCATATGTTTTTGGACTTTCGACGAATTATATAGTAGTTTGCTCGTTGTTTTAGTAATGTGTTAATAAACGGTATAGAGCAAATTATCTTAGTTGCTCGATTAGCACAAATTCTTGTTTAGTAAAGAATATTATGTGAATGTAGTTGGACAATATCTGGAGATATAGAAGAAAGTTGAAAGAGCAAAAGCCATGTTTAAGTGTTACGTCTCGCCTGCAACCTGGTAAGTATCTTCTTGTTGTTGTGCCTCAACACTGTCAATTCTCGAATTTTTCATGATTATAGAGGGGTAACCATTGTTTACCAAGAGTTTCTAAGAGCTTTATTTTACTATATTTGTATAAAATGAATAACCTCTAACTTGTTCCTTTGTTTACCAGTGTCTGCAGAGCTTCAAAGGTATCTCATTATCGAGGCTAATGGTGGTCTGAACCAACAACGCTCATCAGTATGCTACTCAGACTCATGCTAGAAACTGTTTATTCTAATTTAGATGGTTGTATAAGTATAATGTCACGGACTGTGCCTCAGCCAACAATTGATGTACTATTGGATCGATCACCAACGGTTTACAGAAGAATATTGAATTCCATGCGCTGGCTTAGTAGAAGAAAATGGCTCTTGTTACAATCTATTGACGGCTGACTTTTAAATTAGACAACTTTTAATGAATATAATAAGCCTTCTGTAGACACTCTATTTAACAACTTTGGCTTAAAAAAGGAAAAGAACAAAAATTTCAATTCATATTCACGCTGGAACTTAGCTATGCAATGTCGTTGACCTGCAGATTTGCAATGCTGTAGCTGTGGCTGGACTGTTGAATGCTACTCTGGTCATCCCTCGCTTTGATTATAATAATGTTTGGAAGGATCCAAGGCAAGTTCCACGTTCTCGAGCTCTTTCTCAGATTAAAAGCAAATGGTTTCACGCTCGTAAACGTTGCTGTTTACTTTTCATCTCTTTTTGAACTTCACAGTGAGTTTGCTGATATTTATGACGAGGATCATTTCATATCGACCCTTAAAGATTTTGTTCTCGTGGTCCGTAATCTTCCGGATGAATTAATGGAGAGATATAACTTTAGCATCAGCAATATCCCAATTTTACGAATCCAAGCCTGGTCGTCTGCTCGTTTTTACTTGGAAGAGGTTTATCCTGTATTACAAGAAACAAGGTATGTATACTAATATAAAAATTAGAATTGAAATCGTAGAGCATAACAATCATGAAGGTAGAATTTCGAGCTTCAACATGATATGTACTCTGCATTCGAGCAAATGAGATACGATCAATAACTTACCGTGTGACACCATTCAAATTAATGACTTGTAATTTAATTTGTTGCAGGGTGATCCGTATTTCTCCGTTTGCTAACAGATTGGCAATGAGCATTCCACCACATATTCAATATCTGAGATGCCTAGCTAACTACAAAGCTTTGAGATTCTCTTCAACCATAATGAATCTTTCGGAAAAGATAGTGAACCGAATGACTAGCAAGAGTTTGAATTCCGGAGGGAAGTATGTCGCAGTCCATCTCCGTTTTGAGGAGGTAAATTTCGTTACAGATGATGAATTATCGACATGTGAAGTTACAATGGTCATATTCTGCCTTTCATGTGTAGGACATGGTGGCATTCTCATGTTGCGTGTATGACGGAGGACAGGCTGAAACATTAGAAATGGATGCAATACGTAAAGAGGGATGGGGTAAAAAATTCATGCAGAAAAATAGGATCTGTGCACCTGGAGTTAATCGCGTTACCGGAAGGTGCCCTATGACTCCAGTAGAGGTTAGCTTTGAATACTCTAATCTATCATGAAAGAATTAGCATAAACAATCTCGATTACTGTTTCAATTAGGCATGTTGGGGTCTTAGGATAAAGATTGTTAATGGCTTTTCCATTTGAATAGTAACAAGCCCACAAAAGATATGGACATCGTCGCTAGTTTCTTCCTTCTCCATGCTTCAGGCAGTAACACTTCTTCATTTGGCTTATATTTCTTTGTCAGCATAGGTTGGTATGATGTTAAGAGGTATGGGATTTTCCAGTGAAACTTCGATTTATTTGGCTGCCGGCAAAATTTACAAGGAGCAAAGAAACTTAGAACCTCTTCAAAGGATGTTTCCTCTCTTATACACCAAGGATTTGCTTGCAACTGCTGACGAACTTGCTGCACTCCAGGTATATTTTGAAGTGCTTGGCTGGAAGAACTCACATTTACCGTAATTTTACTGTGATAATTTTTGTTATTTTCCAGGGATATTCGTCGAGGCTTGCTGCTTTGGACTACATGGTGTGCTTGCATAGCGAAGCATTTGTGACGACTCAAAGCGGAAACTTCCCACATTTTCTAATGGGACACAGACGGTTCTTGTACAATGGGCACGCCAAGACTATCATGCCGGACAAGAGCAAGCTCGTGGTCTTATTACATAACGAGAGTATAAGGTAAACTTCTCAGTATGTATCTTCCTTGAAAATCTTATGATCAATCCGTGTCTCGACTCAATCCAATCATTGCATTGCAGTTGGGAAGCGTTCAAGGATCAAACAGAGTTAATGCTAGGCGAAAGTGACCGCAAGAGTATAATGGTGCCTAGAGTTAAGAAATCGACACGAAAAGGTTCTATCTACTCAAATCCATTGCCAGAATGCAGGTGTTTATGGGAATCACAGAACTCAAACACTTCACTGAATTTGTACTAAAATTTCTCCGGCCACGTCTAGCTATATATCTAGGAAATGCTTGTTCGACCGACTTAAATTTGCATCTGCATAGTGATATATTATCAGCAGAAAACACGGTCTTGCTTCCACGGAAAGGATAAGAACTGTGGATCGAAAAGGGTTCAACTGTTCAAGTCCTCGGAATAGATCTCTACTAGTAGCCCTGAAACTGCAATTTTCACTATTGTAGGGAGCATAATTATGGAAGTTGAGTTGTTTGTTAGTTAACGTGTTTTTCAATTTCTGTGCTAGTTAGATGTTTTTTGTTTGTTGTAGTGAAAGATGGGATTTAATATTTATACAAATTGCTGTGCTAGTTAGATGTTTTTTGTTTGTTGTAGTGAAAGATGGGATTTAATATTTATACAAATTGCACAATTAGGTAAAAAGTTTAAACTTTTAACCATTGTTTTCAGACACGGGCTGGTAACAGAACCGGCTAGGCTATTGGATAGAACCGGCTAGGCTATTGGATAGAGGGTCATCAGGTCGGACCACTGGTTGGACCGGTTTGTTGACTTTAGTCAACGATTTAATAAAATATATTACAAATACTCAATTGTATAAGAAAATTCATAACAAAATACTCAAGTATAAGTAAAGTCATAACTCATAACTAAAGTAAAGTCATAGCTAAATACTCAATTCCTCAACTTCAAAATCTCTAAATAAATATATCAAGCTAATATCACAACTTATCACTAAATAAGCAAACAAAATATTAACAAACTTCAAATCTAGTTCCAAATCTCGCATTCATTATACCAAAAGAACAAAGTAACCAAAATCTCGAATTCATGACGAGGCCTTGTGATACTCAACACCAACATCTTCATAATTAGACACCCTCCCATAGGACCCATACACATCCAAATTAACTTCATCATTCTCCGCTCCACTTGTACTTGCACTTGCAAAATCTGCCTCCCCCAACAACTCATCAGTATCTTCATTAATAAAGTCTTCGATCGTAGCTTCTTCTAATACCCATTCGTCTACTCTATCAATATGCTCATGGTCAATGAGATCATATGTCTTATTTTTCTTCTTGCCTCTACAAATAACATCAAGTAATAAATTATACTTACTAATAAAATAACTACATATTGAAACAAATGAAACACAGTAATTAAAACTTTAAAGTCATACTGCATCTTCAAACGTAGGTTATAGTGCACAAACACTAGATCATTCAACCTCTCATGTTCTAATCTATTCCGCTTTTTTGTGTGTATACGTTCAACACACTCCAATTGCGTTCACACCCAGAAGATGATGATGTTTGACTCAAAATTTTAATGGCAGCTTTTTACAAAAGTAGCGCATCACCACCAAATAGGCTCCACCAAACATCTAAACAATTACATCATATTAAATTATTATTACATATCTTATCAAACCATATATATAAGAATAAACAAAACTTAACTTCTATAACAAAAATTACCTGGAGTAGAAGTTTCAATACCCAACACGACATAATTTATTCCAAAACTCCCTCGCCGCTCTTGAAACATTCTCACTTCTCTCACCACATCCGCCTGATCTGGGATAAGCTTCTCTAAGACACTCCACACAACCCTCATCACCTCAGTACTCTGCATAAGATTACCATCGGCGTATTGAAAAACAGGATTAAACCAATAAGCTGCCGCATAGAGATTTTTTCGCAACATTTTATCTCATCTGCAATCAACAATGTCAGTATACTGTTTGTAATGAGTTGCTCTATTGCCAAAAACTTTCTTTATCCCATTTATTGCCCTTGCCATTCCGTCATAAACATAACCAACGAAGGTTTCTCATCAGAATCACACAAACGTAGCAACCTCATAATCGGAGACATAACCTGAACAACCGCGTTAACATTGGCCCAAAACGTGTCATCCACAACAATAACCCTCACTAGATTTCCTTTAACCTCTTTCCGAAACTTTTCAAAGCGTGGATCAGCCACCAATTGATTCAAAAAACTCCTCTCATACAAACTGCTCAATGTTATAAATATCGTGCCAAAACGTGTAGCACCACGAGAAGTTATTTTTGTCCACCCTTCTTTTTTCCTCAACCAAGCAAGTACCCATTTACGGTTATAAACAAAGGAAGTGACTTTAGCACCATCTTGTGCCAATTTTTTAACAAGCGGAAGTTCACAAATATCCTTCATAATCAAATTAATACAATGGGCAGCACAAGGTGACCAAAGCAATGACGGATACTTCTTCAAGCAAAGTACCAACTTTTTTATAATTAGCTGCATTCTCGGTAGCTACATGCATAACATTTTCAACACCAACCATGTGAATAACTTCAGAGAAGAGCTCGCACAAATTATCAGCACAAGAAACAAGAAATTAATTAATGACCTATATCTCCTATCGGTCCATCAATCAGTCATAATTGTGCAACCAGAAGAAACCCAACATTTTTTAAGATTATCAATCTCCAACTGTGATTGAGACTTCAATTCTTCAAGCAATGTAGTTCTTAGTGCATGATAAGACGGACCGACATACCCAGTGCCCATAATGGCTATTCTAGTTATTGCTGGCTCAAAGAAAGGAGGATTAACAACATTCAAAGGAATACAAACATCATAAAACCATGCAGCTATAACCTTATCTGTATCCAAAACTCTTTCTTTATTTAGAAGTTTTGCCTTTATAGTAGGTTGATAAGTATCTACCCCTGCTTTTGCTCGCATATAACCTCCTATATGATTTGTTTTCTTTCTCTTACGATTGTCATTCTTATCCACAAGATTTTCAATTTCTTCATCACTCTCTCCAACACTAACAGATAAAGATGATGGTAGTTTCTTTATTGACTTATTGTCCAAATATTCCTTAATTTCAAAGCGTACATTTTCTGGAACCTTAAGACATTTTGCAACTTCACCTGGGATTTTCGCGAGATGTAGCTTAAATCGGTGAATTCCCCCGCCTGAAAGAATGACACCACATAAATCACACTTTATTCTTTTTTTTTTTGCCCTCCAGCTCTAACTCAGTGCCATAACGCCATCCTATGTCGTTCTTACGATGGACATTTGGAGCGCAGCTACTTTGTTGTGATGTAGGCTCACTCGCGGTTGGAGGGGGAGCGGATTGTGGAGTCTCAGAAGCATTCTCCGCCATTTCCTATTTAAGAAACGCAAAGACTTAACTTAGTAAGTATCAAATAATCAAAGATCAAACTATCAAACCAAACAATTAACAAACTCATTTGCCATTACTCATTACCAATTTAGTTATTTACCATACTTAGTTTTGATTAGAATAAACAAGATTTCTTTTAGCATTTTGCAATAAACACATAGAATGAGAGCTTCTAATTCTTCTAAATTTCAACAAATCACATAAAGCTAAATAGTAAATCTTCTCACCAAGCTACTTCAATTTCCTACTGTTTTCTTAATTAACTAGTAATTAAAACCAACAAGTTAACAACAAAGCATTAATTTTTTTTCCTAATTCCTAATAAAGCCCGTAACAATAAGCATATAATATGATCATAGTATGATAATTATTAATCATAACACAATCTATCATCATCACCATTAGTGACTTTCTAATTGATAGCAAATAGACAAACCCCCCTCTCCCACAAAAAAAAAAACAAATAACTTTGAGGTTTTGAGCTCGGTTTACATGAGCTGCAGCGACGAAGCGGCGGACGACTGGGCGGACGACCGCGTCGGTTAGGGTTTCAAACTTTCAATTTTTCCTCATTTTTCTTTTCTCTTCTTTGTAATGTCTTCTGAGTTCTGCCCACAACTGCCTACTGTCTTTTTTTTTTTTCATTCTTTTAAGTTAAGAAGTAGGGGCAAAAATGTAATTAAAAAAAATTAAGCACACCGGTCCAACTAACGGACCGGGTTTTCAGGTTTCTGGGCGACCCGGACGGAACCACCGGTTCGCCCGGAAGGGCTTAACAGCCCATTTTTGGTGCTGTTCCGTTTCACTGCTGCTGCCGATTCTCGGTCCGACCGGCTGGTCCGGGACGGGTCTGAGAACACTGCTTTTAACAACTAACGCCTTGTCTTATGCAATTTAACTATCTTTCGAGTCAACTTATTACTATAACCTGCTATTAATTTATAGACGCAACTTTAGTCACAATTTTATGTGACTGCCTATAACATCATTTAAAACTCGGGCCGCAATACTTTAAGCTCAATGATCCCAAAGTACTGTATTATGAAAAAGAAAATACCACACCACCAGCTTCCACATCTCGCAACCTAAACTGAAAAAATGGGAAACTTATTATCTCCTAAACATTTCAAAATATCTGCAATCGCCTCTGTCATCCACTATAAGAATCGGCAGTCTTCTGCAACCGCAGACCTGCGACCTTCGAGCAATTGCAGGATTTAGCGATTGTTAAGCCGTCCTAAAAAGAATAGCGACTGCTTAGCAGTCGCTAAACTTGGCGTGAGAAAATTTCGCCAAAGGCCAAACCCCTGCGAAGGCAGTCGCAAAAATGGCTTTGCAACTGCCCAACAGTGGCAAAATGTTGCCCTAATATATTGGGCCTTTTAGTAACGGCCCATAACGACCGCTGGGCGGTCGCTGAGGGGGGTAATTTTTCTACAAATACCCCCTCTCCTCTTCATTTTCACCACACCAAATCTCTCTCACCCCTCTCCCCCCATTTTTCCTAGACTGACATCCCTCTTTAGCAACCGTTCGGCACTTGCAATCCCGATAAGTTTTCGCTTTTCGTCTTATATTTATTGTTTTATAATATATATATATATATATATATTTAATTGTTAGTTTAGTTTATTTAAATTATTAGTTTAGTTTAGCTTTTTTAATATATTGAATTGTTAGTTTAATTTATTTAAGTTGTTAGTTTAGTTTAGCTTATTTTATTTGTTAAATTGTTAGTTTAGCTTATTTAAATTATTAGTTTAGTTTTTTACATGTCTTATATTTTTTGTTTTAATAACTTAGAAATTGTGATCTTTAGGAATCTCTAAAACTTAGAAATTAGGATATGTAGGAATCTCTAAAACTTAGAAATTGTGATCTTAAGGAATCTCTAAAACTTATATAACTTAGAAATGATGCCTTTAAAAATTTATATAACTTAGAATAATGTTATTTTTAGGAATCTATATAACATAACAATGATCTAACTTATATATTTTTACTTAGTTCATAGTACGTATCTAGTGGCCGACATGTTAGACCCTGCACGCCCTCGATGTGGCAGTGCCCCCCCTTCGAAGAGGATTAGGGTAGTTTGGCACCTCGCATACGCATTCGTCATTCTGGTACTCCAGCCCACGCTAGTGCTGAGGCCGATCCCCACGTTGATTCTGAGCGTCGCGAGCCAGTCGAGCCACGTGTTTAGACCCAGAGTCGTGCGGGGCATGATGCATCTGCGGAGGCCACTCCTCTATAGCGAAGACTTTCATTTGGATCAGACGATTCTCATACTGCAGGATCATCGCGACAAACGCCTCGTACATCGTCGAGATCTAGACCTACTAGCCAGAGACCACCATCAGTCCATCAGAGCTGGACCGATCATTGAGCCGACATATTCTCTTGGAGCCAGACCATCCACATGCACGCAAACACATCCTAGTAGGGGATCCTCTAGAGGTGATCCGGTACCCCAGGATCCGACCTGTCACCAACACATTAGATTGACTCCGCGGGGACATTTTTTGGATTCGTCTGCGATTTCTACGACGATCACCTAGGCTTAACAAGTCCTTCATGACGAACTTTTATCCCAATTATAGGGAGGTCCCCGTGAAGATTAGAGGGGAGATGTGGATGAAGTTCACGATGAGTTATTAATTATATAAGTATTTTATTAAATTATTATAAAGAAGTTATAAAACAAAATAACAAAAAATCTTAAAAACTTAATTGTTTGCAGACTATTTATGGGGCCCGTGAGAGCGATTGGTAAATGTACATGATGCCTACGAGAAGAAGGCGAAGAAGAGATTTAAGAAGTTGATGAACTACACAAAGAAGAGTTACTTTGCGAGGAAGGATGATCTAAAGTACACGGGTTGGCCGAAGACTTGGATGAATGACAAGTTGGAAAACAAGGAAATTGTTCATTGGATGAGTAAGGAGCATAGGGTGGTATCCGAGAGGGCACATAAGAACAAGGGAGGAGGGGAGACCCCTAAAGAGCGCCCGATTGCACGTCCCAATTATGTTGGGAGATCAATCGACTACACAGAAGTTCAGCATAGGATGGTATGCCATATTGAAATTTGTCCTATACGTGTAAATATTGTCTTATATATGTGTAAAGTTTTTTTTTTTTGGTGGTGGAAAATGCAGCTGGTTATGTTAAAATTTCCACTTTTTCAGCGCTGATAAATGCAGGTTTCAGTTAATTGTAGAAAAAGTAGGTGAGTTAAAAGTAGTTTGCAACTTTTTAAAATTAAGGGGGGTAATTTGTCAATTATTTTCAACTAAGGGGTAAAGGGCAACTTTTCTGTTTATTCTTCATGGTTGCAATACCTAAAAAGATGTATGTTCAAGCTAGATCGTAGTGCTTCTTTGTATATAAGTAAGTAGTTATATTCTTAAAAGTCAAATGTTATACTAGTGCAATGGATTAGTGAGAGTTGAATCTAAATTTTAGTAATGTTAGTTACTTACAGTTTGGAGTTTGCCAGTTGGATGAGCCGGATCCAAGAAGTTATGTACTCATTGGATCCAGTGATTTTTAAGTACTATAATACTCATTTTTTTTTTATGATTTTAAAACTTTTCTGCTATAGAAATGCCAGATAATGCCAACAAAATCTTTGTAAGATAATGTGTGCAGAGATTCCCATCTGTTTTCAGTGTCAAAGATTTATTGAGAAAGCAAGTACAGTTTCTTAACTTCAAGCATAAGGTTACAGACAGATAACTTTAAAAAATGTTCAATATCAAAACAACTAGCTCACTAAAGTTTAAAGATTTATGGTTTCACCCCTGTTACAGCCATATTGTATTGGATTTTTGATGAGTTGTATAAAAGTTTGCTCGTTGTTAATTATCTTGGTTGCGCGATTAGTACAACGAGCTGACTAAAGTTTCAATATTTATGCTTGCACCCCTGTTACACCCATATGTTTTTGGGCTTTCGACGAAGTATATAATAGTTTGCTCGGCCCCTTGTGGGTGGCTCAGTTGGTTAAGAAGGAGGGGATGCCTCTCCTAGGTCTCAAGTTCGATTCCCATTGGGAGCGAATTGAGTCCAGCCTCTGGGTCTGGGCCTGTCACACATGGTTAGCCTAGTGTTGATCCCCAACTGGTTGGCGAGGTTTGCAGGCTATTTCGTCGACCCGTGGGTTTACCCGGTGCGCACCTGAAAGGTAGTGGCGGAGGGTTCCCACGTCATCAAAAAAAAAAATAAAAATATAATAGTTTGCTCGTTGTTTTAGTAATGTGTTAATTAATTATCTTAGTTGCGCGATTAGTACAAATTCTTGCTTAGTAAAGAATATTATGTGAATGTAGTTGGACAATATCTGGCGATATAGAAGAAAGCTGAAAGAGCAAAAGCCATGTTTAAATGTTACGCCTCGCCTGCAACCTGGTAAGTATCTTGTTGTTGTTGTGCCTCAACACTGTTAATTCTCGATTTTTTCATGATTATAGAGGGGTAACCATTGTTGACCAAGAGTTTCTAAGAGCTTTATTTCTACATTTGTATAAAATGAATAACCTCTAGCTTGTTCCTTTGTTTACCAGTGTCCACAGAGCTTCAAAGGTATCTCATTATCGAGGCTAATAGTGGTCTGAACCAACAACGCTCATCAGTATGCTACTCAGACTCATGCTAGTAACTGTTTATTCTAGTTTAGATGGTTGTATAAGTATAATGTCACGGACTGTGCCTCAGCCAACATTTGATGTACTATTGAATCGATCATCAATGGTTTAGAATATTGAATTCCATACGCTGGGGTTACTAGAAGAAGATGGCTCTTGTTACAATCTATTGACGACTGACTATTAAACTAGACAGCTTTTTGCAAACATAAGCTCTTCGTAGATACTCTGTTTAACAACATTAGCTTTAAAAGAGGAAAAGAAAAATCAAATCCAATTCATATTCACGTTGGAACTTAGCTATGCAATGCCGTTGATCTGCAGATTTGCAATGCTGTGGCTGTGGCTGGACTGCTGAATGCTACTCTGGTCATCCCTCGCTTTGACTTTAATAATGTCTGGAAGGATCCAAGGCAAGTTCCACATTCTCGTGCTCTTTCTCAGATTAAAAACAAATGGTTTCATGCTTGTAACAGTTGCTGTTTACTTTTCATCTCTTTTTGAACTTCACAGTGAGTTTGCTGATATTTATGACGAGGATCGTTTCATATCGACCCTTAAGGATTTTGTTCTCGTGGTCCCCAATCTTCCAGATGAATTGATGGAGAGATATAACTTTAGCATCAGCAACATCCCAATTTTACGAATCCAAGCCTGGTCGTCTGCTCGTTTTTACTTGGACGAAGTTTATCCTGTATTACAAGAAACAAGGTACGTTAACTAATGTATAAATTAGCTTTCAAAATGTAAAGCATAACAATCATGAAGGTAGAATTTCGAGGTTCCACATGATATGTACTCTGCATTCGAGCAAATGAGGTACGATCAATAACTTACCGAGTAACACCATTCAAATTGATGACTTCTAAATTAATTTGTTGCAGGGTGATCCGTATTTCTCCATTTGCTAATAGATTGGCAATGAGCATTCCGCCACATGTTCAGCATCTGAGATGTCTAGCTAACTACAAAGCTTTAAGATTCTCTTCAACCATAATGAATCTTTCGGAAAAGATAGTGAACCGAATGACTAGCAAGAGTTTGAATTCCGGAGGGAAGTACGTCGCAGTTCATCTCCGTTTTGAGGAGGTAAATTTCGTTACAGATGATGAATTACCGACATGTGAAGTTACAATGTCATATTCTGCCTTTCATGTGTAGGACATGGTGGCATTCTCATGTTGTGTGTATGACGGAGGACAGGCTGAAACATTAGAAATGGATGCAATACGTAAAGAGGGATGGGGTAAAAAATTCATGCAGAAGAATAGGATCTGTGCACCTGGAGTTAATCGCGTTAGCGGAAGGTGCCCTATGACTCCGGTAGAGGTTAGCTTTGAATACTCAAATCTACCATGAAAGAATTAGCATAAACAATCTCGATTACTGTTCAATTAGGCATGTTGGGGTCTTAGGACTAAAGTTTGTGAATGGCTTTTCCATTTGAATAGTAGCAAGCCCACCAAAGATATGGACATCGTCGCTAGTTCTTCTCCACGCTTCAGGCAGTAACAGTTCTTCATTTGGCTTGTGTTTATTTGTCAGCATAGGTTGGTATGATGTTAAGAGGTATGGGTTTTTCCAACGAAACATCGATTTATTTGGCTTCCGGCAAAATTTACGAGGAGAAAAAAATCTTAGAACCTCTTCGAGCAATGTTTCCTCTCTTATACACCAATGATTCACTTGCAATCGCTGACGAACTAGCTGCACTCCAGGTAAATTCTGAATTCCTTGGCTGAAAACCTTAGAACAAACTCACAACTGTGATAATTTTTGTTATTTTCCAGGGATTTTCCTGGAGGCTTGCTGCTTTGGACTACATGGTGTGCTTGCATAGCGAAGCATTTGTGACGACTCAAGGCGGAAACTTCCCACATTTTCTAATGGGACACAGACGGTTCTTGTACAATGGGCACGCCAAGACTATCATGCCCGACAAGAGCAAGCTCGTGGTCTTACTACATAACGAGAGTATAAGGTAAACTTCTCAGTACGTATCTTCCTTGAAAATCTTATGATCAATCCGTGTCTCGACTCAATCCAATCATTGCATTGCAGTTGGGAAGCGTCAAAGATTAAACAGAGTTAATGCTAGGCGAAAGTGACCACAAGAGTATAATGGTGCCTAAAGTGAAGAAATCCACTCGAAAAGGTTCTATCTACTCAAATCCATTGCCAGAATGCAGGTGTTTATGGGAATCACAGAACTCAAACACTTCATTGAATTTGTACTAAAATTCCACGTCTAGCTATATCTTGGAAGTGCTCATTCGACATTAATTTCCATCCATATGGTCATATATATTATCAGCAGAAAACACGGTCTTGCTTCCACGGAAAGGACGAGAACTATGGATCGAAAAGGGTTCAACTAACTGTTCAAGTCCTCGGAATTTCTCGTCCGAGAAGAATAGATCTCTACTAGTAGCCCTGAAACTGCATTTTTCACTATTGTAGGGAGCATTATGGAAGTTGAGTTTGTTAGTTAATGTGTTTTCCAATTTCTGTGCTAGTTAGATGTTTTTTGTTTATTGTAGTGAAATATGGTTTTTAATATTATACAAATTGCACAATTAGGTAAACTTTTAACAACTAACGCCTTGTCTTACGCAAATTTATCTATCTTTCGAGTCAACTTGCTATAACACGCTATTAATTTATAGACGCAACTCTACTCACAATTTTATGTGACTGCCAATAACATCATTAAAAAATGGGTACTTTAAGCTCAATGATCCCAATTAACTGTATTGTGAAAAGAAAATACCACACCACCATCTTCCACAGCTTGCAACCTAATTGAAAGATATTTTTCCTAAATAACTTCTCATTAATTATTCTCGTTAATCTCCTCAATGATATAAGTACAAGAGTTTGCCATAGACTACAATTAGGGGTGTTTGGTTTCATATACAGTTTATTAAGAGAGTTAGTAAAAGGTCGTACTAATACCCGTAATATATGATAGAAGTGCGTTAGTATCATCTTTGGTTTGTTTGATATTTTTTCATATTGTTTGTCAAAAATTTAATAAAACGACTTTGGTTTGCTGGACTAAATTTCGAATTAGGTTGAATAGACCAAACTATTCTCGATTTGACTAGTATAAAACCCTAAAGACTCCTTAATTCCCCCAAATCCCTTTATTTTCCCCACGCAGCAGTGCTTCGGAGCCCATCAATGTTTTCAGTTGGTTCTTCATCATCGCTGCTATCATCCGAGGAGCTGTCATCGTCATTGTCATCAAACGAAGAAGACAAATCACTTACGTAGTTCATCATTTGGACCTTGATGAAGTTATTAAGCAATGCACCTGCCATTATGCATCTGTTTTGAATCTGCAACGGATATTGTGATGCACTCTTCAAGATTTTCACTTGTTTTTTAGCTTCGCAAAAGCCCGTTCGATAACGCTCCTTGATCTTGAGTGCCTCATGTTGAACATCTCCTCTCTATCTTGTGGCACCACACATACCTCACCCCACTCCTTTAAGTGATAACGTCTACCCCTATATGGTGTCAGAAATCCATCACAATTTGCATATTCGGCATCGACCAAGTAGTAGCAACCTGTCAATACATTACACAAATCAGTTCTATCTCATTCACCATATCAATTAGACAATACAAAGCTATATATATTTTTGTAATCATAGATTTCTACCTTGTGGTACCCGAAATCCACTCAGTGGCGGTCGATGCAGTGCATCCATTAGTACTCTACTGTCTTCTACATAACCCTTCCATCCACATAGCAAGTACACAAAGCTTATTCCAATGTCACAAACCCCGAGTACGTTAACTTGAACCCTACCCTTACGGCTCTGATACCTTGGCTGGTCAAGTAGTGGAGCTGTAACATCAATCATGGTCCCATCTATAGCCCCAAGACAACCCTGCATCACCAGATAAAAACACTTAAATAAACACAAACAATTTACAAAACAAATTATAAACTCATGTATTAGTAGTAAAAAGATAAGTTGCTATACCTCAAACTATTTGCATGGCTCTTCACGATTACCGTTTTCATCTGATATAGGCTTTGGATTCACAAGTAGTAAGTGACTACACTTGAGCAGAGCCTCGAGAGTACGTTGGATGTAACGACTAATTGTTTGCCCGGATCTATGCGAACTCAAGCCAACTGTTCGATTTACATCGTGATGTGCTAGTATCTTGAGGAACAATGTAACTTGCTCACATAGTGTTATGTATTTCTCATCCCTAAGTCCACCAATCTCTCTAAGTAGCCAACACAGTTTCATGAACCAGTTCCTATCCATCCTAAGGTTGGCTATGCAATACTCATCGTTCAACATTGTCATTCGATACATGACTCTATCTATCTCAAGTATCTTATCTAACATGCTATATCGAATCACCCGTCGCCGTTTAGAAGCCACTTCAGTTTCATGGTTGTGCATAATGATTAAGAACATAACAATATTTGCTCGCAAAAGGATAAGTTGACATAGAACTAAAATCAAAATTTTCCTCCACTACTCCATCTAGAATACAATTACCAGGCAAACAAGTTTGAGATGCAAATCAGATTCAGTTAACAAGATCCATCAATTTAGACAGCCCAACACAAAGAATCATGCAACTCATACACATATGCAAATAAATCACCGCATAAACTACCTATCAAATGAAATCGTCCCACAAATCCAACTCAGGTATTATCATATATAATTGAGACTCGGAAACACTGTCAAATCATGACATAGACACAGTAAAGTAATGGTGATCTAAAATCTTTACCTTAAACTTTCAAGGCAATGATTTCCTACTGAAAAATATGCTTTCCCCTTGTAAATCACCTCACCACAAAGCCTGAAACATGAAGAACACTATATTTTAAAACAAAAAACAGATCTATTGTTGGAAAGATATTACAATCATACATAAACAGATTATTATAGAGCTGTGACATATGTACGCGATGACCATGTAATTTATTTACCAAAAATTCTTGTACCAAAGTAATCGAATCCTATATTCAATTTTACCAATCTGTATTTTGGGGAAAACGCAATCTAATTTTGGACACATGGAAGCCAAAAATTGGACAAACCAAAAATACCACAACCATACAAATCTTACTCAAAATAAATCAAATCAGAAAACAAGAATAATGAAACTTTTTTTTGTGGGTGTGGGGGGTAATGTTGAAAAAATCTCACCTGTTGACAAACAAACAGTGAACGACTGTTAGAATTCAATGACCAAGAACGATGATAATTTCATAACAATGCAAGATTAGTACAAAATTGAACCTTTTAGTCGACATTTGAAACCCTAGGGTTTGCGCTTCAGCAATTCCTGGAAAAAATAATGTACATGAAATGTTAATGAAACGCCAAAGGTAAAGAAAACAAAAAAATACGAGGAAAGTTGGTCAGAATTCTTACCGTCGTCACCAAAATCGCCGCCGACTTCGAATGCTATTTCCCCATATTTTTCTCACTGTGTTTTGAGGGTTTCTGATGAAAATAGGTGACAAAACGAAGTAATACACGATTGTGACAAAACGCGGCCGTTTTGTTGGCTTTTAGGGTTATTTTCGTCTTTTCACAAAGGCTAATATTTGTATAAGTTAATCTCAGGGGGGACCTGTTATTATTATCCGTGGATTAGGCCGTTTCCGTACAGGGCTATACAAGGTTTGGTAAAAAGGCCATAAAAATTATCATTCGAACCAAAATGCAGATTCACACTTTTTTCGGTCTGCATTAAGACCTAATCCAGTAAACCAAACACCCCCTTATGGAAATTATATGCTATCTATGGATAGACAAGATATTACAAATATATCTAACTAATTACAAACTAATTAGGAACTAATTAGGACGCTATTACACCCCCGCGGTCGAAACGGGAGGAGGACGAGCATTGAGACTGTAACGGAAGTCGTCAAACAAGACACACATCAGTCCTTTAGTGAAAATAACGATAATTTGAGACAGTGATGGAAAGTTGACCACAAGACACCTTTTCACGCACAAAATGAATGTCTAACTCAATATGCTTTGTGCGTTGATGCTGAACTGGATTTCCGGGAAGATATACTGCGCTCACATTGTCACAGTTGACAAGAGTGGCTTTAAAGACCAGACAATGGAGCGCGAGCCGAAGATTGAAAAGCCAACATGATTCAGAGACAACATTGGTGACGCCATAATATTCTGCCTCAGCACTCGAGCTTGACAAGGTCGGTTGTCGCTTTGCAGACCAAGATAGAATATTATCATCGAGAAAAATGTAGTAACCCGACGTAGTACGCCATGTATCGGGAGATCCACCCCAATCAACATCACTATAAGATGTAAGACCAGACTGAGAGGAGGAAGACAAATGTAAATCGAGATCAAGAGTACCCTGAAGGTAGCGTACAATTCGTTTCAGCGCCTACATGTGAATGTTGTGGGGTTCGTGCATATAGAGACAGATTTGCTGAACGATATAAGATATATCTGGGTGAGTAAACGTGATATATTGCAAAGCTCCGACAAGATTGTGAAAGAGGGTGGCATCACTAAATAAGGGGCTGTCCACGACAGCGCCAACCTTCGGCTTTGTGTCCATATAGGCAGCGTAGAGTTTGCAAGAGGACATCCTTGCACGCTCAATAACATCCTCGACATACTTGCGTTGATTCAGGAATAAACCACGCTGATGGCGTGTGACATCAACAGGGGAAAAATCAAACTACATACCATAAGTTGGCTCCTTAACACAAATGGTACCATAAGTTGGCTCCTTACGGTTTTGGTACCATAAGTTGGCAACACGGTGGTAAAACTCAATTGCCGCCTTTAAATAGCTGGGTATGGTTGATTTAGGCATGTTTGACCGCCGTTGAACCCCAAATTAAAAATTATGACCTGAATTTGACACCTCGACGCTGACTTGAAAACAAAAATGAAAAATTGAAAATCAACTCTTCCCATGCCCTCAGCTCATTATTTTTGGGGGAAACAATCACATACAAAATCCAAGCCTCAAACATGCCTAAATCAACCATACCGAGCTATTTTAAAGGCGCCAATTGAGTTTTACCACCGTATTGCCAACTTATGGTACCAAAACTGTAAGGAGCCAACTTATGGTACCATTTGTGTTAAGGAGCCAACTTATGGTATGTAATTTGATTTTTTCCCGACATCAACACCCAAGAGAAAGCTTAAGGGCCCCAAATCCTTCATAGAAAACTTGAAGCT
This sequence comes from Linaria vulgaris, assembly GCA_948329865.1. NCBI lineage: Eukaryota > Viridiplantae > Streptophyta > Magnoliopsida > Lamiales > Plantaginaceae > Linaria > Linaria vulgaris. The sequence goes on along the minus strand of OX415249.1, from coordinate 5,699,150 downwards.
GAGGCGATCCACAATAGAAGTACGAAGAGCAATAGAGGAGGCGCATAGAATAATATCATCAGCGTACAACAAGAGATACGCAAGATCATTACCTCGTCAAAAATAAACAAAAAGTGATCCAATTTGCTATGAATGAACCTGATTGTAGCAACAAAATCTATAAAACGTTGGTACCAGACCCGAGGGGCCTGTTTAAGGCCATACAATGATTTCTTTAACAAACACGCATAATTCGGCTTAGTAGGGTCTTGAAAACCCAACGGTTGGTGCATGTAAACAGTTCCCTCCAAGTGACCATGCAAAAAGGTGTTCTTAATGTCCAACTGATGAATGGACTAAGAACGTGATACCACAATGCTTAAGACCGTGCGAATGGTTGAAGGTTTAAAAATCGAGCTGAAAGTTTCAGTGCAATTTATGCCAACATATTAAGACCTGCCATCACCAACAAGATGGGCTTTATACTGCTCAAAAGATCCATTAGAATTAAATTTGTGTCTAAAAATCCACATGGAGCGAATGACATTCACATTGGGGGCCCGAGGTACTAACTCCCAAGTCTTATTCTTAATAAGAGCATTAAACTCATCATGCATGGCCATCTTCCAACTAGGATCGAAAAGTGCAGCCTTGGGATTGCGGTGGAGCTGGAAAGGAGAAGATGGGGAGTAGAGATTAAAGATTTGTTTGGTTTTGACTATCCCGTGTTTGCTGCGAGTGGTCATGGAATGAGAGGCGATCAGAGGAGGATGGAGAGGAGTGACCGCATGTGAGAGGTTTGGTGGCTGTGAGGGCAGATATAGAGGAGGTGGTGACGGTGGCGTATCGGGCCATGAGGGCAGAGGCGCGGTAGGAGCTGTTGCATGCCGAGAGGGCGGGAAGGAGTCGGCTATTATGGCCGGGGTAAGGTGAGGGTGAGCGTGGCGATGTTTTGTGATAGTGGCAAAAGGAAAATCAGTCTCATCAAATAAGACATAACGGTAGATAATAATTTTTTGAGATGAGATGTCATAACATTTATATCCCCGATGGTTAGATGGATAACCCAAAATCACGCAAGGAGTGGGGCATGCTTGAAGTTTGTTGATAGTAGTAGAGGGGAAAAGAGGAAAGCAAAGGCACCCAAAAACCCGAAGATGTGATAGAGATGGATGTTTGTTATAGAGGACTTGGAGAGGGGAGAGAAGCCCAAGACGTTTATGAGGAAGGAAGTTTAAGAGATATGTAGCTAATTGAAGAGCATGATGCCAAAAGGACGGCAAGACAGAGGAGTGAGAGAGTAGGGTTTGAATAATATTATTAATTGTGCGGAGTTGACGTTTAGATTTAATAGTTTTGGAGGGTGTATGAGGACATGAAAAGAGAAATTGCATGCCATTTTTTTTACAAAAATTGTGTAACGATGCATTATCATATTCCCGACCATTGTCACATTGAAAGTTTTTAATGTCGCGTTCAAATTGTGTTTTAACGAGTTTATGAAACGACAAAAAAATTGAGAAAACATGTGACTTGTGTGAGATGGGAGAAATCCATAAAAATTATCGTCTAGGGTTGTGTTTGAGAATTGATTCTCAAGGTGCCTGGCACAAGTACTTTTGTTATCTTGGAAAAGATCAGCGAGCCGATCCCAAGCGTCCATAGCAATCGAGTTTTGCTTGATGATGGAGTGCATGAGATCATTGGGAATAATGTCATATATCCATTGAAGCACAATGGCATTGAGATGATCCCAGAGGTCAGGGTCAGAGTCGTCCGATGGGAAGGCGAATTTGGTGGTGGAAAGGATATGGTCGAGGACCTGATATGCGCGAGCGTGTATTTTGATGAGTTCTGACCATGATGTGTATTGGCCGAATTTGTTATCTAAAGTAATAGGCATGAAGTTCCTTACATTAGTAATGGTTAAGGCGGGGATACATTTATGAGAGGTGGGGGGCGACGGTGTCGACATTGATTTGGTGGAATCAGATGGTGGCACATCGTCGCTAGGGTTAGTCATGAGGAGAGTGGGGAAGAAGAAAAAATTATAGGCTTGATACCATGAAAGATGTTTTCCGTGAATGACTTCTCATTAATCTCCTTAATGACATAAGTACAAGAGTTTGTCTTAGGCTACAATTATGGAGATGATATGCTATCTATGGATACACAAGATATTACAAGTATATCTAACTGATTACAAACTAATTAGGAAACTACTTAGGATGAATATTACTAATAAATTGAAAAAATGGGAAACTTATCTCCTGAACATTTCTAGATATATGCAATCATCTCCTACCTTCCACATGATAATTATTGAAAGACATCATTTTGTGTTTTGCACGACCTTGATAAGCCTGAAGGTATTTTATAAGAGATATAATAAATATGAGTGAATGAATAATTTCATTAAGCACCAATATTACATATAGTAACTTTCAAGGGTATTTACGTACAATTACAAAAATTAAATACAGAATACTAAGAGAGTAGTACAGAATACTAAGAGACTAATACAGAATACTAAGAGATTACAATAAATACACTATCATCTAATGCGTCCCCGTAAAATTGACGTGCCATCATCAACAAAAATTCGGGAACGAAGAAGCTTGAAGCGGGAGCGTGTAAGAGGCTTAAAACACCAGTCAACTGATCAATAGTATTTACATATGATACACTCAATAACCCCTCTCTAACAAGATCACGAACAAAGGGAAGATCGATGAAAATATATTTCATACGCGAGTGCTGTACCGGATGTAGAGATAAGCGAGGAGCACCCATATCACTACGAACCATCGGGACGGAGTGAAGTGACAATCCAATCTCCATAAAAAAGATGTTGTAGCCACCAAACCTCGGCAACAGTGGAGCCAAGAGCACGATACTCTACCTTCGTGGAAGACCGAGACACGACTTGCTGCTTGTGAAAGGACCACGAGATAGGGTTAGAACCCAAGAAAATAATGTAGACCGAGGTGGACCTGCCATGTAGTGTATCACTGCCCTAGTCCGAATCAGAGTGGGCCGTGAGCATCATGTTAGAATCACTGCGGAGGGAGATCCCATGGGATAACGTGCCTTTGAGGAAACGAAGGACACGTTTGAGAGCAACCCAACTGGTCGAATCTGGAGCGCACATGTGTTGAGCAAGGCGACTTATAGAGAAGGCAATGTCTAGACGAGTGAGAGCAAGAAACTGAAGGCCACCAATAATTTGAAGGTAGGTGGTCACATCAACCGAGTCACCCGAGCTAGGCGCCCTGGATTGCGAGTCATAGGTGTTGCAAGAGGTTTGGCACCCTCCATCTTATGACGGGACAACAAATCAAGAATGTATTTGTGTTGGGAGAGAAACAAATCATCGCGAGTCTTGGATACTTCAACCCCCAAAAAATGACTAAAGACATACAAATCCTTCACCTTGAACCGTGCCCCAAGCTCCCAAATAAAGGACGAAACATTGGTTGCACACGACCCTATGACAACAATGTCATGGACATAAACAAGGACAAAGAGCCGAATCGCATCCTTGGGGAGGATAAATAGCAATGTGTTGGAGCGAGACTGAGTGAAATCAAAGGCTAGAAGAGGCGCTCTAAGGGCAAGGTACCATGAGCGAGGAGCTTGCTTCAAACCATATAAGGATTTATGCAACATGCATACGAAGTTGGGTTGAGACTTGTCAATGAATCCGGGTGATTGCCTCATGTATAGAGTCTCGGAGAGCTCACCATAGAGAACCGCATTGTTGACATCAAACGCAAGGGCCAACCGTACATGATGGTGAGAGAGAGAGAGAGTAGTACGGATGGTAACCGGCTTAACCACGGGACTGGATGTCTCTTTGGAGTTGACGCCCGGGCGCTGATGAAAACCCTTGACCACAAGGCGTGCCTTGTACCGATCAATGGACCCATCGTGTTTGCATTTAATATGAAAACCCATTTGACCCTAATAATGGAGCGATCATGAGGGCGCGAAACAGGGGACCATGTTCCATGAGTGGTGAGGGCCGTGAGTTCCTCTGACATGGCCGCCCGCCAAAGAGATCAGTAAGAGCCTGTGCAACAGATGTAGGTTCATACGGGTAAGAACATGGTGCTTCGTAGCACCATGGAATTGCTTCGGGCGAAAATGTTACATTGAGATTAAGTAACCATCGAGTGTGTTCGATCCATGAAGGTAGATGGTGCACTTGGAGGTGCAATAGATGGAACCAGCGAGTCGTGCGATGCGTGGGAGTAGACACCAACAAAAGCTGTAGGGAGGTCGCGGGCCAGGGAACAATGATCCGTGGACTAGGCCGCAGTAAATGGCGCCATAGGCAGAAGTTGCGTGAGAAATAAGACCTCATGGGGCAGTGAAAAAGCACGAGACGACGACCCAGCCGTAGGCGATGAAACCCTAGGTAGAGGTCCAACCCTAGGCGGCGGCCCAACCTGGGGTGGAGAAACCTTAGGCGGCCAAACCCTGTCCATAGAAGCCCTAGGCACCGGCTCAACCCGCGGTGAAGAAAACCTAGGCACAAAAACCCAAGGAGGTGAGACAAACGGGTGCAGCCCAATAAGCGAACGAGGGGGCAGCCGGGTGGAGTCTAAGTTATACGAACCATGGTCCAAGCAAGGAAAACCGAGAAAACCATTTTCTACAAACCGAACGTGATATATAAGCGACATGTGTCAAGATCAAGACACTTGTAGGTAGCTTGAGATGTGAAATAACCAACAAATAAACAACCCCTTGATGGTGGTGTAAGTAATTGCCTGGAAAATAAGGGCGCAAGTGAGGATAGCAGAGACAACCAAAGATACGAAGTCCCAAATAATTAGGTGTGCTTCCCAAAAGTACCTCAAACAAAGAGCGAAAACCCAAAACTGGGGTGGAAGTTGATTATAGAGATAAACGAGTTGGAAAATGCAAAGTCCCAGAAAACTGGCAGCAAACGAACATGGCTTAGGGGCATACAACCCATCGTGACAACAACACAATGACACCTCAAACTCATGCCATTTTACTTTGGCGTGTGAGGAGCTGTAGTAAACATGAAATACCATTAGAAGAGAGAAACGAGCACATAACCAAGAATTCACCACCATTATCTGAATAAAAGTCCTATATAGGTGTACCAAATTTCTTCTCCACAATAGCACAAATTTCATAAAAATTCGTAGAACATTTGACTTGGCAGACATTGGGGAAATCCAACAATACTTAATATAGTGATCCACTAATAATAAATAATAACGAAAACCAGATTTAGGCACACCGAGAAGGTCCCCAAACACCGCCATAAATATAATGAAGTGCATGAGTTGAAACAAGTGATGTCTCGCAAAAAACTAAACACTGACTTTTGTTTGAAAGACACGACAAAGAGTAACTAGGATCTGATGCAGCGGATGACTGAATGGGTAAATGAAACTCGAAAAAGTAAAGTGGAGATTTGCGTAGGTGGGTGTCCAAGTCTATCATGCCAACAACCAATTCTCGTACGCTCACCAACCATAGCCACGGGCGACGGATGCCTGAGATCCAGAAGCTTGACCCGATATACCCCATACACACACTCACCACAAAACAAACTACTCCTCGTACGTAGGTCCTTAACAACAAAGTACGGCGAGAAGGATTCAATAGAGATATCATTGTTTTTAGTAAATTTATGCACGTATAAGAGATTGCACTGCGCAGTAGGGACACATAGAATATTGTCAAGTGAAAGTATGATCCAGGAAAATAAGTTGAGAAGAGCCAACATGGGATATAGGAAAAATCGAACCACCTGCAGTGACAACCTCGTCCGTCACCTCATACTCTGGATGGGGATTGAGATTTTGAATATCCTAGGTGAAATTAAGAGAGACGCCCAAATCTACGAGCCATTCAGTGCGGGATTGTTTAGGATTTCAGGTGACGCCGCATAGTTAGCACTGTGCATAGGATAAAGACGACACGCCTCGAAGCGGCAAACTAAACCAACAATTTAGGTAAGCGTGTGTTGGTCTTTCTTGCTTTCAATTTGAAGAGCGTGTTCCCGCAGTGGAAGGCCCTGCCAATAAAATTGTTGAAGGAAGCGAAGTGGGTACGGGCACCATGACCGGAGATACCACAAAGTTGACACACAATAGGACCACAAGCATGTGGTGAGGCGTAGGAGTCAGATGGACAGGCAGAGGGCTTGGAGTTAGGTCCAGAGTTGCGCGGTGCAAACCAACCACTTGTCTGAACCGCAGTTGTCACCATTGCAACCACGACCCATGTGGCGATTGTGGTTAGAACATGACCGAGACACGACTTGATTGACCGCGACCATCGTGACTGAGGTCTCTGTTCCAAGGCGACAAAGATAAGATTCTTGACTTACAAGAATATCATGGAGCTCAGTAAACCGGATCAAATGTTCACGAGCACGAATCAGTCTAGCAATATCACGATAGAGAGGGCCAATGCCGTTAAAGACATAGAGGGTGAGATCATCTTTCTTGACGGGGCCATCAATGGCAGCTAGTTCATCAATCTTAGATTTAGTGGCTTGCAGAAACTCAGAAACTGAACAATTGCCAAGTTTCATGGAATTCCAGTCATCATTGAGTTGCATAACACGAGAGCGGGAACGATTGTCATAGATGTGTTGGAGATCATTCCACACCCTGCAGAGGAGAGAGCAGAAAATAAAGGTAGCGATTTCTGGGGAAACTAAACCAAAGAGAGCCGAGACAAGGACCGAGTCTTGACGGGTCCATAAGGTGTAGGCCGCAATCGACTCGGTCGTATCACCCATGTCAGGGCATAGATGTGTGCCATCAACGTAACCAAATAGCCCATACCGGTAGAGAAGATGACGGATCTGACATCCCAGTGATGGGTAATTTGACCAGTGAGACGAAGAGGGAGTTGGTTGGAGTTGATCGGAATCAATGCAACACCGTCGAAGGACGGCCGATGGAAGGGCAGTACGATCGGTGGGGCAGATGTACTCGGAGCAACGCCGAAATAACCCTCGGACGCGACATCAACGGCGGATGAGGAGGTGGGTACTGACTTTGGATCGAAGAGAACCTCGTTAGAATATTGGGTCTGTTGATACCATATAAAAGATATATTAAATATGAGTGAATAAATGAGTGAATAAATAATTTCATTAATCACCAAGACTATATATAGTAACTTACATGGATATTTACGTACAATTATAAAACCTAAATACAAAATACTAAGTGACTACAATAAATACACTATCATCTAATATATTTCACTCCCATATATAGAAGTTACATATCTCAAGCGATCTAGAAAATTATGTCGATTCTTAAACGCAACTATCCTTAACTCTTAATATAACATTAGTTACATAAAGAGGACAAATTTAAAAATATTGGACCAAAGCCTTTACCTTTATAGTATTGTAGTAGCTACACCTATACATATATTGTAAAATGATGCAAACACATGCATGTTATATACATACACTACAAGATTTAGGGGTCAATAGCGACCAAATTTGGGTCGCTATTGACCCCCTTGGGGGTCCCTGATGCTCAACAGCGACCGCCACTGGGTCGCTATTGCCCGGTCCCTATTGACTACGGTCGCTTGTCAATAGGGACCGCAATTCGGTCGCTATTGAGGGTCAATAGGGACCGGAAAATCAGCGACCGCTTTCCGGTCCCTGCTGACTTAATATCAATCGGGACCTAAATGCGGTCCCTGATATTTATAATAGGGACCGGAATGCGGTCCCTAATAACAAAAACAGGGAGCGCAATTCGGTCCCTACTAATATTCGTAGATACTCTATGAATATTAGTAGGGACCGAATTGCGGTCCCTAATAACAAAAACAGGGACCGCAATTCGGTCCCTACTAATATTCGTAGATACTCTATGAATATTAGTAGGGACCGAATTGCGGTCCCTAATAACAAAAACAGGGACCGCAATTCGGTCCCTACTAATATTCATAGATACTCTATGAATATTAGTAGGGACCGAATTGCGGTCCCTAATAACAAAAACAGGGACCGCAATTCGGTCCCTACTAATATTCATAGATATCTATGAATATTAGTAGGGACCGAATTGCGGTCCCTATTGACCCCCCAGAAAAAATAAAAAAAAACAATAATAATTCGGATTAAATCCGAAATATTATTGTTTTTTTTTTGTAAAATTATGATTTTAACAAGATTAAAACAATAAAATAATGAAGAAAAAGTTAATATAATTACATGAATGTATTAATGAATGTAAAAAGATGAATAAAATGACTAATAATAGAAAAAAAAATATGAATGAAAAAAAAATGAATGAATAAAACAACAAGTGAAAGAAAAGTAAGAAAAGAAAGTGGTAAAATGAAGAAAGTGAAAGAAAGAAACAAAAGAAAGATTGTGTTGGTGATTTGTTTTTTAGATTTGTGTTGGTAAAAAGAAGAAAACTTTTTGTGTTGGGTGATTTATGGAGAAAAGAAGAAAGTGTATTTGTGTTGGAAAATAAGATAGTGTTTTTGTGTTGGGTGTTTTTTGGAGATAATGAAATGATATGTGTAAGAGTGGTGAGTATATATAGAGGGAGGGTGAAATTTTCAAATTTTCGTCAAATTCAAATTTCCCCCTCAATCCCGCCTAAAATTTTTGCTTAAATTTCAAAATTTTAGATTTCAGTGACCGCATTTAGGTCACTAATAATAATTAGGGACCCAATTTAGGTCACTAAATTTTTTTAGTGACTGCAATACGGTCCCTGTTGCTATTTTAGGGACCTATGTGCGGTCCCTAATAATATTCATCGATTTTAAAGTATGAATATTACTAGGGACCGCATTGCGGTCCCTATTGAGTTAATAGGGACCGAATTGTGGTCCCTATTGACTACGCTAATGTCAATAGGGACCGAATTGCGGTCGCTATTGACTCAACAGGGACCGAATTGCGGTCCCTACTAATATTCATACTTTACAATCGATTTTTTTTATTGATGTTGGTATGTTTGTGATTCTTAGTAACCAAACTCATTGTAACATGTGAATTGTAGTAATAAATGATTGCAAAATCAACCTTATAGTAGATTAGTTGTGAATTAATAGATTGATTGAGATTGAGCGAGTTATTAACGTTCAAGATATATTTCATGTTCTACAACTAATCATCACTAGTTAGTTGTAGTTGTTATTCGTTTTTATGATTTATTTCACTAATGTTAGAATAGATATGATTATGAGGTATAATCATTAGATCAAGCAATCATTATACTTACATATGTATATAGAATTAGTTTGTCATTATGACATTCGTTGTACAAAATAGTAAGAGAATCTTCAAAGCGGTCCGTTCTCCTCATATAATACTTGGATTTACAATGCGTCGTTGTAATTATTGTTATTTGAACTATTACAATGGTTATTATGAACTAAACAAACAACGCGGCACCTCGAACCATCTTAAAATATCGATTTTAAAGTATGAATATTAGTAGGGACCGCAATTAGGTCACAATTAATGTTAGTAGGGACCGAAATGTGGTCCCTATTGACTACGCTAATGTCAATAGGGACCGAATTGCGGTCGCTATTGACTCAACAGAGACCGAATTGCGGTCCCTACTAATATTCATACTTTACAATCGATTTTTTTTATTGATGTTGGTATATTTGTGATTCTTAGTAACCAAACTCATTGTAACATGTGATTTGAAGTAATAAACGATTGCAAAATCAATCTTATAGTAGATTAGTTGTGAATTAATAGATTGATTGAGATTAGTTTGTCATTATGACATTCGTTGTACAAAATAGTAAGAGAATCTTCAAAGCGGTCCGTTCTCCTCACATAATACTTGGATTTACAATGCGTCATTGTAATTATTGTTATTTGAACTATTACAATGGTTATTATGAACTAAACAAACAACGCGGCACCTCGAACCATCTTAAAATATCGATTTTAAAGTATGAATATTAGTAGGGACCGCAATTAGGTCACAAATATAGACAATAGCGACCGCATTGCAGTCCCTATTGATAACGCTAATGTCAATAGGGACCGCGTTGCAGTCCCTATTGGCAACGCGTTGCAGTCCCTAATTGCGGTGACCTAATCGTGACAACAACACAATGACACCTCAAACTCATGCCATTTTGCTTTGGCGTGTGAGGAGCTGTAGTAAACATGAAATACCATTAGAAGAGAGAAACGAGCACATAACCAAGAATTCACCACCATTATCTGAATAAAAGTCCTATATAGGTGTACCAAATTTCTTCTCCACAATAGCACAAATTTCATAAAAATCCGTAGAACATTAGACTTGGCAGACATTGGGGAAATCCAACAATACTTAATATAGTGATCCACTAATAATAAATAATAACGAAAACCAGATTTAGGCACACCGAGAAGGTCCCCAAACATCGCCATAAATATAATGAAGTGCATGAGTTGAAACAAGTGATGTCTCGCAAAAAACTAAACACTGACTTTTGTTTGAAAGACACGACAAAGAGTAACTAGGATCTGATGCAGCGGATGACTGAATGGGTAAATGAAACTCGAAAAAGTAAAGTGGAGATTTGCGTAGGTGGGTGTCCAAGTCTATCATGCCAACAACCAATTCTCGTACGCTCACCAACCATAGCCACGGGCGACGGATGCCTGAGATCCAGAAGCTTGACCCGATATACCCCATACACACACTCACCACAAAACAAACTACTCCTCGTACGTAGGTCCTTAACAACAAAGTACGGCGAGAAGGATCCAATAGAGATATCATTGTTTTTAGTAAATTTATGCACGTATAAGAGATTGCACTGCGCAGTAGGGACACATAGAATATTGTCAAGTGAAAGTATGATCCAGGAAAATAAGTTGAGAAGAGCCAACATGGGATATAGGAAAAATCGAACCACCTGCAGTGACAACCTCGTCCGTCACCTCATACTCTGGATGGGGATTGAGATTTTGAATATCCTAGGTGAAATTAAGAGAGACGCCCAAATCTACGAGCCATTCAGTGCGGGATTGTTTAGGATTTCAGGTGACGCCGCATAGTTAGCACTGTGCATAGGATAAAGACGACACGCCTCGAAGCGGCAAACTAAACCAACAATTTAGGTAAGCGTGTGTTGGTCTTTCTTGCTTTCAATTTGAAGAGCGTGTTCCCGCAGTGGAAGGCCCTACCAATAAAATTGTTGAAGGAAGCGAAGTGGGTACGGGCACCATGACCGGAGATACCACAAAGTTGACACACAATAGGACCACAAGCATGTGGTGAGGCGTAGGAGTCAGATGGACAGGCAGAGGGCTTGGAGTTAGGTCCAGAGTTGCGCGGTGCAAACCAACCACTTGTCTGAACCGCAGTTGTCACCATTGCAACCACGACCCATGTGGCGATTGTGGTTAGAACATGACCGAGACACGACTTGATTGACCGCGACCATCGTGACTGAGGTCTCTGTTCCAAGGCGACAAAGATAAGATTCTTGACTTACAAGAATATCATGGAGCTCAGTAAACCGGATCAAATGTTCACGAGCACGAATCAGTCTAGCAATATCACGATAGAGAGGGCCAATGCCGTTAAAGACATAGAGGGTGAGATCATCTTTCTTGACGGGGCCATCAATGGCAGCCAGTTCATCAATCTTAGATTTAGTGGCTTGCAGAAACTCAGAAACTGAACAATTGCCAAGTTTCATGGAATTCCAGTCATCATTGAGTTGCATAACACGAGAGCGGGAACGATTGTCATAGATGTGTTGGAGATCATTCCACACCCTGCAGAGGAGAGAGCAGAAAATAAAGGTAGCGATTTCTGGGGAAACTAAACCAAAGAGAGCCGAGACAAGGACCGAGTCTTGACGGGTCCATAAGGTGTAGGCCGCAATCGACTCGGTCGTATCACCCATGTCAGGGCATAGATGTGTGCCATCAACGTAACCAAATAGCCCATACCGGTAGAGAAGATGACGGATCTGACATCCCCGTGATGGGTAATTTGACCAGTGAGACGAAGAGGGAGTTGGTTGGAGTTGATCGGAATCAACGCAACACCGTCGAAGGACGGCCGATGGAAGGGCAGTACGATTGGTGGGGCAGATGTACCCGGAGCAACGCCGAAATAACCCTCGGACGCGACATCAACGGCGGATGAGAAGGTGGGTACTGACATTGGATCGAAGAGAACCTCGTTAGAATATTGGGTCTGTTGATACCATATAAAAGATATATTAAATATGAGTGAATAAATGAGTGAATAAATAATTTCATTAATCACCAAGACTATATATAGTAACTTACATGGATATTTACGTACAATTATAAAACCTAAATACAAAATACTAAGTGACTACAATAAATACACTATCATCTAATATATTTCACTCCCATATATAGAAGTTACATATCTCAAGCGATCTAGAAAATTATGTCGATTCTTAAACGCAACTATCCTTAACTCTTAATATAACATTAGTTACATAAAGAGGACAAATTTAAAAATATTGGACCAAAGCCTTTACCTTTATAGTATTGTAGTAGCTACACCTATACATATATTGTAAAATGATGCAAACACATGCATGTTATATACATATATATACGTACTACTGGAATATTTTTTTACTAAATCAATGATCATACTTGACGGGGTCATATATATATACGCTGTCCTAGCTATGTTATCATAATCATCATGCATATATAAATAAATAAATCCCTACGCGTAATTAAGAATTATATATATCTATTTAAGTAGCTAATACGTACTAAAACAAATTAACGGGAAACAGTTTTCGTCAGTAGTAAACCGTCATTAAGAAAACGAATCGATCAAAAGTGAAATTACGAATTATCCAATAAGCATATATGGCTGATGATAGATATTACAGAAAGTTGTACATCACCATCATTTCAGCGGAAAACCTCAATAGTGTCCGCAACTGGTTGAACAACAAGGTCCATGCAAGAATCACGATCGGAGGCGACGAAGGAACTGAGAAACGGACGCCAACCGACAAAACAAATGGGTTGAACCCGGCTTGGAACCACCGAGTGTGGTACGATATTAAAGAATCGGGTATAAAAGAACACGGCGTTCCGGTGGTAATCAAGTTCTACTGCTCGCGCAAGCTCAAAAGCGATCAGTACATGGGTGAGGTATGGTTATGTGTTAATAATTAGTGATATATATTAAGCTAATTAAGTTTCTTTTGGTCTTTTAGTAATTAAAGGTTTCGATCGCATCCTATGTATTGTATTTATATTCCCTCTTTTAGATTATAAGTTATTCTCCTCCTAACCCTTTTATTAATTAGGTGCACACGTCCGTGAAAGAGCTTTTTGATCACGCAATAAGCGCGATGTTAACTGCTACGATCAAGATGGGTGCGGCGGATACGAGTGGGTCTTTGAGGTATTCGTACAGTTTTGGCGAAAGAACGTTGGTTTATAGACCAGCATTTTTGATGAGGATGTTCAAAGCTGGAGCCACATTGTTGTTGAGGGAGAGGATAGGGAATTTTGTTATCACTTTTCTTCGTGGTACTAGTAGATCCAGACCCAGCTGGTTGGGTAGGAAACTTGGTCAACCGAGTATAGAATGGTATGGCAATGGGGTTGTGAGAACAGAAGACTTTTGATCATGAATCAAAGTTTTGATTTCGACTATACAATATGCGCTACGGCCACATTTTCTGGAAATAGTTGTTGTAATAACACTTTAATGTTTGATTCGCAATAATTAAAAATATTAATATTTTTTTTGGAAAATAAATGTTTAAGAGTTTTTATTCTTATGAATATCTTGTAATGTTGTACTCTAAGTAAATATTTATTTTGTTGAAAAGCTGTCAAAAGGTATATAAATAAGCTTTTAATTTGATGGGTTTGTTCGAAAATAATCTTAGCACCTTAGGATGGATTACAAGTTCATAGCCTGTGTACCAGATCCAATAGACTTGGGGGTGCATATATCGTTCGGGTAGTAAAAAAAGACCTTACGCCACGAAAAAGCCGAGTCTCGTACAACAGCTACCAAGATTCGACACCATAAATACAAGGATAAACTTTCATTAAATAAACCATCCTTCATTAATATAGTTATCCCTTATTTAATGCACCTTCATAAATGACGGCTATACCTCCAAAACTAAAGGGCCATATACCTACAACATAAATACTGACCTATTGTATTAAATGTCCGACTCCTAAATAGTAGTCTAGAACCTTACAATTAATACAATCACTTTCACGCCAACAGAAATACGGCCCGACTTGATTCCCGCCTCGAGATAAATAGGTAGCTAGGTAATCCTTCTCTCAGTTCAGCCGTTAATTCAAGATACACCAAAATATTCTGTATCTCCGGATTATTGTTTCGCCGGATTATTGTTTCATTACGCTAAAATCTATATTTTCTATATCTTTGCCCATATAGTCCATAAAAAGACTTCTTTCATAACTACGGAAAGATGTTTCGAACCACACATTTATTCGGATATTATAGGAATTATCTCATTCGCCAAATTTCGTGAAAAAAACACTTATTGTATATTAGTACGTAATTGTTCTCTTTTCAAATTTTCATTTGATGCTACAAAATTGTAGTAGCTAGCTGCTTGCAGCTTGTCCCCTTACTCGAGCATATATATATATATACTAGCTAGCGCGCAGAACTATAAAACACAAATTAAATGAAACTTCTAATTAACTTAATATAATCTGTACATAATAATCCACTATATATTTTTTGTAACATGTCAAAATGTACCACATTCATAACGAAGAAGCATAACAGGTGAAGGTATATTGTATTCTTGATTTGCCAATTATTTATTGTACAAGTTTCGCAAGACTAGCTAATCGTCCCCTTGGACACTTGTGCTGACTTTTATTGGACTTTCATTTCGTCAACTTTACTAAAAGAATGCATCCAAACTCCCATAGCGCGCAGACTTCATATTTTATTAACTAGTACTTCATATTTTATTAACTAGTGTCATGATCGATTTTGCTTCCAGGAAATGAGTCAACTTTAAGTTAGGTGAGAGAAATAAGAACTTTTCATTACTTGCCTCCCTAAAATGAATTACACCAGATTGTTTAATAGAGTGAAAAAAAACATGTAAATAACTCACGAGCAACTACTAGCAGCAAATTATAATTGAGAGAGACAAAATTACAGAATTGCATAACGCGAAGGATGAAAAACACTTTAAAAAGAACCCACCCGACGAAACTTTTACCTCTCACGAGATTATTTCTTAAAAAGAATCTAACACATAAATCACCCCCTACCTATGTCGTCCTATACTCCTATTATTTATATCCGTCGAAATTGACTCGGTAATTGAAAAGGGTTGGCATACTAACTAAAACAAAATTGCCACTAGCTATGTTAATATATATATATATATATATATATATATATATATATATATATATATATAGTTATCCGGCCAGTAAAATGGCACGTCGTGACAGATTCAAACAGACCAAAGGCCTTCCGGTTTGTTTCCTAATATGTACAATCACTAATTAAAATTTAATTAGGCCGTTTAAGTCTTATATCTGTGACAAGACTTGACGAAACTGTCATTACGTCATCTTAAAATTGTCTTCTATTTTAGAAATTGCGATCAACTGTAATATTTAATACACATTGTCAAAAATGTCTTTTTATAAGTAATCCTTTAGGAAAGTACATGTCAATTATATACAAAAAAACAATCGTATTTGAGCTAGGTTACGCGTTTTATTTATGATCATTTGAACTTAGATCAATGATCTTGATCACCTGAAGAAGAAGGTAAGTATTTTGGTCTTATTTCGCCTGAGTTACAATACACCGTACATTGATACATATGGCTTATCAACTGTCAAAATAATGCTAATCAAATAAAAATCGGACTATCTTGGTCCGGAACATCTATATTACAATATATTAATAAAGTATCGAATTGAGGGAATTCGATCTAGCCTGTATCGAATCAGGGTCCTTCGATCTATGAGGGGTATCGAATTCAGGTCCTTCGATGTAAGACTGAGTAGGGTTGCTGTGTATCGAATCGGTCTGCTTCGATCAAATATTGAGTATCGAATGCGAGGACTTCGATCGAATTCAGTGTATCGAATGCTATGGATTCGATCTTGAGTAGGTTGGAGTTAGTTTTGAATGCGTGCCGAGAATATTAGAAGACGGGGTATTTATAACCTCCGTCCCGTAGACCCTAGCGGTGGTTGTGGAACGAGCATCGAATTGGGATGATTTGATCGATCCTTTAGATCGAATCGAGGCCATTTGATGCTCGTTCAACATTGAGTTTCTCCTGTTCGATGTACAATTTCAATGAGCCTTTCTCCGTGGGTCGGCCCAATATGCATATTAGGCCATTCCTAATATACACCATGAGTAAGTAAGTTAGTTGCTTAAACTTAAAGGAGTAAACCAAGAGGAATAAAGATGTAAATTACATTAAAAAAATTGTCCCACGAAAAAGAGTTTAATTATTAGCGCAAATTAACACATGATGTTAGATTTTTGTAGTTATACAGTACTACTGAAAACCAAAGTAAAATAAAGGTAGTTACCAATTGTAGTTTCAAAATCCGGTTTAAAATGCTCTTATTACACCTATGCTGCATGCCATTTTCTCTAAATCAGTTGTAAAGTCACTTTTCTACATGTAGGCCATAAATAGAAGCACTTGTGTAATTTCTCATCAGATAAACAAAATTAAGATTAATTCCCTCCAAGTGACTTTATTAGATATTCAATAAGTACCCAATCTAGGGTTGAAGTAAAAATATTATTATTTTTAATTATGATAAGCATATAGATGAATACAATCCATTGTTCTCCAATAGATGTATGGAACCATTTCCACCGATCTACTACACACCATCATCGAGCCCGAGTCTACAACAATGGGTGCATGTACTTGACTCGCTAACTTGTTTCAGAACAATAAGAACTCTCACGCCGTTCACCTCGAGAACCAATTATCTCGCATGGTTCTTGATGATTTCTCCAGTGTTGGCGCCTATTGTCTGAAATTTAAGATGATGCCCGATCAACTAGCCAATGTCGGAGCCTCGGTCATGAACCAACGGCTCATACTTCAATTGGTGGCTGGACTCAGTGACTACAACGCGGTGGTTCCGGACGTGGCGGCCACGTAAACCCTAATCGCGGTCCATATCAACGGCCGCCCCCTTGGTCCCAACACCCGTGGGCCGCATATGGACTGCTGTTGTAACAACATGATAATTTCGAGATAAATAGAACAAGATTAGAGCAACTATTACATGTATAAATGTTAAATATCTGAATCAAATACACTTAAAGTACTAAGCTAATAAAAAACGAAACATAAACTTAACTAACTCCGAACCACAGTGAACTCTGAATACTCGCCAATGCCAAAGGCTCCCAGGTCATAACACGGTAGTAATCTAGTTCGTCTTAATCTGGAAGGAAGGAAAATAAACACAAAATTTTTTATGAGATAAAAATCTCAGTAAATGCTCATGTGTTTGTGCAAGTGTTGCATTTTCTTTCAATAGCTTTCATTTGAAAACAGTTTAACAAATGAACTTAAACGCACACAAATGTCATGCAATAGAATCGTGAAATCACAAGCATTCGTGGTTTAACAAAAACCCTTTAACAAAAGAACGAATTCACGTTGGATGATCGGTGTCCACGTTATTCTGCTAATGCAGCCAGCCTTATCACCTTATAACAATACTCCTTATCTCCCCGTCCAAGGAGCTATATTAAAATCAATAACGTTTGCCATGGTACATACAAAAATCCTACGACCCAACAAAGACACAACTTTCTCCTGTTATGCCTGAGAGGGAATGAGCCAATGGGGACAAAAGATCCTACCGGCAAGCCCGCCGCCGCCCGGTGGTACCCCATGTACTCCCACGCCAAACATTGCATCCATTAACTAATCAAATTGATCCAAATACAACCCAACGAGACACCATTCATCATATCAATTTCAATCATTTAAAGTAATTAAGCAATGTGCGGGCAACTTGCTTTCACAAAACTAAATAGTTCGAATACCCAATTTATGCAAAAACTTACTTTGAAGAAGTAAACAGTTCAGGTAACTGATTTACGATAACTTTCTTTGAAGAGATGACAGTTCAATATACAAGGAATAATGGTTATATATATGTGTGTGTAGATATAGATATATAGATATACATGCACGCATTCAAAGTAATGGTAAAAGAAAGACTTCTAATATGGACTACCTATGAGCCAAAGAGAGTCTAAATGTAACTAATATCTCAACTTAATTATATACATACATATACACATGTACATAAATCCACTCATTGATAATATCTACGGTGAGAATAACTGCGCACATATATATATATATATATATATATATATATATTCTAAACTATTAACTATCCTTATATAGGTTCAACGCATTTCCAAGGATATACACACAAACATATGCATAGACGCGCATATACAGTGCATACAATTAAAATATCAAAGATTAATTCTTATATTAGAGTAATTTCTTGAAAGTAACTTATAATAGACCTAGTTAGATTAAACTTGTATATCTTGTAATATCTTTCTATCTAAGTTTATAGTGATTTAGTTACCTAGTTTAGCTATGCTAAGATTCTGTTGTAATTGTATTTATATCCTACCAGTTTCTAATGAAGATTAATCACTTCAAATTAATCCCTTATATGGTATCACGAGTCTAATATTCTCTCACGAGACTCTTACATAATATCGATCCATGGCCGGCCCTAGCACACCTTCCACCAATGACTCCACATCGACCAGTGACTCCGAAGTCACCCAACGTTAGGCCCCTAGTGGAACTGGTTCTCATCCTCTCATCCCCATCAACATTCACAACCATCTCCCTCTTCAAATGTACGGAAGCAATATTGCTTCATGGCGCGCTCAGATGCGCCGCCTTCTCCACGGCTTCTGCCTCTTCGGCCATCTTGACGGCACCACTCCGTGCCCTCCCTGTGGTGACACGCCGGAATCCATCGCTCGCCATGTTCACTGGACGAGGCAGGATTACCTCATTAGATCCGCCTTGTTCAACTCTCTCACTGGAGCCTTGCAAACTCTAATCTTCAGTGATGCAATCGCGGCGGCAGTGTGGGAAACCTTGCAATGTACCTATGCCAATCGCTCTCGGTCTCGCATACTCCAACTCAAGGACAACCTCAATACTATGAAGATTGGATCTCGCTTGGTTGCGAAATTTCTTCAAGCAATCAAAGCTAAGGTGGACAAACTAGCGGTCATTGATCACTCTCTTCATGACGACGACAATACACTATATGTGCTGAATAGACTTGGTCGCGCTTTATCGTGATATTGCTGGTCCAATCCGTGCCCGTGAGAACCCGATCTGCTTCACGGAGCTTCATGACCTTTTGCTCGCTCAAGAGGCATTCATTCGTCGCGATGAGGCCGAATCCGCATCGTTGGTGGCCACTGCCAACTATGGTACCCCTCACAAATGCCCCATCTCAATCTCGTCCCGATGTCATATGTCAAATTTGTGGGATCTCGGGTTATGTGGAGCAAATCTGCCGTCTCTTCCATTCACCTACTACGAACGCGACCTCCTCGCCGTCCTCATCGCATGCACCCGCCAATGAGTGGCTTGTTGACTTAGGGGCGTCACACAATTTGACCTCTAATCTCAAGAACCTTTCTGTTCACTCTGAGTACGAGGGTCCCGATGAGGTCACCATCGCTGATGGCTCAGGTTTGGCTTTTTCGCATATTGGTACCTCTATAGTTAATTGTTCGGATCGTCGCCTTGTTCTTGACAACGTTTTATGTGTTCCTTAGTCTTGTCGGAATCTATTATCTATTTATCATCTTTGTAAAGCCAATAATGTGACTATTGAGTTCTTTACATCTCATTTTGTTGTTAAGGATCGCAATTCGGGGGATAGGCTGCTTACAGGACCTTGCATTGGTGGAGCGTATCAGTTGAGCCTTCCTTCTGTTTCACAACCGCCGTTTACTGCCTTTGTTGGGGAGCGGACTACCAAGAATTGCTGCCATGATAGATTGGGACACCCATCCTCTAAACTTAGTTCTTTTCTTTTGTGCAAGTTTAATTTACCATGCGTTGATCAAACAGTTTTGCACGATGCTTGTGAACCTTGTTTTTTGAATAAGAGCAAACATTTGCCTTTTGGGAATACTTCTCATGTTTCTAATCACGTTTTGTACTATGTTTATGGTGATGTGTGGGGTCCTGCGCCAGTACCCTCGATACATAACTATTCAAAGTATTATTGGTTTTGTCCGTTGGTCGTCAAATCTAACATGGCGTGTATTTTCCCACAATTCCATGCTTTAGTTGAGAAACAATTTGGCACTGTCTTGCGTAACTTTTATACAGATAACGGAGGTGAATTTTTGGCGTTACGTCCCTATCTTAATGCACATGGAATTAGTTGGTTTACTATTGCTCCCAACACTCCCCAACAGAACAGTACCACTGAACGACGTCATTTGCAAGTTGTCACGTTGGGTCGAACTCTTTTATCACGTGCGAATCTTCCCCATCAGTTTTGGGAATATGCCTTTGCCACGGCGTTGTATCATTCCAACCATCACCCGACTTCGGTTCTCCACAACGAGTCACCCTTTTCGGTCTTGCAGGGGCGTTTGCCCAACTATCTTCGGCTTAGGACTTTCGGATGTCTTTACTTTGCTCACACACGCCCTTATATTCGTGGGAAACTTGATCCTTCGGCTCGACGATGCATCTTTCTTGGTTATTCGCCCTCTCAATTCGCTTATAAATTCTCGATCTTGAGACGAGTCGTCTATATATTACTCGCCATGTCCGCTTTGTTGAGGATCAATTTCTGGGCTACAAGTCCCCTTCCTTAAACTTACCGCCTCCTTCGGCTGTTGCGGTCTTGTCCTTATCGCCTGCACCGCCTGCACCTGCGAACGCCTCTCCACTGGTGGAACCGCCCCTTGCTGCGCCCATTGAGCCCGTTTTGGATCGTGTCCAGCCCCTCGCGACTCCTATTCCTACTCACCTTGTGGACCGAACTCATCATATTAATATCTACAAGCTGAAATTTGCTCACTTGGCTACTACACATCCCCTACCTTCTTCTGTGGAGCTAACATGTGTTAGTCAAGCATTACAAGACCCTAATTGGCGTGCGGCTATGGATGAGGAGCTCACGGCTCTTGCTCAGCACGGTATATGGTTCCTTATCGATCCGCCGCCTAATCGCACCATCAACGGATCAAAGTGGGTCTTTCGTATCAAAGGCCTTCCAAATGGCAAGATTGATCAGTACAAGGCTCGCTTAGTTGCAAAGGACTTTCACCAATGCCCGGGCCTCAACTTTAAGGAAACATTTAGCCCGATTGTAAAGCCCATTACCATTTGTGTCGTTCTTACTATTGTTGTCACTCATGGTTGGCCGCTTCGTAAACTGGACATTATCAATGCCTTCTTACACCGCAATCTCACTGAGACAACTTTCATGATCTAACCACTAGGTTTTGTTGATCCGAGCCACCTTTGGCGTGTTTTTCATTTGCACAAGTCGATATATGGCCTTACGCAAGCCCCTCGGGCGTGGTATCTTGCTCTCAGTTCGTCTCTCCTTTCTTTTGGCTTTGTTCTAGCTAAGTTCGACGTCTCACTCTTTGTTTATTCTCGCGAGAAGATCACTTGTTATATTCTCATCTATGTTGTTGACATTATTGTTATGGGCAACTCTCTATCCCTTATCACATCGCTTATCTCACGGCTTGGATCACAGTTTGCGGTTAAGGATATGGGTGCTCTTACTTACTTTTTTGGGAATTGAGGTTCTCTGTTGTAAAGAAGGTCTCTTTCTTTCTCAACACAAATATATTGCTGACGTTTTAGCTCGCATAAGATGGATGGTGCTAAACCTTTGGCTACTTCTATGACCTCAAACTCGATAGTCTCCATCTAGCATACCTTTGTGATTCTTGCAGAGGTTCACGGTGCCAGGAGACGGGAGACCGCGGGGTGTCCTTTCTTCCAAACGGGCATTTCTTTGTTGGGGGGATTTGGAGCACTGGTTCCTGAAATTCCCCCATCCTCGTGGTGTTCTCTGAGTCATGGCTTCCACGAGTCTTTTGAAGACAGAGCGGGGAACATTGATAAAATCTCTTGTGCCGAACCGGTGGTTCGACCAAGTTTCTTTCGAATCACCTTGACGGGTCTGAAGGCTTTCGCTGTCGAACAAATTTTCCATACTAGACGAAGCTTATTGAACACTCTCAAGGACATATTATATGGTATTCCCACAGATGGCGCCATTTTGTTAACATGTTCGATATTATTCCCTATTTAACGGATTTATTTTGGGGTTGGAACGCCCTTCCCGTGGTTCAAAAGCTTGTAAATGGTAAAAAATGTAAGATTCTGAAAATATCCCTCTTTTTATTCACTGAAATCCACTCCGAATTTTCTAGTAAAGTCTCCAAAGTGTTCAGCTTATCCTTTCCTTTTTTTTTTGCACCTCTTTTATAGAGGTTTATTAGGGACATGTGTCTTGATGCATGTGAAGTAAAGTACACGTGTTGTTGTTTGCGTACAGAGGAAGATATTATCCATCTTAACTTTTCATTCTTTATCTACTGGGCGCTGACTAGGACTAAATTTGATCTCTTCCGAGGGCTTGAGAGGTTCTGAGGGGCCGATTCTTCTAACTTCTTCTCTACGAGGGGTTTGTATCTCTCGAAAAGTCGGGATGAGTAAAGTGTGCGTTCCTTCGATGGCGCGGTAGCTTCTGTGGTGATTGATTCTTGTTTGTCTTCTTTGGGAGGAGTCTTCCGAGGGGTGGGTTTGTTTTCTTTTATTGGGGGTGCCTGTTCCGAGGACTTCTCGCTTTCAATAAAACATTGTTCTTTGAGTACGATCTTCGTGGTAGATGCTCCCAGGGGTTTTATATCTTCGTCGGACATTATTATTTATCTTTGCTTTTGGGATAGGTGTTCTGAGGGCCTCCATACTTTGACAGGGCATAGTTGTTGACCTTCGTGAGGGGTGGTCCGGGGATTTTTGTTTTTACGGGGTGTTCAATGAAGAGATATTCTCGCAGGTTCTGGGACTCGGGGTGAAATGGAAATCGGAAATCAACGTCAGGTCCCTGTCCGTTGTGGTCCCTCTTGGCACATTGATGGATATCGGAGTCGCGCGAATCCGTCGGGGTTTGCTCTTTTTCCGAGGCCACGTTGATATTTGTTTTTTATTCATCGTTGACTTTCCAAGGGATGCTTTGGTGTCTCCTCGGGTGTCCCTTTATACTACTTTATGTCAGTGACCGAGCGTATTG
This sequence comes from Linaria vulgaris, assembly GCA_948329865.1. NCBI lineage: Eukaryota > Viridiplantae > Streptophyta > Magnoliopsida > Lamiales > Plantaginaceae > Linaria > Linaria vulgaris. Next base: position 5,675,794 of record OX415249.1, on the reverse strand, counting down.
GTGACGCTCCGAGTGCCTCCTCGTTGGGAGTGGGTACATCTCATCAGAAGTACTCGTGACAATAGTATTGTCATATTATTAATCCCTAGATTTAGGGAGAACATTTTGCTTAATCTGGTTATTTATTTTTTATGGTTAACAGTAGCCCCCCATATTTCGATCGTCATCGTAGAGGCGAGGGAAATTTTATTTCGTGGCCTCCGTGTGGCAAAGGGCTTTTTCTAATTTTTTCCTTTGACGTGTTTATTTTTTATTATTTTTTGACGATTTTCCGAGGGGTGTAGGGGAATTTTTTCCCGTATTTTCTCTTATTTTTTTTTCAATAATTTTTGGGGGGTATTATAGATATATATATATATATAATATTTACGTAAAGAAATTACCTTTTAGCCCCTGAGATCAACGGCGCCGATAACTGTCCTGTTTGCAATGGTTCTTTTCTAGCCGTTAGATTCATTAATTGTGCGTTACTCATCCATCCGTTGACCGTCTCCAATGGCTAGCGCGTGAGGGACATGTGTCGCCTGAGTGGGCAATGTGGGGGCGTGGAAGGCGGGGCACGTATTCAGTGAGTTACTTATAAATAGTCGCGATCTTCTACATCTTCCCCTCTACTGACTTTCACTATTTCGGTAAATTCTCCTCAGAGCAAAAATCTTCTCTTCTACCCTCGAAAAGTTTTCCTTTATATTCACGCGCACCTCTTCTCTTTCCCTTCTTTGAGAAATACTTCATCTTTTTATTCGCTTTTGCACAAATGGCTTCCTCCACCACCACCGATCCAATCGCGGCTTCCACCACTTCTGGAGCTACTGCTACTGCTGATTCTCTGGTAGGTATGGGGGGTGCCCCAACGGGGGTAATTACCCGTAAACGAAAGGGTGAGACCTCTGATGCTATCGAGGGCGGCGCTGCTTCTGCCAAGAAAGATAGGGTTTCCAAATTGAAAAAGGCTCCTGCTCGTGATTTTGCCAAAATTGAGAAGATTCAAAGTATTGCTACCCGTGAGGAGGTGTTGGAGCTATTTACATCGACGGGGGCTCTTCAGAAGAACTTGGTATTCCAGATTCCGACGAAGGATGAGAGGGCATGTTATCCACCTCAGGGAATGTTTACCGTTTACTTTGCTCAAGTAAGATATGCCTGGCGTTCGTTTATGCCGCCTTTCTTCTGCGAGGTATTTAAGGCGTGTAATATTAGCCCAAGTCAGATGGTTCCGAACGGATTTGTGGCCCTTTGTATCTATGTTTTCTGGTGTCAAGTGAACGGGTTGTAGTGTGAGGTGGATCACTTTTTTTCTATATTCGATGAGGTGATTTCACCCAGGGGGTATCCCTTCTACCACGTTCGTCATCGGGACAATGCCAAAAATTCCACGAAGAGGATATTGGATGGGTCGATCAGTTCTCACAGTGTCCGGAAGAACAAATATTTTTTTGTGCAACCCGCTCAAGGTAAATGGGACATGCCTTCTGACTGGAGAGAGGGTGCGGCTCTCGTGCGCACTATGGATCAGGAGATAATTTTGTCCCCGGTAATTTCTCAGCAGCTTTTGATGGAATCATATGATTTTTTGATGCTATTCGAGACGTCCGGGCTTCATCATGTGGTGTTCACCGATGATGCTGTCAAGAAGCCATTGTCTATATCTTCCAAGGCCCTGGCTCTTTTCATTAAGTACTTTGTTTCTGTTCTTGTCCTTTTTCTTGACATAGGAATAGGTTATAATTATACTCGTTGGCTTTTGGGTGGTGCAGAGGATGTCTTAGCGAATTACTTTTCGCAGTCGGGCCCCATGGAACCCGTTCCTAGCGGTATTTCTGACGCTCCGGAGGAGGGTGACCATGATGAGGAGGAGGTTAATGCTCATGAGGGTGCGCACATGGGTCCGGAGATGGGAGGAACTTACGAGGATCATGCACCCTTGTACATAGATGCTGCGGGGGTGATTCAGAATGCGGTTCCGTTGCGCCAGGTAGGTCTTTACTCAGCTTTGGCTCTGGTGCCGGTCCCTGGATCCGATACGGGAAGTTCTCCGAGGGCTTCAGAAGAAGAAATCTCTCCGAGGACTGGTGGGGAAGATTTTGCCCGGGAGACCGCAGAGGTAATAGTCATATCATCCAGGGATCCGTCTCCCGCCTCTCCTCGTGGAGTTGAAGCTCCTTTGCCCATGTCTCCGATAGTTCCTGAGTTCTCAGATAGGGCAATGTCCGAGCCTAATCCCCTCGGTGAGTTATACTTATTCTTCTTTCGTTCAATTCGCTTCTACTTTTGCACTTAGTCGTGTTTATCTTCCGAGTAGGTATGGTAGATAAGGGAAAATCTCCTATGGTAGAGGAGGAGGGTGTGTCCTTGTCAGGTAATTAGTTGATTCTCTAAATGGTTTGTTTAAATCAGTCTATCATAGAATAGTCTCTCTAACTTGTCTATTTTATTCTTGTAGGAAACGTACTGTTAGCACAACTGCTCCGTTCTTAGTTGGAATTATCACTAGCCGACTCCGAGGAGGTCCTAGAGGTGCCAAACGCGCAACTTGATGATCTGACCCTGTAGAAGGAGCTTTTAAGCTCGCTTTTGGGAGGGGATGGTCCTTCGACCACCATTAGGGCTCCTCAGGCCTTATTTACAGAGGCGATCACTACCACTCCGGGTACTGCGACTTTTCCTCCGATGGATCATGTTCCGGTGACCTTGTCTCCGAGGGGGCATACCTTTCAGGCGCCCATACCTCCTCGTGAACCGGAGGATCAGTCCTCGTCTAAGACTGTGGGTGATGCGTATTGGGAGATTCTCCAGTTCTTCGCCTCCTCCAATTCTATGCCTGTCGAGGGGTTCCAGTTTCTGTACACCAGTCTTAACTGGATGGGGCTTATGGTAGGTTTAAACTTTTCTCTCTTTCTTTTACTTGTATCTGTTTCCTCGTGTTATATGCTCGGATCTTTATAGTTATTTTTTGTTCTTCTTGTTTTGTAGATAGGGAAGACTCGGGAGGCAGTCGCCGCCGTTGAGCAGCGCAGGCTAAAGGATGTGGAGGAGTTGGAAGCACTCCGAGCGCAGCTAGAACCTCTTCTGTCCAAGGATAAAGAGGGCAAGATAATGGAGGAAGTGCTTCGCACGAAGATCTCGGATTACGACTTCCGATGGAAGGAGGTTCATAAGGAGAAAAAGGTTTTGCGCCTCATGATGGAGCTGGCAAATTCCGCGTATGAGCGGGTGAAGGCGTCCTAAAAGTCTTATAAGGTCCAGATTATCCTGCTGGAGAGGGAGAAGAAGGAGTCTGAGGAGGCTTTTAGGGATCGAATTGCAGCTCTGGAGGGGGAGAAGGACAAAGGGCTGACAAGGGAAAGAGAGCTCCAGGGGTGGTTGAGTCAGCTCACTGACCGGGCCGAGTCGATCGAGAAAAAGCTGGCTGAATCCGCGCATCCTGAGGAGGTACAAAAGAAGGTAGAGGCTGCTGTTTTGCATGCTGTGGCAGAGGCAGAACGACAGTGCACTGAGCTTTCCAGTGGGCAGCACGCGAGGGATGCTCTTGGGCATAGGCTATTGGGCTACTTGGAGTGCGTGAAGGTGGCCCGAGGGGTGGTGCGGCCGGAAATCGACTTTGCTAGGACATTTGATGTTTCCAAGCTAAAGAGGCCTTCCTCAGAGGAGGTTCGCTCCCTTTTGGAGACATTCGATAGCTTGTTGTCTCCTTGGGGTTCCCCAACCCCTTCAGCGAGGAGTCAGAGTGCGAGGACCAGCGGTTTCGGGGGAGTTCTCTCACCCCCCGCTCGGTTGTCTTCCACTGCGGCTCCTTCCGAGAAGGGCATTTCTATGACCTCCGCCCCTTCCTTTCCGACGACCAGGGTTTATCTTAGGATTTTATTTTTTGCAAATGTACTTTATTTCCGAGGACTTCTCGGTTTCTAAGTGAATGAACAGTTATCTTATTTAGCCCAATTTTGTCTTTTTCTCCTTTGCCTCGTTTAATTTTATCATTTATAAATACTCTAATTATTTCTCTAACTTAAATTGAATTGAGAGAGATGAGGATAAAACTTTAATCTCGCTGACCAAGCTTGGCCCTAAGTAGGACGTGTCAGCCTGCATGGCAATATTAAGTATGAGTCTTCCTTAAGTAGGAACATTTTATTGGCACGTGTCTCTCACTTTAGATAATGGAAGATTAAGTTTAGTTCTTTACTCAAATGGTTACGAGTATATAGGTGCTAAGTATTTCAACATATGTGTTTATATTCACTTGAAAAGAAACTCACTAATTCTCTCGCAAATTTATCTTTTCATCTTCACTTTAGCTAGTTCTTGTCTTTCGATTCCTCTTCCTTTTCAATTTTCAAACAATCATGAGAAAGGAGAAAATACTTACTTGAGGAGATGATGCCCACACATTACAGGCGAGGAGGATCCGTCTCATTTCATAGTTCTACCCGAAACTCGGTTCGGACTCCTTCGCTGTTGCTAATGGTATGCCATGCTTCTTCGGATAGCTTTTCTTCCCGGAGAGACAGTCTAGAGGATGACATAGCTGCCATTTTAGGGAGTTCTTCGAGGGGAGCAACTTCATGGTCTTCTCATACAAATTCTCTTATGATGAATCACATCCGAAAGGTATTCATGGGCAGGGGATCTTACACCCTTGCGGATCAATCTTCGGTCCTTGATATGCTTCCCTTGAGTCCCTCAAAGTTAATGGGCCGATGCCATGTCAGGACTGCCGCGAGCAACGAACACGAGGGGTCCATTATGACCCTCTTCGCCGAGTATAATTTGGATTATACTAAGTACGATGTAATCGTACCGTTCTGTGATCAGAGTACTTACGATCCCCCCTCGGGCTATTTAACAGTATACTGCGAACAGGTACGCTATGGGCTACGGGTGTTTTTACACCATTTTCTTCAAACTCGCTTTCACTATTGGCAGCTATGACCCAGCCAGCTAATGCCGAATTCCTACCGTCACTTGGTGGGGTATGTCCTTTGTTGTGAGCTCTTGAATCTCCCTATGACTCCTCATCGGGTGGGGGCTATTTTTTCCTTGCACCCCTGTTCAGGTGGTCCTCATTTCTTTAGCCTGGTCTATCAGGAAAACATTAAAGCCTTCACTCATGTATCCAACCCTTGCTCTCGTAGAGGGGATTGGAGGCGAAGGTTCTTTTTTGTTCGTCCGAAGGGCCAATAAGGTAATTTGTGGGGAGTACCTCTCCGATGGGGTTTAGGGTATGTTGCCCCCAACTCTGAGACTGTAGTGCGTGATGGGGAGAGGCTGTCCCATTATGGGTTGTTCTCGGGGACTTATGACGTGAGCGGTTTGTTGGAATTCTCTGAATCTATGATCTTGGCGCGGCTTCAAGAAGGGGTAGAGATGTTCAATCTACCTGTTCAGCCGCTTTGTAGTAATTTCTTTTTTCGCAAGTTCTTCTTCGGGTCTTTGTTATCCATAGTGTTCTTTTTCGCTTCGGGCTCATAATATGTTCTTCTTTGTGATAGGTTCAGAGATGGCTGCATTTGCGATTGAACCTTTTGACAAGGCTTTTTGGACGCAAACATCATATGATGGTTATATTTTGCCGGAAGAGAGTGATTCTGATCAGCAGAGTTTTGAAGAAGTGACAAGTCTTTCCTCGGAGAGGAGGAATCAGAGGGTTTTGCCTATCGCAACCACCTTGTGAACATTCGAGCTCCCGCTGCTGTGAAAGATCCGATCACCACTCTTTTCCGAATGGATTTTCCTATCCCTCAGTGGGTATTGCATTCTTCTCCTTCGGTAGGGGTTGGCGTTATTAACATGGTAGATGAGGACCTCCCTCCTTCTGTTCCGGGCGGATCTCAACCGTTAGGGGAGGGACCAGATCATGTTGCTCGACCGTCTCTCAAGGGAAACCCCCTTCTCGCTGGGGTACCACCCTTCGGAGAGGGTGGTTCCGCTCCTACGTCCTCTTCAGTTGCAGACTTTTGTCGGAATTTTTTGAGTGGACTTTTGAATGCAATGTGAGCTAATGAAGATCCTCCCTCTAACAAGCCTTCAGGATTTAGCCTGCAAGGATTTGAGCGAGGTATAGTAGTTTTTATTCGTTCTATTTAATACTAACCTTTTTACCATCTTCGTGGTAATGATCTGTCTTCATACAGATTTACATGGTTTTGAATGCTATTGGATCCCGAGGAGATTCCTCTTCTGATCCCGATTTGGTTTATTACCGTCTGGATGAGCTGGAGAGGAGTTTGTTCAAGGCTTGCGAAGAGATAGCTCAGCTGACTGCGGAAAGGGAGACCGCTAGAGAAGTTCCCGGAGAAATATTGCAATCTGAAAGGAATAAATCTTGGGAGCTGGAGCGCCAGTTGGTGCTCGAAAAGGCCCGGGTCCTGGGTTTAGAGAAGAGGATGGACGCTTTGAAAGACCAGATACGGTTTTCCATCGAACGGTTGATGTGTGTCACGAGAGAGAGATGTAGCTAATCAACGGCTGCTGAAGACTACTCGTACCCACGAGGTGGCACTAGTGATGGATCAGGTCCAGGCAGTGTTGGAAGTGGTGGGTCCATCTAGCCCCCCATGAGTCTCTTCAGGGTGAGATGCGCTATTTGGTCCGTATAGGCTATCGATTGTGCCGAGATGCGGTTCAGGGTTTGCCAGGGTTTCCTTCGGGCATAGTTATCTCTGAACTTGACATCCGTAGGGTTTTTGCAGAAGATTCTTCTTCGGCGCTTGAGGATTCTGTAATTCCGACAGTTGTGATAGATGATCCGATTTCTTTATCCGAGGAGCAATATCGCCGCCTCGTTAGGGAAGGGAAGCGTCCAATCAAGGATGCTTAGTTTAGGCGGAGACAACGTTGATCTCTTTGTATCGGATACGATCCAATATCCCTTTGGGGTGAGGATTTGTTGTTGGTGCTAAATGTTTTGTATTAGTTGTTTGTATTAGATGGCTTCTCGGAGTCAAGTTGCTGTGATGACATTCTCGTAGAGTCATCGTTTTGTTTTGCAACCTTTTTCTCCCCTTTTTCCTTTGATTTTTGTATCGGAGCCTTCTATATATAAACAACTTTTTATTTATGTACAACTGTTGCATTACATTAAGCATAGTATTTTCTAAGATTGATTGAGTTCCAGGTGTTGTGGAGCACTGCGCCGTCAGACTTGGCGAGAAGATAGGTTGCGGGTCCGATGATTCCTACTATTTTGTAGGGTCCTTCCCATAGGGGATCGAGCTTGCCTATGTTCTTGGAAACTCCGACCCGTTTCATCACTAAATCTCTAACTTGAAAAGTTCTAGGTTTTACCTTAGCATTGTAGTATCGTGACATACGGGTTTGGTATTCTTCAATTCGGATGGCTACTCGTGTCCTCTTTTCTTCGAGTAGATCAAGGGCCAAGGCTATGTTGGAGCTGTTGGTTACTTCCTCGTATTCTCGGACTCGCCAGCTCTCTATGGAGACTTCTGAGGGCAGGACTGCTTCGCAACCGTAGGCTAGGCTGAAAGGAGTTTCGCTCATAGCGGTGCCTTGCGTAGTCCAATAGGCCCACAGTATGCCAGGTATTTCGTCAACCCACTTGGCCTTATGCCAATCGAGTCAGGCCTTCATGTTCTTCAGGAGGGTTCGGTTGGTTCTTTCTACTTGTCCGTTTGCTTGTGGATATCCCACCGAGGCAAAGAGGTGTTTGATTTCCCAGTGATCACACCACTTTTCTAATTCTTGGTTCGTGAATTATAGGCCATTATCACTTACTAGGTTTCGAGGGATGCCAAAGCGGCACGTGATATTCCTCTATAAGAAGTTGACGATGGCACCCGCGGTGACTCGGGCTAGGGGTTCTGCCTCTACCCATTTGGTGAAGTAGTCAACTGCTATGAGTAGGAACTTCTTTTGGCCGGTGTCGGGGAAGAGTGGGCCTACTATATCTATGCCCCACTTGGAGAACGGACAAAGGGTCAAATGGGGTTCCCACGGGGCTGCGGGCTGATGGACCCGAGAGGCGTAAGCTTGGCACGGTTTACACCTTTTGGCATGGTTTTTGCTATCTTTAGCCTTCATGGGCCAGTAATAGCCTTGCCGAATCAGGCGTCCGACCATGCTTTCGCCGCTGGTATGGCTTCCGCATGTCCCCCCGTGAGTTTCCGTTAGAGATAGTTGAGCTTCTTCTTCATTTAGGCTTCTTCTTCATTTCCACTAGAGGTCACCCAACTGGATGGGGGATCCATAGTGACATTCACTTCTTTGCCTTCAGTCTTCTCGGACTCGTTGATCTAGAGTAGAGTGATCCTTCTGGTATGGACGACAGCCATTTGACTGGCCATTTTAGATAAGGCGTCTGCCTCCTGGTTTTCTCCTCGGGGAATTTGGGTGACTTTGCACTCATCGAACCATCCTTGTCTTTGATGGACTACCCGGAGGTAATCCTGCATTCTTTATTCTTTGGCTTCGTACGAGCCATTGACTTGCTGAACAATCAGTTGAGAGTCGCTGTGGAAGAGTATCCTTCTTATTCCACCTTCTTTTGTGAGCCTCGTCCAGATGAGAAAGGTCTTCGTACTCGGCTTCGTTGTTGGAAATAGGGTAATCAATTTTGACTGCAAAGTGGAGTCTCTCCTCTTCCACGTCTTGGTTTACAAATACTATTCCCGCTCCTCCTCCGTGTGTGCTTACAGAGGATCCATCTACATAGGCTTGCCATATGGGCTCTTTTTCCTCGGACCTAATGCCTGTTAGTTCCATTACAAAGTCCGCCAAGACTTGCGCTTTGATGGAGGGCCTCGGGGCGTAGGAAATATCATACTCAGTGAGCTCTACTACCCACTTTATCAATCTTCCCGATGATTCAGGCTTATTAAGAATCACCCTTAGGGGATGTTTTGTCAACACAGTAATCGGGTGGGAGAGAAAATATGGGCGTAGTTTACGTGCCTTAGTAACCAAAGTTAATGAAATTGTAGGACCGTGGATTGACACAACACTTTTTGAGAGTTAAGCTCGAATTGCCTTAACTCTATTTTGATCTTCTTGATAATAATAATGTGCAGCGGAAGTAAGAACACAAGAAGATATAATTTTAAGAAGTTTTCAATATTATTAAAAACTTTCGAGCCTTAGGCGAAATAACCATAAAGGTTTTATCAAAAAACGTTCCTCACAACAATTCATTCACGCTATTTAGTGATCGGACTCAACGAAGCAGACAAGTAAGAACTACTTAACTTCTATGAACTAGACTTAAGCAGTTGATACAAAAACTTCCCAAAACAAAATGAAGACAATACAAAGTAAGATTAATCTCTTGGATATTGGCACGATTGTCTTGTCTTCATCTTGATGAACTTCACATCTTTATAGTTTTCTTGAGTCTTGAACGCCAAGATGTGTTGTTCACAGTTTTGGTAACTCTTGTTGTTTCCTTGTTGAAAATTGCCTTATTTGTGAACTTCATATCTTTCCAGAATATGTGTTTCCTTCATTACTGATCTAGCAAGGTAACACATCTTTTTAAATTCGGAAAATCCTGGAAAGAATCGCGTTGCAAAGAACAGCTCACTTGTTTCCTTCTTTTGAAAGCGTGTGAGTTGACTATTCAACTTAGCTTGAATTATGGAAACTTCAAGTAAGGAATCTTCCAAAGCTCTTCCTTATGTTTAAGATACTTTCCTGGACATAAACATAAACAACCAGAACTGTGGAACTTGATTAATAAGTGAATAAAGGTAAAACTTAATTTTGGCAACTAAAGAACAGTTTTCGCAAATTCTCTCGGCTTTCAATGTTATCCTCAATGTTATCTCAACATCGTCTAACATTTCGCTGTCTAACATTGATTCCAGAAAACCTGCACTTTCAGTTAAGACAAGTTTTTCAATCAGGGTATACCTGGTTTCCGCTCCGAGAAGGGTTTTGCTGACGTAGTACACCAGATGATGCTCTCTGTCCTGTTCTTTGACTAATACAGCACTGATGGCCTCTTCTCCGATAGATAGATAAAGGAAGAGCTCTTTTTGAGGTAAAGGCTTTACCAGCAAGGGTGGTTTCAACATATATCTTTTCATCTCTCCGAGGGCTTCTTCGCACTGGGGGGTCCATTGGAATTCCTTAACATTTCGGAGTATCTTGAAAAAGGGGAGTCCTTTCCCTGCCGACTCAGAAACGAATCGGCTCAAGGAGGCCATTCTGCCTGTCAACTTTTGAACGTCTTTTACTGTCTTCGGAGTGGGTAGTCCCACAATGGCCTCGGCCTTCTCAGGATTTACTTCTATTCCCTTATCTGTGACCATAAATCCTAGGAACTTCCCTCATCGGATGCCAAATGAGCATTTTATAGGGTTAACCTTCATTCCAAATCTATCCATGATGATCAATGCCTTTCGCAAATCCTCGGGATGATCTTCCGCGGTGTCAGTTTTAACCACAATGTCGTCCACATAAACTTCTATCGACTTTCCGATGAGTCCGGCGAACATATGGCTTACCAGTATTTGGTAGGTAGCTCCGGCGTTTTTGAGCCCGAAGGGCATTACCAAGTGACAGAAAGTGCCCGCGTCGGTGATGAAGCTAGTTTTGTCCTAGTCAACTGCTGCCATCGAGATTTGATTGTATCCTTGATCCCCATCTAGAGTTGACAACAACGCACATCCATCGGTGTAGTCGACTAGTTGATCTATACTAGGCAGGGGGTAGCAGTCTTTTGGACAGGCTTCGTTGAGGTTGGTGAAGTCAACACACATCCGCCATCTTCCCCCATGTTTCGGGACTAACACTACATTGGCGAACCATTCGGGGTACGTGACTTCCCGAATTTGTTGTAGACTAAGGAGTCGTCGTATCTCCGAGCGAATAATTTTGTTACGCTCGAGTCCCATCTTCCTCTTTTTTTGCTGGATTGGTTTAAACCCTAGTTTCACATTAAGAAAGTGCTGACATACCTTGTCGCTGATTCGCCCAGGCGGTCCTTCTTCCCATGCGAAGAGGAGATGGAATTGTTTGAGGACAGAAGTCAGTTGGACTTCTACTGCGGGTTCTATGCTAGTGCCCATCTTAATTGCCTTCTCGGGGTGTCCTTCTACCAATTCCACCATATTTAATTCTTCCACGGGTTGAACTCGTGCCTCTTCCGCTTTGCGTTTTTTGTTATTCCCGAGGGAGAGTTTGCCTTTTTCCGAAGGGATAGCATTCATGCGGCATTCTCTAGCTTTGGACTGACTTCCTCTGACTTCTCCAATGCCTGAGAAGGTTGGAAATTTTACGTTAAGATGAATTGTGGAGGGAATAGCTTCGAAAGCTCGGATGGGCGACCTTCCACATATGGCGTTGTAAGCCCGAGATGGGGCCTCCACCACCCATAATTTGGTGGGTTCTGTTCTTCGAAGGGCTCCCTCTACACAAGACATCGGAAGGATAGTAGTTCCAAGGGTATTGGAAGCTTCTCTAGAGAAACCTACGAGGGGGACTTTAGCCATTTCCAGCTGTTCCTTCGTTAATCCCATCGCCAGGTACGTAGGAAGAAATAGGACATCTACAGAGCTACCCGTGTCGAGAAGGATCCGCCAGAATTCAAATCCATGGATAATGGCCATAATTAGTAAGGGGTCTTCGTGGGGTAAATTGTACCTTTCAAATCCTCGGACCCAAAAGTAATGCTAGGTAGCTTTGTTCCTTAAATGGAGCACACGGGGGGCCCTTGTTCTGTCCGCGTTGCTTCTTTTAAATATTTCTTCTTTTTACCTTGGGGCGCTATTGAGATATCTCCTCCCTCGATCATGTTGATCGTTCGTCCTGATGGGGCGTTATCTTCGTACGAGTCTGGGAGAGGGGGTAAATTCTGATGTCCCACCATCCTTTCTCATGAGTTCCATCGACGTTCCTCGTTCCATTCTCGGGGTCGCCGGTGTTCTATGGTCCTTTCTCGTGGCCGGCGGCTGGGGGTCGCTTCTTCTTCTTCTCGTTCTCTTCATGACCTTTTCCATACATTTGTCTTGGGCTCTTCGGGGTTATTTTCCTTAAGAGAATTATTCAAATATCCCGCTTCCAGGAGGCGGAGCACTTCCCTGCGTAGGGTAGTGCATTCCTCAGTGGTATGCCCATAGGTTCTATGATATTTGCAATACTTTCCTGTGTTCTTTTCTCTATTAGGTAATTTGGCCGGCATGGGCCAGTGTAACTCATCGTTACCTCTCATCAAGTTGAGTACTTCTGGGGGGCGATGGTCATCGGGGGCAACGGTACGGGTCGAAGGAACTTTTTAACCACACCACCCTTGTCTTTGCACTGGGGGGGGGGGGGGGGTGGGGTTTCCTTCCTTTCTCTTCTTCTTAGTTTTTTCCTCTCTTTCGGCACGCTCCTGGTGCTCGTTGTCATCGTGTTCCATGGGCTTCTTCGTACCTTCTGCTTCCTCCATAAGGATGTAAACTTCTGCCTTTTGCATAAGTTCATTCATGTCCGTGACATGATTTCCCATGAGATATCGAAAAAAATCCCTTGTTTGAGGTCCCTGCGTCAATATGTCAGCCATGATGGTTGGGCTGACATTAGGGACGTCTAATGCCTCATCCGTAAAGTGATTTATATACCCTCGTAAGGGTTCATCTTTCTGCTGTTTGACCGTGAAGAGATGAGTGACAAATTTGGGATACCGCCGGTTGCAAGCAAATTGTCGTACAAACAAGTGAGCGAGTCGATCGAAGCTCGTGACGGAGCAAGGGGAAGGTGAGTAAACCAAGCCTGAGCTCGTCCTCCGAGGGTGATAGGAAACACGCGGCATAAGACATGGTCTGGGGCGGAGGATAGGTCTATTCCGACCAAATATTGATGGATATGATCATGTGGATCCCTTCCATCAGCTTCCCCGGTGTATAAGGGGATATTAACGTGCCGCATCCCTGAAGGGATAGAGGCTAAGGCAATTTCGAGAGTAAAGGGGGAAATTTTAAACGTGGCATCTTCCTTGGGGGCCATGGTTTTCTTAATATCGCTCAGTTATTTATGTAGGCCATCATTCCCCATAAGGTATGCTCACTATCTTTACAATATTATGAGGGGCGGGGAATTTCTTCCCCTTGGCCCCTCATTGGGGTTCTTTCATAATTAGCATACCTTTGTGATTCTTGTAGAGGTTCGCAGTGCTAGGAGACGGGAGCAGGGCTCCATCTAGCGCGAGGTGTCCTTTCTTCCGAACGAGCATTTGTTCGTTGGGGGGATTCAGAGCACTGGTTCCTGAAATTCCCCCATCCTCATGGCGTTCACTGATTCGTGGATTCCACGAGTCTTTCGAAGACAGAGCGTGGAAAATTGATAAAATCTCTTGTGCCGGACCAGCGGTTCGACCAAGTTTCTTCCAAATCACCTTGACGGGTCTGAAGGCTTACGCTGTCGAACAAATTATCCATACTAGACGACGCTTGTTGAACACTCTCAAGGACAGATTCTATGGCGTTCCAACAGACGGCACCATTTTGTTAACAGGTTCGATATTATTCCCTATTTAACAGATTTATTTTGGGGTTGGAACGCCCTGCCCGTGGTTCAAAAGCTTGTAAATGGTAAAAAATGTAAGATTACGAGAATATCCCTCTTTTTATTCACTGAAATCCACTCCGAATTTTCTAGTAAAGTCTCCAAAGTATTCAGCTTATCCTTTCCTTTCTTTTTTGCCCCTCTTTTATAGAGGGTTATTAGGGACATGTGTCTTGATGCATGTGAAGTAAAGTACACATGTTGTTGTTGGCGTATAGAGGAAGATATTGTCCATCTTATCTTTTCATTCTTTATCTACTGGGCGCTGACTAGGATAAAATTTGATCTCTTCCGGGGGATTGAGAGGTTCAGAGGGGCCGATTCTTCTGACTTCTTCTCTACGAGGGGTTTGTATCTATTGGAAAGCCGGGATGAGTAAAGTGGTTTGTTCCTAAGATGGCATGGTAGCTTCTGTGGTGATTGATTCATGTTCGTCTTCTGTGGGAGGAGTCTTCGGAGGGGTGGGTTTGTTTTCTTTTATTGGGGGTGCCTGTTCCGATGACTTCTCGCTTTCAATAAAACATTGTTCTTTGAGTACGATCTTCGTGGTAGATGCTCCAAGGGGTTTTATATCTTCGTAGGACATTATTCTTTATCTTTGCTTTTGGGATAGGTGTTCCGAGGGCCTCTATACTTTGACATGGCATAGTTCTTGGCCTTCGTGAGGGGTGGTCCGGGGATTTTTGTTTTTACGGAGAGTTCAGTGAGGAGATATTCTCGCAGGTTCTGGGACTCGGGGTCCGTTGTGGTCCCTCTTGGCGCATTGATGGATATCGGAGTCGCGCGGATCCGTCGGGGTTTGCTCTTTTTCCGAGGCCGCGTTGATATCTATTTTTTATTCATCGTTGAATTTCCAAGGGATGATTTGGTGTCTCCTTGGGTGTCCCTTTATACTACTTCATGTTAGTGACCGAGTGTATTGGTGACGCTCCGAGGGCCTCCTCGTTGGGAGTGGGTACATCTCATCGGAAGTACTCGTAACAATAGTAAACTCCAATTATTAATCCCTAGATTTAGGGAGAACATTTTGCTTAATCTGGTTATTTAGTTTTCATGGTTAACACTAGTCAATAGCGACCGCGAAACGGTCCCTGTTGATACTAGCCGTTGTCAATAGGGACCGCCCAGCAGCTCTAATTGCTCATATTTGTGACTGCTCGGCGGTCCCTACTAATATTCATACTTAAAAATGAGGCTTTCCCGATGTTTTGAGGTGTCGCGTTGTTTGTGTAGTTCATAATTACACTATTCATTGTTGAACCAACCATATTTACACATCTTTAATTGCAAATCCAAATATTATATAGGGGACGAACCGTTTTAAAAATTCTTTATTTATACAACGACAACGATCATATATATATATATATTTATATATGGAATACATAAGTACATATATTAATACTTTAATTGAACAGCGTAGTGATTTATATACTTTAATTTGTAAAGTTAAAGCATAATAACCAATAACAAATAGGGTGTAGATGATGATTAGATGTCGTTAATAAAATAGGTTCAAAGTTAATAACTCACTCGATCACATTCAATATCTAATATTGAATAACTCAATCACTTGTTTTGTAACCACTAATTACTTTATTTCACATTTAGTATTGAGGTTGTTGCTAAAAACCACTAACACATCGAAATCAATCCATAAAATCACGATTTTAAAGTATGAATATTAGTAGGGACCGCCTGGCGGTCACAATTGGGTCAATTGTGACCGTCTGGTGGTCCCTACTGACCCAATTGTGACCGCCTGGCGGTCTCTATTAATTCAACAGTGGCCGCCGGGCGGTCCCTACTAATATTCATACTTTAAAATCATAATTTTATTATGATTTGAGGTGCCGTGTTGTTTGTTTAGTTTATAATTGCGATTGTAATAGTTAAAATAACAATAATTACAACGACACATTGTAAATCCAAACATTATGTAGAGGGAACGGTCCGCTTTGAAGATTCTTTTACTGTTTTGAATGACAAATGTCATAATGCTTATATACACATAAGCATAATGATTAGTTGATCTAATGACTGAACATCATAATCATATTTATGCTAACATTAGTGAAGTAAAGCATAAAAACGAATAACAACTACAACTAACTCAGCGAAAATCCTCTATGGCATTGCCTCTGGTATCTCTATTTTAATGACACATGTCATGTGTGTCCAAGCAGAAATAAGACTTGTTTGCCAAAAGCTGAATCTAAATAATCAAAATATTTTCTCTCTCCAAACAAATGTTGTCGGCAGCAAAATCACATTCTCTCTTTCTCTCTCTTTCTCTCTCTCTTTCTTCTCTCTTTCTCTCTCTTTCTTCTCTCTTCTATTGCAGTTTAAATTAACCTGAAATCCAACAAATTTTTGTGAAAAGAATTGCATCTCAACTCGACATGCAATCCGTCAATTTTTAGGTAAGGCAAGCAAAATCAACCCATTATCTGATCAAGAGTAAATTAGAAGAAAAGAGCCTTTAAATTAGCTTTTATAATCTCTATCTTTAAGTAAATTTCATTTTGGTTGAGAATTTTTTTTTGAGCATATTCTCAAATTGACTCACTCCATGTTTTTGTTTTTATGTTTCTACTTTCTTGCATGTGGGTGTTGCTGTAGTACCACATCTTTGGTGATCTTTTAAATAAGACTTATTAGCATTATCGATTCACATCAAGTGCCAATTCTAAATATTTGAGTCCATGTTATATTCTGAGAATGGTCTATTCTGTTTTTCATGCATTAGTTAGATTTTTAAATAATAGTACTATTGATACCAAGTCCTAATTTAGAAGTCTTCTTAGATTTGTCCAGTAAAGTTGTATCTCTCAAATTAATCAAGTTTTTCAGTTGCTTTGACTTGCAGACAAACTTTATAGGTTCATTACATTATTATATTTATAATATTTGAAAGACTAAGAGAATAGTTCTTATTACAAAGACAATTCATTTTGTATAATGCATCTGTTCTTTTTTGAAATAATACTACTATTCACATCAAATCTCAAGTCTAAGAAATTGCAATAAGTATGCTTTAAATTAATTTGTTGAGCTAATCTTCTGTTATTTGTAGCCTAACCATAAAGTAATTAAAATGAAAGTACATATTCAACATATATTTGTGCTCACTAATAGCAAAAATAAAGTCTTGATAAAAAGAAAATAGAAATTGTTTAATGTTAAACAAAATGATCTTATTAAAAAACTGACAAAGAAGTATAGTTCAAGAAAAAATAGAAAAATGACTATTTGAACGTTTGTTCAATATGTTTCAAGTGGTATTGCAAGTCGCAACCATTGCATCATGCTCACTCTGGAGGGTCATGACTAATTACGTCATCTGTAGTACTAGTTTGGTTTAGTTCAGTCGTCGAGTTCTTTAATAGAAGATTTTTAAAATATTATCGTTGGAGCATTTATGTCTGTAACATGACAAATAATATAAGAAAACATTTGTGAAAAAACACATCGTAGAAGAAAAAGAAATTCATTCATAAGTGCACATTACCTGTAGCAACTTAGACATGTTAGTGCTCTCATATTTTCCTTTTTCTCTGCGTTGTTGATGAACATGTGGGTTGGTTAACTATCCAAGAAAAAGTTATAGGATCAAATATAGACTTCCAATAGAGAATACCAAGTTACCTCTTTCGTGTAAGAAAATAAGATCTAAGTTATTATACCTCTATCGTTTGAGATGATGTTGGCATGTAATGTAAAACAGATTTTGTATTAGGATTATGCAAACCCAAGTGAGGGTGAGAACTCCAACTAAACTTGTCATTGTCAACTTGATTGATCTATTTTATTCCACAATTGAAAATATGATAAGAACACTTGATTATACAAGATAATATGCAGAAGTGAAATTTAATTGCAGACTATATTGATAAGGAAATGACAATGATGTTTGAAATGAAAATTTACTAGAACCTACTGATGTGGTGGTGAGAGGACGGTTGATTTGGTGGCTGCTGAAGAAGAGGCACCGTTCTTGGAGGACAAGCACCACGAGTCAAATTATGTATAAAGAAAGAACATAATAAACAAGGTAACAAGTTTTTTAAACTTATGTTATATGATCAAATATAGAACTCCATTAGAGATTATCAAGTTATTACTTCTGTATAAGAAAATAAGACGTATAAGGTGAAGAGAAGAAGATGTATAAGGTTACACCTCTATCGTTTGAGTTGAATTTCACATGAAATGAGACGAAGATTCTATATTAGGATTAGGCAGCCCGAAATGAGGGTTAGTCAAACTCCGAATATGCTTGTCAACTTGATTGATCTGTTTTATTCCACAACATATAGGTATCATGAAATATCTTTGTTATATAGATAATATAAAGAATCCAAATTTACTTGCTGGCTGGCTCTATTGATATGGAAATGATGATGATGTTTAAATTGAAATTTACAGGAACTTGAAGATGTTGTGGTGAGAGGAACGATTGAGATGAAGGCAGCTGAAGAAGAGGCATTGTTGTTGGAGGACGAGCACCACTAGTCAAATTCTGTACAAAGAATGAAGGTAAACAAGGTAAGAAGTTTTCCAAAGGACAAATTAATATTTCTGCCCTGTAACTTTACAGCGTTAAAAAAAGTGCCCTGTAACTATTAAATCGATAAAACTAACCTACGAATTGGGTTTATTTGAATTTTTCTGCCCACAGCTTGCCACCTCACAAAAAATGCCTCCGTGTCATCCTATATGGCAATTCTGGCACACGCCCAATAAAAAGCGCCCCTCCACGTCTGAATTCCCTCTTTAACAAAACGTTTTTTCCCTTATAATAACAACACTCCAACACTTAGATTTATTTTCAGACTATTTTTCCCCCATTTGTGTTCATACCCGAAACCCTAAATCTCAAAACAGAAATTGGCAATTTTGTCGTCGAATCACGTTGTTTGAAGAGTTGACATTAGTTGTTCGTCGCACGGGGTTTTCATTCCATACCAAAATAACGAACGAAACCCTAAAATTGAACCCCAACAGTCCTTTCTCACCACCCAAAACTTTGATACACATCATTAGTAGCTGTGGTCGTGTACTGCAAGCGCGATAATGCCGAAGTTGCGTTCCCCCTTTAACCATGACATGCCCTCGCCAATTTATCGTAAGTTTTAATTTGTTTTGGTTAGTTATTTTTGCATGTCGACAAAGTAATAGTATTTTTGTGAGTTGTAGTGAGAAAAGGTTTCTGCTATAGTTCAAAGTTGTGTGCTTAAGTAGCTTAGTGGTCGGTCTAAGACACTGCAGAGTTAGGGTTTTTGGATTCAGTATCTTTGAATGTTATTTTGTCGATTTTGTGTGTTATTATGCCAAAATATGGATGGATTTTGTGGATAGAACTCGAAATGGTCCCCTCAGCATTTTTGTGAGGTCTTATGTAGTGATATTTGTTTAAAAATTTGCTGTCAATGGATGCCTGTGACCAAAAATGGTCCCAATCGTTCTTGGATTGTAGGTCTAGTACTTAAAGTATAATATAAAATTGATTCATGTACTTTATGCAGATCCCAGATCCAATCTTATTACACTCAATGTCCATTATGGAGGGAGATTACAGTCCAATCCATTTGATACTTATGTTGGCGGTGGAGTGATGAAGTTTGACTACTCAGACATCAAAGAGATAGACATGAAGCTTCTAAACCTTTATGCAGATAATATGAATGCTGAGGGTGAAAGGAAATTCTACTATGTTAGGCAAGGTTGGTATAAAGTCATAGAGGATAACAAGCTCCTGAAAAAAGCTCTCAAAGAAGCACTGCCAACCAGGGAGTTTGATATCTATTGTGATTTTGATATTGACCCACCATTTCCAGACATGCCTCCAGATCCTGATGTTGCTGTTGATGAAAGGCTTTTAGTAATACCTGGTGTGACTAATACAATATTGGTCAGTGAGGATAGTATGTCAGGTAATGTTAATGGGGTTATTGACAATGAGAATACAAGATTAAGGGTATTGGAAGAAGTTACACCTGCTGGTGATCCAATAGTAGAACCAAGCAATGAGGATGGGGGTTCTGACTATACTAGGTTGAGAGACAAAGTTGATCCAATTTCTTTAGGAGATGATGGATCTGACAGTGAAGATGAAACATATGAGGTAGAAAGTGAGTATTCTGACGATGAAGATTTTGATGAGAATGTTGATGAAGTTAGTGATGAAGCACAAGATGTGATTCATAGTATGGGTGTTGTTGACCAAGAAGTGGTTTATGAAGATGGTGACACTATTCATGTGATTATTGAAGATATACCTAGTGATAGTGATGATGAAACCTATGATGAAGAGAGTGAGTACTCTGATGACACAGACTTTGAAGAAAATGTTGATTTTTATGATGAGTCAGAAGTGCAAGAGAAAATTGGAGATGATGAGCAATGTGAAATAATTCAAGAAGATGTGGGGGATGTTAGGACTGATCATTTTGTTGATGAACGACAACAAGTGTCTGGTAGTCACATCGATGTAGGTGTAAGTGAAGTATGTGTTGGTGTGAGTGGTGAAGGAAGAACAACTGAAGTGCAAGAGAAAAGGGAAGGGGATCATAGTAGAAGATTATGAGGATGAAAGTGATGATCCTAGCTACGAGGAAGAGAGTGAGTATACTGATGAAAGTGATTTTAGTGAAAATGTTGAAGATGTTGAAGAAGAAGACAATATCAGTGTTAGTGTGAATGCATCTATGAATCCACCACCAATCCCTCCTTCCAATACCGAAGCCAATTTACCAGGGGGTCCACAGGTTAGGGAGGTTTTGGAAGGTCATGGCAATGAGACTGATGTTGAATATGAAGAAGAGCTTGATGTGGTCAGTAACATCAAAAGGGTGCCTATCAATCCACTGCCCTATGAAGAAAAGGATGATGACAGTGAATCCCCATATGTATTTGACAGTAGGGACCGATGGAATCCTACTTTCAAGTTGAAAATGCTATTCAACACTAAAGATGAACTCAAAAAGGATGTGTAGTCAGATGCGATCAACAACAGAAGAAGTGTCTATGTTGATAAGAGTGACAAAATAAGGATTTATTTCAAATGTGTTCATGCTGGTTGTCCATGGAGGCTTCATGGACTAAAAGTAGATCTTGAGGAAACCTGGCAAATAAGGGAATATAATCCACAGCACAAATGTGGTAAGAGGTTCGGTGTAAGGAATTTGAAGGCCCCCTGGCTTGCTGAAAGATTTATTGAATTCTTCAAAACAAATCCGAACAGGAACCATGAAGCTTTTAGATTGGATTCAATCAGACATCTCAGAGTAGATGTTACCAAGAATCCGGCTTATTGTGCCAAAAGAGCTGCAACTACTAAGTTGGAAGGCACTCCATCTTACCAATTTTCCAGACTTTGGGATTATCAAGCTGAATTGAAAAGAACCAATCCTGGTACATCTGTTGCAATTCACACAGAAGAAATTGGTGGTGTGATTACTTTCAAGAGCATGTATATATGTTACCAGGAAATGAAGGATGGGTATAAGGCTGGTTGTAGGCCTTTTATTGGTGTAGATGGAGCACACCTAATAGGCCAAAATAAAGGAATCATTTTGACAGCAGTGGGAGTTGACCCGACAAACAGTATATTTCCATTAGCATTTGCTGTTGTGGCCGTTGAGAACCAGGCCAATTGGTCATGGTTCTTGTCATTATTGAAAGAAGACTTGGAGCTACATGATCATTCCAACCTGACATTTATTTCAGATAAGCAGAAGGGATTGATCAATGCCTTCCATGATGTATTCCCATATGTCACACATAGATATTGTGTAAGGCATTTGATTAGGAATGCTTACAGAGCTGGATTCAAAGGAGATGACTATGAGAAGGCCATATGGGATGTTGCCTACAAGACAACCATTCCTGAGTTTGAGAAGTCAATGAAGGTGATGGAGGCAAAATTGGGTGGGAACTTTGCAAGATGGTTCAATGACAAACCAAAAGAACATTGGTCTATGTCTGTTTTCAAGCCAAATTGCTGTGTTGATCTTATCTTGAACAATTTATGTGAGACTTGGAATGGTGTGCTGATTCCTGCGAGAGGTAGGCCAATTCTGTCATTATGTGAATAGATAAGGGAATATCTAATGGTTAAAATGACAAAGGGAAGAGAATTGGCAAGAAACAAGTGGCAAAAGCAGGTTCCAGAAGATCAACATAAGGCTTTACCCCCCAACATCCAACATTTGGTTGCCCAAGCAGATCATGATCAATCTGATTATTTTCCAATCAAGTCAACAGATTTTGACTATCAAATCAATGGGTTTGACAATTCCCAACATACTGTGAACTTGAGAGATTGGAATTGCAGCTGTAGGGTATGGGATCTGACAGGCATTCCATGCAAACATGCTGCCTGTGCTATCTTGTATAGTGGAGGGCAAATAGCCGACTATGTTTCATATTTTTATGCACTAGAACAATATCAGCGTGTGTACAATTTTGCAATTTATCCAATTGCTGGTGATGAAATTTGGATTAGTGAAGACTATGTCCCTCCACTACCACCCAATTTTGGCAGACAAGATGGAAGACCAAAAAAGGCAAGAAAGAGAGGTGAGGAGGAACCCAGAACTGGCAAATTACAGAAGAGGGAAGGCAAGGGTAATAAGTACATAGTCACCAGGGGTAGGAGGATCCAAGGCCCTAGTAAATGTGGCAAGTGTGGTGATGATGGGCACAATGCAAGGACTTGTCAAAAAAGGAAGGAGTCTGAAAATGGCCAGGGTGCAAGCAGGAACCCTGAAACAGATGGAGAGTCATCGAGACAAGGAAGGCATAGGAATAGAAGAAGTAGAAATATGGGAACAAATAAGGCCACTGAAGAAAATGAAAGAAGAAGTACTAGACAGATAAACTCTAAGGTACAATAACATTCGATTTAACTAAAATGAAGAGTTACAGATGTAAATCCTGCTAAAATTTTAGGCCACTGAAGATGCAGCAAATCAGGAAGAGACAACATATACATCAAGTTGTGCTCCTGATTCACCTAACACTGCTGTAGAGACAAATCTGAATTTGAGAAGGAGTAAAAGACAGAGATCCACTCCTACACCTGTTCCAACTCAGGTGACTTCTGAAGAAGAAAACTTGGAGGAATCTTTAAGAAATGCTAGCAGTAGAAGAAAACTCACTTATCTGGAGGTAAGGGAGTGAAATAAATCTTTATAATTAGTTTTGGTTGTTCATCCTGCTGATGAAAACTGTTATGAATTGTGTAGACAATAGTAGAGGAACCTCAACACAGTGGACTAGCTGCTGACCAGGATATACAGGAAGGGGAGACAGAAAAAGAGGATACTGAAACTCTGGCAGAGTTTCAGCAATCAACTAGGACTGCTAGACAAAACAAAAGGCAAGGGGTCATGAAAAAAGAAAAAGAAAAAGAAGAAGAGGACGAAAATGAAAATGAAAACCTATTTGAGTCATCTAGGACTGCTAGGAGGAACAGAAGACTGTGAAAGAGGGTTAGTAATAAAGTGTAGGTGGAAAATTTGATGCAGGAATCTGTTGTTAATAACCAAAATGTTGAAAAGATTGCTGATGAAGGCATTGTTGATGTTGACAATGTAACTCTAAATGAAGTTCTGGAATCATCAAGGACTGCCAGAAGGAATAAAAGACAAATGAAGAAAAAGGTATTATTACAGTACTACATGAATCAATATGTTATACAATTTAAAGTGATCCTGTTTATAACTATTTATGTAATATACAGTATTTGACTGTTACGAATGGTATTGCTCCACCAACACCTGTTGAAGCACCCGAAGAGCAATCTGCAGATGAGATAAGAGATGATGGATGGGTCACAACTTTGATTAACAAGAAGCCTTCTAAGGCTCCACCAAAAATCACAAACCAATTAAGTGATTGCTTCGAAGCTTTAGGCTCACAGAAAGACCGGATTAATCCATATGAAGGGATTAGCAGCAAATATGTGAAGATTTCAAATTTGAGAGAGGTGATAAGTAAAATCAATGATGGAGATGAGGTGGGCAGAGTGAGTAAGAAGGTCAATGAATCAAAGAAGAAAGGTCGTAGCAGGAAAGGGAAGGAAAAGCGTTAGACCATATTGGACTATGGTTAACAGTGGTGTAATTGTGTTGCATATTTTGTGAAGGCAGATGAGTGCTTATGGTTTATCCAATATTTTGTTGCAATGGATTAGATGATGACCTGCTTACCGGCCAGGTTTATTTTGAGGCTAAAATATGTCCAATGTAATATGAGCATTATATGCTTTGTAAACATATATATTTTGGCTGCAAAATTGCAAAACTGTTCTCGAATGCTATTTATTTGAAGGAGTCAGAATGTCTTTTTTCTTTCTGAAAACAACTTCTACGCAACATACACAACCAACTTCATAACATATCCCTACAAAAGCAGTTCATACTACATCAAAACATTTACACACAAAAGTAGTTAATAGAACTTCATAAAATTGACAAACAAAAGACTTTTAATTGTTCAAAAACAAACAACCAAACAACTACGTAAAACCCTATCCTCACTACTCCGAGTCATAAAGCCCCATGTCAAAGCGGTCAAACTTCGTGACCACTTTAATCTTCTCAATAGGTAGCTTCTTAACTTCGAGCAGTAGCAGAATTGGTCATAATGCTGGAAACCTTTCTCAGCAAACTGTTTGTCGATCGGGATGGGCTAAAAGAACAGAAATTTCTCTTATTAACAAACGAAAGAAAAAGGAATTTGTCCCATAATAGGTAGCTTCTTAACTTACTTATTTCATGAATTGCACTTACTTGTTTCTCTCACTACTCCAGTCTTGATGTTGAACTGCACCCCAGGATGGGCCCAAAATCTCTAGAAAAGTTTCAGGCGGCACTTCATAATCATCAGCCTGTCCTTAACGTGAAAGGCGTGATCTCCTTCTTCTTGCGAATGGATAGCGCTTTTGCGATCTTGGCATGCATCTCCTCTAACTGCGTAGCGTTAAACCTAATACCTTCCCCAATGTAAGAAGACAACTTGCGCAATATGAAGGTTTCATCATCCTCTTTGAAATCACTAAAGTTCATGAAAGGATCCAACAAGGTATCCTGCAAAACCAAAAAATGTCGAGAATAGGTTTTAGTGGTTCAGAAAAGTATCACTTCAAAGAAAACAGGGGGGGTATTGGATCTTTCTTCATGTGTTGTGTCATAGTACTCCTTCAAGACGCTGATGTTTGAGGCGGCCATGACAACGGAATTTACTTTTTTTTTGGAAGGGTTTCAAAGATTTTGGGAGAGTTTCAAAGTGGACACTGCTCACGGTGAAGAATGCTTATGGTTTGATGAAAGGTAAATGAATATAGTTCATTAATACATAATTATTAATCTCAACGCTCCCCCTGACACGAGAGTCTAATCGACTCTAATTGCTCCATATTTTATTTTTTATTTCAACCACTAACTAATTGCATCTGCCCAAAAAAGGGCATTTTTTGGAAAATTATAATACTGAAAGGGCATTTTTTAAGAAAAATCAATACTTGAAGGGTATTTTTGTTAAGTACAACCATACTTAAAGGGCATTTTTGTTAAGTACAACCATACTTAAAGGGCATTTTCTTTATTAAGAATCATACTTAATTTTTTACAAACTTCACAAACATATAGGGCACGTGTCACAAACTTCAAAAACTTGTTTACACACTTCAAAAGTCCTTCCTTGTTTACACCAACAGTCATGTACATTGGGAATGAAATGGTCTGCAGTAGTGACAGTTTAACCCAACAGACACATTCGTCCCACAAAGATGTCCATGCATTTAATATAATCTTGGACAAAACAATCCATACAAAAGGAAGAGGCGAAAAGGATACTCAACATCATTACTTGAACCATTCGAAATGGTTAACAAAATTCGACACCCGGAAATGGTTACCAAAACAACAACAACATCATTACTTGAACTATTCATTACTTGAACAACATCAACATCAACAAGGATACTCAAACAGATGAAACTTATGCCAGCACAATCTTAATCAAACTGATCAAGACCTTAACCACCACCCTTAATACTACCACCAACAAATTCCAATGAAAAACACACCTACTGTTGATCAAATTACAACACATCCTAATAAGCCAGAAACAATGGCTTCAATACAACCTTACAACTACCAAAACCAATATCATAATGATCATGTAACAAAGTCTAACCCTAACAGATAATTTTGTGTTCTGAATCTGCAAATCCTGGATTTTCTCTTCTTGCTCCTTCTTGGTTGTCTCGTATAACGACTGCATTGTTACGTCTTTTGTTTCCTTCTTCGACGCAACTTCTTCTTCAAGTCCCTTAACTCTACACTGAACCCTCTCGATTCTTCTGCGCAAAATTGGAATCACAGCCCTAGCATATGAGCAGACGGGTGGATCTTCCCAAATGCAGAGTTGACACCGAAGGGGCCATCGCGGACACCCGTGGAACCTTCGTCCAGGGTTCCCATCGGTCATGGACACGCGCACGACAGCGGGTCTTCCACAATTGCACACCAGATGAGAGCTCATGGTCGATTCAGACATTTTCGAATTGAGAATTAGGGTTAGGGTTCTTTGTCGATTTGGGGGATTTGATTTTTTTAAAAGATTTTCAGTTGGAGTGTTGTTATTATAAGGGAAAAAACGTTTTGTTAAAGAGGAAATTCAGATGTGGAGGGGCGCTTTTTATTGGGCGTGTGCCAGAATTGCCATATCGGATGACACAGAGGCATTTTTTGTGAGGTGGCAAGCTGTGGGCAGAAAAATTCAAAGAAACCCAATTCGTAGGTTAGTTTTATCGATTTAATAGTTACATGACACTTTTTTTAACGGTGTAAAGTTACAGGGCAGAAATATTAATTTGTCCTTTTCGAAACTTACATTTTATCATCAAATATAGAACTCCATTAGAAATTACTAAGTTACTTATGCCTTCTCAGGAAACAAGATTTATAAGGTTATACCTCTATCATTTGAGTTGATGTTGGCATCAAAGGCAATAGAGATTCTGTATTAGGATTATGGAAACCCAAATGAGGTTTAGTTAAACTCCAAGTACGCTTATCAACTTGATTAATCTGCTTTATTCCACAAGATAAAAATATGATTAAGAAAACTTAGTTATATGGGACAGCAGAAAGAAGCCAAATTTTTACTTGGTGGCCATATTGATAAGGAACTGATAATGATTTTCAATTAAAAATGTACGAGAACCTGCCGAGTTGTGATGCTGGCTGTTGACAAAGAGAATCATAGATATGATATGATAAATTCTAGAAGGTTACCTCGGGATGACTTCCTGATTGTTTGGGAGAAGATGACGTATTCGAAGATAATTTGTTGTTAAGCTTTGGTTTTCTTTTCCGTGTTGCTTGTTTTAATCCACTCTTTGGCCTTTTTCCAGATTTTAGCTTGGAGTCTTGATTCGTTTTCCACCCGCGTATAATGACTTCACTTGAGGTACTTCCTGACTTCTCTGAAGAGCTTGGTGGCAGATGGCATTGGTTTTGTGTTTTTGTCATTCCGAATAGAAAAGTTCTTTCCTGATCAATATTATGGCCAAAGCTTGTTATTTTAGTGTCATTTTCAGAATTTATATCCACTTCTTCAATCATCTTAAGCATAGTGTCTCGTGTACTCTCATATCTTGCTTCTGACAATGATGCCCGTACCAAAAGTTGATTTTGTATTCGGCAGATTTCCCTATAACGCTTTCCCATTCTTATCTTCTCGGTTTCTTCTTCTATACTGTTTGGGCCGAATTCCCTTCGGATGGGCTCTAAACCATGCGGCCCATTCCTTATCTTTATTGATATTGTTTTGTTTAAATTATTAGGATTTAGTTAACCTGATTTGGTAATTATCTTAAAGGATATTGGTTTATCTTAAAAGATATGTTATCATCTAAATCATTATTTATATTCCTTATCTCTTTATTGCACTTGGACTAATAAGCATGCAGGTTCATTAAAAGATCCGTGAAGATCGGTTGGAATCCCCTTAATAAGGAAGGACAGTCTCACGGATCTACAAGAACAGCTGTCGTGCTCATCTTACTTGGAAAGAAGATCGCCAGTGGATTGCAACTGAAGATTCAATAGAAGATGCTGGTGCGCCTATATAAAGAGAAGACTCAAGATCGTTATAAGAGACTTTAAAAAGGATATTAAGCAGTCAGTCTTGTATTGAGTCATTTCGTGAAGAACATTAAGTCAGAGGGTCTCTGGAATAGCTTAGTGTGTCTTCGATTCAATCGTGTTTCTGAAAACAAGTTAAGGGTTAGGTGTTGCAACTACATATGTTAGAGGGAGTCTAGTATATGAGTTGATTTAAATCCTTCATTGTAATTCTTAAGTAGGAAACAGTTTGAGTCAAACTTTGGGTGAAAGCCCCGTGGACTAGGACCATTTGGACCGAACCACGTTAAATATCTCTTGTGTTCTTTACTATTTATGTTTTACTATTTTTCGCAATTGCAACTGCAAAAACCATTTTCAAACGTTAAAGAACTATCGTCTGTTATACTTCAGTATACAGTTGCAACTATTGCTAAGTGCAACTGGACACAGTTACAAGTATTGCA
Organism: Linaria vulgaris; assembly: GCA_948329865.1. Lineage (NCBI taxonomy): Eukaryota > Viridiplantae > Streptophyta > Magnoliopsida > Lamiales > Plantaginaceae > Linaria > Linaria vulgaris. The sequence goes on along the minus strand of OX415249.1, from coordinate 5,647,689 downwards.
GACACTAAGATCTTTCAATTGGCATCAAGAGCAGGTCACTATATTTACATAGTGTAGATTCTGGTCTAAAAGATCTTTGTTTTGTTTAATTGTTTTTTCTTACAATGGAAGAAATGAGGGAAGGTCTGTCAAGCATCAAGCCACCAATGCTGATGGCTACAAACTACTCTTACTGGAAGAATCGTATACGAAACTTCATCAAACAGCAGGATCAGAAGGCCTGGAAGAGCATTCTAAAAGGATGGACCCCACCGACAGATGATCAAGGACGAGTGAAATCCGAGCTGGAATGGACCGATGCTGAAGAACTCTTGGCAAACTATAACTCTACATCTTTAAACATTATCTTAGTTGCTGTTGATTATGACCAATATAAGAGTATATCTAACTTTGAAATTGCAAAAGATGCTTGGCAGGCTATTGAGAATGCACACCAAGGAAATGACAAAGTGCGCGCATCCAAGTTGCAACTACTTAATGACCAGTTCAACTATGTACGCATGGAAGAAACGGATACCATTGCTCAGTTCCACTCCAAACTCAGGTATCTCGCTAGTGAAGCCACCATCCTTGGAGCAGACTTCCCTGAATCCAGCATCGTGCTAAAACTCCTAGGATCTCTTCCTAGAAGGTTTGCAATGAAAGTCTCAGCCATTGAGGAAGCAAAATATGTTAACACACTACCTCTGGCTGATCTCATGGGATCACTAACCGCATGGGAAATGAAACTCAAGAGAGAAGGAGACACCATTTCCAAAGGAGTTGCACTTCAGGCCAGTCTTCCATAGAATAGTCCCAACTCAGAATTAGAGCAATCCCTAACACTCCTCACAAAGAAGTTCAACAGAATGAACAAACGTTGGAGTAGAGGTAACTCTTAAAACCCAGTTGTAAGTCCCTCTGATTTATCTAATAATAAGCCTTCCCCTACTAATAGACTTGACAAGAAAAGGCCTGGAAAGGGTATTCAATGCAGGGAATGTCAAGGTTTTGGACACATAAGGGCAGACTGTGCAAATTATCTCGAGAAAAACAAAAGTCGTGCATTACTCGCATGGAGTGAGGACGAATCTGATAACAGTGAAGATGACATAGAAGAAGTCGATGACATTGCATTTTCATCGTTCATTCCTCTTAGAGTCAACATGGGAGTTACAATTCGCAGCAATTCTGACTCCGATTGCGACTCACTTGACAATAACGAGTTGGAACTTACAGAGGATATGAAGGCAATCTGCAGAAGAAACTCCGAATTGGAGGCCCAACTCAAGATTGTATCTACCTTTGGCAGCCCTGTGAGAATGAACAACAGAATCCTCGAACTCGAAAGAAAGGTTCTCGCGCTCACCTTGGAGAGAGATCTCGTGTCCGCTGATCTGGAATCGGCACTTAAAGCCCACAAAGCACTTGTTGAAGTATGCGATCTCACCAAGAAAGAATTGGACACACTGGCTAAGAATGTGAAGTTGCTCACACCCGGCACAGAAAATTTGGAAAAAGTTCTGGACACCCAGAAAGTTGCAACTGGGAAAACAGGAGTAGGATATGTTGATTCCACCTCACCAAAGTTTCTTGGTAATACCAAGATATCCGTTTCCAAAAAGAAGAGGATGCCCAAGGGAGTTGAAATTCCCTTCGACTATCCCAACACCAACAATCAGGTACGTACTAGTCGTAATCTGCCAACAACAGTATCTGACAGGAATTCCGTAAATAGGTTTGCAAGAGGAAGATTCATTCCTATCTGCCACCACTGCGGAGTCCAAGGACACATTCGTCCCTACTGCTATCAACTATGGACACCTCAGGACACACACTCCCTCATTGTTCCAGAAGTACAGAAGAAGAAGAGGAGAAACCAAAGAAAGAAGAAGATCATACTGAATGCACCCACAGTTGCAACCGTCGTGCCACCACGACAAGTTTGGGCTAAGAAATCTTCTAACCCTCTTATTTGTCTTACTGCTTGCAACTCTACCTCTCAAGAAGGATCTTATTCTAACTCTTGGTACTTTGATAACGGATGTTCTAGGCATATGACTGGAAATAAGGACGTTCTTAGCGACATTGTGCATGAACGAAAAGGGGATGTTGTTTTCGGTGATGGAAACAGAGGAAAAATAATGGGGAGAGGAACCCTAAGTGTTAAAGGCTTCCCCAAACTAAGAGATGTTCACTATGTTGATGGACTATGTGCAAATCTTATTAGTATTAGTCAGTTGTGTGACGATGATCTCTTTGTTCATTTTACCAAAGATGAATGTGAAGTTGTAGATCAATTCCGAAATGTAGTCTTGAAAGGACTAAGAAGCACTGAAAACTGTTATACTATGACTAACTGTAAACCTACCCTCAGGTCACTTACTTGCAACTTGAGCAAAGAATCTGTTGCAGAACTATGGCACCAACGGCTTGGACACCTCAATTACAAATCCCTGGCACAACTCTTCAACAATCAAAGTGTGAGAGGATTACCAAAGCTTGGAGCAAAGCTAATTGGAAAGTGTGGGTCATGCCTTGAGGGAAAACAGACAAGAACAAGCCATAGTGAGTTGTAACACATACCATCGGTAAGGATTCTGGAATTGCAACACATGGATCTTGTGGGACCCATTCAAAAGGAAAGCATCTTTGGTAAGCGTTACATTTTTCTATGCGTTGATGATTTCTCAAGATTCACCTGGGTTGAATTCCTAAAAGACAAAAATGAATTCTTTGTTTTCTTCAAAAACTTGTGCAACACTGTTGCAACTGAGAAGGATCTAACTGTTAAAAGAATTCGAAGTGATCATGGTAGGGAGTTTGAAAATTCAAGCTTCCTTGAATTCTGTTATGACAAGGGTATATTTCATGAATACTCGTCCACCATCACACCACAACAAAATGGGGTTGTTGAAAGGAAGAACAGGACCCTAGTTGAAATGGCAAGAGTCATGCTAAACTCAAAAAAACTAGCCATCAAGTTCTGGGCGGAAGCCGTGAACACTGCATGCTATGTCTCTAACCGAGTTTACCTTCGACCAGTTACAACTAAAACTGCCTATGAACTCTGGAAAGGTAAAAGACCAAATGTTCAACACTTTCATGTTTTTGGTTGTGCTTGCTACGTTCTAAATGATAGGGAACCTAGAGGAAAATTTCAATCCAAATCTGACCTAGGAATTTTTGTTGGGTACTCACGGTATAGTCATGCTTATCGCGTATTCAATATGCGCACTCAAACAGTAGTTGAATTATCTAATGTTGAGTTTGACGATTATAGGGACTTTGCAACCACATCATCTGAAGCTCGGATCACTGAACTGACAGAGGCTGATGATGAGGTGGAATCACACCGCCCACACAAGATTTCACCACCAGTTGCAACTGACTCCGTTAACCAGCGACCTGAGGATACTCCGACGGATACCGTTCCAACATAAACGGACCCCATTATAGGAGTGCAAATAGAGAACCCACAAGAACCACCACACATCAGGAAGAACCACCCACCTGAAGCTATCATTGGGGACATAAGTGACGGGATAAGAACGCGAGACATCCCTCGAAGGAGATATGACCAAATGGTGCGGTTTGTGAGTTACACCTCTAAGATTGAACCCAAGAACGTAAAGGAAGCACTGCTGGAAGAAGCTTGGATAGAGGCCATACAAGAGGAACTGAATCAATTTGTCCGAAATGATGTTTGGACACTTGTACCTCGACCAGACAAAGTGAACATCATCGGCACCAAATGGATATTCAAGAACAAAACCGACGAATTGGGAAATATAGTGCGCAACAAAGCGAGACTAGTTGCACAGGGATACACGCAAGTCAAAGGAGTTAACTATGACGACACATTTGCCCAGTAGCAAGACTAGAGTCCATTCTGTAGTCACAAATTCTTGAATTCTGAAAATAAAACATGAAAATGAGTACAAAGTAAATTTTGATTAAATTTAAAGTATAATTTAGGATACAATCTCTATCTAATCCTCTGATTCAATTCTACAAGAACAGTATTAAAATTTGTAGTGAAAATCCTCAATTTGATCTTCGCTGAAGTGATTTGAACTTGGAGAAACGTCAATTCGAGGGTCCTTGGACTTGATCTCGGATTAAACGGTAATTTGATTTGAGAATTTGATGGACACCAATTTGACTCGGGGATTTGATGAACACCAATTTGACTTGGGAATTTGATGAACACCGGTTTGACTTAGGATTTGATGAACACCAATTTGACTTAGGATTTGATGAACACCGATTTGACTTAGGATTTGATGAACACCAATTTGACTTAGGATTTGATGAACAACAATTTGACTTAGGATTTGATGAACAATGATTTGACTTGAGGATTTGATAAACGTCGATTCGAGGGCTTTACGGCTTGATCTCGGATCGAAAGATGTTATTGAGTTGGAATTTGATTTGAAGATTGATGAAGATTGGTATGATCTTCGTCTTCAGTTCTTTGGATTTTTGGGTTTTGATCTTCCTAGCATGGATTTTGATCTTCAAAAACAGTTTTCCGAGGGTCTTGTGACTTGATCCCGGATCAAAATGGATTTTTAGTTTGAATGTTGTTGAAGAACGGTATGAACTTGATTTGGATTTCTTGAATTTATTGAAGATTTGATCTTATTGGCAGAGACACCATCTTCAAAAAACGGTTTCTGGATGAACTTGAGGCTTGATGGCGGATTGAAAGATATTCTTAACGAAGAACATCTTGAAGATGGATGAAGGATACCTCGAATGCCGCGAAGAACACTTGAGGATGGATGAACTTGGTGGAGCGAAAAACTTAGAGCTTTTTCCTCTTCAACTTGTGAATATTTGTGTGTGTTTTGCTTCTTCAAGACCACCTCTATTTATAGCTGTGGAGTGAATCTCAATCAGAATCTCCTGATGAGATGAACGGTTGTGATCGCGTCTACAATTTCTTGATTTGGAAGGCTTGATCTAGATGAATCTTCTAGATATCTCTTGAATATTCAATCTTGGAGGAGAAGACTTTCCTTGTCTTGATATTTGATAAATATATTTATTTAACCCTTTCAAATATTAGGATTAAATAATATATATTTATTTTCATTTTCTTGCTCTACAAGACTTGCCATTATTTAATTTAATTGGATAATTTAATTCCAATTAATAAATAAGACATTGTTCAATTTATCCATCATATATATTAAAATCAATAAATTTAACTACTTTACCTTGGAAATAAATTTATTATAAATCCAAAATAAAATAGAAAAGTAAATCAAAAATTAATATATTATTCTCCACGCGTCGAGATTTAATTAGACACAATTTTTTCGTGTCTACAAATTACCCCCTTGTGACTTGTTCGCGGAGTCATACAGTAAAAACATGTCGCGGACGAGGCACAATTTTTCTTCGATCTCCGGCGCAATCGAAACCCATATGTAAAAGAGATGTTGCATTGTATTTTAGGATATATATATATATATATATATATATATATATATATATATATAAATATGTATCCACGTACATACATATATATGTACATATATATGTATATATAACACATAGAAGTGACGGCCAATATATGTTATATATCCATGTCAAACCAAATTTTTTTTTGGTGCGGCTCACAACTTAGGGTCCATGTGAGCCAAGAACATGGGATAATTCCTTTCATCTTCCACATTTGAAACTAACGGATCTATTTGCAGGATTTTTTTTTTTAGCTCAAATTTCATTCCAAATTAGAAAAGGACATTTTTGTTGCCTACTTCTTGATTCCCTTCTTTTGGATTCTAATATGGAATTATTTTTTTTTGTCAAGAATAAGAAAATTCCCTTACTCTTCTTCTCTGTATATTTCCACGGCAACAGTTCTTTCAATTTTTTTTTTAGAAAGGAAGTTCTTGATGTCCAATCTTTAAACAAGGAAATATTTGATGGCTGAAACAAAAACTTTCCTTGTCTGTTCTTCAGTTTTTTTTTTTTTTTGAAGCAGAGCCTTTTCCTCCGTCTGTTTTGCTGCGCACGTCAAATTTTTTTTTTAAAAGGAAATTCTGTTGCGCACTCCCTTTTTCAATCTTCTTTCTTTTCAAATCTAACGGAAATATAAAGTAGAATTTCCTTCCTAGCGCGGCACGTACTCTTCCTAACGGAAATTCTTGTCGCCCACGGTTCTCTTTTTCCGCTTTGCCGCAGCCACGAATCTGCATAAATTTTTTGTTTCCATTTCCCTGATTCGGCACGAAAGGTAACTTCTGATATTGGCTTGCCACTCTTGCCTATAAAAAGATGGATGAGGCGTGCATATTCTTCATTGTTCATTCATAAGGGAAGAAAAAAATAATGTATTTCACTGCTGTAAAACCTCTACAGCAATTTCTTCCTGTTTCTCTCCTTCATATATAAGAACAGTGGTGTGTGTAGTCTATTTTCTCATCAACATAAAAAATATTTGTTTGCTACTAAAGTTTCCTCTCTCTTTTTCTTTTATTCAGCGATCAGCGTGCGCATGCTCGAAAGCCGACAATTCTTTCATCTGCTGCTCTAGTCACCTTTGCCGAGAATCTGATCAAGCTTTGGTAAACATTCTTTCATATACAAGCGGGACAGTTTCCCGAAAAAAAAAAAAACTGCACGTCTCATGTCTCTTTCCCTTTTTTTTTTTTATTATTATTATGAGAAGCTCACGATCCTTTCTGTTTCTTTGGCAGCACTCCAGAGAAGGAGGAAGTAATCTTCAGCAGCTGGAGTTGCACTTGTTGCTTGATTTCGTCATCAGCTACCCGTTATTTTTTTTTTCCCTCTGATACGCTTATATATACATACATACATATATATATATATATATTTGTACGTATGTATATATATATATATATATATATATATGATAATATACAATCACAAGAATTTAATTATTTCAATTCTTTTATTGTGCAGCCATTCGGAAAAGGTGATCGAGGAACAAGAGCCAACGATCGAGACAGTTACCCTTCTTCTTACGGTAGCCAAATCAATCCTTTTTTTTCTTTTTGTTCACAGGCGCGGCAGTTTTTTTTGTTTTTTTTCTCACTTTTTTTGGTTATTTGCTTCATTCTCCTCCATCAATTGCAAACTTGTCTTTTAACCCTTTTGTTTCCTTCTTTGTGTTGACAGTTCACCCACAATGGTGAAATTCGGTCACGCGTATAATTCAAAGGGAATTGAGAATCTAACCATCACCGGCGACGAAAATCAACGGGACACGATATTGGAAGTTGGTACCCCTCTTGCTAGAATTTTCACAAGCCGATGGCCCACTTTGATTAATACCACTAAGCCTAAAGACTGGACCGAAGAGCTTCCTAAGTCCTCCAATCGATCTCTGCCGTCCTTCGTGCTCCATTCTCCTCACCACCGAGTATCAAACGGTGATCTTCCTTTCGATACCTTGGGGCGACGCATTGCCAAAGGAGATGCCATGTGGGACGATGCCTTTCTTCACTTTCCTGGCGAAATCCATTACTTCCCCGGATATTGGGAGTGGACAGAAGATGTCCTTGTTCGGTGCAAGCCTACACTTACTTCTACCAATACGTACGAGCCGGTCTATGCGTCCTTATTCACATACGAGTGCAATTTGGAAATCCTAAAAGCCTTGTGCAAAGCATGGTCACCGTCTACAAACACCCTTGTCACTTCCCTTGGAGAGCTCTCGATTTCTTTATGGGACTTGGAACATCTTGCCGGTCTACCTATATTTGGATCCCTATATGACGAAGTCATACCGAGCGAGAAGGAACTTTTTGGCAAAGAAAAAGACAACTATCACCTGTCGCGGTCATGCAGAGCTTTGTTCCATGCGTTTCACCTAATCCGAGCACATGTTGGTGATGACGATCCTCGAGTGCCAATCAAAGAATGGATCAACTTTTGGTCGAATAAAGAAGTCAAATACAAATGTCCCCCATCACGCAAGGAGAGAAGAAGCTGCAATATCAAGGCCTACTCAATCGTCTCGAGGGTGCCTTCCTTTTTCGATCCATTTTGTCTACGGGTGGGTGGCGCTATACTTCAAGACTCAGTTTTCCATCCACTTAGAGTCGCATAAACCTGGGATGACAGTATTTTCTGGAGAAAATAGAGCAAGGCCTTTTGATCCGAAAGAAGCTCGCAAGAGGATTCACAAAGGAGACTACACCACTTGGGCATGCAACCTTCTTCCAAACGTCAATAACGTCGAACTTGTGGATTGCGGTACCCTTGGCGAAGCAGAGCATGACTATTTTATCAACCTTCGATCGTGCTATCTTACTCTGAGGCAAGGCGAGACCTTTGATGTTGAGCCCTATAGTCCACATTGATTCTGCCGACAATTTGGATATTATCAAGATGTCCCTGGCGTACTCATCAATGACTACCGTGAAGCTTCTTTAAATGAAGGACTTCGTTTTTGGAGGTTAAGTCTTGCCCAAAGGACATATTCAAAGGTTTGGATTCCCAATGCTCCTCTTAACGCGAGAAGGCACTTTTCGGATAGCTATAAGTCATGGATAATCAAAACCCATATAAGCTACCTTGAAGACAGTATCGACTCCTTACTTTTGCCTCAAAAGCGCTTGATACTTGGTGGAGACGACAAGGTCGCACAAAGCCGTGACAACCAAGCTGCTCATCTTGGGAAGAGCTCGCGAGACTCGCCACACATTGCGGTAGAGGAATCAGCGAAAAGAAAAAGCATTGTCAAGGAGAGCGGCAGCAGCGAAAATGACGACCGCAACTGGAAGAGGGTTAAGAAAGACTCAAGTGTCTCGCATCCTAGAGAAGTCAATTCTCCTTGCCGCCTTCCAGCACCCCATCCGCGACATTGGACTTGGCTGTACAGGTATTGGCCAACTTTGCTCTTTATTTCCATACATATATGCGTACATATATATATACATGTATATGTCCCTAACTTCCGACATATTCCTTGTAGGCGGGTAAAGAGAGGATTTCTGCTTTAAAGGGTGATGAGCAACAACCTCAAACAAGCGAAGGGTCTACTTCATGTGCTGACACCAAACCTTCAAAGGATGACAAAGTGCATTTGAAACCAAGAGACTCAAAGAATGGTAAGGAGAGCTCTCCACCTGTTGTCGTCTCTGTTTTCAAGGGTGAAAGTCTATTGGAAATTCATGACAAGAGGTATCTCAACTCTGTATGGGCCGATGTTAGCGGGAGGATTGTTCGTGCGCCAATTAACCAAGTTTCTTCTTTTAAAGATGAATTCTGCATTGTTTTTGAAAGAATGAAGTTGGTTGGGAAGGAAAAAGTTGCACTCTTGGAGGCCTTAGTGAACAACTTTTTTGATCAAGTTGCTGCTTATGATGTGCGAAACTCCGTAGTATTGGAAAGCTCATCACTTCTTCAACAAATTTCAGAAATAGGGAGCCAAATATCCGATGCCAAAGCTGACAAGGAAAAGGGATCCTTACAACTCAAGTCCACAGAAGATGAACTTCAAAGTGTTAAAAGAAGATTGAAAGACTTAAAGTCGAAGAAAGAAAGTTTGACGTCATCCTTAAAGAGCTAAAAAGAGTTTGTTCGAGGTGCCGAAGATAAGATCTCTAATTTGGAAGAGAAGATATCCGTCCTTAGAAGCACTCCTTCAGTTACTGACGCGGAGATGGAAGAATTGGACGTTATGAGGATACACTTGGAGACTGCACAACTGGAGTTGGGGGATGTGAGGCCTTTTCTTTGAGAGAGATTTCTCTTGTTTTGTTTTTCTTCATCTTTGCTTTAGTGGTATATTTTATTCTGTCTTGCTTTGGATTTGTAGCATCATCAGAACTTAGAGATTAATAAAATATTTACCTTTATTTATCTCATTTTGAGTTATTCATTGCATTTGGCATTATGTTTCTTTCCCATGAATACTGTAACATAACGCAACAAGAACAACTTAAGCAAATTTCATGACTGAACTTAGAAAACTTCTAAGCTGCCTACGTACCTCAATAAAAGGATCAAGTCATAACGTAGTTCAAAGAAATCAAAATTGATTTAAGGGGGTGCCGTACACAGTTTATACTCATGCGGGCCAGGAGTATTCATTCTTTAACCACTTTGAACAAAGTGGGGTATTTAAAATTTAACCACATAAAACACCTTTAGTGGGGTAAGTTATCATTTTAACCACATAATTTACCATTGGTGGTTGCCATCTACAGTTTATACTCATGCGGGCCAGGAGTAACATGCAGTTTAGGCTCGTGCGTCATGGAGCATGCTTCAGTCATCAAGGGTAGTATTGTTTCAAGAATTTTTCGTTGATAGGACCAATTCTTAATCCGTCTTCGGCAACCAACTTATATGCCCATTAGTGTATACCTCTGTGATGACATAAGGACCATCCTACTTTGAAGTGAACTTGTTTCCAGTTCGATGAGTGATAATGATGGGCCTTCTCACTGCGAGAACCAAATCACCAACTTGAAAGGAGCGTCGGCGGACCTTTTTATTAAAAGACTTGGAGATACGAGCTTGGTAGCACTCAAGTTTTTTTTTGCACTTCTAGTCTTTTCTCATCAAGGGCATCTAGCTCTTGCAAGCGCAAACGAGCATTCTCTTCTTTGGTGAGTCCTTCTTGCAAAGCTATCCTTAAAGACGGGATTTGTTGATCAAGAGGGAGGACTGCTTCTACTCCATAGACCAACACAAATGGGGTTGCTTGAGTCGGCGTTCTGTGTGTAGTTCTATATGCCCATAGAGCTTCTCCAATTCTTTCATGCCAATCCTTCTTTGACTTTGCCACCACTTTCTTTAGCAAGTTGCAGAGAGTTTTGTTGAATGCCTCGGCGAGGCCATTAGATGCGGCATAATACATGGAAGAGTTTCTTTGCTTGAATCCAAACTTCTCACACAACTTGTCTACCAAACTATTACAAAACGGTTTTCCATTATCAGTGACGATGCACCGGGGAACTCCGTAGTGGTAAATGATATTGGTACGAATGAAGTTGACAACATTCTCCTTTTTGACTTCTTTGAGAGGCACAGCTTCGGCCCATTTTGAGAAGTAGTCAGTTGCAGCCAAGATGTACAAGTGCCCGCCAGAAGACTTTGTCATTGGACCGACATCGTCCAAACCCCATGAGTCAAAAGGCCAAGAAGCTATAATTGGATGCAAAGGTTCAGGCGGCTGATGGTTGAAGTTTGAGTTGAATTGACAAGCTTGACATCTCTGCCCATACTTCATGCAATCTAAGACCATGGTGGGCCAATAGTAGCCCATTCTTTTGATGCGAAAATGCAACTTTGGACCGGACTGATGAGCTCCACAAATTCCGGAATGTGCTTCTTCCATAGCTTGCATAGCTTCTTCTTTTCCTAGGCAGCGCAAGAAACCCCCATCAAATGAGCGCCTATAGAGTGTGTCTTTATAGAAGATGAAGCGGACTGCATGACGCCTAATGTCGATCTTTTGACGTACGTCATCGGGCAATTTTCCGTGCTTCAAGTAGTCCACGAATGATTGTTGCCAATCTTCCACTTCAATTTCGTATACCTCCACAACATGACTTTCATTATTATCACCTTGCTCGTTGTATTCTTCTAGAATAGGCGGGAGTACCCATTTGTGGCACACGGGTATGGACGTGTTCTCTTCCGATGTAACCAACATAGAAGCAAGTTTAGCTAACGCATCGGATTGCCCATTATCTTTCCTCGGCATTTGCTTTACTGTAACGTCACCAAGAGTTTTGATCAATCTTCTTGCATACTCAACATATGGTAGGAGCTCTGGCTTCTTAACCTCGAATTCGCCATACAATTGATTGACGACCAACTTGGAATCGCCATACACTTTTAGGTGAGGTTGCCTCAGCTCGATTGCCATTTCTAACCCGAGTATCAAAGCTTGATATTCCGCAACATTGTTTAAGCAATTTCGAGTTAATGTGAAGGAATACGGCAAGACCTCTCCATTAGGCGTGAGAAAGATAACACCGGCGCCGACTCTATTTCTATGTGTGTCACCTTCGATCACGAGCGCATCTTCATCGGGCAAGTCGTCCATTAACTCCCACTCGGCAGGAATAGGGTGGTCAGCTAGAAAATCTGCCAATACTTGTCCTTTCACAGCCTTTTGAGGGATATATGCAATCTCAAACTGTTGCAACTGAAGGTACCATCTTGCAAGTCGGTCAGATAGCACCGGCCTTGTCATGACATACTTCAAAGGGTTTGCTCTAGATACAAGACGGATAGTATGAGCTTGAAAGTAATGCTTCAATTTTTGAATGAGAACACAAGGGCTAGGCAAAGCTTCTCAATAGGAGCGTACTTCAACTCATTTGGCGTCATTGTTCGGCTTAGGTAATAGAGTGCATTTTCCTTCCCTTTATCATTTTCTTGGGCGAGCAATGCCCCCACAGATCTTTCTTGGGCAGCAATATATAGGATCAAGGGACGTCCCGATACATGAGCGGCTAACACGGGAGGTTTCATCAGATATGACTTGATTCGTTCAAAAGCATTGCGACAAGATTCATCCCACCTAAATGGAACGTCTTTCTTCATAAAGTGACTGAAAGGTTGGCAACGACCGGCTAAATTTGAGATGAACCTTCGAAGATACGCCAATTTTCCTTGTAGAATTTTGAGTTCATGAATGTTTCGTGGCTCCGGCATCTTAACTATTGCATCAATCTTGGCTTGCTCGATTTCAATGCCCCGCTGACGAACGATGAAACCAAGGAACTTTCCGGATGTTACGCCAAATGCACACTTCATAGGGTTCATCCTTAATTGATACTTCTGCAGTCGCTCAAAGACTTTCCGTAAGTCACTTATGTGATCTTTCCATTCCCTCGACTTTACGACAAGATCGTCCACATAACACTCAACGTTCTTGTGCAATATGTCGTCGAAGATATTTTGCATTGCCCTTTGATAGGTAGAACGTGCGTTCTTCAATCCAAACGGCATCACCTTGTAACAATATATACCATTTGGAGTACGAAAAGTAGTCAATTCTTCATCTCTTGGAGCCATGCGAATTTGGTTATATCCGGAAGATCCGTCCATGAAAGACAAGGCTTCGTGTCCCATGGTAGCATCAATCATTAGTTCAGCAATCGGTAGAGGAAAGTCATCCTTAGAGCATGCTTCGTTCAAGTCTCTAAAGTCGACGCAAACCCTGATTTTTCCATTCTTCTTTCTTACCGGCACAATGCTAGAAATCCAAGTTGGGTATTTGACTTCTCTAATGAACTCGGCTTCAATGAGCTTGTTAACTTCGGCTTCGAGCAATGGGACTAAGTCAAGTCTAAACCTTCTTTGGGCTTGCTTGACGGGACGAACATCTTTCTTTACCGATAAGTTGTGTACCGCCACCTTCGGGTCCAAGCCTGGCATTTCTTTGTATGACCAAGCAAAGACATCCTTGAACTCGTGCAACAACTCAACGTAACTTTGTTCTTCATCGGCTCCGAGCAACGCACTTATGTAAATTGGTCTTGGGTCATCGACGCTGCCCAAGTTTACCTCTTTTAACTCATCAACAGTGGCCTTGACACCCTCTTCCCACTCAACAGGCGCATCTTCGGCGTCTTCTTCAACATGTTCTTCATGAGAAGTGATATGGCATGACGACCCTACACTCTCTTCATCTTCGTGTTTGGTCTTCGTGAGTACCACGATTTGCAACTTGACTTTGAGCGTTTCACCACAAGACACTATCAAGTCTTCGCGGCAAGTCATTCGAGATGGGATCAGACTTTGAACTTTCTTAGAGTTTGATGACTTGAGGTTTCTCTTAGCGCGTGTCGACATATGCGGAGCACTCAACCTTTTCCAATCAAACTTTTTATTTGGACCAAGCCTATCGAAGACTGTTTTATTCAGACCAAGCCTATCAAAGATCGTTTTATTCGGGCCAAGTCTATCAAAGACCGTTTTATTTGGACCAAGTCTATAAAAGACCGTTTTATTCAGGCCAAGTCTATCAAAGACCGTTTTATTCGGGCCAAGTCTATCAAAGACCGACAAGTGTGGCATATTCTCTTCACGGCCTATGGCTGAACCCTCCACTTCGCCTATGTAGTTGGCATTAGCTCTCTTTATAGCAATACGAACTGGGTTTGGTGGTTTGTAGCCAAGGCCTAACCGAATGTTTGGAACGACATGCCCTTTTCCCTTTAACATGACTTGTGTGGTATTAAGTCCGTATGACATCTCTGCACCAGCATTAAGAGTGAAGCCCTCCAATCGTGGTTCTTCATCAGGGTCATATCCATCTTTGACTAGCAACTTGAAAGCTTTTGGGTCAAAGCATTCCTCAATCTTCTTTGTGGGCAATGTTCCATGCTCTGTTTCGGGTCCTTTGGATGGACGAACAAATCCTTCAAGTGGAGGAGATGGCCCTTTCCTTTCAAGTGTTGTAAGAGGAAATGTAAGTTCTTTCAAAGGCTTTGTCCCAAGGGGAGATCCAGTAATCTTACCCTTCTCCGCGTCACTTGTGTTATTGGAACCTTTTGCACCATGCTGCTGGAGTTGCTCGGTTCCATCGAGTCTCACGGTGCTCTTTCCTTCAATGTAGTACTTTGCATCCGCAAAGTGTGATTCAGCATCAGAAAAAGGCTTTACGTCACCATGTACCTTTCTTTCGACCCCATCTTGGTAATATCCAAAGCACTGATGTAATGTTGAAGGAACAACGCCATTTTCATGTATCCAAGGTCGACCCAATAACATGTTGTAGGATGTGTTGGATTCGATGACATAGAACAGCGTACTAGACGACATATCTTCAATAAGAAGATCTAATCTTATGATGCCGATGGCTCTTTGCCCCTCTTGGTTGAAACCTTGGATCATCAGACGACTACTTGATAGCTCACCCTAACTCATTCAAAGTGCGTAGAGGCAAGATATTGACTGCAGAGCCTCCGTCGATCAGCATTCGATTGACTCTTTGCTTGCGAATATAGCCGGCGACAAACAGTGGTCGGTTGTGGAGCTTGGAACCTAGTAGAAGGTCTTCATCAGTGAAGCATATAGTGGACATACATTGGTTTGTGACATGAGCAGTCTTTGAAGTAGAGTCTGCAATTTTCTCTTCTTCGTGAGTCGCATTGCATGAAACGACGATGCGAGAGTCGTCAAGGCTATCAACTTAGCTTGGGAGTGCAACAAGGTTTGATGACGCGACCTCCTCTTCTAGAGTGATCTTCCCATCACGAGCCAACCGCATCACCTTATCTTTGAATATGAAGTAATCATGGATTGGGTGTCCTACGAGACGGTGATACTTGCAGTACTTAGGATCGTCAGAGCGACTAGCCTCTTCTGGTCTCTTCATTTCAGGCATTTCGATCAGGTTAGCTTTGAGCAAATCGTCAAATATGGCTGAAACGTTAGAATCAAGGAACGGATATTTCTTTGACTGCATCTCCGTGAGTGTCATCTTCCTTCGCTCATTGGCTTGTGAATTATTGGCCTTTTCAGACACCACAATGTTTTTTCGTTGGTCGTTGTTATCACTTGCCTTGGCCTGGATTCTCAACGGAGCAACATTCGCTACCATAGACTCTTTGGTAGGTGCTTTATTGAAAGGTTTACCTCCCTTCCTTGCATCTTGCTTCTCTTTAAATCTTCTCGGATCTTGCATAGGTGGTCCATTGACTCCACTTGCCACCATACTCAATTCCATGTCATGAGCACGAGTTGCTAACTCTTCAAACGTCCTTGGTTGTATTTCTTGGAGAATGTAACGAAGCCCCCATTGCATGCCTTGGATGCACATCTCTATAGCCGAGGTCTCGGACAATCGATCCTTGCAATTGAGACTCAAGTTTCTCCAACGGTTTATGTAATCAATCACTGGCTTTTCATCCCATTGGCGAGCATTTGTGAGTTCAATCATGCTGATGGTCCTTCTTGTGCTGTAGAAGCGATTGAGGAATTCTTGCTCCAACTCGTCCCAACTATCAATCGAGTTTGCTTCCAAGTCAGTGTACCAATCAAATGCATTTCCCTTCAAAGAGCGGACAAATTGCTTGACAAGATGATCACTGTAAGTCCCGGCATTGTTGCAAGTCTCAACAAAGTGAGCTACGTGTTGCTTTGGGTTGCCTTTGCCATCAAACTGCTGGAAATTGGGTGGTTGATAACCATTTGGCATCTTCAAGCTATCTATCCTTTGAGTGTACGGTTTGGAATAAGAAGATGATGATTTGAAGCCTCCGTCTAGCTTGTCCTTGATAGTCCCCATGATGAAGTCCTTCAATTGATCAGCCGGGATCATGCCATTTGAAGAGACTTGGAACTCCTTGGCAACAGACTTTTCCTTCTCATTGGATAGTTGCTTCCTGGATGTTTCACCCTCTTCAAAGCCTCCAAACTTCAGTTCCTTTACATGACTTTCTTCCACCTTGTCTTCCCTACTTAGCAATTTTTCTATCTTGGAGTCTTGGTCTTGCACATGTTTGTTCAGCATCTCTATGGCTTTGGTCAACATCCCAATTTGTTCCTCCAAAGTTGTAGTGCTTTTTGTCAATGCATGCACTGTATCCGGCGGAGATGAAAAACCCGATGCAGAGTGAGGAGTTGGTGGGGAGGAGTCATCGCTCTCAACATCCTCGTCATTATTGACGTTGTTGGAGACAGATGAGTCCTTTTGAACAGCGTCGTGGATGACTTCACTTGTCATCTTCGTGGATGGATCAGCCAATAAGTTGGACATCCTTCTTGTCTTGACTGGTGCCATATAGTTGACTTGTTGTTCTTGATGAAAGGAGATGAGAGGTAAAGAGGTCCCACTGGGCGTGCTAAATTTGTAGTCACAAATTCATGAATTCTGAAAATAAAACAAGAAAATGAGTACAAAGTAAATTTTGATTAAATTTAAAGTATAATTTAGGATACAATCTCTATCTAATCCTCTGATTCAATTCTACAAGAACAATATTAAAATTTGTAGTGAAAATCTTCAATTTGATCTTCGCTGAAGTGATTTGAACTTGGAGAAACGTCAATTCGAGGGTCCTTGGACTTGATCTCGGATTAAACGGTAATTTGATTTGAGGATTTGATGGATACCAATTTGACTCGGGGATTTGATGAACACTAATTTGACTTGGGAATTTGATGAACACCGGTTTGACTTAAGATTTGATGAACACCAATTTGACTTAGGATTTGATGAACACCGATTTGACTTAGGATTTGATGAACACCAATTTGACTTAGGATTTGATGAACACCAATTTGACTTAGGATTTGATGAACAACAATTTGACTTAGGATTTGATGAACAATGATTTGACTTGAGGATTTGACAAACGTCGATTCGAGGGCTTTACGGCTTGATCTCGGATCAAAAGATGTTCTTGAGTTGGAATTTGATTTGAAGGTTGATGAAGATTGGTATGATCTTCGTCTTCAGTTCTTTGGATTTTTGGGTTTTGATCTTCCTAGCATGGATTTTGATCTTCAAAAATAGTTTTTCGAGGGTCTTGTGACTTGATCCCGGATCAAAATGGATTATTAGTTTGAATGTTGTTGAAGAACGGTATGAACTTGATTTGGATTTCTTGAATTTATTGAAGATTTGATCTTATTGGCAGAGACACCATCTTCAAAAAACGGTTTTTGGATGAAATTGAGGCTTGATGGCGGATTGAAAGATGTTCTTAACGAAGAACATCTTGAAGATGGATGAAGGATACCTCGAATGCCGCGAAGAACACTTGAAGATGGATGAATTTGGTGGAGCGAAAAACTTAGAGCTTTTCCCTCTTCAACTTGTGAATATTTGTGTGTGTTTTTCTTCTTCAAGACCACCTCTATTTATAGCTGTGGAGTGAATCTCAATCAGAATCTCCTGATGAGATGAACGGTTGTGATCTCGTCTACAATTTCTTGAGTTGGAAGGTTTGATCTAGATGAATTTTCTAGATATCTCTTGAATATTCAATCTTGGAGGAGAAGACTTTCCTTGTCTTGATAATTGATAAATATATTTATTTAACCCTTTAAAATATTAGGATTAAATAATATATATTTATTTTCATTTTCTTGCTCTACAAGAATTGCCATTATTTAATTTAATTGGATAATTTAACTCCAATTAATAAATAAGACATTGTTCAATTTATCCATCATATATATTAAAATCAATAAATTTAACTACTTTACCTTGGAAATAAATTTATTATAAATCCAAAATAAAATAGAAAAATAAATAAAAAATTAATATATTATTCTCCACGCGTTGAGATTTAATTAGACAAAAAATTTTCGTGTCTACACATTCGTCTTCTTCTCGCAGTTGCATGTGGTTTGCACTTCAAACTCTTCCAGATGGATGTCAAGAGTGCATTCCTGAATGGGTACTTGAACGAAGAGGTGTTCGTCGAACAACCTAAAGGATTCACAGACCCACACTTTCCTGACCATGTGCTGAAATTGAAAAGAGCACTATATGGCTTAAAGCAAGCCCCACGGGCATGGTATGAAAGACTCACCGTGCACCTCCTTGAAAAGGGATATACAAAAGGGAGTGTAGACAGAACCCTGTTCTATAAACACTTTGGAACAAACATTCTTATTGCCCAGATTTATGTAGATGATATCGTGTTTGGTTCTACATCTCAGGATGAGTTGCAACACTTCATTTCTGTTATGAAAAACGAATTTGAAATGAGCATGGTTGGTGAACTAAACTATTTTCTTGGTTTGCAGGTCAAGCAACAAAATGATGGAATATTTATATCCCAGGCAAAGTATGCTAAGAATCTTATCAAGCGTTTTGGCCTGGAACATGCCAAACCCATGAAAACCCCTATGGGATCTACAGATCGCCTCAGCAAAGATGATAGTTGCAACTCGGTGGATCCCAGTCTTTACCGAAGTATGATAGGAAGCCTACTGTACCTCACTGCTAGCAGGCCTAATATTTGCTTCAGTGTTGGAGTATGTGCTCGATATCAGGCCAACCCGAAAGAATCTCATCTCAAGGCTGTCAAGCGAATTATACGTTACATCTCTGGAACAACAGATTTTGGTCTCAGTTACAACTTTAATGATAACCTGTCTCTTGCAGGATACAGTGATGCAGATTGGGCAGGATGTGCTGATGATCAGAAGACTACCACATGAGGATGTTTTTACGTAGGAACAAATCTTGTGTCATGGTTTAGCAAGAAGCAACACTCAATCACACTGTCCAAAGCTGAAGCCGAATACATTGCTGCTGGGAGCAGTTGCACCCAACTGGTCTGGATGAAACAAATGCTAGAGGATTACAGTATCTTGCAAAATGAAATACTTCTCTATTGTGATAATACTAGCGCTATCAACATCTCAAAAAATCCAGTTCAACATTCCCGTACTAAACACATTGATATTCGATATCATTATATTAGGGAACTGGTTGAGGCTAAAACTATTGAGTTACGACATGTGTGCACTGATCTTCAACTTGCAGATATCTTTACCAAGGATCTGGATGTGTTACGCTTTGAGCACCTTCGCAAGGCGTTAGGGCTCTGCCTTATGCGAATTGCAACAGGAACTGGGTTGCAACTGAGGATGACCAGTGGCTGATCATCTAACCTGTTACAGATCTCAGACAGTCTCCTCATGTTTGTTGTTCTCTTACTTAAAAAAAAAGGGGTTGAAAGAATTCTCTTTTCTTGAGGTGCAACTGGAAAAAGCTACCTGACCTAGTAGCAGCAAGTGTGAAAGCTAGCAATACTTATCTCACGAAACCACTCATTGCAAAGAGCTACCTTGTGCACAAATGTGTCAGTGTGAAAGCTACCAGTTGCTCCCAGCCCCTGGTTTTAATTGCAACTGAGTACCATTCAGTACACTGCCTGGAAAAATCTGTGTGAGGGCGGTAACATGATGGATTTTCCCCACTGATTACCTTGGTTCTCGTGTTGCTGTATTCAATTCTACTTAACATGCTGGAGCCCTAATTACGCGTGATTGGGCCTCACTGGGTGACACATTGTGAGTTCGGTTTTTTTTGGCAAGTTGTTAAGATTTGTATCTTGCGTATCTTAATTAGTTTTAACTCAATCTTTTCCGTTTTTAATATCCTTTATCTTGTGAAAAGAGTATCTAGGGCCTGCTAAGTGTTGGTGTTCTTTTTTCCCTCCTAAAATTCTAGGGTTTTAGAGAGTCTTATATTATCCCATGTTGCCCTTCTTCTTTTCCCTCCTTCCACAGATATCACGATTTTTTCTCTCTCTCTCTCTCTCTCTCTCTCGTCTTTTAGATTTTCTTTCACAGGATGGGAGGATCTGCGCGTAAACCAGTCGCCACCTTCTCAGAAGAGCCCCTTGACCTTCCTCCTCTCCGTACGATCCACCCACCATCTCCTACGACGGCTTCTGCAACTGAAGTTGACAGAAATACTACCCAATCGATTGAGCAGCCCTCACCTCCTTCACCACCATCTTCCCTGTCTCCGCAGCGCCGATCACCATCTCCTCTGTCGCGCTCCACTACTCCAGCCAAAGAGAAATCCAAAGTGGAATCCGCCTCCGCTGTGCCGTCACCACCACCTGAGGACAATCCCGTCTATCTTGTTGTTCCTCCTTCCTCCTCTGGTGTGAATACAAGGAAGCGGTCCAAGATTCCAGTCCGTCAGCCTCCCCGCCGTAGACAACTCCACAATCTCGCCGATGTGCAACCCGACTCTAACACAGATTCAGAGGAAAATGCACCTCCACCTGAACCCCCCAATAAGAAAACCAAATCTTCTGCTCCTCCAAGAAAACCTTCACCTGTGGTGCCCAAGTCTACCTTCGCTCTCCCTGATGTTGCTCCTGCCTCTACCTCATTGAACGCTGCTAGGGCTCACTCTCAGCGTTTCTACACTACTGACGCATAAGCCAAAATGCTGGAAATTCGCAAGCGCCCTATGGTTGTGGAACGACCATTGGACTTCAAGTCCTATGAAGAGACTGGTGTGCTGGACCTCCTTGAACAGCACGAGTGGCTAGTTGCAACTCAGAACGCCACCAAATACAACAAGGTTCTGGCTCAAGAGTTTTATGCCAACCTCACGACCTAGCTCGATGCGGAAGGGTCACTACAGCGCCATGTCATTTATCTTCGGGGAAATGTCTGCCAATTTACTGCTGAGCTTCTGTCCCAGGCCATGGAGGCACCAATCGTGGACACAGCCGGGCACTCTGAGTTGCGATTGGAGCGCAACATGGACAAAGTTGCATACGAGCTGACTGGCGGATCAATCCGTGTGTGGCCCCTCGAACCTTTTCCCACCAGCTCACTCGCAAGCCGGTACAACCTGTTGTTCCGAATCCTTGTCAGCCACTGGCTACCTTGCACGGAAACCTCCACCATCCGCCCTAAGGTTGCCAGTGTACTGTTTCGTGTTGGAACGAGAGTTGCAATTGATCTGGGGACGCTTGTGTTCGAACGCATTTATCGGGGTACCTTTCCAAATTTCCATCTCTTACTTGGGTTCCCTGCACTCATCTACAGGTACTTTGCCTCCAGGCATCCCTCCATCATGCTGGACAAGGAAGACCTTCTCGAGTGCCCGGTCATGCGTGCTAGCACTAAAATTCTGAACAAGCCGCCGTCCTCCCCAGCTGCAACTGGATCCTCCACAAAGAAGCAATCCAGCTCCATTCCCAACGCCTCCGCCAGTTTTGATGGGGTGCACCTGGAACTCTCCAGGCTGAATGGTCTAGTGGCAGAGCTGGTTCAGTCCAATGAGGAGCTGCGCACCTCGATGGCCCTTCAAGCATCCAAGCTTGACTGTCTGTTGCAACACACTGGTCTCCGCTCTGGGCCTAGTGAATCGTCTGGGCATGGTAACGATACCCCTTGATTTGTTGTTTCAAAAAGGGGGAGATTTTGTTTAGGGGGAGTTGCACTTGCACATTTGTTTTCTCTTGCTAAATCTGGACAATTTCTATCTTATGTTAAACGTTTTGGCAGAAGGTTGCACTGTTGTTGCAACCAGTACATTTTGTACTCTTTGCTTTATTTTCTGCGCGTACTACTTGTTTATGAATGATTTCTAACGATTGTGCAAAGTGGTCAATAATTTTGACAAAACAAATCAAAGGGGGAGATTGTTAGGGCCGAATTCCTTTCGGATGGGCTCTAAACCATGCGGCCCATTCCTTATCTTTATTGATATTGTTTTGTTTAAATTATTAGGATTTAGTTAACCTAATTTGGTAATTATCTTAAAGGATATTGGTTTATCTTAAAAGATATGTTATCATCTAAATCATGATTTATATTCCTTATCTCTTTATTGCACTTGGACTAATAAGCATGCAGGTTCATTAAAAGATCCGTGAAGATTGGTTGGAATCCCCTTAATAAGGAAGGACAGTCTCACGGATCTACAAGAACAATTATCGTGCTCATCTTACTTGGAAAGAAGATCGCCAGTGGATTGCAACTGAAGATTCGATAGAAGATGCTGGTGCGCCTATATAAAGAGAAGACTCGAGATCGTTACAAGAGACTTTGAAAAGGATATTAAGCAGTCAGTCTTGTATCGAGTCATTTCGTGAAGAATATTAAGTCAGAGGGTCTCTGGAATAGCGTAGTGTGTCTTCGATTCGATCGTGTTTCTGAAAAAAAAGTTAAGGGTTAGGTGTTGCAACTGCATATGTTGGAGGGAGTCTAGTATATGAGTTGATTTAAATCCTTCATTGTAATTCTTAAGTAGGAAACAGTTTGAGTCAAACTTTGGGTGAAAGCCCCGTGGACTAGGACCATTTCGACCGAACCACGTTAAAAATCTCTTGTGTTCTTTACTGTTTATGTTTTACTGTTTTTCGCAATTGCAACTGCAAAAACTGTTTTCAAACGTTAAAGAACTATCATCTGTTATACTTCAGTGTAAAGTTGCAACTATTGCTAAGTGCAACTGGACACAGTTACAAGTATTGCAGACACTAAGATCTTTCATATACGTTTTCCAGACATGTTCGACGGTACATAAGGTTGTAAATAAGTGCCATCAATTCCCTTTTTTGCTTTTTTTGTCCATCGTTTCATGATATACGCCTCCAGTATTATGACAATATTTAGTAAACCGAATATCTTGAGAGCATGAGAACACAAAATTACTGCAAATTCGAATTTTTTGCAACTGCACGTGATAGTTTCTTGTGAAGCATCATAAGTCACTGTGCGCTGATATACCTTTTCAAAAGGTGTGACCTTGTACTCTGACTGACTAATAATCTCCAACTTTGAGTCATATGACTCGCCCAACTCTTTTTAAAACAATTTAAATATCTCATGCGTGTAGACAGTTCGTGCGTGCATTAGAATCTCTACTGGAAAAGGAAGTGCAGGAATACTATGATTCGTCCTAAGACCTGCTCTCATCTCTTTATTCGACGATCATCGGTCAATCTGCCAAAGTGATGAAAAAACTGTACCAAATTTTGCTTGTAAGACACATACTTTTTGAAAGCACTATGCATGCTTTCACTGTGTTGCGTGGTGATCAAATCTGCACAAAAGAATTGTCTCCCATACATCATGGCCCACTTTTTCTTCTTCTTGAACAATCTTTTAAGCAAAACATTATTTTGAAGAGCATATTTATCCACTATTTTCTGTCGCGCATTAATAAAGTCTTCTTCTGTTTCATAATTATAAATGCAAGAGTTAAAATTTGTCAAAAAGGCTGGAAGTTTCTTAAAGACTTTACCAAGATGTTTGGCTGCATATTGATATATATGCCAGATGCATAAGCGATGATTTATTTCTGGCCATTTTTTTTCAACGCCTTTGCCATGGCTGCATCTTGGTCTGTAAGAACAGTTAATGGCTTTTTTTCCATTCATAGCTTTTTGGAAAGTATCAAACAGCCACATAAATGTCTCAGCAGTCTCATCATATAATAAAGAAGCGCCAAATATTGTTGTTTGTCTGTGGTAATTCACACCGACAAAAAGTGCAAATGGTCTGTCGTGCTTGTTTTTTTGTACGTTGTATCAAAAGACACCACATCCCCAAAATATATATAATCAGCCATCATTTCTCCATCAGCCCAAAAGACAATTGTTAATAAATCATCTATATCAACTTTTACAGCGTAAAAAAAGTTTGGATCTTCCGATTCTTTGTGCTGTAAATAATTAAGTACTCCACTGGCTTCATCTCTCGTTTCCTTAGTTTGCTGTGAGCGTAAATAGTTTCTTATATCTTGTAAGATATATCCGACTTTGTCACGGCCCATGGCTTGTTAAGCCATATAATCCAAACCAGCTTTAGCTAAGATTCCAGCCTTATCAATATCATCTATTTGTGCAGCTTGTATTGTACTTATATTTCTATGAGACCTCAATTGATGAGTTTTCTTCAACTTATGTCCACTGTGGTCAGCAACAAACTCAACAACTACATATTTATCAGAATGGCAACAATTAATTTTCATTCGCGCACGATAATTTGTCCTGGTTCCAGGGCGATGAAATTTGACATTTACATCTCGTTTATCTGGTTGTCTGTGACCAGCACACGAACTACAAAATGTTCTGTCTATGATGTTACGCTGATTATCTCGATGGGCATCACTTCTTCTAACACTAAAGCCCGCAGTCAGCGTGTACTCATTATAAAATAGAAAAGTCGCTTTTTCTGTGTCAAATGCTTTCCCAATACTTGGAATCTTGTCTTTTGAAATTGAGTGATGGTTTATTTCATCTTCTCTTTCCTGATTATCGGCTTCTTTGTCATTATCCTCATCTACATGATCAAATCCATATGCGGCGTCTTTCTCATTTTCCTCATCTTCAGTATCAAAACCATCTGCGACTTCTTTCTCATTATCCTCATCTTCAGGATCACTTGATGTCATATTTTCAAGTGCAAAGTCCGACATGCGATGCGAAGCTAGATCTTCTCTAGAATTATCATCTCTGTCCATTACCTGCAAATACTGGAATATATCTATTAATGAAATTAATATAAAGATACTAGAGTAATAAGGTGTAAATAGTTAAATATGTATCTAATACATAGTATTTATATATTCTTGGATGCAGGTATTTTGGACTTCAATTGCAAGTTTGGAGAATCTGCTGGTGTAATAATGCAGGTGCTTGGTATTTTGTATAAAGGTCTGAAAATCTTGGATTTATGGTAGATTTATGGTTTGGAATTTTGGCTTCAGGTGTGATCCATAAATTTAAAGGCATTGTTCCAAAGGCTCCATCGATTTTTTTTTTGATGTTGTAAGAATCTGTTTCTTACACAATAATATATATATATATATATTATATATATATATCATGTAATTGAAGGAACCCTAGTTCTTATTAATTGGATTTATTCACTTGGTTGTTATAATCATAAAACTCATGAATACTTCAAAAACATCAACTAAAGAAAGAATGAACATTACCTGCAGTCTTTATTTTCTCTATGTGTGGAGAAAATTCTAGTGTTTTAAGTTTTTCTGATATTTTGGTTTTACAATAAATAGAAGGGGTTCCTCGTGTTGTTCTTATGTTTTAAAATATTAGGCTGCATGGATTAGGTTTTAAAATATTAAGTTACATGGATTTTTCTCTTTTGTTGATGCGTTTAAGAGAATATAGGTTATTGGACTCTGTTAGGATTCTGTTTCATTTTCTTCAGTTTCCTTATTTTTGTAGAAGTTTGCCGTGTGTAGATATGTAATTAGTATTGTATTTATCAGCAAACAAAGTATTATTTTTTCTTGGACCCACATGACACGTGTCATTAAAATAGAGATACCATAGGCAATGCCATAGAGGATTTTCGTTGCAACTAACTAGTGATGATTAGTTGTAGAACATGAAATATATGTTGAACGTTAATAACTCGCTCAATCTCATTCAATCTATTATTTCACAACTAAAATACTAGTTTTGTAATCATGTATTACTTCAATTCACATGTTATAATGATGTTGGTTGCTAAGAATCACAAACACATCACGATCAATCAAAAAAAATCAAATTTGAAGGATGGATATTAGTAGGGACCGCCGAGCGGTCCCTACTAACATAATAGTGACTGCAGTGCGGTCAATATTTCATATTAGTAATCGCACTGCGGTCACTATTTCATTTTTGTGACCGCATACCAGTCACACAAATTCGAAAATCTAAAAATTTGGCGAAAATTTTAGGCGGGATTGAGGGAGAAATTTGAATTTTTCGAAAATTTAAAAATTTCACCCTCCCCTCTATATATACTCACCACTCTTACATCTAATTTTATTAATCTCCAAAAAACAACCAACACAAAAACACTATCTTTTTCTCCAGCAAAAAAACACCCAACAAAAACACTTATCTTCTTCTCCAACAAAAAACCTTTTCCTCTCTTTTTCCAAATCCAAAACAAAATCACCAACACAAACTTTCTTTTCTATTATTTTGAATCTACACATTCTATTTTTATTCTTTCACTTGTTTTTTTATTCATGTATTTTTTGTTTTCCTTCAATTTTTGTTCATCTATTATTAGTCATTTTTCTTTTCCTTCAAATTTCGATCTGGACATTTTCTTTTCTATTATTAGTCAATTTTCTTCATATTTTTACATTTATTAATACTTTCATATCATTATGTTAATTTTTTCTTCATTCTTTTATTATTTTGATCTTCTTATAATAATACTTCTACAAAACAAAAAAAAATATTACGGAAAGTTTCTATGAATATTAGTAGGAACCGCTCGGCGGTCCCTATTGCTCAATCAGTAGTGACCGAAAAGCGGTCCCTATTGTTGTTAAGGCAATAGGGACCACAGTGCAGTCCATATTGTTGTTAAGGCAATAGGGACTGCATAGCCATCCCTATTGCTGTTGAGTCAATAGGGACCGCAATACGGTCCATAATAAATTTAGTGACCGCATTGCGGTCACTAAATTTCAGTTCCTACTGACCCTCATCAGCGACCTAATTTTGGTCACTGATGGAAAGTGACCGAGGTCAGTAGGGACCGGTCAATATCGACCCAAATGCGGTCTCTATTGACCTTTAGGGACCGAATGGGGGTCAATAGGGACCGCACGGGTGGTCCCTGTTGACCCCTGTTTCTTGTAGTGATTATATGCTCATTACAATATGTATTTCATAATTATATATTTATTGTGAGTGTAACAGTAACATGACTTACACGAAATGTGTCATGCAACAATATCTTGCTTGAGTTTACAATCAAATGCCTAGAATACGCGACACTTACACCTTAGCATATTAATGTAAAGGTTCAAAGAATATTGTATTTTATTGAATGAATAATGTAAAAGGTATTACAAAATTATATACACTTAGAAAGACATAAATCAATGAGGGAATATTCTATCTAAATAAGGTACAAGATCAACTAGAATATGCAAATCATTGGATAAGGATTGTGTAGTATCTTCTTCCCTAATACGCCCCCTCAAAATTGCCATTCCATTGGCTATGGCAATTTTGGAACGTAAAGAAAGGAACCGCGTGCTATGTAATATCTTTGTGAGAGTGTCGGCAAGTTGGTCGTGAGTGCTGATATGAGACACATTGAGAAGGCCATTCGAGACGACATCCCGAACAAAGTGGATATCAATAGCTATGTGTTTCATACGAGAATATAAGACCGGATGCAAGGAGAGATGAGTGGCACCAATGTTGTCGCAGTAGATGGTAGGAGGCATGCGATGTGACATATGAAGTTCATACATTAGAATTTGAATCCATCGAACTTCGGATGTGGCGGTGGCAAGTGCTCGATATTCGACTTAGGTGGAAGAGCGAGCAATAACATGTTGTTTGCGAGAACTCCATGAGATCGAGTTGTGGCCTAGAAATATGATGAACGTTGTGGTGGATGAATGGTCAAGTGGATCCCCTGCCAAATCCGCATCGGAGTAATCTCGAAGAGTAAGCAGGGAGTCACGACGAATGAGCAAGCCATGAGTCAGAGTGCCATTTAGATACCGTAGGATCCTCTTGACCCCAACCCAATGCAGCTCGGTGGGATTAGAGACGAATTGAGTGAGACGGTTGACGGGGAGGGCAATGTTGGGCCGTATGAGAGCGATATACTGGAGTTCACTAATAGCCTGCCGACAAATACGTGGATCACATTTAAGGGAGGATTCTCGAAATGTAGAGGCGACGTTGGTGGCCATAGGTGAGGATACGGCCTTGGCCCCGTCCATGTGATAACTATTTAGAATATATTTGTGTTGGGACAGCAGAAGACCTTCCTTGCAAGGTAGCACCTCGATGCCGACAAAATAGGATAAGGAACCAAGATCCTTGACCGCAAAAGATGACTGAAGTCGACTGATAAAGGATAAAATTAGCCCAGAGTCCGTGCCCGTAAAGATAATGTCGTCAACATAGACTAAGAGAAATAATATGGTGGAGTCGGTGCGAAAGATGAATAAGGAAATATCGGATTTAGACTGAAGAAAGCCAAGATGAAGGAGCACATCACAAAGTGCTTGAAACTAGGCACGGGGAGTTTGCTTGAGTCCATAAATGGATTTCCGAAGGCGGCAGACATGCATAGGCCAAGAATCATCAATGAAACCCGGTGGCTGTTCCATAAACACTACTTCAGAGAGATCACCATGGAGAAAGGCGTTGCTCACATCGAGTTGACGAATAGGCCAAGAGTTCATGACGGCAATATAGAGAACAAGTTGGATGGTGACGGGCTTCACTACTAGACTGAAGGTCTAGGTGTAGTCAATGCCAGACCGTTGATGAAAGCCTCTAGCAACGAGGCGGGCCTTGTATTTATCAACTGAGCCATCAGAATTGCACTTAATACGAAATACCCATTTACAACTCACGATGTTGGAGTCTTGATGAGAAGGTACGAGTTCCCAAGTGCCGTGCCGAAGAAGAGCATTGATTTCAAAGGACATGGCGTCACGCCATTTTGGATCTTTGAGTGCAACTAAGACAATGGTCGGTTCAAGAGATAACTCAAGCTGATATTTTGTAGCGAGATTGACCACTTTTGCTTGAAGATATTATTCTTGGAGCGTGTGACCGTAGGATGCCTTGACTCGGTTTGTAGTAACTCCAGAATGGGGGGTGGCGCAATAAGTTGCTCAAGAGAAGGCATAGGCGAGGGAGCATGTGCATGCGGAGATGCGGTGCGCGGTGCGGGCGATGGAGCGCACAGAGTTGGCGAAGGAGCGTGCGGTGCCAAGCCTACGGCCGATGGGTTTGGAAATGGTTGTATGGGCTGGCCCAGTAGAATAATAATGACTGTTAAAGCTGGCGGCCCAGAGGTGGTGCACTTCGGCTTCTCAGCATATGACGAAAATTTGGATTCGCAAAAGCAAACATGCCTCGAGATGAATAATTTATTTGTGGAAGTGTCCCAACACTTGTAAGTGCTTTGTAAACTAGAGTACCCAAGAAATAAGCACAGCCGAGACGAAAAAGATAGCTTGCTCGGTTCATAAGGTCGGAGCCAAGCATAGCAAATACATCCAAAAACACGCAACTTGAGATAATTGGGCAACGTGCCAAATAATTTTGAAACAGTGACATATTGGCAATGGCGGAGCAAGGCATTCGATTGATAAGATAAACCGCCGTTTGTAGTGCAAAACACCAAAATATATCAGGTAATTTAGCATGATGTAATAGTGCCCTTCCCGTTTCAACTATGTGACGATGACGTCGTACAGAAATCCCATTTTGTTGCGGTGTATGAGGTGCAGTTGTTAGCTAGCTTGTGCCCGATTTTGCAAAACATATTTTTAGTGCAAACAATTCGCCGCCATTGTCACTATAAAAATTCTTGATGCTTTGAGAAAATTGTTTTTCCACCAAAGGCTTGAGGTGGATAAAAATATCATGCACTTGTGATTTTGCAACCATAGGAAAAAACTAACAATAGCTGGTATATAAATCTACAAAGATAACATAATATCGAAAACCATCAATCGAAGGCACAGTGGGCCCC
Organism: Linaria vulgaris; assembly: GCA_948329865.1. Taxonomy (NCBI): domain Eukaryota; kingdom Viridiplantae; phylum Streptophyta; class Magnoliopsida; order Lamiales; family Plantaginaceae; genus Linaria; species Linaria vulgaris. The sequence continues at coordinate 5,617,764 of OX415249.1, read as the reverse complement.
CAAACGTCCGCAAACATATAGTGCAATGGAGGTAAAGCAGTAAATGATGAGTCCACAAATGGTAAACGATGAGACTTGCTAACATGGTAAGAATCACAAAGTAAGTCCTGTGCAGAGGATTTAGTGTTCATACGCAAATTAAATGCAAAAATTAAAGATGAACTTGTCTTAGAGGCCCGATGACCAAGACGTGGGTGCCAGGTATGGTAAGTTGTTCGAACCCCCAAGGTAGCCATACGAGCAGTGAATTTCATATAATATGAAGGAGGTCGAATATGGTACACACCATCACTGCAAAGTCCCGTCGCCAGCGGGTCCACCGAAGGTTGATCCTTAATAACAAAATAATCATGAAAAAATTCCATGGACACATTATTATCTCGCGTAAACCGATGCACATATAATAGATTATGCTGTGACAAGAGAACCCCCAAAACGTTGGATAGAGTAAACGTGCGAGATGGAAAATTTAATTTAGATGAACCAACGTGAGTTATTTGCATACCATGACCGTCAGCAATCTGTACTTCATCCATCCCATCATACTCCGAGTGATAATTGAGATTACTGAGGTCTGGAGTTTAATTGTGGGAGGTGCCGAAATCAACAAGCCATGATCCAATTCCAGGGCGCGTTTGAGGCGCCGGTGGTATGCGTGTGGCATTGGCAGTTGGTGCCACCGATCCAAGTTGATAACACCAAAGGGTGGTGTGGCCATGACGGTCGCATATCTGACATTGCACGTTAGATGTATGTGAGTTTGAATGATTCGACACGAAATAATTATTACCTCGATTACGACCATGAGGGTTGCAGCCTCGTGATTGTTGAAAGCCACGACCACGGGATTGATGGGTACGGTTGGACTGATACGGGGCAAATCTGCGTGGTGCATGGTGGTGGGCGGCCGTGTTAGCGGTTGCAACAAGGGTGTTCGTGTCTTGTTCAAGACAACGAACATAGACTTCATGAGAGACAAGTGCACTATGAAGCTCGGCAAATGTGAGCGATGTCTCACGAAGGCGGATAGAGGTGGCGATATCCCTATATGCTGCGCCAAGTCCGTTGAAGACGTAAAGAGTGATGTCATCCGAATGCAAGGGGCGATCAATCGTGGCTATCTCGTTAACTTTGGCTTTAACGTCGGTGAGGAAAGCCGTGACTGATCGGGAGCCTATGGTGGCCGAGTTTAAGGCGTCTTTAAGCGCCATGACTTGAGTACAATCTGGTCGTGCAAAGTGATGCATGAGGAGAACCCATGCTTCGGATGACGATTTTACAATATGGATAAGTGGGAGGAGGTCATCCGAAATTGATCCGACGAGGGCTCCAAGAAGAGGTGAATCTTGTTGAAACCACAATGTGTAGGCCGCGATGTCGGAGGGATTGGGGCATGGAAACGTGCCTTGAAGGTAGCCTAGTAGGTTTAAGCCATTGAGTTGAAAGACCACTTGTAGCCGCCATGAGAGACAGTTGGTCGTGGTGAGCTTGAGTGGGAAGTGGTGGGAGTGAGTGACGTGTATGAGGGAGTTGGAGGCCGTGAGAGTGAGGGGTTGTGCGGCGTGCTGATCCGCAATGGGTTTCTGTTCGCGGGCGGCACCAGACGAGGCGGTTTACTCGTTCGACATGGTGATGGTGGCGGCTGAAAAAAAGTTTAGGGTGGATCAATTTGTGATCTTATAATCTTTTAGTGAGCTCTTGGTACCATGTAAAGGTTAAAAGAATATTGTCTTTTATTGAATGAATAATATAAAAGGTATTACAAGATTATTATATACACTTAGAAAGACATAAATCAAGGGGGAATATTCTATCTACATAAGGTACAAAATTAACTAGAATATGCTAATAACAGGAAGAGGATTAAATCCCTGAACGAAAACAAGACAATTTTTAATTACTGAATTGAGGTTCCATACGCACACCAAGACACAGCATACACAAACTTGTTATATAATATATATAGCACAAGGACAATTGATCAAGTATATTCAGATAACTCACATATGCCTAAACTTTATACATGGCTATAGGTACTTTTGAGATAGAGTACTTTGTTGTAATTCCTTTCTCAAACCGTTTGAACAATTTAAATAACATATCAACTTCATAATTCAAAATACATGGAAGGCGTTTCGTAGGAAATTGACATATTTATTTTAATTACAAAGGATAGGCTGCAACAACCTAGCAGAATAAAATGGAAAACAAGAATTACCCCAAACGCACGGCGCTGAACCGGAAGAAAGAGAAAGGCAATTATGTGTGTTATTGTTGTGTCTATCCCTTTCTCCTTTTTATATATATACTAGGAACTTCCCCGTGCATCTAGTTAAATTTTAATACCTGATTTTCTAATAATTTTTATCATTGTTAACAATTTTTTTTATATTTAAAAAGAATAGATTTAGCCTAAGAAATGCACAATGGGCGACAATGTATAAATATTTTATATCATTTGATTAACAAACCTTTATTTGGTATAGTCATTAATTTACATTACAAGGTTTAATCGAAATAAGTAAAACGAATGATAAAATTCATTTCATTACTTTTATTTGCAGGTCTCAACCGATTAATACGTGCGAGCCCTCCAGATATTCATTACTGTAAAACAAAACGTAATACAATAATTAGTTGAACTTACAAGGCAAAATCGGAACACGAAAAAATAACGTCTGCAGCTTGCTTGAGTGTTTGCATCTTAAATTTTAATACTTAATTTTGTAATAATTTTTATCATCGTTAACAAATTTTTTTATATTCAAAAATAATATATTTAGCCTAAGAAATCCACAATGGGTGAAAATGCATAAATATTCTATATCATTTGATTAATAAACCTTTATTTGGTATAGTCATTAATTTATGTTACAAGGTTTAAAAGAAATAAGTAAAACAAATGATAAAATTCACTTCATCACCTTCAACTCAAAGCTGGAAAATTCTATAATAATTCTTTAAGGTTGTCAAAATTGTGAAACTCAAATATTAATATGTTAACAACAAACAGTAGGGACCAAAAATAAATAACATTAAACTTTTTAGGTGAATCTAGGAAAAATAAAAATTAAAAAGACGATTTGACAATTTGCAGTGGGCCGGTACGTGCGAGGCGTAAATTTTTTGAGGAGAGATTGAAAGACTTTAAAAAATGAATGGACTATTCTGCAATTTACGGAGGACCACGACGGTATTAAGTATTAAGAAATTTTATTATCTGCGGGTCCTAACCAATTAATACGCGCGGGCCCTACAAATATTCATTACTGTAAAATAAAACATAATATATTAATTAGTTAAACTTACAGGGGCAAAATCGAAACACGAAAAATCAACGTCTGCAGCTTGCTTGAATACGAAAAATCAACATCTGCATCTGTTTACATCAATTCTTATTATATAGTAAATAAAATATAAATATATGAATGTATATAGGGATATACATGAGTCTAATGCTACAAGCATTAGTTTTTATTAATCTACGGCTCAGATATGGATGTTAATGGTCTGGAAGTGGCTTGGCAAAGAAGAATCCTTAACATTGAAATTGAAGTGGACTCTCTGGTGGTGTTCCAACTTGTCTCTGGAGCAACTGAAGCAATGCCTACTCAGTCTAATTTAGTGGAGGACTGCAAACTATTATTAAGAATGTCATGGAACCATAAGTTTAGGTGGATTCCTAGAGGTTGTAATAGCATTGCTGATGCACTGACCAAAGTCCATGGAGTCGATAGTGAGGAGATTGTGCTGTGGGACAATCCTCCTTCTAGTTACATTAGTAGTCTAGTAGTTAAGGAAATGATGTAATTTGCTTGAACTTTTTTATTTACCAAAAACAAAGAAAAAGATATGGATGTTAAATAGCCGCCTTAATTTCCCACTATGCATAATAACTATAGATGCCAACAATTTAGAACTTCGGTTCTTGTTGATAGGTACCATATATTTTGAGTATTTCATGTACCAGACTAATCATATCACAAACTAAGAATTGCAAAGGTTTAGTTACTTAGTGCTCCGCGCGGGCGTATTTTATTGTATTTGATACTTTAATTACCATTTTTAAGAAGATTTTTAATTTTAATGATAGCTAATTTGAGTATATATTTAACAAAATTTAACATAAATTTGGAATTTAATTTTACAATGTATAAATATAGTACCGGTTAATTTTATCATGAACCAAGCCTGCAATCCTAATAAATTGGTGCACGCTATATTAACCATGCAAAATCAGGTCAAGTCGTGCGCATGAATCCTTTGCTTCCATTTGTTTTGGTTGAGAAGTAAATGTTCACTTACGTCTCTGAGCTTCATGCCGTTCTGTATGACCTCCATCCATTTCTTCCTCGTCTGCTACTAGCTGTATTGGTATGCCATAAGTCGAGATATTTAACGTGTTTTACCGGAGCATCTATGGGTCTGCGATCAACAATGGGGCCCCATAAATGCATAATGTAAAACGTTCGAAAGAAAACTGAAAGAACTTAGAAATTAAAAGTAATGTTCCAAAATTTACAATGGACCACCACATTATTAAGTGTTAATCAATTTTATATTAAGCAAATCCCAATTGTTAATACGCACGGGCACACAAGTTATTTATTACTGCAAAAAAAATAAAAAAATAACTAAACTATTGGAGCAAAACTGAAAGAATTTCAAAATAAAAGGACCGTGCAACAATTTACATTGAGGCCCATAATTGAATAACATAAAACTTTTTTTGCGAATTTAATAGAATTAAAAAACTAAAAGGACCATCCGACAGATTACAGCGGGCCCATAAGTGCGTAATGTAAAACTTTTGGGACAAGATCGAAAGAAATAAAACCTAAAAGGATTGTTTAACAATTTACAATAGACCTCCACGCAATTAAATGTGAATTAATTTTTTATTATACGGGTCACAATCGATTAAAACGCACGGACCAACAAGTTATTTATTACTGCAAAATAAACCAGAATGTTGTAATTAATTGAACTTAGAATGGCAAATTTGGAACAATGAAACATGGACGATCAAAAAAATTCCATTATTATTATATAGTATAAGATAATATAAGATATGCGGGTCTCAATCGCTTAAAACACATGGGCCCATAATTTAGTTATTAATGCAAAACAAACATGTAGTAAATAGTCGAACTTATAAGGGCAAAATTAGAACAACGAAAGATGGACGACCAATCTTTTTTTCCATTTTTGTTATATAGTAGATAGAAAATCACATGTGCATTTTATTATATTCGATGATTTAATTGTCATTTTAAAAAGTATTAGCCTAATTTTAATGATAATCAATTTGAGAATCTATTTTATAATGTATAAGTATGGTACCGATTAATTTTATCATGAGTCAAGCTTGTAACCCCAATAAATTACGGTAGGCTATATTAATCATGAAAGTATCACGTCGAGTCATGCACATGAATTCTCTGCCTCCATTCGATTCGGTTGAGAAGTAAATCTTCACTTAGGTCTTTGAGCTTCATGTCCTTCCGTACGCCCTAAATCGAGATTTTTAACGTGTCTTATCAAGGCATATATGGGTCCGCGCTTAACAAGCGACCTCATAAGTGCGTAACATAAAGCTTTCGAGGCAAAACTAAAAGAATTAAATATTAAAAAAGTTGTTCCAAAATTTACAACGGACCCAATTATTATGAATCGACTGTAGCTGCTCCAAGTGGTAGTCCCGTTGTGGACTCTGACCGTGTTAATTAATTTTACATTAAGAGGATCCCAATTGTTTAATACGTGCGCAAACACCAATTATTTTTTATTGCAAAACAAAAATGAATATAGTAGCTAAACTTTTGGGGCAAAACTGAAACAATTTAAAAATAAAAAGACCATTCTATAATTTACATTCGGACACATGAATAAATAACGTAAAACTTTTTGGATTGAATTTAAAAGATTAAAAAAACTAAAAGGACCTCTCGATAATTTACAGCGGATCCATAAGTGAGCAACGTAAAACCTGAATTTAAAAGATTAAAAAAACTAAAAGGACCGTTCGATAATTTACAGCAAATCCATAATTGAGCAACGTAAAACCTTTGAGGCAAGATCGAAAGAATTAAAAACTGAAAGGACTGTTCTGCAATTTAAGATAAATAGATTTTTGTAATTTTAAAGTTTTTGGGGTATTTTGGGAATTCCTATATTTTGTGGGGTGATTTTAAGATTAATGAAAGATTAAAGTGAATTAACAAAAAATATTGGTTTAAAAAGTAACTATAAATTGAGAGGGGGCAAAATGGGCATAATAAAAAATTAACAAGGAATTGTTTTTTCTATTCTTATAGTATATCTAGTGTGTGTGTATATATATATATATATATATATATATATATATGTGTGTGTGTGTGTGTGTGTGTGTGCGTGTGTGTGTGTGTTTATAAGTCATATACTTATAATATATATTTTATTTTGGAACAATTACTCTACTGCGTGGAAAGAAAAAAAAAACTAATCCATTATTAAGATTGAACCAAATCGCATAATTAGCATGCGAATGAAACTCGTAACTAATTAATCACAATAATTTAGTGAATAATTGTAGCAAAACTTTATTCAAAGGACAATAAATAATTCAAAAGGAGCAAGGCTGAATTCATGTTTAAATTATAAATTTTAAATTATAATCGCATAACGAGACGGGGCGTTAAAACAGTCTTGGCCCACACTACCGTCCCCTTATCCCATGGCTTCTAGGCCGCAGCGTGCCTCAGCGCTGTCTCGTCAACCGGGCCTATTTGGCCCACGCCCGCCTCAAGCCTACCATGCCGCACCACAATCCACCTATGCTCCAATGGACCTTGATGCCGCCATGGAAATGCTCTCTCTTACTTTACATGACGATAATTGGTATATAGATTCGGGGGCGTCGTCTCACATGACGTCCAATCAAGGTACTCTCTTATCTTACGTTAATTCGCGCATTAATTCTGGCATTTACTTTTGGTAATGGTCATTTGATTCCCATCCAAGGTTCGGGTTCAGCGGTCCTACCCTCTCCCTACCCCACTCTCTCTTTCTCTCAATCACATTCTTCATGTACCTAAAAACATTAAAAACCTTATCTCTCTTCGTAAGTTTACTACCAATAATCTTGTTTCTTTCGAATTTGACCCTTTTGGCTTTTCTGTGAAGGACTTCCGGACGGGCAATCCCCGTATGAGATGCAATAGTCAAGGTGATCTCTACCCTGTTCTCACCACTCCATCCTCCTCACCGTCCTCATCACCATCCTCATTTACCGCCCTTTCTTCGTCTATGTGGCACGCACGCCTAGGCCACCCGGGCGGTTATCCTTTATGTCTTCTTCGGAATAACAATTTAGTTACTTGTTCCTCTAAGAATAGTTCTAGTTTTTGTTCTTCTTGCTCTATTGGAAAAAATAAACTACGGTTTGTTTCATCTATTTATGTTACATCTATGCAATTTGAGATTACTCATAGCGATATTTGGACGCCCCATATCTTAAGTACGTCGGGCTCTCGTTATTATGTTTTGTTGTCGATGATTACACTGATTTCTTGTGGACTTTTCCTATTACTCGAAAATCACAAGTTTACAATATCTTTTTGTCACTTTGCAAATACATTAAAAATCAGTTTGAACGTGACATAAAACTTTCCAGTGCGATAACGACATTGAATATAGTAACGAAGTTTTTTACTCTTTCTTTAAAACTCGCGGCATGCAATTCCAACTCTCTTACCCTCATACTTTTCCTCAAAACGGCAAAGTCGAACGCAAAATACGTACCATCACTCTCCTCGCTCACGCCTCCATGCCACCCGAATTCTAGCCTCACGCCTTACAAACAGCTACTTATCTTCTCAATATCCGCCCAAAATTGCGCCTCGGGTCAAGGACTCCTCTCCAACTCCTCTTCCACAAAGATTTTTTTTTACTCTCACTTCACGTCTTTAGGTGCTTGTGCTTTCCTCCATTTCCCTACACAACCATTAACAAACTCCAACCTCGGTCAACTCCTTGTGCCTTCTTGGTCTACCCCACAAACTATCGTGGCTACAATTGCTACAACCTACCCACCAAACAAATCATCACTAGCCGCCATGTTGGGTTCGGCGAGTGTACTTTCCCCTTTGCTCACCTTACTCCACAATATCCTCTCTCTTATGAGTTTCTCGATACACCACTATCTACCATTCTTCTACAACAAATACAACAATGGGCCTCACGCCCCAAAATCACTCCACTGCAACCCGCGGTCCGATCTGCTTTCCCGACCGCAGTTTGCGTCGCATCTCCTCAACTCGCGGATCCTTTAACGTCGTCCTCACGGCATATATCTCTTCCCTCACCGACACCATCTCCTTTATGATCACCGCCATCATTTCCTCTCTCTCTCTTCAAATGGCTACGCGTAGTAAACACGACATATTTCGTCCAAAATAACCCTTCAATCTCAACGTCTCCTCTTCTCTATCTCCTCTCCCTTCCAACCCTGCAACCGCTTTATCCAACCCTATCTGGAAATCGACTATGATGGGTGAATTTAATGCTCTTATTAAAAATAAGACGTGGGAGTTAGTCCCCCGTCTTCCCAATGTCAATATTATTCGTTCTATGTGGCTTTTCCGTCATAAATTTCAATCTGATGGTTCTTTTGAGTGGTATAAGGCCCGTCTTGTAGGTGATGACAGGTCTCAACAGGTTGGAATGAATTGCACTGACACATTCAACCTCGTTGTCAAACCAGCGACGATCAGAACGATCCGTAGCATCACCCTTTCACATTTTTGGCCGATTCACCAATTGGACGTCAAGAATGCGTTCTTACACGGTAATCTCGATGGAACAGTATATATGCATCAGCATATGGGGTTCCAGGATCCCACATTTCTGGACCACATTTGTCTTTTGAAGCGGTCTCTTTATGGTCTCAAGCAAGTCCCTCGTGCTTAGTACCAACAGTTTGTTGATTATACCGCCTCTATTGGTTTCTTCCATTGCACATCATATCACTCTCTATTTATCTATTGTCATGGCAAAGACACAACTTATCGTTTACATTATGTGAATGACATCTTGCTCATGACCTCCTCTCTCACCTTACGCCTTTTTCTTATGCATCGTCTCTTGGACGAATTTGCTATGAATGACTTAGGTACTTTGAGTTACTTCCTCGGGATTGCGGTGAATCATGATGCTCATGGTCTCTTCCTCTCTCAGCGCAAGTATGCGAGGAAATTATGGAACGTGCAGGTATGAGTTTGTGCAAACCTAGCCTCACACCCGTCGACACCAAGCCCAAACTTGGAACATCCACGGACAGTAAGCCCTACGACGGCCCTACTTACTTTCGTCGTCTCGCCGGTGCTATCTAATATCTCACCTTCACACGACCTGATATCTTCTATGCGGTTCAGCAAATTTGCCTTCACATGCATGATCTCTTATACCGATGCTGATTGGGGGGGGCTGGGGGCTGGGGGCTGGGGGCTGCCCCGACACTCGTCGTTTTACTTGTGTCTTTCTTAGCGACAACTTGATCTCTTGGTCAAGCAAACGCCAACCCACCTTATCTCGATCGAGCGCCGAGGCTGATACTGCGGTGTTGCTAATGTTGTCTCGAAATCCTGTTGGCTCCACAACATTCTCTTGGAGCTTCATCACCCTATTCCGTCTGCTACATTGGTCTTTTGTGATAATGTAAGCGTCATCTATCTTTTGAAAAATTCGATTCAACATCAGCGCGCTAAACATATCGAGATAGACATACACTTTGTTCGAGAGAAACTTGCCCGGGGGCAAGTCCGAGTGCATTACGTCCTGTCCTGTTATTAGATTGCCGATATATTCACCAAATGTCTTCCTCGTGTATTATTCGATGACTTTCAGTCCAGTCTCAACGTTCGAGAGCCTCCCGCTTCGACTGCGGGGGTGTGTTAGAATAGATATGATAAGATATGGTGATATTCTCTCACATAAGGATATTAGCCTTTGATTAGATAGTTTCCTCAATGATATGACTCATAGTTTCTTTAGTGATAGAACTCTTTGTATAGTATATAGATTCTTGATTGATTAATGACAAATCCACAGAGGAATATTATCTTACAGTTATAAACATGTAAGATAATGCCAACAAAATCTTTGTAAGATAATGTGAGCAAATCTTCCCATCTGTTTTCAGTGTCAAAGACTTATTGAGAAGGCAAGTGCAATTTCTTAAGTTCAAGCATAAGGTTACACACATATTACTTAAAGAAAAAAATAACAAACTAGCCCCAACATTTCGTCGTTTTAGCGAAACTATACCCAACGTTTCAAATTTAGAAAAACTATATCTGAACTTTGCATTTCGTCGAAAACTAGCCCCAACCTACACTTCTGGCCAAATTTGAATTTTTATAGGGGCAAAACCGGTACTACACTTCTAATTTATAAAAAAAAAATTATTTCACCTACTATTAATAAATCAAATATAATGAAAGAATTTTTCTTAAAAAGTATATATTTATATATTAAAAACAATAAGATATTTAATACCTTAACATATATAAATAGATAAAAATGTATATCTTTATTTATTAAAGTCAATAAGATATTTAATTCCTTAATATATATATATAAATATATAAAAACAAGAATATCTTTATATATTAAAAGAAATAAGATATTTAATTCCTTAATATATATAAACATAAAAAAGTATATCTTTATATATTGAAAACAATAAGATATTTAATTTCTTAATATATATAAATATAAAAAAAGCATATCTTTATTTATTAAAAATAATAAGATATTTAATTTCTTAATATATGTAAATTTATAAAAAAATTATAACTTTATATATTAAAAACAATAAGATATTTAATTCCTTAACATATATAAATATATAAAAAAGTATATCTTTATATATTAAGAACTATACAATAATTAATTCCTTAATATATGTAAATATAAAAAAGCATATCTTTGTTAATTAAAAACAATAAGATACTTAATTCCTTAATATATATAAACGTATAAAAAAGTATATCTTTATATATTAAAAACAATAAGATATTTAATTCTTTAACATATATAAATATATAAAAAAGTATATCTTTATTTATTAAAAACAATATGATATTTATATCCTTAATAAATATAAATATATAACAAAAAGAAAAAAATAATTATTTTATAAAAGTAATTTTTATTATTGAAATCCAAAAAAAAAATTAATATATAGAATTTTTATTATTGGAAATCCAAAAATAAAATACAAAAAATATTAAGATATATAATTTTTATTATTGAAATAAAAAAAAACAAAAAAAGTAAAAAAAAACCCATCTTCCTCACCGACCCACCCCTACCCGCCACCCCCACCCCAACGGTACAAATCGCGGTGGTGGTGGCGTCAAATCGTGCCGTCGCGACCATACACCACCACTACAAGAAATTCGCGCATTTCCGACGGCCTCCGACGGAATCGGCCGTCGGAAATGAGCGAAAGTCTTTTCCGACGGCACCTGACCGTCGGAAAAGGCCTTTTCCGACGGCAGGTGCCCGTCGGAAAAGTTTCGACGGGCTTCACCCGTCGGAAAAGATCTGTCCGTCGGCCTAGTGTCGACGGAAATGATCTTTTCCGACGGGTGAAGCCCGTCGGAAAAGTACAAAAAAAAATATTAATTAAAAAAAAAAGTCACCGACGTGACGTCATTTCCGTCGGCCGATGACTTTTCCGTCGGCCTAGTGCCGACGGAAAAGACGGTGGGACCGGCTGACGTCTTTTCCATCGGCACTAGGCCAACGGAAAAGACGTCGGGTGGTCCCTTTTCCGTCGGCCTAGTGCCGACGGAAATGGCCGTGGATTTAATTTAATTAAAAAAAAAAACAAAAAAAAAATCTATAAATACCCCCCACCCCAAGTTTTTTATTCATCACACCAATCACTATTCATTCTAAATATTTAAATCCTACTTTCTTCAAATATATATTTTTTTTCAAAAAATTGTCATTTTATAAATGGCCGATAATCGAAAAAAAAAATATTGATAAAGGAAAAGGGAAACAGGAATTATATATTTCCAATACAAATTTATCGAGATCCTTCTTCGATAAACTTTCGAGTAAGTTTAAATGTCGGCGTGGTAGCGATGCTAAAACAATTTGTCCCGACGAAGTTACCCAACAATTCGAGGAACCTCCGCCACAAACTCAGCATACTCCGGTTGCTACCCAACAGCGCCCAACTACAACTCAGGCCCCTAGTCCTCCTCGTGAACAACGCCCCACCACTCGGAACCAAAGAGCTGCTGCTCCCCGACTGAGGGACGACCCCGATCCATTGTTTCCGCCTGGAATTACTCCTCCACGTTTGGTTGTTCCGCATGGCATGATGGATGAACTTCCACAAGCCAACAACGAAGGAACTTCGTCGGGACGACAACCCTCGCTAGCATTTGTTGCTTCTGAATCTGCTTCTAATAATACCAATAGAATGCCTAGGGGACGGGCGAAGGGTCGAGGTACTACAAACTCAGACGATGCGAGGCTCAAAGTTGGAGTGAACGAGCATTTTCAATTTGACAAAAATTTATGTGAAGATACTGTCGACAGAGTTAAGCAATCAATTCAAGTTACGATAACAAGCATAGTGACCGAACCGACGATACATTACTCTCAGTTATCCGAGGCACAAAAAGAAAAATTCATAAACTGGTTCAGGTATCTTCTTTTAACTTATTTTAACACATTTTTCATTATTTATGTCCATTATAATTTTTGCATTCTACTTATATGTTATCATATTTTGAAGACTATATACAAATGGGATCTACAAGGAACGGATAACATTAGAACGGCATTCCATAAGGTGGCACAAGTAAAATAGAAGGATGTCATATACGACTGCAAAAAGCTCTACAGGAAGCGAGCTAAAGACCCCCAATGGTACCAAAAGACTTGGCTACCAATCGGCTTTGAATCGACGTACTGTAATCATTGGGAGAATGAAAGGAAGATTGAACTTGCAGAAAAAGCAACGAAGAATCAACTGGCCAATAAGACAAAGAGCGTCGATGGAAAGGGATCCTTAGGTACGTATCACGGTGGATCTGTAAGTACGCAAGAGAGGAGCTCCGCAACGGTACGATATGTTAGGATTTCCTTGTTTGCAAAATACATTTTGTGATATTTGTGTTACTCTTTAACATTAATATTGTTTAAAAAAATGTTGTTATAGTATGGCACGGATGATGTGATACGCTTCGACGAGCAATACATGCACGACCACTTAGTAACGGATCCAGATGGAAGAATACTCTATTGGGACCCCCCACAAGCAGAAGAGTATTTTGTAAGTTATCTTAATTAAGCACGTATATGATTGTTTTGCGTATATACCTTTTTCATTTATTTACTTTGAACATTGGAAAATTATTATGTAGCGCTCGAGGATAATTTTGGTCTAGACAAAGCCAAATGGCCGCTTCAGTTTGACGTAAATATCGCGGCCATTGCAGATCATAATGGCGCACATGGGAGGCTCAAAGGCAAAGATAGGTGCAATACCCTCGCAGATTATGGTAAGTCTCAAGGTAAAAATCTTAACCGTGCTGAGGTGGTAAGAACACATAAAGCAGTCAAGGATGCTACTGTTGAGTTGCAACAAACCGTTGCGGGCTTGGAGAAAAAGATTATTGATGTGGAGGGCCAAGTGGCGAGGGACCGGGAGGAGTGGAGGCAAGAGCGAGCTCGTGAGCGAGAGGAGAGAGAGCAGGAGCGAGCTCGCGACCGAGAAGAGAGGGATCGTTATCAATGGAACAACCCGCAGAGATTCAACACCAACAACTACAATTCAAGCAACTTTCCTCCAAATCAGTTTCATGGAGCGCAAAGTCAACCGAACGATTATTGGCAACATAACCAGACACAACCTGGTCAAAACTAACAGTATTGGGACCAAGAGTTTCATGGACCAAACACGTCGTGGCAAGTGCCAATCGGTCAGACGAGTCATCCAAGTACGCATGGCCAAAACAACGACCTTAATTTTGATCAGGCGGTGGATCTTTTGATGCGGTCTGACATTAGTGAGAATAATCAGCGCCATAGTGTTAGTGGGGATCGTCGGCGCCATAGCATTAGTGTGGATCGTACAGGTCATCTGCCAAGTAGTACACGACAGGATAATGTATCCACCCATGTTACTCAGAACGAGGAAATGATAGCCGACCTATCAAGTTTTCCTATCGGGGAGGTCGACTTTTTGAGTAATAATGATTGGTTGAATCTCCATAACGGAAATCAACAATATCGGCCAAGGGGTAACAGAGGTAAAGGCCCCGCCCGACACTCAGGAATGAAGATGTTATGTGTGTTAGTGTGAGTTTGTACGTTTCAATTACCATTTTAAGTGTTGTATGTTTTAATTATCAGTTATGTTGTGTAGTTAAATTTACGGGTTTGAAGTAATGTTTTGTAATTCGACCGTTTTTTTGCTACCGTATTTGATGCGAATTACATACAACTTGGCTTACATACTGAATATTTGAAGAAACGATTACAAAGTGGTAACAAATACATTATTGAACTTGAGTACATTGGTATCAAGTGTTATCGTCCTCGTCATGGTCCGAATACATTTACGTTGTCTTTTGTCTTACCCGGGTCGTCCATCACTGTGTTCTTGATGTTGTCGAAGAAATTCTTCTCGCAGTGCATCACGTCCAGTTTGTGATGGATCAGGTTTGTACTCCAATAAGGTAATTCCCAAAAGATGCTATTGTACGACCAATTGTGCTCTTCCCCATATCCAACTATTTTTGGTGAGTCTGGATTCGTAGACCTTGGTGGCAGTTGTTCAACAATTGCTGCCATTTGAGCACCGGTCCTCCGTTGTGGAGGGCCATCGTATTCTGTGTTTCCATTGAACATCGAACCGTCATGGCAAAATTCATGGTCATTTGGCAAGAAACAACGATGACAACCCCACCAAGTAGGTTTCCCATCGTAAGGTAACGGGAACGACTTTGTGTTCTCCATGCAATAGGGGCACAATAACTTCCCATGTGTGCTCCATTGTGACAACATCTCGTACGCTGGAAAATCACTAATAGTCCACATTAATGCAACCCTCAACTGGAAATTTCGACTCCTGAATCTATCGTAAGCACGAACACCATCATGCCACAACCTCTTCAACTCGTCGATAAGGGGGCGAAGCATAACGTTAATGTTTTGTCATGGGCTTCGCGGACCCGATATGATCAAGCTCAAGAAAATAAACTCCTCTCTTATGCAAAGATCTGGAGGAAGGTTATAAGGAGTCACGAACACGGGCCAACATGAGTATTGGGATCCGAAGTTTCCAAACGGAGTGAAACCGTCTGTGCAAAGACCTATCGAAATGTTTCCACGCTTCCCCTGATGCTGGGTGAATCATAACATCGTTTGAAGACCTACACTTTAAGTGCCACGACATGTGCTCAGCAGTTGTTGGAGTCATGAACAGTCGTTTAAGCCGTGGGGCCAACGGGAAGTACCATAATTTTTTCTTTGCCACATGCTTTTTTCTTCCTACAATTTCATACCTATTTTCCTCACATTCAGGACACACTCTGTATTCGGCAGATGCAAATTCCCCGTAGAACAAGAAACAATTGTTATCACAAACATCAATTGTTTCGTATCCTAACCCAAAACCCTTCATTAACTTCTCGACGGCATTCAGATCTGCGGGCAAACAATGGCTATCTACTGGCCACAAACACTCGCGTGATAAGTTGTAAAACTTTGCACACTCAGCTCTGCTAGAGTTATACTCTAGCTTGGTAGTAAAAAACTCAGACACTCACTCCAAAACAGACATGTTTTTCGGGCCGCGCAACTTAATCTCGGACCATTTCACCAATTCCAAAAATTGCTTTGCATCGGCGTTAGGCTCCTCGTCGCACTCGACATTTTGAAATTGGCATCGGAAAGTATCATCTAATAAAGCTCCAAAAGAATTGTCGTGTTGAACAACTATCAGATCATTTCTAACTGTGTGACTTGACGACGCACCTAGGAGGCTATTATACTCGTTGTAATTTTCCCCGTGAAACACCCATACACGATACCCCTCTACAAAACCCCAGCGATGCAGGTGAGCAGCTACTTCGTTAGCTTTCAAACATTTTCTATTGGTGCATTTTCTACAAGGACATGTTAGATTTCGACTATCGTCTAGATAACGTTCTTGAGATAACGCAAACTGCAAAAAATTGAATACACTTTCGGCAAATCTTTCTTTCACTCGACCCTTCTCGGCCAAACGATCGTACATCCAATTTCTATCTTAATTTGAATACATTATTATCTATAAAATTAATAGTTTTTACCGTTATTAATACGACAAAATTACACTTCGAGTCTACAATTAAAAGAGATTGTAAGTATATACATAATTAAAAGCGCGTATGTACCTCTTGTAGAAAACAATTAATCCGTCGGACACAACGCTGGAAAGAATCTCTAACACCCGCCTCATTGCTATTCTTCAATTTGCAAACAAAAATAACTTAAGTTAATTATATTAACATATATATAGCGTACATGTATAATAATAATACGTAAAATCATAATAAAATGCGAATACGAACCTTAATTTTTGAAAGGAGAAGATTGTGATTTGAATTCATAAACCTCTCTCGGACTATATTTATAGGCAAAAAGCCTCGGAAAAGACCCATTTCCGACGGCATGGTGCCATCGGAAATGAGCGTATCCAGAACCTTTTTGACGCGTATCGCTGACATGGCACCATTCACCTTCCAAAATCTATAAATACCTACAAATTTTACACCTAAAATTCATTCATTCATACACAAACACTCAAATTATATCTCCCTAACTACATTTCTTCTCTCAATTCTTTCTTCAATTATTTTTCTTACTTATATTTTCTTTATATATATTTTGTTTTCTTACACATATCATATATTATTCTTAATACTTTCATAATAAACTATTTTTATTAATCTATATATATTACAAATTAGTTTATATTTATGTTTTTCGTACCAAATAATTCATTTTTTATAATTTATATATATTATTAATGTTTATATATATATATATATATATATATATATATATATGTTTTTATTATAGCCTTTTCCGAAAATTCGGACAAAATTTGAGATGATAACTAACAAAAAATTGTTTTTTCCGTAATTTTTTTTTAATATTTATGATTATATTTCCGACGGTAATGAGCCGTCGGAAATAATTTTTAATAATATATAAATATTATTTCCGACGGTACTATGCCGTCATAAATGATATTTTAATAATATTTAAATATTATTTCCGACGGTACTATGCCGTTGGAAATGATATTTTAATAATATTTTTTAAAATTACTAAATACGTATTCTTAAATTTAATATGTATTTTTATAAAAATACGTATGAAATAATACGTATTTGTTTAAAAAAACGGTACAAAAAATGGTTTTTTTAATTAAAATAATTTTCCCGACGGTTTTAAAAATGCTTTTCCGATGGCATAGTACAGTCGGAAAAGAGGATATTTCCGACGGCATAGTGTCGTCGGAAAAGAGGTCTTTTCCGACGGCATCGTGCCGTCGGAAATGTCCGGCAGCTTTTTCGACGGCAAGAACCAGTCGGAAAAGACTTTTTCCTACGGAAGCTTTACCGTCGACCATTTCCGACGGACTAAACCGTCGGAAAAGACCATTTCCGACGGGAAATAGGCCTTTTCCGACGGGTTTTGTGCCGTCGAAAATGGCCGTTTTTCTTGTAGTGCACCACCACCACCGCGATTCGTACTGGTGTGTGGGGGGGGGGGGGGGGGTAGGTGAAGAAGTAGTATAGGTTGGACTAGTTTTTGTCAAAATGCAAATGTTATGTATAGTTTTGCCAAATTGAAATGTTGGGTATAGTTTCGCTAAAACGATGAAACGTTGGGTTTGTTTGTCATTTTTCCCTAACGTGTTGGGGCGGTTTAGTGCAGCACAAAGTTGGTTGGGTGGCATTATTTTAATTAATAGTAGAGCACCATTTTCTTCTTTGTGCAGCAGTGAAGGACGGCTGAATTTTTTTAAAGAGTGGTGCAGCACTTGCAATATTGGGGCAGCTGAATAATTAATCCTTGGTGCACTTTTTGGAGCCTATAAAACCCAAGCTTCCATCCGGCAATTGAAGCATCCCAACAAATACTAATCTCTCTTATATATATTAATACACAATTAGTAATATAAAGAGTGGTTTAAAGTGTTGTAAGTGTGAGGTAAAAATAGAGAGTTTGTGCGACTTTACTACGGTAAAAGTCGGAGAGTTGTAATTCCTATTTTACACTCATAGTGAAATTCTTCTACCTTGCCCGTGGTTTTTTACCCTAAATTAATTTGGGGTTTTCCACGTAAAATCTGTGTCTCGTATTTTTCCGTCTTTCAATTATTGTCGTGTTTTCGCTCTATCGAGAAGGGTCCAATTTACAACAAGTGGTATCAGAGCCTCGGTTCATATCCGGGGTCTCGGTGATATCTGTGGGGGTCGTACTGAAATTATTTTTCAGTGACGGTGTTACGTGGTAGAAGCAATGACGGCGAAATTCGAGATCGAGAAATTCAACGGGAGTAATTTCTCGTTGTGGAAGTTGAAGATCAAAGCCATCTTGCGGAAAGATGGGTGTCTCGCGGCGGTCGGCGACAGGCCGGTGGAAATTACAGATGATACGAAATGGAACGAAATGGACGGCAACGCTATCGCAAATATTCACCTGGCAATAGGTGATGGTCTGTTGTCGAGCGTTGAGGAGAAGAGGACAGCTAAGGAGATATGGGATCATCTCAACAAGCTGTATGAGGCAAAGTCCCTACACAACAAAATTTTCCTTAAACCGAAATTGTACACTCTGAGGATGGCGGAATCTACCCCGGTAACTGAGCACCTCAATGTTCTAAATACTCTATTTTCTCAACTGACGTCGTTGAGTCATAAAATAGAAGTAGTTGAACGTGCTGAAATTCTGCTGCAAAGTCTGCCCGATTCGTATGACCAGCTTGTCATCAACTTAACAAATAATGTCCTCACGGATTATTTGGTCTTCGACGAAATTGCAGCCGCTATTCTGGAAGAAGAGAGTCGGCGCAAAAACAGAGAAGACATGGAGGCAAGTTCGCAACAAGCAGGTGCCTTGTCGGTGACAAGAGGGAGAACGATGGAGCGCGGTGCAAGTGGGAGTAAGAAACAAGGGAGATCCAAGTCAAGGACCAAGGGCAGTTGTTGGCACTATGGCAAGAAAGGTCACTTGAAGAAGGACTGTTGGAATCTTAAGGATTCAAACCAGAAGAGTTCTAATCCTTAGGGGAACGTTGCTAGCACTTCAGATGATGGTGATGTACTATGTTGTGAAGCAGCAACAGCTATTCGACGTATGCGTGGCTTCGATGATGTATGGGTTATTGATTCAGGAGCCAGTTTCCATATGACTCCCCGGAGGGAGTGGTTTCATGAGTATACACCGATCGCTGGAGGATCTGTGTATAGCTGTAAAAATGAACCTTTGAAAGTTGTTGCCGTTGGTACGATCAAGCTGGAGATGCATGACGGGATTGTTCGGACCATTCGAGATGTCCGACACGTGGAGGGACTATGCAAGAATTTGTTGTCTCATGGACAACTGGATGATCTTGGTTGTGAGATTGGTTCGCGAAACAAGATCATGAAAGTTAAAAGGGGTGCGCTTGTACTGATGAAGGCGGACAAGATTGCCAGAAACTTATACAAGGTACAGGGGAGGGCTCTGCAAGTGGGAGAAGCGTCAGTGGCTTCATCCGAGTCGATTGAGAAATCATCAATGATTTGGCATCAACGACTCGGGCATATGTCGGAACAAGGCATGAAGGTTCTTGCAGAGAAGAAACTACTTCCAGGCCTCACAAAGGTATCTTTACCTTTTTGTGATTATTGTGTTGTTGGCAAGCAACATCGTATAAAGTTTCGTAGTTCAGATTCTAGAAGTAAAGTTATTCTAGAATTGATTCACTCTGACGTGTGGCAAGCACCAGTACTATCCATGGGAGGTGCAAAGTATTTTGTGTCTTTTATAGATGATTATACCAGGAGATGTTGGGTGTACATGATCAAGAGTAAGGCAGAAGTGTTCTCGGTGTTCAAGACGTACAAAGCGCTGGTGGAACTTGAATCTGGGAAAAAGATCAAGTGCCTGAGATCTGACAATGGAGGGGAATATACTGGCAAGGAGTTTGAAGACTTCTGTAAAGATGTTGGGATTAAGAGGCAGTTTACTACGGCATACACTCCGCAACATAATGGGGTGGCAGAGCAGATGAACAGGACCTTGTTGGATAAAACAAGAGCCATGATGCAGGCTGCAGGCTTAGAAAAGTCATTCTGGGCAGAAGCAATCAATACCGTCTGTTATGTGGTGAACCGATCGCCGTCAACAACACTGGGGCTGAAAACACCGATGGAGGTGTGGACAGGTAAACCAGTTGATTATTCTAATCTCCATGTATTTGGGAGTCCCGTTTATGTTATGTTTAATACTCAAGAGAAAACGAAGCTGGACCCAAAATCCAGGAAGTGTTTGTTCTTAGGGTATGCTAAAGGAGTGAAGGGGTATCGCTTGTGGGACCCCACTGCCCACAAGATTGTTGTAAGCAGGGATATTATCTTCACGGAAGATAAGAAAGGAAATGATAGCAGCACAGGGGAAGATCCAGGAACTACGACAGTAGTAGTCGAGAAGGATGCCGAGTAGGAGGGTCCTGCTGAACCAGAGCATGAACCTGAGGAGACAACGGAGTCTGGAGTTTCGGGGATACGTCGATCGACACGTGTCAGGAGACCACCAGGCTGGCACTCAGACTATTCTATGGAGAACAATGTTGCATACTGTCTTTTAACTGAGGATGGGGAGCCATCAACTCTCCAGGAAGCAATGAACAGTTCAGATGCAGCTCAGTGGATGGCAGCAATGCAGGAGGAAATCGAAGCACTCCATAAGAATAAAACGTGGGAACTTGTGTCTCTACCACAAGGGAGGAAACCCATTGGCAACAAATGGGTGTACAAAATCAAACGTAACAGTGATGACCAAGTGGAGAGGTATCGTGCACGATTGCTGGTGAAAGGATATGCTCAGAAGGAGGGGATTGATTTCAACGAAATATTTTCTCCGGTGGTCCGAATGACAACTGTGCGGGTGGTTCTGGCGATGTGTGCTACATTTGATTTACATCTTGAACAGTTAGATGTAAAGACGGCTTTTCTTCATGGTGATCTTGAAGAAGAGATTTATATGCTCCAACCGGAAGGATTTATTGAAGAAGGAAAAGAGAACTTGGTTTGCAGGTTGACCAAATCTTTGTACGGTCTCAAACAGGCGCCGAGGTGTTGGTACAAAAGATTTGATTCATTCATAATGAGCCTTGGATACAACAGACTGAATGCAGATCCTTGTGCATATTTCAAGAGATCTGGTGATGACTTTGTTATTTTGCTGTTGTATGTTGATGACATGTTGGTTTCAAGCCCCAACAAAGCTCGTATTGAAGAATTGAAGTCTGAACTGGCCAGGGAATTTGAAATGAAGGACTTAGGACCAACAAACAAGATTCTAGGGATGCAAATCCACCGAGACAGAAATAGCAGGAAGATTTGGCTTTCTCAGAGGAACTATCTGTTGAAGATTTTGCGGCGGTTCAGTATGCAAAATTGTAAGCCAATCTCTACTCCTCTTCCTGTTAATTTCAAGTTATCCTCAAGTATGTGTCCTAGCAGTGAAGAAAAGATGAGGGAGATGTCTCGAGTACCGTACGCATCAGCAGTGGGAAGCTTAATGTTTGCTATGATCTGTACTAGACCAGACATTGCACATGCAGTGGGAGTGGTTAGTCGATACATGGCGAATCCGGGAAGAGAGCATTGGAACACAGTAAAGAGAGTTCTGAGATACATTCAGGGAACCTCAGATGTTGCATTATGTTATGGAGGATCGGGTTTTTCAGTCAGGGGCTATGTTGATTCTGACTATGCAGGTGATCTTGACAAAAGCAAGTCCACGACAGGATATGTGTTTACTCTTGCTGGAGGTGCAGTGAGTTGGGTTTCAAAGTTACAGTCGGTTGTTGCGACATCAACAACGGAGGCTGAATACGTGGCAGCTACGCAGGCCAGTAAAGAGGCAATTTGGTTGAAAATGGTTCTGGAGGAACTCGGGCACAAACTAGAGAGCATTTCTCTATTCTGTGACAGTCAGAGTGCGTTGCATCTTGCAAGGAATCCAGCGTTTCATTCCAAGACAAAGCATATTCGGGTCCAGTATCACTTTGTTCATGAGAAAGTCGAGGAGGGTAATGTGGATGTGCAGAAGATTCACACAAAAGATAACATAGCAGATTTTTTTACGAAGAGTGTTAATGCTGACAAGTTTGTTCAGTGTCGGTCCTCGTGTGGTCTGGTGAAAACGTAAGCAACATGAAGGGCGAGGTAGAAAGAATGGTGTGAAGATCTGATTAGTCTCTAACCAAATCTTCAAGTGGGAGATTGTTGGGGCGGTTTAGTGCAGCACAAAGTTGGTTGGGTGGCATTATTTTAATTAATAGTAGAGCACCATTTTCTTCTTTGTGCAGCAGTGAGGGACGGTTATATTTTTTTAAAGAGTGGTGCAGCACTTGCAATATTGGGGCAGCTGAATAATTAATCCTTGGTGCACTTTTTGGAGCCTATAAAACCCAAGCTTCCATCCGGCAATTGAAGCATCCCAACAAATACTAATCTCTCTTATATATATTAATACACAATTAGTAACATAAAGAATGGTTTAAAGTGTTGTAAGTGTGAGGTAAAAATAGAGAGTTTGTGCGACTTTACTACGGTAAAAGTCGGAGAGTTGTAATTCCTATTTTACACTCATAGTGAAATTCTTCTACCTTGCCCGTGGTTTTTTACCCTAAATTAATTTGGGGTTTTCCACGTAAAATCTGTGTGTCGTATTTTTCCGTCTTTCAATTATTGCCGTGTTTTCGCTCTATCGAGAAGGATCCAATTTACAACACAACGCTCATCAGTATTCTACTCAGACTTAGTAACTGTTTATTCTAATTTAGATTGTTGTCTAAGTATAAAGTCACGGACTGTGCCTTAGCCAACGGTTTACAGAAGAATATTGAATTCCATGCGTTGGGCTTACTAGAAGAAAATAGCTCTTGTTACAATCTATTGACAATTAACTATTGAACTAGACATTATGCGAACATAAGCTCTCTGTAGATACTCTATTTAACAACTCTGGCTTTAAAAAGGAAAAGAAAGAAACTTGAATTCATGTTCACGTCGGAATTTAGTTATGCAATGTCGTTGACCTGCAGATTTGCAATGTTGTAGCTGTTGGGGTTTAAAAATTCTTCATTCAACGATAAGAACGAATTACAATAGGATGAACAACTCTGACACTCGACTATTACAAAAACCAACCCTCAAATTCTCATGTTTGAAGTCTACAGAGTTCTCTTTTCTTTCTCTCGGTGTTTCTCTCTTTTTTAGTGTGTTTTTCTTCTATGTTATTGCAGCATGTTATAGGAGGAGGAAGAGATGTTGGAATGTCCATATCCGAGCTTTGATGAGCCGATGTGATATGTCGGAACCACTTTCACTTGGTCTTCTATGGTGGGCTAGAAATATCAACAAATCTCCCCCTCCAGCCCAACTATGTTCGTACACAGACCTAATTTCTCTCGTGTCACCGCCTTCGTTAGCATATCTGCAGGATTCTTTCTAGTGTGAATCTTAACCAGCTTTAACAATTATTGCTCCATCACTTTGCGAATCTAGTGATACCGAATGTCGATATGTTTTGTCCGAGAATGATACATTGCATTCTTGCTCAAGTCTAAAGCACTTTGACTATCGCAATGAATAATGTACTCATTTCGTGTAAAGCCCAGTTCTTGAAGAAAGCACTTTATCCATAATAACTCTTTCCCTGCTTCTGCTACAACAATGTACTCGGCTTCAATGGTGGATAAAGCAATGCACTTTTGCATCTTGGACTGCCACGAAATAGCTCCCCCTGCGTAAGTGAATATGTAACTTGATGTAGATTCTCTACTATCAAGATCTCCTGCCATGTCGGCATATGTGTAACCATTCAGAACTGGCTTTGCTCCCCCGTAACACTAACATAGATTATGAAAATCTTGGACCGTGGATTGACACAACACTTTTGAGAGTTAAGCTGGAATTGCCTTAACTCTATTTTGATCTTCTTGATAATAATAATGTGCAGTGGAAGTAAGAGCACAAGAAGATATAATTTTAAGAAGTTTTCAATATTATTAAAAACTTCCGAGTCTTAGGCCAAATAACCATAAAGGTTTTATCAAAAACGTTCCTCACAACAATTCACTCACGCTCTTTGTTGATCGGACTCAACGAGGCAGACAAGTAAGAACTACTTAACTTCTATGAACTAGACTTAAGCAGTTGATACAAAAACTTCGCAAAACAAGACGAAGACAATACAAAGAATGATTAATCTCTTGGATTGTTTAGCACGATTGTCTTGTCTTCATCTTGATGAACTTCACATCATTTATAGATTTCTTGAGTCTTGAACGCCAAGATGTGTTGTTCACAGTTTTGGTAACTCTTGTTGTTTCCTTGTTGAAATTTGCCTTCTTTGTGAAATTCATATCTTTCCTGAGAATGTGTTTCCATTGTTACCGATTTAACAAGGTAACACATCTTCTTCAATTCACAGAATCCTGGAAAGAATCGCGTCGCAGAGAACAGTTAGCTTGTTTCCTTCTTTTGAAACCGTGTGAGTTAACTATTCAACTTAGCTTGAATTATGGAAACTTCAAGTAAGGAATCTTCCATAGCTCTTCCTTATGATAAAGATACCTTCCTGGACATAAACATAAACAACTAAAACCGTGGAACTTGGTTAATATGTGAATAAAGGCAAAACTTAATTTTGGCAACTAAAGAGCAGTTTTCGCACAAGCTCTCGGCTTTCAATGTTATCCTCAATGTTAACCCAACATCGTCTAACATTTCATCATCTAACATTGATTCCAGAGAAACCTCCACTTTCAAATTAGATGTACCTTTCAGGTACCGAAGAATCCACTTGACCGCCTCGCAGTGCTCTTTCCCTGGATTTGACAGATATCTGCTAACAATACCAACTGCATGAGCAATACCTGGCCTAGTACACACCATCGCGTACATCAGACTTCCCGCTGCTGAAGAATATGGTATCACCTCCATTTCTTCTTTCTCCTTCATCGTAGAAGGACACTGTCTCTTGCTTAACTTCAAGTGATTTGCGAGTGGAGTCGAAACAGGCTTTGCTTTACCCATGTTGAACCTTTTGAGAACCCATTCAACGTAATCTTCTTGAGATAAGTACAACTTTCTCATTTTCCTGTCTCGCGTAATCTTCATTCCGAGAATCTGTTGTGCTGCACCCAAGTCTTTCATATCAAAGAACTTGGACAAATCTTTCTTCAAGTTTTTGATTAGCTCTGCATCCTGGCCAACCATTAACATATCATCGACATAGAGCAAAAGGATGATAAATTTACCATCAGCGAACTTCAAATAAACACACTGGTCTACCGCAGTCCTGTTATACTGGTGACTCGCCATGAAAGAGTCAAACTTCTTGTACCACTACCTCGGAGCTTGCTTTAGACCATACAAACTTTTCTTCAATTTATAGACAAGATGCTCCTAGTTGTGGACTTGAAAACCTTCTGGTTGCTCCATGTATATCTCTTTTTCTAGATCACCATGAAGGAATGCAGTTTTCATGTCCATCTGTTCAAGCTCCAGATCCAAACTGGCAACTAATCCAAGTATAACACGGATTGATGTCATCTTCACCACTGGTGAGAATATCTCGTCAAAGTCAATGCCTTTTTTCTGTTGGAATCATTTGACAACAAGCCTGGCCTTATATTTCACAATATTCCCACGACCATCTTTCTTGAGTTTGAACACCCATTTATTCTTCAATGCTCTCTTTCCCTTCAGAAGTTTCACAAGCTCATAAGTCTGATTCTTCTGCAAAGAATTCATTTCTTCTTCCATGGCTTGCCTCCAACTTACTTTGTCATTGTGAGATTGAATTTCTTTGAAACTTTCTGGCTCCCCCTCACTTGTAAGAAGGATATATTCTGATGCAGGATACCTTGTTGATGGTATCGGCACACGTCCAGATCGTCGAGGTTCACCATCTTCTTGAAAAGAAGGTGAGAGCTCCCCTTGCTCAGCACCTTCATCCTCGTCAGCATCGTCTACATTATCTTGGACATCCTCATTTTCAATATGAGATTCTGGTGGTGAAGTAACTTCTTCCAGAGCACTAGTACGTTGTCGAACTGGATCAGCTGGAGTAAAGTCATAGAATTGGTTTTCGTAGAAAATCACATCTCTACTGCGGATAACTTTATTGGACTGTGGATCCCACAATCTGTAACCGAATTCTTGATCACCATAGCCAATAAAGATGCATGGAGTTGACTTGAGATCAAGTTTCTGCCTGAGCTTCCTCGACACATGTGCAAAAGCCTTGCACCCAAACACTTTTAGGTGAGAATATGAAATATCCTCCCCTATCCATATCTTCTTCGGAACTTCAAAGTTCAAAGGAACTGACGATGTCCTATTTATCAGATAACAAGCTGTGAGGACTGCTTCGGGCCAGTATGCTTTAGGCAGCTTTTGCATACTGAGCATGCAACGAACTTTCTCAACAATGGTGCGATTCATTCGCTCAGCAAAACCATTATGCTGTGGAGTCCTCGACACTGTCTTCTCGTGCCTAATTCCATGTTCAGTGCAATACGCTGCAAATTCTCGAGAAGTGTATTCGCCTCCACTGTCTGAGCGAAGGCACTTCAACTTCTTCCTTGTCTGTCTTTCCACCAACGCATGAAATGCTTTGAAGCAATCAAAAACTTGATCTTTTGATCTTAAACAGTAGGCCCATAATTTCCAGGAAGCATCGTCAATAAAGGTCATAAAATATTTACTTCCACCGAGAGATTCTTCTTCTTATCGGTCCACACACATCAGAGTGAACGAGACTCAGTAACTCGGAGCGTTGCTTCCTGGTGGAACTAAAGGAAACTCTATGTTGTTTCCCGAACAAACAGTGCTCGCAAGGATCTAGTGCAACATCCCTCGCGAGATTGATAGCATCAATCTTGGCTAGTGTAGCCAAGACCTTCTCGCTCATATGCCCAAGTCTTTTGTGCCAAATATTTCGTGACGCCTCTTCTTCCACGGCGTTGAGGCTTAACTGGCATAATTTTGTATGAGTTTTGAATATCGTGCCAGACATATGACCCCTCGCAACAACTATCACACCTTTTGACAGCTTCCAAGTGCCATTTTTAAAATTACTTTCATAACCCTGTTGATCAAGGGCTAGTCCTGAAATCAGATTCAGCCTAAGATCCGGAACATGGCGCACATCCTTGAGGATAAGAGAACATCCTATGTTGGTTTTCACGTGCACGTCACCAACACCAACTACACTGGAGTAACTGGTGTTACCCATCTTTACGGTACCAAAGTCCCCTAATTTGTATGTAGCAATAAAATCACGATGTGGAGTGGCGTGAAATGAAGCTGTAGAGTCAATTACCCACTCAATTTCTTGATTGCCTACATGTAGGCATGTCTCGTCTCCATAAGAAACAAGAGCAATTTCTAATGATACTGCGACAATGGTTTCACCTTCATCCTCGTTAGGGCTTTGGCAGGTTTGGGGTTGATCCCTCAAAGCTTTCGACAGTCCCTCTTCATATGACCGTAAATTCCACAATAATTACAGTTTCCGTTGAATCGACTCGAGTTGTCAACGGATTACCTCTATCTTGGGATCTACCCCGATCTTGAGATTGTCCATGATTTTGACCTCGACCTCTGCCTCTGCCTCTGCC
Source organism: Linaria vulgaris (assembly GCA_948329865.1). Taxonomy (NCBI): domain Eukaryota; kingdom Viridiplantae; phylum Streptophyta; class Magnoliopsida; order Lamiales; family Plantaginaceae; genus Linaria; species Linaria vulgaris. Next base: position 5,589,791 of record OX415249.1, on the reverse strand, counting down.
ACAACCTCTTCCTCTACCTCCACCTCTGCCTTTACTTTCCAACACAGGAGCATAAGATTGGTCGGCGCTGACAACCTTTCTTCTAGCTTCTTCATTAAGTAAAGCATTTGTCACCATTTGCTTAGATACTTTACCATTGGAGGCATAATTACTGAGGGTGACAACAAGAGTCTCCCAACTGTCCGACAGGGAACTTAGAAGTAGTATCGCTTGTTCCTCATCTTTGAGGTTCCAATCGGCGGCAGCAAGCTGGTTCACGAGGTCCTGGAACCCACTCGTTTCCTGTGCGACACGATGAAACACACTGATGACAATCCACTGACGAATCTGAGCAACAGTCTTCTTGTTCAACTTTTTCCAATAGTCATCACTCGCCTTCTCGGGTTTGGCACCTTTATTTTCGATTGGCCCGGCTAAATCCTTCAAATTTAGCAAATCCTCCATGCGAGGCTTCCACATATTGTAATTAGTAGGCGTCAATCGCATCATCGTGTCCGACGTTGAATTTTCCATGTTAAAATTCAACAAGCTTGCTTGTATTCGAATTTAGAGGCTGAATTTGGAGAAACGGAGCACGCGGTTGGATCCGGAACGGTCAAAAACCCTGGAAACCGTTCTGACCATGTTGAAAATGGATCAAAAATGAGTAGAACCGGGACGAAACAAGTTGAAAGGAGTTGAACCAGATTAAATTTGATTTTGACCAAATTTGACCGGCTGACCGTTGACTGGACCAGCAGCTTTGACCGGGTCGGATCCTGGGTTGCGGATCCTTTCTTTTTTGGCCCGTTTTTTGAGTTGGTCCGAGTTAACTCGCCGTTAACTCGGTTGGCATGGATTGGAGGTTTCCGGCGATCGAAAAATTCCGAAAAATATATATTCGGATTCCTTGCAACACGAGCTTCACAACGGTAGTAACAAACCGCAATTCCAGAACGAAAAAATTTTGACGTCGAATTGGGTCGACTTCGATCGTCACTTTCCAGCGATCGAAATAGCTTAAAAAATATATATTCAGAATCGTTGGACAGAGAGCTTCACAACCATGATAAGAAATCACAGTTTCGGGACGAAAAATTTCGGACGAAATGTTACAGAGAACAACTGGACGAAACCCGTGGCTCTGATACCACTTTGCTGGGGTTGGAAAATTTTTCATTCAACGATACGAACGAATTACAATAGGAGGAGCAACTCTCACACTCGACTATTACAAAAAACCAAACCTCAAATTCTCACGTTTGAAGTCTACGGAGTTCTCTTTTCTTTCTCTTGGTGTTTCTCTCTTTTTTTAGTGTGTTTTTCTTTTATGTTATTGCAGAATGTTATAGGAGGAGGAAGAGATGTTGGAATGTCCACATCCGAGCTTTGATTAGCCGATGTGATATGTCGGAACCACTTTCACGTGGTCTTCTATGGTGGGCTAGAAATATCAATAATAGTTGTGGCTGGACTGCTGAATGCCACTCTGGTTTTTCCCCGCTTTGATTTTAATAATGTTGGGAAGGATCTAAGGCATGCTCCATGTTCTCGAGCCCTTTTTCAAATTAAAGACAAATGGTTTCACGCTCCTAGTGGTTGCTGTTTAATTTTCATCTCTTTTTGAACTTCACAGTGAGTTTGCTGATATTTATGATGAGAATCATTTCATATCGACCCTTAAAGATTTTGTTCTCGTGGTCCCTGATCTTCCGGATGAATTGATGGAGAGATATAACTTTAGCATCAGCAATATCCCAATTTTACGAATCCAAACCTGGTCGTCTGCTCGTTTTTACTTGGAAGAGGTTTATCCTGTATTACAAGAAACAAGGTATGTATAGTAATATAAAAATTAGCATTCAAAACGTAGAGCATAACAATCATGAGTGTAGAATTTCGAGGTTTCAATATGATATGTACTCTGCATTCGAGCAAATGAGGTACGATCAATATCTTACCGTGCGACACCATTCAAATTAATGACTTATAAATTAATTTGTTGCTGGTATACGAGATCATCCGATATCTCAATCGGATATCGCTTCTAAATATACGAGCTAATCTTTGATTTACCTTCCTTGTAGTTATCCTTTCCTTAATTCATTAGTCTTGCTCATTAAGTTTTGTAGTTGTATAAATAGATGATATGTTACACAATTGTAATCAAGCCTTTCATGAAATAAGAATATACATTCTCTACATGGTATCAATCCGCCACCAGTAATCTTACGATTTTTTTTAGACACGATCCGCCTCTCTCTCTCAAACCCTACAATCCGCCCACCATGTCTAACGCCACCGCCTCCAACGGAAACAACTCCGGTCATAACTCATCGGGCGATAGCACCGCTACGTCCAACTCCCCTCATGTCGCCCCCCAAATAACCTCTGTCATCAACATATCCGCTCACCATCATCTCACTCTCCGCCTAACCCCGACCAACTACCTCTCTTGGCCGCTACAGGTTGTATCGACCCTTAGCGGTCTCAACCTCCTCGGTTTCCTTCAAGGAACTCTGCCACGACCCGCTCCGACCGACCCCGTGGGTCATGTTATGTGGCATCAACAAGACCAACTCATCTTGGCAGCCCTCGTCGGTTCAATGTCATCGGAAATCGTCCCTTTGATTCACTCTGCCTCCACCTCGTCGGAAGCTTGGGTTCTTCTAATTGGTGGTTTAGCAAGATCGGACAGTACTCGCATTATGGCCCTCAAAGATGCTCTCAACGGCGCATCCCTCGGCAATCGCTCCATGACGGAATACGTCACAGACATGAAGTCCAAAATTGATGAGATCGCCATGCTTTATCGTTCGTTGAATCCAAACGACATCACACTTTATGTCCTCGGACTCACCGCAAACTACCGCGACATTGCTACATCCATTCACCTCCGCGAACGAGCTCTCACTTTTGCCGAGTTACACAATGCTCTTGTTACCCATGAATCGTACATCAAACGATTTGAGTCCGAGATCGCGACCCTCGTCGCCACAGCCAACGTTGCCTCCCACAACCGTGGCCAATCCTTCAACCGTGGTGCCCTTACTCGCGGTCGTGGTTCTTACCGCGGATCACGCGGTCCAACTCGGGGTGGCCGAGGTAGGCCGCCTTCGGGCTATGCTTCATCAAATTTTACTAATCCACATATATCCAATGATGAACATATCATTTGTCAATTTTGTGGCAAGCCAAATCATGTGGCGTCTCGTTGCTACAAACTCCAGGCGCTACTCAATCCAACCGCTAATGTTGCGCGCACATCGCCGCAACATGCCCCTCGCCACAATTCTCAATCGTGGATGATGGATTTGGGAGCCTCTCACCATCTTACTGGTGATCTCAACAACCTCTCCTATCACTCGGAATATGACGGCACGGGTGAGGTCCAAATTGCTGATGGGCATGGTATGCCAATCACTCACACCGGTACATCTATTATTTCTTTTCCGTCGTGTGATTTCCATATTAATAATGTCTTATGCGTCCTCGAGGCGAAGCACTATTTACTATCCGTTCATCGTTTTACTATGGATAATAATGTTTCATTGGATATCTTTCCCTCATATTTTGATGTTAAGGATCTAGCTTCGGGGGTCAAACTAGCGACATGAACATGTAGTGATGGGACGTACCATATACGCCCTCCTTCGTACTATCTCAAGCATTCGGAAAAGTTTGTGAATCTTGGCATTCGGATAAGTGCCTCCACTTGGCACTATCTACTTGGACACCCGGCCACAAAAATGAGTTCTTTACTTATTTCTCGTCTTAAATTACTGCTTAGTATTTCTTCTTCAAAGGACAATTTTTGTGACTCGTGTTTTTTGAGCAAATCGCATCGTTTACCTTTTGTGGACACTTCTTTTGTGGCTTTAAGGCCGTTGCACTATGTTTTTGCCGATGTGTGAGGACCTACTGAAACATCGGTTGATGGTTTTCGTTATTACTTGGTTTTGATTGACATGTTTAGTCGCTATTGTTGGTTATTCCCCTTAACGCACAAATCTCAAGTTCACTCGATTTTTTGCCAACTTAAAAGTCTTGTGGAAAAACAATTTGAACAAAAAATTGTCTGTTTTTTAGTGATAACGGCGGTGAATTTTTGTCACTTAAACAATTTTTTGTCAAAGAGGGAATAAGTTGGCTAACCACGGCACCACACACATCTCAACAAAATGGTTTAGTTGAACGTCGTCATAGGCATATTGTCGAAACAGGGCGCGCACTACTTGATCGTGCTAATCTACTTACCACTTATTGGAGCTTTGCTTTTCAAACAACGGTATATCTTATCAATCGCCTTCCGTCTTCGGGCTTGAATTTTACTACGCCATTTTTCAAAATATTCAACAAGATGCCTAATTATCTGAAACTTTGGGTCTTTGGTTGTCTATATTATCCATGGCTACGTCCTTATTCCACAAGAAAGCTCTCATTTCTGTCGCGGCGTTGCCTTTTCCTTGAATATTCGACATCTCAAAGTGCTTATAAGTGTCTTGACATGGCCACGAATCGCCTCTACATGTCTCGCCATGTCCGCTTTTGTGAAAATAAATTTCCGTCTCTCTCACCGCCATCATCATCACCAGCTCCATCATCGCCTATGGCTCGGCCCGCTATACCACCACTGCCCATCTCCACCACTGGGCCATCACCCTCCGAGTATCGCACCATTCAGGACCGGCCTTCCTCGCCGCAATTGTCCCCCTCGGTTCCATCTATGCCTCGGCCCGTCTCACCAGTCCAACCACCGCCATCCAACACTCATCATATGATTACTCAGGCTAAGAATAATATTCACAAGCCCAAAGTTCTCTCAGCCACATCCAAACATCCACTTCTAGAATCCATTGAACCAACTTGTGTCTCTAGCGCCATCTAAGATTTGGCGTGCCGCCATGTCGAAGGAATATAATGCGCTTGTCTCTCATGGAACGTGGGATCTCGTTCCTCGCAATCAAGCCACCAATATTATTGGCTGCAAATGGGTTTTTCGCATCAAACGCCACCCCGATGGGTCTATAGAAAAATACAAGGCTCGCCTCGTTGCAAAAGGTTTTCATCAACGTCCCGGCATTGATTACATGGAGACTTTTAGCCCTGTTGTAAAACCAGTCACTGTTCGCATTATTCTTGCCCCCGCGGTCTCTCGCTCTTGGGGTATTCGTCAACTTGACGTCAGCAACGCTTTCTTACATGGGAAATTATCCGAGGTCGTCTATATGCAACAGCCCCCCGGCTTTATTGATTCATCTCAGTCTTCTAACGTTTGTCGCTTGTACAAATCCATTTATGGTCTTAAACAAGCTCCTCGTGAATGGGTTCGGGCTCTTCGCAACTCTCTCGTTGCTCTTGGCTTTATCCAATCAAAGTCGGACTGATGCTTGTTTATTTATGGCCGCGGCACCGTCATTCTCTTCCTTCTTGTCTATGTTGATGACATTCTCTTCACCGGAAATGACGCAGCCCTCATCTCACGGCTCATCCGCCAACTTGGGGAATCTTTTGCTATTAAGGATCTCAGCTCAGTTTTGTTCTTTCTCGGCATTGAAGCTCTCCCATGCGCCGAAGGTCAATTTCTCTAGCAGCATAAATACATATGTGATTTACTAGTAAGAGACACAAAATGGACGGCGCCAAAATTGTTACCACACCTATGTCGACATCCGATAGTTCAGTTACTTCTAGTCCTCCTTGTGACGCTCACCTTTATCGACAAGCTATTGGGGAACTACAATATTTGGCTTTCACCCGTCCCGACATTGTCTTTTCCGTCAACCGCCTTGCTCAATCAGTCTCATCTCTGTGCGAGAATCACTGGACCGCGGTTAAACGGAATTTTTGCTATCTTAAGGGCACCGTGTCTCACGGTTTATTGCTGCGCAAGAATCCGTGCAACACCCTCAACGCCTATTCGGATGCCGATTGGGCCTGAGACCCTCGTGACCGCACCTCGACTTCCGCCTACATTATCTTCCTTGACTCAAATCTAATATCTTGGTCCTCGTGCAAACAGCGAGCCATTGCACGCTCCTCAACCGAAGCGGAATACCGAGCCCTCGCCACAACAACTTCCGAGGTCCAATGGATACAGCACCTGCTATCCGAACTCAAGGTTCCACTTCGCTCTCCTCTGATTGTCTATTGCGATAATATTTGGGCGACGCACTTATCACCTCACCCCGTTCTTCACTCACGGATGAAGCACATCGCCATTGACATACACTTTGTTCTTGACATTGTCGCCAAGGGTCATCTCTCCGTTTCTCATATTAGTACACGCGACCAACTTGCCGACACACTTACAAAGGCTCTTCAGCGCGCTCGCTTTCTTCTTCTTCGTGACAAAATTGCCTTGGCCGATGGCACGTCACGGGGCGTATACGAGATCATCAGATATCTCAATCGGATATCGCTTCTAAAGATACGAGCTAATCTTTGATTTACCTTCCTTGTAGTTATCCTTTTGTTAATTCATTAGTCTTGCTCATTAAGTTTTATAGTTGTATAAATAGATGATATACTACACAATTGTAATCAAACCTTTCATGAAATAAGAATATACATTCTCTACAGCAGGGTGATCCGTCTTTCTCTGTTTGCTAACAGATTGGCAATGAGCATTCCACCACATTCAATATTTGAGATGCCTAGCTAACAACAACGCTTTGAGATTCTCTTCAACCATAATGAATATTTCGGAAAAGATAGTAAACCGAATGACTAGCAAGAGTTTGAATTCCGGAGGGAAGTACGTCGCAGTTCATGTCTATTTTGAGGAGGTAAAATTCGTTACAGATGATGAATTACCGACGTGTGAAGTTACAATGTCATATTCTGTAATCTTTCATGTGTAGGGCATGGTGGCATTCTCATGTTGCGTGTATGACGGAGGACATACTGAAACATTAGAATTGGATGCAATACGTAAAGAGGGATGGTGGTGTGATATAATGTGTCATGTCAAGAAAAAGCCACGGTGACGCGAAACTGACCGATGAGCGTCGGGAAGGCTTAAAGGTAAAGCTACCCTAACCGTATTTGATTCACTATTATAACTATATAGCTACCTAGACATTGAGTAATATGTCATTGGAAAGCCACATGAGTCTAGGTTGCAACCCAACAAGTGGAATGCAATTCAGAGGTCCAGAGAGAAAGTTATGCTCAAAACAGTAGAATTCATCATGTTCGATATGGACGCATCGAACCAAGCCAATTCAAAGCTCACCAAGATCGAACCCTTATATTCCCTGAAAGCTACACGAGTCAGGGTCCCGAATCAAGAAGCAGATCGAGGTTTCGATCATCCTACAAAGAGATATGATCGAAACCGTAAAGTCGCACCAAGTTGTCTCAAATTCACCATGTTCGACATGGACGCATCGAACCAAGCAAATTCGATGCTCACCAAGATCAAACCCATATATGACCTGAAAGATACATGATTTAGGGTCCGTAATCAAGAAGTGGATCGAGGTTTTGATCATCTTACAAAGATATATGATCGAAATCGTGAAGTCGCTCCAATGCTGAACCAAGTGAACCAAGTAGCCCTACCAGGGGTCGACCCAATAGAGGCAACTCAAAAGAGATAAATGAACTACGTTCGGCTTGATTCCCTTAATGGGATACGTAGGCAGCTTGCCAAGTTCCCAAGTTCAGTTCGATATCATAAGTATCTAATGCCCGCAATACAACAATCAAAGAGCGTCGAATCTCTCTCGTTCGACTGTTCCCTCAACTTGGCCATTTAGGGATTATTTCATGTAATCTTATATTTCCTTATGTGTAATAGGTGTTCCGGACCAAGCTAGTCCGTTCATTGTAATAGTATATCATTATTTTGGTTAAGTCAGGCCCCACTGTATCGATTTCTTGGTGTATTGTAACCTAGACGAAATAAGGCCAAAATATTGGAGCAGCCTATGGGAACACCATCTCCTTTACAATTGAGAGTATGTTTATGTAGAATGGCCAAGAAAGGGAATGGACCAACGGGAAAAGAACAGCGAAGATTCCCAGTAGCTATATAGAGATCGGGAAACAACATCGGAGTCAACAATGTGGAATTTAGTCCCAATAAAACTAGCAGTGGTGCTAATGGCAGTAATCAAATCCACACAACAACCGAGAATACCTACATCATCGGAATAGAGACTAGGCAGTCTTCGATCCCAATCATATACGTTAATCCTTTGTATTTTTGCTTAAATACAGAGAGATTATTAAGAAAGCGAGTGCCTTATCTTATTGCAGGCACCGACTGAGAGAAGCTTCCTCTGCAGGGACAAAAAACTACACTCCAAATAGTGTCATGATTTGTCTTACCCATATGAGGTATCAAAGAATGTTACCCGAATGAGGTATCAAAGAATCTTATCCTTATGAGGTATCAAAGAATCTTCCCCGTATGAGGTATCAAAGAATCTTACCCGTATGAGGTATCAAAGAATCTTACCCGTATGAGTTATCAAAGAATCTTACCCGCATGAGGTATTGAAGAATCTTACCCGTATGAGGTATTAAAGAATTTGTCCATCGTGGCACGAGATACCGAAAATCCCTAGAGGCAACGAGAAGAATGGAAACTATGTCCATCGTGGCACGAGACACCGAAAAAAGGAAGAGGCAACGAAAGGGACGAAAACTTTGTCCATTGTGGCACGAGATACCGAAAATCCCTAGGGGCAACGAGAAGTACGGAAACTCTATCCATCGTGGCACGATATACCGAAAAAATCCAAAGGCAACGAAAGGGACGAAAACTCTGTCCAAAGTGGCAAATGAACCCCGTAAATCCCGAAATCTGAAAAAGGAACATACACGCTGTCCAAAATGGTACCCCTCACGCATCGCCAAGCGTCATGACAGAGGTATGTTGGCCCAAAAATGGTCAAATGCAAAACATTCACCCCCAATGCACCGCCAAGCGTCATGACGGATGTATGATTGCCCAGAGCGGTCGAACACAAAGCTCACCCCTAGAGCACTGCAAAGCGTCGCGTCAGAACCACAATAAACCTTACGTAGCCACACGAGGAAGGCAACACCTTTTGAACATACTCAGTTCAAACAGTTCCATAAAAGAATGCGAGGCATTAAATAAGCATACACTTAAAAATAGAGAAAATACGATTGAACAAAGGATTAAAACCAGTCATTGATACGTTAAATTATACAGTAAAGTATAGATCAAAATACTATAATGCCAAGCCACAAAATCGGTTTCTTAAAGAACCGTTACAGAAATGACAAGCAAGAACGTCAATAAACAAAATATCCTAATATCATCAAAATGGCATCCAAGTATTGCTACTCGGCAAATGACTAGGGGGAATCAGAACTAAGGACCAGACTCATCGAACGAGCGAAATTGACACAATATCCATGAATTTGATACTCTGTAACCACAAGTTCATCCATTTGCGCCCAACATTTGAACAATGCAATTTCATTTCATTCGGATACAAAACTAACCACCTAAATCGTCTACCCCAAGTAGTACGTCAAACATGTCCAGAGTGGCACCGAGAACATCCACACAAAGCGGTACGGTGCGAACCTACCTGAAACGGTACGAAGCAAACTTGTCCAAAGCAACAGCAAAAGCATCAGCCCGACAAGATAAATGTAAACCTAAAATCTAAACAATGAAATATTGGCCCAAAGCGGCCAAATGAAGAATAAACTAATGGCCCGAAGTGGCCAGATGAATATATGAAATATATCGAAAATGAACATCAGCCCATCATAGTCAGAAACAAATTAGACATCACAAAGGATAGACATCCGCTAGTAGAAGCATGATGCAAACAACATATTCATATGCCTGAAAGGCTGGATATGGCAATAGACTTCACGTGGAAAATCATTTACATCTGTGGAACGATGATTATCTTCCTAGATTTGTGCATATCTAAACTAGGGATAATTCTATCAAACCCCCCAAACTATGGTACCTTTTACCGGACGAGGTCAGAACTTTTATTTTAGCTCCCATGCCCCCTAAACTTTAGTCATTTGTGCAAATTGCCCCATTTTCCAGTTTTTGGCAATTTTTCCATCAAAAATCGTTGAAAAAATTATTTAAAATTTGACTAAAACCTTCGTCTCATTGAGACGGTTCCGATGGTGGTGACGGTGTCGCAAAATTCAAAGCCAATACACGGAAAATTTAAGTTAAGTGTATTGCACTTAAATTAGAATTTCCATATTATAACTTTGAATTTTGCATCACCGTCACCACCATTGGAACCGTCTCATCACGAAGGTTTTAGTCAAATTTTAAATAATTTTTTCGGTGATGTTTGGTGGAAAAATTGCCAAAAACTGGAAAATGGGGCAATTCGCACAAACGACTAAAATTTAGGGGGCATGGGAGCTAAAATGAAAGTTCTGACCTCGTCCGGTAAAAGGTACCATAGTTTGGGGGGTTTGATAGAATTATCTCTTTAAACTAATATACAAGGCTTATCATCTCAAGAAGTACGAATATCCAGGTGCCAAATTAACCGTCACCGTTGACAGGTAATAACATGTAAAAGCACAAAGTGCAAGAAACAAAACGTGAGCGGTCATCAAATACGAATGCAACAAAGTATCCGAACAAAGCAACACAATACCCAAATAGACAAACTGCAAGATCAATGCACGAAGCTTGTGAAACTTAGCACTAGATCGCTTTAGATCCATCGAAGGTCTCCATCGAAGACGATCTCTCGCTCGATCGAGGTGCTTAGCAACATAACCTACGTGTTATCGAAGCTGTCTATCTCTCATAGACAACAACGATTAACTCAAAAGATAACTGCAAAACCGTATTGGGCAAATAAACATCGCGCCTTCACACTATCCAACAAAACTAATGCAGCAACTAGGACGCGTCAATCAAAAATATAAAAAACCTATACACGAGTAAGGCCATAATCCTCAAAACGCAAATCCTACAAGGTTAAGTAACGATGGCAGCACTGTCTCACAAATGCAGCAAAAGCAGAACCATGCATTGTGAAGTTATTTGCATAAAAATAACGCCATCCATGTTCTAAAGGGGACCCGCGATGAGAAGGAAACGGGACTAACACTCTGCCCCAAAGTGACAAGTGCTAACCGTAAATCCCTAAAGACGAAGAAAAGGGACGGGCACTCTATCTCAAATGACAAGTGCTAACCATTAAATCCCTAAAAACAAAGCAACGAGATGAGGAAGTCTGTCTCAAGTGATAAGTGTCTAGGAAAAAACTTATGAAATTGATTACGCCGACATAACAAATGTCTGATGCGACAGAAAGAAATGAAACACGCGATATACCCCACGATGCAATATGGCTTATGAATTGCCAAAATTAAAGTAAATTGCGAAAGAGCTAACAACAAATTCCGCTAAAATAAAGACAAAGGAGATATACACTCTACCCACAAGTGGCAAGTGCACCCAAAGAAATCATGCATGATGGAAAACCTCAAAACAATGATGTGAACATTGAGCTAACTTAGCAAAGGATGCCATAGCAACTCTGCAACATGACGTGGCATAGAGTTGACAAGTAACAAAGAAATAGTAAAAAATGTCGTTGAAAGAAAATAACCGCAAAAAGAAAGTAGTATAGACCCATTGAAAAACAATGTTCAAAGCAGCAGGGTGACGCAACGCCAAAACAAGCATAACAAATTGTTCATTAAAGCAGACCCGTCAGAGTGTCGATCGAATCCGAACACATTTGATCGATGGTGATCATCCAAACTTTAATTTTTTAATAACTTTTAAAATCGATTAGGATGAGATTGCGCAATGACGATCGAATTCCATCCATTCGAGGCATGTCATAAGTCAAACCAATCGAATTCCGAGATATGGTGAAGTAACACTATCGATTTGTTTCCACTTCAAACATGAAATGACTGTCAAATAGTCTTAGTACGAATGATTTGGAGATTCATCAAATTCGATCTAGCATTGATCTAACAACTCAAATTCGTCCTATCATTTAAATACTTCGCCCTCAATGAAGGCAATGCATCCCATAAAGTTTCACGACTATAGATAAAGATTCTACACCAAATATAATTGCAAAATCAGTGCACAACACCCAGGCAGAGGATAACCAACTCAGAGTTCATTATGCTTGTCACCTTGTTATCAACAACATTGTCGAAATAGCGAAAACATCAAAATTGGAGGTAAAAACCCCGTGTGATCATACAGCAACTAACTGGCACACCCAGGGTCGAGTTTTGTTATGACTACCAACGAGGGAGAATACAAAGCTATTCTCGTTGGAACCTCAATGGCAAGCTCATTACGAGTAGTAGGCCTGACAGTTTTTACAGACTAGCAACTTGTGAAATCATTTCAAAATCTTAACTATTGTCGAATCCCCGAAAATGGAAATGTAACTAGGTGCGTTGTCGTAATTTGCAACAAAACCACGATCTTCATAAAAATGAGAGTCGTCCTATTGGCGACAAAAGAAAATGTTATAAGAATGACAAGATGCATTAGAACAATGAAAAGAATCGACCAGATTATGCATATATACATAAACAAAGCGAAACCACGAGTTATTTGCATGAAATTAACGACATGCAAGACCTAATGGGGACTCACAATAACTAAAAAGGGACGAAGACTCTGTCTAAAACAACACGAGATACCGCACTCCCCAAAGGGACGGAGACTCTTTCTAAAAGGACATGTGATACCACAAATTCCTAAACACCTAAAAGCAACGAAAACTTTCCGTGATTATGGAAGAATGCTCGAGTTATCAAAATAAAGTAAACAACAACAATATCAATTGAAAGAAAAGGCAACGATTACGAGCCTTCGATCAAACAAACAAATGAAATAATCATAAATGACAACCGTGCGATTAATAAAAAGGTGATGCAGCGCCACAAAAACAGCAAATTAGAAATTGTTCATTGCAGAGCAAAATAAATATGAGCATCGAACCACCTGATTTGATACAGCCTAAATCAAATTCCCTCAATTCGATGCACTCTAGATTCGATACAGGCCAATTCAAGATACCCTATATTGAATCCAACCGATTCGATCATCGTTAGATTCGGCCTATCGTGGAAACTTAGTCAAAACAACACCTAGAGGTAAGTACAAACTAGATCAATACCCATGACGTGACGTTCATAAAGCAGATCACTAGCACACCAGTGCGTGCATTGGATCAAGCGTGCATCGCACCAAGAAAGATAAAAAATATTTGGCAACCGATGCTCTGGATCACGGCTCCCAGATAAGGGGTGCATTTAGAAGCCGCGCAAGATTTTTATAATTTGGCACCCGCTCTTGAATCAAGACCGACTCCCGAATTGGGGGACTATATGATGTGGGCTTATTCAATAAGCTAGACTAGTGCACAATGACATTATTCACCCCAAAACGGAGGCGAAATGACTCTAGCACTTCATTATAGTTTGAAGTATGCTTATGTACCAAAATCACACTCCAAACTGGGGGACTATATGGTGTGATATAATGTGTCATGTCAAGAAAAAACCACGATGGCGCGAAACTGACCGATGAGCGTTCGGAAGGCTTAAAGGTAAAGCTACCTTAGCCGTATTTGATTCACTCTTATATCTATATAGCTAATTAGACATTGAGTAATATGTCATTGGAAAGCCACATGAGTCTAGGTTGCAACGCAACAAGCGAAATGCAATTCAGAGGTCCAGAGAGAAAGTCATGCTCAACACAGTAGAACTGCGTAGATCACCATCAAATTTGCACAATTCGATGCGGAGAGCGCATCGAACCGATTTCTCAGTGTATTGTAACTTAGACGAAATAAGCCAAAATAGATGGGGTAAAAAATTCATGCAGAAGAATAGGATCTGTGCACCTGGAGTTAATCGCGTTAACGGAAGGTGCCCTATGACTCCAGTAGAGGTTAGCTTTGAATACTCAAATCTATCATGAAAGAATTAGCATAAACGATCGTTATTGTTTCAATTAGGCATGTTGGGGTAATGGGGTCTTAGGATAAAGATTGTGAATGGCTTTTCCATTTGAATAGTAACAAACCCACAAAAGATATGGACATCGTCGCTAGTTTCTTCCTTCTCTACGCTTCAGGCAGTAACACTTCTTCATTTGGCTTATGTTTCTTTGTCAGCATAGGTTGGTATGATGTTATGACTTAAGAGGTATGGGATTTTCCAATGAAACTTCGATTTATTTGGCTGCCGGCAAAATTTACAAGGAGCAAAGAAACTTAGAACCTCTTCAAAGGATGTTTCCTCTCTTATACACCAAGGATTTCCTTGCAACTGCTGACGAACTTGCTCACTCCAGGTATATTCTGAAGTGCTTGGCTGAAAGAACTCACATTTACCGTAATTTTACTGTGATAATTTTTGTTATTTTCCAGGGATATTCGTCGAGGCTTGCTGCTTTGGACTACATGGTGTGCTTGCATGGCGAAGCATTTGTGACGACTCAAGGCGGAAACTTCCCACATTTTCTAATGGGACACAGACGGTTCTTGTACAATGGGCACGCCAAAACTATCATGCCCGACAAGAGCAAGCTCATGGTTTTATTACATAACGAGAGTATATGGTAAACTTCTCAGTATGTATCTTCCTTGAAAATCTTATGATCAATCCGTGTCTCGACTCAACCCAATCATTGCTCTGCAGTTGTGAAGCGTTCAAGGATCAAACAGAGTTAATGCTAGGCGAAAGTGACCGAAAGAGTATATATAATGGTGCCTAGAGTGAAGAACTCGACTCGAAAAGGTTCTATCTACTCAAATCCATTGCCAGAATGAAGGTGTTTATGGGAATCGCAGAACTCAAACACTTCACTGAATTTGTACTAAAATTTCACCTGCCACGTCTTAGCTATATCTAGGTAATGTTCGTTGGACATTAATTTGGTTGGTGTTATATTATCAGCACAAAACACGGCCTTGCTTCTGCCAAAAAAGACGAGACCTGTGAATCGAAAAGGGTTCAAGTCATTGGAATTGCTCGTCCGAGAAGAATCGATCAGCACTAGTAGCCCTGATACTGCAATTTTTACTATTGTTGGGAGCATTGGAAGTTGAGTTGTTTGTTTGTTAATGTGTTTTCCAATTTCTGTGCTAGTTAGATGTTTTTTATTCGTTGTAATTAAAGATGAGATTTAATTAATATTATGTTCTAAATTGTACAACTAGGTACAAAGTTTCAATTTTTAACAACTAACGCCTTGTCTTATGCAATTTTCACTATCTTTTGAGTTAACTTACAACAACGTGTTATTTTTATTTATAGACGAAACTCTAGTCACGATTTTATGTGACTGCTTATGAGATCATTAAAAACTCGGGCCGCAGTGCTAAAATATGTGTTGGTATTATAAGAATTATAAGTGAATGATTTTTTTTATCACAACTCGTGGTATTTATACAAAAATATAATTATTAAAAGAGAAATTATTCTAAACTAAATACAAGGAAATATTCCAAAGAATATTTGTACTATTATATAAAGGAAGCCATGTGATGGCATCTTGAGACCAATTTTTTGATTTTCTTATGTACCCTTGGACACACTATTAAAGTTTGTCATTAGCTAAGATATAATTGTAATTTATTTTAGCTTTATTATTATTTAAATATTTTCATTAAAGGAAACAATTATTACCTTATTCTGCCTTACATAAAAAGAAGGTTAAGATATGTAGATTATATATCCATATTTACCTTATAATCCTCGCAACACTAATTGATTATATTATACTTAAAATAAAAATTAACGCGCGGAGACTGCGTACCACCGTTTCTAGTATATTATATACAAAGAAATATCCTAACCAATCATACAAGGAAATATCCGAAAGATAAATACTAGGGAATATTCTTACTACATCTCTGCAAAAATTGACTTCCTATCGACAACAGTAATTTTGGACCGTAAAAGCTGAAACCGCGCACGCGAAAGCGGTTTAGTGAGCAAATCCGCAAGTTGTTCAACAGTGTTAACATACGAGACGGTAGGAAAACCCTTGTTAACAAGATCAAGAATAAAGTGAAGATCAGTAGAGATATGTTTAATGCGAGAATGCAATACTGGATAAAGAGAAAGACTTGTAGCTCCCAGATTGTCAATAGGACCCGTGGTGTAGGGAGATGAATATGCAACTTAAGAAATAAGTGTTGCAACCAATGTACCTCGGCAGCAACGTTGGCAAGGGCACGGTACTCTGACTTTGTAAAAGAATGTGAGACCGCGCTTTGACGACGAGAGGACCACGAGACCGGATTTGTGCCAAGAAACACCACATAGGTAGAAGTTGACACCGTAGAGGTGTGATCACCATCCCAATCTGCATCAAAGTAGGTAGTAAGAAGGACATAGTTTTCACGACGTAAGAGAAGACCATGTGATAAGGTACCTTTCAAGTACCGAAGGACTCGCTTAAGAGCACCCCAATCAAGCTCCGTTGGAGTAGCCATTCATTGCGCAAATCTATTAACGGCAAATGCTATATATATCGGAGCGGTTAAAGCAAGGTACTGAAGTGCCCCAATGACATCCCGATACTCCTTGGCATCAGCAAGAGAGGAGTACGTAAGGGTCGAGGAGGTGGACGCCATGCACGGGTGTGGCAAGTGGCTTGGGACATCCATTTTAAGTGGAGCAAGAATGTCACAGATATACTTGTGTTGAGACAAGAACAAACCTTCACGACAACGGAAAACCTCAGCACCCAGAAAGTAGAATAACTCACCAAGGTCATTAACCGAAAACTTGGAGCCCAATTGCGCATTAAGTGGCACAATTAAAAGGGACAATTACTCGTGATAATAATATCATCAACATATACCAAGACATAGATCAAATCTGAATCCTGAGAGTAAACAAAGAGAGAAACATCAAATTTGGTTTGTAAGAAGCCAAGAGAGCCAATAGCAGAACTCAACGCAAGATACCAAGCACGAGAGGCTTGCTTAAGGCCATAGATTGATTTCTTGAGATGACAGACATGCGACGGAAAGTTAGAGTGTGAGAACCCTAGAGGTTGAGACATATACACATCCTCAAGAAGATCACCATGAAAAAAGTCATTACTCACGTCAAGTTGACGAAAAGGCCATGACTTTATAACTGCAAGAGACAGAATTGTACGGATCGTGGCAAGCTTGACAATCAGACTGAACGTCTCCTTAAAATTGAGGCCCTCATGTTGATGAAATCCTTTAACAACAAGGTGAACCTTGTACTTGTTAATAGTGCCGCTAGGATGACGCTTGATTCGAAAGACCCATTTGGATCCAATTATATTCTTGCCAATCGGATGAGGAACAAGATGCCATGTATCATGCTTCATAAGTGTTGTATATTCTTCAGCCATGGCTGCACGCCAATTTGGATCCTTGATAGCATCGCTGACACAGGTGGGCTCAAGAGGACCGTTAACTGGATGTTTTGTTACAAGATTAAGCTGTTTAGGCTTAAACTTGTTATTCAATGGACGTGTGTTCATGCGATGGGTGCGATGCGGTCAGGTGACAAGAAAGGTGGTTTAGAAGATGTCGATTCATCAGCGGAAGAAGGTGAAGAGGATGAACTGGAGGACGGCTCAGGCAAGCATGGTGCAGCAACCAGGGGATGGCGCGACTTGTCAGATCGTGTGGCAAAGATGCGATCAACGTCTAATTATGCCACAGTCCTGCACTGGATTCTAGAATATTGAGGCGCGATGTGTTTGATGGCACACTTGGTCGTGCGACATTCTGATTGTGGCGCTCTAAATGCTCGATAAGAAGTCACGGTTGGAGGTGCAACATGAAGAATAAAAAGAGATGGTTGAGCAGACAAAAACATAAATGGAGACACAGAGGAAGCAAGAGAAGCACCCGGAAATTCATTCTCAACAAAGATAACATGGCGAGAAACAAAAACTCTGCCTTATTCTGCATCATAGCAACGATATGCACTCTTAGAGATGGAGTACCCAACAAAATTACAAGCACAAGAAGGAGCATTGAGTTTACCCGGAACATGAGGTCGCAACCACGTAAACAAAGGCAACGACAAGTTCGTAACTTCAAGTAATTCAGTGGATGACCAAAAAGAATATCAAAAGGAGAATCCTTGCAAAGAACTGGCATAGGAAGGCGTTTAGAGAGATACACTGCAATAGCAAACGCAAAGTCCCAAAAAGACGGAGGCCAATGCGCATGCTGATGTAGAGTGCGGCCTAGAGAAACCACTTGGCGATGATGGCGTTCAACAGTACCATTCTGTTGAGGTGTGTGTTGTGTAGTGGTAAGCCAACTAAGACCAGTCTCAGAAAGATAAGACCTCAAGGCAACAAATTCTCCTCCATTATCAGAATAAAAATTCTTAACACTGAAACCAAACTGTGTCTCAACAATTCGACGAAATTGCCGAAATGATGGGAGAACCTGAGACTTGTGAGATAAAGGATAAAACCAACAATACTTGGAGTAATGATCAACACGTAACAAGTAATAACGATTTCTATCAATAGAAAAAACCAAACATAGACCCCTCACATCCTCATAAACATAACGCATAAGATGAACAAATTGTAAAGAACTCGTAGGAAATGGCAACTGAGTACTTTTATTTAAATGGCAAAAACAACAAATCGTAGCATTCTTAGAAGTGAAATTACATGGTAAATCAAACTTCTTAATAATCAAATAACTAATAACATCAGAAGGATGTCCTAAACGACAATGCTAAATATCTCGATTTGTCCTAACTCCCCAAAATGCCATAGGTGATGGGTCGACTGTGGTAGGAATCGTGAGGCGATAAACTCTATTAGTGCAAACTCCACGCAACAGTTTTGCTTCTGTAACCCATTCCTTAACACAAAAATGAGACGCAAAGAAATCAAGGGTTACATTATTAGCCAAGGTAAATTGATGAAATGATTAGATATTTCTCTTCGAGGACGGAGCACACAAAATAAGTGAGGTATCAAAACGACGATCAAATAGATTAAAAGAAGCAGAACCAGTATGTGAAATTGGCAAACCCAAACCACCTCCAATGACAATCTCATCAGTACCATCATACTAAGAAATGAATAGAAAGATTTCGAAGATCAGAGGTAAGGTTGTGGTTAGCACCAGAATCAACCAACCAAGTGTTTTGATCTTGAGGGGGCGAACGCGGGGTCGCGGCCAAGTTGGCAAGAGGTTGCTAGAGCATACGACAAGTATGAGCTCCATGACCAAATATGCCACAGATTTGGCACGTGATATTAAGACGATTGCTGGAAGAACCCTGACGACCATTATTTCGAGAAGTTGGGGAATTGGTAGAGCCATTGCGCTAGCCACCACGGCCATTTGAACGACCACCCGAGCGATTGTTGTTGTTGTTACGACCACCAGAGTTGCCACGAGACTGATTGGAGGGAACGCCGGCGGTGTTTGCGGTATCAACCAACGAATGGTTGTGTGCATCAAGAAGGTTGACGCACGTTTCATGTGCAACTAATTTATCATGCAACTGCGCGAAGGTGAGAGATTAATACCGAGCATTGATCTGAGTGGTAATATCACAGTAGGCAGCACCAAGACCATTGAGAACATAGAGAGTGACATCATCGTGGGAAAAGGATGATCAATGATCGCCAATTTATCCGCTTTAATTTCATCTTAGTAAGTTGAAGGAACTCAGTAACGGTGCGAGAGCCGATGGTCATAGCGGAGAGGGACTGATTCAATCGCATGACATGAGAACGAGATTTGCTGGCATAAGTCCTCTTTAGGTTTGCCAAGCCTGGGCTGAGGTCTTGGCATCAAAGATCAACCCAATGATATCATGAGAGACAGAAGCGAAGAGGGCAAACACGATGAGTGAATCTTGTCGGGTCCAATAGTTGCACGCTGCAATAGATTCCAGAGAATCACCCAAAGGAGGGCACGGATACGAACCATCCAGAAAGCCAAAGAGGCCATACAATAAAACAGATCGCGACACTAAGCATTCTAGGACATGTAGTTGCTAGAAGTAAGTTGCAAGGACATATACGTGTGTGCAACAATAGGCATAAGATGGTCAAGAGGAGGACCAGTTGGTGACACCAAAAAATGAGAGGAGGTCGTCCGCATAACGAGAAGAGAAGCAACGATCGACGGTGGTGCGGCGACAACGGCGACGACGTTAATATTAGGGTTAAGGTTTGATGAATCCTCAAAAGACATCGTAGGATCTTTTTCTCGTTAGCGATATTTTTCTGCCGATAACATATAAGAATTATAAGTGAATGATTATATTAATCACAACCTGTGGTATTTGCAAAGTAAAAAATTCTTAAAAGAGGGAAGATCCTAAACTAAATACAAGAAAATATCCCAAATGATATATACTAAATACAAGGAAATATCCTAACCAATCATACAAGGAAATATCCTAAAGATAAATACTAGGGAATATTCTTAATAGGTATTTCAGTACGATAAATGATATAGACAGACCAAAATCCCTAATTCGAGAGCATAAATTAATTGTTTTCTAATATACCCTATATTTATCGAACTTTATCTTCCTTTTTAATTTCCATCAAATAATTACCGAATCTTTGAAACTAAGAAAGAAATCTATTCCCTCTTATTTATAAATGAAAATACAATCTTTTTATGAATTGACCATATCACTAGAACTATTATTCCTCTCTAGATGTGGATAGGATTTTTTTTTTTTTGTGATTTAACACGTTTTTTTTAAATAAGACAATATAATTCAAAAGCACAAGGAATGCTACAATTTATTAAGTCTTTTAACCAAGTCGAAAAAGAACAAAAAAAAGCAGGAATACCTTGGACGCCTATTAATTAATTATTTCGTAGGCATCACTTGATATAAGATTTGGTTCAAACGAAGAGGTTAACTCACAAATTTAAAAACAAACAAAAACAATTAAATTACAAGAACCACATTCCAGTTGAAAGATAAAATTAAAAGAACAAAGAATAAAAGTAGGATTATTTTGCTTATTAAATTGATGACATTTTCTGGACCAGTATGTGGCAATAATAAAAAGATATATGACATTACAGTAGAATATATTTTTTTTGTAAAGTAAAACAGATGATATTCTTTTGCTCTATTTATATATTGATATTAAACAAAAATAAAAATAATTAATTCAAGCCCACAATAATATTGTGAAAAGAATTTCGTTGGATTGGAAATAAATTCTACACGAGTACATATAAGAATAATATTTATTTATTTATTTTCGAATGTGTTTCATGCATATGTATGTTAGGTAATTATCAATCATCATGTCTTTAGTACAATACAAGATTCGCAGTATTAGCTACCGCAAATTAACTACCGAAATTCCGTAGCTAGTCATTAGCTACGTAATATCCGTAGCTAATGCGTGTACTGACGGAATTTTCGTAGCTAAACTTTAGGGCAGCCAAAATTCATACCATTAGCTACCAAAATCTATAGCTACTAATATTCATACCATTAGCTACCAAAATTCGGTAGCAAATGCGGGGTAAAATGGACAAGCTAAATTGGTAAGTTAGCGACGGAATTACGGTAGCTACTAATATTCATAAAGTTTTCGGTAGCTACTAAAATTCATACTATTAGCTACCAAAATTCGGTAGCAAATGCGGGTTAAATGGGCAAGCTAAATTTGTAAGTTAGTGACGAAATTTCAATAGCTAACTCGACAGTAGCTATCGAAAATCGGTAGCTAATTTTCAAAGTTGTGACGATGGAAGTGGCAACGAAACTTCGGTTACTAATGCTAGCGACGGGAATTTGGTAGGAAAGGGCCTTATTTGCTACCGAAATTCGGTAGTGAGTCATTAGCGACGCGATTAGTAGCTACCTAAAATTAGCGACGGAATTGCGGTAGCTAATGATCATTAGCGACCGCATTTGGGTCATTAGCTACTGAAAATGCAGTAGCTAATGACCAAAAATCTTGTGGTGGTAGGGCTGTGCAAAGTGTACCGAAAAGATCGTATCAAATGGTAATCGAATCAGTGGAACGATATTTTTACCGAATCTATTAAACTTATTCGGCAAACGATCACATCTCAAGTGTTGAATCATCATTTGATTTCGAAATTGGTACGAGGGGTCGGTAATCGTAAACAAAATTAGCTCAATTAAATATTAAATATTTAGATCAATATTAGCTAATAAAAAAATGAAATATTAAACAAACATGCATGAGCCATCACATAAATAAGATATGAAATGTGATATATTGATGATAGGTATAAAGTGGAACTCAAAAACAAAAGTCAAAATTCTAGAGATGCGACTTTTAATATTAATATTACTTTATTTATAAGCTCAACATCAACACTGGAGAACTTGGATAAAAGAATATGAGCTGAAGATTGTGGACATATGGAGAGTTCAAATGAAAGCATGAGACCCCCCATGGTGGAAGACAATCATGAGACTAAGGGATGACATGAGAAGGCTAATATGAACTCTCTATCTACTCCATGAGTGGCTTTTATACACTGGGCGGTAGTGCACAGGAGCGTAGCAACTAAAGATAGACTTGCTAGGTTTAATATGATTACTAAAAAGAATTGCAGCTTGTGCAACAAAGCTGATGAAACACTGGATCATTTGTTCTTCCAATGTCCTGTGGTAAAACCTGTTCTTATGACCATGATGAGGGCAGTAGGGATGTATGCTCAGGAAATGTAGCTAAGGAATTGGGTGGAAATGTTCAACTGATCCACCAGAAATAAGAGCCATGTGTTCCAAGTGAGAGCAGCAATGTTAGGTTACATAATAGATGGAATCTTGAGATGGAGAACCACATGATATTTGAACCAAAAAAAAACTAATACCTCTCAACACCCTTTGCAAGGAGACTGCAGGAGAGTTACATGTGAGAATCACAAATAAGATTTGCAAGAAACCTAATAGATTCACCAGAACATATTGTCCAATCTAGAAAGGATCCAAATATTATAAACGTTATATTTTGTTAAATATTTGGCTGTTACACTTGATCTTAGCAGGTAAGCCAGAGAGCATAGACTACATGGAACAGTGACATGGTGGCAAGTTCATCAAGGTACCTTCTCTTCTCTCCTCCTCCCCCCTCCTGAAAGAGTGATGAATCAATACTGAGCTGTTGTCCTGATAGCAACCATAGTCTACTAGAAAATACCTGGAGAGTACAGTCACATGCATGTCCTGAAGCTGTAATGAAGGTGGTATAGCTATATATTTTGTAGACCTGGGGGTCATGAAATCATAGATATGGTTAGAGGTTTTACACGAGTCGTAGACTTAGGCTAGATCTGTGTATTCCTCGGCTAGATAGTGTATTGTTTTGTTCTTGAATAGATCGAGTATCTTGTTATCGGTGTTATCTTGAGGGATGCCCCTCGTATCTCTGTATGGCACTCTTTCAGGTATATATATATATATATATATATATATATATATATATATATATATATACCTTTCGTGCAAAAAACAATATTACTTTATTAATGAATTATAATGTGTTCTGAGTTTTATTTATTTCATACAATTTCACTTGGTATTTGTCATGCTCTAAGACTATGAATTGATTATTGATCATTGATCCTTAGTTTTATTGATTTTATATTTTAATTTGTGATGGACATTAATTTTTGATATTGTATTTATGAATATTAATTGTGTATCCTTATTTGTTTATTTATTTCATGTTTTTCATGCTATAATTCTTGATTTTAAAGGATCTATGTTATCGAATTTTTATTGTTAATCGTTGAAAAAAATAATTCAAATAAAATTTGGTAAAAAATACCGAATCATTTGATAATTACCGTATAGTGCAAGGTAATTATCGTACCAAATGATTTTGATTTCGCAAACGATATTGATTTTAAAATTATCGAACCAAATCTCATTTCTAATATACGGAATCATTGGTACTGTAATACAGAATCACACAGTCCTAGTTTTTGGAGAACAAGACAATTAAGGAATTAAAAAAAAAGAAAGATGAATTAGTTAGCAAATTATACAAAAACTGCTCTGAATTTAGGGATTTTGCTCTGAATATATCGGCTCCCTTTCAGTACTTTAAGCTCAATGATCCAACAATGTGTTATGAAAAAGAAAATACCACACCCTAAACTACACCATCTTCCATATCTTGCCACATAAACTAAAAAATGTGAAAATTAGCACCTCGCTCAACATTTGAAAATATCTGCAATCGCCTCTCGTAATCCTCGACTTTCTACATAATGTTGTTTGAAAGATGTCATCTCGTATTTTGCACGAACTTATGATAAGCCT
Source organism: Linaria vulgaris (assembly GCA_948329865.1). Taxonomy (NCBI): domain Eukaryota; kingdom Viridiplantae; phylum Streptophyta; class Magnoliopsida; order Lamiales; family Plantaginaceae; genus Linaria; species Linaria vulgaris. Next base: position 5,565,512 of record OX415249.1, on the reverse strand, counting down.
GAGAGTATTTTCACTCCCATAAATAGAAGTTATCTGGATCTCAAGCGATTTAGAAAACTACCCCTAACCTTAAATTATCCATAACTCTTCACATTCCTAATATAAAGAGGACAAATTTAAAAATCAATCAAAATGTTAGACCTAATCCTTTTCCTTTATAGTATTGTTGATACACAACTATATACATTGTACAAGCTCACTATATATATACTACTCATAAACATGTATGCCATCTATCATTAGTATAATTGCTTAATAAATCTATGATCGATAATAGCACTTGAAAGATCGTAGATCTATCCTACTTATTATAGAATGCATTTGAACTTGACAGAAGTCGCAACTGCACTTATAGGTAGAACAGATTACTGTATTTTTATGCTTTAAAACCATTTTTTGTACACCAGCCTTGCAGATTCTTTTGTCATCACAGTGGTGTTTGAAGAGGGCAGCCAGTTGTAGGTGGAGAGCTTGTGAAGTACAACACTTAAGGAGGTCAGCTTTGTTGTTGGAAAACTGTCATTCCATTTCCTTGTCAGTCCACCAGTGAGGTTAGTGATCACCTCATCCATGCTAGGATCCTCAGTCTCCTCAGGGTCAGGAAGTCCCCAAGCCTCATTGATCACAGAGGGGCTAATGTCATAGACATTCATCCTGACCCAAGCTTTGCCAAACTTGGGAGAGTCCTGGTGGCACACCCATTGAGAGAGGTTCATGTAGAACTCTCTGATCACATCAGGGACATATGATGACTGGTTCATCAAAGAGCCCAACACCCCTCTAGCTTCAAGCAGCTTAAACAACCTATTTTCTTTGAACATTTCCTCATCAATGTTTCTCCTAGTGTGAATCACCCTGGCTTGATAAGCCTCCCACACTTCTTCTGCCTCAGCAGACACATAAAAGCCAGAATAAGGCTTCTTGGGATACTCCTCCTTAAGCAGATCAAAGTATTCATCTGATATTGGAGTAACATCAGCAGAGTCATCACCTACCTGTAGGCCTTCATCCTCAACTTCCTCCTCAACTTCCTCCTCTTCTTTATCCTCTTCCTCCTCTTTTTCTTCTTCTGACTCAGACTCAGAAGCTTCAACCATCACCTGCTTTCCCTTTCTTTTCTTAGCAGCAGTAGATAAGTCTGTGAGAGTCAGACTCTCTTCTTCTTCTCTCTCAACCTGTTCAGGTTGACTGTCATCCTCTTCACCAGCATCTTGGTTACCCTCAGTAGTAACCCCCTCAGCCACAGTCTCCTCAACCTGATCATCCTCCTCAGGAAGAGTCTCCATCTCATCAGCAGTATCCTGCTCAGCCACTTCCTCAGCAACCACAGATTCATCCCCAGCATTACCCTTAGGGACCTCATGCACCACCCCAGACTCACCCACAACAACACCCGGGGCCTCGTTCTCCCCCTCAATACCAATAACAGTAGTATCAGGTATATCCAGAGCAGGGTTAGCCATCATTACCTCGTTTTTAGGGTTGGTGGGAGTGGAGGTTTGCTCAGAAGTTGCTGGTGTTGAATCAACATCACCCTTCGCTGCTTTCTTGCCCTTAGGCCGTTGATAAGTGGATTTCCTCTTTGGTGCGGCGGTGGTAATGGCTTCAGCACTTGCACTTCTGGTCCTGCGGCGTCTAGGTTGCACCATCTGTTCGGCAGCAGCTGCAATTGTGTCAATGGAAGACTTGCGTGCCATTGTTAGAGTGAATTTAGAGAAGAAAAATCGAAACTTGATTTTGCAGAGAGAGTTGTTTTTGCAAAAAAATTGAGCGCGTACACAGTAGAAGGAGATTAGGGCAAATTATACAATTATCAGCTGAAGAGTAGAGATAGTGGTGTTGTAACATGTTACCAACATAATCGGACCACTGTCACACGATCATACCCATGTTCACCTTACCACGTGTCAGTGTTTGATTAACTCGTAACCAGAGCGGTCTTCAAACCTGAAAACTTATAAGTTACAATGTTTCAATGTTGGACTAACATTGGTAAGTTAACATCAGGGAGGAAAGTTGTAGGTGCAGGGCTTCATCCAAGGCAGCATCATGTGAGAGCGTGAGATATTCCTGTAAACTAATCTGAACCCTCACCCAAGTATATAGGTACAAAGACATAGGTTAAGATCATCAGTATGAGTAAGTAACTCATCAAACAGAAAAACACAGAGTGGATATACATATCTAGGGAAAAGATGTTCCCATAGCATAGAAGATCACAAAATATAGTATTTTACCTGTAGTGAGTCACCCACAAAGTATGCCTCAACACATGATTCCTAGGATTACTACTCCTCCTAAGCCCAAACCGACACAAGGAAAGACTAAATGCAGAACTAGAAGAATGCAACCATGTTATATCAACATTGGGAGATAGTAACCACGTATATACAACTTTACTGACTGGAATCAGGACAATCAATTTTTCTTTATTTGTGAACTCCGTTGAACAAAAGCTAATGAATGTAAAAGAACAGTTTCATCACTGAATGTGGGCAGCACAAGACCCCACACACCCCAGCAACTTAACCATCAGCAACAGATTAGGCAAGTACAAAGGAACTAAATGAAGACAATACATTTATCATATACTTCTCCACCCCAACTCCTCATGCATACTTGTTTTCCAACCTGTATACAAGCGAAATACCAAGTGAACAATTCTACTGAATGCAAGCAGTCGAAACTTCAAAACACCCAGTAGTAAAGATCACTATCATGCATAACCTTAGCCATAGACAAAACACAAAAATAAGCACAACTGAATGACAATGAAGCTTTCAACATCATGTACCCCAGCTTCTCTTCATGCTTTGTTTAACCTAACATGGATAAGTCACAACTGAATAACATCACAGTAGTGAGCTCTGTGTACCCCAGCTTCTCCCATATGTTAGGTTAACATTCACAAACTAACAACAGAGTTCTTAATTTTTCAAACCTTTTAATATGTACCTGTCCACCAGTTAGCTCAGCTATTCATACAGGTAACCACACAACCCAACAGAATTTCTAACAAAGATGCAATATGCAAGAAAGAAGAATGCAGAAAGGTAACAAAAAGAATTACAGATACACCACAACCAATAACCAGTGCTAGACAGTGGTGTTATGTCAACACTGGTGTACTAACATCCCTAGACGATGCACATGCCAAGAGAATTCCTCAAAATGAAGAACCTCTCAGAATCTAAGGGTTTAGTGAACATATCAGCAAGCTGATTGTTGGTTTCAATGTGTTCAATATCAATGAGCTTATCTTCTACAATGTTTCTCAGAAAGTGATGTCTTATGTCAATATGTTTAGTTATGGAGTGTTGCACAGGATTCTTAGACATGCTTATAGAACTAAGATTATCACAAAACATAAGTAAGGTATCACTGTCTAACCCATAATCCAGTAGCATGTGTTTAAGCCATACTAACTGAGTGACACAACTGCCTGCTGCTATGTATTCAGATTCAGCAGTGGAGAGTGACACACAATTTTGCTTTCTACTGTACCATTAGACCAAGTTGTTCCCCAGATGAAAACATCCTCCACTTGTAGACTTCCTGTCATCAGTGTCACCTGCCCAGTCTGAGTCACTGAACCCTACAAGATTGGTGTTAGTGTCATAGGAATACCATATACCAAGGGCCAAGGTGCCAGAAATGTATCTAAGAATTCTCTTCACAGCAATCAGATGAGACTGCTTTAGACATGCCTGGTACCTAGCACAAACACAAACAGAGAACATTATATCTGGCCTTGAAGCAGACAAGTAGAGTAAGCTTCCTATCATTGAACGGTACAATGTTGGATCAACATTGGCACCAATAACATCCCTGGATATCTTCACATATAAAGACATGGGAGTCTTGCAAGGCTTTGAATCCGCCAATTCAAACCTTTTCACCAAATTCCTTGCATACTTTTCCTGACATAGGAAAATCCCATTACCTGTTTGTTTTACTTGAAGACCAAGAAAGAACGTTAATTCTCCCATCATACTCATCTCAAACTACCCTGTCATTGATTCAACAAATTTTTCTAGAATAGAATTGTTAGTTGATCCAAAAACAATATCATCTACATATATTTGAGCTACACAGACATGAGAATCTTTCTTCAAGACAAACAGTATTCTATCTCCACCACCTCTAACAAAACCAAGACTTAAAAGGAATTTTGTAAGCCTTTCATACCATGCTCTAGGTGCTTGTTTAAGACCATACAGTGCCTTTTCAAGCTTGTACACATGGTTTGGATACTTAGGATCTGTGAATCCCTTTGGTTGTTCAACATATACTACCTTATCAATCAGCCCATTCAGAAACGCACCCTTTACATCCATTTGGTATAGTTTTATCTTAAGACAACATGCTATGGCTAGAAGTAACCTAATAGATTCAATCCTAGCAACTGGAGCAAATGTCTCATCAAAATCTACACCTTCAATATGTGTGTACCCCTGAGCAACTAGTCTAGCTTTGTTTCTAACTATAACCCCTTCCTCATTACTCTTGTTTTTAAATATCCACTTTGTCCCTATTACATTAACATTAGGTGGTCTAGGTACAAGTATCCAGACATTGTTCTTAGTAAACTGTAATAGTTCATCATGCATGGCATTAATCCAAAAGTTATCAAGAAGGGATTCATTCACATTCTTAGGTTCTATGGTGGAGACAAAACATGAGGCATTATCAACAGTATAGGTGAAGTTCATACAAACACACAGTTTTACCATATCTCTATAGTCAAGTCTTTCTCTGTTTCGTGTCCTTACCCGTTCAGTGAGTTCACCTATTACCTGGGATGCTGGATGATTTTTCTGAATCCTAGTTGGGGGATCTCTTCTAGGTTCAGAGGCAACTTCATGTTCTGAGTCAGAATCCTCTGCTGTTAGTCTAACATCAGATATTGCTGGTGTTAGTCTAACATCGCTCCCTGACTCCTGTTCAGTGTTTCCAACTTCCAGTTCCAATGTTGGTGTAACATTGTCAGGAGTAACATTCTCGGTTTCCACTGTTGGTTTAACACTGGGAACTGAGATGTCACCAGTACATGTATCAAGAGTGAAATCATCAAACACAACATTCACTGATTCCTGAATTGTCTTCAATCTAAGATTGTAGACCCTAAAGTAAGTACTATTGGCTGAGTATCCTACAAAGATGCATTTTTCACTTTTAGAATCAAATTTACTTAGATAATCCCTGTCATTAAGTAGATAACAATCACATCCAAATTCATGGAAATATGCAACATTTGGTTTTAAACCCTTCAAGAGTTCATATGGAGTCATGTTAGTTCCAGGTCTAAGATACACCATGTTACTAAGGCTTCAGCCCAGAGTCTTTTGGATAAATCCTTAGCATTGAGCATAACTCTGGCCATCTCTTGAAGAGTCCTGTTCTTTCTCTCAGCAATCCCATTCTGCTGAGAAGTCTTAGGAGCTGAAAATTCATGGAAAATACCTTTAGCATTGCAGTAGTTATCAAAACTAGCATTTTCAAATTCTTTACCATGATCAGACCCAATCTTAGTCACAGTGGAGCCATACAAGTTTTTAATACTAGCACAAAGAATTTTGAACTGATCAAAAGCTTCTAACTTTTCTTTAAGAAATTTTACCCATGTGTATCTAGAGAAGTCATCTACAATCACAAAGGCATGTCTCTTCCCACTGACGCTACTTACCTCAATTGGACCCATTAAGTCCATGTGCAACAATTCAAAACACCTACTAGATCTAGGGTTAGCATTCTATACCTGTAGAGGTGTATGAACTGCTCTTGTTTGCTTACCTTTGAGGCAATCACCACACACAAGCTTACCTGGACAAGACAGCTTTGGTAAGCCTTTTACCGCATCAACTTTCTGTAATTTCTCAAGGTTTCTGTAGTGAGCATGTCCAAGTTTCCTGTGCCATATAGAAGCCTCATCTATCTTGGCATGGAAATATTCTGCTTCCTCATGGGCTAGGTAGCAGTTATCTTTGGATCTAGTACCTGTCATCACAAGAACATTGTCACTATCATAAACATCACAAGATACTTTGTCAAATGTAACCAGTAAGTCATCATCACACAGCTGACTGATACTGATTAGATTTGCCTTTAACCCATCTACCAACAACACATCCTTCAAGGGAGGGAATCCATCAACATCCAGTGTCCTCTTGCCAATGATTTTTCCTTTGGTGCCTCCTCCATATGTCACTGTTCCAGCATTCAAAGGTACCATTTGCTTAAGATTCTCTTTGTTGCCTGTCATGTGTCTTGAGCATCCACTATCGAAGTACCATTTACCTGAAAGGTTAGAGTACACAGCAAAGAAAACAACATTGCATACAACTTTAATCTTAGGGAATTTAGCCTTTTCTATCCAAGTCCTACTTTTCTGTCCTGCACCTAATGTTAGTCTAACATCAGAACATGTTGTAGAATTAACATTGGACACAGAGGCTGTTTTCTTACCACATTCTTTTATAAATTTTCTACAGAATGGTTTAATGTGGCCTGGTTGAAAACAGTACTGGCAGATAAATGTAGGTTTACTTTTTACAATGTTAATGGTTCCTGTACTCACATTATCAGATTCTTTAACAAAGCTTGTAGTTAGATAGGCAGAATTAACATTTGAAGAGGAAGGTTTCTCAACAAATCCTAGACCACATGTACCCGAGTTACTCATGTTCAGTACCTCATCAAGTTTAGAAGTACCTCCATTCCATTTGGCTATGATCTGTGAATCCTTTTTGAGTTTCTCCTTTACCTCTTTCAGCTCAGCTTCAGCTTTGTGAAGATCTCTTTCATAGAGTTTCAACATGTTCTTCAAACATTCAATGTCATGCTTATGTGATTCGTTTTTCTTCACGGGTCTGACATTCTCTCTCTCAAGTCTGAGAAAGGTTGTATGTAGGTCATCAAGAATTTCCTCCTGGGACATCTCATATTCATTGAAGTACTCTTCTTCAAGATCAACTGAGCCATGAAAACAACCAAAGTTAGTATCATCACAATCAGAGAGTATGTCATGGTGAACCTGTGTCTCACAGCTGTTCTAGTCTCCAAAAAATATCTCCTTCTTTGCTGGTGGTTCTCTAATATTGGAGTAACATTGAGATTCTTGGCAGTTTCTGGAGTCTTCTCCTGACCAGGTGATCCGAGTGCAGAGCGCAGCAGTGTTGATTTCCTCTGATTGTTCATCACCACTTGTTCTTGATTCGAAGTCTCCTTCATTGAAGTCATCTACACAGACCCAATGAGAATTCCCTCTTGTTCTGAGGGTGTTAGCACATTCATGTTTAAAGTGACTATACCCCTTACATTCATAACACTGGACATCTTTTAATTTCTCAGCATCTTGAGGAGTGCTCTTAGATGCCATGTATTTTACAAACTTTGGGGGCAATTTCTTATAACTAACGGCAGCATTACTGGGTTGTTTTTCTTTACTTTTATCTTTGTAACCCAATTTACTAAACTTCCTAGTGATGTTACCATAGTTAGAAGAGATCAACTCATATTCATCCTCATCACTCCCTGTAGACTCTGAGCTAGTACCTATTAAGGCTAAAGCAAGTTGTTTACTGGACTTTCCTAGGAATTATAGTTCAAATTATTTTAGAGTGTTCATCAATGTTTGAAAGTCCATGTTGGCCAGATCTCTAGACTCATTCATAGCAATTCTTTTGACAGTAAATTTTGAAGAGAGTGTTCTAAAATCTTTATAGACCATGGTTTGATTTGGGATGATAAAACCTAAGTTTTGACATCGATTAGCAATATCTAAAAGTTTCTCAAAATAACTATCAATGCTTTCATCCTCACCCATCTCTATCTTCTCAAACTCCCTCAAAAGTTTTCTATATTTAGAGTCCCTCACAGCCACACCACCCTCACAATGTAATTCAAGAACTTCCCATGCAGCTTTAGCAGTAGAGCAAGTTTGAATAAGTTTGAACATATGATTACCTACCTAGCTAAAAATAGCATTGAGTGCCTTTTCATTGAAGTTGCAGAGAGCAATTTCGTTGGCTGTCCATTGTCCTCTTGAATATCCGCTTTGTACCAATGATATTTACTTTATCAGGTCTAGGTACTAGTTCACATACGTCATTCCTTTCGAACTGATTCAGTTCCTCTTGCATAACTTCAATCCATGCTTCTTCCAATAGTGCCTCCTTGACATTTTTGGGTTCAATTATGGAGGTGTAACTGACAAACCGCACCATTTGGTCATACCGTTTGCGTGGAATATCTCGTGTGCGAATGCCCTCACTCATCTCACCAATGACAACCTCGGGTGGGTGGTTTCTTTTAATGTGAGGTGGTGCCTCTAGAGGTTCAGTTATTTCACTTATCTCTGGCGGTGAGACACCTTCTCTTATTACTTTAGAAGCGGTTGCAACTTGGGGTTCAACAGAATCATTTGCAACTTGAATGGGCTTCTTGGACATATTTGGCAGTCGTTCATCCTCCTTTTCTACCAGCTCCGTGATTTTGACTTCTGAGGAGGTTGCAGTGAAGTCCCTATAGTCATCAAATTCAACGTTAGAAGACTCCACTACAGTTTGGGTACGAACATTAAATATGCGATATGAATGACTATTGTGAGAGTAACCTACAAATATTCCCAGATCAGACTTGGGTTGGAACTTACCTCTAGGTTCTCTATCATTGAGTATGAAATTGTGGATCGGGTTGATACATTGTTGTTGTTAACTTAACACTGGAGAGTTAACAGAAGATTTGCAACGTTGTTAACTCAGCGATGTAACTTTAACAACAGAGCTGAAGAATAGTGCAGCGGAATAAACAAACACCAGTTTTAAGAAGTGAATATAGAATTATATTAACTTCCAAGCCTTAGGCAAAATAACCCGTGAAGGTTTTAACAAATGTCGTTCTCTCAATTCTCAAGCTCCTCACTCTTAAATTGATTGAACTAAGCAAAGCACACAAGAATTGCTTCGTATATTTCTAACAGCTCCTCACTCTTATATCTATCATAACAATTCACAAACTTTGCTAAAGCAAGACAACACTCAACAACTGTAAATTAATCTCTCGGATTGATTGGCTCTTGTCTCGTGTTTGTCTTGATGTACTTCACACCTATATATAGGGTCTTGATCTTCGACTTCAAGGTGTGTTGTACACGGTTGGTAATTCTCCTTGTTTCCTTCTTGAACTCTTCTTCTTTGTTCTCGCAGTCCTTCTTGAATAATAGTTCCTTCGTTAGTGATCTAACTAGGGAAAGACTCCTTCTTCAAATCAGGACTTGAACTTGGAAAGTATTCCTAGTTCCACTCGAGCTCTTCTTTCCTTGTAGAGTGGTTTGCGTAATTAATGAAACTTTCCTTCTTGGAAACTTGAGCGTCCAACCTATGCCAAGTTTGTTTCCTGAATAATAATCAAAGATAATTACAACTGTGGAACTCAGTTAGTTAAGTGAATAAGGCAAAACAATAATGAAGAAATTAATTAAGATTGTAAATCGGATTCTGCTCCAGCAATGTTACTCTAACATTGACTTCTCAATGTTAAACTAACATTGACAGAATACCTGCACTTTCAATGTTAAACTAACATTGACAGAATACCTACAATTTCAGAGTACAAAGCAAGCACAACCAAATACGTGAAAATGTTTAACATTTGGACGCTTACCTTTCCATAGCTCATATGCAGTTTTAGTTGTACCTGGGCGCAGATACACTCGGTTCGTAACATAGCATGCAGTATTTACTACTTCTGCCCAGAACTTAAGTGTCAATTTCTTCGAGTTTAGCATAACTCGGGCCATTTCAATCAGGGTTCTGTTCTTTCGCTCCACTACGCCATTTTGTTGTGGTGTTATCGGGGATGAGTACTCATGAAATATGCCTTTGTTTGAACAAAAATTATTGAAACTGGAATTTTCAAATTCCTTCCCATGATCGCTACGGATCCTTTTGACTACACACACAAATATATATCGTTTGCGTGAGATGCTTTCTTTCTGAATGGGTCCTATTAGATCCATGTGGAGGAGTTCAAGGATTCTTACTGAAGGGGTGTGTTGCAACACTGCATGGTTTACTTTCTTCTGTTTCCCCTCAAGACATGATCCACATTTCTCAAGGGGTTTTGGTCCAAGCTTAGGCAGACCTCTCACACTTTGGCTGCTGGAAAAGTGAGAAAGAGCCTTGAAATTGATATGACCAAGTCTTTGGTGCGAGAGATCTGCAAGATTATCTGTGCTAAAGTTGCAAGCTAGAGATCTAATGGCAGAGTTACAGTTTACCATAGTATAGCAAGTTTCAGCACTCTTAGTCCCTGTAGAACCCTGTTTTGATTCTGATCTACAACCTCACATTCATCTTTGGTAAAACGAACATACATGTCGTTATCACACAGTTGACTAATACTGATAAGATTAGCATGCAATCCATCAACATAGAAAACATCTTTAAGTTTAGGAAAGCCTTTCACATTCAGTGTTCCTTTTCCAGGGATCTTTCTTCGGTTTCCATCACCAAACACCACATCGCCTTTTCATTCGTAAACGAGGTTGGTCAGGATGCTCTTATCTTCTGTCATGTGCCTGAAACAACCACTATCATAGAACCAGGAGTTAGACGAAGATGTATGTTGAGATGTGGAATTACAGGCTGTAAGGCATGTAAGATTGCTAGGTGATTTTTTAACCCAAACTTGTTTCATTGGTGTGTCTGTTGCAACAGACATTGTTGTTCCAGTCCTTTTGACTTTCTTCTTCCTGCGGCTCCTTCTTTTCTTCTTGGTTTCTACACCAGTCTTGATGGGATGAGACATGTGTTGTGATTCCCATAGTTGGTAGCAGTAAGGCCTTATGTGCCCTTGTACTCTGCAGTGGTGGCAAGTTGGAACAAAGCGTCCTTTTGCAAATCTGTTGACAGAGTTATGATTAGTTAATGGAATGAATGAGTTGCGACTAGGAAGTACCTGAGCCTGAGGAGGTTGGATCTAGTTGTAATTTAGCGAAATTTCCACTCCTTTGGACATGGTGATCTTTGTATCTCCCAGGAACTTGGGATACACTGGGTCATAGTATCCTAGCCTAGTCTTTCCAATTGCGACTTTCTGAATATCTAGTACTTCCACCAGTTTTTCAGTTCCTCGTGTGAACAACTTTACATTTTTAACTAGTGACTCAAGTTCCTTCCGAGTACGATCACACACCTCTTCCAGTGCTTTGTGTGCATTGAGTGCAGTGTCTAGATCAGCAGATACGAGGTCTCTTTCCCTTGTGAGTGACAGTATTTTTCTCTCTTGTTCCATGATCTTGTTATTCATCTTGACTGGACTGCCAAACGTCGAAACAATTTTGAGTTGTGCCTCTAGTTATGAGTTTCTTTTGAGGATGGCATCCATGTCGTTTGTCTGTTCCTCTTCATCACTATCCAGTGTGTCAGAATCGGATTCAGCAGAAGCTTGAATTGCAACTGCCATGTTTGCTCTAATGAATGGGATAAAAGCTGAGATTGCAATATCTGCCACTTCTTCAGACTCCTCGTCACTTTCCTCAGATTCATCATCACTCCAAGCAACCAGTGCTCGATTCTTGTTTTTTTCGAGGAGGTTTGCACAATCAGCCCTAATATGTCCAAAGCCTAGGCATTCCCTGCATTGAATACCCTTTCCGGACCTTTTGTTGTCAAGTCTATTAGTAGCGGAAGGTTTTTTAAAGTTATCAGAGGGACTTGCAACACTATTAGAAGTGTTACCTTTAACCCAGTGTTTGTTCATTTTATTGAACCTCTTTGTGAGGATAGCCAGGGATTGAACCACTTCTGTGTTGGAACTGTTCTGAGGGAGGTTTGCTTGTAGCGCTACTCCTTTGGATATAGTATCTCCTTTTCTTTTGAGTTTCATTTCTCATACAGTGATGGAACCCATGAGATCTGCCAGGGGTAGGGAATTGATGTCCTTTGCTTCTTCAATGGCTGAGAATTTCATTGCGAATCTTCTTGGAAGTGATCCTAGTAGCTTCAGTACAATTCTGGACTCTGGGAAGTCGGCTCCAAGGATGGTGGCTTCACTTGCTAGGTGTCTGAGTCTGGAATGGAACTGCGCAATGGTCTCTGTTTCTTCCATTCTTATGAAGTTGAATTGATCATTGAGCAGTTGCAACTTCGATGCTCGTACTTTAGCATTTCCCTGGTGCGCGTTCTCAATAGCTTGCCAAGTATCTCTTGCAACTTCATAGTTATAAATACTTTTATATTGATCATAATCTACTACAACTAGGATAATGTTTAAAGTTGTAGAATTATAATTTGCAAGAAGCTCTTCCGCATCGGTCTACTCCAGCTCGGATTTGACCCTTCCCTGTTCGCCGATAGGTGGGGTACACCCTTTTAGGATGCATTTCCATGCCTTTTGGTCCTGCTGTTTGATGAAGTTTCGCATGTGATTCTTCCAGTAGGAGTAGTTTGTTGTTGTCAGCATTGGAGGTTTTATGGTCGACAAACCTTCCCTCATTTCCTCCATGACAATATTTAAACAAAACAAAACTAAAAAGATCTTTGATCCAGAATCTACACTATGCAATATAGTGATCCGCTCTTTATGCCAATTGAAAGATCTTAGATCTATCCTACTTATTATAGAATGCAGTTGAACTTGACAGTAGTTGCAACTGCACTCATAGGTAGAACATATTACTGTATTGTTATGCTTTAAAACCAGTTTTGATAGAGATTATAGATAAAATATTATTTAGTATTACTTTCCTAGTATTTTAATTATTATTAAATTATAGTATAATAGTTTGGTAAGTTTAGGATTCTAAGTAATATTGTTGCTTTTATTAAGAACTCTAGCTTTGGTAGGTTTTTATTACTTAGCCTATAAATATGAGTCTAAGGGTTTATTATTAGAGAAGTTTTGATAAATGATTATTAATTATTGAATTGCGGAGCAATTGTTGTCTTCTCTTTGTTCTCTTCTCGTTCTTCTTATTCTTTCCCTCGCCCCTCTAAAATCAGAAATCTGGGAATTAATTCCCCATCTCTATCAAATTGGCACCAGAGCCATTCGTATCCTTTCTTTTTCCGCTGCGTCCGTATTTCTGTTAAGGTTTAATCGAGTTATAGAAAAAAAAATTGAGTCAGTTTTCAGTATTTTTGGTAGTTTTAGGGTTTGGTTTGTAATTTCCGAATTTAAAAAACAAAAAAATAAGAAAAAAAGAAAAAAATTATTCACGCACTACTGCGTGCGCCGCCATCAGCAACCCTAGGCGCAGTCGCCGCTGTTCAACATTGCCTCCATCGCCGTCGTTCGCCACGCATCCGCCCGCTTCACCCGTCACCACCGTCGCGGCCTTCAACACCCCGCTCCACCACCACCAGCCGAAACGCAGCTGCCACTCGCTGCAATTACACCACCGCCTTCTTCACGCCGCCTTCACTCCGTCCGGCCTCTCCATCACCGCGATTCCACCACCACCAACAAGCACCGTTCACCGGAGGTCGCGCTCACCTAGGCCTTCAGTCAGAAAGGCCGTCCCGAGTTTCGATAGTCGAGGCGCACAACACTCTTTAACAAATAAGACATAATATTGCAACTTAGTCCTTTGGGGTTATTTTCAGTTTCATCCTTAAGTTGCTGATATCCTCATATTTGACCTGCAATTAATTTTTGGTTACAGGTGATGTAGAGAACGTTAAAGCCTAATTTTGTCGAGGAAGCGGGCTGCCTGGATTGCAACAAAAATTTGGTTGGCTTATATTATCGGTAAAAGTTTAATCTTTTTTTATTGATTTTAGGACTTTTAAATTTTTGTTGGCGAGTTAGCAATGACGGATAAGAAACTTGATGAATTATGTAGTAGGATTAATGCATTGAATGGTACGATTCAATCCTTGAGGAATGAAATTAATGAAAGATTCACAACATTACAGAATAAATTAAATACTCATTGAAATTGTAGGACGGTGGATTGACACAACACTTTTTGAGAGTTAAGCTTAGGATCTTCTTGATACTAATGATGAGCAGCGGAAGTAAGAACACAAGAAGATATAATTTTAAGAAGTTTACAATATTATTAAAAACTTCCGAGCCTTAGGCGAAATAACCATAAATGTTTTATCAAAAACGTTGCTCACAACAATTCACTCACGCTCTTTGTTGATCGGACTCAACGAAGCAGACAAGTAAGAACTACTTAACTTCTATGAACTACACTTAAGCAGTTGATACAAAAACTTCGCAAAACAAAATGAAGACAATACAAAGTAAGATTAATCTCTTGGATTATTGGCACGATTGTCTTGTCTTCATCTTGATGAACTTCACATCTTTATAGATTTCTTGAGTCTTGAACGCCAAGATGTGTTGTTCACAATTTTGGTAACTCTTGTTGTTTTCTTGTTGAAAATTGCCTTCTTTGTGAACTTCATATCTTTCCAGAATATGTATTTCCTTCATTACTGATTTTAGCAAGGTAACACATCTTCTTCAATTCGGAGAATCCTGGAAAGAATCGCGTTGCAAAGAACAACTCACTTGTTTCCTTCTTTTGAAAGCGTGTGAGTTGACTATTCAACTTAGCTTGAATTATGGAAACTTCAAGTAAGGAATCTTCCAAAGCTCTTCCTTATGTTTAAGATACTTTCCTGGACATAAACATAAACAACCAAAACCGTGGAACTTGATTAATAAGTGAATAAAGGCAAAACTTAATTTTGGCAACTAAAGAACAGTTTTCGCAAATGCTCTCGGCTTTCAATGTTATCCTCAATGTTGTCTCAACATCGTCTAACATTTCACTGTCTAACATTGATTCTCGAAAACCTGCACTTTCCATCTCCCCCTTTTTGCCTTTCTTCACAAAACCAATACCTGTTCCAGTCAAGTCTTAAATCCATAAAGTTATAATCAACAAGAAACAAATTAAACTACTAAACTGCCCCCCCCCCCCCCTTAATACAAGATATCATATTCAAAGTTAAATTAACCAAGACAAGCATTAAGGTCTTCAATCCTTGACTGCCAAGGATTTTGCAGATGAGTGAGGGATAGGGTAGCATCCCATTCTTCCTTCCAGCAACTTCAGACATAGACTTCAAAATCCTCTCCCCCATGTTTACAGCTAGCCCATTCTTGATTTTTTACACCAAGATTGTTGATTCCTTGGTAAGTACAGCCACATTCTTGCTTGGCAGCCAATTGAAATAAGCTATCTTGTGTAAGACAGCAATCAGGGAGGTGAGTTTTGTGGTTGGCAGAGCATCTCTCCAAATTTTGACCAACCCTCCAGTCAAGTCTTCCATCACATCATCATAATAGGGGTCCTCAGATTCATCAGTAGTAGGGAAGCCACAGATTTTTTTGATGGTGTAGGGGTCAATGTTGAAGACTCTCCCCCTCACCCAAGCCTTTCCAAATTTTGGAGATCTGTAGTCCCCGATCCATTTGGAGAGATTAAGGTAGAACTCCATGACAATTTCAGGAGCATAGTCACTCAGCTCCATCACTAACTGTTGCAGCCCTCTTGCCTCAAGCAAGTCCATCACCTTGTTCTCTTTGAAACTGGCCATCTCTATAGCTCTTTCAGTGTGAATCTCCCTTCTTTTGAAAGAATCCCACCTCTTCTCCAACTCTTGAGAGAGATAGTAGGGAGAAAAGTAGCTTCCCTCATCATCAGGATAGATCACATATAGCCCATCAGTGTACTCCTCTGTTCCTGATGTTGCCCAAACATCAGCAGCAACATCCTGCTCCTCCTCAGTTTCCTCTTCCTTCTCCTCTTCTTCTTCCTCATCCTCAACATCCAACACCTCTACTTCCTCTTCCATCACTTGCTTTCCTTTCCTCTTTCTCTCAGCAGCAGCAGCAGCCTTCTTCTCTTCCTCAACTTTCTTCTCATCCTCAGCAACCCTCTTCCTAGCTGATCTCTCAGCCTATCTTTTCCTGGCCTCAGCCCTAGCCTTAGCAGACTTAGACATATTTTTCAATTTCTCCCCATTGCCCTTTCTCCTTTTCTTTTGAGCCCTAATCCACTTCCTCACCATCTTGTCAACAAACACATCCGCGGATATCTCCACAGATTTTTCAACAGAGCCACTACCCTCCCCCTCAACAGGTATATCAGCATCAAATTCAGGGATGGGTTCACCAGTGTTTACCTCAGTTTCAGGCTCATTGGGGATGGGAGTGGTTGGTTCCACTGTTGGCTCAACATTGGAGGTCGATTCTCCCTGTTTGGTCTTCTTTCCTCGTCGCACATAGGGAATCGCCTTCCTCTTAGCAGCAACAAGGGCCTCAACTATTTTTGCAGCATCACTTCTAGTGTGTGAGCGAGTGCGTGCAGCAGTGGGTTCACTTCCTAGGGCAACATGTGCAAGAGTTTGCATGGGAGACTTGCTTGCCATTGTTAGTAGAGAAGGTTTGAGAGAATTTGCAGAGAGAAAACGAGAGAATTTTAGAGCAGAGAGAGTAATTTTTCAGAGTAAGCACAAATAATAAACTTGCAAGCACAAATAAGGAAAATAGGGTTTTGATTTTTGAATTAATCGTGAATTAAGGAAAAAGAATGAATGTTAGTGGGCAGTTACCAAATTTGAACCATGTAAAACTTTCCCACTATGTTTTCCCGCGCACACGCTTTGATATTTAATTAACAGTTAACCAGAGCGGTTTTCAGAAAAAACTGAAAACTTATAAGTTCTTGTTTTCAATGTTGACCTGCGACTGTGCACAATGTTGGGATAACATTTGATAACATTCAAAACCGAAGGTGGAGGTACAGGCTTCACCCAGGCAAATTCATGTGAGAGCTTGAGATACATCCAAAAATACATCTGAAACTTAACCAATATAGCAAGTGAATACCTCAGACATATTGTTCAGATCAAAATCACGAGTAAGCAACATAGATAACAAGAAACACACAGAGATAAGCAGCTATGAATTCAAGGAACAAATCACTTCCACAACATAGAAAGTCACAGAACAGTGTGTCACCTGCAGTATGTCACCCAAATTGTATGCCTCAACACATGAATTATACTCCCCCTAAGCCTAAATCGACACAACTCACAAACAAGAAAGAAAACAATGCAGTTCTATATGAATGCAACAATGTAATGTCAAATAGGCATATGGTAAACACAAATGAAAAACTGATCAAACCAGCACAACACACATCTCTTTAAAATCTTTATTATTTTCATAACTCATCTGAACTAAAACTGAAGGTTGTTAAACACAAAGTTAATGTCACAACTGAATGAGGGCAGCCTGAACTCCACACACCCCAGTAACAACATTAACAGCAGCAAGTTAGGCAAGTACAAAGGCCTTGAATGTTGGCAATTCATTTATTATGCACCCCAACACCCCAATTCCTCATGCATACTTGTTTACCAACCTGCATTCAAGAGAATCATCAAGTGATCAGTGCTACTAAATGTAAGAAATCGAAACCTCAAACACCCTAGTAGAAAGAATCACCCTCATGTGTTCCTTGGCCAAACAAACAGAAACATGTAAATAAGCACAACTGAGTAACAGTGAAGCTGTCAACATCATGCACCCCAGCTTCTCCACATGTCCTGTACACCTTCCATATGAATAAGGCACAACTGAATAGACATCAAAGTAGTGAACTTTGTGTACCCCATCTTCTCCATATGTTAGGTAATCACAACCTCAGACAACCAAAAGAGTTTTATTAACTTTTTCAAAACAAAGATGTGAAACTGATAACTAGAAAGAGTTGTTCATCAAAGAGTTCAACCACACAAACCAAATATGACAAAACAAGGATTAAATGAGACTCAAAAAGAAATGCAACTCAACAAAGGAATAACAACAGAATACCTACTACACCACAACCAATATACCAGTGCTAGTCAGTGGTGTTATGAAAATACTGTTTTCTCAATATTTTCACATATCACACATGCCAAGAGATTTCCTCAGGCTGAAGAATCTCTCACTATCTAAAGATTTTGTAAACATATCAGCTAGCTGATTTGTTGTCTCAATATATTCAATGTTGATTACTTTGTCCTCTACATATCTCTTAGGAAATGATGCCTTATGTCTATATGCTTAGTTCTAGAATGTTGGACAGGATTCCTAGAGATACTTATGGCACTTAGATTGTCACATAACATGAGAAGTGTATCACTATCTAGCCCATAATCTGAAAGCATGTGTTTGAGCCACACAAGTTGGGTAACACAGCTGCCAGCTGCTACATATCTGATTCAACAGTTGATAATGAAACACAGTTCTGCTTCTTATTATACGAGGAGACCAAATTATTCCCCAAATAAAAACAACCCCCACTTGTGGATTTCCTATCATCCACATTACCTGCCCAGTCAGAGTCACTAAAACCAACCAAGTTAGTGTTAGTGTCATAAGAGTACCAAATGCCTAAGGGTGAAGTTCCCGAGATATATTTAAGAATCCTCTTCACAGCAATCAAGTGAGATTGCTTTGGATCAGCTTGGTACCTAGCAAAAACACATACTGAAAACATGATGTCAGGTCTAGAGGCAGAGAGATATAGCAAACTACCTATCATGGATCTGTACAATGTTGGGTCACCATTGCTACCAGTGCCATCTTTTGTTATCTTCACTGAAGAGGACATCGGAGTTTTGCAAGGCTTTGACTCTTGTAGCTCAAATCTCTTCACGAGATTCCTTGCATACTTCTCCTGGTTCAGGAAGATACCATTCTCCAACTGCTTGACTTGTAGTCCCAAAAAGTAGTTAAGCTCACCAATCATACTCATCTCAAATGTTCATGTCATAGACTCAACAAATTTGTCTAAAGTAGACTTGTTAGTAGAGCCAAATACTATATCATCCACATATATTTGAGCAATGCATATATCAGAGCTTTTTCTAAGGAAAAACAATGTTCTATCTCCATCTCCTCTATTGAAACCTAGGCCTAACAGAAAACCAGTTAGCCTCTCATACCAAGCTCTAGGGGCCTGTTTTAAGCCATACAAAGCCTTTTCAAGTTTGTACACATGGTCAGGATGTTTAGGGTCAGCAAAGCCTTTAGGTTGTTCTACATAAACCTATTTGTCAATTAAACCATTCAGAAAGGCACCTTTAACATCCATTTGGTAAAGTTTAATCCTAAGACAGCAAGCAATAGCAAGGAGTAATCTAATTGATTCTATCCTAGCTACTGGAGCAAAAGTCTCATCAAAATCTATACCTTCTACCTGAGTATAACCTTGTGCAACCAACCTAGCTTTGTTCCTCATAATTACACCATTCTCATCAGTTTTATTTTTGAAAATCCATTTTGTACCTATTACATTCACATGTGATGGCATAGGTACTAGATTCCAAACTCTGTTTTTGGTGAATTGTAAGAGTTCCTCTTGCATGGCATTAATCCAGTAACTATCCTTAAGAGCTTCAGTTACATTCTTAGGTTCAAAGGAGGACACAAAACAAGAAGCATTTTCAACAGTACATGAAGAAGACATACAAACACACAACTTAGCCATATCCTTGTAATTTACCCTTTCTTTGTTGCGTGTTCTAACGCTTTCAGTAATTTGACCAATTACTTGAGAGGCTGGATGATCTCTTTGTATTCTAAGAGAGGGATCTCTTCTGGATATAGGAACCACTTCATCTTCAGAATCTGACAGCACAGATGTTGGCCTAACATTAGGGATTTCTGGTGTTAAGTCAACATTTGTTCTAGTTTCCAGTTCAGCATCTCCAGCGTCAGTGTTCAATGTTGAGTCCAATGTTGGAGTAACATCTGAACCAGTGACTTCTTCAGTACCTGCAGAAACAGTTAAATCATCAAATATGACATTCACTGATTCTTGAACAGTATGCAATCTTGGATTGTAGACCCTGAAAGCAGCACTATTAGGAGAATATCCAACAAATATAAACTTTTTAGTTTTGGGATCAAATTTGCTCAAATAGTCTCTATCTTTGAGCAAATAGCAGTTAATACCAAATTCATGAAAGTGTGCTACTGTTGGTTTTGAACCCTTCAAGATTTCATAAGGTGTCATAGTAGTACCAGGTCTAAGATAAACTCTATTACTAATATGACATGCAGTATTCAAAGCTTCAACCCAGAGTTTCTTAGATAGGTTTTTAGAATTCAACATAACTATAGCCATCTCTTGAAGTGTTCTATTCTTCCTCTCAGCAATACCATTTTGCTGAGGTGTCTTAGGTGCAGAGAACTCATGGAAAATGCCTTTAGATTCACAAAAATTAGCAAAGCTTACATTTTCAAACTCTTTTCCATGGTCAGACCTAATTCTTCCTATAGAAGTGCCATAAAGATTCTTAATACTAGCATTCAAAATTTTGAATGTGTTGAATGCCTCTGATTTTTCTTTCAAAAATTTAATCCATGTATATCTTGAAAAATCATCAACAATAACAAAAACATACTTCTTACCATTCAGGCTACTAACCTCAATAGGACCCATGAGATCCATATGTAGCAATTCAAAGCACCTATCAGTTCTAGGGTTAGTACTTTGTACCTGAAGTGGTGGATGAACAACTTTTGTTTGTTTACCTTTCAGGCAGTCTTCACAAACAATTTTACCTGGGCTAGTCAACTTAGGCAGTCCTCTTACAGCCTCTAACTTCTGTAGTTTCTCCAGATTCCTATAGTGCACATGTCCTAACTTCTTGTGCCACATGACAGATTCATCTACCTTGGCATGGTAGCATTCTGCTTCATCTTGAGCAAGATAGCAGTTATCCTTTGATCTTGTACCTGTCATGACATGGACATTGTCACTATTAAACACATCACATGAACTTTTATCAAAAATAACTAGCAGATTGTCATCACAAAGTTGACTTATGCTAATTAAACTTGCTTTCAATCCTTCAACTAACAACACATCCTTGAGTGGTGGAAATCCTTCAACATCCAATACTCCTTTTCCAATGATTTTCCCTTTAGTGCCTCCTCCATAGGTAACTGTTCCAACAGTCAAAGGGATTATATTTTTCAGGTTGTCAATGTTTCCAGTCATGTGCCTTGAGGATCCACTGTCAAAATACCACTTACCTGCAAAGTTAGAGTAAACAGCAGAAAAGACAACATTGCAAACAATTTTAACCTTAGGAGTTTTTATCTTCTGAGTCCAGGTTCTACTTTTATGTCCTTCAGATTTGTTACCTAATGTTGGGATATCATTCAGATCAGAGGTTTTTCTAACATTGGTACAGCTATTAATTACTATTTTCTTCTCAATCACAATTTTATATTTTTTACAATAAGGCTTAATTGGACAAGGTTGAAAACAATATTGACTGATAAAAGTAGGCCTTTTCACAGTGTTGGAAGAGATTTCACAACTCAAGTTATTGCTATCCTTGATAAAACCAGCTTTTAAATAGTCAGAATTAACATCTTCAGAGGAAGGTTTCTCAACATAGCCCAAACCATTTTTACCTTGATTTCCCATACTCAACACTTCATCAAGCAGAGATGTAGAAGAGTTCCATTTGTTAATGGTATGTTCAGCTTTATCTAATTTTACCTTTACCTCTTTTAGCTGAGCTTCAGTTTTGTCAAGGTCTTTCTCATACAGTTTCAGCATCTCCTTCATGCATCCAATCTCTTCCTTCAAGCTTTTGTTGCTCTTGATGAGTTTGTGATTTTCAAGCAGCAGTTTATGGTAGATAGACTTCAGGTCTTCAATGATTTCCTCCTGGGACATTTCACCTTCAAAGAAGTATTCTTCATCTAGATCCACTGTGCCATGAAAACAATCAAAGTTAGATAAGGTTCAGAATCAGTATCATATTCATCCCAATCTGCAAAGAAGGTCTCTTGTTCTGATGTTGGATCCTGAATGTTGGGGTAACATTGAGATCCCAAGCAGTTCAGGGAGTCTTCTGGTGTCCAGTCAATCTGAGTGAGTAGCGCAGCAGTTTGAACCTCTTCTGATTGTTCTTCAGCTTCTCCAGAACTAAAGTCATCTTCATTGAAATCATCTACACAAACCCAATGAGAATTTCCTCTTTTTCTAAGAGTGTTAGCACATTCATTAGCCATATGACCATATCATTTACATTCAAAACATTGAACATCTTTTAACTTATCAGCTTCTAAAGGAGTAGGTTTTGATGCCATGTACTTCACAAACATAAGAGGTAATTTCTTATAACATGTAGAACTATTACTAACGTTCTTCTCTATACCTTTTCCTTTAAGATTCAACTTATTGAACTTCTTAGTAATTTTCCCATTGTTTGAAGAAATTTTTCAAAATCATCATCACTTTCATTGTCAAGATTAGAACTTCTTAAAGCAACATCCATATGTTTGCTAGGTTGTGAGGCAAGCTCCATCTCAAATTCTCTAAGAGTATTCATCAAGACTTGAAACTGTAGATTAGCAAGGTTTCTAGATTCACTCACTGCAATTTTCTTGAGAGCGAATTTAGATGACAGTGTTCTCATAGCTTTATAAACCATTTCTTGATTAGTCATAGCAAAACCTAGATTTTCACATTGGTTAGCAATATCAAGAATTTTCTCAAAATAACTGTCAACACTTTCATCTTCTCCCATCTCAAGTTTTTCAAATTGCAAAAGCAGTTGTCTATATTTAGAATCTTTAACAGCAGAATCTCCTTCACAGTGTAATTCAAGTATATCCCAAGCATGTTTGGCTTTTGTACAATTCTGGATTAACTTGAACATGTGATGATTAACCCAACTAAAGATAGCATTAAGAGCTTTTTCATTAGAGTTATACAGTCTTACCTCTGTTACTGTCCAGTCTGCTTCTGGTTTTGGAACTAGATCACCTTCACCATCTCTTAATAATGTTGGAAGAGAGTATCCATTGATCACGTATTGCCAGGCTCGAATATCAATAGCTTTGATGTGAGACCTCATCCTGATCTTCCAATATGCATAATTGGAGCCATCCAAAACTGGAATCCTGTTGGTATTAGGATTGACACTGTCCATGGTGTTGTGTCACCTCCAAACCACCAGTGTAGTCGGTGTTTGGCTCTGACGCCAATTGGAATTGTAGGACCATGGATTGACACAAAACTTTTTGAGAGTTAAGCTGGAATTGCCTTAACTCTATTTTGATCTTCTTGATACTAATGATGAGCAGCGGAAGTAAGAACACAAGAAGATATAATTTTAACAAGTTTTCAATATTATTAAAAACTTCCGAGCCTTAGGAGTAATAACCATAAAGGTTTTATCAAAACGTTCCTCACAACAATTCACTCACGCTCTTTGTTGATCGGACTCAACAAAGCAGACAAGTAAGAACTACTTAACTTCTATGAACTAGACTTAAGTAGTTGATACAAAAACTTCGCAAGACAAAATGAAGACAATACAAAGTAAGATTAATCTCTTGGATTATTGGCACGATTGTCTTGTCTTCATCTTGATGAACTTCACATCTTTATAGATTTCTTGAGTCTTGAACGCCAAGATGTGTTGTTCACAGTTTTGGTAACTCTTGTTGTTTCCTTGTTGAAAATTGCCTTCTTTGTGAACTTCATATCTTTCCAGAATATGTGTTTCCTTCATTACTAATTTTAGCAAGGTAACACATCTTCTTCAATTCGGAGAATCCTGGAAAGAATCGCGTTGCAAAGAACATGTCACTTGTTTCCTTCTTTTGAAAGCGTGTGAGTTGACTATTCAACTTAGCTTGAATTATGGAAACTTCAAGTAAGGAATCATCCAAAGCTCTTCCTTATGTTTAAGATACTTCCCTGGACATACACATAAACAACCAAAACCGTGGAACTTGATTAATAAGTGAATAAAGGCAAAACTTAATTTTGGCAACTAAAGAACAGTTTTTGCAAATGCTATCGGCTTTCAATGTTATCCTCAATGTTATCTCAACATCGTCTAACATTGATTCTCGAAAACCTGCACTTTCACTCGTATATCTATTTGTCCATTGCTCCCCAAGGTTTCTCCTCCAGTTGATATGTATCATGCAAAGAAAGTCCACGAAACACTAGACATGCACCATAAATATCCAGAGACTTCAAAGCCTAAGGATTTTCCGTATCAAAACTGTGAGATTACTCCCACACCAAGGTTAACTCCGCCTACGTTGCCTACTTCTCAATGTGGATATAACTAGCACCCAAAAGTTTGTAGCCACTACCGAAAGCAAGTTGTTGCACTCCTTGTCTAAAGTTGATGAGTCTTTGTTGAACTTGCCTCCAAATATTTATGAGAGTCCTATTGTCAATATTAAGAATTTAACTTCTTCTCGTGATATTTGGCCTTCTTATTTTTATGCTAGTGTTTCAGGGAGTTCCACAACTTCTTCAAGTTTAGTGCCTACACTGTCTTCTACATCACCCCTATCCTTGGAGGCAAATCCTGGTGGTTCAGTAACTTCAATTTTGGTGCCTCCTCTACTTCCGATCCAATTTTTGGTTTTGAAGGAAGCCTATGTAGTCAACAACACAAGAGATGGGCAGTTCATTTATCTAGTTCGATGGAAAGTTCGTCCTAATTTGACCAGCTCTCAAGTTCACTCGCTCCACCTCAGTGGAGTTATTTCATGCAAACTCTCCAGGGGCGAGTTTTTCAAGCCGGGGTGAATGATAGAGATTATAGATAAAATATTATTTAGTATTACTTTCCTAGTATTTTAATTATTATTAAATTATAGTATAATAGTTTGGTAAGTTTAGGATTCTAAGTTATATTGTTGCTTTTATTACGAACTCTAGCTTTGGTAGGTTTTTATTACTTAGCCTATAAATATGAGGCTAAGGGTTTATTATTAGAGAAGTTTTGATGAATGATTATTGATTATTGAATTGTCGAGCAATTGTTGTCTTCTCTTTGTTCTCTTCTCGTTCTTCTTATTCTTTCCCTCGCCCCTCTAAAATCTGAAATCTGGGAATTAATTCCCCATCTCTATCAAGTTTTCTGTTGCAACTAACAGAAAACAATTAAACATAAAAATAGTAAAGAACACACAAAGATTTTAACGTGGTTCGGTCCAAATGGTCCTAGTCCACGGGACTTGCACCCAAAAGTTTGACTCAAACAGTATCCTACTTAAGATTTACAATGTAGGTTTTACATCAACCAAAAACTTAGCCTCCCTCTAATATTTGCAGTTGCAACACCTATCCCTTAACTTATTTTCGGAATACTCGATTGAATCGAAGAACACACTAAGCTACTCCAGAGTTCCTCTGACTTAATGTTCTTCAAAAACCCTTTGACTCGATACAGTACTCACTCACTAATATCTTTTTCAAAGTACATTTTAACTGTGTCGAGTCTTCTCCTTATATAGGCATGAGCAGAATCTCTGCAGATCCTTAGTTGCAACCATCACAGATCTTCTTCCCTTGTTGAATAAGATCACTGTATCTCTAACGTATCTTCTTTCCTTATAGATAAGCGCGTCTGATTGTCCAGTTGTAACCCGAATATATTCCTTGCCTTATCCGATAGATTCCTGCAATATCATGCAAGATATCCAATTGTATATACTACCTAAACATGTCTAGATGCATAATAAGGAGATATGTGTTAGTTAAATGGTAAGTTGAATAATTTATTTTGCAAGATAACATCCAAATTGAATTCAATCTTTACCCTAATGATTT
Organism: Linaria vulgaris; assembly: GCA_948329865.1. Taxonomy (NCBI): domain Eukaryota; kingdom Viridiplantae; phylum Streptophyta; class Magnoliopsida; order Lamiales; family Plantaginaceae; genus Linaria; species Linaria vulgaris. Next base: position 5,539,885 of record OX415249.1, on the reverse strand, counting down.
AAACTAAACAACATCAATAATAATTCAATGGGCCGATCGGATAAAAGCTTGATCCACGAGAGAAACAGCCCTAACAGTACTCACCATTAAGCCTTAGTACGTTATATATATATTGCGTTCCTTAATTTCCAAGAAACTTGACGGGGTCATATATACGATGTCCAATGCAATGTACGTAATCCTTATCATCGTGCATAATTAAATAAAATCCCAATGCGTAAGATATATATTTAATTTGTAATAAACAAAATCGGAAACAGTTTTTGGCTAGTAAATTTGTACTAATTAAACCATCATGAAGAAAACAAATCAAAAGTGAAACGTATTATCCAATAAGCATATATGGTGACGACATATATTACAGAAGGTTGTGCATCACCATCATTTCAGCGCAAAACCTCAAAAATGTCCGCATATTCTTCAAAAACAAGGTCCTAGCAAGAATCACTATCGGAGACGACGAACGAACAGCGAAACGGACCCCAACCGAGAAACAAAATGGGTTGAACCCGGCTTGGAACCACCGGGTGTGGTACGACATTAAAGAATCGGGATAAAAAACCACGAGGTACCGGTGGTAATCAAGTTCCACTGCTCGCGCAAGCTCAACAACGATTGGTACATGGGTGAGGTACGTACTGTGTGTTAATTAGTATTAAGAGATTATTTGGCTGGTGCGGCTAGGGTTCGAGAAGGAGACGAGAGAGAGAGAGAGAGACATGTTATCGGTGCAGAAATTATAGAATGAATTAATTGAATAAAATATTATAGACGGGGTATTTATACCCAAACCTAAATGACGACTTATGTTGCCACAATAACTAAAATTGCTAAATACAAAAACACGATTTTTCTATTACTTAAGACCCTCCCCTCCCCCCCCCCCCTCAAGAGGGGCATGAATATCAATGATGCCCATCTTGGACATCATTAGTTGAAACGGCTGCGGAGATAACGACTTTGTTAGAATGTCGGCGATTTGGTGTTGATTTGAGACATGTGCCACTTTTAGGAGACCGGTTTGAATCTTCTCTCGGACAAAGTGGAAATCTATTTGTATGTGTTTCATCCTTTCGTGTTGAACTGGGTTGATAGCGATGCAGTACACGCCCTTATTGTCTATAAAGAGCACCGGAGTACGACTGGCTGGAACTCGTAAGTCTTTGAGCAGTTGCATGCGCCAAAGAAGCTCACATATAGTTGTGGCGAGGGCTCGATATTCTGCTTCAGTGGACGAGCGGCTGACGTTCGGCTGCTTTTTTGCCTTCCATGATACAAGAGATTCACCAATGTAAATGGCATATCCGGTCACACTTCGTCTTGTGTTGGGACATGCAGCCCAGTCACTGTCACAAAATGATTTTAAATGAGATTCAATATTAGACGGATAGAACAGGCCTTTACCAGGGGCCGACTTAATGTAACGAAGCACTCGGTGTGCTGCAGCTAGATGAAAAGTAGTGGGCTGTGACATATGTTGTGTGAAACATTGTATACTAAAGCATAAATCAGGCCTCGTTATAGTTAAATAAAGAAGTCTACCAACTAAACGACAATACTCAGTTGGATTAGTTAGCAAAGGATGGTCGTTTTTCTTAAGTTTAGTAGAAAAATCCATAGGTGTAGAGGCGGGTTTGCACCCTATGTATCCCGACTCAGTTAAGATGTCCAGGGCGTATTTTCTTTGGCATAAAGTTATGCCTTTGTGACTACGTGCAACTTCTATACCTAGAATATATTTTAGATTGCCCAAGTCTTTAATTGTAAATTTTTCATCCAAGTGTTTCTTTAAATTTTGAATTTCTCGTAAATCATTGTCAGTCAAAATGATATCATCCACGTAAACACAAAAAGCAGTAAAAGAAACACCTTGCTTTTTCACAAATAGAGAGCAATCAGACACTGTTTGTTCATAACCGAAGGCTTTCAGGCAAGTAGTCACCTTATTATACCACTGCCTAGATGCTTGTTTTAAACATACAAATTCTTTTTCAAAAGGCACACCCGGTTATCCGATGGAGAACAGTAACCGGGCGGAGGTTTCATGTAAATTGTTTCATCCAAATCACCATGTAAAAACACGTTATTAACGTCTAGTTGATGCGAAAACCAATTGTGCAAAGCAGCTAAGGCAAGTAAAATACGGACTGTTGTTAATTTAGCAACTGGAGAAAATGTGTCAAAATAATCGAGATCCTCTTCTTGGGTGTACTCCTTAGCTACTAAATGGGCTTTATATCTCTCAATCGACCCATCATATTTATACTTAATTTTATATACCCACTTACAACCTATACAATGCTGCGAGGCAGCCAAGTCAGTCAAAATCCAAGTATTGGTTTTCTCTAATGCATCTAGTTCAAGTTTCATGGCTTGTTGCCATTCTTTAGATTTATTAGCTTGGGTAAAGGTTCTAGGTTCAGTAATTTGAGAAATGGCTGAAGTAAAAGCTTTATGTTGCATGCCAAGTTGAGAGACAGATAGGTAAGACTCAATAGGATACTTAATTTTAAAACCAGATTGCACCGAGTTAGCTTTATGTAAAGAATTAGGAAGATCATAGTCACAAACATTTAGATATGCAGGAGTATTAATAACCCTACTAGACTTCCTGACATGAGCAGGTAAACATGAATTCACATTATCAGTATGCATATTATCAGAAACAGATAGCACAGAAGAGTCAACATGCAAGGGAGCACTTAAGTCATTATCATTAGGGCTATTGTAATCAGGTAAAGAAGAATAGGCAGGGATAGAAGAGGTGCAAACAGAGGTTTGCTCAGTGTCACAAGAAGTTAAGGAGTTGTCCATGTCTAGAGCAGCATCCAAAACAGGAGTTGGAACATCAGAATGTGCATCACTGTGTTCCTGATTGTTGAGAATGAAGGGTTGAGCTGGAGGTTCCCTTTGTTCCTGCACAAGAATAAAAGGATATGTGCAAATATATTTATTCTCTTTTGGAGAATCATTTGTTGTTAGTGTTATATCAGTTTTATAGGGAAATTCATGTTCATAGAATATCACATTCCTGGAGGTAAAAAGTTTCTTTGTATGCAGGTTCAGTAAAAGATAACCTTTAGTCCCAAAGGGATAGCCCAAAAATATACATTTCTGAGCCTTAGGATCAAATTTCTTTCTATGGGATGTTAAAGTAGAAGCATAACAAAGTGATCCAAATACTTTAAGAATATCATTGTCAGGGGGTTTATTGTAAAGTTTCTCAAAAGGAGACTTATTACCCAAAACAGAGGAAGGAAGTCTATTTATAATGAATGCAGCAGTAGATACACAATCAGGCCAATACTCAATGGGCACATTGGACTGAAATTTCAAAGATCTAGCCACTTGAAGAAAATGTTGATGTTTTCTTTCAACTAGGCCATTTTGTTGAGGGGTCTCAACACAACTAGTTTGGTGGATAATACCAAGATCATTATAAAATTCTTTAAAAGGAATTCAGTCCCATTATCAGACCTGAGAATTTTGATTTTAACAGAGAATTGATTTTCTACCATTTTATAAAAATGAATCAAATGAGTATGAACTTCTGATTTATTAGACATGAAGAAAACCCATGTACATCTAGTGAAGTCATCCACCACAGTAAGAAAATATCTATGACCATGAATAGAGGGCACTAAGAAGAGGCCCCACACATCACAGTGGATAATCTCAAAAGCAGTAAAAGTAGTAGAAGTTCTATTTGGAAAAGAAAGTTTTCTTTGCTTAGCCAAATGGCAAGTTTCACAACAAGTATGAGAATTACAATTAGAAACAGTTAAATTTGGTAAACAAGAAAGTTTTTGGGCTGAAGGATGGCCAAGCCTATTGTGCCATAGTGAAACATTAGTTTTTATTTTTGAGAAACTAGCATTACAAGAGATAGGATTTTGAAAATTATTGCTATCCAAAACATAAAGACCTTTGCAGATTTTAGCAAAAACAGTCATCCTCCTCGTGGCTATGTCCTGCATGACACAGACAGAGGGGAAGAAGTGGAAGGACACATTTGAAAATTTGGTCAATTTTGAAACTGAAATCAGGTTGTAATTGAACTCAGGAACTTGAAAAGCATCTTTTAAAAACAAAGTGCCAAGATAGTGATATCAGATACAACAGTAGCAATAGTAAACTGTTTATTTGGCAAACAATCTGAGTATGGGTAGGCAAAACATGATTGAAATATGAAGAGTCACATATCATGTGATTAGTAGCCCCAATATCAAGAATCCAAGTAGTTTTACTCCTATCATGCTGACTACCAACAGAGTTCAAAGATGTAGGAAGGAAATGGGATATACCTACCATGGAAGTCATCGTGGCAGCATAGTGGGGAGTGGATGCGGATGGGACAGAACCAGCAGCCTCATGGGCCTAGTGAATGCTAGGAACTGTTCAAATAAGGCCTTGTTGGATACATCAACAGGGGCAGTCCTTGTGAAGGCCTCAGGCAAGACCACCTCTTCAGATTGGGTGGTGGAGTTGGCAGAAGGCTCATAGTGGTTAGGAGCCTGTCTCTTCCCAGTGGGGCCATCCCGACCCGGGGGTAGCCTATGATCTGGTAGCAACGGTCCACAGTATGCCTAGTGAATTCACATAAAGTACACTTTGCCTTCTTCTTGTCACAGCCACCTGCCCCTTGGGATTTAGGGAATCTGGCATTGCGAGAAGCTTGTTTGGCCCCATCCATCACTGGTCGAGAACGAGTGAACATGGCTAGGGTCTCGAGAGTGTGAGCAGAGGGGTGAAGTGACCGTTGGGCCTTCTCTTGTAACAGCATGGCACACACCCATGATAACGACCGAAGCAACGACATTAGCAATATCTGGCTGGGAACACCAGAGAACGAATCGTTCAATCCAATCAGGAAGGTAAGCACGCAGTCAGTCTACTGAAGAGTCACCATGTTCTTGTTCACGTCACAGGTGCACAACCCGCACGGACAAGCAACCACAGGGCGCTGGCTCGCAAACTCATCCCAAATTGAGCGAAACGGGTTGTAGAAAGCAGTGACAGAGATATTGCCCTGGTTTAGGGTAAAGAGATACTTTTGCAACTGAAAAAACCCTAAATTCGTCCGTACGACCATATCGGATCTTGAGTTCTTGCCATAACTCAATCGCATATTTGATGTAAAGCAAAGTATTACAGATCTCAATAGTGATAGAGTTTAGTAACCAAGAGAGTACCAGATTGTTGGCCCGAATCCATCAAAGACGATCAACGGCGGAAGATTCAGGCAGAATCGGAAGAGATCCATCGATGAACCGGATCTTATTCTTGATAGTGAGTGCCATTTCAACTGCTTGACTCCATGCAATATAGTTGTGACCCGAAAATCGATCGCCAATGATGGAAGAACCCGTGAAATCCTGGTTGCCGAGAAAATAGACGGACATCGAGTCCTCACACGGATTTTTCGTAGTAGTGGATTTAAATCCAGAGAGAGATGAAGTATTTGAGGGCGTAGTCATGACGACGACGAAGAACCGAAAACCAGAGATTTAGGGTTTCGAGGATAGAGAAACAAAGGGAAAAGCGACGATTCTGGTATGAATCGAAGTGCCAGAAGGTGGCGATGAAGGATCTGACAGCGGAAAACATGATCAACGAGTAAATGATACCATATTAAGAGATTATTTGGGTGGTGTGGCTAGGGTTTGAGAAGGAGACGAGAGAGAGAGACATGTTATCGGTGGAAAAAGTAAAGAATGAATTAATTGATTAAAATATTACAGACGAGGTATTTATACCCAACCCTAAATGGCGAAATGTTGCCCAAATAACTAAAATTGCTAAATACAAAAACACGATTTGTCTATTACTTAAGAATTATTTATATTAGCATGATCAAAAATGGAGGTAACCATCTTCTTTACTAATTTTCCGAACAACTCGAAGGCCATCGACTTTTGGCAAGTTTTCTCAAGGTATGGTAGGGTTTGTGATGTGTGTATTCCAGCTAAGAAATCGCAAAGGTTTACGGAAGTGGAAAATACACAGGCTTTGGAGAAACGAATTGATTCCGTGATGATAGGGGTAACGAAAGTCAGAGCTAACATTGCTAGATTTGAACTTAATCATGGACCAGCGATAAAAAATCCTAGAGGATTTACAAAGGGTGGGTATGAAAAGGTTAATTATGGAAGGATGAGCTTTCTCGAAGTTCTTAAAAGTAAAGGATCAGTACCCGCGAAGGGCACACCAAAGGTCTCTGGTACACGAGTGAATGTAGAGGAGTGGAAAGGATTATCATTTAACTCGTACGAGGAAGATAATCTGTGGCTTAAAGGAGCGTTTGTTGGGATCATTAGGAACTTCGAGGTCATGGAATCGCTGCAAGAAAAAGTTTATGAAGAAGGTTATTTTAGGCAGAAAATCTAAAAATGCCCATTATCTTTCACCCACTTGAGGTTTTTCCCTTTATCTTTTTTTTTCGGTTAAAATGCCCGCTATCTTTTTTTAATATGCCCGATTGACAAGTTGGGGCATTTTTTATGCCACGTCGCCAAAACCCGCCTACGTGGCAAAATAAGCCCTGCCACGTGGTATTACTTTTTTTTTTAAAATGACGTTATTATACAAATAACGTTATATGCACCGGTACGTCGAGTTGAAGATCTCAACTTAGGACAGACGGCTAGAGCTCATGGGAGACCGAAAAAGACGTGGATGGAGGTCATACAGAACGACATGAAGCTAAAAGATCTAAATGAAGACATGCTCGTCAACCGAAACCTATAGAGGCAGAAGATTCATGTTCACGACTCGACGTGATTCATTCATGGTTCATATAGCCTACCCCAATTTAATTGGGATTACAGGCTTGGTTGTTGTTGTTGTTGTTGTAACGTTATTATACAAATAACGTATACCTAAGTTTATACTATGAATATACATATATATATAAAACTTATACTAGGCGCGAAACACAACATTATCACATAAAATTCCCGCCTAGTATCAAAAACCCTAAATTCTCCCCCAAATTCTTACACACCAAATTAACCTCAATCATTTCGTAATACCAATGTCCTAAACAAGTTAGGTCACTGATATTGATTGCTGGTGCGGAAGACGGGCCGTGACGAGGACATCCTTGACCGACACTAATTCGGGACGTCGTTTCACCGGTTGCTCAAAAGGTACTAAATTCGGTTGTGGGATGTGGTTTTGGGTTGATGATCCTCTATGCGAGCGTACGAGGGTAGTGATACCTCAGATGAGGAGGCGAATTGAATCCTTGGAAGCAAGATTGAAGGAGTCTCGTAATTCTGGAGACCAAACACAGATGCAAAAGAAGATTGCGGAAATTAAGATTATTAAGACTAGTCTTAATAAGAAGATCGAAGAACTTGAAGAATATTCGGGTAATTTGAAGTGCAATAATAGAAAATTGTATGTGGTGATTGTACTTCTGATTTTGGTATTGATATCCCGATTTGTCTGAATGTTGTAGTTGGAGTATGTTTCTATATGTTAGAATTAAGTGTGTGACTTTGTTTAAGGTAATTTACTATTCTTGGAGTTTTGTTAGTGTTAATTTAATGTGATCTTAGGTTGTACTAGGTTGATTCCCTTATTATAATGTTTCGAATCTAAGGTTGCAATATGTTGATTTCCCTTGTTATAATGTTTTCGAATCTAAGGTTGTAATATGTTGAATTCCCTTGTTATATAAATTACGCTTGTGATTTATCATCTATAGACAGGTGACAATCTTTTATTTTCATCAAAAGTTCATGCAAGTCAAAATCTGCAACTAATTAATATACCATTATTGGGTTACTAAGTGGAGGGTCATTGGAAATTGATTTATGGAAGTCACTAATTAATATTCCATTACCGAGGCCATTGTTATTAATAATAAAAAACAATAAATTTTTTAGTGATTAGTAACGATTCGACGGGATGTCAGGTGGAGCGGTGGGGTTGTAAAGAACGTAGTAATGGTATGCGCCTGTTATGCCTTACATAAGTACACTTAACCCTAACACAATCAAATCACCTTTATTACTTTACTCTCCATCTCTTAAAAAAGGAACTTCATCATCTCTCTTAAAAAAAAGGTTACTGGTTATGCATGAGAAGATTGCGGTTAACCTATCCGAACGCATGAGGAAGGAGGTGACAACATTGATGGTGAATGAGAGGTTAATGATCATGAAGTTTCGGCTTAAACTGTTCCACAACTTTTGGGCCCATCCCAGTGTACAGTTCAACCCTTCGAACAGTGAAGTGACACTACACCAGAAAAAGTACCAGCAGTTCATGAAACAAGTAAGTCAATTATTTGTTAGATTGTGGAACATCTTGCTTCTTTAGTTGTTCTTTTTGATTTTACAAGTACTTATTATTATTGCAGCCTATCCCGATCGCCCGCAAGTTTGCTGAAGCTGGTTTCAAGGACTATGACCGATTTGTCTACTGCTTCAAGGTGAAGAAGCTGCATGTCCAGAAGATAACGCTGGTGACGAAGTTTAACCGCTTCGACAGGGGGCTTATGTTTGATGAAGATTAGTCTCTTGGAGTTTTCAGATGTTGTTACTTAGTTTTGAACAATTTTTAGTATGTTTTGTTTGTTGTTTTGATATGTAGTATATAACTTCACCAGTTTTGGGTTACATTGGTTGTAATCATCTCTGGGGGATTTTGTCTTATATTCTTGGGTGAGACATCAGCTAACCAACTCTTGGAAGTAATTGTTAGATCATCTTCATTGTCCTCAAATTCAATCACTTTTATCTGTCATTTTTTAAAACAATTAGCCACACTTCAAAACATCAATACTACAATGTGTCTTGAGTTTTAGTATAATACCTCTTTTTGCTTTCTTGGCTTCCTTTGTTTGGGTGGAGGTTGTTTAGTACTGTTAGAGCTTTCTATCTTGATTGGTACTGGTGTCTTCTAGTTTCCACCAGAAATCTCCTTCTTTGATCCAACTGATTGAGGATTCGAAGTCATTGTATTTTGATGAAATGGAATTGGAGTAATCTGTGCAATAGATTGTATTAAGTAACAATTGAAGTATGTATTAATATAGTGATTAGAATATAGTATAGAATTCTTACTTCTGGACATGGTTTTGTCTTCAATTTCTTTTCTGGAGGTAGTTATGTGCCATTCACTATTTTTTGTAATTGTTCAAATGGTGTGATGTTGATCCCAGATACACCAACCTTGTTCACAACATTTGGCCAGTGATACCAGACATCTTCCTTTTATTTGAACTTGGCATCTTTTGATCCACATTTGTTGGTGTTGAGGAGAATCCCACTGGAGTTTTAAAGGCTCTGAGTGTTGGAGGTTCTGTCTGATCTTTAGACATACTTGAGGCAAATTATTAGGTTGTGATGTATCATCAACACCAGCACCTTGTCCTAAACCTTCTCCACAGCCTGCTCCTAAATCATCATCTGAAACAACATAATCATCAGGGATTTCATAACCTTCCAACCCTCCTCTGATAAGGTTGCCCACAACACACCAACACTCATTCACTTCGGCTGGTACACTCTAATCATCATTGTGATTATCAATGTAAATTGACAAACTACTAGAAAAACCATTAACAGCCTCACCTGCATTCTTCAATGTCTCCTCATCCACTATCATCACCAATTGACCCCTTACCCTTAAATAAAATTTCTTATATCCAATCAATTCCTTAATGGCATATAGATTTTCTAAAAAATCTATTGAAAGCTTGTCAAGCTCCACGTAGTCATATTTACACCAATATCCTTCTTTTGTAATCAGGACGTGGACTTAATTTGAACACTCCACCTTGAAATAATGTTAGTGTAATACATCTCCTCTCTAGAGCTGTTGCAATAAAGAAATATGTCACTTAGGTTTACTAAACATTACACTAAGATTAAAATACAAAATGCGGGTGTGAGGGAGAGCTCAAATACAAGTAACATTAAAATCAAATTAAAGTGACTCTTCTGCCACATTAACCTAACGTAAAACGAAGATTAAACTAAGAGTACACAACTCAACAAATCTTAACAAATCGAACTTTAATATAAGACTTACGATAATTAGGCGGAAAAGCACAAATCCTATTAGAGGTGGATTCATGGTGCTGGAGAATCTCTTTCATGGTCTTGTTCACTAAAATTAATACTATTAGAGGTGGATTCATGGTTATTATTTAATGAAAATTCAGATGATACTTTAAAGTTAGTATTTTCAGGTGTAGATACCGACAAATTTATGACAGGAGATGATATAGGAATATGTGTTGGATCCACAGATTTAGATGTTAAATTCACCGGGGGTGGCAGAGGGGTATGAAGAAATTCAGTAATGTTATCGGGAAGTAATGAAGGGACATCTCTCTTGTATGGAAAGTTATTCTCATCAAATACGACATGTCTAGAGATAAATATTTTACGAGGTTTTGAATCAAAACACCGATATCCTTTATGCTTGTCGCTGTAACCTACGAACACGCAATGAATAGATTTAGGATCAAACTTATTTCTTTGTTTCCCAAGTATAAAGGTATAATCTCGCTCCAAAAACACGTAATATCGAATAGTTAGGATTAACACCATGTAAGCGAAAATAAGGAGTATCAAAATTAATAGAGGACGAAAGCAAACGATTAATTAAAAAAATCGTTGTAGTAAAGGCTTCAACCAATAGAAAGGTAGGTGCCCCACTATGAAAGATCATGGGCATGCCAAGTTCTCGAATGAAACGATGATGACGTTCAACAATGCCGGTCTGTTCAGGTGTATGCGGGCAAAAAACTTGGTGAATGATTCCTTGTTGCTGAAAGTGTGAAGTGAGTTTGTTATTTACAAATTCACCGCCACCATCCATGTGAAAAAATTTAAGTTTTTTATCAAACTGATGCTGCACATAGCTTTCAAATGAGAGATAAACATCACAAAAATCAGACTTTGCACAGAGAGGAACAAGCCAAATGTAATGAGAGAAATCATCCACAAAACAAGCATAATATCGAAACTTTCCAAGAGATAAAACACGAGCTGGTCCCCAAATATCAAAATGAATCTTTTCAAAAATTTCTTTGCTAGAGGAATTAGACGAGCGAAAAGGTAATTTACTTAGTTTGCCTAACTGACAACTTTCACAACTAATGCTTTCCTTTGTTTGTGAACTAACATGAAATAAACTCTTAGTTTGTAATAACTGAACAGATTGTTGTTGTGGATGTCCAAGAGGTTGGTGCCACAACTCCTCGCTCCCATAATTTTCTTGATTTGAAAAATGTGTTTCCTTTGAAAAATGTGTTTCCTTTGGTTTTGACAGAACATAGAGGTCTCCTTTACGTTGACCCACCATTAACACTCGACCTGTTGCTCGTTCCTTACTGCAAAACAATTTGTCAGTAAATTCACAATTCAAGGGATATTGTGATGTTAATTGACTAATGGAGAGTAAATTACGAGTTAAATTAGGTATGTGAAGAACATCACGAAGAAATATACTACTCTTACCATCAGAAACTAAAACATTCCAAATTGCAATTATCTTTAAAGGAGAACCATCTCCAATGAAGATAGAATCATGGCCTGTATAATTTTTCATATTGCGTAGCATACCTAAGTGTGATGTCATATGATGGGAGGCACTTGTATCAGTTGTCCATTCGACGTCTGGAATAGACGTATCCATGGTGAGGGCAGCAAGTGCTTGAGGAAGTTCGGAATTGTTCACCGGTTGATTTGGTAGACTCCAACAAATTTTGGCAATATGTCCTTGTCTTCCACAGAGTTGGTAGTGCTCATTCTTGTACATCTCTCGTTCAGCGTTTGTCATTTACCAGGTGGTGGTGGTCGTGGAGTATCATTATTAATTCTTTGTGAACTATTTTCTGCATGATTTAAATGGTGAAAATTATTGTTAGTAGCTTGAAAACCTCTACCTTTTGAAGAGAATTGGCTGTTATGCCGATTGTTGTTGTTGTTGTAAATCTTGTGATGGTTTTGGTTACGCTGTCCATAGAAGGCGTAATGCGGTGAGTTGGATTCTTGGACCCATGTGTTTCGCTGCTCGAAACCTTGCAGCAGCGACACCACCTCTAAAACACCACCTCTAAATAAGTTGGCATGGGAGGTTTGAGCATTGCTGTTGTAAAAAGACTCATATTTTTGACCAAGTTTGGCTAGTAGGAAATAAACTTTTGACTTGTCAAGTAATGGATTCCCAATCACTGCGAGGCTATCACAAATACTTTTGAATTTTCTCAAGTATTCAGCCAAGGATTGATTTGGATATTTTCTCAAATATGTGAGTTGTTGTCGAAGGGTGAATTCACGTTCTTGTGAATCTTGAGCATATTTTTCTTTCAACTCATTCCATACTAATTGTGATGATTCGAGACCAATGACCAGACCCAACGCCTCCTCTATAAGTGTCCCAATAATCCATCCTCTAAAGAGGCGATCTTCTTTTTACCATTTGATGTATTCTTCTGAGATCTTTTTTGTCTCATTGGATGGAGTTTCTGTTGTTGTACTGTTGGTTTTGTACATAGGTGGCTTCTCTTTTTCACATGTAAGAAGTTCAACCATGTCTTGACTTTCCGCCAAAGCAAGCAATTGTTCACGCCACAAGGGGTAATTTTCTGGGGTGAGTTTGAGTGTAACAAAGTTGGCAACATTCAAAGAAATTGTGGAACTCAATTTTCTTCTGATGAGTCTAATGTGTGTGAACTCTCTTTTCTCACAATGGCTGCCACGTCAATAAGTGTTCAGCCAATAAAAGTTATAAAAAAATATATATGTCTTTCTTATATATATATATATTCTATTATTTTTATATCTTTAACAAGTTACAAAGATTATAAAAAAAAATAACAAAAAAAAAAAGAATTCATCATCTTCATATATTTTGTTATATATATATATATATATATATATATATATATATATATATATATATTATATCTTAAGTATTTTATAAGAGGTTAAAGAAAAAAGTTAAGAAAAGTCATCATCCCCTTCTCGTACCCTACCCCCACCCCCACACTCCCCTACCACCACCACCGCCCGTCGATTATACTTCATGCAACACCACCACCGCCCGCCAATTACACCACCTGCAACACCACCACCACCACCTACAACACCACCGCCAGCCGATTACACTTCCTGCAACACCACTACCACCACCTGCAACACCACCACCACCTGCAATACCACCGCCCGCCGATTACACTTTCTGCAACACAACCACCACCACCTGTAACACCACTACTCGCCGATTACACTTCCTGCAACACCACCACCACCACCTGCAACACCACCACCACCATCTGCAACACCACCGCCCGCCGATTTCACCACCTGCAACACCACCACCACTTCCACCTGCAACACCACGCCAGCGAGATTACATTTCCTGCAACACCACCGCCCGCCGATTACACTTCATGCAACACCACCACCACCATCTGCAACACCATTACCCGCCGATTACACTTCCTGCAATACCACCACCACCACCTGCAACACCACCGCCTGCCGATTACACTTCCTGCAACACCACTACCACCTGCAACACCACCGATTACAATTTTCAGATAATTATTTTTATTAATTTTTATTATTTTTTTTAATTTTTTATGATTTAAATAGTATATAGTAAAATTAAATATATTTTTGAATTAAGATTTAAGTTTTTATATATTCTTATATTTTTACAAATAGTTATATATATATATATATATGTTTATATATATATATATAGGTTTATTATTGTTTATATATATATATATATATATATATGTTTTATTTCTACAAATGGATATATATCTATGTTATATATATATATTGGGGTGCAAAATGTAATTTATTTTGGGGTGCAAATACAATATTTAAAATTAGAAGGGTTTGTTTAAAAAATATTTTTTGGCTGAAAAATATGATGTGGTGGAGCACTTATTGACGTGGCAGCCACTGTACCGCCACGTAGGCTATTTCAACCCGAATAAGGGTCACGGGCATTTTTGAAAGCTTTTTCTAAACATATGAGGCATTTTAGCAAGGCAAAAAAAAAAACAGGCATTTTAACTTTTTTAAACGAAGTTAGCGGGCATTTTTAATATTGCGTCCTAAAAATAATTGCTCTTATGTTATTGTTAACGTGTATTCACCTTGTCAACTAAGTGCGAAGAGGAGGTTGTGGGAGTGTCTATCGGTGAAAATAGAAGGATTGGCGATACGGGAATATGGTGCGTGCTTGGGGATTAAATTCATTGATCTCTGGACATGAAAGGTGGGGTTCAGGAGACTCGAGCAATACCTCTCACATGCGGGTGTTTAGATCATTTATCGAAGACATGGGTCTCATTGACCTACCATTAGCAAGGAGAAAATATACGTGGTACAGAAGTAACGGATGTGCTCGAAGTCGGATTGATCGATGTTTAGTTTCAGATGAGTGGCTTGAGCAATGGTCGGATCTTAGTCTCATGGGCTTGAAAGACCGTTCTCTGATCATTGTCCAGTTCTTCTTAAAAATTTCGTCAATTAGTGCCTCAAACCTTTTAGAGTGATTGACGCGTGGTTCGAGCCTGCACAATTCAAGAAGTTTGTTGAGGACCAGTGGGTGAACATCTCAATCCAAAGAAGAAGCGGGTATGTACTTAAGGAGAAGTTGAAGTTAATGAAGACTAAACTTAAGGAGTGGAACGTGCAAGTGTTTGGTAGACTGGAAGAGAATATCGAATTGGCGAAAAAGAAAATACATATGCTTGACAATAAAGAGGATGAAGGCTATCTCAATAATGAAGAAATGAAAGAGCGACGAGAGGCGATATGGGAATGGTGGCAAGGGATGCAGTCGAAGATGAGCCTAATGCATCAAAAGGCAAGACTTAAATGGGCTAAGGAAAATTCAAAGCTTTATCATAGAGGCATCAACAAAAGGCTCAAAAATAATGGCATCACTGGAATTGTTGTTAGGGGTCAATGGGTTGAAGATTGTGACGAAGTGAAAGAAGAAATTAGGAGCTGTTTTGAAAATCATTTTAAGGAACATCATTGGAGAAGGCCGATTCTTAGAGATGTCCCTTTTTGACAAATTGACAGATAAAAAAACGCAAGACTGATTGAAGAATTTTCAGAAATTGAAATAGAACAAGTTGTGCGGAGTTGTGATGGATCTAAAAGTCCAGGGCCCGACAGATTTAACTTCAAGTTTATTAAGAAGTTTTGGGATATCTTGAAGGAGGATTACGTGAAGTTTATCAATGAGTTCCGGGAAAGCCGTATACTTGCGAGAGGCCTTAATCCGTCTTTTGTGACACTTATTCCGAAAAAAGATAATCCCGTGGGGTTTCAAGATTTTAGACAAATCTCTCATATCGGTAGTACCTACAAGGTGTTGGCTAAACTTCTTGCAAACTGTTTTTGTACTGTGATGGATGATATTATCTCCGAGGATAAATTTTCTTCCATCAAGGGGAGGAAGATTCTTGATTGCATCGTCATTGCAAATGAGACTATAGATGAGGCTAAGAGAAAAAAGAAGTCGTGTTTATTGCTCAAGGTTGGCTTTGAGAAGCCTTATGATTGTGTAAATTGGGAGTTCTTGGATCAAGTTATGGATAAAATGGGGTTCAGTCCGACTTGGAGAAGATGGATAATGGAATGTATGAGCTAGGCTTCAGCGTCGATCTTAGTTACTAGTAGTCCCACTACAGAATTTAAACTTCAAAGAGGTCTACGTCAAGGTTACCCAATGTCACCTTATCTAATCATCGCTGAGGGGCTGAGTGCACTTTTCAAATCCGCAACGGAGAAAGGATTATTTAAGGGATTTACGGTGGGAAGTGATGAAGTTGAGGTATTGCACATTCAATTTGCTGTGAACTGAATGAAGATAACGTGTGGGCTGCTCGCTGTATTCTTAGAAACTTCGAGCTTCTCTCAAGTTTAAGGGTCGATTTCAACAAAAGCTCGCTTATTGGATTCAATGTTGAAAGCTCGGTCGTGGACAATTTTGCAGGAATACTGAAGTGTAGCGTGGGATCTGCTCTTTTTACATATTTGGGAATAGAAATTGGTCCAGATCAGCGTCGGTGCATTTCATGGCAAGCTGTGGTGAATAAGCCAGAAAACAAATTGAGTTTGTGCAACAACAAGAATCTCTCTTTTTGCGGTCGTATTTCCTTGCTTAAATCTGTTTTTGTTGGAGTTCCGCTCTACTATTTTTCTTTTTATTTGGCTCCAAAAAAACTTACTAACATGATCAGGAAAATGCTAAGCAAATTTCTTTGGAGTAGGAGAACTAACGGAAAGAAATAACATGGATAAAATGGAAACAAGTTTGCAACAAAAGAGAAGATGGGGGTCTTGACATATGGAATCTTGAGTGGATGAACATTTCTCTAATGGGTAAATGGAAGTGGAAATTGTTAACAGAAAGGGAGTCTTTATGGAAGAGGATTATCAAGTATGGAGAGTTAATTGATGGGAGACCGAACATAAGAACGATAGGAGAGCAGTGTTTGTGTTCTAGCTGGTGGCGAGACATATGCGAGAGTAAGATGTAGGACGAATTATCAAAAATGCCCGCTAACTTTTGCCTTTAATCCTAAATGCCCATTGTTTCCCAATATGCTAAAAATGCCCTGTATCTTTTAAAATTTCTACTAAAAATGCCCGAAATGAAAAATAAGCACAAAAAAACTTATTTTGTCTAAAAAATAATGCTAAAAATGCCCTGTATCTTTTAAAATTCTACCAAAAATGCCCGAATTTTAAAACGCGACTTTTTGATTCAGCTGTGCGTCTCTTTGATTCAGATGCCACGTCGGATAAAAAGTCCGAATTTTTAAAATCGGGCATTTTTGTTAGAAAATTTAAAACTTAACGAACATTTTCAGCAGGTTTGGAAATAATGGGCATTTAGGATTAAAGGCAAAAGTTAGCGGGCATTTTTGATAATTCGTCCTAAGATGTATAGTGGTGAATCAGATTGGTTTGAAAAAAATATTCGTAGAGTTGTGGGCAACAGGAAGTCGACGAAATTCTGGTGTGACACTTGGCTGGGGGATGTGAGTTTCAAAATTAAGTACAACACGTTATACTCTTTGGAAATTAATAAAGATAGTTGCATTTCGATATGGGGGAGCTTAGCGGTAACGTATGAGAGTGGAAGTGGAACTGGCGTATAGGACTTTTTCAGTGGGAAAGCCAATTATTAAAGGATCTTTGTGTCAATCTTAGTGGCGTGCAGATTATTGGTGATAGAGAGGATGTTTGGAGATGGAAGCTTATGTCAGATCAGCGTATGAAGCGTTAAGAATCACACATCCGTGTGGAAAAGGTGATATTAGTAAAAAGTTGTGGGCTACTCATGCTGCACCAAAAACATTGTGCTTTTTTTGAAAACTGGTTTTTGACAAACTCCCCACTAGGAATATTCTAGCTCGTAGAGGTGTCTTGACGGATTCACAAGATAAGTATTGTGTGCTTTGATCGCCGCCGGGGAGAGAGAGAATTTAAGTGAGACTGCTAAAAGGCGGATTTTTTCTTTACTAAAGCATTTCATTGACCTAGTTTTGTGAAGAAACTATTATCCATGTGTTCGGGGAGTGTGAACTTATGTACAAAATTTGGACACCGATCCTAATGGTGTTGCATAACACCCCTGAGCTTCAATTACTACAATGATGGAACCTATTGATGACAAAAAGTGGGATTAAAGAAGGTGACAACTTATGGTGTTTTGTGGTATGGGCGATTTGGAAGGAGAGAAACCATGTATGGTCTGAAAATGCGGAACCTAACACTGAAAAGGTGGTGGATCTTGTGAAGCTCAAGCTTTAGATTTGGATCAAAGCAAAGAATAGCTCTTTCCCGTATTCTTTTTTTTTTTTATTGGAGTTGCAATCCTAGGGATTCTTTGTAATTCAAAGGACATTTATATGTATTGGGTTTTTCTTTTTCTTTCTTCGGTATTTTGACTTTGAGCATTGCTTGCTCTTTTTTAATGAAATTCTTTCTTACCAAAAAAAAAAAACTAAGTTCATTTTGAACTTTTAGTAATCAAGGCTTTTAGTTTCACGCCATATTTGTATTTATATTCTCTCTCTTTTACATAAGTTATTACAATATTCTCCTCCAACCCTTTTATTAAGGTGCACACGTCACTGAAAGAGCTTTTCGATCATGCAATAAGAACGATTTTAACTACCATGATCAAGAAGGGTGCGGCGGATACGAGTGGGTCGTTGAGATATTCGTACAGTTTTGGCGAAAAAACGCTGGTTTATAGACCCGCATTTTTTATAAGGATGTTCGATGCTGGAGCGACATTGTTGTTGATGGAGAGGATAGGGAATTAGGTTATCACTTTTTCCCGTGGTACGAGATCCAGGCCCCGCTGGTTGGGTCGGAGACTTGCTCAACCAGGTATAGAATGGTTCGGCCAAGATGGGCTTGTTAGAACCGAAGACTTTTGATCATGATGAATCAAAGTTTCGACTCTACAATATATTTTGACCACATGATTTCAAAATTTTGCGGAATTAATTGTTGTAAAAGGCGTGAAAAATAGTTTGGTGTATGATTCCCAAGAAATAAAAGATAGGAACATCTTATTACTTTTTTGAACAAAAAAATGTTTAAAAGCTTTTATGCTTTTTATGAATATCTTGTATTGTTGTATTCTAATGGTGTTGCATAACACCCGTGAGCTTCAATTACTACAATGATGGAACCTATTGATGACAAAAAGTGGGATTAAAGAAGGTGACAACTTATGGTGTTTTGTGGTATGGGCGATTTGGAAGGAGAGAAACCATGTATGGTCTGAAAATGCGGAACCTAACACTGAAAAGGTGGTGGATCTTGTGAAGCTCAAGCTTTAGATTTGGATCAAAGCAAAGAATAGCTCTTTCCCGTATTCTTTTTTTTTTTATTGGAGTTGCAATCCTAGGGATTCTTTGTAATTCAAAGGACATTTATATGTATTGGGTTTTTCTTTTTCTTTCTTCGGTATTTTGACTTTGAGCATTGCTTGCTCTTTTTTAATGAAATTCTTTCTTACCAAAAAAAAAAAACTAAGTTCATTTTGAACTTTTAGTAATCAAGGCTTTTAGTTTCACGCCATATTTGTATTTATATTCTCTCTCTTTTACATAAGTTATTACAATATTCTCCTCCAACCCTTTTATTAAGGTGCACACGTCACTGAAAGAGCTTTTCGATCATGCAATAAGAACGATTTTAACTACCATGATCAAGAAGGGTGCGGCGGATACGAGTGGGTCGTTGAGATATTCGTACAGTTTTGGCGAAAAAACGCTGGTTTATAGACCCGCATTTTTTATAAGGATGTTCGATGCTGGAGCGACATTGTTGTTGATGGAGAGGATAGGGAATTAGGTTATCACTTTTTCCCGTGGTACGAGATCCAGGCCCCGCTGGTTGGGTCGGAGACTTGCTCAACCAGGTATAGAATGGTTCGGCCAAGATGGGCTTGTTAGAACCGAAGACTTTTGATCATGATGAATCAAAGTTTCGACTCTACAATATATTTTGACCACATGATTTCAAAATTTTGCGGAATTAATTGTTGTAAAAGGCGTGAAAAATAGTTTGGTGTATGATTCCCAAGAAATAAAAGATAGGAACATCTTATTACTTTTTTGAACAAAAAAATGTTTAAAAGCTTTTATGCTTTTTATGAATATCTTGTATTGTTGTATTCTAATGGTGTTGCATAACACCCGTGAGCTTCAATTACTACAATGATGGAACCTATTGATGACAAAAAGTGGGATTAAAGAAGGTGACAACTTATGGTGTTTTGTGGTATGGGCGATTTGGAAGGAGAGAAACCATGTATGGTCTGAAAATGCGGAACCTAACACTGAAAAGGTGGTGGATCTTGTGAAGCTCAAGCTTTAGATTTGGATCAAAGCAAAGAATAGCTCTTTCCCGTATTCTTTTTTTTTTTATTGGAGTTGCAATCCTAGGGATTCTTTGTAATTCAAAGGACATTTATATGTATTGGGTTTTTCTTTTTCTTTCTTCGGTATTTTGACTTTGAGCATTGCTTGCTCTTTTTTAATGAAATTCTTTCTTACCAAAAAAAAAAAACTAAGTTCATTTTGAACTTTTAGTAATCAAGGCTTTTAGTTTCACGCCATATTTGTATTTATATTCTCTCTCTTTTACATAAGTTATTACAATATTCTCCTCCAACCCTTTTATTAAGGTGCACACGTCACTGAAAGAGCTTTTCGATCATGCAATAAGAACGATTTTAACTACCATGATCAAGAAGGGTGCGGCGGATACGAGTGGGTCGTTGAGATATTCGTACAGTTTTGGCGAAAAAACGCTGGTTTATAGACCCGCATTTTTTATAAGGATGTTCGATGCTGGAGCGACATTGTTGTTGATGGAGAGGATAGGGAATTAGGTTATCACTTTTTCCCGTGGTACGAGATCCAGGCCCCGCTGGTTGGGTCGGAGACTTGCTCAACCAGGTATAGAATGGTTCGGCCAAGATGGGCTTGTTAGAACCGAAGACTTTTGATCATGATGAATCAAAGTTTCGACTCTACAATATATTTTGACCACATGATTTCAAAATTTTGCGGAATTAATTGTTGTAAAAGGCGTGAAAAATAGTTTGGTGTATGATTCCCAAGAAATAAAAGATAGGAACATCTTATTACTTTTTTGAACAAAAAAATGTTTAAAAGCTTTTATGCTTTTTATGAATATCTTGTATTGTTGTATTATAAGTAAAATAGCAAAGCATATTACAAGGTTGAGTGGTCCTTATTGGAAAAGGTCATGCTCATGTTATGTTTTTCTTATAATTTTGTTTCCCTTATCATGTTGTGTGTCTGATCTGTTTCTTATTGTTTCTAGTTAATGGTCATAAGTTTGGTTTTCCACTTTTGAAAGGGGCATCTTCCAGGAAAACCCTTATCTCCCTATCTCGGTATGTTTGTTTTGGAAGTTTTTTCTGCTGTACCCAGGGACGCCAGCCAAGCACAGAGGAGCAGTGAAGGGGGTTTGAATTGCACGTCAGGCACCTACCATGTCTCATCTCTTGTTTGTTGATGATATATTAATTTGCTATGAAGTAACACGAGATGAGGCACACAAGCTTAAGGATATACTTCATAGGTATGAGAAAGCGTAAGGGCAACAAATAAATTTGCAAAAATCGGTTCGTGTTTATAGCAAGATCACATATGCACAACTGGGTGAAGAAGTGGTAGAGATCTTGGGGGTGCAAGTACCGAAAAAATATGAGTACTTAGGACTATCGGCGGTTGAGGGAAGGTAAAAAAAAAGAGATATATGTATATTAGAGATCGATGTTGGGACATAGTTAAGGGATATCAGGAGAAAAGGCTATCGAGTGTGGGGAAATAAATACATATCAAGGATGCCATGCAAGCGATTTCGATGTTTGAAATGAGTTATTTTCGGTTGCCAGAGTCGCTCATTAAGGAGATTGAATCGATGATCAGTAATTATTGGTGGGAAAATGGAATAGGATAAAAGTAAAAGGGATGGGGCGATGGATTTCAGAGATTTAAAAGCATCTAATATGGCATTGTTGGAAAAACAGGCGTGAGGGATGTTTTCAGCACATGATAGTGTGGTGGCATAGGTTTTTACGGAATTTTTTTTTTCAACTTCACCAATCCTGGTGGCGAAGAGTGTCAGTACCATCTTTCTCTTGGCGGTTCATAGAGTTTTGATATTCTCATAGCAGGATTGCGATGGAGGGTGGGAAATGGGAATGGCATTCGAATTTGGGTGATGCATGGATACCACAGCCTCATACTTTTTGGATTAGGACGCCACATGTGGAGGGATATTGAAACTACATGGTTTTGAGAATTATGGTCAAGGATTAGAATGTGTGGAATGTGGCGCTTATTTGGGATTTTTTTTTTTGGAAGATGATGCAGCGACAATTTTGTTTTTACCATTTGGAAACAGAGATCATCGAGTTAAACAGATATGGCACTACACAAGCTCGAGAATTTTTACAGTTAAGAGTGCATATTATCTTACTATAGCGCGGGTTTACACAAGAAATGTGCGATTGCAAGTGGCAGAGGGAGTGTGGAATGTGATTGGAATTTCTTGTGGAAACTGAAATATCCGAGTAAAATTAATATCTTTAGTTGGCGTGTATGCCATAATATCTTCCCACTCGGCATGCAGTATCTAAGAGACATATTGAGGTGGAAGAGAGCTGCCCGGTTTGTGATGGGGGTGAGGAAGATCTTCGTCATTGTTTGGTTACATGTCATGTAGTAAGAAAGGTTTGGGCGCTTCTCTTTGCTGGGAGTCGGTGGTGATGCGAGGGGGAAAGGATTGGCTTTGGAGGATCTCGGTTGAGTATGGTTGTGTTTAGGGTTTAGGGTTTAGGGAACGGGGACTCACGGGGCTTTGGGTCGTTGTTTATGATCATTTAGACAATCATGTCCTAAGCGTCCAACAACGCATTATGAGGGGCATGCATCCGCGTAATGCGGAAACAATGCCGCTTCGCTCGACTGTTCTGTTGGTAGAGGAAAAGGCATGGAAAAATATTGTGTTCGAAGGGGATTGTTTAGGCGTTATTCATGACGTGTGGTTCATGAGTGGAGTGGATGGGGATCATGCAAACCTTATTCACGATATTATTAGAGTATGGAAGTGGTTTCGTCAGTGGACTTCAAGTGGATTGATAGAGAGAAAAATATTGAGGCACACGAATCAGCAAAGCTTGCTCTTCAGTTAGATCGGAACGACTTATCGTATCAGACTTCACGAATGGCTATTGGAAATCATCCAGTGGTATAGAGCTGTATTTATGTTTCTGCGTTATTTCATATTCTTTTTGTATATATATGATTATGATGGGTTTGTACGAAAATAATCTTACGATAGACTTTGTGGTTATAATTTCTCGTGTATAGTGGGGTGACAACTTATAGAATGAGCTTGTTCCTTATTTTTGCTTAAAGTTACTTAAAATTACTTTTACATATAAGTTGGGAGTGTTTCTAAATCACAAAAAATGGAACAAATAATTAAAAAATCCCTTTAACTTTTACTTGTTGATGAAAGTGTCGTGTATGTTTTCGGACAAGGTTTTAACCCCCGTAACTTTTCAAATTTCCTCGCAAAATGCCCTTTCGCTCTTATTCGAGCTTTTTGCATATGTGGCTGCCAAATCACCCGCCATGTCCGAAATAAATAATTTTTTGTTTTTTTTTACACTTTCACTTTATAATTATAAAGCATAAAATTAAAACCTATCCCAATAATTTTAAAATTGCGATAGACCACCCCAAAATACATATTTAAAAAGGAAAGTGAAAAAAAAAAACATCCACTACTAATTTTTTATACAACATCCAAAATAAACCAAGTAAAAAAAGTATAATAGAATATAAGCTTATTTTAAAATCGTTCTGTTTTTACTTATTAACAAAATAATCAAAGAAAAAGGAAAACACATATTAAAATAAATAATAAAGAAACTCACCAGTGCACAGAATTGGATCTGGTTCCAGTGCACAGAATTGGACCGACGGAGAGGGAAATTAAGGTGGCTACGATTAGCTTATGCAGTTTTGGTGTAAGCGGTAGTTCTTGCCAGAACGGAGCTAGTCGGGTTTTTAATTGTGAATAGTATTGGATAAATTATTATTTCTACCCTATAACTTTGTCTAAATCTCAAAGTGCCCTGTTTGGTTTTGAGCTGATGAAAATGCACCGTAAGTTCAGTTTTCTCAACAAAAAATGCCCTATTGCTCTTATATGGGCCTCAGCGTTGACGTGGTTGCCTAGTCAATAAAGCGCCACTCCACTTGGATTTAAACGCCACTCCACGTCATTTTACCCCTAAAAATACTTTTAACACCTACTCCACGTCGTCCCTTATAACATAACTACACCAACCCCAAATAATTCCCCAAATCTATTTTTAATTTTATACCATAGATTAACCCTTTAAACCAAATTTGATTGTTCCCACCCGGTTTTTACATGCGAAGATGTCGAAATCCGACTAGCTCCGTTCTGGTTTAATGTGCAATTGTGGGAGACCCACTGTTGTGCGGATATCTACCCCGATGGAAATCCAGTTTGAAGGTTTCATGAATGTTGGAAGGGAGCATTCGGGTGTGGGTTATTCGTTTGGGAAGATCCGCGTGTTTGTGCCAGAGCTTTTGTTGTACCTACATTGCGAAGAAGAATCGAAAGAAGCGAGGCAAAAGTGAAGAAACTTGAAGAAGAATCACAACTTGGAGAAAACTCAACATTGTTTGAGAAAATAAACATGAAGTTAGAAGAGAAGGTCAAGAATCTGCAAATTGAGACCAAGAAATTGGGTTGGCTCATGTTTTGCCTAAAGATCATATTGGTATTTTGTGTTGTTGTTGTAAAATTGTATTGAAATGGTATGAGCCACTTGAATGGTGTGTTGTTGAAGTGAATGAGGTTTAAGGTTGTCAGGTTTAGGTTTAACATTTAAGGTTTAAGGATTAATGTTTAAGGTCTAAGGTTTAAGGTTTAAGGTGTAATGTTGTTAAGGTTGTAAGGTTATTTATGTTTAATGTTTAGGACAAAAGGTCGTTAGATGGTATGGTTGTAATCCAATGTTGTAAGGTTTAAGGTTGTAATGTAATGGTTGGAATTATGGGCAA
This sequence comes from Linaria vulgaris, assembly GCA_948329865.1. NCBI lineage: Eukaryota > Viridiplantae > Streptophyta > Magnoliopsida > Lamiales > Plantaginaceae > Linaria > Linaria vulgaris. Next base: position 5,515,212 of record OX415249.1, on the reverse strand, counting down.
CAAATATCATTGGTAATGCTTTTATGTTTCCAAATTGCCTAATTGATGAAAACCTACTTAACCGTAATTGCGTGATATGGGAGTCTTGGTTAACCATCATTACAAAACTCATAAAATAAACATGACATTAAATTGATAAGGCATCATAACAACATATAAAAATAGCATTAGCTTGCACCACATAATAACATAAAAATGTTGTCCAAGCTGGTGTTGCATATGAATATCATAGGCCTCAGATAAAGAAGTTATCCTTTTTCCAAGGCTGTAATGATTACTATCAACTTGCACGTCTTTAAATCTTATTGGTTTTAATTTTGGCAGACACATTGTGAGCTATACTTTAGAATGTATGGTCTTCCAAATGCCCATCTTCTACATGTGTTATTTAGTGAGATGGACTCTGCTTTTTTCCCCTGAAGAGGCTGGAATATATGAAGAGGAGTTCATAGAGGCTGAAGTTGTTCATGAGCGGGACCAACAACTAGGAGCAATTGTGTTGTCCTCACATGATAATAATGATGATAATGGTGTTATTGCTGGTCCTGTGTTGGATGAGGAGGGTGCAAATGACCAGTTGGATGATGAGGGTGCAAGATGTTTTGATGTTTAATGATTAAAGTGAGAGCGGGTAAGGATCAAACATTTTTAGTCTAAGTTTGTTTAATTTTTATGTTGAATGCTTGTTTATGATTTCAGATATGGTTGATGTTGTTTGGTTTATGGATTGTTTATATTTTAGTGTTTTGGTTAAATTGTTTTAGTGTTTTACTTGAATTATTTTAATCTGGTTAATGTTTATTATTTCTTGTTTTGTCTTATTTTTATACTTATTTAAGTGTATGCAATAAATCGTATTGAAACATATCAACCTCATTTCTGCATAATAAAATACAAATAAGAATAATCACAATTATCTTCCATCAAGACTAGCATTAATGTACCAGTTTTGCACCCAAAATCTATCTGTTTCGTATACAAGAAATTTTGAGCTCAAAATTGTAATGGGGCTATACAAGAAATTTTGAGCTCAAAATTGTAATGGGGCTACTGGAGACGTTACCATATAAACTAATACAACTCTTAATACTAGCACACCATGCACTACCAAAAGAAAAAGAATCAGTACAATTTCTTGATGGATTACATCATAACAGGAGCTAGTGCTTCTTCCCATTGCCTCTCATCTTGCCCTTGTTCTTCTCCGAAGCCTTCTGGTTGTTATTGTTGATTTTGGTGATCAATGAACCCAGGTGAGACAACTTCACATACTTCTTGCTTATTTCCAATGGTGGGTTACTCTGAGTTTCTTGAGTTCCTAGGACTTCCTGCCATTCTCCTAGTTGAGTAGTAACCATGGGTGTTGGTTTGTTGTGTTTGGTGTTGACCAAGTCAGTTACCCGTCCTTCATTTATGATTTTCAGATCTTCAACATCAACCTCATTCCCTACTGGTGCTACCAGTTCCTCCTTCCTTGCTCTGTTCTTGTTTTTGCTCTCTTCTTGTTTTTTTTATCAGGCATTTATGTTGCAAAATAGGGGTGGTGCTAATGCATCTTGGTTTGTTATGGTAGAAGCATATGTGGTAGAGTCAACAACAGTTGTGGCAAAATATACCTATAGACACAAAAAAAAATAGTTTCATTAAATAAAAATCAATCAATTATAACACACATATACTAGTAATATAATATAAATATATACAATACCTTCCTAGTATTTGATCTTTTATCCCTCCTAACAGCCCTTGAGATTTGATCACACACTATTGCCCCTTCAACAACCGAATATACTCAAAAAAAATACATTACGAGGCACGATGTCTTCCCCTTCAGTGACCACTTCATCTAACTACAAGTGTCAAAAATGAATAATCTGGTTACTATGCACAAAAGATTACATCATCAGTCAATAAAAGATGAAATCACACTATACCTTATTAGATGGATCTCCCTTGTTCCTCCTTAAAGATCTGGATGTCTGAAATTTATCATCATCAGCAATATTAGATCTGAATTCAGTCTCCATAAAAGGGTTGAGGTAATGTGAAATCATTCTTAGGTGGTACCACTACCTTCAACAGCCAAAGCTACTCTAACAACATTATGAGGCATGATGTCTTCCCCCTCAGTTACCACTTTATCTAACTACAAGTGTCAAAGAGGAATAATCTCGTTAATATGAACATAGAATTACCTCTTCAGTCAATAAAAGATGAAATCACACCATACCTTTTTACATGCATCTCTCTTGTTCCTCCTTAAAAATCTGGATGTCTGAAATATAACATCAACATCAATATTGGATCCCAATTCAGTATCCACAGAGGGTTGAGGTATAGTGAAATCATTCTCATGTGGTACCACTACTGAAGACTTCCCACTTCTATTCCTCCTGACAGACCTTGAGGTTTCACTAACCTCCGTAGATGGCACCATGTTTTCTGAGTTGTTACTTTGGTCCTCTATGTGTACAAGGGAGGTTGAAGAGGGTGGTGGTGAGGAAAGTGTAGTCCCTTGATTGGTGTTTTGGTCACCTTTATCCCCAACCTGTGAAAAAACTTGGCCAGAAAAGTCATCGTTACAGTTAAATGTACCATAACATCTAAAAGCAATAAACTTAATGACTTACTTCTGTAGAGATTAGTACTTTCTCATTTCTTCTATCACAAGTCTTAACATTGTGACCTTTCTGTCCACGTTTACCACATTTGATAGAATTTCGCATCCTCCTAGTATGTGTCCACTGAGGTGTACCAACAAACTTGTTCTTTGTCCTGATAACATGAGGCTGGTTTGGTCCTCTCTTCAATTCTTTCTTTGGTCTTCCTGGCTGCCTCCCAAAATTTGGAGGTAATGGGGGTATGTAATCCTCCTCGATCCAAAGTGCAGCTCCATGAACTGCATAGCTTGCAAATTGGTACACCTTAATATAGGTGACAATGGTGTAACAATATGCAAGATAGTCAGCAATCTGAGCACCACTTGGTACCTAAAAATAACGCATCACATTGGCATGCATGATGTTACTTTTTTCTCCACTACCTTAACCCTCTCTCGAATGTTAGGACATACGTAAATTTTTTAACTTACATGTTTCTACTTAATCCATCCGTTCCTTGCCTTCTCTCTGTTTCTAGTAAGTATCTTCATAACGCACTCTCTCATCTACTCAAGCATTGTGATTATAAGTTTATCTCTAGCCGGCAATAGAAAGACATTGAAACTCTCACATACATTGTTCAATATAAGATCAGTACCACTGCAAGTATTGAAATGACTTTGGGACCAATGCGTTGGTTCATTGTCATTAAACCATCTTCTCAAATTTCATCATTGATGTTCTAAACTCAGCTTGTTGATTGGTTAACAACATCCCGTATGGCATCATTATACTCTTTCCCACTGAGTCCAATTCTATCTGCATTTCTAACCAAATGTCTCACACAAAACCTATGTGTAGCACCAGAAAAAATTTCATTGAATGCTTGTATCAATCATTTTTGCTTGTCTGACATGAAGGTTAGATTGATATGCTCATACAACCCCAAATCCCACCTTAATTAAGATAAAAATCACATCCAGTTATCAGTGTTTTTAGCAGCCACAACAACATAGGTTATGGGGTAAATGCTATTTGCAGGATCCAAGGCCACAACTATTAATAAGATCCCTCCATTAAACCCTGTTAGGTGAGCAACATCTACACCTATAAATGTCCTACATCCACTTTATACCCATCTTTCAAGCCCTAAAAGCATATATACATACATCTGAATCTACGTTTCGGGACGAACTGACGCATTTCATTCTGTCCCCCCCCCCCCCCCAACTTCTTCTATGTAAATGGAAACTATGGTATTCCCATAGCTTGGAGTACTGGTAGGTTGGGGTACCCTCTAGCTTGTCAACCGCGGGACGGGGACGGGAATCGTGTTTGGATTCCCACTGTCGATTTCCAAAATATAAATTATTTAGAAGGGGTTTGGGGGTTTATTGCTAAAATAAAATAAAATATGGGGAACATAAATAGATATAAGAAAACATTGGGGCAAAAATTAAAAAGAAAACACAAGTAAATTAAAGAGAAACCCCCAAATCTTTTCATTCTCTATTTCTCTTTCTCTCATAGTCATGTCGTCGCCCACATACACTCACCGGTGCCGCCTTCTCTCTCACCGGAACCGCCTGTGTTCGTCCTCTCTCACCGGCGCCGCCTTGTAGACTTGTGGTAGGTCTAGTAATTTTGATATTTGTTGTGTTGTGTCTAATTAGGGTTTAAGAAATTAGAAATTGTTGGGTAAATATTTTTTTTTTGTTTGAGCTTGGTATTAATATTATGGTGCTTCTCCAATTCGTGTCTATTACCAGCCCTCTTGTTTGAGTTTGAGCTTGGTGTTGTGTCTAATAAGTAACAGTACTCGTATGAAGAATAATTGGAATGATGAATGATGAATTGATGAAGAACGGTTAGTTGAAATTTGTGACATATGCGATGATGATGAATGATTGGAATGAATTTGTAAATAGTGAGTGCATAAATGATGAATTCCAGTACTCTTGATGACATACGTGATGATGATGATTGACATATGTGATGATGATGATGATGATGATGATGAATAATGATGTAAATAGTCAGTACATAAATTTTATTTTGTATTGGTAACTTACTGGATGGATTTCATTGTGTATTGCAAAGCTTTACATTATGTTAATTGTGCTTTCTTTCTTTTGATTGTATGTGAGGACAGATATATTAGTAAAAAAGACTAAAGAATTGAGAATTGAGATGATTAAATTAATTGTTCTTTTTGGTTGCTGTAGACTAGAGATGAAGAACCAAGTAGCTACAAATCTGGGTTCTCGCAAACGTTCTCATACCGTTACCGAGGTTTATACTTCTGCACCGGATTGTTCAACGGATGTACCAATGACGTTAATCGGATTAGAGGCACCTCTTTCGCCATATAATTCATGCTTGGAGTACACCCATCTGGACCTTCAAACCGAAGGCCTCCTTTAGTCACAACCACCACCGCCACCACCCCAAGGAGAGGGGCCTTCACAACCGGTACCACCGCCTAAAATTGAAGAAAAGGAAGACGGGGAAGGGAATAAGAAGAATAATAAAAAAAGGTGGAAAAGTATGAAAAACAAATCGTGGTGATGTCACACAGATGAAAAATGGTAAACTCGTCAAGGTTGGCGAAAAGCATACTAACTTGATGTCAACGTGGTGGGAGCACTTTGAGCCTTTCTGTTATGATGATGACGTACTCAAGGGTAAATGTTTATACTGCCAGAGAGTAATTAAATATGATGGTGCAAACGGGATATCCGGACTGCATAGGCACGTAAATGCTTGTTAAAAGAAATTGGAATCCCTTAAGAAGTTCTTAAGCCAATCTCGTTTGAACTTCAACAAAGCGACGAATCAACTTAGAACGTGGACTTTCAACCAAGATTATGTGTTACAGGGAATTTTGAATTGGATGGTTAGGACAAAACAACCTTTTAGTACGGTGGATCATCCATTATTTAAGGAAATGTGGAGGCGAGGATGCCCAAACTTGAAATTATTTTGTCGCAAGACAATAAGGGCTATGATTTTTCAAATGTACTTGGACGATGGGAGGAAGTTGAAGGTGTTTATCAAATAAAATGCGCAGAGATTTTGCTTAACCAAGGACACATGGACTTCTATTAGGCTGGACAACTACATGGTACTCACCGTGCATTTCATTGATAAGGGGTGGGAGTTTAATAATCGGATCTTGATTTTTTGCTTGACTTGAGCCATTCGGGAGAAGCTATAGCTCGAGATATTGAGGGGTGTTTGAAGGATTGGGCAATCGAGAAGGTTTTTACGATCACGGTGGATGATGTAGTTCCAATGATGTCGGGATTCAGAATTTGGTGAAGAATTTGCCTTGCGAGGTGATTTCTTTGTTTTGAATGGGATCCATGTGCAAATACGGTTTGTTGCACATCCTTAACCTTGTGGTGCACGGTGGGTTAAAGAAGAACAATGAAGGTAATTATGTGGATCGAATTAGAGGTGCAATAAAGTGGATTAAGGGTTCTGCTCCACGGTTGACGAAGTTTAAGGAATAACTTGATAATGAAAGCGTACAAAGTAAGAAATTGATTTGTCTTGACGTGCCTACAAGATGGAACTCAACGTATGATATGTTGAAGGCGGCATTGGAACTTCGAGCGGGGTTTGATGCTTTTGAGCTCTGAAATCATCAATATAAAGAATATGTGAAGGGCTTTACACCACAAAAAGAGGATTAGAATACGGCGGAGATGTACGTGGAATTCTTGATGCCGTTCAAGAATTTGACTGAAATAGTGTTGGGGACATCTTACGTCACTTCAACTTTGGTGTTGGGTGAAATTGTCACCATAGATGAAATTTTAGGGGATTGGATGAAACTTGAGGATCAAGATAGCCCAAGAGGGAAGGAGCCCCACGAACTCAAGTTCATGGCGTTGAAATTGAAAGAAAAGTATGACAAGTATTGGGACGTCGGAGAAAAGAGAATGAATCATATGTTATACTTTGCTGCGATGTTGGATCCCCGTTACAAGTTCGAGTATATCATGACTACTATGGCAGATGACCTTGAGTTCCAATCGACAATTTGGGTGGAGTTTGAGACGTTGTATAAGGAGTACAGTAGATTGTACGATGCAACTCTTTCAACTGCGAATTGATCCCTTCATCGACCCGGCAACGAGATGCAAATGAACAGGAAACACGCGTCATTTGTGATGTAAGTGATTTACTACCATATGTTCATTTCTTGATCATTTAAATTGTAATTGTTAAGTTAATCTTAAGTTATTAAAAGCTTTACCGTTTATAATTCAAATGCATTTGTATTTTGTAGTAAAAGGACTCATCGAGCTAAACCAAAGACTGAGCTTGAATAGTACTTCGACGATGACGACGATGACCAATTAGGTGCGATTACCGGGGATTTTAACATTTTGGCATGGTGGAGGGTAAATTCGATAAGGTTCCGGGTCTTGAGTAGAATGGCTCGGGATGTATTGAGTATTCCAGTTTCTACAGTGGCTTCGGAATCTGCGTTCAGCACATGAGGGCGCATTCTAGACTGATTTAGGAGCTCATTGAGTCCTCGGGTGGTACAAGCCGTTATTTGTGCCCAAGATTGGCTCCGTGACGAAAACAGTGATTCAGAGCCTATTGTCATAGAAGAGTCGATTTTTGAATTGGAGAGTTATGATCAAGGTATTTTTGAATTGCAATTAATTCCCTGTTATCATTTATATGTTAAAATTAATATTAATCCATGTTTCTTTTGCCATTGTGTAGAGTATAATCGAATGGGTCCGAATGAATCCACTACAATAAAAAACACTCATTTTCGACGGCTTCTGACGAAATCGGCCGTCGAAAACGGGTAAAAACTTTTTCGTCGGATAAAGCCCGTCGAAAAAGGTGCCGACTGAAAAGGTCTTTTCCAACGGCTTAAGCCGTCGGTAAAGAAAGAAAAATAAATAAATAAAATGGCGACGAGCCCTCCCGTGTTTTCCGTCGGCACTTGGCCGACGGAATAGACAGCTGGCGTCTTTTCCATCGGCCAAGTGCCGACGGAAAAGACGGTGGGACCTTTCTTTCATCATCACCAATTACTCTTCATTCTATATATATACAATCCTTTATTTCTTCAAACATATATATATATATATATATATATTCAAAAAATTGTCATTTTTATAAATGACCGATAAAAATAGTCGCAATAATTTTATCGATAAAGGTAAAGGAAAAGCGAAACCGGAAAAATCCAAAAATATATTTCCAATGTAGGGTTACTAAAAACCCTGGGGATGCTCAATTTTGCTAGCGTGTTTAAATCTCGTCGTGGTGGCGACATTGAAACTACTAGTCCCGACGAAGTTACCCAACATGTCGAGGAACCTGCGACATAAACTCAGGATACTCCGGTTGCTTCCCAACAATGCCCAACTACAACTCTGACCCAGGCCCCTACTTCAGCGCATGCACCAACACAACGCCCGACTACCACTCGGAACTGAGCCGCTGCTCCTCGCCTAAGGGACCCAGATCCAGTCTTGCCGCCTGAAATTACTCCTCCATGTTCAATCTTTCTGCATGGCTTGATGAACGAAGTTCTACAAGCCAACAACGAAAGAGCTTTGTCGGTATCACAACCCTCGCCAGCATCTGTTGCTTCTGAATCTGCTTCTACTAGCCTTAGGCCGCCTAAGGGTTGGGGGAAGGGTTTAGGTTCTTCAAACACCGATGAAGGGAAGCGCAAAATTGGGGTGAACGACAATTTCACTTTTGATCAAGATTTATGTAAGGATCTTACGGCAATAATAAAGCGATAAATTAGTTTTACAATAAAGTTCTTGGTGATTGAACCGGCTATATATTACTCTTAATTATCTGCGGCACAAAAACAAAAATTTATAACCTACTTCAGGGTGTCTTCTTTTAACTTATTTTAACACATTTTGCAATATTTATGTATATTATAATTTTCTCCCTATACTTATATGTTATTATATTTCAAAGGGTATATGCAAATCAGATGAAGAGGAAACGCCTAAAATCACAAAGACATTCCATCGGGTGGCCCAATCCTCATGGAAGGAATCCATATACGAGTGCAAGAATCTGTACAAGAAGCAAGATAAAGACCCCGAATGGTACCAAAAGACTTGGCTACCTCGAGGCTTCCAGTCGACGTACTGTGATCATTGGGCGAAGGAAAGGACGATTGAACTCGCACAAAAAGCAAAAGAGAATCGAGAATACAATAAGACAAAGAGCGTCGACGGTAAGGGTTCCTTAGCTACATACCATGGTGGATCTATGAGTACACACGAGAGGAGCTATGAAACGGTACGATACGTTAGGATTTCCTTGTTTGCAAAATATATTTTGTGATATTGAGTTACTCTTTACCATTAATGTTGTTTAAAAAAATGTTGTTATAGTATGGTACTCCGCATGTGCTACGCTTCGACCAGCAATATGTGATGGACCACGCAATAGCAGATCCAGTTGGACAAATAGTCTGTTGGGACCCTCCACAGTCAGAAGGTTATTATGTAAGTTATCTTAAATGGGTATATGATTGTTTTGTGCCTATACCTTTTTCATTTATTTACTTTGAACACTGTGGAACGTTAAGCGCTCGAGGATAATTATGGTCCCGAAGAGAAATGGCCGCTTGAGTTTGACATAGATATCGGGGCCATTGCAGATAATAATGGCACACATGGGAGGATCTGAGGCAAATATAGGCACAATACCCTCGCAGATTATGGTAAGTCGCAGGTCGTAAAAATCGGAACCCTACTGAGGCGATAAGAACAGCTAAAGCGGTGAAGGTGGCTACTACTGGGTTGCATGAAACCATTTCGGGTTTTGAGAAAGAGATTTATGATGTGCGGTCGGAAGTGGCGAGGGACCAGGAGGAGCAGAGGCAGGATCGAATTCGTGAGCAAGAGGAGAGGGATCGGGAGCGAATTAGTGACCAAAAAGAGAAGGAGCATTATCAATGGAACAACTAGCCAAACAACTATAATTCAAGCCCATTTCCTCCAAATCATTTTCATGGAATGCAGAGCCAGTCGTACGATTATTGGCAACAAAACCAGACATAACATGGTCAAACTTCGTCGTGGCAGCAAGGCAATCAGGGAACAAGCTCGTTGTGGCAGCAAGGAAACCAGGGTACAAACAAGTCATGGCAACAAGGAAACCAGGGTACTAACTCATCGTGGCAGCAGGGCAATCAGGATACTAACACGACATGGCAGCAAGGAAACCAGGGTACAAACACGTCATGGCAGTCCAATTCGTGGCACAATAACGCCACGAGTCAGCCACATACGTGGAACCAACATATCGCCAACACGAACAATTTGTGGCAACAAGCCACAATGCCCAACAATAGTGTTCGAAGTGATTTGGACTACTTGCTGCACTCTAATAATGATACCCAATTCTCACGTTCGAATGATGCTCGACGTGCTAGCGTTAGTGGAGATCGTCTAAGTTCCTCAAGAAGGTTTCCACTGTATAGTGTAGTGCTTCATGTTACACAAGACGACTCCACTTTAGCCAACTTAGCGAGTCTGCCTCTCCCTGAGACTGACTACACAGCCTATGTATGGTTTGATCCTTAAGTGTTGTATGCTTGATCTTTAAGTATTGTATGTTTAAATTATGAGTTTGTAAGAGGTTTTTTTTTTAATTACCAGTTATGTTGTTTGTAATAAATTTACTTATTTTAAGTAATGTTCTGTAATTCGACGATATAAATATTGATGCAGTTTATCTCTTACTAGACTTATCCAATATTAAGACATGAATACTAAATATTTGTTTAAACAATTAAAAAGTTGCAACAAATACAATATTAAATTCTAGTACATTGCTATCTATTTTATCGTCCATGTCGTCTTCAACCACCTCGTACACGTCATGTGCCAATTTTACTTCAATGTTAAAGTCGTTTCAATTTGCGCACAAGTTAAGTCCGGGCGACTCATCATCTTGAAAGAGTTATGCGGCTTCTTCTTCCTCTTGCATTGACGCTATGTCGACTATGTTCTTTGCACGAATAGGGAAAACTACCCACCATCTTTCCTCCGCAACACATGTTGTGCTGGATATGAAATATAGTACACTTGGAGAGCCTGATTTGCAAATATGAATGGTTCATTGGTAGTGAGAGAACGCGTAGGATTGATATCAACCATTCCGTACACCGAGTGTATTGTCGTACCACAACGAGTAATATCGTACCACACACATCTGAAAAATACAATTGATTGGACCATATCGTTGCCGCCACACCAGATAACCTCAATGATGTCATTTAGCGTCCCGTAAAAATTTGTGCCCTCGACCCCATCGCCACTGCCCTTCACATATACCCCACTACAATTTGTTTATTTGCCCTCATTGAATGAGTCCGTACAGAATCTAAAACCGTTCACTTCGTAACCTGCATACCCTTTTATTAGTGTGCTTGCCCCTAAAACGAAGGCGTACATACCTTGATCTACTTCGTACTTTCTAGAGCAAACAGTTTCTTTAAACCATGGCACGAACACAACTCTCTGCTTTCTTTGAATTTATTGTTGAGTAAGACCGCCACAAAACAAGTCCTCAAACAACCTATCAAATGGGTGTAACATAAGTCTCATCAACGTATTAAATAGATAATCGAGATATGTAAAAATATTAATTGTTATATACATATATGAACCAGCTGTCGAATCTCGACAATTCATCAGCGTGTAAATCTCAATTAGCATCAGCTCCTCGGAAGTAAGATGCCGTTGTTTTTTATCTGGATTTAGACATTTCCCTCTTCGATGGAAAATAGGAAGTTGTCTTGCGTAATCACCACATAATTCGGCCTCATTTTGATTGAGCCTGTTGTATCTCGTTTCAACACTTTTTTTAAAATAGCGCGAACAAAATGGGTGCTCTTGGACAATATATAAGATTTTTGCAATTGAATCTTCAACGCGAGCTTTGTTCAACACATATTTCTTCAACCCAAGCTTTCGCCTATAAACAAACCAGTAATTTAATAATAGTTAGACATAAATATATGACAAATAATTTTGGAAATATGAAACGGTTTACCTCTCAAACGGGTACATCCAACGATATTGAATCGGTCCACCAACTTTGGCTTCGTAGGAAAGATGTATCGCCAAATGTTCCATAGAATCAAAAAATGCAGGGGAAAATATCATCTCTAATTTGCAAATTGTTATCACGATAGATTCCTTCAATGATGTCATGTCCGAGGCTTTAATCTATGTGGCGCACAATGCTCGAAAGAAGATACTAATCTCTACGAGGGCTCCCATATCGGATCAGGCAGCAAATCACGAAATGCAATAGGGCCCCCCATTTTTAATCTATTTTGGGCATTTTTGGCAGAAAAACCGTAATCTACTGGGCAAAACAATAAATTATTTTCTTACAGGGCAAAAGCCAATAGTTTTCAAACTTATTGGGCATTTTTAACAATTCTCCCTAGTTATAATGTTGCATTTCTTGCGGCGTTGTCTCGACTCTCGTGGTCATGATTAATTGATGCTTTTAAAGTTTTAATTGGCATAGTAATTAATTTCGGTTTCTAATTTTGGTGTGACTTGTGAATTTATGTTATTAATTCAATATTTATAAATTGATTTCGACTAGCGATATTGTCAAAGTAATAATCAATATTTGTAAATTAATTTCGGCTAGCGATACTGCGAATGCAATAATCAATTGTAAATCAATTACTACTAAGCATATGGTAGAGTCTGTCTATTTACCCCTTTTAATATATACAATTATGACGTTTTCTATTCATTATAATCCTTAATTATATCAATAATCTATTCTCTATCTTTCATTTTATGAACGGATCTAGTCTCTATATCTATAGTCTATACACAAACAAATTAAATAATCGTATTAAATAACCGTATATTATCTCAAAAAAATCAATAGTATAATTCTAAGTTGATTAAAGATAATATCTGTACTCTTTTGAATTTAGTTTTAATTAGAAAATAAATTTTCAGAGGCAATTAGATTTTCACTTATACTTCCGGAAATCATTTCAAGAATATAATATTAAATAATTGGCTGTACACTCAAGATTCAAATTTAGAATATGTATAATTCAGATTTTTGATTAATAATGATTTTCATTTTTCTTTGATTTTTGGTCTTATAAGAAAGAAAAACCAAAATAGAAAAAATAACTTTAATATGTGATAGTTTAATACTCACTACAAGAAAACTTGGCAACAACTACGAAGTGATTCCAACGAAAAATTATTTGTCGCTCCTAGTAACGAATTTCCAACAACATACCAACCAAAAAGCTATTATTGGCAATAACTACGAAGTTATTCCAACCAAAAAATATATGTTGCTTGTAGTAACAAATCTCCAACTGTATACAAACAAAAAAAACTATTATAGAAAACAACTATGAAGTAATTGCAACCAAAAAGCATTTGTTGCTAATAGTAACAAGTTTCTAACGGACTACCAACGATAAAGTTATTAGCCAATATTTTTGCAACACTTTACCAACATAATATCTTGCAAAATATTTGTATGTTGCAATTTTGTTGCTATATCGTTGGAATTAAATATTAAGCATCTAGTTTAGAGTATCAACAACGTATTTTCCAACGAAAATTTATCCGTCGTTGTCAGCTACGAAGTAGTAACGATATATATCCTACAAAAATATTGACAAAGTAATATTAGTTTTCGTGTAAATAAAGAAACACCTCTTAACGCTTGGGGACATGACCCCGTTGCCACTCTCCTTCATCTTGTTTAAGACTTTATTCCATAGAATTTGTGTAATGATATATGAAATGCCAATAAATTGCGATTATTAGAACTTAGAAGATTACGGATTGTTACCTATATCTTGGAAACTCAAGCTAATAATTATTTGGAGTTTGTAGTGAATACTGACTCTAGTGAGTGCATAAATCCATAAAAACCACTGGTAATCAAACCAAGCTGCAATCTTCAAACAAAAAATATAAAATTTCATCGTGCATATGGTTGTAATTTATCCTAATTTAACTATACTTAATCTGTAACCGCCTTCTAGCGAAAAGTACACATCAAATAAAACTACAAAGTACTGAATAGATATCAGCTTCCACTAGAAAACCAATTCCTCTAATGTTCCCAGTCAGAACATATCAACCAAAATACAATAACGGATAGTATCAGAAAACAGAGTTCTTTCTTAATTCATCAGCATAGGATTTTCACTACAATCTCAAATGGATAAAAGGATCACAAACAACGAGAAAAAGCACAGATTTTGGCAATTCACCATCATGCTGGTAATATGGATCTTCGTCATCACTGCCATTTTCATTTCCTTCGTTACCATTAAACTGCGCTTTTGCACTTTTTCCCAGATGACCCCAAACTTCATCCTTATTGAATTTCTCATTCATTGCCATAAAATCGAAATCCTCAGTGAATTTTGTCACAGGGCTTGAAATCTGCAAGGCAACAGACAGATAAATGCTCCATATTCAAAGTGGTAAATGGCAATTAAGCACAAAATATATGCTGGTTTGTCACAATGAATTAGTGGATTATCCTCATGCCAGATATCTTAATGAGTAACTCATCACTGGAAACTTGATTTATGGCACTTGTTGAGAAGGAATTATCTTCACCGTAACTCAAATAAATGAAATAGAGTAACTGAGTAAGCCTCAATATTCTTGGTGATGGCTAGACATGGATTGAATAGTACTGTATTAAAGTAAAATGCTTTTGCAAATCTCCTTCAAAACCATATGCCAAGTATAATAGCGTAAAACAACTTCTTTTCTCAGAGACTGATAATGCTACTTTCTCTTTTTGTTGGCATATTGCAAAGAAGAACAAACTGCGGCGCCAAGAGTAATTTCATTTAACTTAATATGTAATGTAACAAACAGTTGCAAAGATACAAAACGTTTCCTATTTCCTAGAATTTAGCTGATACTTCGTTAAATGAAGCCAAGATTAGAAGACCAGTTTACTGCTTTTACCGCTTCAGCAAGCCAATAAGTGACTGCCAATTAAGAAATGAGACATAAGCAAATTAATCACTCATGTGAATCTAATGTTATTAATAATCAAGAATATTTTAATACCGCATTCAAACTTTGGATCAAAGACAAATCTATGACCATTTCACATGCATAAGGGTTACTGGGGAATATGGAGAAGCGGTTACATGAAACAGGTAAGAAGACTTGAGGAGATAAGAAGTACAGCATATGTATCAATAAAATAAGCACGCGAATAATTCAAGTAAAAAATTCATAAAATGTAAATACAAGCAAGTGTATACCCCATATCCTCTTCCACCACGTCCCCTGTAATTATTGCGCATATGGTAAGCACGTCCATTGGGCTACAGGAACAACATGAAAACATATCAGCAACCACTAAAACAATTCGTTACAGAAACTACTTATTAGAGGACTATTTGGCCCCTATTAGAAAAGAGTAGCCCAGTGCCTTCACTTACATGAACTTCTGTAATCATATTGAAATACACCCTTCACTTACATGAACTTCTGTAATCATATTGCATTGATCAAATTCTTCTCCGCTGCCATCATTGTCTAATAGAATATTTGATCGACACCTAAAGAAACATGGTGACCACACAAACACAACGCCTCAAAGAAAACCATCAAAATATCAAATAACCACCAAAAAAATCTAAAAACACCAGGCCTCAATCACTATCCATTACGCCATCACTACTACTACATTCATCTTCTGATATATTTCTATGCTCATCATCTGAAAGTAGATCCTCAAATACAACTTCGTCGTCTAAATCTTCTGCGTTCTCATCTAGCTCATTATTCTCTCGCAACTCTGTAGGATCAACTTCTTCTGCGCCACCATCACTATCTAATAGAGTATTTGCATCATCAAGCTCGACGCCTAGAGAAACATACTCTTGAGTAGATGACAATAACTCTTGAAACGGGCCTTCAGCGCCAGACTCAACCTCATCGTTGTTATCTAATGATGAAACCACAATTCTACTCCTGGCTTTAGTCTTACAAACCGCCACCCATTCACCTCTGTCTTTATGCGCCGGACGTTTTGGATAATTTAAGTAGAAGACTTGGTGTGCTTGTTGAGCTAGTATGAAGTGATCATTAGACCTGATCCTCGATTTTTTATTGATCTCAACAAGCTTATTACGAGGATGCACTCTAACTCCATTGCTAGAAGAAGTATCATACCAGTGACACTTAAATAATACCACACTCCCTCCAAAATATCTCAACTCTATAATTTCTTGCAACGTACCATAATAATCTATTGTCTCGTCGCCAATTGTGCTTCCAAGTACACAAACACCACTGTTCATTGTTTCCTTGCCCTCCCCATGCTCTTCAACGTGAAACTTGAATCCGTTAACAAAGTATCCATTATAATATTTCACCCGTCGATGTGGAAGATGAGCCATAGGTTTGATTTTTGTATGAACTTCATTACCCATATTATCATTCAACTGAGACAAAAATACGTCATGAATAATAGCATTCTATATAATACATGTAAATTAAAATTGTACACTATTTGTTAAACTTACATATTTTTGTAGCCATTCTGAAAATTGCATGTCTCGTAATTTGACTACTTCATCCGTTGATAACATTGGTTTGTCTATCTCTTGATTTACACTTTTAGTGCCAAATGTGATATTAGGAAGTTTCTCAACTTGCCTACGAACTTCGTCACCAGATAATCGAGGAGGAGGTTTGTCTTTTTCTATTCTTCCCTTCGTGAATTGACTAGACTGCTTTCTTAGGCGATGACTCAAAGGTAGAAACTGACGATGACAGTCAAACCAACACGGCTTTCCTCCATTTTTCAGAAAAAATGACTTGGTGTGCTCCATGCAATAAGGACACGCTAGCTTTCCATGAGTGCTCCACCCAGATAACATGGCATATGCTGGAAAATCACTAATTGTCCACAAAAGCGCTACCCTCATTTGAAAGTTTTCCTTTCAACTCACATCATATGTCTCAACACCGTCAGTCCATAACAATTTCAACTCATCGATAAGTGGACGTAAAAATACATCCAAGTGTTTGCCAGGGCTTTTAGGTCCAGGAATAACCATGTTTAAAAACAAGTATTGGCTTTGCATACACATCCCTTGTGGTAAATTATACACAGTTATGATAACAGGCCAACAAGAGTAAGAAGCTCCAAAATTACCAAATGGTGTGAAGCCATCAGTCGACAATCCAATGCGGACATTTCGAGTTTCTGAAGCAAAATGAGGATGTGTCTGATTAAAATGCTTCCATACTTCACCATGAGCTGGATGTGTCATAATCCCATCTTCACAACGGCTTGTATGCCAAGTCATGTGTTCTGCTGTGTGACCCGACATATATAACCTTTGAAGTCTAGGTGTAAGTGGCAGGTAATGAAGTACCTTATAAGGCACCTTATTTCGACTTCTTTTTTTGCGTGGCTTGTACCGAGCATGATGGCATACACTACAACCTTGCAAATCCTTATTTTCCTTGTAATATAATAAGCAGTTGTTTACACATGCATCAATCTTCTCATAGCTAAGCTCAAGTTTAACCAATTCTTTCTTGGTTTTATACAAATTCTCTGGCAACCGATCGCCGTCAGGTAGCAAACTCTTTATAATTGTTGTCATGCGATTATAGCATGCCTCAGGCATGTTGAATTCTGATTTCAAATTGAACAACTGAGATACAGCTGACAATTTTGTATGCATATTGCAGCCATCATATAATGGCTCATCTGCAGCGTCTAACATCTTAAAAAAAGCATGTGCGTCCCTGGTAGGAGGTTGGTCCATAGATCCTATATTCCAATTGAACTCGGGGCCAGCAACATCCATAACCATCGACCGCATTCCAGATCTGTCTTCGTTCAAAACACTAGAAGGCATGTTATATGATGAATTGTCCTTTCGTGATTCGCCGTGAAGTATCCACCTATCATAGCCTCGTTTAAAACCATAACTATATAGGTGTAGTTGCACCTCTTCACGCCCTTTATAGTAGATATTTCTACATCGTTCACACGGACATCTTATTTTTTCGTCATCAACAATATCGACATTTGAAAATGCAAAGTCTAAGAAATTAACGACTCCCTTTTTATATTCATCTCTAAGCCACCCTTTCTCATTCATGCGCCGCCACATCCAACTACGTTCCGTAGACATAATTCCTGTTACATTATAAGAAAGAAAAAATTAGAATTCCAGCATACAAAATCTAATCAGAAAACTAAAACATCTAAATGTTTTCTCTATATATTTGGAAGCATTTGGCGAAGGTTCCACCTGGAACAGGAAGCACATCTGTGCATACACAGTGCTGACTAGATGAAAGATATTCTTTTTCCTTCTCATGTTAACTATTGAGCTGTTTTATTTGTCATCGAGAAATAAGGTGCACGATTTCACTGAGTTACCTATTACAGAAGTTTGCTAATTGCAAGTAACAAATGCAACAACATAATTTCAATTTTAGAGCAAACAAAAAAATTTATTGCATGAAATTTTACACACGGACGCACACAAGTAACCTCCCCTGGATCTGTCACTAGCAAACAAGCGTGTCATAGTCCCATATATAGATCGTTTGTCATTGATAGATAAGCCCTCAAGATTTGGAATTAAAATTCCCACTTGCAATTTTCTGATATATGGTTTATTTCAAAGTACAAAACATTAACTATATATTCACAAAAGTAGCACAAGTTTATACCATTAACTATATATTCAAGACAACTACAATCACCCCAACTATCAAGATTCAATTCACAAAGATTTTGTTAGATAAAGTTCATTGAAACAATTCATCAAACATATTGTGAGCACAACAAGATAGTAAAAGTTCACCTCCAAACAAGGAGGCCGAGCGCCAGATACGTTAATCACGTTGTATCACGTCTCCTATGGTGGAAAGACAGAGATATTCCAGTAACGGGCGAAAGAAACGAGCGCTCAGGCCGGCGTTGTCGAATTTTTTTTCTTGGTGTTTGGCGCCTAGGGGCTAGGCGTGTAAAACCTTCTTTCTTTTTTCTATCTTTTTTCTTGATTTGGTTTTCTTGATCCTTTCTTCTTTTCTTTTTTTTTTTCTTTTTCTTGCTTGGCCTGTGGACGACAAAGCTTGTAGTCCAGTTTTTTTTTTTCGCTTCTTTTTTGTATGGTAAACTATATGGAACAGAACTCCACTAGTCCAGTATAACTGTATAAGAGTTATAATTTAAAATAATTAATGTTAAAAAAACCAAATTCAGATAGTCCTGACTTTTTAAACAACACTTTGTAATAAAGACCAAAATAAAATTTATCCTTTCTTATAGATATAGTAGATATATATATAGTAGACAACTAGACATACATATATGTGTACATAATTTAAACAAATTATAACAAATAATGATAAATTAAAACTTTCTTTCTTTTTTCTATATTTTTCTTGATTGGTTTTTGAAGCTTTGAAGTTAGACGTGCTGCTCGGAAGTTGAATTTCTTATAAACTGAGCTTCTATAACTTACAAAAAAAACAAGTAACTTATAGGAGCAAAAGAAAAATTAAGAATTAATTGTTCATAAATTAAGCTAGAAGCAGGTCAATATCAACCAATATCATTAGAGGTATGGGGCGTAACCTCGAGTAAGGTGTGAGCTTTGAGGCATAATGCGTAAGGGCTAAGGCTATACAATGTCATTCCAGAGCGATTCCCTCGCGTTTGTTTTCTAAAAGGTCAAATAATGATTAATAAATTGAAAATAAAAAGAAAGAAACATAAACTGAAACATTTTTGAAAGATATCGAATCGAAAATAATAACCTTAACTTATTGTTCGCCTATACTTAATTAAGTACCTTATGGTGGCACATCAACCAACCGACATGCCACCCTTGTGGCGAGTCCCACCACCCTAAGGCCTTTCTTTTTGCCTATAAATACCCCCTTGCTCATTCATCTGAGACCATTGAGAGCGCCAAGGTTATACGTCTTGACTTCCGAGCAACACGTCTAACTTCACAGCAACGTGTCTGACTTCCGAGCAGCACGTCTAACTTCAAAGAACCTTCAGCGCAACACGTCTAACTTCAGAGTTAGCACGTCTAACATCTAAAGTTCACGTCTACTATTCCATAGACTTGGACAACGTATATATTTTGACTTAATACAAGGTGAATATGACAAGTCCACCAATCTTACGTTGGCTCGTGATTTGACTACCACGTAGATCAAATAACTAGACGTGATCGATCCTTAAATGAAAATAACACTCACAATGGCTCTATAAACAGCCAGAAGGGTCTCGTCAACGAGAAGAACACCCTACTGGGTTGTCCAACCGAGCCTATGGGCCAACTTAACGCTCACAACTTATAAGCTAGTGTAATATCAACTAAGACCCTCGCTCTTACTTGCACGACTTAATAGCGAACTTCGTCCGACTTGATTCTCTCTTCTCAGAGAGATACGTAGGCAGCTTGACCACGTGTTAAGTTCAGTTGCCCGTATGCAAAACCAAGTATCCTCTAGTAGATTAGATTTACTTATTAATTGTTTACGTCTAACTTCGTTCCTTGAAGTGTAGGTTTCCATCGAACCAAAAATCTCGATTGCCCTCGAAAAAAGGTTTTTTGCGACAATTTTCATGAATTGTGCCTCTTCACCACATCCATTGACGGCGTTTCAGATTCCCCTCTTGTGAATTGTGAAGTCCTCGTGTAACATGTTTAAGAAAAAACTATTGAGGACAAATAATCCACAACTACTAGCGACATTGGCAACGAGAATTATGAAAATCACAATTTATTCTCGAGAGAGGTGAAGTTATGAAGATTAAAAATTACAAAACTATTTTGAGATTTATTTTCACTTATTCAAATAAAAAGTTGATTATAGCGTTTTTTAAGAGTTTGTGACGTAGCGGAAGCTTATAGGAAAGATTGAAACGACACACGAAAATCAAAAGCTTGTTGATTCACGAAAAATACCAAGAAATTGATGCAAAAAGAGAGAAACTCTCAAAACTTTATTCAATAAAAACATAAACTAAAAGTGTTACTCATAAGGAACACGCTAACATTCGGGTACCCGAAACTTAGAATATTTTTTTTTCTTCTTGTCAAAAGCTGCATGAAAGAACTTTATTTTGAAAAAATACAATAAGCTTAAATTGTAATACACCAACGTGATCAACCAATAATGTTTAGTTTATGCACAATTTTAGTTGGAAAATACTTACATGGACCGAGTCCATGTAAAAGCTATGCACCTTGTGGATGATATTGAATCTGGTCATTTGATTACATCACCCAAGTCTAAATTGTACTTGATGGTACTGCAAGCAGCAATTATTTTATTTTATTTAGTATCTTTTGTTGTTTCAAAAGGAAAAAAAGTTTATTTTCACTAATTCTGAGCTATTGTTACCGATGCATACTAAGCAAAGGTTAGACAAAATTGCATGAAGTGAGTAATTACTTAAATTTGTTATTTTTTCTTCTTTTTTTTGTTAATATTAGCTGTTTGAAAAAATATATAACTATATGTTTGTGCTAATTTAAATATAACAGTTTGGTTAAGCATACTTAATTTATTAAGGTTTGATGCAAAAAATATTTTGTTCACGTTACTTATATACTTACAATCAAGACTATATTTTGAAGAGGAGGTCCTGGAATAATTGCTATATATACACGTGTAATTTACACTTATTGTGATATTATTATGCATATGAGGATTGGGGGCCAGCAGTCTTTTGTTTTTTTGGGAAGAAGGAAGGAAAATTTAAAATAATTAGAATTTTACTACAATAACCGTAGACATGCCCTTTTTTTTAAAGTAAAAGTCGAGTTACGTTTCAGAGACTGCTTCTAATTAATTTCTTAATGAGTTAAATAATCAGATAAGTAACAACCACAATTTCGTCTAATTGTTCCTTTATATGAATCAACAGATGTAGTATAATCTTAACCAGAAAAAAATAGTAGTTAATTATATTATAAATTAATGAAAATGATAAAATAAACTCTTGTTTCTTTAATTTCAAAGAATTGAGTTTTTCCTATAGTACCAGCAAGTATAGTTCATGAGCTGGCCCACTTGACCATATTTAATAATAGCCACAAGGTGCATAGCATTTACATGGACCGAGTCCATGTAAGAATTTTCCTAATTTTAGAAAAACAAAAGGGGAGTTTAGTTTATGCACAATAACGTGGCCAACACAGTTTATGCACAATAATGTTTAGTTTATGCACAATAACGTGGTCAACACAGTTTTTCTTTTCTCTTATATATAAATAATGAAGGTGGTTGTGTGAAGGATAGCTGTTCTCCACTCCCTTCTTCCATGAGTGAAAAAAGTGTACTAAAAAGAGGAAAAAAGAAAAACGGAAAAAGAGGAAAAAGAAAAAAGCGTTCTCCACTCCCTTCTTCTTCCAGATAGTATTCTTTTCTTCTGCATTTTTTAGTTACTGGGGGCATGGGGCTGATTGGAGAACTCCCGCCTAAATTATGTTTCTCAGCATATTGTCCCGCCTTTAATTTTGTTTCCTTCAGCAAATCTTTTCAAATATTCTCCTAATCCCTATCTTTAACACTTTATATATTATCAACTCCAAGTTCAATTCATAATCAACTCCACACAATCCTAATTAATCATTTTACTCGGCAATCGTTTCTCTTCAAAAAAAAAAAAAACCATCTTACCCGCCAGAATATTTGCAGAATGGCTAGACGAGGAAAAAACTCAACTTTGCGTAATGTTGGACAAGAACAAAATAACGGAACACAACAGATTATAGAAGCAGCCATCGAAGATGAAGATATGCCGAACCAAGAGGAGAACGCAAATTTGGAGCCCATTCCAGCAACAAGAGAAGAACCACAACGGAGAGTTCGAGGACCGAACCAAGGGGCACCAATTCCCCGAAATGAAGATGAGAAAGCACTAATTTATACAATTGGTGGTCGGTGAGTAATGTTTTACGTTCCCTCTTAAGTATGGATTTTTATTATATTTTAAACTTATGCAGTAGCGTTCTGACAATGATGGGTTGAAGTTGAATTCTTGTTTAATACTTAATTATAGAGTGTATTTAGTTATGAAAAGATGCAAATTAAAAACTCCATTTAAGTATTACCATTTGATCAATTAAATATTTTATGCAAGTAAGGAGTCGATGTGTGTTTGTATCAAATGTATCTTATGACAAACAGATACTTGATAATAATATATATGATTTATTTTTTAAAAATATTTATATCTGTTAGCTATTTACATATTGAAACGTTTTCAGAATTTTAAGTACGACCCGGAAGATGGATTTTGTCTTTTCTCAAAACATTCTTTATTAAGTTAAAAGTTATTATATGTTTGTCATGATAGTTCTTTATGTAGTACGGATTATAGATCTTTAGTTCTTCATGTAATTATCATGACCATAATTTTTGATTTGCATGGATCTGTAGTTTCACTAACACTAAGGTAATATCCGATATTACCACGACTCTCCGAGGTCATATTGAGGAAGCATGGCCATCATGGCTCAAAGTGCCTTCAGACGTGAAAGAATTGCTATGGGAAGAGTTTCAGGTAAAATTTTTAATGTCATTGCAATAATGACTTATGTTTTATATCGTACTTTGAAGTATAACTTAATTGCGTTAGAAAATATTCATGAATTTATTGAAATATTGGTTATTCGTAGGAAAAATGGAGATGGGAGCAAAGAACGAACGAAATACGACAAGCGTGGAATAACGCTTGTATAAACCGTTTTAGGGACATTATTTGCGCCGCACGGAAGAGCGCTGCCGAAGCGACACAGTCTTCAAACCCAGTAGATTGGAAAGGCCACAATCCATACTGGATTGGTGGTAGAATCTGGAACAAGTTAATTGATGATGTGTGGTCGACAGACAAGTGGCTGAAAAAGTCACGTTCTGGAAAAAGTAATAGAATGACTCTAAAAGATGGTAAGATTCCAACACATTCTGGAGGTTCCATCCCATTTGCGGCGCACCAAGAGAAACTAGTAAGTATTTAACTTTTACATTGTGTTTTTGTTTAATATATACCTGAACTAACTTAAGTAACATGAAATATGCAGACTAGAGAACTTAAACGTAAACCGACGGAAGTTGAGCTCTATGATCAAACCCACAAGGGGGAGAAAGGGAAAGGAGAATACATATGTCCGAATGCGAAAAAAATTCGAGTGCGTATTTATTTGGCTTATTTAGAATACTTTTTGTACTTGTGATTGTTTTAAAATATTCGTCTATCGTCGCTTTCCTATGATTTTTTTTTTCTGATTCAAGATTGTCATTATTTCTAGTTTGTGTAGTAAGTTATTGTAGTTGTGATTGTTAGGATTCATGTTTTATTCATTCTTTATTATTTGTCTCATTGGGAAATTGACTCATTGTCTTAAGTATCAGTACCTATTTTCTGTTAAAAAGGTAGATTGTTGAACAACTAAATTTGAATTCCAAAATTTTGTGTTATGTTCTGTTTTCACTACTATTTAAGTAGTTTAGCTTTCTAGTAATTTTGTATCTCTTAATTTAATTATTTTGTTGTTCACTACCAAATTTTATTATTATTTTTATATGTTATGTTCTGTCATATCCAAATGTGAACCTTATCTAATTTCATGTCTTTTTTTTAAGGAGAATTATGACCACTCTATGGAGGATAAGTATCCAGAACCTGAGACTCGCTCGACTTTTGATCTAACACTGTGGCGTGAGGTATCCGGCATCTCGTCAAAGAAAAGAGCTTATGATTTTGGATTCGAAAGTGAAGAACAAGATCCAAACAAGATCCAAGAATTTGAAAAAAAGATGGAAGAGATGAATGCTAGAAGTGAGGACTTGTCCAAACAATTGGGCAATTTTGAAACAAAATTACCTGATATGATTAGGACCTTGTTGCAGGATGCTGGGTGGTCTAATAATGTGTATCTGGGTGGATCGGGGCGTAATCAACAAAGCATCATCGGCGAAGATGTTTCTAATGATAATCAGACAGAAGATAGTTTTGAAGTCGAAATGGAGAGTCACAACTTTAGAGACAACGCTCGTAAGAAGAGCGCAAAAGAAGTTGGTAAACGTGGTCCCCATCATGGCCCCCACACTCGAAATGGTGGCAAGAAAAAGTAGAAGCTAAGATTTATTTTATTGCATTTGAATTTGAATTTTGAGACTTTTATTAGTTTTTTTAATGGTTTTGGTTAAGAATGATTGTTTTTTAAGTTCATTTGAGTTTATGAATGGAATAAAAGTGTATTTTATTTGTTATATTATCTCTTTTATTTATGATTTATTTATAATATATTATAAAACATTGCAAGAAAAAGTTATAATTGCCTCTTTTTCTTATTTCTCAAAAAAGTAAATGAAAGTGTTGATGCAACGATAAATTTTGTTGGAAATTTTTGTTGGATATATTTCCAACGATTTTTCAAACAGGATTATGCGTAGGTGATTTCATACAAAAATTCCAATAAGCAATCCTGATACTATTTTCGTCGCTATATTTTAAATTATTAACTACTAAATACCAACATTAATTCGTAGGTAATATTCCAACCATAATTTTGTCATTATATTATGTTGGTAATTTAATACAAAAACTCTAACAAGTATAATCGTTGTTATTTCGTCGCTTTCTTTTTGTATTGTCACCAACTAAATAACAACAGTATTTCGTAGGTAAATTCCAACCAAAATTTTGTTGCTATTTATTGTCGGAAATTTGCAACAAATCACCATCGAGAATGCTTGTAGTAAAGTCCAAGATAGCCAGCAACATTTTGTATCTGTAGCAACAAAAATAATCGTTACAAATTTTGTAGGTAAAATTCCAACAAATTGTGTGTTGCAAGACTAACA
The DNA here is from genome assembly GCA_948329865.1 of Linaria vulgaris. NCBI lineage: Eukaryota > Viridiplantae > Streptophyta > Magnoliopsida > Lamiales > Plantaginaceae > Linaria > Linaria vulgaris. The sequence goes on along the minus strand of OX415249.1, from coordinate 5,489,681 downwards.
GATTTCCAACAAAAAAAATTGTCCGATATGCCGTTGTCTCCAACAAAATAGTAACAATTATACCAACAAAAAAACGGTCGTTGCAAATTATACCAACGAAACAACTTTTCGTTGCTGGCTTTAGCGACAGGGCTTTCACAAACCGTTTCACCAACAAAAATTTCTGTTGGTAAATCCAATTACCAACGAAAATCAAAGTTTCACCAACGGAAATCATCGTAGTTGTTGCCTTGTTTTCTTGTAGTGACTTCTAACTCAGATTACTTTCCGTAAAAATAAGTAAACATTTTGTAATTACCTATAACTCACAATCCATAGACAAATGTTGGAGGTGCAACGCTTCATCCAAATAAATTCATGTGAGAGCGTGAGATCTCCAAAACAAATATCTGAAACTAAATCAATAATAGAAAAATGAGTACAACAGACCAAGTTTTAAATCAGAATCATGAGTAAGTAACATAGGTAACAGAAAACACACAAGGATACGTAGTTATGAATTAAGAAATTATCCACTTCCACAACATAGAAGGTCACAAAATTAGTGTTTTTACCTACACTATATCACCCAAAGAGTATGCCTCAATACATGAATTAGGACTACTCCCCCAAAGCCCAAACCGATACAACAAAAAAGTGCAGATCTAGAAGGAATGCAACAATGTTAGGTCAACATTGGAAGATGGTAACCTTGTTGTAACAACTTTACAGATTAGTAACAGACCATATCACATCGAATCTTCATTATTATCACTAACTCTTATTATCACCTCAGTAACAACATTATCAGCAACAGATTAGGCAAGTACAAAGGACTTGAATGATGGCAATACACTTATCACATATTCCATCACCCGAATTCTTCATGTATATTTGTTGACCAACCTACATTCAAGAGAATCACCAAATGATCAGTGCTACTGAATGTAAGGCAATCAAAACCCCAAACATCCCAATAGAAAGGATCACTATCACATGTTCCTTGGCTAAAATAACAGAAGCATGAAAATAAGCACAACTGGATATCAATGAAGCTATCAACATCATGAACCCCAGCTTCTCTTCATGTCATGTTTAACCTAAACATGGATAATTCACGACTGAATAGCATCAAAGCAGCAAACTCTGTGGATCCCAGCTTCTTCTGGTGTTAGGTTAACAACCTCAAACTAACATTAGAGTTTTTCATTTCAAAATAGAGATATAAATTTGTCAGGCAGAAATTTTAGCTCATCACACAGGGTATCCACACAAACCAACAATGACAAAACAAAGATGAATGACACTCAAAAGAAGAAAAAAAAAGAAAACAAAAAGAATTGCAGACACACCACAACCAATAACTAGTGCTAGACATGGGTGTTATGTCAACACTGATGAACTAACATTCTCGCATAGTGCACATGCCGAGAGATTTCCTCAAGCTAGAGAATATCTTACTATCCAAAGGCTTAGTAAACATATCAGCAAGCTAATTGTTTGTCTCAATGTGTTCAATGTCAGTTAACTTGTCCTCAACCATGTCTCTCAAAATAATGATGTCTGATATCAATATGCTTGATTCTAGAATGTTGAACGGATTCTTAGAGATACTGATAGCACTAAGCTTATCACAAAACATGGGAAGAGTGTCCCTATCTAGCCCATAATCCAGCAGCATGTGTTTGAGCCATACAAGTTCAGTAACAAAACTGCTAGCTGCTATATATTCAAATTTAGTTGTGGATAGAGATACACAGTTTTGCTTCCTGCTATACCATGAAATTAGATTGTTTCCCAAATAAAAACTTCCTCCACTTGTGGACTTCCTGTCATCCACATCACCTGCCCAATCAGAATCACTAAAACAAACAAGATTAGTGTTTGTGTCATATGAGTACCAAATGCCTAAAGACATGGTTCTAGATATATATCTAAAAATTCTCTTCACAACAGTCAGATGGGAATGCTTTAGACTTACCTGTACCTGGCACATACATAGACAGAATACATTATATCGGGTCTAGATGCAGAAAGATACAATAAACTGCCTATCATTGATCTGTACAATGTTGGATCAGCATTGTCTCTAGTTCAATCCTTGGTAATCTTTACTGAGGAAGACATGGGAGTCTTGCAAGGCTTTGAATCAGCAAGCTCAAACATTTTCATCAAATACTTTGCATACTTCTCTTGGTTTAAGAAGATGTCATTCTCTATCTATTTCACATGAAGTCCAAGGAAGAAGTTCAGATCTCCTATCATGCTCATTGCAAAGGTTCTTGTCATAGATTCAACAAACTTGTCTAGAAAATACTTGTTAGTAGATCTTAACACTATGTCCTCAATATAAATATGAGCAATACAAATATCAGATTTCTTTCTTAGGAAAAATAGTGTTATGTCTCCATCACCTCTTCTGAATCCAAGACTCAATAAGAATTATGTAAGTCTCTCATACCATGCTCTGGGTGTCTGCTTCAGACCATACAAAGCTTTCTCAAGCTTATACACAGGATTTGGATATTTAGGGTCAGCAAATCCTTTAGGTTGTTCAACATATACTTCCTTATCTATTAAACCATTAAGGAAAGCCCATTTGACATCTTTTTGATAGAGTTTAATTTTAAGAAAGCATGAAATAGCTAGCAGTAATCTAATAGATTTTATCATAGCTACAGGAACAAATGTCTCATCAAAGTCAATGCCCTCTATTCGTGTGTACCACTGAGCAGCTAACCTAGCTTTGCTCCATACAATAACACCATATTCATTACTTTTATTCTTAAAATTTCATTTGGTCCCTAGGACAATCACAATAGAGGGTCTAGGTACCAGATTCCAAACATTGTTCTTGGTGAATTGTAAGAGTTCATCATGCATGGCATTAATCCAGTAGCTATCTTACAGAGCTTCAGTCACATTTTTAGGTTCAATAGGAGACACAAAACATGAAACATTATCAACAGTACATATGGAAACCATGTAGACACACAACCTAACCATATCTTTATAGTTTAACATTTCCTTGTTACGAGTCTTCATGTGTCCTATGATTTCACCTATCACTTGAGTAGCTGGGTGGTCCTTCTGAATCCTAGCTAGAGGATCTCCGCTAGGTTTGGCTGTAGTTTCATTGTCTAAGTCAGATTCACCTAATGTTAATCTAACATCTGTTCTGGTTGGTGTTAGTTCAACAACAGTTTCTGTCTCAAGTTCAGCTTGTCCAGCTCTAATGTCCAATGTTGGAATAACATTCTCAGTTTCCAATGTTAGACCTACATCAAAAACAGAGAAGTCATTAATATCTGCGCTAGTTAGCTTAGGCAGGCCTCTACATCATCAACTTTCTACCATTTTTCCAAGTTCCTGTAGTGAACATGCCCTAGTTTTCTGTGCCAAACAGAAGCCTCATCTATTTTAGCATGGAAACATTCTGCTTCTTCATTAGCAAGATATCAGTTGTCTTTAGATCTAACACATGTCATAACGAGAACATTGTCACTATCATATACATCACAAGACACTTTATCAAAAGTAACTATCAGATTATCATCACAAAGTTGACTAATGCTAATGAAATTTACTTTCAATACATCAACCAACAGAATATTCTTGAGAGGTGGAAATCCTTCAACATTAAGTACTCCTTGAGAGGTGGAAATCATCCATAGGTGACAGTCCCAACTGTGAGTGGAATCATTTGTTTAAGATTGTCCTTGTTCCCAGTCATGTGTCTTTAGCATCCACTGTCAAAGTACCACTTACCTGTAAGGTTAGAGTACACAGCAGAAAGAAAACATAGCATACAATCTTAATTTTAGGAGATTTCAGCTTTTCAATCCAAGTTCTACCTTTTTGTCCAGTACCTAATGGTGGGCTAACATCCAAAACAGTTGTTGAGTTAACATTAGACATTGTGGTTGTTTTCTTCCCAATCACCTTTAGATATTTCTTACATAACAGTTTAATGTGACCAGGTTGAAAACAGTATTGACAGATATAAGTAGTTTTACTTTTTACATTGTTGATTGTATCACAACTCAAGTTTTTAGATTCCTTAACAAAACTAGCTTTTAAGTAGACAGAATTACTATCAGAAGATGTAGATTTCTCAACAAATCCCAGACCATTGGTTCGTGTATTCCCGATGTTCAGAACTTCATCAAGTTTGGAGATACCTAAGTTCCATTTAGCAATGATCTGACTATCCCTTTTAAATTTATCTTTTACCTTTTTCAGTTCAGCTTCTGTTTTATCAAGATCTCTTTTATACAACTTCATCATATTCCTCAAACATTCAATCTCATGTTTCTGAGCTCCATTGCTTTTGATGAGTTTATGGTTTTCTCTCAATAGATTACAAAAGGTAGATTTTAAATCATCTATGATTTTCTCCTAGGACATTTCTCCTTCAAAGTAGTATTCTTCTTCACGATCAACAGAGCCATGAAAATAATCAAAGTTATAATCATCATAATCAGAGAGTAAATAAGGGTTAACACAAGAATTATTTTCATTCCAATTCCCAAAGAAGATCTAATGTTCTGGTGGGTAACATTGGGACTCATGGCAGTTTCTGGAATCTTCTCATGTCTAGTTAACCTGAGTGTAGAGCGCAACAATGTTAATCTCCTCTGCATTGTCTTCGTTACTTGATCAAGAATTGAATTCAGCTTCATTAAAATCATCTACACAAATCCAGTGAGAGTTCCCTCGTCATCGAAGTGTGTTAGCACATTCATTTTTAAAATGAACAAACCCATTGCATTCATAGCACTAGACATCTTTCAACTTTTCAGCATCTTGAGGTGTGGTTTTAGATGCCATGTACTTTATTAGGAGGTAACTTCTTATAATCAGGGGCAGTATTGCTAAATTGCTTTTCTTTAGCTTTATCTTTGTAACTCAACTAACTAGATTTCTTAGTAATATTCCCATAGTTAGAAGAAATCAATTCATACTCATCATCACTCTCACACGTTTTAGAAGTAGCTCCTAGTAAGGCAACTGCTTGTTGTTTGCTCGACTTACCGAGAAATTCTAATTCATGTTCCTTAAGAGCGTTCATTAAAGCCTAAAAGTCCAAATCGACAAGATCTTTTGACTCATTCAAGGCAATTCTTTTGAAGGTGAATCTAGGTGAAAAAGTTAAAAATGCTTTATAAACCATAACTTGATTAGAAATTACAAATCCTAGATTTTTCAAAGTAATTGTCAATGCTTCCATCTTCACCCATCTCATTTTTTTCAAAGTCTCTAAGAAGTTTCCTATGTTTAGAATCCCTGACAGCAACATCCCCTTCACAATGAAATTCAAGAATATCCCATGCTGATTTAGCTGTGGTGCAAGTTTGAATAAGTTTAAACATGTGATTAACTACCCAGCTGAAAATAGCATTGATGGATTTTTCATTGAAGTTGTAGAGAGCAATGTCATTAGTTGTCCATTATGCTTTAGGCTTTGGTACCAGATCAACATCTCCATCTCTTGGTAAGTAAGGTATGGTATAGCCCTCCAGTACTGATTCCCATGCTCTCAAATCAATAGATTTGATGTGAACTCTGATTTGAATCTTCCAATAAGTATTGTTGTTTGGTCCTTCCAAAACTGGTAGTTACTGGTATTGGGATTGACGTTGTCCATCTCGTTGTATCAACTCCAAACACGAGTGCAATCGGTGCTTGGCTCTAGCGCCAATTGAAATTGTGGATCGGGATGATACATTGGAGCTTAATGTTAAACTAACGGTGAATAACTGAATGTTACTTTAACAAAGATCTTCATAAAGTAAATTGCAGAGGAAATAAAGGACATGAAGTTTAAGAAGATTATATATTAATATTATCTTCCGAGCTGTAGGCGAAATATCACAATGGTTTAACAAAAATGTTTCTCACAACTCTCAAGCTCCTAATTCTCAAGTTGCTCGAACTCAACAAAGCAGACAAAAATTGCTTTCTTAATTCTAAGCCTAGGATTAATCTATAACTCATAAACTTTGCAAAAGAAAGACAATATTCAATAACTAAAGATCTAATCTCTCAGATTTATTAGCTCTTGTCTCGAGTTTGTCTTGCCTACTTCGCACCTATGTATAGGTTTTTGACTTGATCTTCAAGGTGTTGTACACGGTTGGTAACTCCTCAAGTTTCCTATTCGAACTCATCCTTTAAGGTCTCGTGCTCCTTCTTGAATAACAGTTCCTTTGTTAGTTTACTAACAAAGGAAAGACTCCTTCTTCAGTTCAGGACTCATCATGGATGTTTCCTAGTTGCACTTGAACTCCACTTCTTTCCTTTTAAGTTGTGCGGTTGACTTAATTAAGGAAACTTCCCATAATGGAAACTTAAATGATCTACTTATGGTAAGTTTATTTCCTGCACAATAATCAAAGATAATTACAACTGTAGAACCAAGTTAGTTAGTGAATAAAGGCAAAACAATAATTAAGAACTTTAAAATCGAATTGGAGAAGTGATCATGTTTTTGATGTCACTCTAACATTGAGATCACAATGTTACTCTAACATCGGCAGAATACTTGCACTTTCAAAGAGGAAGGTGGGACGTCCACCCTGTTCATGCGAGACATATTATTAACACATCATCACTGCAGAAAGAAGAAAACGACATGGCCGACCATTGTTTTTGTTTCTGCGGAGTTCCTAGGAAGAGAAAAAATATTCCCTTTCCACAGGAAATAGAGTTAATAGCTTTTCCCTAATGCAACTTTCCTGAAGCTCTCTCTTTCTCATCTCGTGCCAACTGCAACTCACATCTCGGCACAGTGAAACGTGTAACCCGCCTACTTTTCCTTTGCTACCAGGAAAGTAAGCAACTTCTAGTCCTTACAATCCAATTTTTGATAACAAACTAAGAAAAGGTTTCGCCAACCCCGGAAAACCTAACCTTTACCTAAGAATTAAGATTTACCTAATTCCACAACTGTTAATTCCTCAGTAACAATTTTGATGGTCCAATATATTTGTAGATTGAGTATGCTCAACCTTGAGGGTCAACTAGCTGACGAAGAGCTTGAGTTATTCGAGGAACCTACTTTGGGAGGTGATCTTGACGATGCTGAGGATGAGTTTGCTTTTATTTGTGCTTGGTACGACAATTTTTTTTTCTTTTTATTTAGAAAAGTTTTAATAAATTAAAACTTCTTTAAGATGTGGGGTTTATTTGGTTATATATATGAAATATTGAATGTTCATTGAAGAATATAACTTAATTCAAACAAACAATTCCACCAAATTAAAATTCATACATGCAATGCCGAGAAAAATCCTTACATACCAAGCTAAACATAATAGTAAATACTACAACAAATTCAAATACTAAGAAAACAATACACTAATTACTCGCGCTCGATGCACCATTGTTGTTCTGGCCCTAGTTTGGCGAAATAGTAATATCATAGAAGAAAAAGTACCAAGATCAGGAATAGGCCCATTAGTCGCATTGTGTTGGTGAACCATAGAGGGTCTGCTGAAGTGCTTGTATCGTTCGGGTTTTGACTCCATCCCATTTGGCTTTCCCGTTCAAGCCATTAGGCCAGCATTTCATCAATCGACTGGTTTTGAGCATGCAAGGCCTCTTGCGTCTCTTGCAAAAGCTTATCTTGTGCAACCATCTTCTCTTTCAATTCTTTTTCTAGCCTACTACTCCTTGCTTTCTCCCCCATTGAACACCTTTCCCGATGTAATGTAGTATGCTACAGGATCAACATTTTTGGGCAGTCCTCTATATCTCCCATTTTTTGGGTTTAAGTTTGCATCCTCTACAAACTCCAGAATCATCTCTGCTGGCAATTCGGCTTCAATAGACCCATATTCCTATCTAATTATGTCTCAATATCCCTTTTAACTATTTTTCAATAAATATAGTTAGTATATAAAATAACATGTACAACACATATAAGTGTACATTGCTTCGGATATGTAACAATATACTTACTCAATACGCCTTGGCATCCTCGTTCACCCAATCCAGTGGTTCACCAGTTGGACCCCTAGTCATCCCGAATCTTCATGTACGACTCATGATATTTCATCTTCCTCCAAAATACTTGTTCTTACAACGATATTTTAAAAGGTCACATGAATAATAATCTATAATCTAGGACTTAATAAGATCACCTCCAAATTAATAACTCGTAATTAGCGTACTACTCTCTATGAATTCCCGATTTCTCCTCGCCGCTAAAGGATACACCGGTAAACGTTGAAGTTGCAGAGTTTGTTATATGTGTTCCTCTAGTTCGGCCATTTGCTCTTTGATGCTTGTTCAAACCTTCATTGTGTTTTTCTCCTCCCGATAGGGGTTGTACTTATCCGTCAAGCTACCAGACATCCAAGAAAAAGGGCGACCTTGTGTAGCATGATCATCACACATTTCAAAGTACGGCCTCTTGGCCCGAGACAAATTGTCAAAAAATCGATGTGTAGTATTTTTTTCTGAATGCAACCTCCACCACTTCTCAACATTAGGATCCCACATATACGTGGCCTTGTAAAAAATTAATGTTACATTAGTATAAATTAATGGTCTAATATAATTTAAGATAAAATATTTTAAATAATGTATTAAGTACGTGATTACCTCAATTCTTCTCCAAAAAGCAGGTTTATCTTTTGTAGTGATGTTGACGTAAGTCTCGGCCATAGTCAGTAACAACCTCTACACGATCGCTATAATCATGCCTGAAATTAATTTTTTTTATCATGCCTCCACTCTCTATGCTCATTAAGCATGACTGTGTTTCGCTTCAAGGAATCTCTCGTTGGTTGGTCGCCTTTTGCCAAACTCTTGCTCGGACAACGAGATGAACTAGCCGCACTTGAATGTTGTGAACTTGGATATGGGCGCCCTCTTGGCAAAGATGCAGCCAACTGCTTCAAATCTTCGTCTTGAGGTTCTTCGCCAACTAACCTATGAGCTAATGCGTGCACTAGAAGGAGTGGTGGAACGGGACCTCAACACAAGAGAATTGGCAACGTCGCCATCTCGCGCCGCCAATCGGGAAATATCGTTTATTTTGGAATTAAAGCGGTCTATTGTCCAACAACACTTTAGTCTGATTAATGGGGGGATTTCGTATGTGACCCTGACCCAACCGCCTTAGAGTTTGAAGACTATTATTTTCTCCAACATGGGGTGGGGGGGGGGGGGATATAAAACCAAAAATCACAAATATTTTATAGAGAGAAGGATGATATATAACTTAATTTCGATGATTTTGTTGTGAGTGGATAATATAAATTGGATGAAATAAAGTATATTTATAGGAGTTTTTCTTAATTAGTGCGTCGTCGCCCTTGGCCAAAGGCAACAGGCCGACCCGTCGCCCTTGGCCAAGGACGACAAGTCTTGTGGTCGTCGTTGGACAAGGGCGACTGCGTGTTCCATCGCCATTAGTTATCTTTAAGTTTTGTTTTTATACCATGGGTAATGGGTAATTCTCCCCATTGGTCAAATGAGACGGTTCTTCCCGTCACCAATAATCAAGTGTGATGACTTTTCTATTCCAAAAAATGCCATTGGCGACGACAAAAAACTAATTGCCTTGGCTGTAGGGGAAAGTGATATTTGTTGTTGTGCCTCCTCACAAGAGAGAGAGGTGGCCGAAGAGCTCTTATCTAGAATTTACATGATAGCCATGTACTAGAGATTCGTGCTATCCATATCAAATAATTCGAGGTATGGAAATAACTTAACCAATAGGTAGGTCGAACCCTAGATTCAAGGTACGCATATATTACGTGAAAACTATTTATTCATGGTACCGTATCAAAGCAAATCAAGTTTTGACCTACCCACAAAGAGATATGGTCAAAGTCGTAAACTCGCGCAAAGCAGTTTGAGGTATGGAACCTCGAATCCTCTATAGGTACCACAAACCCTAGATTCGAGGTAATCCATGTATGGACTAAAAGCTATTTGAGTCAAGGTTTTGTACCCAGAAGCAGATCAATGTTTCGACCTACCCAGAAGGAGATATGATCAGAATCGCAAAGTTGCGCATAACAATTCGAGGTATAGATCCTGAACCCTAGATTTGATGTCCAACCCTCCCCTCGTCGTGTTTCTTAGAGTGCAACTGTACGAAGGACAAATCTGATTCTAATACAAATTTGAATCAGTCTAAAATGAAGTGTCATATCAGTCTGCCAAGTTAGCATATGATAATACCCCAAATCAAACTTTAAAAGGAACCCACGTGACGTTAACTTTTCTTCTTCCAGTATTATTACTCGAAATAAATCTAACGTAAAAATCATCTCCTACTTATTATATATATCCGTCGAAATTGACTCGATAGTTTAAAAGGGTTGGCATACCAACTAGACAAATTGCCACTATGCTAAAATATAGTTATCCAGGAAAATATGACACGTCGTTGTAGCTAGATTGTAACACGCTAAAGGCCTCCTAGTTTGTTTCTAACATGTATATCCGTGTCCGTGACAAGGCGTGACGAAACTGCCACTATGTCATCTATTAGGTCATCTTAGAATTGTCTTCTTTTTAAGAAATTGCTTCAACCGTATTATTTAATACAAATTCTTAGAAATGTTTTTGAATTTTTTATCAGTAATCCTTTAAGAAAGTACATACCAATTTTATGAATTTGAACTTAAATCAATGATCTTGATCTCCTTAAGATGGTAAGTATATGGACGGATAAGTTAACTGCTTAAAAGAGTAAACCAAGACAAATAAAGGTGTAAATTACATTAAAAAAATATCCTATAAAAGAGTTTAATTATTAGCACATGTTAAATTTGTATAGTTACAGTCTAACTGTAGTTTCAAAATCCTATTTAAAATGCTCTTACAAAAGACAAATTAAAGACAGTACTTTTTTACGTGTAGGCCATTGAAGCATTTGTTTGTAGAGTTTCTCCTCAAATAAAAACAAAATTTAGATTCCTACCAAGTGTGACTATTAGATATTCAATAAGTACAAAATACAAGGTTGAAGTATAAAAAATTATGAATGTACGTGCAAAATTTGAAAGAGATTTTGGAGTAAAAATTACAAAACTACAAAAAATTGAGGGTCTTGGAGGATAAAATTTAATAAGGAGGTTATCAATAAATGACTAAAATTGAAAAGACTATATAAACGACAAAAAATTGAAAGCAAACAGAGTACGATTTGTGATTTTATCCCATTGGAGTAAGACTTAGAGATGATTAAAAAAACATCCTCAAATTAATTACTGGAAATGGCGCAAATGTAGCACAAATGTGAAAAGGGAAAGTTGTCTTCCATGTTCTAGGTTTTTAGAGTTCAACAATAAGGGAATTTTGCACCGAAAGCCTTTTACGTTAACCACTTTTCAAGAAAGATTTTCTATGTGGACATTTAGCAGAAAACGTCATATATATTGACATCATTTTCAGTTTTTGTTCTTTTCAAAAATCCGGTAAGAGAATATTCTAATATTCCCCAGAATATTCCATATGACTCCTAATTTGAGTTTTTTATTTGCATTTTCATTCTCAAATATTTTATTTAGTATCAAAAAAAATTCTCAAATATTTTATATAATTACACTCACACCACAATATATTTTATAGTAAACACATACACTTACACCAACAAAAAAAAAATTAAATTGATAACTTTTAGACTTTTACATCTCAAAAGTATTTAAAGAATTTATGTTAGAATGATTCCTAATAGTTCAAAAATTATTTTTGTCACCTAGTAAATATATTAAAATAATTTATTGTTAAACTAACACCCAGAAATATTTTAATAATTTATATCAACAATTTAACATCTTCTTTTAACTTCAAAAATATTCAAAGCTTTAAAAACTAATAAACTCTAACTAATATAAATTTAAAGTAAATTCGTTTTATTCACAAATTTTAAATAAAATATCATGAATTTTTTTTAAAAGAATGTGTCTTCAAATGACATATATTTTTAGAAATTTAAAAATTTCAGCAAACTTAATTAGTAATTTCTTAAGCTTAATTTTATTAATTATTTGATAATTTAAAATTTCAACAAAAAAATAAAAAATAATATTACACTTCATCTTCTCCACAAATCTCCCCCCTCTCCCCCCCCCCCCCCCCCCCCCCCCCCCCCGCCGCCGACAACAAAATCATGCAATGGCATGGAAGGTCATGCATCCGAATTTTTATTTTTCGGATACATGGCAGTAGCATCGGATAAATCCGATGCGATTGACATTAGGCTCAACTGCATCGAATTTATTCAATGCAGTTAGCCTACATTGAAAAGTTTGGATGCAGCCACGCAGGCTGCATACGAAAATTTCCATGCAATTGATCTACGGTCAATTGCATCACAGTTTTTCGATGCAATAAAATATATAATTATATTATATAAAAAAATACAAAAATTAAGGAAAATATGTAAAAATATATAATAAATGCCGAAAATTAAGAAAAATAAGTGGCAAATAAGTAAATGTCTCAATTATTATCCAAAGACATTGCCAATTATGTAAATATTAATTATAAAATTACAACATCGATAAACACAAACCTACATGTACCCACTTTTTATACAAGTAAAACGAGCACCGATTTATCATACCACTTTTTGTACAACTAGATCAAACACCGATTTACCATACCACTTTTCATACGAGTGTAAAGACAAATTCTTGCTATCTCTGAGAATAAAAGACAAGAAAAAGATTACAAATAATTTTTTGAGTAAATTTGAAGTACAATTGCGGTTCAATCTCTATCTAATCCTCTGATTCAATTCTACAAGAACAATATTGAAATATGTGATGGAAATCTTCAATTTGATCTTCACTGAGATTATTTGAACTTGGAGAAACGTTAATTCGAGGGTCCTTGAACTTGATCTCGGATTAAATGGTGATTTGATTTGGAATTTGTTTTGAAGGTTGATGAAGATTGGTATGATCTTCGTCTTCAGTTCTTTGGATTTGTGAATTTTGATATTTTCAGTATGGATTTTGGTCTTCAAAAACGGTTTTCCGAGGGTCTTGTGACTTGATCTCGGATCAAACGGATTTTTGGTTTGACGATTGCTGAAGAACGATATGAACTTGATTTGAATTTGTTGAACTTCTTGGAGTTTGATCTTCCTCGGCAGAAGTGCAATCTTCAAAAACGGTTATTTGATGAACTTGAGACTTGATATCGGATTGAAAGGAGTTCTTTACGAAGAACACCTTGAAGATTGATGGACTTGGTGGAGAGGATTTGTTGAACTTACTTGCTCTGAATTCTTGAAGCTTCAATTGTGTTTTTGTTCTTCAAGAGCTCATCTATTTATAGTTGTAGAACCGAGCCTCCTTGCTTGTGATTAGTCGGTTTTATTTTTTTAATATAAGCATGCATTTAATTTAGCTTGTGGTGGACTTTTTTCCCGGACCCTCGCATTGCGGTGATGCTTTCGTGCACTAGGTTGCCTTTTATCAAGAAATCCTTAGAACATATCGTATTTTCACATGGCTTTATTTGATCGGCCAACAATTCTCCATCTTTATATTATAAATCAATTAATTAACCTATTAATAAATGGAATTTAATTTAGTAAAATTCCAAATTAAAAATAGAAATAATTAATTTAATTTATAATAATCAATTTGACACTTGTCAATATTTAATTGGAGTAGACAAAATTAATTGGTCTACAAATGCCCCCTTGCGACTTGTCACGAATAGCATTGTAAAAATGCGTCTTGAAGTGAATATGTTGCAACATATTTATTTCGGGGTCATCAATAAGATTTGATGAAATATATGTACTTCGTTTGGAAAAGATCAACATTTGGAGACTTCCATGTCAATTTCTTTTAAGGAACAAAGTGCAATTTTGATACCCAAAATTTTGGATTACACGACTTCCCTTTCTTTTTCTTCTCTTTTTTTTATAATTATTTTTTTTCTCCTCTTTTTTTTTTCTTATGCGCCACTACTCTCTTTTTTTTTTATTTTTTTTTCTTCTTTTCTCTTCTTATGCGCCACTACTCTTTTTTATATATATATATTTTTTTAATTTTGTTTTTCTTCTTTTCTCTTCTTATGCGCCACTACTCTTTTTTTATTTTTTATTTTTTTCTTTTCTCTTCTTATGCGCCACTACTCTTTTTTTTTATTTTTTTTTCTTCTTTTCTCTTCTTATGTGCCACTACTCTGTTTTTTTTTTATTATTTTGTTTTTTCTTCTGGCAATGGCATTGATCAAGTTGGTTATAAATAGGCAGATGATCAATTCGGACAACACACACAAATTAAATGTACCTGACAAAAGCACCTTACATCACTTTTCTACAATGGACAAAACCACCCCTCATCTTTCTTTATTTTGTACATTTCGCCCTACTTTTGTTCTCTATTTTTGCCATTGAATTTTGTAATTTTGACAAAGCTTTTTTTTTTTGTTAACTGCTAACTTGTCTTTCTAACCCTTTTGTTTCCTTCTTTGTGTTGACAGTTCACGAACAATGGTGAAATTTGGTTACGCCTATAATTCGAAGGGAATTGAGACTATAACCATGACCGGCGATGAAAATCAACGGGACACAATATTGGAGGTCGGCACCCCTCTCGCCGGAATTTACACAAGCCTATGGCCCACTTTGATTAACACCATTAAACCCAAAGACTGGACTGAAGAGTTTCCTAAGTCCTCCAATCGATCTCTGCCATCTTTTGTGCTCCGGTCTCCTCACCACCGAGTATCAAACAATGATCTTCCTTTCGATACTTTGGGGCGACGCATTGCCAAAGGAGATGCCATGTGGGACGATGCCTTTCTTCACTTTTCCGGCGAAATTCATTATTTTCCTGGATATTGGGAGTGGACAGAAGATGTCCTTGTTCGGTGCAAGCCTACACTTACTTCCACCAACACGTACGAGCCAGTCTATGCATCCTTGTTCACGTACGAGTGCAATTTGGAAATCATAAAAACCTTGTGCGAAGCGTGGTCACCGTCTACAAAAACCCTTGTCACTTCACTTGGAGAGCTCTCAGTTTCCCTATGGGACTTGGAACACCTTGTCGGCCTGCCCATATTTGGATCCTTATACGACGAAGTCATACCGAGCGAGAGAGAACTTTTCAGCAAAGAAAAAGAGAACCATCACTTGCCGAGGTCATGCAGAGCTTTGTTCCATGCGTTTCACTTAATCCGACCACATATTGGTGATGACGATCCTCGAGTGCCAGTCAAAGAGTGGGTCAACTTTTGGTCGAAGAAAGAAGTCAAATACAAATGTGCCTCATCACGGAAGAAGAGAAAAAGCGTGTGTCGACCTCAAGCGACACACAACCCTTCCGGAAAGCTCGAACCATACAGTCGGTGGTCATCGCAAGAAGAGATCATGTTTTCACAACTCGGTATCAAAGGTCGTTGGAAGGAAGAGACATTTTTGGCCGCGCACTTAGCTTGTTGGTTGTGCATATTTGTTCTCCCTGTAAAGGATGTTGGCTTTATCCGTCCAAGTACTTTCAAGATGGAGAGTGTTATAGCCAGCGGTCAAAGAGTATGCCTTGCCATTCCGGTGCTAGTGTCGATTTACAAAGGGTTGAACTCAATATCAAGGTCTACTCAACCGTCTCTAGGGTGCCTTCCTTTTCCGATCCATTTTGTCTACGGGTGGGTGGCGCTGTACTTCAAGACTCAGTTTTCTATCCACCAAGAGTCGCAAAAACCTGGAATGACGGTATTTTCTGGAGAAAATTGAGCAAGGCCTTTTGATCCAAAAGAAGCTCGTAAGAGAATTCACAAAGGAGACTATACCACTTGGGCATGCAATCTTCTTCCGAACGTCAATAACGTCACACTTGTGGATTGCAGTACTCTTAGAGAAGCAGAGCCTGACTATTTAATCAACCTTCGATCGTGCTATCTTACTCTGAGGCAAGGCGAAACTTTTGATGTTGAGCCCTATAATCCACATCGATTTGGCCGACAATTTGGATATTATCAAGATGTCCCTGGCGTACACAAAACTGACTACCGCAAAGCTTCTTTGGATGAAGGACTTCGTTTTTGGAGGTTAAGTCTTGCACAAAGGACATATTCAAAGGTTTGGATTCCCAATGCTCCTCTTAACGCAAGAAGGCACTTTTCAGATAGTTATAAGTCATGGATAATCAAACCCCATATGAGCTACCCTGAAGACAATATCGACTCTTTACTTTCGCCTCAAAAGCACTTGATACTCGGCGGAGATGACAAAGTCACACAAATTCGTGACAACCAAATTGCTCCTCTTGGGAAGAGCTCGCAAGACGCACCACACATTGCGATAGAGGAATCTGCGAAAAGAAAGACCATTGTCAAAGAGAGCGGCAGCAGCGAAAATGGCGATCGCAACTGAAAGAGAGTTAAGAAAGATTTAAGTATCCCGCAACCTAGAGAAATCAATTATCCTCGCTGCCTTTCGAGCACCCTATCCGTGACATTGGACTTGGCTGTACAGGTATTGGTCAACTTTGCTCTTTATTTCCATACATATATAAATATACATGTATATGTTTCTAACTTTCGACATATTCCTTGTAGGTGGGTAAAGAGAGGATTTCCGCTTTGAAAGGTGATGAGCAACATCCTCAAATAAGTGAAGGGTCTACTTCATGTGCTGGTACTAAACCTTCAAAAGATGACAAAGTGCATTTGAAGCCAAGAGACACAAAGAATGGTGAGGAAAGTTCTCCACATATTGCTGTCTCTGTTCTTAAGGGTGAAAGTCTATTAGAAATTCATGACAAGAGGTATCTCAACTCTCTATGGGCTGATGTTAGTGAGAGGATTGTTCGCGCACCAATTAACCAAATTTCTTCTTTTAAAGATGAATTCCGCATTGTCTTTGAAAGAATGAAGTTGGTTGGGAAGGAAAAAGTTGCTCCCTTAGAGGCCTTAGTGAGCAAAGTTTTTGATCAAGCTGCTGCTTATGATGTGCGAAACTCCACAATATTGGAAAGCTCATCACTTCTTCAACAAATTTCGGAAATGGAGGGCCACATATCCGATGCCAAGTCTGACAAGGAAAAGGGATCCTCACGAGTTAGGTCCACAAAAGATGAACTTCAAAGTGTTAAAAGAAGATTGAAAGGCTTAAAGTCGGAGAAAGCAAGCTTGACGTCATCCTTAAAGAGCCAACAAGAGTTTCTTCGAGGTGTGGACAGTAAGATCTCTAGTTTGGAAGAGAAGATATCTGTCCTTAAAAGCACTCCTTCACTTACCGACGCGGAGATGGACGAATTGAATGTTATAAGATTGAACTTGGAGACTGCACAACTGGAGTTGGGGGATGTGAGGCCTTTTGTTTGAGAGAGATTTCCTTCTTTTTTTTTTGTTTGCTTTATTCTGTTTTGCTTTGGATTTGTAGCGTCATCAAACTCCGAGATTTAATAAAAGATTTACCTTTATTTACCTCATTTTGAGTTTTTTATTTGTACTCATTCTAGTAGTCCACGTGTTTGTCAACAAACTGTAACGATAGATAGCGTAAGATACGAGTTCTCTACCGAAAAGAAAAAGTTCAGTTCCAACCGCCAAAGATTCCTTATCTCCAAATACAAAGCATTGATTAGGATTTAAACTCGGTAAAGTCATCCAACGACGGTGCTTGGGGTCAAATGCTTCCCATTCGAGCAGCTAGCAGAAAACATAAATCCAATGCTCAACTACTCCATTCTGTCTCCTCACCATGTATAACTCGCCGTTTCATGATGTTTGTTATCGGATTGGTCTGGTTGAACGAGTCAAAATCCCACCAAGAAATAAGGCCGTATCTACACGATCATCAATCAGTTTTGACACTTTCTTAACAAACACGTCCTTCACCTACTCATTTTGAGTTTTTCATTTTCATTTGGCATCATGTTTATTTCTCATGAATACTGTAACGTAACGCAACAAAACCAACTTAAGCAAATTTCATTACTGAACTTAGAAAAATTCTAAGCTGCCTACGTACCTCAATAAAAAGGATCAAGTCATAACGTAGTTCAAAAATATCAAGATTGATTTAAGGGGGGGTGCCGTACACAGTTTATACTCATGCGGGCCAGGAGTATTCATTCTTTAACCACTTTGAACAAAATGGGGTATTTAAAATTTAACCACATAAAACACCTTTAGTGTGGTAAGTTATCATTTTAACCACATAATTTACCATTGGTGGTTGCCATCCACAGTTTATACTTATGCGGGCCAGGACTAACATGCAGTTTAGGCTCGTGCGTCATGGAGCATACTTTAGTCATCAAGGGTAGTATTATTTCAAGAATTTTCCATTTATAGGACCAATTCTTAACCCATCTTCGGCAACCAACTTATATGCGCCATTCGTGTATACCTCTGTGATGACATAAGGACCATCCCACTTTGAAGTGAACTTGTTTCCGGTTCGATGAGTGATAATGATGGGCCTTCTCACTGCAAGAACCAAATCACCAACTTGAAAGGAGCATCGGCGCACCTTTTTGTTAAAAGACTTGGAGATACGAGCTTGATAACATTCAAGTTCCTGTTGCGCTTCTAGTCTTTTCTCATCAAGAGCATCTAGTTCTTGCAAGCGCAAACGAGCATTCTCTTCTTCGGTGAGTCCTTCTTCCAGAGCTATCCTTAAAGACGGGATTTGTTGCTCAAGAGGGAGAACTGCTTCTACTCCGTAGACCAATGCATACGGGGTTGCTTGAGTTGGCGTTCTATGTGTAGTTCTATATGCCCATAGAGCTTCTCCAATTCTTTCATGCCAATCTTTTTTTGACTTTGCCACCACTTTCTTTAACAAGTTGCAGAGAGTTTTGTTGAATGCTTCGGCGAGGCCATTAGAAGCAGCATAATACATGGAAGAGTTTATTTGCTTGAATCCAAATTTTTCACACAACTTGTCTATCAAACTATTGCAAAATGGCTTTCCATTATCAATGACGATGCATCGAGGAACTCCATAGCGGTAAATGATATTGGTACGAATGAAGTTGGCAACAGTCTCCTTTTTGACTTCTTTGAGAGGCACATCTTCAGCCCATTTTGAGAAGTAGTTGGTTGCAACCAAAATGTACAAGTGCCCGCCAGAAGACTTTGTCATAGGACCGACAGCGTCTAAACCCCATGAATCAAAAGGCCAAGAAGCTACAATTGGATGAAAAGGTTCAGGCGGCTGATGGATGAAGTTTGCGTAGAATTGACAAGCTTGACATCTTCGTGCGTACTTCATGCAATCTAAAACCATGGTAGGCCAGTAGTAGCCCATTCTTTTGATGCGAAAATGTAACTTTGGACCAGACTGATGAGCTCCACAAATTCCAGAATGTGCTTCTTCCATAGCTTGCATAGCTTCTTCTTTTCCTAGGCAGCGCAAGAAAACCCCATCAAACGAGCGCCTATAGAGTATGTCTTTATAGAAGATGAAGCGAGCTGCACGACGCCTAATGTCGATCTTTTGCCGTACGTCATCAGGCAATTTTCCATGCTTTAAGTAGTCCACGAATGATTGTCGCCAATCTTCAACTTCAATTTCGTATACCTCCACAGCATGACTTTCATTATTATTACCTTGCTCACCGTTATCTTCTAGAATAGGCGGGAGTACCCATTTGTGGCACACGGGTACGAACGTCTTCTCTTTTGATGTAACCAACATAGAAGCAAGTTTAGCTAAAGCATCGGCTTGCCCGTTATCTTTCCTCGGCACATGCTCTACTATAACGTCACCAAGATTTTTGATCAATCTTCTTGCATACTCAACATATGGTAGGAGCTCTGGCTTCTTAACCTCAAATTCGCCATACAATTGATTGACGACCAACTTGGAATCGTCATACACTTTTAGATGAGGTTGCCTCAGCTCAATTGCCATTTCTAACCCGAGTATCAAAGCTTGATATTCCACAACATTGTTTGAGCAATTTTGAGTTAATGTGAAGGAATACAGCAAGACCTCTCCATTAGGCGTAAGAAAGATAACGTCGGCGCCAGCTCCATTTCTATGTGCGGCACCATCAAAGTACATTTTCCATGGAGGAGTAACATCAACCATGAGTGCATCTTCATCGGGCAAGTCGTCCATTAACTCCCACTCAGCAGTAATAGGGTGGTCAACTAGAAAATCCGCCAATACTTGTCCTTTCACAGCCTTTTGAGGGATATATGCAATCTCAAACTGTTGCAGCTGGAGGCACCATCTTGCAAGTCTATCAGATAACACTGGCTTCGTCATGACATACTTCAAAGGCTTTGCTCTGGATACAAGACGAATAGTATGAGCTTGAAAGTAATGCTTCAATTTTTGAATTGAGAACACAAGGGCTTGGCAAAGCTTCTCAATAGGAGTGTACTTCAACTCATTCGGCGTCATTGTTCGGCTCAGGTAATAAAGTGCATTTTCCTTCCCTTTGTCATTTTCTTGGGCGAGTAATGCCCCCACTGATCTTTCTTGGTTAGCAATATATAGGATCAAGGGACGTCCCGGCATAGGAGCGACTAAAATGGGAGGTTTCATCAGATACGACTTGATTCGTTCAAAAGCATTGCGACAAGATTCATCACACCTAAATGGAACGTCTTTCTTCATCAAATGACTGAAAGGTTGGCAACGACCGGCTAAATTCAAGATGAACCTTCTAAGATACGCCAATTTTCCTTGTAGACTTTTGAGTTCATGAATATTTCGTGGCTCCGGCATTTTAACTATTGCATCAATCTTGGCTTGCTCGATTTCAATGCCTCGTCGACGAACAATGAAAGCAAGGAACTTTCCCGATGTTACGCCAAATGCACATTTCATAGGATTCATCCTTAATTGATACTTTCGTAATCGCGCAAAGAGTTTTCGTAAGTCATCTACGTGATCTTTCCTTTCTCTCGACTTTACGAAAAGATCATCCACATAACACTCAACATTCTTGTGCAACATGTCGTCGAAGATATTTTGCATTGCCCTTTGATAGGTAGCACCGGCGTTCTTCAATCCAAACGGCATCACCTTGTAGCAATATATACCCTTCGGAGTACGGAAATCAGTCAATTCTTCATCCCTTGGAGCTATACGAATTTGGTTGTATCCGGAAGATCCGTCCATGAAAGACAAGGCTTCATGTCCCATGGTAGCATCAATCATTAGTTCGGCGATCGGTAGAGGAAAGTCATCCTTAGGGCATGCTTCGTTCAAGTCTCTAAAGTCGATGCAAACCCTGATTTGTCCATTCTTCTTTCTTACCAGCACGATGCTAGAAATCCAAGTTGGGTATTTGACTTCTATGATGAACCCGGCTTCAATGAGCTTGTTAACTTCGGCTTCGAGCAATGGGACTAAGTCAGGTCGAAACCTTCTTTGGGCTTGCTTGACGGGATGAACATCTTTCTTTACTGATAAGTTATGTACCGCCACATTTGGGTCCAAGCCTGGAATTTCTTTGTATGACCAAGTAAACACATCCTTGAACTCGTGCAACAACTCAATGTAACTTTGTTCTTCATCAGCTGCGAGCAATGCACTTATGTAAATCGGTCTTGGGTCATCGATGTTGCCCAAGATTACCTCTTTTAACTCATCAACAGTGGTTTTGACACCCTCCTCCCACTCAATAGGCGCATCTTCGGGGTCTTCTTCAACATCTTCTTCACAAGAAATGATATGGCATGACGACCCTACACTCTCTTCATCTTCGTCTTTGGTCTTCTTGAGTACCACGGTTTGTAACTTGACTTTGAGAGTTTTACCACAGGACACTATCAAGTCTTCGCGGCGAGTCATTCGAGATGGGATCAGACTTTGGACTTTCTTAGAGTTTGATGACTTGAGGTTTCTCTTAGCGTGTGTCGATATATGTGGAACACTCAACCTTTTCCAATCAAATCTTTTATTTGGACCAAGCCTATCGAAGACTGTTTTATTTGTACCAAGCTTATCAAAGACTGTTTTATTCGGACCAAGTCTATCGAAGACCGACAAGTGTGGTATCTTCTCTTCACAGCCTGTTGTTGAACCCTCTACTTCGCCTATGTAGTTGGCATTAGCTCTTTTTATAGCAATACGAACTGGGTTTGGTGGCTTGTAGCCAAGGCCTACCCGAATGTTTGGGACGGTATGCCCCTTTTCCTTTAGCATAACTTGTGTGGCATTGAGTCCGTATGGCTTCTCTGTAGTAGCATCAAGAGCGAGGCCCTCCAATCGTGGTTCTTCATTAGGGTCATATCCAGCTTTAACTAGCAATTTGAAAGCTTTCGGGTCGAAGCATTGCTCAATCTTCTCTGTGGGCAATGTTCCATGCTCTGTTTTTGGTCCTTTGGATGGACGAACAAATCCTTCAAGTGGAGGAGATGGCCCTTTCTTTTCAAGTGTTGTAAGAGGGAATGTCAGTTCTTTCAAAGGCTTTGACTCAAGGGGAGATCCATAAATTTTACTCTTCTCTGTGTCACTTGTGTTATCGGA
This sequence comes from Linaria vulgaris, assembly GCA_948329865.1. Lineage (NCBI taxonomy): Eukaryota > Viridiplantae > Streptophyta > Magnoliopsida > Lamiales > Plantaginaceae > Linaria > Linaria vulgaris. The sequence continues at coordinate 5,467,273 of OX415249.1, read as the reverse complement.
GCCTTTTACACCATGCTGCTGGAGTTGCTTGGTTTCATTGAGTCTCACGGTGTTCTTTCCTTCAATATAGTATTTTGCATCTGCAAAGTATGATTCAGCATCAGAAAAAGGCTTTACATCACCATGTACCTTTCTTTCAACTCCATCTTGATAATATCCGAAGCAGTGGTGTAATGTTGAAGGAACAACGCCATTTTCATGTATCCAAGGTCGACCCAATAACATGTTGTAGGATGTGTTGGATTCGATGACAAAGAATAGCGTACTGGACGGTATATCTTCAATAAGAAGATCTAAACTTATGATGCCGATGGCTCTTTGCCCCCCTTGGTTGAAACCTTGGATCATCAGACGACTACATGATAGTTCATCCACCGAGATCCCTAATGTATTCAAAGTGCGTAGAGGTAAGATATTGACCGCAGAGCCCCTGTCAATCAGCATTCGATTGATTCTTTTCTCGCGAATATAGCCGGCGACAAACAATGGTCGGTTGTGGAGTTTGGAACCTACTAGAAGGTCTTCATCAGTGAAGCATATAGTGGACATATATTGGTTTGTGACATGAGCAGTGTTTGAAGTAGAGTCTTCAATTTTCTCTCCTTCGTGAGTCGCATTGCATGTGCGAGTCATCTCGGCTATCAATTGGGCTTGAGAGTGCGACAAGGTTTGATGACACGACATCCTCTGCTAGCGTGATCTTACCGTTACGAGCCAACCGCATCACCTTATCTTTGAATATGAACCAATCATGGATTGGGTGTCCTACGAGACGGTGATATTTGCAATACTTAGGATCATCGGTGCGACCAACCTCTTCTGGTCTCTTCATTTCAGGTACCTCAATCAGGTTAGCTTTGAGCAAATCATCAAATATGGCTGAAACGTCAGAATCGAGGAATGGATATTGCTTTGACTGCATCTCCTTGAGTGTCGTCTTCCTTTGCTCGTTAGCTTGTGAATTATTGGCCTTTTCAGATATTAAACCACCTTTTCGTTGGTCGTTGCTATCATTCGTCTTGGTTTGGATTCTCAACAGAGCAACATTCACAGCTATAGACTCTTTGGTAGGTGCTTTGTTGAAAGATTTGCCTCCTTTCCTTGCATCTTGCTTGTCACCGAATCTTCGCGGATCTTGCATAGGTGGTCCATTAACTCCACTTGCCACCATACTCTGTTCCATGTCATGAGCACGAGTTGCTAACTCCTCAAACGTCCTTGGCTGTATTCCTTGAAGAATGTAACGGAGCCCCCATTGCATGCCTTGGATGCACATCTCTATAGCCGAGGTCTCGGACAACCGATCTTTGCAATTGAGACTCAAGTTTCTCCAACGGTTTATGTAATCAATCACCGGCTCTTCATCCCATTGGCGAGCATTTGTTAGTTCAATCATGCTGACGGTTCTTCTTGTACTGTAGAAGCGATTGAGGAATTCTTGCTCCTACTCATCCCAACTATCAATCGAGTTTGCTTCCAAATCAGTGTACCAATCAAATGCATTTCCCTTCAGCGAGCGAACAAATTGCTTGACAAGATGGTCGCTGTAAGTTCCGGCATTGTTGCAAGTCTCAACAAAATGAGCTACATGTTGCTTTGGGTTGCCTTTGCCATCAAACTGCTGGAAATTTGGTGGTTGGTAGCCATTCGGCATCTTGAGGTTATCTATCCTTTGAGTGTACGGTTTGGAATAGGAGAATGATGATTTGAAGCTTCCGTCTAGTTTGTCCTTGATAGTGCCCATGATGAACTCCTTCAATTGATCAGCAGGGATCATGCCATTTGAAGAGACTTGGAACACCTTGGCAATAGATTTTTCCTTCTCATTGGATAACTGTTTCATGGATGTTTCACCCTTTTCAAAGCCTCTAAACTTCAGTTCCTTCACATGACTTTCTTCTACCTTGACTTCCCTACTCAGCAATTTTTCTATCTTGGATTCTTGGTCTTGCACATGTTTGTTCAGCATCTCTATGGATTTGGTCAACATCCCAATTTGTTCCTCCAAAGTTGCAGCATTTGTTGTCAATGCGTGCACTGTATTCAACGGAGGTGAAGAACCCGATGCAGAGTGAGGAGTCGGTGGGGAGGAGTCGCCGCTCTCAACATCCTCATCATTGTTGACATTGTCGGAGACAAAGGAGTCCTTTTGAACAATGTCGTGGACGACTTCACTTGGTATCTTCGTGGATGGATCAGCCAATAGATCGGACAACCTTCTTGTCTTGCCTGATGACATATGGTTGACTTGTTGTTCTTGATGAAAGGAGATGAGAGGTAGAGTTGTCCAACCGGGCGTGCCAAATTTGTAACGACAAATTCTTGCTATCTCTGAGAATAAAAGACAAGAAAAAGATTACAAATAATTTTTTGAGTAAATTGGAAGTACAATTGCGGTTCAATCTCTATCTAATCCTCTGATTCAATTCTACAAGAACAATATTGAAATATGTGATGGAAATCTTCAATTTGATCTTCACTGAGATTATTTGAACTTAGAGAAACATTAATTCGAGGGTCCTTGGACTTGATCTCGGATTAAATGGTGATTTGATTTGGAATTTGTTTTGAAGGTTGATGAAGATTGGTATGATCTTCGTCTTCAGTTCTTTGGATTTGTGAATTTTGATCTTTTTAGTATGGATTTTGGTCTTCAAAAACGGTTTTCCGAGGGTCTTGTGACTTGATCTCGGATTAAACGGATTTTTGGTTTGAAGATTGTTGAAGAACGATATGAACTTGATTTGAATTTGTTGAACTTCTTGGAGTTTGATCTTCCTCGGCAGAAGTGCAATCTTCAAAAATGGTTATTTGATGAACTTGAGACTTGATATCGGATTGAAAGGAGTTCTTTACGAAGAACACCTTGAAGATTGATGGACTTGGTGGAGAGGATTTGTTGAACTTCCTTGCTCTGAATTCTTGAAGCTTCAATTGTGTTTTTGTTCTTCAAGAGCTCATCTATTTATAGTTGTAGAACCGAGCCTCCTTGCTTGTGATTGATCGGTTTTATTTTTTTAATATAAGCATGGATTTAATTTAGCTTGTGGTGGACTTTTTTCCCGGACCCTCGCATTGCGGGGATGCTTTCGTGCACTAGGTTGCCTTTTATCAAGAAATCCTTAGAACATATCGTATTTCCACATGGCTTTATTTGATCGGCCAACAATTCTCCATCTTTATATTATAAATCAATTAATTAACCTATTAATAAATGGAATTTAATTTAGTAAAATTCCAAATTAAAAATAGAAATAATTAATTTAATTTATAATAATCAATTTGACACTTGTCAATATTTAATTGGAGTAGACAAAATTAATTGGTCTACAACGAGTAAATCGAACTGCGAGTTATGATACCACCTTTAGTACAAGTAAATCGAACACCGATTTATGTACCTACGTTCGTACACTATATCGAACGCCAATATACGTACGAGTATATCAAATAACGATTCATCATACCACTTTTCGTACCTTATATCGAACACCGGTTGACCATACCATTTTGCATCGTCAAAAACGGAGTAACGAAAGACGCAAACAAACCTTTCAGGTGAAAATGTAATTATCCAAATGTAGCCAAAAAAATAGAAGTTCACTTTTTCTTTCACCAATATTTTCTATACAATAAGTAAGAGTGTTCGTTCAAATCTCGTTAAGAACGGAGTAACAAAAGACGCATACAAACCTTTCGGGGTAAAAATATAATTATTCAAAAGTTACAACACAACTCAAAATTCACTTTTTCTTTCACCAACATTTTCTAAACAGTAAGTAGGAGTGTTCTTTCAAAACTCGTTAAGAACGGAGTAACGAAAGACGCAAACAAACCTTTCGGGGTAAAATGTAATTATTCAAAAGTTGCAACATAACTCAAAATTTACTTTTTCTTTCACCAACATTTTCTAAACATTAAGTAGGTGTCTTCTTTCAAATCTCGTCAAAAACGGGGTAACGAAAGCCTCAAAGAGACCTTTTGGAGTGAAAATGTAATTATTTAAAAGTTGTAAAACAACTCAAAATTCAATTTTTCTTTCACCAACATTTTTTAAACAACAAGTAGAAGTGTTCTTTCAAATCTCGTCAAAAACTGGATAACGAAACATGCAAATAAACTTTTCGGGGTGAAAAAAAATTATTCAAAAGTTGCAAAACGACTGGAAATTCCTTTTTTCTTTCACTGACATTTTCTAAACAATAAAGTAGGATTATGTTACAAATCTCGTCAAAAATGGAGTAACGAAAGACGTAAAATAAATAATGTAACCATATAACACTATATAATCTTCAACCCTAAACCGTATTCACATATACTCTACTAAATCAAAATTGTATTTTCACACGTAGAGAGTGTCAATCAACTCCAATCCTCAACTTTTTTTTTACCATACGCTAAGTTGTTAAAAATAAGTGTGTTCTTCAAAATTTCGTCAAGAACGGAGTAAAGAAAGACGCATAAAAACTATTTGGGATAGAAAATATAATTATGCAAAAGATGGCAAACAGCATCAAAAACTCCGTTTTCTTTAACCACTATTTTAATAACACTTGTGAGGCATGTGTACATTCAAAATTTGTCAAAAATGTGTAACGAAAGACGTTTAAAATACTTCTGGGGTAAAAAACATAAATACAAATTTAGTAAGTAGGGGTTTTTTGTACATAGTAAAAAAATAAATTAAGAGAAATATTTCCATGAAAATAATATTGCATAGAAATACTTATAAGCAGAATGTACCTATTTATACATGCATAGGAAAATTTCCATGCAAAATGTATTGTACACATACTGCATCCAAAAATTCTCATGCAATTGATCAAACGTCAATTGCATCGCAATTTTGTGATGCAATGAAATAAATAATTGTATTATTTAAAAAATACAAAAATTAAGGAAAATATGTAAAAATATAAAATAAATGAGGAAAATTAGGAAAGAAAAGTGGAAAATAAGTAAATGTCTCAATTATTATCCAAAGACATTTCCAATTACGTAAATATTGATTACAAAATTACAACATCGCCAAACACAAAGGTTTTTGAAAGAAAAAACCAAACCGACATGTACCCAATACTTTTCGTACAAGCAAAACGAGCACCGATTTATCATACCACCTTTCGTACAACTAAATAAAATCGATTTACCATACCACTTTTCGTACGAATAAATCGAACACCGGTTCATCATTGATTTGGTGATAGATCGTATTATATATATATATATATATATATATATATATATATATATATATATATATATATATATATATGCGGGTCGGTTACAAGTGTATGGTCTAGCAATACAACGAGTCTATCTCAAATCAGGACTACACTATGTATCTTGCGTAAACTTGGTCCAGAACCTGTTGCTCAAGGTCGGGGATGAGTCTCGATATGACGTCGGGGATAATCCTCGATAAGACGTCGGTGATGATCCACGATATAACGTCAGTGATGATCTTCGATATAACGTCGGTGATGATCCTCGATATAATGTCGGTGATGATCCTCGATATACCGTCAAGGATGGTCCTCGTTATAGGAGGCAGAATGCCGACGTCGGCAAGACTATGTCCAATGTCGATATCGAGTATGATATCGAATATCTCTATTCGATGTGATGCGGGATGACCGAGGCAAGAATTGATTGCCTTTCTCAGTGTGCGGGGCGAGATATTTATAGACGCGGCTGGCCTATATCGAATTCTATTTTCGACGTCATATCGGGGTTGATCCCCGATATGCTTGATCATGGGTCGCGCCCCAAAATGGGCCCACATGCTAGAAACCTCCATATCATGTAGTCCCCAAATTTGTGGATTATTATCCTAGGGATAAGAATTCGCAAATTTAGTTTTGAATTTTTGGGTTACCTGTACCCCACGTCCTCTCAGTTCGAAGGACGGAAATCGAAAATGGGGGGAGTGCACTTGGAACTGGGTTGTGCGGTTCCCCAGTGCAGTTACCGCATTGCACGAGGTCCTCGATTGAACTATAAATTGTAGTGTTGGTACGGTGATCTCACGTCGAAAATCAAATCGAATATGAGTTTCGATGTAATCCCCGATGTAGCGCATTTAATGCCGTGGGCCCCTGCTTTTGTCTGTTTATAAAAGTCGGTACCTGCCTTGTCATCCTTCACCTATTTTATTTCCTCGTGTTGTCACTGTCGGGACTACATCGAATTATACATCGGTAAATTTCCCCGATGTCTTCTTCGATATAGATTTCGATATATTTATCGACATTGCTTTCGATATTCTGCGCGTTTTTTTTTTTTTTTTTTGCAATAAGTCTCCTTAGTTGTTTTTCCTGAGGATGGTTCGTGATAGGAAATCTCCGAAGAAGAAAAAACCTGTTGTATCGCCGCAGTATTATGAAGCTGGCCGTGCTAAGCGAAATGCTTTCGTGGTGTCAAACGATGAATCTTCTGATTCTGAAACTTCTGCGAGGGACGCGTCATTAGATGACGGTTTAGTGCAAGTCTCCGAAATCTCTGCCCATCTAAGGTTACCCCGAGTCCGTCTTCATGAACGGAACTCTCGGTTCCCTGATAAGTATGTCGTAATGCAGTCAAATATTTATGATGGTAGCGTTATTGTTGGAGATCGCACTGCCATAGCGGAAGGTATTCGGTTGGAAGAGGACAAAATTAATGCTATGACCGTGGATCACGCTTCCCATCAACGTATAGCTGCCAACCCTCCCCGGGTCAAAGTGACTCTGCCACCAGCAGGCGCACCGGCTAACCATTGGCATCCTCGGGCTCGGGCTCGCTTTGAGGCATCAGCAGGGGGGCTTGGGGAAAGTTCTCATCCTGACCCTCAACATTTTGCGGTGTCGCTCGGTGCCAGGAGTGGAGAGCTTGATCCTAACGAAGAAAGTTGTGATGAGGTCCCTGCTGTGCCGGCCGCTCCGAGCTCGTCTACTTCGGTCGCAAAGCGTACTGCGGCATCCTCTGGTAACACTAATACTGAGGGGCCATCTGACAGTAGAGCGCCATTGAGGGAAGATTACTCTTTTCTCCGTGATCCTCTTTCGGAACGGTTAATTATGCGGATTGGGAATAATAATATTCGTGAAGAGGATGCTATTCGAGGCTTGGAAACTATTTATGGAAATATTGATCCTTCTGAATTGTGCCGAGATCTCGAGGTGGAATTAGCACCATGCATATGTCTGATGCTGCTATATACAGTAAGGAGCTTGCCCTGTTGTTTGTAGGCTATTACTAATGTTCATACCTTCTTATTCGTTACTAATGATTATTCGGTTCCTTGGCAGTTTGGGCACACGTTCCATGAAGTGTGCAGAGATTACATGCTGCTTGGGGAAGTGCAGACTCGTCACAATGCTTTGGTGAAAGAACTACGCGCGATGATTGCGCGTAGTGAAATTAGTCGTGATCATGCTAACAGCCGGGCTCGTGCTGCTGAAACTCAGAAATGCATTGCCTGTGACGCGGCGTGGAAAGCATTGGTCGCTGAGGAAGAGATGAAAAAGGAATTGGCTAGTAGCCAGGCCGAAACCCAACGTCTGTGTGCCAGTAATCTTTGGTTAGAGCGTGAACGCGATGCGTATCGAGAGTCCCTTGAAAACTTGGAAATTCAGAATGCGAAATTAACCGAAACTTTGGCTCGCCACGGGGTAACCGTATCTTCGCCTTATACCAAGGCAGGTGCTGGTGATTCTATAAAGGATATTGATTATAACTTCGAAGACTCTCCCCTCTCATATGGGTGTACCCCAGTCGGGGCTGATATGATTGGGACTACTGAGCCTTATGGCAGAAGGGTGCCCGTCTGGGCTGTCGTGGGACCGTACATTAGGGAATGTTATAGGGTCCCTCGTGCGATGCGGTATTCCCAGTTATTATCTGATCCAGAAAGTAGTAGTTTGAAATGGAATAAATACCCAGAAGTTTTGTCTCCCCGGGGAATGGATGAACTTGCTGACGATATTTGCGCCGAGCCCTGGAAATGTCCCTTATTTGAAATGAATGTATCTGGGCTAGGGCCGAGTTGTTCACTGATCTCGCGAGTAACGAGTTTCTTTACGATATGTAGTTGCGTTGTCGGCTGGTGACAATTTTTGATATTGTAGCAGTTATTTCCTCGGGCAAATTTTTGTATGCGAAGTGTGCCCCATGCTATTGACTGTGAGCCACTTTCATGATGTTCTATGAAAGGCGTTTTATTTGTAGAATTCCTATCTTGTGTAATTCTTTCTGTGATCATGAATATTCTATCCTTGTCGTATAGTAATTGTGATATCCTGGTGAATGTCTGGTATCATGGGCATGGAATTGCCTATCTTTGGTAGGTGATTTGTTACCACTCATGAATGAGAGACATCCCCTTTTGACAGGGTATGTTTTTCTTGCGGGTAGGGGTTCATCCCGTTATCGCAGGGAAACCGCTACCGTTGAGATGTTTATGATCGACCCTGTTATCACATGGGATATTTTCATTGTGGGTAAGCCTTTCCTTTGTCTTTTTGACTATGTCTCTTGGTGACTCTGTCGTCGTTGAATACGTCCGTCATTGAGCCCTACAAAACATCATAGACAAGAAAATTTGTTGACATAAAAGCTAATACGAAAGCACGAAATGACGTGGATGTGTTATGTGAGAGATGTTCCCTCAATCTGTTAATATATGTTTTACACAAGAAATAGTGTTTCTGTAGTGCTCTATCATGCCCGTGGTACCCGTTTGTACCTGTTTGTACCTGTAAGAGTGCGATGTGTTAAATATATATCTAGGGGATATTCCCCAATTGTTTGCGCAATTCTCTGCACTTCTACAATGTCTGCTTAGGACATATCCCTGCATCGAATATGAGATTGTGCCAAGCAACAAATAAAAAGGTAATAACGGATAACGGTCGAAGGCTAAGTAAACCTAACCCGCCTACGTATTCCGTTGAATGGGGAGTCAGAGGAAGTTCTTCTTGGATTGGCCTCGTTATCACAGGGAATTTTTTGAATCGACCCCGTTATCACAGCGGAGTTTTTCTTGGGTTGGCCGCGTTATCACAGGGAATTTTTTGAATCGACCCCGTTATCACAAGGGATTTTTTCTTGGATTGGCCATGTTATCACGGGGAATTTTTTGAATCGACCCCGTTATCATAGGGGATTTTTTCTTGGCTTGGCCCCGTTATCACAAGGATTTTTTTGAATCGACCCCGTTATCACAGGGGAATTTTTCTTGGATTGGCCCCGTTATCACAGGGAATTTTTTGAATCGACCCCGTTATCAAAGGAGATTTTTTCTTGGATTGGCCCCGTTATCCTAGGGAATTTTTTTAATCGACCCCGTTATCATAGGGGATTTTTTTTCTTGGATTGGCCCCGTTATCACAGGGAATTTTTTGAATCAAACCCGTTATCACAAGAGATTTTTTCTTGGATTGGCCCCGTTATCACAGGGATTTATTTTTTGAATCGACCCCGTTATCACAGGGAATTTTTTCTTGGATTGGCCCTGTTATCACAAGCAAATTTTTGAATCGACCCCATTATCATAGGGGATTTTTTTTCTTGGATTGGCCCCGTTATCACAGGGGATTTTTTTTTTGTTGTAGGTGACCCGGTACCACTCTTGGGCGGGAGCCTTCCTCCTTATCATGATAGTTTTAACGATAGACTGGTGCTGAACCGTATCTGGTGGTCTACGTATCCCGTACAGGGAATCAAGCCTCGCGTAGTTCTTTACATTACTTATAGTGATTGAAATGCTGAATTTCTTAAGAATAAAAACGCCTAAGGTATTGCACGTTCCATGGCCTGGGATGGGGCTCGCCATGCATGTCCTCGAGATAATAATAGCCTTTCGCGTTGGCGTGGGTGACCCTGTAGGGTCCATCCCAATTGGCTTGTAGTTTCCCAACGTGTTTACTTGCTTTTACACTTTTCAACACCAAGTCACCCACTTGAAAGCTTCGAAGGTGCACTCGTTTATCGAAACTTCTGGCCATCGCTGCTTTGAATGCCACCGTCCGTTGGTAAGCTTGCTCTCTTGTGGAACCAATTATTTCTAAGTCCATTTTTCGCAGTCGTGCATCGTGCTGCGGGTCATACTCTGCAATTCTGTATGTTAGCATGCCAATCTCCACTGGGACTACTGCCTCGGACCCGTATACTAGAGTAAACGGTGCCTCTCCTGTGGATATTCTAGGTGTGGTCCTATATGCCCATAGAATACCTGGCAATTCGTCGATCCAACTCCTTCATGTGGCGTGTAGTCGCCGTTCCAAATAATGTTTAAGAGTCTTGTTGGTGGACTCCACTTGTCCATTTGCATGTGGGTAGGATACCGCGGCAAAATGCTGGGATATTTTTAATTCTTTGCACCATGCGACCATTGTCTTTCCTCTGAACTGGGGACCATTGTCCGATACCAAAACTCGGGGTAGTCCAAAGTGACATACGATGTTCTTCCAGATAAAGTCTATCATATTTTTCTCCGAGATGTGCATTAAAGCTTCGGCCTCCACCCAATTCGTAAAGTATTCTACCACTACTAAGAGAAATTTCTTCTGACCTCTGGCCATTGGTAGGGGACCAACTATATCAATTCCCCATTGATCAAATGGGCAGGTGATCTCTAGGGGCTGCACAGTACAGCTGGCATGTGTACTAGTTTGGCGTGGTACTGGCAACTCTCACAATTGCGGCAGTACAGGGTGGCGTCTTGTCGTGTCGTTGGCCAAAAATATCCCTGTCTTAATATTTTCTGGGCTAACGCTCTCCCTCCCGAGTGATTTTCGCAACTACCTGCGTGTATCTCTCTCAGTATGTACTGGGCGTCCATTGGTGATACGCATCTCAGCAGCGGGCCTTCAAAAGATCTCTTATACAGTTTGCCCTGGTAAATGGTAAACATGTATGCCTTGTGCTTTAGTCGTCTTTGGGCGTTAGGGTCGGCCGGGAGGGTTCTGTTTGCGAGGTAATCATATATCTCGTCCTTCCAACACGGCGTACTTGCGATAGGGAAAATAAACTCCACGCCGACCCATTTTTTGTTGGCCTTTGTCACTCCAATTGTAGGCCTAGATGTGGTTAACAAAGTCACATGCTTTTCCACAAAGACGTCTGAGGAACTAGCGAATTTCGATAAGGCGTCGGCCTTTGCATTCCCCGACCGAGGTATTTATGTCAGATTGAATGTAGTGAACTCAGCCGCCAATTCTTTCAACTTTGCCAAGTATAAAACCATGGTTTCTTGCCTTGCTTCGAAGAATTCCCAGAAATGGTTAGCCACTAACTGCGAATCCGTGAAAACTTCTAGATGTTCCGAACAGAGGGTTTTAGCCATTCTGATTCTTGCCAAAACTGCCTCATACTCCACCACGTTGTTTGTTATAGGAAAGTTCAGACTGATAGCAAAATTGAATTCCCTACGATCTGGGGACACAAGGTGAATTCCTGCTCCCCCGCCATTTGCCGTGGAAGAGCCATCCACATGAAGTAGCCACACTGCGGGTTTCGAACTGGGACCAGGGTCTTGGATTATATGAAATATATGGTGGCACGAATGGTCTAAGTTGTTACCTAGCGCCTCCGCCATAAAGTCGGCTAGCACCTGTGCTTTAATGGTCGTACGGGGGCGGTACTCGATCCCGAATTTGCCCAATTCTATGGCCCATTTTACCAATCTCCCCGAGGTACCAGGATTGGTCATGATCTGGCGGAGTGGTTTGTCTGTCATGACCACTACTGGGTGTGCTTGGAAATAAGGTTTCAACTTACGAGCCGTCATGATGACGGCCAAGGCAAATAGTTCAATTTGCAGATAATTCTTTTCTGTTTCGTGAAGAACACGACTAACGTAATGAACTGGAGATTGTTTCCCGTTTGCCTCTTTCACTAATATTGTGCTAATGGCGTTGGCGGTGACCGCCAGATATAGATAAAGCGTCTCCCCCGGATCTGGTTTCGCTAAGAGTGGTGGTGCCACCAGATACTTCTTGAACTGCTGAAACGCTCTTTCGCATTCTTCGGTCCACTGGAAGTCCTTGGCTTTCTTCAAGATTTTGAAGAAAGGAAGACTCCGCTCTGCTGAGGAAGCAATAAAACGTCCCAAGGCTGTTATATGTCCCAAAAGGCATTGCACATCCCGTACTGAGCGTGGGGAGGCAAGATTCAACACGCCATTTATCTTGTCTGGGTTGGCTTCAATTCCGCGCTCGTTAACCATGTATCCCAGAAATTTTCCTGCTGCCACCCCAAAGGTACACTTCTTGGGGTTGAGCTTCATTCCATAGTTTCTCATAATGGCAGACGACTTCTCCAAGTGCTCTACGTGATCCTGAGCCCTCAAAATTTTGATTAAGATATCGTCCACGTATACCTCCATCGACTTTCCTATTAGGCTGTAAAACATCTTCGCCACCAATCTTTGGAACGTCGCTCCGGCGTTCCTCAGACCGAAAGGCATTACACGATAACAGTATACACCCGTGTCCGTAACGAAGGCTGTTTTCGGTTGATCTTCCGTTGCCATAAAAATCTGGTGGAACCCGCTCTTGGCATCCATGAAACTAAATATGGCGCACCCGGCTGTTGAATCTACTAGAAGGTCGATCCTTGGCAACGAAAAAGGATCCCGCGGGCAATGCTTGTTCAAGTCTTTGTAATCCACACACATTTTCCACTCTGCTTCTTTCTTCAGAACTAGGAAGATATTGCTGAGCCACTCCGAATAGCGCAATTTGTAAATATGCCCTGCTTTAAGCTTTTCCACAACCTCTTTCTCTGCTGCCTCGCTCTTCTCCTTGCTAAAGTTCATTTTCTTTTGTCGTATCGGTTTGGCCCGTGGATCAACATTCAGCTTATGCTCTATGATCTTCGGGTCGATCCCGATCAAGTTAGAATCACTCCAGGCAAATATATCGAGATTTCTTCTTAAACATTCAATCAATGCCTTCCGAATATCGGGGGGCATTGTAGCTCCTATCCTCAATGTGTGCTCCGGTTGTCCCGGGTCGATCTCTATTGTGATAAAATCGTCGGCCGGCTCTATTCTTGGTTCACTCTGATAAGGAATGATCGGCCTTTCCATCTCGGCGCGTTGCGTCTTATGATCAAGCCTCGAACTCTTGTCTGTCTTCATCACATTGGGATCTGTCTTGTTCAGTTCCTGCCCATCAATACTTCGTTGCCTCTTCTCTGCCATCTTGTATGATGAGCCCCCGGTCTAGAGAACCTTGGTTCCCACAGACGGCGCCACTGCTTTGGCGATAGATCGTATTATATATATATGCGTGTCGGTTACAAGTGTATGGTCTAGCAATACAACGAGTCTATCTCAAATCAGGCCTACACTATGTATCTTGTGTAGACTTGGTCTGGAACCTGTTGTACAAGGTCGGGGATGAGACGTCGGGGATAATCCTCGATAAGACATCGGTGATGATCCTAGATATAACGTCGGTGATGATCCTCGATATAACGTCGGTGATGATCCTCGATATAACGTCGGTGATGATCCTCGATATGACGTCGAGGATGGTCCTCGTTATAGGAGGCAAAATGCCGACGTGGGCAAGACTATGTCCAATGTCGATATCGGGTATGATATCGAATATCTCTATTCGATGTGATGCGGGATGATTGAGGCAAGAATTGATTGCCTTTCTCAGTGTGCGGGGCGAGATATTTATAGGCGCGACTGGCCTATATCGAATTCTATTTTCGACGTCATATCGGGGTTGATCCCCGATATGCTTGATCATGGGCCGCGCCCCAAAATGGGCCCACATGCTAGAAATCTCCATATCAATCATTCCAATTTCTGTACAATTAAAATGAATACCGATTTATGTACCCAATTTTCGCTTATTATATCGAACATCGATTCACCATAACACTTTTCGTAAATTATATCGGACATCGATTTATTATACAATTTTTGTACAAGTAAAACGAACATGATTAGTCATACCATTTTCCGTACAAGTAAAACGAGCACCGATTTATCTTACCACTTTTAGTACAAGTAAATCAAACACCGATTTATGTACCAATATTTCGTACACTATACCACTTTTCATACGAGTAGGAGTGTTCTTTCAAATCTTGTCAAAAACTGGGTAACGAAAGCTGCAAACAAACCATTCGAGTTGAAAACGTAATTATTCAAAAAGTTGCAAAACAACTCAAAATTAACTTTTTCTTTCACCAACATTTTCTAAATAATAAGTAGGAGTGTTCTTTCAAATCTCATCTAAAATGGGGTAACGAAAGTCGCAAACAAACCTTTTGGATTGAAAATGTAATTATTCAAAAGTTGCAAAACTACTCAAATTTAACTTTTTCTTTCACCAACATTTTCTAACCAATAAGTAGGAGTGTTCTTTTAAATCTCGTCAAAAACGGGGTAACGAAAGCCGCAAACAAACCTTTCTGATTGAAAATATAATTATTCAAAAGTTGCAAAACAACTTAAATTTAACTTTTTCTTTTACCAACATTTTCTAACCAATAAGTAGGAGTGTTCTTTTGAATCTCGTCTGAAACGGGTAACGAAAGTCGCAAATAAACTTTTTGTGTTGAAAATGTAATTATTCAAAATTGCAAAATAACTCAAATTTAACTTTTTCTTTCACCAACATTTTCTAAATAATAAGTAGGAGTGTTCTTTCAAATCTCATCTAAAATGGGGTAACGAAAGTCGCAAACAAACCTTTTGGATTGAAAATGTAATTATTCAAAAGTTGCAAAACAACTCAAATTTAACTTTTTCTTTCACCAACATTTTCTAACCAATAAGTAGGAGTGTTCTTTTAAATCTCGTCAAAAACGGGGTAACGAAAGCCGCAAACAAACCTTTCTGATTGAAAATATAATTATTCAAAAGTTGCAAAACAACTTAAATTTAACTTTTTCTTTTACCAACATTTTCTAACCAATAAGTAGGAGTGTTCTTTTGAATCTCGTCTGAAACGGGTAACGAAAGTCGCAAATAAACTTTTTGTGTTGAAAATGTAATTATTCAAAATTGCAAAATAACTCAAATTTAACTTTTTCTTTCACCAACATTTTCTAAATAATAAGTAGGAGTGTTCTTTCAAATCTCATCTAAAATGGGGTAACGAAAGTCGCAAACAAACCTTTTGGATTGAAAATGTAATTATTCAAAAGTTGCAAAACAACTCAAATTTAACTTTTTCTTTCACCAACATTTTCTAACCAATAAGTAGGAGTGTTCTTTTAAATCTCGTCAAAAACGGGGTAACGAAAGCCGCAAACAAACCTTTCTGATTGAAAATATAATTATTCAAAAGTTGCAAAACAACTTAAATTTAACTTTTTCTTTTACCAACATTTTCTAACCAATAAGTATGAGTGTTCTTTTGAATCTCGTCTGAAACGGGTAACGAAAGTCGCAAATAAACTTTTTGTGTTGAAAATGTAATTATTCAAAATTGCAAAACAACTCAAATTTAACTTTTTCTTTCACCAACATTTTTTAACCAATAACTAGGAGTATTCTTTCAAATCTCGTCAAAAATGGGTTAACGAAAGTCGCAAACAAACCTTTTGGGAAGTGTAATTATTCAAAAGTTGCAAAACAACTCAAATATAACTTTTTCTTTCACCAACATTTTCTAACCAATAAGTAGGAGTATTCTTTCAAATATCGTGAAAAATGGGGTAACGAAAGTCGATAACAAACCTTTTGGGTTGAAAATATAATTACTCAAAAGTTGCAAAACAACTGAAATTTAACTTTTTTCTTTCACCAACATTTTCTAACCCAATAAGTAGAAGTGTTCTTTCAAATCTCGTCAAAAACGGGATAACAAAAGACGCAAACAAACCTTTCGGGGAGAAAATAGAATTAAAGTTGCAAAACTATGCAAATTTAACTTTTTCTTTCCCTAACATTTTTTAAACTGTAAGTAGGAGTGTTGTTTCAAATCTCGACAAAAATGGAGTAACGAAAGACGCACAATAAACAATATAACCATATAACAGTATATGATCTTCAACTCTAAATCGTAAACCCTAAACCTAAACCTTATATACATGTATTTTACTAAACCAAAATTGTATTATCACATGTAGAGAGTGTCAATAAAAAAGTAACAGTGTTTTTCAAAATTTCGTCAAAGACGGAGTAAGTAAAGACGTTTAAAAAATATATGGGGTAGAATATATAATTATGCAAAAGATGGAAAACAACATCAAAACTCTATTTTTTTTAACCACTATTTTTATAACACTTATGAGGCATATGTACATTCAAATTTGTCAAAAACGCAGAGCGAAAGACATTTAAAATACTTTTGGGGTCAAAAATATAAATACAAATTTAATAAGTATATGTTTATTTGTAAGTAGTAATAAATTTTGCTTAGAAATATTTTTATGCAAATTGTACATGTTTCCTCTTGCATATGAAAATTGCCATGCAATTTGTACTATATAAACCTGCAGTACATGGTGCATGGAAAAATTCTGATGCAAAATCTGCTTTTCCCAATTGCATAGAAATTTTTCCATGCAGAGGAAAGCTTGCATGGCAATATTGCAATGAAGTACATATTGCATGGGAAATTTCCGATGCAAAAACCGTTTTTTCCACTTGCATCGGAATTTTTCCATGCAGAGCAAAGCGTGCATGGAAAATTTGCAATGTAAAATTGCTTACCTTCTCCTATAATTATCCTCACACCCCATTCACTTCTCATTCATCACCTCCTCTTTTCCTCCTCTCTACTCCTATATCTCAAAAATATTTGTTAAAGGAGTTAAAAAAAATTTAATATAACTATACGAGAAAGTATAAATACCTATGTATAGGAAATCGTATAAAAATATTTTACAAATACGTATATCGATAGAATAATATTCTTAGATTATAGTTTAAATACAATATGTATATCTTGAAAAATTAATCAATACGTATTTTAGAAATATGTATAAATTAGTATAAAACACCTATTTCTTTCATAAAAATAATACTTTAAAACTTAACAAAATATACTTTAAATAAATTATTTATATTAATAAAAAGGAAAAAAATTAAAAGTGGCAGAATATAATCTCGCAACTTTTTTTTTAAATAATTTCGAATTACGTTGCATAGGAATATTTCAATGCAAAATATGTATTGCATCGGATTTTCCCATGGCAATTGCATGAGAAAAATCCAATGCAATTGCTTTTCAGCAATTGCATCAGATTTTTCCGATGCAGAATCCGCACCAACCAAAAGTCGCCACGCTTCTTGTGATAACTTTTGATTCTGCATCGGATATTTTCGATGCAGGCGTTTTTCTGCATCGAATTTTTACGATGCAAAGCCTTTTGCATGGGAAATTTTCAATGCATTGTTGCATCCGAAAATTCGGATGCAGACACCAATTGCATCAGAATATTTCGATGCAATTCTCTTGCATTGACACCAGAGGCATGGAAACTTTGCATCGATTTTTTTCCATGCAGTTGATCAATTGCATGGAAAATATAGCCTATTGCATGAAATTTTTACATGCAATTGGTGCGTTTTGTTGTAGTGCTCCCCCCCCCCCCCTCCCCCAACGCACCCAGGGATTTTGGATTCCTGCCCGACCCGCCGGGTTTTTCCCGAACCGGGAAAAACCCTGTCCATTCCCTCCCAGCCAGACTGGAATATTGCTCCCAGTCTGGTTCCCGCCGGGAGGTAACGAGATCCGAACCGGATCCCGTTACCTCTGGCGGGCTCCCGGGAGGCAGTAGGCTTGTTATATTTTTTTTTTTCTTTCATATCTTTTTTTTTTCTTACATAGACGGCACACACAGAGGGCAGGGTTGATGCCCGTTCCGGTGATGGGGATGGTGGCCAAGTGCACTAAGAAGACTGCAACAAATCCAATGGAAATAGAAGACAAAAGCTGCAATACAAGAGGTCCAAATAAATTATTAAAAACTTTTTATCTTTACATCTAAAGTGAGTGGTGTTTGGAATATTCCTTGGAGGGAGCCTTTGTTATTATTGTTTTTTTTATTACTTCTCCTTTTTTTTTTTTTTTTATCTTTCTTTTTTTTCTTTCTTACATTCACTGACTCACGCACACACACAGTCAGCTAACACACACACAGTCGCACACACACACTCACGCAATACACACACTCACACGCCTCCACGCCGCCGCACCACCACCGCCGCTTCATCACCACCGCTGATGCGCCGCACGTCCAACAAAAGGGGGGCTGGAACTCCTTGTGCACTCCCGGCTGGGATCCATGATCCCTCCCGTCCCGGCCGAGAATCCCGTCAGCCGAGAATAGTGTTCCCGGCAGGAGGTAACGGTAGCTACCACGCAGCTCCCATCCCGGCGAATTCCCGTGGGTCGGGGTCCCGACACGGCGGGACCCCAGCCCACAATAGGCCTACCCCTACCCTCCACCACCACCAAACTCCAATTCCAACTCAAATCGACATATTTTCATCACCCTCGCTCTTGCATGATATCAAAGTAGGAGTCATATGGAATATTTTGGGAAATATTAGAATATTCTCTTGCCGGATTTTTGAAAAGGATGAAGATTACAAATGATGTCAACATATAGGACTTTTCCTGCTAAATGTCAACATAAATGACATTTCTTAGAAAAAGGTTAAAATAAAAGACTTATGGTGATAAATCGTTGGACTACCTCAGACGACATCTCTAAGCTATACACAGTTTCTTTTATCCTATTTGTTTTTGAAGAATGTAAATTTCCTGACCTTTAGTTAAGCTCTACATTATTTGATTCACACACTTGTGATAGTTAGTTGTAATTGCTATTAGATCGTAACGTTATTCTTGTTGTTAACACTGGTTGTATGTTAATTTAGAGGGTTGCTGCAAGTACTTATAAGAGGAGTTTATAAGTTTTGCTTAAAGTAACTTCAAGAGTCTTCTTAATATAAGTTGTGAGTGTTTGCAAATCTTTCAAAAAAAACTGCGTAACGTAGTTGAAATTAAATTTGAAGTGTTCGCCACAACTACTTAAAAACAATGATTTTGTATAAAAAATATTATTAGACACAATTGTCTTTCCTTAAAACATACAAACCTATGATTTAATTATATAAAACAACGTGTAAGAGGAAGCAAATATTAAAAAAATTAATAGACTATGATTAGAAAACCTTATTAGCGAAAATATTTATAGGCTCGTAATATATTTTGCCATTATGAAGATT
This sequence comes from Linaria vulgaris, assembly GCA_948329865.1. Taxonomy (NCBI): domain Eukaryota; kingdom Viridiplantae; phylum Streptophyta; class Magnoliopsida; order Lamiales; family Plantaginaceae; genus Linaria; species Linaria vulgaris. The sequence goes on along the minus strand of OX415249.1, from coordinate 5,448,081 downwards.
ATTTCATTAAAATATTATTTTTAGTATAAATCCTTACAAGATGTAGAATCATAATTTGGTTAAAAATATTTTTTAAGTGTGAAGCTCGTTGATTTTAAGATTAATGAACCTAAATAGACGAGACACTCCACGTATTGTGAATATATTTATTATTATAAATTATAATATTTTTTATGATTCACAATGAGGTATGAATATATGATTAAATTTTGTTAATGGAGTTAATAAAAGTTTAATTATATTTATAAAATGGTCCGTTTTGGAAATTCTTCAATTTAGTTGAGGGTAATATTATATATATTTTAAAATTATTAAACAGATTATGCTTCTAAAAGCAGTCCAACCCAAGTTTTTGGAGCTTGTTATTTGTTGCTTTTTTTCAGCCAAAGAAATGTAAAAGAACCAATTTCAGACACCAATTAAATATTTTTCAGTGGGAAAATGGCCTGCCAAAGCTTATATGAGTATTTCAAAACACTCTCTTAGGTGGTGTTTGCAAACTCTAGTAGAAAAGTAGAAGTTTAGAAACTAGAAGCACCTCCACACCAGCTTTAAGATTGTGGGGTTTTTTAACTTAAAAAAAGTTGTATAACCGAAAAAGCTTGATTTGCAAACACCCCAAAATCACTTATTCAAATAAAAAGTTGATTATAGCTTTTTTTAAGAGTTTGCAAACACCACCTTAGTCATAGGGAGTCTTTGCAAATACTTTTGAAAGAAACTTGTGACTTTTTTCTAGTGAGTATCTATAAATTAGTGTTTGAAAATAAGGTTTTTGCTTCTCTTTATCTTAAAATAAGACTAAAAAAGGCAAACACCTTTTATATATTATTATTATTTTTTCAAAAAAAAAATTCTCCTAATCCGCTCAAAAGTGTCGTTTATAACCTTAGAATTAGAAAGAAAAAAAATTCTCTAATATTTTCTTCCATGTTGAACGTGATTATCTTGGACCTCAATTTACTTAATTAACCACAAATTCCAAAAATATTAAAAAATTAACATCTCTAAATAACATTATCTTTTTATAAGATAGAGTACTTGATTGGTTTATTCATATAAATTGTTATGCATTTTAATGTAATAATCACAAATATTGATTAAAACATATCAAAACATTTATTATACTTTTAAGGGAGAATTTTGAAAAATGCCTGCTAACTTTTCCTCACTTTACTTAATGCCCGATAACTTTTTTTTCTAAATTTGTGTCCGCTAACTTTGCAAAAACTGCCTGAAACACTCTTTGACGCCTAGTGGCAACCTTGTCATCAAATTTTGGTATATGTGACAAAAATGTGGTTGCCATATCATAAAATGTACAATATGTATATTTCTTTATAATTAAATATATTATAAAATCTTATTTTATAATTCTAATTTTAAAAACTTTGTTTTTAATTACTCATAAATTAAAAAGAATCAAAAGAAAAAAAACAAAATACCCCCCCCCCCCCCCAATTTATATTTTTATATTAAAATCTTTATAATTAAATTTCTTTATTTAAATTATAAAAAACTTTATATATAATTCTAATTTAAATAACTTAATTTTTTAATAATGTAAAAATAGAAAAATGAAAAATAAAATAAAATTAAATCTTTATAATTACGCTATAACAAATCACAGCAATAGCATGGAAAGTCTTGCATCCAAATTTTTATTTTCGGATGCAAGATATTTAGAATCAGCAAAATTATATTGCATCGCAAAATTCGGATGCAGCAACGCGCTTTGCATCCGAAAAATCGGATGCAAAGCTAGCATCGGAAATATCCGATGCAGACTTTGCATCCGATGATTCGGATGCAGCCACGTAGGCTGCATCCGAAAAATCGGATGCAAAGGATACTGCATCGGATTTATCCGATGCAGAGATATAAATATCTCTGCATCGGATAAATCCGATGCAGCAGTTAAAAAAATAAAAAATATTAAACAAATCTTGCATCGGATAAAACCAATGCAAAGATATAGAAACCTACTGACCCTTCGTTCTCCCCGCCCCCACACACATACACACACATAGTGACCACCGTTGACCGGCCACCGTCGCTGAAAATTGCCCAAAAACACCGGTAAGCAATTCTACACTTCTCAAGGATCAATTTGACGCAACTTATACTATTTTTCATCAATTATTTACATTTGTGCAATTTTGAAATTGTTATTATAATTTTGATTATTGTTGTTATTTGTTAATGTGAATATGATTATTATGTTGTTATGTGAAATGTTAAAATATTTTTGTGCTTAATTGCGATTTTAGGGCTTAGTTGTTTAATTAATTGCGATTTTAGGGCTTAATTTGTAGTTTAACAAAAGGTTAGGGGTATAAATTGTAGTTAACAAAACTTGAGGGTAGATAAAGTAGTTTTTAGAAAGTTATAGTCTCAATTTGAAGTTTAAAATTTTTGTGGTGTTGAATGTATTTACTAGAGTATATTTTAGGAATAAGGTAATTAATTAGAAGATTTGGGCTTGTTTGCAAATATGTAGAGTATTTAGTTATTGAACTTTAGAGGCAGAGGATCACATTTTGTCCATATACTAGAGGGTTGAGGAACCAATCGGCCATTAGTGCGTCGATTTCTGCTACTTTGAAGAAGTTGTGTCAGGGCCCGTGGTTTCGATTCAAGGATTTTCCTGAAGCTTATAGGGACAACGCATGGAAAGAATTTGAAGTAAGTTTTTTTAATGAAATTATTATTAGATATTAAAAATAGTTAACTAAAATACTTATTTTTTCATTTATTGTTGTTTATTTTTCATATGTTTTGTTTTTAATTATTTATATTATTTTAAATTCGCAGAGCCAATATCAGTGGGATGAAGCCGACGAGTATAGAGTTAGGTGTGTTTGAAAAATGATTGGCAACAATCGTTATAGCGAATGCTTGAACTCACTGAAGAGAATAATGTTGGCGATAAGGGACAAACGTGAAGATCGTAGTAGACATGATATATGGATTCCAGAAAAAGATGAGCATGAATTCTTTGAATACTAGGATGGGCCTGTACACAAGAATAGTAGCGAAAAAGCCAAGATCAACTGGCAGAAGGCGCCATTGAAGAACTGGTTTGGTGGGAGGCATTCGGGCCAAGAAATGGTAGAAAAAGTGGTAATTTTTTTTTATTTGGTTCTTAAAATACATATTAGGGTGTGGTATTAAAATTTGGTCCTTTAAAATTTGTAGTATTAATTTTTTAATTGTTTTGTGAAACAGGCTGAAGATGAGGGTGTTACGATTAAAGAACTGCTGATAGCAAGGATATACAAGCTTGGCCGAGTGAAAGAAACAAAAACGAGCGAAGGAGTTATAACGGAAGAGTGGGTATCAGATGAAGCTCACCAGGCTTGGGTAAGTAATCTATTATTACTATAAATATAATTTAAGAGTTAGAAATTCCACAGTTTACTTATTGAATTTTTGGAATTTGGCATTTTTTTTTGCAGCTTAAATATCTGCAAGAGCTCCAGAGGAAATATGGGTCGGACAAGAGCAAATGGCCTTCATGGGACTTCGACACCTGGTTCAAGGCTCAACCAATGAAGAAAAATAAGGTAAAAATATTTTCTACCACAGCAGTTGGTCTGGTTATGGGGGTACAAACCCATTCGCATTTCAGAGGTGATGCCTCTAGTAGTGGTAGTGCATATGCGGATAGAGAGGCAGCGCACCGCGCAGAGATGGCAGCGATGAGGGATGAGCAGCGTCGAGCCTATGCGGGGTATCAGGCGGGGTTGAGGAAACAGTACAAGAACTCGTTACGACAGTGGGAGCACAGCAAGCTACTCACGCGTTGTCTGTGAAGCATGTCGAGGCAAAACGGACATGAGGGAGTACATTTACCGTACGCGGATAGACCAGAGCCACCAGAGGGCCTAGACGATCCCTTTCCTGGTGATGATAGACCGGTCACTCGCTCTCCTGTAGTTATGTATAGTAGTTCGCCTACACAGCGTCACCATCCACCGCAGCCCACTTGGCGAGGGAGTCCTACCCAGAGTTCGCAGCCTCACACTTCTCAAACCCCACGGCGTACGCATCCACCTCCTCAGGTTAGTACACAGTATACACATCACTCGAGATCCTTCTCGCCGCATCATGATGACTACGACCCATACCCTGAGGGCGGTATGTACTACCCAGACACGTCACGTATCCTTCGTCGAGAGTGGGAGCCTGAGCATACGACATATCATCGGCCACACCATGAGTCGTCTTACCAGCACCCGCCCCATCGTACGACATATCAGCGACCACACCAGGGTCGAGGGGATGCGATGTACCATGAGATGAGTAAGCCGAGGGCTCATGAGCGAGGGGAGGTGCAGTATCAGGAGGTGGGTAGACCGCGGTCTCAGGGTCGAGGAGATGTGCAGTATCATCAGGAGGTGGGTAGGCCGCGGTCTCAAGGTCGAAGAGATGTGCAGCATCAGGAGGTGGGTAGGCCGAGGTCTCAGGTGCGAGGGGATGTTGGTAGGTCGAGTCCTCCGACGCAACAGCAGCTTGATGGGGAGTTTGGTATTTTGGATCCAGAAGCAGCAGTCGACTTTCAGACGTTGTACGATCAGCTTAGTAACGAGATTCAGCCTTCTAGCCCCCAGCCTAGTATCCCACCTCATGCCGATTAGATATTGTGGATCTTATGTGTTATGTTTGTTATTGTAATTTTTATTCCAAGTATGTTAGTTTTATTGGGACTCTTGTTATTGGGACTATTGTTATTTGTCGTGGTGTCCTTATTTTTACTTTTCGTAATTTTCATTTTTAAGTTGTTATTAAATCAAAAAATAAAACAAATCATAAGTATGAGTGTTGGAAACATTTCAGGGTGAAAATGTAATTATTCAAAAGTTGGAAAACAACTCAAATTTAACTTTTTTTTCCACCAACATCTTCTAAACCATAAGTATGAGTGTTTGATATGGAGGTTTCTAGCATCTGGACCCATTCTGGGCCGCGACCCATGAACGAGCATATCGGGGATCAACCCCGATATGACATTGAAAGTTGAATTCGATATAGGCCAACCGCGCCTATAAATATCCCTCATCGTGCACCGAGAAATGCAATTAATTCTTCACCTCGGTCCTCCCGCATCACGGCGAATAGAAATTTTCGATATTATACCCGATAAAGACATTCGACATAGTCTTGTCCACGTCATCAGTCAGCCTCATGTAACGGATCATCCCCGACGTCATATCGAGGATCATTCCCGACGTCATATCGAGGAACATCCCCGACCTTATATCGAGGATCATCCCCGACCTCATATCGAGGATCATCACCGACCTCATATCGAGGAACATCACCGACCTCATATCGAGGATCATCACCGACCTCATATCGAGGAACATCACCGACCTCATATCGTGGATCATCACCGACATCGTATCGAGACTCATCCCCGACCTCGAGCAACAGGTTCCGGACCAATTCTACGCGAGATATATAGTGTAGGCCTGATTTGAGATAGACTCGTTGTATTGCTAGATCATATACTTGTAACCGACACTCGCATATATATAAAACGATCTATTGTCAAATCAGTGGCGCTGTCTGTGGGAACCAAGGTTCTCTAGATCGGGAGCTCATCAGACGAGATGTCAGGGAAGAGGAAGAGAAGTGTCAAGGAGCAAGAACTGAACAAGACGGATACCAGTATGGCGAAGAGCGACAAGAGGTCGAGGCCTGATCATAAGGGGCAATGCGCCGAGATGGAAAGGGCGGTTATTCCTTATCGGAATGAACCGAGAATGGAGCCGGCGGGAGATTTTATCACAATAGAGATCGACCCGAGACAACCAGAGCACACGTTGAAGATAAGAGCTACAATGCCGCCCGATATTCGTAAGGCGTTGATTGAATGCTTAAAAAAGAATCTCGATATATTTGCCTGGAGCGACTCTGAGTTGATTGGGATCGACCCAAGGATTATAGAGCATAAGTTGAATGTTGATCCACGGGCCAAACCGATACGACAGAAGAAAATGAACTTTAGCAAGGAGAAGAGTGAGGCAGCAGAGAAAGAAGTTGTGGAAAAGCCTAAAGCAGAACATATTTATGAATTACGTTATTCGGAGTGGCTCAGCAATATCGTTCTAGTGCTGAAGAAAGCAGCAGAGTGGAGAATGTGCGTGGATTACAAAGACTTGAACAAGCATTGCCCACGGGATCCTTTCCCGCTGCCAAGGATCGACCTTCTGGTAGATTCGACAACCAGGTGCGCCCTATTTAGTTTCATGGATGCCAAGAGCGGGTTCCACCAGATTTTTATGGCAACGGAGGATCAACCGAAAACAGCCTTTGTTACGGACACATGTGTGTACTGCTATCGTATAATGTCCTTCGGTCTGAGGAACGCTGGAGCAACGTTCCAGAGATTGGTGGCGAAGATGTTTTACAGCCTAATAGGAAAGTCAATGGAGGTATACGTGGACGATATTTTGATCAAAAGTTTGAGGGCACAGGATCACGTGGACCATTTAGAGGAATCGTTTGCCATTATGAGAAACTACGGGCTGAAGCTCAACCCCACGAAGTGCACCTTCGTAGTGGCGGTAGGAAAATTTCTGGGATATATGGTTAACGAGCGCGGAATTGAAGCCAACCCAGACAAGATAGAGGCCGTGTTGAATCTCGTCTCCCCACGCTCGGTACGGGATGTGCAGTGCCTTTTAGGACGTATAACAGCCTTGGGACGCTTTATTGCTACCTCAGCGGAGCGGAGTCTTCCTTTCTTCAAAATCTTGAAGAAGGCCAAGGACTTCCAGTGGACCGAAGAATGCAAAATAGCGTTCCAACAGTTCAAGAAGTATCTGGTGGCACCACCACTCTTGGCGAAACCAGATCCAGGGGAGACACTTTATCTGTATCTAACGGTCACCGCCAATGCCATTAGCACAGTGTTAGTGAAGGAAGCAAACGGAAAGCAATCTCCAGTTCATTACGTCAGCAGTGTTCTTCACGGAGCAGAAAAGAATTATCTGCAAATTGAACTGTTTGCCTTGGCCGTCGTCATGACGGCTCGTAAGTTGAAACCTTATTTCCAGGCTCACCCAGTAGTGGTCATGACAGACCAACCACTACGCCAGATCATGACCAATCCTGATACCTCGGGGAGATTGGTAAAATGGGCCAGAGAATTGGGCGAATTTGGGATCGAGTACCGTCCCCGTACGGCCATTAAAGCACAGGTTCTAGCCGACTTTATGGCGGAGGCACTAGGTAACAGCTTAGACCATTCCTGCCACCATATATTTTCTGTAAGCCAGGACCCTAGTCCTAGTTCGAAACCCACAGCATGGTTACTTCATGTGGATGGCTCATCCACGGCAAACGGCGGGGGAGCAAGAATTCACCTGGTATCCCCAGATCGTAGGGAGTTTGATTTTGCTATCAGTATGAACTTTCCTATAACGATCAACGAAGCGAAGTATGAGGCAATTCTGGCAGGAATCAGAATGGCTTAGACCCTCTGTTCGAATCACCTGGAAGTCTTCACGGATTCGCAGTTAGTGGCTAACCACTTCTCGGGATTCTTCGAAGAAAAGCAAGCAATCATGGCTTTATACTTGGCAAAGTTGAAATAATTGGCGGCCGAGTTCACTACATTCAATCTGACACAAATACCTCGATCAGAAAATGCAAAGGCCGATGCTTTATCGAAATTCGCTAGTTCCTGATACATCTTTATAGAAACGCGTATGACTTTGCTGACCACCTCTAGGCCTGCGATCGGAGCGACAAAGGCCAAAAAAAATGGGTCGACATGGAGTTTATTTTTCCTATCGCAAACGGAACCCTCCCGGACGACCTTAACGCCCAAAGGCGACTGAAGCACAAGGCATACAGGTTTACCATTTACCAGGGCGAGCTCTATAAGAGATCTTTTGAAGGCCCGCTGTTGAGATGCTTATCACCAATGGACGCCCAGTACATACTGAGCGAGATACACGCATGTAGTTGCGGAAATCATTCAGGAGGGAGAGCGTTAGCCCAGAAAATATTAAGACAGGGATATTTCTGGCCAACAATATGACAAGACGCCACCCTGTACTGCCGCAATTGTGAGAGTTGCCAGTACCACGCCAAACTGGTACATAGGCCAGCTATACTGATGCAGCCCATAGAGATCACTTGCCCATTTGATCAATGGGGAATCGATATAGTTGGTCCTCTACCAATGGCCAGAGGTCAGAAGAAATTTCTCTTAGTAGCAGTAGAATACTTTACGAAATGGGTGGAGGCTGAAGCTTTAATGCACATCACGGACAAAAATATGATAGACTTAGTCTGGAGGAACATCGTATGTCGCTTCGGACTACCCCTCTTTCCTCGGGTGCCTCAATCATCTTCTGCTTTCCCCTCCTGGGCGAGTACTCCCTTCTAGGGGATGAGGAATGTTCTGCTCCTCTAGCATCCTCCCTGGCGCCCCTGATAAACTCGACTAGATTCCCTTCTTTGATCAATCTTTCGATCTCGTTCCTCAGGTGTGTGCAGTCCTTTGTCCTGTGTCCAGGTTGGTGATGGTATGCGCAGTATTTACCAGACGACTTCATCCCGGGAGTCGCATTCAACGGCCTGGGTTCCGTCAACCATCTGTTTCTTTTTGCCACGGCCATCACCTCTAGAATGCCTCTGTTTAACGGGGTGTACGTCCTTGGGGGCCTTTCCCTGTTGCGCTCCCTGTCTGCGTTTTTGCTGGGAAACGAACCCTGACGCGTTGCCATCATTTCATCCTCGTAGACCATTTGGTTGGCAAGCATGTTCATCTGCTCTATGTTGGGCTCCGTTAATTTGATTAGCTCCCCGGCAAACCTACGGTGGGTCGTACCCTTAAACAACATCATCATGACATGCCCGCCATGCGGCTCATCCACCTTCAATAATTCATCGTTGAACCTCTTCATATAGTCTCGGAGGTTCTCCCTTTCTCTTTGCTGCACGGTGCCGAGGTGTAGCAGGTTGGTCTTCATTCTCTTTTGGCTAGAGAATTGGTTCTCAAATTTCTCCCTCAGCTGCTCGTAGTCCGTTATGGGTCTGGCCTCCAGCCTAGCAAACCAATCCAGTGCAGCGCCCGTTAAAGTGGTGGACAAGATCTTTGCCTTTATGTATTTCGAGTAGTTGTGTAGGTTCAGGATGTTATCGACCTGATGGAGATGATCCGTATGATCTCCTCTTCCGTCGTATGGCTTGATTACCGGGATCTTGTCCCCTCTTTGTAGTACCTCGGCCTCTATCTCATCCGAGAACGGGGTCCTACTGCGACCTTTCCCCTTATTCTGAGTCAACTTCCTCGACAATTCCGTCCTCTCGTGGTCTAGTTGTTCCATCCTTCTTGAGATTACCCGTAGCATTTCTGCATCCTCATTCTTTGAATAGGCAACCTCGGCACGGTCACGACCGCGTTCCATTCTCCGGACTACTTCCTCCCTCTCGCGGTCAAACCGCTCCATCTTTCTTGCCATTTCCACCCTATCGTAAGGAGCGGGCGATATCTCCGTGAAAGAGTCCCCCGTATCCTCGTGTTTGTCGCACCCATGCCGTGCCCTTCTCTCTTCCGCTTCGGATTCAGCGGGCCTCGCCCGAATGTTCTTTGCCCTTTGCTCCACCAGACGTGGGAGCAAAGTCTCCAAGGTGGAATTCAGCGATTCTCTCACAGTGGCATTGATCTGAGCTTGCATCTCCGGGGTTATGGCGACGGGATGGACGGTGCTTTGTCTCGGGGGCATTGCCTCCTCCTGGCCAGGAAAATCCGCATTTTGCGCTTCGGTCATCGGAATGTCAGCTGCGTGGTTCTCGACGGGCGGGCCCTCAATCTCGAGTTCTGCCGCACTTGGTGCAACAAGGTTCGGACCTGCATTTGCAGCTCGCGGTGGCCTCCCGTGCCCGCGCCTTCGTTACACTTGTGGTGGAGGGAGCTCCATCTCAGCTCGAGTCACTGTCTGTTCTCGGTCAGTCGGGTGTTGTGGGGTTTGCGTGTTCTCCATCCTGGCGCTCCTAGTCACCACTCCGCTATGTTCGGATCGGGTCCTCCTTCCTTGCATCTCGGCGTCCTTGTCCGGGAACTGGTGTTCCCACAGACCGCGCCACTGATTTGGGGATAGATCGTTTTATATATATATATATATGCGAGTGTCGGTTACAAGTATGTGATCTAGCAATACAACGAGCCTATCTCAAATCAGACCTACACTACGTGTCTCGTGTAGGCTTGGTCCGGAACACCTCAGACCCAACGCTTCGATGCTTGGATGAGAGAGGAATATCGGTAAATAGATCGAATGGACGTCGGTGATCGCCTTCGTTGTGATGTCGGGGATGACCCCCGATGTGAGATCGGTGATGAGGTGGTGTGACGTGTCAGAGGTGCACGTGATAATCCCGATATCGAATAAGATATCGAAAGGGATATCGGGGATTTATTTCGATCTGACGCATGGTAGCTGAGGGATAATAATTGCTTGTTTTGGGTTCCGGGCACCGCGTATTTATAGACCTCGGGATCCGGGGACCACAGTAACATATCGGTGATGATTACCGATATGACATCGAATATGATCCCCGATATGCTCCAAAATGGGCCTGGTTTGGGCCTAGCCCAATATGCGGGAAATGCCCATATCAACATTCATCTCAAATTCGGGAAATTTCCAGGGCTCGGCACAAATATCGTCAGCAAGTTCATCCATTCCCCGGGTAGACAAAACTTCTGGGTATTTATTCCATTTTGGACTACTACTTTCTGGATCAGATAATAACTGGGAATACCGCATCGCACGTGGGACCCTATAACGTTCCCTAACGTACGGTCCTACGACAGCCCAGACGGGCACCCTTCTGCCATAAGGATCGGTAGTCCCAATCATATCAGCCCCATATGAGGGGGAAGAGTCTTCAAAGTTAAAATCACTATCCTTTATAGAGCCACCAGCACCTGCTTTGGTATAAGGCGAAGACACAGTTACCTCGTGGCGAGCCAAAGTTTCGGTTAATTTCGCATTCTGAATTTCCAAGTTTTCAAGGGACTCTCGATACGCATCGCGTTCACGCTCTAACCTAAGATTACTGGCACGCAGACGTTGGGTCTCGGCCTGGCTATTAGCCAACTCCTTCTTCATCTCTTCCTCAGTGACCAATGCTTTCCACGCTGCGTCACGGGCAATGCATTTCTGAGTTTCAGCAGCACGGGCCTGGCTGTTAGCACGATCACGACTAATTTCACTACGCGCAATCATCGCGCATAGTTCTTTCACCAAAGCATCGTGACGAGTCTGCACCTCCCCAAGCAGCATGTAATCTTTGCACAACTCATGGAACGTGTGCCCAAACTGCCAAGGAACCGAATAATCATTAGTAACAAATAAGAAGGTATGAACATTAGTAACAGCCTACAAACAACAGGGCAAGCTCCTTACTATATATAGCAACAATAGACATATGCGTGGTGCTAACTCCACCCCAGGTGTCGGCACAATTCAGAAGGATCAATATTTCCATAAATTGTTTCCAAGCCTCGAATAGCATCCTCCTCACGGATATTATTATTCCCAATCCGCATAATTAGCCGTTCTGATAGAGGATCATGGAGAAAAGAGTAATCTTCCCTCAATGGCGCTCTATTGTCAGATGGCCCCTCAGTATCAGTGTTACCAGGGGATGCCGCAGTACGCTTTGCGGCCGAAGTAGACGAGCTCGGAGCGGCCGACACAGCAGGAACCTCATCAAAACTTTCTTCCTCTGCATCAAGCTCTCCACTCCCAGAACTGGGCGACACCGCAAAATGTTGTGGGTCAGAATGAGAACTTTCCCCAAGCCCCCGTGCCGACGCCTCAAAGCGAGCCCGAGCCCAAGGATGCCAATAGTTAGACAGTGCGCCTTCCGGTGGCAGAATCACTTTTACTCGGGGATGGTTAGCAGCCATACGTTGACGGGAAGCATGATCCACGGTCATATCATTAATTCTATCCTCTTCCAACCGAATACCTTCCGCTATGGCATTGCGATCTCCAACAATAACACTCCCACCATAAATATTTGATTGCATTACGACATACTTATCAGGGAACCGAGAGTTCCGTTCATGAAGACGGACTCGGGGTAACCTTAGATTGGCTGAAATTCCGGAGACTTGCACCAAACCGTCATCTAAGGGCGCGTCCCTCGCAGAAGTTTCAGAATCAGAAGATTGATCGTCTGCCACGACGAAAGCATTTCGCCTAGCAGGGCCAGCTTCATAATACTGCGGCGATACAACAAGTTTTTTCTTGTTCGGAGACTTCTTACCACGAACCATCCTCAGGGCAAAACAACTAAGGCTATTTATTGCAAAAAAACGCAGAATATCGAAAGCAATATCGAAAAATATATCGAAATCTATATCGAAGACGATATCGGGGAAAGTTACCGATCTCAAATTCGACGTAGTCCCGACAGTGACAACACGGGGAAATAAAATAAGTGAAGGATGACACGACCGACTTTTATAAACAAACAAAAGCGGGAGCCCCACACCATTTAATGCGCCATATCGGGGATTACATCGAAACTCATATTCGATTTAACTTTCGACGTGAGTTCACCGTAATAGCAAGAAATGGCACTACGTGTGATAGAGGACTCGACCCAAACTTAGCACTACAAAAAATCGAGGACTAGCCTATGCTTGGAATGCTTATATCCGTATTTGCAAGATCGCGTTTTTTAAAAAACTTAGAGTTCAAACGAGGACCTCATGCAATGCGGTAATTGCACCGGGGAACCGCACAAACTAGTTCCAAGTGCACTTCCCACATTTTCGATTTCCATCCTTCGAACTGGGGGGACGTGGGGTACAGGTAACCCGAAAATTCAAAACTAAATTTGCGAATTCTTATCCCTAGGATAATAATCCCCAAATTGGGGGACTACATGATATGGAGGTTTCTAGCATCTGGGCCCATTCTGGGCCGCGACCCATGAACGAGCATATCGGGGATCAACCCCGATATGACATCGAAAGTAGAATTCGATATAGGCCAGCCACGCCTATAAATATCGCGCCCCGCGCACCGAGAAAGGCAATTAATTCTTCACCTCGGTCCTCTCGCATCACGTCGAATAGAAATATTCGATATTATACCCGATATAGACATTATACATAGTCTTGTCCACGTCATCACTCAGCCTCCTGTAACGGATCATCTCCGACGTCATATCGAGGATCATTCCCGACGTCATATCGAGGAACATCCCCGACCTCATATCGAAGATCATGCCCGACCTCATATCGAGGATCATCACCGACCTCATATCGAGGAACATCACCGACCTCATATCGAGGATCATCACCGACCTCATATCGAGGAACATCACTGACCTCATATCGAGGATCATCACCAACATCGTATCGAGACTCATCCCCGACCTCGAGCAACAGGTTCCGGACCAAGTCTATGCAAGATATATAGTGTAGGCCTGATTTGAGATAGACTCGTTGTATTGCTAGATCATATACTTGTAACCGACACTCGCATATATATATATATATATATATATATATAAAACGATCTATTGTCAAATCAGTGTTCTTTCAAATCTCGTCAAAAACGGAGTAACGAAAGACACAAGGAAACATTTTGGGGTGAAAATGTAATTATTCAAAAGTTGGAAAACAACTCAAATTTAACTTTTTTTTCCACCAACATCTTCTAAACCATAAGTATGAGTGTTTTTTCATATCTCGTCGAAAACGGAGTAACGAAAGACACAAAGAAACATTTCGGGGTGAAAATATAATTATTCAAAACTTGGAAAACAACTCAAATTTAACTTTTTTTCCACCAACATCTTCTAAACCATAAGTATGAGTGTTCTTTCAAATCTCGTCAAAAACGGAGTAACGAAAGACATAAAGAAATATTTCGGGGTAAAAATGTAATTATTCAACAGTTGGAAAACAACTCAAATTTAATTTTTTTTCCACCAACGTCTTCTAAACCATAAGTATGAGTGTTCTTTCAAATCTCGTCAAAAATGGAGTAACGAAACACGCAAATAAACAATATAACACTATATGATCTTCAACTCTAAACCCTAAACCCTAAACCCTAAACCCTATATAGGTATACTCTATACTACTAAAATTGTATTTTCACATGTAGGGAGTGTCAATCAAGTCCACTCGTCGATTTTTTTTTACCATATGCTATGTTATTAAAAATAACAGTGTTCTTCAAAATTACGTCAAAAATGAAGTATGGAAAGACGTTTAAAAAATATTTGGGGTAGAATATCTAATTATGCAAAATATAGAAAACGACATGAAACCTCCATTTTTTTAACCACTATTTTAATAAAACTTATGAGGCATATGTACATTTAAAATTTGTCAAAAATGCGGAACGAACGATGTTTAAAATACTTTTGGGGTCGAAAATGTAAATATAAATTTAATAAGTATAGGTTTTTTGATAAACAGTAATAATTTACGCATATAAATTTTTCTATGCAAATTGTACCTATTTACATTTGCATTGGAATATTCCCATGCAGTACATGTCGCATGGGAATTTTCCCATGCAGTATATGTTGCATGGGAACTTTCCCATGCAGTATATGTTGCATGGGAACTTTCCCATGCAGTATATGTTGCATGGAAATTTTCCCATGCAGTACATGTTGCATGGAAAATTTCCCATGCAGGGAAAATCCTTGCATCCGAATTTTCCAATGCTAAATTTGCAACCTTCCCCTTATAAATACCCACCCCCTCATTCACTTCTCATTCATCCCCTTCTCTCTTCTTTCTCTCTCTTACTTTTCCTCTCTAAATTTATAATAAAAATATATATACAATAATTATAAATATAAATAGAAATACGAAAAACATAAATATAAATATAAATATATATACAAAAAATATAAGTATATATACGAAAAATATAAATATATATACAAAAAATATAAATATTTATACCAAAAATATAAATATATATACCAAAAATATAAAAATATATACGAAAAATTCCGCCACTTTTTTTAAAAAAAAAAATTCGCATTCTTTGCATCGGAAATTTCCGATGCAATAGCAATTGCATCGGAAATTTCCGATGCAAAGATTTAATCAATTGCATCAGAAATTTCCGATGCAAAGCTTTTTACCGAAGCTCCCTGCTGTCGCCACGTTGCACTTACGCACTTGGGCTATGCATCGAAAATTTTCGATGCAGGCCTATTCTACATCGGATTTTTTCGATGCAGGACAGTTCTGCATCGGATTTTTTCGATGCATATACTTTTGCATGCAAAAATTTCCATGCAGCTTTGCATCGAAAAATTTCTATGCAGACCCCTATTGCATCGGAATTTTCCGATGCAATTCTCTTGCTACGACACCAAAAGCATGGAAATTTCGCATTGGATTTTTTCCATGCAATTAATCATTTGCATGGAAAATGTACCCAATTGCATGGAATTTTTTCCATGCAATTGATGCGTTTTGTTGTCGTGTTAGCTTTTTTACACAAATTATAAAACCTTATAATATAATTCTAATTTAATTTTTTTAATTACTAATACATTATTAAGAAACTGAAAAATAAAAAAGTACCCCCCCTCCCCCCATGCCAATACCCATAGCCACAACACCGGAGGAGTCGTGCGTTAGAATCGAAATCCTCCTCCTCTATGCCTTCAAGCTTCCTCTTCCTCCGTGCCTTCAATCGGAATCAGATTGAAGGAATTAGGGTTTCGGAGGAAGGAATTTTGGGGATATATAGTGGAGGACGGCGAGGAGAGAGATGGTGCTTATGGAGGACAGCGAGGAGCGAGAAGAATTAGACGTTGGTGGTGGTGGGGTTGACGGCGTGGGTGGTGGCGGGTGTGGGGGGGGGGGGGGCTTTTTTCTTTTTTATTTTTTAAAAAAAGATTATTAGTTATTTGAGATTAAGTTTTATTTATAATATTTATAATTTAAACTTATTATAAGGATTTAAAGTTATTTTTCTTTTTTCCTTATTTTTCTATTTTTTCAAAAAAATTATTAGTTATTAAAAACTAAGTATATTAAATTAGAATTATAAAACTAATTACCATTGAACAAGTAAACAATATTTAATGCTTAACAGAATTTTAACAAATGTAAGCTTAATTCGCTCTTCACGTGCTTCCATGTCGTTTCCAAAAATTAAAATTAACTTAAAACCATTGACTTGGTCCGGAAATTTGGCAAATGATAATAAAGTCTTCGTCTTGGAAAATTCTTCTCTAGGTCCCTTTTCCACCTTCACTCTCCAATATATATCCATACAAAAACTTGTATAAACTTCCAAAATTCAAGAATACTACTGCCATGGATTGTAGAAGATTCGAAATAACTCTCATATCGGCAAATGATCTCGAAAACGTACGTACTTTAGGCAATATGAAAGTGCATGCTAGGGTTTCCATCGGGTCGAGTAGCCCAGATGACGAGAAACGGACCCCGACCGACACACACGGTGGCACAAACCCCGCGTGGAATTATACGATGAGGTACAACATAAATGAGTCGATGGTACAACACTACAACACGATGCTCGTGGTCAAGCTGTATTGCAAGAGGAAGCTTGGAGATAGGTACATAGGAGAAGTGCATACTTCCATGAAAGAATTGTTCGACCACGTGAATACGAAAACGAGCGACAATGGAAGCGCAGTTATGAGTTTTCCGGTGATGAGGGGGTGCATTCCATCTCAAGGGGTGATGAGGTTTTGTTATAGGTTTGGTGAGAAAGTGGTGATTGATAAGATGTTGTTGGCTGAAAGTGTTGGAGGTTGGAGCCGCCTTTGTTGATATGAAAATGTGTTTAAATTAATTGGCGTTCTTGTTTTTAGGAATTTGAAAACAAAACAAACAAAAAGAGAACTTTTGTTTCTTATGTTTTGTGTTTTTGTATGTTGTCTCCGTTGATGGATCTCTTTCTCAACCTTTTTGCATTTTTGTGTTATAAAGAGGAAAACGAGGCTGGGGGTGTGAAAGTTGGCTGTAAATCTTTGTGTGTCTGTGTGTGTTTATTGGTATTGCAACGATGATGTTAAATAACAGCATTTCTTGCGGTATTATTAATTCCAGTTTCTCATTTTGGTGTGATTATATTTGTGAATTTATGTTATAATTCAATATTTATAAGTTATTCTCGATTTGCAATATTGTTAAAGCAATAATCAATATTTGTAAATCAATTTCGGCTAGCCATATTGACAAAACAATGAATTGTTGTTGGCTAAGCATGATAGAGTCTCTCTATATACCCCTTTAAATTAATTAAGGAATGTAATAATCAAAAATTCTAATATATACAATTATAACGTTTCCTATACTTTATAATCCTTAATTATAGCTATCAATAACCTATTCTCTATCTTTCTTTTTATGAACGGGTCTAGTCTCTCTGTCTATATATTGTTTATACAGACAAAGTAAATAACATTTTATCATATTAAATAACGGTATATTATCTCAAAAATATCGATTATATAATTTTAAGTTGATTAAAGATCCATAAGATATATGTACTCTTTTGAATTTAGTTTTGGAAAATAACTTTCAGAGGCAATTAGATTTTCATTTAACCTACTTTCCAGAAATCATATTTCAAGAATATAATATTAAGTAATTGACTGTGCACACAAGATTCAAATTTAGAATATAATTAAGATTTTTGATGAATAATGATTTTCATTTTTCTTTGTTTTTTAGTCTACTAAGAAAGAAAAAACCAAAATAGAAAAAATAACTAACTTTAATCTGTGATAGTTTTACTTCTAATTCAGATAAAGTTAGAAATGTTAGTTCCGAAAAAATAAGTAAATATTTTGTAATCTATACTTATGCATAAACAAAGGCAAATTATGACACAAACTTTTAATTTCTAGTTTTAGTCTTATATTTATAGTGCTAACATAATATTTTATTATTAATATCCTAATTTAGCTTTAAGGTTTTAGCAGAATCTTAACTATAATAATTATAATGATTGGTGATTTAATTTTATAAAATTTAGAACTTTTTATATAAACTATCTATTATCCTAATTTAATCTTTACTCATTAAGTTATTTTTTTCACCTTACCAATTAAAATAAACTTTTTAATCACGAACGTTTCTAGTTACCTATCACTCATTACAAGAAAACTGCACAATTGGAACCATTAATTAGGTTCCAATTGCCTTTTTTTTGGTTCCCGTAGACCACATGGAAACCACTTATGGGCACCAAAGGCTCTGTCTCCGTTACCCCCGTGGCGATTGCCTTGGGAACGAATTAAATGGTTCCCATTGCTAATAGGAACGAACGTGTTTGGTTTTCGTTACGCTGGGTACCAAAGCTTCTGTTCCCATGTAGAAAACCAATATTTCGTTTCTATTGCTTTATAGGAATGAATATCTGGTTCCCATTGCTTAGGACTGGGACCCCCAATACGGTCATACGAAACACACTGTTCATAGTAACGGGAACTAACTGATCCAAAGAACGGGAACGAAATATTCGTTCCTGTTGCTTATTTGAAAATTCAAAAAAAAAATTGGCGGAAATTTTGAATTTTCTTAAACAAACAGGGGGGAAATTTGAAATATTTTCAAAACAGTACCATTTTCGACTTTTTCATATTGGCGGCATTTTGTTTTTGAAATTTTTCAGAAATTTGATTTTTGAATATTGTTGTTGTTGTATAATCTGAAATTATCATTTTCATGTTAATAATCTTAATTTTGTTTTATGTTATTAACATTGTTGTATAATATTTCAATTATTGTAATTTTAGAATATCACTTATATTGTAATAGGTAAAATATGTAATATTATAAATTAAACAATACCGCTATACAACACAAATTTGTAGTTAAGAAAATTTAGGATATAACTATACAACTATACTACACAAATTTTACTAAAAAATAACAAAATAAATGGAAAAAGACACCCTTAATTAGTGTTTTTAAAGGAAAGGAAAAAGAAAAAACTTAATTTGGATATTTCTTTAACTTTTCTATAATTACATAAACCCCCCGTTTATTTGTTTATCGTATTTTGTTACTTCGTTTTAGACGAGATTTGGAATGACACGCTTAATTAGTGTTTTTAAAGGATTGGTAAAAGAAAAAACTTAATTCGGATATTTCTTTAACTATTTTATAATTACATAAACCCCCCATTTATTTGTTTATCGTATTTCGTTACTTCGTTTTGGACGAGATTTGGAATGACACGCTTAATTAGTGTTTTTAAAGGATTGGTAAAAGAAAAAACTTAATTCGGATATTTCTTTAACTATTCTATAATTACATAAACCCCCCGTTTATTTGTTTATCGTATTTTGTTACTTCGTTTTGGACGAGATTTAGAATGACACCCTTAATTAGTGTTTTTAAAGGAATGGAAAAAGAAAAAACTTAATTTGGATATTTCTTTAACTTTTCTATAATTACATAAACCCCCCGTTTATTTGATTATCGTATTTCGTTACTTCGTTTTGGACGAGATTTAGAATGACACCCTTAATTAGTGTTTTTAAAGGAATGGAAAAAGAAAAAACCTAATTTGGATATTTCTTTAACTTTTCTATAATTACATAAACCACTCGTTTATTTGTTTATCGTATTTTGTTACTTCGTTTTGGACGAGATTTGAAACAACACACCTACTTAGCGTTTTAAATGCACCGGGGAAAAAAATGGAATTCGTAGATGGTTTTTAACTTTTCCTATCTTATATTTTCTTCCCAAATTATATTTACCGTATTTCGTTACTCCAATTTGGACGAGATTTGAAACTACACACCTACTTAGCGTTTTGAATGCACCGGTGAAAAAAAAAAGGAATTCGGAGATGTTCTTTAACTTTTTCATATTTATATTTTCTTCCCCAAACGTTTATTTACCGTATTTTGCCACATTGATATGGACGAGACTTTCCTAATTAGTGTTTTGAAAGTAATGGTATTTAAAAAAAATAAAAATATTTGGAGTTGATTTGGAATATTAGTGTAATTACATTTCCCCCCTTTGAATATATCCAAATAAGAGAAACAAAATTAAAATTCTACAATTGACCAACATTATTATTAAGAGAATAAAAATAATTAATCTTATCCTAAAGGTGACCACACAATTTTGAGAAGAGTGTGAGCCACATATTTCGTATGGTATTACTTCCATCCACGAATCTGGTCCAATTTCATTATTTTTTTAATCAATGGGAACCACATTTTGGTTCCCATTGCGATGAGGTGTCACTAACGGGCACAACACTCAACGGGAACCAAATACTAGTCCCCTTTAATATGTGCATACAGTGCTTTAATATATAATATGGATAACAGGGAATGGGAACAGAAATGTCGTTCCAATTAGGTAGGAACGGATTTTGGTGCCCATATTTTCGTCTCCTATGCGAATTATTCTTGTAGTGACTGACATTCCGTAATAGATTTTATAGTGATTTGGTTGGTTCAAGTCTATATACTATCGTCTAATTATTCGGTCTTTGTTCAAGTTGGATTTATATATGCAAGAAGTAGATAATTTAAAAAAAGCTTAAGTTGCTTGATCGATCTTCTTTCTTTTTTGTTATAGATTTTGCCAAATTATATAGTACATCGATCATTTCATATTAACCTGCATAACAGCGTTTAATTTTTAATTGACCTGTATATATGTATATATGCGCCACGACAAAGACACACAAACACACATACACACACACACACACACACACACATATATATATATATACATATATATATATATATATATATGTGTGTGTGTGTGTGTGTGTGTGTGTGTGTATGTATATAAATGACCAATAAAACTACGAATCAATATTCACTTCTTCCGTGGTTATTATATCCAGATATGAAATGAGCTTTAGTATTAAGATTTATTACATTTGGGCTCTGAACTTAGAAGCAGTAAGTTAAGCCGTAGTATCTATCTATAACTGAGCCTTGTCAACGTGTGAGTTGGAACTATAGCTTCTCACCCAAGAAACGCAAAAGTAAACTGGGCTAATGGTGGGATTTGTTTAAAGTTAATTAAACTGATTTATTCAAGATACTTTCAGTGGATAGACTTCAATGAATTCTTGCTTTTCAAAGAAAAAAGGGAAACATTTTTTTTTATTGCACTTGATAAAGAACGCAATTTAATTTGTTAATTCTAACGCGACATTTGTCACAATGCCGTTTTAGTAACTTGTGGTTGTGGCGTCCTAAGCCTGAGCATATCTATTAAATTAAAAGAGTATCATGTTGACTTGCTGTTGCATTGAAATTGAAAGTAACTAAACATTGTTTTTGTAATTTATTGCTACTAGTAGTTAAGTATTCATGAATTGAAATTGTAATTTTTTGTAATCATGAAGGTTAACCATTGAAATTGTAAAATTGGTATATATATCTTGTTGGAAGGATGCCTAGCTAGTGACAATGCCATGTCTCCAATTAAAATAGCGTTTGTTAATTCTAGATTCATGCATGAAAGTAAAGGTCTATATCGATCACTCTCGCAATTTACATATATTATTTTTGTCATTTATCATGAATCACTTTTCCACACACTTGTGATGTAATTTCATGACAACTTCCAAATTGATGATAGGAACCAATTTTCAAATTAATAAGAAATAACGACAATTTCTAGGAGATCGCTCTTCAAAGAAAAACTAAACTTATAATAGACGGATACGACTTATAAACAACTACGAAAATAAATATATGGGCACGGAACAGATATAGAGACACAAAATTAGAAAATCCCAAAATATAATATTTCAAGGACGGCACGCACACATATATATAATGTTATATTATATATATAAATATATTGTATGTATAAATGTATATTGTATATACAAATCAGAAAAAATATAGTATTGAAATAGGAGTACATACAAGAAATACTTCGTGAAAACAACAATCAAACACAACAAGATAGAGGGTGATTAACCATTTGAAGAACGATCGAGTAAAAGAAGTCCAAATCCTTCGGCCTAAATTAACTACAAGCCTCAACCTTAATCACCTTTATAATATCACCAAAGGAGTGTCAATTTAAGTTGCTACAAAGATTATTACTAGTCATCCAAATTTCATATAAAGCAAAGAGCCACACTCTACTGCATAACGCCGTATTTTTTTAATGTGGAAATATACCACATAGTTGATGAACAAAAGAACATTTATGTTCCCCACAAGTCTTAACTCAAAACCAAGCCAATTAAAAAGTTCAGTCCAATAAAATGATTTTTGCAAAAATATTTATTAAGAAGCAATTAGAGTACTAGGGGTACTCTAGAAATATAGTTTACAAAGAGCAACAACGAAGGAAATTCAACCATTCAACAAACGAGTACGAAAAAGACAAAGAGCGCGATTCGATCCAACTCCAAGCACAAAGTTTGATGGTCTCCATCGCATCCTCTACTTGTGGTTGTTTACCATAGAAAAGAGCCATATTTTGGTCCAACCACATATGCCACATCGGAAACAACCATATACATCCCAAGTTTGGTTCATTTTTTGAATTGTATAGCGTACCTTTAAACTGAACCATCAGAGCACTTGGATTATGAGTGAGAGGAGCCTCCAAGATGAGCCATCTCAGGATATCCATCCATATAGCGTAGGAGAAAGTGCATTTACAAAAGGGATAAAAGCATCAAACCCTCTAACCTATTGGGTATTTTGCGCTTTGGTCCTTAAACTATGTTTATCAGCGCTTTGGTCCCTAACCTTTAGGGTGTCTGTGCGATTTAGTCCTACGGTGGTTCTCAACAATTTTTTGCCGAAAAACACCGATCAAGTGCGGCCCACGTGCAATGTCATGCAATTGGTGGAGGGTATTTTGGTCAGAGCACATTTTTTTTCTTGAACCTTTTAAAAATACAAAAGGAAAAACGAATAACTTCAGGGGGTAAAACGCAAAACACCTATTAGGTCATCTAATCAGATCGCAAAAATTCAGTCAAATTCACACTCTAAAAAATTAGGGTTCTTCCGAATTGCGATTAGGGTTCATCTGATTTCTTCGCAATCATCAAAAATCTATACAATCACACTAAAATACATCAAGCATGATCACATTACGCTCACATACACGGGTAAACAGTGATTAATCCGTCTTTCTTTGAGTTCTAGGGTTTGCCCGATTTTGGGGGGAAACACTTTGTAGTATTTAATCATCATAATGGGTTGGAAATTGTGCACACACAAGTTATGGTCGGGCAAGAAAACGCCAGACTACGGTAAATCTCAAACCCTAGTTTTTAATTTACTGCATTTGTCCTTTGTGCGAATTTGGCGTTGTTTTTTTTTGTGAAAATTACTACTTTTGGTTCCGAAATTGTAGAAACACATTATGATATAGTTAAAAATTCATTTTTTTTAATGATTGTATCATGTTTAGGACCACTTTATGGACCACTTGTGTTGGAGTTGTATAATAATGAGTAAATAATGTTTCTTGTCGCATTTTTGGACCACTATGTAGACCATTTTGCTGCACTTTGCTTCTTTAGTTGAAGAGAGGCTTTTCAGACAACTCAGTGGTCTCTCTTTCAGTGTTAGTTTATCGGAAGATTACTATATTGCTCTTGATAACCTTAAAGAATGCATTCTTTGTCTAATTTTTATAGGAAGATTACTACATTGTTTGTATAACATGAAAAAATGTCTTCTTAACTCTATATTTTAATACTGCATGCGCTAATTCCAATGACTACACAATTAGATTTCATTACTTTGGTCAACTGGAGGTCATTGGTGGAGTCACTAAGTACATTGGTGGGTGTATTGCTCACTTTGACTGGTGTAACCCACATGAAATGAGCATGTTAGAGTTAAAGAGCATGGGTGAAGAGGTTGGTTTCAAGTCCAATGCAACTTTTTTTATTGCATATGAGAAGGATATTGATTCAGTGGAAAAGGTTGATTACTTGATGGATGATAGAGAGGCAGTAAATATGATTAAGTATAAAAATAAGGATAAACTGGTTGGAGTGTTTGCAATTGGGGGTTGAAGAAATACCAGCTGAATCAACAGGAGAAGATGCTACAAATCTTGGAGATTTTGAGACACCTGCTCATAAGGAAGTGGAAGATGAAAAAGTTGGTGAACTTGGTACTGATGATAAGGCTTGTACTTCAGGGGAACCTGGTGCTGATGATAGACTTGGTGATGATGCTAGAGATGGTGATGATGAATCAGCTCCTACTGGAGCACATGAATTTGAACATGGTCCATCTGGTGAGGCTGGTCCATCTGGTGTTGGTGGTAATGTTGAGGAAATGGAGGATTCTGAGAACTATGATAACATAATATATGACACAAAAGAGATAGAATCAGATGATGATCAATATGTGGGGACATATTCTGAGTTGTCTGAATCCATAATTGGTAGTTGTGATGATATGACATATGATGAGAGAGTATATGAGGATATTGGTGTGGTAGAGGACAATGAAGAAGTATCATACTTAGTAGGGTTACCGTACTTAGCTTCAAGAATCTTAAGCTAAAGAGCATTTCCGCTGATAAGAGTCTCATTAGCGTGATTTAAGTATCTATTTAATTATGCTTTTGAATACTTATAATAGCATATTTACTTGTTTTAGTATCATTTTATGTTTTCTTACCTATTTAAGGAGTCAAGATAAAACGAGGCCAAAATGGATGTTTTAGACAACAATTGGTCAAAGATACTATTTTGGGATGATCAAGCGCTAAGGGAGCGCTACGACACTACAAGAAGATGAAAAACCAAATATAGAATGATTGAAGAAAAGATACCAGGAGACCGCAGGGAGAAAATTAGAATGTAGTGCAATCATCATCGCGTTGCGTAAGTGGTGCGTGATCAGAGCCACATCGCGTGGGGGTCGCGCGATCAACGAAAAAGTGGGCGCAAGTCAGAAACCCTGAAACGCAGCCTAGAGCGGAGATAAATTATATATATAAGGCTACTTCAGAAGTTAGGGTACAACTTTTACAATATTTTTCATAGCCTTACAACAACTTTTTTAAAGAAGAAACCCTAAAAGTTGTCACAAGAGAGAAAACACCATCAAAGTCTTGTCCTAGATTAGCTGAGTCATTGTTTGAAGAAGATAATTAGTGGAGAAGAATATAGAAAATGGGAGTACGGAGAGGGTCAAGCAACAACGTTTCACCAGATTCGAGAAGTTTTTCTTTACCTTTTATCTTTGTTTATGATATTTAATTATTTGTTGATTGTTGGACTCATGACTATGATGAGCTAACCTACTCGTTGTTTAGAGTAGGAGAGTAACTCTAAAACCATGAATATATTTATTTACTTTACTTGATGTGTGTTTGATGACCTTGAATGTCTAGATTGAATAGTTACTTATGTTGTGTGACTAACCTTACTCTGGCTGGGATAAAGTGAAAGCACCCTAGTAAGGACGCCTAGAGTGTAGAATGATATATATATATACATATATATATATATATATGTGTGTGTGTGTGTGTGTGTGTGTGTGTATGTATGTGTGTGTGTGTGTGATCTGTGACTTTGGATTTGCAAAAGTAATTATTGTGCAACCTTTAGATCACACAAGATCAATCTTGACTATGTACATTTTGTTAGCATGATTCGGATGAGTTCATTGGATTGCAGATTTGATATATCTTCTAAAACAGTTGACAACATTAACACGATAGGTTATTGGAGAGATAGCTCATGTCATGTCACGGATCCATTGGACATGCAAACATCAAATAACTATCAAGTATTGTAAGTAGATATAGTTGGTTTGTCTATGAACTACTAAATTAAGTCATTGTGAAACCCAACCTCTAAACAATCTTTCCAACCATTGTTCACAACCTAAAAGCAATCAATCAATCATTCTATTCTCTAGTCTAGTTTAGTTTAGTTTAGTTAATCTCCGATCTTCGTGATTTTCTTAGTTTAATTGCTTTCGTTAGATTAAGTAGTGTAATTGTTTTCTTGCATTTAAAAACCAAAAACCCAAAAGATATTTGATCATTCTTACTTTCTTAGATTAATTTCATTGCATTCTAAATTAAACACTCTTAGCATAAAAAAAGCCTTCAAAACACTTTTTGTTTAGAAATCATTCATAAGCATTCATTACATTCGATAAACACAAGAGAAAAGATAGTGACAATAATTATTGTTTTGCATTTAAGTGATTCATACATACAACCATCACTCCCTTTGGATACAATACTTGGTTCGTAACTATACTTACTATTTTATTATTACTTGATATGTGCACTTGCGACATAGTGGGATTTGGGTGTAACAATTTTGTGCGAAATACATTCTATTCTATTTACACCTAAATACGCCCCCATCATCCGCCATTTTCATTTCGAGAGAAAAGCAATGTGAAATAGTTGCTTCTTTTATTCCAA
The DNA here is from genome assembly GCA_948329865.1 of Linaria vulgaris. Taxonomy (NCBI): domain Eukaryota; kingdom Viridiplantae; phylum Streptophyta; class Magnoliopsida; order Lamiales; family Plantaginaceae; genus Linaria; species Linaria vulgaris. The sequence goes on along the minus strand of OX415249.1, from coordinate 5,421,644 downwards.
AACTACCCAAATCTTTGTGTTTATAGACTTGCCCTAATTTTAACCACGTGATGTTTTGAATGATGCCTCTTCATAAGAATCATTGTTGGATCCTTGAGGGGTATTTAATATAGTCTTCTTTGGCACCCTGTAAACAAGGATAAAAGATAAATAGGTAAATACATCATTATAGATTTCAGGAGAATAACCTTCTTCCAAAAGACACGTGGTTGGATTCCACGTTTTAGCATGCCTAGAATTTTCTCTAGCTGACATCCCTAAATAATTCAATTGTAAGTTAGCCTTTTTACAGTCTAGAAGATTGGCATATTAGTTTTAAGACATAAAATTAGCTCAAAGTTCCTAAAGATGGCCTTGATTTCCCCAACATTTGACATAGCGTTTTCACATAAAAGAACAGAGTCATTCGCAAACTGAAGGTGAGTAACCTCCAACTCATCCTCACCGAGAACGATTCAACAAATAAATTTTCTTTAAACATTACTTTAATGAAAATACCAAGTCCTTCTGCAGCAATATTGAACCAGATAGGTTAGAGGGGATCTTCTTGAGGTAAGTCTAATTGATGTTAATGAATGCCTTCTCGAATTCCACTTTTGAACATCAGTCTCTGCTCCTTCCTCTTCTTGATATAATCAATAACTTTGTTGGTTGATAGAATACAATCGAGGATAAATTTTCCTTTAATAAAGGTTGCATGTTCCTTTGAAATTACAGAGCTAATGACTTTGCTATGCCTTGAAGTTAAAATATTCACAATATATTTTATATGGACTGCCAATCAGTGGGATAGGATGATACTCCAAGAGGTTCAATGAATTTATTTTTTTTGGAATTAGAACTAAAAAAGATGCATTAAATCCACGCGCCAGCTTGTAATTTAGGTGGAATTCAAAAAAGAAAAATAAACCATCATTCTCTATAAAATCCTAGAATTTCTTAAAGAAGTTTATGTCCCATCTCAACTCCAAACCTCAGCTTTCATCGCTCTTTTTTTGAAAAGCTGGATTCGAAAATTAATTATTATCATCAGCACATATCATATCCATGGTAATAACATTAAAGAAAGGAGGACACCATTGCTGATCTTTGAAAAGTTTGGCGTAAAATTCCTTTATCTTACATCTAATCTGGTGCATGTCCTACATCCAACAACCATCAATGTGTAAGTCTCGAATCAGGGGCGGTGCCAGGATTTTTGTTTACCCCGGGCTGCTATTAACTTAAGCAACTTTTTAAAAACAATGTAAATTAAAATGAAAATATTAAATATGCAAGCTAGAATGAGAAATATATATTGTCTCGTACATGAAAAAAACAATTACATATCATTATACTACACGAATAAAAGCACTATCGAAGTTGAGATTTACGATCCTTCAAACTATAAAATTCATCAATTACTGAATCGACATCCACACTTGCAGAAAACTCTCTTTCAATGTAGAGCACCAGACTATCTGCCAAAAATCCTTCTTCTATCTTATTACGTAACTCTGACTTTTCAATTTTCATAGCTGAAAATGCTTCTTCTGTAGTTGCGGTAGTAACAGGGAGAGTCAAAACAAGTCGAAGCAACATGTCAATCAAATGAAAAATTGATGACTTGTTGGTCTTGAATAATCTTTGACATAATTCGGTAATTGTTGAAATATTCTGGAACCTCTCATCTGAAATAACATCACGTCTGTAATAATTCAACTGACTTGCCAAATAATGAATCTCTTGCTCATCAAAATCACCAGGATAAAATTCCTCAGCCAGAGTACATATATTATCAATATCAAATGATTTAAAACCATCTCGAGGATCCAAAGAAGCACTTAGCTTTAAAAGTTCAACGAACTCATCATTAAATCTACTGTTGATCTCTTCCAATTGAATATCTATAATCGCATTAAATATATCAAAGCGGTAGTGATGATCAGCTGTAATGAGATCTTTTTGCTGGCAAGACCGACATGTGGCACACTTATACTGAGAAGCCATCTCAGGTACTGCAATGTCATACTTTGAGCAAACTGAAACCACTTCCCTATAAAGGCAATCATAACCATTTTCTCTCAATTCTTGAAGTAAATCTTTAGTAGATGACACTAAATTCATTGCAGTTAAAATATCTAAAGATTTCTCTTGTAAGGCACGACAAAGCAAATCTGTAACCCCCATAATCTTCTGCATAAAACGCAAGATGAATACAAAATCAAAGCTTCTCATTCCAATCAAAGCACCATGAGCTCCACCCTTTATATCACTAGTAGAATCCCCAGTCATGATGTTCCTAAGAACCGTCATTAAAGGGCTGAATAAATCTACTACACTACAGATGGACTCAAAATGAGAACTCCAACGAGTCTTTCCAGCCCTTTGTAATGTACCAATTTGATTTGCACCTCTACCCCTACCACGTTCACCATTACCTATCATATGTTCAATTTCAACAACTTGAGCTGCACGTAACTCAGCTTGACGTTTAGTAGATGCAGAAAAAATATTAACAACAACACTCAAGTGTGAGAAAAATGACCAAACAGATACCTCTTTTTCAGCAGCTCCGACCAATGCTAACTGTAGTCGATGAGCGAAACAATGGACGTAATATGTGTATGGACAATCTCTCAAGAAAAGTGCTTGCAATCCATTCCATGCACCCCGCATATTACTAGCGCCATCATATCCCTGACCTCGCATGTTGTAGACGTGTAAATTATATCGACCAAGGGCATCAGATATTTCTTTCTTCAACGTTGCAGCTGCCGTATCACTCACTTGCACAATATCAAAAAATCTCTCTCGTACAGAACCTTGTTTATCAACAAATCTTATTACTATGGCCATTTGCTCTTTGTTAGATACATCCCTAGACTCATCAACCAAAATACAAAATTTTGCATCCCCAACCTCTTCGCGGATCTGTTTTCTAACATTGTTAGCGAGTATATGCAACACTTCTTTTTGAATCATATTTGAAGTATACTTTGAATTTTGTGGAGCATCCTGTAAAATAACACCTTTAAGACTATCGCTCATCCTTCTCAAGAGTTCTAACATCTCAAGGAAATTACCTCTATTTTTTGAAGACTCTGATTCATCATGCCCTCTGAGGCACATGCTTGCAAAGTAGGCCATCGTGTAACTTCAATTGTTGCCGTAAGCCGCAACCTATTAATCTGTATCTCATCCATGGTCTTGGCATTCATTACTTTATCGATGTGCCGAGTTACATGCTTCAAATCTTCAACAGCCTTCACATTATTGTGATGTGGTGAATTAGGACCCCCAACATGCACCAAAAAAGGACATTTCTTCTTGCAGCCTACTCTCTTCCAACTTCGGAATCCATCTATGGTAAAAGCATGATATCGAAGATTCTTATCATCAAACAGAAAGCACGGGAAACAATATGCGGCATTTTTTGTAACAGAGTACTCCAACCACGGAAATTTATCAAACCAAATAAATTGGAAGCGACGATATTGCTCTCCACATTTTGTTCCTGGATAAACTGACAAAGGTGGTTGATATGGTTTCATGTCGATATAAGCACGTCTGACTTCATCTCTTTCATTAATGGGGTACTCGCATATCGGGATACGTAATCCTGGATCTCTCTCAAGAGAGTTAACATTAGCTTCAACTCTTTGGCGATTAGAAGTATTTTGATCACTACTAGATGAAGGAGGTTGCCCTGAAGTTGATGGAGGAGGTTGCTCTGAAGTTGATGGAGGAGGTTGCTCTGAAATTGATGGAGAAGGTTGGTCTACAGTTGATGGAGGAGGTTGTTGTGAAGTTGATGATGTACCTTCATTTGGTTTGTAAAACGATAACATTGTCTTATTTTTCCGTTTCTTGGTTCTTCCACTCTCCATTGTGATTTATATTCTATCATAAGGACGATATAAGGGAATGGATTAGAACATATGAATCATGAATATCAACAAACAAAGTGGCAAATATTAAACTATATCGAGGCATAACTAAACAATATTCAAACCAATATGATAAATTTCAATTCCACATGTATTAAATGAAAATTTCACAACTTAATCATAGCTTATTTGCAAACTGTTTGTGAGGTAAATATGAGATTGACAAACCATGTATATTATTACTTGGTATACTTCAAAAGGAATTTATCCCCATCTCATTATTTCCTAAACCTGTGGCCATTGATAAATATTTACACCATTACGTGATCCTTCTTTTATTTATTTTACATCTTTTTGGCAAATCAGTACTTCACCTAAAACAATCAATATTAAAGATGCAACTCTAATATTCAATTATTATCTCTACAATGAAAATGACTAACATGTAATTTATGTATTTTATAGATAAAAACTGAATAGGCAGTGAACGCAACTCACAGAATTAAACTAAAGGGGTGTGAGGTAAATATGAGATTGACAAACCATGCCTAAATCCCTAATCCCTAAATGATAAAAATGATAGCCCTAAATCCCTAAAACAAGAGATTGACAAAAATGATAACCCTAAATCCCTAATCCCCAAATCCCTAATATTTTAGTTCAATAAAGTAAATTAACATAATTACACAATCTAAAATATAAGACTTTATTTAATTAAAGAAATGACTCACCAATTCTTGGAGGCTAAGCTTTTTTTTCTTCTTCTTAGTTTGAGACTTGAGCGGAGCGCGCAGTAGACAGCAATGGAGACTTTTTTCCTTTTTTTTTTATTATTTTGTGTGGGAAGAAAAAGTGACTTCACCCGTATGATTCATTAAACACTAAAAGTATTGAGGTTTGGGCTTTTTTTTTAAAGTTTTATTGTTAGGCCCAGACATTTAAATACAAAAATTATTTTTATTGGGCCAGATTTTATATGTTTTTTGTTGGGCTAAAACTAAATATACCTACTAAAGTTTTGTACAAATCTTGTACCGGGCTGCAGCCCACCTAATGTACCAATGTGGCGCCGCCCCTGTCTCGAATAGAGTTGACATCTTGTCTTTTATTAATGCATCGATGAAATAACCAGGAGTTGGAATCCCCATCTTTGAGCCATCTTGGTCTTGCCCTTTGAAAAAAACATATGTTTCCTTGTGTTCAATTGCTTGACACATCATTGGCATCAAGTGCATCTGTGCCACCTCTTGAATCAATAGAAACTATAGCTTCTTCAACCTCAAAAATCATATGGTCGAAATCGCCTAACGAAGACTTATCCCAATCTTCAAAAGCATACTTCAACCCTTTTAGCCTCTCCCAGAAAATAAAAAGGTTATGTCATCCACCTTAGCGTTAATCCAATAATTATTAACAAGGGAAAGAAAATGTCCATGAGCCACAGTCCATAAGCCAAAAAAGTTTGGCACTCCAATCTTAAAAAGGGTTTTGAGTAAAACATGTATGCGGTCTGGGAGACTGGGACATCCATAGTAAGACCATATTCAATCAAATGATTTCACTCCTAAAGCTATTCCTGTGAGAGAAAATATTTACCAAACCGACTATCATAAGATCCATTAGATCTTTCCCAAGTATACTTGGTCTTTAATAAGGATAATCAATCAATTCCATGTCCTCAATTAATCTATTAAAAAATTCATTTTTCAAATAACAGTGATTATGAAAAGCCACCTTCCTTTCATGAGAAGATCAAACAGAACTAAAAGTCCCCATGACACCATATTCTCTCATTGAACTGATGTTTAAAGTCAAGAAGTTAGTCCATATCAATTTCTAAAAATAATATATGGGGTATACACGTTAAGAATGCAACACTTCTTAGCTCGAGGACCATAAACTCCCGAAATGCATTACACAATTCTCTTCAAAGATACCTTTGTCAAACACAAAACTTCCCTTATATAAAATATTAAAAAGATCGTCTGCTCTCCCTAATGCATTCTAGAAATCCACTCGCATTCTTCCTTATCCTAAATAGCACATGCCTGTTATGTAGCCATTTTTAAGCGTATTGTTAGATCTTAATCGTTTTACTTATTACCTTTTCTTTCCATAATTATAATTACTTGTTAAAATAGGTAGGTAAGTAAAACAAAGACACGTAGATTTTATAGTGGTTCGGTCTCAACAGATCTAGTGCACTCAGCTTTCACCTGTTTTGACAACTCAAGTTTCGTTCTTATTGTACATGACTTGACTCACTCCGGATATTACTTCATACTCGTAATCTAGACACCCACTAATTACTTTCTTAGTACATGACGCTACACCTTACTACAGAACTCTACTTGAATCTAGAAATACTCAAGCACACATGAAGTTTCTTCGACTTACTATTTCTTACATAAACATTTGAATAGAAACTTTGACTCTTAAACAAATAAAATGACAAAACTTAAACTCTAAGATTTGGTCTTCAAATGTCTTCGAGTCTTCTGCTTTTATAGAGTGCAGAATCTCCTACGTGGAAGGACAGCTGTTGCACCATATCTTCGAGTCTTTAAGACAGCTTGCAAACCTTCCTTAATTCATCTGATTTGATCTTGTTATACCAATAAACAACATATTCCAATGTATATGTATATTATCAAGCCCAGGTTCATTGGGGAAAAAACGTATGATAAAAAGTCAAATGAATCTACTAAATCTTCTTTCCTTAGTTATCCCGACGCAGCAGTATCCAATTAACCATGGAAACCGAAAGATTGAGTTCCAAAAGCTCACTAATATTCTTTTCTTAAGTAGTCTGATACGACAGGATCTTAAGTATTTGAAAAGAGATATAAATATTATTCTCTAAATATAATCAATACTAACACAATTTAAGCATATTTAATTAACTAATAACTAAATATATTTGGACCGAAATATTCGGTCCTAACATCTTTGATTCCTAAATGGCTAACATATACAATTGGTATTTACACACAAGTTTACTAATTTTCATCTTCTTCCCTATCCCCTAACATTGAAGGTCTAATATTCATAACAAAACTTTAAGACCTTCCTCACCTACTGTCCCACTTTCCTTATCTTGGAGGAAAATCTCTTTGTCACTCATTATCATAACTTCTAATTAATTTAAGATTTCTGCATCATTTTTATTATAGTGTATTCTCACTATTGTTTTTACAAAATTCACTATTTAAACTATTTCATCTTGCCTATCCTCTCTAAGAATATTATTTTAACTTTCAGTATTAGAATCTAAAATAAAGTTATTGAAGAAGCCTGAAACATATGTACCTTTCAAAATATCGCGATACCTTATGGGCTTCAGCTTTCATGAGAGGGATGAGGGTAATTTTTCAACATCTACTTCCTAGATGAAGGCCTCTAGCGGATTTTTCCAATGCGACTTTTTTTTATCTTTATTCTAGTTTTTAGTGACATTTTTTATACTATTTAAGATTGTTTGGCTTCTGGCTTGGTTTTGCAAATTTTATTCACATGTGCAATGGCTTTCGTCTCCAAGCTAAGGATTTTGAGGTGAACTCTTGTGTGATTGAGTACAACACACCCATGGACTTGCAGCGGTCATAACTAAATGTTCCTTCAACAATCAAAGAAATCATAATTTGAATAAAAATTAAAATTTAAAATAATTACAGAATAAGTTTTATCATAAGAGGGCCCCTCAAGATGGGCATGTATATTAATAAGGCCCATCTTGGAGATCATTACATTAAAACTTTGCAAACCTTATGGCTTTGTGAGTACATATGTCACCTTGTGATTTTGTGATATTCATAATCTTCGTTATCTTCTGTTGAATCTTCCCTCTCTTACGAAGTGATAATTAATTTGTTGTGTACTTTGTATTTTGGTGGTGTATTAGATTATTGGCGATGAGAAATGCACTTTTTGTAATGAAAATTATTGGTGAGTAATATGGAGATCATGTAGCAACTGATTTAACCATAACAGCTCACATGTAGTGCTTGCAATAGTCTTGTGCTCTTCTATAGGAGTGACTAACAATTTGTTGTTTCTTTGATTTCCATGAAATAAAGGTTGTCCCATGTAAAATGCATAACATGTTATACTTCATCTTGTTTTAGGGCATTCTATCCAATCAGTTGCATCTCAAAACTTGAAGGATAAAAAATACCTTTACCTGGGGCTGCTTTGATGTATTTGAGTACACGATGTGCAACTACAAAATGATTTATGGTTGATTTCGACATAAATCGAGATAGACATTGGATACAATAAATGAGATCGATCCTAATGATAGTCAAATATAACAACCTGATATTTAGTCTCCTATAAATAGATGGATCATTTCAATATAGACTATCATTAGTTCTGAATTTTGTAGAAGAATCTATTTGTGTGTTGCTTACACCCTGGATATCCAGATTCATTTAAAATAGCATGTGCAAACTTATGTTGACAAAGAATGATACATTTGGATGAGTGAGCAACTTCAATAACAAGAATGTACTTTAGATTTTCAATGTCTTTTAAAGTGAAATTGTGATCTAAGTGTTGTTTTAATTTGGTAATTATGTATAAGCCATTACTAGCTAGTATTATATTATCAACATGCATACAAAGAGCTGTAAATGAGTCACCATTGTTCTTAATAAATAGTGAGCAATCTGAAATAGTTTGACAGTAACCAAAACCAAGAAGACGTGATGTGAGTTTATTGAACCATTGTCTGAAAGCTTGCAGACAATATAAACTCTACTCTAAAGGAAAACTTTGTTATATACTTTCATCTAAATCGCTATGAAGGAATGTAGTATTTACAACAAGTTGATGTAACTGCCAATTATTAGTAGAAGCTAAAGCAAGTAAGACTTTACCAGTTGTATCTTAGCTATTAGAGAAAATGTATCAAAATAGTCTAATCTCTCATCTTGTGCGTAGCTAGTGGCTACAAGCCTTGCTTTATACCTTTCAATGGATCCATTGGACTTGTATTTAACCTTAAAACCCCATTTGCAAAGTATGTATACAATCCTTATTAGATGGTAATTTGTCATGACCCAAGTTTAAGTCTTTTTTAAAGCACATATTTCTTTATTCATAGCATTTTGCCTTTATAGGATATTTTTATTTTATTTTTGGCTTGATAAAAGGTTTTGTATGGTCAGTGGCTCTTGTATGCAGGATCCAGTGAAATCTCTTATTGAAATTAGGATTTTTGTTGCTAGTTAGAGCATGATTGAAATGTTATGTGTACCAGTTAAGGTGGTGGCTGGAGAGAAGCAGGAGCTTGAGAAGCTTCTTGTCCCTGAGCACCATTCATTCCTTGAGCCTGTTGAAAAGCTAGAAATTTGGAAAAGAGGACAATAGTTTTAGAAAGATCGAAACCATTCCGGTCTTTAGGAGAATCCTAGTTAGATATAGCGGCTAAATTAGTTGAGTGATGTGGTGACTCTTTATAAGGTCGTCCAATTCTAGAGGGTATCCAACTAACTGGAAACACCTATCAATGGTGTCTCATCGTAGCTACATAGGGGATGCACTCTAACCTCTTTTTATAGCTTCTTTTATCCTTGAAAATGAAGGTTTATTAGACATTTGAGTCTGATTTTGGATGTTGGAGCTTGAATCAGTTTGAGATTTGTTATACATAGTACAACCTTTGTTTCTTGCAAACATAACAAGTTAGTCAAGTGATGAAGTAGGCAAAATTAAGGCTCGTTGATATATTTCTTGAATAAACATTGAGTAAACTCTGGATAGTGAGGGTAAAGGGGACAACAAAAAAGATTTGACTCCTTAAAGCTGAGTAAGAATCATTCTAGCCCATGAGGAATTTCATGATACAATCATAATGCTATAAGTCCAATATCTTCTTGTTAACATCCCCAATACACAAACCACAAGAGCAACCAATAATTAGGCGTTGGCTGACAAATTCATCCCAATAACCTCTAACAATATCATAGAACTTAGTGATTGTCATGTTTCCTTCTACATTGTAGAAAGATTCTTTTGAGGTTGTTAAACAGGAGAGATATCCCTACGAGCATAATGGGTTTTCAATTCATTCCAGAAACCAAGTGTTGTATTATAGAATATGATACTCTCTTTCATCTCTAACAGAATTACATAACCATCTAAAGACAAAAGTGTTAGCCTTAACCCAACAAGTATGATTGATCAAAGCAAATTTATTAGCGATTCATCAATGAAGCCAACTTTGTTTTAACAATAAGTGCCATAAGAACACTTTGGTTCCATGAAATAGAATTATGAGCATTGAATTACTCACTGAAGATTGAAACAATTGTATAATCGTGTGTTCCCAAAAAACATACCTTATTCAAATCCTCCCTCGGATTCTTAACATCAAAGGTGGTAGATGAACTCGCAAGAGAATTCATTATCAGTAAATGAAATTGAAATTAGATCGTGAAGATTTACACGTCGAAAGAAAAAAAACAAACAATGATGAAGCACGCAGTGAAAAATTGAATTGTGTTGAAACACGTAGCAATCATTCGAGAAGTGAGATGGAAGTTTGGATCAAATTTAACCTTGCTCTCATACAATGTTGGAATTGATAATCTGAATCTTAGTTTTCATCGACACGGGAACACAACAAACCGAAAAATATGTACATGAAAGGACAATTATTATTCAATGGCTAAAGAGTGAATTCATAGATTGAATTCATCTAAAGTGATTTACAACAGAGTGTTTATTGTGGTATATAAACAACTAAGGATTGTGAGGTGAAATCATGTGTGACGTGGTCTTGGAGTTGTTATAACTAACTTCTCCTCCAACGATCAATTAAACTATAATTTGAATATTTGCTGAAATTTTAATATTTATAAAATAATTAAAATATATCTTAAGAAAATTCTTGAATCACACCGTCTTTTCCTTGAAATCGTGAGTTTGCCTGCCTTTACAAACTTTTCCAAGCTTGTGAGTGTTTCCTTTAAAAGTTTGGACACCATACTTGGAGTGGCCAAGCTAGTGGTTGTTTCCTTTAAAAAGTTTGGACACCACACTTGGAGTGCCGTTCCATGGCAGTGAATCCAAACATAAATTTCTATTTGTGGAGTTACGTACCCAATGAGTGCACCAAGCAATATTATTGTTCAAAATGCATGTCAGACATTCACTACAACAAAATAATTCAATAGCACAGAAAGTCCTGCATCCGAAATTTAAATTTTTGTATGCAGAAGCAGTTGCATCGCAAATATGCGATGCAAAAAAGTTCCCAAAAACTTGGTTCCCTCCCCAAACCCGTTTCACACACAACACACAATCGTCGTTGACCGCCACCACCGCCCGTAGGCCCATCCAGATTCACCCAAAAACACCGGTATTCAATTCTACTCTACTCAATGATCAATTTTGTGTAACTTTTATTAATTTTTGTTCGTTATTTGCGTTATTAGTGTGATTTTTAAATCGCTTATAATTTCAATTATTATCGTTGATATTGTGATTATTGTTGTTATATGTTCGTGTGAATATTATTATTGTGTTGTTATGTTGATTTCCTAGAATAAATTTGGGGTAATTTTGAAAAGTTGTGTTTTTAGGGCTTGATTTGTAGTTTCACAAAAACATTGGGGTATAATTTGTAGTTGATAAAATTTGAGGGTTAGATATTGTAGTTTGAAAAAATTATGGACTCAATTTTAATTTTAAGTTTGTGGTGTTGAATGTATTTACTAAAGACTTTACTGTAGGAGTAAGATATATAGAAGATTTGGGCTTGATGCAAATATCTAGAGAGTTAAGAAAACTATAGAGTAGAAAATTTAATTAGAAGATCTTATTAGTTAGTATTTGGTTTCTAATATTGAATTTTAGGGGTTACTTTGTAGTTTATAAAATGAGTTAGAAAGTGTAGTTTAAACAAAATTAGGACTTAATATTGTCGTTTAGAGTATTTGTAGGGAAAAATGTAATTTCTTGGAACTTTCTTGTAGGGATATGATAAATAGAAAAGTTGGGTTTGTTTGAAAATATATAGTGAGTTAGGAAAACTATAGAGTAGAAAGTGTAATTAGATTATTTTAGTTATTATTTGATTGTTAATATTATATTGTAGTTTACAAAATGTAATTTATATTAAGTTTATTGTAGGAATAAAAATATTAATAGAAGTTTTGGGGTTATTTTAGAATATCTAGTGTGTTAACAGAACCACGGGGTAGAAAATGTAATTAGATTTCTTAATTAGTGAAGAAAACATATAGAATCGAACTCCAATTAACATATTTCTTACTAAGATTAAGTTGTGAAGATTAACTTTTTTGTAATGTTAAAATATAGTTTAGTAAAATTAGGGACAATTATATTGATATTTTTATTGGTTTATTTAGATGGTAGGTAGACATCAAGGATCGTCTAGGGGTGGAGGAGGTGGAGGAGGCGTCCGGGGAAGGAACTTGCATCTAGTAATCAGCAGCCAGGTAGAGCCCCGATTTTTTAGTACGACCCACTGCTTGATGATACTGATATGCCAGTTCACACTACGACCTTGGACCCGTATGCGTTTCTTGGTGACCTAGAGATAGAGCCTCTTCCACCGACCAGCACCGAGATGACCGAGTCGCCGCATGGCTGGGCACATGCCTTAAGTTTCGATATGTCTGGAGCTTCACCCGCACAGTCTGCTACTTCAATCAGGGCATCGCCGAGGCAGGACCATCACAGCCCCCCATTGTAGATGAGGAGAGAAATCTTCGGGGGCAGGGAAAAGAGGCAACTATACGAGATAACCTCGATGAGAGGCAGTGGATCCCATTTTGTCCATATACTGGATTGATGAGGAACTAATAATCCATTAGTGCGTCAATTCTAGCTACTTTGAAAAAGTCGTGTAAGGGCCCGTGGTTTCGATTGTGCGTCGATTTTAGCTACTTTGAAGAAGATGTGTAAGGTCATGTGGTCTCTATTGAAGGACATTCCTACTAATTATCAGAAAAGCGAATGGAAAGAATTTTGTGTAAGTTTTTTAATAAACTTATTATTAAATATTAAACACATTTAATTATAATGATTTTTTTCTTATATTATTTTTACTCATTTCTATTATTTAAAATGCGCAGGACCAATATCAGTGGGATGGAAACTACCTTCATCGAGTTAGGAGTGCTTGAAGAAAGATAGGCAACACGCGTTATAAAATACACTGAAGAGAATGTTCGTGGAGATAACTAACAACCCCGATGTGCGTCGCAGACATGATATATGGGTTTTGGAAGACCAGGAGGAGGCTTTTATAAATTACTAGAATGGATCGGTACGCAAGAATAGGTGTGCAAAATCCAAGATAAACAGGATCAAGGCTCGAAGAAGAACGGGTTTAGCGGAAGGTGTTCGGGCCAAACTTTGGCGGAAAATAAAGTAAGTTTTTATTTGGTAATTTAATTGTTTGTTAAAATTTGGCCCTTTAAATACATAGGATAAGTATGTTGTATTAATTTTAAGCAGGTAGCAAAGGAGGATGTTACGATTAAAGAATTGCCAATAGCAAGGATATACAAGCATGGCCGAGTGAAAAAAAAACGCCCATGGAGAAGAAGAGTGGGTAAATCCAGAAGTTCACCAGGCTTGGGTAAGTAATCTATTTATACAATGAATGTAATTTACAAGTTAGAAATTCCAGTACTCCTCAATTTACTTATTGAATTTTGCTTAATTTGTTTTTTCCAGCTGAAATACCTACAAGAGCTCCGGACTAGACATGGGTCGAACAGGAGTTGATGGCCTCCATGGGACTTCGAAAGATGGCCGAAGGCTCAACCTCTCAAGAAAAATCAGGTAAAAACATTTGCTACTACTCAAAATGGTTCGGTTTTAGGGGTAGATACCCACAAGTATTATAATGGTGGGGCCTCGAGTAGTGGTAGTGCATCTGCAGTAAGGGAGGCGGCGCACCGCGCGTAGTTGATTATGCTGAGGGAGGATGCGCGTCGGGCCTATGCGAGGTATCAGGCGGGGGAGGAGGTCGTACGAGTACGAGTTACAATCATGGGTGCATATCAAGCTCGTTACGGGTTACTTGAGAAATAGTGCAATTCGAAACGGACAGGAGCCCCCCAGATTTTTCGTATTCGATTAGGCCAGAGGCACCAGAGGACCTAAACGAGCCATTTCCTGATGATGAGCTACTAGTAACTCACTCTCCTACAGTTTTGTATGGTAGTTCGCCTCCACCGCGCCACCAGCCGCTGCAGTCCACCACAAGTATTATAGTGGTGGGGCCTCCAGTAGTGGTAGCGCATATGCAGTAAGAGAGGCAGCGCACCGCGTGTAGTTGGTTATGGTGAGGGAGGATGCACGTCAGGCCTATGCGAGGTATCAAGCGGGAGATGAGGTCGTATGAGTACGAGTTACGATCATGGGTGCATAGCAAGCTCATCACGGGTCACTTGAGAAACAGTGCAATTCGAAACGGACAGGAGCCCCCAAATTTTTAATAATCGATTTGGCCAGAGGCATTAGAGGACCTAAACAAGCCATTTCCTGATGATGAGCTACTAGTGACTCACTTTCTACAGTTTTGTATGGTAGTTCTCCTCCACCGCGCCATCAGTCGCTGCAGCCCGCGTGGCGTGAGAGTCCCACACGGCGTTCGTAACCCCACTCTTCTCAGATCCCACGGCATACGCAGCCACCTCCTTAGGCCAGTACACAGTATACGCAGTCATCTAGATCATTCTTGCCGCATCATGACTATGACACATACCCTCATAGAGATGTGTACATACCAGACAGGTCAGGGATCCCTTCTTAGAGACGGGCGTACTAGCATGGAGATGAACTCTCGCATACTTATCAGCAGCTGGCCCAACGTACGACATATCAACGTGTACACCAGGAGCCGGCTTACTAGCAGGCGCCCCAGCGTACGACATATCAGCATGCAATGATGGGTAGGGCCGAGTAGTCAGGTGTGAGGGGATGTACAGTATCACGAAATGGGTAGGCTAAGGTCTCAGGTGCGAGGAGATATGTAGTATCTGGAGTTGGGTAGGTCGAGGTCTCAGGTGCGAGGGGATTTACAGTTTCTGGAGGTTGGTAGGTCGAGTCCTTAGGTGCGAGGGCTGCAAGACGCGGATACATTTCTACAACAACCGACACAGCAACAGCCTGATGTAGATTTTGGCCCTTTGCCGACAAATCTTGATACCTTTGTCCATGTCCTTAAAGACGAGATGAATCCTTCAGTCCCCTATCGCGTATCCCACCTTGCAACGATTAGTTGCATCAGGAGATGTGTTGGCCTAGTGTCTTATTTTGACTTTGTTACATTCAGACTATGTTTTGATAGCATTAATTTTTATGTAAGATGAACTATAAGTTGTGATATTGTGGATTCTATGTGCTATTAATGTTTTGTATTCGGAGTACGTTATAAATTATAATATTAGGACTATTTTACTTTGTGGTGTCTTTATTTTAAATGAATATAGTATGTTATTTATCCATACTGCATTTTCGGTATTTAGGCTCCATACTGCAGATGGATGGAGAGTTAGATGGTGACGTCAACCACCGCATCCAAGCTGGATGGACAAAGTGGAAGAGTGCGACAGGGATTCTGTGCGATCGTAACTTTCCTTTAAAGCTTAAAGGAAAGTTCTATCGTACGGCTATTAGACCTGCTTTGCTTTATGGCTCCGAGTGCTGGGCTATTAAGCAAAGTCATGCACAGAAAATGAACGTTACAGAGATGCGCATGCTTCGGTGGATGTGCGGTAACACTAGGAGAGATAGAGTGCGCAATGAAGATATTCGGCATAAATTGGGTGTGGCGGCCATTGACGAGAAAATGCGAGAAAATCGTTTAAGATGGTTTGGGCATGTTAAACGCAGACCCATAGATGCACCGGTACGACGAGTTGAAGATCTCGACTTAGGACAGACGGCTAGAGCTCGTGGGAGACCGAAAAAAACGTGGATGGAGGTCATACGGAACAACATGAAGCTAAAAGATCTAAATGAAGACATGCTCGTCAACCGAAACCTATGGAGGCAGAAGATTCATGTTCACGACTCGACGTGATTCATTCATGGTTCATATAGCCTACCCCAATTTAATTGGGATTACAGGCTTGGTTGTTGTTGTTGTATAGTATGTTATTTATCTCGTCGACAAATTAATTTCTTATTAAACTAACAAAAATAAGACATGAAAGTGAGACACATCAGAAATTAAAACATGCAGGAGAAGTTCAATATTGAAATACATGAAGTCGTCATCACTTAAAAGTTGTACAAGTACATAATAGAAGTAAACATAATCCGAGTCACTACTGTCATCATCTTCGACTTGTACCTCTTCGTCGTCCTCGTAGTCCCCGTAGTCCTCTTCGACCTCCTCGTTGTCATCATTTTCATCACTGATCACTGCAATAAGTTCCTCATCAATTGTCACTGAACATATTGACCCTCCACGACTAACTCTATCAAGTTAAACGAAGTAAATTCAACAAACTATCCTATCACTGGAACCTTTGCTACCTAGTATACCGTTTCCGAGGCACCTGTAACTTTAGTCATTTTAGTCATAGAACTCATGTCAACAACGCGTCTCGCAAGAGTGTGAATCACTGCCCACTATCCCTTTCTTTGTCTGTTTTTTTGACAAGCATATGGCATATGGTACACTTATTGTGCCTAGCAAACTAGAATAAATGGTTCGGTTTCCCCAGAAGGGAGACGATTGGTTGGATAAAGCTCAATCAAACAGCAGGAATGTTGGACTTGCAAACCATGAGAGTTGGTATCTTACCATATGCACTTGAAAATGAAGATAGATGAAATATCTGGGTATTCTAGCTTAACGACCTCGATCAAATTCCCGTACAAGTGCGTGTCTTCCTACTCGTCGCTGCACCACTTCACGCATACTCCGCTATTCGTCGTCTTTCTCCCAATGGCGTAACAATCTGTGTGGAAACAAATACCATTTTCCATGTAGCCATTTTCCCGCCAAATCACCTGATTCTTTGATCCAATTGCTAGGTCTAGCTGTCGTGGATCATAATTCGTGGCATCTGGTGAATACCATATCCTTGAACCATGTACAAATTGTTCGTTTCGTCTTGGGGTGATGGCATCATCGTCTAACCCAACACACATATCATCATCGAAAACACTGATACAATACAATTTAGAAGTGAGTGATGTATTTATTTTAGTAAACTATATAAACTTAAAAAATATTTATCACTAACCGTATCCAGGGTTTGACCTCTGGGATTTTTAAAAGGATATACAACTCGGCGGCCTTGAGCTCTGCGGCGCTTAATCGCCGTCTATGACATGCTTGTCCTACTGGCTCTTTGGTCTTTCGAAACATGGATAGTCGATGAGAATCATTAGGATCAATCTTTGTCTCATTTCAATTCAAGCGGACCAGACGTGTATCGAAATCATGTTCAAAATAATGATCGCAGAAGTTGGTCATCTCGGACGTCAGGTACACCTCAGTGATAGATCCTTCGATCCTTGCCTTGTCGCCGACACTACCCTTTAAATCGAACATACGCCTGAAAATATAAAAGAAAAAGTTAGATATGAACGATACGAGATTCTATGTAAATAATATAATTCAGGTGTTGAATACTGCTCGAATGGATACATCCATCGATAGTGCACTGGTCCTCCCATTTTTGCTTCCCAAGGAAGATGAATCGCTAGATCCTCCATGGAGTAAAAAAAATGTTGGTGGAAATATCATCTGCAGTTTACACATTGTTTCAACAATCGCAAAATCCAGGCGAGCCATATCAGATCTTCAAATGTCAGTTGCGCACAATGCCCTAAAGAAGTTTCTAACCTTCACTAGCGCACCCCAAACATCATCAATTAAGAAATCTCTGAAAGCAATGGGAATTAGCCTTTGCATAAATACATGACAGTCGTGACTTTTCATTCCGATTACTTTTAAACTATGCATCTGCATACAACAACCAATATCAGAAGCATAACCGTCAGGAACCTTCAAACTGCACAACCATTCGCACACTTGCCTTTGTTGATCCTTTGTTAGACAATATATTGCATAAGGTTTGTGTGTAGGGTGATCTGATTCCTTCAATAAAAAAACTCACTCTAGTTGGTATACTCTTCCAAATCCAGACGCACATTCATGTTGTCTTTTGTTTTTTCAGCATCATACATGATTGTATTATTTATGTTGTCGAAGAAGTTCTTCTCGTAACTCATCACATCTAGGTTATGATGTATCAAGTTTGATGACCAGTAAGGGAAGTCCCAAAATATACTCATATGACACCAGTTGTGCCTCGTTCCAACCCATTGGATGGTCCTCCTTTCTTCTCCAAAACTGACGTTAGGGAGGTGTTCAACGTGACGTTTCATTTTTTCTTTTGTCCTTCTACGCGGTGGTAGATCAGTTTCCACGCGGCCCTCGTACAAATCATTATAATTGTTCCTTAATTTGTGATCCAACAGAAGAAGTCTCCGATGACAACCGATGAAGCTGGTCTTCCTACCCTTCGTAAGCTGGAATTTTCTTGTGTACTCGGTACAGTAAGGACACGACATCTTTCTGTGCGTACTCCATCAAGACAACATCCCATACGCTGGGAAATTACTAATAGTCCACATAACAGCAACGCGTAACTTAAAATTCTTTTGTCTAAAGTTGTCGTACGTCTGAACGTCGACTTTCCACAAAGAGACTAGCTCCTCAATCAAGGGGTGAAGGAGAATATTCAGGTTCTCACCAGGGCTGTTAGGACCAGGAATGATCAAACTTAGAAATATGTGCTCTTATCTCATGCACATATCTGGTGGAAGATTATACGTATTACGAAGATAGGCCAACAAGAATAAGGACCCAAAGAGTTTTTGAAAAGAGGCATATCCATCAATGCACAGTCCTAGCCTTACGTTTCTATCCTCAGTGGCAAAATCAGGATGACCATTATCAAAGTATTTCCAAGCATGCTCGGCATCCGCTGGAGCAATTGGTATGACACGTTATGCGCTGACCAATTGAATGAGACATGTACATCCATTGGAGTCTTGGATTTTGCGGAAAGTACCACAACTTCTTATGAGAGATTGATTTGTTTCTATTGTTCGGATTTTGAAACGGTTCGAAATGCGGTTCCTGACAAATCGGACACGTCGTATGTTTGATAGACTCGAGCTCCTCGTTATTAAAGAAATATTTATTTACGCACGCGTCATAAGTTTTTACACCTAGCCCCAAACTCTTCATAAGTTTTTTTATTTGGTAAACAGATTCAGGTACGTTAGCACGAAATTCGGGAGGGAGCGAGTCGTGAATCATTCTGATCGTTTTGTTACAATAAACATTACTAAACTTGTGTGTTACCTTGGTCGATATAAACTGAGAAACCCATCTTAGTACAATGGTCGGACTCCCTGAATACGATTCTTCTGCATCACTAAGCATTTTAAAGAAAGCTTTTGCCACACTATTGGGCTCTTCGATTGTACTTGCCATATTAGAAGTGATGTTAAGAAATTAATCACCAAATGCATCACCAACCATATTCCTCATTCGTTCATTTTCCTATGACTATGTGATGCGGACTCTACTTCAACGTTTGAGTATTTATTACCCCACGAGGTGTCACCTAACTCACCGTGATAAGCCCATATCATATAGTGTGGTACAAACCCCCATTTATACAAGTGCATATGAATAGTATCCCTATTTAAATATTTTGCGTTGGTGCCTTTTCTACATGGGCAACGAGCTCTACCACGATTCATATTACTACTTTGCGAGAATGCGTAATCGAGAAAGTCCGACATACCAACCTCAAAATGGTAATTCAAGTTGTCTCTTTCGTTTAGCCGCTCGTACATCCAACGTCGATCGGACATCCAATTATTCATCATTCGTACTATTTACTGACAAAATAACGAAACACGAATTAATAACCAATTTATTTATTTATGCAAACAAAAATATTGAATAAATGCATAATTGACAAAGGTAGAAATGATGTACAAACCTTCGGTGTATGCTTAATTGAGCTTCAATGAACACTATAAAGATAATTTATTGTGATTTGTGAGGGATTCAAAAAAGTAGTGAGAGATTGAAAGAATAATTGAGTGATTCAAATGGATGGAAGTGAGTGCTTAAATAGTGATTTGACAATAGATCGTATTATATATATGTGAGTGTCGGTTACAAGTGAACGGTCTAGCAATACAACGAGTCTATCTCAAATCAGGCTTACACTATGTATCTCGCGTAGACTTGGTCTGGAACACCTCGAACCAACGCCTCGATGCTTGGATAGCAGTGGGATATCGGTGACTAGATCGGACGTACGTCGGTGATTGTCTTCGATATGATATCGGTGATGCCCACCGACGTGATATCGGTGTGTGGTGGTATGACCTGTCGAAAGTGCAGGAGATAATCCCGATATCGAATGCGATATCGAGAGTCAAATCGGTGATGTATTTCGATGTGATGCGTGGTAGCTGAGGGATAATAATTGCTTATTTTGGGATCCAGGCGCCGCGTATTTATAGACCTCGGTATCCGGGGACCACAGTAACATATCGGTGATTATTACCGATATGACATCAAAAGTGGCCCCCGATATGGTCCAATATGGGCATGTTTTGGGCCAGGCCCACTATGCGGGAAATGCCCATATCATGTAGTCCCCCAATTTGGGGATTCTTGTCTTAGAGATAAGAATTCGAAAATTTAATTTTAAATTTATGGGTTACGTGTACCCTCCGTCCCGCCAGTTCAAATGACGGAGATCAAATATGCCCTAATGCAGTGGGCGCATAGTTTGAGGTCCTCGTTTGAATTATGTGTTCTTTGGAGTTGAATTCCTTATAAATATGGGAGTTTCACTTCGAGGCTTTTTTGCATAATAGAATGGGATATCGGGGTTCATCGTCGATATCACGTCGAAACGCATATTCAATATGATGTCGAAAGTATCTTTCGATGTAGTTACGGCCTCCGTCTATAAGTAGGGCTTGTAAGAGATTCTGAAGGTCATAGTTTTTTGCGTTTTCTCTATCGTTTAGTCTAACCACATCGGTATGTATATCGGTAATCATATTCGATATATTCCCCGACGTGTGTTTCGACCTCGTCGTCATTCTTGAATTATTTATTATTATTTTCTCATGCTGATACTCTATTATTCTGGAGGTGCATTACCTTTTTCTGAGATACTTCGTTAGAATGGGGTTTAGACAATTGATGCGTAAACTTCAGGCCGATCGTGATGCTCATAAAGCTGCTGAAACGGCTGCAGTTGCGGTGGCGCCTGAAATAAGGTATGCGTCAAGCTTTGACTTGAATGATGCAGCCGCTGAGTTTCTGGCAGAGGCGTCGGGAGTCGAGCAACCTCCCCCTATCACTGTAGTGCCTGAACGTATTAATGAAGAACGTTTTAACAATGTTCCTACAACGTTTGGGCCCCTTAGCCAGGACATCCTTGATGTGGTAGGCGGCCCGGATGGCGCGGCCACCCTCTTTGAGGTGTTGACCTCGAAACAGGAGGGTGTGGTTCCTTCGCCTGACAGGGCTGTATCGACAGAGAGACCAGTTGCGAGGTCTTCGTCTGGTGAATATGTCGCTCCACGTTCTGAGTCGTTGGCCAACATTCCTTTGACCGAGAACGTTAAAGGTTTGGAATCGAATACCCATGTCAACTTGGTTGACTCTGTGGATGCGCCTTTCACTGTAGGGTTGAGTTCTTACAACCTGAACTCTATTAGTGGCAAGGGAAAAGCAACCGTTTCCGGTATGACCAACAAGGGTAAAGGGCCACTGTATGAGTCCTTGACATTGGGGGGCTTTGCCCCTATTTTTCCTGGGATTCCGGTTATGTAGCCTGCCGTTGACTTGACTAGGATATCCGGCAATAAACGGTCTCGTGAGGGGATTGCCCACAGTGTCCACTCGTCTTCGAGTTCGGGCCCTCGGAAGGTGGGTGCCGTCAAACCCTCAAGGCGAGTAGAATTCCCTGAATCAGATGTTGTACGGGGCATGATGCGGGCTTTTCCTCCTCCTGCGAGTGTGCGGGTGCTCACAGAATTCGAGCGGGCCCAGAATATACGCCGCAGCACTCACATGTTCCAAAGTGTACGTATCTAAACACGACTTCGATTGTTTTTGTTTGAATGTTTAGCATAATGTTATGTATTGTATTGTGCAGACGGCCAAGTTGGCGGTCTCGTGCCTGGAGACCGTTCGCGAGTCCAAGGGTGACCCTGACGTTGTTGCTGCCCTGCTCGAGGCTGATATCTTGAGGATAGGGGAGTTCAACCCCATGGTGTTGGAGAGGTTGGAGGCTGAAAAAGAGGATGCACTGAAGAAATGTCGTATGCTCCGGGAGGAGTATGATTTGTTGAAGGAACCCCATCTGTGTCTGCGTTCCTGCTGGAAAACGAACCCTGACGCGTTGCCATCATCTCGTCCTCGTAAACCATTTGGTTTGCAAGCATGTTGATCTGTGCTATGGCGGGCTCAGTCAATTTGATTAGCTCCCCGGCGAACCTGCGATGGGTCGTACCCTTTAACAACATCATCATGACCTGTCCGCCATGCGGCTCATCCACCTTCAACAGTTCATCGTTGAACCTCTTCATATAGTCCCAGAGGTTCTCCCATTCCCTCTGCTGCACAGCACCGAGGTGTAGCAGATTGGTCTTCATTCTCTTTTGGCTAGAGAATTGGTTCTCAAATTTTTCCCTTAGTTGTTCGTAGTCTATTATGGATCTGGCCTCCAGCCTGACAAACCAATCCAGTGCAGCGCCCGTTAAGGTGGTGGATAGGATCTTTGCCTTTATGTTTCTCGAGTAGTTGTGTAGGTTCAGAATGCTATCGACCTGATGTAGATGATCTGTAGGATCACTTCTTCTGTCGCATGGCTTCATCACTGGGATCTTGTCCCCTCTTTGCAATACCTCAGCCTTTATCTCATCCAAAAACAGAGTCTTACTGTGACCCTTCCCATGACTCTGAGTCACCTTCCTCGTCAACTCCGCCCTCTCGCGGTCTAGCTGTTCCATTCTCATTGATATTACTTGCAGTATTTCTGCATCCTCATTCTTTGAATATGCAATTTCGGCGCGGTCGCGACCGCGTTCCATCCTCCGAATTACTTCCGCCCTCTCGTGGTTAAGTCGTTCCATCTTTCTCGCTATCTCTCGATCCAGGGTCCCGGGGTCCCGTCTCTCCGCCCTGTCATAAGCAGCGGGCGATATCTCTCTGAAGGAGTCCCCCGTATCCTCATGTTCATCATATCCTTGCCTTACTCTTCTCTCACCCGCTCTGGATTCATGGGGCCTCGCCCGAATGGCCCTTGCCCTTTGCTCCGCCAGTCCTGGAAGCAAAGTCTCCAATATAGAGTCCAGCGCCGCTCTTACAGAGGCGTTGATCTGCGCTTGCATCTCTGGGGATATGGCGGCGGGGTGAAAGGCGCTTCGTCCCGCGGGCATCGTCTCCTCTGGGCCGGGAAAATCCGCATCTGGCGCCTCGATCATTGGAACGTCTGCCGCGGGGTTCTCAGTGGTCGGGCCCTCAGTCGCGGGTTCAGCCGTATCTGGCGCGACAAGGGTTGGACCTCCATTCGTGGCTCGCGGTGGCCTCCCGTGCCCGCGCCTTCTTCGCGGCTCGTTTTATGCTGGAGGAAGCTCAATCTCGGCTTGGGCCACTGTCTGTTCTTGGTCAGTTGGGTGTTGGGGGAGTTGTGTGTCCTCCATCCTGGCGCTCCTAGTCACAATTCCGTTAAATTCGGATTGGGTCCTCCTTCCTTGCATCTTAGCGTCCTTGTCCGGGAACTGGTGTTCCCACAGACGGTGCCACTGATTTGACAATAGATCGTATTATATATATGTGAGTGTCGGTTACAAGTGAACGGTCTAGCAATACAACGAGTCTATCTCAAATCAGGCCTACACTATGTATCTCGCGTAGACTTGGTCCGGAACACTTCGAACCAACGCCTCGATGCTTGGATAGCAGTGGGATATCGGTGACTAGATCGAACGTACGTCGGTGATTGTCTGCGATATGATATCGGTGATGCCCACCGACGTGATATCGGTGATGTGACGTGTCGAAAGTGCAGGAGATAATTCCAATATCGAATGCGATATCGAGAGTCAGATCGGTGATGTATTTCGATGTGATGCGTGGTAGCTGAGGGATAATAATTGCTTATTTTGGGATCTGGGCGCCGCGTATTTATAGACCTCGGGATCCGGGGACCACAGTAACATATCGGTGATTATTACCGATATGAGATCGAAAGTGGCCCCCGATATGGTCCAATATGGGCCTGATTTGGGCCAGGCCCACTATGCGGAAAATGCCCATATCAAATAAAGTGAGAAATGGGGTATTGTTCTTAGTTGCATGGAATATTTTCAATGGATAATTACGTGCATGGGAAAATTTTCATACAAGAATAGGCTATGAGTCCCGAAATTACGATGCAAGAGAACATGGCATGGTAAAATTCCCATGCAAGGAGCAATCGGATGGAAATTATAGCAATTGCATCAAAATATTTAGTTGCAAAGATAGGCTATGAATTCCAAAATTGCGATGCAAGGGAACATGGGATGGCAAATTTCCAAGCATTAAGCAATTGCATATAAATTATTGCAATTGCATCGAAATATTTGGTTGCAAAAAAACAAACTACTACCAAAAGTTAATTAAAAATACATATCTTTGAATCCTCTTTTTCCTCAATGGAACAAACGCAAAGTGGGCGTGTTCTTTCAAATCTCGTCAAAAACGAAGTAACGAAAGACGCAAAATAATCTTTTGGGGGTGAAAATGTAATTATTCAAAAGTTGCAAAACAACTCTAAGTTCTCTTTTCACTTCACCAATATTTTCTAGACAATAAATAGGGTTGTTCTTTCAAATCTCGTCAAAAATGGAGTAACGAAACACGCAAATAAATCTTTTAGGGGTCAAAATGTAATTATCTAAAAGTTGCAAAACAACTCCAAATCCTTTTGTTTCTTTAACCAACATTTTCTAAACAATAAGTATGGGTGTTCTTTCAAATATAGTCAAAAACAGAATAACGAAAGACACAAACACACCTTTTGGGGTGAAAATATAAATATCCAAAAGCTGCAAAACAATTCCAAGTTCACTTTTTCTTTCACCAGCATTTTCTAAACAATAAGTATGGGTGTTCATTCAAATCTCGTCAAAAACGAAGTAACAAAAGACACAAACAAACTTTTTAGGGTGAAAATATAATTATCTAAAAGCTGCAAAACAACTCAAAACTCACTTTTTCCTTTCACCTATGTTTTCTAAACAATAAGTGTGCGTGTTCTTGCAAATCTCGTCAAAAATAGAACAATATAAGACATTAAACAAACAATATAACACTATAACACTATATGATCTTCAACCCTAAATCCTGAAACCTAAACCATACTAAACAAAAATTGTATTTTCACGCGTAGAGACGTCAAACAACTTCAATCTTCAATTTTTTTTACCATCCACTATGTTATTAATAATAAGTGTGTTGTTCAAAATTTTGTCAAAACGGAGTAGAGAAAGATGTTTAAAAATAATTTGGGGTAGAAAGTCTAATTATACAAAAGATGGCAAACAACTTCAAACTCCGTTTTTCTTAAACTACTATTTTAATAACACTTATGAGGCATATGTACATTCAGATTTTGTCAAAAACGGGCAACGAAAGACGTACTTTGGGGGTCAAAATATAAATACAATTTTTAATAAGTAGGGGTTTTTTGAAAATAGATAATTAAATAGACGACGGAAAATATTTCCATACATTATTTTAGTTGCAAAATGTACCTATTTTTAGTTCCAATCAAATATTCCCATGCGAAATGTACTAAATATATGTTGTTGTAGACAAACAAATTTTCTCTCCTCCAATTAAATATTGACAAGTGTCAAAATGATTATTATAAATGAAATCAATTATTTCTAGTTTTTATTTGGGATTTTACTAAATTAAATTTCAATACATAATAGATAAATTAATTGATTTCTAATATATATTTTGTTGGCCAATCAAATAAAGCCATATGGAAAATATGTCGTGTTTCTTGATAAGCAAGCTAGATTAAATTCATGTTTACCTTAAAGAGAAAAAAGACCTATCACAAACAAGGAGCTCTAGGTTCTACATTTATAAATAGAGGCTCTCTCTTAAAGAAAAAACACATCAAAATATTTACAAGTCTGAAGAAGGAAAAGCTCAAGGTTTTTCTCTCCATAAAGTCCACCAATCTTCAAGGCGTTCTTCACGAGATTCAGGGTGTTCTTCGCAAAAAAAAAACTCTGTTTGATCTAGCGTCAAGCTTCAAGTCCACCAAATAACCGTTTTTTAAGATCGCACTTCTACCGAGGAAGATCGAGCTTCAACAAATTCAACCAGTCCAGATCAAGTTCATACCGTTCTTCAACAATCTTCAAGCAAAAAGTCTGTGTTATTCGAGATCAAGTAAGAAGACCCTTGAAAAATCGTTTTTGAAGATTCAAGTCCCTTCAAGATGATCAAACCCCAACATATCCGAAGAACTGCAGACGACATCAATCTTCAAATCTAATTTTCGTTCGATCCAAGATCAAGCTGCCAAGCCCTCGCATCAACGTTTGTCAAGAATCCAAATATTTTGAAGATCAATATTCCTCTAAAGAAGATTGACATTTAACAAATGTAAGAGGTCAAGACGAAGATCAAATTGTTCATCGCAAAGATCAAATCAAGTAGATTGCTAATTTAAGATCAAGCTCAAGAGCTCTTAGATTGATGTTCAGCTCAAATACACTTGGAGGACATCAAAATCAAATCCACTTTCAAGTCAACCAAGTTTCAAAATTACAAAAGAATCATAGCACTACTAAAGATTGTAATCGCATATTGTTTGAAGAAATACGTACAAAGTTTATTTTTACTTAACTTTTCTTGTCTTTTCTTTTAAAGACTTAGATATTCTTAACGCTACAATTGCATCCAAGAATTGCGATGCAAGATAGATTGCATGGAAAAATTCGGTTGCAATTGCTGCATAGTGTCCATTGCAACCGAATTTTTCCATGCACAATTTCCAGTGCAAGGAAAATTTTCTATGTAAAATTGTCTCCTTTCTCCTATAAATACCCCCACACGCCATTCATTTCTTATTCATTCTTCATCACCTCTCCTTACCTTTCCTCTCCTCTCCTCTTTAAGTTATGATAATTATAGTATTTATATTTTAAATTGCATTTCTTATAAATTTATACTATTTTTATACGAAATATTATTAATACGTATGGGTACAAAATCTTATAAGGAAATCTTACCAATATGTATTTTATAAGAATAATATTTTTAAAATTATTATTTAATTAAAATATGTATATTTTGAAAAATGAATAAATACAACAACCTATTTATAACCATTAAATAAGTTATTTTAATTATAGAAAGAAAAAATACAAAAGTGGCGGAATCCAGGCACTTTTGTTTTTAAAATATATTGAAACTATATTGCATTAAATTTATTGTTTGTTAAAAACAAAAAATACACGTAATAAATATTAATAATTTATTATAACACTACAAGAATTCATGGTCATTCCCGACCGGATTTCGGTCGGGAACATTCCCGACTGATACTCGGTCGGGACATGTTTTTCCGACTGATATTCGGTCAGGAAATTTTAAAAAACAATTCACGACCGGTTTTTGGTCAGTAAAAGGTATTCCCGACCGCAATTCGGTCGGGACTATTATTCCCGACCGAATTGCGGTCGGGAAACTCTAGGCGAGAAATTTCCCGCCCAGGGTGTAGCCCTAATCTCGGCCTAACAGGGCCGCGCAGCTGGGCCGAGACTTTCCGACCGAATTTTGGTCGGGAATGGGGTCATTCCCGATCAAAATTCGGTCGGAAATGAGGAGGTATTTCTATAAATACCTCCCTCCTCCTCTTCATTTTCACTCTCACATTTTCTCTCTCCCCCTATTATTGCCGACCGCCGAGAAGCTTTTCGAGACCGATTTTCCGTCGTCATTTCCGATTCGGTAAGTTTTTTCGCTTTTCTTGTTTTTTGTGTTATATTTAATGTTTTAATATTAATTATTTATGTTATATCTAATGTTTTAATATTAATTGTTAGATATTGTAGAAATTGTTAGTGAAAGTGCAGGGTTTTCTGGAATCAATGTTAGATGATACAATGTTAGACGATGTTGGGTCAACATTGCGGATAACATTGAAAGCCGAGAGTCTGTGCGAAAACTGTGCTTTAGTTGCCAAAATTAAGTTTTGCCTTTATTCACTTATTAATCAAGTTCCACGGTTTTAGTTGTTTATGTTTATCTCCAGGAAAGTATCTTAATCATAAGGAAAAGCTATAGAAGATTCCTTACTTGAAGTTTCCATAATTCAAGATAAGTTGAACAAGTCAACTCAACACGGTTTCAAAATAAGGAAACAATATTGGCCGTTCGCTGCAACTCGATTCTTTCCAGGATTCTCCGAATTAAAGAAGATGTGTTACCTTGTTAGATCAGTAATAAAGGAAACACATATTCAGGAAACCTAGGTTTTGCTATGACTAATCAAGAAATGGTTTATAAAGCTATGAGAACACTGTCATCTAAATTTGCTCTCAAGAAAATTGCAATGAGTTAATCTAGGAACCTTGCTAATCTACAGTTTCAAGTCTTGATGAATACTCTTAGAGAATTTGAGATGGAGCTTGCCTCACAACCTAGCAAACATAGGGTTGTTGCTTTAAGAAGTTCAAATCTTGACAATGAAAGTGATGATGATCATGAAATAATTTCTTCTAACTATGGTAAAATTACTAAGAAGTTCAATAAGCTGAATCTTAAAGGAAAAGGTAAAGAAAAGAACCTTAGTAATAGTTCCCCAGGTTATAAGAAATTACCTCCTAAGTTTGTGAAGTACATGGCATCAAAACCTATTTCTTTAGAAGCTGATAAGTTAAAAGATGTTCAATGTTTTGAATGTAAAGGATATGGTCATATGGCTAATGAATGTGATAACACTCTTAGAAAAAGAGGAAATTCTCATTGGGTTTGTGTAGATGATTTCAATGAAGATGAATTTAGTTCTGGAAAAGCTGAAGAACAATCAGAAGAGGTTCAAATTGCTGCGCTACTCACTCAGATTGACTGGACACCAGAAGACTCCCTGAACTGCTTCAGATCTCAATGTTACCCCAACATTCAGGATCCAACATCAGAACACGAGACCTTCTTTGCAGATTGGGATGAATATGATATTGATTCTGAACCTTATCTTGCGTCCTACTTTGATGAATCTAACTTTGATTGTTTTCATGGCACAGTGGATCTAGATGAAGAATACTTCTTTGAAGGTGAAATGTCTCAGGAGGAAATCATTGAAGACCTGAAGTCTATCTACCAAAAACTGCTTCTTGAGAATCACAAACTCATCAAGAGCAACAAAAGCTTGAAGGAAGAGATTGGATGAATGAAGGAGATGCTGAAACTGTATGAGAAAGACCTTGACAAAACTGAGGCTGAGCTGAAAGAGGTAAAGGAATAATTAAATAAGAATGAACAAACCATTGCCAAGTGGAACATCTCTACATCTAAGCTTGATGAGATGTCGAGTATGGGAAATCAAGGTGATAGTAGTTTGGGCTATGTTAAGAAACCTCCCTCTGAAGATGTTAATTTTGCCTATTTAAAAGTTGGTTTTATCAAGGAAAGCAATAACTTGAGCTGTGAAATCCCCTCCAACACTGTGAAAAAGCCTACTTTTATCTGTCAATATTGTTTTCAACCTGGTCACATTAAGCCTTATTGTAAAAAATTCAGAAGTGTGATTGAGAAGAAAACAAGAATTAATAGTTGTACCAATGTTAGGAGAACCTCTGATCTGAATGTTATCCCAACATTAGGTAACAAATCTGAAGGACATAAAAGTAGAACTTGGATTGAAAAGTTAAAAACTCCTAAGGTTAAAATTGTTTGCAATGTTGTCTTTTCTGCTGTTTACCCTAACCTTGCAGGTAAGTGGCATT
This sequence comes from Linaria vulgaris, assembly GCA_948329865.1. Taxonomy (NCBI): domain Eukaryota; kingdom Viridiplantae; phylum Streptophyta; class Magnoliopsida; order Lamiales; family Plantaginaceae; genus Linaria; species Linaria vulgaris. The sequence goes on along the minus strand of OX415249.1, from coordinate 5,391,699 downwards.
TTGACAGTGGATGTTCAAGGCACATGACTGGAAACATGGACAACCTGAAAGATGTAATCCCTTTGACTATTGGAACAGTTGCCTATGGAGGAGGCACAAAAGGGAAAATCATTGGAAAATGAGTACTGGATGTTGAAGGATTTCCACCACTCAAGGATGTGTTGTTGGTTGAAGGACTTAAAGCAAATTTAATTAGCATAAGTCAACTTTGTGATAACTTGCTAGTTACTTTTGATAAAAGTTCATGTGATGTGTTTAATAGTGACAATGTCCGTGTCATGACAGGTACCAGATCAAAGGATAACTGCTATCTTGCTCAAGATGAAGCTGAATGCTACCATGCCAAGGTAGATGAATCTGTCATGTGGCACAAGAAGTTAGGACATGTGTACTATAGAAATCTGGAGAAACTACAGAAGTTAGAGGTTGTGAGAGGATTGCCTAAGTTGACTAGCCCAGGTAAAATTGTTTGTGAAAACTGCCTGAAAGGTAAACAAATAAAACCTGTCCATCCACCACTACAGGTACAAAGTACTAACCCTAGAACTAATAAGTGCTTTGAATTGCTACATATGGATCTCATGGGTCCTATTGAGGTTAGTAGCCTGAATGGTAAGAAGTATGCTTTTGTTATTGTTGATGATTTTTCAAGATATACCTGGATTAAATTTCTGAAAGAAAAATCAGAGGCATTCAACTCGTTCAAGATTTTACATGCTAGTATCAAAAATTTGTATGGCACTTCTGTAGGAAGAATTAGGTCTGACCATTGAAAAGAGTTTGAAAATGTAAGCTTTGCTAATTTTTGTGAAACTAAAGGCATTTTCCAAGAGTTCTTTGCACCTAAAACACCTCAGCAAAATGGGATTGCTGAGAGAAAGAATAGAACACTTCAAGAGATGGCTAGAATAATGCTGAATTCTAGAAACCTATCTAAAAAACTCTGGGCTGAAGCTTTGAATACTACATGTCATATTAGTAATAGAGTTTATCTTAGACCTGGTACTACTATGACACCTTACGAAATCTTGAAGGGTTCAAAACCAACAGTTGCACACTTTCATGAGTTTGGTATCAATTGCTATTTGCTAAAAGATAGAGACTATTTGAGCAAATTTGATCCTAAAAGTGAAAAGTGTATATTTGTTGGATATTCTCCTAATATTGCTGCTTTCAGGTTCTACAATCCAAGATTGCATACTGTACAAGAATCAGTGAATGTCATTTTTGATGAACTTACTGTTTCTGCAGGTACTGAAGAAGTCACTGGTTCAGATTTTGCTCCAACATTGGACTCAACATTGAACACAGAAGCTGGAAACGCTGAACAGGAAATTGGAGCAAATGCTGACTTAACACCAGAAACCCCCAATGTTAGGCCAACATCTGTGCTATCAGATTCTAAAGATGAAGTTGTTCCTGTATCCAGAAGAGATCCTCCTCTTAGGATCCAAAGAGATCATCCAGCCTCTCAAGTAATTGGTCAAATTACTGAAAGAGTTAGAACACGCAACAAAGAAAGGGTAAATTACAAGGATATGGCTAAGTTGTGTGTTTGTATGTCTTCTTCAAGTGCTGTTAATAATGCATCTTGTTTTGTGTCCTCCATTGAACCTAAGAATGTAACTGAAGCTCTTAAGGACAATTATTGGATTAATGTCATGCAAGAGAAGCTCTTACAATTCACCAAAAACAAAGTTTGGAATCTAGTGCCTAGGCCATCACATGTGAGTGTAATAGGTACAAAATGGATTTTCAAAAGTAAAACTGATGAGAATGGTGTAATTATGAGGAACAAAGCTAGGTCGGTTGCACAAGGTTATACTCAGGTAGAAGGTATAGATTTTGATGAGACTTTTGCTCCAGTAGCTAGGATAGAATCAATTAGATTACTTCTTACTATTGCTTGTTGTCTTACGATTAAACTTTACCAAATGGATGTTAAGGGTGCCTTTCTGAATGATTTAATTGACAAAGAGGTTTATGTAGAACAACCTAAAGGCTTTGCTGATCCTAAACATCCTGACCATGTGTACAGACTTGAGAAGGCTTTGTATGGCTTAAAACAGGCTCCTAGAGCTTGGTATGAGAGGCTAACTGATTTGTTGTTAGGCCTAGGTTTCAATAGAGGAGATGGAAATAGAACATTGTTTGTCCTTAGAAAAGGCTCTGATATATGCATTGCTCAAATTTATGTGGATGATATTGTATTTGGCTCTACTAACAAGTCTACCTTAGACAAGTTTGTTGAGTCTATGACAGAAACATTTGAGATGAGCATGATTGGTGAGCTCAATTACTTTCTAGGACTACAAGTTAAGCAGCTGGAGAATGGTATCTTCCTGAACCAGGAGAAGTATGCAAGGAATCTGGTGAAGAGATTTGAGTTATAATAGTCCAAGCCTTGCAAAACTCCTATGTCCTTTTCAGTGAAGATAACAAAAGATGGCACTGGCAGCAATGTTGACCCAACATTGTACAGATCCATGATTGGTAGTTTGTTATATCTCTCTTCCTCTAGATCTGACATCATGTTTTCAGTATGTGTTTGTGCTAGGTATCAAGATGAGCCAAGGCAATCTCACTTGATTGCTGTGAAGAGGATTCTTAGATATATCTCTGGAACTTCACCTTTAGGCATTTGGTATTCTTATGACACTAACACTAACTTGGTTGGTTTCAGTGACTCTGACTGGGCAGGTGATGGGGATGACAGGAAATCCACAAGTGGGGGCTGTTTTTATTTGGGGAATAATTTGGTCTCGTGGTATAGCAAGAAGTAGAACTGTATTTCATTATCAACTGCTGAATCAGAATATGTAGCAGCTGGCAGTTGTGTTACCCAACTTGTGTGGCTTAAACACATGCTTTCAGATTATGGGCTAGATAGTGATACACTTCTCATGTTCTGTGACAATCTAAGTGCCATAAGTATCTCTAGGAATCCTGTCCAACATTCTAGAACTAAGCATATAGACATAAGGCATCATTTCCTTAGAGATATGGTAGAGGACAAAGTAATCAACATTGAACATATTGAGATAACAAATCAGCTTGCTGATATGTTTACAAAACCCTTAGATAGTGAGAGATTCTTCAGCTTGAGGAAATCTCTTGGCATGTGCAATATGTGAGAATGTTGAGGAAATCAGTGTTGACATAACACCATTGTCTAGCACTGGTATATTGGTTGTGGTGTAGTAGGTATTCTGTTGTTTTCCTTTGTTGAACTTATTTTCTTGTGAGTCTCATTTCATCTTTGTTTTGTCATATTTGGTTTGTGTGGTTGAACTCTTTGATTAACAACTCTTTCTAGTTATCAGTTTCACATCTTTGTTTTGAAAAAGTAATAAAACTCTTCTGTTTGTCTGAGGTTGTGATAGCCTAACATATGAAGAAGCTGGGGTACACAAAGTTCACTACTTTGATGTCTATTCGGTTGTGTCTTATTCATATGGAAGGTGTACAGGGCATGTGGAGAAGTTGGGGTGCATGATGTTGACAGCTTCAGTGTTACTCAGTTGTGCTTATTTACATGTTCATGTTTGTTTGGCCAAGGAACACATGAGGGTGATCCTTTCTACTAGGGTGTCTGAGGTTTTGATTTCTTACATTTAGTAGCACTGATCACTTGGTGATTCTCTTGAATGCAGGTTGGTAAACAAGTATGCATAAGGAATTGGGGTGTTGGGGTGCATGATAAATGAATTGCCAACATTCAAGGCCTTTGTACTTGCCTAACTTGTTGCTGTTAATGTTGTTACTGGGTTTGTGGAGTTCAGGTTGTCCTCATTCAGTAGTGACATTAGCTTTGTGTTTAGCAACCTTCAGCTTTTGGTTCAGATGAGTTATGAAAATAATAAAGATTAAAGAGATGTGTGATGTGCTGGTTTGAGGATTTTGTTCATATGTGTTTACCATCTGCCTTTTTGACATTACATTGTTGCATTCATATAGAACTGCATTGTTTTTCCTTCTTGTTGTTGAGTTGTGTCGTTTTAGGCTTAGGGGGAGTATAATTCATGTGTTGAGGCATACAATTTCGGTGACATACTGCAGGTGACACACTTTTTTATGACTTTCTATGCTGTGGAAGTGAATTTTTTCCTTGAATTCATAACTGCTTATCTCTGTGTGTTTCTTGTTATCTATGTTGCTTACTCATTATCTTGATCTGAACAATATGTCTGAGGTACTCACTTGCTATATTGGTTAAGTTTCAGATGTATTTTTGGATGTATCTCAAGCTCTCACTTGAATTTGCCTTGGTGAAGCCTGTACCTCCACCTTCTGGTTTGAATGTTATTGAATGTTATCCCAACATTGTGCATTGCGGCAGGCTAACATTGAAAACAGGAACTTATAAGTTCTCAAATTTTTGAAAACTGCTCTGGTAACTGTTAATTAAACAGCAAAGCGTGTGTGCGGGAAAACTGGGTGGGAAGTTTTTACTTGATTAAAATTTAGTAACTGCCCATTAACATTCACTCTCTTTCCTTATTCACGGTTATTTCAAAAATCAAAACCCTATTTTCCTTAATTGTGCTTGAGATTTTCTTATTTGTGCTTACTCTGCAAAATTCCTCTCTCTGCTCTCAAAATTCTCTCGTTATTTTCTCTGCAAAATCTCTCAAAACTTCTCTACTAACAATGGCAAGCAAGTCTCCCATGCAAACTCTTGCAGATGTTGCCCTGGCAAGTGAACCCACTGCCGCACGCACTCGTTCACACATTAGAGGTGTTGCTGCAAAGACAGTTGATGCTCCTGTTGCTGCTAAAAGGAAGGCGATTTCCTATGTGCGACGAGGGAAGAAGTCCAAACAGGGAGAATCGACCTCCAATGTTGAGCCAACTGCGGAATCAACCAATTCCATCACCAATGAGCCTGAAATTGAGGTAAACACTGTTGAACCCAACCCGAAATTGATGTGGACTTAACTGTTGGGGGGGTAGTGATTCGGTTGAGAAAACTGTGGAAAAATCCATGGACAAGTCTGTGGACAAATTGGTGAGGAAGTGGATTAGGGCTCAAAAGAAAAAGAGCAAGGCTGCAGGGGATAAGTTGAAAACTATGTTTGAGACTGCTAAGGCGAGGGCTGAGGCCAGGAAAAGACAGGCTGAGAGATTAGCTAGGAAGAGGGCGGTTGAGGATGAGAAGAAGGTTGCTGCTGCTACTGCTGCTGCTGAGAGAAAGAGGAAAGGAAAGCAAGTGATGGAAGAAGAAACAGCGGTTGTGGATGTTGAGGATGAAGAGGAAGAGGAGGAGAAGGAAGAGGAGGAGAAGGAAGAGGAGAAAACTAAAGAAGAGCAGGATGTTGCTGCTGATGTTGGGGCAACATCAGGAATAGAGGAGTACACAGATGGGCTGTATGTGGCCTATCCTGATGATGAGGGGAGCTACTTTTCTCCTTACTATCTCTCTCAAAAGTTGGAGAAGAAGTGGGATTCCTTCAAAAGAAGGGAGATTCACACTGAAAGAGTTGTAGAGATGGCCAGCTTCAAAGAACAAAAGGTGATGGACTTGCTGGAGGCAAGAGGGTTGCAACAATCAGTGATGGAGCTGAGTGACTATGCTCCTGAGATCGTCATGGAGTTCTACCTGAATCTCTCCAAATGGATCAGGGACTACAAATCTCTAAAATTTGGAAACGCTTGGGTGAGGGGGAGAGTCTTCAACATTGAACCCTACACCATTAACAAGATATGTGGCTTCCCTACTGTTGATGAATCTGAGGACCCCTATTATGATGATGTGATTGAGGACTTGACTGGAGGGTTGGTCAAAACCTGGAAAGATGCTCTGCCAACCACAAAACTCACCTCCCATAGTGTTGTCTTGCACAAGATAGCCTGCTTCAACTGGCTCCCAAGCAAAAATGTCATTTTTTTGACTAAGGAATCAACACTCTTAGTCTACAAAATCAAAAATGGGCTAGCTGTGAACATGGGGGAGAGGATTGTGAAGTCAATGTCTGAAGTTGCTGGAAGGAAGAATGGCATGCTGCCTTTTCCCTCACTCATCTGCAAAATCCTTAGCAAGCAAGGATTAAAGACAAGTGTTACTGTGGGCTGGAGGAAGAATGATGCTGAATTGACAATTCTCCCAAGCTACTTATCTGGATCAAGAGTGAGAGACCTTCCATGGAATCCAAAAGGAGCGGTGAGACCAAGGGCTGAAAAGAAGAAGGCTCGGGAGTTTGCTGGAACTTCAGTGCCTATGTCCAAAGAAGAAGATTGCATGGTCATAACCTCTACTTTTGTGAATCATATGTTGAACTGGTATAGGGGGTAGATTGCGGATACTCAGAGGGAGATTGAGGAAAGGAAGGAACACGTCAAAAAGCTGGAAGACATGGTGAAAATTTTGGAGAAACTCCCTTCTTCACAAAAAGGGGGAGAGTAGTTCCAATTTTAAATTTTAGTCTTCTAGTTTATGGTTTGTTTCTTATGAACTGCTAATATCTTTGAACTGTTGGTACATTTATCTCTAATTGGTTTTATTTGATCAAGGGACATGTCCTTGATATCTTGCTTTGGCCTGTAACTCTAAGTACTGCTACTTGAACTGCTCTAACTGCTATTGCTTATGAAAGTACATTTTGAACTGCTGTTCTGATTAACCCTTTATGTAGGAAACTCACTGGTTTCAATGTTGAGGCAACATTGATGAATGTTGAGGTCTGAACATCTTCTGATGTAGTGATGATCTTAATACTTGTCTTTGCTAATTTTGCTTTGAACATGTTAGCTTGTATTAAGGGGGAGCAGCGTAGTAGTTTAATTTGTTTCTTGTTGATTCTAACTTTCTGGATATAAAACTTAATTGGAACAGGTATTGGTTTTGTGAATAAAGGCAAAAAGGGGGAGATTGAAAGTGCAGGGTTTTCTGGAATCAATGTTAGATGATACAATGTTAGACGATGTTGGATTAACATTGAGGATAACATTGAAAGCCGAGAGTCTGTGCGAAAACTGTGCTTTAGTTGCCAAAATGAAGTTTTGCCTTTATTCACTTATTAATCAAGTTCCGCGGTTTTAGTTGTTAATGTTTATGTCCAGGAAGGTATCTTAATCATAAGGAAGAGCTATGGAAGATTTCTTACTTGAAGTTTCCATAATTCAAGCTAAGTTGAACAAGTCAACTCAACACGGTTTCAAAATAAGGAAACAATATTGGCCGTTCGCTGCAACTCGATTCTTTCCAGGATTCTCCGAATTAAAGAAGATGTGTTACCTTGTTAGATCAGTAATAAAGGAAACACATATTCAGGAAAGATATGAAGTTCACAAAGAAGGCAAATATCAACAAGGAAACAACAAGAGTTACCAAAACTGTGAACAACACATCTTGGAGTGCAACTTTCAAGAAATCTATAAAAGATGTGAAGTTCATCAAGATGAAGACAAGACAATCGTGCAAAATAATCTGAGAGATTAATCATTCTTTGTTTTGCTTTTGCGAAGTTTTTGTATCAACTATTTAAGTCTAGTTCATAGAAGTTAAGTAGTTCGTACTTGTCTGCTTCGTTGAGTCCGATCAACAAAGAGCGTGAGTGAATTGTTGTGAGGAACGTTTTGTTAAAACCTTTATGGTTATTTGGCCTAAGGCTCGGAAGTTTTTAATAATATTGTAAACTTCTTAAAAATTATCTTCTTGTGTTTTATTCCGCTGCACATTATTATTGGCAAGAAGATCACAATAGAGTTAAGGCAATTCCAGCTTAACTCTCAAAGTTGTTGTGTCAATCCACGATCCAACAATTTCAGCTTAAGATCGTGCTTCGACTTAATGTTTTCCTTCGACTTAGCATCGTCCAACACCGTGTTGATGATGTTCTCAAAAAAGTTTTTCTCACAATGCATGACATCTAGATTGTGGCGAATCAAGTTCGTGGACCAATAAGGTAGTTCCCAAAAGATGCTTCGATGACACCAGTTATGAGTTGTGTTAAATCTCGGAAGCTTTGTGGAGTTTGCCCCAAATCTAACCTATCGTAGCCTATCCACAATTGCCCTCATCTCCGCTCATGTCTTCCTTCGAATGGGCACTTCAAGTACCTCCCTACCCTTGTAGAAATCCTTCTTGTTGTACCTCTATTTATGACCCTCTGGTAGAAACCGACGATGACAATCGAACCACGAGGCTTTTCCACCATGCTTAAGTGTAAAAGAATCTGACTCACCCATGCAATAAGGACACGCCAGCTTACCGTGGGTGCTCCACTGGGACAACATTCCATAAGCAGGAAAATCGCTAATAGTCCACATTAGGGTCGCTCGCATTTGGAAGTTTTCCATTCTGAGATGTCATATGTCCACAAACCATTACTCCACAAATCATTCAACTCATCAATCAACGGTCTCAGCAAAAGATCCAAGTTCTTTCCAGGACTCTTTGGACCAGGTATAATAAGGCTAAAAAAATGAACTGCGGTCACATGCATAAATCTGGCGGGAGGTTATAAAGGGTAACAAACACGGGCCAACAAGAGTAATTCTTCCCAAATTGCCCAAACGGTGTGAACCCATCGGTACATAGGCCGAGTCGGACATTTCTAGGCTCTGCTGCGAAGTTCGAAAATGTACGATCAAAATGTCTCCACGCCTCGCCTGCAGCTAGGTGAATCATTCTATCAGTTGACTCTCGACACTTCAAATGCCAAGTCATATGTCTCGAAGTGCCTACAGTATAAAACAACCTCTGTAATCGAGGGCCTAGGGAGAAGTACCACAATTTCTTTCTTGTGACCCTGAACTTTCTACCAGTTTCGTACATATCGGTCTTGCATATCGAACACGATGTGAGATCCTGGTTGGCATTATCGTCGTAGTACAAGAAGCAAAAATCCCAACATACGTCGATATTTTCGTACCCTAAACCCAAACCCGCGAGCATCTTATTCATGCCTGGAACCGTATTCGGTAGCATTTCCTCAATCTCTGGGTCCATAATATCTTTAGACAACCTTAAGTACTTTTCGCAAGCGACATTAGCTACTTTGTGCATCGTCTTGGTAGTCAAGAACTCAGCAAACCACTGGAGCATAGTCTTCGGCTTCTTACTATTCATTTTTATGTCTCCCATCTACATCAATTTGTAGAACTCCTTTGCCTCGGGACTTGGATCTTCGTTGCGCACCTCTCCCTCAACAAATCGACCCCAATATGCATCCACAACTAATTCTCTAAACGAAGTATCGGCATGAACCGGACTATCAACGTGAATACTAGCGGACGGTGATTCATGTACATACGATGTGGACACCTTGCTCGCCTTCTCTCCATGCAACACCCATATCCAATATTGATGCACAAACCCTGACTTATGAAGATGATCCTGTACTACGTTTCGATCAAAAAACTTTAAATTGATGCATCTCTGGCACGGGCACCTAATACGATTTCTTAGATCTAAGTAATCTCTCTGTTGTGATGCATATTGTATGAATTCACGAACCCCAACCACGTAATGTTGATTCAAATAACCAGTGTCACTATCTATCCTATCGTACATCCAAGATCTATCGGGACGATAATCCATTTCTAATCTAAGAAAATTAAAAATAAATTGTTACAATTAATTTCACCAATCAATATATTTATCATTTATATAAAAAAAATTAAAACACGAGTACATAGGAGCCAAGGCAATTAATACTTACTTGTTGTAGCGTAGAAAATACTTAGATCAAGTATTGTTTGCATACACACGCCCCTCGTTGCATTTACCGCAATATCTGAAACAAAAAAACATGAAAAAAAAAGTTAATAAATATGATCTTAATTGAGAAAAACTAAGAAAAAATAGTTATAACAAGTGGAAATCATGGATACCTTAGCAAGTGATGAATGTTGGAATGATTTCTCAAGTGGAATAGGAGGGGTATTTATAGGGAGGCTGACACTATTCTCGACCGAATTTCGGTCAGGAATAATAACAGTTACCGTTGTTATTACCGACCGAATTTCGGTCGGGAATAGTAATGGCCGACCGAAATTCGGTCAGCAATATTAGGGTTTAGGGTTTAGGGGTATTGGAGACCGGTTTTCGGTAGGGAATAATATTCATATTCTTAATTTCACAATTGCGCTCTCCATTTTAGATAAATCGTTGATTTAATGATCAAGTACATCAATATTAGTTATATATTACTGAAAACCTCAAAAAAAATTAGTTGCACGTTGATTAATCGTTTGAAACGTCGATTCATATTGTCACTTATAAATAGATTGGTATATGTAGATGCTAATAACGTAACTACTGACGATTATGTTAAACGTATGTTAATATATATATATATATATATATATATATATTAACAATTAGCCTCTCTGTACTGACGTTTGTAACAAATGTTAATCGCCAATTGTGAATACTCTATACTACGTATGATTAATGTATCTAAAACTCCAAACTACCTTAACTTCTATTCCGGTAATCTATACTAATTCATAATTAAAAGTACATTAAACTAACTAACTATTAGTGCAATTCATGTATTTAGTGAGATTCGATAGTTATACTTAACAAACCCATCAAGTTTTTCCAAAAGATCGAAAAAAAATAAAATTTACTATAATCGGTCGGGAAAAATATTCAATGTCATTACCGACCGATTTTCGGTTGGCATTTACGTTTATTCCCGACCGAAAATCGGTCGGGAATAATATTTAAACTTATTCTCGACCGAAAATCGGTCGGGAATACTATTCAAACTTATTCCCGACCGATTTCCGGTCGGGAATAATATTCATCTGGGCAGGAAAGTATTGTCGACCGAAATTTGGTCGGCAATTTTTGAAAATTTGGCGGGTTGGCTAAATTTTAAACTTTCCCGACTGATTTTCGGTCGGGAATACTCGAAAAAATTGGCGGGACTCGGTGGGAAATTCAAATTTGCCGAAAATTCAAATTTTTTAAACTTTTTCTATAAATACACTTCATTATTCTCCTCATTTTTTTCATCTACTTTACATTTTTTCTTCAACTTTCTCTTCATTTCAATTTTGTTTTTCTACAAACACAATTTATTATTTCATCTTCAAACACTTTTTTCTTTCAACTTCAAATCTAAATTTTTCACTTCTTTCTTCAACTTTTAAATAATCAAACACTTATTTAATTTTTTTTTGTTTTAGATTGAGCAATGAATCCAAAATTTAATTGTTCATCTAAAACAGAATAAAGCTAAAGAATATTTTAAAATATTTGAAAATAGTAAAAAAAAAATCTGGTAATTATTACCAGAATATTATTTTTTTATTCTGATGAGTTTTATTTCCCACCGATTTTCGGTCGCGAATAATATAAATATTATCCACGACCGCAAAATCCCAAGCCGACCGAACTTCGATCGGGAAAGTATTTCCGACCGAACTTCGATCGGGAAAGTATTTCCGACCGAAGCAATGCCGACCGGCCCGTCCCGACCGATTTTCGGTCGGGAAAATGTCATTCCCGACCGAAAAAGTGTCATTTCCGACCGACTTTGCGGTCGGGAATAACCCGGAAATCCTATAGTGTATATAGACGTATCATTGCCGTACCGGTATCAGCTGTTTTTAAAAAATATCGTATCGGCGTATCCGTACCGTATTATACCGGTACCGCCGTATCCAAACCCGTGCAACATAGTTATTATGTCTTGGACAATCCGAAGGTCCCCTCATAAAGCGTGATTTTGCCCCATGCGACGTTACTTTCTACCACAATCATTATTACAACTCCAACATCCCTTCACTTTATCTGTAATTCAACTCATCAAAAAAAAATAAACTTTATCTGTAATTCTCTTCCTGCTTGAGCATGTGTCTGTTTGTTTCGCCACTTTTGATGTGCCACAAGCTTTCCACCAAACACATGAGTTGTATTATATACTCCTATTAGTTACTTATTTTAACCGCTTCTCTCTTTCAGTAGTTCCTAATAATTAGGACTTAGATAATTAGAAAAAAATAGTAATACTTTTATATGAAAAGATTATAAATCGTTTAACATTTTAGTATTATATTGTGATCGGTGAGTTGTGGAGTTTGAGATACTGTAAATCATAGTCTTCTATGATCCAACTATATTAGTTGGCCATGTGAATTAGTATTAACTTAAGTAGTCATCTTACTATAATTGTAAAAGACACTCATCAATTTATTCAATAAAAGTTCTTAAGCACCCGAGTTAGTTATAGACGAACTGGGTACTTAAAACAAATTATAGCGTCTTTTAGTTTCGTATTGCACGGTCTTACATTGTTCGTATATTGCTAGGCAACAATAACTCATCCCGAAAAAACAAGAAGTATGTACACATATATGTGGGTATGTATGTGTAGAATTAGTGTTTCAAATTAATTGACGTACCAAATAAATATTTTTGTATTGTCATCCCATATACAGCGAAAGCTGGCCTGGTTATTTCTCCTAAAATATATAGTCAGGAAACTTTAAACCTCTTTATGTTGTTACTGAAGTTGGGACTATTAATACTTAGAACTTTTTTGTAAAGATAATATATATTATATTTATGAATTGAGCTAATTATGAACTAATCATATGATCGTCGTCGTATCTATCGTAAAATATTGAACAATACGTGCGGAATTATTTAAAAAGATATATACCCATCTTGGTGCTGGATTTTGAATGGACATCTACAGAATCTCCTAGAAATAAGTGTAATTGATATGGATATAGTAAAACAAAAATAGGATTCGAGGCTCAGTGCTTAGGTTGCTCTACCAATGTTGTGTTATTTGTTTTACTTGCTTGATTTCAAATATTTATGTTAATAGACCATAACTTAAGGTTGGATTTGTGAGGTGTTTCATCAAAATATGCTCCTATTATAAGTGACAAAAATGACCCATACTTTCGTGTTTGACTTTGCTCTGTTAAACACAACTCATAATGCAGAAATCATCACACAATTGATTAGTACAAATTAAAAAAAAAAAAAAAAACGAATGTTTCATTGATTTACACCCCGAAAAAATAAAAGGGGGACTGCAGTTGGGATTGAAACTTAACATTGACCAACATAATCATGCGCGACAGATGATAACAGGCTAAAAAACAAAGACCAAAAAGCATTATAAGTTTAAATTGCGATCGCCATACAATTTACGTACAGATAAAGAAAATTGCAGGGGAATACAGAGAATGTTTATGTACTAGTGCCAAATGAAAATCAACTCTTAGTATATCAAAAAAAGAAAACTTAATAAACACTGGTCTCCTACTGGTGGATTGTAGTAAGGTTATGTATTCTACAGTATTGTTTGCTTTCTGGTTGATGGGACTTTTTCAAAATTTGGTCATCTGATGTGTAAACGACCATTTTTATTTTTTTGGTCTTTTATCTACGATAAGTTCCATTATGAGTTATTTTTAAATGAATACTCTTTTTCTTTTTTGCCGAAAATATGTCAAATGACTTGCACGAAATGTAAAAAATTTAATATGGGACGGGATACTAGATTTAAGACATCACACGCCAGGCATATGTTTTGTTAGAAAAAATTGTATTCTAAAGAACCAAAAGTGAACTCGCCAGACACTAAATGATCAAAATTGATCCTCCGTAGAGGTTGGACTCAATGCCCAACGGAGAAGTCAGAATCAATTGCAACGAATTACCACGACTGAGTTGTGAGAAAATGTGAAATTGTGTTAATATAATTTTGATGCATCATATAAAGTATGAATGCAATGTCTTTTCCTTTAGTGAGTGTCTAATTTGATGTAAGGTAGACTATTCAACTTTTCACAGGGAAAAAATGTAAGTATTTTTCATGATCACTTTAAAATAGTTTTATCAAGATACACGAATTGTTCATTGGATATATATGCTAATGATAATTCCATCAACCTCCCCGAACTATTTAGATTAGGCATTTTTTTAGCATATATCGGTTGAGCAAGTAGAAACTATTAGTGTTTGCGCTATTTGTCCCATTTTCCAGTCTTCGACGGTTTTTTCCCAAAGTTGCTAGAAAATTATATAGATTTTGAATAGAATCTTCTCCTCACCGAGATGGTTCCGATGGTGTCGTAAAATTCAAAGCTATTACACAACAATTAATTTTTTTTTCAATACACTTAAATTAATTTTCGTGTAATAATTTTGAATTTTACGACACTCTCACCAGCATTGGATCCAACTCGTCGATGGAAAGATTTTGGTTAAACTTCAAAGGGACTATTCCATTAAACCCTTTGAAGTATGGTCACTGTATGGGTTCAAGGTCAGATCTTTATTTTCAGACTAAGTGGGTCTAAACTTTGGTAGTTTGTGCGAATTGCTCCATTTTCTACTTTTCGGCAATTTTTCAATAAAAAATCGTCGAAAAAATTATTTAAAGTTTGACAAGAATCTTCCCTTGACGAGACGGTTCCGATGGTAGTGATGGTGTTGCAAAATTCAAAGTTATAACATGAGAATTTTAATTTAAGTTCAATACAATTAAATTAATTTTTTCGTGTATTAACTTTGAATTTTGCGACACCGTCGCCATCATCGGAACCGTCTCGACGAGAGGAAGATTCTCGTCAAACTTTAAATAAATTTTTCGACGATTTTAGGTCTAAGTCTAATATCTAAAAGTTAGACCTCACTAAGTCTAAAAATAAAGATATGACATTAAACCCATAAAGTGCCTATAGTTTGGGGGTTTTGGTGGAATAATTCCAACTTCAAATGACTTTTTCAACACTTTTTGGTCGAAAAACGAAAATAAGGCAAATCGCATAAATACCAATTCTCATCCAATGTAAAAAAAAAAGGTTATGACTCTACTTGCATAACTGCTATGGTTGGGGTTTGGTGAGATAAGCCATGAATCACATTACTCATGTGAAACAGTCATGTCGCTATTGAATCTAGAATCTTATTTAATGTTATACACGTGGAATGATGGAATGAATTTTAAGATAATTTTTGAATTTAGTCACTAAGAAATCGCAAATACTTTTTGGTTCTCACAAGGAAATCATGATCATTAGGCTATATTCTTATACTAAAGAAATTGATCACTAGGTTGGTGCCCCATAGAAGTGAAGGAAATGTATGATGTGCAACATGTTGCACAACCTCCCCTCTCAGAGAGGGGTGGGTTTCACAAATATTGGGCTCGCATGGGACCCACCCCTCTATGAAAGGGGAGGTATACAAATTCATTGAACTATTTTATGTGACCGCGAGGTTGCCGCAACTAAGAAAATATTTCCTTAATTATTCTCGAACTTATGTGGTACTAATAAGTAATACCCAACTCTAGTTACAAGTAATCGTGTATTTACATCAAGAGTATTCAATGTACCATGTCGACTCATTCCACTTAGTATACAGTCATTTCAGTGCTTAGCTGGTTAATATTTTTGATAGAATTGATATTAAACTACTTGCTGTAACTCGATAGCATTTGAAATGATTTGAACAATAGGCGTGGCCTGTTCTTAACTTGATTAAACCAACAACTGCACTGAGACACTGTAACTTCAATTAGAGTGTCATAATTCGTGCTGGTGTGACAATTTACCGTTATGTAACAGTTTAGACATAAAGTGCTTTACCACTAGTTAAAATAGTATCATACGTTGCTTGTCTTTTTCCTTTTCCTCTTCTCAACATCATTTCTGCACCAACTGCAGTCAGTTTTAGCTGTTGTTTAAGAACAAATTAAAATTCACTGGATAACTGAGTTCCACGTGCTTAGTACGTCAGCGCTCGTGCCAAAAAAGCGGAACTATAATCTTCACAAATAAATGTGCTTTTTGGCTTAGTATAATAATTTAAATTAAATGAAAGCTGAAACTCACAAAAGCATTTAATATTTTAAGAACCGCAAAAAAATTGAAAAGTACACAAAACAAGAAGCTTAATTTCATTAATGGTTCAAAGTTTGCAAACTACAACAAAGTACTTATAAAAAGGTTGTTTAATTTGATCAAAAGCCTCTATAGATTACAACAAAGCAAGGCAAAATAGCCTTGGGACTAAAAACATACAACTCATCCAAATTCGAATAAACTCCCACTGCTCCTGCCACCGAGTCGTAATCCTCTGTACTCCCGTCGGGGTTTTTCTTGACTCTCCCTGCAATCACCCGACAAACTAGCATTGCCCTTTTTCCGTCATCTAATGCCACCATGGCGTTGTCATGCGCTTTTCCACTAGTCGCGGTCGTCAATATACCTATCCATTATTAATACAATACTTTAATAAGTAATTAAGGACACATGAGATGAATCCTACTAGCTCGTTAGATGAGACGAACAATGAATATTGTATTATTAGTTATCACCTTTTGGTGACACTTCTGAAGTGACCTTGAACCCGTTTTTAATAATGCTACAAACGCTACAACTTGGAATCGAGTTGCACAAATTGGACGAGCCGTTTAGGCCCAGCGAGCACCTCAACGTGGTGCAATGGAACCTCAGTAGCTCGTTGCCGTCAGCCAGACACCGAGGATGTTTTTTAGGCAGCCTGGTGGCTTTGGTCTTGATGGTGTCCCTATACTCTTCAAATTTCGAGATCGTCTTAGGGGTATTTTGGACTTTTAATATCCGGTCTATCTTACAAACCGGGGCTTGTTTCTTCAGCCAACTTGATTGAAATATGATCTCCACTATGTTCTTGCTTGTGTCCTCAGGACCAAGTTCAGACACTGTTATAAAAAGTTGACCATATAATAGAGGAGATTAGTATAATATAGTTTAGTAAATAATGTCTCACTTAAGAGAGTAATTTATTTCTTCAAGTTGGTTTGAAATAGTGTGTGATTTTGTGCCTTCTTGAGAAGCATGTAAGTCAACAATAACATACATATATGTCATTTATGAAATGTTGGGAAAAGAGACCGAAGTGAGATATTACGCTAAACCAGGCTAATATTACGGGATAACCAATTATAAATTAACAAAGAAGACCAAATGTGACAATTTAGAGAATTCTTTTATCATTTTTCATTAACTACTAGGTATTGAAGTACTCACCTTCAAAATTTTAAGCAAATAAAAAGTTTGACTGGGAAATTTAGGAACCTATTTTTATTTTTCTACTGAAAGACTGATATGATACAAAAGGGACTATTAGACCTGAACCCCTGAAGTTTCATCTAATCATAGAATATGCATCCTGTTTTCAACACCTAATTAGAAACACCCTAAATCTTATTTAATATGTGGAGTTATAACACTTATTGAACTTGAAGTTTTTCTACAAATATTTGAACCTCGAGGTAAACCGCTAAAGGGCACATTAATAGACCAAATGTCATTTGACCAAATGTAATACAAAATAGACAAATGGCCCCTTATAAAAAGATCAATAGGAAAACTACCCCCATCTGTATGTAAAATAGGCATAATGGTCCTTCTACACGAGCCTACTTTGCAACATATAAAACACACATGTGTAATTCGTCTGTTATTAGTAATGAATGTGTCTATTTAACATAATGCACGAAATAATGTACACTTTTGTAAATACAAAAGGTAATGTGCCTATTTCACAAAAACAAAATAAGGTCATGAACATGATAGTACCTGCATGCCTGACTGACTGATGAAGCTCCAAACTCTCAGCCTTGCTAAAAACCTCACCACATTGTGCACAACAAGCTCTCAACGAACTCGGGTCCCTCGTCGTGGACCCGAGCACCGGATCCACCACCATTCGGCACTCGTAACAACCCGACAGCTTCCTAAACGGCATGTTTCTAAATGATCCAGATATAGAGGGAGAGTTAGAAGAACATGAAGAAGAATTCGAAATCACCCCATTAACTTCACTTAAATTACTGGAAGACCCCATAAGAATCACTCCCTTCTTCTTTTGTGGCTCTTCGGGAGGAGAACCCTCGGGCCTGTGCACCACTTTAGTATTGTTGCAAAGTGATGAACCCGAATAGTAATAACACTTCATTTTCTTGTTTTTGCTGTTGTTGTCCATTTCTTCAAGTGTTGTTATTTGCTCTGTTTTCCCCTGTTTCTTGCTTTTTTGTTCACTGTTTGGAAGTGCGTCTTCTTGTTTAAGCTTCTGCTTTTGCTTTTGTTGTTGGCTTTTCTGCTTTTGAGAAGGAGGTGATTCTTGTTGTTGTTGTGGTGGTGGTGGTGGTGGTTGGATTTGGAGGTACTTGCAAGTGAAGAGGCTTCTGACGGCGGCCCATGAGTGTGGTTTCTCTTGTTTTTTAGGAAGTTGGTGGTGGTGGTGGTGTTTCTTCTCTTTGGTTTGGTGTTTTTCTCTGGTTTTGGCCATTGGAGTTATAGAAGAAAAAAGGGATTTGTTGTGTGTGTTAATAGTGAGTGAAAAAGTAATGTTTGAGCAACATGAGCTTTTTACATGAAGTAAGTGGGGTAAAAGGTAGAGATGCCCTCTCTTTTATAATTAACTTTTACAATGAACTTAGATTTGAGTGTAATGTGGTCCTTAAAATACATTTTATATTTTTATGGCATGTGGGGTGGGGGTGTACTAGAAAATGTAATGAAATAACTTTAGGGGGCATTGTAGATGTACAATGTACCACTTTAATCTTGAGTTTAAACAGAACAAAATTAATATATGGTTCTGATGAGATTTAGTTAGAAATGACTGGTTCAAATTTCCTATCACGACTTTATTAAAAAACACTAAGTGTCAAATGTAACCAAATGGATTATAGTTTATGCATACTTGGATATCTTCGTTGCTGACATGATACTTGGATATCAAAGTCTCATTAAACTTAAGTCTTGAATCGTGTTTCGATCGAGTTATTATACCTACTTAAAAACTCTGCGCACGGCTAGGTTAGGTTTGGCTTGACGTATGTCACCTGATTCCCAAGTTATAAAGGTGTTATGACTGCAAATAAGTGATCGAGTTTCTGCTTGATCTCAGCTTAAATAGTTCTATGTTGAAATGACATGCTTCTATGCAGAATAAATGGACTTGTTGTCTAAACAACAGTGAGTTAGAGAAATGAAGTGAAAAAAGTGGAATTGACGTACCTTGTTCTAATTTGGTGGCGGGGGTGTTGGGCGGCATTATTTAATTGTTGGGTGGCATTATTTTTAATTAATAATAAGTGCAACATTATTTCCTTCTAAGTGCAGCATTAAGAAAGTGTTGGACGGTGCACTATGATTAAAAATATTGCCTTTTATGTTTGAAATTCAGCTATAAATTGCAGGCCATTCTTCAGTATTTCGATCATCCCAACGAAAAACATACAATTCTTCTTTTATTAAGTGTAATTAATATATAAAGAGTGTTGTTAGTGTGTTGTAAGTGTAAGGTAAAAATAGAGAGTTTGTGCGACTTTACTACGTTAAAAGTCGGAGAGTTGTAATTCCTATTTTACACTCATAATGAAGTTCTTCTACCTTGCCCATGGTTTTTCACCCTAAAGTAATTTAGGGTTTTCCACGTAAAATCTGTGAGTCATTTATATTTTCGTCTTTCATTTATTGCCGTATTTTTCGCTCTATCAGAAGGGTCCACTTTACAACAAGTGGTATCAGAGCTTCGGTTCATATCTGGGGTCTCGATGATATCTGTGGGTGTCGTGCTGAAATTATTTTTCAGTGACGGTGGTACGTGATAGAAGCAAATCTTGCGGAAAGATGGGTGTCTTGCGGCGATCGGCGACATGCCGGTGGAAATCACAGATGATACGAAGTGGAACGAGATGGACGGCAACGCTATCGCAAATATTCACATGGCGTTAGGTGATGGCGTGTTGTCAAGCGTTGAGCAGAAGAGGACAGCTAAGGAGATATGGGACCATCTCAACAAGCTGTATGAGGCGAAGTCCCTACACAACAAAATTTTCCTTAAACGAAAATTGTACACACTAAGGATGGCGGAATCTACCCCGGTAACTGAGCACCTCAATGTTTTAAATACTCTATTTTCTCAATTAACATCGTTGAGTCATAAAATAGAAGTGGTTGAACGTGCTAAAATTCTGCTGCAAAGTCTGCCCGATTCGTATGACCAGCTTGTCATCAACTTAACAAATAATGTCCTCACGGATTATTTGGTCTTCGACGAAGTTGCAGCCGCTATTCTGGAAGAAGAGAGTCGGCGCAAGAACAGAGAAGACAGGGAGGCAGGTTCGCAACAAGCAGGTGCCTTGTCAGTGACAAGAGGGAGAACGACGGAGCGCGGTGCAAGTGGGAGTAAAAAACAGGGGAGATCCAAGTCAAAGACCAAGGGCAGTTGTTGGCACTGTGGCAAGAAAGGTCACTTGAAGAAAGACTGTTGGAATCTTAAGGATTCGAACAAGAAGAGTTCTAATCCTCAGGGGAACGTTGCTAGCACTTCAGATGATGGTGATGTACTATGCTGTGAAGCAGCAACAGCTATTCGAGGTATGCGTGGCTTAGATGATGTATGTCTTATTGATTCAGGAGCTAGTTTTCATATGACTCCCCGGAGGGAGTGGTTTCATGAGTATACACCGATCTCTGGAGGATCTGTGTATAGCTGTAAAAATGAGCCTTTGAAAGTTGTTCACATCGGTACGATCAAACTGGAGATGCATGACGGAATTGTTCGGACCATTCGAGATGTCCGACACGTGGAGGGATTATGCAAGAATTTGTTGTCTTATGGACAACTAGATGATCTTGGTTGTGAGGTTAGGTCGCGAAACAAGATCATGAAAGTTAAAAGGGGTGTGCTTGTACTGATGAAGGCGGACAAGATTGTCGAAAACTTATACATGGTACAGGGGAGGGCTCTGCAAGTGGGAGAAGCGTCAGTGGCTTCATCTGAGTCGATTGAGAAATCATCAATGATTTGGCATCAGCGGCTCGGACATATGTCGGAACAAGGCATGAAGGTTCTTGCAGAGAAGAAACTACTTCCGGGCCTCACAAAGGTATCTTTAGCTTTTTGTGATCATTGTGTTGTTGGCAAGCAACATCGTATAAAGTTTAGTAGTTCAGATTCTAGATGTAAAGTCATTCTAGAATTGATTCACTCTGACGTGTGGCAAGCACCAGTACTATCCCTGTGTGGTGCAAAGTATTTTGTGTCTTTTATAGATGATTATTCTAGAAGATGTTGGGTGTACATGATCAAGAGTAAGGCCGAGGTGTTCTCGATGTTCAAGACGTACAAAGCGCTGGTGGAACTGGAATCTGGAAAAAAGATCAAGTGCCTTAGATCTGACAATGGAGGGGAATATACTGGCAAGGAGTTTGAAGACTTCTGTAAAGAAGCTGGGATTAAGAGGCAGTTTACTATGGCATACGCTTCGCAGTAGAATGGGATGGCAGAGCGGATGAACAGAACCTTGTTGGATAAAACAAGAGCCATGATGCAGGATGCAGGCTTAGAAAAGTCGTTCTAGGCAGAAGCAGTCAATACCGTCTGTTATGTGGTAAACCGATCTCCGTCAACAGCACTGGGGCTGAAAACACCGATGGAGGTGTGGACAGGTAAACCAGTTGATTATTCTAATCTCCATGTATTTGGGAGTCCCGCTTATGTTATGTTTAATACTCAAGAGAAAACAAAGTTGGACCCAAAATCCAGGAAGTGTTTGTTCTTAAGGTATGCTAAAGCAGTGAAGGGGTATCACTTGTGGGACCCCACTGCCCACAAGATTGTTGTAAGCAGGGATGTTATCTTCACGGAAGATAAGAAAGGAAATAATAGCAGCACAGAGGAAGATCCATAAACTACGACAGTAGTAGTTGAGAAGGATGCCGAGCAGGAGGGTTCTGCTGAACCAGAGCATGAACCTGAGGAGACAACGGAGTCTGGAGTCTCGGGGATACGTCGATCGACACGTGTTAAGAGACCAACAGGCTGGCACACAGACTTTTCAATGGAGAACAATGTTGTGTACTGTCTTTTAACTGAGGACGGGGAGCCATCAACTTTCCAGGAAGCAATGAGTAGTTCAGGTGCAGCTCAGTGGATGGCAGCAATGCAGGAGGAAATCGAAGCACTCCATAAGAATAAGACGTGGTAACTTGTGTCTCTACCACAAGGAAGGAAACCCATTGGCAACAAATGGGTGTACAAAATCAAACGTAACAATGATGACCAAGTGAAGAGGTATCGTGCACGATTGGTGGTGAAAGGATATGCTCAGAAAGAGGGGATTGATTTCAACGAAATATTTTCCCTGGTGGTCCGAATGACAACTGTGCGGGTGGTTCTGGCGATGTGCGCTACATTTGATTTACATCTTGAACAATTAGATGTAAAGACGACTTTTCTTCATGGTGATCTTGAAGAAGAAATTTACATGCTCCAACCAGAAGGATTTATTGAAGAAGAAAAAAAGAACTTGGTTTGCAGGTTGACCAAATCTTTGTACGGTCTCAAACAAGCGCTGAGGTGTTGGTACAAAAGATTTGATTCATTCATAATGAGCCTTGGATACAACAGGCTGAATGCAGATCCTTGTGCATATTTCAAGAGATCTGGTGATGACTTTGTTATTTTACTGTTGTATGTTGGTTTCAGGCCCCAATAAAGCTCGTATTGAAGAATTGAAGGCTAAACTGGCTAGGGAATTTGAAATGAAGGACTTAGGACCAGTAAACAAGATTCTAGGGATGCAAATCCACCGAGAAATAAATAGCAGGAAGATTTGGCTTTCTCAGAGTAACTATCTGTTAAAGATTTTGCGGCGGTTCAGTATGCAAAGTTGTAAGCCAATCTCTACCCCTCTTCCTGTTAATTTCAAGTTATCCTCAAGTATGTGTCCTAGCAGTGAAGAAGAGAGGAAGGAGATGTCTCAAGTACCGTATGCATCAGCAGTGGGAAGTCTAATGTTTGCTATGATATGTACTAGACTAGACATTGCACATGCAGTGGGAGTGGTTAGTCGATACATGGCGGATCCGGGAATAGAGCATTGGAGTACAGTAAAGAGAGTTCTGAGATACATTCAGGGAACCTCAGATGTTGCATTATGTTATGGAGGATCGAGTTTTACAGTCAAGGGCTATGTTGATTCTGACTATGCAGGTGATCTTGACAAAAGCAAGTCCACGACAGGATATGTGTTTACTCTTGCTGGAGGTGCAGTGAGTTGGGTTTCAAAGTTACAGTCAGTTGTTGCGACATCAACAACGGAGGCTGAATATGTGGCAGCTACGCAGGCCAGTAAAGAGGCGATTTGGTTGAAAATGGTTCTGGAGGAACTCGGGCACAAATTATAGAGTATTTCTCTGTTCTGTAACAGTCAGAGTGCGTTGCATCTTGCAAGGAATCCAGCGTTTCATTCCAAGACTAAGCATATTCGGGTCAAGTATCACTTTGTTCGTGAGAAAGTCGAGGAGGGTAATGTGGATGTGCAGAAGATTCACACTAAAGATAGCATAGCTGATTTCATGACAAAGAGTGTTATTGCTAACAAGTTTGTTCAATGCCGGTCCTCGTGTGGTCTGGTAAAAACGTAAGCAACATGAAGGACGAGGTAGAAAGAATGGTGTGAAGATCTGATTAGTCCCTAATCAAATCTTCAAGTGGGAGATTGTTGGGCGGCATTATTTAATTGTTGGGTGGCATTATTTTTAATCAATAAGTGCAGCATTATTTCCTTCTAAGTGCAGCATTATTTCCTTCTAAGTGCAGCATTAAGGAAGTGTTGGACGGTGCACTATGATTAATAATATTGCCTTTTATGTTTGAAATTCAGATATAAATTGCAGGCCATTCTTCAGCATTTCGATCATCCCAACCAAAAACATACAATTCTTCTTTTATTAAGTGTAATTAATATATAAAGAGTGTTGTTAGTGTGTTGTAAGTGTGAGGTAAAAATAGAGAGTTTGTGCGACTTTACTACGTTAAAAGTCGGAGAGTTGTAATTCCTATTTTACACTCATAGTAAAGTTCTTCTACCTTGCCCGTGGTTTTTCACCCTAAAGTAATTTGGGGTTTTCCACGTAAAATGTATGAGTCATTTATTTTTCCGTCTTTCATTTATTGTCGTATTTTTCGCTCTATCTGAAGGGTCCATTTTACAACAGGGGTTTCTATTTTGGGAAAGATACGGAGCGTTTATAGGAGGTTAGATCATTGATTATTTGTGCCTAAAAATTGAAACGAAACTCTAGGAAACGATATATTTTTGGATGTCAAATGGTTGTGAAAGTGTAAGATGTTCTGTTATCAATGTTGGATAGATGTTGTGCCAACATCCAGAGGACAACATTGAAGTGAGAAACATTCTTAACCTGAAACATGGTTCTGAAATTCGAGAATATGAGTAAAGTGTTCTGGATTAAATGTTGGATGTATGTTGAGCCAACATCCAAATGACAACATTGAAACCAGAAACTATTCTGTCAATCTGTCTTGAACTACTTTATTTTAGTTTTACCTTTATTCACCTATTAATCAAGTTCTACTATTTTAGTTCCCTTTGTTTATGTCCAGGAACATCTCTTAATCATAAGGAAAAGCATTACAAGTTTCCTAAGTTGAAGTTTCCACAATTCACGAGGAGAACGCATGCACTTTCAAAGATGGAAAGTTTTGGAGTTCAAGTGCAACTAGGAATCTTTCTAAGATCAACTCTGAATTTAAGAAGGCGTATTTCCTTATTAGAACTCAATATAATAAAGAAAACTATTATTCAAGAAGGAGATCAAGTTCAAGAAGGAAAAAATAGTTCAACTAGGAAACAACATAAGTTACCAAATATGTGTACAACACACCTTGGAGATCAAGTTTGAAGAAACCTATATATAGGGTTTGAAGTACATCAAGATTCACAAGAAACAATAGACCTAATTAACCCGTAGAGAGTATATCTTTAGCATTTTTGGTGTGTTTCTTGCTTTGCAAAGTTTGTGAGTTTTCGAGTTAAGTCTAGGACTAGATTTAAGAAATTCTTGTCTGCTTTGTTGAGTCCGATCTACAAAAGAGCAAGAGTGATTTTGTGGTGAGGAACATATTTGTTAAACCTATGTGGTTATTTTGCCGTAAGGCTAGATGGTTGATTATTTATAATAAATCATTGAAAATCTATTTTCTTGTGTTCTTTAATTCCGCTGCACAATATACTCTATCAAAAAGATTGTTTAAGATCAAGTTAAGGCAACGCCAGCTTAACTTGAGCTTTGAAAGTTGTATCAATCCCGATCCAATAATTTCAATTGGCGTCAGAGCCAAGCACCGATTTCACTGGTGTTTGGAGGTGATACAACACGATGGATCAATCCTAATTCTGGCAGACTCCCAGTCTTGGAAGGATCCATCAATTATGCTTACTGGAAGAACAGGCTCAGAGTTCACATCAAATCCATTGACATGCAAGCATGGGATGCAGTCCTTGATGGATATTCTGTCTCAAAGATTGAAAGCGACAGAGATGCAGATATTGTACCAAAACCGAAGTCACAATGGACAGCAAACGAGGTAACACTGTATAACTACAATGAGAAAGCTCTTAATGCTATTTTTAGTTATGTTACCAATCAGATGTTTAAGTTAATTCAGAACTGCACCACATCTAAATCTGCTTGGGATATCCTTGAACTTCATTGTGAAGGAGATATTGTAGTTAGAAACTCTAAACATATACAATTGCTTAAAGATTTTGAAAAACTTGAGATGGGTGATGATGAGAGTATTGATAGTTATTTTGAGAAAATCCTTAACATTACAAATCAATGTGAAAATCTAGGATTTCCTGTTTCAAATCAAACTATGGTTTATAAAACTTTTAGATCTTTGTCACCTAGATTTTCTCTCAAGAGAATTGCTATGGGAGAGAAGAGATATTTCCAATATGGATTTCAATCCTTGTTAAACACTCTTAGAGAATTTGAGCTAGAATTCCCTGCTAGAACTGCCAAACAACAAGCTATTGCTTTGTTAGGCACCAATTATCTAAATCATGAGAGTGAGGATGGGGATGAAATTATTTCTTCTAACTATGGAAATATTAGCAAGGAACTCAGTAGGTTGAACTTTAAAGATAAATCTAAAGAGAAACAACCTGACAATACTTCCACTGGATATAGAAAATTGCCTCCCAAATTTGTTAAATATTTGGCAACAAAATCTAGTCCAGAAGAAATTGAAAAGTTTAAAACTACTCAATGTTATGAATGTAAAAGTTATAGTCATATTGTTGTTGAATGTGCTAACACCCTCCACAAGAAGGGAAAGTCTCATTGGGTTTGTGTAGATGATTTTAATGAAGAAGATTATAACTATGGATCAAGTGTTGATACTGAAGAAAGCTTTGAAGATATTCACACAGCTGCGCTATTCACTCAAGTCAACTGGGTAGAAGAAGACCTCCAGAACTGCTACGGGTCCCAATGTTGCTCCAACATCCATGACTCAACATCAGAACATGAGACTTTCTTTGGGAATTGGAATGAATATGATACTAATTTTAATCTCAATTCTTTGTGTGATAATGATGAATCTAACTTTGAATATTTTCATGGCTCAGTTGATCTAGATGAAGAGTATTACTTTGAAGGAGAAATGTCCCAGGAGGAAATCATTGAAGACTTGAAGTCTACTTTTCATAATCTTCTGAAAGAAAATCAGAAACTCACCAAGAAGAATGAAGCTCAAAGACTGGAGATTGATGGACTGAAGAAACTGACGAGGTTGTATGAAAGAGACATTGACAAGATAGAAGCTGAACTAAAAGAGGTAAAAGGAAAGCTTGAAAAAGATAATCAGATCATTGCCAAGTGGAACTTAGATACTAGATCTAAAGATAATTGCTACCTTGCTCACGAAGAAGCACATTGCTTTCATGCTAAAGTTGATGATGTTGTTCTCTAGCATAAGAAGCTAGGACATGTTCACTATAAGAACCTTGAGAAATTACAGAAGGTTGATGCAGTAAGAGGCTTATCAAAGATATCCAGTATAGGTAAAGTTGTATGTGGGGACTGCCTGAAGGGTAAGCAAACTAAAGCTAATCATACACCCCTCCAGGTACAAAGTACAATTCCTAGGACTGGTAAGTATTTTGAATTATTACACATAGATCTTATGGGTCCTATTGAGGTGAGCATCTTAAGTGGTAAGAGATATGCCTTTGTTATTGTAGATGATTTTTCTAGATATACATGGGTTAAGTTTCTTGAAGAAAAATCTTATGCATTCAACACATTTAGGATCTTACATGCTAGCATCAAAAATCTGCATGGTTCCTCTGTTTGTAAGATTAGGTCTGATCATGGGAAAGAATTTGAAAATGCTAGTTTCGGTGATTTCTGTGATAAGAATGGAATTTTCCATGAATTTTTAGCACCTAAGACACCTCAGTAAAATGGGATAGCTGAGAAGAAAAATAGGATACTTCAAGAGATGGCCAGAGTTATGCTTAATGCTAGAAACTTATCTAAAAAAACTATGGGTTGTAGCTTTAAATATTGCATGTCATATAAGTAATAGGGCTTACCTTAGACCTGGTACAAATATGACACCATATGAAATCTTGAAGGGTTTGAAACCAAATATTGCTCATTTTCATGAATCTGGATGTGATTGTTGCTTGTTGAATGATAGAGACTATCTAAGTAAATTTGATCCAAAAAGTGAAAAGTGCATATTTGTTGGTTATTCTGTGAATAGTTCTGCTTTCAGGGTCTATAATCCAAGATTGTAGATTGTTCAAGAATCAGTAAATATAGTGTTTGATGATTCTACATTTGATACACGTACTGATGAAGTTACTATCTCTGATGTTGCCCCAACATTGGAAATAGAAATTGTCCCAACATCAGGAGCAGAAGCTGGAGACACTAAATTTGAGACTGGTTCTAATGTTGAACTGACACCTGCTGCTGTTAGGCCAACATCCCCACAGTCCAATTCAGAGGAGACATTGTTGATGAACCTAGGAGAGATCCCCCTACTAGGATTCAAAAGGATCATTCAGATTCACAAGTGATAGGTGAAATCACTGGACGCATGAAGACTCGCAACAAAGACAGGGTAAACTATAAAAATATGGTAAGGTTGTGTGTCTGTATGGTTTCCACTTGCAATATGAATAATGCTTCCTGTTTTGTTTATAATATTGAACCTAAGAATGTGACTGAAGCTCTTAAAGATAATAAATTGATAAATGCTATGCAAGATGAACTATTGCAATTCACCAAAAATCATGTTTGGAATCTAGTGCCTAGACCCTCTAATGTTAATGTTATAGGAACGAAGTGGATTTTCAAGAACAAAACTAATGAAGACGGTGTAATTGTAAGAAACAAAGCTAGGTTTGTTGCACAAGGTTATACTAAGGTAGAAGGGATAGATTTTGATGAGACATTTGCTCCAGCAGCTAGGATAGAATCTATTAGATTACTTCTTGCTATTGCATGTTATCTTAAGATTAAGCTCTACCAGATGGATGTGAAAGGTGCCTTCTTAATGGTTTGATAGACAAAGAGGTGTATGTTGAACAACCTAAAGGTTTTGCTGATCCTAAATATCCTAACTATGTGTATAAACTTGAGAAAGCTTTGTATGGTTTAAAACTGGCACCAAGAGCTTAGTATGAAAGACTAACAGAAGTTTTGCTAAGTCTAGGGTTCAATAAAGGAGATGGAGATAGAACCTTGTTTATTCTAAGAAAGAGTTCTGATATTTGTATTGCTCATATTTATGTGGATGTTAATGTATTTGGTTCTACTAACAAGTCTACTCTACACAAGTTTGTTGAGTCAATGACAGGAACATTTGAGATGAGCATGATTGGAGAACTGAATTACTTTATGGGATTGCAAGTGAAGCAACTGGAGAATGGTATGTTCTTGAACCAGGAGAAATATGCAAGGAACCTGGTAAAGAGATTTGAGCTACATGAGTCAAAACCTTGCAAAACTCCCATGTCTTCTTCTATGAAGATTACTAAGGATGGCATTGGAGACAATGTTAACCCAACATTATACAGATATATGATTGGTAGTCTTCTGTATCTTTCTGCCTCTAGACCAGATATTATGTTTTCTGTTTGTGTTTGTGCTACGTACCAAGCTGATCCAAAGCAATCTCACTTGATTGTTGTGAAGAAAATATTAAGATATATATATATATATATATATATATATATGGAACTTCATCTTTGGGCATTTGGTATTCTTTTGATACAAATACAAATCTTGTTGGTTTTAGTGATTCTGATTAGGCATGTGATGTAGATGACAGGAAATCCACAAGTGGGGGCTGTTTTTATTTGGGAAACAATCATGTTTCATGGTATAGCAGGAAACAGAATTGTGTGTCATTATCTATGGCTCTATTGACGGATTATTTGACTGGGGAAAATACTACAATGCCACAAGCCATGTATTGTCCATCTCACTACCAATGTCGTCAAGATTGGGTACAAGCACCTCTGGAACAGCAAGTTCAACTTCTGGATGCTTAAACAACCACACCTTTTCCTGCGCCTCTGCGCCTTCCATTCATCTGCGGTTAGCGAGAACACAGAATGAATCTGAAAATATAGTTACTGGCAGTTGTGTTACCCAGCTTGTATGGCTTAAAAAACACATGTTGTTGGACTATAGGTTAGATAGTGATACACTCCTCATGTTTTGTGACAATCTTAGTGCCATTAGTATCTCGTGGAATCGTGTTCAACATTCTATGACTAAGCATATAGATATAAGACATCATTACTTGAGAGACATGGTTGAGGAGAAAGTGATTAACATTGAGCATATTGAGACAAATAATCAGCTCGTTGGTATGTTTACTAAACCTTTGGATAGTGAGAGATTCTTTAGTTTGAGAAAATCTCTTGGCATGTGCAATATGTGAGAATGTTAGGATCCCAGTGTTGACATAACACCACTGTTTAGCACTGGTTAATGGTTGTGGTGTAGTATGTAACTTTTTGTTATTTTTTGTTTGTTTCTTTTCTTTTCTTTTTGAGTGACATTGATCCTTGTTTTGTCATATTTGATTGTATGGTTGATCATTGTGATTTACTAATCTTTCTAGCTTGCAGATTCACATCTAAGTTTTGAAAAGTATAAATCTCTAAAGTTCGTCTGAGGTTGTGTTAGCCTAACATATGGAGAAGTTGGGGTACACAAAGTTCACTACTTTGATGTCTATTCAGTTGTGTCTTATTCATATGAAAAGGTTTTACAGGACATGTGGAGAAGTTGGGGTTCATGATGTTGACAGCTTCAACGATATTCAATTGTGCTTATTTGCATGTCTCTGTTTGCTTTTGCCAAGTGGTTCTTTCTACTAGGGTGTTTGGGGTTTCGATTGCCTTCACTTAGTAGCACTAAATACTGATCACTTGGTGCTCTCTTGTATGTAGGTTGGTAAACAAGTATGCATAAGGAATTGGGGTATTGGGGTGCATGATAAATGTGTTGCCAGTATTGAAGGCCTTTGTACTTGCCTAACTTGCTGTTGATAATGTTGTTACTGGGTGTGTGGAGTCTAGTACTGCCCTCATTCAGTAATGTCGTTATTCTT
The DNA here is from genome assembly GCA_948329865.1 of Linaria vulgaris. Lineage (NCBI taxonomy): Eukaryota > Viridiplantae > Streptophyta > Magnoliopsida > Lamiales > Plantaginaceae > Linaria > Linaria vulgaris. Next base: position 5,361,266 of record OX415249.1, on the reverse strand, counting down.
TTTTAAGCAACCTTTAGTTTTTTGTTCTAAAGAGATAATGAAAATGGTGAAGATTTGATGTGATGTGAACTGTTGCTGGTTTGAAAAGTGATTCATTGTGTATATCATCTTTCAATGTTGTCATAACATTGTTGCATTCATGCTAGAACTGCATTGTTATTCTTCTTTGATTAGTGTGTTTGAGTAGGTTTGGGCTTAGGGGGAGTATATAGTCCATTTTATGTGTTGAGGCATACTCTTTGGGTGACATACTATTTGTGACCTTATATGCTGTGGACGTGGATTAATTCTCAAATTCATAACTGCTTATCTCTGTGTATTTTCTGTTTGATATGTTGCTTACGCATGGTATTGATCTAAATCTTATGCCTATGATACTCACTTGCTACTTTGGTGAAGTTTCAGATATAAGTTTGGATATATCCCACGCTCTCACATGAAATTGCCTTGGAGAAGCCTAAAACCTCAAATTTTTGGTTTAGAAAACCTTCTGGTTTGAATGTTGCTCTACTCCCTGATCTGAATGTTATTCCAATATTGCCACAGTGTCTGCCCAACATTAAAAAACAGTAACTCATAAGTTTGTTTAAAAGTTTAAAAACTGAGTTTTTATTATTTTATTTTGAACTGCTCTGGTTACTTGATGCTCTTAATTGACACGTGGTAATTTTTATGCGGGAATATAATAGTAGTGGGTAAACTTAATTGGTCACATTCCACAATCCCCCTTACATTCATCCCTTCTCTTTCCACTCTGCACGACTTAAATGCACAATTTGCCCTAATTTGTTTTTCACTTGTGCAATTTGTTTTCTCTCTGCAAATAATTATCTAAAATCTCTCATGTTTTTCTTTTAAATCTCAATCTAACATGGCAAGTAAGACTCCTTTACACACTCTTACATATATGGCCTTGAATGTTGAGCAAACAACAACACGCACCAGGGCCGCTGTGCGTGAAGGTGAAGAACGGCTTGCTGCTCAAGTTGCTGCAAAATGACCAATGATTCCTTATCAACGAAGTGCAAAGAGAGCTAAAAATGTGGAATCTGAGTCGAATGTTGTCGCAATATCATAAGCATATACTCCTCAAAGTAAGGAATATGAATCTGAGGTTAATGTGGCTAACCCTAAACCCCAAGTGAATATTGTTAGTGATGTGATTGAGGGGGAGGGATCTGGTTCTGGTAGAAAGAGAACACCAATTCAGTCTATGCCCATGAGTAAAATAGCATTGAAAAGAGCTGAGGCTAGAAGAGCTCCAAGAAGGAGGCTTGAAAAGAAAAAGACTGTTGCTAAGGCTAAAGTTGAGGCTGAGAAAGTGAGGAAAGGAAAACAAGTTGTAGTTGAAGAAGTTGAGGTAGTTGATGTTGATGAAGATGATGAGAAAGAAGAAGAGAAGGAAGAGGAAGAGGAAACTGCTGCTGATGAGTTTGAAGTTGATAATGATGATGATGATGATGATGAAATGTAATGTGACACTCTTATGGTTACCTACCCTGGTCGAGTTGCTAGGTCTAGTTACTATCTTAATAGGGCTTATGAGTTTAGAATGAGGGATTTCCATAAAGAGAGGGTTATGGACATGGACAGTTTTAAAAGAAACAGAGTTATTGAGTTATTGAAAGCAAGAGGGGTTCAGAATTCAATGAAGAAGCATGGTGATTATGCTCATGAGCTTGTACAAGAATTCTACCCGAATCTCTCAAAGTATATCAGGTGTGATTTGTCTCCCAAATATGGTAAAGCTTGGATAAGAGGACAAGTGTTTGGCATTAGTCCTAAGAAGGTCAATGAGATTTGGGGACTATCGCATGTTGAGAATTCTGAAGATCCTAAGCCAGATGAGGTGATTGAGGATATCACAGGTTGTCTTGTAAGAACCTGGGTTGAACAATTACCAACAACAAAGCTCACTGCCCTAAGTGCTGTTTTGCACAAATGTGCATGTTACAATTGGCTACCCACTAGAAATTCTACTGTTTTGACTAAGGAATCAGCTTACTTGGTCTACAAACTGAAGAGTGGGCTTGTTGTGAATATTGGGGAAAGAGTTTTGAAGGCTATGGAAGAAGTCGCTGGAAGAAAGCAATGGATTCTGCCATTTCCTTCTTTGATCACAACTCTGCTGCTAAAATAGAAGATGAACAAGAAAGAGTTTGGAGGAATGTCAGAGAACAAGGCTATGTTTACCATCACTCAATCCTACTTGTCTAGCACAAGAGTGGAGGACTTGCCTTGGAATCCTGAAGATGGAGTCGCACCTGGAGAGGAAAAGAAGGCACATCAATTTGTTGGAGCCTCAGTGCCTCAATCTGATAAGAAAGAAACCAAGGCAACAACAAAATCCTTTGTGGATCAGCAACTAACTTGATATAGAAATGCTTATGCCAATCTTCAGAGAGAAACTGCTTTTAAGCAAAGGCAATTGTAGGAGCTGGATGTCTTGATTAAGAACATGGAGAAGCTAAGGGGGAGAGTGATACCATTTTTTTATTTTTGATTTCTGGTTTTATGTTTTTTGTTTTGATATGTTTTGAATTGTTTCTTTTTGCTGCTAGTTCTTGTGTTTAATTTGGTTTGCTATAAGTTCTACTTAGTTTTAACTACTCTTAATGATCTTGCTTATGAAGATATTTTATATCTGCTATTTCTGTTGCTAAACTTGTGTGCACGTACATTCTGGTCTAAATGTTGAGGCAACATTGATGATATAAAGTATGAACAACTACTTGCTGAGTTGTGGTGATGACTTTAATGAATATCTTTGTTATGCCAAGTTAATTCTTGATAGTTTGCATTAAAGGGGGAGCAGTTAGTAGGTTTACATTTTTATGCTTAATTGATATTTGGACATATTATATGTTATGGGAACATGTTGATTGGTTTTGTGAAGAAAGGCAAACAGGGGGAGATTGAAAGTGTAAGATGTTTTGTTATCAATGTTGGATAGATGGTGTGCCAACATCCAGATGACAACATTGAAGTTAGAAACATTCTTAACTTGAAACATGGTTCTGAAATTCGAGAACATGAGTAAAGTGTTCTGGATGAAATGTTGGATGGATGTTGAGCCAACATCCACAGGACAACATTGAAACCAGAAATTATTCTGTCAATCTGTCTTTAACTGCTTTATTTTAGTTTTGCATTTATTCACCTAGTAATCAAGTTCCATGATTTTAGTTGTCTTTGTTTATGTCCAAGAACATCTCTTAATCATAAGGAAAGAACATTACAAGTTTCCTAAGTTGAAGTTTCCATAATTCACGAGGAGAAGAATGGTCAACGCACGCGCTTTCAAAGATAGAAAGTTTTGGAGTTCAAGTGCAACTAGAAATATTTCCAAGACTAACTCTGAATTTAAGGAGTATTTCCTTATTAGAACTCAATCTAATAAAGAAAACGATTATTCAAGAAGGAGATCAAGTTCAAGAAGAAAAGAAGAGTTCAACTAAGAAACAACATAAGTTACCAAATATGTGTATAACACACCTTGGAGATCAAGTTTGGAGAAACCTATATATATAGGGTGTGAAGTACATCAAGATTCACAAGAAACAATAGAGCTAATTCATCCGTAGAGATTATATCTTTAGCATTGTTGCTGTGTTTCTTGCTTTGCAAAATTTGTGAGTTTTCGAGTTAAGTCTATGATTAGATTTAAGGAGAAAATTCTTGTCTTCTTTGTTGAGTTCGATCTACAAAAGGGCGAGAGTGAATTTGTGGTGAGGAGCATCTTTGTTAAAACATGCGTGGTTATTTTGCCGTAAGGCTAGATGGTTGATTATTTATAATAAATCATTAACAATTTATCTTCTTGTGTTCTTTAATTCCGCTGCATATTATACTTCATCAAAAATATTGTTTAAGATCAAGTTAAGGCAACGCCAGCTTAACTTGAGTTTTGAAAGTTGTATTAATCCCGATCCAACAATTTCAGGTTGCTCATTTGATTTCAAATGATTAAGTTGGAAACCAACAACAATTCTTTGTTGAATTCATGGTGGTGAGCATTGCATGCAATTCATGTTTTCAAATTTGAAACAAAATTGGGTTACTTTTGATGAGGTTCTCAATTAAATTGTCGCCAAATATCATACATGATCTACTCTTTGCAAATTGAAGGAAAAATCAATAATGGAGTGTGGAGTCATAACTCATAATATCATTATAGATTAATAGATTACTCGGTTTTATGTATCAACGAATTCAAATTTGTAGTTTGAATTACAAACTTTGTTAAAACATTAAAAATTAGCGAGCTTCCAGTACAACTGTACTGTCATTGAAATGCATAATGCATTTTAAACCCATGCACACGATCGATACATGAAAAACAGTAAATTGGTTCCTCAAAAAACTCAAAAAAATTACAGAAAACTATGAAGGATGGGGAGGGGAGACCATCATATATAGACTGACAAAAGAAAACATGTGTGGATCATTAAATATATAGTTGAGGTGGAAAGAATCTAGTTTCCTTTAATCATTAAACTAATTAACCTAATGTCGTGGCCTATGCTAAAATTAATAACCTATGAATTATTTAATTGCAGTGTCGTAAGGGTCTTATATAGGACACCCGCATAACTAGGGGATACTTAAACTTCGATAGTCTTCATGTGCTTCTTTTTTGTTTTTTTCTTTTTGTTTTTCATTTTTCATTATAAGCCATTTTCAGACAATGTAGCTAATTTTATAACTAAAATCTTACATTATCTAGAAAGTAGTATGCCGGTAGTATTTATTTAAATCAATTAAAATTTATTCAAATTTTTTCATCAAGCACTCGACAACTTATGAAGACACCAATTTTACTGAAGACACCAATTTGTAGATTTATTTGATCGTGGTGTCATGGATGATTCAGGTAAAGAGTATGACCTAAACTAAGGACCGTTATCATTAAATAACTATTTTCAAACACCCCCTAAGTACTAACAGTTCCTTTTAAAGGTTCATTATTACAATGTAAACTCCATTTGGTCACTGAATCAAGTTGCAAGAGCCCGACGTACCTTTTTAATGAATCAAAAATTGCACTAAAATTTCCTATAAATCAGAATTTAGACACGGGCTAAAAACACTCACCGGTTCTGTTCAACAAAGATAGGTAGATACATAACCCTTAATCCAATTATTTATTATAATGTTGATGAGTAGAGCTAGATTCTTAAATAACTAGAAAAAGTTTCAAATTAGTGCTATATAGTGTACGAAAAGAGGTGTTACAAAAAAAAAAAAAAAAGAACTGTTACAATTTTGCTATATATATTATGTTTTAGAAAAATAAAAATAGACCATAATTAGTTGGCACGCAAAAGAGGTTATCTGGATATAAGAGTACTATTGTTAACAAAAAGATTGTCATTAATTGCATCATAATGGTGTCCCCAATTAATGGTAAAGCCGATTCGATTCCTTTTTGCACCGTACAATAGCATGAGGGATGAGACCCATATGCGATGGAATAAAGTTTCGTACTTTTATTAGCTTCAAATTCACATTCATCCCACTTTAGATTATGAGATATCAGTAAGTGAATTTTCTTACTAATTTTAACATAGGATGCTACGTACTTAATTGCGTGGCACGTATACGACAATACAAGTACAGCAACATGCGATTGTGTTGGATGCTCTTCAAAAAATGATAAGTATTTTACATCATGGATACTACTATTTATACTAGTATTAATATTTGTATTGTGCATAAGTAACCTAGTAAAAATAATGCAGTCTCTATATCTAAACTCTCATACTCAAAATTCAAAAGTAGGATTCGGTGAGCATGTGTCTTCAAAAATCGTATTGGGCCTAGCAAAATTCCACAAGGAATAAAGCTTTGGGTCATCTAGAAAAGCCCATGTTTTGAAAAAAACATAAAAAAAAAAAAAAAACATTGCATAGTCAGAGAATTAAGATTAGTTCCCTCTATTTTTGCCATGTCTACATTCCATTTGTTTCGTGAACGATTTCATGTGTTTTTATAGTCCCATAAATATGAGAAACGTTCTTACATTGTTTAAAGAGCAATACCACATGTTTCAATTTGTAAAAATGGTGGTTGTAAATTGTAATAGACGTGGGAGACTTTTATACTATGTTTCTACAAGGTCAAACCGGAAATATTTTGATATTTTTCAAACAAAACTTTTAGAAAGTGCGATCAATGGTGGTTGTTAGTATGGATGTCGATACTTCTATAATGTAACGTTTCATAATGTCAGCAACAGAGGCCTTTCGATGTTTCGTTGAATTGTTTAGAAACTATGGTTCGTAATTGCAAGATCGATCTCTTTTTGCCGAGAAATTATTTTGCGTCAACCGACTCTCTCTCGGTCCAGTATTGAAGCCGAGTATAGAGGCGTTGTCAATGTTGTGTTCGAATCACGTTGGCTTTGCAACTTTTTATTGGAGCTTCATTGTCCGATTTTCGCTGTCACTCTTGTCTATTGTGACATAGTTCAATCTACCTATTGAGCAATTCGATTCAACATCAGCACACTAAACACATTGAGATGGATATTCATTTTGTTCGTGAAAAAGTTGATCATGGTCAAGTTCGTATTCTTCACGTTTCTTCTAGTTATCAAATAGTTGACATCTTTACTAAAGGACTTCCCCAAGTGCTTCGAGATAGTCTTAACGTTCGTCCTCCTCCTATTCCAACTTTGAAGGTGTTAAAAATGTATAAATCTTATGTACTTATCTTGTTTAGGCAATTTTATTATAGACTACAAACTCTCCATGTATACATTAGTGTATTACAATCAATAAAAGTAAGAGAAAATATTAGTCTTCCCGTTTTCAATTTGTAAAAATAGTGGTTGTAATAGATATGGATACTTTTACTATGTTTCTACATGGTCAAAGCAAAAATATTTTAATATTTCTCAAAGAAAACATATAGAAAGTACAATCCACGGTGAGTGTTGTTATGGAAGTTGATACTTCTTTAATGTAATGTTTCCAAATGGTCGGCAATGAAGAGCTTTCGATGTTTTTCGCAGAATCGTAATAAAACTATGGTTCGTAACTACAAGATGGATAAAAGAGGACACCAAAGAGGCCACTTCGCGGGAAAGGCCGAGAGATTGCTCTCCCAGGTCCACTACACCCTTTAGAAAGGAACGCAACACTACACCCTTTAGAAAGGAACACAACAGGGAGGGCACGATGGTGCCCTCAAGTAACGGCTTCCTTGGCCGGAGCAACCAAATCAGGAACCACGAGAGGACTAGAAGACTTAGCATCGCGAAGCTCGGGCCTCGGAGGCGACCACCTCTCGACTACCGACTCCACTCGAGCAGTCAGAGTTTGAGGCATAAATGGGCCACCTTATTCGGCCCCTTCGACGTTTGCCTCGCCCTCAGCCTGGAACATGTCCTTGAGCCAGTCCTTATCTACCTCAGACACATCGGGCAAACCCACCGATAGGCGAGAAGCCTCAGGGCTCCCCGCAGCCCGAGTCGGCAAGGTCGCCTCAACATTCGAATTCGAGAACAAGATAGTCGAGTCCCTGAAGCTCACCTCGAGCTAATCTTTAAGGGGCTTCGGCTCAGAGGGACAAGCACCCTTCTCGCTCTATTGACTCGTGTGGGATGGAGCCTCTCGAACAATGCTTTCCCCCTCCGAGGGCTCGTTCACCGATGCAACCAAAGTGGCGGACCCTTGAGTCCTCCAAACCTTCTTCGCTATAGAATTCTTCTTAGCCGGGCAATGAGGTGGAGCCTCACGCCTCATCTTGTCCATTGCCGCCTCTACAAATAAGGAAACCCAAAAGACAAAGTTAAAAACTTAAGAGAGGAAAGTGACTTAAGAAATTTTACAAGGGAAATAAACTTACTTATACGGGGACGTTTGTCCCCAATGTCAGGAACCAGGGCAGTAATATCGTTGAGGCCACAGTCGGAGTAAAGAGACTTGAAGACATCGATCTGCGACATCTCACTCCAACTAAAGCCCTAGCAGAAAAACCCTTCTGCTGAGAGATGGGCCATGGACTCTGCAGTATCGTACTCAACAGGAATCTGAGGGTCCATATTCCATGCCCTCAGAATCCCGACAGGACATTCTTGTTCGAATGACGGAGGAAAAAGAACTTGTCCTTCCAGTTGCTATGGGACCCCTAGAGCTCGTGGACGACCCTCTTGGTCGACTGCCATATGGATAAGGTGTAGAAGAGCTTATCCCCAGAAGAGCCCTTTAGATCAAAGGCATAAAAGAATTGGGCCACGGGGTAGGGATAGCTGTAGGTCATGCAGATAAAGGCAAAGGCCGCATGAGTAGACCACTCGTTGGGAGAAAGCTGACTCAGACTAAGCAAGCATACCTTAAAACCCTCCCGATAGAACACCAGAAGTAAAGATCTCAACCTCGCCTTGATTTGGACTAAGTAGACCGTGAAAAAACCCTCATGAGGGGAGGTTGCCTTCTCATCTTCCCGAGGTACCTCAGTCTGCAGGTCATCCGCGTCCACCCCACACTTGGTGGACTCGGCCACGACCTCCTCGCGTGACCTAATCGTGATCCTCACATCCTCCGCCAAAACCCTAGGTGGTGCCGCCGCAGCCGTCGACTTCTTCGCCCTCTTGGAAGACGTCTTTGCCATACCAGAGTCGGCTCAAAGTCTCTTCAGCCACAGAAGACGTCGTCGCTACTGCTGCCAGAATTGCCACATTTAACGCCACCCCTCGTCCTTCTGCACCAGTAGCCCTCTCGCCGAAACTACTCTAAGACGCCATTAAAATTCTGGAGTTTTTTGAAAGAAAGAAAACGAAAGAAAGAGAGGGAAAGTAAATGATGCTCGTGTAGAATGAAGACAAAAGGCTGAACCCTGTCAATTCATTGGCAAAGAAGTTGGATCGACGCACTTTGACGTGTGGCCAGATCAGTGCCATGTGGCACATGCAGGACCACAACTCCACGAGTGCACGACAACACATCACTTATTTATAGTTCCAAGTAATTTCTATGAAATACACCAGAACTGGGGGGACTCCTAATGATACATATTTCTACCCGCCCTCGGGTATAGGCAAAACAGGTAGCCCAAAAAATGACCAAGGGCTGGAAAAATGTACCCCCAGGTCACGACCGGCTAACACCCCACTAAGGGTATACAGTCTGGATAAAAAACATGGGTACACCTCATTCGTCTACCCAGAGTCCTTCACATTTTGGGGTACCCCCTAAAAAGCTGCAAAGCCCCCCTCTCCACTGGGGTTAATAAATGACCCACCAACAAGCTAACCCCACTACCCGGATCTCACGGGACCCGTAATAAAGGACCCCCGGTTGTTAGCGCACAACGCTTAGCTAAATCACTTTTGGAAAAGGAAAGCAATACAAAATGATAAGGGAAAAGAGTGAGTACAAGGAAGGTTCGTAAGGAAAAGACCTCTCATCCACGACCTCAGCATACTAGACACAGAGACAAACGCGACTCGGAAAATCTCCCAACTACTCGAAGGAAATGCGACTCGAGGTACTCCTATCAGACCACCTGGAGAAAACGCAACTCAAGGGCTTTTGTTGCCCGAAGCTCGGAAATAACACGACTACGGCACAACCCGACTCAAGGAGAATGTCAACTCCCCACGTTAAAGGTAGATCCCAACCACATGCCATTATGAAGAACGACCTCATCCCATTGGTCCAAGACTGCTATTGGGGCAGCAGGAAACAAACCTTACCGGACCCCTTCTGCCCATAACGACTATTGGAGCAGAGCCAGCCCGCCCTCATTGGCTCAGAAAACAGCTCAAGACAATTGGAGCAGATATAATCATTATACGATCAGAGAGACCTCGTCAAACTCACATTATTAGGCATATGTCACCGAACGACCCTCATTGGCGCAGAGAACCTCCTACAACATTGGTCACCTCCATCACCTGAAATTATGAAGGAAGACCAACCCTGATTGGACATAAGACCTTCAGATCAGCACTATAAATAACACCACAATCAACACCAAACGGACCAAGTGAAGATTCGCCAAGCTCACTATAAGTATATTTGTACTTGGAAAAATACTTAATATCTTTCTCTGCGATAGAAGAAACTACCCCCCTCAAACACGACCCCCCTTGTAACTCACTATATTCCATTAATAAACCTACAATGCTTTCCTTCTCAAAATCGAGATTAGCGTTCAGAACAATATCAGCGATTATGTCCCGAATTCCCCGATTCTCGGTCCTCAGACGATATTGCATCAGGGAGGCTATGCCATTTCTAAAATAGGCTACGTCATCGAGGCAACACCATTTCTAAAAAAGGCTGCGCCTTCGAGGCAACGCCATTTCTGAAAAAAGGCTATGTCCTCGAGGCAACACCATATCTAAAAAATGGCTACGCCTTCGAGGCAACGCCATATCTAAAAAATGGCTATGCCCTCGAGGCAACGCCATTTTACAAAAAAATGGCTACGCCCTCGAGGCAACGCCATTTCTACAAAAGGCTACGCCCTCGAGGCAATACCATTTCTACAAAAGGCTATGCCCTAGAGGAAAATCCATTTCTAATCATGGCTACGCCTTCTGAGGCAACGCCATTTCTAAAAAAGGCCATGCCTTTCGAGGTAACGCCATTTCTCAAAAAAACTACGCCCACGAGGCAACGCCTTCTGAGGTAACGTCATTTCTAAAAATGGCTACGCCTTTCAAGGCTAAGCCATTTTGAAAATAGGCAACACCATTTCTAAAAACGGCTATGCCCTCGAGGCAATGCATTTTCTAAAAAAGACTATGCCCTCAAGGCAACGCCATATCTAAAAAATGGCTACGCCCTCGTGGCAACAATAATTGTTTTTAACAAAAAGGCTACGCCCTCGAGGCAACGTCATTTCTCAAAAAGGCTATGCCATTTCTAAAATGGTTACTCATTTCGAGGCAACGCCATTTCTAAAAAAGGCTACGCCCTCGAGGCCACGCCATTTCTAAAAAAGGAAACACCCTCGAGGCAACGCCGTTTCTAAAAAAGGTTACGCCTTCCGAGGCGACGCCATCTCTAAAAAAAACTACGTCTTTCGAGGCTACAAGAAAGCTACGCCTTTCAAGGTTACGTCATCTCTAAACCCCAAAAGGCAAGTTATATTTTGGACGAATACTACCTAAAAAAAGTGGTATGCATAAAAAAGCAATGTGCACTCGCCCCAAAATGGACATACAACAAATTTATAATTCCTAGTGTTTTCTACGAAGCACACTAGGAACTGGGGGACCCTTGATGATGCATATTTTGACCTTCTGATAAATCCTCCTACCCCCCAAAGAAGAGCTCGAAAGGTACCCTTGGTTATCCCGTGAAAGAGGAGCTCGAAAGGTACCCTCGGTTATCCCGTGAAAGAGGAGCTCATAAATAACTCCTCATGACCCTCGCAGTATATTTCTCCTACCTTCGTGGTAACGCTCGTGATCCCTATAGGACTCTTTCCTCCTCACATGATACAATCTTCCCAAAAAGGGTACATGGTAAATCCTAAACCACTATACCATAAACCAACCCATGGTATTGCTAGCACATGGTTTTAACACCAACACTTGTCACTCCTTACACCAACACTTGTCAACTATGCTCCAACATTGACTACCGTAAATAAATGAGGAGATGGAAGATCATAAGGGACATTAACAAACCCAAAATCACACACAAGATTCATCATCTTCACTACAACAAATCTCTTATCCTCCAAAAACTCCATTTCTCTCCTTAGGGAATCTTCCCCGCTACAATATACTTTTTCCCACAAGAGTACAAGTATATATACATACAAAAATCACACTCTTGCAATGTTACCAACATCATACAAATAACAATATCCACCTCTACAACACCAAAAATCCAACAACACTCGTCGTACCAAACACGACCCCTCCTCAAAACAAACCACATTTGAACTACGGATGACTTGATTCTTTTTTCGAGGAATACGCAGGCAACTCATTCGAGCGCAGTCATAAATCTATACCCCCCATCCCATCAGGTCGGGATTCGCGTTCCGAATAACACCTCACGTGAACGATTCCCAATCCAGGGGTCGACGAACGATTTTGCATCATCAAAGTCCAAAGGCCCAAATATCATACTTTGTCCATAATCTCGTTTTGCTTTTAAATTGTTTTTATTAAAAATTGGCACTTATTCATTCAATTGAATGTGACCGATTACGTTGCATCAGTAAATATATCAACTCGACTATGAGATAAGCTATGTTCTACCAGTATGGGTATGAATACGACGATATAGTAATGACACAATAAAGATACGACGATACGACTTTTTTAGAAGACATGCGATATGGATACGGCACGATACGTCAATATAAATTTATAATAATATTTATATAATAAGTTTTAAGTTTTTTAGAAATAATGGAATTTAGAATGAAACATGAAAATGCACAAAAATAAAATAAAATTGTAACATTTCAAAAAACCTTACATATAAAAACGTACAAACTTGAATTACATTTTACATGTTTATATAAAATTAACAAGCTTGTAATATCACAAAATGATGCTTCATTCATAATAATAAGTAATCCAATTAAACGTTTCTAAAAAAAAGACCTCAAATATTTTCGATACGCCTAAATAAGGTATTATATACGTATCAGATTTTTTTGTGGAGTATCAGATCCATTCGGTAAGTATCCGGTACGTATCTGGTACCACATAGCCTACTCAGTTGAAGTATCCGTTCATCACAAGAGATGAGTAGTTTTATTAAGTGTTAATTAAATTTTGAAGTTAGTCGATATATTGATACGTATTAATTAAGTATTTAAAGTTTAAATTTAATTTCTATAATTTAATGGAAATTATTATATATATATGAAGATTAAAATGGAAACTAATTACCATAAAGAATAAAACTATGGAAAAGATAAAGGAAAGCAGTGTATGATGATGATAGAGTGGATCAAAAGGTCTTCAATAAATAAAAATATAAAAGAGAAAAACCAAATGATTGAGAGAAAATGACAAAATGGCTGGAACTATTTCTCAAAAGTATTGATAGAGAAATATTGGAGTCAAGCGAAGATTACTCCAATATTTCACTATCAATACTTTTGAGAAATAGTTTCAGCCATTTTGTCATTTTCTCTCAATCATTTGGGCCCATTAAATCCTAACACAAAATGGGCTTCACTTTAATGGGCCCAAATATTTACTGGAAATTCTAACACAAAATAATTTCTAAAAACACAGAGCGCCAAACAGTCATTTCAAATCTCTCTCTCTCTCTCTCTCTCTCTCTCTCACACACACACACACAGAGCACACAGTTCTTCTTCTTCTTCTTCAATGGAAGGCTCAGTAGAACTTTTATGGTGTGGAAGATGCTGAAGGAATCAGTCAATGGAAGGGGAACCTGACCTTCCGAATCTACCGGCACAATCGAAGTTCCTCAAGCCCAATCTCAGCCGTCCGATCACCATCAGGCCGCCGGAATCCATCAATCTCAGCCGTACCTTCAACACCACCTTATCTTCCACTTCTAGCTCCTCCTCCTCCGCCTATTCTCCGCCGGAACTGCTCCGGGATGCTCAAGCGTTTCTCAAACGGAACTATCCTAACGGTAAAATTAATCAACCTCGTTCCTACAAAAGTTAGGGTTTACGTTGCGTGTTCGATTTTGTTTAATTGCTGACGGAATCTCGAATCAGTGTTAGAGATTTTTTTCGTGCATTACCCTTTAGCTGCAGGACTCGTATTGCTCCTGCGATGCATTGTTTCGTATGATTATCGATGTTAGTTTAACTGCAATTGTTATGTTAATTCAAGATTTTGAAGTAAGAAGCTAAGGTGTAGATGGACCATACGTTGTGAATTCGATGTGTTGCTAAATGGGGAACAATTTCAAGGTCCTACAATAGGGCTTTTGCATAGAGTGTGTTGTTGTTGTTGGTCCTGCATTACCGTCTAGCTGCAGTGCACTCATCGGTCGTATGATGCATTGCATAGTGTGGCCACCAATGTTTATATACCTGTTAAGTTGGTTTCTGCATTGTATAGTATGACCATAATTTTTATGGTTTCTGCATTGTATAGGGTGTACGCTTGAGGTATTGAAAGTCCAATTTGTTTAATTGGCCCTTTTTTTCTTTTCCCCTAACAGAATCTCGACACATTACGCTTTAGCTGCGGTACGCGTATCGCTTCTGTGTTTGAATTGTTTCATAGGGCTAACGATGTTAGTTTATGTGTTAAGTTGGTTTGTTGTTGGTCATACATTACAATTTAGCTGCAGTGATCTTATCCTTTATGTGATGCATTGTTTCGTATGACTATTTTATGTAAATTTCCCTGTTAAGTAGGGTTGATTGCTTTGCAATTGGTTTCTGTAAGTATTGCATGTTATGTCTATTGTAACATTTAGGTATGGTGTCCAGTGGTACTAACCAGAAATTTCGAAGTAAGAAGTGAGGATGTAGATGGACCATATGCTGCGAATTGATGTGGTGCTCCTCGGAGAACAGTCCGTCAAATTTCTACTTCATGTAATAGGGACTTTGCATACAGTGCTTTGTTGTTGCTGGTCATACATTATACTTTTGCTGCAAAACTCTTATCTTTTCTTTGGTGCAATGTGTTGCATGGCTATTGATGTTAATGTACCTGTTGAGCTGGTTTCCTGCAATTGTATTCCTAAATCTTCTTATGTTTTCTTAGGTATGAAGCAGTCGAATTGTGTTCAGCCGAGGAGATTTGTGGTTCCTCGACGGGAAATTTCAAAGGGTGCAGATAATTTAAAGTTGTACAATGCTCAGAGAGATCAACACGGACTCCCCTCAAGGTTTGAAAGCAACAATGAGGTTGTTTCATTACTTTCTGAACCTCAAACTGTTCAGGTTGAAGAACCAAAAAAAGTTCATTTTGCCACCGATAACCATGCCACAGCTCATGGTTAGTAGTGTTTGGTTTTGTGTTTAAGGAACTAGTCAATCTGCAGGATTTTGCATGTTGACCTAAAATCTTTTAGTGCTATAGATGTTAAGTAGTTTCGTATAATTAGGGATTACTAGTAATTTAGTGCAGATACTGCAAATTGTTTATGGAGAGCCGGTGAGAAATGGCCACTGAATGAATTCTCTGTTGTCTCATGTTGATTTCTTTTCATTGACAGAAAATGAATGGGATGCTGCCAATCAAGTAGATGATTCAGCTGCTGTCAAACAAGATTGGCAGGATCATGATTTTCAAAGCATGGAAGTGGCCCACAGTAGTAGACCTGAAGGTGGGATTTCTTCTATGTTTACTAGCAGAACAATAGATGGTCAGGATGTTGGAAATTTTGTACATGATGGTTTGAGTAATGCCATAACTCAATCCTCTGTTGTTGGGCCTTCTTGTGTTACTTCAACACTGATACACCCAACCTCTGCTCCTATGCTTAGTTCAACAACCTTTTGCTCGCAACGTCAAAGTAATGATGCTTATATAGGCAAAAAGCCTGTAGGAGTAAGTGAAACACAACACGATGTTGTGCAGTCATTAAATCCTCCAACAAATGGTGATAGAGCATTATCTCATCACTTGGCTGTGACTTCTCAAGCTATTCCCTCCGCTTCTGCTATCCCAGTTACAGTCAATAAATCTACGGGGACATCTAATGTGCTGGAGAGCAACTCGCCACAGGAATGTGGTATTTCTAAAGACTCTACTCGTGACGGCATTCTAATCCAAGAAAATGTATCGGATATAAAAGATCAACCCCCATCACAAAAAGTACCTCTCTCAGGTGTGAAGTTGGAAACTACCAAGTCAGACAAACAAGGAGAGGCAAAGGGTAAAGCAGCATCAACATCTCGTAAAAGAGATTATAATCCTGATTTGTATTTCAGAGTCAATGGAAAGTTCTATCAAAGGCTTGGAAAGATAGGTAGTGGAGGCAGTAGTGAGGTCCACAAAGTCATATCATCAGACTGCAACATTTATGCTTTGAAGAAGATAAAACTTAAAGGCCGAGACTATGCCACAGCTTATGGATTTTGTCAAGAAATGGAATATTTAAACAAACTAAGGGGGAAGGACCACATAATTCAGCTCATTGACTATGAGGTACACATAAACAGATACTTATTGTGAAATCAGGCTTGCTTTTGTTTTGTTGATTCCTTTTATATCTTTGTTCTGGTACTTCCAATATGTTTTATTTTAATTATACTTTGGGACTGACGATTTCAGCCTCATCAATTGTTCTCTTGGCTTGAAATCTCTACTTTATGTAGTTCAAGTAATTATCTAATAACTACGTATTTTCATGTTTTATCCGTTTCTGTGAAGTTAGCAGAAGAATTTTTTGCTAGAAAGATGTCGAAAGAATTCCGAAAACAGATATAGGCGATATCTTCATGTACAGTTTCTTTTTCACTCCCATTTGATTTCTTTAGTAGAAAAGGGAAACCCCCTTGAATTATCAAAGCATCAAAGATCAGCTCAGGTCTTTATCTCGTAAGACATTTAATCATCAGGGAGTATAAAATTTTCTGTAATCTAGGCTTATTACGCGTTCTTGTTGTTGTACTAGAATTTGTATATTTAATAAGCTAAAAGCTTCTGAATTGTGATCTATCATCAACAGGAAGGCTGGAAACTATAATGTTATTTGTTTATTATCTTCAAGGACTGAAAGTTCCTTTGCTCTTTGAGAATCAACTAAGGATGCATTTCATACATTTTCTGTGGGTCGAACTAACTTTTGTGTTGGATCAGATTGCTTAGAATAATGAATTATTGGTCTTGCTTTGGTTAGGTACAACATAAATTGATAATATGCCCCTTCTTTGACCTTTGAAGATTATTTGTATTCATTGCTGAAAAATTGTTATTTGTCCAGAGAGACATTATGTCCTCAAACTGGATAATATGGTTAAAACTGGATAGTTATTCTAAATGGAATATGACAGCATGAGAAGAAAAGTGGAACAAAACATTAGTTTTGTTTAGGTTTAATTACTACTGATAAAATGACTGCTATTTATGTAACCATCTGCATCATATATAGACATGACCCACCTAATATCCACTGCTCTGGTGTGAGTGGAACCACAAGCTAGTTATCAATGCATGAGGGTTTCTTTTCCTCATTAATGAACTGATGAAACAGTCTATCTGAGAAGATCCTCGTAGGAGACTGGTTTTATATAAGATATTCAAATTTTGTGAGGATGAAGTTTGAGTCGAGCAAGATGTATGTTCTCAAATTTAGAGATCTAAAGGCCATTGAATGCTGAAATTGTTAACGGAGATGTGGCCGCTACCTTTTACAGAACTTTTTGTCTTGATTGAAATTGCAGCTTTTGCTAAAGTTACCGCTTCTTTGGTGGTGTTCTTTTGAGTTACATCAATTAATACTGATCTTTTTTCCACAGGTAACAGATAAAACGTTGCTTCATGAAGTGATGAATGGTTCCATGAGCAATATGGATGGTAGGGTCAAGGATGACGGGTTCATATATATGGTGCTTGAATATGGAGAAATTGATTTAGCAAACATGCTTGCTCAAAAATGGAAGGAACTCGATGGTACTAATACAATCATAGATGAAAACTGGCTCCGGTTTTATTGGCAGGTCCTCACAATATTTTTTACTTTGTTTATTTCATCTGGTTTTTACTGTTTCTCGCGATAGATCGATACTACAGTTGTTGGTGGAATTAATGTACTTTGTGCATTATTTAGCATAGTTTACTTCTAACTAACCACAACATGTCACAGCAAATACTTCTAGCAGTGAACACCATTCATGAGGAACGTATTGTGCATTCTGACCTGAAGCCAGCTAATTTTCTTCTGGTTAAAGGGTCTCTGAAGCTAATTGATTTTGGAATCGC
Source organism: Linaria vulgaris (assembly GCA_948329865.1). NCBI lineage: Eukaryota > Viridiplantae > Streptophyta > Magnoliopsida > Lamiales > Plantaginaceae > Linaria > Linaria vulgaris. The sequence goes on along the minus strand of OX415249.1, from coordinate 5,343,415 downwards.
CAAGGCTATATTGAATGACACAACCAACATTCAACGGGACTCTCAGGTTTTTTCCCAACTCGTTTTTCCTAAATCTGCATGTAGTTATCCATTTGTAGAGTTACTTACCTAGGAATTAATGTCTTGTCATTTAAAGTATAAAATGCTTTTCCCTTCTCTTGCATTGAAATATGTGAGTGTTGTCAAGTCCACTTTGCAGCTGCTTTGATATAAGCTGGACATGGTACAAATCTTTTGAGTTTTGGGGTAGAAAAGCCAAATTTTTGTGCTTATTTGTTTATCTGTACGTGCATATTGTCTTCTTTTTGGCTAACATCAAATTCAATCGCAGGCTGGCACACTAAGTTACATGTCTCCAGAAGCATTTCTGTGTAATGAATCGGATGCAGATGGAAACACCATAAAATGTGGTCGTCCATCAGACATATGGTCGCTTGGTTGCATCCTTTACCAAATGGTGTATGGACGAACACCATTCTCGGGGTACAAAACATTCTGGGCAAAATTCAAAGTCATAACAGATCCAAACCATGAGATTGTATATGAACAAGTTTCCAACCCTATGCTTTTGGATCTTATGAAGAAATGTCTTGCTTGGGACCGGAAAGAAAGATGGAGGATTCCTCAACTACTCCAACATCCGTTTCTTGTGCCGCCAGTTCCACCTCAATTGGCTTCCTCTGCTGACCAAAGCTGTGCTCTATTTCAGCAAATTGCTGAATTAAGCGGAAAGGATGACAAGGTGTTGATGCAATGCTCTGAACTCCAGAACATGATAAACGACCCAAGATCAGTTGTGGGATTCGAGACATCTATTTCAAGGGATCAAGCGCGCAAGTTACTTTGTAAAATCTCGACCCTTTGCTTTCATCTCCAGGGACAATTAGCAAACTCCAAAGAGACAAACATCTGATTGATTTCACTGTTGGATTATATTGTAAAGATTCCGAGGTGTTTTATATATTTACCAACCAATTCCCTGTAATTTTGTAACAGACCCTGGTGGTTGTGTTTTGGGAAATTGGGAGATCAGTAGCTGATTGATCTTCATAGATCTTGTTAGCTAATCTCTCGTCTTTTTTTTTTTTTTTTGGGTTGGGGTGGTTGGTTTCAGCGATGCTGGTGTTTACGCAAGCTTTGTAGTATATGTATTATATACAATGTAACTTGTAGCATCGAGCACCAAAGTCTGGTTTCCCAAGGTTTTTTATCGGCTTGTGACGTCTCTGAATGTAAATAGACGAGCAAGAGAAATGTATTAATAAGGAAGTTAAAAGCCATTCTAAGGCTAGTTTTCAGTCATCTACTGCAAGTTTCTAATGGTATCCCAATGCGCTATGAAGTTTATACTGCAAAGTTTAACTTTGAAAGGCACAAAATTTGTTATATTTTAGCACGAGTCATTCAAAAAAATGTTGGTAGCTTTACTACACGGCCTGATTACGTATTTTTCCTTTGTGGGTATATATATAGATGCAAAGATATAATTTGAAAGAAATATCCTCGTGGTTTAGTGATTAGAACTTTGAAACTATGAGCAAATTTGTGTAGAGAAATGTGTCGAAATAACATGAAGTACGTAACTGTTTTCATGTACAACGTTGGACAACTAGCTTGAGTACATTGCAGCGAATATTTATTGAATTGTCGTATTATTTAAGAGCTCAAACATTAAAAAAACTGTGTTTATTAATCTATGTATAATCTCTTACATATTGCTTCACGTGTAGGCTGTAAATCTTTTTGTTATGTTTGACACGTGACATTTCATTTATTAGTGGTGAGATTTTCACGCATGACATATTCATCATTTATTAATTTATGTAAAATCACCAACAACATTAGTAGAAACATGTGGTTTTCAAAACTCACATGTGATTTCCACACCTCCAGACCTCCACAACTTCTTTGTGGTTTGTTAATTGTCTAAAAGTCATTTGTAGTCTCAAAAACTCTGTGCAAAACTCTTGTGGTTGCATAAATCTCTTCCCCGTCCTTCTCCGTTACGGAGTAGTGTCATTCGCTCTATGCAAGAGTGATCTTGATTTGATAGGTCCATTGTACCCATACAATGTTACCCCTCCAACGAAGCCTCACATTCGCAACAGCTCTTGTAAGAATATGGAAAACTAGACTTTAGCGCTCGATGCTACAAGTTAGACTGTGTACAATACATATACTACAAACGTTTGGTAAAATATTGGCATCACAGAAATCAACCACCAGGGCTGCTACAAAGTTACAGAAAACTGGAGTTTGCTAACTGTTCCTGGAGCTTCAAGCAAAGGTTCCCAATTTTAGGAAGTAACTTGCAAGCTTGACCCCGTGAAATAGATGATTCGGATCCCACGACTGATCTGGGGTCGTTTATTATGTTCTGCAGCTGAGAGCATTGCATCAACATATTCTCATCCTTTCCACTTAATTCAGTAATTTGCTAAAATAATGTACAACTTTGGTGTGGTGAAGAAGGTAACCGTGGTGGAATCGGAGGTACAAGAAACGGATGTTGGAGTAGCTGAGGAATCCTCCATCTGTCTTTTCGATCACAAGCTAGGCATTTTCTTCATAAGATCCAGAAGCAAGGAGTTGGAAACCGGTTCATATATGATCTCGTGATTTGGATCTGTAATGGCTTTGTATTTTGCCAAGAGAGTTTTGTACTCTGAGAAGGGCGTCCGTCCATACACCATTTGGTAAAGGATGCAACCGACCGAGCGACCAAATATCTGATGGACGGCCACATTTTATTGTTCATCCCTTTCGTCATATAAACATGCTTCTAGAGACATGTAACTTAGTGTGCCAACCTGCAATTGAATTCAAACTTAGTATATTTTAACTCATACGACCGGAAAACAATCATCAGTTATCTGCAAACTTAGGAAAAACAAGAGTTTTGGTAAAAAAAAAATCAATTTTGGTATTAGAACAATCCAGTTCCGTCCACTTTCGCTCGAGCATGCCTGCCAAATCAATTTCTCCATGTTCAAGTACTATATACATATAAACATATTAACATATATATTGAAGCCACAACAAAGGAAAAAGTAAAGTTACATTCTGTCAGACAGTTGCCTGACAATCCTTAACCCGCAAGCAGGCTAAGAACGATCCTCTACTGCACCAATGGCTAGGCGAACCTAACCATGGTGGTGTTAATCACGCTCTGGTCAGGCAACCAGAATTCATCCACCAGACTTAGTTTCCTGTCTCCTTAGAACTCAAGGATACAGAGGTACGAGCCTATAGAACAGATCCTGTTCAAGTAAGGTCGTGTCCTGTCATGCGAGACCAAAGATAGTTATACTATTGGTTTTTGTGAACAACCTTCGATGTGGGATAAGGTTTCGCTCAATAGTCAATACTAACATCCGAGTGTTTTAGTTATGGAGGCCCATGCACTTAAGCATAATTAATATCTGATGTTATAAGTTAACTAAGCCTAATCACATTCCCACCGTTCAGCAAGGCCCACCTATAGCTTTTGTTTCTTCTCTTTCATGTGAAGGCATCTATCTATACATAATTAATTTATCATCAAGAAAAAAGTTGGCAGCTGAATAGGGGGTTTTATGAGAAAGGAGTACCATTTTTTGTTGATCTGGCTTGTGTTTATATTGCTCAGATTTAATTCAGTTTGAGTTTCAATGATTTATTGGTAATTTACTTACAGCCTTAAAAAAAATTTAGAGCATATATTATTATAGCTGCACAATAAGATCTGAATTTTATAGACTACCTTTTTTAGAAAAAATGAAATTCGGGAGAAAACAAATGGTTAATTCTGGCTCATTTAGATTCGATAAATGGCATTTATTCTTTTTGTGCAACCATCTTTTATTTGTTGTTCGACATATATGTGATTTTTAGGTTCTACACTTTGGCAACTATTGCGGTTTAATTTGTGCAGCACCATATTTACTCTAGAGTCCACTCGTGGTTTAGTTGAATATGGTTTTAAGCTTTAAAAAGGGGTCAAAAGCACTTTACACTCCTAAATTACTCAATTTTGTTACTTTGCATTCTTAAAGTGATACAACACCATATTGCAAGAGTTACACACTGTAACATTAACACTTTTTTGTCAACAAACATCTGTTAATAAGCTCATCTAATATGTATAGTATCAACTGGACTGATATGAACCGTCGTTTCATAGATGTACTTTACACATATCTTCGTTCCTATAAGCTTTAACAATGGTGACGGCAAAGTTGGGCAGTAACAGAGCACACAAACAAGCCAGAATCCATCCAAATTATCCAACAACAGAAGCACCATTTGAGAGGTCTTTCTCAGAGCATATTGTCGCAACGTATAGCCAGCCATGTTAAGAGGAATTAAGAATGCTGCACCGGAAACAAAATGTATTAATAACAATAAAGCCAAAATAATGAAAAATACAGAATCTTCTAAGAATAGGAGCCACCAAAATCTAAAAGTATCACAACAATTTCCAGATTATTAGTAAGAGTTCAGGTTATTTGGCTGTCCGACTTACTATGACATGTCGCAGGTACTTCCATCACCATGTCCAGAGTACTCGATCAGTTATAAGGATCAAGTATATTTTCTTGTTCTAATCAGCACAGAAGGCATTTTTATGACAAACACAATAATCAAGAATCTGCTGTACTCAAAAACTAAATTGCTGGGTTACAAATCCGTAGAGATTCATTCTGGTATAAGAAATTGACTATTGAGACCAGACTATTCCATTACACATTGCTCACGTTGAGGGTAAAAACTTACATGAATGACGTAAGCATTATGAATCTAAGCATAAAGGGGAAACCGAGTTTATAGTGTGAAGATGTATTATTGTTTGGGAGGAGCATCTGAAGCTCCATACATGAAGTTCCAGGAAAGAACAGAAATTTAAAGTTAACTTACCGTTCGTTGAATGATATGATGCTTTACTTTTGCCTCAGCAGTCATCCCTGTGTTCTTTCCACATCAAGAGGATGTGTAGATTTGAACCTTGAGTTCCTCCTTTCCCGCAATCAAAATAGCATTGTTCTAACATAGAGTAGAACCGAAGATTGAAGAGATTAACTGACAAAAGTAAAAAGATGGCTGCCTAGCCGAACTTACACACGAATTTCTGCACCAACCAACTTTGATCTTCTCTAAGGAATATAAGTCTCCAACGCTGGAAGGGATCTCCTCGAGCTGCTTGCAACTTTCCAGAACTAATGTCTTAAGCCACGAAAAGCTTTCAGCAGAAACAGTCCATTGTGTTATGTTGAGAGCTTCTAGTTTCAGAAATTTGAGTCCTGGAAATTCACCATCTCCCGTATCCCACAATGCACCCTCAACAGCTCGACCACGTAGCTTGAGAACCTCTAGGTTTTGTAGTTTCTGAAACCTCTCCAGGCACTACAATTTAGCCTCTTAATCCCTTGGTGATTAAGGTCTCCAAGTTCCTTATATTGGATACCGAGGATGGAATTACGTTCCAATTTGCACGGATCGAAATGTACCTCAATAGAACCAGCATTAGTATATGACATCTGATTAAAACTTCATCAACTATGATTCTTTCAGAATACAAAATCCTCAACAATCTGAAACCTTCAAAAACTGATTTCATATTCTCTTTCTCAGACAGTGAAAGAGTTCTCTTCGCAGAAAAGAACAAAAAAGAACTTAGAGGAGGTGGAAATGAAAGCATAGGAGGACCTTGGTATGCAACAAAAGTTCCATTATCATAACTTCTATAGAGAGAAATGCTTACTCTCCGTTCATAGGTTTACAGGATCAGGTGAGTAATCACGCACAGTCGTCTGCCGCATGAAGTTCTCTTCTTTAGCTTTGCCCAAGCACAAGTCACGCAACATATCATGGACGCGAAATCCTGCCATCAGACCTTTCAGCAATCATGAGAAGGCTTCTATTGGTATGCTCCGCTTGAACTTCTAAGCTGATCGTAACCTGATAATCATTAGTCTTGTCGCGAAAACTTTCTGCAACCCAAAGCCACATTATCTTGTCTGCTGAGATTTCTCTATCCTCTGGAAATCCTCCAAGATAGAGAATAAATGGTTTTATATGATCTGGTAATGCTCGTAACTTAGTTTTAATGCTGCTGTCACTTGTCCACGAGAAGTAGCATGACGACTGCAAGTGGTAATCCTCTGCATTTCTCTGCAATTCCCATTCCGACTTCACACAAGTCCAGAGAGACTGCAGCATCATTACTGCCACGGACCTTCTGTTTCAGTAGATCCCAACTCTCCTCACGAGTTAAGAGACGAAGTTTTGAGAGGGCTGCGATAATCTTCTAATCTTACTAGTCAGCGTGATTCAGCTGCCATTACTACTATCCGAAAATAAATGTTTGAGGTCCTGAAAGCGTCCTTTTCCCAAATGTCTGGAAAGCATCGCGGACAACCGCCGTCACGCTTCGTTCGGTAAACAATTAGCACCCAAAAGCTGGTTTCGGAGAACTCCGGCGCCAATACTACCACATAAATGCAAAATTGCATATGATACAGATGAAAGTTTACTGTATCATATAACTATAAGAACCATTGATGTCTATGAAAATTTACTCAATCTGCAATATGAAAGTGCTTCTCCAATCCTGCAGCTCCATGAGTATCTGTGAAATGACATCAAGTTAATACAATATTTTCAGCAGCAACATTTCGGGAAACAAGAAAACTAATCAAATAATGTGGAAACATGCTGTGTTTTAAGCATATTTTTTGTAGCAAGCACTTAGAAGAAATCTGACAGAAATAGGCCAACAAGTGGACACAATCCTTTACACTGCCATGACCTATAAACTTGATCTCAATTATACGATAAATCAGGCGCGAAAGAAAGCACCCTGCTCTTGGTTCGTACATTAGACAATTGGACACGCAAGGTGGTAGTCTCAAGAACCTGTCCAACTCTACCATAGGAAAATCTTGACATACCATCTTCATAGAAAAAATGCTATTTACCATGCACGAAAAACAGGAAAAGAAAAAAGTGCAAGAAACATAAGAAATGTTAGTAGATCATTTTAGAGCAACACAAATCACACAGACATTCGAGTAAACATTAAAAGAACATAGAATTCACCAATACCTTTAGAAGAGTCTCCCTTGTCCGCATAAGATTGAATCTGAAGCTCCTCAATCATTTCATAAACAAAAGAAAGATTTCGACCAGAGGAAAGTAAAAATATGTCATTTTTAAACACCTCGGAGTAGATGAAAATATGTCAGTGAAAATGTTTAAAGAATACGACCAGAGGAAAGTGAGAGCGAAGCTTTCTCCGACATTAATTTCACTTCACTACTAATGTGAATTATTTCTTCTTTGTCCTGAAAAATTCCGGGTTGACCGCATATGAATCCTTTATCATCTGCTGATCAAGAATGATACTTAATGAAACTGTCTACTCCCTAGCTATATACAAATTCATTTTTTTTCTGGAAAGCTGGTAACTTTCTTAACATTAGAGAAAGGCATACGAGAGGCACGAAGGAGATATCCACCACATTTGCTATCCTTGCAACCATCACCTTCCAGAATTGCACTTTCTCGAATATCATCAGGTTGCCCCTTAGAAATGAAATGCAACAAGTTCAGTAGACCAAATACAGGAGGAAGCATTCTTAAATGCCCAAAGAGTACTGTCGAATTAGGAGGAAAGATTTCGACATACCAACGGTACACAGCTAAACAAGCACAAGAGAACAAGTATTGTTCTTTAAGAGCCTTTTGCTGAGTTATAGTGCTTCCAGTTGTTTCTGTATAACTGATCGACGCCTTCAGAAGCCAAAGCCTCAAGTGAGATTACCCTTCATAACAGTGCCCTTCAGGGTTTCATCCTTTTTGTTGCTTAAAACTGCTTCTGGAGATATGTAACTAAGTGTACCGATCAGCAATTGAATTCCAAATTAGTATATTTTAATTCATACGATCAAAAAACAAAACAAGAGTTTTGGCAAAAACCTGCGCGTTCAGTTGAATGTTGGTTGTGTAACTCATTATAGCCTTGGCGATTCCAAAATCAATTAGCTTCAGGGGACCTCTAACCAGGAGAATATTAGCCGGCTTGAGATCAGAATGGACAATACGTTCCTCATGAATTGTTTTCACAGCTAGAAGTATTTGCTGAAACATGTTGCGTAGGGAAAAAAGTTCGTTTGGTCCCATAAGTTGGCACCTTCACGCATTTGGTCCCGTAAGTTGGCACCCCACGCAATTGGTCCCGTAAGTTGTCATCCCACGCAATTTTAGTCCCGTAAGTTGGAACCCCACGCAATTGGTCCCGTAAGTTGGCACCCACGCAATTGTAGTCCCGTAAGTTGGCATCCCACGCAATTTTAGTCCCGTAAGTTGGCTCCACGCAATTGAGCTCAGGCGGAGGTGGGACTGAAATTGAGTGTTTTTACCAACTTACGGGACTTAAATTGCGTGGGATGCCAACTTACGGGACCAATTGCGTGGGGGTGCCAACTTACGGGACTAAAATTGCGTGGGGTGCCAACTTACGGGACCAAATGCGTGAGGGTGCCAACTTATGGGACCAAACGAATTGTTTTCCCTGTTGCGTACGGTTAGAAGTAAGTGATGAACAAAATAAATTAATTAATTCACCAACAATTTTAGTCTCTGTGTGTTGAGATACTAGTAAGACAAATGAAGAAATGTTGTGATGAACCTGCCAATAAAACCGGAGCCAGTTTTCATTTATGGTTGTATTAGAACAATCCAGTTCCGTCCACTTTCGAGCGAGGATGTCTGCCAAAACAATTTCTCCATATTCAAGTACTATATATATATATATATATATATACTCATCATCCTTGACCTTGCCATTCTTAGTATTCGTGGAACCATTCATCACTTTATGACGTAATGTTTTATCTGTATAGAGCCAAGTTACATATAATTTTACAAAAAGCTCAAAACTAAAACTACTAAACTAGCTTCCATTTTATTTGCTGCACAGACAAATTAATCATTTGCTTGCAATTTCTTAACCGTAAAATCACATATATGCGAAAAGGCAAATAAAAAATGGTTGCACAAAAAGAATAAATGTCATGCATAGAATCTAAACGAGCCAGAACTAACATTTTTTTTCTCTCCCGAATTCCATTTTTCACAAAGGTCTATAAAATTCAGATCTTATTGTGCAGCTATAATATATGCTCTTACATTTTTTTGAAAAGCCATGAATAAATTACCAATAACTCATTGACACTCAAACTGAATTAAATCTGAGCAATTAAATATGAGTACTCTTTTTCTTATTAAAACCTCTATTCAGCTGCCAAACTTTTTCGTTCATGAAAAATATGAATAGTGGCTGAACATTGAGAATGTGATTAGGCTTTGAAAGATCTTAGTATCTGCAATACTTGTAATTGTGTCCAGTTGCACTTAGCAATAGTTGCAACTGTGCACTGAAGTACAACAGACGATAGTTCTTTAACGTTTGAAAACAGTTTTTGCAGTTGCAGTTGTAATTGCGAAAAACAGTGAAGCGTAAACAATAAAGAACACAAGAGATTTTTAACGTGGTTCGGTCCAAATGGTTCTAATCCACGGGGCTGTCACCCAAAGATTGACTCAAACTGTTTCCTACTTAAGAATTACAATGAAGGATTTAAATCAACTCATATACTAGACTCCCTCTAACATATGCAGTTGCAACACCTAACCCTTAACTTGTTTTCAGAAACACGATTGAATCGAAGACACACTAAGCTATTCCAGAGACACTATGACTTAATCTTCACAAATGACTCGATACAAGACTGACTGCTTAATATCTTTTTCAAAGTGCCCTCATAATGATCTCGAGTCTTCTCTTTATATAGGCGCACCAGAATCTTCTATCGAATCTTCAGTTGCAATCCACTGGCGATCTTCTTTCCAAGTAAGACGATCACGACAGCTGTTCTTGTAGATCCGTGAGACTGTCCTTCCTTATCAAGAGGATTCCAACCGATCTTCACGGATCTTATAATGAATCTGCACGCTTATTAGTTGAATGTTGGTTGTGTAACTCATTATAGCCTTTGGCGATTCCAAAATCAATTAGCATCAGGGAACCTCTAACCAGAAGAATATTAGCCGGCTTGAGATCAGAATGGACAATACGTTCCTCATGAATTGTTTTCACAGCTAGAAGTATTTGCTGAAACATGTTGCGTACGGTTAGAAGTAAGTGATGAACAAAATAAATAAATTAATTCACCAACAATTTTAGTCTCTGTGTGTTGAGATACTAGTAAGACAAATGAAGAAATGTTATGATGAACCTGCTGTTAGCATATCATTATTGTATATTAATTATGTTAAGGGTAGTTTAGTCTTTTGTTGTCTTGTATATATAGTTTCCTTATTGTAAACCCTAGACTACATATTCATACATTGTTATTGTAAGATCCCATTCTTGTCTTGTAAGATCATGGCTATCTTGATGAATGTTATCATGGCATCAGAGCCAAATCTCTGACCCAACCGGTAGGCAAACACGATATTGGGTTTTTCGTCTTCGTATTGCTACTGGTTTCTGGTAATCCGCTGCACTCTCTGAACTTGTTGGTGTGTTAATTTCGATTTCGATTTGGTGCAATTTTTGTTCGATTTGTTGCCCCAATTCTGTTTCTAGGTTAGTCTTGCTTTGTGTATTGCTGCAATTTTCGATTTCTGTTATCATGACGGGAGGGGATGATTCGTTGCAGTCGATTAGTGTTCGTTTTGATGGGAAGAACTATGGGTATTGGAGTTATGTTATGAAAAGCTTTCTAAAAGGGAAGAAGATGTGGAATTATATTTCTGGTGTTTTGGTTGCTCCTAAGTCATATGATGCAAATTTTGTTGAGTTATTGGATGTGTGGGATACCAATAATTCTAAAATTATTACTTGGATTAACAATTCTGTTGAGCATAAGATTGGTACTCAGTTAGCTAAGTTTGATACTGCGAAAGAAGTTTGGGACCATTTGGAGAGGTTGTATGTGAGGTCCAACTTTGCTGTTCAATATCAACTTGAAGGGGAAATTCGTGCTCTTACACAGGGCGATCGCAGTGTTCAAGAGTTTTATTCTGAGATGACAAACTTTTGGGATCAGTTGGCTATGACAGAATGCACTGAACTGAGAGCATTCGGTCCGTATATTGAAAGGCGAGAACAACAATGTTTGGTTCAACTGTTGTACAATCTCCGCTCTGAGTATGAAGGCATCCGTGGGTCAATTCTGCACCGTACTCCTTTGCCTTCAGTTGATTCAGTTGTGCATGAATTGTTAGCTGAAGAAACCCGCCTCAAGACTCAAATTGAGAAGTCCACTCCTGTTGGTTCTGTGTTGGTTACTCAACCTAGTCATATCAGATCTAAACAAAAGAGTTATGATAAGGATGAGTGTCGATATTGCCATGAAAAGGGTCATTGGAAGAATCAGTGTCCTTTATTGAACCAGAAAGGCAAACCACAACAGGAATATGGAAAGAGGCCAAGTGACAAACCTTCATATTCACAGAATCTTCGTTTTGGAGGACAACCTAATACAGCTGCTGTCATGCCTACATTGGATCCAGCCTCTGTCGATTCATCTTTGTCAGACAAAGCAACTTTGGTTAATCTATTGCAGAACCTTCTTCAGGCAAACAAAAACCAGTCTCCACCATATGCTATGTCTGCTCCATCCACATCAGGTAGAAACTCGTCCTTATGGGTGTTGGATTCTGGAGCATCTCATCACATGTCTCCTGATCGCAACTCATTTGTATCTATGTCTCATGTGTTACCACCTACATCTGTTATGACTGCTGATAGCACTCCTATGCCAGTCGTAGGTGTTGGTACAATTCAAACAGAAAATCTCTCACTACCTGATGTTTATTGTATTCCAAAATTGGCTATGAATCTTATTTCTGTTGGTCAATTGTGTGATCGTGGTCTTGATGTTCACTTTTCCTCTACTTCTTGTCATGTGCAGGATCCGAAATCAAAGAGAATACTTGGGACTGGAAGTAGAGAGGGGGGACTTTATGTTTTGGATGGCATGAAGGTTGATGGTCAGTTTGCAGCTACGAGTATTGATCTATCTACATTTCATTTAAATTCTTCTTCTTCGAAGTTTTACGTATGGCACTCTAGACTAGGTCATGTATCTGGATCTTGTCTGAGGTTTTTATGTAATAGTGGTGTTTTGGGATACTTGCAGTCTCAGGATATTTCTGATTGTAGTGGATGTAAACTTGGGAAGTTTTCTGCAAAACCTTTTAATCACAGTACATCCACTTCTTTTGCACCATTTGATTTGATTCATTCTGATGTTTGGGGACCTGCCCCTATTCCTACAAAGGGGGGGTCACGATATTATGTCTCTTTCATTGATGACTATACTCGTTATTGTTGGGTTTACTTGATGAAAAATCGTTCTGAATTCATTGATGTTTATGCTCACTTTGCTGCATATGTGAAAACTCAACACTCTAAAGTCATAAAATGTTTTAGATCTGATTTAGGTGGGGAATATATGAGTAATGCACTCTCTGACACTCTTCTTAGTGATTGTACTGTGCACCAATCCTCTTGTACAGACACACCTCAGCAAAATGGCGTGGCTGAAAGAAAACATAGGCATATTGTTGAAACGGCACGTTCTATGCTTTTGTCTGCTAGTGTACCTAGTGAGTACTGGGGAGAAGCAGTTCTCACTGCTGTTTATATCATAAATAGAGTTCCAACTCCCAAGAATGCAGGTATCTCTCCATATGCTAAGTTATTTGGTCAAACTCCTGATTATTCTCATTTGCGGGTTTTTGGGTCCACATGCTTTGTTCTTCGTCCACATGTTGAGCGAACTAAGTTGTCTTCGCGTGTTGCAATATGTGTCTTTTTGGGATATGGAAATGGTCAGAAGGGTTATCGGTGTTATGATCCAGTTAGTAGAAAATGTTATGTTTCTCCTCATGTTCACTTTATTGAGCATATTCCATATTTTTCCATTCCGAGAAGCTCTCATAATGTGACACGGTCGGATATTATTCACATTGACCCATTTACTCTTGATGTTTCTGATATTGGAACTAATGATCCAACTGATGAGAATATTGGTATTGGTGATGTTGTTGGGGATGACAATATTGGTGTTGGTTATGGAGATGACTTGGGTGCTGCTGAAGAGTTACCCCCCTCATGTCCCTTCTCTTACGATTTCGGATCCAGCTCAGGAGCGGTATCCCAGGCGTACTCGTAAGTCTACTCAACTGCCTGATTTCATTTACTCTTGTTATTCTCAGCCTTTTGTTTCCTTTTTGGCATCTGTTTGGCCTCTTTGTGAGCCTACCTCTTATTCTGAGGCGGCACAAGATATTGTTTGGCAAGAGGCTATGGCTGAGGAACTATCAGCTTTGAACAAAAATCATACTTGGGACTTTGTCCCTCTTCCAGCAGGGAAAAAGTCAATTGGTTCTCGATGGGTCTATAAAATTAAAACCAAAGCTGATGGTTCAGTTGAGCGATATAAGGCTCGTCTAGTGGCAAAAGGATTTGCTCAACAATATGGCATGGATTATGAGGAGACATTTGCTCATGTTGCTAAGATGACATCTGTCAGAGTTCTTATTGCAGTTGCATCAGTACGACAATGGTATATTTCACAGATGGATGTGAAAAATGCATTCTTGAATGGTGATTTACATGAGGAAGTGTACATGACACCTCCTCCGGGTGTTCCTCACGACAAAGGGCAAGTGTGTAGACTTAAGAAAGCATTATATGGGCTTAAGCAAGCTCCAAGAGCTTGGTTTGAGAAGTTTTCCACTGCTGTTTGTTCTCTTGGCTTCTCCTCTAGTCCTAATGATTCAGCCTTATTTGTTAAATGCAGTTCTGCTGGTCGCATAATGCTTTTACTGTATGTTGATGATATGATTATTACAGGTGACGATGTTGAGGGTATTAAGGTGTTGAAACACACCTTATCTCGTTTGTTTGATATGAAGGATTTGGGTCCTCTTCGTTACTTTTTAGGTATTGAAGTCGCCTCATCTCCAAAGGGCTATCTTTTGTCTCAGTCGAAGTATACTTCAGATATTTTAGAGCGAGCTCATCTTACAGACACTCGTGTTGCTGCTACTCCTTTAGAGGTAAATGTTCGTTATACTCCTACTGGCGGTACACTTCTTCCGGATCCCACTTTGTACAGGTCTATTGTTGGTAGTTTGGTATACTTGACTATTACCCGATCGGATATTGCTTATGCGGTCCATGTTGTTAGCCAGTTTGTTGCTGCACCTACATCTGATCATTGGGCTGCTGTTACTCGCATTCTTCGTTATCTTCGTGGTACTATTTATCAGAGTCTATTGTTTCCTTCGAGTTCTTCATTAGAACTTCGAGCATATACAGATGCAGACTGGGCTAGTGATCCATCCGATCGAAAATCTACCACTGGATACTGTATTTTTCTAGGTGATTCTCTCATCTCTTGGAAAAGCAAGAAACAAGATGTTGTTTCTCGTTCTTCTACCGAGGCAGAGTATCGTGCTATGGCTTCCACTACAACTGAACTTGTTTGGTTACGACGGTTGTTATGTGATATGTGGGTGTTGTTGTCATCCCCCACACCCATGTATTGTGATAATAAAAGTGCTGTTCAGATTGCTCATAACTCTGTTTTTCATGAGCGTACCAAACATATTGAGATCGATTGTCATGTGACTCGACATCATTTTCAGCATGGTGTTATCTCTCTACCGTTCATCTCGTCTTCGATGCAGTTGGCTGACTTCTTTACGAAGGCACATACGATTCAGCGACACAACTTCTTTGTTGGCAAACTCTCGTTACTTATTGCAGTACCTTCTCGAGTTTGAGGGGGGGTGTTAGCATATCATTATTGTATATTAATTATGTTAAGGGTAGTTTAGTCTTTTGTTGTCTTGTATATATAGTTTCCTTATTGTAAACCCTAGACTACATATTCATACATTGTTATTGTAAGATCCCATTCTTGTCTTGTAAGATCATGGCTATCTTGATGAATGTTATCACCTGCCAATAAAACCGGAGCCAGTTTTCATCTATGGTTGTATTAGAACAATCCAGTTCCGTCCACTTTCGAGCGAGGATGTCTGCCAAAACAATTTCTCCATATTCAAGTACTATATATATATATATACTCATCATCCTTGACCTTGCCATTCTTAGTATTCGTGGAACCATTCATCATTTTATGACGTAATGTTTTATCTGTATAGAGCCAAGTTACATATAAAAAAAAAAAGGGCAGCCCGGTGCACTAAAGCATCCCCGCAATGCGAGGGTCCGGGGAGGGGTCCCACCGCAATAGTGTATAAGGGGCAAGCCTTCCCTTGTCAAATTTGACAAGAGGCCGCTCCTAGGACTTGAACCCGTGACCTCTCAGTCACACAGCAACACCTGGTGCGCCAAGGCTCCCCTCTAAACATATAGAGCCAAGTTACATATAATTTTACAAAAAACTCAAAACTAAAACTACTAGACTAGCTTCCATTTTATTTGCTGCACAGACAAATTAATCATTTGCTTGCAATTTCTTAACCGCAAAATCACATATATGCGAAAAGGCAAATAAAAAATGGTTGCACAAAAAGAATAAATGTCATGCATAGAATCTAAACGAGCCAGAACTAACCATTTTTTTTCTCTCCCGAATTCCATTTTTCACAAAGGCCTATAAAATTCAGATCTTATTGTGCAGCTATAATATATGCTCTTACATTTTTTGTTTGAAAAGCCATGAATAAATTACCAAT
Source organism: Linaria vulgaris (assembly GCA_948329865.1). Taxonomy (NCBI): domain Eukaryota; kingdom Viridiplantae; phylum Streptophyta; class Magnoliopsida; order Lamiales; family Plantaginaceae; genus Linaria; species Linaria vulgaris. The sequence continues at coordinate 5,327,650 of OX415249.1, read as the reverse complement.
AAATCCTTGACACTCAAACTGAATTAAATCTGAGCAATTAAGTATGAGTACTCTTTTTCTTATTAAAACCTCTATTCAGCTGCCAAGCTTTTTCGTTCTTGAAAAATATGAATAGTGGCTGAACATTGAGAATGTGATTAGGCTTAATTAACAAATTACGTAACATTCGAATGTTAAGTTGCTAATAATTAAGCTAAAGTAAAACAAATCGGATGTAAGTTGAAAGTATTTATTGAGCTTACTCTAAAACTTATCCCACATCGAAATAGTCAGAAAATTAGCAGTTTAATAGCCATTGCTCTTGCATGACAGGACACGACCTTACTTGAACAGGATTTGTTCTATAGGCTCGTACCTCTGTATCCTTGTGTTCTAAGGAGACAGGATTATGACCAATTTCTTTTTAATGTCCGTCCGTGTTCCGTGTTCCGTGATACCGCTGCAGCTTTTGCTTTGGCCTCGATTTAAGTTGCAAAAGTAGAAGATCAATCAATGGGATGGTGAAATTACACGAACTAACTCTCACATTCAGATTCAGGTCACAATAAGACTTTTTTTCCGCTAGCTGCAATAAGAAGAAACCCAAAACTAACTCACATTGTGGCACAATAACAGGACAAATCAAATTAGACAGAGTTACACAAACATACCAAATCATCCAACAACATAAGCACCATTTGTCATAATAGAGCTAGGTTGAGAGGTCTTATTCTCGGAGCATCTAGTCGCCATCAGCCTCGTTCAGACATATATAGCTACATTACGAGGAATTGAGAATGCTGAATGAGAAGTTCCAGATTTAGAAGTATCTCAGCACAGCTGGCAATAACAGATTCAAGATTGCCACTAAGAGTTTTATTAAGAAGCCATTTTGTGACACACACAATAATCAAGATTCATTCTGGTAAAGAAATTAACTATGGAGACCAGACTATTCCATTACATATTGCTCAGTGTGAGGGTATAACGTACACGAATTACGTAAACAGTATGAATTCAAGTAACGATATTTATTAGTTAGAAGACATATTGTTTGTGAGGTCGGAACATCTGAAAGCTCCATATTTCCCTTATAAGGAAGTACATCGCAAAGCAAATATCCGAAAGAGAGTTCCACGAAAGAACAAAAATTTAAAGTTAACTCACAGATATATGATATGATGCTTTACTTTCGCCTCATCCCTTTGCTCTTCCCAGATCAAGAGGACGTGTAAATTTGAACCTTGAGGACCTCATTTCCCGCATTCCTTTGTTCTTCCTGAATATCATTCGCCGAATTTACAGCAGAAGTGCTGCACCATACAACTTCGATCTTCTCTAAGGAATAAAAGTCTCCAACGCTGGAAGGGATCTCCTCGAGCTGCTTGCAACTTTTCAAAACTAATGTCTTAAGGCACGGAAAATTTTCAGCAGAAACAGTCCATTGTTTTATGTTGAGAGCTTCAAGTTTCAGGAATTTGAGTTTCGGGAATTCACCGTCTCCAGTATCCCACAATGCACCTTCAACAGCTCCGCCGCGTAGCTTGAGAACCTCTAGGTTTGGTAGTTTCTGAAAGCTCGAGATTTCACTCCAGTTTAGCCTGAACTTTGAAAGAGATAGCTTTTTTAACGTTGAAGGAAGATTGAACTTTCCTGAATGCGGAAGTCTACCGTAGCATAACATCTTCAATGATTCAAGTTGATTAAGAGACTCCAGTTGAGGCAATTGATAGTAATTTTTAGTGGAACCACCCTTTTCTTCAACCAATATGCATCTGAATTTCCGAAGATTCGGTACTCTTTGTATCAACTTCTTCTCTTCTTCACAACAAACTGCAGGCGTTGACAGTGTTTCCAGATTCTTCAACTTGGAAGAGCTCTCAGATAGTGCAGTATTGAAATCAGCACGGTCATTGACATGCAGGTGTCTTAATCTCACCAAGTTCAAGATCTCCCCTGGCACTACAATTTCGCCTCTTAATCCCTTGATGATTAAGGTCTCCAAGTTCCTTAGATTGGATATTGAGGATGGAATTACGTTCCAATTTGTGCGGATCGAAATGTACCTCAATAGAACCAGCATTGCAATATGATCTCTGAATAAATCTTCATCAACTATGATGCTTTCAGAATGCAAGATCCTCAACAATCTAAAACCTTGAAAAACTGATTTCATACTCTCCTTCTCGGACGGTGAAAGAGTTCTCTTCACAGAATAGAACAAAAAGGAGCTTAGAGGAGGTGGAAATGAAAGCATACGAAAGCCTTCGCATATGACAAAAGGACCATTATCATAATTTCTATTCAGAGAAATGCTTATTCTTCGTTCGTAAGTTATGGGATCAGGCGAGTAATCGCACACAGTTGTCTGCCGCATGAAGTTTTCTTCTTTAGCTTTGCGCAAGCACAAGTCACGCAGCATATCGTGGACGCGACAGGATTTAATTCTGCCATCAGACCTTCTTTCAGCAATCATGACGAGGCTTCTATCTATAAGCTCCATTAGATTTTGTTCTGCTTGAACTTCTAAGCTGATCGAACCCTGATAATCGTTAGTCTTGTGGAAAAATCCTTCTGCAATCCACAGCCACATTACCTTGTCCGCGGGGATTTCTCTATCCTCCGGAAATGCTCCAAGATAAAGAAATAATGGTTTTAAATGATCTGGTAAATGCTCGTAACTTAGTTCTAACACTGTTGTCACTTGTCCATGAGAAGTGGCATTACCAACTATATATGAACTCAAATGTCGAGAAACTTGGTTCCAAAAATCAAGTCTCCTTTCGGACTTGGCGAGAATTCCAGCAACCACGACAATTGCAAGCGGTAATCCTTTGCATTTCTCTGCAATCTCCATTCCGACTTCACACAAGTCCAGAGGGACACCTTCGTTACTGACACAGACCTTCTGTGCCAGTAGATCCCAGCTCTCTTTACGGGTTAAAAGACGAAGTTCAAGAGGACTGCGATAATCTTCTAATCTTTTCCTACTAGTCAGCATGATTCGGCTTCCGTTACTACTATCTGGGAAGAAACGTTTGAGGTCCTGAAATGCGTCCTTTTCCCAAATGTCATCCATGACGATTAGGTATCTCCTCCCCATCAGTTGTCTGGAAAGCATTGCGGCCAACTCACCGTCACTCCTTGTTCGGTCAATAGAAGTGAGTTTAGTTATAGAATCTAAAATCTCAAGCAACAACTCACTCTTGTTGTATTCTTGTGATACACAGCACCATGCACGAAGTGGGAAGTGATCAACAATGGAAGGATCCTCATACACTCTCTTTGCAAAAGTTGTCTTACCAAGTCCACCCATGCCAAAGATTGAGACAACATCCAACTTGCTCGAGTCACTTATGAGTCGTTCCTTTACTGATTTCATCTCATCCTCAAAACCAATCACCACATCAGTACTTGTCGGAAGTAATGATACACGACTGCGATTCTTGGTGCTGCTAGTAACATTAATGTCGATCCTGCTAATATCAATAGCTGATCTTTTCTCAGTGACATCTTCAAAAGTTTCTTTAACTAGCACCATCAGCTGTTCGAAATCCGAAAACCAACTCGATCTGCACCAGTCGGGAATGGATCCAACAAGATACGAGTTGATAAAATAATCGGCTGCATATGCTGCACACTTGATATGATACCTCAAAAGGACTTTTGATCCATTATTATAGTCATCTTCCATATTGTTGTTACCCATTTTCATGTTCTGGAGAAATAATCTCAATAGAACTAAGTCCTCGTGAATACTTTGGAACCCAACAGATATTAAATATTCCTTTAACTCCTCCGTGTTCGAGACTAGAGAATTCAAGAAACCAAGTTGATTAGTTTCTGGAGAACTTTGCCCTATTTTGTCCAATGTTAGGAGCCCGAAGGTGTCTATGATGCATTCTTTCAGGAGATGAACCTTTTGGAGCAAATCAGCAGGGGTACTTATTTTTGTTGCCATGTCAAGCGTTGTTTCTTCTTCTTTGAGAGACGATAGAATAACAATTCCTACATTCCGCACCAAAGCTTGGAATTGTGCTCTGATATCCGAGAGTTTCTCTTGCTCAGCCTCAGTCTTTGACGTGTAACTGACAACAAAACCAACCAGAAAATCCAGTACCTTGTCAAGATCTCCGAATTGATATTCTTTGACGCAAGCCACATAGCCTCTTAAAAGTTCATTGGTCAGGGGAGGAAGATCGGTAGAGTCTGGTACCTTCAATACCAAAGCTCTAAGAACTCCAACACTCATTTTTGACCTTGAACACTTTTTGATTTGTAAATATTGCTCGCGTGAAGAGAATGTGCCATGTTTTGTCATGAAAGAATAACATGCCGCACTTTCAGCAACAACTTCTACACACATCAAGAACTCTTGCAAATCCTCGCCACTCATCCAATATTCATTTGTGAACTGAAGGTAGTTTCTCAAGAATCCTAGTACTTCAATGGAAGTTTTTATATTTTTATCTTTCATTTCACATTCATAAAGATTCTCCAGAAGTTGATCCAGAAATTCGAACATGGATTCGTCACTGTGTACAAAGCCCACTGATGATGGTGCCAAATCAGTACTTAAAACAGCAAGAAATGCACTGGAAACTCTTGACACCATATGCTTAAAGCTTCCCGTTTCAAGAAACTCTTGCTCGCTTGATGGACTTATACGCCCTCTTGATAGTAATCTTGAGCAATGCTCGAAGAGATCCACAAAGTGAGACTCGATATCTGTCAAGATATCAACCAAACTTGTATCTATGACAACCCCAGTAGTACTCTCCTCCACGCACCGCTTGAACATGCACCTGGAAAATGTAATCAAGAATCCAAGCGCCTTCTTCAATTCAAGAAATTCACGATCATACCAAATGGAAACATTACTTTCCAAGTTTTCGTATTGAGAAACGGTGGCATTAAAGATCAAAGTGAAGTTCTCGTACATGTCTTTCATCACTTGGTTCAGATCAATATTTTCACAATCGAACACATGTTTGTGCATTTTCTTACATACTTCAGGAAGCTCCACAGGAGGACCTTGCAACTCTCTCTCTTTCTTTCCACCTCCGAGCAGTACGATGTTCATGATACGATCTTTAAGGAGCCGAGCCTGTTCGAGAAAATCAGATACTCTAAGATTTGTCTTTTCTGCTTCTGTGGTTTCCTCTTTGAAAAACAGTATGACGAGCGATCCTACATTCTCCACCAAAGCTTGAAATCGTCTTCTGATGTCTGCGAGTTCCTCTGTATCATTCTTTTGGGGGCAGTCGAGAATCAAACTCAAAAGTCTCTTGAGCTCCTGGTGAAGAACATCGATTTGATTCCTCACTTGCGGCATCAATAGATCGATTGTCACGTCATCGCTTATCAGCTTCGTAAGAGCTTGTTGGACGCAATCTACGTAGACGTTCAGAAGTCCATCAGTCAAAGAAGGACCATCAGTAGATTTCATCAGTACAAAGGCTTGAATAACCACGGTACTCATTTCCAAGTCTGCACGGTTTTTGGTCGGCAAGTCGCCGTACTTTTTGAGGAAGGAATAACATGCCGCTCTCTCAGCGACAGCTTCAAGACAAACCCACAACTCTTTCATCTGATTTTCTTGCAGGTAGTTCCTCAACAGTTCCAGTACTTGAATGGAAGTTTTTATAAATTTATCTTCTTCCATGTCACATTGATACAGATCCTCCAAAAGCTGATCAAGAAACTCGCCTCTCTGTATGAAACTCGTCGATGATGGTGAAGAAGAATCAGTAGTAGTACTCAAAACACTAAGGTACGCATTCGAAACTCTCGACACCATGTGCTCAAATCTTCCCATGCTAAGAGTATCTTGGTCGTCCGCGATGCTTATACCCCCTCCTGATAGTAACGTCGAACAATGCTCTAAGAGACTCACAAAGTGTGATTCGATATCTGTCAAGATATCAACCAAACTTCGTTTTATCACCACCCCAGTGGTACCCTCGTCCACACACCGGTTCAACGTGCACCTGAAAAATGTAACCAAGAATCCAAACTCCTTTCTCAATTCAATGAATCCAGGGCGGAGATGCGAGATAGCCTGGTTTTCAAATTTCTCGTGTTCAGAAATGGTGGCCTTAAACACCAAAGTGAAGTTCTCGTACACGTCTGTCATCACTTGCCTTAGATCATCGATATTTTCGCCATCAAACACATGATTGTGCATTTTCTTACATACTTTTGCCATCTCTCTCTTTTTTCTCTCTGTTTTTGAGTAGTTGGTGTGAAAGAAGATAGAGAGATACTCACAGTGATCAACTTTGACTTTGAGAAGATGCAATTAAACACTGCCTAAGTTGACCATTTAATTAATCATAGACTTGCAGTTGGCAGTCATTAATGATTCATTGAATAATTTAAATTATCAATGTATAATATTCACGTGCACGTTCTTCAACGTTTCACCCAGCTTTAAAATTATAGATTGAACTAGCACGAAAAAACATCTTATTTTGGTCTTATTTCGTGAAGGTAACAGAACACAGTAAATAATACAATTGAAATACACATAACCAAAATAATGCTAATCAAATATAATAATAGGACTAACTTGGTCCGAAACACTTACTGTCTATTACAAGTATTGAATTGCTTTAGATATCCTAATAGGACAAATTAAAGTGTATATCGAATTCAGGATGTTCGATGTGCGCCTCGACCGGGACTGGTTCGATGTGGATATAGTTCAATGATAATTGATCCGATGCGGTTGTATCGAATCTTAGTTGATTCGATATTGATGTAACTCGAACATGACTGATTCGATCTTGGTATAGTTGTATCGAATCTCAGTGTCGAATGGTCTGTAGTATCGAACGATAAAGCGTGTCGAATGAGGACGTTCGATATGGCAGTGGTTGGTAGCGGATTCGATCTCTCTCCTGGAAGGTCAAGAGGCGGGGTATTTATAGACCTCGTCACATGGGGCCCTCCAAATGCAGGAAAGTCCGCATCGAATTGTTGCGGTTCGATGCGGGAACCGCATCGAACAATACATGTTCGATGCTCTCTTATGAAATGGGCCTTACAGCTGGGCCGGCCCAAATGCAGATCTGGGCCTATCTTAAATTCTCCCCACCACATAGTCCCCCCAGTGTGGGAGATGGTGTCGATGAGAGAACGATTTCCAAACTTAAAAGATCTTGCGCAATTCTGCTTGTTGACGGTATAATTTTGAGCGCGAAGAAATCCTGTTGTTACATGTACTATCGAACAACAAGGAATTTATGAATTCGATGCGGGCGCATCGAACAATTGTAGTTCGATGCGTATTGGTGTAGACATCGAATTGGATAAATTCGATACGGGCGCATCGAACAGTACATGTTCGATGCGGTTGTGATAGTTGGCTTTGTACGGGCCTATATAAGGGCCCAGTTTCCACCTCATTGTTATTTTCTTTTCCAAAGGAGTTTTTTAGTCACTGTCCAGGCCGCATCGAACAGTACGCGTTCGACATTTGCAACATCTAACCGCCAGCGTTTGATACAGTCAACATCGAACAGTCAGTGTTCGACCTTCCTGCCGCATCGAATTTCAGGAATTTGATGCTAATTTGACGCTCTGCAGCTAAAGTGATTCAGAATCTACTCCATAATTGACCTGACATGGCAAGGACAAAGTCTAGTAATCGGAGTAAACCTGTAGTTTCACCCGAGAATATTTATGAGGCTCGGAGAAGGAGCGAGGAAAATGAGGCCTCTGATGCGGTGTTGCTCCGGAAGATAACCCAGGTGAGACTGCAAAAAATGAATATGCGACTACGACTCCTGGTAATCTCTCTGATAATTGGGGTGCAGGTCCTTCTGATAATTCTCCAGTTGAGCGTTCTACCACGAGGCTCGGTGGCGTCAGCGCTGCTACTCGGGTACCCATTGTGATAGATTTTGAACATCACGAGAATGTTGTCCCACGGAGATTGGTGATGACGCCTAGCGCCAATGGTGGACGTATCAAGGTTGGGACTAATCGTCAGGTCCGGATAATGGAAGAGATTGGTGCGAAAGATGAGAGAATTGTTGCCAATTTGGTTAGATTCAATGCATCTCATCCTACATTCAGGAACGTGCGGAATACTAATTGTAAACCATAGGAATAATTTTCTCGAGGAATAATTACAACCATCATGGCCACATTAAAGAAACCTTCGGAAATACGTTTCTATGAAGGAGTCATCGGACCTAAATGATCCGAGGAGTTATCCCTGAGATACATACGAAGATAACCCTCGGAAATATGAAAATGTATCCATCGGAGGTAGCAGCCCTCGGACTTGAATGACCCGAGAGACTCGCCTCAGTAACGATGATAGGAGAATGTGAACAGGATACAAAATCGACGAGGTACCCTGAAGCTTAGATGACTTCATGATACCTTGCGTGATTACGATTATCCTTAGGCATTTCTTCGATATTCCCGGGTGTTATTCGATAGTTTTCTTAAACATCGATCAGTCAGAGATAACCCCGAGGACAAATATTTAAATTATATTGTTGCATGGTAACACCAAGTGTCTGATAATACTACATTCGAGTCAGCTATCGAAGACCACTTGTCAGTCAGACAAGCGGATGAAAGATGTATCAGCATGTTTGCATGATAAAATACCAGATGTCCAACAGTATAACTACAACGTGCCACTCGTCAGTTAAACAAGCATCTAAAGTAAGTATCAGCAGAAGGACAAAAACTACCTGTCAGAAAGAGAACATGCATAATGACAGCTGTATTTAGAAATTACCCTCTATAAATAAAGAACTCTGTCATAATTGTAAGGGGGCACCAAAAAAAGTATCAAGAAGATCAATAGATAAAAAATATATTATTGAGTGGAACAGGCAAGGCGTTCCGATACCTAAAAATATTAATAACCCTCGGAGTGTACAAATCGAGTGTTAACACTAATGTAGCGAGTTCCTCTCGTTCAGGGGGTGAGAATTGGTACGCGTCTGCTAAGAGGAAATTGGCGGAGGATGAATCTGCTCGAGAAGCTCAAGACATCTCTCCGCCCCCACTTAGGCGTCCTCGACCCTCGGGGAACCCGAGACCGGCCCCTCCAAGAAGCCTTGTTAATTATGATTTTCTTAATGATGAAAATTCAGAATCGTTGAATGCTACGCTGGGCGGATACAGGTTGAGAGAGGAGCATACATGAGATATAATGCGTAGTCTATGGCCTCAATTGGATCGTCAAGCCGTAATAGATCGGTTAGGATATCGGGATCTGGCTCACTTTGGACGCTTATTCTTTGCTGCTATTATTGTAGCAGTATATCGACTGTGCAGGGATTATAGCGGTTTGGTTGAGGTTCAGAGCCAACACAATATTGTCATCGATAACCTACGAGCCAATATTCGCGGTGGCGATTATAGCCGATGCAATGCACTGAAACGCGCCAGAGAGGCAGAAAAAATGGCAACTAAGGCTGTACACAATGCACATGATGCTGAAGTTAAGGCTAAGAAAATTGAAGAAAATGTTGATGCATTGCGTGCTGAAATAGCTGCACTGAAAAAGGAAAATGATTCTTTGAAGCGTGAGAATTCTTCTCTTAAAACGTCGAGCGCTGCCGCGAACAATATCATTGCCAATTTGGGTCGTCGAATTCAACATTTCGAGTCGGAGGATTATAAATGTTTGATTGCTCAAAATTTCACACAGAGTAATGTTTATAAATTTCTTGAATTACTCCGTGGTGCTACAAACATGAAATAAGGAATGGAACTTGGTGTCAATCAAGCTAGTCATCTTGGCTACCTCGAAGAGGGTTTCCGAAAAGATATGCTAGATGTGAGTCGTGGTCCGAGAATGGAGATCCCGGAGGCTAGCGGTGATGATAATGATGATTCACATACCCCTAAGCCTGGCGATTCATTTTATGCCGTATGGCGGGACCGTAAAAGCAAAAATGTTAGTTGCTCAAGTTCTTTGAGACTGATTTCGCCTTTGACGCTAAAAGGAAAAGATAAATGCACTCCTAGTGCTGCTTTGAGCGAATCGGAGAGGATCAAAAGGGCCCTTCACGACGTTTTTGGTCAAAGTGATGATGAAGTCGAATTGCCTCCAAAAATGTCCAGGTCTACGATTTTTCTGTCGAGTCCTCCCATGGTTCCAGGTCTTGAAAGCATGTCTGTTGTGGCTACCAATAAAGGAAATAAGGTGAAACCTGTATTGAAAATTTCTGGTCCAACAATGATTTTGCCGACTGGAATGTATCCTTCTTGAGATGTTGGATTTTCTATGTTGGATCAATCGCTCAATGATCAGAATTTGATTTCTCCGAGCAGATGTCAACTTGATGATCCCTCTGAAAGAAATGAAGTTATTTTACTCGAGGGTTGGGCACAAGCAGATGATTTAGTTCTCACAGAGGATCAAATTCAAGGAAATTGTGCCAATTTTGCACGTTCCGTGGGAGTGATCCTTCGTCCAGAGTCCCCCCAGTCTTTGACTGAGTAACTGTATTTGGTTACATGATTTTGATGATATTAGGCCTTTTGTTTTGTATACAGTTTTTGTAACTTTCTCGCAGCGTTTCTTGATAGAAACTGATTCAGTCACTTGATATCATAATTTTTTATTTACATTTTATTCGCACAACTTTTTCTCTCTAATCCATTCCAATGCATGTTTGATCGTTCTTTGCCTGATGTCGATTTCATAGTTATTTTATGTTTTATAGCGGTTTTCGATGTCATTTGACATATCCATTATAATGATTGCGTTTAATATGGAAAATTGAGCATTTTGGGCATTTCATGCTACCGTTAGGGTGTTTGTGTTATACCTGAGAGATCGAACCACTTTGGGCCTCTTATCCCACCGTCATGATGCTTTCGTCGTGCATGAGGGGTTGGACCTCGTCGGGCCTCTTATCCCACCGTCATGACGCTCTTGTTGCTTCCGTCGTGCATGAGGGGTTGGACCTCGTTGGGCCTCTTTTCCCACCGTCATGACGCTCGTGTTGCTTCCGTCGTGCATGAGGGGTTGGACCTCGTTGGGCCTCTTATCCCACCGTCATGACACTCGTGTTGCTTTCATCGTGCATGAGGAGTTGGACCTCGTTGGGCCTCTTATCCCACCGTCATGCGCTCATGTTGCCTCCGTCGTGCATGAGGGGTTGGACTTCATTGGGCCTCTTACCCACCGTCATGATGCTCGTGTTGCTTTCGTCGTGCATGAGGGGTTGGACCTTGTTGGGCTTCTTATCCCACCGTCATGGCGCTCATGTTGCCTCCGTCGTGCATGAGAGGTTGGACCTCGTTGGGCCTCTTATCCCACCGTCATCTCCACCTGCATCATTTGTTGATAAAAATTATAATTAGTAACTCAAGAAGGATTAATAATGATATTTATCGAGGTGCCTACGTTTCCCTGCATGGGACTCATGTCTTTATATTTCATACAGTTATATGTGCATCAGATGAAATTGACTTAATTTCTATGCATAATAACGCCTAAGATGTTGCACATTCCATTCTAATATCCTCGTGAACTTGCTCGTATAACTCTGAAAGGCCCTTCCCATTTCGGTTTGAGCTTTCCTATATGTTGTTTTACCGCAATGCTTCTTAGGACCAGATCACCTACTTCGAAATTTTGGAATTGAACCCTTTTATCATAGCTTTTGGCCATTGCTGCCTTAAAAGCAACCGTGCGTTGATATGCATCATCCCTCGCTGATCCTATCATATCAAGATCCATTTGTCTTAGTTGGGCCGACTGCTCTGGGTCATAATCATTAATCCTACGCATCGACATTCCTATTTCTGCAGGCAAAACAGTCTCGGTACCGTAGATAAGAACAAATGGAGTCTCCCATGTCGATGTTCTTGGAGTTGTTCTATATGCCCATAATATTCCTTGAAGCTCTTCCGGCCATGTTTTTCCTGTGCTTCTCACCCTCCTTTCAAGATAATCCTTCAATGTTTTGTTGGTGGATTTCGTTTAACCATTGGACCGGGGATGATATATTGAGGTCAGACTGTGTGATATCTTTAATTTCGCGAACCATGATTTAATCTCCTTTCCGCTGAATTGTGTGCCATTGTCACATACAATAGACCTCGGAATCCCGAAACGACATATGATGTATTGCTAGATAAACTCGATCATATTCTTCTCTATGATTGATGCCATACCCCCTGCCTCGACCCATTTGGTATAATACTCAACTGCCACTACCAAATATCGCTTTTGACCTTTGGCCGGGGAAAAGGCCCTACAATATCAATTCCCCATTGGTCAAATGGACATGCCACATTGATGGGTTGTAGCTGGCGTACATGTCTATGAATGAGACGAGCGTGGTACTGACAACTGTCACATTTCCTCGAAAAGGCTGTCACATCTTTTAATAGAGTTGGCAAATAATATCCTTGGCGCAATATCCGTTGAGCCAAAGCTCGTCCCCCGAAGTGATTTCCACAACACCCTGCATGGATTTCTTTCATGACATATTCGACTTGGGTTGGAGTCAAACATCTCAACAATGGTCCTTCGAAAGATCTTTTGTATAGCTCTCCATTGCTGGTAGTAAATCTGTATGCCTTATATCGCATTATGCGTTGTGCATTCGGACCTGTCGGAAGAATACCCTGCTGAAGATAAATCATAATCTCGTCCTTCCAAGATGGGTCTTCTTGTATTGGCAATATGAATTCCACCTGTGCCTCCGTGGCATTATATTTTGATATTCTGATCGAAGGTTTGTCAGCGGTCATGAGTGTGGTTCACTTTTCTACCAGTATCTCTGAAGAACTCGCAAATTTAGAAAGCGCATTTGCTTTTGCATTGTCGTCCCTTGGCATCCGAGTAATGTCAAAGAATTTGAAATTCTTTGCCAATTCTTTTACCTTTGCAGCATACAATTTCATTGTCTCCTCTCGAGTCTCATACTTTCCCGAAAAATGATTTTCCACCAAGAGCGAGTCGGTGAATATATCCAAATGTTCAATGTTGAGTCCGAGAGCCATTTAACTGCTTCATACCCGGCTTCATTATTCGTTACCATGTGATTTAGGCTGATAGCGAATTCAAATTCTCTTCGCTCCGGGGACAGAAAGTGGATTCCAATTCCTCCTTCATGAGTGGTTGCAGATCCATCCATGTGTAATATCCATGTTGTGGTCGCTCTGCTGGTTCCGGCTTGGTTTGATATAGAAAAGATACAGCTTGCAGTCTCGGATACACTGTTTCCCAGAGTCTCAGCCATGAAATTCGCTAAAGCCTGTGCTTTGATTGCAGTTCGCGGCTTAAACTCCAATCCGAATTCACTGAGCTCGATTGCCCATTTAACCAATCTGTCAGAGGTTTCGGGCCTTGCCAGCACTTGGTTTCAATTGTTTATCGGTCACCACCGTGATTGGGTGAGATTGAAAATATGGTTTCAATTTTCGTGCAGTAACAACAATTGCTAATGCGAACAACTCTATTTCCAAGTAATTTCTTTCTGCCCCCTGTAGAACTCTACTCACATAGTGAATGGGTAATTGCTGAGCTCCCTTTTGCTTGAGTAGTACCGTACTGATGGCATGCGAGGATACCGCTAGATATAGATATAGCATTTCATTTTCCTCCGGTTTGGCTAACAATGATGGGCTCACCAAATAATTTTTCATTTGTCTGAAAGCCTCCTCACATTCCGGCGTCCAAATAAAATATTTACTTCGCTTCATCACCTTAAAGAAGGGAAGGTTCTTTTCTGCAGATGTCGATATGAACCTTCCCAAAGCTGTCAAACGGCCCACCAAACATTGTACGTCCCCCACTGTTCTTGGTGATGGTAGATCCAATACTGCCTTTATTTTATCAGGATTGGCTTCAATTCCTCTTTCATTCACCACATAACCTAAAAACTTTCCCGCCGTTACCCCAAAAGCGCATTTCTTGGGGTTTAATTTCATCCCGTAGGTTCTCATGATGGCGAAAGCTTCATCCATATTTCGCACATGCTCCTCGACCTTGAGACTCTTCACTAGCATCTCGTCAATATACACTTCCATTGACTTTCCAATTTGATGGTAAAACATTTTGGCTATCAGTCTTTGAAATGTTGCTCCTGCATTCTTCAATCTGAATGGCATTACCCTATAATAGTACACTCCAGTATCCGTGACAAAAGCTGTTTTGCTCTGGTCTTGCACTGCCATAAATATCTGGTGAAAACCACTTTTCGCATCCATCATGCTTAGCAACACACATCCTGCAGTCGAATCAATCAGTAGGTCTATCCGAGGTAATGGAATGGGATCCCTAGGACAATGCTTGTTCAAGTCCGTATAATCCACGCACATTCTCCAAGTCGCTTTTTTTTAAGACTAAAACGATATTGCTCAACCATTCTGAGAATCTTATCGCATAAATGTGTCGTGCTGCTAAGAGTTCTTGTACCTTTTTCAGCGGCTTCAATTTTTTCCTTGCTAAAATTCTGCTTCTTTTGCCGTATCGGTTTTGTGCTCTTGTCTACATTCAAGCGATGTACTATGATCCTAGAGTCTATCCCAAGTAGATCGGAGTCAGACCATGCAAATATATCTGAATTGCGCCTGAGACAGTCCACCATAGCTGCCTCTATTATTCGGTCCATTTCTGCCCCAATTTTTATTATTTTCTCGGTGCTCTCCCTAAATAGCTGCACAATCTTGAATTCTCCTAAAGGCTCCATCTTACATTCTTGCCACTGTTTTAATAATTGACTCTCTGCTTTGTCCTGCACTTGCTCTTTAGGCTCGAATCGTTTTCCATTTTCGTCTATCTCTATTTTGATCTTCTTTCCTGTTTTCCTCTTTTCATCTGCAAACATATGACGTTTATTTTTCATCCTAGCTACTTATATCTAAATACAATCTAAATGGTGTTCCCACAGACGGCGCCAATATTTTAGTCTTATTTCGTCAAGGTAACAGAACACAGTAAATAATACAATTGGAATACAAATAACCAAAATAATTCTAATCCAATATAATAAAAGGACTAACTTGGTCCGGAACACCTACTGTCTATTACAAGTATTGAATTGTTTTAGATGTCCTAATAGGACAAATTACCGTGTATATTGAATTCAGGATGTTCGATGTGCGCCTCGAACGGGACTGGTTCGATGTGGATATAGTTCAATGATAATTGGTTCGATGCAGTTGTATCGGATCTTGGTTGATTCGATATTGATGTAACTCGAACATGACTGATTCGATCTTGGTATAGTTGTATCGAATCTCAGTGTCGAATGGTCTGTAGTATCGAACAATAAAGCGTGTCGAATGAGGACGTTCGATATGGCAGTGGTTGGTACCAGGTTCGGTCTCTCTCTCCTGCAAGGTCAAGAGGCGGGGTATTTATAGACCCCGTCACGTAGGGCCCTCCAAATGCAGGAAAATCCGCATCGAATTGTTGCGGTTCGATGCGGGAATACATGTTCGATGCTCTCTTATGAAATGAGCCTTACAGCTGGGCCGGACCAAATGTGGATCTGGGCCTATCAAAAATTCCCCCCACCAGATGTTATTTAGACCAAAAACACATAAAAAGCCGATTGGGTCGGTGACACTGTTTATGGCACGTCCACGTCGGCTTATGTACTCTTTCTTGGACCAAATCCCATCTCTTGGATTTCTCACAAACAACGGGTCGTCTCCCGTTCTTCGACCAAGGCCGAGTACCGTGCGCTCACTAATGCTGCGGCTGAGGTTCGTTGGGTCCAACATTTATTTGTGGAGCTTAGTTTTCCTCTTCCCTCATCACCTCACATTAAGTGTGACAATATGGGTGCTATCCGTCAATCTAGTCATCCCGTGCAACATTCAAGAATGAAGCACATTGTTGTGGACTTGCATTTTGTTCGAGATTATGTCAACAAGGGCATACTCAAGGTTACCTACATTAACACTCTTGACCAACTTGCTGATGTTTTGACCAAGCCTCTTGCGCGCTCTCGCTTCCAACCTATGCGTTCCAAGCTCTCCGTTGTTGATGGAACGTCGATCTTGCAGGGGCGTAATAGACTTAGTCAGATTAAATTTGTATATCTTTGCAATATCTTGTAATATCCTGTAATATCTTATTTTCCTAGTTTATAGTGATTTAGTTACCTAGTTTAGCTATGATAGGATTTTGTTGTACTTGTATTTATATCCTAGCAATTTCTAATGAAGAATTTATCACTTCAAATTAATCTCTTATAACAAATGCTTAAAGGAACTGGCATTGTAAGAATATTATTCACAAGTAAAATATGCTTAGTGATGTACAAAGTAACTTAATTCACATCCAACTGTTGAAGTATCAATAGCTTGGGAGGTCCCTCACAACAATTCTTCCTCTCTTTACTGTTTTATCAACATATAGAGATTGAAATCAATTTATCTTTGTTCATCAATCATCACTTACTTCTACCTTGTTCCCAACATGTTTCAGCAAATGTTTCTGGCAGTGAGCCCTTCTGAACTAAATTAAATAAAGGGATAATTCCATTAAACTCCCTGAACTATAGCGACTTTTGGACACCACCCCTGAACTTTATAAATAAGCACTTTGCCCCCTAACCTTTGCCAACCTGTTCGAGTTGCCCCCTGACAATTTTCAGACCAAAAAATCGACGAAAAATTTATTTCTTTCAGAATCTTCTCCTCGTCAAGACGGTTCCGGTAGTGGTGACGGTATCGAAAAACTCAAAGCCATTACACGAGAGATTTAGTTAATTTTTTGAATTTTCGGAAAATGTGATGAACACCTTCAAGTGTTCTTCGTTTTTTTCCGAAAATTCAATGAAATAAAACTAAATTCCTAATGACTTTGAGTTTTGCGATACCGTCACCACTACCGGAACCGTCTCGACAATGAGAAGATTCTGAAAAAAAAAAAAAAAAATCCGGTGATTTTTTGGTAAAAAAATTGTCATGGGGCAACTGGAACAGGTTGGCAAAGGTTATGGGGTAAAATGCTTATTTATAAAGTTCAGGGGTAGTGTCCAAAAGTCGCTATAGTTCAGGGGGTTTGAAGGAATTATCCCAAACAATAATTAGCTAATTTCCAGCTACAATATGATAAACCGAAGATACTATAACACCGGGCTTAAAACATACACCAATTGATCAGCAATATGAAACTACTTTCTCCTCAGCAAAAGTTCTGAGGGAAATGTGAGACAAACAAATCAACTCTAAGAGCAGTTTCAGTATGAAATTAAATTCTCCACAGCATAACTTAGAGGGAAATGTGAGATAATGCCTCAATCAGACCGTATTCATCCCGTTCAATTAACTCACCTCCAGGAACCATTGCAGTCTTGTCGCGGTAACAGATCAAGCATGCACGTATATTCTCACAAGATCAAAATACCACCATCTGTCGTGAGCGTTTTGAGCCTCATGCACGTGTAAGAGATTAGCGAGAGAGACTTTGGCGGCCCCACCCCAGAAAGGGTGGAGAAATTTGGCCCTTCTCGAACAAACTATATATACTCTGGTGATCTTCAAAAAGTAGATCAGGCATCACTGCTTCCATGTGTATACTAATGTTCCCAAGGGAAAAAGAAATATACTAATAGATATGAAGCTACTTACAGTAGCAATGTATCTACATGCACCTAAAATCTAAAATGAAACCTTGAAGCTCAATAAATGTGATTCTAGGATTCAACTCCCAGTGGATATGATTCAAACAACAGGAATCATTTTCTACGGTATTTCACCACATGTAGATTAACTCAAAAGTAGAATCACACTGTCCATATGCAGATGGGGAAAGAATACATTAAAGAAGCAAAAGAGCCCCACGGTTGAAAGAGAAAGCACACTCGCAATATGTCACGGTTAGTATGGTTCGCATTGCGACTTCTAGGTAGATTCAGCAAGATTAATGCTGGATTCCTTACCTTTGGAGTTCTGATTTGCAGCTATACAACCTCAAAATTCATACAAAGTAAGCATAACATGGCAGTAACGGATTACCAGAAAAGATTTTCAATCCAAAGGAACCACTTCAACAAAAGATTCATCAATATTCAATAATAGTGATTACTATTATAATTTCGAAGTAGGTCCTGAAGCTGGCATGGCTTAACATATTATACCGTGACTAAATTGGAAAAGAAACAATTAAGATATATAGAAAGAAACAACATAAAAAACATTCAGGCCACAACAAAACTTTCTCCGCTGCAATACGTAGAAACCAAAAACTAATTAAAATGGTTCCAAAGCTTCGAATTTATTAGTTATAAAATGACTGGACAACTCAAATAAAGAGCAACACAAAGTGACCTTTAACAATATAAAACAGATAACCACATCTAACTTTTGAGTTCAAACAACAGGTTTCCAACAAAGTGTGCAGAACGACTAACCAATACAACATACCAAAGTGTCAGTACAACAAAACGAAGTAATAAGTACATAAACAACAAAGTTGGGCAGCAATGGAGTACAAAACAAGCCAATTCCCACCAACTAATCCAACGACAAGAGCATCTTTTGTCATAGCTGAACGACGTTGAGATATCTTTATCAGAGCATGGTCGCCATCAGCTTTGTTCAGACTTATACTCAAGTAAGAAATGCTGCACCAAGAATATTTGGGATTAGCATTTAACAGCAACTTCCAAGAACAAAAGCAGCACAGTACTAGCATTTGGGATTATCGCGGGAGAAAGTAAGTCTACTGTCTATTATACAAAGTTTAATAGTCTAGATATTTTTTGCTATCAACTTACTATAACATGTCACTAGCTAATATATTGTATAATTAGGTCCAAGAATATTTTCTTCTTTTTGTCAGCTCAAAACCATTTGTGGTTATCAATTCCTCCAGGAAAAAAAAACCAACATGCTGGCAAGTATCCTTTGGGACTCGTCCAGACATCCAAATTTCATTATTGTCCGTATGTGCTCATTTTGAGGTTGAAACTCACGTGAATTGACATAAAAGTTACGCACTTCAAGCATAAAAGGTGTATGAAAAATATTTGTGGGAACACGTACAGACGTACTGTCTATGAGGAGCATCATCTTAGAGTTCCATAGTTAGTAGATTGCCAAATGAACATCCCAAGGGCAGTTGACTAAAGGAAAAAAAACGTTGAAAAGTAGACTTACAGATCAAGAGGACATGTAGGCATGAACCTTGAGCAGTTCATTTCCCATATCCTTTTGTTCTTCCTGAATCATCTTTGCCGACGCTACAGCAGAAGCGCTGCACCAAAGAACTTCGATCTTCTCTAAAGAATAAAAATCTCCAACACTGGAAGGGATCTCCTCGAGCTGCTTGCACCTTTTCAAAACTAATGTCTCAAGGCACGGAAAATTATCAGGAGAAACATTCCATTGTTTTATGTTGAGAGCTTCTAGTTTCAGGAATTTGAGTTTAGGGAATTCACCATGATCTCCCGTATCCCACAATGCACCCTCAACAGCTCCACCGCGTAGCTTGAGAACCTCTAGGTTTGGTAGCTTCTGAAAGCTGGAGATTTCAGTCCATTGTAGCCTGAATTTTGAAAGCGACAGCTTTTTTAAGGTAGAGGGAAGGCCGAATTTGCCTGAACTTGGCATTTTACCATAGCATAACATTTTTAATGATTCGAGTTGATTAAGAGACTCCAGTTGAGGCAACTGATAATATTTTTTGTCGAAATAATTCTTTGCTTCAACAATTATACATCTCAACTTCAAAAGATTCGGTACTCTTCGTATCAATTTTTTCTCTTCTTCGTAAGAAACTGCAGGCGTTGAAAGTGTTTCCAAATTCTCTAACGTAGAAGAGCTCTCAGATAGTGCGCTATTGAAATCAGCACGGTCATTGACATGCAGGTGCCTTAATCTCACCATGTTCAAGATCTCCGGCGGCACTACGATTTCACCTCTCAAGCCCTTAATAATTAGGGTCTCCAGGTTCCGTAGATAGGATACTGATGATGGGATTAAGTTCCAATTAGTGCGTATTGAAATGTACGTCAATAGAACTGGCATTACTAAATCATCTCCGAATACATATTCCCCAAGTGTGATGCTTTCGGAATGCAAGATCCTCAACAATTTAAAGTCTCGAAAAACCGATCCCATATTCTCGTCCAAAGACCCTGGAGCAGTTCTGTTCATGGAAAAGATCAAAAAGGAGCTTAGAAGAGGAGGAAATGAAAGCTCAGGATGACCTTCGTATGTGACAAAATGTCCACTGTCATAACTTCTGTTTAGAGAAATGCTTAGCCTTCGTTCATAGGTCACGGGATCGGGTGAGTAATCCCCCACAGTTGTGTGTCGCATGAAATTTTCTTCTGTTGCTTTGCGCAAGCACATATCGCGCAACATATCATGTACGCGACAGGATTTAATTCTTCCATCAGACCTTCTTTCAGCAATCATGACGAGACTTCTATCAATAAGATCCAGTAGATCTTGTTCTGCTTGAAGCTGTGAACCGATCGAAACTTGATAATTATCAGTCTTGTGGATAAATCCTTCTGCAATCCACATCCACGTTAACTTGTTAGATGGGATTTCTCTATCCTCTGGAAATGCTCCAAGATAAAGAAATAATGGTCTTAAGTGATCTGGCAAATGCTCGAAACTTAGTTCTAACGCTGCCGTCACCTGCCCATGAGCGCTAGCATCACCAGTGATATACGAACCCAGATTTCGAGCAACCTGCTCCCAGAAATCAAGTTTCTTCTCTGACTTGGCAAGAATTCCAGCAACCACAACAATTGCAAGCGGTAATCCGCTGCATTTCTCAGCAATTTCCATTCCAACTTCATACAATTCTAGAAGGGCTTCTTCAGTTTTGGGATATACTTTTTGTTTTAATAGATCCCAACTCTCCTCACGAGTTAAAAGACGTAGTTCAAGAGTATTGATGTAATCTTTTAACCTTTTCCTACTAGTCAACATGATCCGGCTTCCGTTGCCACTATCTGGGAAGAAACGTTTGAGGTCCTGAAAAGCATCCATTTCCCAAACATCATCCATAATAACTAGGTACCTCCTCCCCGTCAATTGCTTGTAAAGCATTACAGATAAATCGCCTGCATTCTTTGCTCGGTCAAAAGCAGTGAGTGTAGTTACAGAATCTAAAATTTCAAGCAACAACTCTTTCTTCTCGTATTCCTGGGATACACAGGACCATGCACGAAGCTGAAAGTGATCAACAATAGAAGGATCATCGAACACTTTCTTTGCAAACGTCGTCTTACCAAGTCCACCCATGCCAAATATTGAGATAACATCTAGCTTCGACGAGTCACTAATCAGTCGTTCCTTTATTGATTCCATCTCATCCTTGAAACCCACTACCACGTCTGTAGTTGTGGGAAGTAATGCTACACGACTGGGATTCTTGCTGCTGCTCGCAACCTTAGTGTCAAACTTGCTAAGCTCTATAGCTGATCTTTTCTTGGTGATATCTGCAAAAGTTGCTTTCACTAACTCCATCAATTGTTTTAAAGCGGAAAACCAACTAGCTCTGCACCAGTCAGGAATAAGTTCAGTAACGTATGAGTTGATAAAATATTCTGTTCCATATAATAAACACCTGAAACGGTACTTCAAAAGGTCTTTTGATTCTTCATCATCACTGTCCGCACTGCTTGTCATATTCTCGAGAAAAGATCTCAACAGAACTAAGTCCTCGTGAATGCTTCTGAACCCGACAGATGATAAATATTCCTTTAACTCCTCCATGTTCGAGATTAGAGAATTCAAGAAACCAAGTTGATTAGTTTCTGGAGAACTTTGCCCAATTTTACCCAAAGTTAACAGCGTGATTGTGTCTGCCGTGTGTTCTTTAAGTAGACAAACCATTTGGAGTAAATCACCAGACATCCCAGGAGTATCTGGTTCCATTGCCGTGTCGCAGCTTGTTTCTTTCCCATTGAGAGACATGAAAGCAACTGTTCCCAAATTCTGCACCAAAGTTTGGATTCGTCTTCGGATGTCTGAGATTTTCTCTAGATTAGCCTCAGTTGGCATCAAACCCACCAGTTTCTCCCGTTCCTCGTGAAGATCTTCTAATTGACTCTTCGCTTGCAGCATCGTTTGATAGACCTCATCATTATTGTGTATCACCTTTGACATAATTTCTTGAACCCAATCCACATAGCCATTCAGAAGTCCACCGGCCAAAGGAAGAAGATGATCGGTAGACTTCATAAATGCCAAGGCTTTACGAACTACGATTCCCATTTCTGAGGCTACACGGTTTCCGATCTGCAAGTACATCTCGTCGTTGTCGTATTTTCTGAGGAAAGAATAACATGCCATCCTTTCAGAAACAACTTCAAAACTAATCAATAAGTCCTTCAAACCTTCATTGGTCATTGAGTATTCTTTCGTTGACTGAAGGCAGTTTCTCATGAATTCTACCATTTCAATGGAATCTTTTATAATTTTATCTCCCATGTCACATAGATTCAGATCCTCTTGAAGTTGATCCAGGAATTCTACCATCCATTCATCCATCTGTGTCGTTGACATTGGTGAAGAATCAGTGCTAAAAACAGCAAGGTATGCATTTGAAACTCTTGTCGCCATATGCTCTAAACTCCCGATGCGAAGAATCTCCCTGTCGTCATCTGCATGTATATTCCCTCTTGATAGTAAACTTGAACAACGATCAAGGAGATCCACAAAGTGCAATTCGACATCAATAAGGATATCAACCAAACTTGTATTTATCACCACCCCAGTGGTACCCTCCCCCACGAACCGCTTCAACATGCTCCTGGAAAACGTAAGCAAGAATCCAAGCTCTTTTCTTGATGGAAGAAATTTATGGCGAATCTCCTTGAAAGCCTGCCTTTGAATTTTTTCGTGTTGAGAAATGGTGGTTTTAAAGATCAAAGTGAAGTTCTCGTACACGTCTTTTGTCACTCGGCTCAGATGGGTATTTTCGACGTCGAACACATGCTTGTGCATTTTCTTACATACTTTCGCCATCTCTCTGTTTTCTCTTGATCAGTATTTTGGTGTGAATCAATACAGATTACTCAGAATGCAGCTTTGACTTTGAGAAGATGCAATTAGCTAGTCACTGAACTTCCAAGTTGACCATTTAATTAATCATAGAGATGCATCTGGAGGTCATTTTCTAATCATTTGAATAATTTATTGATTCTTTCGTTGATTCAGTACTTCCATTATTTTTTATTATCGTGTATAATATTTGCGTGCACGTTATATTTAAACTTACTGAACTGAACTTGGAGGAACTAAAATAACACATAAAAGCATATCCAAGATTCTTACAAAATGTTAAGTGCCGGAAGGAACTGCCATTGTAAGCAATACTATTATGGTGTTCATTATTTCCATCAAGTAAAATGATGCACAAAGTAACTTAATTTCCAACAAAAAAATGAAATATCAATATCTTGGAAGAAATGGTAAAAAGCTAAATTCATTTGGCATTGCAACAATTCTTCCTTCCTTCACAATTATATCTCAACATGCAGAGACTAAAATCAAGTTTGTTCTATTACTTACTTCTAACTTGTCCGCAACATGTTTCAGCAAATACTTCTAGCAGTGGACACAACTCAGGAGGGGCATATTGTGCATCGTGATCCAAAGCCAGCTAACTTCTTCTATTAGTGGAATCGGGGGGTTACACTGGACTGTGCAGTTTATACTGCAGCGATGTCTTTGGCCGGCACAAATTTGCCATATATTATCATGGAAATCAAAATCAATCTTCAGTCTCAGATCGGAGTTTGTAAGAAACCTCAGTGCGAGCTTCCTCCAACTTGCTCATAAGTTCCATCACGATCGGTGTCTTTGTTCCGTGAGTAATTCTCAATATGTCGAAAGCTTTAGTAAATGATATTACTGCTGCTTCTGCCTCTCCCATCAGCCTGTAAGTTTAAGAATGGCAACTCTGCTTAAGTTTCAGAAGTAGAAGATACACCAATTGGACATTTATTATACGCAAAGAACATGCTACAGACTCAAAATTTAGACAACTATGAAAAAAGTAGTCAATTAACGACAAGGCTAGAAAAATTGCGGCTGAGGTTTCTAAACTGCATCGATACATAAAAACTGATTTCATTCACATAACTAATAGTTTAAGCATAAAAGATAACCAGTAGGCTTATAAGGTACAGGGAACCAGTGAATCTTTACCATTCAAGTTTCCCGCACATATAATATTGCAGTCCAAGCAACGGATGGAATCTTGGATACACTCCTACAAGGAAGAAGCAAACAAAAGTTATAATTATTAATGAGTTAGGAATACACCGAGATTGACAAAGTACTGGAGAACATAAATATCCAAGATCAGAAATGCAATGGATAAACACAAAACATCTTAAATGGTCCAGGTCATACAGCCAGCCCATGCATTTCAATCGGGCGCTAGCTATTGCTCTCCTAGATATAGCCAATACGAGTGCATGAATTGCAAACTTCTCTTGAGTAACAATTTAAAGTTATATAAAATCAATAAATAATGATTAGAAGCCATTCTTTACTGAAGAATTAGCACCTACAGCTTGTTTTGGTGAATTCCGATGCGAATACTACCACATAAATGCATAATTGCATATGATACAGATGAAATTTAACAGTAGCATTATAACTGTAAGAACCAATGATGTCTATGAATACTTACTCTCATAAATTGGAACTATCAATCTGCAATACGAAAGTGCTTCTTTCCAATCCTGCAGCTCCATAAGTATCTGTGAAATAACATCAGGTTAATACAATATTTTCAGCAGCAACGCTCGGGGAAACAAGAGAACTAAGCAAATAAAATGGAAACATCAAGATAACAAAGAGAATAATTGGGGAAACATGCTTTGTTTTAAGAATATTTTTGTAGCAAACACTAATAGAGAAATCTGACAGAAATTAGGCCAATAAGTGGATACAATCCGTTACACTGACATGAACTATAAGCATAATCTCAATTATACAAGAAATCATGCACAAAAAGAAGCACCCTGGTCTTGGTTAGTGCATTCAAAACCACAAAAAAAGAAGACGATTGGGCACGCAAGATGGCAGTCCCAAAAATCTGTCCAACTCTACCAAATGCTATTTATTAACATATTATCTTCAGAGAAAAATGATATTTATTATACACGAAATACGGGAACAGATCAGGAAAAAAAAGTGCAAGAAACATAAGCAACATTGGTATAGATCATTTTAGAGCAACAAAAATCACACACAGATTCGAGCGAATATAATAAGAGCATGCCAATACCTTTAGAAGAGTCTCCCTGGTCCGCATAAGATTGATAGAAAATGGATGATACAGCTGAAGCTGAAGCTGCTCAATCATTTTATAAGCAACAATTGCTTCGGTGGTATCTTAACTTTGTAAAGGTCAAATAGAATATTATCCTCTTAACCGCCTCCTTATGCCGTTCTCCTTAAATCATTTAGCTACATATAAACAGGTTTATACTTGCTAAAAGAAAGTAAAAATATATTCATTTTCAATCACCTTGGAGACTCGACAAATGCAAATGTTTAAAGGATACGACCAGAGGAAAGTGAGAGTGAAGCTTTCTCTGACATTGATTTCACTTCACTACTAATGTACATTATTTCTTCTTTGTCCCGAAGAAGTCCACATTGAACGCATACGAATCCTTTATCCTCTGCAGACCAAAAATGATATCTAATGAAACGACTCTCTACCTCCTAGCTATATACAAATTCAAAAGAATTGGAAAGCTGGTAACTTTCTTAATTAGAGAAAGGAGTACCAGAGTCACGAAGGAGATATCCACCGCATTTGCTATCCTTGCAACCGTAACCTTCGAGAATTGCACTTTCTCGAATATCATCAGATTGGCCCTTAGAATGAAATGCAATAAGTTCAGAAGACTCGATACTATAGGAAGCATTCTTACATACCTAAGAGAATATTGTTGAACAAGGGGGAAAGATTTTGACGTACCAACTGTAGACAGCGAGAACAAGCACAAGAGAAAAAGTACTGTTCTTTAAGAGCCTTTTGCCGAGTTATAGTGCTTCCAGCTGTTTCTATATAACTGATTGACACCTTCGGAAGCCAAAGACCCAAATTAGATTGTCCATCATAGCAGTAGGATTTTTGACATTATATAACTTTCAAGATTTGACAATATATATTATAGTTACCTCTGTGCCTTTCGGTATGTGCTGGACGGCTCTTATCACTGCCAATCTTCCCTCAAATACTAGAACAGAATTGGGTATACAACTAAAACATCAAATTACAATCAGAAACGAGAATGCAACATGGCACTTTACCAAGTATCAGTTATTATTACCTGTGATTTATGATGGAAACGACTGGGTACAGTCCTGTTCCGAGGGGCCTCAGTTCACTGTCACAAATAGTATGTGCATTGCATGCTAGCTGCATGACAACAAGAAAAACAAAGATGATAGTTCATCAATACATCAGTTGTCTGTTAGACGAATGCAATAAAGTAATAACATGTAAGAAACAGGCTAAGATAGTAAATGAATATAAAGATTCATGACAAAAAGTCATCAGTTTCATCCATTAGTGCATAAAAAGAAAGAAAGAGGTACTCTTACACCAATTCCAACTTTCACTAAATCATTATGTTTCTTCAGATATATAACGGTGACCTTTAATTACTGATTACGCACTCATGAGATATAATGAATGATGTTTAATACAGGGGGATACCTTTGAAAAGCTTTCTGCAATTTCTTTGATATTGATCTCAGAATCAGGCCACTGGAGTATCAAACTGACAAGGTTAGCCATCTGAGCATACAGAACAAGTTGTTTCTCATCAACTTCAGTCATGTCTACGTAAAATAGTTAAGAACAAAATAGCTAGAATCTATTGATCATATCTTTGGAAGCATAACATCCTGAGTTAAGCATTACACAAGGATACGAGATACCAAGGCTTCCACATGTTTGTAATTTTCTGTGGCAGTAGCTGGCAAAATCTGGCCGCAACAAAAGAACGTGGTCATTAGGTTGCATCTATCTCAAGCAGTTAAGAGTGCACACCACTAAAAAAAAGAAAGAAGAAGAAGTTTAACTAGTTAACGAACAACTACTCCCAAGACTAAGCAAAGTGCAGGCGACACCAACATTTCTTTTACGAAACTTGGTATCTCTAGATAAGCTCAACTAGTCCCATCATACAATAAAAACATTAAGGGACCAACACCATAGGCAAAATTGCGGACATTTAGCATAAACTATGATAACTATAGCAAGATACAAGCAACATCTTTGCATAAATGATAAAAAACAAAGCCAGTTATATTTCCCTTCTCACAATACCATACGCCTTTTCAGCTCCAACATTTCTCACCTTCTCATTTTCCAGCTTCCGCCGCAAACAAAGTTTCACCATCAACCGTATTGACGGTGTCAGCAATTTCAATCTCTCCTTGTCAACTTTCGACAAGACTCGGCATTCCACACGATGCAACTTCCAATCCGACTTCTGAAACAACCAAACATCACAAGAAATCAAAAAAAAAAAAAAGAAATAGAACCACTAAATTCCTAGCTCAAGATACAAACTTTCTCAGTTTCTTAACTAAATCAACTACCATTTTAGCTAATTCAAACAAAATTTCACCAAACTATTTTTCATTTTTTACCTGACAAGTGCTGCTACAATACCAAACAACATGGCAAGCAGAGCACTTCTTCAAAGTGTTTGACAAAAAGCACCACTCACATTTCCACTCAGGTGATTCCTTATTCTTATTTGGAACACAAACATATGGGTTCTCACTTATAATCACTTCCCCTGCAGTAAAAAGGGCACATTTTTTCAACAAAAAGAGTAACTAAAATAATTTTTCAAATAAGTTAACATAAAAAGGTCAGGGTTTTTAAAAAAAAAAAGAAAAAAAAGATACCAGGAGAGAAGTCACGGGTGGTGAAAAGGCAACGACCCTTTTCGGGTAGAGTCGAAATGGAGAGGCTTTTGTCTTTTAGTGCTTCTTTTAATTCTTCCATTAACGTTAAAGCTCTGATCTTGCGACTATGAAGTTGCAGAAAGTAAAGAAGGCTGTCGAACGGGAGAATTAAGGAGGGTATTTTAGAATATTATATTGCATTATGCTCCTTCAATTCTGCATTTTTCCGCTTTTGTCCAGACGGGGAGGAAAATTATTTTATTATAACTATGTATGATATGAAAAAGTTAACAAAATGTATTTCGTCACCAATCTATAATATACAATAGACAACAATAGAGTCCAAAAACACCATCTAATTATTATTTGCTGTTTGTGCAACACAGAAAAGGCTCGCTCGACGAAATTGTGATATTGCATTTGCCTTCATGATATTTATTTTGTTTTTGGATATATCACTCCCTGATCCACACTCTTACACTTGAGTTTTTATAACGAACAAATACTCTCGTATGAATATAATCGTCTAATAGATATTCGTTAAATCATTATGAGATAATTTTTCATTCTTTTTTCATTCAATTCTAGCTAAAAGTTAGAGCGTGTAATGTCCAATGAAGTCACTTTCGAAATATTTGTGCGACGGTAATTTGTTAGAATCGAAAAGTAGCTCGTCCTCATATCAAAAAAAAAATAGTAGCTCATCTACTATTAAAGAATATCATACGTTGTATATTTATACTAGTGCCAAAAATTAATCCATTTATAGGAGATTTAGAGGAGGAAATCATTCTCATTTATTTTATTCATTATATATCTACACAAATATATATGTTTTATAAATATAAATATTAATTAACTCATGTACGAAGAAGAAACTCTTCCACATTAGGCTGTTTTTTATGTTGATTAATTCAGATTGGTTATTTGGGTTGGTGCTAACTAGTGGGCTGATATGAATATATCTCATGTAAAAATACGAAAATGTAATGATCTTTGGCCCAATTAATAAAGACCATACAAAATCTGATTTATTTTATTTTCCTATTCCATGTTCTTGGTAGGATACAGTCTTTTTTTATCTCTTTTTTCTCTATGAAATCAAGAGCTTGTTATTGCGGAGGTAAATTCTTTTAACTTTTGGTTGACTTGACTGCCACAACTATGCGTGCATTTGGAGTAGCGGTAAAATCATACATTTTACGGTACCCATTTATTTATATATATGTTTATATTCAAGTGTTGAGTTGTACGAACTGGAGACTAATATCACGAATCCGTAAAATTGTAACAAAAAATGTACCTCTAAGATAGTTAGTCTTTCGACTCGGAGACAATAAGAAAGATTATCGGTCTCGTGATATTTTTAAATGTAGTCTTTTTGAAATTGTTGGATCGGGATTGATACAACTTTCAAAGCTCAAGCTGGCGTTGCTTTAACCTGATCTTAAACAGTTTTCTTGATAGAGTAATAATGTGCAGTGGAATAAAGAATGCAAGTAGACAAAGTTTTCAGAAGTTTTCAATATTATTAAAAACTTCCTAGCCTTAGGCGAAATAACCGAAAACGATTTTAACAAAACGTTCCTTACAACAATTCACTCACGCTCTTTGTTGATCGGACTCAACGAAGCAGACAAGCACGAACTATTTAACTTCTAAGAACTAGACTTAAATAGTTGATGCAAAAACTTCGCAAAAGCAAGACGAAGACAATACAAAGTATGATAAATTTCTTGGATTATTTAGCACTATTGTCTTGTGTTTGTCTTGATGAACTTCACACCTATATATAAGTTATTGAAACTTGCACTCCAAGGTGTGTTGTTCACAATTTTAGTTATTCTTGTTGTTTTCTTGTTGAATTGGACTTCCTTGTGAACGCGGTCTCTTTCTTGAATAATTGTTCCCTTTATTAGAGTTCTAATAAGGTAATACAACTTCTTCAATTCGGAGTAATCCTGGAAAGAATCCTAGTGAAGTGGAACTCCAGTTGTTCCCTTTCTTGAAACCGTGTGTTGTTGACTTTTCAACTCAACTTTTTTTTATGAGTACTTTTCAACTCAACTTGAATTATGGAAACTTCAAGTAAGGAGTCTTCCAAAGCTCTTCCTTATGATTATAATGTGTTCCTGGACATTAACATAAACAACTAAAATCGTGGAACTTGATTAATAAGTGAATAAAAGCAAAACTCGGATAAAGCAGTTTAAAGCACATATTGTCTGGAGGTTCTCTGGTTTCAATGTTATCGTCAATGTTGTCCCAACGTCACATAACATTGATTTCAGAATACCTTGCACTTTCAATCTCCCCTTTTTTGCCTTTCTTCACAAAACCAATACATGTTCCAATCAAGTATTATATCCAGAAATTAAGAAACAAATTAAAACTACTAAACTGCTCCCCTTCAATGCAAACTAATATATTCAAAGTTAAAATAACAAAGACATTTATTAAAGTCATCATTACATCAAAGATGTTCAGACTTTAACATTCATCAATGTTGCCTCAACATTGAAGCCATTGAGTTTCCTGCAGAAAAGTTAAACAAAAAATAACAGTTCCAATCACATTATCTTGGTTAGGATCCTCAGATTCTTTAACAAGTGGAAATCCCCAAATTTTATTTATAGTGTAGGGTTCAATATTGAATACTCTCCCCCTCACCCCAAGCTTTTCCATACTTTGGAGATCTGTCATCTCTAATCCACTTGGAGAGATTCAGGTAAAATTCCATAATTATCTCAGGAGCATAATCATTCAGCTTCATCACAGATTGATGAATTCCTCTTGCCTCAAGCAAATCAAGCACTTTGTGTTCTTTGAAACTGGCTATCTCTACAACTCTTTTAAGGTGGATCTTCCTATTCTTGAACTCTTCCCACTTCTTCTCTAATCCCTTGGACAGATAGTAGAGTGAATAGAAATCCTCCTCATCTCCAGGATATGCCACCCAGAGTCCATCTCAGTATTCCTCTTTATCAGATGTTGCCTCAACATCAGCAGCAACATCTGCTCTTCCTCAACATCCTTCTCCTCTTCTTTCTCTTCTTCCTCCTCAACATCCACAAAC
Source organism: Linaria vulgaris (assembly GCA_948329865.1). Lineage (NCBI taxonomy): Eukaryota > Viridiplantae > Streptophyta > Magnoliopsida > Lamiales > Plantaginaceae > Linaria > Linaria vulgaris. The sequence goes on along the minus strand of OX415249.1, from coordinate 5,296,725 downwards.
TTTATTTCATCTTCCATAACCTGTTTCCCTTTCCTCTTTCTCTCAGCAGCAGTAACAGCAAATTTCTTTTCTTCTTCAGCCCTTTTCTCAGTTTCAGCAGCTTTCTTCTTAGCTAACCTCTCAACTTGCCTTTTTCTAGCCTCATCATGCCTCTTAGCAGCCTCAGGCATTGGTCTATCACCAATACGAGTTCCAACAGAACCCTTGTTCTTTTTTGAGCCCTAATCCACTCCCTCGCCAAATTATCCACGTATTATGCACCCTCCCCCTCAACAGATATATCAGGATTAATTTCAGGGTTAGGTTCAGTCATATTTACCTCAATTTCAGGTTCTTTGATGATTGGAGTGGTTGCCTCAAGTGTTGGCTCAACATTTGAAGTCGATTCTCCCTGCTTTGATTTCTTTCCTCGTCGAACATAGGGAATCAGCTTTCTCTTTGCAGCAACTTGAGCATCATCTGATTTTGCAGCATCTCCTCGAGTGTGAGAGCGAGTGCGCGCGACTATAGGCTCACTGTTTAGAGCAACATCTGCAAGAGTATCCATAGGAAACTTGCTAGCCATTGTAAGAGTAAAATTGAGAGAATTTTGAGAGAAAATTGAGAGAATTTTGCCGAGAAATTGCCGAGAAAATTTGAGAGAATTTTGAGAATAAAGAGTAAAATTGCAGAAATTTCAAGCACAAATAAGGAAATTATGGCTTGTGATTCCTAATATAATCGTGAGTAGTGGAGAAAGAGTGAATGTTAGCGGGTAGTTGTCAATTAAATTCATCCCACGATGTTTTCCCGCGTACACGTGTCAATGTTTAACTAACAAGTAACCATAGCGGTTTTCAAAAAATTTGAAAACTTATAAGTTATTATTTTCATTGTTGGCCTAAGATTGTGCACAATGTTGGGATAACATGCAATAACATTCAAACCAGAAGGTGGAGGTACAAGGCTTCACCAAGGCAAATTCAAGTGAGAGCTTGAGACACATCCAAAATTACATCTGAAACTTAACCAATATAACAAGTGAGCACCACATACATAATATTCAGATCAAAATCATGAGTGAGCAACATAGATAACAACAAACACATAGAGATAAGCAGTTATGAACTCAAGTAAAAATTCACTTCCACAGCATAAAAAGTCACAGAAAAGTGTGACACTAGTATGTCACCCAAATTGTATGCCTCAACACATGAGTTATACTCCCCCTAAGCCCAAACCGACACAAATCAACAAGAAGAAGAAACACTAGTATGTCACCCAAATCTGAAATATTATATTGCATTTTGCTCCTTCAATACTGCATTTTTCCACTTTTGTCCAGACGTGGAGGAAAATTATTTTATTATAACTATGTATGATATGAAAAAGTTAACAAAATGTATTTCGTCACCAATCTATAATATATAAATAGGCAATAGAGTCCAAAAACACCATCTAATTATTTGTTATTTGTGCAACACAGAAAAAGGCTCGTTCGACGAGCTAATTCAATGGATGAAAAACAATCTACTCTACAACTTTTAGTAACATGTCTTCGGGAACCAAATTGTGATATTGTCCCGTTTGCAGCCCATACTTCATTTGCCTTTATTTTGGCCGTATTTCGTCAAGTTAATAGAATACGGTTAAATAATATAATTTGAATACAAATAACCAAAATAATGCTAATCTAATATAATAAGCGGACTAACTTGGTCTGGAACACCTACTGTCTATTACAAGTATTGAATTGCTTTAGATATCCTAATAGGACAAAATAACGGAGGTATCGAATTCTGAACGTTCGATATGCGCCTCGAACACCACGGATTCGATGTTGATATCATTCGATGATCGTTGGTTCGATGCGGTTGTATCGAATCTCAATGATTCGATATTGTTGTGCCTCGAATTGGACTGATTCGATCCTGATATGGAACAGTTATGTTGGTGTCGAATACTGTGTGGTATCGAACGATAAAGCGTGTCGATTATGCACGTTTGATGTGGTAGCGGTTGGTGTCTCGTTCGGTCTCTCTATGGAAGGTCAAGGGGCGGGGTATTTATAGACCCCGTCCCGTGGGACTCCTTGACAGCTGTGGAAAGCGCATAGAATCAAGCTGATTCGATGCGCGCATCGAACAGGGCCTGTTCGATGCGCTTATGGGCCGGCCATATCCTAAAATATCCCTATCACATAGTCCCCCCAGTTTGGGAGACGGTGTCGATGAGAAAACGGTTGCCAAACTTTAAAAGGTGTCGCGCGATATTTTCCGTTGATGGTAAAATTTTAGCGTGGCGAAATCATGTTGTTTCCATTCAATAGCGAAAAACCTGGAATTTTGATAATAGTGGCAATTCGATGCGTGTTGGCATAAACATCGAATTTGAAGAATTCGATGCGGGTGCATCGAATGGAGCTTGTTTGATGTGGTTGTGACAGTTGGCGGTGCATGGGCCTATATAAAGGGCCACCTTCCATGTCATTCTTGTTTTCTTCTCCAAAAGTAGTTTTTTATTTGCTTCTCAACCGCATCGAACGGTGTCTGTTCGACATAAGCGACATCGAATCGCCAGCGTTCGATATAGTTAGCATCTAATTTCCATGCTTCGATCTTCAGGACGCATCGAATTTCACGGATTCGATGCGCATTTAACATTCTCTGGCTACAGCAATTCAGATAATATCCATAATTTATTTGACATGGCAAGGACAAAGTCTAAAAATCGGAGTAAGCCTGTGATGTCACCCGAGAATATTTATGAAGCTCGAAGAAGAAACGAGGAAAATGAGCCATCTGATGTGGGCCCGTCTTATACCAGTGTTACTCCAGAGGATAACCCAGATGAGACTGCAAGAAAAGATTCTACGACTACGGCCTCTGAAAATCTTTCCGATAATTGGGGTGCGGGTCATTCTGATACTTCTCTAGTTGATTGTTCTACCATGAGGCTCGGTGCCATTAGCGCTGCTCCCGGGGTGCCCATTGTGAGCGATTTTGAACGTCACGAAAATGTTATCCCATGGAGATTAGCGATCACGCCAACCGCCACTGGTGGACGTGTTAAAGTTGGGACTAATCGTCAGATCCGGATAATGGAAGAAATTGATGCGAAAGATGAAAGAATTGTTGCCAATTTGGCTAGATTCAACGTGTCTCATCCCACATTCAGGAACGTACGAAATATAAATGCAGCAAGTTCCTCCCGTTCAGGGGGTGAGGACTGGTATGCCTCCGCTAAAAGGAAATTGACGGAGGAAGAATCTGCTCGAGAAGCTCAAGACATCTCTCCGCCCCCACTTAGGCGTCCTCGACCTTCGGGGAATCTGAGACCGACCCCTCCAGAGAGCCTTGTTAGATATGATTTTCTCAATGACGAGAATTCAGAATCGTTGAGCGCTACGATGGGCGGATATAGGTTGAGAGAGGAGCAGGCAGGAGAGATAATGTGAAATATATGGCCTCAATTGGATCGTCAAACCGTAATAAATCGGTTAGGATATCAGGATCTAGCTCGCTTTGGGCGCTTATTTTTTGTTGCTATTATTTTAGCAGTGTATCGACTGTGCAGGGATTATAGTGGTCTGGCTGAGCTTCAGAGCCAACACAAAGTTGTCGTCGATAAACTACGTGTCAATATTCACAGTGTCGATTATAGCCGCCGTAATGCACTGAAACGCGCCAGAGAGGCAGAAAAAAGGGCATCTAAGGTTGTACGCGATGCACATGATGCTAAAGTTAAGGCTGAGAAAATTGAAGAGAATGCTGAAGCATTGCGTGCTGAAATAACTGCGCTGAAAAAGGAGAACGATTCGTTGAAGCGTGAGAATTGTTCTCTTAAAGCGTCGAATGCTGACGCGGACAATATCATTGCCAATTTGGGTCGTCGAATTCAACATTTCGAGTCGGAGGATTATAGATATTCCATTGCCCAAAATTTTACGCAAAGTAAAGTTTATAAATTTCTTGAATTACTCTGCGGTGTTGCAGACATGAAATATGGAATGGAACTTGGCGTCGATCAAGCTGGTTATCTTGGGTATCTTGGAGAGGGTTTCAGTAAAGATATGCTAGATGCGAGTCGTGGTTCGAGAATGGAGATTCCAGAGGCTAGCGGTGATGATGATGATGATTTACATACCCCTAGGCCTGGTGATTCATTTTATGCCATGTGGCGCGGTCGTAAAAGCAAAAATGTGACAGGTTCAAGTTCTCTGAAATTGAGTTCGCCTCTGACACAAAAAATGAAAAGACAAATGTGCTCATGTTGCTACTTTGAACGAGCCGGAAATGATCAAGAAAGCGCTTCACGATGTTTTTTGTCAAAGTGACTCCAAAAACGTCCAGGTCTATTATTTTTCTGTCAAGTCTTCCTAAGATGTCGGGTTTTGAAAACATGCCTGTTGTGGCTGCGAATAAAGAAAATAGGGTGAAACCCCTTGCAATGATTATGCCAACTGGAATGTATCCTTCTCGAGATGTTGGAGTTTCTATGCTGGAAGATAATGTGCCCGATCAATCGTTCAATGTTCAGAATTTGATTTCTCCGAGCAGATATCAACTTGACAATCCCTCAGAAAGAGATGAAGTTATTCTGCCCGAAGGTTGGGCACAAACGGATGATTTGATTCTTACAGGGGATCAAATTCAAGAAAATTGTGCCAATTTTGCGCGTTCCATGGGTGTAATACTTCGTGCTGAGTCCCCCAGTCTTCGACTGAGCAGCAGTTTTTATGTTACATCATTTTGACGATATTAGGCCTTTTGCTTTGTATAGAGTCCTTGTACTTTTTTCGCAGTAATTCTCGATAGAACTGATTCTGCCGCTTGATATCATAGTCTTTGATTCATATATTATTCGCACAACTTTTTCTCTTTAATAAATTCTAAGGCTTGTTTGATCGTTCTATTGCCTGCTGTTGATTTCATAGTTATCTTATGTTTTATATTATAGCGATTGTGTTTGCTATGAGAAGTATGAGCATTTTGGGCACTTATTATTACCGTCAGGTTGTGTGTGCTATACCTGAGAGATTGGATCATATGGGTCTCTTATCCCACCGTCATAATTCTCTCGTTTCATATGAGGGGTTGGACCTCGTTGGCCTCTTATCCCACCGTCATGACGCTCGTGTCATGCATGAGGGGTTGGACCTCGTCGGCCTCTTATCCCACCGTCATAATTCTTCCATTTCGCATGAGGGGTTGGACCTCGTCGGCCTCTTATTCCACCGTCATGATTCTTCCACTTCGCATGAGGGGTTGGACCTGGTCGGCCTCTTATCCCACCGTCATGATTCTTCCATCTCGCATGAGAGGTTGGACCTCGTCGGCCTGTTATCCCACCGTCATGACATTCGTCTCGTGCATGAGGGGTTGGACCTCGTCGGCCTCTTATCCCACCGTCATGACGTTCGTCTCATGCATGAGGGGTTGGACCTCGTCGGCCTCTTATCCCACCGTCATGATTCTTCCATCTCGCATGAGGGGTTGGACCTCGTCGGCATGTTATCCCACCGTCACGACGTTTGTCTCGTGCATGAGGGGTTGGACCTCGTCGTCCTTTTATCCCACCGTCATGATTCATCCATTTCGCATGAGAGGTTGAACCTCGTCAGCCTCTTATCCCACCATCATGACGTTCGTCTCGTGCATGAAGGGTTGGACCTCGTCGGCCTCTTATCCCACCATCTTGACGTTCGTCTCGTGCATGAGGGGTTGGACCTCGTCGGCATCTTATCCCACCATCATCTCCACCTGCGTCATTTGACGGATAGAAATTATAATTAGTAACTCAAAAAAGGATTAAAATTGATATCTATTGAAGTGCAGTTATCGGAACATCAGATGAAATTGATTTAATTTTTATACATAGTAACGCCTAAGATGTTGTACATTCCACGAACGCTTCTGTTGAACCCCTTGTAGGGATTCCAAATAATAGTATCCTCGCGAACTTGCTCGTATGACTCTAAAAGGCCTTTCCCATTTCGATTCGAGCTTTCTGATATGTTGTTTTGCCGCAATGCTTCTCAGGACCAAATCTCATACTTTAAAATTTCGGAATTGAACCCTTTTATCATAACTTTTGGTCATTGCTGCTTTAAAAGCAACAGTACGTTGATACGCATCATCCCTCGCCGATCCTATCATATCCAGATCCATTTGTCTTAACCGGACCGACTGCTCTGGATCATAATCATTAATCATGCGCGTCGGCATACCTATTTCTGCAGGTAAAACAGCTTCGGTGCCGTAGACAAGAACAAATGGGGTCTCCCCTGTCGATGTTCTTGGAGTTGTTCTATATGCCCATAATATTCCTTGAAGCTCTTCCGGCCATGTTTTTCATGTGCTTCTCACCCTCCTTTCGAGATAATCCTTCAATGTTTTGTTGGTGGACTCCGTTTGACCATTGGACTATGGATGATATACAAAGGTCAGATTGTGTGATATTTTTAATTCCGCGAACCATGACTTAATCTCCTTTCCGCTGAATTGCGTGCCATTGTCACATACAATAGACCTCGGAATCCCGAAATGACATATGATGTATTTCCAGATAAACTCGATCATATTCTTCTCTGTGATTGATGCCATAGCCTCTGCCTCAACCCATTTAGTATAATACTCTACTGCCACTACCAAATATCGCTTTTGACCTTTGGCCGGCAGAAATGGTCTTACAATATCAATTCCCCATTGGTCAAATGGACATGCCACGTCGATGGGTTGTAGCTGGCGTGCTGGTCTATGAATGAGACGAGCGTGGAACTGACAGCTGTCACATTTCCTCGAGAAGGTTGTCACGTCTTTTAATAGAGTTGGCCAATAATATCCTTGACACAATATCCACTGAGCCAAAGCTCATCCCCTGGAGTGATTTCCACAGCAGCCTGCATGGATTTCCTTCATGACATATTCGGCTTGGGTTGGAGTCAAACATCTCAGCAATGGTCCTTCGAAAGATCTTTTGTATAACTCTCCATTGCTAATAGTAAATCTATAGGCCTTATATCACATTATGCGCTGTGCATTCGGATCTGTCGGGAGTGTACCCTGCTGAAGATAAATCATAATCTCGTCCTTCCAAGATGGATCTTCTTGTATTGCCAATATGAACTCCACCCGTGCTTCCGTGGTAATATGTTTTGATATCCCGATTGAAAGTTTATCAGCAACCATAAGTGTGATTCGCTTCTCCACCAGAATCTCCAAAGAGCTCGCGAATTTAGAAAGCGCATCTGCTTTTGCATTGTCGTCCCTAGAGATCTGAGTAATATCAAAGAATTTGAAGTTCTTTGCCAATTCTTTTACCTTTGCGGCATACAACTTCATTGTCTCCTCACGCGTCTTATACTTTCCTGAGAAATGGTTTGCCACCAAGAGCGAGTTGGTGAATATATCCAGATGTTCAATGTTGAGTCCAAGTGCCATTTTGACACCGGCAATAACCGCTTCATACTCGGCTCCATTATTCGTTGCCATGTAATTTAGGCTGATAGAAAATTCAAATTCTCTTCGCTCCGGTGACAAAAAATGGATTCCAATTCCTCCTCCATGAGTGGTTGCAGATCCATCCGTATGTAATATTCATGGTGTGGTTGCCCTGCTGGTTCCAGCTTAGTTTGATATAGAAAAGATACAACTTGCGATCTCGGATACACTGTTTCCTAGAGTCTCAGCCATGAAGTCTGCTAAAGTTTGTGCTTTGATTGTAGTTCGCGGCTTAAACTCCAATCCGAATTCACTGAGCTCAATTTCTCATTTAACCAATCGGTCAGAGGTTTGAGGCCTTGCCAGGACTTGCTTCAATGGTTTGTCCGTCACCACAGTGATTGGGTGAGATTGAAAATATGGTTTCAGTTTTCGTGTGGTAACAACGATTGCTAATGCGAACAACTCTATTTCCAAGTAATTTATTTCTGCCCCCTGTAGAACTCTACTCACATAATGAATGGGTAATTGCTGAACTCCCTTTTGCTTGAGTAGTACCGTACTGATGGCATGTGAGGATACCGTTAGATATAGATATAGCATTTCATTTTCCTCCGGTTTGGCTAACATATGGCAGGCTCACCAAATAATCTTCATTTGTCTGAAAGCCTCTTCACATTCTCGGGTCCAAATGAAATCTTTGCTTCGCTTCATCACTTTAAAGAAAGGAAGATTCTTTTCTGCAGATGTTGATATGAATCTTCCCAAAGCTGTTAAATGGCCCACCAGACACTGGACGTCCCTCACTGTTCTTGGTGACGGTAGATCTAATACTACCTTTATTTTATCAGAGTTGGCTTCAAGTCCTCTTTCATTCACCACATAACCCAGAAACTTTCCCGCCGTGACCCCAAAAGTGCATTTTTTGGGGTTTAATTTCATTCTGTAAGTTCTCATAATGGCGAAAGCCTCATCCAAATGTCGTACATGCTCATCAGCCTTGAGACTCTTCACTAGCATAGCATCAATATACACTTCCATTGACTTTCCGATTTGGTGGTAAAACATTTTAGCTACCAGTCTTTGAAATGTTGCTCCAGCATTCTTCAACCCGAATGGCATTACCCTATAACAATACACTCCGGTATCTGTGACAAAAGTTGTTTTGCTCTGATCTTGCACTGCTATGAATATCTGGTGAAATCCACTTTTCGCATCCATCATGGTTAGCAATGCACATCCTGCAGTTGAATCAACCAGTAGATCTATCCGAGGCAATGGAAAAGGATCCCTTGGACAATGCTTGTTCAAGTCTATATAATCCACGCACATTCTCCATGTCGCTTCTTTTTTCATGACTAAAACGATATTGCTCAACCATTCTGAGAACCTTATAGCAAAAATGTGTCGTGCTGCTAGAAGTTCTTGTACCTCTTTTTCGGCAGCTTCATTTTTCTCTTTGCTAAAGTTTTGCTTCTTTGGCCGTATTGGTTTTGCGCTCTTGTCTACGTTCAAGCGATGTACTATGATCCTAGAGTCTATCCCGAGAAGATCAGAATCAGACCATGAAAATATATCTGAATTGCGCCGGAGACATTCCACCAAAGTCGCCTCTATTATTCGGTCCATTCCTGCCCCAATTTTTATTATCTTCTCGGTGCTCTCCCTAAACAGCTGCACAATCTTGAATTCCCCTAAAGGCTCCATCTTACATTCTTGTCATTGTTTTAATAACTGACTTTCTGCTTTATCTCGCGCCTGCTCTTTAAGCTCAAATCGCTTTTGACTTTCGTCTGTCTCCAATTTGATCTTCTTCTTCTCTGTTTTGATCTTCTCAACCGCATACATATGAAGTTTATTTGTCATCCTAGCTACTTATATCTAAATGCAATGTAAATGGTGTTTCCACAAAATGCGCCAATATTTTGGTCTTATTTCATCAAGGTAGTAGAACACAGTTAAATAATACAATTTGAATACAAATAACCAAAATAATGCTAATCCAATATAATAATCGGACTAACTTGGTCCAGAACACCTACTGTCTATTACAAGGATTGAATTGCTTTCGATATCCTAATAGGACAAAATAACGGACGTATCGAATTCTGGACGTTCGATATGCGCCTCGAACAGCACGAATTTGATGTTGATATCATCCGATGATCGTTGGTTCGATGCGGTTATATCAAATTTCAATGATTCTATATTGTTGTCCCTCGAATTGGACTAATTCGATCCTGATATGGAACAATTATGTTGGTGTCGAATACTGTGTGGTATCGAACGATAAAGCATGTCGAATATGCACGTTCGATGTGGTAGCGGTTGGTGTCTCGTTCGATCTCTCTATGGAAGGTCAATGGGCGGGGTATTTATACACCCCGTCCCGTGGGACCCCTTGACAGCTGTGGAAAGCGCATCGAATCAAGCTGATTTGATGCGCGCATCGAACAGGGCATGTTCGATACGCTTATGGGCCGGCCCAATATACAGTGTTGGACCAATCCTAAAATATCCCTATCACCCTTTATGATATTTATTTTGTTTTTGGATATATCACTCCCTTTTTTACTATACGATCCACACTCTTACACTTAAGTTTTTATAACGAACAAATACTCTCGTATGAGTATAATCGTCTAATAGATATTCGTTAAATCATTATGAGATAATTTTTCATTCTTTTTTCATTCAATTTTAGATAAAAGTTCGAGCGTGTAATGTCCAATGAAGTCACTTTCGAAATATTTGTGCGACGGTAATTTGTTAGAATCGAAAAGTAGCTCGTCCTCATATCAAAAAAAAAAATAGTAGCTCATCTACTATTAAAGAATATCATACGTTGTATATTTATACTAGTGCCAAAAATTAATCCATTTATAGGAGATTTAGAGGAGGAAATCATTCTCATTTATTTTATTCATTATATATCTACACAAATATATATGTTTTATAAATATAAATATTAATTAACTCATGTACGAAGAAGAAACTCTTCCACATTAGGCTGTTTTTTATGTTGATTAATTCAGATTGGTTATTTGGGTTGGTGCTAACTAGTGGGCTGATATGAATATATCTCATGTAAAAATACGAAAATGTAATGATCTTTGGCCCAATTAATAAAGACCATACAAAATCTGATTTATTTTATTTTCCTATTCCATGTTCTTGGTAGGATACTATCTTTTTTTTATCTCTTTTTTCTCTATGAAATCAAGAGCTTGTTATTGCGAAGGTAAATTCTTTTTACTTTTGGTTGACTTGACTGCCCACCATTAATACATTCTCCATTTTTAACTCAAATGACTCTAGCTGGAAAATTCTTCTCCGCTAAACTCCTAAACCTTTCTGCTGCGAAAGAAACCCTTATAAAAGTGTGGAACATCACAGGCACTTGTGTGATTAATGAAATAGAAAAAAATGCACTGGTCTTTGTCTTCTCTGACAAAAAAGAAGCCCAACGCATCATTGACTCATCTCCATGGAACTTTAAAGGATCTCTTCTTGTGTTACTAGAGTGGAACGAAAATATGGCGTACAAGGATCTAAAATTCGAAGAGGCATTTTTCTGGGTTCAAGCAGAAGGAATTCCAGCAAAGTTCATGACTTCACAATCTGCAAAAATGATTGGCGACTCAATTGGGTGTTATTTGTATGCAGATCTGGAAACAGAACACCTAAAATGGAGGAAAGCTCTAAGATTCAGAGCGTCCATCAACATTACTAAACCTCTCCCTCAGAAAATCACTTTCACAAGCCCTTCTTATACCACAATCTCCTCAACTCTATCCTACGAAAGACTTGGTGATATTTGCTACTCTTGTGGAATCATTGACCACAAAAGAGAACATTGCAAGATTGTCTCTAAGAATGAGATTTATGGTCCATCAATCCGTGCTACCCCTCTAAGAAAATCCATGGCAGTCAATAAAATTATCCCAACTAAGAAGGATCCCGCTCAAAAATCCAATGAAAAGTGCTCGGTTGTCAATTCCACGACCTCCTCGGAATCCCTTGTCGATCCAACACCAACAGATCCAGTCCAATTCAGTCAAGGTATTTCTATTTCTACCCCTACTAGCTCCTTCAATTCCAAAAATGCCCTTAGCATAAGTCAGGGGACTCTGCCATTGAAACATCCCCCTGCTCCAGACCTGCACTCTAAGCCTAAACCCTTACCAAATCCGGAACCTGAACCTGACATCGTTTCAGATATAGACGTTAGGCTGAAAAAGGTAGTACTTCCCCACAAAGGAAAGTTGACTGACAAAGCTGAGCCTCCTGTCTCCGGGTCCAAACGTTTCCGATTTGGACCTCCTCCTAATATTCTCAAAAAGCCCAAATTCACTCAGCCCAATCATTATTATACTCAGAGCCCATATGGTCAATTTCCAACGTCCCCCGTGGCTAGTGAATGTTTAGAGGATTATGAATTTTACATGCAGTCATCCTCCCAACTAGACGAATCAACTCCAACTCCTAAACCATCCTCTTCCCGCCGCATTATTAAAGTCAGGCACTTATCCAGCTATACCTATAAAATTGAGACAGTCTCTCAATCTACTGAGGAATACCACATATCCAGCCACCAAAGTCAATCTCATTCAGCGTCGTCCGTCGAAATTACGGAACTTACTCCTAGCCCAGAAGGGGCCAAGGGAGTAAAGCGATGAAAATCTTAGCTTGGAACTTCCGTGGGATGGCTAGTCCCGCGGCGAGACGAGCCCTCAAGGCTCTACTGAAAATCCAAAAACCTCATATTCTCTTCCTTTGTGAAACAAAAATATCCAAAGCAGTCAAGTTAGTCTCTCTTCTCTCCTCACTTTCTCTTCCTAACTACTTCCTCATCCCTCCCTTGGGTAAAGCGGGTGGTCTTTGTCTTGCTTGGAACAACGACATCAATCTCTCCATTCTTTCTTCTTCTAGTAGTATAATCTCTTCTCTTGTCTCTTCTGCTGACTCTCATAGTGATTGGATCCTTTCTACTGTTTACTGCCTCGATAGAGCGGTTACCAACCATTCATGGATTAACATGTTCCATCATGCCACCATTCAACACCGCACGGCTCTCAAATTGGACCATAAACCTCTTGTCCTGGACACTAATCCATTTTCAGAGACGGGACCTAAACCTTTCCGTTTTTTCTCATTTTGGCTGGAAATGCCTCTGTGTCGGCAGGTTGTTACAAATGCGTGGAAAAAACATTGTTTTGGTTCCCCCCAGTTTGTGCTCGTTTCAAAAAATAGGCAGGTGAAACATGATTTAAAAACCTGGAACCGAGACCAAGTGGGTAAAATTCAATCCCACATTCTGTCTACCACCAACAAGATTGATTTCCTACAATCTGCTGATCCTACTAGTCTGAATATTGGTGCTGAAAAATCTCTCCAGTCCGACCTCGATTTCCTGCTAAAAATGGAATGCGACATGTGGAGACAAAAATCAAGGGTCAAATGGATTAAGCAAGGGGATGCGAATACAAAATTCTTCCATATCTCAACAGTTTTCCACCGCAACGGGAATCGCATCCTAGCTATTAAAAGATTTGACAACACCATGGATTCAACTTGGGCAGGTATTGGTAAGAGGTTTGTTAATTTTTTCCGCTTATTATTTTATTCGGAATTTAATTCAAACGTTTTACCGTTCCCTTCTAACTTGGACGATTTATTTCCAAGAGTTATTAACAGTGAGCATAATTTGAGCCTTTGTGCAGCCCCTTCCTGTGCCGAAATCAAAAACGCCCTTTTCTCAATGGAATCTAACTCTGCTTCTGGTCCAGATGGATTTCCTCCCCTGTTCTACAAATCATTTTGGCAAACAGTGGGAAATGAAGTTGTGAATGCTGTTAACCACTTTTTCTTACATGGTTTCTTACTCAAGTCTTTGAATCATACTTTCATTGCGTTAATTCCTAAAAACGAGAAAGCAAATAAAGTGGAGCATTTTCGGCCAATAAGTCTTTGCAATGTTACATATAAAATTATTTCAAAAATCTTAGCTATGCGCCTTAAACCCCTCCTTGAGACGATCATATCCCCGTACCAATTTGCTTTTGTCCCTAATAGATTAATTGCGGAGAATACTGCGATCTCTCATGAAATTATGCATTACTTGAATCACAAAAAGGGAGCTAAAGGTTTTATGGCTATTAAAATTGACATTGCAAAGGCTTTCGACCATGTGGAATGGTCTTTACTTTGTTCTATCCTTGAGTCCCTTGGTTTTGATCGTATTTTTGTCAAATGGGTCCAGCAATGTATTTCTACAGCGTCATTCTCTGTTCTTGTGAATGGTTCTCCTTTCGAATTATTTTCTCCGTCTAGGGGCATCCGTCAAGGAGACCCCATCTCTCCTTTTCTGTTTATTATTTACTTTGAGTTGTTGTCCAGGATTATTGCGAAAGAGGAAAGTAGTGGATGCCTCAAAGGCATTAAGATCTCTCGAGATGCTCCGTGGATAAACCACATTTTATTTGCCGATGATCTAACCATTTTCTGTAGGGCGGACTCTAATGATGCTAACGCTGTGGTTCGGTGCTTAGACAAACTGAAATTGTGGTCAGGTCTCAAAGCCAATTTTGATAAGTTGGCTGTCCACTTTAGCCGCAATGTGAATATTGAGACAAAGCGCAACATTCTGGATATTTTGGGATTCAAAGAGTGCAACCACAAAGCTAACCACCTGGGTATTCACTTTTGCAAATTGAGCATTACTAAGGAATCTTGCCAACAACTCCTCGACAAACTTAACAAGCAACTATCTGCATGGAAAGGCCAGAACTTATCTCAAGCGGGACGGCTCATTTTGCTGAAAACTGTTTCTCAAGCTGCCCCAAATTATTTAATGACATCAGGCTTACTCCCATCAGCAGTGTGTAAGGAATTAGATGCAAAATTCAGAAATTTTTGGTGGTCTAGTAATGCCAACTCCAGATCTATCCCCTTTGTGGCATGGGACAGATTATGCCAACCAAAATCAAGAGGTGGCATAGGCCTTCGGAGATCCTCGGATATGAACCGAGCACTCGTTGCAAAAGCTGCGTGGAAAATGGCTTCAAACCCAAATGGAGCGTTGTGGTCTAAACTGTTATATTTTAAGTACCTAAAAGGTCATGAGTTTCGGAATACTTACAAGGCATTCCATGCTTGTTCCCCACAGTGGCGTAGCATTGTCAAAGTACGAGACTTGATTAATAAAGGAGCATGTCTTAGAGTGTCAATCCATTCGGATATTCGCACGTGGGAGGACCCGTGGATCCCAACTATCCCATCTTTCATTCCTTCTTATTCCTTAGTTCCTCAAAATTTGATTTTCCAATATGCTAACGTTGGCTCTCTTATGATTGATAATCAGGCATTATGGGATGAATCGATCTTATCCACCATCTTTGACCAGTCTACCAAGGAAGCAATCCTCAAAATCCGTATTATTCCAGCAGTGGAACATAGGGATTTGTTCTGGACTCCCTCTAGGAAAGGAGTCTTCACAACAAAATCCGCCTATCTCACGGATCAATCTCATCGTTTCAGTTCAGAAACATCGCTGATGCTTCCCATTCTTAAAGATTGTTGGTCGATGCCAATTCATCCCCGTTATAAACTGTTTCTCTGGCGTGTTATTTACAAAGCATTGCCAACTAAAGATCGCCTTAATGTGATGTTTTCTGTTGAGAGTTTAGATTGTCCTATCTGTGGATCACAAGCTGAATCAGTTGCTCATTTGTTTCTAATTTGTGATTTGGCTAAACAAATTTGGCTTCAATCTAAATGGAATTTTCGTCTTTCTCCTTTTCAGAATTTTGAGTTCTTGAACTGGATCAAGATTCTCATCTCACCAACCTCAAAGCTGGTGCCAAAGGAAGAGTGGTTTGAATTTACCACTTTCTCGATCATTGCAATGCATCAAATCTGGTACAGGAGAAATAAAATTGTCCATAACACAAAGACGCAGGAAAAGGAGGCCTTCTTCAACACTATTAACCGCCTAACCTATGAGCACTGCCAAGTCAACAAGTATCCTCATTCGGCAAAGAAGGATGCCGTTAGTAAATGGATCGAACCATCGCCTGGATGGGTTAAAATAAACTCAGATGCAGCCTTTGATATCAATTCGGGAAAAATGGCGATGGGCTTTTTGTCTCGTAATCATAATGGACTTTGCACTCATGCTGAAACTGAAATTGGATGGGCAACAGATGCTACTGCTGCAGAAGCAACGTCCGTCCTCTTCGCAATGAAATATGCAGCACGTCTCAATATCCAACTTGTTATTTTTGAATGCGACGCAGAGGATGTGGTTCACCAAATCAATCTTGTAAACGAACCAATAAACTGGAGTTGTCGCGCTGAAATCTTGGAAGCAAGATCCCTCAACGCTTCATTTTGTTTTTGGCAAATTTTATACATTCCGCGCGCGTCAAATTCTGAAGCTCATAAAGTCGCGCGATGGAGTATGACAAATAACTGGAGTGGTCGAATTTCCCCGGAGAACCTGTACGCAGAAATTCTCTAAGTTATTTGTTTTGTCTTGTTTTTTTCTTTTCTTTTCCTAAGGTCTGCTTTTCTCCTGTTAGTATGTGAGGAGGATTTCTCATGCTGTAACTCTTGTTAGTTCTTCTTTATCTAATGGCATTAATTATTCATCAAAAAAAAAAAAAAAACTACGCGTGCATTGGAGTAGTGGTAAAATCATACATTTTACGGTCCCTATTTATTTATTATATATATATGTTTATATTCAAGTGTTGAGTTGTACGAACTGAAGACTAATATCACGAATTCGTAAAATTGTAACAAAAAATGTACCTCTAAGATAGTTAGTCTTTCGACTCGGAGACAATAAGAAAGATTATCGGTCTCGTGATATTTTTAAATGTAGTCTTTTTGAAATTGTTGGATCGGGACTGATAATGTATCTTAAACAGTTTTCTTGATAGAGTAATAATGTGCCGTGGAATAAAGAACGCAACAAGACAAAGTTTTCAGAAGTTTTCAATATTATTAAAAACTTCCTAGCCTTAGGCGAAATAATCGAAAACGGTTTTAACAAAACGTTCCTCACAACAATTCACTCACGCTCTTTGTTGATCGAACTCAACGAAGCAGACAAGCACGAACTACTTAACTTCTAAGAACTATACTTAAATAGTTGATGCAAAACTTTGCAAAAGTAAGACGAAAACAATACAAAGTATGATAAATCTCTTGGATTATTTAGCACTATTGTCTTGTGTTTGTCTTGATGAACTTCACACCTATATATAGGTTATTGAAACTTGCACTCCAAGGTGTGTTGTTCACAATTTTAGTAATTCTTGTTGTTTTCTTGTTGAATTGGACTTCCTTGTGAACTCGGTCTCTTTCTTGAATAATTGTTCCCTTTTATTAGAGTTCTAATAAGGTAATACAACTTCTTCAATTCGGAGTAATCCTTGAAAGAATCCTAGTGAAGTGGAACTCCAATTGTTTCCTTCCTTGAAACTGTGTGTTGTTCACTTTTCAACTCAACTTGAATTATGGAAACTTCAAATAAGGAATCTTCCAAAGCTCTTCCTTATGATTATAATGTGTCCCTGGACATAAACATAAACAACTAAAATTGTGGAACTTGATTAATAAGTGAATAAAGGCAAAACTCAAATAAAGCAGTTTAAAGCACATATTGTCTGCAGGTTCTCTGGTTTCAATGTTATCGTCAATGTTGTCCCAACATCGCATAACATTGATTTCAGAATACCTTGCACTTTCAATCTCCCCCTTTTTGCCTTTCTTCACAAAACCAATACATGTTCCAATCAAGTCTTATATCCAGAAATTAAGAATCAACAAGAAACAAATTAAAACTACTAAACTTCTCCCCTTCAATGCAAACTAATATATTCAAAGTTAAAATAACATAGACATTTATTAAAGTCATCATTACATCAAAGATGTTCAGACTTTAACATTCATCAATGTTGCCTCAACATTGAAACCAGTGAGTTTCCTGCAGAAAAGTTAAACAGAAACTAACAGTTCTAAAATGTCTTCATAAGCAACAACATTTAGAGCAGTTCAAACAGTAGCAATACTTAGAGTTACAGACCATAACAAGTAACAAGGAACATATTCCTTGATCAAATCAAAACACATAGAGATAATGTACCAGCAACACAAAAATAACATCAGTTTAAGATGCTCCTTCTTATCCTCAATCTCTCTCTGAGTATCTGAGTATCAGCAATATGCCTCCTAAACCAGTTCAGCAGATGATCCACAAAAGTTGAGGTTATGAACATGCATTCTTCATATTTGGAACATCGGCACTGAAGTTCCAGCAAACTCCTGAACCTTCTTCTTCTCTTTGTTTGGTCTTGCCACTCCTTTTAGATTCCATGAAACTCGCTCTTGATCTATACAAGTAACTTGGAAGGATTGTAAGTTCAACATCATTCTTTGTCCATCCAACCACTTGACTTGTCTTTAATCCTTGTTTGAGAAGGATTTTAGAGATCAACGAGGAAAAATGCAGCATGCCATTCTTCCTACCAGCAACTTCAGACATTGACTTCAGAATCCTCTCTCCCATATTCATTGTTAACCCATTCTTGATCTTGTAAACTAAGATTGCAGAATCCTTAGTCAGCACAATTGAGTTCTTGCTAGGCATCCAGTTGAATATTGCAATCTTATGCAAGACATCACTTAGTGAGGTAAGCTTAGTAGTTGGCAGAGCATCTTTCCAGACTTTGACCAACCTACCAGTCAGATCTTCAATCACATTATCTTGGTTAGGATCCTCAGATTCTTCAACAAGTGGAAATCCCCAAATTTCATTGATAGTGTAGGGTTCAATATTGAATACTCTCCCCCTCACCCAAGCTTTTCCATACTTTGGAGATCTGTAATCTCTAATCCACTTGGAGAGATTCAGGTAGAATTCCATAATAATCTCAGGAGCATAATCATTCAGCTTCATCACAGATTGATGAATTCCTCTTGCCTCAAGCAAGTCAAGCACTTTGTGTTCTTTGAAACTAGTCATCTCTACAACTCTTTCAATGTGGATCTTCCTATTCTTGAACTCTTCCCACTTATTCTCTAATCTCTTGGACATATAGTAGAGTGAATAGAAATCCTCCTCATCTCCAGGATATGCCACCCAGAGTCCATCTGAGTATTCCTATTTATCAGATGTTGCCTCAACATCAGCAGCAACATCTTGCTCTTCCTCAACATCCTTCTCCCCTTCTTTTTCTTCTTCCTCATCAACCCCCACAAACTTCATTTCCTCTTCCATAACCTGTTTCCCTTTCCTCTTTCTCTCAGCAGCAGCAGCAACAACAAATTTATTTTCTTCTTCAACCCTTTTCTCAGCTTCAGCAGCTTTCTTCTTAGCTAACCTCTCAACTTGCCTTTTTCTAGCCTCATCATGCCTCTTAGCAGCCTCAGACATTGATCTATCACCAATACTAGTTCCAACAGAACCCTTGCTCTTTTTTTGAGTCCTAATCCACTCCCTCACCAAATCATCCACATATTCTGCACTCTCCCCCTCAACAGATATATCAACATTAATTTCAGGGTTAGGTTCAGCCATATTTACCTCAATCTCAGCTTTCTCTTTACAACAACTTGAGCATCATCTGATTTTGCAGCATCTCCTCGAGTGTGAGAGCGAGTGCGCGCGACTGTAGGCTCACTACTTAGAGCAACATCTGCAAGAGTATCCATAGGAGACTTGCTCGACATTGTTAGTAAGAGAGATTTGCCGAGCAAATTGAGAGAATTTTGAGATAAAGAGTAAAATTGCAGAAATTTCAAGCACAAATAAGGAAATTAGGGCTTGTGATTCCTAATATAATCGTGAGTAGTGGAGAAAGAGTGAATGTTAGCGGGTAGTTGTCAATTAAATTCATCCCACTATGTTTTTCCGTGTACACGTGTCAATGTTTAACTAACAAGTAACCAGAGCGGTTTTCAAAAATTTGAAAACTTATAAGTTACTATTTTCATTGTTGGTCTAAGATTGTGCACAATGTTAGGATAACATGCAATAACATTCAAACCAGAAGGTGGAGGTACAAGGCTTCACCAAGGCAAATTCATGTGAGAGCTTGAGACACATCCAAAATTACATCTGAAACTTAACCAATATAGTAAGTGAGCACAACATACATAATATTCAGATCAAAATCATGAGTGAGCAACATAGATAACAACAAACACACAGAGATAAGCAGTTATGAATTCAAGTATAAATTCACTTCCACATCATAAAAAGTCACAGAAAGGTGTGTCACTAGTATGTCACCCAAATTGTATGCCTCAACACATGAGTTATACTCCCCCTAAGCCCAAACCGACACAAACCAACAACAAGAAGGAAAACAATGCAGTTCTAACATGAATGCAACTATGTAATGTCAAATAGGAAGATGGTAAACACTTATGAAGAACTCCTCAAACCAGCAACAATTCACATATCTTTATAATGTTTATTATTTTCATAACTCATCTGAACAAAAACTTAATGTTGCTTAAAAAATGATTATGTCACTACTGAATAAGGGCAGCCTAGACTTCACACACCCCAGTAACAACATTAACAACAACAAGTTAGGCAAGTACAAAGGCCTTGAATGTTGGAAATTCATTTATCATGCACCCCAACACCCCAATTCCTTATGCATACTTGTTTACCAACCTGAATTCAAGAGAATTCACCAAGTGATTAGTTCTACCAAGTGTAAGAAATCTAAACCTCAAACACCCTAGTAGAAAGGATCACCCTCCTATGTTCCTTGGCCAAAACAGACATAAACATGTAAATAAGCACAAATGAATATCACTGAAGCTGTTAACATCATGAACCCCAACTTCTCTACATGTTCTATAAACCTTTCATATGAATAAGACACAACTGAATAGACAACAAAGTAGTGAGCTTTGTGTACCCCAACTTCTCCATATGTTAGGTTAACACAACCTCGGACAACAGAAGAATTTTATTACTATATCAAAACAAAGATGTGAAACTCATAACTAGAATAAGTTGTTCATCAAAGAGTTCAACCACACAAACCAAAAATGACAAAACAAGAATTAAATGAGACTCACAAAGAAATAAAATTAAACAAAGGAAAACAACAAAATTATTAACTACACCACAACCATTAAACCAGTGCTAGACATTGGTGTTATGTCAACACTGGTGTTCCAACATCCTCACATATTGCACATGCCAAGAGATTTCCTCAAACTGAAGAATCTCTCACTATCTAAAGGTTTTGTAAACATATCAACAAGCTGGTTTGTTGTCTTAATATGCTCAATGTTGATCACTTTGTCCTCTACCATATCTCTCAGAAAATGATGTCTTATGTCTATATGCTTAGTTCTAGAATGTTGGACATGATTCTTAGAGATACTAATATCACTTAGATTGTCACAAACATGAGGAGTGTCTCACTATCTAACCCATAATCTGACAACATGTGTTCGAGCCATACAAGCTGGGTAACACAACTGCCAGCAGCTATATATTCTGATTCAGTTGTTGATAATGAAACACATTTCTGTTTCTTGACATACCATGAAACTAAATTGTTCCTCAAATAGAAACAACCCCCACTTGTGGATTTTATGTCATCCACATGACCTGCCCAATCAGAGTCGCTGAACCCCACAAGGTTAGTGTTAGTGTCATAAGAGTTCCAAATGCCTAAAGGTGAGATTGCCTTGAATCAAGTGAGATTGTCTTGGATCAGCTTGGTACCTAGCACAAACACATACAGAAAACATGATATCAGGTCTAAAGGCATAGAGATACAACAAACTACCAATCATGGATATGTACAATGTTGGGTCAACATATCTGTCAGTGCCATCTTTTGTTATCTTCACTGAAGAGGACATTGGAGTTTTGCAAGGCTTAGACTCATGTAGCTCAAATCTCTTCACCAGATTCCTTGCATACTTCTCTTGGTTTAGAAAGATACCATTCTCCAGCTGCTTCACTTGTAATCCCAAAAAGTAGTTCAGCTCTCCAGTCATACTCATCTCAAATGTTTCTGTCATTGAATCAACAAACTTGTCTAAAGTAGACTTGTTAGCAGAACCAAATACAATATCATCCACAAAAATTTGAACAATACAAATATCAAAGCTCTTTCTAAGGATAAAAAATGTTATGTCTCCATCTCCTTTGTTGAAACATAGACCTAACAGAAAATCAGTTAGTCTCTCATACCAAGCTCTATGTGCATGTTTTAAGCCATACAAAGCCTTCTCAAGTTTTTACACATGGTTAGAATGCTTAGGGTCAGAAAAGCCTTTAGGTTGTTCAACATAAACCTCTTTGTCTATCAAACCATTAAGAAATGCCACTTTAACATCCATTTGGTAAAGTTTAATCTTAAGACAACAAGCAATAGCAAGAAATAATCGAATAGATTCTATCCTACCTGAGTATAACCTTGTGCAACCAACCTAGCTTTGTTTCTCATAATTACACCATTCTCATCAATTTTATTTTTGAAAATCCATTTTGTCCCTATTACATTCACATGTGAAGGTCTAGGCACAAGATCTCAAACTCTATCTTTGGTGAATTGTAAGAGTTCCTCTTGCATGACATTAATCCAGTAACTATCTTTAGAGCTTCATTCACATTGTTAGGTTCAATGGAGAACACAAATCAAGAAGCATTTTCAGCAGTACATGAAGTAGACATACAAACACACAACCTTACCATATCCCTGTAATCGACCTTTTCTTTGCTGCGTATTCTCACTCTTTCTGTAATTTGACCAATTACTTGAGTGACTGGATGATCTCTCTGTATCCTAGCAGGAAGATCTCTTCTAGATTCAGGAACTATTTCATCTTTTGAATATGACAGTGCAAATGTTGGCCTAACATTAGGTGTTTCTGGAGTTAAGTCAACATTTGTTCCAGTCTCCAGTTCAGCTTCTCCAGCTTCTATGTTCAATGTTGGGTCCAATGTTGGAGCAACATCAGAAACAGTGTCTTCCTCAGTACCTGCAGAAACGGTTAAATCATCAAAAATGACATTAAATGATTCTTGGATAGTATGCAATCTTGGATTGTAGACTCTGAAAGCAGCACTATTAGGAGAATAACCAACAAATATACATTTTTCACTTTTAGGATCAAACTTGCTCAAATAATCTCTATCTTTTAGCAAATAGCAGTCAATTCCAAACTCATTAAATGTGCAACATTTGATTTTGAACCCTTCAAGATTTTATAAGGTGTCATAGTAGTACCAGGTCTAAGATAAACTCTATTACTAATATGACATGCAATATTCAAAGCTTCAGCCCAGAGTTTCTTAGATAAGTTTCTAGAATTTAACATTACTCTAGCCATCTCTTGAAGTGTTCTATTCTTCCTTTCAGCAATCCCATTTCCGCTGAGGTGTCTTAGGTACAGAGAACTCATGGAAAATACCTTTAGTTTCACAACAATTAGCAAAGCTTACATCCTCAAACTCTTTTCCATGATCAGACCTAATTCTTCCTACAGAAGTGCCATAAAGATTTTTAATGCTAGCATGTAAAATCTTGAATGTATTGAATGCTTCTGATTTTTCTTTCAAAAATATAATCCATGTATATCTTGAATAATCATCAACAATGACAAAAGCATACGTCTTACCATTCAGGCTACTAACCTCAATATGACCCATGAGATCTATATTTAGCAGTTCCAAACACTTGTTAGTTCTAGGAATAGTACTCTGTACCTGAAGTGGTGTATGAACAACTTTGGTTTGTTTACCTTTCAGGCAGTCTCCACAAACAATTTTACCTGGTCTAGTCAACTTAGGTAGACCTCTTACAGCTTCTAACTTCTGTAGTTTGTCCAGATTTCTGTAGTACACATGTCCTAACTTCTTGTGCCACATGACAGATTCATCTACCTTGGCATTGTAGCATTCTGCTTCATCTTGAGTAAGATAGCAGTTATCCTTTGATCTTGTACATGTCATGACATAGACATTGTCACTATTAAACACATCATATGAACTTTTATCAAAAGTAACTAGCAAGCTATCACCACAAAGTTGACTAATGCTAATTAAGTTTGCTTTCAATCCATCAACCAACAACACATCCTTGAGAGGTGGAAATCCTTCAACATCCAGTACTCATTTTCCAATGATTTTCCCTTTGGTGCCTCCTCCATAGGTGACAATTCCAACAGTCAAAGGGAGCACATCTTTTAGATTTTCAATTTTTCAGTCATGTGCCTTGAGCACCCACTTTTAAAATACCACTTACCTGCAAGGTTAGAGTAAACATCAGAAAGACAACATTGCAAACAATTTTAATCTTAGGAGTCATTAACTTTTCAATCCAAGTTCTACTTTTCTGTCCTTCAACTTTGTTACCTAATGTTGGGGTAACATTCAAATCAAAGGTTTTCCTAACATTGATACTGCTCTTAATTTACTGCTTTCTTTTCAATCAAAAATTTATATTCTTACAGTAAGGCTTAATGTGACCAGGTTGAAAACAATATTGACAGTTAAAGTATGCTTATTCACACAATTGGTAGGAATTTCACAACTCAAGTTTTTACTTTCCTTGATAAAACCAGCTTTTAAATAGGCAGAATTAACATCTTCAAAGGAAGTTTTCTCAACATATCCCAAACCACTTGTTCCTTGATTTTCCATACTCAGCACTTCATTAAGTTTAGTAGTACCCGAGTTCCATTTGGCAATGGTTTGTTCAGCTTTATCAAATTTTACCTTAACCTCCTTTAGTTCAGACTCAGTTTTATCAAGGTCTTTCTCATACAGTTTCAACATCTCCTTCATGCATCCAATCTTTTCCTTGTTGCTCTTGATGAGTTTGTGATTCTCAAGCAGCAGTTTGTGGTAGGTAGACTTCAGATCTTCAATGATTCCCTCCTATGACATTTCTCCTTCAAAGAAATACTCTTCATCTAGATCCACTGAGCTATGAAAACAATCAAAGTTAGATTCATCATTGTCAGACACAAGATTAGGTTCAATATTAGAACTATATTCTACCCAACTCTAAAGAAAGTCTCGTGTTCTGATGTTGGATCCTGAAATGTTGGGTAACATTGAGATCCGAGGCAGTTCTGGGAGTCTTCATGTGTCCAGTCAATCTGAGTGAGCAGCGCAACAGTGTGAATCTCTTATGATTGTTCTTTAGCTTCTCTAGAACTAAAGTCATCTTCATTGAAATCATCTACACAAACCCAATGAGAATTTCCTCTTTTTCGAAGAGTGTTAGCATATTCGTTAAACATGTGACCAAACCCTTTGCATTCATAACATTGAACATCTTTTAACTTATCAGCCTCTAGAGGAGTAGGTTTAGATGCCATGTACTTGACAAACTTATGAGGTAATTTCTTATAACCTGAAGAAATATTACTAATATTCTTTTCTTTACCTTTTTCCTTTAAAGTTCAGCTTATTGAATTTCTTAGTAATTTTACCATAGTTTGAAGAATTAATTCACACTCATGTGACATCACTTTCTTTATCAAGACTCGATCCTCTTAAAGCAACAACCCTATGTTTGCTAGGTTGTGAGGCAAGCTCCATCTCAAATTCTCTAAGAGTATTCATCAAGACTTGGAATTGTAGATTAGCAAGGTTCCTAGATTCACTCATTGCAATTTTCTTGAGAGAAAATTTAGATAACAGTGTTCTCATTGCTTTATAAACCATCTCTTTAGTGTCATATACAAAACTAGATTTTCACATTGGTTAGCAATATCAAGAATTTTTTCAAAATAACTATCAACACTTTCATCCTCATCCATCTCAAGTTTTTCAAATTACTGAAGCAATTGTCTATGTTTAGAATCTTTAACAGCAGAGTCTCCTTCACAGTGTAATTCAAGTATATCCCAAGCATGTTTGGCTTTTGTACAATTCTGGATTAACTTGAACATGTGATGATGAACCCAACCAAAAAGAGCATTGAGAGGATTTTCATTAGAGTTATAGAGACTTACCTCTGCTGTTGTCCATTCTGCTTCTGGTTTTGGCACTAGATCACCTTCACCATTTCTTGGTAATGTTGGAAGAGAATATCCATTGATCACATATTGTCAAGCTCGAATATCAATGGCTTTGATGTGAGATTTGATCCTGATCTTCCAGTGCGCATAATTGGAGCCATCCAAAACTGGAATCCTGTTGGTATTAGGATTTACATTGTCCATGGTGTTGAATCACCTCCAAACCACCAGTGTAGTCGGTGTTTGGCTCTGACGCCAATTGGAATTGTTGGATCGAGATTGATACAACTTTCAAAGCTCAAGTTAAGCTGGCGTTGCCTTAACTTGATCTTAAACAGTCTTCTTGATAGAGTAATAATGTGCAGCGGAATAAAGAACACAAATATTATTAAAAACTTCCTAGACTTAGGCAAAATAACCGAAAACGGTTTTAACAAAATGTTCCTCACAACAATTCACTCACGCTCTTTATTGATCGGACTCAACGAAGCAGACATGCACGAATTACTTAACTTCTAAGAACTAGACTTAAATAGTTGATGCAAAAACTTCGCAAAAGCAAGACAAAGATAATACAATGTATGATAAATCTCTTGGATTATTTAGCACTATTATCTTGTATTTGTCTTGATGAACTTCACGCCTATATATAAGTTCTTTGAAACTTGCACTCCAAGGTGTGTTGTTCACATTTTTGGTAATTCTTGTTGTTTTCTTGTTGAATTGGACTTCCTTGTGAACTCGGTCTCTTTCTTGAATAATTGTTCCCTTTATTAGAGTTCTAATAAGGTAATACAACTTCTTCAATTCGGAGTAATCCTGGAAAGAATCCTAGTTGCAGTGGAACTCTAATTGTTTTCTTTCTTAAAATCGTGTGTTGTTGACTTTTCAACTCAACTTGAATTATAGAAACTTCAAGTAAGAGATCTTCCAAAGCTCTTCCTTATGATTATAATATGTTTCTGAACATAAACATAAACAGCTAAAACTGTGGAACTTGATTAATAAGTAAATAAAGGTAAAACTCAATAAAGCAGTTTAAAACACAGATTGTCTGCAGGTTCTCTGGTTTCAATGTTATCGTCAATGTTGTCCCAACATCGCATAACATTGATTTCAGAATACCTTGCACTTTCAATCTTTTGATGAATTAGACAAATAAACTAGAGTTTGGGTGCATGTTGACAAATTATCATAATAATCATCTAATTAATATCGTTACTTAAATCTTGTCTTTCCTTTTCCTGCTCCAATAAATTAAAAGGAATCCGAAGAATTCACTAATATTATTCCACCGAATACCATATCTATTACTATATTAAAAGCAAAGCCCTCTCACTCACAAAATGGCAGTTTGGATACCAAATTTTAAGTTTCCAAAAATACCCTTGCTTTGACTTTTCAACAATTAAAAAATAAGAAATTAAAAAAAGTAACTACCACAACTCCTAAAATCCCTCCACATATTTAGCAAATCTAATTCTTGCGTGATTTTTAATGTGGACTTAATTTTCTTATTATTTGCATCAATTTTATAAACTATATTAAAGCATGTGTTATATTAATTTTTTTTTGATAATTTGTATAGTTTACACGCGGGGACCACGTGTGTTAAAGTTTCTAGTTTTACTTAAATGCAAAAGCAAATTTGAAAATTAATTAAAACTGTTAGGGCCGATTCTCTCGTGGATCAAGTTCTAATCCGTTCGGCCCAATTAATGATTGATGTTGTTTTGTTTAAATCATTAGGGTAAAGATTGAATGAAGATTAGATGATATCTTGCTAAAGATATTATTCAACTTACCATGTAACTAACACATATCTCCTTATTATGCATCTAGATATGTTTAGGTAGCATATACAATTGATATCTTGCAGGAATCTCTCGGATAAGGCAAGGAGATAAACGCGGATTACAACGGGACAGTCATATGCGCTTATCTATGAGGAAAGAAGATCTGCGATGGTTGCGACTAAGGATCTGCAGAGATTCTGCTCATTCCTATATAAGGAGAAGACTTGACACAGTTGAAAGTGACTTTTGAAAAAGATATTAGTGAGTGAGTACTGTATCGAGTCAAAGGTTTTTGAAGAGCATTAAGTCAGAGGAACTCTGGAGTAGCTTAGTGTGTTCTTCGATTCAATCGAGTATTCCAAAAATAAGTTAAGGGATAGGTATTGCAACCGCAAATATTAGAGGGAGTCTAAGTTTTGGGTTGATGTAAAACCTACATTGTAAATCTTAAGTATGATACTGTTTGAGTCAAACATTTGGGTGCAAGCCCCGTGGACTAGGACCATTTGGACCGAACCACGTTAAAACTCTATGTGTTCTTTACTGCTTTTATGTTTAACTGTCTTCTATTAGTTACAACGGAAAACTGGTTATAAAGCATAAAAACACTACAATCTGTTCTACCTATGAGTGCAGTTGCGACTACTGTCAAGTTCAACTGCATTCTGCAATTAGTAGGATAGATCTAAGATCTTTCAATTGGCATCAAGAGCGGGTCACTATATTACATAGTGTAGATTTTGGATCAAAGATCTTTTTGTTTTTGTTTTGTTTAAACATTGTCATGGAAGAAATGAGGGAAGGTCTGTCGACCATAAAACCTCCAATGCTGACAGCAACAAACTACTACTACTGGAAGAATCGCATGCGAAACTTCATCAAACAGTATGACCAAAAGGCATGGAAAAGCATTTTAAAATGGTGGTCCTGACCCACCGATGAACAGGGAAGGGTCAAATCCGAACTGGAATGGACCGATGCTGAAGAACTGCTTGCAAATTATAACTCTACAGCTTTAAACATTATCCTAGTTGCAGTAGATTATAATCAATATAAAAGTATTTCTAACTATGAAGTTGCAAGAGATGCTTGGCAGGCTATTGAGAACGCTCATCAGGGAAATGCTAAAGTACGTGCATCGAAGTTACAACTGCTCAATGATCAGTTCAACTTCGTAAGAATGGAAGAAACAGAGACCATTGTGCAGTTCCATTCCAAACTCAGACACCTAGCAAGTGAAGCCACCATTCTTGGAGCTGACTTCTCAGAGTCCAGAATTGTACTAAAACTAGTAGGATCACTTCCGGGAAGATTTGCAATGAAAGTCTCAGCCATTGAAGAAGCGAAGGACATCAACACCCTACCCCTAGCAGATCTCATGGGTTCCCTCACTGCATGGGAAATGAAACTCAAAAGAGAAGGAGACACGATCTCCAAAGGAGTTGCACTACAAGCAAACCTCCCTCAGAACAGTCCCAACTCAGAAGTGGTACAATCCCTGGCTCTCCTCACAAAGAGGTTCAAAAAAATGAACAAACACTGGAGTAAAGGTAACAGTTCTAGTAATGTTACAAGTCCCTCTGATAATTTTAAAAAACCTTCAGCTACTAATAGACTTGACAACAAAAGGTCCGGAAAGGGTATTCAATGCAGGGAATGCCTAGGCTTTGGACACATTAGGGTTGACTGTGCAAACCTCCTTGAGAAGAACAAGAATCGGGCACTAGTTGCTTGGAGTGATGACGAATCTGAAGAAAGTGACGAGGAGTCTGAAGAAGTGGCAAATGTTGCACTTTCATCTTTCATCCAGTTTGCTAGAGCAAATGTGGCAGTTGCAATTCAAGATCTTGTTGAATCTGACTCTGATTCACTGGATGATGATGAAGAGGAACCTGTAAACGACCTGGATACCGTCCTCAAGAGAAACTCGGAACTAGAGGCACAACTAAAATTGTATCGTTGTTTGGAAGTCCAGTCAAGATGAATAACAAGATCATGGAACAGGAAAAGAAAAATACTGTCACTTACTAGGGAAAGAGACCTCATATCTGCTGATCTGGACACTGCACTTAATGCACACAAAGCACTGGAAGAAGTATGTGATCTTACTCGGAAAGAACTAGAGGCACTGGTTAAAAATGTAAAGTTACTCACACCAGGAACTGAAAAACTAGAGGAAGTCCTGGATACTCAGAAAGTCGCAACTGGAAAGACTGGGCTAGGTTACAGTGAATCAGTGGCTCTCAAGTTTCTAGGAGATACTAAGATCACCATGTCCAAGAGGAAGCGAGTACCTAAAGGAGTGAAAATTCCACTTAACTACGACCAGATACAACCTCCCCAGGCTCAGGTATATCCTAGTCGTAACTCATTTGTTCTATTAACTAATCACAACTCTTCTAACAGATATCCGAGAGGGCGATTTGTTCCTACTTGCCACCACTGCGGAGTACAAGGGCACATAAGACCTTACTGCTACCAACTATGGGAATCACAGCACGTGCCTCATCCCATCAAGGCTGGTGTAGAAACCAAGAAGGAAAGAAGGAGCCGCAGGAAGAAGAAAGTCAATAGGACTGGAACAACAATGCATGTTGCAACAGACACACCAATGAAACAAGTTTGGGTTAAAAAACTACCCAGCAGTCTTACATGCCTTACAGCATGTAATTCCACATCTCAGCATACATCTTCGTCTAACTCCTGGTTCTTTGACAGTGGCTGTTCCAGGCACATGACAGGAGATAAGAGCATTCTGGCCAACCTCGTTTATGAACGAAAAGGTGATGTGGTGTTTGGAGATGGAAACCGAAGAAAAATCCTTGGAAAAGGAACACTGAATGTAAAAGGTTTTCCTAAACTCAAAGATGTTTTCTATGTTGATGGGTTGCATGCTAATCTTATCAATATCAGTCAACTGTGCGATAATGATCTGTATGTTCATTTTACCAAAGATGAATGTGAGGCTGTAGATCAGAATCAAAACAGGGTCCTACAGGGGCTAAGGAGTGCTGGAAATTGCTATACTATGGTAAATTGTAACTCTGCCATTAGATCTCTAACCTGTAACTTTAACACAGATAATCTTGCAGATCTCTGGCACCAAAGACTTGGTCACATAAACTTCAAGGCTCTTTCTCACCTTTCCAGTAGTCAAAGTGTGAGAGGTTTGCCTAAGCTTGGACCAAAGCCTCTTGAGAAGTGTGGATCCTGTCTTGAAGGGAAACAGAAGAAAGTAGGCCATGCAGTGTTGCAACACACCCATTCTGTAAGAATCCTTGAACTCCTCCACATGGATCTGGTAGGACCCATCCAGAAAGAAAGCATCTCAGGTAAACGATATATATTTGTGTGTGTAGATGATTTCTCACGATTCACATGGGTTGAATTTTTAAAAGAAAAAAATGAATCCTTTTTGGTTTTCAAGAACCTGTGCAACACAGTTGCAACTGAGAAAGATCTACCTGTTAAAAGGATCTGTAGCGATCATGGCAAAGAATTTGAAAACTCCAGTTTCAATAATTTCTGTTCTGACAAAGGCATTTTTCATGAGTACTCATCTCCAATAACACCACAACAAAACGGTGTAGTGGAACGAAAGAACAGAACCCTGGTTGAAATGGCCCGAGTTATGCTGAACTCGAAGAAACTGTCCCTTAAGTTCTGGGCAGAAGCAGTAAATACTGCATGCTATGTTGCAAACCGAGTTTACCTACGACCAGGTACAACTAAAACTGCGTATGAACTATGGAAGGGTAAGCGTCCTAATGTTCAACATTTTCACATATTTGGTTGTGCCTGCTATGTACTCAATGATAGAGAACCTAGAGGTAAGTTCCAACCCAAGTCTGATTTGGGAATATTTGTAGGGTACTCTCGCAACAGTCATTCATATCGCATATTTAATGTTCGCACACAAACTGTTGTGGAGTCGTCTAACGTTGAATTTGATGACTACAGGGACTTTGCTTCAACTTCCTCTGAAGTCAAAATCACGAAGCTGATTGAAGAGGAGGATGAACAGCTGCCAAATACGTCCAGAAACACCATCCAGGTTGCAACTGACTCTGTCGAACCCCAAGTCGCAACCACTGCTGCAGCACTAGGAGAAGGTGACTCCCCTCCAGAGATAAGTGAAAGAACTGAACCTCTAGAGGCCCCACCTCACATTAGAAGAAACCACCCGCCTGAGGCTGTCATTGGTGAGATGAGTGAAGGAATCCATACACGAGACCTTCCGCGCAAGCGGTATGATCAAATGGTGCGGTTTGTAAGTTACACCTCTAAAATTGAACCCAAAAATGTCAAGGAGGCACTCTTGGAAGAAGCATGGATTGAAGCCATGCATGAGGAACTTAATCAGTTTGAAAGAAATGATGTGTGGGAACTAGTACCTAGACCTGCCAAAGTAAATATCATTGGTACTAAGTGGATATTCAAAAACAAGACTGATGAATCCGGGAACATTATTCTAAACAAGGAGAGACTCGTTGCACAAGGCTACACACAAGTTGAAGGAGTGGATTATGATGACACATTTGCACCAGTTGCAAGACTGGAATCCATTCGTCTCCTACTTGCAGTTGCATGTATCCTATGCTTCAAACTGTTTCAAATGGATGTTAAAAGTGCCTTCCTAAATGGGTACCTAAATGAGGAAGTTTTTGTGGAACAACCCAAAGGGTTTATTGATCCACACTTTCCCAATTATGTACTAAAACTTAAAAGAGCACTATATGGTCTCAAACAGGCGCCACGTGCGTGGTATGAAAGACTCATTGTTCACCTTCTGGACAAAGGATATACCAGAGGAAGTGCTGACCGCACTCTGTTCTATAAACACTTTGACACACACATTTTGATTGCACAAATATATGTTGATGACATTGTGTTTGGTTCCACCTCCGCTAGCGAGTTGCAACAATTTGTCTCTGTCATGAAAAATGAATTTGAAATGAGTATGGTTGGCAAACTCAC
Organism: Linaria vulgaris; assembly: GCA_948329865.1. NCBI lineage: Eukaryota > Viridiplantae > Streptophyta > Magnoliopsida > Lamiales > Plantaginaceae > Linaria > Linaria vulgaris. The sequence continues at coordinate 5,264,510 of OX415249.1, read as the reverse complement.
TTACTTTCTTGGCTTACAGGTGAGGCAGCAGAATGATGGGATATTTATATCCCAGACCAAGTATGCCAAGAATCTTGTCAAACGATTTGGACTTGAACATGCCAAACCAATGAAGACTCCCATGGGCTCAACTGATCGTCTCAGCAAGGATGAAGGTTGCAACTCAGTAGACGCCAGTCTCTACAGAAGCATGATTGGGAGTCTGCTGTATCTCACGGCTAGCTGTCCAGACATCTGTTTCAGTGTTGGAGTCTGTGCGCGATACCAATCCAATCCTAAGGAGTCGCATCTAAAGGCTGTAAAAAGGATCATTCGATACATCGCAGGTACAACTGAGTTCGGACTGAGTTACAATTTTAACAATAACCTTTTACTTGCAGGTTATTGTGATGCCGACTGGGCTGGTTGTGCTGATGACAGAAAGAGCACCACAAGAGGATGTTTTTATCTAGGCACTAACCTTGTGTCATGGTTCAGCAAAAAACAACACTCAATCACCCTGTCCACGACTGAGGCAGAATACATAGCTGCAGGGAGCTGTTGCACCCAGCTAGTCTGGATGAAGCAAATGTTGGAAGATTACGGTATCACTCAGAATGAGATTCTCCTTTACTGTGATAACACCAGTGCTATTAACATTTCAAAAAATCATGTCCAACACTCACGCACTAAGCATATTGATATTAGATATCACTTCATCAGAGAACTGGTAGAAGCTAAGACTGTTGAGCTATATCATGTGTGTACTGATCTTCAACTTGCAGACATCTTTACGAAAGCTCTAGATGTTACACGGTTTGAGCACCTACGAAAGTCATTAGGCCTCTGCCTTATGTGAACTGCAGCAGGGACCCTGTTACAACTATGGGTGACGGTTCTGTTTTCAATTACGCATCCCATTAATGAACAGTCCTCTTAGTTATTTTTGTTGACTGTCTCCTCAGTCCCAACAGATGTTTCAAAAAAAAAACAAAAAAGAAAACAAAAAAGGAGGGGAAACAACCCCTGCATGCTACATCATTCAGCTACCCAAGCTAATAGGTGCAACTGGAAAAACATACCTGACCTAAAAGAATCAAGAGTGAAAGCTATCAATTCTTATCTCACGCGTCCACTCATTGAAAAGAGCTACCTTGTTCACAAATGAGTCAGGGTGAAAGCTACCAGTTGCTTGCAAAAATTAACTTTAGTTGTAACTGAGGAGCCAACACGATCAAATTTTATTTTGACTCAGTTCTCCTTCTGGGGTCCGTAATTTTAATTCAGAATTTTTATCCTTTGGGGCATTTGTTACTGCTTATTCTTAATTCTAATTAATTGTGGAGTCCTAATTATCTTGAGGGGTAATCACGCTCGTGTAACATTAGGCAGCTTTTGAAATTATGTTTGTATAGATAAGGATAATTCCCATGATTTGCTCTACAAGATTTGTCTCTATCTTGTTTTGACCTAGAATATCTTTCTCTTAAGATTCTGCTTCTAGTGTTACGCGTGTGTTTTGGAGGGAAAGTTTCCCCCCTTTTTAGGGCTACGATTATATTAATTGCACTCTTTACGCACTATGCCCTCATTACTCTCTCTCTCTCTCTCTCCTTGCACTCTCACCGTCTCTCTAGTGCTTTCTAGTTTTTTTTCTCTCTCAGATGGGTGGATCAATGAAACGCTCGGCCGCTGTTCACTCCGACTCCGATGAACCCATCACGATGGATCCACTCCAGTCTCTCCCTCCTTCACCACCACCATCGGCTAAACATCTTGATGAGGTGGATGACCAAGTTCCTCCTCCTGGTCAATCCTCCCCGACCACTACTCCGCTGCCTTCTCCGCCGCAATCCCCAGCTAAGGCCTCTGCCACGATCAAGGGCAAAACCAAAATCGGTGAATCCTCCACTGCCCAGGATGTACCTGGTGATGCTGAGGACGAACCCTCTATCCCTGCATCTGCTGCTGGTGTTGTAACCAGGAAACGCACCAAAGTCCTTGCTCGTAAGTCCGTCCGTCCTAGGAGACTGCATAAAATCTCTAAGCAGTCAGTATCTGAGGATGACTCCGATGACGATGCTCCCACAGAACCAGCCGTCGCCGAAGATGAACCTTCCCCAAAGAAGCGCCGCCAGGCCTCTACCTCCAAAAAGACGGCCACCCCCGTTACCGAGGAACAGTTTCCTTACCCAGAGGTTGCACTTGCACCTCTCGCTCTTAAGTCTGCCCGAGCCTTCTCTGCTCGTTTTTACACTCGTGAAGCCCAGACCCGCTTCATGGCCTACCTGAAGCGCACTTTGGTGGAGGAACGCCCACTTGATGAAAAGTCCTACGCCAACACTGACATTCTGGATTTGCTGACTGGAAGAGGTTGGCTGGCTGCGACTCAGAATGCCAGCAGATACTCCAAAGTGCTGGTACAAGAATTTTATGCCAACTTGACTCCACAACTGGACGCCGAGGGTTCTCTCCAACGCCACATGATCTATGTGCGTAAGACTGCATGCCCCTTTACCCCAACCATTATCTCTGCGGCTATGGGTGTCCCTGAGGTGGACACTGGTGATCAATCGGAGTTGCGACTAGAGCGCAACATGAACAAAGTTGCAACCGAGCTCACTGGCGGGCTTGTCCGTTCTTGGCCCACAGACCCCCTCACTACGAGTGATCTCACCAACAGGTACAATCTACTTTTTTGCATTCTAGTATGTCATTGGATGCCCTGTACCCATGTCTCCTCTATGCACGCGGACGTCGCAAGCGTCATTTTTCGTCTTGGCACGGGTGTACAGATTGATTTGGGGAAGCTTGTGTTTGAGCGTATCTACCGTGAGGCCTTTCAAGAGGCCCATCTATCCATTGGGTTCCCGTCTCTCATCTATCGCATTATCACTACCCATGTGCCATCCCTCAAAGCCAAACCGGAGGAGCTCACAAGTGTCCAAGCCATGAGGGCCAGTCCCAAGGTGGTCAACAAACCACCCCATCTCTAGTTGCAGCTGGCATACCTTCCAAGAAGGGATCGGGATCACTACGTGACGCCTCCGCCAGTCTCGAAGGCATTCACATGGAGTTGTCGCATCTCACAGGTCTGCTTGAGAAGCTTGATAAGTCTCATGAGGAGATGAGCACCTCTCTGGCCTTCCAAGCCTCCAAGCTCGATCGACTGTTAGCTCAGACTGGTGCGAGCACCCCTTGATTCTTTTTCTCAAAAAGGGGGAGACGATTGGGTAGGAACGTTGGGTAGATGCAAGTCAGGGGGAGTACTTTTGTTAACTCTGGACAATTTTTGTTATATTGCCTATCGTTTTGTCGGATGGTTGCACCGATGTTGCAACCGCTAACCTCTCGTACTGTCTCTGTTACTTGCATGGTGAACATTATTTTTTGTGACATCCTAACCACTTGTGCAGATGGATAAATGATTTTGACAAAACAAATCAAAGGGAGAGATTGTTAGGGCCGATTCTCTCGTGGATCAAGTTCTGATCCGTTCGGCCCAATTAGTGATTGATGTTGTTTTGTTTAAATCATTAGGGTAAAGACTAAATGAAGATTAGATGATATCTTGCTAAAGATATTATTCAACTTACCATGTAACTAACACATATCTCCTTATTATGCATCTAGACATGTTTAGGTAGCATATACAATTGATATCTTGTAGGAATCTCTCGGATAAGGCAAGGAGATAAACGCGGATTACAACGGGACAGTCAGACGCGCTTATTTATAAGGAAAGAAGATCTGCGATGGTTGCGACTAAGGATCTGCGGAGATTCTGCTCATGCCTATATAAGGAGAAGACTCGACACAGTTGAAAGTGACTTTTGAAAAAGATATTAGTGAGTGAGTACTGTATCGAGTCAAAGGTTTTTTAAGAGGATTAAGTCAGAGGAACTCTGGAGTAGCTTAGTGTGTTCTTCGATTCAATCGAGTATTCCGAAAATAAGTTAAGGGATAGGTATTGCAACCGCAAATATTAGAGGGAGTCTAAGTTTTGGGTTGATGTAAAACCTACATTGGAAATCTTAATTAGGATACTATTTGAGTCAAACATTTGGGTGCAAGCCCCGTGGACTAGGACCATTTGGACCGAACCACGTTAAAACTCTTTGTGTTCTTTACTGCTTTTATGTTTAACTGTCTTCTATTAGTTACAACGGAAAACTGGTTATAAAGCATAAAAACACTACAATCTGTTCTACCTATGAGTGCAGTTGCGACTACTTCAAGTTCAACTGATTCTGCAATAAGTAGGATAGATCGAAGATCTTTAAAAAACGTTGAACCAAAACCGCCTCCTACATGAATGTTGCTAATGCATACTCGTATTGAGGCATATAAGAAAACCCGTGCTAATCAGCATATAAAAATACCCGCGACTGAAATTATGTACTACACACTTATAAACCAATCATGTAAGATAACATAAGATAAGAAAGTTTGTCACCACCAATTTAGGAATATGATAAAACATATTTATGATCACCAAATGGTGATTGAGTCAAATTCGCACGTGGCAATTTCTTTTCTCTTTTTTATATAGGACATACTAGTGACATTCATGGCGCACGTGGTTACTCACTGGTATTCGTCGGACTTTTCATGTGGCTGCAGATTTGTTTTATTTAAAGTGCATGTCAGAACATTATCAAAAAAAAAAAGTGCATTTCAGAAGAAAACTATCTGAGGCAGGTTGATGACTACCTCACTCTAGCCATGTGATATTTGTCCTCTCTTGTTTTTCCTTTTTTCTTTTCCTAATTATGATATATGGTCAATTGGAATAGTCAAACTTAACCATGCTCTCTAAATTATTAATTATAATCAATTTGGTCAATATATTAAAATTGTAACATGTTAAATTGAGAATATATATATTCATGTTCCTTCAATCAATGCGAGATGATCCGATCCCTATGGTGTAGTCTTGTAGCAATAGCTAAGAATGTCGTATGAGATGCCAAAGAAATTATGTGTATTAATAGTTAGATTACGTGGAACAAATATTTGTAAACGCATTGGCACAATAAATTGGGAATCGTGATATAAGAGCAAACCACGACGATTATCTAAAAGACTTACGGCACATTTGGTTGCCCCGTGAGCTTAAAACCCATATAATTTAGTGTCAAGATTATATTAAATAAAATAATTAACCTTACATTTGGTTGCCAAAAAAAATCTCACCTTTTAGCCTTTAATTTTACTAAAACTCATGTTTGGTTGCACATACACATCCACATTATTTCGTGAATTACCAAAACTACCCTTAAATTGCTTCGTAATTCGTGATTCTACTTTATGTCATTCAATTGTGATGTAAACATCTTTTTGTGGGTAAGAAATGTAATTTTTTTTGAAAAAGTGGGGGTAAAATGGTATTTAACTTTAGTGGTTGAAGTTGGTGGTTGTGGCATTAAATTATCATAGGGGGAGGGGGAGATTAGTTATCTAGGAAAATGCTCCAAAAATGCAATTTATGTTGGGCCACTTCTACCTTTTATTTGTCAACCAAATGTGGTATAAACTCATACTATTTAATTAATATGGGCTGTTAAGGGCAACCAAATGTGTCGTTAGATGAATGTTGTATGAAAGAACCCAAAGCATAAGAAAAAGGGCTAAACAACAATGTGTCACTCTCGGAAAGAATGAAAGCGAAAGAAAAATATCCTGCATTTGACTCGATTTCCTTCTCATTTAGTTCATACGATCAATCCTAATTCATAAGATTATTTTTTAAAAAAAAAAAAGACTTATTAGTTGTTGTTGGTAAGATGTCATATTTGGACATTATTCTCTTTTGTTTTTACAAGGCATTGCATGTTCCATGTTACTTTAATTCCACGTTCAAGTGCATTGAACATAACTCTAAAACATTTCTTTTGCACTTTAGAACTTAGCGGCCAATTTTACAATTGGAATGTTTCGACCAAACAGTATTAATCATCTTAACGTAATGGGTATTGTGATCTAGACAATCACATAGTTCACATGACCAAAAATTGATTTCCACTGCGAGACTTAAATTTGTCAAGGTTGACGTGGAAACAATAGAATAAGGACAATTACTTGTACAAATTAATATAATAATGATTTCTTGTGTCCTTACATTTAACTGCCACCACAAACATGTTGTAAAAGGCATTTATATGATTAAAACCCATGTGGGTTTAAATTTTAATCCTCTGTTGAATGTGGATTTGTTGTTTAACTCCATGATGTGGCTATAGTTATAATTAAGGAATCGAAAGAAAAGCAAGCACTGTTTATATATGTGTGTGTGTATATATATATATATATATATATATATATATATATATATATATATATATATGTAACTTTAAAATGTGTCATTATATTCTAAGAAGAACGCACTCATAACTCCTCAAAGAATAACATGTATATAATTGTAGATGAAAATTAAAATCAATATAAGCTACGTACAAATTAATGGATATGAAAAAGAAAAATCAATACATAAATAATTATATCTTAGTCTATAACTTTGTTTGTTTGAACCACGCTCTAATAAAATATTGTAAAAGCATAGAAGAAACCAGATTATACAACAAAACAGATCTACCCACATAAATAATTCTGAGAATTTCGTCTATTAAATTTATATCTCAATATACATACGTACATACATACATACATAAGTATGTACATGTAAATGGTACATGTGTACCTTTAATTATATAAAAACTAAAAATTTGACATACGCGAGTACCGCGTGCAAATTACTAATCTTAAATCTGAAATATAAGTGAACATCCGTGGAAATTCTAATTTTTTAGGATGTGCAGTTGAACAAAGTAAGTAAAATAACATTATAAATTATGTTGTTCTTTTGTTTGAGGAGACTGGAGAGATAAATGAGGATATTTTTGAAAATACAAAAATTGGTATCCCAACCGTTTTTTTAATGTGAGAGCTTTACTTTTAATATAGCAATAGATGATGTGATCGATATAGAATAATGACTTAAAAATAGTTCTAGAACAACTTGTTTGGTAATCTAAATTAAAATACAAATTACATAAAAATATACACACCTATATATATAGTGTGTGTGCTCACTGGTATAGGTAGCACACTACTAATATTTATGAAGAAAAAATAAATCATACAAAAAAGTAAAATTAAATGTCGATTGCCTTGTGAATATAATGAATACCAAGTGTTGGAATATTTGATTAAAATAATACATTAATTAAAACAAAGTTATTGTTTATATTATTTTATTAAGGTTAATATATATATATATATATATTAATAATATAAGCAAAGCCATCTCCTGGTAATTTGTGACACCAAGTCCAAAATTACCCACTCTTCAATTTTCTAAATTTCTCAAAAAATCTAAAATAAAATTAAAACACGTAAAAAATATTAAAATTTAAATAAAAACATATAAGATACAATTTAAATAAGGCTTAGTATTATAATTTCTTGAATCCCACTCATCTGTTTCCCTAATTACCTGAACGAAGAGGTTATTTTTCCATCCCCAACTCTAATCTCTTAACTATTTTCTCTTATCTCCAATTTTAAAATTTAAATTTGAATAATGGGATAACCACTCCTTATTTCTCTTTATCCGGTCAAATCTCACTGCATTTTAAATAAATTTCAAAATTATTATCTATTAAATTTTCTCAACTACCCGGTATAGAAAATAAAAGAAAAAGAAAAACTTAAAATTCAAACAATCAGCTAACCACCACATATCTCTTTATAATAATAATAAAAAAGTAAATCTCACATTTATTTATCCAAAATAAAAAACACGGAAAAAGATGGAAAACAAATCAAACAAATTAACTTCTGATCCCTTTCCTAAAAATCTGTCCACCCACGTTGTGCAGCGGTTTGTCTTTATCTTCAATATATAATAATCCAAAACTCATTTGAGGAACTGTAAGAACAAAATCAATTTCCTACTAATTTTCCTTTTTAGAATAACACGCTCATTTTTCTTTTTCTGTTTGTAATAAATCTTAATTATTGTCATATACAATATCTTACTTTGTTAGTTTGTTTTGTTGATGCATGAAATTTATTTGATGGCAGTCCGCATTTCAGGTATTATATCTATTTCATTTTTAGTTCAATTTAATATTTCTATAAGAGGAGAATGTGGAGGAGTTTGAATTTTAACCAATCTAATTAGATTTAGTGTAAGCGGGACCAACAAAGTACTAGTTGGATTATATTCAAGCTGGATTATATTCAATGAACTGATATTTTTACCGAGAAAAATAAAAACTAAAAATCGACCTTTTTTATTGAAGAGCAAATGTGTTGATATTCGCCGTTACAGGTTGGGAGAATACCTAATTTTTTTTTTGAGTTTATACACCTCCAAAATGGCAAGTCTCAAAGAAAAATTTGAACAATTAATATCATCATCTGTTTTATTTTGTATATTGAGATGCAATACATATTGTTGTATCTTTCAGTGCACAATAAAATTGCCACTTAGATTTGTTGTGTTAAATTCAAGTTATAGTTTCTGAAGTGAATTTATTTAATGACATTTACATAAATCTTAAAATTTCTTATTGCAATTATTTCTGAAAAAAATAGTTGTCTTGTTGTGGTACATTGTATTTTCTTGGTTATATAATTGGTATTTAAAGACTCGTCAAGTTAAATGAAAAAGTTAGTGTGCAACGATACCATTAGCAAATTAGTAATTATTAAAATAAACAACCAATAATCCTTAAAGCCGTTGGGAATAAAAATCTATGTGAAACCATGACATTAAAAATAATGCACACAATGGGAATTGAGAAAAGAACAAGCATAATGCTAAATTATGATTCTACTTTATTTATTACATAAAATAAATTATAACAGTAATTTATTTATTACTTTTGATTTTAATTGTTGATTGGATGATCAATTAAAAAAATTAAGTATTTACCAAATTGTCAAACCTCATGGCAAACCGCCAACCTCAGGAGAGATGAAAGATAAACTTTATATGAAATCATTTCATCTTCCTTAATGTCCTTATGATTTATACGTGTCAAGCAGTATCATTATTGGCTTGGAAAAAACACCTTGGTGAGCAATATTATTTGAGCAAGAAACAATAAAATACTCATCGAACTTGACCATTGCACATTGGCTTAGCAACACACACACATATATATGAATGTTATAATTTATTACGCAAAGATTGAAAAATGTCGTTCATCATTTTTGTTATTATAGTGTCACTAATTAATTCTTGTATTATAAATTGATAAATTTTTGATATGTAAAATTAAATATGTGGTGTGATCTCAAGGTGTAATATTGTATGCATGCAATTATAGAAAAGCATACATATAATCATCATAGGTGTAATAAACCAAAGACGTGATGAATTGAGTTAACTCGTGTGTAGTTTTTTAAATAACTGGTGGTAGTAATATATACTAATCAGATGAAAAAAAAAAAAAAAAAACTAATACAGTTCAACTTGTAATATTATTTTGTGCAAGTCATGTCAGGACCACCACTTTGACTGGCGTGCAATATTGAGTGGAGAGATTCACTAGAAGAAAGCTAAGTCTAAAGGAAGACTAAAAGCGGACTTGCATCATTTATGGCTTCACTCGTCGAATCGGGTCCTGGACTGGTACACTCGTACCTGGTATATATTATTCCTAATTGTGAGCCATCATATCTTTCAAGGTATATCTTTTTAATAATTAATATCATTAGTTGTGGTGAAATATGTCCTCAAATTCCAAATATCTAGAACACGACGCGGGTAACGCGACAATAATTATGTGATTCTATTTTTGTGCATTCATGCCCATCATTCGTACTTTGAATTTAACAAACACAATATAATAGACTAAATGTGCAAGCAAACTGTACTACCCATTGCTAATTTATAAGTATGTATTATTCTCATTTTTTTATTTTAATAGTACTCTAGAAAAGTGTGATATACTACTTCGTCCAATGTTGTGTCGCTTGATTATTTTACACTTTACTTATTATATTATTGGACTAGTTTGAGTTTTTCCAAACTTCAATTTTGTGTGCTGCAAGTAAGTTGTACTAACATGCATTAAAAAAAACTATACCGAAAAATTATTATTTTAATTTATTAAAAACAAAACATAAAATATATTTTAAATTTTGTTAGGGTTAGGGTTCTATTCGAGCTAGAACGGGCTCCAAGAATTAATTGGGAGAGAAGAGAGAACTAAAATTAAGTTAAACAAAAATTTATTGTTCTTGAATAATTAAAAAGTACAAGACTTAGACTATTTATACTACTACTAATAATCCTTAACCAATTAAACCTAGACTTCTTAAAAGGAAATAACATAATTAAAGAAAGACTCATAATTTAAGAAACAAGATAACGTAATTAACTACTCCCGATAATCCCTAAGCCACGTGGGCTTATTCTTTATCCGATTGGGCCTCGCACTATTCATTGTACGCTGTTGGGCCATATCAATGCCCGCCTCTGAAAAAGGGGCCTTGTCCTCAAGGCCCAATTGCAACTCTTCACGCCCCAAATCGTCTTGGCCCATTTGAAGTGCTTCACGGCCCAATAGAGCGCGGCCCGATGATATAAAGCCTGGATAGTCATTAGGGTTGTCATTCTCCTCTAACCCCTTAACAACAGCCCCCCCACTCTTCCCTTCTTCATTCTCCGGGAAAAAATCGAAATTGGTCCTTTATTGTGTCTTAGTTACAGTTTTCGTCCTTTATTGTGTCCTTGTTTTATTTTGGTCCTTTATTGTGTGTTTCAGTACGATTTTGGTCCTTCGGATGGAATCTCAGCCGAAAATGTCATGTACGAGCACGTGTTGCCCTCAATTCATTTTTTTTGAATTTTTCACAAACATATTCGCATGTTGGAACAACAATTTTTAATTTTTTTATTTAAAATTTTGACCCGTCCGATCCGGATAACCCGGTCAAATCGGGTTGGCCGGGTCAGAATTTTAAATAAAAAAAATAAAAAAAAATTGAAACCAGCGTTTCCACATGTGAATTTGCATGTGGGAATTAAAAAAGTTTTTATTTTGGCCGGCAAGTGCTCCCACGTGATATTTTCGACTCTGACTTCTTCATGAGGACCAAAATTGTAGTGAAATACACAATAAATGACCAAAATAAAACAAAGACACAATAAAGGACCAAAACTGTAACTAGGACACAATAAAGGACTAGTTTCGATTTTTTCCCTCATTCTCCATTTCAACAGCCACACCATTCTTCATTTCCCCCAAATCGCCCCTCTCAATAACTTCCTCTTCACCCAAATCGCCCCTCTCCTCATCTTCATCCATCATTTCGACATTTCCTTCTTCATCCACACCCAAGGATGAAGCTCCACCCCGCAATCCGACGACGTCCTCACCCATAAGACGCGCCACCTCGTCCTCGTCCACCCACGACGCGTCCGCACTCGACGCGCCCACCCAAGTCACCAAACATTCCGTCACTTTCTTCCCATTTCGCCACACCACCCTTCGCTCCAACACCCGTTCGGGCGGCGCAATCATTACATCTTCCTCGTTCAGCGGTGGTAGCATGGCGGCGACGCCCGGAAGCGGTCCATGATGCGGTCGTAGCAACGACACGTGGAAGACGCGGTGGATCCGCGACCCAGCAGGCAGATCTAGCTCATACGCGGCGGCGCCGATGCGACGAACCACCCGAAAAGGCCCGTAATAGCGGCGTGACAGCTTGTGACACCCCGTGCGCCGCACCGACAGCTGCCTATAGCTTCGCAGCTTCAGGTATACCCACTGATCTGTCTCAAACGTGAAATCGGTGCGATGTTTGTTTGCTTGCGTAGTCATCCGTTGTTGTGCTGTGTGCAAATTGTTTTTGATTCTGTTGAGCATGTCAGATCTGACAGTAAGCGTAGTGTCAATGGCTTGATTGTTGGATGTACCTGTGATGTATGTTGGTATTGTAAACGGGGGTCGCCCAAATAGTGCCTCAAAAGGGGAAACTTGTGTTGCTGAATGTTTACATGAATTATACCAAAATTGCGCCATAGGAAGATATCTCGACCACTGTTTTGGTTCATCCATACTAAAACAGCGGAGATAGCATTCCAAAGATCGATTCACCACTTAGGTTTGGCCATCTGACTCCGGATGATAGGCCGAACTGTAGCATAGTTTAGTACCAAGCTGCTTGAATAGTTCAACCCAAAATTTGCTTAGGAAAATTGATCCTCGGTCTGATACAATTGAACGTGGTAGCCCGTGAATGCTGTATATATCTGTTAGAAAGATCGAGGCAATATAGGCGGCGGTAAATTTTGTTGGTAGAGCTATAAAACGAGCAAACTTGGTTAATCTATCAACAAGAACCCAAATTGCTGTTTTGCCATGTGACATGGGTAAGTGAGTGATGAAATCCATGCTTATATCACACCAAACTTGTTCTGGTATGGGTAATGGGTTCAAGAGGCCATACGGCTTTGTGGTGAGATACTTTTGTTGTTGACACACTTGACATGTTTTGATGAATTCTTGAACTGTGTGTTTCATATATGGCCAAAAAAATACCCCATTGAGGCGTGATAACGTACCCGAAACTCCAGAATGTCCGCCTTGTGGGGTAGAGTGAAATTCCTGAAGTAGTTGCTGTTGCAACCTACTAGAGTCTGGCACCAATAATCTGTGTTTATAAAATAGTAACCCATCTTGCACCATATAGTTCACATCTGTGCTTGCCAACTGTTTGTATTCGTTTACTAACTCTATTCCCTTTTGCGAGGATTGGAAAAATTGGCGCAAGTCGAAGAGCAAGGAAGAAGTGGGAATGGAGATGGCCAAGTGAACACTCGCATCAACCCGTGACAAGGCATCGGCCACGACGTTGTCACGTCCAGGTTTGTAACGAACCTCATAATCGAACCCAAGTAATTTGACCATCCACTTTTGTTGAGCTGGTGTGTGTATACTTTGGTTAAGAAGGTGTCGTAGGCTCTGCTGATCAGTATAGATAATGAATTTTCGACCAAGTAAATAGTGTCGCCACTTCTTGACAGCTTCTGATAATGCATAAAACTCTTTATTGTAGGCCGAATCTGCACTCATGCGTGGGGACAATTTCTTGCTGAAGAATGCCAACGGCCGCTGATTTTGAGACAGCACGGCACCAATTGCGACGGCGGAGGCATCCGTAGTTAGTTCAAAGGTTGTATTAAAATCTGGCAATGTTAGCATAGGTAACTGTTGCATTTTCTGTTTGAGCGCGTCAAAGGCTTGCTGAGCCTGTGTACCCCATGTAAACCCGCCTGACTTTAATAAAGATGTGAGGGGAGCGGCGACGGTAGCATAGTGATGAACAAACCGACGATAGTACCCCGTAAGCCCCAAAAATCCCCGTAGGGCCGTGAGTGACGTTGGCACAGGCCAAACAACCATTGCATGCACTTTATCTGGATCAACACAAACACTACCAGAACAAATGATATGACCCAAATAATGAACTTGATGAACCGCAAAAACACATTTAGAGAGTTTAACAAAAAATTGGTTAGTCAACAGTAGCTGGAAAACCAATTTCAAATGATGGTAATGACTATCCAAAGTATCACTGTAAATCAGAATATCGTCGAAAAACACCAAAACGAATTTACGTAAATGCTCACGGAACAGATCGTTCATGGCCGATTGGAACGTGGACGGCGCATTTGTGAGGCCAAAAGGCATAACGACAAATTCATAGTGCCCGTCACATGTCCGAAATGCGGTTTTGTGAATGTCTCCTGCAGCAACACGGATTTGGTGATACCCCGACCGCAAATCCAACTTGGTAAAAATCGTTGCCCGTTTTAATTCGTCCAGTAATTCGTCAACAGTGGGTATAGGGAACCTATCTTTGATTTTGATAGCGTTCAAACCCCTGTAGTCAACACAAAAACGCCATGTGCCGTCTTTCTTGCTCACGAGCAAAACAGGGGAGGAAAACGGACTGGTACTCGGCCGAATTTGACCTGCTGCCAGCATCTCTGAAATTAATTCAGTCATGATGGCTTTTTGGTAGTGAGGGTAACGATAAGGTCGGGAGTTCACAGGCTTTGATTGTGGGTCAAGGTGAATATGATGATCATGTATGCGGTGAGGAGGCAAACTCTTAGGTTCAGAGAAGATAATGTCGAAGTCCCGAATGAGTTTGGTTATCTCAGGTGGGACCTGCGATGTTGTGTCGGGCTGATTGCTCTCTGTCTCTTGCCTGGGAACCACCGATAACATGTGAATAGATGCAACAGAGTCTGTTTGCAGCATGCGCCTAACCTGTGAAGGAGTGGCTTCTGAAACTGCAGATTGTCCCTCTAGGACAAGCTGTTGCCCTCCCCATTCGAAGGAAATTCGAGGTATAGCAAAGTTAGCCTTGATTTCGCCTAACTCCCGCAACCACTCAATGCCTAAAACCAGATCTGCACCTTGGATTGGTAAAACCAGTAATGGAACACAGAAGTCTGTGTTCTTGAGGCGTAGCTTTGTGTTGGCACAGCGACCCTCACATTGTAGAAACGTTCCATTACCCACCATGACTTGTATTGGAGTTGCTTCCAAAACAGGCAACTGCAGCTGAGTAGCGAAGCGTGGCTGGATAATATTATGAGTACTACCAGTATCTATTAAAATGGTTAGGGGTTGACCTTTAATAGAGCCTATCAAACGCAATGTTTGTGGTGACGAGAGACCCAGATATGCTGCCAATGATAGGTGAAACTGGCCGACTGGCGAATCCTCGACCAAAGCATGTACATTGTCGTGCTCTGGTAAGGAATAAGTAGTACCATCTTGATCCACTACATCCTCAGTGGGGCCCTCTTCTTCCAGTAACATTAAAAATTGAGGAGTCTTACACCGATGTAGCGGTCCAAACTTTTCATCACAATTAAAACAAAGCCCCTTTAATCTGCGTGCTTGCATCTCACTAGGTGATAAACGGCGGATTGGTAAAGGAGGCTTCGGCTGTGGTGGGGGTAACGCGAGCGTCGGGGTAGGCAAAATTGGTGGCGCAGCCGCCTGCGGTCTAGGGACAAATCGGGGTCTGCTCTCCAAAATCTTTTTCTCAAATAACTTAGCCAAGCCAACAGCATGATGCATTGAGTGTGGTTTCATAACTGCCAATTCATTCCGAATATCTGTTCGCAATCCTGAAATAAAACAGTTCATGCGCGCTTCATGTGATAAACCCGTCACAAAGTTAGAAAGTTGTTCAAATTCTTTTTGATAATCCATAACTGTCCCAACTTGACGTAGTTTAAAAAGCTCAGCCTGATGATTCTCGAAGGATGACGGGCCAAATCTGGAAAACAAATCCTGAACAAACGCTTCCCATGTGCTGATCATCCCGTTATTAGTCATCCAATTAAACCAACTCAAAGCTGTACCTTGCATATAGAATGAAATATGCGAAATACGATGTTCGGGCGGAACATGGTACATTCTGAAATAGTGTTGGGCCTGAGCGACCCAATCTCTAGGGTTGGAGCCATCAAAGGGTGGCAGATGCACCTTAGGTGGCTTTGGCAACGAATCAGTGCTCGGCGCATAAGAATTAAAAGCTTGTGAATGCGATGGGCTATGAACCTGATACGACTGGTGTTGTGGTCCCTGTGGGGCAGTGTTACGAGATTGGTCCATGGCTGTTTTTATATCAGCCAACATCTGGAACATGGAGTCTGACGTGGTTCGTAAGTCCGCGATATCTTTTGCTGTTGTTGTCATGTCTGACTGTAGTTGGCGAACGGACTCAGCGAGGTTTGGATCGTCAGATGTAGCTGTTCCATCTTTTCGAGGAGGCATGATTACAAGCCAAAATTAATGAATTCAAAAAGCAATGAAAGCACCAATTGTTACTCTCAATGAAAGCATCAATTGTTACTCTCAATGAAAGCACCAATTGTTAGGGTTAGGGTTCTATTCGAGCTAGAACGGGCTCCAAGAATTAATTGGGAGAGAAGAGAGAACTAAAATTAAGTTAAACAAAAATTTATTGTTCTTGAATAATTAAAAAGTACAAGACTTAGACTATTTATACTACTACTAATAATCCTTAACCAATTAAACCTAGACTTCTTAAAAGGAAATAACATAATTAAAGAAAGACTCATAATTTAAGAAACAAGATAACGTAATTAACTACTCCCGATAATCCCTAAGCCACGTGGGCTTATTCTTTATCCGATTGGGCCTCGCACTATTCATTGTACGCTGTTGGGCCATATCAAATTTATAGTTTTATAGTAACTGTTTGTGGAATATGTCAAACATAATTATTGAAAGTTATTGATATGGCTATTCTTTTCTTTTAATTATGACGTCTCCTCTTTGGATGTGTCTTAGATAAATTCTCAGGTTGAGCGATAGCTTGTAAAATATAAACCTTGTCATTCACTGTTTTCAAATACGAATAAATACGAGTAACATATATGGATGCAGAATACAATTTTTTAAAGGAATAGACGACACAAGATGACAATGATTTATTTGTAAGGATTTTTTTTTTAAAAAAAAAATTTAAAAATCTGTTAAAGTGGGAGGGTTAGAAGTTAGAACCCAAGAAATAACAACTAAACACTGTTACATGTTACTCTCATCATCAATAATGTTTCTCCAGCTCATGCCTCCAACATTATTAAAAAGAAGAGAAGATAAGGAAGTTGAGGGTTGATCAGACTCATGAATACCAAATTGCATACCATGTCCAAGGTTGGCCATCCCATTAGTCACTTTATTAGTTTCCCTGTAATCATGGACGATCTTGCAAGAGTGGAGTTGGAGAATAAATGAACGACACGCCATAAGGATAGGCTTGAAAGGGTGAAACTCAGGGAATCTCGTAAGATACATGAAGAAAATAGAAGAAAAAAAGATCAATTTGTTTTGGTAGCAAAGTAGTGGCGAGATATAATCTAAAATCTAAGTTTTAATAAAGTCTAAATATATCTAAAAATATGATGATTGACCTAACAACGCCGCCAACGAAACTAATTGTCGTCGCCATCGAATTTGTGCCACGTGATTCAATTCGCCACGACGAATGACAACAGAAACGTATGAGGGAGAGTGAAGGGCCAATGATGGTTTCTAACGCTCAGAAACAAGGAGGAGGAGATCGGGAGAACCCTAGCGTATTCAAGGTATCTTACGCGGAGGCTATAGGACACAAAAAGAAGACAAACGACGTGAAATTCGACGCGTTCAGCATGGACGAAGATGATGATCATGTCAGAATTCTGAATCCCACCGATGATATGCCATTCAAAACCATAGACATATCTCCGGAGCTGTGCGAACGGATAGAAAACCAATGGAAGAAAACGATCATCGTTCGTATAATGGGGAGGCCATGGTATTATCAAGCCCTACACACAAAATTGGATATCATGTGGAAATTGCAAAATGAATTTGAGATGATGGATCTCGGCCACAATTGCTATTGCATCAAGAGGTTATCGGATGAAAAAAGGGAAATGAAACTCACGGAGGGGCCTTGGCAACTCGCCGGTAGCTTTCTCTCCATAAGGAAGTGGACGTTGAATTTTCGATCGGACACCGACAAGGTTGAAAGCACCATAACGTGGGCACGAATTTTAAACTTATCGGTGGAATACTTCAACAAGCCTATCATAACCGCCATTACCAAGAGTCTTGGGACCCCATTAAAATAGACGGCAACACGTACAACGCATTGAGACAAAGATATGCACGTGTTTGAGTTCAAGTCCGCACCGACAAACCACTTGAACTGGGACTCCAGTTGAAGGGCAAGATATACCAAGTGGTGTACAAAAATCTTACCTCGGTGTGTCACACACGCGGAAGGGTATGACACGGGGGCGAAGCATGTGCTTTCAATGGAAAATCCATGTTGACAGATAACCCCCAAGTCCAACTTTAAGATGGAAATTCAAGGGGAATGTAGAAGGAAGACAACGCATGGCTGGTAGAGAAGGTTAAGAACAAAGAATACGGGGACTGGATTCAGATCGAAAGGAGAAAGAAACAGCCGCACCAAGAGAGAACTAACATCACAATACTTAAGAGAACACTGACTGGAAATCAACATGAATCAACGCCGAAAGTGCAAAGCCAAAATAGCGCACGCGGGGTGATAACACGGTTTCTAGAACGGTAGGAGCAAGTGGTGTGAGGCGAGAAAATCTGGAAGGAAAGAGGATATTACCAAATTCAATTATTGGTACAAAAAAGAACGTGCTGGATAAAGGGGGGAAGGTAAATCCTAATAGAAATCAACTTCTAAGAGGGAAGGAAGGAAATAAAAGCAAAGAAGGAAACTTATTTACACACAAAAAATCCTTTGGGATATTAGCGGACTGTGAGAACTCGGAACCACATACTTCCAGCAACACACGACTGATTGCTATGGATACCGTAACAAATGACGATCAATCCTGACGACATCCAAGTGAACTTCGTGAACGGGGCGCTTGTAGTGAATTGGGTAATACCACTGACACCCGAAATCATATTCCACCGGTTCAACGGATCCTCAATGATATTACGAACCACGGAAGAAGAATGCTTGATCCGTGTCCTCGATATCCCCTCACCGATTTGGGAAGTGGAAACGCGAGTGTATGTGATACCGAGAGAGGAGGAGCCGAATGTATGGTGGCAGAGAACTGCAACGAGTACATGGGGATTTCTTCGCCAACAAGTGTTAACGTTGGAAAGTATCCGACAATTGATTGCAACATGGATGAGGAATCCTCTTGATAATCCAGTAACACTTACCCAAATATATAATCCATCGATGAAGATAATTTCATGGAATTGTAGGGGTGCGGGAGACGGAGAGTTCCGAAGGAATTTTAGAGAATTGGTAAGGAGTCATAGTCCTTCTATGGTTTTTGTTATGGAAACGCGAGTGTCCGAGGAGAATACATATGAAACCGCCCCTCGATTAGGATTCTCGAACTTTGTGATAGCGCCTACTTTCGGGATGGAAGAAGGTATTTGGTTACTATTGAATGCGGAAGATACGAACGCGGAAATATTACAAGTGGAAGAACAAGGGATCCATATTAAAATCAGAGCGAACGTGCAAGATAAATGGCGCTTGAGTGGAATTTATGCGCAACCAAGAAGGGAGGCGAAAATCCAAAATTTTGAGAGTATGGCGAGACACACAACAGCGAAAAATACGCCATGACTCGTAACATGAGATTTTAATGAGCTGGCATATGTGCATGAAAAACAAGGAGGCCGAAGGACATCACTAGGCCGCCTTAAATTCTTTCAAAAGGCGATGGAGAAGTGCGAGCGCATCAATTTGGGGTTCCATGGGCCGAAATATACGTGGACTAACAAACACGAGAGCGGAGGTAATATAATGGAAAGAATTGATCGATCCCTCGCAAACCAAAAATAGATTGACCGTTTCCCCGATAACGTGGTGATCCACTTGCCCCGAACTAACTCGGATCACCATCCAATTCTTACGTTGTGGGAGGGCCCAACGAACGCGGGGGAGAAAATGCCTTTTTGATTTGAGGCTGCGTGGTTTCAGCACACTGATTGCAATGGGATGTTGGCGGACTTATGGGGAAAAATTCTGGAAATTGTTGAGGCTATTGAACAGGTCCCATGCATCACGCGTCCTTGGAATCGAGATGTCTTCGGGAATATATTTTATAGGAAAAAGAAAGTGTTGGCACGGCTGGATGGAATACAAAAGGCGTAAAGGGTGAGGTTCAATGACTATCTTGCGAGTCTCGAGATTGAACTTATTAAAGAATTTAACAAGATCCTAAAGCAAGAAGAGGTACTATGGTTTAAAAAATCACGTCCACAATGGATTAAAGAGGGGGAACGCGACACAAAGTTCTTTCATAAATCAACTTTGGCGTGGCGTCGACGAATTAAAATTATAACCCTCAAGATAGATGGGATTTGGACAAAGGAAGAGAATATCATGCACGAACATGCAAAAAGTTATTTTTTAAACTCTTTTCGGCTGCTGCGAATGGAACAGGGGGGTCGAGCACACAAACTCCCAATTTCTATTTATCAAATGGCACTTAGTGGGGAAGAGGCGTTAAATTTTACAAAAGAAATTGATATAGAAGAGCTGAAACGAATCGTGTGGGAAACACACCCTTTCAAGGCACCGGGACCCGATGGACTCCAAGGAATATTCTACCAACACGGTTGGGATTGGGGGCGCGAATCCTTTTTGGTATTTATGAAGAAGGCTTTTGAAGAAACGAGTTTCAATCCCAAACTCGCAGAGGCATATTTGTGTCTCATTCTGAAGGTGCAAAACCCCGAACTTATCTCACAATTTCACCCAATTTCATTATGTAATGTCCTTTATAAATTCATTACCAAAGGCGTCACCATGCGGGTGCGTGAGATAATGCCGAGTTTGATATGACCGACCCAATCAATCTTTATACGAGGTCGTACACACAAGACAATATTTTTGTCTTACAAGAAGTCCTCCACTCCACGCGTCCTAAGAAAAAAAATAAGACGGGGTGTATGATAATGAAATTGGACTTAGAAAAAACGTACAATAAAGTAAGTTGGGATTTTTTGGAGGACACGCTTAAAGTGTTCCAATTTTCGGAAGCACTAGTGCGCTTGATCATGTTTTGTGTGCGCAACGCCTCGAAAAATACCCTATGGAACGGGGAACCTATGACGGACTTTAAACACCCTTGTGGCCTACGCCAAGGAGATCCCTTATCTCCATACCTTTTCGTGTTATGTGTCGAACGTCTTCCGTATCTTATGAACGAAGCGGTGGAAAAGAAAAAATGGCAGCCCATCATCCCTTGTCGTGGTGGACCGGCTCTGTTACATATATTTTTCGCCGACGACCTTGTTCTAATGGAGAAGGCAACACTAAAAACGGCTAAGGTGATACAGAGGATGCTTGACATGTTTTGTCAAGCTTTGGGGCTAAAATTAAGCCCATAAAAGTTGAAGGTACTGTTCACTAATCAGGGTGGTGCGTGATTGAAGAGAACGATCAGTGAAGTGCTCGGTTTTGGCCAAACGACGGACTTGGGTAAGTATTTGAGTGTAAAATTAATCCACGGACGGGTGACGCGCACAACCTTCTCGGATATTGTTGATAAGGTCATGAGGAAATTGTTGAGTTGGAAGAATAAAATATTGACGCTAGCCGGTCGGGCAACTCTTGTACAGTTCGTCTCCACGGCAATGCCAATATACCATATGCAGTTGACATGGTTACCCGAAAATATTTGTGATCAACTTGATAGACTGAATCGAGGTTTTCTTTGGTCGACGGATGTAACGAAAAGGAAAATTCACCTGTTCGGGTGGAAAAGATTAACGAGGGCAAAGGAGGATGAAGGGCTAGGAATCCGGGTGACGCGCACGAGCAATTAGTCTCTGTTGGCTAAATTGGCTTAGAAAATATTACGAAAAGAAAATACACTATGGATGGGGTTGGTCCAAGCAAAATATCTCAAAGGCCAAAATTTACTTCATTATTCGGCGAATAACACAGAGAGCTCGACATGGAAAGGAGTGGTGCGTTGCGTTGGATTAATGAGATATTTCTTACGATGGAAGGTAGGGGATGGACGCTCGATGTTTTTTTGGTATGATAATTGGTTGGGGGATTGAAGACTATGTGATGAAGGGCTCAATGTTAATCTGGGGGAAATTAATCTTACTTTTCGCGACTTGTTGGAAGAGGACGGTACTTGGATTTTGGACGAGTTATTGATAATAATTCCCGAGTCGCTGGCACATGCCATTTTGAAAGTTCGAATTAATTTGCAGGACCGCGAGGATACCATCATTTGGAGCGAAACGACGAGCGGAGTTTTTTCTTGCCAATCGGCCTAAAAGGCTTTTCATAAAACATATAGCGAAGACATAGCGTCGAATTGGGAACATAAGTGGGTGTGGAAACTGCCTTATAGCAACAACATTCAACACTTTTTATGGCTGATTTCTCAAGGAAAATTGGCAACGAATCAGTTACGAAAGAAAGGAAATTCACGCACAACGCTGAGTGCCCGCGGTGTGCATCGTCGAGCGATTCAATTTTGCATATCCTTCGCCACTGTCTAGCCGCAAGGAAAATATGGACAACACTACTCTCGGATGCAGAGTGCTGCTATTGTTCGATAACCTCTCAGATGATAATTGGTTAAAGGGGAACTTGAGATGCAATGAGAAAAGATGCAAAGAATTGCCGAATTCGGAGTGGCACTAGACTTTCGCAGCTGCTATATGGAGTATATGGAAGAGACGTAATAAATTCATATTCAGAGGGCAAGAAGAGAGTATAGTAGGCCAACTTTTTCGGGTTAAGCAAATGAGTATCCTAATGCATGATTGTAACAGGAAAATGAATGGGACCGCGATGGAATGGAAGAAGTGGAGGAAACCGAAGAAAGGATGGACCAAGCTAAACATCGATGGAAGTGTGCAAGGGTCTACGAATTCAAGAGCAGCCGGGGGACTACTGAGATCCGAAACTGGAGCTTGGCTAGGAGGATTTTACAAGAGTCTAACATCTCCAACAAATAACGAAGCGGAACTGGAAGCACTCAAATTAGGACTCGCATTCCCCTGGGAGCGACGAATCCAGAAGCTAGAGGTAGAGACCGATTCTCTTATGGTGTACAATAAGGTTATGGGACAAAATGTCGGCAAGGAGTCTACAGTGGAGTTGATAAATGAGTGCAAGGAGCTAATTAGGAAGCCTTGGGAGATTAAAGTGCGATGGGTTCCTCGTTCAACGAATAATGTAGCCGACGGCATAGCAAAATTAAGTTTGAAGAATAAGGATCAAGAAATATTTTTGGATATCCCCCTTCCCTGATTGTAAAGCTTATTAGTTTGGATCTCGCCTAAGAGGTATGCTTTTCCTTATCTACCAAAAAAAAAGTGGTGGCGAGATGACAACAAATGATGATGGACGGTAAGTTTTTTATTGAGCATGGTAAAATATGCGGCGAGAGAAATAATTATTTTTTTCTTTTAGATTTTAATTGATGTACTACTCTTTATATTTTCATAATTTTAAATAATGAACATGTCACAAGGTAATTTCACACATATTGCACGCATATCAAAAGCGCGTCGATATTCGATATGCATCTCAGTACGTTTGTGTTTTCTTTGAAATATTCTTGCAAAATAGCTTCCTACTTGTCAAACTTTTGGAAGGAAGTTTAATTCAAAAATGAGAAACAGTAAGAAAAAACTGTTCATAGTGGTAGATTGATACTAGAATATATATGTATTTGTTGGAATTTTGTGAAGGACCCCGATTCAGATTATTTTATAGCTGTATATTATTTTTCATTTTTTCTTTTGTTTTTCTCAACTGAATGATAGCAAATTCGTGCCCCTTAATATAATGTGCCACGCTTTGTCTAATTATACCACATGGTGCAAAAGTTTTATGCACGAAAGACAAAAGTACAAGTGAAGAATAGCAACTTTTTGATGTTTAACAGCTAATATTCATTTAATTAGTTCATAATTTCTTTTGTTGATTATCAATCCTTTTTCATCCCCGCTCTTGGTTTAGACATGGTATTAAGTATTAACAAGTATTAGTACGTGCTAATCGAATACCCACATATGGAACTAGGTTTTTGTAATTTATTTATTTTTTAATTTTATTTTAAATATTTCAAGTTAAATTCACATTGATATGGCGTTAGAGCACCCTTAAAACAAGCCAATATTTCTCGCGTGGAATTCAAGTCTCACAGTTTGCAAATTGATATTATAACAATCTAACCATATTCTGCGCTTAAGAAGAAATGGTGCATACTATCTAAATTCAAGTTTTCAAAAATACTATCTAAACCCAATTTTTTGCAACAATTGTGTTTTTTTGTTCAACTAGTCTTTTCAATGTTTTCATGCGGGAGCCAATGAGACTTTCCTACCCTCAATGCTCAAGAAGGCCTTGTGTTAGTTTGACCTAGCCTCAAACAAATACTTTGTTATGGAAGTTACCACGAGCAGGTCGAGCACCACGTAAATAAGGTGGATAGATACTTACGAGTTACTTTAATACAAATTAATAGCACCGTTATGTATGGGCATGCTAGAGTAATAACACAACTTGTCCTAAATAAAGAAATATAGTTTGGCGATTTAATTCTCAGCTCGCCTCATCACCCTTTTTATGCTTCACTGCCTCAAAAAACCATAAAATCATCCCGTCCACTTGATTGGTTTGGTTCATGAGATTCAAATCACCTTTACTAGTATCACTACGGCCACATGAACGCTTTTTTTGCCAATCCATGTGGAGGATAAAGTAGGTCGATTTTTCGTTTCGTGTCGACCTATTGCGTTCCCCCAAATTCTAATGGACATGCCAATTACCTTTTTGCCGTTGCTCGGTTCATTGCGGGTTGTATGGCTCTGCTCACACTCCTTATTCTCGTATCCTAATACATCGCGCTCGACATAAATTAAGATTTCATAATTTTAAGGCTTTGAACAAGCAAACAAAAAAACACCAACTAATTATGAGTCAAACAAAATCCTAATTTTAATAATTTCCTAAAATAATCAATCAAATTAATTTTGCCAACTATGCAACAACATATCTATTACTATATTAAAAGCAAAGCTCTCTTACTCACAAAAATACAGTTGGAATACCAACTTTTGATTTTCCAAAAATACCCCTACTCCTCTCAATTCAAATAAAAGATTAAAAAAGATTAAAAGGGTTATATTGTTACTTACTCGCTTGGATCAACTTCAATCCTAAAAAGTAGCTATTAACGGAATCTTTCAAAATTTTATTTTTTTAAAATTAAAATAACTTGCACGTGGTCCCGCGTGTGTCAAATTTCTAGTTTTCAAAATAAAGAAAACAACTGCCACGTCATCATCCCCTCACCGGAAAAGTCTCTCATTTCATTTCATCCCAAATTTTCCGTGTCGCCCCTGACTACTTTCTCTCTCTAAAAACAACTCCCACCACCACCACCACCCAAAATCGATACACATACAACAAAGTACAAACCGTCTCTCTCTCTCTCTCTCTCTCTTCTCTCTCTATCCGCAAATCACCTGAAATTTCCACAACAATTCACTGTTTCGTACTGAACAATCCACCGCCATATTTCCACAAAATCCAATCCAATCCAATCCATTTCGTGATGTTAACCTTACTGCAATGCATCATCCATTCTGCTGCGTGTCATCGATAACCATTAATTCCGACATGCCGCTGACCGATCCGTTGACCAGAGGCCACAATTCCGCTCCGATCACTAGGGTTTCCTCCAAGCGCGATTCCAGCGTTGACCAGATTCATCACAGTAGCCGCGAATTGAAGATCAACGACATAGTCGGGAATGGAATCTCGGGGATTATGTACAAATGGGTGAACTACGGGAAAGGATGGCGCCCGAGGTGGTTCGTGTTGCAGGATGGCGTGTTGAGTTATTACAAGCTTCACGGACCGGACAAAATCCTGGTGAATCACGAGACGGAGAAAGGTTCCAGGTTGATTGGGGAGGAATCGATTAAGCGGATTATTAGTTGTCCGATGAATCATCGGAGTGTCAACGGCCTTGGATCGTCGCCCAAGAGCCGGAAGCCTGTTGGTGAAGTTCATTTGAAGGTAGTTTTACTGATATTTGTTGTTTATTATATGTTCTGTTCACTCAGTGTTGTTGTTGAGTTGCTGTTGGTTACGTGCTTTTTTGTTGTAAAATGTTGTCTGTCTTTGGTGTTTTACAATTGAGTAGTGTTCTGTAGGTTTCGTCTATTCGAGAGAGTCGATCGGATGATAAGAGATTCTCCATTTTTACTGGTACGAAGAGGCTGCATCTGAGGGCTGAGAGTAGAGATGATCGGATTGCCTGGATGGAAGCGTTGCATGCTGTGAAGGACATGTTTCCAAGAATGTCCAATAGTGAGTTGATGGCTACTGTGAATGATGTGGTTGTCTCGACTGAGAGGTTGAGGCAGAGATTGTTGGAGGAAGGTGTGGGTGAGGCTGCCATTCAGGACACTGAGCAGATTATGAAGTGTGAGTTTGCATCAATGCAGAGTCAGTTGATGCTCTTGAAGCAGAAGCATTGGCTTCTCCTGGAGACACTGCGGCAGTTAGAGGTACACGCTAAGATTAGTAGCAAAAGTATTTCAACTCCAATCCTGTATTCTTTTTCAGTTTATTAAAGCAGCATGCAAACTAAGAGCTTTCTATATTTACTGGATTTTAATGTGGGAAACTTGGGACCGTGAGATGTTTGTTATTGTTCCTTGTAGAGTGGCTGCTGTAAACTCTTTCCTTAAATAAGATTCTGTTGCCTAGATTGCTTGATGTAGATTGTTGATTTAGTTCTTTCGTATACAGAATGTCTTTTATAACTCAATGAAACAATTGATACTCTTTGTTATACTGTTGATTAAATGCAGTTTTTAGTCTTGTTTACTTATTAGGTGGTCACTCCTAGAATACTTCTTAATAAAACATTTTCGTACTCTATGTTATAGTTTTGTTTGCGAAATTATTGAACTTTGTTGCTTGGAGTCCTCGTTAAAGAAATTTGATTGTGTATAGATTGCCAATGCATATAATGCTCCAGTATCTATGAAGAACATGCAACCAACCCATTGACCAAAAGCCAAGGAAAATTTCTGTTCTTCAGTGCCAATTAATACCTTGGCTAAAAGAACTTGATACCAAGGTCTCATTTTTGGACTTTTTTTTCTCACGACAAAAAGGGTGCTGTCCTGTTTTTCCTTAAAAAATGTTGATGACCCCCCTGTTGGGATTAAGTGAATCTGTAGCTTTCATTAAGAAGCGGTCTAGTCTAATCTTGCTGAAAAAATGAGTTGTTTAATTTCATAACGTAATTCGTAGATCCTTCAAAAATTTGACGATCTTTTCAACATACTTCATACTTCTTACATGTATCAAAACATGTCATCTTTTGCTTGTATTCTCTTCGTGTTTTGTCCGCCTCTTCTCTGTTCTTTAGAGCAAACTGATACTTACTCATATGTATATGCTACAAATAGCATAATTTTGAACCAATACTTGGCAAATGGCTAGGTTTGTGGAATTTAAATATTTTGGCTAATCTGCTAAAACGTGGTTACTAGATTCTCTTACATGCGCAAGGGAAAATGATTTCTCTATTGCTCAAGTTATGTTTCTTTAGTGCCCCACAAAGAAACTGTTGAAGAATTATCTGCTATGATGGATCATAAGCGCTATTATGTACTCTTTTTTCTCATCTATGAGATTTTTTAATGATAGGTTGATTGAGTGTATGGTATTTGTGACTTTTCGTAATGTACTATTACATACCATAAATTTGTGGTCTTTTTCTGCTTCTTAACGAATTGTAGTTTTTTGTTAAAGATCCCTTGTGTCAGTCGTAGGTAAAACGTAGTTGTCTCCTTTGTACCTTTTTGCTTCAGGAATTTTGTGCTTTGCATGACCCAAATACCAGCCGTATCAGAAAACATATGAACAACGAGTCTTTTCTCTAATTATATAAGAGATTTTAGCGCATTTGCAGTTAAATTTATTATCAGAATGGGAAACTAAACAATTTGAAGCAATCTTCTATTAATATTGAAACAAAATCTAGGAATGATTCTATTCCAGAATCTGCATATCAAATCCAATTTCCAAATGAGTTTCACCTTAAGTAATTTCCTTTAGAGATTTTGTTCTTCTCTGAAAACTTTCATTAAACCAGTGTTGTTAAAGGCGCGAGGCGTAAGCGAGGCGTTTTTCATAGCTATAGGCGAGGCATAAGCCTCGAGGCGTGGGGCGTAAGCCCAATAAATATTGTCATTTTAATATATTTTAAGCATAATATTATAAAACGAGTATATAATAATACAAAGAAATATGGAATAAACCAAAAATAAACTTATAGCCTTGAGAATATTCAAAATATATATGAGTTAAAACTTAAAATCAAATTGCTCCAATGCAAAAACCCAAAAATATTAGTGAACTCCTCACAATTCCCAATAGCATTTATAAATGCTTTCACAAAAAAACCATACGAGAAGAAATATTGTAGTTAATAGCCTTCTTGGGAGTTGAGCAAAAAAATCATATTCATATCATACTTTGATATGATCACGCTATGGAAGAAACCTTAAAATAATGGAAAGAGAAAAAAAATGAAGAAAAAATTTAGAAAGCTCAGGTGACGTATGCAAACTCTTGTTTTTTACTTGTCTTTTGGGCCTAGAGTTTTTAGAGTGGGTTAATTTTATGTTTTTTTATTCACTTTTGGACTGGGTAAATAAGAAAGAAGATAAAAACGCAAGCAAGTTTGTGGGGGCGTTTGCAATCATTTGGGGCGCTCGCCCATGCACCTTTTGGGCTTCGGGCTCACGCCCCAACTTTTTGGGGCGTGCGCCCCAATATAGCGTCCAGAGGCGTTTTAAGGCCAAATTTGCCCCGGGCGAGCCTCGGGCGCACCTTTCACAACAGAGCATTAAACTAACGGCTGATTGATTTCCTTCCAAGTTTGTTAAGCTTTGGTATTACAAATTACTAGAAATTTTGACACACGCGGGGACTGCGTTCAAGTTATTTTAATTTTAAAAAATGAAATTTTGAAAGATTACGTTAATAGCTATTTTTTAGGATTGCAGTTGATCTAAATGAGTAAAGTAACAGTAT
The DNA here is from genome assembly GCA_948329865.1 of Linaria vulgaris. NCBI lineage: Eukaryota > Viridiplantae > Streptophyta > Magnoliopsida > Lamiales > Plantaginaceae > Linaria > Linaria vulgaris. The sequence continues at coordinate 5,235,857 of OX415249.1, read as the reverse complement.
AACTCTTTTATTCTTTTATTTGAATTTAGAGGAGTAGGGATATTTTTTGGAAAATCAAAATTTGGTATCCCTACTGCTTTTTTGTGACTGCTTTTTTGTGAGTGAGAGGACTTTGCTTTTAATATAGTAATAGATTATTCCATTTAATTGGCAATTCATTTGTGAACACTATAGACATGCCTTGATTGGGTACTTTAAATAGAACATGAATTCTTTTGCTCATCTTCTTTCTTTTTATTTATTCTAATCTTAAATTACTTATGGTTCTCTATACTTGTTTGGCTAAGAAATGGTTACTTTACTGTGTAGACAGAAAAAGTCGACTTGGAGAATACAGTAGTCAATGAGAGCCAAAGGCAGTTAAAAGAAGTTGGGGCATCCTCAAGATCAAGGCAAGATAAGTACAGTGGTATGTTTCCCCAGTCTTTTTAGCTTATTTCTTGTGCAATGAACCTCAATATGTTTTATCATTTTGCTTGTTTAAGTGAAATGATTTTTTGTCTGTGTACTATACTCTTGTAGTTGTGACTGAAATTACTGCTACTAATTTTTCCATTTCTTGTTATCTTGGTTACCTCAGTTAGGGTATTAAATTTTATGTATCTTATATTTTTAAAATGCATTTAGCACTGATAGTATCTGAAATCTGTTGCCTAGGCTCGTTATCTGCATACATGTAAACTTGTAGTTTGAGTGAATTTAAGACAAATATCATGACCTTACTGTATGTTTGTACCAGAAAGTGCAAGTGGATCTGATGGTGAAAATGAAAGAGGAGATGGCGTAGAGGGAGATACTGATGAAGAAGAAAATACTTTCTTTGAAACCAGGGATTTCCTTTCATCTAGCTCTTTCAGGAGTAGTGGGTCAGATTTTAGGATGTCGTCTTTTTCGTCAGATGATGATGAACTGCATGCTGCTGAAGCCAATCATGGTATTGATCCTGCCATGAGATCTTCTGGGACAAAATTTCCTTATGTTAAGCGTAGGAAGAAATTGCCGGACCCCGTTGAGAAAGAGAAAGGAGTGAGTTTATGGTCGATGATTAAAGATAACATTGGGAAGGATCTTACAAAAGTATGTCTTCCAGTATACTTCAATGAGCCCCTATCTTCTCTGCAGAAATGTTGTGAAGATGTAGAATACTCGTATCTTCTTGACCGGGCTTATGAATGGGGAAAGAGGGTGAGCATCCTGAAAACTTTAGCTAATTTAGTTTGTAATTTTGCGTATTGATTGATACGCTTTATCTTCATTTGAAGTTTCTATTCCTTGTTATACTTTAAGGGAAAAATAGGCACAAAGGCATTTTATTAGTAGGAAAAGGCCTTCAGCTCAGTGATCTGAAACTGTGAAATCTCTTTCTATATTTATGTTGAAATTTGTCACCTTCAGTATCTGACATGTAATTAATGTCTTTTATAGGGTAACAGCCTTATGAGAATACTAAATGTAGCGGCATTTGCAGTATCTGGCTATGCTTCTACGGACGGAAGAAATTGCAAACCATTCAATCCTTTGTTAGGGGAGACTTATGAAGCTGATTTTCCGGATAAGGGCCTCCGATTTTGCTCAGAGAAGGTTTCATTACACACTGGATAAACTTTTGTTATACATCTTCTTACCATATCCTACTATAATTTTATGGGCAAAATGAAAATTTTGACTAGCTACCACCATTCTTCTGTGACTTTTATTTCTGTATAAAAGTTCATACATGCGAGCTTAATAGGGGATAAAGAGTAGCTTCGTCAAATATTTTCATTCCATTTTTGTGTCATGCATCTTCGATCCTGTAACAGGATTTTTTTCTTTTTTCTTCATATGCACTTGCTATGTCCAAGCAAATTGCTGAGTACTTATTTATCTTGGATTAGGTGAGTCATCATCCGATGATTGTAGCATGCCATTGTGAGGGCACAGGCTGGAGGTTTTATGGCGATAGCAATCTGAAAAGCAAATTTTGGGGTCGCTCCATTCAGCTTGACCCTGTTGGTACTCTAACTCTTGAATTTGATGATGGAGAGGTCTTTCAGTGGAGTAAGGTATTGTTGCAATAGATTGTAAAGCTTTTTTTCTTGTCTTTGATTGCATAATTAACCTTAAGTCTCTTATGACAGGTAACAACATCTATATATAATCTTATTCTCGGAAAGCTGTACTGTGACCACTATGGTACGATGCATATACAAGGAAACCGTAATTACTCTTGTAAGCTGAAATTCAAGGAGCAGTCTATTATGGACAGAAATCCGCATCAGGTGCCCTCCCTTTCTAGTAATGTCTATCAAACTTATCTCAGACTGGACTAGTGTGCTCTTCTTTTTAATTAAATTATGGTTGATGTTATAATGTCTATCTTTATTTAATACAACGAACTGGATCCCAAAGTACAAGAGTCCTGAACGGAAGTAACAGAAGGAGATGGAAATACTTGGAAATTTGAATCGTGGTCAAATTATATGCAAATTATTGATTAAAGTTGGAATATTTTAAATTTTCAGTTAAGTTCTATTGATTGTTGAATTGCTCTTCCAGTGATTAAAATAGTACATGATATTCGTTCAGGCATATTTCTTTGTGCAACTATGTTTTTGGAGGTTATAACTTCTAAGGGCTTTTCTATTCGACAAATCTATTTTTGCAGGTCCAAGGATTAGTCCAGGATAAGAGTGGAAAGACAGTATCAACCTTGTTTGGAAAATGGGACGAGAGCATGCATTACGTTGATGGAGACTGCTCTTTTAAAGGAAAAGGCCACGAACCTCTATCAGAAGCTCACGTGCTCTGGAAACGTAGCAAGCCCTCAAAGTTTCCTACTCGTTATAACTTAACTCGCTTTGCTATCACACTCAATGAGCTTGTTCCGGGCCTGAAGGTAACTTTTAAGGCTCAATGTGAGCGATTCTATGCATGCATACCTGCCAGTTGTAGTCGATACGTCTTTATGTGTAGTCTAGAAGTCAATCGGCGGTTGGGTTTTGATGTCGATGTCATGAATCATTTGGTTGATTTCATATAAGGGATAGTTAGATTTAGACCCCGTTAAGATTTGACTATATAGACTCTCAGTTATAAAAAACATTGAAACAATGATGTGTATATCTGTGAGGTTTTTCAAGCTTCAAGTGTCTTCTTTTAATCATTTAATACTCATAGTAGTCTATGTGTAATGTATTTTAAGATTTGACGGGTGCTTTTATAATTATTCGAACAATATGTGAAGTTTCTGCAGTCCTCAAGAGGTGCAAATATACTTTACTTATCATCAATTTGTTTACGACAGGAAAAGCTGCCTCCAACTGATTCAAGATTGAGACCTGATCAAAGATGCTTGGAAAACGGGGAATATGAGATGGCAAATGCTGAAAAATTACGGTTAGAGCAACGGCAGCGACAGGTAACAAACGTTTACGACATTGTTCAATTCACACAATTCTTGTTTTGCCTTGACTTACTGAGTTCTGGCAAAACCAGTCTCGGAATATGCAAGAGAGGGGCTGGAAGCCACAATGGTTTGCAAAAGACGAAGCATCAAATACCTATCGCTATGTTGGTGGATATTGGGAAGCTAGGGAACGCGGTACCTGGGAATCGTGTCCTGATATTTTTGGTCGGATATCGCCTGATAAAACTGTAGATTAATACATTTTTTTTTTCTTTTTGATTTCTTTTATGTTATATCCTTTCTTTCTTTCTAGTGTTTAGGATATTAGAAAGCAGCGTGATGTATCTTAGTCTGAGCTGCAAATATGGTTATGACATTCTTTTATAGTGGTTTGATTTTAATAAATATTCCTTTTTCCTTTCATTACTTTGTCCCTGATTTTTTTTACTCGCTTCAGCTGGGTCAAAGTTCTTTTTGGTCTGCTATATATCAGATGTTATTTGTATTTTTTTGGCAACGTATCGAAAAAAATTGTAGAAGAGTTTCAAGAGACTATTTGAATTGTTTTAGCACTTTTCTGTTTTTTGGTACTTACGAAATAGAAAAGGAATATAAGGTTTGATGCATGGTCTGAACTTATGTTTTATTTCCACGTAATAGAAATGAAAATGACTCGATGCCTTGTATGAAAACTTATTAACGATTAAGACACATTAATCTCATTCATTAATGTTGGTAATGGCAGAATCTTACAAGCTTTCTACTAATTCAAAAGTTCAAGGAGAAACAAATTCAGAAGTTCAAGGTGAACTTTTGAGAAACAAATTCTAATGCTGGTGTAAGTTGTATCAATAAATCCCTTGGCAAAGGGAATGAACGGGAATCTTTGAGGTTATTATTATTATTTTTATTTTTATTATGTAATCTTGTACTAAACTTTATGTCTACAAGAATATCATTTGATATAACTTTTAAGATATCGTGGCGTCCACCCCGATCCATATCAGAAGTTCACCAGCCAATTTGATGATGGCATTGGAGACTATCTCCGGATTTGACGATGGCATTGGAGACTGTCTCCGGACCCGCCCCCATTTCTTCACGAATCCATGAAGATCCATGCAACAGATAACGAGGTTGATCCGAGTTCGCTAAGACGCCCAAGAAATGCGTACGAGTTCAAAGCTTTGAGAAATGATCCGCAACGCGTACCTCCAATCACTGGGAACGGTCAGGCCCCCAAAATGTCTTACGCCAACAAAGTAAGGCCACGAGACGTGAAACACAAATATTCCAAAATTGCAGATATTAAGGGAAACACTAGGGTTATTCCACCATTGGAAACAAAACCTTACAAAACTATTGAGCTATCTGATGAATTGAGGAATTCGTTGACGGAAATTTGAAAAGATGTGATCCTTATCAAAGTCTTGGGGAGGCCATGGTTCTACCCGAATGTGCTTAACAAACTAAGCACGATGTGGAATCTCACTGAGGGGGTGCGAACTAATTGAGCTTGACTACGAGAGCTATTGCTTGAAAGGCGTCCCGATGCCCCAACGCGAACGGATTCTCACCCAAGGTCCTTGGCAAATTGCCGACATCTTCCTCTCGATCTGGAAATGGACACCCGAGTTTAGAGCAAGTAACGATAAAATTGATTTTGCTATAACATGGGTAAGTATCTTAGACCTCCTATTAAGATGTTCCACGAGACCGTCATTCTCTCTATCGCGAAATCCATAGGCGACCCTATAAAAATAGATGGTAACACATTTACCAATTCGAGGAGAAAAATTGCAAGGTTTTGTGTCCAAGTATCTACGGATACGCCGCTTGAGATGGGTATATACATTGGAGAGAAGCTATACCAAGCGCAATACGAAAATTTGGCGTCTCTAGTCTATACTTGCGGACGCATGAGGTACTCGGCAAAATTCTGCAAAAATAATGTGGGGGGAAACACGGGTGATTCAAATTCCACCCCTATGGAGATGTATGAGAAATCACAAACCGAGGATGAGAGGGCCAACGAAGAGCTCGTTGATAAAGCAAAGAAAAACGAGTTCGACAATTGGATGCAAGTGGTGCTGAGGAAAAATCGGACGAACAAAGAAACTTTCGGCTCGAATAAGAATGCACAGAATGGAGAGACCAACTTCCGAAAAAAGGTCGGATAATGAAAGTGTTAACGCGAGAAATATACTTAGTAAATATAAAGACAAGGAGTTCCATATGGGAAAGGAAACCGTGATCAATCAGAATCCTAGCAACAATAAGAAAGTCCCTCCTAGACACAATAACCTTGTTAAACCTGTTGGTAAGGGAAATAAGAAAATTAATTCCAAAATTGTGGGAACGAGTGATCAACAACAGATTTCTTTCGCGACTTTGGAGCTTCTCGATTTAGTGGAGGTTACCGAAGATCAACTCACTTTTGATCAACGCAGAAATTCAGTTGGTTTCAACGTCCATGGAGCAAGATGAGAACATTTATCTCAACTGGGAGAACGGGGCTTTAATTGGGATTTTTCAACCCGAACTATGGGAGATCCAAACACGGAGAGAGGATTTCATCGACCCCTCCACGACATTACTAATAAAGCCGAGAACAATCATCATGACATAGATTTTCCGAACAGTTTGAGAGCTCGAGATCAAAACATACGTGATAAAGAGGGTGGAACACATCCTAAATTATTGGCAATTGTTCAATTTGAGCAAGTGGGAGATAAATCGTTAGTAGTACTTAGCGCAATAACTCCTGAGACATATGATATTATCATGAAGGGGGGGTCGGGATATTGCAGACCCGGTTCGAGCGCACCATCTCATTCTATTTAAAATGAAAGTTGTATCATGGAATTGCCAAGCGGCATGTGATGAGAGTTTTAGAACAAAGTTTCGTGAATTGGTAAGGGTTCATAAATTTGATGTGGTTTATCTATTAGAGATCCGCGTTTCTAAAGAACATGCTTAATAAATAGCGCCAACCCTTGGGTATACAGATTTATGTATTGCACCAACCAAGGGTATGTATGGAGAAATTTGGATGCTATGAAATTCGGAAAATGTAGACGTGGTCATCAAATACATAGAAGATTAGGGCATGCATGCCCTTGTTGGCCTTAAGAAACAAGACAAGTGGAATATTTCCAAGATTTATGCCAAACCGCACTTAGAAGACAAAGTGCACATTTTCAGTAGTCTGACAAACCTGTCGAAAGCTAGTGGTCTGTCGTGGCTCTTCTAGGGAGATTCCAATGAAATTGGTGCATCACATGAAAAATCTGGAGGTAGTGACTTTGTGGCCAATAGGTGCCTCACTTTCCAACAAAGGATTAATTCGTGGGGGGTACATCTTGGATTTCAAGGCCCAAGTTTTACTTGGACTAACAAAAGGAAGGATTCAACAATGATCAAAGAAAGAATAGATAGGGCATTGACTAACTTGAGATGGATTGAGAAGTTTCCTAACAACGTGGTCTTTCACTTACCGCGTACTCACTGAGACCACCACCCTATACTCACTTGCTACGACGGTAAAACCAACAAGAATTTTACGTGGGCTTTTCACTTTGAGGATTTTTGGTACAACCATCCGGAGTGTGAAAACACGATGAAAGAGATGTGAAAAACAAAAACCCAAAGTTGCTCGACGCCATTAAAGCGGTCCCGACCTCAATGATTACGTGGAACAAGGCGAGCTTGGGGAATACTTTCAAGAAGAAAAAGAGAGTCCTGAAACATATTGAAGGTGTATAGAAAGCCCTAGCTCGCCACCGAACACATTCCTGGAAAATCTAGAACGTGAGCTCTTGGACGAATACAGTGAAATCTTGAAACGCGAAGAGACGTTTTGGAGGCAGAAATTCGGGTCAAGTGGTTGGATGAAGGGGACAACAATATTGAACTCTTTCACAGAACCAATGTTACTTGTCAGAAAAGAAACCAAATCTTAACTATGAGTATTGATGATATTTGGGTGGACGACCAAAGCGTGCTTAAGCAACATGCGATCAGTTTTTTCCACGACCTTTTTTTTGGGTACGAACGCTCAAACCCTGCCACTTAGTACCTCACCGTTTCAACGAGCTATGGATGCCAATTCGACAATTTTGGTAGGCAGATGAATTATAGGAGAGGATCTTAAAGCCACGATTTGGGCAACGCACCCCTCAAAGGCCCCGAGGCCGGATGGCTTACAAGCTAGAGTATATCAAAATCTTGGAGTTGGATTAATTCGTCTCTTTTTGATTTTGTGGATAAAGCTTTCAAAGACAACAGTATTTGATTTGGATGTATGCGCAACCTTCTTTGGCCTTACTCCCAAGGTGTCGAACCCCATTTGTCATCTCTCAATTTTGCCCAGTTTCTTTGTGCAACATGACGTACAAGTTCATCCCTAAGTGCATCACCCTGCGACTCAATGATCTTATGCCCGATCTAATAGCTCTGACTCAATCTGGCTTTATCAAAGGGTGCATGATGCACGACAATATTTTGGTTATCCAGGAGATTCTCCACTTTTTGCGAAACAAGAAGAAAAAAGGTTGAAAACATGGTTCTCAAGTTTGATCTTGAGAAGGCATACGATAAAATAAGTTGGAGTTTTTTGGAGGAAACTCTTAAAGTTTTTAACTTTCTTGGGAGCGTTATTAAACTCATTATGTTCTGTGTGTCTAATGCTTTTACAAGGATTCTTTAGAATGGCGAGCCTCTCGAGGCATTTCAACACGATTCTGGTCTATGTCAAGGGAATACATTATCCCCCTATCTTTTTGTTCTATGTATTGAAAGGCTCGCTTACCTTATTCTTGAGGCGGTGCAAGACAAATTATTCCATGTAGTGGTGGGTCGCAAAATCTCTCATATTTTCTTCACGGACGATTTGATTCTTATGGGCAAGGCGACACTTAAAATCTCGAGGATGATTAAATATGTTCTTGATGTTTATGGTAAAGCCCCCGGCCTGAAGCTTAGCGCGGCAAAGTCCAAGGTTTTCTTTTTGAAATCGGTGGGATGGAATTTGAAAAAGGAGGATAGCTCATATTTGGGTTTTGCAAAAACTCAACATCTTGGGAAATATCTAGGTGCACGGCTATTCCACGGTCGAGTGAAGCGGGAAGATTTCCCGATTTTTTTTGACAAACCTTAGTCACGATATTTGGGTTGGAAGAGCAATACCTTGTCACTCGTTGGAAGAGCTACCCTAATCCAATCAGTGTCGACGACGGTTCCAATACACATCATGCAATCGTGTTGGTTGCGGATAATATTTGTAATCGCCTTGACAAACTTAACATAGACTTCCTCTGGCCTAGCGATCCTAGTGTACGCAAACTCCACCTCGTGGATTGTAGATGAGCAATAACGTTAGGTGGAAGGGGACTGTCCATTGTATGAACCTTATCAAGCCGTTTTTAAGATGGAGGATCGGGAAATGCAATGATATTTCTTTTTGGTTTGATAATTAGATGGGCAATTTGTGCCTTTGCAACTTTTCCCCTCTTATTGATGAATACAACATGCATCTAACGCTTCAAGATGTGATTAACGATAACGAAATTTGTGTTTTGATGAGCTATACACAACTATTCACGCGCGCTGGACTAGCAAAATCAAGGGAGAGTTCCGATGCTCAATGACAATGAGGACCGCAACTTGTGGAATAAAACGGCGAATGGTACGTTCTCTTTGTCAAAGTGCTTATAAGGCTTTATACCGCAGCAGAGTCGAAGATGGCAGAAATGCATCCAAAGTACTATGGGTTCGGAAGGCACCGCGCAGCAATAAAACCCCCTATTTTCTGATGCTCGCACAACAAAATCATCTTGCATCTTATCTTTTGAGAAAGACGAGAAAAATTATCGATTCGAAAATGTGCGCGATTTGTAAAGACCTGCAAGAATCCTCTGTTCATATCTTACGGCACTGCACAACAACGAGGAACGTTTGGCAAACTCTTCTTAAGGGTAACGAGTGGCAGAAATCTAATTGCTATGATGAGGAGTCTTGGCTGAAACGTAACATTCAAAATAATGACAGTGTTTTGTTTTCTTATGTCGCATATACCTTGAAACATTATCTTTACTGCGAGTGTTTGGATAATTTGAAACACGAGAAATTCTAGGATTTTTAAAGGGAAGCCGGGAAGAATTTCACGGACGTTTGCCAAATTAAACAACTTATCTCTGACATGTTAAAGGCTAACTTGGGGGGAAAACCGCGAGCCAAGACAAATGGCAAAAAAAAGCCGAAGGCGGGATGGATGAAGATAAATGTGGAGGGGTGGTCAATGTTAGTAAAAATAAAGGTGCCTTTGGAGGCGTATTGCGGGACGATAAAAGAGATTGGATATGGGGATTTAAGGGAACCTTAAACTGCCCAACGGTGCAAGAGGCAAAATTGGAAGCGATACGACAGTGTTAAACCATTGCTTGGGAGAGACGCATTCATTATGTTGAGACCGACTCCAAGAAGCCTACAAGCTGATCATTGTCGCGACGTGCATGGATTCAGACCTTAAAGAAAAAATTGAGGAGTGCCACACACTACTCCATAAAACGTGGACACAAAATATCAGCTGGATTGTGCGAGGAAAGAATGGACTCGTATGTTATTTCTATTGTTTCAAATGATGTAGCATAAATGCACTTGTTTTTTCTCTTTTCTATAAAAAAGAGGAGACACAATATCATTTGATATATCATAACATTTGGAATAACTCAAAATTTATAGTTAGAGTAATATTCATTATCATCAGAATTTTATGTGAAATTTAAGGTTCAAAGTAAATTATTCGTAAGTTAAAATTCATAGAATCTGAATACTCATAATAGATTTTTTTTATATCGACAGTAGAAACGTTGACACGCGGTCTCCCCATGATTAATAATTTACATAAGTATAATATAATTAATTTATTAACTTATTTAATTTTTTTTAACTTATATGGTAAATGTTACAACTTAGATATGGATAAAAAGAAATATGTATCTTAATCTTATTTTTAAAGAGAGTAAATTGTTTATTTTAATGAGCAGATTTTAATAACGATAAATCTAAAATAAATTATAATTATATCTCAACTAATAACAAAATTTAATAATGTGTCGAGGGGTAAATGAAAAATAAAAAAATTGGTGTTAATATGGATTCCTTTATATAGTAGTATAGATTAGGCTAATTTATAAGAAACAATAAAAACTATGGGTGAAAGTAAAATTAATAAAGCTCAAGGTTTCCATAGTTTGTAAGGGGCTTTGGTGCAATTTATTGAACTTGATTGTAGCCCTTAAAGTACCTAATTCAAAACCCCAGAGAGGTTTCTCATTCTGTATTCTTCTTGTTCGTGTTCTGTAAGCTATGCAGCTCACACTAGAATTCGGGTAAGCATTCATTCGAATATTTTTAATTTGTCTATTGATTGTTGTACTGTACCGTACCTACAGCAGTGTTTAATTACAATGAATTTTGGCAATTTTTTAGAAGTAAAAATCATGTCTTTTTGTGCAGAAAAAAGTTGCATATGAATTTGATTATTAGTGCTTGCTGAAGTTTAATTTTACATGATGGGCAGATATGATTTTCATAAAATGAGCTACTTGTAGTCCTTGATCTTATGATTGTTGTTAAAATTATGTATAAAATTGTATGTGAAATTTTATGAACTCATAGTGTTATGAGAAGTTGGATCTTCTGTAGTATAGTCTCGAGATTACGGAGTGACGTGACCTGTGGTGGGGGTGTTATTCTTTGTATGATCAACTTGTAGCTTCTCGGTTCGGGCTCAACCGAGAACCTTAGTAAGCTCTTAGTTTTTTTTTTTTTGATGACGTGGGAACCCTCAGCCACTACCCTTCGGGTGCGCACCGGGTAAACCCACGGGTCGACGAAATAGCCTGCAAACCTCGCCAACCAGTTGGGGATCAACACTAGGCTAACCATGTGTGACAGGCCCAGACCCAGAAGGCTGGACTCAATTCGCTCCCAATGGGAATCGAACCTGAGACCTAGGAGAGGCATCCCCTCCTTCTTAACCAACTGAGCCACCCACAAGGGGTAGTAAGCTCTTAGTTAGATGTTTCTTAAAGACATAAAAGCTGATTGATTCCCTTGCAATTATATGAGTCAAAATAAATTTAGAAAAATATGTTGGTGGAAGAAAACAGAACGCTCGTAATGTTATCTGACGGAAGATGAATCTGATAGATGAAAAATTCTTAGTTCTTGGCAAGATGAATCTGAGCCGACTCGCTGGAGTCCACGAATAGGTTCTGGCAAAATAAGCAAGTTTCCCCTGTAACTCGACTGTCTCCGAAAATATTGATTCTTTATAGCGGCTTCATCTTCTTCAGTTAGTTCTTGCAGTTTGCTTGTTGTTTGGCTTGAGTGGTAGTATAGTTAGTCATATCATCTTAGCAGTGGCACATCCTTGAATTGATGGAGGAGTACTCTTGGATTGAAGTGTCCTATGGGCAAGAAGAAGGCTTATGTAAGTCAGTGACGAGTTCTTTTTGGAGTTTTATGGGCGTATATAGTACTTTTGTTGTCGCCAATGAGGTTTTGAATGGTTGTCACCGATGATTGACTGGACGGAGAGTACGAAAGCGGTGTAATGGCCGTTGAGGTATTGTACCAGAGTCTTGTGTCTCAGTCACAAAGGGCAGTTTGGATTATGTACAAGTTATGGAACTCTTCATCTTCATGTCGTAGCTTTTCTGTTAATAACAAATAAAGTGTGTTCAACAAGTTTTGAAACTTAAACAATTCAACCCTAAAACGTTTCTTGGATTGTAACTATGGGGTTGGAAGCTTAATACCAAACTTATGTTTGGTTTATTCTACAATATGCAAAGATAGGAAAGTGTTATGAAACAAGAAGTCTTTACCCAATTATCGGAATTGCCACCGTCAACTCATTTTGCTTCTTCCTGAGCAAATTTTCCCTAATTTAACATGTCGCACTGATAATGTGTGCTCTACCTGATTTCAGTGGTGGATTGGAACTTCTATGTGATTCTGTGAAGATCCATAAGGTGAGTGTTGAGCCACAAGCTGAAGAAAAGAAGGTAAATCTCTTCGAATTCTCTGCATTTTGAGTAAAACCAACGTTTCAATTTGGGGTATGTTTCACTTAAGTTTGTTGTATGTTTTGTTCGAAATGGAGCAGATAACTATGAAACACTTGCTCTCTTGGGTACGCACCAATTTGATCAAGGAAAGACCTGAAATGTTTATGAAAGGCGATACTGTGTAAGTACTTGTTGTTGGTTTTGATTTAATGCACAAACCTATGTGAAAAATTGTGGCATTACCTATATCACAGTGTTAACCGACATGCTTTTGATGAACTGAGAAATAATATTTTCAACAACGATGATGTGATTGAATGCCATGCGAGCTACCTTCTATATTCTCATTCAGTACACAAACTCAATAGAAAGGTAAAGTTCTACAGTTTCACTATGGAAGATGTATATTTTGGAATAACTTGCTATAATTTGCATAAAACATAAACCAGGTCACTGATCTCTTTTTAATTTGATTTTGATTACAACTTATCATACGAAACAAAGTGCTCGCTCCGTTGAATAAAATTTAAAGCCACAACATTTTTTGATTTCACGTCTATTCTGTTTGCAGGAGACCAGGAGTTCTTGTTCTAATAAACGATTGCGACTGGGAACTAAGTGGCCAGCTTGATTCTGTGCTGGAAGACAAGGACGTCGTAGTTTTCATCTCCACATTGCACGGTGGATAGAAGTTTACCAGACTATGTTGTATGTTTATGGATGCATTCTTAATCCATTATCTTCACAACTGAAAGAAGAAACCTGTAATTTTATATGGTGCTAATTACATTTTGGGTTTTGCTTTTATAAATAAATATTCTGCTTTAACATGAATTATGTTTGTAATCCGGTGACATTCGTAGGTCCATATAGTAAACTATAGCTTAGCTCAATGCTGACTAAAGAAACACTTTTTGATTTTTCTTCTGTAACTGTTATACGAAAAGAATTATCTGTTATATCAGCTTGATAAGTCTTTCAGTGCAGCTCGTCAATTATCAACCCATAGTTTTCAATAATTCAAGTACTGTTTTTTTGGAATATTAGGCAACTAGTCGTTCTCCAAGGTGTTCAACATGATCAAGATTTCTCAGTGTTTTCGTATTCTAAATCAGCATAAACAACGCGTAATATTCCTCAAGCTTCTTGCAACGACTAAAATGCGTGACCATTTTCAAGAAACGAGTATTTTCAGTCTGACATCTTACTTGACAAAGTTTCTGAAACATATACCGAAACTGAAACATTGGTCCATGATTGTTAGTTGTATTATTTTTCGAAACATGTTAAGAAGAAAATCTCAAATAGCTGCCAAAAAGTTGATATTATTTAATAGACAAAAATATATGATAGATTGATACATGTCGACGGGTAACATGACAAAAATGTCTCTTTTCATTAAACGTATTGTTTAGAAATACGGGATTTTAGTCTAAAAATAGCAGCCACAAACTATTTCTGATTTCTGCAGTTACATATCCTAATCCAAGAACAGGATAGTGTCTGTTTCCGAAATATTAATAAATAGTTGAAGAAACTTCAGGTTACGTCTCATATTGGAACTCAACAATGGTACGCCATTTACGCTAATCTTAATTCTTATTTCTTATTGGGACAGAACAGAACACAGAGACAACAAAGCGACATACGACTGGAATTATATATATATATATATATCCAAATAAGAGAAGAAAAACATATTCTTGATCCTTCATCATACGACTGTGTCGCTTTCGTTTTGATACGGCTGAATATTGAATACTTTTCACGATGTTTCCTTTTCGACATGTTATCTAAAAACAGTTGTTGCGGTGAAAAAGACAAATATTTTATGTTTCGTTTCTATAGAGTCGAAAAAATAGGAAAAGTCACAGTGATCAAAGTTTCGATTTCATATGTATGTTGTTATTCCGCTGGAATCTCGATGAACTTGAAAATCGTAGATAAAATGACCATTGTTCTTACTTCTTAAGACATACCGAATAACAGATCGCTAACAAGAAAGAAGACAGCCAAAAAGCTAGAATTAACTTTGTTGAGAGTGGGATTTGAAGACAGCCAAAAAGCTAGAATTAACTTTTGTTGAGAGTGGGATTTGAACCCACGCCCTTTCGGACCAGAACCTTAATCTGGCGCCTTAGACCAACTCGGCCATCTCAACTTGTTGCTTTCTCATGCGAAACTTATATATTTATCTTCTGAATATTAATCGTGTAGTACAAAACTCTTATAAGGCATTTGATTCTCTATTCACGCTGCAGGTTTAAACCAAGTACCGTGTTTTGCCTCTTTCAGCTTATAGGCCTCTTTGCTTCCAAAGCTCCCTTCAACCGAATGGTATATTTTATCTGCCAATGAGTAAACGACGCCATTCTTGCCATCAAACATGTTGAAATAAATTTTGTTGGTAAGTTGAGGCAAATTCTAATAAAACTAAAGTCTGATTCTTTTCATTTAATTAAAATACCTTTATGACAATTTTTTTTAGCATAAAAACACTTCTTTTAAGCGATGATATATTACTTACAAGTCAACATATTCCAACTAGCTTGTGGCAATTGTTTGTGAGTTATTAGATGTTTACTTAAATATTCATTTTTTTCTAACTTATGACTTGAAGCTACTGCTAATACAAGTTTAGCTTAAATTATCAGTACTTCTATCTTTAGAGAAGGAATTGCAAACACCGCCTAGATATGCATTGATGACTTAAAACGAATTTGTTTCAAGTTTTGAATGGATCACTTACCTTGTGATGAGGAAGGACTCCAAATGGCGTGGGAACAAAGAGTTCGCAAGATTGTGGTAGAAACAGATTCCAAAGAATGTTTAAATCTGGTCCTTGGGTCGAGTAGCGAACCTACAATTCATGACGGATTGGTTGCAAAATGTCGAGAGTTCCTACATTTTCCGTGGGAGATAGAGATGAAATGGATCCCTCGAGAGGCAAATACGCTTGCGGATCATATGGCTAAAATAGATATTGGCGATAGAGTGCGGGTTGTGTTTTCGGACTCACCACCGCCTAGTGCGATTAGCTTGTTAGAAGCGGATATGAGTTAGATGTTTTTTGTATCTCCCTTTTTACCAAAAAAAAAACTTACCTTGTGATGCTCTTTTGATTCTTTTAGCCCCATTTGGAAAATACTTTGCATTAGCATTACTTTCTCCAGAAAATTATTCCATCCTTTTCTACGGGCAATTTAAAACCAAATATTTTTGCTGATATCACGAAAAGAATAACAAATCAATTATAGCAGACTCGTGCGAAATTAAGCACCGACATTACGAAAATACAAGTCCTTCTAAATAATATACTAGGTGTTAATTAAACAAATAAAATTATACTAATATATAGTACTTCACGTGAATATTCAAGATTGACGTGTACTTTGTTATAGAATCTGTCTAAGTTCTTCAATACCTTTAATTTATGTAATAGATGGCGCTATGTGTATTCTCATCTCTATCATACTTGTTCATGCATATGAAGTTGGTATACTCATTTCTTCTTCCAATAAAAGGGACCAAATTACACATGTGTTATTAAAAGCAAAAACCACACCTGCGATATGAAAAATAAGTACACAATTAACCTTTAACAAAAATTTTAAAAAATATTCTCTAAGAAGCTACAAAATAAATTATATATGAAATATTTACTAATAAATATTATAATAACTATTTTGTTAATTAAAAATGATATTATATATAGGCCATGAGTTTCTTTGCCTTTGTAATTCGATGTTCTAAATTCTAAAAACACATTACGTAATTTGGGCATATTTTCTTCACCAAGGCAACATCTATGGTTAACACCTAATAAAAATAAAACAAGAACTCTTTTGCTAATTAGGCATAAAAAAGGGATGGATTTGCAGTTATATTCGTGACAGAGAGGAGAAGAACCAGGCCAGCAGTTAAATGTAGCTAGTTAGGTACTTAGGTTAGGTCAAGCTGTCAAGCTTATATATATTCTTTGGGTTTTTATTATTTAAATATTTCTAATAATATGATCGTTGTCACCTTTTTAATCTGGTATGATAGACGTGTGAATGTAACGGGATTTAAAATTTGACATGTAGTACAATACGAGAAAGAATATTTCTTCAAATGTGGCAAGGATTAGATAAAACGTACGTACCAAGAATATATGCACCAAATCTTTGGAGAGTAGTCCGCAAATATGTCGATCTGTCACATGCACCCATCAATCATGTATGCAATTACATAATGGTTTATTCAGTAGATTGTGTTAAGTTACTCTATTAGTTCAATGATTAGTTCATGAATTTCATATATGGCTAGGGTTACTTTTATGCAACTACTGTGTTTATCCGGACTGAGCTAGCTAAATATTCGTAGGATTTTTGTGTGGTAGATGTGAACGAAACCAGTTTTCTTTCGCTGCAGGTTCAGTCATATTTTTAAAACGGAAAAATCATTATTGGTCGTTTTGTGCGTTGTCTTCCAATCTTTAAAATGGTGCACGTTACCCGCCTCTTACCTTAATTTTTGAAAGTTTGTTGCACCCTGTCACTCTATTTTGGTCTTATTTCGTCTAGGTTACAATACACCGAGAAATCGATACAATGGTGTCTGACTTAACCAAAATAATGCTATCCTATTACAATGAACGGACTAGCTTGGTCCGAAACACCTATTACACATAAGAAGATATAAGATGACGGGAAAAATCCCTAAATGGCCAAGTTGAGGGAACAGTCAAACATGACTGATTCGATGCTCTTTGATTGTCGAATTGAGGGCGTTAGATACTTATAATTTCGGACTGAACTTGGGATCGTGCTAAGCTGCCTACATATCCCATTGAGGGAATCAAGCCGAACGTAGTTCATTTATCTCTTTTGAGTTGCCTCTATTGGGTCGACCCTTGGTAGGGCTGCTTGGTTCTGTATTGCGCGACATCACGGTTTTGATTATTTCTCTTTAATGGTTGGTCGGAATCTTGATCCGCTTCTTGATTATGGACCCTGAGTCATGTAGCTTTCAGGGCATATATGGGTTTGATCTATGTGAGTATCGAATCATTTGGATTTGATCTATCAATATCGAACTAGTGAAATTCGAGACTGCATAGCGCGACTTCACGGTTTCGATCATATCTCTTTGTTGGATGATCGAAACCTCGATCCGCTTCTTGATTCGGGACCCTGACTCGTGTAGCTTTCAGAGAATATATGGGTTCGATCTATATGAGTATCGAACTGACTTAGTTCGATCGATGATAGATCGAACTGACTTCAGTTCGATCTATCAATGTCGAATCAACATGGATTCGATCTAAGGCTTCTTCGTCTGTCCCCCTTGCTTGTGAAGAGTGAGGGGGTATATATAGGCATGATTAGAGGGGCTTAAAGGCAATTTTGGGCTTGGATCGAATTTAGGAAGTTCGATCGAACTCACGAAATTCGATCTACTGTTAGTATCGAATTGCGCAAATTCGATACTAACCTGCGCGTCTCTACTATTTTGAGCATAACTTTCTCTTTGGATCTCCGAATTGTATTCCGCTTGTTGAGTTGCAATATAGACTCATGTGGCTTTCCAATGACATATTACTCAATGTCTAATTTGATATAAAGATATAATGGTGAACCAAATACTGCTAAAGTAACTTTACCTTTAAGCATTTTCGGCACTTATCGGTCAGTTTCGCGCCATCGTGGCTTCTTCTTGACATGACACATTATGTCACACCATTTAGTCCTCCAGTTTGGAGTGTAATTTTAGAACATAAGTATACTTAAAACTATAATGAAGTGCTAGAGTCGTTTCGCAAGTTTTGGAGTGATTAATGTCATTATGCATCAGTGTAGCCTACCGAATAAGCCTACATCATATAGTCCCTCCATTTGGGAGTCAGTCTTGATTAAAGAGCGGATGCCAAATTATAAAAATGTTGCGTGTCTTCAAAATACACTCCTTATTTGGGAGCCGTGATCCGGAGGATCGGTTGCCAAATAACTTTTATCTGGTTTAATGCGATGCATGCACTTGTGTGCTAGTGATCTGCTTTATGAACGTCGCGCCATGGGTAGTGATCTAGTTTTCACTTACCTTAAGGAGTTGTTTTGACTAAATGTCCACGATAGGTCGATCTGTGATGTTCGATCCATGATAGGTTGAATCTGACGATGACTGATTTAGGTGGATTTGATACAGGGTATCTCGGATTGGCCTATATCGAATCTGAAGTGTATCGAGTTGAGGGAATTCGATCTAAGCTGTATCGAATCAGGTATGTTTGATACAACGAGTACTGAGTGGTCCAATATCGAATCTTGGTCCTTCGATCTATAAGTGTATCGAATTGGTGTCCTTCGATGTTGGACTGAGTAGAGCTGTTGAGTATCGAATCGGTTCGCTCCGATCGAATTGCGAGTATCAAATGTAGAGACCTAGATCGAATGATGAGTATCAAATGCTAAGGATTCGATCTTGAGTAGGTTCGAGCTAGTCTTGAATGTGCCTTCAGAATATTAGAGGACGGAGTATTTATAATCCCTGTTCTGCGGGCCCCAGTGGTAGTTGGAAAAAGTGCATCGGATTGGGATGATTCGATCGATCTCTTAGATCGAATCTAAGTCGTTCGATGCTCGTTCAACATTGAATTTATCATGTTTGATGTACAATTTCAATGGGCCTTGAAGATCTGATTTCGTTATGTTGCAAATCATGCCCCCGATTGGGATGCAGGGTCTGAAAGGCGTGGATCTCAAACATACTACCTCAGATCTATCGAGTTGGGCTTTAAATCATGTTCGAAATGTCTCTTTTTATTTGCGTTTGTTATGACACATAATTAATGTGTATCATTTTTTAATGTTGGTGTTGCATTCGAATGAGTTTTGTTCGATTTTGCAATGGTTTGCCTGCTTGTTTGGCTCGTTTTCGTTGCTTTTTTTTTCAATTGTTGTTATCGCATTTTACTTTATTTTGACAATTCGAACGCCATTCCACACTTTTGGAGGGTTGTATGCTTTCTCTTTAGTTAATCGCTGTGCGTGGTCACTATGTCTTCCCACTCCTTCATTGGATATTTTATATGATCATATCCATCATGACATCCTTGCTTCTCTGTGGTCGTATGGTTATCATCCGTCTTTTTAGATTAGATGTCTACCCACTATATCTTCTTTTAGGGAAATGATTAGCACATGCCGTCTCAGACTTAGTGTGCGCCCCGTTGTCTATTTTCCGAGATTTGCAGTTTTCACATGTCGCTTCGGACATAGTGTCCGTCCCGTTTTCATTTTTCAGGATTTACGATTGGCACTTGTCACTTGGGACAGAACGTTCATCCCGTTTTCTTCATCTCATGGGGTTTTCGGTTAGCACTTGCCATTTTAGGCGAAGTGTCCATCTCTTTGGAGCTCTGTGACTTTTGCGTTGAGCTGAATTCCCGCATACCAGTACTTGCTTTATCATCCTCACTTGCGCAACACGAACGTGTGTACTACGCTGGTAGCTCTTTGTTTGTCTCTTGAACGATATGAGAAATTGAGACTGTGTGCAACTTCCAAGTATTTTTGTTTCTCGACGATGGAGTAAATGTATATTAGCCTTTCTGCGGCGACTTGGTCACTCAGAAGTTTATCCGTTTTGGTTCATAGTCTGCTCGATTCTTTTTATCTGTCTGGTGCATACCCTTTTTGGCTTCTTAGGAGCCAATGGAATGATTAGCCACAAGCCGCAAGTCTGAGAAGACTGCTAGGCGCTCTACTCTTAAGGAGCTCTCCATTGAGTAAAGTTATTCGCATAATACAATTTTGCAGGTACTTCTGGAGTCAAACGTTGTTGACTTTGAAAGGTTGATGGTTTAGATAACACATGGTCCTGCCATTAAGCGCCTCGACTGAGCGAGAGGTCATCTTGACGAAGGTCTTCGATTTGCCTTTATCTAGGTCAAATACGATGAAAAGAGGCGAAGCTATGCCAATATGTGAATCACGAGGCTCTGGCATAAATATCTATTATGCAATTTCAATTTTTGACTATCCGGAATTGTGTCGCTACTGTTTGGATATTTTGTTGCATTCTTGTTCAATGATTGATCACGTTTTATTTATGGAACTTTGTGTTGTTACATGTTATTGCTCTTTGACGTTGATGGCTAATTCGACTAATGGATATATGCACCTCTTGAGGTGATAATCCTTTTATAGTAGTCTAAATATGCACTCATTTGGGCAGATTTTCATCGTACCAAACTAGATAGTTGCCCGCGCTGCTGCTTTGGACACGTTCTCATTGTATTACGATAATTAGATGTTTATCGTGTTGTTTTGGGTAGATTTGCATCGTACCATGCTAGGTAGATGTAACTAATTTTCCATGTGAAATCTATTGCCATATCCAGCCTTTCAGGCATATGGATATGTTGTTTGCATCATGCTTTTGCCAGCATATGTCTATCCTTTTGTGGTTTTTGGTTTGGTTTTTACCACGATGGGCCGATGTCCATTTTCGATATATTTCATATTTTCATCTGACCGCTTCGGGCCAATATTTTATTTTTCAACTGGCCGCACTGGGCCAATATTTCATTTGAATTTATCTGACCATTTTGGGCCAATATTTCATTTTTGAGACTTTAGGTTTGGATCTTATCTTGTCGGGTTGATGCTCTTGGTGCCGCTTTGGACAAGTTTACTTCGTACCACTTCGGGTAGGTTTGCATCGTACCACTTTGGGTAGACGTTTTGGTGCCACTTTGGATACGTTTGTCGTACCGCTTCGGGTAGACGTTCTGGACACGTTTGTTTTGTACCGAAGGGAAATGTAATTGCATTGCCCGAAGGTTGGGCGCAAGCGGATGAACTTGTGCTTACAGAGGATCAGATTTAGGAAAATGTGCTAATTTCGCTCGTTCAGCGGGTCTTGTCCTTTTTGAAATTTTTGCATGTCACTTCTGTAACGGTTCTCTTATGAATCTGATTTTGTGGCTTGATATCATAGTCTTTTGTTACATGCTTTACTGTATAGTTTACCGTATCATTGACTAAAATCAATTTTTTCCTCAATCACATTTTGTCTATTTTTAATTGCATATCCATTTAATGCATTGCATTCTTTTATGGAACCTTTTGCATTGACTATGCTTTTAGGGTGTTGCCTTCCGCGTGTGGCTACTTAAGGTTTAATGTGGTTTTTACATGACGTTTTTGCCGTGCATGAGGGGTGAACTTGCGTTCAACTGCTTTTGGGCCAATCGTACCTCTGTTATGACGCTTTTGCGGTGCACGAGGGGTGAACGTTGCGTTCGACAACTTTTGGGCAACCGTACCTCCGTCATGACGCTTTGCTGTGCATGAGTGGTGAATTTTTGCATTCGGCCTCTTTGGGTAATCATACCTCCGTCATGACACTTTGCGGTGTTCTTGGAGTGAGCTTTGCATTCGGCCTTTTTGGGAAATTATACCCCCATCATGAAACTTTGCGGTGTTCTTGGGATGAGCTTTGCATTCGACCTCTTTGGGCAATCATACCTCTGTCATGATGCCTTGCGGTGTTCTTGGGATGAGCTTTGCATTCGGCCTCTTTGGCAATCATACCTTCTTCATGAAGCTTTGCGGTGCTTGAGGGGTGGTTTTTTTTTTGCGTTCAACCACTTTGGACCAAACGTACCTCAGTCATGACGCTTTGCGGTGCATGAGGGGTGGATTTTTTTTTTTTTGTGTTCAACCACTTTGGGCCAAACGTACCTCCGCCATGACTCTTTGCGGTGCATGAGGGGTGATTTTATGTGTTCGACCGCTATGGGCCAAACGTACCTTCGTTATGACGCTTTGCGATGCATGAGGGGTTAAGTCTTGTTGCTGAACTCCTTGGTTCCTCATTTGGGGTTTTTAGCATCATTTGTATAAGACTCCACCTGCGCCGTTCACTTAGATAGATACATTTAATAATCTGGAAAAGGCTGGGCTCAGTTTCTTACCGAGGTGCCTACGTTTCCTAGTCTTTGCATGTGACTCAAGCCTTCACAGTTCATACAATTTATTAGCTTCTGATCTCAATTGTTTTGACTCCTATGCATAATAACGCCTAAAATGTTGCACATTCCTAGGTCGCTTTAGCTTTTCACCCTGCATAGTCTCTAAGTAATAATACCCTCGCGAACTGGCTTGTATGATCTTGAAGGCCCCCTCCCATTTTGGTTCAAATTTTCCGATGTGTTGTTTTGCTGCTCCGCTTCTGAGTACCACATCTCCTACCTCAAAATTTCAGAATTGGACTCTTTTGTCGTAGCTTTTAGCCATTGCTGCTTTGAAAGCTACAGTGCGTTGGTACGCATCTTCCCTTGTTGTGCCTATTATGTCCAGATCCATCCATATGACGTAAGCGGGCTGATTGTTCGGGATCATAGTCGTGAATCCTGCGTGTCGGCATTCCTATTTTGGTAGGCAGAGCAGCCTCAGTGCCGTAAACAAGAATGAAATGTGTTTCACCCGTCGATGTTCTCGGGGCTGTCCTATATGCCCATAATATTCATTTGAGCTCATTTGGCCAGGTTTTTCCAGTGTCTTTCATCCTCCTCTCGAGGTAATTTTTCAATGTCTTGTTGGTGGATTCCATTTGTCCATTCTACAGTGAATTGTGTGCCATTGTCCAAATGTTCAACATTGAGCCCCAACGACAGTATAATTCCTGCTATAACCGCTTCATACTCGGCGTCATTTTTGGTCACCATGTAGTTCAGACTAATGGCGAATTCGAATTCTCTGCGATCTGGAGATAAGAGGTAAATCTCAACGCCTCCTCCATGACTGGTGGCAGATCCATCTGTATGTAGTTTTTATGTGGTGGTGGCACTGCTGGTTCCTGTTTGGTCTGATAATCAATGCAATCCAACCTTCGATACCACATAAGGGTGAGATTCTTCCATATCACATAAGGGTAAGACAAAAGATGACACTATTCAGAGTGTAGTTGTTTGTCCCCGCAGAGAAAGCGTCTCTCAGTCGTTGCGTGTAATAAGATAAGGCACACGTCTTCTTAGAAATCTGTCAGTTTTTAAACAAAAATGTAAATGATTAACGTATAGGATTGGGATTGAAGAATCCCTAATCTTTCTTCCGATGATGTTAGTTTTCTTGGTTGAATCGTGGATTTCATTATTGCTCTTACCACCACTCATTGTTTTCTTAGGACCGAATTTCATATTGTCAACTCCGTAGTTGTTTTCCGATCTCGATATAGCTACTGGGACTCTTCACGATTCTTTTCCCATTGATCCATTCCATTTCTTTGCCATTTTACGTAAACAGACTCTTAAGTGTAAACGAAATGGTGTTCCCACAGACGACGCCAATATTTTGGTCTTATTTCGTCTAGGTTACAATACACCGAGAAATCGATACAATGGGGCCTGACTTAACCAAAATAATGCTATCCTATTACAATGAATGGACCAGCTTGATCCAGAACACCTATTACACATAAGGAGATATAAGATGACGGGAAAAATAGAACGTGACTGATTCGATGCTCTTTGATTATCGAATTGAGGGCGTTAGATACTAATGATTTCAGACTGAACTTGGGATTGTGCCAAGCTGCCTACATATCCCATTGAGAGAATTAAGCCGAACATAGTTCATTTATCTCTTTTGAATTGCCTCGATTGGGTCGACCTCTGGTAGAGCTGCTTGGTTCACTTGGTTCTGCATTGCGCGATCTCACGGTTTTGATCATGTCTCTTTAATGGTTGGTCGGAATCTCGATCCGCTTCTTGATTATGGACCCTGACTCATGTAGATTTCAGGGCATATATGGGTTTGATCTATGTGAGTATCGAATCATTTGGATTCGATCTATCAATATCCAATCAATGAAATTCGAGTCTGCATAGCGCGACTTCACGGTTTTGATCATATCTCTTTGTTGAATGATCGAAACCTTGATCCGCTTCTTGATTCGGGACCCTGACTCGTGTAACTTTCAGGGAATATATGGGTTAGAATAATATGAGTATTGAACTGACTTGGTTCGATCGTTGATAGATAGAACTGGCTTCAGTTCGATCTATCAATGTCGAATCGACATGGATTCGATCTAAGGCTTCTCCGTCCGTCCCCCTTTCTTGTGAGGAGTGAGGGGGGTATATATAGGCATGATTTGGGGCTTAAAGTTAATTTTAGTCTTGGATCGAATTGAGGTGGTTCGATCGAACTCACGAAATTTGATCTACTTTTAGTATCGAATTGCGCAAATTCGATACTAACCTGCGGAGCTCTACTATTTTGAGCATAACTTTCTCTCTAGATCTCTGAATTGCATTCCTCTTGTTGCGTTGCAACCTAGACTCATGTGGCTTTCCAATGACATATTACTCAATGTCTATTTCGCTATAAAGATATAATGGTGAACCAAATATTGCTAAGGTAAATTTACCTTTAAGCCTTTTCGACACTTATCGGGCAGTTTCGCGCCATCGTGGCTTCTTCTTGACATGACACATTATGTCACACCACACTCATTAGCCGATCAAAAACAACACATCGCGTCTATATTCTAGCATTAGGGGCAAAGTGCAAATTTTCTAATCATAAATTTAACTCTATGTTTTATAACTTATACAAATACACCCTAATTTTCTCAAATTTCATGAAAAATATCATCTTCTCCGATGCAGTCAAGAAAGCGTTAAAGTTCATGAAAGAATTGGATCATCCCAAGATTAAATGTTAATTTTGACTTGTGATTAGTCTAATTGCATCAGAAATGGTCCAACAAACAATAGTCATTATTGTAAGCAACAATGAGCGGGTTCACTTTTTGATCAAATTTCATGGTTTAGGCCCCGAAAGGCCACTTTTGTCGTTTTTAGTACGTAATTTTTGTTTTAGCTATATATTTTTCTACAGAACTCGGAATCGCATTCCGCTTGGTGGAGCGTGTTCTACTTGATTAGCACTTTTATTTTTTCCATTTATTTTTATTTTTTCTATTTTTGAAACAAAAAACGTTTTTAAGTATTTTTAATATTATTATTATTTTAGGGTATATATTATGTGTAACCCTAAAAAACACTCAGTTGATAATTGAATAAAATTTTGGGAAAAAATCCATTAACCCCCTACACTTTTGCTCGTTTTTTACTTTACCGCCTGAACTTTAAATTTTATCACTTAACCCTCCAAACTTTGCTATTCATATCACGTTACTCTAATCTGCATAATTAAGCAAAAAAATAAGGGCAAAATGGACATTTCGGTGAAAAATTAATATTTTTATTTTTAATTAGTATTATTAAATGCAGATGTTATCTTCTTCTACTTAACCACCACCACGGCCGCCGCCGCCACCACCACCACCATTTTCTTTTTATACTTTTTCTTTTTTCTCCACCTCCACCTCCTCTCCTCCCCACCACCACCACCACCATTTTTTATTTTTTCTTTAAAACAATAACCTCTAAAACTGGTAATTTACAAAGATAACTAACTAATTAGATATTGAATTTTTATATAGTCCCACGAAATTCGAACACATAAAATAAAGGTAAATATTGAGGTTATTGTTTTGAAGAAAAAAAGAAAATGGTGGTGGTGTTGATGGGGAGGAGAGGAGGGAAAGAGAGAAAAAAGAAAAAAAAGAAAATGGTGGTGGTGGGTGGGGGAGGAGAGGAGGCGGAGAAAAAAGAAAAAAAATGGTGGTAGTGGTGGTGGAGAGGAGGGGGAGTGAAAAGTGGAAAAAAAATGGTGGTGGTGTTGGTGGGGGAGGAGAGGAGAGGGATAGAAAAATGGGAAAAAAAATGGTGGTGGTATTGTGGTGGCTGGTGGGTGGGGGAAGAGAGGAGGGGGTGACAAAAAAGAAAATGGTGGTGGGTAGTGGTGGTGGCGGCGGCCATGGTGGTGGTCAAGAAGAAGAAGATGATATTTTTTATTTAATAATACTAATCAAAATAAAATAAAATTTTAAATTATATTTATCTCATTTATAATAAAAATATCATTTTTCTAGCAAAAATATCAATTTTACCCTTATTTTTTGATTAATTATACAGATTAGAGTAACATGACATGATTAGCGAAGTTTGAGGGGTTAAGCGATAAAATCTGAAGTTCAGGGGGTGAAGTGAAAAACGGACAAAAGTATAGGGGGTTAACTGATTTTTCCCCTAATTTTTAGAGTTTCTCTCTTGCGTCAAATTCTCGATATTCTACGTGGATTAACGAGCTTTGATTCTTGTATGTTATTCCAATATTTCTTATAAGATCCACTACGTCATTCTCCAAATCAAAATTTGTAAAACATTATTATCCTCCCATTAAATATTTGTTACTACACACAAAATTTTTTCTCACCTTCACCTCCACAAATCAACCCGATAAAAAAAAGAACGATAAAAGCCAACTTTATGAAAAATAGCAAGTATGCCATTCAACACGATCAAAAGCATTAATAAGATCAACCTTTATAGCCATGAAAAAATTAGGACCCCCTTTTTTTAGTTAAGATAATGCATAAGTTCATGAACAATGATTTTGTTATCTTGGATGTGTCTTCCAGCACTAAAGCTCTGAATGGGGAGGAGAGACAAAACGATCAAGGCTTGGGTTTAAATGATCAGCCAAGATATTAGATAGATATATATATATATATCACATTGTACAGGCTGATCGGTACGTATTGATCAATTCTACTGGCATTCTCATTTTTAGGGATAAGAGTTATGAGCGTGGGATAAGAGTTATGAGCCTGGTTGTTTTCATAAAAAATCCCAAACAGTGTGAATTACATCTTTACCTATGATGGACCAGTGAGGTTCAAAGAACAAAGGAGTAAGCCCATCAGGACCATGACTGATGTTTGAATCCATATTAGGTAGGACTTTTTAAGCAGGGGAAGGAATAGTGCAAAGGATCAAATTGTCTTCATTGGTGAACAAATATTGGATCAGATTATTAAGGCCATCAAGGAAGGGAACATGGACATACATATTGAATTCTGGATTTAAACAAGTTCGTAAAGTAAAACTGGAAAGTGCCTCCAATATCACTCTAGAAGAAGAGAGAATAATTTGATTCATTTGAATGAAATGAATCCGACTTGTTTTACCCCGTAATATAGTAAACAAACGAAAGAACCTAATGTTAGCATCTCCCCCTTTAATTCTTTTGATTTTGGATTTCTGGTGTGATATGGGCATTTCCCGCATATTGGGCCAGGAAAAAACCAGGCCCATTTTGGAGCATATCAGGGATAACTTTCGATGTCATATCGATAATCATCACCGATATGTTACTGTGGTCCCCGGATCCCGAGGTCTATAAATACGCGGTGCCCAGATCCCAAAACAAGCAATTATTATCCCTCAGCTACCACTCGCCATATCGAAATACATCACCGATGTTACTTTCGATGTCTCATTCGATATCGTGACTACAACACACGCCTGTGACACGTCATACCACCTCATCACCGATCTCACATCGGGGGTCATCCGCGACATCACATCGAAGGAGATCACCGACGTCCGTTCGATCTATTACCGATATTCCTCTCTCATCCAAGCATCGAAGCGTTGGTCCGAAGTGTTCCGGACCAAGCCTACACGAGACACGTAGTGTAGGTCTGATTTGAGATAGGCTCGTTGTATTGCCAGACTACTCATTTGTAATCGACACTTGCATATATATATATATATATATATATAAAATGATCTATCGCCAAATCAGTGGCACCGTCTGTGGGAACACCAGTTCTCGGACAAGGACGCCGAGATGCAAGGAAGGAGGACCCGATCCGAACTTAGTGGAGTGGTGACTAGGAGCGGCATGATGGAGAACACGCAAACCCCACAACACGACTGACCGAGAACAGACAGTGGCTCGAGCCGAGATGGAGTTCCCTCCTCCACAAGTGCAACGAAGGCGCGGGCCCGAGAGG
Organism: Linaria vulgaris; assembly: GCA_948329865.1. NCBI lineage: Eukaryota > Viridiplantae > Streptophyta > Magnoliopsida > Lamiales > Plantaginaceae > Linaria > Linaria vulgaris. Next base: position 5,207,474 of record OX415249.1, on the reverse strand, counting down.
CCGCCGCGAGCCGCAAATGCAGGTCCGACCCTTGTTGCACCAAGTGCGGCAGAACTCGAGACTGAGGGCCCGCCCATCGAGAACCACCCAGCAGACATTCCAATGACCGAGGCGCCAAATGCGGATTTTCCCGGCCTGGAGGAGACAATGCCCGCGGGACAAAATGCCTTTCACCCCGCCGCCATAACCCCGAAAATGCAAGCGCAGATCAACGCCTCCGTAAAAGCGGCACTGGATTCCACTTTGGAGACCCTGCTCCCACGACTGGCGGAGCAAAGGACTAAGGACATTCGGGCAAGGCCCCGTGAATCCGGAGCGGATAAGAGAAGGGAAAGGCAAGGGTACGACGAACATGAGGATACATGGGACTCTTTCAGGGAGATATCGCCCGCTGCTTACGACAGGGCTGAAAGACGGGACCCCGGGACCTTAGATCGAGAGATCTCAAGAAGGATGGAACAGCTAGATCGCGAGAGAGCGGAATTGTCGAGTAAGGGGAAAGGTTGAAGTAGGACCCCATTCTCGGATGAGATAGAGGCCGAGGTATTGCAAAGAGGGGACAAGATCCCAGTAATCAAGCCATACGACGGAAGAGGTGATCCTAAGGATTATCTCCATCAGGTCGATAGCATCCTGAACCTGCACAACTACTTGAGAAACATAAAGGCAAAGATCATGTCCACCACTTTAACGGGCGCTGCACTGGATTGGTTCGCTAGACTGGAGGCCAGATCCATAACAGACTACGAGCAGCTAAGGGATAAATTTGAGAACCAATTCTCTAGCCAGAAAAGAATGAAGACCAACCTGCTACACCTCGGTGCTGTGCTGCAAAGGGAAAGGGAGAACCTCATGGACTATATGAAGAGGTTCAATGATGAATTGTTGAAGGTGGACGAGCCACATGGCGGGTAGGTCATGATGATGCTATTTAAAGGTACGACCCATCGTAGGTTCGCCCGGGAGCTGATCAGATTGACTGAACCCACCATAGCACATATCAACATGCTTGCAAACCAAATGGTCTACGAAGACGAAATGATGGCGACGCGTCAGAGTTCGTTTTCCAGCAGGAACGCAGACAGAGACCGCAACAGGGAAAGGCCCCCAAGGATGTACACCTCGTTAAATAGAGGCATTCTGGAGGTGATGGCCGTGGCGAAAAGAAACAGATGGTTGACGGAACCCAAGCCATTGAATGAGACTTCCGGGATGAAGTCATCAGGCAAATACTGCGCGTACCACCGCCAACCTGGACACAGGACGGAGGATTGCACACATCTGAGGAATGAAATCGAAAGATTGATCAAAGAAGGGAAACTGGTCGAGTTTGTCAGGAGCGCCAGAGAGGATGCTAGAGGAGCAGAACGTTCCTCATCCCCTAGAAGAGATTATTCGCCCGGAAGAGGAACGCAGAAGATGCTTGAGGCACCCGAAGAGAGAGGGAGGACCATAGTGAATGCCCCAAGCAGAGGCGTTATAAATGTGATCAACGGGGGAGGCTTCGGAGCTGACACGGCTCACGGCCGAGAAACCATAACGCGAAGATTCCAATGTGGAGCCTATGTTGGGTACACCAACGCAATCATGCCGGAAGCGTACTTGGAGCAGAAGATCTCCTTCACCAAGAAAGACTTGGAGCAGCTTAGTCCATTGGCCTTGACTGCAGGGAAGCTAGATTGCCCACTGATTATCACGATTAATGTGGATGGCTATCAGGTGCATAAAGTGTTGGTGGGTAGCGGGAGCTCCGCAAACCTGATATTCTCAAAGGCCTACGAACAGATGGGGATAGCCCCGGACCGGCTAAAGCCGGTATCCACCCCGTTGACCGGATTTGGTGGAGCTGAAGTAGTGCCGATGGGACAAGTTATATTGCCCACCATGTTTGGCAGAAGCCCACGCACCCGGGTCACACCGATAAAATACACGATTGTCGACACTCCGTTTCCCTACCACGCCATTATTGGCCGACCGGCGCTCAACCAGATCAGGGCAGTGGTCTCTACTTATTATCAAAAGATTAAATTCCCGACGCCTCAAGGAGTTGGTGAGATTATAGGTGACCAGGTACAGGGATGGATGTGCTATGTGGACTCGCTGAAGCACCCAAGAATCAGAAGGAGACAGGAAATACAAGTCCCACACCAAGAACACATTCCGCGCACGGAGTGATCGCCATGAGGAGCAAACAGAACAATATTTTAAATTTCAGTAGTTTTTAAATTATGCTTGAACATTTGAAACATTGCCACATTGTGGGTTGGTATGTAAACTTAAAACAAGGGGAACTACGCCGGTCTGATTCCCCACTCAACGAGATACGTAGGCGGGTTAGGTTTACCTAGCCCTCGACCGTTATCTCTTATTTAGCCCCTTCGTAGGTCGGCATGTAACTTAAGACAAGGGGAACTACGCCGGTCTGATTCCCCATACAATGGGATACGTAGGCGGGTTAGGTTTACCTAGCCTTCGACCGTTATCCTTTATTACCTTTTTATTTGTTGCTTAGCGCAATCTCATATTTCATGCAGGGATATGTCCTAAGCGGACATTATAGAAGTGCAGAAAATGGCACAAAGAATTGGGGAAGGTTCCCCTAGATATATGTTTAGCACACCTCCCTCTTACAGGTACATGGCCAAAAGGATCGCCCATTACTATATCCGAAAAGGACATAGAGTATATTTAAAGGGTGATTCAGGGGGCATTGCCCCAGATTATTCAATATTTTCTATTCAAACAGGTACAACAGGTACAAACAGGTACAACAGGCGCGATAGAGCACAATGAAAACACTGTCTCTCGTATGAACTGATATTTCCACATTGTGGGAACATCCCGCAGATAACACATGCACATCATTTTGTGCTTCCGTATTAGCGTTTACATCGAAATTTTGTCTTGTCTATGCTGTTTTACAGGGCTCAATGACCTACATATTAAATGACGACAGAGTCACCAAGAGACATAGTCAAAAAGACAACGATAAGGCCCGCCTACGCCACAAAAATATCCCCTGTGATAACGGGGTCGATCAAAAACAATTCAACGGTAGTGGGATCCCTGTGATAACGGGACACATCCCTACCCACAAAAATATCCCCTGTGATAACGGGGTCGATCAAAAACAATTCAACGGTAGTGGGATCCCTGTGATAATGGGACGCATCCCTACCCACAAAAATATCCCCTGTGATAACGGGGTCGATAAAAAACAATTCAACGGTAAGGGGACCCCTGTGATAACGGGACGCATCCCTACCCACAAAAATATCCCCTGTGATAACGGGGTCGATCAAAAACAATTCAACGGTAGTGGGACCCCTGTGATAACGGGACGCATCCCTACCCACAAAAATATCTCCTGTGATAACGAGGTCGATCATAAAAATTTCAACGGTAGCGGGTTCCCTGTGATAACGGGATGCGCCCCTACCCACAAGGAAAATATCCCCTGTGATAATGGGGTCGACTCAAGAAACAATTCCCCGTGATAACGAGGTCGATTCAAGAAAAAACTCCCTGTGATAACGAGGTCGATTCAAGAAAAAATTCCCTGTGATAACGGGGTCGATCCAAGAAGAAGCTCCCTGTGATAACGGGGTCAGTCCAAGAAAAATCCCCTGTGATAACGGGGTCAATTCAAGAAAAAATTCCCTGTGATAACGGGGTCAATCCAAGAAGAAACTCCCTGTGATAACGAGGTTAGTCCAAGAAAAAATCCCCTGTGATAACGGGGTCGATTCAAGAAAAATTCCCATAAAATTACGTTAGGTGAAGAGCCTATTGGGTGAAACCCCCATAAATCAAGCTAGGTGAAGAGCTTATTGGGTGGAAATCCCATAAAATTACGTTAGGTGAAGAGCTTATTGGGTGAAAATCCCATAAATCAAGCTAGGTGAAGAGCCTATTGGGTGGAAATCCTATAAAATTATGTTAGGTGAAGAGCCTATTGGATGAAAATCCCATAAATCAAGCTAGGTGAAGAGCCTATTGGGTGGAAATCCCATAAAATTACGTTAGGTGAAGAGCCTATTGGGTGAAAATCCCATAAATCAAGCTAGGTGAAGAGCCTATTGAGTGGAAATCCCATAAATTACGTTAGGTGAAGAGCCTATTGGGTGAAAATCCCATAAATCAAGCTAGGTGAATAGCCTATTGGGTGGAAATCCCATAACATTACGTTAGGTGAAGAGCCTATTGGGTGAAAATTCCATAAAGTAAACTAGGTGAAGAGGCAGGTTCTATGGGCCCCTAACCACAAGAAGAATATACCCTGTAACAATGCGGTCAATCCTAAACACAGGAACAGTGGCAGCTTACACACGTTTCTACCAACACCAAGGAAATTCTAATCAGTCCTTGATTGACAACAGACAGATTGAACAGATCTCATCAAATACGAGAACGAAATGACTGCGCTTCAGACATCGGAATACTACATATTCCACCATCATGACAATAAAAGAAAACCGACAAATTATCAGACAACAAGGCCACGAAGAGTCACATACTATGAAATCAACAGAGAGATAGATATTCATTTACAGAAACATGAATCAAAGATAGTCTGGAAAGGGATAAAGTCAAATTACAATGAAGGCAGTAAATAGCTACTCCCACGAGGACCCTTTAGTCTTTCTCTCCACGACCTCGGAAAACACGTCAGGGTCAGTCGGATTTTCTTCCATCTCATCTAGGCCGCCAATCGGCAGATCATTATGATCATGCTTTGGGTTCAGCCCACTCAACTCGAGGGAGTCCTTGAAACCGTCGTTTCTCAACACTTGCCCCATGCAATCATGAAAGACTGTGTCCCGAGTCTTCAAAATTAAATTTCGGAAGCTCGAGCTTTCCATGAACTTCTCCGCCCCAACCCGGAGAAGATCAGGACGACGTTCCTACAAATTGAACTCTATTAAATACAAGAGCACAAAAAATGGAAACAGATATCGTACACAAGATACATACCAAGTCTAACGGAGCTAATCGGGCAGTGGAGAGCTCCGATGAGAGACGTTCATTAGCAGCCTTCACCGCCGCCACCTCAGCCTTCAGTGATTCCAGCTCTTTATTGGCCGCAAATTCATGCACCTTTCCTTGATCGAGCTCAGTCACTACTATTTTTAAGTTGCCCTTCAACAAATCGTACTCCCCCCGGAGCACACGACATGTCTTCAGTGCATCCTCTTTTTCAGCCTCTAACCTCTCCAACACCATGGGGTTGAATTCTCCCATCTTCAAGATATCAGCCTCAAGCTCAGCAGCAACAGCGTCAGGGTCACCCTTGGACTCGCGAATGGTCTTCAGACACGAGACCGCCAGCTTGGCCGTCTGCACAATACAATACATAACATTATGCTAAACATTCAAATGAAAACAATCAAGGACGTGCTTAGGCACGTACACTTTGGAACATGTGAGTGCTGCGACGTATGTTCTGGGCCCGCTCAAATTCTGAAAGCACCCGCACATTCACAGGCAGAGGAAAAGCCCGCATCATGCCCCGCACAACGTCTGCTTCAGGAAATTCTACTAATTTGGAGGGTTTGACCGCACCCGCCTTCCAAGGGCCAGAACTCGAAGATGAGTGACCACTATGGACAGTCCCCTCACGAGACCTTTTATTACCTGCTATCCTAGTCAGGTCAACGGCAAGTTTTGTAACCAGAATCCCAGGAAAAATAGGGGCACGACCCCCCAATATCGAGGGTTCCCGCAATGGCCCCTTACCCTTGTCGGTCATGCCTGAAACGACCGCCTTTCCCTTGTCACTAATAGGATCCGGGCGTGAAGAACTCGATCCCACTATGAAAGGCGCATCCGCAAAATCACCCAAATTGACATGGGTATTCGATTTCGAACCTCCAACGTCCCTGGTCAAATGAGCGTTGGCCAACGATTCAGAACGTGGAGCGACATACTCACCAGAAGGAGACTCCGCAACTTGTCTCTCTATCGCCTCAGCCCCGTCAGGTCGAGGAAGCACACCCTCCCGATTCGAGGCAAACACTTCGAAGAGGCTGGCCGCACCATCTGGGCCTCCTACCACGTCAAGGATGTCCTGGCTAAGTGACCCAATCATTGTAGGAACATTGTTAAAATGTTCTTCATTAACGTGTTCAGGCACTACAGTGCTAAAGGGAGGTCGCTCGACTCCCGACTCCTCTGCTCGAAACTCAACGGCTGCATTATTCAGGTCAAAGCTTGACGCAGACTTTATTTCAGGCTCCACCGCGACGGCCGCCATTTCTGCAGCTTTCTGAGCGTCACGATCGGCTTGAAGTTTCAGCATCAATTGTCTGAATCCCATTCTAACGAAGAATTTCAGAAAAAGGTAATGAACCTGCAGAATAGTCAGGGTATCAGCAGGAGAAAATAATAATAACTCACTCAAGTATCAGGCGAGATCGAAAACACACATCGGGGAATAGATCGAATACAATTACCAATATACTTACCAATGTGGTTACGCTAGGCGACAGAGAAAACACAGAAAACTATGAACCTCAGAGTCTCCTACAAGCCCTACTTATAGATGGAGGCCTCAGCTACATCGAAATATACTTTCGACATCATATCGAATATGAATTTCGACATCATGTCGAAGATGAGACCCGACATCTTACCCTACTACGCGAAGAGCCGCGAGAATATAACAACAACCCTGGCAACCCCATCACAATTTTCAAGGAACCCAAATACCAAGGAAACTAGAATTCAAACGAGGACCTCAAACTCGGCGTTCATCACAAGTGCACTCCCCACAAGTTTGATCTCCGTCATTTGAACTGGCGGGATGAAGGGTACAGGTAACACATAAATTTTAAAATTAAATTTGCGAATCCTTATCTCTAAGATAAGAATCCCCAAATTGGGGGACTACATGATATGGGCATTTCCCGCATATTGGGCCAGGCCCAAACCAGGCCCATTTTGGAGCATATCGGGGATAACTTTCGATGTCATATCGGTAATCATCACCGATATGTTACTGTGGTCCCCGGATCCCGAGGTCTATAAATACGCGGTGCCCGGATCCCAAAACAAGCAATTATTATCCCTCAGGTACCACTCGCCATATCGAAATACATCACCGATGTTACTTTCGATGTCTCATTCGATATCGTGACTACAACACACGCCTGTGACACGTCATACCACCTCATCACCGATCTCACATCGGGGGTCATCCCCGACATCACATCGAAGGCGATCACCGACGTCCGTTCGATCTATTACCGATATTCCTCTCCCATCCAAGCATCGAAGCGTTGGTCCGAGGTGTTCCGGACCAAGCCTACACGAGACACGTAGTATAGGTCTGATTTGAGATAGGCTCGTTGTATTGCCAGACTACTCATTTGTAATCGACACTTGCATATATATATAAAACGATCTATCGCCAAATCATGGTGCCAGAGAGTTTTACTTTTCCTCCTCAAATCATCAAATTCAAGTTGGAGAAAATTTTGTTTAAGCTTCACATCTGCTGTGAATGGCTGCCCTTGAAGATCATCAATGAGTTTGACAATATATTTCATGTTAGTAAAGCAGTTACCAAAATGAGAGATGTTCCAACTTATCAGAGATTCTTGATTGTTGTTACTGTCAATTTCTTCCAAAATAACAAAGGATTTTGGGTTAAAATATTTTAAGTGTCTAGTAACTGTGATTTCTTCAAGGATTAATCCCTGTTTCGGTGAGTTTGTGTCCATGACAAGTTGAGTTTGGTTGGAGATGGGAGGTTCATGTTTAGATTTGAAAGTGCAAAGTGTTTCGTCAATGTTAGATCAACATTGTAGCTGCAATGTTAGGATAACATTGAATACATGAACACTGCACATTCGGGATTTATTGCTATAATTGTGTTTTGCCTTTATTCACTTACTAACTTAGTTCCACGAGTTGTAGTTGGTATTTGTATGTGCTCCAGATCTAGGGACTTCAAGGATTAATCTATTTCCTTAAAGAGAAGTTGCCATTCAATGAGAAGTTTCCAAAGAAGAACTTTCCATAATTAAAGAAGGAAAGATGTGTGCATTGCAATGGAAAGATCAAGGTGTGTGAATTGCAAGAAGGAAAGAAGATTACTTGCAGTAGGATTCTTTCCATAGAAGACTACAAGATGGAGAAGGCTACTTTCCTTAGAAGACTTCAAGTCAAACAAGGAAACCTTTCCATTGAAGACTTCAAGTTGGACAAGAAAACCTTTTCCTATTGAAGGAGACTTGCCTTGAACGAAATTAGAGTCACACAAAGAGATCTAATCCCAACCAAAAACGTGCACAACATGTCTTGAACATCAAGGAAGACTATATTATAAATAGGCATGTTGGGTATCAAGAAAAAGTCACGAAGACAAGAACGAAAATATCTTGTGAGGGAATTATTATAGTCGAATGTCTTTGTCTTGTTTTGCAAAGTTTGTGAATTATCAAATTAAGTATAGATTTAGGTTTAAGGAGGGAATTCTTGTCTGCTTTATTGAGTTCGATCAATTCGAGAGTGAGGAGCTTGAGAGTTGAGAGAAACATCCTTTTTAAAACCTTTTGGTTATTTCGCCCACGGCTCGGAAGATCATATTAATATTTGATCTTCTTAAAATTACATCTACTTGTGTTCTTTACTTTTCGGCTGCGTTATATTCTATATCAAGTAGATTTGTGCTAATGTTAACTGATGTTAAACGAATGTTAAGATAACATCAATAGTTGAGTGTTAGCATAACATTGGGAGCATAGTATCAAGTCCCGATCCAACAATTTCAATTGGCGTCAGAGCCAAGCACCTACTTCACTGGTGTTTGGATTTGATACTAAAGGATGGACAATAGGAATTCGAACAACAACATATGGCTTGTCTTGGATGGATCCAACTATTATTATTGGAAAATCAGAATTTGTGCGCTCATTAAATCATTCGGTTGGTGAGCTTGGAAGACAATGATCGAAGGGTATGCAGTTCCTATATGTACTCCAGGTGAAGATCATTAGGTCTTTCCGAAGCCAAAATCAGAGTGGACTCAAACTGAGATAAGTAACGCTTTCTTTAATGAAAAAGCCCTAAATACCTTATTTAGTTTGGTTGATTATCACATTTTAAGTTAATTAAAAATTGTTCAACTGCAAAGCATGCTTGGGATATCTTACATAATCATTGTGAAGGTGATGTATGCACTAAAAAGACTAAGCTGCACATGTTTTTGAGCAAATCTGATAATTTAACGATGGGGGAAGACGAAAGCATTACTGCTTATTTTGAGAAACTCATGGAAATTGCTTATGAAATTCAGAACTTAGGAGATCTCGTGTCTAATAAGAAACTGGTGTATGAAGCTGTGAGTACTCTATCAAAGAAATCTGAGGTGATTGCTATGTAAGAAGCTAGGAATATGGACACTTTAGACTTTCATACTCTACTTTACACACTGAAAGAATTTGAGATGAATCTTGAAAAAGTAGATGATGAAGAAAACATTTAAGCTTTTAATGAAAATGTGATTGAAAAGTTTAATAAGCTTAGACTAAGTGACAAAAATATTATTGCTGATTTAAAGAAAGATTTCTTGGAAAAGATGAACAAATATTCTTTTAAACCTATTCTTCATGAGGATGCACATCTCAGACAGACTCAATGCTATGAATGTAAAGGTTGGGGCCATTTTGCTTATCAATGTACTAACAACCTTATAACAAAAGGAAATTCTAACTGGGTTTGTATAGATGATAATGATGAGACATGTTTTGAAGAATATGCTGATGGACATGTGCCAACAAGTGAAGAATTCAGACAGCAGTGTTGACTACAAATGTGGATTGGACTGGCAATGTTAGGATGGAGTGTCAAGCCACATTGAAACACAATGTTTGCTCAACACCCAGACAGCTCGATGTTGTGATAACATCCATAAGACAACATCAGTCCATGAGATTTTCTTTGACGATTGGGATGAAACCATTTGTTTAGACAACTCTGAATGTTTGATTTCTGATTTTGATGAATTTGATGACGATTCTGACTTTGAGTATTTGCATGATTCTGTAGGTTTGGAAGATGATTACTTCTTTGAAGTGGAACTAAGTCAAGAAGAGTTTCTTGAAGAACCAAAAATCATCTACCAAGACCTACTCAAGGAGAAGAACAAGTTGAGTGGATTTGAGAAGGCTATGGAAGAGAATGAAAGCTTGAAGGCTACAATCACTCAACTTGAGGTTAGTTTGGACAGAAAAGATGCCAAGATAACATCTAAGCTAGAAATTGCCAAACATACCATTGCCAAGAGGAATATAGGTACTTACAAACTTGATGAAGGTTTATGTTTAGGCAATGCTGGTAATTATGGTTTAGGATATCAAAGTCAAGTTACTCACTCCACTGTTATGTTGAATCCAATATCCCTGGTTTTGAAAAAAGGAAATGTATTTTCTGAGAAATCTAAGAAAACAACCTATATTTGTAAATACCCTTTTCAACATGGACACCTTAAAGCATATTGTTATAAATACAAAAAGTCTCTTAAAAAGAAAACAGTTGAACGTAATAGGGATTCATTCAGTGTTGATTCTGGTGTTAAGCCAACACTGAAATCTGGACATTCCAATGTTGATACTGGTTATTCCATTGTTGTCTCAACATTCGGTTCCAACATTGCTGAATAGAATAGTGAGATAAGGTACACTAGACTTTGGGTGTCTAAAATTAAGATTTTTTGCAATATTGTATTTTGTCATTTGCATACTATCCTTGCAGGTAAGTGGTACTCTGATGGTGGATGATTGAGGCATATGACTGGATATAAATCTGATTTGAAGGATTGTGCACCACTAACCACTAGAACTTTCACATATGAAGATGGAAGTAAAGGAAGAACCATTGACAATGAAGTGCTAAATGTTGATGGATTCCCATACTTGAAGGATGCGATGTTGTTAGGATTCTGTGAAAACCATATAAGCATCAGTCAATTGTGTGATGATGACTTATTGGTAATGTATAATAAGGATTATTGTAAAGCATCTGATAGTGCATTGGTGTGTGTTTTGACAGGTAAAAGGTTTGAAGACAACTACTTGGTGATGAATTAAGTGAATTGCCTTCAAGCAAAGGTGGACAATGCAGTTTCCAAGAACAAGAGACTTGGACACATGCACTACAAGAATCTAAGCAAGGTGCTGAAACTTGAAACCGTAAGAGGTATTCTCAATCTCTCAGGTACTGGTAAGTTCGTCTGTGATGATTGATTGAAAGGTAAGGTGGCCAAAACTTCTCATAATCCAATCCAAGTGGATGAACAGGTTACAAGTACCTCTAATTGCTTTCTACAAATTCATATGGATCTCTTGGGTCTTATTGAAGTAAGTAGAGTTGGGGGTAAATAATATGATTGTGTGATTATGAATGATTTTTCTGGATGTACTGTGATCAAATATTTCAAAGAAAATTCAGAAGCTCTTTATACCTTTAGAACATTGCATGCTAGTATTGATAACTTACATGGTGCTTCTTTTGGTAATATTTTTTCTAATGATGGTAGAGAATTTGAAAATATATCATTCTCTTACTTATTTGTGTTTAATGAAAATCTTCATGAATTCTCTACGCCCATGAGTCCCTACGAGATGACGAAAAAGAAGAAACATGATCTTGCTCATTTTCATGAATTTGAATGTGTTTGCTATATTTTAAATGATAAAGATTTTTTGAGCAAATATGATCCAAAAAGTGAATAATGTATCGTTGATGGCTATTCTTTGAACAATACTGCTATTAGAATGTTTGATCCAAGATTGGATATTATTCATCTGTAAATGTGGTTTTTGATGATTTGCCAAGTGTTGCAGGTAATGTAGAGGCTGATGTGCCAAGTCTACTAGATTCGGATGTTGAGCCAACATTGACTCCATACTGTGTTATCCCAACACCACATGCAAATCCAGAACCTGTACATGAACCTGAACCAACAGCTGATGTTGTGCCAACATCAACTAGTCCTGATGTTGACACAACATTCAACCAGTCAAACTTATACTATGAAAAGGTTAAATTTCAAGATGTATGAAGGGATACAACTGATAGGATTCAGATGGATCATCCTACATCTCAGGGTATTGTTCAAATCATTAATGACATCAAAACACACAACACAAAAAGGGTAAATTATAGAGATATGATAATGTTGAGTGTTTACATGCCTGCCACATGTTCTGATTATTGTTTAGCTCAAAGATTTGTTGATGACATTGTCTTTGTTTATGCTAACAAGTTTACTTTAGACAAGTTTGTTGAGGATTTGATAGATATATTAGAGATGAGCATGATTGGTGAATAGGATTTCTTCTTGGTGAGAAGATTCAGTTTGGAGGAGTCAAAATCAAGCAAGACTCAAATGTCTCCTACTTTGACGATTGGAAAAAGGTGACACAAGATTGCTATATCTATCCATTACTCGCCCATATATTATGAACTCGATTTGTGTATGTGTTTGTGCCAGGCATTACGCTGAATCTAAACCTTTTCACTTTATTGCTGTGAAGCGAATACTGAAATATATATCTAGTACTGTAGACTTAGGCATTTGGTATACACATAATGCAAATACAAACCTTGTTGGTTTTGATTCTGACTGGGCTGGAGATTTAGCTAATAGAACATCTACATGTGGGGGTTGTTTTTATTTGGAAAATAATCCCTTTTCATGTTATAGCAAGAAACATAAATGTGTGTCACTATCAACTGTTGAATATATTGCAGGTTGCAGCTGTGTTAGCTATCTTATATGGTTTAAACACATGTTGCATGATTATGGGATAAAAAGTGACACATTGTTGTTGTTTAGCGATAACCTTAGTGCCATTAGCATATCAAGAAATCTGGTGCATCATTCTAGAACAAAACATATGTTTTTATGCATCATTTCTTGATAGAACTAGTAGATGAAAAGATTATAAACATTGATCACTTAAAGACCGACAATCAGTTAGCCGATTTGTTTAATATGTCATTAGATAGCGAGAGGTTCTTCAATTTGTGGAAGACTCTCGGCTTGAATGTTCTGTGATTCATTGTTGCATTCTGGTGCTGCCATAACACTACTGGCTAACACCGTAGTCTGTTTGTGGTGCATAGGATTGCTTTAGATTTTTTATGTTTGATTTCTGTTTCTGTTTTTGTTTGTCTTCATGAATGTTTGTCATAATTGGTTTGTGTGGTTAAACTCTGTGATTGACTAAACATTTTGCTGACAGATTCACATCTCTAATTTGTAAAGTAAAAACTCTAATGTTGGTCTGAGGTTGTTAACTTCACATCAGGAGAAGCTGGTGTACACAAAGTTCACTACTTTGATGTTTATTCAGTCGTGACTTATCCATGTTAAGTTTGATACAGGGCATGTGAAGAAGCTGGGGCTCATGATGTTGGTAGCTTCAGTGATATTCAGTTGTACTTATTTACATGTTTCTATTATTTTTGGTTAAGGACCACATGATGGTGATCCTTTCTACTCGAATGTTTGAGGTTTCGATTCCCTTACATTTAGTAGCACTGATCACTTGGTGTTATATCTTGAATGCGGGTTGGTAAACAAGTATATATGAGGAATTGGGGTGTTGGGGTATATGATAAATGTATTTCCACCATTCAAGTCCTTTGTACTTGCTTAATCTGCTGCCGATAATAGTGTTGCCCTCATTCAGCGCTGTCATTATCCTTTTTTACAACCTTCAGCTTTTGTTTCATAAGAGTTAGTGATAATAATGAAGATTTGATGTAATGTGATATGTTGCTGGTCTGTAGAAGTTTTCACAAGTGTTTACCATCTTCCAATGTTGACTTAACATTCTACATTCTGAATTTCATTTAGGCCTGCATTCATTCATTTTTTTCTTGATGTGTCTGTGTCGGTTTGGGCTTAAGAGGGAGAAATAGTTATGTTCTCATGTGAAGGCATATATTTTGGGTAGTTCGGCTGCGGGACACACTACGTTGTCTCTTCTTATAACATAGAAGTAGATTAACTCCTTTAATTTACTTCATACCCAAAATGTTGGATTTGTTAACTAACTCTCCTTTCCATGTACAAGTCTGATATATCTGTGGCACTAACTTGCTAATATGTCTTAAGTTTCAAATATGTGTTTTCATATCTAGTTCATGCTTTTACTTAAAAGTATCTTGAGGGTAAGCCCAATACCTCCACATTTACAAGAACCTATGTTAGTTCAACATGTGTCAATGTTGTGCCAACATCAGTCTGGTTATGACTTATAAGTTTTTTTCGTGAATTGCTCTGGTCATGTGAGAAGTAAACTCGGTGTCACTTGTTGTCTCAATAGGCGGTGATTATGCATGATTCATTTTAAGAAACCGCCCATTACTTCTTGTCACTTATGATTTTGAATTTCTAATATCTATGTGCCCAATTCTCTGAAATACTAAGAATTTTCACTTGCAATTATTTTGAAATCCTTGGCATGTATCTCTGATCTTGATTATGTGGCCCTTGGTATGGAGAATCAAGAATATAACCCCACCTATGCTCCTGTAGTTCTTTCTCGTAGGTACAACACTCGTTCCAGACATTGTTTCGAAGACAAAACAAGTTAAAACCGAGGAACATGGTGTTGTTGATGTTGTTACTTCAAACACAGTTGAGGAGACAATGCTTGAGGAACATTTTGCAGAGAAGAATGAATTAATTCAGGGGGACAACACTTCAGTTAGGGGATAGAGTAATGTGGGTAATAATGGTGGTTTTGTCACTGGTTTCTATAAACTCTTATGCAGGTACATTCTGGTTTCAATGTTAAAACAACATTGATGAAATAATACTTTCTGGATTCAATGTTAAGTTAACATTGTGAAAGTTAGATGTTATGAGAACATTGAGAATTGTCAATGTTATGCCAACATTGAGTTGGACTGGTTTGTATTAATGGGGAGCAGTGTTTTGCCACTTGTGCTAATAAAGAAAAAGAGATGTTGATGATGCTGGTTAATTGTAAGGTGATAAGGAGAATGAGAAAGAAAAGGAGGACATAGAGGTTGAGAATGAAGATGAAGTGGTGAAGAAGATAAAGATGGTTCTGAGAAAAAGGATTAGGAAACTGAGAATGGTGATGATAAAACCGAGTTGATCAAGAGGATAAGGAAGAAGGTTATGAGAAGTCTGATGATGTTGAGTCTGAGCTAGATGTTATGACAATATCGTCGGAGAACAATGTTGACTCAACATCAGAGGTAACACTGAGGTGATATCTATAATTGAGGCTAACTTTAATTTCCTTTGGGGGGAGATAAGACTGTGGCTATGGAGGATTTTAAGAAACAGAGGATGATAGAGTTCATAGAGAGAAAAATGGAAATAGTCGCTAAAGAAGAGCTATATAACTTTATCCTATGAAGTGATTCGTTAAAGTTTTGCTTTCCTCACAAAAAGGGAGAGAAGTAAGCCATTTTATCTTCATGTCTATTCTACTGGTTTTGCAATTCTTATATAGCTAATGTTTTCTTAGTTATGCTTATAATTGTGATGTTTAACTTCTTGTGTATTCTTGTTAGTATCTTAAAGCTATTTGGTTAATAGTGTCATATTAAGGGAGAGTAGCTTAAGATATTAATGATGTCGTGTTGTTAGAGCACTGTGCATAATATGAATTGTGAATAGGTTTGATTTTTGTGTAGAAAGGCAAAATGGGGGAGATTAAAAGTGCAAAGTGTTTGGTCAATGTTAGATCAACATTGTAGCTGCAATGTTAGGATAACATTGAATTCAGGAATACTGCACATTCGGGATTTATCGCTATAATTATGTTTTGTCTTTATTTACTTACTAACTTAGTTCCACGAGTTGTAGGTGGTATTTGTATGTGCGCCACGTCTAGAATCTTCAAGGATTGATCTATTTCCTTAAAGAAAAGTTGCCATTCAATGAGAAGTTTTCAAAGAAGAACTTTCCACAATTAAAGAAGGAAAGATGTGTGCGCTGCAAAGGAAAGATCAAGGCTTGTGAATTGGAAGGAGGAAAGAAGATTATTTGCAGTAGGATTCTTTCCATAGAAGACTACAAGATGGAAAAGGATTCTTTCCATAGAAAACTACAAGATGGAGAAGTATCCTTTCCTTTGAAGATTTCAAGTCAAACAAGGAAATCTTTCCATTGAAGACTTCAAGTTGGACACGGAAACCTCTCCCTATTGAAGGAGACTTGCCATGAACGAAATTAGAGGCATACAAGGAGATCTAATAGCAACCAAAAACATGCACACTATGTCTTGAACATCAAGCAAGACTACATTATAAATAGGCATGTTGGGCATCAAGAAAAAGACACGAAAACAAGAGCAAAAATATCCCGTGAGGAAATTATTATAGTCGAGTGTCTTTGTCTTATTTTTCAAAGTTTGTGAATTATAAAATTAAGTATAGCTTTAGATTTAAGAAGAGAATTCTTGTCTGCTTTGTTGAGTTAGATCAATTCGAGATTGAGGAGCTTGAGAGTTGAGAGAAACATCTTTGTTAAAACCTTTTGGTTATTTTGCCTACTGCTCGAAAGATCATATTAATATATAATCTTCTTAAAATTACATCTAGTTGTGTTTTTAACTTTTCCGCTGCGTTATATTCTATATCAAGTAGATTTGCGCTAACGTTAACTGATATTAAACGGATGTTAAGATAACATCGAGAGTCCAATGTTAGCATAACATTAGAAGCATAGTATCAAGTCCCGATCCAACAATTTCAAGATTTAAGAAAATGGATATGGATTGAGTTAAGAGATTCTTCAAGAGGTCTAGATCTGAAAAGAGGTTTTTTATTGACTCCCGAATAGGATATCTTGTCCAGGTTCCCTTTAGAATCATAACGACTCTTTTTAGTGTCTGGTTCTAAAACTGAAGGACTTATGGATTTAGTCCTATGGATAGTTGGAGTTAACAGAAGATTTAAAATGTTTTGGAGGTTTTGGGTTACAGAGAAGCTGCAAAGACATTGGGAGAGAGGTTTCTAGAACATATTCAAAGCTTTTGTCATTAAGATTTGAGGGAATTATCTGAAGGTTTGGGTTGTAGCTTTCTAGATTATCTATGTCTTTTGAGGTTATTGGTTCATTTGGAGTTGGGTTTGGCTAGGAGTAAGAGGGATTATTAAAGGACAAGTTTGGGGATTCTAGGTTTATATATTGATGAGTCAAAGATGCAGCTGCTTAGGAGGAGGGTTCAAAGGTGCTTATTGGTGGAGGTTTTGGGTGGTCTAGGTTATTTTCGGCTTTGAGCCATGGACCAAACACACATGAAAGAGAGGAAGAATACAAATCAAAAATTTGGTTACCAACCTTTGATTTGCGTTCGAGATAACCAACAGTATACCAGAATATTCCCAACCTTTCATACTGGATGTTGATCGTTAGCTACTCTCACCATGCAGTGAACTAATATAGGTTTATAAGTATACATTTTGCGTTTTAGACAGATCTACTTCGTCGCAGATTTTATCTTTCGGTCCGAGAATGAGAATTATGAGGTTCCCATTGAAGTTTCATGGAGCTTGCCTTAAGATTCTTTCAACCACCATATTTTTGTCGATGTGGTTGATTTCACTTATGTTTCTGATGCCACATGTAAAAAGAAGAGCGCTTTTGTGACGACCGCGCCCCATGAGCCATGCTTCGATCCGAGTTGGTTCAGTGGTGGCCAACCACTTTACCCAATCCAGACTAAAGCGCAACTCATAGAAAGGGGTCTCACTTGTTCATGATCAAAACCATACACGTTTTATAAGTTATATTTTGATATA
Organism: Linaria vulgaris; assembly: GCA_948329865.1. Taxonomy (NCBI): domain Eukaryota; kingdom Viridiplantae; phylum Streptophyta; class Magnoliopsida; order Lamiales; family Plantaginaceae; genus Linaria; species Linaria vulgaris. The sequence goes on along the minus strand of OX415249.1, from coordinate 5,189,675 downwards.
TACAACGGAAGTCTTGGTATTACAAATAATGTGACTATTTTAATGGTTATGCACTAATGACAAAACACGAATATTCCAAAATGCACGCTTGAACAATTATTCACTTGGTCCATGCTGCCATGTTGATTTCCTCCTGAGGAATGGACAGAAGAAACGAGGAATAAGTCTTTAATGACTTAGTGAGATTCATATAAAACAACTGGTAATGCAAGAATTAACTGTGATCAACTGGATACATTTCGGGAGTGATCTTACCGGTAGAAACAGTTCAACTAGACAATTTGATGTAGCAATGGTACTGAAGTTTCCATAGAATAGTTAATGAACTTGTGCTTAACAATAAACAAATCCAGCCTTATGACTTCTACTATTCTACCTTATACCTCCCGACGAGGAGCGACCTCGCAAACAATCAAGAGACATGCTCGAGTACATGTCGATCCAGCACGCGGGTTACAGCCAACTCCTGACTGTAAGCGGTGCCTAGATAGATGGGTATCAAGGAAAATTACTTAAACCGACAGTCCTTACTGCCCGGCAGTAACTCGACTCAATCCCTGAGCCCAACTTCCCAATGGCGTCCCCGTGGGTATAACAAATAAACAATCGAGCTAGTAAATCGGATAATATCCGTTGCTCATTGAGCTACATGTCCCGAACATAGTTCGTTGCTCTTTGCACAATTCAAGAACCAAGAGATGAGATTATAATATTGGAGAATTATCATGATTATGAATAGATATGATAAATAATAAATGATTGGATATAATTAGTGATGAGTAAGAAAATTATGTTATGAGATGAGATGCCAAACATGATTATGATGAAATATAGGTTGTTCGAGGTTTGGTAACGAAATATAGGTTATCGGAAGAATCAAATTAAACTTTTTTGATTCTTGTTTAATAATAACCGAGAGTTTATTAGGTTTTTTTTTTTTTTTTTTTTTTTTTTTTTTTTTTTTTACGTTTCACACATTATAATAACTATATAGATAAAAGAAGACTACTCAAATAAATGTCTTATTATCCAAGATGCAATAGTTCAATTGAACTTACATAATAGTAGTAAACTCATACCAAGAGCAAGAAATAGAAAAGGTATTGCGAATCCTAAAAATACAATAGCAAAATCAAATGATGTTTCTTCATCATTTTGAAAAAAAATAAAAATAAAAATAACAAAATTACAACAAGAATTACTTGAACCAAATGATCCATTTTTGGTAGAAAGAAGATAGATGAAGATGAGTGTGTGTTTTGTAGTATAAAAATGATGTATTTATAGAAGGAGATATGGCTATTATAGCCGTTTATAACCGTTGGGAGAATTTTTTTTTAATGGTATGATGATTAGGACAAAAATTAAGATTAGAAATATGTGACTTATTTGTGTAAAATATGTTTGTGTTTTTGAAATCTTAAAATAAAGGTTTTAACTAACGATCATAATATAGAGAAATTAGATTTTTTTTAATATTCTTAGAATTTTGAGTACTAAAATTTTTAATCCAAAATAATTTTTTTTCGATAAATCATGCTAATTAAAAAAATAACTATCACAAAGAACTCGAGTAATTTTAATTGTAACATAATATAGAAGTTTTTATGATTTATTATTACTATTGATATTATCATTATTTTGGAAATTTTGTATTCAAATGAATAAATTTGGATACTTAGACAAAACACGGGAGGAAAATAAGGTGAAATAATTTTTCCTTATAAGTGCATGCACGTATTTTAAGAATTATGCATATATTTAGTTTTTAAATAAAATTTAGACGGTCACAAACACACACACACACACACATATATATATATATATATATATACATATATATTATTCTCAATAGGCACAAATAATAGATGATGGGGTACAACGATATGAATGCGTTTTCTTAGATTGGTAAATGTCATATCATCAAAGATGGATTGTAGGGGAAGTTGCTTATAAAAGATGGATTGTTGGAGACGCTATTTATTTAATTATTATTTTTGAAGATGTTGTATTAATATTGTTTCAAAAGCTTCATCGGTACGCCTACTATGTTTTCTTATAAATAGCGGTTTTATGATGTCGAAGATCACACATTAACACATACCACATTATCAGGAAGAAAAAAAAATCTGAGATGGAAAAACCTTCAATTCGAGAAATAAAATCTATTTGTGTCTTTTGTGGGTCTAGTTTTGGAAAAGATCCTGAGTTTCTAGAGGTAGCAAGTAGTCTGGGAACACATTGGCAAAGAGAAACATAAAGCTGGTCTACGGAGGAGGAAGTTTAGGGCTAATGGAGTGTGTAGCAAAAAGCGCATTTTCTATAGGTGGTAAAGTGTTAGGAATCATACCAAACGCCTTAGCGGACATGAATCTCGGTGGTCCAATCATAGGTGAAGAGCTAATTGTACCTACCATGCATGAAAGAATAGCGACTATGTTGTATAATTCTGATGCATTTATACCATTACCTGGGGGCTTAGGAACACTAGAAGAGATTTCTTGCATAGCTTCATGGGCTCAATTAAACATGCATAAAAAACCTATAGGGTTGTATAATGTTGATGATTTATACAACGGGTTGTTGTCTTTTCTAGATCATTGTGTGGAGCAGGAGTTTATGAAGCCGTCGGCTCATGAAATTTTCATCTCTGCATATACTGCAAATGACCTGATTGACAATCTTAAAGCATATGTACCAAAAGTAGATCCCATATCGTCACAAATTCAAGGGAAAACAAGTAGTGACAATAGTCGTGGTAAGAAACGTGCTTTAGATGTAGATACGACACTCCAATTGTAACTCTTTTATGTGTTTGATGTAAAAATATATGTTTAATCTATATGAATATTTTAGTGAAAACATCTTTGAGTCATTAATGTTTGTCAATTTTTTTCTTACCAATGGCACTGATACCATACTGTGACGACTGCGCCCCACGAGCCATGCTTCGATCCGAGTTGGTTCAGTAGTGGCCAACCACTTTACCTAATCCAGACTAAAGCGCAACTCATAGAAAGAGGCCTCACTTGTTCAGGATCAAAACCATACACGTTTTATAAGTTATATTTTGATATATACAACGGAAGTCTTGGTATTACAAATAATGTGACTATTTTAATGGTTATCCACTAATGACAAAACACGAATATTCCAAAATGCACGCTTGAACAATTATTCACTTAGTCCATGCTGCCATGTTGATTTTCTCCTGAGGAATGGATAGAAGAAACAAGGAATAAGTCTTTAATGACTTAGTGAGATTCATATAAAACAACTAGTAATGCAAGAATTAACTGTGATCTACTGAATACATTTTGGGAGTGATCTTACCGGTAGAAACAGTTCAACTAGACAATTTGATGTAGCAATGGTACTTGAGTTTTCATAGAATAGTTAATGAACTTGTGCTTAACAACAAACAAATCCAGCCTTATGACTTCTACTATTCTACCTTATACCTCCCGACGAGGAGCGACCTCGCAAACAATCAAGAGACATGCTCGAGTACATGTCGATCCAGCACGCGGGTTACAGCCAACTCCTGACTGCAAGCGGTGCCTAGATAGATGGGTATTAAGGAAAATTACTTAAACCGACAGTCCTTACTGCCCGGCAGTAACTCGACTCAATCCCTGAGCCCAACTTCCCAAAGGCGTCCCAATGGGTATAACAAATAAACAATCAAGCTAGTAAACCAGATAATATCCGTTGCTCCTTGAGCTAAATGTCCCGAACATTGTTCGTTACTCTTTGCACAATTCAAGAACCAAGAGATGAGATTATAATATTGGAGAATTATCATGATTATGAATAGATATGATAAATAATAAATGATTGGATATAATTAGTGATGAGTAAGAAAATTATGTTATGAGATGAGATGCCAAACATGATTATGATGAAATATAGGTTGTTCGAGGTTTGGTAACGAAGTAGTGGCTTTTCTGTCCAAGTTCCTCAGGGCCAGATGCCAAACGGGGCTAGAACAAATCAGAAATGGAACCTCACCTTAACTCGTACGGGGAACCTTGATGGCGTTGATTAGTTCGTCAAACCTTTAACAAATTTAAATAATATTAATCAACTAAATTTATAATTCACCACAATAACTATTAGTACTTTTTCTTCAATTCTCATGTTGGTGAAATTGAAAACGTTCTTCTTAAGAATGCTAGTTATAATGTAAATCTTGGTAAATAACACATAAGCTTAATTTATGTCATTACACAAAACATGCAAATCTTAGATGATGAATGTAAAGAAAAACATATTACTTAACTAACTATAGGAAAACACATCTTTTAAGTCTTTAGTCAACTCCAAACTTTTAATAACCACACACTAAATTATACGAAATAACACCTTAAAAGGTATAACTTAGTCATTTATTACTTTATTTTACATAGTAAGTGTAAACCTATGGAGAAAAATTAAGGCCATCGGAACTTAGGTCCATCGAGGGACAAGCAAAATGTTCACCATCGAGAGAACAAATAAAATATTTATCATCGGAAGATAAGTTACTTCTCGATAACTTTATCTCCGATGGCGCACGGATTACTACACTCACAGAGCATCCGACGCTAAAGGCACTACCAGTCTTGGATGACTCTACGATGCCTAATAATCGCCGATGCTTTAGCCAGTGAACAATCCTAAGGAACATGAACACGATAAATACGTTCCCCCTAATGGATGTCTACTATAATGATATTTCAGGGTATATATCCTAACGACCCGATGGGGAGACATCCCGATGGCACAACAATAACAAAATTACTCGATGGCACCATTACGGGCAGAATAATTCGATGGCAGTCAATCCGAGGGCAAAGAAGTTCGTCCGAAGGCAAACAAGAGAAACTCTTCTAGAACAATAACCAAGTGTCACCCTTCGAGATATTCTTGCCATGCAAAGACCAGGTGTCATCATCAATATCATGAATCAGCCCCAAATTAACCAGGTGTCAACCTTGCTCGTGATGCATCAACACAAGAAGAGTTGGGTGGCCGTATTATAGACAGTTCAGTTAGCATGTAAACATTTTTCATCTGCCACCCAATATGGGGCATGCAATCGAAAGAGGGATATAAATACTCTCCTTTAGTAAAGAAAGTGGGAGGCAGATCTTTCGGAAGGAAAAGACATATTCTCAATTTTGCCTGTAAACTAAGAAAAATATTGATACCACACCATCTTGCTTTGCTTCCTGCAAAAACTCACTTACTGACTATTTGGGCAAGGCGTTCCTCGAATAAAAGAATATAAAATTACTCCGATGAGTTAACAAATGGCACAGTCTGTGGGAACGCCATAAATTATTGCCTTCGAGTTACGTTAGTAAGAGAGTCTCGACACTTAACATATTCAGAACAAATGGACAGATCAGCCCACTCCGAACATCGGACAGAAAATCACAGTGAGAGTATATATCAAGAATCTACAGAGGGTTCCCCTGGAAACCCCCCGCCACCTAATGCCGACTATATCAATATCCCGAGGACAGTGTTTGAAGATCTACTGGAAGCAGCTTTAAGAAGAGCTCAAGCTAATGAAAGACCCCCTGAACCACAACCTATACTACCCTACAGAGAAAGATATAGGGTGGAAGAGCAAGGATCAAGAATGATGCCAACTCCACAACAAATACCACCACCACAACCAGGGTATCGACAAAAGGGTATCCAGGAGTAATACCTCCACCAGGTAATGGTTTCGAGGATAGAATGCCTCCCTATCGTCCCAACATATTTCCCCATTCAAGCAATGAGCCAGCTCTTTGGGAAATGCTGAATCATCTCCGACGAGAGATGCTCAGCATGAAAAGGGCCATCACACCGGAGGATGAGCCAGTATACCATGGAGCTCCGTTTATTCCGGATATTACAGAAGCTACAATTCCAGCCTATGTAAGAGCGGTTAACCTACCCATGTATTCAGGAGAGAAAGATGGAAAAGACCCGCAGGATCATATCAATCAATATATCGCAACGATGGATTTGCAGTCAGCCCCAGATTTTGCGTTGTGTCGGATATTCCGGGCTACACCGACAGTAAGAGCACAATCGTGGTTCACACATATATCACCGGGCACCATATCTAGTTTCTCCCAACTAGCTAGTCTATCCGTACGACAGTTTGCCTGTAATAGACGATATCCAAAGTCAGCATGCCATTTATTTACCATAAAACAACAAAAAGATGAATCCTTGAGAGATTTCATGAAACGCTTCTCTGATGAAGTGTTGGATGTTCCAAATGTTGGCCCGACCATGATAGCAGACATTCTTGCCCAGGGGTTACAGTCGGGGAATTTCTTCCGATATCTGGTAGGAAATCGAGTGAAGGACATGAATGAATTAATGCAGAAAGCAGAAACTTATATCTTGATGGAAGAAGCAGAAAAGTCTAAGCTGAAAGCAGAAAGCGCCGATGCCAATGCAAGGCCAAAAGAAAAAGAGGAATCCAAAGGTCTCCCGCCTCGGAGAGACAATCCGGGAGTAGTAAAAAGGCATCTTCAATCGGTACCACTACCAGCCTTGACAATCACTCAATCAGAAGTTTTAAACGTGATGCGAGGAAATAAAGATTTCTCTTGGCCTATGCCAGTAAGACAACCATACAAGAAAAAGGATACATGAAAGTTCTGTAAGTATCATAAGGCATATGGTCACACAACCGATGGTTGCAAGAACCTATGGAACGAAATTCATAGGTTGCTGGACTTAGGATATTTGAGAGATTACATAAGCAATAACAGAGAGGATCAATCGATGGATCGAAAGAAAGCCCGAAGTGAAGAAGGTGAGATTGCTGCTGAACCTCCCTCGAGGAACGGCGAACAAGATGAATTTAATCAACAATTACCACCGCCACCAGATACATATCGAGATAACCCTCCATCAGGGAGAACTATCAACATGATTGAAGGAGGAGATATATCAGTATCCCCTGCTGGAAAAAAGAAGAAATATCTCAAAGAGGCCAGAAAGGTGGGACAAGGAATATCGGTTTGCACAGTGCAAGGAATGAGGTTACCAACAATATCCTTCGGACCTGAAGATCTTCAGGGAATCGTATATCCTCATGAAGACCCACTGGTAATTAAGGCAACCATAATGGGTATTGAGATACAATGAGTCCTCGTGGATACTGGAAGCTCAGTGGACGTATTGTTTACCCCAACTTTCGGAGCGATGGGACTAAAAAGGATACATCTTGATCCCACGGAGATACCTTTGGTAGGCTTCTCAGGAGAAACCAGCCGAGCTTTGGGTACCGTTATACTTCCGATGTCTTGGGGTGAAGGGGCAGTGAGGCGTACTGAGCATGTGAAGTTTTGGGTAGTAGAAGCATCCTCACGAATGTATAATGCTATATGTGGAAGGCCACCTATTCACGCCTTCGAGGCCGTACCCTCTACTCTTTATCTCAAGGTAAAGTTCTGCACAATGTCGGGTATCGGAGAAATCCGAGGCAATCAAATCAAGGCTAGGGAATGTAGTATGAATGCCATACCAACAAGTGTGGAAGAAGAACTTAGTCACCCAGGAAAAAAGCAGAAAATGGAGGAAATACGAGTCCAGTCGGTGGAAGAATTAAAACTGGTAGAACTAGAAGAGGAAAATAAGAAAGTGAAAGTAGGAACATGAATGGGTCTGGCGATTGAAAAAGAAGTCGTTTCCATCCTAAAGGAATACAGACACCTCTTCGCATGGGAAGGAGGCCCACCTAGAAGAATCAGCCCAAGGATATGCCAACATCGCCTCAATGTCAATCCCATCGTCAAACCTATCCGGCAAAAGAAAAGAAACATGGGCCCAGAAAGGAATGGGATTATCAAGTCAGAAATACTACGCCTTCTCGGATTACAGCAAATAAGGGAAGTTATATACCCTGAATGGCTATCCAATGTCGTGTTAGTACCTAAGTCAGGAGGACGATGGCGAATGTGCGTGGATTTTACTAATTTGAACGATGCCTGCCCAAAGGATTGTTACCCCTTACCCAGCATCGACCAGTTGGTAGATTCAACGGCAGGGTGCGCACTATTATCCACGATGGACGATGACCAAGGGTACAATCAGATTCCAATGGCGGAAGAAAATCAAGAGAAAACCAGCTTCATTACTGATGTTGGCACGTATTGCTACATGGTCATACCGTTTGGACTCAAGAACGCCGGTGCCACCTATCAAAGGTTAGCAAATCTGATGTTCTCAGATGTCATCGGAGATATGATGGAAGTTTATGTGGTTGATATGATTGTGAAAAGCAAGAGGGCAGAAGATCATCCGAGAGAATTACGACAAGCTCTGGCCATCATGGATAAATTTGCCATGAAAATAAATCCCAAGAAGTGCTCTTTCGGGATCAGAGGAGGAAAATTCCTAGGATATATGGTAACAGAAAAGGGAATAGAAGTCAACCCAGAAAAAGCCAAAGCCATCGTAGAGATGAAATCCCCTAGAACAATAAAAGAAGTGCAAAGGCTAACAGGAAAGATGGCATCACTCAGCCGATTCATATCACGGTCAGCAGAGAAAGCTCTACCATTCTTTAAAGTGTTAAGGAATGTGAAAGAGTTTCAATGGACTCCCGATTGTGAAGTAGCCTTCGATAGCCTGAAGAATTATCTGGTGAGTCCTCCGCTACTAGTCAAACCTGAGCCTGGAGATAGTTGTTTGTATATTTGTCGGCTGGAGATTAGGCTGTAAGTGCAGTATTGGTGAAGAATGATGGAGGTGATCATCATCCTGTGTACTATGTTAGTAAAACCCTGCAAAGCGCGGAGAAGAATTATGTGCAAACAGAAAAGTTGATATTAGCCCTTGTAGTAGCGGCTAGAAAGTTAAGGTCATACTTCCTAATGTACCATGTGACGATACTCACCAAATATCCGTTAAGATCCATACTCAATCATCTTGAAACATCAGGACGAATGGTAAAATAGGCGATAGAATTAAGCGAGTATAGCCTGTCATACGCTCCACGGCCAGCCATCAAAGCACAGGTTCTGTCTGATTTTGTAGTAGAGATGAAGGAAATGCAAGATGAAAAGATACCCGCACTATGGCATGTGTATGTAGACGGATCATCCGTCGGAACGCATGGAGGAGCAGGAATAGTCCTGAAGAATTACGAGGAAGAAGAAAATCTATGTTTCGTCGTTAGGATTAATTACCCCCTGTCGAACAATGAAGCGGAATACGAAGCCCTCCTGATCGGAATGAGGCTAGCCATGGAAGGGAACATCATTCGAATGGTGGTTCACAGTGATTCACAACTAATATTGCAACATGTGATAGGAGAATTCGAAGTGAAAGAAGAACAATTGAAAGCCTATATCCAAACAGTTCGAAATAGGCAAAAGCTATTTGATGAATTCCAATTGAGACAAATTTCTCGGCTGGAAAACCAAGAAGCAGATGCGTTATCAAAGATAGCAACTCAATATGTGGTCGGAACACGACGGATTACTTTGTTACAAGCTATGGCCTCAGAAAAGAAAGTACCTCATGAGGGCACCAATGCCATCGTGGCCCCGGTGATAGCAGGATGGATGTCGGATATTGTTGCTTACTTAGAGGATCCTACAAAATATTACGATGATGACAAAGAGAGAAAGAGGATAGAGAGGAAAGCAGCGCGTTACTTCATGCATAGAGGAGTGTTGTTTCGACGATGCTACTCTAACCCTCATACTCGATGCCTAAGTGAGCAGGAGGCGATAGGGGTGATAGAAGAAATGCACAAAGGAACATGTGGAAATCACACGCAAGGTGCAAGCATGGCCAATCGCATCATAAGACAAGGGTACTATTGGCCCACGATGGTTCAAGATTGTCAAGAATACGCGCGTAAATGTGCCACGTGCCAAGCCCACGCTTCACAGATCCATCAACCAGCAACCCCATGGGAACCAAGTTTACTAGCATGCCCATTCGCCAAATAGGGGATGGATTTGGTCGGACCTTTGATGCCTAATCCAAGGCAGAAACGATATTTTATAGTGGCAGTAGATTATTTCACAAGATGGGCGGAGGCAGAGCCGATGGCCAGAATTACAGCTGGCGTTGTTATCAATTTCCTGTGGCGAAATATACTATGCCGATTTGGAATTCCTCGATATCTTGTAAGCGATAATGGGCTACAGTTTGAAGATAAGAAGGTAGAAGATTGGTGCAAGCACTAGGAAATTCAACATCATTTTGCTTCCGTCGAATATCCCCAAGGTAACGGGCAAGTTGAGAGGACTAACCGAACCATGCTGAAAAGCATTAAGGCGAGGTTGGATCACCACAAGGAACGATGGGTGGAAGAAATTCCAGGTGTGTTGTGGGCATACCGCACGACTCCTAGCTCCGCCACTGGAGAAACGCCATACAGCATGGCCTACGGTTGTGAAGCCGTAATCCCGCCAGAAATTGTAACGGAAAGTTGGAGAATTCGAGAGTATGAGGAAGTTAGTAACATCTCTAATCTAGCCTTAGCTCTGGATTTGTTGGAAGAAAAGAGGCATCGAGCTTCGATTCGGATGGAGGGGTATAAAGCTCGAATGGCCAGACACTACAACAAGAATGTCAAGTTTAGGACATTCCAAGTTGGAGATCTGGTTCTCAAGCGAGTAGGAGCATCAAAGAATGTTGCTAAATTACAGCCTAAGTGGGAAGGACCATACAAGGTGAACAAAATCATTGGACCCGCTACTTATCAACTAAGTACTCTTGAAGGTATCATGCTTACCCGAACTTGGAATGCATTGAATCTTAGAAAGTATTATGCTTAATGTCTTGTAAATATAATGTAAATATGGGAGTCACACCAGTGTACATGTAAATAAAGTCGTGGTGGAATAAAGATGGCTTCTATTTATATACATGGAATTCGTACATAGTCACAAAACATGATTCATTCCGATACAGCCATCTAACCCGACTACCTTTAATACACACATATAAATATGGCTGAACTCGAATAGGTTCCGAGATGCCTACGTATCCCGGTATAAGGGAATCAAGCCACTCGTAGTTCGATTTACATGTGCGCTCACATACATAATACACGTAAGAAAGGGTTAGTTCTACATAGGATGCTTGCCCTCTCGGATTAAGCAACGACGTTGTTCTTCTAAAAGATCAACGGGATCTATAATAGTTACTGATGGAACTATAGATCTTCGGAGAGGTGCAGAAGGAGCTGTAGTGCTAGAGGAGGTAATAATCTCAAGATCGGGAAGATCCAGGTGTGGAGGAAAACTTGGGAGTGTCCTCACAGCCTCCCGACAGATTTGAAAACCCATCAAAACCATCTCCCGCATCTCCACACGCAAGGTTGCCCTTATTTGTTCCAAACTTGGAGCCGCCAAGGTAGCCTCGGCACGGGTGATCAACATATCTACTTCGTGAGATTTCTCTAAATCCGACAACTTCGTAGCTAGCAAATCCCTTTCGGCCAACAGAGATGATATCAAAGCATCTAAAGTACGGCTTTGACTCAACAAGTTGTTTATACGATCCTCCAATTCTCCGGCACGGTCCCGCTCCAAGGTAACCAGTTGTCTCATATCCAAGATGGTATCTTGGGCATCCTTTAGTAAAGCTTCAAAAACTTCTTGGTCAGAGTCATATTGAGCGTGTAGATTGGCAATTTGGTTACGTGCACTGGTTAAGTCCTTCTCCAGATCGGCTAGGTATCGATACAAGAAACCAGCATTGCTGGAGGGATATGCATGTTGCGAACCAAGGGTATCCGCAATCAAAAACACCTGCAAGAAATAAGAGGAAGTCAAGGAACTAGAAGGAAGGCACAACGAAAAAGAAGCATGAACGTGACGTACCTCACATAAATTGCGGCATAATCTATCTTGGAGAAGATTCATAGGAACAGAGCCAAGAGCTTCACAGTTAGCCTGACTCAACAAGCCGCTTAAGAAGTGCAGGTGGTAAGAAACATCGGAAGTTAGCACATGAAAGCTATCACAAAAATCTCCTGTAGCTACACCACTCGGTCCCTCACCAGAGGGTGGGACCATTCTAGGAGGGGAAGGAATCACATCAACACGGCTTATAGGTGGCACAGTCGTATTATCACCATCTATGACATTGACTGAAGGGCCGTGGGGTGATCGGACGGCTAAGGTCAGGGTGAGAGGAGATGGAGCGTTAAGATCCACATTTAAATCATGTGGGGTAGGGTCCCCAAAGAGCGTGTCAATAGAAGGAACGGCAGAGTTCCACAAAGAATCGGGCTGCGAGACCATCAAAAGGTCATCGGAATCAAGATAAGGATCGGGAGGATCACGCTCGACGGACGAACTCGAACTATCAGAATACACAGAGAAGGAACCCAGAGGGACGAGCATTTCCTCAGGATAACGCCTGATGACGAATCGCTCCATTTCATATCCTAGAGAAACAATTAAAAGTTAATCATCAGAACAAAAAGACGATACCCCTAAAGTAAGTAAGTAGATCGACTTACGAAAAGCAGGGTTTGAGTGCAAGGGCATCGGAGGAATATTCAGTTGTTCTACGCCGTGTTGTAAACCAGCCATAGTTAGAACTGACGAGTTCGCCAGAATAGAGCACACGTCATAACTACCCAAAAACAGGCCAGTGGAAGTTAGATACGCTTTTTCTCGCACCGCAGTCTCAGGACGAGGGATCACGTACCCCAAACCCCATCGTAAAGGTACACCCCATGTATCTCCAGAGGAATCCCTCGGCTTAATAAAAAAGTATCTTTTCTTCCAGTCCACTACAAATGCCAGGCGTCGGGGTATATTAAAGCTTCTCCGTTGATCGCGATAAACTAGGCTAAAATAGGGAAGACTATTAGGACACGGGCGCAGAATGAAAGCAGCACCTACCCGATACGGAGTTAAGGGTATATTCAAGAGGTTACAACAAAGAACGAAGCCCACCAAATGACGAAATGAGTTAGGAGTCAGTTGATTGGGGCAAATATGCCAGTATTGAAATAGTGAATGCATGAAAGAATGGAAGAGCATGCGCAAGCCACAACGAATTTGCTCAGAGTATAGGGTCAGATAACCCAAGGGGGGCTCGAAGGCCCTATGGAAAGGACGAGGAACGATGATACTGTATTCATCGGGATTCAAACCATATTCGCGCAACATACGAAAAATGGACTCTTGCGATTCGACGCTTTGACAAGAACCTACTCTGTTTCCCCCGATCATAGCATTAACATTCAGGGCAGAAGTGTTAAAAATAGAAAGACTGTCGGGAGGGAGATAAGGTTCCCGACGGAGGAATGTGAGATGCAGGGAATCCGCTATGCTCAAGCCAGAACGAGATGCAGGTGCTCAATGCACAACAAGAGAACTCCTAAAAATTAGGGATAAACCGCCTACGGAAGGCCTGGTCCTCGCATCCCCATTTGAAAGTTCACCTCGAGCAGGTCGAGGAGAAGATATCTCAGAAGATGACGATGACCCATTAAGGAAGGGAGACATTATGGCAAAAAATGGAAAGTAGGGGAGAAGTTATATCTGCTATGATAAAGTGCAAAACAAATCAAGAAGCAGTAAAGTGATAAAAGTAAAATTTTACAGAGAATGCTTTTAGTTGAAAAAGATGGATTGAGGAAATGATGAGAGGACAATTTATAGAAGCACCTGAAGACAGCAATTGGATACGTGTCAAAATAAAAATGACATCTGGATCCCTCAAAGTATATGCAAGCAAGGATAAAGACACGTGAGAAGAATGTTAGTAATCATGGCAGACATTCTCTGAAACCAAGCATAAAAAGCAGTGCATAAAGTAACAAGAAAAGACAAAATTGTAAAACAGATAAAGGAAATGGGAACAACAAACTGGCTTGATAATTCATAAGTCAACAAAAATTCATACATTCGTCTGGTGAAATGACTAACTTGCTCAAAGTACAGTTACAAAGTTAAAAGATAAAACAAATTGAAAGGATAGCCTAAAAACGAAGGTCCGATGGACGAGACGAAGATGGTGGAAAACCGGTAGAAGATGCAGGAGAAGGAGCGCGGCCCAGTAACTTCTGATAAGCATCGTGAGCTTCCTGGGAGGAAGAGGGTCGCATCATCAGAGCTTGAGGGTTTAATCTCCTCCAATTCTCGGGATAAGAAAACAGTCTATCTTCACGGCACTGGTTGATGCAACCAAGGTACCCGAGTAAAAAGTTACGCAGAAGATGACTCTGATGCCTCTGTTGATACTTCTCCTCGTAGTGCCTCTGAACCTCATCTTTTGTGAGGAGGATAGCCCGAGACAGCTTCTCTTCCAATATCTCAGGGGAGACAAAACCCGAAGGAGGAGGAGTCGACTTCTTCAATTCTTCCTTGAGCCGATTATATTGGGCCTGAAGAGTAGAAACTTCCTTCTTCAAGTTACGCTCTAACTCCCCCCATGAACTTTTCTCTGTCAATAGCACAGAAAGCTCGTCCTTTAGCTTCTTGCACTCGGAAGTACGCTCGGAGAGGGTGTTGGTCGTTTCATCCAGCTTGGACTCCAACAGTTGCTCTCTCACCAGACTTTGAGCAAATGCCTCCCGAAGGTTCGTCAATTCTTCCTCAGCTTTTTTTAAAGCCACGTTCTGAGCAGCTAGCTCTTCCATAGATGATTACCCGATAGCTTGAGCCGCATCCACCTCTCGCCAGATGGAGGGAATGATCTTAGGAACCTAGGAAGATGTAAAGGATAAATTCATAAGTATGAAATCTAACAGTCATAACAAAGAAGGGTAACCGAAAAGTTTACCATGGCAACCATCAACTCAGAGAAGAATCGAGCAGTGTGTTCATCGTGGGGAGTGGCCGCCGAGGTGGCATTCAAATATTGGGTGATGACCTCGAGAGCCGTACTTAGATCCGAGCCACTTGGTCTTGTGCTAGACTCGGCTTCGGCCTCAGTAGTATGAATAAAGTAAGGAGAGCCAGTCGGGGTAAAACGACTAGAGAAAGGCATCCCCTCAAAGTGAGGCATCGCAGAAGTACTGGCAGGAGCTTCCAAGGGCGCATTCCATACGTGCTTCTTCACCAAAGAAGGCAACAGTTCATCCAATAGCTCCAAGTTAACTGAGCAAATAGGAGCTGAAGGAGAAGGATCGTAAGCATTGCCGTCGGGAACACGACCTTCGGAAGAGAAAAGGTCATCAACGGACAAATCCTGATGAGCCAAGGATGGATGTTTCTGAATATCCGAAGGTGAAGTACAATGTAGGCAAAAGTAAGCGCGCAAGCTAAGCACAGAAAGTAAAAACTGACAAAAAGATAGTGGTAAAATGGGTTAACCTGTTCGAACACCTTCGTCCTCACTCTCGATCAGAATGACCTTCTCTTTGTTGGCTGTGGAATAGCAAAGAAAATAAGTCACAAGTTACAAAAAAGGAAAAATAAAAAATCTTTAATGAATACCTGAAGGAGAAGAAACCGGGATGGGGTCGGGTTTTTCCTTGCCATCATTTGCGCCTTGAGGTGACTGTGAGGGCATGGACGGATCTTCCACAAGCTGTGAAGAGAGAGAATGAGTATCTTCCATAGCTTTCTCAGGATGAGCAGAAAGCGAGGGCAAGGAGGATGAGTCGTCAAAGCTGGTCGGAGCCTCGAGTACCTCTTGAACAGTTGTAATGTCAGGAGCATCCTTTTGAAGATCCTCATCCTCGATGCCTGGTTCCGTGGATTTCTGAGAATTGGCCTCATCAGACCCCTCGGAATCAGAATTCTCATTGGGTGTTGAAGAATCGCTGTCCGGAGGTGGCACAATCTTCTTGGATCCCCTACCCTTCGCGCGTGAAACAGTGGGACGAGGAATATCGTTCACATTCTTCTCATGCTCCTCCAAGTGAGACACTGCATAAGGAAAAGGCGAATAAGAGAATGCCAAGTATAAATGAGAAATGTATAAATAATAAGGTGTTCGTGTAACTCACCAAATGTAGGCCGTTCATCATCGGAGAGACAGATGAGCGCCTTCCCCACGAGGGAAGTATCCAAAGGAGCCGTTATATTCAGCCCAGCAGCCTCGTACAAGGGCAAATAATGGGTGGATTTCAACAAAGCAGAAGCATCGAGAGCTAGAGCGAAGGAGGTAGAAAAATCCCACTGGCCCACGACAGGTTTGATAAAAATGAATTTATCTTTCCAGCTGCTGTATGACAAAGTAGTTCCTACGACTACTTTCTTCTCTGGGTCTCGGTGAGCAAAAAAGTACGATGGATGACCAGTGGAAGAGACGCTAACGGTAAAAAGAGAAAAGAATCTCCTCACAGTACATTTTAGTTTTCTCGATAGGCACCAAAATACGAAGGAGGATAAAATAGTAAAGCTATTTGGTGTCAATTGACTAGGACAAACGTCACAGGCTTTGAACACTTCACAGAAAAAAGGGGGATAAAAGGATCGAAGGCCTGCACGTACCTGAACCAGGTAGAGTGTAACATAGTCATCGGGGGGAGCATTTCCCCTATCATCCTTCAAGGGAATCTTCCAACGGAAGTTCAGAGACGATACTCCAAAATCATGAAAGAAGCTATCAACCTCTTCCTCGGTAGCTGTGCTCATGACCTCTTCAACTTCTTTGTAACGGCGGTTACCCTTTGTCTTTCCTAGGGCAACAGAAGCGTCAGTGGCGATGTTTGACTTCCTCGACCATTTGAAAACCCGTGCCGGTTCACCATCCTTGGCAACATAAGCCTTACCCTTCCTCTTGCGACGATAAATTTCAATACCGGAGGGGTTATTCTCCAGTAGCGCTGCCACCGTGATAGTGGTGGCGTCCTCCGCAATAAGCGAAGAGGCAATCGGAGCAGAGACGGATTCCGTTGGAGGAGCGAGCAGAACGTCAAAAGTATCCACCGTGGTGGTGGCCAAAGGGAGCGTGGCGACGGAAGTTTCAGTAGCCATAGTAGGGGAAGAAAAGAGATGAAGAAGTTAGGGTTTTCTTTGCTGGAATGAGACAAGAAGCTTGAAGAAGGCGAAGAACAGTAAGCGGAGAAAAATAGAGAAGGGTTGCTTATAAAGGAAGTTTCGTCAGAAAAAGTGAGAAATTAATGCACGCCTACATTAAAGAGCACGACCTCCCAAAAATAAAAACCGTTACAAACCCTTGGAATTCTCTCATTAATGCGGAGTTAATCCACTCCCCACATTCTCCGATGGCTACATCAACCTCCAACGACCACCTCACTCTAAGTTCCTGTTGATTATCTATAATACACCAGGAACTGGGGGGACTGGTGTAAACCTATGGAAAAAAATTAAGGCCATCGGAACTTAGGTCCATCGAGGGACAAGCAAAATGTTCACCATCGAGAGAACAAATAAAATATTTATCATCGGAAGATAAGTTACTTCTCGATAACTTTATCTCCGATGGCGCACGGATTACTACACTCACAGAGCATCCGATGCTAAAGGCACTACCAGTCTTGGATGACTCTACGATGCCTAATAATCGCCGATGCTTTAGCCAGTGAACAATCCTAAGGAACATGAACACGATAAATACGTTCCCCCTAATGGATGTCTACTATAATGATATTTCAGGGTATATATCCTAACGACCCGATGGGGAGACATCCCGATGGCACAACAATGACAAAATTACTCGATGGCACCATTACGGACAGAGTAATTCGATGGCAGTCAATCCGAGGGCAAAGAAGTTCGTCCGAAGGCAAACAAGAGAAACGCTTCTAGAACAATAACCAAGTGTCACCCTTCGAGATATTCTTGCCATGCAAAGACCAGGTGTCATCATCAATATCATGAATCAGCCCCAAATTAACCAGGTGTCAACCTTGCTCGTGATGCATTAGCACAAGAAGAGTTGGGTGGCCGTATTATAGACAGTTGAGTTAGCATGTAAACATTTTTCATCTGCCACCCAATATGGGGCATGCAATCGAAAGAGGGCTATAAATACTCTCCTTTAGTAAAGAAAGTGGGAGGCAAATCTTCCGGAAGGAAAAGACATATTCTCAATTTCGCCTGTAAACTAAGAAAAATATTGATACCACACCATCTTGCTTTTCTTCTTGCAAAAACTCACTTACTGACTATTTGGGCAAGGCGTTCCTCGAATAAAAGAATATAAAATTACTCCGATGAGTTAACAGTAAGTTTAAAAATGCATATACTCGTTTTATAACTTAAATATAAAGATATAAACATGAGCGGTTTATCAAAACATGTGATAAGGGATGATAAATAATCTTATTTGATGGTTAAGTCATGAAGTGGCAAGAATAATCTTGTAAGACTTATGAAAATAATATGTTAAACATGATAAACTTACCATTTAAATGTTATAAATAAGATCACAAAAATGTCAATTCATGATTATAAATCATTATAATCTAATTATAACTAATACTATATCATGTTAAATTTATGCGTGTGATAAATACATTGAATTATGATGGCGATTAAACTTATAAATTAAGAAAACAAAGATTGTGTCAAATAAACTGAAAAATCACCGTAGTTTTGGTTTTACATTTGATCGGACATCCAAATGAACTTGATTTTCAAATATTTTTATGCTTTATGGTTTTCTAGCATCATGAGAGATGGTTTTCAAATACTTGTATGTTTCTTGTTAGCATATCCAAAATATGCTCTCAGACCCAGTTTAATGAACTTAAGCAAAACCATGAATTGTTGTCAAGGAGCTTTTTTTTCATCCTCGTGGTAGAACCGCGATATTGTGTCAAGGAGCTTTTTTTTTTGGAGAATGTTGTCTTTATCTTCGGAGAACCATAGTCAATTTATGTAAAATTGTATTTGGAATCGTGTTTCTAACATAAATAGTTCACTAGTGGGTGATGGTAATTTTTTTTTTTGGTGCACAAAGAAAAACAAAAGGCCTTAGGCCAAGTCAATAGCTAAACTACTGGCAATACTAGGAGGAGGTCTATCCCAAAATATAACTCTTCCATGCCCATGCACGACTTCTTTTGTAAGCCTATCTTCCACTCCATTCGAGTCCCGGGGATCCACCGTAGTTCGCACGACCAAGGTTTGTGGAGCAACATCTTACATTCTTGAACAATCCTCGCGAATTCCAATTGAGTTTCGAGCTCATCCTTTAGCAACTTGTAAGTAACCAATGAATCCGTCTCGACTTCCAATTGTGGCACCCTCCGTTCCCATGCTAACTCGAGGCCAAGCTTGAGCGCCTCTAACTCTGCGCCATCAACTTTTGAGGTCGTGGAGAATTTTGGCAAAACCCCAACACTAATTTTCGTTATCATCTCGCAGCACACCCGCGGCTTGCCCCGCGACTATGGATTTGGAATAAACGCCCCGTCACGTTGTGCTCTTTCCCGTGGAATACTCTTGCGTTTCTATGCTTCCATATAACTCATAAGCTTGCTATAAAAAACCCAACTCCATGCCAAGTCCGGTACCAAATTATTCCATAACTCCAGCCCCTTCAAATTCGTGCGCAGCCATGTCTCGTCGTCCAACACATTGAATTTTATTAAATCCTCCGTCATAATGAGTTTATCCCATATTTTCCTTGTCGCGAGGCAGTGTCGTAGGATATGTACCTCTGTTTCA
Organism: Linaria vulgaris; assembly: GCA_948329865.1. Classification (NCBI taxonomy): domain Eukaryota; kingdom Viridiplantae; phylum Streptophyta; class Magnoliopsida; order Lamiales; family Plantaginaceae; genus Linaria; species Linaria vulgaris. Next base: position 5,170,107 of record OX415249.1, on the reverse strand, counting down.
TCCTCGTGGTCGCATAGATTACATCCAGCACACTCCGTCATTTTTCTAACCTTGCAAAGGTGATTCGTGGCGAGCCTTTTCCGTGCCACACGCCACAAAAAGTGTTGCAGTTTGTTGCTTACGTCGATGCTCCAAATCCATTCGACATTCAGCCTCGGTCTAGATTCCTGCGCATAGTATTTATCAAAGGCTTTGTAGGCGGATTGAAAAGTAAACACCTCGCTCGAAGTCTAATTCCAGATTACTCGATCCTCTTCCTTGATGAGCACCACTTGACGACAAAGGATGTCCTCTCTAATCTTGCCCAGAATTTGCGAATTAATTGTACCCTCCAACTTCCATTCTCCGTTAGCCCCGATTACATCCTTGATTTTTAGCCCCTTTTTCGCTTGTAGAATCGTGATATTCTCCTTATAAAGGCAACCTGCCCCCCCCCCAATTATCGTACCAAAACGACACTTTATCCCCTCGCACAATTTTCCAACGCAAAAACGGCTCCATTAATTTCACACAACGCACTATCCCCCGCCAAGTACTGCTGTCCGAACCCCTCGGCTTCGCATGCATAAGATCTGCGCCTCATAAATATTTCGCTCTTATCAAATTGCTCCACACGTTGTCTTCGCCAATTAGAATTTTCCAAGCCAATTTTGACAAAAGCGACTCATTGCTTGTTCGTGCTTTCCGGATCCCCAACCCGCTCTCTTTCTTCGTTTGTGTGACATCATCCCATGCGACAAGGTGCATCTTTTTTGTACCAACATCCGTAGACCAAAGAAACTCCCTATTCAAGCGATCTAGCTTGTCACACACGTGTTCGGGTAACCACGCGGATTGCATAACATACACCGGCATCGTCGATGAAACATAATTAATTAAAGTTGCTCGACCCGCTAACGAAAGGAGTTTATTTTTCCATGACGCAAACCGAAGCATAATTCTATCGAAAGTTTCCGCACAAAACTCACGGTCCATCCTCCCATGCACCAACTTCACCCCGAGATACTTCCCTAAGTTTGTCGTTTGGCCAAATCCCAACACCTCACTAATCAACATCTTTAACCCGGCCCCCTCGGATTTCGAAAAGAACACTTTCGACTTCTGTGGGCTTAATTTTAAACCTGACGCGTTGCAAAAGTCATCCAATACTCTCTTGATAGCACGTGCCGTTCTCATATTTACCTTCCCCATCAATACGAGGTCATCGACAAAAAACAAATGGGAAAGACGAGGCCCCTCTCTACACGGGATTAGAGGTCTCCAACTTCCACGATCGACCACCTCATTAATAAGATAAGATAAACGCTCAATGCAAAGAACAAAGAGGTACGCGGATAATGAGTCACCTTGTCGTAAACCGCACGTGTGCTTGAAAGATTCAATTGGCGAACCATTCCAAAGTATGCGTGTTTTTGCATTACGCACGCAAGACATGATAACATCCACCAAATCATTTGGAAAGGCGAACATCTTCAAAGTCTATTCAAGAAAATTCCAATTCACTTTGTCATAGGCCTTCTCAAGGTCAAGCTTCATCACCATTGCTCCGACCTTGTTCTTTTTCTTTGATCTCAACGAATGAAGCACTTCTTGGAGGAGAAAAATATTATCATGTGTACTCCTCCCTTTAATAAAACTCGACTGTGTGGGCGCTATTATTCGCGGCATTAAGCCTCTCAAACGGGACGTGATATTCTTCGTAATAACCTTGTAGAGCACGTTAAAAAGGGATATCGGCCGATACTGATTAATACTCTCCGGATTACTTATCTTTGGCAAGAGACAAAGGAACGCCTCACAAATCCTGGCGTCGAAACTCTGAGTGCAAAACACGTCTCTCACAAAGCTTAAAAGCGACCCCTTCAACCAACTCCAACCTTTTTGGTAAAACCCTGCCTGAAGACCATCCGGACTAGGGGCCTTAAGTGGATGCATATCGTGAACCGTCTGCTTTAATTCAACCTCATCGACCTCTTTCAGTAACTCCATTCAGTCCTCCAAACTCAGCCAAACCTAGTATCGCGATTGTGGAAGCCCCCACGCGCACGACGTTTGCGAATCGCTGCTATTGCTCGAAAACAAGCCCATGAAATAATTGCGCGCATGATCCTGGAGAAGTTTATCATCCTTAACCCAACCCCCTTCAATCTTGAGAGTCTGAATCCGATTGCGACTGCGTCGGACCATCATGGATTTATAAAAAAAAATTGTGTTCCTCTCCCCGTCCCTTATCCACTTTATTCGTGACTTTTGGAACCAAAATAATTCCTCCCTCTTTAGGATTTCATTATACTCCAACGTAAGCTCCTCCTCCAAATTGCTTAGATACTCGTTAGGCCGCGCACAAAGGGACTTCTAGATTCCACCCAACCGCGCGAGTAGTTCCTTCTTCTTTGCAAAAATATTCCCAAATTTATTGCGGTTCCATGGCTCTAATATTTTTGGGACCTCGTCAATCGCCTCGAGGATATTTTCTCTCTTCTCAAATTTTCCTCAACAAGAATTCGCACTCCTCGTGCGTGAACCACATTGCTTCGAACCGGAACGGCCTTTTGTGAATTTGTTTCTCACGGCCAAAATAGAAAGTTGCAATCGGATGGTGATCCGAATGTGTGCGAGGCAGGTGCACCACTTCATGATCCGAAAAAAACTTAATCCAATCTTAACTCGCAAGCGCCCTGTCCAACCTTCCTTTAATATTCCCTCCTTGTTTCCGATTATTATCCCACGTGTATTTTGGACCGACGAACCCCAAATCCGTGAGGCTACACCTATCAATGAAGTTTCGGAAAAACATGAACTGATTCAACGTCCTTGCGTTCCCTCCCCGTTTCTCGTGATTGAAACTAATCTCATTAAAGTCCCCCATGACCAACCACGGTGTAATAGGATTCATCTCCATGCTCGCCAAATCATCGAAAACTTTAATTTTTGCCGAATTACGAGGTTGAGCGTATACCCCAGTGAGTCGCCAGCGGTCTTGCGAGCTTGGTCAAATTATTGCACGAATCGCGTGATGATCAATTCCCGAAATCTCCACATCGACTTCATGTTCGTTTCATAGCATCCATACTCCACCTACCATCCCCCATGTTGGTGCAATTACATACCTAGAGAATCCAAAAAAAGGCGCAATATTTTGAGCCTGATCCGCCCCCACTCGCGTTTCCAGACTAAATATAACCGTAGGTTGATGAACCCTAACCAATTCTCTGAAGTTTCGATGAAACTCCTCATCCCCCGCTCCCTAGCAATTCCAACTGATAATCTTCATGGATCGATTGCCCAGTTGAGTCGGGTGTACGACCTCTTCAGGCCGAGTCCCATTCCATGTCACTTAGAGTTGACTCAGGGTTTCCCGCAACAAGACCCATTTTCTATTCAACTCCCATCGACTCAGGTCAAAATGTTGCCACCACGTGGGATTGTTGTCCATTCGTTCCATCTGATACACTGAAGTCTCGACTTCCCATGTTGTCAACGGTATCTCTGTGAATTGGACCAATATCACCCATGTTTCCGTCTACGTTATCATGCTCTGTCCTATGAAGCGGTTGAATATCGTTTCGAACCCCCAGTTCTGCAAAAAATTCACCACCAAAGCGTCGTGCACCCAATTGATTTCCATTCAGATTACTGTGTTGCATTGACTGTCCGTGAATAATAATGGCTGCTTCGTCCGTTGTGTTTCTCTCCAAAATTGCAAACGAATTCGTGTTTTTCAAAACCTCATTTCCTTTCTTATTCTCCGTCAACACGTTCCCATATAAGCTGCGATTCGGTCCTTTCCCTTTCCTACTCCACTTCATGTTCCTGCGCAGCTTAGGATTTAGAGATGCTGGGAGAATTCTTTTCCCATGCGCACTACTCTGCTGAGCCCGAAACGTGTGGATTTTGGATGTCTCCCCAACCATAGGACTACTCGGATTTGACACTCGGATCGGTTGTGTGTTCGTACCCGACTTTGGTGCTGGAGTTTTGGTTTTATTCGTCTTACGATTACTCATTAACATCCACTCTCCGTACTCCTTATCCTTTGCTTTTCCCGTTAGCCACTCCTCATCACGCTTCTCGGGTCTATCTTGAGTCGGGGTTACAGCGGTCTTCAGGTTCTCGTTCTGCTTAGCTTTCAACTCGTCACAATTCACTCCCGAATGCCCAACTCGACCACAAGCGTGGCATAGAATTTTGACATTCTCGTAAATCACCTGGTGGACCTTCCCATCCACCCAAATTCCCCTTTCCAACGGCTTATCTGTTCTGATTTGCACAAGTTGCCCCTCGTGGCATTATATGTATTCCCGTCTATCTTTATCGGTTCTCCAATGCTTTCTGCCAAAGCTTGGATCATAGCTTCTTCCAAATACTCGAGCGGGAGGTGCATTACTCGCACCGATGTTATGGTGCTCTCAACAATGTCCGTGTCGGCTTGAAAAATTTGGCGTCCATGTCCAAACCGATTAAAACTGCCCCGCGAGCTGCCATGGCCCCTCGGTGAGAATCAATTCCCTTTTGTCCGACTTTAGCCCTTTGATGCAATAACACCCGTTGCCGAGGTCTACCAATTCAAACTCCCCGTGGAGTTTCCACATTAAATCGAGACGTGTTTGAAGTACGGTGTAATACCACGATCGGCCTAAAATCCGAATTATGATCGTGTCTTTCCACTTAAGTCTCATTCGATTACGCAAGTCTTGCGAAGTTCGAATCTGTTTGAAAGGTATAGTTTCATCCGCGTCACGGATTTCTATATGTTTACGCTCCTCGGCAGTTTTTTCCGTGTTCACCCGTGCGTCCCTCCGTTTGTTTCGTTGCGAGACCATGCTTGTATACGAAGTCAGGTTAGGGTTTGGAGTTTCCGCTTCCCAATTGGGTCGGATTGGCAGTCCATCTCCGATATGGTGTCCGATTGTCGTAGGCGATTCTGTAGTCGTGATTCCGTACAAATTTCCGTTGAAATTGATGCCAGATCCGGTGGTTTTGGTGGTTCACTCGCTGTTAGGGCTTGGACGTTGAAGGCGCCCCCAAAATCGCTCATGTCCGCTAATATTCTGTTACACTGTATGATAATAATAATATAATCTTGGGGTAATTTAACTTGTCAAAAATACTGAGAATTTGTGTCCGGCAGTGTTCTCATGTTGGGGTACCAATGATTGTTAACATAATATTATAATTCGGATTGCATCTTTAATGTAAATATATAATATACTTATGATTTAGTTTAATTGAACTTCTTGAAAATAGTAAAACTGTTTTACTGGGCATTCTGATGTTGCTTTTCTGATGAACTTGACAAAAAACAAAAGTTGGGTCTTTGTCTGGTCCATTTCATTAAACTAGTTTTCTATCAGCATGTTGCCCACATTAGTGATCACGAACCCAATGAGTGAGGGTTCGATTGCCATCTACCTGACATACAATCTACAAACCATAGGATCTTTGTCCAATTTGCATAGAATCGTTTTTATTATATCTTTGTTGTTAGAAATTACGGGATTAATTACAATATGTTCAACAAGTTCATATTAGACAAGAGTCCTAGTCTTTATAATTTAAGAAAATATTCTTTGTATTTATTTCCTTTTTGTAATTATCTCTTTCCTTCTTGTATCATAAGTTGTACTTATATATACCACCATTGAGTGAAGAATAAAATCATCACTTCATAAATCTTATATGGTATCAGCAGGAAAATATCTCTAAAGAGATTCCCGATTCCTGATGTCTTCCGCTGGAAACCCTAGTGACTCGGCTTCGGCTTCGGCCGCTACCTCGTCTGCGGATGCGTCTTCCATGGCGTCGCTCATGCAGTCGTCCACCGCTCCTCTTTAGGTTGCGGGTTCAGGGGTTCAACCCCTCGTTCCATCGTTTGGTCCCGGTGTTCCGCCTCTTGTGCCTATCAATGCACATACTCATCTACCTCTGCAGTTAAACTCTGGGAACTACACATCCTGGAATGCACAGGTTCGCCATCTGTTTTATGGCTATGGCCTTCTTGGCTATTTGGAAGGTACGACCCCCTGCCCTCCTTGCGGTGATTCTCTGGAATCTATTGCTGCGTTTGTCCACTGGACGCGACATGATGCTCTTCTCGTATCCGCCCTTTTTGGTTCGCTCTCTTGGGAAGTCATGCAACTTGTCTCCGACAAGAAGACGTCGACTAAAATATGGACGTCTTTGCAGAGCACGTATGCTAACCGATCTCGTGCTCGTGTCATGCAATTGACGGAATCTCTCTCTTAGTTCACCATTGGCTCCAAATCGGTGTCGGAATTCCTCCAACTTGTCAAGTTGAAAGTTGATGAACTTGCCCTAGTTGATCATCGCCTCTCTGATGATGATGTCACTCTATTCGTTTTGAATGGTTTGGGGGCATCCTACCGTGATATTGTGGCTCAGATCCATGCTCGTGATCATCCGCTCTCCTTCTCTGCGCTTCATGACAAATTGGTGGCTCACGAGATCTATGTCGAGCGCTTGGAGGCTCAATCTGCATCCCTTGTGGCTTCGGCCAATGCTGCCTCGTATCACCACAACTCGGGTCAACGTGGTGGTCCAAACTCTAGCTGCCACAACAACTCACGGGGTGGTTCCAATCGCCAATACCGCGGTAACTCTTCCAAACGTGGTAGCAACCCGAACAATCAGGGGAATCGGAACAACAACAACAACCGTTCGAATTCTAATGGCCGTCCTCCCATCACGTGTCAAATTTGTGGGATTTATGGTCACGGGGCTCGTACTTGTCGTCGTCTTCAGCAACCTCTTGCTAACCTGGCTTCGACCCCGCACTCTCCCTCTCACGACACAAATTGGCTTGTTGACTCGGGGGCCTCGCATCATCTCACCTCGGATCTTCAAAATCTAACCGTTCATTCCGAGTATGAAGGGACGGATGAGGTTACGATTCCTAATGGTTCAGGTTTGCCTATTACTCATGTTGGTTCCGCTTCTATTACAAAATCTGATCGTAAATTCCTTCTCACTCCCGTTTTATGCGTTCCGTCATCTCAGCGGAATCTATTATCGGTGCATCAATTTTGTCTTGCTAACAATCTCATGCTTGAATTTCATCCTTGGTATTTATTTGTTAAAGATCAAACAACGGGGGTGATACTCATGCGCGGGGAATGCAGTAATGGAATTTACCACTTGGACGTGCGGTCGCGGTTTGCTTCAAGTCCTTTGGCGTGTGTTGGAATTCGCACTAATATGGACAATTAGCATAGTCGTTTAGGTCATCCATCTTCGGATATTAGTTCCTTTTTGTTTAGCAAGTTTAAATTACCTTGTACTTCAAAGGATGCTACTTTTGTCGTTTTTGCTTATTAAATAAGAGTACGCAATTGCCATTTAGTGCTACATCTCTTGTCTCTACTTCGCCGTTACAGTATGTTTATGGTGATGTTTGGGGTCCCTCGCCGGTTCCCTCTTTGGATGGTTGTCGTTATTACTTGTTGTTAGTTGACCATTTTCCAAGTATTGTTGGCTCTATCCCTTGTCTCACAAGTCGCAAGTTGCTACGGTATTTCTTTAGTTTCACACGTTTGCTGAGAAACAATTTGGATTCTCCATTAAGAACTTTTATTCGGATAATGGGGGTGAATTCATTGCACTCCGTTCTTACTTCTTGGATTGTGGTATCCGTTGGCTTACCACTGCTCCTCATACTCCGCAACAAAATGGCACTGTTGAACGGCGTCATCGTCATGTTGTCACACTTGGGCGCATTCTTTTACAGCAATCAGGTCTTCCATCTTCGTTTTGGGACTCGGCCTTTTCTACTGCTGTTTATCTTTATAATCGGCTGCCTACAATGGTTCTTCACCGCAAGAGTCCTTTCGAGGTCTTGTTTGGTCGTTCTCCCAACTACCTTAAGCTACGCACGTTTGGGTGTTTGTATTTCCCGTGGCTCCGTCCTTATTTTCCGGGTAAACTCACGTCTCCTTCTCGCACGTGTATATTTTTGGGCTACAGTGTGTCTCAGAGTGCTTATCGTTGTCTCGACATTGAAACATCTCGGGTTTATGTGTCTCGCAACGTCCGTTTTGTGGAAATGGAATTTTCGGGGTTTGCGACCCGTTGCCCTAGCCCTCGTCGGCCGCCACCTAGGCCCTTTGTGCCGCTTCTCATTCTACCCCATGGACCCACGGGTCATGGGGCCCATCAGACGGTCAGCGGTCAGGGTTTGACTCCAATGGCACCGGTTTCTGCACCTTCTGTTCCCAATGTTGGGTTGCTGTTGGGGCAACATTGCAATCAGACCCCTGTAGCACCAGTTTCTGCGCCTTCTGTTCCCAATGTTGGAGTGATGTTGAGGCAACTTTCCATCCATAACCTTGTTCTTCCCAGTGCGGCCCAACCCGCGGTCCAGTCTTTGTTCGAGCTGCCGTCGCCCGCGTCGTCCGCTGCATCGTCGAGTTCTACGCGACCGCTCGACCTGGATTCTTGCCCTTCTCCGTTGCCTCTTCCTCCTAGGCCATCTACTCCACCGCGTACTCACACCATGACCACTCGCGCTCAAAACAACATCTTTAAGCCGAATCACATCTACTTCGCTTCTAAACATCCGGTTTTGGACCCCGTCGCACCTACATGCGTTTCTCAAGCACTTAAGGATCCGCTATGGCGTGCGGCTATGGCTGAGGAGTACACGACACTTATGCAATTTGGTGTTTGGGATTTGGTCTCTTCCTCGTTAGGGAAGAACATTATTGGCTCCAAATGGGTATTTCGCATTAAACGTCATCCCGATGGGTCTATTGATCGGTACAAGGCTCGTCTTGTTGCGAAGGGCTTCAATCAACGTGAGGGTGTTGACTTCAAGGATACCTTCAGCCCCGTTGTCAAACCCGTCGCTATTCGACTTGTGTTGTCGTTAGCGGTTATGTGTGGTTGGTCGTTACGCCAACTTGATGTCAGCAATGCTTTTCTTTATGTCTCAACCTCAGGGTTTCGTTGACCCATCTTTCCCTCATCATATTTGTCATCTCAAGAGGTCTTTGTATGGTTTGAAGCAAGCTCCTCGCGCTTGGTTTCTTGCTTTGTCTGCCGAATTATGTGTTGTTCGGTTTAGTCAGTCCAAGTCTGATTCCTCCCTTTTTATTTACTCCAAGGGTCATGATGTCGTTTACCTCCTTGTTTACGTGGACGATATTATTGTGACAGGGAGCAACGACACGCTTATCTCGTGTTTTGTTCGTGGTCTTGGTAGTAAGTTTGCGGTTAAAGATTTGGAACATCTCTCATACTTTCTTGGTGTTGAGGTTTTCACTTGCAAAGAGGGCCTCTTTCTTTCGCAACATAAATACATGTGTGATATTCTTGCTCGACACAAGATGGATGGTGCTAAACCTTTAGCTACTCCCATGGCATCAACCTCGGTGGTCTCGACTTCCACATCCTTGACCGATGCTACGGAGTACAAGCGTGTTATTGGCGCCTTGCAATATCTTACTTTGACTTGTTCTGACATTGCCTTCTCGGTCAATAGGTTGGCGCAATGGATGTTCGCTCCCACTGAGACTGATTGGACAGCTCTCAAACGTATCCTACATTACCTAAAGGGTACGCTCTCTCATGGACTGCTTCTTCACCGTGCCTCCTGCCCTCGTCTTCTTGCTTACTCTGATGCGGATTAGGCAGGTGATACGGGCACTACTGCGTCTACTTCGGCCTACATTATATTTTTTGGTGGCAATCCCATCTCTTGGTATTCTCGTCGCCAACGTGCTATTTCTCGGTCTTCTACTGAATCCGAATATAGGGCCTTGGCGAATGTAGCTGCTGAAGTTCGTTGGTTGCAGAATTTGTTTCGTGAGCTAGGTGTCTCTCTTCCTTCTCCCTCGCGTGTTCTTTGTGATAATTTAGGGGCGATCCGTACATCTCTTCATCCCGTTTTGCATTCTCGAATGAAGCATATATCTATTGATCTACACTTCGTTCGGGATCTTGTCAACAAGGGCTTTCTCAGTGTTTCGTACATCAACACGACTGATCAACTCGCGGATCTCCTCACCAAACCGTTGCCTCGTGCTCGTTTTCTTCTCCTACGGTCCAAAATCGCCATCGCCGATGGGTCGTCGATTTTGAGGGGGCGTAATAGACAAGAGTCCTAGTCTTTGTAATTTAGGAAAATATTCTTTGTATTTATTTCTTTTTTGTAATTATCTCTTTCCTTTTTGTATCATAAGTTGTACTTATATATACCACCATTGAGTGAAAAATAAAATCATCACTTCATAAATCTTATAGTTCAGGGGTCAAAGTGTAACTTTTTTCTATCACGTTGTTAGTTAGATTGTTGAGCTTGTTTCTTTTTGTATTTTCCGCCTCTCAGCTCGTGTATATAGTCATGATTTTAAATTCCGTGCGATTTCTTACGAAACGATCGAGTTTTTTTGATTTTTGGAGTAACCGAATGGAGCGAGGGTGTAATTTTGAAATTAACATGAGCTTTGTTAATTAGGCATTTGTGTCACATTTTTTATTTTGTCGGTTCAAATTGAAAAGGATTTGTACGCATCATAATGTTACGCAGTACATACATTATATATAACATATTATTTGTTGTTTAAGCATGTTCAATTGGAAATTTAATATCCACACCGAAACTAATTATTTATTTATTTTCATTTTTCTTTTCTGGGACAACTTTCAACTCTTGTCACATTAAAACTTATTTTTTAGTCATGTAATACAATCCAAAACATTTATTTGAATAATATCGTGGGCTAAAAATTTAGTTATATATAAAAAAAAAAATTATAACAGTGAAAACATTCAACGTGAACTTGTTCAATGTGCATTAGTCATGTTCTATTTATGTAGTGATTTTGGGGTTTTTTAATTATGAGACTTATCGAAAACTTATTCCAAACCTTTCCAAAAGTTTTCGAAATGTTTTTAATATTTGGTTAACTGAAACATTATTCGAAATTAAAACTTTTAACCATGTATATAGATCGAGTATACATCACTATAACTTATTATTATGCTAGTGCAAGTCATTTCAATTCTCTCCCTACATTTCTTAGTATGGTATTATTTGCTAGCAAAGATTTCTCATTTTCTCTCTCCTCTCATAACCATTGTTTCACAGTTTTAATATCTTTGCACATACAATTTTCAGCAGCCGTGTTGTTCTCCATTTTCTTATCCTTAATTTGCACATGTCATGTCTTTAACTGATTCTGATGCGAATCCTTCTGTTTCGCTTAATTTTCCAGCATATGGCTAGATTTTCCATGGATCTCTACAGTTACAAGGTTCGTATAATTCGAATAGGAGTTTAACTTCCATGTCGCTTACTGGTATACATAACTACTTGCCATGGAGTCGATCAATGAAGATCGCACTTGGGGCTAAACAAAAATTAGGTCTCATTATTGGATTTAGAAACCTGGCATTAATCACACTGATTATGGAGATTGGTTGAGAGTGGATTGTATGTTTACCTCATGCTCTTGCATTTCATTTCAGATGAGTTGATTGATGCGTTTTTGTTTGTAGATTCTACTTGGGCTTTGTTGAACAAATTGGAGACACGCTTCGGCCTAAGCAATGGTCCTCTCCTTTTTCAATTGTAGAGAGAGTAATCATCGATTTCTTAAGGCTCTTCTAGCGTTTATCATATCCTAAACCTAGACTTAAGAAATCGGTCTTTTAACTTAGTTGTATTATACCTGCTGGTAATTGTCATTGTGAAGCTACTACAAGTTGTATTTATCAAATTGCACAACATTCATTGATTTTTAGTCTCTCACTAGGCTTATGTAGTTCTTAATGGGATCGAATGATGAATATGATGCAATTGATGGTCAAAGTTTAGGTATAGAACCACTACCCCTTGCTAAAAAGGCAAATGGCATGATTTTTCATGTGGAGAAGCAAAACCAAGTTCAATCGACCTTCACTAATCCTATTGAGAATGCTTCTATGCTAGCTAAGACCAATTACAGACCTTCTGCATCATTCTTACATTGTAAGGAGTATAAGAAGAAGAATGTTGATAGGTTCTACGACTTTTGTAAAGCCAAAGGTCATCTTAGAGAATCCCGCTTCAACTTGCTTGGGGTACCAATTGGTATAAGGAGCTGAAGGAGAAGAAATGGTATTAGGGTAATAGAAACTTTGCGAATTTGTAGACTCTCAACTCACTACTCCTTACAATCTTGGTCCGTCTCAGACATGTCATCATGGTGCTGCTTCAATTTCCAATGATGTCCTTCATCATGAGCTTCTCAAGATGAAGAGAAACATGATGTCTGAGAATGGAATGCATAAACTTCAACACAACGACTCTTGAAATGTGAACTTTGCACACTATGGTGGTTTTGATGGTAGTGGTACCTCTTTTCAACCCCACTCGTCTTTTGATAAGTGGATTCTAGAAATTGGTGCTTCCAATCACATTGTAGTTAACTCTTTCTCATCCTATGTGCTCCATAGATAGATTACAAGACCCACTTATGTGTATTTGCCTAATGGCTTTGTGAAATTGGTTCACAACATGGGAGATGCGACTCTCAATGCAGTTCTGCATCTGAGGAATGCTTTGCATATGCTTGGCTTCAAGTTTAATCTGATATCAGTTCCTAAACTTGCACATAATTCTAAACTCAATCCACTTTCACTCACACACACTGCATGTTGCAAGACCTTCAGAATGGTTAACCAGTTGTTGTTGGAAAATTGATTGGCAACTTCTACATTCTAGATCACCATGATTGCTCCCTTGATTCAAGTATTGGTCTCCTTGCTCCTACAATTGTTTTAGCTTTTAATAAGCATGCTCCTACTGATATTGATAAATTGTGGCATACAAGCCTATGTCATCCCTCTCTTAAGAATTTGCATCATCTTGATTGTATATGTGAATAGAATAACACGTCAGATTCTCTATATCCTTGTATTACTGTCACCAAGCTAGATAGTAGAGAACACCATTTCCTACTAGCACATCTAATATTGTTTCACTTTTTCACCGCGTTCACATGGATTTATAGGGCCCTTATAGAATAGCTACTGCTAACAATGCTCACTATGTCTTAACTATGGTTGATGATTTTAGTAGAGCCACTTGAACATTTTTACCCAACAATAAAACCCAGGTTCCAAGTCTTATTAAACGCTATCAATTATATGCAAACTCAATTTAGAACTAAAATACTCAGCATCAATTTGGTAATGGTTCAGGGTTCACCAACTCAAACTATCATAGGCTTTCTAATGCCATGTAATCGCACACCAAAAATATACAGCATACACTCCACAACAGAATGGTGTTGTGGAGAGAAAACACAAAACCTTCATGTAATGTACATGAGCTCTATTGTTTCAAGTAAACATGCTTATGAGGTTTTGGGTTCATGCTCTATTATGGCTGCATATCTCATTAATAGAACACTTACTCAAGTATTACATTAGTTCACTTCTTATAACAAAATATGTGGTCATAAACATGATCTAGCTTCTATCAAAGTGTTAGGTTGTCATTACTACTTTACCAAAACCACCCTAAAGAAGGATAAACTATCCTCTAGATTGTTCAAAGGTTGTTTTCTTGGGTTCATTCTTGGTCAGAGACCTTATAAAGTATTCAATCTTACTGACAATAAAGTCATCAGTACCAGAGATGTTACCTTGTATGAGAATATGTTTACCTTTGCTTCATACTCCATCATTACTAATGTCGCTCCATTACCATATGCTCATATTCTCTTACAAGATTCTACCGTTTCTCCTTTGTCATCTTCTAAACTCAAGGAAATTGACATCACACCTACTGAACAAAATCATCTTGATACTGGTCCTCCTCTTTCCCCTCCTGGATATGCTATTGATCTACCAAACACCACTACTCCTATCATACCTCGCCGTAGCACAAAACCATTATCTACTCGTAAACACCTTGATGGCTCCATTGAATGCCACAAGGCTAGGCTTGTAGCTAAAGGCTACAATCAAGTCTTTGGTATAGACCATGTACACAAATTCTCACCTATTGTGAAACTTGGTATAGACCATGTATAGTATGAGACTACAGTTAGCCATTATTACTCACTTCAATTGGCATATCCATCCAGTTCGATATAAATAATTCTTTCTTACATAGATTCCTGGATGAAAATGTGTATCTCACACTTCCTAAAGGCTACACCAAGGTTTCTCCTAGACAAGTATCTAAACTAAATAAATCTTTATATGGCCTGAAACAGGCTTCTAGAAAGTGGAACCTCAAGTTCACTAACAATTTGTTGTTGGTGTGTTTTGCACAAAGGGTTCAGGATCGTCTTTCATAGAATTAGTTTACGTTGATTACTTGTTAATCTTCAGCCCTGACTTGAACATTATCACTTAAATTAAAGCCTTTTTTATAAGGCTTTCACTATCAAAGACCTTGGTGTTGCCAAATATTTTATTAACTTGGAACTCACTAGATCTTCTTATGGTTTGTATATCAACCAACGTAAGTATGTGCTAGATATTCTTAAAGACACTAGTTTGCTTGGAGTCAAACCTAACACCACACCTTGTGTTGCTAGTATGAGGTTCACTTCCGCATGAACTTATCTTGCTCATCCTGACAACTACAAAAGACTTGTTGGTGTTATACCTTAACATGACACGTCCTGATGTTTGTTTCATAGCAAACCAACTGAATCAATTCATGCACTCCTATACCATTATATTGAGCACTGGAATGCAGCTCTTCAGGTGCTTCATTTTAGAAAGGACAACCTTCCTTTGGCATGTACTACTCGACATCTGCATCTCTCTGCCTTTCAACTTTTAGTAATGTTGATTGGGTTCTTGCTCTAACTCTAGAATCTTCGCCATAGGCTTTTGTGTGTTCTTGGGATTCCATCATAGCTAGCTGTCTCAAGATCCTTTACTAAGGCAGAGTACACAAGCATGTCGAACCCTACATGTGAACTTCAATGGTTTACCTATATCTTCAAGGGTTTTCAAGTCATCTCTCTGCAACCTATTCCACTCTTATGTGACAATAAATATACAATGTATGTACATAACTCATAATCTTATCTTTCATGAACGCAATAAGCACTTGGACATTGATTGTCATGTAGTTAAAGAATATTTCAAGTTTGGGTTGCTCTTGCCTCACCAGTGTCCTACATCAACTCAACTTGCTGATTTTTTCACAAAATCTTTACGGGCCTCTTCCACCTTCACACGTTAGTTATCCAAGTTATAACTTGATGATCCTTGCCAACCTACAACTTGAGGAGGGATGCTAGAAGTTATGGGGTTTATAATAATATATTGATTAATGTCAAAGCTAATTATTTATGTCAGGTTGTTAATTAGTTTGTTAAGTTTGTTTCTTATTGGTTTTTCCTGCCTCTCAACTCGTTTATATAGCTCCAGTGTACAACTTTGTAATTCATTATATTATTATGTTAATGTAATTCATTTCAAATTTCTCAATACATTTTTTAACAAGCGTACTTCGTTGTTTTTCGCTTATATTAATATTGTGTGAAAACCGTAATTTTACAACAAGCACATTACTTGAGTGTTGTAAAGAAATAACATAATATACAGTATAAAATGATAACAAAAATTGATACTGATGGGGATATTTTAGGATTCGCCCAATATCGAATATTGGGCCAGCCCAGCAGCGTCAGCCTACTTTATAGTACATCGAACATGCTCTATTCGATGTATGATGTGCATCGAATGACTCTTATTCGATGCGGAGTGCATCGAACCAATCCGATTCAATGTGCATTTTGCAGCTGTCAATGGGACCCGCGGGACGGTGGCTATATATACCCCATCCACTTGTAATCTGTGCACGCATTCAATATACTTTCTGAGCTACTCAATATCGAACGACTGAGCATTCGACACTCGTCTAGCTCGAACATACTGTATTCGATACTCATCTGGATCGAACCTTGAGCATTCGATAAGGTATTGAACAAAGGGTACTGAATTCGATACTGAACACAGCATCGAATCTGTTAGATTCGACACATCCTAATTCGACACAGGACCTCTGCTGCCTATCCAACATCGAACAACGGCAATTCGACACGTCAGTATCGAACACCCTAGATTCGACACGTTATATTAGGTGTTCCGGACCAAGCTATTAAACTATTAAACCTATTAAACTTGTATTAGGTGTTCCGGACCAAGCTAGTCCGATTATTAATTGATTAAAATCATTTTGGCTCTTTGTGCTTCACTTTTATTATTTTATTGTGTTCTGTTACATTGACGAAATAAGACCAAAATATTGGCGTCGTCTATGGGAACATCGCAAATTTCAAATTTACTAGGTATGGCATTTAGAATTACTACTCGGTCAAAAAGTATAGTTGTAGAAGGTATGAATGAGGAAGTTGATGGGGCTTCAGCAAGCCGAACGGTACCAGACAATGAACAATCGCCGATTATGCCCACAGTAGTGCCTACACCAGCGAGAAGGGAGGCACATGTAGAAAAGGTACCGAGAGAGGATGCTGGTGTAACAGGGGCAACCGCAACGACAATATCGGCCCCGAACATGGAAAGAGAAGAGATCATGGACGTGGTGAAGACTGCCATGGCTGAATTTTGGGCACATGCGCCGCAAGTACAGGCGCCACCATCGGCAGTGCAGTTGGGGGCTGTAAATGAACAGGGTTCCGCTGCTAGAGCTTCGAAAGAAATTGAGAGAGAGAAGTCATGCCATGACGACCAAATGAGCAAACCGGCCTCTGGAGGAGGGCAGGGTAGAGAAAAATCGGTATGCGGGGACCAAGGAGAAAAGCCCAAGTCAATAGAGGTGCAGTCCAGAAGGCACCATGAGACAAGGAGGAAAGAAATGAGAGCAAATCATCAAGAACAAATATGATGAGATGACAAGAAGAGTAGCAAGGCTGGAAAGAGAGAAAGTCGTGGTTGAAGGCCGGATGCCACCACGAGGAAGCGTTTTGAGGGGCAATCCGTTTTGTAAAGATATCGAAGCTGTGATCTTGGGGCAGTGAGAGAAGATCTGAATTGAAAACCTACGATGGGAAATCTGATCCCCACGATCATTTATTTCATTTGGCAGGAAACTGTCATTGTATGGGTTCAAAGAAGTCATGCAAGAAAGGATATTCACAACCACCCTATCTGGAGTGGCAATGGACTTGTTCACTCGAATTGCGACAGGATCGATCAAGGATTACAAACAGTTGAGGGCAATGTTCAAACAGTTGAGGATCGATCTAGATTGGTTTTGGATCACTCCCATCTTTACGCCATGAAGTAGGGGATTAACGAGATCTTGAGGGACTTCATGAAACACTTCAACGATGAGCTACTAAGGGTTGACAGCCCAAGTGGACAGATGGTGATGAGTATTCTCTTCCAAGCGACTAACAACACCACGTTCAGGGGGGATTTGATCAGACATAAACCCAGCACAATCGAAGCTATCAACAAGATAGCGCAGGGTGTGGTTCACTTGGAAGAAATGATGGCGACAAAATCGCCCAACGTGGTGCCTCCGAGAGAGAAGGAGCGAGGAAGAGAAGACCAAGGCCACAACTACAACAACAACATGAGCAGAAACAATAGGTACCAGTATGCATCTCCCAAGCGATACACGCCTCTGAATGCAAATATCATGACAGTATTCGGGGTGGCAAAAATAAAGGGGTGGTTGAAAGAGCCTAGACAGATGAAGGACTCAAAGGCAACAAGATACTCGGCCCACTACTGCAAATATCACAATCAAAATGGGTAAGACACAGAGTATTGCAAGGATCTCAAGGAGGAGATCGAACGATTATTGAAGGATGGCAAACTGATGGAGTTTGTCAGAAAAATAAAAGAACAAGGCGATGGTACAGACCGAGAGAGGACACCCTCCCCCAGAAAAGACAAGCAAAAGATGATCGAACAGAAAGGCCATGATAAACGTCATATCAGGAGGTCCTGGGGGGGAGATTCCAGCAACGCCCAAAAGAGAATTTTGAGGCTCGTTTCATCAGATAAGTTCGTTAGCATGGCAAATATACTGAGGATCGCGGAAATGCCACACGAAGAGGTCACCTTCTCTATCGCGGATCTGCGAAAGCTAAAACCCGAGGCCATTCAAACGGCAAACTTGGATTCCCCGTTGGTGATAACGGTGGATATAGCCAATTTTGGCATCACCAAGATGTTGGTAGATGCAGGCAACTTGGTCAACATTTTGTTCAACTCTACTTTGGATAAGATGGGGCTGAACGACGAAGCTCTGGAACCAGTGAGAACTTCGCTTAGCGATTTTGGAGGTCCGAAAATTGTACCCCGCGGAATGCTTGTGCTTCCAACTTCCTTGGGAATGGTGCCACAAAGAAGAACACTCTTGGCAAACTATCGAATTGTCGACATGAGCTTCGCGTATAACGACATCTTAAGAAGGCCAGTTCTAAACGCATTCTGGGCACTACCCTCGACTTACCATCAGATGGTGAAATTTCCTACTCCTGCAGGTACAGGCGAAGTGATCATAGATCACATTAAAGGATGGAAGTGCTACATGTATTCACTTCGTTCACAACCACAACAGGGGTAAGAGCCGGCAGAGGCGTTGGCCCACATGCAGATGGAGCAAATCAACTAAGTGGCTCTGATTTAATATTTTTCAAGTTTCTAGTGTCCCGAATATTTTTGAACAACATTTATTCGTCCTCTCAGCCATGCCAAGCTTGAGGGGCAAAATATGTAATAACTTAATACAGGTACACTGAAGACTTGAGCCTAAGGGCCAATATCAGGAAGCACAGCAGGCCGAGCTATTAAATTAAGCTTCGCTCTGCTCCCAGTATTTAAATTCGTCTATGAGAGAGATACTTTTGAAAAAATATCTCAGGTCACATAAATTGCTCGATTAAATCTCCGCGTGATATTACGTCATAAAATATTACTTAAAAAGGGACGAAGACTCTTTCTAACACGACACAAGATACCGCACTCCCTCAAAACTGAAAAGGGGACGGATGCTCTGTCTAAAACGACACGAGACACTGCACTCCCTAAAGGGATGGAGACTCTGTCTAACACGGCACGAGATACCGCACTCCCTCAAAAATTAAAAAGAAAGGTATATTCTGTCTAAAACGACACGAGATACCTCAACGATTAAAAAGGGACGGAGACTGTCTAAAATGGCACGAGATACCGCACTCCCTCAAAAATAAAAAAGGGACGGAGACTCTGTCTAAAACGGCACGAGATACCACACTCCTTCATAAATAAAAAAAACGGAGACTCTGTCTAAAACAGCACGAGATACCGCACTTCCTCAAAAAGTAAAAAGGGACAGAGACTTTCTCTAAAACGACACAAAATATCGTACTCCATAAAGGGAAGGAGATTCTGTCTAAAACGGCACGAGATATCGCACTCCCTCACAATATTTAAAAAGGGACGGAGACTCTGTCTAAAACGGCACGAGATATCGCACTCCCTCAACAATTAAAACGGGATGGAAATTCTGTCTAAAAACGACATGAAACACCGTGACCCCCTAAATAATAATGAGACATATAGAAATGACGCTCTTTTAAATGATTCTTATTCAATCAAGTCGAACGATAGGTTCGCACCATGCAGCAATGCAAAACTATCATGATTGTGAAATGATGCGCACGTTGTCAAAATAAATTAAAAAGCGATGGCAAAAATTGAACGAAAAAGGCAACAATATACGCCCCGGATCAAGCAAATATTATAAAAAGTCAAAATGAAGGACAAGCATATGATAATTACGAATAGTTCAAAAACATAAAAGGCGACGCAGTGCCACAAAAGCAAATTAAAAATTGTTCTTAATAAAGAAAAACAAATAAGGAGGCCTTCAGATATCAACCTCATTTTCATCCTCGTCCTCCGAGGAAGGATACGCTGCAGGCATGGGGGCAATGGCGAGAGTCCGCGAAGGACAAGGCTTTCATCCTCGAGCAGCACGGCGAACTTATCGGGAGACTCAGGCTGAGAACTCGTTGTAGGTAGCAGATTTTCTAGATTAGGCCCCAAAGTAAGATCCAACCATTCCGGCTTGAAACCACCACGGACGTACTTCGTCTTATAGAATTAGTGGACAGTCAGGACCTGAGCCTTGCGAGCCTCGCGAGCACACCGACGAGCACTAACCCCTTGGAAGGTGCTGCTCTGAAGGAACTCCTCGGCAATCTCCACCCTCTGCTGAGCGAAAACCTATATGAACACAAAGGAAATTAACAAGAAAGAATATAAAAAGAATACAAAAATGCAAAGAGTCAAGATTCTTTACCTCATTAAGGCCACGCAAATATCCAGCACCATCGGCGTGGTAAGCTTTCTCCTTCTCTGCCGCCACCTCCACCTCGAGCTCGGTGACTCGTTTGGTCAGCTTCTCTTTGCTGGCCGAGAGATTGGATACTTGCAGTTGGAGCTCACCAACAACCTCTTGCGCCTGCTTTGCTGCCTCCCTATCAGCATTGGCTCTTGTGGCACACTCCTTGACCTTTTGCAAGGCCTTCTCTTTTGTATCAAGAGCAGCCCTTAAGGATTCAGCATCTCCACCATGGAGCTCGCCTCTGTTCTGTGGTTTTGCACTTGTGGCCATTTCATGAGCTCGGACCAGCGTCGCAAACATGGCGTCCACTATTCTGCCACCCTAAAGGATAATAAGCAATCAAATCAACATTCACACAGCAAGCCCAAAACACAATTCATTCAGGGAGACACTTTTATTACCGCCGTCAATAAATGGAGAGCGTTACGCTCCACCATTTTCCTCTCTTCAGCAGAGACCGAATGAGGCACAACAAGGTTGGGGGAGAAGAGTCTTCAGAGCGTCGATAGATGCAGCTTCTGAGATTTCATATCCCCCAACATGGGCACGTGGACCCTGGCTAGATCCAACCCCATCATTTAGCCCGATTGCATGAGCAGGTCCACTCCTAGCGCTCGAACCACCTGCATGAGCAGCAGGTGGGATAGCCCCTCCAGTTTGAGAGCGGGTCTGACAGAATCTTCTCCTCTTAGTCTGGGTAGCACCTTCGGTATTGCCACCCAGACCAACCGCCATACTTTCAGAAGCCTCAACGTGGCTAACCTCAGCAGCAGCTGGCGCAGTATTGCGATTCGCTCCTAGAACATCCTCGAAAGGATCGACATAGGAATCGGCAGCGGCAGCGGCTGAGGGCTTAGCAGCAGTTTTCTTGCCCTTATTTTTCCTTTTCCTTGGAAGGGGAATCTCCAGAGTAGTGTTGGTTTGAGAGCTTGCCTGCTCAGCAGCAATGGCTCGGTTCATACGGGCATGGCGATCCATAATAAATTGTCCTGCAAGAATATCACGTCATTAGAACATTCATATTATTAGAACAAATCATAATATCGAAAAAAAGATGCAAAATTATACCAATAGTAAATCTCCCGTTATACGAAACCGGGAACAAACCAGCTAGAGATTAGACTCGACTCTCTACCAGTTCTTTGAACGTCAAACTACTGATGTCGTACTAGATTCGGGATAAAAGTGCAATCCCATGCCGTCGCGGCAATGCCAGGCAGTATCGCCACCCTTGATCCGGTATACCAATCGCGGTGATATTGCCTAAATTCACCCTCGTAGCTCTCTTCGATATAAAAATATCGCCTTTTCCAATCTTTCCCGTACCTAGTAGCTTCGCCATTCAGGAATTTACAGTGCCGTTACGCTTTGATATGATAAAATCTTTCCTCTCGCCTAGCAATCTCAAACAGAGCATAGAACTCGTTGGTACTTTGAGGTTCGCGTAGGGCTTTCAGCACAATAATGAAACCTATCATGTTGCCAAAATAATTTAGCGTAAGTTGTCCTAGCACGAGGTCAATAGTCCTCAGAAGCATTCTAAGCTCAAGGGGTATAGATAAGCAAAGCCCATTCAACAGCTGGCCTACAAATACAGTTCATATGCCCGGGCGGCGGGGTATGCATGCGGTCATTTGGCCCGGGAAGAACAATTTTATACCTATTCGGTATATCAAATTTCTCGCGCAGTGCCTTACGACTATGTTGGAGGCGCGAGACGTACATATGATACGGCATCCCTGCAACCTCGACGTTATCATCAAACTCCCTGTTGATGTATTCTACATCTTCGTCGGCCTTACTGGGGGCACGGTTATCCTAAGATGATGACGCTTGTGAATTATTGCTTTCATCTTGAGGCGCCGCGTGCTCAGCGTCAGCACCGGGATTGATACCCACATGTGAACCAGTAGCTTCTATATCAATTAGCTCAACTTCATTTACTACGACTATATTCGAGCCCGCGGGAGCACTAGACAGGCCCACTATAGAGTTTCTCAAACCAGAGCTTGAGCCACTACTCGACTCACTCCCAGAAGTTGACTGAGAACTCACCATCGTGGACAAGAAAGAACATAAATGAATTAAAACAAATGCTGACTGCGGGCGAATACGTCACTTTCGGCTCTCATAACACTCTCGCAACGTACCTAAAGTGGCTACTTATTAAAAAGATTTTAACCTCTCACAGACAAGAGCATATTAATTAACTTGATTGAGTATGCGAAAGCAGCAACGTTTGTTCGATCGATTGGCCGGATAAACGAAAACAAGGTGAAAAATGTTAAAATCACAAGAATAATATCAGTATATCAAGCTAAAACAGCAAAAATATTCTAAGGCACTGCATCGAACGCTTTCCATTCGATGCCAAGAGCATCGAACCGAAGATGTTCGATGCAGACTGCATCGAACAAGTCATGTTCGATGTGGCTTACCTGAGAGAGTAAGTTCGCAAAGAAGAGAAATAAGCTTCTCGCAGCACTCTCCCCTTTATATAGGCAGCGGAAAGCCCATCAGGCCCACAGCGAGTGACGCATCGAACGTGCGCATCGAACACATCTCGTTCGATCTATTGTAATTGCAGCATCGAACGCATCTGGTTCGATCTATTATCGCAAATAAAAAATCGAACATCGAACGGCAACCGTTCGATGCGCTTGCCCATCGAACACACCTTGTTCGATGCGCATCAACATTTTTCAATAAAAACTGCAAACTATATAAATTGGAATCCGTTCAGAAGTAACGTATGATTAAGAATATCTCAAACCAGTACAAAAACCTCCCCAAGCTGGTACGCAGCCGACCGCTTCCAAGTCAAGGACTTATTTTTTATAAGTTTGGAAGCCGCTCTCTACTCGACACCGTCTCCCAAACTGGGGGGACTATGTGATGGGGATATTTTAGAATTGGCCCAATACCAAATATTGGGCCGACCCAGCAGCGTCAGCCTACTGTATAGTACATCGAACAGGCCTTATTCGATGTATGATGTGCATCGAACGACTCTTGTTCGATGCGGAGTGAATCGAACCAATCCGCTTCGATGTGCATTATGCAGCTGTCAATGGGACCCACGGAACGGTGGCTATATATACTTCGTCCCCTTGTAGTATGTGCACGCATTCAATATACTTTCTGAGTTACTCAATATCAAACGACTGAGCATTCGACACTCGCCTAGATCGAACATACTGTATTCGATACACATCTGGATCGAACCTTGAACATTCGATACGATATTGAACAAAAGGTACTGAATTCGATACGGAACACAGCATCGAATCTGTTAGATTCGACACATCCTAATTCGACACAGGACCTCTACTGCCTATCCAACATCGAACAACGGCGATTCTACACGTCAGTATCGAACCCCCTAGATTCGACACGTTATATTAACCTTGTAATTTACTTGTTTAACCTAGTAAGCTTGTATTAGGTGTTCCGGACCAAGCTAGTCCGATTATTAATTGATTGGCATTATTTTGGCTATTTGTGCTTCACTTGTATTATTTTATTGTGTTATGTTACATTGACGAAATAAGACCAAAATAGATACATAGATATAACTATGCACATATACTTTTAATGATTGAGATCTACCTCTACAAAAACAATGTCATGTGAGACAAATAATTGCTTTCTCGCTTTCATATAAAAAATGCTGGAGATTTTAACTCTTGCAACTATCACTATAACACACAAACCACACACATGCTAAAAATAAATATAAAATTGCAATTTAGTTGAGAAAATTAAGAAATAGAAAACAACGTATCAGGGCGAAATATACATGGGTGATAGTAATGCTTGCAACTTGCATGTGCAAGCACCAAATATCAGACAAGGTGTGTCCAACAAATAAAAACACACTCCTATATATACATATAATTAATATACACCAGGTCCCTAGTCTACATATTAATACTTTGCATGAAATCTCTTTATATATGTTTCTTGAAATCCTACACTAAACCCTTCCTCCATTTATTTTAATGTGGCGTTCATATTGCCCTAAATCCACTTAGTTTTTTGTACCTTTCATACCTGCTAAAGTGGTTAACATAATTATACAGAAAAAAATGCATCAAACTTTAGTGTACTTCTGTAATCTGCACCGAATTCGCTCATACTATATGAAAATAAATCTTGTTAACGAGCATATAAACCCCTCGTACGCCTATAAAAATAATGCACCAAACTTTTTTGATCCAGAAGCACAAGAGGGTTAACATAAAATTGAAAACAAATTAAACTGAATTATTAATGTGAGAGAAAAATGCGAGGGGTTTTGGTGCGAGATCTTGTAACCATCGGTTATATGCATTTTACTCTATATATATGTATATATGTAATTATGTATGCACATATAATACAATTAAACATTTTTCTTTTGTGTTAACAAGAATTTTATTGAAGCTGATAATTGATAGGGACATTGTCATTTTCGATACATTTTATTGTGTCCCGGATACGATTAGCCCTAGAGCTCGAGGCTCACATGCATGGTGGGACATTTTATCACATTCATGAGAGTCGAGTGTGCCACTATTAACAGCACCTTCCACTCGCCACATGCACATACATTATAAAGTGCCTTTTGTTGTATTTTATGAGTTTATATTTTATGGTTGTGATAATCTAACTTTTCGAAAATTATCAGAATGAAACAAAAACAAGAATCTAACTTTTGGACCGAAAACAACACCTTCATCGTCGTATGTTTGGTTAGAATTGAATTCTTTACGATTCTTGAATTGGAATTAAATTGACTGACAACTTATTTGATTTAAAGGGGCAAATATAGTTTGTATATGATAAATAATAATGTGAATAATTGATTTATTCATCTTGTGCGTGTTGATTTTGGACTAAGCTATACATGGCAATAGCTCCAGGATAGTATCCATTCTAAGCACTAACTTTTAACGTTCAATACCTAATGGGTATATTTTGGTCTTATTTCGTCCGAGTAACAAAACACCGTAAAAGTTACAATGGGCTGATTAAGTGCCAAAATAATGCTAATCAAATAGAATGCGGACTAGCTTGTTCCGGAACACCTATTACAAGTTGACTAGACTTTATAAATAAAATTACTAAGTAAAGAAAGTGTATCGAATGGCTGGAGTCTGATCTATCCTGTATCGAATTGGGTACGTTCGATACGTTATCTGCTTGAGGGTCTAATATTGAACTTAGGCTCTTTGATATATATAAGAGTGTCGAACTAGGGTCCTTTGATGTACTGATGAGCTGATTAGCTGAGTATCGAATTGGCCTGTTTCGATCGAGCGTAGTGTATCGGACACTGGGACTTCGATCGAACTCGGGATATTCAATCGAATGCTGACTGTTCGATGCTGATTGAATCGATGTTAGTTGAAATGCGTGCTGAGAATGTCAGGGGACGGGGTATTTATAAATCCCGTCCAACGGGCCCCATTGGTTGTTGGGGAAAGTGCATCGAACTGGGATGATTCGATCCATTCGTTAGATCGAACCATGTGTGTTCGATGCTCGTTCGGCATCGAATCTCGCTTGTTTGATATACTATTTCAGTTGAGCTTGCTCCTTGAGCAGACCCAATATTACTATTGGGCCGTTCTTAAAATACCCTCATCAGAGTAATAACTAATAACCAATAATGACTCTTCGCTCTTAAGGGCCTCTCCTTTTGGATACTAATGTGCCTTGTCAAGAATTATCCCTAATTTCTAATCATATCTTATACTGAGAACATGTAAACTGAAACAAATAAAGAATGCCGCTTGTATATAATTGAATGGCCAGCCATCAGATCACCATCACATCAAAAAGAAACTACAGGAAATTCATCAATAATTATCTTTTAACTAATAAATTAGCAAAATTCAAATTGTTGCATACATGGATAAATTTTCGTTTGGATAGCATATTTATAAGACGGCTAAATATTAGAAACCTTTTGTGATGTTTTAAAATCCTTTGGATAAGTTTAAAAAATTATTAAAAATCACAATTGCAAATAATTTAGTAAAATACATGTATGTTTCATTTTGGTAGAACAAACAAAAAGAAAGAAAAAACAATGTTTCAGTACTTTCCGTCGAAATCAAAAAAATAAAACTCTATTCCATGGTTGCGTAAGCATTATTCTATTTGGAAAGTTAAAACCACATGATCACAAGACACAACTGACTATTAGGAATTTAGGATAGTAAAGAAGAAGTTATAAGTGGCTGACTTCTCTATAATTTCGTCACAACTGTGCATATACTGTTGGAGAATATTTGGAATTGAGTCCAAATAATAAGTGCAAAGTGTGTGAATTGTAATTGCTTATTGAGAAGCATTTTATTTGTGAAATAAAAATTCAAGATTAAATATTTGTGAATAAAATATTTGAGAATATCTTGAATTTTGAAGACACACTTATTATTGTGCTTGAATGAGGTCAAAATAATTTGATGACATTCAAATGTTTTGAATGACAAGTTTAATACACTCCCTTTAATGTTTTGTGGTTGTTACATCTTTTTTTCACCTATAAAAGGAGGCCTCCACTCTTGTGAAAAATAATCCAATAAGCATCTAAAAGAAAAAAACTTTTTCATACATAGCATACATATTTTTTGAGTTCTGCAAATACTATTCGTGTCCGATTTGAGAAGGTAGTATTGTCCTTCACTTACTACCTTATTGTGTGAGGATGTTGTACCTTGGGAGGTCGTTTCCCATTGAGGGCTTGAAGGGTAGCCGGAAAAATTGATCTTAAGGGGAGAGGGCTAAGCCTTCGACTCATCCTATGCTTCAACGGAATTTTTTTGACTCGTCTAATCCACTCCAAGGATTTTCATACAGTTGCTCAGAGGTCCATTTATATTTATTGTTACATTCTTTGTTTAATTCCATATATGTTAATGTTTAATTTTATGTTGTATGTTCTTAAAAAGTAATCATGTTTATGTTTATATTTACGTTTATGAATTCACATGTTTATGTGCAATACGTACCCAACAATCTTAAGATCAATCTTTCCTACGTATTATGTGTTGCACGTATATGTGATTTTTTGGTTTTATAATTTTCAGAATATGTTTTAAGCTATTCAAGGTGCAAGTAATTGTTTTCTGTTTAGCCTATTATTTTTGCTGCTAATAAGGTTCCAGATTACGTATTAATCTTCAAGCAAATCTGTCCAGAAGTGTTGTTGCTACAGCCAATAACTTTATGTTCCTAAATTTCTTCCTGGAACTTTTGTTAGAGGTTGTTGTGTTTATTGTTATATGTTTTTTTAATAATTTTCTTAGTAACTTAATCTGCAAATCGTTTGAGCATGTTTCTAAGAGCATAGATTCTGGTTATTCTGCAAACTCGTTTTCCATGAACTCTAAACAAGTTTCAAAAATAATATTTCGTAAATGTGTACCTACTGAGGTTCGAACTCTGTTCCATCGCTCTGATTGCTGCTGTGTTACCGTTTGCCTGTTATGATTTTTGCTTATTAACTGATCCGTTACATATTTATTCAATGCTATTCTGTGAATTAATTGAAAAAATTAAAACAAGTGCTGAGAGATTCGAACCCGAGACCCTTCCATTGCCAACTGCGATCTTTACCGTTTGGGCGTTAGAAACTCTTGGTGATTAATTGTGCGGTTACATATTAATATCATGTTATTAATTTCGCTGAAATTAATCTGCTGAATATTAGCAAAACGTTTCTACCTAGAAACGAACCCAGGACCTATGTTATTTGAACGTTACTCCTAACCGTTTGACCAGGCTTTAATTCTTATTAATTGCATGCGTTATTGTGTAATTAAATTGACGGGCGGCAGTTTATTATTTGAGTAATACGTGTAATATATTCATGCTATATATTTGAATTTATATTCTGAGTAGACGAAATTTAAATGTGTGTTATATGTTGAGCATGGTTATGTGATTAGTAAAATAATTGCAATTGAGATATGTGAAAATATATAAAAAATTGCAAGTGTGCCATATGAAGACTATAAATAATTCTAATGTGCGAGACTTGTGAATTATTTAGAGATATGATGGATGATAGCACTAACAACAATGTCGCAAGCATTGATACCTTCCCAATAGCGGGCGACGTTGAGGTTGTCAAGTTAAATCAAAGTGCTAACGGTATTGAGACCGTAGTACCGGTTTTGAGAACCACTATGTCATATTCGCAACTAGAGAAACCTAAAAGAATTTTGAAATAATTCTAAGTACTGAGACTTATGAATTATTCGAAGGAAATTCAAAATGAGAATAATTCTAAGTATTGAGACTTGTGAATTATTTGAAGAAAAAAAAAAGAGAGGTTAATTCTAAGTATTGAGACTTGTGAATTATTCGAAGATATTCTAAGTGAGAATATTTATACAGACGGTTCTGTCGCAGAAAGGTGGAGTGTAAGCGGACTTGTTCCTCCACTGGCATGGGAACATAATATTCTGTCGCAGAAAGGTGAATTTTAAAGAGGTTTTGTCCCTCCACTGGCCTGGGAATATCTGTATAAATAGTTCGGTTGAGAATTCTCAGCGATACTAATAAAAATAATTGTGTGAATTATTTAATTAGTTATGGCAGCTGAAAATTAAAACAACAACCCGAACGAATGGTAGGTAGACATTGGGGCTGCTCGACCACATATGCACGAACAAGTGGATGTTCACAACCTATCAACTTGTGGAGAACAAGCAGTGTTTCTTGGGAAACTCAGCAATCTCAAAAGTTGAAGGCAGGGGAACGGTTGTACTAAAGAGGACCTCGGGGAAAGGGGTGACCTTAAACGAGGTACTTCAGAGATTCACACGAATCTAATATGTGGTACAATGTTGAACTAGAAAGGGTTCACACTTATCTTTGAGTCAGACAAGGTTATCCTGTCTAAGGGTAGAACCTTTGGAGGAAAGAGATTTTGGTCTAAGAATCTTTTAAGATGTCTGTTATGACCATGTCACCTAAGGGCGAGGCTAGTACTGAGGCTAGTGTTCAAGTTTAATGTAGTAAAAAATCTCGTGTGAGGAGACCAATTTTACGAATAAATGCAATCGAAGTTGCATGTGAGGCAAATATTATAATTTATTTCGATTACTTGTGATGTCTTTATGACATGATAATATAATACAAGTGCGAGACTTGTATATTGTGTGTGTGTATATATATGTGTATATATGTAGTTATTGAAAATATAAGTGTGAGACTTGTATAATATATATATATATATATATATATTTATATATTTATATATTTATATATTTATATATTTATATATTTATATATTTATAGGAAATAACACAAGTGTGAGACTTGTATGTTATTGCATATATAATTATTT
This sequence comes from Linaria vulgaris, assembly GCA_948329865.1. Classification (NCBI taxonomy): domain Eukaryota; kingdom Viridiplantae; phylum Streptophyta; class Magnoliopsida; order Lamiales; family Plantaginaceae; genus Linaria; species Linaria vulgaris. The sequence goes on along the minus strand of OX415249.1, from coordinate 5,140,426 downwards.
GTTGAGAATAACACAAGTGTGAGACTTTTATGTTATATATATTTGTAGAAAATAAAAACAAGTGCGAGACTTGTATTTTATTATATTTATATATATATATATATGTGTGTGTTTGAAATATTTGGAATTGAGTCCAAATATAAGTGTGTAAATTAAATTGGTTAGTGAGAAGCAAGTGAGATTTAATACTATTTATTTTACTAAATAGATTAAATATTCAGATTTATTTGATGTAAGACGCGAAGTACGCAAACAAAATAAAATCTGAAATAAGTAATTTCTTTAAGGCTAAAGACATTTTTTTCTTGAGGAAAAGAAAGAAATGTGGGGGCTTGAAGAAGAAAGTGTTGATTAAGATTATTCCAAACTTTTAAGTTGAATAATAATCATAATATTTTCCGAATACTTTAAGAGGTTAAAGAAAATATTGGAGGCGATTGACGAAAGGTCTAGCGAGAGACTAAGTAGCAAATTCATCGAGGGAAACGGGAATTGAGCCCACCTAAAGACATCACCCCATGATGGCAACCCTACCTGAATTGTAAACCCCAATTTGCAGGTTCAAAGGGACAACCGAATTGTGGGGGTGATTCGAACAAAGCACTCGGGAAATTGAGTTCCCAACCCATTTCTATGATGAAAGAGTGATGGACCTGTACAGGTTAAGGAGAACTTGAGGTTCTAATGATCCTTATGTCTTGTGAATACAAGCGGGGTATTGCAGGATACCCTTTATGAGAGATCACCTATGTCGAATGTGAAGGGGCCGCTTCGTTGAGATGAGTTAAAGGGCTAAATCTCTAGAGCATTCGATGAAAATCGCCAAGGCAGTCCAGGGCCAAAACGGACAACAACGAGGACCAATATGGTATTGGAAGGAGTTGTGTGAGTACCATTGTCTTGGTATACACAAAACGCCGAACAGTTCAAGGCATCACGTCCACTGGTTGGCAAGTATATCCGATGGTATTTCACTAAGGAAGGTTCAAGGCCTAAAACCACCTATCCTGATGCAACAAGTTCCGGCAGAACTCAGAAATTGCATTTAGCATTGCTAGGCTCACGTGCATTTCAACCAATTACATTCATGTGGGGGATTGTTGGAGAATATTTGGAATTGAGTCCAAATAATAAGTGCAAAGTGTGTGAATTGTAATTGCTTATTGAGAAGCATTTTATTTGTGAAATAAAAATTTAAGATTAAATATTTGTGAATAAAATATTTGAGAATATCTTGAATTTTGAAGACACACTTATTATTGTGCTTGAATGAGGTCAAAATAATTTGATGACATTCAAATGTTTTGAATGACAAGTTTAATACACTCCCTTTAATGTTTTGTGGTTGTTACATCTTTTTCTCACCTATAAAAAGAGGCCTCCACTTTCGTGAAAAATAATCCAATAAGCATCTAAAAGAAAAAAACTTTTTCATACATAGCATACATATTTTCTGAGTTCTGCAAATACTATTCGTGTCCGATTTGAGAAGGTAGTATTGTCCTTCACTTACTACCTTATTGTGTGAGGAGGTTGTACCTTGGGAGGTCGTTTCCCACTGAGGGCTTGAAGGGTAGCCGGGAAAATTGATCTTAAGGGGAGAGGGCTAAGCCTTCGACTCATCCTATGCTTCAACGGAATTTTTCTGACTCGTCTAATCCACTCCAAGGATTTTCATACAGTTGCTCAGAGGTCCATTTATATTTATTGTTACATTCTTTGTTTAATTCCATATATGTTAATGTTTAATTTTATGTTGTATGTTCTTAAAAAGTAATCATGTTTATGTTTATGTTTACGTTTATGAATTCACATGTTTATGTGCAATATGTACCCAACATATACATATCTCTCTACAATTTCATCACAATTATACATATATTGAGTAATTTAGATAGATGCCCGCATCATGCAAGAACTGAACAAATAATTCCCCAAATAATCTCATGTGCGCTAACTTTGCAAATTTACTTTAAAATCTTGAGTAAATAAAAGGTGAATTACATATAAATGAGAATTTGAATGTGAATCCTGCAACTACATTTTCCATGTAATATATTCGAAAAAACTAAAAATTAGAAAAAAAATAATAGAGATGGTTAAACTGCTAAACTGCTGTATACTTTTCATAAATAAATAAATGAAAATTCAATTGAGCATTAGCCCTAAATAAATAATAAATAAACCTTGAATACGAATTGATAGTATGTTGACATGCAACGTGGAAGGTGTACGTGCCGGCTTGCTGTTGACCTGGCAAAGCGCGACAGATGGCACCAAGATGTTGGGTAAGTCATACAACCAAGACAACTACTATATAACAAAATATGTGACCCAACCCTTCCCCCCGCCCCCGCCCTCCCACCCAACCACCACCCACCTATTATATGATATATGATTCCTTTTTCTTCTGCTTTTTTGGTAAATCAATATGCAATGATTCAGGCTAATTGTATTTACTATCTGCTTTCCGAGAGGAAATCAGTGACTTTTATAAGAGTTAGAATGGTTTTATTTATCACAACTTGTGGTTTGATGCAATGTACATAATTTTTTTACAATAAAATAACCTAAATTAGATAAAAAACAATATCCTAAAAATATACAATGAAAATTACAAGGTAATATTCTAAATATATACTAGAAATTATGCTTAATACGCCTCGTGAAATTGACGTCCCATCGGTGACAGAAATTTTGAAAAATAAAAGCTGAAATCGTGCACGAGGAAGCGGTTTGGTGAGTAAATTCGCAAGTTGGTCAACAATGTTGACATTCAAGAGAGTTAGAAAACCTTGTTGACAAGATCACGAATAAAGTAAAGATCAATAGGGATATGCTTCATGCGGGAATGCAACACCGGATGTAGAGATAGACGTGTAGCTCCTAGATTGTCACATAGGACTCAGGGTGTAGGGAGAAGAAAATGCAACTCAAGAAACAAGTGATGCAACCAACGTACCTCAGCATCCATGTTGGCAAGTGCGTGGTACTCAGATTCTGTAGAAGAACGTGAGACCGCACGCTGGCAACGAGAAGACCAAGAGATGGGATTCGTGCCAAGAAACATCACATAGGCAGATGTCGATGCTGCAGAGGAGTGATCACCAGCCCAGTCTACATCCCAGTAGGCAATAAGACCGGCATAGTTTTCACAACGCAAGAGAAGACCATGCGATAAGGTACCCTTCAAGTACCAAAGGACTCGCTTAAGAGCACTCCAATCAAGCTCCGTAGGAGCAACCATCCGTTACACAAGTCTATTGACAGCAAAAGCTATATCGGAGCGGGTAAGAGCAAGGTACTGAAGTGCCCCCATAACACTCTGATACTCCTTGGCGTCAGCAAAGGAGAAAGACGTAAGGGTCGAGGAGGTGGACGCCATGGGCGTGGCAAGTGGCTTGGCACCATCCATTTTATGTCGAGCAAGAATGTCACAAAAACACTTTTGTTGAGATAAGAACAAGCCTTCACCACAATGGAAAACCTCCACACCAAGAAAGTAGGATAACTCACCAAGATCCTTAACCGCAAACTTGGACCCCAATTGCGCAATAAGTAGCGCAAACAAAGTTAGACAAATACTCGTGACAATAATATCATCGACATATACCAAGCCATAGATCAAATCCAAATCCTGAGAGTAAACGAAGAGAGAAGCATCAGATTTGGATTGCAGGATGCCAAGAGAGCCAAGAGCAAAACTCAACGCAAGATACCAAGCACGAGGGGATTGCGTAAGGCGATAGAGCAATTTCTTGAGATGACAGACATGCGACGGGAAAGTAGGTCTCAGAATCCAGAGGGTTGAGACATATAGACATCCTCAAGAAGATCACCATGCGAAAAGGCATTGCTCACGTTAAGTTGACGAATGAGCCACATGTTCATAACTGCAAGAGAAAGAACCATGTGAATCGTAGTAGACTTGAAAACAGAACTGAATGTCTCTTTAAAGTCGAGGCCTTCATGTTGATGAAAGCCTTTAGCAACAAGGCTAGCCTTGTACTTGTCAATAGAGCCTTCAGGAAGACGCTTGATCCGAAAGACCCATTTGGATCCAATTATATTCTTGTCGACGAGCAACAAGATGCCATGTACCATGCTTCATAAGAGTTGTATATTCTTCAGCCATGGCCGCACGCGAATTTGGATCCTTGACAGTGCTGATAGGGGTGGGAACGGGAGGGAAACCCATCCCACGGGATCTCCTTCCACGGGATCCCGTGGTCACGAGAATGGGAAGCGCCTTCTCGTTCCCGTCCCACTAGGGACGGGATCCCGTGAACACGGGATCCCGTCGATGGCGGGATTAGGGGGCCTGAAAGCTTTCTAGGCCGCTGGAAATTCTGGAAATTGGCGGGATTCCCGCGGGAATCCCGCCAATTTCTAGAATATAAACTAGGAGAAAAGTGGGGAAAAATGTTTCCCCACTTTTTCCCCTTCCATGTGGCTCACAAATCACGAAAAAAAAGTAAAAAATCTCCAACTCCGTTGCTCACAAGTCAAAGATTATCTAACGATTACAAATATCACAATTCAAATAACTAGAATCCAAAATTTGTCCAAGTCCAAACCATGAAACCATCAATAGACCATAATCATATTCATATTACACGTGTGTTTTCTTTTTATTTTTTGCCCCAATGTTTTATTATATCTACTTAGTTCCCCACTTTTGAATTTCTTTTAGCAATAGACCCTCAAATCCCCTCTAAAATATTTATGTTCTGGAAATCGACGGGATTCCCGCCTCCCGCAGGAATTCGGAAACGGTTCCCGTTCCCGTCCCGCCGTGGCAGACGGGAACGGGAACGGGATTCGTCCGACGACCGAAATTCCCGCGGGATGGGGCGGGAACGGGAATTGTCCCTTCCCGTTCCCACCCCTAAGTGCTGACACAAGTGGGCTCAAGAGGACCGTCAACTCGATGTTTTGTTGCAAGATTAAGCTATTTAGGCTTAAAGATGTTATTCATGGCACGTGTGGTCATGCGATGGGTGTGAGGCGGGTCAGGTGGTAAGAAAGATGATATAGACGATGTCGATTCATCAGTGGAAGAAGGTAAAGCAGACAAACAGGAGGAAGACTCGGTCAAGCATGGTGCAACTGGTAGGGGATGGAGCGACGTGTCCCATCGTGTGTCAGATTGCATTGCAAACTGGTCCAATCGCGCGGCGGAGGCTCGATCAGTGTCATAATGTGCCACATTCTGGACAAATCACACCTCCACCGTGCGATCATTGTTGCCCGTGTTGGATCTTGGAGCATTAGCGCGCGACGAGTCAAAACGTGCGTCTAGCCGCGCTACATTTTGACCGTGGCGCTCGGTAGGTGCGACCAGATGCACGATTGGGCCAAATTGTGTGTCATTCTGACTGTAGGGCACGGTCGGTAGCGCGACGGGCTGAATAAAAAGAGATGGTTGAGCAAGCACATACAAAGATAAAAAAAGAGATGGTTGAGCAGGCACATACAGAGATAGAGACACATAGGAAGCGAGATAAGTACCAGCAAATTCAGTCTCAACAAAAGGAACATGGCGAGAAACAAAGTCTTTGCCTGACTCTGCATCATAGCAACAAGGGAAAAAATCGAAATTGGTCCTTTATTGTGTCCTAGTTACAGTTTTCGTCCTTTAATGTGTCCTTGTTTTATTTTGGTCCTTTATTGTGTGTTTCACTACGCTTTTGGTCCTTCGGATGGAATTTCAGCCGAAAATGTCATATAGGAGCACGTGCCGCCCTAAATTTATTTTTTTTGAATTTTCCACAAGCAAATTCGCATGTTGGAACAACAATTTTAATTTTTTTATTTAAAATTTTGACCCTTCCGATCCGGATAACCCGGTCAAATCGGGTTGGTCGGTTCAGAATTTTAAATAAATAAAAATTAAAAAAATTAAAACCAGCGTTTTCGCATGTGAATTTGCATGTGGGAATTAAAAAACATTTATTTTGGTCAGCAAGTGTTCTCACATGATATTTTTCGACTCAGACTTCTTCATAAGGACCAAAATCGTAATGAAATACACAATAAAGGACCAAAATAAAACAAGGACACAATAAAGGACGAAAAATGTAACTATGACACAATAAAGGACTAGTTTCGATTTTTTCCCTAGCAACAATATGCACTCTAAAAGGTGGAGTACCCAACAAAGATGCAAGCACGATAAGAAGCGTTGAGTTTACCGGGAACAAAAGGTCGTAACCACGAAAAACAAAGGCAGTCAAGAGTCTGTAACTTCAAGTAATTCGGTGGATGACCAAAAGGAATACCAAAATGAGAGTCCTTGCGAAGAACCGGCATAGGAAGGTGGTTAGATAGATACACTGTTGTAGAAAACGCAAAATTCCAAAAGGAGGGAAGCAAATGTGCATGCTGAAGTAGAGTGTGGCCCAAAGAAACCACTCGGCGATGACGACGATCAACAATGTCATCATGTTGAAGTGTGTACGGTGCAGTGGTAAGCCAACTAATACCAGTCTTAGAAAGATAAGGCCGCAAAGCCACAAATTCCCCTTCATTATCAGAATAAAAATTATTGACACTAAAACCAAATTGTGTCTCAACTATTCGACGAAATTGGCGAAACACTGGGAGAACCTGGGACTTGTGAGACAAAAGGATAAAACCAGCAATACTAGGAGTAATTGTCAACAAGTAACAAGTAATAACGGTTTCCATCAATAGAGGAAATAGAACAAGGACCCCACACGTCCCCATAAACATAATGCAGAGGATGAACATGTTGCAAATAACTCGTAGTAAACGATAACTGAGTATTTTTATTTGAATAGCAAAAACAAAAAATCGTAGCATTCTTAGAAGTTAAATTACATGGTAAATCAAACTTCTTGATAATCAAAGAACTAATAACATCAGAAGGATGTACTAAACGACAATGCCAAACATCCCGATTCGTCCTAACTCCCGAAACGCTAGAGGTGATGGGCAAGTTGAGGGAGGAACCATGAGGTGATAAACTCCATTGTTGTAAGCTCCGCGCAGCAGCTTTGCCCCCGTAACCCGATCCTTAATAAAAAAATAAGACAGATAGAATTCAAAGGTTACATTATTAGCCAAGGTAAATTAATGAACCGATTAGAGATTTCTCTTTGAAGATGGAACACACAAAATAGGAGAGACATCAAAATGACAATCAGATAGATGAAAAGAAGAAGAACTAATATAGGAAACTGAGAAACCTGAACCATCGGCAATGACAACCTCATAAGTGTCGTCATACTCAGAGTGGACCGAGAGACTCTAAAGATCAGAGGTAAGGTTGTGCAAAGCACCAGAATCAACTAACCAAGTGTTCTGATTTGGAGGCGGCGGACGGGGGGTCGTGTCTAAGTTGGCAAAAGGTTGTTGGAGTAGACGACAAGTACGAGCGCCATGACCATAGATGCCACAAATCTGACACGTGATATTAGGAGGAGTTCCCAAAGAACCCTGACGACCATTGTTACGAGAGTTCGTGGAATTGGAATAGCCATTACGTTGTCCACCACGACTATTCGAATGACCACCCGAGCGGTTGTTGTTGTTGCCAAGACCACCAGAGTTGCCACGAGATGGAGAGAAGTGACCACCGGCACTGTTGGCGGTAGAAACCAACGACGGATTGTACACATCGTGGCGTTTGGCGTATATCTCATGCGCAACCAATTTGTCATGCATTTGCGCAAAACTGAGAGGGGAATTGCTAGCATAGATATTGGCGGCAATGTCACGATAGGTAGCACCAAGACCATTGAGAACGTAAAGAGTAACATCATCATCGGAAAGAAGATGATCAATGATTGTCAATTCATCCACATTCATCTTGATAAGATGAAGGAACTCAACAACTGTGCGAGAGCCTATTGTCATGGTGGAGAGGGACTCCTTCAATTGCATGACACGAGTGCTGGATTTGTTGGCATAAACGCATTATAGAGTTTGCCGAGGTCTTGGCATCAGAGATCAACCCCATGATATCATGGGAGATGGAAGCGAATAGAGCAGACAAGATGAGTGAGTCTTGTCGTGTCCAATAGCTGAAAGCTACAATTAATTCCAAAGAATCACCGAAAAGAGGGCACAGATACGAACCGTCCACAAAGCAAAAGAGGCCATAGCCATAAAAGATGCATTCCAGGACGTGTAGTTGCTGAAGTAAGTTGATGGGTCAGATAAGTGTGCGAAACAATGGGCACAAGGTGGTCAAGCGGAGGACCAGACAGCGGCACCACAAGAGGAGCGGTGGTGGTCCACACAATGGGAAGAGCAGCGCAGGCGGCGGACGACATGGAAGCCGTAAAGGCGACGATGACATTTGGGTTTGATGAATCCCTGAAAGACATTGTAGGATCTTTTTCTCGTTAGAGATATTTTCCTGCTAATATCATACAAGAATTATAATTGAATAATTTTGTTCATCACAACTTGTGGTACTTATACAATGCACATAATTCTTAAGAAAGGAAATAATCTAAACTAAATACAAGAAAATATCCTAAAGATATACATTGAAAATTACAGGGAAATATCCTAAAAGATATATAGGAGAAATTATGCTTAAAAACTTTTATGTCGTACAAGGAATTAGTTAATATATAAACTGTTAATTAATTAGTTTTTACTCCTTTGACTAGATAATTTGGTGTAGAATGCATTTCTCCGGCTTAATTTTGTTTCTCATTAATTAAAAGAGTAATGATAATTAATTTTGTCCATTTTTAGCATTCACGCGAATCTTCTTAATTAGCACACCACTTATTTTTGCAAAGTATCATCGTTTGCTTTTAGAATTTGCAGAAATAATAGAAAACACACACAAACGCATTATATATATGTATGTAATATGTAAACAAAATTAAATTTCGTTTTTTTATATCACATTATATTGTCATTATAAAAGAATAGCTTAGCGGTTTTATTTTCCTATGGCATGTGTTTGCGCTTTACGCATATGTTATATGATGCAAGTAGGGGTATATGATTTCTTTTGACGTATATATAATATTATATTCTTCAGAATCGTCATAAATTAAGCTAAACATATGGTGGTTGTTAAAAGTGTTAGATATTTTGTGTGCAATTCTAATGTGTTGTAGTGATTCCATCTTAGCTACCCAGTGCTCAATACACAGTGGACCCACCCACTTTGCTTATTTACATAAAAACCCTCTATCCTTTTCTTTTAAAAGATCTCTATGTTTGTAATATTTCACTTTTACCCCATATATTGATATGTTTTATCTCGATACGAAAAATGGTATCAGAGCATGGTTTATTTATTTTATGTGGCTATTTATTTATTATGTTAATACCTAATCACCTTATGAGAGGAGTTTTGTACTAAACATGAGTAATCCAGTCATGGATGAAATTTGGGACATCCCTATCAAGATCCCTATGCGGGGAAATGCATGTACAAGGATTAAGAAGCGAATTACCGCTTTAACAAGATTCCGTGATTTCCAGAAAGCGGAAATTAGAAACCACGATTTTCTTTGTTGTAACTTAGAACAACTTGGAAAGACTTGTCATATTAAGAAAAATAGGATATAGGTAGTCAAGCTTTTAGATATCAACATCGAAAAGGCCAATAAACAAAGTTTAATACTAAGCCTGTAAAATGTCTGGTATTACACTTGAACAAGAGCTCCAACTCTTGATGACTAAGTTAGTTGACATGGCTAGTCACAGACCAGACAGTCTCCCTGCCATTAGAGCTAAGTTTATAGCTGTTAATGGTCTCATGGCTGATATCGCAAGGATAAATAGATTAATCACTGAACGAAATAACCGTTCTTCATGAGTAATCTAGTTTTGCCAGATTTCCACGAGCTCGTGCCAGATAGCTCCAAGCTATCCCAGGACCTCAGGGAAGTCCAGAAAACGGTTCAAGCATATGGCAATAGTCAATACCATATGCCAGAGCATCTACAGGAAATCAGAGACAGGCTTGAAGCCATGTCTCGACGACAGAAGGAGATCTTGGGGAATTTACAGGATATCCAACAAAGAGTCAAGAACTTGGAATCCATGCCAAGATCATCGGAAAGAAGGAGAGTTGGATGGTTGCCACCATCTTTCGGGAAGGAGCCCTTATTACATCAAAAGGTTAAAGCAGTCGAGCGAAAAGCTGGAAGCGCGGATACGTGGAGAACCCAGCACATATTGAAATCATGTCCAGATTCAGGATGGACGGATTCAACTTCGAGATCGGGCGAGACCTTTCTGATCTTGCAGCATCACTTTCAGGACTTAGCCTGGAGAACATCTAGACATATGAAAGCGCGATCGTGCCAAGTCAAAATCCTCCCCAAGGGCAGTCGACGGTTACAGAAGGGGTCGGATCTTCCATCCCGAATCCAGAACCGATCCGAGAAGAGCCAATCCATGAAGAACCCATGCCGCACCAGCATGACTTTGTAGCAGGATCTATGTACAACCGGATTCCAACCAGAGCAAGGGCGAGAAGACCAGATGTTCATGGAACACCATACGGGAGATCGCAACTCGATCCAATCCACCCGTATGGGCTTATGCTCAATTTGGACACTCTGGATTTCAAGTATCGCGAAGCCCTGATCGATGAATGGGCATCGGCAATGAGAATTGCAGCGGCAATGCTCGAACTGGACAAAGAGGGATTCATCATGATGTTACAGATGAGTCTCGAAGGATTGGTCAAGATCGGATGGGAACATGGTACTCCAGAAATTAGGAGCGGGGTTCTATCCGGCGATTCTCTCAATGACATTGTTGATAGAATGGCGAGGCTTCTCAAGATCTACTTCATCGGAGAAGGATACTTTGTTGATCCCCAAACCGGAAGAGATGACCAGGAGAAAGTCAGGAGATACGAACAAGCGTTGTATAGCTTGGAGCTACATGACATATGTAGTGTTGATCTATACATTAAGCTGTTCACCGAGTACAGGTGGAAGAGCCGAATTGGGGAAGATACGACGATTCCCTTTTTCTTCGCAAAAATACCAAGTCCATGGCGAGAAATGTTGCTGAGAGAATATACACCTATTGGATTCGACATGGTGGCCCAACGGATGTCCTTTCTCAAGGTCAAACTAAGCGAATTGTGCCAGAAGGCAGCAATTCAAAAGAATTTCAAGAGGCTGAAAAAGATCAATAAATCAGCCCGTCTTTGCTGCGACGACAACGACATCCCAACAGTCATTGGTGCACCAGAGAGACATCGAAAGAAGAAAAATAGGGATCAACCCTATGAGCGGAGAAGAAAGTTCCCCAGGAGAACTTCGTGGAAACCAGGAAGATTCTGGTCAAAACAAAAGGCCCGAAGTTACAAATCAGGGCACTGACCAGGACCCAGCCGAGGAAGAACGTCTTCCAGCCAAGGGAGTGCTAACAGAACACCAGCAAGGCGAACTTTCAGGAGAGCACACACACGTACTAATGAAAGCTTCAAAGACTGCAACTGTTGGACGTGCGGGGCCAAGGGATACATCTCAACAGATTGCCCGTAAAACCAAAAAAGAGGAGTCAGATAGTTCGAAGCTACGTCGGAGTTCGAGGAAGCTGTCTACTTTCAAGACCTTGTTCAGGTATACCAGTTTGAGGATATTCCCTCAGATGAAAGTATATATGAGAAAGACGAAGGACCAGATGAGTCTTCAGAGTCAGAATCAGAATCAGACTGAAGACGAGGAAATCTTCCATCAGGAAGTTCAAGAAGACATGACAGGATTCTTCTCACAAACCAGCATTTCTCATAAAGCACTGATGAGAATTATGCAGGAAGATCCAAAATTATGAGTTTACGATGGATTCACCATCGGAAAAATGGAGAGAACCTTAGCTCAGCTAAGCTTCAGGCGAAGAAAGCATCACATAATTAACAAGGTTACAGCGGGAGAGATTGCAATCCCAATGGAGCTGACCAGTAATGTGATGGAAATGCAACTAGTTCCTATTAATGAGATCAAAGAGGAACTAAGGAGACTCAAGCCAGAAGTTGCTCAGAAAATGTCATGGATCCATATCGGAGCCATAAGAATTCTGATCAAAGCAACATTCAAAGAAGGAATCAATTCCCCAATTGACATTGCCATCTTTGATCGAAGAATCCAGAACCTACGAGATGCCTGTCTCGGAGGAATTTCAGGAAATCTATTCGCGGGAAAAGTGGCAACATTCATTTATCCAAAAGTTGCCTATAACCTTGCCGATAAAGATTTCAGCAGAGTCCTAACTCTACATCAGGACTTCAAAAACAAGGAGTTAATGAAGGAAGGAAACCGACCTCACTCCATTACATACAGTATGTCCTACGCACTCTCAAATACGCACCATTCTGATCTCTTCCAGAGAAATGAGTTTGTCGAGATACCAGAAATCTTTGAGAAGGTTGCCCATGCGGTCAGACCAGAGATCTCCAGTCTGCCTCATATCCATGAAATTGATATGATCATCCGAGATCAACCGGTATTTGGCAAAGATACGAGTCAGAGGTTCAAGCCAAGAAGAGTTTCTTTCCAAGAAAACGGGATGCAAAGTCTCACTTGGGGAAAGAAATCGATCATTGAGATTGCTGTTGAATCAAAGAAATTCACAACCAAAGGAGAACTCTAATGCCCGGGAGGATGGGGAGAAGTCGAAGTCGTCTTCGACACCACCCAGAAGGATAATACATTGCCATGCGATGCACTGTATTATCTAAAACAGCCCTTCGTTGGACAATACCAAGGAAACCTAAAGCTTGGTGGAATTTATTTCGTGATCAATGGACGCGCAGGAAGAATCCCAGAACAACTTGTTCTTGGAATCGAATTTCTCGAGGATCACAAACCTTGGGAAAAATTGCCAGAAGGAATGGATTTTACGGTCAAAAGATGAAGTAGCAAGATGGCACATCAACGAGAAAGAATTCTTTGCAGTTCGAAAGGCGTTAAAAATGGCCCTTATTCTTACTTGCTAACAAGTTCACACTTAAAATTGATAATACTAGTGTCAAGGCTTTCTTAAAAAATAAAATAGAAAGCAAACCCGAAAAAGCTAGGCTATTAAGATGGCAAGCTGAATGTCAATATTACAATTTTGATATTCTTGTTATAAAATCTCATGAAAACGTTCTTGCAGATTTTCTGACAAGGGATTGAGGCACGTGAAGCCAACACCATCCTTACGAGATGGAGACACCACAGGGATAACCTGGATGAGCTCCGCAAGGCGATCGACGGTCTAGCTATTAATGCTCAGGCTTCCGGTCATGTGCAGGAAAGGGACCTTACCAAGGTTCAAAGCTCAATGAAGGCGACTTTATTGGGTAGTACAAGTTTGTGGGATACCCTCACGGTACCCCTTTTCCGAGATGCTTCCACATTAAAACTTGAAGTGGAAATACAAGCAAATACGTACGAGTTTGACGATCCGAGTAAAATCGGACCAATCAGTGATCCTTTCGAGGAAGACACTGATAAACAGGTTGATTCAAGGGTGAAAAAACCTGGAGAATCAGAAAAACAAGTTGATTCAAGAGGGAAAACCCCGATTGGATCCCAGGATACTTCTCCTAAGAGAGAAGACAAGATTGATTCGAAAGGAAATACTCCGATTGAATCACATGATACTTCTTCTAAGAAAGAAGACAAGATCACTCTTAGACCCCATACGGGATCATCTAAGATTAAAAACGAGCCAAGAATACCCTTGATGGAATATCAAAGGGCTTGGGAAAAACTTCACACAAGAGTGGGATTAATCCCTGGAAAATCTGTGGTCGACTGGTCCAGAAAGTATCCGAGAATCTGGGCACTGCCAGGATCAAAACCGGATAGCATTCGAGAGTGGTTTGACTTTGGCTGTCTGGCCTCAGTATTCACCACATCACCAAGTTTCCTGGAAATTTCAAAGTTACCAGGATGGATCTACGAGAAGGTGTACGAAACATGGAAGATGAATCCTACACTAGAAAGAGGAGACACTTTGGAGCTAAAATTTATTTCAGCGGCTCCAGAGATCGCAGGAAAGGGATTCCATCAGAGCTTTCACTTCATAAAGATACAAAGACCAAATACCAAAGTTATGGAATTCATCAAGTCACCACCCGAGGAACTTTGTCTGGTTTCCCCAATCACCGAATATGAAATTTCAACTAGGAGGGAATGGGGATTGTGGGTCTATCTCACCGAGATGGACAAAGCAAATATTCGTTCAAGATATTTCACAATACCGAGAACGGATCATTCATGCTCAACAGCATGACTAGCAATACCACAGGATTTGCAGAAACCGCATTCGAAAAGAAACGGCAAATATTGTGGAAAAACGAGATGCCAGCAACAGCAGAGACGAGCCAGAAGTTCTGTAATATGATACATGTCGGACGATGGAAGGAACGGATTTGCTCCAAGTGTCCAGAGCAGAAAGAACCCCTCTTCGGCAAAGGATTCCCAATGAAACGGGACAAATGGGAAAGCAACAAGGAGGGACCCTCACAAAAGGGAAAGATACCGCGGGCAGGCAAAAGGACGACTTTTGCTGACAAAGGAAAAGGAACCATGTGAGCAGCAAGGTCCACCCACGTGAACGATCGAGACGGGTGAACAACCAAGACAAAACCTCCACTATCAGACTTATAATGGAGGGACCACGAGACCAAGTGGTTACAAAAGTAACCATAGGATTAAAAGACCACCTTATCAGCAGAATAATGGCGGACCCCAAGGATAAGTGGAACACGCAAGCCATGACGATTCCACTTCTAAAATGTAGTGAAGTCCACATTTGAAATCCGGAGACTTCATCTATATAAACGAGCTGAAGAAAACAGAGGGAATCAAGTTTTCTCCACTACTTTCTTACATAAACAAAATAAGATTGTAATAAGTTTGAGAGTTTTAATTTTGAGTGTTTAAATTTCAGTTTGATTGTAATAGTGTGAGTGTATGTACGAGAGAGACGTAGCTACTATGAGTAGCTAAACAAGTAACTCCTCTCTAAAGGGGTTATGAGTGTGTTGTAATAAATAAGTCTCCACATAAATAAATATTGATTTGCTTTCGCCTGAGTATGTTGATGTTGAGCTTTTAAACATTTTATTTGAAGTTACTTCTTACACCCGGAGTAGGAAACGAACCAGGGTTGTGGTGATTACCGTTGAAGGAGCTATTACAGAACCATCGGTTGCGATCGAGTGGTTGAGGGCAAGGAGTCTTCGTAAAACCTGGTAGAATACCCGACGGTAGTACGGTCAAACAAGGTACCTTTTAAAGTTATGTTTTAATTGTTTTATACGGAAGCATGCTGGGCCTGATATGGTCGTAATGGACTATATCCATTTTAATATCAAAGATAAAAAATATCCAATCTATTGGGGTGAGATTTCAATTTCATGAAAGATGGTTTCTTTTAATACAAATAGGACAGAAGGGTTATTTTGAAAATAAAAGTACTCTGGGGGGACCACAGTGTAGTGAAGACTGGGTAGCATAGATAGAACCGTGTTGTAGTATCCCACATGGGAAGAAGACAACTAAATAGAAGTGTTTATTAGTAAATGTCCACTTGAATGTTTAATTCATGTGTTGGACTTTTGGATAGGGCTTTGGGCTTTGCATTTAGCCCTTATTTAAAACTCAAGATTGGGCACTTGGGCACTTGGGGCTTTGTTAATTAATTTAGATTAGTGTTAATATTAGTTAATTAATTTGAATTAATATTATTTTTTGGATTTTTAATTAATTAATTATATTATTAAAATATGAAAACGTATTTGTAATAAACGAAAAGTTGCAACTTTTTGTAGTGTTGCATTCGTTAGAATATTTCCCACCATTTTCGAAAAGTTGCATCTGTTAGAAAGGTTGTCTTCTGGTCTATAAAAGGAAGTGATTGATGGACGAATTAATCCTCCATTTTATGTACTTGTCTCAAAATCGAATTCTTAAGCCTTGTTTATCATGTAGGCTGATTTCTTTCTAAAAAAAATATAGTGTGAGAAATATTGCCTTTAGGATAGTGATTATTCACGACTCAAGGCAAACACTTATAGTTTTTCTGTTTCTGTTGCAATATTTCTAACAATCTAAAGGCACTAGTTAGCAATGGAAACAGGTATGAATCCCACCATGAAATTCCAATTTCAAGAGAAAGAATCCAACAAACTTAATTGTTTTGATGGAACAAACTACACCAGATGGCAGGACTGCATGTCATGGCTTTTGTTGTCTCTGAATCTGTACTACCTGTTGAATTCAAAACTTGAAGAAGATGCAGAACCGGCCACAGATGCTACTGATGAAGTCAAAAAGAAAGCGAAAACAGAGAAGGAGAATAGTGAGAAGGATGAGATGCTGTGCAGGGGTTACATTCTAAATTCCCTCACCAACAGGCTGTATGATGTCTATCGCAATTATAAAACGCCAAAAGAGGTATGGTCTGCCCTCGATTCAAAATATAAACATATGAAAGATGGTACAGACAAATTTCTGGCATTGAAGTATTTCGAATTTAAATTTACTGAAAATATGCCAATTATGGATCATGTTCGTGACTTGGAGATTCTAGATCACAATTGAGTGAGTTGCAGATTAATGTGCCTGATGCCATCCAAGTGGGGGCAATATTGTCGAAACTTCCATCCACTTGGCATGATTTCAGAAAGAAAGTACTTCATTCTTCTGAGAATTATACTATTGAAAAATTCAACACACATTTGCAAATTGAAAACGAGAATCGTGCAAGAGATGAGTCTTTTATGGGTTCTAAAGTGAACCATGTTTCTGAAAGTGTTCCAAATATTGGTACTTCATATGGCACAGTTCAGGATGTTCAAAACAACATTGCACCACAGAAAAAGAATTTCAAAAAATTTAAATGTGAAGAAAAATCGCCATTGTTATCACTGTGGTAAAAAGGGGCATTACATAAAAAGAGTGCAGATTCAAGAACAATCAAGTGAATCCCAATGCAAATGGGAATTCTGGTTCGGGCAACAACAACCGAGCAAATGTGGTTGAGGCTGATGAACAAAACTTTGTTGCTATGATAACAGAATTGCATATGGCATCTGTTGTCGTATCTCCTGACTGGTGGCTTGATTCTGGTGCCACTGTTCATGTGTGCAACAATAAGAGTATGTTCAAGAACTACAACGAGTTGAAGGAGTTTGAAGAAGTTCTGATGGGAAACCATGCTACTGCAAAAGTTCTGGGGAAAGGGAATGTTGAGTTAAACTTCACATCTGGACAGAAACTCACCCTTGTGAAAGTGCCGCTTGTCCCAGATTTGAGCAAGAATTCAGTTTCTGTTGATCTCTTATGTAAGAAAGGATTTAAGGTTGTACTAGACTATGAGAATGTGATTGTAACTAAGAACGGAGTGTTCATAGGCAAATGATACTCCGTTGATGGCATGTTCAAGTTATCTATTAATAAAACTAGTAATGTTGCTTATGTTGATGATTTTTCTATTTTATGGCATGCTAGACTAGAACATTTAAATTAGGGATATTTACGTTATATGTCTAAGCATGATTATATTACTTTCAAAAATGAATGAGTTGATAATTTGTGTAGAAGCCAAAATGACTAAGAAACTATTTTCTAAAGTTGAACGAAATTCTGAATTATTGGAACTTGTGCATTTTGATATTTGCGAGTTAAACAGTCAATTGACAAGGGGTGGAAAATGTTATTTCATCACGTTTATTGACGATTATTAAAGGTACACATATGTGTACTTAAAAAAAACCAAGGATGAAGCTTTTGATAAATTTAAGAAGTTTAAATCCGAAGTTAAAAATTAAAAGGATAAAAAGATCAAAGTGCTTCGTAGTGATAGAGGAGGGGAATATTTTCCTCAATCCTTTAAAACAATTACAAGAAGAATGGTGTATATTTTCCTCAATCCTTTAACATTTACATCAGGCAGAAGCTTTGTACACAAAATAGTGAGGAATTGTTAGATATTTTGTGTGCAATTCTAATGTGTTGTAGTATCCCACATGGGAAGAAGACAACCAAATAGAAGTGTCTATTAGTAAATGTTCACTTGAATGTTTAATTCATGTGTTGGACTTTTGAATAGGGCTTTGTGCTTTAGGCTTTGCATTTAGCCCTTATTTAAAAGTCAAGATTGGGCACTTGGGCACTTGGGGCAACTTGAAGCTTTGTTAATTAATTCATATTAGTATTAATATTAGTTAATTAATTCGAATTAATATTATTTTTTGGATTTTGAATTAATTAATTATATTATTAAAATCTGAAAACGTATTTGTAATTTAAACGAAAAGTTGCAACTTTATGTAGTGTTGCATTCGTTTGAATATTTTCCACCGTTTTCGAAAAGTTGCATCTATTAGAACGGTTGTCTTCTGGCACTACAAAAAAATAGGATCATTTCCGACCGAAAATCTGGTCGAAAATGACCCGAATTCGGTCGGAAAAGACCTTTTCCTAGCCACACTACGGTCGGAAAACTCCGGTCGGCGATACTTCGGTTGGAAAAGTTTTCTCGGCCAGAATCTGGTCGGAAATCACTCTAGTGGGTACTTTTCCCGACCGATTTTTCGACCGAACTCCGGTCGGAATATTTCTGACCGTAATCCGGTCGGTATATTACACATTTCGACCGGACTGCGGTCAGAAATATTCCGACCGGACTCTGATCTGAATAAACTATTTCGACCGCGGTCCGATGGCCAAATTTCCGACCGGACCGCGGTCGGAATCTGTAATGTACCGACCGGCCTCCGGTCGGAAAAAGATGATTGCACCTTTTTCCACCGGAATCCGGTCGGAACTAATATTTAAGGGATTTCCGATCAGAATCCAGTCGGGAATAATATTTAAGGTATTTTCGACCGCAATCCGGTGAGAAATAATATTCAACAGAATAAAAAAAAATATTCTGGTAATAATTACGAGAATATTTTTTTTTTTGTTTTTTGAAATATTTCGATTTATTGCACCAATCTAAAACATAAAAAGTGATTGTTAGTCAAAAAATATTTATTTAAGATGAAAGGAAGAAAAAAGTGTTTATTTTGAAGATGAAAGAAAGAATTTAGTATTTATTTAAAGATGAAATGAATATTGAAAAATTGAAATATATTGAAATTTTGTGTTTGGAGAATATTGAAAGATGAAAAAATTGTTTAATTTGAAATTTGTTGGTGAAATATTTGTGTTTGGAGAGTATTTAAAGATGAAGAGAGTATTTTTATGAAAATGGGGTGAAAAATGAAGTGTATATATAGAATTTGGGGAAATTTTGAATTTTTGGAATTTTTGAATTTCCCACCTTTGCCCGCCTAAATTTACGATATTTTTCGACCGAATTTCGGTCGGAAAAAGTTTAAAATTTGAAAATTCGAAAATGCGCCAATATTTCCGACCGAATTCCAGTCGAAAATAATCATGAATATTATTTTCGACCGGAATCCGGTCGGAAACAATGTTTTTTTTTTGCTTGATTTAAAAAAAATGTTAATGAGTTTGTGACTTTAACTATAAGATTTCACTAAAAATACATGAATTGAAATAATACTTAGTTAGTTTAATGTTATTGTCAACTAGTATTTAGTTAATATTGATTAACATAGTAAGATTACGATTAAATTTGTTTTAAGTTCTACATATATTAATCATATATATTATAGAGTAATATCTCATTTGCGATTAGCATTCGTTAGAAACGTTAGTATAGAGAAGGCAATTGTGATATATATATATATATATATATATATATATATATATATATATATATGTGTGTGTGTGTGTGTGTGCGTGTGTGTGTGTATGTGTGTGTGTGTATGTGTGTGTGTGTGTATGTGTGAGTTTAGATGTTACATTCAATTAACTCATAATCATAAGTAGTTAATTAGCAAAATATACTAATGTATTCCAAGTGACATTATCAACCAACGCTTTAAATGATTATTTAACGTGCGAGAAAATAAGTTTATTTTTTTATTTTGTAACTTATATATACCTAATATTGTTGTAATTGATCATTAAACCAACGATTTATCTAAAATTGGATAGCAAAATTGGAAAATTAAAAATATGAATATTATTAACGACCGCATTTCGGTCGGAATTTTATGCATTTCCGACCGCACTGCGGTCGGAAAAGGCCTAAACCCTAATATTTCCTACCGCATTGCGCTTGGAAAAAAATAACCGTTGTTATTTCTGACCGTATTCCGATCGAAAATAACAACGGATACTTGCATTTTTGCGGTCGAAAAAGTGGCCGAATGTCCCTATAAATACCCACCTCATTCCAATTGTCAAATCATACCATTCTTCCTCATTTGCAAGGTATTCACGGTTTTCCCTTGTTGTAACTATTTTGTGTTTGTTTTCTCAATATTTTCTTATTAAAACGATTACTCTTAATTTTTATATATATATGTTTGTTTGTGTATTATTAGATATTACGGTAAATACAACGAGGGGCGTGAGTGTGCAAACAATACTTGATCTAAGAACAAGTAAGTATTTCTTTGACTTCTATGTACTCATGTTTTAGAAATTTAATATAGATGATAAAGATATTGATTGGTGGAATTAATTGTAATAATTTCTTTTTAATTTTCTTAGATTAGAAATGCATTATCTCGGTTATAGATCTTGGATGTACGATAGGATAGATAGTAATACTGGTTATTTGAATCAACATTACGTGGTTGGGGTTCGTGCATTCATACAATTTGCATCGCAAAAGAGAGATTACTTATATCTAAGAAATCGTATTAGGTGCCCGTGCCAAAAATGCAACAATTTAAAGTTTTTTTATCGAAACATAGTCCGGATCATCTTCAGAAGTCGGGCTTTACGTATCAATATTGGGTGTGGGTATTGCATGGAGAGGAGGTGAACGGGGCATCCACATCGTATGTAACTGAATCATCGTCCACTAGTATTCACGTGGATAGTCCGGTTCATGTTGATACTTCGTTTAGAGAATTGGTGGTGGATGCATATGGGGGTCGATTTGTTGAGGGAGAGGTGCGCAACGAAGATCCAAGTCCCGAGGCGAAGGAGTTCTACAAATTGATGCATTTGGAAGGCATACAAATGTACCGTAAGAAGCCGAAGATTGTGCTCCAGTGGTTTGCCGAGTTCTTGACTATCAAAACAATGCACATAGCACCAAATGTCTATTGCGAAAAGTACTTAAGGTTGTCTAAAGATCTTATGGAGCCAGAGATTGAGGAAATGTTACCTAATAAGATTCCGTGCATGAATAAGATGCTCACGGGTTTGGTTTTAGATTACAAAAAGATCGATATCTATTGGAATGTGTGACCCCTTATAATCGGCCGCCATATTTATGCATGCGATCGGAGTTTATTTTTCTCAGCCTTATAATACCCAGTCCAAAGAGTCCCGGAAAGAACTTGGATGTTTTGCTGAGACCGTTGATTGATGAGTTGAATGATTTGTGGAGTAATGGTTTGTGGACATATGACAGCTCACGAAAGGAAAACTTCCAAATGTGAGCGGCTCTAATGTGGACTATAAGCGATTTTCCTGCTTATCGAATGTTGTCCCATGGAGCACGCATGAGAAGTTGGTGTGTCCTTATTGCATGGGTGAGACAGATTCTTTTACACTTAAGCATGGTGGAAAAGCCTCATGGTTCGATTATCATCGTCGGTTTCTACCAGAGCATCATGAATGGAGGTACAACAAGAAGGATTTCTACAAGGGTAAAGAGATACTTGCAGCACCTGTTTGAAGAAAGACAGGAGCAGAGATGAAGTCAATTGTGGATAGGCTACGATCGGTTGGATTTGGGCCAAACTCCACAAAGCTTCTGGGTTTTAATACAACGCATAATTGGTGTCGTCGAAGCATCTTTTGGGAACTACCATACTGGTCCACAAACTTGATTCGCCACAATCTAGATGTCATGCATTGTGAGAAGAACTTTTTTGAGAACATCATCAATACGGTGTTGGACGATGCTAAGTCTAAGGACAACATTAAGTCGAGGCATGATCTTAAGCTGTTGACCAACCGTAAAGAATTGTTCTTAGTACCCACTGGTAGAGGAAGTGAGTATATAAAGCCAAAGGCTAAATATGATTGGCTGACAGAACTGAAGTTTCCTAATGGATATGCCTCGGACTTGGGACAATGTGTGAAAAAACAACAAGGAAAATTGTATGGTATGAAGATTCATGATTGTCACGTCTTCATGCAGAGATTGATCCCAATTACCTTTCGCGACTTCTTGGAACCCGAGATTTGGGGGACCTTGGTAGAGATTAGCCTTTTTTCAAGGCGATATGTGCCTCAGAGGTTTTGGCCAATGATATGGAGCGATTGGAGGAATCGTTTATTGTTACCATGTGCAAGATGGAAATGATATTTCCTCCTTCATTTTTTGACTCTATGGAGCACTTAGCCATACACCTTACGTACGAGGCTAGAGTTGGAGGTCTAGTCCATTATAGATGGATGTATCCATTCGAGAGGTACGGTTTTATATTTTTAAAATCATTATATTTTATAATTATTGATTCTTTGGCTAATCATTCATTTCTATGTATTAGGCGGATGTTCGACATGAAGGGTTAAGTACTGAATAAGGCGAGGGTGGAAGGATCCATAGCCAATGCATACCTACTTGTAGAGCAGTCCAATATGTGTTCTCAATATTTGGATGTCTCTGTTCAGACTAAATATAAACAACTCAACAGGAATGAGACGCTAGATAGCACGGAGTGGGATGATGAGCTTAGAATATTTCACAAGAAAGGGGTGCCAATAGGGCCACTAAACAACATGCGATATTTGACTTCCGTTGAAATAGAACAAATAGAGCTTTACAAGCTTCTAAACTGTGAAGAGCTTGACGAATGGGTCGAGTAAGTTGTTGTTAATTATTTGTAATAACGAAATGATTAAACGCTTTAAAGACAAGTAGAATACTAACTTATGAAAATTTTCCTATATAGGTTGTTTGAAGAAGAGGAGTGAGGTGGACTCAGTCCAATGGAGATACAATCCAAGAGGAACCGAGAGTACGTAGAATGGTTCAAGCAGACGTATTCATGTGGGAAATACGAGAGCGACATACGGATAGATCCTTTAGTTGCAGGTTCGGCTAATAAAGTGGCAACCTACGAGGGATACATTGTGAATGGGTTCAGATTTCACACCGATATGACGTTGGGCCCCAAGAAGAGTGACTGTAGCGGTGTTTATGTGAAGGGAGACATAGGAGGATCCGATGCTACCAACTTCTATGGAACGTTGAAAGACATAATACAGGTGGAAGATTAGGGCATAATTAGACCCTTGTACATAGTCTTGTTCAAATGTGTTTGGTATGATATAAACGCAGGTATGCAGGAGTATTCAACGTACAAGTTGGTTGACATCGACCCGAGGTGTACCCTCGGCACCAATGAGCCGTTTGTATTTGCTAACCAAGCAAAATAGGCGTACGATGTACCCTATCCAAAGAAGACGACGGGGCGACCGGGACAAAGAGGATGGTTGGCCGTATCCACTATTCCTGCCAGACACATAATCGATATGTCATCAGTTGTCAGATCAAACGATGTCGACGCGGGGATGCCGAACCAAGTGCTACAGGAGAATGCATCTGAAGGGTTTAACTTATGTGTAGACCTTTCATCATTCAATATGAATATCCAATTGGCCGACGAGGGATTTGACGTGGTTGACGAGAGAAGACGCGAGGATGAGGCAGAGGAGGGCAATGAGGATGAGGAGGACAATGAGGAAGAGTTAATGAATGACTCAAAGTTTGAGGATTGTATGTATGAATAGCGTGCGATTATAGTTTAGTGGTCAATTTCTATTGTACAATAAATTTGGATTCACGCTATTTAATTGCATATTATAGTTTGGATTCGTGTTGGATTCTTTTATAGTTGTATCTCATAAATAGGTAATTTGGTCATAACATTGTAACACAGATATATATGTAGCAACAAAATATTAATCATATTTTTACAATTAACCATAAAACAACCCTTTACACAAACATAAATGAGTTTGTCCAAGCATTTAATGAATTACATAATTACAAACAACTAACACAATTTAAACTACTACTTAAAAAAGCTTAAACAACTAATACAGTTTAAATTACATAAATACTTTAAAAAAAACAAACAACTAAACTACCACTCCTCATAGTCCTCATCCTGAAAGCCAAATGTATCATCTCTGGAGGCTCCACCACCCGCGTTATCATCAGCACCAAGATCGGCATCATCATCACCGGGAGTGTCATCTAGATCGCCATCCTCATAGTCATCCTAGTACTCAGGCCCATACATCATAGCATCCGGATCAGTAGGGGCATATGGATCACGAGGGGGCAATGGCGGGAACTGGGGTGTCGGCACGGTACCCTGGTAGGCTCGACGAGCGGAGGACATGAATCCAGTAGGAAGGGGTCGAGATGGAGGAGTACATATCGCCTCCATGATGTGCTGGGTCAAGTGCTCTATGTGATCCAAGAGGACGTCAACCCTCCGATCAGTAGCAGTTCGAAGACGACGTAGGCATGGGTTTGGACGGGCACCTTCTTCGTCTTGAAACCAAACTGATCGTGACGTACCTCAGAAGGGAGGCCCGCAACCTTCCCCTTCTTCACTCCGCCTGACGCCCGACTCCACAACTCCTGATCTATGAAGGGTCAGCCAATACGATCCTCTGTGTACCTCTCGGTCATCAAGCCTATGTAGGCATCATGTTCATTTTGATACAATAGTTAGTACATAATTAATAATGCATATGTTAATATAGTAATCAAAAAATGCTTTACAAGTTAAATACTTACGTAGATAGCCCTATACACGGGATCTAGCCAAACGTGACGACGTCGAACTCCCTCTGGCAAATCCTCGAGAACATGTGTATGCTGATATCGATACATCTCATCATGCCGAGGTGTAGGGGCCTCTCGAGGTGTCGAACACGCTTGTATATCGACATAAATTTTTTGTTAAACTATTTAAATTTAAGACAAAAGTTATTCTTATAGAATCGAATTTAATAAGACATACCATCCTATGCTGGATCTCCGTGTAGATAAGGGACCCACTAGCATGAGTCCCTCTTGCAGGACGATCAGGGTGTGGATCCTCTCCCCCTCGCCTGTTCTTCTATCCTGACTCTAATTTCTTCATATGGCACTCTGACTCCCAATGCTTCACAAACTCAACCTCCAACTTGTCGTTCATCCACCCAGTCCTCGGACGCCCCGCCCACTTCGGATCATCCTTCCTCGCATAGTAGTTCTTCTTCGCATTGTACACTATTTCCAAGTAACTTTTCCTGGCCTTAGCCTCGTAGGCCGCCCGTGCCAGACCCAACTCCTCCGGACCAATGTTGTATGTTTTCTGCAATTAATTAGATTTTTATGTTTTGAGACATGTTTTTAAATAAGGTTTCCTTAAATAAAAATATTACTATTGTTAACGGTATCTTCGTCGTGCTTGCTAGTTTTGACGAAGAGCATAACGGATTGTTCGAAACTCCGATCCCGACCCGAGGAGATTGTTGGTTTTTATTGATTTGCGGCTGGACTCGGATATTTTTCGAGATGCCTATGTATCCTCCTATTGGGAATCGAGCCACTCGTAGTTCTTGTTTTTGGTGCTGGATATTTGTTGCTTGTCAATTTTATAGGATGAATTGATTTTGTATTTGTTGGAGGGATTGCCCTCGTGAAATTATAAGAGAGAGAGGTCCGAGGGGGTGCAGAGAAGGAGTTCTCCTCCTGTAGATAACATAAGTTGTTTTTTTCTTCTACTGCTCTTGTCCCCTTTAATAGAAGTACAGTCTTCCTCTCCAAGTTTGGGATCTTATTATTTTAATATTAGTTATTTTCTGTTATTATCTGTTATTGTTATTTATTTATTTAACCAGCACAGTAAGCAACCTTATCTATTTAGGTTGTGTCAGCAGCCACGTGTTGTGGTCTGTGCGATACGGGTATTTTGTGAATACGAGTTATTTTACCAGAACGGATATAAAATCGTACATGTAATACTATACCGAGATGTGAAACATGTTATAAATACGAACATAATACGGGTAGTATTTTAGCTATAAATCCGGTCGATAGTTGTGCGTCGTGATTTACGATATACGAATAGTATAATTTTTAACGAAGTAAACCGGTATTTAAACCGTGTTATAATGCGATGTCATTTATGAATATAACTCATATAATAATATACTATATAAAGCATATAATAATATACCATATAAGGCATATACCACGTAATTTTGGTAATCGAATTATCGTGTATTTTAAGCACGTGGATTTTTACCCTGTTAACAACTATATATATATATATATATATATATATATATATATATGTGTGTGTGTGTGTGTGTGTGTTCTGAAATCTCACCTTAAACTAAGTCCACATCAAACCTTTGACGTTCTTATCGACCTCATTGTATGAAGGAACACCCGTCTTCATAAATGACCTAATGATCTCGGTAATCGTCGTCGATATCTTGCGCCCCTTCAAAAATACGCCGTGCTCATCCAAAACAACTCTACGGCGGCCTCTACTGTCAGACGGAACCTGATCGCCTCTTGTTAAGCCTCGGCCCGGTCGCTGTTGCGTCGATGTAGATGGTCCTGCACCAGCGACGTGTATCGGGGAAGAAGTGTTGGGACCCGCTGCTGTAGAATTCATGGATGGTGCCTAGGTGCCCTACGCCTCGATCCAGATGACGTAGGTGGCGTTGATGCCGCTTGATCATCATATAGTTGATGTGGTACTACTCGATCTGGTGGAGTACCGCCGCTCGATCCAGTCGTACGCCTAGGTGGCTGGGAAGTAGAAGGGGACTCGGCAGGATCGGTAGCAGGGGCATCGACAGCATCGGGTGGTGTAGCGCCAGAATGAACAAATCAAAGACGAGGACCTAATCTTGGTGGAGCACTAGGCCCTGCGGCACTCGGTGGACCGCTACGCCCTCTTTTCGAGGGCTGGCCATGGCCGGTATCACGAGACGAGCGTGGAGGATCGCCTGACATGTCGTCGACTAAAGTGCAAAGTACTAAGTAAAAGCATCTAAGTTAGAATATTTCTAATTATAGAGATGACCTGAATTTAATAATTATTAAATTATATAATTTTTCTAAAGGCATGAACTATGTTATAAAAATAAATATTTCTAAGATATCTAACAACATTTCATAAAATTAACGCCATAATAACTAAATTAACACATATAAAAATCATATAAAATAAAACAATGCTAAGATAAATAATATTACCTAAAAAGACATATAGATATTTCGAGAGTAGCTAAAAACATAAATTTCAAGTAGATATTCTAAAAATATAATCATTTTTCCTTTATAGTAATTCCCTAAAAGCATCATGAATTCTAATTTATAAATCGATTTTCTAAAGGGCATAAACAATGTTGATGGTCTAACAATAACACAATATCAAATAATCCCTAAAGACATAAATAAAGTTTAAAGACTAACAATGCATAAAGAAACATTTTCTAAAGGCATAAATAATTACTAAACTAACATTTCCTAAAGCCTAACAATTCCTAAAGGCATTTCCTAATTAAAGCCTAACAATTTCTATAATATCTAACAATTAAACATATAAAATAATTATTAAAACAATAAAAACAACATAAAAAATGAGAAAAGACGAAAAAACTTACCGGATTCGGATTTGCTACAGATGTGCGGTCAGAAATGGAGGACGGGCGGTCGGAACTAAGAGAGGGAGAGAGAAAATTTTGTGTGGAAAATGAGGAGGATGAAGGAAGTATTTATAAAAATACCTCCCTCATTCCCGACTGTTAACCATAAAAAATAAATATAAGCCTAAAATGAAGTATTATTCCTAAATATAGGAAATAATACGCGGACAATACTATTGTCACGAGTACTTCCGATGAGATGTACCCACTCCTAATAAGGAGGCCACTCGGATGTTATCAAAACCCCTCGGTCACTGACCTAAAACGGAACGAAGGAACATCCGAGGAGATACTTAAGCGTCCCTTGGAAAGTCAACGATGAATAAAAAATAGATATCGACGCGGCATCGGAAAAAGAGCAAACCCCGATGGATCCGCGCGACTTCGATATTCATCAATGCGCCAAGAGGGACCACAACGGACCCCGAGTCCCATAATCTTTCGAGAATACTTCCTTGCTGAACACTCCTCAACGTAAATTGCCCTCGGAACATAACGTAAATTTCCACGTTCAAAACTTCCCATTTTTCTCTTGAAATTGCTTTAGCTTCTGTCCCTTCGGGGATGCGGCATGTTCCCTTATACACTGGGGAAGCTGATGGAAATGATCCACAAGACCATATCCATCAGTATCTAGTTGGAATGGATCTATCTTCCGCGCCAGATCATGTCTTATGCCGCGTGTTTCCTGTTACCCTCGGAGGGCGAGCTCAAGCTTGGTTTACTCACCTCCCTCCTAGCTCCGTTACGAGCTTTGATCGACTTGCTCATCTGTTTGTACGACAATTTGCTTGCAACCGACGATATCCCAAATCCGCTACTCATCTCTTCACGGTCAAACAGCAGAAAGATGAGCCCCTACGAGGATATATAAAATGCTTCACGGATGAGGCTTTGGATGTTCCTAACGTCAGCCCAACCATCTTGGCCGACATATTAACTCAGGGGCTTCGAACGGGAGATTTTTTTCGATACCTCATGGGAAACTGTGTCACATATATGAATGAACTCATGCAAAAGGCAGAAGTCTACATCTTAATGGAAGAGGCGGAAGGTACAAAGAAGTGCATGGAACAAGACGACAATGAGCACCTAGAGCGCGCCGAGAGGGAAGCAAAAGCTAAGGAAAAGGGCAAAGAATGAAAACCCAACCAGCGTAAAGACGAAGGTAGTATAGTCAAAAAATTCCTTCGACCCGTACCGCTACCCCCAATGACTATTGCTCTCCCGGAGGTACTTAATGTAATGAGAGGCAACAATGAGTTGCGTTGGCCCCTACCGGCCAAATTCCCTAATCGAGACAAGAACACGGGTAAGTATTGTAAATACCATAAAACCTTTGGGCACACCACCGAAGAATGCACTACCCTTCGTAGAGAAGTGCTTCGCCTTCTAGAAGCGGGATACTTGAAGAATTACCTTAAAGAAAATAACCCCGAAGAACCCCAAGGCAAATGTATGGAAGAGGTAGCGAAGGGAGCGAGAAGAAGTGACCCCCAGCCGCCGGTCACGAGGAAGGACCACGGAACACCGCCAGTCTCGGGAGAGAACCTCGGAGCATAGGCGACCCCGAGAATGGACAGAGGAACGTCAACAAAACTCATGAGAAAGGACAACTGGACATCAGAGTTTACCTCCTCCACGAGAATTGTATGAAGATAATGCCCCATCGGGACGAACAATCAACATGATTGAGGGAGGAGATATCTCAATAGCACCCCAAGGTAAGAAGAAGAAATATCTAAAAGAAGCCAGGCGAACAGAACAAGGACCCCCCGTGTGCTCCATTCAAGGAACACGGCTACCCAACATTACTTTCGGGTCTGAGGACTTGAAGGGTATAATTTATCCCCACGAAGACCCCTTAGTAATCACGGCCATTATCCACGGATTTGCAATCCAGCGGATCCTCATTGACACAGGCAGCTCTGTGGATGTCCTATTCCTTCTTATCTACCTGGCTATGGGATTGAAAAAAGAACAGCTGGAAATAGCAGACGTTCCCTTAGTAGGTTTCTCAGGAAAAGCTTGTCGCACCCTCGGAACAGTGATCCTTCCGATGTCATGGGGAGAGGGAGCCCTTCGAAGAACGAAACCTATCAAATTCTGGGTAGTGGAGGCCTCGTCACGAACATACAACGCTATATGTGGGAGGTCATCCGTCCGAGCTTTCGAAGCAATCCCCTCTACCCTACATCTTAAGGTAAAATTTCCCACCCCTTCAGGTATCGGAGAAGTCCGAGGAAGCCAATCTAAGGCCAGAGAATGCCGCATGAACGCTATTCCATCGGAAGGGGACGAATTCACCCTCGGAAACAATAAGAAGCGCAAAGCAGAAGAGATTCGGGTTCAACCTGTAGAAGAATTAAAGATAGTGGAATTAGTGGAAGGACACCCTGAGAAGGTGATTAAGATGGGCACCAACATGGAACCCGCAGTGCAAGCTTAACTGACCTCTGTTCTCCAACAATTTCATCACCTCTTTGCATGGGAAGGAGGGCCGCCCGGGCGAATCAGTGACAAGGTATGTCAGCACTTTCTTAATGTGAAACCTGGGGTTAAGCCTATCCAACAGAAAAAGAGAAAGATGGGACCCGAGCGTAATAAAATTATTCGCTCGGAAATACAATGCCTCCTCAGCTTGAAACAAATTCGAGAGGTCATCTATCCCGAATGGTTAGCTAATGTTGTGCTAGTTCCCAAGCACGGAGGGAGATGGCGGATGTGTGTTGAGTTTACCGATCTCAATGGAGCCTGCCCGAAAGATTGTTATCCTTTGCCCAGTATAGATCAACTAGTCGACTCCACTGCTGGATGTGCATTATTATCAACCCTAGATGGGGACCAGGGGTACAATCAAATCCCAGTGGCGGCAGCGGAACAGGACAAAACTAGCTTCATTACTGACGCAGGCACATTCTGCTATTTGGTAATGCCCTTCGGACTTAAAAATGCCGGAGCCACTTACCAAAGGCTGGTAAGTCTTATGTTCGCAGAACTTATCGGAAAGTCGGTAGAAGTCTACGTGGACGATACGGTGGTTAAAAGTAACACTGCCAAAGAGCACCCCAAGGACCTACGGAAGGCATTGGTCATTATGGATAATTTTGGAATGAAGGTTAACCCTAGAAAGTGCTCATTTGGCGTCCGAGGAGGCAAATTCTTAGGATTCATGGTCGCAGAGAAGGGAATAGAAGTAAATCCCGATAAGGCGGAGGCTATTGTGGGACTACCCACCCCGAAGACTATCAAAGACGTTCAGAAGTTAACATGCAGAATGGCCTCCTTGAGCCGCTTCGTTTCTAAATCGGCAGAAAAATGACTCCCCTTTTTCAAAATACTCCGAAATGTTAAGGAATTCCAATGGACCTCCCAGTGCGAAGAAGCCCTCGAAGAATTGAAAAGATATATGTTGAAGCCTCCCTTGTTGGTAAAACCATTACCCCGAGAAGAACTCTTCCTTTATCTATCAGTCGAAGAAGAGGCCATCAGTGTTGTATTAGTCAAAGAACAGGACATAGAGCATCATCCGGTGTACTACGTCAGCAAAACTCTCCTCGGAGCAGAAACCAGGTATACCCTGACTGAAAAACTTGTTCTAACTTTGGTTACCACATCACGTAAGCTACGCCCCTATTTCCTCTCCCACCCGATCACTATGTTAACAAAACACCCTCTAAGGGCGATTCTTAATAAACTCGAGTCATCGGGAAGGTTGATAAAATGGGCGGTAGAACTCACTGAGTATGATATCTCCTACGCCCCGAGACCTTCCATCAAAGCACAAGTCTTGGCGGACTTTGTAATGGAATTGACAGGCATTGGGTCTGATGAGAATGAGCCCCTATGGCATGCCTATGTAGACGGATCCTCTATAAGTACACACGGGGGAACAGGAATAGTATTTTTAAACCAAGATATAGAAGAGGAGAGACTCCACTTCGCGGTCAGAATTGACTACCCCATTTCCAACAATGAAGCTGAGTACGAATCCCTTCTGATTGGGATAAAACTCGCTCAGGAAGGTGGAATAAGAAGAGTGCTCATTCATAGCGACTCTCAACTGATTGTTCAACAAGTCAATGGCTCGTACGAGGCCAAAGATGAAAGAATGCGGGATTACCTCCAGGTAGTCCATCAAAGACAAGGATGGTTCGATGAGTGCAAAGTCACCCAAGTCCCACGAGGAGTAAACCAAGAAGCAGACGCCTTATCCAAAATGGCTAGTCAAATGGCTGTTGTCCATACCCGAAGGATCACTCTACTCCAGATCAATGAGTTCGAGAAGACCGAAGGTAATGAAGTGAATGCCACTATGGATCCCCCATCCAGTTGGGTGACCCCAATTAAAACCTACTTGCAAGATCCGGAGAAGTACTCTACGGACAAAGTCGTTCGACGAATAATGTCTAAGAAGACCATCCAATATTTCCTCAAGGATAGGATACTATTCCGAATGACATATTCCTGCCCCCACGCCCGATGCCTTAATGAGGAAGAGGCTTAATTAGCCCTGGCGGAAACTCACGAGGGAACATGCGGAAGCCATACCGGCGGCGAAAGCATGGTCAGACGCATGATCCGACAAGGTTATTACTGGCCCACCATGGCAAAAGATAGCAAAACCTATGTCGAAAGATGTAAACCGTGGGAACCCCATTTGACCCATTGGCCGTTCTCCAAATGGGGCATAGACATAGTAGGCCCACTTATCCCCGATGCCGGTCAAAAGAAATTCCTACTCGTAGCAGTTGACTACTTCACTAAGTGGGTAGAAGCAGAACCCTTAGCTCGAATCACCGCGGGCGCCGTCATCAACTTCCTATGGAGAAACATTATATGTCGATTCGGCATCCCTCAGAACTTGGTAAATGATAATGGCCTACAGTTCACGAACCAAGAGTTGGAAAAGTGGTGCAACCACTGGGAAATCAAACACCGCTTTACCTCGGTGGGATATCCCCAAGGAAATGGACAGGTAGAAAGAACCAATCGAACCCTCCTGAAGAACATGAAGGCCCGACTCGATTGGCACAAGGCCAAATGGGTTGAAGAAATACCTGACATATTATGGGCCTATCGGACCACACAGAGCACCGCTACAGGCGAAACTCCCTTCAGCCTAGCCTATGGTTGCGAAGCAGTCCTGCCCTCGGAAGTCTCCATAGAAAGCTGGCGAGTCCGAGAATACGAGGAAGTAACCAACAGCTCCAACTTAGCCTTGGCCCTTGATCTACTTGAAGAGAAGAGGAACCGAGTAGCCATTCGGATGGAAGAATACAAAGCCCGGATGCCACGCTACTACAACGCTAAGGTAAAACCTCGAACCTTTCAAGTTGGAGATTTAGTGATGAAGCGGATTGAAGCTTCCAAGAACATAGGCAAGCTTGATCCCCGATGGGAAGGACCCTATAAGATAGCGGGAATTGTGGGACCCGCAACCTATCTTCTTGCTAACTCCGAAGGCGCAGTACTTCGCAACACCTGGAACTCAATCAATCTTAGGAAGTACTATGCTTAATGTAATGCAATAGTTGTACATAAATAAAAAGTTGTTTCTATATATAGAAGGCTCCGATACAAAGATCAAAAGAAAAAGATTGCAGAACAAAACGATGACTCTACAAGAATGTCATCACAACAATCTGACCCCGATGAGCCATCTAATACAAACAACTAAAGCAAAGCATTTAGCACTAATAGCAAATCCTCACCCGAGAGGGATATTGGATCATATCCGATACAAAGAGATCAACACTACACTAAGCATCCTTGATTGGACATTTCCTTTCCCGGACAAGACGACGATGATGCTCCTCGGATAAAGAAACCAGATCACCTATCGGAACTACTGAATCCTCAAATGCTAAACAAGAATCTTCCGCAAAGACCCTACGGATATCAAGTTCTGGAATGGCCAAACCCAAGGGAAACCCTGGTAAAGCCTGAACCGCATCTCGGCACAACCGATAGCCTATACAGACCAGATGACGCATCTCTCCATGAAGGGACTCACGAGGGCTAGATGGACCCAGTATTTCCAACACTGCTTGAACCTGGGCCATTACTAGGGCCACCTCGTGGGTACGAGTAGTCTCCAGCAGCCGCTGATTAGCCACGTCTCTCTCCCTCGTAACACACAGTAGTCGTTCATCGGAAAACCGAATCTGGTCTTTCAAGGCTTCCATCCTCCTCTCTAAACCCAGGAGAGGTCTTCCCTCGAGCGGTGGACAAGCAACACGATTCGGTCCCTCCCCTAAGGGTTGAGATCCACCCGGGACACAAGGGGAGAAATCCTCCTCTACCATGTTGATAACAGCAGCCTCTAACGAAGGAGAAGGACGCAGTATCCGCTGAGTAATTGGAAACTCCATTCGGAGAAGAGTGGAGATTGGATCTTCCCCAACAGCAGGAGCTCGAATGTTCATTGGGGGGGCTGCGATAGGCAAAGCCCTCTGATTCTCTCTCCCCGAGGAAGGACTTGTAACCTCTTCAAAACTTTGCTGATGAGAATCACCATCTTCCGATAAAATGTAATCATCATATGATGTTTGTGTCAAAAAAGCTTTATCAAAAGGTTCAATCGCAAATGCGGCCATCTCCGAACCTGTCACAAAGAAGAACATATTAGGGGGGGCCCGAAGAGAATAAAAACACTATTGTTAACAGGGTAGAAAATCACCTGCTTAAAATAAACGATAATTCAATTACCAAAATTACTTGGTATATTAATATTCATAAACGACATCGCATTATAGCACGGTTTAAATACCGGTTTATTTTGTTAAAAATTATTCGTAAATCACGACACACGCTTATCAGCCGGATTTATAGCTAAAGAATACGGGAACATCCCCTCTCCGAAGCCTAAAAGCCCTCGGACCAGCCACCCCGAAGGCCAAACTCAAAGTGTAATGCCTTATTGAAGACCGAGAGCCATCAGAAGTACTTGCCACAAAGGTCCATACGAAGAACAATGCCATAATTGAGGCACTACGGCCCTCGGAGCCCCTATCCCGAAGGCCTACGACCCGCGGAACCCCTATCCCGAAGGTTGGATCCGAAGACAAGAGTCATAACCAGATACAAAAGACATCAGAAAACATACTACGAGGACCTAGACAAAGAAGCACTGCTCCACGAGGACAAATGAGCCCTGGGAGTCCAGATCCAAGCAGAAGCACTCCTCGGAGAACATAAAACATGAGAGTCGGCCCCCTGGAACCCCTCGGAGCCTTCGGATAAGATAAGATTTATTCTCGTCAGTGCCCCGTCAACAGAGATATCTTCTCACACACGCATACCGACACCTGTACTCACACATGCATAACAACATATGTATCTTTACATGCACAGTGACACCTGCCCCTAAAAAACCTCTATAAAAAGGGGGTAAGAACCATAGAAGAAAAAGACAAGTTGGGGAAGAGGGAAAAAAGATGGAGAGAAAAAGAGAGACACACATACGCAACCTGCGAACAAAAAAACTCCTTCTTTCTCTCCTCCCCTCGGAGAACACTCCCCTCCCTTCGGAGAACACTCCCCTCCCCTCGGAGAACACTCCCCTCCGCGAGGACAACTCCTCCAACATATACAAACTAATACATCCGATAAAATCGACAAACACCAAATATCCAACGCCAAAAACAAGAACTACGAGTGGCTTGATTCCCAATCGGGGGATACGTAGGCATCTCAGAAAATATCCAAGTCCAGCCGTAAATCAATAAAAACCAACAATCTTCTCGGGTCGGGATCGGCGTTCCAACCCAAATAAATATCTTCCGTTAAATAGGGAATAATTCCAAACCCGTTAACAACTATAGATGATAAAGACCCGAGGAAGAACTTACGAAAATAGAAATTATGGCAAAGTGCCTGAACAGTGAGGCTAAACGCCTCTACCCCTTCTTGAAGTCGTGCCAGGATCAGGGATTCAGGAAATTCTAACAAACCGTTCACGTCATAACATCCCGAGAACAACCCAGAGCGAGACAGCACCTCCCCCTCCCGCGCCACAGTCTCGGAGGTGGGGGTAACATACCCTAAACCCCATCGGAGAGGTACTCATGAATTAGCCGATTGGCCCTTCGGACGAACACAAAAGAACCTCTGCCTCCAATCCCCTCTACGAGAGCAAGGGTTGGATACACGAGTGAAGGCTCTAATGTTTTCCCGATAGACCAGGATAAAGAAAAGAGGACTACCCGGACAGGGGGCGTAAGGAGAAAATAGCCCCCACCCGATGAGGAGTCATAGGGAGACTTAAGAGCTCACAACAAATAATATACCCCACCAAGGGCCGGTAGGAGTTAGGCGTTAGCTGACTGGGACATAGCTGCCAATAGCTAAAGAGAGTCTGAAGAAAAGGGTGGAAAAACACCCGTAGCCCATAACGTACCTGATCACAATACACTGTTAGATAGCCCGAGGGGGGATCATAAGCCCTCTGATTGCAGAACGGTACAAGTACATCGTACTTAGTGTAATCCATATTATACTCGGCGAAGAGAGTCATAATGGACCCCTCGTGTTCGTTGCTCGCGTCAGTCCCGACACGGCCTCGCCCCATTAACTTCGAGGGACTCAAGGGAAGCATTTCAAGGACCGAAGATTGATCCACAAGGGTGTAAGATCCCCGACCCATGAATACCTCTCGGATGTGATTCATCCTAAGAGAATTAGTATGAGAAGACCGTACCGATGATCCCCTCGAAGAACTACCTAAAATGGCAACTATGTCATCCTCTAGACTATCTCTCCTAGAGGAAAAGCTATCCGAAGAAGCATGACGCATCCCTAGCGATAGCGAAGGGGTCCGGACCGAGTTCCGAGTAGAACTATGGGATGAAACGGATCCTCCTCACCTGTAATATGGGGGCATCATCTCCTCAAGTAAGTATTTACTCATTTCTCACGAATATTTAAGTTAAGAGGGGGGAGAAATCGAAAATAAGATTAAAAAGTTAAACTTGCGGGAGAATTAGTAGACTTCTCTTTGTAGTAAGTATAAATTTATTTGCTTAAACATTTAGCTCTTATATATTTATCACCCTTTGATTAAACAAGTAGACTTAATCCCCCGTTATCTAAAGTAAGGGGCACGTGTCGAAAATATCCTCCTACTTATGAAGGACACACACTTGATGTTGCCATGCAGATTGACACCTCCTACTTAGGAGTAAACTTGGTCAGCAAGATTAAATGTTTTATCCTTATCTCCTTCAGTTAAATTTAATTAGAGAATAATTCTAGTATTCATTAATGATAAGGTGGAATGAGACAGAAAAAAGAAAGGATGAAGGAAAGCAACTATTTATTCATTCAAAAGCCGAGAAGTCCTTGAAAAAGCTTACATTTACAATAGAAATTATTAAAGAGTACGAAAATAAAGAGCAAAAAATAGAAGTCCTAGACTATGCCCCCGTGGTGGATGGTTGCGGGGCAGAATGCGAAGGGGATGTCACCTCGGCAAAAGTACTCATCGGAGCCAGACGAGAAATCGGTGAGAACATCCCTCCAGAACCACTGAGTCTTGGACTCGGACTACTGGTTGAACGCATCGGAGAAGGTGCAGGAGAATCCCGAGGAGATAGCACTCCACCAAACCTCCCCACGAGCACTCGGCAGTCCTCGGAAGACGGCTTCTTTAATTTCCGAAGGTCAAAAGACATGGAGAAGTCCACGTCCAGCCGCAGTAAGGACTTCGCCAGTCTAGCACACTCCAGATAACCCCACAGCATATGGTCCGTTAATAGCTCTTGGGGCGGCCTATCGGAAGCGTCTGAGTGCTGTCTGGAGGTCTCTTGTTGAGCAAAGTGGACCGCCGCATCAATTTTGGCTTGACCCGCCTCGGGAGTAAGGAACGTTGCCAACTTCCCCCGGCCGACTCAGCCCTGTCGGTGACCTGACCTAACAGCTCCTGAAGTTCCTTCTCCCTCGCCAAACCCTCGACTTTCTCCTTCTCGAGAGCAGCGATCGGGGCCTTAAGAGTCCCCTCGGACTCTTTCTTCTCCTTCTCCAGAAGGTCCACCCTAGCCTTGGCAGTCTTCTCGGATGTTTCCATCTGCTCATATGCAGATTCCGCCCTCTCCAATCTGAAGTGCAGACCCTCGTTCGTCTTCTGAGCCTCTTGCAGAGCATAGTTGAGAGCCGAGAGTTTTGTGTGAAGTACATCCTCCCTTGTTTGACTATCCTTGTCCCTAGACAGGAGGTGCGCCAATTGCGCTTGGAGTGCTTTCACCTCCTCCACATCCTTTAACCCGCGCTGCTCAATAGAAGTGACTGCCTCCTGAGTCTTTCCTATCTACAAAAAGAGAAGCAAAAGAAAGAATTGGTGAGAATAGAACATATAACACGAGGAAGCAAATACGAATAAAAGAAGGGAAAGATTGAAGCTTACCATAATCCCCATCCAATTAAGGCTGGTATATAGAAACGGGAACCCCTCGGCAGGTATAGCATTGGAGGAAGCAAAGAATTGGAGGATCTCCTGATAAGCGTCCCCTACAGTCCAAGACGAAGGATGCCCCTCCGGTCCACGAGGAGGCACAGGCGTTTGAAAAGTATGCCCCCTTGGAGATAAAGTCATCGGAACGTGATCCTTCGGAGGAGTAGTCCCCGGAATTGGCGTCACCATATCCGAGTCGGTAAACACCGCCCGAGGACCTCCAGCAGTTGTAGATGTGCCTGCCTTCCCTACCTGTGAGCTCAAAAGCTCCACCTTAATCTCCCTGTCTTCAGACGAGGGATCAAACTCCCCTTGGATGTCCTCGAAATCCCCCAATGAAGCCTCCGGATCGGGAACATGAAACTGTACCAAAAAATCTTCCTCTACAAGAGATAACATCCAGGTATAAGAAGAGAGAATGAAACTAGAAAAATTATCATACAAAGAATACAAGACAGACAGAGGAGACTTACCGAAGAAAGCGAACTCTTCAACCACCGGAGCCTTTCCCTTATCTACAACGCCTTCATCAGAAAAAAGAGCATCAATATATGAGCAAAACTCCTCAAAAAGTTCAGAAAATCTTACTAAGGATTAGCAAAAACGTACCGAGGGGAGCAGGTTCAGACACTGCCTTCTCCGAGAACTCCGGAACTATCGGAGACATGGGCTCAACTTCACGAGGAGAGTCGGGAGACGGATCCCTAGAAGATATGACCACTACCCCAGCAGTGTCCCGGGTAGAACCTTCCCCACCAGTCCTCGGAGAAATCCCTTCCTCTGAAACCCTCGAAGAACTCCCCGTATCAGACCCAGAGACCGGCACCAGAGGCCAAGCTGAGTAAGGGCCAACCTAGCGTAATGGGACCGCATTCTTGATCACCCCCGCAGCATCTATGTATAAAGGGGAATGATCCTCGTAAGTTCCTCCTGTCTCCGGACCCGTATGCGCCCCCTCGGGAGCGTTAACCTCCTTCTCATATGATCACCCTCCTCCAGAGCGTCAGAAACACCGCTCAGAATGAGCTCCACGAGACCTGATTGCGAAAAACAGTTCGCCAAAACAGCCCATGCACCATCCGAGAACCAACAAACCTAGTTATAATCTACTCCTATGTCAAAAAGGAAAGGAACGAAAACTAAAGCAAGATACTTACTGAACAAAATCAGGGCCTCGGAAGAAAGTGACAGTAGCTTCTCGACCGCATCGTCAATGAATACCACACGATGAAGCCCAGATGTCTCAAACAACATCAGAAAATCATCTGACTCCATCAAAAGTTGCTGTAAAATCACCGGGGATAGAACTACATCCTGATCCAAATTACGTACGGGAGACGCACCCTCTCTCCAGTCGAAAGGCATGTCTCATACGCCTTGTGCGGGCCACACGAAGAAGTACATGTTCTTCCAAACGCTGTGCGAGCTAATTGACCCGTCCAGTATCCTCTTCGTGGAATTTCTGTTGTTTTCCCGATGACGAACGTGGTAGAACGGATACCCCCCGGGTGAGACCACCACGTCAAAAATAGAAAAAAAAATGGTCAACCCCACATTCTAGTCCATTCACCTGGCACCAGAAGACGTAGATACAGAGAGCAGTAAACCCATTCGGAACCATTTGGCTCGGACTGATATTGCACGCTTTGAACACTTCACAAAAAAGGGCGGCATGAATGAGCGCCACCCGTATTTTACCTGGGCAAAATAAACCGTTACCATCCCCGGAGGTGGACGGCAAGCCCTTTCGTCCTTCGTCGGAAATTGGAACACCATATTCTTCTGGAAGGCTCAGTGGAAGTGAACAAATCCAGCACCTGCTCACGAGTAGCAACACTCGGGGTCCTATCAATTTTGGCAAAGTCACGAACAGATGTCTTCTTCGATTTAGGAACCCTAGCTTTTTTGGAAGAGGCGGCGCCACCCTCAGCAACAGCGGAAGTCTCCCCCTTTCGTTTACGAGTGATCCCGTCGTAGCGCCCCCCGTACTCGCCAGAGAATCAACGGTAGCAGTAACTCCCGAAGTAGTGGAAGCAACGATGGGATCAATGTTGATAGAGGAAGCCATCTGAGCGATAATGAAGATGAACTGTTTATCCGAAAAGAGAATGAGAAGAAGTGCATGAATTTACTGAAAATTTGAATTATGAAAGAAGAGGAAGAAGAAGAAAAAAAGATTTTTTTTAGCTCTGAAGAAAATTGCCGCAAGAATGAATTGTGAAAGTGAGGAGAAGAGTGAACAGTCCTCCTATTTATAGACGGAGGAGACAACGGTCATGAAACGTGGATCATCTTTAAAACTCCACGTATCCACCGCATCCGCGCGCCACGCCGTTACAAATTTGACCGTTGCCAACGGTCAGATGTTTTTGAACTTTGAAGCCGGTCAACGACAACCTACAACCTGCGCCCCGAGATCTCCACGTGCTTGAAGACAGTACCCCCAGGGGTAATCAGGTAAAATCCCTTTGACCCGTTTTTAAATAATAATAAATATATGTACATACTCCCTCGGAAAAATACCAAAAAATAAGTACATCGGAGACCAAGACTCGGACTAACCCCTCACCTCACTGAGGACAATGAATAAAATTTCCCTCGCCTCTACGAAGGCGATCGAAATTTGGGGGGGCTAGTGTTAACCATAAAAAATAAATATAAGCCTAAAATGAAGTATTATTCCTAAATATAGGAAATAATACACGGACAATACTATTGTCACGAGTACTTCGGATGAGATGTACCCACTCCTAATAAGGAGGCCCCTCGGATGTTATCAAAACCCCTCGGTAACTGACCTAAAACGGAACGAAGAAACATCCGAGAAGATACTTAAGCGTCCCTTGGAAAGTCAACGATGAATAAAAAATAGATATCGACGCGGCATCGGAAATAGAGCAAACCCCGATGGATCCGCGCAACTTCGATACCCATCAATGCGCCAAGAGGGACCACAACGGACCCCGAGTCCCATAATCTTGCGAGAATACTTCCTTGCTGAACACTCCTCAACGTAAATTGCCCTCGGAACATCACTCTGAAGACCAAATTCAAGAACAAAGCCATGACTAACCACAAGAAACGTTGGAAGACATTCTACGAGGGCTTGGACACTAAAATACTACTTCTCGAAGGCCAAATCAAGCCCTCGGAGATCAAGTTATGCCCTCGAAGATCAAGTTAAGGCCTCGGAAATCAGATCGACGCCCTCGGATATTAATTCAAGACCCCAAGTATCAAATCAAACCCCTCGGAGACCATGCCCAACCCTTGGAACCCAAAACCAAGGCGGAAACACCCCTCGGAGAACATATACAGCAGCCCCTACACCAGAATAAACCCTTACCGAAGCAACCACACCACCCGAAGAAGGTCCTAACCAGTCCATAAAATTGTCCCCAAATATAAGGCCCCTCGGAAAACTTACATCCCGAAGAAACAACCCCTCAGAGACCCTCGGAGTCATTGGAAGAACAAAGATTAGCTTAGTCAGCATCTAGTAGATTCAAGATATACCTTATCTTATGTTTTTACACATGTACCCATATTACAACACCTGTATTTATTAAACACATGCATAACGACACTTGTCCCTAATAAAGTCTATATAAAGGGAGGTGATCGGTTGAAGAAAGATAACTTTAGACACACACATACAATCACATAAGCATAAAATTGAGGAGTGAAGTTCAGTGAATAAAGAAAGGAATATTCTCGCATTATACTCTTCTATAAAGTCATTGTTTTTTGAATCACGGGCAGTGCGTTCCGACCCCTAAATAACACTCGTTAAATTGGTAATAATATCCAACTTGTTAACACCGACCGCATTACGGTCGAGAATGTTGTTATTCCCGACCGCAGTGCGGTCGGGACTGCTCGGCCCAGTTGGGTCG
Source organism: Linaria vulgaris (assembly GCA_948329865.1). Taxonomy (NCBI): domain Eukaryota; kingdom Viridiplantae; phylum Streptophyta; class Magnoliopsida; order Lamiales; family Plantaginaceae; genus Linaria; species Linaria vulgaris. Next base: position 5,098,349 of record OX415249.1, on the reverse strand, counting down.
AGTGTAGGGCAATGCCCTTTGGCGGGAGTTTTTTCCGTCAAAGGGTCCCGACCGGGATCCGGTCGGGAATAAAATTTCCCAACTGGAATCTGGTCGGGAAATTTTATATTTATTATTTAAGTTTCCGACCGGATCCAGGTCGAAAATCGCATTTCCGACCGAAATCCAGTTGGAAGCGGTCGAAAAATTTCTCAACCGAATTCCGGTCAAAAATTTTCGGCCAATTCTTGTAGTGTGGTCTATAAAAGGAAGTGATTGATGGACGAATTAATCTTACAATTTTCTGTACTTGTCTCAAAATCGAATTCTTAAGCCTTGTTTATCCTGTAGGCTGATTTCTTTCTAATAAAATATAGTGCGAGAAATATTGCCTTTAGGACAGTGATTATTCACTACTCAAGACAAACTCTAATAATTTTTTTGTTTTTGTTGCAATATTTCTAACAAAAAGAACTCTGCGGTATTCATTATTTATATATCATAAGTTCTAGATCCAAAGAGTAATAAACAGAAATATATCGTCACCGAAATAAGTTAATTCATAGTTTTGGAAGACGTGCACGCTTCTCAATTGCACGTCTTAATATATAATTAATTAACACGTGAATTGGAATGCCAATATAATTCTCTAGATTAATTTAATTTAATTTGCATGGTCATGGAATGAGACTTACCAATGATACGTACGAACGATTATAACTAAACTTTATTTTATATGACTTAATATTAATAAATTAAGAGCTCTACTAAGCTTAGCTAACATCATTTTCTCTATTGATGGTCTAGTAAAAGTATGCGATGTGAGATTGCCAAACTTTCGTCCCCGGTCTGAATTAGTTAATCAAACAATCAAACAAGAAGACTATTATTCGGGGACTCACGCGTCAACGTGCAATATGCAATTTGTAATTTGCCATTTGCAACTCCTATAATCAAGTTGTTATAAGATATTATAAGCTAATAAATATTAAATCACGCCACGATTTTGAGTTTTTAGATAAGACAACCCTTCAACTTGTATGACAACAACGGCAGTAACTGGTCCAAGTGGAATGATTATTTCAACCCCCTCTTTTCTTCATTTGATTATATTGCTACTAAGATACTACTTCTGAGTCTAGAATATTACATGGTTTGTTGGGGTTTAACCAAACCAATACTGTGTATACAAGCTGATTCATATGATACAACTTCATCATGATTGAGCATGCATCCCGATTTACATTGAGTAGTGCATTATTTGAAAATAATTTCGTGTGTGTATATTAATATTCCTCTTTCCCTAAATAAGGTGATCGATTAATTAAGGGAAACATAGATCTAAATTTCGATGATAATATAAAATTATTTGTATATATACACGATGAATAAACAACATGGTAATAGGCCTAAAATCTCTTGAATTGTGTTTGGAATAAAGTGCTTCGTGGTTTAGGTAGCATTCACTTATATTATATATATTTACGCTTGAAATGGACTAAACACATATGTTCTCATTGACATTGATTATGCACAAAAGGTGGAAAATTACACAAGTAATGTGAATCATAATGAATTTTACAGACCAAATTAAATAAAGGGATAATTCCATCAAACCCTATGAACTATAACGACTTTTGAACAACATCCCATAAACTTTGTAAATAAGCACTTTGCCCCCTAACTTTTGCCAACATGTTCGAGTTGCCCCCGGCAATTTTTCGACCAAAAAATCGAAGGAATTTTTTTTTTTTCAGAATCTTCTCCTCGTCAAAACGATTCCGGTAGTGGTGACAGTATCGAAAAATTCAAAGCCATTGCACGGGAGATTTAGTTTTAATTTGTAGAATTTCTAGAAAATGTGATGAACACCTTCAAGTGCTCTTCATTTTTTCTGGAAATTCGACGAAACAAAACTTTGAATTTCCCGTGTGATTGCTTTGAATTTTGTGATACCGTCACCACTACCGGAACCGTCTTGACAAGTAGAAAAGTCGATTAGAATAAAAAGAAGTTCAAAAAAAAAATCCCGCAATCCGCGGCGGCGTAGTGGCGGCTGGCGGGTTGCCAAAATTTTTTGCCGGAACTCCTAAATTTGGACTCAATAGTCTCCTTGTCGAAAAGGTTCTGTTAGTGTTGACGGTATCGGAAAATTCAAAGCCATTACACGGGAAATTTAGTTTTAATTCGTCAAATTTTCGGAAAATGTGATGAACACCTTCAAGTGTTCTTCATATATTCCGAAAATTCAACAAATTAAAGTTAAATTCTTCGTGTAATGACTTTGAATTTTGCGATACCATCACCACTACCGGATACGTCTCGACGAGGAGAAGATTCTGAAACAAAAAAAAAAATTGGTGATGTTTTGGTCGGAAAATTGTCATGGGGAAACTCGAACAGGTTGGCAAAGGTCAGGGGTAAAGTGCTTATTTATAAATTTTAGGGGGTATTGTCCAAAAGTCGCTATAGTTCAGAGGGTTTGATGGAATTATCCATTAATTAAAACCCAAAAGTTCCCAAATTCAGTAGGACATCTCCTCCACTAATTCTTTGTGAATTTGTGAATCATTTTGATAGACCACCTACCCCCATTCATGTGATATCTTTCCTTTCTTTGCTTTTTCTGTTCCGCGAATCCCTGAGAACGCAGCTTCTGTTCTTACTTCTCAACCGACGCTAGAGGAATTTTGGCGCACTGTCAAGAGCATCGGCCCTACTAAATCTCCAGGACCTTATAGTTTGAATACTCATTTTTACCATAAGTACTAGACCGAGTTGGCGCCTGCAGTCACCAAATTTGTCCAAGATTTTTTCCATAATGGCGTTCTTCAACCTCATCTCAATGACACCACCATTGTCCTTATTTCTAAACGGCCTCAACCCACCTTAGTCACCCAATTTTGACCTATTAGTTTATGTAACGTGAGCTACAAGATCATATCCAAAATTTTGGACAATTGTATTCGTCCCTATCTCAATGATCTGATTTCACCTTACCAAAATGCTTTTGTTCCTGGTCGGCAAATAACTGATAATATCTTCATGGCCCATGAACTCCTGCATACCCTTCAGTCCAAACCAAAAGGGAATAAAGGATATATGGCGCTCAAGCTTGACATCGAGAAGGCTTATGATAACCTCAGCTAGGAGTTTTTAAGCCTCACCCTGATCACCTTTGGCTTTCCTCCCTTATTCATCCACCTTATCATGTCTTATGTCACCACTGTGTGATTCAATGTATCAGAAAACGGGTACTCTTCGGCTTTTTGGAGTCCATCAAAGGGCATGCGTCAAGGAGATCCTATGTCCCCCTACTTATTCATTCTTTGTATGGACATGTTCATCCATCTTACTATCCCCAATAGCCAAAATCACTCATTTACGGCTCTCAAGGCAAGTAAACATGGACCCCTTGTTCCGATCTTAAGTTTTGTCCATGATTGCTTTGTGTTTTGCGACACTACTCCAAAGACGATCAGAAACCTGCAAACTAACTTGGACTTATTTGCTATGACAGCAGGTCAGGCTATCAACTAGACCAAATCCAAAGTTATCTTCGCTTCTAGTGTTCATCCTCATGGACGACATACGTTGATCAGTCAACTTAATATGGACATTATTACGACTGAGGATAAATACCTAGGTTTACCAGTGTGTCCAGGTCGTTAAAAAAATCCACAGCCTCAGACCTCTCCTAGATCGAGCCTCAGGTAGAGTGGACACGTGGTGTAATAGGTTGTTATCTATGGTTGGTCGTGTTGTTCTGGCCAACTCTTCCCTCACTACCACCTCTGCCCATGCTATGTCTATTTTTCGTCTTCCTAGATCGACCTTGGAAAAATTCAATTCCACTACAAATAAATTCCTCTGAATGTAAAATCCACAAGAAAAGCTAAAGCCAAGGTGAGATGGGATAAGGTATGCCTACCAAAGCAAATCGGAAGGTTGGGTATCCGCCACTTACAGGACTTGAATAACGCATATCTTTTCAAACTAGGTTGGCGTCTGCTTACCCAACCTAGCTCACTATGGGCTCAAGTTATCCAAGCAAAATATTACATGAACTCTCACCTTCTGCTAGCCCAAGATAGGTCTTCACACAGTTGGGGATCGAAATCTATCTTAAGTATCCTTCCCTACCTGTCCCAATCCGTCAGATGGCATGTTGGCCATGGTAGTACTCTGAATTTTTTGCTAACGAAATGGTTGGGCAATTTTACTATTTCTGAGTACATTCCCAATATACCAGCTTCTCTTCTTACCATGAATATCTCTGATTCCATTGACACAACAGTCGCACCTGGAACCTTAATCAGGTTGCACCTTTTCTACCCCCTCAGATCATTGTTGCAATCCAGGGTACTCCGCTTCCCTACATCACGCTCCAAGACCATTTCTCTTGGGCCTGGTCCTCTAACGACATTTTCTCGATTTCGAGTGCTTATACCATGCTCCGTACATCGGCCACTACACCTGCTCAGCCTCACCTTCCATGGCAAATAATCCACATAATGCATCTCAACCCAAGAGTGAAATTGTTTATGTGGCTCTTTTGTCATGGTAAAACCCCAACCAAGTTTCGTCTCTTCAGCCAAAATCTCATTGATGAACCTACTTGCCCCTTATGCCAGCATCACCCTGAAACTATTGAACATCTTTTCTATGATTGCCACGTTGTCAACCCTATAATCCAAAGGATTTTGCCAGAGGTGCCGGATCTAAATCATATACACCCACTTATCCACCTCTCATCTCTCCCAACTGCAGTAAGTCAACGTTGGACATTGCTTGCTTGGGCTATTTGGAAGGCTAGAAACAATCGGGCTTTTAAAAATCGTCCAGTCACTTTTCACTCTATCCTTGCCATTTTCACTCACCAAATCCAAAACTCCATTTTTGAAACCCTGCCTTCTGCTCCATAACCACACCACAACCACATTCTACACCTTAAATGAAACCCACCACCTATCGGTTATTATCTGTTAAATGTAGACGGTTTGGCCTATGGTACCACAGGTCCTGCGGGTATTGGATGTATTATTCGAGACTCACAAGGAGACTTCATATACGCTTTCTCTGCGTCGGTGGGATACATCACCAACAACCAAGCTAAATTTTGGGCCCTCAGAGATGGCCTACGGCATGCACGGTCTATACAGATATCCCACCTGATCATTGCTATAGAATATCTCTTTATGTTTGATTGCATAACCAAGACACATGAGACGCCATCACATCTTATGGGACTGCTCACGGAGATCCGGACTAGCATCGGTCACTTTACTCGAGTCACAACCCAATTTTGCTATAGAGAAACTAACCAGATTGCAGACACTCTGGCAAAATTGGGTGCCTCTTCATTGACTGCTCATGACCCATCCATGTATCAACTTTTGACACCAGCATACAAGGCTTGGAACACTTGTTTAACCTGGATGCAACCTTTACTGTTTTTTTATTGTAATTCTGTTGTTTCGCGTGTTTCCCGTTCTCATTTTTTATGTACTAAAAGTGTTGTTTTATTGTAGTAATGAATTTATCATTGTTCAAAAAACAATAGACGAATAAATTGGGTAGTTGGAAAAGAAAATTATTTCGGCTCATGATTTGCATTATTATAGTCATTAAAACTGCAGGCTCTATTAATCATAGAAGTAGGAAGTAGAATTAGTATTTATGAATAGTACTAATAGCGAGGGGTCCTTTGGAATTTATGATCGACCACCATTACAGCTACCCATTGAATGGACAACTCTAGGGCAAGGCCAATGACCTTTGCATTGTCTAATATTATAATTATTCTTAGGATTATTAATTTAATACGTAGACTCATTTTCTTCCACGATTTCTAAGACTTTATACTTATGTGATATTATGCATCTATATTATTATATAAAAGAAGTCATGTTGAAAATTTTCTTATTTATCCTTATAAGTATTATTAAATTTTATTATTAATTGGGTATAACCTTAATTTATTAGCCTTATCATTATTTAAATCTTCTAATTAAGAAAAAAAATAATTGCTTAATTATCTTACATAAAAGAAGATTAAAATCTATATATTATGCATCCATAATTAAGTTATAATATTTACTATACAAAGTAATTATATTATACTTAAAATAAACTGTTAATCACGCGGAGACCGCGTGCCAATATTTCTAGTATATATTAATGCAACATTCCGTTAAACTTTATCGATTAAGGCTCAGTTTATTTGTCAGGAAAATGGGGGAAAGAAAAGAAAATGAGGGAATTTTTTTATTTTTTTTTCAGTTGTTTGACAAGTTAAAATAATTATAAGGAAAAAATTTATTTAGATTTTCCTGGAAAATCTTATTTTCCTTTCTTTTCCCTCATTTTCTCCTATTTTCCGTGAAACATACTGAGCCTAAGAGTTACTTATTTAGGTGGTATATATATTATTATATTGTTTATAAAAAGATTTGTTCTTTTTGGTACAGATATTTGAATGGATAACATTCTAAAGAGCTCTTGAGAAGGAAAATAACATCTCATTTAATTACGAATACTAAATTAATATTTTAAGTTGGTTTCTTAAAATTTTGCAAATACTTTTCATCTTTTATTTGTACTATCACGCGGTACCTAGGTCACCTAATCCTCCATGTTTAGAAAGTTGCAGACGCACCGGTCTCTCACTGACGATTTCAGTGCCCGTGCTTCGCACTAAGACGCTTTACAGATTCTTAGTTCTCGCACTAAGATTTCTTAGTTCTTATGTTAAAAACTAATGAATAATCATAGAAAATTGGTAGAAAACATACAAAAGAGTGACATTAAGGAAAAGTTGGAGCAAGAGGAGAACAAAACTAAGTCAAAAATTAAATAATTACAAAAAAATTGGAAGTGATTTAAGCCTTAAACATTTGTCTTCCACCATAATAATTTAGAAAATATTGTACAAAATTAATAACAATTAAAAGTTATGTACTTTTCTTTTATTATAATCTATTTCTTTGTGTGAGAATTATATACATACTTTTATCTTATGTGTTTATAATATACTAATTTAGGTAATAACTGTTTATTTTTATATATAAGTTTTTTTTAAAGCGCATTATAGTGGCGCACTAAGACTGTAATTTTTTAAAATTGCCGCACTGGCGCACCCGCACCGGCACTTGCACCCGCACCCGCATCCGCCTCAGGTGACTTAGCGCGGTACCCATATATTTTTCTTTTCTTATTAAAGTTACAAAATATATTTTTCATATAAGAATGGATGTTGTATATATAAGGTATAATCAAACCAAAATATAAGAGATTATAGAAAGATATAATACAAAAATATTAAATGGAATAAATAATGTTATTATGGTATAATTTAAGTTATAAGGTTAGATTTAAAACTAACTATTTAATGCTTAGATGTAAATTAAATTAGAAGGTTTGAGTTGGAAAACAAAAGTTTAGTGTACCAATGAGTTTAATACCTTTTTATTTATAAGTTTACTAGAAACGTTGGCACGTGGTCCCTGTGTGATTTACCTTTATTTTAAGTCTAATATAATTAATTTGTGTTGCTAAGATTTTCACTTAAATATGGATATAGAATATATGTGTTAGCCTTCTTTTTATGCAAGGGAGAATTAGGTAATAATTGCTTTCTTTAATAAAAAAGATTTAAATAATGACAAACTAAAATAAATGACAATTATATACTAACTAATGACAAAATTTAACTGTGTTTCTAAGGGTAAATAAAGAAATCAAAAGATTGGTCAAAATATATCTTCATATGGCTTCCTTTATATAATAGTATAGATACTAGAAACGTTGACACACACGGTCCCCGCGTGAGGACCTCACGATTAACAATTTATTTTAAATATAATATAGTTAATTTGTATGATAAAGATTAGAACTTAAATATGGATAGAATATCTATATATCTTGACCTTCGTTTTACGTAAGAGTAGTAATAACGTTTCACTACTAAGAAGGTTTAAATAATGATAATACTAAAATAAATTGCAGTTATATCTCAACTAATAACAAAATTTAATACTATCTCGAGAGGTAAATAAAGAAATTAAAATATTAGTGTCAACATAGCTTCTTTTATATAATAATATGGCTTAACTTGTGATAACTTCTATGAGCTCTTGCAAGTTGCTACACGAATGTTGTATAAGTATAACTCGTAAGATTTCTTATATTGGAGCTCTTGGAAATCTTAGAATAAAAAAAAATGAGATGGAGAATTAGAATTTTATTGCTTATTAATTAATTAATTGGTTGGTTGTTAATTGTGATAGGTGGGAAACGTTCCTTAATTGGCAAACAAATTATTCTATACACCACATACTATAGTAGATAATAAGTTCGTTCTTAAATTGTGTATCGCCGTTACACATTAATGCAACATTTATGGTAAGTAAATCTATCTTTATATGTTAAGTAGAAGTATAATTGACTCATCCACTTGTTATGGTAACAGCCAATATATAGTACTAACTAGCAGCAGCCTAGACAAGGTTTCTTTTTGCCAAACAATAATGGAAGACAAATTAAGATGATGTCGTTTTCATGTTTGGTATAATAACTTGTTCTAGTGTTTCAATCTCTCTTTAAAAAATGAAAATGGTCATTAGTTAAACTAGTTCTAATAATAATTAAGTTCGCTAAGCAAGTGTTTAAAAAAATAAAATAAGAGAAAGCAAAGTGACTGAAATATCTGTCTCACCATTGTTTTTGTTTTCCTCTGGTCCCCATGCCTCGTCAAAACTATGTGACATGAACATCGAACAAAGTCTCTTTCAATTTATTTTTAATTTGCTAAATATTAGAAATCTCTTCCACTATTAGTATAATCCGTCTACGGCAAAATTTGAGGTTGTGGAGGGGATTAATAAAAGGATTAACGTCTTAATTACAATCGATTAAGTTCTGAATTTGTGGATGACCTTGCGCTAACCACATAAATTACATGATTTACCAACATGAGAAAATCCCTATGATAATGACATTTAATTCTCAAAAAATGCTGATAAAATTGAGATGAAAATGACCAGTACTGACTTTAGGTCCTCTTGTCCCAAAGATTCCATTTACGGGTTTCAATCGTGGGACTCTTTAAGGGCAAGCCATTTTGTAAAAAGTCGGCCACTAGTTGGGCCCACATCTGTTGCTCATTTAGGTAAAACGATGAAAGAATTTGTTGCAATATTTGATTGATAGAACAACAAAACTAATGGCAATCAAGAAGATTTATTTAAATACGTGTTGCATATATAGTATATACGTGAACATGAAGAGGTAAACTTCCCATATTATCTTTTTCTTCCATAAATTGCTGTTAAACAGTAAAAAAAATTGTGTAAACCTTTCAACAATTGCTTTCGAAAGTTACTCCATGAATTGGTTGGTCAGATCAACCTTTTAAATTTGGACACTATCTATATTTTTGTGCGCAATTTTTTTGCTAGGAGATAAAAACTTTTCAAAACTAATTAAGCAGAGAATTAAATGCGACTTCCTAAACTCTTGTATAAAAGAGTACAAAGTTTGGAAGACTTAATATTTTTTTATACTAAATAGATACATGACTTATCATATTTTGTAAACAAAATTTGTACCTTTTTCAAATTGCAGTTCCCGCCTACAAACCCACTTTGTAAGCCTCATAAATAAACAAACTGTCTTCCTTGTCTTATGAAGTTCTCGGATGCCCTGCTCCACAATTCTACCGAAGGATTTAGAGGTGTTTGCAAGAGCTTATGCAAGCTCCTTCTTCTTAGCTTCTACTTAAAGTTACTAAAAATTACATTTGACCTAAAGCAATGAGTTTTGCAAATCATTCTTTAAAAGTAACTTAAAGCAGATAAGGTTGGTTTTATGGTGTATGCAATAGCTAAAGAGAATCAACTTTTGAACCTTAATTAAAATACAATAATATTTAATTATTTTATTTAAATTATAGAAATGTTAATGTTTCACTCACATTTGCACAATCATGAAGTGTATAGTTATATATTGAAAATTTAATTTAAATTTTAATATAGTGTAAACAATATATATATGTATTATTACGTTATAATATACAAATTATTACATCACACATATATCTTCTAGAAATTATAACTATGTTTAAAAGATGTTAATATAATAATGTTGTACATGTTGTTGTTAAGTAAATAATTTTTAAGATTTCTATATGTTCTTTTTCATTAATATTTTTTCTTTCATTGTTTTTTCTTAGTTAACTTTTTACTCTAAAGAATATAAAATTATGGAGAAAAAGATCGTATCAATAACGAAAGAGAGAAATAGTCGGATTTATTTTAAGGTAAAATTAGATATTTACATAAATTTAAGGTATAGATAAGTCTAAATAAGATATTCACCAATATTTGAGGGAGAAACTTCTTATTGAAGCACCTCATGACATGCTTTAGGGCTTCTCTCTTTTTTTTTTTTTTGAGAAGGAGAAGCAAAAACAACAATTACAAGTACTAATTAAATGCTTTTCGGTGACTTAAAGCCCATAAGGAACTTATAAAAGCTCTTGCAAACACCTCCTTAGCAGAAATACATATGCGGGGGTTGCAAGAATCTCATTGTGGCACGGCTTGGAGGATGACCTCGTATAAATGCTAGAATTTTAGAAAGTACATTATTTTAACATTATATCACTCTTTTAGACTTTTTTTCTTACCTGCTCAAATATCGAAAGATCTTAGTAAAAGTCAAATGCCTCTAATTGTCTTATTTGAGTGCATGTCATCTTGAACAATGTTCGAATATTCTTTATCAACGTATTATGCGTAGAACTCTCTTAAAGATCTTGATTTTATTCACAATAATATAGAGGCATCTTAGACAGGGATCATGTTTTAAATTTATGAAAGTATAAAAAATGTGAAATATGTTTTTTAGTTATAGTTTTAAACCTCTCCACTCCTTCCTCTAAAGACACAATTTACTGGCTTTTACTTTTTATTGGTGTTCTTAAATCTCGAGTGCCACTTACTATAACCATTAATAGTCTAAGATATTTATTAGATATATTGATAGATATATTTTGATAGATTGGTATAGATCCTTTAGATATGTTAATATCCTTAGTTATCATTAGATGATTTGGTAGATTACCAAAAGATAGCTTGTTGTACTCTTATGTATTGTACTCATTATTGATGAATGAGAGGAGGGAATTACATTATCTTACATGGTATCTAGAGACCAAAATTTTTAACCTAAAAATTCTTCTAGCCGTCCCCTCTCTCTCTCCATGGCCGACCCGAAGTTCCACCCCGCCCTCACCGTTTCTAACGTGAGGAACTTCATCCCCATCACTCTCGACATGGAGAAAGGCCAATATTCCACTTGGTCTGAATTGTTTAAAATTCACTATACGGCTTATCAGGTCCTGGACCACATTCTACCTCCCTCACCACCACCTTCCGCCACTCCCTCTGATCCTAAACCCGCGGACTCAGTCACCACTGAGAAGGGCGACGACCCCTCCTCTAAAACGACCACCAAAGCGGACTCCGCTCTCGCTGATGGCTCTGCATCATCTAAAGCAGCGACCGCCCCCTCTCCCTCTCCCACGGATCACGCTCTATGGATCCGTCTTGATGCCATCGTCCTCCAATGGATTTATGGCACAATCTCTTCCGATCTCTTGCACACAATCTTTGAGAAGGACACCACCGCCGCTCATGCATGGATCCGTCTTGAGAAAACCTTTCAAGACAACAAGCATTCAAGAGTCGTCTACCTTGAAAATCAGTTCACCCACGTTCACATGGATGACTTTCCCAACGTGTCCGCCTACTGTCAGGAGCTCAAGATGTTGGCTGATCAACTCTCCAACGTTGTCGCACCGGTTTCGAATCAGCGTCTCGTCCTTCAACTCATTGCCGGGGTCAATGAAAATTATGACGGGGTTGCTACGTTCATTCAACAGAGCGATCCTCTTCCTCCTTTTTACGAGGCTCGCTCTCGGTTGATTTTGGAGGAGACTAGGAAGGCGAAGCAGACCGCCTCATCTGCCGCCGCCGCAGGATCAGCCCTAGTTGCGGACGCACCACACTCGGATCTTGCGCAGCCCGTGCGCACCTCCTCCTACCGTGCACAACAGCCCACTCCGCCACATCAGCAACGCGGACAAGGCCGCGGTGGTTATCGCGGTCGCGGTCGTGGCCCTAACTCCGCCTCGACCGCGCACACATGGCCCCCCGCGCCGCCGCAATGGGGAACACCGCCGTGGGCCTACCCTCAATGGGCCTACCCCCTTTGTCCGTACCCTAGCTCCTCCTGGGCCCGTCCGTCTACCCCCTCTCATCAGCAGGGCCTCTTGGGTCTGCGGCCCCATCAAGCCCATGCGGCCCAAACTGCCCCGGTCCAGTCATACGTGCCCACCGACATCAACGCTGCCATGCACACCATGACTCTCGGCCCACCCGATGGTCAATGGTACATGGACTCCGGTGCAATGTCTCATATGACATCCTCGTCAGGTACTCTCTCATCTTACTCTAATTCGGGCATTGATCGTTCTATACTTGTTGGTAATGCTAATAATATTCCTATATTTGGTCATGGCACTGCAACGTTACCTAAACCTAACCCTCCCCTTTTCCTTTATCATGTTTTGCATGCTCCCTCACTTATTAAAATTCTTATCTTCGTACGTCATTTTACCACTGATAATTTTGTATCCATTGAATTTGACCCTTTTGGCTTTTCTGTGAAGGACCTCATGACGGGGGTAGTTATTATGAGATGCAATAGTACATGTGATCTTTACCCCATAACATCCCCTACATCCTCCAAGCCGACGCCACCACGACCGCCCTCTCACCTCTCCCTCGCCACCGTCTCTCCCAACCTTTGGCACGACCGCTTGGGGCATCCGGGGAAACAAGTATTGCAATTTCTTAACATGAACAAGTTAATTAATTGTGATAATTTCTCTTCTTTTTGCAACTCTGTGTTTTTGGAAAACATGTTCAATTACTGTTTTCTTTGTCAAACACTTCTAGTTTACGTCCTTTTGATATTTTGCATGGTGATTTATGGACTTCTCCTGTTTTGAGCTCTTCGGGCCATAAATATTATTTTCTCTTGCTAGATGATTATACTAACTTCTTGTGGACTTTTCCCATTGGCAAAAAATCCGAGGTTTTTGATATTTTTGCAAAGTTTCATTCGTTTGTTCGTACTCAATTTAATATGTCAGTTAAAAATCTTCAATGTGACAAGGGACGCGAATTTAACAATGCAAATTTTCATTCTTTGTGCCACAAATTTGGGATGACTTTTTGTTTTTCTTGCCCACATACATCCTCTCAAAATGGGAAAGCTGAAAGAAAAATAAGATCAATAAATAACATGATGCGTTCCCTACTTGCACACGCCTCCATACCTCACCCCTTCTGGCCTCGCGCCCTCCAAACAGCCACTTACCTCTTAAAATATACTGCCCTCCAAATTACTCCACTCCAAATCTCCCACTCAATACCTATATAATCGTAACCCCACTTATACTCATCTTCGGGTTTTTGGGTGCATTTGTTTTCCTCTATTCCCTTCCACCACTATAAATAAATTAGAGGCCCGCTCCACACCTTGTGTATTCCTTGGGTATCCGTCAGATTATCGGGGTTATAAATGCTACAATATGGCTACTAACAAATTCCTCATATCTCGTCAAGTCATATTTAATGAGCATATTTTTCCTTTCTCTAATATTTCTATTACGCATCTCTCTTCTTCTTTTCTTGATAAAGGGCTCCGTCCTCTTTTTCTTTCCACCACGCACTCCCCGCCGGCCCCAATCGACGTAACCGGCCCAGCGCCCGACGGCCCAGCTCCGCCAAGCCCAGCGCCCGACGGTCCAGCGCCTCGCAGCCCAGCGCCAGCCGGCCCCTTACCGCCCAGCCCAACGCCAGCAAGCCTAGCGCCCCAAGCCCACTACCCGCTAGCCCAGCGCCCCCTAGCCCACCCGAGAGCGCCCAGCCCCACACGCCCACCGCGGCCCAACGCGGTGCAGCCCCACCACCCAACCACCACCCACCACCGCCACCCACCCGTACCATGACCACCAGTAGTATGCGAGGCATCTTCACCCCCAAACGCCCCCTTAACTTATCCGCCTCCACCTCCCCCTCCCCACTCCCGAAAAATCCCCGCGTTGCATTGTTTGACCCAAATTGGAAACAAGCCATGCAGGACGAATTTAATGCTCTTATTAGAACTAAGACTTGGGAGTTGGTCCCTCGACCCAGTGATGTAAATATTATTCGTTGCATGTGGATTTTTCGTCATAAATTCTTGTCTGATGGTTCTTTTGAGCGTTATCAGGCTCGCCTTGTTGGTGATGGCAGGTCTCAACAGGTGGGTGTTGATTACAATGACACTTTTAGCCCCGTGGTCAAACCAGCAACCATCCGGATTGTCCTTAGCATTGCTCTTTCCCGGTCTTGGACAATCCATCAGCTTGACGTACAGAATGCCTTTCTCCATGGCAATCTTGAGGAGACAGTGTATATGCATCAGCCCTTGGGTTTTCGGGATGCTAACTTTCCCGACCATGTCTGCCTTTTGCGTCATTCTCTTTATGGACTCAAGCAAGCCCCCCGGACGTGGTATCAGCGTTTTGCTGACTTTGCTTTCTCCATTGGCTTCACTCACAGTCGGGCTGATCACTCTCTTTTTATCTTCCGTCGAGGTACGGATACGGCTTATCTTCTTCTATATGTCGATGATATTATTATTACTGCCTCTTCAGATGCTTTGCGCCGTATGCTTATCTCTCAATTTGCCTCTGAGTTTGCCATGAAGGACCTTGGTCCTTTGAGTTATTTTTTGGGTGTTCGCGTTTCTCAACAAAAGTGTGGTCTCTTTCTCGATCAAGAAAAATATGCAGCTGAAATTATTGACAGGGCCGACATGATATCTTGTAAGCCCGCTGCCCCCCGTTGATACCAAACCGAAGCTTGGGGGGTCCGCCAGTGAGCCTTTTTTTGATGCTTCTCTCTATCGCAGTTTGGCAGGGGCCTTGCAGTATCTTACGTTTACGAGGCCGGATATCTCTTATGATGTGCAACAAGTTTGCTTACATATGCATGACCCGAGGGTGGATCACATGGCTGCTCTCAAGCGGATTATTCGATATATTCGGGGCACCTCTTCCTTCAGTCTTCATCTCTCTCGGTCTCGGGTGGACCGCCTTGTTTCTTATACTGATGCGGATTGGGCTGGTTGCCCCGACACTAGACGCTCTAGTTCGGGCTATTGCATGTTTCTTGGGGATAATTTGGTATCTTGGTCATCCAAGAGGCAACCGACCCTCTCTCGTTCTAGTGCCGAGGCGGAGTATCGAGGCGTGGATAATGTTGTTTCTGAGTCTTGTTGGTTGCGAAATTTATTGCTTAAACTTCATGTTTCCCTTGAGAAGGCAACCTTGGTGTATTGTGACAACGTTAGCGCCATATACTTATCAAATAATCCGGTGCAACATCAACGAACAAAACACATTGAGCTTGATATTCATTTTGTACGCGAAAAGGTGGCTCGCGGTGAAGCTCATGTGGTTCACGTCCCTTCACGACATCAACTAGCCGACATATTCACGAAGGGCCTACCCCGTGTATTGTTCGATGATTTTCGGTCCAATCTAAGCATCCGTGAACCTCCCGCTTCGACTGCGGAGGTGTATTAGATATATTGATAGATATATTTTGATAGATTGGTATAGATCCTTTAGATATGTTGATATCTTTAGTTATCATTAGATGATTTGGTAGATTATCAAAAGATAGCGTGTTGTACTCTTATATCTTATATATTGTACTCATTATTGATGAATGAGAGGAAGGAATTACATTATCTTACAATATTAGTAAATTCAATATAGATTGAAGTTTACACTCTATTAATCTATCCCGGAAAGTAGTTGTAAAACTCTAGTAATAATTATTTTGCTAAAGCTGTCCGAATATTAATTATAGTTGTATGTTAGCCAGCACTTCTTAAGTCGCAAATTAATTTAATTCTTATTATTTATATCAAAGCTGACAGTTTAGCTACAGATGTCACGTTTCCAATTTCTGCCGATCTTTGACCATCCTAGGGATTCGATTCCATTATCTTATTATAGCTAACCAAACATAGAACCCAGATTGCATAAAAATAATTCAAATTCTAATTACAAATGCTAACATATTCTTAAAAAGAATTAACAAAATAACTAGACAACTATGCTGATTAACATTATTGCTCAAAAACCAAATAATTATATAGATGTTAAATTTTTCTTAACAAAGTCGTCGACTCTTTGTTCGGCAATTAACATTAATAAATACAAGTAATTAAGAATAAGCAATAATTCTCGTTATATATCATAATAAATGATGAAGAATCCACACCAATTAAAAAGCGGTGATAAAGCTGTACAAGAATCGCCAAAACCTTGGACGGTTCACCTAGACATGGACCAACCTAGAAAAATACACAGATTTCACATGAATGGCGATTTTGTAAATGTCTTCAACTTCAAGATAATATTACTCTTTTAACAAATAAGGTACAACCATAACTTTGTTCAAAAAAAAAGTTACAACCATAATAACCAAGTTCAAGTTGTAATCTCAATCAAAATTACAATCAATTTAGATTCAAATCAATAAAATAGATTAAAATGAAGCACGTCTAGCCGAACACTTGAATTCCATGTCTTCATTCGTTTAAATTGAGCAAAAAAAATTCATATATGCTCTAATGTTCATATCGTTTTATATGAATTTCATCCACAATATTTTCGACGACTCTCGTGCTCTATTTATTTGCTGAAAAACATTATTTTTCTTTCATTGCAAGGATAGCCATTTTATACAACTCGTCATGAGTAATTGTTGAGTAATACCCGAAAAAACTAGCCTTTTTTATGTTTGATCAACAGAAGCTGGCTAAAATTATTTTAATTAACAAAAAAGTCTTTTGTTAGTTATTCAATGGGACAAAATTATATTTTGTTGGTAGGATGATATAAGGAGCCAATTTGCCCTCTTGAACTTTTTTAGTTGTATCACTAAGTACAAACAACAACAATTAACTTGTAATCACAATGAATTAAATCGAACTATACATCACTAAGTACAAATAAAAATAATTGATTAAGACGCCTTCTTAGTTCTTAGTGCTTACATATACAGAGGCCTGGTGTCAGTCATTTCGTATAACCTGTGCTCCCGGAGTATATTCACCTCAATTTTTATTAGTTTTTGCCAAAAACTCGTCTATTGCCATTCTAATTTTAATATTATTACATACACCCAAATTTATCTCAAACGTTTTTCCCTAGGTTAATAATAATAATAATCTGAAAAAGTTAATTTCGTACAAATACAAATGCCGGCTCATAAATCCCTTTTATCTCTCTCTCTCTCACACACACACTACTACACGCACTCATTTTCTCTCTCTTCTTTTGCTTTTTATCAGTTTCTTTCTTCTTCTCTCTCATTTCATTTCCAAACCTCTGTTTCTTCATATCACCACACACCAAAATTCTCTATCTCCTCTTCACAAAATCAAATTTTAAATGCAACCCATTTCCAATCACCCCCAATATCACCAAACCCACAGACCAGAATAACCAAAAAAAAAAAAAGAAAAAAAAGAATGCCCGAGGTTATCACAATCGAAAAAATGGAGGACAAAAACAACAACGAGGTGAATTTCACTAGAGAAAGAGAGATTCTAATCGAACAAAACACCACCACAACCACCCCTCGATCAGTCATCATTATCCCTCGAAGCAAATCTCAGGCCACTAGCCGTAGAGTGGCCCCCACTTCAACTTCAACCACTGTAGAGAAGCATCTCGCAAATGGGGATCTGTACATTGGAAATTACTCCAACCACACCCCTCACGGATCGGGGAAGTATTTATGGAAGGACGGGTGTATGTACGTCGGGGAGTGGAAGAAGGGAAAAGCGACTGGAAAGGGTAAATTCTCGTGGCCCAGTGGAGCTACTTATGAAGGGGAATTCAAGTCGGGTCGGATGGAGGGGCAGGGTACTTTTATCGGGTCGGAGGGGGATATGTATAAAGGGGTTTGGTTGTGTGACAGGAAGCATGGTTATGGTGTTAAGAATTATAGTAATGGCGATTATTACGAGGGATATTGGAAGAAGAATATGCAGGAGGGGCAGGGGAGGTATTTGTGGAAGAATGGGAATGAGTATGTTGGTGAGTGGAAGGGTGGTGTCATTCATGGTAGGGGTGTGTTGGTTTGGAGCAATGGGAATAGGTACGATGGGGATTGGGAGTGCGGTGTGCCGAAAGGGCAGGGGGTGTTCACGTGGGTTGATGGGAGTTGTTACATTGG
Source organism: Linaria vulgaris (assembly GCA_948329865.1). NCBI lineage: Eukaryota > Viridiplantae > Streptophyta > Magnoliopsida > Lamiales > Plantaginaceae > Linaria > Linaria vulgaris. Next base: position 5,079,996 of record OX415249.1, on the reverse strand, counting down.
TTCATGGTCTGATAATGGTGGTGGTGGTGGTGGTAATAAGAATCAAGTGTTGAATGGTACCTTTTATCCGGCGAGTAATGGGAAGGGGAGGGGGGAGGGGTTGGAAGGGTACTTTACGCCGGAGATGTCGACGCCGTTGATGGTTTTGGGGGAGGAAGGTGTAGATATGGGTAAGAAGAGGTCGTCGTCGGTGGAAGGAGGGGTTGGCGGCGGGGAGAGACCATTTCCGAGGATTTGTATATGGGAATCGGATGGCGAGGCGGGGGATATAACGTGTGATATTATTGATAACGCGGAGGCGTCCTTGTTGTATAAGGAGGGGTTTGCGTTCGACCGAGATGGGATTAAGCAGTTTCGGAGGAATTCGTGTTGTTTTAATGGTGGAGAGGCGAAGAAGCCGGGGAAGACGATATCGAAAGGGCATAAGCATTATGACCTTATGCTTAATCTCCAGTTGGGTGTAAGGTAAAAATAGAGCTATGGAGTTTTGGTTATTTAGATTTTCAGCTTTATAGAGTTGGAGGTGATCATTTACTGATTTGTTGATATGTTTGTTTAGATATTCGGTGGGAAAGCATGCTTCGATGGTGCGGGATCTTAAGCTAAATGATTTTGATCCTATGGAGAAGTTTTGGACTAGATTTCCTTCTGAAGGATCGAAAATCACACCGCCCCATCAATCAGCGGAGTTTCGGTGGAAGGATTATTGTCCCGTGGTGTTTAGGTAACAATTTCTAATGTTGTTTATGATGCTATCTGTTCTTGCATATATGATAAAAGTTTTATTGCATTATTGTAGTTTGTGAAAACATTTTACTAAATATATGTACTGAAATGGTGTATCTCTTAATCAGGCATCTTAGAGAGCTATTCCAAGTAGATCCTGCTGATTACATGATGGCCATTTGTGGTAATGATGCTTTGAGAGAGCTTTCATCTCCTGGAAAGAGTGGAAGTTTCTTTTACTTGACACATGATAATAGGTTCATGATTAAAACAGTGAGGAAATCAGAAGTCAAGGTTAGTTGCCTACTTGTTTGACTTGTAAAAGTTAATAAAAGAATGTTCTTATTCAATATGAGTGTGATTAGACCAGTTTTCTGGTCAATTGTAATTCCAATATTGAACTCTGGTTATTTGTTTCCTCAGGTGCTTCTCAAGATGCTTCCTAGTTACTACCAGCACGTGTGTCGCTATGAAAATTCTCTCGTGACTAAGTTTTTTGGCGTCCATTGCGTCAAACCAGTTGGTGGCGTTAAGGTAAGCAAGTACTTCTAATGTCTCATTTCTATAGTAACTTTGAGTGTCTGGCCTAGAAACTAATGTATGTTCTTTTATCATATTTTAGACTAGGTTCGTTGTGATGGGAAATTTATTCTGCTCGGAGTATCAAATACATAGGAGATTTGATCTAAAGGGATCATCCCATGGCCGAACTACTGATAAGCCTGAGGAAGAGATTGATGAAACCACAACTCTAAAGGACCTCGACTTGAATTTTGTATTTCACCTTCAAACCAAATGGTATCAAGAACTTATCAAGTGAGTAACATGGTTGCCTTTGCCTCTGAGGTGGTGTATTTCGCCATCGTGATTTTTTCCTGATTCAGTATTATATTTTCAGACAAGTTGATAGAGATTGTGAGTTCCTGGAGGCAGAAAGAATCATGGATTACAGTCTCTTAATTGGTCTTCATTTTCGCGATGATAGTACCGGGGATAAAATTGGATTGTCGCCTTTTTTCTTGCGTACAGGTAGTTCTTCAGAACGATGCAATAAATTAGGCACTGTTGGATTCATTTATGTGGCGTTTAGTTCTCACATAGGAAACTCTTTGATCCTCAGGGAACAATGATTCATACCAAAATGAAAAGTTCATGCGTGGCTGTCGATTTCTTGAAGCGGAACTACAAGACATGGACCGGATTCTAGCTGGCAGGTACGATAATTTGGCATTTTTACTTTTAGTTTCGATATGAGAATCATTATTTAGGTGAATTTTGCCTTAATAACATTCATAATGAGTCATATTTTTACTGTTCCTACCTAAGTATCTGTCTTCTTATTATTCTAAATCAATATATTGATTTGGTTGGGCTTGAGGCCATGATTTTTCTTCCATTGAATTTGAGCGAAGTTGGTGGAATAATTGAAAGGCCATTATTTGGAAGGATGGGGTGTCAATATTGTTTGTTGAGCTTATTGTTAATTAGAAGACAGTTGTTTGTGGGGTATGATTATAGCATGGTCTGTTTCTTGGTAAGAGCAAGCTTATAAATCTTTAACAATTACCTATCTGTTTGTTTGACTATATTGTGTGAATTTTTTAGAAATTTGAGTTAATAGTTATATTTTGTTTTCTCAGGAAACCTCTGATCAGGCTTGGGGCCAACATGCCAGCACGAGCAGAGAAAGTTGCCCGTAGGAGCGACTTTGATCAATACACTTCTGGTGGATTTAACCATTTGATACCTTCCCGCAGCAGTGAAACCTATGAAGTCGTCCTCTACTTTGGAATCATCGACATTTTACAAGACTATGATCTCACCAAGAAGCTCGAACACGCATACAAATCGTTACAGGTCGATTCTACTTCAATCTCAGCTGTCGACCCCAAACTATACTCCAAAAGATTCCGAGATTTTGTTGGAAGAATATTCATAGAGGACAGGTGACCCCTTGTGAATACACTATAAGATGGAAATTTCGGAGATTCTTAACTGAATCTCGAATCTTCGACTGGGTTGGCCAAACAAGAGCGTCGCGGTTTTGCTCGGCTGAATTTTTGTGGATCAGCCAGTGTTTGGAGTGAGGTTATTTTGTCTGTCCATATGTAAAGAGGGAGGAAGTATTGGTTCTTTTTGTCAAGTTTTTGGTGTAGAGCACCAAAAAGTGAAGATTTGAATGATAGGGAGGGAATTTGAGTAGTGACATGTACAGCTTATAGAGGAAAAAAGGAAAGAATTGGATGTATTAATTTATGAGTTTATAAGATTTTTTGGTCCAAATTTCTTATGTATATATTTTATTTTTGGGTCTAATAAGCGAAAAATCACAATTTCATTGGTTAATTTGCTTTTATTTTGAGTGCTGTGAAAGAAAGTGTGGGTGGTCCATGAGGGGTCAGTGGAAGAGTTTATATTATTACATCAAAAGTAGATAAAGCAAGGGAAAAAGAGCTGAGCTGGTTGTTTTCTTGTTTTTGCCAACTTTGTTTGTTAAGCCCTCTTCTTTTAAATGTACCTTATTTATATCAAAATAAACAATTCAAGTATCAACTCTATAATATATAGTTTATTTTCCTACTTTTAACAAAAATACATGCAGTCCTTTAAAGAATGAAGACCATTGACCCAATGCAAGGTTTTCTTGGGGCAATTTAGTCAATTAGGTGCAATGATATGTATTGGGATCTGGTATTCCCTTCAAAAAATTTAGATATATAAAGTTATAAACTGTAGGGTCAAAGTCTTGGCAGTACCCCCCCACCCCCCCACCCCCCACCCCCCACCCCCACCCCCACCCTCACCCTAATCCTACAACTAAGTGGGGCCCATCTCTCTTGATGTGTACAGTGATTCCCTCTTTTTGACCTTGTTCTCTTTTATGGGATCTTTCCTTGTCTATTAGCAGAGATATCCCAAGCATGGGTCTGTGTCATTCTGCATTGGACACCTTTGTTTTTTCTTTTTCTTTTTTTTTTGTCCCGAAAAAGTTAGTTATTTTTTTCTATCTTTTGTTCAAATTATATCTATTATTGGTGGTATTGATTTGAAAACTGATTTGTATGTTTGATGTTTCTCTTGTCCATAGGGTTAGCTTGAAGTTGTTGGATATATAAGTCATTCCATGAGATTATGAATGCACATAACCGAATCTTTCCGTGTTCTGATTTTTCTTAAAGATATTGTTATACAAGGTGAAGAAAAATAACACCAACGCCTTGAATTATTATTTAGTTTAAAAAAAGAAATAATTACAGAAATAACATCCACACATTTTCTATTTAATTATGAATAACACAATTATACAAATGCAAGGGAAAAGCTAGAAAACCATAACAATCAGACAATGTATTCCTCTCTTTCGTTCTCTCAACAAAGCAAGTCTTAATAACTAGCGAGTAATATGTGATAATTTTATTTGAATTTAAGTAGGTTATGAGTTTTTACTTGGGTTTAAGGATATTAATTCTATAAGTTTATTAGTGATACTTAATATTGTTTAATATTCAAAAAAATACAACTGTGTCCTGGGCGTGTCGAGATTTTAAAAATTCGTGTCACTATGTCCGTGTCATGCCGTGTCCGTGTTCGTGCAACATAGTTTTGTACGTTATTTGTGCTTGATACTTGTTAATACGAGGGACAACTTTTATCACCCATGAGTCAAAATCACAAAATAGTTCAATGTGTTGACATATTATAGTATTGTAGTCGTGACTTTAAAATTTGTCTGCTATGCTTCATAATGTACATGTATAAAAAAGACACACTCATAAGTTAGATACAATTATGATGTTTGTGTAACCTAGCTCTTCCTAATTATCCAAATTATATCAATAATTATATAATTAGACCAAATCTTGCTAAATGTATAAGGGTTGATTAAACGTTAGTTACTGAAAGATCTTAGTATATGCAATATTTGTAAATGTGTCCAGTTGCACTTAGCAATAGTTGCAACTGTACACTTAAGTATAACAGAAGATAGTTCCTTAACGTTTGAAAACAGTTTTGTTGTTGCAATTGTGAAAAACAGTAAAACATAAACAGTAAAGAACACAAAAGGTTTTTAACGTGGTTCGGTCCAAATGGTCCTAGTCCACGGGGTTTTCACCCAAAGTTTGACTCAAACTGTTTCCTACTTAAGAATTACAATGAAGGATTTAAATCAACTCATATACTAGACTTCCTCTAACATATGCAGTTGCAACACCTAACCCTTAACTTGTTTTTAGAAACACGTTTGAATCGAAGACACACTAAGCTACTCCAGAGACTCTCTGACTTAATGCTCTTCTCTAATGACTCGATACAAGACAGACTGCTTAATGTCTTTTTCAAAAGTGTCTTCTAAAGGTCTCGAGTCTTCGCTTTATATAGGCGCATCAGAATCTTCTATCGAATCTTCAGTTGCAATCCACTGGCAATCTTCTTTCCAAGTAAGATGAACACGCCAGCTGTTCTGGTGGATCCGTAAGGTTATCCTTCCTTATTAAGGGGATTCCAAATCATCTTCACGGGTCTTCAATGAACCTGCATGCTTATTAGTCCAAATGCAATAAAGAGATAAGGAATATAAATCATGATTTAGATGATAACATATCTTTTAAGATAAACAAATATCCTTTAAGATAATTACTAAATCAGATTAACTATATCATAATAATTTAAACAAAACAATTTCAATATAGATAAGACATGGGCCGCATGGTTTAGAGCCCAACCGAAAGGAAATCGGCCCTAACAATCTCCCCCTTTGATTTGTTTTGTCAAAATTATTGACCATTCTGCACAATTGTTAGAAAGCATTCATAAGCAAGTAATACGTGCAGAAATACGAAATGTACTGGTTGCAACAGCAGTGCAACCTTCCGCCAAAACGTTAACATAAAGTAAAAATTTTCCAGATTTAGAATAATAAGGGAAGTGCAAGCGCAACTCCCCTAAACAAAATCTCCCCCTTTTTGAAACAACAAATCAAGGGGTACCGTTACCATTCCCAGAAGATTCACCAGGCCCAGAGCGGATACCAGGGCGTTGCAACAGGCTGTCTAGCTTGGATGCTTGAAGGGCCATCGAAGTGCGCATCTCCTCATTTGACTGGACCAGCTCAGCCACCAGACCATTCAGCCTTGAGAGTTCCAAGTGCACCCCATCAAGATTGGCGGAGGCGTCGGGAATGGAACCGTAGCGCTTCTTTGTGGAAGATCCAGTTGCAGCTGGGGAGGGTTTTCTTGGAGGAGCAGAAGATTTGGCCTTCTTCTTAGGGGGCTCAGGTGACCGGTCAGGGACATTGCCCTCTGATTCCGTCTCAGAGGCGGGTTACAGGTCAGCGAGCTTGTGAAGGCGACGGCGACGGGGAGGCTGGCGGACCACAATCTTGGTCCGCTTCCTAGTATTCGCACCAGAGGAGCAAGGAGGAGCAGCAGGAGAGGCGGGATCTTCCTCAGGTGGTGGTGGCGGCATAGCGGAGGCGGATCCAACTTTGGATTTCCCCTTTGCTTGAGCAGTGGAGAAGGCGAAGATGGTGGTGAAGGTTGTGAGGGTTGCTCAGTCGATTTGGCAGTATTCCTATCAACTGTAATTGTTTGGAGAGGAGGAAGATCGAGGGGTTCTTCGGAGAAGGTGGCGGCTGGTTTACGTGCAGATCCTCCCATCCTGTGAAAGAAAATCTAATTGAAGAGAGAGAGAGAGAGAGAGAGAGAGAGAGAGAGAGAGAGAGAGAAAACGTGAGATCTGTGGAAAGAGGGTAATGAGAGAAAGGAAAGGCAACATAGCATATAATAAGTATTTCTAAAACCCTAGAAATTTAGGAGGGAAAAAGCCCACCAAAACTCAATTAGCCCTAGATACTCTTTTCACAAGATAAGGATTCATTTAAAACGAAGGGATAGGGTTAAAGCTAATTAAGATACGCATATGATACAAATCCTAACAACCTGCCAAAAAAAACTTGAACTCACAATGTGTCACCCAGTGAGGCCCAATCACGCGTAATTAGGGCTCCAGCATGTTAAGTAGAATTGAACACAGTAACACGAGAACCAAGGAAACCAGTGGAGAAAATCCATCATTTTACCAAACTCACGCAGTTTCTCCAGGGAGTTTATTGAATGATACTCAGTTGCAACTAAAACAAGGAACCGTGAGCAACTGGTAGCTTTCACGCTGACACATTTGTGAGCAAGGTAGCTCTTTGCAATGAGGAGTCGCGTGAGATAAGAATTGCTAGCTTTCACACTTGCTGCTTCTAGGTCAGGTAGCTTTTTGCAGTTGCAACTCATGAAAAGAAATTTCTTCCTCTTTTTTTTTTGTTTTTTTTTTGAGTAAGAGTACAACAAACATGAGGAGACTGTCTGAGATCAGTAACAGGTCAGAAGGTCAGGCACTGGTCATCCTCAGTTGCAACCGGGTTCCTGTTGCAATTCACATAAGGCAGATCCCTAACGACTTGCGAAGGTGCTCAAAACGTGTCACATCCAGAGCTTTGGTAAAGATATCTGCAAGTTGAAGGTCAGTGCACACATGTCGTAACTTAATAGTTTTAGCCTCAACCAATTCCCTAATATAATGATATCGAATATCACTGTGTTTAGTACAAGAATGTTGGACTGGATTTTTAGAGATGTTGATGGCACTTGTATTATCACAATAGAGAAGTATTTCACTTTGCAAGATACCGTAATCTTCTAGCATTTGTTTCATCCAAACCAGTTGGGTGCAACTGCTCCCAACAGCAATGTATTCGGCTTCAGCTGTGGACAAGGTGATTGAGTGTTACTTCTTGCTAAACCAGGACACAAGATTTGCTCCTAGGTAAAAACATCCTCATGTGGTACTCTTCTGATCATCAGCACATCCTGCCCAATCTGCATCACTGTATCCTGCAAGAGACAGGTTATCATTGAAGTTGTATGAGACCAAAATCTGCTGTACCAGAGATGTAACGTATAATTCGCTTGACAGCCTTGAAATGAGATTCCTTCGGGTTGGCCTGATATCGTGCACATACTCCAACATTGAAGCATATGTCAGGTCTGCTAGCAGTGAGGTACATTAGGCTTCCTATCATGCTTCAGTAAAGACTGGGATCCACCGAGTTGCAACTATCATCTTTGCTGAGGCGATCTGATGATCCCATAGGAGTTTTCATAGGTTTGGCATGCTCAAGGCCAAAACGCTTGATAAGATTCTTGGCATACTTCGCCTGGGATATGAATATTCCATCATTTTGTTGCTTGACCTGTAAACCAAGAAAATAAGTTAGTTCACCAACCATGCTCATTTCAAACTCATTTTTCATAACAGAAATGAAGTGTTGCAACTCATCCGGAGATGTAGATCCAAACACGATATCATCTACATAAATTTGAGCAATAAGAATGTTAGTTCCGAAGTGTTTGTAGAACAAGGTTCTATCTACACTCCCTCTTGTGTATCCCTTGTCAAGGAGATGAACGGTGAGTCTTTCATACCATGCCCGTGGGGCTCGCTTTAAGCCATAAAGTGCTCTTTTCAATTTCAACACATGGTTGGGAAAATGTGGGTCTGTGAAACCTTTAGGTTGTTCGACGAACACCTCTTCGTTTAAGTATCCATTCAGGAATGCACTCTTAACATCCATCTGGAAGAGTTTGAAGTGCAAACCACATGCAACTGCGAGTAGAAGACGAATGGACTCTAGTCTTGCAACTGGAGCAAATGTATCGTCATAGTCGACTCCTTCGACTTGTGTGTATCCCTGTGCAACTATTCTGGCTTTGTTGCACACTATATTTCCCAATTCGTCGGTCTTGTTCTTGAATATCCATTTGGTACCAATGATGTTCACTTTGTCTGGTCGAGGGACAAGTGTCCATACATCATTTCTTTCAAATTGATTCAGTTCCTCTTGCATGGCTTCAATACAAGCTTCTTCCAACAGTGCTTCCTTTACATTCTTGGGTTCAATCTTAGAAGTGTAACTCACAAAGCGCACCATTTGGTCATATCTCTTTCGAGGGATATCTCGCGTTCTTATCCCGTCACTTATGTCCCCAATGACAGCTTCAGGTGGGTGGTTCCTCCTGATGTGTGGTGGTGCTTCCAGGTTCTCTGTTTGCATTACTACAGTGGGGGCTGTTTCTGTTGGAACTGTATCCGTCGGAATAACCTCAGGTTGCTGGTTGACTATGTCAGTTGCAACTGGCGGTGAAATTTTGTGGGGGCGGTGTGATTCCTCCTCATCATCAGCATCTGTTAATTCAGTGATCCGAACTTCAGATGATGTAGTTGCAAAGTCCCTGTAATCGTCAAATTCAACATTAGATGACTCAACTACAGTTTGAGTGCGCATATTGAATACGCGATAAGCATGACTGTAGCGTGAGTACCCAACAAAAATTCCTAGATCCGATTTTGATTGAAATTTTCCTCTAGGTTCCTTATCATTCAGAATGTAGCAAGCACAACCAAAAACATGAAAGTGTTGACCATTTGGTCTTTTACCTTTCCAGACCTGGGCGTAGGTAAACTCGGTTAGTGACATAGCATGCAGTGTTCACTGCCTCAGCCCAGAACTTGATGGCTAGTTTCTTTGAGTTCAGCATAACTCTTGCCATTTCAACTAGTGTCATGTTCTTCCTTTCAACAACCCCATTTTGTTGTGGTGTGATGGGGGATGAGTATTCATGGAATATACCCTTGTCAGAATAGAATTCAACGAAGCTTGAGTTTTCAAACTCTCTACCATGATCACTTCGAATTCTTTTAACAATTAGATCATTTTCAGTTGCAACAGTGTTGCACAAGTTTTTGAAGAAAACAAAGGATTCATTTTTGTCTTTTAGAAATTCAACCCAGGTGTATCTTGAGAAATCATCAACGCATACAAAAATGTAACGCTTACCAGAGATGCTTTCCTTTTGAATGGGTCCCACAAGATCCATGTGTAGCAATTCCAGAACTCTTACCGATGGTATGTGTTGCAACTCACTATGACTTGCTCTTGTCTGTTTTCCTTCAAGGCATGACCCACACTTTCCAATCGGCTTTGCTCCAAGCTTTGGTAGTCCTCTCACACTTTGATTGTTGAAGAGCTGTGCCAGGGACTTGTAATTGAGGTGTCCAAGCCGTTGGTGCCATAATTCTGCAACAGATTCTTTGCTCAAGTTGCAAGTGAGTGACCTGAAAGTAGCTTTACAGTTAGTCATAGTATAACAGTTTGCAGTGCTTCTTAGTCCTTTCAAAACTCTATTTTGAAATTGATCCACAACTTCACATTCATATTTGGTAAAGTGAACAAAGAGACCATCGGCACACAACTGACTAATACTAATAAGATTTGCACACAGTCCATCAACATAGTGAACATCTCTAAGTTTGGGGAAACCTTTAACACTTAGGGTTTCTCTCCCCATTATCTTTCCTCGGTTTCCATCACCGAAAACAACATCTACTTTTCGTTCATGCACATAGTTGCTTAGAATGTCCTTATTTCCAGTCATATGCCTAGAGCATCCGCTATCAAAGTACCAAGAATTAGAATAAGATCCTCGTTGAGAGGTATAGTTGCAAGCAGTAAGACAAATAAGAGGGTTAGAAGATTTCTTAGCCCAAACTTGCTGTGGTAGCACGACGGTTGCAACTGTGGGTGCATCCAGTATGATCTTCTTCTTTTTTCGGTTTCTCCTCGTTTTCTTCTGTACTTCGGGAACAGTGAGGGAGGGTGTGTCCTGAGGTGTCCATAGCTAATAACAGTAGGGACGGATGTGTCCTTGTACTCCGCAGTGGTGGCAGGTAGGAATGAACCTTCCTCTTGCAAACCTGTTTACGGAATTCTGGTCAGATACTGTTACTGGCAAATTACAACTGACACGTACCTGATTGTTGGTGTAGGGATAGTCGAAAGGGATTTCAACTCCCTTGGGTATCCTCTTCTTTTTGGAAATGGATATCTTGGTATTACCAAGAAACTTTGGTGTAGTGGGATCAACATATCCTATTCCTGTTTTCCCAGTTGCAACTTTTTGGGTGTCCAGAACTTTTTCCAAGTTTTATGTGCCTGGTGTGAGTAACTTCACATTCTTAGCCAGTGCGTCCAGTTCTTTCTTGGTGAGATCGCACACTTCAACTAGTGTTTTGTGGGCTTTAAGTGCCGAGTCCAGATCAATGGACAGAAGATCTCTCTCCAAGGTGAGCGCGAGAACTTTTCTTTCGAGTTCAAGAATTCTGTTGTTCATTCTCACAGGGCTGCCAAAGGTTGATACGATTCTGAATTGGGCTTCCAATTTAGAGTTTCTTTTGCAGATTGCGTCCATATCATCTATGAGTTCCAACTCGTCACTGTCAAGTGAGTCACTATCGGAGTCTGTTATGCTGTGAATTGCAACTCCCATGTTGGCTCTAAAGGGAATGAATGATGAAAACGCAAGGTCAGCGACTTCTTCTGTATCATCTTCACTGTTATTAGATTCGTCCTCACTCCATGCTAGTAATGCACGGCTTTTGTTTTTCTCGAGAAGATTTGCACAGTTTGCCCTTATGTGTCCAAAACCTTGACATTCCCTGCATTGAATACCCTTTCCAGACCTTTTGTTGTCAAGTCTATTAGTAGCGGAAGGCTTATTATTAGATAAATCAGAGGGACTTGCAACTGGGTTTGAAGAGTTACCTCTACTCCAATGTTTGTTCATTCTGTTGAACTTCTTTGTGAGGAGTTCTAGGGATTGCTCTAATTCTGAGTTGGGACTGTTCTGTGGAAGACTGACCTGAAGTGCAACTCCTTTGGATATGGTGTCTCCTTCTCTCTTGAGTTTCATTTCCCATGCGGTTAATGATCCCATGAGATCAGCCAGAGGTAGTGTGTTAACATCGTTTGCTTCTTCAATGGCTGAGACCTACATTGCAAACCTTCCAGGAAGAGATCCTAGGAGTTTTAGCACGCTTCTCGATTTAGGGAAATCCGCTCCAAGGATGGTGGCTTCACTAGCGAGATGCCTGAGTTTGGAATGGAACTGAGCGATGGTGTCTGTTTCTTCCATGCGTACATAGTTGAACTGGTCATTGAGTAGTTGCAACTTGGATGCACGCACTTTGTCATTTCCTTGGTGTGCATTCTCAATAGCCTGCCAAGCATCTTTTGCAATTTCACAGTTAGATATACTCTTATATTGGTCATAATCAAAAGCAACTAAAATAATGTTTAAAGCTGTAGAGTTATAGTTTGCTAAGAGTTCTTCAGCATCGGTCCATTCCAGCTCGGATTTCACTCGTCCTTGATCATCTGTCGGTGGGGTCCACCCTTTTAGAATGCTCTTCTAGGCTTTCTAATCCTGCTGTTTGATGATGTTTCGCATGCGATTCTTCCAGTAGGAGTAGTTTGTAGCCGTCAGCATTGGTGGCTTGATGTTCGACAGACCTTCCCTCATTTCTTCCATAATAAAAACAATTAAACAAAACAAAGATATTTAGACCAGAATCTACACTATGTAAATATAGTGACCCGCTCTTGATGCCAACTGAAAGATCTTAGTATCTGCAATACTTGTAAATGTGTCCAGTTGCACTTAGCAATAGTTGCAACTGTACACTTAATTATAACAGAAGATAGTTCCTTAACGTTTGAAAACAGTTTTGCTGTTGCAATTGTGAAAAACAGTAAAACATAAATAGTAAAGAACACAAAAGGTTTTTAACGTGGTTCGGTCCAAATGGTCCTAGTCCACGGGGTTTTCACCCAAAGTTTGACTCAAACTGTTTCCTACTTAAGAATTACAATGAAGGATTTAAATCAACTCATATACTAGACTCCCTCTAACATATGTAGTTGCAACACCTAACCCTTAACTTGTTTTCAGAAATACGTTTGAATCGAAGACACACTAAGCTACTCTAGAGACTCTCTGACTTAATGCTCTTCTCTAATGACTTGATACAAGACAGACTGCTTAATGTCTTTTTCAAAAGTGTCTTCTAAAGGTCTCGAGTCTTCTCTTTATATAGGCGCACCAGAATCTTCTATCGAATCTTCAGTTGCAATCCACTGGCAATCTTCTTTCCAAGTAAGATGAGCACGCCAGCTGTTCTGGTTGATCCGTAAGGCTATCCTTCCTTATTAAGGGGATTCCAAATGATCTTCAAGGATCTTCAATGAACCTGCATGCTTATTAGTCCAAATGCAATAAAGAGATAAGGAATATAAATCATGATTTAGATGATAACATATCTTTTAAGATAAACAAATATCCTTTACGATAATTACTAAATCAGATTAACTATATCCTAATAATTTAAACAAAACAATATCAATATAGATAAGACATGGGCCGCATGGTTTAGAGCCCAACCGAAAGGAAATCGGCCCTAACAGTTACAAAAATATTTGACCGACTTTCAGATTGTGAGAATTAGTGACTTTGGCTCACTAGTATTTCTATAATTCTACCATCTTGAACGTAGTTGCAACTGGTGTAGCTTGAGTAGCAGTGAAAGCTTGTATAGCTGTTGCAACTGAGAGAGCGACAGTTGCAACTGGGCGGCGAGAGTCAGATTAGGGCAGACAGTCAATTCAAGTGGGTCGTGGGCTTCACGTGAGTTAGTTATAATGACCTCAATATAAATACTCTGTTACGCAACCGATTTCATAATGGTTTTTGACACAACATTGTACTCTTCAAAAATCAATAAAATTGGACCTCGATTTCTCCTTTGGATTAGGGTTCTTCATCACATTGATACTAGAACGCCGAACCAAGTAAATTGAGTGTGTTATTCGTGATTGTTTACTTTCTCTGCTATGATTGTTATTCATATTTTGTTTGTTCGATTTGTTCGATTCGATTGCGATTTGAATTCGGTAAATTTTGAGTTCCATTGAGCAATTTCACTACAAATTGGTGCGGTGAATGTGGAGTCGATCATGGCGTTGGCAAAATCTGATGTAGAAAAGTTTACGGGGCAAGATGATTTTGGTTTGTGGTGGTTGAAGATGCGAGCACTATTAGTTCAACAAGGATTGGTTGATGCACTGGATGAGACGAACATCGATAAGGATCTTGATGAAAAATCGAAGAAGGTTATGATGGAGAAGGCTCATAGCTCTGTGATCCTGAGTTTGGGTGATAAGATGTTGCGGCAGGTCTCGAAGAAGAAAACTGCTGCTGGTGTTTGGTTGAAGCTTCAAAGCTTGTACATGACCAAATCGTTGGTAAATCGTTTGTATCTTAAACAAGTTCTGTATTCTTTCAAGATGCAAGATGACAAATCGATAGAGGAACAAATTAATATGTTTAACAAGTTGATTCTGGATCTTGAGAACATTGATGTTGCAATTGATGATGAAGATCAGGCGTTACTGTTGTTAAGTGCTTTGCCGAAATCTCATGCTAACTTTAAATAAACTCTCATAAATGGAAGGGATTCTTTGACACTTGATGAGGTGCAATATGCTCTAAATTCTAAGGAATTGAATGAGAGAGGGACTGCAAAGAAATCACAGAATGGTGAGGGACTAATAGTAAGGGGGCAGAATCAGAAAAAGTAAAGTAGAAAGAAGGAGAAGAAGTCCAAGTCATAGGGAAAGAATGGGAAGAAACCATTCATTTGTTATCACTGTGAGAAATAGGGTCACACCAGGAAGTTTTGTCCTGAAAGACAGAATAATGGTGGTGACAAGACTAGGGAGTCTGGCACTGTTGCAAGTGTAATGAGGGGTATGAGTCTGCTGATGCTCTAATGGCTTCTGTTAGGGATCCAGATAATGTGTGGGTGTTAGATTCTGGTTTTTCCTTTCACATGACTCCACATCGATCTGTATTTGAAGAATACGAGGAGATTGATGGTAGAACAGTGTACTTGGGAGATAACAAACCTTGTAAGGTGAAAGGTATATGATCTGTTAGGTTCAACCTCCACAATGGATCTGAGAAACTGTTGCGATTGGTGAGATATGTCCCTGATCTTAAGAGAAACATGATATCTCTTGGTGTATTAGAGAAAACATGGTACAAGTTCTTGGGAGAGAATGGTATGGTAAAGGTTCTCAAAGGATCACAAGTGGTGATGAGATGAGCAAGGGAAAATACCCTTTACATACTAGAAGGAAAGTCTGTCATTGGTATAGTTGCAATTGCAGCTGTTCAGGGGGCTGGTTCTTAGTCTGAATTGTGGCACAAAAGATTAGCACATGTGAGTGAAAGATGTTTGTTAGAATTGGGGAAGCAAGGTCTGTTGGGAGCTGAAAAGCTGGAGAAGATTAGTTTTTGTGAACATTGTGTTCTGGGAAAGGCTCACAAAGTCAAGTTCAATGTTGGTCAACAGAGAACTAAGAGAGCTTTGGATTATGTTCATGCAGATCTATGGGGACCTTCAAGGACTGCTTCACATTCTGGAGCAAGATACTTCTTGTCACTTGTGGATGATTATTCCAGAAAGTTGTGGCTATTTGTGTTGAAGACTAAGAACCAGACATTTGAAACGTTCAAAAACTAGAGGACCATGATAGAGAAGCAAACTGGATTGCAACTGAAAAGACTGAGAACAAACAATGGTCTGGAGTTTTGTTCAACTGAATTCAAAGAGTATTGCAAGGTAAATAAAATCGTAAGGCACAAGACTGTTGCTGGAACTCCACAACAAAATGGATTAGCTGAGAGATTCAATAGAACCATACTCGAAAGGGTGAGATGTATGCTGCTAAGTGCTAACCTTCCAAAGGTTTTCTAGGCAGAGGTAGTTGCAACATCTGGATATCTTATTAATAGATGTCCTTCTACGACATTAAATATGAAGACACCATAGGAAGTATGGTCTGGTCACAAACCAGATTTGAGTCATCTGAGGGTGTTTGGATGTTCTACTTATGCACACATCAAACAGGATATGCTAGAGCCAAGAGCATTGAGGTGTATGTTTCTTGGATATCCAGAAGGAGTGAAGGGCTACATATTGTGGTGTCTTAAACCAGTTCACAAGAGATGCTTTATAAGCAGGGATGTGGTGTTCAATGAGGACACTATGGATTTTAAAGGAACTTGTGATTTACCTGTACAGGCTATTGAGATTAACAAAGGTGTTAACTCAAGGAATGAGGAAGATAGTGGTTATCAACTTGAGGTGGAGCTTATGGCTGATAGTGAACCAGATCATCCTAAAAATTGGTTACTTGAAGAAGAGCCAGTTGCAACGGCAATGAACCTGTTAATCAAGTGGTTGATCAGGATGTGGAATCCAACTATATGCTGACCAGAGATAGAGCTAGAAGGGGAACTACGGCACCAGAGAGGTATGGTTATGCAGACTTGCTTGCTTATTCCCTGGTAGCAGCAAGTAGTTTATTGGAAGAGGAAACAAGTGACTACAAGGCTGAAGTGAAAAGCAAGGATAGATATAAATGGCTTGAGGCTATGTCTGAAGAAATGAAGTCTCTGAAGGATAACAATACTTGGGAGCTTGTTGAAAGACTGAAGGGCTCTAGGTTGGTTGGACGTAGAAGGATCTTTAAGCAAAAGGAAGGAATCCCTGGTGTTGAGAAGGGAAGGTGCAAAGAAAGGTTAGTTGCAAGAGGGTTTACTCAAAGGGAGGGTATTGATTATAATGAAGTTTTCTCTTATGTGGTAAAACACAGGTCTATCAGAATATTGCTTTCTCTTGTGGAAAAGTATAACCTGGAGTTGGAACAAATGGATGTTGAAACTGCATTTCTGTATGGGAACTCAGATGAGATCATTTTGATGAAGCAACCAGAAGGATTTGAGATCAAAGGCAAGGAGGAACATATGTGTAAACTTAATAAATCTCTGTTTGGCCTGAAGCAATCTCCAAGACAGCGGAATATGAGATTTGATGAGTTCATGATGAAAATTGGCTTTGTGAGGAGTAAGTATGACAACTGTGTCTACTTTAAGTTCAAGGATGAAAAGCAGTTTACATTTTTGTTTTTGTATGTTGATGATATCCTGATCATCAGTAATACCAAGATCGAAGTTGCAAGTGTGAAATCGAAACTCAAAGGAGAGCTTAAAATGAAGGATTTAGGAGCAGCTAAGAAGATTCTGGGCATGGAGATAAGAAGAGACAGAGCTAAAGGTCTGTTGCACTTGTCTCAGGTGGAGTGTCTTAAGAAGATACTAGAGAAATTTGGAATGTCTGATGCTAAATGAGTTACAACTCAATTGTCTCAACAGTTCAAACTGAGTGCTGATCAGTGTCCCAACACTGATGAAGATAAGTAGTTGATGGCAGAAATTCCTTATGCAAATGCTGTTGGATATTTAATGTATGTCATGGTCTGCACTAGACCAGATTTGGCTTACTCACTTAGCATGATCAGTAGGTTCATGGCTAATCCTGGAAGGGTGCATTGGAAGGCATTGAAATGGATTATGAGGTATGTGAAACACACCATCAACAAAGTTCTGGTGTTTGGTGAGTTGCAACATCCGATGGAGAATCAGCCTGGCATTCAAGGATTTGTGGATTCTGATTATGCTGGATGTTCGGACTCCAGAAAATCACTTACTGGATATGTTTTTACAATATTTGGAACTGCTGTTAGTTGGAAGGCTAGCTTGCAGAGAGTAGTTGCATTATCAACTACTGAGGCATAGTATATTTCACTGGCAGAAGCAATCAAGGAGGCTCTATGGCTAGATGGGTTTGCCAAGGAGCTAAAGATTCAAGATGATGTGATCACAGTTCATTGTGACAATTAGAGTGCAATACATTTGTCGAAGAACCAAGTTTATCATGAAATGACTAAACATGTGGATATCAAACTTCATTTTGTGAGAGAGGTGATAGCATGTGGCTCTGTGATGGTAAAGAAGGTTGCAACTCAGGAAAATCTAGCAAATATGATCACCAAAGTCTTGCCTAGCAGAAAGTTTGATCGTTGCCTGGATTTGATTCAACTGAAGAGTTGTTAGTCCTGGTGTTCAGGACTAGTTGGAGGAGTTGGTTTGCTGATTTTGTGATTGAGGTAGAGTTACAAAAACAAGGTGGAGAATTGTGGGAATTAGTGACTTTGGCTCAGTGGTATTTCCATAATTCTACCATCTTGAACGTAGTTGCAACTGGGGTAGCTTGAGTAGCAGTGAAAGCTTGTATAACTGTTGCAACTGAGAGAGCGACTGTTGCAACTTGGCGGCGAGAGTCAGATTAGGGCAGTCAGTTAATTCAAGTGGTCCGTGGGCTTCACGCGAGTTAGTTATAACGGCCTCAGTATATATACTCTGTTACGCAGCCGATTTCATAATGGTTTTTGACACAACATTGTACTCTTCAAAAATCAATAAAATTGGACCTCGATTTCTTCTTTGGATTAGGGTTCTTCATCACATTGATGCTAGAACGCCGAACCAAGTAAATTGTGTGTGTTGTTCGTGATTGTTTACTTTCTTTGTTGTGATTGTTATTCATATTTTGTTTATTCGATTTTTTCGATTCAATTGCGATTTGAATTCAGTAAATTTTGAGTTCCATTGAGCGATTTCACTACACAGATAACGATTGACAATAATTGCTTTGATATCATCGGCTATCATGAATGGTTTGCTTATGTATTATTATTTGATTGTATATAATACGTGAGCGAACGTTCGATTGATTTTGAGTAAACACGTATTAAATCAAATACATTTTCTAATTTGCTTTCGAATCAAAGTTCATCATGGCTGATGCGGGTATTTTAGGAATGACCCAATACCAATATTGGGCTGGCCCAAGAAAAAAGACCCACTGAAATAGCATATTGAACAATCGAAATTCGATGTTAATCGAGCATTGAGTGGCCTCGATTCGATCTAAGTGATCGATCGAACCGTCCCAATTCGATGCGCATCTCTCAATATTCATTGAACACTCATCACCTTCTCACATACATCGAATCCACCGATTCGATACACTTTTGGTTCGATCCACTTCAGAGTTCGATCCACCACCCAGTTCGATGCAGGACGTGATTCGATCCAAAGCAACATCGAGCCAAGCTCATTTGATACACATCATATTTGACATAGAGCAACATCGAAGAACCTCAATCCGATACACTTATAGATCAAAGAACCCTGATTCGATACTGGGCCACTCAGCACTCGCTGTATCGAACATAAATGATTCGACACAGTCTAGATCGAATTTCCTCAATTTGATACATTCTAGATTCGATATAGGCCAGTTTGAGATACCTTGTATCGAACCCACCCGATTCGATCGTCGTCAGATTTGACCTACCATTGATGCTTAGAGATAAATGAACTACGTTCGGCTTGATTCCTTTAATGGGATACGTAGGCAGCTTGGTTTTCTCCCAAGTTCAGTCTGAAATCAACAACACCTGGTCCGTCGTGCCGTAATGTTTGGACTGCAGACGTGTAAAGGACAAAGCTGATTCTAACACTATGTTGAATCAGTCTGTTGTGGAGTGTCTTATCAACTTGCCAAGTCAGCTGACGAAAACACCCCAAAACAGTGGCATCGTCTGTGGGAACATGTTACATGTACACAGAAACAAGCTCGCAATCTCAAAGTCAATCCTAGCTATGTCAAGACCGATGGAACAACCACAGACTCAACAACATGAAACTAGGTGCCAAGCGAAAAAAAAAGCGGTGCTAATGGCAGTAAACAAATCCACACAACAACCAAGGAAACCTGCATCATTAAGGAAGTTTTCAATCCCAATCCTATACGTTAATCATTTATCTTCCTGTCTAAAATACTAACAGATTTCCAAGAAAACATATGACGTGTCTTATTTACAGGCAACGACTAAGAGGAGCTTCCTCTGTAGGAACAAAAAACTGCACTTTGAACAGTGCATAATCTATCTTACCTGTATGAGGTATCGAAGAATCTTACCCATATGAGGTATCGAAGAATCATACCCCTAAGTGGTATCAAAGAATATTACCCGTATGAGGTATCGAAGAATCTTACCCGCATGAGGTATCAAAGAATCTTACACGTATGAGGTATCGAAGAACCTTACCCGTATGAGGTATCGAAGAATCTTACCTGTATGAGGTATTAAAGAATCTTACCCTTATGAGGTATCGAAGAGTCTTACCCGTATGAGGTATCAAAGAATCTTACCCGTATGGGGTATCAAAGAATCTTACCCGTATGAGGTATCGAAGAATCTTACCCATATGAGGTATCAAAGAATCTTACCCTTATGAGGTATCGAAGTATCTTACCCTTATGAGGTATCAAAGAATCTTACCCTTATGAGATATCAAAGAATCTTAATTGTATGAGGTATCGAAGAATCTTACCCAAACGTGGTATCCAAGAATGTTACCCAAGAGTGATATCGAAGAATTTTACCCGCAGGTGGACTCTTATAGAAATGATGCTGGAAACCCAAATGAGGAATCAAGGGGGTCAGCAACAAGACTTAACTCCTCATGCACAT
This sequence comes from Linaria vulgaris, assembly GCA_948329865.1. Taxonomy (NCBI): domain Eukaryota; kingdom Viridiplantae; phylum Streptophyta; class Magnoliopsida; order Lamiales; family Plantaginaceae; genus Linaria; species Linaria vulgaris. The sequence continues at coordinate 5,059,877 of OX415249.1, read as the reverse complement.
CATAAGCGTCATGACGAAGGTACTTTGGCCAAAAAGCGGTCGAATGCAAAAATTCACCCCTCATGCACAACATAAGTGTCATGACGGAGGTACGTTTGGCCCAAAAGCGGTTAAACGCAAAAAGTCACACCTCATGCACAACTTAAGCGTCATGACGGAGGTACGTTTGGCCCAAAAGCGGTCGAACGCAAAAATTCACCCATCATGCACAGTATAAGCGTCATGATGGAGGTACGTTTGGCCTAAAAGCGGTCGAACGCAAAAATTCATCCCTCATGAACATCATAAGCGCCATGGCGGAAATACTCTTAGCCCCAAAAGTGGTAGGAAGCAAACATGTCCAAGGCGGCACCAAGAACATCTACCTGAAGCGGTATGATGCAAACCTACTCGAAGCGGTATGACAAACGTCCATCTATCAGGCTATGAAGCAAACATGTCCAAGGAGGCACCAAGAACATCTACCCGAAGCGATATGATGCAAACCTACTCGAAGTGGTACGAAAAACGTCCATATATCACGCTATGAAGCAAACATGTCCAAGGCAGCACCAAGAACATCAACCCGACAAGAGAAGATGCAAACCAAAAATCTCAAAAATGAAATATTGGCCCGAAGCGGTCATATAAAAATATGAAATATCATAAGTGAACATTGGCCCCAACGTGGTTAGAAACAACCAAAAACCACAAAGGATGGACATTTGCTGGCTAAAACATGATGCAAACAACATATACATGTGCCTGGAAGGCTGGATATTGCAATAGACTTCACATGGCAAATCAGTTACATCTACCCAGCATGGTACAATGCAAATCTACCAAAATCTACCACGGGCATCTACCCAACACGGTACGATGAAAACCCGCCCAAATGAGTGTATATTTAGACTACTATAAAATGATTATCACCTCAAGAGGTGCAAATATCCTTTCACCGAATTAGCCATAAACATCGAAGAGCAATAACATGTAAAAACACAAATTGCAATAAACAAAACGCGAGCAATCATTAAAGAGAGCCACAAATCCAAACAAAGGCGACACGATGTCCAAATAGAGAAAAATTAGAATTGTACGATATATATTTATGCTCTAGCCTCGGGATTCACGTCTACCCCATACTGGCCGATCACTTCAAAAACAATTCGTTCTAAGTGGCATGGCGCAGCTCTGCCTCTTTGATTATCACCACATCCGCCCTCAATGAAGGCGATGCATGCCATAAAATCTCATGACTAGAGATAACGATCTAAACCAAACATAACTGCAAAATCAGTGCAAACACCAAGGTAAAGGACTCCCAAGTCAGAGTTCATTATGCTTGTCACATTGTTATCAACAACATAGTCGAAACAGAGAAAAAGTCAACATTGGAGGGTAAAAAACTCTGTAAAATCATACAACAACTGGCTAGCGTACCCAGGGTCGAACTTCATTGTGACCAACAACGAGGAAGAATACAAAGCTATTCTCGCTGGAACCTCAATGGTAAGCTCATTACGAGTAGAATGCCTGGCGGTCTTTATAGACTAGCAACTTGTGGCATCATTTCACAGACTTAACTGTTGCCGAATCCCCGAAGATGGGAATGTAACCACGTGAGCTGGCATAATTTGCAACTCAACCACGATCTTCACAAAAAATGAGAGTCACCTACTGGCGGCAAAACACTCCGCTATAGGAAAGACAAGATGCATTAGAACAATAAAAAGAATCGAGCAGACTATGCCCATATGCGTAAACCAAAGCGGATAAACTTATGAGCAACCAAGTCGCCGCAAAAAGACTAATATACATTAACTCCATCGTCGAGAAACAAAAATACTTGACATGTACGAAGTTGCACAAAATTGAGATTTCACATATCATTCAAGATAAAAACAAAGGGATGCCAGCGCACTACACATGTTCATGTTGCGCGAGTAAGGATGATAAAACAAGTCCTGGTATGCGGGGTTTCAGCTCAACGCAAAAGTCATAGAGCTCCAAAGAGATGGACACTTCGCCTAAAATGACAAGTGCTAACCGAAAACCCCACGAGATGAAGAAAACAGGACGAACACTATGTCACAAGTGACAAGTGCCAATCGGAAATCCCAAAAAATAAAAACGGGACGAACACTCTGTCCCAAGTGACAAGTGCCAATCGCAAATCCCGATAGATGAAAACGGAATGGACACTCTATCCGAAGCGACAAGTGATAACCGCAAATCCCAGAAAATGGACAACGGGATGCACACCAAGTCTCAGACAACATGCGCTAATCATATGTCCCGAAAAGAAGATACAGTGGGTAGACATCTAATCTAAAAAGACTGGATGATAAGTATACGACCATAAGAGAAGCAAGGATGTCACGACGAACATGATCATATAAAATATCCAATGAAAGAGTGGGAAGACATAGTGACCACGCACAGTGATTGACTAAAGAAAAAATATACAACCCTCCACAAATGTAGAATGGCGTTCGAATTGTCAAAATAAAGTAAAATGCAATAACAACAATTGAAAGAAAAGGCAGCGGAAACGAGCCAAATAAGCAAGCAAAACATCGCAAGATTGAACAAAACTCATTCGATCGCATCTGCACATTAATTATCTGTCATAACAGATGCAAATAAAAAGAGAGGTTTCGATCATGACTTAAAGCCCGACTCGATAGATCGGAAGCAGTAAGCTTGGAACCCGATCACCATTCAAGACCGCCTCCCAATCGGAGGCATAATTTTCAACGCAAAGAGCTCAAGTCTCGTAGCTTGGAACACGATCTCTGTTCAAGAACGCTTCCCAATCGGGGGCATGATTCTCAACGCAATGATTGTCAGCATTATCAAAATCACAAAAAAGAAGGGGTACATCAAAGATAAATTTTATGAGTTTGGCACCCGTTCTCTATCGACAACGGCTCCCAAACTGGGGGAGGACTATATGATGGAGGTATTTTAGGAATGACCCAATACCAATATTGGGTCGGACCAAACAGAAAAGCCCACTGAAATAGCATATCGAACAGTAGAAATTCAATGTTAATCGAGCATCGAACAACCTCGATTCGATCTAAGTGATTGATCGAACCGTCCTAATTCGATGCGCATCTCCCAGCTGCTATAGGGGCCCACGGGACGGGGGCTATAAATACCTTGTATCTTGGCCTTATCAATATTCATTGAACACTGATCACATTCTCACATACATCGAATCCAACGATTCGATACACTTTTGGTTCGATCCACTTCAGAGTTCGATCCACCACCCAATTCGATGCTGGACCTGATTCGATCCAAAGCAACATCGAGCCAAGCTCATTCGACACACATCATATTCGACATCGAGCAACATTGAAGGACCTCAATTCGATACACTTATATATCGAAGGACCCAAATTCGATACTGGGCCACACTCAGCACTCGCTGTATCGAACATAATTGATTCGATACAGTCTAGATTGAATTCCCTCAATTCGATACACTCCAGATTCGATATAGGCCAATTCGAGATACCATGTATCGAACCCACCCGATTCGATCATCGTCAGATTCGACCTATCATGGACGCTTAGAGATAAATGAACTACGTTCGACTTGATTCCCTCAATGGGATACGTAGGCAGTTTGGTTTTCTCCCAAGTTCAGTCCGAAATCAACAACACTCGGTCCGTCTTGCCGTAATGTTTGGAGTGCAGGCGTGCAAAGGACAAAACTAATTCTAACACTACATTGAATCAGTTTGTTGTGGAGTGTCTTATCAACTTGTTAAGTCAGCAGACGAAAACACCCCAAAACAATGCTAAGGAATTTAATAACGAGTGGCTGTTTGAAATTAATTTTTATAAAAATATAATAAGCGTGTGGGCGAATAATGGGGGATGCACAAACCTTAATTTGAGATGACATTTGCTTTGTTCTCGAGTATATGTAGGTATCGTAATCCGATTTATTTATCATTAATCAAGTACTATGTATTTATGAAAGAAGACCTCTATAAATATATTAATGGCCTGTAATGGTATATGCCATTGACGATTACACCATGGAATACAAGAAAATTAAATATTTAAAGTCAATTCAATCGCAGTCCAAATTATTATTGACTTTCAACATTCTATTTTTTTTCATTTTAGTGAAAGTTATTTACCGAAACAACGAATTGAGTCTCAAAATGGGTTAATATAAAAGACTCGATGATACAAATGTTTCATATTTATTTTGGTCTTATTTCGTCACGGTAATAGAATACAGTAAAACAGTACAATGGGAATATAAATAACCAAAATAATGTTAATTCAATAAAGTTAACCGGACTAACTTTGTCCGAAACACCTACTATCTATTACAGATCTTACACTGATTTAATTATACAGATAACAATGACTATTTAGCGCATCGAATTGCGGTTGTTCGATGTGTGCCTCGAATGGTGCTGGTTCGATGATGAGCTAATTCGATATGGCCTTAATAACACACTGGAACGTATCGAATAAAGGAGCGTATCGAACAATGGGGCGTATCGAGTACTGGGGCGTATCGAATGATGCGATTCGATGTGGTCAGGTTGGGACTCAAGTTCGATCTCCCTCTGAATGCTCAAAAACGTCATATATATATAGCAACCTCCCTATGTGGGGCCCAAAGACAGCTGTAAAAAGCGCATCGAATCATACCGATTCGATGCGCGCATCGAATGACGAGTATTCGATGCGCTGAAGGTATCGAATTGGGCCAATACGATACGATTATGGGCTGGCCCAATCCCTATTGCTGGGCCAGTCCTAAAATACCCCCATCACATAGTCCCCCCAATTTGGGTGACGTTAATAGAGTGATGACGACTTCCAAACTCAAATCATATTCGCCATAACAAACTATGGGCATCAAATTGTAACAATTCGATGCGTCAGTTTGCAGGCATCGAATTTTGACAAGTTCGATGCGCGCAACGAATTACGAATTATGAGAATTCGATGCGTTTAGTAAAGTGGCGGCCCATGGGCCTATATATAAGGGTCTACATGTCTGACATTTCTTGTTTTTATTCGCAGAAGGAAATTTTTGCTTGCTTCTTAACCGCATCGAACGGAGTCTGTTCGACACGATCCGTATCGAATCGTTGGAATTCGACACGCTACCGATTTTCCATTATTATATAAAGATTATTAAAATTCATTATCAGGCTGAAATGGCCCGTACGAAGTCTCGAAATCGCAGCAAAATTGTGTTGTCACCTGAGAACATTTATGATGCTCAGGGAAGGAGCGAGCAAAATGAGCCCTCGGGTGCGGGCCCATCTATGAACAATGCTACCATGGAAGAAAATCCGGGGGAAACTGTTAGAAGAGAAGCTGTAAACCCGACCCCTGAAAATATTTCCGACAATTGGGGTGCGGGTCGCTCTAATTTATCTCCCCTAGATCATTCTACCATGAGGCTCGGTGGTGTTAGTGCTGGCACTCGGGTGCCTATAGTGAGCAATTTTGAACGCAACGAGAACGTTGATACACGGAGAGTGGTAGTAACACCCACTGCTACTGGTGGACGGATAAAGGTCGGGACTAATCGTCAAATCCGAATAATGGAAGATATAGATATTGAAGACGACAAAATTGCCGCCAATCTGGCCAGGTTTAACGCAACGAACCCTACATTCAGGCATCGGAGAAATGCAGATGAAGCGAGCTTCTCCCGCTCTTTTGATGAGGGTTGGTACACTTCCGCTAAAATAAAATTAGCGGAGGAAGAATCCGCTCGCGATGCTCAGGATATTCCGCCGCTAAGACGCCCTCGACCTTCAGGAAATCCAAGACCTGCCCCTCCAGGAAGTCTTATTAATTACGATTTTCTCAATGATGAGAATTCGAAATCATTGAGTGCCACATTGGGCGGATATAGATTGAGAGAGGAGCAAGCTGGAGAAATAATGCAGAGTTTATGGCCTCAGTTGGATCGTCGAACCGTAATAAATCGGTTGGGGTATCAGGATTTGGCGCGCTTCGGGCGCCTATTCTTTGCTGCCGTCATCTTAGCAGTATATCGACTATGCAGGGATTATAGCGGGTTAGCCGAGGTGCAGAACTAACATAATAGTGTTGTCGATAATCTTCACACTACTATTCGTAATGGGAATTATAGTCGCCAAAATGCGCTGAAACGCGCCAAGGAGGCGGAAACAAAAGCATCGAAAGCTACTCGCGACAAACATGATGCCGAAGTTAAGGCCAAGAAAACAGAAGAGGACGCCGAGGCTCTGCGTGCTGAAATTATTGCACTAAAAAAGGATAACGAATCCCTGAAACGGAAGAACTGTTCTCTTCAAGCTTCAAATACGGATGCTGAAAATGCCATTTCCAATTTGCGTCATCGAATCCAGTATTTCGAATCTGAAGATTACAAATATGAAATCGTTCGAGATTTTACGCAAAGTAACGTATATAAATTTTTGGAATTACTCCGCGGTTCTGCTGATATGAAATACGGAATGGAAGTCGGTGTTGGTCAAGTTGGACATCTTGGATATCTCGGAGATGGTTTCCGGAAGGATATGCTTGATGTAACACGTAACTCTAAAATGGAGATCCCAGAGTGTAGCAGTGATGGTGATAATGACGATTTACATACTCCTAAGGCTGGTGATCCATTTTATGCTGTGTGGCGCGACCGTAAAAAACCGAATGTGACCGATTCAGGTTCCGTAAAATCGAGCTCACCTCAATCCCATAAGGGAAAAGAGAAAAACAGTCCTAGCGCAACTCTGGAGGATTTAGAGAGTATCAAAAAAGCTCTTCACGATGCTTTTGGTTCAAGCGATGATGACTCAAAATTACCTCCGAGAACTTCTAGGTCTACAATTTTTCTCCAAAGTCCTCCAAAGAGAACGGGTTTTGAAAATGTTCCCCCTGCAGCCTTGGACAAAAGAAATAGGGCATTAAACGCACCTAAGACTTCTGGTCCTAAAGGAGTTTTACCAGGAGGAACGCGTTCTACTCAAGGTGACAAGGTTTCTATGTTGGCCAGTAATGTACCTAATCCATCATTTAGTGCACAAAATCTTATTTCTCCTAGTAGATATCAACTTCAAGATCCTTCTGAAAGAACTGAAGTTGTTTTGCCCGATGATTGGGCACAAGAGAATGAATTGATTCTTACAGATGATCAAATTCAAAGCAACTGTGCTAACTTTGCGCGTTCAGTGGGTGTGATTCTTCGTCCGGAGTCCCCCCATTCATCGAATGAGTAGTGATATTTTGCTAAACTGAATTATGGATATCAGACCTTTTGTTTTGTATAGAGTCTTGTAATTTTAATCAATTGCTCTGTAATGAGAATGACTCAACCGTTTGACATTATAGCTAAGTAATTTAGGTTTACTCCCATATTGTTTCTTTCCGATTATTCCCAAACACAGCATTTAATTTATTTGTTTGTTGTTTTTCTGATGTTTAATAATGGTGTTTGATGTCATGGTGCATATCTAATATTATGATTGTACTTGCCATGAAAAATATGAGCACTTTGAGCTATTATTATTATCTTTAGGGTAATCATGTTTTACCTGAGAGATCGGATCCCTTTATCTCGTTGTTTTGGCATGCGGGGATGGACCATGTTGGGCCTTCTTATCCCTCCGTCATGTTTTTCCTTCTGGCATGCGGGGGTGGACCACTTTGGGCCTTCTTACCCCTCCGTCATGTTCTTCCTTCTGGCATGCGGGGGTGGACCACTTTGGGCCTTCTTACCCCTCCGTCATGTTCTTCCTTCTGGCATGCGGGGGTGGACCGCTTTGGGCCTTCTTACCCCTCCGTCATGTTCTTCCTTCTAGCATGCGGGGGTGGACCACTTTGGGCCTTCTTACCCTTCCGTCATGTTCTTTCTTCTGGCATGCGGGGGTGGACCGCTTTGGGCCTTCTTACCCCTCCGTTATGTGCTTCCCTGTATCATTCAATGAATACAAATTTGCAGTTAATAATTTTTGAAAAATCAATACAAATTAAAGTGTAAGAAACATATATTTGATGAAATTCCTTCAATTTATGCGTAATAACGCCTGAGATGTTGCACATTCCATGGGCGTTTCTGTTGAACTCCTCTCAGAGTCTCCAAATAATAATACCCTCGTGAACTTGCTCGTGTGACTCTGAAAGGCCCTTCCCATTTTGGTTCAAGCTTTCCGATATGCTGTTTAGCTGCAATGCTCCTGAGAACCAAATCTCCTACTTCAAAATTTCTGAATTGAACTCTCTTATCATAGATTTTGGCCATTGCAGCTTTATAAGCAACAGTACGCTGATAAGCATCCTCTCTTATGGATCCTATCATATCCAGATCCATCTGTCGCAACCGGGCCGATTGTTCTGGATCATAGTCAATAATTCTACGCGTCGGCATACCTATTTCTGCGGGCAATACAGCTTCAGTGCCACAAACAAGAACGAATGGGGTTTCCCCTGTGGATGTCCTCGGAGTCGTTCTATATGCCCACAATATTCATTGAAACTCTTTTGGCCATGTTTTCCCTGTGGCCCTGATTCTCCTTTCGAGATAATCCTTCAATGTTTTGTTAGTGGATTCTGTTTGGCCATTGGATTGTGGGTGATATACTGAAGTGAGATTGTGTGATATCTTTAATTCCCCAAACCACGATTTAATCTGCTTTCCAGTAAATTGCGTGCCGTTGTCACATACAATGGACCTCGGTATGCCGAAGCGGCATATGATGTACTTCTAAATAATCTCGATCATATTATTCTCCGTGATCGACGTTATAGCTTCTGTCTCAACCCATTTAGTATAATACTCAACTGCTACTATTAAATATCGTTTTTGACCTTTGGTTGGTGGAAACGGACCCACAATATCAATTCCCCACTGATCAAACGGACATGCCATGTCGATGGGTTGCAGTTGACGTGCCGGTCTGTGAATGAGACGAGCATGGTATTGGCAACTGTCACATTTTCTCGAATAAGCTGTTGCATCTTTACGTAGAGTTGGCCAATAATATCCTTGACGCAATATTCGTTGAGCTAATGCTCGTCCCCCAGAATGATTTTCGTAACAACCTGCGTGGATCTCTTCCATGACATATTCAGCTTGAGTAGGAGTCAAACATCTTAACAATGGTCCTTCGAAAGATCTTTTATATAACACTCCATTATTGCTAGTAAATCTGTAAGCCTTGTAACGCATTCTGCGTTGTGCATTCGGATCCGCTAGTAAAATGCCTTGTTGAAGATAGATCATGATTTCATCTTTCCAAGACGGGTCCTCTTGTATCGCCATTATAAACTCCACCTGGACTTCCGTGGTAATATATTTTGATATCCCAATCGACGGTTTATCAGCGACCATAAGTGTGATTCGCTTCTCCGCTAAAATCTCTGAAGAACTTGTAAATTTGGAAAGCGCATCTGCTTTCGCATTGTCATCCCTAGGGATTTGGGTTATATAAAAAAACTTGAAGTTCTTCGCTAATTCTTTAACCTTAGCGGCGTACAGCTTCATAGTTTCCTCACGCGTCTCATATTTTTCCGAGAAGTGATTTGCTACCAAGAGCGAATCGGTGAACACGTCTAGATGTTCTACGTTGAGTCTGAGTGCCATTTTGATCCCTGCAATTATTGCTTCGTATTCAGCTTCGTTATTCGTTACCATGTAATTCAAGCTGATAGCAAATTCAAATTCCCTCTGCTCTGGGCCAAAAAATGTATTCCAATTCCCCCTCCGTGAGTTGTGGCAGACCCATCTGTGTGTAATATCCATGTCGATGTTGCCCTACTGGTGCCCACTTGATTGGATATAGAAAAAATACAGCTTGCGGTCTCAACTACACTGTTTCCGAGAGTTTCGACCATGAAATCTGCTAGAGCTTGCGCTTTGATTGCAACCCGCGGCTTAAACTCCAATCCGAACTCACTGAGTTCAATTGCCCATTTCACCAATCTGCCTGATGTTTCTGGCTTTGCCAACACTTGCTTTAATGGTTTATCTGTTACCACAGTAATTTGGTGAGATTGAAAATACGGTTTCAACTTCCGAGCTGTAACAACAATTGCTAACGCAAATAACTCTATCTCCAAGTAATTTCTCTTTGCCCCATGTAGTACTCTGCTCACATAATGTATGGGTAATTGTTGAGCTCATTTTTGCTTGAGCAGTACTGTACTGATTGCATTTGCAGATACTGCCAAATAGAGATACAACATTTCATTCTCATCCGGTTTTGCTAATAACGGCAGGCTTACCAAATAATTCTTCATTTGTCTAAAAGCTTCTTCACATTCCGGCGTCCAAATAAAATCTTTGTTCCGCTTCATCACTTTAAAGAAAGGGAGATTCTTTTCCGCTGATGTTGATATAAATATACCCAAGGCCGTCAATCGGCCGACGAGACATTGAACATCCCTTACTGTTTTTGGTGATGGTAGATCCAGTACTGCCTTTATTTTATCAGGGTTGGCTTCGATTCCTCTTTCATTCACCACATATCCTAGAAATTTCCCAGCCGTTACTCCAAAAGTGCATTTTTTAGGATTTAGTTTCATTCCGTATGTCCTCATTATAGTGAAGGCCTCATCCAGATGTCGCACATACTCATCGGCTTTCAGACTCTTTACAAGCATATCATCAATATACACTTCCATTGATTTCCCAATTTGATGGTAAAACATTTTAGCCACCAACCTTTGAAAAGTTGCTCCCGCATTCTTCAATCCGAATGGCATTACTCTATAACAATACACCCCGGTATCTGTCACAAATGCTGTCTTACTCTGATCTTGTACTGCCATGAAGATCTGATGGAAACCACTCTTTGCATCCATCATACTTAGCAAAGCACATCCTGCTGTAGAATCCACAAGTAGATCTATCCGTGGCAAAGGAAAGGAATCTCTTGGGCAATGCTTGTTTAAGTCAGTATAATCCACACACATTCTCCATGTTGCTTCCTTCTTCAAGACCAACACAATATTGCTCAACCATTCTGAGAACCTTATAGCATATATATGCCGTGCTGCTAAAAGTTCTTGTACCTCTTTTACAGCTGCTTCATTCTTTTCCTTACTAAAATTTCGCTTCTTTTGCCGTATCGGTTTCGCGCTCTTATCTACATTCAAATGATGTACTATGATCCTTGAATCGATCCCGAGAAGATCAGAATTGAACCATGCAAATATATCCGAATTACGCCGAAGACAATCTACCAATGCCGCCTCTACCATCCAGTCCATTTCTGCTCCAATCTTTATTACTTTCTCAGAACTTTCTTTGAAAAGTTGTACAATTTTGAACTCCCCCAAAGGTTCCATCTTACATTCTTGCCATTGCTTTAACAACTGACTTTCTATTTTATCTTGTCCTTGTTCCTTAGGCTCAATCCGCTCTTGACTCAGATTATCCTTTGTCTTGATCTTTTTCTCCGTTTGCTGCTTTTCAACCGCATTCATGCGCCTTTTATTTGTCATCCTAGCTGCCCTATCTAAAACAGTGTTAACGGTGTTCCCACAGACGGCGCCAATATTTTGGTCTTATTTCGTCACGGTAATAAAACACAGTAAAACAGTACAATGGGAATATAAATAACCAAAATAATGTTAATCCAATAAAGTTAACCGGACTAACTTTGTCCGAAACACCTACTATCTATTACAGATCTTACACTGATTTAATTATACAGATAACAATGACTATTTAGCGCATCGAATTGCAGTTGTTCGATGTGCGCCTCGAATGGTGCTGGTTCGATGCTGAGCTAATTCGATATGGCCTTAATACCACACTGGAACGTATCGAATAAATGAGCGTATCGAACAATGGGGCGTATCGAGTACTGGGGCGTATCGAATGATGCGATTCGATGTGGTTAGGTTGGGACTCAAGTTCGATCTCCCTCTAAATGCTCAAAAACGTCACATATATAGCAACCTCGCTATGTGGGGCCCGAAGACAGCTGTAAAAAGCACAGCGAATCATACCGATTCGATGCGCGCATCGAATGACGAGTATTCGATGCGCTGAAGGTATCGAATTGGGCCAATTCGATACGATTATGAGCCGGCCCAATCCCTATTGCTAGGCCAGTCATAAAATACCCCATCAATATTTAAGCATGACACGCAACAACCATAAAAAAATCCATGTAACAAATAACAAATTCAACGTTAAATGATAGGTCGTCCAATCGATTGCAAGGATTAGTCTCCATCGATTGCCGACCGTCCGATTGGTGACATAATATATCTTATTGTGCCTCCACATCATGTGCCACAACGGATTCTTAATCACCTAATATTATTCACGAGACGAATAACTTGTAAATATCTCTCTAGGTCATGAAAAAGCTTGTGATATTTACTCGATTTACTTAGAGAACGAACGGTATGAGGATCTACACAATTGTTTGACCGTGTGCAACCTTAAATTTTTATTTTATTATCGGTGGATTCATGTCGGGCAAATCGTAGTTTAGTCGCACATCGAGTGTTTTGAGTGCATATTATATTATTCAAAACAAAGTCTACATATACATGATGTTTTTAGGAGTCTTAAAAGAAAATAAATCTGAGTTGAGAAAATGACAAAATATAATTTGGTGACAAAAATAAAAACGACAATACAAACATAATAAGAAAATTTCCAAATAAATATCACAGCCCAAAATCAAGAATGGTCCGAATGTTTAAGCTTTTCATCGGTCACCCCTATAAGAGCCACAATTGGTGCCAGTTGTTGTCGAGGTCTTATGAGGTTTGCATAACTTAGTGCCCATGTGAATCAAACACGGAGGACACTTTGAATTGGGATATATTCATAAAGCAATATACATGAAAATGGTTGGTCCTTTATCCACATTCCGTTTGGATAACGAAGGCTGATTGATTAATAAAGGTATTATTTTTTGAAGTCTTACTATGCATTGTGCGACTGGAAGAGTAATCATCTATTAGACCTAGACGTGTTACGGTTGATAAAAGCAACATTTATTTAGAAGCTTACGTTTAATGTTATCGGCTATGAGGGTCGTACGAGGAGCCCGCATAACTCATACGACCCTTTAGTCGAGGACACTTGACAATTTTTGAATCTTGATGGTGTGCAGAATCAATTGTAACGTTGGCCTATTGTACCTACCATAAATCTCTGGATGTTGTGGACTTTAATTTTTTTTTTAATTGTCTCTACCGTCAAGTCGGGTAGTAAATTAAACATTTGTGCTGAATAAGGTTTGAATTAAGTCATAGAATGTGTAATCAAATTTGTTTCAGGCTTTTAGTGTGGAATTCAAAAATTATTGCAAATACTACCTTCTTTCATTTTTATCACATTGTAAAACTACCTTATTTAACAAAGCAATGGATATTTGGTTTTTCTATACATAAGACCACGATTAGAAGATAAGATAATAGGATCAATTCTAATTTTTCATGATTACGTGCTTCCAACTTAGATTTTTGCAAGTGGCTATTTTTTGTCTTTTGTATTGGATAGTAGTTCCCATCTATGGTGAATTAGAGTAGTATTTTATGAATAAGTTTAGTAAAGTCACAATTATACTCTCACAAGTCACAACAAGACATTACTTCTTTTATTTTGGTGACTCGGACTTAGCTCAAAAGATATATTATCCTAGACTAGTTAATTGCTAATCCAAGTGTATAATCATTTAAATTTAGAATAAGTTACTTAAAGAATGAACTTAATTAAGTAACCATTCATTGGCCAACCAAGATTATGTCATGATGCATACTAAAAGTGCAATGTATCTGCCATATGCATTTCTTTTTTTTATCAAGCAAATAAATTCAGAAAAAGGAAGCACAAGGGGTGCTTCAACCCCTTACAAGATACGCCTAATCTTTCCAAGACAAACAAATTCGAGGCTGCCATATGCATTTCAAGTATCATTCGTTATGTTTATCCACGAGAAAATGACTAAGTGTGAACTTTAACCTCATCAAATTACTAAGTTATACTCTTAATCAAAGTGTTTTAGAGAAATAAAACTAGTATAATACAAATAGTTTTAATATAATAACTAACCATTGGTGATGGGGATATTTCAGGAATGGGCCGGCAATAGAGTTGGGCCAGCCCATTAACGTATCGAATCTGGCCCATTCGACACCTTCAGCGCATCGAATAGTTATGATTCGATGCGCGTATCGAATCGATATGATTCGATGCGTAATTTACAGCTGTCTTCGGGACCCACAGTGCGAGTTGCTATATATAGGGCGACTTTGAGCGTCCATGGGAGAATAGGATTCATGTCCCAACCAGACCACATCGAATCCAGCCATTCGATACGTCCCTCCATTCGATACGTTCCTCAATTCGACACGAACCGAGATTCGATACGTTCCAAAGTCCTGCTGAGATTATGTAGTATTGACTCGGCATCGAACCGGCATCATTCGAGGCGTGTATCGAACAACCGCAATTCGATGCGTTGCATACTTAGTGCTAATATTGTATTTAAATCAGTGTAAGATCTGTAATAGATAGTAGGTGTTTCGGACAAAGTTAGTCCGGTTATTTCAAGTGGATTAACATTATTTTGGTTATTTATATTCCCATTGTATTGTATTACTGTGTTCTATTACCGTGACGAAATAAGACCAAAATATTGGCGCCGTCTGTGGGAACACCGTAGACACTGTTTTTTTTAGATAGAGTAGCTAAGATGACACATAAAAGGCACTTGAATGTGGTTGAGAAACAGCAAACAGAGAAAAAGTTCAGAACAAAGTCAGATTCGAGGCAAGATAAGATTGAGCTTAAGAAACAGGGGCAAGACAAAATAGAAAGTCAGTTGCTGAAGCAATGGCAAGAATGCAAGATGGAACCTTTGGGGGAATTCAAAATCGTATAGCTTTTCAAAGAAAGTTCTGAAAAAGTAATCAAGATTGGAGCAGAAATGAACTGGATGATAGAAGCAGCTTTGGTATGTCTTCGCCGTAATTCAGATATATTTGCGTGGTCTGATTCAGACCTTCAAGGGATAGACTCGAGAATCATTGTACATCATCTGAATGTAGATAAAAGTGCGAAACCAATACGGCAGAAGAAGCGGAATTTCAGCAAAGAAAAGAATGAAGCAGCCGAAAGAGAGGTTCAGGAACTCTTAGCAGCTCGACATATTTACGCTATAAGATTCTCAGAATGGTTGAGCAATATTGTGTTGGTCTTAAAGAAGGAGGCTACATGGAGAATGTGTGTGGATTATACTGACTTAAACAAGCATTGCCCGAGAGATCCATTTCCTTTGCCACGGATAGATCTACTAGTAGATTCTACAGCAGGATGTGCATTACTGAGTATGATGGATGCAAAGAGTGGTTTTCATCAAATCTTTATGGCAGTGCAAGATCAGAATAAAACGGCATTTGTAACTGATACCGGAGTGTACTGTTATAGGGTGATGCCTTTCGGATTAAAGAATGCGGGAGCAACATTTCAGAGGTTGGTGGCTAAAATGTTTTACCATCAAATTGGGAAGTCAATGGAAGTATATATTGATGATATGCTTGTAAAGAGTCTTAAAGCTGATGAACATGTGCGACATCTGGATGAGGCATTCACCATAATGAGGACATATGGAATGAAACTAAACCCTAAAAAATGCACTTTTGGAGTGACGGCTGGAAAGTTTCTAGGATATGTGGTAAATGAGAGAGGAATCGAGGCTAATCCGGATAAAATAAAAGCAGTACTGGATTTGCCTTCGCCTAGGACGGTGAGAGATGTACAATGCTTGGTGGGCCGCCTGACGGCCTTGGGAAGATTTATATCAACATCTGCCGAAAAGAATCTCCCTTTCTTCAAAGTGATGAAACGGAACAAAAATTTTATCTGGACCCCGGAATGTGAAGAGGCTTTTAGGCAAATGAAGAGATACTTAGTAAGCCCGCCATTATTAGCAAAACCGGAGGAGAATGAAATGTTGTATCTCTATCTGGCAGTATCTGCAAATGCAATCAGTACAGTACTACTTAAACAGAGAGGAGCTCAGCAACTACCAATACATTATGTGAGCAGAGTACTACAGGGGGCGGAGAGAAATTATTTGGAGATAGAACTGTTTGCATTGGCAATTGTTGTTACAGCTCGAAAGCTGAAGCCGTATTTTCAATCTCATCCGATTACTGTGGTGACTGACAAACCATTGAAGCAAGTATTGACAAAACCAGAAACTTCTGGTAGACTGGTGAAATGGGCGATTGAACTCAGTGAGTTTGGGTTGGAATTTAAGCCGCGAGTCGCGGTCAAAGCGCAAGCCCTAGCAGATTTCATGGCCGAAACCCTGGGTAATAGTGTAGTGGAGACCGCATGTTGTATATTTTCTATATCAAACCAAGAAGGAACCAGTAGAGCAACGACAACATGGATATTGCATACTGATGGATCTGCCACAACTCACGGGGGGGGAATTGGTATACATTTTCTGTCCCCAGAGCGGAGGGAATTTGAATTTGCCATCAGCTTGAATTACATGGTAACAAATAACGAAGCTGAATATGAAGCAATAATTGCAGGGATTAAAATGGCACTCGGACTCAACATTGAACATTTAGATGTGTTCACCGATTCGCTTTTGGTGGCAAATCATTTCTCCGGAAAGTATGAAACACGCGAAGAAACTATGAAGCTTTATGCTGCAAAAGTTAAAGAATTGGCAAGGAGGTTCAAATTTTTTGATATAACTCAAATCCCCAGGGACGACAATGCCAAAGCAGATGCATTATCTAAATTTGCAAGTTCTTCAGAAATTTTGGCAGAAAAAAGAATCACACTTATGGTTGCTGACAAACCTTCAATTGGGAAGTCAAAATATATTACCACAGAAGTCAGAGTGGAATTTATAATGACAATACAAGAAGACCCTTCTTGGAAGGATGAAATTATGATTTATCTTCAACAGGGCATTTTGCCAGCAAATCCGAATGCTCAACGCAGAATGCGTTACAAGGCATACAGGTTCACTATCAGTAATGGAGAGTTGTATAAAAGGTCTTTCGAGGGACCGTTGTTAAGATGTTTGACTCCTGCGCAAGCTGAATATGTCATGGAAGAGATCCACGCAGGTAGCTGCGGAAATCATTCTGGGGGCCGAGCATTAGCTCAACGAATATTACGTCAAGGATATTACTGGCCAACTCTACGTAAAGATGCAACAGCTTATTCGAGAAAATGTGACAGTTGCCAATACCATGCTCGCCTTATTCACAGACCGGCACGTCAACTGCAACCAATCGACGTGGCATGTCCTTTTGATCAATGGGGAATTGATATAGTTGGTCCGTTTCCACCGGGCAAAGGTCAAAAACGATATTTAATAGTGGCAGTGGAGTATTATACAAAATGGGTCGAAGCGGAACCTATAACGTCAATCACGGAGAATAATATGATTGAGTTCATCTGGAAATACATTATATGCCGTTTCGGTATACCGAGATCCATTGTGTGTGATAACGGAACACAATTTACTGGGAAGCACATTAAATCCTGGTTTGGGGAATTAAAGATATCACACAATCTCACATCAGTATATCACCCACAATCCAATGGCCAAACAGAATCCACTAACAAAACATTGAAGGATTACCTTGAAAGGAGAGTCAGAGCCACGGGAAAAACATGGCCAGCAGAGCTTCAAGGAATATTGTGGGCATATAGGACGACCCCGAGAACATCAACAGGGGAAACCCCATTCGTTCTTGTCTATGGTACTGAAGCAGTGTTGCCTGCGGAAATAGGTATGCCAACGCGCAGGATCACTGATTATGATCCGGAACAATCGGCCAGGCTGCGACAAATGGATCTAGATATGATAGGATCCACAAGAGAGGATGCTTATCAGCGCACTGTTGCGTATAAAGCCGCAATGGCCAAAAGTTATGATAAGAGAGTCCGATTCAGAAGTTTTGAAGTAGGAGACTTGGTTCTTAGAAGCCTGGCAGCTAAACAGCATATCGGGAAGCTTGAACCAAAATGGGAAGGGCCTTTCAGAGTCACACGAGCAAGTTCACGAGGATATTATTATTTGGAGACTCTAAAAGGAATACAACAGAAACGCCCATGGAATGTGCAACATCTCAGGCGTTATTATGCATAAATAGAAGAAATTTCGTTAAATATATTTTCCTCACACACATTTACGCTGATTCTGTTTAGAAATTATTATTAACTACAAATCTTCATTTGTTGGATGATGCAGAGAAGAACATGACGGAGGGGTAAGAAGGCCCAAAGTGGTCCACCCCCGCATGTCAGAAGGAACAACATGACGGAGGGGTAAGAAGGCCCAAAGTGGTCCACCCCCGCATGCCATAAGGAAGAACATGACGGAGGGGTAAGAAGGCCCAAAGTGGTCCACCCCCGCATGCCAGAAGGAAGAACATGACGGAGGGGTAAGAAGGCCCAAAGTGGTCCACCCCCGCATGCCAGAAGGAAGAACATGACGGAGGGGTAAGAAGGCCCAAAGTGGTCCACCCCCGCATGTCAGAAGGAAGAACATGACGGAGGGGTAAGAAGGCCCAAAGTGGTCCACCCCCGCATGTCAGAAGGAACAACATGACGGAGGGGTAAGAAGGCCCAAAGTGGTCCACCCCCGCATGTCAGAAGGAAGAACATGACGGAGGGGTAAGAAGGCCCAAAGTGGTCCACCCCCGCATGTCAGAAGGAACAACATGACGGAGGGGTAAGAAGGCCCAAAGTGGTCCACCCTCGCATGTCAGAAGAGAGAACATGACGGAGGGGTAAGAAGGTTAAAGTGGTCCACCCCCGCAAGCCAGAAAGAAGGACACGACAAAGGGATAAGAAGGCCCAATGCAATTCATAACCTATGCAGAAATAACCCAGTTGGCATCTAAATTAGGTAAGACAATATTACCCTAACAAAAACAGTCTCAATTCAAAATGCTCATAATCTTACTACAAGTGAAAGAAGGATATTAATTGGCCAGAGTTACAACAACGAGCAAATTGATGAAATATCGCGTATGGAATACGTTATAAATACCATTTAACGAATGAATGCGTAACAAAAAGCAGATAATATCAAACGATTGAGTCGTTTTCATTGAAAAAGCAACCATCTACGAATTACAAGGTTTTGCACAAAACATGAACTTAATAACAGCAAAATAATGTAGCCAAACTATCGCTATTCTTCAGATGAATGGGGGGACTCATCGCGGAGAACCAATCCCATTGAACGAACAAAATTGGCACAATTGCCCTGAATCTGATCTTCAGTCAAAATTAATTCCTCAGTTTGTGCCCAGTTGTCAGGCAAAACAATTTCTGCTCTGTCAGCAGGATCTTCGAGTTGATACCTACTAGGAGAAATTGTACACTGGGCACTAACTGATAATCCTGGTTCACCTTTCTTGCTAGTCAGTGCAGGGGCCAGGCCACCTTGAGCAGGACATTTGGTACCTTCAAAAGCTGTTGAAGGACCTGAAGCCTTAGATGCGCTGCTCAGTTTTTTTCTTTTAGCCACAGTTGCAGGGTGATTATCTTTGAAATCAGTTCTTTTTGGAGGACTTCTAAGAAGAATCGTAGACCTGGAAGTTTTAGGTAGCAATTCTGGCTCACTATCGCCCGAAACAAGAACATCATGGAGAACATTTTTAACATTTTTCGAATCACCCGGAGTAATGCTAGGGGCGATCTTCTCTTTACCTTTGGATACCTGAGGCGACTTGGGCTTTAAAGGGCTCGAATGGGACCTTTTTGATTTTTTACGGTCCCGCCACACCGTATAAAATGGATCGCCAGAACGAGGTGTGTGCAACTCATCATCGTCATCATCACCGTTATCTTTGGGTGTTTCCATTTTTGCGTCACGCCTTACATCAAGCATGTCACTGCGAAAACCCTCTCCAAGGTACCCAAGGTGCCCTACTTGACCAACGCATACGTCCATCCCATATTGCATGTCGGCAGCACCGCGTAATAGTTCCAGACATTTACATACATTACTCTGCCTAAAATTTTCAACGACAGCACATCTATATTCTTCAGATTCAAAATACTGAATTCGACGATGCAAGTTGGAAATGGCATTTTCAACATCTGTAATTGAAGCATCGAGAGAGCGATTCACGCGTTTTAAGGATTCGTTATCCTTTTTCAACGCATCGATCTCAGCACGCAAAGCTATTGCATCCTCTCCCGCTTTCTTGGCTTTCACTTCAGCATCATGTTTATCACGGATGGCCTTAGATGCTTTCAAATCTGACTCTCTGGCGCGTTTCAGTGCATTTTGACGACTGTACTTTCCACTATTGATAGTAGAACGTAGATTGTCGACAACAGCGTTGTGTTGATTTTGCACCTCGGCTAACCCACTATAATCTCTGCATAGTCGATAAACGGCTAAGAGGACAGCAGCAAAGAAAAGGCGCCCAAAGCGAGCCAAACCTTGAAACCCCAATCGGTTGATTACATTTTGACGATCCAATTGCGGCCACAAACTTTGCATAATCTCTCCAGCCTGCTCCTCTCTTAGTCGGTATCCGCCCAGTGTGGCACTCAATGATTCTGAGTTTTCATCATTGAGAAAGTCATAATTACTGAGGCTTCCAGGCGGAGCAGGTCTTGGATTCCCTGAAGGTCGAGGCCTCTTGGGAGGAATGCTCTGAGCTTCCCGGGCGGATATATCCTCCATTGATTTTCGTTTAGCGGCTTCATACCAAGGCTCATCGGTTGAGTGAGAAGAACTTGCTGTTTCTACATTGCGTTTTTCCCTGAAATTGGGATGAGCAGCATTAAACTTAGCTAAATTGGCAGCAATTTTATCGTCTTCTGCATCGATGTCCTCCATTATCTCAATTTGGCGGTTGGTGCCGACTCTAATACGTCCACCGGTATCGGTTGGTGTCATCACTAGTCTCCTCGTAACAAAGCTTTCTTGACGTTCAAAGTCACTTCTTATTGGCACCCTAGTGCCCGCACTGATACCCCCAAGTCTTATGGTAGAAGGGTTCCGCGAAGATGTAATAGCTGGACCCGCACCTGAAGGCTCATTTTGATCATTTTGTTCGCCTATTCCCTGAGCACCATGAATATTCTCAGGAGATAGAACAACTTTGCTGCGACTTCGACATTTTATACGGGCCATATCAGCCTAAAAATATAAATTTTAAATAAGTTTTCTATAAAATTAAACAATCAGTAACGTGTCGAATATCGCAGATTCGATGCGTTCCGTGTCGAACAAACTGCGTTCGATGCGGTCCAGAAACAAACAAAAAATATTCCCTCCAGATAAAAACAAGAGTGTCAGACATGTGGTCCCTTATATATAGGCCCATGGGCCGCAACTGTTCTGCACGCATCGAATTTTCATTATTCGATGCGCGCATCGAACGGAACACTATTCGATATGCATAATTTCACGCATCGAATTGTAACAATTCGATGCCAAACAATTCTTAATACAGATATGTTATGAGTTTGGAAGTCGTTATTATTCTATTAACGTCTCCCAAACTGGGGGGACTATGTGATGGGGATATTTCAGGAATGGGCCGGCAATAGAGTTGGACCAGCCCATTAACGTATCGAATCTGGCCCATTCGACACCTTCAGCGCATCGAATAGTTATGATTCGATGCGCGTATCGAATCGATATGATTCGATGCGTAATTTACAGCTGTCTTCGGGACCCACAGTGCGAGTTGCTATATATAGGGCGACTTTGAGCGTCCAGGGGAGAATAGGATTCATGTCCCAACCAGACCACATCGAATCCAGCCATTCGATACGTCCCTCCATTCGATACGTTCCTCAATTCGACACGAACCGAGATTCGATACGTTCCAAAGTCCTGCTGAGATTATGTAGTATTGACTCGGCATCGAACCGGCATCATTCGAGGCGTGTATCGAACAACCGCAATTCGATGCGTTGCATACTTAGTGCTAATATTGTATTTAAATCAGTGTAAGATCTGTAATAGATAGTAGGTGTTTCGGACAAAGTTAGTCCGGTTATTTCAAGTGGATTAACATTATTTTGGTTATTTATATTCCCATTGTATTGTATTACTGTGTTCTATTACCGTGACGAAATAAGACCAAAATAATTGGTCTTCTTCACTTCAAGTTTGAATCTATGCACCCTCTAAAGAAAAATGGCACAAAATACTACATCTTATAGAAAATGTTAGTGCGACGTCGATTATAAAAATTACAAATATTTATGGCTACTTTTGTTTGTCTCACGTTTAGATTAAACATTATTTATTCAAGTACACATTTATTTTTGCCAATATATATTTATACACATACATACATATATATATATATGCAGTAATTTATTTCATTGTCCTCTCATTATAAAGTTAGTCAAAAGTAAATATTTAGATTTATTCTTAGCATGTTTCTTCATTTGCATATCGTAAACTTTTTACTTTTTTCTTTGTTATACTCGACTCGTGATATTTTGATAAACAATTCGACAAATCTCCTTGAGTTGCGAATTAACATACAACTTTGTGGATAAAGATGATGATTAAGCAAGCGGTGGGTGTCATGGAAGATTGTAGTATTAGTAAATGATGAAATTTTAATATAGTTCATCGTGGAGCACCAATATTAACATGTAACTTAAGTAATTAAAGGCTTAGACCTTGTTGAATGAAAACCTTTTATTTCTACCTAAGGAAAATTATAAAATGACTTAATACTTTATCTTTAAACTTTGTGGAAATTGAATCGATTTTATTATTCCGCCACATTTGACATTACGTTAATTATGCCTCATAAAATTGATGCGAGTTAAATACTTAATTATATATTTAAAATCACTGACCAGATCAAAAGTTAATTTTTATGTAGTGTGTGCGACGTGCGATTCACTTCCTTGCTTAGGTCAACAAGGCCTAATTTTATTTAATTTTTTGATCTATACATAGAATTTAAATTAAACACATTGGTCAACTACCTAGTAATTGAATCGTGCATGTACACAACCAATCACTTTTTTTAATGATAACACAATGCTGAATCTCTGGCACCATGTTTCATTTTGTTTAAAATTGCATGTTTGGGCCATTTTCTGACTTGTACTTGCTTGCTAAATTGTTTGCACTGTATGGTGAAAAATATAAAAGAGTTATACTAACTTCGGCATTCACCAAATTTCACTGTACGATTCATAAAAAATAAGTAAAAAGTTACTGTAGAGAAATCAGACTTTTTTGCCCTTCTACTAGTATAAAGTCTGTCTTCGTTTAATAACTGATAGATATCCTTAATATTTGCACTACAATTAAATTTCAGAAATTTAAGCAATAATGGAAATCCTACTACCTACATCTATATTTTATAAGAAAGTTCATCCCAGGTCATGAAACAACTTTTTTTTTTTATAGAAATGGGTAGAAACTACTTAGATATTGATAAATAGTTGCACGAATGTACATGAAGCATTTAATTGCAACAATTTGCATATACCTTTCAATATATGTCAAAACTGAAAGAACAACACATATATTTATAAAGAAAAAGAACAATATATTTTGAAATTCATCGTATCCAGATGACAAATAAAATACCACGGTAGAGAAAATAACCAGGGGGTTGAGGGGTGAGGGCCCCTGGAAAGAGTTACTACTTACTTGGGTTCACTCTTTCACATGACAACTATTGCATGCCTAAAAAGCTTACACACATCAAAATTTGTACGAAAGATCTGATTTGATTTAATGTATAAATGCGTAATATATCACCTTGTTATATGCCACAATTTTGGACCACTTAAATTGCACCATTTTTGTATTAGTTTCCGTACAGTTCGACTCTCCTAAAATAAAGCTACAGTAACTCAGCCGTCAATGGCAGGCATAATTTTCCTTTTCGGCAGAAACCATAATTTAATGTTATAATTTTTTTTGATAATTATTAATGGCGTGAATTTAGCTGGAAATAATCTGGATTCCTTCATTGGTGTTACGTTTTGCTTTAACATTGGGTCATGTGTAACACTTCTGTAAGGTTATTTTGGATCTCAATTTTGGTGTATATTCCTTGTCAATATTATAAGCTTTGACTGACATTCGCATAGGAATTCGAAGTTTTCCATTTAGGGTCACATATTAAATTATACCTTCTTATGTAAGATTTGTGGTCTATATTATAATTTTAGTATCTGAGTTGAGGGTTAATTAAAAAATGATTATGGGAATAGTCTTGAGCTAAAACTGAGTTAACATGACCAAGGTTTATAATATCTCAATAAAATTGTGCAAGATTAATTTATTCATAATGGTCGCCAAATTAATGTACGTAATTGTACATTCGCATTATGGAAGTTGTCTCATTTAGTTTTGGCCTTCTTATTTTTTGTTGTTATCTTAAAGGTTAACATTACGTTATGAGATGAAAATAATTTACTGCTAGGGCCCTTCATTTGTTTTCCTCATCTTGCATTGTAGCAATAGCTTATTTGATTAACAATGCCAGTAATCTTCTAGTGTACCTTTCAATAATTGAAATCATAATAAAACTTATTAATTGTTTATGGTTCAACTTTTTCTTTGAGATTTGGTCTTTTAATGTGAATTCACTACACGACGACAAACTAAATACAATACACTAAAGTATAAAGTTAGTATATATATAGAGTCGATATATAAAAAAAACAATTTAGTATATGAGGATTAATTAATGAGAGACGTGCAAGATCATTTAAAGCTTTTTCATGAAAATATACATACGTTAAAACTGCGTAAATTTTAAACTTGTAAGCTTATGCAAAATCTACACGACTCTTGAGGAGACTCCAAGATGATGATAATTTTGTTAAAGTTTCTCTTTCTTTTAATTAATCTTTAAAAGAAGAAAAGCAGCAGTTGTACTCAAGTTCCACTAGTTTATGTGAGTACATATGCGTTTATATTAATTAATATGTTGTTTATGATTGGACGATTATTTCATAACTCGTTGTTGAGTATTTTTTAGCCGTGTGAGTAATGTGTAGTCCATTCTACTTTGGTGGAAAATAAAATCTTAGAACTAGTTTAAATAGAACTTGGCTTTAAAAGAGTCAGTTGTAGAAATTCAAGTATCTGAATTTCATTATTTATTTAATTTTTCCCATAATAATCATTTCTGAAAAGATTCTTATTTCACTATCAACGTCTGTAATATTACATAAAGAAAGGCAAACTGTGACACCAAACTTTTGATTTCCAGTTTTAACATTATAATTTTAGTGTTGCACAAAGAAATTATTATTAAATTACTAATCTAGCCTTATAATTTAAGTAGAATTATTAATTACAATAATTATGGTGATCAATGATTTAGTTTCCCAAATTTTAGATCTTTTTATATAAATTATATATCCTTATATATGTAGTCTTTTCTCATTAAAGTTATGTCCTATACAGATTAAAAATATATTCACGCAGGGACCGCATGCCAACGTCTCTAGTTAGAATAGAATTCAACTTCAACCAAAGAATTTGGTATTCAATCTTTTATTTCGTCATTGTATAAAGGTATATACTCTTCACAGTACAGTTTATTTTAAGTTTTGTATTTTTTTGGAACACTTATTATCACAAACAAATTTGCCTCTTCAGAGTTGCTGATACAAGTTACAACTCTAATATAGCTTCTTTCGACGTACTTAAAGTATTAAATTATGTTCTTTCTTGAAAGTAATTCTAAATTAAGTTCTATTTGTAAGCACCATATTCTCAGTTAGTGAATTAGTATTGATATAATACAAAAATAATAATTATGAACTCAAACTTTTTATATAACATGATAGTCCAATAATCAGTTGAGTGGTACTTGTAAGAACCTAATTTTATCCACGCGTCTCTATTGTTATCAAATTATGGTGAAGGGAATAAATTCAGTCACAAGCTCCAAATTCAACCATACAAAGTTAATTTCTGGAGTTCAATCATCTGGAGATTGACACACATGAATCAACCTTCATGTAGTCGCCTTATCAAAGCCTCACAATCAACTGACAAGTTAGAGGTAAACCTTAGATTGAACATGATTTAATTTGGATCTTGCATTTAGAGTATGAATACTTGTTTTGTTTGATGGCATGATTTATTGATATTTCAATATGTACTCAAGTAGGCTACTTTATCTTTTGATTGACATGTCATTTATATATTAAAGGAGACTGTCTCAATTATATTGAGGTGTAATATCCGTGACCCACATAATATGGGTTTCACTTCTGTAAGATCCATGTGAGACCCATATAAATTATGTGGTCTGGGATGTACTACAAATTAATGTACATAAAACATTGCATGTATCATAGGGTTGTTACTAGAGTTCCTCTAATGAGCCTAACGAATAACTTTAATGAAGAAAAACTTCCGTACAAATCAAATACGATTCAAGAAGTAGTTGTTGTTTCGACGGTAAGTTGATCTGAAGTGAAGTATCGAAGCTCGTTGAAAGAAAGCCCTTATAAATTACACACACGGAAAATAACTCATCCACGTTGCTACCTCAAACGCCATGCACGACCAGAATTCAAAATTGACATCACTGGTACACATACATGCATGTATTAGTCATCTGATCACTTTATATATTCTACAAGATCATTAAATAATTCATATGATGTCGAGAAAAAAACTTACAAACGCGTACATGTAATTATCACTGTACTACTAAGTTTTTCTTCTCCATAAGTTTACACATTTTTTTCAATGAAACTATAGCCCTACATAATTAAATGTGGTGTACCAATTTCCAACATGAGGCTACTTGAAAGGCAGACATGGCAGCCCTCAAAAACTTTTAGTACTACATTAATCTTTTGTACGACAATTGTTAATTGTCTTTGTCAAGATTTGTGTTAAATAAGTCAATCTATAAACCTAATTATGTTGCTTTTTGTGCTTCAAGTCCTAGTGCTATAGGCTGCTAGCTCCTATATTATAGTATATACCCTGAATGGATATAGTAATTTTACTTTATGCCTTAAAGGTCACGCACACAATTGTATGCGTATGTACCAATAATGTGAAATAAAATTTATTTATTTGTTGAAAGTGTTGCATAGTTAGCTGGTCCCAGTTTCCAGAGTAGACGAAATTAAGTAAATACTAATTATGATGTTTCCTGAGTTTGGTACACAATATTTGGATAGTCTAATTAAAATATTTAATTACACTTAATTTTAACTATGTGGGAACTGATTTCGAATTAATTTTCGTGACTTTAGGTGGGTTCTAGTTACTAGTTACTACTCATTTCTCTTGTGAAATCGCTCAATGGAACGCAAAATTTACCGAATTTAAATCACAATTGAATCGCACAAATCGAACTAACAAATATGAATAACAATCGCAACAAAGAAAAAAAATAAACAATTACGAAGAACACACGCAATTTACTTGGTTCGGTGTTCGATCATCAATGTGATAAGAAGCCTAATCCAAGGGAGAAATCGAGGTCCAATTTTATTGATTTTGCAGAGTACAAAGTTGTGTCAACAACACGTTATAAAAAACGGCCGCATTACAAAGTATATATATTGGAGGCTGATATAACTAACTCGCGTGAGGCCCATGCCCCATTTGAATTAACTGTCGACCCTAATCTGACTCTCGCCACACAGTTGCAACAGTCACCGAGTTGCAACATCTATACAAGCTTTCACTGCGACATAAGCTTCTCCAGTTGCAACTTCGTTCAAGCTGGTAGATTTATGGAAATACCACTGAGCCAAAGTCACTAGTTCCCACAATTCTCCACCTTATTTATGTAACTCTACCTCAATCACAAAATCAGCAAATCAACTCCTCCAACTAGTCCACCAGGACTAACAACTCTTCTGTTGAGTCAAATCTAGACAATGATCAAACCTGCTGCTAGGCAAAACTTTGGTGATCATATCTACTGGATCTTCCTCAGTTGCAACCTTCTTTACCATCACAGAGCCACATGTTATCACCTCTCTCACAAAGTGAAGTTTGATATCCACATGTTTAGTTCTTTCATGATAAACTTGGTTCCTAGACAAATGTATTGCACTCTGATTGTCACAATGAACTGTGATCATATCATTTTGAATCCTCAGATCCTTGGCAAACCCATCTAACCATAGAGCCTCCTTGATTGCTTCTACCAGTGCAATATACTCTGCCTCAGTTGTTGATAATAAAACAACTCTCTGTAAACTAGCTTTCCAACTTACTGCAGTTCCAAATGCTGTAAAGACATATCGAGTAAGTGATTTCCTGGTGTCCAAAAATCCAACATAATCAGAATCCACAAATCCTTGAATGCTAGGTTGATTCTCTATCAGATGTTGCAACTCACTAAACACCAGAACTTTGTTGATGGTGTGTTTCACATACCTTAGAGTCCATTTCAATGCATTCCAATGCACCCTTTCAGGATTAGCCATGAACCTACTGATCATACTAACTGAGTAAGCCAAATTTGTTCTAGTGCAGACCATGGCATATATTAAAGATCCAACAACATTTGCGTAAGGAATTTCTGCCATAAACTCCTTATCATCATCAGTATTGGGACTCTGATCAGCACTCAATTTGAATTGTTGAGACAATGGAGTTGTAACTCCCTTAGCTTCAGACATTCCAAATTCCTCTAGTATCTTCTTAGGATACTCCACCTGAGATAAGTACAACATACCTTTAGCTCTGTCTCTTCTTATCTCCATACCCAGAATCTTCTTAGCTGCTCCTAAATCCTTCATTTTAAACTCTCCTTTGAGTTTGGATTTCACAGTTGCAACTTCGATCTTGGTATTACCGATGATCAGAATATCATCAACATACAACAACAAAAATATAAACTGCTTTTCATCCTTGAACTTAAAGTAGACACAATTGTCATACTTACTCCTCACAAAGCCAATCTTCATCTTGAACTCATCAAATCTCATATTCAACTGTCTAGGAGATTGCTTCATACCATACAGAGATTTATTGAGTTTACACACATGATCCTCCTTGCCTTTGATCTCAAATCCTTCTGGTTGCTTCATCAGAATGATCTCATCTAAGTTCCCATACAGAAATGTAGTTTTAACATCCATTTGTTCCAACTTCAGGTTATACTTTGCCACAATAGAAAGTAATATTCTGATAGACCTGTGTTTTACCACATGAGAGAAAACTTCATTATAATCAATGCCCTCCCTTTGAGTAAATCCTCTTGCAACTAACCTTGATTTGAACCTTCCCTTCACCAGGAATTCCTTCTTTTTGCTTAAAGATCCATCTACATCCAACCAACCTAGAGCCCTTTGGTCTTTCCACAAGATCCCAAGTACTTTTATCCTTCAATGACTTTATTTCTTCAGACATAGCCTCAAGCCATTTATGCCTATCCTTGTTATTAACTGCAACCTTGTAGTTACCAGGTTCCTCTTCCAATATACAACTTGCTGCTACCAGTGAATAAGCAAGCAAGTCTGCATAACCATATCTCTCTGGTGCCTTGTTTCCCTTCTAGCTCTATCTTTGGTCAGCATATAGTTGGATTCCACAGTTTGGTCAACCACTTGATCAACAGGTTCATTGCCAGTTGCAACTTGCTCTTCTTCAAGTAACCAATTTTCAGGATAATCATGTTCACTACCAGCCATAAGCTCCACCACAAGCTGATAACCACTATCTTCCTCATTCCTTGAGTTAACACCTTTGTCAATCTCAACATCCTGCACACATAAATCACCATTTCCTTTGAAAGCCATAGTGTCCTCATTGAACACCACATCCCTGCTTATAAAGCACCTCTTGTGACCTGGTTGAAGACACCACAATCTGTAGCCCTTCACTCCTTCTGGATATCCAAGAAACATACTCCTCAATGCTCTTGGATCTAGTTTATCCTGTTTGATGTGTGCATAAGCAGAACATCGAAACACTCTCAGATGACTCAAATTTGGTTTGTGACCAGACCATGCTTCCTCTGATGTCCTCATATTTAATGATGTAGAAGGATATCTATTAATAAGATATCCAGCTGTTGCAACTGCCTTTGCCCAGAAAACCTTTGGAAGGTTAGCACTCAGCAGCATACATCTCACCATTTCAAGTATGGTTCTATTGAATCTCTCAGCTAAACCATTTTGCAGTGGAGTTCCAGCAACAGTCTTGTGCCTTACAATTCCATTTATCTTGCAATACTCATTGAATTCAGTTGAACAAAACTCCAGACCATTGTATGTTTTTGGTCTTTTTAGTAGCAATCCAGTTTGCTTCTCTATCATGGTCCTCCAGTTTTTGAATGTTTCAAATGTCTGGTCCTTAGTCTTCAACACAAATAGCCACAATTTTCTGGAATAATCATCCACAACTGACAAGAAGTATCTTGCTCAAGAATGTGAAGCAGTCCTTGTAGGTCCCCACAGACCAGCATGAACATAATTCAAAGCTCTCTTAGTTCTCTGTTGACCAACATTGAACTTAACCTTGTGAGCCTTTCCCAGAACACAATGTTCACAAAAGCTAATTTTCTCCAGCTTTCCAGCTCCCAACAGACCTTGCTTCCCCAACTCTAACAAACCTCTTTCACTCACATGTACTAATCCCTTGTGCCACAATTCAGACTTAGAAACAGCCCCCTGAACAACAGCAGTTGTAACTATACCATGACAGACTTTCCTTCTAGTATGTAAAGGGTATTTTCCCTTGTTCCTCTCATCACCACCTGTGATCCTTTGAGAACCTTTACCATACCATTCTTTCCCAAGAACTTGTACCCTGTTTTCTCTAATACACCAAGAGATATCAGGTTTCTCTTGAGATCAGGGACATATCTCACCAATCTCAATAGTTTCTCAGATCCATTGTGAAGGTTGAACCTCACAGATCCTATACCTTTCACCATACAAGGTTTGTCATCTCCCAGGTACACTGTTCCACCATCAATCTCCTCATATTCTCCTCATATTTTTCAAATATAGATCGATGTGGAGTCATGTGAAAGGAACAACCAGAATCTAACACCCACACATTAACTGGATCCCTCACAGAAGCCATTAGAGCATCAGCAGACTCATACCTCTCTTGTACACTTGCAATAGTGCCAGACTCCTTAGTCTTGTCACCACCATTATTTGTCTTTCAGTACAAAACTACCTGGTGTGGCCCTCTTTCTCACAGTGGTAACAAATGAATAGTTTCTTCCCATTCTTTTCCTGTGACTTGGACTTCTTCTCCTTCTTCCTACTTTCCCTTTTCTGATTCTGCCCCCTTACTGTTAGTCCCTCACCATTCTGTGATTTCTTTGTAGTCCCTCTCCCATTCAATTCCTTAGAATTTAAAGCAGATTGCACCTCATCAAGTGTCAAAGAATCCCTTCCATATATGAGAGTTTCTTTAAAGTTAGCATGAGATTTCGACAAAGCACTTAACAACAGTAATGCCTGATCTTCATCATCAATTGCAACATCAATATTCTCAAGATCCATAATCAACTTGTTAAACATATCAATCTGTTCCTCTATCGATTTGTCATCATGCATCTTGAAAGAATACATAGCTTGTTTAAGATACAAATGATTTACCAAACGATTTGGTCATGTAGAAGCTTTCAAGCTTCAACCAAACACCAGCAGCAGTCTTCTCCTTCGAGACCTGTCACAACACCTTATCACCCAAACTCAGGATCACAACGTTATGAGCCTTCTCCATCATAACCTTCTTCGATTTTTTATCAAGATCCTTATCGATGTTCGTCTCATCTAGTGCATCAACCAATCCTTGTTGAACTAATAGTGCAACATCTTCAACCGCCACAAACCAAAATCGTTTTGCCCCGTAAACTTTTCTTCATCAAATTTTGCCATCACCATGATCGACTCCACGTTCACCGCACCAATTTGTAGTGAAATCACTCAATGGAACGCAAAATTTATCGAATTCAAATCACAATTGAATCGCACAAATCGAGCTAACAAATTTGAATAACAACCGCATCAAAGAAAAAAATAAACAATTATGAAGAACACGTGCAATTTGCTTGGTTCGGTGTTCGATCATCAATGTGATGAAGAACACTAATCCAAGGGAGAAATCGAGGTCCAATTTTATTGATTTTGTAGAGTACAAAGTTGTGTCAACAACACGTTATGAAAAACGTGTGCGTTACAGAGTATATGTATTGGAGGCTGTTATAACTAATTCGCGTGATGAGGCCCACGACCCACTTGAATTAACTGCGTGCCCGAATCTGACTCTCGCCGCCCAGTTGCAACAGTCACCCAGTTGCAACAGCTATACAAGCTTTCACTGCGACATAAGCTTCCCAAGTTGCAACTTCGTTCAAGCTGATAGATTTATGGAAATACCACTGAGCCAAGGTCACTAGTTCCCACACTTTTTATGTTCATTTTATAAGATTCTACGTACAAGTGGTTCAAATCCTACCTTACATATACTATAAATGACGTTGTTTTTGCCTAATAACTTCTAACTTGTGGGAATAGAAAGGAAAAAGACAAAAGTTAAATAACGATATTCATTAAGTAGCAATTACGATTGTTTATTACCTAAATGTAAAAATCATAGGTCAGTTAAGTTAAGAAACAACCCATTCTAATTGTTTTATGTTAAGAGTACGCAATCTTATGCATAACTTGATGTTAAAACTCGTCATGATGTGACACTGACACAGCTAAATATCAAAGTCTTTTCATGTATAATTTTTCGAATAGTAAAATTCTTTTGAATGTGTTAGATGTTAAAGAGGGGTAAATTATAATTACAAGGAAATTAAGTAGACGTACGAGGTGTTCATAATGAATTAAAGGTAAATACTTTGGTGGAGTAACATATTGTGAAACTTTTATGCGCCATAATTCTATAACCACCTGGGAAAAGATTATACGATAAAGCACAATCATGATGTTTCCCCCTACCCATTTTGTCTTAATGCTCGAAATAATTACGTTTAAAATGTGAATTAATTTAAAACAATACAAAAGAATGGTATATTGATCAATGGAGTTAAATTCAAGCATAATTTTGGCTACGAACAATACATCATTAACTTTTATTTCTTAGTTGTTTTATTTCAACCTTATCAATTTTCGGGACGTGTAGAGCTTAAATTATATCATCGAGATAATGATCAATTAATTTTCATTTGCTATAGTATAGATTGTTGAATTCATTGCATGGTGACGTGTAACATTCAACTCTATTATTAGTGTAAGTAATCAGTTATTAGATGGGACAAAGGAAAAGTCAGTAATCAATGTTCTGAAAAATTGTTTCATCTCAATTTGAATCAAATCATAATTCATACTCCAGATATATAGTTTTGTATCTCTTTAGTAGAGTATGACATTTGTCATTTGTCATGAAAGTAACGATGTCAATAAAAAATATTATTATCCCGAATTATTAGAATCGATATATGCATGTGGGGGAATAAAATCCGACAAGGAGACAACCCAAAGTGAAACAAGTTGATGAAGCAATGCACAAACTTTTCCATTTTTGTTTTTAATAGATAGCAAAACTTTCCAACTATTACATGCAGTAAGCCATAAATTTTCAAAATGGTCGAGTAGTAGACCTAGGCCCAATGGGCTAAACCATACATAATATTGTATGATAGTCTAGGTCCAGTCGATCTATTAATTACCCATAGCCCATAGGATCCATGTCATAATTCCTTGTAGTTTGGACTGAAACTCTAATTATACTAGGTGTACTTGAGTCGTGAAACAAAAGGTAAGATTTAAAGAGTAGACTATCCAAGTTCTTTGGATTTTGTAATAACTTAAAATATAGCTAAACGATGATAATACTCGCTCTAGCAAAATTATACTGGCGTCTACTTTATGAACACGACTCTTACTTTCCAAATCGTCACTCCATTACGGCCAATATCCTTATGAATGCTAATCGCGTCTGGAAAACGATCGACCACCTTTTACCAAGTTTGCTCGTCTCGGTGAGATGGACTGTGGGCAATGGGGCTTCTATTAATTTTTGGCATTCACGTTGGCTGGGGTCATTCACGATTGGTGAATACGTCCCATCTATTCCCCACCACCTCCTTTCCCTAACTGTGCGTGACATCATCCAGCCATTAGGGAGGTGGGACCTCACCACCATTGGCCCACTCCTACCGCGCGACATTGCATAACGTATCCTCGGCATCCCCATTTCGGTGGAGGACGTTCGTGACTCAACATGATGGGCATGGAATTCGGTGGGACAATTTACATTCAAATCTGCATACAATTGGTTGACTTGCACAAATTATGGAAAACCAACACCCAACTTACCCTTAGCAACCCTCTTTCGTACTCTTCCTCACATAAAATATTTTAGTTGGTTGTGGGGGCATGTTACTTACCCACTCGCGCCTGCCGCTCGTGCAGGCATGTGCTTATCTACCCCACTTGCTTTCTCTGCCACCGAGCCAATGAAATCGCGTCGCGTTTTTTGCTGACTGCCCTATCTTCTCGGTAGTGCGCGGGAATTTCCTCCTCTTTCAACCGCCTCCCAGTAGTCCACATCGTTTCACACCTTCTCCGCCTACCCCAACCTACTACAACACTCATTGGGTGTTGGGCCTTCTGGAGGACACAGAATGAATGCCTCTTTCGCGGTACTTCCATCTCAGCTACCCTCATTTCCACTCGCATCTCACGCGCACTTGCAAAATCATATTTCTGCTCTGCCATTAAAGCCTCCTAGGACGAACAAGTTTTCCATTTGCTGGATTCCACCGCCGCATTGTCTCTTCAAACTTAACACCGACGACTCAACACTGGGCAACCTGGGCCCCACAGGTATTGGTGGTGTGATACACGATTTTGCAGGTAATATCGTTTGTGCTTTTTCAGAAGCGACATGATGTAGCGCTAACAATATAGCTGAACTCGAGGGAGTGTTACTTGTGTTATAACTTTCGATTACTGCTCTAATTATCGAAATAGAATTAGAAGTTGTATATGTTTACTTGACCAGGATGCAGGACCTTACGGTCTCTGCGTCGATGAAGGCTCTGCTCCGTGACTTGCAAAGTTTAGGAGACAGGATTCCCACCCTATTTCTCTCTTGTACATACCGTGAGGCGAATTGGTTAACGGACGTGCTCGCAAAGCAGAGATCCAATCGAGCTAGTGTGGACTGCCCACAATAGCCACCTTTTTGTGCAGCCTGAGTGGCTGTCCACGCGATTTGCCATTTTTGGAGTTGTGTAATATACACTGTACATATTCGCGGTTATCCCGCAAACCCGACCCGGCACCCCGTTGTGTACTCTTTCGCCTTGACTTTGATAAATAAATAACTAGTTCGTGTTAAAAAAAAGAAACCCCGCTCAAGCAGTATAATTCAAATTTAATCTTAAACCAATCGCCAAAAGAGTTTATGATCATATTTAAACAAAATTATCATGGGCTGGCCAAACTAAAATCTATTGGTCTCATTGTTGCATTTTTGTAATTTAATATTGAATCTTGATTTCATGGTTGAACTAAAAACGTTGATATGCGATTTTTGTGTGATAAATAATTTTTGTTTATGTATAATATAATTTGTTTGTATAGTAAAGATTATAACCTAGATATGGATAGAAAATCTACATATCTTAACCGTTTTTATGTAAGAAAGAATTAAGTAATAAGTTTGTTCTTTAGTGAGGAAGGTTTAAATAATAATAAAGATAAAACAAATTAAAATTATATCGCAACTAATAACAAAATGAAAGTGTGTCGAGGGATAAATAACAGAATCAAAAGTTTAGTATCAACATGACTTTCTTTATATAATAATTAGATGACTAAGGAGCTTAAGGTCTTTTTAGCGTAAGCAATTGATTTATCAATTTTGTTAATTACAATTAATAGCAATGACCATTTTCTTTCATTGCACTTGACTGAGTTGTTGGATATTACTATCAGATTTGTAAGTAACTTTCTACTGAGTTCATTTCTATTAAAAAATTATTTTAAGCGTAATATAATTAATCCGTATGGTGAAGAAAATAATATAAATTAAAAATTAATTATATAAGGATAGAAAATATATCTCTTACTTTGTTTTTGTATAAGAGAAGATTAAGTAGCCATTTTTTTTTCCTTTAATGAGAACATTTTAATCATGGTAAATTTGGAAATTTACAATTATCACCATATTTTAATAATTAAAATAAATTTTAATACTGTGCACTAGGGGTAAATATGAAAATAAAAAAATTAGTGCAATATATGGTTTCCTTTATATAATAGTATATATTTTGTTTCAATTGTCTTTTTTTTTTCTATTTTTTTACTAAAAATAGTATACTTCATTTATTTTGTGAACCTAAAAATTCATAAGCAACCGATGAGAAAAAATCAAAATTGGTACCATAACTTGGCCACATAGCAAAAACGGTACCCTAACTTGGCATCCCTCGCAAATGGTGCCTTAAGTTTGCATTTTTCATCAAACATGATACCCTAGCGGATGAGCTTCTCAATCGCAGCCCCAAATTTACGCTTGACAACCCATTGACTAAAACATTAGGAATTTTGGCTTGCTTTTGCCTCATGAACATGATGACATTTCCTATTGGGTGTTGATGATATATACAGAGCACAATCCCTAAATACAGAGCAAAATCATGTGAAATCTCCTTTCTACTCTTCATTTAAATGATATATTAATCATGCCAAAAACAATATCTCTATCATTAAAGGAAATATTGCATGATTCTAGGTTGTATATATGATAAATCCACAAAACATGGAATTGCTGCATCTAAATTTTGATCCCTATTGATCTATCTAATTGTCTACAGAACACTATGAATAAAGAATCTTTTTTTTGATTCATTTCTAAAAATAAATTAAACTTTGATAGTAGATATAATAACATATATATTTGTGGTTCAATATAAAACTTTAAACATGTAAGTAATAAAATTAATAATTATAAAAAATAATATTTTGAATCATTTAAAACTGAGAATAAATTTCAGGTATTCACACACACACACACACACATATATATATATATATATATATTTGTTTGCTTCATCCAAAAATCGTAAGAGAAAAACGCTGCCTAAAATTTAAGAATTTTTAGTTGAGGAAACAAATTATAAATCGCTTAAAATATTAACTATTTATTTTTGTTTTAATTCCACAAACATAAATATAGATGTTTCTTGCTCTATATATTACTTGAATTCTTTACTTTTAAATTATTTGGATAACGTAATGGATAAAACTAACTTGAAATAAAATATTCACACAATTATATTCATCTCGTGATTTAGAAAAATATCTTGTACTAATCTTATTACGTTCGAGTTAAAACTAAGGAGTCAATCTTTTCATATATATGTATATATGTTTATTCAAGTGTACTTCATTTAAACAAAAAAAGAAAGAAAAAACGCTGTTTATATTTTTATTATTCAAATTTTAATTCATTGGAAAAAGCAAGCTATTGAATATATTATCTTTATATCTTTTTCTTAAACTTAGTTTAGCAAGATATATATACATATATATATATATATATAATAATCAAATGGGTATTTAAATTTCCAAAATCGTTGGTTTCCAAATGGAGGAGCAAAATATATGGAAATAAATTGGTAACATAATCATAATAAATTACAACGCGGTGAATAAACCAATTACAAAAGCTTTGACTAATTTCTTTCAAGGGCAAATTGGGTATTACAATAATTTTGCTCTGAGAATAGGGATTTTGCTCTGTATATATCATTTGTCTTTCCTATTAAACCATTATATATATAATGAATCTGAAATTTAAAACATAAATTAATTAATTCTTAAAAATAATAGTATTTCTAATAATAAAACGATGAACTTTTTATTCATATTTCTGCTCCTAATTTAAATTAAGTTAACTATTTTTTAATTTTAAGTCCATCATCTTCTCCAAACCACCCAACCTCACCACACCACTGTCACCCACCACCCAACTTCACCACACCACCGACACCCACCTTCATCTACGGCCAAACCCACTCCACCTTCAATCGGCTCCACCCAAGCAACACTTTTAGTCCATTGTCTTCTAAACTCCACTGTCGGAAAAGATGGGTTTTTATTTTTGAGAAACAGCTACGAAAGAGATCGGTACCCCGTTATTGTCGATCAGAATAATTCGACTGGAGAAATAGTGTGGTGTTGGGGGAGAAGGGAAAATCACACCATGAAGGGAATTTGGGGTCGGGCTTGAACGGTTGAGGTGAACCTTGTGAAATCGATGAGGTTGTGTGGTGAAGTTGGAGGAGGTAGAGGTGGGATGGTGTCGTCCATCTTCCGAGGTGGTACTAGAGAAGAAGAAAAATATCTTTTTTTTTTTTTTAATTTACAAATTGAATTAATGTTTCTTTAATATTTTATTAATATCTTTCATTTTGTATAATACAATTATAAATATTTTAAATTTACTAGGAATAATTTTATGGAACATTAATGCAAATCGAGAGGAAAACCTTTGTTGAAGGTATTAAAATAAATTTTTTTGGGTAAGTTCCCTTATAAATATACAAGTATTTAATTAATCTGACTATTTTTTTAAGGATATGAATATAAATTGCTAAGAATCAATTATTTTGTTTTGTAAGAATAAAATATAAGTTTCTAAAATTTATTTAATTTATTTAAAACATACAAACATTAATCTTTCTAAAGGGGCCTCACGCTTTCTATTTATTAGTTTTTTTTCTTTTTGAATTTCTCATGTCATCATGTCTATTTGGCAAACAAACAAGTCAAACTCCCTATTATTTGAGCCAACGGGTTGCCATGTGTGAATTCGACGCGGCGATTGTGCAGCCCTGCCACTGGGGTAACAAGTTTGATGAAAAATACAAACTTAAGGTACCATTTGCAAGGGGGTGCCAAGTTAGGGTACCACTTTTCCCAGCAATCGGTTCTCCAAATAAAAAAGCAACTACAACGGTTGTGGAACTTGCAAAACACAATGTCTTTGTTGCACACCTCAAATTCAAACTATTTATGTAAAAGAGCACCTTACCCCCTAAACTTTCAACCATTTTGCACCTTGCCCCCCAACTTTGCAAACGTTAGCACGTCTCCGAAGCACTTTCCGTCAAATTGTCAAGAGGGGCGTATGAAGATTCCATGGAATATTCGGTCAAATTTGACGGAAAGTACTTGGGGGCAAAGTACAACAAAATAAACCTGGAGGCAATGTGCAAAATGGTAGAAAATTTAGGTGGTAAGATGCTTTCCCCCAACTATTTATCTCTCCCTGACCTTCTACCACAAGCATGTTTGTATAAGATTTGGATTTAAATAATATATATTAATTAGCTGAATCGAACGATTCAGCTTCAATACTAGTTTACCAAGATTAATTATGTTTTTTGAATAAATGTTTTGCTTTAATTTATGTATTTAATTTATTAACTTGATTAACTGTCATCCGTATCTGCTCTAAAGGAAACTTAAAATATTGAGCCAATACAAAGAAAATTTCCATTTCATTATTATTTAATATATTATTTTTTAGAAAACTCAAAATTCTGTATAGACAATTTTAATTAAAATAAGATAGTAACATAATAAAGAGAAGAAACGGGGTTTCAATCAATTTGCAATGTCACACAACTTGCTCAGCTTTTCTTGTTTTATATGTTTAAGGGATACTTTTATAATTTTGTGATTTTTTGTGCTTTGTACAAAATAGGGAATTTGTGCAATATATTAGTCTTCTAACATAGCGAATGAATCCCTCAACCATCCGTACTAAAACCAAATCTTCCATTTTAAACTCATAATTTTTGGTTAACATTGAACAATAAGCGAAACATATTTCATGTGTGATAGCAAATGATATAGCTGAGAGCTAAAGGTCAAAGGCTATCATTTTCATCTATGGGTAAGTCAAAAATCTCACTTTTTCAATACTGCTTTCCATTTTGAAATGTCATATTTGACATTCAATAGACTTCCAAGCGTCATTGTTGCTAAAAGCAACCCTTTACATTTAAGTGCAATCGTTTTCCCAATTATTTTCAGATGAGAATTCTCTTCTAATCGATTCATGAATGCTCCTCTTTCATCAATTCCCAAAAATGCTGATCAGCATAGTTGGTAAATCATATGGAATTGAGCCAATGAGTCATGATACTGTACAAAGTGTTGTCACTATGATTTTACTTCCTTGTTGCCCGCCATTGCAAGGTAAGGATTGGATATCACATCCTCCTTAGCTTTCACTCTTTGTCATCTAGAACACGTAGAAATCTTTTACAATTAATCAATTTTGAAGCTTGATTTGAAGTGGATCAAGGTTACATACCTCACCGACACATACTTTATAATTGACTTAGTAATCCTCACTATACGTCAAAATCAACAGACATTGTAACCCAAATTCTTGGGTCAAATTCCTTATTGTCTCTGTCATCCTTGTAGACTAGTTGAGAAATGGTTGTCTTGTTAATACCAACCATACCCGCAATAGGATTCACATCAACATTTCTTTTTGGCCCATCTAAATTCTTTCCATTCAACAAAAGTTCAACAATTTCGTCCCTCTCCCTCTCTCGCCCAAACAAAAGCTCCTCATTCATTAGTGTAACTTTGACACATGGATAACCACTACCATGAGCAACCCCAAACATAGAAATCTTATCGACATTCTTTTTTGGTTGGCAAAAAAGAAACTTATTAAGAGAAATGGGTGATACAAGGGAAAGAGTACAAGAAATATTCAAAAGCCGGCGAGAAACGAAAGTGTTGAGACAGACAATCTTTCAGAAAAATGATCTTTAGCTTTGATGATCCACTTTATCTAAATAATGAATTTCATTTGCCTATCACTCATGCTTTTGTGTAGAAATACTTGAGTAGATTCTTTAACTCTTGGTTTTGTGCCAAGTTTGTAATGTGGAACAAATATATTATCTTGAGGCTAAAGCAAATATTAGAAGAAAATGTCATTGCAAGAAGCAATTGACCTCGAAAACAAAAAGATGAGATAGTTCACGCTACGAATATCGACAATAGAGGTAAAGAAAGAAGGAAACTATATGGGAAAGTTTGATAACTAAATTGCCCACTCTTGCTTTTGATGGATTTACAATGAAGACTACTATATGTAGGACTTTTTTACTTGAACAACGACTATGAATATTTTGATCCTGTGACTACAATGAAAAGTGCCCTTTTCAACTTACTAGATTAATGAGAGTAATGAGAAAGCACATCTACCACATCCACCAAATTAATGAGGATCTAAGAAGCTTCTACACGTTTTTATGTTATTACATTATTACTATTAGGGCACCTATGGCTTGGATTTATAAGCCATTTTAAGGGTTTTTTGTTGGTTAATAGTGACAATTGTTTACTAAAAAAGGAAAAAATAGTGACAATTCTTTGTTTGATTTAGAAGTATAAATCCATGATCAAATTGATTGGATCTAGATGACCTGCCCTAAATCACCGGTTTTAATCTTGCATGATCCCATGGATTGTTGAGTATTTAGTTGTGAACAAGTATTCTATATTGGTCGGAGATGAAGTATTGAACACCTTATTTAGAATAGACTCCTAAGTTAATTCTAGAATTAGTCACTGTGTTGAGCTAGGTTTATTTGGGCTTGATATATATATATATATATATATTATAAAGTCTAGTATAGACACTTGGGCACCTGGGGCCTTGGTCCATGTTTAAAGTTCAAGATTTAATAATTTTTGTATGATTATTTTTGGATATTATTTTTTAATTAGAAATAAATCAGTGAAGAGTTTACAGCCCGTGGTATTTTTATTTTGGGATAAAAGCATCAAGCCCCCTAAACTATACACGTTTTTGCGACTTGCCCCCTAAACTAAATTAATAAGCTTTTTGCCCCCTGAACTATCCTCGTCTGTTCGATTTGCCTCCTCGCCGATTCCCGCAGAATATTCCTCGGAATATTCCATTCTCGTGCGACTCACGTGAGGGTCAGAAGGGCATTCTTGGTACATGTTATGGAGTGTAAAGTTCATGCATATTCCCCCTTAAACTATGCTTCTTAGTGCGAATTGCCCCTTAAACTATGTTATCGTACCCCTTGAACTATTGTGTTGCGATTTGCACCCTGAGTTAATTTTGCACCTAAATTTACCCTTTATTCCATATTTTGGAGGATCTTTTTTTATGTCTTTTTAGTGTGTGTTTTTGTGAGTTTGCAAACATGTTATTGAGCCAATTGCATTCATAACCATTCAAACATATTATACCAAAATTCGAAGAATTCGAACATCACAACATGAAACAGACTAGTTAAATTACATTTCGATCATTAACAAACTTGTCCTTAAAATGAAAAAAAAAACTACTTGTCCTTAAACAGGTCTTCATTCCTTGAGCTATGAAGCTATGGCTTTTTCCAGGAGGTTGGTGTTGCTCCTCATCATGTATCTTTTGGTGACAGATTGAAAATCTTTTGGTATCTTTTGTCCATGAGACTGGTTCTTTGGTAGATTGAAAATCATCCGCAACTTTGTTATTGTGTGCAAGAGATCTAGAGATGGCATGACTTATGTTTGAAACATTTCCATCCCCGTCAGTAGCCAC
Source organism: Linaria vulgaris (assembly GCA_948329865.1). NCBI lineage: Eukaryota > Viridiplantae > Streptophyta > Magnoliopsida > Lamiales > Plantaginaceae > Linaria > Linaria vulgaris. The sequence goes on along the minus strand of OX415249.1, from coordinate 5,017,314 downwards.
ACTTCTTTCAGACGGTTCTCCACCTTAACAACAATTTTCAAAAAAAATCATAAAGTATTACTTCATATCATACAACTACCAGAATCTACATAACAATGATTAACACACATAAAGCGGTTGGGTTAAGATAAAACAGAATAGTCATAAGCTATAGAGATTACCAAGTGATCGACAAGAATTAAATTTTTCCATTTTCGCCGATGTTCCAATGCTTGTCTTTGATCGTGCATCTTCTTCCACCTCTTCATTCATGAACAAAACCACCGAATGTTACTAAACACAGAACCACTAACTTTCAAAAATTTCCAACATCAAATCACAATTTCTCTACATACTAGGCCAAACGAGCGTGTCAAAAGCAACAACGGCAGTCCAGTTATCTATATTAATACGGAATAGTGGCCAATACAAACCCAGTACCAGAAAATACAAGAAAAATTGATAGGAATACATACCTAGAGAGGAAATTGGCGAATTAAAATCCGAAAAACCACCAAACAGCTGAGGAGAAGCATCCACAAACTTCGCCGTCGTATCCTCTTCAACATTTCCTCCTCCTTCTCAATTCAACAAACACAACATCAACTCTCTCTCACACACTCACACGAACAAACACACAGTTACAAACATTTCTACTCTCTTTTCTCAAAAACAAAGCTGACGATTATAAAACTACATTGAGTGAAATTATTTGACCTGGTTTATTATTAGGTAGGAGCTTTGATTTCTGCGATTTTGATGAATTGAAGTGATTCGATAGAGAGTTTGGTGAAAAACCCTAATTTGTTGGGCTGTTTTTTTTTTCTAAGTGTGAAGTAGTGTGGAGTTACGTTTCGATTTACCCCCCTGAACTTAGTCCATTTTTTATTTTTTTTAATTTGTGGGAAAATAAAAAAATGGAACTGACAAAATTGGCACTAAGAAGCATAGTTTAAGGGGCAATTCGCACTAAAAAGCATAGTTTAAGGGGGAATATGCATGAACTTTACACTCCATAACATGTACCGAAAATGCCCTTCTGACCCTCACGTGAGTCACACGAGAATGGAATATTCCGAGGAATATTCGGCAAAAACTAGCGAGGGGGCAAATCGAACAGACGAGGATAGTTCAGGGGGCAAAACGCTTATTAATTTAGTTTAGGGGACTATAGTTCAGGGGGCTTGATGCTTTAATCCCTTTTATTTTTAGATTTTGTTATATTTATAATATAAAATAATCTGTGAAAGGGTGCAAATCTATCATACGGGACACAACCATTGCGAATAAACATGTTTGTTAATATATAAATTTTCGTGTTATATATAATGATATATATTTATTCACTTAACTTTATTCTTAATTTCTAAATTTCTTGTTGTATCATGGGAAGCAGATTTTCATAACATATAATGAAATATTGCTTTTAGGAAAGTGTTTTCAATTCACGCCCTTAAGGAAAATTACACATATTCAGTCTTCTACATATTTTTTATTTTCCCATTTTCTAACAATCAAAAAGCAATATCTTCAATGAAAACAGAAAAGAGTAAACTCCAGTTTCCTGAAAATGAATCCATAAAACTGGACATGGTTTAATGAAACAAACTACCCCCGTTAGCAGGACCGCATGACTTGGTTCCTGGCTTCACTTAGTCTGTTCTATATCATGGACCCGAATTTGAAGGATAATGGAGAACCCAGTGCCACCGCCATTGATGAAGAGAAGGCTAAGTTAATCACTTACCAAGCAAAGCGTGATACGAGTCAGATGTTATGTATGGACTACATTCTGAATTCTATTACAAGTAAGTTGTATGATATTTACAAAAAATATATGACACCAAAAGAAGTTTGGGATGCACTTGAAACTAAATACACGGACTTGAATTAAGGTACCGACAGATTCCTTGCTTTAAAATATTTTGAATTCTGTTTTTCTGATGATAACCTGCCTGTAATAGTAGACAGACTTGTATTATGTTGTATTATTTAGGTTAAGTTATTATTTAGTCATGTACGTAAATACCTTTTGTAATCTCTTTATGCACTCTTGGTGTGACGACCGCGCCCCACGAGCTATGCTCCGATCTGAGTTGGTTCAGTGGTGGCCAATCACTTTACCAATGCATACTAAAGCGCAACTCATAGGAAGGGGTCTCACTTGTTCAGGATCAAAACCATACAGGTTTTACAAAATATATTTTAATATATACAACGGAAGTCTTGGTATTACAAAAAGTGTGACTATTTAAATGGTTATGCACTAGAGACAAAACACGAATATTTCAAAGTACACGCTTGAACAATTATTCGCTTGATCCATGCTGCCATGTTGATTTTATCCTAAGGAATGGACAGAAGAAACGAGGGATAAGTCGTTAATGACTTAGTGAGATTCATATAAAATAACTGGTAATGCAAGAATTAATTATGACTTACTGGATACACTTCGAGGAGTGATCTTACTGGTAGAAACAATTCAACTGGACAATTTGTTGTAGCAATGGTATTGAAATTTTAATAGAATAGTTAATGAACTTGTGCTTAACAATAAACAAATCCAGCCTTGTGACTTATAATATTCTACCTTATACCTCCCGACGAGGAGCGACCTCGCAAACAATCAAGAGACATGCTCGAGTACATGTCAATCCAGCACACGAGTTACAGCCAACTCCTGACTACAAGCGGCGCTTAGATAGATGGGTATCAAGCGAAATTACTTAAACCGACAGTCCTTACTGCCGAGCAGTAACTCGACTCAACCCCTGGGCCCAGCTTCCCAAGGGCGTCCCAATGGGTATAACAGATAAACAAATAAGCTAGTAAACCGGATAATATCTGTTACTCCTTGAGCTACATATCCCGAACATAGTTCGTTGCTCTTTGCACAGTTCGAGAACTAGAAGATGATATTAAAATATCGGAGAATTACCATGATTATGAAACAATATGATAAATAGTAAATGATTGGATACGATTTAACAATGAGTAAGAAAATCATGTTATGAGATGAGATGCAAAACGGGATTATGATAAAATATAGGTTGTTCGAGGTTTGCTAATGGAGTAGTGGCTTTTCTGTCCAAGTTCCTCAGGGCTGGATGCCAAACGGGGCTAGAAAAAATCAGAAATGGAACCTCAGCTTAACTCGTAGGGGAACCTTGATGCCGTTAATTAATTCGTCAAACCCTTAACAAATTTAAATAATATTAATCAAATGAATTTATAATTCACCACAATAAACATATGTACTATTCAACTTTCGTGTTGATAAAATTTGAAGAAGGTCTTGTTAAAAAAGGTAGCTTATACTAATTTAAGTAAATAGCACATATCATTGATGAAAATCTTACGCGATAAACTTTGATGTCGTAAGGTTAAGTTAAATATAAAATATACTTTGTATACGTAATTTGTATCTCAAAATTTATCTTAAGCAACAATATATTTATAATTATAATTGTAGTTATTATTTTTCTAATGTTAGAAAATCATTTCAAATGGTAAGTATACAATAATACAAGTATGGTATGATAAACTATTTAATTTTATGCACAATAAACCTTCAAAATATATTACTTAACTGATTTATGGAAAATTATTCTTTAAGCCTCTAGTACATCCAAAAATCTCAGGAATCATGACATCAAACAATTACCTTATGAAGCAATCTATTAAATTGTATAACTTAGTTAATATTATTTTATTTCAAGATTATCTTAAATTACATAACATTTTATAACTTATAAAAATATTAATACGTAAACCTAATCAAGCTAAGTGATCAAAGAATGTTTAAGTTACGATACATAATCCTATAAGAGGATTAGACCTCAAAAGTATATGGTAATCTTATTAAATTTATGTAAGGATATGTTAAACATGATAATTATACTATTTATATACTACTGAAAAATCTCAAAAATATTAATTCGTGAATACAAATCATATTAAAGTGATTCTAATGATTGTTGTATTTTATAAGAGTCATGTGTGAGTTATCAATCATGGAATTATGATGATTGTTTTCAACCATAAACAAAGAACTTAAAGTACGTAAAATAAGCTGAAAATCGTCGTAGTTTTGAGTTTACCTTTCACTGGATATCCAAATGAACTTTATTTTTAAATATTTTTGTGGCAACTGATCCTTAAAATCACTAGGAACATGTGTACCCGAATGAGAAGGAAAATTCAAAGGTTTGCTATGCTAAATGATTCTTGGAAACATAGAACCTATTTTCGAATTTTCAAACAATAGTCTACGGTTTAGGAATTTTGACCTTTTAAATCACATTATTTGAAAAACAAATTTCTTCATATAAAAGTTAGAGGACATCATGAGGAGTATTCAACCATTGGCCTTGATCAAAAATGATTTTTCTACAATTAGTTATGATTTTTCTAAGGTGCAGGGTGGAATGGATAATTTCAGCGCAATAAAAGTTTGAGGTATTTTCGGGTAGAAAATGATGAAATAAGAACTTGGGATGATTATTTTCCTGAACGTAGACTCACTAACTTAGAGATTCATAGGAAGAAATAAGGAAAAACCGAAATGATTTTGGGTGTGAAAATTGTTGGAAGAAAGCCTACCATTTATAGTAAAAAAAAATCATGTTAAAATACTTTTAATTAAGGTACCACTTTGATTATTTTATAATAAATCACAAAAAATCTGAATTTAATCATGCTCTTAAGGATGTCATGGCTTACCTCATCAGATGTCATGGCTTACTTCATTAATTGGTTAATTGCATATCAAGTCCCTCAATTATTTATAATTAAAATTCAAATAGGTATAATTAGATTTCTTTGTTACATACATATTTACTTATGTAATATTTCTAGGTAATTCAATCAACTTGGTTAATATTTGAAATTGAAATATTTGTTTTAGGATTAGAGACATGTAAATATAATAAAAGACTAACTTTTAAGTCGAGGGGCTCAAATGAAAATTTTTCTAAACATTTAGGGTGAAAAATGGAAATTTTCAAAAGTTCAAGGACTAAAGTATAAATTTATTTTCTTCCAAATTTTTGGGGCATTACACTTGGTGATTAACTAAATCATTCATTCACTCATATTTACTATAACTCTAATATGGTATCAAGAGACCTAATTCTCTAACAAGGCTCTCTTTAATCCAATGTCGTCGTCGCCCACCACCTCCTCCGCCGACGTTGATGCTACGTCCGACGAAACTTCTGGTGCCACTCTGTCCTCATCTACCTTACCTCTTGTACTACCCTTCAACGGCCAGCCTATTTTGATGAACTCAGACCAAATTCCTCTTCGCCTCACAAGCAAAAATTATCTGTCATGGCGATGCCAGATCCACCGCCTTCTCTAAGGGTATGGGCTTTTCGGTTATGTTGATGGCACTCTTCTGTGCCCTAAGATGGGTGACACAAACGATTTTCTCACCTATCGTCAAATTATTGTAGGTCTACAGTACCTCATTCCCACACATCTGGACATAGGGTTCTTTGTGAATTGTCTTGCTCAACGCATGCCAACACCGGATTTGGCAAATTGGGTTGCCCTCAAGTGTGTCCTTTGCTACCTTAAGGGCACACTATCCCACGGTATTGTACTTTGCTGTGACTTCATCCTCACCCTCATGGCCTATTCTGATTTGAATTGGGGTGGAGATACACTACATGGTACTTCGACCTCGACATACCTTATTTTATTAGGTTTCAATCCTATCTCATGGTCCTCTCGCAAGTAGAAAGCTGTGACTCGCTCGTCCACGAAGGTAGAGTACCGTGCTCTCACCTCGATTTCTGCTGAGGTTTGATGACTCCAAGATCTTTTATGGAGATTGTCCTGTCACTTCGGCCCATTCCCACTGTTCGTTGTGATAGTATGGGAGCACTTCGCTTATCACTACATCACTCGCGTATGAAACACATCTCCATTGATCTATACTTTGTTCGTGATTTTGTAAGTAAGGGGCTATCGAGCGTCTCCTATGTAAATATTCTTGATCAGTTGGCTGATATTCTCACTAAGCCTCTTGCTCGCTCCCGCTTTGAGCTTATTCGTTCTAACTTTCTGTTGCTAATGACACATCAACTTTGCGGGGGTGTTTTAGATAGACTTGTATTATGTTATATTGTTTAGGTTAAGTTATTATTTAGTCATGTACGTAAATACCCTTCGTAATCTCTTTACGTACTCTTGGTGATTAATGAAACCATTCATTTACTCACATTTACTATAACTCTTATATGGTATCAAGAAACCTAATTCTCTAACGAAGTTCTCTTCAATCCAATGTCGTCGTCGTCCACCTCCTCCTCTACCGTTGATGTCACGTCCGATGGAACTTTTGGTGCAACTTCGGCCTCGTTCGTCCTACCGATCATTATGCCTTGAAATAGGCCGGTTATTCCGATCAACTCAAACCAAATTCCCATTCGCCTCACTGGTACAACTATCCATTAGAATCATCAAACACATCACATAAATACTTGTCAAATTTCAAAATTAAATCATCATCAAAAAGCTGGTTGATGCTGATGAGATTAGCCTTTAGACCATCCACCAACAGAACCTCAGTGAGGTGAGGAAATCCATCCACATTGAGAACCCCTTTCCCTATAATATTTCCTTTGCTTCCTCCACCATATGTAAAAGTACCAGTGAACACAGGTACAATTTCCATGAGATCTGCTTTGTTACCTGTCATATGTCTTGAACAACCACTGTTAAAGTACTAGTCACCAGTAAGAGTATGTGTAGCTGAGAACACTACATTACAAACAATCTTTATTTTACGAGACCAGAGTTTATTCTTTTGAAAACTGTTGTTTTGTTCCCAATTGTTGCCTCGGAATGTTGAGCCAACATTAGAGCGACCTAGTGTTATCCCAACACCCGATGCAACATTGCTACTGTAGTTATATTATTCACAAAACTTTCTGTACTTATGGCAGTATAATTTTAAGTGACCAGGCTGGAAACAGTATTGACACATGTAAGTTACCTTCTTAGACTGTTTAGTATGAGCATTATTTCTGTTAGAACCAGCCTTTATAAAGCCAGAAATGATATTCTCATCTCTGTCTGGCCTCTCTTGGTATCTTAGACCTGTAGTCCCATCGTTTCTAATGTTCAGTGCTTCATCCAGCATGCTCGTGCTAGAGTTCCATTTGGCAATGGTTCTCTCTGCCTCTTCCAGCTTTATCTCCATCTTTTCTATTTGGAACTCCTTTTTGGTGAGGTACTTCTCTCCAGTTCGGTTATAGTTTCATTCAAGAAACTGTTCTCCTTGATGAGCTCTTTTTCTCTTTTTATGATTTTCTTTACCTCATCAAGCAGTTCTCTATAGACAACTTTCAGCTCCTCAACCACCTTGTCTTGATCCATTTCCTCTTCAAGGAAGTATTCTTCATTTAGATCTACAAATCCACCAAAAAAAACAAAGTTAGAATGTTCCTCATATTCGTTTATGTCAGAAATAAGACATTGAGGGTTAGGAATATAGGCATCATCCTCCCAGTTATCAAAATATTCTTTCTGGTCCTCTGGTTCTGTTTGAGTGTTGTGCAAACATCCATTTGATCTGGTGTTATCCTGACACTCTGTCCAATTGACTTGGGCAGACATAACTGCTTGTGAATCTCTTCCGACACCTGTTCTTCTGGTAGTTCCTCCAAACCTGTCTCATCATCAATATCATCTATGCATACCCAGTTAGAGCTACCTTGGTTCTGAAGGTGTTAGCACAATCATACGACAAATGACCAAAACCTTTACATTGAAAACATTGAAGCTCTTTCAGTTTCTTAGTGTCACTCTTAGTAGGTTTTTTGAAAGAATACGTGACCATTTTACTGGAAAACTTCCTCTTAGATTAGGAGGTACATTCTTCTCTTTTCTGACTCTATCATTCAAAGCAATTTGATTGAACTTCTTTACTACAGAACCTAGGTAGGCACTGATTTCAGTTTCATCATCTACTTCTTTTTAAATGGCTTTTAGAGCAAGACCTCTGTGTTTTGTAGTTGGTTCTGAATTCATTTCATATTCTTTTAGTACATTCATAAGAGTGTGAAAGTTAGGTGATGACATGTGTCTGGCTTCTTGCATAGCAATCTTTTTAACCTCAAACCTGGGGGACAGAGTTCTCATAGCTTTGTAAACAAGTTGTTTATTAGTTAGAGGGTCACCTAGACTCTGACATTCATTAGATAGGTCCATTAGTTTTGCAAAGTATGAAGTAACATACTCATCATCACCCATCCTAATGCTTTCAAATTTTTGTAAAGTAATTTGAAGTCTAGCTTCTTTAACACTGGCATCTCCCTCACAATGAATTTGTAGGAGCAACTAGGCTTGCTTTGCAGTTGTACACAATTGCACTAACCTGAACATATGTGGATCAATCCAGCTGAATATGGCATTCAGTGATTTCTCATTGTTGGTTGCTTCCATGACTTCTGCTTGAGTCCAGTCAGCTTCAGGTTTCAGGTGTACATCCTTGTCATCGTCTTTGGCCGTCATTGGTGGAGTGTAGCCATCAATGGGTGATTTCCATGCCCTGAGATCCAAGGATTTGATGTATTGTCTTAGCCAGATCTTCCAATAGGCATAATTTGTCCCATCCAGCACTGGTAACATGTTGTTAGTATTGGGGTTCGCATTAGCCATAATATGGTACCAAATCCAAATACCAATGGATTAGGTGCTTGGCTCTGACGCCAATTGTAAATTTATGGACCGGGATTGGTACCCTTTTGTTATGATTCATACATTGTGTGTACACTAAGTGTTGTGCCAACACTGATTGTATTCGGTGTTGTCCCAAACACTCGTTGTAGAGTAATTTTTCCGCGGAATAAAGAACACAATGAGATGAATTTTAAGAAGGTTATATGAATATAACCTGCCGAGCCTTACAGCCAAATAATCACTAAATGTTAATTCAATGATTTTACCAAATACAACTGAGTAGGAACCCAATCCTGACGCTAACTAACCTATCCATTAGTTTAGCTAGATAAAACTCAGTTAAAGCAAGACCAACTAAATACAAGAATTACTTCTCTACTTTTTAGAACTTAATTCTAGTCTTGTTGTTGTTCTTGATGTCGAGCACACCTCTTTATAGGATTTGATCGTCCGTGAGCAATGGCATGATAGACACGAGTTGTTGATTGCTCTCTTGTCTCTTAGATAACTCTAGGATCTTCTTCAGCATTATCTTCATAAGATCTTCAACTCTTATCTTCAAGATCTTCTTCAAATCTTTAGCTTTTATCTTCTCGTTCCTTAGCAGCGTTCTTCACGTTCCTTGATTCTCTGAAATAATCACAAATAACCACAACCGTGGAACTAGGTGTGTTTACAAATAAAGGTAAAATAATATATTTAATATAATTAAATCAGTTAGTGCAGAGTTGAATTCAGTGTTGTGCCAATACTGTGATCCTGAGTGTTGTCCCAACACTCTATGTCCACACTTGCGCTTTCATAGCATCGAAACCTACTAGACTTAATATTCCATCTAACACAAACAACTGCGATGATGGATCTGTAGTCCCATCATAATTAGGCATTTTTAGGATATGCTACCCCCTTCCTAGAACCACACTTCATAGCTCCTCACAAAAAGGTGAGGGTTCAACACCATGTTGTCATTCCAATTATAACCAATTGGTCTCCTTCTGTCTTTCTCGTATCTTGGTGAAGTAAACTCACGAGGAGCCTGATATCGCTCCCTTCTCTCCAAGCTATGGTGATGTCTATCATGCCTCTCCGTTCTTTCACTATGACTTCCTCTACGAACTATATCATTTGAGTTCACTTCATCATCTATGTCCACCTGCCTTTCGCGTGGCTCGGGAGTTCTTCTCTCATTCTCAAGCCATGGTTCGGCCACATGCCTTAATAGAGCGGACATTATAAGAGGCTTGGCGGGTCTCCCTAAGTGAGCATGAGATCACAACTTCCTCCCTATCTATGTTCCGACGGGCTATTCCGTCCGATCGGTGATCATGTGATCGCGAGTTCTGCACCTGTTGCTCGCTCCTTCATTGAAGTCTAGGTTGGGCCACAGGCACAGTAGTAGGCCCGAGCGGTTTGTTGATTCTCAACTAATGCAAAAAAAATTTGACCCTCTGTTGTATGAGCCGTAAAAGTTTCGTCTCCATTTTCTACCACCTCCACACGACTTTAAGGGCCTGGTGGCTGGTTGGTGGCAATAGTATGAGCCCTGGTGCTTATAGCCATGTTTGACTGGTCACGCGCGTTTCTCCCTCAGTGCCTTTATTGGTTTCCCACAAACGACGCCATAGATGTGGGGTAATTTTGTCTGTTGACTTGTCACTCCGTGTCATACTAACTCGAGCTCCTTACTAGGCCCAATCTAGCTTTGAGTTCGGAAACCTGCACTAGGCGGGGGCTGACCCCATGAAAACACTTCGATGCCTAGTAATGGGTCTATAATGCCAATTATAGGCCTCGAAACGTCAAAATATGCTGAAATATAACGGGCTAAAATGTTATAAATGGGCTGAAATCAACTTCAACTCGAATCACTTGTTTCAACTCAAATTCAGTTGGACTCGAATCACTTGATTCAACTCGAATTGCCTGTTTCAACTCGAATCAATGGAACTCATATGACTTGCTTTAACACAAATCACTTTATCTTACTTAGAAAAATTGTACCTCGATAATGAGGATTAGCCGAGTATTTATATGCTTAACTAGTCTTTAATTATCGGAGTGGGCCACGCTGGTCCCCAACCTTTGCGGGTTAATTTGTTGGCCCAACTCGAATGGCCTTCAACTCAAATAGCATGCTTCAACTCGAATGACATGTTTCAACTTGAATGGCCTCAACTCGAATGACATGTTCCAACTCGAATGGTCTCAACTCAAATGATATGTCTCAACTCGAATGATATGTTTCAACTCGAATGGCATCTTTCAACTCTAACCGCTCTTCAACTCGGATGGCTTTCAACTCCTTATTGGGCTAATGAGTCGAATTAGGCCCAAAGGTGGAATTAGAGCCCAATTCGGCTTGTTTGCCAAAATTTTGAAATTTTTTATATCTATTGAGATGCCACATGTTGCGCATGTATTTGTCTTGTATAATTTTGTATAACAATACATCGGAATTATAAGTGAATGATTTTATTTATCACAAATTGTGGTATATATACAATGAACAACAATCTAAAAAGGGATGATGCACAACTAGATACAAGGATGGTATATGCGTACGATACGTATATATTTAATTTTCAAATACCAAACTAGTGGCAATTTAAACAAAAGATTTTGATCTTATTCAAGGCAAATAAATATCAGACGACTTTCAAGAATACATATATGTATAATATATATAACACTACATATTTCTAATATCACACTAATATTTAACAAAAGGCTTCTAAAAAGTAAAAACATATGACTTTATTTGGGCCGAATATTTTACTTATAGGTAACATTACATAATGGGAGATTCTAATTATATTAATATGGAGGTCAAATAATATAACACTGGGTTGGGTCGACCCTTCCCTAATTCGAGGAATAAGGGGAGAATTTAGATAAAAAGAATAAGGACTTGATCTTTTTTTTTTGTTTAACTTTTTGGAGAAAGTATTCTTCTCTCTTTTACAAGAAAAAAAGGGTTTTATATAGATAAATAGGTGTCGCTCATAGCTAGGTCTCCTCGAATGGTGGTGGACGTGTGATCAAATGGGAATCTGACAGGTGTCCTGAGCTGACGTAAACCTCAAGGGAGGTATAAGAATTTTATTTCGACTATTACAAGCGTTGCTTTGGAAAACTCAAAAGAGACTTTAATGTGATGCCACTCTTAGTTTCTCGACGGCTGGATTAGACGTATTGATAGGGCCTAATTATGACGAATTAGGATCTCTGGACGTGGTGCGACCTTTGGAGTCTGATCAGGTACGTGCCTCTTTAGAAAGCGATTCATCTTTAGACGGGAGTTAAATGACACCGTTTCACCACCTATAAAAAGGGTGTCCCGCCATGATATCTTCATATTGCAAAAAGACAAATCAACTATTCTTTTCTGAGCTTCTTCCTTCTTCGTTCATAGCTTCATTCAGTTCTGCTTTTTTCTTGTGAGACTTCATGGCTTCTAACACTTCAGCTCCGGTGATTTCATTTGTGATGGGAGAGAATTTTGGGGGATACGCCAGACATTAGGGTGATGTCATCCGGGGTTGGAGGGGGAGTTCCTAAGCAAGGCAGTCGTCATGAATCGTCTTCTTGGCGGCAAAGAGGAGCAAAAGTCAAATCTGAGCATATTCCGATGGGGTGACATTCCTTCTGCTGTTTCTGCAAAATTCATGTAGGATAAATTTAAGGAGTATGCACCGGATGCCTCGATGGTAGATCTTAGGGTTCATATTTCTTCTGAGCGGGCCAATGGGCCTTTAGTAGGGTACGTGACCGTATACAAGGTGCAACTCAAGGCTGGCTTACAAGCGTTGATCCATTATTTCTTTTGCAGCGTCTTCCGGGCGTGCGAGCTGTCTTCTAGTCAGGTAGCGCCTAATGACTATACTTGCTTAGCCTACTTCATTTTTGTATGCTTGATAAAGGGTGGTGGTGTGCTCAGTGTTGTACGAGGTGAGTCTTTTCCCTCGGGAGCCCCTTTCTATTACTTCACCCCTCATAAGGCCCAGTTTCGGGTCTTGTGCAACACCTCATCCTCATTTGGGTATTGGAAACCTTGTTACTTCTTTGTTCGCCCCTTGGGAGCAGCGTGAATAATTCCCTATGTGTGGCAGCAAAGCCCTCTGGCTCAAGACTCTAAACATTTAGAGGCGGTGGTGCAAAAGATGTACCCGAGGGGTTTTTCTGCACTATGTATGATACCTCGAAGTTCTTGGATCTTAAGGTGCTCGACTTATTTTACAAGAGCAGCAGTCTCTCTTTGGTGAGCCGACCCTTGGAGGCTTCCGCAAGTGGACTCCGATATAATTTGTAAGTTTTATGAGGGCTTTGTTTTTTCTTTATTTTTTGCGTCGTGGTGCTCGGACTTAGGTTTTGTGGTTGGCTTGTATGTTTTGGATCTAGGTGCTCGTATCGAGGTGGAGTTGTTGAAGCAAGAAATCGTTGGAGTTGTTGAAGCAAGAAAGTAGTAAGGATTCAACGTATAAGGAGAATCATGAGGACAAGGGTGGAGAGACTCCGGAAGAAGAAGCGGTTTGCGCTTCATCGGGCGGCACTTCAGCGTTCTCTGGAGGAAACATTCACGGAGGCCCATCAGTCTAGTTTTCCGGGCATTGCAAAGAAATCAAATATCCCAAGCTCAACCTAAATGGTAGAGCAAAGACATGCACGGACCGATGGGAGAGAAAGTTTGACTAAGTCAGCCTAGAAATGAAACATGCCAAGTTCAACATAAATGGTAGAGCAAAGGTATGCAGGAACCGTGGGGGAGAGAAAATTTGACTGGTGTCCTCATGGCAGTTCCATTTTGACATTTGGTGCAACAATTGCAGTGAGTTGTGTTTCACTTATCTCTTTATTCAATTCTTGGCAAAGTTCATTTTGTTGATTACAACAGTTCTACTTAATTTCTTTAGACATACATGATTTTGCCGAAACGAGTCAAATGGGGAGATTGTTAGGACCAATGTTATTTCTACATAAATAAATTGGAGATTATGTTGACCCTGTTATGGAAATTATTTAAATCAATGTCAATTGATTTAATAAAACAAATTAAGTGAGATATAATTTCCATTAATTGAATGAAATCTTTGATTGTCTTATTTAAGAATTCAATTTTTGGAATTTTATCTTCTTTGCAGTTCAAATGTTTCATTGTTTTATTATTGTGATAATCTTAAAGAAGAAAATTATCCTTGTGATTGACTTGCCCTTTAGATTTTGATGTAATTGACTTTTCTTATTGTGTTGCATATCTATCCTAAAATATGTTGATTGGTTATCTGTTGGAAAGTATTCAATGTTTGTTTATGCAGGAAAGTCATGTTACTTTCGAACAGTGAATTTGTCAGTTGCGACGTCATCCACACAGCTCAGCTTCAACAACGTAAATCAACATCTTTGGTGAAATAGAATATTTGCTTGATTTTATATTCTGGAAATCATGTTCAAAGGGAAAATGATTTTTATTTAGAAAGAAATATGATCATTAAGGAAAGATTTTTCATCAAATATCTTTTGTTGTGATATAGAAAGTCATATATTTTTATATGGAATATAAATTTGAGATATTTTTCTTAACCTTTAAAGATAGGCTTTTAAGATCTTCCAAGATTATCTTTGTTTGATTCAATCTCCTTATTATGTATCTAGACATATTTAATAGGAATGTACATTGGATATATTCACATTTATTTTGCAGAATATATTAGATATGAAAAAAAGATATGCGTGGATTGCAACTGGAGATAGGCAAAACTTATCAGATAAGGAAAGAAGATCAGCGAGGATTGCAACTGGAGATTCGCAGAGATTCTATCTATGCCTATATAAGGAGAAGACTCGAGGCCTTAGAGGAGCTTTGAGCGATAATTTGTTGTCATTCATCTTGTATCGAGTCAAAGTATTTTATTGAGAGAACTTCTTGTCAAAGGAACTTTAAGCTACCTTGAAGTTCTCATACTCAAAAGGAGTATATCGAATACAGTTAATGCTTATGTGTTGAATGAGTAAAATAGAGGCAGTCTAGTTTACTTTGGAGTAAATCCTAATATTGTAATTCCTAAGTGTAGCGATGGAATTCCGAGTCCTTAAAATAAGAAACAAGAAAAAATCAATACAAATAAACTTTATATGAATTTAAACAAACATGAGTTACCATCTCTATTATTCTCTAATTCTTTTCCACAAGAACAACGATCTTGAATGATTAAAGACTTGTGGTGGAAATCTTTAATTCGATCTTCACCGAAATGGTTTGTGTTAACAAATTTGGATCTTCACCGAAATGGTCCGTGGCTCAGAAGCTAATGGTATTATGAAGATAATGATATTACGAGAATATTCCTTCCTTTATTCACTAAAATCCACTCAAAGGTTCTTGTTTGTGATTGTGAGTAATATCTGAGCCTGCCTTTCAATAATGAGATCACCTCCCTTTATATAGAGTTTTTTAGGGACATGTGTCGTTGTGCATGTGTTTAGTAAAGTAAATGTGTCGCAATATGGGTAAGGGATAAGATAAGATATATCTTTGATCTACTAAGCGCTGACTAGGATGATCTTTGTTTTTTTCGAGAGCTCCTCGGGTTTCCGATAGGTTGATTTCTCTGTTTTTCGAAGGACTGGATCTTCGGGCTTCCGATAGGTTGCTTTCTCTGGTTTCTTCTTTCTGAGGGAATGGATCTTCGGGCTTCCGATAGGTTGCTTTCTCTGGTTTCTGCTTTCCGAGGGACTGGATCTTCGGGCTTCCGATAGGTTGCTTTCTCTGGTCTCTGCTTTCCGAGGGACTGGATCTTCGGGGAAGGTTCGATATGTGATCTGGGCTGTTCTTCCGATGACGTCGTAGTTCCGACAGTAGTTTATTCTTAGGTTGTCTCTTCTGGGTGTGTCCTCCGATGGATGATTTTGTTCGTGGCGTGGACTCCGATGGATCCTTTGATTGTCATAGGACAATGTTCTCGTGCCTAGGTCCTCGTAGTATGGATTCTAATGACCTTAGTTCTTTAATAAGGCATTGCTCTTTGAGTTTGACCTTTGGGATTGGTGCTCCGATGGGTTTTGTGCTTCTATAAGACATTGTTCTTCACTTTCGGCCCTCGGGATAGGTGTTCCGAGGGGCTTTGGATTATGGAGTGTTCAGCAAGGAAGTATTCTCGTAGGTTCTGGGACTCGGAGGTCCACTGTGGTCCTACTTAGCGCATTGATGGATATCGGAGTCGCGCAGGTCCATCGGGGTTTACTCTATTTTCGATGGCGCGTTGATATCTTATTTTTAACTTATCTTGACTTTCCAAGGGACGCTTAGGTGCCTCTTCGAGTGCCCTTTCTCGCCTCTTCGGTCAGTGACCTAGGGGGTAGGTAACATCCAAGGGGCCTCCTCATCGGGAGTGGGTACTCCTCATCGGAAGTACACGTGCCAATAGTTTTGTCCATATATTAATCCCTGTATTTAGGACTAATATTCTCTTTAATCTTATATTTATTTTTCACGGTTAACACTAGGCCCCCCAAATTTCGATCGCCCTCGTAGAGGTGAAGGAAATTTTATTTCGTGGCCTTTGTGAGGCAAGGGGCTTTTTCTTATTCTTCCCTTCGTCATTTTCAATTTTCGGTAATTTTACGAGGGGGGTAGGTATATACTTATAGATATTGTATACGGAAATTACCTCATTACCCTCGGGGGTATTGTCCTCGGGTGAGCAGCATCGAGGCACTTTAAATGCGGGAACCGTTGCTGGGGTAACGGCTCGTTCCGTTGAAGGTGTAACAGCTTGCATCCGACCGTTGGGTCGTTAAAATCCTATTCATCCGACCGTTGATAGATTTTAACGGCTAGTTGGACTGGGCGTGAGGCACGCGTCAGGCGAGTGGGTGACGTGGGACGTGGCATACGCTCCACGTCTTTAATGGGGTTGGCTATAAATATGCTTCATCCGTACTCTTTCTCCTCATTCTTCATTCTCCAATTTTTCAATCTTCTCATATCTTTCTAGCAAAACTCTCTCTGCTCTCTTCCCAATCTCACGAAATTTCTCAAACTTTATTCGCACTCACTTCTAAATTCTCTTCTTAACCACGATGGCATCTTCTGCAGCTACTGATCCCGTCACCACCGCTTCCGCCTCGGGAGCCGTGGCTTTCACTTCTAAACCGATTCACCGGCGGTTACTGGTGGTATTGCTACAGGTGGTCCTGCTGCTGGTACTCGTAAGAGAAAGGGGGATACTTCTACGGCGGCGGAGGTGGGTAGTGTTGTGCCCTCTAAGAAGGCTAGGGTTTCGAAATCAAAAAAGCCCATTACTCGCAGTTTTAAGAAGGTGAAGGGAATTCCGAGTACTGCTACTCGAGAGCAGGTGTCTACTTTGTTCAAGAACTTGGGGGCCTTCAACAAGAACATGACACTCCAGATTCCGACAAAGGATGAGAGGGCGTGTAGTCCTCCCGAGGGCTGGCTTACAATCTATTTTGCCCAGATGAAGTACGGGTGGCGATCTTTTATGCCTCCCTTCTTTTGTGGGGTTTTTAAGGCGTGCGACATAAGTCGAGTCAATTGACCCCGAACGGATTCGCCGCCTTATGTATTTTTGTGTTCTGGTGCCATGTGAATGGCTTGAGTTGCAACGTTGACCGCTTCTTCTCCATCTTTGACATGGTGATCTCGCCTGGGGGGTTCCCCTTTTATCACTTCCGCCATCGAGATACAGCCAAGAATTCCACGAAGAAGATTATGGAGGGGACACTTAGCTCCCACAGTACTTGGAAGGATAAGTACTTTTTCGTGCAGCCTGAGAAAGGGAAGTGGGATATGCCCTTCGACTGGAGAGAGGGTGAAGCTCCAGTGTATATTTTGGATTTAGAGGTAAGCTTATCTCCGATAATATCATAGAAGGCTTTAATGGAGTCGGATGACTTCATGGTGTTGTACGAGATGTCAGGGCTACATTATGTAGTGTTTACCGATGCTGCCATTGAAAAGTCATTGTCTTTAACCTCCGATGCGCTAGTCCCTTTTGGTAAGTAACTATGCTTTAGCTTTTGTCCTTTCCTTTAGGCGATGGTAGGTTTAATAGATACTTATTGGTTTTCTTGTAATGCAGGGGAGATTTTGGCGAATTATTATTTGCGTAAAGGCCCTTTTGGCCCTACTCCGAGTAGTCGGAAGAAGTCAAAAGTTCCCAGGACTTCTTCTACCCGTTCTTAGAGTGGCACTTCTGACGCTCCCGAGGAGGAGGATCCTGCTGATGAGGAGGTCGATACTCCCAAGGATATAGACATGCATCCGAGGGAGGGAGTGGCGGAGGAGGATCATTCGCCCTTTATCATTGGGGCAAATGGCATAATCTATGACGTCGTCACCCTGGCTTCGGTGAACCCTCAGACGGCTATGGTGTTGGCGCAGGCCTCGGCATCTAATACAGTGAGTTCTCCGAGGGGTTCAGAGGAGGGACTCGCATCAGAGGGGGGTCCTTCTCCGAAAGCTGTTGGGGGGAGCGCGTGCTGGACCTGGTGATACTCTCCTCCGAAGATCCATCGCCATCCCTTCTCACGAAGCCCGAGCTCTCCCCCGGCGCCTTCGGTGATTCTCGAGTCCTCGGAGAGGACAACTTCCGAGCCTCTTTTCTTCGGTAAGTCCTCGGTGGTTCTTCTGTCCTTACATGTACATAACTTTTTTTCATTCTCGTACTAAGATTCCTCTTTTGGTTTAGATATCGTAGATAAGGGGAAGGCTCCGATGGTGGAAGGGGAAGGGGCTTCTTTTTCTGGTAATTAACCGTCGCCCCCCTCTTTTTACTTTTATTTATGCCCGTTATTATTCGATGGCTTCCCTTGATCTATCCTTCCCCCTTATATATATCTTTTTTTTTATAGGAGAGGAGTTATTAGCACAACTTTTTTGGCCCGATTCAGAGGCTTCCTTGGGCGACTCCGAGGATATTCCCGAGGAGTTTAACGCGCGCTCAGATGATATGGACGTGAAGATAGAGCTTCTGAGCTCACTTCTCGGGGAGGCGGGTCCTCCTGCTGCTACTGAAGCTCATTGGGCCCTGTTTACCGATGCGGACGTTGTTACTCCCACTTCGGGGACCCTGCCTCCGAGGAGCCATATCCCCGTAACTCTTTCTCCGAGGGGTCTTACTTTCCAGACGCCTATAGCTTCTCGTGGGTTGGAAGACTTTCCCTCGATGCAAACTCTAGAGGGAGCTTTTCAAGAGATCCTCCATTTCTTCGCCTCTTCCAATGCGACCCCTGCGGATGGGATTCATTTTATGCACACAACCTTAATTGGATGGCTCTTATGGTAAGCTCCACTTCTTTACTTTTTTCTTTCTGTTCATCCTTTGTTTTTCGCGTAATCGGTTTTAGGTCCTTATGTTTATCTTTCTTTATCGTAGGTCGGGAAGACTCGGGACGCAGCTGCTACAATATATCAAAGGTACCAGAGAGAGGGAGATGAAGTGAAACTCCTTCGAGCTCAAGTGGCGTCTCTTCTCTCCAAGAGCAATGAGAATCAGCTGGAGATGGATGTGCTTCGGACGAAGATGTCCGACTACGACTTCCGATGGACAGAGGACCAGAAGCAGAAGAAGGACTTGCAATTCTCGGTGAGGCATTTTCAATCCTCATACGAGGAGCTGGAAGCCTTGGAGAAGGCTTCTAAGGTCCGAATTGCCCTTCTTGAGAAGGAATTGGAAGTGGGTCGGGCAAGGGAGGCTGAACTCCATGAGTTGCTGGGCAAGGCCATGGACATTGCCGAGTCGGGCGAGGAGAAATTGACCAGGGCCGTTTCTTCCGAGGAGGTGCAAGCAAAGGTAGATGCAGCGGTCCGGTTCGCTCAGCAAAAGACTCTGCGGCAACATGCGGAGTCCTCCGATAGGCAACAACGAGATCTCTCGACAGGCCACATGTTATGGGGCTATCTGGAATGTGCTAAAGTGGCGCGGACGTTGGTGCGGTCGGATGTGGACTTTCCTAAGTCCTTCGATATCCGTAAACAGAAGAAGCCCACTTTTGAGGAGGTTCGCACTATTTCCGAGAGTTTCAGCGGTCTGTTATCTCCTCAAGTTTCTCTAGCGCCTTCCCCGATGCGATCAGTGAGTGGCCTAAGTCCGAGGCCCAGTGGCTCTGGGGGGATACTGTCGCCACCCTCTCGTCTAGCTCAGACAACAGTACCCTCAGAGGGGACTACTTCTTCGCCTTCGGCTCCACACCCTCCGACCACTGAGGCTTAGTTTCAGGATTTTCTTTCCTTGCTTTTAGTTTAATTTTCGAATTTTCAGATTTTCGTACTTAGGATTTATCTTCCGAGAATGTAAAGGTTTTCCGAGGACTTCTCGGTTCTGGAATGAGAATGAATCAGTTTTAGCCTTTCATTCTTTTGTTCTTACTTTATTTAGTCTTTTATCAATAAACAACTATAATTGCCTGGCTTTCTCATTAACGTTTGGGATAAGTATTGGTTATATTTTTTTTGGCTAAGTTATTTTCTTTAGCATGAGGTGTCTTCTTGCATGATATCTTACCTTTAATAGGGATATCACTGGACACGTAGCATTATTCATTAAATAACTTAGACAGCTCAGGCTTTAATCCCTTTTGTTAATGAAATAAGCGGAGGCATATATATAGGTGCTTAGGTGAGTGTTTTTATACTCACTTCAAAAATTTACTCTTCACACCTAAAGTGTTCGACTTTTATAAAATTGAAGTTTGTTCGTCGTTCTCGCAAAGTTTAGTAAAGTTTAGTAAGGAAGAATAAATTACTTACCTCAGCATAATGATGCCTCCTTATTTTAAGCAAGGCGGGTTAGTTTCCTCTCGTAATTCGCCTCAGAATTCTGCTCGGAATCCCTTTTTATTGCTAGGGGTTCGCCAGGCTTCCTCGGAGAGTTCCTCCCATGGATCGCGGGGTAGAGTTGGTGAGCATCGGGCGGCCGTCGTGGGGAGTAATCCTACGAGGGGGCGTCTAGGCCTTCTCGCATAGATCCTCATCGGATGGATCACATTCGTGGAGTGTTAATGAGTCGGGAGCCTTACTCTCTCATTGATGTGTGCTCCGCGTTTCACATACTTCCGCAGAATCCCTCAAGGTTATTGGGCCGAGGGCGTGTTGGTTCCGCCGTGGGTAACGAATATGGGGAGTCTATCATGACTCTTTTTGCCGAGTATAATTTAGATTTTGATAAGTACGACATCATTATACCACATCCCGAGCAGAGGGCATACGACCCTTCCTCGGGTTACCTAACCGTTTATCATGAACAGATGCGGTGTGGGATGCGGGTGCTTTTTCACCATTTTCTCCAGACTCTTTTTCGGTATTGGCAAATATGCCCAAATCAGCTGACACCCAACTCTTACCGCCACTTAGTTGGGTATATTTTGTGTTGTGAACTCTTGAACCTTCCGATGTCTTCTTATCGGGTGGGAGCAATATTTATCTTACGCCCCTGTTCGGGTGGTACCCTATTTTTTAGCTTGGCCTATTGGGACAATAGTAAGGCTTTCATTCATGTATCCAATTCTTGCTCTAATAGAAGGGATTGGAGGCGAGGGTTTTTCTTTGTTCGTCCGAAGGGCGTATCGGCTAATTTGCGGGGGGTACCACTCTGATGGGGCTTGGGATAAGTTACTCCCAATGCCGCGACTTTAAGGAGAGAAGGGGAGGCGTTACCCGATACCGGGTTGTTTTCCGGTACTTACGATGTAAATAGTTTGCTGGAGTTTCTCGATACACTAATTATGGCGGACTTGCAAGAGAGGGAATAAATATTCAATCTCCCACATCAGCCTCTTTATAGCAATTTCTTTTTTCGTAAGTTCGTTTCTTCATTCTTCGACTGTATACGTTCTTTACGCTTTTGGACTTATTGTGTGCTCGAGCTTCTAATAGGTACGAAGATGGAAATATTTGCTATTAATCCCTTTGACGAGGCTTTTTAGGGCAAATGGTGGATGGTGGTTATACCTTGTCGGAGAAGGAAAGCTCCGACCGCTTGAGCTACGAGGTAGTGACAGGTCCTTCTCTGGAGGGGAGGAATCTAGGGGCTTTGCCTATTGCAGCCCCCCCAGTGGATGTTTTGGCCCCGGTGGTGGAAGATCCGATAGTTACGCTTTCTCGGATGGATTTTCCAATGGCGCCGTTGGCGTCAAGTTCTCCTCTTCGGGGAGATACGAGTGTTGTGTATGGGGTAGAGGAAGGTTCACTTTCTCCGATTACTAGCAGTCCTCAGTCGCTCGGAGATAGCCCTGGTCGGGTTCCCGCGTCGCCCCTCGAGGGGAATTCTTTACTTGGGGAGTCCCAACCCCTTGGAAGCGGGGGTGGTCTTCCTTAAGCCCCATCGGCGACCAGCTTTTGCTGCAATTTTTTGAGCGGTTTGCTAAATGCGACCGATTGCGAGCTAATGAAGACTATTCCTTTGGCTAGTCTTCAAGAGTTATACTGCAAAGACTTGCGCGAGGTATCATATTACTTACATCATTTAATACTAACCTTTGCATGCTCCTCGTGGCTCTGAACTTATCTTCTGCAGATCTATATGGTGCTGAATGCCATCGGATCCAGGGGGAATCCTCTTCGGATACGGATTTAGTGTATCGTCGTAGGGATGAATTGGAGCAAGGTTTGCTAGATGGGAAAGAAGAGATTTCCCACTTGAAGGCGGATCGGGAGACTGCTCAAGATGCTCATGTTGGGATCCTGCAGGCTGAGTGGGACAAGTCGTGGGATCTAGAGCGACGCTTGGTCTTAGAGAAGGCCCGTGTATTAGGTCTGGAGGAAAGGTTATGGGAGTTGAGAGAGCAGGTTCGTTCCTCCGATGAGCAACTACTACACGTCACGAGGGAGCGAGACGCGGTTAACCAGAGGGTGTTGGAGATGACCCGCACCTACTAGGTGGCTTTGGTTGTGGCTCGAGTTTAGGCTGTTTTGGGCATCGCGGGTCCATCGGTTCTTCATGATTCTTTGCAGCAAGAGATGCGTGACTTAGTCCGCATTGGGTATCGGTTCTGCCAAGATGCTGTGCAAGCTTTGCCAGAGTTTTCTTCGGGCCTGGCTGTTCCGGTGCTTAACATTCTCTAGGTATTTCCGGAGGCTTCTCCAACGGAGGGTTTGGTCGTGTTACTAGATGATCCCTTTAATTTGTCCGCGGAGCAACGCCGTCGCATAATCAGGGAGGGAAAGCGTCCAATGGGGGGGCGCTTGGTTTGTATAAGGATAATATTGATGATATAAGGGCCTTTGTGTAGGATATAGTCCGAGATACCTATGGTGTGTAAGTTTGTTGTTTGTATTAGATGGCCCTTCGGGTTAGGTTGCAAAGATGACTTATATAAGGTCATCGTTATGTCGGGAAACTATATCTCCCTTTTTATTGTAATGGAACCATCTGTATATAAACAACTTTTATTTATGTACAAACTGTTGTATTACATTACGTGTAATACTTTCTAAGGTTGAGTGCGTTCTAGGTGTTATGGAGTATTGCGCCTTCGGAGTTGGCAAGAAGATAGGTTGCGGGTCCGACAATTCCCGCTATCTTATAGGGTCCTTCCCATCGGGGATCGAGCTTTCCCAGGTTCTTGGAGGCTCCGACCCGTTTTAACACCAAGTCCCCAACTTGAAAGGTTCTGGGTTTTACCTTACTGTTGTAGTATCTTGACATCCGGGCCTTGTATTCTTCAATTCGGACGCCCGCTCGCGTTCTTTCTTCTTCGAGGAGATCAAGGGCAAAGGGTAAGTTGGAGTTGTTAGCAACTTCTTTGTATTCTTTTACTCGCCAGCTTTCTATTGAAACTTCCGAGGGTACAACAGCTTTGCAACCATATGCCAGGCTGAAGGGGGTTTCTCCCGTGGCGCCCCCCTGCATTGTCCGATAAGCCCACAATATGCCTGGTATCTTCTCAACCCACTTAGCCTTGTGCCAATCTAGTCGGGCTTCGATGTTCTTATAAAGAGTTTGGTTGGTCCTTTCTACCTGCCCGTTCGCTTGGGGATATCCCACTGAGCCAAAATGATGCTTAATCTCCCAGTGGTCACACCACTTCTCTAACTCTTGGCTCGTGAACTGCAACCCGTTGTCGCTTACCAAGTTCTGAGGGATGCCGAACTGCCACAGGATGTTCCTCTATAGGAAGTTGATGACCGCGCCCGCGGTGACTCGGGCTAGGGGTTCCGCCTCCACCCATTTGGTGAAGTAGTCGACTGCTACTAGCAGGAACTTCTTCTGATGGGCATCGGGAATAAGAGGGCCCACTATGTCTACACTCCATCGAGAGAAGGGGCATGGGGTCAAATGGGGTTCCCATGAGACAGCGGGCTGGTGGATCCGGGGGGCGTAGGCTTGGCATGGTTTGCACCTTTTGGCATGGCTCTTGCGATCTCTAGCCATCGTGAGCCAATAATAGCCTTGTCGAGTTAGGTGTCCGGCCATGCGTTCGCCGCCGGTGTCACTACCGCAAGTCCTTTCGTGGGTTTCTACTAGGATGAGTTGAGCTTCTTCTTCATTCAGGCATCGGGCGTGAGGGCATGAGTAGGTCCTTCGAAATAGTACTCCATCCTTGAGGAAGTACCGCATGGTCATCTTGGACATTATTCATTGTACTGCTTTGTCAGTGGAGTAACCCTTGGGATCTTGTAAGTACGCTTTGATCGGGGTTATCCAACTGGACCGGGGGCCCGTAGTGGCATTAACCTTTTTGCCTTTGAATTTCTCGGATTCGGCAACATGGAGTAGGGTGATCCTTCGGGTATGGACGACGACCGTTTGTGTGGCCATTTTAGATAAAGCGTCCGCCTCTTGGTTCTCTTTCTAGGGAATTTGGATTACCTTGTATTCATCGAACCATCCTTGCCTTTGATGAACTGTCCAGAGGTAATCCTACATCCTTTCTTCCTTAGCTTCATACGAGCCGTTGACTTGTTGCACGATTAGCTGAGAATCGCTATCAACAAGTACTCTTTGGATCCCGCCTTCCCTAGCGAGCCTCATCCCGATAAGTAGGGATTTGTACTCCGCTTCATTGTTAGATATGGGATAGTCGATTCGGACCGCAAAGTGTAGCACCTCGTCATTCATTTCTTTATTTACTAACACTATTCCCGCTCCTCCATGTGTGCTTACGGAGGAACCATCCACATAAAAGTGCCATATGGGCGCCTTTTTTTTGTCTCCAATGCCCGTCATTTCCGTCACAAAGTCCGCCAAGACCCGTGCTTTGATTGAGGGTCTCGGGGCATAGGAGATATCATACTCTGTGAGTTCTACAACCCATTTTATTAACCTTCCCGACGACTTGGGTTTGTTGAGGATTGCCCGCAACGGGTGCTTGGTTAGGACAATGATCGGGTGGGAGAGGAAGTACGGGCGTAGCTTCCGGGCGGTAGTGACCAAAGTTAAGACAAGTTCTGACATACCTTCTTACTAATATGTCTGGATGGTCCGCCTTCCCACGAGAAGAGGTGGTCGAATTCTTTTAGGATCGAAGTCAACCGGGCTTCTATCTCAGGTTCCATGTTCGTGCCCATCTTGACTATCTTCTCGGGTGCTCCCTTCCACGAGTTGGACCATCTTAAGCTCTTCCACGGGTTGAACCCGTGCTACTTCCTTTTTGCGTTTCTTGTTGCAGCCAAGGGTAGGTTCGCCCTCCTCGGGGGGAAGGGAGTTCATGCGGTATTCTCTAGCCTTGGCTTGACTTCCTCGGACTTCTCCGATACCTGAGAAAGTGGGGAACTTTACCTTAAGATGAAGGGTAGAAGGGATAGCTTCAAAGGCGCGGATGGAAGGTCTTCCACATATAGCGTTGTACGTCCTTGACGAAGCTTCCACCACCCTAAATTTGGAGGGTTCCGTCCTTTGAAGGACTCCTTCTCCCCATGACATCAGAAGGATCACAGTTCCGAGGGTATTACAAGCATCTCCTGAAAAACCTACTAGCGGTACCTCAGCCCCTTCTAGCTGTTCTTTATTCAACACCATGGCGAGATAAGTGGACAAGAATAAGACGTCCACGGAGCTACCCGTATCGATGAGAATTCGTTGAATTTCAAATTCGTGTGTTAACGGGTTTGGAATTACGACCTAAATAACTGAATTATTTATTTGGGTTGGAATGCCTTTGCCCGTGGTTCAAAAATTAAGCGCTATTTAACAGGAGAGGAAAACTGACAAGAACATTCCTTCCTTTTATTCACTATGATCCACTCTCTTTTCCGAGTCGATTTGCGTATTTCCGAGTCTATACGTGTGTTGTTCCTTAATTCTCCGACATCTCTTTTCTTTCCCTTCTTCCTCTGTTTATATAGAGTTTTTAGGGACAAGTGTCGTTATGCATGTTTTTACAGGTGTCGCTATGCATGTGGTGGTGTTCTACACGTGTTACAATGTTCATTTAACCAATAAGATAACGTGTTTATCTTAAGTGCTGACTGTATCTTTTCTTCTTCCGAGGGCTTTGGTCTTCTTTATGATAAGGGGTAGACTGCCTTCTTTGCTTCCGAGAGCTCATTGTTTCAAATGGTGACTCGAGGGCCGAGTCTGAGTGTTCTCTTAGTGACAGTGCTTCTCCGAGAGGTGTGTATTCTGGAGTGAGTGTTTCAGGATATTCTCCGAGGGGGTGTTCGTTCAAGGGTTGATCTCCGAAAGGTTTTTAGCTATCGTGGGTAGTTGTTTTCTTTCTCCGAGTGCCCGGAGAGTGTTGTTCTGTAGTTGTTGCGTTATTGTGAAGTTCTGACCTCTGGGTTGGTCGACAGGGGTAGTGTTCCGAGAGCATTTGTGTTGGGAGTGCATAGCAAGGAAGTACTGGGGTAGTGTTCCGACAGCGTTTGTGTTGGGAGTGCATAGCAAGGAAGTGTTTTTGTCAAGGTTCTGGGACTCTGTTGGTTTCTGATAGCTCCAGTGGGCTTTGATAGATTGGTTCTTTTAGCTCATCCTTTCCGAGAGTTCATATCTCTTGGAGAGGCAGAATGAGTGGGGCGGAGTGTTTGTCCGATGCTGAGGTAGTTCCGATAGCGGTTAGTCTGTGAAAGACTTTCTTTGGAAGGGTATCCCGATAGGTGCCTGCCTTAATTACCGATTCCGCCTATTAGGTACGACTTTGCTGCATTATAGGACGTTTGGAGATGTGCTCCGAGGGATACTTGAGGCGTGATACCTATATTGTGAATGCAGATCGCATAATCATATAATAATATACCTGGTAATTCCAGTAATTGATTTATTGTTTATTTCAAGAAGGTGAATTATCATCCTGTTAACAAACCCCCCCAGTTTTTAGTGAAGTTGGTCATTATGACTGCACTAGAAACTTAATAGGTTAAAGGGTACGAGGGCTCGGGTATCGTAGATTTTGTCAGGTATACTGGGAATGTTTCACAAGGCCTCGTAGAACTCTTCAGGGATGTCGTAAACACTCGTCAGTGACATTTATGTTTTGTTCGACATTTCCCTCGTTTTTGGCATTACCTTTAAAAAGGCGAGGAGTATCGTGGTTACTCTCTCCGAGTGATTCCCGTCGTATTCTGAAATGTGCCCTCGTTAGATCATTATCGGGGCGTTTAATTATATTTTAAAGTTAGGGCATTTACTTAACTGCGATTTAAATGCAGTTAATGGTGATTTTAATGCCACGTTTGCGTATGGTGCGGAGACCGAAGCATTTCTGACCGTTCGTGTTTTTGAAATCGAGGAGACGTGACAATTAAAGGCACTAAGCACGACTTTTAATCGTGGGATGCGAGTGGGTTTAGTGGTCATTTAAGGCATTTATTGGGAGTAGGGTTTATAAAGCTTCTTCTTTCCTAATTAACCTCACTTGCAATCTTTGAGCGAAAAAATTTTCTTCTCTGCAAAAGCATTCTCTGATTTTTTAAGAAGTCTCTACAATGGCGTCACAATCTAATACTAACCTAGTGTCGGCCGCTTCCGGTACCGGAGGGGCAGCGGGGGAGACATTTCTGACTTCTCGACAGAGGAGTGCAGTGGTGGCGGGGGCGAGCAGCAGTGGTGGTGCCGGAAAAGTGAAGAAATTGAAGAAGAAGGCCGATAAGGGTGGTGTTCCGCAGGCTACCCAGAAGGTGGGTGACACAGCTAGCACCGCCACGGAGAAGGAAGTCCGAAATCTATTTATTGAGTACGGCGCGTCTGGCGGTAACGTGGAGGTGATGGTGCCGGAGGCCCACCACCGGGGTGATTCTCCTCCGCCGGGGCACCTGACGGTGTACTATCCACAAATAAACGCGGGATTGCGCTCTTTTTTCCCGCTCTTCTACTGTGATATTTTTAATCACTGTAATCTCTGCCCTAGCCAACTCACTCCTAACTCTTTCACGGCGTTGGCTCTTTTTGTCTTTTGGTGTCTGGTGAGAGGCATCGAATGCACGAGAGACAGGTTTTTTG
Organism: Linaria vulgaris; assembly: GCA_948329865.1. Lineage (NCBI taxonomy): Eukaryota > Viridiplantae > Streptophyta > Magnoliopsida > Lamiales > Plantaginaceae > Linaria > Linaria vulgaris. The sequence continues at coordinate 4,989,253 of OX415249.1, read as the reverse complement.
CTGTTTTTGAGTTGAAGCCATTTCCGGGGGGAGGTCCTTTCTACTGTTTCACCCATCGGGATAAGGATGACCGGATCTCCGAGGGCAACATCACCTCCCACAGTTCATGGAAAAACAAGTTTTTCTTCATATGTCCTGCTGAGGGAGAATGGGACATACCCCTGACTTGGAGGGAGCCCACCCTTCCCGAGAGAGTGATGGATGATACCCTGATGTTCTCACCGGTATTCTCCGCGAAGCCCTTGGTGGAGTCGAAGGATTTTATTCGCCTCTATCGGACCGCTGGATTGAGACACATTCATCCTTTAGACAAAATCAAGACTCCCCTGGCTGTTCCCGAGGAGCTCTTCGATACCTTCGGTAAGTACTTACCTCCCTTATAGCACATGTGTTTCTTTCTATCTTATCTAATTTGTAACCATCTTTGTAGTGAATGTTCTACGCCCGTTCATGGTGGAGAACGAGGACGTAGTAACCAAGAAGGGGAAGTCTACCCTATGAGAGGATGAAGCCTTTGGTTCTGCGGAGGGTGAGGATGAGCAAGGGGGGACTCCTTTAAAGGTTGCTACAGTCACGTCCCGGTCGTCTAGCGGGACTTCCGATACCCCTGAGGAAGCGGGGTTAGGCGTGACTTCCGCCGATGCAGGCCCTGCGGGGGTATTTGTCATAGGGGGTGGGGAGGACGAGTTTGGGATAGAGGGGATGACTTTATCGCCCCCCGGTGTTATCAGTATACCCTCCTCCTCGGAGTTATCGGGGGATTCTGCTTATGCACTACTGTCGACTCCTCCCAAAGGTATGTGTTTCTCCCTAGTCTTTAAACAGCATTGAACAGTATACACTTCTTCTATTTATATGGGAATCTGCTCTAGATAGACGAAGGGATAGCTTTACTTAGAAACATTTCTTATTTCGCAGGAGGTGACGACCTTTTTGGTCTAGAAGGGGGGTCGTTTCCCTCGGATCCCGCCCCTCCACCAACTTTTGATACAATGAGTCTACTGGATGAGATTCTGGCTGCGGGTCCCCCCGCTTACGAGTGCTCCTGCTCCGAGATCACTCGCGGCCATCCAGTCCGATAGCCCTGTAGTCACTCAGGTTCCACTGTGGGGGGGAGTACTTCCAGGGAGGCCCTCGTCTTCTAATGCCTCGGTCCCAGGACGAGAGCCTAGCTCGGAAGATGCCCAGGTGGCTCTCGAGACTGTCACTCGATACTTAACAGCTGCCAATTCCTTGCTAGCGGACGGGTGGCAATTCGTTCGAGCTTGTATCAACAATGTGGCTATGTTGGTAAGTTTTTATTTATCTAATTCGTTTAAGATCCTGTGTCGGGATCTTTATTCTTTTGTTTTGCTTTCTTAGGCACCTAAAATGCTTCCTCTTCTGTTACTCGAGGTCGAGAAGCTGCAAAAACTGGCAAGCGCAGCTGATGAGAAGTCTCGGAAGCTAGAGGCGGAGAACAAGGATATCCGGGAAAGAATGGGGAAGTATAACGAGGCGTGGGCCATGCTTACACAACAAAACCACGACTTGAGGGGGGGAGAATAAGCAGCTCCACTCTTCTGTAAAGGAGATGGAGGCCTCCGGGCTTGTACTGATAGACAGGGTGACCTCCCTCGAAGAGGAAAAAGTTGCTTGGGAGACCAGGCAAAAGGAGTTAGAGCGGGATCTGTCCCAGGCATTGGGCAAGGTGGACACTCTTAACGAGAAGTTGTCACGGGCTATGGTTCTGGGGGGCATCACTTCCGAGGAGGTGCAGCAAAGGGTGGATGTTGCGGTTAAGCAAGCTCGGGAGGACGCCACTGCTCACGTGAAGGAACTGTACATCAGTAAGCACCAAGGGTACTTAGCAGGATCTGCTATGTGGGGGTCCCTACAATGCTTCGGGCAGATGCGCAGTAAGGTGGCTCCTAATTTAGATCCGCGGGTAGTCAATATCGTGGAGATGCAGAGGCCTACCCTGGAGCAAGCCTACGACCTTTTCAAAAAGTGTAGCTCTCAACTTCCTCCCTCCTCCTCTTCCCCGACTCGGGTGCCCTTGGCAGTGGTACTTCCGCGGCCCTCGGTGCACGCCCCTCTCCGAGTGGGGGTCCAGGCTGTCTCCTCTGGCGTTCCTCCTCCTGCAAGTGCTCCGGTTCTTCATTCCCCAATTGAGCCAGCTCCTGTCTCCTCGAGTGCTCTACCCCCCAGTCTTAGGGGTTTTTAACTCGTTTTTTCTCTTAAGGACTTGTACTTTTTATTATTATGTTTATGTGTAATGGTACTTTTATCTTTTGTTTGGAATGAAACATTTCTTATTTGGAACGAAACTTTTTTCCCGTGTTAATAGTCACATAAATTTTCAGCATATTCTGGATACTTGGTCCCTTTCCTTTAATTGTAGAATTTTAAGATTGAGTTTACAGAAATGAGATAGCATCTCACTTTTACTGGCCAAACAACTTTCTTACCATAGCGTGTCTATTCGCAGTGCAAGTTTGGGAAAATATACTTTCCTAAATAGGAGTATCCCCTGACACGCCCTCGTAGCCTTTTATAGTATGCTTTGGGCAACTCAACTTAATTCGGTTATTCGAGGAAAGGGTCCTAAGTATATATAGATGCTTAGAGTTTAGTGAATATTTTCACGTCCTTTCAAAGAATCATTCCAATAGAATTGTTTATATCCTCATCACTTTTAATTATGTAGACTTTCGGAAAGCCTTTGGTGAGAGAGTAACTACCCTCGAAGATACTCTCCGAGGTAACTGGACTATGTCTTCCCCTCTTCCCACAGGTTTTGTACCGACTCCGCGCAAGTATTTAGAGAATCTTACGATTTTTCACGAGATATCCAAAATCGGAATCGAACTACAAATAATAAAGGAAGGATACTTATCTTTGGTGCGTATCGTTCCATTGCTGTAGCACCTGCTTTCCCTTTTGGTTGTGGCAACGATCCTACGAACCTGCTAAAGGGTTTAATGACCGCGAGAGTAAATTCTACCTGATTGATATCGCTTTTGAACGCTCTTGATGGCGAATCTCGATTTGCGTATTTCCGAGTCTATACGTGTGTTGTTCCTTAATTCTCCGACCTCTCTTTTCTTTCCCTTCTTCCTCTGTTTATATAGAGTTTTTAGGGACAGGTGTCGTTATGCATGTTTTTACAAGTGTCTCTATGCATGTGGTGGTGTTCTACATGTGTTACAATGTTCATTTAACCAATAAGATAAGGTGTTTATCTTAAGTGCTGACTGTATCTTTTCTTCTTCCGAGGGCTTTGGTCTTCTTTATGATAAGGGGTATACTGGCTTCTTTGCTTATGAGAGCTCATTGTTTCTAATGGTGACTCGAGGGCCGAGTCTGAGTGTTCTCTTAGTGACAGTGCTTCTCTGAGAGGTGTGTATTCTGGAGTGAGTGTTTCAGGATATTCTCCGAGGGGGTGTTCGTTCAAGGGTTGATCTCCGAGAGGTTTTTAGCTATCGTGGGTAGTTGTTTTCTTTCTCCGAGTGCCCGAAGAGTGTTTTTTTATAGGTGTTGCGTTATTGTGAAGTTCTGACCTCTGGGTTGGTCGACAGGGGTAGTGTTCCGAGAGCATTTGTGTTGGGAGTGCATAGCAAGGAAGTACTGGGGTAGTGTTCCGAGAGCGTTTGTGTTGGGAGTGCATAGCAAGGAAGTGTTTTTGTCAAGGTTGTGGGACTCTGTTGGTTTCCGATAGCTCCAGTGGGCTTTGATAGATTGGTTCTTTTAGCTCATCCTTTCCGAGAGTTCATATCTCTTGAAGAGGCAAAATGAGTGGGGCGGAGTGTTTGTCCGATGCTGAGGTAGTTCCGATAGTGGTTAGTCTGTGAAAGACTTTCTTCGGAAGGGTATCCCGATAGGTGCCTGCCTTAATTACCGATTCCGCCTATTAGGTACGACTTTGCTCCATTATAGGACGTTTGGAGATGTGCTCCGAGGGATACTTGAGGCGTGATACCTGTATCGTGAATGCAGATCGCATAATCATATAATAATATACCTGGTAATTCCAGTAATTGATTTATTGTTTATTTCAAGCAGGTGAATTATCATCCTGTTAACACCGTGAATCGTAGCTTCGATTACCAGGGGATCCTCGTGGGGGTATATCACACCCTTTAAGTCTTCGGGCCCAAAAGTGATATTAGGTAGCCTCGCTCCTTGAACGGAGCATATGGGGAGCCCTTGTTCCACTCGCCTTGCTTCTTTCAAGTATTTCTTCTTTTTGCCTTGGGGTGTCATCGAGAGGTCTCCTCCCTCTATCATGCTAATTGTTCGCCCTGACGGGGTGTTATCTTCGTATGTCTCGGGAGGAGGGGGCAAATTTTGTTGCCCCGTGGTTTTCTCTCGTGACTTTCGTTGGTGTTCCGCGATCTTTTCTCGAGACCGTCGGCTAGGGGCACCCTCCTCTTCTTCTAGTTCTTCTCGTGACCTTTTTCCACACCTTCTGCTTAGGCTCTTCGGGATTGTTTGCCTTTAGATAGTTTTTCAAGTATTCTGCCTCTAGGAGGCGAAGGATTTCCCTTTGTAAAGTGGTGCATTCCTCGGTAGTATGCCCATAGGTTTTATGGAATTTACAATACTTACCCGTGCTTTTTTCCCTATCGGGGAATCTGGTCTGCCTAGGCTAGCGTAACTCTTCATTGGCCCTCATCGCATTAAGTATTTCTATGGGGGCAACAGTCATCGCGGGTAGGGGCACGGGCCGAAGAAACTTCTTGACCGCCCCGCCCTCGTCTTTGCGCTGGGACGGTTTCCCTTTGTTACTCTTTTCTTTGGTTTTTGCTTCCCGCTCGGCGCGTTCGTGATGTTCATTATCATCATTCTCCATACGCCTCTTCGTGCCTTCAACTTCCTCCATTAGGATGTAGGTTTCAGCTTGCTGCATGAGCTCATTCATATCTGTAACATGGTTTCCCATTAGGTATCAGAAAAATTCGCCCGCTCGGAGTCCTTGGGTAAGTATGTCAGCTAAGTTGGTGGTGCTAACATTCGGGACATCTAACGCTTCATTAGTGAAGCGCTTTATGTATCCTCGCAAGGGTTCGTTCTTCTGTTGCTTGACGGTAAAGAGGTGTGTGGCCGATTTAGGGTATCGGCGATTACAAGCAAATTGCCTCACGAATAAGTGGGCCAGTCGGTCAAAGCTATCGATGGAGCTAGGTGGAAGGTGGGTAAACCACGCTTGCGCTCGACCTCCGAGGGTAACAGAAAATACACGGCAAATGACATAGTTCGGGGCGGAATTAAGGTCCATTCCGACCAGATATTGGTGTATATGGTCTTGTTTATCTTTTCCATCCGCCTCTCCAGTATACAAAGGAACGTTAACAAGCCGCATCCACGAGGGGACGGAGGCTAGGGCGATCTCCGGGATAAAGGGGGAGGTCTTGAAGGTAGGATCTTCCTTGGGGCCCATAGTTTTCTTGAGGTCGCCCATTTCCTTTCGGAGGCCATCAAGAATTCCCCATAGGGTTTGATCTTCACCCGAGGAAGGGAGCAGCTTGTGGTGGTCTAAGGAGAATGGCCCTTCCCCATGTTTACCCGCCCTCGGTATTCCTCGGTAGTCGTGGCGCATCTGGGCATCCTGCGGAGGTACACGGTGCTAGGAGTCAGAGGTAGGGCTCCATCTTGCCCAGGGCCGGTCCTCTTCCGCATGGTGGGTTCTCTGGCGGAGGGATTCGGAGGATATATCGCGAGGGTTCTCAAACTCCCTTGGGATTCTCCGGGCCCTAGATGCCACGAGTCTCTCGAAGACGGCACGAGGAACATTGATGAACTCCCTTCCATTGGACTGGCGGTCCGACAAGGTTTCTTTCGAGTCTCCTTGTTGAGTTTGACGACTTTCGCTGTAGAATAGATTCTCCATAATAGGCATCGCTTTACTGAACACGCTCGAGGACGGATCTTATGGCGTTCCCACAGACGACACCATTTTGTTAACAAGTTTGGAATTATACCTTAATTAACTGATTTATTTTGGGTTGGAACGCCTTTGTCCGTGGCTCATAAGCTAATGGTATTATGAAGATAATGATATTACGAGAATATTCCTTCCTTTATTCACTGAAAACCACTCAACGGTTCTTGTTTGTGATTGTGAGTAATAAATTGAGCCTGCCTTTCAATAATGAGATCACCTCCCTTTATATAAAGTGTTTTAGGGACATGTGTCGTTGTGCATGTGTTTAGTAAAGTACATATGTCACAATATGGGTAAGGGGATAAGATAAGATATATCTTTGATCTACTAAGCGCTGACTAGGATGATCTTTGTTTTTTTCGAGAGCTCCTCTGGTTTTTGATAGGTTGCTTTCTCTGCTTTTCGAGAGACTGGATCTTCGGGCTTCCGATAGGTTGCTTTCTCTAGTTTCTGCTTTCCGAGGGACTGGGTCTTCGGGCTTCTAATAGGTTGCTTTCTCTGGTCTCTGCTTTCCGAGGGACTGGATCTTCGGGGAAAGTTCGATATATGATCTGGGCTGTTCTTTCGATGACGTCGTAGTTCCGACAGAAGTTTATTCTTGGGTTATCTCTTCTGGGTTTGTCCTCCGATGGATGATTTTGTTTGTGGCGTGGACTCCGATGGCTCATTTGTTTGTCATAGGACAATGTTCTCGTGCCTAGGTCCTCGTAGTATGGATTCCGATGACCTTCGTGCTTTAATAAGGCATTGCTTTTCGGGTTTGGTCTTCGGGATTGGTGCTCCGATGGGTTTTGTGCTTCTATAAGACATTGTTCTTCACTTTCGGCCCTCGTGATAGGTGTTCTGAGGGGCTTTGGATTATGGAGTGTTCAGTAAGGAAGTATTCTCGTTGGTTCTGGGACTCGGAGGTCCGTTGTGGTCCTGCTTGGCGCATTGCTGGATATCGAAGTCGCGCGGGTCCATCGGGGTTTACTCTTTTTCCGATGTCGCGTTGATATCTTATTTTTAATTTATCTTGACTTTCCAAGGGACACTTAGGTGCCTCTTCGGGTGCCCTTTCTCGCCTCTTCGGGTCAGTGACCGAGGGGGTAGGTAACATCCGGGAGGCCTCCTTATCGGGAGTGGGTACTCCTCATTGGAAGTACACGTGACAATAGTTTTGTCCATATATTAATCCATGTATTTAGGACTAATATTCTCTTTAATCTTATATTTATTTTTCACGGTTAACAGTTTGGATTTGGAGAAACGTTAATTCGAGAGTACTTGGACGTGATCTCAAATTGAACGGTGATTTGATTTGAGGATTGGTGGAGTTGGTATGATCTTCGTCTCCAGATCTTTGAATTTGTAGGATTTTGATTTTTCTTGAATGGATTTTATTCTTCAAAAACTGTTTATCGAGGGTCGTAGGACTTGGTCTCGAATTAAACCGAGTTTTTGACTTGAAGATGGATGAAGAACGACATGAATTTGATTTGGATTTTTCAGATATGTTGAAGATTTTATCTTCTTGGTAGAGACACGATCTTCAAAAACGAATTTTGGATGAAATCGAGGTTTGATGGCGGATCAAAAGGAACTCTTTACGAAGAACACCTTGAATATTGTTGAAGAATACCTTTGTAGATGGCTGAGCTTGGTGGAGAGGATTTGGTGAACTTCCTTGCTCTGAATGCTTGAATGTTTAATTGTGTTTTTCTTCTTAAAGAACACCTCTATTTATAATTGTGGAAAGAACTTCAATCAGAATCTATTGATGAGATGAATGGTTGTGATCGCGTCTACAATTACTTGATTTGAGACTTGGTGCGAAGTTCTTTCCTTGTCTTGAGACTTAATGTTGAAGTATCTTCCTTTCTTGAAAATTAATGAATATATTTATTTTAATCCTTGAATATTAGGATAAAATAATATATATTTTATATTTCTTGCATCTTAAGACTTACAATCATTTAATTAAATTAGACACAAAACTAATGCGTCCACAAATTGTGTTGAGTCATAATTTGGGCGCATACCCCGTGGAGTAGTAGGATCATTTGGACCAAACCACGTTAAAAATCTTGTGTTCTTTACTGTTTTCGTATAATTGTTACAACTGTCCACAATTACAGTGGTAAAATTCTTTTCAAATATTAAAGAACTAAAATCTCTATTGCTTTCGTATACGGTTATAATTGTTCCTACTTATAACTGTATCCGTTTTACAATTAATATGGATCCAAGATCTTACATGCCATGAGTGTGAAAAAAGAATAAAAACTTGAAATACAACTACGAAGAAAGGTATGAAAGAAGACAAAAGAGAAAAAAAAGGAAAAATAATAAACGAGTCCCCTGCCTCTCTCACCCTTCTCAGTTATTACAAACATAAATGATCAATTTACTTAGTAGGAATAAGATTAGTGGCGTATCCGGGAATTTCTTGTCGGGAGGCCTAAACTTTTTCTGAACGAGCAATAATTTAAACAATAAATTTTGGAAGAATTAAGAGGCAAAAAACTCGAAAAGACACATGAGGAAACTATTACCTCGAATCTATTTTGGGCTTTTGAAGAAAATAAGGTTGGCATATTGTATCGACCATCTATGATTTTCTTGCATTACTATTTTTAATCAAGCATATACTCTTAATCAACTAAATGCTACATTTATAATTTTCTTATGTTTGTTTAAAAACCGTATAAAATCATTGTAATACTAATCAACATTGTATATTTGTATGGTTTAATAGAAGTGAACTAATATTTTCTTCAAACAAATGAAAAAAGTAATATGCATATAAATCAATTTAAACAATATTTATTAGGTATATATCAAATAAATAAAACAAAAATCAAGGATCGTACGGATTAATTAAGTGTACGTAATAGGAGAGTGTTTTACTACTTTTTTAATATAACAATGATTTTTTTACTTATTGAAAAGATATATAAGGTTATATGTTAATTAGACATAACACATCAGTGTATTTTGCAATTACTCAATAGACACACACACACACACACACATATATATATATTTCAAAAAAATCAGGGGTGGGGGCAAGATACGCTTGCGTAATCCAATCTGAACATGGTGACTAGGAAAGCTTCGTACGTAATACGTATCCAATGTTGTTGTGCCTGTTAGACAGTAGTGGTAGTACACTATTGCATGAAACATGCATGAATTGTGTTAATGCATGGAAATTGTATTCCTATGTATTAATATCATTATGTTGCACTTAAAAAGCAAACATGTACACCTGCATTTTCAGCTCGCTTCTGAACTTATTCATATTTCTTTGCTCACAAACCTAACAAATATCTCGTTTTGCATGCTATTAACTAATAATAAAGCTTGTATATATAACAATTTCATTAACATATACATAACATACATTTCATTTTTGAAGCATCCTTTGTTGAAGAATCAATGAAGAATTTCAAGGTTGCTTCTAAAACATCTCAGTAATTTCCGTTTGAATTAACTGTCGTTGATAGTTGATACAACATTTTAGTTTAGCGGAGTCTATTGCATGAATATATGCTCTCTCTGTCTCTCTATTTTGCAATTTTCTTTTGCTTTGTTTCTGTAGTATTTCTTTGAGTGGTAATGACAAATTTATGCTTTTTCAGTTTTTCGCATTAATCTTTTTTCTTTTTTCTTTTTTGATATTATGAGCCTTATTGGCTAATTATCTAGTTCAGAGAGTTTCCACCGGAAATAAGCAACTAGATTGGTGACTCGAGAATTTTTCATCACTTAGTAGTCTAGTGTTATACATCCTCGTGATATATTATTCGTTTTGTAGCTTGCGTTGTACATATCAAAGGAGTCCTTATTGAATTAACTCTATTTTTCACTAAAGTATGAGAGACTGTTTTTTCTTTATTTCCTTCTAATCGAATGCACTTTCCAGGGTATAAATCTACTGTCTCGAAATGCCTGGCAAAATTTTGCGAGGTGACAATCACTAAGTTAAACCTCACACAAAATTTGACAAAAAACGTTTTGATTTCAATTCGTGTTCACCCCAATTCAGATCACGTGATGGTGTAGTTTTGGTGCATTTATTTCGATTGAAATCGGGAGTTGATATGTCGTTGGTGTATAATTGAGTGAAGATGGAGCTGTAAAGGTAATATATTTATTTTAATCCTTGAATATTAGGATAAAATAATATATATTTTATATTTCTTGCATCTTAAGACTTACCATCATTTAATTAAATTAGACACAAAACTAATGCGTCCACAAATTGTGTTGAGTCATAATTTGGGCGCATACCCCGTGGAGTAGTAGGATCATTTGGACCGAACCACGTTAAAAACCTTGTGTTCTTTACTCTTTTCGTATAATTGTTACAACTGTCCACAATTGCAATGGTAAAACTGTTTTCAAATATTAAAGAACTAAAATCTCTATTGCTTTCGTATACGGTTATAATTGTTCCTACTTATAACTGTATCCGTTTTACAAGTAATATGGATCCAAGATCTTACATGCCATGAGTGTGAAAAAAGAATAAAAACTTGAAATAAAATTACGAAGAAAGGTATGAAAGAAGAAAAAAGAGAAAAAAAGGAAAAATAATAAACGAATCCCCTGCCTCTCTCACCCTTCTTAGTTATTACAAACATAAATGATCAATTTACTTAGTAGGAATAAGATTAGTGGCGTATCCGGGAATTTCTTGTCGGGAGGCCTAAACTTTTTCTGAACGAGCAATAATTTAAACAATAAATTTTGGAAGAATTAAGAGGCAAAAAACTCGAAAAGACACCCGAGGAAACTATTACCTCGAATCTATTTTGGGCTTTTGAAGAAAATAAGGTTGGCATATTGTATCGACCATCTATGATTTTCTTGCATTACTATTTTTAATCAATCATATACTCTTAATCAACTAAATGCTACATTTATAATTTTCTTATGTTTGTTTAAAAACCGTATAAAATCATTGTAATACTAATCAACATTGTATATTTGTATGGTTTAATAGAAGTGAACTGATATTTTCTTCAAACAAATGAAAAAAGTAATATGCATATAAATCAATTTAAACAATATTTATTAGGTATATATCAAATAAATAAAACAAAAATCAAGGATCGTACGGATTAATTACGTGTACATAATAGGAGAGTGTTTTACCACTTTTTTAATATAACAATGATTTTTTTACTAATTTAAAAGATATATAAGGTTATATGTTAATTAGACATAACACATCAGTGTATTTTGCAATTACTCAATAGACACACACACACACACACACACACACACACACATATATATATATATATATATATATATATATATATATTTCAAAAAAATCAGGGGTGGGGGCAAGATACGCTTGCGTAATCCAATCTGAACATGGTGACTAGGAAAGCTTCGTACGTAATACGTATCCAATGTTGTTGTGCCTGTTAGACAGTAGTGGTAGTACACTATTGCATGAAACAGGCATGAATTGTGTTAATGCATGAAAATTGTATTCCTATGTATTAATATCATTATGTTGCACTTAAAAAGCAAACCTGTACACCTGCATTTTCAGCTTGCTTCTGAACTTATTCATATTTCTTTGCTCACAAACCTAACAAATATCTCGTTTTGCATGCTATTAACTAATAATAAAGCTTGTATATATAACAATTTCATTAACATATACATAACATGCATTTCATTTTTGAAGCATCCTTTGTTGGAGAATCAATGAAGAATTTCAAGATTGCTTCTAAAACATCTCAGTAATTTCCGTTTGAATTAACTGTCGTTGATAGTTGATACAACATTTTAGTTTAGCGGAGTCTATTGCATGACTATATGCTCTCTCTGTCTCACTATTTTGCAATTTTCTTTTGCTTTGTTTCTGTAGTATTTCTTTGAGTGGTAATGACAAATTTGTGCTTTTTCAGTTTTTCGCATTAATCTTTTTTCTTTTTTCTTTTTTGATATTATGAGCCTTATTGGCTAATTATCTAGTTCAGAGAGTTTCCACCGGAAATAAGCAACTAGATTGGTGACTCGAGAATTTTTCATCACTTAGTAGTCCAGTGTTATACATCCTCGTGATATGTTATTCTTTGCGTTGTACATATCAAAGGAGTCTGAAATTGTGGATCGGGTTGATACGTTGTTGTTGTTAACTTAACACTGGAGAGTTAACAGCAGATTTGAACGTTGTTAACTCAACGATGTTACTTTAACAACATACCAGAATAATTGTGCAACGGAATAAACAAACATCAAGTTTAAGAAGTGAATATAGAATTATATTAACTTCCGAGCCTTATGCAAAATAACCCGTAAAGGTTTTAACAAAGGTCGTTCTCTCAATTCGCAAGCTCCTCACTCTTAAATTGATTGAACTAAGCAAAGCACACAAGAATTGCTTCGACTATCTCTAACAGCTTCTCACTCTTAGATCTATTCTAACAATTCACAAACTTTGCTAAAGCAAGACAACACTCAACAACTGTAGGTTAATCTCTCAGATTGAATGGCTCTTGTCTCGTGTTTGTCTTGATGTACTTCACACCTATATATAGGTTCTTGATCTTCGACTTCAAGGTGTGTTGTACACGGCTGGTAATTCTCCTTGTTTGCTTCTTGAACTCTTCTTCTTTGTTCTCACAGTCCTTCTTGAATAATAGTTCCTTTGTTAGAGACCTAACTAGGGAAAGACTTCTTCTTCAAATCAGAACTCATCTTGGAAAGCATTCCTAGTTCCACTCGAACTCATCTTTCTTTGTAGAGTGGTTTGCGTAATTAAGGAAACTTTCTTTCCCGGAAACTTGAGCGTCCAACCTATGACAAGTTTGTTTCCTGAATAATAATCAAAGACAATTACAACTGTGGAACTCAGTTAGTTAAATGAATAAGGCAAAACAATAATAAAGAATATAATCAAGATTGTAAATCGGATTCTGCTCCAGCAATGTTACTCTAACATTGACTTCTCAATGTTAAACTAACATTGATAGAATACCTGCACTTTCAATGTTAAACTAACATTGACCGAATACCTGCACTTTCAATCTCCCCCTTTTTGCCTTAATCACAAAACCTAAGAACATGTTTGTTAACGGGTTTGAAATTACGACCTAATTAACTGAATTATTTATTTGGGTTGGAACGCCTTTGCCCGTGGTTCAAAAACTAAGCGCTATTTAAAAAGAGAGAAAAAATGACAAGAACATTCCTTCCTTTTATTCACTATGATCCACTATTTTTCCGAGTCGATATGCGTATCTCCGAGTCTATACGTGTGTTTTCCCCAAATGTCCGACCTCTCCTTCTTTCCCTTCTTCCTTTGCTTATATAGAGTTTTTAGGGACAAGTGTTGCTATGCATGGGCTTACAGGTGTCGTTATGCATGTGGTAGTGCTTTACACGCGTTACAATGTTTATTTAACCAATAAGATAACGTCTATCTTAAGTGCTGACTGTATCATTTTATCTTCTTCCGAGGGCTTTGGACTTCTTCATGATGAGGGGTAGACTGCCTTCTTTGTCTCCGAGGGCTCATTGTGACTCGATGGCCAAGTTTTGGTGTTCACTTAATGACAGTGTTTCTCCGATAGGGGTGTATTCTGGAGTGAGTGGTCCAGGATATTTTCCGAGAGGGTGTTTATTCATGAGCTGATCTCCGAGGGGTTCTTTAGCCTTCGTGGGTAAGTGTTTTCTTTCTCCGAGTGCTCGGAAAGTGTCGTTCTGTAATTCTTACGTTATTGTGAATTTCCGTCCTTTGGGTTGGTCGACTGGGGTAGTGTTCTGAGAGCATTTGTATTGGGAGTGCATAGTAAGGAAGTGTTTTTGTCAAGTTTCTGGGACCCTGTTGGTTTCCGATAGCTCCAGTGGGCTTGAATAGGTTGGTTCTTTTAACTCATCCTTTCCCGAGGGTTCATACTTCTCGGAGAAGCAGAATGAGTGGGGCGGAGTGCTTGTCCGATGCTGCGGTAGTTCCGATAGCTGCTAATCTGTGGAATTCTCTCTTCTGACGTGTATTCCGATAGGCGTCGGCCTTGGTTACGGATTCCGCCTGTTGGGCCATTAGGCATGACTTTGCTTCAGTATTTGATTTGCTCCGAGGGATACTTGGGGTGTGATACCTGTATCGTGGATGCAGGTCGCATAGTCATATAATAATATATCTGGTAATTCCAGTAATTGATTTATTGTCTATTTTAAACAGGTGAATTTTCATCCTGTTAACAAACCCCCCCAGTTTTTAGTGCAGTTGGTTACTACGACTGCACTAGAAACTTAATAGGTCGAAGGGTACGAGGGCTCGGGTATCGTAGATTTTGTCAGGTATTATACCGGGAATGTTTCATAAAGCCTCGTAGAACTCTCCGGGGATGTCGTAGACATTCGTCAGTGAAATTTATGTCTTTGTTCGACGTTTCCCTCGTTCTTGGTATGACCTTTAAAAAGGTGAGAGGAGTATAGTGGTTACTTTCTCTGAGGCGAGTGATTCCCGATGCCATTTAATGGTGGTTTTAAATGCAATTAATGATAATTTAATGCCACGTTTATGTATAGCGGAAATCGAAGCGTTCTGACCGTTGTGTTTCCGTAATCGAGGAGACGTGACAGTTAATAGCACTATGCACGACTTTTAATCGTGGGATGTGAGTGGGTTTAGTGGTTATTTAAGGCATTTATTGGGCGTAGGGTTTATAAACCCTCTCCTTTCCTAATCATATTCACTTGCAATTTTAAGCGAAAATTTTTCTTTCTGCAAAAAACTTCTCTGATCTTCCAACAAATTTCGTTAATGGCATCTCAATCTACTACCAACCTGGTGTCGGCCGCTTCCGGCACTGGAGGAGCAGCGGGGGCGACGTTTCTGACTTCTCGAAAGAGGAGCGCAGCGGTGGCGGTGGTGAGTGGCAGTGGTGGTGCCGGAAAGGAAAAAAAGTTGAAGAAGAAAGCCGAAAAGGGTGGCGTGCCGCGGGCTACCCAGAAAGTGGGTGATACGGTTAGCACCGCTTCGGAGAAGGAAGTTCGAAATTTTTTCGTTGAGTACGGCACTTATGGCCGTAACGTGGAGGTGATGGTGCCGGAAGCCTACCATCGGGGTGATTCTCCTCCGCCGGGGCATCTAACGATGTATTATCCTTAAATAAAGGCGGGACTGCGTTCTTTCTTCCCGCCATTCTACTGTGAAATTTTCAATTACTGCAATCTATGCCCTAGCCAACTCTCCCCTAATTCTTTCACGGCGTTGGCTCTTTTCGTGTTTTGGTGTCTGGTGAGAGGCATCGAATGCACGAGAGATATGTTTTTGCTATCTTTGAGCTGAAGCCGTCTCCAGGGGGAGGTCCTTTCTATTGTTTCACCCATCGGGATAAGGATGATCGGATCTCCGAGGGCAACATCACCTCCCACAGTTCACGGAAAAACAAGTTTTTCTTCATATGTCCTGCTGAGGGAGAGTGGGACATACCCCTGACTTGGAGGGAGCCCACTTTTCCCGAGATAGTGATGGATGATACACTGGTGTTCTCACTGGTGTTCTCTGCGAAGCCTCTGGTGGAGTCGAAGGACTTTATTCGCCTCTATCGGACCGCGGGATTGAGGCACATTGCTCCGCTAGACAAAATCAAGACTCATCTGGCTATCCCCGAAAAGCTCTTTGATACCTTTGGTGAGTTCTCACACGTACATCCCTTATCTTACAGGTTTTTTCTATCTTATCTAACTTGTAACCGTCTTTGCAGTGAATGTTCTACGACCGTTCATGGTGGAGAACGAGAACGTGGTAACCAAGAAGGGGAAGTCTGCACTAGGAGAGGGTGAAGCCCTCGGTACTGCGGAGAGTGAGAACGAGCAAGGGGGGACTCGTTTAAGGGTTGCCTCAGTCACGTCCCGATCGTCTAGCGGAACTTTCGATACCCCTGAGGAAGCGGGGTTAGGCGTGACTTCCGCAGATGCAGGCCTTGCGAGAGTATTTGTCATAGGGGGTGGGGATGATGAGGTTGGGATAGAGGGGATGCCTTTACCACCCCCAGGTGTTATCAACATACCCTCCCCCTCGGAGTTATCGGGGGATTCTGCGTATGATTTACTATCGACTCCTCCCAAAGGTATGTGTTTCTACCTAGCTTTAGACGGTACTGAAACATTATACACTCCTTCTATTTATACGGGAATCTGCTCTTGATAGACGAAGGGATAGCTTTTCTTAGAAAAAATTCTAATTCGCAGGAGGTGAAAACCTTTTTAGTCTAGAAGGTGGGTCGCTTCACTCGGACCCCGCCCCTCCTGCCGCTTTTGAGGATACAATGAGTCTACTGGACGAGATTCTGGCTGCGGGTCCTCCGCTTACGGGTGCTCCTGCTCCGGGACCGTTCGCGGCCATCCAGTCAGATAGTCCTGTAGTCACTCAGGTACCATTGTCGGAGGGAGTACCTCCAGGGATGCCTTCCTCTTCTAATGCTCCAGCCTCAGGACGAGAGCCTAGTTCCGAAGATGCCCAGGTGGCTCTCGAGACTGTCACTCGATATCTAACGGCTGCCAATTCCCTGCCAGCGGACGGGTGGCAATTCGTCCGAGCTTGTACCAACAACGTGGCTATGCTGGTAAGTTTTTTATTTATCTAATTCACTTAAGATCCTTTGTCGGGATCTTTATTCCTTTGTTTTGCTTTCTTAGGAACCTAAAATGCTTCCTCTTCTGTTACTCGAGGTCGAGAAGTTGCAAAAACTGGCAAGTACAGCTGAAGGGCGGTCTCGGGAGCTAGAGGCAGAGAACAAGAATCTGCGAGAGAAAGTGGGGAAATATGAGGAGGCTTGGGCCAAGATCACACAGCACAACCAAGACTTGAGGGGGGGAAATAAGCAGCTCCACTCTTCAGTAAAGGAGATGGAGGCCTCAGGGCTTGTTTTGAAAGAAAGGGTGACATCCCTCGAGGAGGAAAAAACTGCTCGGGAGGCAAGGCAAAAGGAGTTGGAGCGGGATCTGTCCCAAGCAATGGGCCAAGTGGATACTCGTAACGAGAGGTTGTCATAGGTCATGGTTCCGGGGGGCATCACCTCCGACGAGGTGCAGCAAAGGGTGGATGCTGCTGTTAAGCAAGCTCGGGAGGATGTTACTGCTCAAGTGAAGGAACTATACATCAATAAGAACCAAGGATACTTAGCACGATATGCTATGTGGGGGTTCCTTCAATGCTTCGGTCAGATGCGCAGTAAGGTGGCTCCCAATTTAGATCCGCGGGTAGTCAACATTGCGGAGATGCAGAGGCCTACTCTGGATCAGGCCTACGACCTCTTCAAAAAGAGCAGCTCTCAACTTCCTCCCTCCTCCTCTTCCCCGACTCGTGTGCCCTTGACATCGGTACTTCCACGGCCTTTAGTTCACGCTCCTCCCCGAGTGGGGGTCCAGGCGGTTTCCTCTGGCGTTCCTCCCCCTACGAGTGCTCCGGTTCTTCCCTCCACAACTGAGCCAGCCCCCGTCTCCTCGAGTGTTCTACCCCCCGAGACTTAGGGGTTTTTAATTCGTTTTTTCTCTTAAGCACCATTGTATTTGTTATTATTTTTATGTGTAATGGTACTTTTATTTCTTTTCTGAAATGAAACTTCTTTTCCGTGTTAATAGTCACATAACTTTTCAGCGTATTATGAATACTTGGTCCCTTTCCTTTAATTGTAGAATTTTAAGATTGAGTTTAAAGAAATGAGATAACATCTCACTCTTACTGGCCAAACAACTTAATTAGCATACCGTGTCTATTTGCAGTGCAAGTTTGGGGAAATATACTTTCCTAAATAGGAGTATCCCCTGACACGCCCTCGTGGCTTTTTATAGTATGCTTTGGACAACTCAACTTAATTCGATTATTCGAGGAAAGGGTCCTAAGTATACATAGGCGCTTAGAGTTTAGTGAATATTTTCACGTCCTTTCAAAGAATCATTCCCATAGAATTGTTTATATCTTGGTCACATTTAATTATGTAGACTTTCGGAAAGCCTTTGATGAGAGAGAGTACGAATGAAGTTTCCCAGAGTAATTGCTCTCGGAGGTATTCTCCGAGGCCATTGAACCATGTCTTCCCCTCTTCCCACAAGTTTTGTATCGACTCCGCGCAAGTATTTACATAGTAAATTAGAGAATCTTATGATTTTTCATGAAGATATCCCAAACCGGAATCGAACTACAACTAGTGGTGGAAGGAAACTTATCTTTGGTGTGTATCGTTCCATTTCTGTAGAACCTGCTTTCCCTTTGGGTTGTGGCAATGATCCCACGAACTTGCTTAAGGGTTTAATGACGGCGAGAATGAATTCTCCCTGATTGGCATCGCTTTTGAACGCTCTTGAAGACGAATCTTATGGCGTTCCTACAGACGGCGCCATTTTGTTAACAACTTTGGAATTACGACCTAATTAACTGAATTATTTATTTGGGTTGGAACGCCTTTGCCCGTGGTTCAAAAACTAATCACTATTTAAAAAGAGAGAAAAAATGACAAGAACATTCCTTCCTTTTATTCAATATGATCCACTATTTTTCCGAGTCGATATGCGTATTTCCGAGTCTATACGTGTGTTTTCCCCAAATCTCCGACCTCTCCTTCTTTCCCTTCTTCCTTTGCTTATATAGAGTTTTTAGGGACAAGTGTTGCTATGCATGGGCTTACAAGTGTCGTTATGCATGTGGTGGTGCTTTACACGCGTTATAATGTTTATTTAACCAATAAGATAACGTCTATCTTAAGTGCTGACTGTATCATTTTATCTTCTTCCGAGGGCTTTGGACTTCTTCATGATGAGGGGTAGACTGCCTTCTTTGTCGCCGAGGGCTCATTGTGACTCGAGGGCCAAGTTTGGATGTTCTCTTAATGACATTGTTTCTCCGATAGGGGTGTATTCTGGAGTGAGTGGTCTAGGATATTCTCCGAGAGGGTGTTTATTCATGAGCTGAACTCCGAGGGGTTCTTTAGCCTTCGTGGGTTAGTGTTTTCTTTCTCCGAGTGCCCCTGAGAGTGTCGTTCTGTAATTCTTACGTTATTGTGAATTTCCGTCCTTTGGGTTGGTCGACTGGGGTAGTGTTCCGAGAGCATTTGTATTGGGAGTGCATAGTAAGGAAGTGTTCATCAAATCCTAAGTCAAATTGGTGTTCATCAAATCCCCAAGTCGAATCGACGTTTGTCAAATCCTAAGTCAAATCAAGTCCAAGGACCCTCGAATTGACGTTTCTCCAAGTTCAAATCACTTCAGCGAAGATCAAATTGAAGATTTTCACTATAAATTTTAATACTGTTTTTGTAGAATAGAATCAGAGGATTAGGTAGAGATTGTACCTCAAGTTATACTTTAAATTTAATCAAATAATTACTTTGTAATCTTTTTCTTGTTTTATTTTTCAGAATTCAAGAATTATCGATTTGACTTAGGGATTTGATGAACACCAATTTGACTTGGGGATTTGATGGACACCGATTTGACTTAGGGATTTGATGAACACCAATTTGACTTAGGGATTTGATGAACACCAATTTGACTTAGGGATTTGATGAACACCAATTTGACTTGGAGATTTGACAAACGTTGATTCGAGGGCTTTACGGCTTGATCTCGGATCGAACGGAAACTTGATTTGGAATTTGATTTGAAGGTTGATGAAGATTGGTATGATCTTCGTCTTCAATTCTTTGGATTTTTGGGTTTTGATCTTCTTAGCATGGATTTTGATCTTCAAAAACGGTTTTCCGAGGGTCTTGTGACTTGATCTCAGATCAAAATGGATTTTTGGTTTGAATGTTGTTGAAGAACAGTATGAACTTGATTTGGATTTCTTGAATTTATCGAAGATTTAATCTTCTTGGCAGAGACACCATCTTCAAAAAACGGTTTTTGGATGAACTTGAGGCTTGATGGAGGATTGAAAGAAGTTCTTAACGAAGAACATTTTGAAGATGGATGAAGGATACCTTGAATGCCGTGAAGAACATTTGAAGATGGATGAGTTTGGTGGAGCGAAAAACTTAGAGCTTTTCCCTCTTCAACTTGTGAATATTTGTGTCTGTGTTTTTTTCTTCTTCAAGACCACCTCTATTTATAGTTGTGGAGTGAATCTCAATTAGAATCTCCTGATGAGATGAACGGTTGTGATCGCGTCTACAATTTCTTGATATGGAAGACTTTATCTAAGAGAATCTTCTTTCCATCTCTTGAAGATTTAGACTTGGTGGGGAATTCTTTCCTTGTGGAGATTTGGTGGGGAATTCTTTCCTTGTGGAGATTTGGTGGAGAATTCTTTACTTGTGGAGATTTGATGAATATATTTATTTAACCCTTTAAAATATTAGGATTAAATAATATATATTTATTTTTCTTTTCTTGCTCTACAAGACTTGCCATTATTTAATTTAATTGGATAATTTAACTCCAATTAATAAATAAGACATTATTCAATTTATCCATCATATATATTAAAATTAATAAATTTAACTACTTTACTTTGGAAATAAATTTATTATAAATCTAAAATAAAATAGAAAAATAAATTAAAAATTAAAATATTATTCTCCACGGGTCGGGATTTAATTTGACACAAATTTTAAGTGTCTACAAATTGCCCCCTTGTGACTTGTTCACAGAGTCGTAATGAAACATGTCGGGGACGAGTCACAATTTTTAGTGAATGCAAGGATAATTTTATAATTTTTATTGTTGAATAATATAGGTCCAATCTCCACCATTTGTTTTTGCAATGTACCTTGAGGTTCTACGTGAACCACGTGTACATGATAATTCCATCTCCATTCCTTTTGAATTGACGGAAGGCAACCTTTCCCCCTTTTTTTTCTTTTTTTTTTTTTTTTTTAATTTTTCACATCAGTAGGGCCTACCACATGTAGCTCATATGAACCAAGCATATGCAATAACTCCCATCATCTCCTCCAGGTTGAATTCAACGGATCTTTTGCAGATTTGTAAAAATGGCACAAGAATCCTTTCAAAAATCGAAAGGAAAATCTGGTTGCCCAAGTTTCCTTCTCCTTCTTTTTTTCCTTTTAATAATTTGGTGGCGTGCAGAGGTCTCATCAATTTTCTCCCAAAGGAAATTTTTGTTGAGTAATCTTTTCCAATTCAGTTTTGCACTCAAAGGAAATATATATTTCTTCTTATTTCCTTATATGTGTCTGTACAACCAGAAGAAAATTTTCTAACTTGAACTGTGAATCTCACCTATAAAAGAACACTCTAGTTGCACTTTTTTTATCCCAAAATGGTTTATGTTCCTCCGCTACCAAGTTCTTCTTATGCAATATTTTTTTATTTCGCCACTTGTGCGCGGCGTTGCTGCATACTCATCGATATCTACTGCATCACTTTTTTCTTTATCTTTATTCTACTTTGGCATGCTTTCTGTTTATGGAAACTGATTAACCATTTTTTTTCTTTGCAGTCGCTATAACGAGTTAATCAATTAATTGACATGGAGATTAATCTTGTTTTCGGAAGGAGCCGTAATCACCAAGGCGTCAAGAAATAGACCACTTTATTTGGCATGACAAACTTGATCATCGTTGACGTAAAGCATCGATCAACCAAGCGACACAATCTTGAAAGTCAGAACCTCGGTCGAAGGAGATGCGGAAAGAGGTCATTCTCATTTGGTGCAAGAGCAAACGACTTCCACGAAGATACATGGCAATCCATGCGTTCTTATTCACATAAATTGAAACTTGACATTCATGAAAGCTTATGTGCGTAGAAATATTTGACGAAGTTCGGATCCCTTGTAAGGAGAGGAAGATCATACTTAAACTGTTATTGACACAACCTCATTGGTGAACTTGAAGAAGGGGACATTATTTTCACAATTCGGCATCAAAGAAACCATGAAGGAGACATTAGCTTCAAGACTTGACTTCAAAGACATCCGAAAGGGGGAGACATTGCGTTCATGGCTTGGCGCCAAAGACGTTCAGTAGGAATGGACTTGTTTTCAGGACCCTACATCAAAGACCTTTTGGCAAGAGCGACCCTATTTCCACGACTTGGCCTCGAAGACACCTTGAAGGAGCAAACATTATTTTCATGACCCTACACCAAAGACACTTTGAAGGAAGAGACAGTCTTTCCACGAATTGACCTCAAAGACACCTTGGCAAGACCGGACATTGTTGACCCTACATTAAAGACACCTTGGCAAGACCGGACATTGTTGACCCTACATCAAAGACACATTGGCAAGAGAGGACATTGTTGACTCTTCATTAAAGACACCTTGACAAGAGCGAACATTGTCTTCATTGCCCTGTATCAAAGAAAGCTTGAAGGAGAAAACATTCATTCCACGACATGGCTTTAAAGACAACTCGAAGGAGGAAACCTTCTTTCCGCTACTTGGCTTCAAAGACAACTCGAAGGAGGGAATGCATTCACGGCTTGGTTGCGCACTCAGCTTTGTTGTTGCATCGTATCTCAAGGAGCTTTACGTAACATCTTCCATGAAACATAACTTGGTAAAAGATTATGACTGAACCTAGAATCGCTTCCATGCTGCCTACGTATCCAATAAAGAAATCAAGTCAAGACGTAGTTCAAAATACATGAATTTGGATTTAGGGGTGGCATTCACAGTTTACACTCATGCGGGCTTGGAGTAACATGCAGTTTAGACTCGTGCATCATGGAGCAGTTGAGAAATTTCGTGCTTATGTTGAGGGGACGTGAACACTTGAAGGATTTCCAGGCTTTCGACGTGTCTCGAAGACTTGCACATTTGCTTTGAAGACTTGATGGATTTGTAGACCTTTTGACTCATGTCTAGGAGACTTGATCATTTGCTTTGAAGACTTGATGGATTTGTAGACCTTTTGACTCGTGTCTAGGAGACTTGATCATTTGCTTTGAAGACTTGAATGATTTGTAGACCTTTTGGCTCGTGTCTAAGAGACATTTATTGACATCATTTTGAGTTATTCATTTGCATCTGGCATTATGTTTCTTTCCCATGAATACTGTAACATAACGCAACAAAACCAACTTAAGCAAATTTCAAGACTGAACTTAGAAGACTTCTAAGCTGCCTACGTACCTCAATAAAAGGATCAAGTCATAACGTAGTTCAAAGAAATCAAGATTGACTTAAGGGGGGTGCCGTACACAGTTTATACTCATGCGGGCCAGGAGTATTCATTCTTTAACCACTTTGAACAAAGTGGGGTATTTAAAATTTAACCACATAAAACACCTTTAGTGGGGTAAGTTATCATTTTAACCACATAATTTACCATTGGTGGTTGCCATCCACAGTTTATACTCATGCGGGCCAGGAGTAACATGCAGTTTAGGCTCGTGCGTCATGGAGCATGCTTCAGTCATCAAGGGTAGTATTGTTTTAAGAATTTTCCGTTGATAGGACCAATTCTTAATTCGTCTTCGGCAACCAACTTATATGCGCCATTAGTGTATACCTCTGTGATGACATAAGGACCATCCCACTTTGAAGTGAACTTGTTTCCGGTTCGATGAGTGATAATGATGGGCCTTCTTACTGCGAGAACCAAATCACCAACTTGAAAGGAGCGTCGGCGGACCTTTTTATTAAAAGACTTGGAGATACGAGCTTGGTAGCACTCAAGTTTTTGTTGCGCTTCTAGTCTTTTCTCATCAAGGGCATCTAGCTATTGCAAGCACAAACGAGCATTCTCTTCTTCGGTGAGTCCTTCTTGCAGAGCTATCCTTAAAGACGGGATTTGTTGCTCAAGAGGGAGAACTGCTTCTACTCCATAGACCAACGCATACGGGGTTGCTTGAGTTGGCGTTCTGTGTGTAGTTCTATATGCCCATAGAGCTTCTCCAATTCTTTCATGCCAATCTTTCTTTGACTTCGCCACCACTTTCTTTAGCAAGTTTCAGAGAGTTTTGTTAAATGCTTCGGCAAGGCCATTAGAAGCAGCATAATACATGGAAGAGTTTCTTTGCTTGAATCCAAACTTCTCACACAACTTGTCTACCAAACTATTGCAAAATGGCTTTCCATTATCAGTGACGATGCATCGGGGAACTCCGTAGCGGTAAATGATATTGGTACGAATGAAGTTGACGACAGTCTGCTTTTTGACTTCTTTGAGAGGCACAGCTTCGGCCCATTTCGAGAAGTAGTCGGTTGCAGCCAGGATGTACAAGTGTCCACCAGAAGACTTTGTCATAGGACCGACAGCATCCAAACCCCATGAATCAAAAGGCCAAGAAGCTACAATTGGATGCAAAGGTTCAGGCGGTTGATGGATGAAGTTTGAGTAGAATTGACAAGCTTGACATCTTTGCGCGTACTTCATGCAATCTAAGACCATGGTAGGCCAATAGTAGCCCATTCTTTTGATGCGAAAATGCAACTTTGGACCGGACTGATGAGCTCCACAAATTCCGGAATGTGCTTCTTCCATAGCTTGCATAGCTTCTTCTTTTCCTAGGCAGCGCAAGAAAACTCCGTCAAATGAGCACCTATAGAGTGTGTCTTTATAGAAGATGAAGCGAGCTGCACGACGCCTAACGTCGATCTTTTGACGTACATCATCGGGCAATTTTCCGTGCTTCAAGTAGTCCACAAATGATTGTCGCCAATCTTCCACTTCAATTTCGTACACCTCCACAACATGACTTTCATTATTATTACCTTGTTCATCGTTGTCCTCTAGAATAGGAGGGAGTACCCATTTGTGGCACACGGGTATGGACGTCTTCTCTTCTGATGTAACCAACACAGAAGCAAGTTTAGATAACGCATCGGCTTGCCCATTATCTCTCCTCGGCACATGCTCTACTGTAACGTCACCAAGAGTTTTGATCAAATTTCTTGCGTACTCAACATATGGTAGGAGCTCCGGCTTCTTAACCTCGAATTCGCCATACAATTGATTGACGACCAACTTGGAATCGCCATACACTTTTAGGTGAGGTTGCCCCAACTCAATTGCCATTTCTAACCCGGGTATCAAAGCTTGATATTCCGCAACATTGTTTGAGCAATTTTGAGTTAATGTGAAGGAATACGGCAAGACCTCTCCATTAGGCGTGAGAAAGATAACACCGGCGCCGGCTCCATTTCTATGTGCGGCACCATCAAAGTACATTTCCCATGGAGGAGTGACTTCGATCACGAGCGTATCTTCGTCGGGCAAGTCGTCCATTAACTCCCACTCGGCAGGAATAGGGTGGTCAGCTAGAAAATCCGCCAATACTTGTCCTTTCACAGCCTTTTGAGGGATATATGCAATCTCAAACTGTTGCAACTGAAGGTACCATCTTGCAAGTCGATCAGATAGCACCGGCCTCGTCATGACATACTTCAAAGAGTTTGCTCTGGATACAAGACGGATAGTATGAGCTTGAAAGTAATGCTTCAATTTTTGAATTGAGAACACAAGGGCTAGGCAAAGCTTCTCAATAGGAGCGTACTTAAAATCATTTGGCGTCATTGTTCGGCTTAGGTAATAAAGTGCATTTTCCTTCCCTTTATCATTTTCTTGGGCGAGCAATGCCCCCACTGATCTTTCTTGGGCAGCAATATATAGGATCAAGGGACGTCCCGACACAGGAGCGGCTATGACGGGAGGTTTCATCAAATATGACTTGATTCGTTCAAAAGCATTGCGACAAGATTCATCCCACCTAAATGGAACGTCTTTCTTCATCAAGTGACTGAAAGGTTGGCGACGACCGGCTAAATTTGAGATGAACCTTCGAAGATACGCCAATTTTCCTTGTAGACTTTTGAGTTCATGAATGTTTCGTGGCTCCGGCATCTTAACTATTGCATCAATCTTGGCTTGCTCGATTTCGATGCCCCGCTGACGAACGATGAAACCAAGGAACTTTCCGGATATTACGCTAAATGCACACTTCATAGGGTTCATCCTTAATTGATACTTCCGCAGTCGTTCAAAGACTTTCTGTAAGTCACTTATGTGATCTTTCCTTTCCCTCGATTTTACGACAAGATCGTCCACATAACACTCAACGTTCTTGTGCAACATGTCGTCGAAGATATTTTGCATTGCCCTTTGATAGGTAGCACCTGCGTTCTTCAATCCAAACAGCATCACCTTGTAACAATATATACCCTTTGGAGTACGGAAAGCAGTCAATCCTTCATCTCTTGGAGCCATGCGAATTTGGTTATATCCGGAAGACCCGTCCATGAAAGACAAGGCTTCGTGTCCCATGGTAGCATCAATCATTAGTTCAGCAATCGGTAGAGGAAAGTCATCCTTAGGGCATGCTTCGTTCAAGTCTCTAAAGTCGACGCAAACCCTAATTTGTCCATTCTTCTTTCTTACCGGCACAATGCTAGAAATCCAAGTTGGGTATTTGACTTCTCTAATGAACCCGACTTCAATGAGCTTGTTAACTTCGGCTTCGAGCAATGAAACTAAGTCAGGTCTAAACCTTCTTTGCGCTTGCTTGACGGGACGAACATCTTTCTTTACCGTTGTGTACCGCAGCCTTCGGGTCCAAGCCTGGCATTTCTTTGTATGACCAAGCAAACACATCCTTGAACTCGTGCAACAACTCAATGTAACTTTGTTCTTCATCAGCTCCGAGCAATGCACTTATGTAAATTGGCCTTGGGTCATCGATGCTGCCCAAGTTTACCTCTCTTAACTCATAAACAGTGGCATTGACACCCTCTTCCCACTCAACAGGCGCATCTTCGGCGTCTTCTTCAACATCTTCTTCATGAGAAGTGATATGACATGATGACCCTACACTCTCTTCATCTTCGTGTTTGGTCTTCGTGAGCACCACGGTTTGCAACTTGACTTTGAGCATTTCACCACAAGACACTATCAAGTCTTCGCGGTGAGTCATTCGAGATGGGATCAGACTTTGAACTTTCTTAGAGTTTGATGACTTGAGGTTTCTCTTAGCGCGTGTCGACATATGCGGAGCACTCAACCTTTTCCAATCAAACATTTTATTTGGACCAAGCCTATCGAAGACTGTTTTGTTCGGACCAAGCCTATCAAAGACTGTTTTTTTTCGGACCAAGTCTATCAAAGACCGTTTTATTCGGGCCAAGTCTATCAAAGACCGACATGTGTGGCATCTTCTCTTCACGATCTATGGCTGAACCCTCTACTTCGCCTATGTAGTTGGCGTTAGCTCTCTTTATAGCAATACGAACTGGGTTTGGTGGCTTGTAGCCAAGGCCTATCCGAATGTTTGGAACTGTATGCCCTTTTTCTTTTAGCATGACTTGTGTGGTATTGAGTCCGTATGGCTTCTCTGCAGCAGCATCAAGAGTGAGGCCCTCTAATCGTGGTTCTTCCTCAGGGTCATACCCAGCTTTGACTAGCAACTTGAAAGCTTTTGGGTCAAAGCATTCCTCAATCTTCTTTGTAGGCAATGTTCCATGCTCTGTTTCGGGTCCTTTGGATGGACGAACAAATCCTTCAAGTGGAGGAGATGGCCCTTTCCTTTCAAGTGTTGTAAGAGGAACTGTAAGTTCTTTCAAAGGCTTTGTCCCCAGGGGAGATCCACTAATTTTACTTTTCTCCGTGTCACTTGTGTTATCGGAACCTTTTGCGCCATGCTGCTGGAGTTGCTTGGTTCCATTGGGTCTCACGGTGTTCTTTCCTTCAATGTAGTATTTTGCATCTGCAAAGTGCGATTCAGCATCAGAAAAAGGCTTTACATCACCATGTACCTTTGTTTCGACTCCGTCTTGGTAATATCCAAAGCACTGATGTAATGTTGAAGGAACGGCACCATTTTCATGTATCCAAGGTCGACCCAATAACATGTTGTAGGATGTGTTGGATTCGATGACATAGAACAGTGTACTAGATGACATATCTTCAATAAGAAGATCTAATCTTATGATGCCGATGGCTCTTTGCCCCCCTTGGTTGAAACCTTGGATCATCAGACGACTACTTGCTAGCTCATCCACCGAGATCCCTAACTCATTCAAAGTGCGTAGAGGCAAGATATTGACTGCAGAGCCTCTGTCGATCAGCATTCGATTGACTATTTGCTTGCGAATATAGCCGGCGACAAACAGTGGTCGGTTGTGGAGCTTGGAACCTAGTAGAAGGTCTTCATCAGTGAAGCATATAGTGGACATACATTGGTTCGTGACATGAGCAGTCTTTGAAGTAGAGTCTGCAATTTTCTCTTCTTCGTGAGTCGCATTGCATGAAACGATGATGTGAGAGTCGTCTAGGATATCAACTTGGCTTGAGAGTGCAACAAGGTTTGATGACGCGGCATCCTCTTCTAGAGTGATCTTCCCATCGCGAGCCAACCGCATCACCTTATCTTTGAATATGAAGCAATCATGGATTGGGTGTCCTATGAGACGGTGATACTTGCAGTACTTAGGATCGTCAGAGCGACTAGCCTCTTCTGGTCTCTTCATTTCAGGCAGTTCAATCAGGTTAACTTTGAGCAAATCGTCAAATATGGCTGAAACGTCAGAATCAAGGAATGGATATTTCTTTGACTGCATCTCCGTGAGTGACATCTTCCTTCGCTCATTAGCTTGTGAATTACTGGCTTTTTCAGATACCGCAACGCTTTTTTGTTGGTCACTGTTATCTTTTGCCTTAGCTTGGATTCTTAATGGAACAACATTCACCGCCATATACTCTTTGGTAGGTGCTTTGTTGAAAGGTTTACCTCCCTTCCTTGCATCTTTCTTGTCTTTGAATCTTCTCGGATCATGCATAGGTGGTCCATTGACTCTGCTTGCCACCATACTCAATTCCATGTCATGAGCACGAGTTGCTAACTCTTCAAACGTCCTTGGTTGTATTCCTTGAAGCATGTAACGAAGCCCCCATTGCATGCCTTGGATGCACATCTCTATAGCCGAGGTCTCGGACAACCGATCTTTGCAATTGAGACTCAAGTTTCTCCAACGGTTTATGTAATCAATCACTGGCTCTTCATCCCATTGGCGAGCATTTGTGAGTTCGATCATGCTGACGGTCCTTCTTGTGCTGTAGAAGAGATTGAGGAATTCATGCTCCAACTCGTCCCAACTATCAATCGAGTTTGCTTCCAAGTCAGTGTACCAATCAAATGCATTTCCCTTCAATGAGCGGAAAATCTGCTTGACAAGATGATCACTGTAAGTTCCAGCATTGTTGCAAGTCTCAACAAAGTGAGCTACATGTTGCTTTGGGTTGCCTTTGCCATCAAACTGCTGGAAATTGGGTGGTTGATAACCATTTGGCATCTTCAAGCTATCTATCCTTTGAGTGTACGGTTTGGAATAGGAAAATGATGATTTGAAGCCCCCGTCCAGCTTGTCCTTGATAGTTCCCATGATGAACTCCTTCAATTGATCAGCAGGGGTCATGCCATTTGAAGAGACTTGGAACTCCTTGGCAATGGACTTTTCCTTCTCATTGGATAGTTGCTTCATGGACGTTTCACCCTCTTCAAAGCCTCCAAACTTTAGCTCCTTTACATGACTTTCTTCCACCTTGTCTTCCCTACTCAACAATTTTTCTATCTTGGAGTCTTGGTCTTGCACATGTTTGTTCAGCATCTCTATGACTTTGGTCAACATCCCAATTTGTTCCTCCAAAGTTGTAGCACTTGTTGTCAATGCATGCACTGTATTCGGCGGAGATGGAAAACCCGATGCGACGTGAGTAGTTGGTGGGGAGGAGTCGTCGCTCTCCACATCCCCGTCATTGTTGACGTCGTTGGAGACAAAGAAGTCCTTTTGAACAATGTCGTGGACAACTTCACTCAGCATCTTCGTGGATGGATCAACCAATAAGTCGGACATCCTTTTTGTCTTGACTGGTGCCATATGGTTGACTTGTTGTTCTTGATGAAAGGAGATGAGAGGTAGAGAGGTCCCACCGGGCGTGCCAAATTTGTAGTCACAAATTCTTGAATTCTGGAAATAAAAACAAGCAAAAGATTACAAAGTAAATTTTGATTAAATTTAAAGTATAATTTGGGATACAATCTCTATCTAATCCTCTGATTCAATTCTACAAGAACTGTATTAAAATTTGTAGTGAAAATCTTCAATTTGATCTTCGCTGAAGTGATTTGAACTTGGAGAAACGTCAATTCGAGGGTCCTTGGACTTGATCTCGGATTAAACGGTGATTTGATTTGAATATTTGATGGACACCAATTTGACTCGGGGATTTGATGAACACCAATGTGACTTGGGCATTTGATGAACACCAATCCGCCATCAAGCCTCAAGTTCATCCAAAAATCATTTTTTGAAGATGGTGTCTCTGCCAAGAAGATCAAATCTTCAATAAATTCAAGAAACCCAAATCAAGTTCATACCGCTCTTCAACGACATTCAAACCAAAAATCTATTTTGATTCGAGATCAAGTCACAAGACCCTCGGAAAACCGTTTTTGAAGATCAAAATCCATGCTAGGAAGATCAAAACCCAAAAATCCAAAGAACTGAAGACGAAGATCATACCAATCTTCATCAACCTTCAAATCAAATTCCAAATCAAGTTTCCGTTCGATCTGAGATCAAGCCGTAAAGCCCTCGAATCAACGTTTGTCAAATCTCCAAGTCAAATTGGTGTTCATAAAATCCCTAAGTCAAATTGGTGTTCATCAAATCCCTAAGTCAAATTGGTGTTCATCAAATCCCTAAGTCAAATCGGTGTCCATCAAATCCCCAAGTCAAAGTGGTGTTCATCACATCCCTAAGTCAAATTGGTGTTCATCAAATCCCTAAGTCAAATTGGTGTTCATCAAATCCCTAAGTCAAATCGATGCCCATAAAATCCCTAAGTCAAATCGGTGTTCATCAAATCCCCAAGTCACATTGGTGTTCATCAAAACCCCGAGTCAAATTGGTGTCCATCAAATCTTCAAATCAAATCACCGTTTAATCCGAGATCAAGTCCAAGGACCCTCGAATTGACGTTTCTCCAAGTTCAAATCACTTAAGCGAAGATCAAATTGAAGATTTTCACTACAAATTTTAATACAGTTCTTGTAGAATTGAATCAGAGGATTAGATACAGGTTGTATCTCAAATTATACTTTAAATTTAATCAAAATTTACTTTGTAATCTTTTTCTTGTTTTTATTTCCAGAATTCAAGAATTTGTGACTACAAATTTGGCACGCCCGGTGGCACTTCTCTACCTCTCATCTCCTTTCATCAAGAACAGGAAGTCAACCATATGGCACCAGTCAAGACAAGAAGGATGTCCGACTTATTGGCTGATCCATCCACGAAGATGACAAGTGAAGTCGTCCACGACGCTGTTCAAAAGGACTCGTCTGTCTCCAACAACGTCAACATTGACGAGGATGTTGAGAGCGATGACTCCTCCCCACCAACTCCTCACTCTGCATCGGGTTTTTCATCTCCGCTGGATACAGTGCATGCATGGACAACAAGCGCTACAACTTTGGAGGAACAAATTGGGATGTTGACCAAAGCCATAGAGATGCTGAACAAACATGTGCAAGACCAAGACTCTAAGATAGAAAAATTGCTAAGTATGGAAGACAGGGTGGAGGAAAGTCATGTAAAGGAACTAAAGTTTGGAGGCCTTGAAGAAGGTGAAATATCCATGAAGCAACTATCCAATGAGAAGGAAAAGTCCATTGCCAAGGAGTTCCAAGTCTCTTCAAATGGCATGATCCTTGCTGATCAATTGAAGAAGTTCATCATGGGAACAATCAAGGACAAGCTGGACGGGGGCTTCAAATCATCATTTTCCTATTCCAAACCGTACACTCAAAGGATAGATAGGTTGAAGATGCCAAATGGTTATCAACCACCCAATTTCCAGCAGTTTGATGGCAAAGGCAACCCAAAGAAACATGTAGCTCACTTTGTTGAGACTTGCAACAATGCCGGAACTTACAGTGATCATCTTGTCGAGCAGTTTGTCCGCTCATTGAAGGTGTTTTATGTGGTTAAATCTTAAATACCCCACTTTGTTCAAAGTGGTTAAAGAATGAATACTCATGGCCCGCATGAGTATAAACTGTGTACGGCACCCCCCCCCCCCCCCTTAAATCAATTTTGATTTCTTTGAACTACGTTATGACTTGATCCTTTTATTGAGGTACGTAGGCAGCTTAGAAGTTGTCTAAGTTCAGTCATGAAATTTGCTTAAGTTGTTTTTGCTGCGTTATGTTACAGTATTCATGGGAAGGAAACATAATGTCAAATGCAATGAATAACTCAAAATGAGATAAATAAAGGTAAATCTTTTATTAATCTCTAAGTTTTGATGATGCTACAAATCCAAAGCAAAACAGAATAAGGTATACCACTAAAGAAAAGATGAAGAAAAAAAAACAAGGGAAATCTCTCTCAAAGAAAAGGCCTCACATCCCCCAACTCTAGTTGTGCAGTCTCCAAGTGTATCCTCATAACGTCCAATTCTTCAATCTCCGCGTCAGTAACTGAAGGAGTGCTTCTAAGGACGGACATCTTTCGGCACCTCGAACAAACTCTTTTTGGCTCTCTAAGGATGACGTCAAGCTTTCTTTCTTCGACTTTAAGTCTTTCAATCTTCTTTTAACACTTTGAAGTTCATCTTCTGTGGACTTAATTTGTGAGGATCCCTTTTCCTTGTCAGTTTTGGCATCGGATATTTGGCCCCCTATTTTTGAAATTTGTTGAAGAAGTGATGAGCTTTCCAATACTACGGAGTTTGCACATCATAAGCAGCAGCTTGATCAAAAACTTTGTTCACTAAGGCCTCTAAGGGTGCAACTTTTTCCTACCCAACCAACTTTATTCTTTCAAAAACAATGCGGAATTCATCTTTAAAAGAAGAAATTTGGTTATTTGGTGCACGAACAATCCTCCCGCTAACATCGGCCCAAAGAGAGTTGAGATACCTCTTGTCATGAATTTCCAATAGACTTTCACCCTTGAAAACAGAGACGGCAACGTGTGTAGAGCTCTCCTTACCATTCTTTGAGTCTCTTGGTTTCAAATGCACTTTGTCATCTTTTGAAGGTTTGATGCCAGCACATGAAGTAGACCCTTCGCTTGTTTGAGGATGTTGCTCATCACCCTTCAAAGCAGAAATCCTCTCTTCACCCGCCTACAAGGAATGTGTCGAAAGTTAGGGACATATACGTGTGTATATATATATGTATGTATATATGTATGGAAATAAAGAGCAAAGTTGGCCAATACCTGTACAGCCAAGTCCAGTGTCGCGGATGGGGTGCTCGAAAGACAGCGAGGAAAATTAACTTCTCTAGGATGCGAGACACTTGAGTCTTTCTTAATTTTCTTCCAGTTGCGGTCGCCATTCTCGTTGTTGCCGCTCTCTTTGACAATGCTTTTTCTTTTCGCTGATTCCTCTACCGCAATGTGTGGCGAGTCTCGCGAGCTCTTCCCAAGAGAAGCAATTTGGTTGTCACGACTTTGTGCGACCTTGTCATCCCCACCAAGTATCAAGCGCTTTTGAGGAAAAAGTAAGGAGTCAATATTGTCTTCAAGGTAGCTCATATGGGTTTTGATTATCCATGACTTATAGCAATCCGAAAAGTGCCTTCTCGCGTTAAGAGGAGCATTGGGAATCCAAACCTTTGAATATGTCCTTTGGGCAAGACTTAACCTCCACAAATGAAGTCCTTCATTCAAAGAAGCTTCACGGTAGTCATTGATGAGTACGCTAGGGACATCTTGATAATATCCAAATTGTCGGCCGAATCGATGTGGACTATAGGGCTCAACATCAAAGGTCTCGCCTTGCCTCAGAGTAAAATAGCACGATCGAAGGTTGATAAAATAGTCATGCTCTGCTTCGCCAAGGGTACTGCAATCCACAAGTTCAACGTTATTGACGTTTGGAAGAAGGTTGCATGCCCAAGTGGTGTAGTCTCCTCTGTGAATCCTCTTGCGAGCTTCTTTCGGATCAAAAGGCCTTGCTCCATTTTCTCCAGAAAATACTGTCATCCCAGGTTTATGCGACTCTAAGTGGATGGAAAACTGAGTCTTGAAGTATAGCACCACCCACCCGTAGACAAAATGGATCGGAAAAAGAAGGCACCCTCGAGACGATTGAGTAGGCTTTGATATTGTATTCAACCCTTTGTAGATTGACGCTAGTACCGGGATGGCAAGGCAAACTCTTTGACCGCTGGCTATAAGACTCGCCATCTTGAATGTACTCGGACGGATAAAGCCAACATCCTTCACAAGGAGAACAAAGATGCACAACCAGCAAGCTAAGTGCGCGGCCAAGAATGTCTCTTCCTTCCAATTACCTTTGACACCGAGTTGTGAAAACAAGATCTCTTCTTGCGAAGACCACCGATTGCATGGCTCGAGCTTCCCGGAAGGGTTGTGTGTCGTTTGAGGTTGGCGCGCACTTCTTCTCTCCTTGCGTGATGGGGGACATTTGTATTTGACTTCTTTCTTCGACCAAAAGTTGATCCATTCTTTGATTGGCACTCGAGGATCGTCATCACCAACATGTGCTCGGATTAGGTGAAACGCATGGAACAAAGCTCTGCATGAGCGCGGCAGGTGATAGTTGTCTTTTTCTTTGCCAAAAAGTTCCTTCTCGTTCGGTATGACTTCGTCATATAGGGATCCAAATATAGGCAGACCGGGAAGATGTTCCAAGTCCCATAAAGAAATCGAGAGCTCTCCAAGGGAAGTGACAAGGGTGTTTGTAGACGGTGACCATGCTTCGCACAAGGCTTTTAGGATTTCCAAATTGCACTCGTATGTGAATAAGGACGCATAGACCGGCTCGTACGTATTGGTAGAAGTAAGTGTAGGCTTGCACCGAACAAGGACATCTTCTGTCCACTCCCAATATCCTGGGAAGTAATGGATTTCGCCGGGAAAGTGCTGAAAGGCATCGTCCCACATGGCATCTCCTTTGGCAATGCGTCGCCCCAAGGTATCGAAAGGAAGATCACCGTATGATACTCGGTGGTGAGGAGAATGGAGCACGAACGACGGCAGAGATCGATTGGAGGACTTGGGAAGCTCTTCGGTCCAATCTTTAGGCTTAATGGTGTTAATCAAAGTGGGCCATCGGTTTGTGAAAATTCCGGCAAGAGGGGTACCAACTTCCAATATCGTGTCCCGTTGATTTTCGTCGCCGGTGATGGTTAGAGTCTCAATTCCCTTCGAATTATAGGCGCGACCGAATTTCACCATTGTGCGTGAGCTGTCAACACAAAGAAGAAAACAAAAGGGTTAGAAAGACAAGTTAGCAATTGACGGAGGATAATAGAGCAAATAGTCAAAAAAAAAGTGAAAAAAAAACCTGTTGCCGTTGAGGGAGAGAGAAAAAAAAAACCTGCTGCGGCCGTGAACAGTAAAAAAAAAAAAAAAAAAAAAAAAACAAAACTGCTGCGGCTTTAAACAAAAAAAAGGAAAAAAAAAGAGACAAAATTGATATCCCTACCGTATGAAGAAGAGAAGGATGTCCCGTTCATCGGCTCTTGTGCCCGTGAGTTGATCTTCTTCTCTGAATCGCTGCACAACGAAAAAAAACGAGTGAAATAGTTAGATCCTTGTGATTATATAATATGCATTATATATATATATGTATATATATCGAAAAAAGGAAGAAGAAAAAAAAGCTTCTCTTTTTTCTTCTGTTCGCCGCACCGTCAAGGAAGTATGTGGCGAAATCTACACCCGCACTGTATCAGTTCTCGCCAAGTTCGCTGAAATTGCAATAATGTCTGTCTAGCAAAAGAAGAAGAAAATCGTTGTTACTAAAAGAAATTTTGTTGGGGAAGGTTTCTTTTGTGGATGAAGAACAACTTATGCCCCAAGCCTTCTTTTATAGTTGAAAGTGGATGTTGAGTTTGGAAATTTTCTTTCTCCACATAAATAATTGATGCACAAGAAATTTCCTTTTTTTGCCACTAGTGGCGAAGAAAGATTAGATCATCGCATGGATAAGCTCACACTAACCCGTCCTTTGAAAAAAAGAGAAGGAAAAGAAAAAAGAAAAAAAAAGAAGATTGCAGCGTGCAGTAGAAAAAAAGAGGGGAGGTCTGTCTCTCTTTGTTTTAGAAGGAAAGATCTATTAATTTCAAAGAAGGTGAAAGTGATATGGCGGGCCCCACAGAAAAAAAAGAAAGAAAACAAAAAGGAAAAAAAAAAGGAAAAAGCAACCTTCTGCAAATAGAACCGTTAATTTCAAACAAGGAAGAAGAGGAGATTATCTAGTGTGGCCAGTCTACATGCACCACATACGGCAGGCCCCCCAAAAAATAAAAAAATAATAATAAAAAAAAAAGGAAAAAGAGAAGGCTATGCTAATGCTATCGGTATGTGTGTATATATATACATATATATTATGTATTATATATTAATGGCTGCACTCTTTTTTGGGCTTCATGAAATTGGGCCTAAATTATTTAGCAAGAAAATAACTTTGTTATGAAATTGTTCCTCAAGCACCATATGAAATTGTGACTCGTCCACGACATGTTTCATGACGATTCCGCGAACAAGTCACAAGGGGGCAATTTGTAGACACGTAAAATTTGTGTCTAATTAAATCTCGACACGCGGAGAATAATATATTAATCTTCAATTTATTTTTCTATTTTATTTTGGATTTATAATAAATTTATTTCCAAAGTAAAGTAGTTAAATTTATTAATTTTAATATATATGATGGATAAATTGAATAATGTCTTATTTATTAATTGGAGTTAAATTATCCAATTAAATTAAATAATGGCAAGTCTTGTAGAGCAAGAAAAGGAAAATAAATATACATTATTTAATCCTAATATTTTAAAGGGTTAAATAAATATATTTATCAAATATCACGACAAGGAAAATCTTCTCCTCCAAGATTGAATATTCAAGGGATATCTAGAAGATTCATTTAGATCAAGTCTTCCATATCAAGAAATTGTAGACGCGATCACAACCATTCATCTCATCAGGAGATTCTGATTGAGATTCACTCCACATCTATAAATAGAGGTGGTCTTGAAGAAGAAAAACACAGACACAAAATATTCACAAGTTGAAGAGGGAAAAGCTCTAAGTTTTTCGCTCCACCAAACTCATCCATCTTCAAGTGTTCTTCGCGGCATTCAAGGTATCCTTCATCCATCTTCAAGATGTTCTTCGTTAAGAACTTCTTTCAATCCGCCATCAGGCCTCATGTTCATCTAAAAACCGTTTTTTGAAGATGGTGTCTCTGCCAAGAAGATCAAATCTTCAACAAATTCAAGAAATCCAAATCAAATTCATACCGTTCTTCAACAATATTCAAACCAAAAATCTATTCTGATCCGGGATCAAGTCATAAGACCCTCGGAAAACTGTTTTTGAAGATCAAAATCCATGCTAGGAAGATCAAAACCCAAAAATCCAAAGAACTGAAGACGAAGATCATACCAATCTTCATCAACCTTCATATCAAATTCCAAATCAAGAACAGCTTTCGATCCGAGATCAAGCCGTAAAGCCCTCGAATCGACGTTTGTCAAATCCTAAGTCAAATTGGTGTTTATCAAATCCTAAGTCAAATTGGTGTTCATCAAATCCCCAAGTCGAATCGACGTTTGTCAAATTGGTGTTCGTCAAATCCCCAAGTCAAATCCTCAAATCAAATCACCGTTTAATCCGAGATCAAGTCCAAGGACCCTCGAATTGACGTTTCTCCAAGTTCAAATCACTTCAGCGAAGATCAAATTGAAGATTTTCACTATAAATTTTAATACTGTTCTTGCAGAATAGAAATAGATGATTAGATAGAGATTGTATCCCAAGTTGTACTTTAAATTTAATCAAATAATTACTTTGTAATCTTTTTCTTGTTTTATTTTTCAGAATTCAAGAATTATCGATTTGACTTAGGGATTTGATGAACACCAATTTGACTTTGGGATTTGATGG
The DNA here is from genome assembly GCA_948329865.1 of Linaria vulgaris. Lineage (NCBI taxonomy): Eukaryota > Viridiplantae > Streptophyta > Magnoliopsida > Lamiales > Plantaginaceae > Linaria > Linaria vulgaris. The sequence goes on along the minus strand of OX415249.1, from coordinate 4,951,478 downwards.
ACACCGATTTGACTTAGGGATTTGATGAACACCAATTTGACTTAGGGATTTGATGAACACCAATTTGACTTTGGGATTTGATGGACACCGATTTGACTTAGGGATTTGATGAACACCAATTTGACTTAGGGATTTGATGAACACCAATTTGACTTAGGGATTTGATGAACACCAATTTGACTTAGGGATTTGATGAACACCAATTTGACTTGGAGATTTGACAAACGTTGATTCGAGGGCTTTACGGCTTGATCTCGGATCGAACGGAAACTTGATTTGGAATTTGATTTGAAGGTTGATGAAGATTGGTATGATCTTCGTCTTCAGTTCTTTGATCTTCCTAGCATGGATTCTGATCTGCAAAAACGGTTTTCCGAGGGTCTTGTGACTTGATCTCGGATCAAAATGGATTTTTGGTTTGAATGTTATTGAAGAACGGTATGAACTTGATTTGGATTTCTTGAATTTATCGAAGATTTGATCTTCTTGGCAGAGACACCATCTTCAAAAAACGGTTTTTGGATGAACTTGGGGCTTGATGGAGGATTGAAAGAAGTTCTTAACGAAGAACATCTTGAAGATGGATGAAGGATACCTTGAATGCCGTGAAGAACACTTGAAGATGGATGAGTTTGGTGGAGCGAAAAACTTAGAGCTTTTCCCTCTTCAACTTGTGAATATTTATGTCTGTGTTTTTTTCTTCTTCAAGACCACCTCTATTTATAGTTGTGGAGTGAATCTCAATTAGAATCTCCTGATGAGATGAATGGTTGTGATCGCGTCTACGATTTCTTGATATGGAAGACTTTATCTAAGAGAATCTTCTTTCCATCTCTTGAGGATTTAGACTTGGTAGGGAATTCTTTCCTTGTGGAGATTTGGTGGGGAATTCTTTCCTTGTGGAGATTTGGTGGAGAATTCTTTCCTTGTGGAGATTTGATGAATATATTTATTTAACCCTTTAAAATATTAGGATTAAATAATATATATTTATTTTTCTTTTCTTGCTCTACAAGACTTGCCATTATTTAATTTAATTGGATAATTTAACTCCAATTAATAAATAAGGCATTATTCAATTTATCCATCATATGTATTAAAATTAATAAATTTAACTACTTTACTTTGGAAATAAATTTATTATAAATCTAAAATAAAATAGAAAAATAAATTAAAAATTAATATATTATTCTCCACGTGTCGGGATTTAATTAGACACAAATTTTAAGTGTCTACACAGTTAACACCTGCAAAACAGAGTTAGTACTTTGTATCCAAAGTTCAATGATCATAAGCAGAAGCAGTAAGCAACAAGATAGAAAAGTACTTAATTACAGACCATACTAAGTAGCAAGGAACATACTCCTTGATGAAACCAAAAACAAACAATGAAAATAGAATTGTTCATGCTAACAGAAACATAACAGAACTCAGAAATTTTTGAAATTTGATCATTCTCCCCCTTTTTGTGAGGAAGGCAGATCCCTCAAATGCTTCCTGAGGCTGTCTATCTCTTGCAACCTCACTTGCTTGTCTGATATCTCTCTTTAGGTATCTTTATACTCTCTGTCCAGCCACACCAGGGTCTCATCCACAAAAGCATCAGCAATGACAGAACAACTGTCACCACCAGCCACAGGTACTGAAGAAGCAGCAAACTTGTGAGTCTTCTTCTTCTTCCTGCTTGGACCAGCTGCATCATTGGGATTCCATGACAGATCTTGAATCATGACCTGAGTGAAGTAGCTCCTGGTAATGATCATCTTGGCCTTATTTTTTTATCCAGTCTTCTGTCTTCTTGGTCTTGAAGCCTTGCTTCACCAGAATGCTGGATATCAGAGAGGGATATGGAATGATTCCCTTTGCCTTGGTTGTGACTTCCCTCATGTGCCTCAGAACCTTCTCCCCTATGTTCACATTCAGCCCATTCTTCAGTTTGTACACCAGCTTTGCAGATTCTTTTGTCATAACCGTGGTGTTTGAAGAGGGCAACCAGTTTAGGGTAGAGAGCTTGTGAAGTATAGCACTCAAGGAAGTCATTCCATTTCCTTGTGAGTCCACCAGTGAGGTCAGTGATCACCTCATCCATGCTAGGATCCTCTGTCTCTTCAGGATCAGGAAGTCCCCAAGCCTCATTGATCACAGAGGGGCTGATATCATAGACCTTCATCCTTACCCAAGCTTTGCCAAACTTGGGAGAGTCCTGGTGGGACACCCATTGAGAGAGGTTCATGTAGAACTCTCTGATCACATCAGGAACATATGATGACTGGTTCATCAGAGAGCCCAACACTCCTCTAGCTTCAAGCAGCTCAAACAACCTATTTTGCTTGAACATCTCATCATCAATGTTCCTCTCCATGTGGATAACCCTGGCTTGATAAGCCTCCCACTGTTCTTCTGCCTCACCAGACACATAAAAACTGGAGTAAGGCTTTTTGGGGTACTCCTCATCAAGCACATCAAAGTACTCATCACTGCCTGATGTTGGAGTAACATCAGCAGGGTCATCACCTACCTGTAGGTCTTCTTCCTCAACTTCCTCCTCATCTTCTTCTTCCTCCTTATCCTCTTCCTCCTCTTTTTCTTCTTCTAACTCAGACTCAGAAGCTTCAACCATCACCTGCTTTCCCTTTCTTTTCTTAGCAGCAGTAGCTAAGGCAGAGAGAGTCAGGCTCTCTTCTTCTTCTTCTCTCTCAACCTCTTCAGGTTGATTGTCACCCTCATCATCAACATCTTGGTTACCCTCAGTAGTAATCCCCTCAACAACAGTCTCCTCAACCTGATCATCCTCCTCAGGAAGAGTCTCCATCTCATCAGCAGCACCATCATCAGCCTCAGGCGGCTCCATATTCACCTCAAGGTTTTCACCTTCCTCAGTAACAACCACAGATTCATCCCTAACATTACCCTCAGGGACCTCATGCACAACCTCAGACTCACCCACAACAACAACATGGGCCTCTTTCTCCCCCTCAATACCAACAACAGTAGTAGCAGGTATATCCAGAGTAGGGTTAGCCATCATTACCTTGTTTTCAGGGTTGGTGGGAGTAGAGGTTTGCTCAGAAGTTTTTGATGTTGAATCAACATCACCCTTAGCGGCTTTCTTGCCCTTGCGCCATTGATAGATGGATTTCCTCTTCGGAGCGGCGGCGGTAATAGCTTCAGCGGTTGCACTTCTGGTCCTACGGCGTTGTGGTTGCTCCATTTGTTCGGCAGCAGCTGCAAGAGTGTCAATGGAAGACTTGCGGGCCATTGTTAGAGTGATTTAGAGAAGAGAAAAACAAAGAACTCGATTTGAAGAGAGAGTTGATTTTGCAGAAATTTTGAGCGCATAAACAGTGAGAAAAGATTAGGGCAAATTATACAATAAATCAGCTGAAGAATAGAGATAGTGATGTTGTAACATGTTACCAACATAATCGGACCACTGTCACACGATCATACCCATGTTCACCTTACCACGTGTAAGTGTTGGATTAACACGTAACCAGAGCGGTCTTCAAACCTAAAAACTTATAAGTTACAATGTTTCAATGTTGAACTAACATTGGTAAGTTAACATCAGGGAGGGAAGTTGTAGGTGCAGGGCTTCATCCAAGGCAGCATTATGTGAGAGCGTGAGATATTCCTGTAAACTAATCTGAACCCTCACCCAAGTACATAGGTACAAAGTCATAGGTTAAGATCATCAGTATGAGTAAGTAACAAATCAAACAGAAAAACACAGAGTGGATATACATATCCAGGGAAAAGATGTTCCCATAGCTTGGAAGATCACAGAACATAGTGTTTTACCTGCAGTGAGTCACCCACAAAGTATGCCTCAACACATGATTCCTAGGATTACTACTCCCCCTAAGCCCAAACCGACACAAGGAAAAAAAAATACAGAACTAGAAAGAATGCAACAATGTTAGATTAACATTGGGAGATGGTAGCCAAATACAAACAACTTTACTGACTGGGATCAGGACAAATCAATTTATCTTTTATTATCATGAACTCTTTTGAACAAAAAATAGTGAATGTAAAAGGATAGTTTCATCGCTGAATGTGGGCAGCACAAGACCCCACACACCCCAGCAACTTAACCATCAGCCACAGATTAGGCAAGTACAAAGGAACTGAATGAAGACAATACATTTATCATATACTTCTCCACCCCAGCCCCTCATGCATACTTGTTTTCCAACCTGTTTACAAGAGAAATACCAAGTGAAAAATGCTACTGAATGCAAGCAGTCGAAACTTCAAAGCACCCCAGTAGTAAGGCTCACTCTCATGCATAACCTTGGCCACAGACAAGAACACAAAAATAAGCACAACTGAATGACAATGAAGCTCTCAACATCATGTACCCCAGCTTCTCTTCATGCTTTGTGTAACCTAACATGGATAAGTCACAACTGAATAACATCAGAGTAATGAGCTCTGTGTACCCCAGCTTCTCCCAGATGTTAGGTTAACATTCACAGACAAACAACAGAGTTCTTAATTATACAAACCCTTTGATGTATATCTGTCCACCAGTCAGCTCAGCTATTCATACAGTTAACCACACAGCCCAACAGAATCTCTAACAAAGATGTAATATGCAAGAAAGAAGAATGCAGAAAGGAAACGAAAAGAATTACAGATACACCACAACCAATAACCAGTGCTAGACAGTGGTGTTATGTCAACACTGGTGTACTAACATCCCTAGACGATGCACATGCCAAGAGAATTCCTCAAACTGAAGAACCTCTCAGAATCTAAGGGTTTAGTGAACATATCAGCAAGCTGATTGTTAGTTTCAATGTGTTCAATGTCAATGAGCTTATCTTCTACCATGTTTCTTAGAAAGTGATGCCTTATTTCAATATGTTTAGTTCTGGAATGTTGCACAGGGTTCTTAGAGATGCTTATAGCACTAAGATTATCACAAAACATAAGTAAGGTATCACTGTCTAACCCATAATCCAGTAGCATGTGTTTAAGCCATACTAACTGAGTGACACAACTGCCTGCTGCTATGTATTCAGATTCAGCAGTGGAGAGTGACACACAATTTTGCTTTCTACTGTACCATGAGACCAAGTTGTTCCCCAGATAAAAACATCCTCCACTTGTAGACTTCTTGTCATCAGTGTCACCTGCCCAGTCTGAGTCACTGAAACCTACAAGATTTGTGTTAGTGCCATAGGAATACCATATACCAAGAGCCAAGGTGCCAGAAATGTATCTAAGTATTCTCTTCACAGCAATCAGATGTGACTGCTTTGGGCATGCCTGGTACCTAGTACAAACACAAACAGAGAACATTATGTCAGGCCTTGAAGCAGACAAGTAGAGTAAGCTTCCTATCATGGAACGGTACAATGTTGGATCAACATTGGCACCATTAACATCCCTGGATATCTTCACTGATGAAGGCATGGGCGTCTTGCAAGGCTTTGAATCTGCCAATTCAAACCTTTTTTACCAAATTCTTTGCATACTTTTCCTGACTTAGGAAAATCCCATTACCTGTTTGTTTTACTTGAAGACCAAGAAAGAATGTTAATTCTCCCATCATACTCATCTCAAACTGCCCTGTCATTGATTCAACAAAATTTTCTAGGATAGAATTGTTAGTTGAGCCAAAGACAATATCATCTGCATATATTTGAGCTATACAGACATGAGAATGTTTCTTCAAGACAAACAGTGTTATATCTCCTTCACCTCTAACAAAGCCAATACTTAATAATAATTTAGTAAGCCTTTCATACCATGCTCTAGGTGCTTGTTTAAGCCCATACAGTGCCTTTTCAAGCTTGTACACATGGTTGGGGTACTTAGGATCTGTGAATCCCTTAGGCTGTTCAACATATACTTCCTTATCAATCAGCCCATTCAGAAATGCACCCTTTACATCCATTTGGTATAGTTTTATCTTAAGACTGCATGCTATAGCTAGAAGTAACCTAATAGATTCAATCCTAGCCACTGGAGCAAATGTCTCATCAAAATCTACACCATCTACCTGAGTGTACCCCTGCGCAACTAGTCTAGCTTTGTTCCTAACTATGACTCCTTCCTCATTACTCTTGTTCTTAAATATTCACTTAGTCCCTATTACATTAACATTAGGTGGTCTAGGTACAAGTATCCAAACATTGTTCTTAGTAACCTGTAATAGTTCATCCTGCATGGCATTAATCCAGAAGTTATCAAGAAGAGCTTCATTCACATTCTTAGGTTCTATGGTGGAGACAAAACAAGAGGCATTATCAACAATACAAGTGAAGTTCATACAGACACACAATTTAACCATAACTCTATAGTCAAGTCTTTCTCTGTTGCGTGTCCTTACCCGTTTAGTGAGTTCACCTATTACCTGGGATGCTGGATGGTCTTCTGAATCCTAACCGGGGGGTATCTTCTAGGTTCAGTGGCACCTTCATGTTCTGAGTCAGAATCCTCTGCTGTTAGTCTAACATCTGATCTTGCTGGTGTTAGTCTAACATCGTTCCCTGACTCTTGTTCAGTGTTTCCAGCTTCCAGTTCCAATGTTGGGGTAACATTGTCAGGAGTAACATTCTCAGTTTCCGCTGTTGGTTCAACATTGGGAACCGAGATGTCATCAGTACCTGTATCAAGAGTGAAATCATCAAACACAACATACACTGATTTCTGAATTGTCTTCAATCTAAGATTGTAGACTCTAAAGGAAGTACTATTGGCTGAGTATCCTACAAAGATGCATTTTTCACTTTTAGAATCAAATTTACTCAGATAATCCTTGTCATTAAGTAGATAACAATCACATCCAAATTCATGAAAATATGCAACATTTGGTTTAACACCCTTCAAGAGTTCATATGGAGTCATGTTAGTTCCAGGTCTAAGATACACCCTGTTACTAATGTGACAAGCAGTATTTCAGGCTTCAGTCCAGAGTCTTTTGGATAAATCTTTAGCATTGAGCATAACTCTGGCCATCTCTTGAAGAGTCATGTTCTTTCTCTCAGCAATCCCATCCTGCTGAGGAGTCTTAGGAGCTGAATATTCATGGAAAATACCTTTAGCATTGCAGTAGTTACCAAAACTAGCATTTCAAATTCTTTACCATGATCAGACCTAATCTTAGTCACAGTGGAGCCATACAAGTTTTTAATACTAGCACAAAGAATTTTGAACTGATCAAAAGCTTCCGACTTTTCTTTAAGAAACTTTACCCAGGTGTACCTAGAGAAGTCATCTACAATCACAAAGGCATATCTCTTCCCACTGAGACTACTTACCTCAACTGGACCCATTAAGTCCATGTGCAGCAATTCAAAACACCTACTAGATCTAGGGTTAGCATTCTGTACTTGTAGGGGTGTATGAACTGCTCTGGTTTGCTTACCCTTGAGGCAATCACCACACACAAGCTTACCTGGACAAGACAACTTTGGTAAGCCTCTTACAGCATCAACTTTCTGTAATTTCTCAAGGTTTCTGTAGTGAACATGTCCAAGTTTCCTATGCCATATAGAAGCCTCATCTATCTTGGTATGGAAACATTCTGCTTCCTCCTGGGCTAGGTGGCAGTTATCTTTGAATCTAGTACCTGTCATCACAAGAACATGGTCACTATCATAAACATCACAAGATACCTTGTCAAATGTAACCAGTAAGTCATCATCACACAACTGACTGATACTGATTAGATTTGCCTTTAACCCATCTACCAACAACACATCCTTCAAGGGTGGGAATCCATCAACATCTAGTGTCCCCTTGCCAATGATTTTTCCTTTGGTGCCTCCTCCATATGTCACTGTTCCAGCACTCAAAGGTATCATTTGCTTAAGATTCTCTTTGCTGCTTGTCATGTGTCTTGAGCATCCACTATCGAAGTACCATTTACCTGAAAGGTTAGAGTACACAGCAGAGAAAACAACATTGCATACAACTTTAATCTTAGGGGTTTTAGCTTTTTCTACCCAAGTCCTACTTTTCTGTCCTGCACCTAATGTTAGTCTAACATCAGAACCTGTTGTAGAATTAACATTGGACACAGAGGCTGTTTTCTTACCACATTCTTTCATGATTTTTCTACAGAATGGTTTAATGTGGCCTGGTTGAAAACAGTACTGGCAGATAAATGTGGGTTTAATTTTTACAGTGTTAATGGTTCCAGAACTCATATTATCTGACTCTTTAACAAAGCTTGTAGTTAAATAGGCAGAATTAACATCTGAAGAGGAAGGTTTCTCAAAAAATCCCAGACCACATGTACCTGAGTTACTCATGCTTAGCACCTCATCAAGTTTAGAAGTACCTCCATTCCATTTGGCTATGATCTGAGAATCCTTTTTGAGTTTCTCCTTTTACCTCTTTCAGTTCAGCTTCAGCTTTGTCAAGATCTCTTTCATAGAGTTTCAACATGTTCTTCAAACATTCAATGTCATGCTTCTGTGCTTTGTTTCTCTTCATGAGTCTGGCATTCTCTCTCTCAAGTCTAAGAAAGGTTGTGTGTAGGTCATCAAGAATTTCCTCCTGGGACATCTCTTCTTCATTGAAGTCAGCTTTATTAAAGTCATCTACACAGACCCAATGAGAATTCCCTCTTGTTCTGAGGGTGTTAGCACATTCATGTTTAAAGTGACCATACCCCTTACATTCATAACACTGGACATCTTTCAATTTTTCAACGTCTTGAGGCGTGCTCTTAGATGCCATGTATTTTACAAACTTTGGGGGCAGTTTCTTATAACCAGGGGCAGGATTACTGGGTTGTTTTTCTTTATTTTTATCTTTGTAACCCAATTTATTAAACTTCCTAGTAATGTTACCATAGTTAGAAGAGATCAACTCATATTCATCCTCATCACTCCCTGTAGAATCTGAGCTAGTACCTAGTAAAGCTAAAGCAAGTTGCTTACTGGATTTTCCTAGGAATTCTAGTTCAAATTCTTTTAGAGTGTTCATCAATGTTTGAAAGTCCATGTTGGCCAGATCTCTAGACTCATTCATAGCAATTCTTTTGACAGTAAACTTGGAAGATAATGTTCTAAAAGCTTTATAGACCATGGTTTGATTTGGGATGATAAAACCTAAGTTTTGACACTGATTAGCAATATCTAGAAGTTTCTCAAAATAGCTATCAATGCTTTCGTCCTCACCCATCTCTATCTTCTCAAAGTCCCTCAAAAGTTTTCTATATTTAGAGTCCCTCACAGCCACATCACCCTCACAATGTAATTCAAGAACTTCCCATGCAGCTTTAGCAGTAGAACAAGTTTGAATAAGTTTGAACATATGATTACCTACCCAGCTAAAAATAGCATTGAGAGCCTTTTCATTGAAGTTGTAGAGAGCAATTTCGTTGGCTGTCCATTGTCCTCTTGGCTTAGGTACCAGATCAGCATCTCCATCTCTTGGCAAGTAGGGGATGGTGTAGCCTTCTATTACTGCATCCCAAGCTCTTAGGTCGATGGATTTGATGTGGACCCTGAGCCTGATCTTCAAGTAGGCATAGTTGTTGGGACCCTCCAATACAGGAAACCTGCTGGTGTTGGGGTTGGAGTTATCCATCTTGTCGTACCAATGCCAAACACCGGTGAAGTTGGTGATTGGCTCTGATACCAATTGAAATTGTGGATCGGGTTGATACGTTGTTGTTGTTAACTTAACACTGGAGAGTTAACAGCAGATTTGAACGTTGTTAACTCAGAGATGTTACTTTAACATTGACTTCTCAATGTTAAACTATCATTGACAGAATACCTGCCCTTTCAATATTAAACTAACATTGACCGAATACCTACACTTTCAGAGTCCTTATTGAATTAACTCTATTTTTCACTAAAGTATGAGAGACTGTTTTTTCTTTATTTCCTTCTAATCGAATGTACTTTCCGGAGTATAAATCTACTGTCTCGAAATGCCTGGCAAAATTTTGCGATGCGACAATCACTAAGTTAAACCTCACACAAAATCTGACAAAAAAGGTTTTGATTTCAATTTGTATTCACCCCAATTCGAATCACGTGATGGTGTAGTTTTGGTGCATTGATTTCGATTGAAATCGGGAGTTGATATGTCGTTGGTGTTTAATTGAGTGAAGATGGAGCTGTAAAGGTAATATATTTATTTTAATCCTTGAATATTATGATAAAATAATATATATTTTATATTTCTTGCATCTTAAGACTTACCATCATTTAATTAAATTAGACACAAAATTAATGCGTCCACAAATTGTGTTGAGTCATAATTTGGGCGCATACCCCGTGGAGTAGTAGGATCATTTGGACCGAACCACGTTAAAAACCCTGTGTTCTTTACTGTTTTCGTATAATTGTTATAACTGTCCACAATTGCAATGGTAAAACTGTTTTCAAATATTAAAGAACTAAAATCTCTATTGCCTTCGTATACGGTTATAATTGTTCCTACTTATAACTGTATCCGTTTTACAAGTAATATGGATCCAAGATCTTACATGCCATGAGTGTGAAAAAAGAATAAAAACTTGAAATAAAATTACGAAGAAAGGTATGAAAGAAGACAAAAGAGAAAAAAAGGAAAAATAATAAACGAATCCCATGCCTCTCTCACCCTTCTCAGTTATTACAAACATAAATGATCAATTTACTTAGTAGGAAAAAGATTAGTGGCGTATCCGGGAATTTCTTGTCGGGAGGCCTTAACTTTTTCTGAACGAGCAATAATTTAAACAATAAATTTTGGAAATATTAAGAGGCAGAAAACTCGAAAAGACACCCGAGGAAACTATTACCTTGAATCTATTTTGGGCTTTTGAAGAAAATAAGGTTGGCATATTGTATCGACAATCTATGATTTTCTTGCATTACTATTTTTAATCAAGCATGTAATCAACTAAATGCTACAAAAAGATTTTATAAATTTCTTATGTTTGTTTAAAACCCGTATAAAATCCTTGTAAAACTAATCGACATTGTATATTTGTATGTTTTTAATAGAAGTGAACTGATATTTTCTTCAAACAAATGAAAAAAAGTAATATGCATATAAATCAATTTAAACAATATTTATTAGGTATATATCAAATAAATAAAACAAAAATCAAGGATCGTACGGATTAATTAAGTGTACGTAATAGGAGAGTGTTTTACTACTTTTTTAATATAACAATAATTTTTTACTAATTCAAAAGATATATGAGGTTATATGTTAATTAGACATAGCACATAAGTGTATTTTGCAATTACTCAATAGACATATATATATATATATATATATATTTTTTTTTTTTTCAAAAAACGGGTGGTGGGGGCAAGATACACTTGCGTAAACCAATCTCAACATGTTGACTAGGAAAGCTTCGTAATACGTATCCAATGTTGTTGTGCCTGTTAGACAGTAGTGGTAGTACACTATTGCATGAAACAGGCATGAATTGTGTTAATGCATGAATATTGTATTCGTATGTATTAATATCATTATGTTGCACTTAAAGAGCAAACATGTACACCTGCATTTTTAGCTTGCTTCTGAACTTATTCATATTTCTTTGCTCACAAACCTAACAAATATCTCGTTTTACATGCTATTAACTAATAATAAAGCTTGTATATATAACAATTTCATTAACACATACATAACATACATTTCTTTTTTGAAGCATCCTTGGTTGAAGAATCAATGAAGAATTTCAAGGTTGCTTCTAAAACATCTCAGTAATTTCCGTTTGAATTAACTGTCGTTGATAGTTGATACAACGTTTTAGTTTAGTGGAGTCTATTGCATGAATATATGCTCTCTCTGTCTCTCTATTTTGCAATTTTCTTTTGCTTATTTTGAGTGTAATATTTGTTTCAGTAGTATTTCTTTGAGTGGTAATGACAAATTTATGCTTTTTCAGTTTTTCGCATTAATCTTTTTTCTTTTTTCTTTTTTGATATTATGAGCCTTATTGGCTAATTATCTAGTTCAGAGTGTTTCCACCGGAAATAAGCAACTAGATTGGTGACTCGATAATTTTTCATCACTTAGTAGTCCAGTGTTATACATCATCGTGATATGTTATTCATTCTGTAGCTTGCATTGTACATATCAAAGGAGTCCTTATTGAATTAACTCTATTTTTCACTAAAGTATGAGAGACTTTTTTTTCTTTATTTCCTTCTAATCGAATGTACTTTCCGGAGTATAAATCTACTGTCTCGAAATGCCTGGCAAAATTTTGCGATACGACAATCACTAAGTTAAACCTCACACAAAATCTGACAAAAAAGGTTTTGATTTCAATTCGTATTCACCCCAATTCGAATCACGTGATGGTGTAGTTTTGGTGCATTGATTTCGATTGAAATCGGGAGTTGATATGTCGTTGGTGTTTAATTGAGTGAAGATGGAGCTGTAAAGGTAATATATTTATTTTAATCTTTGAATATTAGGATTAAATAATATATATTTTATATTTCTTGCATCTTAAGACTTACCATCCTTTAATTAAATTTGACACAAAATTAATGCGTCCACAAATTGTGTTGAGTCATAATTTGGGCGCATACCCCGTGGAGTAGTAGGATCATTTGGACCGAACCACGTTAAAAACCTTGTGTTCTTTACTGTTTTCGTATAATTGTTATAACTGTCCACAATTGCAATGGTAAAACTGTTTTCAAATATTAAAGAACTAAAATCTCTATTGCCTTCGTATACGGTTATAATTGTTCCTACTTATAACTGTATCCGTTTTACAAGTAATATGGATCCAAGATCTTACATGCCATGAGTGTGAAAAAAGAATAAAAACTTGAAATAAAATTACGAAGAAAGGTATGAAAGTAGACAAAAGAGAAAAAAAGGAAAAATAATAAACGAATCCCATGCCTCTCTCACCCTTCTCAGTTATTACAAACATAAATGATCAATTTACTTAGTAGGAAAAAGATTAGTGGCGTATCCGGGAATTTCTTGTCGGGAGGCCTTAACTTTTTCTGAACGAGCAATAATTTAAACAATAAATTTTGGAAGAATTAAGAGGCAAAAAACTCGAAAAGACACCCGAGGAAACTATTACCTTGAATCTATTTTGGGCTTTTGAAGAAAATAAGGTTGGCATATTGTATCGACAATCTATGATTTTCTTGCATTACTATTTTTAATCAAGCATATAATCAACTAAATGCTACAAAAAGATTTTATAAATTTCTTATGTTTGTTTAAAACCCGTATAAAATCCTTGTAAAACTAATCGACATTGTATATTTGTATGTTTTTAATAGAAGTGAACTGATATTTTCTTCAAACAAATGAAAAAAGTAATATGCATATAAATCAATTTAAACAATATTTATTAGGTATATATCAAATAAATAAAACAAAAATCAAGGATCGTACGGATTAATTAAGTGTACGTAATAGGAGAGTGTTTTACTACTTTTTTAATATAACAATAATTTTTTACTAATTCAAAAGATATATGAGGTTATATGTTAATTAGACATAACACATAAGTGTATTTTGCAATTACTCAATACGCTTGCGTAATCCAATCTCAACATGTTGACTAGGAAAACTTCGTAATACGTATCCAATGTTGTTGTGCCTGTTAGACAGTAGTGGTAGTACACTATTGCATGAAATAGGCATGAATTGTGTTAATGCATGAAAATTGACAAATTGTATTCGTATGTATTAATATCATTATGTTGCACTTAAAGAGCAAACATGTACACCTGCATTTTTAGCTTGCTTCTGAACTTATTCATATTTCTTTGCTCACAAACCTAACAAATATCTCGTTTTACACGCTTATAACTAATAATAAAGCTTGTATATATAACAATTTCATTAACACAAACAGAACATACATTTCTTTTTTGAAGCATCCTTGGTTGAAGAATCAATGAAGAATTTCAAGGTTGCTTCTAAAACATCTCAATAATTTCCATTTGAATTAACTGTCGTTGATAGTTGATACAACGTTTTAGTTTAGTGGAGTCTATTGCATGAATATATGCTCTCTCTGTCTCTCTATTTTGCAATTTTCTTTTGCTTATTTGGAGTGTAATATTTGTTTCAGTAGTATTTCTTTGAGTGGTAATGACAAATTTATGCTTTTTCAGTTTTTCGCATTAATCTTTTTTCTTTTTTCTTTTTTGATATTATGAGCCTTGTTGGCTAATTATCTAGTTCAGAGAGTTTCCACCAGAAATAAGCAACTAGATTGGTGACTCAAGAATTTTTCATCACTTAGTAGTCCAGTGTTATACATCATCGTGATATGTTATTCATTTTGTAGCTTGCGTTGTACATATCGAAGGAGTCCTTATTGAATTAACTCTATTTTTCACTAAAGTATGGGAGACTGATTTTCTTTATTTCCTTCTAATCGAATGTACTTTCCCGAGTATACATCTACTGTCTCGAAATGCCTGGCAAAATTTTGCGAGGCGACAATCACTAAGTTAAACCTCACACAAAATCTGACAAAAAATGTTTTGATTACAATTCGTATTCACCCCAATTCGAATCATGTGATGGTGTAGTTTTGGTGCATTGATTTCGATTGAAATCGAGAGTTGATATGTCGTTGGTGTTTAATTGAGTGAAGATGGAGCTGTAAAAGTAATATATTTATTTTAATCCTTGAATATTAGGATAAAATAATATATATTTTATATTTCTTGCATCTTAAGACTTACCATCCTTTAATTAAATTAGACACAAAATTAATGCGTCCACAAATTGTGTTGAGTCATAATTTGGGCGCATACCCCGTGGAGTAGTAGGATCATTTGGACCGAACCACGTTAAAAACCCTGTGTTCTTTACTGTTTTCGTATAATTGTTAAAAATGTCCACAATTACAATGGTAAAACTGTTTTCAAATATTAAAGAACTAAAATCTCTATTGCCTTCGTATACGGTTATAGTTGTTCCTACTTATAACTGTATCCGTTTTACAAGTAATATGGATCCAAGATTTAACATGCCATGAGTGTGAAAAAAGAATAAAAACTTGAAATAAAATTACGAAGAGAGGTATGAAAGAAGACAAAAGAGAAAAAAAGGAAAAATAATAAACGAATCCCCTGCCTCTCTCACCCTTCTCAGTTATTACAAACATAAATGATCAATTTACTTAGTAGGAAAAAGATTAGTGGCGTATCCGGGAATTTCTTGTCGGGAGGCCTTAACTTTTTCTGAACGAGCAATAATTTAAACAATAAATTTTGGACGAATTAAGAGGCAAAAAACTCGAAAAGACACCCGAGGAAACTATTACCTTGAATCTATTTTGGGCTTTTGAAGAAAATAAGGTTGGCATATTGTATCGACAATCTATGATTTTCTTGCATTACTATTTTTAATCAAGCATATAATCAACTAAATGCTACAAAAAGATTTTATAAATTTCTTATGTTTGTTTAAAACCCGTATAAAATCCTTGTAAAACTAATCGACATTGTATATTTGTATGTTTTTAATAGAAGTGAACTGATATTTTCTTCAAACAAATGAAAAAAGTAATATGCATATAAATCAATTTAAACAATATTTATTAGGTATATATCAAATAAATAAAACAAAAATCAAGGATCGTACGGATTAATTAAGTGTACGTAATAGGAGAGTGTTTTACTACTGTTTTAATATAACAATAATTTTTTACTAATTCAAAAGATATATGAGGTTATATGTTAATTAGACATAACACATAAGTGTATTTTGCAATTACTCAATAGACATATATATATATATATATATATATATATATATATATATTTCAAAAAAATGGGGGGTGGGGGCAATATACGCTTGCGTAATCCAATCTCAACATGTTGACTAGGAAAGCTTCGTAATACGTATCCAATGTTGTTGTGCCTGTTAGACAGTAGCGGTAGTACACTATTGCATGAAACAGGCATGAATTGTGTTAATGCATGAAAATTGTATTCGTATGTATTAATATCATTATGTTGCACTTAAAAAGCAAACATGTACACCTGCATTTTTAGCTTGCTTCTGAACTTATTCATGTTTCTTTGCTCACAAACCTAACAAATATCTCGGTTTACACGCTATTAACTAATAATAAAGCTTGTATATATAACAATTTCATTAACACATACATAACATACATTTCTTTTTTGAAGCATCCTTGGTTGAAGAATCAATGAAGAATTTCAAGGTTTCTTCTAAAACATCTCAGTAATTTCCGATTGAATTAACTGTCGTTGATAGTTGATAAAACGTTTTAGTTTAGTGGAGTCTATTGCATGAATATATGCTCTCTCTCTGTCTCTCTATTTTGCAATTTTCTTTTGCTTATTTTGAGTGTAATATTTGTTTCAGTAGTATTTCTTTGAGTGGTAATGACAAATTTATGCTTTTTCAGTTTTTCGCATTAATCTTTTTTCTTTTTTCTTTTTTGATATTATGAGCCTTATTGGCTAATTATCTAGTTCAGAGAGTTTCCACCGAAAATAAGCAACTAGATTGGTGACTCGAGAATTTTTCATCACTTAGTAGTCCAGTGTTATACATCATCGTGATATGTTATTCATTTTGTAGCTTGCGTTGTACATATCAAAGGAGTCCTTATTGAATTAACTCTATTTTTCACTAAAGTATGGGAGACTGATTTTCTTTATTTCCTTCTAATCGAATGTACTTTCCGGAGTATAAATCTACTGTCTCGAAATGCCTGGCAAAATTTTGCGAGGCGACAATCACTAAGTTAAACCTCACACAAAATCTGACAAAAAAGGTTTTGATTACAATTCGTATTCACCCCAATTCGAATCATGTGATGGTGTAGTTTTGGTGCATTGATTTCGATTGAAATCGGGAGTTGATATGTCGTTGGTGTTTAATTGAGTGAAGATGGAGCTGTAAAAGTAATATATTTATTTTAATCCTTGAATATTAGGATAAAATAATATATATTTTATATTTCTTGCATCTTAAGACTTACCATCCTTTAATTAAATTAGACACAAAATTAATGCGTCCACGAATTGTGTTGAGTCATAATTTGGGCGCATACCCCGTGGAGTAGTAGGATCATTTGGACCGAACCACGTTAAAAACCCTGTGTTCTTTACTGTTTTCGTATAATTGTTAAAAATGTCCACAATTACAATGGTAAAACTGTTTTCAAATATTAAAGAACTAAAATCTCTATTGCCTTCGTATACGGTTATAGTTGTTCCTACTTATAACTGTATCCGTTTTACAAGTAATATGGATCCAAGATCTAACATGCCATGAGTGTGAAAAAAGAATAAAAACTTGAAATAAAATTACGAAGAGAGGTATGAAAGAAGACAAAAGAGAAAAAAAGGAAAAATAATAAACGAATCCCCTACCTCTCTCACCCTTCTCAGTTATTACAAACATGAATGATCAATTTACTTAGTAGGAATAAGATTAGTGGCGTATCCGGGAATTTCTTGTCGGGAGGCCTAAACTTTTTCTGAACGAGCAATAATTTAAACAATAAAATTTGGAAAACTTAAGAGGCAAAAAACTCGAAAAGACACCCGAGGAAACTATTACCTTGAATCTATTTTGGGCTTTTGAAGAAAATAAGGTTGGCATATTGTATCGACAGTCTATGATTTTCTTGCATTACTATTTTTAATCAAGCATATAATCAACTAAATGCTACAAAAAGATTTTATAAATTTCATATGTTTGTTTAAAACCCGTATAAAATCCTTGTAAAACTAATCGACATTGTATATTTGTATGTTTTTAATAGAAGTGAACTGATATTTTCTTCAAATAAATCAATTTAAACAATATTTATTAGGTATATATCAAATAAATAAAACAAAAATTAAGGATCGTACGGATTAACTAAGTGTACGTAATAGGAGAGTGTTTTACTACTTTTTTAGTATAACAATAACTTTTTACTAATTCAAAAGATATATGAGGTTATATGTTAATTAGACATAACACATAAGTGTATTTTGCAATTACTCAATAGACATATATATATATATATATATATATATATATTTCAAAAAAATGGGGGGTGGGGGCAATATACGCTTGCGTAATCCAATCTCAACATGTTGACTAGGAAACCTTCGTAATACGTATCCAATGTTGTGCCTGTTAGACAGTAGCGGTAGTACACTATTGCATGAAACAGGCATGAATTGTGTTAATGCATGAAAATTGTATTCGTATGTATTAATATCATTATGTTGCACTTAAAAAGCAAACATGTACACCTGCATTTTTAGCTTGCTTCTGAACTTATTCATATTTCTTTGCTTACAAACCTAACAAATATCTCGGTTTACACGCTATTAACTAATAATAAAGCTTGTATATATAACAATTTCATTAACACATACATAACATACATTTCTTTTTTGAAGCATCCTTGGTTGAAGAATCAATGAAGAATTTCAAGGTTTCTTCTAAAACATCTCAGTAATTTCCGATTGAATTAACTGTCGTTGATAGTTGATACAACGTTTTAGTTTAGTGGAGTCTATTGCATGAATATATGCTCTCTCTATGTCTCTCTATTTTGCAATTTTCTTTTGCTTATTTTGAGTGTAATATTTGTTTCAGTAGTATTTCTTTGAGTGGTAATGACAAATTTATGCTTTTTCAGTTTTTCGCATTAATCTTTTTTCTTTTTTCTTTTTTGATATTATGAGCCTTATTGGCTAATTATCTAGTTCAGAGAGTTTCCACCGAAAATAAGCAACTAGATTGGTGACTCGAGAATTTTTCATCACTTAGTAGTCCAGTGTTATACATCATCGTGATATGTTATTCATTTTGTAGCTTGCGTTGTACATATCAAAGGAGTCCTTATTGAATTAACTCTATTTTTCACTAAAGTATGAGAGACTGTTTTTTCTTTATTTCCTTCTAATCGAATGTACTTTCCGGAGTTTAAATCTACTGCCTCGAAATGCCTGGCAAAATTTTGTGAGGCGACAATCACTAAGTTAAACCTCACACAAAACCTGACAAAAAAGGTTTTGATTTCAATTCGTATTCACCCCAATTCGAATCACGTGATGGTGTAGTTTTGGTGCATTGATTTCGATTGAAATCGGGAGTTGATATGTCGTTGGTGTTTAATAGAGTGAAGATGGAGCTGTAAAGGTAATATATTTATTTTAATCCTTGAATATTAGGATAAAATAATATATATTTTATATTTCTTGCATCTTAATACTTACCATCATTTAATTAAATTAGACACAAAATTAATGTGTCCACAAATTGTGTTGAGTCATAATTTGGGCGCATACCCCGTGGAGTAGTAGGATCATTTGGACCGAACCACGTTAAAAACCCTGTTTTCTTTACTGTTTTCATATAATTGTTATAACTCTCCACAATTCCAATGGTAAAACTGTTTTCAAATATTAAAGAACTAAAATCTCTATTGCCTTCGTATGCGGTTATAATTGTTCCTACTTATAACTGTATCCGTTTTACAAGTAATATGGATCCCAGATCTTACATGCCATGAGTGTGAAAAAAGAATGAAAACTTGAAATAAAATTACGAAGAAAGGTATGAAAGAAGACAAAAGAGAATAAAAAGGAAAAATAATAAACGAATCCCATGCCTCTCTCACCCTTCTCAGTTATTACAAACATAAATGATCAATTTACTTAGTAGGAAAAAGATTAGTGGCGTATCCGGGAATTTCTTGTCGGGAGGCCTTAACTTTTTCTGAACGAGCAATAATTTAAACAATAAATTTTGGAAGAATTAAGAGGCAAAAAACTCGAAAAGACACACGAGGAAACTATTACCTTGAATCTATTTTGGGCTTTTGAAGAAAATAAGGTTGGCATATTGTATCGACAGTCTATGATTTTCTTGCATTACTGTTTTTAATCAAGCATATAATCAACTAAATGCTACAAAAAGACTTTATAAATTTCATATGTTTGTTTAAAACCCGTATAAAATCCTTGTAAAACTAATCGACATTGTATATTTGTATGTTTTTAATAGAAGTGAACTGATATTTTCTTCAAATAAATCAATTTAAACAATATTTATTAGGTATATATCAAATAAATAAAACAAAAATTAAGGATCGTACGGATTAATTAAGTGTACGTAATAGGAGAGTGTTTTACTACTTTTTTAATATAACAATAACTTTTTACTAATTCAAAAGATATATGAGGTTATATGTTAATTAGACATAACACATAAGTGTATTTTGCAATTACTCAATAGACATATATATATATATTTCAAAAAAATGGGGGGTGGGGGCAATATACGCTTGCGTAATCCAATCTCAACATGTTGACTAGGAAACCTTCGTAATACGTATCCAATGTTGTTGTGCCTGTTAGACAGTAGCGGTAGTACACTATTGCATGAAACAGGCATGAATTGTGTTAATGCATGAAAATTGTATTCGTATGTATTAATATCATTATGTTGCACTTAAAAAGCAAACATGTACACCTGCATTTTTAGCTTGCTTCTGAACTTATTCATATTTCTTTGCTCACAAACCTAACAAATATCTCGGTTTACACGCTATTAACTAATAATAAAGCTTGTATATATAACAATTTCATTAACACATACATAACATACATTTCTTTTTTGAAGCATCCTTGGTTGAAGAATCAATGAAGAATTTCAAGGTTGCTTCCAAAACATCTCAGTAATTTCCGATTGAATTAACTGTCGTTGATAGTTGATACAACGTTTTAGTTTAGTGGAGTCTATTGCATGAATATATGCTCTCTCTGTCTCTCTATTTTGCAATTTTTTTTTGCTTATTTTGAGTGTAATATTTGTTTCAGTAGTATTTCTTTGAGTGGTAATGACAAATTTATGCTTTTTCAATTTTTCGCATTATTCTTTTTTCTTTTTTCTTTTTTGATATTATGAGCCTTATTGGCTAATTATCTAGTTCAGAGAGTTTCCACCGGAAATAAGCAACTAGATTGGTGACTCGAGAATTTTTCATCACTTAGTAGTCCAGTGTTATACATCATCGTGATATGTTATTCATTTTGTAGCTTGCGTTGTACATATCAAAGGAGTCCTTATTGAATTAACTCTATTTTTCACTAAAGTATGAGAGACTGTTTTTTCTTTATTTCCTTCTAATCGAATGTACTTTCCGGAGTATAAATCTACTGCCTCGAAATGCCTGGCAAAATTTTGTGAGGCGACAATCACTAAGTTAAACCTCACACAAAATCTGACAAAAAAGGTTTTGATTTCAATTCGTATTCACCCCAATTCGAATCACGTGATGGTGTAGTTTTGATGCATTGATTTCGATTGAAATCGGGAGTTGATATATCGTTGGTGTTTAATAGAGTGAAGATGGAGCTGTAAAGGTAATATATTTATTTTAATCCTTGAATATTAGGATAAAATAATATATATTTTATATTTCTTGCATCTTAATACTTACCATCATTTAATTAAATTAGACACAAAATTAATGTGTCCACAAATTGTGTTGAGTCATAATTTGGGCGCATACCCCGTGGAGTAGTAGGATCATTTGGACCGAACCACGTTAAAAACCCTGTTTTCTTTACTGTTTTCATATAATTGTTATAACTCTCCACAATTCCAATGGTAAAACTGTTTTCAAATATTAAAGAACTAAAATCTCTATTGCCTTCGTATGCGGTTATAATTGTTCCTACTTATAACTGTATCCGTTTTACAAGTAATATGGATCCCAGATCTTACATGCCATGAGTGTGAAAAAAGAATGAAAACTTGAAATAAAATTACGAAGAAAGGTATGAAAGAAGACAAAAGAGAATAAAAAGGAAAAATAATAAACGAATCCCATGCCTCTCTCACCCTTCTCAGTTATTACAAACATAAATGATCAATTTACTTAGTAGGAAAAAGATTAGTGGCGTATCCGGGAATTTCTTGTCGGGAGGCCTTAACTTTTTCTGAACGAGCAATAATTTAAACAATAAATTTTGGAAGAATTAAGAGGCAAAAAACTCGAAAAGACACACGAGGAAACTATTACCTTGAATCTATTTTGGGCTTTTGAAGAAAATAAGGTTGGCATATTGTATCGACAGTCTATGATTTTCTTGCATTACTGTTTTTAATCAAGCATATAATCAACTAAATGCTACAAAAAGACTTTATAAATTTCATATGTTTGTTTAAAACCCGTATAAAATCCTTGTAAAACTAATCGACATTGTATATTTGTATGTTTTTAATAGAAGTGAACTGATATTTTCTTCAAATAAATCAATTTAAACAATATTTATTAGGTATATATCAAATAAATAAAACAAAAATTAAGGATCGTACGGATTAATTAAGTGTACGTAATAGGAGAGTGTTTTACTACTTTTTTAATATAACAATAACTTTTTACTAATTCAAAAGATATATGAGGTTATATGTTAATTAGACATAACACATAAGTGTATTTTGCAATTACTCAATAGACATATATATATATATTTCAAAAAAATGGGGGGTGGGGGCAATATACGCTTGCGTAATCCAATCTCAACATGTTGACTAGGAAAGCTTCGTAATACGTATCCAATGTTGTTGTGCCTGTTAGACAGTAGCGGTAGTACACTATTGCATGAAACAGGCATGAATTGTGTTAATGCATGAAAATTGTATTCGTATGTATTAATATCATTATGTTGCACTTAAAAAGCAAACATGTACACCTGCATTTTTAGCTTGCTTCTGAACTTATTCATATTTCTTTGCTCACAAACCTAACAAATATCTCGGTTTACACGCTATTAACTAATAATAAAGCTTGTATATATAACAATTTCATTAACACATACATAACATACATTTCTTTTTTGAAGCATCCTTGGTTGAAGAATCAATGAAGAATTTCAAGGTTGCTTCCAAAACATCTCAGTAATTTCCGATTGAATTAACTGTCGTTGATAGTTGATACAACGTTTTAGTTTAGTGGAGTCTATTGCATGAATATATGCTCTCTCTGTCTCTCTATTTTGCAATTTTTTTTTGCTTATTTTGAGTGTAATATTTGTTTCAGTAGTATTTCTTTGAGTGGTAATGACAAATTTATGCTTTTTCAATTTTTCGCATTATTCTTTTTTCTTTTTTCTTTTTTGATATTATGAGCCTTATTGGCTAATTATCTAGTTCAGAGAGTTTCCACCGGAAATAAGCAACTAGATTGGTGACTCGAGAATTTTTCATCACTTAGTAGTCCAGTGTTATACATCATCGTGATATGTTATTCATTTTGTAGCTTGCGTTGTACATATCAAAGGAGTCCTTATTGAATTAACTCTATTTTTCACTAAAGTATGAGAGACTGTTTTTTCTTTATTTCCTTCTAATCGAATGTACTTTCCGGAGTATAAATCTACTGCCTCGAAATGCCTGGCAAAATTTTGTGAGGCGACAATCACTAAGTTAAACCTCACACAAAATCTGACAAAAAAGGTTTTGATTTCAATTCGTATTCACCCCAATTCGAATCACGTGATGGTGTAGTTTTGATGCATTGATTTCGATTGAAATCGGGAGTTGATATATCGTTGGTGTTTAATAGAGTGAAGATGGAGCTGTAAAGGTAATATATTTATTTTAATCCTTGAATATTAGGATAAAATAATATATATTTTATATTTCTTGCATCTTAATACTTACCATCATTTAATTAAATTAGACACAAAATTAATGTGTCCACAAATTGTGTTGAGTCATAATTTGGGCGCATACCCCGTGGAGTAGTAGGATCATTTGGACCGAACCACGTTAAAAACCCTGTGTTCTTTACTGTTTTCATATAATTGTTATAACTCTCCACAATTCCAATGGTAAAACTGTTTTCAAATATTAAAGAACTAAAATCTCTATTGCCTTAGTATGCGGTTATAATTGTTCCTACTTATAACTGTATCCGTTTTACAAGTAATATGGATCCCAGATCTTACATGCCATGAGTGTGAAAAAAGAATAAAAACTTGAAATAAAATTACGAAGAAAGGTATGAAAGAAGACAAAAGAGAATAAAAAGGAAAAATAATAAACGAATCCCATGCCTCTCTCACCCTTCTCAGTTATTACAAACATAAATGATCAATTTACTTAGTAGGAAAAAGATTAGTGGCGTATCCGGGAATTTCTTATCGGGAGGCCTTAACTTTTTCTGAACGAGCAATAATTTAAACAATAAATTTTGGAAAAATTAAGAGGCAAAAAACTCGAAAAGACACACGAGGAAACTATTACCTTGAATCTATTTTGGGCTTTTGAAGAAAATAAGGTTGGCATATTGTATCGACAGTCTATGATTTTCTTGCATTACTGTTTTTAATCAAGCATATAATCAACTAAATGCTACAAAAAGACTTTATAAATTTCATATGTTTGTTTAAAACCCGTATAAAATCCTTGTAAAACTAATCGACATTGTATATTTGTATGTTTTTAATAGAAGTGAACTGATATTTTCTTCAAATAAATCAATTTAAACAATATTTATTAGGTATATATCAAATAAATAAAACAAAAATTAAGGATCGTACGGATTAATTAAGTGTACGTAATAGGAGAGTGTTTTACTACTTTTTTAATATAACAATAACTTTTTACTAATTCAAATGATATATGAGGTTATATGTTAATTAGACATAACACATAAGTGTATTTTGCAATTACTCAATAGACATATATATATATATATATATATATATATATATATATATATATATATATTTCAAAAAAATGGGGGGTGGGGGCAATATACGCTTGCGTAATCCAATCTCAACATGTTGACTAGGAAAGCTTCGTAATACGTATCCAATGGTGTTGTGCCTGTTAGACAGTAGCGGTAGTACACTATTGTATGAAACAGGCATGAATTGTGTTAATACATGAAAATTGTATTCGTATGTATTAATATCATTATGTTGCACTTAAAAAGCAAACATTAAGTGCAACGTTTTAGTTTAGTGGAGTCTATTGCATGAATATATGCTCTCTCTGTCTCTCTATTTTGCAATTTTCTTTTGCTTATTTTGAGTGTAATATTTGTTTCAGTAGTATTTCTTTGAGTGGTAATGACAAATTTATGCTTTTTCAATTTTTCACATTAATCTTTTTTCTTTTTTCTTTTTTGATATTATGAGCCTTATTGGCTAATTATCTAGTTCAGAGAGTTTCCACCGGAAATAAGCAACTAGATTGGTGACTCGAGAATTTTTCATCACTTAGTAGTCCAGTGTTATACATCATCGTGATATGTTATTCATTTTGTAGCTTGCGTTGTACATATCAAAGGAGTCCTTATTGAATTAACTCTATTTTTCACTAAAGTATGAGAGACTGTTTTTTCTTTATTTCCTTCTAATCGAATGTACTTTCCGGAGTATAAATCTACTGCCTCGAAATGCCTGGAAAAATTTTGTGAGGCGACAATCACTAAGTTAAACCTCACACAAAATCTGACAAAAAAGGTTTTGATTTCAATTCGTATTCACCCCAATTCGAATCACGTGATGGTGTAGTTTTGGTGCATTGATTTCGATTGAAATCGGGAGTTGATATGTCGTTGGTGTTTAATAGAGTGAAGATGGAGCTGTAAAGGTAATATATTTATTTTAATCCTTGAATATTAGGATAAAATAATATATATTTTATATTTCTTGCATCTTAATACTTACCATCATTTAATTAAATTAGACACAAAATTAATGTGTCCACAAAGTGTGTTGAGTCATAATTTGGGCGCATACCCCGTGGAGTAGTAGGATCATTTGGACCGAACCACGTTAAAAACCCTGTGTTCTTTTCTATTTTCGATTAATTGTTATAACTCTCCACAATTGCAATGGTAAAACTGTTTTCAAATATTAAAGAACTAAAATCTCTATTGCCTTCGTATGCGGTTATAATTGTTCCTACTTATAACTGTATCCGTTTTACAAGTAATATGGATCCCAGATCTTACATGCCATGAGTGTGAAAAAAGAATAAAAACTTGAAATAAAATTACGAAGAAAGGTATGAAAGAAGACAAAAGAGAATAAAAAGGAAAAATAATAAACGAATCCCATGCCTCTCTCACCCTTCTCAGTTATTACAAACATAAATGATCAATTTACTTAGTAGGAAAAAGATTAGTGGCGTATCCGGGAATTTCTTGTCGGGAGGCCTTAACTTTTTCTGAACGAGCAATAATTTAAACAATAAATTTTGGAAAAATTAAGAGGCAAAAAACTCGAAAAGACACCCGAGGAAACTATTACCTTGAATCTATTTTGGGCTTTTGAAGAAAATAAGGTTGGCATATTGTATCGACAGTCTATGATTTTCTAGCATTACTATTTTTAATCAAGCATATAATCAACTAAATGCTACAAAAAGATTTTATAAATTTCTTATGTTTGTTTAAAACCGATATAAAATCCTTGTAAAACTAATCTACATTGTATATTTGTATGTTTTTAATAGAAGTGAATTGATATTTTCTTCAAACAAATGAAAAAAAGTAATATGCATATAAATCAATTTAAACAATATTTATTAGGTATATATCAAATAAATAAAACAAAAATCAAGGATCGTACGGATTAATTAAGTGTACGTAATAGGAGAGTGTTTTACTACTTTTTTAATATAACAATAATTTTTTACTAATTCAAAAGATATATGAGGTTATATGTTAATTAGACATAACACATAAGTGTATTTTGCAATTACTCAATAGACATATATATATATATATATATATATATATATATATTTCAAAAAAATGGGGGGTGGGGGCAAGATACGCTTGCGTAATCCAATCTCAACATGTTGACTAGGAAAGCTTCGTAATACGTATCCAATGTTGTTGTGCCTGTTAGACAGTAGTGGTAGTACACTATTGCATGAAATAGACATGAATTGTGTTAATGCATGAAAATTGTATTCGTATGTATTAATATCATCATGTTGCACTTAAAGAGCAAACATGTACACTTGCATTTTTAGCTTGCTTCTGAACTTATTCATATTTCTTTGCTCACAAACCTAACAAATATCTCGTTTTACACGCTTATAACTAATAATAAAGCTTGTATATATAACAATTTCATTAACACATACATAACATACATTTCTTTTTTGAAGCATCCTTGGTTGAAGAATCAATGAAGAATTTCAAGGTTGCTTCTAAAACATCTCAGTAATTTCCGTTTGAATTAACTGTCGTTGATAGTTGATACAACGTTTTAGTTTAGTGGAGTCTATTGCATGAATATATGCTCTCTCTGTCTCTCTATTTTGCAATTTTCTTTTGCTTATTTTGAGTGTAATATTTGTTTCAGTAGTATTTCTTTGAGTGGTAATGACAAATTTATGCTTTTTCAGTTTTTCGCATTAATCTTTTTTCTTTTTTCTTTTTTTGATATTATGAGCCTTATTGGCTAATTATCTAGTTCAGAGAGTTTCCACCGGAAATAAGCAACTAGATTAGTGACTCGAGAATTTTTCATCACTTAGTAGTCCAGTGTTATACATCATCGTGATATGTTATTCGTTTTGTAGCTTGCGTTGTACATATCAAAGGAGTCCATATTGAATTAACTCTATTTTTGACTAAAGTATGAGAGACAGTTTTTTTCTTTATTTCCTTCTAATCGAATGTACTTTCCAGAGTATAAATCTACTGTCTCGAAATGCCTGGCAAAATTTTGCGAGGCGACAATCACTAAGTTAAACCTCACACAAAATCTGACAAAAAAGGTTTTGATTTCAATTCGTATTCACCCCAATTCAAATCACGTGATGGTGTAGTTTTGGTGCATTGATTTGGATTGAAATCGGGAGTTGATATATCGTTGGTGTTTAATTGAGTGAAGATGGAGCTGTAAAGGTAATATATTTATTTTAATCCTTGAATATTAGGATAAAATAATATATATTTTATATTTTTTGGCATCTTAAGACTTACCATCATTTAATTAAATTAGACACAAAATTAATGCGTCCACAAATTGTGTTGAGTCATAATTTGGGCGCATACCCCGTGGAGTAGTAGGATCATTTGGACCGAACCACGCTAAAAACCTTGTGTTCTTTACTGTTTTCGTATAATTGTTAAAAATGTCCACAATTACAATGGTAAAACTGTTTTCAAATATTAAAGAACTAAAATCTCTATTGCTTTCATATACGGTTATAGTTGTTCCTACTAATAACTGTATCCGTTTTACAAGTAATATGGATCCAAGATCTTACATGCCATGAGTGTGAAAAAAGAATAAAAACTTGAAATAAAATTACGAAGAAAGGTATGAAAGAAGATAAAAGAGAAAAAAAGGAAAAATAATAAACGAATCCCCTGCCTCTCTCACCCTTCTCAATTATTGCAAACATAAATTATCAATTTACTTAGTAGGAATAAGATTAGTGGCGTATCCGGGAATTTCTTGTCGGGAGGCCTAAACTTTTCTGAACGAGCAATAGTTTAAACAATAAATTTTGGAAGAATTAAGAGGCAAAAAATCGAAAAGACACCCGAGGAAACTATTACCTTGAATCTATTTTGGGCTTTTGAAGAAAATAAGGTTGGCATATTGTATCGACAGTCTATGATTTTCTTGCATTACTATTTTTAATCAAGCATATAATCAACTAAATGCTACAAAAAGATTTTATAATTTTCTTATGTTTGTTTAAAACCCGTATAAAATCATTGTAAAACTAATCGACATTGTATATTTGTATGTTTTTATAGAAATGAACTGATATTTGCTTCAAACAAAAGAAAAAAAGTAATGTTCATATAAATCAATTTAAACAATATTTATTAGGTATATATCAAATAAATAAAACAAAAATCAAGGATCGTACGGATTAATTAAGTGTACGTAATTGGAGAGTGTTTTACTACTTTTTTAATATAACAATTATTTTTTACTAATTCAAAAGATATATGAGGTTATATGTTAATTAGACATAACACATAAGTGTATTTTGCAATTACTCAATAGACTTATATATATATATATATATATAATTCAAAAAAATGGAGGGCGGGGGCAAGATACGCTTGCGAAATCCAATCTCAACATGTTGACTAGGAAAGCTTCGTAATAAGTATCCAATGTTGTTGTGCCTGTTAGACAGTAGTGGTAGTACACTATTGCATGAAACAGGCATGAATTGTGTTAATGCATGAAAATTGTATTCCTATGTATTAATATCATTATGTTGCACTTAAAAAGCAAACCTGTACACCTGCATTTTTAGCTTCCCTCTGAACTTATTCATATTTCTTTGCTCACAAACCTAACAAATATCTCGTTTTGCATGCTATTAACTAATAATAAAGCTTGTATATATAACAATTTCATTAACACATACATAACATACATTTCTTTTTGAAGCATCCTTGGTTGAAGAATCAATGAAGAATTTCAAGGTTGCTTCTAAAACATCTCAGTAATTTCCGTTTGAATTAACTGTCGTTGATAGTTGATACAACATTTTAGTTTAGTGGAGTCTATTGCATGAATATATGCTCTCTCTGTCTCTCTATTTTGCAATTTTCTTTTGCTTATTTTGAGTGTAATATTTGTTTCAGTAGTATTTCTTTGAGTGGTAATGACAAATTTATGCTTTTCAGTTTTTCACATTAATCTTTTTTCTTTTTTCTTTTTTGATATTATGAGCCTTATTGGCTAATTATCTAGTTCAGAGAGTTTCCACCGGAAATAAGCAACTAGATTGGTGACTCGAGAATTTTTCATCACTTAGTAGTCCAGTGTTATACATCATTGTGATATGTTATTCGTTTTGTAGCTTGCGTTGTACATATCAAAGGAGTCCTTATTGAATTAACTCTATTTTTCACTAAAGTATGAGAGACTGTTTTTTCTTTATTTCCTTCTAATCGAATGTACTTTCCAGAGTATAAATCTACTGTCTCGAAATGCCTGGCAAAATTTTGCGAGGCGACAATCACTAAGTTAAACCTCACACAAAATCTGACAAAAAAGGTTTTGATTTCAATTCGTATTCACCCCAATTCAAATCACGTGATGGTGTAGTTTTGGTGCATTGATTTCGATTGAAATCGGGAGTTGATATGTCGTTGGTGTTTAATTGAGTGAAGATGGAGCTGTAAAGGTAATATATTTATTTTAATCCTTGAATATTAGGATAAAATAATATATATTTTATATTTCTTGCATCTTAAGACTTACCATCATTTAATTAAATTAGACACAAAATTAATGCGTCCACAAATTGTGTTGAGTCATAATTTGGGCGCATACCCCGTGGAGTAGTAGGATCATTTGGACCGAACCACGTTAAAACCCTGTGTTTTTTACTGTTTTCGTATAATTGTTAAAAATGTCCACAATTACAATGGTAAAACTGTTTTCAAATATTAAAGAACTAAAATCTCTATTGCTTTCATATACGGTTATAGTTGTTCCTACTTATAACTGTATCCGTTTTACAAGTAATATTGATCCAAGATCTTACATGCCATGAGTGTGAAAAAAGAATAAAAACTTGAAATAAAATTACGAAGAAAGGTACGAAAGAAGACAAAAGAGAAAAAAAGGAAAAATAATAAACGAATCCCCTGCCTCTCTCACCCTTCTCAGTTATTACAAACATAAATGATCAATTTACTTAGTAGGAATAAGATTAGTGGCGTATCCGGGAATTTCTTGTCGGGAGGCCTAAACTTTTTCTGAATGAGCAATAGTTTAAACAATAAATTTTGGAAGAATTAAGAGGCAAAAAAATCGAAAAGACACCCGAGGAAACTATTACCTTGAATCTATTTTGGGCTTTTGAAGAGAATAAGGTTGGCATATTGTATCGACAGTCTATGATTTTCTTGCATTACTATTTTTAATCAAGCATATAATCAACTAAATGCTACAAAAAGATTTTATAATTTTCTTATGTTTGTTTAAAACCCGTATAAAATCATTGTAAAACTAATCGACATTGTATATTTGTATGTTTTTATAGAAATGAACTGATATTTGCTTCAAACAAAAGAAAAAAAGTAATGTTCATATAAATCAATTTAAACAATATTTATTAGGTATATATCAAATAAATAAAACAAAAATCAAGGATCGTACGGATTAATTAAGTGTACGTAATTGGAGAGTGTTTTACTACTTTTTTAATATAACAATGATTTTTTACTAATTCAAAAGATATATGAGGTTATATGTTAATTAGACATAACACATAAGTGTATTTTGCAATTACTCAATAGACTTATATATATATATATATAATTCAAAAAAATGGAGGGCGGGGGCAAGATACGCTTGCGAAATCCAATCTCAACATGTTGACTAGGAAAGCTTCGTAATAAGTATCCAATGTTGTTGTGCCTGTTAGACAGTAGTGGTAGTACACTATTGCATGAAACAGGCATGAATTGTGTTAATGCATGAAAATTGTATTCCTATGTATTAATATCATTATGTTGCACTTAAAAAGCAAACCTGTACACCTGCATTTTTAGCTTCCCTCTGAACTTATTCATATTTCTTTGCTCACAAACCTAACAAATATCTCGTTTTGCATGCTATTAACTAATAATAAAGCTTGTATATATAACAATTTCATTAACACATACATAACATACATTTCTTTTTGAAGCATCCTTGGTTGAAGAATCAATGAAGAATTTCAAGGTTGCTTCTAAAACATCTCAGTAATTTCCGTTTGAATTAACTGTCGTTGATAGTTGATACAACATTTTAGTTTAGTGGAGTCTATTGCATGAATATATGCTCTCTCTGTCTCTCTATTTTGCAATTTTCTTTTGCTTATTTTGAGTGTAATATTTGTTTCAGTAGTATTTCTTTGAGTGGTAATGACAAATTTATGCTTTTCAGTTTTTCACATTAATCTTTTTTCTTTTTTCTTTTTTGATATTATGAGCCTTATTGGCTAATTATCTAGTTCAGAGAGTTTCCACCGGAAATAAGCAACTAGATTGGTGACTCGAGAATTTTTCATCACTTAGTAGTCCAGTGTTATACATCATTGTGATATGTTATTCGTTTTGTAGCTTGCGTTGTACATATCAAAGGAGTCCTTATTGAATTAACTCTATTTTTCACTAAAGTATGAGAGACTGTTTTTTCTTTATTTCCTTCTAATCGAATGTACTTTCCAGAGTATAAATCTACTGTCTCGAAATGCCTGGCAAAATTTTGCGAGGCGACAATCACTAAGTTAAACCTCACACAAAATCTGACAAAAAAGGTTTTGATTTCAATTCGTATTCACCCCAATTCAAATCACGTGATGGTGTAGTTTTGGTGCATTGATTTCGATTGAAATCGGGAGTTGATATGTCGTTGGTGTTTAATTGAGTGAAGATGGAGCTGTAAAGGTAATATATTTATTTTAATCCTTGAATATTAGGATAAAATAATATATATTTTATATTTCTTGCATCTTAAGACTTACCATCATTTAATTAAATTAGACACAAAATTAATGCGTCCACAAATTGTGTTGAGTCATAATTTGGGCGCATACCCCGTGGAGTAGTAGGATCATTTGGACCGAACCACGTTAAAACCCTGTGTTTTTTACTGTTTTCGTATAATTGTTAAAAATGTCCACAATTACAATGGTAAAACTGTTTTCAAATATTAAAGAACTAAAATCTCTATTGCTTTCATATACGGTTATAGTTGTTCCTACTTATAACTGTATCCGTTTTACAAGTAATATTGATCCAAGATCTTACATGCCATGAGTGTGAAAAAAGAATAAAAACTTGAAATAAAATTACGAAGAAAGGTACGAAAGAAGACAAAAGAGAAAAAAAGGAAAAATAATAAACGAATCCCCTGCCTCTCTCACCCTTCTCAGTTATTACAAACATAAATGATCAATTTACTTAGTAGGAATAAGATTAGTGGCGTATCCGGGAATTTCTTGTCGGGAGGCCTAAACTTTTTCTGAATGAGCAATAGTTTAAACAATAAATTTTGGAAGAATTAAGAGGCAAAAAAATCGAAAAGACACCCGAGGAAACTATTACCTTGAATCTATTTTGGGCTTTTGAAGAGAATAAGGTTGGCATATTGTATCGACAGTCTATGATTTTCTTGCATTACTATTTTTAATCAAGCATATAATCAACTAAATGCTACAAAAAGATTTTATAATTTTCTTATGTTTGTTTAAAACCCGTATAAAATCATTGTAAAACTAATCGACATTGTATATTTGTATGTTTTTATAGAAGTGAACTGATATTTTCTTCAAACAAATGAAAAAAAGTAATATTCATATAAATCAATTTAAACAATATTTATTAGGTATATATCAAATAAATAAAACAAAAATCAAGGATCGTACGGATTAATTAAGTGTACGTAATAGGAGAGTGTTTTACTACTTTTTTAATATAACAATGATTTTTTACTAATTCAAAAGATATATGAGGTTATATGTTAATTAGACATAACACATAAGTGTATTTTGCAATTACTCAATAGACTTATATATATATATATATATATATATATATATATATAATTCAAAAAATTGGGGGTGGGGGCAAGACACGCTTGCGAAATCCAATCTCAACATGTTGACTAGGAAAGCTTCGTAATACATATCCAATGTTGTTGTGCCTGTTAGACAGTAGTGGTAGTACACTATTGCATGAAACATGCATGAATTGTGTTAATGCATGAAAATTGTATTCCTATGTATTAATATCATTATGTTGCACTTAAAAAGCAAACATGTACACCTGCATTTTTAGCTTGCTTCTGAACTTATTCATATTTCTTGGCTCACAAACCTAACAAATATCTCGTTTTGCACGCTATTAACTAATAATAAAGCTTGTATATATAACAATTTCATTAACACATAGATAACATACATTTCTTTTTGAAGCATCCTAGGTTGAAGAATCAATGAAGAATTTCAAGGTTGCTTCTAAAACATCTCAGTAATTTCTGTTTGAATTAACTGTCGTTGA
Source organism: Linaria vulgaris (assembly GCA_948329865.1). Lineage (NCBI taxonomy): Eukaryota > Viridiplantae > Streptophyta > Magnoliopsida > Lamiales > Plantaginaceae > Linaria > Linaria vulgaris. The sequence goes on along the minus strand of OX415249.1, from coordinate 4,917,502 downwards.
TAGTTGATACAACATTTTAGTTTAGTGGAGTCTATTGCATGAATATATGCTCTCTCTGTCTCTCTATTTTGCAATTTTCTTTTGCTTATTTTGAGTGTAATATTTGTTTCAGTAGTATTTCTTTGAGTGGTAATGACAAATTTATGCTTTTTCAGTTTTTCGCATTAATCTTTTTTCTTTTTTTCTTTTTTGATATTATGAGCCTTATTGGCTAATTATCTAGTTCAGAGAGTTTCCACCGGAAATAAGCAACTAGATTGGTGACTCGAGAATTTTTCATCACTTAGTAGTCCAGTGTTATACATCATTGTGATATGTTATTCGTTTTGTAGCTTGCGTTGTACATATCAAAGGAGTCCTTATTGAATTAACTCTATTTTTCACTAAAGTATGAGAGACTGTTTTTTCTTTATTTCCTTCTAATCGAATGTACTTTCCAGAGTATAAATCTACTGTCTCGAAATGCCTGGCAAAATTTTGCGAGGCGACAATCACTAAGTTAAACCTCACACAAAATCTGACAAAAAAGGTTTTGATTTCAATTCGTATTCACCCCAATTCAAATCACGTGATGGTGTAGTTTTGGTGCATTGATTTCGATTGAAATCGGGAGTTGATATGTCGTTGGTGTTTAATTGAGTGAAGATGGAGCTGTAAAGGTAATATATTTATTTTAATCCTTGAATATTAGGATAAAATAATATATATTTTATATTTCTTGCATCTTAAGACTTACCATCATTTAATTAAATTAGACACAAAATTAATGCGTCCACAAATTGTGTTGAGCCATAATTTGGGCGCATACCCCGTGGAGTAGTAGGATCATTTGGACCGAACCACGTTAAAAACCCTGTGTTTTTTACTGTTTTCGTATAATTGTTAAAAATGTCCACAATTACAATGGTAAAACTGTTTTCAAATATTAAAGAACTAAAATCTCTATTGCTTTCATATACGGTTATAGTTGTTCCTACTTATAACTGTATCCGTTTTACAAGTAATATTGATCCAAGATCTTACATGCCATGAGTGTGAAAAAAGAATAAAAACTTGAAATAAAATTACGAAGAAAGGTACGAAAGAAGACAAAAGAGAAAAAAAGGAAAAATAATAAACGAATCCCCTGCCTCTCTCACCCTTCTCAGTTATTACAAACATAAATGATCAATTTACTTAGTAGGAATAAGATTAGTGGCGTATCCGGGAATTTCTTGTCGGGAGGCCTAAACTTTTTCTGAATGAGCAATAGTTTAAACAATAAATTTTGGAAGAATTAAGAGGCAAAAAAATCGAAAAGACACCCGAGGAAACTATTACCTTGAATCTATTTTGGGCTTTTGAAGAGAATAAGGTTGGCATATTGTATCGACAGTCTATGATTTTCTTGCATTACTATTTTTAATCAAGCATATAATCAACTAAATGCTACAAAAAGATTTTATAATTTTCTTATGTTTGTTTAAAACCCGTATAAAATCATTGTAAAACTAATCGACATTGTATATTTGTATGTTTTTATAGAAGTGAACTGATATTTTCTTCAAACAAATGAAAAAAAGTAATATTCATATAAATCAATTTAAACAATATTTATTAGGTATATATCAAATAAATAAAACAAAAATCAAGGATCGTACGGATTAATTAAGTGTACGTAATAGGAGAGTGTTTTACTACTTTTTTAATATAACAATGATTTTTTACTAATTCAAAAGATATATGAGGTTATATGTTAATTAGACATAACACATAAGTGTATTTTGCAATTACTCAATAGACTTATATATATATATATATAATTCAAAAAAATGGGGGGGTGGGGGCAAGATACGCTTGCGAAATCCAATCTCAACATGTTGACTAGGAAAGCTTCGTAATACGTATCCAATGTTGTTGTGCCTGTCAGACAGTAGTGGTAGTAAACTATTGCATGAAACAGGCATGAATTGTGTTAATGCATGAAAATTGTATTCCTATGTATTAATATCATTATGTTGCACTTAAAAAGCAAACATGTACACCTGCATTTTTAGCTTGCTTCTGAACTTATTCATATTTCTTGGCTCACAAACCTAACAAATATCTCGTTTTGCACGCTATTAACTAATAATAAAGCTTGTATATATAACAATTTCATTAACACATAGATAACATACATTTCTTTTTAAAGCATCCTAGGTTGAAGAATCAATGTAGAATTTCAAGGTTGCTTCTAAAACATCTCAGTAATTTCTGTTTGAATTAACTGTCGTTGATAGTTGATACAACATTTTAGTTTAGTGGAGTCTATTGCATGAATATATGCTCTCTCTGTCTCTCTATTTTGCAATTTTCTTTTGCTTATTTTGAGTGTAATATTTGTTTCAGTAGTATTTCTTTGAGTGGTAATGACAAATTTATGCTTTTTCAGTTTTTCGCATTAATCTTTTTTCTTTTTTCTTTTTTGATATTATGAGCCTTATTGACTAATTATCTAGTTCAGAGAGTTTCCACCGGAAATAAGCAACTAGATTGGTGACTCGAGAATTTTTCATCACTTAGTAGTCCAGTGTTATACATCATCGTGATATGTTATTCGTTTTGCAGCTTGCGTTGTACATATCAAAGGAGTCCTTATTGAATTAACTCTATTTTTCACTAAAGTATGAGAGACTGTTTTTTCTTTATTTCCTTCTAATCGAATGTACTTTTCGGAGTATAAATCTACTCTCTCGAAATGCCTGGCAAAATTTTGCGAGGCGACAATCACTAAGTTAAATCTCACACAAAATCTGACAAAAAAGGTTTTGATTTCAATTCGTATTCACCCCAATTCGAATCACGTGATGGTGTAGTTTTGGTGGATTGATTTCGATTGAAATCGGGAGTTGATATGTCGTTGGTGTTTAATTGAGTGAAGATGGAGCTGTAAAGGTAATATATTTATTTTAATCCTTGAATATTAGGATAAAATAATATATATTTTAAATTTCTTGCATCTTAAGACTTACCATCATTTAATTAAATTAGACACAAAATTAATGCGTCCACAAATTGTGTTGAGTCATAATTTGGGCGCATACCCCGTGGAGTAGTAGGATCATTTGGACCGAACCACGTTAAAAACCCTGTGTTTTTTACTGTTTTCGTATAATTGTTAAAAATGTCCACAATTACAATGGTAAAACTGTTTTCAAATATTAAAGAACTAAAATCTCTATTGCTTTCATATACGGTTATAGTTGTTCCTACTTATAACTGTATCCGTTTTACAAGTAATATTGATCCAAGATCTTACATGCCATGAGTGTGAAAAAAGAATAAAAACTTGAAATAAAATTACGAAGAAAGGTATGAAAGAAGACAAAAGAGAAAAAACGGAAAAATAATAAACGAATCCCCTGCCTCTCTCACCCTTCTCAGTTATTACAAACATAAATGATCAATTTACTTAGTAGGAATCAGATTAGTGGCGTATCCGGGAATTTCTTGTCGGGAGGCCTAAACTTTTTTTGAACGAGCAATAGTTTAAACAATAAATTTTGGAAGAATTAAGAGGCAAAAAAATCGAAAAGACACCCGAGGAAACTATTACCTTGAATCTATTTTGGGCTTTTGAAGAAAATAAGGTTGGCATATTGTATCGACAGTCTATGATTTTCTTGCATTACTATTTTTAATCAAGCATATAATCAACTAAATGCTTCAAAAAGATTTTATAATTTTCTTATGTTTGTTTAAATCCCGTATAAAATCATTGTAAAACTAATCGACATTGTATATTTGTATGTTTTTATAGAAGTGAACTGATATTTTCTTCAAACAAATGAAAAAAAGTAATATTCATATAAATCAATTTAAACAATATTTATTAGGTATATATCAAATAAATAAAACAAAAATCAAGGATCGTACGGATTAATTAAGTGTACGTAATAGGAGAGTGTTTTACTACTTTTTTAATATAACAATGATTTTTTACTAATTCAAAAGATATATGAGGTTATATGTTAATTAGACATAACACATAAGTGTATTTTGCAATTACTCAATAGACTTATATATATATATATATATATATATATATATAATTCAAAAAAATGGGGGGTGGGGGCAAGATACGCTTGCGTAATCCAATCTCAACATGTTGACTAGGAAAGCTTCGCAATACGTATCCAATGTTGTTGTGCCTGTTAGACAGTAGTGGTAGTAAACTATTGCATGAAACAGGCATGAATTGTGTTAATGCATGGAAATTGTATTCCTATGTATTAATATCATTATGTTGCACTTAAAAAGCAAACCTGTACACCTGCATTTTTAGCTTGCTTCTGAACTTATTCGTATTTCTTTGATCACAAACCTAACAAATATCTCGTTTTACACGCTATTAACTAATAATAAAGCTTGTATATTTAACAATTTCATTAACACATACATAACATACATTTCTTTTTTGAAGCATCCTTGGTTGAAGAATCAATGAAGAATTTCAAGATTGCTTCTAAAACATCTCAGTAATTTCTGTTTGAATTAACTGTCGTTGATAGTTGATACAACGTTTTAGTTTAGTGGAGTCTATTGCATGAATATATGCTCTCTCTGTCTCTCTATTTTGCAATTTTCTTTTGCTTATTTTGAGTGTAATATTTGTTTCAGTAGTATTTCTTTGAGTGGTAATGACAAATTTATGCTTTTTCAGTTTTTCGCATTAATCTTTTTTCTTTTTTCTTTTTTGATATTATGAGCCTTACAGGCTAATTATCTAGTTCAGAGAGTTTCCACCGGAAATAAGCAACTAGATTGGTGACTCGAGAATTTTTCATCACTTAGTAGTCCAGTGTTATACATCATCGTGATATGTTATTCGTTTTGTAGCTTGCGTTGTACATATCAAAGGAGTCCTTATTGAATTAACTCTATTTTTCACTAAAGTATGAGAGACTGTTTTTTCTTTATTTCCTTCTAATCGAATGTACTTTTCGGAGTATAAATCTACTGTCTCGAAATGCCTGGCAAAATTTTGCGAGGCGACAATCACTAAGTTAAACCTCACACAAAATCTGACAAAAATGGTTTTGATTTCAATTCGTATTCACCCCAATTCGAATCACGTGATGGTGTAGTTTTGGTGCATTGATTTCGATTGAAATCGGGAGTTGATATGTCGTTGGTGTTTAATTGAGTGAAGATGGAGCTGTAAAGGTAATATATTTATTTTAATCCTTGAATATTAGGATAAAATAATATATATTTTATATTTCTTGCATCTTAAGACTTACCATCATTTAATTAAATTAGACATAAAATTAATGCGTCCACAAATTGTGTTGAGTCATAATTTGGGCGCATACCCCGTGGAGTAGTAGGATCATTTGGACCGAACCACGTTAAAAACCCTGTGTTCTTTACTGTTTTCGTATAATTATTAAAAATGTCCACAATTACAATGGTAAAATTGTTTTCAAATATTAAAGAACTAAAATCTCTATTGCTTTCATATACAGTTATAGTTGTTCCTACTTATAACTGTATCCGTTTTACAAGTAATATGGATCCAAGATCTTACATGCCATAAGTGTGAAAAAAGAATAAAAACTTGAAATAAAATTACGAAGAAAGGTATGAAAGAAGACAAAAGAGAAAAAAAGGAAAAATAATAAACGAATCCCCTGCCTCTCTCACCCTTCTCAGTTATTACAAACATAAATGATCAATTTACTTAGTAGGAATCAGATTAGTGGCGTATCCGGGAATTTCTTGTCGGGAGGCCTAAACTTTTTTTGAACGAGCAATAGTTTAAACAATAAATTTTGGAAGAATTAAGAGGCAAAAAAATCGAAAAGACACCCGAGGAAACTATTACCTTGAATCTATTTTGGGCTTTTGAAGAAAATAAGGTTGGCATATTGTATCGACAGTCTATGATTTTCTTGCATTACTATTTTTAATCAAGCATATAATCAACTAAATGCTTCAAAAAGATTTTATAATTTTCTTATGTTTGTTTAAAACCCGTATAAAATCATTGTAAAACTAATCGACATTGTATATTTGTATGTTTTTATAGAAGTGAACTGATATTTTCTTCAAACAAATGAAAAAAAGTAATATTCATATAAATCAATTTAAACAATATTTATTAGGTATATATCAAATAAATAAAACAAAAATCAAGGATCGTACGGATTAATTAAGTGTACGTAATAGGAGAGTGTTTTACTACTTTTTTAATATAACAATGATTTTTTACTAATTCAAAAGATATATGAGGTTATATGTTAATTAGACATAACACATAAGTGTATTTTGCAATTACTCAATAGACTTATATATATATATATATATATATATAATTCAAAAAAATGGGGGGTGGGGGCAAGATACGCTTGCGTAATCCAATCTCAACATGTTGACTAGGAAAGCTTCGCAATACGTATCCAATGTTGTTGTGCCTGTTAGACAGTAGTGGTAGTACACTATTGCATGAAACAAGCATGAATTGTGTTAATGCATGGAAATTGTATTCCTATGTATTAATATCATTATGTTGCACTTAAAAACCAAACCTGTACACCTGCATTTTTAGCTTGCTTCTGAACTTATTCATATTTCTTTGATCACAAACCAAACAAATATCTCGTTTTACATGCTATTAACTAATAATAAAGCTTGTATATTTAACAATTTCATTAACACATACATAACATACATTTCTTTTTTGAAGCATCCTTGGTTGAAGAATCAATGAAGAATTTCAAGGTTGCTTCTAAAACATCTCAGTAATTTCCGTTTGAATTAACTGTCGTTGATAGTTTATACAACGTTTTAGTTTAGTGGAGTCTATTGCATGAATATATGCTCTCTCTGTCTCTCTATTTTGCAATTTTCTTTTGCTTATTTTGAGTGTAATATTTGTTTCAGTAGTATTTCTTTGAGTGGTAATGACAAATTTATGCTTTTTCAGTTTTTCGCATTAATCTTTTTTCTTTTTTATTTTTTGATATTATGAGCCTTATTGGCTAATTATCTAGTTCAGAGAGTTTCCACCGGAAATAAGCAACTCGATTGGTGACTCGAGAATTTTTCATCACTTAGTAGTCCAGTGTTATACATCATCGTGATATGTTATTCGTTTTGTAGCTTGCGTTGTACATATCAAAGGAGTCCTTATTGAATTAACTCTATTTTTCACTAAAGTATGAGAGACTGTTTTTTCTTTATTTCCTTCTAATCGAATGTACTTTTCGGAGTATAAATCTACTGTCTCGAAATGCCTGGCAAAATTTTGCGAGGCGACAATCACTAAGTTAAACATCACACAAAATCTGACAAAAAATGTTTTGATTTCAATTCGTATTAACCCAATTCGAATCACGTGATGGTGTAGTTTTGGTGCATTGATTTCGATTGAAATTGGGAGTTGATATGTCGTTGGTGTTTAATTGAGTGAAGATGGAGCTGTAAAGGTAATATATTTATTTTAATCCTTGAATAATAGAATAAAATAATATATATTTTATATTACTTGTATCATAAGACTTACCATCATTTAATTAAAGTAGACACAAAATTAATGCGTCCACAAATTGTGTTGAGTCATAATTTGGGCACATATCCCGTGGAGTAGTAGGATCATTTGGACTGAACCACGTTAAAAACCTTGTGTTCTTTACTGTTTTTGTATAATTGTTACAACTGTCCACAATTGCAATGGTAAAACTGTTTTCAAATATTAAAGAACTAAAATCTCTATTGCTTTCGTATACGGTTATAATTGTTCCTACTTATAACTGTATCTGTTTTACAAGTAATATGGATCCAAGATCTTACATGCCATGAGTGTGGAAAAAGAATAAAAACTTGAAATAAAATTACGAAGAAAGGTATGAAAGAAGACAAAAGAGAAAAAAAGGAAAAATAATAAACGAATCCCCTGCCTCTCTCACCCTTCTCAGTTATTACAAACATAAATGATCAATTTACTTAGTAGGAATAAGATTAGTGGCGTATCCGGGAATTTCTTGTCGGGAGGCCTAAACTTTTTCTGAACGAGCTATAATTTAAACAATAAATTTTGGAAGAATTAAGAGGCAAAAAACTCGAAAAGACACCCGAGGAAACTATTACCTTGAATCTATTTTGGGCTTTTGAAGAAACTAAGGTTGGCATATTGTATCGACAATCTATGATTTTCTTGCATTACTATTTTTAATCAAGCATATACTCTTAATCAACTAAATGCTACAAAAAGATTTTATAATTTTTTTATGTTTGTTTAAAACCCGTATAAAATCATTGTAAAACTAATCGTCATTGTATATTTGTATGTTTTTAATAAAAGTGAACTGATATTTTCTTCAAACAAATGAAAAAAAGTAATATGCATATAAATCAATTTAAACAATATTTATTAGGTATATATAAAATAAATAAAACAAAAATCAAGGATCGTACGGATTAATTAAGTGTACGTAATAGGTGAGTGTTTCACTACTTTTTTAATATAACAATGATTTTATTACTAATTCAAAAGATATATAAGGTTATATGTTAATTAGACATAACACATAAGTGTATTTTGCAATTACTCAATAAACTTATATATATATATATATTTCAAAAAAATGGGGGGTGGGGGCAAGATACGCTTGCGTAATCCAATCTGAACATGTTGACTAGGAAAGCTTCGTAATACGTATCCAACGTTGTTGTGCCTGTTAGACAGTAGTGGTAGTACACTATTGCATGAAACAGGCATGAATTGTGTTAATGCATGAAAATTGTATTCCTGTGTATTAATATCATTGTGTTGCACTTAAAAAGCAAACCTGTACACCTGCATTTTCAGCTTTCTTCTGAACTTATTCATATTTCTTTGCTCACAAACCTAACAAATATCTCGTTTTGCACGCTATTAACTAATAATAAAGCTTGTATATATAACAATTTCATTAACACATACATAACATACATTTCTTTTTTGAAGCATCCTTGGTTGAAGAATCAATGGAGAATTTCAAGGTTGCTTCTAAAACATCTCAGTAATTTACATTTGAATTAACTGTCGTTGATAGTTGATACAACATTTTAGTTTAGTGGAGTCTATTGCATGAATATATGCTCTCTCTGTCTCTCTATTTTTCAATTTTCTTTTTCTTATTTTGAGTGTAATATTTGTTTCAGTAGTATTTCTTTGATTAGTAATGATAAATTTATGCTTTTTCAGTTTTTCACATTAATCTTTTTTCTTTTTTCTTTTTTGATATTATGAGCCTTATTGGCTAATTATCTAGTTCAGAGAGTTTCCACCGAAAATAAGCAACTAGATTGGTGACTCGAGAATTTTTCATCAATTAGTAGTCCAGTGTTATGCATCCTCATGATATGTTATTCGTTTTGTAGCTTGCGTTGTACATATCAAAGGAGTCCTTATTGAATTAACTCTATTTTTCACTAAAGTATGAGAGACTGTTTTTTCTTTATTTCCTTCCAATCGAATGTACTTTCCGGAGTATAAATCTACTGTCTCGAAATGCCTGGCAAAATTTTGCGAGGCGACAATCACTAAGTTAAACCTCACACAAAATCTGACAAAAAACGTTTTGATTTCAATTCGTGTTCACCCCAATTCGAATCACGTGATGGTGTAGTTTTGGTGCATTGATTTCGATTGAAATCGGGAGTTGATATGTCGTTGGTGTTTAATTGAGTGAAGATGGAGCTGTAAAGGTAATATATTTATTTTAATCCTTGAATATTAGGATAAAATAATATATATTTTATATTTCTTGTATCTTAAGACTTACCATCATTTAATTAAATTAGACACAAAATTAATGCGTCCACAAATTGTGTTGAGTCATAATTTGGGCGCATACCCCGTGGAGTAGTAGGATCATTTGGACCGAACCACGTTAAAAACCCTGTGTTCTTTACTGTTTTCGTATAATTGTTAAAAATGTCCACAATTACAATGGTAAAACTGTTTTCAAATATTAAAGAACTAAAATCTCTATTGCTTTCATATACGGTTATAGTTGTTCCTACTTATAACTGTATCCGTTTTACAAGTAATATGGATCCAAGATCTTACATGCCATGAGTGTGAAAAAAGAATAAAAACTTGAAATAAAATTACGAAGAAAGGTATGAAAGAAGACAAAAGAGAAAAAAAGGAAAAATAATAAACGAATCCCCTGCCTCTCTCACCCTTCTCAGTTATTACAAACATAAATGATCAATTTACGTAGAATAAGATTAGTGGCGTATCCGGGAATTTCTTGTCGGGAGGCCTAAACTTTTTCTGAAAGAGCTATAATTTAAACAATAAATTTTGGAAGAATTAAGAGGCAAAAAACTCGAAAAGACACCCGAGGAAACTATTACCTTGAATCTATTTTGGGCTTTTGAATAAACTAAGGTTGGCATATTGTATCGACAATCTATGATTTTCTTGCATTACTATTTTTAATCAAGCATATACTCTTAATCAACTAAATGCTACAAAAAGATTTTATAATTTTCTTATGTTTGTTTAAAACCCGTATAAAATCATTGTAAAACTTATCGACATTGTATATTTGTATGTTTATAATAGAAGTGAACTGATATTTTCTTCAAACAAATGAAAAAAAGTAATATGCATATAAATCAATTTAAACAATATTTATTAGGTATATAATAAATAAATAAAACAAAAATCAAGGATCGTACGGATTAATTAAGTGTACGTAATAGGTGAGTGTTTCACTACTTTTTTAATATAACAATGATTTTATTACTAATTCAAAAGATATATAAGGTTATATGTTAATTAGACATAACACATAAGTGTATTTTGCAATTACTCAATAGACTTATATATATATATATATATATATATATATATTTCAAAAAAATGGGGGGTGGGGGCAAGATACGCTTGCGTAATCCAATCTGAACATGTTGACTAGGAAAGCTTCGTAATACGTATCCAATGTTGTTGTGCCTCTTAGACAGTAGTGGTAGTACACTATTGCATGAAACATGCATGAATTGTGTTAATGCATGAAAATTGTATTCCTATGTATTAATATCATTATGTTGCACTTAAAAAGCAAACTTGTACACCTGCATTTTCAGCTTGCTTCTGAACTTATTCATATTTCTTTGCTCACAAACCTAACAAATATCTCGGTTTGCACGCTATTAACTAATAATAAAGCTTGTATATATAACAATTTCATTAACGCATATATAACATACATTTCTTTTTTGAAGCATCCTTGGTTGAATAATCAATGAAGAATTTCAAGGTTGCTTCTACAACATCTCAGTAATTTCTGTTTGAATTAACTGTCGTTGATAGGTGATACAACATTTTAGCTTAGTGGAGTCTATTGCATGAATATATGCTCTCTCTGTCTCTCTATTTTGCAATTTTCTTTTGCTTATTTTGAGTGTAATATTTGTTTCAGTAGTATTTCTTTGAGTGGTAATGACAAATTTATGCTTTTTCAGTTTTTCACATTAATCTTTTTTCTTTTTTCTTTTTTGATATTATGAGCCTTATTGGCTAATTATCTAGTTCAGAGAGTTTCCACCGAAAATAAGCAACTAGATTGGTGACTCGAGAATTTTTCATCACTTAGTAGTCCAGTGTTATACATCCTCGTGATATGTTATTCGTTTTGTAGCTTGCTTTGTACATATCAAAAGAGTCCTTATTGAATTAACTCTATTTTTCACTAAAGTATGAGAGACTGTTTTTTCTTTATTTCCTTCCAATCGAATGTACTTTCCGGAGTATAAATCTACTGTCTCGAAATGCCTGGCAAAATTTTGTGAGGCGACAATCACTAAGTTAAACCTCACACAAACTCTGACAAAAAACGTTTTGATTTCAATTCGTGTTCACCCCAATTCGAATCACGTGATGGTGTAGTTTTGGTGCATTGATTTCGATTGAAATCGGGAGTTGAGATATCGTTGGTGTTTAATTGAGTGAAGATGGAGCTGTAAAGGTAATATATTTATTTTAATCCTTGAATATTAGGATAAAATAATATATATTTTATATTTCTTGTATCTTAAGACTTACCATCATTTAATTAAATTAGACACAAAATTATTGCGTCCACAAATTGTGTTGAGTCATAATTTGGGCGCATACCCAGTGGAGTAGTAGGATCATTTGGACCGAACCACGTTAAAAACCCTGTGCTCTTTACTGTTTTCGTATAATTGTTAAAAATGTCCACAATTACAATGGTAAAACTGTTTTCAAATATTAAAGAACTAAAATCTCTATTGCTTTCATATACGGTTATAGTTGTTCCTACTTATAACCGTATCCGTTTTACAAGTAATATGGATCCAAGATCTTACATGCCATGAGTGTGAAAAAAGAATAAAAACTTGAAATAAAATTACGAAGAAAGGTATGAAAGAAGACAAAAGAGAAAAAAAGGAAAAATAATAAACGAATCCCCTGCCTCTCTCACCCTTCTCAGTTATTACAAACATAAATGATCAATTTACTTAGTAGGAATAAGATTAGTGGCGTATCCGGGAATTTCTTGTCGGGAGGCCTAAACTTTTTCTGAACGAGCTATAATTTAAACAATAAATTTTGGAAGAATTAAGAGGCAAAAAACTCGAAAGGACACCCGAGGAAACTATTACCTTGAATCTATTTTGGGCTTTTGAAGAAACTAAGGTTGGCATATTGTATCGACAATCTATGATTTTCTTGCATTACTATTTTTAATCAAGCATATACTCTTAATCAACTAAATGCTACAAAAAGATTTTATAATTTTCTTATGTTTGTTTAAAACCCGTATAAAATCATTGTAAAACTTATCGACATTGTATATTTGTATGTTTATAATAGAAGTGAACTGATATTTTCTTCAAACAAATGAAAAAAAGTAATATGCATATAAATCAATTTAAACAATATTTATAGGTATATATCAAATAAATAAAACAAAATTCAAGGATCGTACGGCTTAATTAAGTGTACGTAATAGGTGAGTGTTTCACTACTTTTTTAATATAACAATGATTTTATTACTAATTCAAAAGATATATAAGGTTATATGTTAATTAGACATAACACATAAGTGTATTTTGCAATTACTCAATAGACTTATATATATATATATATATATATATATATATATATATATATATATATATTTCAAAAAAATGGGGGGTGGGGGCAAGATACGCTTGCGTAATCCAATCTGAACATGTTGACTAGGAAAGGTTCGTAATACGTATCCAATGTTGTTGTGCATCTTAGACAGTAGTGGTAGTACACTATTGCATGAAACATGCATGAATTGTGTTAATGCATGAAAATTGTATTCCTATGTATTAATATCATTATGTTGCACTTAAAATGCAAACTTGTACACCTACATTTTCAGCTTGCTTCTGAACTTATTCATATTTCTTTGCTCACAAACCTAACAAATATCTCGTTTTGCACGCTATTAACTAATAATAAAGCTTGTATATATAACAATTTCATTAACACATATATAACATACATTTCTTTTTTGAAGCATCCTTGGTTGAAGAATCAATGAAGAGTTTCAAGGTTGCTTCTACAACATCTCAGTAATTTCCGTTTGAATTAACTGTCGTTGATAGTTGATACAACATTTTAGTTTAGTGGAGTCTATTGCATGAATATATGCTCTCCCTGTCTCTCTATTTTGCAATTTTCTTTTGCTTATTTTGAGTGTAATATTTGTTTCAGTAGTATTTCTTTGAGTGGTAATGACAAATTTATGCTTTTTCAGTTTTTCGCATTAATTTTTTTTCTTTTTTCTTTTTTGATATTATGAGCCTTATTGGCTAATTATCTAGGTCAGAGAGTTTCCACCGGGAATAAGCAACTAGATTGGTGATTCGAGAATTTTTCATCACTTAGTAGTCCAGTGTTATACATCCTCGTGATATGTTATTCGTTTTGTAGCTTGCGTTGTACATATCAAAGGAGTCCTTATTGAATTAACTCTATTTTTCACTAAAGTATGAGAGACTGTTTTTTCTTTATTTCCTTCCAATCGAATGTACTTTCCGGAGTATAAATCTACTATCTCGAAATGCCTGGCAAAATTTTGCGAGGCGACAATCACTAAGTTAAACCTCACACAAAATCTGACAAAAAACGTTTTGATTTCAATTCGAGTTCACCCCAATTCGAATCACGTGATGGTGTAGTTTTGGTGCATTGATTTCGATTGAAATCGGGAGTTGATATGTCGTTGGTGTTTAATTGAGTGAAGATGGAGCTGTAAAGGTAATATATTTATTTTAATCCTTGAATATTAGGATAAAATAGTATATATTTTATATTTCTTGCATCTTAAGACTTACCATCATTTAATTAAATTAGACACAAAATTAATGCGTCCACAAATTGTGTTGAGTCATAATTTGGGCGCATACCCCGTGGAGTAGTAGGATCATTTGAACCGAAACACGTTAAAAACCTTGTGTTCTTTACTGTTTTCGTATAATTGTTACAACTGTCCACAATTGCAATGGTAAAACTGTTTTCAAATATTAAAGAACTAAAATCTCTATTGCTTTCGTATACGGTTATAATTGTTCCTACTTATAACTGTATCCGTTTTACAAGTAATATGGAACCAATATCTTACATGCCATGAGTGTGAAAAAAGAATAAAAACTTGAAATAAAATTACGAAGAAAGGTATGAAAGAAGACAAAAGAGAAAAAAAGGAAAAATAATAAACGAATCCCCTGCCTCTCTCACCCTTCTCAGTTATTACAAACATAAATGATCAATTTACTTAGTAGGAATAAGATTAGTGGCGTATACGGGAATTTCTTGTCGGGAGGCCTAAACTTTTTCTGAACGAGCAATAATTTAAACAATAAATTTTGGAAGAATTAAGAGGCAAAAAACTCGAAAAGACACCCGAGGAAACTATTACTTTGAATATATTTTGGGCTTTTGAAGAAAATAAGGTTGGCATATTGTATCGACAATCTATGATTTTCTTGCATTACTATTTTTAATCAAGCATATACTCTTAATCAACTAAAGGCTACAAAAAGATTTTATAATTTTCTTATGTTTTTTTAAAACCCGTATAAAATTATTGTAAAACTAATCGACATTGTATATTTGTATGTTTTTAATAGAAGTGAACTGATATTTTCTTCAAACAAATGAAAAAAAGTAATATGCATATAAATCAATTGAAACAATATTTATTAGGTATATATCAAATAAATAAAACAAAATCAAGGATCGTACGGATTAATTAAGTGTACGTAATAGGAGGGTGTTTTACTACTTTTTTAATATAACAATGATTTTTTTACTAATTCAAAAGATATATAAGGTTATATGTTAATTAGACATAACACATAAGTGTATTTTGCAATTACTCAATAGACATATATATATATATATAAATATATATTTATATTTCAAAAAAATGGGGGGTGGGGGCAAGATACGCTTGCGTAATCCAATCTGAACATGTTGACTAGGAAATCTTCGTAATACGTATACAATGTTGTTGTGCCTGTTAGACAGTAGTGGTAGTACACTATTGCATGAAACAGGCATGAATTGTGTTAATGCATGAAAATTGTATTCCTATGTATTAATATCATTATGTTGCACTTAAAAAGCAAACTTGTACACCTGCATTTTCAGCTTGCTTCTGAACTTATTCATATTTCTTTGCTCACAAACCTAACAAATATCTCGTTTTGCACGCTATTAACTAATAATAAAGCTTGTATATATAACAATTTCATTAACACATACATAACATACATTTCTTTTTTGAAGCATCCTTGGTTGAAGAATCAATGAAGAATTTCAAGGTCGCTTCTAAAACATCTCAGTAATTTACATTTGAATTAACTGTCGTTGATAGTTGATACAACATTTTAGTTTAGTGGAGTCTATTGCATGAATATATGCTCTCTCTGTCTCTCTATTTTTCAATTTTCTTTTGCTTATTTTGTGTGTAATATTTGTTTCAGTAGTATTTCTTTGAGTGGTAATGACAAATTTATGCTTTTTCAGTTTTTCGCATTAATCTTTTTTCTTTTTTCTTTTTTGATATTATGAGCCTTATTGGCTAATTATCTAGTTCAGAGAGTTTCCACCGAAAATAAGCAACTAGATTGGTGACTCGAGAATTTTTCATCACTTAGTAGTCTAGTGTTCTACATCCTCGTGATATGTTACTCGTTTTGTAGCTTGCGTTGTACATATCAAAGGAGTCCTTATTGAATTAACTCTATTTTTCACTAAAGTATGAGAGACTGTTTTTTCTTTATTTCCTTCCAATCGAATGTACTTTCCGGAGTATAAATCTACTGTCTCGAAATGCCTGGCAAAATTTTGCGAGGCGACAATCACTAAGTTAAACCTCACACAAAATCTGACAAAAAACGTTTTGATTTCAATTCGTGTTCACCCCAATTCGAATCACGTGATGGTGTAATTTTGGTGCATTGATTTCGATTGAAATCGGGAGTTGATATGTCATTGGTGTTTAATTGAGTGAAGATAGAGCTGTAAAGGTAATATATTAATTTTAATCATTGAATATTAGGATAAAATAATATATATTTTATATTTCTTGCATCTTAAGACTTACCATCATTTAATTAAATTAGACAAAAAATTAATGCGTCCACAAATTGTGTTGAGTCATAATTTGGGCGCATACCCCGTGGAGTAGTAGGATCATTTGGACCGAACCACGTTAAAAACCTTGTGTTCTTTACTGTTTTTGTATAATTGTTACAACTGTCCACAATTGCAATGGTAAAAGTGTTTTCAAATATTAAAGAACTAAAATCTCTATTGCTTTCGTATACGGTTAATTGTTCCTACTTATAACTGTATCTGTTTTACAAGTAATATGGATCCAAGATCTTACATGCCGTGAGTGTGGAAAAAGAATAAAAACTTGAAATAAAATTACGAAGAAAGGTATGAAAGAAGAAAAAAGAGAAAAAAACGAAAAAATAATAAACGAATCCCCGGCCTCTCTCACCCTTCTCAGTTATTACAAACATAAGTGATGAATTTACTTAGTAGGAATAAGATTAGTGGCGTATCCGGGAATTTCTTGTCGGGAGGCCTAAACTTTTTCTGAACGAGCTATAATTTAAACAATAAATTTTGGAAGAATTAAGAGGCAAAAAACTCGAAAAGACACCCGAGGAAACTATTACCTTGAATCTATTGTGGGCTTTTGAAGAAACTAAGGTTGGCATATTGTATCGACAATCTATGATTTTCTTGTATTACTATTTTTAATCAAGCATATACTCTTAATCAACTAAATGCTACAAAAAGATTTTATAATTTTTTTATGTTTGTTTAAAACCCGTATAAAATCATTGTAAAACTAATCGACATTGTATATTTGTATGTTTTTAATAGAAGTGAACTGATATTTTCTTCAAACAAATGAAAAAAAGTAATATGCATATAAATCAATTTAAACAATATTTATTAGGTATATATCAAATAAATAAAACAAAAATCAAGGATCGTACGGATTAATTAAGTGTACGTAATAGGTGAGTGTTTCACTACTTTTTTAATATAACAATGATTTTATTACTACTTCAAAAGATATATAAGGTTATATGTTAATTAGACATAACACATAAGTGTATTTTGCAATTACTCAATAGACTTATATATATATATCAAAAAAATGGGGGGTGGGGGCAAGGTACGCTTGCGTAATCCAATCTGAACATGTTGACTAGGAAAGCTTCGTAATACGTATCCAATGTTGTTGTGCCTCTTAGACAGTAGTGGTACTACACTATTGCATGAAACAGGCATGAATTGTGTTAATGCATGAAAATTGTATTCCTATGTATTAATATCATTATGTTGCACTTAAAAACCAAACTTGTACACTTGCATTTTCTGCTTGCTTCTGAACTTATTCATATTTCTTTGCTCACAAACCTAACAAATATCTCGTTTTGCACGCTATTAACTAATAATAAAGCTTCTATATATAACAATTTCATTAACGCATATATAACATACATTTCTTTTTTGAAGCATCCTTGGTTGAATAATCAATGAAGAATTTCAAGGTTGCTTCTACAACATCTCAGTAATTTCCGTTTGAATTAACTGTCGTTGATAGTTGATACAACATTTTAGCTTAGTGGTGTCTATTGCATGAATATATGCTCTCTCTGTCTCTCTATTTTCCAATTTTCTTTTGCTTATTTTGAGTGTAATATTTGTTTCAGTAGTATTTCTTTGAGTGGTAATGACAAATTTATGCTTTTTCAGTTTTTCGCATTAATCTTTTTTCTTTTTTCTTTTTTGATATTATGAGCCTTATTGGCTAATTATCTAGTTCAGAGAGTTTCCACCGAAAATAAGCAACTAGATTGGTGACTCGAGAATTTTTCATCACTTAGTAGTCCAGTGTTATACATCCTCGTGATATGTTATTCGTTTTGTAGCTTGCGTTGTACATATCAAAGGAGTCCTTATTGAATTAACTCTATTTTTCACTAAAGTATGAGAGACTGTTTTTTCTTTATTTCCTTCCAATCGAATGTACTTTCCAGAGTATAAATCTACTATCTCGAAATGCCTGGCAAAATTTTGCGAGGCGACAATCACTAAGTTAAACCTCACACAAAATCTGACAAAAAACGTTTTGATTTCAATTCGTGTTCACCACAATTCGAATCACGTGATGGTGTAGTTTTGGTGCATTGATTTCGATTGAAATCGGGAGTTGATATGTCATTGGTGTTTAATTGAGTGAAGATAGAGCTGTAAAGGTAATATATTAATTTTAATCCCTGAATATTAGGATAAAATAATATATATTTTATATTTCTTGCATCATAAGACTTACCATCATTTAATTAAATTAGACAAAAAATTAATGCGTCCACAAATTGTGTTGAGTCATAATTTGGGCGCATACCCCGTGGAGTAGTAGGATCATTTGGACCGAACCACGTTAAAAACCTTGTGTTCTTTACTGTTTTTGTATAATTGTTACAACTGTCCACAATTGCAATGGTAAAACTGTTTTCAAATATTAAAGAACTAAAATCTCTATTGCTTTCGTATACGGTTAATTGTTCCTACTTATAATTGTGTCTGTTTTACAAGTAATATGGATCCAAGATCTTACATGCCATGAGTGTGGAAAAAGAATAAAAACTTGAAATAAAATTACGAAGAAAGGTATGAAAGAAGACAAAAGAGAAAAAAAGGAAAAATAATAAACGAATCCCCTGCCTCTCTCACCCTTCTCAGTTATTACAAACATAAATGATCAATTTACTTAGTAGGAATAAGATTAGTGGCGTATCCGGGAATTTCTTGTCGGGAGGCCTAAACTTTTTCTGAACGAGCTATAATTTAAACAATAAATTTTGCAAGAATTAAGAGGCAAAAAACTCGAAAAGACACACGAGGAAACTATTACCTTGAATCTATTTTGGGCTTTTGAAGAAACTAAGGTTGGCATATTGTATCGACAATCTATGATTTTCTTGCATTACTATTTTTAATCAAGCATATACTCTTA
The DNA here is from genome assembly GCA_948329865.1 of Linaria vulgaris. Classification (NCBI taxonomy): domain Eukaryota; kingdom Viridiplantae; phylum Streptophyta; class Magnoliopsida; order Lamiales; family Plantaginaceae; genus Linaria; species Linaria vulgaris. The sequence goes on along the minus strand of OX415249.1, from coordinate 4,897,928 downwards.
ATCAACTAAATGCTACAAAAAGATTTTATAATTTTCTTATGTTTGTTTAAAACCCGTATAGAATCATTGTAAAACTAATCGACATTGTATATTTGTATGTTTTTAATAGAAGTGAACTGATATTTTCTTCAAACAAATGAAAAAAAGTAATATGCATATAAATCAATTTAAACAATATTTATTAGGTATATATCAAATAAATAAAACAAAAATCAAGGATCGTACGGATTAATTAAGTGTACGTAATAGGTGAGTGTTTCACTACTTTTTTAATATAACAATGATTTTATTACTAATTCAAAAGATATATAAGGTTATATGTTAATTAGACACAACACATAAGTGTATTTTGCAATTACTCAATAGACTTATATATATATATATATATATATATATATATATATATATTTCAAAAAAATGGGGGGTGGGGGCAAGATACGCTTGCGTAATCCAATCTGAACATGTTGACTAGGAAAGCTTCGTAATACGGATCCAATGTTGTTGTGCCTCTTAGACAGTAGTGGTACTACACTATTGCATGAAACAGGTATGAATTGTGTTAATGCATGAAAATTGTATTCCTATGTATTAATATCATTATGTTGCACTTAAAAACCAAACTTGTACACTTGCATTTTCTGCTTGCTTCTGAACTTATTCATATTTCTTTGCTCACAAACCTAAGAAATATCTCGTTTTGCACGCTATTAACTAATAATAAAGCTTGTATATATAACAATTTCATTAACGCATATATAACATACATTTCTTTTTTGAAGCATCCTTGGTTGAATAATCAATGAAGAATTTCAAGGTTGCTTCTACAACATCTCAGTAATTTCCGTTTGAATTAACTGTCGTTGATAATTGATACAACATTTTAGCTTAGTGGTGTCTATTGCATGAATATATGCTCTCTCTGTCTCTCTATTTTCCAATTTTCTTTTGCTTATTTTGAGTGTAATATTTGTTTCAGTAGTATTTCTTTGAGTGGTAATGACAAATTTATGCTTTTTCAGTTTTTCGCATTAATCTTTTTTCTTTTTTCTTTTTTGATATTATGAGCCTTATTGGCTAATTATCTAGTTCAGAGAGTTTCCACCGAAAATAAGCAACTAGATTGGTGACTCGAGAATTTTTCATCACTTAGTAGTCCAGTGTTATACATCCTCGTGATATGTTACTCGTTTTGTAGCTTGCGTTGTACATATCAAAGGAGTCCTTATTGAATTAACTCTATTTTTCACTAAAGTATGAGAGACTGTTTTTTCTTTATTTCCTTCCAATCGAATGTACTTTCCAGAGTATAAATCTACTATCTCGAAATGCCTGGCAAAATTTTGCGAGGCGACAATCACTAAGTTAAACCTCACACAAAATCTGACAAAAAACGTTTTGATTTCAATTCGTGTTCACCCCAATTCGAATCACGTGATGGTGTAGTTTTGGTGCATTGATTTCGATTGAAATCGGGAGTTGATATGTCATTGGTGTTTAATTGAGTGAAGATAGAGCTGTAAAGGTAATATATTAATTTTAATCCCTGGATATTAGGATAAAATAATATATATTTTATATTTCTTGCATCTTAAGACTTACCATCATTTAATTAAATTAGAAAAAAAATTAATGCGTCCACAAATTGTGTTGAGTCATAATTTGGGCGCATACCCCGTGGAGTAGTAGGATCATTTGGACCGAACCACGTTAAAAACCTTGTGTTCTTTACTGTTTTTGTATAATTGTTACAACTGTCCACAATTGCAATGGTAAAACTGTTTTCAAATATTAAAGAACTAAAATCTCTATTGCTTTCGTATACGGTAATTGTTCCTACTTATAACTGTGTCTGTTTTACAAGTAATATGGATCCAAGATCTTCCATGCCATGAGTGTGGAAAAAGAATAAAAACTTGAAATAAAATTACGAAGAAAGGTATGAAAGAAGACAAAAGAGAAAAAAAGGAAAAATAATAAACGAATCCCCTGCCTCTCTCACCCTTCTCAGTTATTACAAACATAAATGATCAATTTACTTAGTAGGAATAAGATTAGTGGCGTATCCGGGAATTTCTTGTCGGGAGGCCTAAACTTTTTCTGAACGAGCTATAATTTAAACAATAAATTTTGGAAGAATTAAGAGGCAAAAAACTCGAAAAGACACCCGAGGAAACTATTACCTTGAATCTATTTTGGGCTTTTGAAGAAACTAAGGTTGGCATATTGTATCGACAATCTATGATTTTCTTGCATTACTATTTTTAATCAAGCATATACTCTTAATCAACTAAATGCTACAAAAAGATTTTATAATTTTCTTATGTTTGTTTAAAACCCGTATAAAATCATTGTAAAACTAATCGACATTGTATATTTGTATGTTTTTAATAGAAGTGAACTGATATTTTCTTCAAACAAATGAAAAAAAGTAATATGCATATAAATCAATTTAAACAATATTTATTAGGTATATATCAAATAAATAAAACAAAAATCAAGGATCGTACGGATTAATTAAGTGTACGTAATAGGTGAGTGTTTCACTACTTTTTTAATATAACAATGATTTTATTACTAATTCAAAAGATATATAAGGTTATATGTTAATTAGACATAACACATAAGTGTATTTTGCAATTACTCAATAGACTTATATATATATATATATATATATATATATATATATATATATATATATATATATATATATATTTCAAAAAAATGGGGGGTGGGGGCAAGATACGCTTGCGTAATCCAATCTGAACATGTTGACTAGGAAAGCTTCGTAATACGTATCCAATGTTGTTGTGCCTCTTAGACAGTAGTGGTACTACACTATTGCATGAAACAAGCATGAATTGTGTTAATGCATGAAAATTGTATTCCTATGTATTAATATCATTATGTTGCACTTAAAAACCAAACTTGTACACTTGCATTTTCTGCTTGCTTCTGAACTTATTCATATTTCTTTGCTCACAAACCTAACAAATATCTCGTTTTGCACGCTATTAACTAATAATAAAGCTTGTATATATAACAATTTCATTAACGCATATATAACATACATTTCTTTTTTGAAGCATCCTTGGTTGAATAATCAATGAAGAATTTCAAGGTTGCTTCTACAACGTCTCAGTAATTTCCGTTTGAATTAACTGTCGTTGATAGTTGATACAACATTTTAGCTTAGTGGTGTCTATTGCATGAATATATGCTCTCTGTGTCTCTCTATTTTCCAATTTTCTTTTGCTTATTTTGAGTGTAATATTTGTTTCAGTAGTATTTCTTTGAGTGGTAATGACAAATTTATGCTTTTTCAGTTTTTCGCTTTAAACTTTTTTCTTTTTTCTTTTTTGATATTATGAGCCTTATTGGCTAATTATCTAGTTCAGAGAGTTTCCACCGAAAATAAGCAACTAGATTGGTGACTCGAGAATTTTTCATCACTTAGTAGTCCAGTGTTATACATCCTCGTGATATGTTATTCGTTTTGTAGCTTGCGTTGTACATATCAAAGGAGTCCTTATTGAATTAACTCTATTTTTCACTAAAGTATGAGAGACTGTTTTTTCTTTATTTCCTTCCAATCGAATGTACTTTCCGGAGTATAAATCTACTATCTCGAAATGCCTGGCAAAATTTTGTGAGGCGACAATCACTAAGTTAAACCTCACACAAAATCTGACAAAAAACGTTTTGATTTCAATTCGTGTTCACCCCAATTCGAATCACGTGATGGTGCAGTTTTGGTGCATTGATTTCGATTGAAATCGGGAGTTGATATGTCGTTGGTGTTTAATTGAGTGAAGATGGAGCTGTAAAGGTAATATATTTATTTTAATCCTTGAATATTAGGATAAAATAATATATATTTTATATTTCTTGCATCTTAAGACTTACCATCATTTAATTAAATTAGACACAAAATTAATGCGTCCACAAATTGTGTTGAGTCATAATTTGGGCGCATACCCCGTGGAGTAGTAGGATCATTTGGACCGAACCACGTTAAAAACCTTGTGTTCTTTACTGTTTTTGTATAATTGTTACAACTGTCCACAATTGCAATGGTAAAACTGTTTTCAAATATTAAAGAACTAAAATCTCTATTGCTTTCGTATACGGTTATAATTGTTCCTACATATAACTGTATCTGTTTTACAAGTGATATGGATCCAAGATCTTACATGCCATGAGTGTGGAAAAAGAATAAAAACTTGAAATAAAATTACGAAGAAAGGTATGAAAGAAGACAAAAGAGAAAAAAAGGAAAAATAATAAACGAATCCCCAGCCTCTCTCACCCTTCTCAGGTATTACAAACATAAATGATCAATTTACTTAGTAGGAATAAGATTAGTGGCGTATCCGGGAATTTCTTGTCGGGAGGCCTAAACTTTTTCTGAACGAGCTATAATTTAAACAATAAATTTTGGAAGAATTAAGAGGCAAAAAACTCGAAAAGACACGCGAGGAAACTATTACCTTGAATCTATTTTGGGCTTTTGAAGAAACTAAGGTTGGCATATTGTATCGACAATCTATGATATTCTTGCATTACTATTTTTAATCAAGCATATACTCTTAATCAACTAAATGCTACAAAAAGATTTTATAATTTTCTTATGTTTGTTTAAAACCCGTATAAAATCATTGTAAAACTAATCGACATTGTATATTTGTATGTTTTTAATAGAAGTGAACTGATATTTTCTTCAAACAAATGAAAAAAGTAATATGCATATAAATCAATTTAAACAATATTTATTAGGTATATATCAAATAAATAAAACAAAAATCAAGGATCGTACGGATTAATTAAGTGTACGTAATAGGTGAGTGTTTCACTACTTTTTTAATATAACAATGATTTTATTACTAATTCAAAAGATATATAAGGTTATAGGTTAATTAGACATAACACATAAGTGTATTTTGCAATTACTCAATAGACTTATATATATATATATATATATATATATATATATATATATTTCAAAAAAATGGGGGGTGGGGGCAAGATACGCTTGCGTAATCCAATCTGAACATGTTGACTAGGAAAGCTTCGTAATACGTATCCAATGTTGTTGTGCCTCTTAGACATTAGTGGTAGTACACTATTGCATGAATCAGGCATGAATTGTGTTAATGCATGAAAATTGTATTCCTATGTATTAATATCACTATGTTGCACTTAAAAAGCAAACTTGTACACCTGCATTTTCAGCTTGCTTCTGAACTTATTTATATTTCTTTGCTCACAAACCTAACAAATATCTCGTTTTGCACGCTATTAACTAATAATAAAGCTTGTATATATAACAATTTCATTAACACATATATAACATACATTTCTTTTTTGAAGCATCCTTAGTTGAAGAATCAATGAAGAGTTTCAAGGTTGCTTCTACAACATCTCAGTAATTTCCGTTTGAATTAACTGTCGTTGATAGTTGATACAACATTTTAGTTTAGTGGAGTCTATTGCATGAATATATGCTCTCTCTGTCTCTCTATTGCTTATTTTGAGTGTAATATTTGTTTCAGTAGTATTTCTTTGAGTGGTAATGACAAATTTATGCTTTTTCAGTTTTTCGCATTAATCTTTTTTCTTTTTTCTTTTTTTATATTATGAGCCTTATTGGCTAATTATCTAGGTCAGAGAGTTTCCACCGGAAATAAGCAACTAGATTGGTGACTCGAGAATTTTTCATCACTTAGTAGTCCAGTGTTATACATCCTCGTGATATGTTATTCGTTTTGTAGCTTGCGTTGTACATATCAAAGGAGTCCTTATTGAATTAACTCTATTTTTCACTAAAGTATGAGAGACTATTTTTTCTTTATTTCCTTCCAATCGAATGTACTTTCCAGAGTATAAATCTACTATCTCGAAATGCCTGGCAAAATTTTGCGAGGCGACAATCACTAAGTTAAACCTCACACAAAATCTGACAAAAAACGTTTTGATTTCAATTCGTGTTCACCCCAATTCGAATCACGTGATGGTGTAGTTTTGGTGCATTGATTTCGATTGAAATCGGGAGTTGATATGTCATTGGTGTTTAATTGAGTGAAGATAGAGCTGTAAAGGTAATATATTAATTTTAATCCTTGAATATTAGGATAAAATAATATATATTTCATATTTCTTGCATTTTAAGACTTACCATCATTTAATTAAATTAGACACAAAATTAATGCGTCCACAAATTGTGTTGAGTCATAATTTTGGCGCATACCCCGTGGAGTAGTAGGATCATTTGGACCGAACCACGTTAAAAACCTTGTGTTCTTTACTGTTTTTGTATAATTGTTACAACTGTCCACAATTGCAATGGTAAAACTGTTTTCAAATATTAAAGAACTAAAATCTCTATTGCTTTCGTATACGGTTAATTGTTCCTACTTATAACTGTATCTGTTTTACAAGTAATATGGATCCAAGATCTTACATGCCCTGAGTGTGGAAAAAGAATAAAAACTTGAAATAAAATTACGAAGAAAGGTATGAAAGAAGACAAAAGAGAAAAAAAGGAAAAATAATAAACGAATCCCCTGCCTCTCTCACCCTTCTCAGTTATTACAAACATAAATGATCAATTTACTTAGTAGGAATAAGATTAGCGGCGTATCCTGAAATTTCTTGTCGGGAGGCCTAAACTTTTTCTGAACGAGCTAAAATTTAAACAATAAATTTTGGAAGAATTAAGAGGCAAAAAACTCGAAAAGACACCCGAGGAAACTATTACCTTGAATCTATTTTGGGCTTTTGAAGAAACTAAGGTTGGCATATTGTATCGACAATCTATGATTTTCTTGCATTACTATTTTTAACCAAGCATATACTCTTAATCAACTAAATGCTACAAAACGATTTTATAATTTTCTTATGTTTGTTTAAAACCCGTATAAAATCCTTGTAAAACTAATCGACATTGTATATTTGTATGTTTTTAATAGAAGTGAACTGATATTTTCTTCAAACAAATGAAAAAAAGTAACATGCATATAAATCAATTGAAAAAATATTTATTATGTATATATCAAATAAATAAAACAAAATCAAGGATCGTACGGATTAATTAAGTGTACGTAATAGGAGGGTGTTTTACTACTTTTTTAATATAACAATGATTTTTTTACTAATTCAAAAGATATATAAGGTTATATGTTAATTAGACATAACACATAAGTGTATTTTGCAATTACTCAATAGACATATATATATATATATATATATATATTTCAAAAAAATGGGGGGTGGGGGCAAGATACGCTTGCGTAATCCAATCTGAACATGTTGACTAGGAAAGCTTCGTAATACGTATTCAATGTTGTTGTGCCTGTTAGACAGTAGTGGTAGTACACTATTGCATGAAACAGGCATGAATTGTGTTAATGCATGAAAATTGAATTCCTATGTATTAATATCATTATGTTGCACTTAAAAACCAAACTTGTACACCTGTATTTTCAGCTTGCTTCTGAACTTATTTATATTTCTTTGCTCACAAACCAAACAAATATCTCGTTTTGCACGCTATTAACTAATAATAAAGCTTGTATATATAACAATTTCATTAACACATACATAACATACATTTCTTTTTTGAAGCATCCTTGGTTGAAGAATGAATGAAGAATTACAAGGTTGCTTCTACAACATCTCAGTAATTTCCGTTTGAATTAACTGTCATTGATAGTTGATACAACATTTTAGTTTAGTGGAGTCTATTGCATGAATATATGCTCTCCCTGTCTCTCTATTGCTTATTTTGAGTGTAATATTTGTTTCAGTAGTATTTCTTTGAGTGGTAATGACAAATTTATGCTTTTTCAGTTTTTCGCATTAATCTTTTTTCTTTTTTCTTTTTTTATATTATGAGCCTTATTGGCTAATTATCTAGGTCAGAGAGTTTCCACCGGAAATAAGCAACTAGATTGGTGACTCGAGAATTTTTCATCACTTAGTAGTCCAGTGTTATACATCCTCGTGATATGTTATTCGTTTTGTAGCTTGCGTTGTACATATCAAAGGAGTCCTTATTGAATTAACTCTATTTTTCACTAAAGTATTAGAGACTATTTTTTTTTTATTTCCTTCCAATCGAATGTACTTTCCGGAGTATAAATCTACTATCTCGAAATGCCTGGCAAAATTTTGCGAGGCGACAATCACTAAGTTAAACCTCACACAAAATCTGACAAAAAACGTTTTGATTTCAATTCGTGTTCACCCCAATTCGAATCACGTGATGGTGTAGTTTTGGTGCATTGATTTCGATTGAAATCGGGAGTTGATATGTCGTTGGTGTTTAATTGAGTGAAGATGGAGCTGTAAAGGTAATATATTTATTTTAATCCTTGAATATTAGGATAAAATAATATATATTTTATATTTCTTGTATCTTAAGACTTACCATCATTTAATTAAATTAGACACAAAATTAATGCGTCCACAAATTGTGTTGAGTCATAATTTTGGCGCATACCCCGTGGAGTAGTAGGATCATTTGGACCGAACCACGTTAAAAACCTTGTGTTCTTTACTGTTTTTGTATAATTGTTACAACTGTCCACAATTGCAATGGTAAAACTATTTTCAAATATTAAAGAACTAAAATCTCTATTGCTTTCGTATACGGTTAATTGTTCCTACTTATAACTGTATCTGTTTTACAAGTAATATGGATCCAAGATCTTACATGCCCTAAGTGTGGAAAAAGAATAAAAACTTGAAATAAAATTACGAAGAAAGGTATGAAAGAAGACAAAAGAGAAAAAAAGGAAAAATAATAAATGAATCCCCTGCCTCTCTCACCCTTCTCAGTTATTACAAACATAAATGATCAATTTACTTAGTAGGAATAAGATTAGTGGCGTATCCTGGAATTTCTTGTCGGGAGGCCTAAACTTTTTCTGAACGAGCTATAATTTAAACAATAAATTTTGGAAGAATTAAGAGGCAAAAAAGTCGAAAAGACACCCGAGGAAACTATTACCTTGAATCTATTTTGGGCTTTTGAAGAAACTAAGGTTGGCATATTGTATCGACAATCTATGATTTTCTTGCATTACTATTTTTAATCAAGCATATACTCTTAATCAACTAAATGCTACAAAACGATTTTATAATTTTCTTATGTTTGTTTAAAACCCGTATAAAATCCTTGTAAAACTAATCGACATTGTATATTTGTAAGTTTTTAATAGAAGTGAACTGATATTTTCTTCAAACAAATGAAATAAAGTAACATGCATATAAATCAATTGAAACAATATTTATTAGGTATATATCAAATAAATAAAACAAAATCAAGGATCGTACGGATTAATTAAGTGTACGTAATAGGAGGGTGTTTTACTACTTTTTTAATATAACAATGATTTTTTTACTAATTCAAAAGATATATAAGGTTATATGTTAATTAGACATAACACATAAGTGTATTTTGCAATTACTCAATAGACATATATATATATATATATATATATATATATATATATATTTCAAAAAAATGGGGGGTGGGGGCAAGATACGCTTGCGTAATCCAATCTGAACATGTTGACTAGGAAAGCTTCGTAATACGTATTCAATGTTGTTGTGCCTGTTAGACAGTAGTGGTAGTACACTATTGCATGAAACAGGCATGAATTGTGTTAATGCATGAAAATTGAATTCCTATGTATTAATATCATTATGTTGCACTTAAAAACCAAACTTGTACACCTGTATTTTCAGCTTGCTTCTGAACTTATTTATATTTCTTTGTTCACAAACCAAACAAATATCTCGTTTTGCACGCTATTAACTAATAATAAAGCTTGTATATATAACAATTTCATTAACACATACATAACATACATTTCTTTTTTGAAGCATCCTTGGTTGAAGAATGAATGAAGAATTTCAAGGTTGCTTCTACAACATCTCAGTAATTTCCGTTTGAATTAACTGTCGTTGATAGTTGATACAACATTTTAGTTTAGTGGAGTCTATTGCATGAATATATGCTCTCTATGTCTCTCTATTTTGTAATTTTCTTTTGCTTATTTTGAGTGTAATATTTGTTTCAGTAGTATTTCTTTGAGTGGTAATGACAAATTTATGCTTTTTCAATTTTTCGCATTAATCTTTTTTCTTTTTTCTTTTTTGATATTATGAGCCTTATTGGCTAATTATCTAGTTCAGAGAGTTTCCACCGGAAATAAGCAACTAGATTGGTGACTCGAGAATTTTTCATCACTTAGTAGTCCAGTGTTATACATCCTCGTGATATGTTATTCGTTTTGTAGCTTGCGTTGTACATATCAAAGGAGTTCTTATTGAATTAACTCTATTTTTCACTAAAGTATGAGAGACTATTTTCTCTTTATTTCTTTCTAATCGAATGTACTTTCCGGAGTATAAATCTACTGTCTCGAAATGCCTGGCAAAATTTTGCGAGGCGACAATCACAAAGTTAAACCTCACACAAAATCTGACAAAAAACGTTTTGATTTCAATTCATATTCACCCCAAATCGAATCACGTGATGGTGTAGTTTTGGTGCATTGATTTCGATTGATATCGGGAGTTGATATGTCGTTGGTGTATAATTGAGTGAAGATGGAGCTGTAAAGGTAATATATTTATTTTAATCCTTGAATATTAGGATAAAATAATATATATTTTAAATTTCTTGCATCTTAAGACTTACCATCATTTAATTAAATTAGACACAAAATTAATGCGTCCACAAATTGTGTTGAGTCATAATTTGGGCGCATACCCCGTGGAGTAGTAGGATCATTTGGACCGAAACACGTTAAAAACCTTGTGTTCTTTACTGTTTTCGTATAATTGTTACAACTGTCCACAATTGCAATGGTAAAACTGTTTTCAAATATTAAAGAACTAAAATCTCTATTGCTTTCGTATACGGTTATAATTGTTCCTACTTATAACTGTATCCGTTTTACAAGTAATATGGAACCAATATCTTACATGCCATGAGTGTGAAAAAAGAATAAAAACTTGAAATAAAATTACGAAGAAAGGTATGAAAGAAGACAAAAGAGAAAAAAAGGAAAAATAATAAACGAATCCCCTGCCTCTCTCACCCTTCTCAGTTATTACAAACATAAATGATCAATTTACTTAGTAGGAATAAGATTAGAGGCGTATCCGGGAATTTCTTGTCGGGAGGCCTAAACTTTTTCTGAACGAGCAATAATTTAAACAATAAATTTAGGAAGAATTAAGAGGCAAAAAACTCGAAAAGACACCCGAGGAAACTATTACCTTGAATCTATTTTGGGCTTTTGAAGAAAATAAGGTTGGCATATTGTATCGACAATCTATGATTTTCTTGCATTACTATTTTTAATCAAGCATATACACTTAATCAACTAAATGCTAGAAAAAGATTTTATAATTTTCTTATGTTTGTTTAAAACCCGTATAAAATCATTGTAAAACTAATCGACATTGTATATTTGTATGCTTTTAATAGAAGTGAATTGATATTTTCTTCAAACAAATGAAAAAAAGTAATATGCATATAAATCAATTGAAACAATATTTATTAGGTATATATATATATATATAAATATATATTTATATTTCAAAAAAATGGGGGGTGGGGGCAAGATACGCTTGCGTAATCCAATCTGAACATGTTGACTAGGAAAGCTTCGTAATACGTATACAATGTTGTTGTGCCTGTTAGACAGTAGTGGTAGTACACTATTGCATGAAACAAGCATGAATTGTGTTAATGCATGAAAATTGTATTCCTATGTATTAATATCATTATGTTGCACTTAAAAAGCAAACTTGTACACCTGCATTTTCAGCTTGCTTCTGAACTTATTCATATTTCTTTGCTCACAAACCTAACAAATATCTCGTTTTGCACGCTATTAACTAATAATAAAGCTTGTATATATAACAATTTCATTAACGCATACATAACATACATTTCTTTTTTGAAGCATCCTTGGTTGAAGAATCAATGAAGAATTTCATGGTTGCTTCTAAAACATCTCAGTAATTTTCGTTTGAATTAATTGTCGTTGATAGTTGATACAACATTTTAGTTTAGTGGTGTCTATTGCATGAATATTGCTCTCTCTGTCTCTCTATTTTGCAATTTTCTTTTGCTTATTTTGAGTGTAATATTTGTTTCAGTAGTATTTCTTTGAGTGGTAATGACAAATTTATGCTTTTTCAGTTTTTCGCATTAATCTTTTTTCTTTTCTTTTTTTTGATATTATGAGCCTTATTGGCTAATTATCTAGTTCAGAGAGTTTCCACCGGAAATAAGCAACTAGATTGGTGACCCGAGAATTTTTCATCACTTAGTGGTCCTGTGTTATACATCCTCGTGATATGTTATTCGTTTTGTAGCTTGCGTTGTACATATCAAATGAGTCCTTATTGAATTAACTCTATTTTTCACTAAAGTATGAGAGACTGTTTTTTCTTTATTTCCTTCTAATCGAATGTACTTTCCGGAGTATAAATCTTTTGTCTCGAAATACCTGGCAAAATTTTGCGAGGCGACAATCACAAAGTTAAACCTCACACAAAATCTGACAAAAAACGTTTTGATTTCAATTCATTTTCACCCCAAATCGAATCACGTGATGGTGTAGTTTTGGTGCATTGATTTCGATTGATATCGGGAGTTGATATGTCGTTGGTGTATAATTGAGTGAAGATGGAGCTGTAAAGGTAATATATTTATTTTAATCCTTGAATATTAGGATAAAATAATATATATTTTAAATTTCTTGCATCTTAAGACTTACCATCATTTAATTAAATTAGACACAAAATTAATGCGTCCACAAATTGTGTTGAGTCATAATTTGGGCGCATACCCCGTGGAGTAGTAGGATCATTTGGACCGAAACACGTTAAAAACCTTGTGTTCTTTACTGTTTTCGTATAATTGTTACAACTGTCCACAATTGCAATGGTAAAACTGTTTTCAAATATTAAAGAACTAAAATCTCTATTGCTTTCGTATACGGTTATAATTGTTCCTACTTATAACTGTATCCGTTTTACAAGTAATATGGAACCAATATCTTACATGCCATGAGTGTGAAAAAAGAATAAAAACTTGAAATAAAATTACGAAGAAAGGTATGAAAGAAGACAAAAGAGAAAAAAAGGAAAAATAATAAACGAATCCCCTGCCTCTCTCACCCTTCTCAGTTATTACAAACATAAATGATCAATTTACTTAGTAGGAATAAGATTAGAGGCGTATCCGGGAATTTCTTGTCGGGAGGCCTAAACTTTTTCTGAACGAGCAATAATTTAAACAATAAATTTAGGAAGAATTAAGAGGCAAAAAACTCGAAAAGACACCCGAGGAAACTATTACCTTGAATCTATTTTGGGCTTTTGAAGAAAATAAGGTTGGCATATTGTATCGACAATCTATGATTTTCTTGCATTACTATTTTTAATCAAGCATATACACTTAATCAACTAAATGCTAGAAAAAGATTTTATAATTTTCTTATGTTTGTTTAAAACCCGTATAAAATCATTGTAAAACTAATCGACATTGTATATTTGTATGCTTTTAATAGAAGTGAATTGATATTTTCTTCAAACAAATGAAAAAAAGTAATATGCATATAAATCAATTGAAACAATATTTATTAGGTATATATATATATATATAAATATATATTTATATTTCAAAAAAATGGGGGGTGGGGGCAAGATACGCTTGCGTAATCCAATCTGAACATGTTGACTAGGAAAGCTTCGTAATACGTATACAATGTTGTTGTGCCTGTTAGACAGTAGTGGTAGTACACTATTGCATGAAACAAGCATGAATTGTGTTAATGCATGAAAATTGTATTCCTATGTATTAATATCATTATGTTGCACTTAAAAAGCAAACTTGTACACCTGCATTTTCAGCTTGCTTCTGAACTTATTCATATTTCTTTGCTCACAAACCTAACAAATATCTCGTTTTGCACGCTATTAACTAATAATAAAGCTTGTATATATAACAATTTCATTAACGCATACATAACATACATTTCTTTTTTGAAGCATCCTTGGTTGAAGAATCAATGAAGAATTTCAAGGTTGCTTCTAAAACATCTCAGTAATTTTCGTTTGAATTAATTGTCGTTGATAGTTGATACAACATTTTAGTTTAGTGGTGTCTATTGCATGAATATTGCTCTCTCTGTCTCTCTATTTTGCAATTTTCTTTTGCTTATTTTGAGTGTAATATTTGTTTCAGTAGTATTTCTTTGAGTGGTAATGACAAATTTATGCTTTTTCAGTTTTTCGCATTAATCTTTTTTCTTTTTTTTTTTTTGATATTATGAGCCTTATTGGCTAATTATCTAGTTCAGAGAGTTTCCACCGCAAATAAGCAACTAGATTGGTGACCCGAGAATTTTTCATCACTTAGTAGTCCAGTGTTATACATCCTCGTGATATGTTATTCGTTTTGTAGCATGCGTTGTACATATCAAATGAGTCCTTATTGAATTAACTCTATTTTTCACAAAGTATGAGAGACTGTTTTTTCTTCATTTCCTTCTAATCGAATGTACTTTCCGGAGTATAAATCTTTTGTCTCGAAATGCCTGGCAAAATTTTGCGAGGCGACAATCGCTAAGTTAAACCTCACACAAAATCTGACAAAAAAGGTTTTGATTTCAATTCGTATTCACCCCAATTCGAATCACGTGATGGTGTAGTTTTGGTGCATTGATTTCGATTGAAATTGGGAGTTTGATATGTCGTTGGTGTTTAATTGAGTGAAGATGGAGCTGTAAAGGTAATATATTTATTTTAATCCTTGAATATTAGGATAAAATAATATATATTTTATATTTCTTGCATCTTAAGACATACCATCATTTAATTAAATTAGACACAAAATTAATGCGTCCACAAATTTTGTTGAGTCATAATTTGGGCGCATACCCCGTGGAGTAGTAGGCTCATTTGGACCGAACCACGTCAAAAACCTTGTGTTCTTTACTGTTTTCGTATAATTGTTACAACTGTCCACAATTGCAATGGTAAAACTGTTTTCAAATATTAAAGAACTAAAATCTCTATTGCTTTCGTATACGGTTATAATTGTTCCTACTTATAACTGTATTCGTTTTACAAGTAATATGGATCCAAGATCTTACATGCCATGATTGTGAAGAAAGAATAAAAACTTGAAATAAAATTACGAATGAAAGAAGACAAAAGAGAAAAAAAGGAAAAATAATAAACGAATCCCCTGCCTCTCTCACCCTTCTCAGTTATTACAAACATAAATGATCAATTTACTTAGTAGGAATAAGATTAGTGGCGTATCCGGGAATTTCTTGTCGGGAGGCCTAAGCTTTTTCTAAACGAGCAATAATTTAAACAATAAATTTTGGAAGAATTAAGAGGCAAAAATCTCGAAAAGACACCCGAGGAAACTATTACCTTGAATCTATTTTAGGCTTTTGAAGAAAATAAGGTTGGCATATTGTATCGACAATCTATGATTTTCTTGCATTACTATTTTTAATCAAGCATATACTCTTAATCAAGTAAATGCTACAAAAAGATTTTATAATTTTCTTATGTTTGTTTAAAACCCGTATAAAATCATTGTAAAACTAATCGACATTGTGTATTTGTATGTTTTTAATAGAAGTGAACTGATATTTTCTTCAAACAAATGAAAAAAAAAAGTAATATGCATATAAATCAATTTAAACAATATTTATTAGGTATATATCAAATAAATAAAACAAAATCAAGGATCGTACGGAGTAATTAAGTGTACGTAATAGGAGAGTGTTTTACTACTTTTTTAATATAACAATGATTTTTTTACTAATTCAAAAGATATATAAGGTTATATGTTAATTAGATATAACACATACGTGTATTTTGCAATTACTAAATAGACATACATATATATATATATATATATAAATATATATTTATATTTCAAAAAAATGGGGGGTGGGGGCAAGATACGCTTGCGTAATCCAATCTGAACATGTTGACTAGGAAAGCTTCGTAATACGTATACAATGTTGTTGTGCCTGTTAGACAGTAGTGGTAGTACACTATTGCATGAAACAAGCATGAATTGTGTTAATGCATGAAAATTGTATTCCTATGTATTAATATCATTATGTTACACTTAAAAAGCAAACTTGTACACCTGCATTTTCAGCTTGCTTCTGAACTTATTCATATTTCTTTGCTCACAAACCTAACAAATATCTTGTTTTGCACGCTATTAACTAATAATAAAGCTTGTATATATAACAATTTCATTAACGCATACATAACATACATTTCTTTTTTGAAGCATCCTTGGTTGAAGAATCAATGAAGAATTTCAAGGTTGCTTCTAAAACATCTCAGTAATTTTCGTTTGAATTAATTGTCGTTGATAGTTGATACAACATTTTAGTTTAGTGGAGTCTATTGCATGAATATTGCTCTCTCTGTCTCTCTATTTTGCAATTTTCTTTTGCTTATTTTGAGTGTAATATTTGTTTCAGTAGTATTTCTTTGAGTGGTAATGACAAATTTATGCTTTTTCAGTTTTTCGCATTAATCTTTTTTCTTTTCTTTTTTTTGATATTATGAGCCTTATTGGCTAATTATCTAGTTCAGAGAGTTTCCACCGGAAATAAGCAACTAGATTGGTGACCCGAGAATTTTTCATCACTTAGTAGTCCAGTGTTATACATCCTCGTGATATGTTATTCGTTTTGTAGCTTGCGTTGTACATATCAAATGAGTCCTTATTGAATTAACTCTACTTTTCACTAAAGTATGAGAGACTGTTTTTTCTTTATTTCCTTCTAATCGAATGTACTTTCCGGAGTATAAATCTTTTGTCTAGAAATGCCTGGCAAAATTTTGCGAGGCGACAATCACTAAGTTAAACCTCACACAAAATCTGACAAAAAAGGTTTTGATTTCAATTCGTATTCACCCCAATTCGAATCACGTGATGGTGTAGTTTTGGTGCATTGATTTCGATTGAAATCGGGAGTTTGATATGTCGTTGGTGTTTAATTGAGTGAAGATGGAGCTGTAAAGGTAATATATTTATTTTAATCCTTGAATATTAGGATAAAATAATATATATTTTATATTTCTTGCATCTTAAGACATACCATCATTTAATTAAATTAGACACAAAATTAATGCGTCCACAAATTTTGTTGAGTCATAATTTGGGCGCATACCCCGTGGAGTAGTAGGCTCATTTGGACCGAACCACGTCAAAAACCTTGTGTTCTTTACTGTTTTCGTATAATTGTTACAACTGTCCACAATTGCAATAGTAAAACTGTTTTCAAATATTAAAGAACTAAAATCTCTATTGCTTTCGTATACGGTTATAATTGTTCCTACTTATAACTGTATCCGTTTTACAAGTAATATGGATCCAAGATCTTACATGCCATGATTGTGAAGAAAGAATAAAAACTTGAAATAAAATTACGAATGAAAGAAGACAAAAGAGAAAAAAAGGAAAAATAATAAACGAATCCCCTGCCTCTCTCACCCTTCTCTGTTATTACAAACATAAATGATCAATTTACTTAGTAGGAATAAGATTAGTGGCGTATCCGGGAATTTCTTGTCGGGAGGCCTAAGCTTTTTCTAAACGAGCAATAATTTAAACAATAAATTTTGGAAGAATTAAGAGGCAAAAAACTCGAAAAGACACCCGAGGAAACTATTACCTTGAATCTATTTTAGGCTTTTGAAAAAATAAGGTTGGCATATTGTATCGACAATCTATGATTTTCTTGCATTACTATTTTTAATCAAACATATACTCTTAATCAAGTACATGCTACAAAAAGATTTTATAATTTTCTTATGTTTGTTTAAAACCCGTATAAAATCATTGTAAAACTAATCGACATTGTGTATTTGTATGTTTTTAATAGAAGTGAACTGATATTTTCTTCAAACAAATGAAAAAAAAAGTAATATGCATATAAATCAATTTAAACAATATTTATTAGGTATATATCAAATAAATAAAACAAAATCATGGATCGTACGGATTAATTAAGTGTACGTAATAGGAGAGTGTTTTACTACTTTTTTAATATAACAATGATTTTTTTACTAATTCAAAAGATATATAAGGTTATATGTTAATTAGACATAACACATAAGTGTATTTTGCAATTATTCAATAGACATATATATATATATATATATTTATATTTCAAAAAAATGGGGTGTGGGGGCAAGATACGCTTGCATAATCCAATCTGAACATGTTGACTAGGAAAGCTTCGTAATACGTATACAATGTTGTTGTGCCTGTTAGACAGTAGTGGTAGTACACTATTGCATGAAACAGGCATGAATTGTGTTAATGCATGAAAATTGTATTCCTATGTATTAATATCATTATGTTGCACTTAAAAAGCAAACTTGTACACCTGCATTTTCAGCTTGCTTCTGAACTTATTCATATTTCTTTGCTCACAAACCTAACAAATATCTCGTTTTGCACGCTATTAACTAATAATAAAGCTTGTATATATAACAATTTCATTAACGCATACATAACATACATTTCTTTTTTGAAGCATCCTTGGTTGAAGAATCAATGAAGAATTTCATGGTTGCTTCTAAAACATCTCACTAATTTCCGTTTAAATTAATTGTCGTTGATAGTTGATACAACATTTTAGTTTAGTGGAGTCTATTGCATGAATATTGCTCTCTCTGTCTCTCTATTTTGCAATTTTCTTTTGCTTATTTTGAGTGTAATATTTGTTTCAAGTAGTATTTCTTTGAGTGGTAATGACAAATTTATGCTTTTTCAGTTTTTCGCATTAATCTTTTTTTTTTTTTTTTTTTTGATATTATGAGCCTTATTGCCTAATTATCTAGTTCAGAGAGTTTCCACCGGAAATAAGCAACTAGATTGGTGACCCGAGAATTTTTCATCACTTAGTAGTCCAGTGTTATACATCCTCGTGATATGTTATTCGTTTTGTAGCTTGCGTTGTACATATCAAATGAGTCCTTATTGAATTAACTCTACTTTTCACTAAAGTATGAGAGACTGTTTTTTCTTTATTTCCTTCTAATCGAATGTACTTTCCGGAGTATAAATCTTTTGTCTAGAAATGCCTGGCAAAATTTTGCGAGGCGACAATCACTAAGTTAAACCTCACACAAAATCTGACAAAAAAGGTTTTGATTTCAATTCGTATTCACCCCAATTCGAATCACGTGATGGTGTAGTTTTGGTGCATTGATTTCGATTGAAATCGGGAGTTTGATATGTCGTTGGTGTTTAATTGAGTGAAGATGGAGCTATAAAGGTAATATATTTATTTTAATCCTTGAATATTAGGATAAAATAATATATATTTTATATTTCTTGCATCTTAAGACATACCATCATTTAATTAAATTAGACACAAAATTAATGCGTCCACAAATTTTGTTGAGTCATAATTTGGGCGCATACCCCGTGGAGTAGTAGGCTCATTTGGACCGAACCACGTCAAAAACCTTGTGTTCTTTACTGTTTTCGTATAATTGTTACAACTGTCCACAATTGCAATGGTAAAACTGTTTTCAAATATTAAAGAACTAAAATCTCTATTGCTTTCGTATACGGTTATAATTGTTCCTACTTATAACTGTATCCGTTTTACAAGTAATATGGATCCAAGATCTTACATGCCATGATTGTGAAGAAAGAATAAAAACTTGAAATAAAATTACGAATGAAAGAAGACAAAAGAGAAAAAAAGGAAAAATAATAAACGAATCCCCTGCCTCTCTCACCCTTCTCAGTTATTACAAACATAAATGATCAATTTACTTAGTAGGAATAAGATTAGTGGCGTATCCGGGAATTTCTTGTCGGGAGGCCTATGCTTTTTCTAAACGAGCAATAATTTAAACAATAAATTTTGGAAGAATTAAGAGGCAAAAAACTCGAAAAGACACCCGAGGAAACTATTACCTTGAATCTATTTTAGGCTTTTGAAGAAAATAAGGTTGGCATATTGTATCGACAATCTATGATTTTCTTGCATTACTATTTTTAATCAAACATATACTCTTAATCAAGTACATGCTACAAAAAGATTTTATAATTTTCTTATGTTTGTTTAAAACCCGTACAAAATCATTGTAAAACTAATCGACATTGTGTATTTGTATGTTTTTAATAGAATGAACTGATATTTTCTTCAAACAAATGA
Organism: Linaria vulgaris; assembly: GCA_948329865.1. Lineage (NCBI taxonomy): Eukaryota > Viridiplantae > Streptophyta > Magnoliopsida > Lamiales > Plantaginaceae > Linaria > Linaria vulgaris. The sequence continues at coordinate 4,877,673 of OX415249.1, read as the reverse complement.
AAAAAAAAAAGTAATATGCATATAAATCAATTTAAACAATATTTATTAGGTATATATCAAATAAATAAAACAAAATCAAGGATCGTACGGATTAATTAAGTGTACGTAATAGGAGAGTGTTTTACTACTTTTTTAATATAACAATGATTTTTTTACTAATTCAAAAGATATATAAGGTTATATGTTAATTAGACATAACACATAAGTGTATTTTGCAATTACTCAATAGACACATATATATATATATATATATATTTATATTTCAAAAAAATGGGGGTGGGGGCAAGATACGCTTGCATAATCCAATCTGAACATGTTGACTAGGAAAGCTTCGTAATACGTATACAATGTTGTTGTGCCTGTTAGACAGTAGTGGTAGTACACTATTGCATGAAACAGGCATGAATTGTGTTAATGCATGAAAATTGTATTCCTATGTATTAATATCATTATGTTGCACTTAAAAAGCAAACTTGTACACCTGCATTTTCAGCTTGCTTCTGAACTTATTCATATTTCTTTGCTCACAAACCTAACAAATATCTCGTTTTGCACGCTATTAACTAATAATAAAGCTTGTATATATAACAATTTCATTAACGCATACATAACATACATTTCTTTTTTGAAGCATCCTTGGTTGAAGAATCAATGAAGAATTTCATGGTTGCTTCTAAAACATCTCACTAATTTCCGTTTAAATTAATTGTCGTTGATAGTTGATACAACATTTTAGTTTAGTGGAGTCTATTGCATTAATATTGCTCTCTCTGTCTCTCTATTTTGCAATTTTCTTTTGCTTATTTTGAGTGTAATATTTGTTTCAGTAGTATTTCTTTGAGTGGTAATGACAAATTTATGCTTTTTCAGTTTTTCGCATTAATCTTTTTTCTTTTCTTTTTTTTTTGATATTATGAGCCTTATTGGCTATTTATCTAGTTCAGAGAGTTTCCACAGGAAATAAGCAACTAGATTGGTGACCCGAGAATTTTTCATCACTTAGTAGTCCTGCGTTATACATCCTCGTGATATGTTATTCGTTTTGTAGCTTGCGTTGTACATATCAAATGAGTCCTTATTGAATTAACTCTATTTTTCACTAAAGTATGAGAGACTGTTTTTTCTTTATTTCCTTCTAATCGAATGTACTTTCCGGAGTATTAATCTATTGTCTCGAAATGCCTGGCAAAATTTTGCGAGGCGACAATCACTAAATTAAACCTCACACAAAATCTGACAAAAAAGGTTTTGATTTCAATTCGTATTCACCCCAATTCGAATCACGTGATGGTGTAGTTTTGGTGCATTGATTTCGATTGAAATCGGGAGTTTGATATGTCGTTGGTGTTTAATTGAGTGAAGATGGAGCTGTAAACGTATTATATTTATTTTAAGCCTTGAATATTAGGATAAAATAATATATATTTTATATTTCTTGCATCTTAAGACTTACCATTATTTAATTAAATTAGACACAAAATTAATGCGTCCACAAATTATGTTGAGTCATAATTTGGGCGCATACCCCGTGGAGTAGTAGGATCATTTGGACCGAACCACGTCAAAAACCTTGTGTTCTTTACTGTTTTCGTATAATTGTTACAACTGTCCACAATTGCAATGGTAAAACTGTTTTCAAATATTAAAGAACTAAAATCTCTATTGCTTTCGTATACGGTTATAATTGTTCCTACTTATAACTGTATCCGTTTTACAAGTAATATGGATCCAAGATCTTACATGCCATGATTGTGAAGAAAGAATAAAAACTTGAAATAAAATTACGAAGAAAGGTATGAAAGAAGCCAAAAGAGAAAAAAAGGAAAAATAATAAACGAATCCCCTGCCTCTCTCACCCTTCTCAGTTATTACAAACATAAATGATCAATTTACTTAGTAGGAATAAGATTAGTGGCGTATCCGGGAATTTCTTGTCGGGAGACCTAAGCTTTTTCTAAACGAGCAATAATTTAAACAATAAATTTTGGAAGAATTAAGAGGCAAAAAACTCGAAAAGACACCCGAGGAAACTATTACCTTGAATCTATTTTAGGCTTTTGAAGAAAATAAGGTTGGCATATTGTATCGACAATCTATGATTTTCTTGCATTACTATTTTTAATCAAGCATATACTCTTAATCAAGTAAATGCTACAAAAAGATTTTATAATTTTCTTATGTTTGTTTAAAACCCGTATAAAATCATTGTAAAACTAATCGACATTGTGTATTTGTATGTTTTTATTAGAAGTGAACTGATATTTTCTTCAAACAAATGAAAAAAAAAGTAATATGCATATAAATCAATTTAAACAATATTTATAGGTATATATCAAATAAATAAAACAAAATCAAGGATCGTACGGATTAATTAAGTGTACGTAATAGGAGAGTGTTTTACTACTTTTTTAATATAACAATAATTTTTTTACTAATTCAAAAGATATATAAGGTTATATGTTAATTAGACATAACACATAAGTGTATTTTGCAATTACTAAATAGACATATATATATATATATATATATTTATATTTCAAAAAAATGGGGGGTGGGGGCAAGATACGCTTGCATAATCCAATCTGAACATGTTGACTAGGAAAGCTTCGTAATACGTATACAATGTTGTTGTGCCTGTTAGACAGTAGTGGTAGTACACTATTGCATGAAACAGGCATGAATTGTGTTAATGCATGAAAATTGTATTCCTATGTATTAATATCATTATGTTGCACTTAAAAAGCAAACTTGTACACCTGCATTTTCAGCTTGCTTCTGAACTTATTCATATTTCTTTGCTCACAAACCTAACAAATATCTCGTTTTGCACGCTATTAACTAATAATAAAGCTTGTATATATAACAATTTCATTAACGCATACATAACATACATTTCTTTTTTGAAGCATCCTTGGTTGAAGAATCAATGAAGAATTTCATGGTTGCTTCTAAAACATCTCACTAATTTCCGTTTAAATTAATTGTCGTTGATAGTTGATACAACATTTTAGTTTAGTGGAGTCTATTGCATTAATATTGCTCTCTCTGTCTCTCTATTTTGCAATTTTCTTTTGCTTATTTTGAGTGTAATATTTGTTTCAGTAGTATTTCTTTGAGTGGTAATGACAAATTTATGCTTTTTCAGTTTTTCGCATTAATCTTTTTTCTTTTCTTTTTTTTTTGATATTATGAGCCTTATTGGCTAATTATCTAGTTCAGAGAGTTTCCACAGGAAATAAGCAACTAGATTGGTGACCCGAGAATTTTTCATCACTTAGTAGTCCTGCGTTATACATCCTCGTGATATGTTATTCGTTTTGTAGCTTGCGTTGTACATATCAAATGAGTCCTTATTGAATTAACTCTATTTTTCACTAAAGTATGAGAGACTGTTTTTTCTTTATTTCCTTCTAATCGAATGTACTTTCCGGAGTATTAATCTATTGTCTCGAAATGCCTGGCAAAATTTTGCGAGGCGACAATCACTAAATTAAACCTCACACAAAATCTGACAAAAAAGGTTTTGATTTCAATTCGTATTCACCCCAATTCGAATCACGTGATGGTGTAGTTTTGGTGCATTGATTTCGATTGAAATCGGGAGTTTGATATGTCGTTGGTGTTTAATTGAGTGAAGATGGAGCTGTAAACGTATTATATTTATTTTAAGCCTTGAATATTAGGATAAAATAATATATATTTTATATTTCTTGCATCTTAAGACTTACCATTATTTAATTAAATTAGACACAAAATTAATGCGTCCACAAATTATGTTGAGTCATAATTTGGGCGCATACCCCGTGGAGTAGTAGGATCATTTGGACCGAACCACGTCAAAAACCTTGTGTTCTTTACTGTTTTCGTATAATTGTTACAACTGTCCACAATTGCAATGGTAAAACTGTTTTCAAATATTAAAGAACTAAAATCTCTATTGCTTTCGTATACGGTTATAATTGTTCCTACTTATAACTGTATCCGTTTTACAAGTAATATGGATCCAAGATCTTACATGCCATGATTGTGAAGAAAGAATAAAAACTTGAAATAAAATTACGAAGAAAGGTATGAAAGAAGCCAAAAGAGAAAAAAAGGAAAAATAATAAACGAATCCCCTGCCTCTCTCACCCTTCTCAGTTATTACAAACATAAATGATCAATTTACTTAGTAGGAATAAGATTAGTGGCGTATCCGGGAATTTCTTGTCGGGAGACCTAAGCTTTTTCTAAACGAGCAATAATTTAAACAATAAATTTTGGAAGAATTAAGAGGCAAAAAACTCGAAAAGACACCCGAGGAAACTATTACCTTGAATCTATTTTAGGCTTTTGAAGAAAATAAGGTTGGCATATTGTATCGACAATCTATGATTTTCTTGCATTACTATTTTTAATCAAGCATATACTCTTAATCAAGTAAATGCTACAAAAAGATTTTATAATTTTCTTATGTTTGTTTAAAACCCGTATAAAATCATTGTAAAACTAATCGACATTGTGTATTTGTATGTTTTTATTAGAAGTGAACTGATATTTTCTTCAAACAAATGAAAAAAAAAGTAATATGCATATAAATCAATTTAAACAATATTTATAGGTATATATCAAATAAATAAAACAAAATCAAGGATCGTACGGATTAATTAAGTGTACGTAATAGGAGAGTGTTTTACTACTTTTTTAATATAACAATAATTTTTTTACTAATTCAAAAGATATATAAGGTTATATGTTAATTAGACATAACACATAAGTGTATTTTGCAATTACTAAATAGACATATATATATATATATATATATTTATATTTCAAAAAAATGGGGGGTGGGGGCAAGATACGCTTGCATAATCCAATCTGAACATGTTGACTAGGAAAGCTTCGTAATACGTATACAATGTTGTTGTGCCTGTTAGACAGTAGTGGTAGTACACTATTGCATGAAACAGGCATGAATTGTGTTAATGCATGAAAATTGTATTCCTATGTATTAATATCATTATGTTGCACTTAAAAAGCAAACTTGTACACCTGCATTTTCAGCTTGCTTCTGAACTTATTCATATTTCTTTGCTCACAAACCTAACAAATATCTCGTTTTGCACGCTATTAACTAATAATAAAGCTTGTATATATAACAATTTCATTAACGCATACATAACATACATTTCTTTTTTGAAGCATCCTTGGTTGAAGAATCAATGAAGAATTTCATGGTTGCTTCTAAAACATCTCACTAATTTCCGTTTAAATTAATTGTCGTTGATAGTTGATACAACATTTTAGTTTAGTGGAGTCTATTGCATTAATATTGCTCTCTCTGTCTCTCTATTTTGCAATTTTCTTTTGCTTATTTTGAGTGTAATATTTGTTTCAGTAGTATTTCTTTGAGTGGTAATGACAAATTTATGCTTTTTCAGTTTTTCGCATTAATCTTTTTTCTTTTCTTTTTTTTTTGATATTATGAGCCTTATTGGCTAATTATCTAGTTCAGAGAGTTTCCACAGGAAATAAGCAACTAGATTGGTGACCCGAGAATTTTTCATCACTTAGTAGTCCTGCGTTATACATCCTCGTGATATGTTATTCGTTTTGTAGCTTGCGTTGTACATATCAAATGAGTCCTTATTGAATTAACTCTATTTTTCACTAAAGTATGAGAGACTGTTTTTTCTTTATTTCCTTCTAATCGAATGTACTTTCCGGAGTATTAATCTATTGTCTCGAAATGCCTGGCAAAATTTTGCGAGGCGACAATCACTAAATTAAACCTCACACAAAATCTGACAAAAAAGGTTTTGATTTCAATTCGTATTCACCCCAATTCGAATCACGTGATGGTGTAGTTTTGGTGCATTGATTTCGATTGAAATCGGGAGTTTGATATGTCGTTGGTGTTTAATTGAGTGAAGATGGAGCTGTAAACGTATTATATTTATTTTAAGCCTTGAATATTAGGATAAAATAATATATATTTTATATTTCTTGCATCTTAAGACTTACCATTATTTAATTAAATTAGACACAAAATTAATGCGTCCACAAATTATGTTGAGTCATAATTTGGGCGCATACCCCGTGGAGTAGTAGGATCATTTGGACCGAACCACGTCAAAAACCTTGTGTTCTTTACTGTTTTCGTATAATTGTTACAACTGTCCACAATTGCAATGGTAAAACTGTTTTCAAATATTAAAGAACTAAAATCTCTATTGCTTTCGTATACGGTTATAATTGTTCCTACTTATAACTGTATCCGTTTTACAAGTAATATGGATCCAAGATCTTACATGCCATGATTGTGAAGAAAGAATAAAAACTTGAAATAAAATTACGAAGAAAGGTATGAAAGAAGCCAAAAGAGAAAAAAAGGAAAAATAATAAACGAATCCCCTGCCTCTCTCACCCTTCTCAGTTATTACAAACATAAATGATCAATTTACTTAGTAGGAATAAGATTAGTGGCGTATCCGGGAATTTCTTGTCGGGAGACCTAAGCTTTTTCTAAACGAGCAATAATTTAAACAATAAATTTTGGAAGAATTAAGAGGCAAAAAACTCGAAAAGACACCCGAGGAAACTATTACCTTGAATCTATTTTAGGCTTTTGAAGAAAATAAGGTTGGCATATTGTATCGATCGACAATCTATGATTTTCTTGCATTACTATTTTTAATCAAGCATATACTCTTAATCAAGTAAATGCTACAAAAAGATTTTATAATTTTCTTATGTTTGTTTAAAACCCGTATAAAATCATTGTAAAACTAATCGACATTGTGTATTTGTATGTTTTTATTAGAAGTGAACTGATATTTTCTTCAAACAAATGAAAAAAAAAAGTAATATGCATATAAATCAATTTAAACAATATTTATAGGTATATATCAAATAAATAAAACAAAATCAAGGATCGTACGGATTAATTAAGTGTACGTAATAGGAGAGTGTTTTACTACTTTTTTAATATAACAATAATTTTTTTACTAATTCAAAAGATATATAAGGTTATATGTTAATTAGACATAACACATAAGTGTATTTTGCAATTACTAAATAGACATATATATATATATATAAATATATATTTATATTTCAAAAAAATGGGGGGTGGGGGCAAGATACGCTTGCGTAATCCAATCTGAACATGTTGACTAGGAAAGCTTCGTAATACGTATACAATGTTGTTGTGCCTGTTAGACAGTAGTGGTAGTACACTATTGCATGAAACAGGCATGAATTGTGTTAATGCATGAAAATTGTATTCCTATGTATTAATATCATTATGTTGCACTTAAAAAGCAACTTGTACACCTGCATTTTCAGCTTGCTTCTGAACTTATTCATATTTCTTTGCTCACAAACCTAACAAATATCTCGTTTTGCACGCTATTAACTAATAATAAAGCTTGTATATATAACAATTTCATTAACGCATACATAACATACATTTCTTTTTTGAAGCATCCTTGGTTGAAGAATCAATGAAGAATTTCAAGGTTACTTCTAAAACATCTCAATAATTTCCGTTTGAATTAATTGTCGTTGATAGTTGATACAACATTTTAGTTTAGTGGAGTCTATTGCATGAATATTGCTCTCTCTGTCTCTCTATTTTGCAATTTTCTTTTGCTTATTTTGAGTGTAATATTTGTTTCAGTAGTATTTCTTTGAGTGGTAATGACAAATTTAGGCCTTTTCAGTTTTTCGCATTAATCTTTTTTCTTTTCTTTTTTTTTGATATTATGAGCCTTATTGGCTAATTATCTAGTTCAGAGAGTTTCCACATGAAATAAGCAACTAGATTGGTGACCCGAGAATTTTTCATCACTTAGTAGTCCAGTGTTATACATCCTCGTGATATGTTATTCGTTTTGTAGCTTGCGTTGTACATATCAAATGAGTCCTTATTGAATTAACTCTATTTTTACTAAAGTATGAGAGACTGTTTTTTCTTTATTTCCTTCTAATCGAATGTACTTTCCGGAGTATAAATCTATTGTCTCGAAATGCCTGGCAAAATTTTGCGAGGCGACAATCACTAAGTTAAACCTCACACAAAATCTGACAAAAAAGGTTTTGATTTCAATTCGTATTCACCCCAATTCGAATCACGTGATGGTGTAGTTTTGGTGCATTGATTTCGATTGAAATCGGGAGTTTGATATGTCGTTGGTGTTTAATTGAGTGAAGATGGAGCTGTAAAGGTAATATATTTATTTTAATCCTTGAATATTAGGATAAAATAATATATATTTTATATTTCTTGCATCTTAAGACTTACCATCATTTAATTAAATTAGACACAAAATTAATGCGTCCACAAATTGTGTTGAGTCATAATTTGGGCGCATACCCCGTGGAGTAGTAGGATCATTTGGACCGAACCACGTCAAAAACCTTGTGTTCTTTACTGTTTTCGTATAATTGTTACAACTGTCCACAATTGCAATGGTAAAACTGTTTTCAAATATTAAAGAACTAAAATCTCTATTGCTTTCGTATACGGTTATAATTGTTTCTACTTATAACTGTATCCGTTTTACAAGTAATATGGATCCAAGATCTTACATGCCATGATTGTGAAGAAAGAATAAAAACTTGAAATAAAATTACGAATGAAAGAAGACAAAAGAGAAAAAAAGGAAAAATAATAAACGAATCCCCTGCCTCTCTCACCCTTCTCAGTTATTACAAACATAAATGATCAATTTACTTAGTAGGAATAAGATTAGTGGCGTATCCGGGAATTTCTTGTCGGGAGGCCTAAGCTTTTTCTAAACGAGCAATAATTTAAACAATAAATTTTGGAAGAATTAAGAGGCAAAAAACTCGAAAAGACACCCGAGGAAACTATTACCTTGAATCTATTTTAGGCTTTTGAAGAAAATAAGGTTGGCATATTGTATCGACAATCTATGATTTTCTTGCATTACTATTTTTAATCAAGCATATACTCTTAATCAAGTAAATGCTACAAAAAGATTTTATAATTTTCTTATGTTTGTTTAAAACCCGTATAAAATCATTGTAAAACTAATCGACATTGTGTATTTGTATGTTTTTAATAGAAGTGAACTGATATTTTCTTCAAACAAATGAAAAAAAAAAGTAATATGCATATAAATCAATTTAAACAATATTTATAGGTATATATCAAATAAATAAAACAAAATCAAGGATCGTACGGATTAATTAAGTGTACGTAATAGGAGAGTGTTTTACTACTTTTTTAATATAACAATAATTTTTTTACTAATTCAAAAGATATATAAGGTTATATGTTAATTAGACATAACACATAAGTGTATTTTGCAATTACTAAATAGACATATATATATATATATATATATAAATATATATTTATATTTCAAAAAAATGGGGGGTGGGGGCAAGATACGCTTGCGTAATCCAATCTGAACATGTTGACTAGGAAAGCTTCGTAATACGTATACAATGTTGTTGTGCCTGTTAGACAGTAGTGGTAGTACACTATTGCATGAAACAGGCATGAATTGTGTTAATGCATGAAAATTGTATTCCTATGTATTAATATCATTATGTTGCACTTAAAAAGCAACTTGTACACCTGCATTTTCAGCTTGCTTCTGAACTTATTCATATTTCTTTGCTCACAAACCTAACAAATATCTCGTTTTGCACGCTATTAACTAATAATAAAGCTTGTATATATAACAATTTCATTAACGCATACATAACATACATTTCTTTTTTGAAGCATCCTTGGTTGAAGAACCAATGAAGAATTTCAAGGTTACTTCTAAAACATCTCAATAATTTCCGTTTGAATTAATTGTCGTTGATAGTTGATACAACATTTTAGTTTAGTGGAGTCTATTGCATGAATATTGCTCTCTCTGTCTCTCTATTTTGCAATTTTCTTTTGCTTATTTTGAGTGTAGTATTTGTTTCAGTGGTAATGACAAATTTATGCCTTTTCAGTTTTTCGCATTAATCTTTTTTCTTTTCTTTTTTTTGATATTATGAGCCTTATTGGCTAATTATCTAGTTCAGAGAGTTTCCACATGAAATAAGCAACTAGATTGGTGACCCGAGAATTTTTTATCACTTAGTAGTCCAGTGTTATACATCCTCGTGATATGTTATTCGTTTTGTAGCTTGCGTTGTACATATCAAATGAGTCCTTATTGAATTAACTCTATTTTTACTAAAGTATGAGAGACTGTTTTTTCTTTATTTCCTTCTAATCGAATGTACTTTCCGGAGTATAAATCTATTGTCTCGAAATGCCTGGCAAAATTTTGCGAGGCGACAATCACTAAGTTAAACCTCACACAAAATCTGACAAAAAAGGTTTTGATTTCAATTCGTATTCACCCCAATTCGAATCACGTGATGGTGTAGTTTTGGTGCATTGATTTCGATTGAAATCGGGAGTTTGATATGTCGTCGGTGTTTAATTGAGTGAAGATGGAGCTGTAAAGGTAATATATTTATTTTAATCCTTGAATATTAGGATAAAATAATATATATTTTATATTTCTTGCATCTTAAGACTTACCATCATTTAATTAAATTAGACACAAAATTAATGCGTCCACAAATTGTGTTGAGTCATAATTTGGGCGCATACCCCGTGGAGTAGTAGGATCATTTGGACCGAACCACGTCAAAAACCTTGTGTTCTTTACTGTTTTCGTATAATTGTTACAACTGTCCACAATTGCAATGGTAAAACTGTTTTCAAATATTAAAGAACTAAAATCTCTATTGCTTTCGTATACGGTTATAATTGTTTCTACTTATAACTGTATCCGTTTTACAAGTAATATGGATCCAAGATCTTACATGCCATGATTGTGAAGAAAGAATAAAAACTTGAAATAAAATTACGAATGAAAGAAGACAAAAGAGAAAAAAAGGAAAAATAATAAACGAATCCCCTGCCTCTCTCACCCTTCTCAGTTATTACAAACATAAATGATCAATTTACTTAGTAGGAATAAGATTAGTGGCGTATCCGGGAATTTCTTGTCGGGAGGCCTAAGCTTTTTCTAAACGAGCAATAATTTAAACAATAAATTTTGGAAGAATTAAGAGGCAAAAAACTCGAAAAGACACCCGAGGAAACTATTACCTTGAATCTATTTTAGGCTTTTGAAGAAAATAAGGTTGGCATATTGTATCGACAATCTATGATTTTCTTGCATTACTATTTTTAATCAAGCATATACTCTTAATCAAGTAAATGCTACAAAAAGATTTTATAATTTTCTTATGTTTGTTTAAAACCCGTATAAAATCATTGTAAAACTAATCGACATTGTGTATTTGTATGTTTTTAATAGAAGTGAACTGATATTTTCTTCAAACAAATGAAAAAAAAAGTAATATGCATATAAATCAATTTAAACAATATTTATAGGTATATATCAAATAAATAAAACAAAATCAAGGATCGTACGGATTAATTAAGTGTACGTAATAGGAGAGTGTTTTACTACTTTTTTAATATAACAATAATTTTTTTACTAATTCAAAAGATATATAAGGTTATATGTTAATTAGACATAACACATAAGTGTATTTTGCAATTACTAAATAGACATATATATATATATATAAATATATATTTATATTTCAAAAAAATGGGGGGTGGGGGCAAGATACGCTTGCGTAATCCAATCTGAACATGTTGACTAGGAAAGCTTCGTAATACGTATACAATGTTGTTGTGCCTGTTAGACAGTAGTGGTAGTACACTATTGCATGAAACAGGCATGAATTGTGTTAATGCATGAAAATTGTATTCCTATGTATTAATATCATTATGTTGCACTTAAAAAGCAACTTGTACACCTGCATTTTCAGCTTGCTTCTGAACTTATTCATATTTCTTTGCTCACAAACCTAACAAATATCTCGTTTTGCACGCTATTAACTAATAATAAAGCTTGTATATATAACAATTTCATTAACGCATACATAACATACATTTCTTTTTTGAAGCATCCTTGGTTGAAGAATCAATGAAGAATTTCAAGGTTACTTCTAAAACATCTCAATAATTTCCGTTTGAATTAATTGTCGTTGATAGTTGATACAACATTTTAGTTTAGTGGAGTCTATTGCATGAATATTGCTCTCTCTGTCTCTCTATTTTGCAATTTTCTTTTGCTTATTTTGAGTGTAGTATTTGTTTCAGTAGTATTTGTTTGAGTGGTAATGACAAATTTATGCCTTTTCAGTTTTTCGCATTAATCTTTTTTCTTTTCTTTTTTTTGATATTATGAGCCTTATTGGCTAATTATCTAGTTCAGAGAGTTTCCACATGAAATAAGCAACTAGATTGGTGACCCGAGAATTTTTTATCACTTAGTAGTCCAGTGTTATACATCCTCGTGATATGTTATTCGTTTTGTAGCTTGCGTTGTACATATCAAATGAGTCCTTATTGAATTAACTCTATTTTTACTAAAGTATGAGAGACTGTTTTTTCTTTATTTCCTTCTAATCGAATGTACTTTCCGGAGTATAAATCTATTGTCTCGAAATGCCTGGCAAAATTTTGCGAGGCGACAATCACTAAGTTAAACCTCACACAAAATCTGACAAAAAAGGTTTTGATTTCAATTCGTATTCACCCCAATTCGAATCACGTGATGGTGTAGTTTTGGTGCATTGATTTCGATTGAAATCGGGAGTTTGATATGTCGTTGGTGTTTAATTGAGTGAAGATGGAGCTGTAAAGGTAATATATTTATTTTAATCCTTGAATATTAGGATAAAATAATATATATTTTATATTTCTTGCATCTTAAGACTTACCATCATTTAATTAAATTAGACACAAAATTAATGCGTCCACAAATTGTGTTGAGTCATAATTTGGGCGCATACCCCGTGGAGTAGTAGGATCATTTGGACCGAACCACGTCAAAAACCTTGTGTTCTTTACTGTTTTCGTATAATTGTTACAACTGTCCACAATTGCAATGGTAAAACTGTTTTCAAATATTAAAGAACTAAAATCTCTATTGCTTTCGTATACGGTTATAATTGTTTCTACTTATAACTGTATCCGTTTTACAAGTAATATGGATCCAAGATCTTACATGCCATGATTGTGAAGAAAGAATAAAAACTTGAAATAAAATTACGAATGAAAGAAGACAAAAGAGAAAAAAAGGAAAAATAATAAACGAATCCCCTGCCTCTCTCACCCTTCTCAGTTATTACAAACATAAATGATCAATTTACTTAGTAGGAATAAGATTAGTGGCGTATCCGGGAATTTCTTGTCGGGAGGCCTAAGCTTTTTCTAAACGAGCAATAATTTAAACAATAAATTTTGGAAGAATTAAGAGGCAAAAAACTCGAAAAGACACCCGAGGAAACTATTACCTTGAATCTATTTTAGGCTTTTGAAGAAAATAAGGTTGGCATATTGTATCGACAATCTATGATTTTCTTGCATTACTATTTTTAATCAAGCATATACTCTTAATCAAGTAAATGCTACAAAAAGATTTTATAATTTTCTTATGTTTGTTTAAAACCCGTATAAAATCATTGTAAAACTAATCGACATTGTGTATTTGTATGTTTTTAATAGAAGTGAACTGATATTTTCTTCAAACAAATGAAAAAAAAAAGTAATATGCATATAAATCAATTTAAACAATATTTATAGGTATATATCAAATAAATAAAACAAAATCAAGGATCGTACGGATTAATTAAGTGTACGTAATAGGAGAGTGTTTTACTACTTTTTTAATATAACAATAATTTTTTTACTAATTCAAAAGATATATAAGGTTATATGTTAATTAGACATAACACATAAGTGTATTTTGCAATTACTAAATAGACATATATATATATATATATATATATATATAAATATATATTTATATTTCAAAAAAATGGGGGGTGGGGGCAAGATACGCTTGCGTAATCCAATCTGAACATGTTGACTAGGAAAGCTTCGTAATACGTATACAATGTTGTTGTGCCTGTTAGACAGTAGTGGTAGTACACTATTGCATGAAACAGGCATGAATTGTGTTAATGCATGAAAATTGTATTCCTATGTATTAATATCATTATGTTGCACTTAAAAAGCAACTTGTACACCTGCATTTTCAGCTTGCTTCTGAACTTATTCATATTTCTTTGCTCACAAACCTAACAAATATCTCGTTTTGCACGCTATTAACTAATAATAAAGCTTGTATATATAACAATTTCATTAACGCATACATAACATACATTTCTTTTTTGAAGCATCCTTGGTTGAAGAACCAATGAAGAATTTCAAGGTTACTTCTAAAACATCTCAATAATTTCCGTTTGAATTAATTGTCGTTGATAGTTGATACAACATTTTAGTTTAGTGGAGTCTATTGCATGAATATTGCTCTCTCTGTCTCTCTATTTTGCAATTTTCTTTTGCTTATTTTGAGTGTAGTATTTGTTTCAGTAGTATTTCTTTGAGTGGTAATGACAAATTTATGCCTTTTCAGTTTTTCGCATTAATCTTTTTTCTTTTCTTTTTTTTGATATTATGAGCCTTATTGGCTAATTATCTAGTTCAGAGAGTTTCCACATGAAATAAGCAACTAGATTGGTGACCCGAGAATTTTTTATCACTTAGTAGTCCAGTGTTATACATCCTCGTGATATGTTATTCGTTTTGTAGCTTGCGTTGTACATATCAAATGAGTCCTTATTGAATTAACTCTATTTTTACTAAAGTATGAGAGACTGTTTTTTCTTTATTTCCTTCTAATCGAATGTACTTTCCGGAGTATAAATCTATTGTCTCGAAATGCCTGGCAAAATTTTGCGAGGCGACAATCACTAAGTTAAACCTCACACAAAATCTGACAAAAAAGGTTTTGATTTCAATTCGTATTCACCCCAATTCGAATCACGTGATGGTGTAGTTTTGGTGCATTGATTTCGATTGAAATCGGGAGTTTGATATGTCGTTGGTGTTTAATTGAGTGAAGATGGAGCTGTAAAGGTAATATATTTATTTTAATCCTTGAATATTAGGATAAAATAATATATATTTTATATTTCTTGCATCTTAAGACTTACCATCATTTAATTAAATTAGACACAAAATTAATGCGTCCACAAATTGTGTTGAGTCATAATTTGGGCGCATACCCCGTGGAGTAGTAGGATCATTTGGACCGAACCACGTCAAAAACCTTGTGTTCTTTACTGTTTTCGTATAATTGTTACAACTGTCCACAATTGCAATGGTAAAACTGTTTTCAAATATTAAAGAACTAAAATCTCTATTGCTTTCGTATACGGTTATAATTGTTTCTACTTATAACTGTATCCGTTTTACAAGTAATATGGATCCAAGATCTTACATGCCATGATTGTGAAGAAAGAATAAAAACTTGAAATAAAATTACGAATGAAAGAAGACAAAAGAGAAAAAAAGGAAAAATAATAAACGAATCCCCTGCCTCTCTCACCCTTCTCAGTTATTACAAACATAAATGATCAATTTACTTAGTAGGAATAAGATTAGTGGCGTATCCGGGAATTTCTTGTCGGGAGGCCTAAGCTTTTTCTAAACGAGCAATAATTTAAACAATAAATTTTGGAAGAATTAAGAGGCAAAAAACTCGAAAAGACACCCGAGGAAACTATTACCTTGAATCTATTTTAGGCTTTTGAAGAAAATAAGGTTGGCATATTGTATCGACAATCTATGATTTTCTTGCATTACTATTTTTAATCAAGCATATACTCTTAATCAAGTAAATGCTACAAAAAGATTTTATAATTTTCTTATGTTTGTTTAAAACCCGTATAAAATCATTGTAAAACTAATCGACATTGTGTATTTGTATGTTTTTAATAGAAGTGAACTGATATTTTCTTCAAACAAATGAAAAAAAAAAGTAATATGCATATAAATCAATTTAAACAATATTTATAGGTATATATCAAATAAATAAAACAAAATCAAGGATCGTACGGATTAATTAAGTGTACGTAATAGGAGAGTGTTTTACTACTTTTTTAATATAACAATAATTTTTTTACTAATTCAAAAGATATATAAGGTTATATGTTAATTAGACATAACACATAAGTGTATTTTGCAATTACTAAATAGACATATATATATATATATATATATATAAATATATATTTATATTTCAAAAAAATGGGGGGTGGGGGCAAGATACGCTTGCGTAATCCAATCTGAACATGTTGACTAGGAAAGCTTCGTAATACGTATACAATGTTGTTGTGCCTGTTAGACAGTAGTGGTAGTACACTATTGCATGAAACAGGCATGAATTGTGTTAATGCATGAAAATTGTATTCCTATGTATTAATATCATTATGTTGCACTTAAAAAGCAACTTGTACACCTGCATTTTCAGCTTGCTTCTGAACTTATTCATATTTCTTTGCTCACAAACCTAACAAATATCTCGTTTTGCACGCTATTAACTAATAATAAAGCTTGTATATATAACAATTTCATTAACGCATACATAACATACATTTCTTTTTTGAAGCATCCTTGGTTGAAGAACCAATGAAGAATTTCAAGGTTACTTCTAAAACATCTCAATAATTTCCGTTTGAATTAATTGTCGTTGATAGTTGATACAACATTTTAGTTTAGTGGAGTCTATTGCATGAATATTGCTCTCTCTGTCTCTCTATTTTGCAATTTTCTTTTGCTTATTTTGAGTGTAGTATTTGTTTCAGTAGTATTTCTTTGAGTGGTAATGACAAATTTATGCCTTTTCAGTTTTTCGCATTAATCTTTTTTCTTTTCTTTTTTTTGATATTATGAGCCTTATTGGCTAATTATCTAGTTCAGAGAGTTTCCACATGAAATAAGCAACTAGATTGGTGACCCGAGAATTTTTTATCACTTAGTAGTCCAGTGTTATACATCCTCGTGATATGTTATTCGTTTTGTAGCTTGCGTTGTACATATCAAATGAGTCCTTATTGAATTAACTCTATTTTTACTAAAGTATGAGAGACTGTTTTTTCTTTATTTCCTTCTAATCGAATGTACTTTCCGGAGTATAAATCTATTGTCTCGAAATGCCTGGCAAAATTTTGCGAGGCGACAATCACTAAGTTAAACCTCACACAAAATCTGACAAAAAAGGTTTTGATTTCAATTCGTATTCACCCCAATTCGAATCACGTGATGGTGTAGTTTTGGTGCATTGATTTCGATTGAAATCGGGAGTTTGATATGTCGTTGGTGTTTAATTGAGTGAAGATGGAGCTGTAAAGGTAATATATTTATTTTAATCCTTGAATATTAGGATAAAATAATATATATTTTATATTTCTTGCATCTTAAGACTTACCATCATTTAATTAAATTAGACACAAAATTAATGCGTCCACAAATTGTGTTGAGTCATAATTTGGGCGCATACCCCGTGGAGTAGTAGGATCATTTGGACCGAACCACGTCAAAAACCTTGTGTTCTTTACTGTTTTCGTATAATTGTTACAACTGTCCACAATTGCAATGGTAAAACTGTTTTCAAATATTAAAGAACTAAAATCTGTATTGCTTTCGTATACGGTTATAATTGTTTCTACTTATAACTGTATCCGTTTTACAAGTAATATGGATCCAAGATCTTACATGCCATGATTGTGAAGAAAGAATAAAAACTTGAAATAAAATTACGAATGAAAGAAGACAAAAGAGAAAAAAAGGAAAAATAATAAACGAATCCCCTGCCTCTCTCACCCTTCTCAGTTATTACAAACATAAATGATCAATTTACTTAGTAGGAATAAGATTAGTGGCGTATCCGGGAATTTCTTGTCGGGAGGCCTAAGCTTTTTCTAAACGAGCAATAATTTAAACAATAAATTTTGGAAGAATTAAGAGGCAAAAAACTCGAAAAGACACCCGAGGAAACTATTACCTTGAATCTATTTTAGGCTTTTGAAGAAAATAAGGTTGGCATATTGTATCGACAATCTATGATTTTCTTGCATTACTATTTTTAATCAAGCATATACTCTTAATCAAGTAAATGCTACAAAAAGATTTTATAATTTTCTTATGTTTGTTTAAAACCCGTATAAAATCATTGTAAAACTAATCGACATTGTGTATTTGTATGTTTTTAATAGAAGTGAACTGATATTTTCTTCAAACAAATGAAAAAAAAAGTAATATGCATATAAATCAATTTAAACAATATTTATAGGTATATATCAAATAAATAAAACAAAATCAAGGATCGTACGGATTAATTAAGTGTACGTAATAGGAGAGTGTTTTACTACTTTTTTAATATAACAATAATTTTTTTACTAATTCAAAAGATATATAAGGTTATATGTTAATTAGACATAACACATAAGTGTATTTTGCAATTACTAAATAGACATATATATATATATATATATATATATATATATAAATATATATTTATATTTCAAAAAAATGGGGGGGTGGGGGCAAGATACGCTTGCGTAATCCAATCTGAACATGTTGACTAGGAAAGCTTCGTAATACGTATACAATGTTGTTGTGCCTGTTAGACAGTAGTGGTAGTACACTATTGCATGAAACATGCATGAATTGTGTTAATGCATGAAAATTGTATTCCTATGTATTAATATCATTATGTTGCACTTAAAAAGCAACTTGTACACCTGCATTTTCAGCTTGCTTCTGAACTTATTCATATTTCTTTGCTCACAAACCTAACAAATATCTCGTTTTGCACGCTATTAACTAATAATAAAGCTTGTATATATAACAATTTCATTAACGCATACATAACATACATTTCTTTTTTGAAGCATCCTTGGTTGAAGAATCAATGAAGAATTTCAAGGTTACTTCTAAAATATCTCAATAATTTCCGTTTGAAATAATTGTCGTTGATAGTTGATACAACATTTTAGTTTAGTGGAGTCTATTGCATGAATATTGCTCTCTCTGTCTCTCTATTTTGCAATTTTCTTTTGCTTATTTTGAGTGTAATATTTGTTTCAGTAGTATTTCTTTGAGTGGTAATGACAAATTTATGCCTTTTCAGTTTTTCGCATTAATCTTTTTTCTTTTCTTTTTTTTTTGATATTATGAGCCTTATTGGCTAATTATCTAGTTCAGAGAGTTTCCACATGAAATAAGCAACTAGATTGGTGACCCGAGAATTTTTTATCACTTAGTAGTCCAGTGTTATACATCCTCGTGATATGTTATTCGTTTTGTAGCTTGCGTTGTACATATCAAATGAGTCCTTATTGAATTAACTCTATTTTTACTAAAGTATGAGAGACTGTTTTTTCTTTATTTCCTTCTAATCGAATGTACTTTCCGGAGTATAAATCTATTGTCTCGAAATGCCTGGCAAAATTTTGCGAGGCGACAATCACTAAGTTAAACCTCACACAAAATCTGACAAAAAAGGTTTTGATTGCAATTCGTATTCACCCCAATTCGAATCACGTGATGGTGTAGTTTTGGTGCATTGATTTCGATTGAAATCGGGAGTTTGATATGTCGTTGGTGTTTAATTGAGTGAAGATGGAGCTGTAAAGGTAATATATTTATTTTAATCCTTGAATATTAGGATAAAATAATATATATTTTATATTTCTTGCATCTTAAGACTTACCATCATTTAATTAAATTAGACACAAAATTAATGCGTCCACAAATTGTGTTGAGTCATAATTTGGGCGCATACCCCGTGGAGTAGTAGGATCATTTGGACCGAACCACGTCAAAAACCTTGTGTTCTTTACTGTTTTCGTATAATTGTTACAACTGTCCACAATTGCAATGGTAAAACTGTTTTCAAATATTAAAGAACTAAAATCTCTATTGCTTTCGTATACGGTTATAATTGTTTCTACTTATAACTGTATCCGTTTTACAAGTAATATGGATCCAAGATCTTACATGCCATGATTGTGAAGAAAGAATAAAAACTTGAAATAAAATTACGAATGAAAGAAGACAAAAGAGAAAAAAAGGAAAAATAATAAACGAATCCCCTGCCTCTCTCACCCTTCTCAGTTATTACAAACATAAATGATCAATTTACTTAGTAGGAATAAGATTAGTGGCGTATCCGGGAATTTCTTGTCGGGAGGCCTAAGCTTTTTCTAAACGAGCAATAATTTAAACAATAAATTTTGGAAGAATTAAGAGGCAAAAAACTCGAAAAGACACCCGAGGAAACTATTACCTTGAATCTATTTTAGGCTTTTGAAGAAAATAAGGTTGGCATATTGTATCGACAATCTATGATTTTCTTGCATTACTATTTTTAATCAAGCATATACTCTTAATCAAGTAAATGCTACAAAAAGATTTTATAATTTTCTTATGTTTGTTTAAAACCCGTATAAAATCATTGTAAAACTAATCGACATTGTGTATTTGTATGTTTTTAATAGAAGTGAACTGATATTTTCTTCAAACAAATGAAAAAAAAAAGTAATATGCATATAAATCAATTTAAACAATATTTATAGGTATATATCAAATAAATAAAACAAAATCAAGGATCGTACGGATTAATTAAGTGTACGTAATAGGAGAGTGTTTTACTACTTTTTTAATATAACAATAATTTTTTTACTAATTCAAAAGATATATAAGGTTATATGTTAATTAGACATAACACATAAGTGTATTTTGCAATTACTAAATAGACATATATATATATATATAAATATATATTTATATTTCAAAAAAATGGGGGGGTGGGGGCAAGATACGCTTGCGTAATCCAATCTGAACATGTTGACTAGGAAAGCTTCGTAATACGTATACAATGTTGTTGTGCCTGTTAGACAGTAGTGGTAGTACACTATTGCATGAAACATGCATGAATTGTGTTAATGCATGAAAATTGTATTCCTATGTATTAATATCATTATGTTGCACTTAAAAAGCAACTTGTACACCTGCATTTTCAGCTTGCTTCTGAACTTATTCATATTTCTTTGCTCACAAACCTAACAAATATCTCGTTTTGCACGCTATTAACTAATAATAAAGCTTGTATATATAACAATTTCATTAACGCATACATAACATACATTTCTTTTTTGAAGCATCCTTGGTTGAAGAATCAATGAAGAATTTCAAGGTTACTTCTAAAATATCTCAATAATTTCCGTTTGAATTAATTGTCGTTGATAGTTGATACAACATTTTAGTTTAGTGGAGTCTATTGCATGAATATTGCTCTCTCTGTCTCTCTATTTTGCAATTTTCTTTTGCTTATTTTGAGTGTAATATTTGTTTCAGTAGTATTTCTTTGAGTGGTAATGACAAATTTATGCCTTTTCAGTTTTTCGCATTAATCTTTTTTCTTTTCTTTTTTTTGATATTATGAGCCTTATTGGCTAATTATCTAGTTCAGAGAGTTTCCACATGAAATAAGCAACTAGATTGGTGACCCGAGAATTTTTTATCACTTAGTAGTCCAGTGTTATACATCCTCGTGATATGTTATTCGTTTTGTAGCTTGCGTTGTACATATCAAATGAGTCCTTATTGAATTAACTCTATTTTTACTAAAGTATGAGAGACTGTTTTTTCTTTATTTCCTTCTAAGCGAATGTACTTTCCGGAGTATAAATCTATTGTCTCGAAATGCCTGGCAAAATTTTGCGAGGCGACAATCACTAAGTTAAACCTCACACAGAATCTGACAAAAAAGGTTTTGATTGCAATTCGTATTCACCCCAATTCGAATCACGTGATGGTGTAGTTTTGGTGCATTGATTTCGATTGAAATCGGGAGTTTGATATGTCGTTGGTGTTTAATTGAGTGAAGATGGAGCTGTAAAGGTAATATATTTATTTTAATCCTTGAATATTAGGATAAAATAATATATATTTTATATTTCTTGCATCTTAAGACTTACCATCATTTAATTAAATTAGACACAAAATTAATGCGTCCACAAATTGTGTTGAGTCATAATTTGGGCGCATACCCCGTGGAGTAGTAGGATCATTTGGACCGAACCACGTCAAAAACCTTGTGTTCTTTACTGTTTTCGTATAATTGTTACAACTGTCCACAATTGCAATGGTAAAACTGTTTTCAAATATTAAAGAACTAAAATCTCTATTGCTTTCGTATACGGTTATAATTGTTTCTACTTATAACTGTATCCGTTTTACAAGTAATATGGATCCAACATCTTACATGCCATGATTGTGAAGAAAGAATAAAAACTTGAAATAAAATTACGAATGAAAGAAGACAAAAGAGAAAAAAAGGAAAAATAATAAACGAATCCCCTGCCTCTCTCACCCTTCTCAGTTATTACAAACATAAATGATCAATTTACTTAGTAGGAATAAGATTAGTGGCGTATCCGGGAATTTCTTGTCGGGAGGCCTAAGCTTTTTCTAAACGAGCAATAATTTAAACAATAAATTTTGGAAGAATTAAGAGGCAAAAAACTCGAAAAGACACCCGAGGAAACTATTACCTTGAATCTATTTTAGGCTTTTGAAGAAAATAAGGTTGGCATATTGTATCGACAATCTATGATTTTCTTGCATTACTATTTTTAATCAAGCATATACTCTTAATCAAGTAAATGCTACAAAAAGATTTTATAATTTTCTTATGTTTGTTTAAAACCCGTATAAAATCATTGTAAAACTAATCGACATTGTGTATTTGTATGTTTTTAATAGAAGTGAACTGATATTTTCTTCAAACAAATGAAAAAAAAAGTAATATGCATATAAATCAATTTAAACAATATTTATAGGTATATATCAAATAAATAAAACAAAATCAAGGATCGTACGGATTAATTAAGTGTACGTAATAGGAGAGTGTTTTACTACTTTTTTAATATAACAATAATTTTTTTACTAATTCAAAAGATATATAAGGTTATATGTTAATTAGACATAACACATAAGTGTATTTTGCAATTACTAAATAGACATATATATATATATATATATATATATATATATAAATATATATTTATATTTCAAAAAAATGGGGGGGTGGGGGCAAGATACGCTTGCGTAATCCAATCTGAACATGTTGACTAGGAAAGCTTCGTAATACGTATACAATGTTGTTGTGCCTGTTAGACAGTAGTGGTAGTACACTATTGCATGAAACATGCATGAATTGTGTTAATGCATGAAAATTGTATTCCTATGTATTAATATCATTATGTTGCACTTAAAAAGCAACTTGTACACCTGCATTTTCAGCTTGCTTCTGAACTTATTCATATTTCTTTGCTCACAAACCTAACAAATATCTCGTTTTGCACGCTATTAACTAATAATAAAGCTTGTATATATAACAATTTCATTAACGCATACATAACATACATTTCTTTTTTGAAGCATCCTTGGTTGAAGAATCAATGAAGAATTTCAAGGTTACTTCTAAAATATCTCAATAATTTCCGTTTGAATTAATTGTCGTTGATAGTTGATACAACATTTTAGTTTAGTGGAGTCTATTGCATGAATATTGCTCTCTCTGTCTCTCTATTTTGCAATTTTCTTTTGCTTATTTTGAGTGTAATATTTGTTTCAGTAGTATTTCTTTGAGTGGTAATGACAAATTTATGCCTTTTCAGTTTTTCGCATTAATCTTTTTTCTTTTCTTTTTTTTTGATATTATGAGCCTTATTGGCTAATTATCTAGTTCAGAGAGTTTCCACATGAAATAAGCAACTAGATTGGTGACCCGAGAATTTTTTATCACTTAGTAGTCCAGTGTTATACATCCTCGTGATATGTTATTCGTTTTGTAGCTTGCGTTGTACATATCAAATGAGTCCTTATTGAATTAACTCTATTTTTACTAAAGTATGAGAGACTGTTTTTTCTTTATTTCCTTCTAATCGAATGTACTTTCCGGAGTATAAATCTATTGTCTCGAAATGCCTGGCAAAATTTTGCGAGGCGACAATCACTAAGTTAAACCTCACACAAAATCTGACAAAAAAGGTTTTGATTGCAATTCGTATTCACCCCAATTCGAATCACGTGATGGTGTAGTTTTGGTGCATTGATTTCGATTGAAATCGGGAGTTTGATATGTCGTTGGTGTTTAATTGAGTGAAGATGGAGCTGTAAAGGTAATATATTTATTTTAATCCTTGAATATTAGGATAAAATAATATATATTTTATATTTCTTGCATCTTAAGACTTACCATCATTTAATTAAATTAGACACAAAATTAATGCGTCCACAAATTGTGTTGAGTCATAATTTGGGCGCATACCCCGTGGAGTAGTAGGATCATTTGGACCGAACCACGTCAAAAACCTTGTGTTCTTTACTGTTTTCGTATAATTGTTACAACTGTCCACAATTGCAATGGTAAAACTGTTTTCAAATATTAAAGAACTAAAATCTCTATTGCTTTCGTATACGGTTATAATTGTTTCTACTTATAACTGTATCCGTTTTACAAGTAATATGGATCCAAGATCTTACATGCCATGATTGTGAAGAAAGAATAAAAACTTGAAATAAAATTACGAATGAAAGAAGACAAAAGAGAAAAAAAGGAAAAATAATAAACGAATCCCCTGCCTCTCTCACCCTTCTCAGTTATTACAAACATAAATGATCAATTTACTTAGTAGGAATAAGATTAGTGGCGTATCCGGGAATTTCTTGTCGGGAGGCCTAAGCTTTTTCTAAACGAGCAATAATTTAAACAATAAATTTTGGAAGAATTAAGAGGCAAAAAACTCGAAAAGACACCCGAGGAAACTATTACCTTGAATCTATTTTAGGCTTTTGAAGAAAATAAGGTTGGCATATTGTATCGACAATCTATGATTTTCTTGCATTACTATTTTTAATCAAGCATATACTCTTAATCAAGTAAATGCTACAAAAAGATTTTATAATTTTCTTATGTTTGTTTAAAACCCGTATAAAATCATTGTAAAACTAATCGACATTGTGTATTTGTATGTTTTTAATAGAAGTGAACTGATATTTTCTTCAAACAAATGAAAAAAAAAAGTAATATGCATATAAATCAATTTAAACAATATTTATAGGTATATATCAAATAAATAAAACAAAATCAAGGATCGTACGGATTAATTAAGTGTACGTAATAGGAGAGTGTTTTACTACTTTTTTAATATAACAATAATTTTTTTACTAATTCAAAAGATATATAAGGTTATATGTTAATTAGACATAACACATAAGTGTATTTTGCAATTACTAAATAGACATATATATATATATATAAATATATATTTATATTTCAAAAAAATGGGGGGGTGGGGGCAAGATACGCTTGCGTAATCCAATCTGAACATGTTGACTAGGAAAGCTTCGTAATACGTATACAATGTTGTTGTGCCTGTTAGACAGTAGTGGTAGTACACTATTGCATGAAACATGCATGAATTGTGTTAATGCATGAAAATTGTATTCCTATGTATTAATATCATTATGTTGCACTTAAAAAGCAACTTGTACACCTGCATTTTCAGCTTGCTTCTGAACTTATTCATATTTCTTTGCTCACAAACCTAACAAATATCTCGTTTTGCACGCTATTAACTAATAATAAAGCTTGTATATATAACAATTTCATTAACGCATACATAACATACATTTCTTTTTTGAAGCATCCTTGGTTGAAGAATCAATGAAGAATTTCAAGGTTACTTCTAAAATATCTCAATAATTTCCGTTTGAATTAATTGTCGTTGATAGTTGATACAACATTTTAGTTTAGTGGAGTCTATTGCATGAATATTGCTCTCTCTGTCTCTCTATTTTGCAATTTTCTTTTGCTTATTTTGAGTGTAATATTTGTTTCAGTAGTATTTCTTTGAGTGGTAATGACAAATTTATGCCTTTTCAGTTTTTCGCATTAATCTTTTTTCTTTTCTTTTTTTTTTGATATTATGAGCCTTATTGGCTAATTATCTAGTTCAGAGAGTTTCCACATGAAATAAGCAACTAGATTGGTGACCCGAGAATTTTTTATCACTTAGTAGTCCAGTGTTATACATCCTCGTGATATGTTATTCGTTTTGTAGCTTGCGTTGTACATATCAAATGAGTCCTTATTGAATTAACTCTATTTTTACTAAAGTATGAGAGACTGTTTTTTCTTTATTTCCTTCTAATCGAATGTACTTTCCGGAGTATAAATCTATTGTCTCGAAATGCCTGGCAAAATTTTGCGAGGCGACAATCACTAAGTTAAACCTCACACAGAATCTGACAAAAAAGGTTTTGATTGCAATTCGTATTCACCCCAATTCGAATCACGTGATGGTGTAGTTTTGGTGCATTGATTTCGATTGAAATCGGGAGTTTGATATGTCGTTGGTGTTTAATTGAGTGAAGATGGAGCTGTAAAGGTAATATATTTATTTTAATCCTTGAATATTAGGATAAAATAATATATATTTTATATTTCTTGCATCTTAAGACTTACCATCATTTAATTAAATTAGACACAAAATTAATGCGTCCACAAATTGTGTTGAGTCATAATTTGGGCGCATACCCCGTGGAGTAGTAGGATCATTTGGACCGAACCACGTCAAAAACCTTGTGTTCTTTACTGTTTTCGTATAATTGTTACAACTGTCCACAATTGCAATGGTAAAACTGTTTTCAAATATTAAAGAACTAAAATCTCTATTGCTTTCGTATACGGTTATAATTGTTTCTACTTATAACTGTATCCGTTTTACAAGTAATATGGATCCAACATCTTACATGCCATGATTGTGAAGAAAGAATAAAAACTTGAAATAAAATTACGAATGAAAGAAGACAAAAGAGAAAAAAAGGAAAAATAATAAACGAATCCCCTGCCTCTCTCACCCTTCTCAGTTATTACAAACATAAATGATCAATTTACTTAGTAGGAATAAGATTAGTGGCGTATCCGGGAATTTCTTGTCGGGAGGCCTAAGCTTTTTCTAAACGAGCAATAATTTAAACAATAAATTTTGGAAGAATTAAGAGGCAAAAAACTCGAAAAGACACCCGAGGAAACTATTACCTTGAATCTATTTTAGGCTTTTGAAGAAAATAAGGTTGGCATATTGTATCGACAATCTATGATTTTCTTGCATTACTATTTTTAATCAAGCATATACTCTTAATCAAGTAAATGCTACAAAAAGATTTTATAATTTTCTTATGTTTGTTTAAAACCCGTATAAAATCATTGTAAAACTAATCGACATTGTGTATTTGTATGTTTTTAATAGAAGTGAACTGATATTTTCTTCAAACAAATGAAAAAAAAAAGTAATATGCATATAAATCAATTTAAACAATATTTATAGGTATATATCAAATAAATAAAACAAAATCAAGGATCGTACGGATTAATTAAGTGTACGTAATAGGAGAGTGTTTTACTACTTTTTTAATATAACAATAATTTTTTTACTAATTCAAAAGATATATAAGGTTATATGTTAATTAGACATAACACATAAGTGTATTTTGCAATTACTAAATAGACATATATATATATATATAAATATATATTTATATTTCAAAAAAATGGGGGGGTGGGGGCAAGATACGCTTGCGTAATCCAATCTGAACATGTTGACTAGGAAAGCTTCGTAATACGTATACAATGTTGTTGTGCCTGTTAGACAGTAGTGGTAGTACACTATTGCATGAAACATGCATGAATTGTGTTAATGCATGAAAATTGTATTCCTATGTATTAATATCATTATGTTGCACTTAAAAAGCAACTTGTACACCTGCATTTTCAGCTTGCTTCTGAACTTATTCATATTTCTTTGCTCACAAACCTAACAAATATCTCGTTTTGCACGCTATTAACTAATAATAAAGCTTGTATATATAACAATTTCATTAACGCATACATAACATACATTTCTTTTTTGAAGCATCCTTGGTTGAAGAATCAATGAAGAATTTCAAGGTTACTTCTAAAATATCTCAATAATTTCCGTTTGAATTAATTGTCGTTGATAGTTGATACAACATTTTAGTTTAGTGGAGTCTATTGCATGAATATTGCTCTCTCTGTCTCTCTATTTTGCAATTTTCTTTTGCTTATTTTGAGTGTAATATTTGTTTCAGTAGTATTTCTTTGAGTGGTAATGACAAATTTATGCCTTTTCAGTTTTTCGCATTAATCTTTTTTCTTTTCTTTTTTTTTGATATTATGAGCCTTATTGGCTAATTATCTAGTTCAGAGAGTTTCCACATGAAATAAGCAACTAGATTGGTGACCCGAGAATTTTTTATCACTTAGTAGTCCAGTGTTATACATCCTCGTGATATGTTATTCGTTTTGTAGCTTGCGTTGTACATATCAAATGAGTCCTTATTGAATTAACTCTATTTTTACTAAAGTATGAGAGACTGTTTTTTCTTTATTTCCTTCTAATCGAATGTACTTTCCGGAGTATAAATCTATTGTCTCGAAATGCCTGGCAAAATTTTGCGAGGCGACAATCACTAAGTTAAACCTCACACAGAATCTGACAAAAAAGGTTTTGATTGCAATTCGTATTCACCCCAATTCGAATCACGTGATGGTGTAGTTTTGGTGCATTGATTTCGATTGAAATCGGGAGTTTGATATGTCGTTGGTGTTTAATTGAGTGAAGATGGAGCTGTAAAGGTAATATATTTATTTTAATCCTTGAATATTAGGATAAAATAATATATATTTTATATTTCTTGCATCTTAAGACTTACCATCATTTAATTAAATTAGACACAAAATTAATGCGTCCACAAATTGTGTTGAGTCATAATTTGGGCGCATACCCCGTGGAGTAGTAGGATCATTTGGACCGAACCACGTCAAAAACCTTGTGTTCTTTACTGTTTTCGTATAATTGTTACAACTGTCCACAATTGCAATGGTAAAACTGTTTTCAAATATTAAAGAACTAAAATCTCTATTGCTTTCGTATACGGTTATAATTGTTTCTACTTATAACTGTATCCGTTTTACAAGTAATATGGATCCAACATCTTACATGCCATGATTGTGAAGAAAGAATAAAAACTTGAAATAAAATTACGAATGAAAGAAGACAAAAGAGAAAAAAAGGAAAAATAATAAACGAATCCCCTGCCTCTCTCACCCTTCTCAGTTATTACAAACATAAATGATCAATTTACTTAGTAGGAATAAGATTAGTGGCGTATCCGGGAATTTCTTGTCGGGAGGCCTAAGCTTTTTCTAAACGAGCAATAATTTAAACAATAAATTTTGGAAGAATTAAGAGGCAAAAAACTCGAAAAGACACCCGAGGAAACTATTACCTTGAATCTATTTTAGGCTTTTGAAGAAAATAAGGTTGGCATATTGTATCGACAATCTATGATTTTCTTGCATTACTATTTTTAATCAAGCATATACTCTTAATCAAGTAAATGCTACAAAAAGATTTTATAATTTTCTTATGTTTGTTTAAAACCCGTATAAAATCATTGTAAAACTAATCGACATTGTGTATTTGTATGTTTTTAATAGAAGTGAACTGATATTTTCTTCAAACAAATGAAAAAAAAAAGTAATATGCATATAAATCAATTTAAACAATATTTATAGGTATATATCAAATAAATAAAACAAAATCAAGGATCGTACGGATTAATTAAGTGTACGTAATAGGAGAGTGTTTTACTACTTTTTTAATATAACAATAATTTTTTTACTAATTCAAAAGATATATAAGGTTATATGTTAATTAGACATAACACATAAGTGTATTTTGCAATTACTAAATAGACATATATATATATATATAAATATATATTTATATTTCAAAAAAATGGGGGGGTGGGGGCAAGATACGCTTGCGTAATCCAATCTGAACATGTTGACTAGGAAAGCTTCGTAATACGTATACAATGTTGTTGTGCCTGTTAGACAGTAGTGGTAGTACACTATTGCATGAAACATGCATGAATTGTGTTAATGCATGAAAATTGTATTCCTATGTATTAATATCATTATGTTGCACTTAAAAAGCAACTTGTACACCTGCATTTTCAGCTTGCTTCTGAACTTATTCATATTTCTTTGCTCACAAACCTAACAAATATCTCGTTTTGCACGCTATTAACTAATAATAAAGCTTGTATATATAACAATTTCATTAACGCATACATAACATACATTTCTTTTTTGAAGCATCCTTGGTTGAAGAATCAATGAAGAATTTCAAGGTTACTTCTAAAATATCTCAATAATTTCCGTTTGAATTAATTGTCGTTGATAGTTGATACAACATTTTAGTTTAGTGGAGTCTATTGCATGAATATTGCTCTCTCTGTCTCTCTATTTTGCAATTTTCTTTTGCTTATTTTGAGTGTAATATTTGTTTCAGTAGTATTTCTTTGAGTGGTAATGACAAATTTATGCCTTTTCAGTTTTTCGCATTAATCTTTTTTCTTTTCTTTTTTTTGATATTATGAGCCTTATTGGCTAATTATCTAGTTCAGAGAGTTTCCACATGAAATAAGCAACTAGATTGGTGACCCGAGAATTTTTTATCACTTAGTAGTCCAGTGTTATACATCCTCGTGATATGTTATTCGTTTTGTAGCTTGCGTTGTACATATCAAATGAGTCCTTATTGAATTAACTCTATTTTTACTAAAGTATGAGAGACTGTTTTTTCTTTATTTCCTTCTAATCGAATGTACTTTCCGGAGTATAAATCTATTGTCTCGAAATGCCTGGCAAAATTTTGCGAGGCGACAATCACTAAGTTAAACCTCACACAGAATCTGACAAAAAAGGTTTTGATTGCAATTCGTATTCACCCCAATTCGAATCACGTGATGGTGTAGTTTTGGTGCATTGATTTCGATTGAAATCGGGAGTTTGATATGTCGTTGGTGTTTAATTGAGTGAAGATGGAGCTGTAAAGGTAATATATTTATTTTAATCCTTGAATATTAGGATAAAATAATATATATTTTATATTTCTTGCATCTTAAGACTTACCATCATTTAATTAAATTAGACACAAAATTAATGCGTCCACAAATTGTGTTGAGTCATAATTTGGGCGCATACCCCGTGGAGTAGTAGGATCATTTGGACCGAACCACGTCAAAAACCTTGTGTTCTTTACTGTTTTCGTATAATTGTTACAACTGTCCACAATTGCAATGGTAAAACTGTTTTCAAATATTAAAGAACTAAAATCTCTATTGCTTTCGTATACGGTTATAATTGTTTCTACTTATAATTGTATCCGTTTTACAAGTAATATGGATCCAACATCTTACATGCCATGATTGTGAAGAAAGAATAAAAACTTGAAATAAAATTACGAATGAAAGAAGACAAAAGAGAAAAAAAGGAAAAATAATAAACGAATCCCCTGCCTCTCTCACCCTTCTCAGTTATTACAAACATAAATGATCAATTTACTTAGTAGGAATAAGATTAGTGGCGTATCCGGGAATTTCTTGTCGGGAGGCCTAAGCTTTTTCTAAACGAGCAATAATTTAAACAATAAATTTTGGAAGAATTAAGAGGCAAAAAACTCGAAAAGACACCCGAGGAAACTATTACCTTGAATCTATTTTAGGCTTTTGAAGAAAATAAGGTTGGCATATTGTATCGACAATCTATGATTTTTTTGCATTACTATTTTTAATCAAGCATATACTCTTAATCAAGTAAATGCTACAAAAAGATTTTATAATTTTCTTATGTTTGTTTAAAACCCGTATAAAATCATTGTAAAACTAATCGACATTGTGTATTTGTATGTTTTTAATAGAAGTGAACTGATATTTTCTTCAAACAAATGAAAAAAAAAAGTAATATGCATATAAATCAATTTAAACAATATTTATAGGTATATATCAAATAAATAAAACAAAATCAAGGATCGTACGGATTAATTAAGTGTACGTAATAGGAGAGTGTTTTACTACTTTTTTAATATAACAATAATTTTTTTACTAATTCAAAAGATATATAAGGTTATATGTTAATTAGACATAACACATAAGTGTATTTTGCAATTACTAAATAGACATATATATATATATATATATATATAAATATATATTTATATTTCAAAAAAATGGGGGGGTGGGGGCAAGATACGCTTGCGTAATCCAATCTGAACATGTTGACTAGGAAAGCTTCGTAATACGTATACAATGTTGTTGTGCCTGTTAGACAGTAGTGGTAGTACACTATTGCATGAAACATGCATGAATTGTGTTAATGCATGAAAATTGTATTCCTATGTATTAATATCATTATGTTGCACTTAAAAAGCAACTTGTACACCTGCATTTTCAGCTTGCTTCTGAACTTATTCATATTTCTTTGCTCACAAACCTAACAAATATCTCGTTTTGCACGCTAATAACTAATAATAAAGCTTGTATATATAACAATTTCATTAACGCATACATAACATACATTTCTTTTTTGAAGCATCCTTGGTTGAAGAATCAATGAAGAATTTCAAGGTTACTTCTAAAACATCTCAATAATTTCCGTTTGAATTAATTGTCGTTGATAGTTGATACAACATTTTAGTTTAGTGGAGTCTATTGCATGAATATTGCTCTCTCTGTCTCTCTATTTTGCAATTTTCTTTTGCTTATTTTGAGTGTAATATTTGTTTCAGTAGTATTTCTTTGAGTGGTAATGACAAATTTATGCCTTTTCAGTTTTTCGCATTAATCTTTTTTCTTTTCTTTTTTTTGATATTATGAGCCTTATTGGCTAATTATCTAGTTCAGAGAGTTTCCACATGAAATAAGCAACTAGATTGGTGACCCGAGAATTTTTTATCACTTAGTAGTCCAGTGTTATACATCCTCGTGATATGTTATTCGTTTTGTAGCTTGCGTTGTACATATCAAATGAGTCCTTATTGAATTAACTCTATTTTTACTAAAGTATGAGAGACTGTTTTTTCTTTATTTCCTTCTAATCGAATGTACTTTCCGGAGTATAAATCTATTGTCTCGAAATGCCTGGCAAAATTTTGCGAGGCGACAATCACTAAGTTAAACCTCACACAGAATCTGACAAAAAAGGTTTTGATTGCAATTCGTATTCACCCCAATTCGAATCACGTGATGGTGTAGTTTTGGTGCATTGATTTCGATTGAAATCGGGAGTTTGATATGTCGTTGGTGTTTAATTGAGTGAAGATGGAGCTGTAAAGGTAATATATTTATTTTAATCCTTGAATATTAGGATAAAATAATATATATTTTATATTTCTTGCATCTTAAGACTTACCATCATTTAATTAAATTAGACACAAAATTAATGCGTCCACAAATTGTGTTGAGTCATAATTTGGGCGCATACCCCGTGGAGTAGTAGGATCATTTGGACCGAACCACGTCAAAAACCTTGTGTTCTTTACTGTTTTCGTATAATTGTTACAACTGTCCACAATTGCAATGGTAAAACTGTTTTCAAATATTAAAGAACTAAAATCTCTATTGCTTTCGTATACGGTTATAATTGTTTCTACTTATAACTGTATCCGTTTTACAAGTAATATGGATCCAAGATCTTACATGCCATGATTGTGAAGAAAGAATAAAAACTTGAAATAAAATTACGAATGAAAGAAGACAAAAGAGAAAAAAAGGAAAAATAATAAACGAATCCCCTGCCTCTCTCACCCTTCTCAGTTATTACAAACATAAATGATCAATTTACTTAGTAGGAATAAGATTAGTGGCGTATCCGGGAATTTCTTGTCGGGAGGCCTAAGCTTTTTCTAAACGAGCAATAATTTAAACAATAAATTTTGGAAGAATTAAGAGGCAAAAAACTCGAAAAGACACCCGAGGAAACTATTACCTTGAATCTATTTTAGGCTTTTGAAGAAAATAAGGTTGGCATATTGTATCGACAATCTATGATTTTCTTGCATTACTATTTTTAATCAAGCATATACTCTTAATCAAGTAAATGCTACAAAAAGATTTTATAATTTTCTTATGTTTGTTTAAAACCCGTATAAAATCATTGTAAAACTAATCGACATTGTGTATTTGTATGTTTTTAATAGAAGTGAACTGATATTTTCTTCAAACAAATGAAAAAAAAAGTAATATGCATATAAATCAATTTAAACAATATTTATAGGTATATATCAAATAAATAAAACAAAATCAAGGATCGTACGGATTAATTAAGTGTACGTAATAGGAGAGTGTTTTACTACTTTTTTAATATAACAATAATTTTTTTACTAATTCAAAAGATATATAAGGTTATATGTTAAATAGACATAACACATAAGTGTATTTTGCAATTACTAAATAGACACACATATATATATATATATATATATAAATATATATTTATATTTCAAAAAAATGGGGGGTGGGGGCAAGATACGCTTGCGTAATCCAATCTGAACATGTTGACTAGGAAAGCTTCGTAATACGTATACAATGTTGTTGTGCCTGTTAGACAGTAGTGGTAGTACACTATTGCATGAAACAGGCATGAATTGTGTTAATGAATGAAAAATGTATTCCTATGTATTAATATCATTATGTTGCACTTAAAAAGCAACTTGTACACCTGCATTTTCAGCTTGCTTTTGAACTTATTCATATTTCTTTGCTCACAAACCTAACAAATATCTCGTTTTGCACGCTATTAACTAATAATAAAGCTTGTATATATAACAATTTCATTAACGCATACATAACATACATTTCTTTTTTGAAGCATCCTTGGTTGAAGAATCAATGAAGAATTTCAAGGTTACTTCTAAAACATCTCAATAATTTCCGTTTGAATTAATTGTCGTTGATAGTTGATACAACATTTTAGTTTAGTGGAGTCTATTGCATGAATATTGCTCTCTCTGTCTCTCTATTTTGCAATTTTCTTTGGCTTATTTTGAGTGTAATATTTGTTTCAGTAGTATTTCTTTGAGTGGTAATGACAAATTTATGCCTTTTCAGTTTTTCGCATTAATCTTTTTTCTTTTCTTTTTTTTGATATTATGAGCCTTATTGGCTAATTATCTAGTTCAGAGAGTTTCCACATGAAATAAGCAACTAGATTGGTGACCCGAGAATTTTTTATCACTTAGTAGTCCAGTGTTATACATCCTCGTGATATGTTATTCGTTTTGTAGCTTGCGTTGTACATATCAAATGAGTCCTTATTGAATTAACTCTATTTTTACTAAAGTATGAGAGACTGTTTTTTCTTTATTTCCTTCTAATCGAATGTACTTTCCGGAGTATAAATCTATTGTCTCGAAATGCCTGGCAAAATTTTGCGAGGCGACAATCACTAAGTTAAACCTCACACAAAATCTGACAAAAAAGGTTTTGATTTCAATTCGTATTCACCCCAATTCGAATCACGTGATGGTGTAGTTTTGGTGCATTGATTTCGATTGAAATCGGGAGTTTGATATGTCGTTGGTGTTTAATTGAGTGAAGATGGAGCTGTAAAGGTAATATATTTATTTTAATCCTTGAATATTAGGATAAAATAATATATATTTTATATTTCTTGCATCTTAAGACTTACCATCATTTAATTAAATTAGACACAAAATTAATGCGTCCACAAATTGTGTTGAGTCATAATTTGGGCGCATACCCCGTGGAGTAGTAGGATCATTTGGACCGAACCACGTCAAAAACCTTGTGTTCTTTACTGTTTTCGTATAATTGTTACAACTGTCCACAATTGCAATGGTAAAACTGTTTTCAAATATTAAAGAACTAAAATCTCTATTGCTTTCGTATACGGTTATAATTGTTTCTACTTATAACTGTATCCGTTTTACAAGTAATATGGATCCAAGATCTTACATGCCATGATTGTGAAGAAAGAATAAAAACTTGAAATAAAATTACGAATGAAAGAAGACAAAAGAGAAAAAAAGGATAAATAATAAACGAATCCCCTGCCTCTCTCACCCTTCTCAGTTATTACAAACATAAATGATCAATTTACTTAGTAGGAATAAGATTAGTGGCGTATCCGGGAATTTCTTGTCGGGAGGCCTAAGCTTTTTCTAAACGAGCAATAATTTAAACAATAAATTTTGGAAGAATTAAGAGGCAAAAAACTCGAAAAGACACCCGAGGAAACTATTACCTTGAATCTATTTTAGGCTTTTGAAGAAAATAAGGTTGGCATATTGTATCGACAATCTATGATTTTCTTGCATTACTATTTTTAATCAAGCATATACTCTTAATCAAGTAAATGCTACAAAAAGATTTTATAATTTTCTTATGTTTGTTTAAAACCCGTATAAAATCATTGTAAAACTAATCGACATTGTGTATTTGTATGTTTTTAATAGAAGTGAACTGATATTTTCTTCAAACAAATGAAAAAAAAAAGTAATATGCATATAAATCAATTTAAACAATATTTATTAGGTATATATCAAATAAATAAAACAAAATCAAGGATCGTACGGATTAATTAAGTGTACGTAATAGGAGAGTGTTTTACTACTTTTTTAATATAACAATAATTTTTTTACTAATTCAAAAGATATATAAGGTTATATGTTAATTAGACATAACACATAAGTGTATTTTGCAATTACTAAATAGACATATATATATATAAATATATATTTATATTTCAAAAAAATGGGGGGTGGGGGCAAGATACGCTTGCGTAATCCAATCTGAACATGTTGACTAGGAAAGCTTCGTAATACGTATACAATGTTGTTGTGCCTGTTAGACAGTAGTGGTAGTACACTATTGCATGAAACAGGCATGAATTGTGTTAATGCATGAAAATTGTATTCCTATGTATTAATATCATTATGTTGCACTTAAAAAGCAACTTGTACACCTGCATTTTCAGCTTGCTTCTGAACTTATTCATATTTCTTTGCTCACAAACCTAACAAATATCTCGTTTTGCACGCTATTAACTAATAATAAAGCTTGTATATATAACAATTTCATTAACGCATACATAACATACATTTCTTTTTTGAAGCATCCTTGGTTGAAGAATCAATGAAGAATTTCAAGGTTACTTCTAAAACATCTCAATAATTTCCGTTTGAATTAATTGTCGTTGATAGTTGATACAACATTTTAGTTTAGTGGAGTCTATTGCATGAATATTGCTCTCTCTGTCTCTCTATTTTGCAATTTTCTTTTGCTTATTTTGAGTGTAATATTTGTTTCAGTAGTATTTCTTTGAGTGGTAATGACAAATTTATGCCTTTTCAGTTTTTCGCATTAATCTTTTTTTCTTTTCTTTTTTTTGATATTATGAGCCTTATTGGCTAATTATCTAGTTTAGAGAGTTTCCACATGAAATAAGCAACTAGATTGGTGACCCGAGAATTTTTTATCACTTAGTAGTCCAGTGTTATACATCCTCGTGATATGTTATTCGTTTTGTAGCTTGCGTTGTAAATATCAAATGAGTTCTTATTGAATTAACTCTATTTTTACTAAAGTATGAGAGACTGTTTTTTCTTTATTTCCTTCTAATCGAATGTACTTTCCGGAGTATAAATCTATTGTCTCGAAATGCCTGGCAAAATTTTGCGAGGCCACAATCACTAAGTTAAACCTCACACAAAATCTGACAAAAAAGGTTTTGATTTCAATTCGTATTCACCACAATTCGAATCACGTGATGGTGTAGTTTTGGTGCATTGATTTCGATTGAAATCGGGAGTTTGATATGTCGTTGGTGTTTAATTGAGTGAAGATGGAGCTGTAAAGGTAATATATTTATTTTAATCCTTGAATATTAGGATAAAATAATATATATTTTATATTTCTTGCATCTTAAGACTTACCATCATTTAATTAAATTAGACACAAAATTAATGCGTCCACAAATTGTGTTGAGTCATAATTTGGGCGCATACCCCGTGGAGTAGTAGGATCATTTGGACCGAACCACGTCAAAAACCTTGTGTTCTTTACTGTTTTCGTATAATTGTTACAACTGTCCACAATTGCAATGGTAAAACTGTTTTCAAATATTAAAGAACTAAAATCTCTATTGCTTTCGTATACGGTTATAATTGTTTCTACTTATAACTGTATCCGTTTTACAAGTAATATGGATCCAAGATCTTACATGCCATGATTGTGAAGAAAGAATAAAAACTTGAAATAAAATTACGAATGAAAGAAGACAAAAGAGAAAAAAAGGAAAAATAATAAACGAATCCCCTGCCTCTCTCACCCTTCTCAGTTATTACAAACATAAATGATCAATT
This sequence comes from Linaria vulgaris, assembly GCA_948329865.1. Lineage (NCBI taxonomy): Eukaryota > Viridiplantae > Streptophyta > Magnoliopsida > Lamiales > Plantaginaceae > Linaria > Linaria vulgaris. Next base: position 4,839,408 of record OX415249.1, on the reverse strand, counting down.
TACTTAGTAGGAATAAGATTAGTGGCGTATCCGGGAATTTCTTGTCGGGAGGCCTAAGCTTTTTCTAAACGAGCAATAATTTAAACAATAAATTTTGGAAGAATTAAGAGGCAAAAAACTCGAAAAGACACCCGAGGAAACTATTACCTTGAATCTATTTTAGGCTTTTGAAGAAAATAAGGTTGGCATATTGTATCGACAATCTATGATTTTCTTGCATTACTATTTTTAATCAAGCATATACTCTTAATCAAGTAAATGCTACAAAAAGATTTTATAATTTTCTTATGTTTGTTTAAAACCCGTATAAAATCATTGTAAAACTAATCGACATTGTGTATTTGTATGTTTTCAATAGAAGTGAACTGATATTTTCTTCAAACAAATGAAAAAAAAAGTAATATGCATATAAATCAATTTAAACAATATTTATTAGGTATATATCAAATAAATAAAACAAAATCAAGGATCGTACTGATTAATTAAGTGTACGTAATAGGAGAGTGTTTTACTACTTTTTTAAAATAACAATGATTTTTTTACTAATTCAAAAGATATATAAGGTTATATGTTAATTAGACATAACACATAAGTGTATTTTGCAATTACTCAATAGACATATATATATATATATAAATATATATTTATATTTCAAAAAAATGGGGGGTGGGGGCAAGATACGCTTGCGTAATCCAATCTGAACATGTTGACTAGGAAATCTTCGTAATACGTATACAATGTTGTTGTGCCTGTTAGACAGTAGTGGTAGTACACTATTGCATGAAACAGGCATGAATTGTGTTAATGCATGAAAATTGTATTCCTATGTATTAATATCATTATGTTGCACTTAAAAAGCAAACTTGTACACCTGCATTTTCAGCTTGCTTCTGAACTTATTCATATTTCTATGCTCACAAACTTAACAAATATCTCGTTTTGCACGCTATTAACTAATAATAAAGCTTGTATATATAACAATTTCATTAACGCATACATAACATACATTTCTTTTTTGAAGCGTCCTTGGTTGAAGAATCAATGAAGAATTTCAAGGTTGCTTCTAAAACATCTCAGTAATTTCCGTTTGAATTAATTGTCGTTGATAGTTGATACAACATTTTAGTTTAGTGGAGTCTATTGCATGAATATTGCTCTCTCTGTCTCTCTATTTTGCAATTTTCTTTTGCTTATTTTGAGTGTAATATTTGTTTCAGTAGTATTTCTTTGAGTGGTAATGACAAATTTATGCTTTTTCAGTTTTTCGCATTAATCTATTTTCTTTTCTTTTTTTTTTGATATTATGAGCCTTATTGCCTAATTATCTAGTTCATAGAGTTTCCACAGGAAATAAGCAACTAGATTGGTGACCCGAGAATTTTTCATCACTTAGTAGTCCAGTGTTATACATCCTCGTGATATGTTATTCGTTTTGTAGCTTGCGTTGTACATATCAAATGAGTCCTTATTGAATTAACTCTATTTTTCACTAAAGTATGAGAGACTGTTTTTTCTTTATTTCCTTCTAATCGAATGTACTTTCCGGAGTATAAATCTATTGTCTCGAAATGCCTGGCAAAATTTTGCGAGGCGACAATCACTAAGTTAAACCTCACACAGAATCTGACAAAAAAGGTTTTGATTGCAATTCGTATTCACCCCAATTCGAATCACGTGATGGTGTAGTTTTGGTGCATTGATTTCGATTGAAATCGGGAGTTTGATATGTCGTTGGTGTTTAATTGAGTGAAGATGGAGCTGTAAAGGTAATATATTTATTTTAATCCTTGAATATTATGATAAAATAATATATATTTTATATTTCTTGCATCTTAAGACTTACCATCATTTAATTAAATTAGACACAAAATTAATGCGTCCACAAATTGTGTTGAGTCATAATTTGGGCGCATACCCCGTGGAGTAGTAGGATCATTTGGACCGAACCACGTCAAAAACCTTGTGTTCTTTACTGTTTTCGTATAATTGTTACAACTGTCCACAATTGCAATGGTAAAACTGTTTTCAAATATTAAAGAACTAAAATCTCTATTGCTTTCGTATACGGTTATAATTGTTCCTACTTATAACTGTATCCGTTTTACAAGTAATATGGATCCAAGATCTTACATGCCATGATTGTGAAGAAAGAATAAAAACTTGAAATAAAATTACGAATGAAAGAAGACAAAAGAGAAAAAAAGGAAAAATAATAAACGAATCCCCTGCCTCTCTCACCCTTCTCAGTTATTACAAACATAAATGATCAATTTACTTAGTAGGAATAAGATTAGTGGCGTATCCGGGAATTTCTTGTCGGGAGGCCTAAGCTTTTTCTAAACGAGCAATAATTTAAACAATAAATTTTGGAAGAATTAAGAGGCAAAAAACTCGAAAAGACACCCGAGGAAACTATTACCTTGAATCTATTTTAGGCTTTTGAAGAAAATAAGGTTGGCATATTGTATCGACAATCTATGATTTTCTTGCATTACTATTTTTAATCAAGCATATACTCTTAATCAAGTAAATGCTACAAAAAGATTTTATAATTTTCTTATGTTTGTTTAAAACCCGTATAAAATCATTGTAAAACTAATCGACATTGTGTATTTGTATGTTTTTAATAGAAGTGAACTGATATTTTCTTCAAACAAATGAAAAAAAAAAGTAATATGCATATAAATCAATTTAAACAATATTTATTAGGTATATATCAAATAAATAAAACAAAATCAAGGATCGTACGGATTAATTAAGTGTACGTAATAGGAGAGTGTTTTACTACTTTTTTAATATAACAATAATTTTTTTACTAATTCAAAAGATATATAAGGTTATATGTTAATTAGACATAACACATAAGTGTATTTTGCAATTACTAAATAGACATATATATATATAAATATATATTTATATTTCAAAAAAATGGGGGGTGGGGGCAAGATACGCTTGCGTAATCCAATCTGAACATGTTGACTAGGAAAGCTTCGTAATACGTATACAATGTTGTTGTGCCTGTTAGACAGTAGTGGTAGTACACTATTGCATGAAACAGGCATGAATTGTGTTAATGCATGAAAATTGTATTCCTATGTATTAATATCATTATGTTGCACTTAAAAAGCAACTTGTACACCTGCATTTTCAGCTTGCTTCTGAACTTATTCATATTTCTTTGCTCACAAACCTAACAAATATCTCGTTTTGCACGCTATTAACTAATAATAAAGCTTGTATATATAACAATTTCATTAACGCATACATAACATACATTTCTTTTTTGAAGCATCCTTGGTTGAAGAATCAATGAAGAATTTCAAGGTTACTTCTAAAACATCTCAATAATTTCCGTTTGAATTAATTGTCGTTGATAGTTGATACAACATTTTAGTTTAGTGGAGTCTATTGCATGAATATTGCTCTCTCTGTCTCTCTATTTTGCAATTTTCTTTTGCTTATTTTGAGTGTAATATTTGTTTCAGTAGTATTTCTTTGAGTGGTAATGACAAATTTATGCCTTTTCAGTTTTTCGCATTAATCTTTTTTTCTTTTCTTTTTTTTGATATTATGAGCCTTATTGGCTAATTATCTAGTTTAGAGAGTTTCCACATGAAATAAGCAACTAGATTGGTGACCCGAGAATTTTTTATCACTTAGTAGTCCAGTGTTATACATCCTCGTGATATGTTATTCGTTTTGTAGCTTGCGTTGTAAATATCAAATGAGTTCTTATTGAATTAACTCTATTTTTACTAAAGTATGAGAGACTGTTTTTTCTTTATTTCCTTCTAATCGAATGTACTTTCCGGAGTATAAATCTATTGTCTCGAAATGCCTGGCAAAATTTTGCGAGGCCACAATCACTAAGTTAAACCTCACACAAAATCTGACAAAAAAGGTTTTGATTTCAATTCGTATTCACCACAATTCGAATCACGTGATGGTGTAGTTTTGGTGCATTGATTTCGATTGAAATCGGGAGTTTGATATGTCGTTGGTGTTTAATTGAGTGAAGATGGAGCTGTAAAGGTAATATATTTATTTTAATCCTTGAATATTAGGATAAAATAATATATATTTTATATTTCTTGCATCTTAAGACTTACCATCATTTAATTAAATTAGACACAAAATTAATGCGTCCACAAATTGTGTTGAGTCATAATTTGGGCGCATACCCCGTGGAGTAGTAGGATCATTTGGACCGAACCACGTCAAAAACCTTGTGTTCTTTACTGTTTTCGTATAATTGTTACAACTGTCCACAATTGCAATGGTAAAACTGTTTTCAAATATTAAAGAACTAAAATCTCTATTGCTTTCGTATACGGTTATAATTGTTTCTACTTATAACTGTATCCGTTTTACAAGTAATATGGATCCAAGATCTTACATGCCATGATTGTGAAGAAAGAATAAAAACTTGAAATAAAATTACGAATGAAAGAAGACAAAAGAGAAAAAAAGGAAAAATAATAAACGAATCCCCTGCCTCTCTCACCCTTCTCAGTTATTACAAACATAAATGATCAATTTACTTAGTAGGAATAAGATTAGTGGCGTATCCGGGAATTTCTTGTCGGGAGGCCTAAGCTTTTTCTAAACGAGCAATAATTTAAACAATAAATTTTGGAAGAATTAAGAGGCAAAAAACTCGAAAAGACACCCGAGGAAACTATTACCTTGAATCTATTTTAGGCTTTTGAAGAAAATAAGGTTGGCATATTGTATCGACAATCTATGATTTTCTTGCATTACTATTTTTAATCAAGCATATACTCTTAATCAAGTAAATGCTACAAAAAGATTTTATAATTTTCTTATGTTTGTTTAAAACCCGTATAAAATCATTGTAAAACTAATCGACATTGTGTATTTGTATGTTTTCAATAGAAGTGAACTGATATTTTCTTCAAACAAATGAAAAAAAAAGTAATATGCATATAAATCAATTTAAACAATATTTATTAGGTATATATCAAATAAATAAAACAAAATCAAGGATCGTACTGATTAATTAAGTGTACGTAATAGGAGAGTGTTTTACTACTTTTTTAAAATAACAATGATTTTTTTACTAATTCAAAAGATATATAAGGTTATATGTTAATTAGACATAACACATAAGTGTATTTTGCAATTACTCAATAGACATATATATATATATATAAATATATATTTATATTTCAAAAAAATGGGGGGTGGGGGCAAGATACGCTTGCGTAATCCAATCTGAACATGTTGACTAGGAAATCTTCGTAATACGTATACAATGTTGTTGTGCCTGTTAGACAGTAGTGGTAGTACACTATTGCATGAAACAGGCATGAATTGTGTTAATGCATGAAAATTGTATTCCTATGTATTAATATCATTATGTTGCACTTAAAAAGCAAACTTGTACACCTGCATTTTTAGCTTGCTTCTGAACTTATTCATATTTCTATGCTCACAAACTTAACAAATATCTCGTTTTGCACGCTATTAACTAATAATAAAGCTTGTATATATAACAATTTCATTAACGCATACATAACATACATTTCTTTTTTGAAGCGTCCTTGGTTGAAGAATCAATGAAGAATTTCAAGGTTGCTTCTAAAACATCTCAGTAATTTCCGTTTGAATTAATTGTCGTTGATAGTTGATACAACATTTTAGTTTAGTGGAGTCTATTGCATGAATATTGCTCTCTCTGTCTCTCTATTTTGCAATTTTCTTTTGCTTATTTTGAGTGTAATATTTGTTTCAGTAGTATTTCTTTGAGTGGTAATGACAAATTTATGCTTTTTCAGTTTTTCGCATTAATCTATTTTCTTTTCTTTTTTTTTTATATTATGAGCCTTATTGCCTAATTATCTAGTTCATAGAGTTTCCACAGGAAATAAGCAACTAGATTGGTGACCCGAGAATTTTTCATCACTTAGTAGTCCAGTGTTATACATCCTCGTGATATGTTATTCGTTTTGTAGCTTGCGTTGTACATATCAAATGAGTCCTTATTGAATTAACTCTATTTTTCACTAAAGTATGAGAGACTGTTTTTTCTTTATTTCCTTCTAATCGAATGTACTTTCCGGAGTATAAATCTATTGTCTCGAAATGCCTGGCAAAATTTTGCGAGGCGACAATCACTAAGTTAAACCTCACACAGAATCTGACAAAAAAGGTTTTGATTGCAATTCGTATTCACCCCAATTCGAATCACGTGATGGTGTAGTTTTGGTGCATTGATTTCGATTGAAATCGGGAGTTTGATATGTCGTTGGTGTTTAATTGAGTGAAGATGGAGCTGTAAAGGTAATATATTTATTTTAATCCTTGAATATTATGATAAAATAATATATATTTTATATTTCTTGCATCTTAAGACTTACCATCATTTAATTAAATTAGACACAAAATTAATGCGTCCACAAATTGTGTTGAGTCATAATTTGGGCGCATACCCCGTGGAGTAGTAGGATCATTTGGACCGAACCACGTCAAAAACCTTGTGTTCTTTACTGTTTTCGTATAATTGTTACAACTGTCCACAATTGCAATGGTAAAACTGTTTTCAAATATTAAAGAACTAAAATCTCTATTGCTTTCGTATACGGTTATAATTGTTCCTACTTATAACTGTATCCGTTTTACAAGTAATATGGATCCAAGATCTTACATGCCATGATTGTGAAGAAAGAATAAAAACTTGAAATAAAATTACGAATGAAAGAAGACAAAAGAGAAAAAAAGGAAAAATAATAAACGAATCCCCTGCCTCTCTCACCCTTCTCAGTTATTACAAACATAAATGATCAATTTACTTAGTAGGAATAAGATTAGTGGCGTATCCGGGAATTTCTTGTCGGGAGGCCTAAGCTTTTTCTAAACGAGCAATAATTTAAACAATAAATTTTGGAAGAATTAAGAGGCAAAAAAATCGAAAAGACACCCGAGGAAACTATTACCTTGAATCTATTTTAGGCTTTTGAAGAAAATAAGGTTGGCATATTGTATCGATAATCTATGATTTTCTTGCATTACTATTTTTAATCAAACATATACTCTTAATCAAGTAAATGCTACAAAATAATTTTATAATTTTCTTATGTTTGTTTAAAACCCGTATAAAATCATTGTAAAACTAATCGACATTGTGTATTTGTATGTTTTTAATAGAAGTGAACTGATATTTTCTTCAAACAAATGAAAAAAAAAAGTAATATGCATATAAATCAATTTAAACAATATTTATTAGGTATATATCAAATAAATAAAACAAAATCAAGGATCGTACGGATTAATTAAGTGTACGTAATAGGAGAGTGTTTTACTACTTTTTTAATATAACAATGATTTTTTTACTAATTCAAAAGATATATAAGGTTATATGTTAATTAGACATAACACATAAGTGTATTTTGCAATTACTCAATAGACATATATATATATATATATATATATATATATATATATTTATATTTCAAAAAAATGGGGGGTGGGGGCAAGATACGCTTGCATAATCCAATCTGAACATGTTGACTAGGAAAGCTTCGTAATACGTATACAATGTTGTTGTGCCTGTTAGACAGTAGTGGTAGTACACTATTGCATGAAACATGCATGAATTGTGTTAATGCTTGAAAAATGTATTCCTATGTATTAATATCATTATGTTGCACTTAAAAAGCAAACTTGTACACCTGCATTTTTAGCTTGCTTCTGAACTTATTCATATTTCTTTGCTCACAAACCTAACAAATATCTCGTTTTGCACGCTATTAACTAATAATAAAGCTTGTATATATAACAATTTCATTAACGCATACATAACATACATTTCTTTTTTGAAGCATCCTTGGTTGAAGAATCAATGAAGAATTTCATGGTTGCTTCTAAAACATCTCACTAATTTCCGTTTAAATTAATTGTCGTTGATAGTTGATACAACATTTTAGTTTAGTGGAGTCTATTGCATGAATATTGCTCTCTCTGTCTCTCTATTTTGCAATTTTCTTTTGCTTATTTTGAGTGTAATATTTGTTTCAGTAGTATTTCTTTGAGTGGTAATGACAAATTTATGCTTTTTCAGTTTTTCGCATTAATCTTTTTTCTTTTATTTTTTTTGATATTATGAGCCTTATTGGCTAATTATCTAGTTCAGAGAGTTTCCACAGGAAATAAGCAACTAGATTGGTGACCCGAGAATTTTTCATCACTTATTAGTCCTGTGTTATACATCCTCGTGATATGTTATTCGTTTTGTAGCTTACGTTGTACATATCAAATGAGTCCTTATTGAATTAACTCTATTTTTCACTAAAGTATGAGAGACTGTTTTTTCTTTATTTCCTTCTAATCGAATGTACTTTCCGGAGTATTAATCTATTGTCTCGAAATGCCTGGCAAAATTTTGCGAGGCGACAATCACTAAGTTAAACCTCACACAAAATCTGACAAAAAAGGTTTTGATTTCAATTCGTATTCACCCCAATTCGAATCACGTGATGGTGTAGTTTTGGTGCATTGATTTCGATTGAAATCGGGAGTTTGATATGTCGTTGGTGTTTAATTGAGTGAAGATGGAGCTGTAAAGGTAATATATTTATTTTAAGCCTTGAATATAAGGATAAAATAATATATATTTTATATTTCTTGCATCTTAAGACTTACTATCATTTAATTAAATTAGACACAAAATTAATGCGTCCACAAATTATGTTGAGTCATAATTTGGGCGCATACCCCGTGGAGTAGTAGGATCATTTGGACCGAACCACGTCAAAAACCTTGTGTTCTTTACTGTTTTCGTATAATTGTTACAACTGTCCACAATTGCAATGGTAAACTGTTTTCAAATATTAAAGAACTAAAATATCTATTGCTTTCGTATACGGTTATAATTGTTCCTACTTATAACTGTATCCGTTTTACAAGTAATATGGATCCAAGATCTTACATGCCATGATTGTGAAGAAAGAATAAAAACTTGAAATAAAATTACGAAGAAAGGTATGAAAGAAGCCAAAAGAGAAAAAAAGGAAAAATAATAAACGAATCCCCTGCCTCTCTCACCCTTCTCAGTTATTACAAACATAAATGATCAATTTACTTAGTAGGAATAAGATTAGTGGCGTATCCGGGAATTTCTTGTGGGGAGACCTAAGCTTTTTCTAAACGAGCAATAATTTAAACAATAAATTTTGGAAGAATTAAGAGGCAAAAAACTCGAAAAGACACCCGAGGAAACTATTACCTTGAATCTATTTTGGGCTTTTGAAGAAAATAAGGTTGGCATATTGTATCGACAGTCTATGATTTTCTTGCATTACTATTTTTAATCAAGCATATACTCTTAATCAAGTAAATGCTACAAAAAGATTTTATAATTTTCTTATGTTTGTTTAAAACCCGTATAAAATCATTGTAAAACTAATCGACATTGTGTATTTGTATGTTTTTATTAGAAGTGAACTGATATTTTCTTCAAACAAATGAAAAAAAAAAGTAATATGCATATAAATCAATTTAAACAATATTTATAGGTATATATCAAATAAATAAAACAAAATCAAGGATCGTACGGATTAATTAAGTGTACGTAATAGGAGAGTGTTTTACTACTTTTTTAATATAACAATAATTTTTTTACTAATTCAAAAGATATATAAGGTTATATGTTAATTAGACATAACACATAAGTGTATTTTGCAATTACTAAATAGACATATATATATATATATATATATAAATATATATTTATATTTCAAAAAAATGGGGGGTGGGGGCAAGATACGCTTGCGTAATCCAATCTGAACATGTTGACTAGGAAAGCTTCGTAATACGTATACAATGTTGTTGTGCCTGTTAGACAGTAGTGGTAGTACACTATTGCATGAAACAGGCATGAATTGTGTTAATGCATGAAAATTGTATTCCTATGTATTAATATCATTATGTTGCACTTAAAAAGCAACTTGTACACATGCATTTTCAGCTTGCTTCTGAACTTATTCATATTTCTTTGCTCACAAACCTAACAAATATCTCGTTTTGCACGCAATTAACTAATAATAAAGCTTGTATATATAACAATTTCATTAACGCATACATAACATACATTTCTTTTTTGAAGCATCCTTGGTTGAAGAATCAATGAAGAATTTCAAGGTTACTTCTAAAACATCTCAATAATTTCCGTTTGAATTAATTGTCGTTGATAGTTGATACAACATTTTAGTTTAGTGGAGTCTATTGCATGAATATTGCTCTCTCTGTCTCTCTATTTTGCAATTTTCTTTTGCTTATTTTGAGTGTAATATTTGTTTCAGTAGTATTTCTTTGAGTGGTAATGACAAATTTATGCCTTTTCAGTTTTTCGCATTAATCTTTTTTCTTTTCTTTTTTTTTGATATTATGAGCCTTATTGGCTAATTATCTAGTTCAGAGAGTTTCCACATGAAATAAGAAACTAGATTGGTGACCCGAGAATTTTTTATCACTTAGTAGTCCAGTGTTATACATCCTCGTGATATGTTATTCGTTTTGTAGCTTGCGTTGTACATATCAAATGAGTCCTTATTGAATTAACTCTATTTTTACTAAAGTATGAGAGACTGTTTTTTCTTTATTTCCTTCTAATCGAATGTACTTTCCGGAGTATAAATCTATTGTCTCGAAATGCCTGGCAAAATTTTGCGAGGCGACAATCACTAAGTTAAACCTCACACAAAATCTGACAAAAAAGGTTTTGATTTCAATTCGTATTCACCCCAATTCGAATCACGTGATGGTGTAGTTTTGGTGCATTGATTTCGATTGAAATCGGGAGTTTGATATGTCGTTGGTGTTTAATTGAGTGAAGATGGAGCTGTAAAGGTAATATATTTATTTTAATCCTTGAATATTAGGATAAAATAATATATATTTTATATTTCTTGCATCTTAAGACTTACCATCATTTAATTAAATTAGACACAAAATTAATGCGTCCACAAATTGTGTTGAGTCATAATTTGGGCGCATACCCCGTGGAGTAGTAGGATCATTTGGACCGAACCACGTCAAAAACCTTGTGTTCTTTACTGTTTTCGTATAATTGTTACAACTGTCCACAATTGCAATGGTAAAACTGTTTTCAAATATTAAAGAACTAAAATCTCTATTGCTTTCGTATACGGTTATAATTATTTCTACTTATAACTGTATCCGTTTTACAAGTAATATGGATCCAAGATCTTACATGCCATGATTGTGAAGAAAGAATAAAAACTTGAAATAAAATTACGAATGAAAGAAGACAAAAGAGAAAAAAAGGAAAAATAATAAACGAATCCCCTGCCTCTCTCACCCTTCTCAGTTATTACAAACATAAATGATCAATTTACTTAGTAGGAATAAGATTAGTGGCGTATCCGGGAATTTCTTGTCGGGAGGCCTAAGCTTTTTCTAAACGAGCAATAATTTAAACAATAAATTTTGGAAGAATTAAGAGGCAAAAAACTCGAAAAGACACCCGAGGAAACTATTACCTTTAATCTATTTTAGGCTTTTGAAGAAAATAAGGTTGGCATATTGTATCGACAATCTATGATTTTCTTGCATTACTATTTTTAATCAAGCATATACTCTTAATCAAGTAAATGCTACAAAAAGATTTTATAATTTTCTTATGTTTGTTTAAAACCCGTATAAAATCATTGTAAAACTAATCGACATTGTGTATTTGTATGTTTTCAAAAGAAGTGACTTGATATTTTCTTCAAACAAATAAAAAAAAAAGTAATATGCATATAAATCAATTTAAACAATATTTATTAGGTATATATCAAATAAATAAAACAAAATCAAGGATCGTACTGATTAATTAAATGTACGTAATAGGAGAGTGTTTTACTACTTTTTTAAAATAACAATGATTTCTTTACTAATTCAAAAGATATATAAGGTTATATGTTAATTATACATAACACATAAGTGTATTTTGCAATTACTCAATAGACATATATATATATAAATATATATTTATATTTCAAAAAAATGGGGGGTGGGGGCAAGATACGCTTGCGTAATCCAATCTGAACATGTTGACTAGGAAATCTTCGTAATACGTATACAATGTTGTTGTGCCTGTTAGACAGTAGTGGTAGTACACTATTGCATGAAACAGGCATGAATTGTTTTAATGCATGAAAATTGTATTCCTATGTATTAATATCATTATGTTGCACTTAAAAAGCAAACTTGTACACCTGCATTTTCAGCTTGCTTCTGAACTTATTCATATTTCTTTGCTCACAAACCTAACAAATATCTCGTTTTGCACGCTATTAACTAATAATAAAGCTTGTATATATAACAATTTCATTAACGCGTACATAACATACATTTCTTTTTTGAAGCGTCCTTGGTTGAAGAATCAATGAAGAATTTCAAGGTTGCTTCTAAAACATCTCAGTAATTTCCGTTTGAATTAATTGTCGTTGATAGTTGATACAACATTTTAGTTTAGTGGAGTCTATTGCATGAATATTGCTCTCTCTGTCTCTCTATTTTGCAATTTTCTTTTGCTTATTTTGAGTGTAATATTTGTTTCAGTAGTATTTCTTTGAGTGGTAATGACAAATTTATGCTTTTTCAGTTTTTCGCATTAATCTTTTTTCTTTTCTTTTTTTTGATATTATGAGCCTTATTGGCTAATTATCTAGTTCAGAGAGTTTCCACAGGAAATAAGCAACTAGATTGGTGACCCGAGAATTTTTCATCACTTAGTAGTCCAGTGTTATACATCCTCGTGATATGTTATTCGTTTTGTAGCTTGCGTTGTACATATCAAATGAGTCCTTATTGAATTAACTCTATTTTTCACTAAAGTATGAGAGACTGTTTTTTCTTTATTTCCTTCTAATCGAATGTACTTTCCGGAGTATAAATCTATTGTCTCGAAATGCCTGGCAAAATTTTGCGAGGCGACAATCACTAAGTTAAACCTCACACAGAATCTGACAAAAAAGGTTTTGATTTCAATTCGTATTCACCCCAATTCGAATCACGTGATGGTGTAGTTTTGGTGCATTGATTTCGATTGAAATCGGGAGTTTGATATGTCGTTGGTGTTTAATTGAGTGAAGATGGAGCTGTAAAGGTAATATATTTATTTTAATCCTTGAATATTAGAATAAAATAATATATATTTTATATTTCTTGCATCTTAAGACTTACCATCATTTAATTAAATTAGACACAAAATTAATGCGTCCACAAATTGTGTTGAGTCATAATTTGGGCGCATACCCCGTGGAGTAGTAGGATCATTTGGACCGAACCACGTCAAAAACCTTGTGTTCTTTACTGTTTTCGTATAATTGTTACAACTGTCCACAATTGCAATGGTAAAACTGTTTTCAAATATTAAAGAACTAAAATCTCTATTGCTTTCGTATACGGTTATAATTATTTCTACTTATAACTGTATCCGTTTTACAAGTAATATGGATCCAAGATCTTACATGCCATGATTGTGAAGAAAGAATAAAAACTTGAAATAAAATTACGAATGAAAGAAGACAAAAGAGAAAAAAAGGAAAAATAATAAACGAATCCCCTGCCTCTCTCACCCTTCTCAGTTATTACAAACATAAATGATCAATTTACTTAGTAGGAATAAGATTAGTGGCGTATCCGGGAATTTCTTGTCGGGAGGCCTAAGCTTTTTCTAAACGAGCAATAATTTAAACAATAAATTTTGGAAGAATTAAGAGGCAAAAAACTCGAAAAGACACCCGAGGAAACTATTACCTTTAATCTATTTTAGGCTTTTGAAGAAAATAAGGTTGGCATATTGTATCGACAATCTATGATTTTCTTGCATTACTATTTTTAATCAAGCATATACTCTTAATCAAGTAAATGCTACAAAAAGATTTTATAATTTTCTTATGTTTGTTTAAAACCCGTATAAAATCATTGTAAAACTAATCGACATTGTGTATTTGTATGTTTTCAATAGAAGTGAACTGATATTTTCTTCAAACAAATAAAAAAAAAGTAATATGCATATAAATCAATTTAAACAATATTTATTAGGTATATATCAAATAAATAAAACAAAATCAAGGATCGTACTGATTAATTAAGTGTACGTAATAGGAGAGTGTTTTACTACTTTTTTAAAATAACAATGATTTCTTTACTAATTCAAAAGATATATAAGGTTATATGTTAATTAGACATAACACATAAGTGTATTTTGCAATTACTCAATAGACATATATATATATATATATATATAAATATATATTTATATTTCAAAAAAATGGGGGGTGGGGGCAAGATACGCTTGCGTAATCCAATCTGAACATGTTGACTAGGAAATCTTCGTAATACGTATACAATGTTGTTGTGCCTGTTAGACAGTAGTGGTAGTACACTATTGCATGAAACAGGCATGAATTGTGTTAATGCATGAAAATTGTATTCCTATGTATTAATATCATTATGTTGCACTTAAAAAGCAAACTTGTACACCTGCATTTTCAGCTTGCTTCTGAACTTATTCATATTTCTTTGCTCACAAACCTAACAAATATCTCGTTTTGCACGCTATTAACTAATAATAAAGCTTGTATATATAACAATTTCATTAACGCGTACATAACATACATTTCTTTTTTGAAGCGTCCTTGGTTGAAGAATCAATGAAGAATTTCAAGGTTGCTTCTAAAACATCTCAGTAATTTCCGTTTGAATTAATTGTCGTTGATAGTTGATACAACATTTTAGTTTAGTGGAGTCTATTGCATGAATATTGCTCTCTCTGTCTCTCTATTTTGCAATTTTCTTTTGCTTATTTTGAGTGTAATATTTGTTTCAGTAGTATTTCTTTGAGTGGTAATGACAAATTTATGCTTTTTCAGTTTTTCGCATTAATCTTTTTTCTTTTCTTTTTTTTGATATTATGAGCCTTATTGGCTAATTATCTAGTTCAGAGAGTTTCCACAGGAAATAAGCAACTAGATTGGTGACCCGAGAATTTTTCATCACTTAGTAGTCCAGTGTTATACATCCTCGTGATATGTTATTCGTTTTGTAGCTTGCGTTGTACATATCAAATGAGTCCTTATTGAATTAACTCTATTTTTCACTAAAGTATGAGAGACTGTTTTTTCTTTATTTCCTTCTAATCGAATGTACTTTCCGGAGTATAAATCTATTGTCTCGAAATGCCTGGCAAAATTTTGCGAGGCGACAATCACTAAGTTAAACCTCACACAGAATCTGACAAAAAAGGTTTTGATTTCAATTCGTATTCACCCCAATTCGAATCACGTGATGGTGTAGTTTTGGTGCATTGATTTCGATTGAAATCGGGAGTTTGATATGTCGTTGGTGTTTAATTGAGTGAAGATGGAGCTGTAAAGGTAATATATTTATTTTAATCCTTGAATATTAGAATAAAATAATATATATTTTATATTTCTTGCATCTTAAGACTTACCATCATTTAATTAAATTAGACACAAAATTAATGCGTCCACAAATTGTGTTGAGTCATAATTTGGGCGCATACCCCGTGGAGTAGTAGGATCATTTGGACCGAACCACGTCAAAAACCTTGTGTTCTTTACTGTTTTCGTATAATTGTTACAACTGTCCGTAATTGCAATGGTAAAACTGTTTTCAAATATTAAAGAACTAAAATCTCTATTGCTTTCGTATACGGTTATAATTGTTCCTACTTATAACTGTATCCGTTTTACAAGTAATATGGATCCAAGATCTTACATGCCATGATTGTGAAGAAAGAATAAAAACTTGAAATAAAATTACGAATGAAAGAAGACAAAAGAGAAAAAAAGGAAAAATAATAAACGAATCCCCTGCCTCTCTCACCCTTCTCAGTTATTACAAACATAAATGATCAATTTACTTAGTAGGAATAAGATTAGTGGCGTATCCGGGGATTTCTTGTCGGGAGGCCTAAGCTTTTTCTAAACGAGCAATAATTTAAACAATAAATTTTGGAAGAATTAAGAGGCAAAAAACTCGAAAAGACACCCGAGGAAACTATTACCTTGAATCTATTTTAGGCTTTTGAAGAAAATAAGGTTGGCATATTGTATCGACAATCTATGATTTTCTTGCATTACTATTTTTAATCAAGCATATACTCTTAATCAAGTAAATGCTACAAAAAGATTTTATAATTTTCTTATGTTTGTTGAAAACTCGTATAAAATCATTGTAAAACTAATCGACATTGTAGATGTGTATGTTTTGAATAGAAGTGAACTGATATTTTCTTCAAACAAATGAAAAAAAGTAATATGCATATAAATCAATTTAAACAATATTTATTAGGTATATATTAAATAAATAAAACAAAATCTAGGATCGTACGGATTAATTAAGTGTACGTAATAGGAGAGTGTTTTACTACTTTTTTAATATAACAATGATTTTTTTACTAATTCAAAAGATATATAAGGTTATATGTTAATTAGACATAACACATAAGTGTATTTTGCAATTACTCAATAGACATATATATATATATATATATATAAATATAAATATATATTTATATTTCAAAAAAATGGGAGGTGGGGGCAAGATACGCTTGCGTAATCCAATATGAACATGTTGACTAGGAAAGCTTCGTAATACGTATCCAATGTTGTTGTGCCTGTTAGACAGTAGTGGTAGTACACTATTGCATGAAACAGGCATGAATTGTGTTAATGCATGAAAATTGTATTCCTATGTATTAAACTTATTCATATTTCTTTGCTCACAAACCTAACAAATATTTCTTTGCTCACAAACCTAACATATTTCTTTCTGCATTTGATAATTGATTTCTTGAGAAAACTCTATTATTATACATCGCTGCTACTCAGTGATAGTACACTACACATATGAAATACAAGTAATTGAAAGCAATACTCCAAATTTGGACATGTCTCTTCCTCATTTGTCCTATTTTCTACCCTCCAAGTGATGGCTTTTCTGCTTCGCAGTGTTATTATAGATCTTCTTATTTATACAATTGTGATCGATGTAGAGTGATTGTGAGTCACATGATTCTAGAATGAGTACAAGAGGACTGTTGATTTCTTCTGGGTCTCAGAACATGGAGGGTACGAGTAGGGGATGTAATGATGTAAACTCTCTTCCTGTGAAGTTCAGATTCGAAGACCAAAGTTCCTAAACAGGTTGAGAAAACTGATTATGAGAAGGAGATGGATGAAATTTGAGCCGAGGCATCATTATACTGGGATATGGCTTATTATAACGGCTCTAAGGTAAGTAAATGAATTCCGCTCTCTCTTAACTCGCCTGTTGTAATTCCTTATCTATTATGACCAAGTTTCTCTATTTAGATGTATGTGGTAAATTAGCCAGGTTTCTTATACCCTGTTAACGACTTGTAGGTTGATGAAGATCATAAAGATAGCGCTGAAGATGTGAATGGCTTGGAGGTTCATGATCCTAAACATAACTCTGATCAAGAAATTCAAGATGCCCGGTGTGCTAGAGGGGAGCATGAGTCTGTCTTGCAAGTGATGTGGAATGATTGGTTTCTCACCAGAACCATAAGGCTCTTTGAGGGTGGAAAGAGATCCTTATATAGTTGGTATGATTTCAATATCTGGGATTTGATGTATTGATGATGTTTAATTTGTTATGATCTTGCTTTTCGATTCAGTTGATAAACTCGTGTATGATTTCAATATGTATTTGTGATTTGATGTATTGATGTTTGTTATGATCTTAGTTTTCGATTCAATGATATGATCATGACATGTGTATGATTCCTCCTCTTTGACATATGCCGAGTTCATGACAATGTCGCGCCGTTAAAATGATCCATGTTCTCAAGGATCGTTGCTTGTTCTTGAATCTAGGAAGGAGACTGATTCTTACTGGAGCAGTAGGTGCTTGTTCTTGAATCTAGGAAGGAGACTGATTCTTACTAGAGCAGTAGGTGTTTGGACGGATTCCTCGGAAGTCTTACATGGCTATAACCATCCTTATAATTGAAATGCCATCCCATGGAGCCACTAATGATAAAGTAGTTTCTGTTATAAAGTGGACCCTTCAGATATAGCGTAAAATATGGCAATAATTGAAATACGGAAAAATAAACGACTCACAGATTTTACGTGGAAAACCCCTAATTACTTTAGGGTGAAAAAACCACGGGCAAGGTAGAAGAACTTCACTATGAGTGTAAAATAGGAATTACAACACTCCGACTTTTACCATAGTAAAGTCGCACAAACTCTCTATTTTGCCTCACACTAACAATACTCTTAACCACTCTTTATATATTAATTATTGTTTAATTATATAAGAGAAAGAAAAATTAATTTTGGGATGAAGAGAAATGCAGTGGGAAGCCTGCTATTTATAGCCTCAAAGTTCCGACAATTCCAAGCTCAAACCGTGTTGCTTTATATTATTTTTCTCCAATCTGTTGGCACCGCTCATCCAAGTTCACTGAATTGAATTTTGCATGTTGGTATACCACATGCAATCACATGCAATCATTAAGCTTTAGCAAATAAAATAATCACCGCCATCAATCTCCCACTTGAAGATTTGATTAGGGACTAATCAGATCTTCACACCATTCTTTCTACCTCGCCATTCATGTTGCTTACGTTTCCACCACACCACACGAGGACCGACACTGAACGAACTTGTCAGCATTAACACTCTTCGTCAAAAAATCAGCTATGTTATCTTTCGTGTGAATCTTCTGCACATTCACCGTACCCTCCTCGACTTTCTCACGAACAAAGTGATACTGCACCCGAATATGCTTTGTCTTGGAATGAAACGATGGATCTAGTTTGTGCCCGAGTTCCTCCAGAACCATTTTCAACCAAATCGCCTCTTTACTGGCTTGCGTAGCTGCCACGTACTCAGCCTCCGTTGTTGACGTCGCAACAACTGACTGTAACTTCGAAATCCAGCTTACTGCCCCTCTAGCAAGAGTAAACACATATCATGTCGTGGATTTGCTTTTATCAAGATCACCTGCATAATCAGAATCAACATAACCCCTGACTATATAACTCGATCCTCCGTAACATAATGCAACATCTTAGGTTCTTTGAATGTATCTCAGAACCCTCTTCACTGTATTCCAATGCTCTCTTCTAGGATCCGCCATGTATCGACTAACCACTCCCACTGCATGTGCAATGTCTGGTCTAGTACAGATCATAGCAAACATTAGACTTCCCACTGCTGATGCATACGGTACTCGAGACATCTCCCTCCTCTTTTCATCATTGCTAGGACACATACTTGAGGATAATTTGAAATTAATAGGAAGAGGGGTAGAGATTGGCTTACAATTTTTCATACTGAACCGCTGCAAAATCTTCATCACATAGTTCTTCTGAGAAAGCCAAATCTTCCTGCTATTTTTGTCTCAGTGGATTTGCATCCCTAGAATCTTGTTTGCTGGTCCTAAGTCCTTCATTTCAAATTCCCTAGCTAGTTCAGCCTTCAGTTCTTCAATACGAGCTTTGTTGGGGCCTGAACCAACATGTCGTCAACATACAACAGCAGAATAACAAAGTCATCACATGATCTCTTGAAATATGCACAAGGATCTGCATTCAATCTGTTGTATCCAATGATCATTATGAATGAATCAAATCTTTTGTACCAACACCTCGGCGCCTGTTTGAGACCGTACAAAGATTTGGTCAACCTGCAAACCAAGTTCTCTTTTCCTTCTTCTATAAATCCTTCTGGTTGGAGCATATAAATCTCTTCTTCAAGATCACCATGAAGAAAAGCTGCCTTTACATCTAATTGTTCGAGATGTAAATCAAATGTAGCGCACATCACCAAAACCACCCACACGGTTGTCATTCGGACCACCGGGGAAAATATTTCGTTGAAATCAATCCCCTCCTTCTGAGCATATCCTTTCACCACCAATCGTGCACGATACCTCTCCACTTGGTCATCACTGTTACGTTTGATTTTGTACACCCATTTGTTTCCAATGGGTTTCCTCCCTCGTGCTAGAGACACAAGTTCCCATGTCTTATTCTTATGGAGCGCTTCAATTTCCTCCTGCATTGCTGCCATCCACTGAGCTGCATCTGAACTACTCATTGCTTCTTGGAGAGTTGATGGCCCCCGTCCTCAGTTAAAAGACAATATGTAATATTGTTCTCCATAGAAAAGTCTGAGTGCCAGCCTGGTGGTCTCCTGACACGTGTCGATCGACGTATCCCCGGGACTCCAGACTCCGTTGTCTCCTCAGGTTCATGCTCTGGTTCAGCAGGACCGTCCTGCTCAGCATCCTTCTCGACTACCATTGTCGTAGTTTCTTGATCTTCACTTGCACTGCTATCATTTCCTTTCTTATCTTGCGTGAAGATAACATCCCTGCTTACAACGATCTTGTGGGCAGTGGTATCCCACAAGCGATACCCCTTCACTCCTTTAGCATACCCTAAGAACAAACACTTCCTGGATTTTGGATCCAGCTTCGTTTTCTCTTGAGTATTGAACATAACATAAGTGTGACTCCCAAATACATGGAGATTAGAATAATCAACTGGTTTACCTGTCCACACCTCCATCGGTGTTTTCAGCCTCAGTGCTATTGACGGAGGCCGGTTCACCACATAACAGGTAGTATTGACTGTTTGCGCCCAGAACGACTTTTCTAAGCTTGCAGCCTGCATCATGGCTCTTGTTTTTTCCAACAAGGTCATGTTCATCCATTCTGCTGCGGAGTGTACGCCGTAGTAAATTGCCTCTTAATCCCAGCATCTTTACAGAAGTCTTCAAACTCCTTACCAGTATATTCTCCTCCATTGCCAGATCTCAGGCACTTGATCTTTTTCCCAGATTCAAGTTCCATCTGCGCTTTGTACGTCTTGAACACCGAGAACACCTCTGCCTTACTCTTGATCATGAACACCCAACATCTCCTGGAATAATCATCTATAAAAGACACAAAATACTTTGCACCTCCCAGTGATAGTAATGGTGCTTGCCACACGTCAGAGTGAATCAATTCTAGAATGACTTTACTTCTAGAATCTAAACTAGAAAACTTTATACGATGTTGCTTGCCAACAACACAATGCTCACAAAAAGCTAAAGATACCTTTGTGAGGCCCGGAAGTAGTTTCTTCTCTGCAAGAACCTTCATGCCTTGTTCCGACATATGCCCGAGTCGTTGATGCCAAATCATTGATGATTTCTCAATCGACTCAGATGAAGCCACTGACGCTTCTCCCACTTGCAGAGCCTTCCCCTGTACCATGTATAAGTTTCCGGCAATCTTGTCCGCCTTCATTAGTACAAGCGCGCCCCTTTTAACTTTCATGATCTTGTTTCGCGACCTAATCTCACAACCAAGATCATCCAGTTGTCCATGAGACAACAAATTCTTGCATAATCCCTCCACGTGTCGGACATCTCGAATGGTCCGAACAATCCCGTCATGCATCTCCAGCTTGATCGTACCGATAACAACAACTTTCAAAGGTTCATTTTTACAGCTATACACAGATCCTCCAGCGATTGGTGTATACTCATGAAACCACTCCCTCCGGGGAGTCATATGAAAACTAGCTCCTGAATCAATAAGTCATACATCATCGAAGCCACGCATACCTCGAATAGTTGTTGCTGCTTCACAGCATAGTACATCACCATCATCTGAAGTGCTAGCAACGTTCCCCTGAGGATCAGAACTCTTCTTGTTTGAATCCTTAAGATTCCAACAGTCTTTCTTCAAGTGACCTTTCTTGCCACAGTGCCAACAACTGCCCTTGGTCCTTGACTTGGATCTCCCCTGTTTCTTACTCCCACTTACACCGTGCTCCGCCGTTCTTCCTCTGGTCACCGACAAGGCATCTGCTTGTTGCGTACTTGCCTCCCTGTCTTCTATGTTCTTGCGCCGACTCTCTTCTTCCAGAATAGCGGCTACAATTTCGTCGAAGACCAAAAAATCCGTGAGGACATTATTTGTTAAGTTGATGACAAGTTGGTCATAAGAACCGGGCAGACTTTGCAGCAGAATTTCAGCACGTTCAACCACTTCTATTTTATGACTCAACGACGTCAGTTGAGAAAATAGAGTATTTAAAACATTGAGGTGCTCAGTTACCTGGGTAGATTCCGCCATCCTCAGTGTGTACAATTTCCGTTTAAGGAAAATTTTGTTGTGTAGGGACTTCGCCTCAATCAGTTTGTTGAGATGATCCCATATCTCCTTAGTTGTCCTCTTCTCCTCAACGCTTGACAACACGCCATCACCTAACACGAGGTGAATATTTGCGATTGCGTTGTTGTCCATCTCGTTCTACTTTATATCATCTGTAAGCTCCACCGGCCTGTCGCCGATCGCAGCGAGACACCCATCTTTTCGCAAGATGGCCTTAATCTTCAGCTTCCACAACGAGAAATTACTCCCGTTGAATTTCTCGATCTCGAATTTCGCCGTCATTGCTTCTATCACGTACCACTGTTACTAAAAAATAATTTCAGCCCGACACCCACAGATATCATCGAGACCCCGGATATGAACCGAGGCTCTGATACCACTTGTTATAAAGTGGACCCTTCGGATAGAGCGTAAAATATGGCAATAATTGAAATACGGAAAAATAAACGACTCACAGATTTTACGTGGAAAACCCCTAATTACTTTAGGGTGAAAACCCACGGGCAAGGTAGAAGAACTTCACTATGAGTGTAAAATAGGAATTACAACACTCCGACTTTTACCGTAGTAAAGTCGCACAAACTCTCTATTTTGCCTCACACTAACAAAACTCCTAACCACTCTTTATATATTAATTCTTGTTTAATTATATAAGAGAAAGAAAGATTAATTTTGGGATGAAGAGAAATGCAGTGGGAAGCCTGCTATTTATAGCCTCAAAGTTCCGACAATTCCAAGGTCAAACCGTGTTGCTTTATATTATTTTTCTCCAATCTGTTGGCACCGCTCATCCAAGTTCATTGAATTGAATTTTGCATGTTGGTATACCACATGCAAGCACATGCAATCATTAAGCATTAGCAAATAAAATAATCACCGCCATCAGTTTCTCCATCTTGAAGAGACTTGCTGGTGGTTCTTGATTTGTTAATCCAATGTGCTACTATGATTTTCCTCAAGCTGGCCATAGATAAGGTTGTTAACTGAAATGCAATTTCCTCTCCTTTTTCATCCTGACCAGGATTTTCTCAAATAGCTAGAAGTCAATTGCCTGTCCCTTTAGTCAAACAACTGAGGATCAAATGAATGCTTTCAACATCTAGAACCTTGAATACCTTTCGGTATTTGCTTTGGAGATTCTTATCTAAATATATAGCTTATTATATATTCATACGCTATATGAAAAATATATTACCATAAAAGCTACATAAACCTGTATATATCATCTACAATGAAATATATGTGTGTACATTGATATGGTATAATGTCTCATGTCGAAGAAAAGCCACGATGGCACGAAATTGACCGGTGTGTGTCGAGAAGGCTTAGAGGTAAAGCTACCTTAGCAGTATTTCGGTCACCATTATATCTATATAGATAATTAGACATTGAGTAATATGTCATTGGAAAGCCACATGAGTCTAGGTCGCAACGCAACAAGCGGAATGCGATTCGGAGGTACATAGAGAAAGTTATGCTCAAAATAGTAAAGTTGCGCAGAGCACATCGAATTTGCACAATTCGATGCGGATTGAGCACATCGAATTTGTACAATTCGATGCGGTCCTAAAATGACCTTTAAGCCCCTCTAATCATGCCTATATATACCCCCTCACTCCTCACAAGTAGGGGGACCCGACGGAGATGTCACGCATCGAATCCAAGTCGATTCGATGCGCGCATCGAACCAAGTAGGTTCGATGCGCAATCTATCATGCCTCGAATTCACCTTATTCGACATGGACGCATCGAATCAAGCCAATTAGATGCGTCCTAAGATCGAAGCCTTACATGCCTGGAAATCCACGTGAGTCAGGGTTCTGAATCAAGAAGCGGAATGAGGTTTCGATCATCCGTTAGGGAGATATGATCGAAACCGTGAAGTCGCGCACAGCGCATCGAATTCACCCAGTTCGACATGGAGGCATCGAATTCAATGCGCACGCATCGAACCAAGTCAATTCGATGCACATTCCTAGAAAGCCACGTGAGTCAGGGTTCTGAATCAAGAAACGGAATGAGGTTTCGATCATCCGTTAGGGAGATATGATCGAAACCGTGAAGTCGCGCACAGCGCATCGAATTCACCCAGTTCGACATGGAGACATCGAATTCGATGCGCACGCATCGAACCAAGCCAATTCGATGCACATGTCCAGAAAGCTACATAAGTCGGGGTCCGTAATCAAGAAGCGGATCGAGGTTTCGATCATCCTACAAGGAGATATGATCGAAACCGTGAAGTCACGCCAATGCTGAAACAGGTGAACCAGGCAGCCCAACCAGGGGTTGACCTAATAGAAGCCGCACAAAAGAGACAAATGAACTACGTTCGGCTTGATTCCCTTAATGGGATACGTAGGCAGCTTGGCAAGTTCCCAAGTTCAGTCCGATATCATAAGAACCTAATGCCCGCAAGTCAACAGTCAAAGAGTACCAAATCTCTCATGTTCGACTGTTCCCTCAACTTGGCCATTTAGGGATTATTTCCTGTAACCTTATATTTCTCTATGTGTAATAGGTGTTCCGGACCAAGCTAGTCCATTTACTGTAATAGGATAGCATTATTTTGGTTAAGTCAGGCCCCACTGTATCGATTTCTCGGTGTATTGTAACATAGACGAAATAAGACCAAAATATTGGCGCCGTCTGTGGGAACACCATTTCGCTTACGCTAAAGTGTCTGTTTAGGTGGAATGACCAAGAAAGGGAATGGACCAATGGGAAAAGAACCGTGAAGAATCCCAGTAACTATATCGAGATCAGGAATCAACTACTGAGTTGACAATATGGAATTCGGCCCCAAGCAAACAAGAAGTGGTGCTAAGAGCAATAAACAAATCCGCAATTCAACCAAGAAAACTAACATTGTCGGAGAGAGATTAGGGATTCTTCAATCTCAATCCTACACGGACAAACGATTACGCCGGAATAGTGTCAAGATTTGTCTTACCTTAATGTGATATCGAAGAATCTCACTCTTATGTGGTATCGAAGGTCGGATTGCATTGATTATCAGACCAAGCAGGAACCAGCAGGGCCACCACCACATGGATACTACATACAGATGGATTTGCCACCAGTTATGGAGAAGGGGTTGGGATTCACCACTTATCTCCAGGTAGCAGAAAATTCAAATTCGCCATTAATGTGAATTACATGGTGACCAACAATGAGGCCGAGTATGAAGCGGTTATATCATAAATTACATTGGCGTTGGGGCTAAATGTTGAACATTTGGACAATGGCACGCAATTCATTGTCGAATGGACAAATGAAATCCACCAACAAGACATTGAAAAATTATCTCGAGAGGAGGATGAGAGACAGAGAAAAAACCTGGCCAGAGGAACTTCAAGGAATATTATGGGCACATAGGACAACTACAAGAACATCGACAATTCATTTACGTCAGATGGATCTTGATATAACATGCATAACAAGAGAAGATGCGTACCAACGCACTGTAGCATTTAAAAGCAGCAATGGCTGAAAGTAACGACAAAATAATTCAATTCTCAAATTTTTAGGTAGGAGATTTGGTCCTGAGAGGCATTGCGCCAAAATAGCATATCGGGAAGCTCGAACCGAATTGGAAGGGGCCTTTCAAAATCTTACAAGCAAGTTCGCGGGGATGCAATTACTTGGAGACTATGCAGGGTGTTCAACAAAAGCGTTCGTGGAATGTACAACATCTTAAACGTTACTATGCATAGGAGTAAAAAAAATAAAAAAAAAAATCGGCGGCTAAATAATTGTATGAGCTGCGAAGGCTTGAGTCCCATGCAAATACTGGGAAGCGTAGACCCCTCGGTAAGAAACTGAGCCCAACTTTTTCCAAATTATTAAATGTATCTATCTACGTGAACGACGCAGGTGGAGTCTTATAGAAATGATGCTAAAAATCCCAAATGAGGAACCAAAGTTCAGCAACGAGACAAACACAAGAACATGACGTTGGGGTAAGAAGGCCCAAAGTGGTCCACCCACGCGTGTCAGAAGGAAGAACATGACGTTGGGGTAAGAAGGCCCAAAGTGGTCCACCCACGCGTGTCAGAAGGAAGAACATGACGTTGGGGTAAGAAGGCCCAAAGTGGTCCACCCACGCGTGCCAGAAGGAAGAACATGACGTTGGGGTAAGAAGGCCCAAAGTGGTCCACCCACGCGTGTCAGAAAGAAGAACATGACGTTGGGATAAGAAGGCCCAAAGTGGTCCACCCACGCGTGCCAGAAGGAAGAACATGACGGAGGGGTAAGAAGGACCAAAGTGGTCCACCCCCACATGCAAGAAGAAAGAACATGGCAGAGGGATAAGAAGGCCCAAAGTGGTCCACCCCCGCATGCAAGAACGGCGAGATAAAGGCCCAAATGATCCGATCTCTCAGGTAAAACATGAATGCCCTAACGAAAATAATAACAGCCCAAAGTGCTCATATTTTTCATGGAAAGCACAATCATAATATTAGATATGCACCATGACATCAAAAACCATTATTGTACATCAAATAAATACTAAATCAACGACAAGCAAATGAATGAGATAACATACTTGGGAATGCATTAGGAAGAAACATTATGCGAGTAAAACGTATATCAAAGATTATGATATCAAACAGTAACATCAGTCTTATACAAAAACCACGGCGAAAAATTTACAAATATTCTATACAAAACAAAAGGCCTAATATCGTCAAAATAATGTAACCTAAATACTGCTAATCACTCGAAAACTGGGGGGACTCCTGACGAATGATCGCACCCACCGAACGAGCGAAATTGGCACAATTTCCTGGAATCTGATCCTATGCGGTACGTCAAACGTATCCAGATTGGCACCAAGAATGTCCACACAAAGCTGCACGGTGCAAACCTACCCGAAATGGTACGAAGCAAACTTGTCCAAAGCAATACCAAAAGCATCAGCCCGACAAGATAAACGTAAACCTAAAATTTCAAAAATGAAATAATGGCCCGAAGTGGTCAGATGAATAAATGGAATATATCGAAAATAGACATCAGTCCATCATGGTCTGAAACATATTAGACATCGCAAAGGATAGACATTCGCTAGTAGAAGCATGATGCAAACAACATATCCATATGCCTGAAAGGCTGGATATGGCAATAGACTTCACGTGGTAAATCAGTTACATCTATCCAGCATGATACGATGCAAATCCACCCAAAACAACACAATAAACATCTAATTATAACAATACAATGAGAACGTGTCCAAAGCAGCACCATGTCAGCTACCCAGCTTAATACGATGAAAATCTATCCAAATGAGTGCATATTTAGACTACTATAAAAGGATTATCATCTTAAGAGGTGCAGATATCCATTCGTTGAATTAGTCGTCAACGTCGAAGAGCAATAACATGTGACAGCACAAAGTTCCGTAAACAGAACACGAGAAATCATTGAGCAAGAATGCAACAAAATACACGAATAAATGCGACACAATGTCCAGATAGACAAAGATCTCTACCAAGCGTAAACTCCAAGATCAATGTAGGAAGCTTGAGAAACTTAGCACTAGATCGCTTTAGATCCATCACTTATATATCATTTCTATCATAATCGAAGGTCTCCATTGAGACGATCTCTCGCTCGATCGAGGTGCTTAGCAACATAATCTACGTGTTATCTAAGTTGTCTATCTCTCAAAGACAACAACGATTAATTCAAAAGATAACTGCAAAATCATATTGGGCAAATAAACGTCGTACTTCGCACAATCCAGCAACGCCAATGCAGCAATTGGGACGCACCAATCAAAAATATCAAAAAACCTATACCCGAGTGAGGCCATAATCCTCAAAGCGCAAATCATACAAGGTTAAGCAACGATGGCGGCACTGTCTCAAAAATGCAGTAGAAGCATAATCACGCATTGCGAAATTATTTGCATAAAAATAACACCATCCATGATCTAAAGGAGACCAGCGATGAGAAAGAAACGGGATCGACACTCTGTCTCAAATGACAAGTGCTAACCATTAAATCCCTAAAAACAAAGCAACGAGATGAGGAAGTTTATCTCAACAGACAACTGTCTATGAAAAATCTAATGAAATTGATTACGCCGACATAACAAATGTCCGATGCGGCAGAAAGAAATGAAACACGCGCGATACCCCACGATGCAATATGGTATATGAATTGCCAAAATTAAAGTAAATTTCGAAAGCGCTAACAACAAGTTCCGCAAAAATAAAGACAAAGGGGATATACACTCTGCCCACAAGTGGCAAGTGCACCCAAAGAAATCCTGCAGGATGGAAAACCTCAAAACAATGATATGAACATTGAACTAACTTAGCAAAAGATGTCATAGCAACTCTGCAACATGACGTGGCATTGAGTTGACAAGTAACATCGAAATAGAAAAAAATGTTGCTGAAAGAAAATAACCGCAAAAAAGAAAGTAGTATAGACCCATTGAAAATCAATGTTCAAAGCATCATGGTGATGCAACGCCAAAATAGACATAACAAATTGTTCATTAGAGCAGACCCGTTAGAGTGTCAATTGAATCCAAACGCATTCGATCGATAGTAATCGTCCAAATTTCAATTTTTTAACAACCTTCAAAATCAAATTAGGTTGAGACTGCGCAGTGACGATCGAATTCCATCCATTGGAAGCATGCCATAAGTAATACTAATCAAATTCTGAGATATGGTAAAGTAACACTACCGATTCGTTTTCGCTTCAAACATAAAATGACTATCAAATAGTCTTAGTATGAATGATCTAGAGATTCATCAGATTCGATCTAGCATTGATATAACAGCTCAGATTCGCCCTATCATGTAAAGCCTTCGCCCTCAATGGAAGCAATGCACTCCATAAAGTCTCACGACTATGGGTAAAGATCTAAACCAAACATAACTGCAAAATCAGTGCACAACACCGAGGCATTTTCAGCTTGCTTCTGAACTTATTCATATTTCTTTGCTCACAAACCTAACAAATATCTCGTTTTGCACGCTATTAACTAATAATAAAGCTTGTATATATAACAATTTCATTAACGCATACATAACATACATTTCTTTTTTGAAGCGTCCTTGGTTGAAGAATCAATGAAGAATTTCAAGGTTGCTTCTAAAACATCTCAGTAATTTCCGTTTGAATTAATTGTCGTTGATAGTTGATACAACATTTTAGTTTAGTGGAGTCTATTGCATGAATATTGCTCTCTCTGTCTCTCTATTTTGCAATTTTCTTTTGCTTATTTTGAGTGTAATATTTGTTTCAGTAGTATTTCTTTGAGTGGTAATGACAAATTTATGCTTTTTCAGTTTTTCGTATTAATCTTTTTTCTTTTATTTTTTTTGATATTATGAGCCTTATTGGCTAATTATCTAGTTCAGAGAGTTTCCACAGGAAATAAGCAACTAGATTGGTGACCCGAGAATTTTTCATCACTTAGTAGTCCAGTGTTATACATCCTCGTGATATGTTATTCGTTTTGTAGCTTGCGTTGTACATATCAAATGAGTCCTTATTGAATTAACTCTATTTTTCACTAAAGTATGAGAGACTGTTTTTTCTTTATTTCCTTCTAATCGAATGTACTTTCCGAAGTATAAATCTATTGTCTCGAAATGCCTGGCAAAATTTTGCGAGGCGACAATCACTAAGTTAAACCTCACACAGAATCTGACAAAAAAGGTTTTGATTTCAATTCGTATTCACCCCAATTCGAATCACGTGATGGTGTAGTTTTGGTGCATTGATTTCGATTGAAATCGGGAGTTTGATATGTCGTTGGTGTTTAATTGAGTGAAGATGGAGCTGTAAAGGTAATATATTTATTTTAATCCTTGAATATTAGGATAAAATAATATATATTTTATATTTCTTGCATCTTAAGACTTACCATCATTTAATTAAATTAGACACAAAATTAATGCGTCCACAAATTGTGTTGAGTCATAATTTGGGCGCATACCCCGTGGAGTAGTAGGATCATTTGGACCGAACCACGTCAAAAACCTTGTGTTCTTTACTGTTTTCGTATAATTGTTACAACTGTCCACAATTGCAATGGTAAAATTGTTTTCAAATATTAAAGAACTAAAATCTCTATTGCTTTCGTATACGGTTATAATTGTTCCTACTTATAACTGTATCCGTTTTACAAGTAATATGGATCCAAGATCTTACATGCCATGATTGTGAAGAAAGAATAAAAACTTGAAATAAAATTACGAATGAAAGAAGACAAAAGAGAAAAAAAGGAAAAATAATAAACGAATCCCCTGCCTCTCTCACCCTTCTCAGTTATTACAAACATAAATGATCAATTTACTTAGTAGGAATAAGATTAGTGGCGTATCCGGGAATTTCTTGTCGGGAGGCCTAAGCTTTTTCTAAACGAGCAATAATTTAAACAATAAATTTTGGAAGAATTAAGAGGCAAAAAACTCGAAAAGACACCCGAGGAAACTATTACCTTGAATCTATTTTAGGCTTTTGAAGAAAATAAGGTTGGCATATTGTATCGACAATCTATGATTTTCTTGCATTACTATTTTTAATCAAACATATACTCTTAATCAAGTAAATGCTACAAAAAGATTTTATAATTTTCTTATGTTTGTTTAAAACCCGTATAAAATCATTGTAAAACTAATCGACATTGTGTATTTGTATGTTTTTAATAGAAGTGAACTGATATTTTCTTCAAACAAATGAAAAAAAAAAGTAATATGCATATAAATCAATTTAAACAATATTTATTAGGTATATATCAAATAAATAAAACAAAATCAAGGATCGTACGGATTAATTAAGTGTACGTAATAGGAGAGTGTTTTACTACTTTTTTAATATAACAATGATTTTTTTACTAATTCAAAAGATATATAAGGTTATATGTTAATTAGACATAACACATAAGTGTATTTTGCAATTACTCAATAGACATATATATATATATATATATATATATTTATATTTCAAAAAAATGGGGGGTGGGGGCAAGATACGCTTGCATAATCCAATCTGAACATGTTGACTAGGAAAGCTTCGTAATACGTATACAATGTTGTTGTGCCTGTTAGACAGTAGTGGTAGTACATTATTGCATGAAACAGGCATGAATTGTGTTAATGCATGAAAATTGTATTCCTATGTATTAATATCATTATGTTGCACTTAAAAAGCAAACTTGTACACCTGCATTTTCAGCTTGCTACTGAACTTATTCATATTTCTTTGCTCACAAACCTAACAAATATCTCGTTTTGCACGCTATTAACTAATAATAAAGCTTGTATATATAACAATTTCATTAACGCATACATAACATACATTTCTTTTTTGAAGCATCCTTGGTTGAAGAATCAATGAAGAATTTCATGGTTGCTTCTAAAACATCTCACTAATTTCCGTTTAAATTAATTGTCGTTGATAGTTGATACAACATTTTAGTTTAGTGGAGTCTATTGCATGAATATTGCTCTCTCTGTCTCTCTATTTTGCAATTTTCTTTTGCTTATTTTGAGTGTAATATTTGTTTCAGTAGTATTTCTTTGAGTGGTAATGACAAATTTATGCTTTTTCAGTTTTTCGCATTAATCTTTTTTCTTTTCTTTTTTTTTATATTATGAGCCTTATTGGCTAATTATCTAGTTCAGAGAGTTTCCACAGGAAATAAGCAACTAGATTGGTGACCCGGGAATTTTTCATCACTTAGTAGTCCTGTGTTATACATCCTCGTGATATGTTATTCGTTTTGTAGCTTGCGTTGTACATATCAAATGAGTCCTTATTGAATTAACTCTATTTTTCACTAAAGTATGAGAGACTGTTTTTTCTTTATTTCCTTCTAATCGAATGTACTTTCCGGAGTATTAATCTATTGTCTCGAAATGCCTGGCAAAATTTTGCGAGGCGACAATCACTAAGTTAAACCTCACACAAAATCTGACAAAAAAGGTTTTGATTTCAATTCGTATTCACCCCAATTCGAATCACGTGATGGTGTAGTTTTGGTGCATTGATTTCGATTGAAATCGGGAGTTTGATATGTCGTTGGTGTTTAATTGAGTGAAGATGGAGCTGTAAAGGTAATATATTTATTTTAAGCCTTGAATATTAGGATAAAATAATATATATATTTTATATTTCTTGCATCTTAAGACTTACTATCATTTAATTAAATTAGACACAAAATTAATGCGTCCACAAATTATGTTGAGTCATAATTTGGGCGCATACCCCGTGGAGTAGTAGGATCATTTGGACCGAACCACGTCAAAAACCTTGTGTTCTTTACTGTTTTCGTATAATTGTTACAACTGTCCACAATTGCAATGGTAAAACTGTTTTCAAATATTAAAGAACTAAAATCTCTATTGCTTTCGTATACGGTTATAATTGTTCCTACTTATAACTGTATCCGTTTTACAAGTAATATGGATCCAAGATCTTACATGCCATGATTGTGAAGAAAGAATAAAAACTTGAAATAAAATTACGAAGAAAGGTATGAAAGAAGCCAAAAGAGAAAAAAAGGAAAAATAATAAACGAATCCCCTGCCTCTCTCACCCTTCTCAGTTATTACAAACATAAATGATCAATTTACTTAGTAGGAATAAGATTAGTGGCGTATCCGGGAATTTCTTGTCGGGAGGCCTAAGCTTTTTCTAAACGAGCAATAATTTAAACAATAAATTTTGGAAGAATTAAGAGGCAAAAAACTCGAAAAGACACCCGAGGAAACTATTGCCTTGAATCTATTTTAGGCTTTTGAAGAAAATAAGGTTGGCATATTGTATCGACAATCTATGATTTTCTTGCATTACTATTTTTAATCAAGCATATACTCTTAATCAAGTAAATGCTACAAAAAGATTTTATAATTTTCTTATGTTTGTTTAAAACCCGTATAAAATCATTGTAAAACTAATCGACATTGTGTATTTGTATGTTTTTATTAGAAGTGAACTGATATTTTCTTCAAACAAATGAAAAAAAAAGTAATATGCATATAAATCAATTTAAACAATATTTATAGGTATATATCAAATAAATAAAACAAAATCAAGGATCGTACGGATTAATTAAGTGTACGTAATAGGAGAGTGTTTTACTACTTTTTTAATATAACAATAATTTTTTTACTAATTCAAAAGATATATAAGGTTATATGTTAATTAGACATAACACATAAGTGTATTTTGCAATTACTAAATAGACATATATATATATATATATAAATATATATTTATATTTCAAAAAAATGGGGGGTGGGGGCAAGATACGCTTGCGTAATCCAATCTGAACATGTTGACTAGGAAAGCTTCGTAATACGTATACAATGTTGTTGTGCCTGTTAGACAGTAGTGGTAGTACACTATTGCATGAAACAGGCATGAATTGTGTTAATGCATGAAAATTGTATTCCTATGTATTAATATCATTATGTTGCACTTAAAAAGCAACTTGTACACCTGCATTTTCAGCTTGCTTCTGAACTTATTCATATTTCTTTGCTCACAAACCTAACAAATATCTCGTTTTGCACGCAATTAACTAATAATAAAGCTTGTATATATAACAATTTCATTAACGCATACATAACATACATTTCTTTTTTGAAGCATCCTTGGTTGAAGAATCAATGAAGAATTTCAAGGTTACTTCTAAAACATCTCAATAATTTCCGTTTGAATTAATTGTCGTTGATAGTTGATACAACATTTTAGTTTAGTGGAGGCTATTGCATGAATATTGCTCTCTCTGTCTCTCTATTTTGCAATTTTCTTTTGCTTATTTTGAGTGTAATATTTGTTTCAGTAGTATTTCTTTGAGTGGTAATGACAAATTTATGCCTTTTCAGTTTTTCGCATTAATCTTTTTTCTTTTCTTTTTTTTGATATTATGAGCCTTATTGGCTAATTATCTAGTTCAGAGAGTTTCCACATGAAATAAGAAACTAGATTGGTGACCCGAGAATTTTTTATCACTTAGTAGTCCAGTGTTATACATCCTCGTGATATGTTATTCGTTTTGTAGCTTGCGTTGTACATATCAAATGAGTCCTTATTGAATTAACTCTATTTTTACTAAAGTATGAGAGACTGTTTTTTCTTTATTTCCTTCTAATCGAATGTACTTTCCGGAGTATAAATCTATTGTCTCGAAATGCCTGGCAAAATTTTGCGAGGCGACAATCACTAAGTTAAACCTCACACAAAATCTGACAAAAAAGGTTTTGATTTCAATTCGTATTCACCCCAATTCGAATCACGTGATGGTGTAGTTTTGGTGCATTGATTTCGATTGAAATCGGGAGTTTGATATGTCGTTGGTGTTTAATTGAGTGAAGATGGAGCTGTAAAGGTAATATATTTATTTTAATCCTTGAATATTAGGATAAAATAATATATATTTTATATTTCTTGCATCTTAAGACTTACCATCATTTAATTAAATTAGACACAAAATTAATGCGTCCACAAATTGTGTTGAGTCATAATTTGGGCGCATACCCCGTGGAGTAGTAGGATCATTTGGACCGAACCACGTCAAAAACCTTGTGTTCTTTACTGTTTTCGTATAATTGTTACAACTGTCCACAATTGCAATGGTAAAATTGTTTTCAAATATTAAAGAACTAAAATCTCTATTGCTTTCGTATACGGTTATAATTGTTTCTACTTATAACTGTATCCGTTTTACAAGTAATATGGATCCAAGATCTTACATGCCATGATTGTGAAGAAAGAATAAAAACTTGAAATAAAATTACGAATGAAAGAAGACAAAAGAGAAAAAAAGGAAAAATAATAAACGAATCCCCTGCCTCTCTCACCCTTCTCAGTTATTACAAACATAAATGATCAATTTACTTAGTAGGAATAAGATTAGTCGCGTATCCGGGAATTTCTTGTCGGGAGGCCTAAGCTTTTTCTAAACGAGCAATAATTTAAACAATAAATTTTGGAAGAATTAAGAGGCAAAAAACTCGAAAAGACACCCGAGGAAACTATTACCTTGAATCTATTTTAGGCTTTTGAAGAAAATAAGGTTGGCATATTGTATCGACAATCTATGATTTTCTTGCATTACTATTTTTAATCAAGCATATACTCTTAATCAAGTAAATGCTACAAAAAGATTTTATAATTTTCTTATGTTTGTTTAAAACCCGTATAAAATCATTGTAAAACTAATCGACATTGTGTATTTGTATGTTTTCAATAGAAGTGAACTGATATTTTCTTCAAACAAATGAAAAAAAAAGTAATATGCATATAAATCAATTTAAACAATATTTATTAGGTATATATCAAATAAATAAAACAAAATCAAGGATCGTACTGATTAATTAAGTGTACGTAATAGGAGAGTGTTTTACTACTTTTTTAAAATAACAATGATTTTTTTACTAATTCAAAAGATATATAAGGTTATATGTTAATTAGACATAACACATAAGTGTATTTTGCAATTACTCAATAGACATATATATATATATAAATATATATTTATATTTCAAAAAAATGGGGGGTGGGGGCAAGATACGCTTGCGTAATCCAATCTGAACATGTTGACTAGGAAATCTTCGTAATACGTATACAATGTTGTTGTGCCTGTTAGACAGTAGTGGTAGTACACTATTGCATGAAACAGGCATGAATTGTGTTAATGCATGAAAATTGTATTCCTATGTATTAATATCATTATGTTGCACTTAAAAAGCAAACTTGTACACCTGCATTTTCAGCTTGCTTCTGAACTTATTCATATTTCTTTGCTCACAAACCTAACAAATATCTCGTTTTGCACGCTATTAACTAATAATAAAGCTTGTATATATAACAATTTCATTAACGCATACATAACATACATTTCTTTTTTGAAGCGTCCTTGGTTGAAGAATCAATGAAGAATTTCAAGGTTGCTTCTAAAACATCTCAGTAATTTCCGTTTGAATTAATTGTCGTTGATAGTTGATACAACATTTTAGTTTAGTGGAGTCTATTGCATGAATATTGCTCTCTCTGTCTCTCTATTTTGCAATTTTCTTTTGCTTATTTTGAGTGTAATATTTGTTTCAGTAGTATTTCTTTGAGTGGTAATGACAAATTTATGCTTTTTCAGTTTTTCGCATTAATCTTTTTTCTTTTCTTTTTTTTGATATTACGAGCCTTATTGGCTAATTATCTAGTTCAGAGAGTTTCCACAGGAAATAAGCAACTAGATTGGTGACCCAAGAATTTTTCATCACTTAGTAGTCCAGTGTTATACATCCTCGTGATATGTTATTCGTTTTGTAGCTTGCGTTGTACATATCAAATGAGTCCTTATTGAATTAACTCTATTTTTCACTAAAGTATGAGAGACTGTTTTTTCTTTATTTCCTTCTAATCGAATGTACATTCCGGAGTATAAATCTATTGTCTCGAAATGCCTGGCAAAATTTTGCGAGGCGACAATCACTAAGTTAAACCTCACACAAAATCTGACAAAAAAGGTTTTGATTTCAATTCGTATTCACCCCAATTCGAATCACGTGATGGTGTAGTTTTGGTGCATTGATTTCGATTGAAATCGGGAGTTTGATATGTCGTTGGTGTTTAATTGAGTGAAGATGGAGCTGTAAAGGTAATATATTTATTTTAATCCTTGAATATTAGGATAAAATAATATATATTTTATATTTCTTGCATCTTAAGACTTACCATCATTTAATTAAATTAGACACAAAATTAATGCGTCCACAAATTGTGTTGAGTCATAATTTGGGCGCATACCCCGTGGAGTAGTAGGATCATTTGGACCGAACCACGTCAAAAACCTTGTGTTCTTTACTGTTTTCGTATAATTGTTACAACTGTCCACAATTGCAATGGTAAAATTGTTTTCAAATATTAAAGAACTAAAATCTCTATTGCTTTCGTATACGGTTATAATTGTTCCTACTTATAACTGTATCCGTTTTACAAGTAATATGGATCCAAGATCTTACATGCCATGATTGTGAAGAAAGAATAAAAACTTGAAATAAAATTACGAATGAAAGAAGACAAAAGAGAAAAAAAGGAAAAATAATAAACGAATCCCCTGCCTCTCTCACCCTTCTCAGTTATTACAAACATAAATGATCAATTTACTTAGTAGGAATAAGATTAGTGGCGTATCCGGGAATTTCTTGTCGGGAGGCCTAAGCTTTTTCTAAACGAGCAATAATTTAAACAATAAATTTTGGAAGAATTAAGAGGCAAAAAACTCGAAAAGACACCCGAGGAAACTATTACCTTGAATCTATTTTAGGCTTTTGAAGAAAATAAGGTTGGCATATTGTATCGACAATCTATGATTTTCTTGCATTACTATTTTTAATCAAACATATACTCTTAATCAAGTAAATGCTACAAAAAGATTTTATAATTTTCTTATGTTTGTTTAAAACCCGTATAAAATCATTGTAAAACTAATCGACATTGTGTATTTGTATGTTTTTAATAGAAGTGAACTGATATTTTCTTCAAACAAATGAAAAAAAAAAGTAATATGCATATAAATCAATTTAAACAATATTTATTAGGTATATATCAAATAAATAAAACAAAATCAAGGATCGTACGGATTAATTAAGTGTACGTAATAGGAGAGTGTTTTACTACTTTTTTAATATAACAATGATTTTTTTACTAATTCAAAAGATATATAAGGTTATATGTTAATTAGACATAACACATAAGTGTATTTTGCAATTACTCAATAGACATATATATATATATATATATATATAAATATAAATATATATTTATATTTCAAAAAAATGGGAGGTGGGGGCAAGATACGCTTGCGTAATTCAATATGAACATGTTGACTAGGAAAGCTTCGTAATACGTATCCAATGTTGTTGTGCCTGTTAGACAGTAGTGGTAGTACACTATTGCATGAAACAGGCATGAATTGTGTTAATGCATGAAAATTGTATTCCTATGTATTAAACTTATTCATATTTCTTTGCTCACAAACCTAACAAATATTTCTTTGCTCACAAACCTAACATATTTCTTTCTGCATTTGATAATTGATTTCTTGAGAAAACTCTATTATTATACATCGCTGCTACTCAGTGATAGTACACTACACATATGAAATACAAGTAATTGAAAGCAATACTCCAAATTTGGACATGTCTCTTCCTCATTTGTCCTATTTTCTACCCTCCAAGTGATGGCTTTTCTGCTTCGCAGTGTTATTATAGATCTTCTTATTTATACAATTGTGATCGATGTAGAGTGATTGTGAGTCACATGATTCTAGAATGAGTACAAGAGGACTGTTGATTTCTTCTGGGTCTCAGAACATGGAGGGTACGAGTAGGGGATGTAATGATGTAAACTCTCTTCCTGTGAAGTTCAGATTCGAAGACCAAAGTTCCTAAACAGGTTGAGAAAACTGATTATGAGAAGGAGATGGATGAAATTTGAGCCGAGGCATCATTATACTGGGATATGGCTTATTATAACGGCTCTAAGGTAAGTAAATGAATTCCGCTCTCTCTTAACTCGCCTGTTGTAATTCCTTATCTATTATGACCAAGTTTCTCTATTTAGATGTATGTGGTAAATTAGCCAGGTTTCTTATACCCTGTTAACGACTTGTAGGTTGATGAAGATCATAAAGATAGCGCTGAAGATGTGAATGGCTTGGAGGTTCATGATCCTAAACATAACTCTGATCAAGAAATTCAAGATGCCCGGTGTGCTAGAGGGGAGCATGAGTCTGTCTTGCAAGTGATGTGGAATGATTGGTTTCTCACCAGAACCATAAGGCTCTTTGAGGGTGGAAAGAGATCCTTATATAGTTGGTATGATTTCAATATCTGGGATTTGATGTATTGATGATGTTTAATTTGTTATGATCTTGCTTTTCGATTCAGTTGATAAACTCGTGTATGATTTCAATATGTATTTGTGATTTGATGTATTGATGTTTGTTATGATCTTAGTTTTCGATTCAATGATATGATCATGACATGTGTATGATTCCTCCTCTTTGACATATGCCGAGTTCATGACAATGTCGCGCCGTTAAAATGATCCATGTTCTCAAGGATCGTTGCTTGTTCTTGAATCTAGGAAGGAGACTGATTCTTACTGGAGCAGTAGGTGCTTGTTCTTGAATCTAGGAAGGAGACTGATTCTTACTAAAGCAGTAGGTGTTTGGACGGATTCCTCGGAAGTCTTACATGGCTATAACCATCCTTATAATTGAAATGCCATCCCATGGAGCCACTAATGATAAAGTAGTTTCTGTTATAAAGTGGACCCTTCAGATATAGCGTAAAATATGGCAATAATTGAAATACGGAAAAATAAACGACTCACAGATTTTACGTGGAAAACCCCTAATTACTTTAGGGTGAAAAAACCACGGGCAAGGTAGAAGAACTTCACTATGAGTGTAAAATAGGAATTACAACACTCCGACTTTTACCATAGTAAAGTCGCACAAACTCTCTATTTTGCCTCACACTAACAATACTCTTAACCACTCTTTATATATTAATTATTGTTTAATTATATAAGAGAAAGAAAAATTAATTTTGGGATGAAGAGAAATGCAGTGGGAAGCCTGCTATTTATAGCCTCAAAGTTCCGACAATTCCAAGCTCAAACCGTGTTGCTTTATATTATTTTTCTCCAATCTGTTGGCACCGCTCATCCAAGTTCACTGAATTGAATTTTGCATGTTGGTATACCACATGCAATCACATGCAATCATTAAGCTTTAGCAAATAAAATAATCACCGCCATCAATCTCCCACTTGAAGATTTGATTAGGGACTAATCAGATCTTCACACCATTCTTTCTACCTCGCCATTCATGTTGCTTACGTTTCCACCACACCACACGAGGACCGACAATGAACGAACTTGTCAGCATTAACACTCTTCGTCAAAAAATCAGCTATGTTATCTTTCGTGTGAATCTTCTGCACATTCACCGTACCCTCCTCGACTTTCTCACGAACAAAGTGATACTGCACCCGAATATGCTTTGTCTTGGAATGAAACGATGGATCTAGTTTGTGCCCGAGTTCCTCCAGAACCATTTTCAACCAAATCGCCTCTTTACTGGCTTGCGTAGCTGCCACGTACTCAGCCTCCGTTGTTGACGTCGCAACAACTGACTGTAACTTCGAAATCCAGCTTACTGCCCCTCTAGCAAGAGTAAACACATATCATGTCGTGGATTTGCTTTTATCAAGATCACCTGCATAATCAGAATCAACATAACCCCTGACTATATAACTCGATCCTCCGTAACATAATGCAACATCTTAGGTTCTTTGAATGTATCTCAGAACCCTCTTCACTGTATTCCAATGCTCTCTTCTAGGATCCGCCATGTATCGACTAACCACTCCCACTGCATGTGCAATGTCTGGTCTAGTACAGATCATAGCAAACATTAGACTTCCCACTGCTGATGCATACGGTACTCGAGACATCTCCCTCCTCTTTTCATCATTGCTAGGACACATACTTGAGGATAATTTGAAATTAATAGGAAGAGGGGTAGAGATTGGCTTACAATTTTTCATACTGAACCGCTGCAAAATCTTCATCAGATAGTTCTTCTGAGAAAGCCAAATCTTCCTGCTATTTTTGTCTCAGTGGATTTGCATCCCTAGAATCTTGTTTGCTGGTCCTAAGTCCTTCATTTCAAATTCCCTAGCTAGTTCAGCCTTCAGTTCTTCAATACGAGCTTTGTTGGGGCCTGAACCAACATGTCGTCAACATACAACAGCAGAATAACAAAGTCATCACATGATCTCTTGAAATATGCACAAGGATCTACATTCAATTTGTTGTATCCAATGATCATTATGAATGAATCAAATCTTTTGTACCAACACCTCGGCGCCTGTTTGAGACCGTACAAAGATTTGGTCAACCTGCAAACCAAGTTCTCTTTTCCTTCTTCTATAAATCCTTCTGGTTGGAACATATAAATCTCTTCTTCAAGATCACCATGAAGAAAAGCCGCCTTTACATCTAATTGTTCGAGATGTAAATCAAATGTAGCGCACATCACCAAAACCACCCACACGGTTGTCATTCGGACCACCGGGGAAAATATTTCGTTGAAATCAATCCCCTCCTTCTGAGCATATCCTTTCACCACCAATCGTGCACGATACCTCTCCACTTGGTCATCACTGTTACGTTTGATTTTGTACACCCATTTGTTTCCAATGGGTTTCCTCCCTCGTGCTAGAGACACAAGTTCCCATGTCTTATTCTTATGGAGCGCTTCAATTTCCTCCTGCATTGCTGCCATCCACTGAGCTGCATCTGAACTACTCATTGCTTCTTGGAGAGTTGATGGCCCCCGTCCTCAGTTAAAAGACAATATGTAATATTGTTCTCCATAGAAAAGTCTGAGTGCCAGCCTGGTGGTCTCCTGACACGTGTCGATCGACGTATCCCCGGGACTCCAGACTCCATTGTCTCCTCAGGTTCATGCTCTGGTTCAGCAGGACCGTCCTGCTCAGCATCCTTCTCGACTACCACTGTCGTAGTTTCTTGATCTTCACTTGCACTGCTATCATTTCCTTTCTTATCTTCCGTGAAGATAACATCCCTGCTTACAACGATCTTGTGGGCAGTGGTATCCCACAAGCGATACCCCTTCACTCCTTTAGCATACCCTAAGAACAAACACTTCCTGGATTTTGGATCCAGCTTCGTTTTCTCTTGAGTATTGAACATAACATAAGTGTGACTCCCAAATACATGGAGATTAGAATAATCAACTGGTTTACCTGTCCACACCTCCATCGGTGTTTTCAGCCTCAGTGCTATTGACGGAGGCCGGTTCACCACATAACAGGTAGTATTGACTGTTTGCGCCCAGAACGACTTTTCTAAGCTTGCAGCCTGCATCATGGCTCTTGTTTTTTCCAACAAGGTCATGTTCATCCATTCTGCTGCGGAGTGTACGCCGTAGTAAATTGCCTCTTAATCCCAGCATCTTTACAGAAGTCTTCAAACTCCTTACCAGTATATTCTCCTCCATTGCCAGATCTCAGGCACTTGATCTTTTTCCCAGATTCAAGTTCCATCTGCGCTTTGTACGTCTTGAACACCGAGAACACCTCTGCCTTACTCTTGATCATGAACACCCAACATCTCCTGGAATAA
Source organism: Linaria vulgaris (assembly GCA_948329865.1). Classification (NCBI taxonomy): domain Eukaryota; kingdom Viridiplantae; phylum Streptophyta; class Magnoliopsida; order Lamiales; family Plantaginaceae; genus Linaria; species Linaria vulgaris. The sequence goes on along the minus strand of OX415249.1, from coordinate 4,797,011 downwards.
TCATCTATAAAAGACACAAAATACTTTGCACCTCCCAGTGATAGTAATGGTGCTTGCCACACGTCAGAGTGAATCAATTCTAGAATGACTTTACTTCTAGAATCTAAACTAGAAAACTTTATACGATGTTGCTTGCCAACAACACAATGCTCACAAAAAGCTAAAGATACCTTTGTGAGGCCCGGAAGTAGTTTCTTCTCTGCAAGAACCTTCATGCCTTGTTCCGACATATGCCCGAGTCGTTGATGCCAAATCATTGATGATTTCTCAATCGACTCAGATGAAGCCACTGACGCTTCTCCCACTTGCAGAGCCTTCCCCTGTACCATGTATAAGTTTCCGGCAATCTTGTCCGCCTTCATTAGTACAAGCGCGCCCCTTTTAACTTTCATGATCTTGTTTCGCGACCTAATCTCACAACCAAGATCATCCAGTTGTCCATGAGACAACAAATTCTTGCATAATCCCTCCACGTGTCGGACATCTCGAATGGTCCGAACAATCCCGTCATGCATCTCCAGCTTGATCGTACCGATAACAACAACTTTCAAAGGTTCATTTTTACAGCTATACACAGATCCTCCAGCGATTGGTGTATACTCATGAAACCACTCCCTCCGGGGAGTCATATGAAAACTAGCTCCTGAATCAATAAGTCATACATCATCGAAGCCACGCATACCTCGAATAGTTGTTGCTGCTTCACAGCATAGTACATCACCATCATCTGAAGTGCTAGCAACGTTCCCCTGAGGATCAGAACTCTTCTTGTTTGAATCCTTAAGATTCCAACAGTCTTTCTTCAAGTGACCTTTCTTGCCACAGTGCCAACAACTGCCCTTGGTCCTTGACTTGGATCTCCCCTGTTTCTTACTCCCACTTACACCGTGCTCCGCCGTTCTTCCTCTGGTCACCGACAAGGCATCTGCTTGTTGCGTACTTGCCTCCCTGTCTTCTATGTTCTTGCGCCGACTCTCTTCTTCCAGAATAGCGGCTACAATTTCGTCGAAGACCAAAAAATCCGTGAGGACATTATTTGTTAAGTTGATGACAAGTTGGTCATAAGAACCGGGCAGACTTTGCAGCAGAATTTCAGCACGTTCAACCACTTCTATTTTATGACTCAACGACGTCAGTTGAGAAAATAGAGTATTTAAAACATTGAGGTGCTCAGTTACCTGGGTAGATTCCGCCATCCTCAGTGTGTACAATTTCCGTTTAAGGAAAATTTTGTTGTGTAGGGACTTCGCCTCAATCAGTTTGTTGAGATGATCCCATATCTCCTTAGCTGTCCTCTTCTCCTCAACGCTTGACAACACGCCATCACCTAACACGAGGTGAATATTTGCGATTGCGTTGCCGTCCATCTCGTTCTACTTTATATCATCTGTAAGCTCCATCGGCCTGTCGCCGATCGCAGCGAGACACCCATCTTTTCGCAAGATGGCCTTAATCTTCAGCTTCCACAACGAGAAATTACTCCCGTTGAATTTCTCGATCTCGAATTTCGCCGTCATTGCTTCAATCACGTACCACTGTTACTAAAAAATAATTTCAGCCCGACACCCACAGATATCACCGAGACCCCGGATATGAACCGAGGCTCTGATACCACTTGTTATAAAGTGGACCCTTCGGATAGAGCGTAAAATATGGCAATAATTGAAGTACGGAAAAATAAACGACTCACAGATTTTACGTGGAAAACCCCTAATTACTTTAGGGTGAAAACCCACGGGCAAGGTAGAAGAACTTCACTATGAGTGTAAAATAGGAATTACAACACTCCGACTTTTACCGTAGTAAAGTCGCACAAACTCTCTATTTTGCCTCACACTAACAACACTCCTAACCACTCTTTATATATTAATTCTTGTTTAATTATATAAGAGAAAGAAAGATTAATTTTGGGATGAAGAGAAATGCAGTGGGAAGCCTGCTATTTATAGCCTCAAAGTTCCGACAATTCCAAGGTCAAACCGTGTTGCTTTATATTATTTTTCTCCAATCTGTTGGCACCGCTCATCCAAGTTCATTGAATTGAATTTTGCATGTTGGTATACCACATGCAAGCACATGCAATCATTAAGCATTAGCAAATAAAATAATCACCGCCATCAGTTTCTCCATCTTGAAGAGACTTGCTGGTGGTTCTTGATTTGTTAATCCAATGTGCTATTATGATTTTCCTCAAGCTGGCCATAGATAAGGTTGTTAACTGAAATGCAATTTCCTCTCCTTTTTCATCCTGACCAGGATTTTCTCAAATAGCTAGAAGTCAATTGCCTGTCCCTTTAGTCAAACAACTGAGGATCAAATGAATGCTTTCAACATCTAGAACCTTGAATACCTTTCGGTATTTGCTTTGGAGATTCTTATCTAAATATATAGCTCATTATATATTCATACGCTATATGAAAAATATATTACCATAAAAGCTACATAAACCTGTATATATCATCTACAATGAAATATATGTGTGTACATTGATATGGTATAATGTCTCATGTCGAAGAAAAGCCACGATGGCACGAAATTGACCGGTGTGTGTCGAGAAGGCTTAGAGGTAAAGCTACCTTAGCAGTATTTCGGTCACCATTATATCTATATAGATAATTAGACGTTGAGTAATATGTCATTGGAAAGCCACATGAGTCTAGGTCGCAACGCAACAAGCGGAATGCGATTCGGAGGTACATAGAGAAAGTTATGCTCAAAATAGTAAAGTTGCGCAGAGCACATCGAATTTGCACAATTCGATGCGGATTGAGCACATCGAATTTGTACAATTCGATGCGGTCCTAAAATGACCTTTAAGCCCCTCTAATCATGCCTATATATACCCCCTCACTCCTCACAAGTAGGGGGACCCGACGGAGATGTCACGCATCGAATCCAAGTCGATTCGATGCGCGCATCGAACCAAGTAGGTTCGATGCGCAATCTATCATGCCTCAAATTCACCTTATTCAACATGGACGCATCGAATCAAGCCAATTAGATGCGTCCTAAGATCGAAGCCTTACATGCCTGGAAATCCACGTGAGTCAGGGTTCTGAATCAAGAAGCGGAATGAGGTTTCGATCATCCGTTAGGGAGATATGATCGAAACCGTGAAGTCGCGCACAGCGCATCGAATTCACCCAGTTCGACACGGAGGCATCGAATTCAATGCGCACGCATCGAACCAAGCCAATTCGATGCACATTCCTAGAAAGCCACGTGAGTCAGGGTTCTGAATCAAGAAACGTAATGAGGTTTCGATCATCCGTTAGGGAGATATGATCGAAACCGTGAAGTCGCGCACAGCGCATCGAATTCACCCAGTTCGACATGGAGGCATCGAATTCGATGCGCACGCATCGAACCAAGCCAATTCGATGCACATGTCCAGAAAGCTACATAAGTCGGGGTCCGTAATCAAGAAGCGGATCGAGGTTTCGATCATCCTACAAGGAGATATGATCGAAACCGTGAAGTCACGCCAATGCTGAAACAGGTGAACCAGGCAGCCCAACCAGGGGTTGACCTAATAGAAGCCGCACAAAAGAGACAAATGAACTACGTTCGGCTTGATTCCCTTAATGGGATACGTAGGCAGCTTGGCAAGTTCCCAAGTTCAGTCCGATATCATAAGAACCTAATGCCCGCAAGTCCACAGTCAAAGAGTACCAAATCTCTCATGTTCGACTGTTCCCTCAACTTGGCCATTTAGGGATTATTTCCTGTAACCTTATATTTCTCTATGTGTAATAGGTGTTCCGGACCAAGCTAGTCCATTTACTGTAATAGGATAGCATTATTTTGGTTAAGTCAGGCCCCACTGTATCGATTTCTCGGTGTATTGTAACATAGACGAAATAAGACCAAAATATTGGCGCCGTCTGTGGGAACACCATTTCGCTTACGCTAAAGTGTCTGTTTAGGTGGAATGACCAAGAAAGGGAATGGACCAATGGGAAAAGAACCGTGAAGAATCCCAGTAACTATATCGAGATCAGGAATCAACTACTGAGTTGACAATATGGAATTCGGCCCCAAGCAAACAAGAAGTGGTGCTAAGAGCAATAAACAAATCCGCAATTCAACCAAGAAAACTAACATTGTCGGAGAGAGATTAGGGATTCTTCAATCTCAATCCTACACGGACAAACGATTACGCCGGAATAGTGTCAAGATTTGTCTTACCTTAATGTGATATCGAAGAATCTCACTCTTATGTGGTATCGAAGGTCGGATTGCATTGATTATCAGACCAAGCAGGAACCAGCAGGGCCACCACCACATGGATACTACATACAGATGGATTTGCCACCAGTTATGGAGAAGGGGTTGGGATTCACCACTTATCTCCAGGTAGCAGAAAATTCAAATTCGCCATTAATGTGAATTACATGGTGACCAACAATGAGGCCGAGTATGAAGCGGTTATATCATAAATTACATTGGCGTTGGGGCTAAATGTTGAACATTTGGACAATGGCACGCAATTCATTGTCGAATGGACAAATGAAATCCACCAACAAGACATTGAAAAATTATCTCGAGAGGAGGATGAGAGACAGAGAAAAAACCTGGCCAGAGGAACTTCAAGGAATATTATGGGCACATAGGACAACTACAAGAACATCGACAATTCATTTACGTCAGATGGATCTTGATATAACATGCATAACAAGAGAAGATGCGTACCAACGCACTGTAGCATTTAAAAGCAGCAATGGCTGAAAGTAACGACAAAATAATTCAATTCTCAAATTTTGAGGTAGGAGATTTGGTCCTGAGAGGCATTGCGCCAAAATAGCATATCGGGAAGCTCGAACCGAATTGGAAGGGGCCTTTCAAAATCTTACAAGCAAGTTCGCGGGGATGCAATTACTTGGAGACTATGCAGGGTGTTCAACAAAAGCGTTCGTGGAATGTACAACATCTTAAACGTTACTATGCATAGGAGTAAAAAAAATAAAAAAAAAATCGGCGGCTAAATAATTGTATGAGCTGCGAAGGCTTGAGTCCCATGCAAATACTGGGAAGCGTAGACCCCTCGGTAAGAAACTGAGCCCAACTTTTTCCAAATTATTAAATGTATCTATCTACGTGAACGACGCAGGTGGAGTCTTATAGAAATGATGCTAAAAATCCCAAATGAGGAACCAAAGTTCAGCAACGAGACAAACACAAGAACATGATGTTGGGGTAAGAAGGCCCAAAGTGGTCCACCCACGCGTGTCAGAAGGAAGAACATGACGTTGGGGTAAGAAGGCCCAAAGTGGTCCACCCACGCGTGTCAGAAAGAAGAACATGACGTTGGGGTAAGAAGGCCCAAAGTGGTCCACCCACGCGTGCCAGAAGGAAGAACATGACGTTGGGGTAAGAAGGCCCAAAGTGGTCCACCCACGCGTGTCAGAAAGAAGAACATGACGTTGGGATAAGAAGGCCCAAAGTGGTCCACCCACGCGTGCCAGAAGGAAGAACATGACGGAGGGGTAAGAAGGCCCAAAGTGGTCCACCCCCACATGCAAGAAGAAAGAACATGGCAGATGGATAAGAAGGCCCAAAGTGGTCCACCCCCGCATGCAAGAACGGCGAGATAAAGGCCCAAATGATCCGATCTCTCAGGTAAAACATGAATGCCCTAACGAAAATAATAACAGCCCAAAGTGCTCATATTTTTCATGGAAAGCACAATCATAATATTAGATATGCACCATGACATCAAAAACCATTATTGTACATCAAATAAATACTAAATCAACGACAAGCAAATGAATGAGATAACATACTTGGGAATGCATTAGGAAGAAACATTATGCGAGTAAAACGTAAATCAAAGATTATGATATCAAACAGTAACATCAGTCTTATACAAAAACCACGGCGAAAAAGTTACAAATATTCTATACAAAACAAAAGGCCTAATATCGTCAAAATAATGTAACCTAAATACTGCTAATCACTCGAAAACTGGGGGGACTCCTGACGAATGATCGCACCCACCGAACGAGCGAAATTGGCACAATTTCCTGGAATCTGATCCTATGCGGTACGTCAAACGTATCCAGATTGGCACCAAGAATGTCCACACAAAGCTGCACGGTGCAAACCTACCCGAAATGGTACGAAGCAAACTTGTCCAAAGCAATACCAAAAGCATCAGCCCGACAAGATAAACGTAAACCTAAAATTTCAAAAATGAAATAATGGCCCGAAGTGGTCAGATGAATAAATGGAATATATCGAAAATAGACATCAGTCCATCATGGTCTAAAACATATTAGACATCGCAAAGGATAGACATTCGCTAGTAGAAGCATGATGCAAACAACATATCCATATGCCTGAAAGGCTGGATATGGCAATAGACTTCACGTGGTAAATCAGTTACATCTATCCAGCATGATACGATGCAAATCCACCCAAAACAACACAATAAACATCTAATTATAACAATACAATGAGAACGTGTCCAAAGCAGCACCATGTCAGCTACCCAGCTTAATACGATGAAAATCTATCCAAATGAGTGCATATTTAGACTACTATAAAAGGATTATCATCTTAAGAGGTGCAGATATCCATTCGTTGAATTAGTCGTCAACGTCGAAGAGCAATAACATGTGACAGCACAAAGTTCCGTAAACAGAACACGAGAAATCATTGAGCAAGAATGCAACAAAATACACGAATAAATGCGACACAATGTCCAGATAGACAAAGATCTCTACCAAGCGTAAACTCCAAGATCAATGTAGGAAGCTTGAGAAACTTAGCACTAGATCGCTTTAGATCCATCACTTATATATCATTTCTATCATAATCGAAGGTCTCCATTGAGACGATCTCTCGCTCGATCGAGGTGCTTAGCAACATAATCTACGTGTTATCTAAGTTGTCTATCTCTCAAAGACAACAACGATTAATTCAAAAGATAACTGCAAAATCATATTGGGCAAATAAACGTCGTACTTCGCACAATCCAGCAACGCCAATGCAGCAATTGGGACGCACCAATCAAAAATATCAAAAAACCTATACCCGAGTGAGGCCATAATCCTCAAAGCGCAAATCATACAAGGTTAAGCAACGATGGCGGCAGTGTCTCAAAAATGCAGTAGAAGCATAATCACGCATTGCGAAATTATTTGCATAAAAATAACACCATCCATGATCTAAAGGAGACCAGCGATGAGAAAGAAACGGGATCGACACTCTGTCTCAAATGACAAGTGCTAACCATTAAATCCCTAAAAACAAAGCAACGAGATGAGGAAGTTTATCTCAACAGACAACTGTCTATGAAAAATCTAATGAAATTGATTACGCCGACATAACAAATGTCTGATGCGGCAGAAAGAAATGAAACACGCGCGATACCCCACGATGCAATATGGTATATGAATTGCCAAAATTAAAGTAAATTTCGAAAGCGCTAACAACAAGTTCCGCAAAAATAAAGACAAAGGGGATATACACTCTGCCCACAAGTGGCAAGTGCACCCAAAGAAATCCTGCAGGATGGAAAACCTCAAAACAATGATATGAACATTGAACTAACTTAGCAAAAGATGTCATAGCAACTCTGCAACATGACGTGGCATTGAGTTGACAAGTAACATCGAAATAGAAAAAAATGTTGCTGAAAGAAAATAACCGCAAAAAAGAAAGTAGTATAGACCCATTGAAAATCAATGTTCAAAGCATCATGGTGATGCAACGCCAAAATAGACATAACAAATTGTTCATTAGAGCAGACCCGTTAGAGTGTCAATTGAATCCAAACGCATTCGATCGATAGTAATCGTCCAAATTTCAATTTTTTAACAACCTTCAAAATCAAATTAGGTTGAGACTGCGCAGTGACGATCGAATTCCATCCATTTGAAGCATGCCATAAGTAATACTAATCAAATTCTGAGATATGGTAAAGTAACACTACCGATTCGTTTTCGCTTCAAACATAAAATGACTATCAAATAGTCTTAGTATGAATGATCTGGAGATTCATCAGATTCGATCTAGCATTGATATAACAGCTCAGATTCGCCCTATCATGTAAAGCCTTCGCCCTCAATGGAAGCAATGCACTCCATAAAGTCTCACGACTATGGGTAAAGATCTAAACCAAACATAACTGCAAAATCAGTGCACAACACCGAGGCAAAAGACTCCAAAGTCAGAGTTCATTATGCTTGTCACCTTTTTATCAACAACATTGTCGAAACAGCGATAACATCAAAATTGGAGGTAAAAACCCCATATGATCATACAACTAGATAGCACACCCAAGGTCGAGCTTTATTGCAACCAGTAACGAGGCAGAATACAAAGCTATTCTCGTCGGAACCTCAATGCCAAGCTCGTCACGAGTTGAATGCCTGGCGGTCTTTATAGACTTGCGACTGGTGAAATCATTTCACAGTCTTAACTATTACCGAATCCCCAAAGGAGGGAATGTAACTAGGTGCGCTGTCATAATTTGCAACGAAACCACGATCTTCATAGAAATGAGAGTCGTCCTATTGGCGGCAAAAGAATATGTCATAATAATGACAAGATGCATTAGAACCATGAAAAGAATCAATCCGATTATGCCTATATGCATAAGCAAAGCGGAACCACGAGTTATTTGCATTAAACTAAAGTCATGGAGGATCTAAAAAGGGACGGATACTCTGCCTAAAACGACAAGAGATACCGCAACTCCCTAAATAACTAAAAAGGGACGGAGACTCTGTCTAAAAGGACACATGATACCGCAACTTCCTAAACAGCTAATAGCAACAATAACTTTCCGTGATTATGGAAGAATGCTCGAGTTGTCAAAATAAAGTAAAAAGCAACGATAGCAATTGAAAGAAAAGGCAACGATTATGAGCCTTCGATCAAACAAACAAATGAATAGTCATAAATGACGACCATGCGACTAATAAAAAGGCGACGCAGCGCCACAAAAATAGAAAATTAGAAATTGTTCATTACAATCAAAACTTGAGCCTTACGGGCCTAGCACGCACACCTCCGAACGCCAAACTCCACTGAGCGCTAGTCGCACACATCAGACTGCCTCCCAATCAGGGGCATGATTTTCAACATTATCAAATAACTAGCATAAAGCGGTAAGTCAAGAATACATCTTATAAGTTTGGCACCCGCTCTCTGATCGACACCGTCTCCCAAACTGGGGGGATTATATGATGTGGGCTTATTCGGTCACTGGTGCATAATGACATTAATCACCCCAAAACTGAGGCAAAACGGCTCTAACACTTCATTATAGTTTGAAGTATGCTTATGTACCAAAATCACACTCCAAACTGGAGGACTAGTGATATGGTATAATGTGTCATGTCGAAGAAAAGCCACGATGGCACGAAATTGACCGGTGTGTGTCGAGAATGCTTAGAGGTAAAGCTAACTTAGCCGTATTTCAGTCACCATTATATCTATATAGCTAATTAGACATTAAGTAATATGTCATTGGAAAGCCACATGAGTCTAGGTCGCAACGTAACAAGCGGAATGCGATTCGGAGGTCCAGAGAGAAAGTTATACTCAAAATAGTAAAGTTGCGCAGAGCACATCGAATTTGCACAATTCGATGCGGATTGAGCACATCGAATTTGTACAATTCGATGCGGTCCTAAAATGACCTTTAAGCCCCTCTAATCATGCCTATATATACCCCCTCACTCCTCACAAGTAGGGGGGACCCGACGGAGATGTCACGCATCGAATCCAAGTCGATTCGATGCGCGCATCGAACCAAGTAGGTTCAATGCGCAATCTATCATGCCTCGAATTCACCTTATTCGACATGGACGCATCGAATCAAGCCAATTCGATGCGTCCTAAGATCGAAGCCTTACATGCCTGAAAAGCCACGTGAGTCAGGGTTCTGAATCAAGAAGCGGAATGAGGTTTCGATCATCCGTTAGGGAGATATGATGGAAACCGTGAAGTCACGCACAGCGCATCGAATTCACCCAGTTCGACATGGAGGCATCGAATTCGATGCGCACGCATCGAACCAAGCCAATTCGATGCACATTCCCAGAAAGCCACGTGAGTCAGGGTACTGAATCAAGAAGCGGAATGAGGTTTCGATCATCCGTTAGGGAGATATGATCGAAACCGTGAAGTCGCGCACAGCGCATCGAATTCACCCAGTTCGACATGGAGGCATCGAATTCGATGCGCACGCATCGAACCAAGCCAATTCGATGCACATGCCCAGAAAGCCACGTGAGTCAGGGTTCTGAATCAAGAAGCGGAATGAGGTTTCGATCATCCGTTAGGGAGATATGATCGAAACCGTGAAGTCGCGCACAACGCATCGAATTCACCCAGTTCGACATTGAGGCATCGAATTCGATGCGCACGCATCGAACCAAGCCAATTCGATGCACATGTCCAGAAAGCTACATAAGTCGGGGTCCGTAATCAAGAAGCGGATCGAGGTTTCGATCATCCTACAAGGAGATATGATCGAAACCGTGAAGTCACGCCAATGCTGAAACAGGTGAACCAGGCAGCCCAACCAGGGGTTGACCTAATAGAAGCCGCACAAAAGAGACAAATGAACTACGTTCGGCTTGATTCCCTTAATGGGATACGTAGGCAGCTTGGCAAGTTCCCAAGTTCAGTCCGATATCATAAGAACCTAATGCCCGCAAGTCAACAGTCAAAGAGTACCAAATCTCTCACGTTCGACTGTTCCCTCAACTTGGCCATTTAGGGATTATTTCTTGTAACCTTATATTTCTCTATGTGTAATAGGTGTTCCGGACCAAGCTAGTCCATTTACTGTAATATGATAGCATTATTTTGGTTAAGTCAGACCCCACTGTATCGATTTCTCGGTGTATTGTAACATAGACGAAATAAGACCAAAATATACATATACAAATCGTTTATGTATATATATATATATGCTAGTCTGTGTATGTGGTCAGATGATTTCTAGTTTTTGATTATCACTGTTAATGTATCTATAACTACTGAACTCTACTTTATAAGAATTTGTTTTTATCAAAAATCTTTACGTTTGAAATGAAAGTTGTATTCACTCGCGAACCCAGGCTTGGGCTTAGCTAGGCTCAAGCCCAGGTGAGGTGTTTTGCAACTTAGTATACATAGTAATAGGCTTTATAATTTACACCACAAAAACAATAAATTATGTTTTTTTATTCATTATATCTTCATTATAAATCTAAATAACTATAATTTTCAGCCCAAAATAAATAAAATTCTTAGTAATATTTTTGTTTGATTTATATCTTATTGACGGAATAAAAAAGTATGTAAGATTTTAAAATAAATTAGGAGGATCAAAAACTAATGGAGACGACTTTAACAATAAAAATGAATAGTACAAGGAGTACTCTAAACCCTTAAAATTACGATCGTTGTTTCCCAACACAATGCTCCTTCTTGTCATATCCAAGAGAGTACAGGGACTCTATTCGCGCATATGCAAAAGTAGTGATTCTGGATGGGGCTCCAGATATCCAGAACTTATGGCAAAACTCATAAACCGAGGACTGAGAATCATCCCTCAACAAAGCATACACTGATTAGTTTGTATAAATACCTGAACCATCAGCATTCCTATTCCAGCGATCGGTCCATGATCCAGTAACTCCTGAAGCTCAAGACAGAGTTGCTCCGTCCAAGAAAACCGATGCATTCTCCAAATACAATTCCAGGTGCAAGAGCCATTCCTCCAATCACCCTTGTCTGCGAGACTCTCGAGATTAGGTGAGCCTATCAAAATAAATACTAAGGGAATCATTGCCGATCCATTTGTCCTTCAGCGCATAAGTCGCGCGTTCCACACTGATCTGGAAATATTATTCTCAAACCAATTTCTATCAATCTCATTAAAGCAGAATTTCTTGAGATATTCCACCATGTCGACTCATTATTTCTATCAAGGAGTTCTTTGTCCATCGTCTTCGAACAAGCCATCACTTCCATACTTAAGAACAAGAACTATCTTCCGTAGAGCCACTGTCTTCATGAAGTCGCCTCCATTTCCACGTCCTTATAAGAGAAATTAAATTCTTGAAGGCTATATAACTCCTAAAACCCCTTCTTTTATTTCACAGATCTAATCACATTTCACTCAAGAGATTGGCACAGCAAAAGAATTCTATTTGAATTCTAGGTTGCATCTTCAATTTGTTTCTCAACATCTTCAATTGGAAGGTTGCATCTATAATCTGCAATGAAGAAGATGACATATGAGCTGCATTAAATAGTACTCTGGCATGCTTATTTGATTAGACTTGCTGCCTTAAGCTTTCTTTAAGAATATCATACAGTTCTCATGAGTCACGTGTTTAGACGGTAGACTCGCTAGTTTAGTCGTAATCAAAGAAAGAGAACAGGCTAGTGTCTCATTTACCTTCCAAGTGGCATCTGAAAGTGTCCGATAAGTAAGAGCAACTTTCTTCTGAAACTCAAGTTGCTCATACCTCTCATCTCCACACCCTCCTCTTTTGGCAGCTTCCTGAAAATTTTGAATGAAATTAATCAGTCTATACGTAAGCATTCGAGTTGGAAAAAGTTCATTGCAATAATCTGAGATAAGTCTTATATCGAAAATAGAACATTAAAGAGCGAATCAAGGATTCAAAGTTTATGACCCTTCTCTGAGAGGACGGAAGTTCAAGAAATACTAAACCTGCATTCAGAAGTTATACATACCGAACCAACTTTACAGAAAACTTAAATTATCCTGCATTGTGAGGAATGAAATCTACTCATTGGCAATCTTGAATACCCTCTACAACAATTAAAATGCGGATTAGTATATTAAACATTATATACCTCAGGTGATATGTCAAGGTATAGTACTAAATCTGGAGCTAGTAATCTTACATCAGGAGCCTGTAAATTAACATAACACAACGTAAAGTGAGATTATGCTTTTTACCACCAAAAGTAGTCGTTCTTATGTTGAACAAGTCCAGATCAAGTCCTAGCAAACACGAGAGTTTTAATCTAAAGTAATATACTAACAGTATCTTCAACCTTACACCTGTCCAGAACAAGTAATCTGGCGGATGAGAAAGCAACCCCAGAATAAGAATATCGGTCAACGATGAGCATGGTTTTGTCCCTCAGCTTAGACTCCATCAGTGATCTAAAACATAGCAACGATCCAGTATAACAGATTCAACTTCAGACATGAGTTTGAGAAAATATGAACTTTATCATGATGATCACGACAGACATGATTATTTTAAAAACGTGAAAGAATCAATTAGAGTCAGCAATACATATATGCCTAATAGTCCAAACTCATAAGTTCGTGATAAACTAGAATATAATCAGAGTACAAAATTGTTCAGATTTCTGCCATATTAACCGAGAAAGAAAGCTTTTTAATGTCCAGTCCAGCGCAACAAGGCAACAAAAGTCACGACTGTGGATATCAATTTAAAGAGAGAAAGTTAATAAAGTCCCGACGGTAAGCGAGTGTCACAGCTGCAGCCCGCGAAATTGTCGTTTTGCATAGCAATTTTACATAACTAGTCGACCACATTTGACAACGTAAGCAAATCCACCGCCCCTCATTGTTAAATGACTTGATACCCACTGATTTAAGGTTTTAGAGCATGAGACTGATATGCAAACATTTCCTAGTGCATCGAAATACGAAAACTGATTTTCTTGGAAGTAATCACTGGTGCTCTTTTTATGCACTCACAAGATAAGAAAAAAAGGGCAACCCGGTGCACTCACAAGATAACAGTGCATTATATATAGGAGTGGGCTTCTTGAAAATTATTATGTAAACAGTTGTATTGACGACGTGGGTACAACAAAGGCTTGAGATCAAAACAATTTCCTAAAACTATGGGAAACAGCCACTCATAATCCCATCTCCACCATGTATTGGTAGGCAAAACAAACTTGTTGATCCTCCTCATCGTGCAGTAATAATTTCTCCAGCTTCTCTATCCATACGGACACACGCCTTAGCTGACACATAAAGCTAATTACCTCTTCTCCCAACGGTTTGCAAAGAAGAGGAGATGCATCGAGCGATCATCCAATTGAGATTCGTTAGCAAGATACGAGGAAATCATTTGTCCGACACCTGTATTTCTATCTGGAAATCTCCACGATTCAACTGAATGTCCCAACTCTCCCAGATTAGAAACCAATCTGCTGCTGCACTGTAATGTCTTTCCACAACGATCCAAACCTTCAAGAACAATTAATGCACCCCTAGAATCATTGCTTTCCATGTGAATTTTTTTTGACAGCAAAAGAAAATCGTCAGCATATCTTTGTCGTAACGAGCACTCGAAAGGGAGGTTCAAATCGCAAGAACCACGTGATCGGCCCGATTCTAATATCCCAAAACTTCTAAAAAACGTAACGCAAAGCAAATTAACCACCCTTAGTTGAATACAACATCCAAAATGAAATCTTTACAACCTGGACAATTCACTCTCCTCTCACTTAATCAATTATTATTCACCACGCGCCGTTGCATAACGCGCAAAACCCACAATTAAAATGCTCTGAATTTCAAATCCCATTAATTAAAAAAGAAAAAGAAAGAAGAGACTCAGGACTTTCGTCAAACACCTTGCAAGCACAACCCTTCGACATAACAAAAAAATGATGGATAATTACATAATAAAAGTTGACAATATCGTACTTTTTCTAAAGGCGCAACAGTGGCGAATCTGAATTTCCAATCCGATTGTACACCGGGAGACTCGATGTCTAAACGAACAAATCGTATAATTGATGGTAGAACAAATCCTAATGACGTACAAAATTTGTATTACATTTAATCTAGCTACATTTTCACTGAACCCGAAGGATACCATCTTACCGACAGAATTCCTGGGGCCTTGGTCGGATTTGGATATCAAATAGCTTTTGAATACAAATATGTATACCATAAGCATTTTTTTTTTCTCTTTTGAATATTATGAGATGCATGCATATATATATATTAGTGTATCCACTGATCCAACTAACCATTTGCTTTATTATGTATGATTTTGAGTAAATTATTTAGTTATGGTTATATTTGGGTTTAGTCATATTCATGTCATAATATAATATAATATCTAATTAGGATAATATTTGTTCAATTATTACATTATTGTAATAGATTCAGTTAATAACAAAATTCCATTTAATTATTAGTAAAAGTCAATTGAGCTAATTAATACCCTCTCTCTGATACTGGTAGAGAGGGCTTATCCCTTCCTTAATGTGTCACTAATACTCACTAAGCAATTTTCCTTTTGTAAAATTTGTAGAAGGACCTTTAGGAAGGGATTTGCTCTCTCTAAAAGAGTAAACGTGCACAAAAATTCTATATATATATAGAGGTATAACATTATCGTCGAGCCCAAAAAAGAAACTATAAGACGTTTACCTCGAGGGTTTGAGTTTGTTGGGAAAATCCATATGAACTGTTTCTTTACATGAACTTAAAATCTTATAGTGTGACATAACTTTATTTTTTTTCTTCTTTTGAACTTTGTTTCGAAAGAGATTTTTCCTCTTTAACAGTAAACTTACATAAATAGATGCACAAATTAAAACTATAGCGTTGAGCACAGACCAAAATGTTCTTAATAAAGAGGATCCATGCATCCGAAGGCTTTGTATTGTTTATATTGAAGATAGCTTTTATGTAATTGTGGACATGTTTCATAATTGTAAAATCTCAGATAATGAACATTGTTTCATGCTAATGATTCTATTCATGTACTCTTCATTAAAAGACCCCTTTTGTTAAGTGGTTACATTTTAATTTAATACATCATACTAGTTCTATTTACAAATTCTAAAGTATTATTGTTTGCATGCACATATATTCAGTTTCAAGTTTTCCATGTGTCCTTAAAAACCTTTTTAAAAATTGTGTTTAAATCTTCTTAAAAAACCTATACGTCATTTCCAAAAATAAAGATAAAACACTTCTTGCAGTATTACTCACAGTATTTCTGTATTCAAGTGCTTAAGCTGAAAGAGGAAATGGTCAGGGTCTTGTTCCATAACAGTAGCTGATCACTTGTAGCTTTATATGGTCAAAGTCTACTTTCGTGCATATTGATAGTATGTGAGAAGGAATTAAAAAGATTATTTTTTTCAGTTTAAAATTCTATACAAGAAATGTAATTCTTTGGTGCTTTTTCCTTTCTTTTTTTTAACTCTGTCACACGCATATTTCTTTTCTGAACAAAATGGATATGTTCAGAACCTTACCACTACAACACATGTTTGTCCTTTTTGCCTCAAACACCTTTTTTGCAATATCCTCCTCCCCTACATATATCATTATAACTTCAATGTTCAAACATCATTTGTCCATTATCACCTTTTCAAATGCAAAAAAATATGAACAACAAAAAATCAACCATGTGTCCAAACAAACCTCAACAGAGTTCCTCTTCCCTTTTGAAGCCAACAACAACAACTACATCAAAGCTCAATCCTTATGCTCCGGAATGGAGGCCAGCAACTACTACTACAAGCGAACAACCCCTACAGAAGAGTGTTGCAACAGTTCCACCCTATCAGGTCCCGCCACGTGTCTCGTACTGCAGCTACAGGGGTTTTATCTCCTACGGTCGATCCTCCACACTGCCAAAGCCAATAAGAAACGGGAACCGTAATGTGAAGGTGGAAACTCGAAAGCCCATAGCAAGTGATGGTGCTAATAATAACACTACGGTGATGATTAGGAATATTCCAAACGCGTTAAGGTACATTAGACTTTTTTTTTTTTGTTTTGTTTTACAAGTAAATAAATAATATAGATATACATGGTTAACCCTTTTTTTTTTGGTTCATTAGATATTTGTTTTTTGTTTTACATATAAATGTATATATATATACATACATGCGTATATATACACACACATATGGTTAACACAAACACAAATATATATACATATATACACACATGGTTAACCCTTGTTTTTCATTGATTGTTAGAGTTTTATTTCTTTCACAAATATATTATTACGTATTATAAATATATTACACACACACACACATGGTTACACCTTTTACGTAACTTCATATTATTGGTTGTGCTCTTAGACTATTTGAATTTTTTTTGTTGGAACATTAATTAAAAAAGTAAAAAATTTGTCTGGTAAGCCCTGATCATGGTGTAGGTCTCTGCACACATGTAGACATTAGTGATAGTTTTTTACTCACTTTTGTTTGTCTTACTGATCACTGAACATGTACTAAAATGGCATTTTTTTTTTCTTTTTCTGTCTTTGAATTAATTTGTCCCTATCTGCATTTAATGTGTTACAGAAAAGTTTATCGAGTCTCCAGTACTGTAAAGAGGGCATGCATGTATGCCCTGAGCTCCACCATGTCACATGAATAATCATGATGATGATTAAAAATCCATTTAATATACATTATTGAATGCTAATGATTGATCAGTTGATGAATATTTACCAATATTTTGTATTCATGTTGTACCATCAGGAGCGGTTTCATGCTGAAATTTATGGACAAATGCTGCAAAATTTACTCTCTGGAGTATGATTTTTTGTACTTACCAATGGATTTCAGGTAAGCTAGTCTCTTTCCTATGTAGCAAGGCATTTATTATATTAAGTAGTAATACAATATATGGCATAATTAATTACTTTCAACTGCTTTATGTATTGTAATTGGGAATTTAGGAGGAAAAGCAATCTTGGTTACGCATTTGTCAATTTCACAAGTGTTGGTGCTGCTTTGAAATTCAAGAATCGCCTACAAAACTTGAAGTGGCAAAGTGTTGAAACTGATAATGGTCTACTCGACACTAAGAAAATATTAGACATCACATGGGCTAGGATCCAGGTAATAACATTTATTTATTTATTTTGCAATGTTATTCTTTAAATTCCTAATGAATTTATGCATGTTACCAAATGATCAATTTCAGGGGAAAGAAAGGCTAATCCAGATATATCAAAAATCCATTTACTACTGTGCCCAGATCGATTTCTTGCCGATGCTTCTGGATCCGCCCCGTAACGGGTTGGATGCGAATCCACCGCCTCCCATTCCCGTTGGCACAATGCTTCCCCCGCGTTGGGAAGAACTTACTGATCACTCCTTTCAAAATTACTAAAACAGGTCTTATTAAAATCTAGACTATATTAAAGCTAGATTATTTTGCGTAGGTATAATATCTGGGTATGTAACTTCAGGGTATTTTGCGGCCGGTCGGGTCTGGTTATTACTGCGTTGTGGCAGGGCCCTGTTTTGTTATCACCCTAGGCCTTTCGTGGTTAGATTAAAGGCGGGTGAAAATGAAACATGGATTATGTTTCTTCTTTCTGTTGTTTTGTAACCCATAGTAACATTGCATATCCAGTTTAGGAGTTGGGAAAATCTTATTATGTTCCTTGTGTAATAATATTTCTCTAAATAACTTTTTCTACTCATCCTCTGATTATGGTCTTTTGGATATCTCCTGGACTCCAACACCAAACGTATTAGCACAATTAATTAAGCAAGTTCTAATGGTTAAAAATCGCGGTAATGGGTGCTTTTGCTAGAATAGCTAGGCAATAACGATATCAATGCTTTTGTGGATGATTCGGAGACGGGGAGTGATATTGATCCACAAGAAGCTCTACAAACTCTAGAAGTAGCAGATGCTAGTTTGAGTAAAGTTGAAGGAAAGTAAAATAACTGAGAAAGTCCTGCTCGTTAATGGTCCAGAGTAAAGACTTTCCAGGATATCCTAGTCCGTAAGCATACACCAAACACAAGCGTGCACTTTTCGTTCATTGTATGCCTTCATCAACCACACTTTCAGCTGTTTGGTAGACGACAATAGTGCTGCATATTACCACTTTGTTTTATGAATCATGATATAGGAACATAGACAATTTT
The DNA here is from genome assembly GCA_948329865.1 of Linaria vulgaris. Taxonomy (NCBI): domain Eukaryota; kingdom Viridiplantae; phylum Streptophyta; class Magnoliopsida; order Lamiales; family Plantaginaceae; genus Linaria; species Linaria vulgaris. The sequence goes on along the minus strand of OX415249.1, from coordinate 4,778,111 downwards.
GTCTCATCAGTCATTAGCATGTATAAAAATCTAGCTGCACTCATTTTTCCGGAAAGTGTTTCTTCGAAAGAAAATAAATACAAATCAATGCACCTATAGTAAAATGCCAGATTCTCCCTCACCATAACATCACCACCGTCCATAAGTACAACCTGAGCTGAAAAATTCTGTACAGATTTCACATAACTCAAACATCCATCACAGCTATTGCTCATTTACATTACCTCAACCATAAGAAGCACGCACATGAACAAGACACGACAGTATCATCACAAGCCACAATCACAAACACGGGTTTAAAAAGCTCTCTGCGTGGCTTGCTCACCAAAGGCTCTACTAATACCAGAACGTCCCAAAGCAACTCTTCAAAACATAACTTTCATGGGACTTGTGTCGGTTGTGTAGGCGTACGCCTGGACAGGAAACACAAGGCACACCATTTGTGCCCCAAGCTGCTAAGGCTTACGACCAAACAAAAATAAGAATAATTAGGTTGGTTTCGTTTATTCTTAAAGATATCTAACCTTTGTGTTTCCCTAAAAAAGGCACTCAGACATCAATAACATGTACATTGAAAGATGATTGATATTCGTACATGACTATTCTCACAGAACTTTGCTACATTCTCCATTTCAAAGATTTTGAGAGAAAGAAAGCTCGAGACTTGAGGTTCTGCCTTCGTACACTTGCACATTTGCAGAACACAGGTATCGACCGGGAGTAATAAATAAGGTGAGAGCCTGCCCATACCATCAATGTGTCACCAATCTATGTCTATGAACTTTAACATGATAAACAAAATCGAGAGACCGACCAACACTATAGAGGTAGGTCTGACAAATACTTCCGTCCAGGATTCTTCAACCCCTTATTCCTTCATTACCAATTTAACAATTTTAGTCACGGGTGAATGATGGCTTAAGCATAAACAATCTCCCAGTACAGTCATAGCACCGCAACTGAACAATATTCATGTCTCCTAAAATAAAGCGGCGCAGAAAACGTATTAAAAAGTTCTGTGTCAAGATCAAAACGAGAAATCAATAGGGGTCTGTTTGATTTTCACCAGCCAGTGGAGATTACCATTCAAAAGCTCTAATCATACTATAAGGAATTATAATGTGGAACGCTTCTCCACGACCCCGTTCCAAGAGTGTAAACTCTACACTCAAACTTATTAGGAATGCTCAACAAGGAACAGAGTGATTCGATCTCGTACACACTCATAGGAAACTCGTACCACCTTGAATTGGTTGGTTTTCTTATTTACCGCAAAGCCATACGTTGTAACTTAAAATAAATAATTAATTGATGAATCCTTCAATACGGAGTTACATAATTGAAACATTGCAGTTTCTACATAGGAAGTAAAATTTCACATACAAAGAATGAACTTATATATCTTGTCTATACGTACCAATCCCCGACCAGCAACCAATATAAACTACAAATTGATCAGGCCCATGGACTCAACCAACACTCCTCAGGCAACTTAGGAAACCTCTCAGTATCCTTACAATAATCATATATCACAAGATTCCTCTGCACCCAACCATAATCATTCTTCTGATCTTCCGACAAATGCCACGCGTTGTACTGATCCCACCAATTATCAGTTGTGGTGGCTACACAGGCGGGGTATGGATCCTCCCACTGACACCCGTCTACGCTGAACTCCTTGTACGACGAAACAAACGGGGCCTTCTTCCAGTTGGTCTTCTCGAGGCCACCACGTGTGGCCCAGTCGTCAGCGTTCCATATGCTTGAGAATAAGTACATTGGCTTCTGATTGGGAAAGAAATTGTTGGTGTAGTTTGCGTTCTTGAATACTCTAATGGGAACTTGGTCTACAAAGAATCTGTAAAATAATTCATTATTATTTGGTGATTGTTCCACCATGTATGTATATAGTTTGTGCATGTAACTTACACAATTTGGTGATTGTTCCATAGGATGGAATAAGAGTGAAAATCCTCGGTGGGATCGAACCATAAGCTGTGTCTCATCTCGCGGTTGCCCGTTCCATTCTTGTACACATTCGTCTGTATAAGGTACGGCTGGCCTGATCTGTTCCCCAAGAACTCGAAATCCAATTCGTCCCTCTCCGGTCCAGCCGCATTCTCCGTGCACATCTAATAAAACAAGTTTATTTCATTAAATTATAATAGAGATCACAGTCACGCTACCCTAAAGCGGATATGTTTTACGTATTACTATTAGCATAGACAAAAACCAATGTGAACGAACGTAACCACTTACGTAATAAGCAGTGACAACTCCGGCAGAATCGCCTCCCACGAGTTTAAGTTTCATGCTAAACCATCCGAATCTGTAACTATTCTTGGTCATAAACCCGCAACCTATAAAACAATTAATAAGACACAATTGTTGCAACTCACTCACTCATGTAATAATAATAATAATAATTTCAAAATAATTGAATGATTCAAATTACCTGCTTTTTCATCAAGGGAGAGATCCCAGATCTGCCCATCTTGGGAAGTCTTGAAATTAGTCTCAGGGCAACTCTTGCTGAAATATTGATCAAATGATGAGCTCTTTGAATCTGCTGCTTGTGGCAATATAATACTACTACATACTTGTAGTACAACAATAAATACAAGAGTGGCAAATGGATAAGCCATTTTTGTTCGTTCTCCTCAAATGGGAATTCAGGCTTATGATGACCAAATGATGCTCTTATATGAACTGCAAGGCTTTCTTGTACAAATAATAATAATACAGCTAGCAATTAACTAAGATCTTGAAATTTTGGTACTAATATCTAACTGTCTTTCACTAATATTTATTTTACTTGAATGAATCTTAGATTGTATGTAGCTTCTCACTGTCACTGCTGCAATAATTTGAATAGAAGAAAAAGATTGATAACATAAATTCCAGGCTGCCCCATAAAGTGCAGAGTAAAGAATTAAATGGTGGGCCAAACATGTTACACAAAAGAACGTGACCACATTTGATTTGTCATATAATAATACCAGAACCGACACATTAGATCTACATTGGTAGTTTCAAATTCACTTAGCAGTGAAATATTTTGCTAAAGTAGCATATATTAAGGGTAGTGGGCATGTAATAATCATTTGACTTTATTGTTTGGAAGCATCTCCCAGTAATTTATGTGAAAGTATTTTTGTATTCCCACAAAAACAGAATAATACTACTACTTAGGACGAAGAGGTGTTGCCATTCTTCACATTAACCCATTAACGTTAACCCAAAGGATAGATTCACTCAAATAATACTAGTGAGATAGTCTTTTAGTTACTTTTATTTGTCTACTGATGATCATCAATTGACCACATACTAAAATGGAAAATTTGTAACTTTTTTGTCTTTTAATTAATCTGTCCAAAAATCACTTGTGAACTTGCAAAGGCGTTTCCTTTAGGGAGGTAATGAAGAGAGGAGGAAAATCTGTTGGGTAAAATGGGACCAAGTTTGTCGTGCAAAAGATAAAGGCAAAAGATAATCTGTTCACAAACGTCTTGATTCTCACTTCATTCAAGATAGATCGGTCTTTCCTAAATCGAATGGACAAGCAATCTGGAGGATAATCTAGTTTTTCACCTTGTGGGAAATCTGGAGACTTAGAAATAAAATCATATTCAAAGGGGAGAAGGTGGACATCGACAAGACGGTGGATCTTATTAAAGTCCACTCTTGGAAATGGATCAAGGCCAAGAAAGAACATTTCCCGTTTTCCTTCCGTGATTGGAGTAGTGAACCCTCTATTTGCTCTCAGGATAGGTTTCTATTGTTTCAAATGTGGAGACTTTGAGGCTTTGGTTTTCTTGTGCACATTTTCTTTCACTATGTTTTCAGGGAGTATTCCTTATACTATTGACTCTTCAGTAAAAATCTTTGCTTTTGAAAAAAGAAAAATTGTCCATGTGTACAGAGGAGTTTATAGTGTGTGTGTGTCATCCTTGCGCAGGGGCCATGCTAATCTTCTCTGTATCGTTCCAATTTTATCGGATGTCCCCGAAGGGACAGTACAGAGGAGTTTATAGAGTCTCGAGTACTTAGATGTATGCCCTCCGCTCCACCATGTCACATGAACATTATATTCATCATGATTAAAACTTTCATTTAATATACATTACTAAATGCTAATGATTAGTGCGGTGCATTTGGTTCGAATCGGATCGAATCGACGCTAGTAATCGATTTTTATCCTGGCAAAACGAAGATCAAAATCAGATCAATTTAAAACGGTCTGATTTGATCCAAAATCATTCGATTTCGATTTGATTTGATTTGGTTTCGATCTTTTTTTCCTTTCTATTTTAATATTAAGGAACAAATATTATATAACTTTTTATTTTGCATCTAAAATTAAAGAAAACTTGAATAAATATAAATACTTGTTCAAAATAGAAACCTTGGAAAAAAAAAAAGACAAGTCATATTAGTACTTAGTAATTAGTAGGTTACGATTCAAGATTATACATATATATTAGATACAAAAATATTATAATTTTTTAGAAAGAAAAATGTGTAAAGTGTTAATCTTTAGTTAATATATTAAGTTACTTGGTTGTATGTCATTAGCATTATATATATATATATATATATATATATATATTATTTTATAACTTAATTTAGTATATTATTATATATTTATTTATTTGTTTATTAAAAAAATAAGATGAGTATTCGATTCGATCCAATTTCTGGCCTCTGAAATCGAGAATCAAATCTAAGGGGGATTCAATCTTAAGGCAAAAATCAAAAGCCGGATCAAATATTCGATTCGATTTGTGGATCGGATCATTCGATTGATTTTCAATTGATTCGATCGATCCGATGTTTTCGATCAATTGAATCAAATCGACACTAGTATCTGATTTCGATCATGGCAAAAAAAGAATCAAAATCATATCAAATTGAACGATCCAACTCGATGCAAAATCATTCGGTTTCGATTTGATTTGATCCGATTTCGATCAATTTTTCTTTTAATTATTATTTCAGTTTTAAAGAACAAAATCTATATAACATCTTTATTTTGCTTCTCAAATTAGTGAAAAGTTGAATTAAACATGATTGTTTATTATTGTTATGTTTAAACTAATTTGAATTAAACAAATACTTAAAATTTCATTAGTTTTATATTTATTTACTATCATTTTTAACTTAGTTTAACATATTGTTACATTTTATTGAGATTTTACAGATTAAGATGATTATTCGATTCGATTAGATTCTTAACCCTTGAAATCGATGATCAAATTGAAGGGAGTTCAATACTAGGACAAAAAACAGAAATCGGATCAAATATTTGATTTGATCTGAAAATTGAATTATTCGATCAATTTTCAAACGATTCGATCGATCTGATCCATTGTGCACACCCCTAGCCCTACTAATGATAGACCAGTTGATGAGTAGTTACATTAATTTGTCTTAATATTGTATCAGGAGTGATTTCATGTTAAAATGTATGGAGAAATGCTACAAAATCTACTCTTTGGAGTATGACTTTTTGGTACTTATCTGTGGATTTCAGGTAAGCTTGGCTCATTTCAATATATATATATATATATATATATATATAGCAATGTACTTATTGTTTAGTAACACGATATATAGCTCAATTAATTACTTTTGAACTGCTTTATGTAATGTGGTGTGGGCGTTTTAGGTGGTCCAGAAGTGAACTGGGCAGACATGCCCTTTTAGAAGCCCAAAAAAGAAAGAATCGAACCAGGGTGGTTCGACTCTTTTGGGACAATTAAATGTCTCTATTTGATTGTTATTGCCCATTCGCAGAGCGGGTCCCGCAATCTGAGATCTATAAATACTCTACTCCTCGAGATTCACGACACGCATTAAATACTGTTTACCAACCCTACCACAGTTGAACTGGGTCGTTCGACCATTCCAGAGTTATTGAGTTCGATTGACCTGCCTCAACGTTCGATTGATATCAAAACCATCCTGCTCGGGTCACAAGTTTTTAGAGTCAAACATGTTGGCGTTCAACTATTACCTCTGCATCGAACCGCCCTCCGTTTGTCTGTTTCCAGATTCAATCGTGATAAAACCAAATTATTGGCACCGTCTGTGGGAACAACATCGTTTATACATAGGAGTCCAGACTGGCAGGATGGTGAAGAGAGGCAATATCGTTGTGGTTGCAGACGTACAAAAGAGAAAGAAGATGAGACTCGATAAGTTGGAGATGGGCAGGGGGCCAAATCCCAAGAACAAGGCAAAGAAAAGTGAGAGGAATCTAATATGGAACCGCTAAAAGAGTTCAAATCAGTGCAGTTGTTCAGAGAGGATGCTGGGAAGATGATAAGGATTGGTATGGTGATGAGCCAAGAGGTGGAAAGCGCGTTGGTGGATTGGCTTAGGCGCAATACTGATATATTTACATGGGCGAACTCAGACCTACATGGGATTGATCCAAGGATCATTGTGCATAGGCTAAATGTCAACCTCGATGCCAAGTCGGTTAGACAAAACAAACGCAATCTCAGCAAAGAGAATAATGAAGCAGCAGAGAAAGAGGTTCAGGAGCTACTATCGGCGCTGCACATCCACTAGATTAGCTTCTCATAGTGGTTGAGCAATGTGGCGCTGGTGCTCAAGAAAGAAGCGACGTGGAGAATGTGTGTGGATTACACAGATTTGAACAAACACTGCCCCCATGATCCTTTTCCCCTTCCCAGGATCGATTTGTTAGTAGACTCGACGGCACATTGTGCCTTATTAAGCATGATGGACGCTAAGAGTGGCTTCCACCAGATTTTTATGGCCATTAATGATCAGAGAAAAACTGTGTTTGTAACAGACACGGGTGTTTACAGTTATATAGTGATGCCATTCGGCCTCAAGAATGCTGGTGCGACGTTTTAGAGGTTGGTTGCAAAGATGTTCTACCATTTAATTTGAAAGTCTATGGAGGTATACATTGATGACATCTTGGTCAAAAGCTTGAAGGCGGAGGAGAATATCCAACATTTGGACGAGGCTTTCACTATTATGAGAACCCATGGGATGAAGCTGAATCCACAGAAGTGAACATTTGAAGTAACGACGGGTAAATTTTTCGGTTATGTGGTGAACGAGAGAGGAATGAGGCAAACCTCGATAAGATCAAAGAAGTATTGGAATTCCCTCACCAAGGACAATGAAAGACGTATAATGCCTGGTAGGCCGTCTGACAGCTCTTGGAAGATTTATATCGACTGCAACAGAGAAGAATTTACCTTTCTTCAAAATGATGAGGAAAAACAAAAACTTTGTTTGGACTGCGGAGTGTGAAGCAACTTTCCAGCAGATGAAGAGATATCTGGTGAGTCTATCGCTCTTAGCAAAGCCAGATTAGGGAGAAATGTTGTATTTTTATTTAGCGGTATCTTCACATGCCATCAACACATTGTTGGTAAAGGAAAAAAGGGCCCAGCAACTCCCAATACATTATGTAAGTCGAGTATTGCAAGGCGCAAAAAAGAATTATTTAGAGATGGAGTTTTTTACCCTCACTATATTGGCGACGGCAAGGGAACTGCAACCGTATTTTAGTCGCACCATATCAAGATCGTAACTGACAAGCCATTAAAATAAGTAATGGCGAGACCCAAAACTTCTGGCTGGTTGGTCAACTAGGCTCTAGAGCTCAGCGAATTTGGCCTTGAATTTCATCCCTCGAACTTCAATCAAAGATCATGCGTTGGGTGTCATTACCTTTTTTCAAATCTGACAGGGTTCTATTAGCAAAAATAGCATTGATTATTTTTGCTGGTATGCGGAATGCACTTTTTTGAAATTGAGCAGACGGACTTTATGGCTGAAACATTGGGAAATAGTGTGGCAGGCTCAACGAATTGTATATGGGAAATATCTGATCTACCGAGCACCAATTGTGCGACCACCACATGGTTGCTCCATGTGGATGGCTCAGCCACTACCTACAGAGGAGGAGTCGGAGTGCACCTACTCTCGCCTAACCATCGAGAATTTGAATTTGCCATAATTTAAATTTTCCTATTGCGAACAACGAGGCCGAATACGAAGTAGTATTGACAGGCATACACCTGGCCCAAACCCTCAATATGGAGCATTTAGAGGTGTTCACAGACTTGCTGTTAGTGGACAACCACTTTTCTAGCAGATACGAGGCAAGAGAGAAGACCGTGAAATTGTATCTAGCCAAGCTAAAGGATCTTGCCGGTAAATTTCCCTTTTTCGATCTTTTTGCAGATCCCACACACTAACAACACTAAGGCCGATGCTTTATCAAAAAAAATCCTAGCTCGTCGGAGATATATGTGCAAAAATGCATCACACTTCTAGCAACAGAGAAGCCAGCCATTGGAATATCAAAGTATAGTAAGGTATGGGTTTTCATCGATTACATACTACCCATGATAGAATCACCATAGTGGAAGGATGAGATCATGCGCTACCTCAATGATGGAATCATGCCAGTCGACCCCAACGCTCGACGTAGATTGTGTCACAAGGCTTACAGGTTTACGATCCACAACGTTGAACTTTACAAGCGTTCTTTTGAGGGACCACATTTGCGATGTCTATCCCCGCCACAAGTGAACTATGTGATAAGAGAGATTCACGCAGGGAGTTGGGGAAATCATTAGGGTGGGGAGCGCTGGCTCAGCGTATTCTCCATCAAGGATATTACTAGATATCTCTTTTAAAGGATTCAACGGATTTCTCACGTCGCTGTGATAGCTGCCAATCCCATGCTCGATTAATTCATAGGCCAGCACAACCATTGTAGCCTTTGGACATGTCTTACCCATCTGATCAGTGGGGAATTGACATCGTTGGGCCACTTCCAATTGCGAAAGGTCAAAAGAAGTTCTTTGATGTGGTAGTGGAGTATTATACGAAATGGGTAGAAGCCGAGGCAATGGTGACTATTACGGAGAACAATATGATTTAGTTATACGGAAGAACATAATATGTCGCTTTCGTATTCCCAGAGTCTTAGTGTCAGACAATGGTCGGCAATTCATTGGAAAGAAAATCAAATCTTGGTGTCAAGAACTTAGAATTTCTCAGCACCTCACCGGTGTCCCATCCCCAAGTCAATGGGCAGGTAGAATCAACCAACAATACATTAAAAGATTATCTCGAGCGAAGACTTAGGGATATTATAAAAAGATGGATGGACGAGTTGCACGGTATTATGCTACAAGACCACCCCAGAACATCAACGGGGGAAACCCCTTTCGTATGAGTGAATGGATCTGAAGCGGTTCTACCAGCCAAGATCGGGATGCCAACCTGCCAAATACACAACTACGATCCAGAACAATCAGCCAGGCTATGCCAGATGGATCTAGGTAGCAAGCATGCCAGTTCACAGTAGCCTTTAAGGCAGCCATGGCCAAAAGCTTGGATAAGAATGCCAGGTTCAGAGACTTTGATGTAGGCGGCCTGGTTTTAAAAATTATCGAGGCAAGAAAGTGCGTGGGTAAATTGCAGCCACAATGAGAAGGCCCCTATCAGGTCACGCAGGCGAGCGCCCGGGGATACTTCTATTTGGAGGATCTAGAGGGTCAAAAATTGACTCGTCCCTGGAACGTGCAACACCTGAGACGTTATAACGCCTAATTTTATGATTCATACTTATTACTCGGCATGTAAAATATAATACAGGAACTACAGTGGCTTGAGTTATGAGACACCAATCGGGAAACATAGGTAACTCGGCATAATGTTGAGCTCAGCCTTATCCTAATTTTAAATGATATCCTAGTTTGTGTGATATTTATTGTTGCCAATTAGATGATGAATCAACAGGTACACAAACACGGTTCCCTCAGTTTCCAAGTCAACAACGATCGGGGAAACTAGTGCAAGAGCGTGGCTACCGTAGCTTGCAGATCCAACGCGGTCGGACAAGAGAGATGAACATTTGGCCTAAACGCTGTCGAATGCAAACCTAATATTTCTGCGAGAACAAAAATGGACATTCGGCCCAACGCGGTTGAATGCAAACCTAATATCTCAACAAGAATAGATGACCCAACACGGTTGAATGCAAACTTAATATCTCCACAAGAACAGAGATGGACGTTGGACCCAATGCGGTCTAGTCTGAACTAAAGGAGAATGGGGACAGACATTCGACTCAAAGCAGTCAAATGTTGGCATAAAAATTTTGCCAAAACAAAGGCCCTTCATTATAAATATATTATCAAATGGAGGTAGAAATCGAGACACATTAGCGACGACAAAGTGGAAATTTGTTATCAAACAAACCAATCACTAATACGATAAATTAATTCATTAATTAAAATACATATAGTAACCTAGAAAGGTCCCAAACCGGGACACCTCCAAGAAACTTATAAGTCTGGTGGCCTAGGTGAATTTAGACGTAATACAAAACCGAGCGACAGTGCAAACCTCATGCAATCCTTTTGATCTGCTTTTCTAACATACTAAGGCCATCACTACCAAAATCATGCCATACCTCTTGCCAAATCTTGATATCTTCTTCAATAGTATCGCCCATTTGCCCCTCAATTTTATAAATATTGGGGGACACCAAGCCCCTATCGTTAACCACAGAGGTCGGCGAGCCTGCATAGACAAGAGCTTAAACTGTCGTGGGGACCAAAAGTAGTCCTAGATACAGTCTTCGTCACAGCCACGACAGGTCCAGATGGTAGGAGCGACTTATTCATTGATATGTCGTCGATAGAACTAACACTAGTGGTAGGTGGAGCTGCCTCAGGACCTCATTAACCTGATCAACAACATCACTGGAGAAACCATCGGGCCTTTTTACAGGAGAGACCGAAGGCGCACATCCATCAGCGCCATATACAATAGGTGACGTAACCAATTCATCATCACTACATCCTAAGGCGCTATGAATCACATCCCGAATCGCGGATGCAACTCCACCCAAATCCCTTTCCATATGACTTGCATCTCAACGAGCGCCGCGTCAATCACGGACTCACTCCTACACAAATCGGGTGCTACATCGACGAGACCCCTTTTTCTCCTGCCAGATGCGATAGAATGGATCTCCTGCCCTAGGAGGAGTGAAGTCCTCTTCGTCTTCTTCAAAAACTTTAGAGGTTTCCATACAAGAACCACGGCTATCTCCTTCCGGAACCCCTCATTCATACCCCAAATGTTCAATCTGGTCGGCCCCGAGCTTCATTCCAAACTTCACATCCTTAGCTCCTTGACGCAGCTCAATCCAACGATAGAAACCACTAGTCATGAAGGCTCTGGCCACCTCACACCGATAACCCTCCGATTCTAAATGGCAAACCCTAGCATTTAATCAAATGATTGCTAATTCAGCTTCTGTTTTCAACTCCTTATACGAGTCTCTCTCCCGCTTCAGCATATCTCTTTCTTTTTGCAAGACGGCGATCACAAAAGAAGCAAATATACGCTATCTTTGGCTTTTTTTTTTCACTTGCTGCGGCCATAAGGGCATCTTTTACGGCCTTGGCCCTGACCTTCTCAGCGTTACGAGCCTGGCAGTGCGCTGCAAAGCGGTTATCTTCAGTTCTTCTAAATCTTTCTGTCATCTTGTCGATAACTCCATTATGCTTATTTTGCACCTCCCTCAATCCACTGTAATCGCGACACAGCCGGTACACCATAATGCTCGTGGCGGTTCTAAACAGCAGACCAAAGTGAGCTAGGTTGCGATACCCAAGGTTCTAAAGCACAACATTACGACCGAGTTCAGGCCATAGATCCTTCATAATCTGAATAGATTGTTCCTCTCTCAACATGTACCCTATAAACTTGATGTTCAAAGATTCAGAACCCTCATCATTCAAGAAACTATACTCAGATCGGCTGCCATGGGGCACGAGCCTCGGGTTTCTAGATGGCTGAGGTCGTTTTGAAGGACGTGGTGGAATTCCAGTAGCCTCATCCGTAGCTTGAGCTTCAGCGACCTGCCTCCTAACGGTCATGTACCATTTTTTGTCGCTCTCATTAGCTGGGTTTCACTTGATTCATTCATCCCGGAACCGAGGCATCGTGCTTGTTTCTCATCATTTTATCTGGTCAAATTCTCAGGGATTCTCTCATTAAGTGCATATGTTTCCTCAATCATCCTTATTTGAGCTTCTTTACTGATTTTGACTCTCCTTCTCTTAGTGGTAGAGGTCATAACAGTCATGCGTCCGTCGAAATTTATGCATCTCTCGAAGTCACAAACACGAGATACACGGGCCCCTAAGGACACCCCTCCAAGCCTCTCAGTGGACATGTCCTCTGGTTCTAGAACTGTGTGACTCGCGCTAGACAAACTTTCCAGTGCCCTTGCAGGAGTCGGACCTCCAAAAGAACCACTTGCAGGCCCAGTATTTGGAGCATCATGGCTCGCTGAAGTACCCGCATTTAAATTGTTGGTCGTGGGATTGGTCTCGCGACCCCAGGTTATGTAAATGTACACCGGCAGCGTCATGACCTTACTATGAGCCCTTGATTTATTCTGAGCCATCAAGAAATGAAATAAGCAAAAAATTTCAAAAAAGTTAACCCTGCAGGCATTCAACTAAGTAATTGTTCGAAACTCCTCGCGTTTGACCATTCTTTCATTCGATCCACAGCCTGGTTCGACTATTCGCTCATTCGATACTTTCGTCGATTCGATTATTATTTTAAAACAGGCAAAAGTTTGCCACACAATGACAAATGACCTGGCAGCAAGGCACTTATTTATATAGGCCTTCCACCGCCTCGGAAATGGCACTCTCACTCAATGTTGCAAGTTCGAGAGTTAAGTATCGAACATGTTAGGGTTCGATACTTAGATATAACAATCGAACCACGTCAAATTCGACATTCCCTAGAACACTCGAACTCGACAGGGCTCAATGCTCCCCATAACAATCGAATCGCCAGTGATTCGATTCATCAGACAACCACCGAATCACCAAGGATTCGATAAAAATGAAAACCATCAAACCACCAAGTTTCGATACTATTCAGAATAATTGAACCCAAGTAATGAGGGGCGTATTTTAAGCCAGATATTTTAATCTGGCACCCGATCCTCCGGATTACGTCTCTCAAATGGGAAGCGTATTTTGAATCCATATATTTTAATTTGGCATCAGACCCTCCGGATCACGGCTCCCAAATTTGGGGTGGGGGGTATTTGAAGCCATATAATTTAATTTGGCACCTGAGCTTCCGGATTACGGCTCCCAAATAGGAGGTGTATTTTGAAGTCACATATTCTATTTGGCACCTAGTTCTACGATTTACGGCTCCCAAATGGAGGGTGTATTTTGAAGACAAATATTTTAATTTGGCACCCGATCTTTCGGATTACGGCTCCCAAATGGGTGGCGTATTTTGAAGCAGAACGCAGTCCAATTCCAAGGCAGCAACGCAACCATTAAATTTGGTACCCGCTTTTGAATCAAGATCTACTCCCAAATTGGGTGGACTATATGGTGGGGTGTTTTAGGTGGGCTAGAACTGAACTGGGTCGGCCTGCCCCGTTAGAAGCCCAAAAATGAAAGAATCGAATTAGGGTGGTTCGACTCTTTTGGGACAATGCGTCTCCATTCGATTGTTATGGCCTATTCGCGAAGCGAGTCCCACAATCTGAGATCTATAAATACCCCGCTCCCCAAGATTCAAGACACGAATTAATTACTGTTCACCAACCTTACCACAGTCGAACCAGACCGTTTCGATTGATATCAACCATCCTGCTCTGTTTGAATGTTTCCAGAGTCTAACATGTAGGCGTTCGATTGTTACCTCTGCATCAAACCGCGCTCCATTCGACTGTTTCCATATTCGACGTTTAGGGCTATTTTAGTCATTCTAGGCTTACTAACGTGTAATAGGTGTTTCGGACAAAGTTGGTCCCATTCCTTTTATTTGTAATTTACTAACATAGCTCAGTTTATATCAGGCTCAATTGTATTGTATCTTCGGTGTATTATAACCTAAACGAAATAAGACCAAATTATAATATAATTGAGAATTAAGGAGGAAAAGCAATCTTGGTTAGGCATTTGTGAACTTCACAAGTGTTGGTGCTGTAAGACTTGAAATGACAAAGTGTCGAAACTGAAAATGGTTTACTCTACACTAACAAAAAACTGATAAGTGTTTCAATGTATGTTTGAGTAAAGTTGTAGGAAAGAGTGAAAAAACTGAGGTAGATCCAGCTCGTTAATGGTACAGAGTCAAAACTTTTCAAGATATATATCTTGGTCCGTAAGCATACATGCATGCACTTTTATTCATCGTATGCCTGCATCAACAACACATTCAGTCGTCTGGATGGACGACAATGGTGATGCATATTCTCATAATATATTAAACAATAAATAGCATTTTAGATTATTAATTTTATATTCAGGTATATGTAAATATAAATACCCATTTTCTTTATTATTTTATTCACTTAACACAGATCATTCTAGATTACAAATTAGGGTTTCCGCCTCCCTTTTCTCTTTCTGTAAAATCAAACACTATGAACAATCTTTCGATTTAGTTTGTTAATATGGTAATATTCTTCTCTATTTCAAATCGGCGTTGGATTTGTGGCTCGAACTCAAGACTAGGTACGATCGTGCTGACGGATCTAGGATTTTCTAATTGCAAAAGTCTTTGTCTACTCTCAGTCAAGGTAATCAGACCATTACCCAATATTATAACTCCTTTCGTACAATCTGGGATGAATATGTGAGTCATCGCCCTGTGGTGGCGTGTTCTTGTGGTCTGTGTATCTGTGATGTTAATCGTACCATGGTCGCCCTTCAAGAAACCGACTATGTTCTTACTTTTCTCACTGGATTAAATGAGTCATATTCATCCATCCGTAGTCAGGTTCTTTTACTCTCCCCAATTCCCTCCTTGTACAGACTATACTCTATGCTCATGCAAGAGGAGCATCAGAGAGCTCTTTACAACATTCAATTGCCTGCTGATCCCCTTGCGATGTTTACTCGCTATAAAGCTCCACAAGAAGCCAAAAATCCCACATACACTACTTCCACCTCTCGGCCCAATGAGCCTCCTCAGAACAAAGATAAGAAGAAGGTAAAATGTACATTATGTGGCTACTATGGACATACAGTTGACCGCTGCTACCAAGTCATTGGCTACCCACCAGGTTGGGATGGGCCAACTGGCAGAAGACAGGTTCCAAATTCAACAAATTTAGCCAATTTGGTCACTCAAAGTGATGAGGTTTCATTTCCAGAAATGCTTCATCATGCCTCTCATGCTGATATATCCACTCAGGCATTGTTTGAGAAGTTCCTAGCATTCACAAGGAACATTGGAACAACAATGGTTGGCCCTTCTACTACTGCTCCAACTCCACATGCTCCTCATTATGCTGCATCTGCCACAACATCTATGGGTAACTATGTAGCTAGATGTTTTTCTTGTTGTGATGATTTGCCTGGCTCAAAATGTTGGATATTAGACACTGGTGCCACAGATCATATGATATGTGAGCCACATTTCTTTAAGTATGCTAAACAGGTTCATGTTCCTATTTAGATGCCTAACAATCATGTCACACATACCACTGCATTAGCTGATGTTAGAGTACATGATCAGATTCATCTTAAGGATGCCTTTTTTGTTCCCCAATTCACTCATAACCTGATTTCAGTTTCTAAATTGACGAAGTTTTCAAACATATCCTATTTTTCTATTCCTCTATGTGTGTGTTGCAGGAGACAGTCACCAAGAGGATGATTGGTTTTGCTAGAGTGATAAATGGCCTTTATGTGTTGGATTTTTGAAAATATTTTATCAAACACTCTTGCAACTCTATTTCTTCTTGGAAGCCAAATTCTGAGACCAATCTATGGCACTTCAGACTTGGTCATCCATCTATCAGCAAATCTATTCATTTGTCTTCTGCTATTGGTCATAATAATTGTAAAACTGTGAACCATTGTGATACTTGTCATCTTGCTAAACAGAAAAAGCTCCATTTCCTATTAGCACTTCTGTCTCTAAAGCCGCATTTGACATGTTACATTGTGATGTATGGGGACCATTTAAAGTCCCTTCTCATGTTAGTCATAGATATTTTCTACCTGTTGTTGATGACTTCACAAGAATTACTTGGGTATTTATTATGAAAAATAAATCTGAAGTGAAAGATCATTTGTCTAAATTTCATAAACTTGTTGAGACCCAATTTTTTGTGAAAATTAAGGTCATTAGAAGTGACAATAGTACATAATTTTTGTTAAAAGAGTTTTACTCTACTAATGGAATTATCCATCAAACTAGTTGTGTTGAGACTCCTCAACAAAATGGGCTAGTTGAAAGAAAACATCAACATTTACTTCAAATTGCTAGATCTTTAAAATTTCAATCCAACATTGATATTGAGTTCGGGACATATTGCATATCCGATGCTGCATTTATCATAAATAGGTTACATTCATATGTCCTTGGTAACAAAACTCCTTTCGAGATACTTTATAACAAGCCTGCTGATTATTCTATGTTAAAAGTCTTTGGTTGCTTATATTTTGCATCAACTTTATCTGCTAACAAAGACAAATTTCAACCAAGAGCTCAGAAATGTGTTTTCCTTAGTTATCCCTTTGGAACTAAAGGATATCTGTTGTTAAATCTGGACACTAACAGTGTGTTTATTTCAAGAAATGTCATATTCTATGAAAACCAATTTCCTCTTAAGGAAAACTATCATGTTGCACTAACCCCTTCTCAAGGTGATTCTCCAAAAGAGAAGACACAGTTCTGCACAGATCCTTTTGTGCTCTTGCAGGATACTACTATATTGAATCCAGTTGTACCTGCACCTGTGAATCCAGTTGTACCTGCACCTGTGAATCCATTTTCACCTGAAGCTAATGTGATACAAGAGGCTTATTCACAAGTCCCTACACCAGACTTACCCACACATGCTGAAATGAAGTTCTCTCAATCAACAACAGACCACAATGCAGATAACACTGATGACAATACATCTTTCCCTCCTCTTTTAAATTCTCAACTTGACAATATGCCTGATTCTAATGTTGTGAATGACAGTAATGTCCCACATGTTTTAAATGACAATGTGCCAACTTTGCCTGTTGTTAGAAAGTCAAATAGGAATCATGCACCTCCTGCATATTTGCAAGTTTATGATGTTGATTTTCTGCTTCTATTAGTAAGTCTAATTGTGTTCAAAAGAGATCTGGGACAGTCAAGTACCCCATTGAGTCTTTCATTTCTATATCCCAACTTGGTAATTCTCATAAAGCTTTCACTGTTGCTTTGTCTCAAATTAATGAACCTAAAACTTTTACTCAAGCCAACAAAATTAAAGATGGCAGCTTGCTATGAGAAAATAGTTAGACGCATTAGAGTCCACTAACACTTGTGAACTAACTGATTTACCTGCAAATCAGCATGTGATAGGTTGTAAATGGGTTTTTAAAATTAAACAAAAGTGAGATGGATCTATTGAACGTTATAAAGCTTGACTGGTTGCAAAAGGTACACCCAAGAAGAGGGTTTAGACTATTTCGACACATTTTCGATTGTTGCTAAATTAACTACTGTTAGAGTCTTACTTGCTTCAGCTGCTTCTAATAATTGGCATTTGCATCAACTTGACGTTAATAATGCGTTTTTGCATGGTGACCTTGACGAGAAAATATGCATGAAACCGCCGCCCGGTTACTGTAGTCCATCGAATAATTGGGTGTGCTTACTTAAAAAGAGTATTTACGGTTTAAAGCAAGCCTCAAGGCAGTGGTACACCAAGTTGACCACTTGCCTGTTCAAACCATTTCTGACTGTTCATTGTTTGTGAAAGTCTCTGGTCAGTCTATTACTGCTCTTTGTGTCTATGTCGACGATATATTTTTGGCTGGCTATAATTTACATGCTATTGAATCTTGAAAAATTATCTGAATGCTAAATTTACAATTAAAGATTTGGGTCATTTAAAGTATATTTTAGGAATATAAATAGCTAGAAGTTCTAAAGGCATTTTGTTATGTCAAAGAAAATATGCCTTGGATATTTTAAAAGATTCAGTGTACATTGGCTGCAAACCGTGTTCCACTCTGATGGATTCATCTACTAAATTACGTGAAAATGACCATCCCTTGTTATCTGATCCAACTGAATACAAACGTCTTGTTGGTCGTTTATTATATTTAACCATAACTCGTCCTGATTTGAGTTTCAGTATTCACTGTCTAACACAACATATTGCATACCCGACCACCTTCCACTTGGCAGCTGCACACCGAGTTCTACGCTACATCAAATCTGCTCCAGGTAAGGGAATTTTTTATCCCGCTAATTCGGAGTCTCACCTAAAATCGTTTTGTGACAGTTATTGGGTCGGATTCCCCGACACACGTCGTAGCGTAACTGGATACGCAATCTACCTGGGCAATGCACTAATCTCCTGGAAAGCGAAAAAGCAGTCGACCGTTAGTCGGTCGTCAACGGGAGCTGAATACCGCGCAGTTGCTATAACAACATGTGAAATCATGTGGCTCACACAGCTCCTCACAGACCTCCACATCAGCCAAACAAGGACTCATTTACTGTTCACAGACAGCCGCAGCGCCTACTGCATCGCCATCAATCCAGTGCACCATGAACAGACGAAGCACATTCAAATAGACTGCAACTTCGTATGTGAGAAAGTCAACCTCGGTCTCGTTAAAATGGTCCACATCTCCAACGATCACCAAGTAGCCGACATCCTTACAAAACCATTGTCACTCGAACCTTTTCAACAAATGATTTCCAAGATGGGCGTTCTCGACATCCACGCCCCTCTTGAGGGGGGGTCTTAGAATATATTAAACAATAAGTAGCATTTTAGATTATTAATTTTATATTCGGGTATATGTAAATATAAATACCCATTTTCTCTATTATTTTATTCACTTAACACGGATCATTCTAGATTACAAATTAGGGCTTCCGCCTCCCTTTTCTCTCTCTGTAAAATCAAACACTATGAACAATCTTTCGATTCAGTTTATTAATACATATTACCCCTTTTTTTTTAACTATGATATGGGAACGTAGACATTTTTGTCTCATCAGTCATTAGCATGTATAAAAATCTAGCTGCATTCACTTTTCCAAAAAGTGTTTCCTCACAAGAAAATAAATACAAACAAACGCACTCATACAAACATGCCAGATTCTCCCTCACCATAAAATCACCACCGTCCATCAGTACAACCTGAGCTAAAAGAGGAAATGATCAGGGCCCTGTTCCAACTAGTAGTTCTATAAGTTCAAAGTCTACTATTTTTTATATTTTTGATAGCAAGGTCATTAGTCTACTATATCGTGCATAAGATACAGAATGAATTAAAAAGATTAGTTTTCTTTTCTCAGTATATATCGTAAGGATCTCAGTTTTAACATAACTCGAACATCCATAACAGCTATTGTTTATTTACAATACGTACGGTGCATACAACTTAGCAAGGAACATAAGATTTGAATACAATTTTCTCTAAATCTTCGTGGAAGTGAAAAACTAATGTCCTATAAATACTCTTCTTCCTATAATAAGAACATTGTGCCCTATAAATACAATTTGCTCTCTCTCTCTCTCTCTCTCTCTCTCTCTCTCATTTTGATTCGAATTTAGCGTTGATTCAATCACTACTTGCGGCATATATATTAACATGCCCACTCATTTAAGCAGCCTAGGGCATGAGTCGAGTCCGCGCCAACCTACCGAGCTCACATGCATTTTAGTGTCCAGGAATGACATGCTAATTTATGACTCTAAAAAATTATGGCAATCTAGCATGGAGTGTCTAATTAGTCAAACGAATATAATCTCGGATAAGTAACCATTGTTGAAATCAATGTTACATGAATAATCTCAATCATTTCCATACATTATTATGGCAAATATGCGACTTTGACATGAATGGACCATATGAATATTTCCAACTATAGGCCTTGCATAATATGCCACTTATATCGCAGTACGTGGAAGGAATTTTGTCAAATATTCTGACGTAGGACTACCACGACTCATGTTTGTGAATTACTATGCATAGGTGCTTACAGTTTGTTATCTCTTGTGCCAAGTGGGAGAATGTAAGATATGTCCCATGAGTTAAAAGGTTAGACAAACGAAAGACAAAGGAACTAGTAGACAAAGAGTTTTAATTAATGAGGATTATGACTTTAATACGCTTGCATATACGAGGAAACTAGTCCTCCATCTACACTATTTGAAACATGTCGGCGCATTTCCTTATAATGCACGGCATTAGTGTTATATCTTGAAACTTGTGGAGGAGGGAGAAATCAGTGTTTCCGCCACTCATTATTGATTCTTGTAAAGATACGATCGTCAGGTTTGTCTAAAAAAATCGATTAAAGAGGGTCCATAAGCAGCCTTTTTAATGTTTATATTAAATATAGCATTTATTTAATTGTCGACAAGTTTCATATATAATCATAAAATTTCAGTTAATAAACACTGTTTCATGCTAATGATCCTAATAGCTATATATGGTCAAAGTCTACTATATCGTGCATAAGATATGAGAATGAATTAAAAATGTTAGTTTTCTCAATATAAATCAGAAGGATCTTCTTGTTCTCAAAAAGGAAAAAAAAGTAAATCATAAGAATCTTCTTGTAAAACTCTATACAGTTTTGACATAACTGAAACATACATAACAATTGTTGTTTATTTACAATACCCGCACACGAACAAGACACAACACGAAAACAATTGTTGTTTATTTACAATACCCGCACACGAACAAGACACAACACGAATTTCTATAACAAGTTTTTAGGTGGGTTCAAGATGGAGTAGGACATGCTAACAGAACATGACACAACACGTACGGTGCATACAACTTAGCAAAGAACATAAGATTTGAATACATTTTTTTCTAAATCTTTGGGGAAGTGAAAAACTAATGTCCTATAAATACTCTTTTTCCAAAAATAAGAACATTGTTTCCTATAAATACAATTTGCTTTTTCTCATTTTGATCTGTATTTAGCGCTGATTCGATCACTACTTGCGTCATATATATTACAAGCCCACTCATTTAAGCATGAGCCAAGTCCGCGCCAACCTACCGAGCTCACATGCATTCTTGTGTTGAGGAATTTGAACTAAATTGGCTAATTTATGACTCAAAGAAAACTTAGATCGATTATGGAGTGTTTAATTAGACACCAAATATAATCTTAGCTTGAATCAGTAACCATTATTGAAATCAATGTTACATGAATAATTTCAATCATTTCCATTAACAAACTAACACTCTAAGAGGAACTTAGCACAACTTCGAACTTTCAACAAGACATGTTTGCTTCAATCCTGTATTAGAATCTAATAAATATCTCAAACCATTTTACTGTAATATTATATTCTCAATATAGTTCCTTGATTATATTTTTTTTTTTACTCTACCACACGCAATTAATTACTTTTCTGAACAAAACGGCTGTGTACAGAATCCTTTCGCACTACAACACATGTTTGTCCTTTTTGCCTCAAAACACTTATCTCAACATATAATATTATATAACTTCAAACATCATTTGTCCATATCACTCTTTCAAATGCAAAAATATGAGCAACACAAACTCAAACATGTGTGAAAAAATGCCTCAACAGTGTTCGTCAACGCTCAGTCCTTATGCTCCAGAATGGAAGGCAACAACTACTACTACCAAACAGCCCCTACAAAACACTAGTACCCCTCTCTCTCCCTATCAAGTCCCGCCACGTGTCTTGTTTGGCAACAACAGAGTTTTTTTCCCCTACAGCTTCCCCGCATTGCAACGGCCAATAAGCAATGGGAACCGTAATGTGAAGATGATGAAAACTCGAAAGCAGCGTGCTAACACTACGGTGATGATTAGAAATATTCCAAACGCGTTAAGGTACAAAAAAATAATATATATACACACATATGTATATATGTAGTTATATGCATACATGGTTAATTAACATTTTTTTCTGGTTCATTAAACGTTATTTTTTTGTTTTACAAATTAGTAAATAAATATGTATATATATACATATGGTTAACCCTTTTTTCATTGGTTCATTAGACTTTTTTATGTTTTACAAACACACACACACACACACACACACACATATATATATATATATATATATATGGTTAGCCCTTTCTTTCGTTTGTTCAAATAGACTTTTATTTGTTTTAAAAACATTATATATATACATGGTTAATCCTTGTTTTTCACTGGTTTGTTAGACTTTCATTTGTTTTACAAATACATTACATACACGGGCGGACCCAGGAATTTTTTTTACCCCGGGCTGCTAAAAGCTTAACAAAATCTAACAAAAATATATGAAATTTTTTAACTGCATATCAAGTAGAATGAGAAAATATTCATTTTTCAGTAAAAAATTTAAGCCACATACCATTTACAAAACAAGTAACATTGTTAATAGAGTTGAACTATACGGTTCTTTTGTACATTAAAATCATTAATTACTGAATCTGTATCAATACATCTCTGTTTCAATGTACACAACCATATCTACTAAAAACTCTTATCTATTTCACTGCGCAACATTGTTAAAATGGCCATTATTGCTGTAGAAACTATAAAAGCCAAAATAAGTCAAATCCCTATAACTAAATGCTCGCTGTTCGCTTTTTGTTGTGAACTGCCTCTTTTTTTTTCTTTTGATAAAATTGCTTATGTTCAAGAGAAGCGGTTTTTTATATTTTAAATATTCTTTAGTTGGACTTGGAACTGACTTGGACATTTGTTTTATGGGACTTGGGCCTAACTGATTAGAATAAGGCAGCCCAACCACCATTGAGATATAACAGTACTAGGGTCAAGGCATTTTTTTTTGTTTTTCATACAGTCCAAGTCCAACACATATGTATATATAAGGGGCGGGCCCAAGTTGACCCCGGGCTAGAGCCCAGGTTAGCCCTTGCTTTGGGCCCGCCCCTGATTACATATAAGTTAAACCTTTTACGCAAATTAATATATATATATATATATGTGTGTGTGTGTGTGTGTGTTTTGTGCTTTCAAACTATTTGAATTTTTTCTTAGAACATTAACTTTTTTTGGTGAAATGTTAGAACATTATTAATTAATAACTAGTAATTTTCTCCTAGCTAGCTGCCTGATCAGTGTAGGTCTCTGCAAACTTGTAAATATTAGTGATAGTCTTTTACTTGCTTATATTTGTCTACTGATCACTGACCATGTACTAAAATGGCAATTTTGTTACTTTTTTGGTCTTTTAATTAATTTGTCCCTATCTGCATTTAATGCGTTACTGAAAAGTTTATTGAGTCTCCACTCTCCAGTACTATAAAGAGCATGCATGTCCATGTCACATGAACATTAATCATGATTAAAATTTCATTTAATTTACAGATATTGAATGCTAATTATTGATCAGTTAATGAATGTTTTCAAATAATTTGTATTTATGTTGTGTCAGGAGTGGTTTCATGCTGGAATTTATGGACAAATGCTGCAAAATTTACTCTCTGGAGTATGATTTCTTGTACTTACCTATGGATTTCAGGTAAGTTATATCAGGGTATTTGATATTCAGTTATAACATGATATATAACTTCATTACAACTGTTTGTGTAATTTTATTAATTGGGAATTCAGGACCAAGCAGAATTTTGGTTACGCATTTGTCAACTTCACAAGTGTTGGTGCTGCTTTGAAATTCAAGAATTGCCTACAAAACTTGAAGTGGCAAAGTGTTGAAACTCATAACTGTTTACACGGTACTAAGAAAATATGTGACATCACATGGGCTAGGATCCAGGTAATATAGTATTTAATTATTATTTTTTGTAATTTCATATTGTAAATTCCTAATAGATTTTATGCATATTACCAACTGATCAATTCAGGGGAAACAGAGTATGATTCAGAGATATAAAAGATCCATTTTCTATTGCGCCGAGCTAGATTTCCTGCCAATGCTTCTGAATCCGCCCCGTAATGGGTTGAATGAGAATCCATCGCCTCCCATCGCGATTGGCACAATGATCCCCCCTGGGCGTTGAGAAGAATTTGTTGATCTCTCCGTTCAGGATTATTAGGATATGTCCTATTACAGTCTAGGCTATTATGGCTAGATTATTTTGCGTAAAAACTAGAAAGTTCGGTTATGTGATTTTAGTTATTATCAGGGTCGGGTTGGGTTGCGGATGTTTTTGTCAACACCCTAGGGCTTTCGCGGTTAGTCTAAAGGCTTCGGGTGAAAAATGAAATCATGAATTATGTTTCTTCTTATCAGTGAAATGCTGTTAAAGTTTGCGACTGTTTTGTAAGCCGTTAATCCTGATACCGTTACATATTGTGTTTAGGAGTTGGGATGTTTTATGTTCTTCCTCATCTAAATGGTATTATATTAAGGCTTTGTAATTGATTCTTTTCCAGAAGAGTTTGAGATTTTGTAAATGTCGCCTACCACAATAGAGAGTCATGAAGAATGCCAAATGAAACAAAGAGAACCAGAGGCAATGCAAACACAATATCACTACGACAATAATTTTGTAGAACAATAATAATCATCTTAAATATATGTTTCTCTTTGAAATATTCATCAAACATACATTGAAACACTTTGGGTATCTCCTGGGCACTAAACCAGATTCATATGCACAATAAGGCATTAGCCCCTGGCTAAATTGAATGGTAAGCAAGTTTTAATGGTTAGGGATGGCTTAAATTGGTGGTTTTGCTAGAATAGGCGATAACAACATCAATGCTAGTGTAAATGATGCGTAACCAGGGAGCTATATTGATCCACAAGAAGCTCCATAAACCTCAAAATAGCAGAAGCTAGTTTGAGAAAAGTTGAAGGAAAGAGACAACTAGCTCGTTCAATCAAATGGTCCCCGAGTTAGATTTTCCAAGATATCCTGGTCCGTAAGCACATACCAGGAAGGGAATGCACTTTTCTTATATCCTGTGCCTACTTCAAAAACATCTTTAGTCGTTTTGGTAGACAACACTGGTGATGCATAGTAATACATATTTTTAATGAATTCCGATGTAGGTATAAGACATCTTCCACTCACTCATCAGTCATCAGCGTGTACAAAAATCTAGCTGCATTCATTTTTCAGAAACTGTTTCTTAAAAAGGAAACAAATACAAAGCAGACCACCCATACAAACATAACAGTTTCATCCTCACCATAACACGACCACCATCCATCGGCACAAACCCACAACCGGGCCGAAGCCGAGAGACAGATTTAAACAAACTGAGTCTGCATATCCATCACTAACTTCAAAGTTCATTGAACGTCTTAATATCGAAACACGATCAAGGTTTTGGATGGAGCAATATTTACACAATCAATCGACCCAAAATATTACGCGAGAAAGTGCCTTTGAATAAATCTTGGGGTATGAAATATGACTCCTCACATTTGTTGATATTCAGGATTGAATGCAAGAGCCTCTCGGTATATCAGCTCCTTCATTTGTTCTTCAGAAAGTGCATGCTGCTCAAAGTCAAAATTGAACGGAGTCATGCAAATAGGCTCGTCACTAATGTCGTGGAGAGAGTTCAGGTACGGATGTGCAAGGGCACCTTCAACTGAAACCGGCAGATGGTGAATCAGCATTTTGGAAGAGGGGTTGCAGGGAAAGAAGCATCGATAATAGAATAACATGTAACGCAGTTAATTAGAATAAGCCTCTCTTGACTTTTGGGTATACTTTTATTCTGATAACTACCGTTAAAAATGGAAGAACTACGTATTATGAGCCCAAAGAATGGGAAAATACGGATTTTGTAACTGAAACTAATAAAGCAGATACCGCATAACAATGAACAATATAAGATTTTAAAAAAGGTTCTAGTACATCTTCTTTTGCCATTAGTAACAACTTAAGATACGGGTTTCAATCATTTTCCATTCTTGATTGCTAAGTTCAAGCACAGCAGAACATTTCTCTACTAGCCAACTAAATTACTTAAATGAACCGTCTGAAACCATAAGCCAAAGCAAAGATCAATCTAGATAAGAAGTCTCAGGAGAGGAAAAGCGGAAATTCTGCAAATATATCTAACACATATAAGGAGAGATTTGATTTTTGGTGTTTTTCCCAAATGTTAGCAAATACAGGTTCTTATTCTTATAAATCATAGGACATGATATGTTTTCCCATATGTTTTCTAGGCCTTTGATGTATTCACTTGGTGGTTAATCATGCAGCATTATTTGTTTTCTTTCTTTTTTGACAAATCATAATGCACCATATTCAGTCAAAGAAAAGCAATTGTTGTTATAGATGAAAGAACACTAGTTTATGAGATCACAACAATAAAGATGAAAAGAACATAATTACTCACCTGTAATCCTCTGTCTAGGGTCAAATGTCAGCATCTTCTCAACGAGATCAATGGCAAGAGGGTTCACTTGAGGAAACTTTTCCCTAAATGATTGCCGTTGGTAAGGAGGGAGTTGCCGGATGTATCTCTTTGCGTTTTCGTTAAGAAACCCCAATTCAGCCTCTGATGGGGTGCCAATCAGCTGTGAAGCAAGTGAATTCCTTAGTCACACGTGGACCAAAAAACAAAGAACTGAATCACAAAGACAACAAGAAAACCCCAAAAACGGTGTAAACTAAGGTAGAGATACCTCCATCAGAAGACGTAATTGATGCACATGATCTCTACCCGGGAATAACGGCTTCCTATCCATCAGTTCCATGAAAATGCACCCAACTGACCATACGTCAATAGCTGCAGTATAATCAGATGAATTCAATAACAGCTCTGGTGCCCGATACCATCTCGTAACAACATATTCTGTCATGAAATCTGTTTCAGATGTGACACGTGCCAATCCAAAATCACATATCTTTAGGTCGCAATTTGCATTCAGAAGAAGATTGCTAGGTTTCAAATCCCTGTGAAGGACATTTGCCGAATGAATGTACTTCAGACCACGGAGAATCTGATATAAGAAATACTGCACAAAGACACCGAAAGTTACATATGCCATCATAGATTTGGCATGAGAAAAAAAGATGTCCTCACAGACAACTATTAGTGCACCAAAAAGTAATATGTCGAAGTACCAAAGCTGTCACCCACCAGATCCATTACTATTTTCTTTTATTACGGCTCTTTTAGAATGGTTCATTTATACAGAATTTAGCTACAAACTGGCAAAGTTGGTAAGGTTTCCCAAATGACAGCCCAGATTGTTCAAGAAACAACAATGATAACCCCTATTAGCTACACCTAAGAAATATTCACATTATACTGGCAGAGTATAAGTTGTTAAGTAGTACTCCAGCAGTCTGTTAAGAACCAATTTCTTGGTCCCATGTAACACTTTTGTTTGAACCATCTAAATGCTGAATCTTTTGATAAAAAAAATTGTTTTCTTGAACATTATATATTGTGATTGTCATTACCTCATTTCTGTTCAATTTTCCAAATACAGGGATGCTAAGATACTTGGCTATGGATTTTCAATCCAACATTTCCCTTGAGATATTCTTTAACATTTCACTGTTATTTGCATATAATTATATCGACTTTCACCGTAAAACTCCAAGTTCTTCCTGATTCATGGTACTCTAAGCAGCAGCAAGTACAATCTTGTTGCTTTTCACTTAGTAAAATAAAACAAATACTTTCATATTCCACATGAAGCAGTTCTATGAATATTAATTTCCAGGAACTAGAAGAAAACATTTCACAACTTGTGAATAAAAAGCAGAGACTGACTTCCGCACTAGAGAAACAGCAGATTCAAATTATATGCATTTCATAAAAAAGTTTGAAATGGAACCTGGCAATGCTCTTCTGACAGTCCTTGATTAGATCGGATGATTTGATGGAGATCAGTGTCCATTAGTTCATATGCAATGTAAACATCATGAAACGCATCCCTCTGAGGCGGTGGTATTATGTCTCTGATTGCGACAATCTGTAATAAATATACCTTGAACTTATCAAACAAGTTGGTTGCAGGGTACCAAAAATGAAATGCCATGAAAATAACAATAAATGGTGTTAATGATAGATAGAAATTATTGGCAAAAAAGTAGGCAAAAGAAAATCAAATGAGAACTTTAACACAGTTGCACTGGAAAGGAAAGCAAGTAGCTGAAACATGAAGAGAGACCAGGTTGTTGTTAAAAGGACAACACACAATCTCCACATAAAACGTGAGGAAGATAAGAGAAGCTTAAATAAAATTTACACATATGCTTTTCTACTCCTGATGAATAAGGCTAGGCTATTTTATGGCGATTGTTTCACAGTAAATTTACAGGCATTGGCACAATAAGAACAAATAAGTTTGAGTACTCAATCACTAGAAACTATGGTATTCTGGTAGCAATATGACACCCCAAGTGGTGATATCACAGGATTTTTTTTAACCTTAGGATTACTTTGGAATTCTAATGTGGAGGCCTCAACTATATACAGTTTGAAACTTATGTTACACTATTTGATATGGAACTTCACGGTAAGATGATATGGGGTTTATATAACATGAACACTTGTTGTGGCCCATTACCCCAATATCAAAAGTCTGTCTCAAAATCAGGCATCATGGTTACAAATACTCTAGAGAAGATCTCAAGTTACAGAGAATATTTCAACGACTTAGAATATACTTGTTAAAATTGGGTAAAGTTTGTCTGTGATGAGTGACACTGACACATGACAAAGTTGTAATGTAATACCAAATCCTTATCAATGCAAGATTTTTCACTTCAGTTTTATAAACCAATGCAATATGTAGTTAACATTTTCTGCCTCATAGGAAAACTAACCCTAGGTATTAAGTATTAACGCTGCAAACTTGTAAAATGAGGCCACCAAAGGAAGTGATAAACTATCTTATCAATCTAGCAAGACAAAAAACAATTCAATAAATAAAGGGGAACAGAAACGCAATTAACGAATATGGTGAACGCTGAGAAGTAGCAACACTAAAGTCTAGCCTGCTTAAACTTTCATGTAAATATAAGAAGCAAAATATATAATCACTATCCACGTCCGTTCAAGACAAACACTCCCGCATGTAAATTGATAAAAACTTCATATGAGCTGGGAAAAAGAAAAAAAGGATGGCATTTCATGTAGTTTATAGTCACATTTCAAGAAGGTGTCATATGTACTTGAAAAAGGAATACCCGAGAAGGATATCTGCTTTTATTCTTGGAAAAACTTATACTTACAATATATCCAATACAAACAATCTTTCCACATAAGAGGGTATAATTTATTCAAATATCTAAGTTTTCCTTGATTCAGGTGGCATTTGGTGTATATCTAAACGTACCATTGAGTTTTGATATTTTGACAACAGCCAAAATCCTTATAAGAAGAGATAGAGAGGAGCCTAAAAGCAGAAGAAAACTAATTTCTCCATATAATAGGAAGGACAAACTGGAAACCTCACACCACATAACAAAGAGAATTTATAAATAATCAACTTCTAATGTACATAAAGAGTTTAAAGTAACTCCACTCTGTACTTTTGAAGTTTTTTAATCTCTACCATGACAAAGCAAACAAGATAGGCGAGAATAAATCTTTGTTTCACAAGGAAGTAGATTTAAGGTACATATGGTCAAGTTGAGGAAGATAAAATACATTCATTTCAGTTTATCACGCATCAATGTCTAGAATTCGTGAAACTTCAGAAGCGATGTATCACAATTTAGACACATAGCATTATGTAAAAGCTCAGTTCTTTTGAATAGTTCTACACTCGCACGCATGACATTAGGTATCAGCACGCTAACACTTCAGCTGATGAGGAGAGTAAACTGATTCAATAAACTTAAAGATAAATAAATTTCATTACTTTTGTTCTAAATAGCAGCTTTTCCAGAAAAAGAAAATCCTCAAATGTTACCAAACTTTTTGCCTAAACAAAATCAGTTGAAATGAATGATATCCATTTCCTGCCATGAACTAAATACGGAAACACGTTATGCATAGCACACAACAGAAATACACATTCCTGATCCTGATCCTGATCCCTCTAGCAACATTGTCAAAGTTCCAGAAACAGAAATAACACTATACATAATAATAACAACAATCACTTTTGACCTACAACAAAATCCAAAAGAACCACCACACATCAACCGTACACGTCTCCTCTTCGATCAATCGTTTCATCACAAACACAATACGCAATAAAACGAAGATTTAACAGTTCACTAACGTTTTCGTGATCCATGTGCCGAAGCAGCTTGATCTCACGCAGAGTCCTCTTCGCATCGATCTTATTATCGAAAGCATTCGCAATCTTCTTCAACGCCACGTTCTCGTTAGTCTCCGAATTCAACGCCGAGCTTTTTACCCAAATTGAAAAAAAAACAAAACAAAAATCAACACGCAACTAACAACAAAAAGAGGTGAAAAATCAAAAATCAAAATAAAAATAAAAAAAGGAATCGAGGTAGGTACCAAACGATGCCGTATGCTCCTTTACCAATAGGCATGATTGGGGGTTTGTATTTGGAGGTGACCTCAAATATATTACCGAATATGTTGTATTGGATGAATCGCCCGCCGTGGCTCAGCGTCGCCGGTATGTGATCCAACGGCGGTGGAGGTTGCTGCTGCTGCGGCGGCGCCTCCGACATCACGGTGTCCGCCGGCTGGGCCCCACCGTCCATTTTCGTATAAATCGGAAATTGAATAATAGTAATAATAATAATAAATAAAAAGTGAAAAAATAAAATACAACAGGAGCTTGCTTTCCTTTCTCTCTTTCTCTCTCTCTCTCTCTCTCTCTCTATTCTGTTAGATTTAATTATATATCTCTTCTTCCTTTGCTTTGAGTCAATTGGGCCCCATATAATTCTCTTCTTGAGTAAATTCCAAAAGCCATCCTTGTTTTATTGCTAATTGCGAAATTACGTCCTACCTAACTTTTATTAGCAAACGTCAATTGTAATTTAGAGATTAGCAAATTCCTCCTTAGGGCCTTTTGATTTTGGATTGTATCACCCGAATCTAGGCTCGATTTTCTGGATCTCGATTTGGATTTCTAGGTGTCCCTCTCTTGTTCGGGATTGAATTACTTGAATTCCATTGTGATTTATGAGATTCTGATTTTTTTTTTCTCAATGAAGCTACTCAATTTGTTGATACATGATTGATTAATAAGTATCTAACTCGCAGTTTCAAGCCTAAATTTATATGCCATATAGTGGAAAGAAAAGCTTAACTCTTAACTATTTATATTTTAATACTCAAGTGGGTCAATACTAGTAAAACTTTTTCATTAATAAAACTTTAAACAAATACATACATCCCGTTAGAAAAATTGAGATAAAATACATATATCGTAAAATACATGATTTGATTAGTTCATAATATTTTGTAAGTATTTTCCCATCTTCCATAAAGGAGCTAAATGAAATCAGAATTTCATGTTCGATTTTGAATAAGAGACGTTCAAAGTGTTGAATGGAGGACGGCATTAAGTTTTAACCCCTACCCTTTACAAACAAGATAATGCGGGGTTCCATTGCCGCTACTCACTTATTTACTTTCTTAGAATATCATATTAGAAATTTTATTCTAATATATATGTGCATATAAATAATAGTCTGATTTGGATAGTCTCAACAAAATATAACAATGGGTTTTTATTTGACTGTGTTTGACTTTTAGGGGACTTGTTTTTAATAAAAGTTGCATAGGGGTATTTTGCAAATTGAAAACAACGCATGAGTGATTTCTGCAATTGACTCCTCTCTTTTTTCATGCTTGACCCTTGACTTCTTGTTTTGTGTGTACACTACACGCCCAAACCCACTACTTTCAAAATCTATGGTGGCATTCACAATTGATGCATCCAATAAGGAATTTATTTACCCTTAAAAAAAAAAAAAAAAAAAAACCGCACGCACACACACATTAATAGAGTAGCTCCACTAGGCTTCTAATAAAATTAAGAGGTTTTAAGCAAATTATCATCGTTTGTTAGCTAAATTGATAAATTACTTTTTATAAAAAAAAAAGTTAGAAATACACATTTATAGTGTGTCAAAAGTTGGCACACCGTTTCTTTGGAAAAAATTGTACTGTATCTTTTATTTTAAAAGACCAAAATAATTTTAGTGGTCATAAAATTTTAAATTTAGTTTTTCTATATTCTTCTATTTTTAACAAAATACTCTTTTAAGAAAAAAGACATATACATATATATCTTAAATTTGTAATTTAGTTTTTAAATTTAAATTTTATTTTATATTTTTTGATAGTTTAAAATATATAAAAGATATACATCTTTTTTTTTTACAAAATATTGGGTATAAACTTCTTTTTCAAAACAAAATATAACCCTCACTCTTATGTATGGGGAGTGAACTACACCTCTTTTGAGATCACATGAAGATATTTGACAAACTTATTTTTCATGGAAGATAATTTTTCAAAACCCCTAAAACTGATCACTTGATTATTTGTAGCAAGATATTAAAATGAAATTTGAACGTGTGATGGTGACTGTCAAATTCTTGCAAGTCACAATACCTTTAGTTTTGGATTGATAGCAATTAAGTTACTTGATTTTTCTATCAACAATTTACGTTTTTATTGAAAAATAAGTATATGTGGCACTTTAGAAAAAAAGAGTTCAAATGCAACACACTCGTGCAGAATTCGACCATTCAAAGAAAACATTAAATAAGAAATATCATAAAGGATGCTTTCAACCTGCTCCAACTTCTAACTTTAATAAGCTCCACAAGTTGCCTTTTTCTTTCAACAAAATATCACTCATTGTCAACAAGATACTTCACACTCTAAATGTCTAAATAAAATGAATATGACTTCTTGATTAGATTTTTTAAAAAGCATGTAAATTGCACGAGTGAAGATTTGTCGTCCAAAAAATTCTCATCCAAATCTGATAAAAACCGTTGGACACCAAAAAAAGAGATGAGTTGCTTCCTCGTCGGAGAGATCCGAAAAAAAAAATTGTGCTCCCTTGGATACGTCTGTTCTGATGGTTACACTTTGTTGGAATCCTATTGGGAATAACTCTACAAGCAAATGACTACATTTCCAACATAGCGTTAAGATCCTAGAGCTTTAAAAGTTGGTCGAGGAGCACGCACAATTTTCAGCAACAAGAATTATTTAGACTAGACTTAATGAGTATGATTTCTTTTATCCTTGTTCCACACCCAAGAATCCGCCTATCTTTAGAAAGAAAGTCTTTCGTAGCAACAAGCCACTAATCCAAAAGATCATGCTCTCATGCAAAAAAATCGTCTCTAATACCAATTCCAACTCTAACCTTGCTTTGTGATTTCTCCTTTATCATAAACTGAGATGTCCTTATCCACTGCCACCACACAAAATTGATTAATGTGGTTTAGTGAAATATTAGTCAATTGATAGCACAATATGAAATGGCTTTGAGTATTGTAAGAATGATGGCGTAGTCTTATTATGAGTGTGTTTGTTGGGAATAAGTAAACAATTCAATAGTTCTACAAAGTTGTAATAAAGCCGGTAACAATGCTCGAGTTATAAGGTTGTAATTTGTGAATGCTCACAATAAATGTTTTTACCACGTGTTTTTTATTAGAGTCGAATTTTCAGGTTTTGGTTCATGTAGCTACTTAGAGAACTAGATCTAGTTGGTTTGCAAACTTTTGAGATCGAAGTAAGTTGTTAGAATATCCATAAAAGAATATTTGAACAAGGCCATCTGATGCTAAAATCAGTTCGAGAGAGAATTAAATTGATTAGGTAAGAGTAGTAATGGATAACATAGGTTTCTCACATTCTATAACGAGTAGTTTGTGAGTTTTAGCCTAGGTCAAGGTTAGGCTCGAAAGAAGGCAGAATCAACAGTGCTAAATCAATTTAAGATTATAGTATTGATGCATGGTGATTTCTTCTGCTGACTAATCACTCCACATCACACCAACCTAAGCTCATTACTAGTCATAAGTTGGCTATGAGTTCGAAAAATTTGCACTTAAAAAAACCACACATGAACTAGGCTGGGATTGACCAAACTTAGGCGTTCTACTGCCTAAGTTAGTTGATGCCCGTTGAGGGGTGAGACTATAAATAAGTTATAGCTCAAATACAATGAAGATAGAACTTAGTTAGGTAAGTGGAATGTATTTGTTAGGTAGGGCATAAAGCGACTGATTTGGATTCGGAGTTTGTTGATTTTAGACTTAACTTGGGCCTAAGCCAAGTTGTCTACGTATCCCATTTAGGAAATCAAGCTGAGCGTAACTCATTGTTTCTCAATAGTGGTCATGTGACACGTGTCACATTGGGCCTAGAGGGTCGGACATAATATGTTGGCACGTTGGCACATTGACACATATGATTGATATGTTGTAGGTGGCACATTAGCTCTGGGGCTAACGTGGATGATGTGGCACATTATCTTTAGGGCTAACATGGGTGATGTGGCACTGATGTGATGTAAGTGACACATTAGCTCTAGGGCTAACGTGGATGATGTGGCACAGTTAGTGGTGTAGGTGGCTTATTAGCTATAGGGCTAATGTGGGTGATGTGACACAACTAACGTGGTGTAAGTGGCACATTATCTCTAGGACTAACGTGGATGATGTAACACAGTTGATGTGTTGTAGGTGACACGTTAGCTCTAGGTTTAACATGACTTGAGAGCTCTCTCCCCAAAAAACTTCCACCTTAATGATGATTAATGGGATATTTATATGAGCTTGTAGGGCTATTCTTGATGGGTTTGGGCTCCACTTGTTTAATTATGCGAAGTTCACTAATTTGATCATAATTTCTTCAATACTCATCGAAATTATGATCCACTTTTGTGTTAGAAACTAGACATCGGTGTCTTTCCAACGGCGTATGGCCTTTGGCTTGATTTGCTCAACCAATGTTGTCATGGCTTGTCGTCTTTTGAAGCTCACACGAGCATATGACATTACACACAAGTAATACAAATTATGGTACAACATAAATCCTCCAAAGGTGGTTGTAGTAGATGAGAGCCTTGCAAACTTATATAGTATAAAAGAATAATTTAAAATTGTTGTAAATAGGTTAAAACCTTAATAGGTCAAAACTTTACTGTTAGTCTTGGTGTTGAACATGCTATCTGTTGAAGAGGCAAAGCGTCTTGCATAAGATTCACATGAAGAGTAGAATGAGCTATGCTTAGAGGCTCAATAAGAGGTCAAGAAGGCAATAAAGGATGCCGCAAAAGCACGAGCAAGGATCAAAACTGTGAAGTAGGATCAGACGACCATGATTGAGTATGTTAAGATATTTGACGCCACACACAACAACTGGTGCAACAACCATCAAGTGCAATATGTTAGAGATGTGGTTGTTGTTGACCAGGCAGGTTATGAGCGAGGTAAATGCCGCTATTGGTTTAATTTAGGTGCTTGTGCAGCTCTTATCTATTTTTTTCACTTTTATAAGTTTGCCTTATGCCTTGTATTTAATGTTCGTTTGTCTTGTTTTGAATTCTCGATGGTTGTTGTGATTTATAATGTGTTTGTCTGTTTTGCATATGATACCGCATCTCTTTATATCTTTGACTATCTTTGACTGAAGTTCATGTAGTGAAGCGATTTGTTGTTGTCCGGCTTAGATAAATAGTATGCTTTATAGGATATTCGTTGAATGTAATTGTTATCCAGCTCTCCCATGTAGGGATTACTAGTCAGCCTACTTTATGGTATATTCTCCCAATAGGCTCTTCACCTAGTTTATTTTGGTAAGGCTTACATTGATTGCCTACTTTATGAGAATTTCACTTAATAGACTCTTCACTCAGTGTATTTTTGGTAGGGCTTTGTCGGTCCTACTTTATGGGAATTTCACCCAATAGACTCTGCACTTAGTGTACTTTTGGTAGGGTTTACGTTAGACCTACTTTTGGAAATTTCACCCATTAGGCTCTTCATCGAGTGTTCTTTTGGTAGGGCTTATGTTGTGCTTACTTTATGTGAATTTCACTCAATAGGCTCTTCACTCAGTGTACTTTCATCAACTTGTGTTATTTTTGTGTTTCACTTGTTTGGGTCTTACCTTAACTTGTCGATGATTTTTTTGGATATGCTAGCAATCATCAATGTAGCTTTGTTGCAGAAGAGTGTTAGTGGTGGTGCATGTCTGCTCGTTGCTTGTTCTGTTTGTTAAGCACTTGTGGCTCCGGTTTATGAGATTTTCACCAGAAGGCTTGATGCATGTGTGGTTGTCGAGCACGCGTGGCTCTAATTTATGGCAATTGCACCCAAAGGCTAATCACATGTGTATTTTTCAAGCATTTGTTGCTCTAAATCTTCGTTCCTCTCTATTGTTGCTTATTTGTGCGTCTTATCGAGTTCTGATGCATTAACCTTGTTCGACGTGCTGCCTGTAAGCTTTTTTAAGCTAATCAATGTTGATTGATCTAGTTGGATGCTTTTCGATTAAGTCTTGAAGATAGTGGTAGCCTTAGTTGAAGTTAGTGTGGTTTTCTTACCATCTTTGGTCATAGTGTAGCGACGACGGCCTCTGGTGCCTTGTATGAAGTAACACTCTTTTAGATCTATACATTTCTTGGTTAAAGCTAAAGTGATGGTCTACTCTCATTAGATCACTCAACGTGTAGTTTTTGAATTGATGTTCTAAGGGGTTACACGGTTATCTTATGTGTTGTCATTGTTTCTTGTATATCAGCAATAACTTGCAAAAGTTATATCGGCCATACGACGAGTCCCAAGTTCCATATTGCAGTTAGGCTGACAATGATGGAAATGCCCGGACATCAGCATCTCAACGACCTGATTGTCTTTGTGATATATTGTATATGTCTTCCTCTGTAAGGACGGGATGATCTATGGTGTGTCTTATGGAATGCGTACAAATGCGTTCGATCAAGTTGTATAGAGTGATGAGGTAGCGTGACACCTTTTCATTGTTGTGAGATCATGAGTTATGTGTCAGACACCTTTTCTTTCTAGGTTGTTTGATTGTGCAGCAAGTGATGTTGTTCCTCTTGAGTTGTTGTTTTGTTGCCCTTATATTGGGGGTGAAAGGTTTAGTCCTGAGAGAGGATTCTCGAGTTGTTGAGTATTATGTAAGGTTAGCCCTTTTAGTCGCTTTTGCAGACTTTTCCATAATGATGAGCACGAGTATTTCTTCTACAATGCATTTGGTGGCTTCCCACAAACGATGCACTGATGTAGGGTAATTTCGTCTGCTGATTAATCACTCCACGACAGACCAACCCACACTCCTTATTGGTCATGAGTTAGCTTTGAGTTTTAGAGACTTGCACTAAAAAACACAACACGTGAACTAGGTTGGGGTAGACCTGGCGAATGCACTTTGATACCTAAGTTAGTTGATGCATGTTGAGGTGTTAGACTAAAAACAGGTTATAGCTCAAATATGATGAAGATAGAAAATATTTAAGTAAACTGAACTTGAGACTAGCCAAGCTACCTATGTATCCCATTTAGAGAATGAAGTCGACAATAGTTTATTATTTCTCGACAGTGGTCATGTGTCACATGTCACATTGATCCTAAGGGCTCGAAAATAAGCTCTTAAGTTAGAAATTCCACGTCGACCAGTAAACACATTGTCCCTATCAGATGGCCCTAAAAGGTGCCCAAGGTTGGCCCTAAACAGGTGTGCCATGGGTCGGTCCTGAGAGGCTAGCGGTTGAATGGTCAACACTTTAGCGCCAACTGGAATACGTGTAGTGACTTGAGAGCTTTAGAAAAGTCTCCCTTTAATTGTGATTAATGGGGGTATTTAGGCTGCTTATTTTCTTGATTGTAGGAGTGCAATGAGCTTGCTTTTGATGGGTTGGGCCCCTATGTTAGCCTCCACATCTGATGTGTTGTAGGTGGCACGTTACCTCTAGGGCTAATGTCGATGATGTGGCGCAACTCGTGTGTTGTAGGTGGTACGCTAGTTCTAGGGCTAACGTGGATGATGTGGCACAACTGATGTACCAGTAGGTGGCACATTAGTTGTAGGCTTAACGTGACTTGAGAGCTCTCTTCAAAAACCATCCACCTTAATGATGATTGATGGGGTATTTATAGGAGCTTGTAGAGCTATTCTTGATGGGTTTGGGCCCCTCTTGATCAATTATGTGTGAGTTCACTAATTTGTTCATAATTTCTTCAATTATCATCGAAATTGGGATCCACTTTTTGTGTTAGAAACTAGACATCGATGTCTTTCCAACGGCGTATGGCCCACGGCCTGATTTGTTCAACCCATAATGTCGTGGCTTGTCATTTTTTGAAGCTCGCACGAACATATGACATTATACGCGAGTAATACAAATTATAGTATAACAAGTATAATGTTACTTTTCGAACTAGAACGATCTAAGTTCCGCTTAACAATCATAGTTGACGATCTGAATATTTGTCAACGAATGTCAGTCAGCGGATGCAAAATCTTGTTTATTGATTTGCCAATGATTTAAGTGATATGTTCACAACAATCACCTGTGGTGATATGATCAATCGACGACGAAAGTCGACCCATAGATAGATCTTCTTTGTAATTGATCCGTAGATAGTTAGTTTGTTGTACACAATAATCATAGGGGTGATATGTAGGGAAGTGCAAAACGATGTTATCGTATTAATGATTCGATATTTCAAAAAAAAAATATTCGATAATTCTAAAACTCGAATAGTTTGCCAAATCAAATTACTTCGATATGATTTGGTACTTGTTGAACTTGAATTCGGTACTTTTGATCGATTCGGTAATTATTGAATTTGAAAAAAACATACGACAGATATAAAAAATATTCAAAAACTCAACAAGGCAGACATGCAGTTATAAGAATGACCAGACATTATATTTTATGTAAAGTACATGCAAAACTATATAACTAATTCGCATAAAAAAAACAAAACTAATTATATGCACAATTTCAGTACTTTCGTACAAAATTATTGAAAAATGTTGTTCAGTAAAGAAAACGATACATAGCAACATAATAGTGTTAATTCTTTGATGTAATTAAGAATTATTTTGTAAGATCCAACCCCTGCTTAGTTAATTCTATAACAATATGTCATTTGAAGTTTACCTTTGAGAATACAGTGGAGGCTGACGACGCGGTGAGTGAATGAGCGAGCTAGCTTAAGAGGGCTTTGGATCCTCTCCTACAAAATGGTACTACATCTTCTACTACATTATCTGGATGAATGACATGTGTAATTAACTTAAAATTTCTTAAGATTATGTTTGCTTTGTATTAAAAGGTTATAAGAATCTTACTATATCTTACCAAACTTATCGCAATCAATACTTATCATTAATTTATAATTTCAAAAGCTTTATATGATCATATATAGTAACCAAAATACTCTTGCAAAGAAATTTCATGATGATATACGTACGTAATTAGGAAGAAACTATTCAAAATTCATGAAGAGGAGGGAATTTAATTTAAAAACAAGAATTTCTTCTAACTATAGCTAGGTTGAAGTTTTAAAACAGCCCATTTAAAAAAAAAAGTTGTGTTGTTACTGAGCATTAACATACAACTAATACACTCATTTTGATAAAATTAATTTATAATATTCAAATAAAAAATTCATAATTTAATAGATAATACAGACTCATTTTGATAAAATTAATTTATAATATTCAAATAAAAAATTCATAATTTAATAGATATTGGTTTAGAGATAGTGAGAACGTACTGTCAAGTCTTATAAATTTGTTGAATATAATATAACTACCATGCTTCAGCGATTCATGTTCTTGCCTTTTTTTTCCTGCAAGTATCTTTTATATATATATATATTTATATATCTATCTGTCTATATATATATATTTATTTATTTATTTTTTCAAATATTGTAAACAAAACAAAATAAAATATAAACACTCGCTTCATATGAAATATATAAATGTTAAAATTTATGTACTCCAATGACGTCTACATTTGAGTAATTATATATGCGACATTAATTAGAAGAAATTCTTTAATTAAGTTAAATAGAAAACGTAATTTGCTATTCCCCCAAAAAACGTTGTAGGCGAGTATTTTGTATGGCAAGATGAATTAAATTAGTAATGTTTAGATAAATTAGTTATAAAAATAACTTAAGTAGCATAATATAATTAATTGTGGATCACGGTGTTTAAATTACATTAGTTAGACAAATAATTATGGAAGTTGAAATCCCTTCCATAGTAATTAGAACCGTGCTTCATAATTAGGAAAGTAGAATATTTGTTTGGAGGTGAATATGTGTAAGTTTGGCAAGATTAAATTACATATAATCTTTTTAATACAAAACAAACATGGTCTTGAGGAGTTTTTAATTGTTTACACATGTCATTCTCATCCAAATGATGTAGTATAAGATGTAGCACCGTATTCTCCAATTAGTCTTAAATATATTATATATATGCCGAAACTTCAAAACCCAATTCCCTTAGTTACTTTAATTAATTAATATATAATTACTTAATGATGTTTAAATGGTGGACTTTAGTATATAAATGATATATATTAAATAGTTCAGTAATTCAATACGATTCGGTTACACACATACAAAATTAAATATCACATCACTCTAATTCGATATTTTACCTCGGATCAAGATTCAAATTATTTTACACACCCTTACTGATATGAGCAGTCGAAGAGGGAAATGGAGCCATAGATACCTCTATAATTTAATCCACAAGTTGTTTGTTCATTCGTCTAAATCTGTGTTAGGTGACACGTGGGTGGCTACTTCCAGCCACTTAAGGCGTCAAAGCATTAACGGGCCTAACTTATTTTTATAATCCTCATAAACGTTGTGTAAAGTTATATGATGAAAAAGGTAAGATTATTCAAGAAAAATTCGGCCGCTATTTTGACTCTAACTTTATTACGGATTTAGATCTCATTTGTTTATCCTTAGACTTAATGCGCCTGAGATTTTGTTGATACAGATTTCATTTATTTATGAATTTATTTAATAGAGTATCGGGTTTATTTCTCATTGAGTCGATCAAAATATAACTAAGAAACTTCATAAAAGCTACATCTTCTGGTTCTTAAAAATGGGCTGAGAATTCTGGTTTGTATCTGTTTTCGTTTTCGTTTCATAAGGACAAAAGCCCATTACACTTGGCTTGAAAGCCCATGAATCTGTTGCCTACATCTACATTAGATCTAAAATGATAGACAATCCCATTAGGAAAAATCTCCAAGAAGAAATTAAATCATCATTTATCCAATATTAAATTATTCATTTCACTCTTGATTCATGGCATAAATGATCATGAGTAAATAGTAGCATAACGTTCTTATCCTCTTCTAGTAAGCATTAAAGAACAATTAAGAAATTTGTATATCTTTGTCTTTTTTTTCCCTCTAAATTTACTAGCCTAATATGGGCTAGTTTCTGTGAATTTAGATCCATCACAAAACTACTATTCCAATTGAGCCTAATTGTGGAAATTCTTGTCATTAGAAGCTAGGCCCAACTATAAACAATTAAACATGCACATCTCTCTTGCTCTTTCTATATAAACTAGGTTATTGCCTGTGCGTTGCATTCTCAAAGAGTATACTTATTTTTCAAAAAAATATTAAGTTTTTCTCTGGGATTTCATGTGTAGTTTTTTAAATGTATAAAGTCTCCATGTCAAAAACATAAAAAGTCTCCATGCAATTTGTAAACTTTATTAGAGATTTTCTACGTTTTATTAGTTCGGTGGAATTTTCTTTAATTCATGGGACTTAACATAGGGGCAGACTCAAGTAGGGGCTCACCTAAGCTCGGAGTGTTTTTTTTTTTTTTTTTTTTTTTTTTTTGCAAATTTTGAACCAATGTTATTATTCATTAAAGCTTATATCGCCAAAAAAATATTCTGTTCTTTTAACCCATTATTCTTCCTTATAAACCAAACTTCAACTATTTTAAGCACATATAAATACAATCCTTATAAATTCATTGTATGATTAATATTGGATTTTACATCTTAATAAAATCTGTGAGGCTTTAAAATAAATTAATAGAATAGTAACTAATCGAGACGGCTCTCTAACAACTGTTTGTCCACCTCTGTGCCGTAAGGTAAAATAATTTCCTGAGTCTGTCACCAGTCTCAAATATAAACACCAAAAGTTACAAGACTTTTGACCATTAGGGGGTGTTTGAGAAATTTGTAAGAATTCCTAAAATATGTGGGGTCTTCGTGCAAAGTCCGAACTTTAGGGGGTATTTAAGAATTTTGTAAAAGTCACTAAAATATGCGAGGTCTATGTGAATTATTTGACCTTTATAGAGTATTTGAGAAATCCGGAAAAATCATTAAATTTCTTGCTTAACTTATCTGTTCTAAAGTGAAAGTATATATATGTATATATATTGGTTTATGGGATTGTTTTATAGTTTTTATACCTTGTACGGGGAGTTTTTAAAAAGGTATAATTATTAAAAGGTTTGTTCTGCAATATACAGCGGAACCCACCATAATTAATAAGGGGAGTTTTTGGGAAAGTATAAAAACTAAAAGGAATGTTCTATGTTTTAGAGCAGGACCGCTAAGTAAATAACTTAAATTTTGGGGCAAAAATAGAAAACTTTATAACTAAAAGAAATTTTCTACAATTTACAGTGAGACCCATAAGTAAACATAAAACTTTTAGGATGAAATAGGAACATAAAAAAATTAAAAGAACTGCTCTACAATTTATAGTGGACCCCGTAAGTAAATAACATAAAATTTTTTGATACAAAATTGAAAGAATTAAAAACTAAAAGAATCTTTCTACAATTTATAGTGGGGCATATAGTAAAAAACCTAAAATTTTGGGGGCAAAATTGAAATGATAAAATTGAATAATGGGAGAGGTAGACTTTTATTATATAGTAGTAGAAGTAGATATATAGATATAGATAAAGATATGGATAACGCAAGGTTTGCTTAACTAGTGAAACATTCATTTGACAAACACATAAATATAATTTTATGTGGTGTTCACTTATATATTGTATATAATGCGCGCTACGTTGATTGGCTACTCCTATATTCAACGTTA
The DNA here is from genome assembly GCA_948329865.1 of Linaria vulgaris. NCBI lineage: Eukaryota > Viridiplantae > Streptophyta > Magnoliopsida > Lamiales > Plantaginaceae > Linaria > Linaria vulgaris. The sequence continues at coordinate 4,735,057 of OX415249.1, read as the reverse complement.
GATCAAGAATTGCTGTGTTGGCTTTTTATGAAAGCATAAGACACTTAAATTTGTTAGATGTTCTTCAACAGAGACCACTCAATGCTTAAGTTTAATTTGGACTGTGAAATTAAAGTAGAAAATAATGTATTTTTAAGTTTTTTGACTGAGGTACTTATAGGAATTTCATGGATCGAAGATGAACTTGTGTCATATATATATATATATATATATATATATATATATATATATATGTGTGTGTGTGTGTGTGTGTGTGTGTGTGTGTGGGCATTAGATCGTCTATTGCGGGTCTTTGACCTTCCGTGGTGAGGTTCATGTTTGAGGTAGCTGAACACCTGTTATTTTATCAAGGACCTTCCACCGTGAGGTTTACGGACATTTAGGTAGCTGAAAATATGTTAGGGACTCCTACTATTACATTGTGGATGTGAATGTCGTCAATAATCGTGTGACTGTGTACTAAAAAGTAGCACAACACTAACGACATTTCTTATTACTTTTTTTTTTTTTAGTAAGTACATTTCCTATTACTTTAGTTAAGTCGTGTATTACAATTACAAGTCATGACTTTATTTTCCTTAGACAAGTGAGCGCGAAAAGGTATACACGGGGTAAGAATTAAGATGATAAGGAGTTAAGGACTAATTTTCTTATTAATCATTCATTTAATTCAGTATAGTTTCAATTAGTCAGGAGCAATTTGCTATTTTATCAAATAAAGTTAATCTTGACAGTGGGATAGTAATTGATCACGAATTGTCCACAGCTGTGGGAGAGAGACATGACATGTGACACATCAACATGTTAATTGGTAATTCGTTTAAACAAATTAAATTGGAAAACCATAACGAAAGTATGAAAACCCAGGCATAAGGCAGTTAGTTCAAATACGTTTTTGTTGTGTTTTTTGATTACATTTTTTGTTTTGGCATATGGTTAGATTAGATCAGTTTTATATTAAAAATAAAATTTCGCAATATTTCAATATATTTTCGACAAGTTATTTGGGAAAATAATCGGCAAATGGTCGTGAGAAATTTTTTTTTTTTGATAATAAAGACTTTCATTGATAGAATCACAAAATGGTACAAAAGTTGGGGTCCAAAAGAGGAAACCCCCAATCACAAAAACAATTTAAAGGAAGTGACAAAAGAGGGATTGGACCCGACCAATCGGTGGTCCGAGCCCACGACGCTAGATTATGCTCCGCCCTATTGTTAATTCTATTACAGAATCTGAACTTCCATTTAGGCCATAGTGCCCAATACTTACGGATATCCAAGAAATAGCTTTTGAAATTCCACTAAGAGGTTAGGATTATTTAGTCGTGAAAAATCTTTTATATTGCGTTTCTACGTAGCCAAAAATTCATATAGATTTCTGACTTTGTTCAACTCCTTTTTAGGAGTTTTTATCTTTTTTTCTCAAGACTCAATCCTCTTCTAGTCTAAGTATATAAAAAACAACCAGATATAGAAGAAGGTGGTGGTATATTCCAAGTGGCTTGGAAAATAATATACGCTAAATATATTATTTAATAAAATGGAACACCCCAACAACTAACATGTTACTATGATTTCTGTAATGTGACGATTATTAATATTCAAATCATATGCAACTTGAATGGCACATAATGATGTCAACATGAATTCCGCCGATTAATATATTCCAAGAGAACGGTACTCCTTAATTCGTCACGAGAGCTGGTTTTAATTGAACTCCAATTCCAAATTAATGACTATTAATCTGTCGCTATTAACGCCATAAACCACATTACACGTTATTCATTTTACCGGTTCTTCTCCTGAGAGTTTGGGCAGGTTGAACCAGCTTGATAACTCCATTTTAATTTAATAAAAGCTAAAGTAAGTTTGATTGCCTCCCATTTGTATAGTTCAAAAGTAAACATTTCCGTGATAAATTTAAGAAGACTTACGTGATAGATTATGATCATGTCACTCAATTTCATTTATTTAGATGAAGTATCCTCAAATTTTCCTTGACTTATATCTTAACTTTTGTGTTAATGCCAAATTTGTAAAATGTGCGATCATGAATATCTTACTACCCCTACCAAAACAAGGGTGCATGAGGAAGTCCTTGCGCTCAACGCAAACACAAGAACACGACTCTTCACCTCTTTAGTTTTGTTGATAAAAAGGGACACAAAGAGCTACACCACTGTCAAAAAGTAAACAAGATACAAAATTCTCAAATATCAGTACCCATTAAGAACAAATGTGTACTCGGGGCGAAGTACTCTCAAGTACTGCTATCAACTAACGCAAACACACGAATTTAATGTTTCATTTATTAGTAAAAAAAGGTAATATAGAAGAGGCGAGACAAGGTCAAAAAACAGTTACATACATATTAGAGGGAAGTTTTCCTAGTCGTAGGCAGAAAATCAAAATCTTTAAATTTTACTTTAGTATAATTCCAACTTCTAAGTTTAATGATTTCGAGTGTCTCAATAGCATTCGAATGACGACCTTTATACATAACTGGTCAAACATGTCTTACTACGTTACTTTATGATAAATATGGCTATTGGATGGACATTAATAAATGTTAAACAGACAAATCAATCGTGATAGAGGCCAATCACACTAGGTCAGTTTTATCTCTCAAGAACATCTTATATAAGAGGGCGCACACTCAGCCGTATAGCCTTTCACAACGGTTGGTCAAATAAGATCAACATAAGGATTGGTTTTTGTGTATTTTTGTGAGCGGAGAAGTTTTTCCTTATTGCATATTACGGTAAATTCATAATTTTTCTTTTGTTGTTGAGGAAAATGAACTTTCATTCCATAGCCAAAATAGGAGCTGTTTATATAAGATCAATAGGCATCAATACTGTTCAAAAAAGACAGAGGTAGAAAAAAATGTAATATAATCCTATCCCTCTCCATTCTCATTCGGTATCGATCGTGCCTTGCGAGCAAGCCTATGAGCTTCACCGTTCTCGTCCCTTCAATCCATCAGAATAGCCAATTGCGTCGTAATTCTCAATGGGATCGAATATCATAGATCATATTCGCATGGTCACCCTTGATATCCTTAGCATAAGAAATATAATGAATAACGTTTAAACAATCTCTTTCAAATACCATATTATCCCATTGTTCACGTGTCGCGCGTTCAACAGCCGTAATGACTGCAAATGTTTCAGCATTTCTTGGACCCCGATTCCCCGTGATACGTCGTTGAATACGAGCCACAATTGTCTTGTTTGAGTCAGTGACAACAATTCCAATGTCAATCTCTTCTTCATTTTCAAATACAGCCCCATCGAAGCAGATTCTGAACCAAGTACACGGAAGAACGAAATGACTATCTGGATTGTCGTTCTTGGTCCCCAAGACCTGCTCTCTCCCATTTAAACTCCAAAAAATCGATTGACACCTCACAAATGAAACAATATCGGTTGTTTGTGATGCTTTCTCTCCCCCAACAATTATATTCTTGTTACCCCATGATGCCTAACACGTCGTGACTACCATTCCAAAATCAGCCACGCCAATTTCCTCAAAAATACGTCTAAGCCAGGTTTGACATCTTCATTGCTGCGCATCAAGATCGCGACTGGAATAGACATAAGTTCCCATACTTGTCTTGCTACATGACACTCGGATAAAATATGTCTAATATCCTACTCTTCGCATGCACAAACCGGGCATTTCGTCTCATATTTGATATGCCTTCTGATGGGGGCGTTTGGTGTGATACAAAATAGAATATAAGCTAACAAATAATTGTCACTACTAAGTCCCGTTGTGTCGCAAGTGCACGAATCAAGTAATAATAAAATGGTAAGTATAGTTACCAACCAAGTATCGAATTCGAAGTGAGCAGCGGACTGTTGAATGAATCATTTAGATGCAGAATACTAACTACTGTCACTTTTGTCTCTTGTGTTTGCAGGGCGAATGCTATTTAATCTAAGAATGATATGAACGCATTTAAAACTAAGAATACTTTGTCTAAGATGCTTAATAACTAGGATGCAAGAATGAATTCTATCTAAGATGCAAGAAGATAGTAAATTATGGTTTTGTGGTTTTGAATGCAAAATGACAGTAAAAGACAAATTTTAGAAAGCAATAGAATCTATTAAACTAGTAAAGCTCAGAATTAAACTAAACTAACTAAGACTAGAACATAATTGAATTGATTGAGTTTGTAAGCAATATAAAGAAAGATTGTTTTGAGAAGTCGCACGATGAAGGGATGCATGATCTAACATCGCGCAACAGATGCACGATCTATCTTTTCCAACGCTCTTCTCATGGTGTTGGTCTCTGCCTCTTCTGCGAGATCCTGTGATGTCCGCTCTTCAATCGCCCTATGCTCAAGTCTTCCTTCATTGAATCTCTAAATTAGTAACTTGATCCTTTTGCATTCCAAAAGAATCCATTTTGGTCCTTTTTAGCTTAGTTTCATCATGACTCTATAAAATCCTAAGAAAATACAAAACATACGAAAACAAGTAAATATGCTATCATAAGTAATCAAAAGTATAAGCAAATTGATACTTAATTCACGTTTAATAAATGCTTATCACCTTCGCTCGAATAAGATCCTCGTCGGAAGGATTTTATGACAGATTCGCCACGTGAAGAGATTAATTTTAGGTGGTAGCCTTGTCTTCCAAATAAAGTTCCATTCCCTCATTTCACTTGAACCCGTCTTTTCTCGCACTCCCTTACGACACAACCTCCTTGAATTGATTATGTGATACACACTCTTAACCGTAAATGACACGAATGATGTGTAGTGCCAAATGAGCTTGTCCACATGATTTCTCCCCCAATGGAATTGACAAAATAGCCGAGGCGTCCTCTTTATGAAAAATATGGCGAATTAAGCCAATATTCCAATAGCCCGTTTTATCATTAACTAACGCCGAGTCCCGAATGTCTTTTATAGCCTCCACCCGTGGCGTTATAATACAAAACAACATCGACCTAAGAGTCCAAGAATCATCCCATACTTTGATCATCTCTCCATTTCCCACTCGCCACCTTAAGCCATGTTTAAGAACATCCAACGCCTCCACCATACACCTCCACGAGAAAGATGGTGAAGCTCCCACTTTCACATCAAGGACATTCGCTTTCGGGAAATATCTCGCTTTAAAAATCCGCACCAACAAACTATTTGGATGCTCAAGAACTCTCCAAACGTGTTTGGCCAATGAAGCAAGATTAAAATTCTGTAAGCCCCTAAAACAATACTCCCATCTCTCTTACTTTTCTTAACTTATGTCATGCTACCCAATGTATTTTATTCTGATCTTTGTTACATGTGACGACCGCGTCTCACAAGCCATGCTTCGATCCGAGTTGGTTCAGTGGTGATAAGTCACTTTACCCAACTCAGACTAAAACGTAACTAATAGAAAGGGGTCTCACTTGTTCAGGATCAAGACCATACACATTTCATAAAATATATTTTGATATATACAGCGGAAGTCTTGTATTACCAACAATGTGACTTTTTTAATGGTTATGCACTAGTGACCAAACACGAATATTCCAAAATGCACGCTTGAACAATTATTCACTTGATCCATGCAGCCATGTTGATTTTTATCCTGAGGAATAAATGGAAGAAACGATGAATAAGTCTTTAATGACTTAGTGAGACTCATATAAAAGAACTGGTAATGCAAGAATTAACTGTGACCTACTGGATACATTTCGAGGAATGATCTTACCGGTAGAAACAGTTCAACTAGACAATTTGATGTAGCAATGGTACATGAATTTTCATAGATTAGTTAATGAACTTTTTCTTAAGAATAAACAAATTCAGCCTTATGACTTCTAATATTCTACCTTATACCTCCCGACGAGGAGCGAACCCGCAAACAATCAAGAGACATGCTCGAGTACATGTCGATCCAGCACGCGGGTTACAGCCAACTCCTGACTGCAAGCGGTGCCTAGATAGATGGGTATCAAACGAAATTACTTAAACCGACAGTCCTTACTGCCCGACAGTAACTCGACTCAATCCTTGGGCCCAACTTCCCAAAGGCGTCCCAATGGGTATAACAGATAAATAAATAAGTCAGTAAACTGGATAATATCGGTTGCTCCTTGAGCTACATGTCCCGAACATAGTTCGTTACTCTTTGCACAATTCAAGAACGAGAAGATGAGATTAAAATATCAGGGGATTACCATGATTATGAATCAATATGATAAATAATAAAGGATTGGATATGATTTAACGATGAGTAAGAAAATCATGTTATGAGATGAGATGCAAAAATAGAAATATGATGAAATATATGTTGTTCGAGGTTTGGTAACGGAGTAGTGGCTTTTCTGTCCAATTTCTTGAGGGCCGGATGCCAAACGGTGCTAGAATAAATTAGAAATAGAACCTCACCTTGACTCGTACATGGAACCTTGATGGCGTTGATTAGTTCGTCAAACCTTTTACAAATTTAAATAATATTAATCAACTGAATTTATAGTTCACCACAACAAATATTAGTATTTTTTCTTCAATCCTCATGTTGGTGAGATTGAGAACGTTCTGGTTAAGAATGCTAGTTACAATGTAAAATTTAACTACACATAAGTTTAATTTATGACATTGCTCTAAACATGAAAATCTTAGATGATGAATTGACAAACGTAAGGTTAAGTTAAATATCAATTAACAACCTTATTGATATCTCAAAATTATCTTAAACAACCATATGTTCAAACTTATGACCGTGAGTATTCACATTAGAGTCATTTCGCTGACAAGTTACGGTAATAAGTAAAATTTGATTAAATATCCAATTTGATGCATAATCAATCCTTAAAATATATTACTTAACCAACTCTAAGAAAACTCGTCTTTTTTTGCCTTTAATCAATTCAAATTTTTTAATAACCACACATCAAATAAGTATCATATGAAGTAACACCTCAAAAGTTATAACTTAATCGATTATTACTTTATTTTACATAGTTAGTTTAAAATGCACATAATTATGTTATAACTTAAATATAAAGATATAACATGGGAAATTTATCAAAACATATGATAAGGAATGTCTATTATGATAAATAGCCTTATTTGATGTTAAGTTATGAAGTGACAAGAATAATTTTGTAAGACTTATGAAAGCAGTATGTTAAACATGATAAATCTACCATTTAAATGATATAAATAAATCACAAAAATATCAATTCATGATTATAACGAATACTAAATTATGTTAAGTTCATGTGTGTGATAAATACAAGAATTATGATGGTGATTTAACTTATAAACTAAGAAAATAAAGGTTGTGCTAAATAAACTAAAAATTCACCGCAGTTTTGGTTTTACCTTTGATCGGACATCCAAATGAACTTGATTTTCAAATCATTTTATGGTTTCCGATTTATAATGTCATGATGAATGTGTGTATCCAAGAGTTTGAGAAAAGCACAAAGGTTTGCTATGTTAAATAATTCTTGAAAACATAGAACATATTTTCGGATTTTCAGACAGCAGTTTACGGTTTAGGAATTTCGACTTTCTAAATCACATTATTTGAAAAACGTTTCATCATATGAAAGTTAGATGACATCATAAGGAGTATTTGGCCATTGGCTTTGATCAAAAAAGATTTTTCTACAATTAGTTATGATTTTTCTAAGGTGCAGGTCCAAATAGATAATTTCGAGACAATAAAAGTTTTGGGATATTATCGGGTAGAAAATGATGAAATAAGAACTTGGGATGAATTTTCCCTGAAAGTAGACTCACTAACTTAGAGATTCATAGGAAGAAATAAGAAAAAACTGAAATGATTTTGGGTGTGAAAATTGTTGGAAGAAAGCCTACTATTTATAGGCAAAAACTTATTTTAATTAAGGTCCTACTTTGATTATTTTATAATAAATCACAAGAAATCTGAATTTAATCATGCTCTTAAGGATGTCATGACTTACCTCATCAAAACAATGTCATGGCTTACTTCATCAATTGGTTAATTTCACATCAAGTCCTTCAATTATTTATAATTAAAAATCAAATAGATATAACTAGATTTCTTTGTTACATACATATTTACTTATGTAATTTTTATAGGTAATTCAATCAACTTGGTTAATATTTAAAATTAAAATATATGTTTTAGGATTAGAGACCTGTAAATATAATAAAAGACTAACTTTTAATTTTATGGGGCTCAAATGCAATTTTTAAACATTTAAGGTCAAAAATAGAAATTTTTATAAGTTTAAGGGCTAAAGCAAAATTTATTTTCTTCCTAATTTTTGGGACGTTACAGTTACCCCACCAAAAATTTCTTATCATCGATTCAATATCCAAAGTCAATGAGTCCGAAAGTCTAAAGAAACTCATGGCAAACATCGGGATAACTTGCAATAACGCCTTAATCAAGACTTCATTTCCTCCAATCGACATTTTTTCTCTTTAAAGCCCTTCACTCTCTCCCAAATCCAATCTCTGATGCATTGGAACACTTCCTTCTTTGACTTTCCAATCACAGATGGATGCCCACGGTATTTTTCATGATTATTCGCGGTCCTCACCCCCAACAACGCAACTACCTCTCGTGCCTTGTCCTCCCCCGTGTTCTTGCTAAAAACAGCAACAAATTTCTCCAAATTTACCATTTGTCCAGATGCTTTCTCATACTTTCTCAGGATACTCAACATTTCCTCGGTCAGTTTAGTGCTTGCCTCACATAATACCAACGTGTCATATGCGAAAAGAAGATGTGATACAACATGTACCTGTCTCGTTATCTTAACACCCTCGAATTCTACCATTATTAACCTCTGATTCACTAATAAGTGCAGAGAAAGCCTATGAAGCCATCAAGAAAAGATAAGGGGATAACGGGTCACCATGACGGATTCCCCACTCCAGCAAAACAGAACCAAACTCACATCCACTAACCACTAAAGAGTAAGAAACATAGCGAACATAATTCATGACAAAAAGAACAAGTTTTCTTCAAAGCCTAACGTGAGCATAACATGTTCCAAAAAGGATCACTCGACTATGTCGTAAGCTTTGCTCATGTCTAGCTTCAAAATCATCAATCCTTTCTTCACTGTCCTTTTAGTTTTCAGAAAATGGTTAATTTCAAAAGATATTGATGTGTGTGTATGTTGCTTTTGTATTCTCAAACATCTCGATGCACTTTGCAAGTATACGAGTCAAGTAGTATAAAATGGTAAATAAATATAACTTGCCTAAGTATCGAATCTCCTGAGAGTAGGTATTTGCCAAATAGTAAATCTTATTACTGAAATCTTCTAATAGTGTCACGTTTTATCTAAGAGAGCGGAACTAACCTATAACCAAATTAATGCTAAACTAGAACTACAAATTAAAGTACTAGAAAGACTTATGTAAAGAATACAATTAAAACGATTGACTAAAGATTAACTAACTAACTAACTAACTAACTAGAACATAATTTAATTGATTGATTGAATGCTTGCTAAGGTCGGTAAAACAGATTAATAAAAGATATCTAAGGATCGGATTTCATTAATCCCGGAGAGGTGTACTTCATAGACAAAGTACCACTGACTTCTATGTTTGCCTCTATTTATTGATGGTTATTTTGTCTCCAAATCGATGTGTCCAGTTAGCCACCTTTTGATACACTAAAGAGCCCTCTAATCCTTAATAATGTCAGGTGGTTAAGCACTTTTCCCTCACCAGAAGTTCACTGTGTCATAGGATACATACAATGTTTTAGAAGTGAATTAGAGTTACCAAGTATGATTTAGATTTCATGAACACGCTAATGTCGAAGGTCTAAAAATTTATTTGCTTGATCTACTATGCCAGTGCTGCGTTAACAGACTCCTAAACATAATTCAACATAATACTAAGTTTTTTAACATCACTATAAGCAACACGTGCAGTAAACAAACAAGTAGCATAAGCAACAAATAATATCCAACAAAACAGAGTCATCAATAAATATAATCAAAACATAGGTTCAAGGTTCACGGTCATAGCCAAAACTCAACAATTCATAAGTAGATTAATTCAATAAGGAAAAAAAACAGATTAAACTCTTTATCCCCTTGCTGCTCTCCTCTACTCTGATTGATGCCTTCTTGTGTTCACCTTCTCCCTTCAACTATGACTGTGTTGCTAAGAGCGGTGTACTTCTTCTCTTTTCTAACCCTAGGATGCTTTTTTGTATGCTACTGTAGGTGTTATGTCTCTCTGTGTCTAAGTAAGCGTCTCAATAAGTGTCTCCTTTAGCTGTTGAACGAACCCTATTATTTATAGTTTTTCTTCACGTTCTGGGCTTCTTCTAGGATTTCTGCCATTCAGGCCCAAATCTTGATAGTTGTGCAATTAGGGATGCACGATTAACATTGCCGTCTCACTTTTCCAGCGCTCTTTTTATCGTGCTGGTCTCTGCCTTCTTTCCGCGATCTGCTTCATTCGCTATGCATTCTGGAATTAGTAGCGCTATAGCCCCTTAGCTCCGTGTTACCAAAATGTGCTGAAATCCTTCAATTAAGCATCGTTTTGCTCCGACTCGATTCAAACTACAAAAATAATAAAACAGTACTAAAAGAAGTAAACTTGCCACTAGGAGTTCATAAAAGCATAAGAAATCAGGTCTATAAATCACTACTATTATCCTCTTATCAGCTACCAAGATATTATCAGTGATTAATCATCCTGGAATAAAGGCGAACTAGGAGTCCGAAATAATATCAGGAAGGAAGATTTTGAGTCTATTAGCTATAGCCTTCGAGGCAATTTTGAAACGAACATTATTTAAGCTAATAGGTCTGAAATTCTGCAAAATTTCTGGGTTAGTACATTTCGGAATAAGAATAATATTGGTAAAATTTATATCAGTAAGGGGTCTCTTATCATTTAAGATTTTGAGACAGAACTTGGTGACTTGGGAACCAACAATATTCCAATATTTTTGATAGAAAACGACAGAAAAACCATCAGAACCAGGGGATTTATGAGGAAACATCAGGACCAGAGGATTTACGTCATATGCCGTGTAAGGTTGAATTAAATCTTGGTTTATTACGTCATAGAAGTAGTCCTCAATCACCCTCTGAATCTTAGCAGGCTTCTCACACCACTCTCATGACTTGTTCCTAATACCTTTAATGTCATTCATCTTCCTTCTCTCATTCGCCCGTTTGTGGAAAAATGTCGTATTTCTATCCCCTTCTTTGAGCCACTGAACTTCCCCCTTTGGTTCCAATAAATTTCTTCTTTATCCCTTAGTTGCTCTGGTTCTACTTTCAAGCTCTTCTCCTCCTCCTTTGACGCACTAGTTAGCTTCCCTTGCCTTAGCATCTCGATTCTTTTTTTTTTAATCTTGTCAAACTCTCATTGTTCCCTTTTCTGACAACTGAATTCCACTTGCCTAGCCCCTCTTTACATTCAACCAACTTTTCAAGGAAGTCCGAACCTCCTATGTTTCCGTGACAGTCGCGCCAACACCACTCTACCACTCTCTTACTCCCTTCTAACCCCGCCCAAGCTCCCTCGAAACTGAATCTATGTTGCCTCCTCCACTTACCCTCTTCATTCACCTCCGCTTTAAACTAAATTGTTAAGGTCGAATGGTCTAAATGTAATACATCGAGATGTTTTATGAATCCCGTCTGAAATAATAATCTTCATTGACTATTACAACATGCCCTACCCAATCTCCCCCACCCCGTGTTCGGGTCTCAATGCCTATTACACCACGTGTAATTCGAGCCCATGTACCCTAGATCAAACAGATCCGCATAGTCTAAGGCTTCTCTGCATTTCCTCATATGGATTAGTGGTTTGTCGTGCATTCCATCCTTCTCTCCGTAGTGTAGCGGCTCATTGTAATCTTCGGAGGATAACTATGGTTTCGTCGATTGCTGACTTAGTTGACGTAGAAGATCCTATGTAATGTGCCTTCTAGTTGCAGTTGGCTCGTCATAAAACTTGTAAACTGCTATTCATTATCCAAATTCTGGACCATCGCATCAATATGGTTTTGCGACATACTTAACAAACGGATATCAACATCCTTCCTTCATAATAACGCTAATCCGCCTGACTTACCACACACATCCATAGAGACTCCAAACATATTCTGTGTGTTCTTTAATTTCTCTATTTTCCTTATCGTATATTTCATCTCCATAGGGGAAATAAGAGAGGGGCGATGTTGCGCAATTAAATTGCAAAGTCCTCAAACTATCCAAGGGTTCCCAAAGCCCTAACAGTTCCAAGTGTCGTTGGTCCATAATTGTTGAACACAATGCCATTCGGTCGTCCTATTTCCTTTACGATGCTCCATGAATTCTCCTCAAGCCCATCTTTCCTATTTCCCATAACTTTCTTACCCTGCTCATCTGCATTCTCATTATTCTTCAAAAATCCTTTTCTTTGAATTCTCTTACCCCCTCTTCTCTCCCACTGTCACTGCTTTGTAAGGCCTTGAGATACACGGTTGATAGCATTTATTCACCACCTCCTGACAATTTGTTATATCACCCATTGGCGGCCTATTATTCTCTTGGTACCTTCAGCTTCAATAATAGCTAGCAGCGTGCTATCATTAAGGATGCTGATTTCATACCCTTTCTACATTAGCCTTTGATATGCTTCATTAGTGTTGCCGACTAGAATCTACAACCATTAAATTCAGTGCAGAATCCATTTCCTTTTCTCCAAGTTGTTCAGCGTTCAATTTGCTATCCCCACTACTGCTCTCCTATTCATTAGATCCTAATCTTTTCCAATATTCCCCTTCTCCTTGCGTATATTAGCTTTCTTCCCTTGCTCCTGTAATGTAAATTTTTCCGTAATACTATTTCTTGATAGCTGACTTTCTGCCTGCTTATTAAACCCCTCATTCCATACACTCTCTCCCCTTCTTTGGCTTGTTCTCTGCCTGATCTGGAGTTACTAGCCGTTTGATTATCACGGCTTGGTATGTTGTAGTGACGAACTCTATTCGGTCCTACATTTACTTCACGAAGACATTGCCCATATGCAAGATCTTTTATCTCTTGTTTCCTCTCATTATGCTCATAATTCGTCTCGCACTCCTTCATAATATGCCTGATGGCCCTTCATATGTAGCAAAACTTTGGCAGTCGTTCGTACGTAAAAGATGAAATTATCTCCTCCCCATTCGGTCCTCAGAGTTTCATGCATCTAAGTAAAGGTTTAAGAACGTTAATCCGAACCTTAATTCTAATAGTGACTCCCCATGGCTCTTTCAGATCTAATTGCTCGCCCCCTCAATTTGTTTCCAATGTGCTACGCAATTTTCGGTGTTTGGCGTGGAAGAGGAATATCATGAACTTTTACGTAGAATGTGCATGTATCAAGACGGACCTGAAGAGGATTCTCATTCTCACCAATTTCATTTAATATGAGACCTTGTTTGTCGAAGGACCACAGACAACCTTCCAAAGCACGTTGCTTATCAACAATATGATTAAATCTAAATAGTAATCTCCCGTCTTCAATCTCTTGAATGTCCATGCCTTTGATGGGATTCAACAACTTCTTCATTACCTAGCAAAATGACGTAAAATTAAAATACCTTGATGTGAGAAGTCGACCAACAATCATTAAATATGTTCTCTCATTCGATTTCCCCTAGTCATACCACGTAATCAGAACCACTTATGTTTCTTCATCAGTCAGTCTCAGACTCTTCGCAAGTCTATGTGTTTTAGAAGCCACGCCTCTTTCGTAGTGAGAACATCCAAATTTGTACGATGGGAAGCCACTTGTTCAAACGTGGCAGACGTATCAAACCTTGCTATCTCCAACCCTAACACAACTAATCAAAAAAAAGACTTAGATAGAGAACGGACAAAGGATAGCACGAAAGAAATCAAACAAAGAAAAATTCAAATCAATTGGAATGAAAAATAATCCTCTGCTCGGACAAACAAGCGAAACCCTAATTAGGAGATAGGACGATAAACCCCAATAAACCTAAAGAGATGAAAGTAACCATAAAACGAAAGTAAAGTTTAAGAAAAGCTAGGATCTAATCCGATCAGACGGGTGATCAGTGCTTCTGCGTCAGAGTCGCGAAGGCTTTATCGAAAAAGCGTACTCAACTCTCATGAAAAGAGAGATTAAGAGCTCTCTTGAAGAGAGATTGTTAGTCCGTACTATAAATTCATACTTAAGAGCATTATATTTAATATTGTTTAAGAGCACATGAGCCTTAACTCCAACGATGAAAACCGTGCAATTGCATTGCTGCACAATAGAGCAATAATCATGAGAAAGGTGAATGGTTGGCGATTCTGGTGGTTCTTTAGGGGTAAGAGCTTTTTGAACGCACTTGTGCATGTGAGGATCTTTTTTCCTTGTACATGCATCTGAATCCCTTATCAATCGAATGTGAAGGTCGTGAGATGCTCATGCGGTGAGAGGGTCGTTTCACAAGGTTCCTTCCATTCACATGAGTAATCCTTATTTCTCTACGTTAATACTTCGAAAGACTGGCAAACAAAATTACCTTTTGATCCATCTTGAACGAGGATAAAATAGCATTCCTTTATCAATAGAGATAAAGCTATAAAATATTATTCCTTTATCAATAGAGATAAAGCTAGTGTTCATGAAGTTGTTGAGTTTTTTTTTTAAAATAAATTATTGGGATAATAGAGCATAAGATATACTTTATGGAACATGAAATACATAAAAAGTTTAAGATATTACAAACATAAATTGGGATATTACTTCATGTATGACATAAATGATTCATCTTTGCCTTCATCATAAACCAACTCTTCATAAACCAACTCTTGATTTTTACCAAATTCACTAAACTAGCAGAATCAAAGTTCTACACTTGAAGATCAATTTGTTTCACTTAGACCATAATGTCCAAATTGTACAAAACCAAATTCAAATGCACTCCTTCAAATATCTTTAGGCAAGCACAATACTACGGAAAAGATTGAAGTGTTCTTCCATGTCTCTAGGTAGTGCAATCTGAACCCTAAGTCATCTAGTAACTTCCATCCAACACTTATATGAAATTCAAAATTGGCAAAAGAGATGATTAGTTGTTTCTTCTTCTAATTCACATAAAGAACAACTAATCTCATTGTTTTCAAAATTAACTCTTCTACGATAACTTTCGTGGGAATCTTGTTCAAGTTTTCTCTTCAAGCGAAAGTCGACATTTTCAAAGGCAGTCTGATATTCCGATTTTTTTGGCAAAGACTAAGTTAGAAGTGGTGGGAAAAAAAATCAACTTTGGTACCTTAACTTGTCATCCAAGCAGACTTGGTACCTTAACTTGTCCAACCTCGCAAATGGTACCATAAGTTTGTATTTCTCATCAAAAGAGGTAACCCGGTGGTGGAGTTGCACAATTGTCGCCCCAAATGTACATATTGACTTCCGTTGACTTTAGAATGAACGATTCTGAGCTGAAATGGGCGAGAGAGTTATGACGATGGGCGGAATAGAGTAGTTTTATTCATCTTTTTATTTAATTTGTTTTAGTTGATTGATATAGTCAGTAGGTCCATTTGACCAAAAACAAATGGTCACAATCTCTAATTTTGATATCAACGGTGGCCCACGTGTACATTTGGAGCGACGATTGTGCAGCTCCGTCACGGAGGTACTACTTTTATGAAGAAATGCAAACTTAATGTCCCATTTGCGAGGCTGGACAAGTTAAGGTACCAAATCTGTTAATATGACAAGTTAATGTACCAACTTTGATTTTTCTCCTATAAGTATTTCTATCCCGAGTGAGATATTCGTAAGCTAATTTTACGGTGTAAATCCCAATATTGAATTGATTAAAGTTTGATATTATGGATTAAAGCAAAGATTTTAGGAGCCCTTTTTACTCTTTTGATCAATGGTTTTCTTTCACCTCTTTCTTGTTTAGTTTTAATTTATCAAGAAGAGTATTTCTAATACTCTGGTTAATAAAATTCATTGCTCCCTAATAGAAATAAGAAAGATAACGATGGGTGCAATTAGTCAATGAAAATTACAAGGCAACAGCTAATGTACTTAGTCGAAGTTGAATTTTCAGCCAAAGGAAGTTCAATAAGTAATACTTCAACCCCTCCCATTGTTAATTATTCTTTTAATAGTAAGTACTTAAAGAACAAAGACATCAAAAGCGACTATTTTTAACAAACGAAATTAGGCAAGATATTTACTTGTCCATTTCAAATGACAAACAATACTAAAAATACGTGGTACAAAAACTCAATTGATGAGATATACAAACATAAATATATTTTGTTATTTAGCTTTGTCAAGTGCCATCCCATTAAATAAAATATGAAAGTTCAAATTAAAGTGGGGGAACATGGTGGCACAATATGTTAATTTTTTTAATAACCCTAAGAATAGAAATCATTATTAATTTCTCCAATTAAAAAATAAAAAGAGCAATGGAAAAGACAAAATAGGGAAGGGGTTAAGGGGATGAAGGCAGACCTGTGGTGCGGAGATAAGTTCTAGTGCCCTTTGCGAGCACCAAAATGCAATAAAATAAAATTGCGTGGACAAAAAAAATGATTAAATATTAATTTGGTCTTTGGGTTCACGAAATATTAAACGTGGGCGACTTTCGGAGACTACAGCAGCCAATCCTTATGGGCCCATTTTGAATTATTCTCTCTATAATTTTTTTCAAATTAGTTATCTGTGAGGCTATAAATTTAATCCGTTAAATGTTTTTGGAACTTCTGGATTTGTTTACATTATTTTTTAACTATCACGTTATGATTGGCTCGAATGCTTATATTTTATTGCCGATGCTTATATTGTTTTAGAATATGTCAATGACGTAATAAATAATAGTCTTCTGTACTTTGATAACTAAAATTCATTGACTCGAGAATTTTTTCGGGAGATTGATAAGTAATATGAATGATGAATAATGACCCCTTCGTGCTGTAAATTGTAATCCTGAAGTTATGCTCCATTGCGTATATTTCGTGTTGCATGGACGTATGAATAAGTACTAAGAATGTTATATATGTTCGATGTGAATTATAAAAAGGCCAATGTAGATTGATAATGCTAGAAAGTAGCCTTATTATTAATCAGAGGACAAGAATATCAAGCTAATTTGTGACAAATTTTGTATCAGTTTTGAACTTGAAATTATCCCAAGTGGCCATTAAATCTCTTTTTAGTTACAATTTATGGCCTTTTATGAGGATCATAACATGGTTCCCTAACTTTTAGATGCAATTAAGAATGAAAACTAAATATATGAGAATTTCCTTGAGGGCGTGAACTTAGAACACTTTCTTAAAAGCAATATTTTCACTATATAATAAGAAAATCTGCTTCCAAGGACACAACAAGGAATTTATGAATATTTATGAGATGCAGAAAATGGCTGAATAAATAAAAACGAAGCTGTAACATTATATTTATATAACACGAAAAGTTATATATGAACATACATATTTATTCATAATGATTGTGTCCCGTAGGATAGATTTGTACCCTTTCACCAATTAATTCAGATTTCAAATACAACAGAATCTGAAAAATAAAATACTACGGGTTGTAACTTGTAACTATTCACTAATTTATTTCGAATTAAAATAAAATAAAATCTAAAAATAAATTATTATAAGTATGTCTTGAACTAAGGCCCCAAAGTGCCCAAATGTGTCCCAAGTGCCTATAATATCAAGCCCAAATAGACATAGCCCAACACAAGGTACCAATACTAGAATTAACTCTTTAAAAATCAAATTCTAAATAAGGTGTTCAAAACTTTTATCTCCTACCAATGTGGGATACTACATTGTTCACAACTAAAATACACAAAAAAGATTGCTAGCTTGTACTAGATAAAGAGGATGATTCCAAGAATATAATACGAATTTGCAACAGATCTCATTAATTAAATCCAGTTTTGATGAGATTATCTCAAGATGTTCGCGCTCTTCGTAGTATGAACATATAATACTCCAACTTTTACATGGTATCAAAGTAATTAAGATCAATAGTTTGTTGTCATCAACTGGCGATATGGTAAAATCAAGTTCAATTCGTCGAGTCTTGTATATTGATTACACACACATTAATTCTTGAAAGCAAACATCATTATCTATTTCCTTGATAATATTGACTAAGAGGATGATAGAAAGTTTCAAATTTTACCAAATTCATGACTTTTTGTTTCAGGTGGTGAGGGTATTGGTTCATTTAGTCAAATGATAAAAACAAACGATTTACATCTTAAGCACGAGCTGTCGATAGATTTCGTACTCTTACTAGATTCTAGAGTAATATTTGGACATGTCAATTTGATCACAAACCAACTAATCTGCCAAAAGTACTCTAATTTTTTTAATTAGAATTGGTAGGCGTAAATATTTAGATTTTGGACTGCTAGCACGAAATATAAAAGTAACATGTGTTTTGAGAAATAATTATATTGGTTGGTGTGCAGAGAGCGAGAGCGAGAGAGAGAATTCAAGGACAAAAATAATGATCAATATATAGAAAGGTCATAAGGTCTGCTTAATAATTAAAGCTAACATTAGTTAAGCTTAAGAGCCGGATCACATAGATCAACGAACAATATTCATTCGAAAATCACAAACAGACGTTTTGGAGAATCAATTTCCGCGGTACATAGATAGATCACAATATATACATGATGATGACAACACCTTCATTGTCGTATAATAACTAATACATAAATCCTAAACAAAAAAAAACATTTAAGAAAACTATAGAATTACAAATTAAACTTCCCAAAAGGAAAAAAAAAAAAAGGTCCCGTAGACAACACATTTATGCAGCAAAAAAAAAAAAAAAAGGGTACAATATATTCTCAGTATTTACACATATACGTACTTGAGACTTATGAATTTATTAAACATATAATTCTCTAGAAGACCAACAATGATTCCTTCAAATCGTACCCCATTTTCTCCAAATTCGGATTCACCGCAAACTGAATCATAGGTGGTGGTCCACATGCCAACGCCAGTGAATATTCCGACGCCGCCGGAATATGCTCTCTCAACATAGCCTCGGTAACAAACCCCAAGCTATATTTCCACCCTTCTTGAACACTCTCTTGCACAACATACCAAACCTTGACCCGTTCTGGATATTGAACCGCCCACGAGTCGAGCTCGTCTCGAAGCAAAATATCATCCTCTGTGCGGTTCGCGTACACGACATACATCTCCGTATTGTCTTCGGGATCTTTTAATATCGCCTGCATTACCTGATAAATCGGCGTGATGCCAGATCCTCCAGCGATCATGGCGAGTTTTTTAGCGAACTTGTGCTTCCCATGCACGGTGAAGTTCCCCTTTCCGGTGTACTCAATGTGGCCCAATGGTCCTTTGACGTCGATAAAAGATCCAATATCCAACGAGTCGAGGTGTTGAGTCATCAACCCGCCGTTAGGAAATTTAGGGTGAACTCCTTTAAAGTAGATCTTGACTACGAGCTCGAAGTATCCGACAGTGTCAACAGTGCTCGAGGGCGTATAGGCACGCATGCAAAGCTTTTCGTCGATAGTAGCACATAGAAAAATGTGTTTACCAACAGGTAACCCTAGTACCATTTCTTCGTTAGGGAGGGCGAACCGGAATAGTCTCACGTCGTGTGAGAGCGATGTTTTTTCGACAAGTTTGCATGGGACTTTCTCACGCGGTACAAGGGCGACATTTCTTGTGGTAGAAAAGAATTCTCTGATTGGGGGCAGGGGGACGCTATTGCCGGAAGGCCCGTGCATTGAGGTGTTCGGTGAAGAATCTGCGGACGCGTAGCCAGTAGTGATCAATTCTCCAATTCGATACTCTTCAAGTAGTTTCTTGGCCTTGTCAGAGTGAATAGCGTCGAATTCTTCAGTACAATCCGTTCCAGCATTGATGAGGATGCTGTCAGCACCGCCGGGGTGGTCTTTCAAAAATTTGGTGCAGTCGTACACATGACCGTGGACAACAATCCATGCAGAGTCTTGTGAGTGGTGTTTTCTCACCTCGGACATAGAGAACAACTTGGAAGTAGTGTTCATGAATGGTGAAGAGACACTCTTCTTTAGTGTGTGGTTCTCGTTGGACGACCTCTCCAGGTGTCTTTCCTTTGCCATCCATCCGCCCGACTGGTTGCCTGGCTGCGTCGGATGCTCGAATACGATACCAATTTCGCCCTTGTGCGGCTTGCAAACGTTGGTTTTCACACGGAACCAGCAATTGTTCATCATCCCCTATAACAATTACAAAAAGTAACAATATTTTCAGTAAAATTATCCCTAATTACTCGTTACTCGTTTATTATATAAAACATTAAATAAATTGATGCGTGATGACAAACGTTACCATGACATTCCAAATGAGTTTTTCAGGTTGTGTGTTGAGTGTTTCGTCCCATGCACGTACTGCAATCTCTTTGGCAGTAAGTAGATCCAAAACCTCTACTTCCAATGACCAAAAACACCAACACCAGTATTTGCCATACTTGTTAGGCTTCTCATTGTGGTCCAAAGCAGCCACTTGCCATGATTCACCGCCGTCCATTGTCACCTCCACTCTTGTCACTTTCTTACCACCGCCTATATTCAATCAAAAATACATAATTTCATTAATTAAAAATGTCACACATATAAATTATGCAATTCTATATAAAGGTTGAAGAGAACATATATAAATAGTTACTTAAGAAATGTCTTCAAAAGAAACTTGACCCTTTAAAAATAACGAGCCTTCAATAAAATGCAATATATCATATTAAGTACAATATAATAAAGACATTATTATAATTAAGCTACCAAGATTGATTTACAGACTTGGTATGCAAATTAAGGTTGGAGGGTCAAAGTTGTAATAAATTAAAACAAAGGTTAAGTCTTCCTTTAGTGCTTGACTGGATCCACTAACTACGACAGTGGCTTTTCGAGATATCTTTATTACAAAAAGTTGTTCCAACGTAGGTGTAAAACGAAACCTAAGATGCTGGAACTGTTTCAGTCAAATTAAAGAATATGCCAATCGTCACCACCAATGATTCCCACACGTAATTAATTACTCCAAAAAATCATTTGAAAAAAAGAGTGGCGGACACGCATGCACCAAAACAAAATTTGATCAAGTGTTTACGTAACCATTTAGTAAATTATTATATAAACTTAAATTCTGACAAATTAAGAGCTTTGAATATATTTACAGTTGTAATCATGTGATCAGTTTAAGTTAATTTAATCAACAAATAAAAACTTCCAAATCTAATACTGATTGACCCTTCGCAGTAATAAAAAGTTAAAAGGCCAATGGCATGTGTCCAGAAACATATGCATTTGCCATGTGATCACGTTTTTTCAAGTCGGTCTACAGATGGATATACATACGCATATATAGATACAAAACTCTAAAAGATAATGCAATATTTATCCGAAGTATCGATCCACGATGCATATAAAATGTCAGCATCTATTCCAAGATAACAGGAATAAGTAAATCACTATGCAGAATGGAACAAAACTCCTAGACGTTTCTGGAAAAATAGTGAGATGTTTCGTATATGATAATTATTGGCATTACATTTGCCAAACATGTTAAAAAGATGTTGAATGATTATATACCGAAGTCGAAATATTAGTCATGTACGATTTCAAGCACCAAACAATCATAATATATTAATATGTTATTAAAATAATTTTGTCTCCACTCACCGGAATAAGCGTAACCCCTCAAAGTGTAGGGCCTTTGAGTCGTCCATGCATTGATGGGCAAAATCTCTTCATGACATGGCGTCGTAATCACCGAATTGGTGTTTAACTCGTTGATGATGTACTCGGGCTTGTACCACCATGCTAATAGTTAGAAAAAGCAACACACAAAACAATATCAGTTTATGTAACATCATATTCGGACGCTAAATTACAAAATTATAAAAGTAAAAGTAGGCCTATTCGTGAGGTGAATCAAGTATACCACGTGATCTTTTTGTTGTGCATACTACACCACCAATCAAATTTCTCCGAGTGAGAACCGCGTTTTGAGAAAAATAAAAATAAGAAAATAGTTTATATACAATATAATAGACAAGACTTATCGAGACTGATCTGAAATTACTGTGTCATTGTACTCCATATGTTTGGCAGGAAAGATGCTAGCTCACAAAAAAAAAACAAGAGCAGCCCACTTTACTTAAACGTTAAGTACCAAAATTTATAAAGTTTAAAAAAAAAATATTTTTCGGCCTTCAACTCAAAAGATTGTTCGAATTCTAGTTAGGAACGTGACAAAAAAAATAAATTAATTTATGGTCATTCAGTTAATGTGTAATCAAACAAATTAATTACCTTCGGCATTAGCAAGCTCGGCATCAACATGCGACGGTAGAACTCTATTATCCTTAAAATGATAATAGTTGTCCGATTCTTGTGTTGTAACAACGATTCGTTTCAACCATTTAACCATTCTACCCCCAATGAATCCCGGAATTATCATTCTCACGGGGAATCCATGATCGGGCGCTAACCTCTCTCCATTTTGCATGTAGGCCAATATGATATCCCTCGATGGATCCAATGCAAATTCGATTTTCAAGCTCGTGCCATATTTCGACCCACCCCCACCGGGTAGATCCTCCGCCCCTTCAAAACAGACGTTGAGGGCACCTCTTCGTTTGCTCATTATCCCGCATCGCTTGAGAATAGCACGCAGGGGCACGCCCCGCCACACGGAGGTCGAGACCCCTGCCGCGCCCCAATTGAAACCGATGGTTTGTTTGATCATGTTTTGCTCCTTGCGGCGGTTTCCGGCGCAAACGAGGGTCACGGGGAGTTCCCTAGCAGGAAAATCGTTTTCTAATTGGTGCATGGTAAAAGACATCGGTTTTTTTACCAAACCGGTCACTTCGACGGTCCAATCGGACCACACCGCTTTTGGGACCGCACCGTGGTTACGGACGTAGTGGAGCGGGACCGGGGTGATGAAGCCGTGGTGCATGAGGCGAGGGAGGGGGGCCTCCGCGTTGAAGGGGTGCTTGCCCGTGAGCCGGACCATGGACGGGTTGCGCACGACCCAATTGTCCGCGGTGTACTCGTCTCTCGAGTCGAGAACCGAGGGTTCTAGCTCAGCGTTTGCCCGTTTTACGGCCAACGCGTATTCGTCTTCGTCGCTGTCGTCGTCGTCATCATCAGAAGAAGAATCTACTACAAACTTGTTCCCATTGGAGGGTTTGTTATTGTAGGTGAGGTCCGGAGATGGTGGAAAATTATATCCTCGGACTGGGGAATCGGACCGGTGGTGGGTGGTCTGACCGGCTTTGTAAGGGCGGACAACGCCGTTCAAGGCCGGTTCGAGGCGACCGAATTGCCGGTTTTCGACGGATGCCGCCATGGTGGACCGGTGAAGATTGTGTTATGGAATTGAAAGGAAGGGAAAACTTTTGGTTCTCTTTCACTCAATTATTCATGCTATATTTACTTGTTGCTTGTTGTTGGAAAAGTTATAGACTGAGTTGTGGAGTTTATATAGATAGGAAATAGGGGGCTATTGTAATTGAAAAAATATTTGTCCAAGGCTTGTGGCGAGAAGACCCCACTTTAACACTTGATCATCAGTTACGTTATGGGAAGAGTGACATCATTTGATTTTAGGGGAGATTTATCGCTTCATATTCCATGTTTTAAAATTGTGTGTTTTTGGTATTAGTTTTAAATTTGACCTATATTACTATATATAATCATTTGAGTCGTTGGTAAAAAATGTGCACTTTTTTATGCTGATAATCATGCAATTTGAGAACTAACCTCCTGTCATGCGTCTAGAGTCTAGAGTCGGGTGACAAGTCCCACAAATTTCACATTTACTTATGGAAAAACTCATATCTTCATTATAAAATAAAAATAAAATGAAATGAAGCAACAAATGAGTTAGAATATATTCAAAAGATTGTAAAAAAATCAATATTTGAGCTCATATGAAGTTTTGCCTAAAAAAATCGTTAGGCCCTTATTATAAAGTGTTTTTTTTAGCTGAATATAAATTTCATTTTCATTACTCGTAGGTATAAAAAGAAAATTGGGTGCAAGAAATTAATTTCAATAGACTAGTTAGAGAAACTTCTAATTTTAGGGTAATTGGCGTAGGTTCTCTTAACTCGATTTTCTAAAGCAAAACGACTACAATCATTTAATTCATACTCAATTTTCACATTAATAACTTGTTGGCTTCTGTATATATATACTAGCAAATGGAGCACGCGGTTCCCGCGAGCATAATTCTTTTTTCAATGTCATTCTATGTGGGTTAAAGAAGAAAATTTATCTAGATAACATGTGCCATAAATTTAGAGTATAACAATGGGAGAAAAATATATTATAGGGAAAGTAAATCATTAATTACAATGAATAGGGTAATTAATTAGTCTAACTTAATTTGTAAGGTTATTTTGGGGATTTAATAGTATACTTTTACAATATAGCTAAAACTCAAAGGTTAAAGTTGGAAATCAAAAGATTGGTGTCACAATGGGTTTCTTTATATAATAGTATATAGATATATCTATATTTTTTTATATTCTGTATATATTTGTTTGTTTGTATGTATTTGCATATAATTGCATGTATAGAATAGATGCATGAACAGCCGCTCATACGTGATCTATATGATTATGTGTGCGTGTGTGTATTTTCACTCAAAAAAATAAAATATGTATTTGTATTAATGTATATATATAGATTTATTGGCGTCATATATATTTTTTCTTGGTTTTGAAATATTGAAGAGGCGTTGGGTTTGAGGCGAACCAGTGGCGGCTGTGCCGCTGTGGTACGAGTAACAGCTGTTTTGACTTTAGCCATGGAGTTAGTTTACACTTTACAGCCACATACAAACCATGTTCCAGTCCAAGCGAGATTTGACAAATACATTATAGTCTGAAAATCTAAAAGAGAAAGTAGCATTAAATATTTCAAATATTAATTATTCACGATTTTTATCTCACAAGTTGCTAGGGACAAATTGGTCAATTCAGAAAAGTAAAGTAAAATAAAAGATAAGACTTATGAAGTTATATATGTTTCCATATATTTTTTTGGATATTAAATAATAATATATATCCCCATAAATCTTTACAAAATGTATCACAAAGAGACTTACGAAATTATAGACTCCCTAGTTATTATTATTTTCGAGATTTAGGGCCCACACTCTATTTAGAAATAATATCTCTTCTAATTATTAAGCAATATATCGAGAGGGGTTTTGTGTAATTGTACTAAACTTCAAATGGTGTAGCCGTGTAGGTGTACGTTACTATCTCTTATTTTATCTTCGAAAGGTTACTTTAGGTTTTATTTGCATTCCTAGTTTGTTTACAAAACTAAACTAGTAACCAAGAAAAAAGGAAGATGGAGGAGTTGACTAATTAAGTAAATGTTGAATTCAAAATCAAATTCCAATGTTATAGGATTTAGGTAAATAGGCAAGTAATTAGTTTACTACATATTGGAATTAGTCAGGGCTATAGATTGACCAAACATTTGTTCCACACCGAGACACTGTTTGGGAACGACTTGATAGGGCGTGCGTTGATTCATCATGGCGCGGTCTTTTTCCGACAACAAGGGTCACGAATACGAGGGTTAAAATTTTTGATCATCTGGTGCTAATTCTTAATCTGCGTCCGAATGCTATACCACAACCCCGACAACCACGACGGTTTCGTTTTGAAGCCGCATGGGTGTGGAAGGCAAATTGCGAGTGGTTAATCCATCAACTATTGGTCGAGGGAGGGGATACTGTGGCGGTTGGAGAGAAATTACAAAATTGCTGATTGGGATTGATATGTTGGGAAAGTTTTGGGGGAGGGGGTGCAGAGATGAAGGAAAAAATTAAGAAATTGAACGACAAAATATAAGTACTTAGGCGAGGTGTAATCTCTCAGGAAAGTAAGGAAGAGGAGAAGCAATTGAAGATAACACTGTAGTACTTGTATGAGACGAAGGAAATATATTAGAAACAGAGGGCTAAGGTTCAATGGTTGTGGGAAGAGGACCGAAATACCTTTTATTTTTATAGTAGCGCGAGTGAGCGTCGAAAAAAAATGAAATTCATGCGCTTAAGGACACAGTGGGTGCACTTCGGTCCACACCGGTGGATGTTGACTTGATTGCCGCTGAGTATTTCACATCAGAATTTAGTTCCACGAGTCCTTCAGGCGATGCTATTGAAGAGGTATTACGGGATGTCGGCATTCATGTTAGCCTGGTAGTGAATGAAAGCCTACTTCAGCAATTCACGGCAGATGAGGTACGAAAAGTTTTAAAAGATATGTATCCTTATATATGTGGGTCCTGATGGATTTTCTGTTTACTGAAATCAAAACTTATGGTCCATTGTTGGTCATGATATTATCACATTTGTCCTTGCTTACTTGAATGATCGAATTCTGATCATGTGGTTAATTATACTCATATTGTGTTTATTCCTAAGTGCACTAACCCTGATATGATGATGTAGTTCCGTTTAGCCTCAATAATGTGAGTTTTAAAATTTCTTCAAAAGTCGTAGCCAATCGACTTAAATTGTTCCTTAATGAGGTGATCGCCCCTACCCAATCTGCTTTTGTTCCGGGTCGCCTCATCACTGATAATATCCTAGCGGGTTTTGAATTGAATCACTTCTTGAAGAATAAGAGGTCAAGGAATCGATGTTACATGACATTGAAACTGGACATGACCAAAGCATTTGATCGAGTCGAGTGGCCCTTCTTGGAAAAGGTAATGCTTAAACTAGGTTTTGCTTCAAATTTTGTGTCTTTGGTTATGGTGGGAGTTCGCACTGTTTCTTACTCCACTCTTATTAATGGTAGAGAATCGCCAATTTTTTTTACCCCGAAAGAAGCATTAGATAGGGGGATCCTTTATCCCCCTATCTATTATTATTTGTTTCTAAGGCTTTTTCATCTACTACTGCTAAGGAGGAGGAACAAGGGATTGTGCAGGGGTTGGCTATTAGCAGGAACGCACCTCGAGTGTTGCATTTATTATTTGCAGACGATGCATTGTTGTTTTGTGAGGCGACTCGAGAATCGACACTGGGAATCTGAGATATACTTGATAAATCCGTTGTTGTGTTTAGTAAGAATACAAGTGAGGCTTGGGCTCAAGAGATGGGGGCGGTTTTAGGTGTGGCGGTTGCAAAGCGACACGAAAAATATCTCGATCTTCTTTCAGTGGTCGGGAAGTCTAAGAGAGAGTTGTTCGACTTTATCCGGGAAAGAGTGTGGAAGCGGGCGAATGGTTACAAGAGACTTTGTTGGGGGTGGGTAAGGAAGTCTTGATCAAAGCGGTCATGCGATCAATCCCTACTTTTGTGATGAGTTGTTTTCGAGTTTCGAATCCGTTGATTAAGGAGATTAGATCGATTATAAGCAATTATTGGTGGGGCAATGGTACACGGAATAAAATACATTGGGTTGCTTGGGATAAGTTGTGTAGGAAGCAGGAAGATGGCGGTCTAGGTTTCCGGAATCTTAAGGCGTTTAATATGGCGTTGCTTGCTAAACAAGCATGGCACATATTTCATAGTCCGGACAGTTTGGTGAGTCGTCTATATAAGGCCAAACATTTTCCAAATTCTGATTTCCTTGACGCAAGTCTTGGGAATAATCCATCGTTCTCATGGCGGTGCATTTGGGAAACTATTGTGGTCATTAAAAGAGGAGTGCGTTGGAGGGTGGGAAACGAGAATTTGATCTCTATTTGGGAAGACGCATGGCTGCCCCCACCCATGACATTCCGTCCTATTACATCGCGTCCTCAACAAACTGCTTTGGTCTGTGTTAGGTATTTGATCGATGATGCAACGGTCTGGTGGGATATTATTACTATTTGAGATGTATCTTAGGAGGTGGTTGCGAATGTTATTGTAGACACATTAATTTTGTGTGTAATTAAATTAAATGATGATAACTCTTAACATGCAAGAAATACAAAATATATTTTATTAAATCTTAATAATGTGAGGGATTAAAAATATATTAATTAAATCTTAAGACAAGGTAATAATTGCTCATCAAATCTCAAGACATGGAAAGTCTTCTCCTTCAAGTCTCAATTTTCAAGAGATGAAAATAAGATTCTCTTAGATAAAGTCTTCTATATCAAGGAATTGTCGACGCGATCACAACAGTTCATCTCATCAGGAGATTCTAATTGAGATTCACCACAACTATAAATAAATGTGGTCTTGAAGAAGAAAAAAAAACACAAAATATTCACAAGTTGAAGAAGGAAAAGCTCTAAGTTTTTTGCTCCACCAAATTCATCCATTTTCAAGCGTTCTTCGCGGCATTCAATGCATTCTTCAACAATATTCAATGTGTTCTTCGTAAAGAACTCCTTTCAATCCGCCGTCAAGTTTCAATTCCATCTAAAAACCGTTTTTGAAGATTGTACTTCTGCCGAGGAAGATCAAACTCCAAGAAGTTCAACAAATCTAAAACAAAGTTCATACCGTTCTTCATTCGTCTTCAAGTCAAAAAATCGTTTAATCCGAGATCAAGTCCTAAGACCCTCGAAAAACCATTTTTGAAGATTGAAGTCCATTCAAGAAGATCAAAACCCAAAAAATTCAAAGAACTTAAGAAGAAGATCATACCAATCTTCATCAACCTTAAAAAAAAAATTCCAAATCAAATTTCCGTTCGATCCGAGATTAAGCCATCATGCCCTCGAATCAATGTTTATCAAATATCCTTTTGAAGATCAAGATTCCTCTAAAGAAGATTGACATTCAACAAGTTCAAGACGCAGATCAAATTGTTCGTCGCAAATATCAAGTCAAGTAGATTGTCAATTCAAGATCAAGCTCAAAAGCCCTTAGATTAACGCTCAACCCAAATACACGTGGAAGAGATCAAAATCAAATCCACTCAAGTCAACCAAATTTCAAAATCATTTGTTATAGAAAAGAATCAGAAGAATAATAGAGATTGCACCGCAATTGTACTTTAAATTTATTCAAATTTATCTTGTAATCTCTTATTGTCTTTTAATTTCAGAGATCAAGAATTGTCCTTACAAATTTGGCACGCCCAGTGGGACAATCTCTACCTATCATCTCTTTTCCAACAAGTCTCAAATTTGAAGTCACAAGAAGTAAGTGTTGCTCAACAATGGACAAGTCAATGGGGGCAACAAGCGGAGGCTCTATGCAACCGACGTTGAAAGTTTTACTTGTATCGATGGCAAGGCATGAAGCTAGAGAAGATGGTTAAGAAACTTCATTGGAAGAGCAAGTTGCGGCGCTGACAAGAGCCATTGAGAATCTTACAAAACAAGCTCAAAAACGTGATGAACATTTGAATCGCCTTCTCCAAAAACTAGAGGACCAAGAAGGAGTTGAAAGTTCAAAAGAAGCCACCAACAACATTGGAGTTCAAGGATGTATCAAGACTGCAATCAACAAAACCTAAGTCTCTCCTCATCTCTAAAAGCAATAACGCGTAGAAAGCGGCGATCAAAGCGTGGCGCATGAAAATACTACTCAAGGAGTTGAAGCTCAAGAGTTTGATGAAGTTCTAAGCGAAAGAACCCACGCCAATTCCCTTTTCCACAAGTCAAGTTTCTCAAGGAAGGAATAGCAAGACGCCAAGATGCACACAAAGTTTGCCAAAGAAAACATTCAAGATGTTGAAGTTGGAGAAAATCCCAACTCCTCAAGCAAACAAATCCAAGTTTCCCCACAAGGCCTTGTCTCTATCGATCAATTGAACAAGCTCATTGAAGAAGTTGCAAATGATCATAAAGCTCATCGCAAAAGTTTCAAATCTTACACAAAGCCCTACACTCAAAGAATAGAGCAATTAAAGATTTAATGGGACTGGAGACCCAAGCCAACATGTTGCTCACTTTATTGAGACGTGGAATAGTGCTGGAACTTATGGAGATCATCTAGTCAAGCAATTCGTTCGATCCTTAGAAG
Organism: Linaria vulgaris; assembly: GCA_948329865.1. NCBI lineage: Eukaryota > Viridiplantae > Streptophyta > Magnoliopsida > Lamiales > Plantaginaceae > Linaria > Linaria vulgaris. The sequence continues at coordinate 4,705,097 of OX415249.1, read as the reverse complement.
ACTTTGCCTTTGATTGGTACATTAATCTTAAACCAAACTCCATTGACAATTGGCACGATCTACAAACTAAGTTCTTCAATCGCTTCTATAACACTCGGCGTACTGTGAGCTTGATTGAGCTTGCCAATTCTCATCAACAAGAAGACGAACCTGTGGTTGAGTATATCAATAGATGGGCAAATCTATCCTTAAGTTGCAAAGAGAAACTGTCTGAAACTTCAGCCATGGAGATTTGCATTCAAGGGATGAATTGAAATCTCTGTTACATACTTCGATGAATCAAACCAAGAAACTTTAAAAAATTGGCTACGTGAGCGCATGATATAGAGAAAAGTGTAAACTCTACGATAGAAGAAAGCTTAACTCATGGCCTTCATATTGAAAGTGATGATACAGATGACGACGATGACAATAAAGAGGGCGCGCCGTCAAGTTTTGTTCCAACCAATGTGCTCCTTGGTACGAACTTAAACTATCTCTCTCAAATCCTCAAATTAAGTGCCAAAATATATACTCCTTGATAAGAGAATAAAATATCTACATCCTCCTTAACACGAGTATAAACTGTTTGCATATCCAAACTCAAAGAAAAGCCTTCGAGTCTTCAAAACAAATGCACAAGTCTCCTAAACACGAGCCAAAATGTCTATAAATCCTTCAAGTCCTCAAAGAAAATGTTCAAGACCCTAGACACGAGCCAAAAGGTCTACAAATCCTTCAAGTCCTCAAAGCAAATGTTCAAGTCTCCTAGACACAAGCCAAAAGGTCTAGAAATTCAAGTCTTCAAAGCAAAAGTGCAAGTCTCCTAGACACGAGCCAAAATATCTATAAATCCTTCAAGTCTTCAAAGCCTCCTTGATATGAGATAAAACTGTCTAGAAATGTACAAATCAAAAGCTCCATGGCGCACGAGCTTAAACTGCACGTTACTTCTGGCCCACATGAGTAGAAACTGTGTACGGCACCCTCTGTAAATCAATCTTGATTTCTTTTGAACTACGTCATGACTTGATTCCTTCATTGATACGTAGGTAGCTAGAAGTTCATTCTTAGCCCAGTCATATATACAAAAATCTCATGCAACATTCAAATTGCTGATGCAACATTCAGGTGAGCGTCCCCGGGAACCCGCTGATATTGTTGATTTTGTGACAACCTACTCGTCTTCTTGGCGTGATTCTGGACAGCAGGTATTGCATCTTACGCATACAGGTACGAGTGAATGGGATGAACCACGAAAGGGTTATTACAAGATTAATTTTGATGGGGCACATTTTGAGGAGGATTGTGCGGTAGGGATTGGAATCGTGGTTCGTGATCATGAGGGTGGGATTGTTGCACGCGTGCAGAAATGCTTCACGGCTACTTTGGCGGCGTCTTGTATCGAGGCATTGGCTATTCTTTGGGCAATCTAACTCGCGGTTGGTATGCACTGGAGGGACGCTGTGTTCGAGAGAGATTGTCTCAACACTATTCACGATATCGTGAACATGACTGATCTCGGATCAAGCCGATTTTTGGCTTGAATGTTGTTGAAGAACGGTATGAATTTGATTTTGATTTTTCCGGATATGTTGAAGATTTGATCTTCTTGGCAGAGACACGGTCTTCAAAAAACAATTTTTGGATGAACTTGAGGCTTGATAGCGGATTGAAAGGAGTTCTTAACGAAGAACACGTTGAAGATGGTTGAAGGATATCTTGAATGCCGCGAAGAACGCTTGAAGATGGTTGAAGGATACCTTGAATGCCACGAAGAACTCTAGAAGATGGATGAATTTGGTGGAGCGAAAAACTTAGAGCTTTTCCCTCTTCAACTTGTGAATATTTTGTGTGTGTTTTTTTTCTTCTTCAAGACCACCTCTATTTATAGTTGTGGAGTGAATCTCAATTAGAATCTTCTGATGAGATGAACGGTTGTGATAGCGTCTACAATTCCTTGATATGAAAGACTTTATCTAAGAGAATCTTCTTTCCATCTCTTTGAAGATTGAGACTTGGTGGGAAATTCTTTTCTTGTGGAGATGCGGTGGGGAATTCTTTCCATCTCTTGAAGATTGATACTTGGAGGAGAAGACTTTTCATGTCTTGAGATTTGATGAGCAATTATTTCCTTGTCTTAAGATTTAATTAATATATTTATTTTAATCCCTCAAAATATTAAGATTAAATAAAATATATTTTATATTTCTTGCATCTTAAGAGTTACCATCATTAACTTAATTAGACACAAAATTAATGTGTCTACAAATTGCCCCCTCGAAACTTGTTCACAATTTGTGTTGAAAAGCACCAACGAGTGGATAAGTCTCGACATCTTTCTTCTTCTTGTTCTCGTACTTCAATTCAACCACCATAAATCCACTTCACGAGTTTAGAACATTTGTGAGGTTCATCATTGGATCCATTAACTTGAATGTTGCATGAGCATTTTGTTTTTGGATATGACTGGGCTAAGAATGAACTTCTAGCTGCCTACGTATCCAATGAAGGAATCAAGTCATGACATAGTTCAAAAGAAATCCATATTGATTTAAAAGGGGTGTCATACACAGTTTCTACTCATGCGGGCCATGAATAACGTGCATTTTAAGCTCGTGCGCCATGGAGCATTTGATTTGGACATTTGTAGACAGTTTTAACTCATATCTAGGAGGCTTTAACTTGAAGAATTTGTAGACAATTTTGCTCGTGTCTAGGAGACTTGGAAACTTGAAGGATTTGTAGACCTTTTGGCTCGTGTCTAGGAGACTTGGAGATTTGAAGGATTTGTAGACCTTTTGGCTCGTGTCTAGGAGACTTGAAGACTTCAAGGATTTGTAGACCTTTTGACTCGTGTATAGGAGACTTGCACATTTGTTTTGAAGACTTGAAGGATTTGTAAACATTTTGGCTCGTGTCTAGGAGACTTGCACATTTGTTTTGAAGGCTTGAAGGATTTTCATACCTTTTGGCTCGTGTCTAGGAGACTTGTACATTGGTGAATTTCCAGGACTCAAATTTCTGAAACTAGAAGCTCTCAACATAACACAACGGACTGTTTCTGCTGAAAGCTTCCGTGCCTTAAGACATTAGTTCTGGAAAGTTGCAAGCAGGTCGATGAGATCTCTTCCAGCGTTGGAGACTTCTATTCCTTAGAGAAGATCAAAGTTGGTTGGTGCAGAAATTCTTGTTTAAGTTCGGCTAGGCAGCCATCTTTTTACTTTTGTCAATTAATCTCTTCAATCTTCGGTTCTACTCTATGTTAGAACAATTAATCTCTTCAATCTTCGGCTAGGCATTTTAGTTTTTGAGTACAGCAGATTCTTGATTATTGTGTTTGTCATAAAAATGCCTTCTTCAAAAAACTCTTTTTGTGCTGACAAGAACAAGAAAATATACTTGATCCTTATAACTGATCTGAGTACTCAGGCCATGGTGATGGAAGTGTTAGGTATTTGAGTCGACAAATACGCGCCCCCAAGATTTGTTCATCGTGGATATAACGAAGCAAACACGAATAAAATATGACGATCGTAACGACACAAGGATTTAACGTGGAAACTCCAAAAACCGGAGAAAAAATCACGGGGCCCGAACGAAAATACACTATGTAGAAAAATTGTTACAACTACACAATTTCTCGCTCAACCTAACCGATCCCCACAGAGCCTTTATACCCATAACACTCCTCGAATACACCTCACACTAATATAGAAATATTACAAGAGGGGAGACTTGGAGGATTTTCTTTGAGTTTGGATATGCAAACAGTTTATACTCGTGTTAAGGAGGATGTTGATAGTTTAAACTCTTATCAAAGAGTGTATTTCGGCACTTAATTTGAAGATTTGAGACAGTTTAGACTCGTATCAAGGAGCATATATTTTGGCACTTAATTTGAGGATTTGAGATAGTTTAAGCTCGTAGCAAGGAGCACATTGGTTGGCACAAAATTTGATGGTGCACCCTCTTCATTGTCATCATCGTCGTCTGTATCATCACTTTCAATATCAAGACCATGAGCTGAGTTTTCTTCTTTAATAGAGTTTACACTTGTCTCTATGTCATGCGCTCGCATTGCCAACTCTTCAAAGTTTCTTGGCTTGATTCCTTGAAGTATGTAAGAGAGACTCCAGTTCATCCCTTAAATGCAAATCTCTATGGCTGAAGTTTCAGATAGTTTTTCTTTGCAGCTTAAGGATATACTTCTCCACCTATTGATGTAATCAATCACTGGTTTGTCTTCTTGTTGATGAGAATTTGCAAGTTCAATCATGCTCACAGTACGCCGAGTGCTATAAAAGCGATTGAAGAATTCGGTTTGTAGATCGTTCCAACTATCAATGGAGTTTGGTTCAAGATTAATGTACCAATCAAGGCAAAGACTTCTAAGGATCGAACGAATTACTTGACTAGATGATCTCCATAAGTTTCAGCACTATTGCACGTCTCAATGAAGTGAGCAACATGTTGTCTTGGGTCTCTAGTCCCATCGAATTTTTGAAACATCGGAGGTTGATAGATTTTTGGCATTTGCAATTACTCTATTCTTTGAGTATGAGACTTTGCTACACCCTCCTACTTCAACCAAATTTTGAGTGGTTTCTCTCAAAGGCTTCGTCGCATGCGCCATTCTTTGATTGTCCTTTCTTGAAAGAGCCAGATTTTGGAAGTGAAAAGTGGTTTGGCTTCCTTTGCCGAGGACTCCACCAAGTTCTTAAGTTTCGACCTCTTGAGCAATCTTTTCACGTGCCATGCTTTGATCGTCGTTTTCCACGAGTTCTTGCTTTTGGAGGTGAGGAGAGACTTCAACTCCGTTGATTGTAGTCTTGATGCATCCTTGAACTCCAATGTTGTTGGTGACTTCTTCGGAATTTTCAACTCCTTCTTTGCGCTCTAAGTTTTGGAGAAGGCGATTCAAGTGGTCTTCACATTTTTGAGTTTGAGTGGTGAGATTCACAATGTCTTTTGTCAGCGCTGCAACTTGCTCTTCTAGTGAGGATGCTTGATCATCTTCTTTAGCATCATGTCTTGTCCCCGGTGTGAGTGTATCTTTCATCATCGGTTTCGATGAACCTCCGCTTGTTGCCCCCATTGATTTGTCCATTGTTGAGCAACACTGACTTCTTGTGATTTCAAATTTGAGACTTGCTGAAAAAGAGATGAGAGGTAGAGATGGTCGCACTGGGCGTGCCAAATTTGTAACGACAAATTCTTGATCTCTGAAATTAAAAGACAAGAAAAGATTACAAAATAAATTTGAGTAAATTTAAAAGTACAATTGTATTTCAATCTCTATTTAATCCTATGATTCAATTCTACAAGAACAATATCAAAATTTGTAATGAAAATCTCCAATTTGATCTCTGCTGAAATGATTTGAACTTGGAAAAATGTTAATTCGAGGGTCTTGGACTTGATCTCGGATTAAACGGTGATTTGATTTGAGGATTTGATGAACACTGATTTGATTTGGGGATTTGATGGACACCGATTTGACTTGGGGATTTGATGAAAAATGATTTGACTTGAGAATTTGATGAAGGATGGTATGATCTTCGTCCTCAGTTCTTTGAATATGTGGGCTTTGATCTTACTAGTACGGATTTTGATCTTCAAAAATGGTTTTCTGAGGGTCTTGTGACTTGATCTCGGATTAAACGTATTTTTAGCTTGAATGTTGTTGAAGAACGGTATGAATTGTATTTGGATTTTCCAGATATGTTGAAGATTTGATCTTCTTGGCAGAGACACGATCTTCAAAAAACGGTTTTTGGATGAACTTGAGGCTTGATAGCGGATTGAAAGGAGTTCTTAATGAAGAACACCTTGAAGATGGTTGAAGGATACATTGAATGCCACGAAGAAAGCTTGAAGATGGTTGAAGGATACCTTGAATGCCGCGAAGAACGCTTGAATATGGATGAATTTGGTGGAGCGAAAAACTTAGAGCTTTTCCCTCTTCAACTTGTGAATATTTTGTGTGTGTGTTTTTTTCTTCTTCAAGACCACCTCTATTTATAGTTGTGGAGTGAATCTCAATTAGAATCTCCTGATGAGATGAACGGTTGTGATCGCGTCTACAATTCCTTTATATGGAAGACTTTATCTAAGAGAATCTTCTTTCCATCTCTTTGAAGATGGAGACTTGGTGGGGAATTCTTTCCTTGTGGAGATTTGGTGGAGAATTCTTTCCATCTCTTGAAGATTGAGACTTGAAGGAGAAGACTTTTCATGTCTTGAGATTTGATGATCAATTATTTCCTTATCTTAAGATTTAATTAATATATTTATTTTAATCCCTCAAAATATTAGGATTAAGTAAAATATATTTTATATTTCTTGCATCTTAAGAGTTACCATCATTTAATTTAATTAGACACAAAATTAATGTGTATACAAGGACGCAGGAGGACGCCAGTTACGTACATATTATTGTGGACTTTCTTCGCTACTTTGAGCCACGGGAAGGGTTTTCAATTCAGTTGGTGGGTCGTGATACCAATCAAGTTACTCATAACTTAGCTCGTACGGCGATAGCAAATTTCGCTAAACCACATGATCTTGTGTTTGAGGTTCCTTAGTTAGAGTTTATGTTTGCTAGTTTGTTTTTTGTTGGATTGAGGTCTTTCGCGTACTCATTGTATTTTGACAGTTGTGGTGCCTTTACGCCGGCAATAATACCATTTTGAACTTTAAAAAAAATACTTTTGTTGAATAAAATATCACAAAGCTAATGCAATAGCGATTTATTTTGTATACTCTGTCAGAAACTCAAGATAAACATAAAATAAACAATCATCGATATTCTATAACCCGTTCATTTTATTCATATCAAAGGTTTTTCGTTTATATGTTTATTTTGAAATCAAAACCCACCCGCAAGAAGATATCTTTATGGATATTACACTTAGAAAAAAAATAAATTATGACTAGAAACAATAAGAAAAGTCTTATGAATTCTGAGAGATGTGAGAATTATGTATGTAATTAGGGTTCAACAAATAAGAGTTCTTAATAAAATTGGTAATATTAACTATAGTTACACAAGGAATAATTCATGTACATCGATGGAATTTAATCATAGAAGAACTATAACTATAGTAGAAAGGTAAGGGACATAGATTGCTCAGCCAATTTTCATAGATTCTCCTCTTTCCATACATAGTAAGAAACGTGTTCTGCAAGAAACGAGTCAGTGCACAATGTGAACATCGAGCCCCAATCGATCGCCACATGTGCGACCAAAAATTGACGCGGTATGGAACACGGTGCTCTCTAGAACTGTGGTGCTATGGAATCAGGACGCGGTGCTGATCGCGCGTGTGAGGCGCGATGTGAACAATACTAATGCTTGGTCGATCCTGATTTTGAAAAATGCTACTCATCATGCTCTGATTCGTGTTGTCCTTACTTTTGTTAAACTTCGTCTTGCTTTTGTCTCTTTCGTCTCTCCACTTATATCTTTTTTCACTATCTTTTCCTATCTCAATTGTTAGCTCGACACACATTGAATACTTTATGCTATATATGACTCAAAATGGAATAACTAAGAATTAAACTAACTGCAAGAATCGATAATTAAAAACTTACTATTGTGGGATGCCTCCCACACAATGCTACGTTTTACGTCAGTTAGCTCGACGCGATTGATGTATCCATGGAGGTTAGTATATTTTGATGAGACTCCAATCTTAAAAATATATCAATGTATCAACTTTAGGCGGTTTTCTCGCCTTCTTCCATGGGAGATTCTTTTGCATTGCCTTACTTTTCAACCTCTTGTCGTCTTCCATCTTGCTCGCATATGAACTCTCTTTCTTTTATCCTTCCTATGCAGTGGCTCACGAGTTCTATGTTGCATAGCACTCCTCTTCAAGTTTTCATCTTCATCTACCACCATCTTTGCATACGAACTCTCTCTTTTTTGGCTTTCCTATGTAATGGTTCGCAAGTTCCATGTAAAAACCTTTTTGATATGGCATTTGAATATGGTGCTTTTTTTTTCTCCTTGGTTTTTGATGAAGTGGCTAGAAAATTCCATGAAGTAGTTTTTAAGATATCAAAATAGTGAATTCGGCATATGTGGTTGTATTCTTTTTCTTCACCTTTCGATGAGTTGGCTCTCCACTTCCAATTTCCAAGTTTATATATGTTAAATAGTCAAATTGAACACACTAGAAATTAAAGTTGTCGTACCTCATTTGATTTCTCTAATTTAGACTCTTTAATTGTAGGCGGCGCATAATCAAAAAGCCATTTAGTATTTGGATCCACGATCATGTCATTCTTCACTGGATTCTTCTTTAATGCGACAACATCTCCAATTCGTAAGAGTGGTTCAGCTTTTACCTTGTCATCCATGCCAAATTCTAAGTTAAACTCGGTCTTCTCATCATTAACCTTGAGTGTTGGATCACTCACTTGTATCTTCACTATCTCTCCTTGTGCATGAATAGTAGACATTGGCTCAAGTTCAATCTTTACTTGTGTAATGATGGAGTGGGGCTGTGTCTCTGGATTCTCCACGACGTCGATTTGAGGTACTTCATGATTATCTTCTTCTATTGCAACTTCTTTGCTCATCTCAGTTTCAACAATGGTCAGAGGATATTCTTCATAGTCTTCTTTAGAAGGAGGTAAGAAGCGTCTGGTTTATACCATAAGCTCGCGATCATACGGATTGAGAATAGTAACCATATTTTCATACCATTCAATTTCTTGCATACATTTCATCCTTTTCCCAAGTGCATTTATATTCCATTAATGAGTCATCATTGTTGGATGCACCTTGATCAACCGCAGAATCGTTAAGGATATCAACTTCATTGTCTTCATCATTAATTTTACTATTGACTTCATTAGGAATGTGCAGATATTTCTTTGGGTTTTGCGGTAATGCACTTTGTGATGATGAAGTATCATGTGGAGTCTGTATCATCCCGCAAACCTCGGCCAACGTCATGGAAGTTTTCCACTTTCTACAATTTGCCCTAAAGGCCTCCCAATCATCATGGCATTTTTCGTATGTGGATGAAACTGTCACACCACGAAAATAGCATGTGTAATGAGGTCCTAAATCCTCATCGTCGGCGTTCTCTCCTTCAGACATCTCTACGTCCATAGTATCTACAAAATACTCAAGTTCTTAGAAACAACTCTACCAAAATTGAACAAAATAAAAGTAACTAATAGCGACTGATTGCCTAGTCCCCGATAACGGCGCCAAAAACTTGATGCGTATTTTCACGTGCTATTAATAACGAGTACGCACATTCGCAAGTATACAAGTCAAGTACTATAAAATGGAAAGCAAGTTACGTCCCAAGTATCGAATCCCACGAGGACTGTATTAAATCAATCTTGTTTCTTCTATTTTATTCTCAAGTTTGTCACGTAATAAGATTTATAAATTGAAGGTTGAATCATCTAAATTAACTAAACTAAACTAAACTAAACTAAGATAGACTAAACTAAACTAATTGACTGAATTGAATTGGATGATTGGTTGATTTATACTAATAATAAATATAATTACTACTTAAATCTACTTAGGTGATGGGTGAATGTTTAGAGTGTCTCGTTTCATTGGATCTCCCCTATGTTCATTCTCATGCTTTTAATTAAAAGTTTTGATCTACGTGTTAATGGCTTCGTTCAGGTGGACATGTGCTGATGTTAGTGGGCCCACACACTCACATGTTCAACTATCCCGTAGAACTTGTTATGTGGAGACGCTAGTGACCAACCTAATGTCTAATCATTCATATATTGGCAAGATACATAAAAACATTGGGGTCAAGATAGTGAATAAAAAAATAAACAAAAAGGTCTTAATCAAAACATAAGAAATCACATAGGTTCATGAATCCAACTACGCCATAACTCTAAACATATAAATTAGCTACTCATGGTTACAAGTTCCAAATCACAAACAAAAAATAACACCGTAAGGAAATATTAAAAGAAAGATAAACTCCCACTCGTTGTCGCCTTGCCACTTTCTACTCGCTCTCTGACTTGAATCTTAGCTTACGATCTCAATTCTCCTGATTGTTGTTGTGTGCTACTGAATCCTGTTGTGATTAATGGAGAATGGGTGTGAATGGATGAAATGTGTGTGGAGAATGTGTGTTGGACTTTGTAGCTCTAATGTCCTTAGAAGTAGCAGTTGGGCCGAAATTAGGGTTTGTCTATGATTCTTGGCCTTATCGCGCGGTTTGGGTCTAAACGTGCGCCTCAATCATGCCTGGGATGCGCGATCACACTGCAATCACGCTTGGGGCACGCTTCTCTCTATTTTGGTATCTAAAACAGGCGTGATTTGATCAGATCGCACACCGATAGCGCACATCGTGCTAGAACCACGCGATCTGGTTTTTGCTTTGTGCGACGTCACGGTTTTGGAGATAACTTTCTCTATGGATGTCTGAACTAAGATCCGTTTGTTGTGTTGGAACCCTGACTTCTGTGGCTTTCCAATGGTATGTAAAACAACTTTTGATTCTTCTTGTAACTATTTCTCCTTGTATCTCAATCAATGGCTTTCTTTGGATTCTCCTCATTGTAACGTTGTGTCTTGGAGCCATGTTCCAAAAATCATCCAATTTAGGCTCTTTTTGTTTCGTTTTGCGGTATCTCACCAAAATCCTATAAAAACACAAAAACATACTGAAACCAATTAATATGCACCAATACTTATACAAAAGTACAAGAAAATGAGTACTCAAATAACGTTAAATAAACGCTCATCATAGTCTTTGTCGGAAATACGTGTTTGTTATTGAGGATGTTCATATCTTCGTTATGATGAGATTTGATCCTCTCAGTGCGTGTATCATAATCTAAAGAGAGAAAGGTCCATGTGGGAAGTATCTTTATAAAGGAGATTATATAGCGTTTTCTTGATATAGATCTTTATAGGGATATCCTCGTAAAGATGTAGCCCTAAAGGCATCCTCATAGAAGTGTCTTCGAAGAGGTTTCCTCGTAGAGGGTTAAATAGTGGCTTCTTATGAAATGTCTCGAAGGGATATCCTCGTACAAGTGTCTCCAATGAGGTACCCTCATAGAGGGTTAAATAGTGTTTTAAATATATACCTTTGGAAAGGTATGCTCGTACGAGATGTTTCCAGAGAGATTAGGATATCTTCTTAAATGAGGATCCTTATGTAGAGGCTCGTAGACTGTGTCACGTGTCCATGTATCTAGATACACATCATCGCTAGCTCTTCCAAAAAAAAAGCAATATATATTACGTAGTCTCTTGTGGAATTGCGAAATAAATAAGCAATCGTTTTGTATCAGTCACATTCCTATTCCATATTTACAACATGTATTATTAAAAAAATTTGAAAACTTGTTGGAGCTGATTTGATCTAAAAAGAACACTTCAGACGGCTTGACAGGCTTAGCTTTCAGGCACTCTTCACCCAGTGCAAGCATATACTTATCTGTTGCGGTTAAGTAAGATCGAGTCAATTGAATTGAACCGATTTGAATTCAACCAAGTCGAGTTTAATAAGATTCTTTTATTTGATTTTATTTATATTATTTATTCTCCCTTTTTGGACTTTATATTTAACTAATATAACGTTTTTTTAGTTGTATCTAAATCAGAGAAACATGTACGAAGCACGAAATTAATAATGTAATATAACAAATTGACCAACCATTTCCACAAAATATAAATAATCATTAATCGTTACAAATTTAATTTAACATTTACATTTCTACTCTCAACAAAATTCGCAAATAGCTATATATTAAATTCAGAAGAATTACGACTAAAACAAAGTTAATCGACGCAAAAAATTAAAATTGTAGAGGATATGAGGGAGTACGACAATTGATGATGATTGCTTATGATAATCTTGCAGATTTATAGACACTAAAATGGTGTTTGCAAAAGTCACAACTATTCATTGGAAACCTTTCACACAGAAGGTACAAAACTCCAGTTTAAATCTCAACCATAAGATCATCTGAATAGATGATTTAATCGTTTATTTTAAATGGCTTTTAATATTTAAATATTCATTCGTTTAAATATTCCCTCCATTTATTTCGGATCGATCTAAGTTGTCAGACTTAAATCTTAAGTAAGATCAAATATACACTATCCAATTTATTCTATATTATTTCACATCCACGTTAAATCCTAGCAATTTATTTTATTTTCCTAACTAAATAAAATCTACGATTTAAATCGATGCGCGATATAAGATCTATATTATTTAATATTCAAGTAAGTGCTTTTTAAGTGGGCCGAACAAAAGCGCCACAAGCACCACGAGCCCACGCCATAGGCGCGCACGGTCCACGGCACAGGCGCGGCTTAACACGCGTGTGTTCTTGTGCACGACTTATGCCTTGTACTTTTAATTACTTAAGTAATATATTGCAAACATATATAAACCTACCAAAATATATTTATTTTTCTATGCGGGACAATTAAGTCACTTTAAAATATTTGGCTCATAAGAGCTAAAAGCTCTTTAACCCATAATTTTTTTTATAGAAACTTGAGCCTAGAGTTTAACATCTTTTACCAATGTGAGATAACACTATACTACCTTGCATCCATATCCCATCAATACATAAGTAATTTGAGATACACCTCTCACAAGATTATTTTTTGAAAACTAATCGAACAATTCACAATAATCTAATTTGTACATTTGTCTACATATTGCAAACCACAATCGCACTATCATGTCCTAACCCTTAATCCCAATCTATTCTCGTTATTCTTTGACCTACAATGTCATAATGCTTAGAATAAATAGTTAAAAACTAATTTTTGTTAGTTGTATTGTATTTTCTTTTTTAGAGTAAGGCAAGGTTATATCTTCTTTTTAATGAGAATCGACATTTAAGCTTTAAAATCAAAAATTGGATTAAAGAGCGATTGATTCGCGACAACAATAATTAGAACTTGAATAAATATCCGATTCTGTTTTTTTTATCGAAATATTGGATTAGTTTTAAACCAATTTGATCTAATTTTTTTTCGTTTTGCACAACCCTACTTTTGTGATAAGCAATGACAGTCCTTATGCCTCCCAACTTTGCTGCGCTGATGCCCAAGAAGTGATAAAATATGATACAATTTATTTAAGGGTGAATTTTTAAAAATACCCATTAAGTTTAAAAAATATTGACTTTTGCCTTGTAAGAAAATAATTTTGAAAATTGCCCTGCACGTTAATTTGTTTTTGCTAAAAATGCCTAAGAGGCTCACTTTGGGCTTGGGCGATCTACGTGGACGCCACGTGTAAAAACTTTGTCTATGTGTAAAAACTCAAACTTTTTTTCTTTTAATTTTTATCCAAATCATTTGAGTTTTTATATTTATATACCCCCAAGATTTTATATATCTTTTGGTAATTATATAAAAATCTCATTTAACGTTAAAATAAGTTTGACCTTTTTAATACATAAAAACTTATTTTTTAATTAATAAAACAATAAAAAAGAACTCCAATTATATAATATATTTATTCAAGTATAAGAACTTATTTATATAATCTCAAACCTAAACTTATTTCTTCTTTTATTAACAAAATAACAAAAAAGAAAGAAAAACACTTTAGTTTCATTCAATTACTAATCTGATATAATTATATTTTATCTGAAATAACTAATAATTAGTATTTTTTATAATTTTCTTTAAAAAAAAAATTATCTTCATCTTCTCCCCTAACCCACCTACCACCGCCACCACCACCATCAACACCACCATCACCCTAAACTCACATCCCCACCGCCCCCATCCCCCCTAAACACACCCAATCCCGCCACCATCATCGATCTGTGCCAAACCCGCCGCTCCTCCCCAAACCCACCACCACAAAATTCACTACCACAACCACCAACACCATACCCCGTCATCGCCCCCTTATCCCCCAATCAAACCGGCTACTACTAGAATCAACTACATCAACTCCTTATAAACCCGCCACACACTTCCATACACAAACCCACCACCACCACCATCAATTTCTACACAAAAATCCACCATCTCCATACCCAACACAACTCGAAATCGAATGTTTAGAAGGAATCGCAATTGAAGAAGGTATTTCATGATGAAGTATAATTTATTTTTTAAAATTTTAAAATAATTAAAAAGGTTGTATATGGGTGTTAAAAATATTTTTTTGGTGTAGTATGCTAACTAAATAAAACTAAGGGGAGAGTTTTGTTAATTAGAATATTACATGTAGTCAATTTCGAATTTTGTATAACACAAGGGTAATTAAATTTGTCCACCTAAGTGTACAGTTGGCAGCCACATAGGCAGAAAGCCCGAACAAGAGCCTATTGGGCATTTTTACAAAAAAAATGTTAACATGCAGGGTAATTTTCGAAATTATTTTCTTACAGGGCAAAAGACAATATTTCTCAAACTTAATGGACATTTTTAACAATTTTCCCTTTGTTTAATTATATATTGTTTATGAATTTTCATGCTCAATTTCTCTAGAAACATATTTAACATAAAGAACATGTATATTGAAAGATAATCTCATTGGATTTTTTCTAATCGAAAAATTGTTGTTTATTTAGCTATTAATTAATGAGAAACAATTTACGATCATTTTATGTGCTTCTTAGTTGTTTATGTAGTTTTAAATAGGGTTGTGCATAAAAATCGAAACTAACTAAACCGGCCAATAACCAATTCAGTGGTTTTATTTTTTAACCGAACCGGATTATTGGTGTATTGTATGCTTTGGTAGTCAAAATCGAAATCATATATGATTGGGTTTCGATTTATACCATCGGTTAACCTGACCAAATCGAAACCATATTTTTATTAGCTTAGTTATTGAATAGTATAATATCCTAATACTCTAAACTATTAAATTTGTATTTTAATATGATAAAATTAAGGAAGTAGATGAAGTCATAAAAAATCTAGTTGAAGTAAAAATTGTTGTAATTTATAAATTATAAGAAACGTGTATTATATTTAAGTTGTATTGTTCAAAAATATAATAAGATAGCTTTTGTTCATGTAAGTGTATATATATTTTGTATGATTTTAGAAAAGTGATTGTTATTGCAATGACCTTTGCGATTTTTAAATTGCTTATGGTTAATAATTTGCGGATGGTCTATATAATCACCAAGTTATGTTATTAATTATTACATGTTATTTATTTTTGTACATTGTCTATAAATTTATATTTTCAATTCAAAGATTAATTGTTTAATAGATAAATCAGGGGTTTTGTAAATTATTTTGTACAAAACATGGAAAAAAGGAAGCAAAAAGTAAAACTAAAATCGGTGAAAAGAAAAAGAACAAACAACGACGATTTAAACGGAACCAAACCGTGTCAAGTAGTTTGATTTATGGTTTTCTTTAGGAGAAAATCAAAATTGGACCCCTCATTCAAAAATGGAACCGTCCATTCTTAGCTTTTAATGTTTGAATGTTATAATTATCGTCTAGTTCTATTGCATGTGTAGTCTGTTCTGTTGAGATTTGAGAATCCATGAACATATTTTTATACAATGAATTATTATGCATATAAAGCATGTGAATAACTTTTGAGTGCCTTTGATAAATTTACGTGATAATAGTGTTTTTATATTATTAATTTCAAGAATACCTTAACTTAAAATATTTGGCCTTTTTCATTTTTTTATGTCTATTTTGTTATCATCATTTTTTTTCTGAAAAATAACATCAAAAATTGTAGAACTTGCACCTCCCACCTATTGCAAACTATATTTTTGGCTTGACTGGGTTGTTTGCCACTTTGGACAACCATTACAATCAATCGGGGATAACTTTACTTAGGGATTATTTGTAAGAACTTTTACAAGAGGCTCGTTTTTAATAATAAGTTTAGTTTATGTTTTTATAATAATTTGCATGTCTAATAATTAGGCGAGAATACACATCTTTGTTTTATGAAGTCGAATTGGAAAAACTGAATAAATATTAGAACTTCCTTTTGTTTGGAGATAAGATAGTCCAAGATTATATTCTTACAATTTGGAAACAACTTGTGTTTTTAAAAGCACCACATCCGTAACTTGGAAATTGTGATTTTTAACTTATTTTAAGACAAACATTAGAAAAATATTGAATTACAAACATAAATTTAATACTTCTCATTGGAGCAAAGCCTGCAAGCGCAAACACCTCCTTACTCAAAGCCAAAATCCTAACACACCAAATTCTACATAAAATGTTAAAAACGCAATATTACCCAAGATACTATTTTCACAAAATTATTCAAAACAAGTCGGCACCCACTGCCCACTGGTCCACGTAATAGTGCTACTTTTATGCAATTGCCAAGAAGTTGCAAGTTGTTACACTAGCTCTAATCTTTTTAATCTAGCCATATGGTCCAATTCGTGTATCTTAATATGAATTATATTGAACTTCGTGTTCTATCCATAACACGACACGTGTACAGAAGAAATAATGCATTTCTGTTTTTCTTTGGTCTTTTTTCTTTTCTTTTCTTTTTTGCGAAAACCAAGGTTAATTTTATTTCTTCGTGGCGACCCGGGTAATCGAATCCAACAATAATTGTTTGCAGTAAATCTAGGCCAGATGAAACTTCCCTAGATTGTATTTGTAGTCTGTAGATGCCCACATATTTTGAATAGGTGGTTTCACTTTGGACTTTCTTGAATTTAGTCAAGATTCTATTCCAATTTTTTTATTCAAAACAATCTTAAATGTACTTCTCATTATTACAATGATAAAACAAAATTTGTATTTTCCCAATATTTAGTAATAGGTAGTAACGTATATCGAAATCAAAAATTTGTTATACATGTTAAGTCAATTCTTTTCTAATCTAAAAAGTAAATGATGTATATTATAACTGTTAAATTTTGTCATTTCATTTAAAAATTTAAGTTGTTAGTGAGAGTAATATTTACTTATATACAAATAATTTTTAAAACGCTTTCTCGCATACATGTTGTAATCTTTTTATTACGCCTAATACACGTAATATTTTTTTTGCCAATTGGGTAGCGTGAGATTGGAACTCGTGACTTCTTTGGCCTAAGTTCCGATACAATGTTGAATTTTGTCATCTCATTTAAAAGGTTAAATTGTTAATGGGATAAGACATTTATTTATTCTATATGATATCCAACACTAACTTTGTTTTTCCCAAATATTCTCGTTTTGGGCAGAATTCGAAGAATTGTTACTACGTTTTAGATTCATTATTCGTAAATGCATTCTATTTCTTCGATGGAACTCTAATTTGTCTTGATCAAAAGGGTTTAACAAATTTTAAAACTAACCTTAATTGCGGATTTTAGTAACCTTTATAGTTGACTTTAACTTTTAAGTTGTTGAGAGCACTTAATTTAATTAACTAATACTCTTACAGAGAAGAAATATCAAATATGAAGTAACTGAACATTCTAGCTGGAGAGTCACTTTAGAATCTTTCCAGAAAAAAATGATTAATTAAGGCGGATTCCTACGTCACAAAATAAATTAATGCGGAATTGATCTTAATTTTATATTTTCTTCGTGTAACATTTACTTTCTACTGGTACAACTGTGATTGATTAGTATACTTCACTGATGATGCGATCGATCCACTGAATGCGTTATCCATGACGTGAAAATTTCATTGAGAACGTGAAGAGTGGTTTAGTTATTAATCAGGACTTCTTAAGCATGGAAATAGAGATTAATTCAAGCCGTAAAAATGAGATACGCGTATAATTGGATTTGCTTATACTCGGTACACAAGAATATAGACGAATGTATAATACAAGAATATTGGCATAACAAATTAAAGAACTGAAAATGGTGCCCAACCCAACAATTAAGAAGGGAAAAACAAATTTAAACGACTCCAATCGATCTATATGAGCAATTCGTTTTTCAAAAGTTGTTGAAATCCTAAGTAAAACATTTTTTTATACCTGCGTAATTTTCTTTTTATATTAAAAAATGTCTAGTTGTTATAACGTTTGAGACCATTATTTCCCTTTTATTGCTTGATGTTTTATATATTAAATGATCATTTAAGTATCTACTGTTATAGAAAAGCTAAAATTATTGGGGTTTATAACAATATAATTAAAAGGACATAGAGAAAGAAGAGCAAATAAGAAGCATATTACTTGTGAATGAGTGTTTTTCTCTTCATATTGATGACTCCTTATAAAGGGAAGAATTTCCAATATTTTACACCATTTACAACAAGTAATATTATAAAATAGTATTTGTACATAATTTTCGACAATGGCTACTAGGCATATCCCACTAACTATATTTATAACACTACCCCTTGGCCATTTGAAGATTTTGTTATGTACATGATTCGTCTTCTGCACACGTCTTATGCTGCCTCGTTAAAAACCTTATAAGAAAAAACCCAGTGGGGTAAAAACCTTAATAAGGGAAAAAGAGTGTAGCCGTGTGAACTTTCCCTCAAGTTGACATCTCCAATTCTTCATAAGTCTCATTATATGTGACGCATCACAATACTTTGAACATGTTTCTTAAAAGTTACAGTAAGGAGTGCCTTTTGTCAAAAGATATTCCATATTGTCACATGATTGAACATATTAGATATTAATTTTTTTGTTCTTCTCGAGTTCCTGAGTGTAGGCAAAATATTTTGGGGGTATGTGTTTGGTTCGATCACTCTTGACATAGTCTTCTTTCATCTGTGTAATACATGCAGAATTGTCTTCGCATAATGTTGTAGGACCCTCTCTAATAGGTAAGCCAGATGTACTTCTTATACGACGTGTCATTGATCGTAGCCATACACATTCCCTGGTAGCTTCATGGAGTGCAATAATCTCAGCATGATTCGGTGATGTTGCAACAAGTGTCTATTTCTGAGAACGCTATGAAATAGGAGTGCCTCCATACATGAATACATATCCAGTTTGAGATCTGGATTTATGGGGGTCTGATAGAAAACCTGCATCTGCATAACCAATCAAATATTGTTCTGCGTTGTTAGGATAAAATAGACCAAGATTCACAATTCCTTGTAAATAACGGAATAAATGCTTAATTCATTTCCAGTGCCTTTTTATGGGTGATGAGCTAAACCTAGCTAATAAATTCACAGTAAATGTTATATCAGGTCTAGTACAATTAGCTAGATACATTAAAACTCCAATGACACTTAAATACGGAACTTCAGGACTAAGAATTTCTTCATTTTCTTCACTTGGACGAAATAGATCTTTGTCTTTAGTTAATAATCTAGCAATGATAGGATGATTTAAAGGAGTTGATTTATTCATGTTAAAACGTTTTAAAATCCTTTAGGTATAATTAGATCGATGCACTAATATACCATTTTTAGTATGCTCAATCTGTTAACAAAGACAATATTTGGTTTTACCAAGATCATTCATTTCAAATTCATTTTTTAAATAATTCATAGTTGAATGAATTTCTTTGTGAGTGCCAATGATATTTAAATCATCTACATAAACCACAATAATTGCAAAACCAGATGATGTTCTTTTGATAAAAATACATGAACACAAATAATTATTTATATATCCTTCTTTTAATAAATATTCACTCAAACGATTGTACCACATGCGACCTGATTGTTTTAAACCATATAACGATATTTGCAGTTTAATTGAGTACATTTCTCTAGGTTTAGAACTAGACGATTCAGGAATTTTAAGTCCTTCAGGGACTTTCATATAAATATCATTATCAAGTGATCCATAAAGATAAGTTGTGACAACATCCATGAGATGCATATTTAAGTTTTCATAAACAGCTAAACTGATTAAGAATCGAAAAGTAATTGTATCCATCACTCGGGAATAAGTTTATCCATAATCAATGTCAGGTCTTTGAGAAAAACCTTATGCAACAAGTCGAGCTTTGTATCTTATAATTTTATTTTTCTCATTTCTTTTTCGAACGAAGACCCATTTGTGGCCTACAGGTCTCACGTCTTTAGGTGTGAGGACAATATGTCCAAAAACCTTTCGTTTGTTGAGGGAATTCAATTCAACTTGCATAACTTCTTTCCATTTAACCCAATTGTCCCAATTTTGGCATTCATCCACAGATTGTGGTTCGAGATTATCATTTTTATTCATAAGATCATAAGCAATATTATATGAAAATATTTCACTTATATTTTTCATCTTATTTCGATTCCAAATAACTCCTGAATTAACATAATTTACAGATATCTCAGTATTGGGATTTGGTTTGGTGATCTCTTGAGTTATCTCATTTGTCACGTTTTCTGTTTCATCATGAATAGTTTCCTTGATAATGGAGTTAATAATATTTTCTCCTTTTCTTTTTCGAGGATTCTTGTTTTTTGAACCAACAGGACGACCACATTTCTTACGTGCATTTATTTTATTATTGCTGGATATGTCATTTGGAATTTCAACCCAAGTAGGAAAATTCGCAGCTGGTATATGTGATTTGGTTACCCGTTTTATGTCAGCAAATCGGGTAATTGATTTGCAATATCTTGAAAATGTAAAATTTTCTTAACTTCCAAATCACATTATTTTGTTAAAATATCATAGTGTGATAAAGATGGATTATACCATGATATATCATTTTTCAACTGCTTCTTTTCTCCCCCTAAGGTTGAAAAATTTGCCTCATTGAAATGGCAATCGGCGAAACGTGCCGTAAACATATGACCTGTTAATGACTCAAGATACCTGATTATAGATGATGAGTCATATCCAACATATATCCCTAACCTTTTTTGAGGTCCCATTTTTGTTTGTTGTGGTGGTGCTATCAGAACATAAACTGCACAACAAAGAATCTTTATATGGGAAATTTCTTGATCGTTTTCTTTTCTTTTTCTCGTCGATCCGAATAGGTTTTTGCTTCTTTGAGCCGAAAGGCAACATAAAGGCCAGTAGGCATAAGGTTTATGATCAAAAGCAAGTTGTAATGGAGAGTATTCATGATACGAGCTCGGTCTAATGTGAATTAGTGATGCAGCATGTAAAATTGCATGTGCCCATACAAAAGTTGGTAATTTAGCTTTCATTAACAATGGCCTAGCAATTAATTGAAGACGTTTAATTAATGATTCAACTAAACAATTTTGAGTATGTACATGTACAACACTATGTTCAACAGTATATCCAGTTGACATACAGTAATTATTGAAAGCTTGAGATGTAAATTCACCAGCATTGTCAAGTATGACTTTCTTGATCTTATAGTAAGGAAATTGAGATTTTATTTTAATTATTTGAGCCAAAAATCTCGCAAATGCCATATTACGAGTAGATAATAGACTGACATGTGACCATCGACTTGAAATATCAATTAATATCATAAAATATTGAAACGGTCCACATGAATGATGAATAGGTCCACAAATATCACCTTGAATTCTTTCAAAAAATGTTGGTAATTCTGTCTTAATTTTAACTGGTGAATGCTTAACAATTAGCTTTCCAAGAGAGCATGCTTCACATGGACTAGTATTGTTCAAATTGAGTTTTGATCCTTTTAATGAATGTGCATGTGTAGTTTCAATTATTCTTCGCATCATTGTTGAACTAGGATGACCTAGACGATCATGCCATAAAGTTAATAATTCAGGATTTTCATTGACTACTATATTTGACTTGATAGCATTAATATATGTATAATGCAATCTTGATGAGAGTTTTGGTAACTTTTCAAATATATGTTGCTTTCCTGATATATACTTAATAATAAAAAGATATTTAGTTTTGTTTTCATTTTTTGAGTTGGTATCATATCCATGACGATATATATCATTAAAACTCAATAAATTTCTTCTGGATTTTGGGGCACATAAGGCATTGTTGATGATAAATAGCGTTCCATTTGGTAAAATAAAACTAACTTTACCAAACCCTACAATCAGGTCAGTAGGACCTGATATCGTATTGATTTTTGCCTTCGTTGGTTTTAGATATGTAAATTATTTCTTACTTGTGAGAATTGTGTGAGGTGTACCGCTATCATGGATGCAAAAATCACTGGTATGCTCCATACTGGCTTCATGTCAAACAAGTAGAGTTAAACATCATATAACAATAAATGAATCATATATTTGAAAAAAATGAAATAGTTTCATTAAGATACATAAGGAAACACAATTAATGAAAACATGGTACATTACAAGTAGAAATCGCAAATACATATCACTTCAAAAATTACAAAACAAGGAATCACATAATGCAAATCAAACCAGGAATCACAGAGACATGAATCACATCGCTCATATCAAGCCATAGTAACATCATGATCATCTGTGAAACCAGATGCTGTTAAATATGTGGGATTATTAGGCATTTGTTCAACAAGGTTCACTTCATTTTCTTTGCCTTTACTCTCTCGGTATAATTTACAAAAAATGTTCAGGTGTACAACACGTATTGGCCCAGTGTCCTTTCATTCCGCAGTTAAAACAGTAACCTTCAGATTTATTATGAGCATTTTTTCTTTTATTATGATAGTTATTGTTATGGACCATATCGTTGGTCGAATGGTTGTGATAACTACCTTGACCACGACCACGGCCACGACCACGACCACCTCTATGGCCACAACCACTTCTAGAAACATATCCTCCTCTATAACCACCCTGACCTTGATATTGACCTCTGCCTCAACCACCATTATGTAATTTCCTCGCCCATGGAAGTTTGAGAAATTTATGGCATGTGCTTCTGGCAATGCCTGTGCTCCAGTTGGGCATTACTCAAAATTCTTAATCAATATATTATTACTATTTTATGTCGTTAACAACACCCTCTCTAGTTCGTGATACTTAGTGTATCCGACTAGTCTGTGTTGCATTTGCATGAGTATATGACTGACATAAAAAGTAGAAAGAGTTTTTTCAATCATTTTCTCATCAGTAATTTATGTCCCGCAAAATTTTAACGTCTGTCGTATATTATAATTGGCAGAGGAGAAATCATTTACTGATTTAAAATCTTGGAACCTTAATGTGTTCCACTGATGTATGGCTTTTGGAAGCATTGTTTTCTTTGGTGGTCATATCTTTCATTCAGATTAATCAATAGCTGAGAAGGATCTGTAATATCGAGATATTTCGTTTGCAGGAAATTATCTAAATGTCTACCCAGGAATATAATTGCCTCGCATCGTTACTAATCAGTACATTCATTTTTCTCATCAATTGTTTTCGCGAGAAATTTCGCAATAAGATGCGTTTTTACATTTGATTCCCATTGCATATAATTTTTTCCACCAATAGTGAGTTCGGTAAAATTTACTTTCGAGAGATTAGACATATTGCAGCTAAATGAACATTAATACAAACATAATTAGGATCAAGACATTTTATTTTAATACGCAACCACACAAGCACAATTATTACAATAGTATGATGCAATTATCTCATCTATAGTCAAATTATGCACTCGAACATTGCTAAAGTGAGGAATACAATAGGTAAAAACATAAGATTTTCCTCAGCTGCTAGCATAAAAATAAAAAATAAAAGGTAAACGAGCATCAAGATCATTGTTGACGTGCGGAGCATTTTGCAAGATGAGAGAAAAAAAAAGATGAAGATTTGTGTGGAGTTTGAGTTATGAAATCTGCATATTTATAGAAGAAAGATATCTATAAGTAGCCGTTTTATAGCTGTTAGAAAACAATCATTTTTCTTTGTTTTGTTTAATTTGACATAATTGATGAATGATAATATCTTTAACAATCGAGCAACAAGGATTAATTGTATAACAAGTAAATAATTTCAACCACATTAATAAATTTCAACGGGCATAAGAAATAACATTACGATAAGTAAATACATATAGATATTTCCGCCACATTACTATGTAAAAACTTTCATGGGCTTGTGGAATAAACTAAGCAATATAATAGGAGGTAAAACCTTCCATAATAATTAAATGTTAGTAATAATAGGAGGTAAAACTTTCCATAATAATAAATTGTCAGCAGTAATAGGAGGTAAAACCTTCCATATATAAATTGTCAGTAGTTGTTTCTAGCTTGGGGTTAACTCAAGCATCAACAAAAGTTAAAATTAACATTAGTGTTAGAGTTAAATGACAGTAAAATATAAAGAGGATTTTCATCTGATCATAAAATTATAGATAGGCGGTAATCTGCCTTGTCAATAATAATGGAAATAGATGAATAAGTAAATATAAACTTTCGTATCTTTTAACGTTGAACGTTTTCTTTAACGAAGGAACTGAATTCTTCCGGATCGAGCACTATCGTGCTGATAACGCGTTATAGAAAAGCTAAAACTATTGGGGTTTATAACAATATATTTGAAAGAACATAGGGAAAGAAGAGCAAATAAGGAGTATATTACTTGTGAATGAGTGTTTTTCTCTTCATCTTGATTACTTCTTATATAGGGAAGAATTCCACTATTTTACATCATTTACAACAACTACTACTATTATAAAATAATATTTGTACATAATTTTCAATAATGGCCACAAGGCAAATTCCCTAACCATATTTATAAGGACGAATTATCAAATATGCCCGATAAGTTTGGCCTTTAATCTTAAATGCCCGATTTTTCCAGACCTGCCAAAAATGCCCAGTATATTTAAAAATTCCTACCAAAAATGCCCAAAATGAAAATTTTGGAAAAAAAATCCTACGTGGCATCCGAATCAATAAGTCGCGCTGCTGAATCAAAAAAACGCGTTTACTATTCACTAACTAAAAAACGTTTCTAATATATATATATGTTAATAATAATAAAGATATAAATAAATATATATAATAATAAACATTTTGACAAAAAAAAATAAAAAAAAATAAGAAATCATCATCTTCATCACCGCCCCCACCCCCTCCCCGTCCCGTCCCCCCCCCCCCCAACCACCCCTATCCCACACTGCTGCAACTCGCCGATCGACGCCGCCCCCTCCCCCTTCTGCGCAGATCGCGACCCCCCCACCCCACACCGCTGCAACTCACCGTTGCAGCGGTGGCGGCGTCGATTGACGCCCCCCCCCCGCGTCATATCGCGACCCCCCACCCCACACCGCTGCAACTCGCCGTTGCAGCGGTGGCGGCGTCGATTGACGCCGCCCCCCTCCCCCTTCCGTGCAGATCGCGACCCCCCCACCCCACACCGCTGCAACTCGCCGTTGCAGCGGTGGCGGCGTCGATTGACGCCGCCCCCCTCCCACCCCACCCCACACCGCTGCAACTCGCCGTTGCAGCGGTGGCGGCGTCGATTGATGCCGCCCCCTCCCCCGTCAGATCGCTACCACCCCCCCACCACACTCGCTGAAAATCGGAGATCAGAGTTGAACGGAGATGGAAATCGTGAACAGTAACGCCGGCGGGGTGAATAGTGATGGTGGCGAACAGTGATGGTGGTGGGCCGATGAACAGTGGTGGTGGTGGGCTGATAAACAGTGATCCGATGAGTAATGGTCCGATAAACAGTGGACTGATGAACAATGGCCGTTTTTATTTTTATTAATTTATAGAAAACATTTTTTCGAACCAAAAATCATAGGTGTCGGGCGCGTTTTTTTGATTCAGCAGCGCGACTTATTGATTCGGATGCCACGTCGGACAAAATGTTCGAATTTTTCAAATCGGGCATTTTTGTTAGAAAAGTTAGAACTTACCGTACATTTTTGGCAGGTCTGGAAAAATCGGACATTTAAGATTAAAGGCCAAACTTATCGGGCATTTTTGATAATTCGTCCTATTTATAACATCTACACTATATATTGTTAATAACGACGTAACAAATTACATAAACAACTTCTGTTCCTCTACGTTATATATAGTACGAAAAGATTCTTAAGGCATGTATATATCAGACAAGTAACACATCTAGAATCTTTGTTTATTAGACACAAATTGTCCCACGAAATTGAGAAGATTCTCTCTTCAATAAAATATATATAACATCACTCTTTAACATGGATTAATTTAATAGTGGGGTTTAACTTTAATTTAAGATACTAATCATGAATCATGGAAGGTAAGAAAGGAGGGATGGTCCAAAATTAATTTATTCGACTCAAATAAGCCCCAAGGGAGTGGAATTAAAATGTAATTGTAAATATATAGGGGTCAAAGTTTTTTTTCTCCCTCTATGCTGCATGAGAAGTGGCGGATGGGATTCCCAACAGCCAAATGATTCACAAACACGGGGTCGGGTTAATTGTACTTGAATTTTTATGCAGCCACAGAAATATTATGTGTGGGGGTGGGGTGGGGTGGCCGCGGGTATAGGCAGGTAGCAAAAATAGAAAGGGTCATATATTCACAACTGGGGACGGCTAATAGAAGGCGATTGGGGTTAAGGAGACATTGGCCTTTAGGTGAAACATGGAGTCACCTTGGTAACCGCTCAAGACTGTATACATCTACTTTTCATCCTTCTTTGCTATTTTCATCGATTTACATTATGGATTATGTTGTAAAAGTACTATATATGTGTTATGTTTGAGAAGGATGTATCCAAAAAAAGGTTCACGTATACCATTAATATATATCAGAACAAAAATGATAAATTTGGAATGCCGTAAGAAAACAAATAGGCTACGTTACAGTCGTAAGCATATATGGATATAGTTACAATCTATCAACCTCATACATTACGAATGAAACACGGTAAGCTAAATTTGTATATCTCCTACGAATAGAAATGCGACTATGTTAATCGCTTGTAACTCTTATTGAGCATCGACTATATTATTGATCGATTGTATCAAATTTGTGTACGTAAATTGCATAAGATTTATTAACTAGCGCTTTTTTGTTTCAAAAAGTAAGACAATCATGATTGTATGAGAGAGAATGACATAAGATTGCAAATAAGTTATGCTATTGTCGTTGTACATATGGATATAAACAAATTTTATCAAACTCCTAAATTAAAAACGAAAATATGATACATATCTAACAAATTGAAACACAACAATATTGATTTTGTGTATATGTTGCCTCTAATAGAACGATTGCTAAAAATAACGCCTCCCCACGATGTTGCCCCTTTAGCTTGAACCCGACTAAAAAGGTACCAAAGTATAAAATAAATATAGTATTTTTAATAGGAGAAAAAGCATCAAATCCTACAAGGTTTGGACTATTTGCAGTCAACCCCTTAACTTTATTTCGGAGCGGTCAGCTCCACATTGTATGGTGAGATTCGAGATAAGCAACTTACACCAAGTCAAAAGTTTGACCATGGGTGTTTTTGTCTAAATTTTGACCCACCTTTTGATATGTTAAATGTGCTTCCTAACCTATTGGTGCAGATTTTCCACATAATGTTACAAAAATTTCAAGATTTTTTTTTTAAATCTTTAGACAAAATTAAAGATGGGGGGATTGACCGCTCCGGAATAAAGTTAAAGGAGTTGACTGCAAATAGCCTTAAACGTTGGGGGGTTTTGATGCTTTTCCCTTTTTAATATATATATATATTTTGTTATATACACACATTTATGTATATATATAAACATATAAAAATTATACCAGAAGCATATAATATAGGTAGCCTACCTTTTTGGCGGAGGAAAACTCGATTTGTAATGGACCATACATATCATCTATAGCTCCTTTCCCAAAATAATCTGCCAATGACAGATATTTTTGTCAAATTGTGGATAGTTCAATGCCATCCATAAAAACAAATCAAAAAGATAGGGAGGAAGCTTCACCATCTTTTACTTCCGTATCAAAATGATTGAAACTAATTACTAATTTATGTCCTCACACTTTCTGATGTGACATATTTCATTTTGAGTTACATACAAAAGAAAGAATTTTGTTTAGAATATACACATACATACAGACCGTAGTTGCTCTCCCTCTATGTCTCTTTCTTTTCTTTTGGGATAATCACAGTTATACACCCGGAAGTTTAATGTATCATAGAAACCTTCCATATAGTTTTTTGAAATTACTTTGACACCGCTCGCAGCAACACAAACATCATAATTAGGTCCAGTCGTTAGGAATGCATGTGAATATAGAGGAATTGTTGGGAGGGGAGGGGTTGACGGATTACCTCCATGACGTATTTTACTAAATTCGCGAGTTATCTCTATGTGAAAATTAAATTGGCAAAATACCTCCTGTGATCTCAAAAGTTGGCACACTGCCTCCGCGAGAAAATTGTTATCTTGAAAGACCAAAATACTCTTAATAGTAATAATATTTATTTTGTGTATTTCAAATTTAATTTACTATATTCTTCTATTTTATAAAAAAAATGGTATTTACATATGTATCTTGAATTTGTAGTTTAATTTTACTGTTATATTTTTTTGATAGTTTAAAATATAGAAATGAAATTTATACTTACTTTGTTGAAAAAATATAGGTATAATATTATAAATGTATTTTTCCAAACAACTTGTTCTGAATGTGAGAGTGAAATACACTTCTCAGCATAAGGAATAAAATGTCAATTTTATAAAACAAAAAGGTATTTGATCAACTTAATTTTTGCAAGAAAATAATTCGTCAATTTACCATAAGACGGGGAAGTAATTTGCCAAAAACGCAATTGTTAGTGACATAATGAAATTAGAATGAACTTTCAGTTTTATCTTTAGCCAATATTGATTTTGTCTTTCAAACAAATTTTGGGCTAAACGACGTACTCTTTTATAAGAGGGGTGTGCTCATGTACTAATTATTAAGTTTTACTGTTTTAGGGGTCTAATATGTAAAGAAGTTCAAAGCTTTCAATTTCCACAATCTTCGTCATATCCAAATTATATACTAAAGCATGAGATTATCTCAAATACTTATAACATATACTTAATTAAGTTTAAATGAAATATCAAGTTTCTTCAACAAATAGCTAGTTTGTTAATTTAAGCATTAAATACCAATAATATAATTGGTAATAATAGGAAAACACAATATGTTACGCACACTTGTAGTATAATTCTTTTGATGAAATGTTAAATTGTAATATTATATTTTAAATTTATAATATTTTATTATGTTTTGTAGCTTTTAATATGAAGATTACCCAAAGAAAGAAAAAGAATGAAACGGGAAGATCGATCGTCTTCCCCACCAAAGCGGACACACCTTTGAGTCTGTTGTAATGAAGCGGGGTTGTAATGTGTGGTTCTACCTAGTGTGATCGCATTGTTGTGCAACCAGTGGTGTTGATGCGAGAAAAATAGACGTACAAACTGATCTGGTTGCGTGATGTTGACATATTTGGTTTTGATGTAACTCATTTTATGAGGGCATATACATCTTTCATGATCGCCACGTTAGAAAGAATACCTTTCCTATGTTAGGTTTGTCAAGTATACCATGCAAAACGTTATTTGTTTATATATTTCAATTTCTTTCAAATAAAGAGCCCCCACTCGTTTGAACAGTTGCGCTTAGAACTCGAATAAGCTTAGCTTACAAATGTAATTTCAAATAAGGTTCAAAAGAAAGCAGAAGGCGTAAAGCTAGTTAGCACATTAAAGACGAAGCAACTACATAGTTCGGCTCGATGGAATTGATAAAAGATGAAAATATGTTTATTCCGACACAACTGGAATTGTGTTAGTCAATTTTAGATCTCATTAGTTTGAGAGGGTACTAATCACTATAAAAATAAATAAAGATCGAGTGCCATACATAGTTGAACGATTATAATTTTCTAAACAAACGCAGAGTTGTACGTTATTTAACGGGGGTGTAATTTTTTTTTTTTTTTTGAGAAACAGGGTGCCACTGCAATTATCCCTTTTTTTTTCACTTGCGAGAGGAAAAAATGAAAAAGAGAAGAAACAATTTTTTTTATGAGAGAAGAAACAAATGATGAAAAAGAGAAGAAATGGAAGATATTTGCACTTTAATTTGTCCTTTGTCACTTTTCGTATAAATATAATCCAAGCAGCCACAAACTGTACATCAAATCCTGTGGCAGCTGGCCCTTGGCTTAAACGAACCTCATGTTCATTGGCCATCATTTTCCTCTTTCTCACGTGCCACAAGTTACTTAATTTTAATTCTCTTTTTATTTAATTGTGACGTTAATATTCATGCTACTTTTTTTTTTGATCGGCTTCATGCTACCCTTTTTATTTAACTGTGGTTCAACAACATAGGAGAAAAAGGATCTTTAGTCAACAAAAAGTATTTATAATAATGTTTTCTCCTCGTATTGTTAGGTGCAATCATTAAAACTTACCTTTTATCATGATCCAGAATTAATGAAGAGTTATTTGTTTCACTCGATTATGAGATAAAATTTTGTTTAGCAATTAGCATGGTTAATCTTAAACAAAATGTCATAGGATTGATACAATAAAAAGAACTAATTAAGTTATAAATACTAAATGAAGCTATGTGAACTTTTTTTTGATAAATTAGAAATTTATAACATACTTAGAAAGGTAACAGTTCAGAATGGGGAAACCCCATCACAAAAGGAGTTTGATGATATATGTGATGGGGGAATAATGTTGTCCCAATTACAAAGCATGGCTGAGGCAGCTAAACCGTGGGCCGCTAAATTACAAATTCTAAGAGTAAAATTAAAGGTCCATTCCGGCCAGCTAGCCCAATATCTTCTAATTTCTTCAATGTAAGTTTTTGCAGTCCAGTCAGGCAAGATGGAGGGGTCTCTCATCATTTCAATAACTCTTTTACAATCGGATTCAAAGAGAATTTTGGCCATCTTCTTTGAGTGAGCAGTGATGTAGGCTTCTAGTAGAGCTCTTCCTTTGGCTGATGTGGAATCCTGACTTGGGGCTGGGTTTGACATTGTAAGAATAATTGATCCATTATAGCCTCTCCAGATTGAAGCACTAGAAGAGGAGTTTTGGTCGTGGGTTGCATCAACATTAATCTTGATCTAGTTTCTATGAGGTTTCTTCCAGCTAGTAGATGAGTTTCTCTTTTTGAAGTAGAGCATGCTGATTTTGACTTTTGAGTGCATGCTAGCTTCCTGGTCAATGATGATAGATAATTTGCATGGCAAAATTCCTTCTTTATTATGCAGAATTTTGTTCCTGTTGGACCAAATTTGGACCATTGCAATTGCACAAAATTCCTGAATTCCAGAGTAGTGATTGCATCAAAATTTTCAGGGATTCTGCATTTAAGAAAGAAAGTAATCCAGTCAGTGATAGAGTAGGTAGAGAAGCTAGACAGATTAAAGCACAATTAAGATGTAATCATAACAGACTTAGCATAACTACAATTAAGGAAAATATGTTGAGAATATTCATCATGAATTGGAAAAAGTTTATTAAGTCTGATCCTAGTTGGAATTATGTCAACAAAGCATCTCCAAAGGAAAGTTTTGAGTCTGTTATGGATTTGGAATTTTCAAATTAGGTCCCAAATAGGAGGGGGTAGGGTTAGTGACAGGTTTGGTGAGATGAAGAAAAGCACTTTCGGAATTGAAAACCCTTATCTTAGAGGGGGTCCAAAAGATAGAAGTGGGGACATAAGATTGGGCTATATGGATTTTGAGTATCTCTTTCACTGTGATTGGAGAGAACAACATGTTAAGAGAGTCATTGTCCCAAGAGCTGGATTCCTGGTTAATGAGATCAGAGACCTTGGTGAAAGAGGAAGGGGGAATGAGAGGACTGTGAGCAATGGTGTGGATGAAGGTGGAGGGGAGGGGGGACCCCAAGGATCATTCCAGGCGGAGATAGAAGAGTTGCAGCTGATGGAAAAGCAAGCACCAGAGGATATGAGTGGTCTTAGCTTGAAGATGTCTTTCCAGATCCAAGATGATCTGGATTTGAAAGGTTCCATAGTGAGGAAGTTCTTGTCCTGGACATACGTAGCTCTAAGAACCTTAACCCATATTTTGTCAGACTTATGAGCTATATGCCAAGTGAGTTTGGCCATAAGGGAGTCATTATAGTCTTTCAATTTTCCTGAGCCCAAGACCACTTTGGGTTTTTGGTTTGCAAATGGTATCCCAGTTTTAAGAGGAAGGATATTGTTGTTTGCATTTTCACCCCAGAAAAACCTCATCATTAAGCTGTCCATTTTTGAGCAAATGGAGAGGGGAATGGAGAATGAGGACATGTAGAAGGTGATGAGAGTTTGAGTCACATATTTAAGAAGGATAATTTTGCCTGCTAAAGAGAGATTTTGCTCTTTCCAACTAGAAAGTATAGAAGTCAAACCATCTAAAATAGGAATAAGGGTAGGCTTTTTGAAAGTTGTTTTGCATAAATGAACACCAAGGTGTTTACTAGAATGGTTACATTCTTTAAGATTGGGAGAGTTAAGAATGCATATTTTGGTGTCAGAGGAGCAGTTCAAACTGAAGTGGATAAAGTATTTTTGATAGTTCATTTTTTGGCTGCTCCACATGGCAATTTTGTCAAAGCAAAGTTTGATGGAGTTTGAATTTTCAATATTATCTTTGGAATAAACAGTTAATCATCAACATACATGAGATGGGTTATGGGGGACTGTGTCTAGAGATTTTGATACCAGAGATGAGGCCAACTGATTCTGACTTGGTGAGAAGTCTGGAAATCAGTTCAGAGTAGATGATGAATAGATAGGTGGATAGGGGATCCTCTTGTCTAATACCTCTATAAGGTTTGAAGAAGCCATATTGAGCTCCATTGATGAGAGTACTGAAAGAGGAGGTGGTGATGCAGATCCTGATTCAGCTAACAAAAGTATTAGAGAAGCCAAGATTTTGAAGAATGGAGAGAAGAAGAGGCCATTCAACCCTATCAAAGGCTTTGACTAAGTCAATTTTGATAGCCATAAAAGGGTTGGGGCCTCTTTTACAGTTAAGGTAGTTCATCAACTCATTGGGAATGATAATATTGTCTTGGATATTTCTACCAGCAATGAAGGCAAATTGTAAAGGAGACACAAATTGGTTGCGATGAGTTTTGAGTCTATTAGCAAGTATTTTAGAAATTCCTTTATAAATCATATTACATAGACTGATAGGTCTATATTGCTCAGTTCTGGATGCATTTTCATTTTTGGGAATCAGAGCAATGAGAGTGTGGTTGAAGGATTTAGGAATTGGCTTGTTGAAAAAGAAATCTATGATAACTATAATAACATCAGTACCAATAATGTTCTAGTACTTTTTGAAGAAAGATGGCTATATCTATATGTCCAGGGCTGGTGTTTGATTCCATGTTAAAGAAAACTTTCTTGGGGGGGGGGGGGGAATGGAGCACATGGAGATGTTATCATCATAATATATAACAGTGAAGAAAAGATTGTCAAGATCAGGTGGAAATGGGGTAAAAGATCATTAAAATCAGACTTAAATAAGTTAACAAAATAATATTGAAAAGTACAACCTATATTTGACGAAGAGTTGAGTGAGTTACCTGACTCAGAGTGAATGAAATGAACTCTATTCATCTTACCCCTGAATATGGTAGAAAGGTGGAAGAATCTTGAATTAGCATCCCTCTCCTCAATCCAATTTACTTTGGATTTTTGTCTCCACTTGGTTTTGATCATCTTCCTGGTTGTGTCCATTTGGTATTGCAGCTTCTTCTTTTTTTCTTTTTGAATAACCTTAGTTGAAGTATCTTTTCAAATTTTCAAAACAGTTGCCAAAGTAGCATTTGTTCCAGTTAATTAAGGCATTTTGACTGCTTTAAAATTGGCTTGGAGTTTGAAAGAGGGAGTGAGAGAGAAGAGTTTGTTCCAGGATTGGTGAATGGTATCAAGACAGGTTGGGTCTAATGCCCACATATTTTCAAATTTGAAAGGATTAATTCCTGAGCTGGAGGGGAAGTTTGTATGGAGGAGGATAGGTTTGTGGTCTGAGCCAATGGCTGGGAGGTGATAAAGAGAGGAGTTGGGGAAGATGAAGGTCCAAGGTTGGTTAGCAAGGCCTCTATCTAATCTAAGCCTGGTGTTTCCTTCTTCTGGTTTGTTTTTGCTCCAAGTGAAAATCTTGCCATTGAACATAAATCAGAGAGATTAAGAGCATAGAGAGACTTAGTAAAAATATCATTTGAGGAGGAGGCATAATGATTTCCTCCTCTCTTTTCTTCTTGAGAAACAATGGAGTTGAAGTCCCACATCAGTAACCATGTAGTTTCTTCAGTCACATTCAGATCAGAAATGAATTCTCAGAAAGTAGGCTTGAGAGAGTCATCACAGGGGCAATAGATACATGTGAAGAACCGGGGAGAGAGAGAGAGAGAGAGAGAGAGAGAGAGAGAGAGAGAGAGAGAGAGAGAGAGATAAAGAGAGAGAGAGAGGAAAGGAAGGAGATTTTGCAGTGAATGAATCATGAGCTAAAGGAAGTGAGAATGAGAGCAACATTGGCAGACCATGCTAGGCATATGCCACCAGAGATGCCTATGGGGGAGAGAGGTGAGAATGTACAAGATTGTGAGCTTGAAGAATGTTGAAAAAATGGGTGAGGTTGCTAGTTTTGATCTAAAAAAGGAATAGAATATCAAGTCTTTCAGAAGCTAAAATGCCATAAAGAGTTCTAACTGCTTTGGGTTGGCCTAACCCTTGGCAGTTCCATGCAATGATCTTGAGAGACATCACTCATTGGCCCCCTCTGGGGCCTTGAGTTTGAGAGAAGAGGATTAAGTAGGTTTGTCATGGATTTCAGGACTTGCGGCAACAATTTCTTGATTATGAGAGTTGTCAAGTTCTTGGGTGATAACTGAAGACCTTGGTTTGAAGGTTCTAAATCGGCGGGCAATCAAAGCCCCTTTCCAAAATGATATCCTGAATTATTGTATTCTTGTTCTCAGCTTCAAGAAGATTAGAGGTAGGTATAGAGTAAGTTTGTTTTTGGGGGGAGGGGTTGACATGATCCTTTCTAAAATATGGATTTTTAGATTGATGAGAGAGGTCCATGATCATAATTCTTTTTGAGTTGCAATGGCTCTGATGGTCCAGTGAATTGATGGTGTTTGTGTTACTTGAAAGCTTTGAAGAGTTGATAATATCAACTGGTGGGACCTCAATTTGAACTGGCTTGGGTAGTATAGAGTAGTTTGTAGGTCTAGGTAATTTTGGTTCACTGTTGGAAGAGCTTGGCCCCACATAGTGAGACATGGCCAGACTATTGAGAGTTAGGATAGTTGGCTTCCTTGAGGAGTCGATTTTAAGCTCATTGTTTTTGTTTTGACTTGGCAGACACATTGGTTCTGTCATTTTGTCTTTTACAAGATGAAGTTGACTCAGGGATTTGGTGGCATGAGAGATGAGGTTTTTTTTCCAATTGTCTACTCACAATAGGATCTGAGATATAATCAGAATTTTGTCCTATTGAGGGGGTGGTTGTGGTGTTAGGGTTTGTGAGGTTGGTGATGGGGAGCACATGGGTAGGGTTTGGGGTTGGCGATGGCGGCAGGGGGAGTAATGTTTAGGGGTTTAGGGTGATCAAGGTTATTTTCTATTTTAGCCAAGGACCGAACACAAGAATATCAGGAGGATCATCTAGGTTATGGATTTGAGAGCATACCTGCATTTTATGACCCAACATTCCACAGTAGTAACAATATTCATCCAATCTTTCATATTGGATGTTGACTTTGAACTCCGGGCAATTGGCAATTCTGAGCATGCAGTGAGTGGTGAGAGGATTTGAGGTGTGAAGTTGAACTTGGATTTTGATGTACCTTCTCAATTTGTTTCCTTCGTTGATTTCAGTCGATATGAATTTTCCTACAGCGTTGCCAAGTGATTCAACAGCTCCTTGAGATATGAAGTAGACTGGGATACCAAAGGCTTGTATCCATATTGGTGTTTTAGATAGATCAATCTCATCAAAAGTTTTGTCTGGAGGCCAGATATTGAGGGTTATGAGATGACCTTTAAAATTCCATGGAGATTGTTTGAGGATTCTGACTGCATCGGGGTGGTTTTCAAAGATAAAAACAAGAGTATTTTGTGGATATGGTTGGATTCTATTCGGTATCGTATTCCCTAGGCTTGAAGGAGTGTGGATTTGAGAGCTTGGATATTGAGTTGCTTTTCTACAATAACTTTGGCGATGAGGGTTTTGAGGAGGTTGTCGGTGGAGAGATTGGGGTTGTTGGGGTTTGGGGGTGGAGGGTTAGAGTTGAGTTTTCCTTTTTTAGTCTAAACGTGAATGTTGAAATTATCCATGGATAGAAGAGAAGGAGCAGCTCCAGAGATCTGGAGAGAGAGAAGAGAGAGGACGGATGAGAAAGATGATGGAGGAAAAAAATAAAAGTTAAAAAAGACTAAGCCCAAACAAGGGACTTCTACAGGAGAGAGAACAGAGCATGGTTCGCATAAACAACTGATATGACTACTGAAATAACCCAAAATGCCCGCTATCAACATCAAAATATATGAAGCTATGTGGACTTGACGAGATACACATCAGGGTGAAAACATAAAATTTTCATTCGTGGCAATAGAGTTAAACGTCTGAGTACACTTTTAAGGTTTAAGTTATTTGTTTGACCTTCATTCACCTTTTTATTCTCATTTCCATTATTTGCCTATTGGTCCCAATCACAATTTTTAAAGACTTGTAATTGTGCATTTTGAATATTTGCTTCAGGTGATCGAGCGATGTTAAACGATATCCTAACATCTTTTTGTAGATGGGTGTCACGGCTAATTTGTTTTGAATGACTTTATCCATTGTTCCACAAAAAGTAAAAATAAAAAATTACTTTTGTTTCTTTATTTACTTAAACTACAAGAATTTTAGTTATTAGCGACCGCTGGCCAGTCGCGTAGAAAAATTATTAATAACGATTGCTCGGCAATTGCTATTGACAATAGCAACTGCCGGACAATCGCTTATGACGCCCAACATGTGGGCAGGCCTTGTGCCGCTCAAATGGGCCACAGTAGCGACCATCCAGCAGTCGCTACCCGCCCGCACCTCATTTGCTACCGCCCGATAGTCGCAAATTTAGGGAAAAAGTACGGATTATACCCATCGTTTAGCCTCTTTTACGAAACTATACCCAACGTTTGAATTTTTGCAACACTATACCCAACCTTTGAAAATCGTAACTATACTATACCTATACTAATTTTCCGGCCAAAATTCAAATTTTTGAGGGGTAAAACTGGTAAGTCACTATTCCCAACGGTAACATAACGGCTCCCTCAGCTATTAAACCGATTTTTCCCCCAATTCGTAACCCTAATTTCTCCAGTTCAATTATTCGAAGAAATTGGTCGATTAAGATGGATAATCCGCAATTGTGTCTTTGTGGGATAAGAGCTTCGTTGGAAACATCTTGGACCGACAACAATCCAGGTCGTAGATTCTCTCAATGCACTAGGCGACGGGTAAGTCGCAAATTCGAATGTTTTTGGTAGTAATTCATTTTAATTTGATTTCGTCGTAATTCGATTATGTTTTTTGACAGGGAGTAGGCCGTTGTAATTACTGGGTTTGGGTCGACCCACCAATGTGCGCTAGATCGAGGCAAATAATACCCGGCTTACTCCGTAGGGTGAGAGGGCTTGAAGATGAATTGGCTAGGGTGAAGAAAAGGCAGAAAATGTTTAAGATTGTACTTGTTATCGTGTTCATGTATGTACTTTGGGGTTTCTTTTGATCGTTTAAGGTTTTAGGGAAAAAATTATGAATTGGCATTGTGAAGGATTATGTTAGTTTGTAAGTTCCAAGGTTGTATGAAATGAATTGTCTTTAATTGAACTGAACAAATCGGTTTCCAAAGTTTGATGTGTGGGGAAACGGTGGCATTGGTGACTGTTCGTATAATGGACTGAAGAGTCATGTCCATACGAACAATCACCTTATGACTTATAAATCCCCCTCTAAACATCAAACTCTAACCAACAATCTTAATTCTCTAAGCCTCCAAACTTGTCTGAATCTTGTAAGAGCAAAAAAATGGAGTTCCCAAACCACAATGAAGTAGCTTTGTTGATTCACGATGGGGAGTTCAATCTCTATTTCGAGAAGAAGTTGATGAAAAGGTTGTGTGACTATGGGCGTAGGCACCGTTTGAGGGATCTGGCTACTCTCCAGGCTGGCTTGAGACTGATCAAGCCAGAGTTGGATGGACTCCGCTGGGGCGGTGGTGAATTCAAGATGCTCACCATTTATAAGAAGATCAACGAACTGAGACGCCGATTCTTCAGGTGGCAGGAGTTTCTTGCACTACCAGGCGTGCACTGTGCCCCGCCTGAGTGGACAGTGAGCATCGATGCCGACTATCACGCAATCCCTCGCCAGGTATGTCTTTCCTTTCATATTCTTTGGTTAGATTATTTACTCTTAAACTAGATTGTTCGATTGATGTTCTGTGTTGTGTAGGAGACCAATTTTGAGAAGTTTTTTAGGATTTACGGTTGCGAGAACGCTGGATACCTCCATGAACTCTGTGCGATGCATTGGGTGGCACATCTACCTGAGGAAGAAGAATGATGCTGTTGAGACTGGAAGAACTCTTTATTTATGCTTTTATTTATCGTTTTTATTTGATATGTTTCTGAACAATGGTGAGGTTTGAGTGGTTTTAATTTACTATTTTTATTTGATATGTATCTGAACAATTGATATGTACTGATTTTGGGGTATGATGTTTTGTTTGCTTATCATGGTTGGTGTTTGCTTGTCAATGTATGGTGTTTTGTTTGCCATTGACAATGATATTAATAAAATTTCTTGGGTTTTGTTGTCTATCCTTTGCTTATTATGTTCTGTTTTAGCACTATATGTAGAATGAAACAAATCAAACACTTCAAAAGCATTAACAAATGTGATAAAAGCAAACAACATCAGCTGAAAGGGCATCAACAAAAGCATTAACTTGTCTTTGTCACATCTAATAAAGATGTAGAATTGTACTGTAAGTACATCAAAATGGATGTTGATGGCAAACCCAAAATACTGTACTCTGAGTACAACAAAACTTCATCATCATCACAATACTTCACCAACATCAAATGTGCAAAAGACAACTAGACACTAGCAAATTACTCCCCAGTTGATACAAAGGATCTTGTCACTGGCCTCTTAGGTACTCCAACCTTAGGCATTGCTGCAGGTGCTTTGAACTTCTTTCTTCCAGGAGGAGTTAGTTCAAGGTTCCCATGTACTGGTGCACTTGTGGATGGGATATTAGTGGGATCTTGAGTTGACTCTGGAAACAACCTTCTCTTACTTGCCTCAATTGGCTTGGATGTACCAATTGTAGTAGGCATAGCTTGGGGAGGTTGGCTTCTTGTATGTGGTCTGGTTGGAGCTGGAAAGTTGGGCACAACTGCATCAGAGGTCCCTTTTGAAGGGGTAGTTTGACTCCTTGTCATTCTCCTAGGTGGTTCTACCTGTGATTTTCTCTTCTGTCCTGTTTCATTAACAGTAGCATGTACTTCACTTGCTGATGACCACTGATGGAACTGGTTTACACCTGGTTCACTAGCTGTTGATGTGTTGTATGCTGGTGGTGACACATTTGTAGGAGCAGTTGGTGGCTATTACAACATATCAAATGAGTATTTAGCAATCTAGAGGAACACAATCTCTAATATAAAACTTGGCAAATCTCTTACATTGCTGCCAGATGCAGCACCATTCTCTTCAGTAGTAGCAGGTTCTCTTGGAACTCCCTCAGTTGAGGTCTGTGATCTATTTGTTGTCTGTCCACCAGTTGTTGACTGTCCAGCACCATCATCAAATGTCTTGTCTATCCTCTCACCAAAAGCATTAATAGATGCTCTACTTCTCCTCTTCACTCTAAGTTTACCCTTACCTTTCTCCTTAGCCTTATCCTTACAATTATCTTGTTTACCCTTACTTCTGTCACTGCCACAAGAGAGTTCTTCAACTTGACTTGCTACTCTTTCCAACTCTTCAGCAAACCCATCAGGATCCTCTTCACCACCAAACCCTTCATCATCACCACCATAGTTAAGGGGCTCACTAATTGGAGGGAGAGGATCTGTATCTTCACTTGCCTCACCATCTAACAACTCAACACTATCATCATCTGACAGAGAGGCAACATTTGGTGTTGGTGGTTTCATAAGATAAACCTCCACCAGTTTGTGTTGAGCAGCAAATATGGCCATGTGGTAAGCTTCATCATCATTGGTAATGCAAGCAAGCTGAAGACCAAACACCTCTGGCTCATCATTGTAAAATACCATCCAGTCATCACCCAACCCGAGTTCAACAACCATATTTAGCAGCTCAAGTCTTGACATTTCATCAGCTGTGTAGTAGTCCACAAAGCTGATTTGTCCCTCCATATATGTAGGTTTGCCCAGAAATACCATATTCCCAGAGTGATGAATCATGATTGAAAAAAAATCCTCATCACCCCCTGCATATAGACAAAAGTAACTTCAAAACCCTAACAATGTGCGGCCATGCAAAATGCACCCATGCTTACCTAGGACCACCCAAATCTTGCAATCGACAACAACGTAGTATGATTAAAGTAAAAGAAACAAAGTTGGTAGGGATAAAAAGTTTACCATAGTCGGGAATCAAGGATCCTTGAGCCAAAAGTGTGTTTTCGTCTCGAATTCTCCAACCCATTGTCGGAAATAAGCTTAGAAGCTTTGATGTTGTCGGAATTTGGCAGAGATAGAGAAGGAATCGATCGAATTTTGAGGAATTTGAGGAGAGGAGATTTTAGGGTTTATGAGAATCCCCAATTTAGTGTGGGAAAATTGACAGAATTGTGTGCTTATTCCCTCCTAAATAAGAGCCCATACCGAAAAGACTATATTACCCCCTCAC
Source organism: Linaria vulgaris (assembly GCA_948329865.1). Taxonomy (NCBI): domain Eukaryota; kingdom Viridiplantae; phylum Streptophyta; class Magnoliopsida; order Lamiales; family Plantaginaceae; genus Linaria; species Linaria vulgaris. Next base: position 4,664,439 of record OX415249.1, on the reverse strand, counting down.
TTGCCGAGACATGACGTCACTTTGTCTGGAAATGACGAATTTTGGCTGGAAAATTAGTATAGGTATAGTATAGTTACGATTTTCAAACGTTGGGTATAGTTTCGTAAAAGAGGCTAAACGATGGGTATAGTCCGTACTTTTTCCCGCAAATTTATCAAAGTGTAAGTTATAATATTTTTTTCGATTTATGCCCCATATATTATTTATTTAATGCTTTTATATTAGTCTTAATTACTATGCCTTTAGAAAAATGGTTAGATAGTGTAGAATTAGTAGTTATAAACATCTATGCCTTTAAAAAAATAGTTTATACCAACGGTTGTTGGCTCTAATGGTAAGAGACTTAAGTTCACTTAAGCAAGGTCTCGCGTTTGAGTCTTGTAGATGTAAAAAACATCGCTGGGAGAGCCGCCCCCTCAAAAAGGGCCCGACAGTGCTCGGGTGGATTAGTCGCATAAGCGGACACCAGTGAGAAATCAAAAAGAAAAAAAAAGAATAAAGAAAAATAGTTTAGAATTACAACTTAGTTAAGAAAATTAGAAATCGTGATATTTTTAGAAATTTCTATTTCAAATGATAGATATTTAGAATTGATAGTATATAAATACTAGTGTAGGAAAAGTAGTTTAGATTTTGGACTTAGATACTTAGAAATAGTAGTATAACTTAGTCGAAAAATTAAAAGTTATGATATTTAATAAAAAAAAAAGAGCTCGATTCCACTTTGTTCTTTCACGAAACACTTCAAAACTATTAACATGCGTGGTCCTTCGAATTTCAACAAAAATGAGGTACGAAACAAGATAAACAAAACTTCACGGAAGGAAAATAAAATTAGTCAAAATTGTAAAACAATCCCAATTCCATATTTTCTTTCACAAAACACTTCTAAACTATTAACACCCTATGTTCCTTTGAATTTCATCAAAAACAGCGTTTCGAAAGACAATAACCAAAACTTTAATGGAGGAAAATGAAATTAACCAAAAGTTGTAAACAAACCCAATACCATTTTATCTTTCACCAAAATCTTGTAAACTATGAATAGATGTATTACTTCTAATTTCATCTAAAATGGAGCTATGAAACACGATAAACAAACTTCTGGGGATAAAATCTAATTAATAAAAAGTTATAAAACAACCCCGGTTCTATTTTTTTTTCATTCACCGAAATCTTCTAAATTATGAGTAGATGTGTTACTTCTAATTTCATAGAAAATGGAGCTACGAAAGACGTTAAACAAATTTTCGAGAGGAAAATGTAATTAAGAAAAAGTTACAAAATACCCTATACGTTAAACCCCATACTTCAAACCTTAAATTGTGATCGTCCGATAGTCGCTAATCTTATTCATAGCAACCGTTCGACGATCGCAATTGAATGAACGCATTAGCGACGGTTAGGCGGTCGCAATTCGGTGTCGTTAGTCACGACCAGGCGGTCGCTAGAAATATTCCAATTAAAAAATCAAGCATTTCACGCGTTTGTTTAACATATATTGGTGGTTTAAATATGAAATACAACAATAATAAATACAAATTAGTTGAATAAATAAGTTATATAGCACATTTAAGAATTATTTGTAAGGTCAGTTCATATATCACATGACTTCTACCAAATATACTTATTATATGAGACACTAATTAAACATCCTAACAACTTTATATTTTCTAAGTAACGAAATGTCAATCATATAGGAGGTACGACAACAACAACTTAGTAAGATTAATGTAAGACCAATAACCAATATATAATGACATTATTACTTCAATTACATATAACTTAGTTGATTAACAATGAGTTTGTCCATTTTAATAATCAAATAACTAGTATACTAATTATATATTACTTGACTTGGATATATTAGTAGTTTCTTAACTAAAACCCATATACAACTCAAAACAATACAATTCAAAGCAAAAAAAAAATGAATAAAAATATTAATAGTAACCGCCCGGTACTAATATTCAAACATCATTAGCAACTGCCCAGCAGTTGCCTATTCTAGGCGATCAAATTAGCAACGGCCAGACCGTCGCTAATGCCTCTGAATTTGGCTAAAAATCCAAATTTTCAAAAATCTGAAATGTTAGCGACGACTGGTATTATTCGGAGGACCGTGTAGATCTAGTCTAGTCTTACTTTCGCTCCACAAGGATCAAGATCAAATGAGTGCATATTCTCGTTTTGTCAAGAGTAGATCTACATCTAACCTCTGAGGAACCGATGATCAGTCGAAACAAGAATTATTTACTTTGTATTTTTCGGATACAAAAGGAGATAGAATTCTTGATTATTCAGACCTTAGTCAAATTCAATGGAATGGTTGTTGTAATCTCATATATCGGACCATTCTTGACCTAAACTTAGATTTATTCTCGAAGAAGCGAAAACATAAATTCTTCATTCCACTCCAATCGACTCAAGAACGCGAGAACAAACTAATGCCCCCCTCAGGTATCTTAATTGAAATCCAACCCTGATTATGGCACGATTCAGAGGGAAACTCAAAATATTTGAAATTTCAAAATTTTCACCTTATAATCTAATAATCTATATATACTCCTCTCACGCACCCTCATTTTCAATATCTCAAAATTATATGTTCAAAAATATCAAACACTTTCTCCTCAAATATTTAATCTTTTTTTTTCAAATCTTCAAACTTTTTCTTTAATTTACATCTTCTCAAAAACCCAACACTTCTTCAAAAAAAAATTCAATCCCATTCTTTCATATCTTCAAAGTTTTATTGATATCTTCAAAGCTTTCTTCTTCATTTCTTTAAAACATTTCATACTTCTCAAACATTTCTTTCTTTTCCTCATCTTCATACATTCTTTTTCTCAACAAACAACACAACAATTCTCGCATCATCCATCACAAAACAATAATAATCCCATAGTTTCACAAATTACCACAATACTATTGATTTTTTTTTTTGGGATAAAATTCTGGTAAACATTATTAACGACGGTCCGACCATCACTACTAATGTTCAACGTTTCGATTAGTAGCGACTACCGAGCCGTCACTAATCCTATGAATCTTAACAGAGACAACTAGAACGTCACTAATGGATTCAGGACATTAACGACGGATCAACCGTTGTTATTGACTCGAACGTTATTAGTGATGGTCGAGCGGTCGCTAGTCATTAGCGACAAAGGCAGTTGCGGTTATATTGCGTATCTGCAATGGCCCGACGATCATTAATAACAATGTTTCTTATAGTGTTAATCGTCTGCAAATGTTGCATCATTAAGTTTTTGCATTCATTAAGTTGGAGACATTCTTACTGCTTTGCTAATTCAACCATTTCCTCTCCCCTTTCGAATAAGCAGCAAACTTAAATTATTCTAACTAAATAACTAGTAACTATAAAGGTTGAGGTTGAGGGTTGTTACTATACATGTACAACTCGGAAACTATTAGTAGGTTCACAATCATTACATAAAGTCAACAAAAAATTCATTCGTTAACAACAAAACTGACAAACAAATAACCAAAATCAATGTCTTACGAGTTCGAGTCTCACGAGATTTCACCAATTTTTAAATGGCTAGTGAAACTGAAAAGAAATCGCTTGTTTTAAGAAGCAATTCGTTGATAGAAAAATATAGAAATGATAAATGACAAAAGGTACTAAGTTTGGTTTATCTAATCTGTAAATATATATGTATATCAAATTGCGGCAAGCTAGATCTTTCAATATTTTTGATTTATAATTATGTGTAAATAATGTCCAAAGGGGCCCTAAGAAAAAGGAAAGACACCCACAAAAGTCATGGTCATGCATCCCTACACAAATAGGTTGTGTCACAACAAACCTTGATCAACTTTATATGTAAGTTAAATTGTAATTTTGAAACAAGAGTTTATGTAAACCCTAAGCAAGAGCACAGACCTAAAATATTTCAAGCTCCACAATTCAACGCCTATCAGATGTCCCGTAGCCATACAATTACATATTTTAATTTTGTTTTAAACACTTATTTCAAGATAAGAAATTAGGATATATTCTATGAATTATTTGATTTATTTCCATCCCAATAAAGTGAATGATACCGCAAAAAGTGAAACCAAGTACCCAATAATATAGAATAGGAAGAACAAAAATCCCGTTAGAAAATCAAAGGATTTTATTCTACCAACTCAATTAATCTGTGTTCTTGTTTTAATGGAACACAGGAATCAGTTCACATGAATTTATAGTTCTTTCCACCTCACCATATCAACAAAGGAATTTGTGTTTGATCCATCCATTGAACGATGAATCTCTATCTTCCGATTCTAGCCAATCAAACACGTTTTTAAAATACCTAACGCAAAAGTTGAAATTGATGGACCGAAGTGTTGCACTTGGAAGTCTTGGAATAATTGACTATATATTCCAAAAGGTGCTCAGTCTAATAAATTAAATAAAGGATTATTGTGCTTTCCATTATGTAAGATTCAGCACCCACTATGCATTATGTATGGGAAAAGAATGATGGATCAAACAGACTCGATGACAATTGGTTGCTTTTCACTTTTTAGGATACTTTAGCATTCATTTCTAATCAAGGACTGGGTTTTTTTTTTCTTCTTGTTAGTGTTTATTCAGCACGAAAAGAATAAGAAATTTGCCAAAAAATCTTCCCCTTCTTACTTTGTTTTTGAAATTGTAATAAGTTGAAGGAGCAATATTGAGAGTAGAGATGAGATAAAAAATAAAGATATTCGTAACAAATTAGCCGTTTCATTAATAAACAAGAAATCCTTTTAATAGTCATGTTAAATAGATACTAATAGATGCACCAGCATTAACACTCGATTTAGTAAATCAATAGAGTGCAAGGAAGACCAAAGAAAGAGTAGATTATAAAAGACGTACTTTAGAAATTTAAGGAATACATTTTCCTCTACCAAAACGAGTGGATAATAAGAATTTTAATTATTTCAAATTAATAATTTTCTTCTTTGTTATTTTAATGCCAAACGTCCATATGTACTTTGGCTCACTGCTCCTAAACTCAAAATATAAAATAATTAAAGCAAGATGAAAAAGGGGTCCAAGAAAGAAAAAAAGAAAAGAAAAGGCGTTATCGTCTCATCGACATATTAATGCAAACAAACAATAACAATTAATATAGAAGATGATTTTCCGGGCCACATGCCACATTTATGGACCAATCAAAATTGGGTTTATGGGCTTTTAAGCGGGTTAATTAATGGCCTGGAATCTCTTAGGACATTGGGTCTTCTTCTTCTTCTTCTTCTTCTTCTTCTTCTTCTTCATTTTTATCTTTACTATATATATAATATATTTTCAAGCAGGCTGCAAACAGTGATTTTTCGTGTTTCAATTTTTCTCTGGTAAGTTCAACCAATTACTGTATTATGTTTTGTTTTACAGTAATAAATATCTGGAGGACCCGCACGTATTAATCGATTGGGACCTACAAATAATAAATTTTTTTAACAGTTAATTGCGTTAGGGTCTGTTATAAATTGCATAACCCTCGTGGTGGTGGGATCCAACCGACTGATAACAGGTTCGACCTTGGGGGTTTAGGGGGCAACGACGACGGAGTTCCAAGAGAGTGTGCGAGATTCGGTTAGTAATGAGTTTAGTAGAGATGGAATTTCCTCGAACAAGGGTTGTTGCCCGGTTAGGGAAGTGGTGAAGGTGAGAAATAACGTGAGCCCCTTGACGAGCGCACATGAGGGGGGAGTTAAGAGGGGGAAGGCTCGACGTACGTTTGAGAAAAGAAGAGTATTTAGTAAACAAATGTTACCCCATTTAAGTAGCTGAGTGACAAAGCACGCAAGAGGCCAAAATAGGGACATGTCGGCGCGATAGAATGCATCATATCCCCACAGACAGCCAAATAATTTGATACGCGAGAGTACGCAAGCATATCATAACGCATATCAATGTAGACTTGGCGTTGCTATGTCGTATTTCGAGCGGGCTAACCATTCGTATGCCGATTCGGATGCCTCAGACACGATCCATGATATTATGTGGGAGGAGGTGACTTATGGTTGTGAGGTCCCACGTGCCTAGTAGGTGAATGATATCCCTAACCACCGGGAATGCCAGAGGTTAATAGAGGTCCACAATCGTGAAGGAACCTAGCCGTCCGGAATGCTAGAGGTTAATAGAGTTCATGTTGCCCACAACCCATCTCACCGAGGACAACAGGTTTGGGAAGAGGCGGACTAAGGATTTTCAAGCTCGGTTGGCAGTGGAAGGGATTGGTGTCGTGATTGGGTTTCGATCAGGAAAGTATTTGGCACACATTATTTGGTTTGTCGAGCAATCGTCGACCGAGCTTAAGCATGAAAGCCTCGCTGAGCTGCTCCAGATGTCGGAGCCCAGGTCCTCCCAGACGGTGAGGGATCAGGGGGCCCGACAAGGTACCTGATGCGTATATACACGTGTTACATTTAATATACAATATTCATCCAATACACACGTTTGCAAGTATACGAGTTAAGTAATAATAAAATAGAAAGTATAGTTAGCGATCCCGCTGAGAGTGTGTAACTATAGTGTTCGCTTAATAGACAACGGTAAAAAAAATAAGAAAATATTTTTGAAAAATGATTTAATTACGAAGGTTCTAACTATAAATAATAAAGCAATTTAATAACAAGTATTGAAATAGAGAGGTTTCGATTATAACTACTAAAATAGATAAATAACATATATTTAATCACATTGATGAAGTCGTATATGAAGTTAGTTTTATAACTACTTATTATGTGATTCATAGACAAATCACCAATTCTCCCAATAGTTTCATCATGCTAAGTTCATGTTTTCAATGAATTACCAAAACCCTAGATGTAATACTAATTACAACTACAATCCACTCGCCTCTTTCTAATGATCCAGTGACCTAAGTTCGATCAATCTAAAAGAATTTGGTAACCAATCCGATTTTTTCAAATCAAAGACATGGAGCCATGTGATCAAAATTATGCGCGAGTTACTTTATTCCTACTTCCAACACATAAATCAAACATGCAGTTTACCCACGAGGCACGTTAATGCTCATCAAGTGTATCAATCAAACATGTGGAATATAAAACGGATCACATCTAAACACATAAGACACAACATGAATTCATAAATAAAGTTTCATTGTGCACAAATACTCATTACTCCCTTCTCCAAATACGGAGAAGATTAGCAAATAACAGAAATGTTCAACAATATAAAAGAAGAGAACATCAAAATAAAGATTAAAAGATAAGAATAATCTCTCAATCTTTGTTGCTCTGCTTCTCGCGGCGGTGGTGGTGATATGAAATATGTGAGAGTGGTTGTGGCGCTACTCTCTCCAAATCTGTAGTTCTAGTGTCTTTATATAGGAAAAACTGCAGTTCGGCCGAAATTAGGGTTTATGTATGATTTTGGGCCTTATCGCGTGATTTGGGTCTTATTGCAACCCATTCGCGCGCCTGACACGCTATGTGACACATCGCTCCTCTAGATTGCGCCACTCTATGTTTTGTTGTCCGAAATAGACGCGATTTAGTCTAATCGCGCGCCTGGATCGCGCCTCTCTTTTCTGCTCTACACGGCGCCACAATTTTGGCTATTACTTCCTCTCTAGATGTTAGAATTAAGATCTGGTTGTTGCATTGGAACACTCACTTTCGTAGCTTTAAAGAGTATGTTGAACAACCTATAATTCTTCTTTTAACTCTGTCTCCTTGCATTTGAATAAATGGCTTCATTTGGATTCTACCTACTTGCAACGTTATGTTTTGAAGCCATGTTTACAAAAGCATCAAATTTAAGCTCTTTTTGCACTGTTTTGCATTATCTCACCACGATCCTATAAAAACATGACACCATATTAAAACCAATCAATATGCACTAATACTTTAAAATAAATAAGGAGATGTGTATTCATATAATGTTTAATAAACGCTTACCAGTACCTGCTTTTTTTGGTGACCGTGACTACCTGCATTCCAAAGAAAGGGTTCGGAAATCTTGATAAAGGTAGTAAGACTGACCAAGACAGGTAAAGCATGCTCATTTGGTAGCCCAACATGGTTTGATTGATGGATTGGATAAGTGGATGACAGTCAGCATAGGATAAGAAGCGTGTATGCCAGGCCCCAATTCGGAGAGAGAAGCGTTCAATCACAGGGTTAAAGAAGCTCAGTAGAAAGCACCCCTGTCAGATTGGGATACTGAGGTATCTGTTCGGGCTAGTCATGGGTTCCATTATGAGAAGACGAAGGAGAGCATGACTCCGTGGGTTTGGGATACTCGGAGAGAAAAAGGATTCGAGACTTCTCGTAACTCACCCTTGGGTCTAACCATGGCGTGCAAGGATTCGAGAAACTCGAACCAAAGATAGATGGTATGAGAATGATCATCACATAAGATAAAATTCATCTGTGAAGCTGAGAATAGGGATGGGCGGGCCTCGCCAACTGGCACGAGTGGCGCGAAAATGTCCAACCTCGGTGGCATAAATAAAAGCGGCAATGAGAAGTTCCATGTGAAGGATAAAAAGATAGGGGAGAGAGGTTCACCTTGGTGGAGTCCTCGATGGGGCACCAACCTGCAGTGCGGGCACCATTCACACTGACGTTGACCTCCACCTTCTGGATGCACTCCATTATCCAGGAGATGATTAAGGGAGGGAAATGGAATTCGTTCAAAGTAAATTCAATGAAGGACCAATAAACTTGGTTATAAGCCTTGGCAAGATCTATCTTTCTTGCCAGGAGTCCGCGGTGCCCTCCACGTCAGTTGTTAATGATGTGAATTAGTTTCTGGGAAATGAGTACATTGTCCGTGATAGAACGGTGTGGGAAAAAGGCATTATGGTAAGGTGAAATGATGGAATATATCGCAAGGTAGAGGCGTGTGACCAACAGCTTGGTAATAATTTTTTCATTACCGTTATAGAGGCTGATGTGTCAAAAGTGTTTAGTAAGTGATAAAAAAGTGCACACCACTGTTACTATGTGAGGTTGAAGAGTGTTCAAGTAATTCTGGAAAAAGTGTCCATTAGGACCATCGGAACCTGAGGCCTTGGTTGGCCTTATGTAAAAGGAGTTTGCACGATTTCCGCTTCCTTCACCTGGTGGGGAAACATGGTGCAAGGGGAGGGAGTAAGAAGGAAGAGAGGCATGATATTGAGCTGGGAGGGGTTCGGAGGCGGAGATGGCATAGAAGATTGGAAGAATTGAAAGAGCTTCCACAATCGTTGTAGTTTGGTTGCCATAAAATAAATTAATCAGGAGACTTCATTTGACTTAATGACGGTTGTTGGTTAGGTCATAAAATAATTTGATAATATAAAATTGATCCGAAATCTTTTTATTTAAAGTCGAACTATTTCGTGATTAATATCAGGTGTGGTCCTTAAGATGCATATCATCTACACAATGAGTGATCATTTCCACGGATCACAGAGTTGGCGCATCTCAACCGGTGTGAAGGTGATCTGTGTACCAGTGCTTGTCATCTCATCGTCACATGGTCCATCATCGGTTCCTCTGTCGTGTCCTTTAGGGCTTTGAGCCAAGTAGGGAAAATGGATGATTAGTGGAGGAAAAGAGGCAGGACTAATAGGTCGGGGGTGAGCGCTGGTCGCCTATTGGTAATGTAGAACCTTACTAGCAGGTGGGAGGTTGGGCATGGAAAGGTGCATGGAAAGGAAAGGGAATGGGGAGTGGGGAAGGCTGACTGGGCGTCGGGAAGTGGAGGGAGCGGTGGTTCGGATGAACGGGGGTGGGGAGGGGATGGAGGGGTTATAAAGCATTTTTTTAATCAACCTTCAAGCTAATCATCATGATTTAATTTGTTTCTCTACGCTTTCAAAGATTTCTTGTCAATAGACCTTATGTGAACTAAATGCCACACGTTATCTATTGTAACTTGTAACTGTCGTTCAATTCTTCTATAAGTAATTGTTTTCCATGACATCTCATATTATCTTTGGTACACACCATATAAACAGTGTCACTCTATTGGTTAATCACACTAAAATACTCAGATTCACTCACTTACTTATGCAATGGCAGTTAAGAGCTTTGTGCGTTATTGCAAGTTGGTAGCATGATGGTTGTTCATTTCTTTTGTCGTCAACACTAGGGTACCTTTCGTATGCTTCCACTTATCTCGTCAGTGACTGACCACTATCACGAGGGTGAACCGTGGACTCTCTTTCGATGGAGAATTCTTAATGTGTGTTTTTTTGCATATGGGATAACGCTCATCTTCGTGTATTTTTACCCGATTCTGATCTGGTGGAATCCAACACCGAGTCGTGGCAGATCTGCAACGAAATAAGTTTTCCGCTCCGTGTCAAATATAGTAGCCCTTGGGTTTTTATATTCTATGCTAAAATGTGATCTATACATGACATCCAGACTCACGTCATCGGAAGCACTATCTTCCATTTTTTGCTTATATCCAATGGCGGAGCTAGGAATGTTTTGGACCCCGGGCTACAATTAACTTAAATAAAGAATATATATATATATATATATATATATATATATATATATATATATACATTACAATGTATGTAGTAGAATATAAAATATTTACCGTTTGGTACAAAATGATAAAAATTACATGTTATCGAAGTTAAGGTCCAATTCTATGAAAAACAAAAATTGATCAATTGCATTTGTAAACGAGCTATTAGGAATATACATCCTTCTTCTTTAATTAAATATTTATTTATCTATAGAACTAGAAAAATAAAACCTTAATAGACATACAAAAAGACATATAATAATCTTAAGTTAAAGCCCCAACAAAATAATAAGTTTATTTTGAATGCACAACTATTATCTACTAGAAAATAAAATCAAATAATAAAATTAATTATACTCATTTAAGATTTGATGTTGAAGGTTTAAGAAAATGGGTGTTTTCTCAAGTGTAAAGGGATTTAAAAATGGATGTTTTACATTTATTGATGGATTGAGATCATTTGAGATATTGATTTTTCTAGTTTTTTGGGCTCCTTAAGGAAAAACCTAACAAAAAATTTTAATTGTTGCAATCAATTTTCAAACTCATGACCTATGAAATGCATTGGTAATGCTATTACCGTTGCATTATAACCACGATTTGGCATATCCTTGTCGAGCGGAACTCCAAGTGTTGAGGGGTCCTTGGTGAGAATACTTAATTCGTTGAAATAGACTGTTGGAGGCAGAGGTGAGCTGGGAGACAAGAACGAGTTATGTCAGTTTAAGGACGAGACTCAAGAGTTACTAAATTCTCAGGCGATTATGGTGGGGGAGGATTTCACATGCGGCCCACCTTTTGCCCGATCCAAAAGCAGATGCCCGCATCATCCGTCCAGCAACGCGCGCCAAACACGCAAGCAGACCAAACGACGCGCGTGGGAATATCCAACATTATTAAATAGGCCAACTCTTTATTCTTTCTTTTTATATAATAAAGTTAGAATTATGTAGAACGCCGCTAGAGTTTGCCAACTCATTTTATTCTAAGAAGAGTGTGAGACTTTGCTTTAGCCTTTAGGGCGTTATATTAGATTAATCTGGGTCATTCATTTAGAGCTCCTCGTATATATACTTCATGAATTACACATTTTCAGACATCAAGAAAATATTTATGCTCACTTGCATAGCTTTCAACAATCTTTTGTCTCTTTCTCTCATTAAAATTATCTCTCTCTAAGATCCACTTGATTTTAGAGTAGGCTAATATCAGAGCACTTGATAAGCCGCACGTTTTAGCTTCTTCAGTAGAAAATGTCTGAGTCTGTGTCAAGCACTATCGTCGCGATTTTCTTCTTCTTAAATACCCATTACATTAGGTTCAAAACTTACCACGGGTTGGAGCCCACCCTAGCCTCAGGGTGGTTGTGCCTCTGCTTATAGATGTTGGACGGTGCTGTCTAATTGATTTTTGAACAGACGATTTCATATGGTACGTGTTGCTAGGTTTACTTGGTGTATCGAGGTAGACGTGAGAAGTTGTTGACACAACAATGGTGGTCATTTTAAATTGGTGTTATGTTTTGTATGCGTTGCACCATAATACGTGTTATGATTTACCAAATTTGATTCGCGTGTAACACTTGAAAGTGAAATAGAACTGATTGTTGCCCACATATTTACCTTGTCGTTCTATTTAATCTCCAGTGCTTTAGTGATAAATAAGGCCACTTAAGATCGCATAACTTACTAGAAATGATGAGGTGCGTAGAAGGTCAATATGTGCAGAGAGCTAAAAGTTAGAAAATGAAATATGCACAAGCAGCACACCATCAAATATGTTATCAGTAGTACAAAAAATGTCGAGTTGGACTCACATGGTTAAAAGCCAAGGATTCTTGGTTTATCTCAAAGTCTATTGTGAGCATAAAAAGACCATTGTTCATACATTTCCCAACAAATTGTAAAGCAAATATACAAGATGATATGGGCATTTCCCGGATATTGGGCCTGGCCCAAACCAGGCCCATATTTGACCATATTGGGGACCACTTTCGATATCATATCAGTAATAATCACCGATATGTTACTGTGGTCCCCGGATCCCGAGGTCTATAAATACGCGGTACCCGGATCCAAAAATAAGCAATTATTATCCCCCAGCTACCACGCATCACATCGAAACAAGTCCCCGATCTCACTCTCGATATCGTACTCGATATCGGGATAACCTGGTGCTCTACTGATACGTCGCACAACCACACTACCGATATCACATCGAGGGGCGTCCTCGATATCATGTCGAAGACAATCACCGATATACGTCTGATCTAGTCACCGATATACCACTGCCGTCCAAGCATCGAAGCGTTAGTTCGAGGTGTTCCGGACCAAGTCTACGCGAGATACATAGTGTAGGCCTGATTTGAGATAGATTCGTTGTATTATTAGATCACTCACTTGTAACCGACTCACATATATATAATACGATCTATTGCCAAATCAGTGGCGCCGTCTGTGGGAACACCAGTTCACGGACGAGGACGCCAAGATGCAAGGAAGGAGGACCCGATCCGAGTTTAACGGAGTTGTGACTAGAAACACGAGGATTGAGGACACACTACTTCCTCAACAACCGATTGACCAAGAACAGATAATGATCCGAGCCGAGATGGAGTTTCCTCCAGCACAGAATGAACCACGACGAAGGCGCGGGCCTGAGAGGCCGCTACGAGCCACGAATGCAGGTCCAACCTTTGCCGCGCCAAATACGGGGAACCTACTACCGTGGGCCCGGCCACTGAAAACCGGGCGACGGATGTCCCATTGATCGAGATGCCAAACACGGATCCTCCCGGCTCAGAGGAGGTGAGGGCTGCAGGACAGAGTGCCGTTCTCCCTGCCGCCATAACCCCAGAGATGTTAGCGCAGATCAACGCTTCTATGAAAGCAGCGCTTGACGCTACAATGGAGACTTTGCTGCCACGCATAGTGGAACGAAGGACAAGGCAAGAGCGGGATGAAGAGGAGATCCCGGAAGGGGGTCGAAGGGACAACGCAGGAAGAGGGTGTTGGACTATAGCCAAAAGTGAAGAGAGGGTAGAAGTAAGTGATGATACAGAGAATGACCAGAGAGCCAAGACGTTCGAGGAGGAAAAACATAACATGATAACGGAAATAGTTAAAATGACGAAGGACATGGAAGCCGGGAGAAGGAACGAAAACCGTGGAGCGACAACAGTTGGATACCGACGGCCGTTGACTCCTGTCTGTTGCGAAATCGAGAAGGAAGTATTGTGCAGAGGAGACAAGATTCTGACCATAAAACCATATGATGGGAAGAGTGACCCAAGGGATCACATCCACGCCGTGGAGAGTCTCTTGAACTTACAAGACCTTTCCGAGGGCATTAAGGCAAAAATAATGGCAACAACACTGATAGGGGCGGCGTTAGACTGGTTTAATAGAATCGAAGCGGGATCTATTTCTAGTTTCGAGCAAATGAAGACAAGCATGTACCATCTGGAAGCGTTGAAACAGAGAGAGAGGGAAACTCTCGGTGAATTCATGAACAGATTCAATGAGGAGCTACTGAAGGTGGACAACCCCTACGGAGGACAAGTGTTACATACCCTATTCAGGGAAACGACGCACAATAGATTTGCCAAAGAGTTGATCAAGCTCATAGAACCTACCATCAATCGGATAATCGAGTTGGCACATACTGTGATTTACGAAGACGCAATGATGGCAGCTAAGCTTAGACCCCAGGAATCCAGCAGGGAAAGGGGTAGAGAGGCATGAAATAGGAGTAGGGGGGAAGACACAGGTCGCCGAAGAGATATACCCCCTCAACCAGGACATCCGCACTATCTTGGCCGTTGCACAAAGCAGGAATTGGTTAAATGCGCCTCGGAAAATCAAGGAGACGGATTTCACCAAGAAATCTAGACGCTACTGTGAGTACCACCGCCAGAAAGGCCATGACACGAAGGATTGCTATGACCTGAAGGATGAGATCGAGAGATTGATTAAGGACTGGAGGTTAATAGAGTTCGTTAAGGCGAGCGGGCAGTATGCTGAATCGGGAGAGCGGTCCCAATCCCCAAGAAGGGAGGGCCTTAAGGCAATTGAGAGTGGACAAGGACGCGATACAATAAATAATGCACCTTCGAGGGGGTGATTAATGTGATAAGCGGTGGGACTGCGGGAGCAGATTCCACCAACCAGAGGAAGAAGATAACCTATGTATTGAACGAGGACCGATTCGTCGGATTCACGACGCTAATTGAGGAGCTTCTAGACGAGGTTACCACGTTTTCCGGCAGGGACCTCTTGGATCTCAGCCCCGAAGCCATCCAGGCAGGCAAGCTCGACTGCCCCTTGGTTGTTCAGCTTGATATCGCTAACTACGCTGTACCCAAGGTACTGATAGACAATGGTAGTTCCACCAATGTTATATTTGCACATGCTTTGGAGAAGATGGCACTCGGCCACCATGTAGTGCGTATAGGCGAACATGTCCGTACATCACTGGTGGGATTCGGTGGAGCAGAAATAATCCCCCTAGGGCAAGTGAACCTTCCCACATCATTTGGACAAGAACCGCACATGCGAACTATCAATGTTCATATACAATCGTGGACCAACCATTCGAATACAATGTCATAATCGGCAGGTCGGCCCCGAATGCGATAAGAGCGGTGGTATCCACATTCCATCAGAAGGTGAAATTCCCAGCAGGAGAAGGGGTCGGAGAAGTGGTCGCTAACCAGGAGGAGGCTTGGTTCTGCTACATCACTTCTCTTACGTTGCCAAGGATTAGAGAAGCGGAGGAAGAAGCAATTGGGCCAAATCAGGATCAACAAGCTATGGAGTGATCACCATGAGGAACAAATATGACAATATTTTAGATTTCGGTAGTTTTTAAATTACGCTTGAACATTTGAAACATTGCCCCGTCGTGGGTTAGTTTGTATACATAAAATAGGGGGATCTACGCCGGTCTGATTCCCCACTCAACGGGATACGTAGGCGGGTTAGGTTTACCTAGCCTTCGACCGTTATCTTTTATTTTGCCCCTCCGTGGGTTGACATGTAACTAAAACAGGGGGAACTACGCCGGTCTGATTCCCCATTCAACGGGATACGTAGGCGGGTTGGGTTTACCTAGCCTTCGACCGTTATCCGTCACTACTTTTTATTTTTGCTTTATGGAATCTCATATTTCATGCAGGGATATGTCCTAATCGGATATTACGGAAGTGCAGAGAATTGCACGAAGAATTTGGGGAGTATTCCCATAGATATATGTTTAACACATCGCCCTCTTACAGATACATAACCCGAAGGATCACATATTCCTATGTCTAAAAAGGACAGAGGGAATATTAAACCCTCGCTTCTTAAAAGAAGGGATTCAGGGGGCATCGCCCCAGATTATTCAATGTTATCTATCTAAACAGGTACAGCAGGCACGTTAGAACACAGTGGAAACATAAACTCCCAGATTGAGGGAACACTCCGCAGATAACACATGCGCATCATTTCGTGCTTTCACATAAGCTTTTACATTGAAAAACCTTTCTTGTTTGTGATGTTTTACAGGGCCTAAAGACCTATAGACTTCACGACGACAGAGTCACCAAGGGACATAGACAAAAAGACAAAAGAAAAGGCTCTACCCATGAGCGGTAACGGGTTCCCATGTGATAACGGGCGGGCTCCTACCCATGAGCGGTAACGGGTCATCTACAAAGAAAAGGCTCCTACCCATGAGCGGTAATGGGTTCCCCTGTGATAACGGGCGGGCTCCTACCCATGAGCGGTAACGGGTCATCTACAAAGAAAAGGCTCCTACCCATTAGCGGTAACGGGTTCCCCTGTGATAACGGGCGGGCTCCTACCCATGAGCGGTAACGGGTCATCTACAAAGAAAAGGCTCCTACCCATGAGCGGTAACGGGTTCCCCTGTGATAACGGGCGGGCTCCTACCCATGAGCGGTAATGAGTCATCTACAAAGAAAAGGCTCCTACCCATGAGCGGTAACGGGTTCCCATGTGATAACGGGCGGGCTCCTACCCATGAGCGGTAACGGGTCATCTACAAAGAAAAGGCTCCTACCTATGAGCGGTAACGGGTTCCCCTGTGATAACGGGCGGAATCCTACCCATGAGCGGTAACGGGTCATCTACAAAGAAAAGGCTCCTACCCATGAGCGGTAACGGGTTCCCCTGTGATAACGGGCGGGCTCCTACCCATTAGCGGCAACGGGTCATCTACAAAGAAAAGGCTCCTACCCATGAGAGGTAACGGGTTCCCCTGTGATAACGGGCGGGCTCCTACTCATGAGCGGTAACGGGTCACCTACACAAGAAAAATATCCCCTGTGATAACGGGGTCGACCGTAAACATTTGAACGATAGCGGGTTCCCTATGATAACGAGATGCACCGCTACCCACAAAAAAAATATCCCATGTGACAACGGGTTCGACCGTAAATATTTGAACGTTAGTGGGTTCCCTGTGATAACGGGATGCACCCCTACCCACAAGAAAAATATCCCCTGTGATAACGGGGTCGACCGTAAACATTTGAACGGTAGCGGGTTCCCTGTGATAACGGGATGCGCCCCTACCCACAAGAAAAATATCCCCTGTGATAACGGGGTCGACCGTAAACATTTGAACGGTAGCGGGTTCCCTGTGATAACGGGATGCACCCCTACCCATAAGAAAAATATCCCATGTGATAACGGGGTCGACCGTAAACATTTGAACGGTAGAGGGTTCCCTGTGATAACGGGATGCGCCCCTACCCACAAGAAAAATATCCCATGTGATAACGGGGTCGACAGTAAACATTTGAACGTTAGCGGGTTCCCTGTGATAACGGGATGCGCCCCTACCCACAAGAAAAATATCCCCTATGATAACGGGGTCGACCGTAAACATTTGAACGGTAGCGGGTTCCCTGTGATAACGGGATGCACCCCTACCCATAAGAAAAATATCCCCTGTGATAACGGGGTCGACCGTAAACATTTGAACGGTAGCGGGTTCCCTGTGATAACGGGATGCGCCCCTACCCACAAGAAAAATATCCCATGTGATAACGGGGTCGACAGTAAACATTTGAACGGTAGCGGGTTCCATGTGATAACGGGATGCACCTCTACCCACAAGCAAAAATCCCCTGTGATAATGGGGTTGATCCTAAGAATTTAAACGGTAGCGGGTTCCCCTGTGATAACGGGACGATCCCCTACCTACAAGAAAGAATTCCCCGTGATAATGGGACGGGCCCCTACCCACAAGAAAACATCCCTTGTGATAACGGGGTCGGACTCTAAAGAACAGAAACAGAAGCACCTCCATGCGATTAGGGTGATTAGTCAATATAATCTGGTATAACCGATAGGCGACACAGCAAGGAGCCGTAATAATAACACAAGCGATCACACCATTGAATACGTATGAACACATATAAATCAGGACACGCAGAAAGGATTGATTGAATTAACGAGTAAAACCATAAGGTTATATACATAGGCAATTGGGCCAAAAGAAAAAATACAAATCCCTAAATTCTCAACTGGGATAACGAGGAGCCCCTTTAATATGGATTAACGCCAGACTCTTCTGCTCGATAATCTCGCGGTACTCCACTTCCGGCTCTAGATCTTCGTCGTCATCGTCAGAGTCTTCAGGAAATTGCCCGTCCGGCCCCTTCAACGGATTTATGGCTGAAGGGTCGTAACCGTCTTTAAAACCACCTTCAAGCTGAATTTGACCTATAACGAAGGCTTTGGCCTCCTCCCGCTCGAGCAAGTCCCGCTCAGCACACATTATCTTATATGACCGACTCAGAAGGAATGGTTTGGCCGCACTGGTCAATTGGTTCTTGCTCAGCGTCATGCACCGCATGTGCCTTTCAGCCTTGGATAATCGGTCCTTCAGAATTGCAGCCTTGGCTTCAACTGCCTCCCGACGAGATGCCTCACGATCAGCAATAAGTCGAGACTCATCGAGCTCTGCGATCAACCTTTTATTATCATTTAACAGGCCTCTCACACTACTCTCACTAGCCTTCAAAATATCCAGGGCCTCGTCTCTCTCGTGCTGGAGCTGCACGACAGCAACGGGATCGTATTCACCCAGTTTCTCAAGCAAACCGTTGGTAACCCGGAGCGACTCGGCGTAATCCGAGTGGCCCTTAACAGCCATCGCCAAGAAAACTTTCAAAAAGCTCGCCACCTGCACATCCACAATAAGAAGTTGGTTGCTCAATCGAATGAAAACCCAAAGGAAATACACATCCAATAGACACAAAGACTACTTACAGATCGGAAGAGACCGCTGTGATCCCCGCTTGAACTACCCTCCTCCCTCTTTCTTTTTGGCCCCGTGGACATCCTGACATCAACGTCATGTTGAGACTGCGAGGCACCACCCACCCCGGAAGTATTCCGCTCGATGAGGGAACAATTTTTTTCGCGTTCTTGCATACGCCCTCACGACCCCTCTTCTTGACGAGTGGAGGTACATCATCTGTAGCGGCATCGGCCCCCAACTGTCTACGTTCCGCTATCGCATCCAGACTACAGTACTCTACCAAATCGGCTGCAAGACACATGAAATATAGGATCAAGAGATAAATCGGGATGAAGATATCGATTTATAAAGATATAACACTTACCGAGTGTAGAGGGACCGTTATAACGTACATGAGATATCTTATTTGCTCGCAAAACTATGTCACTGCAAAGTAGAGTACCATCGTACGGATGGTTGATCAATTTCTTTAGAAATTCGAGGCTATGTGCAGTTGGCCCGACAGCGGCTCGCCTCTCATATTTGGTGTCTTCACACCACACACTAGGAAACGCATCAAATTCGCCAGCCGTCGTCCCCTGGATGTACATATACTCACACTTATTTCCAAATCCATAACTGGATTGAGTATATTGCACCAACCTAAGTCCCGCCTGGGCCCGCACACAAAAGAACCCTTTGTCACCGCCCTTCATGTTGACCATGACACTAAAGAGTTGCCAGAACTCATTAGCTCCGCAAAGGGCACCCAACGCTCTCATGACACAAATAAAAGCCACGATGTACCCTAGAGAATTGGGGGATAGCTGTCCCAAGTATACCCCGATGCTCCCCATAATAGCACTAACTGCAGGATCGATCGGGAAGCACAGTCCGTTCTTAAAATGCTTGGCATTAACAGTAATGCAGCCTTTTGGTGGAGTATGCATTCGTTGAGCCGCACTAGGGAATATGACCTTATACCCCTCGGGGATGTCATACTCATCGGAGTAATAACCAGCATGATGAGGAACATGATACGTTATATCCTCGTATTTCTCCGAGGTCTTGTATTTCGAGGGGCTGACCCCAAAGCCCCATACATCCACATTGGGGCCGTCAGCTTCTGGCGGATTAGAGAATTCAGCACCGTACTGGTCGCCAGTCAACTAGTCAGGCACAAACATCTCGTTTTCCGAAAATCCCATTCTGACCTCTTCGAAATCCATATCGGGCAAACCTTAGCCAACACTGTCCCCGGCAAACGACATACTGACGCGCTAAAGAAGGAAAATCAAAATCGAAAGAGATATCGAAAGTAATATCGAAAACGATATCGAAAGTGAAATTCGACGTACTTTGCAGAAGAACAACGAATTCTCGCTAAAAGCCAAAGTGAGTTTCACCTCCTTGGAAGCCCTATTTATAGATATCGGAGATGCTAGATCGAAACAAAGTTTCGATCTCACATCGGTAATGATATTCGATATAGATAAAAGGACAGGGGTAGGCACAAATGCACTGAGGGGTTCACCAAAGTTTATCACAGAGCACAATCCCGAGATGTGTGAGGAATTTAAAATCCCGTACGGAGAACGAAGAATTCAAATGAGGACCTCAAATTATACATCCACTGTACTTGGGAGTCCAGCGAAATTTATCACAAAGTGCATTCCCCGCAAATTTGACCTCCGTCATTTGAACTGGCGGGACGAGGGGTACAGGTAACCCACAAATTTAAAATTAAATTTGCGAATTCTTATCTCTAAGATAAGAATCCCCAAATTGGGGGACTACATGATATGGGCATTTCCCGCATATTGGACCTGGCCCAAACCAGGCCCATATTTGACGATATCGGGGACCACTTTCGATATCATATCGATAATAATCACCGATATGTTACTGTGGTCCCCGGATCCCGAGATCTATAAATATGCGATACCCGGATCCAAAACACAAGCAATTATTATACCTCAGCTACCACGCATCACATCGAAACAAATCCTCGATCTCACTCTCGATATCGTACTCGATATCGGGATAACCTGGTGCTCTACTGATACGTCATACAACCACACTACCGATATCACATTGAGGGGCGTCCTCGATATAATGTCGAAGACAATCACCGATATACGTCTGATCTAGTCACCGATATACCACTGCTGTCCAAGCATCAAAGCGTTAGTTCGAGGTGTTCCGGACCAAGTCTACGCGAGATACATAGTGTAGGCCTGATTTGAGATGGATTCGTTGTATTATTCACTTGTAACCGACTCACATATATATATAATACGATTTATTGACAAATCACAAGGAAAGCAGACATGATGTAATTTGGATGACTTACAAGTTACAACGATAGCTATTAGGGGTCAAAATGGAAAACTTTCCATTTTCAGCAGGTTTTCATAATTCAGCTAATTAGTTCATTAGCCACCTTCCACTTATAGCAAATTATGTTAGTTTATTTGTTAACTAGATTAGATAGTAATTGAGCTCTATGATTAGGAGAGAGAGAACCATTAGAACACACATGATTACATAAAACACATGCGCACTCCTAGCTAACTAATTTTTTTTCGATCACCACTTCCACTTCCGACGAAGTCTCTATGCATCTTGGATCTTCGTGTTCACAGTTTTTCATCGCATCTTCAGTCGTTCAATGAATACAACTTCAATTCTTCACTTTATCATGGTATCATTCGCTTAGCTTTCTCACATCACTTCCGCTGCACTTCAATCGTCTTTTGTGATCATTTCTCAGTACGTCAATGACTTCTTGGGCAACTTCTTCTACTTCTACTCCTGTCATTTCTCGCAATACAAGCAACGATTTACTCTCTAGAAGATCGATTTGAGGTAAGAAACTACATATCGTGCTTCAAATCCATTCGCATGGCTCTCTCAATGAAGAACAAGATCCGATTCATCGACATATCACTTCTAGTTCCACTAGAATCAGACTCAATCAATCACACTTGCTGGATTAGGGCAAACAATTTGGTATTTCTATAGGTGAAAAGTTCAATCACGAGAACATTAGTTGTATAGTTGTTGTTTTTCAGTACTGCAAAAGAATCGTGGAATAGTTTGAAAACACGTTATGATCGAACCTATGGATAACATGTATAACAGTTGCAGAAATCATTGTCCTACTTTTCACAAATCACTCTCTTTATCACTAATTATTATAGCAGTTTTCATTCTCTGTGGGGTGTATATTCCAATCAATTACATGTTGTTGCATGTACATGTGGCTTAGACACATGTAATGTTAATCGCACAGTAATTCACCTACAACAATTAGACCGTGTCGTCAAATTTTTTGTTTGTTTGAATGACTTTTACAATGTTGCTAGAAGCCAGATTCTACTGACTGAACCACTACATAGGTCGTCAAAGTGTTACTTCATGCGTATTTTCCCGTGTTTTAAATAATTAAAACACAAATTTGAAAATATACGAGTTAAGTAATATAAATGGAAAGTAAGATTATGTCCCAAGTATCGAATTCCATGAGGACTATATTGAATCATCTCGTTTCTTCTATTCGATTTGCGAGTTGTCACGTAGTAAGATTTGTGGGTTGAATTAGCTAGACTAGATTAAACTGAACTAAGCTAAACTATGCTAGACTAATAAACAAAATTGAATTGGATGATTGGTTGATTTATACTAAAACTAATACTAATTACTACTTAAATCTACTCAGATGGTGAATGGATGTTTAGAGTGTACGGTTTCATTTAATCTCCTATATGTTTATTCTCATGCTTTCAATTAATAGTTTTGATCTACATGTTAATGACTTGGTTCCGACGCCACAAATGGACATGGGATGACGTTGGTGGGCCCACACACTCACATGTACAACTATCCCACAGAACAGGCTATGTGGCAACTTCACTAATCAACCATAACCTCTAATCATTCATATATTGGCTAGATATATAAAAGCATTGAGACCAAGATAGCGAATAAACACATAAACAAAAAAGTCTTAATCAAAACATAAGAAATCACACAGGTTCATGAATCCAACTACGCTATAACTCTAAACATACGAAATTAGCTACTCATGATTGCAAGTTCCAAATCATAAATAGAAAAGATCACCGTAAGGAAATAGTAAAATAAAGATAAACTCCCAATAGATGTCGCCTTGCTACTTTCTACTCACTCTCTGACTTGAATTCTTGCCCACGATCTCAATTCTCTTGATTATAGTAGCCTCCTTGTGAATAGTTGTCAACTGTTCTTAACTGTGTCTTGAGTTTCGTAGCCCTAATGTCTTTATATAGGAAAAATAGTATATGGGCTGAAATTAGGGTTTCTGTACGATTATGGGCCGAGTCGCGCGATTTGGGTTTGATCGCGCATCTAGTCGCATGTGGGATGCGCGATCAAACTATGGTCACGCTATGGAACAAGCTACTCTTTGGAAATCTAGCATGATTTGGTTTGATCGTGCATCAATGTGCAGATCGCGCGTCTCTGATCACGCGCATGTTTTTTTGCCCTGCGCGTCGTCACAGTTTTGACTATAACTTCCTCTCTGGATGTCGAAATTAAGATCCGTTTGTTGTGTTGGAACACTAACTTAAGTGGATTTCCAATGATATGTAGCACACCACCTGATTCTTCTTGTAAATATTTCTCATTTCCTTTGAATCAATGCCTTCCTTTGGACTCTTCTCATTGTAATGTTGTGTCTTGAAGCCATGTTCCCAAAATCATCCAATTTAGGCTCTTTTTGCATTATTTTTCATTATCTAACCAAAATCCTATACAACCACGAAACCATACTAAAACCAATCAATATTCACGAAACCTGGTACTCAAATAACGTTAAATAAATGCTTATCATTACTCTATGTTACTTCAAGAAGAAAATCAAAGACCACTCTCCCATGTTGCCCCTAACAATCAAGTTCATGCTATGGTCAAGGAATTTTAGACCTCCAGTTCACTCTCAAAACCAGTCTGGTGGTGGCTTCCAAACCAATGGTGGATCTCATAATCCTAACTATAGACAGTAATTCAATCCTCACAATCTGACTGGTGGTAGATCTTATAACCAGATGCCAAAGACAAGGAGAAGGTAAAATATACTCAATGTGGGTACAATAGCCACATAGTAGACAAATTCTTCTAGTTGATTGGTTACCCCCCCCCCCCCCCCCAAGATGGGAGGGTCCTACAGGAAAAAGGCTTAAGTATCAACACTCGTCCAATGCCACTACTACTAATGAAACTCCTACTGATTCATGTAGCTCAATGTTGCCTTTTGTTTATGCCTCTAACCAAGATCTCTTTTAGCAATTTTTAGCTTTTTAGCAGGCACAAAGAATGGTTGGATCCTCTATCTCTCAAGTTGATCACACTTTGTTGCATCTGCTGTAACTGAACCAATTGGTAACTCTAAACCTTGTGCTCTTAAATATAATAACAGGGGTAGTGTTGTCACTAAAGATAAATGGTTTCTTAACACAAGAGCCACTGATCATATGGTGTGCTACCTTAATGTGTTGTTAGCATAACAATTTACTTACCTAATAAGAGCACTTATGTAGCAACATACATTAGTTTTGTCTTATGTTGCACGGATACTCCAAAATTTTAAAAAATACAGTGTCAGACACCTGAGCGACACCGACACTCTTTGGACACACCTTGGAAATGTATCTGACACGCCACGTGACGTGTAAAGTCTGAATACAAGTGTTTCGGCACTTTTATGTCACATTTGAATTTATTTTGCATATTTTAAAAAAGTTTATTGGTTAAAACATAGTAATTATGAAATCAAATCCTAGAAGCTTAATTTAATACATATTAATTCATGAAGAATGAAATAAAAGTTAGAAATAAAATCCTTCTTTCTTCTCTAGTTCTCTTGTAGCGGAATTGTGTCTTCCAACTTTGGGTTTTGGTGATTCACGGTTTATTTCTTTTTCTTTTTCTTTCTTTTCGTTCTTTAATTATGTTTATTATATATAAGGTTCAAATTGTCAAATTAAGTTAATATTTTGGTTCTTATCCAACCAATACTTTTATATTTTGGGGTTTTCATAAAATTCTCACATTTATTTTGATGTTGTTATATGTATATTAAAAGAAATTAGATTTTAGACGTGTTTATGCGGTATCGTATCTTCGGACTTGGTCACCCTGTTTTTGAAACTCTAGATGTTATTATTGATTTACATGTTCAAAAGTGTAACAACAATGCTCCATGTTGTGTTCATTATTATTCTAAGAAAAAGAGACTTCCATTTACCATAAGCATGGGTTTTTATCAAACTTAGCCCACTAAGTTGGCATCTTTTCATTTTACACCCACTATGTTGGCACACTCCGAACTTAACCCACTATGTTGGCACCAGCGTCTATATTCACCCACTATGTTGGCACCGACGTCAACATTCACCCATTATGTTGGCACCAATATCGATATTCACCCATTATGTTGGCACACTGTTAACGATGGGTGAATATCGACGCCGGTGCCAACATAGTGGGTTGAGTTTGGAACTGTGTCAACATAGTGGGTGTAAAATAAAATGGTGTCAACTTAGTGGATTCAGTTTGGAGTGTGACAACATAGTGCGCGAATATCGACGCCAGTGCCAACATAGTGGGTTAAGTTCAGAGTGTGCCGACATAGTGGGTGTCAAATGAAAAGATGCCAACTTAATGGGCTAAATTTGATAAAAACTCCCAGAAGCGTTGTTGTTTTAATGTCATGACTTTGATTTAATACACTGATGTGTAGAGATGTTATAAGGCCTTGTCTCATGATGGCTTTGGATAGTTTTTAATTGTTGCAGATGATTACAGTTGTTGTACATTGGTATTCCCTTTCAAGTTGAAGTCTAATGTTCAATGCACGTTTCTTAACTTTTATAATCTTGTTCTCTCTCAGTTCAGTTACAAAATTAAGTGCATCACGTTAGATAATAACACTAAATTCTTATTGCATGGTTTCTATTCAAAGTTTGGAATATTACATCGAACCACATGGGGTCAAACGCCACAACAAAATGGTATTGTGGAACGTAAGCACCAGCCTTTTCTTCAAGTTGCTAAGCCTTAAGGTTTACCACTCTAACTTTGGAGCAATGTCTGTGTTGCTGCATTTTTTTTTTGTATTTTATCAACATGTTACCCTCTAAACAGGTGAATGGTAAATGTCCATTTGAGTTGATATACAATATAGCTCCTCACTACTCCCTATTAAAGTGCTTTGGCTGCTTAACATATGTCAGCACCATCAGTCCTCACATAACTAAATTTGAGCCAAGAGTTGTTGCTAGTATATTTATTGGTTATCCTAGGGGCTGTAAAGGTTATATCTTACTCAACGCCAGCACACATAAGACATATATCTCTACAAATGTCATATTTTATGAGATTAATTTTTTTTTAAGTCTAAACTTGATCTATTGGATAAGCCTCTTTCTGATATTCTTGATACATCTAACTATTGCATTGACTCTTTCATCGTCTTGAATCCAGTCACTAACATTCCTCTTGTTAACAATACCAATCAAGTTATGCATCCAACTCATGTCACAACCAACAATAATTTCTAATGACACTATTGAAGACACATCATAACCTGCAATCTCTATCACAATGCATGCTTCAACACAACCTCCTGTCAGAAGATCTCAAAGGTCCTCAGCTCCACCTCCATATCTCATAGTATATGACTATACTCTACCCCAGTCACTACAGAAATCCAATTTTTCCATAACAAAACCCATAACAACTCTGTACCCCATTCAACAATACATAACCACTAACAGTTTGGCACCCCACACAGAATACACTGTTGTTATAACTCAGACCACTGAACCAAAGAAATTCACTCAAGCAAAAAAATCAACAGAATAGAGATTGGGTATGCAAAAGGAATTAGTTGCATCTGAGAAAACACAAACCTGGAAACTCATTGAACTTCCACCAAATCACCATTGCATTAGGTGAAAATGGGTATATAGAGTAAAGTACAAGTTAGATGGCATAATTTAAAGGTTCAAAGCAAGGCTAGTATCTAAAGGTTACACTACGCATTGACTACTTTGCCACATTCTCTCATGTTGTAAAGTTGACCACTGTCAGAACCATCTTGGCCTTAGTTGCTGCTCATAACTGGCACCTCAAGCAATTGGATTTCAACAATGCTTTTCTACATGGAAAAGTCCATGTAGAAATCTACATAAAACCACCACATAGCTATTGTACACCAACTCATAAGAGAGAATTCTTGCTTGAAAAGAAGTTATATGGCTTGAAGCAAGCTTCAAGACAATGGTTTCAAAGCTAACATCATACCTTCTCAAGCAGAGCTACAAGGAAACCACCTCTGACAATTGTGTCTTTGTTAAACATGTTTGTTAACGGGTTTAGAATTATTTCCTATTTAACAGAAGATATTTATATTGGGTCGGAACGCCCTGTCCGTGATTCAGAAACAATCGCAGGTGGAAATGACTGGAAAATAACTAGAACTACAAGAAAGTTTCCTTCCTTTATTCACTGAACTTTTCCTCCTCTTTGTGTACTAATAGTAAGTTTTACTAAGTTGGACTTAGTTATCCCTCTTCTGTTGATCACCTCCCTTTATATAGACTTTGATAAGGGCAAGTGTCATTGTGCATGTGCTTAAGTAAAGACAGGTGTCGTTTCATTGATACAGGTGTAAGAATTAGGATAAGATTTATCTCTTAATCTACTGGATGCTGACTAGATCCGATTTTGTACTTTCTGATGGCTTCGAGGATCTCCAATGGATGATTATTTTGGGGACGTTATTCTTTCGAGGGCTAGGCTTTTGTTGACACATAATAAGAATGCTCGTATGAAAGTAAGGACTGCTGTATATGCCTTCCGAGGGGCTTTATCTCCCTTTCTTGACTCGGGTTTATTCTTCAATGACTGGGGTGATCTCCGAGGATGTAGTGCAATAGCGTCACAGAATCTCTAATAGTATAATGTGATCTCCGTGGGTTGATTTAATCTCCGAGGGCATTCCTTCTTCTCCGAGGGTTGTATTTAATCTCTGAGGGCCGTATTTGCTCCGTTTGAAATGAGATTTTTCCGTCCGAGTTCTCGGAATATACTTATTGGGTGCTCTGTTATTCATTTCTTGTTTTTCTCCAAAAATGGGTCCTCGGATGATCGTCCGAGTGCAGTTTTCTTCGAGGAGTGTTCATCAAGGAAGTTTTCTTGTAAGTTCATGGGACTCGGGGTCCGTTGTGGTCCCTCTTGGCGCATTGGTGGATATCGGAGTCGCGCGGATCCATCGGGGTTTGCTCTTTTTCCGATGCCGCGTTGATATCTGTTTTTTACTCACCCTTTGACTTTCCAAGGGACGCTTATGTTCCTCCTCGTGTGCTCTTTTATGCCTTTGTTAGGTTAGTAACCGAGAAGTAGAGCAACATTCGAGGGGTTCTCCTTATTAGGAGTGGGTACATCTCATCGGAAGTACTCGTGACAACTGTATTGTCCATCTATTGGTTTTCCGAGTAGGATTAACCTTCTTCTTTTCCCCTTTTTTTATTTTTATGGTTAACGCTAGCCCCCCCCCCCCCCCCCCCCCCAAATTTCGATTGCCTTTATAGAGGCAAGCGAAATTTTAATCATCGTCCTCGGTGAGGCGAGGGGTTAGTTCTTGTTCTGGTATCCTCTATATTTGTCTTTTGATATTTTTCCGAGAGATAAGTATATATATTTAGAATTTTATAAGGATTTTACCTGAATACCCTTAGGGTATCGTTATTAGGCCCGCGGAGATCTCGGGGCGCAGTTGGCAGACTGTTGTTTGACCGGCTTTGAAAGTTGAATTATCTGACCGTTGGCAACGGTCATAATAGAGACGGCGTGGCATGATCAAGTGGCCGTTACGTGGAGCTTTAAATAAGTTCCACATCTTCAAAATTCTCGACCGTCGTTTATCTCCGGCTATAAATAGGGATACTGTTGCCTTCTTTTCTTCATTCTCTCAATTCGTCTTTGTGGTAATTTTCTCTTAGAGCAAAAAATCTCTTTCCTTAACATCTATTCTTCGTCTTTTATACTTCCAATTCCCAGTATACTTACTCGTTTTTCTTCTCCTTTTCGAAAACACTCCTCTACTTACTATCACACCAATGGCTTCTTCCACCAATACCGATCCTATTGCCGCTGCTACATCCTCTGAAACCACTGCTCCGATTGACTCTTCTGCTACGGTGAGAAGTATTCCGACGGGGGTAGTCACTCGTAAACGTAAAGGAGAGATTGCTACTTCTTCTGAGGGCGGCGCTACTTCTTCCAAGAAAGCTAAGGTTCCCAAACCAAAGAAGGCGCCTCTTCGTACTTTTGCTAAAGTGGAGAGGGTTCCGAGTATTGCTACTCGTGAACAGGTGCTAGATTTGTTCACTTCAACAAGGGCTTTTCAAAAGAACTTGGTGTTCCAAATTCCGACTAGGGACGAGAGAACATGTTATCCTCCTCCGGGTATGTTGACAGTCTATTTTGCTCAAGTAAAATATGGGTGGCGTTCATTCATGTCCCCTTTCTTTTGTGAGGTTTTTAAAACTTGCAACATCAGCCCGAGTCAAATGGTTCCGAATGGGTTTGCTGCCCTCTGTATTTATGTTTTTTGGTGTCAATTGAATGGGTTGGAGTGTAAGGTAGAGCACTTTCTTTCAATCTTTGATGTGGGGGTGTCGCCCGGGGGGTATCCCTTTTATAATGTTCGTTATCGGGACAACTCGGGGGATTCCACGAAGAGGATCCTGGGGGCGGCAATTACTTCGCATAGTGTTTGGAAAAATACGTATTTTTTTGTGAGGCCCGCACAAGGTGAATGGGATATGCCCTTTGATTGGAGAGAGGGCATAACTCCAGTGCATACATTGGACCCGGAGGTAGTTTTATCTCCCGTGACTTCTCAGCATAAGTTGATGGACTCGGAGGATTTTACAATGTTGTTTGAGACGTCCGGTCTTCATCATGTGGTGTTTACCGATGATGCTGTGGAGAAGCCCTTGTCCCTGTCTCCCAAGGCCAAAAATCTTTTTTGTAAGTTCCTTATTCTCCTCTTTTATTCCTTTTCTGCGTATAATGGTAAATTGTACTTATGTATCCTGACTTTGGGGTGATGCAGAGGAGGTTATGGCCAACTATTACTTGTCGGGTCCGAGTGATCCTACTCCGAGTGGTGTTTCTGATGCGCCAGAGGAGGGTGATCACGAAGAAGAGGAAGTCAATGCTCCCGAGGGCGAGCACACAGTTCCGGAGATGGGGGTCCACGAGGACCACTCTCCTCTGTGCATAGATATGACAGGGGTTATCAGAAGTGCTGTTCCCTTACGCCAGGTAGCCCCTTGGGATTTGTCTTTGGTGCCAGTTTCTAGGTCCAAAACGGGAGATCTACCCGTTTCTGGATCCGATATAGGAAATTCTCCGAGGGCATCCGAAGAAGGGATGGTTCTGAGGGGAGTTGGGGAAGAGACTGTTCAGAAGACTACTGAGGTGGTTGATTTGTCTTCTGATGATCCTTCTCCTGATTCTACTGAACTTACGTCCTCGGAAATGCCTGAATCCGCTTCTCGTGGTGAGTTTTTATGAGTTTTTAACAAAGTTTTTTATATTCTCACTGTAGACTTCCTTCATGCGCTGATGTTTTCCTTCTTGATATAGTGGCTGTGGATAAAGGCAAGGCTCCGATGGTAGAAAAGCCCTCTTTATACGGTACGTGTTCATTACCCATCCTCTTCTACTAATAATGTTTTCTAGTTTCATTCTCTTTCTTACCTTCAGTGATTATCTTTTGTAGAAGAAGAGTTCTTGGCCCAGTTTAATGTTCCCGAGCAGGAGGCCTCACGAGGGGATTCCGAGGATACTCAAGGGGAATTTGACCCTTCTTCCGAGGACAGAGATGTGAAGGAGGGGATCTTGAATTCCCTCATGGGGGAGACTGGTCCATCCGTAGCAGTTGGCGGTTCTCGGGCCATGTTTACAAACTCGGAGGTGATGACTCCAGTACCCGGAGCTACTCTTCCGGGGAGCCGCATTCCAGCATCTTCCTCTGTTCCAGTGACTCTTTCTCCGAGAGGTCACACCTTCCAGGCGCCCATTCCTCCTAGTGGACCTGAGGGGCAATTCTCGTCTCGGACAGTGGGGGAAGCTTATCAGGACATTCTTCAGTTTTTTGCTTCTTCTAGTTCAACACCTGCCGAGGGATATCAATTTCTGTACACCAGTCTTAACTGGTTGGGGCTCATGGTAAGTTTCTCCGTACTAGTCTTCTCGGGATTATATGATGCATTTGTGTTAACTTTTTTCTTATTGATTTCTCCGCAGATTGGAAAGACTCGGGAGGCGGTTACTGCTGTGGAAGAACGTGGTTGGAAAGACATAGAGGAGGTGGAAGTTCTCCGAGCGCAATTAGCACCTCTTTTGGTCTGTGACAAAGAAAGCCAGACGAGGGAGGATGTTCTCCTCACCAAGATTTCTAACTTCGAGTTTGCTCTTCAAGAAGCTGAGAAGGCGAATGAGGGTTTGCACCATAAGTTGAACGCGACTGAGTCTGCTCATAAGAAAATGGAGACATCCGAGAAGGCTGCAACAGCTAAGATAGCTCTTCTGGAGAAGGAAAGAGAGGAGTCCGAGAGGGTTTTCACTGCTCGTATCGCTGCTCTTGAGAGGGCAGTGGCAGAAGGTGGTGAGAGGGAAAGAAGTCTCCAGGAGACGTTAAGACAAGTCACCGATAGGGCTGAGTCAGCCGAGGGAAAGTTGGCAAACTTTCTTTCTCCCGAGGATGTGCAGGCTAAGGTTGATGCAGCAGTTCAATTTGCTCAACAAGAAATCTCAAGGTAGCACTCGGGAGTCTCCGAGACACCTTCTCACGAGCTCTTGACAGGCCACCTTCTGTGGGGTTACTTGGAGTGTGCCACACTGTTCAAGTCTCTGATAAGGCCGGACGTTGACTATTCAAAGTCTTTTGACCTTCGCAAGATGAAGAAGCCAACTCCCGATGACTGTCATTACTTTGTGGGGAGATTTGGAGGTTTACTATCCCCTAAGGATTCTCCCGCGCCTTCTCCGATGTGCTCTGCCAGTAGTCCAAGCCCGAGGGCTAGTGGTTCCGGGGGGGTATTTTCCCCAATTTCTCGCCTTGCTCCGCTGGGTTCTTCTGCCGAGGAGACGACTCCTTCACACCCTTCTACCACGAGGGCATAGTCCTTTCTTTGTAATTTTCATTTCTTGTTTTAAATAAATATCCTTTGTACTTATCATCCTTTCCGAGGGCTCTTTGGCTTCTTAAATAAATAAATATTTTTCCATTTTTCATTTCTCTACCTTTTGTTTTTATTGTTAAAATTTTTAATTAAGAAGGATAATGATAAACCATATAAAATTGCTGACTAAGCTTATCTCCTAAGTAGGAGGTGTTGCTTTGCATGGTTAAGTAAGGTACGTGTCACTTTTAATTAAGAATTTTTTTTGACACGTGTCCCTTACTTTATGCAATATGAATCTAATCCTCTTCTTTTAATCACGAAATAAAGAGTATATATGTATTTAGGCTATATACTAACCTTATGATCATAACTTTATAATCATAACTAGTCTTTGATCTTCTTTCAAGTTTGTCAATAGCTGTGAGCGCGAGAATAGTACTTACCCGAAAAGATGATGCCCCCTTACTATAGAAGAAGTGGTTCAGTTTCATCGTGTGGTTCCTCTCGGGACACCGCTCGGAGTCCTTCTAGACCATCAAGGGTTCCTCCTATTTCTCGTGAGAATTCCTCTCCGAGGGATAACTTATCCGAAAACCAGGCGACACTTGGTGCTAGTTCCTCTTTGGGAGTAGCTCGTAGGCTTTCATCTACAAATTCACGTAGAGTAAATCATGTCAGGGAGATATTCATGGGCAGAGAGCCATATCCTTTGGCAGATGAGTCTTCGGAATTTGATTTGATTCCTATTAATCCATCCAGATTGATAGGTAGGGGACGTGTAGGATCCACTACGAGTACGGAGTGCTAGAACTCGGTAAGATCTCTTTTTGCCGGCTATAACCTAGATATCAAAGAATATGATGTAATAGTGCCTTCCTCGGGCCAGAGAGCTTATGCGCCTCCCTCGGGTTATCTAATTGTTTACAACGAACAAATGCGTTGTGGGTTACGGACGTTTTTCCACCCCTTTTTCCAAATACTCTTTCGGTACTGGCAGGTATGTCCGAGTCAATTAACACCAAGTTCATATAGTCATTTGGTGGGATATGTTCTGCGTTGTGAGCTTTTAAACCTTCCAATGTCCCCTTATCGGGTAGGAACAATATTTGCCCTTCGACCTTGTTCAGAGGGGACTCCCTTCTTTAGCTTGACCTATCGGGACAAGGAAAATACCTTCACTCGTGTATCCAATACCCACTCTTGTAGAGGGGATTGGAGGCGGAGATTTTTCTTTGTCCATCCGAGAGGTCAATCAGCCAGATCGTGGGGGGTACCCATCCGATGGGGTCTGGGATATATTGCTCCTAACGCCGAAACACAAGGTCACGAGAGGGAGGTATTGCTTCACTCAGGGCTTTTTTCTGGTTCCTATGACATATCCGGGCTGCTGGACTTCCCCGAGGCCCTGATTTTAGCGGGTTTACAAGAGGGAGTGGAGGGATGTACTCCTACTTCTCGTCCTCTTCACAATAACTTTTATTTCCGTAAGTTTTACTGATCACTC
Source organism: Linaria vulgaris (assembly GCA_948329865.1). Lineage (NCBI taxonomy): Eukaryota > Viridiplantae > Streptophyta > Magnoliopsida > Lamiales > Plantaginaceae > Linaria > Linaria vulgaris. The sequence goes on along the minus strand of OX415249.1, from coordinate 4,630,925 downwards.
CTTACCTGTTTTATTTGTAAATCTTCTGGGTGTCCTCGGACTGTTGGCATACTGATGTATTTTACAGGCGCAGAAATGGGAGCATTTTCTCTCGGGTCTTCCGATGATGTTTTTCTGGGACGGGCCTTGCACGGTAGTTCTGGATTGTTGGAAGTTGGTGGCTCTGATCCCCTCGTAAAGGAAGTAATAGCTGATATCTCTTCGGAGGAGGAGGAACGGGAGGCATCGCCTATAGCAGCCCCCCCAGTAAACTTTATAATTCCTCTCGGAGAGCCAGATCTTGTAGCGGTTTCTTCCCAAACAGATTCCCACATAACTCCAATGGTGTCACAACCTTTTCCCCGCAATTCTGCCGTGGTGAATGTATTAGAGGAGTATCTTCTCTCCCCTGATACAGAGGACTTGCCACACTTTGAGGGCATCCCGGATCGTGTTCCTGCACCGCCGCCCGAGGGGAATCCCTCCTTAGGGAGATCTTTTCCCCCCGAGGACAGTCAGGATGTTTCTCCTCTCGGATCAGCTGTGGGGTTTTGTCGAAATTTTCTTAGTGGCTTGCTGAATGTGACTGATTGCGGGTTGATAAAAACCCTTCCGGTGTCCGTTCTCCAGGACATAGCTTGTAAAGACCTGTGTGAGGTATTTTATTTATTTTATCTATTCTGTTTACTACTAACCTGTTACCAAGGTCTGAAGGAGTTTGCTTTGTTCTTTGAGCAGATCTATATGGTACTAGATGCCCTCGGATCTTATGGAAGCTCTTCTTCTGACCCTGGTTTAGTGTACCTTCGTCGGGATGAGTTGGAGCAAGGTCTCTTAGAAGCTCAAACGGAGATAGCTCAATTGAAGGAAGTTCATGAGTCCACCCAGGAAATCCACAACAATGTGTTGCAATCCGAGAGGGATAAGGCGTGGGACTTAGAACGCCGACTGGTGCTAGAAAGAGCTCGTGTATTGAATTTAGAGAGGAGAATAGGAGAGTTGCATGACCAAATGAGGTCCTCGGAAGAGCAATTGATGCAGGCCCTGAAGGAGAGAGATGCCCTAAATCAGCAAATACTAGGGACTACTCGTACCCAAGCAGTGGCATTGGTTATGGCCCGCGTCCAAGCAGTGTTGGAAGTGGTGGGTCCATCCAGCTTTCGTGAGTCTCTTCAAGATGAGATGCGCGATTTGGTCCATATAGGCTATCAATTGTGTCGAGATGCTGTACAGTCTTTGCCAGAGTTTCCCCCAGGCTTGCTAATTCCGACACTTAACATCCGTCAAGTTTTCGAGGAGTTTCCCTCTTCACCTGTTACGGATCCTTCAGTTCCGACTGTGTTTGTTGATGATCCCCTTTCCCTTTCCGATGAGCAGCGCCGACGACTTATTCGAGAAGGAAAGCGCCCTATGGGAGGGGTTTAACTCGTGGAGGGATATTATGCAGTTTAGTTCATAGTACGAGGGGCTTTTTTGTTGGGTTGCTAAGATGACTCATATGTAGAGTTATCCTTTTGTCAAGCAACTCTATTTTCTTTTGTAATAAAACCCTTCGTATATGAATAACTTTTCTTATTCAAGCATGACTATTACATTAAGCATAATATTTTCTAAGGTTGATAGGTTGCCGGCCCTATAATTTCCACTATCTTATAGGGTCCTTCCCATCGTGGATCTAGCTTGCCTACATTCTTGGAAGCCCCTACTCGTTTCATCACTAGATCTCCAAATTGAAAGGCTCGGGGCTTTACCTTGGCATTGTAATATCGCGACATCCGAGCCTTGTACTCTTCCACTCGGAGGGCTACTCGGACTCTCTTTTCCTCGAGCAAATCAAGGACGAGGGCCAGATTCGAGTTGTTGGTTACTTCCTCGTATTTCTTAACTCGCCAACTTTTTATTGAGACCTCCAAGGGCAAGACAGCTTCACATCCGTAGGATAGACTGAAAGGAGTTTTGCCCATAGCGGTGCTTGGCGTGGTCCGATAGGCCCATAGTATACCGGGTATTTCCTCAACCCACTTGGCTTTATGTCAATCAAGTCGGGCTTTCATGTTTTTCAAAAGGGTTCTGTTGGTCCTTTCAACTTGACCGTTTGCTTGGGGGTATCCCACCGAAGCAAAACGGTGTTTTATTTCCCAATGATCACACCATTTTTGTAACCCTTGGTCCGTAAATTGCAGACCATTGTCACTTACCAAGCTCCGTGGGACACCAAAGCGACAGATGATATTTCTCCAGAGAAAATTGATAACAGCGCCTGCGGTTATCCTAGCCAGGGATTCCGCTTCCACCCACTTGGTGAAATAGTCAATAGCTACCAGTAGAAATTTCTTTTGACTGGAATCAGGAATGAGAGGTCCAAGTATGTCAATACCCCATTTGGAGAACGGGCAAGGATTAAGATGGGGTTCCCACGGGGCCGCGGGTTGATGAATCCGAGGGGTGTAAGCTTGGCACGATTTACACTTTTTGGCATGGCTTTTGCTGTCTTTAGCCATCGTGGGCCAGTAGTAGCCTTGCCAAATCAAGCGCCCGACCATGCTTTTGCCGCTAGTATGGCTCCCGCATATCCCCTCGTGAGTTTTCGCTAAAGCCAGTTGGGCTTCTTCTTCATTAAGGCATCGAGCATGAGGACACGAGTACGTCCTTCGAAAAAGTATTCCATCTTTAAGGAAATACCGAATGGTTTTTCTGAATATCATCCGCTGGATATTCTTATCCGAGGAGTATCCCTCAGGATCCTGTAGATAGGCCTTAATAGGAGTCACCCAACTAGATGAAGGATCTGAGATGGCATTCACCTCTCTGCTTTCCTTTTTTTCAGACTCGTTAACATGAAGTAGGGTAATCCTCCGAGTGTGTACGGCGGCTGTTTGAGTGGCCATTTTGGATAAGGCATCCGCCTCTTGGTTTTCTTTTCGGGGAATCTGAACTATATCATATTCCTCGAACCACTCGGACCTGTGACGGACCACTCGGAGGTACTCTTGCATTCTTTCTTCTTTTGCTTCGTAGGATCCTTTGACTTGTTGGACAATCAATTGAGAATCACTATGGAGGAGTATTCTTTTCATTCCTCCTTCCTTTGCTAGCCTCATACCGATAAGGAGAGCTTCATACTCAGCTTCATTATTAGAGAGGGGATAATCTATTCTGATTGCAAAATGAAGCCTTTCATCCTCCCCTTCTTGGTTTACGAAAAGTATTCCCCCCCCCCCCCCCCCCCCGTGTGTGCTCACCGAGGACCCATCTACATAGGCATACCACAATGGTTCTTTCCCCTCGGATCCTATGCCCGTGAGTTCCATTACAAAGTCCGCCAGGACTTGTGCCTTGATGGAGGGTCTTGGAGCATAAGAAATGTCATACTCGGTGAGTTCCACGGCCCATTTTATTAACCTCCCCGATGATTCGGGTTTATTAAGAATGGTCCTTAGGGGGTACTTTGTTAGCACTGTAATTGGATGGGAAAGGAAGTAGGGGCGCAGCTTGCGGGCCGTAGTAACCAATGCTAGGACAAGTTTTTCAGTTAGGGTATACCTGGTCTCGGCTCCGAGGAGGGTTTTGCTGACGTAATATACCGGACGATGTTCTCCATCTTGCTCCTTGACCAACACGGCACTGATAGCCTCTTCTCCGACCGATAAATATAGAAATAGCTCCTCCTGAGGTAAAGGTTTTACCAGCAAGGGTGGTTGCAACATGTACCTTTTCAGTTCTCCGAGGGCTTCCTCGCACTGGGGGGTCCATTGAAATTCTTTGACATTTTGAAGTATTTTGAATAAGGGAAGCCCTTTCTCCGCTGACTTGGAGACGAAACGACTCAGTGATGCCATTCTACCAGTTAGCTTTTGAACATCTTTTACTGTCTTCGGGGTAGGTAACCCCATGATGGCCTCTGCTTTCTCGAGGTTTACTTCTATTCCCTTCTCCGTAACCATAAACCCTAAAAATTTACCTCCTCGGATGCCAAAAGAGCATTTCCTAGGGTTAACTTTCATGCCAAAGTTATCCATAATGACCAATGCTTTCCTTAAATCTTCGGGATGCTCCTCAGCAGTGCTACTTTTGACTACCGTGTCGTCCACATAAACTTCCACTGATTTTCCAATAAGTCCTGCGAACATAAGACTTACTAACCTTTGGTAGGTAGCGCCAACGTTTTTTAGCCCGAAGGGCATGACTAGGTAACAAAAGGTGCCTGCATCCGTAATGAAGCTGGTTTTATCCTGATCTACCGCAGCCATTGGGATTTGATTGTATCCCTGATCTCCATCTAAGGTTAACAATAGTGCACATCCAGCGGTTGAATCAACTAACTGATCTATGCTCGGTAAAGGATAACAGTCCTTCGGGCATGCTTCATTAAGATTAGGAAAGTCTACGCACATTCGCCATCTCCCTCCATGCTTGGGGACTAATACGACATTAGCTAACCACTCGGGATAGATAACTTCCCGAATTTGCTTCAAGTTGAGAAGGCGTTGTATTTCCGAGCGAATAATTTTATTACGCTCGGGCCCCATATTCCTTTTCTTTTGTTGAACAGGTTTAGCTCCGGGCTTTACATTAAGAAAATGTTGGCATACCTTGTTGCTAATTCTCCCGGGCGGTCCTCCTTCCCATGCAAATAGATGGTGGAATTGCTTGAGGAGGGAAATCAGTTGAGCCTCTATGGTTGATGTCATGTGAGTACCCATTTTGATAACCTTCTCAGGGCTTCCTTCCACCAATTCTACCATCTTTAATTCTTCCACAGGTTGAACTCGTGTTTCTTCGGTTTTGCATTTTTTATTGTTTCCGAGGGTAGGCTCGTCCTCTTCCGAGGGGATGGCATTCATGCAATATTCCCTGGCTTTAGATTGACTTCCTCGGACCTCTCCGATTCCCGAGGGGGTAGGGAATTTTATCTTAAGATGCAAGGTAGAAGGGATAGCTTCAAAGGCTCGAATGGATGGTCTCCCACAAATGGCATTATATGTCCTTGAAGAAGCCTCCACAACCCAAAATTTGATGGGCTCCGTTCTCCGAAGGGCTCCCTTTCCCCATGACATTGGAAGAGTCACAGTTTCGAGGGTGTGACACGTTTCCCTAGAGAATCCTACCAAGGGAACTTCAGCGGTTTCCAATTTTTCTTGTTTCGACTCCATAGAAAGGTAAGTAGGCAAAAAGAGTACATCCACAGAGCTGCCTGTGTCTATTAGGATCCGTTGGGTTTCATACCCATAGACAACAGCTGAAATAACTAACAGGTCTTCATGGGGGTATATTATACCTGTGAGGTCCTCGGGACCAAAGGTGATGTCAGGCAGCTTTGACTCTTGGACCGAGCAAACTGGGAATCCTTGCTCTACTCGTCTGGCTTCTTTCAAGTATTTCTTCTTTTTACTTTGGGGTGTCATTGAAATCTCACCTCCTTCAATCATGTTGATGGTTCATCCTGACGGGGGGTTGTGTTTATATGAGTTCGGTGGAGGAGGCAAACTCCGATACCCCATGGTCCGTTCTCGGGAGTTTTCCCGACGGTCTTTGTTTCTCTCTTGGGGTCGTGGTCGTCCAACTATCCTTTCCCGTGACCTCCGACTAAAGGTCATTTCTCGTGACCTCCGACTGGGTGTCCTTTCCTCTTCTTCTTCCTCTTCTTCTCTTCGTGACCTCTTCCATATGTTGGTCTTGGGCTCCCCGAGATTATTTTCCTTGAGGTAATTCTTCAAGTATCCTATTTCTAAGAGACGAAGTACTTCCCTACGAAGGGTGGTACATTCTTCAGTGGTGTGTCCGTATGTTTTATGGTATTTGCAGTATTTACCCGTGTCCTTATCTCGGTTAGGGAACTTAACCGGTACGGGCCAGTGAAATTCATTGCTACCTCTCATTATATTGAGCACTTCCGGGGGAGTGATGGTCATGGGAGGTAAGGGCACGGGTCGTAGGAATTTCTTAACCACCCCGCCCTCGTCTTTACGCGGAGGAGGTTTTCCCTCTTTACCCTTTTCTTTAGTCTTTGCTTCTCTTTCTGCGCGCTCTAGGTGCTCGTTATCCTCCTGCTCCATTTGCTTCTTCGTTCCTTCCGCCTCTTCCATCAAAATGTAGACTTCTGCTTTTTGCATAAGTTCATTCATGTCCGTAACACGATTGCCCATAAGGTATCTGAAGAAATCTCCCGTTCGAAGTCCTTGATTCAATATGTCCGCCATGATGGTCGGACTAATGTTGGGAACATCTAATGCTTCATCCGTGAAACACTTTATATACCCTCGCAGGGGTTCATCCTTTTTCTATTTAACGGTGAATAGATGTGTGGCGGACTTGGGGTATCTTCGATTACAAGCAAACTAGCGTACAAACAAATGAGATAATCAGTCAAAGCTCGTAATGGAACTAGGTGGAAGATGAGTAAACCACGCCTGAGCCCGTCCTCCGAGGGCGACAGGAAACACGCGGCATAACACATGGTCAGGAGCAGAAGATAGGTCCATTCCGACCAGATATTGATGGATATGGTCTTGTGGATCCCTCCTATCAGCTTCTCCGGTATATAGCGGGATGTTGATGGGTCGCATCCCCGGGGGGGATAGAAGCTAAAGCAATTTCGGGTATAAAATGAGAGGTCTTGAATGTGGGATCCTCCTCGGGGGCCATAGTTTTCTTGAGGTCACCCAATTCTTTTCGTAAGTCGTCCATCATTCCCCACAAGGAGTGTTCAACATCTCCTTGATACTCCGAGGGGTGGAAAATTTCCCCCTGGCCCCTTTCTTGGGTCCTTTCAGAATAAACATACCTTCGGGGCATTTGTCGGGGTTCTTGATGCCAAGGGATTGAGTTTGGGTTCCGCACCGCTTGAGGGGTATCCCTCTCCGAAGGGAAATTTCTGTCCTCGGAGGATATTGAGGACATGTTTCCGAGAGGTTCCCTCCTCCGGGGTGCCCATGTGGCATCTACAAGTCTTTCGTAGACAGACCGGGGAATATTAATAAAATCTCTCGTACCTGATTCATAATTGGACAGAGTTTCTTCCGAGTCACTGTAATGGATTGGAAGGTTTTCACTTTCGAAGAGATCATCCATATCAGCCGATGTTTGCTGAATTCTCTCGAAGACAGATATTATGGCGTTCCCACAGACGGTGCCACTTTGTTAACGGGTTTAGAATTATTCCCTATTTAACGAAAGATATTTATATTGGGTCGGAACGCCCTGTCCGTGATTCAGAAACAATCGCAGGTGGAAATAACTGGAAAATAACTAGAACTACAAGAAAGTTTCCTTCCTTTATTCACTGAACTTTTCCTCATCTTTGTGTACTAATAGTAAGTTGTACTAAGTTGGACTTAGTTATCCGTCTTCTGTTGATCACCTCCCTTTATATAGACTTTGATAAGGGCAGGTGTCATTGTGAATGTGCTTAAGTAAAGACAGGTGTCGTTTCATTGATACAGGTGTAAGAATTAGGATAAGATTTATCTCTTGATCTACTGGATGCTGACTAGATCCGATTTTGTACTTTCTGATGGCTTCGAGGATCTCCAATGGATGATTATTTTGGGGACGTTATTCTTCCGAGGGCTAGGCTTTTGTTGACACATAATAAGAATGCTCGTGTGAAAGTAAGGACTGTTGTATATGCCTTCCGATGGGCTTTATCTCCCTTTCTTGACTCGGGTTTACTCTTTTTCCGATGCCGCGTTGATATCTGTTTTTTACTCACCCTTTGACTTTCCAAGAGACGCTTATGTTCCTCCTCGTGTGCTTATTTATGCCTTTGTTAGGTTAGTAACCGAGAAGTAGAGCAACATCCGAGGGGTTCTCCTTATTAGGAGTAGGTACATCTCATCGGAAGTACTCGTGACAACTGTATTGTCCATTTATTGATTTTCCGAGTAGGATTAACCTTCTTCTTTTCCCCTTTTTTTATTTTTATGGTTAACAATGTTCTTAACAAAATTAACAGTCTTATGTGTTTATGTAGATGACATAATCATAAAAGGAAATGACGTCTCTGAGATCAACTCCATGAAAGACTGTATAAGCACTAAATTCACCATCAAAGACCTTGAAAATCGCAAGTATATCCTTGGAAACCTAACGTATATCCTTGGAATTAAGATAGCAAGGAGAAAATCAAGCACCAGTCTATGAAAAATGAAGTATGCTCTTGATATTCTAAATGAAGCTAGATTTATAGGTTGCAAACCTTGCTCAATACCTATTGACTCAACAACCAAGCTTGTGAGTGTTGATTCAGACTACCTAAAAGATCCAATAATATATAGAATTGACAATCACTACACCAGATCTCAACTTCAGTATCCAATGCCTCACACAATACATGCCAAAGACAACCTCTTCTCGTTTAGTTGCAACTCACAAAGTACTAAGGTACATTAAAGGATACTCTAGCCAAGGTCTACTTTATCCATCTAATTCAGACATTCAGCTGAAAGCCTTCTCAGGCATGACTCAACAGGTTGCCCTAAAACCAGACGTAGTATCATTGGATTTGCAGTGTACTTGGGGAGCTCCTATTACACATAGAATTGTTTGATTTCATAATAGCAACAATAATGGAGTAATTCACAAGACACAAAAAAGGATAAATATTGAAAGATCATTGGACATAGTTTGTTTACTGAGTTCATCTACGACTACCCATAGGGGCGATGCAAGCCAAGATTTTTACTATGATGACGATGAGAGATTAGAAAATAAGATACAACAATTGTCTATGATATATCTAGAACAATATCTCGTAGCGTATCTCACGTCTCAACTGTATTATTTCTTATTTTTAATCTCTCACACTCTTTCTTTTGGAGTCTATTCAATCACCCTCTAGGTCACAAGCCCCACTCCTCATATAGATAGCGTCTGAGTTGAGCCAAAAACTATTTCCTTTTGGAGGCCACGCGACATGCACGCGAGTTGTGCAACCCCATACAACAACGCCTAGGTAGTACGATTCGTGCGACCTTCTGGTCGCAACCACGATAGGGGTCGCACCTTCTACTTGTGTAGTGCGACCAACACTTCCACGTGGTGCTACATGTGTTGCGTTCTTTCTCTAAGTTAATGTTGAAATGCCGTCTTCACCATCATGCCCTCTAATACGTGTGATCTACTATGATACAATAGTAATACAACCACAAACATTCACAAGTGCACGAGCCAAGTAATAATAAAATAGTAAGTAAAGTTACTAACCAAGTATCATATCCTTCAAAGTATGTATATTACTTAAGAAATTGGATTTTTCCAACTAAATGAAACGTGTTACTTTGGTTGAGTGAAAATTGAAAGAACAATCATAAACTAAAGCTATAACTATTGAAAGTAAAGACAAAGCCAAAATTGAATTGATTGATTGGTTGATTTGGTTGTAAAACAGATTAAGAAAAAATATCTATGAATTGGATTTCATTAATCTCGAATACATGTATTTCATAGACAAAATACCAATGACTCTATGTAAGCCTTCTTTCTATCAGCTATTGTTTTGTTCTTGAGTTCACATGATAAATTAGGTGCAGTCTTGCATCACATAAAGAACCTCCATCTCCTAATGATGTCATGCCGTTAGGCCTTTTGCCTCTCCAGAAGTTCACCTTATCAAGGATCTATATAGAGTTTTAGAAGATAGCTAGATTTTGTCCACTTAAACTAGATTCCTCGGTACACCCTAGTGCAGAAGGTCTAGAGATTTATTTGTTTGATCAACTATGCAAGTGTTGCCTTAACAACCTCCGACGCATAATTTAACATAATACTAGGTAATTCAACATCACTATGTTGATTCAAGAAACACGTGTGCCAAATACACCAAGTAGCCTAAGTAACAAATTAAACCCAACAAAACAAAGTCTTAATATAAATATTCAAAACATAGGTTCAACGTGCATTCCTTGAAATAACTGCATCATATCCCAGACACTGGGAGAATTAGCTATTCATGATCAATATTTCACAATAATAATTCATAACAGAGTAATCTAATAAAGGAAAGGAAAGATTAAACTCATGATCTCTATAAAACGTAGATCTGTCTTTATTTGACTTCTCTTTTGCTTAACTCCAGATGATCTTGTGCTTGGATTGATCATCTTTCTCCTCTAACTTTGATCGAAATGCTTCAAACGGTGGAATTTGATGTGGAATAGTGATAGAAAATGATGATATGTGTTTTTGAAATGTGTTGCGATGCCCTAGCTACTGAACGTCTTCCTCTATTTATAATTTTAGGCCCATAAAGTGTAGACTTAGGGTTTTTTTTTTCACAGCCACAAAACATCTTGTCGCGCGGGTCTTTGAACACCTAGCATGGTCGCGCGGGCCACACTACATAGGACGTGTGAGTTACACTGATCAATGTGTTATCGTACGTGTCACTGGCTCAACTATGCGGGTCGTGCAGTTTGTTTTGTTGTCACGCTGCTTCCTGCTGTCTATTGCACATTGCTGAGTTGTGGTGTGGATCTTATTGCTGACTTTGCTCTCATACTCCTTCTGTTTCTTTATTTCGTTTCATTCTCATTTTCCCTCTTAAATGTCCTATTTTTGTGTGACTAAACTAAAACTTTAAAATGATAAAATAATACTAAAACCAACAAAAATGATACAATGTGTAAACAAAAGTAAAAGAAAACGGGTACTTAAATCACGAATAAATGCTCATCACCCTACGTCCTCCAGGCTTCACTAACCTAACAATCTCCCACTTAGATACTAAACCCACTATCGCACTTCAACACTAAAATCATCATCCTCATAGTCAATACATCAAGCTCTGGCAACGCCAATCCTCGAACTTCTTCAAGCTTCAATGCTCATTGAAGCCACTTCCAACTTCACTTCAGGCAACCACCCTAGTCAGCAAATCCTCAAACTCCCAGTGGTTTGATTCCTTGCTCATGTGACAATGTTCACATTGCCACAAACGTGCATCACTTTCACCTACACGACTGATGAAACTATTTTATGCAATAGATGTATTGTTGACGTAGTGCAACCATTGCCAATACATGGTGGGGATGGGTCATGGGGGTTAGTTATCTCCCATATTCTAGGAAAAATTAAATTTGTATCTGATCTATACGGTTGGTTGCACCATATAAACAATACAACATATGTATAAAATAATTTTTCCCATGACCAATGCCATCTTGGGCAACATTGGTCAAGTAAAGAGTTCTCTACTTCATTCATCGTCCATCGAGCACAAACCACGACTCTTCTTATCTCTCTTAACACCTGAGTCAAAGGATAAATGGTAATATTCATCATCCAGTTGCGCCAAATTAATTAGGTTTCTCTTCTAACCTGAAATATGTATCACTCCACGTAGCAACCATACAATTCAATTTAGCATCCAAATACTAACATCTCATTTCCTTGCAATTCTCAAAGGTGCGTCATTAGCAAGACGAAACCCTCCAAATTAACCAAAAATTATTCTCCATTATATCACGGTCAGGGCAAGAATGATACGATGATCCAAAATCCAAAAACCCACGACTTCGATAGACTGCATACACTCAAGGCTAGTGCATCACTAATCTCGTTCGGAGCTAAGTTCGTTGAGTTGACATCATCATTTTTCTTCTTTGGTTTTATTACAATGCTTCATTTAATGACCAAACTTTCCACAGATCCAACACTTTATGAAATTACTTCATTAACTTCGATCTGCATTTATCTCCCGTACTAAAAATTGATCTAGATGTGTTACCAAAGATGCATGATTCTGTCTAGCGAGTCTCCACACTAACATCAAATCTCGCACTTAATAAAATTTCAGCTTCATCTTTTTCACAGAGGCACTAACACCAGTTATTATACCTCTACAACTCTCAGGCAAAGAAGACAACATAATTAGGCCTCCTAACTCATCATGGAAATCAATATTCACCGAGCTCAATTGAGACGTTATCATATTGAACTCATTCGGATGATTATAAACTATCGAATTTTTTGACATCGCCAGGGCACACGCGACTTGATTCATCCCTTCTCCCGAGCGGTGCAACCAACACTTATACACGGTGTTACGTGTGCTGCGTCCTTCCTCCGAGCTGGTGTTGAACCGTCGTCTTCACCATCAGGCCCTCCACCCGCATTGTTCAAGCTCCACAAACCTAACAGCTCCCTGATTTCTTGAAAAAATCAAGAGACAATCCACGGTTAGTCCCTCCTCAACACGTGATGAATTCTGCGTTCTAGCATCCATCACATGTGAAATAATCTCGTTAACACACTTTCCTACAAAACTCAAGATTCCATCTTCAAATATTCCATTGTTAGTAATAAAGGAGCATCTTGCATTGCCAATAATCCTATACATCACAAGCGTACGAAGCATGTTTAAATTGAATGTCATTTTGTAAGAAAAAAAGTGCACTTTCAAGAAATTAAAATTGTTTATGCGTCCAATGTACATCTAGTTGAGGACATCCTCACTAAGCCATTATCGTTATAGCAGTTCAACATGATGAAATACAAGTTAGGCATTCACAATACTTATGTCCAACTTGTTTTCATAATTCAGTTAATTGGTTCATTAACCTTCCACTTATAGTAAATTTTGTTAGTGTATTTGTTAATTAGATTAGTTAGTAATTGAACTCTCTATTTGGTGGAGAGATACACAGTCGTTGGAACCAGTGTTTTCAGACTTGGCCCGGTTAGACTAATGGATAGTGGGTCAACGGGTCGAATCGCTCGGACCACTAGTTGGACTGGTTTGTTGACTTTAGTCAACATTCAATTAAAGATATAATAATAAAACTTTATTGTATAAAAAAATTATAAGATTGTGAGAAATATTTTAATTTTTAAGTCACTGATATTTTGTTATATTATAAGAAAGATAAGAATATGGCTATCACACTATTAGGACTTGAACACCTGACCTCCAACAAAATAAGTTCTTGGAAAGTAGTGGAAACCATTGAGCAATCCAACAATATAATAAATAATCCAACAAATTATATATTAAATACAAGCTAAAAGATTATTTTAGATTTTTAAATATTGGTCAACCGTATCAAAAAATTCAATACAAGAACAATAATATGTGAGACTAAGATCCGATAACAACTCTTATGTTGCAAGAATTATTTAGCATAGCAAACCTTTGTGTTTTCACAAAATCTTGGATTCCCACATCTCTCATGATGCTAGAAAACATAAACCATAAAAAGATTTGAAAACCAAGTGTCCAATCAAAGGTAAAACTAAAAGTGCAGTGATTTTTCATTTTATTTGGCACAACCTTTGTTTTCTTAATTTATAAGTTTAATCGCCATCATAATTCAAGTATTTATCACACACATAAATTTAACATGATATAGTATTAGTTATAATTAGGTTATTATGATTTATAATCATGAATTGACATTCTTGTGATCTTATTTATAGCATTTAAATGGTAGATTTATCATGTTTAACATACTATTTTCATAATAAGTCTTACAAGATTATTCTTGCACCACTTCATGACCTAACCATCAAATAAGATTATTTATCATTCCTTATCACATGTTTTGATAAATCTCTCATGTTTATATCTTTATATTTAAGTTACAAAACAAGTATATGCATTTTTAAACTTACTATGTAAAATAAAGTAATAAATGACTAAGTTATACCTTTCAATGTGTTACTTCGTGTGATACTTATTTGGTGTGTGGTTATTAAAAGTTTGGAATTGATTAAAGACTAGAAATATGAGTTTTCCTAGAGTTAGTTAAGTAATATGTATTTCTTGAAATTCATCATCTAAGATTTTTCATGTTTAGTATAATGACATAGATTAAGTTTATGTTTTATTTATTAAGATTTACATTGTAACTAGCATTCTCAACAAGAACGTTCTCAATTTCACCAACATGCGAATTGAACAAAAACTGCTAATATTTGTTGTGGTGAATTATAAATTTAATTGATTAATATTATTTAAATTTGTTAAAGGTTTGACGAACTAATCAACGCCATCAAGGTTCCCCGTACGAGTTAAGGTGATGTTCCATTTCTGATTTGTTTTAGCCCCATTTGGCATCCAACCCTGAGAAACTTGGACAGAAAAGTCACTACTCCATTACCAAATCTCGAACAACCTATATTTTATCATAATCTTGTTTGGCATCTCATCTCATAACATGATTTTCTTACTTATCGTTAAGTCATATTCAATCATTTATTATTTATCATATCTATTCATAATCATGATAATTCTCCAATATTATAATCTCATCTGTTGGTTCTTGAATTGTGCAAAGAGGAACGAACTATGTTCGGAATATGTAGCTCAAGGAGCAACGGATATTATCCGGTTTACTTGCTTGTTTGTTTATTTGTTATATCCATTGGACGCCTTAGAGAAGTTGGGCCCAGGGATTGAGTCGAGTTACTGTCGGACAGTAAAGACTATCGGTTTAAGTTGGGCGCATCTATCTAGGCGCCACTTGCTGTCAAGAGTTGGCTGTAACTCGCGTGCTAGATCGGCATGTACTCGAGCATGTCTCATGATTGTTTCCAAGGTCGCTCCTCGTCGGGAGGTATAAGGTAGAGTATTAGAAGTCATCAAGCTGGATTTATTTATTGTTAAGCACAAGTTCATTAACTATTCTATTAAAACTCCAGTACCATTGCTACATCAAATTGTCTAGTTGAACTCTTTCTACTGGTATGATCACCCGTCGAAATGTATCTAGTAGATCACAGTTAATTATTGCACTACCAGTTCTTTATATGAATCTCACTAAGTCATTACAGACTTATTTGTCATTTCTTCTGTCCATTCGTCATGATAAAATCAACATGGCGGCATGGACCAAGTGAATAATTTCTAAAAGGGAGAATACCCTTGACTTTCTGAATTTCTAAAGATATTCCAATGTTCGTTGAAACAGCAAAGAGGATTTTCACTTATTCATTACAATAAAATGGAGCATTGCCTACTGCGATCATAGGTGTTAGCTTTTGTATTTTTATTGGCTTTAAAAATTACGTCTACGATGGTATTTTATTTAGCCTAAAAATAAAAGAAAAAATTAAGTTGACCAGGGCCTATGGCATTATGGTGGATGTGGATCAATGCCTACGAAAGTCCCCGTAGGCATTGATCAACGACAACAACGACTTTCGTAGGTATTGATCAATGACCCAACACTTTGGTAAAAAACAAAGTGAAAATTAAAATATTCATTTTTGCTCTTGATAATTAAAAATGTTTGTATATATATATATATATATATATATATATATATATATTGTTAAGGGCTATGACCACTCATCGTCACCCTTGACAATTTTCTACGAAATTTTTCGTAGATAATTCCCTATTTCCCCGATAATATATCTTATTTTATTCATTTTAAAGAGAAAAAGGATATTAATCAAAAGTTTTAAAATAACTCCAATTTTCATTTTTTCTTTCACCAAAAACTTTGAAACTATCAATAGGTGTGTTTCTTAAAATTTCATCAAAAACGAAGTTACGAAAGATTATATTAAAACTTAATGGAAAAAAATGAAATTAATATAAAGATACACAACAACATCAATTCCAAATTTTCTTTAACCAAAATTTTCAAAACTATTAATAGGTGTGTCTTCGAATATCAATAAAAAAAGTAACGAAAAATGATAAATAAATTTTAAAGGGAGAAATGAAATTAATTAAAAATAACAAACAACCCCGATTCTATTTTTTTTTTCACCTAAAACTTCAAAACTATCAATAAGTGTGTTTCTTTGGAATTTCTACAAAAACAAAGTTACGAAAGACTATAAATAAACTTTAAAGAGAAAAAATAAAAGTTAATTAAATGTTACAAACAACCCTGATTCTATTTCACCAAAAACTTCTAAACTATTACTAGGTGTGTTCCTTTAAATTTCGTCAAAAACACAGATACGAAAGGCGAGAACAAATTTGAGGAAGAAAAATGAAATTAATTGTAAAACAACCCGATACTATTTTTTCTTTCATGAAAAACTTCAAAACTATTAATGTATGCGCTTCTTCGAATTTCATCACAAACGGAGTTATGAAAGACGGTAAACAACCTTTGAGGAGATAAATGAAATTAATTAAAAGTTGTAAAACAACCTCGGTTGCCATTTTTTCCACCAAAAACTTCAAAACTATTAATGTGTGTGTTTCTTCAAATTTCATAAAAAATAGAGTTACGAAAGACGATAAACGGACTTTTAGGTAAAAAAATAAAATTAATCAGAAGTTGTAAAACAACATTGAGAAAAATAAAATTAATCGCCTTTGGTTATTACCTGCATAATTTTCTTTAGGGAGTGACAACCATGTGAAATAAAATAAAAATAAAAGCAAAAAATTGATCGTGGTCATTGCCACACGGATATTTGCATGGACGATAACTATTGCATATGGATCTCTCCGTAGCCAATGTCATTCTATATATACCATACTCCTCCATTATTATACTCATTTCTTTGCGCCCGTCAAATCCATCGCCCACAATTATTTATCTCATTCAAATCTTCAACCACCCTATAATTAAACCCTTTCCCATTTAAAACTTCATATTTACTATTGTTAACTTCAACCAATTAATAAATATTCACCTTAAATATTCACCTTTTATTTATTATTTAAACAATTTGCTTTACTAATATAACATTTTATGTTTCAAAAAAAACTAGTTTATATCATGTTTTGAAAATTGTATAAAATTTCAGAAAATAGTTAATAACCCTAAACCTTTAAGAAAAATCTTTTAAAAAACTGAAATCTAAATATTATTGGTGACGGAAAGTATTTACGCATAAGAATATTATAGGCGACGAAATGTTTTTGTCGCCATTAATATATATATTTATTAAAAAAGACCCTGAAATTGTTTAGAAAAAAAATGCATAAGCGAAGGAACATTACCAATAACCTTTAGCGACGAAAACGAAATTGTCTATAAGGGCATTTTTCGTCTTTTCACCATTGCCTACGAAATATTATAGGTAATGATCATTGGCGACGGCTTCCAGTAGGCAATAGTCATTGCCTACGAGGCTTTCTGCAACTCTCAAAAATTAGGAAGGAAATAAATTTATACTTTAGTCCTTGAACTTTTGAAAATTTCTAGTTTTGATCCAAAATGTTTAAAACAATTTGCATTTTAGTCCCTAAACTTAAAAATTAGTCTTTTATTATTTATATAGGTCACTAATCCTAAAACATATATTTCAATTTCAAATCTTAACCAAGATGATCGAATTATCAAGAAAAATTACATAAATAAATATGTATGTCACAAAGAAATCTAATTATACCTATTTGAATTTTAATTATAAATAATTGAGGGACTTGATATGCAATTAACTAATTGATGAGGTAAGTCATGACATCCTTAAAGTATGATTAAAAAAAAATTGGGAATTATTATAAAATAATCAAGGTGGGTCCTAAATAAGTATAATTAAACTACTATTTTTGCTAATAAATACTCACCCTTCTTCACCATTGTTTACAGCCCAAAATAATCCGATTCTGCAAAAGTAAGTAGCAACAAAAGTTGTTCCTTTTTGTGCTTTCGTTCGAAAAATAATTTTTTCATATTTTTTTCTTGCCATTTTCTATCCAAAAAGACGCCAAAACTTTTACTGCGCTTGAAATACCGATTCTGCACATTAGAAAAATCATATCAAATAGTAGAAACATTATTTTGCTTCCAGTTTTCGGCTGCATACTCTCCTTGGTGTCTTCATCTTTTGTATTAAGACATCTTTCTCAAATAATATGATCTAGGAGGGCATAATCCATAAACCATAAAATGCTGCCAGGAAATCCGATAGCAACTCTTATGTTGCAAGAATTATTTAGCATAGAAAACCTTTGTGTTTTCACAAAATCTTGGATTTCCACATCTCTCATGATGCTAGAAACCATAATTCATAAAACGATTTGAAACCCAAGTTCATTTGGATGTCCGATCAATGGTAAAACAAAAACTGCAGTGATTTTTCAGTTTATTTGGCACAACCTTTGTTTTCTTAATTTATAAGGTTAATCGCCATCATAATTCAAATATTTATCACACACATAAATTTAACATGATATAGTATTAGTTATAATTTGGTTATTATGATTTATAATCATGAATTGACATTTTTGTGATCTTATTTATAGCATTTAAATGGTAGATTTATCATATTTAACATACTATTTTCATAAGTCATACAAGATTATTCTTACCACTTCATGACCTAGCCATCAAATAAGATTATTTATCATTCCTTATTACATATTTTGATAAATCTCTCATGTTTATATCTTTATATTTAAGTTATAAAACAAGTATATGCATTTTTATACTTACTATGTAAAATAAAGTAATAAATGACTAAGTTATTCCTTTCAAGGTGTTACTTCGTATGATACTTATTTGGTGCGTGGTGATTAAAAGTTTGGAATTGATTAAAGACTAAAAATATGATTTTTCCTAGAGTTAGTTAAGTAATATGTATTTCTTTAAATTCATCATCTAAGATTTTCATGTTATTCTTAACAAGAACGTTATCAATTTCACCAACATGAGAATTGAACAAAAAATGCTAATATTTGTTGTGGTGAATTATAAATCCAGTTGATTATTATTATTATTTAAATTTATTAAAGGTTTGACGAACTAATCAACGTCATCAAGGTTCCCCGTACGAGTTAAGGTGATGTTCCATTTCTGATTTGTTTTAGCCCCGTTTGGCATCCGGCCCTCAGAAATTTGGACAGAAAAGTCACTAATCCATTACCAAACATCAAACAACCTATATTTCATCATAATCTTGTTTGGCATCTCATCTTATAACATGATTTTCTTACTCATCGTTAAATCATATTCAATCATTTATTATTTATCATATCTATTCATAATCATGATAATTCTACAATATTATAATCTCATCTACTGGTTCTTGAATTGTGCAAAGAGCAACAAACTATGTTCAGTAAGTCAAAATTAATTCTTGCATTACCAGTTCTTTACATGAATCTCACTAAGTCATTAAAGACTTACTCCTCATTTCTTCTGTCCATTTCTCAGGATAAAATCAACATGGCATCATGGACCAAGTGAATAATTTCTAAAAAGGAGCATACCAGGGACTTTCTGAATTTCTAAAGATGTTCCAATGTTCGTTGAAACATCAAATAGGATTTTCGCTTATTCATTACAATAAAATGGAGCACTGCCTACTGCGACCGTAAGTGTTACCTTTTGTATTTTTATTGACTGCAAAAATTACGTCGGCGATGGTATTTTATTTAGCCTAAAAAAAGAAAAAATTAAGTTTACCAGGCATTAGGGTGGATGTTGATCAATGCCTACGAAAGTCCCCGTAGGCATTGATCAACGGCAACAACGACTTTCGTAGGTATTGATCAATGGTCCAACACTTTGGTAAAAAACAAAGTGAAAATAAAAATATTCATTGTTGCTCTTGACAATTAATATATATATATATATATATACATATTGTCAAGTTTTGACAATTAATATATATATATATATATATATATATATATTGATATGGGCATTTCCCGTATATTAGGACAGGCCCAAACCAGGCCCATATTGGACTATATCGGGGATCATATTCGATGTCATATCTGTAATAATCACCGATATGTTAATGTGGTCCCCGGATCCCGAGGTCTATAAATACGCGGTGCCCGGATCCCAAAACAAGCAATTATTATCCCTCAGCTACTACGCGTCATATCGAAATACATCACCGATATCACTTTCGATATCTTATTCGATATCGGGACTACCACGTGCACCTGTGACACGTCAGACCACCTCATCACCGATACCACCTCGGGGGTCATCTTCGACATCACATCGAAGGCAATCACCGACGTCCGTTCGATCTATTTACCGATATTCCACTCCCATCCAAGCATCGAAGCGTAGGTCCGAGGTGTTCCGGACCAAGCCTACACGAGACACCTAGTGTAGGTCTGATTTGAGATAGGCTCGTTGTATTGCTGGACTACTTGCTTGTAACCGACACTCGCATATATATATATAAAACGATCTATTGCCAAATCAGTGGCGCCATCTGTGGAAACACCAGTTCCCGGACAAAGACGCCGAGATGCAAGGAAGGAGGACCCGATCCGAATTTAGCGGAGTTGTGACGAGGAGCGCCAGGATGGAAGACACGCAACCCCCTCAACACCCAACTGGCCAAGAACAGACAGTGGCTCATGTCGAGATGGAGCTTCCTCCACCACCAGTGCAACAAAGGCGCGGGCCTAGGAGGACACCGCGAGCCGCAAATGCATGTTTGACCCCTGTTTCACCAAGTGCGGTAGGACCCGAGACTGAGGGCCCGCCCGTTGAGAACCCCGCAACAGACGTTCCAGTGACCGAGATGCCAAATGCGGATTTTCCCGGCCTGGAGGAGACAATTCCCGCGGGACAAAGCACCTTTCACCTTGCTGCCATAACCTCGGAGATGCAAGCACAGATCAACGCCACAGTAAGAGCAGCGCTGGATTCCACATTGGATACCTTGCTTCCACGACTAGTGGAGCAAAGGGCAAAGGACGTTCGGGCGAGGCCCCATGAATCCGAAGCGGGTGAAGGACAGACAAGGCAAGGATATAAGGAACATGAGGATACAGGGGACTCTTTCAGAGAGATATCACCCGCAGCTTACGACAGGACGGAGAGACGGGGCCCTGAAGTCCTGGATCGAGAGGTAGCAAGGAAAATGGAACGGCTTGACCGCGAGAGGGTGGAAGTAATCCGGAGAATGAAACGCGGTCGTGACCGGGCCGAGATCAATGGTTTAAAAAACGAGGATGCAGAGATACTGCGAGTAATTTCAAGGAGGATAGAACAGCTAGACCGCGAGAAGGCAGAGTTAACAAGGAAGGTGACACAGAGTCATGGGAAGGGTCGTAGTAGGACCCCATTTTCATATGAGATAAAGGCATAGGTACTACGCAGAGGATACAAGATTCCAACCATAAAACCGAATGATGGGAAGAGTGACCCGAGGGATCACATCCATGTCGTGGAGAGTCTCTTGAACCTACAAGATTTTTTTCCGAGGGTATTAAGGCAAAAATAATGGCGACAACACTGATTGGAGCAGCGTTAGAGTGGTTTAACATAATCAAAGTAGGATCTATTTCGAGCTTCGAACAGATGAAAGAGAGATTGGAGAACCACTTTTCCAGTCAGAAACGAATGAAGACAAGCATGTACCATCAGGAGGCGTTGAAACAGAAGAGAGAGAAACTCTCGGAGAATTCATGAGCAGATTCAATGAGGAGCTACTGAAGGTGGACAACCCCTACGGGGGACAAGTGTTGCAGACCCTGTTTAGGGCAACGACGCACAACAGATTCGTCAAAGAGTTGATCAAGCACGCAGAACCTACCATCAATCGGATAAACGAGTTGGCGCATACTGTGATCTACGAAGATGCGATGATGGCAACTAAGCTTAGACCCCAGGAATCCGGCCGGGAAAGGGGTAGAGAGCTATGGAACAAGAACAGGGGAGGAAGAGACAGGTCCCCAAAGAGATATATCCCCCTCAATCGGGACATTCGCACTATCTTTGCCATTGCGCAAAATAGGAATTGGCTAAGTGCGCCTCAAAAAATCAAGGAGACGGATTTCACCAAGAAATCTAGACGCTACTGCGAGTATCACCGCCAAAAAGGCCATGACACGAACGACTGCTATGACCTGAAGGATGAGATCGAGAGACTAATTAAGGACGGAAGATTGATAGAATTTGTTAAGGCGAGCGGGCAGTACGCTGAATCAAGAGAACGGTCCCAATCCCCAAGAAGGGAGGGCCTAAAGGCGATTGAAAGTGGAGAAGGACACAATGCGATAACTAGTGCGCCTTCGAGGGGGGTCATCAATGTGATCAGCGGTGGGACCGCAGGAGCGGATTCCACCAACCATAGGAAGAAGATAACTCGCGGATTGAACGAGGACCGATTCGTTGGATTTACAACGTTGATTGAGGAGCTCCCAGACGAGGTTATTACGTTTTCCGGCAGGGACCTCTTGGATCTTAGCCCTGAGGCCGTCCAGGCAGGCGAGCTCGACTGCCCCCTGGTTGTTCAGCTTGATATCGCTAACTACGATGTACACAAGGTACTTATAGACAACGGTAGCTCCACCAACATTATGTTTGCGCATGCTTTGGAGAAGATGGCACTCGGCCACCACGTAGTTGAACAGTTTCGTATGCCATTGGTAGGGTTTGGTGGAGCAGAGACAATTCCCCTAGGGCAAGTGAACCTTCCCACATCATTCGGACAAGAACCGTACATGCGAACTATTAATGTTCAATACACAATCGTGGACCAACCATTTGCATACAATGTCATAATCGGCAGGCCGGCCCTGAACGCGATAAGAGCCGTGGTATCCACATTCCCAGTAGGAGCGGGGGTCAGAGAAGTGGTCGCCAACCAGGAGGAAGCTTGGTTCTGCTACATCACTTCTCTTACGTTGCCAAGAATTAGAGAAGCGGAGGAAGAAGCAATTGGACCGAATCAGGATCGGCAAGCTATGAAGTGATCACCATGATGAACACATGACAATATTTTAGATTTCAATAGTTTTTAAATTACGCTTGAACATTTGAAACATTGCCCCATTGTGGGTCGGTCTGTAAACTTAAAACAGAGGGAACTACGCCGGTCTGATTCCCCACTCAACGGGATACGTAGGCGGGTTAGGTTTACTTAGCCCTCGACCGTTATCTCTTATTTTGCCCCTTCGTGGGTCGGCATGTAACGTAAAACAGGGGAACTACGCTGGTCTGATTCCCCATGCAACGGGATACGTAGGCGGGCTGTGATAACGGGGTCGACAATAAACAGTGCAACGGCAGCGGTTCCTCTGTGACAGTGGGTCGTACTTTAAAGCACGGAAACAGAGGCACCTTCATGCGATAGCCGTGATGACTCGACATAATCCGGTATGACCGATAGGTGACATAACAATGAGAAGCAAAAATAACACGAGCAATCATACCATGGATTATGTATGAACAAATATATATCAGGACACGCAGAAAAGATCGATTGAATTAACAGGTAAAACTATGAACCATATTACAAGAGGCAAATGCGCCGAAAAAAAAAATACAGACTCCTATACTCTCAACCAGGATAACGAGGGGCCCATTTGATGTGTATTAATGCCAAACTCTTCAGCTCGACGATCTCGCGGTACTCCGCCTCCGGTTCTAAATCTTCGTCGTCATCGTCAGAGTCCTCAGGAAAATCCCCGTCCGGCCCCTTCAACGGATTTATGACCGAAGGGTCGTAACCATCCTTGAAACCACCTTCCAGCTGAATTTGACCTATGACAGAGACCTTGGCTTCCTCCCGCTCCAGCAAGCCCCGCTCAGCACATATCATCTTATACGACCGACTCAAAAGGAACTGTTTGGCCGCACTGGTCAGTTGGCTTTTGCTCAGCGTCATGCACCGCATGTGCCTTTCAGCCTGGGCTAATTGGTCCTTCAGAATTGCGACCTCAGCTTCAAGTGCCTCCCGACGAGATGCTTCTTGACCAGCGATAAGTCGAGACTCATTGAGCTCTCTGATCAACCTTTTATTATCATCTAACAGGCCTCCCACATTATTTTCGTTGGCCTTCAAAATATCCATGGCCTCGTCTCTCTCATGCTGGAGCTGTACAGCAGCAACAGGATCGTATTCGCCTAGTTTCTCGAGCAAACCATTGGTAACTCGGAGCGACTTGGCGTGGTCCGCTTGACCCTTAATGGCCATCGTCAAGAAACCTTTCAGAAAACCAGCCACCTGCACGTCCACAATAAGGACTTGATCACTCAGACAAATGAAAACCCAAAGGAAATACACAGTGAATGGCATAAAGACTACTTATAGAGCGAAAGAGACCACTGTGATCTCCACTTGAACTATCCTCTTCTTTCCTTCTCTTTCGCCCCATGGACGTCCCAACATCAACGTCAGGTTGAGATTGCGAAGCATGACCCACCCCGGCAGTATTCTCACTCGAGGAGGGCACATATTTCTTCGCATTCTTGCGCACGCCCTCACGACCCCTCTTCTTGACGAGTGGAGGTGCGTCATCTGTAGAGGTTTTAGCCCCCGGCTGTCTGTGTTCCGCTATCGCATCCAGACTACAATACTCCACCAGCTTGGCTGCGAAACACATAAAATAGAGGATCAAGAAATAAATTGAGGGGAAGATATCAAGTTACAAAGATATAACATTTACCGAGCGTAGAGGGACCGTTATACCGCACGGGAGATATCCCACTTGCTCGCAAAACTACGTCACTACAAAGCAGGGTACCGTCGTATGGATGGTTGATCAAATTCCTCAGAAACTCGAGGCTATGTGCACTAGGCCCGACAGCGGCTCGTCTCTCATATTTGGTGTCTTCACACCACACGCTAGGAAGCACGTCAAACTCACCAGTCGTCCTCTCCTGGATGTACATATACTCACACTTATTTCCAAATCCATAGCTAGATTGAGTATATTGCACGAACCTAAGCCCCGCCAGGGCTCGCACACAGAAGAACCCTCTATCACCACCCTTACGGTTGACCATGACGCTAAAAAGCTCCCAGAACTCGTTAGCTCCGCAAGGGGCACCCAACGCCCTCATAACACAAATGAAAGCTACAATGTACCCCCAGAGACTTTGGGGATAGCTGTCCCAAGTAGACCCCGATACTTGCTATAATAGCACTAACCGCAGGATCAATCAGGAAGCGCAGCCCGTTCTTGAAGTGCTTGGCACTGACAGTAATGCAACCTTTTGGTGGAGTATGCATTCGTTGATCCGCACTGGGGAATATGACCTTATACCCCTCGGGAATGTCATACTTGTCAGAATAATAACCAGCATGATGAGGAACACGAGACGTCAAATCCTCATATTTCTCTTAGGTCCTATATTTTGGAGGACTGACCTCAAAGCCCCATTCGTCCACATTAGGACCGGCAGCTTCTGGCGGAGCAGAGAATTCAGTACTGCCCTGTTCGCCAGTCAACAGATCAGGCCCAAACATCTCATTTTCAGAGAACTCCATTCCACCCTCTCCGAAATCCATCTCGGTCGAACTTGCGCCAACACTGTCCCCAGCAAACGACATATTAATGCACTAAACGATGCAAGTCAAAGGCGAACGAGATATCGAAAATGGTATCGGATTTAATATCGAAAATTTAAATCAAAGGTAGATATCGAAAGCGAGTTCGAAATCTATATCGGAAGTCAAATTCGACGTGTCTTTCGTAGGGACAACAAAATTTCGCTAAAAGCCAAAGTGGGTTTTCACTTTCCTGACATCCTATTTATAGATATCGGAGATACTAGATCGAAACATAGTTTCGATCTCACATCGGTACTAACATTCGATATAGATAAAGGACATGGGGACGGACAGACGCACAGGGGACATCACCCTACCAATAGACAGACGCTTCAACCACATCGAAAGATACTTTCGACATCATATCGAATATAAATTTTGACATAATATTGAAGATAAAACCCGACATCCTACACTACTACGCGATGAACCGCGAGAATATAACAACTACCCGACAACCCCATCATAATTTTCAAGGAACCCAAATACCAAGGGAACTAGAATTCAAACGAGGACCTCAAACTATGCGTCCACTGCATTGGGAGACGAATCGAAGTTCATCACAAGTGCACTCCCCGCAAGTTTGATCTCCGTCATTTGAACTGGCGGGACGAAGGGTACAGGTAAACCAGAAATTTAAAATTAAATTTGCGAATCCTTATCTCTAAGATAAGAATCCCCAAATTGGGGGACTACATGATATATGCATTTTCCGCATATTGGGTCAGGCCCAAACCAGGCTCATATTGGACTATATCGGGGATCATATTCGATGTCATATCGGTAATAATCACCGATATGTTACTGTGGTCCCCGGATCCCGAGGTCTATAAATACGCGGTGCCCGGATCCCAAAACAAGCAATTATTATCCCCCAGCTACTACACATCATATCGAAATACATCACCGATATCACTTTCGATATCTTATTCGATATCGGGACTACCACGTGCACCTGTGACACGTCATACCATCTCATCACCGATACCACATCGGGGGTCATCTTCGACATCACATCGAAGGCAATCACCGACGTCCGTTTGATCTATTTACCGATATTCCACTCACATCCAAGCATCGAAGCGTAGGTCCGAGGTGTTCCGGACCAAGCCTACACGAGACACCTAGTATAGGTCTGATTTGAGATAGGCTCGTTGTATTGCTAGACTACTTGCTTGTAACCGACACTCGCATATATATATAAAACGATCTATTGTCAAATCATATATATATATATATATATATTGTCAAGGGCTATATTTAAAGAGAAAAATGATATTAATCAAAAGTTTTAAAATAACTCCAATTTTCATTTTTTCTTTCACCAAAAACTTTGAAACTATTAATAGGTGTGTTTCTTAAAATTTCATCAAAAACGAAGTTACGAAAGATTATATAAAAACTTCATGGAAAAAAATGAAATTAATCTAAAGTTACACAACAATATCAAGTTTAATTTTTCTTTAACCAAAATTTTCAAAACTATTAATAGGTGTGTCTTCGAATTTCAAAAAAAAATAGTTATGAAAAACGATAAATAATTTTTAAAGGGACAAATGAAATTAATCAAAAATAACAAACAACCTAGATTCTATTTCTTTTTTCACCTAAACTTCAAAACTATGAATAAGTGTGTTTCTTTCGAATTTCTACAAAAACAAAGTTAGGAAAGACTATAAATAAACTTTAAAGAGAAAAATAAAATTAATTAAATGTTGCAAACAACCCTGATTCCATTTCACCAAAAACTTCTAAACTATTATTAGGTGTGTTCCTTTAAATTTCATCAAAAACACAGATACGAAAGACGAGAACAAACTTTTGGGAGAAAAATGAAATTAGTTGTAAAACAACCCGATACTATTCTTTCTTTCATCAAAAACTTCAAAACTATTAATGTATGTGCTTCTTCGAATTTCGAATTTCATCACAAACGGAGTTATGAAAGACGATAACAACCATTGAGGAGATAAATGAAATTAATCAAAAGTTGTAAAACAACCCCAATTGCCATTTTTCTTCACCAAAAACTTCAAAACTATTAATGTGTGTGCTTCTTCAAATTTCATAAAAAATAGAGTTACGAAAGCCGATAAACGAACTTTTAGGTAGAAAAATAAAATTAATCAGAAGTTGTAAAACAACTTGGAGAAAAACAAAATTAATCGCCTTTGGTTTTACCTACAGAATTTTCTTTAGACAGTGACAACCATTTGAAATAAAATAAAAATAAAAGCAAAAAATTGACCGTGGTCATTGTCACACGGATATTTCCGTAGACAATAACTATTGCGTGTGGATATCTCTGTAGCCAATACCTTCATGTCATTCTATACACCATACTCTTCCATTAGTAAACTCATTTCTTTTCGCCCGTCAAATCCATCATCCACAATTATTTATCTCATTCAAACCTTCAATCACCCTATAATTAAACCCTTTCCCATTTAAAATTTCATATTTACTATTGTTAACTTCAACCAATTAATAAATATTCACCTTTTATTTATTATTTAAACAATTTGATTTACTAATATAACATTTTATTTTTCAAAAACAATTAATTTATATATGCATTAAAAATTGTATTAACTATTTCAGAAAATAGTTAATAAACCTTAAACCTTTTTTAAAAAAAATGAAATCTGAATATTATTGGCGACGGAAAGAATTTACGCATAAGAATATTATAGGCGACGAAATGTTTTTGTCGCCATTAATATATATATTTATTAAAAAAGACCCTGAAATTGTTTAGAAAAAAAAAAAGCATAAGCAAAGGAACATTACCAATAACCTTTAGCGTTGAAAACGAAATTGTCTAATAAGGGCATTTTCCGTCTTTTCACCATTGCCTACGAAATATTATAGGTAATCATCATTGGCGACGGCTTCTAGTAGGCAATAGTCATTGCCTATGAGGCTTTCTGTAACACGCCAAAAATTAGGAAGGAAATAAATTTATACTTTAGTCCTTGAACTTTTGAAATTTCTAGTTTTGACCCTAAATGTTTAAAACAATTTACATTTTAGTCCTTAAACTTTAAAGTTAGTCTTTTATTATTTATATAGGTCTCTAATCCAAAAACATATATTTCAATTTCCAATCTTAACCAAGATGATCGAATTATCTAGAAAAATTACATAAATAAATATGTATGTAACAAAGAAAGCTAATTATACCTATTTGAATTTTAATTATAAATAATTGAGGGACTTGATATGCAATTAACCAATTGATGAAGTAAGCCGTGACATCTTTTTAATGAGGTAAGCCGTGACATCCTTAAGAGTAGGATTAAAAGATTTTTTGTGATTTATTATAAAATAATTAAGGTGGGACCTAAATAAGTATAATTAAACTACTGTTTTTGCCTATAAATACTCACCCTTCTTCACCATTGTTGACAGCCCAAAATAATCCGATTCTGCAAAAGTAAGTAGCAACAAAAGTTGTTCCTTTTTGTGTTTTCGTTCGAAAAATAATTTTTTCATATTTTTTTCTTGCCATTTTCTATCCAAAAAGACGCCAAAACTTTTACTGCGCTTGAAATACCGATTCTGCACATTAAAAAAATCATATCAAATAGTAGAAACATTATTTTGCTTCTAGTTTTCGGCTGCATACTCTCCTTGGTGTCTTCATCTTTTGTATTAAGACATCTTTCTCAAATAATATGATCTAGGAGGGCATAATCCATAAACCATAAAATGCTGCCTGGAAATTCGATAGCAACTCTTATGTTGCAAGAATTATTTAGCATAGAAAACCTTTGTGTTTTCACAAAATCTTGGATTCCCGCATCTCTCATGATGCTAGAAACCATAATTCATAAAACGATTTGAAACCCAAGTTCATTTGGATGTCCGATCAATGGTAAAACAAAAATTGCAGTGATTTTTCAGTTTATTTGGCACGTCCTTTGTTTTCTTAATTTATAAGGTTAATCGCCATCATAATTCAAGTATTTATCACACACATAAATTTAACATGATATAGTATTAGTTATATTTAGGTTATTATGATTTTTAATCATGAATTGACATTTTTGTGATCTTATTTATAGCATTTAAATGGTAGATTTATCATGTTTAACATACTATTTTCATAAGTCTTACAAGATTATTCTTGCCACTTCATGACCTAGGCATCAAATAAGATTATTTATCATTCCTTATTACATATTTTGATAAATCTCTCATGTTTATATCTTTATATTTAAGTTATAAAACAAGTATATGCATTTTTAAAGTTACTATGTAAAATAAATTAATAATTGACTAAGTTATACCTTTCAAGGTGTTACTTCGTATGATACTTATTTAGTGTGTGGTTATTAAAAATTTGGAATTGATTAAAGACTAAAAAGATGATTTTTCCTAGAGTTAGTTAAGTATTATGTATTTCTTTAAATTCATCATATAAGATTTTCATGTTATTCTTAACAAGAACGTTCTCAATTTCACCAACATAATTGAACAAAAAATGCTAATATTTGTTGTGGTGAATTATAAATTCAGTTGATTAATATTATTCAAAATTTGTTAAAGGTTTGACGAACTAATCAATGCCATCAAGGTTCCCCGTACGAGTTAAGGTGATGTTCCATTTTTTACTTGTTTTAGCCCCATTTGGCATCCGGCCCTCAGAAACTTGGATAGAAAAGTCACTACTCCGTTACCAAACATCAAACAACATATATTTCATTATAATCATGTTTGGCATCTCATCTCATAACATGATTTTCTTACTCATCGTTAAATCATATTCAATCATTTATTTTTATCATATCTATTCATAATTCTTGAGTTGTGCAAAGAGCAACGAACTATGTTAAGGATATGTAGCTCAAGGAGCAACGGATATTATCCGGTTTACTAGCTTGTTTGTTTATTTGTTATACCCATTGGACGCCTTTGAGAAGTTAGGCCAATGGATTGAGTCGAGTTACTGTCAGGTAGTAAGGACTGTCGGTTTAAGTAATTTCCCTTGATACCCATCTATCTAGGCGCCGCTTGCAGTCAGGAGTTAGTTGTAACCCGCGTGCTGGATCGACATGTACTCGAGCATGTCTCTTGATTGTTTGAGAGTTCGCTCCTCGCCGGGAGGTATAAGGTAGAATATTACAAGTCATAATGCTGGATTTGTTTAATATTAAGCACAAGTTCATTAACTACTCTATGAAAATTCCAGTACCATTGCTACATCAAATTGTCTAGTTGAACTATTTCTACCAGTGAGGTCACCCCTCGAAATGTATTCAGTAGGTCATAGTTAATTCTTGCATTACCAGTTCTTTATATGAATCTCACTAAGTCATTCAAGACTTACTCCTCGTTTCTTCTGTCCATTTCTCAGGATAAAATCAACATGGCAGCATGGACCAAGTGAATAATTTCTAAAATAGAGCATACCAGGGACTTTCTGAATTTCTAAAGATGTTCCAATGTTCGTTGAAACGGCAAATAGGATTTTCGCTTATTCATTACAATAAAATGGAGCATTTCCTACTGCGACCGTAGGTGTTACCTTTTGTATTTTTATTGACGACAAAAATTACGTCGGTGATGGAATTTTATTTAGCCTAAAAAAAGAAAAAATTAAGTTGACCAGGCATTAGGGTGGATGTTGATTGTTGATCAATGCCTACGAAAGTCCCCGTAGGCATTGATCAACGGCAACGACAACTTTCGTAGGTATTGATCAATGGCCCAACACTTTGGTAAAAAACAAAGTGAAAATAAAAATATTCATTGTTGCTCTTGACAATTAATATATATATATATATATATATATATATATATATATTGTCAATGGCTATGACCACTCATCCTCTCCCTTGACCATTTTCTACGGAAATTTTCGTAGGTAATTCCCTATTTCCCCTATAAATATATCTTATTTTAATCATTTTAATGAGAAAGATGATATTAATCAAAAGTTTTAAAATAACTCCAATTTTCATTTTTTTTCTTTCACCAAAAACTTTGAAACTATTAATAGGTGTGTTTTTAAAAATTTCATCAAAAACGAAGTTACGAAAGATTATATAAAAACTTCATGGAAAAAAATGAAATTAATCTAAAGTTACACAACAATATCAAGTTTAATTTTTCTTTAACCAAATTTTTTAAAATTATTAATAGGTGTGTCTTCGAATTTCAAAAAAAAAAAATAGTTATGAAAAACGATAAATAATTGTTAAAGGGACAAATGAAATTAATCAAAAATAACAAACAACCCAGATTCTATTTCTTTTTTCACCTAAACTTTAAAACTATCAATAAGTGTGTTTCTTTCGAATTTCTACAAAAACAAAGTTACGAAACACTATAAATAAACTTTAAAGAGAAAAATAAAATTAATTAAATGTTGCAAACAACCCTGGTTCCATTTCACCAAAAACTTCTAAACTATTACTAGGGGTATTCCTTTAAATTTCGTCAAAAACACAGATACGAAAGACGAGAACAAACTCTAGGGAGATGTTAACGGTATGATTATTTTGTAGTTTATTTTTTGGGGTGGGAAAGATTGCTTTTGCCTGGGCTTGAAAAGATTTTTGATATGGTGCTTTATTCTGGGAAAAACCGTATATCCTTGTCTTAGTTTTCTTCTCCTTTTTATAGAAGAGGGTTTTGTAGGATCCAAGTAAGTGATTTACAGGTGTCATTTTTGTACGGGTATCATCTTCCTTCTGATAAGGACAAACAGCTGTCATGACTTCTAGATGCTTCGAGAAAGGGGTAGATATTTCGAAGGAGTTGGCGTGGCTTCTTGAGGAGATTCTTATCCGTCTATCGGGATAAGGATGGCACGTGTGCTCCGAGGGCTTCTTTCATAGTGGGGGAGAAGCATTGCTCCGAGGGCTCTTTGAAAGGTTATAGGCATATTTCTCTGAGGGCTCCTTGAAATGAGGTAGGCATATTTCTCTGAGGGTTCCTTGAAAGGAAGTAGGCATATTGCTCCAAGGGCTCCTTCAAAGGTGATAGGCATAGCACGTATATTTAAATGACACGATAGGTGCAAGAGTAGCGTATACCTGGGGGATGTTTCGGGAAGCTATTTAAAGTTCCTGACATCTCGCGCGGTATTTGTACTCTATGAGTATATCCAAATGACACGATAGGTGCAAGAGTAGCGTATTCCTGGGGGATGTTTCGGGAAGTTATTTAAAGTTCCTGACATCTCGCGCGGTATTTGTACTTTCGAGGGCTTTTTGAAGGGCGGGTAGGTAAAGCACGTACATCTAAGTGACACGATAGGTGCGAGAGTATCGTATACCTGTGGGATGTTTCGGGAAGCTATTTAAAGTTCTCGACATCTCGCACGGTATTTGTACTCTGTGAGATATCAGTCGTGGGGATAGGTGCACTACTTATTTGGTATTGAAAATGCCATCGTTTTTTTTAACAGGGGCGTTTATTTTAATATTAATTTTAAGGGTTAACATTAGCCCTCCCTCCCCCCCCCCCCCCTCAATTCCGATGGCTCTCTCTTTAAGAGAGGCGAGAGGAATTTGGGTGATGGTCTTTTGTGGGATGTGTTTCTGATTTATTTCACTTTTTGTAGGGGTATAACTATGTTTTGAGTTTTTGTTTATTTATATTTATTTTTTTATTATTATTTTATTTATTTTATATTTTTTTATGACGTGGCTTTATTTAAGGCCACGTTTTCTTGGAACGGGGCATAACGGACGGTCACGTCCCTTTATCATGGGGCAACGGTCCAAATATTTCGTGAGTCGTGCCATTAATGGTTAGGTATAGGCTTTAATGTAGGATAGTGGGGAGTAAATGAGGGGTTTAGTGGGTAATTAATACTCACTACTCCCTAGGGTTATAAATACCCATTTCTTCCTCTCTCATTTCTCACTTTACGAAAAATTACTCTTGCTCTTCTTCTCTTCTGCCCAAAAAAATCTCTCTTTCTTTCCAGAATTCACAACTCTGATTTTAATGGCGTCTCAATCTACCACCAATTTGGTTTCGGCCGCTTCTGACATTGGTGCTGCTGCTTTTTCTCCAGCAGCTGATCTTCCCGCGGTGACGGGGGTTGCTACCGTCGTTACCCGTACGCACGGCGCGGCGGCGGTGGAGGCCGGTGCTAGTGGTAGTTGCCAAAAAAGCAAGAAATCACGCGCCACCGCCGGTAAGGGTGGCGCGGACAAGAGTGGGCCTGCTCGGACTTTCCAAAAGGTGGAGACGACAGTCAGCACTGCCACCATGGACGAAGTTAGTGCGTTGTGTAGTGAGTTTGGTGTGTCGGGTCGGAACACCTCGGTGCGGATTCCAACTGTTGATGAGAGGGGCCACGCGCCTCCTAACAAGCACATCACCGTTTATTATTCTCAGGTGAAGGCGGGGTTGCGCTCCTTTTTCCCCCCTTTTTACTGCAAAATCTTTTCATATTGTGGCATCTGCCCGAGTCTACTAACTCCCAATTCGTTCACGGCTTTGGCCTTGTTCGTATTTTGGTGCCTTGTTCGAGGGATCGAGTGCACGAGGGATAGGTTTTTTGCCATTTTTGAGCTAAAGCCCTCACCTGGAGGTGCTCCCTTCTATTGCTTCAGCCATCGCAGCCCATCAGACCGAATTTTCGAGGGGGGTATTAGCTCCCACAGCACATGGAAGAATAAGTTCTTCTTTATCTGCCCTTCCGTGAGGGGGGAATGGGATGTACCTTACACTTGGGGGAAGCCAAGACTCCCTGAGAGGGTTATGGACGACACTTTGGTGTTTTCTCCTGTATTCTAGGCGAAGACCCTGATGGAGTCAGATAAATTTGCTGGACTCTATCGGCCGGCGGGTTTATGGAGCATTTCGCATTTGGATAAAGTGGATAGGCCATTGGCCATTCCCTCTGATTATGCCAATATTTTTGGTAAGTCCCTTTTGGTTCTCGTAGAATTCTGCTTTTGTTTCATTTATCTGGGTATAAGCTAACCTTGGTCTTTGTTTTTGTAGTGGATACGTTGAAGCCCTTCATGAAGGAAGGTGCTAATCTCCCCGAGGGGGCCAAGTTTTCTGGGGAGGGTTTGGTGGCTTCGGGGGAGGCACTTATGGGGGATGTTGATGCCGAGGGGGTTATAGCTGCTCCTCGATCTTCGAGTGGGACGTCGGATAACCCGAATGAGGGAGTTCAGGACGGGGACTCTAGGGAAGTAGGTGTAACATTTACTTTGGAGGGGATCGGGGGGGATGTAGGTCTTCCTGGGATTCCTATGTCCCCTTTTCATCCAGTTGTTCCTCATACGATAGCTGTTAGTCCCGTGATGCAGACCCCGGTTCCTACTGTTCCTATGGAGGCGATAGACATATCCTTCTCTGGTAAGTCCTCGGGGGAATCGGCGTACCGTTTGCTAAATACACCTCCCACTAGCCCACCTCGAGCCATCGGTAAGTGTTTCTCTCGTTTGATTTATTTGTGATATAATTAGGTTCTCCGAAAAGAAATCCTCTTTTCGTGTAAGTTTTTCACCCCCCCTTTTTTTGTACAGATAAAGGGAAGGCCCGTGTGGAGGAAGCGGATGGGTTATCTTTGAGATCCACCTTTGACCTAAGTAATTTTCTCTCTTTTTTTTTTTTTTAAGTATAATATTCTGTTTTCCTTTTGACTTATACTTACCCTTTCTCTCTATTTTTGTTTTTCGAAGCGGGCGACCTTTTTGGTTTCGGGGGAATGCTCAGTACGTGGAGTCTCCTTCCGAGGGGGTTCCCTCCTGGATGGACGAGTTGATGGGGACACTTCCGCCCTCGGCAGGCCATCCTGTTCCTGGGTTATTTACTGTTCTTTCGTCCGATAGCGCGGTGGTGACGAAAATGCCTTTTGCAAGTGGTCTGCCGTCGAGGGGTCTCTCTACTTCGGCTATCCCAGGGTTTGGGTCCGCTTCCAGGAACGAGGAGGTGGAGGCTGCATTGGCCACTCTTTCCCGATATTTGGCTTCCGCCACTTCTCTTCCTACGGATGGATGGAAGTTCCTTCAAGCCTGCACTAATATGATTGCCTTGCTGGTTAGTTGCGACCTTCTCTTTTTTTTGTTCATCTCTTGCTTCGGTTTTTATGTTTTTCCCTTGAATTTTAGGCGCCTAAAGTGCTTCCTCTTCTTTTACTTGAGGTTGAGAAGCTGCAGAAGAATGACAGCATAGTTGATGCGGGGACGAGAAGGTTAGAGGAGGAGAACCGTCAGTTGCGGGAGCGGGGGCGAGTGCAGCAGGTGGTGTGGGAGAACGCCAGTGATCGGTTGTTTGAGGTAGAGGATGCGAACAAGCGCCTTCTTAGCTGATTATCCGAGTTGGAGGGCTCGGAGTTAGCGTTAAAGGAAGAAGTGAGAGTTTTGGAGAAGGAGAGGGCGGCGAGTGCAATACGGCAGGGGGAGTTAGAGCGGGATTTGTCCCAAGCCCTTGCCAGAGTGGGTGCAGTGACAGAGGAGCTGGCTAAGGTACCTACGTCCGCAGGTATCCCCCCAGAGGAGGTGCAACGAAAGTAGGATACAGCCTCCAAGTATGCACGGGATGAGACTATTAAGTATTGTGGTGCTGTATATGCCCGAAAGTATCATGGGCATCTAATGGGGCACCTAATGTGGGGTTTCTCCGAGTGCTTTGAGCAGGTGAAGCGGCATTTTGGTTTGCAAGCCGATCCTCGGGTTGTGAGCATCCAGAACATGAAGCGGCCTACTTTGGATGAGGCCTATGCCCTTTTCTTGAAGTATAGAGG
The DNA here is from genome assembly GCA_948329865.1 of Linaria vulgaris. Lineage (NCBI taxonomy): Eukaryota > Viridiplantae > Streptophyta > Magnoliopsida > Lamiales > Plantaginaceae > Linaria > Linaria vulgaris. Next base: position 4,595,059 of record OX415249.1, on the reverse strand, counting down.
CATCTTTCCTCTGCATCCTACTCCCTCTCGCGTGCCTTCCTCATGTGCTATGGCGTCGGCGTCTTGTTCTGCCGAGGGGATGGCTCCCCTTCCCCCTTCCTCAGCTTATGGGCCCGCAGGGGGGACTACTTCTGCTCCCCTTCTTTGGTTCCCAGGACCACGGAAGAGACTGCTTCGACCCCCCCCCCCTCCTTCAGCTCTTGTGGATGCAGAAGGGACTACTCCCCTGCCTCCCTCCTTTTAAGCTTTTAGTCACTTTATTTCTTTTCCTTTTAAGATTTTGTAAAAATTGTTCTCTTTTTTTTCTTTCTTTTTAAGAATGTTTTTCTATGTATGGACTCCCTTTATGAATGAATTTGTTCTTTTTTTTTTAGTTTTGTCTCTTATGGATGTTTGTTTTTACTGTGTTTGTTTTTTTATTATATTGTGTCAAGATTGACTTGATATAAATAAAGTAGTTGTGCTCTGCCAAGCTTGGAAATCTGAGTTCCTCTCTTAATGTCACTAAGGATTTAGAATGTTTTTTGACTTTATCTTGAAGCTTTAAATGATAGTAGTTGCGTGCTCTATTTTCCTCTCTGCATAGGGTAGGTGGGAGTCAGTCTCCAGTTGACTTTTGGGGATAACGACATGTGGAATATCGTGTCTCCTTTTTATTGGTTGTAATAACCGCAAATTCCGGTGGTCCGGCCTTGTGGGAGTGGGTCCCGGGTGCTCACTATATATTACTTTCTTCTGAACCGTCACTTTCATCAGGCTCCTAGAGATTTCTCATTCCTAAAGAACACTTGTCACTTTTATCTTTAAAAGGCGGTCTTTGTCTTTATCGTTGAGTGCCTTGTTCTTTGGAGAGAATTTTCTAAAGAAAGTTTTGCAAATTTAGATAAGCCTGCCATGACGCTTCCTCGTTCCACACGTTCTCAAGGGAGTCACACTCCTTCGCATAGATCCATTTCTGTGCATATGGTGCGACAAATTCCTAGCGAAACTTCTATGCCTGGTCCTCGTCATGGGGAGGGTTGTTCCCCTTCCCCCCCGAGAGGTTCAACAGTTCCTCCCTCGGTGCATCTTCGGGCAGATATGTTACTGTTGCATAACATAAGGTATGTATTCATGGGTAGGGATGCTTACCTCCCGATAGATCTGCTATCCGTTTTTCATACGATCATAGTGAATCCTCGAATGCTGATAGGGGGGTCGTATTGGATCGGTAGAAAGCACGGAATCTGCAGACTCGGTGGCAGCACTGTTTGTAGAGTACAACTTGGACTTAGGCGGATATAACGTAGTGTTACCTAGGGCTGACCAATGGGCGTATGACCCTCCCGTTGGGTACACGATGGTATATTCGGATCAAATACGATGTGGATTGCGTTTGTTCTCTCATCCGTTCTTACGGGCACTTTTTCGTTATTGGTAGATTTGTCCCAGCCAACTTACACCTAACTCCTATCGTTATCTGGTAGGGTATGTTCTTTGTCGTGGGCTTTTGGATTTGCCTCTAACTCCTTATTGGGTGGGGAGTGTCTTTCTATTGCGTCCTACCCTTTTTTAGCTTGGTGTACCGTGATCAACGTCGTTCTTTTACGACGATCACTAGACGGGTTACCCCCCGAGATGATTCGAAGAGTCATTTCTTTTATATAAAGCCCCGTGGGATGGCAGCTTGTGCCTGGGCAGTGCTCGTTCGTTGGGGATTAGGATATGTGGTTCCTTCTGTGGAAGTGGTTACTCGTGAATCAGAGATTTTGGGAGAGTCTTCGCTATTCAATGGTAGTTATGATATATGTGGCCTGTTGGAGTTGTCCGATGCTCTTTCTCTTGCTGGTTTACAAGAGGGATCAGCTGCACGAGAGCTTTCTCCTTGTCCTCTCCATACCAATTTCTTTTTCCGTAACGTTCTTCTTTGTGTGCCCCCTTTTTTTTTTGAAGATATGTTATAGTGGGGGATAGTTCTAATCTAATATGCGTTGATTCTTTTTATAGGGTCCGAAATGGACTTTTTTGCCGTAGGGAGGTCTAGAAGAGCTCTCGAGAGTAGCGGCTCCGAGGATCTATCCCCTTTAGAGGGGGACTCGGGTCGTTTTCCATTACGACTAGCGGGGGATTCCTCCCGAAGGTTCCCTGGAGTTGGGGAGTTGGGAGTTGCTTCAAGCCCGTTGCTTTCCTTGAGGTTGGGTTCTCGGACTATCGGGGGGTGCGGTGATTAGAGGGGTTATTCTCCTAGTTTTCGCAGGGATTCCGTTAATGCAATAGAGGAGGGTGGGCCCTCTTCTCCCGATACACCACCTCCTACCGTCGAGGTGGAACAGGGGGAGGGTTCGCGAGTGGTCGAGCGGTTTCCTGGGATTAACCCCGATGTACTTTTTTGCCGGACTTTCCTGAGTGGATTCTTGAATAATTTGGATTGCACTCAGTTGAACGCTCTCCCCCTCTCTTCTCTGCAGGATTTGGCTAGTAAGGACCTGTGTGAGGTAACATTTTTTTCTTTTTACTTTTGGGTATGACTTTTTGTTTCGCTGATGACTTAGATTCTCTTTGGATGGATTATTTCAGCTTTTATGGTGATCAACGTTGTGGGCTCTCGGAGGGACCAAATAGCTTCTGAGGTAGAGTTGATATATCTCCATCGAGATGACCTTGAAAGGGAACTTTTGCTTACCAGGCAAAAGGTGGAACAGCTCTGAGGAGATAGGGAGGTGGTGCAGGAAAGCCATCGTGGGGTGGTGAAAGCTTTGACAAAGAAGTCTTAGGATATGGAAAGGCGCTTGTCTTTGGAGCGAGCACGGGTGGTGTGTTTAGAAGAGAGGGTGAAGGATCTTTGAGGGCAGCTGCGTATCTTAGAGGAGCGATTGTCCTTGGTCTCGGAAGAGAAGGATGCTGCTGCTCGGAAACTGCTGGAAATAATGCGAAAGCAAGAGGTAGCTCTAATGTTGGCTCGAATCCAAGCACTTACGGATACATCCAATGCTCTTGCCCCTCGGGATGTACTCCGAGAGCAGTTTCGGGACATGGTGCACATCGGGTATAGGCTATGCAAGGAAGCCGTGAGATCTTTGCTGGGCTTTTCGGCAACTCTAGTGATCCCACGTCTGAATATAGTGCCTAAATCTCCTGCTACTTCAATGGTAATGGTTTCTGAAGTAGTGCCAATGTCGGAAGATATACATGTTCCTTCTGTGGATTTAGCAGAACCTATGGATCTTTCGGAGGAACAACGTCGTCGGTTGATTAGAGAAGGAAAGCGGCCACGTGAGGACCCTTAAGTGTTGCGGTGTGTTCTGGGATGTTCTTAATAATGTATAAATTGTTATATAGGCCTGTTGGTGATAGGCATGTTTAGATTTCTTTAGTTTACGTTTGTTGCATGTGTTTCTTTTTTGTTTGTTTGTAACAAATGGCCCCCTGAGGTAGGTTTGCCGACAGTTTTTAGAGGATTGTTCTTCTTGCAATGGCAAAGCTATCCTTATTCAAATAATAAAACGAGAGCCATCTATTGTAAACATTGCTTTATTCACATACATCTTTATTTATATACAAGGGGAGGCTGGTTTCGCACCAGGCTATCGTGATATCAAGCGTAGTACTTTATCAAGTTACGCGTTCCAGGAATTATGGAGTACTTCCTCTTCATGATTTTCCAGGAGGTATGTGGTGCCTCCAACAATTTTAGCTATTTTAAAAGGCCCTTCCCATTTAGACCGAAGTTTCCCTATGTTTTTAGAAGCTTCTGCTCTTTTTAGTACGAGATCTCCGACTTGGAAGAGTCGGGGTCAGACTCGGGCGTTGTAGTGTCGGGCCATGCGCGCTTTATATTGTTCCATGCGTACAGCGGCGTGGGTCCTTCTTTCTTCCAGAAGATCCAGGGCTAGGGCTAGATTGGAGCTGTTGTTTACTTCCTCATATTCTCAGACTCGCCAACTTTCTACCACTACCTCTGGAGGTATAACCGCTTCACTTCCATAGGTTAGGCTATAGGGGGTTTCTCCCGTGGCGGTTCTTTGAGTAGTTCGATAGGCCCATAGAATTCTGGGGATCTCTTCTACCCATCGAGCCTTGTGCCAACCCAATCTCGCTTTTAGATTTTTTAGCAGAGTTTGGTTGGTTCTTTCGACTAGGCCGTTAGCTTGGGGATATCCCACGGAAGTAAAACGGTGTTTTATCTCCCAATGTCTGCACCATTTTTCTAGCTCTTGGCTCGTAAATTGAAGACCATTATCTCTAACCAAGTGCCGGGGGATGCCAAAACGGCATATAATGTATCTCCATATAAAGTTAATGACCGTCTCTGCGGTAATCTTGGCTAGGGGTTCCGCCTCCACCCACTTGGTGAAATAGTCTACAGCTACTAACAAAAACTTCTTTTGGCCCGCAATGGGGATTAATGGCCCGACAATGTCAATTCCCCATTTGGCGAAGGGACATGGAGGTGGTCCGTACACCCATGGTATAGCTGGCTGATGTACCTGACGAGCAAAGGTTTGACATGGTCTGTAGCGTTTAGCATATTCTTGGCAATCTTTTCCCATGGTGGGCGAGTAGTAGCCTTGGCAGAGTATACGTCCCGTTATACTTTCTCCCCCTGTGTGGCTACCCCATGTTCCCTCATGCGTTTCCTGAATAACTTGTTCAGCCTCCGTTTGGCCTAAGCATCTGGCATGGGGGTGGTAGTAAGATCGTCGAAACAAAACCCCTTGGTGGATGAAGTATATGGCAGTTCCACGAGCCATTGACTGTTCTTCCGTTTTATTAGTGTGAGCCACATACTCCTCGGGATGCTTGAGGTAAGCTAGGATAGGCTTCATCCATTCATCATCTGCGGGTTGTTGTGTCGTATTCACCTCACCTGCTTCTGTTTTTTCTGAAGTTGTTGCTTGGAGAAGAGTAATACGACGGGTATGGATGGTAGCGGTTTGGGAGGCTATTTTTGATAGGGCATCCGCTTCCTGGTTATCGGAGCGAGGGATTTGTACTATCTCGTAACTTTTAAACCACGCGCTTCTGCGTTGTACGGCCTGTACATACTCTCGTATTCTTTCTTCTCGGGCCTCGTAGGTACATTTTATTTGTTGCACGATGAGTTGGGAGTCACTATGCATCACTATTCTTTTAATCTCTGCATCTCGGGCTAGTCTTAATCCTATCAATAGGGCCTCATATTCGGCTTCATTGTTGGATAGCGGGTAATCGAGTTTAACAGCGAAGTATAGAGTTTCGTCCTCTACTTTCGCATTAGATAGGACTATTCCTGCTCCACCATGAGTAGCCATGGCGGATCCATCCACAAATATGTGCCACGCTGGGGGATTTGGAGTAACCTCCATGCCTGCCATTTCTACCAAGAAATCCGCCAAGACCTGGGCTTTAATGGCGGGACAGGGGGCGTAGGTGATATCGTATTTGGTGAGCTCGATGGCCCATTTGATGAGTCGGCCCAAGGTTTCAGGCTTGTTGAGGATGGTTCGTAAGGGGTACTTAGTTAACACTGCTACGGGGTGGCAAAGGAAGTAAAGACGTAACTTTCGTGCGGTAGTGACGAGAGTCAGTACTAACTTTTTAGTTTGAGTGTATCGCTCTTCTGTCCCTTGCAATGTTTTACTAACATAATATATCGGGTGATGTTCCCTATTATGTTCCTTGACTAGCACCGCACTTACGGCTTCTTGCCCGATGGCTAGGTATACAAACAAATCTTCTTGGGGGATGGGTTTCATTAGCAATGGAGGGCGAGTTAGGTAATCTTTTAACACCCTTAGAGCTCCCTCGCATCGTTCAGTCCATTTGAAATCTTTAATATTTCTTAGGATTTTGAAGAAAGGTAGCCCTTTTTCAGCTGATTTGGAGATGAATCTGCTTAGAGATGCCATTCTTCCTGTGAGCTTTTGGACATCTTTGATCGTTTTAGGAGTAGGCATATCTAGGATGGCCTGGGCTTTTCGGGATTCATTTCTATTCCTTTTTTCGTAACCATAAATCCTAAGAACTTACCCCATTTTATACCGAAAGAGCACTTCCGAGGGTTGATTTTCATTCTGAATTGGTCCATAATGGCTAACGCCTTACGGAGATCTTCTGGGTGATCTTCAGCCCGAGGGCTTTTGACAATCATATCATCCACATATACCTCCATCGACTTTCTGATTAAGCCAGCGAACATTAAATTCACGAGTCTCTGGTAGGTGGCACCGGCGTTCTTTAGTCCAAATGGCATTACCAGATAGCAAAAGGTGTCTGCCTCAGTAATGAAGCTAGTTTTGTCATGGTCTATGACGGCCATGGGTATTTGGTTGTATCGCTGATCCCCGTCCACCGTGGATAGCAGTGCGTATCCAGCTGTAGAGTCTACCAGTTGATCTATGCTTGGTAGGGGATAACAATCCTTGGGGCAAGCTTCGTTCAAGTTGGTAAAATCAACACACATACGCCATCTTCCTCATGTCTTGGGTACAAGGACTACGTTAACTAACCACTCGTGGTAATGCACTTCTCGAATTCGATGTAAGTTGAGCAGGCGCTGAATTTCGGACCATATAATTTTATTTATGTCCGGTCCCATATTCCTTTTCTTTTGTTGTATGGGTTTGGCTCCGGTTTTGACATTGAGGAAGTGTTGACATACTTGATTACTTATCCTTCCCGGAGGCCCACCTTCCCATGCGAAGAGATGATTGAACTCCTTAAGTATAAGGGTCACCCCCTCTTCCACTCCTGGATTCATGCTTGTCCCTATCTTAACAGTCTTAGTGGGGGTTCCTTCCACTATTTCAATCATCTTTAGCTCTTCTACGGGCTGTACTTTCAATTCCTCCTCTATTCTTTGTTTTTTGGCCGGCAGGGGGATCCCTTCTTCATTTTCGGATGGAATAGCATTCATGCGGCATTTTCGGGCTTTGACTTAGCTACCCCGAACTTCCCCGATGCCTGAGGGGGTGGGGAATTTGACCTTCAGGTGTAGGGTAGAGGGGATGGATTAAAAAGTTCGTATTGAAGGTCGTCTGCATATCGCATTATAGGTTCTAGAGGAAGCCTCTACTACCCAAAATTTGGTCGATTCGGTGCGTCTCGTGGCGCCTTCTCCACAAGATATAGGTAAAATGATAGTTCCTAGGGTACGACACGCATCACCTGAGAATCCGACAAGGGGCACTTCAGCCGCTTCCAGGCGGTCTTTCCTTAATCCCATAGCTAAATAAGTCGGGAAGAAGAGAACATCCACAGAACTGCCCATGTCAATTAGGATAGGCTGGACTTCAATGCCGAATATCGTGGCTTCTATGAACAGAGGATCCTCGTGAGGGTACACGATACCTTTCAAGTCTTCCGGTCCAAAGGCGATAGTGGGCAACAGGGCTCCCTGTACGGAGCATACGGGTGGTCCTTGTTCTACCCATCTTGCCTCATTTAAATATTTCTTATTTTTTCCAGGAGGGGATACAGAGATGTCTCCTCCCTCTATCATATTAATTGTTCGCCCCGAGGGAGGATTATCCTCATAAGATTCAGGAGGGGGTGGTAACCTTTGGCGAGGGGTGTCCTCTCGCTTCCGAGTATTGGACCCTCTTTCCTCCGTAATTCCTTCGGATCGAAGTCTCTTCCACACATTAGGTTTGGGGATTTCTTGATTATTTTCTTGTAAATAATTTCCCAAATACCCGGCACCGAGAAGTCGGTGTATTTCAGTTTTCAGGGTGGTGCAAGCGTTAGTATCGTGCCCCCATGCTTTATGGTATTTACAAAATATGTCGGACTCTTTTTTATCATGGGGTCTCCTGACGGGGCGGGGCCATTGGAGATCAACACTTCCTCTCATAACATTGAGTACTTCCGCCGGAGTCATAGTTAGGGGGGTAAAGGTGCAGGCTGGAGATGTCGTTTTGCTGGGGCCCCTTCTTCCTTTCTCTTCGGGGGTGCTTTTGTTTCTTTAGATTTATCTGGGGTTGTCTTTTCATGTTCTAGATCATGACGCTCTGCCCGGATTTTGGAATTTTCTGCTTCCTCCATGATGATGTAGGTCTCTGCTTTATGCATAAGCTCATTCATATCTTTAACTTGATTGCCCATAAGGTATCGGAAAAAGTCACCCGCTCTAAGCCCTTAAGTCAAGATGTCCGCTATAATGGACAGATGAGTATTTGGCACGTCTAAAGCCTCATCCGAGAAGCGTTTCATATATTCTCTAAGAGGCTCATCTTTTCCTTGTTTTATTGTGAACAGGTGACTAACCGATTTTGGGTACCTCCGATTACAAGCGAATTGGCGTACAAACAAGCATGCTAATTGATCAAAATAGGAGATTGTGCCAGGCATCAACTGGGAGAACCAAGCTTGAGCTCTACCTGCCAGGGTGGTACGAAATACCCGGCACAAAACAAAATCCGACGCGGAAGCTAGGTCCATGGTAGCAATATACTCATGGATGTGATCTTGGGGATCTCTCCCATCCTTTTCTCCCATGTATAGGGGGAGGTTGCTGGGGCGCATCCCGGGTGGAACTAGAGCAAGGGCTATTTCAGGAACGAAGGGGGACCCATGGTACACAACCTCCTCACCCGGGGCTAGATTCCTTTGTAGTGTCCTCATTTCCCTCCTTAGGTTGGTGACCATACTCCATAGGGAGTGGTCACCAACAGGGGAAACAGCGGGTAACTGGTATTCTCGAGGGTATGGGAAGTCTGTTCCTTCTAGGCTTCGGGGTGTCCTTCCCCTAGTGTCTTCGAAGGGAGTTCGTCGTTCCCTGGCTAGAGGGACGGTATCCCGGCGAGGAGGAGCCGATTGAAAATGGGATCTTGGGCGGGACTCGTATGCTTCCGGGTAGGTACGTTCCCTGCGGTTCCTGGGAGGAAATTCGTTACGGGGGTAAGTTGTTTCCGGCCTATCCCTTCGGGTTACTCCCTCTACGAGGCGTTCAAACACGGATCGAGGGATATTTATGTAATCCCATCTTTCCGTAGATGGGGACGAATGTGTTTCCGAATGTTCTCTTGGTACAGATTCTGTGGAATTTCGTTGGTTCCCTGAGCGTGTAGAGTTAGGGGAATTACTCATGACGACTCCTTTCTCACAAAAAGATCTCTTCAAACGTTCTCAAAGTCAAAGTTATAAAGCATTTTCCACAGACGGTGCCATTTTGTTAATGGTATGATTATTTTGTAGTTTATTTTTAGGGGTGGGAAAGATTTCTTTTGTCTGGGCTTGAAGAGATTTTTGATATGGTGCTTTATTCCGGGAAAACCCGTATATCCTTGTCTTAGTTTTCTTCTCCTTTTTATAGAAGGGGGTTTCGTAGGATCCAAGTAAGTGATTTACATGTGTCATTTTTGTACGGGTATCATCTTCCTTTTGATAAGCTGTCATGACTTCTAGATGCTTCGAGAAAAGGGTAGATATTTCGAAGGAGCTGGCGTGGCTTCTTGAGGAGATTCTTATCCGTCTATCGGGATAAGGATGGCACGTGTGCTCTTAGGGCTTCTTTCATAGTGGGGGAGAAGCATTGCTCCGAGGGCTCTTTAAAAGGTGATAGGCATATTTCTCCGAGGTCTCCTTGAAAGGAGGTAGGCATATTGCTCCGAGGGCTCCTTGAAAGGAAGTAGGCATATTGCTCCGAGGGCTCCTTCAAAGGTGATAGGCATAGCACATATATTTAAATGACACGATAGGTGCAAGAGTAGCGTATACCTGGGGGATGTTTCGGGAAGCTATTTAAAGTTCCTGACATCTCGCGCGGTATTTGTACTCTGTGAGTATATTTAAATGACACGATAGGTGCAAGAGTGGCGTATACCTGGGGGATGTTTCGGGAAGCTATTTAAAGTTCCTGACATCTCGCGCGGTATTTGTATTTCCGAGGGCTTTTTGAAGGGCGGGTAGGAGAAGCACGTACATCCAAATGACACGATAGGTGCGAAAGTATCGTATACCTGTGGGATGTTTCGGGAAGCTATTTAAAGCTCTCGACATCTCGCGCGGTATTTGTACTCTGTGAGATATCAGTCGTGGGGATAGGTGCACTACTTATTTGGTATTGGAAATGCCATCGTTTTTTTTAACAGGGGCGTTTATTTTAATATTAATTTTAAGGGTTAACAGGAGAAAAATGAAATTAGTTGTAAAACAATCCAATACTATTCTTTCTTTCATCAAAAACTTCAAAACTATTAATGTATGTGCTTCTTCGAATTTCATCACAAACGGAGTTATGAAAGACGATAAACAACCTTTGAGGAGATAAATGAAATTAATCAAAAGTTGTAAAACAACCCCAATTGCCATTTTTCTTCACCAAAAACTTCAAAACTATTAATGTGTGTGCTTCTTCAAATTTCATAAAAAATAGAGTTACGAAAGCCGATAAACGAACTTTTAGGTAGAAAAATAAAATTAATCAGAAGTTGTAAAACAACCTGGAGAAAAATAAAATTAATCGCCTTTGGTTTTACCTACAGAATTTTCTTTAGGCAGTGACAACCATTTGAAATAAAATAAAAATAAAAGCAAAAAATTGACCGTGGTCATTGTCACACGGATATTTCCGTAGACAATAACTATTGCGTATGGATCTCTCTGTAGCCAATACCTTCATGTCATTCTATGTACCATACTCTTCCATTAGTAAACTCATTTCTTTGCGCCCGTCAAATCCATCATCTACAATTATTTATCTCATTCAAACCTTCAATCACCCTATAATTAAACCCTTTCCCATTTAAAATTTCATATTTACTATTGTTAACTTCAACCAATTAATAAATATTCGCATTTTATTTATTATTTAAACAATTTGCTTTACTAATATAACATTTTATTTTTAAAAACAAATAATTTATATCATGTTTTAAAAATTGTATAAAATTTCAGAAAATAGTTAATAACCCTAAACCTTTTAAAAAATGAAATATGAATATTATTGGCGACGGAAAGTATTTACGCATAAGAATATTATAGGCGACGAAATGTTTTTGTCGCCATTAATATATATATTTATTAAAAAGGACCCTGAAATTGTTTAGAAAAAAAAAAGCATAAGCGAAGGAACATTACCAATAACCTTTAGCGACGAAAACGAAATTGTCTATAAGGGCATTTTTCGTCTTTTCACCATTGCCTACGAAATATTATAGGTAATGGTCATTGGCGACGGCTTCTAGTAGGCAATAGTCATTGCCTACGAGCCTATCTGTAATGCCCCAAAAATTAGGAAGAAAAATAAACTTATACTTTAGTCCTTGAACTTTTGAAAATTTCTAGTTTTGACTCTAAATGTTTAAAACAATTTGCATTTTAGTCCCTAAACTTAAAAGTTAGTCTTTTATTATTTTTATAGGTCTCTAATCCTAAAACATATATTTCAGTTTCAAATCTTAACCAAGATGATCGAATTATCTAGAAAAATTACATAAATAAATTTGTATGTAACAAAGAAATCTAATTATACCTATTTGAATTTTAATTATAAATAATTGAGGGACTTGATATGCAATTAACCAATTGATGAATTAAGCCATGACATCTTTTTGATGAGGTAAGCCATGACATCCTTAAGAGCATGATTAAAACATTTTTTTGTGATTTATTATAAAATAATCAAGGTGGGACCTAAATAAGTATAATTAAACTACTATTTTCGCCTATAAATACTCACCCTTCTTCACCATTTCTTACAGCCCAAAATAATCTAATTCTGCAAAAGTAAGTAGAAATAAAAGTTGTTCCTTTTTGTGTTTTCGTTTGAAAAATAATTTTTTCAGATTTGTATCTTGCCATTTTTCTACCCAAGAAGACGCCAAAACTTTTACTGCGCAGGAAATACCGATTTTGCACCTTAGAAAAATCATATCAATATTATAAACATTATTTTACTTCCAATTTTGGTTGCATAATCTCCTTTGGTGTCTTCTATCTTTTGTATTAAGACATCTTTCTCAAATAATATGATCTAGGAAGGCATAATTCATAAACCGTAAGCTGCTACCAGGAAATCCGATAGCAACTCTTATGTTGCAAGAATTATTTAGCATAGCAAACCTTTGTTTTTTCACAAAATCTTGGATTCCCACATCACTCATGATGCTAGAAACCAGATTTGAAAACCAAGTTCATTTGGATGTCCGATCAAAGGTAAAACCAAAACTGCATTGATTTTTCAGTTTATTTAGCACAACCTTTGTTTTCTTAATTTATAAGTTTAATCGCCATTATTATTCAAGTATTTATGACACACATAAATTTAACATGATATAGTATTAGTTATAATTAGTTTATTATGATTTATAATAATGAATTGACATTTTTGTGATCTTATTTATAGCATTTAAATGGTAGATTTATCATGTTTAACATACTATTTTCATAAGTCTTACAAGATTATTCTTGCCACTTCATGACCTAACCATCAAATAAGATTATTTATCATTCCTTATCACGTGTTTTGATAAATCTCTCATGTTTATATAATTATATTTAAGTTATAAAACAAGTATATGCATTTTTAAACTTACTATGTAAAATAAAGTAATAAATGACTAAGTTATACCTTTCAATGTGTTACTGCGTATGATACCTATTTGGTGTGTGGTTATTAAAAGTTTGGAATTGATTAAAGACTAAAAAGATGAGTTTTCCTAGAGTTAGTTAAGTAATATGTATTTCGTTAAATTCATCATCTAAGATTTTCATGTTTTGTATAATGACATAGATTAAGTTTATGTGTTATTTACTAAGATTTACATTGTAACTAGCATTCTTAACAAGAACATTCTCAATTTCACCAACATGAGAATTGAAAAAAAATACTAATATTTGTTATGGTGAATTATAAATTCAGTTGATTAATATTATTTAAATTTGTTAAAGGTTTGACGAACTAATCAACGCCATCAAGGTTCCACGTACGAGTTAAGGTGATGTTCCATTTATGATTTGTTCTAGCCCCGTTTGGCATCCGGCCCTGAGAAACTTGGACAGAAAAGTCACTACTCCATTACCAACCCTCGAACAACATATATTTCATCATAATCCTATTTGGCATCTCATCTCATAACATGATTTTCTTACTCATCGTTAAATCATATTCAATCATTTATTATTTATCATATCTATTCATAATTATGATAATTCTCCAATATTATAATATCATCTGCTGGTTCATGAATTGTGCAAAAAGGAACGAACTATGTTCGGGATATGTAGCTCAAGGAGCAACGGATATTATCCAGTTTCCTAGCTTGTTTGTTTATTTGTTATACCCATTGCGACGCCTTTGAGAAGTTGGGCCCAGGGATTGAGTCGAGTTACTGTCGGGCAGTAAGAACTATCGGTTTAAGTAATTTCGCTTGATACCCATCTATTTAGGCGCTGCTTGCAATCAGGAGTTGGCTGTAACCCGCGTGCTGGATCGACATGTACTCGAGCATGTCTCTTAATTGTTTGCGAGGTCGCTCCTCGCCGGAAGGTATAAGGTAGAATATTAGAAGTCATAAAGCTGGATTTGTTTATTGTTAAGCACAAGTTCATTAACTATTCTATGAAAACTCCAGTACCATTGCTACATCAAATTTTCTAGTTGAACTATTTCTACTAGTAAGATCACCCCTCGAAATGTATCTAGTAGGTCACTGTTAATTCTTGCATTACCAGTTCTTTATATGAATCTCATTAAGTCATTAAAAACTTATTCCTCGTTTCTTCTGTCCATTCCTTAGGATAAAATCAACATGGCAGCATGGACCAAGTGAATAATTGTTCAAGCTTGCATTTTGGAATATTCGTGTTTTGTCACTAGGGCATAATCATTAAAATAGTCACATTAGTTGTAATACCAAGACTTTCGCTGTATATTTCAAAATATAATTTATAAAACATGTATGGTTTTGATCTTAAACAAGTGAGACCCCTTCATATGAGTTGCGCTTTAGTCTGGTTAAAGTGGTTGGTCACCACTGAACCAACTCAGATCGGAGCATGACTCGTGGAGCGCGGTCGTCACACTTTCCCCTATGCTATTGCCTACGAAAAAATATGTAGGCAATGACCATTGCATACAGAAAAATGACCATTGCCTACGGATTTTGTCGTAGGCAATAATCATTTTTCTTGTAGTGATTAGAATTTAGACCAAATCACACGGTACATAGGCGTATTTATTCCATAGTAATAAGATGTCACTAGGAAATGTTATGACAAACTAAAACAAATAAATACTATAATCGCATAACAAGAAAGGCAAGTAGATCAATACAAGAAAATGGAGTTTTGGTAACGCAAAAAGCTTGTTACGAGAAGCACCATTATTTGTTACCTAACATATTGATAGCGAGACTTTTGTCATCAACCATGTTAGAAAAGTTTTCGTAACGAAGTTAGTGCATTCATTACCGTATAACTATGGTAACAAAGGCAACAAAGGCGAATTTTGTTACTAACTCCCACATATTGGTAACTAATTGTTTATTACCAAAACTATACTTGTTACCAATAAGTTGGTAGCGAGAGCTATATTAGTTTGTTACTTTAACCACATTCGTTACAAGTAAATTGTTACTAAAAACAATATGTACAAAAAGTATTACCAATAGTTATTTGGGATATTCTTTTTATACATTTATTTTATTACAAATGGTTACATTAATATTGTACATTTTATTTTAGAGGTCTAAATGGATAATTAATTATACTCATTACATATATCAAAGCGTAAGCATACAACATTAAATTACACAAGAAAGGAATATTCCACTCACAAGAATTAGTTTGAAATACAACCATACTTTATACCAATAATATTTTAGTAGAAAGCACAATATCGCTAGTACAATTTAGAACGAGAGTGTGCTTACTCCACAATACAACCAATTCACTAAACAATGTACTAATTAACAAATTAGATAAACTAACGTCAAAGTACTGTCAATCTCTGAGTATTAGTGCAACTTGCTCCAAATGCATGGTTGTTGTATAAACCTGCAAAAAACCCAAGATAAATAAAACAACATATATGCAAAATTTGAAAAGCACAAGAAACTAAAGTAAAAAGATGGATAGAGAGAAACCCCGTCAAACCGGTCCAGTTAACTCGTTCTAGATGTATTTGTTGTGCTTATCGTACGTGTTTAATTATCAAACTTATTAAAGTTAAAGAGGCCACCATCCCAACAGAAATTCAGAAAGTTTACACACTTCTATTTTGCGAGAAACTCCTTGTGTAACACTTACTATTAATTGAACATATTGTTGAATTTTAGTTTCAAGAATAGTTTGGCAGCAAGAAAATATCAAAAAGAAAACCACAAATAGGATAACTTTAACACATATCCATAAAAAAAACACTTGGTTTTGTATTCATTCATTTTTTCTTATCTTTTAGGGTTCTCATAAAGTAAAAATTTTGTTTAAAGATAAATGCTTCATAATCTAATTCAAGGATGTTTATGGAACACTGAGGTAGGAGAACAACGTTTACGCAAAGAGGACTTTTAGTTGAAATGTCTGACATCATAATAAGACTTAGAAGAAAGCTAAAAACTGAAGCAATTTAACTAATTTTCGAGTACATAACTAGCATGCAAGGTATACTTGTACTATGAGTTTTATCTATATAAATTCAACTTCGTACTTTTGTACTTCTTGAACTCCACTAACTAATGTGACATGTGATTGCTTTAGATATAAAAGCAGCCATGAAGATTGAGATTAGGTACTAACTATTTACTTACCTTAATTGCGCAGGATTTAACCTCTCTTTTTTTTCGCGGGGGAGGGGTGCTCTTGATCGATGTCTTCATGTTTTTATTTCCTAGTTCTCTTTGTATTTAAGTACTGATTTTTTCCTTCTATGACTTGCCCCATGCTTAAACAATAAAGCATGTCTTAAATAAGTATGGCTCAAGGCTATAGAATTAGTAAGACAAAATATAAGGTGACAACAGAAACTAATGACTCGAGCAAATGTCTACCTTAGGAATTGAAAGTCGTTGATACACGAAGTACAACACCAAAGACTTCCATACATGTACATCATAGAGTACACAACCTGGTACTGGATATAGCACATGATTCATGGAAATGAGAAAATTGTGAGAAGCCAACATTGTGATTGAAAAGTAATGAACATTAGGCTTCAAAGAAAAACAATAAAGCATCAAAAGTTCGACAAACGTTAACATACCTTTCATAACTTCACGTGAAAGTGCAACTTAAAGGAAATATGCTTCACAGTTGCACTTCGTCATATAAGACAATGGGGGTGGTTAAATCATACAATAAAATTGCACTTATGATCCTAACTTTTGTCACAGGAAGCAGTAAAACTTAGGCAAAGATATTCTTTTGATAAAAGTGTGCGAACCCCGAATTATTTTACGACCTGAGAATACAATGCCAAGTTAATGAACTATCATGTTCCTTACTTTCCTATATAGATCACCGAGGGAAAACATAACCATGACTGTTCCTATGATATAATTGAAATAAAAGGTTTATTGATGTAATTTCGAGATATTTTATTCATATACAATTTCTACATATATATAGATAATCCTAGATCTAAGTTAGGTAGAAAATAAATGCAACCCATGCTTACATTATCAGACTTCCATACTTTTGTAAACCTCCATACCTATAATTATAACTACACGTAATCACATTAAATAGAAAAGAAGACAACAATGACATGGGCATTTCCCGCATATTGGGTCAGGCCCAAACCAGGACCCTATTGGACTATATCGGGGATCATATTCGATGTCATATCGGTAATAATCACGATATGTTACTGTGGTCCTCGGATCCCGAGGTCTATAAATACGCGGTGCCCGGATCCCAAAACACGCAATTATTATCCCTCAGCTACCACGCGTCATATCGAAATACATCACCGATATCACTTTCGATATCTTATTCGATATCGAGACTACCACATGCACCTGTGAGACGTCACACCATCTCATCACCGATACCACATCGGGGGTCATCTTCGACATCACATCGAAGGCAATCACCGACGTCCGTTCGATCTATTTACCGATATTCCACTCCCATCCAAGCATCGAAGCGTAGGTCCGAGGTGTTCCGGACCAAGCCTACACGAGACACCTAGTGTTGGTCTGATTTGAGATAGGCTCGTTGTATTGCTAGACTACTTACTTGTAACCGACACTCGCATATATATAAAACGATCTATTGTCAAATCAGTGGCGCCGTTTGTGGGAACACCAGTTCCCGTACAAGGACGCCGAGATGCAAGGAATGAGGACCCGATCCGAATTTAGCGGAGTTGTGACTAGGGGCTCCATGATGGAGGACACACAACCCCCTCAACACCCAACTGATCAAGAACAGACAGTGGCTCAAGCCGAGATGGAGCTTCCTCCGCCGCAGAACGAGCCGCAATGAAGGCGCAGGCCTGGGAGGCTGCCGCGAGCCGTGAATGCAGTTTCGACCCTTGTTGCACCAAGTACGGTGGGACCCGAGACTGAGGCCCCGCCCACAGAGAACTCCGCAGCAGACGTTCCAGTGACCGAGACGCCAAATGCGGATTTTCCCGGCCTGGAGGAGACAATGCCCGTAGGACAAAGCACCTTTCACCCCGCTGCCATAACCTCGGAGATGCAAGCGCAGATCAACGCCACAGTAAGAGCAGCGCTGGATTCCACATTGGAGACCTTGCTTCCACGACCAGTGGAGCAAAGGGCAAAGGACATTCGGGCGAGGCCCCATGAATCCGGAGCGGGTGAAGGACAGACAAGGCAAGGATATAAGGAACAGGAGGATACAGGGGACTCTTTTAGAGAGATATCGCCTGCAGCTTACGACAGAACGGAGAGATGGGGCCCCAAAGTCCTAGATCGAGAGGTAGCGAGGAAAATGGAACGGCTTGACCGCGAGAGGGCGGAAGTAATCCAGAGAATGGAACGTGGTCGTGACCGGGCTGAGATCAATGGTTCAAAAAACGAGGATGCAGAGATACTGCGAGCAATTTCAAGGAGGATGGAACAGCTAGACCGCGAGAGGGCGGAGTTAGCAAGGAAGCTGATACAGAGCCATGGGAAGGGTCGCAGTAGGACCCCGTTTTCAAATGAGATAGAGGCAGAGGTACTACACAGAGGAGACAAGATTCCAACCATAAAATCGTATGATGGGAAGAGTGACCCTAGGGATCACATCCACGCCGTGGAGAGTCTTTTGAACCTACAAGATTTTTTTGAGGGTATTAAGGCAAAAATAATGGCGACAACACTGATTGGAGCAGCGTTAGACAGGTTTAACAGAATCGAAGTAGGATCTATTTCGAGCTTCGAGCAGATGAAAGAGAGATTGGAAACCACTTTTCCAGTCAGAAACGAATGAAGACAAGCATGTACTATCTGGAAGCTTTGAAATAGAAAGAGAGAGAAACTCTCGGCGAATTCATGAGCAGATTCAATGAGGAGCTACTGAAGGTGGACAACCCCTATGGGGGACAAGTGCTGCAGACCATGTTCAGGGCAATGACGCACAATAGATTCGCCAAAGAGTTGATCAAGCTCGCAGAACCTACCATCAATCGGATAAAAGAGTTGGCGCATACTGTGATCTACGAAGATGCGATGATGGCGGCTAAGTTTAGACCCTAGGAATCCGGCCGGGAAAGGGGTAGAGAGTTATGGAACAAGAACAGGGGAGGAAGAGACAGGTTCCCAAAGAGATATACCCCCCTCAATCGGTACATTTGCACTATCTTTGTCATTGCGCAAAGCAGGAATTGGCTAAGTGCGCCTCGAAAAATCAAGGAGACGGATTTCACCAAGAAATCTAGACGCTACTGCGAGTATCACCGCCAAAAAGGCCATGACATGAACGACTGCTATGACCTGAAGGATGAGATCGAGAGACTGATTAAGGACAGAAGATTGATAGAATTTGTTAAGGCGAGCGGGCAGTACGCTGAATCAAGAGAACGGTCCCAATCCCCAAGAAGGGAGGGCCTAAAGGCGATTGAAAGTGGACAAGGACGCAATGCAATAACTAGTGCGCCTTCGAGGGGGTCATCAATGTGATCAGCGGTGGGACCGCAGGAGCGGATTCCACCAACCAGAGGAAGAAGATAACTCGTGGATTGAACGAGGACCGATTCGTTGGATTTACAACGTTGATTGAGGAGCTCTCAGACGAGGTTATCACATTTTCCGGCAGGGACCTCTTGGATCTTAGCCTCGTGGCCGTCCAGGCAGGCGAGCTCGACTGCCCCCTGGTTGTTCAGCTTGATATCGCTAACTACGATGTACACAAGGTACTTATAGACAACGGTAGCTCCACCAACATTATGTGTGCGCATGCTTTGGAGAAGATGGCACTCGACCACCACGCAGTTGAACAGGTCTGTACGCCATTGGTAGGGTTTGGTGGAGCAGAGACAATTCCCCTAGGGCAAGTGAACCTTCCCACATCATTCGGACAAGAACCGTACAGGCGAACTATTAATGTTCAATACACAATCGTGGACCAACCATTTCCATACAATGTCATAATCGACAGGCTGGCCCTGAACGCGATAAGAGCCGTGGTATCCACATTCCATCAGAAGATGAAGTTCCCAGCAGAAGGGGGGTCAGAGAAGTGGTCGCCAACCAGGAGGAAGCTTGGTTCTGCTACATCACTTCTCTTACGTTGCCATGAATTAGAGAAGCGGAGGAAGAAGCGATCGGACTGAATCAGGATCGGCAAGCTATGGAGTGATCACCATGACGAACACATGACAATATTTTAGATTTCAGTAGTTTTTAAATTACGCTTGAACATTTTAAACATTGCCCCATCATGGGTCGGTCTGTAAACTTAAAACAGGGGGAACTACGCCGGTCTGATTCCCCACTCAACGGGATACGTAGGCGGGTTAGGTTTACTTAGCCCTCGACCGTTATCTCTTATTTTGCCCCGTCGTGGGTCGGCATGTAACTTAAAACATGGGGAACTACGCCGGTCTGATTCCCCATGCAACGGGATACGTATGCGGGCTGGGTTTACCTAGCCTTCGACCGTTATCCGTTATTACCTTTTTATTTGTTGCTTGGCACAATCTCAAATTTGATGCAGGGATGTGTCCTAAGAGGACATTATAGAAGTGCAGAGAATGGCACAAACAATTGGGGAATTTTCCCCTAGATACATAGTTAACACATCACCCTCTTACAGGTACAAACAGGTACAACATGTACAAACAGGTACAACAGGCACGATAGAGCACAACGGAAACACTATTTCTTGTGTAAAACTGATATTCCCAGATTGAGGGAACATCCCTCAAATAACACATGCACGTCATTTCGTGCTTTCGTATTAGCTTTTATCTCGAAAATCTTTCTTGTCTATAATGTTTTGTAGGGCTTAATGACCTACATATTCAACAACGACAGAGTCACCAAGAGTCATAGTCGAAAAGACAATGAAAAGGCTCGCCTAAAATATCCCATCTGATAACGGGGTCGTCAAAAATAATTCAACAGGTAGCGGGTTCCCTGTGATAACGCGATGCGCCCCTACCCTCAAAAATATCCCCTGTGATAACGGGGTCGATCAAAAACAATTCAACAGGTAGCGGGTTCCTTGTGATAACGGGATACGCCCCTACCCTCAAAAATATCCCCTGTGATAACGGGGTCGATCAAAAACAATTCAACAGGTAGCGGGTTCTCTATGATAACGGGATGCGACCCTACCCTCAAAAATATCCCCTGTGATAACGGGGTCGATTCAAGAAAAAATTCCCTGTGATAACGGGGTCGGTTCAAGAAAAAATTCCCTGTGATAATGGGGCCAGTCCAAGAAGAAATTCCCTGTGATAATGGGGTCGATTCAAGAAAAAATTCCATGTGATAACGGGGTCGATTCAAGAAAAAAATCCCTGTGATAACGGGGTCGGTTCAAGAAAAAATTTCCTGTGATAACGGGGCCAATCCAAGAAGAAATTCCCTGTGATAACGGGGTCGATTCAAGAAAAAATTCCCTGTAATAACGGGGCCCATCCAAGAAAGAATCCCCTGTGATAACGGGGTCGACAATAAACAGTGCAACGGCAGCGGTTCCCCTGTGACAGCGGGTCGTACTTTAAAGCACGGAAACAGAGGCACCTTTATGCGATAGCCGTGATGACTCGACATAATCCGGTATGACAGATAGGTGACATAACAAGGAGAAGCAAAAATAACACGAGCAATCATACCATGGATTATGTATGAACAAATATATATCAGGACACGCAGAAAAGATCGATTGAATTAACAGGTAAAACTATGAACCATATTACAAGAGGCAACTGTGCCGAAAGAAAAAATACAGACTCCTAGACTCTCAATCAGGATAATGAGGGGCCCATTTAATGTTTATTAACGCCAAACTCTTCTGCTCGACGATCTCGCGGTACTCCACCTCCGGTTCTAAATCTTCGTCGTCATCGTCGGAGTCCTCAGGAAATTCCCCGTCCGGCCCCTTCAACGGATTTATGGCCGAAGGGTCGTAACCATCCTTGAAACCACCTTCCAGCTGAATTTGACCTATGACAGAGGCCTTGGCTTCCTCCCGCTCCAGCAAGCCCCACTCAGCACATATCATCTTATACGACCGACTCAGAAGGAACTGTTTGGCCGCACTGGTCAGTTGGCTTTTGCTCAGCGTCATGCACCGCATGTACCTTTCAGCCTGGGCTAATTGGTCCTTCAGAATTCCGACCTCAGCTTCAAGTGCCTCCCGACGAGATGCTTCTTGACCAGCGATAAGTCGAGACTCATTGAGCTCTCTGATCAACTTTTTATTATCATCTAACAGGCCTCCCACATTATTTTCGCTGGCCTTCAGAATATCCATGGCCTCGTCTCTCTCATGCTGGAGCTGTACAGCAGCAACAGGATCGTATTCGCCCAGTTTCTCTAGCAAACCATTGATAACTCGGAGCGACTCGGCGTGGTCCGCTTGACCCTTAATGGCCATCGTCAAAAAACCTTTCAGAAAACCAGCCACCTGCACGTCCACAATAAGGACTTGATCGCTCTGACAAATGAAAACCCAAAGAAAATACACAGTGAATGGCATAAAGACTACTTACAGAGCGAAAGAGACCATTGTGATCTCCACTTGAACTACCCTCTTCTTTCCTTCTCTTTCGCCCCATGGACGTCCCATCATCAACGTCAGGTTGAGATTGCGAAGCATTACCCACCCCGGCAGTATTCTCACTCGAGGAGGGCACAGATTTCTTCACATTCTTGCGCACGCCCTCACGACCCCTCTTCTTGACGAGTGAAGGTGCGTCATTTGTAGCGGTTTTGGCCCCCGGCTATCTGCGTTCCGCTATCGCATCCAGACTACAATACTCCACCAGCTCGGCTGCGAAACACATAAAATAGAGGATCAAGAAATAAATCGAGGGGAAGATATCAAGTTACAAAGATATAACACTTACCAAGCGTAGAGGGACCGTTATACCGCACGGGAGATATCCCACTTGCTCGCAAAACTACGTCACTACAAAGCAGGGTACTGTCGTATGGATGGTTGATCAAATTCCTCAGAAACTTGAGGCTATGTGCACTAGGCCCGACAGCGGCTCGTCTCTCATATTTGGTGTCTTCACACCACACGCTAGAAAGCACGTCAAACTCACTAGCCGTCCTCTCCTAGATGTACATATACTCACACTTATTTCCAAATTCATAGCTAGATTGAGTATATTGCACGAACCTAAGCCCCGCCAGGGCTCGCACACAGAAGAACCCTCTATCACCACCCTTACGGTTGACCATGACGCTAAAAAGCTCCCAGAACTCGTTAGCTCTGCAAGGGGCACCCAACGCCCTCATAGCACAAATGAAAGCTACAATGTACCCCAGAGAATTGGGGGATAGTTGTCCCAAGCAGACCCCGATACTTGCTATAATAG
The DNA here is from genome assembly GCA_948329865.1 of Linaria vulgaris. Taxonomy (NCBI): domain Eukaryota; kingdom Viridiplantae; phylum Streptophyta; class Magnoliopsida; order Lamiales; family Plantaginaceae; genus Linaria; species Linaria vulgaris. The sequence goes on along the minus strand of OX415249.1, from coordinate 4,572,156 downwards.
CACTAACCGCAGGATCAATCGGGAAGCGCAGCCCGTTCTTGAAGTGCTTGGCACTGACAGTAATGCAGCCTTTTGGTGGAGTATGCATTCGTTGATCCGCACTGGGGAATATGACCTTATACCCCTCGAGAATGTCATACTTGTCAGAGTAATAACCAGTGTGATGAGGAACACGAGACGTCATATCCTCATATTTCTCTGAGGTCCTATATTTCGGGGGACTGACCTCAAAGCCCCATTCGTCCACATTAGGACCGGCAGCTTCAGGCGGAGCAGAAAATTTAGTACTGCCCTGTTCGCCAGTCAGCTGATCAGGCCAAACATCTCATTTTCGGAGAACTCCATTCCACCCTCTCCGAAATCCATCTCGGTCGAACCTACGCCAACACTGTCCCCAGCAAATGACATATTAACGCACTAAATGATGCAAGTCAAAGGCGAAAGAGATATCGAAAATGGTATCGAATTTAATATCGAAAATTTAAATTAAAGGTAGATATCGAAAGCGAGGTCGAAATCTATATCGGAAGTCAAATTCGACGTGTCTTTCGAAGGGACAACGAAATTTTGCTAAAAGCCAAAGTGGGTTTTCACTTTCCTAACAGCCTATTTATAGATATCGGAGATACTAGATCGAAACATAGTTTTGATCTCACATCGGTACTAACATTCGATATAGATAAAGGATATGGGGACGGACAGGCGCACAGGGGACATCACCCTACCAATAGACAGACGCTTCAACCACATCGAAAGATACTTTCGACATCATATCGAATATAAATTTCGACATAATATTGAAGATAAAACCCGACATCCTACACTACTACGCGAAGAATCGCGAGTATATAACAACTGCCCGACAACCCCATCATAATTTTCAAGGAACCCAAATACCAAGGGAACTAGAATTCAAACGAGGACCTCAAACTATGCGTCCACTGCATTGGGAGACGAATCGAAGTTCATCACAAGTGCACTCCCCGCAAGTTTGATCTCCGTCATTTGAAATGGCGGGACAAAGGGTACAGGTAACCCAGAAATTTTAAATTAAATTTGCGAATCCTTATCTCTAAGATAAGAATCCCCAAATTGGGGGACTACATGATATGGGCATTTCCCGCATATTGGGCCAGGCCCAAACCAGGCCCCTATTGGACTATATCGGGGATCATATTCGATGTCATATCGGTAATAATCACCGATATGTTACTGTGGTCCCCAGATCCCGATGTCTATAAATACGCGGTGCCCGGATCCCAAAACAAGCAATTACTATCCCTCAGCTACCACGCGTCATATCGAAATACATCACCAATATCAATTTCGATATCTTATTCGATATCGGGACTACCACATGCACATGTGAGACGTCACACCACCTCATCACCGATACCACATCGGGGGTCATCTTCGACATCACATCGAAGGCAATCACCGACGTCCGTTCGATCTATTTACCGATATTCCACTCCCATCCAAGCATCGAAGTGTAGGTCCGAGGTGTTCCGGACCAAGCCTACACGAGACACCTAGTGTAGGTCTGATTTGAGATAGGCTCGTTGTATTGCTAGACTACTTACTTGTAACCGACACTCGCATATATATAAAACGATCTATTGTCAAATCAAACAATATGCTTGATCTTTCAACTTTCAACCTCTAACCTGAAGAAGTTCAGGTCAATACGAATATGCTTCATCTGATCATGTTGGATAGGATTATGAACAATGTCTATTACGACTATCATTATATAGTTGTATCGGACCATCAATGTTAACCTTCAGTTCTATTAATAAACTGTGCAGCCAAATCAGTTCACAAATTCCTTGTGCAATGGCACGATACTCTGCTTCAGCACTGCTTCTTTACGCTATTGTTTGCTTTTTGCTTCTCCACGTGAGTACATTGCCCCAAAACTCGGTGCAATACCATGTTGTTGATTTTCTATCTTCAACTGAACCAGCCCACTCTGCATCGAAAAATTCTTGAAGCTCGTTATTTTCATTTTTTCTATAAAGGATCCCATTACCTAGAGTTCCCTTCAAATATCTAAGAATCTGGTCCACTGCATTTGCATGACGAACAGTCAGAGCGTGCATTAATTGACTAACTATGCTAACATTGTAGGCAATATCAGGCCTAGTGAGTGAGAGATAGATTAGTTTTCCTACTAATCATTGGTATCTTTCTTTGTTAGTTGGAGCATCTTCTTCGGTCAACATATGTTTCCAATTATTTTCCAATGGGGTAGTCTCTGGTCGGCAACCAAGTTTGCCCGTTTCATCCAGAAGGTTTAAGATATATTTTCGTTGTGAAATAAAAATTCCATCTTTACTTCTAGCAATTTCCATTCCAAGAAAATATTGTAGCTTACCTAGATCCCTAACTTTGAACTCTGATTGTAAAAGTCGTTTGAGGTTGATAATCTCATCAACGGCATCTCCTGTGATTACCATATCATCGACATATACAATCAAGATATATCGTTTTTTGCTCTTTGACTCTTTAACAAATAGAGTATGATCAGCTTGTCCCTGAATATATCCAAAGCCCTTCATAATGGTGCTAAAACGAGTAAACCAGGCCCTTGGTGATTTTTCAGTTTGCAAACCGATCCAACTTTCACTCGTTGTTCAAATCTAGGGGTATCTTCATGTATTAGATACATATATCTGATGTAATTACCAGTCAAGATTAGCAGCAAAAGATAATAGAACTCTAATAGAATTTAACTTAGCAACAGGGGAAAATATTTCTTCATAGTCTATTCCATATGTTTAAGTGTATCCTTGAGCAACCAATCGAGCTTTATATATGTCAATTATTCATTTTCACTGTAAAAATCCACTTACAACCCACTAATTTCTTACCCCTTAGGCATATCAATAACTTCCCATGACTGGTTTACATTTAATGCCTTCATTTCTTCTAAGATCGTTGCTTTCCACTTGGGATCCTTCAAGGCATCATGAATGGTCGAAGGAATATTAATGGTGTCAAGGTTAGACACAAAGGCCCAGTAAGTATTTGACAACCCAGCATATGGCAAATGGTTTGAAACGGAATGTTGAGTGCATGATCTTACCCCCCCTGCTGATCACAATCGAAACGTCAAGATCATCCGTAAGAGATTCATCTCACTACAATTCTTGTGCAGAATCTGACAATTCTTGAGTGACACATAAATATGGTTCTCCCCCTTGAATAGATTCAGGAATGATTATGTTTTGTCTAGTTGGAGGTAAAAAAGATAATGGAAGATCAAATGGCAGTACTACCTCCGAAGTAGGAAATATTGGGAGAGAGGTTGATGGATCCACATAATTCTATTCACTCAAATTCTCTCTCTGAACAGAATTATGAGAATGGAACGACTGGTCTTTAAGGAATGTAATATCATAAGATGTAAATAACTTTTTTGTGAGGGGGTTGAAACATGTGTACCCTTTTGTGTGGATGAGTATCCAACAAATACGCAGTTGATTGATTCCAGATCAAGCTTTCCTCTAGTGGAGCTAATATTGTGAACAAAGTCTGAGCACCCAAAGACTTTTGGAAGAAGAGAATTAATAGTACGTGATTCTGGAAATGCCTTTTGAAGGACATTGATTGGTGTTTGGAAGCTTAAAGGCTTTTTAGGGAAGTCGATTTATGAGATAAGCAACAGTTAAGATAGATTCCCCCAAAAAATGATTGTGGAACATGACTGGATAACATATTAGAACGTGATACCTCTAAAAGATGTCTGTTTTTGCATTCAGCTATCCCATTTTGTTGAGAAAATGATGCACATGAACTTTGATTTTAATAATTTTTTGGAACTATAATTTTGTTGTGTCGGATTTTTGTTTTAGAAGAAAAACCCAACATACACGAGTATGTTCATCCATGAAAGTGATGAACCATCTCTTTCCGGTAAGGTCTTGGATTCGAGCAGCCCACCAATATTACAATGAACAATATGAAATGATTTTGAGGGTTTGTATTCATAAACTGGATAATGTTTTCGAGTTTTTTTTGCAAGAATGTTGACTTACAAAAACAAGAATGTTGACTCACATTAAAATGCGAAAACATCTTTATTGATAAATAAGTTCGGATACAAAAGCTTCATATATTGAAAACTAAACTAGGATGCCCTAAATGTTATGCCAAAGCATGACATCTGACTTTATTATACTCCATGCATAAAGTGAAAGATATGAAGATGGATGAGGAGAACCATTGAGGTAGTAGAGACCATGTTGTACTTTAGCACTGCCAATCATCTTCCCTGAAGAACTTGAAGAAGGATCCTGGAAAACACAAGAATCACGACGAAAAATCACTTCACAAGTTTGATCTTTAGTTAATTTGCTCACAGAAAGAAGATTTATATTTTAAGTTTGGCACGTAAAGAACAAATTTCAAGTGAAGTCCATGAAACATAATTTCACCAATCCTTACGATTGGTAGCTTGTTCCCATTTGCCACAGCAACTTGAATCTCGTAGTTGCATGGTTTGTAGTTGTTGAGATTTATGCGATATCCGTCACATGATCGGAAGCCCCCGTGTCCACAATCCAATCATTAAAATCATTTTTCCTATAAATTTAGGAGGACATTGTGGTGTACCTAGCTACACAAGAGCGGAAGCTTTCGGGGCTGGTTTAGTTGCTTCAGAGCACTGCAATTTTCAAGGAGGGACTTTAAAATATCCATGTTTTGAGGAGTGAGCTTGATGTTGTCGAAACTTGTTGCATGGACTGGCTCGACTGCATGAGCAGTTGGATTTCCATCACGTTGGCTTCACGGTTTCCAGTCTTTTGGGTTTTCGTGAATCTCCCAGCAGGTTACTTTCGTGCGGAAAGGTTTCTTGCAATGCTCGCACCAGTGGTCGGCATCCTTATTTGCCTTTTGATTTTGAAAGCGTGAAGAAGTAAGGGATAATCCTTGTGGTTGTTCTTCTTCGAAAACACCAACACCCTGCTTCGGTGTTAACATAACTCTCCATCGACTTATTCCCTACGAACTTCAGAAAAAACTTCACGCAACAACGAGAGCGTTTCATTCCAAGGATGCGTCCTCTTACTTCGTCAAGATCTTTGTTAAGTCATTGATGAAAATCAAAAACTCAATTTTTTTTCAAGAACTTGGTTATACATAACTCCATCTTCGATGCACGTCCAATGAGTAGAATAAAATAGATCCATTTCCTGGCATAAATCGACTAACCGATTGAAATACACAGTTACCGTCATTGTTCCTTGGCAAGTGGTTCGAAGTAGCGAGCGAATCTCGAAGCACTGAAAAGTATTTTCAAGATGTGAATACATCTCTTGGACGCCTTTCCAGATTTCTTTCGCGTTGTTGTAGAACAAGAATGTTCTGCCAATTCGTGTTTCCATGGAATTGACAAGCCATGACATGACAATTGAGTTTTCTGCTTCCCATTGCTGATAACTTGTATCGTTGATAGCTGGTTGATGAATATCACCGGTGAGATAGCCTACTTTTCCTTTCCCTCGACTGACCAGCAGATTGATATCATTCCCTGAAATTCGACCCATTTAACTTGCGTTGGGTGATTTGCAGAGATTGGCCAAGGTCAGGGAAAGAGAAGTGAATGGATTTTGACATTGATGAGGATAAGCTAGGACTGATTATAGGTGGGCTTATTTCATATTCTGAACTTGGCTCTGATGCCATGAGATAAAAGGTTATTGATGTAATTTCAGGATGTTTTATTCATATACAATTTCTACATATATGTAGATAATCCTAGATCTAAGTTAGATAGGAAATAAATGCAGCCCATGCTTACATTATCAGACTTCGATACTTCTATCAACCTCCATGCCAATAATTATAATTACACCTAATCACATTAAATAGAAAAAAAGACAATAATATTTTATAATATTCTAACAATATTAATGTCTACTTTAGTTATCTTATAAGTTATAACTACAACTATTTGGTGCACAACAAAAGTGAATAATGAGAAATACCTGGATACTGAAGGCCTGGAGATTAAATCTCTTCACATATTCTTCATACACCATAAAAAAAAGGAATATAGTTAGATTAGATATTTCAGGTCTATCATAATATTTAGCAAGAATTAAGCTTCCTTATTACATAATGTTCTGCAGCATTAAAAACAAATAAACGACAATAGTATGCTACCAAATTGAAACACCTCATGCTTTAGAAACTATAACATCTCATTTTTTAAAAATCTTTAGAAACCCTTCGTGCAGTCAAATTAAAACACACATGCCTTACAAACATTTGAAACAGTTAATGTGTATTAATAGCAGTATTGAAATTAATATAACATTCTCCTCCTACCTATGATACTCAAACTTAACAGGAAAAAATTAAATAACAAAAGTGAATATTTTCACTCAATTGCTTGCATATTAAATTTCCGACGAATTATAAAAAATGCCCGCTAACTTTTACCTTTAATCCTAAATGCCCGTTATTTTCAAACATGCTGAAAATGCCCGTTAAGTTTTAAATTTTCTAACAAAAATGCCCAATTTTAAAAATTCGAACTTTTTATCCGACGTGGCATCCGAATCAAAGAGACGCACTGCTGAATCAAAAAGTCGCGTTTTAAAATTCGAGCATTTTTGGTAGAATTTTAAAAGATACAGGGCATTTTTAGCATTATTTTTCAGACAAAATAAGTTTTTTGTGCTTATTTTTCATTTTGGGCATTTTTAGTAGAAATTTTAAAAGATACAAGGCATTTTTAGCATGTTGGGAAACAACGGGCATTTAAGATTAAAGGCAAAAGTTAGCGGGCATTTTTGATATTTCGTCCTTAAATTTCATAAGCAGCATTGGTCAACAACCAAATCATATAACTCATTCTCATAAATTTAAAACAAATGATCATTTACGAATATAACTTTAAGTTATCCATGAATATTAGCCTTGATTAAAATAAATACATATCGTAGAGTTCATAGCTAGTAAAACTTGTGCATTGAATTATTTTATAATGAAATGGAAAAAAGTTGATATGCTCACATATTCTCTGCTTCTTGTTTGTCGTACCAGATACCTGTCGAATAATTGGAAAACTTAGAGCAGTAGTATAGACAAATTACAGAAATTGTAAAGAAAGAGATTAATTAGGGTTTACGAGTTTCTCCTTTGGCATCCCAAAATACTTCGCCTTCCCTCAATTCTCTGTGTCTTTCTCAGATTTCTGAAAACAGAATGCTCTTCCAAGAATAATTGGTGAGGATTTCGCTCGGCGCCGAAAGTTTCGGCTCGGTGTAGTATTCCTCCCGCCGAGAGTGATGTGCGTGTTTCTCTAACTCTACTTTTACGTATCTAGGTTCCTTCTCACCTCCTCGTACATAGGTGGGGGAGGATTCTTCTCCTGCTTTTGCCCACGCCCAGGACCCTTTTATTCTTTTGTCGATCTAAAAAGTACGTGGGTCTTCTCCTAATCGTTGGACACCCTTATCTTTCCTCTGGCGAGGTGGCAACTTCAATTGTTTGGTCGACCTCTGATTATGATTAGGCCGGAGGAGCATTTATAATTTTGTTTCAAGGCGTCTACATTCATTTGTCTCATGTCCCTTGTCCTCGTGATACTCCCATTACCTCCCGTTACTCCTTTTTCCCTGTTCCTTGAGTAATGTGCGTCGTAACTGAATAATTTGGAGTACATGGAGCAGGGAATAGTGGATCTCAAAGCATGGTCGCGGGGAGCAAAAGGTCGTGGAGTGGAACGGGTTCAGCTTAGTTTGATACTATGCGGCTTTTTCTTGGGTTTTTTAGATTTCTCCAATTCCTATTAGAGTGGGGGATTTGATCTTGAGGTGCGTCATGGATATGACGCCCTCGAAAGTTTGGAAGACTGGTCGTCCGCGGTGTTATACTATTTGCATTTCTATGACATGGAAGTTGATAGCTTCCCTCCTCTAGCGTGGTTCTATCCCTCATGTCATGGGGAGAAAGATTGTCCCCTCAGTGATGAGGGGTGTTCTAGAAAAATCCTCTGTAGGGGATCTGCATGGACTCTATTTGGGATGTCGTGAATCCCAACTCATGGAAGGTCTACTGGTACATAATGTTAGTTGTGCTTTCTGTGTTTATAAGTATGTTGGGAACATTTTTCCCTCGACCCCGTGCATTAACGATGATGGGATACATGTGGGGATATCTTACTTCTTTAGTGTCTTCGGGCTCAAAGATAATGATTTGTTTTCACGACTCTACTTGTTTTGTCGCTCGTGTACGGGGTGCGTGGCGCGAAATTCTGTTATCACTGTCCCTTGGGACTGTGTTGATTTTGCATTCTTCAATGTTGCGAATTGACATTGTTGAGCTATTTATTATGGGATGGACTCTTTCTGACCCAATGAGTCTTTTTAAGGCGTTTCTCTCAAACGGCGCCAAAATGATAACACATAATTCTTCGGCGATTCCTGTGATTTGTAGAAAGAAAATGTTTGTGTGGTAGTGTTTAAACAAAATGGTTTTGGAATACGAAGGCCCTTAAATATATAAAAAGATGGAAATATATTACTTTCCTAAACGAGAGTACAAGTGCGTTATATGAAACTGCGTTGGTTAATTATGAGGAGTTCTTTCTCTATTTATAGGATTTTAAGGTGTATTATGAGCGTAGAACCTTTGTTGTCTTTAATGATAGGCGTGGGCATATATTAATTCTGGCTCTTGAGAGTTGTATCTGATGACAAAGTTTAATACGGGTCTACTGACACTCTTTTATTGCACATGTGATCTTCCAAGTGGGTCATTAGGGCTCCAGATTGTATCACACGAGTGGTTTTATGATCCTTCATTAGCCTTTCGAATGGTAGAGTGTTTGCTGCTTCTGCATACGAGGGATTGATCCCAATGCTCTTTCTCAGGGCATTATGGTCTTTTCCTTGTACTATATATTTATGCATTATCAATATTCAAAGGACCTTCGGTTACAGACTCCCTCATAAACATACCATCATATAAAAATATTTTTTTTAGAATCACGGAGATCGTGTTCCGGACCACATATATTCACGATAATTTAGGTATAACCCAATCTAGAGAATTTTGTGTTATCATTGTCAAATTCATAAAAATATTACTAATTTCCTTTGAATATGTACCAAGTAAAGTTTGGTAACAAAATTTTGTAATTGTAGTTAAACCTATACCATTTTGTGACTAAGATTACATATCGTAACGAATTCGTTGTTTGTTATCAAACGTGGTTGTTATCCTGACAAAATCCCGCAATTTTAGTAACAAATGTTTTTGTTAGTTACCAATAACAAACTTATTGTAACGAAATCATACCTTTGGTAACAAATTATATATTATGTTACGTAAAGTACAAATTTTGGTAACAAAACTTATGTTTGTTACCGTTGCCTATCGGTAACAAAATGTTTGTTTGTTACCAATAATTTGTTACAAAAAATGTATTTTCTTGTAGTGCGATACAAAAAATACAAGACGAGTCGCATAGTTCCTCTCTAAGTTACCTTCTCTTATCTCAAATAATTCACACGTTTGCACGGTAATATCACTATTTTCAGAATTGGACCGGACCGGCAGCGTTGCCGGTCCGATTATGTTCAAAAAACGGGTCGCTATCAACAGCGAGCCGCCGCAAAAAATTTCAGTCAGACCGACTGACCCGATGAACCAATTCGGCTAGTCAACCGGTCATTTTTTTTTGTTTGCTAATTACAATACTAACCTTCTACTTAGACGGTAAAAAAATAAAAGGAAAAAGCTGAAATGAAAAGAGAAACAAAAGCATGTTGTGTGAACCACTAATTTAAGAAAATGGGGGGGGGGGGGAAACCCAGCTTACCTATTGAATCATTGTCATAGACTGAAAATTTAGATCAGTGAAGAACTAAAACATGCACAAAGTGTCAGATTGATGATTGATATGTATATTTGACAATGTAAAATTTTGATGGAAAATTCAAAACTATATAACTCCATAATTTGTATCAACTAGTAACCAGTATATAAATAGATAATATATGTTTAGATTGTTGAAACTTTTAATTTTTCCTTTTTAATGAATTTAGGATACTATTTGAAGATTGTTTCCTAGTTAAACAAAACAAATCCGGATTTTATAGGCGCTAGTGAATATTTGCTATAAGAATTTTTCCTAGAATCAAGGGTTAAAAACGTACAGCTAAAATGGGGTAAATTTTCTCCTTAATTATGGTCATTTAACAAAACAATTTTAGTTGTACGTGAGAGGGTCTCCTTATCCATGCCATTTTTATTAATTGGATTATGGGCAAATCAATATTTAATAATTTTAAAAGTTGTACACAGATTATTAAATGCTTTAGTTTGTAGTGGATGAAACTAATAATAGTACTAATTTAAATTCAAGTGAGGAAAGAACACAACTAATTTTGAGAATGTATTACTATATATCCCATGAATCAAGGATTATTCTTTACCATTTTTATTACTAATACCCATATTAATCAAGTTATTATGTTTCATACTTTTGAGAGGAAACTGAGCATTAATTCACAGGAATTATTTATCGAAACAGTGTATACTTATATGTGAACAATTATGTCAAAAGTATTGGTATAACAAATTACCATACTAACAAAGTATTTTTAGTCAGATGAATAGTTATGGATTCAAATTTTGGAATTGTTTAATATTTTGTTTGCTTATTTAGTGATTAATTATGATAATATAATAACATGATATATTTATTTGAGATTTTGTAGTTGAGAAATTGGGTATTTTGCTATGACTTTTGTTATATAATTGAAGTTTGAAACTTTGAATTAGATATTTCATTGACCGTTGACTAAAATCAATAAACTGGTTCAACCAGTGGTCCGACCAGTTTGACCTTCTGGCCCACTAACCAGTAGCCTCACCGGTTCTGTGACTGGGTCGGGTCTGAAAACACTGGGTAATTAATATCACAAGATAGGCACCAACGAAAATCATTTTGAAATGCTTATGGATATTTCTATTCATTCAAACATATATAAAGATAAGTTTAATCGAACTGGAAGTCTTATGAGATAGTTAAATTTGCGACGAGCGAAGAAAGTTCAGAACTTTGTAAGGATAATGCACTTTGGAGAGCAGGGCCATGGAGAAAAACAAAATAAGAGAAAATTCATTATCTCACTACTCCTTAGTGAATGGTCTTAACATCTTGTTTAACCAAAAAAAGAAAAAAAAAAACAACAAAAAAAAAACTACACTACAACCTATATCAAGACTATCACTTATCTTTGATGCGAGTAGACATAGTGTCCAGCTGGCTTGATTTACTCCCTAAAGAACAATTGCAAGCAACCCTTCTCATAAAACAACACATAATTTTATCAAGAAGCAACCTTTGTAAACTTGGGGATTCAGTGATCTCAACGAAGAAGACGAAATGAGGCGGATGAGAATTAGGGTTTCTGAATAATAAAAAAGATAATTACAAAAGTTTCATAGACCCTATTTATATGGAGGGCCGAAAACGTAATTAAGTGGACCAAACGGTCAAAAATAAATTGTGTAGAGAAAAGAAAAAAACGACTTTATAAGTCGTCTAACCCCCCCCCCCCCTCCCCTTCGCCCACCCCACACCCCCTCGCGCGCAAGATGTGCATGGATGTCTATGATGCCCATCTTGGACATCATTTTGGTGAAGGGTTGAACGACTAACGACTTGGGAAAAATGTTTGTCAGTTGGTGTTTGTTGGAGATGTGTTGAACTTTGAGGAGTCCTTTATAAAAGTAGTGGATCTAGATGTGTTTGTTGTGCTCGTGTTGTAACAAGTTTTCTGCAATGCACGCAGCACTTTTGTTGTTAGTGAACATAATTGGGATACGTGATTAAGAAACATGTAGATCCTTAAGCAGCTGGTCTAACCAAAGAACTTCACAGGTGGTAGTGGCCAATGCACGGTATTCGGCTTCTGTTGAAGTCTGAATTGTCGGTTGTAGGTTGGCCTTCTAGGAGATAAGAGGGTCGCCCAAATAAAAAGCATGTCCAGTTATGATTTAACAGGAATCAACACAGTTTGCCCTGCCAATGTCAGAAAAATATTTGATGTGAGATTCTTAAGTAGAAGGGTAAAAAATGCCCTTTCCTTGGTTGTGTTTAATGTAACTCATAACTTTGTGTGATGCATCTAGGTGTGTAACAATGGGTTGAGCCATAAACTGGGCCTGACACTGAATGATGTAACATAAGTCAGAGTTTGCCCACTAATCTCATGTAAATAATATGCTTACTCAAGAAAGAAGAAGAATCACTAGACTGAAGTTTCAAAATAGAATCCTGAGAATAGAATAAGGTTTTGAAGCCAAATAACCAGAATCTTCTATTATAGCTCATGCATACTTTATTTGACAAAGAGTAATACATTTCTTTACTTCTAGTTATTTCAATTCCTAGAATGTACTTAAGGTTTCCAATATCCTTAATAGTGAGTTGATCATCCATATGACTTTTGATGTTAAAATATCAAACATGTCATTTCCCGCAAGAATAATGTCATCCACATAAATGCAAAGTGCAATGAAAGAAGTACCAATGTTATTAAACAATGAACATTCTGAAATGCTTTAGGAGGAACAAAATTTTAGTAAAAAAATGTAAGTTTGTTGTACCATTGTCTAGATGCTTGTTTGGGCCATATACTCTTTTTCAGCAAACAAACTATTTTATCACTTTAGAGCAATACCCGAAGGGATTCATGTATATAACTTCAGCCATATCCCTGTGCAGAAATGCATTTGGTATGCCATAATAACGATACCTCAAAAACATAAAATCAACGTTTCAATTACATGGAATCAAGGGGACGAAAAGGCAAAACCACACTCGACAGATTAGTCAAAACATGTAGAGACGAAAAGCAACACGAATCGTAGCACGGCAATGAAACTATGCCATAAAGATCTAACATGGTGGGAAAGGACGCCGACATGGCCCGCGCGAAGCTTGACATTGGCAAGGTTGACCTGACAGCTAAAGGGGCACGTCAGCCTATGACTGATGTGCCACATTGGCCAAAGGGTTGACGTGGCACTATGGTAGCCAAATGAGCCCCAAAAGGGGCGCATCAACCAAGGCTGAAGCGCCATGTCGTCCAAGGATTTTGATCGCCACATCGGCATATTATCGCCGTGGATAGTGGTGGAATATCAGCCAACCGACGTGCCACCCCAAGGTCTTCATCCTTGCCTATAAATGCCCCTTCACCTCATTCATTTGAAGGTTGGACCGTTGAGAGCTCAAATTTGATGCTTTCTCTCTCTAGAAAAGCACGTCTACAATCCACGTCTACAATCAAAGTTGGCATGTCTACAAAGGCACTTGGGTGCAACCAACTCTTTGTTGCATTACATGACTAAAGTCACAACCATCAAGTTGCGGCTTTACGCATTCTTAGGTGCAACCAATTACTTGGATTTTATGCATTCTCAAGTCTAACAATCTGTTGGGTTTAGACACTTGGGTGCAACTAACTCTTCGTGGTATTACGTGACTAGAGTCACAATCATATGTTGAGTTGAACACTTTAGTGCAACCAAATCTTCGTGGTATTACGTAACTAAAGTCACAATCGTATGTTGGGATAGGCACTTGGGTGCAACCAACATCTTCGTGGTATTATGTGGCTAAAGTCACAACCATTTGTTGGGTTTAGGCACTCGGGTGCAACTAACTCTTCGTGGTATTACGTGACTAAAGTCACAAGCATCTGTTGGGTTTAGGCACTTGGATGCAACCAATGGTTTTGTGGTATTATGTGACTAAAGTCGCAACCATATGTTGGGATTAGGAACTTTGGTGCAACCAACGCGTTTGTGGTATTGCGTGACTAAAATCACAACCATCAAATTGTGGATATATTAACCTTAGAAGGTTGTTCTATGGTGAATATATTTCTCCAGCTGTCGAGTCATATTGACTTTCTTTAGCAATGAGTCACCCAATTTGAGCATAATGGTGGTGCTGGAACATCATGAGCTCGAGATACATCATCAGTTGGTGCTCCATCTTCTTGTGGGTTGAGGTGAGAGCATAATCTTTTCTTTGTTGGAATTACGTGTTTGATTCACAACCATATTGTGGGATTACGTGCTTTAGATTTTATATAGCACAACCAGAGCATTTTTTATCGAATGCTTGGAGAGTTCGTCTCATGATTATGGTGTCGTGGAATGTGAAAATTGAGTTGTTCGAGCAGATCTCAGAGCTTTTGTCCCTTGCACAACGCTTGTAGTGGTTTTCCACATACGGTGGCTCTGGCACAGTGTGTTTTTGCTAGTCACAAGATTACTCCCTTACCTGATTCTCTAGCGCCTTATAGGCTACGAGAAGATCTTTTGGATCGATGTAAACCTGCACTTCAAGGAACAAGGTTAGATAATAACAGTTAATAGGTAAATAAACTAAGGGAATGATATAGGATATTGCGACTGAACTTGACTCGGGGTCAAGCTGCCTACATATCTCTCTAAGAAGAAAGAATCAAGTTGGGCGTAGTTCATTATTTATGGGCGCTCACACAAGGATGTTTTCGACTCTGCCTGCTAGGTAGTGTTTGAGTATTTGCACATCCTCAGGGCTTGTCGGACGACCTTGAAGGGTCTTTGTCTCGTGGTCGAGGCCCGGTGGGCTTGATTGTCGACCGTATATGGGTGAATGTCTCGTTTAGAGATCTTTCTTGTATAATGAGGATATGTTTTAGTCATCGAGCACCTTAGAGGCTCGGGATTTTTTAAGTGATTTGATATACTTGATAGTCAAATCATGAGCCAAAGTACGTAATGTTGATGTACTTGTCATATTCACGACGTGGTCACGTCTATGGAATAGTAGACGTGAAATTGTTGACGTGCATTGTAGACGTACAATGTAGACGTGAATTGTTGAAGTTCCAATCCAGATGGTAGACGTGCTACCTCTGATGGTAGACGTGGATTGTGGATGGGCAACCTCTGATTGTAGACGTGTTAACTCTCATGATAGACGTGGATTGGAGATGTGCTTTTCTAGAGAGGGAAAGCAGCAACTCAGAGCTCTCAAAAATCCAAGCCCCAAATGAATTGGAATGAGAGGGTATTTATAGGCAAGAGGAAAGGCTTTGTTGGGTCTTGGGTGGTGGGACCCAGCCTACCAACGGAGCCACAATGGTGGCACGTTGGTTTGGCCGACGTGCCACGGGTCATCCACGTTAGCAATTGCGACGTGGTGTGTCAACCACGTAGGCGCTTGGGCGACGTGGCATGTCAACCACTTGGCGTGGTACGTCAACTACGTCGGCACTTTGGCCAACGTGGCAATCTCGTGTTGACGTGACGAGTGACTTTACGGCCAGCGTTTTGGCATTCGAGATGCTCTAATGTCCTTGCTCGTTAGCGTTTTCGTTCCTTCAATATTGGAAATGTTGAAGTGAATCGCATTTTTGAGGTAGCGAAATTATGGCACACCTCTATGTTTCTCAATCATATATATAATAAACGATTGGCTTAATTGATGTTTAATAATTTATTAATACATCATAATTACAATGCATTATAGGCCATGGGTTGATATATATAGATCAAATTATTTATATTAATCAATAATATTAAGGTAAATAGTCACTTCCATGTCTTCTTCTTTTTCCATTACTTCCAAGAAAAAAAAAAAATTACGTCGCACTCGTACCCTTATCGCATGTGCATCTGCATCTGCGCAACGTACCCACACTAGTTCAATAATCTGAAAGTTTGGATTTTCTTTCCTACAAACTTTCTTCCATAAATATAGGATCGAGAATAGCATTACTATGACCAGGAGCTATCAACACAAAACAAAATGTTCGTATTAATTTGTTACAAATAAACTAAACTCTAGCTAATAGAACATAGAAAAATCATATAAATACGTACGGAAGATAAAGAAGAATGCGGAACAACAAAGGTGTTATCATCGACGTCTATATCGAATCATCAAAGCTCAAATCAGATCAAAGAAAAGATCCCATAAAAAAGTTCAATCCAGAAATGCTTTCGACTCAGTCTAGTGTTAACCGAACGTGTGGCTATGATCGACGTGCACAGCTCCTCGCATACGCTAAGGAGCTTCGACAAGCCAATGCGCAACAAATGCAGTGTCCCTTGGCCTACTCAATGCCAAAACAAAAGGTCAGATGAGATATGTTGCATACATTATTTGACATAGAGCATAGAGTAAAACTAATCTATAGCAAGTGAAACACTTGAAACAGAAATGGAGATGGTCACTTCCTCTGCAAAAGATCAAGAAATTGCTTTCCGGTTTGAATGGGACGAAAAGGCAATGGAAGTACGAGCCGATTGTAACAGAGGACTGTATCGATGCCGATGGATCGTACAACCGAGAAAGCACGAACAGACGAAAGAGGAAGGCTAGTGGTAGAGCACATTCTCATTTTTGTGTAAGTACTGTAAATTGTTCTTCGTTAAAGAATACTAATAACAATAATTGGTTCTGATTTTTGTAATTGAGCAAATTCGACTATACTTATGGGGTTTTTTCTGTGATTTTTATGCAGAAGAAGATGAAGTGTTGGTGGAAGAATGTATTTGGGGCCTGGAAGTGCAAAAGTGGAATATGCTAATCGTTGTTGCTCAATTATGTTGATAATTAATTTTTCTTTTGGCTGCAATACTAATGTATTAATTGCATGGTTTTCTCCTTTAACAGTCATTTATTTAATTGCATTGCTTAGAGTTGGTTGAAAATGTGGTTGTTAGCCTTTGGCAGCACTTTCTAAAGTTCAAAGTTCACATATTGATAGTAAAAAACTTAAAACATATTTTAAGCAAGCAACACAAAGTTGCTTTCTTACTATCTTTTCTCTGGGAAACAAAATAATAAAAATGGGGTCTAATATAGGTAGACTTTCTTCTCTGCTTATTCCTGAATGTTTCCTCAGAAAAAAAAACCTAGAACATAACAAAAAACAATATTGTACTGAACAGAAATTATTCTGGCAAAAATTGCATCTGCATCAACCAGATGAAAAATAAACAACAGCTGATTAAAACCAAATGTGTAGAGAACAATAAGTTTTATGATAATGCATCAAAGAAACATGCAATAATCCCAATTTACAGCCTATAGCTATAAACTGACTACACAAAATTCACACACATAATAATGCATCAAGTACCACCTACTCCTAGACCTACAAATCATGATTCAATAACCTTAAAACAGACTGTTTAATAATGCTAATCAATGTACAGGTGAAAAGCCAATAATTCAACCTAACATGAAACCTTCAAAAGTCGCAGTACTGCAATAGAGAAGTACAGTCGAAATGCAAATAAATCCCAAATAAATTCTACTGTCGTGTCAATAAGACAACATCCCTTTGTTCTAATTAAATCATCTGCTTGATCTAAGCCTTCTCGACTGTCTCGAAACCTGCAATCTTGCACGTGTACGTGCATTTCGCGACACGGAGCCATTATTATATCCTGCACGTCTAGCTGCAACAGCAGCTCGAGCTTGATCTCTCTCAAATTCTTCATCATCTAGAGAATCATAACCCCCTGCAAAACTATCTAAAGAGATTCGAGAGGTGTTCCATCGCCCACCATAAGTTGGGAGCCGAAAAAATGCACCACCACCACCCAAATAACCATCCTCTTCAAAGTCCACAGCAACGTTACGATGGTTCCGTTCTATGACATAATCCCCAATGACAATCGCCCCAGGCATGGTGGATCGAATTGTGCTAAAGACGTCGCTGATATCTCTCTCATTCTCGAGCTTTTTCCATTTCTCAGCTTGCGAAGGATCCACATCTCGAGGACGAGAAAGAGGGTGCTCCATCTTTACATGTTTCTTAAGCTCTTTGTAGGTTCCAACAAACGAGCAATTATCTTGCATGCATGTTCGTTTCTTTCGGTTAAGGTATCTGCGTGCCGGCTCCACCAAGGTCCAACCTTTGACCTGCCCACGACAAAGCGGACACAATAATTCGGATATTTCACCCTTACCATCAAAGAAACCAAATTTTTCTGAGGTATCTATTTCATCAACTGACGATTGCAACACGGGTGCGCTGAGCTCTGATGTAACTTTCATGTACGCCTTTTTGTATTGTTCAAGACAGTTAGAATACCGATGGCTTGTAGCACACATGTAAGGACGGCAACCTTTGTCATAAGATGAACAAAGTAAGAGGACGGCGTTGTGAGGAAACTCCAAACAAACTGAGCAAACTGCATTTTTCCATTCTTTCTTTTCTGAGGCTTTGACTTGTCTCTTCTCATGTCGAGATGATGTCTTACTCAATCTAACTCCAAGGTGTTGGGTACGAGATCTCTGCTGCAGGTTCTTGGACTTGGCCATTTTTCTCCAACTCTTAAGAAGAAAACATCACATACCCAACAGCACCAATTCAAAGTTAGTAAAACAGAAATAAATACAAAAGAAGAGAAAGTATAGGTTTCATTATGTTAGAAAAAAAAATACATCTGGAAAATAATGTTCAGGAGAGATCTCATTGTTATATCAAAACAAATGAATTCAACAACCACTTGAGCTAAACCATAACTGAGTATAACGCAAGTTTCAAAGTCATCGTGATAGGTTAAGGAAAAAGGGGGGGGGGGGGAAGGGGTTAGCATCTCTACTATGCACCTATTCATATCCAACTGAAAGATTAAGGACAATAACGTATATTAGCTCCCTTGTTATCCTTAATTGGAGTAACGTTACACTGATGACTATCTTATATACGTTTTTTGTTCAAAGAGCATCTCTAGCACCAAGCTCGGAGTAATTTATCCGTACAAAAACAGCTTTTAACCGGGGTACATATCACTTGATAAAAATTTGCCAATCTCATACTAAATTAGGATTGGGCATACCACAAAACATGTAAATCTCATACCAACACAATAAGCAATGATGACGTAATTTCATAGGCAATCCACATTTGTATATGTTCCTTAAAAGAGTTTTGACCCAGTAAAACAAAAAGATAAAGCTACAAACCACCTGTATTCGTGAAAGAAAAAGGAGAAACAGGATGCTTAGTTATTATCAAGTGAATAATGAAGAATATCATGTTACCACCCATTTCAAGCTATGAAGTAAATCTAATGGCACGAAAGAACTAATCCCCGCCTAATGATATATCCCTATACAACTAAAGAGCAACATAAATTTATCAGCGCTATATAGTAGAGTGGAACGCTTGAAAGGGATTACCTTTAGCTCCACTAACAATCCACAACACAGATTTTTTTTCAAAAAGAAAACTTAAAGTTCCAATGTACATCTAAAGTATAAAAGGCGAAAGGGAGAACGGAAGCATGTCACACTGACACTAGTATGTATAATGTCATAATAATAGCAACACGCTATAGGCGTAGATTTAAACATACTGGCGGTCAATATAGTAAACTGATGCAAATCACAAAAGGGGTTTTATCCATGAAAAATATAATCCCGGCACTTCAAACCCTAAGAGTCAAAACTATAAAGTACATTACAGCCCTCCAAACACCAAATAAAACAAAATAAGAAGCAGCAGCAGCAGCAGCAGCTAAACTTATTCAACCCCTTCAAAGCAATGCCACTCACGACATTTAATCCTCGCCATTTTCATTTAACTCCATTTTTTCTCCTAACTATACTGTGTGCACATAAACCCTAGTTTTTGACTCAAAATGCAACCACTCCAAAAACAAAAAAAAAAAAAAAAAAAACCAAAAAGTCGTCACAATTTCATCGCACAATACACAAAACCCTTAAAATATAAATCCAAATCTACACAATATATACACATAACCACACGCACGTCATTACATAACCGAAATTACGAGAGCGAGATTTTATTAGGTTACCTTACCTGCAGTTGATTCAATTATATGAATCTGATGTGAAACCCACGATTCGATTTTATATGGGTCAAATTTTTATTTTTATTTTTTTTGTGGATTTTGAAGGGTTGTGAGAGAATAGTGGAACTTCTCTCTCTCTCTCTCTCTCTCTCTAACAATGTTGGATTTATTATTTTCAGTTACGGATTTATGGGATTAGTAGTGGGTGTGTGCGTAGGAGAAAGGGTAATTTGTTTTTAATGTAGGGGGGTAGGTTGTAAATAGTAAAAAGCTCGAAATAATTCTCTTTTATTAGTGGGTATATTTATTTTGTGTTCAAACTTTAAAATGTGTTATTATATAAATAATATATAGAGAGAGAATCAGAATATATTTTTCGGGCCGCATTTTCACCACATTGTGATGACATTCTAGTGTCACTACCTTGGATCAAAACAAAATTAATACATGTTTTATTACAAACTTTATGGTTTCAACAACGTTAAAGCAAAATATATAACAATATTTTTCATCTTTGTTGCAACAATTATTTTAACAATTTTTTAAAACATAAAATATTTTCTAAAAAGAACTACAATTTTTTTTATAATTAAATTAACCAAATCGTAACTTTGATGTAAAAGCGTCTTGTTATCGCGAGATAAATCAAATTGCAGACACACTTGCCACTTGCTAAATTAGGAGCATCAACAGCAGAGTTATCATAGCAAGTAACATCCTGCATTTCGACATAAGCATACAACACATAAAACGCCTACCCAACCTAAATACAATCTTTGTTGTTTTTTACTTGTAAGGTTGTTGTCAATCGCATTTCTCATTTTCCTTTTTTCTTGAACTAGAATTGTTATTCTCCTGTGATATTTGATGTTCTTGATTGTTCAAAAAAAAAGCCCCATACCTCACTTTAAAAGTGGGGCTTTACTATAATGTCACTTAATAGTAAGTTAAAATTATATTCATAGTGCTTGAGTATATATATATATATATATATATATATATATATATATATTGTACGTCTGTGCAAATATTACCAGAAACTAGGGTATATGGAATCACACTTTTCTTTGTTGATAACTTTGTCATTTTCACCACATTGTGATGATTCTTTGTCGCATACATGATATGCCTATACCTCATTGAATGATTCTTTTCAGTTTAGTCAAAAAAAATGAGAGCATTTTGGTGCGATGAGATTAATGATAGGCTTAAATAGGCACATTAGGGAAGCAAATGAAATTTCATACAAATTATTGGAGCATGTCATTTCTCCCTATTATGTGTACTCATGGTATTAACTATCAACTACCTCTTCACCTCATCATCACATTATCATACAACCGATAGCATAAAATATCCCCAAACAACTCAGAAGTACACGAACTCTCAAGTATCGAGGAAAAAAAAAACTTCAAAAAATTAATTAGAGCTGCCGCAGCTACAATTCTTTATAAAACAAGTGCCTAGTCCATTCTGTTTTAACATTTCAAAAGAAGGAAGCAAACTATATACAACTAAATATCTCTTTGATCTACACAACCCCTGCTTGAATAGATTGCGGAATAGAAACATTACATGGAAAACAGAAAACTATATGGAATACTATTTTCCGACAAATTCAAATAATTGGAGTGGAAACACCACCATGTATTCACAAAATAATAAGCAATTCCTAATGATCCTAAACACCATGGTCCAACGAGAAAATTGAAGACCTGTGCTCGGAAATATATAGTTTTGGGTGTGACAGCTAGCAAGGAAGAAACTACAAATCAACATACATGTAACATTCATTGTTGCCTAGAAAGACTCTTACTGCAAATTATATCTTTTTGGATTTTTGGTTCTCCTACACGGCTTAGGTTCGTTGCCTACCAAAATTGTAAGGCGATCCTGCACTCCAGGACGATGGGAGTGGTTGCTTCACAAAAGGATGGTCCAAGAGCTGAGCAGCCGTTGGCCGCAAACTTGGATCAACTTGTAGACATTTAAGTATGAAGTCACGTGCGTCGCTGGAAAGAGTATCGGGAATAGTTGGTCCCTCTCCCTTTCCTATCCTATATAAAGCCTGCATCTGCTGGATGATCAAAGAGAATAAACTGTCATGCTCGCGGTTACTTAATGAAAGGCTAATTGTCTGAAAATGTCCTTGGATTAGTATTCCAGTACGATGTAACTATAGTGTTCTTGAGAAATCATTCAGTTAACCCAACTTCTATATATTTACCAACTGTAATAGAATTCATTTAGCGTTAGTGAATGATGAAATCATTGCTCATCAGTCAAATGCTCAGAATAGGCAATTAGAGAATAAAGTTTCCTTTCATCACTTAAATCAAATTCAATAACTCATGAGACATTTCCTTCAGAATTAATTGTTCTCTCTTCCCTCCCAATAAAAATGACATTGATTTTGATAGGTTTAAAATAAACAATACCAACTCACAGATATCAACTTCAAAACCCAATGAACCTATTGATTTTACAATAAAATTTATATAGTTTGAATATAATAAAGAAGTCTCTAAATGGAAGAACATTTCAAGTTGTTTCGTAAGTCAAATCACCAGGGAAAAAGATAGCGAAATGCCTTTACTTACACATTCCAGGTTGGAGTATGGAAAACTTCTAGTAAGCATCTCCAAAACAGTGCAACCTAGGCTCCATATATCTGCTAGAAGTCCATATCCCTGGCTTCTAACAACCTGCAGCCCATAAATCATAATAATAAGTAAAATGCAGCACCAGCAACATTCAAGTAATATACTCCTTCACTTCCCACAGGCCGCAATAATACAAAAAGCAAAGTTGTAATTCACAAGATATTAACAAGTGAACTCTTCTAAGAAGCCAAGTATGCTCGAATATTTATATCGCATTCCTACTAAGCAATTCATTGTTTCAGGAAGTTAATTGGTGGTCAGTTGCAAAAGGAAGATCGGGAAACTAGGGATGGAAGCACCAATTTCAATTAAGTGAACTCCTCAATTGAAATGCCAGCAAGTGTGCTCAAATCAAACACCAATTCTTTGATGAGACAGTCGTCCTCTTAGGCTATGTTGCATCAAATGTCTAACAATTACCTGGTATCTATTGATAAAATTTAATGGGAGTATATGCATAGATGAATTATATTCTTGTAAAAATAGGGTAGGCAAGCAACCTCGGGAGCCATCCAGTATGCAGTCCCCTTGCAAGACTTCACATCATTCAACTTAGAGGCCTGCACAATGAATCAGTAACCGTTACATATAAAATAACAATAAGGAAATAGAGTGAATAAGCAGCAAGGGAGAGAATAAGAGTCGAACCCTTGCAAGACCAAAATCTGCGAGTTTCACCAAACCATTTGTATCCACTAATATGTTTGCACATTTAATATCTCTGTAATAAGCAAGAAGAAGAAATACATTAACATAGCAAAAATGGTTAGTAAGAATGCAGCACCCCAATAAGTTCTTCTTTCAGAAGAACATCCCGAAGCTTGAAAAATTAGGACAATCTCTCAAAGTGCATGTAAGTAAGATGAAAGGGTTATAATTCCTCTTACCATGTCCCTAACATTTAATATTTTGCTACCTACAAATTTTATGAGGTAGAAATTTATCAGCATATCCCCTTTGTTTAACTACTTATGTTTCCTGTTCCAGACAAGTTAGGCATTATTGACGTGGCACCATGGGATGCATCTAATCATGAGCAACTTTGAGATCATAATAAAAATAAAAATGCAGATATCAGGGATAGTAGCCCTAAGAAGTGACAAATAGACAAAGGAAGTGTTAATGAATCAAAACCACCAAGAAGCATAAAGTGAATATAGGTTACACAGCAGAGGATTAGGTGCAATGGGTCGATCAAATATGAACATATGTTGAAATTTAAGGATTTGTTTCCCTTGGGAAGTTGGGAGAACCAAAAAAAGCAAAAATACATAAGTTCCTGGTCAATCACCTGTGGATTACGTCTCTTTCATGCAGATACTTTAAACCGTGTAAAATCTGCCTTGTATAAGCAGAGACTTGTCGATCGTGGAGACAATATTTCTGGTAAAGGCTCAAAAGGGAGCCCTGGGTGACAAGCTCAAGAAAAATATAGAGATGTGATTCATCCTGCAAAAAAAGGAGTAATCTTCGTCATTTCTTTGAGTTTAGCATGAAAAAAGAAAACAAAGTTCAGATATAAAAAATGAAACTAAAAACGGTGAAATGTTCAAAATTTCACCCAAAACAATGAAGAAGATTAGAATGAAGCTACATACATCTAGTCCGTAGTTACTAGTTAGTGAAAGATTTGGAACAGTAAAAGATATATAGGGATAAAAGTTAGTACTACATGGAAGAGAGTGTTACCTTCTTTGTGCCATAATACTGAACAATGTTTTCATGTCTAAACTGACTAAGAAGAGCGATTTCCTGAATAAATTAAAAGGAAAATATAATTAAAGATAAGAGGAGCTGGGAAAGAGCCCATAAAATACCCAAACAGTAAACAATATATTGCAAACAATTACTAGAGCTGCTAGACCTGTTCAAGTTGGATAATGCTTTGTCTTCCATCCTCCCCTTGAGCAAGCAAAGATACTTCCTTCACGGCGAAAAAAGTTCCATCACTGCAGCAAACCAAACATTAAAGTTAAATGACACTGTCAGCCTGAGTTGTAAACCTCACATCAAGCATAAACAAAAGTTACCGACAAAGAATCCCTGTTTGCAATTCGCATAATATGCAAGTATCAGCAAAGTTTAAATCAATTGCAGCCCAAGGCATCAGTAACTATATATTGTCAGAAACTTATATCACGCAGACATTCATTATTCAGTTACAAAAAAGAGAAAATGAGTGAGTCTCCATGAAACTACAGTAACAGGAACCCAAAGAAAGAAAAGAGAGAAGGGTCCAGTGTAAGTTCTAAGCAAAGCTCCATGTCAAATTTAACATCCAAGTTTTTTTTTTTTTTTTTTTTTGTGGAAAGAAACATAAGCCTACTCGGACAAGTTTTTCTTGACTTCACTGTGAAAGCTTCAAGTGAACTTTCCCAAGATTTGAGTCCTCAAAGCATATAATACAAAAGCTTGCACAAACTCAATCCCATACTTTGGATCTTTTGCCACTTCTACAGAACTTAATATTAACCAGAAAAACATTTGACCAGGTAACGAAGCGTGTCTACAACAAGTGATCATCTCAAGCCATGTTATCTTGTAATAACAGCGCTGTACTAAAGACTATGAATTTGACTTACTATCTCTAATATAAAAAAAAAAAAAAAAAAAACAATTTTCATGGAAGAAAAAGAAATGCTACAGGCTTAATATCTCACTTCAGGGTTCTCCCTGAATGTAAACCTCATTGGCTAATCCCATAATTAAAAGAAAATGGCTATTACTCAAAATCTAATCAACTGCGGTGCTGCCCATGCATCAAAAAAAAATCCTGTGCCCCATATTAACCAAATAAAATAAAGTAAAATAGAAGATTTTAGGAGTTCAATATCAAAATGACAAACTCTGCATGTGGCTTCATGTTCAAACCAAGTAAGAATCTTAGCTGATAGTTTTATTAGTGTGCATAAAATAAACATAAATCATAACTCACTCTGCAATTCCTTCATACACAGAACCAAACGATCCACGACCCAAAAGCTCACCCTTGTCCCAGCCTACAATAACGCGTCTGCACCTCCCACCAGGTGAAATACTAGACATCGGCTCTGTCGTGGTGCTTGAAGAATCATCGTCATTGGAAGTTGTAAACGAATAAGATTTCGACAGCATAACATTTTCTTCCCCTGTACTCGTCCGTCCTCCCTTGTTATCCTCATCGCCCCTTTTCCTCTCCCTGCAACTGCCTTCAGACCCTTCCTCGTCCTCATCAAGACACGACCCTCCTCCAGACCTCAAAACACACGCATCACTCTCCGGTGCAACTGCTCTCAAGTTATCCCAGGTCGAGCACTCCTTGTCCACTGGTAAAGGTACCAAAAGCGGAGGCTCCAGAACTGGCGGCCGTACCCCATTAATACCTTTCCCACGGTATACATTTGATCTTCTACTCCTACCACCACTCGTATTTACATCACCATAGTCCAATCTACTAGGAAAGTAATCAGTCCCAATCCTATCAACACCATCAACATAAACGCTCAAATCACGCGTTTCCTCACTTTGCCTACTAACTACAAACGCATCATCTTCACTATTTACCACATCAACCGCATTGTCGTAATTAATAATCGGCGTTTCCTGATAAATTAAAGGCTCAATTGCCTGAGCAAGCACAACAGGAGCAGAAAAAGAAGACCTCACCTTCATCATTTCGTAGTCCTCGGGCGATATACCGAAATCCTCCACACCAGACAAGCCTAGGTGCTGGCAGAGAATATCGATCTCTCCGTCGACTCCGTCGATACGAAAGCTCGTCTTTCCTCCGTACAAATCGAGCGAGCGCGTGCGGTGAGATTCCTCCGACGAGTAATAAGATGAAGAAGAGGAAGCAGTAGAGAAGTCGTAATTGATGTCTTTGGCGGCGTTGAGACGGTCGAGCCGCGGCTTGACTTTGACGGCGGAGGCGGCGGTGGAGTCCGTACGAGTTTTGCGGCGGCGGTCGGAGTTATTGAAGATTTTCGGTATGCGATGCATTGTTGTTGTTGTTGTGGCGGCGTGAAGCGAATTCCATGAAAATTGGAAACCGAATTCAGTGATTGATTCAACAACTTTACCTTGTTGCTTTTGTTGATTGGAATTTGTGAAAGGGATTGAGCTTTGGGGTTTTTGAGCACTGTGTGTGTGTGTGTGTGTGTATGTGTGTGTGCGTGTGTGTGTGTGTGTGAGAGAGAGAGAGAGAGAGAGAGAGAGCGAGAGCACGCGATTGGCGACTGGAAATATTAATTATTATAATGATAATAAAAAAAGAAAATCGGATTTGGCTTTGTATATATATATTTTATTTGTATCTTTTCATTTGAGAACCTACAAAAATTATATTTTCTAATTATATAAAAATACCATGGATTGTGATGCAGGATGGTTAAATTATTCTACGTCCAGCTCAGTTCGAATGGAAAATATGGTCGAAAGACCGAACACTGCATGACGGTGTGCGTTCTTGTTCTTGTTCTTATTTCGGTTTCTTAAATATATTTAAATTTTACATACATATTATAAAAATTTACTTATAGCTCCAATTCTCAAAGAATTAGTTGTATGTAATTCGTAACGCCAAAATATTATTATGCAGCAATCAAATTAAAGTATATCAATATATTAGCTGGAAGCCGTCGTCCGTACACATGATACGTCATTATATATCATCATCCTGCCATATTTTCTTAATTTCATTTATATATATATATATAATATCCTTGACCATACAATATAAATTCTGATATATCTATATATCTATATGGGGCCCACAGTTCCGCGTTTCTAAAGAACAGAATAAACTAGAACTTTAAAAAGCCAGGTGGGCAAACGAGGAAAAGCTACATTTGGAGAAAACTTGGGTGCTATATGATTTTTTGGATCCTAATTTCTTTAATCACGACAGTATAATAACAAAAAATAGTTGTAATGTTTTTACGTAATGACACAATTTTATAAATATGAGGGTATAATTTAGAAATCACGGTGTTTGAGTATTTTATTTTTGACACAATTTTATAAATATGAGGGTATAATTTAGAAATCACGGTGTTTGAGTATTTTATTTTTGACATCATGGTTCTCTAAACAAAACGAGTCTTGTGAGTGGGAAAAATGAATGTGACTTGAAATTTATTTTTGCATCAATGTCCTAAATAGTGGATATCGTAGCACATGTCGCTACGGGTTTGCTGAGTGATACTCAGTCTAGACAAACATTTTAAAGATTCTTCGATCACTAATTGTGATTGGTACTTGTAAAAACTCATTAATTAGAGGAAAAGATACAGCTATTAGGATCTCCATAGATTTTCATTTCGTGATCAATAAGATGTTGCACTAATGTAAGTTCACTAATTTTGCTGTGTGTCACCTTTGCTTAAAAGTTGATATGGTTCACGAATATTTTTAAAAGCGAATTAAAACCTTGATTTGTTGTTTACGATAGCTAAGGAGGTAATGTATTTTAAAAAATAACTTAGAAGTAATCATAAATCTTTACTCGTGATACAAAGATGAAAGGGAAATTTGTCTTTCGCAATACAGAGTATTGCATCATTAATCAGAAAACGTTATAGTACACTTTCACAATGTACAAAAAATAAGAAAATTCCATATTCCAAAAACAACTATAGCAAGAATGTTTTTTGTAAATTAAATTGAGGTCTGACTTCTGAGGACTTATTGCTTCTCAATCCTCATTTAATCGTCCTAGCAAAATCTTCTTTCTTTAATGGTATAAAGTGAACCCTTTTTTTTGTTTTGAATGAAAGTTTACCAATCAAAAATAAAATAAAAAAGGTGAACCTTTTTGCAACACGTATGTCGATGTCACGTTACAAAGGTTTTGTTACGTTATATGTTGACTATCAAATCAATTAGACAACTTTGTTGGATATATTTAAAATATAATTTTTTATATATTTAAATATATTGACTATTTCAAATATATTATCCCACGTTTATTTACTTAAGGGAATTCCTATCCACTCTTTTAAAATTTTGTGCATATCCATATCTTTGAAAATTGATTCTCCATGATTTAAGGAACCTCAACAACAATTAGCCGGGCTAATTTTTCTCAACTAAAGGAGTGGACCGTTATTTTCAAATTATATATATTAGAGTACGAATTTGCTGAGTAAATATATCTTCTCATTATTTTTCTACTAGTATTGCTCCTAAATAATTATTTTAGAAGATCTGTTCAATCCCGGAGATTATCATATAAATTCTTAAGGACAGTGCTTTTTGCACAGCTCAAGATATTTTATTTATTCAGTGTTTTTCTTCCATCTTTTTCAACAATCTTAAGGATTTATCATGGATCAAAACACTACTCAAAATGATGCTCTTAACAATTCCTCTTCCAATGCTACTAATACCAATAATTCTGTTCCTCCAACAAATGCTACCATTTGCAAAACCATTTCCTGATATCTCAAAAATTGAAGTTTTTGATGGTCAAAATTTTAAAAGGTGGCAAGAAAGAATTTTTTCAATTTTAGATATTCACTCTGTTGCTTGGGCTCTCACTGAACTAAAAAATGATACCAATGCTAATGCTTGGACTTATGCCAACAAAGTGTGTAGACATACAATCATTAGCACTCTATCTAATGAATTGTTTGATGTCTATTGCTCTTACAAAGAAGCCAAAGAAATATGGGATTCTATGATTACAAAATATACGGCTGAAGATGCGGGAAAACAAAAGTTTGTGATTGGAAATTTTTACAGGTGGGAGATGACTGATGGCAAAGACATCAAGGTGCAAATTAATGAATATCACAGGTTACTCGAGGACTTAAAGGCGGAGAATATTTCATTGCAAGAAGAGTTTGTTGATGGCCTTCTCATTGAGAAATTACCAGATTCATGGAGTGACTACAAGAAACAACTGAAGCACAAGCATAGGCAACTTTCACTTCAAGATCTGATCTCTCACATCATAATCGAAGATACCAATCGAAGGGAGTTACAAGTTGTGAAAGCAAAAGAGATGGCGACAAAAGCAAATTTGGTTCAAAGCAATCCTCAAAACCAAAAGTATGCCAAGAAATCGAAGTCTAATAATTCTGATTACATACCCAAGGCTACTAACTCCAAGACCTTTAAGAAAAGAGGCCATTGTTTTGTTTGTGGAGGAAAAGGCCATCATGCTCCTCAATGCAGGAAAAGAGTGAGAAACGACAATCCTCCAAAGCCAAATGTTAATTTGGTCGAAGGAGATGATATTATTGTTGCGGTTGTTTCTCAAGTTAATCTTGTGGCCAATGTGAAAGAATGGGTGGTAGACTCTGGTGCTACTAGGCATATTTGTGCAAACAAAAATGCCTTTACCTCCTACACACCAGTAGGGGATGGTGAAGAACATGTTTATCTTGGTGATTCCCGAATTGCTAATGTTCTTGGAAAGGGAAAAGTTCTTCTCAAACTCACATCCGGCAAAACCTTGGCTTTGATTGGTGTACTTCACGTACCTAATATAAGAGCAAATTTAATTTCTGTGTCTCTTTTGGGAAAAGGTGGAGTTAAAGTGTCATTTGAGTCCGACAAGATTGTGATGACAAAAAATAATACTTTTGTGGGGAAGGGTTATTGTAATCAAGGACTATTTGTACTCAATGTTTCCAATGTTATTAATGAAAATGCAAGTTCTTCTGCTTACTTGATTGACTCTATTGATATTTGGCATGCTAGACTAGGACATGTGAATGCTAGTTACATTAAGAAAATGCACTCTCTTGGTATTATTTTTGGAATTAGCAATACTAATCTTGATAAATGTCAAATATGTGTTGAAACTAAATTGACTAAAAAATCATGTCATTCTGATGTCATTCTGTTTTTAGAGAAACTGAAGTGCTAAATTTGATACATACTGATTTGGGTGATTCAAAGCAAACTATGACAAGAGGTGGTAAAAAATACTATGTGACCTTACTAGATTTACAAAAGTTTATTTGCTTAGAAATAAAGATGAAGCCTTTGATATGTTTCTTTTATATAAAGCTGAAGTTGAAAATCAACTTAATAGAAAAATCAAAAGAATTAGATCAGATAGAGGAGGTGAATATATTCCTTTTAAAGACTTTTGTGAAAAAGAAGGCATAATACATGAAGTAACTCCTCCCTATTCACCCGAATCTAATGGTGTAGCTGAAAGAAAAAAATAGAACTTTGAAAGAAATGATGAATGCATTACTAGTTAGTTCTTCCTCTCCTAATAATCTTTGGGGTGAAGCTTTATTATCATCTTGTCACATACAAAATAGAATACCTTACAAGAAAACTGGTAAGAGACCTTATCAATTATGGAAAGGCTATAAGCTCAACCTTAAATATTTAAAAGTGTGGGGGTGTCTCGCTAAAGTTATGTTGCCTGATCCTAAGAAAAGGAAAATAGGTTCGAAAACTTATGATTGTATGTTTATTGGTTATGCTGAAAGTAGTGCTGCATATAGATTTCTTGTTTTGAAAAGTGATGTGCTTGATTGTAATACAATCATTGAGACAAAAAAATGCTGAATTGTTTGAGCATATTTTTTCTTTAAAAACTGAGGTTATTTCTCATGCACCTAATAATAATAATAATCTCGAAAAAATAAATTTTGAAAACTCTTTTGAGGAGTTGAGAAGGAGCAAAAGACAAAGAAAAGAAAATTCTTTTGGGAATGATTTCTATACTTACCTCGTTGAAGATAATCCTTTAACTTTTTATGAAGCTATTTCTTCTTCTAATTCTACTTTTTGGAAAGAAGCAATTAAAATTGAAATTGATTCTATTCATCAAAATAAAACATGGATTTTAGTTGATTTACCCTTTGGTGCAAAACCTATTGGTTGTAAATGGATTTTTAAAAAGAAACTTAATCCTGATGGTTCGATTGAAAAATATAAAGCTAGATTGGTTGCAAAAGGTTTTTCTCAAAAAGAAAATATTGATTATTTTGACACTTTTGCACCCGTGACTAGAATCTCTTCAATTAGAGTTTTAATTGCTTTAGCTTCCATTTATAAACTTTTTATTCACCAAATGGATGTTAAAACTGCTTTTTTAAATGGTGAATTGGAAGAAGAAATTTATATGACACAACCCGAAGGTTGTATTGTTTTTGGTCAAGAAAATAAAGTTTGCAAACTTCTTAAATCTCTGTATGGTTTAAAACAAGCTTCTAAACAGTGGCATGAGAAATTTGACCAAATCTTAATGAGTGATGGTTTTTCCTCTACAGATGTTGATACTTGTGTTTATACTAAACTTGTTGATGGTGAATGTGTCATTATTTGTCTATATGTAGATGACATGCTTATTTTTGGCACAAATCTTAGTATAATACATGAGACAAAATCTTTTCTTGCTTCTAAGTTTGATATGAAAGACATGGGAGAAGAAAATGTGATATTGGGTGTTAAAATCATAAGGAATGGTTATGGCATAATGCTATCACAAGAACATTATGTTGAGAAACTTCTTAAGAAGTTTGGACATTTTGATGTGTCACCAGTGAGTACTCCTTATGATGCAAACACTCAATTAATGAAAAATAGAGGAGATCATATTGCACAATCTGAGTATGCTCAAATTATTGGGAGTTTGAGGCATTTAATGAATTTTTCTCGACCTGGCATAGCATATGTTGTGTGTAGATTGAGTAGATATACAAATAATCCCAACCGTGATCATTGGACTGCTATAGTCAGACTAATGAAATATTTGAGAGGTACCATAAACTATGTTATCCAATATAGTGGATTTCCTGCTGTGTTAGAAGGATACAACGATGCTAACTGGATTTCTGATTCAGATGAGATAAAATCCACTAGTGGTTATGTATTTACACTAGGAGGTGGTGCAATTGCGTGGAAATCATCTAAGCAAACTATAATTGCCAAATTTACTATGGAATCAGAGTTTTATAGCTCTAGAACTAGCTGGCAATGAAGCTGAGTGGTTAAAAAAGTTTTTAGCCAATATTCCTTTGGGAGTAAAACCAACACCTTCAGTGTCTATGCATTGTGATTGCCAAGCGGCAATAGCCATTGCAAAAAAAAAAAAAAAAAAACTTTCAATGGTAAAAGTAGACATATTCGTCTGAGACATAACGTGGTTAAGCAGCTGCAAAAGGATGGATTTATATCCATTGACTATGTAAAGTCAGAAGTGAATTTGGCCGATCCTCTGACTAAACCATTGGGAAGAAAATTAATTCTTGAAACATCGAGGGGAATGGGACTTCGCCATTTTGATAATTAACCATGATGGTAACCTGACCTTTATGATTGGAGATCCCATGACTTAGGCTCATATGGGTAATAACAAATCATGTGTTAATATTTGTAGCACTTTAAATTTATTTTATCAATTCCTATGATGTATGTTGTGCTATAATGCAATTAATTAGAGGATGAATTTATTTCTTAGTGAATTTCATATTCCTTATGGATGGTGTATATAATTGCAGTATAAACTTGATGAAATCACCTATATGAATGTGGAGTGGGGCCGCTCCTATGAAATTGTGGCATAATTTCTAAAGCATTCATGAGATTCCAGGACGTGCGCATGGCCTATTAGCGCAGAACCGCGTCTACAGTAGAATTTGAGGTGTATAATGTGATTGATAAGATTCCTAACTTACAATAATGAATTATTTTGGTTCATAGAAGTTTTAACACTTCACCAAGAATTATGTGAGTTATATCGTATCATTCTAATTTTGGTTCATAGTCAAAAGACACCAAATTTATTACATTGTACATAGATATATCGTACTCAGCTAATAAAAGTTTTTGGGTAAAATATTTTTGAAATATGTGGGGGACTATTGGATATATTTAAAATATAATCTTTCATATATTTAAATATATTGACTATTTCAAATATATTATCCCACGTTTATTTACTTAAGGGAATTTCTATCCACTCTTTTAAAATTTTGTGCATATCCATATCTTTGAAAATTGATTCTCCATGATTTAAGGAACCTCAACAACAATTAGCCGGGCTAATTTTTCTCAACTAAAGGAGTGGACCGTTATTTTCAAATTATATATATTAGAGTACGAATTGGCTGAGTAAATATATCTTCTCATTATTTTTCTACTGCTCCTAAATAATTGTTTTAGAAGATGTTTTCAATCCCGGGGATTATCATATAAATCTTTAAGGACAGTTTTGCACAGCTCAAGATATTTTATTTATTTAGTGTTTTTCTTCCATCTTTTTCAACAAACTTTACATGACACCAAAAAAGTACACAATCAAATCAAATCACTTCACTTCATTTTAATATGGAAAAGAGGTAAAGTTCTAAATCTAGAAATGAATAATCGCCAACTCGAAAAGAGTGCATATTTGTTTCTCTTAAGCTTTCTCTAACAAGTAAAGTAATATTTGTAGCCATTCATCAAAACAAAAAAACAAAAAGTAACATTTGTAGCCTTCCGAATCTCTGCATTCTGCATAATACGTGCTACAATAAATCAATCTTCTTAATTATTAAATATCTTGATTAATGACTAGGATTGGTTTATAATTTCGTGTCAATTGTGTCATTAAAAATAATTATTGCAATCACTCCACCATTCCAATCCCAATCCCAGGTCTTGTTTCTCGGTTTGTGTGTGTCATCCTTGCACATGGCCATACTAATCTTCTCTGTATCGTTCTAATTTTAATCGAATGTTGTTAGATTCCAAGCTTATCGGATGTCCTTCGATTCCAATTTTATCGGATGTCCTCGAAGTTGAAGGGACTGCAGCACCATACTCAAAGCCACAAGATAAAGATTTTAACAGCATGCCAGAGAATCTGAAACTGTATACTCACCCTGTCAAGCGTCAACCCAACTATTTATAATATCCAAACATGATAGAATGTTTCCATTTCGATTTATGTTTCCCTCTAAACTCTTCCTAATTTTTCAAAAGCTCTTTGGCATGTATTAGAAAAGCTATGAAAATAATTGTTGCAATTAACTTGAAAAGTATATTTATGTTTCATTCTCATGCAATCCAAATAGAAATTTGGATATCAAAGAAGAACTTAGAAACTTTACCAATGGTTCTAATTTGCCGCAATAACCACCCAGATCGGCATAAAAGCAACACAAAATTGCTTTTGGTTACAACTCATAATTCACTTAAACATTAGCTGTGGTACACAAGCAATATAAGAAACAAATCCAGAATCTGATCTATTGAAGAAAGTTTGGTGAGATGATACTTTTCAAAACATTAGAAACCGTCAAAAATAAACGCATCGAACAATGATTATTGCTAAGCATCACAAAACTTAAGGATGAACACGAAAAATCGAAAACTAGACGTAAAACCGTAATTAAATTGCTACTTCTTTTGTTGCCACAAAATTGATCACAACATAGCAAACCTTCTTTTCCACTCAGTACGTGATCTCTCAAAACAAAAGGGGACAAAAAGCATGTCAATAGGGTAGTACCCGTAATTTCAAGCCTAGTCTAACTGTGGAACATGTACTTCAGTATTTATTGTATCACACTCCCGTTTAGCAGAGTCGATCATCTATCATTCACAAATCTCAGCTTATCATCAAAATCACAGGAGAAGATGAAAAAGAGACGCCCTGCGAACAAAATTTCATCATGCATGGGGAATCAAGCTTCAGACTCGGATGCAGAGGAGTTCGATGCACGGCTAGTGATTGCAGAATCAGCTTTGGGAAACTCAAATGGTGCTGACAATTCAGGCTGGGGACTTTGAGACATTTTCAAAGATGGCCTCCGGTTCATGTACTGAAAAGAAGTATGAAAATAAAATTAATCAACTCGGACGATAAAATGTGTAGAACATAAATGCTGTAGATATACTACACGAAAACAATATTATTTGTTATCTATGTACCTATCTTATGAATGTCAAGGGGCATAAAACTAGACCACCTACTGGTAATAGAAAATATGAAATATTCGTGGAACATAATCAAGAGTCTGAAAAGGTAAATAGGACTTAATGTATTACTTTCTTGTCTAATGCTAGGTTTGAGAGAAATGAAAGTATCGGTCTGTACGGTTTCTGGCCCTAACTAGTAAACACTATCCGTTAGAGAATTTGTCCACAATATATTTCCGTGAGCGTACCTCCTGATAAAAAGCATTGATTTCCTCCTCTGTCAAGCCTTCATCTTCTCCACCATTTTCGTCCCAACCAAGTGAACGCAGGAAAGCAGCTTCTTCTTCATCTGGATAAACTGCATCGCTACAAGCCGAGGTACTATCTGCGACATCAGAAGAACTTCCGTTCTTCCCCGGAATGTCATGTCCATCACCATTGCAAATCATCTGGCTGCCATTCTCGACAGCACGAGGACTAACAAGAGCTTGCAATTCTTTACCAGATGTATCACCACTGGTAGGTGAAACTGCAAAACTTGATTCTGAGGGATTGGTTGTAGCACTGGGTGAGGTTTTCCTCCTCATGAGGTTGAAAAATTCACTTCTGCTTCGAGCCAAAGATTGGGAGGTTTTCTTGTCTACATTAGGTCTTGAACTTAGTGATAAAGCAGCGGTCTTATTTGCAATTCCAGAAGTCATAGAATTGTTTTGAGCCATTAATGCATTTATAGTTGGTGAGCCCATAGCAAGTTGGCCATTACCTACTCTGCCATTGGCATCACAAGTCGGACTAGATGTATCCTTCGTTCCGGTAGTTGCGCCATTCTCCCGTCCTGGTTTGAGAACCAGAAATTTTCCCACATGAGACGTACCTGAAGTATCAGATCTGTTTTGTCCAGAACGTGATGTATTAGAAGGATGAGTTGAATGGGGCTGTTGTTGGACAGCCCTGGAAGCCGCAATCACATCAATAGCTCTGACAGCAACCTTTGGCTGCTTTGATTTATCTGCAGCATTAGTAACCTGAAAAGAACATATATAATAAGCATGTAAACCCTCTATATCATAGTCCTCACAACATAAAACAGAGAGTAGTGTCACTAAGGATAAACTTAATGCATCTGATAAACTAATTTAGCGCAGTTGGCACATCTAAATATATGATGACCGCTATCCCTGTGTATTAACATTAACATAGACTACATCATAGTTCCATAGCAATTCATGATTGTTTACTTATGCAAATTTCACATAGGCTTGAGGGAATGCATTCACAAACGCCTAGCCTGACGAGGTTCATACCACTTTTTGCGATTCAGAAGACAATGGAATATGGTAATCCACAAGGCTGAGGCTAATGTTATGAGGTTAACTTAGTGAGTGTCAAAAATCAGAAACCACTTGACGAACAATATTGTACAATGAAATGGCATAGATGGTAAGTTCACTTTTGTGTGAGAAAAAATGATCATGAAAGTTAAAGCAGAACCACCGTGGATATCTATTCAGAGGGAAAAAGAAATAATCAACCTCATAGAAATTGCAATAAAATATGAAATTCATCAAACGATGCTTTAAAATATGTCGAAAACAATGGCTATAACTCATTTACCAATGGTTTAGGCATTGAAGGTGTCACAGGAATCAATTGTCTGGACTGCTTAAGGGCCAATTCCTCTAGCCTCTGGCTTTTATCAGGTAACTGCAAGTTATTTTGAGAGATTGCACAGATCAAAAACAGTTCAATGTAAAACAAGGTGCACAAAAAAGATGGATGAGTAGCAAATTATTACTTGGGGTGTAGCTCGTGCTCGTGCCGGAGGTTGTGACAATGCCTCAGCCATGTTAAGGGTAGCTGTATTAGATGCTCCAGGTGCTGAAGTCAATTTTGCCGCTACGCTCTGTTGGGGAAGAGGGTGACCCATACCATTATTGGCGAGAACTGCTGGCACCTCTGCTAAGGCAGAAGTCCACTTTTCACCACCAAGAAACCCTGAGTTGCCAGTGGGCAAACTTTGAACAGCAGAACCCACACCAGGAGACAAGATTCTCCTAATTCCTGTCACACCTTGCTTCTCTTCAGTCCCAAGTGATGGGAAATCCCTTTCAAATGCTACCTTTTGGTTTCCATTAAGATTACTAGGCCTAGAAAGCACACTGTTGCGGCTAATTAGACTGCTAACACCAGATTTTGAGTCATCAACTCTGTGAGGTAACAATTCACCAGGCTTCCTAGAAACCATTGATTGAGATCGCCCCAATGCATACCTCTCAACTCTACTAGTCAATACGCTTGCCAAGGGGTCAGAAGAGTCCCGATGCCATATCTCCTCCGGAAGAGATCTTTCTTTCTCTCTATCACGGTTTTTGTCACGATGGCTCCTTGTGAAACTACTATATGGATGCTTAGGAGACCCATTGCCATTTAAACTAGACCCAGAGTTGGACAATGAACTTCTATCCAGAAATCGGGGGCTATCTTTCTCAAGAGTCCCCCTAAAAGATCTACTTCTCGTGGGATACACAGCAGAAGAAACATCTAATGACAAAAAGAAAAGAGCAAAGCACAAACAATCATAATCGTGAAACGAAGAGGAACTTGCTTACACAAAAAAGTAAATAAACAGGAAACCAACAATGAAAAGAAAGTGAGTCCGTAAGAGAACCTGAGTGGTGGATGGACGTGCCACCTCCAACAACATTTCCAGCACATCTTAGCCATTCAGGAACTAGAGCGGGCTCAGTTCTTTCCATCAGCAATGGACATGATCTAGTTACTCTATATCAAAAACTGAAAAACTGATATCAACACCTCCTAAATTACCCCCAAATCACCACGCCCCAGCCTCAACCCACGAAAACTAAGTTTCCACACGCCACGCCAAAATTCAGCTTAGAATAACACCAAACACATTTCTTAGCACCCCATACGATTCAACTCAAAACATTGTCCTTCTTTAACACCGTTGCACGACAACAACTCAACAAACCGTAAAAAATCCCTCTTACACTCTACTCCATCTTTCACCAATCCTTACTATCAACAACCCCACATCATGTTCGCACGAAATAGAAACCCTGGAGTAAAATGTAGGCTATTACAGACCAAATTTCGTCAAAATCTAGGGTTCACCAATTAACCCAAAAAAAACAACTGAGAAACCTAGTTCTCCGAAACAGATACAAACAAACTAATTAAACACACGTATAGCAACAAATAATCCGAAGAAAAAAAAAAACGAGATTATAATAGAAAGATGCGTCAATTCACCGAAAATCAGGATCAAAGTAAACCCTAGAGCCGCAAATAACTGCAAAATTAAACCAACAGTTGGTGAATTAGGCGATTAAAAAAAACAAACAAACAAGGGAATCGATATTGCATGTGAAGGGGAAAATGCAGGCGGCGAATTGTGAAAATGAAGAGATTCGGTTCGGTGATGGGAGAGAGATACAAATACAATACAATACATACAACTCTGAGTAATGCTCTTCAAAGTATATTATTATTAGGGCAGCATATACATAACAGACATACATGGAAACAAACAATCTTATTAATTAATTCATTAATTAATTATGACCCTAATTATCATTTTCTTATTATTATCATTAAAGAATTAAATGTTTAGAATCACGTTAAATATGTGACTAATTTTAATGATAAAGATTTCGTAGTTATTACTTGATATATTTGATGATAAAAAAAAGTGATAAAGACAAAATAAGATATACATGTGTTATTTATTTCGACTAGATGAATAACTATGTTGCAAGGATATTTTACTTGATGACATATCTAATATTTTACGAAACGTTTTTCGAAACTTCTATGGATTTTATGTTGTATGAGTAGTTTTTTTAATAATGTGTATAGATTGTGTTAATGCTTTAAGGTATTAAGTATCGTAGATTGAATTTTCAAGCTTTGTAAATTAAACTATTTACATTACCCATTGGATTGGGGTATCATAGGTTAAGTCTCAAGTAATATAACTAAAGTTATATATGCTAATGCATAGGTATGAATAGTAAAGCATTGGTCTTGTTTACGTTTTGAAATTACTAACGAGTACCGTACCATAATTGTATTGCATTTGTGCAAAATTAAATAGCAATAAATTTATAAGCTACTGCTCTCTTTTTTTATGAGTGAATAAGTTACTACTCATTGCCATATATAATTTAGAATCTTTTTATTTTACTTTTACAAAAGGATAGGTCATTTATTTTATTTAGCATAAATGAGAGTTTTCGTTCGTCAAATTATAAAATGTTAAATACAAACAACATTATAAATATCAGACAACATAGCAAAGAACCAATCAAAGAATGTAATCTAGATGTGGTGTACTTACCGAATACTCTTGGGTGCTGAGTTTGCAAGATTGGCAAGCAAATTTGTCACTCATCGGTGAAAGACAGTAGGCATGGCACATGAAAGCTATGAAGTTGACTTTGTTTGATATGTTAGATGACTAAATATGATTATCATGTGTCTCGCACCCTTACTAAGACAATAAAACATAATAAATAAAGAATTTGTAGCAACAAGATAACAAGTAATCTCAAAGACCAACAACCACATGAGTACTCTCAAGGTGATATGAATACTATAATCAAAATTTAAGTAGGATCTTCGCCCTCTATGCATGTCGAGCCTAGACTATTGCAACATGATTCATCATTCATTCATATTGGGTGAACGTGATGCAAGTACATTGCAGAAATTATTTAGGTGCATTGTTTTGGTTGGTAGGTATAAAATACTCTCGGCGCATTATATCATCTATAAAATTCAAATAATAACGGGTAGTATAACATTATCACAAAATCTATGTTGATCGTAACGGGTGTAAAACAGAAAATAAATTAAATTTAAAGTCGAGGCAAGAGTTGGACTCTTTCTCTTTAAAACGATATTTGCCCCGCTCGGTGCTTACGGTTTGATCGGCAATCGCTTTCCAAGATACAACGACTATCTTTTTAATATGGCAGCACTTCGAATATTAAGAAGGGAAAAATGCAGTTTACTATCCAATCTTTGGCCCGTTTTGCACTTACCTATCCAACCTTTTTTTTTTTACACTTTACTGTCCAACTTTGCAATTTTTGACACACGACTGTCCGATCTTTGTTTTCCGGCAAGTCTCCACCAAAAAACGTCACTATGCGACCAATGACGTCACTTAGTAAGGGTATTTTCGGTACTTCCAATTAAATCTTAAAAAAAATTACACTTTACGGTCTGATCTTTGAAATAAATTACATCCGAATGCCTTTTATTTAACAATTGCGTCATTAAGCAGCAACGTTTCAAATTAAATGTGTCCCTTCAACTACCCTTCTCTATTATCTTTTACCCTAAATTGAAATCTGCAGAAACACCTACAATGAAGAACTAGAAGATGTTAGTCTACACTTCCCAACATCCAATCTACACTTAGAAACACCTACAATGAAGAACTAGAAGATGTTAGTCTAATTTTCTATGATTTCCACAACTTCAGCAGACAAGATGAGAAGTTCCTTCTCAAAAGCCTTCGATTCTTGGTCAAAGAATCCACCTGGTACACTGAAGAAATGATGCAGCCCATTTACAGAAGATTGGCAGTGTTGATGACCGCTCGCATGGGTCATGATGTTACCCATGTGGACATCCTTGACAGGCTTCGCATAATGCGAGCGCGTCTCGACCTTTTCCGCTTGCATGCACTTTTATGAACCAAATTTTAACTATTTCTAATT
Source organism: Linaria vulgaris (assembly GCA_948329865.1). Classification (NCBI taxonomy): domain Eukaryota; kingdom Viridiplantae; phylum Streptophyta; class Magnoliopsida; order Lamiales; family Plantaginaceae; genus Linaria; species Linaria vulgaris. Next base: position 4,531,022 of record OX415249.1, on the reverse strand, counting down.
CTACTACATATAGCCAACTGACATGGAGCGAGCTTTCGCACGTAGTGGAATGCCAAACTACAACCGATCCCTATATTGCCTTGTCGTGAAGGGCCTGCCAATCCCACCGATTAGAATGTTCACCCGTTATGATTTCTATTACGGGAACCACCTCTAAATCGGTTGTAGTTTCTATTTTGGGCTGTGTAATTATCTACTCTGCTTTTGAACAATTTTCATTTCTGCTGCTGAACTATTTTTATTAAGGTTTGTAATATTAATCTGTTTTGAATGGTTTGGTTTCTATTTCTGCATTTCGCTTTTGTTTAGAATATAGATGTTAATTATGCATGCCACTATGATTAGTCTTTTAATAAGCCTTAGCACAGTGATTAACACAACAAAAAACAGAGCCCTTTATTCTAACCTTCATTATTATTCATCACAACCAGCATTTTCAAGGCTACACAAACACTTCACACCATACACAAACATTTTCCACCCTACACAAACAAAAGTTTGTAAACAACACAACAAATGAAGAAACAGAGACAAAAGCTCAATTTTCTGTTTTTTGATTCAACCATGGCTACATGCTTCTCGAGTTTCTTGTTCCTCTTCTTGAGCTGCTAACATCCAACTCCAACTTCGTGTTCTTTTCCATCAACTCCAATGGGGCGGCCATTTCTGCAGATTTCAATTTAGGGTAAAAGATAATAGAGAAGGGTAGTTGAAGGGACACATTTAATTTGAAACGTTGCTGCTTAATGACGCAATTGTTAAATGAAAGGCATTCGGATGTAATTTATTTCAAAGATCAGACCGTAAAGTGTAATTTTTTTTAAGATTTAATTGGAAGTACCGAAAATACCCTTACTAAGTGACGTCATTGGTCGCATAATGACGTTTTTCGGTGGAGACTTGCCGGAAAACAAAGATCGGACAGTCGCGTGTCAAAAAATGCAAAGTTGGACAGTAAAGTGTAAAAAAAAAAGGTTGGATAGGTAAGTGCAAAACGGGCCAAAGATTGGATAGTAAACTGCATTTTTCCCTATTAAGAAACGGCGAACTAAAAGATTGTTTTGAACTCTCGGAACAAAACAAACTGAAAGAAAGAATGTTTGTGATTGATTGAAAAATGAAGAAGTAGGGGGTCTATTTATAGTTTACGAAAGTTGGCCTTGGAATTGACTGGACGGACATGTCTTTTCCACGTCACAACTTTATCGCCAGATTTTACACCATTTCGGCTGACTGTGCACATATTCTAATGAGATGTGACACTTATTCTGCTGACGGGGTGTGTAGGTGACTGTTCGCTGACTGAATTTTCCCTCCAGTTTTTTATAGCCACTGCGGACACCTAATCACGTTTAATTAATTATTTAATTCGTTGCTTGTTATTTTTTAAATATTTAATTAAATAATTAATTAAACTTTGTCCAAAAAGATAAGTATTTGATAGGGAAGCCCAATCTCAACCTCAGCCCACGACCCAGGCCCAGGTTCGGTCCAGTCGCGGCGGCGAGCCCGTGTGGGCTTAAATTGAACCATAGCCCATCTAAGTCTTCTCCCCTTCAAAGACTTGTGGTGCATCTTGGGGTTCAAACCCCTATCACAAACAAACAACTTATTATGTGTATTAGTTTAACTCAAACTTTTCATGTGGAATTGTGACTTTTCACCTTCCCACATATTTCCTTTCATTTTTCAAGATAACTTATTTCAACTAGCTTACTTGTTCATTTAATTTCTCATTCATCCCGCAATGCTTTTGAATAATTAAATATACTAGATTCATCTACACGAAACGTAGATTTTATTAAGCTAAAGAAGTTCCTCTTTATAAAAGAGAAACCTACTCAAATAAATTATCAAAAACATGGAGAATTCATAATTCTCCAACAATCTATTCATGCAAAGAGGCTTTGTTTTGGATGTTTGACTTCATACTAATATTTGGAAAATTATGAACATGGTACATGAATGTGATTGTTATTTTTAACAGTAAAAATTATATGCATGAAGCTTAGATGATATTCTGGTCAACTAAACCTATTATCGACTATACATGACATGATTCCTATTCCACTCACACACCAGTGGGTCAAAATTAAGATGAAAATGAATTGATGTTATTATTATTTTCCACAAGTTAACCGGTAAATTTTTTTGGATGAATTAGAACGCATTTTATTAAAATGAAAATGAGCTAGAACAATGTTACCAGAAAAGGGCATCTTCATTTAGGTTCGATACAAATTCCTACTATAACTTGCGTATATATTACCACTGTTAACAAGAGCGAACTTTGCAATAAATGATAAGAGATTTTTTTTTCTTTTTATATATAAAAAAAACCCAGCAATTACAGTACTGATTATTAATACTCGAAAAAGGTTAGGCAATAAGTACAAAATTCTGGACAAATATTTAATTAATTTCACTAAGGTTACTATCTGGCGGAGAAATATAAAACGGTTACATACAACTCTGAAGTCGAAATTGATCACTGTTTTATCAATGTAACTAAACCATATACCGCACGTCAAATAATTCTCTCAATAAAGTGACATACAAAGATGAATACCACAAGAATAATTCATATATACCAAAAACATTACAAGGAGAAACTACATCCGCATCGCAATCTCAATAATGATATAAGATGTCTGCAAAAAACTAATAAAAACATACAAACTGAGGCATTTCAGTTGAACACTGAAAAACCAGAAGTGGAACAAGAAATCAACCACAAAAGTATGAGAATAACACGACTCAACCCGCAGACCACAGCACCGGGTCCATACGACTCTGGGTAAGACACTCTGTACCAAAATTGAACATATAGGCACAATACAATTACTTCCAGCCAATAAAGATGCAAGTGCTTATGCAAAATCAAGTATTCAAACCGAAGTATTGCACATACTGTAGAAATAAATTAGATGTGCGTTGGTCAATCTGTTGCTACACTCCACGACTATAGATTCGAACTAAGCAACTATTTACATCGACTTTACAGACTCCCCAAGTAGGCAACGGCTTCAAAATGGATTTGTACAATTACAAAACAGAGCTCCTACAGCCTACTCTACCACCGTCAAAGAAAGAAAAATAAGAGTTCATAGTTAAAAGATTTTCTATAAAAATCGAGAATAACTAAACAAATGAAGCCAGTTAAGATACAAGCAATGGGGAGGAAACCCCAAGCAGCTGTACAGTGTGCTCTGACAATGCATATAGAGCAACCACCCTTAATGGGACTATATCTGCCGTCCTCGATATGAAAAAAAGATATCAAATGTGCCACGGCAAATGAATTTCTCAGGGCTAAGTTAACTCAAATGGATCTGAAACAACTAACTCTTCTGTCTACCCATTATTATGTTCCCCTGGCTCTTGGGAGCATGCATCTTGGGCAGTGTCTTTGTCCTTGGGAAGACATCGGATCGGAACATAAACAAATCCCTTCGGAAGGCGCTGATTCTTCATAGATGCTTCATCTGATGTCATTATCAATTCTTTCTCAAAGGTTTCGGGGTTCTGTAAAAATGTAACAGTCAGGTACGCATACATCTGGCATGAGAATTTACAAACAAATAGCACTTTATCCCTTTTGTTGTGTGAAATAGGCACATTATCCCGTGAAACATAGAACAGCAAATTATCCCTGGTACTTGGTTAAGACATTATCCCCTAACAATAAAACGTACGCAAATCACCACTGTTATTTTGCAAAATTTTAAAGTACAGAGGGATGATATGTGCCTATTTAACACAAGACATAGGTATTATTCTGCGTTTTCTTCAGGGGCTACAGGGCATAATTCACAGATTTATGACTTAAAGGGGGATAATCTGTCTATTTCACTTATCACAAAGTCCTCGTGCCAAAAACTCAAGAATTAATGATATAGTCCGAGTCACAATCACCTTAATATAACACTTACTTTCCTATATCTCGATTGCTTTTCAATGTCTTCAGAAAGATTCCGCGTTGTAACAGAGAGCCTCTGAATCTGCTTCCCAGAAAATGACACCCGTTCTACAGGTTTTAGTGTATAAAGATTTTGAGATGTGGAACTGTCATCAGTTCTACGGTCACTGTCCATAGATACAGGAAGCTTTACACGCCTTTTACCAGCAACTGTACTATCAACTGTTATATCATCCGATCTTTGCAGTGTCTCGTTGCCTGATTTAAAGTCATCGGTATATGCTTTAATAGAGGTGGTGGCTGATTCAGAACTAACTTCAGGTCGATAAAAAGGGTGACGAGCCAAAGCAGACAGAACAGAGTCTCGGCTTGAAGCAAGAATACTATGCGAGCACATGACCAATTCGCGCTGCAAGGCAAAAACGCAGAATACATATCATAATACGAAATAGAAGAAGCAATAAACGGAATAGACAATCAGGTAACTCTACATAAATAAATGTTAGGCAGTTGACATTGGACTAAAACAAAAACAATGAAAAGAACACCATAAGCAATTAGTTAGAATATGTGATTTTGAAGAAACTAAAACACACGTTTATACTCTAGCAGCATTCAGAGAACATACTTTCAACTTCTCCCGTTTGACAATTCTTTCACATAAAAGACGCAATCTCTCCAATTCCACCTGCATGAAACAATAAATTAAAGATTAACATAACCTATTCGTATATTATCAGAAAGGACGAAAGGAACACATAAAACAAAAAAAGAGGAAATAATTTGATGCAGGTCAATCACATAGGCACATAAAAGAACTGTAGCTTCATGTGAAATTGGTCTTTTTTTAGATAAACAAACGCATTTCACCTGGAAAAATAGGTGTCATACATCCCACATTAGAAGGAAATAACTAAGATGGCATGAAACAAAAAGGAATAAGAAAAATGCCTGAGTACTGAAAAAATACAAACAAGCATCACTTGGTACAACATGGACTTCGTATTTGTAACCCGTGGCTTGTGAACTGAGACTTTCTATATGTGATATCAAATTAACAGATGGGATTACAACCCAGCAAAACTTAACTTCCAATATCTTATACTATTTACCGGAAATGTCACGGAATCTATTATCTATTTCCTTTCCACATAATTTACATATATGATGGCAGCAGGACATTGCAAAACCTAGAATAGACAATGTATATATATACTGGCTTACACGATCAGAACCAAGCAGTCTTAATACACCTAACTCACACATCCTTACTTCCCTTCCAGTTGATTATAAAATCAAACAGATGTAGCACAAGAAAACTGCGTTCTTAAGTTTCTCATATTGCATCTTCTACCAAAAGATCAGCGCTCCATGAAAGATATTTATCTTTTCCACACCTAAATTCCTAATACATTCCATTATCATCACCAAAAAAAAAAAACAATACATTCCATTACCGACATATATAATTTAAACTACCAAAGGCAGCATATAACTTACTCTGACTTGCTTGAGACTCTTAAACTCTTCAATCCCATGCTTCTGAGTATCGGCCTGAAAGAGCAAAATCTATAATAAATAAGGATGATTAAAAATTTACAGAACATGCTACTGAAGAAGAACGAGTAAGACCTTTGCTTTCTGTTCTACACTATGCTTTTCGCAATACGCCTTGCGCTGCAACTTGCCACCATTAGTCCTCACAGTCATATGGAAACCAGCACTTCTAGCACAAGTAGGATGGAACGCGCTCTGACAGTGGCCATAGCTACACTGTATGCAATCAAATAATAAATCATGACAGACAAATTGAGTTTCAAATAGACGGCATGTAAAAAACAAGGGATGCAGGTTTACCTTAAGGCAGACACCCTGTTTACGGCGGCATACAGCACAGACATCAATTCCCTTGCTCACAGTTTCCTGCAAGTGCATTAGAGCACAATATCATGTATGCGGTAAAGTACCAACGAAGATACAGCATCTATGGTTATAGATCAACTTACCATTCCCTCAATAGGATTTACTTGTCCCCTTCTGTATGTTGACTCTAACACCCACTACAATAACAAACAACCAAGCGTTAACCGAGGAAACAAGAAATGTGTTAACTATAAAGAGTTGAATGAATACAATGACAGGAAACAAACATGACCAAGACAGATAGAAGCAGTTAATTTACTTCAGCGCATAACGCATGTATCCATTGGCCATCTACGGACTTCCTGAAAGCACTCGAGGTGCCCCCACACAGAACACATTCTGCAACAAAGTACGGCTTCTCCCAAGAGTTTGTTGCTGGAGCTCCAGAACCAAGAGAAGAAACTAAGTCTTCACATAATTCACAATGCCAAGGCCCAATTGTACTTATAACACTGCGGTAGCAGTCCAGGTGAACAGCGACCTGTGAGCCAAAATGGAAAAAGATGACGATTCCATCTATGATTTGAATGCAACCTAAATTACAAAGGAATATCATACCTTGCAACTGGAACAGACTAATACTGGATTCAATATTGTCTCAGAACGCCGGCATATTTCACACATCCTGGGATGATCTTTCGAGACATTTGGAGATATCTGGAGTATATTGGAATTTCTATCAGATGAGGGCCTCCCAACAGCCAACCTAGAAACACTGTCTATATCAGAGACATCTATCTTTTGGTCCTGCAAAAAAATAAATATGTATTAGCAAATAACCAAAAGTATAACTATGTATCAGTAAGAAAAACATATAAAATGAGAATAACAGCAACAATCAAGAACATGTAAGATTCTTAGTTCTAAGCAAAAACACTCACCTCTGGATTTCCAGAGTCGTCTAAGGCGTCTTTCCTAAGTGACGATATCCTAGAAGAAGCAGCAGCGGCAGCAGTTGCAGCGGCTAATACAGCTTGAGCTTCTTTGTGACGACGTTCTTTACGTCCCTGCTTTTTTGCTTCTTTGAGCTCGTGATTATACTGACTAACTAATACTGCATCCCACTTTTGTTTCGATGTAGTATCTATCTCCCGCGGAAGACTCCCAACAACTTTTGATATTAGATCATCTGATCACAAAACGGAGACAAAACATCAGTGAATAACCTAAACAACTACAGTTTAGATCCCACTAAAAGAAGGCACTCAAAAGTTTAAAATCAGTAGAAATACACTAAGAGGGGAAAAGTATAGACCAGTTAAGCGCTTTCTTCTGACAGCATTGTGGAGAATATTGTGTTGATAATAAACAAGTTCTCCTTCCACTTCATCTATGGGAGACAGTTTCAGCACCTCTCCGTCCCGTGCTTTGACAAAATGATCCAGGTCCATTCCTTTGCATCTAGAAATGCAGTCACCAGAGGTCGGATGTGAGTTGTAATTATTGCAACATAGGCCTGAACTTGAAGATGCTGTGAACTGTGAATCTTCCCGACCACCTGCTATATTAAGTAAGCAACCAGAAACTCATCCCAGCGGAAAAACGTAAGGTAATTAGGCAGGACTTACTTGCACACTGGTAAGGCTCAGTGTTAAGCATACAATTCTTTGCCAGCGTCAGTTCATTGCAGATAATTGGATGCATATAAGAATTATGTGTCACTTCCACATTTCTGCAGAAGTCAAATGCACAAAGATGGAATCAGGACTACTCGTAAAGTACTAAACATAGAAGAAAAAAACACCTATAAAACAATGCACGCCAGATAGCTATGATACAAGATTTTTCCAAACGACAGAACAAAAGCTTACGTTGGGACAGGTGTGCCAGTAGCAATTTGCTCAGATTGTTTAGCCTCCCTAACTACAACATCCTCAGATGGCGACTGAGCCAAAGCTCTTGACAGTTCATCTGTCATTGTGACAATCCAGATAAGATAAAAACAACAAAGATGGTACCATATCTACAAATATCTATATGCATATGGAAGAAAAATCACAAGATGTGTCTACATTAGCTTGCCGCAAAAGCAAAATCAAGAAAGGTGCTAAATGGGGTTTGGACCGTAATGCCATTGTCCATATATGGGAGTAAAAAAAACCAAGTAAGAGCGCAGACCTCCCTAAGGTAGTCACAATGCACCAAGACAGACAGCTTGGATAGCCAAAATAATTCCACAATGCAATAACAAAATTAACTGTCCACACTAACTGCTCGTGTCATTATTGCAACTTGGGAAAATAGGAAGGAAAGACGCAGTACTTAAAGCGTCTATTGAAATCAAACGTATTCCATAATTCTAACTTAAGAATAATCCCTAACCAAGTTCAACTTTCAGCGCACCTTCAATTCTAACAGAATTGTTTGCTGAGTTATCTCTTTGCTGCTCGGGGTCAATCGACATCTGCACCACGGGGAAGTGTGAATAAAACCTCTTGATATTTCAAGTAATAACTGATGAACAGATATGGCAACAAATGCATCAAATATGATCACGGCAAAGATTCATTAAATAACACGTTCACAAACCACATATCAGAGACACAACATTTAATTCCTGCTTTCAATGGCCAACACTTCTCAAATTGATATAAAATTATTATTTTAATACACAAAACACCTAGATTTCATACTTAAAAAGGCCTGCACCGAAATCAAATCAATGAATTCCTCTGAGAAACATAGCAATACGGGTGAGAGATTCAAACTAGGCTAACTGTAAAAAATATATAAGTCAATGTACAAGGAGTGATTGGCATGAAACTCTCAAAAAGAAAAAGAATAGATCGGCATTTGCGCAGCCATTGATATGAAAAAATTAGACCTCACAGCAGCACATGAGATATTGTCAACATATATTCTGCAACACAAGATCTCTGAATGTGGCCATAATAATTGTTCTGAACAATGACAAGTATGGTACCTTTTTCCTAACGTCAGGAAGAGGCTCTCTGCATAAACCATTTGAATCTTCTCCACCAAGAAGACATAAATCATCACCATCATTTGTATTTTCCTTAGAGGAGCATAAGTTATCATCTTTCACAATTCTTAGATTGCTTTTGGTTCTTCTGCGAGGTGGAACAGATTTAACAGGAACAGCATCAGAAATTTCAGACTCCTCAAGTGAAATAGGACTGGCGCCTTCTGTATCAGCCTCTGTTTTAGGTGTTGCAAGTGATCTGAACCTCACTTTCAAAGTTTTTTGCAAGCTGCCAACATAGGCATGGTTTTTCATCCATTTTAGAAGCTTGTATTGTATATCGGGAACCGTGCAATTATCCTGCACAGCATCAGATGAGGTTAGGAAGCATAAAAGGCAATGCAAGGTTCATGTGCATAATTATACAAGAGTCCCCTGACATATATAAATCACTTAATTATTATACAAATCCAGCTTGTGGGTGATCAAGTTATTCAACAAAAACTGAGAAATAGATAAATAGACAAGTTACATCGAGCATCTTGTTCAATGAATCAGGTGAAACGCCAATCTCGGAGGCGACAACTTTGGCATCAACTTTTCCCAGGTCAATTAACTGTATCAAAAAGATTATTAACTAATTAAGCATCCAAGAAAAGTTTGATCAAGGTTTATGATGAGACCACTGCAGATCTTGAATGCAGGTACAATACCTTCTTCAGTATCATAGATAAATTGAGACCACTGCAAGCCTTGACTTCATTGTCATTCTTATTGACCAACTCCTTATCAGCATTCTCTGGTGCATCGCTGCTTTCGGGATTAGACTCGGAATTGGCTGCATAGTCTTGAAATTCAGTATTTAAAGTAGCGCCATTCACCTTGTTACCATACATGTCATCTGTATCAATGTAAATAGCCAATTTACCAGAACTTCTTTGGCCAATTTCTAACTCGTGAGATTCAGCTAGTGTTGATACTACTTGTTATGGTTACTAAAATGAAAAATCGAATTACCTGTCAAGGATGTTCTTCCGCCATTCTGACTGCAACTGTCATACTGGACTTCTGAATGCTTAGAGCAGAATGCACGCAATTCAACCTGAAAGGTATTTGAAACTTAAAAACATGTAAACAGGAAAAGAACCCAAGACCTGAACCGAAGAAACACCACAAGTATGTCCAATATTGACAGTTCACAGTCGCCATCAAAATTGTCAATCACAACAAACCTCATCACATCCAAGTTTCCCCCATATCTCCATTCGGTGTCTTGCCTCCCTCGCACATATAGGATGAAATGAGGTTCTACAAGCTCCTAAACATCACCAAATAAATCAATTAGTAAACCAGAACAAAGAGTAAAGATAATACACAAAGACCAAGAGTATCTAGGGCCGTGAAGCAATAAATTATCCTTCACAACCTTAAACGGTTTCTAAAAGAGAGAGAACTGGCATTCATATTCATGATTAAGCCGCATAAACATGGACCTCCAGAATCTAAAAGACACATAACAAGATATCAATCAGATATTAACCAACTTGATTTCTAGCTTGGTATTTACAGGAAATAGGTAATCCAACCAAAAAATTAACGCAGGCGTGACACACCAACCCATACAGAAAACAAAATAATGTGTAATATAAACGAGAGATATCATGGTTTCCCCCTTCTGCACAGAAAGAAGACAACAAATAATAAACATATGTAGTGCACCTATAAACACAAAATCTTCAACTTCAAAGGTACCTGGCAAATCCCCAAATACCCTTAATTTAAGAAGATAACAGATATGTACTGTATTAAGAAGACTTTGTTCCCAACTGAATACAGAATGGGAAGAAGGCGAGACAGTTAGAGGAATGCCACAATGTTAATGAGCTTTAACCTAGATGTCATATGAATAAGTCGTGTTCTTATTTCTATATAATTCTAAGAGTTTATAATGATTGAAAAGCCGATAAGAATATCATTATGGAAAGGATAATCAGGTCAGTCGGGGTACCATTTGGAGCTGCTTAACACGGATAACAAAAGATGAGAAAACATGAGTTCATACCAAACACAAGGTGCGGAATAACATGTATTTACATATAACCAGCACAATCACCCTGAAAATATTAATAGATCCTGAATAAAAATAAATTGCCCTAAAATTCACCTATTAATGTAATCGTTGAAAAAAAGCTAATCTGATTGTAGTTACATATATACTTACTTCCAGTAAAGAGAGAAAAAAGCTGTGTTTGAGAAACACAAAAACTGATAGGCGGGTGTTTATGATTATCAATTAATCTTGCATAGATCTACGATTACAAAATCTCCAAAAAACTTAGAACCATCCCAGACAATCCAAGAAATGTCTGAATTAGTCAAGCATGGGGCGCTTATTTAAGAACAAACTGTGTCAATTGCACCAGTATATGAAAGTCAAAGTACCGAAAAGCGCTGAATATTGCAAATTCCTTTTTACGTAATAGAACGAAAAATGTGGAGGGTAGTAGCATCAGAAAACAGATAAACGTACCATTACTGCAGCGGACACAGGCCCCCCACTTAACCTTGCACAAATAACAAATTAATTTCTTTCTTGTTTCATTCAATTCGTCAACATTCATAATAGGCTCCATTGTCCTGGTGTTCTCTAGATAAACCTCCGGCATCCACTGGCAACAAAACAAATGAGTAAATTCGACCTCAGACCCCTCGCTCTTACTACCTAATCCTCTTTTCTGTACAGGCTTCAGTGCACCACCTGGCTTTGGACAAAGCAAACACGGTCTGTCAGTGCTTACATCCTCACCATTTTTCCATTTGCACCATGAACACAACCAAGAACTATCAACATCTTCTTGCACACCATAACACCTTTGGTGTACCACCATCCCACAAGAACCACACTTAATCAAGCAATTCAAAGGGTCACCCATGTCACCATAACTACAATAATGACAAACTGAATCTAACCCTTCAACCGGGCATGACACTAAAAGCTTTTCCAGACCAGCATCCATGCCCAAAAGCTTACGTTTCTTAGATGGACGCTCTGATGCCAAATAAATCTTACTCCTAGATCCTAGAAGCCACTCTACACCGCTAAACGAGGTATAATCTTTGCCGCCGTTCTCTTTTTTTCCTTGATTACTATCTTTATTAATTTCGAGTTCAGGCATTTCTTCATCATTACCAATCGCATTTGCAGAACTAGGCCCACTCTCTTCTCGCGGCGAAATTTCTTTTACCTCGGCATTCCCATTGTTGAAATCAATCCCATTATTCTCCGACGTCACGATGTCCTTATCGCAAGCATTCGCGAGCATAGAGTAAAACGATTCATAACGATTGCGCGGGTTGTCATCCTCAGCCGACAATGGAATCAACAAACACTTCCCATCACCCAAACAAGCAAGACTCGAAACCTTCTGAAGCCTCTCAACGTCCTCGCCCCTCAGTTCCCGAAAATACTCCTCCGTCTCAGCCCAAAAATTTGCCCCCTTGGACTTCCCGGGGGCTGACGACTTCTTCTCTGAACCCGAATGCAACTTCTTCTGCCTCTTCCGACCATCGGAATGCCTAGTCAACAAATGCGACACTCTACTGGGCAGAGTATTCGCACCGGAAACAGAAGCCGGTGCACCGGGCTGAGACTGAGACGACTCGTCGGAATCGAAGGGGCAACGAAATGCAAGTGTCTTACGAGCTTGTGCGTAGAAATCAAACTCAAAAGCAGGTGCAGGTGCAGGTGCAGGTGCAGGAGCCGGGGGTAGTTTCGTAATATTTTCGGGGCACGGGGGCATTTCCGTAATTACGGGGTGCAAATTAGGGTTAACGACGGCAATTTTCTTTGAATTGGCGGACATGGTCTTCTTCCGCCGCTTGCATCTCCCTCCACCACCGCCGGTCATAACCCGATTTCACCACCACCGTCACAAATCCCGCAATTTCTCATTCCTCGAAAAAAAACCTAAACCTAACGTAATACCCAATTAAAAAAAAAAAACAACAACAACGCAATCAGATTCAAATCAACAAATTGAAGATATATTTGATGTAAAGGTGAGATGGAAAAAGAGATTGACTGTTCTCGATGTGTGCGTTATGGGGTAGGGGGTGGGGGGTTGCGGCTAGGGTTAGGGTTCCTTTTTGCTCAATTTGGGGTTAAAAAAATAATAAAATTTTGATTTTTTATTATTTGGGTCCGGATCCGTTTTTCGGTGTGATTTTGGATTTTTGTTGAATTGTGTGTAATATGAGAGAGAAAGAGGAGAGAGAGAGAGAGAGTCAGACGAGGGGCGGTTCGTTTTTGTAGGAGACTTAAGAGAGTGAGAAAAAGATATTTTAGTTGTGGGATAATATCAATAACGGCCCCCGAGGTTTGGTTTAATGTTAGGGACAAGTGTTAAAATGTTGATAATATCTCGATGGCGGTATAAAGTATAAACAGACATCGATAGTAGTTCAAGACTTTCTATGCATTTTCTCAAAAAGTACGAAAAAGTTTTTGGTCAAATCTAGCGATATATGTATTTTTCATGTTTGTCAAAACTATAATTTGTACGAACTTTCGAAAATAAGTTAAAGATCTCTCTAAATAATTTAGTTTTGTACGCGACGCAATGGTATGTTCACTCAGGGTTATCTGTTCCTCATTGCCAACAATACTAAATGCAAAACTCTTGTGAGCAAGAACTCGACCTCGTAGGCATGACCGAACTAAACCTAACCCTCTCCCCCCCAAGTAATCGATGTGAGCATGTCTAGTTGTTGTTTCCGTATGACCTCTTTGACATGCTCTTATCGTCATGTTTGTCATTAAAAGTTTAACTCCGCATAGCCCTGCAACTATGAATGATATTAAGTACCTTTAATTGTAGTATAATTTTGTTATTGTTCACGCATCAAATAAATTGTCATAATTGTCAATGAGCGAATCATCTCCCCGAGTCAATAGAGGATGTTATTGTTACTAATAAACCTTCAAGAATATTAATGATATTATAACACACTTTACATATTGTTACTAATATTATTCCATCACCTTTTGCGGTGCTTTTGTAGTATATGGGAATAATAGAAGCAATAGCTAGTAAAAAGTGATGCATCAATGAAAAAATGGAAGAAAAATCATGTAAAGTGCACTCGTCATTAAACGACTCTCTTTGTTGTTGAACAGTGCTCCACGGTTTGGGTAATGGAACGTGACATTTATTATTAATAGAATATGTGAATTATCATTGGAAAATCCTAACTATTGGGTGATTCATACTCCATTTCTTTTCACAGTTGCATATTTCAAAGTAAACTCTACAAGGTGTTGAGTGTAACTTAATTCAATGATTTTTTATTGTTATTGTAAATAACTTGCCTTTACATTCATATAAGCTTGTACATTTATATGACAAACTAGGTCTAACAATTAACTTACACACCTACTACTATATACCCAACTACCTCTAATAAATGTATATTTACTTCTATCCATAACACTTTCCCTCAAGGTGGAACATATGTATAGATCATGTCCAACTTGCATCAAATGACCTTTTTTCCTTGTAGGGAGATTTACTAAATTCAAAGTACCATTAGTATCTAAAGCATTCATTTTCTCTATCATAGTGTCCCGCTAGCTAGGGTGAGACAATGCTTCATTAGTTTATTTAGAAAGGGACACAGTACCAAGGGAAGCAATAAACAAACACGAATGAGAAGGTAAATGCTTATATGAAATAAATGATGAAATGGGGTAGGTGCATTGACACTTACCTTTGAGATGGGCTATAAAAAGTGTCAAGTCACTGTCTGACGGATTCGATGAAGAAGGAGCTACGGAATCAGGACATGTAACGAGAGGACGCCCACAACTGGTTTACACATGACGAACATGCGGTGTGCACGGATCAGCAACATGTGATTGGTATGTGATGTGATAAGTCAATAGATCATCCTTCTTCCCCTGACGAGTATCAATAGTAGAGGTGGCTGGGAAAAGCAAAGAATGTTCAACAAAAGTAACATCAACAGATACAAGGAATTTCTTAAGGTGGGACAATAACATAAATACCATTTTTTGTAAATGGGAATAACATAGAAATACACATTTAAGAATATACACATGGTCGAATATTCTGAGCAAAACATGTGCTACCGAATATACAAGTTAAGCCCTGAAGAACCGAGGAAGGCATCCGATTAATTACAAAACAAGTTGTTAAGACTACATTAGCCAATAAATATTTTGGGACATGGTTTTGAAAGATACGTGCTTTGGCTCTCTCGAGAAGGTGCTAACTTTTTCTTTCATTAACACCATTTTGAGGAGGTGTGTCAACACAAGATGGTTGATGAAGAATTTCATGTTGTGCCATATAAGATGTAAAAGAGTTGAAAATACTCCTTGGCATTTCACTTCGAAGGACCTTCACCGAAGTATGAAATTGATTTTGTATTCAAGCACAAAATGCAGTAAAATGAGAGAACACCTCTGAACGATTCTTCATTAGATATAACCATGTCATGCGGGAAAAATCACCAACAAAAGTAACATAGTATCTGAAACAGATTTTGACTAAATAGGACAAGGACCCCAAACATTTGAATGTACCAACTCGTAGAAACTCGTTTATTGACTTGAGAACATATGACTAACGATGGTGATTGGCAAAATGACATGGTTCACAATCTAAGGACGACAATTTGAAATTGTGGAACAAAGTTTCTTTAACTCTGAAGATATAAATGACCCAACTGACGATGAACTTCAAAAGACTTGGCAACAACATAACAAGCAACGGGCATGGATAACTGTTGATTAGTATCCAAAATGTACAAGCCTCCTGAAACATGTCATTTACCAATAATCTTCTTTGTTAAGAGATCATGAAAGAGACAGTAATCAGGAAAAAAAAATGAGGCACAACAATTTAAAGCACGAACATTTTTGCTAACTAAGACCAAATTAAAAGAGAAATTAGGAAGACTTAAAATTAGGGGTGGGCGTTGTAGGGTACCCGATCCGATCGGGTACCCGATTCGGGTATTTTCGGGGTCGGGTATTCGGAAATTCCTTCCCGAATCCGACCCCGATTCAGTCGGGTACCCCGATCGGGTGCATGCGGGTAAATAGGGTACCCGCATGCTGTTTTGTTCAGTTTTAGAAACTGAAAAGTTCCTCTGTTTCAGTTTATATCTGCCAATTAATTAATTATCCAATGTTATCAGTTTTGTAAACTGAATACAGATTACAGACAGAAACTGTCTGCCAAATTTCCCAAAAAAAACAATGCATCAGCATCACAATATTTTTCCCAAAACAAACTATTCTAGTATTCTGTAACAACATGGCATCACATTTCAAAAATCAGAATATTCAATCACCTAATTCATTTCTCAATTCACAATATTCCATCACATTTCAAACCACAAACATCATCCTTAAGCATCAACAAAATAGTCAAAGTACGAAGACAAACACAACGAAAAAAGAAATATCCAACATGGCGTCACGCCATCAAGCATTACAGTCCCAAAATAACAAAAGACGTCAAATGCATAACAAAATAACAAGATTACGGATGAGTCTAGATCAACCCATTCTTCAACTTGAACACGCTTGGACATCCTTTGCTCTCAATCTTTCACAAAGGCATCAAAACATAATAAATAAGTTAGTGAACTAAATAATTGAAGTTTATCGAGTTATGAATAATTTTCCCATAAGTAATTACTACCTTTGATTCCTTTAAATGCTATCAACCGCCGGTGGGGACATTGGAGTTGAACAAGTAGTAGTGGTCGATGCATCCGAATCCGGGCTTGTCCATTCTACAATACAAACATACAATGATACAAATTATAATGATATTTTCAATTTTTATATCTAATGAAAGAGCCAATAAAATGATACTTTATATTAAAACATATTAAAATTCAATAACTTCTTCAAGGTATCCGATCTCGTCGATGTCCTCCTCCACGGTAGTAATCGTGCCCGCCCTACGAATCCAATCTTGAGTGCATATCAACGCTTCAACAGTTTTAGGCAATAAAGAGCTCCTAAATGCATCAAGGACTCTACCACTTGTGCTAAAAGCAGATTCGGAGGCAACCGTAGACTCCGGAACCGCCAAAACATCACATGCTATACGAGCTAGAATCGGAAACCTCACAGCATTGACCTTCCACCACATCAAGATGTCGAATGAGTCCTCATCTTCACCTTCCGGCTCAATAGCTTCTGCCAAATAACGTTCTAACTCTGTCTTCACAGAATCATTACCCTCGGCATTCTTCAAATCCTTGAACTTTTGCTTAAGAGTAGTTCTTTTTCTTTTTCCTTATGGAGGAAGCAGGGGCTTGCTCGATGAAATTGTGGTTACCGAGGATGTGGTGTCATCACCACCATATCTTGCTTTGTAATCCTCAAACAATTCAATCATACCATCCCCAATTTCTAACTTCATTGCAATGCTAGTCGCCACATCATACATATTATCAAAAGAGTAGTCAAGAAACCCCATTTTGTGACGAGGATCAAGAATCACTGCATAGTAAAGGATATGGTTCATATCCTCCAAAGGCCCCCAATATTTGTCGAATTTTTGTTTCATCTTCAATGCCATTCTTCCCATCAGTGCATTGTTTTCAATATCCTCTATTGCCTCTTGAAGATCAATTAAGATAGCACTCATTTCATGGAAGATTGCATGAGAAGTAACATGCAATGTCTTCGACACCACCTTTGTTGCATCATAAAATGGACCCAAAAAATTCACCAAACACTCGCAAGTAGCCCAATGCTCATCCAGCGGAACACCGGTGAAAGGAGCTTGCTCCAAGTCCTTTTTGTAATTGTCATTGTTCTCAAAAAAGGCTATAACAACATTCTTCAATAATAATGCAGTTTCCAACATAAGAAAGGTGGAGTTCCACCTCGTCGCCACATCCAAGCACAAAAGCTTCTTGGTATTAATGTACTCAATTGCCACACATTCTGAAAACACATGCATTCTTCCCGGAGAACTTCTAATATACTTTACTGCACCACGAATACGAGAAATAACATCATCCTCTTCTTTCCCCTTCAAACCATCTTGCACAATTAGATTAAATATATGTGCAATACACCGCATATGAACACACTTATTACCTAATATGCTCGTCTTCCACACATCCATCCTTTTCTTCACATATTTTAGTGCCACCCCATTAGCCGATGCATTATCCACAGTCACCGTGAAAACTTTCTCAACCCCCCATTTTCTAATGCACTTCTCAATGCTTTTACCAATTTCATCCCCTTTGTGGCTCAATATAGGGATAAAGCTCAAAATTCTTTTTTGTAACTTCCACCCGTTATCAATAAAATGAACAGTCAAGCACATATAGTTGATTCTTTGTACGGAAGTCCACGTATTTGTGGTGAATGACATACGCTGAGAAGTATTTTTCATAAAGGCCTTCATCTTACGACTTTCCTCACCATACAAACGATGTACATCCTTCCCTAATGTCTTTCTAGAGGGAATGCGAAACATGGGACATACTGTGGCCATCAAATTCCTAAACCCATCATGCTCGACATGTTTAAATGGACATTCATCTACAATAAACATGATAGCTAATGCCTTTCTAGCTAATTTTTCATCAATTTCCACAAAGGTGTAAAAGGAACAACTTGATTGTTACCAGAAGCGTCGAAGATAGGCCTTTGCAAGTTGAGTCGAGCTTGATTGGCTTCTATATTATGAGGGGCCTTTTTGCACGTCCTATGGTGATTCTTAAGCCCGTTCGTCCCGTGCCTTTTGGAGTCAGCCTTAATAGCTCTTTTACAATAGTGGCATCTACCCTTGTGAACATTCTCTTTCTTGCACTAAAAATACTTGAAGTGGTTCCAAATTTCAGACCTTTTGTTTCCATTCTCATCCACCTCATCAATCTCAACCTCCACCTCATCAACATCGGGAGGAGCGTTATCAGTGTTGTTCACATCAGACTCTGTAGGCTGATTTTCACTTGAACTTGAAGGAGCTACTTGTGATGAAGAACAAGGAGTTGAAGAACCTCCTTCCATTTTCTGAAAGAAAAAAGAACATACAAACACTAATTAGTTTTTATCATAGGAATAACAATAAATAATGCATTCTAATTTCTGTCAAAGTGAGTCAAGTCAAATAAAAAGTAGAAAAAAATGAGATTAACTTAATTAATGAATGAGATTATTCCAATACATATGTCAATTCGATCCAGATGCTAATCAATGATATTAACTTAATTAAACTATATATTTACAATATGAGTATGACTACTCTAATTCAGAGAGTCCTAAATCACTGTCACAGTGAAGAAAAACATGTAAGCAATTGGTAAATGTTATTTAAGCAATCACCATCAAGTTATCAAATCGTTGATATTTTCTTAGTAATTTTCTTTGTTTTGCATATCACATCACTGATTCAAAGCGGCTTAATAAGCCCCAATAAAAGAGAGGGAGAGAGACTGGGAGAAAGAGAGTGAGGGAGAGAGAGGACGTGAAAGACTTACCATGAAGAGGTAGTCGGCCGGAGAGAGTGGTCAGTGGGCTGCAACCTGAAAAAGAAAAAAAAAGTGACCCGTGAGGGGTGAGAGAGCGAGAGACAGAGAGAAATAGAGAGAGAGAGAGAGAGAGAGAGAGAGAGGGAGAGAGTGCGTGAACGACTTACCGTGAAGAGGTGGTCTCCGGTGGAGAGCTGGTCGCCGGTGAGGCTGAAAAAGAAAAAAAAGAGTGAGTCGATGGCGATTTATATGCCTGCGACGATGAGAGAGAGAGGGAAAGAGAAATAGAGAGTCATACTTACCGTGGAGCGATGGTCGCCGGTGGAGCGGTGGCGGTCGGAGCGCTGGTGAGGCGGCGGCGCAGTGTGGGTGAGAAATAAAGGGTTTTGTGTGTGATTTTTTTGTGTTAAGTGTGTGAAAGACAAGGCAGTGTATAATTGTATATGCCAGTTTAGTGTATTATTAGTTTATTACATTTACACAGTACACAGATCGAGTCACAGTCTCACAGATAGTGCAATAACATTTTGAAAAAAATATATAGCATATATACTCGGGTACCCGATCGGATACGAGTATTTAGGATTTACTACCTGACCCCGTACCTGACTCCGATCGGGTACCCGAAAAATACTGGCAATCGGGTATCCTAACCCGCATTTCCCGAATCACTCGGGTAATACCCGATCGGGTCTGGGGCGGGAATAGGGTACCCGAAAAAATGCCCACCCCTACTTAAAATATAAGAAAGTGTGAAAATGGAATAGGGTGACAGTTCCAGATTCTAAGACATGTGAAGTGAACCATATGTGAAAGTCACATGAGAGGGATAAGTGTGAGGTTGAAAGTAGTGAAAACATTAGAGTTACGTGTCCTATTATCAGTAGCCCATGTATCAATGACGCATTTGGATGTGGATGAATGCAAAACATGTATTTGGGTTACATGACTCAACCGATGGTTGTGATAGGGTGTGATGAATGGTTTTTTGAAACTTGGTACTGAAGGTACTTAACATACTCATCGGTAGAAACTATAATGGTCCGACCAAAAGTTAGAGGTGGGTCTTGGGATGTATGTGATAAGCGAATTATTATAGTGATTCGAGTACCTTATTTCTTATGCTTTTGTATAATCATTGTGACAATTTTACTTGTGTTAGTATTGTTTCATTATTTTTGTTGTGTTATCGAATCAGAGCAAAACGATGCTTATTTGGAGGATTTCAGCACTATTTAGTATCACAAGGTAGTAGAGCCACGACACTGCTAATCGCGCTACTGAAGGAACCAGAAAACAGAATGTAGGGCAAGCAAGAGCAGAATTGCAGGAGAAAGATGAAGAAATAAAAGCGGGCATGATCAGAGGCATGATGGGACCAGATCGTGCGTCCCAGACGCGATCGAGGTGCGATCCGAATAAAAGATGGACCAACGTTCATTAACCCTAAAACGAAGCCCAGAGCACGAAAAAAAATTAAATATAAGGAGACGCTCAACAGTTAAGGGACCGCTTACACACGCATACTATCACGTCCCAATAGCTTACAAACACTTACAAAAGCATTCTAGGGTCAGAGGAGTAGAAATTCTACCGTGTGTAGCACTACAATCATAGTTGAGGGAGAAAGGTGAACAAGAGAGGTCAACAATCAGAGTAGAGGAAAGCAATAAGGAGATCAAGAGTTTAGTCTTTATGATGAATTCTTGTGATTTGAATATGACCATGAGTAGCTAATCCTCTCAGTATCTGAGAGAGGATGTAGTTAATCTCATATGGATACACCTTGAACCTATGTTTTGATTATATTTATTGATGACTTTATTTTGTTGGATATTATGTGTTGCCTATGCTACTTGGTATGCTTAATGCACGTGTTTCTATGACAACAGAGTAGTGACGTTGGGCAATCTTGTGTTACGTTGAATTATACGTAGGATATTGTTACTGCAATACTAGCATAGTAAATCAAGCAGATAAAGCTTTAGACATTTGACATTAGCGTGCTCGTGGAATCTAGATCATAGTTGGTAACTCTAATTCACTTCTAAAACTTTGTAAGGATCCTATGACATGGTGAACTTCTGGCGATGGGAAAGTGCTTAACGGCATGACATTATTAAGGGTTAAAGGGTTCTTTAGTACATACGAAAAGTGGCTAATTTACCACATCAACTTGGAAACAAAACAATCATCAATAGGTAGAAGCTTGCATACAAGTCATTGGTTGTCTATGAAGTACGCGCATCCAAGATTAATGAAATCCATCTCTTATATGTTAGGTATTTGAGTCGACAAATACGCACCCCCAGGATTTGCCCATCGTGGATATACGAAGCAAATACGAAAAAAATATGACGATAGTAACAACACAAGGATTTTACGTGGAAACTCCTAAACCGGAGAAAAAACCACGGGGCCCGAACGAAAATACACTATGTAGAAAATTGTTACAACTACACAATTTCTCACTCAGCCCAACGATCCCCACAGAGCCTTTATACCCGTAAACTCCCCGAATACACCTCACACAAATATAGAAATATTACAAGAGAAAATATAAGAGTTATACTACAAAAGAACTCTCAATTGTGGGATGCTTTCCAAATAGCAAATGCATTGCTATTTATAGGAAATTTTCCACAAGAAACCATACATGGTTTCTTCTAAAACCATTGGCCATTAATTAATTAAGGCCCCAACAATTATTGTTAAAGTCATGGGACTACAATAATTGTTAGTCACGGGACTTTGTCCCTCTCTGCACCACAACAATCTCCACCTTGAAGATGTGATTTTTAGTGATTAATCACGTCTTCAAAACCATCTTCATTCCGGCCTTGGGCAATCGTACACCCACTCCGCCTCAGAAGATCTCCATAGCTCCCGATATCACTGCACCACTTGTTAGGTATTTGAGTCGACAAATACGCACCCCCAGGATTTGCCCATCGTGGATATACGAAGCAAATACGAATAAAATATGACGATAGTAACAATACAAGGATTTTACGTGGAAACTCCTAAACCGGAGAAAAAACCACGAGGCCCGAACGAAAATACACTATGTAGAAAATTGTTACAACTACACAATTTCTCGCTCAACCCAACGATCCCCACAGAGCCTTTATACCCGTAAACTCCCCGAATACACCTCACACAAATATAGAAATATTACAAGAGAAAATATAAGAGTTATACTACAAAAGAACTCTCAATTGTGGGATGCTTTCCAAATAGCAAATGCATTGCTATTTATAGGCAATTTTCCACAAGAAACCATACATGGTTTCTTCTAAAACCATTGGCCATTAATTAATTAAGGCCCCAACAATTATTGTTAAAGTCATGGGACTACAATAATTGTTAGTCACGGGACTTTGTCCCTCTCTGCACCACAACATTATATACCTTTTAATTAATCTATTATACAATCTTAGATAGCAACGTGTAAGATCTTAAGTATTTTACTTATACTTTAGACAATATTATAACAACTACGTGTCTCAGCGGGAAAGTAAGTACAACATGAACACATAGATTTTTACGGTGGTTCGCGTCTCAACAGATCTAATCCACTTGGCTTTCGCTTATAATCTACTCAAGTCTTTTTCCATTAGTACTTGACTGGCTCACTCAGGTTTTACTTGGTACTAGTAATCTAGACTCCCTCTAATTACTTTCCTAATACATGACACAACACCTTACTAATGTACTTCACTTGAATCTGAAAATCTTCAAGTTCACACGAAGTTCTTTCGCCTTGAAAGTTCTTAACAATATAATACGAAGAGAATTTCGACTCTTATACAAATTAAAAGAATTAGACTTAATCTCTAATGCTTGTTACTTGTCCTTCTTTGTCTTCGAGTCTCCTGCTTTTACAGAGTGCAGATCATCCCTGAAAGGTAGCTGTCGCGTCAGATCTTGCGATCCGTGGGCCAGCTTGCCCACCTCCAAATTTAATTGACTTATTCTGCAATCAAAGATACAAAGACAATTGGAATATACAATTGGAATATTCCAATGTATATGTATAACAATTACGTCAAAATCAATTGGAATATAAATCGGTTCATACAAAGACAAAGGAAATACGATCAAATCTATCGTGTTTCCAAAATCTTCCTGATTCGACAGATAGATATCAAGATCTCACCAACTATCTTACCATGTATATTCTGATTCGACGGGATCCAGTGAACTAGAAAATACTTGAGAAATAAGTTAAGAATAAACACGCACTACTTTCCTAAAATAACATGTTGTGACATGATCAATTAAAACGTAGAATGTTTAAGTAAATCTTCTAGAATTCATCTGATTTGATTCTGCATATAAACATACATAATATTCCAATGTATATGCATAATAATCATGTCTAGATTAATTGGAAACAAATCGAATCAAACAAAGTCATTTAACATGATTCTAGAATCAATTGAATCTTCTTTCCTAATTTATTATGACGCATCAGGATCTTGTTAAATATGGAAACTCAAAGATGCACTCCAGAATCTCATCTAACCTCCTTCCTTAAATATCTGGTTATGATAGGACCATGTAAAATATGGAAAGTCAAGAAATATCTTACATAATAAAAAAACATATATTTTATATGAAAAATCATTGACTTTAACTTGGAGAATAATTTTGATATAAATTTCCTTCTTACTCCAAGGTTTCTTCTTTTATAAGGCTGAGCACAACCTGTTGCAACTACACTCCCGTGACTGTTGTAACTCTCCATAAATAGCTGATTTCTTCATACAATAACATATGCCAAATCTTTCCATAATATAATTCGGTTGATCATTGTGGAAAGATAATCAACTATAGATCACATGAAACATTAATCGCAATCTCAATTACCTTAAGTAAATATTCATAGAATAATTTCCTACGAAAAGAGTTGACTTTCTAAACAAAAGAAAACATGTTTAACGTTTTAAGAAAGATTTTAATATGAATAATATTGCTAACCATGAATGGAATATATTATATCACCAAATAAACAAAATTCCATTGTTGTAACATAACATAATAGGTGGTGTTGCAACATGTAGATCACTGCCCGAAAATAACTAATCTTTCCATCATTCAAAGATTTAGGGACTGTTTGGTTATGGATATGGCACAATAGCTAGAGATAGCCCGAATTGACTAAATCGGCTGATAATATAATCTTTCGATATTTATAACTCGTTTGATTTTGAAGTTTCTACAAAAGATTACTCATTTATGCAATTTGATTTTTTATTTAGTTTTAATGATATTCCCCATATAATTTGGTGATGTTCCAATATTTTCCCCATACACCTTTCATCCTCCTCATCTTTCATCTTCCTCATCACCACCATTAAACAAAATTGCGGAACCCATGACAGGACAACCACATCCGCCGCCGATCACCGTCAGCAAAATAAAAGTCGAAGTAATCTCCGCCCGTGACCTCCTCTCCAAAGATAGCTCCGACAGCTCCCTCCTCTTACGTAATCACCGACTTCAACGGCCAAAAGCACCGCACCTCCACCGTACCCAGGAACATAAACCCAAAGCGAAACGAGCCTTTGGAATTCATCATCACCGACCCCAACACCATGGAGTTCGAAGAGCTCAACGTCGAGGTCTACAACGACAAAAAAATGAGGGGAAGACGGGTTGGTGTATTTTGTTAATGAGATATTGTTTCTAAAATTAAAAAAAAAAGGGAAGTGAGTAACGCTGGACATGAAAAGGGAAGAAGAAAGAAGAAAGAAAGAAAAGGGAAGTGTTAAAATTGGGGGTAATTGAGAAAGAAAGAAAAGGAAAGTGCTAAAATTGGGGGTAATTGAGTAATTTGCCTTTTCAGGTCATAATCTCTCTAAGAAGGATAATTTTAACATTGGGAGGGGTGAGAGATGGAAAATGGTGGATAACTGCCCTTTTTGACCGAGCTTGGACGTGCTGGGATAAGAGTCTGAGCTGACAAACGTTCAAAGCAAACAGCGAAAGATAAATGTCATTATCTATCGCTATATCCAGAACCAAACAGCCCCTTAGAATACTTTCCAAAATATAGTTAATCAACATGCTTTAGGAAGTATGTGCAAAATAAGATGAAAATCTAATTATATCAAAATCTAAAGGGCAAGTCAATCAAGAAGATGGTTTCCTTAGATTCTCACATATGATAAAAGGAAACTTTGTCCTGCAAAAAAGATATTATTTCCATAAACCCAATTTTCAAATAAACAAAGATTGCATTCAATTAAATGAAAACTTACACACACTTAATTTCTTTTATCAAGTCAAATACTCTTGATTTAAATAATCTCCAAAACGAAGTCAATAGAATATCTAATTTATTTTTCGTAGAAATAATATTGGTCCTAAAACAACCATCCAATCAATTAATTAAATTATGTCTTTGTTAGTTTAGCTTTAGTCACTTAATTAGTCTTTCTAGTTGCAATCTTTAGTTAATAGATAATTAATATTATTATCGCATTCTAATTTAGATCTTTAATTAATTTCTATTTTTCTATATTCATTCATAAAGAAAAGCAAAGCAAAGTACAAATCATTCAGTGTTCGACAATATAATTTCTAAATTACAAATATCTACTCTCAGGGGATTCGATACTTGGTCAGTTATAGTTACTTACCATTTTATTATTACTTGACTCGTATACTTGCGATTTTGTGTGCATTAATATAACTGATAATACAAAAGCAACTTACGTACGCATCAAGTTTTTGGCCCCGTTGCTGGGGAGTAACGGTGCATTTGTTAGCAATTTTTACTATTTTTGATCTGTGAGAAACACTTACTGCTCTATTTATATTTTAGGTACCAGTAGGGCATGACACGCAGAGACACCGTGACACCATTATTATTTAATCATGAGATAGAAAGAACTTGCAGACGCAACCAAAAAGAGAGATCCAACACGTCGAATGCTGAAGACGGAACAACTCCACCAAGAGGAATAAAATAAGAACAAAAACTGAAAAAACAATGGTCAACGCTTGGGAGGAGGATATTTTATTCGACCTACAAAATAAGAAGTCTTACCAACACTTGAAGGCACTGGATCATGTATTATTACAACTAAATATCAAACCAATCAAGTCAGTCATATTCTCTATGATCGGCCAAAATCAATTTGGGGGAGTAATCACTAAAGATCCGGTAACACATCTCAAAAACTTTATTGGGACATGTAAAGTATTTCAACTCATATCTGATTCAGCGATAGTTATTTCTATTTTCTTTGAACGGGGGAGCTAAATGAACTACCGAATGATAGCTTTATATGGGAACAGATGACACAACAATTCTTACAACAATTTTACCCACCGGCAATGACAACAAAGATGAGGAGTGAGATAGTTAATTTCCGACAAATGGATGCAAAATCATTTTCAGAAGCATGAGAGTGATTCAAGGGCATGGCAAGAGGTGTCCATAACACAACTTTACAAACGAAGTACTACTCCAACAATTTTACTGTAGACTGAACACATACTGCAAAAATACATTCGATGTTAGTTTTGGATGGGGATTTATGCAAAGAATCGATGATGATGCATTCTCATTATTGGAGACAATTGCAATAGCTGTATCTAAGTGGAGTATTGATCGAGCTCCAGCGAATAGAATGATGGGAGTTCACGAGGTAGACACTATTACTCAATTATTTGCACAAGTGGATGCCATCAATACTAAATTAAAGCATATGAATGGGAACTCATTAATCATGGTATGCAACAATTGTGGATGAAATCCCGCAACCAATGAATGTAAAGGAGTAGATGTAATCATGCAAGAAGACGTCAACTATGCTGGTAATTATTTGAGGTAAAACAATCCATACTCAAACAGTTACAATCCAGGAACAAAAAATCACCCTAATTTTTCTTTGGGAGGGCAACAAACTCAGCAACAACAACGAGGAGTTCAGAAGACAACACGATTTCAACCAACCGAGAAAAGGCAAATCTAGAGGAAACGTTATATAACTATATGATGAAGACTGGTGCAAGACTAGTGTAAATTAAAGCAAGATGTCAAAACACCGACAATTTACTAAGGAATATTGAGAAACATGTATGCCTAATTGCAAATTAGTTAAGTACTCAACCAACTGAGATACTGTCGAGCAACACAGAGACAAATCTGAGGGATCAAGTAAATGTGGTCTTGACTGAGGAAGATATTTTGTGCAAAGTTTCAGAGCTAGTGGTGAAGGAGCACTATCCACCGATCCCATATCCTTCAAGAATTCATCACATAGAACAATTTGCTGTGATTTTCAAAAATCTAGCGGGATCAATGACACTTGAAGAGGCAGTGATGCAAGTACCAGAATATGCCAATTATTTGGGAGACACAAGAGTAGTCAAGAGAAAGATGGATGAGATCGGGATTCACAAAGTCTATACCCTTCAAGCAATTGAAGACTGCCGAGAAAGCTTAAGGATCCAATGAGTTATATTGTACCTTGCACCGTTAATGATACTTTACTTGAACATTCTTTATGTGATTTAGGTGCTAGTATTAATCTCATGCCATATACTATTTATGAACGTCTAAAATTACCTACCTTACGAGCAACTAATTTAACAATTCAACTTGTTGATAGGAGTATTAATTATCGTAAGGGAGTAATTGAGGATGTTATGGTTACTATTAGTAAATTTACTTTTCCAACTAATTTTGTGGTAATTGACATAAGTGAAAAGTATAAGTTTCATTTGATTCTTGGAAGACCATTCTTAGCAACTGCTAATGCCTTGATTGATGTAGGAGAATGAGTTGTCAAACAATGAGCATGTTAGTTTTAAGGTTGAAAGAAGGGTTTACTCAAATGAACCACCAATCAAGAAAATAGCTAGGGGAGAAAATTTTGTGCATCCATTTAACAATGATGGAGCGATTGAGACACTTTAGAATTAGTAGTGTCGGGCTAGACGACGTAAAAACTAAGCGATGTTTGGGAGGCAACCCAAAGTTTTATAGCTCTTGAGTTATTTTTCTTTTTGGTATTTTTATTGTTATTTAATGTTTCACTTTTGATTGTTTTGTAGAGAGAACTTGGGAAGGAGCACATGAAGAAGTGGAATTGTACGAAGGACAATGAGTAAGATTTTTGATAAAATTTTGATAGCAACAGTTTCTCAAAACAGGGGGAGGCGCTATGTGGCATGATAGTGCGTGCCGATCGCGGCTAACTCTAGAAAATATGGGCGATACACAATTTTCGCACTATGATCACGGTATTCACTGGAAAAGACAGAAAACAAAACTGTAAGGGGGGTTTGATCATGCCTGTCAGGTGCGATAGGGGAGCGTGAGTATTGCAACGGGGGAAACACCCTATAGCCTGACATATGGATGTGAAGCAGTGATACCACCTGAAATCGTCGATGAAAGTTGGCGCGCCCAAGAATACGAGGAGGTACGTAATAGCTCAAACCTAGCCTTGGCACTCGATCTACTCGAGGAAAGGAGGAGCCCGGGCGTCCGTAAGAATGGAAGGATATAAAGCAAGAATGTCTCGTCATTACAATAAAAAAGTGAGGGTTAGGACGTTGCCAAGTAGAAGATCTGGTTCTAAAAAGAGTCGGAGCCTCCAAGAACGTAGCTAAACTACAGCCTAGGTGGGAGGGACCCTATAAAATATCCAAAATAGTATGGCCATCCACTTATTGGTTGAGTGATATAGACGATAACAAGTATTCTAATACGTGGAATGCCATGAATTTGAAGAAGTATTATGTTTAAAAGCGTAAACTAGCGAAATCATGTACATATATATAAGATGCGAATGAATAAAAGGAAGTTTTATTTCAGCAAGGAAAGCGAGTATTATAAAAGTACCAAAAGGCGACAATCATGACCTGCAAAACGTACTCTATAATAAGAACTCACAACTCCTGCGAAATTAAGACTCCTAATCATTGTAACTTATTTATAATAACAAAATAGGAATATGTACATCATATACGCCCACCCGACCATTTAAGACCAAAAGCTCATCTATTCATTTTCTACCGGGCGCTTACCCTCCTTGATAATCCTACGACGCTGCTCCACAATTGGTCAACGGGATCCATCAAAGTCACAGTAGGAACCACCGTGCGGTGAAGATCTGGTTGCGATGGAGGGGCAGAAATAGTAGCTGTGACGGAAGTGTAAATATCCAGGTCAGGAATAATTAAGTCATGAGGGAATCTAGGAAGATTCCTCACGGCATCCTGACAAATGCGATACCCGATCAGGACCATTTCCCTCATATCTTCACGAAGGGAATCTCGGATCTGGGGTAGAGTTGTAATATCCATGATAGCCTGTGCACGCGCCATAACTAACGACACTTCATGAGACCTGGCCATATTTTCCACTTGACTACGAGATGCGTCGCGATTCGTGGAAAGCAGAGAAATGAGTTCATCAGATGTTTTGATTTGTGTTTGGAGATTGTCAACCCTCTCTTCTAATCCGAGAATATGAGCCCTTTCTAATACCAGAACACGCTCCAAATCCCAAGCTTTTTCCCGAGAAGCACAAGGTAAATCCTCTAGCAGTTTTTGGTCAGCATCGGCCTTAGCAAGAACGTGGTCCTTTTCTCCACGAAGTGCGGAGATTTCCTTTTCCATATCCTCCAGATAGCAAAATAGGAAGCGAGACTTGATGAATAATCCTTGTAAGACTCCATAACGTCCACGAGCATGAAAATCTGGAAAGAAAGAAGAGTAAAAAAAAGGGGGAAATAATAAAGAGAAAAGGCGATACCTCACAAAGATCACGACAAAATCGATTCCTGAGAGTAGATAAGGAAAAGGATCCCAATAACTCACAATCTGTTTGATTCAACAATCTGCTAAGAAAATCTCGACGGTAGTCAGCATCGGGAGCAACGGATCCAAGAATGTCAGGCGACTCGCGAACATGACTTGGACCTTCACCCATGGGGGAAATAACAAGAGTCGAAGGGGACGATGAATGGTCATCTACCATATTCATGAAAGGGAGAACAACATGACTTGAAGGCAAAACGTTCAAACCAAGGGAAGTGTCAAGCTCCGAAGAGTTCGCCACTACAATCATTGAAGAAGGAATTTTGCCAAAGAATCCGTCTACTGGTAAAGGCTCTGATAGCCAACCAAGAGAGTCTAATCTCGCCAGAAAAAAAATGTCAGACGAGCCTAAACGAGCAAGGAGAAGTTCATGCTCAAACGGCTGGGGTCCCGGATCGGCAAAAACTCGAGAAGGGGAAAATATCGGAGGCATAAATTCCGAAGCAAAAGGTACGACATCATGAGAATTCATCTCCGACCCTAAACCAAAAACATAGTAAGACAGATTAAAGTCACGAATGAAGTCAAAGAGAGATCTGAAGGGATCAATGAAAGTTACTTACTATACGATAGATCCATATACAAGGACTCCAGGGAAGACCCATGAGCACTTCCTCGAGACTGTAAACCTGCCATCTCTAACGCTTTGGAATCTTCTAATAGAGCACAAACATCGCATCATCCAGAGTATAAACATGATAGCTTATTTCGCGGACGGAAATATCGGGATTAGGAAACACAAAACCTAAACCCTAGTGAATCGAAACTCCCCAAGAGGTAGCCAACCCCCTTTAGGTTTCATAAAAAAGAAACGCTTTTTCCAATCCACAGAAAAAGTTAAACGACGAGGGACAGAAATAAAGCTCCGAGGGTTTTCCCGAGCCACTAAACTGAAAAAGAAAAGACCATTAGGGCAAGGACGCAGGATAAAAGCAGCTCCCACGCGATAAGGTGTCAAAGGAATGTCTAGCATTTTACAGCAGAGTATGAACCCGATCAAATAACTGAATGAGTTTGGCATTAGTTGACTGGGACAGATCTGCCAATATCTAAATAAGTAACGGACGAAGGATGAAAAAACACTCAGAGACCACATCGAACTTGGTCTGCGTAGACGGTCATAAAGCCAACGGGAGGATCAAAAGCCCGCTGATGGGGACGAGGAATCAAGATGTCATAATCATCCGAGTTCAATTGATACTCGGATAAAAGTCGTGAAACCAACTATGGGGACTCGATACTGGTACAAGACCCAACTCTTCCACCTCCTACCATCGCGCATGTATTCAGAGGAGATACGTTGACAATAGAAAATCGATCAGTGGGAGCATAAGGTTCCATGCGTAGAAAAGTTAAGCGCAGCGAGTCAATCAGGGAGGAGTTTGAAGGAGTCATGGCAAGAGTATCTCTAAAGATTCCCGTTAAGTTACCAACACTCCCCCGTATACGCGTGGATACATGAGGACTACTAAAGGAACCAGGTCTGGTACGATGAAGGGGAGAATTTCCAAGAGCAGTTGCTTGAGAAGGAGAGAAAGAACGGGAGGAGCGAGGAGACATGCTAATCAACAAATTGGAAATCAGGACAAAACTTACTTGACAAAAGATAAGTGGATAAAATGGTGCAGATAAAGTGTCGAAAGATAACGAAAAGGAACTTTTGAGAAAAATTGAAGAACAAATATCTTCAGAACTATTTATAGGCAGGAAACGGACGCTGGAGGACCCACGCGACCAAAATAATAAACCACCTGGGCGGTGGTGCTCGCCAATCAGTGTGCCATGCAGGATAAATTTTGGACACGCAGGGATTACTAACAACCATGGTGGGCGACATTCTCTGACTCATGAGTTATTGCACGTTCATTCCATAAGAGCACAGATTCCGAAAATGTGTCAGGAGCATGATTAAAATATGCAAAAGTGGAGAACATCTAGGAGTTGAGCATGCAATAATATAAAAAGAAGACGCTTGTCACATGGCAAATGAAAAATGGTCACAACCATCGAAACATTTTGATGAATAAAAAGTAAGTTATCATTACATAAGAAGAACGATGGAAATAAGTTCAAAACAAAAAAAATACACAGAAGAGTACATTGAGTTGTGGTACAAAAGAAAAAAGTACATAGAACTTTCTCTTCGCTACACCGAGCTGTTATGAGAGGAAGGTTCAGAAGGCACTCCTTTAACTCCACTGACACCTGCTAGATCTTCGGGGACTCCAGACACCGGATAAGTAAGGTCGGCCCCAGCGGTAGTAGAGGAGGAACGAGGACCAGAGGGGCCTGAAATAGCTGAGGGAGCTGGAAGCACATGTGACGGTGAATGAGATCTTGCCACCACTCGAGTAAACATCTCAAAGGCCTCTTCCATCGTGGGAGGGTCAGTCAGTAGGCCACTCGGGTTCAAGTGCCTCCAGCTATCTTTGTGGACAAAAAGTCTATTCTCCCTGCCCATGTTAACGCAGCGGAGAAATCCACATAAATAATGACCAATAAAATAACCCTGATGGTGAGTGTGCAGATCTTTCTCGCAGCGCTTGAAAGTAGCATCCTTGACCATTTGGACGGCTTCATCCAACTTTAGCCTTAGTTCATCTGGGGAAATATATCATGTCGGAGCCGGAGGAGGTTTCTTTAACTCTTCCTTCAACATAGTGACCCTTTTGTAAACCTCGGAGAGCTCCTTTTGCAGCCCTACTTCTTTTTCTCCCAGGAGAGTTTCTCTGCTTTTACAGCAAGAATGTCCCTTTCATAAGAAGAACATAAAGAACGACTCTTACCCAGAGACTCCTCCAATTCTATGATCATGTCCTCTAGAATCTCCTCCCGAGCCAGGCTTTGAACGTAGCTAGTGCGAAGCTTGTCCACCTCATGCTTGGCGGTAGCCAATTGTTTCTCCCTCGCTTCAAGTTTTTTCATAGAGAGTACAGCGATAGCTTGGGCTGCATCCACCTCGTGCCAAATGGAGGGAATTATCTTCGGAACCTAATGAGAAGAGGAAACACCAATGAATAAAGAAATGGAGGGGAGAAGGAAAGGTATATAAAGCAAGAAAACCTTACCATTTGAGCTAAAAAGAAAGAAAGCCATATGTCAAAAAGGAAACATGCACATTGACAGCTGCACTGATAAACACCCTCTATAAATAGAAGGCACTGCCACCATCAGAAGGGGGGAGGACGGTGAGATTCAAGAAATAAACAGAACAACTAATTTGTGGAGCAGGCAAGGCATTCCGAAATTTAAAAATCCACAACCCTCGTGTAACAATACGAGTGTTAACAAAAAGCATGAGCTAAAAAGATATATTAACATAAAATGAGGATGAACATAATAGAGAGCACAAATAACCCTTGCAAAAACTTTAGGTTTGGGGGTGCATCTTGAAAATCTATGAGATATAGAGTGGTTTGAATTATTGTGCAAATAAAAACGTGAATGAAAAGATGCCAAAAATGAGCCTAGAATGTATAGCCAAATGAAGAAGGCGCAAACAAGGAAGGAAAATGATACATTAATGAATAGACTCATCATGTACATCTCTAGAACTCATAAATATCTTTTTCATTAATAGCCCATACCCAAGTCTATTATTACAAGCTAATGAAGTCCTAATGATCCTCAACATGAAAAATTTGCATGCATGGAAAAATAATGAGAAAAGTAGAAAACAAGAGGGAAGTAACTATATGTGAAATTTATTGATCTTATGAATTTTATATATGAGTCTTGTATTCTATACTTGTGATACATGAGCACACCACTTTGTTTTGGGTCTACACATTAGTAGCTGCAGCAGGCAAAGCTTGTTGATTAACTACATGTGGCTGTTGTTGCTGCATTGCCGCTTGTGATGCCGTGTTGGAATTGGTCGGAGAGTTGTTCCGTGAAGTAGTAGGTTCTCTACGTGTTGTAACCATGATGCACTTGAGATAGTGCGTCTAGTGGTTTCCAACAGACGGTGCCTCTAGCGCGGGGTGTTTTTGTTAGTCTCGAGATTTTCTACCCATCAGACTCTCTGCCTCTTATAGGCAACACAAGAAGAGCTTTTGGTTCGATGGAATCCTGCACTAAAAACATAATGTTTAGAGGTAAATAGTTATATAAGTAAGTAACCTATGCTAGGGAAGGGTACGAGTGTTGCTTTCTTGCGACTGAGCTTGATGCGGGGTCATGCTGCCTACGTATCTCTCTTAGAAGAAAAGAATCAAGTTAGATGTAGTTTATTATTAATTTGTGTAAGGATGGCCTTATTTGTCGTAATGCTAGTTCGAGAGCTGTATGCATTGTATTGGACCTTAAGCTCGATTTGGACTATCTCAGATGATGTTCGTCTTGTAGTCGAGACTCGGGTGGTTGTAGTATTGACCCCTATTGGGTGTTAGTCTTATTCAGAGCTCATTTGGGTGGCGTACCAGTGTAGCAATTCATCGAGCCCCAGAGGCTCGGTATTGGACCTCAGACGATTTGCACCACAAAATGGTCAAATACCGGGTCAAAGCTCTATAGTAAGTCCCATTATTTACATATGAATGTCTATGAAAAAGTAGAGAAGAAAATACTCTAAGTACTTTTATTAACGTACTTTTGGTTGACGTAGAATTGTTAACGTGCCAACAGTGTTGATGTGGAAACTGTTGACGTGAAATCTATTGACGTGGAAACTGTTGATGTGCAAAACTGTGGATGTGCCTCAGGTCGGCGAGCCAAATGAATTAACGTGGAATGCTTGACGTGCCAAACGTGTTGACATTCCAAGAAGTATTGACGTGCTTTCTCTCACTGGAATTCTAGATAGAAGTCAGAGCATCCAAAATTCTAAGTGAGCATTCCCTCAAGTGTCCAACCAATGAAGAAGTGAGGGGGTATTTATAGAAATGGGGATATGTAAGGCATGAGAGAGGATGCATACACCTATTAGAGTTGGAGTAGGTGAAACGGGTGCAACTGCATTGCACCGAGGAACGAGGCACGTCAAATTTGACCATGGCACGAGGCACGTCGGATTTGACCGACGTGCCACGTGGCACATCAGTCGTCCCACCGTAGACATCGACGCCACGTTGGTTTGGCCGACGTGGCTAGAATTGGTCGATGCGCCACGTTGGTTAGACCCGCATAGCGCGTGTTCAGGAGCCTAGTCACGACGTTGTGTCGCTTGGACTTACGTGCTTGACATTTTTCCATAACGAAATATTTTCTCGAGGTCATTGGTATTGTCCTGAGGGTCGCGTTGATTTGGTATCTTGGTTGTCTAATAGGATTGGGAGGAAATTGCCTTTTGCCCCCTCCACTCCGAGTTATTTCCAAGACGACCGCGTATTTCAGAGGTGTCGTAATTATGGCACACCACCGTGCTCAAGGAACTTCTTCGTCGTTCCCACACAGGGTGCCAAAATTATTACATAATTATCACGTCAGGGTAATTCCTGTAATTGTCGTTGTAAAATGTGGTTCAGTTCACAATTCCCGTAATTGAGAGAGAAGTTCCTTAGAAATGAAGTGTTTAAACGAGGGGCTTCGTGAATACGAGGACCCTTTAGAATAAATAATAAAGTAATGATAAAATAGCTAAGATATTACTATATTGCTCATTAGCCGAGAGTACAAGTGTTGTATTTTAATGTGTGATGATGCGACACATGAAGAAACCCCTTGATAAATATAGTAGTTTAGGTGTAGTTATGGCCATGTCAACTTGGCCCCATTTAATGCTGAGGAATGTGTGTTCTTTACCTTGTGAGGATGGATCTGACAATTACTTAACATATATCGCTCGCGATTTAATTGTGGTTGAGCTAATTATAGTTATCAGGTATTTAATATATGCGTGACTCCTCTTATTATAGCTTCAGATGTGTGTCAGCGTAATTACGTTCTTGTTGTACGAGGCCTATACTTGCGAGGCGATATTCTGCCTTTTATAAGAAGGTTGTAGAGAACCCTTTACGAGGCACTCTTGGTTTACCTTTACTGTTGAGACGTTCTTATGAATTCTTCTAAAACATCGAGGCATTTTGACATGGACTATTTATGCATTATTAATACAAATTTAGTTATTATACAAAAAAAAAATGAAATTGACACCTCGACCGTAGTAATACATAAAAAAGAGAGTTTATTATTGTATGCAATAATGCTTTCATAGATTTGTGGTAGTACATGAACAAACACTAGGGGTGGGTTCGGGTAGCTTCGGGTAGGGTACCCAATTTTTCGGGTAGGGTACCCTAATATACGGGTAGGGTAAAAACCCTACCCGATACCCTATCAATGTTTGGGGTACCCAATTTGATTCGGGTACTCTAACATCCGAAGTTCATCCAGTGGCCAAGAAATGGCCAATGGAAGTTCATAGTATGAAAGTGCAAGGCTTTCTGGAATCAATGTTAGACGATGAAATGTTAGACGATGTTGGGTTAACATTGAGGATAACATTGAAAACCGAGAGCTTGTGCGAAAACTGTTCTTCAATTACCAAATTTAAGTTTTGCCTTTATTCACTTATTAATCAAGTTCCACGGTTTTGGTTGTCTATGTTTATGTCCAGGAAAGTATCTTAATCATAAGGAAGAGCTATGGAAGATTACTTACTTGAAGTTTCCATAATTCAAGATAAGTTGAAGAAGTCAACTCAACACGGTTTCAAAATAAGGAAACAATATTGGCCGTTCTTTGCAACGCGATTCTTTCCAGGATTCTCTGATTTGAAGAAGATGTGTTACCTTGCTAGCTCGGTAATAAAGGAAACACATATTCAAGAAAGATTCTGAGTTCACAAAGAAGGCAAATCTCAACAAGAAAACAACAAGAGTTACCAAAGCTGTGAACTACACATCTTGGCGTGCAAGACTCAAGAAATCTATAAAAGATGTGAAGTTCATCAAAATGAAGTCAAGACAATCGTGCTAAACAATCTGAGAGATTAATCATTCTTTGTATTGTATTCGTTTTGCTTTTGCGAAGTTTTTGTATCAACTATTTAAGTCTAGTTCATAGAAGTTAAGTAGTTCTTACTTGTCTGCTTCGTTGAGTCCGATCAACAAAGAGCGTGAGTGAATTGTTGTGAGGAACGTTTCTTTGTTAAAACCTTTATGGTTATTTGGCCTAAGGCTCGGAAGTTTTTAATAATATTGAAAACTTCTTAAAATTATATCTTCTTGTGTTTTAATTCCGCTGCACATTATTTTAGTCAAGAAAATCACAATAGAGTTAAGGCAATTCCAGCTTAACTCTCAAAGTTGTTGTGTCAATCCACGATCCTACAATTTCATAGTACACGAAAATAATATTTATCTTCTATTTTGGTGCTCTTTCTTTTTACTTTCTATTTTCACTTTGTCCAATCCAAGTTTTTACAAAAAAAAAATTCACTCTCTGCCAAGGCGAGTCCAACTCCAATCAATCGAGTTGAAGATAACCTGTCGTCTCATTTCAATCTCAATTCGAGTGATAATATGGGACCACTAGTTGTTTTTTTTAAGCATGAATTTAGATTCATCGACAAATCTATTCCTTCTCAAGATAATATGTATAATTTGCGGATCTGCGTTAACAAATATTTTCTAACTATAATCTTGTTGTGTCTGGATTTATATTTTATGCCTTGGAGCTTAGATCTAAGAGCTCAGCTGTGACTATGAGCGTGTGTTTGACTTTGAAACTATGAGCGTGTGTTTGACTTTGAAAGAGAAAGAAAGAAAGACCGAATAGAAAAGGAAAAAAAAAAGGAAAAGAAAGGAAAAAAAATAATAAAAAAAGAGTAATATTCAATTCGGGTACCGGGTACCCGAATTGCTTTAAAAACCTTACCCGAATCCGTACCCGAAATACCCTAATCGGATAGGGTACCCGAATTTTCGAGTACAGTTCGGGTAGTAAAACCCAAAATTCGGGTAATACCCAATCTGGTAGGGTAGGTTACCCGAATTTCGAGTTCGATTACCCACCCGTCAAACACTACTAATTGTTGATAAAGAATGATGCATATTAATCGTAAAAGAAGCAGAGTATTGGTAAAGAATTCTAAAATGGAGAGAGCCATAGTGTACAAATCAAATACAAGGGGGACAAATAATAATTAATTAACCAAATATTGAAATGAAGTTAGTCTACGCAAACACAGTTAATAATAATCAACCCAATTTTATGTCTCTGAAGTAGAATTTCGACTAAACTTTACATGCAACCCTTAGTAATAAAAATTAATCTTGCAACATACGATTGATTTCGCCACTAGACTGTCACATGATTAAGCAAATATTTATTCCATTAACAATTTAACAGAACACAAACCATACACTACTTTGAAGTGCATGCATCACTGGAACATACAACAATTATACACTTATATATTTTAATTACCAGTGCTAATAATAACACTTATCCAACTTTGGATAATATTGTCATTACTCAGTAGTACTTCTATGGAGCATAACCACCGTGACCGCCACCTTCGCCGCCACCTGATCCCGCACCATAACCACTTGCATGATCGCCACCGGCATAGCCGCCGCCGCCACCTGCCCCGCCCCCTTCACCACCGCCACCATGAGCTCCTCCCGCGCCCGCGCCCGCACCTCCGCCACTTCCATATCCACTGGCCCCAGCTCCTCCGGCAGAGGCGCCCCCGCCTCCACCACCATGGCCCCCTCCTCCACCAGCTCCTCCGCTGCCGCCATAGCCACCTCCACTACCTCCACCCTCACCGGCGCCATATCCACCGCCATGCGCGCCACTGGCACCACCACCACCACCACCTCCTCCGCCACCACCTCCACCACCGCCACCACCACCTTTCGCGCCGCCACCGTACCCCGCACCACCGCCTTCACCGGCCCCACCACCATATCCTCCACCGTGATCCCCGCCAGCAGCATAACCGCCTCCACCACCGGTCCCTCCTCCACCACCACCACCTCCGGCGCCATGCTCACCACCGGCACCACCGTACCCCTCCCCAGAGCCGCCTCCACTCCCGGCACCACTTGCGGAACCATGATCAACAACACCTCCGCCTCCACCGGCACCCCCACCACCTCCATATCCTCTAACACCGACATCGACACCGACACCAAGACCGACACCACTAGGTTTGTAGCTTCCAGCCTCTAGGAGAGTCCTAGCTGACGAACATATTGCTACACTCAACACCACAAAGAGAAGTACACTAAACACTCTTTTTGAAGCCATGAGATAAATTAGATGTTTGAAATTAAGCTTGAACTCATGATGTATTTATAGTGATTTGTGGTGGTGCAAAATCGCGTTCATACACTGTTAACATTGGACATTAAGCGAAAAAATAAATAAATGAAGTACTAATTTTGTCCCACAAGGTGGTCCGAGGCACAATCACGCACAAAAAATGTTCACTAGTGTGTTTGTGCTGTCTCCCATATTAATTTATGAATTTAATACTTCACTAGTTTTATCCAAATAAATTATGGATTATGAAAACCAATTAGGTATAATATAATAATTGAATGCATGGATAATGGATTTGCATGCTCGAAGAAATAAAATGTTAATCAATGTGACCGAATGGGGTAATTAATTAATGATGTTTGAATGCGGATGCACCTAATTTGCTTACCGCTTTCCACTCTAACTTGTTCTCCACCAAGAACACTGTTACTGTAAACTCGATTAAGGTGGCATTACATATGTCCAGTTCATTCCTTAGTTGATTTAACCTTAAGTAATCACTACAAGATTTTTCGCCCTTTCCCGACCGGAAAATACCGACCGGAATTCGGTCGGGAGCATTCCCGACTGCAATGCGGTCGGAAAAACTTTTCCCGACCGCAATGCGGTCGGTACTTTCTAAAAAATCATTCACGACCGTATTGCGGTCGGGAAATATTATTCCCGACTGCATAGCGGTCGGGAATAATATTTCCCGACCGCAATGCGGTCGGGAAAACTCTGGGCGGGAAATTTCCCGCCCAGAGTGTCGCCCTAATCTCAGCCCAGCTGGGCCGAGACTTCCCGGCCGCCATGCGGTCGGGAATAGTTGTTATTCCCGACCGCATTGCGGTCGGGAATAATACTAATCGTTGTTATTCCCGACCGCCACGCGGTCGGGAATATTAGGGTTTAGGGTTTAGGGTTTAGGGTTTAGGGTTTAGGGTTTAGGGTTTAGGCTTATTGGCGACCGATTTTCGGTAGGGAATAATATTCATATTCTTAATTTCACAATTTCGCTCTCAATTTTAGGTTTATCGTTCATTTAATGATCGAGTAAATCAATATTAGTTATATATTACTAAAAATCTCAAAAAAAAATTAAATTTAGTTGCACGTTGATGAATCGTTTGAAGCGTCGATTCATATTGTCAGTTATAAATAGATTAGTATATGTAGTTGTTAATAATGTAACTACTTGCGATTATGTTAAACAAATGTTAACATATATATATCACAATTAGCCTCTCTATATTAACGTTCGTAACAAATGTTAATTGACAATTGTGAACTCCTATATACTACGTATGATTATTATAGGTAAAACTCCAAACTAACTTAACTTATACTCCGATAAACTATACTAATTTAATAATTAAAAGTACATTAAACAAACTAACTAATAGTGCAATTCATGAATTTAATGAAATTCTATAGTTATACTTAACAAACACATCAAGATTTTCCAAAAGATCGAAAAAAGGAAAAATTTACTATTTTTCCCGACCGCGTATCGGTCGGGAATTACCATTATTGCCGACCGCATGGCGGTCGTAAATAAAATTTAAAGGTATTTCCGACCGCCATGCGGTCGGGACTAATATTTAAAGGAATTTCCGACCGCGGTGCGGTCGGGAATAAAATTTAAACTTATTCCCGACCGCAATGCGGTCGGTATGTCGCGGTCGGGACTAATATTTAAAGGAATTTCCGACCGCCGTGCGGTCGGGAATAAAATTTAAACTTATTCCCGACCGCAGTGCGGTCGGTATGTCGCGAGTTTCTGGGCTACAAAGTATTGCCGACCGAATTTCGGTCGGTATTTTTTGAAAAATTGACGGTTTTTTGAAATTTTTGAAAAAATTCAACATTCCCGACCGAATATCGGTCGGGAATAATCGAAAATAATGGCGGGACTTGGTGGGAAATTCAAATTTGACGAAAATTCAAAATTTTTCAACTTTTTCTATAAATACACTTCATTATTCTCCTCATTTTTTCATCTCCACACACTTTGTTCCTCTTCAAAAAAAATTTCAAACACTTTTTTCATATTCATACACTTTTTCAAAACCTTCTTTCTTTCAACTTCAAAATTAAAAATTTCACTTCTTTATTCAAATTTTCAATAATCAAAAACTTATTTATTTTTTTTGTGATTTAGACTAAGCAATGAATCAAAAATTTAATTATTGCAAACACAAAAACTAAATAATGTTTTTCAAATATTGCAAAATATTAAAAAAATAATATTCCGGTAATTTATTACCGGAATATTTTTTTTTTGTTCTGATGATTATTATTCCCGACCGATATTCGGTCGGGAATAAGATGAATATTTTCCCCGACCGCGAATCGGTCGGGATTGATTTGAATATTATTCCCGACCGGGCCCCGGTCGGGAATAACATGAATTTTAATCCCGACCAATTTGCGGTCGGAAAAAGTCCCGACCGCTATCCGGTCGGGATAAAAATTCATATGATCCCGACCGCATAGCGGTCGGGAATAAAATTCAAGTATTTCCCGACCGCTATGCGGTCGGGAATAATTCCGACCGTTGTGCGGTCGGAATAATCGGTCGGTAAATTTCCGACCGTAATTCGGTCGGGAAATGCGGTCGGGAAAGGTCCGTGCCGACCGGAAGGCGGTCGGAAAACTTTTCCCGACCGAAGCAACACCGACCGCGGTTTCCCGACCGCAATGCGGTCGGGAAAGGGTCTTTCCCGACCGCGAAAGGGTCATTCCCGACCGGATTTGCGGTCGGGAAAGACCCAATTTTTTTGTAGTGGATGTATAATAGTGCATTCCTAAGAGGTTGATGTTAAATTTTTTAGTTGTAATATAACTGGTACTGAGTCGATCGGTTAATGAATCTAAAGTACTTTATAGCTGGTAATATTTTGCTGTCTATATATATTGGGTATTTTGAGTAGTTAAAAACCTAGATGGAACTAAACAAAGATGGATTGTAATGCTCTAAACTAATCTCATGTTATAATTTGAGTGATCCTTTGTATGTTAACATTGCACGCGTTCATATGTTCGATTTATTTCTAATTTAATCACAACCAACTTGCTACTATCATCTGTTTTATCCAATAATGTCATTCTCATCAATATTTGAGCCGGTTTTTGCTAGTGCTCTTATTGATTTCGTTCAGAAGCTCATAAAATAAGCTTCCCACCATTCTAACTAAATGCATGTGCACTAGTGCAATCACCATCATTATAATTAAGTTGAAATCGACTAATGGTGCAATACAAAGCACGCCATTCATCAAATCATGATATATATATATATAATATATATATATATATATATATATATATATATATCTGCTCACTTTTTAAGTTTTCAGGATGATGGAATTCCTACTCAGTTTCGATACTTTTCTCAACTTGATGGGGGTGATTCCCGTATTGTGCCGGCCATGGGCTAGACCCATGCTCATTGATATCGGGGATGACCTCCGATATGCATATCGAATGTAATATTCGATATGGTACAAATCACGTGTGAGTCACGTGTGAGGTCCCCGCATCCCGATATCTATAAATACCCTGATTTCGCTAATCAAGGTAATCTTTAATTATCCTCATACACTGTACACCCAATATCGAATATCCCCGATATCATCCTCGATATAACACCCGATATATATCTCCGATATATATCATCGACATACCACTCGACATCATACTCGACATCACTCTTGACATCATACTCTACATCTACCTCGACGTCATCCCTGACATGGACATATCCCCGTCATAGAAGATCTTCGATATCATCCCCGATATCGCCTTTGACGTCACATTCGACATTGCCCTCGACATCCAGCAGTGCATCCCATTGTCAGTCTGAGGTGTTCCGGACCAAATCTACTTAGCACTAATCATAGTCATATTGGACCTAGTTTGTAATAGAATCGTAGCACTACACTTGTAATATCCCACCTCGTCATATATATGATCTATTGTCAAATTAGTGGTGCCGTCTGTGGGAACACCACGTTCCCGGACGAATACGCTAGGATGCAACGCAGGGTGACCCGTTTGCAATCTACCAGACCAATTGTTGACAACTCAGTAGCAGAGAGTGCACCACCACCACCACCACCTGTCCAAGTGCCAGAACCCGAGATGGGGCAAAATAAGCCCTTGCCCCCTCAGCCTCCGGTGGAGCCTGTACCCGCGCTCGCAACCCTTACTATCTTGGCACCGAATATCATTGCACAGATCAACGCCACAGTCCAAGCGACGCTGAATGCCACTCTGGAGACTTTGCTACCCCATTTGATCAATCAGGGCACCGGCAACGTGCCACTGCGACCCAAGGAATCCAGAACTAGGGGCCCTAAAGTTGGGCACAGGGCGAATAACCGTGAAGATGTGGGAGAATGTAGGAGGGAGCGCCCACGGTCGAGAGTTCCTGTGGAGGACTGTCCCGAACCAATGATGGAAATAAGGAATATAGCAAAAAGGATGGAGCAGTTAGACCGCGAGAAGTCAGAGGTCGGTCGGAAGCTAGCATTAGCACGGGGCCATAGGAGGTTGACCCCGTTCAGTGAGGAAATTGAGGCGAATATACTGGGAAGGGAGATAAGATCCCTATTCTCAAAGCATATGATGGGAAGAGTGACCCATGTGAGCATTTATACTATGTGGATAGTATCTTGAACCTGCACAGATTTTCACACAACATACAGGCGAAGATTTTGGCTACGATGCTAGCCGGAGCAGCCCTTGACTGGTTTACGAGTATAGAGGTTGGTTCTATAACCAGCTATTAACACATGAGACAGAGGCTAGAGAGCCAGTTCTCCAGCCAGAAGAGGATGTGGGCAAATATGAACCACTTGAATGCAATGAAGCAGAGAGACAAAGAGAGTCAGGAAGACTTTATAAAAAGATTCAATGAGGAATTTCTCAAGGTTGATGTGCCTAAGGGCGATCAAATGGTCTTCATCCTCTTCAATGCGATGACGCATAAAAGCTTCACGACAGAGCTGAAAAGCTCAGATCTCCTACAATCGATCAGATCAACGCACTGGCGTATGATACTGTGTATCAAGATAACATGATGGTAACCAAACAGACTCCGAACCAAGGGCAGAACCGGTCCAGAGGTAGGGAAGGCTAGAACATAGATAGGAGTGGCAGAGACAGATCCCCAAAGAGGTATACTCTGTTGAATCAAGACATTCTCACAGTATTCGCAGTGGCACAGAGAAAGAAATGGTTGAATCAGCCAAAGAAGTTGAGGAAAACAGAAGGAACTAAACGTTCAAAGAGATATTGCGAATATCATCGC
This sequence comes from Linaria vulgaris, assembly GCA_948329865.1. NCBI lineage: Eukaryota > Viridiplantae > Streptophyta > Magnoliopsida > Lamiales > Plantaginaceae > Linaria > Linaria vulgaris. Next base: position 4,486,370 of record OX415249.1, on the reverse strand, counting down.
CAAAAAGGGCACGATACCGAGGAGTAGATAGATTTGAAGGATGAAATCGAACACCTCATTCGCGAAGGAAAGTTGATCGAATATGTTCGGAGTGCTAGGGATTCAGAAGATCACGAGGAAAGATCCCGTTCACCCCGAAGGGACAAGCAGAAAGCCATCGAGGGTTCGGGCGGACGTGGAAGTGCAATAGTCAACGCGCCATCTAGAGGAGTGATTAACATGATCAGTGACGGACCTACAGGGCCAGATTCCACCAACGGGAGGAAAAAGATCACCACAGGATTGCAAGAGGATCGATATGTCATTTTGACATCGCTCTTGGACGAACTGCTAGATGAAGTTATTACTTTCTCAAGGAGGGACCTAACAAATCTGTCACCAGAAGCTATCCAAGCAGGTAAGCTTGATTTCCCCCTTGTTGTTAAGCTTGATGTTGCCAATTACGGTGTTTGCAAAGTTTTGATAGACAATGGGAGCTCTACCAATATCATATTTGTACATGCGCTGGAGAAGATGGCTCTGGGCCATAATGTAGTGGAACAAATCCACACACATTTAGTTGGATTTGGTAGAGCTAAAGTGATCCCGCTGGGACAGGTGAATCTGCCAACTTCCTTTGGAGAAGAGCCCTACAGAAGAACTGTCAACGTCCAATACACTATCGTAGATCACCCCTTTGCCTACAACATCATTATAAGGAGGCCACCATTGAACGCAATCCGCGCAGTGGTATCAACATACCATCAAAAAATGAAGTTCCCTGCACTCGGAGGCATTGGTGAGGTCATCGCCAACTATGAGGAAGACTGGTTTTGCTACATAACTTCTCTAATGCTTCCTAGGATAAAGAAGGCCGGTGGACAGGTGGCTGTCAAGGAGGACAATCAACAGATGGCGGAGTAGCGTCGCCCTCTAAGAACCTTTGAACTTCCGTTTGGTTTTATGAACTTTCATTATGTTTGAATAATTTATGCTTTTGTTAAATTGCCTCATCGTTGGGATGGACTGTAACTAAAATAGAGGGAATTACGCCGGTCTTATTTCTATACTACGTGATACGTAGGCGAGTTGGGATTACCTAACCCTTGACCGTTATCCATCGTTAATCTTTATCTTTGAATCACTATAGATCTACACTTTAGTGTTGACAAATTACCACAGGAACACACATATCATGTGGGATATAACATAGGAAACCCTCGCAAAGAGGTTTGAACGTATCGTGCCTAGAAGAACACAAATTAGGGGTGTTCATCACTTGGATATCCTATTGTTTGAATTACATATTGATATATCTTCTGCACATATTGTTGTTCTCCGTATTAATGATAGGACAACGACATCTTCCATCAATGAAGGCAAGGGAGTAAACCCTTTATCCATCACAATATAAAGGAGATAAAGATAAAGTGACTCTGATGCCCTAACAGGCACGAGGAAGAGTACCTAAAATGGTCAAATACTTGCTATCCTATGGGGTACGGTATAAATATACCCTAATGGGTAAAGGATCCCCTATCCATCGAGATAAGGAGGACAAAAGAAAAGAAAAATATCCCCTATCCATCGAGATAAGGAGGACAAAATAAAAGAAAATATCCCTTATCCATTGGGATAAGGAGGGCAAAAGAAAAGAAAAATATCCCCTATCCATCGAGATAAGGAGGACAAAAGAACAGAAAAAGATCCCCTATCCACCGAGATAAAAAGGACAAAAGAAAAGAAAAAGATCCCATATTCATTGAGATAAGGAGGACAAAAGAAAAGAAAAGGTCCCCGATCCATCGGGATAAATAGGACAAACAATAGAGAAAAATATCCTATCCATCGAAATGAGAACGACACAAGACCAAAGAGGGAAAAGACTCCCACTTATTCATGCAACGATTACGAAAGAATTAAGAAAGAGATATTCTTCAGAATAAAAGGCACAAGAGCGAGTGTATATTCAATTATTCAGAATTAAAAGGACAGAAGCAAGTACATGTACAAACTCCTAAACATAGAACTACAGACACATGCCTCAGAGAGGATACTTAGGGGCACCCTTGGTATGAATCAAGACAAGGCTCTTCTATTGCAAAATTTCAGTATAATCATCTGGGCCAGAGTCCTCACCATCAACATCAGAATCCGAATCTTCAGGGATTTGCCCATTTGGACCTAGCAACGGGTCAAGCGAGCTAGTATCAAAGTCCTCTCTGAATCCATTCTACATTCGGGTTTGACCAATGATGGCATCCTTGACCTCTTCTCTTTCTTGGATATGCCGCTCCGCACATATTTCTTTGAAGGTCCCGCTCAAGAGGAAACCCTTCGCAATGCTCACTTTCTGCTCCCGTGTACGCACCTGCAGAAATGACACAGGGTATGATTACCAAAACTGCCCTATGAGGAAACATCCCTAGGAAATGGCAAGAAAATTACCTGGTACCGAATAACCCTCTCGGCTCGGGACAATTCTCCTTGAACGCGGCGAAGCTCTACCTCTGCGGCTTCCCGCTTCTCCCTCTCAGAAACAATAGAGACGTTGGCCTCATCTAAGGCCTCAATTCAACTCTTTATTTTGTTTCAGGAGAGTTTGGACATTCGCTTCACAGACGGCCAATACGCCCATCGCCTCGTCACGTTCGGCTACTACCTTAGTCGCCTCGGTAGGGTCATAGTTACCCATCGCCTCTAGATCAGCGACCATCCGTGCAACAGACTCAGCCTTGTTGGGGTTACCATCACGAGCCACCCTCAGGATATTGGAAAGGAATTTACCGACCTATACCACACAACATTATTAATGTCTACATATAACTGCTTAAATAGAAGAGGGCAATGACACACTTACCGCTTGAAAAACGGTACTCCCCTCAGTTGAGGTACCAGTGCCAGCCGGGTCTGGAATTGCCCCAAGAAGCTCGGTACGCTTCCTCTTAGTTTGTGTAAGGGTCCTGCAAGGGATCTCCAAAGCTGGGTTCCTACTAGAGCTCGCCCAGGCCCCGCTCTGCGAGGGCATATCGCTCCTAGGGACTCCACCGACCCCGCCTTTAGTATACCCCTCGCTTTGAGACGCTCCAGTCGTCCTCATTTTTGGGGGATGACCCTCTCGCCCCCGAGTTTTATGAACAACAGGCAGCGACGCTTCGACACTGGGACTAGTTTCCATAGCAACATCTTGTGCAACAATAATGTCCAACCTCCAACACCTCACAGGTTAGCCTGTATATGATAAAAGTGTAATGTAACTAACAGAACGAGAACGTATTAAGCATACGACTAAAATGAGGAGAGTAACATACTAATGTTAAACGGGCCTTGATTGGCCATCAAAGACAGACCACCAGCGCGTAGCACCTCTTCGTTAACAAGCATGGTGCGATCATACTTATTGGCCACTAGACGCTCCAAAAAGCCGGTGGTCCATCGAGGCGCGCCCACAGTAGAGCGCCTTTGGTATTTCTTCATTGTTGACCATTTTTAGGAAGATCCTTGAATTCTCTTGTAGTCCTCTCTTCAATATAGAAGTACTCACTCTTGTTCCCAAAGCCGTAGCTGCTTTGGCTACCTTGCAAGAACTTTCGTCCAGCGTGAGCCCTCACAAAGAAGAAGCCCTTGTCCCAGCCTTCTTATTAGTAATAACAGAGAATATGGCCCAGAATTTGTTAACATCATAGGGAGCACCCAGAGCTTTCATCACTAATACGAACGCAACAATGACACCAAACGAATTGTGGGAGAGTTTCCCAAGACAAACCCCAATGCTCTTTAAGATAGCAACGATAGACGGATCGATGGGAAAGCGTAGCCTATTGGCAAAATGGTTCACATGGACGGTTATAGAACCCTTCGAAGGTATATGCATCCACTCGTTCGAGTTAGGAAAACTAATCTTGTATCCGTGAACATGATAATCAGTCGAATAATAGTCAGGATAATGGGGAACACGCGATACCATATCCTCATACTTAATGGCTATTTTATATTTCTTCACTTCGGGCTACACAAGTAAACCAAACTCGTTCAATCTCATGCCCTCATCCTCGCTGGAACCCCCGTCTCCAGCATCTTCACCATCGGACGTGTCACCCACATCATCGTCAAACAAAACTCCCATGTCTAACATCTCAGAATCGACAAAATCAGACTGCGATAGTATGACCTCCTCATTCTCGCGTCCTGATCCAGATACATTCACGTCTCTCACGTCTGACATCGTTACTACGAGCACCCTCTCACAAACTAATCTTTGAAAAATTCTCGATGCAATATGGAAGCAAATGAGTCAACCTGAAAAATCAAATCTAGAAGAAAAACCTGATTAGATAATTGGTGAAAGAGAAAGGTAAGTCCAAAAGCTATATGGAATGTCATACCGAAAAGCATATCCAAGAACATGTCGAATCCATATATAGAATATCATTTCGAGAAGGGATATCAGATATGGATATTGAATATGGACATCGAATGCGATATCGAATAAGCATATTGAATTTATATATCGAACAACACATCGAATACTATGTCAGGAATCCCCGATATACCTCTGCAGAAGGACATATAAGTTTGCAAAAAGACAAATGACTTTCCTCTCTCCTTTAGACTGCTATTTTTAGACACCGGGTCCTTCGATCACGCATTTATGACGGAACACATCGAATCTGAAATTCGACATCTAATATCGAAGAAATTCGATATAGCAGATAAATTTCAATATCGTTAGAAAAAATCAATAAATAAAATCACACCGCAAGTACTTAGCAAGGAACACTTCTTTTTCAATAATTCAAACACGGACCTCAAGGCTACATAAATTACATTGGGGGTCCACCAATAGCTTTGAATGAATTCACGTATCCGAGCTCCATCATTTGAATTGGCGGGATATCGGGGATGATCATAGATATCGGGGATGACCCATGCTCATAGATATCGGGGATGACCCCCGATATACATATCGAATGTAATATTCAATATGGTATAAATCACATGTAAGTCACGTGTGCGGTCCCCGCATCCCGAGGTCTATAAGTACCCGAGTTCCGCCAATCAAGGTAAGCTTTAATTATCCTCATACACTGTACACCCGATATCGAGTATCCCCAATAGCATCCTCGATATAACACCCGATATATATCTCAGATATATCATCAGCATACCACTCGACATCATACCCGACATCTACTCCGGCGTCATCCCCGACATGGACATATCCTCGACATAGAAGGTCTTCGATATCATCCTCGATATCGCCTTCGACGTCACATTCAACATTGCCCTCGACATCCAGCAGTGCATCATATCGTCAGTCTTAGGTGTTCTGGACCAAGTCTACTTAGCACTAGTTATAGTCATAGTGGACCAAGTTTGTAATAGAATCGCAACACTACACTTGTAATATCCCACCTCGTCATACATATACGATCTATTGTCAAATTACACCTGGATCACTATTTATAAATCTGATCACCATTATGAGTACCAAAGTTCCGGCTAGTGCGTCAAATATTTGAAAACATAGTAACTCTTCGAGAGTTTGTTTTCTTCAAAATATTATGAAGATATCTAATTTGGAATAAATTCGTCTGGGTTACACCTAAGACGATAAAAAGTAGAATTTATACACAAAATATGATAATCTAGGCTCTTAACCAAGGTTCTAGATTAACTTTGTCTGAAACACCTGTTGACTCGGATGCTGGAAGATGAATTGTCGTGTTGGATCTAAGGATGTCAAAGATTCCTAGAATGTCAACGATTCTGGATATGTCGAGGATTCTGGCTATGCCAATGGTTCTATATATCAAAGTTTTTGGCTATGTCAAGAGTTCTGCCATGTCAAGGATTCTGCTATGTCGAGTGCCACATACACAAAGTACTTGACCCCTCGAGTGAGGTATATCGAGTATATCAAGTCGAGTGTACTATGTCGAGTAAGAATACTCGAGGTGTATGCTTGAATAGTAAAGTGCAATTAATGATCCACCTTGATTTTTGGGACGAGGTATTTATAGATCTCGGGTCGTGTGGACCATCTCCGCGCTTCCCGGATATGTGAAGCATGTTGAGTATGTATGCTCGACATGTTCACGAGCATGTCTAGTGTAAATACTCAACATGCTTAAAACAAACACCTTGTTCATAGGGCCGGCTCAGAAGCATTAGGCCAGTTCAATAGACTATATGAAATAACCCATATCAATATAATAGAAATAATTGTTACGGTAAAATAGTGAAAATATGTAGTTACATTTTTAGGAAACATTTATTGTGCGATAAATTTCACAGTAGTGCTACCTACAATAGTTATTAGATTTTTCTGTCTTATTAAGTTGAATCTAACAAAATATTACAAATTTCGTTGTCAAAAATTGCATGTCCATCATGATTTTATTTTGGCTGCCTAGTGGGTGTAGTGCCCAATCTCTCACAGACTGGTGGACCTCACATGTGTGAGGCCCACAGCCCATGTGAGTGCACTGGACACTCCCCACTGGGCAACATAGATATAATCGTCCATCAGTTACTTATTAGTAGTAATTGCCATATTAGATTTTCAACCCCGACTTCACGGATCCAGATTACAAACAACTGGCATCTCCTCATACAATAGTTAAGCGTGTTAATTAAAAGTATAAAAAATTAACCTTTAATTCTCTTTCATGTTTTTCATTCTTATAATTCTTCCGACCAAATTCATGTCCTACCAGATTTTCTCCCCAAAATCGTTCAATAACCTCTTCATTTTCATAGATGCATGCCGAGATTGGTAAACAACCAAGATAAACTTAACGTGCAAAGTGACAATGGAACAAAATATGTTTAGTGTCCTCATCCCTGAGCCCAAACAACACAAGAAGTTTATATAGTAATATGACGCCTTGCCAAGTTACACCTAATAGGAAGAATATTTGAAAACACATCGCATTAACATTTTTAATATTATTTGGACCCTTCACTCACAAAAACCGCCAATCCACCTCAACGCTACTCGATATTTCTTGATGCCGATTGCCCTATCCTTTTGACATAATCATGTGGTACGCACTTCGAACTGTGAAATCCTCCATATTTATTGTCAAATGCATCTATCCTGATTTGGCTACCACCAAGTGGAATAGAGAGGATAATTCCACAATCAACGTCCCAAAAGATATCCTGAATAGGCCCATGGTTCCACCAACCCCTCTCCACATCAATGAGGTCGCTTACCCTTAAATCTCTCAACTCGGTCGCTGGTGGAGTGATAGTCCAAAAGGACACATGCCGAGGGAGCCATCCATTACACCAAACTGAGATATTCGATTTGTTTCCCACTTTACACTGGATTCCCTGAGCCAAAATAGGAACGGTATCACGGATGCTATGCCACAAAAACAAAGGCGCACTAGTCGTCTTAGCCTTAAAGATGGAACACATTAGGAAGTACTTTGCCTTAAAATATGTCCAACAAGGCTATCGGGAAATCTTCAAATTCTCCATGCTTGTTTGGCGAGAAGCGCCATATTAAAAGCCTTGAGATCTTCTCGCCATATTAAAAGCCTTGAGATCTCTAAAATCCATGTGACGAATGATTTATTATAGTGATTTAAGTACCTAACTTCTTATACTTTTGCATAATCTTTGTGGAGATTTTACTTGTTTTAGCATTGTTTCATTGTTTTTGTAGTTTTAGTTGAGTCGGAGCAAAACAATGCTTATTTGGAGGATTTCAACACAAATCGGTGACACGAGGTAGGAGAGCCACAACGCAACTGGTCGCACACTGTAGCAGCACAAATACCGAATGTAGCGCAATCAAGTACATCATCGCAGGACATCGAGGTGGAGAAGCAGGGAGCAACGCGACGACAATGCGATCTGAAAATGGGTCGAAATGCCCAGAAACCCTAAAACGGAGCCCATAGGTAGAAAAACTATAAATGTGAGAACATGTTCAACAACTAGAGTTCAGTTCACATCGCGAATAAACAACCTATAGATAGCACAGTTACATTCTACAGTTCAAAAGCAGAAATTCTACCGTTCGAAATATTACGATCATTGTTGAGGGAGAAAGGTGATTAAGAGAAGTAAGCAATCAAGTAGAGAAAAGCAGAAAAGAGTCAAAATGGGAAGACACATAGAAATCTCACTGAGATCAAGAGTTTAATCTTTTCTTTTCTTTCTTGCATAAATCTATGATGAATTGTTGTGATAATAACATAAGTATGAGTAGCTAAATCTCTCAGAGTATCTGAGAGAGGATGTGCTGTCTCATATACATGCACCTTAAACCTATGTTTTGAGTAATTCAATTTGATGACTTTGTTTTATTGGATATTATTTGTTGCTTATGCTACAAGGTATGCTTGACACACGCGTTTCTTTGATTCAGAGTAGTGATGTTGAGCAACCTTGTATTATGTTGAATTATGCTTAGGAGATTGTTAACGCAGCACTAGCATAGTAGATTATGAAGATAACTCTCTAAACCTTCGACATTAACATGCACCGTGGAACCAATATTATTGATAACTCTAATTCTCTTCTAAAACGTTGTATGGATCCTATGACATGGTGAACTTCTGGCGAGGGAAAAGTGCTTAACGACCTGATATCATTTGAGTTAGAGGGTTCTTTAGTACATACAAAACGTGGCTAATTTATCACGTCAGCGTGAGAACAAAATAATCATCAATAGAAAGAGGCTTACATAGGGATCGCTGGTATTTTATCTATGAAGTACTCGCACTCGAGATCAATGAAATCCATCTCTTAGATACATTTTCATTAATCTTTTCTACAACCTTAGAAATCAATCAACCAGTCAATTCAATTCAGTCTTAGTTAGTATAGATTTAGTTAAGATAATTATTAGTTAATCAATAGTTACTCTTAGTTAAAGCATTCTAGTTTAGATTATTAGCGTAATAAGTAGTTAATTAATCTTTATATTTTCTGCATTAATATTCAAAGCATAGTTTCATTAAATGTTGAACGACTTAGATTGCTAAAGTTCAAATACATACTCTCAGGGGATTCGATACTTGGTTAGTTATACTTACTTACCATTTTATAATTACTTGACCCGTATACTTGCGATTAGTGTGCATTAATTTAATTGATAACAAATAAGAGTAGCATACGCATGCATCACCATGCCTCCACTCTTCGTGATCAAACACATTTTTTCTCAACTAATCCAATGTATATTTTTCTGATTCGTACTCCCCACCAAAATCTACTTACAAATCCTTTAAGTTTCGAGAGCAACAAGTCAGGGAGGTGGAAACACCCCACCGCAAAAGTGGGAATAGATTGCCCCACGACTTTTACTAATACCTCTTTACTCGCCCTCGACAAGGAATTCTCCTTATAACCTTGGATTCTGGACCATGCGTGATCGTCGATATTAGCAAATATCTCCTTCTTTGTATGCCCAATAAACAACGAACGGTCCAAATATTTATCATGCTTATCTACAAACCCCACTCCCAAAATATCGCCCACCTCACGTTTGTAATCTTCTGTAATACTCTTACTAAACACAACCACCGACTTATTCAAATCTATTTCTTGCCTCGACGCCCTAGAAAATTGATTGAGTATATCCATAAATTTCCCTACAACCTCCACCCGAGCCTCACAACAAAGTAAAGTATTGTCGGCAAAGAGGAGATAAGACACCACTGGCGCATATTTGCAAATAGAGATACCTTTAATCGCCCCTCTTTTATCCGCATCCCTAATAAGTCCTAAAATCACTTCGGTAACTAGTAATAAAATGTAGGGACAAAGGATCCCCCTGCCAAGTGCCCCTTTTCGGGCAAATTTTTGTACCTCACTTCCATTAATCATAACAACATACGTAACAGAACGAACACATAACATGATAAGGCCCACAAAAGAAGAATCAAGACCTAAACTAAGCATTGCCTTCTTTAGGATTGGCCATTCGACTATGTCGTATGCTTTGCTCGTGTCCAACCTTAGTGCCATATGTCCCAATTTACCAGATCGTTGTTCTAAAAAACAACATGTATATTATCAGTGATAAGCCTACTAGAAATAAAAGCTGACTGTGAGTAGGAAATAATATCCAAAAGAAAAGGATACATGCAATTTACATAATAGCCTTAGACACTATAAGTAGAGATTGCATCATTAGTTCAGGATCAAATCATTTAGGGATCATGACAATATGAGTAAATTTAACAAAAGACGGAAGCAATCGACCATTAAGAATAGATTATACAAAGTTAGTAACATAAGTGCCAACAATTTCTCAAAACTTCTGGTAAAAAGCAGTGGGTAAGTCATTAGGCCCATGGAATTTGAGGGGATTCATATCAACAAGAGATTCTTTTTTACCTACTCGACAAAGAGTTGTTGAAGTTCCTGGTTCAAGAGATCATTAAGTCTGTACTACATGACTCGAAACACGCCCTCCACGTCGTCATGCGATGGTTGAATGGAGCTGGAAATAGATTAAAAGTACTCAACCACCACTCTCCCAACATCCATTCTCTCTTCCATCCAATTTTTGTATTGAACCTTAACGCCCCTAAACTCATTTTATTTATTCCTCTCAATAGCATTACAATGAAAATATGATGTGTTCATGTCCTCTTTTTTTAACCACTGAACTTTGCCTCGCTATTTTCAGAACATTTTCTCTTAATTCAACAAAATATTCAAGTGCCTAACAAAATCTTCAAGTCCATAGAGAGGTTACAATCCTCAAACTTGGACTCGGTCGTGACCACTCCTTCTCTAAGAACTTTGATCCGACTGGTAAGATCCTCAATGCACTTCTTTATCTCGTTACTCGATAGTTTAGACCATTGGATGAGACTCGTTTGGCAATGCATCAGTCTCCTGTTGAAATCTTACCCCCACTGAATTAGACGCCTTTGTCCAGTGATGCTTGACAATATCTGCAGACTCGACTTTATGCATCTACATTGCCTCAAAAGGGAAACGCTTTTCGTAGGCCCAATGGATAGGCCCCCTGGCATGGGAATAACGAGAAATAGGTATCGCATCATCCGAGTTTTACATCCAAACATGTTCAACTCTAGCCTACGGCGTAGGAAATAGATTTCTCCAACTATCTGAAGTGCATGTAAAAGGTTTGCACACAAATCTGAGATCAAATGAACCTAAGTCCAGCAGCGTTTCTCGAAAACTTCTAAGGCACCAAACTGCTCTGGAATTGCCTGCGCTCTTCTTCTCTCGAGTAAGGATTTCACTTAAATCTCTGCCACACAACCTCAATCGAGGGGAGACATCCTTATGTTTTCTAATCAAGTCCCACGTACGTTGCTTAAAACCCCCATCCGGCTCCCTGTAAATGCCCGTAAACCTCCAAACATGTTACCTGTCCAAATTCTCCACCATAACATCGATATGATTTTTAGACATGCTATGTAGATTCAGATTCTCATCTTTTTTTCCACAGCTTGGCGAGACCCTCTGATTTACCTCTAACATCAACCCAAACTCAATTGTTGTTTCAAGAAATCAATCTTTCGCCCATACCATTTACTTTTTCTAAGAAAGATGAGTGAGATGTTGTAGCAGATAATAACACCTCGTAACTTATGAACTGTCCAAAGGAACCCTAATCCCTGACAGCTCTAGCATAAGACACTCATTGGACTCGACATGACTGCCCTTATTCTCAACCGCTATGTTATTTTCCTTAATCGCCAAGGTTGCCTTCCCCTATGTCTTTTTAGTGGAGGAAGCATTGGTAAGTCCGAGGACTAAATTCGTTTGCATGAAGAGCTCTGAGGCATATTCAACCCCCATCTTTCTAACATTTCTGGGGACCTCCTTCTCCCCGGCCTTCCTACCCCTATTTGTACCTCTAGGCTTTCTCACCGGGATACTAATCAACGAAAATAGTTGTCCTAGAAGTTCTTGGTATTTGTGATGTCGCCCAAAACACTCTTATTATAGGCCAAGATCTGCACTCCCTAAAAAAATCTAAATTGTCAAAAATCCAGAATCTGCATGTCCACTGCTGAATCCATTTCGTCGCATGCACACTCGAATAACCCATGCTTCATCATTTTCTTTCGGGGATGGAATCTGGTTAGATGGAGTAGGAATTGGCCTAACATTCTCTGCATTATCCAGCGTCGTCATATTGACTGCCCGATTTTTCGTCTGAATATTCAGGCGCAAATGAATTAGAGGCAAGTTTCACTCCTGATCCCTTCCCCCGACTCCACTCCACTCTTGATATTTCTCCTATTATCCTCACAATTTGGTTGGTGGCTAGCTCGTAGAAGCATCCCTAAATTCCCTTTCTTGGTTCCACCGATACGAGTCTGAAGTGTTCCCCCATCTCCCTAAAAATCTAGAGGACCCTAGTTTCGATTGCCCAAAGTATGATAATTCCTTGTGCCCCCAAACCTGTTCGGCCTCTCACGCAACGAAGGTCCATACTACAAGAGTGAATTGTCAGCAATTTCTCTCATCTCATATTGAAGGTCACAGTCTGTCACAATGTGGTCGATCATCACGTAGAGATAGAAAAAATTTGAAGACGTTCATATGTGAAGAAGACGATGAGCTACTCACCCTTTAGTCCTTTAATTTGCAAAAAAATGAAAAAGGGGCTTGGTTTATATTAATTTTCACCCGAACTCTCAAGACATTTTCCAATCATATCCTCGATACACGTAACCATCTCATTCATTTGTTTTGAGAGGGGAAGGTCATGGATATGAACGTGGAAGGCACAAAAATCAAGATCCACTTCTGCTGGATTTTCCTCTGAACCAATTTCATTGAGGATCAAAATATGTTTGTTGAATAACCACGGCAACCCGCCAAAGCTCTTTCTAGATCGATAACATGGTAAAATTGAAACACTAGTTTTTCCTTTGAAAGTTTTTGAATATCTAGCTCTTTTCGAGGATTGATGATCGGTTTGATCACAGAGCAAAAAGAACCATAATTGAATGATCGTTGCATGATAAGCCTGCACACTAAAGCTAGTTCCGCCGCCTCATTCAAAGTAAACCATGCTGAATCTGGAAGAACATACTTCAAACCTTCCTCATCCGTAAGTTTTAGTATACTACTCAATCTATTAATTTCAACATCCATCTTACTGTCGCATGCACCAGCGAATTAGGGTTACAAATCATCAAAAAATTGCAGCACACCACACAAACAAGGAACAAAGAAAACCCTAACAAAGAAAAATAGAAAAAAATGAATGAATCGTGATGCAAAAGAAGTAACTCATAAGCGAAGAAAAAATGAAGAACCGATGAGTAGTAAGAAAAATACGAAACCTTGGTAGTGAAACAAGAAGAGAAAATTTAGCAGAACGAGGATGAATTAACCAAATTCTTCAAAAGTCATTCATGGTGTCTTGAAGAAAACTTCACATTGGCCGACGAGAGCATGACTGTCGAGTCGAAAAGGCCTTACCGAGAAGGCGTTTGCACTCTCACAGAATCGAGAGACTTAAAACCCTCAGAAGACGAGAGAATAATTCTAAGACAGAATCTTACTATGCTAAAATTTAGAATCTAACAAAAAACAAAAATAAACTTTTCAAATTATCGCGAAAAATACAGAGAATTACTGATTGCTAGAAAAAAAATTTGTTGTGACTGTTGTTGTTGATTTTTTTAGATTTTTGGTCGTTGTCTCATTGATCGTCTTCATAAATGGTACAATAGTGAATCCTTTCAAGTTGCAAACTACAGATTGTTTCATTGATCGTAATTAATTGGTGTTTTAAGTGTGATTCGAATTTTAGAATTTAAATATCTAACTCAACTTTAAATATTAAAGTTAAACTAAACTATCTCCGCGAGAATAGGGATGTCTTCCAATAATGGACATGTGGGACGCGACGCGACGCTACGAAACAAAACGAGGCGAGGTGAATCGATTCAAGACGGACGGACAAAGGAAATATTTAAGAAAAGATGAGACTCCCTGATCGAGCCTTTGGCTCAAAGAACGCTTGTGGGACTGTTGTGGTCAGCATCGTTTGTGAAATTTCCTTAGCTCTATCCATTGGTAAGTGATGAGCGTTTAAAAGCCGTTATTTGAATGCATGTTTTCATACAATTTTGATCAATCTTGTAGTATTTTTATTGGTTTGTGTCTTGTTTTGTTATTTTGTAGTCTAGAATCGAGTTGGAGCAAAACAAAATATAATTGAGGTGAATTAAGCATGGAAACGCATATGCTGCATAACATTTTCCTACAACAGAGATGGATACAGAGGGTTGAACAAGACCTTGTGCCCTCTAAAATGTCAAGAACGGTTCAAATAGCTACTTTGGTGAGGAGTGATCAATAGAGGGCTGAAGATTAGGACCAGTCATAGAAGGATCACCAAAAACTGTGGAATTGGTAGAATGATTGGGATTGTTTCTTCTACCCTTAAGACCTTCCCAACCAAGTAGATAACCATTCAATTGGAAGCACTTCTCCACTGTCCCTTAGGACCTCCCCGACCAGGTGGATAACCATTTAACTAGAAGCACATGTCCACTGTGTGTCCATTGTAACCACATTGGGTGCATTTGAGCTTCTTCGTATCCTTGTTATTCTAGTTTTTACCAAACTTATCATCATGATTCTGAGTGTTAAAACTAGTATGTTGAGAATTCTGAATGCCCGTTCTGGTTTTTGTGAACATTTCCAACACAACACTGGACTATGTAGAAACACATATAACCATGTGATGTTCTTATTGAAGTAACATTGAGTATGCTTTTGCTAAGCTAGATAGAAGAGTGAGGAACAAAATTTGACTACGCAATGCGGTTTAAGTATCATTTAAAACTACTAAAAGTTTCAAGACGCAATCATATTGCTGTAAGTCAACCATTTTTCTGTTAACTTCACAAACATACTAGCCATTGGATCATCCAATAATCAGTCTCTGACTAGAGAATTCATCCCAAAGAACTCTAAACTTGTTGTAGTATTCGGTAACAGCTAAAACACCCTAAGAAATAGCGGATAACATCTTTTGTAGCTGATAAACTCGAAATCCATCTATACATTCATAACGAGTTTTCAATTTATTTCATAGTTCACAAGAAACCTCATATGGCATTAAACTTTCATGCAAAATGGTTAATAGAGTTATCATTGTTAATAGAGTTAAAAAGCCAATAGAGTACCAAATTGTTTGCGCAAGTACAACATATATGAAGTACAACATCATCTTTACGGAGAATCGACAAAGATCCGTCGATGAAGCATATTTTATTCTTGATGTTCAGTCCCATACATATCCTTTTACACCACAGATGTAGTTCCTGCCCTTGAACTTATCAGCAACAATGGAGGATCATGTGAAATCGTGCGATCCGATGAAGTAGATTGAATATGAGTCTTCACTCGGACTCTTTGCAGAAATTGCAGGCAGAGAAGTGGATTCATACGTAGGCGAAGTCATCGCAACTTACAATGGTGATTGAATCAAAACTGCAGAAAAGTGGAGAAGTTAGAGAACTTGAACAACCAAAATTGACCTGAGTAAAACCTAGCGAGTAATACCATATTAAGATTGATAATCTGATTGATCTTTGAACTAATAAAGAATAAATTGAAAGACTCCAATGAGGAACTTTTGGTGTCGAACAATTAAGAGAGAGAGAGAGAGAGAGAGAGAGAGAGATAGATGCCTGTTTTCTGCTACAATGACTCCAAAATCCGCCGAGCAAAAGTAAAGTGTGTGTGTGTGCGTGCGCGCGTTGTTGCTTATATATAAGACGAATTAACAGCTAATTACAAGTGTTAAACAAAAAATAATCTACTTAACTAATTACAAATATAACTAACGACCGTAATTTACTCAAAGAGGAATCTGTTAATAACAAAATTAACAATAATTAAAATAATTATCTAAATTGGAAAGTATTCAATTTTATGCGTTAAGACTTGTTGACTCATTCAAAAATGGATGTTGAGATTAAAAGCCTTGCTTAGTCCAATCTTTTTCTTGAGCTTGTAGAATCATCTAATTTTTTCAAAGACCTCACACGAACAAGCAATTCATTGATGGATTTTACTCCAAAAATCAAAGTTCCAAGGTCGAGGTCGAGGTCGTGGAGGTGTTGGTCGTGGTAGGGTTAGTGCTACTAGTAGCGTTGGTCGTGGTGGGGTATCAGGTAGTGGTAGGGTTGGGCGAGTTAGTGGTGTTGGTATTGTTGGTTGTGGTGGGGTTAGTGGTCATGGTGGTGGTAGTGGAGGTGTTGGTGGAGGTGTTGGGCGTGGTGGTGGTAGTGGAGGTGTTGGACATGGTGGTGCTAGTGGTAGCGGGGGTCGATGTAGTTGCCGACCTATATAGATTGTCCGATCGGGTCGTGGTGCAGAGCATAGCGATCCAGCCGAGCCATCCCTTCCGCCACTCGGGTCAGGTGACGAATCTACATAGAGGACACCTGCATTACAACGCCAGTTGTTTGTAGACGCACCGGAGCTGGTGTTAGACCCCGATCAGCAGAGTCCACCGCATCCCAGCTGCCACGACCACATACTTCAGATTCCGTTGGGACTTACGTGCCCCCATCAGTCGAGTCTGGCAGAGTTCATACTCCACCACCTGTAGCCGACACCGAAGTTGGACCGAGCCAGAGGTCGACCGGGACTCCAGGACCGAGCCAGACTCGACTGAGTAGGGGTTTAAATGTAGGGATTACTGCGGTTAGGCCTAGGGAAAAGAAGAAGCTCATAGAAATGAAGCGTGGTTATTTTTCTAAACCCCCCCCCCCCCCCCCCCCCGTCGTGAGATTGCGAAATCGATCACTTCACTCCTTCGACAGTTTATGATGACTTTTTGGCCCTCCTACTTGCGCATACCTAAGGAAGTACGAAAATAGATGTACGCGAGATTTACGGTGAGTTTTAATGAATTATTAATATTTATTAGTTTAGTGTATTAAATATAGTGTTTTTCAAATATTGTTTAATTTAGTTTATTAATTTAGTGTATTAATTTATTATTTAATATTTATCCTTTTTGTAGAAAATCTATGAGATCCGGCGGTCAAAGAGGGGAGAAGTACATAGGGCATATCAGCTGAAGGGGAGGGGGATTTACAAGCGTATGATGAACAAGACGAAAAAGCAGTACTTTAGGAACAAAGACAAGGAGAAGTATCGAGGAAAGAGAAAGACGTCGTGGATAAGCGAAAGTTTGGAGGCTCAGGCGGCAACACACTGGAACACCGATGATCATAAGAAGAAGTCTCAAAAGGGAAAGAAATCTCGGCGAGCCGGTGTGGAGGACGACGATGTGCCCGCTACCTTTTTCGGTGGTTCCATCGACTACGAGGAGATTTGGCGGCGATTGATATGTTTTTTTAAAATTAAATATTTTATTTGTAGTTAAAAATGTTATTTTTTAAGATTATTGTTTATTTTTTAATAAAAAATTGATTGATTAGTTTAAAAGAAAAAAGAATTTTAACATTTAAAATAAATAAATTAACCAACTATTACTTTAAGTTTGAAGGAGAGGAATCAACCCAACCGCATGCACCCTATCAGACACGACGAGATTTACAAGGCAGGCCATACGAAGAGGGTTAAGGGAACTGGCACAGGTACATGCATACCCTTGAGGCAGGAGTGGAAGTTTGAGGCGACCAGACTTATTTACGTAAGCGTTTTAAATTTTGGACTCGTTTACCACTTATAAATTCATTACACTTTCTTATTATAATCTAATTATTGATTATAATTAATCTTTTTCATTATCTTTGATTATAATTTATCTTTTTAATTATCATTAATAATTCAACAGAAGACTTACAAGAAGGAATTGAGGAAGAAAAATATGGATGCCGTAAAAGACAAGGACTTGCCCGAATGGGACGCCGATTCTTGGAAGAAGGCCATAGGGATGATCAAGAAGGCGAAGGCGCAGGGTTTACCGAGCTATGCTGATCCACAGACTTCGACATTGAGTGCGGGAGGGAGCCATGCTACATGCGGGAGTTGATCAGGCAGGTCCTGGAGGAGAACATAGAGTTGAGGACGACACAGGACCCGAGAGTCGACTCCGTGGCGGCTTGGCTGCGGGATTTTAGAGAGGACATGCAGAACGAGACAGGCCGACCATTGCGAGAGCTTCCGTCAGACTTGTTCATGGGGAGTGCCATTAGGAGTGGAGGCACATTTAGGATTCCGAGGTCGATACATCAGAGACCACGTCATTTTGCTCCAGGTACTTCCACCAACACCGAGTATGTCGATGATTTTGGTAGTGATGATGAGGGGAGTGATGATGATGTCGATATGATGGGTAATGAGGTCCAGGACCTTGGTGTTGATGATGATGATTTTGGTGTTGATGGGGTGATAGACTTGATGATGGTGGTGGTGGTGGTGATGGTGGTGAAGATGATGATCCATTGGCGACCTTGGATGATATGTATGATTTGGCAGAGAGTTCTGGTAATGAGAGGGTCGTGTATCCGCCTAGTGATGATGAATGGGGGGGGGGGGGGAGGGGGCAGTGATCATGTGGCGGGTAGTTGTTTTTATTAATGTTGGACTTTTTTTTATTTCATTAATGTTGGACTTTTAAATATTAATGTTGTACTTTTTTATTAATGTAGGACTAGTTTATTAATGTTGGACTTTTAACTATTAATGTTGGACTTTTTTATTAATGTTATTAATGTGGGAGTATTTGTTTTGTCCAACTATTAATTTTTTTTTTGTTTTTGTCAGGTTTCAGTGAATGGCCAATTAAATTTAAAGCTTATCTTTTTTTTTTTACCGGGAAGTTGAAGTTGAGAATTTAATGTAATGGGAAGTTTGGGACTTGATTTCACAAACCACCATTTTGTGAGAGGGAATTGCTTTGCTTATATTTTAGTAGATATTGTTATATATTATTATATACACTTGTCATTTGGAGGGCATAAAATAAAATAATAAGTCATGTATGCTACATATACACCACCACACTCTAGGTTTCCCTAACACACTAAGAACTAGGTTTCGAAAAAGTTTAAAGAGAGAGAGAGAGAGAGAGAGAAAGAGAGTAATAATGTCAAAAGAATATAAATTCCAGTGTACTACTACTGTTAGAATCAAATGTCGGTGATCTCGCATCACCAGGCAGCACGTTTTACTCCCTACCATTCCATGCTTCCTATCCTTATGCCCATGCCCATGCCCCTCATTCTGGAGTCTAATAACATTCTGGAGTTTAATAACATTACTAGCAATTTGTGTTATAGAAAAGGTAAAACTATTGGGGTTTATAACAATATATTTAAAAGGACATAGGGAAAGAAGAGCAAATAAGGAGTATATTACTTGTGAATGAGTGTTTTTCTCTTCATCTTGATGACTCCTTATATGGGAAAGAATTCCCAATATCTTACACTATTTACAACAACTACTACTATTATAAAATAGAATTTGTACATAATTTTCAACAATGGCCACTAGGTATATCCCACTAACCATATTATAACACTCCCCCTTGGCCATTTGAAGATTTTGTTATGTACATAATCCGTTTTCTGCACATGTCTTACGCTGCCTCGTTAAAAACCTTATAAGAAAAAACCCAATGGGATAAAAACCTTAACAAGGGACAAAAAGTGTTGCCGTGTGAACTCTCCCTTAAGTTGGCATCTCCAATTCTTCATAAGTCTTGTAGGTGACGCATTCCAAGACTTTGAACATATTTCTTAAAAGCTACATTAGGGAGTTTCTTTACAAAAAGATCTACCATATTGTCACATGATTGAACATGTTGGATATTAATTTCTTTGTTCTTCTCGAGTTCCTGGGTGTAGGCAAAATATCTTAGGGGTTGTGTTTGGTCCGACCACTCTAGACATAACCTTCTTTCATCTGTAAAATACATACAGAATTGTCTTCGTATAATGTTGTAGGACCCTCTCTAATAGGTAAGCCAGATGTACTTCTTATATGATGTGCCATTGATTGTAACCATACGCATTCCATGCTTGCTTCATGGAGCGCAATAATCTCAGCATGATTCGATGATGTTGCAACAAGTGTCTGTTTCTGAGAATGCCATGAAATAGTATTGCCTCCATACATGAATACATATCCAGTTTGAGATTTGAATTTATGTGGGTCTGATAGAAAACCTGCATCTGTATAACCAATCAAATCTTATTCTGCATTGTTAGGATAAAATAAACCAAGATCCACAGTTCCTTGCAAATAACGAAATAAATGTTTAATTTCTTTCATGTGCCTTTTTGTGGGTCATGAGTTAAACCTGGCTAACAAATTCACAGTAAATGATATATCATGTCTAGTACAATTACCTAGATACATTAAAGCTCCAATGACACTTAAATACAGAACTTTACAACCAATAATTTCTTCATGTTTTTCACAAGGACGAAATGGATATTTATCTCATAGGATAGTTCAAAGGTGTTGCTTTATCCATGTTAAAAAGTTTCAATATCTTTTTAGTATAATTTGATTGATGCACAAGTAGTCCATTTTTAACATGCTCAATTTGCAAACCAAGACAATATTTAGTCTTTCCAAGATCTTTCATTTCAAATTCATCCTATAAATAATTCATTGTTTAATGAATTTCTTTGTCACTGGCTCACTGCCAATGATATTTAAATCATCGACATAAACCGCAATAATTGCAAAACCAGATGATGTTTTCTTAATAAAAACGCATGGACACAAAGAATTATTTATGTATCCTTCTTTTAATAAAATATTCACTCAAACGATTGTACCACATGCGGCCTGATTACTTTAACCGATATAATGATCTTTGCAATTTTAATTGAGTACATTTCTCTAGGTTTGTAACTTGATGTTGCGGGTAATTTAAGTCCATCAGGGACCTTCATGTAAATATCACTATCAAGTGATTCATAAAGATAAGCAGTGACAACATCCATGAGATGCATGTTTAGATTTTCATAGACCGCTAGACTGATCAGGAATCGAAATGTAATCGTATCCATTACAGGAGAATACGTTTCTTCATAATCGATTCCAGGTCTTTGAGAAAAACCTTGTGCGACAAGGCGAGCTTTGTACCTTACAATTTTATTTTTCTCATTCTGTTTGCGAACGAAGACCCATTTGATCCCTACGGGTTTCACACTTTTCGGTGTGAGAACAATGGGTCCAAATACCTTTCTCTTATTGTGCAAATCTAATTCAGCTTGCATAGAATCTTTCCAGTTATCCCAATCATTCCTATTTTGGCATTCAATTACAGATTTGAGTTCAGGATCATCATTTTCATTCACAATCTCATAAGCGACTAAATATGGACAAATTATTATTTGTGCCCGAGATGTTTCAATTTTTGATGAAAATGCCCGATATCTTTTGAATTAATGAAAATGCCCTGGATCTATGCCATTTTTTTTTACGAAAATGCCCTTTGTGTGCCAATACATACTTTTCATCTCATTTCGATCCAATACCATTCATGTATTGATATAATTTATAGAGATTTCAACGTTATCTTTATTTATAGGATATGGTTGGATAACTTCTTGAGGTATCTCATATGTCACATTTTGCGACTCATCAGGCATAGATTCCTCAATAATATGATAATTAGGTTTTGAGGCTCCTTTTGTTTTTTAGGATTTTTGTCCTTTAAGCCATAATGACGTCCACGTTTCTTAGATATATCAAAGATATCATCATTTTATGTTTCTTTTTGAATTACAATATGAGCAGGAGCATTTACAGCTAGTATATGTGATTTTGTTACCCTGCTTATATCAGTAAATGCATTGGGTAATTGATTTGCAATAGCTTGTAAATGCAAGATTTTATTTACTTCCAAATCACATTGCTTTGTTGGCATATCAAAGCTTGTCAAAGATGGATTATACCATGATATATCTTTTTTCAACTGCTTCTTTTCACCCCCTAAAGTTGGAAAATTTGCCTCATTAAAATGGCAATCGGCAAAACGTGTCGTAAAGACATCACCTGTTAGAGGCTCAAGATATATGATTATTGATGGTGAGTCAAATCTAACATATATTCTCAACGTTCTTTGTGGTCCAATTTTTGTTCACTTTGGTGGTGCAATTGGAACATAAATCGCACAACCAAAAATCTTTATATGGGAAATAATGGATTCATGACCAAAAACAAGTTGTAATGGGGAATATTCATGATACGAGCTTGGTCTAATGCGAATTAGTGATGCAACATGTAAAATTGCATGACCCCATAGAGAACTTGGCAATTTAGCTTTCATCAACACTGGCCTAGCAATTAATTGAAGACGTTTAATTAATGATTCAGCTAAACCATTTTAAGTATGTACATGTGCAACACTATGTTAAACCGTAATTCCAGTTGACATACAATAATCATTGAAAGCTTGAGATGTGAATTCACCAGCATTATCAAGCTTGACTTTCTTGATCGTATAGTCAGGAAATTGAGCTCTTATTTTAATTATTTGAGCCAAAAATCTCGCAAATTTTGAGATTGCGAATAGATAATAGACATACATGTGACCATCGACTTGAGGCATCAATTAATACCATAAAATATTGAAATGGTCCACATGATGGATGAATATGTCCACATATATCACCTTGAATTATTTCAAGAAATGTGGGTAATTCTGATTTAATTTTAACTGGTGAATGCTTTATAATTAGCTTTCCAAGAGAACATGCTTCACATGGACTATTGTTGCTCAGATTGAGGTTGAATCCTTTTAATGAATGTCCATGTGTAGTTTCAATTATCCTTCGCATCATTGTTGAACCAGGATGGCCTAGTCGATCATGCCATAAAGTCAATAATTCTGGATTTTCATTGACTACCATATTTGATTCGATTTCATTAATATATGTATAATGCAACCCTGATGAGATATATGGTAGTTTTTTAAGAAAATATTTCTTTCTTGACATATGCTTCGTAATGAAAACATATTTAGCGTTATTTACAATCATTGACTCAGTATCATATCCATGACGATATATATTTTTAAAACTCAATAAATTCCTTCTGGATTTTGGGGGCAAATAAGGCATCATTCATGATAAAATTTGTTCCATTTGGTAAAGTAAAAATAGCTCTACGAGACCCTTCAATCAATTTAATAGGACCTCCTATTGTACCGACTTGAAATTTTGAGGGTTCTATATATGTAAAATATTTCTTACTTGTGAGAATTGTATGAGTTGTACAACAATCAAGTAGGCAAAAATCACCGGTATGCTCCATATCATGCTTCAGTTCAAATAAAAACAAATATTGCAATAAACAGATAAATATTTGAAAAAAGATTATTTTATTAAAAACACACAAAAGAAATGCAGGAAGCAGATAATACAACTTAAAACATATATCACACTAAGCATATTCAGCCAGAAGATCACAAAACACATATTAAGCCAAACGAACATCATAGTCATCAGTAAAGTCGGTCGCCTTCATAAATGTGGAATAATCATTTGGATTTTGTTCGACAAGGTTAATTCCTTTTATTTACCCTTCAAACCTTCTTGGTACATCTTACAAAGATGTTCTGTTGTACGACATTTGTTGGCTGAATGCCCTTTTATTCTACATTTAAAACACTAACCTTGAGAGTTTTTATATTTTTCTTTGTTCTGTTGGTATGCGAGGGATTGTGAAAATCCCCTCGACCACAACCACAACTTCGATTGACATTATCATTGTTACCTTGTCCATATGAGTTTGAAAAATTAAAAGCATTTGCTGCCTCATGTAATGCATGTGCTCTTGGAGGACGAGATTGATGACTTTTCATCAATAAGTTATTGCAACTTTCTGCCATTAACAACCTTTGTTGCAAGTCGTGATATTTTGAGATATTGAGCAATTTGTATTGTTGTTGGACATTTATCATGGGCACATGGAAAGTAGAAAGTTTTTTCTCTATCATTTCTTTATCAGTAAGCTTTCTTCCACAATAAATTAAATCTGAACGAATCTCCATAAGCGCGGAGGTGTATGCGCTTACAGTTTCAAAATCTTAGAACCTTAAATTGTTCTAATCATCAGTGGCTTTTGGCAACATGGTTTCCTTTTGATGGCCATATCTTTTCAGTATGCTTGTCCATTATTCATGCGGATAGAAACATTTTATTTGACACATAATCATAGAAGCACAATTATTACAATAATACAATGTAATTATCTTATCTCTAGCCAAATCTTGAACTCGAACATTATTATGACAAAAGGGAGGAATATCATAGGGACAAACATATGAGTGTCCTCATCTACTAGCATAAACATAAAAATTGGAAGGTAAATGAGGATCAAGATCGTTGTTTTGTAGATATCATTTTGCAAGGTGAGAGAAATAAGGTGAAGATTTGTGTGAAATTTGAGTTATGAAATTTGTGTATTTATAGAGGAAAAATGTAAATAGCCGTTTATAGTAGTTAGAAAAACAATCATTTTTGGCATGTTTTATGAACTGTAATGTCTTTAATAATTTAGCAACAAAAATTAATTGTAATAACATGTAAAATAATTTTCGCTGCATTAGTGATATTTTAACGGGCATATGGAATAATATTACGATAAGTAAACATATATATATTTTCTGCCATATTACTATGTAAAAACTTTCATGTGCTTAAGGAATAATGTAAACAAGTAAAACAATTGCAATGAGTTAAGTGAGTAAATAATTTCCGCCACATTAATATGTAAAAACTTTCATGGGCTTAAGGAATAAAATAAGCAATATAATAGGAGGTAAAACCTTCCATAATAATAAATTGTCAGTAGTAATAGGAGGTAAAACTTTCCATAATAATAAATTGTCAGTAGTCGTTTCTAGCTTGGGGTTAACTTAAGCATCAATGAAAGTTAAAATTAGCGTTAGTGTTAGTGTTAGATGACAGTAAAATATAAATTGTCAGTAGTCATTTCTAGCTTGGGATTAACTCAAGCATCAATTAAAGTTAAAATTAGTGTTAATATTATAGTTAGATGACAGTAAAATATAAATTGTCAGTAGTCGTTTCTAGCTTGGGGTTAACTCAAGCATCAACGAAAGTTAAAATTAACGTTAGTGTTAGAGTTATATGACAGTAAAATATAAAGAGGATTTTCATCTAACCATAAAATTATAGATAGGCGGTAATCCGCCTTGCCTATAATAATGGAGATAGATGAACAAGTAAATATAAACTTTCGTACCTTTTAACGTTGAACGTTTTCTTTAACGAAGGAATTGAATTCTTTCGGATCGAGCACTATCGTGCTGATAACGTGTTATAGAAAAGTTAAAACAACTGGGTTTATAACAATATATTTAAAAGGACATAAGGAAAGAAAAGCAAATAAGGAGTATATTATTTGTGAATGGGTGTTTTGCTCTTCATCTTGATGGCTCCTTATATAGGGAAGAATTTTCAATATCTTACACTATTTACAACAACTACTACTATTATAAAATAGTATTTGTACATAATTTTCAACAATGACCACTAGACATATCCCACTAACCATACTTATAACAATTTGTTACTTATTCAGGAGGAGGAAAAACTTGAAGATGTGAAAACACCCCATTTTAGAGGCCACTGACAGTCAGTCCCTATTGATAACGGTAAGTATCAACAGCGACCGCTTAGCGGTCCCTGTTGACACTAGCCATTATCAATAGGGACCGCCTTGCGTTCTCTATTGCCCATATTGGTGACAACCGGCGGTTCCTACTAATATTAATATAAGTAGGGACCACGTGGAAGTCACTGTTGAGGCAATAATGACAACTTAGCGGTCCCTATTGACCCAACATGGACTGCATGACGGTCTCTATTGACTCAATAGTGACCGCCTGGCGGTCCCTACTAATATTCATACTTTAAAATCGTGATTATATGATGATTTGAGGTGCCGTGTTGTTTGGTTAGTTCATAATTACCATTGTAATAGTTAAAATAACAATAATTACAATGACGCATTGTAAATCCAAATTATGTAGAGGGAACGATCCGCTTTGAAGATTCTTTTACTATAACGACAAATGTCATAATGCTTACAACTTATATATACACATATATAAACATAATGATTAGTTGATCTAATGATTGAACCTCATAATCATATCTATGCTAACATTAGTGAAGTAAAGCATAAAAACGAATAACAACTACAACTAACTAGTGATGATTAGTTGTAGAACATGAAATATATGTTGAACGTTAATAACTCGCTCAATCTCATTCAATCTATTATTTCACAACTAAACTACTAGTTTTGCAATCATGTGTTACTTCACTTCACATGTTACAATGAGGTTGGTTGCTAAGAATCACAAACACATCAACATCAATCAAAAATATTTGAATTTGAACGATGAATATTAGTAGGGACCACTTGACGGTCACTGTTCAGTCAGTAGTGACCGTTTAGCGATCCCTATTGACCCAACAGGGACCGCCTAGCGGTCCCTATTGACTCAATAGTGACAGCAGGGTGGTTCCTACTAATATTCATACTTTAAAATCGTGATTTTATGATGATATGAGGTGCCGCGTTGTTTGTTTAGTTCATAATTACCATTGTTATAGTTAATATAACAATAATTACAACGATGCATTTTAAATCCAAACATTATGTAGAGGGAACGGTCCGCTTTGAAGATTTTTTTACCATAACGACAAATGTCATAATGCTTACAACTTATATATACACATATATAAGCATAATGATTAGTTGATCATATGATTGAACCTCATAGTTATATCTATGCTAACATTAGTGAAGTGAAGCATAAAATCGAATAACAACTACAACTAACTAGTGATGACTAGTTGTAGAACATGAAATATATGTTGAACGTTAATAACTCGCTTAATCTCATTCAATCTATTATTTCACAACTAAACTACTAGTTTTGTAATCATGTTACAATGAGGTTAGTTGCTAAGAATCACAAACACATCAACATCAATCAAAAAAATTCGAATTTGAAGGATGAATATTAGTAGGACCGCAGTGCGGTCACTATTTAATATTAGTGACCGCAATATTAGTGACAGCACAACGGTCACTAATTTGTTTTTGTGACCGCATATTAGTCACTGAATCCAAAAATTTGAAATTTTGGTGAAAATTTTAGGCGGGAATGAGGGGGAAATTTGAATTTTGCAAAATTTTAAAAATTTCGCCCTTACCTCTTTATATACTCACCACTCTTACATCTAATTTCATTAATCTCCAAAAAACACCCAACACAAAAACACTGTCTTCTTTTCCAACAAAAACGCTTATCTTCTTCTCCAACAAAAAACTTTTCTTCTTCTCTTTTTCCAAATCCAAACCAAAAATCACCAACACTATCTTCTTTTCCAACAAAAACACTTATCTTCTTCTCCAATAAATTTTTTTTCTTATTCTCTTTTTCCAAATCCAAAACAAAAATCACCAACACAAACTTTGTTTTTTACACACAATCTTTCTTTTCTATTATTTTGGATCTACTTTTATTCTTTCAGTTGTTTTTTTATTTATTTTTTGTTCATCTATTATTAGTCACTTTTCTTCATATTTTTATATTTATTAATACTTTCATGTCATTATATTAACTTTTTCTTCATTCTTTTATTGTTTTGATCTTCTTATAATAATATTTCTATAAAAAAATAATATTCTAGAAAATTTCTAGAATATTATTGTTTTTATTTTATTTTCTATAAATATTAGTAGGAACCGCATTGCGGTCCCTATTGCTCCATCAGTAGCGACCGCAAAGCTGTCCCTATTGTCTGAACTACAATAGGGATCGCAATGCAGTCTCTATTGTGTGAAAGACAATAGCGACTACACTACGGACCCTATTGTTTTTAAGCAATAGAGACTACTTTGCGGTCCCTATTGCTCTCGAGTCAATAGGGACTACATTGCGGTCCCTATTGTCTAAAACACAATATAAACTGCTTTGCGGTCCCTGCTGCTCTTAAGACAATAGGGACCGCGATGCAGTCCCTATTGCTGTTAAGGTAATAGTGACCGCAAAGCAGTCACTGATTATGCGGTCCTTACTGATCCTCATCAGCGACCTAAATTCGATCGCTGATGGAAAGCGACCGAGGTCAAAGCGGTCGCTACTGGATTTCAGTGACCGGATGTGGGTCAATAGGGACTGCAAATGTGGTCCCTATTGACCCATGTTTCTTGTAGTGTCACCAACATACTTTCCTTAAATAACCTGGTAGGACATGATCTTGAATAACATGAAAATATATGTAAATATTATCTCAAATTACAATCAATAAACAAATAATTAAACTGCATTAATATCGAATAATAAGACTAAAATAATAGGTCCTAAGAGAAGGAATGCAGACTTCTGCAACACTTTTGTACCTAAGAAAAAGTCTCCATATATCGTTTGTTACGTTGTCTCATTCTTTGGGAATTCGAGAAAAAGTAAGAAATTATTTTGTGATTTCTCCACATATCCATCTTATCCTCCTCGCATGATAGTGTGTGTGTGTGTGTGTGTTTGACGTGATTTTGGCTTGTTATAAAATACCCTACCTCATATTCCACTTTGGGCTACTAATACATAAGAAAAATAAAATTATAAACATAATTTTTTTTAAACAAGTTAGTTTTGAAAGACAATTACTTTTCTTTTTTTATGTGGACATTTGTCAAGCATTCAGTGTGAGATCAATACTTGATTTAAAAGTTGTTTCACTTAATAAGTGGAAAAGATAAAAGATCAATAGTTTAAGTGTATGACATATAAATGAGAAGATTGTTGGGGCGACATTTTTTAATCATAAGTGCAGCACTTAAGTTGGGCGGCATAATTCTTTATTCTTAGTGAAGCATTTTGGTGCAGCATTAAGGAATTGGGGCGGTTGAAGAAGGTGCACTATGATGCCTTTTTCCAACTATAAATTGCAGGCTTTCGTTCATCATTTGAATCATCCCAACCAAAAATAAAACATACAATTCTTCTTTTATTCATTGTAATTAATATAAAGAGTGTTATTAGTGTGTTGTAAGTGTGAGATAAAATAGAGAGTTTGTGCGACTTTACTACGGTAAAAGTAGGAGAGTTGTAATTCCTATTTTACACTCATAGTGAAGTTCTTCTACCTTGCCCGTGGTTTTTTACCCTAACGTAATTTGGGGTTTTCCACGTAAAATTTGTGAGTCGTTTCTCGTCTTTCATTTATTACCGTGTTTTTCCGCTATATCCGAAGGGTCCACTACACAACAAGTGGTATCAGAGCCTCGGTTCATATCCGGGGTCTCGGTGATATCTGTGGGTGTCGTACTGAAATTATTTTTCAGTGACGGTGGTACGTGATAGAAGCAATGACGACGAAATTCGAGATCGAAAAATTCAACGGGAGTAATTTCTCGTTGTCGAAGCTGAAGATCAAAGCCATCTTGCAGAAAGATGGGTGTCTCGCTGCGATCGGCGACAAGCAGTTGATTATTCTAATCTCCATGTATTTGGGAGTCCCACTTATGTTATGTTTAATACTCAAGAGAAAACAAAGCTGGACCCAAAATCCAGAAAGTGTTAGTTCTTAGGGTATGCTAAAGGAGTGAAGGGGTATCGCTTGTGGGACCCCACTGCCCACAAGATTGTTGTAATCAGGGATGTTATCTTTACGGAAGATAAGAAAGGAAATGATAGCAGCACAGGGGAAGATCCAGAAACTACGACAGTAGTAGTCGAGAAGGATGTCGAGCAGGAGGGTCCTGCTGAACCAGAGCATGAACCTGAGGAGACAACGGAGTCTGGAGTCTCGGGGATACGTCGGTCGATACGTGTCAGGAGACCACCGGGCTGGCACTCAGACTATTCTATGGAGAACAATGTTGCATACTGTCTTTTAACTGAGGACGGGGAGCCATCAACTCTCCAGGAAGCAATGAGCAGTTCAGATGCAGCTCAATGGATGGCAGCAATGTAGGAGGAAATCGAAGCACTCCATAAGAATAAGACGTGGGAACTTGTGTCTCTACCACAAGGGAGGAAACCCATTGGCAACAAATGGGTGTACAAAATCAAACGTAACAGTGATGACCAAGTGGAGAGGTATCGTGCACGATTGGTGGTGAAAGGATATGCTCAGAAGGAGGGGATTGATTTCAACGAAATATTTTCTCCGGTGGTTCGAATGACAACTGTGCGGGTGCATCTGGCGATGTGTGCTACATTTGATTTACATCTTGAACAGTTAGATGTAAAGACAACTTTTCTTCATGTTGATCTTGAAGAAGAGATTTATATGCTCCAACCGGAAGGATTTATTGAAGAAGAAAAGAAGAACTTGGTTTGCAGGTTGACCAAATCTTTGTACGGTCTCAAACAGGCGCCAAGGTGTTGGTACAAAAGATTTGATTCATTCATAATGAGCCTTGGATACAACAGGTTGAATGCAGATCCTTGTGCATATTTCAAGAGATCTGGTGATGACTTTGTTATTTTACTGTTGTATGTTGATGACATGTTGGTTTCAGGCCCCAACAAAGTTCGTATTGAAGAATTGAAGGCTGAACTGGCTAGGGAATTTGAAATGAAGGACTTAGGACCAGCAAACAAGATTCTAGGGATGCAAATCCACCGAGACATAAATAACAGGAAGATTTGGCTTTCTCAGAGGAACTATCTGTTGAAGATTTTGCGGCGGTTCAGTATGCAAAATTGTAAGCCAATCTCTACCCCTCTTCCTGTTAATTTCAAGTTATCCTCAAGTATGTGTCCTAGCAGTGAAGAAGAGAGAAGGGAGATGTCTCGAGTACCGTATGCATCAGCAGTGGGAAGCTTAATGTTTGCTATGATCTGTACTAGACCAGACATTGCACATGCAGTGGGAGTGGTTAGTCGATACATGGCGAATCCGGGAAGAGAGCATTGGAATACAGTAAATAGAGTTCTGAGATACATTCAGGGAACCTCAGATGTTGCATTATGTTATGGAGGATCGGGTTTTTCAGTCAGGGGCTATGTTGATTGTGACTATGCAGGTGATCTTGACAAAAACAAATCCACGACAGGATATGTGTTTACTCTTGCTGGAGGTGCAGTGAGTTGGGTTTCAAAGTTACAGTCAGTTGTTGCGACATCAACAACGGAGGCTGAATATGTGGCAGCTACGCAGGCCAGTAAAGAGGCGATTTGGCTGAAAATGGTTCTGGAGGAACTCGGGCACAAACTAGAGAGTATTTCTCTATTCTGTGACAATCAGAGTGCGTTGCATCTTGCAAGGAACTCAGCGTTTCATTCCAAGACAAAGCATATTCGGGTGCAGTATCACTTTGTTCGTGAGAAAGTCGAGGAGGGTACTGTGGATGTGCAGAAGATTCACACTAAAGATAACATAGCTGATTTCATGACGAAGAGCGTTAGTGCTGACAAGTTTGTTCAGTGTCGGTCCTCGTGTGGTCTGGTGAAAACGTAAGCAACATGAATGGTGAGGTAGAAAGAATGGTGTGAAGACCTGATTAGTCCCTAATCAAATCTTCAAGTGGGAGATTGTTGGAGCGGCATTTTATAATCATAAGTGCAGCACTTAAGTTGGGCGGCATAATTCTTTATTCTTAGTGAAGCATTTTGGTGCAGCATTAAGGAATTGGGGCGGTTGAAGAAGGTGCACTATGATGCCTTTTTCCAACTATAAATTGCACGCTTTCGTTCATCATTTGAATCATCCCAACCAAAAATAAAACATACAATTCTTCTTTTATTAATTGTAATTAATATAAAGAGTGTTATTAGTGTGTTGTAAGTGTGAGGTAAAATATAGAGTTTGTGCGACTTTACTACGGTAAAAGTCGGAGAGTTGTAATTCCTATTTTACGCTCATAGTGAAGTTCTTCTACCTTCCCCGTGGTTTTTTACCCTAAAGTAATTTGGGGTTTTTCACGTAAAATCTGTGAGTCATTTCTCGTCTTTCATTTATTGCCGTGTTTTTCCGCTATATCCGAAGGGTCCACTACACAACAAAGATCAATGTCAAATCACCAATAACTGACCAAGAATACGATAAAGAAAACAGAATATACCACTACAATTGAAAATTATAATTGAGGTTTACAATGAATTACTTATTAAATTTTAAGCAATGAAGTTCTCACGTATGAAACTCTGTCTATTGTTCAATTTTAAATATCCTATGAAGTACGATAATCCAATGAATGGCTTTTTTTTTTTTTTGTTTAGATTTTCGATTTTAAGATGGTAAAATTTCATTTTAGCTTGATGGGATTTGATTTTCTCAAAAGATTTGGGGAAAAAATCTTGCCGAAAATGAATTTGGTCTGACAATTGAAAAACGAAAAATAAAAATAAAAATTAGAGGCTAATTCTCAAATCTTAATAATTAACATGTGGTATTCATCTAACAACTACAAGAGGAGATGCATGTTGTTTTGGAGAGGTGATATGGCTCGCTTTGTTGGCTTTGGGTTTCATTTTGATATGGCGTGTTAAGCCTTTGATTCATTTTGGAACCTAACTAAGCACGTTTCTAAATTAGTAAATTCCAAATCATTGAGCTGCAAATAAGATTTGAATCAATGTTCAAGCCAATAACCACCTTAATTTTAATGTTTAAACAAATAAAATATATTTTAGAAGGTAATTAATTTTCTGTTGCAATGAGGTCATAATTTTTCTTGATTGTGAAATAAAAGACAAATAAATGTTGTACTCGAAGTACATAATCCGATCTTTTCCTCAGTTTTGTCGATTAAGACACTGGCGATCATCCCAAACAAGGAGCGAAAAATGTAAGTTTTAAGATAGAAGAGAGCCAACTTGTGATTGCTGCATCAATCAAAGTGCTATTTTTTCCACGAAAAGTACGAAAGTTTCTATATATAGCTTTACGACACAAAACACACAAATATTTTTAATTAATTTACAATTATACTTTTGAGGCGTTTTTCTAACTATGTTAAAAAAATCTCAAAATATTACAATCTTTTTTTATATATTTAGCAGACCGAAATGTGTTAAAAAGAGAAGAAGGAAACTTCGGTCCATGGGTTGTCGGGTTAGTTACATTTGGTTTTGGACGCTAAAACCATAATTTTCCACGAATCTGGCGAAACTTTCAGAAGCATTAATTGAATTATTGTTGAAATGTACATTAAAGTATTTGATTGTTGAATTTCAGAAATTTAAAGCGTAAGCATTTCGATTTGTTGTTGCGATAAATATTTTTTTTAATAAATTTTGTCTTAAAGCACCACATTCTTCTATGAAAGTTTCGTCTTGAGAGTCTAGTATGCTAAATATTAGAAACTTTTTGATATTGTGAGATCTTTTCGATATATTTTGAGAAATTCGTGAGAAGTATATTCTCAAATAACTTGAAAAATACACGTGTGATTTGTTTCGGTAGGCCACCAGATCATTGATTAAACGAAAATTGGCCCAAATCTTGAATTGCAGGCCCAGCTCAATTGATATGCAGAAAGAAAGAAAAAGAAAAGAAAGACTCTTCTCGAATTCTCTTCCCAATTTATTAAACCCATCAAAACTGCGTCGTCGTCCGTCACCTTCTTCAGCTGCTCCCTGTAAGGTATGTTTTCATTGCTACTCCTTTTTTAGGGTTTATGATGTTGTATTTTTATTTGCATTTAAATTCGTCAACACGATGCAATAGATTGATAATTTCAGCATAGATTTGAATACATGTGTCGAATCGCACTAGATTTGGTGGTGTCGTCATAGATTGGGATGGAGTGTTAAATTCTAATGTTAATCTGAATATGAACACATACATACAGCGCTTATATATATATATATATATATATATATATAAATTATGCCCCCATTAGATGACTGAATAGAGAATTCGATTGTTGTGTGAGCTTAGATTAGAGAAATGCGTAGCGATTTGAGGTGCTCCAAATTTGATGTCGTGGTCTTAATTAGATTTACACATTATTAGTAGCTGAGATCCTCCGTAATGTATGGTAGAACAACCATACCCGATGGTTGGCATGGTTGTCTTCGGATCTCGTTGTTAAAGAAAAAACAGCATAGTTTACATTTAGCTTAGGGTGTAGTAGATTAAGATAAATGTTTAGTTTATATACTTTGGTACTTCCATTGTGATAAACAATTCGGAAGGCTATTTGGAGTTGATTCAAGCCTAAGGACCTGAAGAAAACAGCAAGGAGATGCATGGAAGTTGTTGTGAAGGGGTTCTAACTATGTAGCACAAGAGAGTAAACTGAGAGCTGGGAAAAGCTAGGTGGCCAAGAGAAGGTTACAAAAGAAAAAATTGTTATATATGGAAAAGAAAAGATAAGGAGCAGAGAGAACAAAGACAGATGGTTATGACGAGATCTTGGGAGCTACCTCATGTAAGAGTACATTGAGCAGGCTTTTAGCGCAACCTGATAAGAACCGTACACCAGAATCATTAAAAAAGCTAATCTGCTGATTTTACTGATACAGAAAACATGCGGTGTGCATGCTTTCTGCAGTTTAGCAGGGCCGATGAGCTCTGGCCTCTAGCTTATGCCAACACGTTTCTTAACTATGATTTTTTGTCCTTGATAGATTAATGTAGAAATATTCAGTAATATGAGGATGTTTCCACTGTATCTTATTTGTGAATTATTATGGCATCAATCACAACTGCTCATTATCAAAGAGCTTTGTAGTTTCTTTTTCTTAAATACAAATAGGCCAAATAAAGCAGCAAGTGCTTACTGATATTGTCATCAAAGTATTTCGATCACGTGCCTAGTACATCACACGAGCAAATTGGTGGTTGCCTTGTTTACCAAATTATAAACGGTGGATCAACTGTTGCAAACAATGGAAATCTACATATTGTTTCTAGTAAAACACCGAGTAAATAGCCAATTGCTGGTTTCAACTTTGATCAAAAGATGATATTAGAGAACCCTGATGAGCCGTCAGACTGTACTAGTTAAACTACGGCTCATCTTCTAGTGTTCTGATGTTATTCTTTTGCCACTTGTTAGTAGAGAAGAATGGGTCGAAAGGCTGGTACCCTGTATATCAACCCAAAG
Organism: Linaria vulgaris; assembly: GCA_948329865.1. Taxonomy (NCBI): domain Eukaryota; kingdom Viridiplantae; phylum Streptophyta; class Magnoliopsida; order Lamiales; family Plantaginaceae; genus Linaria; species Linaria vulgaris. The sequence continues at coordinate 4,451,366 of OX415249.1, read as the reverse complement.
AAGTTTGGAAATCTGCAAAAACCGTGCATGAAAGACATGATGCAGTTCCTTAACTGTTTGGCTCTGGCTCAAGGCAATGATACAAAGTGTACTCGGCAAAAGTCGCAATTGAGTGCCTGCATGGATGCTCAGGTGAGTGAAGAGTGTATAACTTTGTTACCTATGTAATATCAATATTATTCAACTTTGATTTTTTCAGACTTTGGTCTACTTTGTCGTTGACTTGTGTACTCTTGTTTCTTTTTCAGACTGCTAACAAGAGAAAGCCTTGGGGCAGTATTAACTACCATCTTCAGAGGCTTAATAAGGGAAGAAAATAACTTATGCATACTTTTGTTACCATTGCAATGTATTTTGAGACGGCAGACATCAGTGGTGTGGCGTAAACAAGCTCTGGACGTGCAAGTATATTGTAATCTAGGGGCAGAACATTGAATTAGTTCATGATTTTGGCTGGTTTTTGTTGAAATTTCCAATTGATGAAAAGCTTTACTTAGCTGTCCAGATAATTCATAAATGTAGCAACGTACTTTCTACCTTGAGATTTCAAAAGTTGGTATTGGTAGGCAACTTACTTTTGGGTAATTCCTATATAATGATGTGTGGTAACTGATAACTGGTAACTCGTTGTATCATGCAGCACATTCGGTGGCATTTTTGTTTCATACGGTTATCTATTTTGGATAGTTGTTATTCATGCTATATATATATATTGACACTAGTTTGTCTCTGTCAACAAAATGCCTTTGATTTAACACACTAATAACATTCCACCCGTACTTACATCTCCCAAGTACTTTTAGCATACCCCATCGGGATTAACTATGACATGTACTAGTTTTAGCAAGAGAGGTGTTCGTCGGATCAACACACAGTTATATTTGAAGAATTCGCAAAATCTGTGGTTGTAAATACCTTGCAAATGTTTATGCGTTATGTATCGATAATGTTGAAAATATATAATTTTCGATAGGTTTTAAAAAAAATAAAAGAAACGTTGATGTATTACTATTTTTTCCATCACCTGTTAGTCTCAACTGTTTCCTGAAATTAAGAGATGGAGATAGTCCATTTCTTTGTCACTTATTTAGAGTAGTGAGATCTCAGAATGTTCTTGTGAAACTTTATCATTCCTTTTATCCTCTCATGACTCTATGCACTATAAAGTGAGAGTGACACCCCATTTTAACAACCACATATAAATTATAAGATGCGTCCAGCAAATTCACCTAAACAACATGGATATATAATAACCTTGATCTCGAATAGAATATACTACTTTCAGCCATCACTTATAAAATAAAGGTGTGTTAAAAGCGTAAGTTAGAGTATAAAAAACTAAACAATAAAGCAAAATAAATAATAATCTAATATGTGAATCGATTTACATTACTATCTGGCTAATGTCTCTCATACGGATATTCTCATACAGTGGTTGGTGGCTGAACTTGGCAATTAATTTGTTGAATCTGCAAGGTTTCCAATCCTGCCCTGTTAAACCTTCTCCTCCACAGATTCACCTCATTGTCGCGGTTGATCCCCTGGGGTGGCACCGCCTTCTTTACCACTGGCAGTGGAGGATCGATTTCACCAATATTTACCACCTTAGAACAATGTTTTTGGCGATCATCACCGTTATGACCACCATCCTTCCTCAACTTTAACATTGCTGACTTGCTAACACACATATCTTTGTTAGCGCGACAACTTCTGCTTCGAGTTCTATAAGAGAATATATATAAATTAAATTGATATTGATACTTTTTAAAATTAAATAACGATTAAGAACCATATCGAAACGAGAGATGTAATTCGAGTCTCATTAATGACTCAACCACTTGACAAAAACGGATATCATGACCCTAGATTATTCGAATGGCTGAAGGATGAGTACTTTTATGTATTGCAAATACGTATTCCTAGTTGGTTTAGCTACACTAGTTGCATTTTAGTAATTCCCCAGATTTTGTTGGACATATGCTATTGTATCGTTTTTAACTTGTGAAGTGTAATCAGAAAATTCAGTAAACTCTTCTCGAAATTCTCTCCCCTCTCATCTATTTCTCCCTCAACTCTTCTTATCAACAGTTGCTTTGTTTCATGCATTATACATAGAAAAATAACAAAAACAGTACAACCTTTTGCGTTCTTAGCAAATTTTGAAAAATGAATTTAAAAAATTATCCGATCGGAACCCAGGGACGTAACTAAGGGACATATATATTGACCAAAACATAAAATAATGAACGTCAAGATTTTAACTTCCGCAGATTTTAATTTTCGACGAAGCAACAAATAATTATGGATAAGTCGGATGAAAAATAATCTGGTGATATAATTCCAATCCCAACGCTACACTTTATAAAACAAAAACAAAAAAGTATGATTTTCACCCCCACCCAAAAAAAGGGCATATACAAGTTGGACATAACTGTCATATATACCTAAGAATATAAATAATTGTCAGATTAAACTTCTAGATGAAACGACAATGTAATATATACCTTTCGCATGCAGGTGCAGCGACTGTAACAGTCGTGGGCCCCATAAGGGTTTTGCTTGAAAATAATTTCTTCAACTTGGTGTACTTATGGTGGGTGTGGTGGTTTCCACCAACAGCGGCGGTGGTGGTGGTGGGGAAGCCAATGACCCGATTGTTTCTTTTAACTGTTACAGATTTCCAGTTAAACATATTAATATGAATATGAAATGAACGAATTAATCACCAGTCCAAATTAATCACACTTATGTTGAACTTTAAAGAAATTAAGTAAGCCTTATATAAACCGAAAGCGTACCTTGTCCCATGCAGCTGACTCTAGGCGATCTGGGATCATCCTCGGCGGCGGTTATCCGATTATGATTATTGTCTAGCTTAACATCTTTGATCGATAAACGGCACAGCATTGGCCAGAAAATGCTCTTTTGGTGAAATTGGAGGTGGTGATGATGGTAATTATTATTATATCCATTGCCCATTTTATTGATTCAATTATGTGTGTGTGTGTGTTTGAAGCGTGTATTATTAGTGTGTGTTGAGTGTTTGAGCTGGACTTTTCAACTTGAATTGTAACAAGCTAAGGAGAAGAAGATGTAAGTTTTAATATGCATATTGTTTCAACTTTCTAAGGAATGGGGGGACAAAGAGAGTCAACATGCACATGTAAGATGCGAAATTAAATACTGCGAAAGTACACCTATTTTTTTTTTTTTGATAAATGAAAGTACACCTATTGGTTCATGTAAAAAGAGCAAGCTCACCGACGCATTTACTATGTGCGTGTTTAAGCAAACTCAAACACACACAGGCTAGTATCAATATATTATGTTTACGTTATATATGAATGTACTATTGTCTATTATAGCTATTCATGAATATGGGACACGCCTTAAAAGTAGGGAAACTTTTTATGATGGAAATTAAACAACATGGGTAATGTTTGATTTTTGAAACAAATCTTACTTTCGGAGTTTTACATACTGATACGACACGACACGACACAAATACGTTTAGTTTTTTGAAGTGCCGTGTCCCTAGTGAAAGTTATATTTGATTATAGTTTATACTATTCTTATTGTTAAAGGGTAAAACACTTAAAACCTGATTCTAATTTAATTTGCTCCGTTTCACATTTTACTTAAATTACACATTTTTATGTCATTTTTATGCATAGGCCATGCTAATGAGTGTGACATCATACATGTCTAAACTAAAACCCAATTTTCTCTTCGATTTGAAAGCATAAATCAAATAATCAATGTCTAACTGAAACTATGGTTATTTTGACGGAGATGAGACATCATGTCGATGCATGATACTGAGATTACAATTCACAGAAAAAATAATTTTCTGTTGATTAACAACATTTTGGTAACGTAGTGAGATTCCATACAATATATTCTTTTGGGATAACGCTCACATTTTTAATTAAACTAAAATAATGTACATAGGTACGTAATTATTAATATGGTCGGGTTTTGATTTTATATTGTCTTCTCTGTTTGGATCAGGACAGTGCCAGGAGTGGTCTCCCGTAAACCAATCGATCATAGATCTATATCCTACTTGAGAAGATACAAATGTTTCAATCTGAATTAACGAATTAAAAATATATTTATAGTTTTATGGTCACATGAAAAATTAAAAAACATAAGAAAATTAAATTACTTAAATCATATCTTCATTTTGGCAGATTTTACAAATTCTTGCTGTAAACAGATGATGTTTCGGTAGCACGTACATGTTAGCCGAGCAATTAATATATTAAAGGACGAATTATTAAAAATGTATTATCTTTTTTTAAAAAGTTAAAATGCCCGTTATTTTGGATTTTGTCAAAATGCCCCATATTATATATTTCATTTTTTTTTTTTGTTAAAAATGCTCTCGCCCCTAATTCGGGCCAAAATTTACGTGGCGGTACAGTCAATGCCACGTCAATAAGTTGCTCCGCCACGTCAAGTTTTTCAGCAAAATAACGTTTTTACACAAATCCTTGTAATTTTAGGTATTGTATTTGCACCCCAAATAAATTGTATTTTGCACTCCAATATATATATATATATATATATATATAAATAATAATAATAATAATAATAAAGATATATATAATATTAAACATACATATAACTATTTATAAAATAATAAATATTATAATAATATATAAAAAAACAAAAACAACACAAAAAATCCAATTAAGAAAAAATAAAATAAGCATCATCTTCATCAGACACCGTACCCCCACTGCTTTCACCACCACATACCACCTTGCGCCGCCTCCACGCTTGCCGTCGTCATCATCTTCATCACACAAATCTCCGACGGGTTAGAGTGAGCTCGATTTCAGGCGGAGAGCTCAGTTTTCGGCGAGATCCATTTCCAGCGAGTTCAATTTCTCGACAATTTTCAGCGATTTTCAACGATTTCCATCGATTTTAAGCGATTTTCACTGGTTTCTGTCGATTTCCATCGATTTCGACAATTTCCATCGATTTATGGCGAGATCCGGCAACTTCCAGCGATTACATATTCCACCTCAGGGGTGGTAGGTGTAGGCCGCGGCGCGGAGAGGGAGGGGGGGGGGGGGGGGGGTGGAACGATTTTTTTTTAAATTTATAACTTTCATATATATATATATGTTTAATATATTTACATATATTTATATATATATATATATATATGTTTTTATTTTTACAAATAATTATATATATGTTTATTATTATTATTATTATTTATATATATTCATTATTTTTAGAAAATAGTTATATATGTTAATATCTTTATTATTATTATTTATATATGTTTATTATTTTTACAAAGAGTTATATATATGTTTATTATTATTACTATTATTATTATTATTATTATATATATGTATATTTATTATTTTTACAAAATAGTTATATATATGTTTATTAAGAAAATGTTATTTTCTTTATAGTTTTTATTTATATATATGTATATCTTTATTTATATATATTTATTATTTTTACAAAATAGTTATATATAGTTTTGAAATTTATGGGGCATTTTGGCATGGCCCAAAAAATGGGTATTTTAACTTTTTTAAAAAAATAAAGGGTATTTTTAATAATTCGTCGTATATATATTTTTTTTTTGATACAAGTCCTATATCAAATGTAACAGTTTTTAAAATGAAGTTCAAATATTTACGTGGGCTAATCAAATAACATTAGAATAGTTTTGAAGTTGAAAAAAGGTTATGCTACTAGTTACTAAATTGAAAATTTAATTAATATTATAAATACCTACTACTTGAAAGAAAAAGATTTGACAGCAGAAAATAAAATAAATAAATGGCCGGTGGAGTGAAGATAAAGCTCCACATGAATAGCGACGGGGACACGTCGTATTAGCCGACAACTCACATATGTAAGCATGTGATAGCCATAAAATAAAATTGACTTTCTTAAAAAGTACATTTAGGACCATAAAAATAAATGTGACGCTTTTAATTGTTATATTGGACGTTATGTTCATAAATTATCCCTATTGAAGTACATTTGATGTATTTGGTAACATAATACGTGATTTTTACGTATAAAAAACTGAGTGCATTTAATTTTAAGAAGAATTACACAAACTACCCCTGAAGTATGGGATAATTATACAAACCACCCCTCATATTTGAGAAATTACATAGACTACGCTTATGTCAAAAAAACAAAATAACTAGCACAACCGTACAGCTCGAAATCATAGTGGAGACTAAAATTCGCAAAAAATATATTTCTGTTTTAAAGATATTATTTGTTTTTTTTGTCTTTTAAAAAGAAATTAATGCCTGTTTTCTGAGCTACTTTAATTTATTTCTTATCTCTTGTGCAAAATAAATGAGGAGGATAAATTTCATTCAATAAAAGTATAATTTTTATATAAAAAATCGCCATAAGGGTAATTTGTGTAATTACTCAAATATGAGGGGTGTTTTGTGTAGTTACTCCATACTTAGGGATAATTTGTGTAATTCTCCCTTAATTTTATAAACCAATATTAAGTTTCAACCAGCAAGATACGAATGATTACTTTTAATTAGTGAATGATATTTTCACACAAATTAAATCTAGTTTGCAAAGTAGTTGTGTAAACGAAAATATGATTCCGGGAGTAGTATGATACTACTAGTATCGGAGGCTCGAATGAAGTTTTATTTGGTTTTTCGATTTTATTTTTTTTACTTTTTCTTATTAAAATGAGTTGGAATGTCATAGCTTAATTAGATGTCGTAAAGTAAGCCTTAATTTTAGAATGCGGGTGTTTTTGTTGTAAAATGGACCCTTCGTATAGAGCGTAAAATACGAAGGGTCCATTTTACAACAAGTGGTATCAGAGCCTCGGTTCATATCCGGGGTCTCGGTGATATCTGTGGGTGTCGTGCTGAAATTATTTTCAGTGACGGTGGTACGTTATAGAAGCAATGACGGCGAAATTCGAGATCGAGAAATTCAACGGGAGTAATTTCTCGTTGTGGAAACTGAAGATTAAAGCCATCTTGCGAAAAGATGGGTGTCTCGCGGCGATCGGCGACAGGCTGGTGGAAATCACAGATGATACGAAGTGGAACGAGATGGACGGCAACGCTATCGCAAATATTCACCTGGCGTTAGGTGATGGCGTGTTGTCAAGCGTTGAGGAGAAGAGGACAGCTAAAGAGATATGAGATCATCTCAACAAGCTGTATGAGGCGAAGTCCCTACACAACAAAATTTTCCTTAAACGAAAATTGTACACACTGAGGATGGAGGAATCTACCCCGGTAACTGAGCATCTCAATATTTTAAATACTCTATTTTCTCAACTGACGTCGTTGAGTCATAAAATAGAAGTGGTTGAACGTGCTGAAATTCTGCTGCAAAGTCTGCCCGACTCGTATGACCAACTTGTCATCAACTTAACAAATAATGTCCTCACGGATTATTTGGTCTTCGACGAAGTTGCAGCCGCTATTCTGGAAGAAGAGAGTCGGCGCAAGAACAGAGAAGACAGGGAGGCAGGTTCGCAACAAGCAGGTGCCTTGTCGGTGACAAGAGGAAGAACGGCGGAGCGCGGTGCAAGTGGGAGTAAGAAACAGGGGAGATCCAAGTCAAGGACCAAGGGCAGTTGTTGGCACTGTGGCAAGAAAGGTCACTTGAAGAAGGACTGTTGGAATCTTAAGGACTCAAACAAGAGGAGTTCTGATCCTCAGGGGAACGTTGCTAGCACTTCAGATGATGGTGATGTACTATGCTGTGAAGCAGCAACAGCTATTCGAGGTATGCGTGGCTTCGATGATGTATGGCTTATTGATTCAGGAGCCAGTTTTCATATGACTCCCCGGAGAGAGTGGTTTCATGAGTATACACCGATCGCTGGAGGATCTATGTATAGCTGTAAAAATGAACCTTTGAAAGTTGTTGCCGTAGGTACGATCAAGCTGGAGATGCATGACGGGATTGTTCGGACCATTCGAGATGTCCGACACGTGGAGGGATTATGCAAGAATTTGTTGTCTTATGGACAACTCGATGATCTTGGTTGTGAGATTGGGTCACGAAACAAGATCATGAAAGTTAAAAGGGGTGCGCTTGTACTGATGAAGGCGGACAAGATTGCCAGAAACTTATACATGGTACAGGGGAGGGCTCTGCAAGTGGGAGAAGCGTCAGTGGCTTCATCTGAGTCGATTGAGAAATCATCAATGATTTGGCATCAGCGGCTCGGGCATATGTCGGAACAAGGCATGAAGGTTCTTGCAGAGAAGAAACTACTGTCGGGCCTCACAAAGGTATCTTTACCTTTTTGTGATCATTGTGTTGTTGGCAAGCAACATCGTATAAAGTTTCGTAGTTCAGATTCTAGAAGTAAAGTCATTCTAGAATTGATTCACTCTGACGTGTGGCAAGCACCAGTACTATCCATGGGAGGTGCAAAGTATTTTGTGTCTTTTATAGATGATTATTCCAGGAGATGTTGGGTGTACATGATCAAGAGTAAGGCAGAGGTGTTCTCGATGTTCAAGACGTACAAAGCGTTGGTGGAACTTGAATCTGGGAAAAAGATCAAGTGTCTGAGATCTGACAATGGAGGGGAATATACTGGCAAGGAGTTTGAAGACTTCTGCAAAGATGCTGGGATTAAGAGGCAGTTCACTACGGCATACACTCCGCAGCAGAACGGGGTGGCAGAGCGGATGAATAGGACCTTGTTGGATAAAACAAGAGCCATGATGCAGGCTGCAGGCTTAGAAAAGTCATTCTGGGCGGAAGCAGTCAATACCGCCTGTTATGTGGTCAACCGGTCTCCGTCAACAGCACTGGGGCTGAAAACACCGATGGAGGTGTGGACAGCTAAACCAGTTGATTATTCTAATCTCCATGTATTTGGGAGTCCCGCTTATGTTATGTTCAATACTCAAGAGAAAACGAAGCTGGACCCAAAATCCAGGAAGTGTTTGTTCTTAGGGTATGCTAAAGGAGTTAAGGGGTATCGCTTGTGGGACCCCACTGCCCACAAGATCGTTGTAAGCAGGGATGTTATCTTCACGGAAGATAAGAAAGGAAATGATAGCAGTGCATGTGAAGATCCAGAAACTACGACAGTGGTGGTCGAGAAGGATGCTGAGCAGGACGGTCCTGCTGAACCAGAGCATGAACCTGAGGAGACAACGGAGTCTGGAGTCCCAGGGATACGTCGATCGACACGTGTCAGGAGACCACCAGGCTGGCACTCAGACTATTCTATGGAGAACAATGTTGCATATTGTCTTTTAACTGAGGACGGGGAGCCATCAACTCTCCAGGAAGCAATGAGTAGTTCAGATGCAGCTCAGTGGATGGCAGCAATGCAGGAGGAAATTGAAGCACTCCATAAGAATAAAACATGGGAACTTATGTCTCTACCGCGAGGGAGGAAACCCATTGGCAACAAATGGGTGTACAAAATCAAACGTAACAATGATGACCAAGTGGAGAGGTATCGTGCACGATTGGTGGTGAAAGGATATGCTCAGAAGGAAGGGATTGATTTCAACGAAATATTTTCCCCGGTGGTCCGAATGACAACTGTTCGGGTGGTTCTGGCGATGTGCGCTACATTTGATTTACATCTTGAACAGTTAGATGTAAAGACGGCTTTTCTTCATGGTGATCTTGAAGAAGAGATTTATATGCTTCAACCGGAAGGATTTATAGAAGAAGGAAAAGAGAACTTGGTTTGCAGGTTGACCAAATCTTTGTACGGTCTCAAACAGGCGCCGAGGTGTTGGTACAAAAGATTTGATTCATTCATAATGAGCCTTGGATACAACAGACTGAATGCAGATCCTTGTGCATACTTCAAGAGATCTGGTGATGACTTTGTTATTTTGCTGTTGTATGTTGACGACATGTTAGTTTCAGGCCCCAACAAAGCTCGTATTGAAGAACTGAAGGTTGAACTGGCTAGGGAATTTGAAATGAAGGACTTAGGACCAGCAAACAAGATTCTAGGGATGCAAATCCGCCGAGACAGAAATAGCAGGAAGATTTGGCTTTCTCTGAGGAACTATTTGATGAAGATTTTGCGACGGTTTAGTATGCAAAATTCTAAGCCAATCTCTACCCCTCTTCCTGTTAATTTCAAGTTATCCTCAAGTATGTGTCCTAGCAGTGAAGAAGAGAGGAGGGAGATGTCTCGAGTACCGTATGCATCAGCAGTGGGAAGCTTAATGTTTGCTATGATATGTACTAGACCAGACATTGCACATGCAGTGGGAGTGGTTAGTCGCTACATGGCGGATCCGGGAAGAGAGCATTGGAGTACAGTAAAAAGAGTTCTGAGATACATTCAGGGAACTTCAGATGTTGCATTATGTTACGGAGGATCGAGTTTCACAGTCAGGGGCTATGTTGATTCGGACTATGCAGGTGATCTTGACAAAAGCAAGTCCACGACAGGATATGTGTTTACTCTTGCCGGAGGTGCAGTAAGCTGGGTTTCAAAGCTACAGTCAGTTGTTGCGACATCAACAACGGAGGCTGAGTACGTGGCAGCTACGCAGGCCAGTAAAGAGGCGATTTGGTTGAAAATGGTTCTGGAGGAACTCGGGCACAAACTAGAGAACATTTCTCTATTTTGTGACAGTCAGAGTGCGTTGCATCTAGCAAGGAATCCAGCGTTTCATTCCAAGACAAAGCATATTCGGGTGCAGTATCACTTTGTTCGTGAAAAAGTCGAGGAGGGTACAGTGGATGTGCAGAAGATTCACACGAAAGATAACATAGCTGATTTTCTGACAAAGAGTGTTAATGCTGACAAGTTTGTTCAGTGTCGATCCTCGTGTGGTCTGGTGGAAACGTAAGCAACATGAAAGGCGAGGTAGAAAGAGCGGTGTGAAGATCTGATTAGTCCCTAATCAAATCTTCAAGTGGGAGATTGTTGGCGGTGATTAAAAAATGGTTGTAGCCAATTAAATGTTGCATGTGGTGTGATTATGTACCTGTGGGCAAATCATGAACCGGAGAATGCAAATAATTCATCTCCTAACTAAGTGAATTGAAGGCACGCGTTTTTGGAGTCAGATTTGATGCAAAATTCTTCCTATAAATAGCCGGGGCAATTGATCGAGAATTGCATCCCAAAAACATTACTAATCTTCTCTTATATATATTAATACACAATTAGTAATATAAAGAGTGGTTTAAAGTGTTGTAAGTGTGAGGTAAAATAGAGAGTTTGTGTGACTTTACTACGGTAAAAGTCCGAGAGTTGTAATTCCTATTTTACACTCATAGTGAAGTTCTTCTACCTTGCCCGTGGTTTTTCACCCTAAAGTAATTTGGGGTTTTCCACGTAAAAATCTGTGAGTCGTTTATTTTCCGTTTTTAATTATTACCGTATTTTACGCTCTATACGAAGGGTCCATTTTACAACAATTTTGTCTTCCGAAAGGGTAACAAAAAGTACATACTTCTTCAAACTTTGGGTTACTTTGTAACCATTTTCTTTAACCTCATGCTCCAAAATTTTAAAAAACGATATAGTAACTGTCATGATTGGGAAGAGTTCATTTTGCTTTGTTTGCTACTCTATTGGTGAGTCAAAATCGTTCATGAAAATCATCATCGGTTCCAAGAAATGATGCCACTCAAAGCAAAATTTCGCTTTTCTCCATAATATCTACATCACTAGTAATTTGGTAATCTACTAGTCGCCATGGAATATATATATATATATATATATATATATATATTATATTAATAAAAGATGTCCATTGTCCACCTCATCTACAAGTTTGAACTAATCATATACCAAGCAAGAGATCCTGAAGTGTCTCATACGTAGTAAAAAAAAAAATAATCTACAAATGAGAGCGTTCTGATTTCTGAGGAATATATATATATATATATATATATACACACATAATTGGAAAAAAATCAAATTAATATTTATGTGTATATATAACTCATGGAAAGATAAAAGATAGAGAAAAGTAAGTCACAAATTGAATAAAAAAATGAAGAACCCAAGAAATCTGTTAGTTGTGAGAATACTAGACAAAGTTGCCTAAACATTTGATCTTTTGCCAGATTTTGTCTTGGGCATGCACATGTAGAGAGTAGAGACGCACACTAGCCTTTTTTAGAGCGTGCATGAATATTACTTATTCTAATATGTATGCAGGACCAGTTCTATTTTTCTAGGCTAATATGTGCTTAATAATTTAGTATGTTACCGTTAGATTTACGAGATCAGATATATATATATATATATATGTGTTAAATTTATATAAACGTAATGAATGATGAGACCTTTAATGTACACAAAGCAGAAGATAAGAATCTTTACCTTATTATCATCGAACGTATAGGATAAATCAATATATAAGACAGAAATTAACGCACCATTCTAATTACACTAGATATTTTTAATTAACGCACCATTCTAATTACACAAGATATTTTGTGTGACACACTTCATACCCAAGACCTTCATAAATTAAACTACCAGCATCGTTTGAAGTAAAGTAAAATTACAACAACCGTCTCCTAAAGTTTCATTTTAATAGATAATCCTCCCCTTCACTTAATTTAAGGCCGTGAAAAAGTAGAGTTTATTTGTAATGTTTTTCGAATTCTATGGATGTATGTAACTATTCAAACACCAGAAATGCTTCTCTGTAATGCATGTTGTTATGTTAAATAATATGCGACCTATAAGCTCGTGACGCGTGGCAAGTCGATGAAGGGCGAGCCATAAATTTTTTATTTTTTGAAATTGGATTAATAAGTCAAATTTGGGCCTTAAATCAACACGTGGGTCCAATTTGACCTATAAGCCCAATTAGAGTTGACACTCTGTTAGAGTTGAAATCATCTGTTAGAGTTGAAATGTTGTTAGAGTTGAAATCCTCTGTTAGAGTTGAAATGCTGTTAGAGTTGAAATCCTCTGTTAGAGTTGAAATGTTGTTAGAGTTGAAATGCTGTTAGAGTTGAAATCCTCTGTTAGAATTGAAATGCTGTTAGAGTTGAAATCATCTGTTAGTGTTGAAATGCTGTTAGAGTTGAAATGCTGTTAGAGTTGAAATGTTGTTAGAGTTGAAATCCTCTGTTAGAGTTGAAATGTTATGTTAGAGTTGAAATGCTATGTTAGAGTTGAAGGCTTAATTCGAGTTGAAGCCAACCAATTAGGCCTAAAAGGCCGAGGCCCATTAGCGCGGCCCACGCCGAAAATTACGGAAGTTTTTTTGCCTATAAATACCCGGGTAATCTTCATTGTTAAGGGACGAATTTCGGAGGAGCTTTAACCTAATTCGAGTTGAGATCCGAGTTGAGCTACATCGAATTCGGGTTGAGGAATTCGAGTTGAGATCCGAGTTGAGCTACATCGAATTCGGGTTGAAGAATTCGAGTTGAAGAATTAGAGTTGACACTCTGTTAGAGTTGACACTCTGATAGAGTTGAAGAATTAAAGTTGACACTCTGATAGAGTTGAGAGTTGACACTCTGTTAGGGTTGAGGAATTCGAGTTGAGACTGAATTCGAGTTGAAGCTGAATTTGAGTTATTTTGCCAAGAATTCGAGTTGAGGGCTGAATTCGAGTTATTTGGCCTGTTTTGAGCAGTTTACTCCATTTTCACCATATTTTCGCATATTTCAACACTACGAGGCCTATAATTGGCATTATAGGCCCATTACTACTAAGGCCCATTACTGACTTAGGCATCAGAGTGCCTTCGCGGGGCCAGCCCCAGCCTAGTTCACGTGCCGTGTTTCCAGTGCAGGTTTCCCGAACTCAAAGCTAGCTTGGACCAATCAGGGGCTCGAGCTAATCTAACGTGGAGTGATTAGTCAGCAGACGAAATTATCCCTCATCAGTGGCGCCGTCTGTGGGAAACCACTTAAGTGTACTGAGTTAGAAACACACGTGACCACTTAAACATGGTTGTAGACACCAGAGCTCACACTGCAGCTACTAGCCAACCGAAAGGCCCTTCGGCCCGTGTCGATAGGGACGGTAACAGGGATGGAACTTCTGTGACTGATACAGCACGAGCTCGCAGAAATGCTGCACCAGTGGAGAACCAACAGACTGATCTGGCGGTGATACCTCCTCTACCACCACAACATGTATAGCAAATAGTACAAACATTGCAACAGTTGGGTGTCATACCAATCGTTGCTCCTCAGACCCACCCAGGACTTCAAAGGAGGACCGAATTTCAGGTGCAGAACTCACGTTCGCGTGATCACCGATCGGCTGGGATAGCTCATCGGGACAGAGGTAGGGAGGAAGATGTGATCTCACGTTCACATAGTGAGACCCGTCAAGCCTCCTCAAATGTTCGCTCATTGAGGCATGCGGGAGGTCCGAGGCCTGAGGATGACATGAGAACCACTGACCCACGCATGAGGCGTGTGGAGTTGGATGATGAAGGGAACTCATATGATAGAGTTCATAGAGGAAGAGATACCGAGAGAGTAGACAGGCGTGATAGACATTATAGAAATTTGGAAATGAGGGAGCGCCGCGAGGCTCCTCGTGAGTATAGTCCACCGAGATACGAGGATGGCAGAAGGAGAATGGGTGGTTATAATAAAAATAACACCAGCTTGTCTGAACCCTTACCTTTTTGTGAGGAGCTACGGAGTGTGGTCCTGTGTAGAGGACATGATATCCCAAAAATGCCCAACTATGATGGGACAACAGATCCATCATCGCACTTGCATGTTTTGGATGGAATACTGAGCCTGGGAGGATTTGATGCTAGAATACAGGCACGACTTTTCTCGATCTCCCTAGTGGGAGTGGCACATGAGTGGTTTGCACGTATACCTGCAGGAAGCATCTACAGTTACGAACAGTTGCGTGACATGTTTAGATCAAAGTTCTCTACACTCTCGGTAGATCCGCTTGGGGCAGATTACCTATGTCGCCTCAAACAAGGCGAGAGAGAATCTCTGCGGGAGTATATGAAGAGGTTTAATGTGGAGATGTTGAAAGTCAAAACGCCAACCCCAAGGGAGATTCGAGGAATCCTTTTCAAGACCTTAAGGAACAGGGCTTTGGCCAATGATTTCGTGCGAAACCCGCCCCCAACTATTGAGCTCATCATGGAGAGATTGCGTCGTGAGATAGAGGTGGAAGAACTGAATCAGTATAACAGAGGATATTACAGAGATCCGGGAAAGCAGAAGATGAATGACAACAGACGTAATGATCGGCCTTGGAGAAGCGGTCATGATCAAGACAGAAATGATAAGAGAAGGGGAAGATCATCCGTAAAGTATACTCCATTGAACGCAAGCATCATGGAGGTATTCGCTGTGGCAAGACAACAAGGGTTGACCAGAAAACCAAACAAAATTAGAGAAACTGAGGGAACTCGCAAGTCCAAAGAATATTGCCGTTACCACGAGCAATATGGTCATGACACTTCACAGTGTCGCACCCTATTTGCAGAAATAGAACGTCTGATCAGAGAAGGGCATTTGGCCCAGTATGTAAGGTATCACAAGAGGGAAAGTCCTTCCAGCAAAAAGCTTAGAACTGATGACTCCAGACAAAGGGATGAACTTAGAAGAAATGAAGCTGATGAACAACCGCTGAGAATAGAAAGTGCGCCTCTTAGAGGGGTGATCAACATGATATCTGGAGGGCCAGTCGGGGCAGACTCCAACAAAGGAAGGGAGAGAATCATGAGGAAGGTAAATCAAGGAGTATTCACCAGGAATACATCCCTTGTTGGAATGGTGGAGGATTTTCCAGACTCGATAACATTTGATGAGAAGGATCGAGAGCGATTAGATCCTCAGATGATGGAGTCCCATGAGCTCGACTGTCCGTTAGTAGTGACTATTGAAGTAGCAAATTACGCAATGAAAAGAGTGTTAATTGACAATGGAAGTTCGGCAAACATTATCTTGTATGATACTCTTATGAAGATGGAGTTAGGGCAGCTCTACATGGAAAAGGTAACTACACCGCTGCAAGGATTCGGGGGAGCCACAGTGATACCAATAGGAATAGTAATGCTCCAAACCTCATTTGGGCACAATCCCACTAGGCGAACTCGCAATCTTAAGTACGTAGTGGTCGACACCCCTTTCACATACAATATGATAATCGGAAGGCCAGGATTGAATGAGTTCCGTGCAATAGCATCTACTTATCATCAGAAGGTGAAGTTTCCCACGCCAAGAGGTGTAGGCGAGGTATGTGGAGACCACAAGGTAGCTTGGAAGTCATATGTGGCATCATTGAAACCCACGAGGAAGGAAGAAGTCAATATGCTGAACACAGTATGCCAAGAGAGGGAGTTGATGAATGTTACTGAAATGCAGAAGGAACCTAAGAAGCAAAGATTAGGGGAAGAAGCTCTGGAGGGTGTCGAGACACTGATTCCGGAGGAAGAAGAAAGTAAGAGGCTGAGAAGGTACAAGGCGCAGTTGGCGCAAAACGACAAAGTTGAGCCATTGGGGGAATTTAAAGAGATATCCCTCGCCAAGAATGACCCTGCCAAAACTACCAGAATTGGGACTTGTATGACGAAGGAGGTGGAAGAGCGATTGATCACGTGTTTACGTGAACATTACGACGTGTTTGCATGGACGGATGAAGATTTGAAGGGGATAGATCCTAGAATAGTCGTGCATCGACTAAATGTGAATCCAGATGCAAGGCCGGTACGCCAAAAGAAAAGGAACTTCAGTAAAGAGAAGAATTTGGCAGCCGAGAAGGAGGTAAACCAGAAATTGGCAGCAAGACACATATACGAGGTACGCTATTCGGAGTGGTTGAGCAATATCGTGTTGGTTCCAAAGGCCAATCAAGATTGGAGGATGTGTGTAGACTACATGGACTTAAACAAGCATTGTCCGAGAGATCCATTCCCATTGCCTCGAATAGATCTGGGTGGACTCTACAGCAGGATGTGCGTTGTTAAGTATGGTGGATGCGCAAAGTGGTTTTCATCAAATCCTGATGGCTGTGTATGATATGTCGAAGACGGCCTTCGTAACTGATAGATGAGTGTTTTGTTATCGAGTAATGTCGTTCGTACTTAAAAATGCAGGGGCAACTTTTCAAAGGTTGGTGGCTAAGATGTTCTATGATCACATTGGAAAGACGATGGAGGCATATATTGATGACATACTCATAAAGAGCGTCAAGGCAGACGACCATGTTGATCATTTGCGTACAGCTTTTTCGATCATGCGACTGTATGGAATGAAGTTAAACCCGAAGAAGTGCACTTTTGGGGTTAATGGAGGAAAGTTTTTGGGATACATGGTAAACCAGAGAGGGATTGAGGCCAATCCTGATAAGATTGCGGCCATTACTACATTACCATCTCCTAAAACTGTAAGGGACGTACAACGCTTGTCAGGAAGAATGATAGCCTTGGGTCATTTTATATCAACGGCGGCTGAGAAAAGTCTTCCATTTTTCAAAACTTTGAAGAAGAATAGAAACTTTGAGTGGAATGAGGACTGTGAGAATGCTTTTTAGCAACTCAAGACCTATTTGGCGACGCCGCCATTGCTTGCCAAACCAGTAGAGGGGGAAACCTTGTTTTATATCTGGCAGTTTCTCCTAACGCCATTAGTTCTGTCCTAGTACGAGCTGAAGGGACGCATCACTTACCAGTCTACTACATCAGCAAGGTGTTGCATGGAGCAGAATTAAATTATATAGATATTGAGAAGTTTGCTCTGGCGGTAGTTCACTCCGCAAAGAAGCTGAAGCCTTATTTCCAGGCTCATCCAATCGTAGTCTTAACTGACAAACCGTTGAAGCAAGTTTTGAAAAAACCAGAGACATCAGGGAGATTGGTCAAGTGGGCAATAGAGTTAAGCGAGTATGGAATAAAGTATCGACCCAGACAAGCGATCAAGGCACAGGTCCTTGCTGATTTTGTTGCTGAGTCATTCGGAGGAAGAGAAGAAATGACCACGAAGGGTCAAGTATTGACTTTGGAGGGGGACTTGTCCACTGTTCTGTGGACTCTTCACGTAGATGGATCCACGACTACCTCAAAGGGAGGAATAGGGATCTATCTACGGTCCCCCGAAGGAAGGGAATATGAGTACGCTATTAGCCTCAACTTCACGGTGACTAATAATGAAGCAGAGTACGAGGCGGCCGTAGCAGGGACTGAAATGTGCAAATCTCTAGGGGTAACACACCTAACAGTCTTCTCTGACTCTCAGCTAGTAGCCAATCAGTTCGCTGGTACTTATGAAGCAAAGGAAGAGAACATGGTGAGATATTTGGCTAAGTTGAAGGATGGAGCGGAGTCCTTCACGGTATTCACTCTTAGTCAGATTCCAAGGGCAGAAAACACCAAGACGGACGCACTCTCTAGATTTGCCAGCTCAACTGACGTATACATTGAACGACGAGTGATACTATTGGCATCTGAACAACCTGCGATAGGCAGAATTTCACGTGCAAAGGAGCAAGAGATAGAGTTTGTGATGCCAATTATTGACGAACCTAGTTGGAAGGATGACATTATCAAATTTCTGAAAGATGGGAGTTTGCCTTCGGATCCTCAGGCAGTAAGGAGGTTGAGGTATAGTGCCTCGCGATACGTGATCTTCAATGAGGAACTATACAATCGGTCTTTTGAAGGACCATTATTGAAGTGTTTATCGCCGAATCAAGCAGAATATGTCATGGATGAAATCCACGGAGGATCATGCAGGTGGTAGAGCATTGGGTCAGAAGATTATGAGGCAAGGTTATTATTGGCCTACCTTATTTAAGGACGCGATGGAATACGTCAACAAGTGCGAGAGTTGTCAATTGCATGCTCACTCAACCCATGTACCAGTTCAACTCTTACATCCCATGGAGGCAACGTGTCCTTTCGATCAATGGGGAATAGACCTAGTGGGACCGTTTGGTAGTGGCGGTGGAATATTTCTCCAAATGGGTAGAAGCCGAAGCTTTAGTAGCTATCACGGAGAAGAACATGATTGAGTTCATCTGGAGAAATATTATCTGTCGTTTTGGTCTTCCACGTGTGATAGTATCAGACAATGGAAAACAATTCACGGGATCAGAGATTACATTGTGGTGTAAAGAGCTAAAGATAAAACAACACTTTTCTGCAGTCTCGTATCCCCAAGCAAATGGACAAGTGGAGTCCACCAACAAGACACTGAAAGACTATCTGCAGAAACGTTTGTTTCAAGTGGGTGGAACTTGGCCAGAAACTTTGCCCGGAATTCTGTGGGCTTACATGACTACACCAAAGAGAGCAACCGGAGAGACTCCGTTTTTATTAGTGTATGGGTCGAAAGCTGTCATACCTGTGGAGGCAGGAATGACAACGCATAGAATGGAGAGTTACAACCCGGAAGAAGCCGCTCGACTAAGGAAGTTGGATTTGGATATGATAGGTGCAATCAGGGAAGAAGCTTTTCAATGTTCGCTCGCTAATAAGATTGTGATGGAAAAAGCTTACGACAAGAAAGTATGTTTCAGAGAATTTCAAGTTGGGGACTTGGTGTTAAGAAAGGTTGAAGCGACATGAAGGCATGTTGGAAAGCTACAACCAACATGGGAAGGACCATATAGAGTTGTCAAGGCGAGTACCAAAGGATACTATTATTTAGCGAAACTCGGAGGGAAGATGTTGAAAAGGCCTTGGAACATTCAGAATTTGCGTCGTTTCTACGCATGAGAAATTCACCAAGCGGATGATGGAGCACGGATGAGGACAATTTTAGATTTTCTAATAAATAAATCGCTTGATATGTGAGCGCAGTAGATTGGTAGGTTTATTTTTTCTGCAAATAATGAGTAATCCCGACTTGTGGGAGTCAATGCGAGGTTCAGACCTGTGGAACCTGACGAGATGTAAGCACCACAATGAACTACGTTCGGCTTGATTCCCACTTATAAGGGGTACGTAGGAAGCTTGTCGTGGCACTGGCCGCAAGTGCAGTCCGAAATAAATAAAACTTTCTTTTTGGCCAAAGGATACTTGCTTGAAGTATAATATTGAGAAAACAAGGGATGAAGGACTGCAATTAAACTAGGTGAAGAGCCTATTGGGTGAAATTCTCATAAAGTAGGCGAGCTATAAAAGCCCTACCGAAATTAAACTAGGTGAAGAGCCTGTTGGGTGAAATTCCCATAAAGTAGGCGAGCTATAAAAGCCCTACAGAAATTAAACTAGGTGAAAAACCAATAAAAGCGACTAGCAATTACGGCATAACCGGAGAAGAAGCTGGATGATGAGCATTCTTCTTGTCACGTTGGAAAGCCATGATTTTCTACTGAAATGGAAATCCATCGTATAGATAAAAACGGGAAATATGAGCATATAACAACAAAACCACGCTATATCGATAAAGACAAGACTCGGATGCAAATCCAAGAAAGCAACTACTGAAATACCAAATCCCGAAGGTCAACAAAAACGTCTAAGGCTCGAGAAGAAAACACCAGAGTATTCATGAATGAAAAATAATACTAAAATCTAAACAAAAGAGGCACATGAGCCAAGAAAAAGATCGAAGCATCAAATTTGCAAACGCTCGTGTACCACGAGCCCATGCAAATTAGGGGACTTATGAAGGGTCAAATAAAAATTTGACGAACCAAGAAAAAGATCGAAGCATCAAATTTGCCAAACGCTCGTGTACCACGATCCCATGCAAATTGGGGGACTTATGTTATGCTAAATAATATGCGACCTATAAGCTCGTGACGCGTGGCAAGTCGATGACGGGCGAGCCATACATTTTTTATTTTTTGATATTGGATTAATAAGTCAATTTTGGGCCTTAAATCAACACGTGGGCCCAATTTGACCTATAAGCCCAATTAGAGTTGACACTATGTTAGAGTTGAAATCCTCTGTTAGAGTTGAAATGCTGTTAGAGTTGAAATCTTCTGTTAGAGTTGAAATACTGTTAGAGTTGAAATCCTCTGTTAGAGTTGAAATGCTGTTAGAGTTGAAATTCTCTGTTAGAGTTGAAATGCTGTTAGAGTTGAAATGCTGTTAGAGTTGACACTCTGATAGAGTTGAAGAATTAGAGTTGACACTCTGATAGAGTTGAGGAATTAGAGTTGACACTCTGTTAGGGTTGAGGAATTCGAGTTGAGATCCAAGTTGAGCTACATCGAATTCGGGTTGAGACTGAATTCGAGTTGAAGCTGAATGTGAGTTATTTTGCCCAGAATTCGAGTTGAGGGCTGAATTCGAGTTATTTGGCCTGTTTTGAGCAGTTTAGTCCGTTTTCACCATATTTTCGCATATTGCAACACAACGAGGCCTATAATTGGCATTATAGGCCCATTACTACTAAGGCCCATTACTGACTTAGGCATCGGAGTGCCTTCGCGGGGCCAGCCCCCGCCTAGTTCACGTGTCGTGTTTCCAGTGCAGGTTTTCTGAACTCAAAGCTAGCTTGGACCAATCAGGAGCTCGAGCTAGTCTGACGTGGAGTGATTAGTCAGCAGACGAAATTACCCCGCATCACATGTCATTCTCAACTTCAAAAGAGTATTATTACAATTATTCAAGCTGTACGAGAGAATTATGCAATTAGATAAAACTTCAAAACTATATTAAACAATCCTAACGGATTCTGAGAATAATCAAAAGGGAATAAGGAACATGGAGTGATTTTTCTTTTTGGAACAATATCCATTTAATAACCAGACAACCAAACGTGAAACAGTTTGTTTATATGAAAGTGGAAATAATAATTGGTAGCTTTTCTCTTGTCTTTTCAATTTTTTATATCAATTTGTTCATGTTTAAGCGTATGGCAGCATATAGCAATACTCGTTATTTTTATTTTTCCTTTCGCGCATAGCGTATCATGAAAAACAAGCGAAACCGAAACAACAATTCATGACAATGAATCAAATAAGGATCACGCATAATTGAACATATGAACTTTTTCTTTCTCCACTTGTTCGAATTGACTAGAATGTCTTCATATAAGCTTCAATAGTTCATCTATACACATTTTCTTGGTAACATCGATCAAAGTTCTAATGTTACTTGTCGAGTTCAACATATTAACTGATGCATCTTAAGTTTTAAGATGAATCAAATTTGTCCTAATTTAAAGAGTGGGTCTTAACCGCTATTTACATTATTTAAACTAATCGTTCCACATACATATTTAAAGAGTAGGTCTTAACTGCTATTTACATAACCACCCCACTACTACATAAAACTAAATTACAGAATTTAAATAATTGACATTACATAAATAAACACATCTAAGATAATTACATAACATAATCTCTAAACTTAGTGGGCTGAATGGCATTTCGGTTGGGCCTAGTCATGCATGCCATATCATTGCCATCCTCTGTGAGTTGGGCCTTGTCCTCAAGGCCAAGGTCAAAAGCAACAGACGGGCCCAAAGGACTATCCACCGTTGGATGAGAAGAGACATTCGAGCCGTCGAAATCAGGGTAAGATGATTTAAATTCCTCGTCAGCTACCCATTCCGCCCCTTCAGCTCCACATCCCTTCCATTGCGCTAAACACTACCGCACCTCAGCCTCATTTTCGACTACCACATGGCGATCCAGCACCTTCTCCGGTAAAACCACTACATCACTGTCACCATTTAACTCGTGGATCGGAATACGTGCGGCGACATGGTCACCGAAGCACTTGCGGAGCAACGACACATGAAAGACATTGTGGATCTTGGCATGCGAGGGTAGATCCAGCTGGTACGCGACTGACCCGACCCGACGAACCACCTGAAACGGACCATAGTATCGGCAGTTGATTTTGTTGAAAGCGGCGCGTCACATCGTCACTTGTCGGTAAGTCTGAAGCTTAACAAACACCCACTCGCCTATGTGAAATTCTTTGTCAGATCTATGTTTATTTGCTTGTTCGGTCATGCGTTGCTGTGCCCTTGCCATATTGTGTTTCATATCTGCTAAGAGTCGTTCTCGTGATGTTAATGTAGTGTCAATAGCTGCATTTGTTGATGAACCCGATATGTATGTAGGCATGGTGTAAGGGGCTCGGCCAAACCGGGCTGGAAACAGGGTCATGTTGATAGAACTGTGAAAGGATGAGTTATACCAATGTTGTGCTAGAGGTAAGTAACAAACCCAGTGTTTATGAGTGTCCATAGAGTATCATCATAGATAACACTCTAAACAACGGTTGACCACCTCTGTCTGCCCGTCAGATTGCGGGTGGTACGCCGTACTATAATGCAAAGCAGTCCCCAGCTTAGCAAAAAGTTCACCCCAAAAAGAGCTCACAAATAGAAGGTAAACGATAAACTTAGGAAGCCTGTAAATACTATAAATTTCTGTTAAAAAAATAAAAGTAAAATATGCAGCCGAATATTTAGGAGGGAGATCCACAAAGTGAGCAAATTTACTAAGTCGGTCAACCATCACCCAAATAGCAGATTTACCATTAGACATAGGTAAATATGTGTAATAAAATCCATCGTGATATCAGTCCAAACCACCTGTGTAGGAATGGGCAAGGGGTTTAACAAGTCGTAAGGCTTGGTGGTGAGATACTTTTGTTGTTGACACACTTCACATTGTTGAAGAAACTCCCGAACTGAATCTTTTAAGTGCGGCCAATAAAAAATGGCAGAAATGCGAGCCATCGTACCTTTAACTCCAGAATGTCCACCCATAGGTGTAGAATAAAATTCTACCAAAATTTGTGTCCTTAGAGTAGTATCATGTGGAACAAAAAGTCGATCCTTGTAATATAGAAATCCATCTCTGATATCATATTTTGTATCAGATTTCTAATTATTGTTGTATGCTTGAATTAACTCTATTGCTTCTTTCGAGGTACCCAAAGAGCATTGGAGTTTGTGTAACAGATCCAGACATGGGGACGTGATAGAAAAACATTCGCGCTGAACACGTGACAAGGCATCCGCCACTTTATTTTCTCGGCAAGGTTTGTACTTCACATCATAGTGATAACCAATCAATTTTATCATCCATTTCTGATGTTCTGGAGTACGAAAAGATTGGGTTAAAATATGACGAAGACTTTGTTGATCCGTATAAATAGTAAAAGTGCGTCCCAACAGATAATGACGCCATTTTTTTACTGCCTCTGGTAATCAATATAACTCTTTGTTGTAGGCCGAATCAACTTGCATCCGGGGCGATATCTTTTGACTAAAGAAGGCGATGGGATGCTGATTTTGGGACAAGACAGCACCAATGGCCACGACGGATGCATCCGTTGTCAATTCCAAAGGAGCATTGAAGTCTGGCAGAATTAGTGTAGGAACTTCAATCATTTTCTTTTTCAATTCATCGAAGGTTGTTTGAGCCTCGCTACCCCATGTAAATATAATACTCTGATGTCTTAGTAAATACGTGAGAGGAGCGGCGATAGTAGCGTAATGGCGAACAAAATGCTGGTAGTAACCCGTTAACCTCAAAAACCAACATAGGGCCGTGAGAGTTTTAGGCACGGGCCAATTTAGAATGGCCTCAATTTTCTCCAAATCCAGTAACACGCCCTCAACACTGATCACATGGCCTAAATAGTTAACACTATTAACATCAAATACACACTTCGAAAGCTTAGGAAAATATTGATTCAAAACCAGTAAAGACAAAACAACATGCAAATAATGTAAATGGCTGTTAATATCACCACTGTAAATCAGAATATCATCAAAAAATACCAGCACAAAGTCACGCAAATGATCTCGTAATAAATCATTCGTGGCAGCCTGAAAAGTTGATGGAGCGTTTGTGTCAGACCGAAAGGTATGACGACAAACTCATAATGTCCATCACATGTACAAAAAGTTGTCTTGTGTCTATCCTTAGAAGTCACTCGTTCTAATGATAACCCGAAAGTAAATCTAACTTAGTAAACACACAAGCACCTTTGAATTCATCCAACAATTCATCCACAATAGGAATATGGAATTTATCTTTCATTGTAATTGCATTTAAACCCCTATAATCCACACAAAACGTGCCATCTTTCTTGCTAGCCAAAAGAACAAGAGATGAAAATGAGCTGGTACTCGGGCGAATTTGTCTTGATGCCAACATCTCCTTAATGTGTTTTGTCATGACAGGTTTCTGATAATGTGGATACATGTACGGTTTGATATTGACCGGTTGCGACCATGGTTGCAAGTGAATATGGTGATTATGAACCCTCTGAGCGGAGAGTGATGTTGGTTTCTCAAAAACCTGAGAAAATTCCTTCACTAACTGCACAACCTCATTCCACTCATGGAAGAACTGATCAACAGGAACAACATGAGTGGATTCGAAAGAAACAAAAACAGCGTGCATAGATATCACAAAATCAGTTTGTAACATACGTTTCATTTGAGTAGGTGAACTACTCAACAAACCTGATTCGCCCTTCAGCGTAACAAAGCTATCGCTTCGCGGAACAATGATGTGAGGAACGGAATAAATTAGAAACGTAATCCCCCAAAGTTTTTAACCATTTAACTCCCACCACAACCTCATCCCCATGAATAGGACTTGCAAACATAGACATCATAAAATCTTTTCGTGCTAACTGCAGGGTTATATCTTTACAGCGTTGACCTAGACATGGCAAATGTTGACCATTGGCCACCATAACCTCAAAAGCATATGATGCTAGAATTGGCAGGTCACATAGTTCTGCAGTTCTAGGCTGAATAATGTTAAAATGGCTACCAGAATCAACTAGGACACTAACCTCATGGCCATTTATAAAACATCGTAACCTTAGTGTATGTGGCATTTCGGTTGGGCCTAGTCATGCATGTTGTATCAAAAGCACATAATGGGAACGTGATACGACCCAAGATGAAGACCATAAGGTTTACTGCTTAGGAAATTAGTTTATTAAGTTATGGTATTCTTATATTAAGAGTCTAATGTTAGTCTTAGATTAGGAATCTTTAATTAATTAAAGTAGTATTAGATTTCTATTTCCTTTAGTAGTCTAGGTTTATTTTGTCTAGGTTTATTAGTATAAATAGTCCAAGTCTTGTAATATTTATTCATTCAGAAAATAAGTAAAGTCTAGTTATCTTAAATTAGTCTCTCTTCTTCCTTAATTAATTCTTGGAGCTCGTTCTAGCTCGAATAGAACCTTATCCCTAACAATTTGTGCTTTCATCTTTTGAACTCACTATATATATATATATATATATATATATATCATGGCTGTTTTGCTCTCCAAGACGCACAATTTCATGGACTCGTTCTCCATCATAAAATCCATGGATAAGTGTTTCTCCAAAATGTCAAAAATCGTGGAAGCAATGAGAAATTTCAACGAAGATATGTCTCGCCAGTTCAATCATATGTTTGGCTTATTGTCAAAGATTGAAAGAGATTTGAGTGCCCGTTCACAAAATCCTCCACCACTACAATCGCCTACTCCACCGCCACCAACATCGCCACCGTCGACAACAATCTGCAACACTCAAGATCTTGATTTTGAAGTTTTCTTCGAAAAACCAAAGGAGGCCACAAAACTTAAGACCAATGTGGAAATAGCGAGATTCAACGTCAACAGGGCAATCTTACCACAATCTCAAATTAAAACTAAAAGAGCCTTGTTTTTTCTTGCACATAATACAAGCAATTCAAAAATGGTGAGCCATAGCAACAATCTAATGGTTTTTCATGCTGGTTATAAAAGTATAGTGACTATGAATTGGAGAAAACAAAAAAATGTCTTGAGGACAAGACTCTGATAAGGGAGAATGATTGATACGGCCCAAGATGAAGGCCGTAGGGTTTACTGATTAGAAAATTAGTTTATTAAATTATTTTATTCTTATATTAGGAGTCTAATGTTAATCTTATATTAGAAATCTTTATTTAATTAGAGTAGTATTATATTTCTATTTCTTTTGGTAGTCTAGGTTTATTAGTATAAATAGAGTCTTGTAATATTTATTCATTCAGAAAATAAGTACAAGTTTAGTTATCTTAAATTTAGTTTTTCTTCTTCCTTAATTAATTATTGGAGCTCGTTCTAGCTCGAATAGAACCTTGAACGGACTGAAAACTTCTAAACGATCCAGAAAATACTAAAAGCACCAGATAAGATGCCAAAAGTTAGCAGACCTAACAAAGCTGCTAGGCTCTAAAAAATAAAACATACAAGGGAACAAAGAGGTATCAAATTAATTTTTCAAGAGTAGAAAATCTAACTTCCACTAAAAGTTATTCAGTTTTTAAAGGAACAGACCAAGCAGTTTAAATGACTGATAATATCTTCACCAAAAATAGTAATTGATGGAGAATATTGTACGTAATCCATCACCTAAAAAACATAACTGAACTTTAAGATGCTTTCAGAAATACAGCTGATCGACGTCCCACGATGAAGCTATCGATTGAACTCGATTATCAACTAAGCTACATTATTTTAACAATAATCACCAGCCATGAAGATTCCTTTTGAAATGTTGGATTGATACCCAGATATTCTGGCCGAATAAAGTGTTGAATCAGTGCAATCTTCTCATGAAGTTGCTAATCAGCTTTCACATCTTCCGGAACTGAAACTAACACGCTTGAAAGTATCTTTGTCATGACATATTCCTCTAGTCCCTGTAATTGAAAAACAATCATAAGTCTAAGGATCTATAGAGCTTCTGAAACCTACTACTCTGATCACTGCAACAAATAGACCATGAGAATATAACTCAATAACCTACAAAACATTCAGGAAACAATAAACTATCAAACACATTTTGCTTATATAACTTAACATACGAAAATTCTAACTGTAGATAGGCACAAGTCATAGAGAGTGGCCATTTGTGCAAACCACAAAAGTCAGACATCTTGTAGACACAACCTCATTACGCAAGGATGCGGCTGAAGGCTCATATTTCAAGACGACACAACTCCTCTTTTCAGATTGGAGGTTGACCTTAGCTCGTATAATCGCTTAATTTTGGCAGACAATAAATTGGAACATGTAGCCGAATAATCGGTGATCTATCGAAGTGATGATGAAGAAGATCCTGAAGAAGAACTTAATGATGATGACACGCAGGAGCAAGACGATGATAGTGATCCTTATTATCGCTAGCTTGTTCTACTATGTTAAGTTGGATTTTGTCGTTTAAATTTGTACTGTAACGGTTAATCTCCGAAACAATGTATTTTTTTGAATGGTAGTCCCTTCTGGATTTCACTGTCCATGTTTTTTACTATGTTGTATTGACAGGAACCAAGAGTGAATATTTTAATGTAGAAATGCAGTCTAAGAAAATACAATTGATGAAGTTGTTGACAACAACTTATTTGTAAGACAAGAGGAACATTTGGCTGCTAAGGTACAATGTGTGTCGTCGGTTCTGCCTTTGGCAATGTAATGTTTAGCAATTTCTCCCTCTGATAGAATTAGCATGAAGGAAATTTTGAGTAAGCTAGGAAAGATCAGAACTAAGTTCCAACGGCCATGAAGTATTCAATGGCTTGCTCCCATGGAAGCAAGCTCGAAAAGATTGAGAAATCAGTCTTTCACAATCCGTGCCCCTATGAAGTATTCTTCGAAAAGTCATGGATCAGGGACTTAAATTCTTATCTAGCTTGCTCCTAAGTTCGAAAAGGTTGAGAAATAAGTTGTTCACTACCACTGCCCCTATGAAGGGTTTAGTTTTTATTTACCAGTTCACTGGAATCACAAGTCAATAATCTCTTGCTATTTTTCCTATAAAGTATTTCAAATATTACCAGTTTATGCATTTGATAGCCATAATTTTCATAGCAATTGTCAACAGTGTGGTTAGTCTTACCACACTTAGTACATGTGAATTTAGGCTTGTTCATGCCTCCTTTCTGCCAAGGTTCGTATGACTGTCCCATGAGTGTGGTAGGAGCTTGTCAAAATTTGGTTCCTCTTGCAAAACAATGCTGAAAACATCATCTAAGCTAACTAGTGGATCTCTCTCTTAACAGCACCTGATTATTTCTGACTTGCATATAGTTATCATCATGTCCAGGAACTGCATAACTTCATTCTTCTTGCGCATAGCACTCGAACACACCACATGATGGAATTGTACAGTGACAAGGCAAATCATACATACTGTTTGATCTCATCCCATATTGCTTTCAAGTTAGAGTAGTATAATCTGAGAGGGTTACCTTCTTGGGATGAAGATTCTCCATGGTGCAGGTACATAGGATTGATTAAAAATATCTTCTGCTGCTGGTTTGACTGCGTGCGGAGTTGCTGGCGTTGCAAAACCTTCAAGTCCAGTGGTGTTGGTCATTGGAGAGGATGACTATATATATATATATATAGATAGAAAGATGCAGAAAGGTGGTGGTGATGTAACAGAGGATCTGTTGGAGTAGTGAGAAAAGCTCTTACTGCTCTAATACCATTTTACCAATGGTGATGAAACAGTAAAGTGAAAGAGAAGAGAATCAACCTGACATTGTCGGAGAATCAACAAAAAAATTAATAACATGATAATGGTGAGCGTGTGTGCATGGTGAAGACGATGAGAAAGGACAGAAAAGATTCTTCTATTAATTGCTGAAAATGATTACAATAGGGTGCCATATATATAGCAGTATGTCATAAGACTATCAACCAATAGGAAATCAGTACAATGTATCCTTTAGCTAACTGTTTTCTCTACAGTACTTATATCATCCAATTTGGTACAATTAGTTGATGACTCAGCTATATTTCTCTCTTTATACTCCCCCTCAAGGTGGGAATACATGTCATAGATTCCCATCTTGTCAACCAGAGATCTAAAGAGCTTCAAACCAAGCCCTTTTGTAAAAATATCTGCTAACTGATTGCCTGTTGAGATGTGAAACATCTTGAACAACCCTTGTTGCAACTTTTCTCTTACTACATGACAGTCAATCTCTATGTGCTTCGTTCTCTCGTGAAACACAGGATTTGAGGCTATGTGCATGGCAGCTTTGTTGTCACAAAATAGCAATGCTGGTCTGTCATGAATCTCTCCCAACTCTCTCATCAATTCTTTGATCCAAACTATCTCACAAACTATGGATGCCATAGCTCTGTACTCTGCCTCAGCAGAAGACCTGGAGATGGTTTGCTGCTTCTTTGATCTCCAAGAAACCAAAGCACTTCCTATGAAAACACAGAAACCTGTAACAGACCTCCTTGTATCTATGCATGCTGCCCAATCTGCATCTGAGTAAGCTTTGATGTGAATGTCATTGTTGCTGGGGAAAAACAGTCCTTGACCTGGTGCATTTCTCAAATATCTTACTACTTTCAGTGCTGCATCCATATGACTCTTCTTTGGAGCAGATAGGAACTGACTGAGGGTTTGAACTGCATATGATATGTCAGGTCTAGTCACTGCCAAATAAAGCAATCTCCCTATCAATCTCCTGTATTGAGTGACATCCTTAAGGTCAACTCCCCCTTGCTGAGTTAATTTCAGGTTTTGTTCAATAGGGATACCAGTAGCTTTTCCTCCCAATAGGCCACAATCATTAATGATCTCCAAAGCATACTGCCTTTGGTTGACAGCTATGCCACTCTTGCATCTTGCAATCTCAAGACCAAGGAAAAACTTGAGAGGTCCTAAATCCTTCAACTTGAAGTTATCTTTAAGGTACCGTTTGAGAGAGGAGATTTCAGCTTCATTGTTGCCTGTGACAACAATGTCATCAACATAAACCAGAATAGCAGTAGTGTAACCATTGCAATGTTTGATGAACAGTGAGTGATCAGATGAAGATTGAACAAATCCCTGTTTCACAATGACAGATGTGAGCTTATGGTTCCATTGCCTAGAGGCTTGCTTTAGACCATAGAGGGACTTATGCAATCTGCATACTAGGTTCTCCCCCTCAGTGACAAGACCTGGAGGTGGAGTCATAAACATCTCTTCCTCTAACTCCCCATAGAGGAAGGCATTGTTCACATCAAGCTGATAGAGAGACCACCCTTTAGCAGCAGCAAGAGCAAGGAGACACCTAACAGTACTCATCTTGGCAACAGGGGAGAAAGTTTCAAAGAAGTCCAGTCCCTCCTGTTGGGTGTAGCCCTTGGCTACAAGCCTTGCTTTATGTCTTTCAACAGCTCCTGTGGATGTATACTTTATCTTATACACCCATCTACATCCAACAGCAGACTTCCCTGGTGGTAGAGGTTGCAGGGACCAGGTGTTATTGTCCTGTAAAGCAGTGAGCTCATCTTGCATAGCAGCTTGCCACAGGGGGTCAAGAATGGCTTGAGAGTATGAGTTAGGGGTAGTATGTGAAGCAACAGAAAGAATGGAGGATAGATAAGCAGGAGATAATCTATGAAAAGACAAGTTGAGAGGGAGGTGAGTAGTATTACCTGTGAGAGCAACAGCAGCAGTGGAATCAGAAGGAACTGCAGTTGAAGAGGCCAACTTATACTGGTAGTCTTTCAGGTGAGCAGGAGGATGTCTGATCCTAGTGGATCTTCTGAGGGGAATAGGAGAGGAAATGACAGGAGAGAGTGAGCTAGGTGGTGATGGAGATGAGTGATGTGAGGGTGGAACTGGAGTAGGAGAGGAGTTAAAGGTGTCTGGAGCTGATGATGAAAAGGGTGTGTGTGGAGGAGAAGTGGAGTGGGAAGTGTTTTGAGATGGAGATGAGAAGTATGTGGGAGGTGTGGAGTCAAAATCTGTAGAGATAGGAAGAGATGAGGATGATGGTAAAGGAACAGTGGAGGTATGCGAGTTATAAGGGAAAATGTGCTCATAAAAAACAACATCTCTGGATACAAAGGATTTATGAAGTGTGAGGTCATAAAGGATATAGCCTTTGATGTTGGCTGGATATCCTAAGAAGATACATCTTCTAGCCCTGGGATGTAGTTTAGTGACAGGCTTAGGAATAGTTGTTGCAAAGCATAGACAACCAAAGGCTCTGAGATGAGCATATTGAGGATGTCTGCCATACAGGAGGAAAAATGGGGATGTATTTTCCAGATTAGGTGTAGGGGTTCTGTTGATAAGATATGTTGCAGTGACTAAGCACTCCCCCCAGAATTTTAAGGGTAAGTGTGCTTGGAATCTGAGAGCTCGAGCTACATCTAAAAGATGTCTGTGTTTGCGCTCAACCACAGAGTTTTGCTGTGGAGTATATGTGCAGCTCTGTTGGTGTATGATGCCATTAGATGCATAGAAATCTGACATTTTAAACTCAAGGCCTTGATCTGTTCTGAAGGCTTTAATGGTGGTTTGGAATTGGGTTGAGATAAGTTTATGGAAATGCTTGATAATGTTCTGAGTTTGAGATTTGTGTTGCATTAAGAAGGTCCATGTGAACCTACTATGGTCATCAACCAAAGTAAGAAAGTATTTAGAGTGATTAGAGGAAGCAACAACAAATGGTCCCCATATATCAGCATGGATTAGATCAAAACACTTGTTACTTCTATGGTTCTCATTAGGGAAAGGCAGTCTGTGCTGCTTAGCAAAGTGACAAGTGTCACATACAATGGAATTCAAGTCCTTAGGGAAAGAAGTAAGGGAAGAAACAGAATCAAAATTCTTTAACAAAGCTAATCTAGGCATTGAAGCATGTCCTAGTCTATAGTGCCAAAGCAATGCAGAACTGAGGTTGGATTGAGTATGAA
Source organism: Linaria vulgaris (assembly GCA_948329865.1). Lineage (NCBI taxonomy): Eukaryota > Viridiplantae > Streptophyta > Magnoliopsida > Lamiales > Plantaginaceae > Linaria > Linaria vulgaris. The sequence goes on along the minus strand of OX415249.1, from coordinate 4,418,793 downwards.
CTTGATTGATGCATCCAGAGTCAGACTTCTCCTTCTGGCCCAAGACTACATAGTATAAGCCAAGCTTCTCAACAGCAGTCCCAATCCTCTCCCAGCTGCTTATATTCTGCATTACACACATATTAGACCACAAGATAAGGCAACATTTGAGGTGAGAAATAAGTTTGCTCACAGAGATAAGATTGAAAGAAAAAGAAGGTACATAGAGAACATGAGAAAGGAAAATAGTGGGGGTGAGTTGAATAGAGCCAGAGTGAGTAACCTCAACAAGTTGTCCATTAGGAAGTTTGACATAAGTGTGGTTAAGTGGTGTAAGATTAGCAAACACAGATGAGTTGCAACAAATATGATCAGAAGCTCCAGAATCAAGGATCCAGGAGTGCTGATCAATTGTACTGGGACAGTGAGTTATAGAGACAGTGCTAATGTGGTTTAGAAATGAGTGAGTACCTGAACTTGTGTTACTCACAGTGGAAGTTGAAAGTGGAGGTGGTTTGCCAAGGATGGAAGGCATATTAGAGTTATGTAGCAAGCTGCATAGCTGAGTAAACTGCTCCTGAGTTATAGGCAACTGAGGTCCTGCACTCTGCACCACCTGAGAAACCTGACTCACTGTACCTTGATTAGGCCTCCATGTAGTGGCATGTGCAGGCTTGAATCTAGCCAGCTTATGACCAGGAGGATACCCATAAATCTCAAAACATGTATCAACAGAGTGATTGTCCTTGCCACATTTAGAACATGGTGCTTTGAACTTGCTGTTTCCAGACTTGTTCCAAGGTTTGTAGCCTCCTTTTCCTTGGAACTTCCCATGTACAGCAGCAACTTGTGTGTTGTTGTTGTGGGGTTGTGTATTGACACTCATAGCAACAGATTCAGTGGTGAGTGAGGGAGATGCAGTGAGTTCTAAATTTGCCTCCTCTTGGAGCACAAAATTGAAAACATCATCAAGATGAGGCAGGGGAGACCTAAGCAGAATCTGGTTCCTTACTCCCATGTATACATCATCTAAACCCATAAGAAATTGCATAACACACTTTGTTTCTGCTCTCCTATTCATCACACTCAAGACTCCACAACCAACATTAGTACACTGACATGATTCTTCATGTAAACCAATCTCATCCCAAATAGCCTTCAATTTTGCATAGTACATGCTCAACACACAACCATCTTGTTTAGTATTTATCAATTGTTGTTCCAACATATAAATGCGGTTATTACTAGTTTTAGAAAAACGCCTTTTGAGTTCAATCCATATTTCAAGGGAAGAATCGGAAAATAGAGTAAAATCCGAAAGTTCATCAGACAAACTTGCTGAAATCCAACCGAGTACCATATAATTGCAGCGCAGCCATTGATGTCGGGCTGGGTCGTGAGTTGCGGGTTCTGGCAAGCTACCATCAACGAATCCGAGCTTGTTTTTGGAAAGAAGGGCGATATGCATAGCGCGATTCCAGCGGTGATAATTTTGAGAGGTGAGTTTGGATCCTGGGGAAATGATGCACTGTCCTGACGATTCTCCATGGTGTAGGTACAGAGGATGAGATGGATCGTCGTGGAACGACGAGATTCGTGGCAGGGGTGGCCATTGTGAGGCTGGTGTTCCCTGTCCGCTCGTCGGGGTTCCTGGTGTGACGGAGCTTGACGGATTTGTCATTTAAGAGAGAAGAAGAGAAGTGAAGAGGGAGCTCGATTTGAGCTAAAGAGATAAAGCGGAAATGTGACTTTCAAAGGGATCGAATAGTGGAATCGGATCCCACAGCTCTGATACCATAATAACATGATAATGGTGAGCGTGTGTGCATGGTGAAGACGATGAGAAAGGACAGAAAAGATTCTTCTATTAATTGCTGAAAATGATTACAATAGGGTGCCATATATATAGCAGTATGTCATAAGACTATCAACCAATAGGAAATCAGTACAATGTATCCTTTAGCTAACTGTTTTCTCTACAGTACTTATATCATCCAATTTGGTACAATTAGTTGATGACTCAGCTATATTTCTCTCTTTATAAAAATGAACACTAATATAATTATGCAGTTTTAAAAATAATCATTCTCATCAACTTTAATTAGCTAATATCTCAATTAACCTATCCTAATTAACTAATTCTATAAAATAAAGAACCAAACCCAAATAGTGAACATCAAAAGAATATGACCAAAAGCCAAAATTAAGCTCACAAATCTCCAATTTTATAACACCAATCAGCCAATTAATTAAGTGTAAAATAAGCTCGTTCATTGGTGCGTCCATGCAGGTGAATATTAATTATGCTGACAATGTTGGAATTAAGTGGTGTTGTGAATTGGGGATCTTTGTTGGCATTGCGTTTATTCTTCTTTTCCTTATTTTGATTTTTCTATTTTTTTCAGTTTTGTCTGGTTTTGAAATGTTGCAATATGGATGGAAATGGAATATCTTTTTGTGAATGTTTGGTTAATACTGCCTCAAAGTTTCAGTTTCGAAGCACGTTTTGCAATCTAGTAAGTACAAAATTCACATTGCAAATGTTTTGGACGGTGAAGACATTTTTATAGTTTGTTTTCATGAAGTCAAACACAAAAACATTTCGATAGTTTCCATGAGAACGTTGGTATTCACGGTAAAAGTTAGTAAACTATTTGCACGAAAAAATATCGCGACTTCCATTCTTGACTACGTGGAAACGGTACATAAAGATGTTTTTACGTTTCTCTGATAGATGTCGAGAAGCTCCCGATAAATTGCAAAAATACACCTAAAGTGACCCAAAAAAGAAGGAAAACTGCAAAGTGGGAGTAGGAATAAAAAAAAAATATGAGGATAGAAAGCGTGGGATCAAAATATTAATGAAGAGAAGATGCAAAAGTGCTTTAATAAATTAGTACAAAATTACTCGATTACAGTCGGCTTATTTGAATCACTTTAGTTTGACTACTCTACACACGGCATGCATGTTCTCACCAACAACTCCCGGTACTGTTTTATATATTCTAATCTTCTTCAGATATAAATAATCTGTTATTGTAACTGGTGTGAATTATCAATATTATTAAAGTTACTTTTCAAATATACTAGCTATATTCATATATAAATATCATTATCACAATCTTTCTGTACCATGGCATTATGTACTATTACACACGGTGTGTTCTCACTCAATTCGCACCAACAACTCCCACTGTTTTATATGTTGAATGCATTAGAATTAAATAATTTGTAATTGAAGCTCATGTCAGTTACTAATTGTTGAAGTTAATCTTTAAATATACATCACCATACTGATACTATATATTTATATAGATACCATGATCATAAACTTCTGTATCATTGCATTGTGTAAGTTTCTGATAAACAATGGATAAATGTTCTTTTCCATACTTTTATTAGTATTCATCATCTGCTGTAACATTATTATTACAAAATCCTCAGCTATATCAAATTCCACCACCAATCAAGATCGAGACTCACTTTTTGCATTCAGAGCTAAAATTACCTCTCACCCTTTACAGATCCTGTCCAAAAACTGGACCACAAACACTTCCATTTGCAACTGGATTGGTGTTTATTGCAGCAACACAACAAATCCTCGGAGAGTAACATCCTTAAACTTTTCGAACTTCGGATTCGAAGGCACCATTGCTCCAAATCTTGGTAACTTATCATTTCTCACTTCATTAGATCTCAGCTCCAACAATTTCACAGGCATCATACCTTATGAACTCTCCGGTATGCGCCGCTTGCGTGTGATAGACGTGGGATACAACTCCTTTACTGGAGAAATACCATCATGGTTGGGAACGTTACGGGAACTCAAACGCATTCATCTGAACGACAACAACTTTTCTGGAAGCATTCCACCGTCGGTAGGGAACAGCTCAAGGCTAAGAGTACTGATTATGCAGCGCAATCGTCTTGTTGGGATGATCCCGCAAGAGATTGGAAACCTTTCGTCCTTGCGGACGTTAGACCTGTCGTTTAACCAGATCACGGGTTTTATTCCGCGCACTATCTTCAACATGTCCTCCCTTGACGTACTTGATCTTAATTTTAACAAGCTGTTGGGTGGTCTCCCAGAAGACATGTGTGATAATCTCCAAAAGCTCAATGGACTATATGTCTCTGGGAATCAGCTTGGAGGGAGGATTCCGTCCAACATTTACAAGTGCAGTGGGCTTCGGGAATTGTCATTGTCATATAATCATTTGAGTGGAAGCATACCAAGTGCATTTGGGAGGTTGACGAAGCTTCGAACTTTGTATTTAGGGGTAAACGACTTTCATGGTATGCGTCTGTCTCTTCTTTCTGAATGATTGAACATATATCTGTGATTTTAATTTCTATTTTTGCTTAAGATAAAGGCCCACCTTCTTGCCAAGAGTCTTGTTAATGATGTGCCTTCCTATTATCATCACTACATAATCTATCTGTAACTAAGGGGCCGCAATTCTTTAGCTCGCGTCTCATGTTAATTAGGCAATCGTCAGTTACGATACCATACACATTCTAATATCTAAGCTATTTCAACTTGACAAAAGAAATGAAAAGGATTTTGAGGAGAAAACATCAGTGTTATATGTAATAGACAAAAAGATTCCTATCTGATCGCGAAAAGAGGTGAGAAAGTCCTTAGGATTTCCACATTCTGTGCCTGTTTCACACAAAACAGAGGATCTTTTTTTGCTATATATAAGCTTAAAAAGAAGACGTTTGAATGAAAACCAATTTATTTAAGATAATGCAACCATGTTAACATGAATCATAGCTAAAATGACGATCTTTGCTGAACGTGATACCTTTTCAGGAGGAATTCCGCCGGAGTTTCAGAATCTCTCTCATTTAGAGATACTTGACATCGAAGGAGCCTCTCTAACGGGTCAGATACCATCTTTTATATTCAACATGTCGACTTTGAGAGAGATCAACTTCTTTAACAACAGCCTATCTGGAAATCTTCCAGTTGGAGTGTATAATAATCTTCCAAATCTTCAAGTTTTGAATCTTGCTTCCAATCAGCTAACTGGTAGCATACCGAAGGATATTAGGAATTTGACAAGTTTGACGCAACTCTATTTAAGCGACAACAAATTTACAGGTATGCCTTCATGGCTTCTAACATCAATACTACCTTCATTACTAGAACTTTTTCTTCCCCATTTGTTTTAGTGTCATGGCACTGTGAGTTGACAGAATGAATTGTTACTTGACCAAATCATCGAAATCTCTTGTTATATGAATATCCAATGAGGCAATGGGCTAACAGTCCTTAGATGTTAACAGGAGAATTACCATCAGAGCTTAGCAGTCTTAATCTTGTGCACTTTACCGTAATATGGCAATGGATTATCTGGATCCATCCCACCGTCCATCTTCAACATATCAACACTGATTACGATGGAGCTTTCAGCCAATAACTTCATCGGGCAGCTTCCGTCAACCATGGGGCTCTCACTACCAAATCTTACGTACGGAGCTTTATTTGAGCAGCAACGAACTCAGTGGAGTAATTCCAAGTTCTACATCCAATGCTTCTAAACTTACGATATTAGAAATGAGCTACAACTCTTTTACTGGCTCAATACCGGACCTTGGTAACTTAAGACTTCTATGGTCCCTTACGCTTATTTGGAATAAGTTAACTGGGGGTCTAAGTTTTTTGACTTCTTTAACAAGTTGCCGAAATTTGGAGTACGTAGAATTGTCAAGAAATCAGCTAAACGGTATGCTCCCAGCTTCAATTGGAAATTTCTCTAATTATCTACAGGTCTTCGGAGCATCTAGTTATAGAATTAGAGGGCCTATTCCGGTTGAGATAGGAAAGTTGGCGAATCTGCGGGATTTATATGTCAATTATAATATGTTGACAAGATAAATCCCAAGAACAGTAAGGAAACTAAGGAACCTCGTACGTATCTATCTTGAGCATAATAAGCTCGAAGGATACATTCCCAATGATCTTTGTCAACTAATCCATTTGGGGTAATTACACTTGAGTAGCAATATGCTCTGTGGATCAATTCCTGCATGCTTCGGTGAACTCAAATCATTGAAAGGACTTTACCTAACAGTTCAGAATCTTACAAACCCTCTAATTTATGGACACTCGGTGGCCTCTTGAACCTAAATTTGTCGTCAAACATATTAAATGACACTCTTTCATCTGAGATTCGAAACTTAAAAGCTATCACGCAACTAGGCTTATCATGGAATCAGTTCTTAGGTGAGTTCCCTAGTTCTATTGAGTCGTTAATTTACTTATCTTTGGCGCACAACACGTTTCGAGGATCTATTCCTCTGTCTCTTGGGAACATGAAAGGCTTGGAAACCTTGGATCTTTCGTTTAATAGCTTTTCTGGAGTTATACCAAAATCTTTAGAGGGACTCAACTATCTGCAAAACTTTAATGTGTCCTACAACAAACTAGAAGGACCAATTCCCACAGGATGAAATTTTTCCAACTTCACAGCACAATCATTTCTCGAGAATCGTGGTCTTTGCGGCACACCCAATCTGCAAGTTCTACCGTGTGACAAAACGAGTTCAAAACGCGCTCTTTCGCTCTGGAAATATATTTAGCTGGTTCTTATACATCATCGCACTGTTAAATTAGAGATCATCATGAGAACATGTCCAAAACCATCCCATTACAACAGTGGTTATTCTGCATTTAGCGCGAATATGGCCAGTAAGAAAGACCCCAAAATCTGTAAACGTTTACTACCGAGCAACCTCAATGTTTACTAACTTGCTCCTACATACGGATCAAGGTTGAAAGATTGGAGAAACACAATCGTGCACCGCCCCTGCCCCCGATGAAATATTTATTGAAAAAGTCAAGGATCAGTAATCTTCTTTGGATATCAAATGGATTCCGATTCTTACTCAAATAGGTGAAACCCAAAAAGGAAGAGTACACTGAAGTTTATATTGAGCTCGATTATTTCTTTTAAGAAAATTTAGTAAGACTTTAAATTTTACTAACCATTTCACAGGAGATCTTAAGTTGAAATTTATTTTTGCTGTTTTCATGTAAACTAGTTGAAGTATCGCCAGTTTTAGCATTGGCGATTAATATGTTAAGAAATCGACAGAGCTTCATCTTGCAACGCATTATGAACAGAACAAGAAAGAAAAAGATTGAGAAATGTTATTGAAGTGTGAAAAGTTTGTTACAGAGAGATGAGAGAGAATCTGGTGATTCTTGTAACTGCAATTGTTGAACTGATTTGGGGAGGAGAGTGAGGTTTATATAGCTCATCAATTCGTACAAAGAGAGGATTGTAAAAGGGGTAAATTTAGCTGACTAATAACTAACAGCTCTGACTTTCTATATAAGGAAAATTATAACTAACTAACTAACAGAATTTTGAATACTTTCTATAATTGGAAAGTTCTAACTAAACTGATTTCTGGTTGATTTAACACCCCCCGCAAGTTGTGCATGTATGTTGAGGAGGCACAACTTGGAAATAAGGTGCTTGAATGCTGGAGGAGGCAGAGCCTTGGTAAACACATCTGCCAGTTGCAAACTATTTGAGATGTGAAGAACTTTTAGTTGCTGTTGTTGGACATTTCCCCTAACAAAATAGCAGTCGATTTGGATATGTTTGGTCCGTTCATGATGGACTGGATTGCTTGCAATGGCACAGACACTCTTGTTGTCTGTTAGAAGTAAAGGTATTTTTGTTTTAGCAACTGAGAGGTCTTGAAGCAGCTGACTTAGCCACACAATTTCACAGGTTGTGATTGCTAAAGCCCCGTATTCTGCTTATGTGGACGAACGGCTTACTGTTGGTTGTTTCTTGGACTTCCATGAGATTAAAGAATCTCCTAAGAACACTGCATACCCTGATATGCTTCTCCTTGAATCTATACATCCAGCCCAATCACTATCTGAGAATGCTTTTATCTGCAGGTCTGATTTGGATGAGAGGAATATGCCTGAACTAGGAGATGCTTTTAGATATCTTAGAACTCTGTGTGTTGCAGTTAGGTGATTGATGGTTGGACTCGCCATATGTTGTGTAAGACACTGTATGCTATAGCTGAGATCTGGCCTTGTGATTGTCAAGTACAATAACCTGCCAACAATTCTTCTATACACAGATGGATCAGTAAGTAAGTCAAAGTCATTCTTAGATAGTTTAGTAGATTGATGTATAGGAGTGTTTGCTGGTTTGCAACCAAGATATCCTGTTTCAGATAGGATATCCAGTGCATACTTCCTTTGGCACAGACTTATTCCTTCTTTAGATCTTGCAACTTCTATTCCCAGAATGTACTTCAATGGTCCAAGATCTTTTATTGTAAACAGTTTATCTAGATGTTGTTTAATCTTATTGATTTCTTCCATATTACTTCATGTAAGTATTATATCATCCACATATATGCATAATGCAGTAAAGGAAGTAGCAGTTGATAATGTAAACAGTGAGCAATCTGAAACAGTTTGATGAAAGCCATATGCAATAAGAGAGGTAGTGAGTTTGTGATACCACTGCCTTGAAGCTTGTTTTAGACCATAGAGGCTCTTTTTGAGAAGACAGACTCTTCCATCATTCTGTTTCATGTAACCTGGTGGTGGCTTCATGTAGATTTCCTCCTCAAGTTCACCATGGAGGAAAGCATTGTTTACATCTAATTGAGTTAAAAACAAGTTCTTGGATGCAGCCACTGCTATAAGTACCCTCACTGTTGTCAACTTTGCTACTGGAGAGAATGTATCAAAATAGTCTAATCCCTCTTCTTGTGTGTATCCTTTGGCAACCAGTCTTGCCTTGTATCTCTCTACACTTCCATCTGCTTTATGCTTCACTTTGAAGACCCATCTACACCCCCCACACAGTTGGCATTAGCTGGTAGTGTTGTTAGAACCCATGTATTTGTCTTTTCAAGGGCAGCAAGTTCTGCTTTCATTGCTTCTTGCCATTCTGGAATTTTGCTTGCTTGAGTATATGTTTTTGGTTCCTAAACTTGTGATATTGCTGCAGTAAAAACTTTATGAGTAGTTGACAGTTTATCATATGAGATATACTGTTCAATAGAATACTTTATTGTGCTTATTTGATTGGCTTTATGTAGGGACTGAGGCAGATGATAGATGTAGGCATTAAGGTAAGTTGGTGGTGTTATGACCCTTGAAGACTTTCTGGTAGCTGGAGCAATGACATTTTTGGGAGGCTCATCCACATAACCCTGCTCTCCATTGAGGCCTTGCATATCAGTGGTGTCTGACATACTGTTGGAATATGAACTCTGAGTGTCTGGCTGAGTTTCCAACTCAGGAGTTGGTGGTTCTTGATATGCTGAAGAATTGTCTGAAGGGATATTGTTATCTTCAACTTCATGCTGGTCATTTTGCACTTGACCTTCAGTAGTATGTATAGCAACAGTAGGACTAATAAAGGAATCAGTGCAAATATATGAGTTAGAGCCTTTGCTATCATCATTGTTTTTGTTCCTTGGATAATTCTTATAAGGATATATGTGCTGATGAAACACTACATTCCTTGATATCAGAACTTTCTTATTAAGCAGATCATATAAGAGATAACCTTTTGTGCCTTTAGGGTAACCTATAAACACACACTGAATAGCTCTAGGATCAAATTTTATTCTATGAGCAGCAATGGAGCAAGCATAACACAGGCAACCAAAACTCTTTAACAGACTATAATCAGGAGGTTTGTTAAACAGTAACTCATAAGGAGACTTGTTATCAGTAGTTGGGGAAGGAAGCCTGTTAATGATATGAGTGGCAGTAGAAACACAATAATTCCAAAATTCTAGTGGAACTCCTGACTGAAATCTTAAAGCCCTTGCAACTTGCAATAAGTGTTGGTGCTTCCTTTCAACCATTCCATTTTGTTGTGGTGTTTCAACACAACTAGTTTGGTGAGATATGCCAAACTCATCATAAAAGCCAGAAAGAGTGAATTCACCACCATTATCAGACCTTATACATTTAATGGAAATACCAAACTGATTTAGCACAAGTTTGTAAAAGTTTGTCAAATGCATTCTTACTTCAGATTTCTGTTTCAACATATATACCCAAGTACATCTGGAAAAGTCATCAACAATGGTTAAAAAGAACCTAAAACCTTCTCTAGAAGTAACAGAAAAAGGTCCCCATATATCACAATGGATTACATCAAAAACTGTTGTAGAAACAGAAGTACTATTATTGAAAGATAACCTCTTCTGTTTAGCTAAATGACACACTTCATAGTGGGTTTCTTTTGTAGACTGAGAGATATTGAGGTGGGGAATTAGTTGGAGCTTATTAACAGGAGCATGTCCAAGTCTATAATGCCATATATTTGTGAGAGTAGATACTGAATGACAAGATACAACAGGTAAATCTAACACATAGAGGCTTTGTTGCAGTCTAGCAAAACCAGTCATCTTCCTGGTTGTTGTGTCATGTTGCACACAAGAAGTAGACACAAAATGCACAGAAGTGTTAGTGTTAGTAGCAAGATTAGATATGGACAACATATTATATGAAAAAGTAGGAACCAATAAGACATTAGTTAACAAAATGTCAGGTAAGAGCTGCACATTGCCTATATGTGTTGCATAAGTTACTGTATTGTTAGGCATATAGACAGCTATATTCACACTTTGTGGTGTATTAACAAACCACTTTCTGTCATTAATCATATGATCAGTGGCTCCTGTGTCTAAGATCCAATTATTTGACTTATCAACAAGGAAAGTTTTAGAATTTAAAGCCAAGGGTACCGAGATACCAATAGAAGCAGCAGCAGCAAAGTGCTGAGAGGACTCCACTCCAACTGAGGATGTCTGAGCCTAGTCATGAGCCTTCTTGAATGCCATGAATTGCTCAAATAAGACTTGATCTGCTGAAGTGTTGGGCTTCTCAGTAGCCATGTGACCTTCTGTACAAGTTTGCACAGAATATGCAGAATTGTTAGAGTTCTTTCTCTTGCCAGTAGGTCCATCCCAGCCTGGAGGGTAACCAATGAGCTGAAAGCAGTTGTCCACTGTATGTCCATTGAAGCCACAGTGAGTGCACCTCAACTTCTTTTTGTCTGCTTTGTTCAGAGGAGGCCTTTGAGGTTTGCTACTGGAAGCATGGGAGAAGCCTGACTGCTTGTTTGTGTTGTTGTAGTGTGAGCCTTCTGGTATGACTCTTTGTCTGGTGAACATGGCCATGGATTCTGTAGGGACAACATGAGAAAACAAATCTCTCTGTTGCTCTTCGTGCAATAGGAGTGAGTATACTTTGGATAAACTTGGCAGGGGAGACATCAGTAACACATGACTCCTGACTCCAGAATAAGTATCATTTAAACCAACAAGAAACTTCAACACAGAATCATACTGTTGCATTTCCACCATGTTCTTGTTGACATTACAAGTACAATGACCACATGTGCACACAGTAATAGGCCTCTAACTCACAAATTCATCCCAAAGCAATCGAAAATGATTGTAATATGCAGTAATAGACACAGAACCCTGTGAGATAGTGGATAGACTCTTTTGCAATTGATACACTCTTGAACCATCAGTGCGGTCATACCTAGTTTTTAATTCATTCCACAGATCCAAAGGATTATCATAGAACATTAAAGTTTGGCTCACAGGTTTCTCAATTGAATTAAACAACCATGACAGAACCAAAGTATTGGTGCGCATCCAACAAGTGTATTCAAGACAAGTAGAATCAGTAGGTTGTGGCAATGTGCCATCAAGAAGCCTAATCTTATTTTTCACATTGAGCGCCATAATAACACTTTTACTCCAAGCAATATAGTTAGTGCCATCAAATTTTTCACTAACAATGGAAGAACCAGTGTGATCATGAGTACCTAGGTAGTAGATCGATGAAGAATCTTCACTCGGATTCTTCACCAGAGCAGGCGGCGCAGGAGTGGAGGAGGTAGCTGGTGATGTCATTAGATCTCAATCAATGGCGCAAACGAGTAGCTACAGACGAACATATGCGATTCTATCAGAATCAGAGAGAGAAACGATCAACGCGCGCACAAGGACGGTGACCGGAGAAGAAATGTGATCGGAGCAGCGGTGCGGAAACGACGGCGGAGGATCAATAACGCCGGTAAACTGATACGATGTTAAGAAATCGACAGAGCTTCATCTTGCAACGCATTATGAATAGAACAAGAAAGAAAAAGATTGAGAAATGTTATTGAAGTGTGAAAAGTTTGTTACAGAGAGATGAGAGAGAATCTGGTGATTCTTGTAACTGCAATTGTTGAACTGATTTGGGGAGGAGAGTGAGGTTTATATAGCTCATCAATCCGTACAAAGAGAGGATTGTAAAAAGGGGTAAATTTAGCTGACTAATAACTAACAGCTCTGACTTTCTATATAAGGAAAATTATAACTAACTAACTAACAGAATTTTGAATACTTTCTATAATTGGAAAGTTCTAACTAAACTGATTTCTGGTTGATTTAACATAATATTCCATCGAAAGGATGAACTTTAGTCCTGCACAATAATTCTTCCCTCTCTTGATTGAAGTCTGTGTAATGACAAACTATTACAAATACATCTTGGATCATAGAGCACCGTGTGAAATTTCGACTACTCTGTGAGATGTTTGTTTGAGCGAGAACGGTAATTGAGTCTAGGAAAGATCATGAAATTGTAGAAACTAACTCTTCATCAAATATGCGGTATAAAAGCATACAAGTATATAGTCTTTTCACAAACATAAATATCCAGACTTGATTGTACAAGAATGTCAACAAAAAGCTTCTGCTACGTCTTCTAACCTTCAGCTTGCGTCCAAATTTTTTTCCCACTTGTAATTTCCATATTAGTCTTGTATGGTTATCAGTAACAATTGCTTCCATTTCTTGCAGAAGCACTCTACAGACAAGAATAGAGCTTTCTTACGACATGAATATGGCAGACAAAGTCTAGATGATCTCAAATTACTCAATTATGTTCGATAAAAGAAAGAACGATTCTTTCCAAATTACTTTCGACAAGTAGTATATGATCCCGATGCTTTACATCTAATACAAGAGTGGCATAGGACAGGACAGTTAAAATCCATTTTAAACCGAAGACTCTAACATGTCAAGCTTAAGCGTGTATATGCAAGCATAGCTAGTTTGGGTAAATTTCAGGAATTGTCTCCCAGCGTGAGACCTCACAAAGAAGAATCCTCTATCTCCGATTTTCTGTTTCATAATGACCATGAATAACGCCCAGAACTCATTAACGCCACATGGCACCCTCATTGCTTTCATTACTAGAATGAACGCCATTATAACACCAAATGAATTCGGAGAAAGTTGTCCCATACAAACCCCGATACTCTTCAAAATGGCGACAATCAAAGGGTCGATAGGGAACAACAACCCATTTACGAAGGGTTTGGCGTTCACCGTGACACAACCCTTAGGAGGCTTGTGCATCCGCTCATTCGAGTCAGAGAATCTTATCTTGTATCCATCAATATGATACTCGACCCGATAATAATCAGGGTTATGAGGGACGCAAGATACCATGTCTTCATACTTTATAGCTGTCTTATATTTTTTCACCTCTCGCACACCGATCAGACCATACTCATTTTCTTCCTCAATCTCGGTCTCCTCTTCCTCGTCCTCACCTTCATCCCTATCGCCGTCGTAGTCATCTACAAGCACGTTCAAATCCATCATAAAATACAGGTGCACAAGGGACGAAAACCCGAAAGGATACTAGTGGTGGTCACAAGTTCCACACCAGGAACAAAGGAAGTATTGTCATGCGACATATCAGCATCTCTTGCTCCAGACGTTGTCGTCTCATAGACCATTAATGTCAAGGAGATAAATAATCTTTCGAGGCTCAATGAATTCGGGTCACGGGAATCTGACAAACAAAACTTAAAGGTTAGCCAAATCAAGGACGAATTATCAAAAATGCTCGCTAACTTTTGTGTTTAATCCTAAATGCTCGGGTTTTCAAAACATGCTGAAAATGCCCTGTATCTTTTAAAATTTCTACTAAAAATGCCCGAAATGAAATTACATACAAAATCTCTTATTTTTTTCTAAAAAATAATGCTAAAAATGCCTTGTATCTTTTAAAATTCTACCAAAAATACCCGAATTTTAAAACGCGACTTTTTGATTCAGCAGCGCGACTCTTGGATTCGGATGCCACGTCGGATAAAAAGTCCGAATTTTTAAAATCGGGCATTTTTGTTAGAAAATTTAAAACTTAACGGCCATTTTCAGCAGGTTTGGAAAAACTGGGTATTTGAGATTAAACACAAAAGTTAGCAGCCATTTTTGACTATTCGTCCGCCAAATCAATTAAACTAAAAAAATATCTTAAAAAGTAAGATAAGTACACAAATTTTGGATATACGTATGAGAACATAAAAAATAATATTCAATTAGACAACTTCCATTCCGGTGGGCGACGGCGGTGGGGGGGTGGGGGGGGGGGGGGAGATGGTGGTGGTGGGGATAAGAGGTACTGGTAAGACAAATTTGATTTCATTTTTTTGAATTATCGTTTACAACGACAACTCCTGAACTGGGGTACTACATGATATGGGTAATATCTGTATTGGGCTAGTCCGCGTAATTACACGGGCGAGGCCCAACAGGCAGCCAACCCAGATTATAACACATGGGATTTTTCATTTTTAGCTTATTTAGGTGAAAATATAATTTTAGAAGAATATGTAACACATGGAGGCTTTTTACTAATTATAAATAACACATGGGGTGTTTTTTGCAAAACAAATAATTCGGGGGGTCAAAAATCGACCGAGGGACCAAAATTGTACAAAACGCTACAATAAGGAACTAAATATGTACAATGCCACATTATGAGACTAAAATCATGACTATGCCACAATAATGAACGAAAAATGATTTTTTTTTCTCCAAAAATTGCAAAATGGGAGTAAAAAAAAGAAAAAAAATGAGGATAGAAAGCGTGGGAGCAAAATAAAATAATAAAGAGAAGAAGCAAAAGGATAGTGCTTTTAATAAATTAGCAGAAAACCACTCGATTGCTCATGATATTTTTTTTTATTATTTTTGAACTTCAAACTTACATTAAACCCGATCAAACAGTGCGGCCCCTTTGAAAAAAAAAAGGGGACAAAACCAGTACATGAAAAACAAATTAAGAACTCAAAAACTCAAGACAAAACAAAATAACTAAGCGACTATACTACGTTAAATCCGTCTGCATCGGCAATGGCGTTTCTAGCAAGCGTGTGCGCAACCGCATTAGAATCACGTCGAACCCATCTAACATAAAAATCCTTGTGGTCACGAAGCATTATTGTCCGTGTATTAGTTATTGTCCGCACACCATTCATAATGTTCAAAATCCTTATATCATCTGTGGTGTCATAGACAATATCATGAATAACACTTAAGCAATCTCCTTCAAACAAGATATTAGTCCAACCTTTCTCAATCACCCAACGAACCGCACCCGATGCTGCCAAAGCCTCAAAACATGTGGCCTCCATAAAGGACGTAAAATGGCATTGTCTCCAAGAAATCAAATCCCTGTGTCTATCATGCGCAACCAACCCAATTCCCACAGCTCCCTCATCAACAAATTGCGCTCCATCAAAATTGATTTTAATAACATCCCTAATCGATTTTTGCCGCCCCTCTGTCTCATCGCAATCCGCCTTTCGTGCCCCCTTCCCATTATGAGTATTCCAAATCACCGCATAAACATGTGCAACTGTAGCCATCTCATCCGACCTTCGTTCCTTATCCCACGCGAGCACGTTATTTCTATTTCCCCAAATCGTCTAGTAAACGATGCCAATGAGACTACAACTCCTCGTTGTAGTTGATGTATCAATCCACCCCACCCAATCACACATGGACTCCGAACCTCGAAACCAAAGATGCATCGGGATATTGGATAACGCCCATACCTGTCGCGCAAGAAGATAGTCGAAACGCGCATGACGTAACGTCTCCTCGCCTCCATGACAGATCACGCACGGTGTCTCCTCACAAACCCCTCGCCTCGCAAGTTTCCAACGCATCGGGAGAATGTCCATGCAGCATCGCCAAAGAAGCCGCTTAATTTTGCTCGCACTTTCGATTCTCCAAATTTTTTCCCAAGCTACGTGCGGTTCGGATATTGCTGTCAACTCCCCCGCGTTCCGCCCCAAACCCTGAGCAACAATCATGTGGTAAGCACTACGCATTGCAAAAATCTATTTTTCTCATAATGCCAAATCCGACGATCCGAGTTATAAATATCTCCTAATGGAATTTTCAAGATCAGCTCGACATCAACTTCCCATAAGAAATCACGCATCCTATCAACATCCCACCAACCCGTATTAGGATCAATCAAATCATTAACCATTAGAAAATGTTCCTCCAAGCTAGTAGGGGTAATCGGCTTGAAAGAATTCGGCCTTGGCAACCATTCATCATGGCACACGGAAATCATTCCCCACGTGCCAACGTACCCCATGCTTCAAAACCAAAATTGACTCCCATATGATGCGCCACGAGTACGACGGTGCAGTCCCCAACTGTGCCTCACAAAGGTCCGAGTTAGGAAAATATTTTGTCTTGTAAATTTGGCTCACCAAACTCGTTGGATCCATCAAAATTCTCCAAGCTTGCTTTGCAAGCAGCGCCAAATTGAAAGCCTTCAAGTTTCAAAAACCAAGCCCCCCATCAACCTTCCGTCTACACATCTTATCCCAAGCCACCCAATGAATTTTGTTTTGTGCACCACTGCTCCATCAATAGTTGCTTATGATGGACTCAATTTCACGAATCAATGAATCCAGGAGGCAGAAAAGTGAAAAGAAACTGCATGACGGTTTTGACTAGAACTTCTTTCCCCGCCTCTGACAAGGTTTTTCCTTTGTACCCCTGCGCCCGTTTCCAAACACGTTCTCTAATATAATCAAACAATTGCTTCTTTGATTTTTCCACCACCGATGGCATTCCCAAGTATTTATCGTGCCGCTCTGCTATCGCCATGCCCAACAGACCCCCAACCTCACCTCTTGTTTGATCATCCCTGTTTTTGCTAAACACAACCACTGATTTGTCAAGATTAATTTTCTACCCCGATGCAACCTCGTATTTCTCCAAAATACCTCTGATACACCTCGCCGATGCCACATCCGCATCACAAAATAATAAGGTATCATCAGCGAATAAAAGGTGGGACATGGGGGAGCATTGCGGCTGATTTTGACCCCTTTAAGCTCTTTTCGTTCCTCTGCTTTCGATATAAGGGCTGAAAAAACCTCAGAAATAAATAAGAAAATGTAGGGGGATAATGGATCCCCCAGCCTTATGCCCCTTTCGGGGGGGGGGGGGGGGAAACACTTGATTAACGCCCATTAATCAAAATAGAATTAGATACTAATCAAACCCCAAGCATGACAAGAGAAAAAAAATTGGAATCGAAACCTAAGTTAAGCATTACCTTCTCCAGAAAGGGCCACTCGACTCGGTCATAAGCCTTACTTATATCCAATTTCACCGTCATGTGGCACCGCTTCCCTATTATTTTATTTTTTAAACAATGATTAACTTCAAAGGCCACCAGGATATTATCCGTGATAAGGCGACCTGGAGCAAAAGGGGATTGTGACAGAGAAATAATATTCGACAAAAAAGGCTTAAGTCGGTTAGCAACTGCTTTTGAAGCGATCTTGAAGCACACGTTGCTAAGGTTGATAGGACAAAATTGGGTCATCAAATCAGGGTTAGGACATTTCAGAATAAGAACAATATGTGTAAAATTAACAAACATATCAAGAACACGATTATTAAGAAAAGAAAGCACAAAACGAGTCACATCAACCCCAACAATATGCCAAAACTTTTGATAGAAAAACAACAGAAAAACCACCAGGTCCCGGGGATTTAAAAGGATACATATCTTTGAGTGCTCTTTGTACCTCGTCCGATGTAATTGGTTGGAGTAACTTTCGTTCATCTCCGGGCTAACTCGCACATCCACGTCTTGCAGCACGTCCTTAATAGCTGCCTCTGACGGATCCGTGGACCGAAAAATAGAAGTGAGATAATCCCTCGCAAATTGGTCTATCTCTTCCAGGTTTGTTCGCACGGTACCCCCTTCGTCCCGTAATCCCTTAATTTCATTCTTTTCTCGACACTCACTAGCCCTTCTATTAAAATATGATGTATTTGTATCCCCTTCTTGCAACCACTGAACTTTGGCCCTTTGCTTCCAATATATTTCCTCGACTCTAAATATTCCTCAAGTTGCTTACCGAGTCGAATCTCCTCTGCCTTCGATGAAGGTGTAATAACCCATGTCGAAGTCGAGAATGTTCTTATGCAAATTCTCAATCCGCCGTTTCATATCCACCCCGTCGACTTTATTCCACTTGACTAGCCCGACTTGACGACCCTCCAAATTTTCTTTCATCTCTCGGTCGCCCAGTTCTTACCAACATTGCGCAACCACAGTTTCACATTCGGTCTTCATAAGCCACGAGTCCTCGAACCGAAAGCAATTATATTTTCTTATTCTCTCATGTTGACCCATATTTGGAACCAATAAAGCATGGTGATCCGATCTCAACGTCGTAACATATTCAACCCGAGCAAGAGGAAATCGCACCTGTCATGCCGTATCTGCACATGCCTGATCAAATCTTTCTCAAACCGTGTGGAGAGTCGGCCTTCTACTGCACCACATGAATCGGGGACCAATAAAACGAGCTCGCTAAGTCCAGTATCCACAAGAGTATCACAAAAGTTAAGAATAAGCCAATTCGCCCATCGTGGACCGCCTTATTTATCCTCATGACACAAAATTTCATTGTAATCTCCCACGCAAAGCCATGGTAAAGCGGAAGTACCCAAAAATGCCTCAATAAGTCCCACGTGCGTGACTTTTGAGCACCATCGGGCTCCCTGTAAAATCCAGTAAAGCGCCAATCAAGGTCCGACCCTTGACCCACAACAATCACGCCAATATGATTATCCAACATGCTCAAAAGATGAACCTCCAATACTTTATCCAAGAGTAACGCAAGACCTTCCGAGAGTCCTTTCACTTCGACACAAACACCAAAATAATTAAACTTCCCTTTCAGCTCCTCTATTTTTCTAGTATTGCATTTGGTTTTCGACAAGAAATTAGAGGGGGTGAAAATTGGAAACTAACTGCTGTAGTTCCCGAACTATCCAAGGGTTTCCCAATCCCTGAGTTCCAAGCTAACAAACTCATTGGGAGTGGCGGGACTACTCAGCAGTCGCCGCCAAAAGATTATCAATATCCCGTGAGAGTTCCACAAGTCGGGCCTTTTTGTCTACAACACGTTCAGCCCCTTCCTCCTCGTTGAACAAGCGTTTCTGTCCTACCATGTTCTCATGAACACCCGTGTTACCACTAGTAATGCCTTCGCGTCTCACAATTCACACCCCATTACTTTTCTGCTGATTTGTAACATTTACCCGTGTTGCAACAGCCGTAGTCACATCTAACGAAGCATGTATATCCCGCCCAACACGAAAATGCCCATCCAAGTCCCTCAAAAGTCGTGTACAAATCTGCTCCACCCCAATAACTTGCATAACTTGCCCTTTGACATGGTGCATATTTTCTAATGTGTGAGGCTCAATCCGTGGTTGATGATGAGCGCGAGGCCACTCTGTAGGGGGTAATGTTGGCTGAATGTACCCTATTTTTTTAGTCATTGATGTTACCTCCCCAGTAGGCTGATTACCATGTCCTCCCGAGGTACGTTCACGTAAGAAGGTTGCCAAGTGCATCCTTTCTGATGACTAGGACACCGCGGTTCTATGTTCTCGCCATGATTGATGACTACGAGTGCGATCTTGTGAAAAGAAGCCATGTCCTCTGCCCCTACCTGCTGTTGAAGAATTTCCTCACCATCCCTTATTTGTGAAACGCTGCCCCGCAAAATTCCCCGGTCGATTTATATTTTCTTACAACCAATCTCCATATGGTAACTGTGATTCATCTTCATATTCAGTATTGTATTTTTCCTCACAATCCGCCATAATATGACCAAGCATCCCGCAGAGATAACAAAAAATTGAAAGGCGTTCATACTTAAAAGACACAATTATCTCTTGTCTCTCCTTTCCCCGAACTTTCATAAACCGAAGGAGTGGCCGCGTTACATTAATCTTAACACAAATACACATACCCCAAGATTACACAAGATCAACATCTTCCATTATATACCATATTTCCAATAGCATGTGTTGTCGCAGACGTTTGACGAACTGGAATATCATAGATGCGAACAAAGAAACTGCAATAATCCAAGTTCGTGTCTGTCGGGTTCTCATTCTTATGAACATTCGCCAACACAAGAACATTTTTATCGAAGGACCGGGGGCAGTCCTTGAGAGCTATATTTTTGTCGATTTTGTGATAGAACTGGAATAGAAATATGTCCTCATTAATCCGTGTGATGTCAATTCCTCTACAGCCTTAAGTAGCCTCTTGAACATCGTGCAAAATGAGATGAAGTTCGCTGCCTTTCCCGAAATCAGCCTACCCACAACTACCAACTCTGAAGCTTCATTATTTTTTTCCCATATAGCATCATGAAGAAGAAAACCTCCCCCCCCCCCCCCACCTTCGCCATCCTTAAGAGCTAGACCCTTGCGCAGCAAGTTACAAGCTTCGTCCATGATTGCCCAAAACCAGCATGTTGTCGACGTGTTACGAAGAGTATCATCCGAGTTAGTCGAGAGATGCAGCCAATTCCCTACGCGAAACTCACATACACCGGAAAAAGAAAACAAAGAAAAAACAAAAATTAGTTCATAATCAAAACTCTAACACCTGATGATCGCACAAGAGAATGGAAATAGAAAACACGAAATCCAAAAAATCAAAACCCTCCCCAAAACCCTAGTGATTCGTGATAACGGAAGAGGATTGGAATTGGAGTAGGAATTAGGTGACAATGTCACTGAAATTGTCGATGATGGCGTGCCGAGATTGAAGAAGACCTTGCCCGAGAAGATTTTTGCCCTAAAAGTTAGGGATCGATTGCTCATGATATATAATCTGCTGGGAGTTTTAACGTTTTGGTCCCCTAAGTTGGCTCAACCGCGATTTTGATCCCATAAGTTGGCGGACAGCGATTTTGGTCCCATAAGTTGGCTTACGGACTCGATTTTGGTCCCTCGGTTAACATTTTTAAATTTCTATCCGTTAAAAGCTTACGTGGCGTCAATTGACCGCATGTGTGGCAATTTTGACCTGAATTTAGGACCCACCTACACACATGGCACACATGTGACAAAAATTGCTTCTCTATTGTAATTTAATAATTTCAGTGGAAGGATACTGGTAAGAATTGTGTTCTATTCGAGTTAGAACTGACTCCAACAATTAAATTAAGGAAAGTGATTAGCTAAACAATTAATAAAAATTTCAATAGTTTTTGTCTCCTTTCACGTGAATACAGATGACTTATTTATAGTCAAAGATTACAACTACTTCCTATCATATCTCATAAAATCTGATCTCCACTAACAGCTAAATAAATAACGGCTAGAATTATGAAAAGAAGATAAACATAATTAATTATATCTTAATGAAATCTATACTACATAATCCGATGCCCAATATAGGGCTTTAATTATCCGGCTGGGCTTGGAAGTGCTGAGGCCCATATCATTGCCCTCCTCTTGAAGAGGGCCCTTGTCCACAGGGCCCAATGAGTCAGCCCTCTTGGGAGAAGCTTCCTGAATGCTGGTGGGTATATAAGCTGAATTAGAATTGTGATAGTCATTAGGGCAAGAATCCACAATTTGTGGCCGTGACAATAAAGTAGAGGTACCCTCCTGAAAACTTGTATCTTTCACTAGATCTGGAAATTTTGTTTTACTTCTTCAAAGTTTACCCAAGTTGCCTCTTCAATCGATGAGTCCTTCCATAAAACTAAAACTTCCTTCACCTTGTGGCCTTTCTTCCAAAGAATGCGACTGTCGAGCACGGAGTCTGGTGTCGAAATGAGTTGTCCGTTGTCATTCGAAGGTGGTAGTGGCGACGGAGTTGTTGATGGCGTGCCGGTGCAAGGGCGGAGTAAGGACACGTGGAAGACACGATGGATCTTTGAGTCAGCGGGTAGATTGAGTTCGTATGCGACCGAGCCGATTCACCGGAGAATCTTGTACGGGCCATAAAATCGGCGAGAAAGCTAATGAAATGCAATTTGTCGGATGGAGAGTTGTCGGTGTCACCGAAGTCTCAGGTAAACCAGGTCGCATTCGTTGAATACAATATTCGTTCGCTTAGCATTATGACTGGAAATCATTCTCTGTTGAGCCCTTTGCATGTTAGATTTAATTTGCTGTAAAATTTGATTTCTGTGCATTAATGTTGTGTCGATTGTGGCGTTGTTGGAATCTCCTTGTGTATAGATGTGTGATAGTATTAGCTTCCTGCCGAAAATAACTTCATATGGCGATGTGTTGATAGCTGAATGTTTTGATGTGTTGTACCATAGTTGTGCAAGTGGTAAGTAGCGGGTCCATTGTTGTGGTTCGTCCATTGTATAACATCGTAAATAACATTTCAGGGATCGATTAACCACTTCAGTTTAGCCGTCGGATTCCGGATGATAGGCCGAGTTGTAGTTTAAAGAGGTGCCTAACCTGTGAAACAATTCTTTCCAAAACTTGCTTAGAAAAATTGGGTCTCTATCTGACACAATAGAACAAGGTAAACAATGTAAACTATAGATGTCAGTTAAGAAAATTGAAGCAAGATAAGCAGCATTAAATTTTGTAGGTAAGGCAATGAAGTGACTAAATTTACTTAACCTGTCCACCATTACCCATATAACTGTTTTCCCGTTTGAACATGGCAGATGCGTGATGAAATCCATTGTGATATGTGTCCAAACTTGTTTTGGAACTGGTAGTGGGTTGAGTAGACCAAAAGGTTTGGTAGTTAAGTATTTTTGTTGCTGACAAACTTGGCATTCCTTGACATATTGCGTGACTGGATCTTTGAGTTTAGGCCAGTAAAAGGTCGATGAAATGCATGCTAATGTCCCTTTGATGCCTGAATGTCCACCGATTGGTGATGTATGAAATTCATGCAATATTTGTGGTTGTAGTGCACATTGAAGTGGAACAAAAAGCTTATTCTTGTAGAATAGTAACCCCTCTTTGAGATGAAAATGCCCACGTGTATCCTGTTGTTGCACATTGTTTTTGATCACTTCTTGTCCATGCGAGGGTGCAAAAAAGAGGCGAAGGGCTTCCACAAGTGGACTTTGAGGAACGGTGACAGCAAGATAATAAGGGGAGTCGACACGGGAGAGGGCATCTGCCACGACGTTATCATGACCAGGTTTGTACTTTACCTCGTAATCATACCCAATCAGTTTCACCATCCATTTTTGTTGTGCCGGAGTATGAATAGCTTGAGTTAAAATGTGACGTAAACTTTGTTGGTCGGTATAGATCACAAATTTTCTGCCAAGTAAGTAGTGGCACCATATTTTTACAGCTTCAACTAAGCCATAAAGTTCTTTATTGTAGGCCGAGTCAACGCTCATTTGCGGGGACATTTTCTTGCTGAAAAATGCCAAAGGTACCTGTTCTTGGGAGAGAACAACGCCAACAGTGATGGCGGAGGCGTCAGTCGTCAACTCAAAGACTTTGTGAAAATCTGGGAGACATAAATTAGGCAGTGCTTGCATTTTTAATTTGAGTTGCTCAAAGGCCTGTTGGGCTACTGTATCCCATGTAAAATTGTTCGTCTTTAATAAATTGGTGAGGGGAGCGGCGAGAGTAGCATAGTGACGAACAAACCTGCGATAGTATCCTGTTAACCCCAAAAATCCCCGTAGGGCCGTTAGTGACGTGGGCGCAGGCCAATTAACCATCGCGATAACCTTATCTGGATCAACTGATATGCCTGTCGAACTAATAATGTGACCAAGATAATGAACAGTGGGGGTGGCAAAAATGCATTTGGATAATTTTGCGTAATACTGGTTAGAATGTAAAAGCTGAAAAACCAGACGTAAATGATTTTCATGATCTGAAATATTACGGCTGTAAACCGGAATATCATCAAAAAAAACCAAAACAAACTTACGCAAATACTCACGAAAAAGGTCGTTCATAGCCGCCTGGAATGTTGATGGTGCATTAGTTAAGCCAAAAGGCATAACAACAAATTCGTAATGGCCATCACATGTACGAAACGCTGTCTTATAGATGTCTCGTGGTGCCACTCGGATTTGATGATAACCTGACCTTAAATCAAGCTTAGTAAAAATAGTTGCACCATGCAATTCATCAAGCAATTCGTCAACAGTAGGAATAGGGAATTTATCCTTTACAGTGATTGCATTTAAACCTCGGTAATCAACACAAAAACGCCAAGTACCATCTTTTTTTCCGACTAATAAAACTGGTGAAGAAAAAGAACTTGTACTAGGCCGAATTATACCTGAAGCAAGCAATTCTTTAATTAAATTAGTCATGATTTCTTTTTGAAAATGGGGATAGCGGTAGGGGCGGGATTTCACCGGTGTGGAATCTCGTGCTAAGTGAATATGGTGATCGTGGATGCGGTTGGGGGGGGGGGAGGGTTTTGGGTTCTTCAAAAATAGTTTTAGATTGAGTGACCAGATTTGAAATTGAAGATGGACAACTGGGGTTTTCAGACTTAGACAAAGTGCCAGCATCAAAAGATAGCATATGTAACGAAGCAACTGAATTTGAACGAATTAAATGTTTAACCTGTGCGGGAGATGCAGACCCCACAAATGTGGAGCCTTTCAATGTAATTAGTTTGCCATCTTTGTAAAATGTTAACTAAGGCACTGAGTAGTTCCCGAAAAAATCACCGATCGTTGCAATCCAAGCACACCCGAGCACGACATCAGCCCCTTAAATAGGTAGTACTAATAATGGTACCTGAAATGTGGCATCGTCGAGGACGAGATATGTAGAGGACAGACCATCACATTGTAAAAAGGAGTGTTTCCCACCATCACATTGATGGGCTGAGAGGCGACGATGGGTATCTCTAGATGCTCGGCGATTCGAGGTTGTACAATATTGTGGGTACTACCTGTATCAATTAAAACTGTGACATGTTTACCTTTAATATAACCCACGATGCGGAGAGTTTGGGGAGAGAAAAGACCCATATAGGCAGCCATTGATAAATGATAAGGGCCCTCTTTAGGATTTGGTGTACTCAGTTGATGATACGAATCCTCATAAGGAAGAGTTGAGTCTGGATCGTCTAAGGTATCCGCACCAGGTTGTGAGTCGTCATCAGCCATTAAAATTAAAAATTGTGGTGTTTTGCATTTGTGATTTTGGCCAAATTTTTCGTCGCAATTAAAGCATAAACCTTTAAGGCGGCGATCTTGCATTTCGGCTGGACTTAGGCGTCTAATAGGCAATTGAGTGCGAGTGGTGGTGGTCGGTGACATATGGGTGTTTGGGAGTAGGGGGTTTGGTGTGCTTTGAGTGCGAGGAAAAGTGTATCGGGAACGTGTATCACGATTTTTTTGTTCAAGCAGTTTTGCTTGGCCGATAGCTTGATGGAGAGTGCGAGGTTTGAACACAGCGAGCTCCGCTCGTAAGTCGGGTGTTAGACCTGAAATAAAACAATTCAAGTAAGCATCATGACTTAAACCAGTAACGAAATTAGAAAGTTGCTCAAACTCTTTTTGATAATCCATCACGGAGCCAACTTGGCGCAATTTGAAAAGTGCCGCTTGGTGATTTTCATAAGACGAAGGCCCAAATCGCAGCAGTAAATCTTGAAGAAATACATCCCAAGATCCGAGCATATTATTATTGGATAGCCAGTTAAACCAACTTAGCGCGGTGCCATGCATATAAAATGAGACATGTGAGATGCGTTGATCAGGATGAATATTATAGATTTTAAAAAAATGTTGAGCTTGAGACACCCAGTCCATGGGATTAGTGCCATCGAAAGTAGCAAGATTCAATTGGGGTGGCTTGGGTAAATTTTCGACATTCGGAATGAAAAGTGGGTTGAAGCTTTGTGACTGTGAGGGGCTGCCAACGTGGTAGTGTGGCGGTGCTGGTGGTTGCGGTGGAATGGTATGATGTGGAGGTTGTGACAAGTTACCAATGTGGTGTGGTTGCGGTGGTGGTGGTGGTGGAACGACATGATTTTGGAGGGCAAGCTGGTTGGTATGTTCACACATAGCTCTCATGTCCGCTAACATGCCAAGCATAGTGTTGAATTTTTATTCGGTTTGTGCCGCTTGGGATTCCAAGGCCGAAATTGTCGCTTGCATGGCAATGATGGGCTCCGCGGTAGCGGATTCGTCATCAACAATTGTCGAGGACGAAGCGGGCTGAGTGGAAGTGAGTTTCGTGTTTTTCGGGGCCATGGTTGAAAGCAATAAAAGCACCAAAATTGGTAAGAATTGTGTTCTATTCGAGTTAGAACTGACTCCAACAATTAAATTAAGGAAAATGATTAGCTAAACAATTAATAAAAATTTCAATAGTTTTTGTCTCCTTTCACGTGAATACAGATGACTTATTTATAGTCAAAGATTGCAACTACTTCCTATCACATCTCATAAAATCTGATCTCCACTAACAGCTAAATAAATAACGGCTAGAATTATGAAAAGAAGATAAACATAATTAATTATATCTTAATGAAATCTATACTACATAATCTGATGCCCAATATGGGACTTTAATTATCCGGCTGGGCTTGGAAGTGCTGAGGCCTATATCAGATACCAAGCGCATTTGGCAGGTTGACGAAGCTTCGTGCTTTGTATTTAGGGGTAAACGAATTTCATGGTATGTGTATGTAGTTTTTCCTTTACTAAGCTGAGATGAATGAACGAAAAAGTCATTACGAAACGATCACCTCCTAATCTTTAGCTATTACTTCAACTCGATAAAAGAAGTTAAGGATTTGTATTATATGTAACAGCCAAAAGAACTCCCATGTGATGTGATTAGAAAAAGAGGTGAGAAACTCCCCCGTTTGTCCACATTCTGTGCCTTTATCATACAAATGTTATCAGCTCAAAAAAATGTTTGAAAGAAAAACAAACAAGTTTGAGAGGAAGTCGTGATAATTCAACCATGTTATTTTATAACAATCTCTAACAGAAGAAGATAGCTAAAATGATGATCGTTGCTGAATGTGATGCCTTTTTTTCAGGAGGAATTCCATCAGAGCTTCAGAATCTCTCCCGTTTAGAGATACTGGACATCAGAGGAGCCTCTCTAACTGATCTGATACCATCATTTATATTCAACATGTCGACTTTGAGACGGATCACTTTCTTCAACAACAGTCTATCTGGAAATCTTCCAGCTGGAGTGTATAATAATGTTCCGAACCTTGAAGTTTTGGAACTTGATTCCAATCACCTAACTAGCCAGATCTTGGAAAAACTAATAGAATGCAGAAGTCTTTATACGATATCAGTGTCGGATAACCAATTCAAACAGGCTCTTAATCTTGAGGACATTACCATTTTTGGCAATGGCTTATCAGGCTCCATCCCACCTTCCATCTTCAACATATCAACACTGATTACGATGGAGCTTTCAACCAATCACTTCACCGGAGAACTTCCTTCAACCATGGGGCTTTCACTTCCAAATCTTATGGAGCTTTATATGTACGGCAACAAATTCAGTTGAGCAATTCCAAGTTTTATAGCCAATGCTTCTAAGCTTACGATATTAGAAATGAGTTACAACTCTTTTACGGGCTCAATACCGGACCTTGGTAACTTAAGACTTTTATGGTCCCTTACGCTTATGTGGAATAAGTTTACTGGGGGTCTAAGTTTTTTGACTTCTTTAACAAGTTGCCGAAATTTGGAGTATGTAGTAGTATCAGGAAATCAGCCAGACGGTATGCTCCCAGCTTCAATTGGAAATTTCTCTAATTCTCTACAGGTCTTCAGAGCATCTAGTTGTAGAATTGGAGGGCCTATTCCGGTTGAGATGGGAAAGTTGGCGAATCTACGGGATTTATATGTCAATTATAATATGTTGATTGGAAAAATTCCAAGAATAGTAGGGAAACTAAGGAACCTCGTACGTATCTATCTTGAGCATAATAAGCTCGAAGGATACATTCCCAATGATCTTTGTCAACTAATCCATTTGGGGGAATTACACTTGAGTAGCAATATGCTATGTGGATCAATTCCTGCATGCTTCGGTGAACTCAAATCATTGAGAGGACTTTACTTAGACACCAACATTTTAGAATCTTACATACCCTCTAATTTATGGACACTCGATGGCCTCTTGAACCTAAATTTGTCGTCAAACATGTTAAATGGCACTCTTTCACCTGAGATTCGAAACTTAAAAGCTATCACACAACTAGGTTTATCATGGAATCGGTTCTTAGGTGAGGTCCCGAGTTCTATTGATGTTGCACAGTCATTAATCTACTTAACTTTGGCGCACAACACGTTTGAGGGATCCATTCCTCAGTCTCTTGGGAACATGAAAGGCTTGGAAACCTTGGATCTTTCATTTAATAACTTTTCTGGAGTTATACCAAAGTCTTTAGAGGGGCTCAACTATCTGCAATACTTTAATGTATCTTACAACAAACTGGAGGAACCGATTCCCACAGGAAGAAAGTTTTCCAACTTCACAACACAATCATTTCTCGAGAATCGTGGTCTTTGTGGTGCACCCAATCTGCAAGTTCCACCGTATGACAAAACGACTTCAAAACACGCTCTTTCACTCTGGAAATATATTGTGCCCTCTTGTGTGGCATCTGTCATTGTGATCGCTGCGTTAGTTCTGCTAGTGGGCAAAAGGAAACTGAGTCCAGAGGTAGACAACTGTGCAATTGTGTTACTTCATTCACGGACCGGATGTTATTATTTCGAACTTCTACGAGTAGGGGCCATCTCAGAAATGAAAAAAGATGGAAGGGTCTCTGAAACCATAGACGAGTCTGAACTTGCGTTAAAAAAAGGGGTAGACTCGAAGAATGTAGCATCTGCAGAGATTATATAGCGTTGAAGATCAGGTGAAAAACATCGATACCCTTTCTGGTTGCGAGGATAACCTAGGAAGACACATTTTAGAGAATGAGCAGATAACTTATCCTTCCCCGGAGTGAGGTCATGTGCAAAACACGTACAATGAAAAACGCAGAGAGGGACAGAATAATGATCTTGACTCGGATACAAAATGGAATGAGGTACTTGATTTTGGAGTATAGAAGATGGCATTCGGTTAATTAAATAACACGAAGTAAGAACTACATTCCCCCAAAATCGAAGTGGAACATTCATATGTATAAGTAGAGTGCGTGTTGTTTCTATGAAGTGTCTATTCTTTCGTTCGGCTATCCCGTTCTGTTGTGGGGGTGGGAGCATGATGTTTCGTGTAAGATAACCTGAGACTTCATAAAATTTTGAAAAGATGTAGAAAGATATTCACGAGCATTATCACCACGCAAAATTTGTATAGAAGTATGAAATTGAGCACGAACTTTAGCCACAAAATTTTGAAATATAGAGAAAACTTCAGATCTATTTTTCATCAAAAAAAGCCACGTGCAACGTGAATAATTGCCGTCAATAAAAGTTACAAAATATCGATATCCCAAAGTTGAAACAACACGACTTGGACCCCAAATATCAGAATGAATAAGAGAAAAAGGAGAATCGACTCTACTAGTTGCTTTTCGAGGAAAACTACTACGTAAATGCTTTCTTAACTGACATGACTCACAATCTAAAGAAGATAACTTTGATAAAGAAGAAACATGTTCTTAAGTTTATTTAGACTTGGGTGACCTAACCGACTATGGATGACAGATGGTGCTTCAGTTGCAGAGCATGCTATTGTTGCCGGTGACAGATGGTAAAGACCTTGAGATTCATGCCCTGTGCCAATCGTCTGTCCCGTACTTCGATCCTGCATATGAACGAACTTGTCATCAAAGGTAACTGAACAGTTAAGAGGACGACATAACCAATAAACGGATACTAAGTTGAAAGGAGAGCTTGGTAAGTACAACACAGAATCAAGGGGTAAAGAGGGAAGAGGATTAGCGTGGCCAACTCCTTTGGCCTGAGATCGTGAACCATTTGCTAATGTAATAGATGGTAGGTGTCCAATATTTGTAAACGAAGAAAAAAGTTCTTTATTACCAGAGATATGATTTGTGGCACCAGAATCAAGGACCCATGGTCCAAGTGATGGAGATTTTGAGGCACAAGCTACAACATTCTCCGTGTGAGCAATGGAGGCACTGGTGGATCGTTTGGATGCTAACCACTTTAGAAAGTCTTCATAATTTGGTTCTCTTGCCATCAAGCTTGAATAATTGCCCGATTGGGCTGCAGGGGTTGTGTAATCGGAAGCAACGTTCACTGGAGAGGGACGACCATGCAAGGAGTAACAACGGTCTA
This sequence comes from Linaria vulgaris, assembly GCA_948329865.1. NCBI lineage: Eukaryota > Viridiplantae > Streptophyta > Magnoliopsida > Lamiales > Plantaginaceae > Linaria > Linaria vulgaris. The sequence continues at coordinate 4,388,371 of OX415249.1, read as the reverse complement.
TGGTGTGTCCAATCCTATTGCAGTGAGTGCATTGAGGACGAGATCTATTATTGTTGTGACCACCACGACCTCCTCGTCCTCCTCGTACACTATATTGAGAAGCTAAGACAGAAGAGTTAGATGTTGACACATCAATAACAGGTAGCTGATGAGGCACTCGCAAGAGGCGAGAAAATGCTTGTGATAATGTCGGGACTGATGGACTTGCAAGGATTTGATCACCAATTGCGCTAAATTCTGATGGAAGACCAAAGAGTGCCAACAACATAAAGGAAGTTTCTCGCTGCGATAACTCATCATGTGGTGTGTTAGCAGGGGGAAGCAATTCGTTGAAATCTGCCAAGAGTCCTTGCATCCTGCCGAGATAAGATGTCATAGGCATATCCAATTTTTTTGGGCCTACAAGGTTCATTACATCCGAACAGACTGAATACATGTGAGAAATATCATTTGTGTAGAGGGCCTTAGCTTGTCCCCAAACTCTAAAACAAGTCATATAAGAACGAAAGATTTGTTTTAGGGAGGGATCAATAGTTTGCCATAACATGCTACATAGTTGTGCATCTATCTTTTCCCATTTAGATTCATCATCAGTGATATTTTCAGCATGTTGAATTAAATGATCTTTGTAACCTTGACCCATAAACCATAATTCAACGTCCGCAACCCAAGTAGAATAGTTTGAACCATTTAACTTTTCGCTAGTAATCAAAGTAGAACCAAAAATAGTTGGAACGATCATACCAGCAGTAGGAGGAGGAGTAACTTTATCCGACATCGTTGAAATGGGGAAGGACAATCTGCAAATAAATATTTTTCTTTCTTTTTTTTCTTTTAAAGTCTACTGGACCAGAACAGAATATAGCTGAAATAATGGACCAGGGTCAAAGAAGTTGACCAAAATATAATATAATATATAGATATGTAATATTATAATAGGCTAGTAATATTATAATAGACTTGTACAGACTGGAAAGATTGAAAAACAAAGGAATGACGGTGACGGTGTGTGTATTGTACTGTGCGTGACAAAACAGGAGCGTCGCGGTGGAATTGAATTAGAAGCGCGGCGGAATCGAGTTCAGTCCTGAACTGTATAGCAACGGAAATTTATTTAGGTGTGTTTTAGGGTGAGGTTGTCGCCGAAAAGAAAGCACGGCGGCGCGAGGGGTTGGGTGAACTGCCGGAGAAGAAACGCGGTAGAAATAAGAGTGCGACTGAACTGGAACAGTCGCTGAAAAAAAATTATAATTTTTGGATCAGAAAATTCTTTGCCTCGATACCATGATAAAGTAAAGAGGATTTGTGTGAATGGCTTAATTATTCAGCCATGAATTGTATTGAATTTATAGAGTACAAAATGATACAAGAAAGGTAAGATTACACTAATTATACAAATTGATCTACAAACCCTAATTGATCCTCTAACTAATCTAATTACATAAATCATGGATGTAATCACACTATCTAAGAAAGGATAGTATTTTACAATAATATCTATCTTGAGCATAATAAGCTCGTAGGATACATTCCTAATGATCTTTGCCAACTAACCCATTTGGGGGAATTACACTTGAGTAGCAATATGCTCCTTGGATCAATTTCTGCATGCTTCGGTGAACTCAAATCATTGAGGGGACTTTACTTAGACACCAACAGTTTAGAATCTTACATACCCTCTAATTTATGGACCCTTGATGGCCTCTTGAACCTAAATTTGTCGTCAAACATGTTAAATGGCACTCTTTCACCTGAGATTCTAAACTTAAAAGCTATCACACAACTAGGCTTATCATGGAATCAGCTTACAGGTGAGATCCCGAGTTCTATTGACGCTGCGCAGTCATTGATTTATTTATCTTTGGCGCACAACACGTTTGTGGGATCCATTCCTCAGTCTCTGGGGAACCTGAAAGGCTTGGAAACCTTGGACCTTTGGTTTAATAACTTTTCTGGAGTTATACCAAAGTCTTTAGAGGGGCTCAACTATCTGCAAAACTTTAATGTGTCCTACAACAAACTACAGGGACCAATTCCCACGGGAGGAAATTTCTCCAACTTCACAGCACAATCATTTCTCAAGAACCGTGGTCTTTGCGGTGCACTTAATCTGCAAGTTCCACTGTGTGACAAATAAAGTTCGAGACGTGTTCTCTCAGTCGGGAAATATATTGTACCCTCTTGTGTGGCAGCTGTCATTGTGGTCTCTGCGTGTCTTATGCTAGTGGTAAGACGGAAACCGAATCCAGAGGTACACAACATTGAAGTTTCCTCGAGAGGATGTTCATATTTAGAACTTTCATGGGCAACAGAAAACTTTAGCAACAGCAACGCACTTGGAAATGGAAGTTTCGGTTCAGTATTCAAAGGAACATTATCCAATGGATTGACTGTTGTAGTCAAAGTTTTCAACATGAAGTCAGAAAGAGTAAACAAGAGTTTGTAATACCGAAGTGGAAGTGCTAAGAAACATTCGCCACATGAACTTAGTTAAAACCATTGGTTGTTGTAGTAATGAATATTTCAAAGCTTTGGTCTTGGAGTACATGCCGAATGGGAGCCTGGAGTTATGGTTACACTCAAACCAACATCACTTGGATATGTTACAAAGACTCGATATAGCAAAAGATGTTGCCTTAGCCATAGAATATCTTCACCTTGGCCACACTTTTCCTATTGTTCATTGTGATTTGAAGCCGAGTAATGTCCTGTTAGATAAAGATATGAGTGTCCGTGTAAGCGATTTTGGTATTTCCAAACTCTTTGACGGGGGTGAGGTAATGGCTCAAACAACGACCCTCGCGACAATTGGATATATGGCACCAGGTAATAATTCTCACTTCAAAAACATCAGCTTTGCAAACTCTTAGTTCAGTTTCTAGATTTAAACACACTTCTTTTTCTCGACTAACTCTGTTATTGTAGAATATGGAGCTCAGGGGATAGTATCCACAAGTGGTGATGTCTACAGCTTCGGTGTAATGCTTCTTGAAATAATTACAAGTAAGAGGTCAACATATGAAATGTTCGACGAGGAAAAGAGCTTGGTTAGTTGGGTGAGCCAGCATTTACGTAAAAATATGATTCTTGAAGTTGTGGACAGCAACTTGCTTGGCAGAGAAGAGGAGCATTTCTTCGATAAGGAACAATGTGTGTTGTCGATTCTAGTTTTGGCCATGGAATGTTTAGCAATATCTCCCTCAGACAGAATTACCATAAAGGTTATTGTGTCTGAGCTAGAAAAGATTAGAACTAAGTTCCGGGCGCAGCTAAGTAAGCAAGGTCGAAAAAAGATTGAGAAAAACAACCGTTCACCACCCCTGCTCGATCCTGTGGAAGGATTCATCGAAACTTCAAGGATAAGAAACTTTTCTTAAAAATTGGATGGATTCGGATTCTTATACAGACACGAGGAATGTAAATCTAAAAGAAAGAATCCAACGAAGTTATCTTTGTATGTTCTTCAAATTCAGTCGATGTCGTTATGAACTTAACAATGTCCCTCCACAAAATTTAACAGTTGTAATATACTTCTTTATTACCAAGAAAATGTTAGGAACTTGTTTGATATCTATACTATTATATAAAGAAAGGCAAACTGTGACACCAAACTTTTGATTTCCGGTTTTAGCCTTATAATTTTATTGTTAGCACAATAGTTTAATTATTGAGTTCCTAATTTAGCCTTATAATTTAAGTAGAATCAATAACTATAGTAATTATTGTGATTGGATATTTAGTTTTCCAAAATTTAAAACTTTCTATATAAAGTCTCTATCCTTATTTATTTAATCTTTACTTATTCAAATTATTCTTTTACCATATAAATTAAAATAAATTCTTAATCACGCGGAGACCGCGTGCCAGCGTTTCTAGTGTTATAAAAGAGAAGCTTAACTAATTTACCAAAAAAAAAAAAAAAAACACTTAAACTAACAGTACCAAGATGATGAAACGCAACAAAAAGAACTAAGGTACAGAATGAAACAAATAGTGAAATAACAAATGTCAAATTTACTTTCCTTTTCTAGCAACAACTTGTCAACTTCTAAGAGACAACTAATCCAAAAAAAACTTGCTTTAAATAATGAATAAATAATTATAAAACAATACTAATAATAGTTTATGAATAATTTAACTTACTAGCATGACGACTGTTGAAAGAAGTTGACTACCAGCCGGCAGCCGGCTCTTGTATACAAACAAGTTGAAGTACTTAAAAGATAGAGTGTTGCATAATGCTGCAGTATAATTCAATAGTTCACGACGACTTAATCTTAATTAAATATACATTCCTAAACATATAGCAGCATTGTCTTATCATTTATTTTTTTCTTTTTGTAACCTTCTCTTAGATTGTCATAGAGTGATGGATTATAAGCCTTTCTGCTCCATGAGAGTTTTACTTGTATCACTCATCTGCATTAATATTATTACTACATCCTCAGCAATATCAAACTCCACCACAGATTAAGATTCACTTTTTGCATTTAGAGTTAAAATTACCTCAGACCCTTTACAGATCCTGTCCAAAAACTGGACTACAAACACTTCCATTTACAACTGGATTGGTGTTTATTGCAGCAGCACAAATCCTCAGAGAGTGACATCACTAGACTTTTCCGGTTTTCGATTTGAAGGAACCGTTGCTCCGAATCTTGGCAACTTAACATTCCTCACTTCATTAGATCTCAGCTACAACAGTTTCACATGGATCATACCTTATGAACTCTCCCGTTTACGCCGGTTGAAAGTTATAAATGTGGGATTCAACTCCTTTACTGGAGAAATACCATCATGGTTAGGGACGTTACCGGAGCTCGAAAGCGTTCATATGAACGATTACAGCTTCTCTGCAGGAGAAATCCCAGCCGAGATTGGAAATCTTTCTTCCTTGCAGACGTTAGACCTGTCGTATAATCAGATCACAGGTCCACTTCCACATTGGATCTTCAAAATGTCCTCCATTGAAGTTGTTGATCTTACTTCTAACGGACTCTCAGGTAGTCTCCCCATGGATATGTGCGATAATTCTCGAAAACTTAATGGCATTTATCTATCTGAAAATCAACTTGATGGGATCATTCCATCAAATATTTACAAGTGCAGTGAGCTACATGATCTGTCGTTATCGAATAATCATTTCAGTGGAAGGATACGAAACGAAATCTAGAGGTTGACAAAGCTTCAATCTTTGTCTTTAGGGATGAACGACTTCCAGGGTTTGTACGTTTTTCTTCTTACGGAATAAGAAGCTGAGATGATTGAACATAAGCTGCAGAGTCTTTCTGACTTTGGGTTAGATTGAGTTCCACCTTGTCAAAGGCCATGTTTATAACACGACTTTTCTAATTATAAGTTATAACCATGTAATCTCATTAGAACCTTTGTCAGGAGGATTTCCTTCACAGCTACAGAATCTCACACGCTTAAAGACGCTGAGCATCGCAAGCGCCTTTGCTATCTGGTCAAATTCCATTGTTTATCTTCAACATGTCTTCTCTAAAATTGATCGACTTATCCAACAACAGTCTATCGGGAAATCTTCCAGCGGGAGTGTATAACAATCTCCCGAACCTACAATTCTTGAATTTTGCTTCCAATCATCTAACAGGCCAAGTTCTGGAAAAACTATCGGAATGCAAAAGGCTTCGGATGATATATTTGTCACATAATAACTTCACAGGTAGGATACCTAAGGATATTGGGAACCTGACGAGCTTGACGCATCTCAGTTTTTCTTTCAACAATTTAACAGGTAATGCTTTTCATTGCTTCTAATATCATTCTTAGCTTGAATCATCAAAAAAGGGAAGAAAAAATCACCATTAGCTTTAAAACAGATTAATTGTTTCTTGATGAAAACAAGTGAATTACCATCTGAGCTTGGGAATCTCAATATCGTGCAAATCATTGGTCATGACAATGGCTTATCGGGCCCCATCCCACTTTCCATGTTCAACATATCAACACTGATGACAATGGAACTTTCATCCAATCACTCAACGGGGCAGCCTCCTTCAAATATGGGGCATTCACTTCCAAGTCTCACTGGGCTTTCTTTGGGCAGCAACAAACTTCATGGGGTAATTCCTAGTTCCATAAACAATGCTTCTCAGCTTACTATCATAAGTCTGGCGTATAACTCATTTTCTGGGTCAATACCGAATCCTGGTAACTTGAGATTGTTACAACGCCTTTATATTGGCGCAAATAACTTAACAGGAGATCTTCGAATCAAGAACTGAGTTTCTTATCTTCTTTGACATGTTGCCGCAATTTGGAGGACTTCGAAGTATCGCAAAATCAGCTAGACGGTGTACTCCCAGCTTCGATTGGAAATTTATCTGCTTCCTTACAAGGATTCAAAGCCTTTGATTGTGGAATTAGAGGTTCTATTCCATATGAGATCGGAAACTTGACCAACCTGTTGTCAGGGAACATCCCGAGAACAGTTGGGAAATTAAAGAAACTCATATGCGTCTATTTGAGAATAATAAGCTTGAAGGGTACATCCCCAGTGATCTTTGCCAACTAGTCAATTTGGGGGACTTGTACTTAAGTAACAATCTGCTCCGTGGATCTATTCCTGCGTGCTTTGGTGAGCTCAAATCACTCAGAGGACTCTACTTAGATTCCAACAGATTAGAGTCTTATGTACCCCTCGATTTCTGGAACCTCTCTGGTCTCTTGCCCCTAAATTTGTCCTCGAACATGTTAAATGGTTCTGTTCCATCTGAAATTAGAAACTTGAATGATATTACGGAACTAGACTTATCAGGGAATCAGTTCACGGGCAACGTCTTGAACTATATTGACAGTGCAGAATCATTGGTTTACTTGTCGTTGGCGCATAACACGTTCCAAGGATCTATTCCTCAGTCTCTGGGAAACCTGAAAGGCTTGGAAACATTGGATCTTTCTCTTAACAACTTTTCTGGATCTATACCAAAGTCGTTAGAGGGGCTCACTTTTCTGCAAGACTTTGATGTATCTAACAACAGATTAGAAGGACAGATTCCCTCAGGAGGAATTTTCTCAAACTTCACAGCTCAATCATTTCTCAACAACTCTGGCCTTTGTGGGGCATCAAATCTTCAAGTCCCCCTATGCGCTGAAACCAGATCGAAACATGTTCCATCACCTTTGCGATACATTTTACCTTCTTGTGTCGCAGCTGTCATTGTGGTCATGTTAACAGGATGATAATTCACCTGCTTAAATAAAACAATGAACCAATTACTGGAATTACCAAATATATTATGCGACCTAATTCTGCAATACAGGTATCACACCTCTCGGAGCGCATTTCCGACAAAAGCCAACATGAAGAATGCAAGGCTAAGGCAGAATCTCATAAATGAAGGCTCTCGGAACTCATGCTACTGACCAAGAAAAGTAAAGCTCTCGGAAACAGGGCCCCAACGGACAACATTCCCAGAACCTTGACAAAAAAACCTTCCTTGACTATACATTCCAAACACGAAAGCTCTCGGAACACTACTCTCAACGATCAGACTAAAAATCAGAACGTTACTCAATTAACCTCTCTGGACACTCGGAGAAAGAAAAACACCTACCCACGATAGCTCAAAAACCTCTCGGAAACCAACTCACCCCCACCCTCTCGGAAAATACCTTGAAACACTTACTTCAGAATACGCATCTCTCGGAAAAGCATTATCATTAAACGGGAATGCTCCAAACTTGGTCCTCGAAGCTACCATTAGAGACAGCCAAGAAAGTAATCTACCCCGTATCACAAAGAAGACCGAAGCCCTCGGAAAGGATACAGTCAGCACTCAAAGTGAACACGTTATCTTATTGGCTGAATAAACATTGTAACACGTGTAAACATAACCACATGCATAACGACACCTGTAAACACATGCACCATGACACCTGCCCCTATCAAAACCTATATAAAGGAAGATATCAAGGAGAGGGAAGGAGGGGACTGAAAATTGTAAGAAAATCCACTCGGATAAAAGAATGAAGTATAGTCAATAAAAGGAAGGAAAATTCTTGTCATAGCATTTAGCCTTTGAACCACGGGCAAAGGCGTTCCAACCTTAATAAATAATTCAGTTAATAGGAAATAATTCTAAACTCGTTAACAAAATGGCGCCGTCTGTGGGAACTACACAAGATTTGTCTCCAGGGACGTCCAAATTCGAAGGAATTAGCGAGTGCTACAGTATTAACACAGTCACGCACCAAAGATAAGTATTCTTCTCTCACTATTATATGATAAATTAGATTATAATATCTCTGTCAAGAAATCACGACTCATGTAAATACGTGGAAAAGGAACAGAGCCCAGGTAAGTATTTCCGAGAGCGGTCATTCTAGGAAATTTCACCCTCTTATCAAAGGCTTTTCGAAAGTCTAAATAAGTAAAAGAGAAAGGTATGAACAAATCTACTCGGAATGATTCTTTGAAAGGACGTGAAAATATTTACCACTCTAAGCATCAACGACTACCTATGATTCTCTCCTCGAAGATAGAATTATGATTGAGCTGCCCAAAGTATAATAGGCTACGAAGGCGTGCCAGGGGATACTCCTATTTAGGAAAGTATATCCCCCCCAAAATTGCACTGCAAATAGACACGCTATGCTAAGAGTTACTTGGCCAGTAAGAGTGAGAAGTTTTCTCATTTCTGCAAACTCAATCTTAAAAAATTCTACAATAAAAGGAAAGAAACTAAGTAGTCATAATATGCAGAAGAGTTGTGTGATTATAAACACGGAAAAGAAAAAGTTTTGTTCCAAGTAAGAAATGTTTCATTCCAAAATAATACCATTACAAAAAAAAAAAAAAAAAAAAAAAAAGTACCATTACATAAAAAGTGTTCACAAATTAAAAACTACTGAGATTGGAGGGGTTGAACACTTGATGAATCAGGGATTGGTTCCGAAGTAGGGGGGGTAGGAACACCCACTGAAGAAGGAACACCCGAGGAGGTAGCTTGAACTCCAACGTAGAGGGAGTCCGCCGAGGATCGCGGGAGGATAGCAGAAAAAGGCACTCGAGATGGAGAGGAGGAAGTGGGAGGACGTCGAGTACTACTCTTCTGATAGAGGTCGAAGGCCTCTTCCAAAGTTGGCCTTTTCATCTCCGCGATATTAACCACCCGCGGGTCCAAACGGGGGTTAACCTTCTGCCGTACCTGCCCGAAACACTGAAGGAATCCCCACATAGCAGATCCCGCCAAGTACCCCTGGTGTTTACGGAGGTACACATCCCCCACTTGGATAGCAGTCTCCTCTCGGGCCTGCTTAACCGCCGTGTCCACCCTTTGTTGCACCTCCTCAGGAAGAACGCCTCCCGTAGCCGTAGCCTGTGCCAGCTTCGCGTTAAGAATATCCACCTGGCCCAGTGCCTCCGAGAGGTGCTGCTCCAATTCTTTTTGCTTGGTCTCCCAAGCCGTCTTCTCGCCCTCGAGAGAAACTACCCTGTCCTTCAGCACTAGACCAGAAGCTTCCATCTCCTTTACGGAGGAGAGAAGCTGCTTGTTCTCCCCCCTCAGGTCTTGATTGTGCCGCGAGACCTTGGCAAAAGCCACCTCATACTTCCCTACCTTCTCCAGCAGGCTATTCTGTTCTACCTCCAGTTTCCGAGACCTCTCCTCAGCCGCACTCGCCAATTTTTGTAACTTCTCAACCTCGAGTAACAGAAGGGGAAGCATTTTAGGTGCCTAAGAAAGCAAAATAGAAGAATAAAGATCCCGACAAAGGATCTTAAAGTAAATTATTAATTAGATAAAGAACTTACCAGCATGGCCACGTTGTTGACACAAGCCCGGGTAAACTCCCACCCGTCTGCTGGCAAGGAATTGGCGGCAGTGAGGTATCGAGTCACCGTCTCGAGTGCCTCCTGAGCATCTTCGGTGCTAGGCTCTCGTCCTAGAACGGGAGCCTTGGAAGATGAGGGCCTCTCAGAAGATACCACCCCCGCCAATGGAATATGGGTGACTATGGGACTGTCGGATTGGACGGCCGTGAAAGGTCCCGGGGGAGGAGCACTCGCAAGCGGAGGACCCGCAGCCAAAATCTCGTCCAGCAAGCTCATGGTGTCGAATGCTGGAAGGAAAGCAGAGTCGGCAGGAAATGATCCCTCTTCCACACCAAAAAACTCTTCGCCTCCTACAGAATCAGAAAGTTAATATAAATAAAAATACCTTTCTGACTACCTAAAAGCAGTTATCTAAAGCACACTTCTATACTCCAAAATATTTCAAGAACACGTACCTTTCGGAGGGGTCGCCAACAGGGCGTAAGAATCCCCTGATAACTCCGACGACGAGGGTATGCGGATGACGCCAGGAGCTGGTAAGGCCGTCTCCTCTATCCCAACTTCATCTTCACCATCCCCTATGGTAAATCCCCCCTTTGGACCTGCACTGGCAGAGGTCACAGTTAACTCTACTTCCTCGGGGGTATCGGATGTCCCGCTAGACGACCGGGACGTAACCTCCACAGTCTTGGAAGGAGTTCCTCCTTGCTCCCCTTCTGCGACCTCAGCAGTTCCACCCTCTCCTAGGGTAAACTTCTTCTTCTTGCCCACCACAGCCTCACTATCCACCATAAAGGGCTGTAGAACACTCACTATCAAAGAGATCATAAGTTAGATGAAGTGAAAAGAAAAACCAGTAAGATAGTAGATAGGAGGGTAAAAAACTCACCAAACGTATCAAACAACTTCTCGGGAACAGCCAAAGGAGTGTCGATTTTGTCTATCGGAGTGATATACTTTAATCCTGCGGTCCGATAGAGGCGAATAAAGTCCTTTGACTCCTCAAGAGGCTTCGCGGAGAACACCGGTGAAAACACCAGTGTGTCGTCCATTACTCTGTCGGGGAATGTGGGCACCCTCCAGGTCATAGGTATGCCCCACGACCCCACAGCTGGGTTGATGAAGAAGAATTTATTCTTCCACGAGCTATGGGAGGTAACCATACCCTCGGAGATCCTATCATCCTTGTCTCGATGGGTGAAACAGTAAAAAGGACCCCCCCGGGAGATTGCTTCAGCTCGAATACAGCAAAGAACCTATCCCTCGTACACTCGAGACCTCTCACCAGGCACCAGAACACGAACAGAGCCAGTGACGAAAACGAGTTTGGAGCGAGCTGACTCGGACAAAGATTGCAGTAATTAAAGATGTCACAGAAAAAAGGCGGGAAAAAAGTACGTAGCCCCGCCTTTACCTGCGGGTAATACACTGTCAGGTACCCTTCAGGAGGAGCATCACCCCGTTGATGAGCCTCCGGCACCGTTATCTCGATATTACGGCCGGAAACACCAAGCTCCTTAAACAAGTTCTTGATTTCTTTCTCGGTGGCGGTGCTAGCAGTGTTACCCACTTTCTGGGTAACGCGTGGAGCGCCACCTTTCTCAGCCGTCTTCTTCATCCTTTTCGATTTCCCTGCGCCACCACTACCGCTTGCCCCCACCGCCGCAGAACTTCGCTTCCGCGAAGATTGAAACCCTAAACCCGCCGCCCCTCCAGTACCGGAAGCACCCGAAACCAAATTTGTGGTAGATTGCGACGCCATCAAAACAGAATTGAGGAAAGAAAAGATTAGCAGAAAATTGCAGAGAGGAAAAAAGTGCGCCTTGAGAGAATTTGCTTAGTATGCAAGTGAAAGTAATGGGTGAAAAAGAGGGTTTTTAAACCCTACGCCCACTACACGTCTTAAATGACCATTAAGCGTGCCACGCCTCACGATTGAAAATCGTGCGTGATAACACGTCTCCTCGGTTTATGAGAGAATAACGGTTAAAACTCTTCGATTTCTGCACCCAACTTAAAGCGTGGCATTAAAATCTCCACTAACTGCATTTAAGTTGCAGACAATTAAAATTATACCATAAATTATAATTAATGACCCCAAATAAATGACCTACGAGGGTACACTTGGAAAACACGACGAAAAACACTCGGAAAGTATCACGATACTCCTCGCCTTTTTAAAAGCAAAGCCAAGAACGAGGGAATTGTCAAACAAAACATACATGTCACTGACTAGTCAAATGACGAATGTTTACGACACCCCTGAATAGTTCTACGAGGCCTTGTGAACTGTTCCCCGCATACAAGACAAAATCTACGATACTAGATTTCCCCTACCCCTCAAAAGTTTCTAGTACAGTAGCAATAACTAACTGCACTAGAAACTGGGGGGGTTTGTTAACAGGATGATAATTCACCTGCTTAAATAAAACAATGAACCAATTACTGGAATTACCAAATATATTATGCGACCTAATTCTGCAATACAGGTATCACACCTCTCGGAGCGCATTTCCGACAAAAGCCAACATGAAGAATGCAAGGCTAAGGCAGAATCTCATAAATGAAGGCTCTTGGAACTCATGCTACTGACCAAGAAAAGTAAAGCTCTCGGAAACAGGGCCCCAACGGACAACATTCCCAGAACCTTGACAAAAAAACCTTCCTTGACTATACATTCCAAACACGAAAGCTCTCGGAACACTACTCTCAACGATCAGACTAAAAATCAGAACGTTACTCAATTAACCTCTCTGGACACTCGGAGAAAGAAAAACACCTACCCACGATAGCTCAAAAACCTCTCGGAAACCAACTCACCCCCACCCTCTCGGAAAATACCTTGAAACACTTACTTCAGAATACGCATCTCTCGGAAAAGCATTATCATTAAACGGGAATGCTCCAAACTTGGTCCTCGAAGCTACCATTAGAGACAGCCAAGAAAGTAATCTACCCCGTATCACAAAGAAGACCGAAGCCCTCGGAAAGGATACAGTCAGCACTCAAAGTGAACACGTTATCTTATTGGCTGAATAAACATTGTAACACGTGTAAACATAACCACATGCATAACGACACCTGTAAACACATGCACCATGACACCTGCCCCTATCAAAACCTATATAAAGGAAGATATCAAGGAGAGGGAAGGAGGGGACTGAAAATTGTAAGAAAATCCACTCGGATAAAAGAATGAAGTATAGTCAATAAAAGGAAGGAAAATTCTTGTCATAGCATTTAGCCTTTGAACCACGGGCAAAGGCGTTCCAACCTTAATAAATAATTCAGTTAATAGGAAATAATTCTAAACTCGTTAACAGGTCACTTTGATCTTTATGATAGTACAAAAACGGAAACGGAGTCCAGCGCCAGACGCTAATGCAATTTCGTTACTTCCTTCATGGATAGGAGGTTCCAATTTCGAACTCCTACGGGCAACAGAAAACTTCAGTGAGAGCAACATACTTGGAACGGGAAGTTTCAGTTCAGTATTCAAAGGAACATTATCTGATGGACTGATTGTTGCAGTAAAAGTTTTTAACGCGCATTCAGAAAGAGTAAACAAGAGTTTCAATATCGAAGTTGAAGTGGTAAGAAACATTCGCCACAGAAACTTGGTTAAGATCATTGGTTGTTGTAGTAATGAATATTTCAAAGCTCTGGTCTTGGAGTACATGCCTAATGGGAGTTTAGAGAAATGGTTACACTCTGACAAACATTGCCTGAATATGTTACAAAGACTGGATATCGCAATAGATGTTGCATTAGCTTTAGAATATCTGCACACTGGCCATACTTTCCCTATTGTTCATTGCGATCTGAAGCCGAGTAATGTATTGTTAAATGAAGATATGACTGCACATGTTAGCGATTTTGGTATTACTAAACTCTTAGGTGAAGGGGAGTTAATGGTTCAAACAAGAACGCTTGCAACAATTGGGTATATGGCACTAGGTATATCTTCATATGCTTAGTACGAGTTTCAGGTTTGAACATACTCTTTTTACTCTCTGAGTTACTTACTAATGGATATTTTTGTAGAATATGGAACTGAAGGAATAGTATCCACCAGTGGTGATGTCTTCAGCTTTGGTATAATGCTACTTGAAATGTTTACAAGGAAAAGGCCAACATGTGAAATGTTTGACGAGGAAATCAGCTTGAAGAGCTGGGTGAGCCAATCCTTACATCAAAATTCGACTGTTGAAGTTGTGGACACCAATTTATTTGGCAGAGAAGACGCTAATTTCGCTGCTGAGGAACAATGTGTCGTCAGTTTTGGTTTTGGCAATGGAATGTTAAGCGATATCGCCTCCGGACAGAATTGGCATGACGGAAGTTGTGAGGAAGCTAGGAAAGAGCAGAAAGTTCCTACGGAAGCAAAAGCTTTTAAAGATTGAGAATTCAGTTGTTCACCACCTTTGAATCCTTTTTATTAAGCAGTTGATCAACAGTCAAAATATTACCTGATCATTGAAATTTCAACTATCTGGTGAGTTAGAATTACAAAGAAGACCAATGATAATTGAATTATGAAGAATTGCAGGGAAGATAAATCGAGAAAAGAGACCAGGAGTGGGTACTTACTAATTCAATATGAAATGTGTGGTATACAAGCGTACAATCACATAGTCTATTCACAAGCATATATATGAACACTTTGATTGTACAAAGAACGTTTGTAAAGCTTCTGCACCGTCTTCTAACCTTCACCATCTCGCGACCATCATTTCTTCCCAGGCGTCATTTGTAGTATCAGCCTTTGTCTGTCCCATCAGTAACAGTTGCTTCTATTTCTTGCAGAAGCATTATGGACAAAAGAACACGACTTTCTTAAGGAGTTTGTTAAACGAGATGATATCTAGCAACAAAATTTGAATACTTGTAATGCGAGAGCCAATCATGCTCTTGGGTTTCATTCCAGAAAATTATCAACAAGCAATACGACGTAAGAAGTTGGCATCTAATAACAACAGTACAAAACAGAACAGTGTAAGGCAATAGCATAAAGATGCGCGATGTTTAGAGCTTCTCAATTCAACGGCACCAAAATTAGGGAATGATATTACAGTGGAAATCTATATCAGTACGAGTAGTAAGGTAGAAATCGTGTGTTCGACTCACGAGATTCTTATTCAGATGAAACATTATTAGAATTACCACAACGCAAAAACAGAATACCATCCAACCTCTTTTTTCTAACAATGATTAGAGAATACTCGTGTACAATATTACTTAAGATCCCAAAAACCATTACATACTTATATTACTTAAGATCCGGTAAAAAAATGGCTGAAAATACACTGGTGGGGTAAATAGAACAAGTCAACAAAAGATAGGAAGCAAAGTGCTCATAAAAATAGGTTAGGGGGCAACTGGCAAAATTGTCAATGGGTTGGTGGCTTAATGTTTTTATCCCAATAAAAAAATGAGGATAGAAAGCGTGGAAGCAAAATAATAATAAAGAGAAGAAGCAAAAGGATAGTGCTTTAATAAATTAGTACAAAAGGATCATTGCTCATAATATATTCTACTTATTTGTATCACTTTCCAAACTTCAGCTGGGAAATAATTAGTTTGACTACTATACACACGGCAATCGGCATGCATGTTCACACTTCTCACCAACAACTTCCGCTACTGTTTTATATATTGTAATCTTCTTTACAATTAAATAATCTTTTTCTAATTATACGAGTGAATTATTCAAGTTAGTTTTTAAGTATACTCAGCTATATATTTATATATAAATATCATGATCATAATCTTTCTGTATCATGGCTTATAAGTTTATGACAAAACTTGTCTTTAGGAGTCATTAGAGTGATGATGGATAAGTATTCTTTCTTCTCCATATTTCTATTTTTCATCTGCAACATTATTAATACAACATCCTCAGCAATATCAAACTCCACCACAGATCAAGATTCACTTTTTGCATTCAGATCTAAAATTACCTCAGACCCTTTACAGATCTTATCCAGAAACTGGACCACAAACACCTCAATTTGCAACTGGATCGGTGTTCATTGCAGCAACACAAATCCTCATAGAGTAACATCCTTAAACTTTTCGAACTTCGGATTTGAAGGAACTCTTGATCCAAATCTTGGCAACTTAACATTCCTCACTTCATTAGATCTGAGCTCCAACAATTTCACAGGCACCTTACCTTATGAACTCTCCCGCTTGCGCCGGTTAAGAGTTATAAATGTGGGATTCAACTCCTTTACTGGTGAAGTCCCATCATGGTTAGGAACATTATCGGAACTCGAACGCGTTCATATGCCCGATAACAACTTCTCTGGAAGCATTCCGCCTTCGATAGGTGAGAGCTCGAAGCTAAAGATATTAGATTTGCAGCATAATTTTCTTGGCGGGAAACTTCCAGCAGAGATCGGAAATCTTTCTTCCTTGCAGGCGTTAGACCTGTCGAATAACCAGATAACAGGCTCTATACCGCGATCTATCTTCAACTTGTCTTCTCTTGAAGAAATTGATCTTAATTATAACAATCTGCTGGGTAGCCTCCCAGAAGACATGTGCGATGTTCTCCGGAAACTCAAAGGACTATACATCTCCAGGAATCAACTCGATGGGAGGATACCGTCCAATATCTACAAGTGCAGCGAGCTTCGGGATGTGTCGCTGTCCATTAATAACTTCAGTGGAAGCATACCAAGTGCATTTGGCAGGTTGACGAAGCTCCGTGAGCTGTATTTAGGGGTAAACGAATTTTATGGTATGTGTCATGTAAATGCTGTGTGTTCCTATTATCATCTATCAGTAACTAAGGGCTCTCAATTCCTTAGCTTCCTTTTTCATGTTGATTAGGCAAAAGTCATTACGAAATCATTCACCTCCTAATCTCTAACTATTACTTCAGCTCGATAAAAGAAATTAAGGATTTGTATTATATGTAACAGCCAGAAGAACTCCCATGTGATGTGATCAGAAAAAGAGGGGAGAAACTAATTTGAGAGGAAATCGTGATAAAGCAACCATGTTATTTTATAACAATGTCTAACAGGAAGAAGATAGCTAAAATGATGATCGTTGCTGAATGTGATACCTTTTTTTCAGGAGGAATTCCATCGGAGCTTCAGAATCTCTCCCGTTTAGAGATACTGGACATCAGAGGAGCCTCTCTAACTGGTCTGATACCATCGTTTATATTCAACATGTCGACTTTGAGACGTATCACTTTCTTCAACAACAGTCTATCTGGAAATCTTCCAGCTGGAGTGTATAATAATCTTCCGAACCTTGAAGTTTTGGAACTTGATTCCAATCATCTAACTGGCCAGATCTTGGAAAAACTAATAGAATGCAGAAGTCTTTATATGATATCAGTGTCGGATAACCAGTTCACCGGTGGCATACCAAAGGATTTTGGGAATTTGACTAGTTTGACACAGCTCTATTTAAACGACAACAAGTTCACCGGTATGCATTTATGGCTTCTAACATCATTATTCACTTTCAGCGTGATATTACTTGATGAAAGCATTCGAATCTCTTGTTTGAGTATTTAATGTGGTAACATGAAAGTCCTTACATGTTAACAGGTGAGCTACCATATGAGCTTGGCAATCTTAATCTTGAGGACATTACCGTTTTTGGCAATGGCTTATCAGGCTCCATCCCACCTTCCATCTTCAACATATCAACACTGATTTCGCTGGAGCTTTCAGCCAATCACTTCACTGGACAACTTCCTTCAACCATGGGGCTTTCACTTCCAAATCTTATGGAGCTTTATATGTACGGCAACAAACTCAGTGGAGTAATTCCAAGTTCTATAGCAAATGCTTCTAAGCTTACAATATTAGAAATGAGCTACAACTCTTTTACTGGCTCAATACCGGACCTTGGTAACTTAAGAATTTTGTGGTCCCTTACGCTTATGTGGAATAACTTAACCGGGAATCTAAGTTTTTTGGATTCTTTAACAAGTTGCAGAAATTTGGAGTACGTAGAATTGTCAGGAAATCAGCTAGCCGGTATGCTCTCAGCTTCCATTGGAAATTTCTCTAATTCTCTACAGGTCTTCAGAGCATCTAGTTGTAGAATTAGAGGGCCTATTCCGATTGAGATTGGAAAGTTGGTGAATCTGCGGGATTTATATTTCAATTATAATATGTTGACAGGAAAAATCCCAAGAACAGTAGGGAAACTAAGGAAACTCGTTCGAATCTATCTTGAGCATAATAAGCTCGAAGGATGCATTCCCAATGATCTTTGTCAACTAGTCCATTTGGGGGAATTACACTTGAGTAGCAATATGCTCCGTGGATCAATTCCTGCATGCCTCGGTGAACTCAAATCATTGAAAGGACTTTACTTAGACACCAACAGTTTAGAATCTTACATACCCTCTAATTTATGGACACTCGATGGCCTCTTGAACCTAAATTTGTCGTCAAACATGCTAAATGGCACTCTTTCACCTGAGATTCGAAACTTAAAAGCTATCACGCAACTAGGTTTATCATGGAATCAGTTCTCAGGTGATTTCCCGAGTTCTATTGACGCTGCACATTCATTAATTTACTTATCTTTGGCGCACAATACATTTGAGGGATCCATTCCTCAGACTCTGGGGAACCTGAAAGGCTTGGAAACCTTGGATCTTTCGTTTAATAACTTTTCTGGAGTTATACCAAAGTCGTTAGAGGGGCTAAACTATCTGCAAAACTTTAATGTGTCCTACAACAAACTAGAAGGACCAATTCCCACAGGAGGAAATTTTTCCAACTTCACAGAACAATCATTTCTCGAGAATCGTGGTCTTTGCGGCGCACCCAATCTGAAAGTTCTACCGTGTGACAAAACGAATTCAAAACGTGCTCTTTCACTCTGGAAATATATTGTGCCCTCTTGCGTGGCATCTGTCATTGTGGTTGCTGCGTTAGTTCTGCTAGTGGGTAGAAGGAAACCGAGTCCAGAGGTAGACAACTGTGCAGTTGTGTTACTTCATTCACGGCGCGGATGTTCTTATTTTGAACTTCTACGAGCAACAGAAAACTTCAGCGATTGCAATGCACTTGGAAATGGAAGTTTTGGTTCAGTATATAAAGGAACATTATCCGATGGATCGACTGTTGCAGTGAAAGTTTTCAACATGCAATTAGAAAGAGTAGAAAAGAGTTTTAATACTGAAGTCGAAGTGCTAAGAAACATTCGCCACAGGAACTTGGTTAAAACCATTGGTTGCTGTAGTACTGAAGATTTCAAAGCTTTGGTCCTGGAGTACATGCCGCATGGGAGCCTGGAGATATGGTTACACTCAAACAAACATCACTTGGATTTGTTACAAAGACTCGATATAGCAATAGATGTTGCCTTAGCCATAGAATATCTTCACTTTGGCCACACTTTTCCTATTGTTCATTGTGATCTGAAGCCGAGTAATGTCTTGTTAGATAAAGATATGAGTGCTCGTGTCAGTGATTTTGGCATTTCCAAACTCTTTGATGAAAGGGAGTTAGTAGCGCAAACAAGAACCCTCGCGACAATTGGATATATGGCACCAGGTAATAATTCTCACTTCAAAAAACCTCAGCTTTCCATACTCTTAGTTCAAGTTCTGGATTTAATCACACTCTATTTTCGACTGCTCTGTTATTGTAGAATATGGAACTCAAGGCATAGTGTCTACCAGCGTTGATGTCTACAGCTTCGGTATAATGCTTCTTGAAATAATTACAAAGAAAAGGCCCACAGATGAAATGTTCGATGAGGGAAAGAGCTTGGAGAGTTGGGTGAGCCAATCTTTACATCAAAATATGATTGTGGAAGTTGTCGACAGCAACTTACTTGGCAGAGATGATGAGGATTTTTACGCCAAGGAGCAATGTGCCTCGTCGATTCTGGTTTTGGCAATGGAATGTTTAGCAATATCTCCCACGGACCGAATTAGCATAAGGGAAATTGTGAGTAAGCTAGAAAAGATCAGAAGTAAGTTCCTGACTTGCTCCCACGGACCGAATTAGCAATTAATGTATGAATCTTATACATCATCGCACTGCTAAATTAGATACTGCAAACAAGAATCAGCATTTCACTAAAAGTGAACATTTTGAGAAACTTCATAGAGATAATCATGAGAATATGTCAAAACCATCACATTACAACAGTGGTTATTCTGCATTTAGCACGAATATGGCCAGTTAGAAAGACCGCAAAATCTGTAAATACCGAGCAACCTCAATTTTTAACTTACTCCTACATACGGATCAAAGTTGAAAGATTGGAGAAACTCAATCGTTCACCCCCCCCCCCCCCCCCCCCCCCCCGGCCCCCGATTAAAGAATTCATTGAAAATGTCAAGGATCAATAATCCTCTTTCGATATCAAATGGATTCCGATTCTTACTCAAATACGAGCAAGGTGAAACCCAAAAAGGAAGAATACATTATAGTTTATATTGAGCTCGATTATTTCTTTTAGGAAAATTTAGTAAGACTTTTAATGTTTTCTAACCATTTCACAGGAGATCTTAAGTTGAAATTAATTTTTGCTGTTTTCATGTAAACTAGTTGAAGTATCACCAGTTTTAGCATTGAGATGACGATTAATATTCCATCACAACAAGGATGAACTTTAGTCCTGCACGATAATTCTTCCCTCTCTTGATTGAAGTCTGTGTAATGACAAACTATTACACATGCATATCTTGGATTATAGAGCACTGTGTAAAATTTCGACTACTTTGTGAGATGCTTGTTTGAGCGAGAACGGTAATTGAGTGTAACAGGAAATTGTAGTAACTAACTCGACATCAAATACGCAGTATAAAAGCATACAAGTATATAGTCTTTTCACAAACATAAATATCCAGACTTGATTGTACAAAGAATGTCAGAAAAAGCTTCTGCTACGTCTTCTAACCTTTGGCTTGCGGCCAGAGTTTTTTCCCACTTGTAATTTCCATATTAGTCTTGTATGGTTATCAGTAACAGTTGCTTCCATTTCTTGCAGAAGCACTCTGCAAACAAGAATAGAACTTTCTTACGACATGAAGAAGGCAGACAAAGTCTAGATGATCTCAAATTAAATTTCGTTCGATCAAAGAAAGCACGATTCTTTCCAGACTATTTTCAACAAGTAATACATGATCCCAATGCTTTACATCTAATACAAGAGTGGCATAGGACAGGACAGTTAAAATCAATTTTAAACGGAAGACTCTAACATGTCAAGCTTAAGCGTGCGT
Organism: Linaria vulgaris; assembly: GCA_948329865.1. Classification (NCBI taxonomy): domain Eukaryota; kingdom Viridiplantae; phylum Streptophyta; class Magnoliopsida; order Lamiales; family Plantaginaceae; genus Linaria; species Linaria vulgaris. The sequence continues at coordinate 4,367,351 of OX415249.1, read as the reverse complement.
GTATATGCAAGATGACTAAAGCTTCTCAAATTTGGGAAAACAGAAGATCAAAGGGAAAAATAAATTAATAAAATCGGACGGAGATTGATATTTAAAGACAATGCTGCCAAAAAAATCATATTTTATGCTCAATCAGTATGAGTAGATGAAGAGAATTCATGTACACAACTACACGTGATTGTCATCCTGATGGAAGATTTATGTACACATCTCAAGTGCAAAAACAGATAATATCCATTCTTTGGTAACATTGTAGATTTACTTTAGGCGAAAATTCGAATCTTGACTTGCAATACTCCTGAATTGCATACCATTAACTCCGCAAAACCTGATAATACAAAATCCTTGTCCATAGACACTTCAGCGGCGTGAATTCATTATGAAGAGTAAACTTTTAATTACTCCAATAAATGGTTATGGACTTTGATGTTATCGTGGGAATAAAATGTTGGCGGTGATTATTTTATTTCCATGAACTTAATTGGTGCATGTGCTTGCATGTGGTGTATCAACATGCAAATTCAATTCCGTGAACTTGGATGAGCGGTGCCAACAGATTAGAGAAAAATAATATGAAGCAACACGGTTTGAGCTTGGAATTGTCGGAACTTTGAGGCTATAATAGCAGTCTTCCCACACACTTCTCTTCATCCCTAACACATCTTCTTCCCTTATATTTAATTAAGCAAGTAATTATTTATAAAGAGTGTTTAAAGAGCGTTGTTAGTGTGAGGTAAAAATAAAGAGTTTGTGCTACTTTACTAAGGTAAAAGTCGGGGTATTGTAATTCTTATTTTACACTAATAGTGAAGTTCTTCTACCTTGCTCGTGGTTTTTTGCCCTAAAATAATTTTGGAGTTTTCCACGTAAAATCTGTGAGTCTTTTATTTTTTTCGTCTTTCAATTATTGTCGTGTTTTACGCTCTATCTAAAGGGTCCACTATACAACAAGTGGTATCAGAGCCTCGGTTCATATCCCGGGTCTCGATGATATCTGTGGGTGTCGTACTGAAATTATTTTCAGTGACGGTGGTACATGATAGAAGCAATGACGGCGAAAGTCGAGATCGAGAAATTCAACGGGAGTAATTTCTCATTGGGGAAGCTGAAGATTAAAGACATCTTGCGAAAAGATGGGTGTCTCGCGGCGATCGACGACATGCCGGTGGAAATCACAGATGATACGAAGTAGAACGAGATGGACGGCAACGCTATCGCAAATATTCACCTAGCGTTAGGTGATGGCGTATTGTCAAGCGTTGAGGAGAAGAGGACAACTAAGGAGATATGGGATCTCTCAACAGGTTGCATGAGGCGAAGTCCCTACACAACAAAATTTTCCTTAAACGGAAATTTTACACACTAAGGATGGCAGAATCTACCCCTGTAACTGAGCACCTCCATGTTTTGAATACTTTATTTTCTCAATTGACGTCGTTGAGTCACAAAATAGAAGTGGTTGAACGTGTTGAAATTCTGCTACAAAGTCTGCCTGATTCGTATGACCAGCTTGTCATCAACTTAACAAATAATGTCCTCACAGATTATTTGGTCTTCGACGAAGTTGCAGCCGCTATTCTGGAAGAAGAGAGTCGGCGCAAGAACAGAGGAGACAAAGAGGCAAGTTCGCAACAAGCAGATGCCTTATTGGTGACAAGAGGGGGAAAGGCCGAGCGTGGTGCAAGTGGGAGTAAGAAACATGGGAGATCCAAGTCAAGGACCAAGAGCAGTTGTTGGCACTATGGCAAGAAAAGTCACTTGAAGAAGGACTGTTGGAATCATAAGGATTCGAACAAGAAGAGTTATGATCCTCAGAGGAACGTTGCTAGCACTTCAGATGATGGTAATGTACTATGATGTGAAGCAGCAACAGCTATTCGAGGTATGTGTGGCTTCGATGATGTATGGCTTATTGATTCATGAGCCAGTTTTCATATGACTACCCGGAGGGAGTGGTTTCATGAGTATACACCGATCGCTGGAGGATCTGTGTATAGCTATAAAAATGAACCCTTGAAAGTTATTGCCATCGGTACGATCAAGCTGAAGATGCATGACAGGATTGTTCGGACCATTCAAGATGTCCGACACGTGGAGGGATTATGCAAGAATTTGTTGTCTTATGGACAACTGGATGATCTTGTTGTGAGATTGGGTCGCGAAACAAGATCATGAAAGTTAAAAGAGGTGCGCTTGTACTGATGAAGGCGGACAAGATTGCCGAAAACTTATACATGGTACAGGAGAGGGCTCTGCAAGTGGGAGAAGCATCAGTGGCTTCATCTGAGTCAATTGAGAAATCATAAATGATTTGGCATCAGCGGCTCGGGCATATATCGGAACAAGGCATGAAGGTTCTTGCAGAGAAGAAACAACTTTCGGGCCTCACAAATGTATTTTTAGATTTTTGTGAGCATTGAGTTGTTGGCAAGCAACATCGTATAAAGTTTTGTAGTACAGATTCTACAAGTAAAGTCATTCTAGAATTGATTCACTCTAACGTGTGGCAAGCACCAGTACTATCCCTGGGAGGTGCAAAGTATTTTGTGTCTTTTATAGATGACTATTCCAGGAGATGTTGGGTGTACATGATCAAGAGTAAGGTAGAAAACGAAGAAAAAACAAAGCTGGACCCAAAATCCAGGAAGTGTTTGTTCTTAGGGTATGCTAAATTAGTGAAGGGGTATCGCTTGTGGGACCTCACTGCCCACAAGATCATTGTAAACATGGATGTTATTTTTACGGAAGATAAGAAAGAAAATGATAGCAGTACAGGGGAAGATCCAGAAACTACGACAGTAGTAGTCAAGCAGAATGTTGAGCAGGATGATCATGTTGAACCAGAGCATGAACCTGAGGAGACAACGGAGTTAGAAGTCTCAGGGATACGTCGACCGACACGTATCAAGAGACCACCAGACTGGAACTCAGACTTTTCAATGGAGAACAATGTTGCATTTGTCTTTTAACTGAGGACGGGGAGCTATCAACTCTCCAGGAAGCAATGAGTAGTTCAGATGCAGCTTAGTGGATGGCAACAATACAGAAGAAAATCGAAGCACTACATAAGAATAAGACGTGAAAACTTGTGTCTCTACCACAAGGGAGGAAACCCATTGGCAACAAATGGGTGTACAAAATCAAACGTAACAGTGATGACCAAGTGGAGAGGTATCATGAACGATTGATGGTGAAAGGATATGCTCAGAAGGAAAGGATTGATTTCAACGAAATATTTTCCCCGGTGGTCCGAATGACAAGTGTTCAGATGGTTCTGGCGATGTGCGCTACATTTGATTTACATCTTGAAAAATTAGATGTAAAGACTGCTTTTCTTCATGGTGATCTTGAAGAAGAAATTTACATGCTCCAACCAGAAGGATTTATAGAAGAAGAAAAAAGAGAACTTGGTTTGCAGGTTGACCAAATCTTTGTACGGTCTCAAACAGGCTCTGGGTGGTAAATTTGATTCATTCCAAATGAGCCTTGGATACAACAGACTGGATGCAGATCCTTGTGCATATTTCAAAAGATCTGATAATGACTTTGTTATTTTGCTGTTGTATGTTGACGACACGTTGGTTTCAGGCCCCAACAAAGCTCGTATTGAAGAACTGAAGGCTGAACTGGCTAAGGAATTTGAAATGAAGGACTTAGGACCAGAAAACAAGATTCTAGGGATGCAAATCCATCGAGATAGAAATAGCAGGAAGATTTGGCTTTCTCAAAGGAACTACGTGTTGAAGATTTTGCGGCGGTTCAGTATGCAAAATCGTAAGCCAATCTCTACCCCTCTTCCTGTTAATTTCAAGTTATCCTCAAGTATGTGTCCTAGCAGTGAAGAAGAGAGGAAGGAGATGTCTCGTGTACTGTATGCATCTGCAGTGGGAAGTGTAATGTTTGCTATGATCTGTACTAGACCAGACATTGCACATGCAGTGGGATTGGTTAGTCGATACATGGCGGATCCGGGAAGAGAGCATTGGAGTACAGTAAAGAGAGTTCTGAGATACATTCAGGGAACCTCAGATGTTGCATTATGTTATGGAGGATCGGTTTTACACTTAGGAGCTATGTTGATTCTAACTATGCAGGTGATCTTGACAAAAGCAAGTCCAAGACAAGATATGTGTTTACTCTTGCTCGAGGTGCAGTGAGTTGGGTTTCGAAGTTACAGTCAGTTGTTGCGACATCAACAACGGAGGTTGAATACGTGGCAGCTACGCAGGCCAGTAAAGAGGCGATTTGGCTGAAAATGGTTCTGGAGAAACTTAGGCACAAACTAGAGAGTATTTCTCTATTCTGTGGTAGTCAGAGTGCGTTGCATCTTGCAAAGAATCTAGCGTTTCATTCCAAGACAAAGCATATTCGGGTGCGGTATCACTTTGTTTGTGAAAAAGTCGAGGAGGGTACTATGGATGTGCAGAAGATTCACACTACAGATAACATAGCTGATTTCATGACGAAGAGCGTTAATGCTGACAAGTTTGTTCGGTGTCGGTCCTCGTGTGGTCTAGTAAAAACGTAAGCAACATAAAGGGCGAGGTAGAAAGAATGGTGTGAAGATTTGATTAGTACATAATCGAATCTTTAAGTGGGAGATTGCTGGCAGTGATTATTTAATTTTCATTAACTTAATTGGTGCATGTGCTTGCATGTGGTGTATCAACATGCAAATTCATTTTTGTGAACTTGGATGAGCGGTGCCAACAGATTTGAGAAAAATAATATGAAGCAACACGGTTTGATCTTGGGATTGTCGAAACTTTGAGGCTATAAATAGCAGGCTTCCCACTGCATTTCTCTTCATCCCAAACACATCTTCTTCTCTTATCTTTAATTAAGCAAGTAATTATTTATAAAGAGTGTTTAAAGAGTGTTTTTAGTGTGATGTAAAAATAGAGAGTTTGTACGACTTTAGTACGGTAAAAGCCGGGGTGTTGTAATTCTTATTTTACACTCATAGTGAAGTTCTTCTACCTTGCCCGTGGTTTTTCACCCTAAAATAATTTTGGGGTTTTCCACGTAAAATCTGTGAGTCGTTTATTTTTTTCGTCTTTCAATTATTGTCGTGTTTTACTCTCTATCTGAAGGGTCTACTTTACAACATAAAACCCACAAGTGCTTTAAGGTGGAACTGGAAATTCTATGAGTCTGCGGATTTTGGTATCACTATCCCTGTGCAAATTCATGCCACTACGTGAGTTTTTTCCTCTCGAGTCAAACCAACTGCGTGTCATTTAGACCAATACCTAGAAAGATCGAATCCACGTGCATGACTCAACGAGATTCTTATTCAGATGGAATATTGACATTATCTCAATTACCAACCAGCCTCTGCCACCATCAGAATTCAGTTACATGAAAAATCCGAATACATTTTAATTTACGATCTCCAACAACCCAACTTGTAACTCCTCAAAAGTATTATACTAAAACAAATTTAGCTCAACTGAACTCTTACCACTCTGATAAGTGATAAGGTACTTTGATCATTGACTCTGTCGTAAGTAAGTCACCGTCTACGAGTTGGCTTCGGCTTAATAACTTTCTTACGCAGATCAAAACTCTCATGCACATGTGGTACATGAACCAACACCACCTTCCATACCATGAACCAACCTATAAAATTAATTAAATAACTAAACAAAGGGTCAATCTTTAGCAACACATAGAAAAAAATCATGTTTGGTACTTTATTTTGGCCTATGTTTTGTTTTGGTACCCTAACTTGTTACGCCAACTTTTTTGTACCTTATTTTTGCAAACTTAATCAAGATAAGCACCCCGCGGCGGCGGCCCAAAATTACCACCCCTAAAGTCTACGTGGCTCGCCGTTGACCCGTAAACCCTCAATTTTGACCTGAAGTCCATATGTACATGCTGACTGGATAAAAAAAATATCTTATATTCACAATTTTTAGTTTGTTTATTTTTTATAATTAACTTTATTATATAAATTGTAAAACTTTATTATAGAATCTTGTCTTAGCATTTTCAACTAATTACTATTAAATCTTTATCATTTTTATAAATATTTGTAATCAACTTAACTATTAAATATATAAGTATTATAAATATAAGTTATTTTGTTAAAAAACAAAAAAAAAACTTAAATCTAAAAATTGATTAAAAAAAATACAATTCACCATCTTCAACAGCAGCCCCTACCCTTCACCCCCACCCCACCCCAAGTCAACATGCAAACACTTTGAAATCACCCACATAAAACGTTGGTTCAAATGCACAAAGAAAACTTGTATTGGCTGTAGTGATGCTAAAATCACGAGCAAAAGATCTTCTGCGGGTATAACAACGAGAAATAGGAAACGCCAACTTGCCAAAAGAAATAAAGATTTTGAGTACTATTAATTTCGTAACAGATTTGCGGGTTTAAGTATGTGTTGCGTATCATCTGGCTTTGTGAGTGTTAAAAGAAATTAGTTTGGCCTTCTTATATTGGCTTAGTTAATAGATTTTATGTTTTTAGCTAATGGGTTCTTAAGCTCTTGCTGGTCTTTTTGTGGTCGCATGGGTAGAGTACACTATGCGATCTCCATATGTAGTACCCTCATTTTCCTTTCTTTATAAAACCTTTTTTCTTCTGGTTCGAAGCAAAATCGAAAACCCATCTTTATAAATACTGATTTTTTTCTCATTTGTGAGCAAAAAGAAAGAAAAATGAAGAGTGAAGAACAATCGCGTTCGTTATTCAGAATCTCACTGAGTGACCGGCTCAGGTGGCAACAGTTCTTCATTTGCTCTTCTGGGTTCTTCTTCGGGTACCTCGTTAATGGCGTCTGTGAGGTAAAATTTTGATAGATACAAGGAAATTTCAGGAAGAACCTCAGACATCTCCGGTGTCTGTCTCCGATTATCGCTTAGACACCTCAAAGCAAAGACTGTTACTCTATTCGCTGCAGAACACCCACTTCCCGTCACCACTGTAACGACAAATTCTTGAATTCTGAGAATAAAAATAAGAAAAGATTACAAAATAATTTTTTGAATAAATTTAAGAGTACAATTGTAGTTCAATCTCTATCTAACCCTCTGATTCAATTCTACAAGAACAATATCAATTTTTTTAGTGAAAATCTTCAATTTGATCTTCGCTGAAATGATTTGAACTTGGAGAAACGTTAATTCGAAGGTCTTGGACTTGATCTCGGATTAAACAGTGATTTGATCTGAGGATTTGACTTGAGGATTTGATGAACAATGATTTGACTTGAGGATTTGATGAAGGATGATATGATCTTCGTCCTCAGTTCTTTGGATTTTTTTGGGTTTTCATCTTTCTAGTACGGATTTTAATCTTCAAAAACAATTTTCTGAGTGTCTTGTGACTTGATCTCAGACTAAATGGATTTTTGGTTTGAATGTTGTTGAAGAACGGTATGAATTTGATTTGGATTTCTTGAATTTGTTGAAGATTTGATCTTCTTAGCAGAGATGCGATCTTCAAAAAACGGTTTTGGATGAACTTGAGGCTTGATGGAGGATTGAAAGAAGTTCTTAACGAAGAACATTTTGAAGATTGTTAAAGGATACCTTTGAATATTACTGAGCTTGTTGGAGAGGATTTGTTGAACTTCGTTGCTCTGAATTCTTCAAGCTTCAATTGTTATTTTCATTCTTCAAGAGCAACGCTATTTATAATTGTAGAGTGAATCTCAATCAGAATCTCTTGATGAGATCAACGATTGTGATCGCGTCTACGAATTCTTGATTTGGAAGACTTGATCTAAATGAATCTTCTTGATATCTCTTGAATATTGAATCTTGGAGGAGAAGACTTTCCTTGTCTTGATATTTGATGAATATATTTATTTAATCCTTTAAAATATTAGGATTAAATAATATACATTTATTTTCCTCTTCTTGCTTTACAAGACTTACCATTATTTAATTTAATTGGATAATTTAACTCCAATTAATAAATAAGACATTATTCAATTTATCCATCATATATATTAAAATCAATAAATTTAACTACTTTACTTTGGAAATAAATTTATTATAAATCTAAAATAAAATAGGAAAATAAATTAATAGTTAATATATTAGTTTCCATGTGTCGAAATTTATTTATACACAAATCTTAAGTGTCTACAACCACCACACCCCCCCCCCCCCAACGCCGTCCCCCGAATGCAGTACCAGCAAATTCGTCACCAACACCACTAGCACCAAACCCTCCACCATTACCACCAAACTAACCATCACCACCACAACCAAACCACCAAACCCACCAAATCACCAAACCCAAATTCTTGTTCGATCTACTTCGAGTATGTCACTACGAAGTTTGTGACAATCTTGACAGATTCGTGCTTTTTATGGGGGCGCTACTCCCTGTGGCGGCGAAATCTGCTCCGCCGCCAAAACCACCAGAAATTTTGAACTCCCCGCAAAGGTCGTTCGCCGCCGTAGCTCGTACGCCATCGAAGTTATCAATTCAAAAATCGTGCGATGACCCATTACTCCTCGCACCGAATCGAATGATTCAGCCCAAGAAAGTTGAGATCTATAAAGGAAAACGTTCAATTTTCCTACCTTATGATGTAGTGTGTATGCTCTTGAAGCCTTTCAAGCTTGTGTTGGTGTGTAAATTTTCACACGGATGTCCAAAACTGAATGGTTTCGATCGCTCGAATTGAGAGGTAAATACACAATTGGGCATTTGGATCCAAAGCATGTTCTTATCACTTGCACTGTTGAGGAAGACTACTCGCTACTATGGCTGCGCTGGGAATGAGGATTGGAGGATTCCCGATGAGGGTGTTGAAATGGTCTAAATCCTTTAAAATCGAAGAAGAATCTCTTGTGGTGCATGTTTGGATTTTGATTCCAATGCCTCCGGCATATTTCTTTTCTAAGGAATTTCTTGTCAAGATCGCCAAAATGATTGGCAAACCACTTCGAGTTGATGAAGCAACGCTATACCGTACTTAAACCTGGCATTGCTCGCATTTGTGTTGAAGTTAATGTTACGGAAAAGCTTCAAGATTCAGTGGTGGTTAGGATGAGTGATGAAGATGTTCACTTATCTATAATATATGAAACAATACCCATATATTGCACGGCTTGTAAGCATCTTGGACATGGTTCTAAAACATGTTATTTGAATGCAAAAAAGACTCATGAAGATGGTATTGCATATGAAAATAGTGCAAAAGGAAATGAGAAAGATATAGAAGAAAGCACTAAATCTGCCAAGGAGAATGAGCAACAAGTGTTTGAGAAATTCTTGAGAAAAGAACAGAATAAGATTTGAGGACAACCCCATTATTTGGAGTCGAGCAATCGAATATCGTGACGTTAGGGAATGCGCCGCTAAATACGCTTATATCTGTTGGAAATCGGGGCAGCAATACGTCCTCAAGGCTAGCTATTGAATATCCGACTTGTAGTAATCGGTTTAATAGTTTGGTTGAGTTAATTGAGGATACAATTTGTGTTGGCAATGATAATTCAAATGATGGTGCTAATGAGTCTAATGATTTAAATGTTGATGGTGAAGTTGGGATTTTAAAAGCAGCTGATGTGGTGGAGAGTAATATTGTTTCCAAATTATATCAAAATGATAATGAGGTTATTATTTTGAAAGGTAATGATGTTGTTGCTGATTTTGCTAATGAGCAAAGTGATAATGAAGTTTCTGCCAATGATGGAAATGGACATGTTGGTGGGAATTTAAATGCTGGTCATGGAGGAGTTAATTCAAATATAGATGAGGGAGATGGGAATTCTTGTAATGATGATTTTGGGGTTGTTGTTCATGTGAATAATAATGAACAGGAGGTTGTTGAAGAGGAGAAATTAGAAGAAGGTGAAATTATAGTTAAGGACACTCACGAGGCTTGTGATCTAGAGCTACAAATGATAGAACATGTTCAACAAGTGGGGGATGAAAACCAAAAGGAGAATGTGGAGACATATCAAGAGAAGGCGAAAGAGATTGGAAAATGCCTTATAAACAAACATAACTGGACTGATATAGAAGACAAAGGAAATGATGCTTTTGTTGAAACTCGAAGAGCTTTTAGGCCTTCAACGGATGATGTTTTTCAGGATATTGTTGATACAAGAGCTGAACATTCGGATTCAGAATGCCAAAGGCATATTGACTTCGACTCAATTGATTATATTATTATCAACGATTCCACCGATAACAGGGGTATGCAGTCGGATTTTGAGTGCTCAAAAAACCTGTAGGGTCTCTCCAAACCACGAATACATAGAAATTGGACCGCATCAAGAAATTGATTATGTCAATGCTTTTGGGGATGATGAAAGCAAATACCCTCCGCTCGTGATAAATAAGTAACCGTCTCCACCTCAAAAGTCAACGGGTAAAGTAAAAGTGTTAGCTGCTACCAAGGAACCTAAGAAGAAAATGCAATCGATGACCCTGATAAAGAGTATCAACTTGCGATGGTCTCTAACCGTGGTTATTGTGATGACAGAATCATGAGCAAGGGATCTTTTGCAGGTATGAGAACGAGAAACATGACACGTGAACTTGACAAAAGAAATAATAATTATTAATTCCGTAGCAGATTTGAGGGTTGATGGTTTTGTTGATTTTCATTTGGAGCCTGATGAGACATTTTCGATTATTTTGTTGGAGATCATCTGATTTTTGTTAGTGTTAAGGGGAATAATTGCAGCAGAGTTATTGTTGTTCTTGTTGCTGTGATGGTTATAAAATCAGGAGATATGTTTTGGTATTTTGAGAATCAATTGGTAGAATTCTCATTGGGAAATGAGCAGCAGTTCATGCTAATTTTCAGCATTACAATGGCTGATTTTAGCATGAAAATATGCTTTATTCTCGTGGTTGAATTTTGGAGCAGCAAGTTTTTAACAATATAAGGAACAACAGTTCATGCTAAGTTGTAGCAAGTTTTTGGGTAGTTCAAATTTTGGTCTAGCTAATAGAATTTTTTTTATTAGCTAGTGGGCTCTTGAGCCCTTTTATTGTAACTTCTGGTCTGTGCACACTTGACTACTTTTGGGTCAAGTCGTGATTTGTAGATCTATCGTATTAATATATATGAACCAAGCAAGTTTCTGTGAGGTAAAATTTTTTAAAAAATTCTAATTTTATTTTTCTTGCCAAAATTCTGTTTTTTCTCTTTTTTTTGTGGGTTTTTGTAAAGTTTTAATTTTGTTGAGATTAAATGAAGCGCCATGGATTTTTATGACGAGAGTTTTGTTCATAATTTTGTTTTTTTGAAGGCGGCTATTTTTTGATTTTGTCAATTGTTTTTTTTTCTGTACGCGTTAGCTGAAATTTCGGTGATTGTGTTTTTATTTGACATTTCTGAGTAGCTTCAACGACGGAGGTAGCGAGCGGCGATAGTGGTGGTTTGTTGAGGTACGGATCTGAATCCAAGAGTAGCTCCGACGATGGAGGCAACGAGCGGCGGTGGTGGTGGTGGTTTGTTGAGGAAAGGATCTGGAAGCGAGAGTTACTTCGACGACGGAGGTAGCGAGCGACGGTGGTGGTGGTTTGTCAAGTAAGGTTGGGGAAGATTATGCTTTAATTAATTAATATTATAATTTTTTATTTTGATAATTATTAATATTATAAAGTTAAAAAATAGTTCATTAATGTTTAGGAAAAGAGTTATTGTATATAATTTGTATATTTATAATTAATTTCTTAGTCTTTTATGATATTTTTTATTAAATAATACATGTCATTATGGCCATGTGTCAAAAATAAGTCAAATCCCTAAATTTGGGTCAACGACGAGCCACGAAGATTTTTTTGGGTAGCAATTTTGGGGCTCCGCCGTTGGGGTATTGATCTTGATTAAGTTTTCAAATATAGGGTACCAAAAAAAAAAAGGTCGGTCAAGTTAAGGTACCAAAACGAAACATGAGCCAAAATAAGGTACCAAACATAATTTTTTCCCAAAACCCATACAATAAAATTTAAAAGGGATAATTCTATCAAACCCCCCAAATTATGGTACCTTTTACCGCACGAGGTCAGAACTTTCATTTTAGCATCAGTGCCCCCTAAAGTATCATCGTTTGTGCGAATGGCTTTTGAGCGTTTTTCTTGGGGGTAAAGTTGTCCAGTCACTTAAAATAATAAATAAATAAAAATTATTATTATGGATTTATTATTATTATTGCCCCTTTTTTCTTTTGGATTATAAAATAATAAATTGAAAAAAATAAAAGAAGAATTTTTTTATTATTTTGTTGGAATTATTATTTTATCGTATCGTCTTTTTTTTTGAATTTATAAAATAATAAATCGAAAAAAGGAAATAAATTCAGAAAAACATTTTGATTCTTTTATCGTATCGTCTCGTATCCTTTTTTTTCAATTTATTATTTTATAGATCCAGAAAAAAGACGGCAATAAAATAATAATCAACAATATAATAAAAAAATTCATTTTTTTCGATTTATTATTTTATAAATTCAAAAGAAAAAAGGGGCAATAAAAATAATAAATCGAAAATAATAAAGATTTTTTTTTTTTTGCTTTTTTTTGAATTTATTATTTTAAGTGACTGGACAACTTTACCCCCAAGAAAAACGCACAAAACCCGTTCGCACAAATGATGATACTTTAGGGGGCACTGGTGCTAAAATAAAAGTTCTGATCTCGTCCGGTAAAAGGTACCATAGTTTGAGAAGTTTGATAGAATTATCCCAATTTAAAAGTATCCCTACCCAAAAATCCAAAATTAAACAAAACCACAATGGAGTCAACTCTTAAAGCTCAAAATTTTCAGCATAAAATCGAACAAAAATGTCAAATTCGGGTCCCATGACTGATCCATCTCCCACGGCATCCACACGGTCGATCATGTGATGTTGTCACCCACAGCCAAGATGGCATCTTCAAACCTATCGTTCATTGCAATTTGAAGCTGAGCAATATCTTGTTAGATAAAGCTATGTGTGCACGTGTCAATGATTTTGGTATTGCCAAACTCTTTTGCGAAGGAGAGTTGATGAGTCAAACCAGAATGCTCGCAACGATCGGATATATGGCACCAGGTTATATTCTCACTTAGAAAAGGATCGACATTCCTACTCTTAGTTCAAGTTCTAGATTTAACCACACTTCTTTTACTCGGCTAACTCTGTGTTGTTGAATTTGGAACTCAAGGCATAGTATCCACCAGCGGTGACGTCTACAGCTTCAGGATAATGCTTCTTGAAATAATTACAAGGAAAAGGCCAACGGACGAAAATGTTCGATGAGGATTTTTATGCTAAGAAACAATGTATGTCGGCTATTCTAGGTGTGGCCATGGATGTTTAGCAATATCTCCATCAGACAGAATTAGCATAAGGAATGTTGTGTCTGACTACAAACAATCAGAACTAAGTTCCTCATCACGCTCCTAACTAAGCAAGTTATGGAAAGACATTGAGAATAGTGGTTCACCGCCTCCCTCCCTATGGAGGATTCATTGAAATATCAACGATACGTAATCTATTTTAGAAATCGAATGAATTCGAATTCTTAGACAAACACGAGAAGGGTAAATCAAAAAGAAAGAGAATCGTATTATATATTTTACGTGTGTATGTCAAAGCTTGAAGGCACTTAAGAAGTTGATGAGAATTAACTTTTAACCATTTCATTGGAGAAACATAAGATAAATTTTATCTTGCAGTTCTGGTGCAAACTGATTGAAACATCACCAATTTTTGCATTGAGATAACATTTAATCTTCCATCACAACAAGAATCAAAATTTGTCCTGCACAATGATGCTCCCGTATCTTGAAGTTTGTATAATTACAAAGGCCCTCAGATTTCAATAATATTACACATACACCTAATCCTGTATGTTCTTCGAAACTTCAATAGGTGTTGCAGATTCTATAAGGGTCTCGGATCACACAGCACCCAAAGAAGTTTTTGATTTTTTGGCGAGATACTTGTTTTGAGCAACGTCAATAACTGAGTCTAGCAAAGATTGTAATTACTAATTGAACATCAAATACATCACGACTTTATTGTCCAAAAATGTTAGAAAAGCTTCTGCAACATCTTCTAACCTTCGTCTTGTTGCCATCGCTTTTGTCCACACGTGTAATGCCTTGTGACATCAGGTAATAGTTACTTCAGTTTCTTGCAGAAGCACTCTGCATACAAGACCAGAACTCTCTTAAGAGATGTGAAGAGATTATTAAACAAAGTCGATACATAATCTCAACTAATTCAATCGTGTTCTTGTGCTTGATTGGAGAAACAACGATTCTTTCCAGATTATTTTCGACAAGTAGTACAACTCTAGCTAGTCTCGATGACCATCTCCAACTTCTGCAATCGTTTTCTCATTTTTCCGTGGCAATACTGAAGATCCTTCTGAAGCTAATCGAAGGAGTCAGATCACCAATCCAGTCCAGAACTCCGTGTTCATTCCATTTCTAACCCGACTTTGATTTTACCCAGACAAACCAAAACGTGCTATCGTATTGTTATAAAGTTGCACAATGTCCCTCCACAAAATCTAACAGTTATAATCATCTACTTGTTTATTTTTAAGGAAAAATGCTATGAATGTGTATGATATGTCATAACTATCAATTTGAAATCACCAGTGCTCATTAAAACAAGAACTTAATCACTAATAGAAGTGAAGTGAAGCGCAACAAAAAAAATAAGGTAACAGTTTCGTACAATAAAACAACTAGTGAAATAACCGAACTCAAAATTTACTTTCCATTTTTAGGAACTTTTTGTCAACTTAAGAAACAACTTACAACTAACTGAAAAAGACTTCCTTTAATTAATAATATTAAGTATTTATAGATGAGTAATAACATCACTTGTATGACTTTCCAACATGATGAGTGATAAAAGAAGCTGACTACCAGCCGCCTCTTACTATACACAAAAGATATTTAGAATTTGAGTATTGTATTGCACGACGACTTAATCTTTATTAATAAATAGACATTACTAAACAAATAGCATGATGCAGTCTTGTCTTTGTGAGCTGTCATATGAGTGATGGATTATAAGCCTTTATGCTCCATGCAAGTTTCACTTGTATCATTCATCTGCATTATTGTTACAACATTATTTTCCAATGTAATTACATTATTTCTTTCTTACAAGTAGTTCGTCCCATCTAATCCAACTTGGGTGATGAGCTTAATGGAGCGGGCCACGAGGAGTTATTACATATAGCTACACAGATACATGTAGTTGAACCTCCTTCTGTTGACTTTGAAATTAACACAAAATTCTTTTGTCATAATAGTGAAAGAGATAATCACACTAAACCCCTTAAATTATATGATGAGTCACAAAAAAGTGAAAACTCGAACTACTAAAATTATCTGTTGAGGCTTAACGTAAATGCATGAAAATGCAGAAATCTAACAGGATCGACGTTCTAGCTAGGGTGCAAATCGAAAATTACAAGAGTTCAAGGGGCAAGTTTCTCTTTTTGCCACGACTTATCACCAAGTAAAAAGTCTATTTAAACCCCAAATATCTGTCATTAGCTTTTATCATTCACTAGCTTCCAGTTATGGAGATGAACAAAACTCTCTTCTCCATTCCCACTTCACTACTTCTACTAATTTTCATTTCCATCCCAACCTTTTCAAAACTTACAAATTCCACCACAAATCAAGACCAAGATTCACTTTTGGCCTTCAAATCAAAAATCACCTCAGACCCTTCACAAATCTTGTCTAAAAGCTGGACTACAAACACTTCCATTTGCAACTGGATTGGTGTTCATTGCAGCAGCACAACACATCCTCATAGAGTAACATCCTTAAACTTTTCGAATTTCGGATTTGAAGGAACCGTTGCTCCCAATCTCGGCAACTTAACATTGCTCACTTCATTAGATCTCAGCTCCAACAATTTCACAGGCACCATGCCTTACGAAATATCCAATTTACGCCGTTTGCGTGTTATAAATGCAGGGTACAACTCCTTCACTGGAGATATGCCATCATGGCTGGGAGTGCTACCGCATCTCGAACACCTCCATCTGAACGATAACATTTTCTCTGCTGGAACAATCCCAGAAGGAACTGGAAATCTTTCTTCGTTGAAGACGTTAGACCTGTCGCATAATCAGATCACAGGTTCCCTTCCACATTGGATCTTCAACATGTCTTCCATTGAAGTTCTTAATCTGACTTCTAACAGACTTTCGGGTAGTCTCCCAATGGATATGTGCGATTATTCTAGAAAACTCAATAAAATTTATCTATCTGAAAATCAGCTTGATGGAAGCATTCCCTCCAATATTTACAACTGCAGCGAGCTTCAGGAACTGTCGTTATCGGATAATCATTTCGGTGGGAGGATACCCACTGAAATAGGGAAGTTGACGAAGCTTCGTTTTTTGTATTTAGCGGCGAACGACTTTCAGGGTACGTAGATGTTTCTTATTACGTATTATAAGCTGAGATGATTGGACATAAGCTGCGATTTCTTTCTGACTTTGGCATAGATAGAGTGCGACTTCTTGTCAAAAGTCATGTTAAAAACACTACTTTTCTTATTATATAACTATGTAATTCCGTAACTACGTCTCGCAGCGAGACCATACTGAAAACGAGAATGATATCCGAACTTATTACCATCTTTTCAGGAGAATTTCCTTCACAGCTACAAAATCTATCACGTTTAGAGGCACTAAACATCGCAAGCGCCTCGCTATCTGGTCAAATTCCATCTTTTCTCTTCAACATGTCTTCTCTGGAATATATCAACTTATCCAACAACACACTATCTGGCAATCTTCCACCTGGAGTGTATAACAATCTTCCGAACCTACAATACGTGAATCTTGCTTCCAATAATCTAACTGGTCAAGTTCTGGAAAAACTATTGGAATGCAAAAGGCTTCAGATGATATATCTGTCGAAAAACAACTTCACAGGTAGCATACCTAAGGATATTGGGAACCTGACGAGCTTGACGCATCTCAGCTTTTCTTTCAACAATTTCACAGGTAATGCTTTTCATTTCTTCTAACATCATTCTTAGCTTGAATCATCAAAAAAGGGAAGTGAAAAACATCATTAGATTTAAAACAGATTAATTGTTTCTTGATGAAACAGGTGAATTACCATCTGAGCTTGGGAATCTTAATATCGTGAAAATCATTGGTCATGATAATGGCTTATCGGGCCCTATTCCACCTTCCATGTTCAACATATCAACACTGATGACAATGGAACTTACATCCAATCACTTGACGGGGCAGCTTCCTTCAACTTTTGGGCATTCACTCCCAAGTCTCACCGGGATTGCTTTGGGCGACAATAAACTTCATGGAGTAATTCCAAGTTCTATAAACAATGCTACTCAGCTTACTATCATAAGTCTGGCGTACAACTCTTTTACTGGCTCAATACCAAACCTTGGTAACTTGAGATTTTTGCAACGCCTTTATATTGGCGCAAATAACTTAACAGGAGAATCTTCGAATCAAGAACTGAGTTTCTTATCTTCTTTAACATATTGCCGTAATTTGGAGGACTTCGAAGTATCGCAAAATCAGTTAGACGGTGTACTCCCAGCTTCGATTGGAAATTTCTCTGCTTCCTTACAAGGATTCAAAGCCTTTGATTGTGGAATTAGAGGTTCTATTCCAGATGAGATCGGAAACTTAACCAACCTGCAGGGTTTGTACTTGGATAACAATTTGTTGACAGGAATCATCCCAAGAACAGTTGGGAAATTAAAGGAACTCACACGCATCTATCTTGAGCATAATAAGCTTGAAGGGTACATCCCCAATGATCTTTGCCAACTAGTCAATTTAGGGGATTTGTACCTAAGTAACAATCTGCTCCACGGATCGATTCCTGCATGCTTTGGGGAACTCAAATCACTCAGAGGACTCTACTTAGACTCCAACAGTTTAGAGTCTTATGTACCCCTCGGTTTCTGGAACCTCTCAGATCTCTTGCGTCTCAATCTGTCCTCGAACATATTAAATGGCTCTGTTGAGCTTAGAAACTTGAATCATATTACGGAACTAGACTTATCATGGAATCAGTTCACGGGTGCTATCTTGAATTCTATTGACCACGCAGAATTATTAATTTACTTATCTGTGGAGCATAACGAGTTTCAAGGCTCTATTCCTCAGTCTCTGGGAAACCTGAAAGGCTTGGAAAAATTGGATCTTTCCTATAATAACTTTTCTGGATTTATACCAAGGTCATTAGAGGGGCTCACGTTTCTGCAAGACTTTGATGTTTCTAACAACAGATTAGAAGGACAGATTCCCACAGGAGGAATACTCGCAAACTTCACAGCTCAATCATTTCTCAACAACTCCGGCCTTTGTGGTGCACCGAATCTTCAAGTTGCACCATGTGAGGAAACAAGACCGAAACATGTTTCATCACCTTTGCGATATATTTTACCTTCTTGTGTGGCAGCAGTCATTGTGGTCACTGTGATTCTTATGAAAGTACGAAAACCGAAATCGAGCCCACCGCCAATTGATATTGAAGCGTCGTTACTTCCTTCATGGACAGGAAGTTCTTATTTCGAACTCCTACGGGCAACAGAAAACTTTAGTGAGAGCAACATACTTGGGAAGGGAAGTTTCGGTTCAGTATTCAAAGGAACATTATCTGATGGATTGATCGTTGCAGTAAAAGTCTTTAACACGCAGTCAGAAAGAGTAAAAAAGAGTTTTAATATCGAAGTTGAAGTGGTAAGAAACATTCGCCACAGAAACTTGGTTAAGATCATTGGTTGTTGTACTAATGAAGATTTCAAAGCCCTGGTCTTGGAGTACATGCCTAATGGGAGTTTGGAGAAATGGTTACACTCAGACGAACATTGCCTGGATATGTTACAAAGACTGGGTATCGCGATAGATGTAGCATTAGCTCTAGAATATCTGCACATTGGCCATACTTTCCCTATTGTTCATTGTGATCTGAAGCCTAGTAATGTCCTGTTAAATGAAGACATGACTGCATTTGTTAGCGATTTTGGCGTCGCCAAACTCTTTGGTGAAGGGGAGTTAATGGTTCAAACAAGAACCCTCGCAACAATTGGATATATGGCACCAGGTGTATTTTCATACGCTCAGTTTGAGTTTAGATTAACATACTCTCTTTACTCCATGATTTACTTTACTAATGAATATTGTTGCAGAATATGGAACTGAAGGAATAGTATCAACCAGCGGCGATGTCTTCAGCTTTGGTATAATGCTTCTCGAAATGTTTACAAAGAAAAGGCCGACTGATGAAATGTTCAACGAGGAAATGAGCTTGAAGAGTTGGGTGAGCCAATCTTTACATGAAGATGTGATTGATGAAGTTGTCGACAGCAACTTATTTGACAGACAAGACGAGCATTTGGCTGCTAAGGTACAATGTGTGTCGTCAGTTCTGCCTTTGGCAATGGAATGTTTAGCAATTTCTCCCTCTGAGAGAATTAGCATGAAGGAAATTGTGAGTAAGCTAGGAAAGATCAGAACTAAGTTCCTACAGCCATAAAATCTTCAGTGGCTTACTCCCATGGAAGCAAGCTCGAAAAGATTGAGAAATCAGTCTTTCACCATCCGTGCCCCTATGAAGTATTCTTCGAAAAGTCATGGATCAGGGACTTAAATTCTTATCTAGCTTGCTCCTAAGTTCGGAAAGGTTGAGAAATAAGTTGTTCACCACCACTGCCCCTATGAAGGGCTTAGTTTTTATTTACCAGTTCACTGGAATCCCAAGTCAATATTCTCTTGCTATTTTCGTGTAAAATAATTCAAATATTGCCAGTTTATGCATTGGGATACCATCAATCTTCGAAGACTCTCCACTCCTTTAAAGTTTGAATAGTTACCAAAGTACCTAACTTACAATGTATGTTTTGGAAACTTCAAACAATGGGGTAAGTAAAATATGTTTCTGTAATTAAACCAAACCTAAGGTGTGGATGTAACTATCACTATTAATCAGTCCAACTAGCCAAAAATAAAAGTTTGCTAGGGACTTTTAAAAGTGTCTGAGATCACAGCACTCCGAGAAATTTCGGATTATTTGGTGAGATATTTGTTTGGCGTAATGATAAACTGAGTTACAGAAAAAATGCAGGGAGGATGAAAATCAAAGAAGGATATATAGAAACTATAGTTACTAATTCAACTTCAAATACGTGGGTGTACAAAGCGTACAATTACATAATCTATTCACAAGCATATGTATCAACACTTTCATTGTACAAAGAATGTTAGAAAAGCTTCCATACCGTCTTCTAACCTTCGTCTTGCCGCCATCATTTCTGCCCAGGTGTAATGTATTGTATTAGCCTTGTGCTGCCATTAGCAACAGTTAGTTTCATTTCTTGATCTGGAAAAAAGGACAAAAAATTCTTTAAGGAGACGTGAATATATTTGTTTAACGAGATGATATTTAGCAACGAGATTTGAATACTAGTAACGCAAAATCTGATCATGCTCTTGTGCTTCATAGGAGACAGAAAAATTCATTCCAACAAGTAACGCAACTTAAGACATTTGCATCTTATAACAATCTTACAAACAAGAGAACGAAAATCAATTTCAAAATGGAGAATAACACTGTGAGGCGTAAGCTTTAAGATGCACGAAAGTTAGAGCTTCTCAACTTATGACAATCAAGGAACAAAGGGACGACCAAAACAATTAGAGTGGAAACCAATACCTATCAGTAAGAGTAGAATTCACGTGCACTACAAAACAAGATTCTTATTCAGAAGAAATATTAGCATTATCACAATCCAAAAACAGATGCCAACCCCCTCTCAGCTAACAATAGAACTAATTTCCATGAGAAAAAGGATTACAATTTTAGCTTATGATCCCAACAACCATTACCCACTTATAACACCTCAAAAGTATATACTACAAAAAAATCAGACTAAATGAGATTATAGCACTCTGATATTGATAATTCACTCTGTTGCAAAATTGAGTAAATCATCGTCTACGAGTTAAAAGTTAGAATGGAGATCGATACCTATCAGTAGGAGTAGACATATAGAACTCACGTGCTCAACCAAACGAGATTCTTATGCAGATGAAATATTAACATCAATCCCAACGTAAAAACGGATATCAACCACTCTCTACTAACAATGGAACTAAGTTAAACGAATATCCGAGTACGATTTCAACTTATGATCCCAACAACCATTACCTAATTATAATGCATCAATAGTAAATACCCAAAAAAGAATGCAGCTCAACTAAGATCTTTACCACTCTGACAAGGTACTCTGATCATTGACTCTGTTGTAAAATTGAGTTAGTCGTCCTCTACGAGCTGGCTTCGGCTTAATAACTTTCTTCCGCAGGCCAAAAATCTCCTGCACCAGTGGTACATGAACCAGCACCACCTTCCATGCCAACAACCAACCTAATTAACTTGAATAAAGGTGTAATCTTTAGCCAAAAAATAGCTACCCAAAAAAATAAATTTAAAAATAACCCATCTGCAATATTCCAATATCAAACAAAACCCACAATGGAAAAAATAGTCAACTCTGTCAGTTCAATTTTTCAGCACAAAATCGAGCAAAAAATGTCAGAATTTCACAAAAAATTGACTTGTCTGAAACACGGGGAGACTGAGACTGAGACTGAGTTGTACTTGTACCTGTGAAGATTAGAGAGAGGGTGAAAAGAAGAGCGATCAAAGGACGAACGACAAGTAAAACGAGGAACTCCCAATTTAGGAACTCCCAATTTAAAGACTCCATCTTTATTATGTTCAAAGGATCAACGTTCTCTAAGTATGAAGTATATTTCTGTTTTAATGTATCATCATGTAAATATAAAGAAACTTTGGTCGAAACATGTTTATATTGAAACATGCTAAGAAAATGTTTTTTTTTCTTCCTTCAAAAATGTTTTTTATTAAGTATACTTAAGAAAGTAGTTATAAGAGTGCTAAAGTTTTGGATTTTATTATCAACTAAAGTGTAGTGGTAAATATTATGCTAAACGAAAAGTAAAATTAACTAAAATCAATAGTTCGTGAAGTATCGGTCGATCAAATATAAGAATCATAATTATCCAAGTATCTCCAAGAAAACACTGATGATTGGACAAAAAATAAATATCTTACGTTACATATGAAATATAACTAATCGAAATGATATCTAACAAAATGCTCCTATGCTATTTAAATTTTTCTAATATATATAAGGGATAAAAGCATCAAGCCCCCTGAACTATGCACGTTTTTGTGACTTGCCCCCTGAACTAAATTAATAAGCGTTTTGCCCCATGAACTATGCTCGTCTGTTCGATTTGCCCCCTCGCCTGATTCCGCCCTAAATCTGCCGGAATATTCCGAACTCGTGCGTATCACGTGATGGTCAGCGGGGTAGTTTCGTCCGTTCGTTTTTTTTTTTACAATTTAAAAAAAAAAAAAAAAAAAAAAAAAAACTGAATGAAAGACTAAGTTCAGGGGGTGTAAACTGAAACGTTACTCCATTCCACACTTAGAAAAAAAAACAGCCGAACAAAATTAGGGTTCTTCACAAATTCTCTCTCGATTCACATCAATTTGTCCAAATTATACACAATCAACACTCAAATTCAATCTCAAATCCAAATTTCTGATAACGCAGGGGAAGGATCCTCCGCCGTCGGATCACCTCCGCTGCAAGCGCACCGACGGTCGCCAATGGCGGTGCAAGCGCCCCGCGATGGACGGAAAATCGCTCTGCGACATTCACCACTTGCAAGGGAAGCACCGCGCGAACAAGCAGAAGGTACCGGAGGAGTTGAAACTGGAGAGGAACGTTACAAAGAAGAAATCAGGAGAAACGAGCTCGATTGTTTAATTAAGTAAAATAGGAGCATAATTTGGGCAGCGATGTGCCGTTGAAGAATCTGGACAGAATTGTATCCTCATTCGCTATGCAAATGAAGTACGATGAAGAGTTGAATGTCGAATTTAAGGATATAGAGGTAAATGATTTACAATTCAGGGAGCTAGGGTTTGCATTCCGTGAATTGGGGATTTGTATGATGAAATGCGCGGAAGTTGTTTGATGAAATGCCGTTGAGGGATGTCGCGTGTTGGAACGCTTTGATTTCGGGTTATATGAGGGATGGGGCTGTTGAGTTGGCTAGAGAGGCGTTTGTGGAAATGCACGAGATGTGTGCGGAAGATTCGGAGGTGAAGCCCAATTGGAAATCAAGCCAAATTGTCGTTGGCGATGCTTCTAAGGACAAACTTAGCTGCATAATGTTTTGCATAATGTTTTGCCTCCTGCATAATGTTTTGCAGTTGATCATTTTGTTGTTGGTGGATAATGTGACAGGTGACAGCAAGAATGAAGAATTTTCTATGCAATACGAGTACCCAACAATTAAATAATGTGCTGAAGAATTTACTATGAAATCTACGGGAGCAACATGGGGCTTAATCTCCAGTTTCACAGAAATAACACATTGAAAGCAGGAATGTGGTTAATTAGCTGCTTTGTGAAAGTACATTCTCTTGATGAATTGTGATTGTTTGCTTATCAATAAGCAATTACATGATAACCTCAGTAGGACTATATTTGACCATGTGTTCTTTTATTTTTTTCTCTTTGCAAGTACTATTAATTGTTAGTACTATTAATTGTATAAAGAATTGACTGTGTTAATGAATTGAAGTTAGTTAATGATCTGAATGTAATGTAATCATTCTGCAAAATATTTTGATGTTCCAATTCATCTTATTTTGGTGTAATATTTCTAATGAACCAATGCATTTGAGGGTCATATGAACTAGGTGATTTAAATGTATGAATGCAGACGTGTAATGATTTTAAATAGCACAATAAGCTGTCTTCAAAGACACCAAAAATGTACATTAAAATGACATAAAAAAGAGCCTCAAAAGTATAGAATAAATGGGTAATTTTCAGTGCAAAATAGCTCAGGGGGCAAATCGCAACGTAATAGTTCAGGGGGCACATTTCCATAGTTTAAGGGGCATGTCGCTAACATAAGCATAGTTCAAGGGGGAACATGCATGAACTTAACACCCCATAATATGTACCGAAAATGCCCTTCTGACCCTCGCGTGAGTCGCACGAGAATGGAATATTCCGAGGAATATTCGGCGGAATCCGGCGAGGGGGCAAATCGAACAGACAAGCATAGTTCATGGGGCAAAACGCTTATTAATTTAGTTCATGGGGCAAGTCGCAAAAACGTGCATAGTTCAGGGGGCTTGATGCTTTTATCCCTATATATAATTCCTCAATATGACAAACATGAGATTCCTAAGTAGACCTTGTGCATATATATATATATATATATATATATATATATATATATATATATATATACTTCTTCCGCGTATACTCTGCAGAATATCTCAATGGATAAGTATTTTAAAACACAAAGAGATAAAAAGTAGAATTTATTTATCTACAAATTAACTATTGTTGGGATCTTATAGAGGATAGATCATAGATTTATCATGCACTGATTTTGTGACTATTAAAACTTTCACAATCCAATCATTATACTTCTTCTTCCTTAGCTTCGTGAAACAAAATAGGTATGGCATCTTAACTTTGTTTGCTCTAGAGCTTGATACATATCATGGAAGGACATGCAAATTATTGAAATAATTTAAGAAGAAAAAAAATTATTAGAGAAAGAAATTATTCATCAATCATAGAAAACAAAACATGTTGAAGTAATTAGTTAATCTACCTAAATTTAAAAAAAAAAAAAAGTGGAGAAAGAAAGAAATAAAATGACACATTCATTAAATTGAAACAAATGATTAAATTGAAATATGGATTCTGATGGGGGTATTTTAGGATTGGCCCAACATTGCGAACTGGACCGGCCCAATACCGTATCGAATTGGCCCAATTCGATACCCTCAGCGCATCGAATTGTCCTCATTCGATGCGCGCATCGAATCCAAGCGATTCGATGCGCTTTATACAGCTGTCTATGGGCCCCGCAAGACGCAACTGCTATATATATCCCGATTTCCGGCTTTCAGAAGGGAGATTGAACCCGATTCCCAACCTAACCACATCGAATCACCCTATTCGATACGCTCCTCTGTTCGATACGCTCATATATTCGATACCCTCCATTGTTCGACACGTACCTGAATTCGACATCAATAGTATTTGACCAGAGCCGTATCGAATCAAACCTGCCTCGAATCGAGACCGTTCGAGACGCGCATCGAACAACGGCAATTCGACTCGTTGAATAGTTCTTGTTATTTATATATTTAAATCAGTGTAAGATCTGTAATAGATAGTAGGTGTTTCGGACAAAGTTAGTCCGATTTACTTTATTAGATTAACATTATTTTGGTTAATTATATTCCTATTGTATTATTTTAGTGTGTTCTATTACCGTGACGAAATAAGACCAAAATAGATTCGAAACAGTTGTTATAGAAATAAAATGAAGAGAATACACATTCATGGATTTGAAATATTAGCTAAAAGATTTAAGAGTTGTTATATTTTTGTTTTAACTGATTACATACCTTTTATTAAGATAAAACATGATGAAGTAGTTGTTAGAATCCACTGGTCTAAGGTTTAGTTTTACTACAAAAATCCCTTCATAAGCATGAGTAAATACATTTGTTTACATGAAATATGTGAGAAACTGTGTGTTAAACTTAAATCTGTCAAAATATATGGTTGAACGTTAAGAAAAAATAGATTCAGAATTAATTAATTATTCATGAAAAAACATAAGCAAATTGAGGCAATAAAAAAAGTAATATTGTGTCGTCAATTTAAACATCTTTATAGTAGAACTCCACAATAGAACTTTTTAAAAGATTTCTATGTACATAAAAAGCAAACTATAATTCACATCCAAGACACAAGACACAATGTGTTTATCTAGTTCGTCAACTGACTATCTTTGGGAGCAATTCAAGCAAGGGTCTCCACTATGATAATGATGATGAGTAATTACCAAGAAGATACAATATGTCTCTCTTCGATTAAGAGCAATCTCTCACAATATCTCTCAATCTCAAAAGTGTATTCTTTCTTATCTTAATCTCTTCCCCACATCTCTCATAGTGGCCATAACAAGGCCAAACATCGGAGGCTATTCAATTACCACGCCTCATTCGGTTACACGGCCTAAGAGTCTTTTAAATAGCCGTTGAAACACGTAACAAGACAACAGACAAAGACGGGCCAAAACTGGGCCATTTTGGGACAAGCGATACATGTCGTGTAGCGCGGCACTCGCGCAACTTGTCATGCATGTAGTACGACACCCGCGCCCTTGTGCCTTGGGTTGTACGTCCAGCGTCACTCCCTAGATGACCACGCGGCCAGTACTTCAAGCGGTGCACCGAGCACCACTCCACAACTGACACGCGCGACTCGTCTCGCTCTCTACCTGAGCAGTGGAACATGTCCTTGAAGCGCGCAGCTCGAAGCCCCCGTTGCCTCCTCCCTGCACATCATATTCGTCTTCAACATTCAACACATTGTCTTCATTGTTCATTCTCCATGAACAACCTCCCACTTGGAGACTGGATCCACTCGACTGAACCCACAATCAGAGACCCTCTATCGCACTCCAACACCGAGCCATCAACTTAATAGTAATCCACCCAACTCTGGCAACGTCAATCTTCTAACTTCTTCAAAATCCAAGTTCCATTGAAGTTAAGCACAACTTCAACCCCACTAAGACTATCGTAGTCAACAAGTCTTCAATTCCCACTTTCTTGAATACTTGTTCTTCTGACAATGTCCACACCGCCACGAACACCCGTTGAAACTCGACTAAGGCAACAACCTTAGTCAGCAAATCATCAAATCCACACTAGCTTGAATTCTTGCTCATGCAACAATATCCGCATTATCCCATACTTGCATCTCTTTTCACCCTCATGAGTCATGTTGGACTTTTACCTCGCCAAGATCGATGCCATCGTAGTTGACTTGCATCTTTTTCACCACCACGATTAATGCCATTGATGAGTGTCTAAAGTACACACTTTTAGATTTCATTATAATGAAGAAATAGTTAAGTAATTAGCATAATTCGAGATGTTTTGGTGTATTTCAGATTTTTAGAATTGTTTGGTTAACTTAGTATTTTTATGGAAAAACAAGCTAAAAGAGAATAAGTTTACATAAGGCTATAAGGGAGGATGAAAAGAAGAGTCCAATGGATGAAACGAAAAGTGATCCGAGCAAGGAACGAATGAGGAAGAGCCAAAGCACCAAGAGCTTAGGAAATACCTTCGAAATGACTCTCGGTAGGAGAATCTCGGACATCACATTTCATCATATTTTCTCCCATTCAACTTGGAAGCTCTGATACTAGTTGTTGCGCACAGCGAAAATACATATAGAACTTAGAATAACAGCAATAATACCAACCACATCGGATAAATCACAACAACACGAAAGGCGATAAAAAATGAACAACACAATACACAATTTATTTACACAAGCCAGGATCTCCACTATGATGATGATGAGTGATTATAAATAAGATACAACATGTCTCTCACAGACTAAAAATAATATCTCACAATATCTCTCAATTTTACAAGCATTTTCTCTTTAGTTTTAATCTCTCCCTCACATCTCCCATGGTGACCACAAGGCCACACTTCAGAGGCCATTCAATTACCACGCCTTATTAGGTTACACAAGCTAAGTGGGTGTTTACAAGAGCTTATAAAAGCTCCTTCTTCCAAGCTTTTACTTAAAGTCACTAAAAGTTCATTTTGACTTAAAGCAAAGAGTGCTTGCAAACCTTTTTCAAAAAGCAGCTTAAAGCAGTTTAAATTGATTTTGTAATGTTTGCAATAATAAGTGAGAAGTAACTTTTATAATGCAATATGACTTAAATACCCATATAGCATATAAATAATTAACATGCACCTACTTTAGACAAGTATACGTATTGTTAAATAAAATAAAAAATATAACAATTAATCGTTTTAATAAAATTTAATTAATATATATATATATATATATAATTATTACATCAAAATGGATAATTATTTGTATAATAATATCAATCAAGTATTCTATCTTATTAAAAAATTAACTTTATTTAGAGATGTTAATCATACTTGATTAATATAATTATTTGTATAATATGAATTAAGTTTTCATGTAATAGACGGCACTTTGAAAGAGAAATATCAAAAAATATTTTTTACAGTTGAACATGGATGAGAAAAGATTATTTAATATTTTTTCCTTCAATGTTGGGGGTATAGAAGGCACTTTAAAAATGATTAGGAGAGAGAAATATTTTTATAATGCTCATAATTAAAAGAAGCTTTTAAAAGCATTCTCCACCCAACTTGTTGGCTTGTGCTTTTTTGGTTTATTTTAAAACAAGGAGAAGCAAAAGCTTCATATTTAGACACTAATTTATGGCTTCTCTATAGACAAAAACCCACAAACTTCTTTTAAAAGTATTTGCAAACACTGTCTAAGAGTCTCTTAAATAGATTCTGAAAATCACATACTAGGACAAGAGATGAACATGGGGAAAAATAGAGAGGATTGAGCGGGTGGGTTTTTTTTTTGTGCACTTTTATTCCTTTTTAGTAGCATTTTGTTGGTTGAAAAGAAAAGAATACACAAGTTACAAAAAGTTGTAGGCCCACTTAAACGTAACGTGGTTTGGTTTTGTTTGATTTGTTGTGAATAATATGTTCAAATAAAAACTAAAAATACATATATTGTGATTTCGAATTTTGGATGTTAGAATTACACGGAGAAGTTGGGTCTATAGGTGTCATTTCAACAAGATTTACAGATATGTAGTAATGACGAGATGCTATACTCAAGTTGCGTAAAGTGATATTTCAATGTGTAATGTTCGAGTGACTATATCAAGTGGTATGTAGATCATATAGGTTTCTTCGATTTTTTAAGTTATGATGATGATTTAGATGATGGAGACAAACATTAGAATCATGAGGATTTCGACTAAGTCGAACAAAAACAGAGTACCTCGAATGCAAGTTTAGCAAACAACGAAGAAACAACGATGGCACGGTTCAGTTGGATGACCAAGAGATACCGAGAAGTGCACATTTTCGGTATTTAGGCTCCATACTGCAGATGGATGGAGAGTTAGACGGAGACGTCAACCACCGCATCCAAGTTGGATGGACAAAGTGGAAGAGTGCGACATGGATCCTGTGCGATCGTAACTTTCCTTTAAAGCTTAAAGAAAAGTTCTATCGTACGGCTATTAGACCTGCTTTGCTTTATGGCTCCGAGTGCTGTGCTATTAAGCAAAGTCATGCACAAAAAATGAACGTTACAGAGATGCGCATGCTTCGGTGGATGTGCGGTAACGCTAGGAGAGATAAAGTGCGCAATGAAGATATTCGGCATAAATTGGGTGTGGCGGCCATTGACGAGAAAATGCGAGAAAATCGTTTAAGATGGTTTGGGCATGTTAAACGCAGACCCATAAATGCACCGGTACGACGAGTTGAAGATCTCGACTTAGGACAGACGGCTAGAGCTCGTGGGAGACCGAAAAAGACGTGGATGGAGGTCATGCGGAACGACATGAAGCTAAAAGATCTAAATGAAGGCATGCTCGTCAACCGAAACCTATGGAGGCAGAAGATTCATATTCACGACTCGACGTGATTCATTCATGGTTCATATAGCCTACCCCAGTTTAATTGGGATTATAGGCTTGGTTGTTGTTGTGGTGATGATAATTTAGATGATACAAAGTTACAAACTCAAAAGGAATAAATCTTTAATAAAAAAGACCACACATACTCAAAAGTTACTCACGTTTGTGAATTTTTGGAAATTATAACTTCTTCTTTTTTTTTATTCGGAATACAAATGCATAAAATCAAAATACTCGCGATGATCGAGAACAACTCAATTTTGAAGTTCAATGACTTTTTTCCAAGCGGGACGGCTGGAAATGTCAATCCACCAATTGTACACATTCTTCCTTTTTTTAATGAGATGCTCCATTCCTCCTCCTTCGTTCATCAAAAATCTCGTATTTGATAGGTGGCTCAAATCAGCTATCGTGTACCGCTCCCCAGCCAAGTATTTGCTATTACCAAGCCTTTCCTCGTACACGTCCAGTACTTTCTCCAATTTGCACTTGCACTCTTCCACTAATTTCATGTCGCCCCCTTGGCCCATTTGTGGCAAAATCAAGAGTTGGAGGACCATGGTGTAAATTAGTGCATTGTAATTGTGGGATTCTACTTCCAGCCATTGATCAACTAAAGCCCTCTCTTCAAGAGTATCACCCAACAGGTTCACTCCTCCATCACTAGCACATTTTGCTGCGTAGTACCGGATGATTGCCCTAGATTCTGTTCTCAATCATTTAAAAAAAAAAAGAATTAATAATGATTTGTGTTACAGATATTAGGACCACATTTGTATATTCCTTGCCAAAATACTATGATAGCTAAGGTTGTGTGCATAAATATATATATATATATATATATATATATATATATATATATTTCATAGGATCCAATTAGCACTTAATTAGCAGTATGTATAACTAATTACCAAAAAGCTTGAAGTCGCCATCTTCTATAGCAGGAACTTGTCCAAAGGGCTGCAAAGGGCAAAGAGTTATAGAGTTGTAAGGAAATAAACAAACAACTAAAATACAAATCAGTCGAATATTTCTTTAATTAAACAAACAAATAATCTGTAATCATGAGTCACCTGTTTGACTAAAAACTCTGGTCGTTTTTGTTCACCTGCTTCAAGGTTAAGGGGTATGAGCTGAAAATCGAGGCCCAACTCAATAAGACAAGCTAAAACCCTTTGTGGGCAAGCGGCTTTGGCTGGACCGTACACTTTCACCACCATTTTATTCTAATATTTCTCTGAATAATATATATTTAGTACTTGTGTAATTTCGATACAAGTCTCGAATATATGTTTTAATCGTACCCCAACATACTATAATTCTTTCCTTATATAATAATGACAGCAAATCTTGATTTTCATGAGAGTTCAACCGTCGGTTGCTACTTTCATTTCTCCAACAAGAAAGTTTGGTGTGACCACATTTCGAAACACGTATAGATATAGGCCCCAATTTTTCCTAACTTTCAAATCTGAAAATATACTTATCTACTTCCAAAATTCTTCTCATTCTTCACTGACTAATTAACTACTTTTTGAATGTCTTTGGCCACTGGGAGAACATCTTTAATAACGTTCTTAAGGTAGAAAGCGACAAAAAATATATTATATAAGGTACTCTAGTTTTTATTTCAACTATGAAGTTAAAAAAAAAATTGATTTTGTCAATTAATTTTTCTCAAAAGCGTTGTGCTTATAAAGCAAAATGTGTGTATGTATGTATTAAGGTACGTAGCAACAACCTACATGGGTTTTGTTGCTTCTACCAACCTTACAAAATTGTTTTTGGTGGTTGCCACGTGATAACAAGTCATGCATTTAGGCTTTTAAGTTGTTACTAGGAGAAGAGATCTAATTTACAAAACACAACCCAAAAAACAAAAGAGGAGAGATCACGGATTACTCATCAAAATAACAAAACAGAGATATCACGTACTTTGACTTTAATTTTGTTCCAATGTTTGACCAATCTTAAAAAGTTGGACCAAACACTTGGGCAAAATTAAGGTTAGCTATCGTGCAAAATAAACTGTGATACTAATAGAATCCAGACGACTCGAAGAATTTATTTTATTTATAAGATTAGCTTATTTATAGATGGTTAGTTTTTGTGTTAGGTATTTGAGTCGACAAATACGCGCCCCCAGGATTTGCCCATCGTGGATATATGAAGCAAATACGAATAAAATATGACAATAGTAACAACACAAGGATTTTACGTGGAAACTCCTAAACCGGAGAAAAAACCACGGGGCCCGAACGAAAATACACTATGTAGAAAATTGTTATAACTACACAATTTCTCGCTCAACCCAACGATCCCCACAGAGCCTTTATACCCGTAACACTCCCCGAATACACCTCACACAAATATAGAAATATTACAAGAGGAAATATAAGAGTTATACTACAAAAGAAACTCTAATTGTGGGATGGTTAAAATGAAGTAACAAGGCCGGTTATTTATAGCCTTACTTCAAACAATAAAAGTGATAAAAAAAATGGGGGTAATGCTGCACCATCAAGGAAGTAGTGCAGCACTACCGCCCCAACCACAATTAAAGCAATAACCGCCCCACAATCTCCACCTTGAAGATGTGATTATTAGTGACTAATCACGTCTTCAAAATCATCTCCATTCCGGCATTGGGCAATCGCACACCCACTCCGCATCAGAAGATCTCCATAGCTCCCGCTATTACTGCAACCACAGTCGTACTTTTAGAAGTACCATGCTCCACCATAAAGCATAACCACTCAGAATAAACTAATTCCAAGACTTTCCCTTTTCGGCCCATGTCGAACATTAACCTGCTGATAGGATGGTGCAAAACTTCCCCTTTTGGCTCCTCCAGAAGTCATCAACCCGTCGACATGAATATACCACACCTTGCATTAACGCCAAAAGCAATGCCCGTGTGCACACTAGACCCACTAACATTAACGTCCTGTCTCATGGCAACTTTTAGGGTCTCATGCCATCAGGACGAGCATGCCGCTTACAGAACTTCAGAGTCACTGCAATAAGCAATGTTAGTATCTCCTCCAGTGTTTCCTTTTGATGCCTCGGAGCCATTTGCCGAACCGGCTCCCCTTGTTGGACAATTTTTTCTAACGTGGCCAGATTGTCCACACCGTCAACACACTTTCCTCCCAGAGTTTGTCTTCCTTCTATCGTAAGTCACCAATGCATTGTTTACATGTGAACCGTTACCCCCGCTAAGCCTCCTCTCTTCAGACAGAAGCTTGCCTGTAACTTCAGAGAGATTGATTTTCTCTTTCTCATGAATCAATATCGGTTTCATGTGCTCGTACGAACTTGGAAGAGACCAGGTAAGTCTCAAGGCTTGATCCTCCTCATCAATTGCAACTCCAATGGATTCAAGCTCAGCAACGATTCCGTTTAGAACACTCAGGTGATCTGAGATACTCGCACCCTCTGCCATTCGCAGTGTGTGAAACTGCTCTTTCAGGTACACGCGATTCGATACGCCATTTGCCTGGTACAACTCCTCTAATTTTTCCCAGAGTCCCTTAGCCGAAGAAATTCCATGCACGTTCGCAAGAATATTTTTGGCCAGACACAGACGAATTGCGCTCGCAGCTCGCAAATCTAGATCCTCCCAGTCATCATCGTCCACCACAGCTTTTATACCAGCTGCTTCGGAACTCGAGCTAGTAGGGCCGCTACCTTTAGCAACCCTCCCTTTTAAAGCCTTGTGTAACCCTGACTGAATCAACACATCCCTGACTTGAACTTGCCACAAGCCAAAGTTGATTTTTCCGTCAAATTTTTCAACGTCAAATCTCACCACACTTGTACCCTTGCTTCCTGACATTGCACCAGTGAGCCTTGGTGAATTTCAAGTAGATCCGAATAGCACAAAGTAAACCCCCGGAAAGAGATAGCTCGTCTTTCCAGGCAGGGTTTCAAGGTTCCCAGGTAATTGGTGGGGTCACAACGGTCCCGCTTAATAACCAATTACCTTTGACAGAACCGCCTTTATCAGCGCGTATTCACACTACTATCACACCAGGACTCCACCCCAGCAAAAGCTCCACCTCCAGCAGTACCCGGGCTCTGATACCACTTGTTAGGTATTTGAGTCGACAAATACGCGCCCCCAGGATTTGCCCATCGTGGATATACGAAGCAAATACGAATAAAATATGACGATAGTAACAACACAAGGATTTTAGGTGGAAACTCCTAAACCGGAGAAAAAACCACGGGGCCCGAACGAAAATACACTATGTAGAAAATTATTACAACTACACAATTTCTCGCTCAACCCAACGATCCCCACAGAGCCTTTATACCCGTAACACTCCCCAAATACACCTCACACAAATATAGAAATATTACAAGAGGAAATATAAGAGTTATACTACAAAAGAAACTCTAATTGTGGGATGGTTAAAATGAAGTAACAAGGCCGGCTATTTATAGCCTTACTTCAAACAATAAAAGTGATAAAAAAAATGGGGGTAATGCTGCACCATCAAGGAAGTAGTGCAGCACTACCGCCCCAACCACAATTAAAGCAATAACCGCCCCACATTTTGATGGGTAATAACTAATAAGGAAAGATTATCACGAAAACAGCTAGTTAAAAATCAATTATATGACAGGTAATTATTAAGGAAAGGCGCGTAAAATCTAGCAGAAATCTCCAGCGTGTAACTAACGGCTTGGTAAATCAGTTGAAATGACAGGTAATTACCAAAGAAAGGCGCGTGCATCTAAATTAGTAAACGGTGGGATTATTTTTGCAAATTCTTTAGAAAACGGTTTTTATTGAGATTAATTGCGAAATTGTGAAATATAAGCAAATTGCTAAATATATACGTTTTTTTATTGAATCAAAAGTTTCAGCTAGCTACCACCAAAAAAGAAAAAGATCAGAATTATTTCAGATGTTATATAGGCATTTTCAGAAACTCTCTCATTTGCTTTCAATATGTACTTTCATTTGTATCGTTTTTACTATCCACTAGAGATTATTTAAAAAGCCATGTTCTTTAAAAAAATTACACCCCATCAGTACAGGTTGCCGTTCTCTAACTATTAATAGTGTTCACCTGCATTCTCCAACTCCTCTGAGGATCCGGCCTCCTCCCTTCATGAGTTTTGGCAATGCGGCATTAAATAACAATACTCACAATAATCGACTAAATCGATCACCAACTAGAAACAAATCAGCTCCAAAATAACCTTAATTGACCCGCAATAACTATCCTGTTCAGCAATTTAACAACATAGAAGATCCATAAAAAAAGGTGAATACGAGTAATAGCATTAAAAAAAAGGGCAGCCCGGTACACGAAAGCATCCCCGCAATGCGAAGGTCCGGGGAAGGATCCCACACCTCAAGGGTGTATAAGGCGCAAGCATTCTCTGTCAAATTTGACAAGAGGCCGCTCCCAAGACTTTAACCCAGTCATACAGCAATACCTTTATCGGGGCGCCAAGGTTCCCCTCCAATACGAGTAATAGCATTAAACAACAATATCCGCAATGACGGAAATTGATCCGATAATCAACTACAAAATAGCATCGCCGATTTTACGCATTGAAGATACATACGAAAAGGTGAAATACGAGCAATAGCGATAAAGTACCTCTTGATGGCTTTAACAAAATCGGCGGCAGAGGGGTGGCGCATGCGCTCGAGGGAGTCGCGCCACATCAACGCCACTGTGGAAGAGTCGAGCACGCAGAAATTTTCCGTAGGTCGAAGATCAATCAGATCGGCAGCTCCGGTTGGTCTCTGATTTTAACAACTGTGTGTGTGTTGGGTGTGGACTGTGGAGTCAAAATGAAAATCACTGATTGGAATTGCAAACTACCACACAGAAATTTGTTGCGGATTTGGGACAGCCCAACTGAAATCACATCTTCAAAACCAGACAAGTTCCATCTTAGAAACCAGACAACTTCCAAGAAGACAATTTTTTCCCACCACATCGCGGCTTTACAAACCTACTACATAACTTCCGGACTTCCGGATAATTACGAGCTGGGTTTTAAAAAGAATCAGTAGCAAACCACCACTTTCCATTAACTAGCCTATTCATAGGAATCCAGGTTTCTAAATCTATAGAAAAACTAGGAGGGGGAAAGCATTCTGCTATACTGCTCATCCTAGAATCACAAGGTTTTTTATTTTTTTGCCACCGATCATAATATGTTCAATAGACATGATAAAAACAAAATGACTAGTGACATACAAATGAACCACATTTTTTGTAAGAAACAACTTACGTCTTGTTGAATCTCATCCCTCGCAATCAGTTATCAAATTCTAAAGCAGAATTATACTGATCAATAAGTAACATGACATACACAATCAAGAAACAGAAAGCGAGTTGACACTTTGACTTGATTAAAAAGTCAGGTCAACAGAGAAGCAACTAGCACATAAGCCAAGCTGGAAAAAGTTTCCCTTCTAAATTAGGGGCAAATCAACTAGTTAGTAGTTACTACTTAGTGTCTAAGGAACAGCTTGACTGGTGTAAATAGTTCAAGAGGGAGTATAATCAGTAGTGTGACTTACTATTAATTAAATAAAGAGTTTTAGTTAAATGAGAAAAGTTCAATAATCTTGTTGGGTTTTGGGCAAAAGATATCTCCGGATGGAACACTCTCATGTAAAAAATAATATCCTGCTATTCTAGTGAACAACCTTCGAAAGATAAGAAACAGAAGCCATCTTCATTTTCACCAAGCTACAGCTGCAACTTGTGCAATTTCAATCTTAAAGACCCAAGGTTAAAAAAAACAAAAATAATAAAAGACAGCTATAAAGATCCAACATAACTATAAACAACAAATAGTTCTTACAGATATTTGATCAATCACACTACAGAATAAAAAATTACAATGATTCTTGCCATCCCTTCTCAAAGAAACTCATAGCAGAATAACCTCAGGATAGAAGATAGCAAGTGCTTTGACACTGTGACATAAAAGTCAGATTCAAACGACAGGTGAAACTAAGCTTTGAACATACACAACTGGCTCAGCGGTAAAATTCAACCTCGTCATACTAGGAAGCCTAAACGAATCATCTTTGGGATTATAAACCGCAAAACATTTACAGGAATAGAATAAGATTTCACCATTGGGTAGCATGGAGCACAGTTCGAAGTCATTAAGAATTTCAACACAGGAAACAGTGGCAATTTTTGTCCAAGACTCTTTGACACCGTACTCTTTCCAAAGCAACAAATCAAGAAGATTTTGTTGTTCTGGTCCGTAACTGCGGAGCAAGCAAATGAATCCATCTAGCACGTTAAATGAAACTTCAAAACCATCATCCTCATCATTACTTGGTAGCTCAACTCTTCCAAACACCTCACTACCCAAATCAAAAGAAACAATATCCCATCTCCAATTTTTGGCATCATATAAATACCAATGTAACTTTCCACTTGCAAGCTTTCCCATATCAACACCCTCAACACAAAGACCAAAACCAGAAAGCATCGCCGTCTTCCAAGATTCTCTTTTTAAACTGAAAATATTTACCAGATTACGATACGTCTCTGTACTCCTCCTACGAGACGAACTCAAAGCCACTACCTTATAATCATCAGTAGACTCATCATAGCCAAACCCGTACGAAATACCGAAATGTCTCTCATTATAATCATCGAGATGGAGACTGAATCGGGGTAAAATCTTGTATTTTCCAGTACATGGATTCCACAAAAGGAGAAGTGTATACTCTAATACAATACACACAAGCCCATCACAAGAACCCACAACACAAAGATTTTGCTTCCATGATCCAATCTTAAAAATATCGAGATCAACGACATTAACGGAAAGAGACAACAACGATTCAAATGAAACCTGCTTGAAGAATTTGCCACTGGTGGGGAAAATTACTCTACAATTTGTTTGACCTTGTTTTTTTGAATGTTGGAGGTGTAGTCTGGCGAAATCTGAGCTGGATATGAGGTGGAGGCAAAATTTGTTAACAAGTATTACGTTGGAAAGGGTTTCCATTGAAAGCCTTGCGAATATATTTGTTACGATCTCAGGTGGGAGGTAGGAGAGCTCCGCCATTGATATTGCTAGGGTTTAACGGGTAGATTTGGGGATTTTTCAATTTGAATTTTGAAGTGTTCTTATGTTTGTGTCGCCCAATATATGGTGTTTAAACAAGAATATAAGAAAGTACTATGGTGTTATTTTTATTTTTTTTGGATAAATGCATCAAACCCCCTAAATTATGTACGCTTTTTTGAAATCACCCTTAAACAAAATAAATAAGCGGTATGCCCTTTAAACTATAACATTCCGTTCGATTTGGTCCCTGACTGGTTTTTCGGCTATTTTTGGCCATTCTTGGCTGGAATTTTTCCTTACCCGACACATATGTGTTGTACGAGATGTATTTTAGTAGTTGATGATAAAAAGTAGGCGAAAAAACACCTCGAACGGGACAAATTCTGGCTAAAATATGGCGCGGGCCGGCGTGTTTCGCCGCTACATGTTACTTGACGATCGTTGTGGGTTGTGCGTGTTTTTGCACGGGCCGCGTAACATACAACATAGGTCACGCAAGCCACTTGGGTATAGGCGTTATTGCGCCGCTTCTTCTTTGGTTCCGTGGGCTACACAGTCACTTCTGTTAATGCGCTTGTGTCATATGGTGAGTAGGCTTGGTTATGGTCTGAAACCCTTCTAACCTTGCCAAACTGCTCCTCGTTCATCCTTGTGCTATCCCATGCTCGTTTTCCTCAAATATTTCTTATTTTACTCTGACCCGACTTAAAACTGTAAATAACAAAATAAGACTAAAACTAGTAAAAATGATGAGTGGAACAATCAAAAGTACAAGAAACGAGGCACTCAAATCGCTATAAATAGTCACTTATCGCAAACTATAACTAATAAAAACGTAACTGAAAAAAGTGATGCATTTTACTAAATAACGCTACAATCATATATATAACACAAAAACCCTAATATCTCCTCTTTCTCATTTGTTCAGGCATTACTTTCATTTTTCAGGCGCGTGCTTCCCCTTTTCTATATATATATATATATATATATATATATATATATATATATATATATATATATATATATATATATATTTGTTTTTTATTAGTAAAAAGAAATAACAAACATTACATCATGTCTCTAGTAACTAAACTAGTAATGTAAGAAGAAAGAACTTTGTCCCAAAAGACATTGCTCTCTCATATGTATCTAACACTTTTAGCAAGTGCATCAGCTACTTTGTTAGCCTTTCTTGGAATCCAAGTGAAGGTCGCATCCCATGGCATATGTAGTAGTCTTTTGCATTCCTCCGCCATTATAGCATTGTCAGCTGTTGGAGCTAACTGTCCAGAGATAAGCTTGTGAACTGTGAGGGAGTCCACGTCTACTGCAATGTGTTGAATGCGTTTGTTCCATGCCATTTCCAGTCTCTTTTACAGTGCAACTATCTCTGTCTCCTCAAGAGTTGGAGTTTGTAGTTTTTGTATGTAACCTCAGCTCTAGTTACCCTCTGCATCTCTATGTACACCAGCCAAGGATCCAATGTTGAGATCATGTAGAATACAGCCATCAGTATTCAGCTTAAACCAGCCAGTCTTTGGCTTTGTCCAGCCAACTTCTTGTCTTGTATTTTTGTTCTTAGTTCTGCCTTCATGAAGTTCATAACGTAGTTGTTTGATCTGAAAGAGGCGCCATGTGACATTGATCTCCTTCTTATGAAATACTCTGGAGTTTCTGTTAATCTAGTAAATCCAGAGTGTTACCATAAAAATCCACTTCCAGGAGGTGCCAGGTCTGATCTCGTTCCTGATTTGCAATCTCTCTAAGTTTTCTTTCAGCCAGTTGTCATTATTGGTGGAATCAAACATGTGAAGATCGTCCTGGACTATAATTTTCCCCCATATTTTCCTTGCAACCTGGCAGTATTTGAGGATATGCAAACCAGATTCCTCAGTTTCATCACAGAATGTACACATTGCTGTGAGGGAGATCTGTCTTTTGAATCTTAGCAAATTTGTTGCTAATCTTTCTTGAGTGAGCAACCATGAGAAGTGCTCGAATTTGTTGCTCATATCAAGCTTTTAAACCCATCGATGAATGCTGGAGTTTCTGTTGGTAGTCCTTTTTGAATTTGAAAAAGTTTATATGCTAATTGGCATGTAAATTAACCAGTAGAGGTACCATTCCATATTACTTGATCTTTTTGGTCTGAGAGCAGGATATTTCTGCTGAGTATATCCTCTTTGATCTTCGGAGGTAAGAATGAGTAGATGATTTCCAGATTCCATTCTCCAGACTCCATCAAAACATCCTTAAGTGTTAAATGAGAATTAGAAGATAGAATAGTGAAGTTTTCATCATGAAGACAACATGAGCCTCTCTAGTTGTCAAACCAGAAAGATATTTGATATCCTCTACCTATTTTCCACCTCATGAAAGGTGTCATAAGCTCAATGCAATGTAAGATTCCATTCCAAACAGGACTATCAGTAACTCTACTCTTGTAGCTAGAGATGTTGCTATTTTTCAGATACTTGGCTTGAATGAAGGCGTTCCAAATAGATTCCTCCTTGGTTAAGATCTTACAAATCAACTTAGCAAGAAAAGATTCATTACTAGTTCAGGTAGAGCGAATACCAAGGCCACATTCCCTCTTGGAAAGAACTACTTGGTTCAAATTTATTTAGTGTAGCTTCATCTTTGTTATATCAGAGGACCACAAGAAGTTTTTGTTCAGTCTGTCAAGTTTATCGCAGATATACTGAGGTAACCATGAGCATTGCATTGAGTAGACTATGAGCATTGCATTGAGTAGATTGGCATTGAAGAGGAGACAGATGAGATCAAAGTATCCCTACCAGCAAGAGATGACATTTTGCTCTTCCAAGTACGAAACATGTTCATGACTTTATCAAATGTATCAGAGTGAGTTTCTCTGTTAACTCTCCCATGAACTAACTTTACTCTAATGTATTTATCCAGATGTTGAGTTTTCCCAAATCCCACACTCTGACACAAATATCTTTTATGACTAGAGCCACTGGATTTAGAGAAGAGCACTTTGGATTTACTATGGTTGATTTTGAGTCCAGATCTATCACATAAATTGTCTAAGACCTTTTTAATGGTCTGAGTGGTAGATGTAGTTACTTTTCTCATTAGAATAGGTCATGTACAAAGAGCAGATGTGGTAATTGAGAACCACCTCTACAAGGGATGATTGGTTTCCAGTTACCCCTGGTTACTTCCTCTTGGATGAGGTAGGATAATCTCTCCATATAAAGTACAAAGAGATAGGGGAGAGGGGATCACCTTGCCTTAGACCACATTGGTGATCAAATGCTTCTAGAGGGCTCCCATTCCATAGAACTCTGGTTGAAGCACTGGTTACACAGAACATGATTAGCTCAATTAGTGTCATGGGGAAATTGAATGCAATAAGAGTCTCCTCTAGAAAGGACCAACTTACTCTATCATAGGCTTTTTCTAGGTCTAGTTTCATTAACATACAACCTACTTTGTTCTTCTTCTTGGACCTCAGGGAATGAAGTAGCTCTTGTAGCACTATAATGTTATCCTAGGTACTTCTTCCTTTTATGAAACCAGTCTGAGTAGGAGCAATGATCTTAGTTATAACATCTCTCAATCTAGAAGTAATGCACTTAGTAATAATTTTGTAAGGAACATTACATAGTGCAATAGGTCTAAACTGAGTAATACTTACAGCCTCCTGGACTTTGGGAACCAAACAGATGTAAGCCTCACAAAGTTTCTTATCAAAGCATCTCTTCTGGAATGCATTTAGGAAAAATTCAGTGACTGATTTGTCAAGCCATTCCCATCCTTTTTGATAGAAAAGAGCTTGCAACCCATCAAGACCTTGTGCTTTAAGTGGAGCCATTGAAAAAACAGCAGCTTTAATATCTTCTGGATCAATTGTTGAATTCAGGAAAGCATAGTCTTCATCATCTTGGGATACTTGGAACTCAGATAAGACTGACATAAGGTTAGTCTAAAAGTTCTGATGAGAAGAAGAAGAACCAACTGAGAACATACTCATGTAGTAATTCCTGGTATGAATTTGTAATATTTCAGCTTCTTTCACCCAAATTCCCTCAGTTTTCAGCATCGTAATTTGATTTCTCCTCCTTCTTGTCATGGTTGATCCGTGAAAGAACCTTGTATTTTTCTCACTCACTCTTATCCACTTAATTCTGTACTTTTGATACCAGAATATCTCCTCTTGTTTCAGAACATCATTGTATTCAATCATAAGTTGCTCTTGAAGCTGGCACAGGAAGGAGCTAGTATGATGTTCTAAAGATTAAGTCTTGCCTGCAGTTTCCTCTTCCTCTTAAATATGTTCCCAAACTTGTGTTGATTCCAAGGTTTCATCACCTTAAGAATTTCCTTGATAGCCTTCAAAAGTTATGTCTTGTCCTTCCATAGTTGTTGAAGTAATGGGTCACATTCCTCATTTGAGAACCACATAGCTTCAAACCAGAATGGTTTTTCTCCTCTGATTCCCCCTCTTCCAGTGGTCTTGATGATGACTCGATTGTGGTCAGAGTGAGTCCTACGTAAGTTTTCCACTTCATACCCAGGGAACTTGTCTAACCACTTCTGGTTCGCCAGGGCTCTATCCAGCCTAGCCTGGATGAAACCTCCAATCTTTCTCTTGTTAGACAAGGTAAATTTAGGACCAATGAATCCCAGGTTAACAAGGTTACAGTCCTCAATGAAGTTATTAAATAATTGAAGTCTTTTAAGGGTTCTAGTATTCCCTCCCCTCTTCTCATGACCAAGGCTAACTTCATTAAAGTCTTCAGTGATCAACCAAGGCATAGGTTCATTATGAGCTTTCTGCCTTATACTGTCAAATGCAAGAATCTTTGCAGGTTTCCTAGGTTGAGCATAGACATCAGTTAATCTCCATTTATCTCAGAACTATGTCTTATGATTGCATGCTAAAAATCAGTATGAGTAACCTCCACCTCTACATCATAATCATTTCATAACATCCATATTCCCAGCATAATTCCATTAGTAGGTGCAATTTCATAAGAGTTAAATAGAAAATGAACTATATCCCATGCCTGACGAGGCCCTACTCTAGTCTCAAGAACAAAAACTACAGAAGGTTGGTGAAACCTTACCAATTCTCTGAAATTTCTTCTAAAATCTTCATCTCCTGGTCTTTGACAATCCCATGAGATAATCGTCATGTTTGAATTGTACAAATGAGTGG
Source organism: Linaria vulgaris (assembly GCA_948329865.1). Taxonomy (NCBI): domain Eukaryota; kingdom Viridiplantae; phylum Streptophyta; class Magnoliopsida; order Lamiales; family Plantaginaceae; genus Linaria; species Linaria vulgaris. The sequence goes on along the minus strand of OX415249.1, from coordinate 4,324,464 downwards.
GGTGTATTGGATTATCAATTGGAATCCCTCTCCATATATGTGCAAGTTGTCTCAGAGTCTCTAGCATTGGAGATCTTTGTCTATTCCTCTCCCAGGGAGTGAGGTTGAATCTCTGCCACCACCAGCAATTGGCATCCCCGTGATCTATCATGTGCACAACCACTTTGATTTCCCATTGAGTTACTGGAATGTTCACCACTCTTACAAATTTGTCCCAAGTTTCTGTCAACAGGTCCACTGGAGGATTTTGAAAGGTATTGGACACTGTCTCAAATTCCCATGTTATTAGTATATGATCCAACTTCTTGTCCCATGCATCCAGATTGTTGTTTGCCACAATGAGAGTTTAGAAGGCTTTATGTATGTATCTTAGATGATTCACCAGTGCTGACTTGATCCGAAATGGCAAAAGGATTTTTAGAACTTATATCAAATTGTGGAGTGTCTTTCAAAAGAGTTGAGACATTTGGCTTCCTTTTAACATTTGTAACTGTTTTTTGAACAATTTTTTGCACGTTCTGTATTAAGTTGAGGGAAGCGGGAAGCACATAGTTGAAATTTTTTCTTTTCCCTTGTTCCTATCAGGAGTAAGAATCCTAGTAGGAGATTTTCCATGTGAATGGACAGAAGACTTAGAGTTTTGTTGCTTCTTTTTCTGTTAATTAACATCCAGTCTCCAAATTCTTTCTCTTTAGCTTTATTAGTTAACCATGCATCATTCTTAAGAGTATCTGGAAGATTGATCTCCTGAGCATGGAGGAGGTATCCTTGTCATTACAAGCTTGCACTGAGAATGAACATTTGTCCTTAGAGTGTCCTATTCTCCCACACTTGTGGCATAAGCTTGTAACATTTTCATATATCACCTGATAGACTTTATTATCTATCCACGAGCCTAATTCCAGATGTTGATCAGTTCTAATTTAGACACAAAATGAGCAAAGTTACCTCGAGATGCATTGAATGTGTTCCCATCAATTCTGATGGGATCACCAATGCATGAAGCTAGAGTTTGAATGACTGCTTCCCTTAGATATTCAATAGGCAAATTCATCACTCTCACCCACATGATCATGCTCTCGACCGTATCAATGCCTGCATGGAAGTTAGGAGTCCATTTCCTTATTCACAAGAAGTTTCCAGCCAGTTGTCATGGTCCTTGAGTAAGGATCATGTCTCTTTTGGATTTTGACAATCCCTTCATTGAGTAACATCTATTTCCTAGATCAACCAACTCAAACTCGCTGTATAGTTTCCACATTAGGTCGAGTCGGGCTTGCAACGCAGTAAAGTACCACGATTTTCCTAGGATCCGTATGATTATTTTGTTCTCCCATTGTTGGCGGCTTGGCGCATATGATCCTTAAGTTCTTGCTTAATTCGAATATGTTTGAAGGGGATGTTGTCATCTGCTTCACAGATTTTGATTAATTCCCTTTCTTCAACGTTCTTTGAGTTATCCACTCGAACATCCTCCATTTTAAGATCATGCATAACCATGCTTGCATATGATGATTTGATCTGGTTCACATCATTTCCTGCAAGAGATTGTTGGAACAGATTTGAATCGGATATAACATCTGATTGTCTTAGTCTTTTCTAGTTCTTCAATCCAGAGGAATCTTTAGACAGGATTTGTTTAGCGTTAAACATCGGAATGTGGAGATCGGGCGGTTGCGGCGGCACCAAATCGGAGTTAGTTTCCATGTCGGAAAGTTTAAATTTTGAAAAATGGTTTTTTTTTCGCATAGAAAAAACGGGTTTTTTTTTTTTTCTGAAAAACTGTTTTGAAATTTTTAATCCCCTTTTCTATTTTGAACTCTGTTGCTCTTTGTCACTTTTCCACTGCTAATCCCTATGTTTTCCATTTTCAGGTGGCAACAACTAATTTCCGGTGAAGGTGGTGGTCCATGGTCCACCTCTTTTGTTGACGGATAACCAACTGCGAGCCTTTCTCCTCCTGCAGTGGGCCCATCTCGACAAGTGGCAGCTGTCTTTGTTCTAAGCCTCGTTCGCAGCAATTTCCTCACTGTCATGTTTGATTCTCTTAATTCCCCAAATTGGATTTGTAATTTAGGGTTAGGGTTTCCAATTTTGTCCTCCCCCAAATTCCTTAATTGTTTGTTCAATTAAGGGTTTTTGATACAACCTTGGTATCGATTAATGTTCCTAATTCGAGTTTAGGAGGACTCCAAGAAAAGAGATGAGAAATTTAGACTAATTAAATAACATACTTCATTTTTTTTACTTCCATGAAAATGAGTACACGGATGGAATTAAATAGACAAATTAGCACATACCCACTAACACTAACTAATGCCTTCAAAGTAGGCCACTAATAGCATGACTCTATGACTTAGTCTAATTAACTTAAACAAATATCAAATGATCAATGCTAATCAATTAAATAATATTAAACTAAAAAAACAATCTGATCTAAAATGATGAACAATAAAATAATCATAAAATAACTAATTAGGCACGTATCATTCCCTTCCCCATGAGATGGACCTTGTCCTCAAGGTCCAAAAGTCTAATATTGAAAGAGCCCCTTGATGCAATTAGGCTTGTCGGAGACTTTGGCTCAATAGGAATTCAACCTCTTTTTCTCTCTTTCGAACATCTTTCGAACATAGACTTTCTTTTCCTTTTTTCTTCCTTTTCTTCCAATTGAACATAGTTTTCTCAAAGCTCTTTGAGTTGCCTTCCTCCAATATTCTATCCATTGCCGCATTGGTGTTAATGGCATTGCTTATTCTTGTTTTTCCTCTATCTTTTGGGAAATTGCTCGATATCATTTTCACAATGTGAGAATTTTGACAAACCATCTGCGGAAAATAAATCGTGCTTGGAGGAAAAACTTTTTGGTGAAATATATGAAGCAGAGCGCGTGAAGTGTTTTGAATCATCGTGTGTTGCATATTGCTAGTGTTTTGGGTTAATGTTTGAAAAAGAGTAGGAGAATGAGATTTATTTGGATGATTCTGGGTTACAGTGGGTTTTGGTTGTGGAGGCGGTGATGATGGTGGAGTTGGGGCTTTGTGCTCGTTGTTGGGGTTCTTGTTGTTTGTGGTGAGATGAGTATTTGAAATTTGTTTTGGCTGAATGTGTATAGGGGTGTGTGGCGTTGACAATAGTAATTGTGTTGGCGGCGGATACGGTGTAGGCAAGGGTTGTAGCTGAAGTGGTGGCAGTGAATCCTTGCAAAATTTGGTTTGCCATTCTTCATAAAAAGTAGCCATACGTGCTTCATATCGTTCGAAAATTGCAAGTAATTGAGATTGAAGATCCATTACGAGAGGTAATAGAGTTCAAATCGATGAAAACACCAATGATACAACCTTGGTATCGATTAATGTTCCTAATTCGAGTTTAGGAGGACTCCAAGAAAAGAGATGAGAAATTTAGACTAATTAAATAACATACTTCATTTTTTTTACTTCCATGAAAATGAGTACACGGATGGAATTAAATAGACAAATTAGCACATACCCACTAACACTAACTAATGCCTTCAAAGTAGGCCACTAATAGCATGACTCTATGACTTAGTCTAATTAACTTAAACAAATATCAAATGATCAATGCTAATCAATTAAATAATATTAAACTAAAAAAACAATCTGATCTAAAATGATGAACAATAAAATAATCATAAAATAACTAATTAGGCACGTATCAGTTTTACTAACTTCTCCTGATTTGCTCAATTGCATGTTTAGAATATTATTGTCTTCAAGTGTTTCGCTTCCTTGCACGATTCTAACATGAAACGAGGGAGGGAGTTGATGCTGCAATGTATTATAATTATTATTTTACCTCGTTGCGAAATATGAATACTAGACTAGAAATGATAGATACTCATGTACAGGAATTAGTACCACAACGTCATTTTTAATTTATTTCTACTTGTTTGATTTCTAAAGGGTTCGTATTGTTTCAACTTGAACTTTTTCCTTGAGAAATTTACCTTGTCTTCAATTTTTAATTATGTAAAACCAAAACCAAAATTGAAGTAGGAAAATAGATTCTCAACATGGTGCGTAAGAAAAGAAATCTATTCCGAATATTTTATTTCATTTTCGGTAAATTCTTAAGTTGTGAGAAAGTAGAAAAATAAAATATTCCCTTAACCATGGATAAAACTAAAAAAGCTTCTACATTTGATTTTTTTGCCATATTTTCTCTTGTAGAGACACACTAGCCCTTTTTTACAGCGTGCATGCATACTGCTTATTCAATTCAAGTATCATTAAGGCGCATAGCGTATCATGAAAAACAAGAGAAATTGAAATTAGAATAAGTCATTTTATTCCAATTAATTGGACTATATTATATGAACCAAATAAAAATCACATTGAGCTCAAGATATAAATTCTCCTTTTCCAATCGTTCCCACTCACTAGAACGCCTTCTATTATGATTTTATAGTTCAGGTATCCATATTTTCTCCTAAAACCCTTTCCTGGAAAGCATTGACCAAATTCTCATAATGTTTCTCGTCGAGTTTAACATATAAATCCTCATTCATCTGACGAGAACATCCACATTTAAACTTATGTAGTTCATGTAATTTGTACTTTGTACGACCTGCCACTTTTCTTCATAAACATATATCAAAGTTTCTTGATGTTTTGAGAAGCATTGAAGTTTCCAAAAAAACATAAATGTACATTCCACGTCCATTGCCATTACAATTTTTACAAACTTTTAGAAACGCATCAAAAAATCATACATTGAGATAAGTTTGTAATATGCGACGGGCCTGAAACATACTACTGAATTGCAACTTTGATACGAATTACAGAAAAACAATTTAACTGAGTCGTGGCAATGGTAAAAAAATTGAAAAATAACACTCTTCTTTACCATTGAAAAACTGAACAAGTCAAAATACATCAATCATAATTGAACTGAGACCTTCATCATCTTTCAGAGTTTTCACCCCCTTCATCAACTTGAGTTTCTACTGTTGTTTCCTCCAATACATCTAACTTACTACTTTCTAAGGCACTAGCCAATCCTTCAATCGAATCATCGACTTCTTTACTCACAACGTCTGTATTTGCACTCTCAATTAGACTAGCTTCATTTGTAAATTCTGATTCCTTTGCGATCCCAGGCTGCTCTGAGTTTTGCCCTTGAGTACTCGATGACGGAGGAAATGGAGGAGATGGAGTTTTCACACCTACTCCTCTCGCAAGGCATACGTACTTAAATACGAGTTGCTTATAATTTTTCAGTAGATCTTCTACATCCTCAACGGTAAGATCACCAGATTGGGAATATAAGAAAGGGAATTCGCGAAAGATTTTGCTAGCCTCGTCTTCCTTCAACAACTCTGTTGCACCTTTATTTTCAAGATCTGATATGGATGGAATTTTGTCTATTGACAATAACTGGTTTTTCTCATACTGTTCCTCGTACTGGGATTTCTTTCCGGATTTTGAAGCGTAAGTTTGAGGCTTAGCTGTTGTATGGTGATGGGAGCTAAAACTGGAAGATGGTTTTGGCTCGTTGGGCTCTGTATAAGGACCCTGTCCATAATTATGATCTGATTCATTGTAGGAGTAATCTGAGCTCTCTGCCAGACCAGAAAGGAGTGCTCGAGCGGATTCCATATTTCTTTCGTATTCACCTTCATCCATTGAAAGGGCTTTTGCATCGATGTTCATGATAAAAGACTCAACGGAAAGCATGTTTGTGAAGAAGTAGGCTGATTCTGCTATCAGGCGGTTCTGTCGTCTAAACCGTTGTATATATGCTAAGTTGGAATGCAATTGAGGTGGATTTGCCTGTATACCAAACCAAGAATCATTCTTGAGCATTTATATAAAAGTAAAAACACAATAAAAAATACATGCATCTTTAAAGGCGGGAAGATATAGTGTGTTGACTACCATGTAGCTCATCAATAATATCCAACACAATCTTAACAAGATAAACCTAATAACAATTGACTCGATGTTAGAAACTTCTAGCTTCTAATAGCAGAGCTTATCTTCAATTTTAAGACAAAGTAAAGAATAGCCGTTGTAAAAAACTTGGACTGGCAAATTGTAATTCCCGACATGTTGAGATCTCAGTTGTAAACAATTTTATCTGGTGCATATTGAAAATCAAGAAAAGTACTGAAACTCGGATCCTCCCCAGTAGTCTAAGTCTAATTCAGAACTGATTAGAGAAGTGAATATAATTACTTCTTATGTTCAAAAAAAAGGAAGCAAGGAACTTAACATGCTTAACAACATAGTGCAGATTCACACGAATGTAAACAGTTCGAGCGATAACCTGAAGCACTTGAACCCCATAATACACAATCACGTGAAACCAAAACCGAAGAAGTTAAGATTGGAAGTTGGAACAGAACCATAAATAAAACTTTAAAATAGAAATACTTCACTAGTTGAGGGGGATTTTTTCGGATTTGGTCCCATAATGTGTACCAGTTCCAATTTTAGTCCCACAGTGATACATTTTTCAATTTTAGTCCCACAGTGTACTAATTGTACAATTTTAGTCCCATTTTCTCTAATCCCACTAATAAGTGTCACGTGACCTCACGTGACACCAGGGATTTTTTCGGATTTGGTCCCATAATGTGTACGCGTTTCAATTTTAGTCCCACAGTGATACATTTTCCAATTTTAGTTCCACAGTGTACTAATTGTACAATTTAGTCCCATTCTCTCTAATCCCACTAATAAGTGTCACGTGACACCATTAATCAAAAATTAGCCCTTTTTTAACAAAAAAAAAAAACTCTAAATCTAAAATTCGTTTCTGATTTTTAATAAAAAAAAAAATTTAAAAAAAAAGTAAAAAACGGCAATAAGTTGCTTATTTCAGCAGCTTATTTGCTGAAATCCAGTCCAGAAACATTCTGATTTCAGTTTGAGTTGCTGAAATTTCAGCAATAATGCTTTTAAATTTCAGTTTGAGCTGCTGAAATAAGCAACTTATTGTCGTTTTTTTTTATTTTTTTTTAAAAAATATTTTTTTTATTAAAAATCAGAAACGAATTTTAGATTTAGAGTTTTTTTTTGGTTAAAAAATGGCTAATTTTTTATTAATGGTGTCACGTGAGGTCACGTGACACTTATTAGTGGAATTAGAGAGAATGGGACTAAAATTGAACAATTAGTACACTGTGGGACTAAAATTGGAAAATGTATCACTGTGGGACTAAAATTGGAACGGGTACACATTATGGGACCAAATCCGAAAAAATCCCTGGTGTCACGTGAGGTCACGTGACACTTATTAGTGGGATTAGAGAAAATGGGACTAAAATTGTACAATTAGTACACTGTGGGACTAAAATTGAAAAATGTATCACTGTGGGACTAAAACTGGAACGAGTACACATTATGGGACCAAATCCGAAAAAATCCCCTAGTTGAGGTATAAAATGGTAGAATTACCTTTATGGTGACAAAAATAAGAACTGGGAGGAACTCATCAGCTCCCGGATGATCTGCATTAGATGTAAGGGACGCATTGACCAGCAGGTTACTAATAACCTTGCAACAATTGAGAATGCAAACAAGCTTGTCTCTTGGTGCTTTGTACATGTTAATCTTTTGTAGCTCCTTCTGAGCAAGCTGCCACAGAAAGTAGAAGAATAATAGAATCAAATTTCTCAACAAGGATCCAGGAGTAAAAATCTATCTTTCTCATTAAGTTCTTTAAGATATATAATCCCATATAAATAACAAGGTGATAAATTAAGCTCATAATATTATTTCTCTCACCACGTGTAATACTGTCACGCTTTGAAGATAAAAGAAACCTTAAACTTTTCTGCAGAAATCAGAGGTTCTTCAGATAGAACTATTTCTGTATATGGATTCATACAAATTTTGGAGCAACTTAACATGTTCATTATATCTTAATTAAAACCAGAAAATGTACGTTGATCCGGAAAAACACGTATGGAAACGGATTGACAGCTTCTGAACTATCAAGTAAACATTGAAAGCACTAAATAAGATGCATAAAGTTAGCACAGCTAACAAGGCTGATAGGCTCTGGGAACTAAAACATACAAGGGAACAAAGAGGTAAAATCGAATTGATTGGTTAAGAATAGAAATCCAACTTCCACCAACAGTAATTCAGTTTTTAAAGGAAGAAATTAAGCAGTTCGAACGACTGATAAAGATCTTAACAAAAACAATCACAATTTGATGCAGAGTATTGTGTGTAATCCATCATCTCAAAAACCATAATGAACTTTAAGATTCTTTCAGAAATACAGCTTATCAAAGTCCCATGAAGAAGCTATCGACTGAACTCGACAATCAACTAAGTCGCATTATTTTAACAATAAGCATGAAAGAGCTATGTTCTCTTGAACAATAGTACACCTCCGACTATAAAAAATTTAGTATCTAAATTATGTCATGCAAGGAATTCAACTGTGTAATATGGAATGCAGAACATAAAACAAAAGGCTATACTGACTCGATTGTGGCAATCATGACAGATTTTTATAATATCGGAAGCACTAGATTAAAGAAGCAACTGAACCGTTAATTCAAACCCATCAGTGTAGTCTACAGGAAACAAACTAGCACATTGAATATGTAAAAGAATCCCTTCGGGTCTGCTCCTTCACTTACCAGCCATGAAGATTCGTTTTGATATGTTGGTTTGATATCCAAATTTTCTGGTCGAATAAATTGTTGAATTAGTGCAATCTTCTCGTGAAGTTCCTCATCAGCTTTCACATCTTCTGGAACTGAAGCAAACACGCGCGAAAATAGCTTTGTCATGACATATTTCTCTAGTCCCTGTAATTTTTGAAGAAAAAGATCATAAGTTTAAAGATCTGCTCAATTTCTGAAAACTACTTCTCTGGGCACTGCAACAAATTGAAAACAGATATAACTCAATAACATACAAAACGTTCAGAAAACAGTAAACTAGCAAGCACATTTCTCTTAAATAACTTTGCATACTACAATTGTAAATGTAGATAGGCACTCAAGTCGTTACCAAAACAACCCTTGGAAGGGAAAAGTATGTCAACCCCATCAGTAACGGTTGCTGATCTATGATTAGTATTCGGCATCGAATTGGCATGAAAACAATAATAGGTTAATCTTCTGGTTTTCATTTCAGATTTTAAAGACGGTTCGCTGTCTAAATGAAGCAAGTTCTATCACAAGTCACCTAGAGAATGAAAGGCCCACAGCAAAGATATTTTTCAACATACCCTCAGACTTTATAAATTATATCTTCCGTCTGTCGAACTAAAATACTGTTATTGTAGCTCTTAATGTACGGATGGGGATCAAGGATAATGTTATAAAGATTATTTCCAAGTTAATTAAGATTCTAGTGTTTTTAGTTAATTATGTTAGATTAAGAGCTTATCTTTTAGCTGAGTCAGAAGTCTAGTTTATGTAATTCTTTACAGGGCTAAGGTTTTATTCATGAACAAGGTTTGATGATTATTATTGTTGATTGATATATTAGGTTGGAGGAGACCAATGGCTCACCGGTAAAGGTGTTGCTGTGTGACTGAGCAGGTTCAAGTCCTGGAGCGACCTCTTGTCAAATTTGACAGGGGAAGGCTTGCCCTTAATACACCATTGCGGTGGGACCCTTTCCCGAACCCTCGCATTGCGAGGATGCTTTCGTGCACCAGACTGCCCTTTCTTTTATTGATATTATTAGGTTACTAAGCGTCGGAGCTATCTGTACTGTCCTACACCTCCCCAAATTTTTGTCTTTTCTTCATGTTATCTTCTTATGCTTCCTCTTATTCTTCTTACTCTTATGCGCTTTAAATTTTATTCTGTTGTATCTATAATCCTCCAATCTCTCTTCATAATTCATCCATCTCTATCACATACTTATATGATTCAAAGATAAAGCAGTTAGAATACATAGAGATGTAGGACAGCACAAATAGCTCTGATACTCAATAACGTAATCAGTATAGAATGGATACTCACCTCACCTGCACTCTCCAACTCCTCCTCCGAGGATCCAGCCCAAAGAGAATGACCCCTGAACGCTGCATCCATATTGCCAAAAAACTCTTGTGCAGCTGAGCTGTCCCTTTCTGCATCCGGTGCATTGTGCGAAAATGAAACTATGAAACTGCAAAATATTCCCAATCAGATACAAATACTGAGATTTTGTGCTTGAGAAGAGAAAAACAAACATAAGCAAATATAAATCTAAATCAGCAAACAGCTACAAGAATGAAAGTATAGCCCAGTTTGTATTATAAAAAGTACTAGATCAACAATGTTTATGGAACAAATAGAGTAACAGTTACTGCACCTGTGCGAAAACGGTACTTGTACCAGAGCCAAAACAACTTAGAAGCGACCATGTTGAAGACTAACTAAAATAGAGCCATTGTCACCAAATTATAATAGCATTGCGTATAAGATTAGCATCTTAAACATTTACATTGAACGAAATCAAAGAGAAATGTGCACGTAGGCCAAAAAACATCCATTCCATTCCCCCTCTTGCATTACTACCATAACTAGCACTAAACTTCATACAAGTACACAAACTAAATTGCAAGGTCGAATCGAGGAAAATACATTCATAAAACCGGAACAAACGCGGCTATAAATTCCTTCAGAGTCTGCTAATCTCGGGCAATACTCATACACAACAGGGAAAAACGACATAAATCGCAAATCAATCTTACTTCTTAATACATAAATACATTCCAGCTGTATGAAAACACTGTTCATTAAATGCACATCTAGATATAACTACTACTACTACTACTACTACTACTACAACTACAAACTCTTGAGCATTAAATAACAATATCCACATCGATTGACTAAATTAACAACTTCATAGATACATACATACATACACAGAAAGGTGAAATGATATACTGAGCAATAGCAATAAAAATACCTTTTGATCGCTTTAACGAACTCGGCGGCGGAGGGGTGGCGCATGCGCTCGAGGAAGTCGTGCCACGTCAGCGGCGCCGTGGACGAACCGAACACGTCGGAATTTTCCATCGGCCGATGATCTATCGATCGGATCGGCAGCTCCGATTGGTTTCCGATTTCAACTCTGTGTGTGTAGGTGTGGAATCCAAATGATTGAATTGCACAAAAATTTGTGGGTTTGGGTCGATCCAATTCAATTTATCGGATCCGGGTCAAAATGTCTTTTTGACTCAAAACAAATAAAAAATAACCCATGAGTTTGGTTCCGGGTCGGATCATTCGAGTTACTATTTTAATATTCTTTGACCCTAAGCAAATTTTTCCTGATGGGAAGATATTACTAAATACACTAACCAAAAAATAATTGAATGCGTTTAATAATGTACAAGTAATGAAATCATCATATTTTATAATTCACAAGACATGTTATTTTGATAACAATTGAGTACACATACAGAAACAATAGCCATTGGAAACAAGATATATACACATGTGTAAACTACTCACAAACATGTACTATTGTTATATTTTATCCTATAATCCTAAGTAGAGTATCCAGCCAATAAAGAGCTCACAAATGAAATTGCTGATTCATATTCTGAGCACATTTAAGAAGATAGCATCTTGCATATCAATGAACACATTTAACAACACAAAAAATACTAAAATATCAAATAGAACCACTTGAACATGTTCTAATTAATGCATACCTGTGTATTATTCTAATCTAGCGAGCTAATAGAAACAAACCGATAGTGGTACATCCGACGCATCACCGACAAAGTAATCCCCGTAGATCCGGAAAAAAATATCCCACAAAATAGAAGTAATTAGAATCAAAGTGGCTTAAAATTTTGGGAATAGTTTTCATATTGACTGGGTGAGAAAATACGTGCCGAAACTAAGGGAATAAAATGCTTGAATTACCTTAACGTACGTAAGACGAAGGAGTTCCAATAGCTGAATTTGCGCTGAGGATGAGGAAATTAAGTAATGAAAATTAGAACAAGTAAATTTAAGGAAATCGGAGCTCATTCACTTGATATAGCAGAGTAATGTGTATAAATTTAGATATATATATATATATGAAGCAGAAGAACAAAATCATACTAATTTACCTACCTTAGCAACAGCAAATTGCTTCTGGAATTAGGTCATCGATTTGTCCAAAAGCCGCAACCCGAAATTAATGGAAGAGTAAGAACTCGTTGATAGGGTAAGTAACCACAATAATAATCATACATTGGCGTTATAATTAGGAAAGATATTGGAACAAATTTGTTTACCTCGTTGAGCAGTTGAGCTCAGTCGTGGATCGCGACTAGGGTTTCAAACAGATTTTAGATTTGGGGGAAATGAGTTTTCCGAATTAGTAAGGGTGAAGGGGTACTAATGGTACTAGCTATCGAATATCAGGGTCAAAAATGACAATTAACGAAGCTCAAAATAACACTGTTTAGTCCATATTAAAAAAACGTACCCTGGATAGCAGATTACGAAGCGGGCCTATTCCCGGGTATGGCAGTTTCGCCCGGGTCGACCCAAGATTGAACATGAGGCACCAAAGCTATTTAAAAAACTGTTTAACCCACATTTGAGCCCATAAACAGCCCTATAACCATCAACCAAACGAGCTGCAAAAGTAAAAATCTATTTATCACAGTGACGTGTACTTTTTTTCTCAATTTAAACTTCACATAACAACTCGCTCTAAATGGCACGTACCTGTGTCATAAATACCTTTGTTTGTTGCTACTTGGTGGTACTTTTATGAGAAAATGTGTGTATCTAGAACATAATCATAAATGTATATACTAATAAAGTCAACATTTCAACATATTGAAATCTTATTGGGAGTGCCTTGTGGTATATAATAAGCAAGTCAATATTTGAGGTTCATAGATTTTTTAAAATTTGTATCGATCTTAGTCTTTGTCGGTTTATATTTCAATCTGTTAAATACGAAAGACTTTTTCATAAAGGTCTTTAAGAAACTCAGAAACATGTGTTGCACGAATACCGCACGAATACCGTCAAAACTCAAAAGTTATTAGTATCTTTGATTCTATGTACGATATGTATCGGATGGGTATACATCTCAGATAGAACTCATATACGTATCCTAATTAAAAACTAAATAATAATCCACAAACACGAATCAGACACGTTATAAGGGCGTATCCGACACATATTCGTCAAATAATAAGTCGTAGTTAAAAAATAAATAAATGATTGAGATTTTAATTTAGCTTTATTAATATTAGTACTTTGAGGGTTTTATTTAATATTTTGAATTTACATAGACTTGTGGATATTCTTATATAAGCTTGCATTTTTAATTGTGCTTAAGGTTGAATATAATTCATATTAATATGTTAATATGTAAGTAAATTAAAAATATTATTGTGTGACATTTTTATTCAAATTGTATTTTTTTTATATAAAAATTTATGATCCAGTACAGAAAACCCCCTATTTTGAAAAGAAAAAAAAAGGCTTGCACAAATACCAATATATCTTATGACTCGTTGTTTCGTTTTTTGCCCATAAGATGTTTTACATTCAGATTTCAAAGTGTAATCTATACTTAGTGAGCCGAGCCCAAAAAACATGCTTTAAATAAACTGCGAAAGTAATTAGTCTTTATACGCAAGTTTATTCCTTTTTGAATTAAAAATTGTTTCCTTTTCTCAATTAGACTAGTTGTTTCGTATTAGGAGTCTATTTTCGTTTTTGTAGGTCTTATAAGCTATATAGATATAGCTCATTTGTTATTTTCTTATGGAAGACTTTCATTATATTTGATTTTTATCAATAAAATCATAATATAATTTCAATCCCGATGGATTCCAGAACTTTTTTTCGTTAATACGTTGCCATTTTTAAAACCATACGCTTTCTTTCTGAGTCGATTTAGTAATATGAAATATTCAACATATCATGAATGTATCCTAATGCATAATTTTACAAAAGTCCATATATCTATATCCATATTCGTATTCGTATCTTGTATCCATATCTGTATTCATATCCTGTTGGATGTGTGTTCCATTATATGTGTTCGTGCAACATAGTGAGAAACCCATAGGAAAAGGTTGATAAGTGTTGTATATTTAATGTTTTATTTCCATGTGTAGCGTCAAAATTTCAAGTCCCTAAAATAAAAGACAAGAAAAATTAAGTACAAATAAAATTTGTATTTCTTCAAACATATGTTATTACAATTTCTAATGATCCTCTGATTCTTTTCTACAACAAATAATCTTGAAATTTGGTTGATTTGAGAGTGGATTTGGTTTTGATCTCTCTCACGTGTATTTGGGTTGAACGTTGATCCAAGGGCTTTTGAGCTTGATTTTGAATTAACAATCTACTTGATTTGATCTTCGCGACGAACAATTTGATCTTCGCAACGAACTTGTTGAACGTCAATCTTCTTTAAAGGAATCTTGATCTTCAAAACTACTTGGGTGTAAGACAAACATTGATGCGAGAGCTTGGCAGCTTGATCTCGGATCGAACGAAAACTTGATTTGGAATTTGAATTGAAGATTGTTGAAGAACGATATGATCTTCGTCTTCAGTTCTTTCATTTTTTTCTGGGTTTTGATCTTATTGAATGGACTTCAATCTTCAAAAAAACGTTTTTCGAGGGTCTTAAGACTTGATCTCGGATTAAACGAGTTTTTGACTTGAAGACGAATGAAGAACGGTATGGACTTGGTTTTGGATTTGTTGAACTTCTTGGAGTTTGATTTTCCTCGGCAGAAGTGCAATCTTCAAAAACGGTTTTTGGATGGAATCGAGACTTGACGGCGGATTAAAAAGAGTTCTTAACAAAGAACAACTTGAAGATGGTTGAAGGATACCTTGAATGCCGTGAAGAACACTTGAACATGGATGAATTTGGTGGAGCGAAAAACTTAGACTTTTCCCTCTTCAACTTGTGAATATTTGTGTGTCATTTTTCTTTATGAGAGGACCCCTATTTATAGTTGTAAAAACCTAGAGCTCCTTGCTTGTGATTGGTCGATTTTATTTTCAAGATAATCACATATTTAATTTGGCTTGCTTATCAAGAAATACATCATATTTCCACACGTAATAATGTGATTGGTTGAAATTCTCCATATTTTCCGTGTGACTTTATTTGATTGGCCAATCAAATAGATATTAGAAAATTAATTAATTAACCTATTAACAATTGGAATTTAATTTAGTAAAATTCCAAATAAATATAAAAATAATTAATTTAATTTTTAATAATTTAATTTGACACTTGTCAATATATTTAATTAGAATTTTTTTTTTGGCTACACCATGAACTTTATGTTTTGAAGATAATATTTAGAAACTTTTATACCAACATATTGCAACACGTCATCGTGTATAACATATCTTTTCCATGCCACATGAACTGGCCGTAAAAGGATTCAAAACATTAATATATGATGTTATATGAAGCCTACAAAGATTTATCAAATCCATTAAATTGTCAACAAACATTTCGATCATCACAAAAGTTTTCTCAATTGAGTACAATCAGTTACAAAACTGCACAAATCTTAAACATCTAAACAATGTGGACATGTAATGAACACTCATCCATTATACTCGTCTCAACACATACCGCATATGTAAATAACTGTCTGTATACAAATCCGGTTCAGTTGATCCGACTTCACATTGTCATGTACATATGGCAGCTGAATATTCGGGACTAGCGCCTTTTGTTAGCTGTAAAATTACGTTTTTTGTGAAGAAAGCGGGGAATTACAATGAAGCATTCCAAAGAGCTTCTTCTCCTTCACCACATTGTTCGTGCACGAATTTCATCTTCTCAACCGATTTGCAGATCCCACTGCAACTCCAGTCGAATGAAGCAATGCACACGTTCCCTGCCTGTGCTTTCCATTCACAATCTGCAAATCAGTTGAAAAAAATGAATTAAGAAAAAAATAGATTTTTCATCTTGCCATGACCATTGAACAAAAAGTAGATTGAGTGAAGAAAAAAGTTACTAGAAAGTGTATAGAGAATGTTACCTGGCGGAGTACCACAGCACATATTGCGCTCGTCTATGTGTTCAACTTCAAGTCCGATAAACCAAGAACCGAGCGACACGTCTTCATTAGCGTACTTGTGTAGAATCGGGCTACAAATCACATTTATGATCCGCACAGGTTACTCCAAGATTTATCCAAGATGTAGTTATTACGATAAATTTACATTGGATGTTTCTATTATTTGATAATATAAAGGACTCTATGCTATCAGAACCAGATAAAATAAGAATCTAACTGAAAGCAGACAATTCTTACTGATTGATTGAGATGTAGGTAGCTAAATCCTTCGAGATAGCATAGATCTGCCCAGTTGCGTGTCTGAAATATTTATTTCCGTCTTCTCCGAATTTCCAGTATTCCGGTTCATGGTATTTAACATTCCTGGAAAACAAATGCAATCCTTAAACTATGTAACAAGAACATGAAATATACATAAGACAAATAATGCTTGCACAATTCTAAAGATTACTTTTGAGATAGAACCGGTCCAGATTTCATGCAACCAATGTAAATTCTGGGTTTAGATCGATGACGAGCAAGTGTTGCAGCTAACGTACCTGTACGAGCAAAATATTTGGTTAATGCAGTTCCATAGTTCAATGGGTGTTCTAATCGAAATATGGGATACATACCCAAATTGACATGGACATCGTCATCAACCTTGACATAGAAATCAGCATCCCACTTTGCAACAGCTGTTGAAAAGAAGATTTTCGTTTTCGCCGACAATTCATGATATCCTTCAACATGCTCCTACAATATTTTAACAGCTCAAAATTAGAACTCCGATGGATGTTACTCGAGAGGCGAGTAAGAAATTCGGCTAAACTCTGTTACCAGCCTGAGGAAATCCTTGTGCTGTGCTTCTTCAGAGTCGAGCGCTCTATCTAAAATGCTGTTAGATGTCGCGCTGCATCAATTAAGAATATTTACCACGTTAGTTGCATCACACCAGCAGCATTATCATTTAATTATTGATCTGTTAAGCTTTTAAAGAAAACTACAAGAATAATTTCCGTGTCCAGAAAAATTAAGGATCTAAACACCCCAATACAGGACACTTTGGTTCTAGAACTTTGTTGCGGAAAAGACGTAGAGAAACAAAACCTAAAGGCTTTCTCAATAGAAAGCCAGAAAAGCTGCATCTATTCAGATAGTAAATGTCCATACATTGAGGACAAAAAAAAAAACGTCTGTTCCTCTCATTACCCCCTTCCTACACGTGTCTCCTTTAAAACCACGGAGGTCAGATTTGCATAATCATACGCCTCGAGAACTTTCAAATGTCTAGCATCTCAACTCTCAATAGACTGAATAGCATGTAGCATCAATAACACCAGACTTTAACAATTTCATAAGCAACCGTATTAATCCCTGTACCAGTACCACCAACCAATACGAGAACAATACAGCTATGGATGATATCTCAAATGCACCTTTCTGAAAATATTTGTTAAAAAAGGCAAATAGATACACAAATTAAGCTCACTCCGTGCATTGCAAATGAAAAATTTATCGTAGTATCATCAATAAAGCTATAGAAAGTATGAGCAAGATCAACTTACCTATGTCCGATCATAAATCTCACAACAATCCCCTTCTCCTGCTCCAACTTTCGCAGCTGTTCCCCTGAGAAAATCAAATAAAATCGTCAATTACATTATCACAGAAGCAGCCGACTAATCTACGACAGATTCTATGAGAACGCGGTACTACCTTGAGGCATCCAAGTCTCACGAACAGAATCGCGCCTTTTCCTACTACTAAAAGCCGTATTTATACCAATAACCATAAATGCCTTCTTTCTTGGAGCCCCCACACTTGACTTTACAATCGATCCATCGGGTTTGCTTTTCTCATTGGTACTCCTAGATGCCGACAACTCCATTTGCAGCATCGAAATTGACTTGTCTAACGATCTACAATAAACTCTTATCAAAGTTATCATCACTTCAATTGTACACAAAATATTACTCATGAGGGATTAGTCAACTCACTGGATTGCTTCATGTGTTTTGTAAACCTCCTTCATTACATCCTTGTCCTCTTCTGCTTTCTGTAATAACAACAATCGACTAGTGAGTACCCGATCAATCCACACACACGAAATCTTATCTCTAATTTACGCATATAAGGTAAGCACTCAATTCCTCATTTTTTCAACAAAAGTCATAAAATTATCTACACGTGTCGTAAATCTAATGGCAATACATAGAGTTAGCTCACAATTCGGCAACGAAGAATTGGACCAACCCACATTCCAAAAACAAGAGAAATTAAAAAATGTTAAAGCTTACAATCTTAAAAAGCAAAATCCTTAAAAACCCATAAAAGTTATTACAAATCTATAAGAATTTGACTTAAAGATACCATAAAGATTCAACCTTTATCTTAGTATTGGAGTCCTCTGATACGATCTGCAACTCCTGGTCACGCCTCTGCTGAATTCTGAGCTGATTGTTGAGTTCTGGTGGATTCCAAAATCTGTCAAAAAAAAAAAAAAATCCCAGATCAATAAATTAAAAACCCTCCACAAAATTCAAAAAATAAAAATAAAAAGCGAAACTTTACAACACACCTGCTGGTAAATCCCATTCCAAGAAAGAAAAAGCAAATCGAGAAAATGGGTATCCATTTTGCAGAAACTTTTCCATTACTCTTGTACTTCATGATATTTTTACAGTTAACTAAACTGAAAATTAAAAGAAAATAAAGAAATTAAAAACCCATAATTTTGTAATGAAATGTGAGTTCAAATGGGTTTATATAGAGAGAGATGTGAACTGAATGTGCGTGCGACGTGAAAAGGGACGGTGATGAAGCTGGAATTTTTTTTGGAGAATGTCGATTCAATTTTGGAGTTAAATAAAATTGCAGAGAATAATTGGTTTTTATTTTCTTTTTTAATTTTATTTTTAGTCGTACGTAGGACTTGGACTTCGGACATGTCGTAGAAAAATATGATTTTCTTCACGTCTGCCAAGAATTTAGGTACGTGTCAGCAATAATCAGGGGAATTTTCAACAACTTTAATGATTAATATTGCTGATTTTTTTTTGTGATTCTTTGCAATTTTTGTATTGGTTATTGTTTATTTGTAATGATACACGGAGACATACGCATGGATACGAACACGACAATATAGATTCTTTAAAATTAATTTTTTGTTATTTAGTGTGTCTCGTACGATGTTTGAACTGCGATGTATGTAGTTTTTTGGAGTGTCAATAAGTCATATTAATATTATAACCATAAAATCTTATTAATACATGAACTCACACATATTACAACTCTACTAACACGACACGATATGAACATAGAGATTTCTCGGAATAAAGGTAAACTATCGATAATATTTTTGTTTAATGTGATGTCATGCAATCGAGGAATTAAATGGTGAAAATTATGTATATGTTTATATGAAGATATTAGGAAATATGTAAATGTCCAATAATCTGCAGGTAATGGGAGGAAGGTGGCATTTCATGTCAATGGAAGTATTGTTGACGTTGAAAGGAAAATATTTGGAGTTATCAATATTTATTTCTATATAAGGTAGTATGTGATCTTTATTCAAGCATTTTCTTTCTTTCTCGGCTTGATTTTGATTTTACTTTCATTGAGTATAATCTGTATTCAGTTTTTTTGACAAATATGTATTTCTTGACTTGACTTTGTTTGTAAAATACAAATTTTCATAAAAGTTTCATTTCTCAATCAATATTTCTCAAATATGTTCACTTAAAAGTCAATTAGGGGGCGACAATTTTTGGGTCTTGTTGATTTAAAGGTCAGAATGAATATACTTAGTAAGAACATGTACATGGCCATGTTGTGATGAAGCTTCTAATGAGTGTTTGCAAATGCTTTTAAAATAAGCTTATAGGATTTTTTTTTCTATAGAGAAGTCATAAATTAGTTTTGAAAATTGGGTTTTGGCTTCTCCTTATCTTAAAATAAGCCAAAAAAAATACAAGCCCAAAAATTGAGTAAATGGTGCTTCTATAAAGAGCTTTTTAATTATTACTACTTTCTAAATATTTCTCTCTCCTAATCCCTTCAAAGATCCGTTTATAACCTTATAATTAGGGGGGAGGGGGGAATTCTCTAATATTTGAAAAATAATGAGAATAAAAAAGTATTAAACAATACTTCTAAATAATAAAAAATAAAATATAATCTTGGACCTCAATTTATTTTACCACAACATATAAAATATAAAAAATTTAACATTTCGACATAACATTGGTTTTTTTAGAATACAGAATACTTGAAGGTGTAATTATACAAATAGTTATGTATTTTAATAATCATAAATATTGATTAAATTATATCAAAACAGTTTATTGTTATATTTTTAAATATATTTTTCAGAACGTATTAGACTAAATTGGGTGCATGTTAATTATTTGTATGCTTGAAAAATAAGGGTATTTAAGTCTTATTGCATTATAAAACTTGCTTCTAACTTATTATTGCAAACACCACAAAATCAATTTAAACTGCTTTAATCTGCTTTTTAAAGAAGGTTTGCAAACACTTTTTGCCTTAAGTCAGAAGGAGCTTTAAATGACTTTAAAGTAAAAGATTGGAAGAATGAACTTTTATAAGCTTTTGCAATGTGGGAGGAAAAAAGCTTGCTAATACAAGATAAATACGTGGTATTGTTTACTGTTATTAAAAAAAAAACACTCCAAACATTTGTTAAGTTACACAAAAACAAAATTCACGTTTATTCGAATTAGAAAGAAACTTGTGATCAATAGGAGCCCGACCTTTGCACCATCGACTTACTATAGGTTGATGCGACAAACGCTTTCGACTTACCATGGTATGTAGCCTTTATTGAAAATTAAACTAAATCGATTTAGATTTAAATGCATCGTCAGAGGATATTCTTCGTGATTTTCTCTACAAATCTAACAAATTACTTTTAGCGTAGAAAATCTTCATATGAGTTAGTCTTAGTTCGCTAAGTAGCCAAGCATACGAAAAATTAATCTAAGGGTAAAGTATGATACCTCATTCGTGTGGTGTTTTGTTTTATTTTAGCTCAATACATAGAATGAATATCATGCAATGGGAAAAGTGTGATGAAATAACGAACAATTTTTTAAGTAGTTAAGTAGAACATAGGGTGAGATCGCAGTAGGACTATTTGGAGAATATACATACGTTTCATCTTAGTTTAAATTAATAATTTAACAAAAAAAATGTAATTGCTAATTAGAGGTTCGCGACAAGCTTATTCTAATCATGCGTGCGTTTTTATTATTTTAATTCTTTGTTTCCTCACGTTGTTGCGGGAAGAACAATGATGCCACCAACTGGCCTATGTACATTGAAGAGTGAATATGTAATTTATTATTAACTATAATAAAATAGGATGAGCTTGGTATAAAAATAAAATATCGAATAACTCTCACTCTGGTAAAGATTCAATTAGATGTCAACGATAGTTTCTTGAAGTAATTGAATGGGACATTCAATATAATGTTTAACTACTAATAATTTGATTGAAAAGAATGTTGTTTTTAGTAATTATCCATGTTTTTAGAGTTGTCCTGAAAGAGATTGTAAATTTATGCTATAATTAGGTATATTAATAAAAGGAAGTCAAGTGATTTTATTGCGGGGTTTGTTTACTATATTTTCATCACATACAATTAAGTTTGAGCTATATGACAAATTTTAGCTACATTTGACCATACTGTGTCTTAGTTTAACAGCTGTTTATTTTTTCTTTCTTTTAATCTGATAGTAATGTGCACCCCACTACAATAATTATAGACAATATCACAAGAACCGACGTATTAGGTTTCTAGTTGTAGTTATTATAAGGCGAATCACCAGGCTAATTAAACTGAATGGCTAAATTAAATGATTTTATTCAACTTCTGATTTTTAGAAGAATTTGAACTTTTATCAAAGAGTTAAGCGATTGAGAACAACGGTTTTAAGAAACTGTTTCTCTTCTCCTATTTTTATATTGATTAAAAAAAGCGTCCATTGTGTTTTAATATTATCTTATGCGCGAGGTTGTACCCCAATAATTTCATTAACCATGAAAAAAGTATATGTCATAACACAAATAGTTGTATGGAGTATTTTGCCAATTTGCCATATATAGTTTGATCACTAGTTAAAATATAGGGATAAAAACATCAAGCCCCCCAACCTATGGGCACTTTTGCGCGTTGCCCCTTAAACTAATTTAATCACCACTTTGGTCCTTAACCTATAGGCTGTCTGTTCGTTTTGCCCCAGTTGTGCATTTTTGATTTTTTATGGCCGAAATATTCCTCCCTTTGAGGTGTTTTTTTGCCTTTTTTTTGTCACCAACTACCATTATACATCTCGTACAACACATATGAGTCGGGTAGAGAGAAATATTCCGGCCAAAAATGGCCGGAAATGACCGAAAATAGGCAAATCCCTAGGTGCCTTCCCGATCTTTTTGTGGCCGGAGTATTCATCACTTGGAGGTGTTTTTTTTTGTTTTTTTTTCACCAACTACTATTATACATCTAGTACAAGACATATGAGTCGGGTAGAGGGGAATATTC
Organism: Linaria vulgaris; assembly: GCA_948329865.1. Lineage (NCBI taxonomy): Eukaryota > Viridiplantae > Streptophyta > Magnoliopsida > Lamiales > Plantaginaceae > Linaria > Linaria vulgaris. The sequence continues at coordinate 4,301,890 of OX415249.1, read as the reverse complement.
CGGCCAAAAATGGCTGGAAATGGCCGAAAATGCACAACTGGGGCAAATCGAACAGACAACCTATAGGTTAAGGACCAAAGTGGTGATTAAATTAGTTTAAGGGGCAACGCGCAAAAGTGCCAATAGGTTGGGGGGTTTGATGTTTTTATCCCTAAAATATATATTGTCGAGCTCGAGAGCAAGTTAAATGTCTCAACATAGCGTAATATTGAAAACATACGAAGAATTTTATGAGACTACAATATACAATTCAATATTCACGTAGGAAATGATTAACACCTAACACCTTTGAATCCTGAAATTATAAATATGTAGTTAATGGGGTTGTCTCGGAGCACTAGGATCTTGTCATTAGTTTCGACGCCTTCCAGTTTTCCGCCTACGCTCTTGGGGCACTCTTTATATTTTTCGTTCTGTGGTTCTTTCGTGTTCACTCTCTGTCTTTTCTACTCGTACGCTTGCTTTTATTTGATTGTAGTCATGTTTTAGGTTCTGGTTACTTGTCTTCGGCGATTTGGGTTTGTACTTTTTAATCAAAAATCTGGACATCCTCGGAATAACGTTTGTGCGGCTGAGATTGAGCGACTGGGGAAGAGTTTAGTTTTAACGAACGATGAGACGGGCAGACATGTCTTGGAGGATGCGGCATGGCAAGCAAAAAATGCCTCATTGGAACTTGTTTTAGTTGGTCGTCTTCTTTCGTCCAAAGGTTTCAATTTTGCTTCATTTAGTTCGATCATCAAATCGATTATGAAAGCAAAAAAGGGGGCGAATATTCGTAAGATTGGGGAGGACCGTATGATTTTTCAGTTCTATCACGAGATTGATAAACGACGTGCTTTAGAGGGGTATCCATGGTCGTTTGACAAACAAATCTTAATTCTCAATGAAGTCGGTGCTAAGGAAAATCCAAACCAAGTTCAACTTGATTCATGCAGTTTTTATATCAGATTTCATGATATTCCTTTATCCCGTCAGACTCCGGAAATGGCTAAAGCAATAGGAAATATGTTGGGCACATTTGAGGATCTCGATCCTAAGGAGCCGTGGGGTGTTAGTATGAGAGTGTGCGCCCGCATCAATGTTCTTAAACCGCTGAAGAGGTGTTTGAAGGTATCTTGCACAAGCGGAGAATAAATGCTTGTATCATTTACATACGAGAAGCTACCCAATTTTTGCTACCTCTCTAGAATTATTGGACATATCATGAATGATTGCGAGGTGAGATACGAAACAAGCATTGATGTGAAAGACACTGCGAGTTTGCCATACGGGTCGTGGTTGCGGGAAATAAATACTAGAGGGGGATGGAGTCGCTCACAGTATGCACATACTAGCAAGATTGGCACAACAACGTAGTAGTGAAGGAGGAGGACTACGTGTACAAGATACGAACTGGAGACGGGACGTTGAGATTGGGACGGTTAGCTCCACAAGTCATAGAGTTGCAAATAATAATGATTCAAAACAGAAAGAGAATAGCATAATAGTGGCTGATAATGAAGTTGGGTCGGTACATGAGACGTTGCAATTGTTCACCGCCATGAATGTTGTTGGGCCGTTAGCTATAGTGAGATATGATACGGTAATTCACGGTGAATATGAGGCTTTAGTGCGGCAAGGGTTGCTTGAGGAAAATCTGAAAGGGGAAATAGTAACGTTATGGCAAAAAAAATATAACTCGATAGTCAAGGAAATGGTCTGACGCGAATCAGGAGATCGACATATAAAGTGAACTGGGTTAGCGGGGGAGGAAGGGGATTAGTGGCAAGAAAAGGGGAAACAACGAATAATGAAGGGAGATGGTGCCTCATCATTGGGTAATTGTAAGGGAAAGGAAGTCGAGATGGATGAGGAGTCGACTAGGCAGAAAATCGGAAAGAAACACCAAGAAGACCAAACTCTAATGCTACCAGCGGCGGGATCTGTTTCGCAGTCCTACCAACATCAATGAAAATTTTGTCTTAGAACTGTGAGGGAGTGGTTCCTCTGGACAATTCATGAGTTACGGAGGGACATCCTTCGCCATAACCCTTCTTTCGTTTTTCTCATGGAAACAAAAAATAAGACGAGAAAAATAGAGTGCATTAAGAATTTGGTTAATATGTTTGGAATAGCAGTGGATCCTCAAGGATTTTCTGGGGGTTTGGCTTTATTTTGGAATAAGGAGGTGGATGTTCATCTTAGTAGCTTTTCTCAGAACCATATAGACGCACTTATTTTATCACATGAATTACAAGTGGAATGGAGATTTACGGGATTTTACGGGGAGCCGGATAATACTAAACGCCATATCACTTGGGACTTGTTACGTCAATTAAGTACTTGAATGCGTCGCCCTTGGCTTTGCGCGGGAGATTTCAATGAAATTCTAGCCAAAATGAGAAGGAGGGGGAATAGTAGGCCAACATGGTTGATGAAAAACTTCAGAGAGGCGTTATAAGGGCCAGGTTTACATGATTTGGGATATGAGGGATTTGATTTTATGTGGTGTGACAGAAGACCGAGGCCACATACGATATGTGAGAGGTTGGACAGAGCATGCGCAAATGTTTCATGGAACGATTTGTTTACAAGCTATTTGGTTGAACATTGTGATATGCTGCACTCTGGTCATTCAACAGTGTTAATCTCATGCGATAATACTAGGACATAGGGTATCAAGTGTAAGAGGAAACACCGTTTTCGTTTTGAGGCAGCCTGGACAAAGGTAAAGAGGTGCGGTCAGTTAGTAACGATAATTGGTTAAGGCATGGGCTCGGTGATGAGGGCAAGAACCTGCGGCATAAATTAAGGCGATGTCGTGATAATTTGTTGTCATGGAATAACATCACGGGGGCTGGTCTGCGACTCAAGTTGGAAAGATTACGAAAGAGATCACACAATTACAACAAGTGGAACTCACGATACTACATGTCTGGTATTTGCATGTGGTATTGAAGATCTCTGCCATTGTTTTGTGGGGTGTCACATTGCGCAACAAGTGTGGGCACTTTTATTGGTTTCAGAGACGATTTTGTTGAAGGAGTGGGAGGACGTTTTAGTTTGGTTTAGGTGTATTGTCTTGAGCAGCGAACAAATGGGGCTAGCTAAAGTTATCACGGGTTGTTGGGCATTGTGGGGCAATATAAACAAAATAGTAGTTGGGGAAAAAGCTGAATCACCGGATGCGATTGCAAGATTTATTATCTCTATGTTGGAGTTTTGGTCGCTTGATCGGATGGGACGACTACCAAACATTGAGTATCACACTGAGCGGATTTTACTTAAGCAACCATGGTTTAGAGTACGGTTTGACGCAACGGCTTTTGAGGACACAAATGAGACAGGGATTGGTCTGTTCATTGAGAATGATAAAAGGGATCATATTGGTAGTCATCAAAGGCACATGTTAGGGCTTTTAGGCGCTCGTAATGTCGAGACACGTGCAGTTCTTTGGGCCGTACAACATGCAAGTAACGAGAGGTGGGAACGAGTAGTTTTCGAGGGCGATTGTCTTACCATTATTCAAGAGGTTTGTTTTCCTTTAGGCGTGGAATGAGAGAGTGCGAATATTATTCGTGATATCCGGCGCTTGGTGGATCATCGAGGTGATTGGATTTTTCAATGGATTTGTAGAGAAAATAACTCTGAGGCGCACAATCTAGCTTTAAACGCTCAGTTCATCTCACCATAGTGCAGATTGCTTATGTTGCATTTGAAGTGTAATGCTAACTTGGTTATTTTGGACTCCTTCTATTGAGTCAGGTTGTTTATTAATGTAAATTTGGTTTATTAAAAAAAAGTTGTTCTATATGGTAAATAGTTAGTTTTCATGATTATTTTTCTTTAACACAGTTGTCATAAATCAACTTGTCCACACAAAAAAAAGGTATCTTGAACTAGTTTGGCTATTTTATAACCGTTGAACGATTATATGACATGGGATATATAAATTGAAGTTTGAATAATTGTACCAATGGCTAATATTATGAATGATGAGTACTTGAGTGTTTATTGGGTTTCATCAGCACAAATTTATCGTTGTAGCCATGGTGAAATCATTTGTACTTGATCCGCAAGGGTACGTAGCTAATCACATAGTCCACCATATTATCAAAAAATTTGGTGCACCGTTCTGGCAGCGACTTCAGTGTCCGTGCTTCGCCTTAAGACGCCTTACAAATTCTTAGTTCTTATATTAAATCCTATGAATAATCACAGAAAATTTGTAAAGAACAAAACAAAAGAGTGATATTAAAGAAGAGTCGAAACAGTTGGAGAACAAAACTAGGTTGAATATTAAATAATTACAGAAAATCTGAAGTAATTTAAGATTTATACATGGTCTTTTCACCATTATAATTTAAAAAATATTGTACAAAATTATTAACCATGAGTATGTATTAAACAATACTCAAATATATCAATATCATATATCAAGATTGAAATTGTGGATCGGGTTGATACGTTGTTGTTGTTAACTTAACACTGGAGAGTTAACAGCAGATTTGCAACGTTGTTAACTCAGCGATGTTACTTTAACAACAGACCAGAAGAATAGTGCAGCGGAATAAACAAACACCAGTTTTAAGAAGTGAATATAGAATTATATTAACTTCCGAGCCTTAGGCAAAATAACCCGTGAAGGTTTTAACAAAGGTCGTTCTCTCAATTCTCAAGCTCCTCACTCTTAAATTGATTGAACTAAGCAAAGCACACAAGAATTGCTTCGTATATCTCTAACAGCTCCTCACTTTTAGATCTATCCTAACAATTCACAAACTTTGCTAAAGCAAGATAACATTCAACAACTGTAAATTAATCTCTCGGATTGATTGGCTCTTGTCTCGTGTTTGTCTTGATGTACTTCACACTTATATATAGGTTCTTGATCTTCGACTTCAAGGTGTGTTGTACACGGTTGGTAATTCTCCTTGTTTCCTTCTTGAACTCTTCTTCTTTGTTCTTGCAGTCCTTCTTGAATAATAGTTCATTCGTTAGTGATCTAACTAGGGAAAGACTCCTTCTTCAAATCAGGACTGATCTTGAAAAGCATTCCTAGTTCCACTCGAACTCTTCTTTCCTTGTAGAGTGGTTTGCGTAATTAAGGAAACTTTCCTTCTTGGAAACTTGAGCGTCCAACCTAGGACAAGTTTGTTTCCTGAATAATAATCAAAGACAATTACAACTGTGGAACTCAGTTAGTTAAATGAATAAGGCAAAACAATAATAAGGAATATAATCAAGATTGTAAATCGGATTCTGCTCCAGCAATGTTATTCTAACATTGACTTCTCAATGTTAAACTAACATTGACAGAATACCTGCACTTTCAATGTTAAACTAACATCGACCGAATACCTGCACTTTCAATCTCCCCCTTTTTGCCTTAATCACAAAACCTAAGAACCTGTTCTAACCAGATCAAATTATTCAAACAAACTTTACTATCAGATCACAATGGAAAATAAGTACGCTCCCCCTGAAAATCAGAAGGAACCATCTCAATGCTATTCTAACATTGATACTTTCAATGTTGTCATAACATCTGTCTGTTTTTGTCAATGTTAGCTTAACATCGAAACCAGACAGATGTTCTAACATCGAACATCTCAATGTTATTTTAACATCAGAGAACAGTTAACACCTGCAAATCAGAGTTAGTACTTTGTATCCAAAGTTCAATGATCATAAGCAGAAGCAGTAAGCAACAAGATAGAAATGTACTTAATTACAGACCATACTAAGTAGCAAGGAACATACTCCTTGATGAAAACCGAAAAAAAACAAAGAAAATAATTGTTCATGCTGACAGAAACATAACAGAACTCAGAATATTTTTGAAATTTGATCATTCTCCCCCTTTTTGTGAGGAAGGCAGATCCCTCAAATGCTTCCTGAGGCTGTCTATCTCTTGCAGCCTTACTTGCTTGTCTGCTATCTCTCTCTGGGTATCCTTGTACTCTCAGTCCAGCCACACCAGGGTTTCCTCCACAAAGGCATCAGCAATGACAGAACAACTGTCCCCGCTAGCCAAAGCAGCAAACTTGTGAGTCTTCTTCTTCTTCTTCTTCCTGCTTGGACCAGCTCCATCATTGGGATTCCATGGCAGATCCTGAATCCTGATCTGAGTGAAGTAGCTTCTGGTGATGATCATCTTGGCCTTGTTCTTGATCCAGCCTTCTGTCTTCTTTGTCTTGAAGCCTTGCTTCACAAGAATGCTGGATATCAGAGAGGGATATGGAATGATTCCCTTTGCCTTGGTTATGACTTCCCTCATGTGCCTCAGAACCTTCTCCCCTATGTTCACACTCAGCCCATTCTTCAGTTTGTACACCAGCCTTGCAGATTCTTTTGTCATTACAGTGGTGTTTGAAGAGGGCGGCCAGTTGTAGGTGGAGAGCTTGTGAAGTACAGCACTTAAGGAGGTCAGCCTTGTAGTTGGAAAACTGTCATTCCATTTCCTTGTGAGTCCACCAGTGAGGTCAGTGATCACCTCATCCATGCTAGGATCCTCAGTCTCCTCATGGTCAGGAAGTCCCAAAGCCTCATTGATCACAGAGGGGCTAATGTCATAGACATTCATCCTGACCCAAGCTTTGCCAAACTTGGGAGAGTCCTGGTGGCACACCCATTGAGAGAGGTTCATGTAGAACTCTCTGATCACATCAGGGACATATGATGACTGGTTCATCACAGAGCCCAACACCCCTCTAGCTTCAAGCAGCTCAAACAACCTATTTTCTTTGAACATTTCCTCATCAATGTTCCTCTCAGTGTGAATCACCCTGGCTTGATAAGCCTCCCACAGCTCTTCTGCCTCAGTAGACACATAAAAGCCAGAATAAGGATTCTTGGGATACTCCTCCTCAAGCAGATCAAAGTATTCATCTGATGTTGGAGTAACATCAGCAGGGTCATCACCTACCTGTAGGCCTTCATCCTCAACTTCCTCCTCTTCTTTATCCTATTCCTCCTCTTTTTCTTCTTCCGACTCAGACTCAGAAGCTTCAACCATCACCTGCTTTCCCATTCTTTTCTTAGCTGCAGTAGCTAAGTCAGTGAGAGTCAGGCTCTCTTCTTCTTCTCTCTCAACCTCTTTAGGTTGACTGTCATCCTCTTCACCAGCATCTTGGTTACCCTCAGTAGTAACCTCCTCAGCCACAGTCTCCTCAACCTGATCATCCTCCTCAGGAAGAGTCTCCATCTCATCAGCAGTATCCTGCTCAGCCACTTCCTCAGCAACCACAGATTCATCCCCAGAATTACCCTCAGGGACCTCATGCACCACCTCAGACTCACCCACAACAACACCCGGGGCCTCGTTCTCCCCCTCAATACCAACAACAGTAGTATCAGGTATATCCAGAGTAGGGTTAGCCATCATTACCTCGTTTTCAGGGTTGGTGGGAGTGGAGGTTTGCTCAGAAGTTTTTGGTGTTGAATCAACATCACCCTTCGCTGCTTTCTTGCCCTTACGCCGTTGATAAGTGGATTTCCTCTTCAGTGCGGCGGCGGTAATGGATTTAGCAGTTGCACTTCTGGTCCTGCGGGATTTCCATCTGTTCGGCAGCAGCTGCAAGAGTGTCAATGGAAGACTTGCGTGCCATTGTTAAAGTGAATTTAGAGAAGAAAAATTGAAACTTGATTTTGCAGAGAGAGTTGTTTTTGCAAAAATTTTGAGCGCGTACACAGTAGAAGGAGATTAGGGCAAATTATACAATTATCAGCGGAAGAGTAGAGATAGTGGTGTTGTAACATGTTACCAACATAATCGGACCACTGTCACACGATCATACCCATGTTCACCTTACCACGTGTCAGTGTTGGATTAACACGTAACCACAACGGTCCTCAAACCTGAAAACTTATAAGTTACAATGTTTCAATGTTGGACTAACATTGGTAAGATAACATCAGGGAGGAAAGTTGTAGGTGTAGGGCTTCATCCAAGGCAGCATCATGTGAGAGCGTGAGATATTCCTGTCAACTAATCTGAACCCTCACCCAAGTACATAGGTACAAAGACATAGGTTAAGATCATCAGTATGAGTAAGTAACACATCAAACAGAAAAACACAGAGTGGATATACATATCCAGGGAAAAGATGTTCCCATAGCATAGAAGATCACAAAACATAGTGTTTTACCTGCAGTGAGTCACCCACAAAGTATGCCTCAACACATGATTCCTAGGATTACTACTCCCCCTAAGCCCAAACCGACACAAGGAAAGATGAATGCAGAACAGAATGAATGCAACAATGTTAGAGCAACATTGGGAGATGGTAACCAAGTACAAACAACTTTACTGACTGGGATTAGGACAAATCAATTTACCTTTATGAACTCTTTTGAACAAAAAACTAGTGAATGTAAAAAGATAGTTTCATCACTGAATGTGGGCAGCACAAGACCCCACACACCCCAGCAACTTAACCATCAGCTACAGATTAGGCAAGTACAAAGGAACTGAATGAAGACAACACATTTATCATATACTTCTTCACCCCAACTCCTCATGCATACTTGTTTACCAACCTGTTTACAAGAGAAATACCAAGTGAACAATGCTACTGAATGCAAACAGTCGAAACTTCAAAGCACCCCAGTAGTAAGATTCACCATCATGCATAACCTTGGCCATAGACAAAACACAAAAATAAGCACAACTGAATGACAATGAAGCTCTCAACATCATGTAACCCAGCTTCTCTTCATGCTTTGTCTAACCTAACATGGATAAGTCACAATTGAATAACATCAGAGTAGTGAGCTCTGTGTACCCCAGCTTCTCCCAGATGTTAGGTTAACATTCACCGACTAACAACAGAGTTCTACTTAACAAACCTCTTGATATGTACCTGTCCACCCGTCAACTCAGCTATCCAAACAGTTTAACCACACAGCCCAACAGAATCTCTAACAAGGATGTAATATGCAAGAAGAAAGAATGCAGAAAGGAAATAAAAGAATTACAGATACACCACAACCAATAACCAGTGCTAGACAGTGGTGTTATGTCAACACTGGTGAACTAACATCCCTAGACGATGCACATGCCAAGATAATTCCTCAAACTGAAGAACCTCTCAGAATCTAAGGGTTTAGTGAACATATCAGCAAGCTGATTGTTGGTTTCAATGTGTTCAATATCAATGAGCTTATCTTCTACCATGTTTCTCAGAAAGTGATGTCTTATGTCAATATGTTTAGTTCTGGAGTGTTTCACATGATTCTTAGAAATGCTTATAGCACTAAGATTATCACAAAACATAAGTAAGGTATCACTGTCTAACCCATAATCCAGTAGAATGTGTTTAAGCCATACTAACTGAGTGACACAACTGCCTGCTGCTATGTATTCAGATTCAGCAGTGGAGAGTAACACACAGTTTTGCTTTCTATTGTACCATGAGACAAAGTTGTTTCCCGGATAAAAACATCCTCCACTTGTAGACTTCCTGTCATCAGTGTCACCTGCCCAGTCTGAGTCGCTGAACCCTACAAGATTGGTGTTAGTGTCATAGGAATACCATATACCAAGAGCCAAGGTGCCAGAAATGTATCTAAGAATTCTCTTCACAGCAATCAGATGAGACTGCTTTGGACATGCCTGGTACCTAGCACAAACACAAACAGAGAACATTATATCAGGCCTTGAAGCAGACAAGTAGAGTAAGCTTCCTATCATTGAACGGTACAATGTTGGATCAACATTAGCACCATTAACATCCCTGGATATCTTCACAGATGAAGACATGGGAGTCTTGCAAGGCTTTGAATCTGCCAATTCAAACCTTTTTCACCAAATTCCTTGCATACTTTTCCTGACTTAGGAAAATCCCATTACCTGTTTATTTTACTTGAAGACCAAGAAAGAAAGTTAATTCTCCCATCATACTCATCTCAAACTGCCCTGTCATTGATTCAACAAATTTTTCTAGAATAGAATTGTTAGTTGAGCCAAAAACAATATCATCTACATATATTTGAGCTACACAGACATGAGAATCTTTCTTCAAGACAAACAGTGTTCTATCTTCATCACCTCTAACAAAACCAAGACTTAAAAGGAATTTTGTAAGCCTTTCATACCATGCTCTAGGTGCTTGTTTAAGACCATACAATGCCTTTTCAAGCTTGTACACATGGTTTGGATACTTAGGATCTGTGAATCCCTTTGGCTGTTCAACATATACTTCCTTATCAATCAGCCCATTCAGAAATGCACCCTTTACATCCATTTGGTATAGTTTTATCTTAAGACTGCATGCTATAGCTAGAAGCAACCTAATAGATTCAATCCTAGCAACTGGAGCAAATGTCTCATCAAAATCTACACCTTCAACCTGTGTGTACCCCTGAGCAACTAGTCTAGCTTTGTTCCTAACTATGACCCCTTCCTCATTACTCTTGTTCTTAAATATCCACTTAGTCCCTATTACATTAACATTAGGTGGTCTAGGTACAAGTATCCAGACATTGTTCTTAGTAAACTGTAATAGTTCATCCTGCATGACATTAATCTAGAAGTTATCAAGAAGAGCTTCATTCACATTCTTAGGTTCTATGGTGGAGACAAAACAAGAGGCATTATCAACAGTACAAGTGAAGTTCATACAGACACACAGCTTTACCATATCTCTATAGTCAAGTCTTTCTCTGTTGCGTGTCCTTACCCGTTCAGTGAGTTCACCTATTACCTGGGATGCTGGATGGTCTTTCTGAATCCTAGCCGGGGGGTCTCTTCTAGGTTCAGAGGCACCTTCATGTTCTGAGTCAGAATCCTCTGCTGTTAGTCTATCATCTGATCTTGCTGGTGTTAGTCTAACATCGTTCCCTGACTCTTGTTCAGTGTTTCCAGCTTCCAGTTCCAATGTTGGAGTAACATTGTCAGGAGTAACATCCTCGGTTTCCCCTGTTGGTTCCACATTGGGAACTGAGATGTCACCAGTACCTGTATCAAGAGTGAAATCATCAAACACAACATTCACTGATTCCTGAATTGTCTTCAATCTAAGATTGTAGACTCTAAAGGAAGTACTATTGGCTGAGTATCCTACAAAGATGCATTTTTCACTTTTAGAATCAAATTTACTCAGGTAATCCCTGTCATTAAGTAGATAACAGTCACATCCAAATTCATGAAAATATGCAACATTTGGTTTTACACCCTTCAATATTTCATATGGAGTCATGTTAGTTCCAGGTCTAAGATACACCCTGTTACTAATGTGACAAGCAGTATTCAAGGCTTCAGCCCAGAGTCTTTTGGATAAGTCTTTAGCATTGAGCATAACTCTGGCCATCTCTTGAAGAGTCATGTTCTTTCTCTCAGCAATCCCATTCTGCTGAGGAGTCTTAGGAGCTGAGAATTCATGGAAAATACCTTTAACATTGCAGTAGTTATCAAAACTAGCATTTTCAAATTCTTTACCATGATCAGACCTAATCTTAGTCACAGTGGAGCCATACAAGTTTTTAATACTAGCAGAAAGAATTTTGAACTGATCAAAGGCTTCTGATTTTTCTTTAAGAAATTTTACCCAAGTGTATCTAGAGAAGTCATCTATAATCACAAAGGCATATCTCTTCCCACTGAGACTACTTACCTCAATTGGACCCATTAAGTCCATGTGCAGCAATTCAAAACACCTGCTAGATCTAGGGTTAGCGTTCTGTACCTGTAGGGGTGTATGAACTGCTCTGGTTTGCTTACCCTTGAGGCAATCACCACACACAAGCTTACCTGGACAAGACAGCTTTGGTAAGCCTCTTACAGCATCAACTTTCTGTAATTTCTCAAGGTTTCTATAGTGAACATGTCCAAGTTTCCTATGCCATATAGAAGCCTCATCTATCTTGGCATGGAAACATTCTGCTTCCTCCTGGGCTAGGTAGCAGTTATCTTTGGATCTAGTACCTGTCATCACAAGAACATTGTCACTATCATAAACATCACAAGATATCTTATCAAATATAACCAGTAAGTCATCATCACACAGCTGACTGATACTGATTAGATTTGCCTTTAATCCATCTACCAACAACACATCCTTCAAGGGAGGGAATCCATCAACACCCAGTGTCCCATTGCCAATGATTTTTCCTTTGGTGCCTCCTCCATATGTCACTGTTCCAACACTCAAAGGTACCATTTGCTTAAGATTCTCTTTGCTGCCTGTCATGTGTCTTGAGCATCCACTATCGAAGTACCATTTACCTGAAAGGTTAGAGTACACAACAGAGAAAACAACATTGCATACAACTTTAATCTTAGGGGATTTAGCCTTTTCTATCCAAGTCCTACTTTTCTGTACTGCACCTAATGTTAGTCTAACATCAGAACCTGTTGTAGAATTAACACTGGACACATAGGCTGTTTTCTTACCACATTGTTTTATAAATTTTCTACATAATGGTTAATGTGTCCTGGTTGAAAACAGTACTGGCAGATAAAGGTAGGTTTACTTTTTACAGTGTTAATGGTTCCTGTACTCACATTATCAGATTCTTTAACAAAGCTTGTAGTTAGATAGGCAGAATTAACATTTGAAGAGGAAGGTTTCTCAACAAATCCCAGACCACATGTACCTGAGTTACTCATGTTCAGTACCTCATCAAGTTTAGAAGTACCTCCATTCCATTTGGCTATGATCTGTGAATCCTTTTTGAGTTTCTCCTTTACCTCTTTTAGCTCAACTTCAGCTTTGTCAAGATCTCTTTCATAGAGTTTCAACATGTTCTTCAAACATTCAATGTCATGCTTCTGTGCTTCGTTTTTTTTTTCATGAGTCTGGCATTCTCTCTCTCAAGTCTGAGAAAGGTTGTATGTAGGTCATCAATGATTTCCTCCTGGGACATCTCATCTTCACTGAAGTACTCTTCTTCAAGATCAACTGAGCCATGAAAACAACCAAAGTTAGTATCATCACAATCAGAGAGTGTGTCATGGTTAACCTGTGTCTCATAGCTGTTCCAGTCTCCCAAAAAGATCTCATGCTTTGCTGTTGGTTCTCTAATGTTAGAGTAACATTGAGATTCTTGGCAGTTTCTGGAGTCTTCTCCTGACCATATGATCCGAGTGCAGAGCGTAGCAGTGTTGATTTCCTCTGATTGTTCATCAGCACTTGTTCCAGATTCGAAGTCAGCTTCATTAAAGTCATCTACACAGACCCAATGAGAATTACCTCTTGTTCTGAGGGTGTTAGCACATTCATGTTTAAAGTGACCATACCCCTTACATTCATAACACTGGACATCTTTCAATTTCTCAGCATCTTGAGGCGTGCTCTTAGATGCCATGTATTTTACAAACTTTGGGGACAGTTTCTTATAACCAAGAGCAGCATTACTGGGCTGTTTTTCTTTATTTTTATCTTTGTAACCCAATTTACTAAACTTCCTAGTAATGTTACCATAGTTAGAAGAGATCAACTCATATTCATCCTCATCACTCCCTGTAGAATCTAGTACCTAGTAAGGCTAAAGCAAGTTGTTTACTGGACTCAAATATATCAATATCATATATCAAGATTGAAATTGTGGATCGGGTTGATACGTTGTTGTTGTTAACTTAACTCTGGAGAGTTAACAGCAGATTTGCAACGTTGTTAACTCAGCGATGTTACTTTAACAACAGACCAGAAGAATAGTGCAGCGGAATAAACAAACACCAGTTTTAAGAAGTGAATATAAAATTATATTAACTTTCGAGCCTTAGGCAAAATAACCCGTGAAGGTTTTATGAAAGGTCGTTCTCTCAATTCTCAAGCTCCTCACTCTTAAATTGATTGAACTAAGCAAAGCACACAAGAATTGCTTCGTATATCTCTAACAGCTCCTCACTCTTAGATCTATCCTAACAATTCACAAACTTTGCTAAAGCAAGACAACACTCAACAACTGTAAATTAATCTCTCGGATTGATTGGCTCTTGTCTCGTGTTTGTCTTGATGTACTTCACACCTATATATAGGTTCTTGATCTTCGACTTCAAGGTGTGTTGTACACGGTTGGTAATTCTCCTTGTTTCCTTCTTGAACTCTTCTTTTTTGTTCTTGCAGTCCTTCTTGAATAATAGTTCCTTCGTTAGTGATCTAACTAGGGAAAGACTCCTTCTTCAAATCAGGACTGATCTTGGAAAGCATTCCTAGTTCCACTCGAACTCTTCTTTCCTTGTAGAGTGGTTTGCGTAATTAATGAAACTTTCCTTCTTGAAAACTTGAGCGTCCAACCTATGACAAGTTTGTTTCCTGAATAATAATCAAAGACAATTACAACTGTGGAACTCAGTTAGTTAAATGAATAAGGCAAAACAATAATAAGGAATATAATCAAGATTGTAAATCGGATTATGCTCCAGCAATGTTATTCTAACATTGACTTCTCAATGTTAAACTAACATTGACAGAATACCTGCACTTTCAATGTTAAACTAACATCGACCGAATACCTGCACTTTCAAAGATTTAATATTTTGTTATTTTTAGTAAACGCATTAAGGCGCATTATAATTTATATTGTTTTTTAAAATTTGGCGAACTGACACACCCACATCCGCACCCGCCTTATGAGACTAAATAAAAGCAAATTGACACCAAATAAAAGCAACAAAAATACATCGTCGAGGGAGTATAAAATCTACCAGAATTTGATATAAAATTCTATTTTATCAATAAAATATCAAAATATGAATAAGAAGAATAACAAATGACCTTTAAATAGAGCTCGTCAAATATAATATAAAAGGAAGTAGAGTTACAACTGAAAAGAACTACTCTATAAAATCATGATTCAAATAATAAACTGTTGAACTTGAGCAACGAGACTAATAAAATGTCTTTACATGTCGTAATTGTCCTAGACGAAGTTTTCTCGGCCTGAAATGGGTTGCGATGGGTTTCCCCATATTCAAATTTCAAAGTGTAAATAATAGAAAGTGATTTGATTCGACGCGTTATTGGCCAGAACGAATCACCGAGTCAAAAGCTATTGTTGTTTTCCTGCATCCGACTTCCTATTTGTTCCTTAATTTTAAGGGCTTAAATCACAAACATATGTGTACTATGATAAGTAGCTAGAAATCTTAATAATCAATCTCAAAAAGACCATCTCGCCCGGGATTAGCAAAGTGGCCCAAGACTAATAAAATGTTAGCTCATTATTTTTTGTAATCAAACTTCTAAACTCTCTTTGGTTACCTAATTTTCTGTAACTATGAGGAAAAATGTTGATTCAATTAGTCCGACCCATCGTCGGGTTAGTCTTTTGACTGTTGGAACAAAATTTCCAAATAATTAATTATTACCAATAATAAAAGGAGAATCCAAAATTGATTATAGAATCTCAGTATTTGGAATTTATCTTATATATATATGTGGTTTAATTACAGTTGCTTTACCAGTTGGAACTTCTTTTTCTTATCCTATAAATAGTATATATATAGGGGTGGGCGCGGGAAGGGTTCAGGACGAAATAACGGGTATACAGCTATTTCGGATATCAGACCGCAACACTCGATTTCGATCCCGAATTCATAGGGTACCCGAAATCGGGTAACCAGTCAGGATAGGGTCGGGATAGGGTCGGGATTTTGGGAATTGTTTTTGCTACTTAAAACAATTACTTACAAGAATATAATAATGTAACATGTTCGCTCTATTCAAAATTTGCTGCAAAGATTTTAACATGTAACCTTCTTGAACACAACTACTACATTGCTAAACAGTAACTTCAAATGAATAACGTAACCCCTTGTTCTCTCTGTAGAACTTTACCGCTGCTCTTGCTTCTCGCTTGAGTCTCTTGTTAGTACTCTCTCTCTCTCTCCCCCTCCCTCTCTCTCTCTCTCTTGTGTCTCTTGCTTGTTCTAGCAACCCCCTATGCATTATGCTCAACCCAGCAACTATGAGGATCAGGAAAATGGTGAACCCATCAGTTCCCTCACGATTTTGGCGAAAATTATATCAAAAAAGAAAATTAACTTAGGTGCTACCAAATCTACTCTACTGAAAGCCTGGAATATCAAAGGTGGAGTTGAAATCAATGAAATGGAAGAAAATATCATGGCATTTGTTTTGTGGAATCCCAAGGAGGCCTCTGGAATTTTCGAATCGGCACCGTGGAACTTTGGAGGTAACCTGATCCCTCTCAATTTCTGATCGAAAAACAGAGCTTTTCAGGATATCAATCTCGATTACTCGGAATTCTGGATCCAAACTTCTAATCTCCCCGGCAGCTTAATGAATCTACAGTCTGCTAAAATTATTGGAAATATGGTGGGTACTTTTGTGAAGGCTGATTTAGACTCAATGGGTCAGAAATTTAAGAAGGCCCTAAGGATCCGGACTAAAATTTCCACGAATCAGCCGTTGACTCCCTCTATTTCATGCAATCTAACTCCCAAAGATCGATTCACCGTTGCCATCTCCTATGAGAGACTGTGTGATTTTTGCTACAAAGGTGGTCTCTTAGATCATAAAGTCGAAGCTTGCCATCTTCCTTATGATCCGGATAATCTTCCTCTCGTCCCATGGTTATGAGCAAGGCCGCTCGGTAAATCCAACTACCCATTGGTAAAACTCCCGAAGCATCTAAACCGCCAACCACCCATCACCCAGTCCATCCATCTAGTACCCATGCCATTCCCAACAAAAAGTCGACCACCAACTCAACTGAGTCGAGCAACTCGCAAATGAATCAGGGGGAGTCTAACTACCCTGCCCAACGAGTCAACTCGATGATCCCTCAAAAGAAGATACCAACGGCTATTATGCCTGGAGAACCTCGTCGGCAACAGTCTGACAACCACGCTATGGTGATAGAGATGGAACCACTGGTCCCATCTGATAAAGCTCCACAGTCTCCAAGCCCAAAGAAACTAGTTGGACACATGGCCAACCCAAACAAATCTCTAAAAATAAATAATGTTGAAATCCACGCAGGCCACACTAAAAGATCAAAGCCCAATGATAGCTTATGTGGCACTGTAGGTCCAATTGAGTCCTCAGAGGTGGTCAACATTGAACACCCTCTTCATAACATGATTCTGGAGAATTATCCTGAGGTAACCAACCAAGCTGACATGTCCATGCAAATCCATTTCAAATCAAAAGAAACAACTCTCAACTCGACCCGATTTGAACTGGAGTGCTTACCTTTCTGCAATCTATCTGACCCGATGACACATAATTTTTCCCAAGAATGTCATAGCGAGATCAGATTTCAAAGGGTGATGATATTTCCCATGCTAACTACATCGACTCAAAGCGTTTTGCAGAGAAGAATCATCCACATATCGAATCGGCACAGAGGTAACTTGGCTCAAAATCGAAGTGTGTTAGAGACTCTCCCCACTCAGTCAGTGATCATAAGCCAAATTGATGAAACAATCGAAACTCCATACCCGAAAGGGCTACATGAGTAATTATGAAAATACTCTCGTGGAATTGTCGAGGGATGGGTAGTCCCAAGGCAAAGAGAGCTCTCTTAGCTCTCTTGAAGAAAAATCGCCATGTTGTTCTTTTTCTGTATGAAATCAAGACCTCGAATTTCTCCCCCATCTCTAATCTTCTTCTCAGTCAGGCTCTCTCTAACTATGTAGTCATTCCTCCGATCGGTATCGGAGGTTGAATGTGTTTGGCATAGTCTTCTTCCATTAATCTAAGGGTTCGTAATGGATATTCAAAGCTACAGTTTCGTCTCAAGAATGTTCTACTCCCTGGACTCTTATGGCGGTTTACTGCCCTCCCAAACCAAGTCGTAAAATTATCTTTTGGGAGGAATTTCAAAGGTTAGCTAATGGAATGACTGGTTCGTGGCTTGTATTCGGTGATTTCAATGTTGTTGTGTCCCAAGTTGAGAAACAAGGTGGTAGACCGTTTGCTGCCTCATCTACTAATCATCTCCAAACTCGATTTGATGATGCCAATCTCATTAACCTCGGTTTCAAATGTCCTCTTTTTACTTGGAACAATAATCAACCTGACCATCTCAATATTAAGGAGCGCATTGATAGAGCTGTAGCTACTCACGAGTGGATTTCTCTTTTTCCTAACAGCTCGGTCTTCCATCTCATTGCCTTTAAGTCTGATCATAATCTAGTTCTCGTTGATACTTCAACGGTTAGTCTCTCTGGCTCAAAACCTTTCCGTTTCCATTCAATGTGGATTAACCACCCCGATTGTTCTCGAATTATTGAATATGCTTGGTATGTTCAAGCGTGGGGATCCCTGTTGTTCAAGTTAGATTTTAAAAAGCATAACACGAAAAAAGGAACTAGTCCAGTGGAACAAAAATCAGTTTGGTCGTATTCAAGGTATAATTAAGAGGCTGATGTAGAATATTGGTTCTCTTCAAGGTGCAGACCCATCTCCGGGAAATTTAATGATTGAAAAATCCCTCCAAGAGGATCTCCACTATGTGCTTAAATGGAAGGCGACCTATGGAGACAAAAATCTCGTATCAAATGGCTTAAGTGGGGTGATGCTAACACCCACTTCTTTCATATCACCACGCTAGCTCACCACAATGTCAACAAAATCCATTCTCTCAAATTATTTGATGATTCTTTTGTGTCGTCATGGGATGGTATGGGGAGAAGGTGCATTAATTACTTCCGGGATCTTTTCTACTCCTCGGTCAACCAAAGACAAGGGCGTCTTCGTGAATTGTTATCTAGTATGATACAACCATGTGTATCGAGTGAGGATACTTTGGATCTGATTGCAATCCCATCAGATAAGGAAATTAGTGAAGCTTTGTTCTCCTTGGATTCTAACTCTGCCCCGGGTCTAGAGCGCTTTCCTCCGCTCTTCTTCAAGAATTACTAGAATATTATTTCCCATGATCTTCTTCTGGCTATCAGGTCCTTCTTTCACACAGGGTACCTACTCAAGTCCATGAATCATACCTTTATTGCACTCATCCCCGAGAATGAGAAGGCCAACATGGTGGAGAACCTTAGGCCAATAAGCTTATGCAATGTTGCTTACAAAATCATATTCAAGATCTTAGCTAATCGGCTTAAACGTATTTTCCATAAATTCATTGCTCTCAATCAATTTGATTTTGTGGCGGGTCGGGTGATTACGAAAAACTCTGTTATTTCCCAGGAAATTATGCATTACCTTAACCACAAAAAGGGGAAAAAATGATTCATGGCGGTGAAAATTGACATGGTGAAAGCCTATGATCATGTTGAGTGGGACTTACTTTGTGATCTTCTTTGAAGGTTTGGTTGTGATGAGAAATTTATCAGTTGGGTGTACCAGTGCATCTCTACGGCCTCGTTCTCAATTTTGATTAATGGCGCCCCTTTAAAGTAATAATAGCATGGCACTTCGAATTCGATATGAAAATTTTGGTTACTCTACTTCCTCAAGGGGTATTCGACAGGGTGACCCCCTCTCGCCCTTCCTTTTTATTGTTTACTTTGAACTTCTTCCGAGAATGCTCTTGTAAGAGGAACAAAAAGGCAATCTACAAGGCGTTAAAGTCAGTCGTAACGCCACATGGATTAATTACTTAATGTTCGTTGATGACATTATTGTCTTTTGTAGGGCGTCAGACGAGGATGCTCACGTAAAAACTGCTCTACTGTTGTCCGTACTAAAATTCTTGATATTTTGCATTTTCAGGAATGCAATCACAATCAAAAGCACTTGGGGCTGCCCTTTTGTAATTTGCGTGGTCGAAATAATACTCATGGTGAGTTCTTGGTTAAGTTTGATGCAAAATTTTCACCGTGGAAAGCTCGTTGCCTCTCCCAAGCAGATAAACTCGCTCTTCTCAAGTCTATTGCTCAATCCCACCCCATTTATCCTACGAGTACGACTCTTTTTCCTCTAAAAGTTTGTCGTTATATGGACCAAGTGATGAGAAAGTTCTGGTGGTCTTCATCTTCAAAAAGAAAGCCTCTGTATCTTTTCACTTGGGACCGTATCTGTCAACCAAAATCAAGGGGTGGCTTGGGGTTACGCAGAATAGAAGATCTGAATCAAGCCTTAATGGCAAAACTCTCTTGGCAAATGGCTCGCGGGGTCATCAAGCTCCCTTGCGAACCGTGTTCTTTCATGTAAGTACCTTGGAGATCAGAATTTATTGGAGTGTTATAAGGAATTTAAGGGTTGCTCATGGTTATGGCACTGTGTCATGAAAGTTAGAGATCTCTTGTTGAAAGGGGCTTGCTACACTATCACCGTCAACTCTCAAATCAGCACATGGGAAGTCCCGTGGATTCTATCGATCACAGGGTTTATCCCTCCTTTTTTTTCATCTGTGTCAAAGAGATATTATCCAGTTCGCGAAAGTCTCTAGCCTCACTAATGAGGAAACAAGCCAATGGAATTACGACATTCTAACATCAATCTTTGAGATGCCAATAGTTAGAGCTATTCTTAAAGTACCTATCGTTCTTGTTGAGGAACCAGTGTGCCTTATTTGGGTTCCCTCGAGTGAAGGAACCTTCTCAGTTAAGAGAGCTTACCTTATGGATCAAGCTCACAGATTTAATCCGTAGAATCATGCGGTGTCACGAGTATGCAAAAACCTTTGGTCACTTAGGATCCACAACCGTACTAAAGGTCTTAGTTGGAAGGTAATCTCTAACTCTCTCCCTAATCGAGCTAAACTTAACTATGTTTTTTCGATTGATGATTTAGGTTGCCTCCTATGTTCCGGCGAAGTGGAATCTTTAGAGCATTTATTCGTGAAATGCCTCTTTGCTCGCTGTATTTGGTTTAAATCAGAGTGGAGCTTCCGGTTGGACCTGTTCTCCAATCTATCAATCACTGAATGGATTTCAATGCTTTGTAACAAAAATTCTCAGATTGTTCCGACCAATCGAAGCTCCAATTTTTGCTCATTTTCACTGGTGGCGATGGAGGAAATTTGGAAACATCAAAATCAGATCCTCCATGGCAAAACCAAACCTGACCCTCTCCTTGTGGCGAAGAAGATCAAAGAAATTTACGAGAGCTACTATGTTGTCACAAATCCAATCCAAGATCAGATTGATATTGACCCAAAGAATTGGATTGCTCCTTATCAAGGCTCGCTTAAACTTAATGCAGATGCGACGTTTGATAGCAACAAAGGAATTTCCTGCGGTGCCTATTGTATTCATAATTATTCAGGTTTTCTTTTGTGGGCAGAAACAAATAGATCAACTATGGCAGATCCGATTGCAGCTGAAGCGAGAAATCTTAAATTGGCCCTCTCCAAGCTCGATGCCCTTAAAATCGCTCAAGTGGTAATAGAAACAGATTGCAAAGAAGTTGTCCACCAGGTTTGCAATCATAATTGCCTGCTCAACTGGATGGCTAAAAATGATATCACGGATGCTCGCCTCTTCATGGATAAATAGCTGTTTTGGACGCTAACATTTATTCCTCGTGATGCAAATTCAAAAGAACATAATATCGCCCAATGAAAAAAAAAACAACTTACGGATTGGTCAAATTTCTTTATATCTTTTGCCAAGAGATTGGGGTTAGATTTTGTCTCTGTTGTTGTGTTCCGCTATATGGTGCCTTCTCTAAATCTTTTCTGAAGTTACCGTCAATCATTTCAAAAGAAACAAAGGCATTTTGTAAGCTTGTTGTTGCCTCTAACATGGAGTAGGTGGAGTTCCACCTAGTAGGAACCTCAAGACAAAGCAATTTTACCTGAACCGCCTCTTTCAAAATCTGCACAGTTGGTAAATGTTTGAAACCGAGATGTAGAACTTCTAATATATCTAACTGCACCTCTTATTGAATCAATAACACAATGTTCTTCTTTCTCCTTTATTCCATCTTGAAGCAGTAGATTAATTATATGTGCAATTCACCTCATGTGCACATGTTCGTTGTTTAGTAAGCTTGTCTTCCATAAATCCATCCTTTTTCTCAAGTAAGAAATAGCCACGTTATTTGAAGAAGCATTGTCTACTTTGATAGTAAATATATTCTCAATCCCCCACTCACGAATGCATTTCTCAATGGCTTTTCCTATCTCCTCTCTTGTGTGGCTCGTAATAGAACAAAAACACAAAATTCTTTTCTGTAATTTTCATTCATTATCAATAAAGTGCACAGTGAGACATATATAGTTTATCTTTTGTATCGAGGTCCATGTATCTGTTGTTAAACAAACCCTTTGAGATGATTTCTTCAGAAAAGACTTAAGTTTCAACTTTTCATCCAAATAAATTTGATAGTTCTATCTTGCTATAGTCTTTCTTGAAGTGATATTGAATTGAGGGCAAAGGACAGACAAAAAGTATTTAAACCCCATATTTTCAACGTGTTTAAATGGGAGTTCATGAATAATTATCATATAACACAATGCTTTCCTAACTTTTGCATCATCAAACTTCCACAATGATGGACGCCCTTCTTTAAAATCAAAATCTCCTAACAAAGACTTATGCACACTTATCTGCATATGTTTTGTTGGTACTTCACGAGGAGCTTTCTTACATGTATTGTAATGGTTCCTAATCCCATTTGTTCCATGCTTCCTAGGGTCGGCTTTGATCTCTGTTTTGCAATAGTTACATCTCGCTTTTTGTATATTTTTCATTTGGACAAGTAAACTTATCAAAGTGAACCCAATACCCTAACCTAGACCCTAAAGTCTTTCTCTTTTTTTGACTCAACCTCGCCCAAATTAACATTCTGACTCGTATGATCACCACCAGCAGTAGCATTAGTATTAGGGTCAGTGTAACTGACCTCCATAGGGGTGGGAATATTTGGATTTTGAGTCTCAGGTAAGTTTGTTGTTGATTGAACATGAGAATTGAACTCCATCTCGATTCCTGACATCTGAAATTCAATCAAAAGAAAGAGTTACTATTGCATAATTAAAGTTTAAAAATACTAAACATATGAGATAAAATATTACAGACTAATGCATAGACATATATCGTATCATTCATACACACCAGAAGATGTAAAATAGATTATTCATCTCACATTCACCTCCTAAATGCATTCAAAGTCTTGCATATATATATATATGTATATATATCTTGGATTTGATATGTGTACAACAGATTCTGACAATGGAATGTCACAACAAAAAAGAAGTTCACAAATTCAGGATATAGGCTATGAAAGCATAATGGAGTCTGCTATATACAATTTCATTTCACAAATTCATATCCAGAACATAAAGAAGAGAGTTTTCAATACTATTTCATGGAAAATCTTCAAATACTCCACATGCTAGTTGAGAAGATAGAACTCTAAACTACTTTTGTTGAAATTTTAATTACTTATTCAAGCAAGTAGTACACAAAAATTCTTAATTGCACATCAATCTTATTCACTTACTTGAGCAAGCAGTACATATAAATGATGGAGTCATTTATGATTCTTAACAAAAATGACTATCATACTAAAACCAATTAAATCCTAAAAAAAGAATTATGATGTTATAGTATACAGATCAAATGACTCACTCAAAAAGGTTAAAAGTAAAATTAAAGATAGATCTGCATCTAGGATTCTGGTTCTAACTTACATGCAAAACAACATTCATGTATAAAGAATAATCATTCACACATTGTTAATGAATGAGTATACAAAAGTAATGAAGATAAAGAAATAAAAATACTGGAAATTGGCAATGACAACAAAGGGACGACGACAGTACAAATCGATTCTAAAACAACCAATCTCAAGCCTATAGAATCCTTAAAATCACGAATCTAGTGGGTATATGTGTTTGTATAGCTCAATTGCAGTTAAAGACTGGGGGAATTCACCATTTTTGTGTGGCTATAATATGTAGGGTTTGGGGGATTAAATACTTGACTATGAATTATATAATTGGGGTGGATAGGCGGGAATTCTGTATGAAAATGAGCGGTACTGGAGATTCGGGATGGAGATTTCATAGCAATTCCCCTCATTTCGTGATTTTGGAGACGATCGAAAATAGAATAGAAAGGAAACTAATTTTTTTTTTCAGATTTCTTGTTGTTGTGTGTGGGTACGGGTGATGCATCTAGTAATCCCATATTCCGACCCGAAATTACAGCTTTTCCCCGGGTGTTGTTTATCGGATTCTCGTTACCCGCATGTCCCAACCCTAACGGGTTTTTACCTGATCGGTTCAGATCGGATCGGGGAAACTCGAATCCGATACCCAGTCCTATATATATATATATATATATATATATATATATACTTTGTATCTCCACAAAACGTGTTGCTTAAGCTTTGCTCTGTTTCCGCTCTCCAATCATCATTCGTAAGAACCTCAACCAAATCTCCCAATTTTTCTTACTGTAGTTGTTTTTATTAATTCAAATTATTTATTATGGTTCTTTGTTAATCAATGATATTTGTGGTGCAAAGGTTTAATAGTAAAAAGGTTCATATTCGTGCGGTTTGTGGTTGTCGATTTAACATGGAGTTTCATGTTATTTTGTTGTTGAATTGTTTTGTAGATTGGAAGGTATACATACATATGCCAAACTCAATGTGGTTTTGTACTTTTGTTAGTATAGTCTAGATTTAATGATAATTGTTTGACGGGAGCTTTATGTTTAGCTCTATTGCGCGGATATTTAAAAAAAATGCCTCCTTACCATATCTGGTGCACATATAATTTTGTGGTGAAATATTGGATGAATTGTGTGTTTTGACTACTAATGCTTTATTAATGTAGTTTTTGATGCATTGTTCATTAATTTTTGATGTATTATTGTTGGGAAAAAGGGTTCACGGGTCGCCCATGTGGGTTGACCCGACCCATATTGTTTGAATAAATGAGGGAAGATTTTTATTTTTGAATAGATAATCTTATCCAATTTTTCCCTCATTCCTTATAACTACCAGGGGGTAGTTTTCTCCAACATTCCAAGTGAGAGAAAACAAAACAAATGCAAAAAATAAAGTGGATTTTCGTGCATATATAGAAGCACTTACAAAAAGGGTCAAATAATAAGATTTTGGGCATATCTCACCCTAAAAAGAGGTTCTTGGGTTGTGAAAAACGATTCCCTTCCATTTGTGATCGGAGTCTGACCTTTATGGAGCTAGCGTGAAAGTGGATTAAAACATCATGGAATCAAGCAGATTAAATATCAAATTCATGGAGCACCATGAAACCCGTTTTATACGGGTTAAATGTTAGTAAATTTTCTTCATTGCTATCAGAGCCATTAGGCTCGATTTCTGATGTTATTGGGCATGTATTGTCATGTTTGACATGTTTGTTATACATGAGAATGCTTCAAATCCTTGAATCTATGTTTTTGGAGTTCTTCATATATGGCAGAAACTTTATACAAATTTTTGGGAATTTTATTTTATGTTTCGTGCCCTGATACACATGTAGTTTGATAGAACTTTTCAAGAGCTTTCCATCCATATACAGAACATAAAATTTGTTGGTGAGTTTGTTGAAAATGTCGAACACTGGAACTTGAAAGTCGTGAAAATACAGACGCTTTTCTTAAAGCGTAATTTGCCCCCACATCGTGTGCCAAAAGGGTTACAGCGAATCGCCTCTTAGGATACAATTTAAGCCCAGAAAATAAAAGAACTATTAACTGCGTTTTGGACTTACGAAGTTAATAAACAGAAGAAAAAAAACAAGAATGCAATTAATACAGAAAATAATTTCTGCAGCAATTATTTTTGTATGTATATGAGAGATACATTTTTTTATCTGTGTTAGATCTGATAATCCTGCGTTTTTAAAGAAGGAGAAAAGCTGCAAGGAAAAGTCATAATTTTTCTTAGGTATTCTTTCAGAGAAGGACACAACTTTCCTAGTAATTCTTTCACAGAAAAGACACGACTTTTCTGCTAAAAAATATGTGACTATTGATATTTAAAATCTGAGTTTTAAATATTCCCTTCATATTTTTTCCCGGATTAATCTAAGTCGTCGGATTTAAATCTTAAGTAAGATTAAATCCACACCATCCGATGTAATCTATATTAGTTTAATATTCAGATTAAATCACAGCCGTTCATCTTATTTAATTAATTAAATAAATCATCGGCCTAGATCGATGAGCGATGCAAAGTGCTAAGTGCTTTTTAAGTGCGCCAAACAAAAGTGCCACAAGCGCCACGCGCACGCGCGCAGGCGCAGGCCCCGACACGGGCTCGACTCGGCACGTGTGTGGATGAGCACCACCTATGTCTTGCACTTTTTATTACTCAAGTAATATAGTGCAAACATATAAACCCACAAATAAGTTTTTTTTTTCCTATGTGGGACACTTAAGCCACCTTAATAAAATTGGCCTATAAGAGTTAAAAGCTCTTAAAACCATAAAAGTCTTTATAGTTACTCTGAGTTAGAGTCCAACATACTTTACCAATGTGAGACAAACTAAAAAAAAAAGGTTTTTATTGTACTTTGAATTCACATCATATCAACACATAACCAATTGAGGATACCTCTCATAAGATTTATTACTTGGAAACTAAATCTAACAAAATTTGGACAAGAACTCAACAAGTTATGATTTTTTGAAGTTTATATTGCAAATTTAATTTTATGGAATTAATCCATGTGGGAAGATGAACATGAATAGTACATGTAACGTCATCGTGATGCGCTGATGACATCAACCGAATACTCTTTTGATCCATCAAAGTGATGTGACTGCACTGGAGTGTGCCAAGTGGAATGCACTTGTCCATTCATGCTAAGGGCATGTTTGGGTGCGTAAAATGTGTTCTAATGTTCGATTTTGACGAAATTTGTACCAATATTTTCAGAATTAAATTTCTGATTTTATGGTAAATTAACATTATAATTTTCAGAGTGAAAAATATTTTCTTGTACTTTTTCGTAATTTTAAATTGCATAAATTAAAGAAAATATTCTTTTGGTCATGGAAAATTGTTGAAAAATAATCCTTGGACTTAGAAAATTATATAATAGGCATTTGTGCCTAGTGGGAGTGTATGGACATATTTTTTAGCCATAATTAATTTTGTCAAGTATGGAAAATTAGTTTTTTCCTAATACTAATACAAAATTACGTATCAAATATTTCTAAATGGTAGCAAGTGTCGAAGAGGCGTGCTTTAAATTGTCCTTATGGACTTTTTCATTGTTTTGGATCATAAAAACATGTATTTACACTCTCACAAGTTGGATTTCGTCTTTTTTTGGAGCACTGTTACGTCTTCCAAATAAAACTCCAAGCTTGATAGCTCGTTGTTCGATATGTTAAATGAAAAGCGTTTGAAATCCTAAAAGAATTTTTACTAAGCATACTTGAATAGTTTTTTTGGATCGGGGATCTAAAAGAAACTACAAGTGATGCTATAAAGATTCGTTGTAGGATTTTTTAATTGTTTCTTTATGAATTTGCGTTGTTGTGTATATCATGACATGTTTTCTTTTGTTATTGTTAAGATGTAAGCATGTATATAAGAATTGCATGTTTATGTTGAATTCTTTTCTTTATGGCTAGAGTACATGTTTATCTCATTATATGCTTTTGACTTGAACATGTATTATGATTTACATGAGAAACGCATGTTTGTACTAAACTCGAGTGGGGGTTCTAAGGTTGGTAGAATTTGAAAAGTTCTCACCTAAAACTTTAAAGATTTTATTTTTTAGAAATTAAGCTTGTGACAATGAACGTGGGGATATGGATGATGATAGGTCACCTTGTGATTTTTTCGATTTTGTACCTCATGGTTAATTGTCATGAATGTTAATTTGCGAAACTCAAAATAAAACCTTTTATGGTAGATGGACATCAAAATGATATCTCAAAATTGACAGACCATGGCAACTCAATCGATCTATTCACTAAGTTAAGTGACTTGTTTGCACTTATTGTGAATTAAATTGACACTTTGTGTCGTTAGAATTATAATAGTGATAGGGATGAGTAAGATGTTGATGAGAGCATCAGCTTTGTCACTTTTCATTCTTTTGAAAGTTTAAACTACTCAATTATAGATATAGACCTAACGACTTTCAGATTTACTTAGCTTCCGCTGTTTTTTGTGTTGGTCTGTAAAGTCGTGTGTTCATTGGTCTATGGATGGTGCACATTTT
This sequence comes from Linaria vulgaris, assembly GCA_948329865.1. Classification (NCBI taxonomy): domain Eukaryota; kingdom Viridiplantae; phylum Streptophyta; class Magnoliopsida; order Lamiales; family Plantaginaceae; genus Linaria; species Linaria vulgaris. The sequence continues at coordinate 4,273,867 of OX415249.1, read as the reverse complement.
TCTATGAAGAAAAATGTAAGATAATACGTGTTCAAGATAGCTGACTTTCAAACGACACATGAGTTTATTAAGATTGACCACGACTTGAATGACGTCGAGTGTGATAAATGTATGTAGTTAGCTTACACGTTTGTTTTTTTATGAGTAGTAAGCTCGAGTCAAACCTCGTACAATTCTCTTTATCAATTAATTTGAATTTCAGTTTTTCCTTAAATTGAATGGTTCAAATGACGCTCAATATTAAATCTGAGATAAACGACATCTGTATCGTTAGACTCACTGTTGAGGCGTTGAAGGTTGGTTTCAGGTTCAAAACAACTTTTCAAGGGAACTTGTAAGTTTCAGTTTTATGATGTACTGAAACGTAACCAACGATGATAGACTATTTGTATAGTGTGAGAGTATAAACAAGTGTTTGATCTCGGATAAACACTGTTGTGGTTACCATCCTATTGTTCCATTTTGTATGGGTAATTTTTTTATTACACTGAATGGGATATGGTACTTAAATGGGTTTCCAAAGGCGTTAGTTTGTCTCTACAATTGTAATGACAAATCTTGTCCTACGTGGACTTTAAGATTTATTAGAACTTGAGATTGGATCATACATGAAATCTACAAGTTCTCTCACATATAATCCTTGATAAGATGTAGTAGGTAAGCTATAGGCATACCAAGAAAGAGCCAACACATACATATTGAGTGATGTGGGTGTTGAACTTTTGACTACATGAGATTATATGTGAGATCAAGGGGGTTAGACTTAGACTTAAAATTGAAGAATTATTTTTCTTCAATGATCTTGTGACTTGACCAATGTTGTGACTTAGTTAAAACGTGTTGTTAGCGTAGCACAATGTGGTGTTGGACATCAAATTTTCTCTAATCGTGTCAACATGTGACTATAGGAATATTTTTATTACAAGATTAATCGTTAGGAATAATCAATGCACTTCTCGTGTAGTAATCAAAACATTAGTCACATTGGGAAAAAACGAAGACCAAGGTTATGGTGTAATACCTATGAGAAATACATTCGAATTTTGCCTTCTTAACTGAATTTTCTTCATTGAAAATTTTGACGCAATAACCATCGTAAAAGATGGATTTAAACTGAGTTCCACGGGGATAACTCCTTAAGTTCATATGATTTACATGATACAAAGGCATAACATGAATTCGTTAGTTTCATTACATTTATGAACGAACTTGCGCATTTCTTTTGTTTTTATTCTTAACAAATCTGAGATACTTGAGTGTCTTGGGTATTGTAAAGTTAAGATCCAATGGGTAGGATTATAATGATCCTTAATATTGTAGCAGATGCGTAGAGTATGTAATGAAAAATGACATCTTGCTAATTTGTTGTGGTTTCCTTGCATACGTATACGCATATTGGTGTTGGTATGAGAAGGAAAAGAAGATTATTTAGATGAGAATTTCACAGACACTTAAATTAGAAAGTTAATCTCAAAAGGAGATTCGTTCTAAACTCAAGTCGTCGGTTGTGAACATTCGCAATAGTATCTATTTTACTCTTTACATTGGATAACATTGAGTGGAAGACTCTATCTATTCTACCTTAGGCCGTGGAACGATGAACTTGTGTTCATGCTCTTTTATTTTCAATGGAAAGAATTTTTCCTAATATTAAATGCATGTTTGTATGAGATACACCATATTGCTGATGTGTTCGTGTTCATCGTAAACATGTGTAGTATGAGTAAAGAGTAAATCATAAAATCTTATTGCTTGGGTTATCGACCTCTTTTTCTTTTCGAAAGGATGTGAAAAGGTATTTCTTGATGAAAATATTATTACAGAAATCTATGAACACGTTTCTAGATTTCACACCAATAGCATAGAAAATAGAGTTTAAGAACTTTATGTTGGTCTATGGCCTTACACAATCTCTTAGACTATGGTTTATCAGTTTTGCTGAAGGGTAATCTTAATAAACTTGGCTAGAAGGTGTTTTTACATTACTATCATCAATGTATGATCATATATGTGAAGTTCACTAAGGGCAGTCTATGTCTTTACGATGAAAAGCTTAGACAATATTTTTGATTAGATTATAGTTCATGAGAATCATTTTAAAGATGAGCTCATTCTCTTTCTTTATGAAAGTCTTAGACCATTATCTTTAATCAAACTTCGTCGTCTTTCAATCACAATGGAGGGATTATATTTGCTTTGATCATGAAAATACTTGACAAGTGTTTATAAGTCTGTGTGGTTCGCTTAAAATAACTCTTTCTATAAATCTTGATGATACCCTGGTCGTGGGGGTTGTAAAGAGTATGTTTCAATTATTTAGCAATGTTCATTCTTTTATCATTTTGGATAGAGAGTGAAATTGAGGTAAATATATCTCTTATGTCCAGAATTCGTAGAAATCATCCAATGTGTTGATGCCTTGCATCTTGAGCTATATTGAGTGATTTGAAATGATTTTTGGAGAAACTAATACTCATGAGAATGGTAAGTATCTCAAGCCTTTGAATCTATAAAAACTCTGGTTAGAAAGATGTACAACCACTATTTGTAAAACCTCTCTGATAATTGAGATTTATTGTGCTACACATTTGTCCTAATAATTTTAATGCCATGGGTCTGCTCAATAAGTATATTCGAATTCTTAAGAGCAGAATTTGGACAATACTAATATAGGAATTTGGACTCCTATATTCACTGCATACATATGAACTCAATAATGGATTTGGTCATTATTGAAAAGAATACACTCATGTATTATCGAGATGTGATTTGACTTGGAGTAAATCGACATCTCAGTTTGCTTCTTCATTGGATAATGTTCTATTTGTAAAAATAGTTAAAGCAAACGAGTGTATTGATGTGCGTATTAAATGAGACTTTATAGCACATGCCTTTTTGCAGTATTATGTGTTTTGGTTGAAGTTAGTAATTTATCATTGGAGACTGTGAGGCAAGTGGGAGTTATAGTGTACATTATGGTGACTTGCATAAATTTCTTACAATAAAGTCTCAAAGTAATAAAACCATACACAATCACAAAACAAAGGCTGGTGAGAGATATCTATGCAAATAAAGAATTGACTTTGCAATAATTATCTAATCGTGATGATGGTTTAGTTTGGTAACTGAACTTAAAACATAGAGATGTATCTGTAGACGATTTAAATTCTCAAGGTTGGCATATATTTTATCCTAATTGGACTAGATAATGTCCAATTAGTTATGTCCATAGGTTTAAGACTTGAATGTTACGAAAGCATCTGCTTTGTTGATGAAAACATTTGAAGTCTGAAGGTATGTCTAACAAGTAGAGATTGACTCTCTCACACGAGCAATCGCCTTTAACATTGGGTAGTGTGCAGAGATGAGACAAATATGATTTTGTTGGGATATAAGTTCATACTTATATGAATATGTTGCCTTGACCGATGATCAAGATGAGATTACTATTGTAAGGTAAGTAATCGATATGGATTCCCACCATCCGTTATACTTGTCTTATTGCCATATGTGAGTTTTCTTGTGATTTGTATTTTGTAGAGGACTAACAAAAGGAAAACTCAAGTTAAGTGTTAGGAACAATTGAACTAAGATTTGTATGATGCATTTTACTATTAAATATGACACACGCTTACAAAGAGGAAGAAAAGCATCGCAACATGTGTTTCATACCACATGTGCTTTTGTGACCGTTGGAGTAATGAGTGAATTGGTCCTTGTTTCCTCATTGTGTGAGACCCAAAGGTTTAAAAGACCTCATAATATACCCTTATGAATTTGAAGTTTTTCTCGAGACTTTATTTTGGTGTTGCTACTTTAGCATGTTACTAATAGTCATGACAAATTCGGCAATGCGGTGCATGTCTAGGAAAGCAACCATTATAGTGTTAAGAGGTTAAAGTTAGAAAGGAAGACTATTTGGAACTTGCACCTATCTTGTATTCACCGCACGCGCATTTATGTTAAACTTGAGGTTTTAGACATAATTGTGGATACAATGTATAGTGTTATAGAGAGTGTGCTCCTTTTATAACAAGGAAATGAAGATGCTCTGGTTGATGCAAGTAAGTGAATTCCGGGGTATAACGAGATATATTGTCCTCGTGGTGATGAAGTTAAGCTGCTATATATCCTTAGCTGGTGTATAGCTCTATGTTTAAGTGTTGAGCTGCTTTATATCTTTAACCAGTGTATGATATTGAAGCTCAATTAGCTCGCTGCTCACACGATCCATTTACCTGTATGAAATTGGTGAATATGCTGATATGATCTTAATGAACGTTGGCTCAACCCTCATGTGCGAGTGGGAGATGTTGAAAAAAGGGTTTACGGGTCGTCCATGTGGGTTGACCCGACCCATATTGTTTGAATAAATGAGGGAAGATTTCTATTTTTGAATAGATAGTCTTATCTAATTTTCCCCCATTCCTTATAACTACCAATGGGTAGTTTTCTCCGGCATTCCAAGTGAGAGAAAACAAAATAAATGCAGAAAATAAAGTGAATTTTCGTGCATATATAGAAGCACTTACAAAAAAGGTCAAATAATAAGATTTTGGGCATATCTCACTCTAAAAATGGGTTCTTGGGTTGTGGAAAACGATTACCTTCTGTTTGTGATCGGAGTCTGACCTTTATGGAGCGTGAAAGTGGATTAAAACATCATGGAATCAAGTGGGTTAAAGATCAAATTCATGGAGCACCATGAAACCCGTTTTATACGGGTTAAAAGTTAGTAGTTTTGCCTCAATTATAGTTAAAATATTTATGTAGAAGTATAATATTAATACTAATGTTACGTCAAATAGCTTGTCCATCCGTGTTGTATGCATTTTATCTTACTGTAAATTTCGTGTCAGTTGTCAATGTACTCCGATTTACCATCAGTTGTTATTGTTGGGGCGGTTTAGTGCAGCACCAAGTTGGTTGGGCGGCTGATTAAATAATTATGGTGCATCCTTTACTGATAGTGCAGCATTAGTTACTTAATGTTGGGCGGCATTATTTTTTAGCCTCGGTGCAGCATTTCTTCTCCTATAAATAGCAGCCTCTGTTTTGAATCAAACACAACAAAAACACAAGTATTTCTCTTATATATAATTAGCAAATAATTAATATAAAGAGTGGTTTAGAGTGTTGTAATTGTGAGGTAAAAATAGAGAGTTTGTGCGACTTTACTACGGTAAAAGTCGGAGAGTTGTAATTCATATTTTACACTCATAGTGAAGTTCTTCTACCTTTTCTGTGGTTTGTCACCCTAAAGTAATTTGGGGTTTTCCACGTAAAATCTGTGAGTCGTTTATTTTTTCGTCTTTCATTTATTGTCGTGTTTTACGCTCTATCCGAAGGGTCCACTTTTCAACAAGTGGTATCAGAGCCTCGGTTCATATCCGGGGTCTCAGTGATCTGTGGGTATCGTACTGAAATTATTTTTCAGCGACGGTGGTACGTGATAAAAGCAATGACGGGGAAATTCGAGATCAAAAAATTCAACGGGGGTAATTTCTCGTTGTGGAAGCTGAAGATCAAAGCCATATTGCGGAAAGATGGGTGTCTCGCGGCGATCGGCGACAGGCCGGTGGAAATCACAGATGATACGAAGTGGAACGAGATGGACGGCAACGCTATCGCAAATATTCACCTGGCGTTAGGTGATGGCGTGTTGTCAAGCGTTGAGGAGAAGAGGACAGCTAAGGAGATATGGGACCATCTCAACAAGCTGTATGAGGCGAAGTCCTTACACAACAAAATTTTCCTTAAAAGGAAATTGTGCACACTGAGGATGTCGAAATCTACCCCGGTAACTGAGCACCTCAATGTTTTAAATACTCTATTTTCTCAATTGACATCGTTGAGTCATAAAATAGAAGTAGTTGAACGTGCTGAAATTCTACTGCAAAGTCTGCCCGATTCATATGACCAGCTTGTCATCAACTTAACAAATAATGTCCTCACAGATTATTTAGTCTTCGACGAAATTGCAGCCGCTATTCTGGAAGAAGAGAGTCGGCGTAAGAATAGAGAAGACAGGGAGGCAGGTTCACAACAAGCAGGTGCCTTGTCGGTGACAAGAGGGAGAATGACGGAGCGCGGTGCAAGTGGGAGTAAGAAACAGGGGAGATCCAAGTCAAAGACCAAGGGCAGTTGTTGGCACTGTGGCAAGAAAGGTCGCTTGAAGAAAGACTGTTAGAATCTTAAGGATCAAATAAGAAGAGTTCTGATCCTCAAGGGAATGTTGCTAGCACTTCAGATGATGGTGATGTACTATGCTGTGAAGCAGCAACAACTATTCGAGGTATGCGTGGCTTCGATGATGTATGGCTTATTGATTCAGGAGCCAGTTTTCATATGACTCCCCGGAGGGAGTGGTTTCATGAGTATACACCGATCGCTGGAGGATCTGTGTATAGTTGTAAAAATGAACCTTTAAAAGTTGTTGACGTTGGTACGATCAAGCTGGAGATGCATGACGGGATTGTTCGGACCATTCGAGATGTCCTACACGTGGAGGGATTATGCAAGAATTTGTTGTCTTATGGACAACTCGATGATCTTGGTTGTGAGATTGGGTCGCGAAACAAGATCATGAAAGTTAAAAGGGGTGTGCTTGTACTGATGAAGGCGGACAAGATTGCCGGAAACTTATACATGGTACAGGGGAGGGCTCTGCAAGTGGGAGAAGCGTCCGTGGCTTCATCTGAGTCGATTGAGAAATTATCAATGATTTGGCATCAGCGGCTCGGACATATGTTGGAACAAGGCATGAAGATTCTTACAGAGAAGAAACTACTTCCGGGCCTCACAAAGGTATCATTAGCTTTTGTGATCATTGTGTTGTTGGAAAGCAACATCGTATAAAGTTTAGTTGTTCAGATTCTAGAAGTAAAGTCATTCTAGAATTGATTCACTCTGACGTGTGTCAAGCACCAATACTATCCCTGGGAGGTGCAAAGTATTTTGTGTCTTTTATAGATGATTATTCCCGGAGATGTTGGGTGTACATGATCAAGAGTAAGGCCGAGGTGTTCTCGATGTTCAAGACGTACAAAGCGCTGGTGGAACTTGAATCTGGTAAAAAGATCAAGTGTCTGAGATCGGACAATGGAGAGGAATATACTGGCAAGGAGTTTTAAGACTTCTGTAAAGATGCTAGGATTAAGAGGCAGTTTACTACGGCATACACTCCGCAACAGAATGGGGTGGCAGAGCGGATGAACAGTACCTTGTTGGATAAAACAAGAGCCATGATGCAGGTTGCAGGCTTAGAAAAGTCGTTCTGGGCAGAAGCAATCAATACCGCTTGTTATGTGGTGAGCCGATCTCCGTCAACAACACTGGGGCTGAAAACATCGATGGAGGTGTGGACAGGTAAACCAGTTGATTATTCTAATCTCCATGTATTTGGGAGTCCCGCTTATGTTATGTTCAATACTCAAGAGAAAACAAAGTTGGACCCAAAATCCAGGAAGTGCTTGTTCTTAGGATATGCTAAAAGAGTGAAGGGGTATCGCTTGTGGGACCCCACTGCCCACAAGATAGTTGTAAGCATGGATGTTATCTTCACGGAAGATAAGAAAGGAAATGATAGCAGTACAAGGGAAGATCCAGAAACTACGACAGTAGTAGTCGAGAAGGATGCTGAGCAGAAGGGTCCTGCTGAACCAGAGCATGAACCTGAGGGGACAACGGAGTCTGGAGTCTCAGGGATACGTCGGTCGACACGTGTCAAGAGACCACCAGGCTGGCACTCAGACTATTCTATGGAGAACAATGTTGCATACTGTCTTTTAACTGAGGACGGGGAGCCATCAACTCTCCAGGAAGCAATGAGCAGTTCAGATGCAGCTCAGTGGATGGCAGCAATGCAGGAGGAAATCGAAGCACTCCATAAGAATAAGACGTGGGAACTTGTGTCTCTACCACAAAGGAGGAAACCCATTGGCAACAAATGGGTGTACAAAATCAAACGTAACAGTGATGACCAAGTGAAAAGGTATCGTGCACGATTGGTGGTGAAAGGATATGCTCAAAAGGAGGGGATTGATTTCAACAAAATATTTTCCCCGGTGGTCCGAATGACAACTGTGCGGGTGGTTCTGGCGATGTGCGCTACATTTGATTTACATCTTGAACAATTAGATGTAAAGACGACTTTTCTTCATGGTGATCTTGAAGAAGAAATTTATATGCTCCAACTGGAAGGATTTATTGAAGAAAGAAAAAAGAACTTAGTTTGCAGGTTGACCAAATCTTTGTACGGTCTCAAACAGGCGCCGAGGTGTTGGTACAAAAGATTTGATTCATTCATAATAAGCCTTGGATACAACAGGCTGAATGCAGATCCTTGTGCATATTTCAAAATATCTGGTGATGACTTTGTTATTTTACTGTTGTATGTTGATGACATGTTGGTTTCAGGCCCCAGCAAAGATCGTATTGAAGAATTGAAGGCTGAACTGGCTAGGGAATTTGAAATGAAGGACTTAGGACCAGAAAACAAGATTCTAGGGATGCAAATCCACCGAGACAGAAATTGTAGGAAGATTTGGCTTTCTCAAAGGAACTATCTGTTGAAGATTTTGCGGCGGTTCAGTATGCAAAATTGTAAGTCAATCTCTACCCCTCTTCCTGTTAATTTCAAGTTATCCTCAAGTATGTGTCCTAGCAGTGAAGAAGAGAGGATGGAGATGTCTCAAGTACCGTATGTATCAGCAGTGGGAAGCTTAATGTTTGCTATGATATGTACTAGACCAGACATTGCACATGCAGTGGGAGTGGTTAGTCGATACATGGCGGATCCGGGAAGAGAGCATTGGAGTACAGTAAAGAGAGTTCTGAGATACATTCAGGGAACCTCAGATGTTGCATTATGTTATGGAGGATCGAGTTTTACAGTCAGGGGCTATGTTGATTCTGACTATGCAGGTGATCTTGACACAAGCAAGTCCACGACATGCTATGTGTTTACTCTTGTTGGAGGTGCAGTGAGTTGGGTTTCGAAGTTATAGTCAATTGTTGCGACATCAACAACGGAGGCTGAATACGTGGCAGCTACGTAGGCCAGTAAAGAGGCGATTTGGTTGAAAATGGTTCTGGAGGAACTCGGGCACAAACTAGAGAGTATTTCTCTATTCTGTGACAGTCAGAGTGCGTTGCATCTTGCAAGGAATCCAGCGTTTCATTCCAAGACAAAGCATATTGGGGTCCAGTATCACTTTGTTCGTGAGAAAGTCGATGAGGGTACTGTGGATGTGCAGAAGATTCACACTAAAGATAACATAGCTAATTTCATGACGAAGAGTGTTAATGCTGACAAGTTTGTTCAGTGTCGGTCCTCGTGTGGTCTGGTGAAAACGTGAGCAACATGAAGGGCGAGGTAGAAAGAATAGTGTGAAGATCTTATTAGTCCTTCAAGTGGGAGATTGTTGGGGCGATTTAGTGCAGCACCAAGTTGGTTGGGCGGCTGATTAAATAATTATGGTGCATCCTTTACTGATAGTGCAGCATTAGTTACTTAATGCTGGGCGGCATCATTTTTTAGCCTCAGTGCAGCATTTCTTCCCCTATAAATAACAGCCTCTGTTTTGAATCAAACACAACAATAACACAAGTATTTCTCTTATATATAATTAGCAAATAATTAATATAAAGAGTGGTTTAGAGTGTTGTAATTGTGAGGTAAAAATAGAGAGTTTGTGCGACTTTACTACGGTAAAAGTCGGAGAGTTGTAATTCCTATTTTACACTCATAGTGAAGTTCTTCTACTTTGTCTGTGGTTTGTCACCCTAAAGTAATTTGGGGTTTTCCACGTAAAATCTATGAGTCGTTTATTTTTCCGTCTTTCATTTATTGCCGTGTTTTACGCTCTATTCGAAGGGTCACTTTTCAACAGTTATGTGTGGCCAAAACAGAATATGGTAATTAAATAGCAACTCAGCTTTTCAAATATTTTTGCGAGGCTAGTACTGTTATATATAGCTCGTCTTATGATCGAAGCAACACCTATCCGTTGAGGAGGGTATTTGAGGTATTAATCAGACACGATTTGCTTGTATTTTTTCAGGAGTCTGCTATTCTCATTTGTTTGTAACTAATTGATGTTGTCCTGTACGGCGATGATGAAGACAAGTATATTCTATTCAAGGAGTTGAAGATTGTATTTTTGTTCCTTTTGGATCATATTCTATATTAACATTGCATGTGTAACTACATCTATTGAGTGTCTTGTATTTTTCTGATATGTGATGCCTTAGATTTCTTTGGTTCTGCATGCGGTGTTCGGCATTTCTAGGTCATATTTTCTAACTTTAGCGTGCATGTTTAGAATGATATGAGATATGTACTTATTTGTTTATCCTTGCATCGTTTTTTTGGAATTTTATGTAGTTCATTCTTTTAATCAAGCATCATGGCCGATGATCATGAGACCGACAAAAATATCGAGATATGGAAAATCAAGAAGCTTATCAAGGGATTGGAAGCCGCTCGAGGCAATGGTACCAGCATGATTTCTCTTATTATGCCTCCACGTGATCAAATAGCTCGAGTTACAAAAATGCTTGGAGATGAATTCGGAACTGCCTCTAACATCAAAAGCAGAGTAAACCGTCAGTTTGTTCTTGGCGCAATTACATCTGCTCAACAGAGGCTCAAATTGTACACCAAGATTCCTCCAAGCGGACTCGTGCTTTACACCGGAACCATCGTTACTGAAGATGGGAAAGAAAAGAAAGTTACATATGACTTTCAGCCTTTCAGGCCTATAAACGTGTTCCTTTATCTTTGTGACAACAAATTCCGTACTGAGGCGCTTAACGAACTTCTAGAATCTGATGACAAGTTTGGCTTTATTGTTATGGATGGTAATGGGACTCTTTTTGGGACATTGAGTGGTAATACTAGGGAGGTACTTCACAAATTCAGTGTCGACCTTCCTAAGAAACACAGAAGAGGAGGACAGTCCGCTTTGCGATTTGCTCGTCTGCGGATGGAGAAGCGTCATAACTATGTAAGGAAAACTGCCGAGCTGGCCACCAAATTTTACATCAATCCTCAGACGAGTCAGCCTATTGTGTTGGGACTCATACTTGCTGGTTTGGCTGATTTTAAGACAGAGCTCAGTCAGTCTGATATGTTCGATCAACGTCTTCAGGCAAAGATTCTTAATGTAGTGGATGTCTCTTACGGAGGAGAAAACAGTTTCAACCAGGCGATTGAGCTGTCCGCTGAGATCCTATCAAACGTTAAGTTTATACAAGAGAAGCGTTTGATTGGGAAGTATTTCGAAGAAATTAGTCAGGATACTGGGAAATACGTTTTTGGGGTCGACGACATGTTGAAAGTCCTTGAAATGGGAGCTGTCGAGACGCTAATTGTGTGGGAAAATCTTGACATGACAAGATACGAACTCAAGAATAGCACCACCGGTGAGATTATCATAAAACACTTGAAGAAAGAGGAGGAGGCTGATCAGAAGAACTTCAGAGATCAAGAGACAAATGCTGAATTGGAGGTTCAGAAAAAGATATCGCTGCTCGAATGGTTTGCGGATGAGTACAAGAAATTTGGTTGCACGCTCGAGTTTGTCACTAATAAATCTCAAGAAGGGTCGCAGTTTTGCCGAGGCTTTGGAGGAATCGGAGGAATCTTGCGTTACCAGCTGGACATCCATGTTTTTGACGAGTTTTCGGATGATGGAGAAGTCTATGAAGATTCTGACTAGCAATCAACCGACTTTTCCAACTCCGGTGCAGGGATGGAGCCGGAGGCCTGCACCGGCAGTGCGCCAGGGCTCGCGGGCCGGGGACCGTGATGCCGCTTAAGACTATGCTGACAGTCTTAAGTTCTGAGGAATTTTCATTGAGGTATCTGAATTTTATTCTCTTTTCGATTGTTATTCATGCTCTTGTTGTCTTGTACCGTATTGAATTGTCGTCCCATCTATATGCTACACATATTTTTTAACAATGTTGATATTCATTTTTCTTATTCTATTGCAGTCATGATTGAACTATCTGAATATGATATGAGGAATTGCTAGGTGAAGGACTTGCAACCTGATGAAATGAGAGATACAGATTATTCTCGTGTTGCAATGGAGTATGCTGCTACAAGTTATCATATATTAATTACGTTGAATTAGTCGAAGTTTTAATTTTAAGTTGTGTGTTTGATTCTGAATGCTATCTATGTACTATTGGCAATTTGGACCACTATACTATGCTAGGAGGTCAATAAGGTCCTGCCTCTGGGTTAATAATGCATCAGACTTGTCTTTCTAGTTTTTATAATACGGTATGTTTGACTTGATTCTACACCCTTTTCGGGTCGTTTGAGTTTAACATTATATTATTAATTTTATTCTGTTGTTGAAAGATCTTTTAATTACAGTTTTGTCATTTATTTTCTTCATATGATATGACTTTATTATTATGGAATTTTTTTAAGTTATCATAGGGCTGGTTTGAAAAGGAGCTATTAGAAAAAACTATCCAAGTTTATATGTAAACTGCAAAACAAGCCCATGTGTAATTTTATATGTAAACTGCAAAACAAGCCCATGTGTAATTTTAATAGGCATAAACCCCTTAGGTGATTCGATAATTAGCTTTGTGCCCTCATTAGGTTTTGGTGGTCAATTATTTTATGTCCAAAATTCAAATTTATGCACTCTTATATTAAGTAGCTCAATTCTCTAATTATTAATTTATTTGGATGGATCGGAAGGCAGGAGGGAGAAGGTTTTGTTAAATTTTGAATATATTTTATTATAGTTAGGTCTTTTTCTTTTGGAAATTTTAAAATGAAAAAATAATTTTCTTTTTGAATTGAAAAAATCTTAAATTGGACCGAAAAAAGAACCAAACAAGATGTAAAATATGCGTGGTGGGGGCTGGGTGGGGAGGGAGAAGATTTTTTTTTTTTAAATCTTGAATTATTTTATGATAAATATTTTTTTTCTTTTTAAACTTTTGACATGAAATAAATAATTTTATTTTTAGTGAAAAATCATAAATTGGACCGAAAAATAAAAAACAATGAAGAAAAAATATTGGGTGGTTGCGGTTGTGGTGGGGACTAGGTGGGGAGGGACAAGGGTTTTTTTATGTATAATTATTGTTAACCATAAAAATATAAAAAGGAAAAAGAAGAAGGTTAATCCTACTCGGAAAAAACGATACATGGACAATACAATTGTCACGAGTATTTCCGATGAGATGTACCCACTCCTAATCAGGAGAACCCCTCGGAGGTTGCCCCGCCTTTCGGTTACTGACCTAAAAAGGTAGAAGAGCACACGAGGAGGAACATAAGCGTCCCTTGGAAAGTCAAATGGTGAGTGAAAAACAGATATCAGCGCGGCATCGAAAAAAGAGCAAACCCCGATGGATCCGCGTGACTCCGATATCCACCAATGGGCCAAGAGGGAGCACAATGGACCCCGAGTCCCATGAACTTACAAGAAAACTTCCTTGCTGAACACTCCTCGGAGAAAACTACACTCGGACTATCATCCGAGGACCCATTTTCGGAGAAAAAAGAAATGAATGAATGAGCACCCAATAAATATATTCCGAGAACTCAGACGGAAAAATCTCACTTCAAACGGAGCAAATACAGCCCTCGGAAATCAAATGCAGCCCTCAGAGATTGCACCACGCCCTCGGAGATCACATTACACCCTCAGAGATCACTCCTAATTGTCGAAGAATGGACCCGAGTCAAGAAAGAGAAATAAAAACCCCTCGGAAGGCATATACAGCAGTCCATACTCCCGAATGCACTTATGCTAAAACATGATACTCCGGACGAGCATCCTAATTATGCATCAACGAAAGTATAGCCCCTCGGAAGAATCGCTCTACCAAAACAACCATACATCAGAGGTCCTCGGAGCTATCAGAAGACACTAAGATTAATCTAGTCAGCGCTTAGTAGATAAAAGATAAACCTTATCCTGATTTTTACACTTGTATCAAGGCAACAACGACACCTGTCTTTACAAAAGCACATGCACAATGACACATGCCCTTACCAAAGCCTATATAAAGGAAGGTGATCAATAGAAGAAAGATAACATAGCTTAAATTAATTCAACCTGATACTCATATATACAGTGAAATGAGGAGGAAAAGTTCAGTAATAAAGGAAGGGAATATTCTTGCAATTCTCATTATCATTTCCACCTATCGTTGTTTCTGAATTACGGACAGGGCGTTCCAACCCAAAATAAATGTCTTCTGTTAAATAGGGAATAATTCCAAACCCGTTAACAAAGTGGCGCCGTCTGTGGGAACGCCATAGTATCTGTCTTCGAGAACATTCAGCAGATGTCGACTAGGATGGATGACCTTTTCGAGAGCGAAAACTTTTCAACTCCTTACAGCGACTCGGAAGAAACCTTGTCCAATTATGAATCAGGTACAAGAGATTTTATTAATATTCCCCGATCTGTCTATGAAAGACTTATAAATGCTACACGAACACCCCGGAGGGGTGAACATCTCGGAAACATGTCCTCTGTACCCCCCGAGGACAGGAATTTCCCTTCGGAATGAGACGCACCCCGGACGGCGTAGAACCCAAATTCAATTCCTTGGCAACAGGAACCCCGACAAACGTCACGAAGGTATGTATGTTATGAAAGAACTCTTGAGAGGGGTCTGGTGGAAATTTCTCGCCCCTCGGAGTATCGGGGAGAGGTTGAACACTCCCTATGGGGGATGATGGATGATTTACGAAAAGAATTGGGCGACCTCAAGAAGACCATGGCCCCTGAAGAAGATCCCACATTCAAGACGTCACCTTTCATTCCTGAAATTGCTTTAGCTTCTATCCCCTCGGGAATGCGGCCCATCAATATTCCGCTATATACCGGAGAAGCTGACGGAAGGGATCCCCAGGATCACATCCATCAATATCTGGCAGGAATAGACCTATCTTCCGCCCCTGATCATGTGTTATGCCGCGTATTTCCTGTTACCCTCGGAGGGCGGGCCCAAGCATGGTTCACTCACCTTCCACCCTGTTCCATTACGAGTTTTGACCGGTTAGCTCATTTGTTCGTACGACAATTCGCCTGCAATCGAAGGTACCCCAAATCTGCCACACATCTTTTTACTATTAAGCAGAAAAAGGATGAGCCCTTACGAGAGTATATAAAGCGCTTCACGGATGAAGCGCTAGATGTTCCCAACGTTTGCCCGACCATCATGGCGGACATATTAACTCAAGGACTCCGAACGGGGGACTTCTTTAAATACCTTATGGGAAATCGTATCACGGACATGAATGAGCTTATGCAAAAGGCGGAAGTCCACATCTTGATGGAAGAGGCCGAAGGAACAAAGAAGCAAATGGAGTAGGAGGATAATGAACATTTAGAGCGCGCCGAGAAAGAGGCAAAGACCAAAGAAAAGAATAAGGAAGGAAAACCTCCTCAGCGCAAGGATGAGGGCGGAGTGGTTAAGAAATTCCTTCGACCCGTACATTTACCTCCGATGACTGTCACTCCCCCGGAAGTACTCAATATAATGAGGGGTAACAACGAGTTGCACTGGCCCAGGCCGGCTACATTTCCTAACCAAGATAAGGACACCGAAAAATATTGTAAGTACCATAAAACTTACGGGCACACTACGGAAGAGTGTACTACCCTTCGTAGAGAAGTGCTTCGTCTCTTAGAGATAGGATACTTGAAGAATTACCTCAAGGAAAATAATCTCGAGGAACCTAAGGCAAATGTTTGGAAGAGGTCCCGAAGGAGGAAGAGGAACGAGAAGAGGAAGAAAGGACGCATATTCGGAAGTCACGAGAGGGGACAGTTGGACGTCTACGGCCTCAAGAGCGAACCAAAGATCGTCGGCAAAGTTCACGGGAGAAGACGACAGGGTATCGGAGTCTACCTCCTCCATCTGACTCTTATAAAAACAATCCCCCGACAGGGAGAACCATCAACATGATTGAAGGAGGGGAAATTTCCATGATACCTCAAGGTAAAAAGAAGAAATATCTGAAAGAAGCTCGACGAGCAGAGCAAGGATTACCTGTCTGCTTTGTCCAAGGATCAAAGTTGCCTAGCATTACCTTCGGACACGAAGATCTCGCAGACATACTATACCCTCACGAAGACCCATTGGTTATTTCCGCCGTAATCTACGGGTATGAAATCCAACGAATCCTCATAGACACGGGCAGCTATGTGGACGTACTCTTCTTACCTACCTATCTTGCTATGGGGTTAAAATAAGAAAATTTAGAAACTGCTGAAGTCCCCTTGGTAGGATTTTATGGGGAAGCCTGCCAGACCCTTGGAACTGTGACTCTCCCAATGTCATGGGGAAAGGGAGCTCTTAGAAGGACATAACCCATCAGGTTTTGGATTGTGGAAGCTTCTTCACGGGCATACAATGTCATCTGCGGAATACCATCCATTCGAGTCTTTGAAGCTATTCCCTCTACATTGCATCTTAAAGTGAAATTCCCCACTCCTTCAGGAATTGGAGAAGTCCGGGGAAGTCAATCTAAAGCTAGAGAATGTTGCATGAATGCCATTCCCTCGGAAGAGGACGGGTCCTCACTCGGAAATAACAAAAAATGTAAAACCGAGGAAACACGAGTCCAACTCGTGGAAGAATTAAAGATGGTGGAATTAGTAGAAGGAAGCCCCGAGAAAGTGATCAAAATGGGCACTCACATGACCCCGGCAATAGAAGATCAACTGATTTCCCTCCTCAAACAATTCCACCACCTCTTTGCATGGGAAGGGGGACCGCCCGGGCGAATCAGCAGCAAAATATGCCAACACTTCCTTAATGTGAAGCCCGAGGCTAAACTTGTTCAGCAGAAGAAAAGGAAAATGGGACCCGAACGTAACAAGATCATCCGCTCGGAAATACAGCGCCTTCTCAGTTTGAAACAAATTCGGGAAGTCATCTACCCATAATGGTTAGCTAATGTTGTGCTAGTTCCCAAACATGGAGGAAGATGGCGAATGTGTGTTGACTTTACTAACCTCAATGATGCATGCCCAAAGGATTGTTATCCTTTACCGAGCATAGATCAGCTAGTGGATTCTACCGCGGGATGTGCATTGCTATCGACTCTAGACGGAGACCAAGGATACAACCAAATCCCGATGGCAGCAATTGACCAAGATAAAACTAGCTTCATTACAGATGCAGGCACCTTTTGCTATCTAGTCATGCCCTTCGGGTTGAAGAATGCCAGAGCTACTTATCAAAGGTTAGTAAGTCTTATGTTCGCAGGACTTATCGGAAAATCAGTTGAGGTTTATGTGGATGACACTGTAGTTAAAAGTAATACTACCGAAGAGCATCCCGAGGACCTACGGAAAGCGTTGGTCATCATGAACAATTTTGGCATGAAAGTTAACCCTAGGAAGTGTTCTTTTGGTATCCGAGGAGGAAATTTTTTGGGATTTATGGTTACGGAGAAGGGGATAGAAGTAAACCCCGAGAAAGCAGAGGCCATCATGGGGTTACCCACCCCGAGGACGGTGAAAGATGTCCAAAAGTTAACTGGTAGAATAGCCTCGTTGAGTCGGTTTGTCTCCAAGTCCGCAGAAAAAGGGCTTCCCTTCTTCAAGATTCTTCGAAATATCAAGGAATTTCGGTGGACCTCCCAATGCGAAGAAGCCCTCGGAGAACTAAAAAGGTACATGTTGAAACCACCCTTGTTGGTAAAACCTTTGCCTCAAGAAGAGTTATTTCTGTATCTGTCGGTTGGAGAAGAAGCTATTAGCACTGTTTTAGTCAAAGAACATGACGGAGAACATCGTCCGGTATATTACGTTAGCAAAACCCTCCTCGGAGCCGAGACCAGATATACCCTAACTGAAAAACTCGTCTTAGCACTGGTTACTATAGCCCATAAGCTACGCCCATACTTTCTATCCCACCCGATTACAGTGCTAACAAAGCACCCCCTAAGGGCAATTCTTAATAAGCCTGAATCGTCAGGGAGGTTAATAAAGTGGGCCGTGGAGCTCACCGAGTATGATATTTCCTATGCTCCGAGACCATCCATCAAGGCAAAAGTCCTAGCGGACTTTGTAATGGAACTTACGGGCATCGTATCAGAGGAAAATGAACCTCTATGGCATGCATATGTAGATGGATCCTCGGTGAGTATGCATGGGGGGGGGCAGGAATTGTATTTGTGAATCAAGAAGGAGAGGAAGAAAGGCTCCATTTCGCAATCAGAATAGATTACCCCCTCTCCAACAATGAAGCTGAGTATGAAGCTCTCCTTATTGGTATGAGACTAGCAAAGGAAGGGGGAATGAAGAAAGTACTCCTCCATAGTGATTCTCAATTGATTGTTCAGCAAGTCAAGGGATCATATGAAGCAAAAGAAGAAAGAATGTAAGAGTACCTCTGAGTTGTTCGTCAAAGGTCCGAATGGTTTGAAGAATATGATATAGTTCAAATTCCCCGAAAAGAAAACCAAGAGGCGGACGCTTTATCCAAAATGGCTACTCAGACATCCGCCGTACACACTCGGAGGATTACTCTACTTCATGTCAACGAGTCTGAAAAAAGTGAAGGCAGAGAGGTGAATACCATCTCAGATCCCTTATCTAGTTGGGTAACTCCTATCAAGGCCTATTTACAGAATCCCGATGGATACTCCTCGAACAAGAATATTCAGCGAATGATGTTCAGAAAAACTCTTCGATACTTCCTCAAAGACGGGATACTTTTCCGAAGAACGTACTCGTGTCCCCATGCTCGATGCCTTAATGAAGAGGAGGCTCGACTAGCTTTAGCAGAAACTCACGAGGGGGTATGTGGAAGTCATACCAGCGGCGAAAGCATGGTCGGATGCTTGATTCGACAAGGCGACTACTGGCCCACGATGGCTAAAGACAGCAAAAGCCATGCCGAAAGGTGTAAACCGTGCCAAGCTTACGCCCCTCGGGTCCATCAACCAGCAGCTCCTTGGGAACCCCATCTGACCCCTTACCCATTCTCCAAGTGGAGCATTGATATACTTGGACCCCTCATCCCTGATGTCGGTCAAAAGAAATTTCTGCTAGTAGCCGTTGACTACTTCACCAAATGGGTGGAAGCGGAACCCCTAGCTAGGGTAACTGCAGGGGCCGTTATCAATTTTCTTTGGAGAAGTATCATTTGTCGCTTTGGTGTCCCTCGGAGCCTGGTAAGTGATAACGGTCTGCAATTTACAGATCAAGGGTTACAAAAATGGTGCGATCATTGGGAAATAAAACACCGCTTTGCTTCGGTGGGATACCCTCAAGCAAACGACCAAGTAGAAAGGACCAACAGAACCCTTTTGAAAAACATGAAGGCCCGACTTGATTGGCACAAAGCTAAGTTGGTAGAGGAAGTACCCGGGATACTATGGGCCTATCGGACCACGCAAAGTGCCGCTACGGGTGAAACTCCTTTCAGTCTATCCTACGGATGTGAAGTCATCTTGCCCTCGGAGGTCTCCATAGAAAGTTGGCGAGTCAGGGAATATGAGGAAGTGGCCAATGGCTCAAATCTAGCCCTCGCCCTTGACCTTCTTGAAGAAAAGAGAACTCGAGTGGCCCTCCGAGTGGAAGAATACAAGGCCCGGATGTCACGATACTATAATAACAAGGTAAAACCCCGAAATTTTCAAGTTGGGGATTTAGTGATGAAACGAGTGGGGGCTTCCAAGAATGTGGGCAAGTTGGATCCTCGGTGGGAAGGGCCCTATAAAATAGCAAAAATTGTGGGACCCGCAACCTATCTTTTGACCAATTCCGAGGGGGCAGTACTTCACAACACTTGGAACTCAATCAACCTTAGAAAGTATTATGCTTAATGTAATAGTTATACTTGAATAAGAAAAGTTATTCATATACGAAGGGTCTTATTACAAAAGAAAATAGAGTTGCTAACAAAAAGGATCACTCTACATATGAGTCATCTTAGCAACCCAACAAAAAAGCCCCTCGTACTATGAACTAAACTGTATAATATTCATCTATAAGCTAAGCTCCTCCCATGGGACGTTTTCCTTCTCGAATAAGTCGTCGGCGCTGCTCCTCGGAAAGAGAGACTGGGTCGTCAATGAACACAGTCGGAACTGCAGAATCCCTAATGGGTGAAGAAGGGAACCCCTCGGAGATCTGACGAATGTTAAGTTCCAGAATGAGTAAGCCCGAGGGAAACTCTGGCAAAGCTTGTACAACATCTTGGCACAACCGATAGCCTATATGCACTAAATCACACATCTCACCCTGAAGAGATTCACGAAGGTTGGATGGACCCACCACTTCCAACACGGCCTGGACTTGAGCCATAACCACTGCTACCGCATGAGTGCGAGTTATCCCTAGTAGTTGCTGATTCAAAGCATCTCTTTCCACCGTAGCCTGCATCAATTGCTCCTCCGAGGACCTCATGTGGCCACGTAACTCCTCAATTCTCCTTTCTAAATTTAGTACACGTGCTCTTTCAAGCACTAACTGGCGCTCCAATTCCCACGCCTTATCCTTCTCGGATTGTAACGTATTGATGTAAGTCTCCTGAGTGGACTCGTGAACTTCTTTCAAATGGGTTATCTCCCCTTGAGCCTCTAAGAGACCTTGCTCTAACTAGTCCCGACGACGATATACTAAACCAGGATCTGAAGAAGAGCTTCTGTAAGATCCGAGAGCATCTAGCACCATATAAATCTGCTAAAAAACAAAGCAAATTGCATCAGACAGGGCGGCAGGTTAGTATTAAATAAAATGAATAAATACCTCACACAGGTCTTTACAAGCTAAATCCTGAAGAACGGATACCGAAAGGGTTTTCATCATCCCACAATCTGTCACGTTCAATAAACCGCTGAGGAAGTTTCGGCAAAATCCTATCGCTGATCCGAGAGGAGAAACATCCTGATTATCCCTGGGGGGGGGGGGGGGGGAAGATCTCTCGAGGGAAGGGTTCTCCTCGGGCGGCGGTACCGGAACACGATCAGGGACATCTTCTAGAGGCTGCAAGTCCTCTGCGCCAGGAGAGAGAAGATACTCCTCTAATACATTCACCACGGCAGAATTACGAGGAACGGGTTGTGACATTATTGGATTCATGTGAAAGTCCGTCTGGGAGAGAGCCGCTATCGGATCTGACACTTCGGGAGGAATTATAAAGCTTACTGGGGGGGCTGCCACAGGTTCCTCCTCCTCCGAGGAAATATCAACCATTGCCTCATTCACGAGTAGACCAGAATCACCAACCTCTGGCCTCTCGGGACTACCATGCAACGCCCGCCCCAGAAAAACGTCATTAGAAGATCCGAGGGAAAATGCTCCCATCTCCGCTCCTGCAAAAAATATCAGTATGCAAATAGTCCGAGGACACCCAGAAAGTTTACAAGTTAAAGAATGATCAGTAAAACTTACGGAAATAAAAGTTACTGTGAAGAAGACGAGAGATAGGGGTACACCCCTCCACCCCCTCTTGTAAACCCGCTAAAATCAGGGCCTCGGGGAAATCCAGCAGCCCGGATATGTCATAGGAACCAGAAAAAAGTCCCAAGTGAAGCAATACCTCCCTCACTTGCCCTTGTGTTTCGATGTTGGGGGCAATATATCCCAGACCCCATCGGATGGGCACCCCCCATGATTTGGCTGATTGACCTCTCGGACGGACAAAGAAAAATCTCCGCCTCTAATCCCCTCTACAAGAGTGGATATTGGATACACGAGTGAAGGTATTTTCTTTATCCCGATAAGTCAGGCTAAAAAATGGAGTTCCCTCTGAGCAAGGTCGAAGGGTAAATATTGTTCCCACCCGATAAGGCGACATTAGAAGATTTAAAAGCTCACAACGCAGAACATATCCCACCAAATGACTATAGGAACTTGGTGTTAACTGACTCGGACATACCTGCCAGTACCGAAAGAGTATTTGGAAAAAGGGGTGGAAAAACGTCCGTAACCCACAACGCATTTGTTCGCTATAAATAGTCAGATAACCCGAGGGAGGCGCATAAGCTCTCTGACCCAAGGAAGGCACTATCACGTCATATTCTGCAAAATCCAGGTTATAACCAGTGAAAAGAGATCTTACCGAGTTCTCGCACTCCGTACTCGTAGTGGATCCTACACGTCCCCTACCTATCAATCTGGACGGATTAAGAGGAATCAAATCAAATTCTGAAGACTCATCTGCCAAAGGATAAGGTTCCCTGCCCATAAATATTTCCCTGATATGATTTACTCTACGTGAATTTGTAGATGAAAGCCTACGAGCTACTCCCAAAGAGGAACTAGCGCCAAGTGTCGCTTGGTTTTCGAATAAATTATCCCTCGGAGAAGAATTCTCACGGGAAATAGGAGGAATCCTTGATGATCTAGAAGGACTCCGAGAGGTGTCCCGAGAAGAACCACAAGATGAAACTGAACCACCTCTTCTATAGTAAGGAGGCAACATCTTTTCGAGTAAGTATTATCCTTGTGCTCACAGCTATTGACAAACTTGAAAGAAGATTAAAGACTAGTTATGATTATAAAATTATGATCATAAGGTTAGCCTAAATACATATATACTCTTTAGTTCGTGATTAAAAAAAGAGGATTAGATTCGTATTGCATAAAGTAGGGGACACGTGTTGAGAAATTTTCTTAATCAAAAGTGACACGTGTCTTACATTGCCATGCAAGGCAACACCTCCTACTTAGGAGATAAGCCTAGTCAGTAACCTTAAGTGGTTTATCATTATCCTCATTAATTAAATATTAACAATAAAGACAAAAGGTAGAGAAGTGAAAGGCGAAAAAATAAGTGTTCATTCAAAAGCCGAAAAGCCCTCGGAAAGGATAGTATTTACAAGAAATATTTATTAAAAGTAAGAAGATAAAAGTACAATGAGTAGATTATGCCCCCGTAGTAGAAGGATGTGTAAGGGTCGTGGCCTCAGTAGAAGTACTTAGAGGGGCAAGACGGGAAATCGGTGAGAATATCCCCCCAGAACCGCTAGCCCTCGGACCTGGACTACTAGAGGAGCGCATCGGAGATGTCAGAGGAGAATCCTTGGAGGACAATAAACTCCCGAACCTCCCTACAAAGTAATGGCAGTCATCGGGAGTTGGCCTCTTCAACTTGCGAAGATCGAAAGACTTGGAGAAATCCACCTCCGACCGCAGCAAGGACATAGCCAACCTAGCACATTCCAAGTAGCCCCACAAAAGATGGCCTGTTAGAAGCTCATGAGAAGGTGTCTCGGAAACTCCCGAGTGCTGCCTAGAGATCTCCCGTTGAGCGAATTGAACTGCTGCATCAATCTTAGCCTGCACCTCCTCGGGAGAAAGAAAGTTTGATAACTTCCCCTCGGCTGACTCAGCTCTGTCAGTGACTTGGCCCAACGTCTCCTGGAGACTTTTTTCCCTTTCACCACCCTCCAACACCATCTTCTCAAGAGCAGCAACACGGGCCTTAAGGACCCCATCGGACTCCTCCCTCTCCTTCTCCAAAAGATCTATTTTGGCCATTGCAGCCTTCTCGGATGCCTCCATTTTCTTGTAAGCAGACTCTGCAGCACTTAACTGATGATGTAAACCCTCCTTCGCCTTTTCTGCCTCTCGAAGAACGAACTCGTAGTGGGAGATCTTTGTTAGAAGAACTTCTTCTCTCGTCCGACTCTCCTTGTTCCGGACCAGAAGAGGTGCCAATTACTCCCGGAGGGCCTTCCATTCCTTCGCATCTTTCAAACCGCGTTCCTCTACCGCAGTAACTGCTTCCCGGGTCTTCCCAATCTACAGAGAGTAAACACAAAAAGAAGTTATTACGAATAAAGGTTACAATTCTAGAAAAAGAAAAAGAAAAAGGTGTAAAGGAACTCACCATGAGCCCCAACCAGTTAAGACTGGTATATAAAAATTGGTACCCCTCGGCAGATGTTGAGCTAGAGGAGGCAAAAAACTGAAGAATGTCCTAATAAGCCTCCCCTACGGTCCGAGACGAGAACCGTCCCTCCGCCCCCAGGAGGTATGGGCATCTCAAAATTGTGACCCCTTGAAGACATGGTCACTGGAACGTGCCCTCTCGGAGGGGTAATCTCTGGCGCTGGTGTTATCACCTCCGAATTGGTAAATATGGCCCGAGAACCACCAGCACCAGCGGACGGACTCTCCTCCTTCAACAGCGAATTCAGAATTCCCTCTTTCACATCCCGGTCATCGAACGAAGGGTCAAACTCCCCTTGAGTGTCCTCGGAATCCCCTGGTAAAGCTTCCTGCCCGGGAACGCTGAACTGTGCCAAGAAATCTTCCTCTACAAAAGACAATATCCGTGTGTAAAGAAGAGAATGAAACTAGAAAAAATTATTAATAGAAGACAAGTGAAGAAGGCTTACCATACAAAGAAGGCTCTTCCACCATCGGAGCTTTGCCTTTGTCTACAGTCCCTACATCAAGAAGGAAAGCATCAGCACATGAGTAAACTTACAGGAAAGATACGAAAATTTCGTTAAAAACTCATAAGAACTTACCACGAGGAGCAGATTCAGGAACTATCGGAGGCGTAGGAGAAGGATCCTCAGAAGACAAATCTATTACTTCAGTGACCTTCTAAACAGATTCTTCCTCGGTAACCCTTGGAAAGATCCCCTCCTCGGAAACTCTCGGAGAAGTTCCTATATCAAACACGGAGGCAGGTAAATCCCCCGTCTCGGATCTAGAAATGGGCACCAAGGACAAATCCCAAGAAGCAGGAGCTACTTGACGCAAGGGAACATCGCTCCTGATAACCCCCGTCATATCCATGTACAGAAGAGAATGGTCCTCGTGAACTCCACCTTTCTCTGAACCCATATGCCCGCCCTCAGGAGCGTTAACCTCATCCTCCTCGTGATCACCCTCCTCTGGTATCTCGGAAGCACCACTCGGAGTAGGCTCCATCGAACTCGACTGCAAATAGTAGTTCGCCATAACCTCCTCTGCATCACCCCGAAGACAACATATATAAGTATAATTTACTGCTATACTCGGAGAAAGAGTAAAAGAAAAAATAAAGGGACTTACGAAAAAGATTCCTCGCATCGGGAGTCAGAGACAAAGGCCTTTCCACGGCGTCGTCGGTAAAAACCACATGATGAAGTCCAGAGGTCTCAAATAACATCGTGAAATCCTCTGACTCCATCAACTTGTGTTGGGAAATTATAGGAGATAAAACCACCTCTTGGTCCAAAGCATGCACGGGAGTAGTACCCTCTCTCCAGTCGAAGGGTATATCCCACTCACCATTAACGGGCCCCACGAAGAAGTATCTGTTCTTCTAGACGCTATGTGAAGTGATCGCGGCACCTAAAATCCTCTTCGTGGAACTCCCCGAGTTGTCCCGATGACGAACATTATAGAAGGGGTACCCCCCGGGTGACACCGCCACATCAAAAATCGAGAGAAAGTGGTCCACCTTACACTCTAGTCCATTCACCTGGCACCAAAAAACATAAATGCAAAGAGCGGCAAACCCATTCGGCACCATTTGACTCGGGCAGATATTGCAAACCTTAAAAAGCTCACAGAAAAAAGTGGCATGAACGACCTCCACCCGTACTTCACCTGGGCAAAAAACACCGTCAACATACCCGGAGGAGGATAACATGCTCTTTCATCCTTCGTCGGGATTCGGAATACCATGTTCTTTTGAAAGGCCCCGGTTGAAGTGAACAGATCAGACACCTGCTCCCGAGTGACAATGCTGGGAACCCTCTCCACCTTGGCGAAAGTCCGAAGAGGCGGTTTCTTCGATTTGGAAACCCTAGATTTCTTGGAAGAAGTGGCGCCGCCCTCAGCAGCAGCAGCTATCTCACCTTTACGTTTACGAGTAACAACCCCCACCGGAATACTCCTCACATTCATGGAAGAATCAATCGGAGCGGTGACTTCAGAAGAGGTGGCGGCGGCGATAGGATCAGTATTAGTAGAGGAAGCCATGGATAATAACGAAAGAAGAATGTTTTTGAAAAAGGGAAAAGAAAAGAGTAAAGCTGCTGGAAATTTGAAGTGCAAAAGATAAAGAACAGAAATTAGGGAAGGAGATTATCACTTTGAGAGAAAGATATCGTGAGTTAGAATTGAGAGAATGGAGAAGAGAATGAACAGTTCTCCTATTTATAGGAGTGTAAAGGACAAACGGTCACAAAATTCCCATACGTGGAGCATATTTAAAGCTCCACGTATGCCCCGCGTTCGCCACGCCGTTACATATCTGACCGTTACCAACGGTCAGATATTTTGAAGTTTGAAGCCAATCAACGGCTATTTGCGACCCATGCTCCGGAACCTCCGCGTGTGTGAGGGCAGTACCCCCAGGGGCAATAAGGTAAGTTCTATATAATCCGTTTTTGAAATTAATGCGTATTCCCTCGAAAAAAAAAATAATAATATAATATAGGGAAGACCAAAACAAGAACTAACCCCTCGCCTCACTAAGGACGATGATTAAAATTTCGCATGTCTCTACGAAGACAATCGAAATTTGGGGGGGGCTAGTGTTAACCATAAAAATATAAAAAGGGAAAAGAAGAAGGTTAATCCTACTCGAAAAAAACGATACATGGACAATACAATTGTCACGAGTACTTCCGATGAGATGTACCCACTTCTAATCAGGAGAACCCCTCAGAGGTTGCCCCGCCTTTCGGTTACTGACCTAAAAAGGTAGAAGATCACACGAGGAGGAACATAAGCGTCCCTTGGAAAGTCAAATGGTTAGTGAAAAACAAATATCAACGCGGCATCGGAAAAAGAGCAAATCCCGATGGATCCGCGTGACTCCGATATCCACCAATGCGCCAAGAGGGACCACAATGGACCCCGAGTCCCATGAACTTACAAGAAAACTTCCTTGCTGAACACTCTTCGGAAAAACTACACTCGGACTATCATCCGAGGACCCATTTTCGGAGAAAAAAAGAAATGAATGAATGAGCACCCAATAAATATATTCCGAGAACTCAAACGGAAAAATCTCACTTCAAACGGAGCAAATACAGCCCTCGGAAATCAAATGCAGCCCTCGGAGATCACACCACGCCCTCAGAGATCACATTACACCCTCAGAGATCACTCCTAATTGTCGAAGAATGGACCCGAGTCAAGAAAGAGAAATAAAAACCCCTCGGAAGGCATATACAGCAGTCCATACTCCCGAATGCACTTATGCTAAAACATGATACTCCAGACGAGCATCCTAATTATGCATCAACGAAAGTATAGCCCCTCGGAAGAATCGCTCTACCAAAACAACCATACATCAGAGGTCCTCGGAGCTATCAGAAGACACTAAGATTAATCTAGTCAGCGCTTAGTAGATAAAAGATAAACCTTATCCTGATTTTTACACTTGTATCAAGGCAACAACGACACCTGTCTTTACAAAAGCACATGCACAATGACACCTGCCCTTACCAAAGTCTATATAAAGGGAGGTGATCAATAGAAGAAAGATAACTTAGCTTAAATTAATTCAACCTGATACTCATATATACAGTGAAATGATGAGGAAAAGTTCAGTAATAAAGGAAGGGAATATTCTTGCAATTCTCATTATCATTTCCACCTATCGTTGTTTCTGAATTACGGACAAGGCGTTCCAACCCAAAATAAATATCTTCCGTTAAATAGGGAATAATTCCAAACCCGTTAACAATTATTTTATTATGATTGGGTATTTTTCTTTTAGAAATTTGACATTTTTAATAATTAAAATTTATTAAAAAGATATAAGTATTGATTTTTCAATTTTAGGGATTTATCAGGTGAAAATATAATTTTAGAAGAATATATAACACACGTGTGTTTTTTACTAATTAAAAAAACTATATGGGGTGTTTTTTGCTAATAAAAATAACTTAGGGAGCAAAAAACTTATTGTGGGACCAAAATAGTAAAATAAGCCACAATAAGGGACTAAATGTTAACAATGCCACATTATGGGACCAAAATCGTAACTCGGTCACAATAAGGAACCAAAAATAAGTTTTTCCCTTAATTAGAGGTAAATTAACCGTTATAGCCTTCAACTTACTCCCCGGCGAAATACATCAAATTGAATAATACAAAAACAGAATGGGAGTTGTAGCTAATTTTATAGACACACGCTATGTGTTCTAGTCCACCTTACGAGAAACGTGTAAGATTGTCGATTTTATAAAAAACACGTGGGACTTTTCCTAATCAGGTAGAGCATAAGGATAAAGAGCAAAATCGTCCAAAATAACTGTATCAAGAGAAAAATGCACGCGCATTTCTAAACTTTGTGCTATCGAGCACATAACAAGGGTGGATTTGCCAATTAAAATGGTATATGGGTTCTGTTGACAAATAAAAATAACACAGGGTAGCTTGTGCTATTATTACCTCTTTTGAAAAGCATCGAGCTCGTGTGCAGCAGCCATATATAGATAATAAGATTCATACAAACAGATCAAAACCCTAATCCTAAATCCTAAAAATCCCAATTTTTTGTTGTAGCGGCGGACCCAAAAAAATTAATCAGTTCCAAATTGGGTTTCGCTCGAAAATATATATTCCAATTGCGAATCAATTCTGTAAATTGGTTACAAGGTTGAATTCGCGTTCATTTGCTGTTATATTTTTATCTCCTGTTTATAATGTGTTATATATTTGATTAAAGGAATTGTATTTACTGTTAGTATTATAGTAGCTCAGTAATTAGCTCTGTAGTTCTTGTTTTTATTTATTTATTTATTTTTAAATTTGAATTGAGAAATGGAAATGATGGCATAAAAGTAAAAGGTCTGAGCAGGATAGATTGTTGATAGCCATGGGATAAATGTTTTGAGAAAAAAGGAGAAAGAAGTGATGGAGAGGGCCCCTGTCGTGTGTCGAGTTATACATTACGACATTCGCAACCTCTTCGATAACAAAATTTGGCCATTTTTCTTGGTTACGGGTTGTATTAAAAGGCGTGGATTGCATTCTAGTATTGAATGTTGATTTAGACTTCAGCCCCACATTCTTTCATGCGTTTATCCCGTGTTTCAATTTTAGTTTGATTGCTATCAGCAACTTCCTGCATTGATCACATTGTATAGCTGATCCATGATATGTCCTCTTTTTTAACGTATCTGCGCCAAAGGGATGCTGTTGTGTTTGTTCCGTAGAGGGGTTCATCGAGTATTTCCATCTTTTGGCCGTCTTTTTATATGTGAAACTTGAGAGCTCAAACTTATTGATGTTCTTTGTTTATTGTTTGTTGGCTTTTGACTCTTCATTTTTTATTAAGTATCTACGCCACTGGAAGCTGTTGTCGAAATCGCGCGTGTGTACCCTTTCTTTAGGGGGATCAGCAAGTATTCATCTTACTGGCCTTCTATTTTATCATGAAAACCTTCAGAAGCTCGTTTCTTGGAACTTATTAAAATTGTGTGTGAGTTTTGTTAGAACTTGAGAACCTCATTTTGTTGGCCTGTGTTTTTATCATGAAACCTTGAGAGCTCGGCTCCTGGAACTTATTGATGTGTACTGTGTTTATTGGCTTTTTGGTCTTCATTATTTAATGCATCTGTGCCAATGTTGTTGGCACTTTGCATGTTTCTTTGGGGATCATCAAGCATTTCCATCTTATTGGCCTTCTTTTATCACGGGAATCTTGAGAGCTTGGCTCTTGGTACATATTGATGTTTTGTGTTTATTTTGTCATACCTTGTGTTGTTTGGCTCAAGATGTTCATGCTTCACTTGAGTTACAATTTGCCTCTGTGCGGTGTTATACGCTGAATATTAAATGCTAGCATAGACTTCTACTCTTATAGCATTCTCTCTTTACCCTGCTAAATGTAGTCTTTCTATCCTTTTCATAGTCGTGCTAATCAATAATTCGTTCCTCCATTCTTTTGCAAGCTTGTTCAAATTGATGATGTTGTGTGCTTGCTTATTTCTGCTTTATTTGGGGTGGGTGGTGGTGTGTACGGGGTATTTCCACCTTTTTGGCCTGCCTTTTATCTTATGAACCTTGAGAGCTCTCTGCCCTTGCCACTTATTGATGTTTGTCTGTGCCATGTTGTGTCATGTGTTTGTCTCAGTGTTTTCATGTGTTCTCAGCCATATTGCATCTACGACGTGTTCACGCAGAATGTTACATGCTATTATAGCCTTTCGACGTGATGATAGGTAGACATACACAACATTCTGCTGTAGTTGCATCAATCTAATGCAGAAGCCTCACCCCTCGCTTTTTCACACGTCTCTCAGTAAGTGCAGATTTTGAGCTCGATTGTTGCTTTATCATACTAGTAATGTCGGGCGAAGCCTCACCTGGGACTAGATAGATGTCACATACGAATCCAGGCTAAGGTTTTCTTGCCGCAAAATTTGCAATGTTTTGTTGGCGAGAAATTGAGTTTCTAAACATTTTCAATGGGCAAAACTTATTAGCATATTATTTTAATTTTTTATTTTGTCAAAATATTATGAAATAATTGGAACTTACTCTATTTTGGCTTAACTATTTGATTGATCTTTAAGGTCTCTTCAGGTAAGAAAAAGTGATAAATCTGGATATGGATTTTCCATGTCTGTTAATTCACAAGAGGCTCCTTTTACGTTGTATATCATTCTCATTCAGAATTGTATTTTAAAACATATGAATTTGGATTATGCGACGGCGTCAAATCAAATTAGCATTTAGCAGACTCAATTTAAAGTCAAGTAAAAGGATGTGGACACGGATTTTATCTAATACACGCAAGATTAATGACTACTGAGAAACTAAGAATATTCTGACACTAAACAATGCTAGTAATTTGATTAGAAAAAAAACTGAAAAGCATGTTAGGAAGTGTATTTGACCAATGACCCTTTGCAAACAATGTTAATTTGGCAACAGAAAAGATGGGAAAAAAAAATATCAATGTTATTTAGAAACGATGCAAATTATCTTGCATATAGAAAAGTGTGTTGATCAAGATGTTTATATTATTCCACTTCCCCCTTATACGAGTGAGGCCAGGATTTGTTGGTAAAAAATATACTCATACCCTATTTTCGAAGGGAATAGGTATATTTTTGTATTTTTTTGTATTTAATTCAAGAGTAAATTACAAAATTAAACCAGTCACAAATTTGTATATACACTCTCACATATATATATATATATATAATTTTTATTATATTACATAATAATTCTAGAAGAAATCTCGATTCAGTCCAAAATTAAAATAGAAAATATTAGATATAACAAGGGCGCTATGATCATCATGAAATGAAACATATACATATCAAATAAACATAAAAAAAATTAATTTGGTAAATTACTATTTGCCATAGATAATTTGCTAAATCAATGTGATGTCAGTAACATCCCAAAAAATCCTATACACATATACCATATCTGTTTATATTTTTGTTACAATCTTAATAATTTGACCATAATTACATGAATTCTGAATATCATAACAAGAAACTATCAGAATAACAAATCGGTTCAGATAATTAAACGTGACACACAACAAATTATATTGCGTATTCAATTTTTTTACAACAAGAAATATGCTGAATCGATGTAATAGTTAATACATAAGTAATTTGCCAAAAATCCTATTTAGGAAAATAAAATAAAAGTAAGTACATTATAACACATGAATAAAAATTAAAAAGAGGGGGGAAAAAATCAATAAAGAAGGCGGTGCAGGGCAGGTCAGATGAACCCTAATTATCTTTGACCCGTTAGGGTTTCATCAGTCCCTTATAAATATATATATACACTTCTTTTTATCAGCCTCACAAACTCATATCCAATCCAATACAATACAATACACCGGCGATTATTATATATTTTGTTTCTCTCTCTCTCTTCAATTCTCTAACTTAAGGTAAATCTTCAATCTGTAGTAGTAGTATTATTCTGTATTTTTGATTTAATTGTTGCCTTTTACTTTGGATCTAATATGTTGTGATTGTTTTTTTATTGATTGAATCGTGATGTTGTTATTTGATTTTGTGTTTATGCTGTTGTTGAGTGTTGGATCTGAGTCGATCTAGGTTGAGAGTTTGTCAGTTACTGGATTGGATTGGATTATAATCGAGTGGATTTGTAGTTTTTTTGACCTGATAACCGAGTTAATTTTGACCGTCGATTGCTTATCTGATCGTTCAATAAGTCTTTTTTTTGTTGAGCTGATATATGAAGTATTCGGTTTGTTATGAGTTAATTTTGACCATCGGTTGATAATCTGATTGTCCGATAATTTTTTGAGCTAGCTAGATGAAAACAACAAATTGAAATTTGAGTCTCGAATGCTTTCTCATGTTGAATTTGGAATTTGTGTACTTTTTTATCTGATGATTAGGTGACCTTTTTTGGAGTTAGGTTAGCTGAAACCGTAAATTTGAGTAAAGTTAACCGTTGAATATATAGGTTGTAGTCGGTTAATTGTAACTGTTCTGATTTAATTGGTTTATTTTTGGATTCTTATGTCTGGAACATTGATATGTTTGGGTTTAGCTTCGACACTTGTTTTTGTTTTGCGTATTTTAGAAATTGATGGTGCTGTAAGTATATTATTGGTAATCAACTCCAAGGTTCCTCCTGTTGACCTAATGTATGATTGGTCTGTGATGTTGCTGCAAGTTTTATTAGATTGGAAATGTTCAATCTGTACATCAATGTTTAAGTATTGCATAACCTGTCTGAACATATAAATTAGTTTTATTTAGTGCTTGTATCTTGTTATTATGATGGTATGCGACTTATATTCTTCTTATAATCAAAATTTTGGTGTCTAATGCTGGCTTGCATTGGTTTCAGGGCTGTGGCTGGTACACCTGGTGCGGTGATTGCAGTCTGCTAAAGTGGAGTCAGTCAAGTTTGCGTGTTCTTTTATGTCTGAACAGGCCGCTGCTCCCTTTTTATCGTCAATTGGGTTACTTGGAGAGTACTGTCCTTGGTCTGCTGCTAATAAGGATAGACATTCTAGTCTTACAGTTGACTGCATGCATCTCGCTCCATTCCAAGGCAACAACGAATACAGTTTTGGTTGCCAGTTTATGCCACCTATTTTTAGAGGTTTCAATAATATTGAAGAAGAAACTTTTGTGAAAGAAATCAAGTTGCTTCCTCTCTAATATACACACAGTAGTAGTTTTTCACGAGAACAATATGGCTTTGCAAAATATTGGTGCTGGGAACAAGGACGATGCCTTCTACAGGTATAAAATGCCCAGAATGATAACAAAGATAGAGGGTCGGGGAAATGGAATCAAGACCAATATTGTCAACATGGTTGACATCGCTAAGGCTTTGAGCAGGCCCGCTTCTTACACCACAAAATACTTTGGCTGCGAATTGGGAGCTCAGTCGAAATTTGACGAGAAGACTGGCACTTCTCATGTTAATGGTGCTCATGACACGGCGAAACTGGCTGGGCTTCTCGAGAACTTCATCAAGAAGTTTGTCCAGTGTTACGGTTGTGGGAACCCTGAAACTGAAGTCCTCATCACGAAGTCGCAAATGGTCAATCTCAAGTGTGCTGCATGCGGTTTCATCTCGGAAGTCGACATGAGGGATAAGCTCACAACGTTCATTCTCAAAAACCCTCCTGAAGCAAAGAAAGGTGGAAAAGACAAGAAAGCAATGAGAAGGGCTGAGAAAGAGCGGATCAAAGCAGGCGAAGCAGTTGACGAAGAGATGAAGAAGGTTAAGAAAGAAGCTTCAAAGAAGAAGAGTTCTGTCAGTTCAAAATCATCCAGTAAGAAAAAATCCAGCCATTCTGATGAAGACCATTCCCCGCGTGGTAGCCAAGGAGATGAGAACGAAGCTGCTGGTGTTGATGAGGATAGTGACAATGATGTAGAGTGGCAAACTGACACTTCAGCAGCTGCTGCACAAAAAAGGATTGAAGAGCAGCTGAATGCTGTTACAGCTAGTATGGTCATGATCTCAACCGATGAAGAGAAGCCAAAATCGGGTAAGGGCTCACCAAAAGTCAATGGTCATTCAAATGGGGTCAAACCTGCAGACCCGCATACTGAGCTTGCTAACAAAATCAAGGACTTTATAAAGAAGGGTTCTCCTGCAACCGAACTCAAATCCTTCTTGACTTCTGTCCCCGGCACTCCTCAAGAGGTCTCGGATGTCTTCTTCGAATTGATGTTTGAGGGAGTTGGAAAAGGTTTTTCAAAGGAGGTCATGAAGAAGAAGGATTTTATTGAAGCTGTAGTTCAAGAAGAAGGATCCCAGCTCATTTTGCTTCACTCCATTGAGGCTTTCTGCGGGAAAGCAAGCCCGGAAGCTGTTAAAGAGGTGGCTCTAGTTTTGAAAGCACTCTATGACGAAGATACGTTGGAAGAAGAGTTCATTGTGGAGTGGTATGAGAAGGGTGTAAGCGGTGGCAACAAAGGCTCGCCAATCTGGAAGAATGTGAAACCATTTGTCGAGTGGCTGCAAAGTGCCGAGTCGGAAACTGAAGATGAGTGATGATTCTGTTGATCGAGTTTGTCTCTCTGATTTCGCGGGTTGCTCATTTTGAAATGGTTTGTTTGAGTTGTTTAAGGTTTTGTTTTTCCGAGTCTTTGCCGTGTTCTGTTATTGGTGTTTTTATCTACGCTTTGGTGTTTCTGTATTGAGTCTGTCTGTACTCGTGTGTGGTCTTTGTTTATGTTATCTCATGGTTTGTTGGACGTGAGTTGGAATAAATATAGAGTATTTATAATTATGTTTCAGAGTATTATAAGATCATATAACAATTTAATGAAAGTGTATTAGTCATCGGTGTTAATTTTTGTTAAAGAAAATTCAATCATGTGGGAAAAAGGTCATCACAGGTTGTTGTAATTTGGAACTGAGGTTTACTTAATTTCAACAGACTTAGTTATATTTTTTATATATAATTTTTAATTTTGTCGTTTGATGATCGAGTTTGAGTATTTAACGATCACGAGGAATTTCTTACGTTTGTAATGGCTGTATCTTTTATCAAGTCAAACCAATTACGCCACTGTTGTACTACGTTTTGCTATAGACAAACGACCAATTCTTATCCTTTTCAAGAACTTAGAATCATAGTGTTTATTTTCTTTCGTGGTAATTTTAACTGGTCAATAATATCGATAATTAAATCTTTCAAGCTTCAAGATTATAATCATATAACATTTATAAATATATCCAATAACAAGAGTGACATAGATTCAGCGATCAGCGTTGTATCGTGTCATCGTATGTATTATTCATTCATGAGCCACAATATTCGAGTAGTAGGAGGTCGTTGCATTCTTAATTACGCCTAACATTTTTCTTACAAAGGAACTCGTTCCCACTTCAACTTAGTGATGAAATAAATGAAGCGGGCCGTGAGAGTTGACTTGACTTCTTGACTCCTTGCATTGAATTGGAAATAAGAGGAAAAATGCAAAGAACCTCCTCTGCTTTCCATATTTTGCATTAGAGCCTCCTCTATTTTTCAGAACTCTGCATGAAACTTATTCTATATTCGTTACAAGTTACAACTGAGCACACGCTGCATAAGCAGAAACTTTTCTGTATGTACAAAGCTCTGCCGTATACTCCAAGTTCTTACTAAGACCGCTACCAAGCAACCTTCTTTTATGTTGAACGACTTTCACATCAGGGCGGAACCGTGATTTTTTTCTACCCCTGGTTGCTATTAACTTAAGTAACATAATCATTGGATAATAAGGAAATGGAAAGGGGAATCCAATGGAAAGGGGCACATGATTACGAGGCCAACCATTTTCATCATCCACTTTTCAACTCTTTTGCGAGCTAGTCCAATCATTCAATAAAGGGCAAGGCTAGAACCCTTCCCTTGCTTCAACTCGGGAGCCCTTTTTGCATTCAAATGCCCATCCAAACATGGAATCGAAAGCACTTCCCGACACAAAAAAGAAGAATACGAAATCTGATAGGTATGCGGCCAGGAGCAAGTCCACGCGAGTGGCGACGCTCGGTTCAACCATGCTGTGTACGCTTCAATGACTGACGCTAGTGAGAGCTCTGAGAGTACCCTGGTTCTTGTCACCCTAAAGCGAAACTACTGATGCCGAACTTCCTCTATTTTCTCTTCTTGCCGGTAAGAGCAAACTAAGATCTAGGAAAATCATCTAATAAAGATAGGACAATTTTTTCAAATGCGGTCCGAAGAAGGAAGTGATTTAGCACCATTAATGATGTAGGGCAGGGACGAAGCATGTTGAGAATGAAACTAGGAATCTCCGGTTTGATCTCATCATAGCAAATAGAACCTTTAGTACCTAACTCTAGGCATAGATTCTTAGAAAGCAAACATGGTTTTTCAAACGGATACCTGACTTTTTGAGAAAAACATGTTCCTAATCACTGCGTTCCTCACTCTTCCTTTTTCAGAGTTCATCTTTGTCCCGAAGTTTTTAGCCTTCCACTCTCCCTCTTCTTAAGTTGGAGTCTCTTTCCATCTATCTCTTTGGTGCTCCTTTCATTGGTCATTTGTCAGTAATACAAAAGCTCTAGCTATTTTTCTGTTATCGAATATCGAATTCCGTGCCTTTACCACTTAGCTTTGAGAATGCCAAAAAAAAAAAAAAAAAGAAGGCCCGGGCCAAGACGCCTTAAGTCATCGGGTGAAGCACCTGCATTGTAAATCAAAATGAAAATATTAAATATGCAAGCTACAATGAGAAATATCTATTGTCTCGTACATGAAAAAAATAAATTGCATATCATTTTACTATATGAATAAAAGCACTATCGAAGTTGAGATTTACGGTC
Organism: Linaria vulgaris; assembly: GCA_948329865.1. Classification (NCBI taxonomy): domain Eukaryota; kingdom Viridiplantae; phylum Streptophyta; class Magnoliopsida; order Lamiales; family Plantaginaceae; genus Linaria; species Linaria vulgaris. Next base: position 4,237,133 of record OX415249.1, on the reverse strand, counting down.
TTTCAAACTATAAAATTCATCAATTACGGTGACACGAAAAAGCAAAATTTTTTGAGAGTTTCGACAGTACTATAACAAGTAACCAACAAAAATAATTATTAGTTTATTTACACAACATCCATAAAAAATTTAAACTAACAACAAATAATGTGCATAGAAAGCTTTTATTGATCACACTTTCAAGCTCCCATTATGAATTTTGGCCAAGAAATTGACAAGAATAATAACCATAATCCCTAATTCCCTAATATTTTAGTTCATTTTATTATCAAAAGTAAATTAACACAACTACACAAGCTAAAATATAAGACTTTATTTAATTAAAAAGAATAACTCACCAATTCCAAGAGTTGATTTGGAGGCTAAGCTATTTTTGCGCGTAGTAGACCACTTCTACAGACTACAAATACAATTGAGTTTTTTTTCTTTTAGTTTGTGTGTGTATAAAAAAGCTTTTGACCGGATGAGTTTCCTTTTAAGTAATATGTTGGGCCCAGAAATTTAAATCTGAAATTCATTTTTGTTAACTCATAAGAGTAAAATTTAATATTAGAAAACGCCTTGCCCAAATAGCCAATAAAGAATTACGATAATCTCCAATTTCTTTTCCGATAAAATAATTAACATTATTTATTACTCTCTTTTTTTAGTTCTCCTTCTCTTTGACAACACTGGGGTATTTATAAGCTGGCAATGGTTTGGAGGTATGATTCAGATGTTTGTGCTGGAGGACACTTGTCATGTTTATGAGCTGACAAAGCTTTCTGCTGTATTGACACCTGGCTTATTTAACTCTGACAAATCAGTCCTGGTTATGACATCTGGTTTTTACAATGCTGATATATCCTTGCTGATGACATCTGGTTTTGGATGATGACATCTGATTGCTACGATGTTTGATATATTCTTGCTAATGACACTTGGTCTCTAGTCTTTACGATGCTGACACATTCAGATCTCCACGATGCTAACACATTCTGGTCTCCACGATGCTGACACATTCTGGTCTTCACGACGTCGACACATCCTTTATAGGGATCTAAGGAATACTTCACACCATCGAGAAGATAGTTTTGTATTCCTATTGGAGAAATTGTGTTTGAAGTGTGCATCGCTTCTGTGAATGCAATGCTATCGCATCGTTCACTTGCTAAAGCATCGGCGATTATTTTAGGCATCGTATAGACATCCAAGAATGGTAGTGCCTATTGTATCGGAAACTTTGTGAGTGGTTTGATCCTGTATACATTCGTCATTTATTGACTTCCCCACAATACCCTTATCCGATGGCAAGTGGTTCTACGAGGGTTGGTAGTAGTTATATTCATATATATATATATATATATATATATATTCGATGGTTATTGATTTCATAAGGGGTTAACACCAGTCCCCCCAATTCCTGGTGCATTCATTTATAATCATCAGGAACTTTTGAGTATATATTTTGAGTAACCATCGGATATTTATACTTTGACCGCATTTATTCCTTCATTTAAAGGAGAAGTCCAGAAGGTGTAACGGCTCCTTTCTTTTCGGGAAACGTGCCCTACGACGTGAGTGGGTATTAACTTCCCACTACTCCATGCGTTCTTTATAAGCTTCCTTCCACATTGTTTCTCCACCATTTTTATTTTCTCTTTCAAGCTTTCTCTCTCCCTGTTATATTACCACCTTCAATTCTTCTTTTATTCTTGCTTTTCATGGCTTCTGAAATTCCTATTACTACTGTTTTGCCTGTTACCACCACTGCGGATGAGGCGGCGACTATGGAGAGGATTTCCACCGTCGTTCCGATTGCAATGTTGCCGAAAAATCCTGCCGGCGTGGAAATTTACCGCCGCAAAAAGAAAGGTAAAGCTAGGGTTCCCCAAGGAGACGAATCGCCCCGCATTTCTAAACGGTCTAAAAAATCTACCCTCTCCGCTCTGGCACCAGAACCCCGCCGTTATCAAAAGGTGAGTGATGTGGCAAGTACAGTAACTGAAGAAGAGATTTCTGCCCTCTTTCAAGAATTTCAAGTTTCTTCACGAAACATAATTCATCGTATCCCTTCCGATGATGAGAGGGGAGATGCCCCCCCCGATGGCCATTTTACAATGTACCATGTTCAGGTACGTGCTGACCTTCGTTCCTTTTTCCCTCCGTTTTATTGCGAAGTTTTTAAGGCTTGCAGGATCTGGCCAAGTCAACTGACTCCCAACAGTTTTATTATATTGTCTACCTTTGTTTCTGCCTTTTGCATGAGCTCATTCATATCTTTCACCCTATTTCCTATCAGGTATCGGAAGAAGTTACCTGACCTTAGATTTTGCGCCAGGATGTCAGCTATCATAGCCAGAACTATATTGGGTACATCCAATACTTCGTCAGAAAAGCGTTTCATAAAATCCCTGAGTGACTCATCTTTTTGTTGTTTGATAGTGAATAAGTGGCATGCTGATTTAGGGTAGCGCCTATTGCAGGCAAATTGTCGCACGAATAGGCAATCTAATTGAGAGAAGCTGGATACTGTGCCAGGCGGTATTTGTGTGAACCACGACTGCGCTCTCCAAGTTAACGTCGTACGAAACACTCTACAAAGTACAAAATCAGGAGCAGATTGCAAATCTATTGTGGCTGTGTATTGATTGATTTGATTTTGCGGATGTTTCCTATCTTTTTCTCCAGAGTATGCAGGTAAGTTAACAGATCTTGTATTAGCTGGAACTATAGCCTGAGCAATTTCGGGTACAAATGGAGAACCATAATATACTGGTTCTTGAACAGGTATGAAGGCTCTTTTCATGTCAAGCATTTCTAGCCTGAGGTAGTTCATCATTTCCCATAAGGCTGGATCATTGCCCTGATGGGGGAACATATTTGGTATCGGCCTTGGAGGCATCCTGTTGTCGAATCCTCTTATTGGGTTGGGCACCCTATCCCGATGCCCTCTATCCTGATATTCTGGTTGTTGCGGTGCTTGCAACGGGACTTGCGTCATTCTAGACCCTTGCTCTTCTACCCGATACCTTTCTCCATAAGGCTGCAGGGGTAGAGGCTCTGGGGATCTTTCACGGGTTTGTGATGCCCTTCGTAATGCTGCTCCCATCAAATCTTCAAAAATCGCCCTAGGAACATTTATGTAGTCATCATTGGATATTGGGGGATTTTCTAAGGAAACTTATGTGGATTATTGAGGAAAATTTTCACTTTGATTCTCTGTTTGACGCTCCGAACTCACGTATCTCTCCATCTATTTGAGTTTTTGAAAGTGTTGTAATTCTTTTATTGACGTGACTCGAAGGCAATGATTTATGGTGTTCCCACAAACGACGCCATTGTTAACTCATAAGAGTAAAATTTAATATTAGGAAATGCCTTGCCCAAATAGCCAATAAAGAATTATGATAATCTCCAATTTCTTTTCCGATAAAATAATTAATATTATTTATTACTCTCTTTTTTTTAGTTCTTCTTCTCTTTGACAACACAAGGGTATTTATAAGTCGCCAATAGTTTGGAGGTATGATTCAGATGTTCGGGCTGGAGGACACTTGTCATGTTTTTGAGCTGACAAAGCTTTCTGCTGTATTGACACCTGGCTTATTTGACTATGACAAATCAGTCTTGGTTACGACATCTGGTTTTTACAATGCTGATATATCCTTGCTGATGACATATGGTTTTGGATGATGACACCTGGTTGCTACGATGTTTGATATATTCTTGCTAATGACACCTGGTCTCTAGTCTTTACGATGCTGGCACATTCAGATCTCCACGATGCTAACACATTCTGATCTCCACGATGCTGACACATTCTGGTCTCCACGATGTCGACACATCCTTTATAGGGATCTAAGGAATACTTCACACCATCGAGAAGATAGTTTTGTATTCCTATCGGAGAAATTGTGTTTGAAGTGTGCATCGCTTATGTGAATGCAATGCTATCAGATCGTTCACTTGCTAAAGCATCAACGATTATTTTAGGCATCATATAGTCATCCAAGATTGGTAGTGCCTATTGTATCGGACACTTTGTGAGTGGTTTGATCCTGTATACATTCGTCATTTATTGACTTCCCCACAGTACCCTTATCCGATGGTAAGTGGTTCTAGTAGTAGTTATATCCGTATCTATATCCGATGGTTATTGATTTCATAAGGGGTTAACGATTTTTATTGGGCCAATTTAAATATATTTTGTTGGGCTAATAATAAGTATACCTAGTAATTTTTTTTAAAAATTTTGTACCGGGCTTCAGCCTACCTGAAGCCACACTGTGGCGCCGCCCTTGATTCACCTAATTTACTTTTATTTTTAGAATATTCTACAATGAAGAGAAGTAAGATCGATAAATATGTGCTATCTACATAAATAGGTCATAACATCAAAGAATCCATTGTAGGTCGCACACAATCTTGATAAATTGGAACTTAGACCTCAAATATACCATGCATTTACACAATTTCAAAGAAACGTACAACTAAACCCTTCAAAGCATAAATGCATGGTATCTTGATATGTACACTTTCCAACTACATGTTCCATTCCAACCCCTTTTTTTGTGTTTAGATACTTCTATTACATATTTACATGTTTCTAGAGCTTACATCTTGACATGGCAAAAAGTAGTAACTGAAACTTTTGGGGAGATATATGTCATTAAATGATATCTCAGGGGTGTAAAACAAATCACAACTAGAAAGAAGTCTATTTAAAGCTAAGTGTATATGTCATTTTACCGCTCTCATCATTCACTAGCTTCCACTCCATGGCGATGGAGAAACCTTTCTTCCCATTTTCACTTTTACTTCTAATATTATTAATATTATTCATTTCCACCCCAACACTTTCAGAAATTACAAATCCCACAACAAATCAAGACCAAGATTCACTCTTGGCCTTCAAAACAAGAATCACCTCGGACCCTTTACGAATCTTGTCCGAAAACTGGTCCACAAACACCTCAATTTGCAACTGGATGGGTGTTTATTGCAGCAACACGACAAACCTTCACAGAGTAACATCCTTAAACTTTTCGAAATTTGGATTTGAAGGCACTGTTGCGCCAAATCTTGCAAATTTAACGTTTTTAACTTCGTTGGACCTTAGTTTTAACGCTTTTACCGGTGAGATACCGTCGTGGTTGGGGAAGTTGAATGGGCTTGAAAGCGTACTTTTGAATAATAACAATTTTACTGGAAAGATTCCGCCTTTCGGGTCCAAGTTGAGGATTTTGAGCTTGCAGAATAATTTTCTTGGTGGGAATATTCCGCAAGAGATTGGGAATCTTTCTTTGTTGGAGAGGCTGGATTTGAAGTATAACGAGATCATAGGTATTGAATTGTCGTCTCGTTTAAAAGTTTATGGTTTTAAATGGTTTTAGTATTTATGTTAGATGGTAACACGTGCAACCTGTAAATAATATTTTTGTTAAACGTGACACCTATTTTTAGATAAATAGGTAACAGTTGTCTCGGTTTTAGCGTATCTTTGGATCTTTCATGAGAAAATTTTCTCTACTATTTGTTGGTTTTTTGAAATATTTTGGAAATTTAAGGTTGCAGAGAGTTTAAGCATATTTTATTAATACGTGTAGCATGTAATTTTTTTGTTTAATTTATTGATAAATGGCTGTTAGAGGAATTCGAAAGTTAGACTTATGGATTAACGATTTGGTTTTGATGTATTGTTCGTGGGTTTTCTGAAATATTTCGTAAACATTATAAAACAAGTGAATTCATGAACAATGAACTTTTTTGTAGAAACGTTCAGAAATTTTGATCTATGATCACAAGGCTTCTCAATTTGTCTTGATATCATGTTGACATGTAGTCTCATTTAGAAGTTCAAAATTAGAAAGATTATTAATTGGTATCTTGATATGTATACTTTCCAACTACAGGTTCCATTCCAAGCAGTATCTTCAACATATCTTCTCTTGAAAGAATTGATCTTACTTCTAACAGACTTTCTGGTAGTTTGCCGATGGATATGTGTGATAATATTCAAAAACTTGATGGGATTTATCTATCTGTAAATCAACTAGAAGGGAGCATCCCTTCAACTATTTACAAGTGTAGTGAGCTACAGGAATTGTCGTTGTCGTTTAATCAGTTCAGTGGCAGTATACCGAGTGCAATCGGAAGGTTGGCGAAGCTGCGTTCTTTATATTTAGGTGTAAACAACTTTCAAGGTATGTGTGTTTGTTATGTCCGATTAAACTGAGTGAATGGAGAAATAGCAGCAACCTTTTACATTTGTTTAGATAAAGGCCTATCTTCTTGTCATGGTGGATTAATTTTAGTCATCTCAGTTTCATTTTGTTTTTTGGGTCAAATGGTACTGCGTACGTATAATTGTCGTTAAATTTATGTCTGGTGGGATAACAGTAAAATAAAGACGTATATTCCTACTTTCTAACTATCCACTATATATTACAAATGTCGTAAATCTAACAGTTGTATGAGAATCGACACACCATATGGACGACTTTTCGCACTTGTGGGAGTTCCTAATGAAATCTTTTTTTGTATAAATTTCTATAACCGATTTGATTACTCGATGAACTTTTCAGGAGTAGTACCATCGGCATTACAGAATCTCTCACATTTAGAGATATTGAGCATCCAAGGAGCCGCTCTAACTGGTCAAATTCCATCTTTTATCTTCAACATGTCTTCTCTGAGAGGCCTCGATCTCTCCAACAACAGTCTATCTGGAAACCTTCCACAAGACGTGTTTGCCAATCTTCCGAACCTGGAGATGTTCTTCCTTAATTCTAATCGGCTGACAGGCCAGATTCTTGAAAATTTATTGGAATGCAAAAAACTTCGGGTCATATCATTGTCAAATAACAACCTAACAGGTGGAATAACTAAGAATATCGGGAATTTCACGAGTTTGGCGCATCTCTATCTCGATACCAACAACTTGACAGGTACATTTGTATAGACTCAAGCATTGAATGCTTTTTGTAATGTGAAAAGGTCCAACTTTTCTTAGTTTCGTGTAAATATTTACCAGGTGAATTACCATCTGAGCTTGGAAATCTTGATCTTATCGAGATTAATGTTCACGGCAATGGCTTATCTGGTCCTATTCCGTTTTCCTTGTTCAACATTTCAACGTTGATGAAGATGGAACTTTCAGGCAATCATTTCTCAGGGCAGCTTCCAGCAACTATGGGGCGTTCACTTCCAAATCTTACGGAGCTTTATTTGGGCAACAACAAACTCTCTGGATTAATTCCACGTTCGATAACCAACGCCACTATGCTTACTATCTTATACATGGGCTACAACTCTTTTTCCGGCTCGATTCCCGACCTGGGGAGCTTACAACACTTACGACGCGTTATAATTGGCGGGAATAACTTAACTCGAGAATCTTCAAATCAAGAACTGAGCTTTTTCACTTCTCTAACAAATTGTCCCGATTTGGAGTTTGTAGAAGTGTCGCAAAATCAGCTCGACGGTGTACTCCCGGCTTCGATTGGAAATTTCTCAAGTTCTTTACGAATCTTCAGAGCATTTGATTGTAGAATTCGAGGTGCAATTCCCGTCGAGATTGGAAACTTAACAAACCTGCAAGATCTTTATTTAGATAGTAACTTTTTGACCGGGCTCATTCCAAGAACAGTCGGGAATCTAAAGAAACTCACGCGTGTTTACCTTCAGCATAATAAGCTCGAAGGATACATCCCAAATGAACTTTGCCGACTACTCAGCATAGGTGATTTGTACTTAAGTAACAATCTGCTCAACGGATCGATTCCGGCGTGCTTTGGTGATCTCAAATCACTGAGAGGACTTTACTTAGATTCCAACAGATTGGAATCTTATATACCTTCTGATTTTTGGAAACTAGCTGGTCTCTTGCGTCTAAATCTGTCATCGAACATTTTAAATGGCTCTCTTCCGCCTGATATCAGAAACATAAGAGGCATCTCAGAGCTTGACTTTTCACAGAACCAGTTCACGGGTGATGTCCCGAGCGCTATTGGCTCTGCAGAGTCATTGGTTTACTTATCTTTGGCGCACAACATGTTTCGAGGATCTATTCCTTCGTCTCTGGGAAACTTGAAAGGCTTGGAAAAATTGGATCTCTCGTCTAATAACTTCTCTGGATTCATACCGAAGTCATTAGAGGGACTAAATTATCTCCATTACTTTAATGTTTCTTTCAACAGACTAGGAGGACAGGTTCCCACAGGAGGAAATTTCGCAAACTTCACAGCTCAATCGTTCCTCGAGAATTTGGGTCTTTGTGGCGCTCAGCATCTGCAAGTTCCACCGTGTGAGAAAACAAGTTCGAACCGCGGTATCTCACTTTTGAAATATGTTATACCCTCTTGCGTGGGAGCTCTCATTGTGGCTGCTGTAGTTCTTCTGTTAGTTAGAAGACGAAAATCAAGTCCAGAGGTACCCGAAAGTGAAGCTTCGTTACTTTATTCATGGAAAGGAAGTTCTTATTTTGAACTCTTACGTGCGACAGATAACTTCAGTGAGAACAACAAACTTGGAAACGGGAGTTTCGGTTCAGTATTCAAAGGAGCACTCTCGGATGGATCGATTGTTGCTGTTAAAGTTTTTAACGAAAATTCGGAAAGAGTAACCAATAGTTTTAATACTGAAGTTCAGGTATTGAGGGCTGTTCGCCACAGGAACTTAGTTAAAATCATCGGTTATTGTAGTAAAGAAGATTTCAATGCACTGGTCTTGGAGTACATGCCTAATGGGAGTTTGGAGAAATGGCTACACTTGAACGAACATAGATTGGATATTTTACAGAGACTGGATATAGCAATGGATGTTGCGTTCGCTTTGGAGTATCTTCATTTTGACCACACTTTCCCTATCGTTCATTGTGACTTGAAGCCGAGTAATGTCCTGTTGGATAAAGATATGACTGCACATGTTAGTGATTTCGGTATTTCTAAACTCTTTGGCGAAGGGGAGTTACTGGCTCAAACGAGAACGCTTGCGACAATTGGATATATGGCACCAGGTACCTTCATTTTCATTTAGTCTAAAGTTTAAAGACTTATATTCTATTATGAACACACATTCTTCTTAACTATCATTTTTTTTTTTTTTGAAATACACTGTTCAGCAATTTGACTAGTTATTTGATCAATTAACATGAAATCAATTAAACTTGAAGATTCAAATAATGAGTGTTTGATTTTATTGTAGAATATGGAGCGCAAGGCATAGTATCCACAAGTGGTGATGTTTACAGCTTCGGTATAATGCTACTGGAATTGTTTACGAGGAAAAGGCCGACAGATGAAATGTTTGACGAAGAAACGAGCTTAAAGAGTTGGGTTGGCAAAGCTCTACGTCAAAATATGATTCTTGAAGTTGTTGAAACCAACTTGCTTAGTCGAGAAGACGAGAATCTCAACGGTGAGGAGCAATGTGTGTCGTCGATTCTTGTTGTGGCGATGGAATGTTTAGCCATTTCTCCATGGGAGAGGATCAATATGAGGGAAATTGTATCTACACTAGAAAAGATCAGAAGTAGTTTTGTAGAAACCAAGAAGAAGTTTGCTGCTAGCAAGATCCAATCTCTTAGATAACTATATATGTAGATTGTATTAGAGTTGATACCATATGGATGTACTAGAATAGAGGTTGAGTTTCTTTTATATGTGTTCTTGGATAATGTGGCGTGCTGACGAAGGATTGTTGGTCGGGTTCAGATAACCTAACACCCATGTAAGACACACGTAAGCTTTGTTGGTTATTTCCATTTAAATAATCATGAGATATCAAACATGTACATTACACAGTATACTTAAACATCTTGTTTTGTGTCACATGTTGTTGAAAATTTGGTTGAGTCAGTTGAATTTTTGGATTCGGAGTTGATGAGGAAAAGAGCGTTTAATGATCTATTGTGGCTGAGGAAAAGAAACATGATGAGAAACATTATATTTATGGACTAGGTATCGCTCAAGATCTTTGTCTCATGTTTGAAAGAAGATATTTGAAGTGATGCTTGTGCACATGATGAATAAAAGCCGGGATCTCTTACCATCAGTGAATGGGTCGATCTCTCGTAACTTCAGGGATGTATATAAACCGTGCAATGTTATTGGTGAACTTCACGAGTTGTTGCACGGGTTGATTGTTCAGTAAACAATGCTACATTATTTTTGTGTATGAGTATTGGTTGTTCCAGAAAATTTGATGGTGATTTTTGGATTGGAGTTGAGGAGAAAAAGTTAATTGTAATGAGTAAACAGTGCTGCAAAGCCTTTTTTTAAGTATGAATTGTTATTGATAATAGTTTATAGAAACTTGTATATGTTTGGAGACTTGCCTTTTAATTTAGCAAAAATCGTTTGTTAGTGATGGGATTTATCCATGCATTAGCTTTGGAGTTAATGTTTGTGAAAGAATTCTGTCTCTGATTAGCTGATCGTCCTCGAATGACTGCATTCTTATGATCTCACTGCACCATCTTTGGAGCTTGACAACTGATGTAGTTTTAAATCCTTCCACAAAATGACTTTTATGATGCTTGTGAGTTTGCTAAACACTCCAGATCAAGTAATAATAGAAGTCATGCTTCTTTTTTATCTATTCATTTAGATGTATGGGGCCTACACAAACTGTCTCATTGACTGTTATAGATGATTTGTAACCACTTGAGGGGTGGTGTTAATTGGTGATTGATAGAGCAATTTAAGGAGAAATTATGCTGATAGGTGTTTGGTAGAATATTCTCTGGAATAATTACTGTATATATAGATTTGCATTCAGGCAATTATGATAGTAGTGCCTAAGACATAATTAGATTATAGCTGTATATTTTCTTTTCTTAGGGTTTTACTTGTATATATATATATAGGACTGCTGTAAATGCAAGATATATATGAAAAAGATAATGGAATTTTTGTCCTTGCTTTTCATCAACAAACATCTCACAAAATAGTCAGACTGTCTTGGGGTTCAGTGTGATCCAAGGCGTATGTGCAACGCTGTTTTTTTTTTTTTTATAAAAACATTAAGGTGCTTTTGTAATTATACAGACTTCAGGAGAGGGGAGAATAATTTGAGCAGGCCTAAGCTTGATTCTTGCTTGTGTTCGCATAATAACCTGGTTAATCCGAGAACAACAAAGATATACTTTAACTTCAATGTGTTCTTTATTTCCTGGTTTAACCTTGCTTGTGTTCGCATAATAATCCGAACCATTCGAATTCTGAAAAGGATTACTGACCCTTGACTTTGTCAATGAGTCCTTCATTGGGGGCTGGGGTGGTGAATGACTGATTTTCTTAATCTTTTCGACCTTGTTCTGCAGGAGCAAGTCTGTAAATATTGAGGTTGCGAGGTACTTACTTAGGTCCGATCTTTTCTAGCTCAGACACAATATCCCTTTTCGATGATACACATTCCATATGCAATGAGATTAGAAAATATAAAACAGTGGGAGTTGTTGGCGCACATATGCCGTGGGTAATCGTCAACTTCTTCCAAGATGAACACTGGAAAATGATACAGATAAGTAGAATAGAAGATGCACGAAAGATGGTAGTTTTATACTTATTATTACCTTTTTCTATTTGTTCTCACATTTTCTCTTTGATCTTTGATCTTTGATCTTAGCTTTTAATATCTACTACCCCTCCCCCCCCCCATTTTGTTTAAATAAATTCGGCTATGGTTCGCTGCACATTTTCTTTAATAAATTTAGAGTTAGTTTTGCCAGATTTTGGATTTGTTTTCAAGAAATAACCACTGTTGTAATATGGTAGTTTTGGACATGTTCCAAGAATGATATGGTATCTCATGACTATCTCTAAACTTATGGAGTTGTGTTCCCTTTTACTGTTACGCTGATTCTTGTTTGCAAGATTTAATTTAGCAATGTGGTGATGGATTAGAAAAAGCTAAAGCTTCATTCTTTTTCATACATAATATCACAAACAAAAGAATAACTCAAAAAGGTTTTGTTTCTTTTATTTCTGCAATATGAACTCCAACATATCATTTCTTTGTTTTGATCTTCATTCCTGCGTACACCTGCACGAATCGATGCAATTTCTACGAATCATTTACTTTTCGAGTAATCCTTCGTCAGTACTTATTCATGACTGGTTTTATCAGTCTTTCTGACCTTGCTTCTGGAGGAGCAAGTTAGATAGATTGAGGTCTCGAGGAACCTACTTCTGATCTTTTCTAGCTTACTCACAATATCCCTTATGGTAATTCGGTCCGTGGGAGATATTGCTAAACATTCCATTGCCAAAACCAGTATCGACGAGACACATTGTTCCTTGGCATAGAAATCGTCATCTTCTCAGCCAAGTAAGTCGTTGTCGACAACTTCAACAATTGTAGTTTGACGCAAAGATTGGCTCACCCAACTAATCAAGCTCGTTTCTTCGTTGAACATGTCATCTGTCGGCCTTTTACTAGTAATTATTTCAAGAAGCATTATACCAAAGCTGTAGACATCACCGCTGGTAGATACTATGCCTTCAGTTCCATATTCTACCATAAAAGAGTTAGTCGAGAAAAATGAGTGTGATTAAATCCGAAACATGAATTGAGTATGGAAAGCTCATCTATTTTGATGTAAGAATTATTACCTGGTGCCATATATCCAATTATCGCGAGGGTTCTTGTTTGAGCCATTAACTCGCCTTTGTCAAAGAGTTTGGAAATACCAAAATCACTGACACGAGCACTCATATCTTTATCTAACAGGACATTACTCGGCTTCAGATCCCAATGAATGATAGGAAAATTGTGGCCAAAATGAAGATATTCTATGGCTAAGGCGACATCTTTTGCTATATCCAGTCTTTGTAACATATTCAAGTAATGGTTATTCGAGTGTAACCATATCTCCAGGCTCCCATTTGGCATGTACTCCAAGACCAGAGCTTTAAAATCTTCATTACTACAACAACCAATGACTTTTACCAAGTTCCTATGGCGAATGGTTCTTAGCACTTCGACTTCAATATAAAAACTCCTGTTTACTATTTCTGACTGCGCGTTGAAAACTTTTACTGCAACCATCATTCCATCCAATAATGTTCCTTTGAATACTGAACTAAAACTTCCCTCCCCAAGTTCATTGCTCTCGCTGAAGTTTTCTGTTGCCCGTAGAAGTTCGAAATATGAGCATCCTGTCCAGGAAGGAAGTAATCCAACTTCACTGTTGTGTACTATTTTGGTCTTATTTCGTCACGGTAATAGAACACAGTAAAAGATTACAAAATGAGATCAAAATAATGCTATCCAACTTTATTAACGGACTAGCTTGGTCCGGAACACTTGTTACAAGCTTACTAGATAGAATAAATGAATTACAAGATAAATGTAGCGTATCGAATTGTAGGTATTCGATGCTGACGTGTCGAATATCTTCGTTCGATGCGGAACAAATACTGTTGGTTCAAATTCGGTTTGGAAGGTATCGAATTCGATGCGTATAATGGATGTCGAATTCGATGCGTATCTTGGCGTATCGCATGGAAGTACACTGTTCAACTGCGTGTCGAATTATGGCTATTCGATCTGATGCGTGTCGAATGATAGATGGTTCGATGCTGACTGTGCTGAGGTGGTTCGCTTCTCAAAAACCTTGCACAGAACTCAAGGGGACGGGCTATTTATAGAACCCGTCCCATGGGGCCCACTAACCAATATAGAAAGGGGCATCGAATCGTGCATGTTCGACGCGCGCATCGAATAAGGGCAATTCGATGCGCTAATGGGCTGGCCCAATAACAACGTATCTTCCTGTGAATTCGATGCGCGTATCGAATTATTTCTATTCGATGCGCTTATGGGCCGGCCCAATACACAATGTATTTGGCCAATCTTAAATTACCCCCATCATGTACCTATGGACTCGATTTTCGTCGTCCAGCTAGCAAGAATAATGCTACAACCACAACGATAGCTGCTGCACAAGAAGGGATAATATATTTCAAGATTGAGTGAACTCGTCTCAAACTTGTTTTCTCACATGGTGAAACTTGAAGATTCGATTCACCACAAAGACCAGAGTTGTTGAGAAATGACTGAGCTATGAAATTTGCAAATATTCCTCCTGTGGGAATTTGTCCTTGTAGTCTGTTGTTAGAAACATTAAAATCTTGAAGAAACCTGAGCCCCTCTAACGACCTTGGTATAGACGACCTTGGTATAGATCCAGAAAAGTTATTAAAGGAAAGATCTAATGTTTCCAAGCCTTTCAGGTCTCCCAGAGACTGAGGAATAGGGCCTTGAAACATGTTATTCGCCAAAGATAAGTAAATTAATGACTCTGCGTGGTCCATATAATTCAAGATATCACCATTAAACTGGTTCCGTGATAGGTCTAGTTCCGTAATATCATTTAAGTTTCTAACGTCAGATGGAACAGAGCCATTTAACATGTGTGAGGACAAATTTAAATGCAAGAGACCTGAGAGGTTCCAGAAACCGAGGGGTACCTAAGACTCTAAACTGTTGGAGTCTAAGTACAGTCCTCTAAGTGATTTGAGTTCACCAAAGCATGCAGGGATCGATCCATGGAGCGTATTGCCACTTAAGTACAAATCCCCCAAATTGACTAGTTGGCAAAGATCGTTAGGGATGTATCCTTGAAGCGTATTATGCTCCAGATAGATACGTGTGAGTTTCTTTAATTTCCTAACTGTTCTTGGGATGCTCCCTGTCAGCAAATTGTTATCTAAATATAAATCTTGCAGGTTGGTTAAGTTTCCAATCTCATCTGGAATAGAACCTCTAATTCGACAATCAAATGCCCTGAAGGCTATTAGAGAAGCAGAGAAATTTCCAATCAAAGCTGGGAGTACACCATCTAGCTGATTTTGCGATACATTGAATTCCTCTAAATTGCGGCAATATGTTAAAGAAGATAAGAAACTCAGTTCTTGCTTCAAAGATTCTCTTGTTAAGTTATTTCCGCCAATAATAAGGCGTTGTAAAAATCTCAAGTTACTAATATTTGGTACTGAGCCAGAAAAAGAGTTATCCGGCAGATTTATGATAGTAAGCTGCGAAGCATTGTTTATGGAACTTGGAATGACTACATTAAGTTGGTTGGTGCCGAGAGAAAGACCGGCGAGACTTGGAAGTGAATGCCTCATAGTTGAAGGAAGCTGCCCTCTCAAGTGATTGTCTGAAAGTTCCATTGTCATCAGTGTTGACATGTTGAACATGGAAGGTGGGATGGTGCCCGATAAGCCATTGCTATGACCAATGATTTGCACGATATTAAGACTGGCAAGCTCAGATGGTAATTCACCTGTTTTCATCAACAAACAACTAATTACATGTATACCCATAAAATTAGTCTTGTACATGAATAGTGTGAAATATAAGTCAATTTTACGACCCAAAGGTAAGGCGATTCTTAAATTAAAACTTAAAATAAATTGTTACTTCGAGCATTCAAGAGGGAATAAAATTAGTATAAGTATTGTGTATAGTAAAAATAGAATATTTTGAAAAACCTTTTTTGGATTAAATATTAGAGCAACTTTTCTTTCAATCAGAATTCAGAAATGTTTCTGTCATGGGTGGCTCTTGGTTCTAAAAACTTTATTGTGCACCAATATAGATATTGCTGACGTGGTACAAACAATGATCATTTCATATAAACGATTATAATGAAATCATAGAACAAGTGAAAAAGAAGCTAATGCACTCAACCACAGTAAGTAAACATAATAAAAGGTGTAATCAAAAGCAGCAGCAAGCAAATTTTGTGTATTGTATCAGAATTAGATTAAAAGTCGTCAATTACCTGTAAAGTTGTTGGAGTAAAAGATGAGATGTGTCAAGCTCGTCAGGTTCCCAATATCCTTAGGTATGCTACATGTGAAGCTGTTTTTCGACAGATATATCATCTGAAGCCTTTTGCATTCCAATAGTTTTTCCAGAACTTGACCAGTTAGATTTTGCGACTTGCCCCCTAAACAAAAATGGCGGAAAATTCCGGCCAAAAAATGGTCGAAAATCCATTGAATGGGCAAATCGAACAGACGTGCATAGTTTAGGGGGCAAAACGCTTATTAAATTTGTTTAGGGGGCAAGTTGCAAAATCGTTCATAGTTTAGGGGGCTTGATGCTTTTATCCCTTAAAGATAATAATAATTTAACACTTATAAATATATATCCAGGAGCAAAAGTTGACAGATTCAGCAATCAGCATGGCATCGTGTGTACGTACTCATGAGCAACAATGGTTTGAGAGGAAAGAAAGTCCGTTGCATTAGGTGATGAAATCAATGAAGCGGGCCATTAGAGTTATTACATACTGATACACTTGGCCCCTTCCTTGCATTGACTTGGAAAAATGCAGTGGACGCACTTGACCTCTACTCTTTTCAAACTTTTCTGAAACTCAGCATCAAACTTACAATATATGCATTACAACTGTGCACACATTGTACTGCATTTGCGTTACAATGCATAAAACCTTGTCTTGTGTGCAAAAACTAGGATAATTATAGAATTTGATATGCAATTCCGGTCGATATATTTAGAGTTTGATGAAATAGAGGCCATACTCTAAAATATGATAATCACTTGTTAGTAGATTAGATAAATGGAAAAAATAAATTAGAGAAAAATAGAAGAAGAGATTATTCTTTTTAAAGTGCAATTAACCATATTCCCTTAAAGAATTATTCCATGTAACCATTGCGCGATATTACTTGGTTTTACTCATCATTCGTCCTTTGCTTGATCTTAATTTTCACAAGTTCAGACAATTCAGTTTTTGTTCGATTTAATGCTGAAAACTTGAACTTGACTATTTTCTCTATTGCGGGTTTAGTTTAATATTGAGTTTTTACCTAACGATTGTACCTTTTTATTTATTTATTTATCTATTACGTGGGTTGGTTGTTGGCATGGAAGTTCATGTACCACTAGTCCAGGAGATTTTTGGCCTGCGGAAGAAAGCTATTAAGCTGAAGCTAGTTCGATCTATCAATGTTGAATCGACTTGGATTCGATCTAAGGCTTTTCCGTCCGCCCCCCTTACTTGTGAGGAGTGAGGGGGTATATATATTATATAGGCATGATTAGAGGGGCTTAAAGGTAGTTTTGGGCTCAGTATCGAATTGAGGTAATTCGATACTTTTTCAGTATCGAATTGTGCAAATTCGATACTGACCTACCCAACTCTACTATTTTGAGCATAACTTTCTCTTTGCACCTCTGGATTGCATTCCGCTTGTTGCGTTGGAACCTATACTCATATGGCTTTTCAATGACATATTACTCAATGTCTAATTCGCTATATAGATATAATGGTGAACCAAATACGGCTAAGGTAGCTTTACCTTTAAGCCTTCTCGACACTTATCGGTCAGTTTCGCGCCATTGTGGCTTCTTCTTGACATGAAACATTATGTCACACCATTTAGTCCCCCAGTTTGGAGTGTGATTTTGGAACATAAGCATACTTCAAACTATAATGAAGTGCTTGAGTCATTTCACCTCAGTTTTGGGGTGATTAATGTCATTATGCACCAGTGTAGCCTACCGAATAAGCCCGTATCAAAATTGTAGGCGGACTTTCGTGGAAATTAGTTCTATTGTTAGCTGAGAGTTGTTGGAATCTGTTTTTGCAATGCGATAATGCTAATATTTCTTCTGAATTAATAAGAATCTCGTTTGGTCGTGCACGTGAATTTGATATTTCTGCTCATACTGATTGGTATCGATCTCCATTCTAATGGTTTTCGTAGTCCATGTGTTCTTTTGTTTGCCATAAGTTGAGAAGCTCCAACTGTCGTGCATCTTAAAGCTTAAGCCTCACAGTGTTATTCTCCATTTTGAAATTGATACTCGTTCTCTTGTTTGTAATATTGTTATAAGATGCAAACGTCTTTAGTTGCATAGTTTTGTCCTTTTGTCCAGAATGCTTCTGCAAGAAATAAAAGTGATTGTTGCTAATGGCAGCAAAAACAAGGCTAATACAATAAATTACACTTGGGCGTAAATGATGGCCGCAAGACGAAGGTTATATTTTGGTCTTATTTCGTCTAGGTTACAATACACCGAGAAATCGATACATAGGGCCCGGCTTAACCAAAATAATGCTATTCTATTACAATGAACGGAATAGCTTGGTCGAGAATACCTATTACATATAAAGAGGTATAAGATAACGGGAAAAATCCCTAAATGGCCAAGTTGAGGGAACAGTCCAACGGGACAGATTCGATGCTCTTTCATTGTCGCATTGGGGGCATTAGATACTTATGATTTTGGACTGAACTTGGGATCGTGCCAAGCTGCCTTCGTATCCCATTGAGGGAATCAAGATGAACGTAGTTTATTTATCTCTAAGGGTCCGTGATAGGTCGAATCCGTGTTGTTTGATCCATGCTAAGTCAAATCTGATGATGATCGAATCGAGTGGATTCGATACATGATATCTCGAATTGGCCTATATCGAATCTAGAGTGTATCGAATTGATGGAGTTCGATCTAGGCTGTATCGAATCAGGTATGTTCGATGTAGATAGTGTTGAGTGATTCGGCATCGAATCTGGTCCTTCGATCTATAAGTGTATCGAATTAGGGCCTTCGATCTAAGTATGTGTGTGGTTGCTGTATATCGAATTGGCCTGCTTCGATGTTAGGCTGAGTATCGAATGCAGAGGCTTCGATCGAGTGCTGTATCGAATGCTTCAGATTCGATGTTGAGTAAGTTGGAGATAGTCTCGAATGCGTCTCGAGAATCTCGGAGGACGAGGTATTTATAACCCCGTTCCGCGGCCCCCAGTGGTAGTTGAGGAAAGTGTATCGAATTAGGATGATTCGATCTACTCCTTAGATCGAATCACGTCCGTTCGATGCTCGTCCAGTATCGAATTTTTCCTGTTCGATGTACTATTTCAGTGGGCCTTTCTCCTTGGGCCGTCCCAATATTGGTATTGGGCCATTCCTAAAATACCCCCATCATATAGTCCCCCCAAGTTTGGGAGACGGTGTCAATTAGATAGCGGGTGGCAAACTAAATTTTTTTTATTTTAATTTGTCGTTTTCCGATTGCGATTTTGATAATGTTGAAAATCATGCCCCCGATTGGGAGGTGTTCTCGAACAGAGATCGGGTTCTAAGCTTTGAAGATCTGATTTCGTTATGTTGAAAATCATGCCCCCGATTAGGATGTAGGGTCTGAAAGGCGTGGATCCCAAGCATACTGCCTCAGATCTATCGAGTCGGGCTTTAAATCATGCTCGGAACCTCTATTTTTATTTGCGTTTGTTATGACAGATAATTAATGTGTATCCTTTTTTAATGTTGGTGATGCGATCGAATAAGTTTCGTTCGATCTTGCGATGGTTTGCTTGCTTGTTTAGCTCGTTTCGCTGCCTTTTCTTTCAAATGTTGTTATCGCATTTTACTTTATTTTGACAATTCGAACGCCATCCCACACTTGTGGAGGGTTGTATGTTTTCTCTTTAGTCAATCGCTGTGCATGGTCACTATGTCTTCCCAG
The DNA here is from genome assembly GCA_948329865.1 of Linaria vulgaris. NCBI lineage: Eukaryota > Viridiplantae > Streptophyta > Magnoliopsida > Lamiales > Plantaginaceae > Linaria > Linaria vulgaris. The sequence goes on along the minus strand of OX415249.1, from coordinate 4,217,641 downwards.
CGTATGTATTCGGACAGAGTGTCCGTCCGTTTTTCATTTTTCGGGATTTGCGGTATTCACTTGCCACTTTGGACAAAGTGTCCGTCCCTTTTTTATTTTTTGGGAATTGCGGTATTCACTCGCCATTTTGGATAGAGTGTCTGTCTCTTTTTTATTTCATGGAATTGCGATTAGCACTTGCCGTTTTAGGCGAAGTGTCCATCTCTTTGGAGCTTTATAACTTTTGCTTTGAGCTGAATTCCCGCATACCAGTACTTATTTTATCATCCTCACTTGCGCAACATGAACATGTGTAGTGCGTTGGTGATCTTTTGTTTGTCTCTTGAACGATATGTGAAATCTCAATTTTGTGCAACTTCGTACATGTCAAGTATTTTTGTTTCTCGACGATGGAGTAAATGTATATTAGCCTTTTTGCGGCGACTTGGTCGCTCAGAAGTTTATCCGCTTTGGTTCATAGTTTGCTCGATTCTTTTTATCGGTCTGGTGCATACCCTTTTTGGCATCTTAGGAGCCAATGGACTGATTAGCCACAAGCCGCAAATCTGAGAAGACTACTAGGCGCTCTACTCTTAAGGAGCTCTCCATTGAGTTATTCGCATAATACGATTTCGCAGGTACTTCTGGAGTCAAATGTTGTTGACTTTGAAAGGTAGATGGTTTAGACAACACATGGTTCTGCCGTGAAGCGCCTCGACTGAGCGAGAGGTCATCTTGACGAAGGCCTTCGATTTGCCTTTATCCGGGTTGGATACGGTGAAAAGAGGCAAAACTGTGCCAAGACGTGAATCATAAGGCCCTGGCATAAATATCTATTATGCAATTTCAATTTTGGACTATTCGGAATTGTGTCGCTCCTGTTTGAATATTTTGCTGCATCTTGTTCAATGATTGCTCGCGTTTTGCTTATGGCACTTTGTGCTGTTACATGTTATTGCTCTTCGACGTTTATGGCTAATTCGACGAATGGATATCTGAACCTTTTGAGGTGATAATCCTTTTGTAGTAGTCTAAATATGATTTTCATCGTACCAAGCTGGGTAGTTGCCCTTGCTGCTGTTGTGGACACGTTCTCATTGTATTGTGATTATTAGATGTTCATCGTGTTGTTTTGGGCAGATTTGCATCATACCATGCTGGGTAGATGTAACTGATTTGCCATGTGAAGTCTATTGCCATATCCAGCCTTTCAGGCATATAGATATGTTGTTTGCATCATGCTTTTGCCAACGGATGTCTATCCTTTGTGATTTTTGGTTTGTTTCTGACCACGTTGGGCCGATGTCCATTTCCAATATATTTCATATTTTCATCTGACCGCTTCGGGCCAATATTTTGTTTTTGAGATTTTAGGTTTGCATCTTATCTTGTCGGGTTGATGTTCTTGTTGCCGCTTTGGACAAGTTTGCTTCGTACCGCTTCAGGTAGGTTTGCATCGTGCCACTTCGTGTGGACGTTCTTGGTGCCGCTTTACACAAGTTTGTTTCGTACCGCTTCAGGTAGGTTTGCATCGTGCCGCTTCGTGTGGACGTTCTTGGTGCTGCTTTGGACAAGTTTACTTCGTACCGCTTCGGGCAGACGTTTAGGTGCCGCTTTGGACACATTTGTCGTATCGCTTTGCGTAGACGTTTGGCTGCCGCTTTGGACACATTCGTCGTACCGCTTTGAGTAGACGTTTGGCTGCCGCTTTGGGCACATTCGTCATACCGCTTTGGGTAGACGTTTGGCTGCCGCTTTGGACACATTCATCGTACCGCTTTGGGTAGACGTTTGACTGCCGCTTTGGGCACATTCGTCGTACCGCTTTGGGTAGACGTTTGGCTGCTGCTTTGGGCACATTCGTCGTACCACTTTGGGTAGACGTTTGGCTGCCGCTTTGGGGTAAGATTCTTCGATACCTCATATGGGTAAGATTCTTCGATACAAGGGTAAGTTTCTTTGATACCTCATACGGGTAAGACTCTTTGATACCTAATAGGGGTAAGACTCTTCGATACCTCATACGAGTAAGACTCTTCGATACCTCATAAGGGTAAGTCTCTTTGATACCTCATACGAGTAAGACTCTTCGATACCTCATAGGGGTAAGACTCTTTGATACCTCATACGGGTAAGACTCTTCGATACCTCATATGGGTAAGTTTCTTCGATACCTCATACGGGTAAGTTTCTTCGATAACTGATACGGGTAAGTTTCTTCGATACCTCATACGAGTAAGACTCTTCGATACCTCATAGGGGTAAGACTCTTCGATACCTCATACGGGTAAGACTCTTCGATACCTTATACGGGTAAGTTTCTTCGATACCTCATACGGGTAAGTTTCTTCGATACCTCATACGGGTAAGACTTTTCGATACCTCATAGGGGTAAGACTCTTCGATACCTCATACGGGTAAGACTCTTCGATACCTCATACGGGTAAGACTCTTCGATACCTCATACGGGTAAGTTTCTTCGATACCTCATACGGGTAAGACAAATCATGCCACTATTCGTAGTGTAGTTGTTTGTCCCTGCAGAAGAAGCTCTTCTCAGTCGTTGCCTGTAATAAGATAAGGTACTCACTTTCTTAGAAATCTGTCAGTATTTAAACAGAAATGAAAATGTTTAACGTATATGATTGGGATCGAAGACTCCCTAATCTTTCTTCCGATGATGTAGGTTTCCTTGGTTGTATCATGGATTTGATTATTGCTCTTAGCACCACTCCTTGTTTGCTTGGGACCGAATTCCATATGGTCAACTCCGTAGTTGTTTCCTCACCTTGATATAACTACCAGGACTCTTCACTGTTCTTTCCCCGTAGGGCCATTCCCTTTCTTTGCCATTTTACCTAAACAGACTCTTCAAAGTAAGCGGAATGGTGTTCCCACAGATGGCACCAATATTTTGGTCTTATTTCGTCTAGGTTACAATACACTGAGAAATCGATACAATAGGGTCCGACTTAACCAAAATAATGCTATTCTATTACAATGAACAGACTAGCTTGGTCCGGAACACCTATTACATATAAAGAGGTATAAGATAATGGGAAAAATCCCTAAATGGCCAAGTTGAGGGAACAGTCGAATGTGACAGATTCGATGCTCATTGATTGTCGAATTGGGGGTGTTAGATACTTATGATTTCAGATTAAACTTGGGATCGTGCCAAGCTGCCTACGTATCCCATTGAGGAAATCAAGCCGAACGTAGTTCATTTATCTCTAAGGGTCCGCGATAGGTCGAATCCGTGTTGTTCGATCCATGCTAAGTCAAATCTAATGATGATCGAATTGAGTGGAATCGATACAGGATATCTCGAATTGGCCTATATCGAATCTAGAGTGTATCGAATTGATGGAGTTCGATCTAGGCTGTATCGAATCAGGTATGTTCGATATAGATAGTGTTAAGTGATTCAGCATCGAATCTGGGTCCTTCGATCTATAAGTGTATCGAATTAGGGTCTTCGATCTAAGTATGTGTGTGGTTGCTGTGTATCGAATTAGCATGCTTCGATGTTAGGCTGAGTATCGAATGCAGAGGCTTCGATCGAGTGTTGTATTGAATGCTTCAGATTCGATGTTGAGTAAGTTGGAGATAGTCTCGAATGCGTCTCGAGAATCTCAGAGGACGGGGTATTTATAACCCCGTTCAATGGGCCCAGTGGTAGTTGGGAAAAGTGCATCGAATTGGGATGATTTGATCTACTCCTTAGATCGAATCGCGTCCGTTCGATGCTCGTCCAGTATCGAATTTCTCCTATTCGATGTACTATTTCAGTGGGCCTTTCTCCTTGGGCCAGCCCAATATTGGTATTGGGCCATTCCTAAAATACCCCCATCAGGTTAGAACGGTGCATAAGCTTTTCTAACATTCTTTGTACAATGAAAGTGTTGATACATATACTTGTGAATAAATTATGTAATTTTACGCTTTGTACACCACGTATTTGAAGTTGAATTAGTAACTATAGTTTCTTTATATCCTTCGTTTAATTTTATCCTCGCATTTTTTGTCGTAACTCAATTTATCATTACGCCGAACAAATATCTCACCAAATAGTTTGGAATTTCTCGGGGATGCTGTGATCTCAGACACATCTAAAAGTCCCTAGCAAACATTTCCTTTTGGCTAGTTGGACTGATTATTAGTGATAGTTACATCCACACCTTATAGAGACGCCCCATTATTTGAAGTTTAATTTCCAAAACATACATTGTAAGTTAAGGTGCTTTGGTAACTATTCAAACTTTAAAGGAGGAGAGAGTTTTGGAAGATTGATGTGATCCCAATGCATAAACTGGCAATATTTGAATTATTTTACACGAAATAGCAAGAGAATATTGACTTGGAATTCTAGTGAACTGGTAAATAAAAACTAAACCCTTCATAGGGGCAGTGGTGGTGAACAACTTATTTCTCAACCTTTTCGAACATTAGGAATTTAAGTCCCTGATCCATGACTTTTCAAAGAATTCTTCATAGGGACACCGATGGTGAAAGACTGGTTTGTCAATCTTTTCGAGCTTGTTTCTATTGGAGCAAGCCATTGAAGATTTTATGGTTGTAGGAACTTAGTTCTGGTCTTTCCTAGCTTCCTCACAATTTCCTTCATGCTAATTCTATCAGAGGGAGAAATTGCTAAACATTCCATTGCCAAAGGCAGAACCGACGACACACATTGTACCTTAGCAGTGAATTGCTCGTCTTGTTTGACTAATAAGTTGTTGTTAACAACTTCATGAATCGTATTTTGATGTAAAGATTGGCTCACCCAACTCTTCAAGGTCATTTCCTCGTTGAACATTTCATCAGTCAGCCTTTTCCTTGTAAACATTTCGAGAAGCATTATACCAAAGCTGAAGACCTCACCGCTGGTTGATACTATTCCTTGAGTTCCATATTCTAACTCGTAGAGTGAAAAGAGTATGTTTTAATCTAAACTCAAACAAAGCGTATGAAAATATACATGGTGCCATATATCCAATTGTTGCGAGGGTTCTTGTTTGAACCATTAACTCCCCTTTACCAAAGAGTTTGGCGTGCTAAAATCGCTAACATATGTAGTCATGTCTTTATTTAACAGGACATTACTCGGCTTCAGATCACAATGAACAATAGGGAAAGTATGGCCAAGGTGCAGATATTCTAGAGCTAATGCAACATCTACCGCAATACCCAGTCTTTGTAACATATCTAGGCAATGTTCGTCTGAGTGTAACCATTTCTCCAAACTCCCATTAGGCATGTACTCCAAGACCAGAGCTTTGAAATCTCCATTAGTACAACAACCAATGATCTTAACCAAGTTTATGTGGCGAATGTTTCTTACCACTTCAACTTCGATATTAAAACTCTTGTTTACTCTTTCTGACTGCGTGTTAAAGACTTTTACTGCAACGATCATTCCATCAGATAATGTACCTTTGAATACTGAACCGAAACTTCTCTTCCCAAGTATGTTGCTCTCACTAAAGTTTTTTGTTGCCCGTAGGAGTTCGAAATAAGAACTTTTTGTCCATGAAGGAAGTAATCCAACTTCGCTGTTGTGTACCTCCGGACTCGGTTTCTGTTGTCCCACTAGCTAAACTAACATAACGACCACGATGATAGCTGTCACACAAGAGGTTATAATATATTTCCAGAGTGAGCGAACATGTTTCAAACTTGTTTTGTCACACGGTGGAACTTGCAGATTGGGTGCACCACAAAGACCAAGATTCTTGAGAAACGATTGTGCTTTGAAGTTGGAAAATTTTCTTCCTGTGGGAATCGGTCCTTCTAGAGCGTTGTAAGACACATTAAAGTATTGCATAAATTTGAGCCCCTGTAAAGACTTTGGTATAACTCCAGAAAAGTTATTAAACGAAAGATCCAAGGTTTCCAAGCCATTCAGGATCCCCAAAGACTGAAGAATAGATCCTTGAAACGTGTTGTGCAACAAAGATAAATAAATTAATGATGGCAAAGCATCAATAGATCTCGGGACATCACCTGAAAATTGATTCCGTGATAAGTCTAGTTGTATGATAGCTCATAGGCTCCTTACCTCAGATGACAGAGTGCTATTAAACTTGTTTGAGGACAAATTTAGGTTCAAAAGTCCATCCAGTTTCCACAAATCAGAAGGTATGTAAGATTCTAAACTGCTCGAATCTAAGTAAAGTCCTCTCAATGATTTGATTTCACCAAAGCATGCAGGAATCAATCCGTGGAACGTATTGCTACTGAAGTATATTTCTCCCAGGTTGACTAGTTGGCAAAGATCATTGGGAATGTATCATTCGAGCTTATTATGGTCAAGATAGATACGCTCGAGTTTGTGTAATTTCCCTACTGTTCTTGGGATTAATTCTGTTACCATATTGTCATTGAAATATAAATCTCGCATATTGGTCAGGTTTCCAATCTCCACCAGAATAGGCACTCTAAGTCTATTGCTTGTTGCTCTAAAGACCTCTAGAGAATTAGAGAGATTTCCTATTGAAGCTGGGAGAATACCGTCTAGCTGATTTATTGAAACTTCTAAATTTTCCAAATCTCGACAATTTGTTAAAGACGAAAAAAAACTGAGATCCCCAGTTAAGTGATTCCCCCCAAGTAGAAGGACCCGTAAGAGTCTCAAGTTACCGAGGTTTGGTATTGAGCCAGTAAAAGAGTTCGTGGCCATGTCTAATTTTGTAAGCTTAGAAGCATTGGCTATAGAACTTGGAATTACTCCACTGAGTTTGTTCTCGCCCAAATAAAGGTCTGTAAGTTTCGAAAGTGAAAGCCCCCTAGTTGAAGGAAGCTATCCACTGAAGTGATTGGCTGAAAGCTCCATCATAATCGGTGTTGATATGTTGAAGATGGAAGGCGGGATGGTGCCTGATAAACCATTGCCACGAACAGTAATGTACACAAGATTAAGACTTCCAAGCTCAGATGGTAACTTACCTGTTAATATGTAAGGACTGTCAGATGGTAACCATTGCCATTGAATATTTGAACAACAAGAGATTTCATTAAGTAATATTCATTCTGTTTGGTGGCAGTGCCTGGAAAGCTTATAACGTTAGAAGCCATAAAGGCATACCTGTGAATTTGTTCATGTTTATATATAATTGCTCCAAACTCGTCAAATTCCTAATGTCCTTTGGTATGCTTCCTGCGAAATTGTTATCCGACACCCAAATCCTTATAAGATTTTTGCATTGTACAAGTTTTTCTAGGATTCTGCCAGTGATTCAAAATCCAAAGCTTCAAGATTTGGAAGATTATTATACACTCCAGCTGTAAGATTTCCAGATAGACTGTTGTTGGAAAAGTCGATGTATTTTAGAGAAGACATGTTGAAGATAAAAGATGGAATTTGACCAGTCAGAGAGATTCCTCGTACTAGGGGTGGGTAATAGAACCCGAAATTCGGGTACCCTACCCTAAACGAGCGGGTATTACCCGAATTTCGGGTTTTTCTACCCGAACCGTACCCAAAAATTCGGGTACCCTAACCGATTAGGGTATTTCGGGTAGGGTTTCGGGTAGGGTGTTTAAAATATTAGGGTACCCGAATACCCGAATATAATATTATACATTTTTTTCACCTTTTTTCTTTTTTTACTTTTTCTTTCTCTAACCAAAGGCTACCCCTTTTTTCTTTTTCTCTCTCTTTCTTTTCTTTCTCTTTCCCGAGCAGCACACTGTCTCACTATTCCCTTTTTATTTCTTTCACAATTCACAGTTCAAAGTTCAAACACACACACACACTGCGACACACACACACACACACACGCACTCTTGTTTTTTCTTCAAACACACACACACACACCAGCGACCGCGGCGGCGACTAATTCCGACTCCGGCAAGACGACGACCATCTCCGACTCAAGCTACGCACGCACGTGACCATCTCCGACCACCACCTTCTCTCTCGCACCGATCGACAACGCCAGCTCTCACCAATCGACGCCCTCTCTCTCGCACCGACGCGATTTTTTTTTATTGAGACTAGAAATCCAACCGGCGGTACGAATCTCCCGCTCTCTCTCCCTCTCAACCGACGTCCACGCTCTCTCTCGCCCTCTCAACAACCGCGCCGCCGCGGCAGCGGCGACTATCCCTCTCCCTCTCAAACAATAACGAAAACAAAGAATAACGAAAAAAAATTCCCTGTTTTCAATTCGAAAACAGGGATTTTAAAAAAAATCCCCTGTTTTCGAATTGAAAACACGGGAAAAACTCCCTGTTTTCCATTTCCAGTGGCCTTTTTTGGCCACTGGAAATTATTCGGGTACCCCAAACCCGAAGTTTGGGGTACCCGAAATATAGGGTACCCGAATCCGATCGGGTACCCCATATTTAGTTAGGGTATCGGGTAGGGGTTTTACCCTACCCGAAAATACGGGTACCCTACCCGAAAAATCGGGTACCCTAACCGAATCTTCGATTACCCACCCCTACCTCGTACGCTAATGCTTCTAAACGTGAGAGATTATGCAGCTCCGATGGGATTCCTCCTGACAAAGGTGGTAATTAAGGTCAAAAAACATTCTCAAGTTTCCTATGGTCTTGCTGCGACACGTAGTTTCCTATGAAAATCGATGGTTATAATAAGAAAGCTCAATCTTATGAGAATGACTTTTGATAAGAAGGTAGAACATTATCTAAGCCAAAGTCATAAAAAAATTGCAATAATCTCATCTTACTATTCGGAAAGAAGAAACACACACGTACCCTAAAATTTGTTCGTCCCTAAATACAAAGTACGAAGCTTTGTCAACCTCCCAATAACACTTGGTATGCTTCCACTGAAAAGATTATGCAATAATGACATATGTTGAAGCTGGCTACAATTGTAGATATTTGACTGTATGCTTCCATCGATTTGATTATAGGAGAGATAAAGTTCATTGATCCTTTGAATATTATTGCACATATCCATCGGCAAACTACCCGACAGTCTGTTAGAAGTGAGATTAAGAACTCCAATGAAAGACATTTTGAAGATCCAGTGTGGAAGTGAACCCGTGATCTAGTTATTCGACACGTATAATGTATGCAACGAAGAAAGATTTCCAATCTCTTGTGGGATCTTTCCTGGAGAGAAATTGTTATGGTTCAGATGAACGTGTTCGAGTTGAGGTAGCATTCTTAACCACGATGGTATCTCTCCAGTAAATGAATTGAACCCCACGTCTATCACTAACAGGCGGCGCAAATGGAAGAGTTCATAAGGTATGATTTCTGTGAGATTGTTGGAGCTGGATATATCTAATGAAGTGAGATATGTCAAGTTGCCAAGAGTCGGAGCAACGGTTCCTTCAAATTCGAAGTTTGAAAAGTTTAAGGATGTTACTCTATGAGAATTTGTTGTGTTGCTGCAATAAACACCAATCCAGTTGCAAATGGAAGTGTTTGTGGTCCAGATTATGGACAAGATTTGGAAAGGGTCTGAAGTGATTCCATTTCTGAAGGCAGTGCATCTTGATCTGTTGTTGTGGAGTTTGAAATTGCTGAGGATTTTGTTATAAATCCTCTACTCTTCCACTCTCTTAATTCTCTCTTTCCGCTCCTCTCTCTATTGGAATTCTTCTTTCCGATGACTTCTCTGGCGTCCTCCTCCACTAACGCCTCTGTTACTGTCAAAAAATCCTAGCGAAGACTCCTCTTCGATGTACTTCCTCCGATCTAACGATTACACTAGATCCTCCATTATCGGTGAAAAACTCAATGGCTCCAATTATCTCTCGTGGTGTAAGGGCATTGAAATCACCTTCAATATCAAGAACAAAGCTCGTTTCATCGATGGTAGCCTTACGATTCCCCCTGCTAGTGATCCTGTTGAGCGTACCTACTGGATCCGAGCGAACAACCTCGTTCTCTCCTGGATCCTGAATTCGGTTATTTCGGAGATCCACCGGACACTCCTCACATACACTTCTGCCTGTGCCGTTTGGAATGAACTCCGCATGCGTTACGCCAGAACCGACGGATCTAGGGTTTTCCATCTCCGCCGCTCTCTTGCCACCATCTCCCAAGGTAATCAGTCCATCACCGCCTTCTACAATGACTTTCGTACCCTATGGGATGAATACATTGGTCAGCGTCCCCTTGTTACTTGCACATGTAGTTTGTGCGTCTGTGACATTCATAAGAACATGATTGCTGTTCCAAAATCTAATTGCGTCTTAAGTTTTCTTGTTGGTTTAAACGACACCTACTCTACCCTACGTAGTCAAATTCTGCTGATCACCCCTCTCCCCTCTCTTTCACAAGTTTACTCCATGCTAATGCAAGGAGAACATCAACGTTCTCTCCAAATTTCTGTTGGTTCTTCCTCTGATCCGTTAGCCATGTTTACACGCTCTACTAACCTACCCCCAAATCCTCGTCCCACTACATACCAAAATCCCACTACTTCCCGTTTTAATAAGGGTTCTGTCCCCAAATCCAAAAAGAAAATTCGGTGTACTCATTGTGGTTTTGATGGTCACTCTGTTGATACCTGTTTCCAACTCATTGGCTATCCCCCGGGTTGGGATGGTCCAAGGGGTAGACGCCAGGCTCCTGCTCCTACTTATTCTGCTGCATCCTCTACTACTATGCCAGAAGTCTCCCCTCAGCCCAACACCATGCCCGCCCCAATGGATTTTTCAACGAAGGCTCTCTTTGAGCAGTTTTTTGCTTTCACTAAGGGCCACCATCATTCCTCTGCCCCCTCACAGCAGCCCTCTATCCCTCACCAGACTGCCACTGTTACATCACTCAGTGGTATTCTCTCTCACTCTCCCACTTTTTTTTCTGCTTCTATGTCCAATGCTTGGATTTTAGATACAGGGGCCACATATCACATGGTTTGTGACCCCCATTATTTTACCTCTGCCATTTCTGTTTTTTGTACCAATTAGCCTGCCAAATAAACTTGTGACTTTAGCCACTGCTATTGCTGACATCAGACTTAATGAATTTTTGGTTTTGAAAAATGCTTTGTTTGTCCCAGGTTTTATTTATAATCTGATCTCTGTTTCTAAATTAGCCAGCACTACGAACATCTCCCTCCATTTTTGGTCCTTCTTATGTGTTCTGCAGAACACAATAATAAGGAAGATGATTGGTTTTGCTAAGGCTGACAAAGGGCTTTATCAACTGGATTTCAAGAATTTTTCAACCATATCTTGCAACTCTAATGTTTTTGCTTCTAAAATTGTTTCTGATGTCCAGTTATGGCACTTAAGGCTTGGTAACCCCTCTCTACATAAACTCTCTGTTGTTAAACAATTTTCTACTTTGTCTTTTGAAAAAGAGCATTTACGGTCTAAAGCAGGCTTCTCGCCAATGGTTTTTTAAACTCACTCAGTCCTTACTCTCTATCGGCTATACTCAAACTGTCTCTGATAGTTCTTTATTTGTTAAAAAGTCTCATGGTTCCTTCACTGCCCTTTGTGTGTAGATGACATCATTTTAACTGGCAATAGTTTGCATGAAATTGAGTTTCTCAAGCATCATTTACATTCTGCATTTACCATTAAGGACCTTGGTCCACTCAAGTATATTTTAGGCATTGAGGTCGCATGCACACATAAACACATTTTCATATGACAAAGAAAATATGCCCTGGACATCCTTACGGATTCAGGGTACATTGGCTGCAAGCCTACCACTACTCCGATGGATATTTCCACTGAATTACGTGTTTTCGATGATCCTCTTTTACCTAATGCTACTGGTTATCGCCGTTTAGTTGGCCGCCTTTTATATTTGACTATCACGCGTCCTAATTTAGCATTTAACATTTAGTGTCTGTCCCAACATATGTCTAACCCCAATGCTTCTCATCTTGCCGCTGCACATCGCGTTTTGTGTTTTATTAAGTCCAGTCCTGGCAAAGGTCTTTTTTATTCGGCCCAATCCATTCCTAACTTGACTTCTTTTTGTGATAGCGATTGGACCGGTTGCCCAGATACCCGCAAGAGTGTAACGGGCTTTGCTGTTTATCTTGGGAAATCCCTTGTTTCCTGGAAATCCAAGAAGCAACCGACCGTTAGTCGGTCGTCCACGGAAGCCGAATACCGCGCGGTTGCGTCCACTACTTGCGAGATCTTATGGCTTCAATAGCTTCTGCGTGATTTATCCATCAACTCGTCTAAGACGCCTCTCCTCTTTACCGATAATCGGAGTGCCGTTTGCATTGCGACAAATCCGGTTCACCACGAGCGAACGAAGCACATTTAAATTGATTGTCAATTCGTCCGTGAAAAAGTCAACTCGGGCCTGGTCAAGATTGTCCATATCAGTAATAATTAACAAGTCGCGGACATTTTAACGAAGCCCCTATCTCTTCTCCCTTTCACTACGATGAGCTCCAAGATGGGCATCATCGATATTCATGCCCCTCTTGAGGGGGAGGGGGGGGGGGGGGGGGGTCTCAAATATAGTCTTTTGGACCTTTTATGAAATATTTTCTTTGGGTCTTTTATGTAATATTTCCTTATTTTGTTAATTAGTTATTCTTTGGGCCGATTCCCTTATATGGGCTCTAGTTTCGGCCCCATTCCCTTTACTATGTAAACTATATAACATACATTGTAATATTTTTAATTTTTAGTTAATGCATTCTAATCGTTTCACTAAACCCTAGTTTCATCAAATATAGTCTTTTGGGCCTTTTATGAAATATTTTCTTTGGGCTTTTTATGTAATATTTTCTTATTTTGTTAATTAGTTATTCTTTGGGCCAATTCCCTTATATGGGCTCTAGTTTCGGCCCCATTCCCTTTTCTATGTAAAGTATATAACATACATTGTAATATTTTTAATTTTCAGTTAATGCATTCTAATCGTTTCACCAAACCCTAGTTTCTCTCTCTCTCATATCACCACCACCACAATTCCGCCGCACCACCTTGTTTCAACCAGCTTTCACAAATGATGTATAATAAAAGTATGGAGAAGAAAGAACATTTATCCATCACTATAATGAGTTCTTAAACTCAAGGTTTATCCCAAGTTTATATGGTAAGAACTAAGAAAACTGCTACATATATATAATAGGAGCTAATTAATATTAGTGCAGCGAGGTACAAGATATAAACAAGGGTTGATAGCAAATAACCCCCTTGTGTTATATGAAAGTGGCAAGAAACCCCCTTGTGAAACTAAAAGAGGCAAGAAACCCCCTCGTGTTCTACAACTCATAGCACACTGCCCCCTTGCAATTGAATCTTGTCCTTGTGCAACATGATAATTACATTTTTGACTTATAAAAATTAAAAATTGACCCCTGAAGTTTTAGAATTATCCTTTTCGAAACCTTAAACTTGGAAATAGTCCATAACGACCATATCAGGCCCAACATGCTTCCGTCCATCTAAATAAACTGTCAAATTAAAATAGTACTTCCTTTTGACCAAACTGCCGTCGGGTTTCCACCAGGTTTTACAGCTTCCTCAGCTAACCACTCGATCGCAACCGATGGTTCTGCAATGGCTCCTTCAACGACAACTAGCACAACCCTGGTTCGTTTCCTACTCCGGGTGTAAAAGCTCCTATCTTGATATCGACTAGATGTTTAAATAGGGAAACACTGTTTAAGCGAAAGCCAGAATTTTATTCATAAAAATAGAAACTTATTTATTACAACAACATAACCCTTATAGAGTAGAGTTACTTGTTTAGCTACTCATGGTAGCCTTGTTTCCTTCACACATACACTCGTATTTAAAAACATAATTGAAAACTTAATACAAACTAAGCTCAGAATATTTTTCTGATAGAATTTATTTAAGAGTAAGAAAACAGAGGAGGTTGTTCGATGTCTTCTGCTTCCTTCAGCTTGTGTATTTATAGAAGCCCACACTGATTTCAATTGCGGACTTCACTTCTTCTTTTTGGATTAATTCGTCATTGCATACGTTTTAATCCACTAGCTCTTCTTATCCCTTTGCCAATGGGAATCTGGTCCCTCCATTCGTTATCTTTAAGTGGAGGTGGTCTTTGTCAGCTTCACATGGCCTCTTTTGCTTTGTCAGAAAAGTTTGTCCTTTTCCCAGCACGAGGCATTTTTCCTGGTCTAGTGGAGCCCTCTCTGTCGTATTCCCATTTGTCTTTTTTTCATTGGGAATTCTTTGCCAAAAAGTGGTTCCTTCTGCTCAGGGCATTTTGGACAAATGTGATCTTTCCATTTTCCGGCGTGCATCATGTTACATAATTTCCGGTTGGTTTCTGAAGTGGCCGGAATCTCGTTTCTCCATAATTTCTGCCTTTTATTTTCGAAAATTGTCTCGGAAAAATGTGTAGTGGTACTTTTCATGGAATTTAGCATGAGTGATCCATTTTCAGTTTTTTGAATCGTTTTAAACAAATACTTGACTTTGTCCATCTCCGTTAGACAGACCCAAAGTCCCCAAGCTCTTCTTGTCGTGATATCGTCTTCAGATATCGGAGTAACTAAAAGTTGTCCTTCTGGTGGTGGCTTTATATAATCTAAAGCCTTCATGTATGGCCTTTGCAACTTGATCAGATGGAAGCTGGGATAAGAGCCTTTTCCGATAATTTCTGGAGCTGCTGAAATAAATTTCAGTTCCAGAGTTTCTCCTCTTCCGAGTGTATTATTATTCTTCCATGTATCATACACTCCCTTGTAAATCCATTCTGGTAATTTCGAGATTTCCAGAAACCCTGGTGATATTGTGAAGACTGAGGCTAAACAACCAAAGTCGAACCACTCTCGTACACTCTCCGGTTTTGCATCTGGTAGAGTCCAAACTCGTGGGTATTTTCCAAACCAATCGGCCAAGGATTTACCTGGGACAAGTCCCATTCTTGTGTATAACCTTTCCCATGTTCTTTCATATTCAATCAATGGAGATGGTTTAAGGTTATCATTCTGGATCTTAGACTTTTCCGTTCTTGGTCTAAGATTAAGCTCGTTGACTTCAACCTCTAATTTTATAGACTGATTTGATTCTTCAGATGTTTCCATCTTGAAATCTTTCTGGTTTTCAGAATCCTCTTCATAAGGATCTTCTTCTGTGTTTGGGTGAATCGTACTTGAATCCCCGACCTCGATTTTAACGTCCTGTGCTCGTAGTTCAGAGACAAGTTTTGGCTCTGAGGCATCTCGCATAATGGGGCCATAAAGACTATCCCATAACATGGTACTGCAAAGCATTGTGGCTTTCATTGCAGTCTAGACCTTATTAAGATCATTTTCTTGTAAATGTCCTGAAGCCTTAGCATTAATCGTATCAATTGTCTTGTTTAGTTCTTCAAGGCTGTCGCTGTGATGCCTCCATCTGGTGAGGATGTTGTTGGCTTCACTTGGCTCCATCTCGTGTTAAGAAATCTGCAAGAACATTTTCATGAGATTTAATAATTTCAACGTTAAAATCATAATATTGACATTCAACTTGCCATCTTAAAAGCCTAGCTTTCTCGGGTTTACTTTCTATTTTGTTTTTTAAGAAGGTTTTAACGCTTCTGTTGTCAATTTTTAGGATAAATTTCTTTGCGAGTAGAAACATGGGCCATTTTTTAAATGCGCTGCGAACTGCAAAGAACTCCTTCTCGTTGATGTGCCATCTTGCTGCATTATTGTCTGCAAATAATCTGCTGCAATATCTGCATGAGACTTCTCCTGTTGGTTCTATTTTCGTTAGAACGGCTGCCCACCAATGGTCACTAGCATCTGTGTATAGCACCAGATCGTCTTCATCGTTGGGTATCGCAAGTTTGGGCAGATTTTGACACAACTTCTTTAGTTGTTGGACTGCTCCCGTATGTTGTTCCGTCCATTTGAATTATGTGTCTTTTTTTAGCAGAGGACTAAACACTTTCCTGTAGCTTGCAAGGTTGTTAATAAACATTCCTGCAAAATTGACTAAACCCAAAAAACTTTGAAGTTGTTTAACCGTTTTGAGATTGTCAAGGCAATCATGCACCTTTTCCACCGAATGTGTTTGGAGTATGATACCTGATTCGTCAATCTCAATACCAATAAATTCAATTTTCTTGTTAGGATTATAGCATTCTTTTCGGATAGCACCAATCATTCTTTGTGGCAAACATCTGAGAATATTTCCAGGTGTTTAACATGCTCTTTGACATTCCTCGAGGCGATGAAGATATCATCGACATAAACAAACATGAAGCTAAAGCAGTCTTTGAAAAGATTATCCATCTTCCTTTGATATATCTGTGGTGCATTTGCCAAACCCATTGGCATAACATTCCGGATATAATGTCCCTGCGGTGTAGAGAAAGTTGTATACTTCTTGCTTTCTTCCTCCATCTTTATTTGATAAAAGCCTGATTTGCAATCGAACTTTGAGAAGACCTTTGCGTTTTGGACGCAGTTGATAAGGTGTTCTCGGCTCGGGATATAGTATCCATCGAATTCCAAGATTTTGTTGATCCCTTGGTAGTTGATCACTAATCTTGGTTTTCCTCTTTTGATTTCACTATGATTTCTAACTAGGAACCCGGGACTGCTATATGGCGAGACCCCTGGTGAGATTAGCTTAAGGTCAAGATGATCCTTAAGAATCTTCTGCATATCCTTTCGATCGTTCTGATTCAGCAGGATAGGCTTGTATCTAACAAACTCATTATCCTTTCCTTTTTGGACTTTTAAGGATGCTGTGAGCTCGTTCTTGTTCCACCATGCTAGAGGATCTTCTTCGTAGTTCCTCCGAATTTTTGCTTTGACATCTTCTATCGAAATCTGTTCCTCGTTAGTGATGTCTATGTGAGGACTTGGTTCTAAGCTGGCCTTCAGGATCTCAATTGATTCGTTTCTGATCCTTTTGGTTTTCTGGCCACCCAGGCTATCAATCCTAAGTTGTAGGATTGCCTTACCATATTTCCTATGATCCTTCATTTTTGGGTGTAGAAGTCTTCCTTCATCACCACGCTTGCTGCGGAATTGAATCGGCAGTTTGCGGTAGAATGCCGGCGTCAATCTTTGCACCAAGATCTTATGATCATAAGTGGTTGTGAGAATAAGACGTCTTGTTTCATTATCCTGCGTAAAACATTTGAACGTTTGCAGGAAATTGTTGCCGAGTAAGATATCGGCTCCGGTATCATGGAAATAGATTGGGGGCGTCTTGACTTTGTACCATGGGGTACTATTTGCTCATCTAATTAATATTTCTGCCTGTTGTATCCCTCGTTTGAAGATGATGATCTTCTTTGAGAAATCTCTGAATGCAATTGCTGGTAAATCTTCTCCAATTTCTCCGGGGAAAACTCCTGGTTTTGCTGTGCAAATCCCTGCTCTTGAGTCGATATATGCTGCAAAGTATTTGGCTCGATATTTCTTGTATAACATCCCAACCGAGATGTAAATTGAGAATGGATTGATGGTCATCGGAATCTGTATCTTTTTCTTTCCACCGTGAACTCCATCCCTTCTGGAATCCTTTCCCAAGGTTTGTGCTCCTCGAGAAATTCTATTCCAAGAACAAGTTGTTCTGGGCTCTTTCCTGCTCGTCCGTTGATAATGAAATCAATTCCACCTAGTTTCAGGTTTCCTTGATATCTTCCAACGAATGGCTGCTTAAGATAATACAAAGCATCACACGGAAATGTATTATCTTTTTGGGTAGTGTCGAAGATTACTTCGACTTCGCCCCATCCTCCTGGTCATTGGAGTTCTCCTCTAGTTGTGAACTTCTTTGGTTCGATCACAATTTCAACAATGGGCTTCTTTCCCCAGGTAAGACTGTGCATTCTATTTTCTTGGAAATAAATTCTTCTGGGTTCGAACCTTTGGCTCGTATCTTTGCCGAACACTGGTTGATCTCGGATGATCATATCCATTTCATGGATGTGAGGCAAATTGGAAATCTCTAGCCTGACTGCATGGGTAACCTTTTCAAAGATTTCTGGTATCTCAACGAACTCATTTCTTCGGAAAAGATCTGAATGATGAGTGTTGGAGAGCGGGTAGGAGATGCTGTATGTGATGGAGTAAGGCCTATTCCCTTCCTTCATCAATTCCTTGTGCATAAAGTCCTGATGTAGAGTAAGGATTCTGTTGAAATCTCGATCTGCTAGATTGTATGCAATCTTCGGATAAACGAATGTTGCCACCTTTCCAGCAAATAGATTTCCTGAAATTCCTCCAAGACAGTCATCTCGCAGGTTCTGGATTCTTCTGTCAAAGATGGCAATGTCAATTGGTGAATTGATTCCTTCTTTGAATGTTGCTTTGAGCAGAATTCTTATGGCTCCGATATGGATCCATGACATTTTCTGAGCAACTTCTGGCTTGAGTCTTCCCAGTTCCTCTTTTATCTCGTTCATAGGAACTAGCTGCATTTCCATCACATTACTCGTCAGCTCCATTGGGATCGCAATTTCTCCCGCTGTAACCTTGTATATGATGTGATGTTTTCTTTGCCTGAAGCTTAGCTGGGCTAAGGTTCTCTCCATTTTTCCGATAGTGAATCCATAGTAAACTCGCAATTTTGGATCTTCTCGCATAATTCCCATCAAGGCTTTGTGAGAAATGCTGGTTTGTGAGAAGAATCCCGACAAGTCTTCCTGCACCTCTTGACGGAAGATCTCCTCGTCTTCAGTTTGAGTCTGATTCTGATTCTGAAGACTCATCTTGTCCTTCATCTTCTTCATATATACTTTCGTCTGAAGGAATATCCTCAAACTGGTATACTTGGACTAGGTCCTGAAAGTAGACAGCTTCCTCGAATTCTGGTGTGGCTTCTCACTGTCTGGCTCCTCTCTTTTGGTTCTCCGGGCAATCCGTTGAGATGTGTCCTTTGGCGCCACACGTCCAACAGTTGCAATCTTTGAAACTTTCATTAGCATGTGTATGTGCTCTTCTGAAAGTCCTTCTTGTTGGTGGTCTGCTCGTGCTTCCTTGGCTGGCATACGTCCTTCCCCGGCTGGGGCCTGGTCTTTGCCCAGATTTGTAACTTCGGGCTTTTTGTTTCGACCAGAATCTCATTGGTTTCCAGGAAGATCTTCTAGAGAACCTGCTTTTCCTTTGTTCATAAGGGGTTATCCCTATGTTTCTTCTTCCGGTGTCTTTTTGGTGCACCAAAGACCGTTGGAATGTCATTGTCATCACAACAAAGACGGGCTGATTTATTGATTCTTTTCAGCCTCTTGAAATTCTTTTGAATTGCTGCCTTCTGGCACCATTCGCTCAGTTTGACTTTGAGAAAGGACATCCTTTGGGCAACTGTGTCTACCCCGATAGGTGTGTATTCTCGCAGTAACATTTCTCGCCACGGGCTTGGTATTTTGGCGAAAAATAAGAGGATTGTCGTGTCTTCATTCATTCGGCTCTTCCATCTGTACTCGGTGAACAATTTGATGTATAAGTCAACGCTACATATGTCATGTAGCTCTAAGCTATACAATGCTTGTTCATATCTTCTGACCTCCTCCTGGTCACCTCCTCCGGTTTGGGGATCAACAAAGTATCCTTCTCCGATGAAGTATATCTTGAACAGTCTCGCCATTCTGTCCACAATGTCTTTGAGGGCATCGCCGGATAGAACCCTACCTCTGATTTCTGGGGTAGCATGTTCCCATCCAATCTTGACTGATCCCGCGAGGCTCATTTGTAACATCATAATGAAACCTTCTTTGTCGAGTTCGAGCGTTGCTGCTGCAATTCTCATTGCCGATGCCCATTCATCGATCAGGGTCTCGCGATTCTTGAAATCCAAGATATCAAGATTGAGCATAAGCCCATACGGGTGTATCGGATCAAGTTGGGATCTCCCGTATGGTGTTCCATGAACATCTGGTCTCCTTGCTCTCGATCTGGCTGGTACAACTCTGTACATGGATCCCGCCACAAAGTCATACTGGTGCGGCATAGGTTCTTCTCGGATTGGCTCTTCTCGAATTGGCTCTGGATTTGGGATGGAAGATCCGACGCCTTCTGTAGCCGTTGACTGTCCCTGGGGAGGATCTTGTCTTGGCACAATTGCACTTTCATAACCTCGAACGTTTTCGAGGTTCAAACCCAAAAATGATTCTGCTAGATCTGAAAGATCTTGCAGATTTCCGAAGTTGAACTCGTCAAGCCTCAATCTGGACATGATCTCACGACGTGCTGGGCTTCCCCGTATCAGAGCTTCCACCCTCTCGTTTGTGGTCAACTTCTTCTCGACCTCGACTGCTTTACCCTTTTGATGTAATAAGGGTTCTCTTCCGAAAGAAGGTCGTAACCATCCTCCACGTCTCCTTTCAGATGGCCTTGGCATGGATTCCAAGTTCTTCATTCTTTGCTGGATATCTTGTATATTTTCCAAGATATCTTTCTGACGCCTAGACATGGTTTCAAGCTTATCTTGGAGTTCTTGAAGGTGCTCAGGCATATGGTATTGACGGTTACCATATGTTTGGACTGTTTTCTGGATTTTCCTGAGGTCCTGAGACAGCTTAGAGCCATCTGTCTCGAGCTCGTGAAAATTTGGCAAAGCCAGATTACTCATCTATTATTCTTCTCGTGAATTAATCTGGTAATTCTTGATAGCTCAGCCGTGAGGCCATTAACAACTACGAACTTAGCTCTAATGCCTGGGAGATTGTCTGGTCTTTGACTAGCTAGGTTTACTAACTTAGTCATCAAGAGTTGGAGCTCTTGTTCTAGGGTAATACCAGGCATCGTTTAGAGACTTAGTATTGAATTTTGCTTATTAGCCTTTTAAGGCTAATTTTTATCTGCTCGACTCTCTCAAGTCTAGCCTTCTTGATGGGGCAAGTTTTCCCTTGTTGTTCTAGGTCGCAACATAGAACCTCATGGTTTTCGATATGCGTTTCATGCATAGCAAGGCAGCTTGTTAAAGTATAGATAAAATACTTAATACTTGTGCATTTATTTCCTCTAAAAGAAAACTGGACTGGGGGAAACCAAATTTCGTCCATAACTGGATTATTCATGTATTAAATTACTCTACTCATAAGGGGATGAGCTATAATGAAATAATTTTCCATTTAAATAAATAAAAAAACTGGCTCTGATACCAATTTTACGATTTCGAAATGGATCTGGCAAAATAAAACTTTATTAGGTCAGAAATGTAATTTTTTAAAGTTAAAGACAAAAGTATCAAATGGCTTCAAAAGGTACTGGTTCAAAAGGAGTCCCACACTCATCTTTTGGCAAGTGTAGCTCACTTTCACAAGGAAGTGAGTATTTTGCTATGTTTTAAAGAACACTGTTTTTGTTTCTTTTTATTACACAGGGGGGTTTTCTGCTTATTTCGCAAAATACAGGGGCTTTGTTTCTTTTTATTACACAGGGAGGTTTTCTGCCTATTTCGCAAAACAAAGGGACTGCTTGCCAAAAACCTTATAAATAAAGTAGGGCATGAATACCAGTGACAGTGATGCGTTGTCTCAGTATCACGGAATTCTAAAATGAATTCCAACTACTAGGTAAGGATATGTGTGGTTTTCGGAGTGGTGGTGCATCTTAATTGACAACTTCAAACGACTACTTGTTAAATACCGATGTGGGATAAGGAAATTTGCTCTCGCACTCGGGGCCAGTTGTCCAATTCCATTATTTTGAGTAGTTGAATCTCAATTTATGTCCTATGGCCAGGGGTCTAGTAATGCATGCATAAGCTATTCTAATTTGCTGAACCTTGAAAGTTAGGTATCCAATTAACACAATACTATGATGTAGTAATATGCTTGTTTCTTTTAGGGGACCCATCCTAACGTGCATATATAATAGAGTATATATAGTTTACTCTAAGGTGACATTGACAAGTCTCAAGAGTCAAGATGTCCTATTCGGTCAGCATTGAAATCGTCAGGGAAGAAAAATAAAAATAAAACGGAACTTAGTTTTAGGTATTTCTTTTAGGCTTGTCTCCCAATTACTTGGGCTTTTAAAAACTTTAGTTTAAAACCAATTATGCCGTTGTACTACCTAGGAGTGGACAGTTCGGTTTAACCGAACCATTGGTTCGATTTTTGAATGAGGGGTCCGGTTTCGATTTTCTCTTAAAATAAACCATAAATCAAACCGTTTGACATGGTTTTGTTCGGTTTAAATTGCCATAGGTTTGGTTTTCTTGCACCGATTTCAGTTTTACTTTTTGCTTCTTAGTTTTTACAAAAGGCAAATGATATATACAGAGCTAAGTCCGATAACTTTGGCAAAAATGCCCGAAACACTGTTTGCTCGCCAAATCATAAAATCGCGTCTCAGGTGTCAAAGTCGCACTCCAACGTACACCTGGATTATTTTTTATTTAAAACCCGATTTACTTAAATACATTAAAAAACAATATTTAGAATTTTTGGCAAAAAGTATTAATTAAAACTTTTTGGAAGATATATGTCATTAGATGATATCTCAGGGGTGTAAAACATAAACTACAAATCACAACTTGAAAGAACTCTATTTAAAGCCAAATAATATCTATCATTTTACCTCTCTCATCATTCACTAGCTAACCACCAAACTAATTAGCTTCCACTCCATGGCGATGGAGAAACCTTTCTTCCCAACTCCACTTTTACTTCTAATATTATTCATTTCCACCCCAACACTTTCAGAAATTACAAATCCCACCACAAATCAAGACCAAGATTCACTTTTAGCCTTCAAATCAAGAATAACCTCGGACCCTTTACGAATCTTGTCCGAAAACTGGTCCACAAACACCTCAATTTGCAACTGGATTGGAGTTTATTGCAGCAACACGACAAACCTTCACAGAGTAACATCCTTAAACTTTTCGAATTTTAGATTTGAAGGCACTGTTGCGCCAAATCTTGCAAATTTAACGTTTTTAACTTCGTTGGACCTTAGTTTTAACGCTTTTACCGGTGAGATACCGTCGTGGTTGGGAAAGTTGAATGAACTTGAAAGCGTGCTTTTGAATAATAACAATTTTACTGGAAAGATTCCGCCTTTCGGGTCGAAGTTGAGGATTTTGCGCTTGCAGTATAATTTTCTTGGTGGGAATATTCCGGAAGAGATTGGGAATCTTTCTTTGTTGGAGATGTTGGATGTGAAGTATAACGAGATCACGGGTATTGAATTGTCGTCTCATTTTAAAACTTATGGTTATAATTAGTTTAAGTATTTACTAGCTACCTGGCGCACAAAACCGCATGCAACGTTTTCTTTAACATAAACAGTACTTTAATTTTAACGCATTTATACATTTAGAAATCATCAAAATAATAAAAAAGAATACATATTTTCGTAGGTATATTGTGCGTGCAGCGGTTTTTAAGCATAAAAAATACTTTGGTTTTAACGCATTTATATATTTAAAAATCATCAATAATAATAAAGAAATACATATTCTCTTAGGTATACTTAAAAACTAAAACGTGTAAATTATTATGTAAAAATTGTATCAATATGCTCAATTATCAAAGTTTGATTAGTTAAGTTGTATAAAGTCAAACATAATAAATTGTTGACATGTGTATAAATCTAAACTCAAATAAGAACCACTACAAGATTTGGGGGGCATCCGCAACCGCCCCCCCCAACCGCTCGGGCGGTCGCCATTAACGGCGACCGCAGAGCGACCGCCAGGCGGTCGCCACTGAGACGTGGCGACCGTTGGGCGGTTGCGAAGGTTCCTCGCAACCGCTGGGCGGTTGCGAGGGCTTCTTGCAACCGCTCGGCGGTTGCGAGATCACATAGCAACCGCCTGGCGGTTGCTGATACTGGATATCTGCAACCGCCAGGCGGTTGCAGATAATAGTCATACATGAATTTTTATTATTTTGGTTGATACGTTGTGGTACGTTGTTTCATCAATTGATAATTATCCTAATGATAGTTAAAACAAGCGAATTATAACTTTTATTGGAAAATCAAGCTTAAGGACAACATTAAAAACTAAGTGTGATGGTTAGTTATTGAATATAATATATAGATGTATCGTTGATAACTCGCTTAATCACATAATCTATTATTTTACTAACTTAATTACTAGTTTTGTAGTAATTTACTACTACTATTCATATGTAATAATGATATTTGAGTTCAATAAACACAAACACATCATGATACTTCCGAAAAATCACTAATTTCGAATATTCAGTTCTTGCAACCGCCAGGCGGTTGCAAGAGCTTCTCGCAACCGCTGGGCGGTTGCAAAGGCTTCTCGCAACCGCTGGGCGGTTGCGAGATCACATAGCAACCGCCTGGCGGTTGCTGATACTACCATTGGCAACCGCCTGGCGGTTGCTGATACTTCCATTGGCAACCGCCTGGCGGTTGCAGATAATAGTCATACATGAATTTTTATTATTTTGGATGATACGTTGTGGTACGTTGTTTCATGAGTTGATAATTACCTTGATGATAGTTAAAACAAGCGAAATTATAAGGTTTTATTGGAAAATCAAGCTTAGGGACAACATTAAAAACTAAGTGTGATGATTAGTTGTTGAACATAATATATAGATGTATCGTTGATAACTCGCCTAATCACATAATCTACTATTTTACTAACTTAATTACTAGTTTTGTAGTTATTTACTACTACTATTCATATGTAATAATGATATTTGAGTTCAATAAACACAAACACATCATGATACTTCCGAAAAATCACTAATTTCGAATATTCAGTTCTTGCAACCGCCAGGCGGTTGCAAGAGCTTCTCGCAACCGCTGGGCGGTTGCAAAGGCTTCTCGCAACCGCTGGGCGGTTGCGAGATCACATAGCAACCGCCTGGCGGTTGCTGATACTACCATTGGCAACCGCCTGGCGGTTGCTGATACTTCCATTGGCAACCGCCTGGCGGTTGCAGATAATAGTCATACATGAATTTTTATTATTTTGGATGATACGTTGTGGTACGTTGTTTCATCAGTTGATAATTACCTTGATGATAGTTAAAACAAGCGAAATTATAAGGTTTTATTGGAAAATCAAGCTTAGGGACAACATTAAAAACTAAGTGTGATGATTAGTTGTTGAACATAATATGTAGATGTATCGTTGATAACTCGCCTAATCACATAATCTACTATTTTACTAACTTAATTACTAGTTTTGTAGTTATTTACTACTACTATTCATATGTAATAATGATATTTGAGTTCAATAAACACAAACACATCATGATACTTCCGAAAAATCACTAATTTCGAATATTCAGTTCTTGCAACCGCCAGGCGGTTGCAAGAGCTTCTCGCAACCGCTGGGCGGTTGCAAAGGCTTCTCGCAACCGCTGGGCGGTTGCGAGATCACATAGCAACCGCCTGGCGGTTGCTGATACTACCATTGGCAACCGCCTGGCGGTTGCTGATACTGGCATTGGCAACCGCCTGGCGGTTGCAGATAATAGTCATACATGAATTTTTATTATTTTGGATGATACGTTGTGGTACGTTGTTTCATCAGTTGATAATTACCTTAATGATAGTTAAAACAAGCCAAATTATAAGGTTTCATTGGAAAATTAAGCTTAGGGACGACATTAAGAACTAAGTGTGATGATTAGTTGTTGAACATAATATATAGGTATATCGTTGATAACTCGCCTAATCACATAATCTACTATTTTACTAACTTAATTACAAGTTTTGTAGTTATTTACTACTACTATTCACATTTAATAATGATATTTGAGTTCAATAAACACAAACACATCAAGATACTTCTCAAAAATCACTAATTTCAAAATGGATTTTTTGGCAACCGCTAGGCGGTTGCGAGATAGCATGGCAACCGCCTGGCGGTTGCAAGATTACATGGCAACCGCTTGGCGGTTGCTATGTCACATGGCAACCGCCTGGCGGTTGCCAATACTCGATATCTGCAACCGCCAGGCGGTTGCAAGGGCTTCTCGCAACCGCTCGGCGGTTGCAAATTTTGCTGAAATTGGGCGGGATTGAGGGGGAAATTCAAATTTTCACGAAAATTCAAAATTTTCAATACATTGCAACCGCCGAGCGGTTGCAAATTCTGCTGAAATTTGGGGGGAATTCAAATTTTTACGAAAATTCAAAATTTTCATCCAAATCTTATATATACCCACCATTCTTCCCCTAATTTTTCATTCACAACTCTTACACTCTCAAAGAAAAATCCAAGACTTCATTTTATCTTCAAATCAAAACACAAACACTCTTCTATTCCAATCCAAAAAAAAACCCAAAAACTTCTTTTTACCTACAAAACAAATAATCAAACACTCTTTTTTCTTTTATATCTTCAACAAAACACTCAACACATTCTTTTCTTTTATATCTTCAACAAATACCAAACACTTTCTTATATCTTCATAACAAAATACCTAACACTCTTCTTTTTCAATTCACAAAAACTCAAAAACTTTTTATCTCCAAAACATAACCCTTTTTTCTAATCTTTTCTTTTTGTTTCACATCTTTTCTTTTTTGTTTCTCTTATTTTCTTTTTTGTTTCTCTTCTTTTCGTTTTGTTTCTCTTCTTTACTTTTTGTTTCTCTTCTTTTCTTTTTTGTTTCTCATCTTTTATTTTGTGTTTCTCTTCTTTTTTTTGTTTCTCTTTTTCTCATTTTGTTTCTCTTCTTTTCGTTTTGTTTCCCTTCTTTTCGTTTTGTTTCACCATTTTAATTTCAACAAAAAAAAAATAATTTTCTGGAAAATTTCCAGAATATTATTGTTTTTTTTTGTTTTGATGAATATTATCTGCAACCGCCGGGGCGGTCGCCCCCTTATATTAATTTCGAAAGTTCTAAATCTAGCAACCGCTAAGCGGTCGCCCCCTTATATGGCGACCGCCTAGCGGTCGCCCCTATATGGCCCTTATATGGCGACCGCCTAGCGGTCGCCCCCTTATATGGCGACCGCCTAGCGGTCGCCCCATTATATGGCGACCGCTAGGCGGTCGCCCCTTAGTATGGCGACCGCCTAGCGGTCGCCCCCTTATATGGCGACCGCCTAGCGGTCGCCCCATTATATGGCGACCGCTAGGCGGTCGCCCCTTAGTATGGCGACCGCCTAGCGGTCGCCTTGGTGTAAGGGCGACCGCTCGGCGGTCGCAAGCCGCCCGCGACGAGGGGTATCCGCGACCGACGCGGCAACCGCCCCGACGGTCGCGGATACCCTTCGCGCGACCGCCCATGGGCCTTCTGCAACCGCCCGGGCGGTTGCAGATGGCCCTCAAGTCTTGTAGTGAACGAAAAATATTGTGTTGGCTTTCTTCATGGTAGAATAGTTGTAAATATATCAGGTTTTAAAGTCAAAACAATTAAAAGCTAGTTAAAAATATATAGTTAGAGTAGTAACGAAGAGTCCTATCCAATCTTCACATTAATTACAAAGTGTGTAAAGAAATAAGAAAAGAAAAGAAAAACAATATGTATTAAAGTATACTACTACCACGACAACTTTTTCATGAGTTACACTAAATTAAAAACCAACATGCATTGCTATACAATTCCATTTTATAATGTGCCGTAGATGAAGAACTAAAGTTCTACGGCTACTCATGCATATCACATAAACATTTTAGTAAAAAATTAATCATCAACTGATTGATATCAGTTATGGTTGATCAAACATGAGAAACAAACGTATAGAATAAAATAACATTTTTAATTAAATATTGATTCTCAAACATCAAAGCCAATACACAATATCTACTCCACCAAGATGAGCGTAGATTTTCAGCAGTACAAAACATCTCAATATTTAGATTAAAAAAATAAAATTAATCCAAATTAACCTTTCTAATATAATCAATCCCTCCATATAACAATTCTTGAGATTCAGAAGTAGGTCTTAAGCATGTTCTCCTTCCATACAAACTCTGTAGAAGTATCTGCGACCGTCCGGGCGGTCACCAAGGCGGTCGCAGATACCCCTCGTCGTGGGTAGTCTGCGACCGCCAGGCGGTCGCATATATCCCTTCTGCGACCGCCTGGCGGTCGCCACCTCCATAGGGGCGTGGCGACCGCTTGGCGGTGCCATGTCCTTATGAACATGGTAACCGCCCAGCGGTTGCGAAGTCCCTAAGGACATGGCAACCGCCGAGCGGTTGCGAAGTAGGACATGGCAACCGCCCAACGGTTGCAAAGTCCCTAAGGAGCTCGGAATTTTCAAAAGGTCGCAACCGCCTAGTGGTTGCGAATTCATGATGTTCGCAACCGCTGTAGATAATATTCATCAAAATAAAATAAAAAAACAATAATATTCCAAAAATTTTCCATAATATTATTGTTTTTTGTTGAAATTAATATGGTGAAATAAAAAAGAAAAGAAGAGAAACAAAAAGAAAAGATGTGAAACAAAAAGAAAAGATTAGAAAAAAGTGGTTGGTATTTTGTTTTGGAGATAAAAAAAAGAAAGTGTTTGGGTTTATGGTTGGAGATATAAAAGAAAAGAAAGTGTTAGGATTTTTTGTTGGAGATATAAAAGAAAAGAAAATGTTTTCATTTTTTGTTGGAGATATAAAAGAAAAGAAAGTTTTTGGGTTTTTTGTTGGAGATATAAAAGAAAAGAAAGAATTTGGTGTTTTGTTTTAGAAATAAAAGAAAGTGTTTTGTGTTTTGTTTAGAAGATAAAAGAAAGTGTTTGGTGTTTTGTTTTGGAGATAAAAGAAAGTGTTTGGGTTTTGTGGATTGGAAAAGAAGAGTGTAGAGTATTTTTGGAGAGTGTAATATTTGTGAATGAAAAATTAAATGGAAGAATGGTGGGTATATATAAGATTTGGGGTGAAAATTTTGAATTTTCGTGAAAATTTAAATTTCCCCCCGAATCCCGCCCATTTCAGCGAAATTAGCGACCGCCTGGGCGGTTGCTAGGTACCATGGCGATCGCCCCGGCGGTTGCGACAATAGGTATCGCAACCGCTGGGCGGTTGCAATGGTGAAATACTCGCAACCGCCCAGCGGTTACGAATAATATTCATTTCTAAAATTAGTGATTTTTGCTAAGTATCTTGATATGTTTGTGTTTATAAACAACAAATATCATTATTAACCGTGAATTAAGGTCATAAATGACTGAAAACTAGTAATTGAGTTAGTAAAATAGTAGATTAGATGTGATTAGGTGAGTTACCAACGATACACCCATATATTATGTTCAACAACAAATCATCATACGTAGTCCTTAATGTTGTTCCCAAGCTTGATTTTGCAATGAAACCTTATAATTTGACTTGTTTTAAATATCATTAGGGTAATTATTAATTGGTCAAACAACGCGCCACAACGAATCATTCGAAATATTAAAAATTCAAGTATGAATGTTATCTGGAACCGCCAAGCGGTTGCAGATAACCAGTATCAGCAACCGCCCATGCGGTCGCTATGTGACGTAGCAACCGCCCAGCGGTTGCAAGAAGCTTTGGCGACCGCCGAGCGGTTGCTGATACTGGTTATCTGCAACCGTCCGACGGTCGGACGGTTGCAGATAATATTCATATTTGAAATTAGTAATTTTTGGAAAGTATTTTGATGTGTTTGTGTTTATTGAACTCAAATATCATTATTACATATGAATAGTAGTCATAAACGATTAGAAGACTAGTAATTAAGTTAGTGAAATAGTAGCTTTGATGTGATTAGGCGAGTTATCAACGATACACCTATATGTATTATGTTCCACAATTAATCTTCATACTTAGTCCTTATTGTTGTCCCCAAGCTTGATTTTGCAATGAAACCTTATAATTTGACTTGTTTTAAATATCATTAGGGTAATTATTAATTGATCAAACAACGCGCCACAACGAATCATTCGAAATATTAAAAATTCAAGTATGAATGTTATCTGGAACCGCCAAGCGATTGCAGATAACCAGTATCAGCAACCGCCCATGCGGTCGCTATGTGACGTAGCAACCGTCCAACGGTTGCAAGAAGTTTTGGCGACCGCCGAGCGGTTGCTGATACTAGTTATCTGCAACCGTCCGACGGTTGCAGATAATATTTATATTTGAAATTAGTAATTTTTGGAAAGTATTTTGATGTGTTTGTGTTTATTGAACTCAAATATCATTACTACATATGAATAGTAGTCATAAACGATTAGAAGACTAGTAATTAAGTTAGTGAAATAGTAGCTTTGATGTGATTATGCGAGTTATCAACGATACACCTATATATATTATGTTCCACAATTAATCTTCATACTTAGTCCTTAATGTTGTCCCCAAAATTGATTTTGCAATGAAACCTTATAATTTGGCTTGTTTTAACTGTCATTAGGGTCATTACCAATTGATTAAACAAGGCGCCACAACGAATCATTCGAAATATTAAAAATTCAAGTATGAATGTTATTAGCAACCGCCTAGGCGGTCGCTCTGTGACGTAGCAACCGCCCATCGGTTGTAAGAAGCTTTGACGACCGCCGAGCGGTTGCTGATACTGGTTATCTGCAACCGCTCGGCGGTTGCAGATAATATTCATATTTGAAATTAGTAATTTTTGGAAAGTATCTAGATGTGTTTGTGTTTATTGAACTCAAATATCATTATTACATATGAATAGTAATCATAAACGATTAAAAGACTAGTAATTAAGTTAGTGAAATAGTAGTTTAGATGTGATTAGGCGAGTTATCAACGATACACCTATATATATTATGTTCCACAATTAATCTTCATACTTAGTCCTTAATGTTGTTCCCAAGCTTGATTTTGCAATGAAACCTTATAATTTGGCTTGTTTTAACTATCATTAGGAAAATTACCAATTGATTAAACAACGCGCCACAATGAATCATCCAAAATAGTAAAAATTCAAGTATGAATATTATCTGCAACCACCTGGCGGTTGCAGATAACCAGTACAAGCAACCGCCCGGCGGTCGCCGTGTGGCTAAATGACCGCCTAGCGGTTACGAGAAGCCTTGGCGACCGCCAGGCGGTTGCTTATACTGGTTATCTGCAACCGCCCGACGGTTGCGAGCTTTTAGCGACCACCAGGGTGGTTGCGAGCTTTGGGCCCAAGTGTGCCGCGACCGCGACCGCTGGGCGGTTGCGCCTATTCGGGCGACCGCATGGCGGTCGCTCTGCGGTCGCCGATGCTGGCAACCGCCCGGGCGGTTGCGGAATGCGGTTGCAGATGCCCCCCAAATCTTGTAGTGACACGTGACATGAGTAATGGTTATGAAAAAGAAAAAAAATGCTAAGAAAGATTAGTTTTTCGCAAAATAAGAATTATTTTATTACTATTAAAACTTTCTCTATTTAGTGATTATGCGATCCTTATTCTAGAATGAAACAAATCAATATATATTTCGCTTACCATAATTATGGGAAATTTGAAATTCTCGCATTTCAACTCTATTTGCTCCAGAATCTTGATGAATATCGTAGAATAATCTGCGAACTAATAGTTTAAGGAATTAAAATAATTTGACAAATGAGTAGTGGTCAAAAAAATATCTCATCAATCATAAATAAGCATATGATAAAGTAAATTATTAAGGTGGGGACTAAAACATTTCTACCAAAATAAAGAAGAAAAAAACCTTGAAAGAGAGAAACTGGAAGAAGTTGTAATTAAAATGTAGAGAACATGGTTGAGATATTCCATAAACGGAAACATACGAATAAATTGAACTTACCAAACCTTATGGGGGTGTCTTTATTCGTAGATGGTAGTTAAGTTTATGGTTTTAAATTAATTTTGAATTTGTTATCTGAATAATGATGGAGATGATAATAGATTGCCCATGAGAAATATTCTGCAATCAAAACAAACACAAACGATTAGGGATTGGGGAATGATTAGTAAATGAAATCAAAACACTCTGATTAAAAGGATTTAAATTTAGACTGGGAGTATCTCCTAGCAATCTTATCCATATTTACGATTCTCTCATTGAGCTATAAGATGAAAAAACAGTTATACAATAAATCTACAATTTTTTTGATAGGGTTATTTAAATAGCATATCTAAGATTTAATGGTTTACATAAAATAGGTACGAAATAAGCATTAAAGAACTAAGCAATCTTTATATTCAAAGAATGAGATCATTACATGACTAAATTGCACTGATTATTTGATAATGGCCTGGATGATGCATCTGATCTGCAACACATAACGATATGAATTGAACATTAGAAATTTAGATAATATAAACTCAGAAATTCTTTATATTCAAAAAAGTAGTGCATTACATATTTGACAATGGATGCATCTGCTAATCTGCAAGACTGCAACACATATAACTATATGAATTGTAGTAATTTTAAATATCTGAACTAATAAATTTTAGATAGAGATGATGATATGACATACCTGCATAAATCAGAAATTAATCAAACACATTTGGAGGAGTGATTGATGAAAATATTCGAATAGGAGAGAATTTTGATCCATAAAGAGAGAGAAATAGATTTTGATCATTTTTCTTCTAATAAGCCGATAACTACAAAAAAGGGAATAATGGCTTTAGTGGGTAGTTAATAAAATTTGAAATTTGAATATGGGATTATGAGATTGTAAAAATCGTTCAAAAGTTTATTAGATAAAAGAAAGATATATGGTAGTTAAGCTTATCTTTTGTTTTTTAAAATTTTCTTTCCCTTATTTTACGGAAGTTGAAGAAATTTATAACTATATGAATTGTAGTAATTTTAAATATCTGAACTAATAAATTTTAGATAGAGATGATGATATGACATACCTGCATAAATCAGAAATTAATCAAACACATTTGGAGGAGTGATTGATGAAAATATTCGAATAGGAGAGAATTTTGATCCATAAAGAGAGAGAAATAGATTTTGATCATTTTTCTTCTAATAAGCCGATAACTACAAAAAAGGGAATAATGGCTTTAGTGGGTAGTTAATAAAATTTGAAATTTGAATATGGGATTATGAGATTGTAAAAATCGTTCAAAAGTTTATTAGATAAAAGAAAGATATATGGTAGTTAAGCTTATCTTTTGTTTTTTAAAATTTTCTTTCCCTTATTTTACGGAAGTTGAAGAAATTATGGAAGTGGGCGGTTTTGGACTTTGGTGTCACAAATTACCGCTTTGCTTATATTATTAATAGATGTTAGAGGTAACATGTAATTTTTTTTGTTAAGCGAGATACGTAGTATTTTTAGATAAATAGGTAACGGTGATATCAAATGTTGGACCTATAGATTAAAGTCTCGATTTTGGCGTATCTTTGGATCTTTCATAAATGAGAAAATTTTCTCTACTATTTGTAATTTTTTTTGTTAAGCCTGGCACGTGATAGATATTTATTGATAAATAGGTGTTAGAGGAATTCGAAAGTTAGACCTATGGATTAACGATTCAGTTTTGATGTATGTTTAGATAACTTTTCTCTCTATTGTTCGGGGGTTTTCTGAAGTATTTCGTAAACATTATAAAACAAGTAAATCAATGAACATGAGATTTTCGTAGAAACGTTCAGAAATTTTGATCCATGATGACAAGGCTTCTAAATTTGTCTTGATCTCATATTGAATTGTAGTCTCATTTAGAATTCAAAATTGGAACGTTGATTAATTGGTATCTTGATATCAATACTTTCGAACTACAGGTTCCATTCCAAGCAGTATCTTCAACATGTCTTCCCTTGAAGGAATTGATCTTACTTCTAACAGACTTTCGGGTAGTTTGCCGATGGATATGTGTGATAATATTCAGAAACTTGATAGGATTTATCTATCTGAAAATCAACTAGAAGGGAGCATCCCTTCAACTATTTACAAGTGTAGTGAGCTACAGGAATTGTCGTTGTCGTTTAATCAGTTCAGTGGCAGTATACCGAGTGCAATCGGGAGGTTGGCAAAGCTGCGTTCTTTGTATTTAGGTGTAAACAACTTTCAAGGTATGTGTGTTTGTTATGTCCGATTAAATTTAGTGAATGGAGAAATAGCAGCAACCTTTTACATTTTTTTAGATAAAGGCGTATATTCTTGTCATGGTGGATTAGTTTTAGTCATCTCAGTTTCTTTTTGTTTTTCGGGTCAAATGGTACTGTGTACGTATAATTGTCGTTAAATTTATGTCCGGTGGGATAACAGTAAAATAAAGACGTATATTCCTACTTTCTAGCTATCCACTATATATTACAAATATCGTAAATCTAACAGTTGTATGAGAATCGACACACCATATGGACGACTTTTCACACTTGTGGGAGTTCCTAATGATATCTCTTTTCGTATAAAAGCATGCATAATCTCGATGAACTTTTCAGGAGTAGTTCCATCGGCATTACAGAATCTCTCACGTTTAGAGATATTGAGCATCCAAGGAGCCGCTCTAACTGGTCAAATTCCATCTTTTATCTTCAACATGTCTTCTCTGAGAGTCCTCGATCTCTACAACAATAGTCTATCTGGAAACCTTCCACAAGACTTTTATGCCAATCTTCCGAACCTGGAGATGTTCTTCCTTAATTCTAATAAGCTAACAGGCCAGTTTCTTGAAAATTTATTGGAATTCAAAAAACTTCAGGTCATATCATTGTCAAATAACAACCTAACAGGTGGAATAACTAAGAATATCGGGAATTTGACGAGTTTGACGCATCTCTATCTCGGTATCAACAACTTGACAGGTACATTTGTATAGAGACAAACATTGTTAGCTTTTTGTAACGTGAAAAGGTCCAACTTTTCTTAGTTTCGTGTTAATATTTACCAGGTGAATTACCATCTGAGCTTGGAAATCTTGATCTTATCAAGATTAATGTTCACGGCAATGGCTTATCTGGTCCTATTCCGTTTTCCTTGTTCAACATTTCAACGTTGATGATGATGGAACTTTCAGGCAATCATTTCTCAGGGCAGCTTCCTGCAACTATGGGGCGTTCACTTCCAAATCTTACGGAGCTTTATTTGGGCGACAACAAACTCTCTGGATTAATTCCACCTTCGGTAACCAACGCCACTATGCTTACTATCTTAGACATGGTCTACAACTCTTTTTCCGGCTCAGTTCCCGACCTGGGGAGCTTACAACAGTTACGACGTGTTCTATTTGGCGGGAATAACTTAACTCGAGAATCATCAAATCAAGAATTGAGCTTTTTCACTTCTCTAACAAATTGTCGCGATTTGGAGATGTTAGAAGTGTCGCAAAATCAGCTAGACGGTGTACTCCCGGCTTCGATTGGAAATTTCTCAAGTTCTCTACGAATCTTCAGAGCATTTGATTGTAGAATTAGAGGTGCAATTCCCGTCGAGATCGGAAACTTAACAAACCTGCAAGATCTTTATTTAGATAGTAACTTTTTGACCGGGCTCATTCCAAGAACAGTCGGGAATCTAAAGAAACTCGCGCGTGTTTACCTTGAGCATAATAAGCTCGAAGGATACATCCCAAATGAACTTTGCCGACTACTCAGCATAGGTGATTTGTACTTAAGTAACAATCTGCTCAACGGATCGATTCCGGCGTGCTTTGGTGATCTCAAATCACTGAGAGGACTTTACTTAGATTCCAACAGATTGGAATCTTATATACCTTCTGATTTTTGGAAACTAGCTGGTCTCTTGCGTCTAAATCTGTCATCGAACATTTTAAATGGCTCTCTTCCGCCTGATATCAGAAACATAAGAGGCATCTCAGAGCTTGACTTTTCACAGAACCAGTTCACGGGTGATGTCCCGAGCGCTATTGGCTCTGCAGAGTCATTGATTTACTTATCTTTGGCGCACAACATGTTTCGAGGATCTATTCCTTCGTCTATGGGAAACTTGAAAGGCTTGGAAAAATTGGATCTCTCGTCTAATAACTTCTCTGGATTCATACCGAAGTCATTAGAGGGACTAAATTATCTCCATTACTTTAATGTTTCTTTCAACAGACTAGGAGGACAGGTTCCCACAGGAGGAAATTTCGCAAACTTCACAGCTCAATCATTCCTCGAGAATTTGGGTCTTTGTGGCGCTCAGCATCTGCAAGTTCCACCGTGTGAGAAAACAAGTTCGAACCGCAGTATCTCACTTTTGAAATATGTTATACCCTCTTGCGTGGGAGCTCTCATTGTGGCTGCTGTAGTTCTTCTGTTAGTTAGAAGACGAAAATCAAGGCCAGAGGTACCCGAAAGTGAATCTTCGTTACTTTATTCATGGAAAGGAAGTTCTTATTTTGAACTCTTACGTGCGACAGATAACTTCAGTGAGAACAACAAACTTGGAAACGGGAGTTTCGGTTCAGTATTCAAAGGAGCACTCTCGGATGGATCGATTGTTGCTGTTAAAGTTTTTAAAGAAAATTCGGAAAGAGTAACCAAGAGTTTTAATACCGAAGTTCAGGTATTGAGGGCTGTTCGCCACAGGAACTTAGTTAAAATCATCGGTTATTGTAGTAAAGAAGATTTCAATGCACTGGTCTTGGAGTACATGCCTAATGGGAGTTTGGAGAAATGGCTACACTTGAACGAACATAGATTGGATATTTTACAGAGACTGGATATAGCAATGGATGTTGCGTTCGCTTTGGAGTATCTTCATTTTGACCACACTTTCCCTATTGTTCATTGTGACTTGAAGCCGAGTAATGTCCTGTTGGATAAAGATATGACTGCACATGTTAGTGATTTCGGTATTTCTAAACTCTTTGGCGAAGGAGAGTTACTGGCTCAAACGAGAACGCTTGCGACAATTGGATATATGGCACCAGGTACCTTCATTTTCATTGTCTAAAGTTTAAAGACTTATATTCTATTATGAACACACATTCTTCTTAACCACATTTTATTTTTTTTTGAAATACACTGTTCAGCAATTTGACTAGTTATTTGATCAATTAACATGAATCAATTAAACTTGAATATTCAAATAATGAGTGTTTGATTTTATTGTAGAATATGGAGCGCAAGGCATAGTATCCACAAGTGGTGATGTTTACAGCTTCGGTATAATGCTACTGGAATTGTTTACGAGGAAAAGGCCGACAGATGAAATGTTTGGCGAAGAAACGAGCTTAAAGAGTTGGGTTGGCAAAGCTCTACGTCAAAATATGATTCTTGAAGTTGTTGAAACCAACTTGCTTAGTCGAGAAGACGAGAATCTCAACGGTGAGGAGCAATGTGTGTCGTCGATTCTTGTTGTGGCGATGGAATGTTTAGCCATTTCTCCATGGGAGAGGATCAATATGCGGGAAATTGTATCTACACTAGAAAAGATCAGAAGTAGTTTTGTGGAAGCCAAGATGAAGTTTGCTGCTAGCAAGATCCAATCTCTTAAATAACTATATATGTAGATTGTATTAGAGTTGATACCATATGGATGTACTAGAATAGAGGTTGAGTTTCTTTTATATGTGTTCTTGGATAACGTGGCGTGCTGACGAAGGATTGTTGGTTGGGTTCAGATAACCTAACACCCATGTAAGACACACGTAAGCTTTGCTGGTTATTTCAATTTTAAATAATCATGAGATATCGAACAGTTTTGATTGGGATCTTCAACAATTTGAT
Source organism: Linaria vulgaris (assembly GCA_948329865.1). NCBI lineage: Eukaryota > Viridiplantae > Streptophyta > Magnoliopsida > Lamiales > Plantaginaceae > Linaria > Linaria vulgaris. Next base: position 4,180,296 of record OX415249.1, on the reverse strand, counting down.
GTCAAAAATGCCTTCCTACGCAGAGTACTGGAAGAAGAAGTGTATTTCCAAGAAGTGTATGTGGAGATTCCCCTATGATTTTCTAATTTGAAGTCAAAAATGCCTTCCTACGCAGAGTACTAGAAGAAGAAGTGTATGTGGAGATTCCCCTAGGATTTTCTAATGAGAAGTCTAAAGGAAAAGTCTGCAAACTAAAAAAGACATCATATGGTTTGAAGCAGTCACCTAGAGCATGGTTTGAAAATTCAGTAATTCATTTGGATATTTTCAAAGTAATGCAGATCATACCTTGTTTATTAAACATAGTCATGGTAAGATTACATTACTTATTGTCAATGTTGATAACATAGTTGTGACATGAGATGAAAAGGAAGAGATGATTCGACTTAAGAAGCTTTTAGCCAGGGAGTTTGAGATTAAAGATTTATGCATATTGCACTATGTTCTTGGTATAAAGGTTGTTAGATCAGATAAAGGAATCTTTATTTCTCAAAGACAATATATTATGGATCTTCTTGAGGAAATCAAAATGCTGGGATGCAAACCTATTGACTCTCCAATTGAAGTCAGTCACAAGTTACAAGCAGGAGTTGGTAAAACTGCAGACTTGGGCCAATATCGGAGGATGGTGGGAAGATTGATTTATCTTTCTCATACTAGACCAGACATCAGATATGCGGTAAGTTTGGCAAGTCAGTGTATACATAACCCCGAGATTCTCATCTTGAAGCAGTTTTTCGCATCTTAAGATACTTGAAATATGCTATAGGAAAAGGCATTCTCTTCTCTAAACATGGCCATCTAAAGATTGAAGCTTTTACGGATGCCAATTTGGCTGGATCTATTGATGACAAGAGATCCACATCACATTATTGCACTTTTCTAGGAGGAAATTTAGTTACTTGGAGGAGTAAAAACAAAACGTCGTGGCAAGGTCAAGTGTAAAAGCATAATATAGAGCTATGGCACAAGGTGTTTGTGAATTGATCTGGTTGCAAAGACTACTATAGGAACTACAACTATCTGAAGGAAAGTTATGTCCTTGCGGACTGCAATTAATATAGCTCGGAATCCAGTTCAACATGATAAACATGATAGAACCAAGCATATAGAGATTGGCCAACATTTCATTAAGGAGAAGATTAATGAGGGTTTCTTACATGTTTCTCATGTTAACTCAATTGGACTACTTGTTGATATTTTCACTAAGGGGCCTAGCAGGAGAGAATTTTATAATATGATTTCCAAGTTGGGTATGCGCGACATCTATGCACCAACTTGAGGGGTGGTGTTAATTGGTGATTGATAGAGCAATTTAAGGAATAATTATGCTGATAGGTGTTTGGTAGAATATACTCTGGGATAATTACTGTATATATAGATTTGCATTCAAGAAATTATGATAGTAGTGCCTAAAACATAATTAGATTATAGTTGTATATTTTTTTTCTTAGGATTTTACTTGTATATAGATATAGGACTGCTGTAGATGCAAGATATATGAAAAAGATAATGGAATTTTTGTCCTTGCTTTTCATCAACAAACATCTCACAAAATAGTTGGACTGTCTTGGGGTTCAGTGTGATCCAAGGCATATGTACAACACGTTTTTTTTTTTTTTTTTTTTTAATAATAACATTAAGGTGCTTTTGTAATTATACAGACTTCAAGAGAGGGGAGAATAATTTGGGCAGGCCTAAGCTTGATTCTTGTGGTAATGGAATATCTCAATGCAAACACTGGTTAATCCGAGAACAAGAAAGATATACTTTAACTTCAATGTGTTCTTTATTTCCTGGTTTAACCTTACTTGTGTTCGCATAATAATCCGAACCATTCGAATTCTGAAAAAGTATTAATGATCCTTGACTTTGTCAATGAGTCCTTCATTGGGGGCTGGGGTGGTGAATGACTGATTTTCTTAATCTTTTCGACCTTGTTCCGCAGGAGCAAGTCTGTAAAGATTGAGGTTGCGAGGTACTTACTTAGGTCCGATCTTTTCTAGCTCATACACAATATCCCTTTTCGATGATACACATTCCATATGCAACGAGATTAGAAAATATAAAACAGTGGGAGTTGTTGGCGCACATATGCCGTGGGTAATCATCAACTTCTTCCAAGATGAACATTGGAAAATGATACAGATAAGTAGAATAGAAGATGCACGAAAGATGGTAGTTTTATACTTATTATTACCTTTTTCTATTTGTTCTCACATTTTCTCTTTGATCTTTGATCTTTGATCTTAGCTTTTAATATCTACTACACCCCCCCCCCCCCATTTTTTTTAAATAAATTCGGCTATGGTTCGCTGCACATTTTCTTTAATAAATTTAGAGTTAGTTTTGCCAGATTTTGGATTTGTTTTCAAGAAATAACCACTGTTGTAATATGGTAGATTTGGACATGTTCCAAGAATGATATAGTATCTCATGACTATCTCTAAACTTATGGAGTTGTGTTCCCTTTTACTGTTACGCTGATTCTTGTTTGCAAGATTTAATTTAGCAATGTGGTGATGGATTAGAAAAAGCTAAAGCTTCAGTCTTTTTCATACATAATATCACAAACAAAAGAATAACTCAAAAAGGCTTTGTTTCTTTTATTTCTGCAATATGAACTCCAACATATCATTTCTTTGTTTTGATCTTCATTCCTGCGTACACCTGCACGAACCGATGCAATTTCTACGAATCATTAACTTTTCGAGTAATCCTTCGTCAGTACTTATTCATGACTGATTATATCAGTCTTTCTGACCTTGCTTCTGGAGGAGCAAGTTAGATAGATTGAGGTCTCGAGGAACCTACTTCTGATCTTTTCTAGCTTACTCACAATATCCCTTATGGTAATTCGGTCCGTGGGAGATATTGCTAAACATTACATCGCCAAAACCAGTATCGACGAGACACATTGTTCCTTGGCGTAGAAATCGTCATCTTCTCTGCCAAGTAAGTCGTCGTCGGCAGCTTCAACAATTGTAGTTTGATGCAAAGATTGGCTCACCCAACTAATCAAGCTCGTTTCTTCGTTGAACATGTCACCTATCGGCCTTTTACTAGTAATTATTTGAAGAAGCATTATACCAAAGCTGTAGACATCACCGCTGGTAGATACTATGCCTTCAGTTCCATATTCTACCATAAAAGAGTTAATCGAGAAAAATGAGTGTGATTAAATCCGGAACATGAATTGAGTATGGAAAGCTCATCTATCCTTGGTGGAAAAAACTACTACGAATCAGAGATGAGCTTCGAATTTTGTTCCCTCAATGTACAAGTCTGACCTTGGTACAGAAGGGATATAAAGAAGCTCTGGAGACATGTTATCTAGCTTTGCATCAGGCCACTCCTGAGGTACGTTGGAACAAACAGGTATGGAATAAAATTTCTACTCCCAAAGCTTCTTTCATTAACTGGCTCATCATGCATAGGAAGATAGCTACCAGAGATAGACTTAAGAGATTTGGGATTATTGACTTTGATGCATGTGATCTTTGTATGAATGTGACAGAATCTGTATGTCACTTATTCTTTGAATGCACATTTTCTACACAAGTAGTTTCTAGAATGATGAGGCTGGTAGGTTTACAGGACACACATTTTTCACTGATTGAATGAGAGCAACTATTTCATGCAGCATCTAGGAGAGATTCGATCACATATAGAATTAGAGCAGCAATGTTTTGTGCAGTTGTGAATGGGCTGTGGAAAGCCAGAAATATGAGAGTTTTTCAAAACATAAGTGTCACTGTTGCACAACTTTGTAAAGAAATTGCTTGTGAAATGCATGCTCGAATTAGTTTTAAATGTCAAAAGCAAATGAATCGCTTCGTAAAAGGGATCTTGACCAAATTGGAAAGAGTTCAATGCAAAGTGAGTTAGAAAGAGTGCTGACATAATTTGCAGGTAAAAGCAAAGTTTTGACATGAGCTTGGACTGCGATAACAGGTAGAAATAGAAGGCTGGGAAGTTTGTTGATTATATACAGGAAGACTCAAGTGTACATGGCACTCATCTGGCACATTAGCGCGGGGGGAAAGAAAAAGTATTACAACTGGGGAAAACCACTGCAGGAAAGCCGGCTAAATGCTTAGAAGAGTACAATCACAGGCTAAGGCCTGGAGCTGGAATGGAGAGGGTACAGCTGTTCTTAGGAAAATTTCCAAGAGGAGCAGTGCAATAAATCAATTCTTGGATGATCTAAGAGTTGCTTTTACTGTGGAATGCTTTTATATAGTCATAGACTTGTGCTAGAGCTATGTAGATTCATCAGGCTGAACATAAAAGCATTGATTTGTACAAAGATTGGTAGTCGATTATAGTTCGATTTTTGCGCTTCACTTGGGGTATACCCCTCGTATCATTGTAGACTCTTTTGGTGTTATAATATTTTCAACTTCTTGCGAAAAAAAAAAAAGATTTATTACCTGGTGCCATATATCCAATTGTTGCGAGGGTTCTTGTTTGAGCCATTAACTCGCCTTTGTCAAAGAGTTTGGAAATACCAAAATCACTGACACGAGCACTCATATCTTTATCTAACAGGACATTACTCGGCTTCAGATCACAATCAATGATAGGAAAAGTGTGGCTAAAATGAAGATATTCTATGGCTAAGGCGACATCTTTTGCTATATCCAGTCTTTGCAACATATCCAAGTAATGGTTGTTCGAGTGTAACCATATCTCCAGGCTCCCATTTGGCATGTACTCCAAGACCAGAGCTTCAAAATCTTCATTACTACAACAACCAATGACTTTTATCAAGTTCCTATGGCGAATGGTTCTTAGCACTTCGACTTCAGTATAAAAACTCCTGTTTACTATTTCTGACTGCGCGTTGAAAACTTTTACTGCAACCATCATTCCATCAAATAATGTTCCTTTGAATACTGAACTAAAACTTCCCTCCCCAAGTTCATTGCTCTCGCTGAAGTTTTCTGTTGCCCGTACAAGTTCGAAATATGAGCATCCTGTCCAGGAAGGAAGTAATCCAACTTCACTGTTGTGTACCTCTGGACTCGATTTTCGTCGTCCCACTAGCAAGAATAATGCTACGACCACAACGACAGCTGCTGCAAAAGAAGGGATAATATATTTCAAGAGTGAGTCAACTCGTCTCGAACTTTTTTTCTCACATGGTGGAACTTGAAGATTCGATTCACCACAAAGACCAGAGTTGTTGAGAAATGTCTGAGCTGTGAAATTTGCAAATATTCCTCCTGTGGGAATCTGTCCTTGTAGTCTGTTGTTAGAAACATTAAAATCTTGAAGAAACCTGAGCCCCTCTAACGACCTTGGTATAGACGACCTTGGTATAGATCCAGAAAAGTTATTAAAGGAAAGATCTAATGTTTCCAAGCCTTTCAGGTCTCCCAGAGACTGAGGAATAGAGCCTTGAAACATGTTATTCACCAAAGATAAGTAAATTAATGACTCTGCGTGGTCCATATAATTCAAGATATCACCATTAAACTGATTCCGTGATAGGTCTAGTTCCGTAATATCATTTAAGTTTCTAACGTCAGATGGAACAGAGCCATTTAACATGTTTGAGGACAAATTTAAACGCAAGAGACCTGAGAGGTTCCAGAAACCGAGGGGTACATAAGACTCTAAACTGTTGGAGTCTAAGTACAGTCCTCTAAGTGATTTGAGTTCACCAAAGCATGCAGGGATCGATCCATGGAGCGTATTGCCACTTAAGTACAAATCCCCCAAATTGACTAGCTGGCAAAGATCGTTAGGGATGTACCCTTGAAGCGTATTATGCTCCAGATAGATACGTGTGAGTTTCTTTAATTTCCCAACTGTTCTTGGAATGCTCCCTGTCAGCAAATTGTTATCTAAATATAAATCTTGCAGGTTGGTTAAGTTTCCAATCTCATCTGGAATAGAACCTCTAATTCGACAATTAAATGCCCTGAAGGCTATTAGAGAAGCAGAGAATTTTCCAATCGAAGCTGGGAGTACACCATCTAGCTGATTTTGCGATACATCGAATTCCTCCAAATTGCGGCAATATGTTAAAGAAGATAAGAAACTCAGTTCTTGCTTCGAAGATTCTCCTGTTAAGTTATTTCCGCCAATAATAAGGCGTTGTAAAAATCTCAAGTTACTAAGATTTGGTACTGAGCCAGAAAAAGAGTTATCCGGCAGATTTATGATAGTAAGCTGCGAAGCATTGTTTATGGAACTTGGAAGCAAAGCAAGCTCAGATGGTAATTCACCTGTTTTCATCAACAAACAACTAATTACATGTATACCCATAAAATTTGTCTTGTACATGAATAGTGTGAAATATAAGTCAATTTTACGACCCAAAGGCAAGGAGATTCTTAAATTAAAACTTAAAATAAATTGTTACTTCGAGCATTCAAGAGGGAATAAAATTAGTTAAAGTATTGTGTATAGTAAAAATAGAATATTTTGAAAAACCTTTTTTGGATTAAATATTAGAGCAACTTTTCTTTCAATCAGAATTCAGAAATGTTTCTGTCATGGATGGCTCTTGGTTCTAAAAACTTTATTGTGCACCAATATAGATATTGCTGACGTGGTACAAACAATGATCATTTCATATAAACGATTATAATGAAATCATAGAACAAGTGAAAAAGAAGCTAATGCACTCAACCACAATAAGTAAACGTAATAAAAGGTGTAATCAAAAGCAGCAGCAAGCAAATTTTGTGTATTGTATCAGAATTAGATTAAAAATCGTTACCTGTGAAATTGTTGAAAGAAAAGCTGAGATGCGTCAAGCTCGTCAGGTTCCCAATATCCTTAGGTATGCTACCTGTGAAGCTGTTTTTCGACAGATATATCATCTGAAGCCTTTTGCATTCCAATAGTTTTTCCAGAACTTGACCAGTTAGATTATTGGAAGCAAGATCCAAGACATGTTGATCAATTTCAGAGAAGACATGTTGAAGATAAAAGATGGAATTTGACCAGAGAGCGAGGCTCCTGCGATGCTCAATCTCTCTAAACGCGAGAGATTTTGTAGTTGTGAAGGAAGTCCTCCTGAAACAGGCGGTAAGGTCAGAAATCGTTCTCATTTTCTCTATGGTCTTGCTGCGAGACTTAATGAAATTTCATGGTTATAATAATAACTCATGTTATAAAAGTGACTTATGACATGATAGTTGAACAAAACACGTACGTACCGTGAAAGTCGTTAATCCCTAAATACAATGAACGAAGCTTCGTCAACCTCCCGATTTCACCTGGTATTCTTCCACCAAAATGATTATACGATAACGACATTTCCTCAAGCTCGCTGCACTTGTAAATATTTGATGGAATGCTGCCATCAAGTTGGTTTTTAGATAGATAAATTCCATTGAGTTTCCGAGAATTATGGCACATATCCATAGGGAGACCACCCAAAAGTCTGTTAGACGTCAGATCAAGATCTTCCATTACGGACATGTTGAAGATCCAGTGTGGAAGGAGACCTGTGAAATTGTTGAAGCTGAAATCTAGTGAAGTGAGAAATGTTAAGTTGCCTATTTCCGGAGAAATATTTCCTTCAAATCCGAAACTGGAAAAGTTTAGTGATGTTACTCTGTGTGGATTATTTCTGCTCCTGCAATGAACACCAATCCAGTTGCAAATGGAAGTGTTTGTGGTCCACTTTGTGGACAGGATCTGTAAAGGGTCTGAAGTGATTCTAGTTCTGAAGGCAACAAGTGCATCTTGATCTGTTATTGATGAGCATGATGTTGTTGTAACAAAAATGCAGATGATGAATAATGAAAGTATGGAGTAAAAAGAACATTTATCCATCACTCTTTAAGTCTAATGACTACTAAAATGGAAGTTATATATTTAAAGATAATAATAATTTAACATTTATAAATATATCCAGGAGCAAAAGTTGACAGAATCAGCAATCAGCGTGGCATCGTGTGTACGTACTCATGAGCCATAATTGTTTGAGAGGTATATAAGAGGAAAGAAAGTCCGTTGCATTGGGTGATGAAATCAATGAAGCGGGCCCCCATTAGACCCCTTCCTTGCATTGACTTGGAAAAATGCAGTGGACGCACTTGACCTCTACTCTTTTTAAACTTTTCCGAAACTCAGCATCAAACTTACAATATATGCATTACAACTGAGCACACATTGTACTGCATTTGCGTTACAATGCATAAAACCTTGTCTTGTGTGCAAAAACTAGGATAATTATAGAATTTGATATGCAATTCCGGTCGATATAATTAGAGTTTGATGAAATAGAGGCCATACTCTAAAATATGATAATCACTTGTTAGTAGATTAGAGAAATGGAAAAAATAAATCAGAGAAAAAAAAGAAGAAGAAGAGATTATTCTTTTTAAAGTGCAATTAACCATATTCCCTTAAAAATAATTATTCCATGTAACCATTGCGCGATATTACTTGGTTTTACTCATCATTCGTCCTTTGCTTGATCTTAATTTTCACAAGTTCAGACAATTCAGTTTTTGTTCGATTTAATGCTGAAAACTTGAACTTGACTATTTTCTCGATTGTGGGTTTGGTTTAATACTGAGCTTTTACCTAAAGTTTGTACCTTTTTATTTATGCACATATTATGTAGGTTGGTTGTTGGCATGGAAGGTGGTGCTGGTTCATGTACCACTGGTTCAGGAGATTTTTAGCCTGCAGAAGAAAGCTATTAAGCTGAAGCCAGCTCGTAGACGACGATTCACTCAATTTTACAACAGGGTCAATGATCAGAGTACCTTATCAGAGTGGTAAAGATCTCAGTTGAGCTGCAATTTTTATTTTTTCTGCATTGGGTTTGATGTTATGTCTGATCTGTATCGGTCTCCATTCTAATTTTTATTTATAGAAGACGATTTACACAATTTTACAACAAAGTCAATGATCTAAGTACTTTATCAGAGTGGTACAATCTCATCTAGTCTGAATTTTTTTCTAAGATATAGTTTTGAGGTGTTATAAGTAGGTAATGGTTGTTGGGATCATAAGTTAAAATTGTAGGCGGACATTCGTGGAAATTAGTTCTATTGTTAGCTGAGAATTGCTGGAATCTGTTTTTGCAATGCGATAATGCTAATATTTCTTCTGAATTAATAAGAATCTCGTTTGGTCGTGCACGTGAATTTGATCTTTCTGCTCATACTGATTGGTATCGATCTCCATTCTAATGGTTTTCATAGTCCCTGTGTTCTTTTGTTTGCCTTAAGTTGAGAAGTTCCAACTGTCGTGCATCTTAAAGCTTAAGCCTCACAGTGTTTTTCTCCATTTTGAAATTGATACTTGTTCTCTTGTTTGTAATACTGTTATAAGATGCTAACGTCTTTAGTTGCATAGTTTTGTCCTTTTGTCCAGAATGCTTCTGCAAGAAGTAAAAGTGATTGTTGCTAATGGCAGCACAAACAAGGCTAATACAATAAATTACAACTAGGCAGAAATGATGGCCGCAAGGCGAAGGTTAGAACGGTGCGGAAGCTTTTCTAACATTCTTTGTACAATGAAAGTGTTGATACATATGCTTGTGAATAGATTATGTAATTTTACGCTTTGTACACCACGTATTTGCAGTCATATCTTCATTTAACAATACATTACTCGGCTTCAGATCGCAATGAACAATAGGGAAAGTATGGCCAGTGTGCAGATATTCTAAAGCTAATGCAACATCTATTGCGATATCCAGTCTTTGTAACATATTCAGGCAATGTTCGTCAGAGTGTAACCATTTCTCTAAACTCCCATTAGGCATGTACTCCAAGACCAAAGCTTTGAAATATTCATTACTACAACAACCAATGATCTTAACCAAGTTTATGTGGCGAATGTTTCTTAACACTTCAACTTCGATATTGAAACTCTTGTTTACTCTTTCTGAATGCGCGTTAAAAACTTTTACTGCAACAATCAGTCCATCAGATAATGTTCCTTTGAATACTGAACTGAAACTTCCCCTTCCAAGTATGTTGCTCTCACTGAAGTTTTCTGTTGCCCGTAAGAGTTCGAAATAGGAACCTCCTGTCCATGAAGGAAGTAACGAAACTGCATTAGCGTCTGGCGCTGGACTCCGTTTCCGTTTTTGTACTCTCATAAAGATCAAAGTGACCACAATGACCGCTGCGACACAAGAAGGTCAAATGTATCGCAAAGGTGATGGAACATGTTTCGATCTGGTTTCCGCGCATGGTGGGACTTGAAGATTTGGTGCCCCACAAAGGCCAGAGTTGTTGAGAAATGATTGAGCTGTGAAGTTTGCGAAAATTCCTCCTGAGGGAATCTGTCCTTCTAATCTGTTGTTAGATACATCAAAGTCTTGCAGAAAAGTGAGCCCCTCTAACGACATTGGTATAAATCCAAAAAAGTTGTTAAAAGAAAGATCCAATGTTTTCAAGCCTTTCAGGTTTCCCAGAGACTGAGGAATAGATCCTTGGAACGTGTTATGCGCCAACGACAAGTAAACCAATGATTCTACACTGTCAATATAGTTTAAGACATTGCCCGTGAACTAATTCCCTGATAAGTCTAGTTCTGTAATATCATTCAAGTTTCTAAGTTCAGATGGAACAGAGCCATTTAACATGTTTGAGGACAAATTTAGGCGCAAGAGATCTAGGAGGTTCCAGAAATCAAGGGGTACATAAGACTCTAATCTGTTGGAGTCTAAGTAGAGTCCCCTGAGTGATTTGTAATCACCAAAACATGCAGGAATTGATCCACGGAGCAGATTGTTACTTAAGTACAAGTCCCCCAAATTAACTAGTGGGCAAAGATCATTGGGGATGTACCTTTCAAGCTTATTATTCTCAAGATAGACACGTATGGGTTCCTTTAATTTCCCGACTGTCCTCGGGATGTTCCTTGACAACAGATTATTATCCAAGTATAAATCCTGCAGGTTGGTCAAGTTTTCGATCTCATCTGGAATACAACCTGTAATTCCACAATCAAAGGCTTTGAATCCTTGTAAGGAAGCAGATAAATTTCCAATCGAAGCTGGGAGTACACCGTCTAGCTGATTTTGCGATACTTCAAAGTCCTCCAAATTGCGGCAATATGTCAAAGAAGATAAGAAACTCAGTTCTTGATTCGAAGATTCTCCTGTTAAGTTATTTGCGCCAATATAAAGGTGTTGTAAAAATCTCAAGTTACCAAGATTCGCTATTGAGCTAGAAAAAGAGTTATCGCGAAACTTATGATAGTAATCTGAGAAGCATTATTTATGGAACTTGGAATTACTCCATGAAGTTTGTTGGTATCCAAAGAAAGCCCAGTGAGACTTGGAAGTGAGTGACCCACAGTTGAAGGAAGCTGCCCCGTTAAGTGATTGGATGAAAGTTCCATTGTCTTCAGTGTTGATATGTTGAACATGGAAGTTGGGATGGGGCCCGATAAGCCATTGGCATGACCAAGCTAAAAATGATGTTCGAAGCAATAAAAAGCATTACCTGTGAAATTGTTGAAAGAAAAGCTGAGATGTGTCAAGCTCGTTAGGTTCCCGATATCCTTAGGTATGCTACATGTGAAGTTATTATGTGACAAATATATCTTCTGAAGCCTTTTGCATTCCGATAGTTTTTCCAGAACTTGGCCTGTTAGATGATTGGAAGCAAGATTAAAGAATTGTAGGTTCGAGAGATTGTTATACACTCCAGCTGGAAGATTGCCCGATAGACTGTTGTTGGATAAGTCGATCAATTTTAGAGAAGACATGTTGAAGATAAACAATGGAACTTGACCAGATAGCAAGGTGCTTGCGATGCTCAACGACTTTAAGCGTGTGAGATTCTGTAGCTGTGAAGGAAATCCTCCTGAGAAAGGTTCTAATGAGGTTACATGGTTATAACTTATAATTAGAAAAGTCGTGTTATAAACATGGCATTTGACAAGGCGGAACTCAATCTAACCCAAAGTCAGAAAGACCTTGCAGCTTATGTTCAATCATCTCATCTTCTTTTTTCGTAAGAAGAAAAACATACGTAACCCTGGAAGTGGTTCATCCCTAAAGACAAAGAATGAAGCTTTGTCAACCTCCTAATTTCGTTTGGTATCCTTCCACTGAAATGATCATTCGATAATGACAGATCATGTAGCTCACTGCACTTGTAAATATTCGATGGAATACTCCCATCAAGTTGATTTTCAGATAGATAAATGCCATTAAGTTTTCGAGAATTATCGCACATATCCATGGGGAGACTACCTGAGAGTCCGTTAGAAGTAAGATCAACAACTTCAATGGAGGACATTTTGAAGATCCAATGTGGAATTGGACCTGTGATGTGATTATACGACATGTCTAACGTCTGCAACGAAGAAAGATTTCCAATCTCGGCTGGGATTTTTCCAGCAGAGAAGTTGTTATCTTTCATAGGAACGCTTTCGAGCTTCGGTAACGTCCCTAGCCATGATGGTATTTCTCCAGTAAAGGAGTTGAATCCCACATTTATAACTTTCAACTGGCGTAAACGTGAGAGTTCATAAGGTATGATCCATGTGAAGTTGTTGGAGCTGAGATCTAATGAAGTGAGAAATGTTAAGTTGCCAAGATTCGGAGCAACGGTGCCTTCAAATCCTAAGTTTGAAAAGTTTAAGGATGTTACTCTATGAGGATTTGTTGTGGTGCTACAATAAACACCAATCCAGTTGCAAATGGAAGTGTTTGTTGTCCAGTTTTTGGACATGATCTGTGAAGGGTCTGAGGTAATTTTAGCTCTAAATGCAAAAAGTGAATTTTGATCTTATCTTGTAAACCTTAGACACACACATATTTATGCAAAAAGTGAATCTTGATCTTATCTTGTAAACCTTAGACACACACATATTTATTCTTTGTAAGATCTCTCTTTCTCTTGTAAGATTATAGCTTCCTTCGTGAATGTTATCATGGTATCGGAGCCAAATCTCTAACCCAACCGGTAGGCAAACACGACACCACGCCGATCGAACTCACCTCCGAGTTGGCCAAAAATTATTTTGGTTTTTCGTCTTTGTATTGCTACTGGTTTCTGGTAATCCGCTGCACTCTCTGAACTTCTTGGTGTGTTAATTTTGATTTTGATTTGGTGCAATTTTTGTTCGATTTGTTGCCCTAATTCTGTTTTTGGGTTAGTCTTGCTTTGTTTATTGCTGTAATTCTCGATTTCTACTATCATGACGGGAGGGGATGATTCGTTGCAGTCGATTAGTGTTCGTTTTGATGGGAAAAACTATGGGTATTGGAGTTATGTTATGAAAAACTTTCTAAAAGGGAAGAAGATGTGAAATTATATTTCTGGTGTTTTGGTTGCTCCTAAGACATATGATGCTAATTTTGTTGAGTTATTGGATGTGTGGGATACCAATAACTCTAAAATTATTACTTGGATTAACAATTCTGTTGAGCATGAGATTGGTGTTCAGTTAGCTAAGTTTGATACTGCGAAAGAAGTTTGGGACCATTTGGAGAGGTTGTATGTGAGGTCCAACTTTCTTGTTCAATATCCACTTGAAGGAGAAATTCGTGCTCTTACACATGGCGATCGAAGAATTCAAGAGTTTTATTCTGAGATGACAAACTTTTGGGATCAATTGGCTATGACAGAATGCGATGAACTGAAAGCATTTGGTCCATATATTGAAAGGCGGAAACAACAACGTTTGGTTCAACTGTTGTACAATCTCCACTCTGAGTATGAAGGCATCCGCAGATCAATTCTGCACCGTACTCCTTTGCCTTTAGTTGATTCAGTTGTGCATAAATTGTTGGCTGAAGAAACCCGCCTCAAGACTCAAATTGAGAAGTCCACTCATGTTGGTTCTGTTTTGGTTACTCAACCTAGTCATATCAAATCTAAACAAAAGAGTTATGATAAGGATGAGTGTCGCTATTGTCATGAAAAGGGTCATTGGAAGAATCAATGTCCTTTATTGCACCAGAAAGGCAAACCACAACATGAATATGGAAAGAGGCCAAGTGACAAACCTTCATATTCACAGAATCTTCATTTTGGAGGGCATCCTAATACATCTGCTGTCATGCCTAAATTGGATCCAGCTTCCGTCGAGTCATCTTTGTCAGACAATGCATCTTTGGTTAATCTATTGCAGAACCTTCTTCAGGCAAACAAAAACCAGTCTCCACCATATCTATGTCTGCTCCATCCACATCAGGTAAAAACTCGTCTTTGTGGGTGTTGGATTATAGAGCATCCCATCACATGTCTCTTGATCGCAAGTCATTTGTATCTATGTCTCATGTGTTATCATCTACATCTTTTATGACTATTGATAGCACTCTTAAGCCAGTAGTAGGCGTTGGTACAATTCAAACAGAAAATCTTTCACTACCTGATGTTTATTGTATTCCTAAATTGGCTATGAATCTTATTTCTGTTGGTCAATTGTGTGATCGTGGTCTTGATGTTCACTTTTCCTCTACTTCTTGTCATGTGCAGGATCCGAAATCAAAGAGAATACTTGGGACTGGAAGTAGAGAGGGGGACTTTATGTTTTGGATGGAATGAAGGTTGATGGTCAGTTTGCAGCTACGACTATTGATCTATCTACATTACACGTGAATTCTTCTTTTTCGAAGTTTTACGTATGGAACTCTAGACTAGGTCATGTATCTGGATCTTGTTTGAGGTTTTTATGTAATATTGGTGTTTTGGGAGACTTACAGTCTCAAGATATTTCTGATTGTAGTGGATGTAAACTTGGGAAGTTTTTCGTCAAACCATTTAATCACAGTACATCCACTTCTTTTGCACTATTTGATTTGATTCATTCTAATGTTTGGGGACCTGTCCCTGTTCCTACAAAAAGGGGGGGGGGGGGGAGGGTCACGATATTATGTTTCTTTTATTGATTACTATACTCGTTATTGTTGGGTTTACCTGATGAAAAACCGTTCTGAATTCATTGACATTTATGCTCACCTTGCTGCATATGTGAGAACTGAACACTCTAAATTTATAAAATGTTTTAGATCTGATTTGGATGGGAAATATACGAGTAAGGCGCTCCCTGACATTCTTCTGAGTGATGATATTGTGCACTAATCCTCTTGTACAAACACACCTCATCAAAATGGTGTGGCTGAAAGAAAATAAAGGCATATTGTTGAAAGGACACATTCTGTGTTTTTGTCTGCTAGTGTACCTAGTGAGTATTGGGGAGAAGCAGATCTAACTGCTGTTTATATCATAAATAGAGTTCCAACTCCTAAGAACGCATGTCTCTCTCTATATGCTAAGTTATTTGGTCAAACTCCTGATTATTCTCATTTGCGTGTTTTGGGTCTACATGTTGAGCGAACTAAGTTGTCTTCACGTGTTGCAATATGTGTCTTTTTGGGATATGGAAATGGTCAGAAGGGTTATCGGTGTTATGATCCAGTTGCTAGAAAATGTTATGTTTCTCCTCATGTTCATGTTATTGAGCATATTCCATATTTTTCCATTCCTAGAAGTTCCCATAATGTGACACGGTCTGATATTATTCACATAGACCCATTTACTCTTGATGGTTCCATATTGGAACTAATGATTCAACTCGTGAGAATATTGGTATTGGTGATGTTGTTGGGGATGACAATATTGGTGTTGGTGATGGAGATGACTTGGGTGCTGCTGAAGAGTTATCCCCTCATGTCCCTTCTCTTACGATTTCGGATCCAGCTCAGGAGCAGTATCCCAGGTGTACTCATAATTCTACTCAACTGCTTGATTTCATTTACTCTTGTTATTCTCAGCCTTTTGTTTCCTTTTTGGCATCTGTTTGGCCTCTTTGTGAGCCTACCTCTTATTCTGAGGCGGCACAAGATTTTGTTTGGCAAGAGGCTTTGGCTGAGGAACTATCAGTTTTGAACAAAACTTACACTTGGGACTTGGTTCCTCTTCCAATAGGGAAAACGTCAATTGGTTCTCGATGGGTCTAAAAAATTAAAACCAAAGCTGATGGTTCAGTTGAGCGATATAAGGCTCGTCTAGTGGCAAAAGGATTTGCTCAACAATATGGCATGGATTATGAGGAGACCTTTGCTCATGTTGCTAAGATGACATCTGTCATAATTCTTATTGATGTTGCATCAGTACGACAATGGTATATTTCACATATGCATTCTTGAATGGTGATTTACATGAGGAAGTGTACATGACACCTCCTCCGAGTGTTCCTCAAGACAAATGGCAGATGCGTAGACTTAAGAAAGCATTATATGGGCTTAAGCAACCTCCAAGAGCTTGGTTTGAGAAGTTTTCTACATCTGTTTGTTCTCTTGGCTTCTCCTCTAGTCCTAATGATTCAGCCTTATTTGTTAAATGCAGTTTCGCTGGTTGCATAATGCTTTTACTTTATGTTGATGACATGATTATTACAGGTGACGATGTTGAGGGCATCAAGGTGTTGAAACACACCTTATCTCGTTTGTTTGATATGAATAATTTGAGTCCTCTTTGTTAATTTTTAGGTATTGAAGACGCCTCATCTCCACAGGGCTATGTTTTGTCTCAGTCGAAGTATACTTCAGATATTTTAGAGCGATCTCGTCTTACAGACACTCGTATTGCTGCTACTCCTTTAGAGGTAAATGTTCGCTATACTCCTATTGGCGGCACACTTCTTCCGGATCCTACTTTGTACAGGTCTATTGTTGGTAGTTTGGTATACTTGACTATTACCCGACCGGATATTGCTTATGCAGTCCATGTTGTTAGCCAATTTGTTGCTACACCTACCTCTGATTATTGGGCTGCTGTTACTCGCATTCTTCGTTATCTTCGTGGTATTATTTATTAGAGTCTATTGTTTTCTTTGAATTCTTCCTTAGAACTTTGAGCATATACAGATGCAGACTGGGCTAGTGATCCATCAGATAGAAAATCTACCACTATATACTGTATTTTCTAGGTGATTCTCTCATCTCTTGGAAAAGCAAGAAACAAGATGTTGTTTCTCGCTCTTCTACCGAGACAGAGTATCATGCTATGGCTTCCACCACAACTGAACTTGTTTTGTTACGACGGTTGTTAGGTGATATGGAGGTGTTGTTGTCATCTCCACATCCATGTATTGTGATAACAAAAGTACTGTTCAGATTGCTCATAACTCTGTTTTTCACGAGCGTACCAAACATATTGAGATCGATTGTCATGTGACTCGACATCATTTTCAGCATGGTGTTATCTCTCTACCGTTCATCTCGTATTCGATGCAGTTGGCTGACTTCTTTGCGAAGGCACATACGATTTTCTTTGTTGGCAAACTCTCGTTACTTATTGCAGTACCTTCTCGAGTTTGAGAGGGGGGAGGGGGGTTGTTAGCATATTATCATATTTGTATATTAATTGTCTTAAGGGTAGTTTAGTCTTTTAGTTGTCTTGTATATATATATATATATATATGTCTTCTCTTGTAAACCCTAGACACACACATATTCATTCTTTGTAAGATCCCTATTTGTCTTGTAAGATTATGGCTTCCTTCATGTATGTTATCATTTTGTATACAAGAGCCGGCTGCCGGCTGGTAGTCAACTTCTTTCATTAGTCATCATGCTAGTAAGTTAAATTATTCATGAACTATTATTAGTATTGTTTTATAATTATTTATTCATTATTTAAAGCAAGTTTTTTTTGGATTAGTTGTCTCTTAGAAGTTGACAAGTTGTTGCTAGAAAAGGAAAGTAAATTTGACATTTGTTGTTTCACTATTTATTTCATTCTGTACCTTAGTTCTTTTTGTTGCGTTTCATCATCTTGGTACTGTTAGTTAAGTGTTTTTCTTTTTCTTTTTTTTGGTAAATTAGTTAAGCTTCTCTTTTATAACATATCAAACAAGTTCATAACATTTTCTTGGTAATAAAGAAGTATATTACAACTGTTAAATTTTGTGGAGGGACATTGTTAAGTTCATAATGACATCTACTGAATTTGAAGAACATACAAAGATAACTTCGTTGGATTCTTTCTTTTAGATTTACCTTCCTCGTGTCTGTATAAGAATCCGAATTCATCCAATTTCTAAGAAAAGTTTCTTATCCTTGAAGTTTCGATGAATCCTTCCACAGGAGCGAGCAGGGGTGAACGGCTGTTTTTCTCAATCTTTTTTCGACCTTGCTTACTTAGCTGCGCCCGGAACTTAGTTCTAATCTTTTCTAGCTCAGACACAATAACCTTTATGGTAATTCTGTCTGAGGGAGATATTGCTAAACATTCCATGGCCAAAACTAGAATCGACAACACACATTGTTCCTTATCGAAGAAATGCTCCTCTTCTCTGCCAAGCAAGTTGCTGTCCACAACTTCAAAAATCATATTTTTATGTAAACGCTGGCTCACCCAACTAACCAAGCTCGTTTCCTCGTCGAACATTTCATCTGTTGGCCTCTTACTTGTAATTATTTCAAGAAGCATTATACCGAAGCTGTAGACATCACCACTGGTGGATACTATCCCCTGAGTTCCATATTCTACAATAACCGAGTTAGTCGAGAAAAAGAAGTGTGTTTAAATCTGGAAACTGAACTAAGAGTTTGCAAAGATGATGTTTTTGAAGTGAGAATTATTACCTGGTGCCATATACCCAATTGTCGCGAGGGTCGTTGTTTGAGCCATTACCTCACCCCCGTCAAAGAGTTTGGAAATACCAAAATCGCTAACGCGGACACTCATATCTTTATCTAACAGGACATTACTCGGCTTCAAATCACAATGAACAATAGGAAAAGTGTGGCCAAGGTGAAGATATTCTATGGCTAAGGCAACATCTTTTGCTATATCGAGTCTTTGTAACAAATCCAAGTGATGTTTGTTTGAGTGTAACCATATCTCCAGGCTCCCATTCGGCATGTACTCCAAGACCAAAGCTTTGAAATCTTCATTACTACAACAACCAATGGTTTTAACTAAGTTCCTGTGGCGAATGTTTCTTAGCACTTCCACTTCGGTATTAAAACTCTTGTTAACTCTTTCTGACTGCATGTTGAAAACTTTGACTGCAACAGTTAATCCATTGGATAATGTTCCTTTGAATACTGAACCGAAACTTCCATTTCCAAGTGCGTTGCTGTCGCTAAATTTTTCTGTTGCCCGTGAAAGTTCTATATATGAACATCCTCTCGAGGAAACTTCAATGTTGTGTACCTCTGGATTCGGTTTCCGTCTTACCACTAGCAGAAGACACGCAGAGACCACAATGACAGCTGCCACACAAGAGGGTACAATATATTTCCAGACTGAGAGAACACGTCTCGAACTTTCTTTGTCACACAGTGGAACTTGCAGATTAAGTGCACCGCAAAGACCACGGTTCTCGAGAAATGATTGTGCTGTAAAGTTGGAGAAATTTCCTCCCGTGGGAATTGGTCCTTGTAGTTTGTTGTAGGACACATTAAAGTTTTGCAGATAGTTGAGCCCCTCTAAAGGCTTTGGTATAACTCCAGAAAAGTTATTAAACGAAAGGTCCAAGGTTTCCAAGCCTTTCAGGTTCCCCAGAGACTGAGGAATGGATCCCTCAAACGTGTTGTGCGCCAAAGATAAATAAATCAATGACTGCGCAGCGTCAATAGAACTCGGGATCTCACCTGTAAGCTGATTCCATGATAAGCCTAGTTGTGTGATAGCTTTTAAGTTTCGAATCTCAGGTGAAAGAGTGCCATTTAACATGTTTGACGACAAATTTAGGTTCAAGAGGCCATCGAGGGTCCATAAATTAGAGGGTATGTAAGATTCTAAACTGTTGGTGTCTAAGTAAAGTCCCCTCAATGATTTGAGTTCACCGAAGCATGCAGGAATTGATCCACGGAGCATATTGCTACTCAAGTGTAATTCCCCCAAATGGGTTAGTTGGCAAAGATCATTGGGAATGTATCCTTCGAGCTTATTATGCTCAAGATAGACACGTACGAGTTTCCTTAGACTCCCTACTGTTTTTGGGATTTGTCCTGTCAACATATTATTGTTGACATATAAATCCCGCAGATTGACCAACTTTCCAATCTCAACTGGAATAGGCCCTCTAATTCTACAACTAGATGCTCTGAAGACCTGTAGAGAATTAGAGAAATTTCCAATTGAAGCTGGGAGCATAACGTCTAGCTGATTTCCTGACAATTCTACGTACTCCAAATTTTGGCAACTTATTAAAGAAGCCAAAAAACTTCGATTCCCAGTTAACTTATTCCACATAAGCGAAAGGGCCCGTAAAAGCCTTAAGTTACCGAGGTCCGGTATTGAGCCTGTAAAAGAGTTGTAGCTCATTTCCAACATCGTAAGCTTAGAAGCATTGGCTATGGAACTTGGAATTACTCCACTGAGTTTGTTGCCGTACATATAAAGCTCGGTAAGATTTGGAAGTGAAAGCCCCATGGTTGAAGGAAGCTGTCCAGTGAAGTGATTGGCTGAAAGCTCCAGCGTAATCAGTGTTGATATGTTGAAGATGGCAGGTGGGATGGGGCCTGATAAGCTATTGGCACGAACGCTAAAGTCCTCAAGATTAATAAGATTGCCAAGCTCGGATGGTAACTCACCTGTTAACATTCAAGGACTTTCATGTTATCGCATTGAGTATTCAAAGATTGCAATGCTTTCATCAAGTAACAATTCTTTCTGTCAGCTCACAGTGCCTAGGAACTAAGAAAATTGGGGAAGAAAATGTTCTTGTATTCAAGCTAGTAATGAAGTTACCTGTGAATTTGTTGAAACTTAAGTCGAGTAGCTTCAAACTTGTCAAATTCCCAAACTCCTTTGGTATGCCACTTGTAAACTGGTTATTCGACACTAATAACGCAAAAAGACTTTTGCATTCTACTAGTTTTTCCAGGATTTGGCCAGTGAGCTGATTCGATTCCAGATCCAAAATTTGAAGGTTTGGAAGATTATTATACACTCCAGCTGGAAGATTTCCAGATAGACTGTTGTTAAAGAAAGTGATCCGTCTCAAAGTCGACATGTTGAATATAAACGATGGTATCTGACCAGTTAGAGAGGCTCCTCTGAGGTCTAGTATCTCTAAACGGGAGAGATTCTGAAGCTCTGGTGGAATTCCTCCTGAAAAAGGGTATCACGTTCAGCAATGGTCGTCATTTTAGCTATCTTCTTCCTGTTAGACATAGTTGCATCATCACAACTTCCTCTCAAATTAATTTGTTTCTCATTCAAACAAATGGAGCTAATAGCAACGAACCCTCTGTTTTGTATGATACAGGCACAGAACGTGGACAAAAGAAGGAGGTTCTCGCCTCTTTTTTCTGATCACATGGGAGAGTTTTTGGCTGTTACATATAACACACAGGTTTTCTCCTCAAAATCCTTCGTTTCTTTTATCGAGTTGAAGTAATAGCTAGAGATAAAGAGGTGTATGGTTGGTTTCGTAATGACTTTCGCCTAATCAACGTGAAAAGGGAAGCTAAAGAATTGAGATCCTTTAGTTACCGATAGATGATATAACGATGATAATAGGAACACAAAGCATTAACATGACACCTAAAAAGAAGGAAACAATACATATACATACCATGAAATTCGTTTACCCCTAAATACAACTCACGAAGCTTTGTCAACCTGCCAAATGCACTTGGTATGCTTCCAGTGAAATGATTAAACGACAGTGACACATCCTGAAGCTCTCTACACTTGTAGATATTGGACGAGATCCTCCCATCGAGTTGATTCCAGGAGATGAATAATCCATTGAGTTTCTGGAGATTATCGCACATGTCGTCTGGAAGACTACCCAACAGATTGTTAGTATCAAGATCAATTACTTCAAGCGAAGACACGTTAAATATAGACCGCGGTATAGAGCCTGTGATCTGGTTATTCGACAGGTCTAACACCTGCAATGAAGAAAGATTTCCAATCTCTTCTGGAAGTTTCCCGCCAAGAAAATTGCGCTGCAAATCTAATATTTTTAGCTCTGAGATCTCACCTATGGAAGGCGGAATGCTACCAGAGAAGTTGTTATTGTTCATATGAACGATTTCAAGCTCCGGTAACGTCCCTAACCATGATGGTATTTCACCAGTTAAGGAGTTGAATCCAACATTTATAACTCTCAACCGGTGCAAAAGGGAGATCTCATAAGGTATAGTGCCTGTAAAATTGTTGGAGCTGAGATCTAATGAAGAGAGGAATGTTAAGTTGCCAAGAGTTGGATCAAGAGTTCCTTCAAACCCGAAGTTCGAAAAGTTTAAGGATGTTACTCTCTGAGGATCTGTTGTGTTGCTGCAATAAACACCAATCCAGTTGCAAATGGAAGTGTTTGTGGTCCAGTTTTTGGACATGATCTGTAAAGGGTCTGAGGTAATTTTAGCTCTAAATGCAAAAAGTGAATCTTGATCTGTGGTGGAGTTTGATATTGCAGAGGTAATAATAATATTACAGATGAATAATAAAAATGTGGAGAAGAAAGAATACTTATCCATCACTCTAATGACTCCTAAAGACAAGTTTTGTCATAAACTTACAATGCCATGATACATAAAGATTATGATCAGGATATTTATATGTAAATATATAGCTAGTATATTTATAAAGTAACTTTAATAATTGATAATTCACACGAGTTGCAATAACAGATTACTTAATTCTGAAGAAGATTAGAATATATAAAACAGTACCGGGAGTTGTTGGTGAGAACATGCATGCCGATTGCCGTGTGTAGTAGTCAAACTAACTATTTCCCAGCTGAAGTTTGGAAAGTGATACAAATAATAAGCTGACTATATATTATGCGCAATCGAGTAGTTTTGTACTAATGCACTAATCCTCTTGCCTTTTGCCTTTTCTCTTTATTATTATTTTGTTCCCACGCTTTTTATGCTCAAAATTTGTTTTTCTACTCCCACTTTTAGGTGTATTTTTGCAATTTATTGGGAGCTTCTCGACATCTATCAGAGAAACATAAAAATAGCTATTATAGTGAACATGGAAAACATCTTTATGTTCGGTTTCCACATAGTTAAGAATGGAAGTCGCTATATTTTTTCGAGCAAATAATTTATCAACTTTTACCCATGAATACCATCGTTCTCATGGAAATTACCGAAATTTTTATGTGTTAGATTCCATGAAAACGTAATTTAGAAATATCTTCGACGTTTATTGCAACACGTATGATATGAGTATTTCTCATATTGGGCCGGCCATGAGCCAGTCCCATATTTGGTCTATGTCGGGGATGGCCCATGATATGTACATATCGAATATAATATTCGATATAGTACAACTCACGTGTGCGGTCACCGCATCACAAGGTATATAAATACCTGAGTTCTGCTAATCAATGTAAGCTTTAATTATATTCATACGCTGCTCACTCTATATCGAAGACCCCCGATATCATCCTCGATATCATCCTCGATATAGCACTCGATATGTATCATTGATATATATCATCGACATCACACTCAACATTGTACCCAACGTCATTCCCGACATAGAAGGCCTCCGATATCATCCCCGATATCACTTTTGACATCACATTCGATATCCACGAGATACTCGACATACCATTATACCTGAATGGACGGGGCCTGACTGATTTACAGGGAAATTTTCCCACGCCATTTGGGATATAGTAGGGGAAGATGTGAGTAAGTGTGTGCATTATTTCTTCACGAACGGGACGATTACTACCGGATTAAATTTCAGATTTATGATTCTCATTCCAAAAACTACAGATGCGGTGTCAATGGATAAAATCATATTCACTTACCTATTATGGGAAAAAAATTCGTTTGGTCCCATAAGTTGGCAC
Organism: Linaria vulgaris; assembly: GCA_948329865.1. Taxonomy (NCBI): domain Eukaryota; kingdom Viridiplantae; phylum Streptophyta; class Magnoliopsida; order Lamiales; family Plantaginaceae; genus Linaria; species Linaria vulgaris. The sequence goes on along the minus strand of OX415249.1, from coordinate 4,156,566 downwards.
CCTCACGCATTTGGTCCCGTAAGTTGGCACCCCACGCAATTGGTCCCGTAAGTTGGCACCCCATGCAATTTTAGTCCCGTAAGTTGGCATCCCACGCAATTGGTCCCGTAAGTTGGCACCCCACTCAATTTTAGTCCCGTAAGTTGACATATTTAATGTGGTAGATATGAAACTTATTGGTAGTCAAATATGATAGGTTGAATGTAAATGGTAGTGGATGATTGTATGACTATAAAGGAGAGATGAATGAAATATTTTCAGGCATCAAGCCTAATTACACAAACATTGACATGGTATCGAGCCATCAGATCTAAAAAAAAAAAAAAACTTGCATTTATTTTTTCTTCTTCTATTTCTTGTTTTTTGGGCGCATTCTCCGATTACCTTTTCGGCGTGTCTACTCCAAGCACTGCATCTTACCTTCTCGGAGTCCAATCTTTTCCAGTGTTTAGATTGAAGCATTGCTCGGTTTTGCATCGAGCTGCTCTTCGACGATATAGCGGCAGGCCTAACTAAGGTTTGGTCGTGGTTCAGCTGCGTACAACAGCTGGTTTGCGAAGAGTTGCGCAATTTTTGTTTCCCTGTGGTAGATCAGCTTGCGCGGTAGTGCGTCTTCTCTTTACTTGAAGATGGGGTAGTTGCAGACTTATTTTGGGTATTTGTACTTTGGTTATTTGCACTTTGCTTTTACAGTTCACCATATTTACATTTCATACATATTCTGGTTTGTCTTGGGCAAATTAACATTCTATTTGGATATCAAAGTTTGGTGATTAATTCTTGGAATTATAATGACTACTGAAGGATTTTCTGTTAAATTTACTGGGCGGAATTACGCTGGTTGGGAATTTCAATTTTAAATATTTTTGAAAAAAGAACTTTGGAGGCACATAGATGGAACTTCTATGATTCCCACTGAAGCCAAAGCACTTACCCAATGGGAGACAAAAGATGCTCGAATAATCACTTGGCTCTCGGGGTCGCTTGAATCTCGGTGAATAATTTACGTTCTTTTGGCAAGGCGAAAGACATGTGGGAGTATTTGCGTTGCATATACCATCAAAATAACACTGCTCGGCGTTTTTAGTTGGAGCTTGACATCTCCACCTACAGTCAAGGTAACCTCAATATTGAGCAATATTACTCTGGATTTCTTAACTTGTGGAGCGAGTATTCTGGTATACTCTATAGCAAGGTACCACAAGAGGCTCACCCCGCTCTTCAAGCGGTCCATGAGGACAGAAAGCGTGATCAATTCTTAATGAAATTACGCTCAAAATTTGAAACTATGCGTGCTACTGAATGTTTTCAGATTATTCATAGCGATCTTTGGGGTATTTCTCCCGTTATTTCTCATGGTCAATACAAGTATTTTGTTACATTTATTGATGATTATAGTCGTTTTACATGGATTTATTTTCTGCGCTTCAATCACAGGTGTTCACTAGTTTCAGAAATTTTTGGCATACGTTAAAACTCAATTTTCCGCCACCATTTGAATCCTACAATCTGATAATGGTGGCGAGTATGTGTCCAAATTATTTCATGATTTTCTACAAGAACAAGTAATCATCTCTTAGAAGTCATGTCCCTACACGCCTCAATAGAATGGCTTAGCCGAACGTAAAAACCGCCATTTGCTAGATATGGTTCGCACATTACTTATAGAATCATATGTTCCTTCTGTTTTTTAAGGTAGAAGCTTTGTCCACTGTTGTGTATCTCATTAACCGCTTACCTTCTCAACAATTGGATTTTGAGTCCCCTTATCATCGTCTTTATAAGGTACTTCCTGATTACAATGGTCTTCTCACCTTTGGTTGTGTTTGTTTTCTTTTACTACCTCCACATGACCGCCATAAGCTTTCTGCACAAGCATTGATGTGCGCATTTTTTGGATATAGTAATCTTCACAAAAGGGTTTATATGTTATGATGGTGTTTCCAACTGCATACGCATTTCTAGGAATGTCACTTTCTTTGAACATGAGTATTATTTCCAGCAGCATGTGGTATCTCGTGGCATCATTCAACTTCCATCATTTGAGGACATATCTCCATCCGTGGAGCGTTTTACACAAGGCATTGGTTATCAATGACGACGATAGCCCCCCCCCCCCCCCATCGCCCATCCCTGACCCTAATTCAGATCCTGCTTCTACTACAGTTGCCCTAAGGCGATCCACTCGTAAAATTCGTCCTCCTAACCGGTATGGTTATTCTGCAACTTTGACTTCAATTTCAGTTCTTAATTCTTATTCTCAGGCGGTTCAACAAGCTTGTTGGGAGAAAGCTATGCGAGAAGAACTTCAGGCTCTTCAGGAAAATCACACTTGGGACATTGTCTCTTGTTCTATTGGTGTTAAACCAATTGGTTGTAAATGGGTGTACTCTATTAAAATTCGCTCTGATGGGTCCCTTGATCGTTATAAAGCACGCTTAGTGGCTCTTGAAAATAGGCAAGAATATGGGATTAATTACCATGAGATGTTTGCTCTAGTTGCTAAAATGGCTACTGTTCGACTCATTTTGGCTATCTCTGCTTCGAAAGGTTGGCCTTTATTGCAAATGGATGTCAAAAATTCCTTTTTACATGGGGATTTACAAGAAGGGATTTATATGGCTCCACCACCAGAGTTGTTCTTAGTCCCATCTTCGGACATTTGCAAACTCAAACGCTCTCTATATGGCCTAAAAAAAGCTCTACGTGCCTGGTTTGAGAAGTTTCGTGCTACTCTTCTTAGCTTCTCATTTGTACAAAGTCAATACGACTCCTCGTTGTTTCTCTGCAAATCTTCTATTGGGATTGTTTTACTTCTGGTTTACAACAAAATCTTCAGACACACCTTTAAAACTCTTTCTAGATGAAGGACTTAGGTCCTTTGCATTATTTCTTGGGTTTGGAAGCACATTCCTCTACTACCGACACTTTCTTAAATCAGCATAAATACACCCAGGAGTCAATTCAATTGGTTGGTCTTCAGGATGGTCGATCAATTGATACGCTATTAGAGGTTAATTTGAAGTATAAACGTGAGAACGGTGAATTTCTTTCTGATCCTTCTTTGTATCGCCAGTTGGTGGGAAGTCTCAACTACTTGACGATTACTCGACTGGATATTGATTTTGTTGTTCAACAAGTGAGTCAATTATGCAAGCACCGACTCATCTTCACTTGGTTGGTTTTCGTCATATTATTCGCTATCTCCAAGGTTCTTGTACTCGTGGTCTCTTCTTTCCAGTCAATACCCTGATTAGCTTGTTAGCTTATAGTGATGCAGATTGGGCTGGTTGCTCGGACACTCGACGTTCTATTTCTGGTTGGTGTATGTTTATTGGTAACTCTCTTGTGACGTGGAAAAGTAAGAAACAAAATCATGTCTCCAAATCCTCTACTTAATCTGAATATCGTGCTATGTCATCTGCTTGCTCTGAAATTATTTGGATACGTGGCCTATTAACCGAGCTTGGTTTTCCTCAACATTTACCTACTCCACTACATGCAGACAATACTAGTGCCATTCAAATCTCCATTAATCCAGTGTTTTACGAGTGTACCAAGCATATTGAGGTGGATTGTCATTCTATAAGGGAGGTTTTCGATCATAATATCATTTCTCTTCTTCCTCCTATCTCGACGGAGCTTCAAACTGCCGATGTGTTTACAAAAGCTGTATGTCGCCCACGCCATCAGTTTCTTATAGGCAAATTGATGTTGGCTGAAAAACCGCCATCAATTCGAGGGGGGATGTCAATGGATAACACCAATCATATTCACTTACCTATTATTGTAGACATATTTAATGTGGTAGTAATGAAACTTATTGGTAGTAAAATATGGTAGGCTGAATGTAAATGGTAGTGTATTATTGTATGGCTATAAATGGGAGATTAATGAAACATTTTCAGGCATCAAGCCTAATTACACAAACATTGACATGTGGTACAGATTGAGAACTTCACGCCAATTGTAATAAGCAACTTTTGTTTCAAAATTATCACAAAGATTTTGGCAAATAGGCTTTCAGTTGTTTCCTCAAGAATTATCTCAGAGAATCAGTTTGGTTTTGTTAAGGTGCGAGATATAACTACGGAATTGCTACAGCCTCAGAGGGAATAATTGTGTTGGACAACTAAAGTTTCGGGGGTAATATGACACTTAAAATTGATATCCAAAAAGCCTTTGGCAGGATGGACTTGGAATTTATCTTGGACGTGCTCCATGCATTCGGATTCTTGGCAAATTTTGGGAGTAGATATTGGAGATCTTCCCATCTTTGAGATTTTCTATCCTTTGCAATGGGGAGGCGGTTGGATACTTTGGATGTAAGAGGGGAGTTCGACAAGGTGACCCTCTATCTCCACTTCTTTTTGTTATTCCTGAGGATTTCTTGAGTTGATTGATCACCAAAAGTGTTGAAGATAAGAAACTCCAGCATATAAGGTACACAATTAATTCATTTTTCACGTTGCACTTATTATATGAGGATGATGTTCTTCTCTTTATTACTGCGACCAAGAAAAATGTGTGGGTGATTAGACAGATTTTTGATACGTATGTGGATATCTCGGGCAAACATGTGAATTGGAACAAATCGGGTGTATGTTTTTGTGATTATATTACTGACCATAGGCGACTCAACATTATCAACTCCTTGAATCTAATGGAACTAAGTTTTCCATTTAATTATCTTGGAGTTCCATTGTTTAAGGGCAGCCCGAGAAGAAAATGGTTACATCCAATCGCTGATAAGATCCTAAGTAAATTCTCGAATTGGAAGGGATCGACTCTCTCACGGGCAGGAAGAATTACATTGGTTACCTTGGTGATTTAAAGCCCGTTTATAGATTTTTCTGTATTTATGCATGGCCAAAAAGTCTCTTACTTTACATGGAGCGAGCAATCAGGAACTTTATTTGGTTTGGGTCGATTGATGCCCACACTTTAATCACGGTCCCCTAGGATAAGTGTTGCCTCTCGATTGCTTGTGCGCCTTAATGAAGCTCTATTGGCAAAGTTGCACTAGAAATTCATTCAAGCAAACTCCTACCATTAAAGCAACTCAAAGACAGAATATTCGTTAATGAAGCCTCCATCAGAGTTAGCCGTATCACGTCCTCCATTTGGTGCTCACTTAGACATTGCATCAAGTTTGTTGCGGGTTCAATACGTTGGCTCACATGCAAAACATCTAACCGCAAATTTTGGACGAATAACTGGATTCATCCGAGCATTCCAGAGCAAATAGGAACTAATCATAATCATCACCTAGAGCTTAAAGATATGATCACAGATTTTTATCAAAATGAACAGTGGTACGTCCTGGTTTCCCTTCCACAACACGTAAAGCAGATCGTTCTTGATCATCAATTTATCGAGGGTGACAAGGATGTTTGCATCTGGCCTCAGAGTTTGGATGGTGATTTTCAGTTTAGTTGTGATTATAAACAACTATGTAACGGGAATATTTCTACGGCCCCATGGCAAAAATTTATTTGGACGAAATTTTTACCTCCTTCGAGGTCGATCACTTATTGGAGGGCTGCATTGGGGTACATTCCTACTGAAGACACATTGAAAAAAAAGGGCTTCAACTTTGCATCGATGTGCATGCTTTGTAAATCAAACGAGGAAACGGTGCAACATGTCTTCGTGAGATTTCCATTTGCCAATGCGGCGTGGACAACCATGACGGGGATTTCTCAGCCTAGAATTGATAGAGACAACTCTTTGGCTACACTTCTCTCGAAAGCAACAAAGGCACGAGTTAGCACGCAAGTACATGCACTTTGGATCACAGCCATTGCCTCATGTATTTGGCTGTTGTGGCACACTAAAAACAAATGTATTTTCGATGATCTTACTCCAAATATTGGATTGTTTCTAAGACATATCTAGAGGTGCATCAAAGAGGTGGATTTCTTGGATATGGTTCGGCCACATTAGTAAAAGACCTTCGAATTCTGAAAATATTTGGCATGGCAATTCGTCCTTATAAGGCGCCAAGGATTGTCATTGTCTGGCACCCACCACTAGCGACATGGATCAAATGCAACACGGATGGTTGTGCATTTGGGAATCCATGATTGGGAGGTACATGTGGTATATTTCGAAATACCCGAAGCTTCCTTTATGGTGCATTGCTGTCCACCTTGGCTCGGTGTTTGCTTTTGAAGTGGAGATTTGGGCTGTTATTTTTGCTATCACAAAGGCAATGGAACTCAACTAGAGATACATATGGCTGAAAAGCGATTCTACTTATGTAGTCAATTTGCTCAACAAAAAATCAATTAAAGTACAATGGAAATTGCGAGCACGATGGGGACAATGGTTAGACTTCATTAACATAATTAATCTTCATGCCTCGCACAAATTTAGAGAATGGAATAAAGTTGCAGATGCATTGGCGAATTACGGAGCCCTAAACATGGGAAATTATTGGTGGCATTCTTGTCCGACATTTGTCTTAGACTTGGTTACTCATAATTAATAACCGTCCTAATTAGCATAGAATTAGTTAGATATATTTGTAATATATTGTGTATCTTTAGAAGGTAAATCTTTCCTTACTTGTAGCCTAAGAAACTCTTGTATATATATTATTGAGGAGATTAATGAGAAGGCATTGAGGGAAAATATCTTTCATGGTATCAGAGCCTATAATTTTCTTCTCTCTTCTCTCCTCTCCTCATGACAAACCCTAGTCAAGAGTCGCCATCGTCCGACTCCTCCCAATCAACGACGACACCGCCCCCACCTCCTCTCCTAAATTCATCCCCGCCTTAGCGGTTACTAACGTCCGAAACTTCATCCCCATTACGTTAGATAATGAATTCGACCAATACACCACTTGGTCGAAACTATTCAAAATAAACGCTCGCGCGTATCAAGTCTTGGACCACATCCTTCCCAACACCAAATCCGCCTTCCCATCGAACGACTCCGACCCAGATCTATGGGATCGTCTCTATGCCATTGTGCTTCAATGGATATACGGCACTATCTCTAATGACCTCATGCATTCGATCATCAAGCCCGACTTATCTGCCATGGAAGCTTGGGATCGCCTTGCGGAGCACTTCCAAGACAACAAGAGCACTCGGGTCGTGCATCTTGAGAATCAATTCTCCAACACAACTCTGGACGAGTTTCCCAATGTTGGTGCCTATTGCCAAAAGTTGAAGATGCTTGCTGATCAACTTGCCAATGTTGGTTCTCCCGTCTCTAACCAACGTTTGGTACTTCAACTCGTCGTTGGCCTCACTGACACGTACGGTGGTGTTGCCACCCTCATCCAACAAAGCGATCCGCTTCCCCAATTCTAGAAGGTTCGCTCTATGTTGTCTCTTGAGGAGACCAGCCTTAACAAAAGCACGACTCGCCTTGCTGAATCCGCCCTCATCAGTGCTGCCTCGACCCCTCCTTCGGCTGATCATGGACTGCCTGCACCGCAACCAGCACCGCCGTCCTACTCTCCTTGCCCGTTCAACTCTCGCGGTCGTGGAACACGGGGGCGCGGTCGTGGAAATCACGGTCGTGGTGGACGCGGATATGGTCGAGGTCCGCCTCCTTCTCCTCAATGGAATCCGTACTTGCAGCAGTGGTCCTATCCTCCATGGACTCAGCCTCCCCCTCAACCTTGGGCCACTCCTCCTTCACCATACCCCACCACGACTTGGCAGCACCGTTCTCCACCACCATCCCGTCAACCCGGATTGCTTGGTCCTCGTCCTCAGCAGGCCTATAGCGTTGATCCTGGTCCGTCGAACCATGCGTATACTGATATTGAGTCCGCAATGCACACGCTCCAACTGACACCTTCGGATGAAAATTGGTACATGGATAGCGGTGCTTCATCTCACATGAACTCTAACTTAGGTACTCTCTCCTCTAACCTTAATTCGAGCATTAAAAATCATATAACTGTTGGCAATGGCTCATCTATTCCTATTCACGGGTCGAGTCATGCAACTCTTTTCCCTCCCTACCCCCCTCTCTCTCTCTAAACCAGGTCCTACATGCTCCTCACATCATTAAAAATCTCGTTTCTGTGCGTAAATTCACTCGTGATAACTCTGTTTCTATAGAATTTGATCCCTTTGGGTTTTCTGTGAAGGATTTATGACGGGCAATCATCTCATCCGGTGTAATAGTACGGGTGATCTCTATCCTCTCTTTCCGCCGTCGACCACCCTCTCCGCCCGTCCACCCGCCACCTTCGCCGCCCTCTCATCTTTCCTCTGGCATGCGCGTTTAGGCCACCCCGACGCTCCTGTCTTCGACTCCCTTCGTCGTTCTAAGTTTATTTCTTGTCCTAGTAGTAGTCGTACTTCTTTATGTTCTTCTTGTACTTCGGGGAAACACATTAGACTGCCGTTTTTGGACTCTACTACTATTACTCAATTTCCGTTTGATATTATTCATAGTGATATTTGGACTTCTCCAGTGCCAAGTTCTTTGGGGCATAGATATTATGTTGTGTTTATTGATGCTTATTCTGATTTCTTATGGACCTATCGTATCTCTCACAAATCACAAGTTTTCTCGGTTTTTTTGTCGTTTCACAAGCTTATTAAAACACAATTTGAACGCGACATTAAAAACTTTCAACGTGACAATGGTCGGAAATATGATAATGCATCTTTTCACAATTTTTGCAAAACACATGGCATGCAATTCCGTTTTTCTTGTCCTCAAATTCGGAACGTCAACTACGCACCATTAATAATATTATTCGTACCCTTCTCGCGCATTCCTCCGTACCACCTTCCTTTTGGCACCATGCTCTACAATTAGCTACTTATCTACTAAATATTCTTCCTCATAAACGCCTCAAATTACTCTCTCCTCTCCAAGTCCTATATCACAAACGCCCCTCTCTCTCTCATCTACGGGTCTTTGGGTGCCTTTGCTTTCCACTTTTCCCGTCTACTACTATCAATAAGCTCCAACCACGCTCTACTCCTTGCGTGTTCTTGGGTTTTCCTTCCAACCATCGGGTCTACAAATGCTATGATATCTCATCTCAAAAACTTATTATCTCTCGTCATGTCCTATTTGATGAAACTATCTTTCCTTTCTCCACCATACACAAACCATCTCCCCACTCTTACTCCTTTCTTGACCCCGACCGTCATCCTCACCTCACCAATGCAATCCTAGCCGACTCCTCCACTCCATCACAGCCTTCTTCAGCACGTCCCGTGCCTCTGCCCTCACGGCTCGACACGCCACCGTCGCCTACTCCACCGTCTCCTCCCTCACGGCCTGCCCAAACCCCACCCGAGGTCCCTACTCCTCGTCCCGTTCCACCCGCCTCTCATCCCATGACCACTCACAGCAAACATGGGATAGTCAAGCCCAAACACATATTTAATCTATCTTCTATCTCTTCCACTTCCCCGCTTCCTCGCAATCCCGGGGTTGCACTATCCGATCCTAATTGGAATATGGCCATGCGTGATGAGTTTAATGCTCTTATTAAGAATAAGACGTGGGAGCTTGTACCTCGGCCCCGTAATGTGAATGTCATACGTTCCATGTGGATTTTTCGGCATAAATTTAATTCTAACGGTTCTTTTGAGCAGTATAAAGCCCGTATTGTTGGTGATGGCAGGTCTCAGCAGGTTGGCGTGGATTGCACTGAAACTTTTAGCTCGGTTGTTAAACCGTCCACTATTCGCACCGTGCTGAGCATTGTTGTCTCTCGTTCTTGGTCCATTCATCAGTTGGACGTCAAGAACGCCTTCTTGCATGGGAACTTAGAGGAAACAGTTTATATGCATCAGCCATTGGGTTTTCGTGACCCTACTCGCCCGAATTCGGTTTGTTTGTTGAAGAAATCACTTTATGGCCTTAAACAAGCGCCCCGGGCGTGGTACCAACGGTTCGCGGACTTTGTGGCTACCATCGGGTTTATTCACAGTCGGTCGAATCATTCCTTGATCATATTTCGACGAGGTACTGATATTGCTTATCTTCTGTTGTACGTCGATGATATTATTCTATGCGCCTCATCTATTGCTTTTCGTACCTCTATTATGGACCGCCTTAATGCGGAGTTTGCTATGAAAGACTTGGGGTCGTTGAGTTTTTTTTTGGGTATTGTTGTGACACGTCATCAGCGTGGCTTATTTTTTAGCCAACGCAAATATGCAGAGGATGTTATTGAGCGTACCGGGATGTCCTCCTACAAACCCTGCGCGACGCTTGTTGACACGAAACCGAAGGTTGGGGCTGCCGCGGAAAGCCCCTTGTTCAGTGATGCTACCCTTTTTCGCAGTCTTGCTGGGGCTTTGCAATATCTCACGTTTACCCGTCCCGATATCTCTTATGCCGTTCAGCAAATCTGCCTCTATATGCACGAGCCTCGTGACATTCACATGCAAGCATTGAAGCGCATCATCCGTTATCTTCCGGGTACTCTTCATCTCGGTTTACACTTATCGCCCTCGTCTTTGTCTGGCCTTACCTCTTATACTGATGCTGATTGGGCTGGTTGCCCCGATACCCGACGGTCTACATCGGGTTACTGCATCTTTTTGGGTGATAATCTCTTATCTTGGTCTGCGAAGCGCCAACCGACGTTATCTCGCTCTAGTGCTGAAGCTGAATACCGCGCCGTGGCTAACGTGGTCTCTGAATCTTGCTGGCTTCGCAATCTTCTTCTTGAGCTTCATTGTCCCGTCTCAAAGGCCACTCTTGTCTACTGTGACAATGTTAGCGCGACATATCTCTCCGGGAATCCTGTCCAGTATCAACGCACGAAGCATATTGAGCTTGACATTTGTGCGTGAAAAGGTGGCTCGTGGACAAGTTAGAGTTCTTCACTTGCCGTCTCGGTCTCAAATTGCCGATATTTTCACTAAAGGGCTGCCACGGGGTTTGTTCGATGACTTCCGTTCCAGTCTCAACGTTCACCCTCCTCCCGTTTCGACTGCGGGGGTGTAATAGCCGTCCTAATTAGCATAGCATTAGTTAGATATATTTGTAATATATTGTGTATCTTTAGAAGGTAAATCTTTCCTTACTTGTAGCCTAAGAAACTCTTGTATATATATTATTGAGGAGATTAATGAGAAGGCATTGAAGGAAAATATCTTTCAATAATTTCTGTAATAGAGAGAATTTTAGATTATGTTGATTCGCCAGGCGACTGATTAACTTATTGTTTGATATTTTTTATTTTTATATATATTGAGCCACTGTTGTTGACCTCAACAATCGCGACTCCATCTTTTACTTTAAGAAAATGGGCGACCCAATGAACGAGCGTATTTTACACTTAAATGGCTGATTACTTCACTTTCCTTGATTTTCGCCTTGGTTTTATAAAATTGGAAAGTTGTGAGATAGATTTTGGCTTTTGGTCATATTCTTTTGATGTTCACAATTTGGGTTTGGTTCTTTTATTTTATTTTATTATTATTATAGATTTAGTTAATTAGGATAGGTTAATTGAGATTTTAGCTAATTAAAGTTGATGAGAATGATTATTTTTAAAACTGCATAATTAGTGTTCCTTTAACAAAATAAATAATAGAAAAATAGAGAAATGTTTAATTGCTACGTAATAGTATAATTTATTAGGTAATTAAGCAAATTACAGAGGTTTAATTGGTAATTAGATCCAAGTTCATTATCTTTGGGATCACTCTTAAGTCCATGCATGTTTCTATTAGAGATATTCCTTAGTAGTTATCTTTTAGAATATTCTCTTTTATAATTATCTTGTTACCATAATTGAGTTTGTTGTAACCTATATAAATATTGTATTTGTGCATAATAAAATTATCACCCATTATATTTTTTATATGGTATCAGCAGGGAAATTTCTCTAAAGAGAATATTCGATCCCCATGTCTCCCGGAAACCCTAGCAACGACGGCGCCTCGCCTTTCCCTTCATAGTCGACTCAGTCCTCCACCGCCAATGGCCTGCCAATCACACGACCGCCATTGACACCCCCCGCTAGGTCCCTATGGTGATCAACTTGTGCCTCTCAGTGCACATACGCACTTTCCTTTGCAGTTAACCTCGGGAAATTATCCATCCTGGAGTGCTCAAGTTCGCTACCTACTGTATGGCTATAACCTTTTGGGTTATGTGGACGGTTCCACTCCGTGTCCTCCCCACACCGACTATCCTGACTAGGTTGTATCGTTCATTCATTGGACTCGACAAAATGTTCTTCTCTTGTCCGTGCTTTTTAGGTCGGTATCCACGAATCTCTCGTCCCTCATCTCCTCCGTGACAACCTTTGTTGTCGCCTGGCAAACTCTTCAGTGCACGTTTGCCAACAAGTCCCACTCTAGAGTCATGCAATTAAATGAGTCTCTCTCCACCATGACGATTGGGGCTCAATTTATCTTAGAGTTTCTTCAGCAAGTCAAGATCAAAATCGATGAACCTGTTATCATCGATCATCACCTCTACGGTGATGATGTTACACTCTTTGTCCTCAAAGGACTTGGTGACCTGTACCGCGACATTGTCGTCCAACTCCATGGCCGAGGCACTCCTCTATCGTTCTCGGAGCTTCATGATTGCCTTATTGCCCATGAGACCTATGTCAAGCGTATTGAGGCTCAGCCGCTCAGGCCGCATCCCTTGTGGCTACTGCTAACACTGCCTCATATCAACCGCCTCGCTCGCATCATGGTGGTCGTGGCTCAAGAAATTAGAATCAGGGTCGGTCCAATGGTCGCGATGGTTAAAATAATACGGGTCAAAACCATCGTCCCAACAATCGACAGGGCTCCAACAATCTGCCAAAAATTATTTGTCAGATATGTGGCATTTATGATCATGGCGCCCGTACTTGTCACCGACTTTAGCAACCTCTTGCTCACGTTGCAATCTCTCCCACTCTCGGGCAACCCAATGGAACGTCATGGCTCGTTGATTCTGGCGCGAATCACAACTTGACCTCAAATCTTCAGAATCTATCTGTGCACTCTGAATATAATGGTACCAATGAGGTTGTTATTGCAGATGGCTCAGGTTTGCCAATCTCTAATATTGGATCTTCATCTTTCTCTGTTTCTAACCGACGGTTTAATCTAGCCCCGGTTTTATGTGTTCCCTCGTCTAAGAGGAATTTATTATTCGTACATCAGTTTACTTTACATAATATTGTGTCGATTGAGTTTCTTCCTTCTCATTTTTTTGTTAAGGATCGGGTTACGGGGGCGAGGCTGGTACGTGTGGCGTGCACTAATGGTGTTCACCACTTGGATTTACCGTATCCTTTGGCGACTTCTCCGGTGTTCACCACTTACGAATAAGGCAAACTGGCACTGTCGCTTAGGACACCCATTTGAGGAGATTAGTAGTTTAGTTATTAGGCAATTTTCTTTACGTTGTACTTCTTTACATTCTGCAAATTCTGGATTCGGTAGTTTTGCTTATCGAATAAAAAAGCGCGATTGCCTTTTAATACTATTTCTCTACACTCATTGTATCCTTTGCATTATATTTATGGTGATGTTTGGGGTCCCTCACATGTGCCTACGTTGAATGGTTGTTGTTATTATCTACTTTTGGTTGATCATTACTCGAAGTACTCTTGGCTTTACCCGTTGACACACAAATAGCAGGTTTATGCAATGTTCTGTCAATTTCATCGCCTTGTGGAGAAAGAATTTGGATTACTGCTAAGATCTTCTATTCAGACAATGGTGGTGAGTTTTGTGGCTCTTCGCACCTACTTAATAGACCATGGTATTTCATAGCTTACCACTGCGCCTCATACTCCACAACAAAAAGGTATTGTGGAACGGCGTCATCGCCAAGTTCTTACTACTGGTCGAATTCTTTTGCAACAAGCATCCTTACCTTCTTCATTTTGGGACTATGCAGTTGCCACAACCGTTTATCTCTCGATCGGCTTCCCACCCCACTTCTCCACCACCAATCTCCATTTGAGAAACTCTTTGGTCGACCACTGAATTATTTGAAGCTTTGGGTTTTTGGTTGCTTACGCTTTCCTTAGCTTCGTCCCTATTTTCCTGGGAAGCTCACTCCTCGCTCTCGACCATATATCATTATTGGATATTCACCGTCTTAGAGTGCTTATAAGTTTTTTGATCCACAAACCGTTCGTGTTTATGTCTCTCGCCATGTGCGATTTGTGGAGTCCGAATTTTCGGGCATTGCACCATTGTCTGACACTGCAGCTCGTGTGCGTTTTACACCACCTCTTGTCATGCCACCAAATTCTGTCATGAGTGCCACTTTAGCGCCTGAGGTGCTAGGACAACCAACACATTCTGTCCTGAGTACCACTTTAGCATCTCAGGTGCACAGAAAGCTAGCACATTCTGTCCCGAATGCCGCTTTAGCGCCTATGGCATTCGGACAGCTAGGAAATTCTGTCCCGATTGCCACTTTAGCACCTGAGTTGCCCGAACAGCCAGCATATTCTGTCTCGAATGCCACTTTAGTGCCTGAGGCGCCCGGACAACCAACACATTTTGTCCCGAGTGCAACTTCAGCACCTGAGGTGCATTGACCAGCTTTCTCCACTTCGACGCGCGCACAACCCCTTGCGACCGAGCATTCTTCTTCTACCGCACCATCTTCATCTGATTCCACCTCAACAACATCTCCTCCTGCACTGCGTCGCATGAAAACTAGGTATATGAACAATATATTCAAGCCTAAGCATATCAATATTACCGCTAAACATCCTGTTTTTGGTCCAGTTGCCCCCGCATGTGTGTCGCAGGCTCTTAAGGATCCCTTATGGCGGACGGCTATGGCTGAGGAGTTCAATGCCCTAATGAAGCATGGTACTTGGGATTTAGTTCCGAGCCAGGTTGGCAAGAATGTTGTTTGCTCTAAATGGGTCTTTCGCATCAAACATCATCCTGATGGCTCCATTGATAAGTACACGGCTCGAGTCATTGCTAAAGGCTTTCATCAACGAGAAGGTCTTGACTTAAAGGAGACTTTTAGCCCACTAATGAAACCGGTCACTGTACGCACGGTTCTTTCTCTTGCGATCCTGCGGGGTTAATATTTTCGCCAACTTGATGTAAGTAATGCATTCCTTCACGATCAACTCTCTAAGTACGTCTTTATGTCTCAACCTCCGGGTTTTTCTGATGTCTCACTGCCACATCATGTATGTCACCTCAAGAAGTCGTTATACGGGCTTTAACAAGCCCCTCGAGCATGGTATCCACATTAAGCACTGCTCTTTGCGCATTTTGTTTTGTCCAGTCAAAGTCGGATACGTCCCTCTTTGTTCTCTCGAGGTACTGATTTGCTCAATCTTCTTGTGTATGTCGATGATATTATTATCACTGGGAATCAACCTTCCCTTCTATCCTCGATTATCATGCATCTTTGCCTTAAGTTCGCGGTTAAGGACTTTGGCTCGCTTTCTTACTTTCTTGGTGTTGCGGTATTTCGCTACAAAGAATGTCTTTTTCTCTCCCAACACAAGTATATTTGCGATCTCCTTACGCGTCACAAGATGGATGGAGCTAAGCCTCTTGTTACTCCTATGGCTTCTTCTTCCTCCATTTCCACCTTTGCTCTCTGATGGATGCTACAGAGTTTAGAAGTGTCATTGGTGGCCTCCAATACCTTACCCTCACTAGGTCGGATATTGCCTTTGCTGTTAACCACTTGGCACAGCGCATATCTGCTCTAACTGAGATCGATTAGTCGGCTCTCAAGTGCATTCTTCGCTACTTGAAGGGCACGATCACTCACAACCTTCTTCTGCGCCGACCCTCCTCCCTACGACGCACGACATACTCGAAATGCAGATTGGGCTGGGAATGTCGCATCCACGGCCTCAACTTCGTCCTACATGATTTTTCTCAATGCTAATCCTATCTCCTGGTCTTCTCGGCGTCAACGTGTCGTCTCTCGCTCGTCCACTGAATCCGAGTATCGCACTCTCGCGAATGTCGCTGCTGAGGTCCGTTGGCTTCAACATCTGTTTGGAGAACTTGGTATTGTCCTACCCGCTCCTCATTGTATTTTGTGTGATAATTTGGGTGTTATTCGCCTCTCGCTTCATCCGGTACTACATTCTCGTATGAAACACATCTTCGTTGATCTTCACTTTGTTCGTGATCTAGTCAACAAGGGGTTCCTTAGTGTTTCCTAGATTAACACAACGGATCAGCTCGCGGATCTCCTTACGAAACCGCTCCCTCGGGCGCGGTTCCTCTTGCTTCGTTCCAAAATCGTCGTTGTCGACGAAATGTCCATTTTGCGGGGGAGTATTAGGAATATTCCTTAGTAATTATCTTTTAGAATATTCCCTTTTGTAATTATCTTGTTACTATAATTGAGTTTGTTGTAACCTATACATATATCGCCTTTGTGCATAATAAAATTACCACCCATTATATTTCTTATAGTTTCATGTCTAAATATTAAAAAAGTATATCTTTAGTAATTTTTTGACATTCTAAGAACAATATACAAATAGCTATTACAACAAATATACAAACAAGTTTATGTTACGTCTCCACATAGACAAAAGTAGGAAAGTTCCAATATTATCACTCGAAAACGTTTAAAGAAATTTGTATCCATAAATACTAGTGTGGATCAAAGTTTCAATATTTTCTCAAAAACTTTATTCTATATAAACAAAATATAGAAGTGTTCTCTACTGTTATTGTAATTACTATTTTACGAATTATTCGAAACATGTCAAAAAGATTTCAAAATAAACATTGTGACCGGGAAGTCTGTCAAACGTGTATCGCCACGACAAAATTAACCCATTCTAAAGTTTGATCTAAGAAATACCCATTAATTAACACAACATTATAGTAGACTGCCAGGAAGTGTAAGAAACTGCAGAGGTAGGTAGTCTCTAGACTTCTTAATTATTAGATAAACTTCATAATTTTTGAAGTTTTAGTCTAGGCGTTTATAATTATGCCAAACCTTACGAGGTGGAATTATTCCTAGAAATAATCAAGAGATATTAAACACGTACATATTACCATGACATTATCGTATATATTTGGGACTCAGTTTGCTTGGGCTTATAAGACCATTATATTGTTAAATTATTAAATGCCTTTTGTCTTTTGCTCGGTTACATATTATAATAATATCGAAGCTAACCCATTTTTAATATTTGCTGCAATATTTGGAGGTGTTGAATTACGTATCCCTCCTTTTGACCAAACAATCCCTAAAATAACCTGTTACAAATCTGGAATTACACAAGTTGAGGCCCAATTGAGGCCGTCTGTGCGAACGCCAATTTGCTCAGTAGTAAAGTCAAGTTCGTGGCAGGAGTGAAGAGACCACAAGTTGGTAAGAAGGATAATACTTAGAAGAAGAAGAAGAAGAATGTAGGCCATCATGGGCCGGTGGATGGCTTGGAGCCGAATAAGAGAGAGCCCTCTTTCCGTTACAAAAGGAATCCAAGATGGAACCCTTAGGAGAGTTCATCTCCGTGATATTGGACACCCAGAACCTAGATAGAGTCGTCCAGCTTCGTTCAACAATCTCGATAGATATCAAGTGGTCGTTAATAGAGTGCCTCAAGAGAAATGCATATATTTTTGCATGGGAGAATTCAGATCTCAAGGGAATTGATTCAAAGATCATTGTACACAGATTGAATATGGACCCAAAAGCAAAACCGGTAAGGCACAAAAGAGAAATTTTATCAAAGGGAAGAACGAGGTTCCGTAGAAAGAAGTGACTGAGAAACTAGAGGCACGACACATTTACGAGAATCAAAAAGCTCGACATGCTGGTTTAAAAAAAATCGAAGTTACAACTCTTGAAACATAGCCAATAGTGTTTTATTGCCAGGACGCCTTCGATAATCAGAACGGAATTTGGGAGAGTGAGCGGTCAATATTAATTGGAGTACCGATTTCCCTCCTACCTCGGTTGTAAACTGGAGGACCGAGGGCACCCTAAACAATAATTTGAAAACCATTATCTATGATAATGACTTCTAAATTGGGAGACTACATGATATGTGTTATACCAGCGGCCCATTGCACTTGGACTGCCCAGAAGCCGAATAGTTTGCTCATGGCATGTCGAGCAACTTTACTCAACATGCTCACAGATATGTCGAGGGTTCATGCTCGACATGTCTGACACATTCGAAGAATGCAGAGATGGACCCCACTCTCATTCACCTATAATACCCTTGCCCCGAAGCCCGAGAGAGACATTAATTACGCTGCTAGCATCACGCTCACACGTCGAGCATTACACTTGACATCTTCACCCTCGACATATTACATATTCCTCGACATCTGGATACTCGACATATCCACCCTTGATATTCGGATATTCGACATATTCACCTTCGACTTATTGCAGATTCCTCGACATCCTCATCTTCGATATATCGGAGAATTTTCGACATATTGCAGAATCCTAGACATAGTAGGGACTCTCTCTTGGCCTTGCAACAGACAAGACTCATTTACTTCTCAGATATACTGATATTCCGGGTAAAGCTACACTAGAATCATGTATAGGGTTATAGTTTAGCATAGTTTGTGTATAAGTTCTATTTGAATGTATTTACGTGAACCCCATATTAATTTGTACGGAATTAACTTGCTCATAGTTTCAAGACCTATGGACGAAAAATGATGAAGGAGAAAAAAGAGAGATCGAGAGAAACCAAATGAAACTATTTTCTCTTAAATAATATTTTGGGATAAATGCATCAAACCCCATGAATTATGCACGTTTTTGCGAAATCGTCCTTAAACAAAATAAATAAGCGGTTTGCCCCTTAAATTATACCATTCTGTTCGATTTGGTTCCTGGCTTGGTTTTCGGCTATTTTTGGCCATTCTTGGCCAGAAATTTTACCCTTACCCGAGACATATGTGTTCAACAAAATGTATTTTAGTAGTTGATGAAAAAAAGTAGGCTGAAAAACACCTCGAACGGAACAAATTCCGGCTAAAATACACTGAAGAAGAAATCACATTTTAGCTGGAATATGTCCCGTTCGAGGTGTTTTTTCGCCTACTTTTTGTCATCAACTACTAAAATACATCTAGTAAGAATGGCCAAAAAATAGCCGAAAACCCAGCCAATGACCAAATCAAACATAATGGTATAGTTTAAGGGGCAAACCGCTTATTTATTTTGTTTAATGACGATTTCGCAAAAACATGCATAGTTCAGGGGGTTTGATGCATTTATCCCTAATATTTTATAGTATCGTTGCATGATATTAATATGTACTTGATTGGTTTACTCGAGTAAGTGGGCGACTGACATGCGGTTATGAGAGTTAATCCATTATAATTTCAAAAATAATTTAATTAGCTGCATAAAACAATTTTCCTAGCAATAATGAACTTCATAAGTTAATTTTTCCCTAATCATTTAATGTTTACCTTAAACCTTATCAACCCTAACGATGGATCTAGTTCTCAAAATATTTTCTCCAAAAATACTAAAACGTCCTTTATTTTCAACTTTATGGGACATATAGTAGTATTTTTCCATTTTTATTACAACGAAGAGGTTATAAATTTTCTGATCAAGTCGAAAAGATCACGAAATACCATAATGCTTTTTGAATATATAGTAAGACCATAGCACGCTAAAAACGAAATGTTTCGATGAAAACCTAAAAAAATTAGAGAATAAATGCCCAAAAATTTTCAGTTCTTAAAAGCGTGTAACGATATACAAACACGCTTTTACTATTCTAAATCCGATCTCTTCAAATTGGGGAATCTATAAAAACCAGAAGCTGCAAATGCTTTAAAATTTAATAAAAATGGAGTCTTCAAATTGGGATTACTTGGTTTTACTCATCATTCGTCCTTTGATTGCTGTTCTCTTCACTCTCTCGTTGATTTTCACAGGTTCAATCAATTCAATTTTTGTAAAATTCAGATATTATGCTTAAATTTGAGCTGACTATTTTTTCTATTGTGGGTTTTGTTTGATTTTTGAATATTACAATTACAGTTGGGATATCTTTAAATTTCGTCATATGGGTTGCTGAGTTTTTACCTAAAGATTGGACCTTTTTATATTTTATTTTTTATTATCTAGGTTGGTTGTTGGCATGGAAGGTGGTGCTGGTTCATGTACCTCTGGTGCAGGAGATTTTCGGCTTGCGGAAGAAAGCAGTAAAGCCGAAGCCGGCTCGTAGACGACGATTCACTCAATTTTACAACAGAGTCAATGATCAGAGTACCTTATCAGAGTGGTAATTGTTTTTGGGATCTTAAGTCAATATCGTAGTACTCGGGTATTCGTGTAAATTAGTTCTAATGTTAGCAGAAAGTGGTTGGTATCTATCTGTTCTTGCATTGAGATAATGCTAATATTTCATCTGAATAAGAATCTCGTTCAGTCGAGCACATGATTTCTATCTTTCTACTCGGTACTGATATCGATATCCATTGTAATTGTTTTGCTCGTCTCTTTTTCTCTTTTGTTTGCCACCAGTTAAACATGGTGCATCTTTATGCTTTTGCCTTACACTTTCCTGTTTTGTACTGTTGTTACAAGATGCCTGTTAATGTAAAGAAAGGGAAATGACTTGTTATATTACTCATCAAACCATTACATATAAATAGATCAGGTTAGATCTAATGTAGTTGAGAATTGAATTCCCCCCATAACTCTCCGTCTCTCCCATCAATGTATTAACTCAAGATCTATCTACCATAATTATATTATATATAATACTCCCTTTGGCATGCCAACTTCTTATGTTGTATTGCTTGTTGATTGTTTTCTGGAATGAAACACAAAGCATGATTGGCTCTCGCATTACAAGTATTCAAGTTTTGCTGCTAGAGTTTAACAAACTTCTTAAGAAAGTCTTGTTCTTTTGTCCAGAATGCTTTAGCCAGAAATGGAAGTTACTGCTACCGATAGGACAAGGCTGATACGACAAATGATGCTTGGGAAAATATGATGGCTGCCGATGAAGGTTAGAAGACGGTGCAGAAGCTTTACTAACGTTCTTTGTACAATCAAAATGTTCAAAAATATGCTTGTGAATAGATTATGTAATTGTACGCTTGTATACCAATTATTTGATGTTGAATAAGTAAGTACCCATTCATGATCTACTTTTTCGATTTAGCTTCTCTGCAGTTATTCATACTTCAATTATCATTGGTCTTCTATGTAATTCAAACTCACTAGATAGGCGAAATTTCTTCGGGTGCTGTTATCTGTTATCTCAGAAACTTATTAAAATCCCTAGCAAACTTTTGTTTTTGGCTAGTTGGAATGTTTAATTAGGATAATTACATCCTCACACCTTAAATATTGGTCTAAATTACAGACACATTTTCTACTTACAGGGACACCCCTCTGTTTGAAGTTTCCAGAAACATATAAAATATGCTTTAGTAATTATTCAAAGTTAAAATGGTAATTTGAATTATTTTTAGGGATAAAAGCATCAAACCCCCTGAACTATACACGTTTTTGCGGCATACCCCTTAAACAAATTTTATCATCACTAAACCCCCTAAACTATGCACTTTTGTGCGATTTGCCCCCTCGCCTGATTCCGCCGAATATTCCCCGGAATATTCCGTTTTCGTGCGCGGCACGTGAGGACCTGAGGGGTATTTTCGGTATCAATTTTGGGATGTTATTTTTTGGTAGGTTCCCCCTTAAACTATTATTCTGTTGCGATTTGCCCCCTGAACTATGTTTTTGACAGAATTTTGACCATAACATGCATAAAATCATTAGTTTGTGTACATTTTTTGCATTAACTACCTTTTTTTGATAAGCTTAACATTCTTAAATTATGTAGCATAAACAAATTGTTGTGCTTGAGAAGCATAAATCTAGGGGCAGAGCCAGGAATTTCGCTTAGGGGGGCGAAACAGTTGAGCGACCAAAATAATTTTTTTGATCTATTGTATTCTAAAGAAAATAATTCTATAATAAATAGATATGTTTTTAAAGAAAAACATAAAGTACATAATAATATTTTCTTGAAATTTTTCAATAACTTTTTTTTCTTTTCAAGTAGAATAGATTTGTTTACCTTCATGAAACATAAAAGGCGTGAGATTTTGTTTTACTATTGCGTATGTTTTTTCCGACTATGCAAATCACATAAATAAATAATTGTAAAATAATTAGGAAACAAATAAAGACGTACAAAACAATCATGTTTATTTATTTAGATAAAGGAAAATAATTGTGACAAACTCCTCAATTATTCAAATTATGGAGTAATCAACTCCTAAAATCAAAACTAACTCCTATCATTAAGGTAATATATCTATATATAAGACTGACAAGATATATAATGTCTCCGAATTCCTTTTTCACGTTGCTACTTAAATGTAATTATTCCTACAGAATAAGTCATATATTTCCTGTTTCATATGCAAAATATCATTAATACATCACATATATATACTATATATATATCATATATATGCATAGTGCATACAATAATTATATATATACACATATATACTAGGAGGTGGGACTGAGGTTGGGGGCATGTTATGTACACAATAATTATATATATACACATATGTACACAAACTAATGATTTTATGCATGTTATGGTCAAAATTCTGTCAAAAACATAGTTCAGGGGGCAAATCGCAACAGAATAATAGTTTAAGGGGGAACCTACCAAAAAATAACATCCCAAAATTGATACCGAAAATACCCCTCAGGTCCTCACATGCCGCGCACGAAAACGGAATATTCCGGGGAATATTCGGCGGAATCAGGCGAGGGGGCAAATCGCACAAAAGTGCATAGTTTAGGGGGTTTAGTGATGATAAAATTTGTTTAAGGGGTATGCCGCAAAAACGTGTATAGTTCAGGGGGTTTGATGCTTTTATCCCTTATTTTTACATGAAGTATAGCAAGATAATATTGACTTGTGATTAACTGTTTGATAAAAATTAAAGGCCTCATAAAGGCAGAGGTGGTGAACAACTGTATTCTCAATCTTTTCGAGCTTGCTTCGGTAGAGCAAGGTACAAAAGATTTTAGGTCCGTAGGAACTTAGTTCTGATCTATCCGAGCCACAATATCCTTCATGCCGATTATGTCTGAGGGACATATGGCTGAACATTCAATTGCCAAAACCAGAACCAACCACACACATTGTTCCTTAGGAGTGAAGCTAGCGTCTTCTCTTCCAAACAAGTTGGTGTCCACGACTTCCACAATCGAATTTTGATGTGAGGATTGGCTCACCCAGCTCTTCAAGCTGATTTCCTCGTCGAAAATTTCACATGTTGGCCTTTTTTTGTAAACATTCAAGTAGCATTATACCAAAGCTGAACACACCACCACCACTGGTGGATACTATTTCTTCAGTTCCATATTCTGCAACAAAATCGATTTAGATACCTACTTTTATTCCCAACACACAAACATTAAAATTACTTTCAAATTGAATTTCAATTTTCTTGCACGCTTTTTGAAAAGGATTTTCTCAGACTTCCAAACCAAAACAAACCAACCAAATTAACGAAAATACATATAAGTGGGGCTTTAAAATCCATCACTCTGATGACAAATCACAAGGATAAAGCTGATATATGTTTAGTAATGTATATTTTAAGAGATTAAGTTGTCGTGCACTATTTAATATTAGTGCAAGAATATACAGTACTCAATTTATCAGTACTTTTTGTGAAGAGAATTGCGACACGACTTAAATTTGTATGTACACATGGGGCGGCTGGAAAGTCATACAAGTAAAATTATTGATGCATCAAATGTCAAACTAATACTGATGTTGTTTTATCATTTATTTATTTATTCATTAATTATAGCAAGAACTTTTTTTGGGTTAGTTGTTAGTTGTCTCTTAAAAGTAGACAAGTGTTGTTGCTAGAAAAGGAAAGTAAATTTTGACATAGGTTATTTCACTATTAGCTTAACCTCACAAGTTGGTTCCTCAGTTTTTTTGTTGCGCTTCATGAACTTGGTACTTTAGTTAAGCTTCTGTGAGACACTTTTATATGTGAATTTAGTTTATGTTGTAATGAGCACTAATGATTTTACATTGATAGTTATAACATATCACACACATTCATAACATTTTCTTGGTAATATACAAGTATATCATAACTGTTAGATTTTGTGGAGGGACATCATCATACACATTCATAACAAATTATTTAATTCTAATGCAAGAATGTTACAACATATAAAAACATTGGGAGTTGTTGGCGCAAATATGCCGTGGCTAATATGCATAGCAGAATATATTGAGCAGTCAAGATGAGTCTTTGGCTTTTTCTGTTTATTATTATTTTTTCCCTCGGTTTCTCTTTGAGATTCAACCCTTCGAAATCCATTCCTACTTAATTCTATGAAAGAAAAGGTCTCACAATCTTTTTTTTTTTCGTGTGTTTTAAAGGCGTGTCGTATCATTTGTTGGAAGCGGAGGGGGCGATATGCGCAGGGGTCGAGTTGAATAGTTTTTGCTTTCATTCGTTCTACTCTTTCTAAATTTATGAGGTCATGTTTATTTCTATGTTTTTGATGGGTGTGATTTAGGATTGGCCCAATATAACGTTATTGGGTCGGCCCATAAGCGCATCGAATAGGGAGAATTCGATGCGCGCATCGAATCAACAGTATAATCCTTCTTTATTGGGCCGGCCCAGAAGCGCATCGAATAGAGAATTCGATGCGCGCATCGAACAAAGATGATTCGATGTGCCTTTCTATATTGGAATGTGGGCTCCACGGGACAGGTTCTATAAATAGTCCGTCCCCTTGTTATCTGTGCAGTTTTTTTAAGACTGAATCAGCTCAGTACAGTCAGCATCGAACATACCCCCATTCGACACGCGTCATATCGAAT
Source organism: Linaria vulgaris (assembly GCA_948329865.1). Taxonomy (NCBI): domain Eukaryota; kingdom Viridiplantae; phylum Streptophyta; class Magnoliopsida; order Lamiales; family Plantaginaceae; genus Linaria; species Linaria vulgaris. The sequence continues at coordinate 4,131,752 of OX415249.1, read as the reverse complement.
CCACTGAAATTCGATACGGAGAATACCTTATCCTTATTCGAGACACAAGTTACGCATCAAATTCGACATTAACAGCACGCATCGAATTCAATACCTTCCGGATTGATTTCCACCGTGTTAACTATTCCGCATCGAACAGTTCTCGTTCTACACGTCAGCATCGAATACCTGAAATTCGATACTTCTTATTAGCTTTGTAATTCAGTTATTCTATCTAGAAATCTTGTATTAAGTGTTCCGGACCAAGCTAGTCCGTTAATAATATTGGATATCATTGTTTGATCTCATTTTGTACTTTTTATTGTGTTCTATTACCGTGACGAAATAAGACCAAAACATTGGCGCCGTCTGTGGGAACACAAATTATAGTAGCTTGATAGGCAGTATGACTAGAATGACCAGATCCCAGAGTAAGGTTCTAGAAGGAAATATGAGAGAAGAACGACATGATACACCAGAACGAACCATGCAAGATATTGCGGGACCGTCGACCGTACCCGCAGCAGTGCCGACTCCGGCCAGGAAAGAGAACCAAGGAACTCAAGCTGAAGAGATACCCCATAATGAAGCCGATACAACTGGAGCCTCAACATCGAATGCCGCAATTCCAGATAAATTAAAGAATGAATTATTGGCAATGATAAAAGTGACTGAAGTACTCACTCCAACACCTCCCGCTATGATGCCATCTCCTGTTGAATATCCTGAGAGCTTGAGAGAACAAGGTTCAACTATCCGAAAGCAAAAGGGAAAAGAAAAGGAAAAGTCTTAGCAAGACGACCGAAGAAGTAGACATACTTCGGAGGGAACAAAGAGCAAAGGGAAATCCGTTCACGAAGAACGGGGAAGGAAGCTTGTATCTGTTGAGATACAATCAAAAAGGCATCATGAGAAGAGACAAAAGGAAAAAGAAGCAGAATGTGTTGCTGAGCGAATGAGAAGAGAAGACAGAAGACGCTCAGAGAGTCGTGATTCCAAAAAGGAACGGGGTGAGGGAGGAAATCGAAGAGAGGAATCGCAAAGAAGAAAATATAGAGATGGCAGAAGACATTCAGAAGGTCATGATTTGCATGGAAATCATAACATAGTGAGCAGAAACGTTGGAAGATTGGAAAAAGGGAAAGCAACAGCCGAGACTCAAACAGCAAGGGAGGACAATTCTGCAAATCACAGTCCTTTTTGCAAAGAGATAGAGTCGGAGATTCTGGGGCAAGGGGATAAGATCCCGGAACTAAAAACTTACAATGGGAAATCCTACTCCCGAGATCACTTGTTCCAATTAGATAGGAAATTGTCCCTTTACGGTTTCAAGGACAATATGCAAGCTAGGATATTTGCAACGACTCTGTCAGAAGTGGTTGTTGATTGGTTTAATCGAATTCCTCCTGGACAGATCAAGAGTTACGCCCAGTTGAGGAAAACGTTCGAGGATCAATTCTCTAGTCAGTCTAGACTGGTTTTGGATCACTCCCATCTATACACGATGAAACAAGAAGTTAATGAAGGTCTAAAGGACTTCATGAAACGATTCAATACAGAGCTATTAAGGATTGATAGCCCGACGGGAGAGATGATTGCGAGTATACTCTTTCGAGCAACCACCAATACCATGTTCGGTGGGGACTTACTAAAACGAAATCAACAAGATAGCGCAAGAGGTGGTTCATTTCGAGGAGATGATGGCGACCAAAGTTCCGATTATTGCGGCTGTGAAAGATAGAGAGAGAGGCAGAGAAGATCATAATCGCAATAATAGCAACAACAGGAACAAAAATTACAGAAGGGATAGTTCACCTAGAAGGTATACGCCGTTAAATGCTAACATCATGGCAGTCTTTGGGGTAGCTAAGAGGAAAGGATGGTTGAAGGATCCCAAACCAATGAGGGAATCCAAAGCAACAATGTTCTCCAATCAATTCTGCAAATATCATAATCAGAAAGGCCATGAAACTGAGGATTGTATAAATTTGAAGGATGAAATTGAACGGCTAATAAAGGATGGCAAACTCGTGGAGTTTGTTAAGAAGGTACAAGAACAGGAGAACAATTTCAATCGAAAAAGAACTCCGTCTCCCAGGAAGGATAAGCAGAGGGTAATTGATGAACCAGAACTTTTCCAATACCCTCAAATCGAAGATGGGAATGCCAGGAAAGGGATGATAAATATGATATCAGGAGGTCCAGTGGGTGCAGATTCTACCAATGGTCGAAGGAAGATAACAAGAATGGTTGAATCAGATAATTTTGTCGACATGGCCGGTATACTGAGAATCGAACAGATACCGCACGAAGAAATCACTTTTTCTACGACAGATTTAAGGAAGCTGAGTCCACAAGCTATACAAATGTCCAATCTGAATTGCCCTTTGGTGATAACAGTGGATATAGTTAACTATGGAGTCACTAAGATGTTAGTTGACCATGGGAGTTCAGTAAATGTGTTGTTTAACTCTACGTTGATCAAGATGGGCTTGAATAATCAAACGCTAGAACCAGTGAGGACATCTCTTCATGGGTTTGGAGGTCCAGAAATAGTACCACTTGGAATGCTTAAGCTCCCAACTTCATTGGGAACAACACCACAGAGAAAGACGCTTATGGAAGATTACGTGATTGTTGACATGCATTTTGCATACAACGGTATCATAGGAAGACCTGCACTCAATGATTTCCGAGTGTTACCGTCAACTTATCATCAGATGGTGAAATTTCCAACTTCTAGCGGCACATGAGAGGTCATAGCAGATCACATTGAAGGATGGAAATGCTACGTAACTTCACTCAGGACTGGGTCACAACAAAAAGAAACAGCGGCAAGGGTATTGTCTACAAGGCATATGGAGCATATCGATTAAAGATTCTATTTCAGTTTACCAATGTTTTTAGCATTTTGAATATTTTGAACAAGTTTTATTCGTTCCCTCTGCTATAACATGCATGAGGGACAATTATGTATAAACTTAAAACAGGCACCTCAAAACATGAATATGGAGGACAGGCACCTCAAAACATGAATATGGAGGACAACGTTGGAAGTCAGGCGAATGAGCAATGTCCCAAGCTCTGGTCTATTCACATAAACCGATTGGGGTTTATTCAAGAAATCTATGTTTAATTAATGAAATTACATGAATTCTATATAATCTGCATAATACGTATGAATGCAGGACAACAAATCTCTTCAAAGCAAAATAGAAGAACGGAAACTCTGCCTCAAAGTGGCACGAGACACCGAAATAAGCCAAAGGCGACAAAGGGATGGAAACTGTGTCCCAAAGTGACATGAGATACCGAAAATCCCTAAAGAAATCAGAAGAACGGAAACTCTGTCCCAAAGTGACACGAGATACCGAAAATCCCTAAAGAAGAAATATGAGGTTTTATAAATAAAATGAGGACTAACAAATTAAGCCATACTTGGAGTCCTCAACCAAGCAGACCATACATAAGAACCATCGCGGCCTTGTGTCCGGATGGGAAATGAAATTCCTTAATTTTGGTGGGCGGCTCACTCTTATTAAGAGTATTCTTTGCTCGATTCCGATTTATCTATGCCAAATTTTGGAACCGCCGCTATGTGTGTTGGAAGAGCTCGAAAGAATTTTCTCTAGATTTTTATGGGGATCAAGTATTGTTAAGCGACGTATGCATTGGAGGAGTTGGGAACGGATTTGTGAGCCTTTTTTCAAAGGTGGACTTAATGTGAAATCCTTAGAAAGCATGGTGAACGCTTTTGGGGTCAAACTTTGGTGGCGATTTCGTGCGCAAAACTCTCTTTGGGCACGGTACACGATGGCTAGATACACCGCTCGGCCTAATTTTCTTTCGATTCGGGGGTGGGAATCGAGCGGTTGGAAAAGGTTGTCGAGAGAGGCGGTGATTGCACAACCTCACATTTTTTGGCTTATAAAAAATGGTAGTGCTTTTTTTTGGTAAGATCATTGGATTGGTACGGGTATATTGCAGCCTAAGGATGGGGCCGAGCCTGACTTTAATAGCAAGATTCAAGATTTTTGGGTGGACAATGAATGGGATATGGATAAGCTTGATAGCGCACTCGAGGAGGAGTCTTTTATACAAGTGGTGGCAAGACCGACGGCACAAATTGGATGCGACACGCCTATATGGAAACACGAATCAAGCGGTCTTTTTTCTACCAAGTCCGCATGGAAAATGTTACAACAACCAATGGAAGAACAAGGTGTGTTTAAATTTTTGTGGCACAAATTTATCATGCCTAATATTTCATTCTTTGTTTGGAGATTTGTTCAAAATATTTTGCCGACGGATCAAAAGCTTCTCAAGTATTATTCTATGGTGTCGATGTGCAATTGTTGTGGTAAAAATTGTGAGACTAATCACCATCTTTTTTGGGAGGGAAATATTGCGCATGAGGTGTGGATTTTTTTCTTCGGCTCCTTTATTATGAAAATGCCTAGAGTTATGTCTTGGCGGAATATTATTGCATATTGTATCCGTTCGAATATAAACACAATTGCAGGCCACATTCGGGTTTTGATCCCGATATTTGCCTTATGGTTTATTTGGTCGGCTAGAAATGATGCGAGGCATAGAAGAATTCCTATGGATGCAAAAAAAATCATTGGCAAAGTAATTGATCATGTTAGAGATCTTTTCGCACTCACCCCGTGCCCCGAAAAATTTTGGCGTGGATATAAAAATGTTGCGAATGATTGGGGAGTACGGAACAGGCTTGATAGTATGAAACCGCGAATTGTTGTTGTTTGGGAAAAGCCGATTGGTGGAAGCTTTAAGCTCAATACCGATGGCAGTTCGAAAGGGAATCCGGGGGCTGCCGGTGCAGGTGGTATTCTTCGTGATAACGAAGGAAACTGCTCTTGGTGTTATCATCTTGCTCTTGAGAATTCTACCAATGTTGAAGCTGAAATTATGGCGATCTACAAAGGGCTTGAGTATTGTTATTTGCTGAATCTTTTTGACATTGTGGTTGAAACGGATGCGAAAGTTACCCTTCCGATGATCAGCGCAAGGCAAGGTGGTCCGTGGAAACTTATTGAATTTATTGATAAAATAAGATTCTTTCTTCGGGAGCTCCGTGGCACGATTAAGCATGTTTTCCGTGAAGGAAACTTTGTTGCGGATCAGTTAGCAAATGAGGCTTGTGCGCACCGTTCTAATGGGAGATTCTCTCTCAATGATGCTAGTTTAAAGGTGAAGTCCCTTGTAATGAAAGACAAGGAAGAATGGGCTTATCTTCGGGTTCCAAAAAATACGAATTGACGGCCTCCATTCTTGTCCTTTTTACCGAGACCGTCCCTCACTATAGGTCGAGGTATTTCATGCTACTTGTTAATCCTTGTAGCTCATGTCTTCTATCATTTTTATTTCGGCTAAACACGAGTGAAGTCATTTTTCTTTCTTTTGCCGCGTTCCATACACTATCACTTCATTTCCATGATGGCTTCACTCAAATCTTTGCACGCTTCGGCCACTATGATATATTATTATGTAGGAATCTGTTTTTGGATGGTTTTTCTAACATAATTTGCAGGTTTGGATGTTCGCTCTCCCCTCCCGAGATACACCGTTCGAACCCTCGGGAGTACCCCATTTTTTGTCCTTGCTTTCATGCCGATCCCATCCAGATTCTTAGCCTTCATAGAATCACATTTAATCTTGTGATTTCACGATATATTCACCTTTGCGTTTTGGCCACTCAAATGCCATTGACCGAACTCCGCTTTCTCCCTCTCATTCATGGTCAAGGGCATTTGACGATCTTTGCACACTACTCTCGGCGTACTCTTGATATGGATCATTGGCTCGTGTTCTTTGTGACCTTCGATATGGTTGTATATTTTTATAGAATGGTTTTGCATAAATTAAACACTCGGACACTTAGTGGATATTTTTATATTTGCTGTACCGATCATGTGTATGGATCGATTGGGTGTATTTATTGTTGCGTTATGTATTATTGTGAGGTCCGTAGATGCTTGGAGGGGTGGTGCGTCCTCAAGGCCGACTTTGGATCTTTTTGGCTTTTTTTGGAAAGTGGTGACAATCTTCAAGTGACTCTCTTACATGTCAACCTCCGTGGCAACGAGGACAACGAAAGATGGATCGATTCTCTAACTGATCATATTAGTTGTAACCTCATATGTCTCCCCGCCATCAAGTGCAACAAAGATAAACAATGCGTGCGTAGTGACTATGATTGTATCATTAGCCTCTTTATTTTCTCGCTTAATTCCCTGTACTATATATACTTTCCGAGGTATCATCCGCTGGGATATGCTCTTTATTGTAATCTCTTTGATGCTAGCACTACGGTGAGATTTAGTGTTCTTATGTCCCGTGAAAAGCGCAACTCCGAATTGCACACTCCACCTTTGGGTGTGATTTTTGGCCGCGATGCTTTAGGGGATAAAGGCACACGAAATCTCACTTGTTGGGGTCCTCACGTCTCAAATCATGAGCTCAAAGCCGAACCGCACACTTCATCTTTAGGTGTGATCTTCGGCAGCGAAACTCTTGGGGATCGGGGCTCCAATTGCGATCTTCATTTTTCTCGTTTTGGGAGGCATAACTTTAAGCCTCCTTAGCTTTGGTTCTTATGTTTGGTCGGCTTGGTTGAGGACTCCAAGTTTGGCTTAATTTGTTAGTCCTCATTTTATTTATAAAACCTCTATTTTACCATACATAAGAACCAAAGCTAAGGAGGCTTAAAGTTATGCCTCCCAAAACGAGAAAAATGTAGATCGCAATTGGAGCCCCGATCCCCAAGAGTTTCGCTGCCGAAGATCACACCTAAAGATGAAGTGTGCGGTTCGGCTTTGAGCTCATGATTTGAGACGTGAGGACCCCAACAAGTGAGATTTCGTGTGCCTTTATCCCCAAAAGCATCGCGGCCGAAAATCACACCCAAAGGTGGAGTGTGCAATTCGTAGTTGCGCTTTTCATGGGACATAAGAACACTAAATGTCACCCTAGTGCTAGCATCAAAGAGATTACAATAAAGAGCATATCCCAGCGGATGATACCTCGGAAAGTATATATAGTACAGGGAATTAAACGAGAAAATAAAGAAGCTAATGATACAATCATAGTCACTACGCACGCATTGTTTATCTTTGTTGCACTTGATGGCGGAGAGACTTATGAGGTCACAATTAATATGATCAGTTAGAGAATCGACCCATATTCCTTTGTCCTCGTTGCCAAGGAGGTTGACATGCAAGAGAGTCACTTGAAGATTCTCACCACTTTCCACAAAAAAGCCAAAAAGATCCAAAGTCGGCCTTGAGGACGCACCACCCCTCCAAGCATCTCCGGAACTCACAATTATACCTAAAGCAACAATAAATAAACCCAATCGATCCATACACATGATCGGTATAGCAAATATAAAAATAAACACCCAGTGTCCGAGTGTTTAATTTATGTAAAACCATACTATAAAAATATACAACCATATCGAAGCTCACAAAGAGCACGAGCCAATGATCCATATCAAGGGTACGCCGAGAGTAGTGTGCAAAGATCTTCAAATACCCTTGACCATGAATGAGAGGGAGAAAGCGAAGTTCGGTCAATGGAATTTGAGTGGCCAAAACGCAAAGGTGAATATATCGTGAAATCACACGATTAAATGTGATTCTATGAAGGCTAAGAATCTGGATGGGATCGGTATGAAAGCAAGGACATAAAATGGGGTACTCCCGAGGGTTCGAGCGGTGTATCTCGGGAGGGGAGAGCGAACATCCAAACCTGCAAATTATGTTAGAAAAACCATCCAAAAACAGATTCCTACATAATAATATATCATAGTGGCCGAAGCGTGCAAAGATTTGAGTGAAGCCATCATGAAAATGAAGTGATAGTGTATGCAACGCGGCAAAAGAAAGAAAAATTACTTCACTCGTGTTTAGCCGAAATAACAATGATAGAAGGCGTGAGCTACAAGGATTAACAAGTAGCATGAAATACCTCGACCTATAGTGAGGGACGGTCTCGGTAAAAAGGACAAGAATGGAGGCCGTCAATTCGTATTTTTTGGAACCCGAAGATAAGCCCATCCTTCCTTGTCTTTCATTACAAGGGACTTCACCTTTAAACTAGCATCATTGAGAGAGAATCTCCCATTAGAACGATGCGCACAAGCCTCATTTGCTAACTGATCCGCAACAAAGTTTCCTTCACGGAAAACATGCTTAATCGTGCCACGGAGCTCCCGAAGAAAGAATCTTATTTTATCAATAAATTCAATAAGTTTCCACAGACCACCTTGCCTTGCGCTGGTCATCGGAAGGGTAACTTTCGCATCCGTTTCAACCACAATGTCAAACAGATTCAGCAAATAACAATACTCAAGCCCTTTATAGATCGCCATAATTTCAGCTTCAACATTGGTAGAATTCTCAAGAGCAAGATGATAACACCAAGAGCAGTTTCCTTCGTTATCACGAAGAATACCACCTGCACCGGCAGCCCCCGGATTCCCTTTCGAACTGCCATCGGTATTGAGCTTAAAGCTTCCACCAATCGGCTTTTCCCAAACAACAACAATCGGCGGTTTCATACTATCAAGTCTGATCCGTACTCCCCAATCATTCGCAACATTTTTATATCCACGCCAAAATTTTTCGGGACACAGGGTGAGTGCGAAAATATCTCTAACATGATCAATTACTTTGCCAATGATTTTTTTTGCATCCATAGGAATTCTTCTATGCCTCGCATCATTTCTAGCCGACCAAATAAACCATAAGCCAAATATCGGGATCAAAACCCGAATGTGGCCTGCAATTGTATTTATTTTCGAACGGATCCAATATGCAATAATATTCCGCCAAGACATAACTCTAGGCATTTTCATAATAAAGGAACCGAAGAAAAAAACCCACACCTCATGCGCAATATTTCCCTCCCAAAAAAGATGGTGATTAGTCTCAAAATTTTTACCACAACAATTGCACATCGACACCATAGAATAATACTTGAGAAGCTTTTGATCCGTCGGAAAAATATTTTGAACAAATCTCCAAACAAAGAATGAAATATTAGGCATGATAAATTTGTGCCACAAAAATTTAAACACACCTTGTTCTTCCATTGGTTGTTGTAACACTTTCCATGCGGACTTGGTAGAAAAAAGATCGCTTGATTCGTGTTTCCATATAGGCGTGTCGCAACCAATTTGTGCAGTCGGTCTTGCCACCACTTGTATAAAAGGCTCCTCCTCGAGTGCACTACCAAGCTTATCCATATCCCATTCATTGTCCACCCAAAAATCTTGAATCTTGCTATTAAAGTCAGGCTCGGCCCCATCCTTAGGCTGCAATATACCTGTACCAATCCAATGATCTTGCCAAGAAAACGCATTACCATTTTTTATAAGCCAAAAAATGTGAGGTTGTGCAATCACCGCCTCTCTCGACAACCTTTTCCAACCGCTCGATTCCCACCCCCGAATCGAAAGAAAATTAGGCCGAGCGGTGTATCTAGCCATCATGTACCCTGCCCAAAGAGAGTTTTGCGCACGAAATCGCCACCAAAGTTTGACCCCAAAAGCGTTCACCATGCTTTCTAAGGATTTCACATTAAGTCCACCTTTGAAAAAAGGCGCACAAATCCTTTCCCAACTCCTCCAATGCATACGTCGCTTAACAATACTTGATCCCCATAAAAATCTAGAGAAAGTGCTTTCGAGCTCTTCCAACACACATAGCGGCGGTTCCAAAATTTGGCATAGATAAATCGGAATCGAACAAAGAATACTCTTAATAAGAGTGAGCCGCCCACCAAAATTAAGGAATTTCATTTCCCATCCGGAAAAAAGGCCACGGACATGATCAAGCCAAGGAATAAAATGCGTGGAGTTTAGGCGACCTCGAACAAGTGACGCGCCAAGATAAGTGATAGGGAAATTACCCCGAGCAAAGCTGGTCGACTCACAAACTCTTCCAATGTGCGCATTACTCACAAATATAGTCGAAATATAGCAACTCTTCATAGCATTAGTATGTTGTCCCAACACCATTTCATAAAGCAAAAGAAACTCCTTTAGCTTTTTCATATTATTCACTGTGCCACGGATAAAAATAATGCAATCATCGGCGTATGCTAAATGCGATACCGGAAGGCCGCCTCACGTGTCAAGAAAAAGATCAACATGCCGATAGTATAGCTGATCAAGATCCCGAGAAAGAAATTCCGCCGCTATGATAAATAATCCGGGAGAAATCGGATCCCCTTGGCAAACCCCATGTTTGGATTCAAAAAATCCGTTCGCTTCACCATTGACAAGAACAGAGAAAAAACAATGCTCAACACAATTCTTGATATACCACACCCAATGTCGAGAAAAAGCAAATTTCATTACACATTGATACAAAAAATTCCAATCAAGCCTATTATAATCTTTTTCCATATCAAGTTTCACAATAGCATTATATTGATCTCTTCTTCGACTAAGATTAGAAACCATTTCTTGCGCTAAAAGAATATTATCCCCAATGAGCCTATCTTTCACAAAACCACTTTGATACGGAGATATGATCTTAGGAAGAATAAGAGCAAGCCGATCATTAAGAAGTTTTGCAATAATTTTATAACTCACATTGCAAAGGCTTATGGGACGATAGTCTTTCCATTCGCGCGGGTTCTCTTTCTTGGGGATAAGGGCGACATTTGTGGCTTTGAACATTCTCGGAAATGCATTGCCTTTGAAAAAATCCAACACGGCTGCATAAAGATCCATATGCACAATATCCCAACACTTTTGGTAAAATAAAGCGTTGTAACCATCGGGGCCAACGACACTTTCCGTATTGAGACCGAAAACCACTTCCTTTAATTCCTCAAGACTCGGAACACGGCACAACCACTCATTATCATCATTAGAAACAAGGTGAGGTATGAAATTGAGATTATGACAAGCTAAAACATCAATAGGATCAGCGAGAAGGGACTGAAAATACCTCGCCGCCGAAGGACCTATGTCATTTGGATCGTTCATAAGCACATTATTTTCATAGATCTCAAAGATCCTACCCTTTGCTTTCTTCTTTTCCGCCATCGCTTGAAACATGCGAGTATTCATTTCGCCCTCAACAGCCCATTTACAGCGAGAACGTTGTTTCCAATAAGCCGTTTCCATTTTTCTCACAAGCGTGAATTCAGCGAGACATTTCTGGAAATTAGTGCGAGTGGCGGGCGACGGGAACTGATCAAAATCAGATTCGGCCTTTTTAAGCAGTTCTTCCTTTTCAATAATTTTTTGGAAAATGTTTCCAAACTTCTCACGATTCCACGACTTAATATCCTTCTTTAATCGAATGAGTTTAGCACCAAGAATATACATACCAACACATTCGACCGGTTTCTCCCAACTTTCCTTCACAACATCAAGAAAGGAATGATGATTAACCCACATAGCTTGAAACCGGAAAGGTGATGGTTTATTTCTCACCACCCTTTCAAAGGAAATAATGAGAGCATTGTGATCGGATTGTTTGCGTGGAGAATGTTCCACCTTTGTGGACTGAAATGTCGTGCCCCATTCATGGTTAACAAGAGCGCGATCAAGTCTAACCCTCGTGCCATTACTGGACCAAGTTAACGGATTATCATCACATCCCGCATCCTCAAGACTACAATCTTCAACACAATCCCAAAAGTCACTCATGTCACCTTCAAGAGGCGGCGTCTTACCAATTTTTTCATTCACGTGTAACACCCAATTAAAATCCCCCATCACAATCCACGGTTTAAGGTCATCGTTTCTTCTCAAACCATCCCAAAGAGGCCTACGAAGTAGGCGAGTTTGTTTGGCATAAAGAAACGAGCACATAATCGGTTTAGGATATAAACCCGACTTCACGACGCAAGGAATAAATTGATCATGCTGTTCAATAACTTCAATCTCAACATTATGATCACCAAATACCCAAATCTTATTGTTAGGATTACGGGCAACCGTGGAAAATTGAAACCTTCTCAAATAACGTATTTCATCAAAAGCAACTTTCGGTTCAAGAAGAACAAGAATATTCGGCCTATGTCTCAAAATCAAATCATAGACATTATCACAAGCTTTGTCATTCCCCGCACCCCGCACATTCCAGCAAATAATTCTCATTTATATACGAGAGGTTGTGGACTTACTTCTCAATTTACGTGCTGATTGCTCTATCTTCTTTTGCTCCCGGTTCTTAGGAAGAGGATCTTTAATCGCATTGGCAGGTAATGCATCCACAAGATCATCTTTCAGGTAGTCCTTGCGAATTTTACCTCGCGTATGTCTCGATCGAGAGTCTTGCGGATCAGGCTCCCGTTCATCTTCGCCATCCCAGTTTGAAAAATCACGGTTCACATTTTCCTCTTCAATCCAATTTTTACCAAGAAGCCGAACCGGAGATCCATTCGTATCACAAGCAAATGATTCGTTTTTGCTTTCATCCTCACTACTCTCTTTATCATATCCACTTTCCTCCATTTGAGGAATTTTATTCGGCACAAAACTCTTGCGAGGCGATATAATCAGATTTTTCTTTTGGATTTGGGAGTCCGAAAGCCTGCCAAGATCTTCATAATCATTCATAATATCATCTTTATTAGGCACATCAATATTCAGGTTGTCCTTTTCCATACCGCACGCATCCTCGGCCTCATCATTGGAATGAGACTCCAAATTCACAACTTCATTGAATTCCTCCTCTTGATTAATGTTTTCCTCCACCTCAAGACTAGCAAACTGATTAGAATCTTCACGACGCAGAATTTGTGAAGGCGCAAATGTCGCATCATGGACCTTTTTGTTCACAGCAGCAAAAGAAACATTTTTTACTTTCTTGGTCGGGCTATAATTCGACGTGCTATGGTTCTTATCAATCGGAACCCATCCAGATTTTTCCTTGCCATGTTGACTGTCTAAATGAGTCGAGGATTCATTAGATTGCTTAATCTTTCCACCGCATTCACCAACAATGTGGCCGAGCTTGAAGCATTTCGTGCAGTAAGTTGGATAGTTTTCATAAACAACGTTTTGCTTCACATAAAACATTATCGGACCTGTCTTGACTCCCCAATCTATAACCTCTTTTTTCGGCTCAAGTAAATTTACTTCCACGCACACACACGGATTATCAGGTCTCGTCATAGTAAGCGTTCCTTCGTCAACACGTAACGGCTTACCAATATTGCGAGCAATGTTAAACAGCGCACCTTTTTCACAATATCTCATACTAAGACCCGGGAATGCAACCCACATTGCCATGATAGGCGGATCCGAGTTCGGATTAAACGAAGGAGTCCACTTAATGATACGTCCCGGTAAGTTCATGAATTCAAGATCCTTTTTGAGCCAAAGGCGAGTGTAATCCTCTTCGTTCTTGAGATTAATCATCACATGTCTAGGACCAATCGGTCCAAGATCATATCCACCTTTGAGATTCAGATACTTTATCCTTCTATGAATAAAAGGATATGCGGGAATCTCCAATGTGAAGTTAAGGATCAGAACAAATTGAAGCCTATCGTCAAGCTTATTAATTTCTTCTTCTTCAAAAACAAGCATAGGTTTTCCTCGAATAGTGTGAAATGGTTTCTCAACAATGGAATCATCGCCAACAAATGATTTATTCATGGCGTAGGAGGATTTACCATTCACCGCTTGAGCAAAAGTCCCACCCGATATAGGCGGTCTCAATTGAAACGGACGTGGGTTCGCGGGTGCAGCGCGAGGATACATAATTAGTTTGCTTTTATCCTTAATCGCATTCGAAGGTGTTTTAAGACCAAGAAGAGAGGAACCACCTTTGTCAAAGTTGCTGGAAATTTGGGGAAAAGACCCTCTTAAATTCGCATTCGTTCATTTAGGGAACAACTCCAAATCGGGAGACGAGTTGGGAGCCACGGATTCTGTCCGTACAATATCAGAATTGATAGGCGACAAATCATTTGCAAAAATATGCTCAGCATCTAATAAGTCATCCTTACTAAGCAAATCCTTGTTGGCTGATTTTGATGATGTGGCGGTCGGGTCCACACCACTAGGACCATCATTGACCGAAGTCAACTGAGCCATTAAATAATTGAGAGAATATACTCAGCAAATAAACAAACCAATGCCAATGATGGGCAAGGAGAACACTGCCCACGCCCAACAGGGGAACAACAGTTAGTGGAGAGGATAAACAAAACTTAAACCTCCTCCATGCTGTACTTGTTAATAAACAATTAGGATCTGGACTTGATGATTAGATGATGAAGAATCCGACCACCTATGATCGGAAAAATCAATGGAAACTGGAACTCAAACAAGAACAACCCAGCCGCACCAAAACTGTTCGACAGAACCCGAAGCTGGAGAAGAAAACGATAGGAGACCAATAACATGAACTCCAAAAATTCCCAGCTGCTCCAGATCACAAGATCAACGAAATAGGAAGCCAAAACAACCAAAAAAACGAACAAAAAAGCCCCGGAGACAGGAATCCCACCGCAAACTACACAACCGCACCGGAACTGAACTAGTGAACTCGTAGCGAGGGGAAGACCTCAAGGAGACCAAGAAGATGAACTCCAAAAAATCCCAACTGCTCCAGATCACAATACTTATGAAATAAGAAGCCAAAACACTCAAAGAATCTAACAAAAACACCCCAGAGACAGGAACCCCAATGCAAACAACAGAACTGCACCAAGCAAGAACGCAGGAACCTGAGGCGAGAAGAATTGATCAAAAAGACCAAGATGATGAACACCAAAAAATCCCACCTGCTCCAGTTCACAAGAACAACTAGAGCGGGTGCCAAATCAAGCAAGAAACCAATAAAAAACACCCCAAAAACCGAAACCCCACCTAGAACAAGAAAACCGCACAAACGAACCGAAAAAGCGAACGAACGAAAGGAGAGCAACAAAAAGAAGGAAGAACACACAACAAAGAGTGAGCAACAAGTGAAGATTAAAGCCCTATCGATGAAACCCGAGAGTTTGCATGGAGCTAAGAACCAAATACGAATTGAACACTCTCCAATGTCAAGAGGGGAACCCTGCGTCAAGTGCAATACAGGTCGCAAGATTAACCTCCCTTCAAAGGGCTTTGTGTTGAAAGAGAAAAGAGAAGAGAAAAAACGAAAACACTAACCAAAAGAACTCGCCATGAAAGAAATGGAAAGGTCTTACACGAGAACAACGAACACGAACCTAAACCCCGAAAATCCCTAAAGAAATCAGAAGAACGGAAACTCTGTCCCAAAGTGACACGAGATACCGAAAATCCCTAAAGGAATCAGAAGAGCGGAGACTCTGCCCCAAAGTGGCACGATATACCGATAAAAGCTCAAGACAAGAAGGATGGGAATTCTGCCCCAAAGTGGCATGAGGTACCGTAAACCCCTAAAACAAAAAGAAGGGAGGGACACACTACACTGCAAGACACTCAGAAGGTCACGAACAATGAATTGAAACATACAATTTGGTCCAGAATGGCTAAGATCACCGAGGTAGGAGATAGATACTACGAATAACATTGATAAACAATTTTCATTGAACAACAATGAACCAGCAGGTTGTCAAAATAAAGTAAAGAATATATAAGTAAGAAATTGAAATAAAAGGCAACGTATACGAATATAATAAATAATTAAACAACTTAAGACAAACAGTCGAAAATATGATTGTACTAGGCACAAAAGGTTTGAACTGATAAAGCCACGCAGCGCCATGCACAAATTGAATTAAGAATAAAAATTGTTCATAAACAGGAAAATAGTAAACAACCTTAGCAACATTCAGTCTTCTTCCTCATCCTCAGATGAGGGATATGGTTCAGGCATTTCTCTCGGCGGTGATAATCCTCCGAGAACGAGATCCTCCTTATCCAGCAGTGAGGCAAACTCATCAGGTTATGTAGCTTCAGCAGTTTGACGAGATGGACGTTTCTCCAGATTTGGCCCCAGGGACAGGTCTAACCATTCTGGTTTAAAATTACCACGAACATACGTTGTAGCATAGAACTGATGCACCGTCAGAGCTTGAGCATTTCGAGCCACGTGATCATCTCGACGAGTGCGCATTTCTTGAAACGTGTTGCCTTGGAGAAACCTTTCAGCAATTTCCAATGTTTGCTGAGGAGAAACCTTCAAAAAGGGAAAAGATATTAATGAAAGTAATCATAAGAGAATGGGTGCCAAGTTATAAAAATAATATATTTTACCTCTTTAAGGCCTCGAAGGTAGCCATTCAAGTCTGCATTGTGGGCTTCTTCTTTGGCTGCACCAACCAATAAACTTCAGCTTAGTAATTTGCTGATTCAGATCTTTTTCGAGTTTTTCAGCCTTATCTTGCGCCTCCTTGGCTGCTTGCAAAGCTTTCTCCTTGGCATCGAGAGCAGCTTGAAGAGCAGAGTTATCAGCACCACCAGCAGTTTCCTTAAAATCCATTAAGGATGAGACCATAACATCCACGAAACCTCCCGCCTGACAATAAACGAGCGGTTAAACCAAAATTTATAAAGTCAATTCATAGGAAGTATAAATCAAATAAAGAGATCATTACCGCTAACAGCAGATACAGCGTATTTCGCTCCATCCTTTTCCTTTCTTCAGCAGAGATTGGAAGAGGGACGGACAAACCAGGCAACAATGCCCTTAAATGCTCGATGGCTTCGGCCTCCGAGAGCTGGTACCCAGCGGCTCGAGCTCGAGGGCCCTGGCTAGGTCCGACCATGTAATTTGGCCCAGATGCATCGGTAGGAGGGTTGGAGGCACTCGGCCTACTTGTCTGGCCAATCGAAGGAGCAACCCCTTCGGTTTGCGACTGATTTTGCGGCATCCTTCGTCTCTTACGTTGGACGAGATTGTCGACATCCTCGCCGGTTCCAGTTGCTATGTCTTCAGACATCTCATCATCGCCTGGAACTCCCTCAGATTTATCCCCCAGTAATTCCTCGAAAGGATCAGCTGGTGGATCAGCAGCAGTGGTAGTAGACGGACCAGCAACTTTCTTTTTGCCCTTACTTTTTCTCTTTCTAGGGGGAGGAATTACGGGCACGGTGTCAGTTTGGGAGCTAGCTAAATCAGCAGCAACTACCCGATTCATTCTGGCGTGACGACTCATGAAATACTTGGCTGCAAGAAGAATAAATAATTAAAATGCATAATAAGCATAGCTCAAAACAATAAAAAGTTGCGCAGTTATACCAAGGGTCATTTTCCCCTCATAATTCACCGGAGATAATCCAGCTAGTGAAAGAACTCGACTTTCAACAAGTTTTTTGACATCAAATTGATGTTCTCTAACTAGATTGGGGATAAAGTTGCAATCCCACAGGGTTATGTCAACTCCGCTGGGAATCATTACCCTAGCCCGGGTATACCATTCACGACGAAATTGATCGAACTCGCCGTCGTAGCTCTCCTTTATGTAGAAGTATATTCTTTTCCAATCCTTTCCATATCCGGTTGCCCCACCGTTCAAGAACTTCCGATTCGTTTGAGCTTTGATATGGTAGAATCCTTTTTCGCGCCTCGCAATCTCGAATAACGCATAAAAATCATTGGGACTTTGTGGTTGGCGCAAAGCCTTCATAACTATGATAAAACCAATAATATTCCAGTATGAGTTTGACGTGAGTTGCGCGGGAACGACGCTTATTTTCCGTAGAATCCATCTTACCTCATAGGGGATCGGGAAACGCAGACCATTTAGAAGTTGTCCAACAAACACAGTCATATGTTTGGGTGGCGGGGTATGCATCCGATCATTTGGGCCCGGGAGGACGATCTTGTACTTATCAGGTATATCAAACTTCTTACGAAGTCCCTTACGACTATGTTGAAGACGAGAAATATATTGATCAAATGTCATCCCTGGGACCTCGACACGATCGTCAAATTCCCTATTGATATAATCTACGTCCTCTTCACCCTCGCTTGGAGCGCGGTTATCTTTATAAGATGACGTATATGAGTCATCATTGTTTCCTTCGGCCATTGTGGGTTCAGTGTTTGCTGCGGGGGCGTCACCCGCGGGTGAATCAACTGTTGTTATATCTATTAAATCGAATAAATCTACGTCGCCTGTATTCGGGGCCGTGGGTGCAACCGGAGGGTCCTCTTTATTAATGGAACTGGAACTAGAACCAGTACTCGACTCACTCCCACGAATGGATCCACCGCTCACCATCTTTGATGATAATAAACTAAAATAAATAAAAAACGAGACTGACTAAGGACGCATACGTCACTCCACACTCTCGTATGTCACTCAAATATACGTAACATTGAACATGTTAAAAAGTAGATAACCCAGCAAAATAAAAACCAAAAATTTTACCTTAAAATAAATTTTCGGTAAAAGAAGTTCTTGCTTGGTTGTTTATATCCCACAAAAAATAACAGCAAGTTAGAAATACGCAACGGAACGCTTGGAAAAAGGAGGAGAAACAGATATATTAACGCATCGAATATTCTAAATTCGATGCTGATCGTATCGAATTCCTGAGCGTTCGATACGACTCGCATCGAATGACACATTCGATGCGCCCCACCTGAAGCGAAAAATCTGTTGGCTGAAGAATGAGCTGGTCATTGCACACCCCCCTTATATAGGGGACGCGAGGCCCATCAGGCCCATTTACAATGCCGCATCGAATAACCGTATCGAACAACTATAATTCGATGCGTATTCTTTCACGCATCGAATGGCTCACAATTCGATGCGTCAAAAATTATCTTCCTAATACAAGTACTATGAACCGCTTCGAATTTACTATGAATAGAAATTTCCCAAATCGGTACGGATATATTTTTTAAAGTTTGGAATACGATCTCTAAATTGATATCGTCCCCCAAACTGGGGGGACTATATGATGGGTGTGATTTAGTATTGGCCCAATATAACGTTATTGGGCCGGCCCATAAGCGCATCAAATAGGGAGAATTCGATGCGCGCATCGAATCAACAGTATAATCCTTCTTTATTGGGCCGGCCCAGAAGCACATCGAATAGAGAATTCGATGCGCGCATCGAACAAAGATGATTCGATGCGCCTTTCTATATTGGAATGTGGGCTCCACGGGATAGGTTCTATAAATAGCCCGTCCCCTTGTTATCTGTGCAGTTTTTTAAAGACTGAATCAGCTCAGTACAGTCAGCATCGAACATACCCCCATTCGACACGCGTCATATCGAATCCACTGAAATTCGATACGGAGAATACCTTATCCTTATTCGAGACACAAGTTACGCATCGAATTTGACATTAATAGCACGCATCGAATTCGATACCTTCCGGATTGATTTCCACCGTGTTAACTATTCCGCATCGAACAGGTTCTCGTTCGACACGTCAGCATCGAATACCTGAAATTCGATACGTCTTATTAGCTTTGTAATTCAGTTATTCTATCTAGAAAGCTTGTATTAAGTGTTCCGGACCAAGCTAGTTCGTTAACATTATTGGATAGCATTGTTTGATCTCATTTTGTACTTTTTATTGTGTTCTATTACCGTGATGAAATAAGACCAAAACAGTTTCTTCTTGTCTTCAGTTTGAATTTAGCATCGTGTGTTGTATAAGAATCAGCTAAGTTCCATTCGTTTGCATAATACATAACATCACAAACATAAGAATAACTCAAAACTCTGTTCTTATATTCTGCGATATCCACGCAATTCTAATTTATTATACTAATCATATACTTTTCGACGGACCACAGAGTCAGTACACTTTTGCATGAGTGAATTCATCGATCTTTTCGACCTTGCTCCCGTAGGAGCAGGTCAGAAAGATAGAGGTCCCTATGAACTTAGTTCTTATCTTTTCTAGCTTAATCAAATTTCCCATACGTTTATTCTGTCGAGGGAGATAGTGCTAAACATTCCATCGCCAAAACCAGGATTGACGAGACACATTGTTCCTTAGCATAGAAATCTTTATCTTATCTACCAAGTAAGTTGTTGTCGACGACTTCAACAATCTTATGTTCATGTAAAGACTAGCTGACGCAACTCTTCAAGCTCTTTGCCTCTTACATGTGCACATCTCCAGAAGCATTATACTAAAGTTGTAGACATCACCATTGGTTGATACTATGCCTTCAGTTCCAAATTCTACAATAAGCGTTTTAAAAAACGCGCCCCAGGGCTCGCCTTGGGTACGCCTTAGGGCAGAATGCACTAAAAACGCCCGAGAGCTCATGTTCGAAGCTTAAACTTTGTGGGGCTTACGTCCCAAAGATCAGAGCTTACGCCAGAGTGCTAAAAACACGTCTTTTACGCCCCGAAGGAAAAACGTACGCCTTAATTAACTTGCGAGAAAAAAGGAAAATTTTATGAATACCAAAATCTACTTCAATGATGAGGACCATCACCCTTTGAAGATATTTTGGTTGGAGATGATGCAGATGGTGAAACAGATGAATCAAATGTCGCCGACTATAATGAGCTTGGTGATCTAAACGAGGAGATTCTTGAGAGTGATTAAGAATTGATATTGAAGTTAATTTCCCATGTTAAGTTAGTTGTGGAAGCACTTAGTTGGTAATAAGTTTCGACAACCTAGTTAGAATGTAGATACATATTTGTGCAAACAATACTTTTTTAACAAACAAAATTATTGACTGCTCATTATCAAACTTAAGTAAATTTCATATATCTATGAGTTATTGGATAATTTGATGTGATTGTGGAAGTGTTGATATTACTTTTTGAGCTTTTTGAAAATTCAAGTGACATAAGATTATTTTATGAGTTATTATCATTATTTATATGATTTTTAAAATTAAGTTTCAAAATTCACGAGGCTTACGCCTCGCGCCCCAGAGCTTACGCCCTCGCCTCTAGGAACATAAAATGCTCCACCCTATGCCAACGCCTTTTAAAACACTGCTCCAAATTAATTAGATTACTCGAGTAAATCACGTATGTCCTGAGAATGCGTTCTGAGAATGTTAGAGGACGGGATATTTATAAGCCCCGTCCCGTTGGCCCTAGTGGTAGTTGGGGAAGAAGTATCGAGTTGGGATGATTCGATCTATATTTTAGATCGAATCCGGCCCATTCGATGCTCGTTCAACATCGAATTCCTCTTGTTCAATGTACAATTTTAATGGGCCTGCCTTCGTGGACCGGCCCAATATTTATATTGGGCCATTCCTAAAATACCCCCCATCATATAGTCCCCCAAGTTTGGGAGGCGGTGTTGATTAGATAGCAGGTTCTAAACTTATAAAATTCTATCTTCATTCTGTCGCCTCATGTTTACTATTTTGGCAATGTTGAAAATCATGCCCCCGACTGGGAGGCCGTCTCAACCAGAGATCGGATTCCAAGCTTTGAAGACTTGATTTCATTACGTTGAAAATCATGCCCCCGATTGAGAGCCAGGATCTGAAGGAAGTTGGTCCCAATTATATTGCGTTTGATCTATGTAGTTAGGCCTTTAAACAAGTTGAAAACATCTCGTACTGATTTGCCGTCATATTCGTATATGTGCATGTAAATATATATATATATAAATATATATATATATATATATATATATATTAAATATTTATCCTTCTTCATTTATAATTTTGGTGTTATTGATCGAATGGGTTTCATTTGATCTAGCTTCTATATCGAACGGCGGCGGTTCGATCTTTATTCGGCATTGTTTTTGCACGTCGATCGAATTGTCATCGTTCGATGCTGGAACAAGTATCAAATTGGTATGATTCGATGCTCGTTCTGATGGGCTTAGTGGTCTTTTTTCACTTCTATATAAAGGGGGAAGAGTCTTGAAAATCTCATTCCTCATCCCGCAGAATTCAGTCTCAAAAGTGAGTGACATCGAACGGGCACAATTCGATACACCCTGCATCGAATGTCATTGATTCAATGCTGGTTGTATCGAACAAAGATCATTCGATCTAATGCCTTAAAAAATATTTTCTTACTTTTTGTTGCATATGCTGACTTCTTTCAATTTTGCTTCTTTTTTGTAGGCAATTTCTTTCGCAATCGTTTGTTGATTTTCCAGCTATAACCAAGGTAAATGATTATTCGCTTACTTCGTTTGTCGTACTATTGCTTGCATAGTAAATGATGTTTAACATATCGCGTATTTGTCGTAAGTGTCGAGAGCGACGTATTCGCGTAGTCAACTTTCTTTTATTTTTTATTTTATTTCAGTTTGTGTCGATCAAGATGGTGAGTTCTGAATCGATGTCAAGGAGTGAGTCTAGTAGCGACTCAAGCTCCGGTTCAGTCAACTCAGTGGTGGGCCCTATAGGTGCTCTTGCGGGTTCGAGCTTACCGCAATGAGGTGATAATGATCTAATCGATATTGATTCTGTCGATTCGCCGAGGGATGATCATTTTGATGGTAATGATGACCAACCGTCCCCACAAGCTGGGGAGGACGATTCGCAATCGTCTTCAACTGAGGATAATTGTGCCCCCAGCAAAGCAAGCAAAGATATTGAAATCATCAATAGGGAAATTGATGATTATGTGAAGGTTTTAAGGATGGCGTTTAATTCCCATGTATCGCGGTTGCAACATAGTCGCCCTTTCTTGCGCAAAACATATGACATAGCAAATAAGTATAAGTTAGTTATTCCTGGTCCAGATGAGCGCATGGATACTCCCCCTCCTGGACACCTTATAGTGTTTGTGGATCAGCTAGCCAACGGGTTGCGATTTCCTATACCAGTCGAGTTAAACTCATACTTAGGTCCATCGGTCTCGTGCCGAGCAAGCTGACTCCGAACTCGTTCGGGTAAATTATCGGTTTCATCATTTTGATGAAGGTCTTGTGCGAACCACAGGGTCCTAATGAATTTTGGGCTCTCTTCGAGGTTTGTATGAGGGAGGTAGGCTTTTATCACGTTAAAGCATTGAGGTGGCGCAAGTTTCTGAGTGGTGAGGCCTCTAGTTATGGAAAGGACTGGAAGAGGCTATATTTTTATATTGAGAAGAGCTATGAGGGCGAGTTTGATAGGTATCGCTCTGACTAGTTTCATGAATCGAGAGTTATGATACCGCAGGGTGTGCGCCCTCCTTAATGGGATTGTAATTTTATCCCGAACTTAGTTCGCGACCACCAATTTAATGTTAAACAATTGGTAGAAAATCGTGTGCTGTCCTTAGCTGGGTTGTCTCCAGTTCGTTATAACGAGAGATTTACGTTTGGCATAGATTCTATGTCTTTAGTTGATTTTATGTTCTAGTTTCAACCTTATGATGCTACTAACGCTCGTTTGTGTTTTTAGGCGAATTCATCATGAACCGTCACGCCCGGATAAGTCGAGCTCTAGCCGTCAAGAACGAAGGTTCTCAATCTACCGCTGCTCCCCCGGTACCACCCCCAAGGAAGAGGAAGAACAAGGGTAAGAAGGCCGCAGCTCAGGCTTCTGCCTATGCCTGGGTTGACGCCTCGTCTGATCCTTTCGAGGAAATTATGGGCGAGGGTTGTGCAAATAGTCCTCTTCCCGCCAAATTTAGTCATACGGGAGGCTTTGGTGGGGCTGGCACGAATCAGAATGAGGACACCGAACATGTTGAGGTTGCGGCTCGCGCCAAACGAAGAAAGACTCTGCAGACCCGTTCCCAAACCGGAGGTACCATCCCCCATGTGCTGCGCAGGGCGCTTCAGTAGCTGCTGGCGGTTCGGCCCCCTGCTGACGGGGCAAGTATGAGGGCGGGGCCAATTCATGGTCCACGGGCCCGCGTCATGGATTGCAAGCTTTTCGGGGAGGACGCGATCAACGCCCTAAAGGTCCTTATTTCGAATCTCGCAGTTTCTTATGCGAGTTCCGATGAGGTAGAAAGATAGTGGAGTGGAATGCACTTCACATGATTGGCGCGGTAATACTATTCTTCGGATATAATTTCTTATTTATGAGCCAATATTGAACCATTTTTATGTCTTTCTCTCAGATTGGAGGGGTTGTGGATGTCATGATCGTGGGGTTGAAACATGCTCACAAGGAGAGGGTAAGCGGGCAGGAGCGCTTGAGGGCTGAATTCCAGGGTAGTAATCCTGATGCTCTAAAAGCGGCATTGGAGGATAAGGAGAAAGCCATGCAGCAGGTTAGGGACTACGCCGCTCAATCTTCCAACAACAGCGATGCGGTGAAGCTCGCAAGAGAGACTGTTGATCGGCTCCAGTTGCAAGTCGACAACCTCTCGTCTAGTGAGGGTGTGTTGGAGAAATGGATTGCTGAGCTTGAGAAGGAGCTTGCTGCCAAAAAAGAGAAGAGCGCTGAGGCTGAGGAAGTCGGATACGCCCGCGGTACAAGCGAGGTAAAGGATTTTATACGACTTTAAGTAGGTATCTTTCTATTCTTCCTTGTTAATCTCATTTTGTCACTCAAGCAGGTTCCTACCATGCAGCAGAGGGTGGAAATTGCTGAGGAGTTCCTACGAAGCAACACCTTTCAAGAGATTAGCGCTCGGAGAAGGGCTCGGGATGCTAGGAAAGCCCAAGTGCTTACTGTCTAGCAAATCCATAGCACCAAATATCTTCATGGCAATTTTAATCCAGAGTGGTTGGACCTCTCGTTGGGCCCAAACAGAGAGATTCTTCCACCTCCCGCCAATACCTAATGCCGAGGACGAATTTGTGAGCCTGCTTGAGAGCGAGAACCTCGTCTTTAGGGGAATGTCTCCGCCTCCTCCTATGCCTCATGTTTATCCGTCTTCTGAGGATGAGGATGACGCCGAAACCTAAGGACTTCGGTTTTAATTTCCTATTTTTATGAACAATTTTAATTTGTTTTGGCGCTTCGTCGCCCTTTTATGCCGAATAATTTAGATAATTTAATTCTTGTCGTACTTTTTCTCATTGAATCTTGCGATATTTTGCTTGCTTGTTTAACTCATATTCGCTTGCCTTTTATTTCAAATGCTATTGTCGCATTTACTTTTATTTTGACAATTTAAATGTTGTTTTACATTTGCGGAGAATCTTACATTTTCCGCTTATGCCAGCCGGATCGGTCGGTTGTTATATTTTCCCAATCGATTTGTTGTATATTGCATGGGCTTTGTCTTTCTAGATAGAATTCATGTGGTTGCTCTTTGGGTAGGTTTATAATTACCGTTCGTCGTTTTAGACACGATATTTGATCCTTGTATCTTTCTTTCAGGATTTACGGTACATTTACATTTCAGACATAACGCCATTTGTCACCTCTGTCTTTGGGGGTTTTTGATTAGAACTCATCCATTTAGACATAATGTTTGTCACATTTTTCATCTCTTAGCATTTATGATTAGCACTTGTCGTTTTTAGACATAGTGTTTGTCCCGTCCTTTGGCTTTCGGGATCTAGGATCAGCACTTGTCATTTTTGACTTAGTGTTGGTCCAGTTCTCTATCTCTCAGGATTTACGGTTAGCACTTGTTGTTTTAGGCATATTATTAGCCCCGTTTCTTCGTCTTTAGGGATTTACGGTTAGCACTTGTCATTTTAGATAGAGTGTCTGTCTCATTTGTTCATTTTTTGGGATTTACGATTAGCACTTGTCACCTTGGACAGAGTGTTCGTCTCACTTCTTCGTCTTTTGGGATTTATGATTAGCACTTGTCACTTTGGACAGAGTGTTCGTCCCGTTCTTCATCTTTCGGGATTTACGATTAGCACTTGTCACTTTGGACAGAGTGTTCGTCCCGTTCTTCATTGTGCCGAACTTTCTTGGGTCCTGCACTTTATCAATGTTATGTATTTTACTGCATAGTAAGGGTATTGCATTTTTGCATTTGCTAAGATAGTGATATAACAGATAAATCAAAAGTGTGTATCGTGGAGACATAATCATAATCAAAAAATAGGTCGGAGCTTGACTTCACATCTCTTTCTCCTATGTTCCCCGAGGCAATCCTCGGGCTCAAGTCTTCGGTGTCCCTGTTTTAAGTTAGTACATGTTTGCCCCTCATGCTTGTCAGAGCAAATGGGACGAATAATTGTGGTTCAAAATGTTCAGAAAACCTAAGATTTGCAAAAATGAGACATGAGCGATTCAATCGATATGTTCCATCTCCATAGGTCCCACCGCTTCCATTGCTTCTTGCTCATTTTGT
Organism: Linaria vulgaris; assembly: GCA_948329865.1. NCBI lineage: Eukaryota > Viridiplantae > Streptophyta > Magnoliopsida > Lamiales > Plantaginaceae > Linaria > Linaria vulgaris. The sequence goes on along the minus strand of OX415249.1, from coordinate 4,105,691 downwards.
GATTGCAGTCGAAGCGATGCCACATAGCATTTCCAACTTTCTATATGATTCGCGATGACTTCACCTTTTCCGACATGAGTTGGAAACTTTACAATCTGATGGTAGGTAGACGGCAATGCCCGGAATGCATTAAGCGCTGGCCTTCCTAGAATGGCGTTATATGGGAAATTCATGTTAATCACGGCATACTCTACCAATAGTGTTCTTCTTCGAGGCGCGGTTCCCAATGAAGTGTGGAGTGAAACCATCCCGCGGGGCACTATCTCTGGTCCACGGAAACCGTGAAGCGAGGTTCGGACCAGTTGTAGTCTCTCGTCATCTAGCCCCATTTTCTCCCAAGTCGATCTCATCAGAACATTCACGGAGCTTCCTTGATCGACCAATACTTTCGTCATGCCAAAATTGGCTATATCAACCGTTATCACTAACGAAGAGTTCAGATTTCCTGTCTGTATGGCTTGGGCGCTCAACTTGCGCATATCTGCCGTTGAGAAGGTAATCTCTTCATGCGGCATTTTCTCGATTCTCAATAGATTTTTATGTGTTCCTCTCTTAAATAATTTATGTAAAACTTTTGTAGGGGTATTTCTTATACTCCCATTTTTAATAAAATTCCATTTTGTCGATTAAAATATAAGAAATTGTTAAGTAATTTCTGCAAATAATTCAAGTTAAGAAACTTGTATATGATTAGAATATTAGATGTGCAGATGTAAATAATATTTTGTTGGTTTCAAGATGAATCATTTTGCTTTTTCTTAGCTTCCGTTAACTTATTTTTCCCTTAACTTTAGTAATGGAGTTTGAAGGTATATCAAATGGTAATTCAAGCCTCGCTAAAAACTGTTTTTTGGTGAAGAGATTAATGCACTCACTAAAAGTGTATGCTCATTTTCAGCAATAATATAATAGTTGAGATATCAAACGCTAGTGAGGGACCAATATTCCAACATTAATAAACTAGTCCTACATTAACATTAATATTTAAAAGTCCATCATTAATAAAAAAATAACTACCCGCAACATGATCACTGCCCCCTCATCATCACTAGGTGGATACACGACCACCTCATCACCAGAACTCTCAGCCAAATCATACATATCATCCAAGGTCGCTTATGAATCATCATCATCAAGTCCATCACCACCATCAACACCAACATCATCATCATCAACAGCAAGGTCCTGGACCTTATCACCCATCATATCGACATCATCATCACTCTCCTCATCATCACTATCAAAATCATCGACATACTCGGTGCCGGTGGAAGTATCTGGAGCAAAAGAATCTGGTCTCTGAGGTATCAGCCTCGGAATCCTAAATGTGCCTCCGCTCCTAATAGCACTCCCCATGGACAAGTCTGGCGGAAGCTCTCGCAATGGTCGGTCTGTCTCCGTCTGCATGTCCTCTGTAAAATCCCGCAGTCAGGCCGCCATAGAGTCGACTCTCTGGTCCTGTGTCATCCTCAACTCTCTTAGTCAATGGCACCACCGTAAAAGGTGGCGGGCACCTCGCCGTCATCCACACCACCTCGCCTAGCTTTGTTTTCCTTCTGGGACTTCTTTTTCTGCTCACTGGTGTCCCAGTGTGCTGCCGCCCGGCCCTCCAAACTTTCACTCATCCACGACGTCTTTCTCTTACCTCGATACTTCTCCTTGTCTTTGTTCCTAAAGTACTGCTCCTTCGTCTTGTTCATCATACACTTGTAAATCCCCTCGCCTTCAGCTGGTACGCCCTATGTACTTGTTCCCTCTCTGACCGCCGTATCCTATAGATTTTCTACAAAAGGATAAATATTAACAATAAATTTATACACTAAATTAAAACTAAATTACAAAATATTTGAAAAACACTATATTTAATACACTAAATTAATAAATATTAATAATTCATTAAAAACTCACTGTGAATATCGCGTACATCTCTTTTCATACATCCTCAGGTATCCGCAGGTAAGAGGGCCAAAAAGTCGTCATAAACTGTTGAATGAATGAAGTGATCGGCTTTGCAATATCACGACTGGAGGGTTTAGAAAAACAACCACGCTTCAATTCAATAAGCTTATTATTTTCCCCAGCCCTAACCGCAGTAACCCCTACATTTGGTCCCCTACTGGGTCGAGTCTGGCTTGGTCCTGAAGTCCCAATCAACCTCTAGCTCGGTCCAGCTCCGGTGTCAGCTACAGGCGGTAGAGTATGAACTTTGCTAGACTCGACTGATGGGGGCACGTGAGCCACAACAGAATCTGAGGTATGTGGTCGTGGCCGCTGGGATGCGGTGGACTCTGCTGATCGGGGTCTAACACCAGCTTCGGGGACAGGCTCCTTATCGTCTACAAACAACTGGAGATGTAATGCAGGTGTCCTCGATGTAGATTTGTCACCTAACCCGAGTGGCGGGAGGGATGGCTCGGTTGGATCGCTAGGCTCTGTACCACGACTCGATCGGACAATCCGTATAAGTCGATAACTACCTCAATCGCCGCTACCACTACCACCACCACGGTCAACACCTCCACTACCACCACCACACCCAACACCTCCACCAAGAACTCCACTACCACAAACACCACCACGACTAACACCTCCACTACCACCACCACGCCCAACGCCTCCACTACCACCACCATGCCCAACACCTCCACCAACACCTCCACTACCACTAACACCACCACGCCCAACCCCTCCACTACCACAATCAACACCACCACGGCCAACACTACTAGTACCGTTAACTCGCCTAACACTACCAGTACCCGATACCTCACCACGACCAACGCTACCAGTACCACTAACCCCACCACGGCCAACACGTCCACGACCTCGACATCCACTGCCACGTGTGGTCTTACGTGATGACATGCCAAATATATGTACTGTGAAAATAATAAATATAATATTTAATATTAATTTAATATTTAATAACAATATTACATTTAATGTAACACATGTAAACTTTAATTTAAACCAACAATTGTGCATTTAATCTAACACATGTAACATTATAATTTAAACTAACACATGAAAATTCTTATTTACTTTTAACTAATCAATCCTTTTGTTTCTTTAAACTAACAATCTAATCAATCTTTAACCTAACAATCTATATATTCTAATAACCTTACTAATTAAAATTTAACAATCTAATTTTCACAGTTTAATTATAAATTAATCTAATCTAATTTAACAATCTAATTTTCACAATCTAATTATAAACTAATCTAATATAACTTAAAAATCTAATTTTCACTTTAAACTACAAATAAATCTTTAAATTAACAATATAATATATGTAAAATTAAACTTAAACTAAAAATTATAATCCAAACTAACACATGAAAATTCTTATTCACTTTTAACTAATCAATCTTTTTTTTTTCTCTTTAACGAAACAATCAAATCAATCTTAAAATTAACAATCTAACAAACTAATAATCTTACAAATTCAAATTTAAACTACTAATTATAAACTAATCTAATCTAATTTAACATTCTAATTTTCACTTTAAACTATTAATATAATCAATCTTTAAATTAACAATCTAACAAACTAATAATCTTACAAATTTAAATTTAAACTACTAATTATAAACTAATCTAATCTAATTTAACAATCTAATCTTCACTTTAAAGTACTAACTAATCTTTAAATTATCAATCTAACAAGCTAATAATCTTACAAATTAACATTTAACCTACTAATTATACACTAATTAATCTAATCTTCACTAATCTAAGAATCTTCACTAATCTAATCTTTTTTTTAATCATTCACTAATCTAATCTAACAATCTAAAAATCTTTACTAATCTAATCTTTTCTTTTAATCATCACTCATATAATCTAACAATCTAAAACTCTTTACTAATCTAATCTTTTTTTTGAATCATTCACTAATCTAATCTAACAATCTAAAAATCTTCACTAATCTAATCTTTTTTTAATCAATCACTAATCTAATCTAGCAATCTAACAATCTTCACTGATCAAACAATATTCACTAATCTAACAAACTAACAATTTAACACAAAATTTGGATTTAATCATAAATCTAGAAAAAAACAAAAAATTACAAAATACGAATGCTCCAGAAGGAGATAGCCAGGCTCCTAAAACTGAGATACTTGGAAAAATACGTGGTTTCCGATGACCGTGACCCCGCAAAGAAGAAAGGACGCGAAGAGGCGCCCAAGAAAAAGAAACGCAGGCCGGAAACACCCGAGGAGGACGACGAATCAGAATTCACCAACCAGGAGCAACTCCATCCACCTCCTCATGCATATTGTGACAACGCCCCTACTGGTCACACTGTGAATATAATCGAGGGGGAGTACTATCTGTAACCCTCGAGCAAAGGCAAAACTTCATTCGAAAAGCCCGCAATGCGAATAAAAAGATGGAAGACTTCGCCACCAAGGTAGCTGACCAGCCAGTTATCTCTTTTGGCTCAGAAGATCTCATGGTATCGTATATCCCCACGAAGACCTTGTGGTCACATCCACCATACTGGGGACCGAGGTCAGGAGAGTACTTGTAGACATGGGAAGTTCAGTCAATGGTCTCTTCTTACCTACATAACAAGCCCTGGCAATTTCACAAAGTCAGATGGAGACGATCGAGGTGCCCCTCGTGAGACTCTCCGGGGAGTAGTGTCAAACAGTGGGAATCATAATCCTCCCAATGTCGTGGGGAGAGCATGCCATACGTCGTACCGAGCCCACAAAATTTTGGGTAGTGGATGCCCCCTCACGAACATACAACGCCATATGTGGACGACCTGCCCTTCAAATCTTTAAAGTGGTCCCGTATATGCTCCATCTGAAGGTCAAATTTTCGACCCCATCCGGGATATGAGTACTCAAAGGATACCAGACCCTTGGACGAGAATGCCACATGAACGCCTTGCCAATCGAGTCCGACCGACTCGAGCTGCAACCCTCAATAAGAAGACCCGCACAGAGGAAATCCATGTATAGACAGCCAAAGAGCTCAAAATGACTTAATTGGTGGAAGGTGTTGAGGGCAAAACCGTGAAAGTCGGTACCCAGGTTGGGGAAGACATAGAAAAAGCCATAATAGCCACCCTCCTATATTTCCACCACCTATTTTACTGGAAGGACGGACCCCCCGGGCAAATCAGCTAAGAAATATGTGTACACGAACTCAACGTGTACCCAACGGCCAAGCCCGTCCAACAACGAAAGAGGAATATGGGACCAGAGGGAAACAAAGTTATCTGAGCCGAGGTCCAACGGCTCATAGACCTCCACCAGATCCGTGAAGTAAGGTACCCAGAATGGTTGGCCAATGTGGTCCTAGTGCCAAAAACAAGAGTTCTGTGGCGCATGTGTGTAGACTTCACCGACCTCAATAGTGCCTGTCCAAAGGACTGCTATCCCTTACCGAGCATCAACGTGTTAGTCGATTCCACCGCTAGCTGCACCCTCTTGTCCACCATGGACGAGGATCAAGACTATAATCAGATCCGGAAGGCTAGCTACGACCAGGAAAAGACTAGCTTCATCACAGATATTAGCACATTCTGCTACCTAGTCATGCCGTTCGGCCTCAAGAACGCCGGAGCCACATATCAAAGGTTAGTCAACTTCATGTTGGAGGGACTAATCAGTGGCATATGGAGGTCTATGTCGACGACATGATCGTAAAAAGTCAACAGGAAGAAGACCACGCTCGCGACCTTACCAGAGCCTTCGAAATCATGGAAAAATTCGGAATGAAGATTAACCTTCGGAAATGCTCCTTCGGTCTCCAAGGAGGAAAATTTCTAGGTACATGGTTACCCAGAAGGGGATCGAGGTTAATTTAGAAAAAGATGAGGCCATACTCGATATGGGGTCACCAAAGATCGTGTGAGACGTACAAAAGTTAACTGGCAGGATGGGGTCACTTAAGCAGGTTTATTTCTCGCTCTTCCGAGAAAGGCTTTCCCTTCTTTAAAATTCTCAGGAATATAAAGGAGTTTTAGTGGACCGACCAATGCGAAGAAGCCTTCAAAGCGCTGAAAGAATATTTGGTCCGTCTACCTCTGCTGGTAAAACCCGTCCCCAAGGAAATGCTCTTTCTGTACCTAGTTGTGGAAAAAGAGACAGTTAGCGCAGTTCTGGTCCGAGCCGAAGAAAGGGAACATATGCCCGTGTATTACATTCGCAAAACCCTCCTCGACGTCGACTCCCGATACTCCTGCATAGAAAAGGTCGGGCTAGCCATCCTTTTTGCAGCCTGAAAGCTTAGAGGCTACTTCCTAGCCCATCCGATTACCATCCTTACCGAACTTCCTCTCTGAGCTATCCTCAACAACCCCGAGGTGTCTAAACGAATGATCAAGTGGGCCATCGAGTTAGGGGAATTCGATATTACTTATTCCACCTGACCGTTGATCAAGGCTTATGTACTAGCCGACTTCATCACTGAAATGAATGAAGAACCTGAAAAGGACGAGCCTGAACCCCTCTAGCACCTCTACATTGACGGGTCATCCACTAATACCCACGGGGCAGTAGGTATAATCTTCAGGAAAATAGCTCCAAACGAGTCAGAGACTGTCCTGGAATTTGCTGTGCGTATGGAGTATCTCGTTTCTAACAACGAGGCTGAATATAAATCCGTCTTACTAGGAATGCGCCTAGATAACGAGGAAAAAATACGAAGGATATTAGTGCACAGTAAGTCGCAGCTCGTGGTTCAACAGATCCATGGAACCTACGAGGCTCGCGAAGAAAACATGAAGAAATGTTTGGAAGCAGTCATGGTAGGAACAACCATGTTCCAAGAGTTCTCAATCAAGCAGATCTCGAGGACAGAAAACCAAGATGCTGATGCACTGTCCAAATTGGCTAGCCAAGCCCAAACCATCAGCAGCCGAATAATAACTTTCTTGTCGGCTCCTAGACCCAAGAGGTAGATCCAAAGCGAAGAAATCCAGATGGTGGCCCCCATCGAGGAGGATTGGATGGCCGAGATCATTTACTTCATCAAGAATCCCAGAAAGTTTGCTCATAGTCGAGAGAAACAACGCACCATGTACCGACACGCTACTCGGTACTACATACAAAATGGGTTCTATTCCGAAGGTCGTGGTCTTACCCGACCTCCCAATGTGTCAACAAACAAGATGCACAAGTGATCCTGAAAGAAATTCACGAGGGATGTTGTGGCACACATTTCGGCAGAAGAAGCATGGCCGCCAAAATTATTTGCCAAGGATATTACTGGCTGACCATGGCAACCGACTACGAAGATTACGCCCCAAAATATCAAAAATGTTAGGTGCACGCCCCCATGAGGTACCAGCCTGCCGCACCTTGGGAGCCTGACAACGTCCCATACCCCTTCGCCCGATGGGGAATCGACATCGTAGGAGCCATGGAAAAAGAAATTATTGCTAGTAGCAGCTGACTACTTCACCAAGTGGGTCGAAGCGGAACCCCTCTCTAAAATCACCAGCTAAGTCGTGATCAACTTCATCTGACGAAATATCTTGAATTGATTCAGAGTCCCACAACAGCTAGTGAGTGACAACGGGTTGCAATTTCGCAACGACCTCGTTGGAAAATGGTGTGACAAATGGGGAATCAGACACCACTTCGCCGTGGTCAGATACCCTCAAGGAAATGGCCAAGTAGAGGTAACCAACAAAACGCTCCTCAAAATATTAAAAGCCCGCCTCAACCAATATCAGTCTAAGTGGGTCAAAGAAGTCCATGGTGTACTATGGGCCTAACGTACTACCCCGCAAGCTACAACGGGTGAATTCCCCTACAGCCTCGTCTTCGGTACGTAGTCCATAGTCCCTTCCAAGGTGGTAAAACAAAGTCTACGGGTTCAGGAATATGAGGAGGCCCAGAATGACGCTGACCTTGCCCTAGCCCTAGATCTCATAGAAGAAAGGCGAATAAGAGCCGCCACTCATGCAGAATTTTACAAAGACCGCATGGCTAAATACTACAACACCAGAGTTCTACCCCGTTCGTTCCAAGTCGTAGACCTCATCCTTAAAAGGGAAGAAGCCTCGAAAGAACATCGGAAAGTTGGACCCAAAATGGGAAGGCCCCTACCAGATATCTAAGATCCTCGAGCCCGCTACATATCTACTTAAGGATGTCAACGGCCAAGAGTTCACACGAGCTTGGCATAGCATTAACCTCGGGAAGTATTACCTTTAAGCGCTCTAGTCGACCCCTTACGGCGACTCGAATTTTGTTCACGTAGTTAATGTGTTTGTGTTTTGGCTTAGCGGCTACACCGGTGTAAAAGCAAACCATACGATCGGCAATAAGATAACTACGTTCGATAAAAATTTCACGACTTACCACAGTCAGATCCAAAAGGTAATCTTCCATTAACAGGTCTAACACGACCAACAACAAAACAAACAAAACAAACAAAACAAACACAAGAATTGAGGAGACTTCGCCCAAACAAAGTTGCAACCACAAACAACACGCCCATACTAAGCAGCAATTTCACGCCAATACAAAGCTGCACAAAAAAAGAAAACAAGGGCAACGCCCAGCTAACACTACTCATTTGCGGGGCGCTTTCCAGCCTTGTTCCAGGCCCAACGCTCCTCAGCGGACAACTCGGTTGGATCAGGCATCATCAAAACTCTGGAAGGGGCCCTATGAGGGTTCGACGAGGCAACACCGGAGGAGGTAGATAAAAACTCCAGCCTTAGAAAAGCTAGCCCTCGGGGAATGCCGGTAAGAGAAAAAAATGAGGACGCTGTCATTATATACCCAATCCTGATGATGTCTCTCGTCTCAGATGCCAGTATTTGGGTCTAGGGCGGCCCTGTCGAGTCAAGGCGGGCACTGGCAATGCCCACTTGAAGATCTCTCCTTGCATCCTCGAGCTGGCGGGTTAATCGATCTCGTTCCTCCCAAAGCGGGTTCACCTCCTCCGCAGTCCAGATGGCTTCTCTAGCCCTCTTCTCCCACCTCGCGACCTTAGCATTTGACTTAGCTACAGCCTACTTCAGGCAACTATTCAAGTCCTCTAAGTCCCGATCTGAGGACACTCTGAACTCGGCCATACGCCCACGAACCTCCTTTAAAGCGGCCTCCAGTGTAGCATTCTCTTCACGAGCATGATAAAGCGAGGCACGGAGAGACCATATACGTGCCTAGGGCTGGCCCTATACGTGCCTAGTGCATCCCCAAGAACTGTAAGCTGCAAAGCAAAAAATAAATCGTGAGACCAACAGCCGTTACAAGAAAAACAAAAGCAAAAAAAGGGAGGGGCGTTACCTCACAAACACTCCAGCAAAAACGTTCCCACAAGGCGGCATCACTGTAGCCCTTTAGGATCTCCCGATCCCCAGGATTCAAGACCCCGCCCACAGAAGACCTATAATGATCGGGGTTCTTGTGTCCCTCGATGAAAATCGAAGGCACCGCTGGAGTACGAAGAAACTCTTCCTCGAGGGTAAGCTTGAACTTGCTCTTCTTGGGGGGAGACTCGGGACGGCAATCCTCTATGGAGGGGAAGAGGTCAACTACTCCCTTACCCTTGTCCTTCCTCGAGGAAGACGTGCCCGCATCTCACACCCCTCTCTCTTCTTTGAGGGGCTACCAACGGCTTGCGCCCTGTCTTTCAGATTAAACGACGATATTGGCAAAGGCCCAAAATTAAGCTTCGTACCAAATGGAGGCATAAAATAATTTGGAAAGTGTTTAGCCATCACGGGGTCCATAGGTTGGGGCATACCTTTGGAGCTTACCCCCTCGTTAGCCTCCGCCATCGCGACATCCGCATCAGCAGCAGATGGGCTTCCCGGAGCCTCGGGGTAGTACTTACTGTCTAAAGATCTCGAGAGCTTAACAGACTCTGAGGAGAAGGTCGCGCCCCGATCCTCTGATGCAGAAAATACAAAACCTTTGTCGGATAGCGATGGTACGTCCCTCCTAAAAGGTCGATGAGCATGGGACGCCATCTCTTCACCTACAGACCAACATCGGAAGGTTCAGTAAAAAAAAAGGAGTATACTCTATATACCCAGATAAGAGGTTTCGAGGAACATTCAATTTTTTTTTACGAAACTCCGAGTGTTGACGAAGCATTAGCGGGTTAGGGCGTTCCTCCCCCAGCCCGTCTTGCAGACCGGCCAGAAGCAAGACCATGGGCCTACTTAGCATCGACGATACGTCGTAGAGGTCATCAAAGAGGCCTCTCTCCTTCAAATAGGAACCAGCCTCTACAGCAACCGAGGGGGTCGGGTAAACATATTCCAACCCCCAAACTCGGGGTACACTTTCACAAAGAGTCGACGACTCTCCCAGAAGAGCCATGAAAAAGTATCGCCGATGCCAATCACCATTGCTCATAGGACCGTTGGTCACTGCAGTCAGAAACGCCCACTTGCTATCCCGCACCGAGCGGGAGAAGAAGGGCTAACCCACCGTGGTGGCTCATAATATAAACACCTCCGCCAAGGTCGTCGGGGTGCAAGGGAAGTTTAACAGGTGGCAGCAGAGGATAAACCCCACTAGATGACGGTAGGAAGCCAGAGTCAATTGGATTGGGCACAATTACCAGGACACAAAAAGCTTCCTCACCACCGGGTGGAAGAAGTAGCGAAGTCCACAACGCACTTGTTCCGCATAAAATGTTAGATGACCCTCGGGAGGGTCAAATGCCCTATGCGTCTCTGAGGAAATAATGATGTGAAACTGCTCAACGGGGATGTTATACTTCGCCATCAAAGAACCAATCTCCACATGTTTATCACGGAAGGGGTGCAACCAACCCAAAGTCTACCGGTCATGCGCTTCAGGTCTAGATGCTCGCTCCGAAAAATAGTACCCTCCTCTGCGCTTCGGTAAGGAGCCCGGCTATTAAAGACCGCCTGAATACGGTCCACCGCTGTCATCTGTAGAACATCTGCATCACCACCGTGCTCCCGCTGTCGTGGGTCAGAACGGGCAGGAGAAGAACACACAACCCTTCTCCGCCGATTCCGACGAGTAGAGGAGGCATTGCCCGCTGCGGGGGAGGACGACAAATAGAAGAGTCATGAGACTCTTCATCGCTTGAAACAACGGTGGTAGCCTGAGAAACTATGATTATAAGAAGAAGAAAAAAAAAGAAGGAAGAATGTTTACAAGCCAAAGATGAGTTTTGGGGTGAAGATGAAGAGGAGCGAAGGTGGCAGTGTTTATATAGGCTGGAAAAATGGTTCATATCCCAAATCGTGCTACCTCCACGTCAACGGTTCAAAAGGTCGGACCTTTTGGTTCCCCACTCACGACCCAGACGGACCGCCACCATCCCTGAATCACTGTAACCCTAGCATGTCAGATGTTACCATAGGGGAGCTAGACCGGTGCACCAACTCCCTACGTCTCTTCGCAACAAATGAGGCACCTCTTCCCAAGACATGTGGTTGGGGGAAACGAAGAGGCGGGTTAATTCAAATCCACGACCACCCCGTCAGACGCCAACACCAAACCACCCTTATCAGAGGGCGCCTGCCACAACCACAAGGGCAATTGGAAAATTTCAAAATTTTTCCTAAGTATAGATCCATCGTTGGAGCTAACTGTGATGCTCCGAGGCCCATTAGGAAAGGTTCAATCGACCTCCCCCCAAAATGGGTTACCCTCGGTCAAGTCACGCCACGAGCCTCGACGATCGTGATCACTCACGACAAACCCAAAAACCCTATGGGCGTGGTAAGTGCAAAAAAGTTAAACAAGAAAAGGAAGAGTGCTGTCCAAATAAAAAGAAAAGTTCACTCGGAAGGCTGAGAGCAAACAAAATATGACAACAAAGAATAAGGCAACTCTGGAAAAATTCCATTCATAGTCAGAAACTTCAGGAGGGGACGACCCGGTACAACCCCCAGAAAGGAAAAACAAAAAAAATTTAACTAAGGCCAACATGGCCACAAAGGTCCCTACATCCATCTACGCTTGAGGAGTGTGGCCGAGGCCTGCCATCGTAGAAGGGGCAGGAGAGCTTCGAATCGTTGAACTACGACCAAGAAGAAGGTTCAGACTATCCTCTAGCTTCTCAGGGTGAAACATCCGGCTGGTGGACAGCCGCTGGCGGTCAACATCAGGGCGGAAGAAATTCTTTGCGACACCTAGCCGTCGACAAGCTCGGAAACCCCACAAAGGTGGCCCTCGAATAGGGGTTCAAACCACTCATTTATCTCCTTCTCCTGAGCATCCAGACGCTCGTCTCGCTCCACTATGGTCTTATCCACAAGCCTCCAAAGCGACGCCACCAGCTTTTCTGAGTCCTCGAGCTTCCCGACCAACTCAGTCTCTCTTGCGGCTAAGGCTTCCTCTGCCTTCTATGAGGCTGCCAGACGCTCCTTCAATCGCTGCTCTGATCCCATCAGTGCATCTTTCTCCTGGACTGCCTCCTCGTAGAACTGAGACAGGCCTCTCATTCCCACAGGGGCCTGTCAAAAGAAAGCAGGTGTCAGTCAAAAAAACTTAAGAAGAAAGATAAACTTTCAACAACATTACTTACCAAAGTCGCGCACATTTGCACAACTAAGCCCAACTCCTGGGAGTCCAGCAGAGAAGGGGTCGGGGAAGAGCCAAGACGGGCCAGCTCATCAGAAAGACCCAGAGTCTGAGCTCTCAGGTTCGCAGCACTCTTAAAAAATGATCGCACCGGAGGAAAAGTGACCTAATCCCAAGTCTCAACTTCCTGAGCGGGAACGGCCTGGAAGTTCGAAGATCCAACTCCTTGATGCTCAGGAAGAGGCGAAGAAAATCCCTCGGCTACTGACTCCATTCTGGCGGTAATAAAAAAAAATCATCATCCCCCCTCCTCGCTGTTGCCACCACCACCATCGCTGCCCCCAACGTCATCCTTATCACCACCACCACCACCACCACTAATGACAACACACACCAACACCACCCAAAAATTCCCCAAATCAAAAACCAAAATTATTTTCAGGTGGTGGTGGCGCGATTTTCAGGTGGAGCCGTGGTGGCGCAATTTGCAAAAGAGTGGTGGCGTAGGTGGTGAAATTTGCAGTGGAAGTGGTGATGGAGGTGGCGGATTAAGTGGCGGTGCGATTTGTAGTGGAGTGGAGCGGTGGTGGCAGAGGTGGCGAAGCGGAGGTGAAAGAGAAGAGGAGGGAGTGGGGGCCGGTGGAGAAGATGACTATGTAATTTTTTTTTTATGTTTTATGTTATATATATATATATATATATATATTTGTATGAAGGATTAAACTTTTTTTTGTTTTGTTAGTAGAAGCTTCACCTGGAGGAGTACCGCCAATGTCAGCTTCCAAGGCCAAAACATAGGCCGTCGTGAACCAATCACCGGCCGCACCCAACCCCGCTTGCGTGACGGGGGAAAGACGAGAAGTGGTGGGACTATCCCCCACATGAGCCAGGAAGGGACCCTCATCCTCGGAATCCTAAACTACGACCACCTTACTCTTGGAAGAGACCTCAGCCTACTCACATGGCCGCTTTCTTCCTACTAGTCCGACCTCCTTCTCACTAGACTGACTGGTGCGAAAAAGGGCCTCCACCGATGCACTGCTCTCTCCAGAGAGCTCCTTGGTCAATGTCGCTGAAGTAGCTGACCCCTCGGCACTCCGAGGCTTAGGAACAATAGCCTTTTTCTTCTTGTTGTTAGAGGGACGCGGAGGGGGAGCATCGCACTTCATCGTTTCCATGATGGTCTTTGCAAGAGTTACGATTCCAATTTAATAAAAGGAAGACAAACCCAAAGAAAAAAAGCCTACGAGAATTGCGAAAAAACACTTACTGATTAAGGGGCGGTTTTTCCCCACTGAAGACCCAAGGCTAGTACGTCGTCTAGGCCACACTTCTCATAAAGGGCCCAAAACGTGCTGACATGTGACATCTTGTTCCAACTGTAGCCTTGATTGAAAAATCCCTCTCCCGTTAACTCCTTGTTGGCCCTTGCATGGTCTAAGTTCGCAGGAACCCGGGGGTCCTGATTCCACTCCATCAGAATATCGTCCAGAAGGCCCCCGACAGTAGAGCGGATGAAGAAAAACTTCTCCTTCTAGCTGGGATGAGAACTCAGGAGGTCGTGAAGAATCCTCTTCGTCGACTTCCGCATGGTGAAAGTGTAAAAGAGCTTGTCTCACGAGTAGCTCGCCAAATCCAAAGTCCCAAAAAACCTGAACATCATACAGGGGTGTCCGTAGGCCGCGTAGATAAAGGAAAACGTCGCCAGAGCCGACCACCTATTAGGAGAACGTTGACCTCCCTATAGAAAGAAGAGATGAAAGACCTCAACCCCGCCTTGATCTGCACGAAATAGGCGGTTTAATAACCAGGGCAAGGAGAAGAAGCCCTCTCGTGACCCCAGGGCACCACGAATTCCAGGCCATCGAAACTCGCCCCGTACTTGGAAAATTCAGCCCTAATCTCATCCAGAGATCTTACGAAACTTCGTACACCACCAGCCGAAACCCTAGGTGGCGCCGCCGCTGCCACCACTTTCTTCGCCTTTTTGGCAGAAGTTTATGCTGAACCAGAAACAACGCGACGGCGTCGCGACACCTCCTTAGTAGAAGGTGATACCACCGCGCCTCTTGCCTCCATATCATATGTTGCCCGCCGCCTTACCATGATGGCCGCCTCCTCGCCGGAACTGCTCAAAGAAGTCATAATCGCTTGCAAAAATTTAAAGTATCAAAGAGAGAGAAAAGAAAGAGAAAAGAGAGGGAAAAATAAGAAGGCTCGGGTGAATGGAGACAAATCACCCTGAGTCCCCTCAATTTATAAGCGGAACAGCTCAAACGACACCCTTGACGCGTGGCCAGCTCAATGCCACGTGGATCAAGAAGGACCACATCTTCAGAAAAAACTCGACAACACATAGACTCATTTAATGAGTTCCAAGTGATTTCTACAAAATACACTCGAACCTTGGGGGACTCCTCATAATGCATAATCTGCCCCACCCTCGCAGAGGGGCAGAAAAGTGGGTACCCTAAAAAAAATTGTCTATGGTCTTGTGGGTAAGTACGTAATGGCCCTGACCCTCCTCTTTCCGGATACAGATGGATAGCCCAGACTCTGGAAACGGTACCCCCTAGTCACGACCCGAAAACACCCACCAAGGGTACTCGGTCTACACACCCAGATCCGGCCAACATCTCTTAAAGGAATGCAGTGAGATCACTCAGGCCTAAAGACGTTCCCCTCAACGACCCACGACCCATCTAAAAATAAGGGACCTACGACGAACAACCAGGAGACCCCCCAACCCCAAAGTAACGACTCCCCTCAGAGCATTCAACACTCCACGAGACGCTCGAGGAACTATCACCAACACTTAGCAAAAATTGAGGAAACAGGAGCACACAACAAACATTAAGGACACGAGTAAAGACAAGGCCCACCTTAATCACATATCTGCAATTCAATGGCCCCGGGTCTCCTTCGCTACGAATGAACCACAAAGACGGACCAAGTCAGCCACAGAAGATGCATCATTTATTCTCAACTCTCCCAACCATCCTAATAAATGAGGAAAGACCATCCCCCATTGGTCCAACTCTTTCATTGGGATGGCAAGAAACAAACACCATTTGTGCAGAATATTAATTGGCGCATACCAAATTACATGCATTGGCTCAGACTAATCATTATTACTCGCTCAGACGGACCATCAGCCATTGGCCACTACCAGACATACGCCCTCATTGGCGCAGAAGACCCTCGCACTATTGGGCGACAGCAAAGACGGCAAGACCGGTCCTCCATTGGCCAAAGACCCCTGTGACTTACACTATAAATAGCATCCCATTTTCAGCAAAGAGACGACTTGATCAACTCCAGCAAGCTCCAACTTTCAAGCACTAATCTACTCCAAAATAGTTGTATTCTCTATTACTATACACCTTATTTCTACTTAGAATTTATCACATTCTTCTAGCTCTAACTCGTGTACCTCACACGACCCTTTGTACTTTACTCAAAGTTCAAAGTCCTTAAGAAAAATAGTGTGCCTCTTTTGTTCAAACTCGAGATTGTCGTTCCGAACACAAATACTTGAGTAACAATATCTCCATACCCCCCGTCTATTCGGGCCCGCACGATATTGCCTCACCAACTACCATTATACATCTATTAGAATATTTTGCATCTTTTTCGACGAACGAACATCAACGACAAACACGAAACACCTCATCATCCAATTCTGGAAATCTTCGCCGTTGAACCCCCTCCAAGTCGCGCATAAAATACGCTTTCCTCAAGACAATATTCGCCCCCACTATCTATGCAATCGAGTAACAGCAAATTTTCCCCAATATACACTGAAGCCCAATCTAATGATTGTTATTTATCTACGAATTGCACTTTCGGAAGATAAACCTGGATACTCAAAGGCTGCAAGTGCTTAGAAATAAATTACTGTATGTTTAGGATTCTAACAGAAATGAAAGGAAATCTGGACCGAAAGTTTTTTGTATTCTGATTTCCGGAAGTATTCTCTTTTACCAGAATGACTAATATTAATGAAGCCAATGCTTTTCTTGTTGTTTCTTCCGTGAACACATTTTTTATTTATAATTAATCATTGTGCCGCTTAAAAAGACACATCCAATTGGAAAGTCTGCTTTGACCGTTAGACTAAAAAAAGGAGAGAAATAAAGTATTTGATTTTAAAAGAATACAGAAAAGAAGTACGGCTTGGACAAACATTTTCAAATTAGAAACTTTCACTCCAAGACTGGGCGGTCTTCAGGGACCGCCCAGTAGTGACCGTAGTTGGGTCGCTGGCCTTCAGTGACCGTTGAAGGAAACAACGACCCAACTTAGGTCACTGAAAGTCACTAAACACTTTCAGCATCTCACTTCGATCTCTCGGCCCATTGGCAGGAATATCCACCAATGGGCCACACAATTTGGCCGAAATTGGGCCAAAATGCGGCCCAAAATTAGGACATGTTGCTCTAATTTTGGGCGGAGGTAATAAGTGACTGAATTTAGGTCGCTGATTCCTTAGTATAAATAAAAAAAAAAACTTTTTTTTTCTTACTTCCTCCTTGTCCACCCGTTTCTACACTCTCACAACCCGACCCAGCGAATCAGCGACCGTAGTGGACGAGGAGCGACCGAATTTGCATCACTACCGTCGATCTTCATCATTTTCGGCGATTCCCCTCCGTTCTCCGCCATTCTCTGTCGTTTTCCACCGTTTTCCGCCACCAGGGCAAGGTAGATGAACGCAGTCGTTTGTCAAATGCCCGTAGGTTCGGTGGTATGTGCAGAATTTTCCTGTATGCTTAAGCCTCTGGGCATCTCTTGCAGCCCGAGGCCACTTGAAGTAGCGTTCCTCCCCCACAACAGTCATGATTTCCATGGGGGATATCGTCATGCTCTGCAAGGGTACTGGATCGAGTCCTTCTTGGGTCTTTCACTCTTGCCTCTATCCTTCTCGTCTCGTTTTTTTTCTTTAGCCGGAGCCCTCATGGTCCCGGCAGCCTCCAAGATCTTACGAGTTTCTCATAAGGTAATTGGCGAAGTCCCCTGGCAGCAGTCCTCGTACAATGATATCGGAGAGGACACCTGGGTCGAATCGTACCACTTCCCCTAATGTCTGAGAGAACCGGCGCATCTAGTCCCGAAGGGGCTCGTTAGTGTTCTGACGAACGTTGAACAAGTGGCCGCAAGTCTTCGGGAAGACCCTCTTACAGGCGAACTACCTTATGAACATCTAAGTTAGCTGGTCGAAGTTATGAATAGTTCCCGGAGGCAGAGGGGAAAACCAAGACTAGGCTCTTCCGGTGAGTGTTGTGCTGAAGATTCGGCACATGGCATAGTCTAGAGCTGACGATAAGTCCATGCATGTCAAGTGATGGATGATGTGATCACGGTGATCGTGTTCAGTGCTTTCCCCAGCATAGCTAGGGAGTCCGACAAGCTTCATGGTTAGTGGGATATGAGGTTCGGCGATTGCGGGCGCAAACGGCGACCCCTAGTAGGCTATTTCTTTGCCTTGGTTGAGATTACAACGTAGTTCCCGCAGTTCTCTCTGCATTTGCTCCATCATGCCTCGTAGTGGGGCGTCGGGACCCGGATAGTCGGGGGGTATGGGGATATTGTTACTCAAGTATTTTTGTTTGGAACGTCAATCTCGAGTTTGAAGAGAGGAGGCATAATATTTTTATTAAGGACTTTGAGTAAAGTACAAGGGGTTGTGTGAGGTACACGAGTTAGAGCTAGACGAATGCGATAAATTCTAAGTACAAATATGGTGTATAATAATGCAGAATACACTTATTTTGGAGTAGATTAGTGCTTGAAAGTTGGAGCTTGTTGGAGTTGATCAAGTTGTCTCTTTGCTGAAAATAGGAGGCTATTTATAGTGTAAGTTACAGGGGTCTTTGGCCCATGGATGGCCGGTCTTGCCATCTTTGTTGTCGCCCAATATGCGAGGGTCTTCTGCGCTAATAAGGTCATTTGTCTGGTTCTGGCCAATGGTTGATGGTTCGTCTGAGCGAGTAATAATGATTAGTCTGAGCCAATGCATGTAATTCGATCTGCGCTAATGAATATTCTGCACCAATGGTGTTTGTTGCTTGTCGTCCCAATGAAAGAGTTGGACGAATGGGGGATGGTCTTTCCTCATTTATTAGGGTGGTTTGGAGAGTTGAGAATAAATGATGCGTCTTCTGTGGCTGACTTGGTTTGTCTTTGTGGATCGTTCGTTACGAAGGAGACCCGGGGTCATTGAACTGCAGATATGTGATTAGGGTGGGTCTTTTGACCTTGACTTGTCTTTACTCGTGTCCTTAATGTTTGTTGTGTGCTCATGTTTCCTCAACTTAAGCTAAGTGTTGGTGATAGTTCCTCAAGCGTCTCGTAGAGTGTTGAATTCTCGGAGGGGAGTCGTTCCTTTGGGGTTGGGGGGTCTCCTGGTTGTTCGTCGTGGGTCCCTTATTTTTAGATGGGTCGTGGGTTTTTTAGGGGAACGTGTTTAGGCTTGCATGTAGACCGAGTACCCTTGGTGGGTGTTTTTGGGCCGTGACTTTGGGGTACCATCTCCAGAGTCTGGGCCATCCATCTGTATCCAGGAGGAGGAGGGTCAGGGCCATTGCGTACTTACCCACAAGACCTTAGATAATGTTTTGTAGGGAACCCACTTTTCCGCCCCTCTCCGAGGGTGGGGCAGATTATGCATCATCAGTAGTTGGTGACAAAACAAAAAGCAAAAAAACACCTCAAAAGGGAGGAATATTCCGGCCACAAAAGATTTGAAATGCAACAAGGGATTTGCCTCTTCGGTGCATTTCTGCCCATTTTTGGCCGAAATATTCCCCTCTACACGACTCTTAAGTGTTGTACTAGATGTACAATGATAGTTGGTGACAAAAAAAATGCAAAAAAAAACCTCAAAGGGAGGAATATTCTGGCCACAAAAGATCGAAACAGCACCAAAGGACCAAATCGAACAGACACTCTGTAGTTTAGGGACCAAAGTGCTGATAAAAATATTTTAAGGAAAAGGGCAAAACACCCCGTAGGTTATGGGGCTTGATGCTTTTATCCTACATTAAACTCCCCATCGTTTGTGCCGATTTGCAGTCAACCTCCTTAAGTTTGTTTTGTAGCGGTCAACCCCCTATCGTTTGGCGAAATAACAGTTTGCCCCACCTCAACATTTTGCACTTTTTTGTCAGGGGTATTTTTGTCAAATGTTCAATAAAATTCAATATTTTTTTTAAGACAAAATAAAAAATTTATTAATTTTGATTCACTTTTTTTAAATTTTTTTTAAACCAAGGAATTTAGGCTTCTTTTTCTACAAAATTCTTTTTTTAAATCTTTAGACAAATTTCTTTTGTGAGCACCACGAAGAAAAATGTAGATTTGTGTAAAGTCTAATTGACAATCCTAACGAGGACTGGTTCTTATTGATCATATTATTAAGAAATATAATGTACAACTCCATTTGAAAATAATTTGTGTACAATGTTGATGGGTGTAATTTAGGATTAGCCTAATATAACGTTATTGGGCCGGCCCATAGCGCATCGAATATAAAGAATTCGATGCGCGCATCGAATCAACAGCGCAATCCTTCTTTATTGGGCCAGCCCAATAGCGCATCGAATACACCTGATTCGATGCGCACATCGAACAAGGATGATTCGATGCGCCTTTCTATATTGGAATGTGGGCTCCACGAGAGGGGTTCTATAAATAGCCCGTCCCCTTGTATTCAAAGGGAATATTCGAGATCTGAACCAACTCAGCACAGTCAGCATCGAACCAGCCCCATTCGACACGAGTCGTATCGAATCAACCCTAGTTCGACACCTACAAAAATACCTTATCTCTATTCGATACCTAAGTACGCATCGAATTCGACATCTACAGCACGTATCGAATTCGATACCTTCCAGATTGAATTTCACCCAGTGATAACTGTACCGCATCGAATTGACCCTAGTTCGACACGTCAGCATCGAATACTTGAAATTCGATACGTATTATTAACATTGTAATTTAGTTATTCTATCTAGAAAGCTTGTATTAAGTGTTCCGGACCAAGCTAGTCCGTAAATAATATTGGATAGCATTGTTTGATCTCATTTTGTATAATTTATTGTGTTTTATTACCGTGACGAAATAAGACCAAAACATTGGCGCCGTCTGTGGGAACACAAATTATATTCGCTTGATAGGCAGTATGACTAGAATGACCAGATCCCAGAGTAAAGCACTAGAAGTAAATACGGGAGAAGAACGACTGGGTACACCTGAACGGATCATGCAAGATATCATTGGACCGTCTACATTACCCCCAGCAGTACCAACTCCGGCCAGGAAAGAGGACTAAGGACCTCAAGCTGAGGAGATACACAATAATGAAGCCGATGCAACTAGAGCTTCAACGACGAGTGCCGCAATTCCAGATAAATTGAAGAATGAATTAATGGCAATGATAAGAGCTGTGGTGACTGAAGCACTCACTCCAGCACCTCCCGCCATGATACCATCTCCTGTTGAATATTCTGAGAACTTGAGAGAACAAGTTTCAGCTATCCGAAAGCAAAAGGGAAAGGAAAAGAAAAAGTCTCAGCAAGACGACAGAAGAAGTAGACATACTTCTGAGGGAATAAAGAGCAAAGGGAAATCCGTGCATGAAGAACGGGGAAAGAAGCTCGTATCTGTTGAGATACAATCAAAAAGGCATCATGAGAAGAGACAAAAGGAAAAAGAGGCAGAATGTGTTGCTGAGCGAACAAAAAGAGAAGACAGAAGACGTTCAGAGAGCCGTGATTCTAGAAAGGAACGGGATGAGGAAGAGAATCAAAGAGAGGAATCGCGAAGAAGAAAAGATAGAGATGACAGAAGACAGTCAGGAGGTCATGACTTACGTGGAAAGCATAACACAGTGAGCAGAAACGTTGGAAGATTGAAAAAGGGGAAAGCAACAGCCGAGACTCAAACAGCAAGAGAGGACAATTTTGTAAATCACAGTCCGTTTTGTCGAGAGATAGAGTCGGAGATTCTGGGACAATGAGATAAAATTCCGGAACTAAAACCATACAATGGGAAATCTGACCCCCGAGATCACCTTTTCCAATTGGATTGAAAATTGTCCCTTTACGGTTTCAGGGACAATATGCAAGCCAGGATATTTGCAACGACTCTATCAGAAGTGGTTGTTGATTGGTTTAATCGCATTCCTCCTGGATAGATTAAAAGTTACGCCCAGTTGAGAAAAATGTTTGAGGATCAATTTTCTAGTCAATCTACACTGGTTTTGGATCACTCCCATCTATACACGATGAAACATGAAGTTAATGAAAGTCTAAAGGACTTCATGAAACGTTTCAATACAGAGCTATTAAGGATTGATAGCCCGACGGGAGAGATGTTTGCAAGTATACTCTTTCGAGCAACTACCAACACCATGTTTGGTGGAGACTTACTGAAACGAAAACCCACCACAGTTGAAGAAATCAACAAAATAGCGCAAGATGTGGTTCATTTCGAGTAAATGATGGCGACCCAAGTTCCTAATAGTGTGGCTGTGCAAGATAGAGAGAGAGGCAGAGAAGATCATAATCGCAATAACAGCAACAACAGGAACAAAAATTATAAAAGGGATAGTTCACCTAGAAGGTACACGCTGTTGAATGCTAACATCATGGCAGTCTTTGGGGCAGCTAAGAGGAAAGGATCCCAATCCAATGAGGGAATCCAAAGCAACGATGTTTTCAAGTCAATTCTGTAAATATCATAATCAGAAAGGACATGAAACAGAGGATTGTATAAACCTGAAAGATGAAATAGAACGGCTAATAAAGGATGGCAAACTCGTGGAGTTTGTTAAAAAGGTACAGGAACAGGAGAACCATTTCAACCGGAAGAGAACTCCATCTCCCAGGAAGGATAAGCAGAGGTTGATTGATGAACCGCAACTTTTCCAATACCCTCAAATCGAAGATGGGAAGGCCAGGAAAGGGATGATAAATATGATATCAGGAGGTCCTGGGGGTGCGGATTCCACCAATGGCCGAGGGAAGATCACAAGAATGGTTGAATCAGATAATTTTGTGGACATGGCCAATATACTGAGAATCGAGCAGATACCGCACGAAGAAATCACATTTTCTACAACAAATTTGAGAAAGCTGAGTCCACAAGCTATACAGATGTCAAATTTGAATTGCCCTTTGGTGATCACAGTGGATATAGCTAACTATGGAGTCACTAAGATGTTAGTTGATCATGGGAGTTCAGTAAATGTGCTGTTTAATTCTACGCTGATCAAAATGGGCTTGAATAATCAGACGCTAGAACCAATAAGGACATCTCTTCATGGTTTTGGAGGTCCAGAAGTAATACCACTTGGAATGCTCAAGCTACCAACATCATTGGGAACAGCACCACAGAGGAATACGCTTATGGAAGATTACGTGATTGTAGATATGCATTTTGCATACAACGGTATCATAGGAAGACCTGCACTCAATAATTTCCGAGCGTTACCCTTAACTTATCATCAAATGGTGAAGTTTCCAACTTCTAGCGGCGCAGGAGAGGTCATAGCAGATCATATCGAAGGATGGAAATGCTACGTAACTTCACTCAGGACTGGGCCACAACAAGAAGAAGAAGCAGCAAGGGTATTGGCTCCAAGGCAAATGGAGCGTATCGATTAAAGATTCTGTTTCAGTTTACCAATGTTTTTTAGCATTTTGAATATTTTGAACAAGTATTTATTCGTTCTCTCTGCTATAACACGCATGACAGACAAGAATGTATGAACTTAAAACAGGTACCCCAAGTCATGAATCTGGAGGACACCACTGGAAGTCATGCAAATGAGCGATGATCAAAGCTCATTTCTATTTACATAAGCTAATTTGAATTATTCAAAGAAGATTACGCCAAATTATTTGATTTGCGTGAGTTTTATCTACTTTGTATAATGTAATCAGTGCAGGTTTGAAAAATCAAGAGAACGGAAACTCTGCCCCAAAGTGGCACGAGATACCGAAAATCCCTAAAGAAATCAGGAGAACAGAAACTCTGCCCCAAAGCGGCACGAGATACCGAAAATCCCTAAAGAAATCAGGAAAACGGAAACTCTGCCCCAAAGTGGCACGAGATACCGAAAATCCCTAATGAAATCAGGAGAACGAAAACTCTGCCCCAAAGTGGCACGAGATACCGAAAATCCCTAAAAAAATTCGGAGAACGGAAACTCTGCCCCAAAGTGGCACGAGATACCGAAAATCCCTAAAGAAATCAGGAGAACGAAAACTCTACCCCAAAATGGCACGAGATACCAGGAGAAGTCAAAGACGACGTAAGGAATGGAAACTCAGCCCGAAAGTGGCACCAGATACCGAAAATTCCTAAACCTATCAGAAGAATGGGAACCCCGTCCAGAGAAACATGAGATACCGAATGAGGCCGAGGGCGAGAAATAAGAAGGAGCCTATTAACAATGCTCCAAAGGTAATGAATAGACACTACATATGAAATGGTAAGCGTTATAAACTTTATGTTTCAGAAAACATAAACAAACTCTCAAAAGATTAACAATGATTAAGCAAAAATATTAAAAGAAAAAGAAAAATACTATGTCCAAAGTGACGTATATAATTTCCTTTCTTAATGGCATAACAATTTTCAAAGAACAATAAGAAATCATCAAGTTGTCAAAATAAAGTAAAGGACTGAGATAGGAAATTGAAATAAAAGACAACAGTTATTATCCCAAAAATTAAGCAATTGACATAAAATTGTTTCAAACACATCAGAGCGACGCAGCGCTATACACAAATTAAATTACGAATAAAAATTGTTCATAAACAAGGAAATATAGTAAACTGCCTTAGCCACATTCAATCTTCTTCCTCATCCTCCGATGAGGGATATGGTTCAGGCATTTCTCGCGGCGGTGATAATCCTCCGAGAACGAGATCCTCCTTATCCAGTAGTGAGGCAAACTCATCAGGTTCTGTAGCTTCAGAAGTTTAACGAGGTGGACGTTTCTCCAGATTTGGCCCCAGTGACAGATCTAACCACTCTGGTTTAAATTTGCCACGAACATACGTTGTAGCATAGAACTGATGCACCGTCAGAGCTTGAGCATTTCGAGCCACGTGATCATCTCGACGAGTGCGCAATTCTTGAAACGTGTTGCCTTGGAGAAACCTTTCAGCAATTTCTAATTTTTGCTGAGGAGAAACCTTCAGAAAAGGAAAAGATATTAATGAAAGTAATCATAAGAGAATGGGTGCCAAGCTATAAAAATAATATATTTTACCTCTTGAAGGCCTCGAAGGTAGCCATTCAAGTCAGCATTGAGGGCTTCCTCTTTGGCTGCACCAACCTCTTTCTTCAGCGCAGTAATTTGCTGATTAAGATCTTCTTTAAGTTTTTCATCTTCCTCTTGAGCCTCCTTGGCTATTTGCAAAGCATTTTCCTTGGCGTCAAGGGCAGCTTGAAGCGCAGAGTTATCAGTATTACTGGCAGTTTCTTTAAAATCCATTATGGTTGAGGCCATGACATCCACGAAACCTCTCGCCTGACAACAAACGAACAGTTAAACCAAAATTTACAAAGCAAATTCCAAGGAAGTGTAAGTCAAATAAGGAAATCATTACCGCTGAAAGTAGATGCAGCGTATTTCGCTCCAGCCTTTTCCTTTCTTCATTAGAGATTGGAAGAGAGACGGACAGACCAGGCAACAATGCCCTTAAATGCTCGATGGCCTCGGCCTCCGAGAGCTGATACCCAGCGACTCGAGCTCGAGGGCCCTGGCTAGGTCCGGCCATGTAATTTGGCCCAGAAGCACCGACAAAAGGGTTGGAGACACTCGACCTGTTTGTCTGGCCAATCGAGGAGCAACCCCTTCGGTTTGCGACTGATTTTGCAGCATCCTTCGTCTCTTACGTTGGACGAGATTGCCGACATCCTCGCCGGTTTCAGTTGCCCTGCCTTCCGACGCTTCCGCACCGCCTGGATTTCCCTCAGGATTATCCCCCAGTAATTCCTCGAAAGGATCAACTGATGGATTAATAGCAGCAGCAGTAGCAGTAGAGGGTTCAGAAATTTTCTTCTTGCCCTTACTTTTTCTCTTCCGATGAGGAGGAATTTCAGGCACAGTGTCGGTCTGGGAACTTGCCATATCCGCAGTAACAACCCGGTTCATCCTTGCGTGTCGACTCATGAAGAACTTGTCTGCAAATAAAATAAATCGTTAGAACCACAACAAGCATAAATCAAAAATTCTAATAAGGTCATATTAATTTACCAAGGGTCATCCTGCCATTATATTTAACTGGAGACAACCCAGCTAAAGAAAGGACCCGATTTTCAACGAGTTTTTTGACATCAAATTGATGTTCCCTAACTAAATTGGGGACAAATTCGCAATCCCATAGAGTTATGTTAACTCCGCTGGGAATCACTACCCTTGCCCCGGTATACCATTCCTGGTGAAATTGATCAAACACGCCATCGTAACTCTCTTTTATGTAAAAGTATCTTCTTTCCAATCCTTTCCACACCCGGTCGCCCCACCATTCAAGAACTTCCGATTCGTTTGAGCCTTGATATGGTAAAATCCTTCTTCACGCCTCGCAATCTCGAATAACGCGTAAAACTCATAGGGACTTTGTGGTTGGCGCAAAGCCTTCATTACTATGATAAAACCCATGATATTACTGTATGAGTTTGGCGTGAGTTGCGCGGGAACGACGCTTATTTTCCGAAGAATCCATCTTACCTCATAGGGGATCGGGAAACGCAGGCCATTCAGAAGTTGTCCAACAAACACAGTCATATGTTTGGGTGGTGGGGTATGCATACGATCATTTGGGCCCGGAAGGACTATCTTGTACTTATTGGGCATATCAAACTTCTTACGAAGTCCCTTGAGGTTATATTGAAGACGAGAGATGTATTGATCGTACGTCATTCCTGGACCTCGACATGATCGTCAAATTCCCTATTGATATAATCTATGTCCTCTTCACCCTCGTTTGGGGCACGATTATCTATATAAATTGACGTATACGAGTCATCACTGTCCACTTCGGCCGCTGTTTTTTCAGTGTTTGCCACGGGGGTGCTAACCGCGGGTGAATCAACCGTTGTTATATCTATTAAATCGAATAAATCAGCATCGTCTGTGTTCGGCCTCGTAGGTGCAACTGAAGGTTCCCTTTTATTAATGTCCGTATTCAGGCCCGTGAGTGCAACCGGAGGGTCCTCTTTATTAATGGAACTGGAACTAGAACCAGCACTCGACTCACTTCCACGAGTGGATCCACCGCTCACCATCTTTGATGATAAAAAACTGAAGTAAATTAAAAATTAGACTGACTAAGGACGCATACGTCACTCCACACTCTCGTATATCACTCATATATACGCAGCATTGAACGTGTTAAAAACTAAATAACCCAGCAAAATAAAAACCAAAATTTTAACCTTAAATATATTCTTGGTAAAAGAATTTCTTGCTTGGTTGTTTATATCCTACACAAAATAAACAGCAAATCAAAAACGCGCAACGGAACGCTCAAAACAATGAGGCGCAAAAATCTTAACGCATCGAATTGTTTCAATTCGATGTTGATCGCATCGAATCATTTACCGTTCGATGCGAGTCGCATCGAATGACGCAAATTCGATGCGCCTTACCTGAAGAGCAAAATCTGTTGGCAGAAGAATGATCGTGCCAACGCAGCGTCCCCCTTATATAGGGGACGTGAGGCCCATCAGGCCCAGTTACGATCCCGTATCAAATAACCGCATCGAACAACGACAATTCGATGCGTACTATTTCACTCATCGAATGAGGTACAATTCGATGCGTTAAAATTTATCTCCCTAGTCCAAGTACTATGAACGCTCTGAATTTACTATGAATAGGAATATTCCAAATCAGTACGAATGCAGTTTTAAAGTTTGGAAAACATTATCTCTAAATTGATATCGTCTCCCAAACTGGGGGGACTATATGATGGGTGTAATTTAGGATTGGCCCAATATAACGTTATTGGGCTGGCCCATAGCGCATCGAATATAAAGAATTCGATGCGCGCATCGAATCAACAGCGCAATCCTTCTTTATTGGGCCAGCCCAATAGCGCATCGAATACACCTGATTCGATGCGCACATCGAACAAGGATGATTCGATGCGCCTTTCTATATTGGAATGTGGGCTCCACGGGACGGGTTCTATAAATAGCCCATCCCCTTGTATTCAAAGGGACTTTTCGAGATCTGAACCAACTCAGCACAGTCAGCATCGAACCAGCCCCATTCGACACGAGTCGTATCGAATCAACCCCAGTTCGACACCTACAAAAATACCTATCTCTATTCGATACCTAAGTACGCATCGAATTCGACATCTACAGCTCGTATCGAATTCGATACCTTCCAGATTGAATTTCACCAGTGATAACTGTACCGCATCAAATTGACCCTAGTTCGACACGTCAGCATCGAATACTTGAAATTCGATATGTATTATTAACATTGTAATTTAGTTATTCTATCTAGAAAGCTTGTATTAAGTGTTCCGGACCAAGCTAGTCCGTTAATAATATTGGATAGCATTGTTTGATCTCATTTTGTATAATTTAATGTGTTCTATTACCGTGACGAAATAAGACCAAAACAAATGTCTTAATTAACTTATATTTTAAGCAGTAATCTGCGAACGACATTGAAACATCTGGCCACGTACGACAGTGAATATAACAATGACAAAAGAAATACCTAGTGAACCGGATCTTAGTCATACGTACAGATTAGGTCAGCTAAATTAAACTAGAAAATTAAAGTCAACTACGGGAATTGAGAATCCGCAATAATGTTCAAGACACACTCGTAGTCCATACGAACATGAACGGAATATCGTTTTTAGAGGAGGGGCAAGATTATATTGTATTCAACAGGTCTTTTTTGAAGCTTTTATTGAGCACAAAAAACACGTCTTTTGCGCATTCTGAGCACAAAGAACACGGCTTTTACGCCCCAAACTATTGAGTTTGCACCTCAACATATATATGTTAATAAGTATTTTATTTATGTAAATATGTATATTTTTCGTCTTTGTTTTTCTTGTGTAATAAACTAACAAAACAAACAAACAAAAAACTATATATTATAAAAATATGCCTATTAAAAATATCATATTATTTATATATTATAAGGATAAAACTATCAAACGCCCGTGGACTATGTATGTTCACTTTTGGGACATACCCCCTAAGAAAGTAATAAGCCGTTTGACCCCAAACCGTTGCCTACCAGTTCAATTTGCCCCAATGCGTGTTTTCAGTGACTTTTCGAACAAAAAATCAAGATTAGTAGGGCTTCTAGTGAAGCGGCCTCACTTGTACTACTCACTTAGGTAGACTTGTCAAGGATGTCCCTGTAATTATGACATCCCAACATTTACTGTTACAAATATATTAAGAGTATTAAACTCAACCTCTACCCTTGACATTACAGGTACCAAGCACTATACTTAGATGGAACCAAATAATAACTGAATTATTAATTTAAAATACTAAGTGCTTGATAATCACAAAAATGAAGTACTTTACTCATTGAACCCAAGTTTGATATTTCAAGTGTTGAGTTGAGTTTCCCTCATGTGTGATCACTATGTATGGGCTTTTAGTCCCATCCCTCTAGAAGTCTTATGCACCATATCTCTGGCAAGACCTTTAGTCAGAGGATCAGCCAAGTTACTTGCTGACCTCACATAGTTAATTGTGATAATACCATCACTGATTAACTGTCTCACATATCTATGTCTCAAACCAATATGTCTAGATTTTCCGTTATAGACATGACTATAAGCTCTAGACAAAGTCGACGGACTGTCACAAAGTATTAACACGGGAGGCATTGGTTTAGGCCATATTGGTATTTCCAATAAGAAGTTTCTCAACCATTCTTCTTCTTTGCTTGCAAAGTTTAATGACAGCTACTGACAGAAAAAGAAACAAGAGTGCAGAGAATATTGTTACTCGCTTTTCTCTTTTTGGGATTCTGATTTGAGTTCTTCTTACCATTTCCTTTGCCCGGATTATTATTCTGCTTGCTACTACTTCCTCCCTCAAGTACCATGACCTTGGAACCATCTCCACCATCTCGATTTCTGTCTTCTTCTTCGATTTTAAGATGGCTTTCAAGATCTGCAAGAGAAATATCCTCTTTCTTGTGCTTAAGTTCCTTCCTAAAGTTTTTCCATGAAGGAGGAAGTTTGTCTATAACAACAGATACAATTATAGGTTCATCTATATGCAAAGCTTGTTGTTTAAACTGATTAACTATCTGTTTTAACTCGTAAAACTGCTCAAGTACCTTTCTGCCATCCATCATGAAACAACGAAAAAACTTACTAGTGATGAATTTCTTACTAGTAGCGTCCTCCACTAGATTGGTTTTCTCCAGATTGTCCCATACTTCTTTCGCTGTTGATTTTTCATGGTACATGTCGAACAGTGTGTCGTATAGCGAGTTGCAAATGTGTCCGTTGCAATAGTAGTCGTCTTGTTCCCACTTCAGCCTGCTTCTGGTTTCAGCAACGGTTTCATCGTCCTTCGCTTCTGGTTTCGGAGTTGTCAGCAGTTACAACACCCCGAGTTGCGCCAAAAGGAAGTGCAACTTTTTCTCCCAGCGCCTGAAGTTGTCTCCATTGAACTTCTCCAATTTCAAAATGTTGGTAGCGAACTCCTTCAACGATCCTCCTCCAGACATTTTCGAAAAACGCAGAATTATGCTTTAAGTTTGTTGGTGAATTTGGCGAAAATGTCAAATACTGGAACTTGAAAGTCGCGAAAATACAGACGCTTTCCTTAAAGCGTAATTCACCCCCACCTCGTGTGTGCCAATAGGGTAACAACGAATCGCTTCCCAGGTGATAGGTGTAATTTAGGATTGGCCCAATATAACATTATTGGGCCGGCCCATAAGCGCATCGAATGGGGACAATTCGATGCGCGCATCGAATCAGCAGTATAGTCTTTCCTTATTGGGCCAGCCCAACAGCGCATCGAATACACCTGATTCGATGCGCGTATCGAACAACGATGATTCGATGCGCCTTTCTATATTGGAGTGTGGGTTCCACGGGACGGGTTCTATAAATAGCCCGTCCCCTTGTGTTCAAAGGGCTTTTTTGGACCTGAACCAGCTCAGCACAGTCAGCATCGAATCGACTCCATTCGACAAGAGGCATATCGAATTATCCTCCATTCGATACGTTCAGAACATCACATTTCCATTTGATACGCCAGTACGCATCGAATTCGATATCTGCAGGACACTTCGAATTCGACACCTCCAAAGTGACTTTTACCTAGTGATAACTATCCCGTATCGAACTGCCCCTCATTCGACACGACAGCATCGAATACAACAAATTCGACACGCCATATTTATTCTGTAATTTAGTTTTTTCTATCTAGAAAGCTTGTATTAAGTGTTCCGGACCAAGCTAGTCCGTTAATAATATTGGATAGCATTGTTTAATCTCATTTTGTACTGTATTATTGTGTTCTATTACCGTGACGAAATAAGACCAAAACATTGGCGCCGTCTGTGGGAACACAAACTATATTAGCTTGATAGGCAGTATGACTAGAATAACTCGGTCCAAGAGTATAGCTCTAGAAGGTAATACGGGAGAAGAACGACCGGATACACCGGAACGGGGTATGCCAGATATAGTTGGACCATCAACGTTACCCCCAGCGGTACCAACTCCGGCTAGGAAAGAAAATCAAGGACCTCAAGCTGAGAAGGTACCCATTAATGAAGCCGAGGTGACTGGAGCTTCAGCAACGAGTGCTGCAATTCCAGATAAATTCAAGATTGAATTATTCGCAATGATAAAAGCGGTCGTGGCTGAGGTGCTTCCTACCGCACTTTCCGCTATGATACCATCTCCTGTTGAATATTTTGAGAACTTGAGAGAACAAGGTTCAGCTATCCGAAAGCAGAAGGGAAAAGAAAAGGAAAAGTCACAGCAAGACGACCGAAGAAGTAAACATACTTCGGAGAGGACAAACAGCAAAGGGAAGTCAGTTCATGAAGAGCGAGGAAAGAAGCTAGTATCTGTTGAGATACAGTCAAAAAGGCCTCATGAGAAGGAAAGAGGGGCAGAATGTGCTGCTGAACGAACTAGAAGAGGAGACAGAAGACGGTCGGAGAGCCGTGATTCCAGGAAAAAAAGGGATGAGGAAGAGGATCAAAGAGAGGAATTGCGAAGAAGAAAATGTAGAGATGACCGAAGACAGTCAGAAGGTCTTGATTTGCGTGGCAAGCATAACACAGTGAGCCGAAATGTTGGAAGATTGGAAAAGGGGAAAGCAATAGCCGAGACTCAAACGACAAGGAAGGACAATTCTATGAATCGCAGTCCTTTTTGCCGAGAGATAGAGTCGGAGATTCTATGGCAAGGAGATAAAATCCCAGAATTAATAACATACAACGGGGAATCTGATCCCCGAGATCACCTCTTCCAATTAGACAGAAAACTGTCCCTCTACGGTTTCAGGGAAAATATGCAAGCCAGGATATTTGCAACGACTCTATCAGAAGTGGCTGCTGACTAGTTTAATCGAATTCCTCATGGACAGATTGAGAGTTATGCCCAGTTGAGAAAGATGTTCGAGGATCAGTTTTCTAGTCAGTCTAGACTGGTTTTGGATCACTCCCACTTATACACAATGAAACAGAAAGTTAATGAAAGTCTAAAGGACTTCATGAAACGTTTCAATACAGAGCTATTAAGGATTGATAGTCCGATGGGAGAAATGGTTGCAAGTATAGTTTTTCGTGCAACTATCAACACCATGTTTGGTGGTGAGTTACTAAAACGAAAACCCACCACAGTTGAAGAAATAAACAAGATTGCTCAAGATGTGGTTCATTTCGAGGAAATGATGGCAACCAAAGTTCCTAACAATGTGGCTGTAAGAGATAGAGAGAGAGGTAGAGAAGATCAAAATCGCCACAACAGCAACAACAGGAACAGAAACTACAAAATGGACAGTTCGCCTCGAAGGTACACCCCACTGAATGCTCACATTATGGCAGTATTTGGGGTAGCAAAGAAAAAAGGATGGTTAAAGGATCCCAGACCGATGAGAGAGTCCAAGGCTACGATGTACTCAAGTCAATTCTGCCAGTACCACAATCAGAAGGGGCACAATACAGAGGAATGCATAAATTTGAAGGATGAAATTGAGCGGTTGATAAAGGATGGCAAATTGGTGGAGTTTGTCAAGAAGGTGCAAGAACAAGAAAACAATTCCAACCGTAAGAGAACTCCATCTCCTAGGAAAGATAAGTAGAGGGCAATCGATGAACCGCAACTTTTTCAATACCCCCAGATTGAGGACGGAAACACCAGGAGAGGCATCATCAATATGATAGCAGGAGGACCAGGAGGAGCAGATTCTACCAACGGTCGTAGAAGGATCACAAGGTTTATTGAAGCAGATAATTTTGTTCATATGGCTAATATGCTGAGAATCGAAGAAATGCCACACGAAGAGATCACGTTCTCCACTGCAGACCTATGGAAACTAAGTGCACAAGCTATACAAATGTCAAATTTAAATTGCCCTTTGGTGATAACTGTTGATATAGCTAATTTCAGAGTCACCAAAATGCTTGTGGACCATGGGAGTTCCGTAAATGTACTATTCAACTCTACGTTGCTCAAAATGGGATTGAACAACCAGGCACTAGAACCGGTGAGAACGTCGCTTCATGGTTTTGGAGGTCCAGCGATAGTGCCACTGGGAATGATCAAGCTCCCAACTTCATTGGGGACAGCTCCAAAGAGAACGACAATTTTGGAGAACTATGTAATCGTTGACATGCACTTCGCATACAACGGAATCATAGGAAGACCGGCATTGAATGCATTTCGAGCGCTACCATCAACCTACCATCAGATGATAAAATTTCCCACCATTGCTGGCACAGGAGAAGTCATTGCAGATCACATTGAAGGTTGGAAGTGTTATGTAAACTCGCTTCGGACGCGGCCGCAACCAGAAGAAAACGCAGCAATAGCCTTGGCTCCGGGGCGTATGGAGCATATCGAATAAATATTCTATTGAAATTTACAAGCATTTTTAGCATTTTGAATATTTTGAACAAGTTTTTTTTTATTCGTTCTCTCTGCTATAACACGCATGAGGGACAAGAATGTATGAACTTAATACAGGTACCTCAAATCCTGGATCTGAAGGACAGCACTGGAAGTCATGCAAATGAGCAATGATAAAAGCTCAGATTCTATTTACATAATCTATTTTGAGTTATTCAAAGAAGATTATGTCGAATTATTTGATTTGCATAAATTTTATATACTTTGCATAATGTAATCAGTGCAGGTTTAAAAAAATCAGAAGAACGGAAACTCTGCCCCAAAGTGGCAAGAGATACCGAAAATCTCTGAAAAAATCAGAAGAACGGAAACTCTGCCCCAAAGTGGCAAGAGATACCGAAAATCCCAGAAGAAATCAGAAGAATGGAAACTCTGCCCCAAAGTGGCACGAGATACCGAAAATCCCCGAAGAAATCAGAAGAACGAAAACTCTGCCCCAAAGTGGCAAGAGATACCGAAAGAAGCCAGAGGCAACAAAGGGACGGAAACTCTGCCCCAAAGTGGCACGAGATACCGAAAATCCCTAAATCAATCAAGAAAATGGATACTCTGTCCCAAAGTGGCACGAGATACCGGTAGAAGTCAAAGACGACATAAAGAACGGAGACTTTGCCCCAAAGAGGCACGAGATACCGATAAAAGTTCAAGACAAGAAGGATGGAAAACTGCCCCAAAGTGGCATGATGTACCATAAACTCCTAGAACAAAATAAGGGAGGGATGCGCTATACTGCGACAAACTCGGAAGATCACGAACAACAAATTGAAACAAACAATTTGCTCCAAAATGACTGAGGTCATTGAGGTAGGAGGCAGATATTACGAAGAATATTGATAAACAATTTTCAATGAATAATAATGAACCAGCAGGTTGTCAAAATAAAGTAAAGGACTGAGATAAGAAATTGAAAGAAAAGACAACAGTCAATATCCCACAAATTAAGCAACGGATATTAAATTGTTTCAAGCACATTAGAGCGACGCAGCGCCCTACACAAATTAAATTACAAATGAAAATTGTTTATAAACGGAGAAATAATTAACAGCCTGAGCAACGTTCAGTCTTATTCTTCATCTTCTGATGAGGGATATGGTTCAGCCATTTCTAGCGGCGGTGATAACCCTTCGAGAATGAGATCCTCCCTATCCAGCAGAGGGGCAAACTCATCAGGTTGTGTAGCCTCAGAAGTTTGACGAGGTGGACGTTTTTTCAAATTTGGCCCCAGGGACAGGTCCAACCATTCTGGTTGAAATTTGCCACGAACATAGGTTGTAGCATAGAACTGATGCACCGTAAGAGCTTGAGCATTTCGAGCCACATGATCATCTCGACGAGTGCACAACTCTTGAAATGTATTGCCCCGGAGGAACCTTTCAGCAATTTCCAATGTTTGCTCGGGGGAAACCTTTTACAGGGGTAAAAAAAGATATTAATGAGATTAAAAATAAGAGAATAGGTGCCAAATTGTAAGAATAATATATCTTACATCTTTGAGGCCTTGAATGTAGCCATTGAAGTCAGCATTGTGGGCCCCCTCTTTGGCTGCAGCAACCTCCTTCTTCAGCGCAGAAATTTGCTGATTGAGATCTTCTTCAAGTTTGTTAGCTTCCTCTCGAGCATCTTTTGCCGTTTGCAAAGCTTTTTCTTTGGCATCGAGAGCAGCTTGAAGTGCAGAATTATCCGCGTTACTGGCGGTCTCCTTGAAATCCATTAAGGTTGAGGCCATAACATCCACGAAACCGCCCGCCTGACAACAAACGAACGGTTAGATAAAAATTTACAAAGCAAAATCACAGAAAAAGTAAGTCAAATAAGACATCATTACCGCTGACAGCAGATGCAGTGTATTTCGCTCCAGCCTTTTCCTCTCTTCGTCAGAAATTGGAAGAGGAACGGATAAACCAGGCAATAATGCCTTCAAATGCTCGATGGCTTCGGCCTCCGAGAGATGGTATCCAGCGGCTCGAGCTCGAGGACCCTGGCTAGGTCCGGCCGCATGACTTGGACCAGATGCACCGGCAGGAGGGTTAGAGGCACTTGGCCTGGTAGTTTGGCCAATCGTAGCAGCAACCCCTGCGGTTTGCGACAAATTTTGCGGCATTCTTCGTCTTTTACGTTGAATGAGATTGCCGGCATCCTCGCCAGTCTCGGTTGCCCTGCTTTCCGACTCTTCGCCACCATCTGGATTACCCTCAGGATTATTCCCCAATAAGTCCTCGAAAGGGTCAACTGGCAGAACACTAGCTGCAGCAGCAGCAGTAGCAGTTGAGGGTTCAGAAACCTTCTTCTTACCCTTACTCTTTCTCTTCCGAGGAGGAGGAATTTCATGCACGGCCTCGGTCTGGGAGCTTTCCATGTCCGCATCAACAACCCGGTTCATCCTTGCGTGTCGACTCATGAAGTATTTTTCTGCAACAAAGACAAATCATTAGAATGCATAATAAACATAAACAAGAATCTCAGAAAGATCAGATATATACCAAGGGTCATTTCTCCCTTGTATTTCACTGGAGACAACCCAGCCAAAGAAAGGACTCGATTTTCAATGAGTTTTTTAACATCAAATTGATGTTCTCTAACTAGAGTGGGAATAAACTCGCAATTCCACAGGGCTATGGCAACTCCACTGGGGATTGTTACCCTTGTACCAGTGAACCACTCCCGGTGGAATCCCAAGAACTCGTTTTCATAACTCTCCTTAATGAAAAAGTATCTTCTTTTCCAATCCTTCCCGTACCCGGTTGCTCCACCGTTTAAAAATTTTCGGTTAGTTTGAGCCTTTACATGGTAGAAACCTTCTTCGCGTCTCGCAATCTCGAATAACGCGTAGAATTCATTAGGACTGTGTCGTTCGCCCAAAGCCTTCATCACTATGATGAAACCAATCATGCTCCCGTAAGAATTTGGCGTGAGTTGAGCAGGAATGACATTATCTTCCGCAGAAGCCATCTCAGCTCATAAGGAATTGGAAAGCGCAATTCGTTCAAAAGCTGTCCGACAAACACAGTAATATGATCGGGTGGTGGAGTATGCATCCGATCATTTGGGCCAGGAATGACGATTTTATACTTGTCGAGAATATTAAATTTTTCGCGCAATCCCCTACGATTATGTTGGAGACGAGACACGTATTGATCATAGGTCATTCCTGGGACCTCGATATGATCGTCGAATTCCCTATTTATGTAATCTACATCTTCCTCACCCTCGCTCGGAGCACGATTATCTCTATAGGACGAAGATTCATTGCTATTGACCTCAGTTGTTTGATTCAACTCTGGAGCAGGATTATTATCCGCGGGGGAATCAATGGTTATTCTGTCTATTAAATCATAGACATATGCATCGCCTGTGGTCGGAACTGCGGGTGCGTTTGACGGATTCTCTTTGTTAATCGAACTGGCACTAGAGCCTGAACTCGAATCACTCCCGGAATGGGTCTCAATGCTCACCATCTTTGATGAGAGTTAACTGAAATATATTTAAAAAAAAAACAAGACTGACTAAGGACGCATACGTCACTACACACTCTCGTATATCACTCATATATATACAATACTGAACGTGTTAAAAAACTAAACGACAAGGCGCAATAAATAACAGAAATTTTTTTACCTTAAGTATATTCTCGGTAAAAGAAAGTCTTGATTGGTTTCTTATATCCTACACAAAGTAAAACAACAAATCAAAAACACACAACGGTAGGCTCATATCAGGGATGAGCGAAACTTTTAACGCATCGAATTTTTACAATTCGATGCTGATCGTATCGAATAACTTATCGTTCGATGCGAGACGCATCGAATGACGCGAATTCGATGCGTCTTACCTGAAGAGCAGAGTCTGTTGGCAGAATAATGATCGCGCCGATGCAGCACCCCCCTTATATAGGGAGCGAGAGGCCCATCAGGCCCAGCTATGCTGCCGCATCGAATAACCGCATCGAATAGCTAGAATTCGATGCGTGTTATTTCACGCATCGAATAGCTCACAATTCGATGCGTCAAAAATTATCTTACTATTACAAGAACAGTGAACCGATCCGATTTTACTATGATTAGAAATATCTCAAACCAGTACAAATATATTTTTCAAAGTTTGGAAGACGATCTCTAAATTGATATCGTCTCCCTAACTGGGGGGGACTATATGATGGGTGTAATTTAGGATTGGCCCAATATAACATTATTGGGTCGGCCCATAAGCGCATCGAATGGGGACAATTCGATGTGCGCATCGAATCAGCAGTATAGTCTTTCTTTATTGGGCCAGCCCAACAGCGCATCGAATACACCTGATTCGATGCGCGTATCGAACAACGATGATTCGATGCGCCTTTCTATATTGGAGTGTGGGTTCCACGGGACGGGTTCTATAAATAGCCCGTCCCCTTGTGTTCAAAGGGCTTTTTTGGATCTGAACCAGCTCAGCACAGTCAGCATCGAATCGACTCCATTCGACACGAGGCATATCGAATTATCCTCCATTCGATACGTTCAGAACATCACATTTCCATTCGATACGCCAGTACGCATCGAATTCGATATCTACAGGACACTTCGAATTCGATACCTCCAAAGTGACTTTTACCTAATGATAACTATCCCATATCGAACTGCCCCTCATTCGACACGACAACATCGAATACAGCAAATTCGACACGCCATATTTATTCTGTAATTTAGTTTTTTCTATCTAGAAAGCTTGTATTAAGTGTTCCGGACCAAGCTAGTCCGTTAATAATATTGGATAGCATTGTTTAATCTCATTTTGTACTGTATTACTGTGTTCTATTACCGTGACGAAATAAGACCAAAACACCAGGATACCATTTTAGCCCAGAAAATAAAACAGTAGAGAATGCAGAAAAAGACAGAAAAAGAAACAAGAGTGCAGAGAATACAGACTTAATTTCTGCAGCAATTAAAACTGTATATTATTTGAGAGATACGTTTTTTATGTGTGTTAGATCTGATAATCCTGCGTTTTTAAAGAAAGAGAAAAGCAGCAAGGAAAAGTCACAACTGTACCTAGGTATTCTTTCATAGAAGGACACAACTTTCCTGGTAATTCTTTCACAGAAAAGACACAACTTTTCTGCTAAAAATTTGTGATTGTTGATATTTAAAAACTGAGTTTTAAATATTCCCTCCATATTTTTTCCTGGATTAATCTGAGCCGTCGGATTTAAATCTTAAGTAAGATTAAATCCACACCATCCAATTTAATATATATTAATTTAATATCCAGATTAAATCACAGCCGTTTATCTTATTTAATCAAATAAATAAAATCTACGACTTAGATCGAAGAGCGATGCAAGCGTGCAAAGTGCTAAGTGCTTTTGAAGTGCGCCAAACAAAAGCGTCACTTAAGCGCCACGCGCACGCTCGAGCGCGGGCGCGGGACTGGGCACGGGTTCGGCTCGGCGCGCGTGTGTGCATGAGCACTACCTATGTATTGCACTCTTTATTACCCAAGTAATATAATGCAAACATATATAAACCCACAAATAAGGTTTTACTTTTCCTATGTGGGACACTTAAGCCACTTTAGTAAAATTGTCCTATAAGAGATAAAGCTCTTAAAGCCCATAAAAGTTCTTATAGTTACCATGAGTTAGAGTCCAACATACTTTACCAATGTGGGACAAACTCAAAAAAGACTTTTATTGTACTTTGCATTCACATCATATCAACACATAACCAATGTGGGATACCTCTCACAAGATTTATTAATTGGAAACTAAATCTAACAATCTCCACCATTTCCGAATGATAAATCTTAGTTTGCACCTCAAGAAGTTATATGAATAAATAAAGGTGTCTTTTGACTTGAACCTTCACTTAGTGGATACCTATCAAAGTTAATCAGAAAAAGCATAGTAGACTAGTCTTTGAACTAGCAATTATATATCGACCAACCGGATAAGTACCACACACAGTTCCTCTACTTGTTATTTATTCTAACAAGCCGACACGTTAACGTCCCTATGTCTATATCCTGGTATCATGAGTAGTTTTTCAAGTTGAGCCCTAAACTCTAGTGAAGCGGCCTCACTTTTACTACTCACATAGGTAGACTTGTCAAGGATGTCCCTGTAATTATGACATCCCAACATTTACGGTTACAAGTCTATTAAGAGTATTAAACTCAACCTCTACCCTTGACATTACAAGCACCAAGCACTATACTTAGATGGAACCAATTAATAACTGAATTATTAATTTAAAATACTAAGTGCTTGACAATCACAAAAATGAAGTACTTTACTCATTGAACCCAAGTTTGATATTTCAAGTGTTGAGTTGAGTCTCTCTCATGTGTGATCACTATGTATGGGCTTTCAGTCCCATCGCTCTAGAAGTCTTATGCACCATATCTCTGGCAAGACCTTTAGTCAGAGGATCAGCCAAGTTACTTGCTGACCTCACATAGTTAATTATGATAATACCATCACTGATTAACTGTCTCACATAGCTATGTCTCAAACCAATATGTCTAGATTTTCCGTTATAGACATAACTATAAGCTCTAGACAAAGTCGACTGTCTGTCACAGTGTATTAACACGGGAGGCATTGGTTTAGGCCATATTGGTATTTCCAATAACAAGTTTCTCAACCATTCTGCTTCTTTGCTTGCAGAGTTTAATCCTATAAACTCCGATGTCATGGTTGAATCAGGCAAGCATGTTTGTTTCTTAGAACCCCATGATATTGCGGCTCCACCAAGAGTGAATATCCAACCACTAGTTGATGCGTGGTCATCACTCTCAGTAATCCAACTAGCATCAGTATAACCCTCCAAAACATTTCGATAACCATTATAGCATATGCCATAATCAATGGTCTTCTTAAGATACTTGAGGACTCTAAATATTGCTTTCCAATGTTCTTTACTAGGATTACTTGTATACCGACTCAGTTTACCAACTGCAAACGCAATATCAGGCCTAGTACAAGTCATGCAACATTGAGCTTCCTACTGCACTAGCATACTGGTTTTGGGAAAATGCTCTCCCATGATTTGGCATTAATTTAGTACTAGGGTCGAACGGAGTACTAACAGGTGTACAATCAAAATGATTAAATTTTCTCAATACTTTTTCAACGTAATGAGACTGTGATAACATGATACCTTCATTACTTCTAATTATTTTAATCCCTAAAATAACATCAGCTTGACCTAGATCTTTCATATCAAATGTTTCACACAAAAAATTGTTAGTATTATTGATTTGATTTAGATCAGAACCAAAGATAAGAATGTCATCAACATATAAACAAATAATAACACCTTTATTATTTTTAAATTTACTATAAACGCACTTATCAGATTCATGGATTTTGAATCCGTTTGACAACACTGCCTGGTCAAACCTTTCAGACCATTGTTTTGGTGCTTGTTTAAGTCCGTACAAAGACTTAACAAGTTTAAACACTTTATGCTCTTGTCCTTTCACAACAAAACCTTCAGGTTGTTGCATATAAATTTCTTCTTTTAATTCACCATTCAAGAATGCAATTTTGACATCCATTTGGTGCATTTCGAATTTATATATGGAGGCCAAGGATATTAAAATCCTAATTGAAGCAATTCTAGCCACTGGAGCATAAGTGTCGAAATAATCAAGTCCTTCTTTTTGAGTGAAGCCTTTTGCAACTAATCTTGCTTTAAACTTCTCAACGGTTCCATCAACTTTCATTTTCTTTTTGAAAATCCACTTACATCCGACGGTTTTAAAACCGGGAGGTAATCCACCAATTTCCAGGTGTCATTTCCCATGATGGAATCCATCTCATCTTGTATAACCTCTTTCCAAAAACTAGTATCTTGAGACTTCATAGCCTCTGCACGGGTTTTTGAATCAGATTCAGCATGTAAAGATAACAACACTTGATTTGTTTCTGTTTCTCGTGTACCTTCAACAAGATACATGTGAAAATCAGGCCCTAAGTCTTTTTGTACTGTAGGTCTTTTACTTCTCCTAGGTTCTTCATTCTCTATTTCAGAATTCCTTATATTTATAGATTCATTATTATTATTTTCTGGAATTCTATGAATAGAAGAAAACCTGGTTTCATCAAATATGGTATATCTTGATTCAATTATTGTATTCACTTCAATTGAGTAATTTTTCTCAATACCCATAAATCTGTAAGCTTTACTGTTTAGTGCATAACCAAGAAAAATACATTCTACACCCTTTTCTCCCAACTTCTTTCTTTTAGGATCAGGAACTCTAACTATAGCTCTACAACCCCAAACTCGCAAATACTTCAAGTTTGGTTTTCTTTTCTTCCATAATTCATATGGAGTTGTAGAATTTTTCTTAGTAGGCACTCTATTCAAAATATGACACGCTGTTAAAAGTTCCTCACCCCAAAATCCTTTGCTAAGTCCAGATTTGGACAACATAGCATTAATCATTTCAGTTAATGTCCTATTTTTTCTTTCATTAATTCCGTTTTGTTGTGGAGTATATGGTGCAGTAACTTAATGAACA
The DNA here is from genome assembly GCA_948329865.1 of Linaria vulgaris. Taxonomy (NCBI): domain Eukaryota; kingdom Viridiplantae; phylum Streptophyta; class Magnoliopsida; order Lamiales; family Plantaginaceae; genus Linaria; species Linaria vulgaris. The sequence continues at coordinate 4,063,510 of OX415249.1, read as the reverse complement.
ATACCCACATTTTCAAAAAACGTAGGATCATAATATTCACCACCTCTATCAGTTCTTAAACGTTTTATGGCGTTTTCACATGTATTTTCAACTTCAGCCTTAATTATTTTAAATTTATCTAATGCTTCATGCTTGTGATTCAAAAGATAAACATAACAAAATCGAGAATAATCATCAATAAAAGTCACATAACAACTTTTTCCACCTCTAGTAGGAGTACTATGAAAATCACATAAATTACTATGTATTAAGTTTAATATTTATGATGTTCTCTCGACTTTACGAAAAGGCATTCTGGTTATTTTTGTAATCATGCATGTATTATATTTATTCACATTTTTATCAATACTGGGAATTAAATTCAGATTAGACATATGATGTAATTTTCTAAAATTAACATGCCCAAGTCTATCATGCCATAAAGAACAAGAGTCAAGCATATAGGCAGAATAAGATACTTTATTAATAGCGTTCTCAGTTATATTGAGTTTGAACATTCCCTCACATAGGTATCATTTGCCTACAAAGGATCCTCCCTTAGTCAGAATAAATTTATCCGACTCAAATACAAGTTTAAAGCCAAATTTATTAAGAAGGCTTCCAGATACAAGTTTTTTCTTAATTTCTGGAACATGGTAAACATCAGTGAGTTCCAGTTCATGCTCCGAAGTAAAATCCATCAGCACTTTCCCTTTTCCCTTGACAGCAACACTTGTGCCATTTCCCATGTAGACAGAGCAATCATTTTCCGGTGTATACTCCACAAACATGGACATGTCTTTGCAGACATGCCTTGCTGCTCCAGAGTCGATCCACCATGACCGGTCATTCCCAACAAGGTTGATCTCAACAAACATTTCAGAAATCGTCGCCACAAACTTCTGCTTGTTTCTATTGTTTTCTGTTTTCTGTTTCTTAGCTTTGTCACGACAATCTTTCTTTTGATGGCCCTCTTTTCCACATTGCCAGCAAGCATTATTGTTACTCGCTTTTCTCCTTTTCGGATTCTGATTTGAGTTCTTCTTACCATTTCCTTTGCCCAAATTATTGTCCTTCTTGCTACTACTTCCTCCATCAAGCACCATGACATTGGAACCATCTCCACCATCTCGGTTTCTGTCTTCTTCTTCGATTTTAAGAAACTTGTAGGAGGTGCTGGTGTTTTCTCTCTACTAATCGATTTTGTTGTGGTGTTTCTACACAGCAATGCCATAAGCAGTATAGAATGATTTCATTATGAATTCAGTTCCATTATCACTTCTCAAAGTTCTAATTTTGCTGGAAAATTAATTTTCAATCAAAGTATAGAAGTGTCTTAAATGAGTTTCAACTTCTGACTTATGTTGCATAAAATATATCCAAGTGCATCTTGAATAGTCATCTACAATTGTGAGAAAAAATCTAAATCCTTCAATAGATGGAGTGGAAAAAGGGCCCCAAACATCACAGTGAATAAGTTCAAATGCATGCTAGGAAACAGAAGTACTTAAAGGAAATTTCAATTTCTTTTGCTTGGCTAAATGACAAATATCACAGTTGTTACAAATAGTCTGATCAGGAGACATATGAATCTGAGGTATACCAGCTATTTTCTTACTAGAAGGATGACCTAATCTTATGTGCCACATAGCATTCTGGTTCTTAGAACTCAGAGCAACAGAATTATTAGCAGAAGAGAAGATACATTACTGAAATTTTGACTTTCTGGAAAACTAAACAGATAGAGTCCCTGCTGTTCTCTAGCAGAACCAATCATCTTCATTGTTCTTGTGTCCTGCAGAACACAAGTAGAAGTGAAACAATGCACAGCAATTGAAGAGAGCTTGGTTAACTTAGATACGTATATCAAATTATATGTAAACTCTGGCACATATAACACTTCATGCAGGTTTAAAGAGTCTGTTAACTTTACTGAACCCTTCTTAGTGGCAAAAGTGATTCTGTTGTTTGGTAAATGTATAGGTATTCTAACATCATGACTATGATCATAGAAAAGAGATTTGTTACAGATCATATGATCTGTGGCTCCTGTATCTATAACCCAAGTATTGTTTATAGGATATTGTGCAACATTAGAGGACAATACACAGTGGTTAAGTATCTCACCAGTGATTGTAGCTGCAGCAAAATGTTTACCAGATTCATGTTGTCCTTCATTTTGTTGCATTCTGGTAAAAGCTAGAAATTGCTGGAACAAAGCTTGGTTGGCATCAACTGGTGAAGCAGATTCATTTTTCCCTTGTTGTGCCTCACTGGTATTTGCCATATTTGCAGTGTGAGGATTAGGGGTTCCTCATTTGTTTGTTGGCCCTTCCCATCCAGGAGGGTAGCCAATCAACTAAAAGCATCTGTCTACAGTATGTCCATTGTAACCACAATGAGTACATTTAAGCTTCTTCTTGTCCTTTGAAGGTTGTCCTTTGTTGTAAGAGAATTTGTTCTGAGATTGAGAGACAGAGGGATTGTAACTCTTTTGATTGTGATCTTGATTGAATTTTGCCCTTGTGAACATGGCCAGAGGGTCCATGTTGGAGCTAGAAGCCTGTAAAGACCTCTGGTTTTCTTCTTGCAAAACCATAGAGTAAATTTGTGACAAAGAAGGCAAGGGTGTGTTCAAGAGAATTTGACTCCTGACTGCAGTGTAGGACTCATTGAGGCCCACTAAGAATGACACAGCACAATCTGACTGTTGTAACATTAACATGTTTCTATTTATGTTGCATGTGCAGAGCCCACAGGTGCAGGTGACAATCGGTTTCTGACTAACATATTCATCCCATAATGATCTGAAAGAGTTGTAATAAGCAGTAATAGAGTTGGAACCCTGAGAGATTGTGGCTAGGGACTTCTGCAGATGAAACACCATTGAACTATCTGTTCTGGCATACCTGGTTTTCAAGTCATGCCACAGTGCTTGTGCAGATGTGAAGAACCACAAGGTTTGTTTAATTTCTTTTGAGACAGAGTTGACTAACCAAGATTGAACCAGTGTATTGGCTCTCATCCAACAGTTTCTCTCAATAAGATCAGTACCAGTAGGTATAGGCAAACTCCCATCAATGAATCTAATCTTATTCTTGATGTTGAGTGCCATCTCAACACTTTTACTCCAGGACAAATATTTCTCACCATTCAACAGTTCACTAACAATACTAGAGCCTGTATAATCATGAGATCCCAGAAAATACACAGAAGTAGAATCATCACATGGATTCTTGGTTGTAGCACTAGAAGTAGAACCAGAATTGGCAGTCGGGTTTTCAGACATTTTGTTGAAATATTATACTAACAAGATATCAAAGAGAATCACAATAGATTCAAAAAACCGATTACAGCAAATGCAACCACAGAGAGACAGACAGGTCACCAAACAACAGGGAAGAAGAAAACTAATCCAGAGACAGAACCATATGATTTTCAATGGAGTGTGAGGAAATCAAACCTCAATGTCGATTGAAAAGTATGGCGACGAGTGATCTGCATAACGGAGAGGAGATTTACACAGCGGAAGCGGATCAAAACCTTGCAGATGATACCATAAGAAGATCAAAAATGAACTTGAAGATCAAGAATGAACTGGAAAATATTCTCCTTTATTCATTATAACCGATTCTTGAAGAGTATAGAGAGAGAGAGAGAGTTTGTTACAAATCTTGAAATTGTTAAAGTGACAGAGTTGTGTGTGTTGTGTGCTTTATATACTATCTCTAATCTAGTTCTAATTGGAATAGGATTGCATAATTACAGGACTCAGAACTCGACTCTTTAACAGAACTAACAGAACTAACCTGAACTTACTATATATAGTAAGTTAGTTATAACTAACTAACTGATTTACAAATACTTTCCATTTATGGAAAGTGTTGGAAAATGTATAATCTAAGACATATCAAGTCTCACATTGTGGTACATCGCACAATGAAGTGGTGTGGAAGATCTTCATCATGTATAGCTAGCTAGGTTGCAGTTTCTAGCAACTAAGGTTGCATTGGATAGATTGAATTGCATGACTTGAAAGTTTCGCGAGACTTACTCACAAAACATAAATCTAAAGAAAATTTGCAGTCGTCTGAACTCTGAAGTATATTACAGGGATAACAAAAAAAGGTATCAATTTACACTTCCAGGCTTAGACCACAAATTTCAAGGACAACAACAAATTAATATTCAAACTTGAGTAATAAATTGAGGACAAATTATTATTTCTGCCCTGTATGTTTTATTTTTTTTAAGAAAATGCCCTTTATCTTACGAATATTTGAAAATGCCCTGGATCTATGCCCTTTTTTTGTAGAAATTGTCCTTTGCGTGCCACATGTGAATTTCGGACGACGTGGCATCCACCGTGGAAGAGGCGTGCGCCAGTTGGAAAAAATGCCCTTAGACACATCATTTTTTTAAAAGGGCGTATCTATATAAATACCCATAAGTTTGGTGCTTATAGTAAATATGCCCTTTAAGTTTTTACATACATTAAAATTGCCCGGAAAAAAAATGATGTGTCTAGGGCGTTTTTTCCAATTGGCGCACGCCTCTTCCACGGTGGATGCCACGTCATCCAAAATTCACATGTGGCACGCAAAGGGCATTTTCTACAAAAAAAAAGAGCATAGATCCATGGCATTTTCAATAATTCGAAAGATAACGGGCATTTTCGTAAAAAATTGAAACATACAGGGCACAAATAATAATTCGTCCATAAATTGATGATTGTTTATAAACTTAGGTTTTATAACAAACCCTTCTATAGATTCTCATGCAGATGACAACATATGATTGAGAGCAGAATACATTGATGTGGTGCGATATCGTCTGCTGACTTGGCAGGCTGACGAAACACTCCACATCATGCCGATTTTAGGCTGCACTAGAACCAGCTTTGTCCTTAGCATACATGTACTCCAAGCGACGCGGTGAGGGGATGAATGGATCTTTGATGATTTCGGACTGGACTCGGCTTATCCCAAGTTATCTACGTATCCCCTTGAGGGAATCAAGCCGAACGTAGTACATTAGTGGTAGGTTAAGTATATAATTAAGTATAATGGTATGTCGAGTATCTCGTGGATATCGAATGTGACGTCGAAGGTGATATTGAGGATGATATCGGAGGTCTTTTATCTCGGGGATGATGTCAGGTACAATATCGAGTGTGATGTCGATGATATATATCGATGATACATATCGGGTGCTATATCGAGGATGATGTCGATGATATATATCGGGTGCTATATCGAGGATGATGTCGGGGGTCTTCAATATAGAGTGAACAGTGTATCAGTATATCTAAAGCTTACCTTCATTAACGAAACCCGGGTATTTATAGACCTCGGGATGCGGGGACCGCACACAAGACATCGGGGGCCATCCCCGGTATAGACCAAATATGGGCCTTCCCCATGGCCAGCCCAATACGGAAAATACCCATATTATGCAGTCCCCTAGTTTGGGAGTTATTGTTGTAAATAATAATTCGTAAACTAAAATTAAGTTTGAATTATCAGTACCTCTTGTCCCGCCAGTTCAGATGACGGAGTTCGGATACGTGAGTTCATTCAAAGATGTTGGTGGACCCCCAATGTAATTTACGTAGCATCTTTTCGGGTTCTCGATATCCCGTAGTATTGTTGATATCTTTACCCGTAAGGGTATTCTCTGCCTTATCCCGTAGGATAGGGAATATTGAATTACTACCTAAGCCCTCTACGCATGAGGTTGCATACCCGAACAATGTTTCGAAATTATTTCGAAAGTGATGTTTATATCGAGTATTTTTGATATTGAGGTCGCGATGCCGAATCTCGATTTCAATATCATCGGCCATAAATGTGGAGTCGAAAGCCCCGATGTCTATAAATAGGAAATAATATATAAAAATGATTGTCTTTTGGCGAACGCGTACATCTTTTGGTGCACTGTTACTCGATAAACACTTTAAGGTATGCATTTTGAGTAACATGCCTATACTCGATGCAAATTACGATATGGAGGTGGATGCGATGCATGGTCGCAAGGGAGCTACATCAAATAATGTGTGACCGAGGTGGTTGCTCGACCATTTTGTGGGATGGGTTGATGGGCAAGAAGGCCCATAACATTATAGGGACAAATTTGTCTTAATAAGGATTAGTGTAGAACACGAGGAGGTTGTTCTCCGCACGAGGCCATCATGGCCCCAAAAGCGTTAATGTTAGAAACGAATTGGGTCGTTTGGGGTTTTGTATGTGAAATTTTGCATGTATTATTGTGGTCATAACTTGCGATTGTGTATACAAGACTGTTTATAATTTTTTTGTTTTTTACCAACCCTGTGTTAGGTTGCCGGGTGTCTGAGAGGCAAAAAACTCAAGGTCACATCTAAGTGCGTTTATGCTACCTTTATAAGTAGATGTAGTTGGCATCGTATCACAAACGATTCGTTATACCTTGTGAGGTAGGATCTATGACAACAGGTTGAGTATGACCTATAGTATGAATATTATGCACGGTACGCTGCATTGTACCATGAGAGGTAAATGACATGGGTACCGCGCAAGGTATGTTTAGTTATACCTTAATTGGGCAGTTTCCTAGATGACACTATTGTACAGTGTAATTTCAATCATGGTTACACCTCACGGATGGTTTTGAGTTAACACAAGCACAGAGTGTAGGTATGATAATACTGAGCCTAATGTCGTTGTCTAGATTCTATTGAAAAATGAGCCTCGTATTGATTGGCGAATGGCGTTATGTTGCCTTTGCTTTGGTTGTCTAATAACCTTTAGATAGTCGTAATCTCTAATTTGCTATTTTTTTGAATATTTGATTCTTGTTTGAATTATAGCATTTGCCTCGGATTTTATTTATCGGCGCGTCATGTTAAACGGAGGGCGTTAATCATGCCTAAAAGGTATCGCGCTGATTATCCTTTAGATAGAAGATATCATTTGCTTGGGTAGACATCTGTTGTCATACATTGTAGGATAAATATGCCGGTTAAGGTGTTTGCTAGATATCGACATAGGATAGGAGATAAATCCACCTGCTAAAGTATTCTCTAAATTTCCCACAGGGAGGTGATATTTTTATACGTAAGGATATTCTCTGCCTTGTCCTGCAGGATAGGAGGTATCATTCACCGTTTGAGGTATCTTCTGCCTTTTTTCGTAGGCGAATCGATTGATAGTAAAATGCTTGAAGTCAAGTAAGATTGCAGCGAGAGAAAAAATCATGTGAAACATCATTTGAAAAAGTTAAAGACCGTCATGGCGGACTGAAGGCTCCCAGGCCAATGTTTGTAAGTGGCGGTTTACGTCCATACCATTTATAGGTCCAATGAGAGATGTCAACATTCTCTTCCCTGTAACTTAAACATGCGCTTTGTCAATCTTAAAGAGGATAAGATAGGTAATGAGCGAGAAGTTAGCGTAAGGATGGCTTTCGGCTATAATAATTGTGAAAATGATGAATGTAATGATGGACGCAGAGAAGTTTCTTGACATTCTTAGGTCTGCACCTAGTGCGTATTAGATCGCTTGCTTGCGCTACTAAGAGGTGTAGGTTGGTCACCCTTTGAAAGAGTTGTATAGTTTACGCTGATGTATAGCATATTATGCTGCTTGGAATGATCTTTCGGCTTTACTTCTTGTGCTTTGGAGCGATTTTATTTGAACAATGGTTGTTCATTTTGAACCTTGCATTAAATATCTTATTATCGCAATGGTATTATTGAAGATCTCATTAATGATGAGAATTTACCGTTGGTGCCGGCTTCATTTAGAAATTAACAATACTTTAAAGGATAAAGTCATATTGTACGACATAGAGTGGATTGATTTTGAATCGATTGGTAAGTATGGGTAAGATGTTAACCCTCATAGTGGATATACATGTCGTAATCACTGCGACTACAACATGTTTTTAGAATTTGGTCTTTTTCATGACTCGCGTCTCGCACGCGATAATGAGCGTGTTTCCTCATTGTAATTTTAGTCCCAGTACGGTGATGGATATAACGCCACTGTCATAAAATTATGGTACGGATGATTTATTCATTTAATCATGTTATCGCGTTGTTTTTGAGCGTCTAGCAGTATTCTGCCATTATATAGTTGATATCTTCAGTTTAATATAATTATGTAGAGTAGGCATCTAGCTAACTGCCTGACCTTTGCATCCTCGGTCCAGATTTAGAGGAGGCATTTGGCGAGGATTATGTGACCTTGATAGTCGGGGTCTCATTTCGGTGCTTTATTGCGTCTTAAGAGGCAGGGTACCGCATAGGTAATTGTTTTTATGTTGTATGACGCGGGGATACTACGTAGATACTAGTCGTTATGCCTTAAGAGGCAGGTTACCACGCTGGTATTTGATGTTGTAACTTGGTTCATCTTTGTTCATTTTTGTTTGGATTAATACAAACGTGTCATCTCATATTTGTGCGTGAATGTTTGCCATTCGCGTGGTGTCCCAAAGTAACTTACTTATTTGTAATATTTAAAGGAATAATGTGTAAGGAATCATGTATTTGATTTTTTGTCATTTCAGTTAGGGTACCTCGTGGGTGCATGATTCATTGTTATTTAAGGCAGGGTACCGCGTAGGTACATGTTTTGTTGCCGTTTTAGGTAGGGTACCTCGTAGGTACTTATGTCTTCTCCGTTAGGCACAGTACCACATAGGTAAATATTTATTTGCATTTTAGGTTTGGTACCGTGTAGGTAAATATTCCTCTTGCCAATTTAGGCATGAAACTGTATCGGTAGACGTTGCTCTACCTTTCCGGCATGTTACCATGTAGGTAGATGTACCTCTTACCATTTTTAGCACGTTATCGTAAAGGTACATGTTCTCTTGTCATTTTGGGCATAATATCGTATAGGTAGTTATCACTCTGGTATTTTTGGCATTTTACCGTATATGTAGATGTGCCTCTGCCATTTCTGGCATTTTACCGTTTTAGAAGAAGTGACACTGCCATTTCTAGCAAGTCTCATTTGTGTTGTCGGCTTTGTTTGTTTCCTCATTTGAATTCATGAATAAAAGAGAGTTTCTGAGTCTATTTGAATATTTTCTGTCATATCATGTAGGATAATAAATAAACAATTTACCTGTTACGGTATTCTTTTGCCTCCTCCGTAATTTTGTGGATAGGGAATTATGATCCCATAAGATTTGTAGATATTCGTCCTTTTCGGATAGTTGGAATCCCGTAGGATTTGTAGATGGTTACTCCGTCGGGTTCTCTCTTGCCCATCGCGGTGGATATGGGAGTTATGACCTTATAGGATTGTAGACTGTTATTTCCGTTGGGATCTCTCCGGCCTATCGCGGTGGATAGAGAAGTTATGACCTCGTAGGATTGTAGAAGCTATGGACATTCACCTTTTCAAGCGATATATCCTGAGGGCAATACCTCTTTGCTCTTTGATCAACATCTTTGTCGTGGAGGCATATGGACAGTCGCCTTTTCAAGTGATATGTCCTGAAGGACATACCTCTATACTGTTGTACCAACATTTTTTTTATCCACCTTATCTCGATGGATATGTGATCTCTTCTTCTCCTTGTTTTTTTTATGGAGGATGTCTGTGTTCCTGTCATTTAAACGGATAACAATATATGGAACAATATGTATATGGAACAATATATGGAACAATATATATATATATATATATATATATATATATAACTTCAAGATGGATAACAGCCAAGAACCGAATAGTCTCCGATTTGCTATCCTTTTGGATATGAGATACTTTTACCATTCAAGGTATATTCCTGTCTTATCCCGTAGGATATGTTTATTCCTGCAATCAATCCATCAATATGAAAGAGAAAGATATATAACATTTTGTAGATAAAGATTAAGAACGGGTAACAGTTGAGAACCAAGTTAATCCCAGTTCGCATATGTATCCCGTAATAAGGGAATAAGACTTGCGGGATTCTTCCTGTTTTAGCTCAAGGCCAGCCCGAAGAGGAAATTTAAGTAAATTAATATTGTTCCAATAATAATTAAAGATAGAAATTAAGGAATAACGTAATTTCTGCAGGGCGGAGTCCCAACTTGATATGCGACAGGGTTTTGATGAGTCTGAGTCAGCCCAGAGTCGTAAGGATGAACATGAAAAATATAGGTTCCATGGCACTCCAATTTACCATTGTTCTTGATGAACTCGATTGAATTTTACGGTTGCGTGCTTATTTTCAAGTACATTTCAGTGTGTTTCCACAGACGGCGCCAATGATTTGGTGCGATATCGTCTGCTGACTTGGCAGGCTGACGAAACAATCTACATCATGCCAATTATAGGTTGCGCTGGAATCAGCTTTGTCCTTAGCACACATGTACTCCACGCGACGCGGTGAGGGGATGAATGGATCTTTGATGATTTCGGACTGGACTCGGGTTATCTCAAGTTGCCTACGTATCCCCTTGGGGGAATCAAGCCAAACGTAGTTCATTAGTGATAGGTTAAGTATATAATCAAGTATAATGGTATGTCGAGTATCTCGTGGATATCGAATGTGACGTCGAAGGTGATATCGGGGATGATATCGGAGGCCTTCTATGTCAGGGATGATGTCAGGTACAATATCGAGTGTGATGTCGATGATATATATCTGTGATACATATCGGGTGCTATTTCGAGGATGATGTCGATGATATATATCGGTGATACATATCGGATGCTATATCGAGGATGAGGTCGGGGGTCTTTGATATAGAGTGAATAGTGTATCAGTATATCTAAAGCTTACCTTTATTAACGGAACCCGAGTATTTATAAAGCTCGTGATCCGAGAACCGCACACATAACATAGATGTGAGATGTACTATATCGAATATTACATTCAATATGTACATCGGGGACCATCCATTTATTATCACCTACCGTGTATATATATTCAGCATATATTGCATTTGTTAATTAAACTCTGAAAGGGGAATAGCCAGCATTTTAAGTTGACCAAGCCACGTCATACGTAGTTTTCAACATAAAATTGCAACTTGCTATGGAGTAAAATTCATTATTTGCGTTATTTATATTTTATTTGCAATGGGCTGTTGACTCTTGACAAGTATTTGGTCGTCATTCTTTATACACATTTATTTGGCCATATTCTAGAGGTAGTGAACAAGTAGTTACTGGTTAATTGTTTGCTGACCGCTAAACTTTTAAAATTCCCATTTGAAATAAATTAAACAGGCTAATTGAATCGTGAGAACAAGTAGTTAGTGGTTAATTGTTTAGTGACCGCTAGACTTTTAAAATTCCCAATTGAATCTTGAGAAGAAAAAAAAATCCCAGAGTTGTAGGTTTTGTAGCCCAGATAGATGGTTAGCACCCACTACAAGAGAAAAGGGCTTTACCGACTGCTGAAAATCCGTCGGTAAAGGGCCTTTTTTCCGACGGAAATACCCTTTTCCGTCGGCAAAAGCCGTCGGAAAAGCCCGACGGAAAAAAGCTCGTAAGTAAAGAGCTTTTCCGTCGGACTTTTACCGACGGAATAGGGCTTTTCCGCCGGCTTTAAGCCGACGGAAAAGCCTTTTTCCTATACCGGAAAAGGGGTTTTTTCCGTCGGCTTTAAGCCGACGGTATAGGGCTTTTCCGTCGGCTTAAAGCCGACGGAAAAGGGTTTTAAAATATTAAAAAAAATTAAAAAAACTTTAAAAAAATGATTTAAAAAAACGATTTAAAATGATTTAAAGCCGACGGTATAGAGCTTTTTCGTCGGCTTAAAGCCGACGGAAAAGGGTTTAAAAATATTAAAAAAAAAATAAAAAAAAACAATTTAAAAAAATGATTTAAAAAAACGATTTAAATAATTATTTTATAATTTTTTGGCGATTTTTTGTAAAGAAACGATTTTAAATAAATTTTTTATGTTTATTTGGCGATTTAATTTAAAAGAAATCGATTTAAATAATAACATTCACATTTTCGAGCAATTTTTTTAAATTATTAATTATAATAAATAAATTTTCGTATTTAAAATAAAATCTTGATAATATAAGTTTTTTATAGTTATTATTAGTTAGATAATGAATAAAACATAAGTAGAAACAAAATAATAAAACAAATAATAAACTCTAATTATAAGTTAGAGTCGACGGTATAGATCTGATCCGTGTGATTTGATCACACAGATCAGATTTCGCCACGTCAGCGATCCGTGTGATAATTCACACGGATCGCTGACGTGGCACGCCCATTCGCCCCCCCCCCCCCCTCCCTTCCCTAAGGCCTATAAATATCGAGATTCTCTTCTCATTTTCAATATCCAACTCTTCAACTCTCACTCTCGATAACAATCCTTTCCTCTCTCTCATATTCGATAATTTTTTTTTTTTCCGTCTGCAAAATTCGTTTATTTCTGTTATGAATAACGAAAATAATCGTAACGTTGCCGACAAAGGTAAAGGAAAACTCGTCAAATCCAAATCCAAACAAATTCCAAAATATATTTCGAATATAAACTTGTTCAAAAACATCAAGGCCCTCACAAATATTTTGGGCGATAAATCTCATCAAGATGTAGCAACCTCAGATCCTAACGAGGTTATGCAGCCGATAGATGATACGTTTCAACCAACAAGCGAGACTGGGGTTGTCCCCGCTTCACAGCAACAAGGGCCTACCCGTAATCGGCCCCCTTTGCCGACGGAACTACCACAGGGGCCCACTTCAACCCGAAACTGGGCCCCGCCTCCAGGCCGAGTTCAATACCAAGTCTCAGTCCCGCCGCCGTCAATGACTCTTGCAGCTCTGACATTTACGCTCGCCCTGTTGGACGAAGTTCCAGATGATAACGACGGGGGAGGTTCGACGTCGGAAGGCTCCCCGGTTTCTGGTGGCTCAGCAAGTGGTTCGACTACACCGGTTGCTGTTAGGGGACGGGGAAAGGGCCGAGCTGCGACTGATGACGAGGCTAAGAGGCCCCTAATTGGCGTTACCGAAGACTATGTTTTCGATCCATCTTTATCCTACGATAAAAGATATCATACTAATGCGGAAGAGATTACTCGTACAATCGGCTTCATAATAAGGCATCATGTGGAAGAACCAGTTATCTATTACTCCCGTTTATCCAACGATCAGAGACAAAAATTTCTAAACTATTTTGGGGTAAAATTTCTGAACCATTTAGCTTATGTTAATATTTGTGTATATTATTGTTTTTTCCCTTACACTTATATGATATTATAATTTGAAGAGGGTATTCCAATACTCGGATGAAATAAAGCCAAAGGTTCGTGAAGCATTCGACCGGGTGGCACAAGGCATCTATAAAAACTCCATCTATGATGTAAAAAAGACCTGCAGGTACAAGAAGTCTTGGTTACCTGCAGGTAAAGAACAATTTTTCGTTAATCACTGGCAACAGGAAAGGACGATAGAACTCGCGAAAAAAGGCAAAGAAAATCAAGAGGCCCTGAAAACAAATAGTGCAGACGACAAGGGTTCGTTAGCCACACACCACGGTGGATCTGTCAGCACACAACAAAGGAGCCTAAAGTCGGTACGATACGATACAATTTTCTTTCGTTATGAATATACTTTATTATGTTACCTTTATCATTAATTAATATTGCTTTGAAACAAATGTTGTTATAGCTTGAAAGTGATACCCCTTACCGCTTCGACCTACAGTGGGTGGTCGACCACACAGTGAGGACTCCCGATGAAAAAATAATCAGATGGGACCCACCGAACGCACAAGCTTATCATGTAAGTTATTAAAACGTTGTATATTATTTTTGGGAAATATGTATATTGTTTATTGATTTACTTTAAAAACTGTAGGCTCGTTACACGAAAGGACTCTATGATAAATATGAGGTCGAAGAACGTTTTCCCTTTAAGTGTGACCAAACGGTCTCGGCAAAGGCAGATCTCGGTGGTCAACACGGGAGGCAACGTCGCAAACCTAAGCACAACAAGATGTCAGATTCAGGGAGGACGACGGCAAAGAAGCCTAACCCTGGCGAGGAGAGAAGAACTAGGCAAGCCGTGCAAAAGGTTCATTCACAGTACGAGGAAATACATACTCAACAGGAGGATCACATAGCGGCACTAGAGCAAAAAATCCTTCATGATGAGGAGGAGAGGAGGCGGGCAAGAGAGGAATCACAACGTAATTTTAACAGGTATCCTCAATATAACAACAATCCCAGCCAGTTTTGGAATCAAAACCAAACACAACAGGGCCAAACCGCTCCGGGGAATCAAGGCTTTCATTCTTACAACCAGTCGAGCCAAGCCTATGATTCTTATAATCAGGGTACACCTATATCGTGGAACCAACAACACGATCAAGGTGCACCTTCATCGTGGGAACAAGTCATTCCACCTACTGGTTCGTGTGGCCAGAAACAGCGTCAACCCAAGCCGCAGCCGGAAACTTTCCTGTTATGGTCAGATGAATATCAACCACCAAGTTCGTGGCACGATCAATGTTATGCTCAAAGTGCTCCTAGACATGCTAGTTATAGTGGGGCTCGTCCAAATGACCCACGACGTGCTAGAGTTAGCGACACTTCTCCGAGTTTTGCAAGGGGTTATCAAGTCGAACCCGTAATTGATCTAAACAATTTGGAGTTACCGACTGAAGACTACACTAATCAAGCTTGGAACAGTGACGTGAATAGAGAATACGGTGGTCCATCTTGGATATGATAGCCGGGGTCGCATTAATGTGTAATTTTCGAGTATGAGTGTTTAAATTTCTAGTATGTGTGTTTAATTTTCGAGTATGAGTGTTTAAATTTCTAGTATGTGTGTTTAATTTTCGAGTATGAGTGTTTAAATATCTAGTATGTGTGTTTAATTTTCAAGTATGAGTGTTTAAATTTCTAGTATGTGTGTTTAATTTTCGAGTATGAGTGTTTAAATTTCTAGTATCTGTGTTTAGTTTTCGAGTATGAGTGTTTGAATTACGATTTTGCGTGTTTAATATCCGAGTTTGTCTTTTTAATTTAAAATAACATTGATTTAACTTATCCATATTCACTAACTTACAATTAGAGTTTATTATTTATTTTATTAATTTATTTCTACTTATGTTTTATTCATTATCTAACTAATAATAACTATAAAAATATATATTATCAAGAATTTATTTTAAATACAAAATTCTGGTCGACATCCTTTCTTTAATTTTATTATTAATTTTTTTTTAAAGAAAAGGCTGACATCAATTTTTCTTTTTTTATTATTTATTTTTTATTAAATGGGCCATTCTCGTCGGCCCAAACCCGACGGGAATGGGCTTTACCGTCGGATTTGGGCCGACGGTAAAGCCAGCTCATTTTTTTATTTTTTTTAATTAAATGGGTCATTCCCGTCGGCCCAAACCCGACGGGAATGGGCTTTACCGTCGGATTTGGGCCGACGGTAAAGCCAGCCCATTTGTACCGTCGGCCCAAAGCCGACGGTATAAGCCATTACCGTCGGGATTGGGCCCGACGGTAATAATTGGGCCTTTTCCGTCGGGCCAAAACGCCGGGCCCGACGGAAAAGGCCAATTCTCTTGTAGTGACCGCATGTGTAAACAGTAGTGAACACAAATAAGAGGTGTTTGCAAATGCTTTTGTAAGTAGCTTGTAACATTTTCTCCACCGAAAAATACTTAATTTTTATTTATAATCGATATTTTTGATTATGTTTGTCATAAAATAAGTCAAAAGAAGCACACATTTCACAAGTTGTGCGGTAAATCTCTATATACAACTCATCGTCTTAATATAGTCGTGAAGACAAACAAATTTTGTCTCCTTCAATTAAATATTGACAAATGTCCGCTCGGATAAATTGGCTTAAACTTGGTTTTCATTCGAGTTTTGTTTCTCCTATATGATGGACGTATGCACAGTGTCATAGACAAGTCGAGATTTCTTCGTAGGTCCTGCTCGTATTTTCCCTCCCGAAGGGGGCATTAGGCAAGGGGTTTCACTTTCCTCTACATGTTCTTATTTGTTATAAGGTGATTTCAGCTGTTATTACAAAGGAAGAGGAATGTGGTGATACTAGAGGAGTTGCGATAAGGCGGCAAACCCCTAGGGTATCGCATCTGTCAGGGACAACCATGCGTAGGATGACACCCTATTGTTCTGCGATACGAATGTCGAGTCAGGGACAACCATGCGTAGGATTCTTGAGAAATACGAGGTGGCCTTGGGACATAAAATAAATCTCAAGAAATTTGGTGATGGTTTTAGTAAGAACACGAACGGGGTTGTTGCGCATGAGGTGGAAATATTTCAGGCGTGACCGTGGATGAATGATAAGATAAGTATCTTTTTCTTCAGTGGTGGACAACTCGAAGAAACAACTTTTTGATTACATTAGAGAGCGCACCTAGAAGAGAGCACAAGGTTACGAGGGTAAAACTTTGTCGAAAACTGGTAAGGAGGTGATGGTGAAGGTGAGTTTTCAGGCTACTCCCACATTTGTGATGAGTTTTTTTCGGCTTCCTAATAACTTGATTAAGGAAATTGTATCAATTATTAGTAATTATTGGCGGAGTAGTGGAGCACAAAAAAAAAATCATTTGGTGGCTCGGGATAAATTGTGTTGGACGAAGGAAGCGAGAGGACTTGGTTTCTGGAATTTGAAAGCGTTTAATTTGGCGCTCCTTGAGAAGCAGGTGCGGCGTATTTTTAGAAATCCAGATAGTTTGATTAGCACGATTTACAAAGCCGAGTATTTTCCTAATTGTGGTTTGTTGGAGGCAAGGGTTGGGACCATCCCGTCGTTTTCATGGTGGTGTTTGTGGGAGTTGAATCCAATGATAAAAATGGGAGTGAGATGATGAGTTGGAAATGGCAAGTTGACAACTGTATGGGATGATGGATGGCTCCACCAACCGAGTGCTCCTACCATGGTCAACAAGCTTATTGACACAAACGCGTGATGGTGGCGCATTAATACATTGTGCGAATTCTTTTGGGATTATGGAGTTAGGTTGATTTATCTATCTAATTGGATAGCTAAAAAACCGGGATTGTAGAATTTGGCACTTCGAGAAGAACGAATTTTTTTCTCGTACGCATAGCCTATCATCTTATTGTCACATAGGACTTGAAACTCGCATAGGGGACACGGGATCTATAACGCCCCAAATATTAGGAAGAAAACAAATTTACACTTTAGTCGTCGAACTTTTGAAAATTTGCATTTTGATCCTAAATATTTAGAAAAAATTGCCTTTTAGTCCCTGGACTTAGAAGTTAGTCTTTTATCATATTTATAGGTTTCTAATCCTCAAACATATATTTAAATTTCAAATATTAAACAAGACGGTCGAATTACGGGAAAAAAATCACGTTTGGTACCTTAATTTGGCCTCGTTTTCTATTTGGTACCTTAATTTGTCCAACCAAATTTTTGGTACCCTATGTTTGCAAAGTTCATCACGGTTGGTACCTCCCTAGCGGCATCCCCAAATTCACCACCCTAATGTCTACGTGGCTCGCCGTTGACCCGTCCAAGCTCAATTTTGACCAAATTAAGTCCAGCTGGACATGTTGACTAGATTAAAAAAAATGATCTTATATTCACAATTTATAGTTTGTATATTTTTTATAATTAGCTTTATTATATAAATTGTAAAATTTATTAAATATATAAGTAATATAAATATAAGTTATTTTGTAAAAAAAAAACTTAAATCTAAAAAATGATTAAAATAAAACAAAATACAATTCACCAGCACCCCCTACCCCCCCCCCTACCCCCCCCCCTACCCCCCCCTACCCCCTCATTTCATCACCACGATCAAATCCGAGCAGCGGCGGCGGTGATGGTGGTTTCGTGAGGTACGGATCGAGCAGCGGCGGTGGTGGTGGCTTGGTGAGGTACGAATCGAGCAGCAGCGGTGCTAGCGGTTTGGTGAGGTACGAATCGAGCGGCGGCGACAGTGGTGGTTTGGTGAGGTACAGATCGAGTAGCGACGGCGGTGGTGGTTTGGTGAGGTACAGATCGAGTAGCGACGGCGGTGGTGGTTTGGTGAGGTACAGATCGAGTAGCGGTGGGGGGAGTTGTTGAAAATGATGAATTGATGGTGGTGGTGGGGGTGGTGAAGGTGGGAGTGATGGTGGTGGGTGGCGGTGATGAATTGGTGGTGGGTGGCGGTGATGGCTGGTGGGGGGTGATGGGTGGCGGTGATGCTGATATTAGTAGAACCATTGACATGTGGAAATTCAGGCAATTGGGTGGCGCCGCATGCTGATATTATCAAGGAGAATTTTGATGGTGTCATGTTTGTGACGCAGAAGGCAATTTGAATCGGGGTAATAGCGCGGGATAGAGAAAGGAACACGATCGCATGGTCTCAACGGCGCTTTCATGCCGTTATGGATATGTCTTGTTTTGAAGCTTTAGGTGCACTTAGAGCGGTCAGTTTGGCTATCGAGGTGGGGTGGGCAAATGTCGTTTTAGGGTGATTGCCTTAATGTTATTCATGGTATTATTAGAGCTACATATGGGGAAGCGAATTATGCTAATTTGATAAAATATATCCGATTATTTTTTGTCCCATGATCGTTTCACGGCAGGTGAGTTTGTAGAACATCAAACTCCGAGGCTTACGAGTTGGCGGGGTAATGCGGTGGGGAATGCAGATTGGCGAACTCTTGTTCAGGATGTTGAATGATTTTAGTTGTTTAGTTTAGGAAAAAATCAGACGACCCCTTTAGCTTTCGGTAGTTTTGCACTTTACCTCCCCAGCTTTGATTTTTAGCACTTTGCCCCCCAGCTTTGAATTCCGTCAAACGTTACCCCCGGCGTAGCAAGACCGTTAAAAACACGAATATTCCGTAAAAATAGCGAAAGCTGGGGGGGCAGAGTGTTAAAATTTAACAGAATATTCTTTTTTTTACGGAATATTCTCGTGGGGGTAACGTTTGACGGAATATTCTCGTGGGGGGTAAAGTGCTAAAAATCAAAGTTGCGGGGAAAAGTGCAAAACAGCCGAAAGCTAAGGGAGTGATTTGCTTTTTTCCCTTTAGTTTATTCATTTTTTTTTTTTTGCTTCAATGATGTATCGGATGGTTGGGTGATGACTGAATGCATTGTTTTAAAAAAAAAAAAAAATTATGTTCGAGTAACTATCTAATAAGTAAAATTTATTATTTATGGTATTTATTCTTTATTTGCAATGTGATGTTGACTCTTGACATTTATTTGCTGGTATTCTTTATACACATTGATTATCTCTAACCATTCTTAACGTGAACAAGTACTTACGTGGTTAATTGTTTAATTAGTGTCAGCTAGCAAGAATTCTAAATAAACTAAAAATGGTAGGTTGAGTCGTCCAAAAAAAACAAAGTTGCAGTTGAGGAGAGAGCACGTTGAAATACACACAGACAGAGAGAGAGAGAGAGAGAGAGAGAGAGAGAGAGGGAGCTAAATTGAAAGAAGAAGAAGAAGAAGAAGAAGAAGAAGAAGAAGAAGAAGAAGAAGAAGAAGAAGAAGAAGAAGAAGAAATGGCAGATGCAGCAGTTGAATTCCTGCTAGATAACGTGACGCAGGTGTTGCGAAACCAGGCCAATCTGATCAGCAGCGCGAGGGGAGCAGTGGAAAATCTGGCGAGACAGCTCCTCATGTTCAAATCGTTTCTGAAAGACACAATCAAAATAAGGAGAACCAATGAAACGGTTAAAGATTTGGTCCGAGAAATACGAGAGGTCGTATACCAGGCGGAGGACATCATCGACGCTTTCCTTGTTCAGTAGGCCGACACCAAGTCGAGAAACTTCTTCACTAGGGCCATAAGGAAGCCCACTGACCTCCTCTCAATCGCCAACAGTATCGAGGCTCTCAATGTGAGGATCAAAAGTATTATCGGCGACAAGGGCCTCATGGAACTCGCCGCTTTCAATATCAAAGACGACCCTCATGAAGTGATTGAGGTAGATTACTAATTTATTTATCCATCCATCTATTGAAATGATATCTCTCGTATTATTAATGTGATTACTTCGATCATGACAAAATTGCTGTAAAAAAATCTTTGTTGAAGTTTTCTTTTGACAAGATTCTTCTTTGGAAATCTTATTTCCTTCTTTGCAAATATCACGCCTTGATCTTTCATAAAATAAATACCAGCCGCGCACGTCTTCTGTTTTAGGTAACCATTCTTGAAGGAAACTTTCACTCAGACTCTTCCTCTGGTCTGATCCTGAAATATATTTACTACAACTGTTGAACTAAATCAATATGTGAATAAAAAAAAAAAAATAACATGTCTAAGTTGACTTCAGATTGTGCAGTGTCAGTGTTCTACTGCATGTTACACTGTGTATACCTCTGATCAGTGTTGGACTCACAGTGATCCAACAGCTGCACATTCAAAAGGGACACAGAAAATGTCGTGTGTTATTGTAATAACTAATAAACAGTAAAACTCATGAAAAAATAAGTTCATTTTATTTTTCAACATGATGCATTGCAGACGGGCATCGTAGAAAGGCAAGTGAACGTGGTGGGGCTTCAGGATGAAGCAGAAAAGATAGTTGGATATCTGAGAGAAACAACAACTAAACTCGACCCAATTTCCATCATTGGCATGCCTGGTCTCGGCAAGACAACTCTAACCAACAAAATATTCCACGATCAAGAAATTCGATACGCATTTCCAGTCCACATGTGGGTTTATGTTTCCCAAGATTTCAATAGGAAAAGGGTGTTCCTGGATATTCTAAAAGGGTTCACAACGCTCACCGACGTCATGCGCCAACTAAGCGATGCGGATTTGGCAGAGCGAGTCTTACAAAATCTCCGCGGAGGAAATTTCTTGATTGTGCTTGACGATGTTTGGACACCCGAGGATTGGGAAAAACTCAAGATCGCTTTCCCCAAAGACGTCAACATGGGTAAGATCTTGATTACGAGCCGTAACGTGGATGTTGCTGATCAAGCTAACCATGATAGGGTACCACACATGTTGCGTTTGTTGACTGCCGATGAAGGATGGTTGCTCCTTCAGTATGGAGTTTATGGTAAGGCTAACGAGTGCCCTGCAGATTTGGAAGTTCGCGGAAGACTTATAGTGAAAAACTGTGGGAATCTGCCTCTTGCGATTGTGGTAATCGGAGGCATACTTTACAGAAAAGGAAGAGGGGATATTATTGCTGCGAAGAACGAGTGGACTAAATTGTCTCAAAGTGGAGCTACATATCTTAACAATGACTCGTCTCAACAGATGGTAAACATCATAGCACTGAGTTACGATAACTTGCCATATAACCTCAGAGCATGCTTTTTGTATTTGGGGATATTCCCCGAAGACTTTGAGATCCCCGCAGAGAAATTGACTCGAATATGGATCGCGGAAGGCTTCATACAAAAACAGGATGGTTCAAGCCTGGAGGAAATTGCTGAAGGCTACCTGGATAGTCTTATTAAAAGGAATTTACTAAAAGTTGTTAAGACCAGGCGAGATGGAAGAGTTAAAACCTGCCTCATCCACGATATGTTGCGTCAGTTTTGCAGGACAGAAGCTAGAGCAGAAAACTTCCTCGAAGAAGTGATGTGGAAGACCGAAGACGGTTTTTCTCCTAATAACGTAGAAACGTCTCGGCGAATTTGTATCAAACATGATGCCGTGATACGGTTCTTTTCATCCAAACCATTTGGTCCGTGCACACGCTCGTTTGTGTGCTTGACAAATGAGGAAGTCGACTTGCCAGTTGAAAACACCTCGGCCATCCCAGCAGGGTTCAAATTACTTCGAGTTTTAGAGGTCCAGCCTATCATATACCCTAAGCTTCCTCATGACCTATACCAACTCGTTCATTTAAGGTACATAGTTTTGTCATCTAAAATAACTGTTCTTCCGACGGCATTTACCAAGCTCTGGAACATACAAACTCTTATAGTTAACACATCTTCGCGTGAGCTAAACGTAAAAGCCGACATATGGAAAATGATGTACCTAAGGCATTTCAAGACAAATGCAGTTGCTACTCTGCCAAAGCCAGGTTCAGGTAGTAAAGAAGGTCATAAGATCCAAACTCTTGGAAAGATATCACCTGAGTGCTGCAATGAGAATAACGTTTTCGAGCATGCCCTGAATGTGAAGAAATTGGCCATTCGTGGGAAACTAGCTTTGATTTTTGACACAAAGAATGGATCATTTGATAAAGTGGGGAAGCTGGAAAGTCTTGAAAAGTTAAAATTGCTGAATCATGTACATCCGAGTCCAGCTTCTGAAGGCAAAGTGGGATTCTTGCCTCCATCATACCAATTCCCATCAAAACTAACCAGGTTGACATTGTCGAAAACTTATCTTGAGTGGAGGCATATGAAAGTCCTAGGTGAGCTGGAGAACCTTCAGGTGCTCAAGTTGAAAGATAAAGCATTCAGTGGAAATACATGGGAAGTGACTGAGGGCGGTTTTCGCAGCCTTCAGTTTTTGTACCTCGAGCGCATGGATTTTGTCTTTTGGAGGGCCTCCGGACATAACTTCCCGAACCTTAGAAGCCTTGAGTTGAATACCTGCCAAGAATTACAGGAAATCCCATTTGGCTTCGCTGATATACCAGCTTTCAGGATACTGGATGTGCGCCACACTATAAACGCCTCACGTCATGCAAAAAAGATCTCGGAGGAAAAAAAAATCAGAGCTGCTGAATTCAGTCTCTCGATCTTCCCTTCTGCCTACGCAATATAGAGATCACAATACATTCTACTGGACCAGGTAACTATTATTAGTTTTCTTTATCATATAACATTTTGAATTGTTCATTATATAATTTTAATTAGTGTAAACATCTCTTGTTGTCTTGAGTTTAATATTAGGGACGCAAAATACTACAAAGAAATGTAAAAGTTTTGAAGCTATTCATTCCAACAATTTGTTTGATCACATATTGACTAATTTCGACTCTGATCTCTGCAGGGCTCATATCTTGCAATGCTGCTAGCTTAATTGGTGCAGACGATGCATGCATGTATCTCTAATATTCATGGCTTCGTTTTTAATTCAACAACTGCTTTATAAATTTCCAGCTTATTTCTTTTGAGGGTGTACGCCTGTTGTTGTTCGTGTTTTTCATTTTGTGATTGAGATTCCAAAAAGAACCTGCATTTTGTGAGCTTCATTGTAACCAATTTGACTTTTGTGTTTCCCTGAGTATTATCATTGTGTGCTTTTTCAGAGATCAATAATAAAATGTATTCGTACAAGGCTTGAACTATATATACAAGTATTTGTTAAGATAAGGATATATCTTAGCATATTCTATCCTTTTGGATATATTTTGTGAATTTATATATGTAGTCTCATAACATATTCTGATGGATCAAAGTTTCGGTTTCGAATTATACACTACAAGAAATGCGCGCATTTCCGACGGCCTCCGACGGAATCGGCCGTCGGAAATGCGCGAAAGACTTTTCCGACGGCACCTGACCGTCGGAAAAGGCCTTTTCCGACGGCAGGTGCCCGTCGGCTTCACCCATCGGAAAAGTACAATTTTTTTTTTTTATTAAATTCAAAAAAACTCACCGGCCGACGTCATTTCCGTCGGCCGGTGACTTTTCCGTCGGCCTAGTGCCGACGGAAAAGACGGTGGGACCGGCCGACGTCTTTTCCGTCGGCCGGTCCCTTTTCCGTCGGCCTAAATGGCCTTTTTTTTAATTTAATTAAAAAAAAAACCAAAAAAAAAATCTATAAATACCCCCCCCCCCCAAGTTTTTTATTCATCACACCTATCACTCTTCATTCTAAATATTTAAATCCTACTTTCTTCCAATATTTTTTTTTTTTGAAAAATTGTCATTTAATAAATGGCCGATAATCGAAAAAGAAATATTGATAAAGGAAAAGGAAAACAGAAATTATATATTTCCAATACAAATTTATCGAGATCCCTCTTCGATAAACTTTCGAGTAAGTTTAAATCTCGGCGTGGTAGCGATGCTGAAACAATTTGTCCCGACGAAGTTACCCAACAATTCGAGGAACCTCCGCCACAAACTCAGCATACTCCAGAATTCGACATTATAAATCGTTTTTTTGCTACCGTATTTGATGCGAATTACATACTACTTGGCGTACATATTGAATATTTGAAGAGACGATTACAAAGTGGTAACAAATACATTATTGAACTCGAGTACATTGGTATCAAGTGTTATCGTCCTCGTCATGGTTCGAATAGTCGTCTTCAACCACCTCGTACACGTCATCTGCCAATTGTCCTTCAATGTTAAAGTCGTTCAAATCTGCACACAAGTTTAGTCCAGGCGACTCATCATCTTTAAAGAGTTCTGTGGCTTCTTCTTCCTCTTGCATTGGCGACATATCGATTATGTTCCTTGCACGAATAGGGCAAACTGCCCACCATCCTCTCCTCCGCGCCACATGTTGTGCTGGATATGGAGTGTAGTACACTTGGAGCGCCTGATTTGCAAATATGAATGGTTCATTGGTAGTGAGAGCACACGTATGATTGATATCAACCATTCCGTACACCGGGTGTATTGTCGTACCACGACGGGTGATATCGTACCACACACATCTGAAAAATACAATTGATTGTACCCTATCATGTCTGCCGCACCAGAGAACCTCAATGATGTCATTTAATGTCCCGTAAAAATTTGTGCCCTCGACCCCATCACCGCTGCCCTTGACATAAACCCCACTACAATTTGTTTGTTTGCCCTCATTGAACACTTCTGTTCGAAATCTAAAACCATTCACTTTGTAACCTGCGTACCCTTTTATTAGTGTATTTGCCCATAAGGCGAGGGCGTACAAACGTTGGTCTACTTCGTACTTTCCAGAGCAAACAGTTTCTTTAAACCATGGCACGAACTCAGCTAGCCGCTTTCTTTGAATTTGTTGTTGAGTAAGACCGCCGCAAAACAAGTCCTCAAACAACCTATCAAACAGGTGAAACGTAAATCACGTCAACGTATTAAATAGATTCAAAAAGAGAGACAACTACAATATTAATTGTTATATACATACGTGAACCAACCGTCGACTTCTGGATAGTTCATCATCGTGTAAAGCTCAATTAGCCTCAGCTCCTCGGAAGTAAGACGCCGTTTGTTTTTATCTGGTTTTAGACCTTTCCCCCTTCGGTGGAAAATAGAAAGCTGCCCTGTAAAATCACCACATAATTCAGCCTCATTTCGACTGAGCTTGTTGTATCTCGTTTCAACACCTTTTTCGAAATAGCGCGAACACAACTCGGTGGTCTCGGACAATATATAAGGATTTGCAATGCATCCTTCAACGCGAGCTTTGTTCAACACAGATTTCTTCAACCCAAGCATTCGCCTATTAACAAACCAGTAATTCAGTAATAGTATCGGATAAATACATGACAAATAATGTTGGAAATACAAAACGGCTTACCTTTCAAATGGGTACATCCAACGATATTGAACCGGTCCACCAACTTTGGCTTCGTAGTGAAGATATATCGCCAAGTGTTCCATAGAATCAAAAAAGTCGGGGGGAAATATCGTCTCTAATTTGCAAATTGTTACCACAATAGATTCCTCCAATCTTGCCATGTACGAGGCTCTAATCTCTGTGGCGCACAATGCTCGGAAGAAGATACTAATCTCTACTAGGGCCCCCCATATCGGATCAGGCAGAAAATCACGAAATGCAATAGGTATTAACCTTTGCATAAATACGTGACAATCGTGAATCTTCATTCCAATCAACCTCAACTGTTGTCGTTGCACACAACGTTTAATATTTGAAGCATATACATCTGGAAATCGCAAAACAACCAACCACTGACACACTAGTTTCTTCTGAGGCCTATCAAGACAGTACTTGGCCTTTGGCTTGACGGTTCTACCATCAGCTCGATCGTGGACAAAATACTCTTCCCTAGTTGTCAACTCCGCTAAATCTCTCCTAGCTTTTACGTTGTCTTTTGTCTTACCCGGGTCGTCCATCACTGTGTTCTTGATGTTGTCGAAGAAATTCTTCTCGCAGTGCATCACGTCGAGATTGTGACGGATCATGTTTGTACTCCAATAGGGTAATTCCCAAAAGATGCTCTTGTACGACCAATTGTGCTCTTCCCCATATCCAACTATTTTTGGTGAGTCTGGATTCGTAGACCTTGGTGGCAGTTGTTCAACAATTGCTGCCATTTGAGCACCGGTCCTCCGTTGTGGAGGGCCATCGTATTCTGTGTTTCCATTGAACATCGAACCGTCATGGCGAAATTCATGGTCATTTGGCAAGAAACAACGATGACAACCCCACCAAGTAGGTTTCCCACCGTAATGTAACGGGAACGACTTTGTGTTCTCCATGCAATAGGGGCACGATAACTTCCCATGTGTGCTCCATTGTGACAACATCCCGTACGCTGGAAAATCACTAATAGTCCACATTAATGCAGCCCTCAACTGGAAATTCTGACTCCTGAATCTATCGTAAGCACGAACACCATCATGCCACAACCCCTTCAACTCGTCGATAAGGGGGCGAAGCATAACGTTAATGTTTTGTCTTGGGCTTCGCGGACCCGATATGATCAAGCTCAAGAAAATAAACTCATCTCTCATGCAAAGATCTGGAGGAAGGTTATAAGGAGTCACGAACACGGGCCAACATGAGTATTGGGATCCGAAGTTTCCAAACGGAGTGAAACCGTCTGTGCAAAGACCTAGACGAAACATTTCGTGGCTCGACAGAGAATTCAGGGTGTGTCCTGTCGAAATGTTTCCACGCTTCCCCTGATGCCGGGTGAATCATAACATCGTTTGAAGACCTACACTTTAAGTGACACGACATGTGCTCAGCAGTTGTTGGAGTCATGAACAGTCGTTTAAGCCGTGGGGCCAACGGGAAGTACCATAATTTTTTCTTTGCCACATCTTTTTTTCTTCCTACAGTTTCATACCTATTTTCCCCACATTTAGGACACACTTTGTAATCGGCAGATGCAAATTCCCCGTAGAACAAGAAACAATTGTTATCACAACATCGATTGTTTCGTATCCTAACCCCAAACCCTTCATTAACTTCTCGGTAGCATTCAGATCTGCGGGCAAATAATGGCTATCTTCTGGCCCCAAACACTCGCGTGATAATTTGTAAAACTTTGCACACTCAGCTCTGCTAGAGTTAAACTCTAGCTTGGTAGTAAAAAACTCAGACACCCACTCCAAAACAGACATGTTTTTCGGGTCGTGCAACTTAATCTCGGACCATTTCACCAATTCCAAAAATTGCTTTGCATCGGCGTTAGGCTCCTCGTCGCACTCGACATTTTGAAATTGGCATCGGAAAGTATCATCTAATAAAGCTCCAAAAGAATTGTCGTGTTGAACAGCTATCGGATCATTTCTAACTATGTGACTTGACGACGCACCTAGGAGGCTATTATACTCGTTGTAATTTTTCCCGTGAAACACCCATACACGATACCCCTCTACAAAACCCCAGCGATGCAGGTGAGCAGCTACTTCGTTAGCTTTCAAATATTTTCTATTGGTGCATTTTCTACAAGGACATTTTAGATTTCGACTATCTTCTAGATAACGTTCTTGAGATAACGCAAACTGCAAAAACTTGAATACACCTTCGGCAAATCTTTCTTTCACTCGACCCTTCTCGGCCAAACGATCGTACATCCAATTTCTATCTTCATTTGAATACATTGTTATCTATAAAATTAATAGTTTTTACCGTTATTAATACGACAAAATTACACTTCGAGTCTACAATTAAAAGAGATTGTAAGTATATATATAATTAAAACTGCGTATGTACCTCTTGTAGAAAACAATTAATCCGTCGAACACAACGCTGTAAAGAATCTCTAACACCCGCCTCGTTGCTATTCTTCAATTTGCAAACAAAAATAACTTAAGTTAATTATATTAACATATATATATAGCGTACATGTATAATAATAATAATACGTAAAATCATAATAAAATGCGAATACGAACCTTAATTTTTGAAAGGAGAAGATTGTGATTTGAATTTATAAACCTCTCTCGGACTATATTTATAGACAAAAAGTCTCGTAAAAGACCCTTTTTCCGACGGCACCATGCCGTCGGAAAAGACCATTTCCGACGGCACTGTGCCGTCGGAAAAGACCTTTTCCGACGGCATGGTGTCGTCGAAAATGAGCGTATCCGGAAGATTTTTGACGCGGATCGCTGACATGGCACCATTCCCCCTCCAAAATCTATAAATACCCCCAAATTTTACATCTAAAATTCATTCATTCATACCCAAACACTCAAATTATATCTCCCTAACTACATTTCTTCTCTCAATTCTTTCTTCAATTATTTTTCTTACTTATATTTTCTTTATATTTATTTTGTTTTCTTACACATATCGTATATTATTCTTAATACTTTCATAATAAACTATTTTTATTAATCTATATATATTACAAATTAGTTTATATTTATTTTTTTCGTACCAAATAATTCATTTTTTATAATTTATATATATTATTAATGTTTATATATATATATGTTTTAATTATAGCTTTTTCCGAAAATTCGGACAAAATTTGAGATGATAATTAACAAAAAATCGTTTTTCCCGTAATTTTTTTTTTAATATTTATGATTATTATTTCCGACGGCAATGAGCCGTCGAAAATATTTTTTAATTATATTTAAATATCATTTCCGACGGCCCTATGCCGTCAGAAATGATATTTAAATAATATTTAAATATTATTTCCGACGGTACTATGCCGTCGGAAATGATATTTTAATAATATTTTTTAAAATTATTAAATACGTATTCTTATATTTAATATGTATTTTTATAAAAATACGTATGAAATAATACGTATTTGTTTAAAAAATACGGTACAAAAAATGATTTTTTAATTAAAATAATTTTTCCGACGGTTTTTAAAATGCATTTCCGACGGCACTATGCCGTCGGAAATGAGGGCATTTCCGACGGCATAGCGCCGTCGGAAAATAGGTCTTTTCCGAAGGCATCGTACCGTCGGAAATGCCCGCCAGCTTTTCTGACGGCACGCTTCCGTCGGAAAAGACTTTTTCCGACGGCACTGTGCCGTCGGAAAAAGCTTTTCCTACGGAAGCTTTACCGTCGACCATTTCCGACGGACTAAACCGTCGGAAAAGACCATTTCTGACGGGAAATAGGCCTTTTCCGACGGGTTTTGGACCGTCGGAAATGCCCGTTTCTCTTGTAGTGATATTTCGATATATTAAATATTGGAAACTCATTTGATATTCGGCTACTCAAAGGAAAGAAACAAATTTTAAGAAATGATTAGATTTCGAATTTGTTCACCCATTTCGTTTCGAGCGGCTTACAAAACGAATGTTTTCGGCCGTTTCTTAAGAAATGGACCGAGTTTTTAAACCATGCATATTCTTTAAAAGTGGAAAATGATGAACTTTTATAAACTTAATTGGGGTATCATATTAGCTAGAGTATCTTATGTTATCCTTCTTTTGTTTGCAATCCAAAAACCCTATTTCCATGTCAATTATCGACTCCTCCCTTCACTCCTCTGCAAAGCATACCCCACAAGAATTCTATTAAGCTTTCATGATTTTATTTTTTGATTCAATTTCGAAAAAGACCTCATACCAATTGTGATATATCCAATCTTATAGATCTATTCTTTTATCTTTCCGATGTGGGACTCGTGTTTGCCCCAACAATCCTCCCCTAAAAAACAGACCACTATATTGTTCCTACATGCTTGCGCCTAACGTGATTGGGACTTCGTCTCCTTCTTTATTTTGCTACAGGGATAACTTTTTTGGCCCAAAATGTTTTTTCCTCCTTATCAAGGATCTCTGAGCCTCCAATTGGGAGATTTTACCCAAGAAATGGGTCCAAAAAATGGAAAGATCGGAACATGGGAATAGATCTGATAACCTGACGACGCACTACTCGCTCACTCTAGGAACACCCACACAAATTCAGAGCACTGACTCTGATACCAGTTGTTACGAATTGTGATCTGAAATTGTTGGATCGGGACTTGATGTTGGTCTAACACTGATCTGCTATCCCAATGTTATGCTAACACTAGACTCTCGATGTTATCTTAACATCCGTTTAACATCAGTTAACATTAGCAAAAATCTACTTGACATAGAATATAAAGCAGCGGATAAATAAAGAACACAAGTAGATGTAATTTTCAGAAGATTATATTTTAATATGATCTTCCGAGCTATAGGCGAAATAACTAAAAAGGTTTTAACAAAGATGTTTCTCTCAACTCTCAAGCTCACACTTTCAAGTTGATCGAACTCAACCAAGCATCTAAGGATGTAACTCCTCCCCAATATTATAGATCTACTCTTTTATCTTTCCAATGTGGGACTCGTGTTTGCCCCAACAATCCTCCCCTAAAAAACAGACCACTATATTGTTCCTACATGCATGCGCCTAACGTGATTGGGACTTCGTCTCCTTCTTTATTTTGCTCCAGGGATAATTGTTTTGGCCCAAAAAACTTTTTCCTCCTTATCAGGGATCTCTGAGCCTCCAATTGGGAGATTTTACCCAAGAAATGGGTCCAAAAAATGAAAGATCGGAACATGGGAATAGATCTGATAACCTGACGACGCACCACTCGCTCACTCTAGGAACACCCACACAAATTCAGAGCACTGACTCTGATACCAGTTATTACGAATTGTGATCTGAAATTGTTGGATCGGGACTTGATGTTGGTCTAACACTGATCTGCTATTCCAATGTTATGCTAACACTGGACTCTCGATGTTATCTTAATACCCGTTTAACATCAGTTAACATTAGCACAAATCTACTTGACATAGAATATAAAGCAGCGGATAAATAAAGAACACAAGTAGATATAATTTTCAGAAGATTATATTTTAATATGATCTTCTGAGCTATAAGCGAAATAACTAAAAAGGTTTTAACAAAGATGTTTCTCTCAACTCTCAAGCTCACACTTTCAAGTTGATCGAACTCAACCAAGCAACTAAGGATGTAACTCCTTACAAGTAAAGCTCCTTAACTCTAAAACTTAGACTTAATTTGCTAAACACAAACTTGGAAAAACAAAAAAAAAGACACTCGACTTAATAATTTCCTCACATGATATTTTCGCTCTTGTCTTCATGTCTTTTTCTTGATGCCCAACATGTCTATTTATAATGTAGTCTTCCTTGATGCCCAAGACATGTTGTGCACGTTTTTTGTTGCTATTAGATCTCCTTGTATTGCTCTAATTTTGTTCATGGCAAGTCTCCTTTAATAGGAAAATGTTTCCTTGTCCAACTTGAAGTCAATGGAAATGTTTCCTTCTTTAACTACAAGTCTTCTAAAGAAATAATCCTTCTCCATCTTGTAGTCTTCTATGGAAAGAATCCTACTGCAAGTAATCTTCTTTACTTCTTGCAAATCACACGCCTTGATCCTTCTTTAATTATGGAAAGTTCTTCATTGGAAACTTCTCATTGAATGGCAACTTCTTTTTAAGAAAATAGATCAATCATTGAAGTCTCTTGACCTGGAGCACATACAAATACCAACTACAATTCGTGGAACTAAGTTAGTAAGTGAATAAAGGCAAAACACATTTATAGCAATAATTCTGAATGTGCAGTGTTCCAGTGTTCATTGTTATCTTAACATTGCAGCTACAATGTTGATCTAACATTGACCAAACACTTAGCACTTTCAATCTCTCCCTTTTTGTCTTTCTTCACAAAACCAAACATATTCACAATTCATATTATGCACAGGGCTTCAGCCACACAACATCATTAATATCTTAAGCTACTCTCCTTTAATATGACACTATTAATCAAATAGCTTTAGGGAACACAAAGAGTTAAACATCACAATTATACGCATAGCTAAGAAAACATTAGCTATATTAGAATTACAGAACTAGTAGAATAGAAATGAAGATGAAATGGATTACTTATCCCTTTTTTGTGAGGAATGCAAAACCTTGACGAATCACTTCATAGGATAAAGTTCTATAACTCTTCTTTAGCATCTATTTCCATTTTTCTCTCTAAGAAATCTATCATCCACTATTTTTAAAATGCTCCATAGACACAGTTTTATCTCCCTTAAAAGGAAATTAAAGTTAGCCTCAATTGTAGATATTACCTCAATGTTACCTCTGATGTTGAGTCAACATTGTTCTCAGACGATGTTGTCGTAACATCTGGCTCAGACTCAGCATCATCAGACTACTCAGAACCTTGTTCCTTATCCTCTTGTTCTCAACTGTTTCATCATCACCATTCTTAGTTTCCTAATCCTTTTCCTCATAACCATATTTTTCTTCTTCACGACTTCATCTTCATTCTCAACCTTTTTGTCCTCCTTCTCTTTCTCATTCTCCTCATCACCATGCAATTAACCAGCATCATCAACATCTCTTTTTCTTTATAAGTACCAGTGGCAGAACACTGCTCCCCCTTAATGAAAGCTATCGATCTCAATGTTGGCATACCATTGATATCTATCAATGTTGTCATAACATCAGACTTCATCAATGTTAACTTAACATTGAATCCAGAATAACATTGACGTTTATCAATGTTGTCTTAACATTGAAACCAGAATGTACCTGCAAAAGAGTTTACAGAAACCAACGACACAACCACCATTATTCCCCACATTAGTCACTCCAGCAACTAAAATGTTTTCCCCCTTAATAAAATCATTCTTCTCTGTAAAATGTTCCTCAATCACTGTCTCCTCAACTGTGTTTGAAGTACCAACATCAACAACACCATGTTCCTCAGTTTTAACTTGTTTTGTCTCAGCAACAATGTCTGGAATGAGTGTTGTACCTACGAGAAAGAACTACAAGAGCAAGGGTGGGGTTATATCATTGATTCTCCATACCAAGGGCCACAATCAAGATAAGAGATACATGCCAAGGATTTCAAAATCAATGGCAAGTGAAAGTTCATAGTATTTCAGAGAATTGGGCACAAAGAGATTAAAGATTCAGAATCACAAGCAAAAAGAAGTAATGAGCGGTATTTTAAAATAAATCATGCATAATCACCGCCTGTTGAGACAACAAGTGACACCATGTTTACTTCACAAGTGATCAGAGCAGT
Source organism: Linaria vulgaris (assembly GCA_948329865.1). Taxonomy (NCBI): domain Eukaryota; kingdom Viridiplantae; phylum Streptophyta; class Magnoliopsida; order Lamiales; family Plantaginaceae; genus Linaria; species Linaria vulgaris. The sequence goes on along the minus strand of OX415249.1, from coordinate 4,030,439 downwards.
TCATAAAAAACTTATAAGTCACAATTTTAAACTTGGATGTTGAGACAACATGCTTACAGACTGATGTTGACACAACATTTACACGTGTTCTGAATCAACATTGGTTCTTGTGAATATGGAGGTATTGAGCTTACCCTCAAGATATTTTCAGATAAAAGCATCAGCTAGATCTGAAAACACATATCTGAAACCTAAGACATATTAGCAAGTTAATACCACAGATATATCAGACATGTACATGGAAATGAGAGTTAGTTAACAGAAAATCCAACATTTTGGGTATGAAGTAAATTAAAGGATTTAAACTACTTCCAAGTTATAATAAGAGATAACATAGTGTATCACTGCAGCTGAATCACCCAAAATATATGCCTTGACATGAGAACATAACTATTTCTCCCCCTTAAGCCAAACTTACACAAACACATCATGAAAAAAAAAGAATGAATGCAGGCCTAAATGAAAAGAAGAATGTTAAGTCAACATTGGAAGATGGTACACACTTGTGAAACACTTTTCAAACCAACAACAGTTCATATCAACACTAATCTTTATTATTTTTGCTAACTCTTATGTAACAAAAACTGAAGGTTGTAAAAAAGGATAATGACGCAACTGAATAAGGGCAACATAAGACTCCACACACCCCAGTAACACCATTATCAGCAACATATTAGGCAAGTACAAAGCACTTGAATGGCGGCAATACATTTTATTATATACCCCAACACCCCAATTCCTCATGTATACTTGTTTACCAACCTACATTCAAGAGATAACACCAAGTGATCAGTGCTACTAAATGTAAGGCAATCGAAACCCCAAACATCCCAGTAGTAAGGATCATCATCATGTGCTACTTGGCCAAAAATAACAGAAACATGTAAATAAGCACAGCTGAATATCACTGAAGCTATGAACATCATGAACCCCAGCTTCTCCACACGTCCTATATTAACCTTAACATGGATAAGTCACAACTGAATAACAACAAAGCAGTGAACTTTGTGCACCCTAGCTTCTCTTAATGTTAGGTTAACAACCTCAGACCAACATTAGAGTTTTATTTTTCAAAACAGAGATGTGAATATGTCAACCATAAAGTTTAGCCAATCATGGAGTTTAACCACACAAACTAATTATGACAGAACATTCATGAAGACAAACAAGAACAATAACATAAATTAAACAGAAAAATCCTAATGCAATCCTATACACCATAAACAGACTACGGTGTTAGCTACTGGTGTTATGGCAACATCAGAATGCAACAATGAATCATAGAACATTCAAGCCGAGAGTCTTCGTTAAATTGAACAATCTCTCGCTATCTAATGACATATTAAACAAATCAGCTAACTGATTGTTGGTCTCTAAGTGATCAATGTTTATAACCTTGTCATCTACCAGATTTCTCAAGAAATGATGCATAAAAAATATATGCTTTGTTCTAGAATGATGCACCAGATTTCTTGATATGTTAATGACACTAAGGTTATCGCTAAACAACAGCAAGGTGTCACTTTTTTATCCATAGTCATGCAACATGTGTTTAAGCCATATAAGCTGGGTAACACAGCTGCAACCTGCATTATATTCAACAATTGATAGTGACATACAATTATGTTTCTTGCTATAACAAATATTATATTCCAAATTAAAACAACCCCCACATGTAGATATTATATCAAATAAATCTCCGGCCCAGTGAGAATCAAAACCAACAAGGTTTGTATTTGTATCATGTGTATACTAAATGCCTAGGTCTACAGTACCATGTATATATTTTAGTATTTGCTTCACAGCAATTAAGTGAAAGGTTTAGGTTCAACGTAATACCTGGCACAAACACAGACACAAACCGAGTTCATAATATATGGGCGAGTGATGGATAGATATAGCAAGCATGTGTCTCGTTTTCGAATCACCAAAGTAGAAGACATTTAAGTCTTGCTCGATTTTGACTCCTCCAAACTAATCATGCACATCCCATCCTTTTTTTGCTTCACTTTCAAACCCAAGAAGAAATCAAGTTCATCAATCATGCTCATCACTAATGTACATGTGAAAGCCTCACCAAACTTGTCTAAAGTAGACTTGTTAGTATAAACAAAGACAATGTCATCAGCAAATCTTTGAGCTAAGCAATTATCAGAATATGTGGCAGACATGCAAACACTCAACATTATCATATCCCCATAGGTTACCCTTTTCTTGTTGCGTGTTTTGATGTCATTATGATTTGAACCATAACCTCAGATGTAGGATGATTCCTCTAAATCCTATCAGTTGTATCCCTCCAAACATCTTGAACTTCAACCTTTTCATTATATAGGTTTGGCTGCTCGAATGTTGTGTCAACATTAGGATTGTTCGATGTTGGCATAACATCAGCTTCTGGTTCATGTTCATGTTCAGGTTCTGGATCTTCAGGTGATGTTGGAATAACATTGTTTGGAGTCAATGTTGGTGCAACATCCGAATCCAGTAGACTTAACACATCAGCCTCTAACTCACCTGTAACAGTTGGTAAATCATCAAAAACCACACTTACAAATTCTTGAACAATATTCAATTTTGTATCAAACATTCTAACAGCAGTATTGATCCAAATATAGCCATCAAAGATGCATGCTTCACTTTTTGGATCATATTTGCTCAAAATATCTTCATCATTTATAAAATAGCAAACACATCCAAATTCATGAAAGCGGGCAAGATTAGGTTTCTTCTTTTTCAACATCTCTTAAGGAGTCATGTGTACAGAGAATATGTGAATATTTCTATTAAACACACATAAGTCATAGAATGACCTATTTTCAAATTCTCTATCATGATTTGACCAAAGATTATCAACAGAAGCACCATGTAAGTTATCAATACTAGCATGTAATGTTCTAAAGGTATAAAGAGCTTCTGATTTTTCTTTAAAAGATTTGATCACAGTATATCCAAAAAAAGCATTCATAATCACACAATCATATTGCTTACCCCCAACTCTACTTACTTCAGTAAGACCCAAGAGATCCATAGGAATTTGTATAAAATAATTAGAGGTACTAGTAACCTGTTCATCCACTTGGATTGGATTATGCGAAGCTTTGGTCACCTTACCTATCGAGCAATCATAACAGACCATCTTACCAGAACCCGGGAGATTGTGAATGGCTCTCACTGTTTCAAGAAAGTCTTGCTCGTCCACGGGTTTCCCGGCAACAAATAATTGGTCCGAGAGTAATTTCGCTTCTTCAATGTATGACAGACAAGAACGGTTACCTTGTGAAATTTTTTGAAGTTGACGTTTAAGGAGCGCGATGTGTGATCGAGATGTGGATGAGCACTGCGCCTGTAGAGATTCCCAAACTTGTTCGATGTTTCAAGATTTCAAACATTGGGCGCTAACTTTTCAGAGATTAAAGCATACAACCAACAAAGTATGCTATTGTCCTTCTTGGACCATGTTACAAATTCTGGATTCGATTCTCCAGATGGAAGTAATTTAGCCGGGCTAGTGTGGAACCATCCACCATACCAGCCATATCGTGGCTTTTTAAGAAGGCCAAGAACTGGATCTACCATGTAAGGTAATTGGTGCCATCTAGCTTGGAAAATGGTGGAGCATTCTGTAGTGAAGTGGCCATGGAAATGTGCGGAAGCTGTGATATAAGGATCAGAATGAGGCGTTAGCCTTTGACAACTGATACCATGTAAAATATATTAAATATCAGAAGTATTGTAAAGCCAACTTACATTTCACTATACATTACAATGGTTTAAATAATAAACCTTTAAATAATAGGAAATGGATCAAAATTATTGTAAAGCCAACTTACATTTCACTATACATTACAATGATTTAAATAATAAACCTTTACATAATAGAAAAGGAAAGCATATCAATTATGCTTTGACAATGAAGTAATTCCTTTATAATCATTGGAGAAAATCATGATAACACGATAGCAGGACTAATTGAATCAGTGAACAAATTATAGCCATATATTCATTTATCAGTCTCATTTATTGTCTTAACAATCATAAGGTAAGGTGCCTGTGAGACTGTTGGACTAAGATCTAATGAGAAATGTTAAGTTGCGAAGATTCGGAGCTACGGTTACATCAAATATGACGTACGAGAAGTTTTAAGGATAGTTGAATATGGTATCATAGCCAGATTAATGAGAGGTCCAATGACAACCATTTCTCAAAGTATGTATAAAAAAATAAAATGCATGGTTTCTCTATTAGTTTGAGATTTTAGATTGACAACACATCAATACCTGTAATTTGGTTATACTTCAGGTCTATTTTCTCCAACGAAGAAAAATTGCCAATATCTGATGTTATTTCCCCCCTCAAGAAAATTGTACTGCAAATACAAAATCTTTAACTTTGAGCTGTGATCACCTACCATTGGCGGAATGCTTCCAGAAAAATTGTTATTGTTTATATATGTGCGTTCGAGCTCTGGTAATATCATTAACCACCACGGTATTTGTCTTGTAAAGGAGTTAAATCACACATTTATCCTTCACAAACTGCGCAAATGGGAGAGTTCATAAGGTATGGCTCCTATGAAACTGTTGGAGCTGAGATCTAATGAAGTGAGAAATGTTAAGTTGCCATGATTCGGAGAAACGGTTCCTTTGAATCAAAAACCGAAAAAGTCTAGTGATGTTACTCTCTGAGGATTTGTGGTGTTAGAAGTGTTTGTGGTCCAGTTTTTGGACAAGAACTGTAAAGGGTTTGAGGTAATTTTAGCTCTGAATGCAAAAAAGTGAATCTTGATCCTGCAGATCTGTGGTGGAGTTTGTATTGGCGGTGATTTCTTTATACAAATCATTGCATGATTAGGCTGAACATGGCCATGTGATGAGCAGTGCATTTGTTTAAAAAGGAAATGGGTTGAGATCCATTATAGCATTATTTTAACACCCTTTTAGTTTCGAATTGAGGCTATAAATAGCAGGCTTCCCACGGCATCTCTCTTCATCCCATTCTACATCTTCCTTTCTCTTATATAATTAAACAATAATTAATATATAAAGAGTGGTTAAGGGTGTTGTTAGCGTGAGGTAAAAATAGAGAGTTTGTGCGACTTTACTACGGTAAAAGTCGAAGAGTTGTAATTCCTATTTTACACTCATAGTGAAGTTCTTCTACCTTGCCCGTGGGTTTTCACCCTAAAGTAATTTGGGGTTTTCCACGTAAAATCTGTGAGTCATTTATTTTTCCATCTTTAAATTGTTGCTGTGTTTTACGCTCTATCCGAAGGGTCCACTTTACAACAAGTGGTATAAGTGCCTCGGTTCATATCCGGGGTCTCGGTAATATCTGTGGGTGTCGTGCTGAAATTATTTTTTAGTGACGGTGGTACGTGATAGAAGCAATGACGGTGAAATTCGAGATTGAGAAATTCAACGGGAGTAATTTCTGGTTGTGGAAGCTGAAGATCAAAGCCATATTGTGGAAAGATGGGTGTCTCCCATCGATCGGCGACAGGCCGGTAGAAATCACAGATGATACGAAGTGGAACGAGATAGACGGCAATGCTATCGCAAATATTCACCTGGCGTTAGGTGGTGGCGTGTTGTCAAACGTTGAGGAGAAGAGGACAGCTAAGTAGATCTGAGACCATCTCAACAAGCTGTATGAGGCGAAGTCCCTACACAACAAAATTTTCCTTAAACGGAAATTGTACACACTGAGGATGGCGGAATCAACCCGGGTAACTGAGCACCTCAATGTTTTAAATACTTTATTTTCTCAATTGACGTCGTTGAGCCATAAAATAGAAGTGGTTGAACGTGCTGAAATTTTGCTGCAAAGTCTACCAGATTCGTATGACTAGCGTGTCATCAACTTAATAAATAATGTCCTCACGGATTATTTGGTCTTCGATGAAGTTGCAGTCGTTATTCTGGAAGAAGAGAGTCGGCGCAAGAATAGAAAAGACTAGGAGGCAAGTTCGCAACAAGCAGGTGCCTTGTCGGTGACAAGAAGGAGAACGACGGAGCACGGTGCAAGTGGGAGTAAGAAACAGGTGAGATCCAAGTCAAGGACCAAGAGCAATTGTTGGCACTGTGGCAAGAAATGTCACTTGAAGAAGGACTGTTGGAATCTTAAGGATTCGAACAAGAAGAGTTATGATCCTCAGGGGAATGCTGCTAGCACTTCAGATGATGGTGATGTACTATGCTGTGAAGCAGCAACAACTATTCGAGGTATGCGTGGCTTCGATGATGTATGGCTTATTGATTCAGGAGCCAGTTTTCATATGACTCCCCGGATAGAGTGGTTTCATGAGTATACACCGATCGCTAGAGGATCTGTGTATAGCTGTAAAAATGAACCTTTGAAAGTTGTTGCCATTTGTACGATCAAGCTGGAGATGCATGACGGGATTGTTCGGACCATCCGCGATGTCCGACACGTGGAGGGATTATGCAAGAATTTGTTGTCTTATGGACAACTGGATGATCGTGGTTGTGAGATTGGGTCGCGAAACAAGATCATGAAAGTTAAAAGGGGTGCGCTTGTACTTATGAGGGCGGACAAGATTGCCGGAAACTTATACATGTTACAGGGGAGGGCTCTGCAGGTGGGTGAAGTGTCAGTGGATTCATCTGAGTCGATTGAGAAATCATCAATGATTTGGCATCAGCGGCTCGGGCATATGTCGGAACAAGGCATGAAGGTTCTTGCAGAGAAGAAACTACTTCCGGGCCTCACAAAGGTGTCTTTAGCTTTTTGTGAGCATTGTGTTGTTGGCAAGCAACATCGTATAAAGTTTCGTAGTTCAGATTCTAGAAGTAAAGTCATTCTAGAATTGATTCACTCTGACGTGTGGCAAGCACCAGTACTATCCTTGGGAGGTGCAAAGTATTTTGTGTCTTTTAAAGATGATTATTCTAGGAGATGTTGGGTGTACATGATCAAGAGTAAGGCAGAGGTGTTCTCGATGTTCAAGACGTACAAAGCGCTGGTGGAACTTGAATCTGGAAATATTATCAAGTGCCTGAGATCTGACAATGGAGGGGAATATACTAGCAAGGAGTTTGAAGAGGCAGTTTACTATGGCGTACACTCCGCAAAAGAATGGGGTGGCAGAGCGGATGAACATGACATTGTTGGATAAAACAAGAGCCATGATGCAGGCTGCAGTCTTAGAAAAGTCGTTCTGGGCGGAAGCAGTCAATACTGCCTGTTATGTGGTGAACCGATCTCCGTCAACAGCACTGGGGCTAAAAACACCGATGGAGGTGTGGACAGGTAAACAAGTTGATTATTCTAATCTCCATGTATTTGGAAGTCCCGCTTATGTTATGTTCAATACTCAAGAGAAAACAAAGCTGGACCCAAAATCCAAGAAAGTGTTTGTTCTTAGGGTATAAAGGAGTGAAGGGGTATCGCTTGTGGGACCCCATTGCCCACAAGATCATTGTAAGCAGGGATGTTATCTTCACGGGAGATAAGAAAGGAAATGATAGCAGTATATAGGAAGATCCAGAAACTACGACAGTAGTAGTCGAGAAGGATGCTGAGCAGGATGGCCCTATTGAACCAGAGCATGAACATGAGGAGACAACGAAGTCAAGAGTCTCGAGGATACGTCGATCGACACGTATCAAGAGACCATCAGGCTGGCACTCAGACTTTCCAATGGAGAACAATGTTCCGTACTGTCTTTTAACTGAGGACGGGGAGCCATCAACTCTCCGGGAAGCAATGAGTAGTTCAGATACAGCTCAGTGGATGGCAGCAATGCATGAGGAAATTGAAGCACTCCATAAGAATAAGACATGTGAACTTATGTCTCTACCACGAGGGAGGACACCCATTGGCAACAAATGGGTATACAAAATCAAACGTAACAATGATGACCAAGTGGAGAGGTATCGTGCACGATTGGTGGTGAAAGGATATGCTCAGAATGAGGGGATTGATTTCAACGAAATATTTTCCCCGGTGGTCCGATTGACAATTGTGCGGGTGGTTCTTGTGATGTGTGCTACATTTGATCTACATCTTGAACAGTTAGATGTAAAGACGGCTTTTCTTCATGGTGATCTTGAAGAAGATATTTATATGCTCCAACCGGAAGGATTTATTGAAGAAGGAAAAGAGAACTTAGTTTGCAGTTGACCAAATCTTTGTGCGGTCTCAAACAGGCGCCAAGGTGTTGGTACAAAAGATTTGATTCATTCATAATGAGCCTTGGTTACAACATGCCGAATGCAGATCCTTGTGCATATTTCAAGAGATCTGGTGATGACTTTGTTATTTTGTTGTTGTATGTGGATGACATGTTGGTTTCAGGCCCCAACAAAACTCGTATTGAAGAACTGAAGGCTGAACTGGCTAGGGAATTGGAAATGAAGGACTAAGGACCAGCAAACAAGATTATAGGGATGCAAATCCACTGAGACAGAAATAGCAGGAAGATTTGACTTTCTCAGAGGAACTATCTTTTGAAGATTTTTCTACGGTACAGTATGCAAAATTGTAAGCCAATCTCTACCCCTCTTCCTGTTAATTTCCAGTTATTCTCAAGTATGTGTCCTAGCAGTGAAGAAGAGAGGAAGGAGATGTCTCGAGTACCGTATGCATCAGTAGTGGGAAGTCTAATGTTTGCTATGATCTATACTAGACTAGACATTGCACATGCAGTGAGAGTGGTTAGTCGATACATGGCGGATCCGGGAAGAGAGCATTGGAGTACATTAAAGAGAGTTCTGAGATACATTCAGGGAACCTTAGATGTTGCATTATGTTACAGAGGATCAGATTTTAAAGTCAGGGGCTGTGTTGATTCTGATTATGCAGGTGATCTTGACAAAAGCAAGTCCACGACAGGATATGCGTTTACTCGCTGGAGGTGCAGTGAGTTAGGTTTCGAAGTTACAGTCAGTTGTTGCAACATCAACAACAAAGGCTGAGTACGTGGCAGCTACGTAGGCCAGTAAAGAGGCGATTTGGCTTAAAATGGTTCTGGAGGAACTCGGCCACAAACTAGAGAGTATTTCTCTATTCTGTGACAGTCAGAGTGCGTTGCATCTTGCAAGGAATCCAGCGTTTCATTCCAAGACAAAGCATATTCGGGTGCAATATCACTTTGTTCGTGAGAAAGTCGAGGAGGGTACTGTGGATATGCAGAAGATTCACACTAAAGATAACATAGCTGATTTTATGACGAAGAGTGTTATTGCTGACAAGTTTGTTCAATGTCGGTCCTCGTGTAGTCTGGTAAAAACGTAAGCAACATGAAGGGCGAGGTAGAAAGAATTGTGTGAAGATCTGATTAGTCTTAATCAAATCTTCAAGTGGGAGATTATTGGCGGTGAATTCTTTATACAAATCATTGCATGATTAGGCTGAACATGGCCATGTGATGAGCGGTGCATTTGTTTAAGAAGGAAATAGGTTGAGATCCAATCTAGCATTATTTTAACACCCTTTTAGTTTGGAATTGAGGCTATAAATAGCAGGCTTCCCACGACATTTCTCTTCATCCCATTCTACATATTTCTTTCTCTTATATAATTAAACAATAATTAATATATTAAGAGTTGTTAAGAGTGTTGTTAGTGTGAGGTAAAAATAGAGAGTTTGTGCGACTTTACTACGGTAAAAGTCCGAGAGTTGTAATTCCTATTTTACACTCATAGTGAAGTTCTTCTACCTTGTCCGTGGTTTTTCACCCTAAAGTAATTTGGGGTTTTCCACGTAAAATTTGTGAGTCGTTTATTTTTCCATCTTTTAATTATTGATGTGTTTTACGCTCTATCCAAAGGGTCCACTTTACAACAATTTGATATTGCTATGATGTAGTATCATTAATGTTGCAGATGAATAATACAAGTATGGAGTAGAAATAACATTTAGCCATAACTTCAGTGACTGCTAAAGGCTAAAGCCTAACGGTGTATCAGAAACTTACAATGCATGAGACAAAAAAGTTAATGATCATGACATCTATGTATGTATAGTTAAAGTATATCTAAAGATTAGCTTCAATAATTGATAATCCACATGATCTGCAAGTACAATAAAAAGAATTACTTAATTATAATGCAAGACTATTACAAAATATAAAATAGTGAGAATTATTGGCGCGAACATGCCGTGTGTAATATACTCAACTAGATAATTAGAATATATTATGCAGGCAAGATAAGCAATAGGGGTGCTTTTGTATTATTATTATTATTACTATTATTATTATTATTATTATTATTATTATTATTATTATTATTATTATTATTATTATTATTGTTTCTTTCCACGCTTTCTATCCTTTGAGTTGGTTTAAGATACACTGAAGTACTGTAGATATTTGAGCTCCAAAAAAAGATCCGAGGTTTCAAAGATAGGTACACTGATGACTGAGCAGTGTCAACGGAAATGGGATGATACACACATATCTTGCGCTAGCAAAAGAGGAGAACGAGCGAGGGCTCCATTGAAAGTGCTCAATCTTTTGCTTGGAGGGCTTTCGAAGAGACGTAATAATTTTTACTTTTAAGGCGCTTTTCTGATTATACAAGTTTCAAGAGAGGGGTGAATGATTGTGTAGGCCTAAACTTCACTCTTGTGGTGATGGATAAATGATTGAAGGCCTCCAGTGAAATGATTAATAAAACTTAAGGTTTTACTATAATTTTATAAAAGTAATAATCAAGCTCAATATAAACTTCAATGCATTGTTTCTTTATTCGTATCACCTTGCTCGTGTATGGGTAAGAATACGAATCCATTCGATTTCTAGAAAGGATTACTGATCCTTGACCTTTTCAATGAATCCTTCATCGGGGGGCAGGGGTGGTGAACGTTTTTTTATAATCTTTTCTAGCTCACAATATCCCTTATGCTAAACATTCCATGCCAAAACAACGACACACATTCTATACGCAATGAACACCAGAAAATGATACAGATATGTGTCAAAGTCTCAAAGATTTGTATTGAAGTTTTAATACCTCTTTGTGAAGAGAATACTCTGTATTTATAACCACTACATCCTTAATTACAGCACATTAATTAAGAACCTACATCCTATGAAATCCCTAACATACAATCTATTAATCCCTTATTGACAGCCTATAATTAGATAATTATGTAAGTAAGGAAAATATGTAATTACAAACAAATCAGGAAGATAGCAAAGTAAATCTGTCAGCCTAAAACTCCGTTAACAATATGTAGAGTATAATATGAAGCCAAGAAGCTAGTTTGCTATTCAAACATTCTGTCAATATATTTCTGGAATATAAACTCCAGCATACTCTTTTCTTTGTTTGATTTACATTCCTGTTTACATATACATGAACCAATACAATTTCCACAAATCATTTACTCTTCGAGAAATCCTTCGTCAGTACTTGTGCATGGCTGATTTATCGATCTTTCGAACCTTGCTTCCAAAGGAGCAAGTCAGAAATATTGAGGTCTCGAGGAACTTACTTTTGATCTTTTCTAGCTTACTCACAATTTCCCTTATGTTCATTCTCTCTGAGGGAGATATTGCTAAACATTCCTTGGCCAACACCAAAATTGACGAGACACATTGTTCCTTGGCAAAGAAATCCTCATCTTCTCTGCCAAGTAAGTTGCTGTCAACAACTTCAACAATCATATTTTGATGTAAAGATTGGCTCACCCAACTCTCCAAGTTCGTTTCCTCATCAAACATTTCATCTGTTGGCCTTTTCGTTGTAATCATTTCAAGAAGCATTATACCGAAGCTGTAGACATCACCACTGGTAGATACTAAGCCTTGAGTTCCATATTCTACAATAACAGAGTTAGTCGAGAAAAACGAGCGTGATCAAATCAGAACTTAAACGGAGATTATGGAAAGCTGATTATTTTGACATGAGAACTATTACCTGGTGCCATATATCCAATTGTCGCGAGGGTTCTTGTTTGAGCCATTAACTCACCTTCGTCAAAGAGTTTGGAAATACCAAAATCACTGACACGAGCACTCATATCTTTATCTAACAACACATTACTCGGCTTCAGATCACAATGAACAATAGGAAAAGTGTGGCCAAAGTGAAGATATTCTATGGCTAAGGCAACATCTATTGCTATATCGAGTCTTTGTAGCATATCCATGTGATGTTTGTTTGAGTGTAACCATAACTCCAGGCTCCCATTCGGCATGTACTCCAAGACCAAAGCTTTGAAATCTTCATTACTACAACAACCAATGGTTTTAACCAAGTTCCTGTGGCGAATGTTTCTTAGCACTTCGACTTCGGTATTAAAACTCTTGTTTACTCTTTCTGACCTCATGTTGAAAACTTTTACAGCAACTGTCAATCCATTAGATAATGTTCCTTTGAATACTGAACCAAAACTTCCATTTCCAAGTGCATTACTGTCACTGAAGTTTTCTGTTGCCCGTAGAAGCTCAAAATAAGAACATCCACTCCACGAATGAAGTAATGCAACTTCACCTTTGTGTACCCCGGGACTCAGTTTTCTTCTTCTCATTAGCAGAACTAACAAAAGGACCACGATGACAGCTGCCACACAAGAGGGTATAATATATTTCCAGAGTGAGCGAACATGCTTCAAACTTGTTTTGTCACACGGTGGAACTTGCAGATTGGGTGCACCACAAAGACCAAGATTCTTGAGAAACGATTGTGCTGTGAAGTTGGAAAAATTTCCTCCTGTGGGAATAGGTCCTTCCAGTCTGTTGTAAGACACATTAAAGTACTGCAGATAGTTGAGCCCTTCTAAAGACTTTGGTATAACTCCAGAAAAGTTATTAGATGAAAGATCCAAGGTTTCCAAGCCTTTCATGTTCCCAAGAGACAGAGGAATAGATCCTCGAAACGTGTTGTGCGCCAAAGATAAGTAAATTAATGACTGTGCAGCATCAATGGAACCCGGGACCTCACCAGAGAACTGATTCCATGATAAGCCTAGTTGCGTGATAGCTTTTAAGTTTCGAATCTCAGGTGAAAGAATGCCATTTAACATGTTTGACGACAAATTTAGGTTCAAGAGGCCATCGAGGGTCCATAAATTAGAGGGTATGAAAGATTCTAAACTGTTGGTGTCTAAGTAAAGTCCTCTTAATGATTTGAGTTCACCAAAGCATGCAGGAATTGATCCACGGAGCATATTGTTACTCAAATGTAATTCCCCCAAACGTACTAGTTGGCAAAGATCATTGGGAATGTATCCTTCGAGCTTATTATGCTCAAGATAGATACGTACAAGGTTCCTTAGTTTCCCTACTGTTCCTGGGATTTGTCCTGTCAACATATTATCATTGACATATAAATCCCTCAGATTGACCAACTTTCCAATTTCAATCGGAATAGGCCCTCTAATTCTACAACTAGATGCTCTGAAGACCTGTAGAGAATTAGAGAAATTTCCAATTGAAGCTGGGAGCATAACGTCTAGCTGATTTCCTGACAATTCTACGTACTCCAAATTTTGGCAACTTGTTAAAGAAGCCAAAAAACTTCGATTCCCAGTTAACTTATTCCACATAAGCGAAAGGGCCCGTAAAAGTCTTAAGTTACCGAGGTCCGGTATTGAGCCTGTAAAATAGTTGTAGCTCATTTCCAACCTCATAAGCTTAGAAGCATTGGCTATGGAACTTGGAATTACTCCACTGAGTTTGTTTCCGTACATATAAAGCCCCGTAAGATTTGGAAGTGAGACCCCGATGGTTGAAGGAAGTTGTCCAGTGAAGTGATTGACTGAAAGCTCCAGCGTATTCAGTGTTGATATGTTGAAGAGGGCAGGTGGGATGGGGCCTGATAAGCCATTGGCATGAACGCTAATGTCCTCAAGATTAATAAGATTGCCAAGCTCGGATGGTAACTTACCTGTTAACATTCAAGGACTTTCATGTTATCGCATTGAGTATTCAAAGATTCCAATGCTTTTATCAAGTAAAAATTATTTCTGTCAGCTCACACTGCCTAGGAACTACGAAAAAGTTCTTGTATTCGTGCTAGTAATGATGTTACCTGTGAATTTGTTGAAACTTAAATCGAGTAGCTTCAACCTTGTCAAATTCCCAAACTCCTTTGGTATGCCACCTGTAAACCGGTTATTCGACACTGATATCATATAAAGACTTCTGCATCCTATTAGTTTTTCCAGGATTTGGCCAGTTAGGTTATTGGAAGCAAGATCCAGAACTTCAAGGTTTGGAAGATTATTATACACTCCAGCTGGAAGATTTCCTGATAGACTGTTGTTGAAGAAAGTGATCTGTCTCAAAGTCGACATGTTGAATATAAACGATGGAATCTGACCAGTTAGAGAGGCATCTCCAATGTCCAGTGCCTCTAAACGGGATAGATTCTGAAGATCTGATGGAATTCCTCCTGAAAAAGGGTATCACGTTCATCAATGATCTCCATTTTTGCTATCTTCTACCTGTTAGACATTGTTATAAACTTGCACATGACGACTTCCTCTCAAATAAACTTGTTTTTCATTCACAGCTTTCTTTTTTGAGCCAATAGAAAAAAAAAATCTTCTGTTTTTATGATACAGGCACAGAACGTGGACAAACGAAGGAGTTTCTGGTCAAAGTAAATTATCTTGAATGACTTGTTGTATTCATCATGAAACCATTACAGATCTAGAATTGAATCCTGTCCATGACTCTCTCATTGATACCACATGTACTTTCCTTGACATTTCTCGCCTCCTTTTCAGATCACGTGGGAGTTTTTTTGGCTGTTACATATAATACAGGTTTTCTCCTCAAACCCCTTCATTTCTTTTAACGAGTCAAAAATAAAGCTTAGTCAAAAAAAAATGAAGGGGTTAACATAGAACGTAGGCATTAACATTAACATCACAACTTTTTCGTTCATTCATCTCAGCTTAGTCAAAAAAAGAAACAGACACATACCATGAAAGTCGTTTACCCCTAAATACAACTCACGAAGCTTCGTCAACCTGCCAAATGTACTTGGTATGCTTCCACTGAAATGATTAAAGGACAGCGACACATCCCGAAGCTCTCTGCACTTGTAGATATTGGATGGGATCCTCCCGTCGAGTTGATTCCTTGAGATTAATAGTCCATGGAGTTTCTGGAGATTATCGCACATGTCGTTTGGGAGACTACCCAACAGATTGTTAGAAGTAAAATCAATTTCTTCAAGGGAAGACATGTTGAAGATAGACCGCGGTATAGAGCCTGTGATCTCGTTATTCGACAGGTCTAACATCTGCAAGGACGAAAGATTTCCAATCTCTTCTGGAAGTTTCCCGCCAAGAAAATTGCGCTGCAAATCTAGTATTTTTAGCTTTGAGCTCCCACCTATGGAAGGCGGAATGCTTCCAGAGAAGTTGTTATCGTTCATAAGAACGCTTTCCAGCTCCGGTAACGTCCCTAACCATGACGGAATTTCACCAGTAAAGGAGTTGAATCCCACATTTATAACTCTCAACCGGCGCAAACGGGAGAGTTCATAAGGTATGTTGCCTGTGAGACTGTTGGAATTGAGATCCAATGAAGTGAGAAATGTAAAGTTGCCAAGACTTGGATCAATGGTTCCTTCGAATTCGAAATTCGAAAAGTTTAAGGACGTTACTCTCCGAGAATTTGTTGTGTTGCTGCAATAAACACCAATCCAGTTGCAAATGGAAGTGTTTGTGGTCCAGTTTTTGGACAGGATCTGTAAAGGGTCTGAGGTAATTTTAGCTCTGAATGCAAAAAGTGAGTCTCGATCTTGATTGGTGGTGGAATTTGATATAGCTGAGGATTTTGTAATAATAATGTTATAGCAGATGATGAATACTAATAAAAGTATGGAGAAGGAAGAACATTTATCCATTGTTTATCAGAAACTTACACAATGCATTGCATGATACAGAAGTTTATGGTCATGGTATATATATAGTATGGTGATGTATATTTAAAGATTAGCTTCAACAATTAGTAATTGACATGAGCTGAGATTACAAATTATTATATAAAACAGTGGGAGTTGTTGGTGCGAAGTGAGAACACACGGTGTGATCATGATCACGTGATATTTATATATGAATATAGCTAGTATATTTGAAAAGTAACTTTAATAATTAATAATTCACACGAGTTGTAATAACAAATTATTATTAAATTATAAAGAAGATTAGAATATATAAAACAGTAGTGGAGTTGTTGGTGAGAAGTGAGAACATGCATGCCGTGTGTAGTATGTAAGATTCTTTTAATTAAGTAAAATATATTTTATATTTTAGAAAGGATCTTCTAGATATGGCCCTCTAAGTTTGGATAATTATCATTGCTCATATCCGTATCTCACTTCTTTATCTTCTGATGAAATTTTTGAATTTGAATTCTTGATGGGAGAAATTCAAATAAAGATTTACTCATATCCGGAGAGGTCCTTGTCTTGCCTATAAAAACCAAAGCCTGTGTACACCATCAGTACCACATAAAGAAAAAGGCAAAGACTAGATACACTCTCCTCTAAATTTCTTTTGCAATCCCACGGTTCTTTGGAGCAAGGCTATAGCAAAACCTTTGATTCATCATGTCAGGAGGTATGTTCATGCTTTATTGTAATTCCGCTGCGAAATACTCTGTACCATGTGTTTCAAGTTCAACATGTGGTATCAGAGCACACTCGTGACATGCTGTTTCAAGGAACTACGTAAAAGTTTGATGTTCTGCCTATGTGCTACGCTGCGCAGTAATTGTATGAAATTTTCTGTGTATTTATATGCAAGTCAGAATATTACTTATTGTGCAATTGTGAATTATGATATTTATGAGATACATGCGTAGTTGTTCTTGTTTAGGAATATGACATATCATGAATTCACATGAAATATATGCTTTTGTGTGTGGTGCAAATTTCTGCAAATTGGGGACGTGCTTATGTTAGGAGAACCAAACATTAACCGGAACTGGAAGCAAATGTTGATTTTTGCATACTATTAGTTTACATAATTTAATAATGAATGACACACATTATTTTGTGGAGAAAAAGAGAAGAAAAAGTCGCAGTGTTTTTGTACTGCACATGAATGACAATTGTGTACTGCATCCTTTTTGTTTTTTGTTTTTATTTGTGTATTAATGATTTAAAAATCGCAGTGTTTTGTTAATTATTTCTTCATACTAATTGAAGTATGATTTACGCCGATATCGAGTCTGGTGAAATAAAAGAAAGTGTCAGTATATGATTTACATTAAAGAACAAATTATAGATGCTTGAAGTTGTAATTGTTTTAAATAATTAGGAATAGCCAAAGCATCCTAGTTGTTGAAAAATTAATTACATAAAGTTTGATTGTCAGAAATTTTGGAGTAGCCAAAGCATCCTCAATCTTTGATGAATCGTGGTTTAAATATTAACTTCATAGAGATATAATAGCATATGTGTTGTAATTAAATCTTTGTGTTTGTGACCCTGCCCCAAAGGGAGGTTATTTGTGGATTTAATTAGAATAAGATAGATTAACTTAATGTTAGTGATAATTTTCTTATGCCCAAAGGTACGGATGATTTGTTCACTTGCATTAAATTACTCTAGTCTTATTGTTATTCTGTAATTAGTAAAATTATGCGTGATGCAACCTGGTATGGTATTTGGCTAAATTTTACTATATGATTAAATTGGCATTGGTTAATTTAAATAAAGTCTGTTCCATAGTATTAAATGTATTCTTGGTTATTGCAGCTTTAACTTTTCCTACTACACCTGTTGATGATATTATTCATGTTCCGTTGCTTAATGGTGATAATTTTCCTGACTGGAAAGAAAACATTCTGCTGAAATTGGGGTGCATGGAGCTTGATTTGGCGCTCCGTGAGGACAAACCACCTGCTCTCACGGATGAAAGTACGAATGCTGAAACTCTGAAACATGAACGGTGGGAGCGATCTAATCGCTTATGTTTGATGTTCATGAAAACTTATGTGAGTAAAGGCATAAGGGGCTCTATTCCAGAAACTGAGGATGCTAAGGCATTTTTGAAAGCTGTCGAGGACCAATTTGTGCGTTCTGACAAAGCCTTAGCAAGTACCCTGATGAAAAGGCTATCAAGCAAAACTTATGATAGCACTAGAGGTGTGCGTGAACATATCATGCAAATGAGGGACATGGCAGCGCAACTCAAGTCCTTAAAAATGGAGATTTCAGAGTCATTTTTGGTTCACTTTATTCTGAACTCTCTCCCTTCTGAGTATGGCCCTTTCAAGATTTCTTATAACACACATAAGGACGAATGGTCTATCAATGAATTACTAACCATGTGTGTTCAAGAAGAAGAAAGACTTAAAACGGAAAGGCCTGAAAGTGCTCATGTGGTACATCACAAGAAAGGAGGGAATAAGAAAAATGGTGATGATGCTCAAAAGCAGAAAACGAAGGCGCCTATTCATAAGGTCGTCGATAAGGATGTTTGTTATTTCTGCAAAAAGAAAGGGCATCATAAAAAGGATTGCTTGAAGCATAAAAATTGGCTCATAAAGAAAGGTAATCTTCAAACTTTAGTGTGTTATGAATCTTTTCATGTTGAAGTTCCTAATTATACATGGTGGATTGATTCTGGTGCTACAATCCATATTGTTAATACCATGCAGGGATTTCTCAACCAAAGGAAGCCGACAAGTAGTGAACAATATGTCTATTCGGGAAACAAGATGAGTTCAAAAGTCGAGGCTGTTGGGGTCTTCAAGTTATTTTTAAGTAGCGGCAATGTTTTAGAACTAAAGAATGTACTTTTTATTCCTGGTTTTTCTAGAAACCTTGTTTCAATTTCTAGACTTATTGACGATGGTTTTAAATTTAATTTTGATCGTTCTGGTTTTAGTTTTTTTCGAAACAATGTTTATTTTGGTGGTGGAATAAGAATTGATGGCCTTTTCAAATTCTCTTTAGACCCCAATGTTGAGAAAAATCAATTATCTATGCATACTAGCATAGGTACTAAAAGGAACTATTTAAATGAGAACTCATCCATGTTGTGGCATAGGAGATTAGGACATATCTCCATAGAAAGAATTAAGAGATTAGTGAATGATAAAGTCTTACAAACTCTTGATTTCACTGATTTCGGGACTTGTGTGGATTGCATAAAAGGAAAGCAAACTAATAAGTCTACTAAAGGTGCCACTAGAAGTTCTAAAATTTTAGAGATCATACACACTGATATCTGTGGACCTTTCCCCACTCCTTGCCTAAATGGTCAGAGATATTTCATCTCATTTATTGATGACTATAGTAGGTACATGTATCTTTACCTCTTGAAGGAAAAGGCTGAAGCACTCGATGCTTTTAAGACCTATAAAGTTGAGGTAGAGAAACAAACAGAAAATAAGATTAAGATCGTGCGATCTGATAGAGGAGGGGAATACTACGGCAGGTACACAGAAATGGGACAGATGAGAGGTCCATTTGCAAAATTCCTTGAAAGTGAAGGCATAATTGCTCAATATACAATGCCTGGCACACCACAACAAAATGGTGTTGCTGAAAGAAGGAATCGCACGCTCATGGACATGGTAAGAAGCATGATCAGTAATTCCGAGTTGCCATTATCCTTATGGAGTGAAGCCTTAAAGACTGCGGTGTATATATTAAATAGAGTCCCATCCAAGGCTGTCTCGAAGACACCTTTTGAGTTATGGACTGGGAGAAAACCAAGCTTAAATCATATACACGTTTGGGGTTGTCCTATTGAAGTGAGGATTTATAATCCTCAATTGAAGAAATTAGACCCAAGGACAATTAGCGGATTCTTTATAGGCTATCCAGCAAACTCCAAAGGATTTAGATTTTATTGTCCCTCACATAGTCCTAGAATTGTTGAAAGTAGAAATGCTAAGTTTCTTGAGGATATTGAACCTAGTGGGAGTGCTTATCCTCGTAATGTACGATTTGAGGAAGCACAAGAGGAGACTAGAACACCTTCATATAGAAGGCGTGTGATTATGCCGAGGAATGATCAAATTGGTTATCTAGAACAACAATCACATACGGAACAGTCTACTGAAGAGCAAGCTCAAATTGAGCCTACTCAAGAGCAAGGTCATATTGAGCCTTCTCAAGAACAAGTTCAAATAGAGCCTTCTCAAGAACAAGTTCAAATAGAGCCTTCTCAAGAACAA
Source organism: Linaria vulgaris (assembly GCA_948329865.1). Taxonomy (NCBI): domain Eukaryota; kingdom Viridiplantae; phylum Streptophyta; class Magnoliopsida; order Lamiales; family Plantaginaceae; genus Linaria; species Linaria vulgaris. The sequence continues at coordinate 4,010,317 of OX415249.1, read as the reverse complement.
GTTCAAATAGAGCCTTCTCCTATGGAAGAGGCAGAACCGAGAAGGTCCTCAAGACAAAGAAAACCAGCAATTTCTAGTGACTATATGGTATACCTCCAAGAGTCTGACTTTGATGTTGGACCTAAGGAAGATCCTAGTTCGTTTTCACAAGCCATGAGTAGAAATGATTCCACTTTTTGGTATGATGCCATGAAAGATGAGATGGAATCAATGGCTAAAAATCAAGTTTGGAATCTCGTTGACTTACCATATGGGGCGACAGTCATTGACTGTAAGTGGGTCTATAAGACCAAGAAAGACGCCACTGGTAATGTCGAACGATATAAGTCTAGACTTGTAGCCAAAGGATTTACTCAAAAGGAAGGCATTGACTATCACGAAACCTTCTCTCCAGTATCAAAGAAGGATTCACTTAGAATAGTCATGGCTCTCGTAGCTCATTTTGACTTAGAGCTACATCAGATGGATGTGAAAACGGCATTCTTAAATGGGGATCTTGAGGAAGAGGTTTACATGCACCAACCTAAAGGATTTGAGGACACCAGTCAGAAGGTTTGCAAGTTAAGGAAATCTATATATGGACTTAAGCAAGCCTCCCGTCAATGGTATATTAAATTTGATAAGGTCATTAGCTCTTTTGGTTTCACCGAAAATGTAATTGACCAATGTATATACCTTAAGGTGAGTGGGAACAAATTCATAATTCTGGTTTTATATGTAGATGACATCCTTCTTGCGAGTAAAGACTTAGGCTTGCTTTATGACACCAAACAGTTCCTCTCTCAAAACTTTGAAATGAAGGATATGGGTGAAGCCTCTTATGTCATAGGCATAGAGGTTCACAGAGACAGAAAACAAAGAATTTTAGGACTGTCTCAAAAGGCCTACATTGACAGGATACTTGAGAGATTTCGGATGAAGGACTGTAAGCCTACGTCAGCACCTATTGTCAAAGGAGACACTTTGAGCAAGCTTGCATGCCCTCAAAGTACAGCAGAACATGAACAAATGAGGGATATTCCCTATGCATCAATGGTGGGAAGCCTAATGTATGCACAAGTGTGTACTAGACCTGACATTGGCTTTGTTGTGGGACTTTTGGGTCGATATCAAAGTAACCCAGGAATGGGTCATTGGAAAGCTGCAAAACGGGTAATGCGATATTTGCAAGGGACCAAGGATTACAAGCTGACCTACAGACATTCTGATAGTCTTGAAGTGGTTGGTTATTCGGACTCAGATTTTGCCGGTTGCGTGGATACAAGAAAATCTACTTCGGGATATGTGTTTTTGCTTGCTGAAGGAGCCATATCCTGGCAAAGCAACAAACAAACTATTGTTGCTACATCCACTATGGAGGCGGAATTCGTTGCTTGCTATGGAGCTACTACACAGGCTTTGTGGTTGAGAAATTTTCTCAAGGGTCTCGAGGTTGCGTATTCAGTAGAGAGACCGTTGAAGCTGTATTGTGACAGTACTGCTGCAGTTTTCTTTTCCAAGAACAACAAAAGCAGTAGTAGAAGCAAACATATCGACATCAAGTATCTCAGTGTTAGAGAAAGTATAAAGAATCATGAGATAACTATTGAGCACATAAGAACTGAATTGATGATTGCTGATCCCATGACAAAAGGTTTACCAATACTGCAGTTTAAGGGTCACGTGGAACATATGGGGCTTGTCAATTGGTTTAATGTTTAGACTTTCTCTTGTCTATAGACATATATTGTAATTTATTTTTGGGAAATAAAGTTTATGCGCATTTTGATTTCTTATTTATGGAAATAAAATGAGGTTGGACCTGAATGACTAGTAGGTAGTTCATTCATAAAGTATTTATTCATTAGATATTTTTCTAAAGAATATTGTACATGTGATACATGGAAGGGACGGCTTAATCTTTACTACGAGCCTTACCGCTATGATTCGTGTGCAATGTGCTTTATTTGAGTGGGAGTATTTTTGCATATGGATATGAATATTGGTTGGCCATACATGTTTGATAATTAACCTTATTGAAAAAATAAACATTACGAGGGCCAAGTGGGAGAATGTAAGATTCTTTTAATTAAGTAAAATATATTTTATATTTTAGAAAGGATCTTCTAGATATGGCCCTCTAAGTTTGGATAATTATCATTGCTCATATCCGTATCTCACTTCTTTATCTTCTGATGAAATTTTTGAATTTGAATTCTTGATGGGAGAAATTCAAATAAAGATTTACTCATATCCGGAGAGGTCCTTGTCTTGCCTATAAAAACCAAAGCCTGTGTACACCATCAGTACCACATAAAGAAAAAGGCAAAGACTAGATACACTCTCCTCTAAATTTCTTTTGCAATCCCACGGTTCTTTGGAGCAAGGCTATAGCAAAACCTTTGATTCATCATGTCAGGAGGTATGTTCATGCTTTATTGTAATTCCGCTGCGAAATACTCTGTACCATGTGTTTCAAGTTCAACATAGTAGTCAAACTAAGAAGTATTTCCCAACTGAAATTTGGAAAGTGATCCAATTAAGCAGACTATAATCGAGTGGTTTTGTACTATAATTTATTTAAAGCAGGTTCTTTCTTATCTCTTAATAACCATTTTTCTGTTTGTTGTTCCCACGCTTTTCTATCCCTCCAATTTTTAATTTCTACTCCCACTTTCCAAGTTCACTCGTTTTGGATTTGTCTTAGGTGCATGTTTCTATCAAAAAAGAGGCCTTATAGCTAGTCTTTCCGGACGTTCTTGAAATATAAGCACACGCCTAATCAAAGTGGCCGGAGGAAAGTCTGGCATTTTTTCCTTCAATCGATAGCCACCCCACTGAGTTCAATCTCAAGTGAAAAAGAAAGCTAAGCTTCCATCTACGAAATGAGAGATCAAAAATCCAATCGGATTAATCTGGCTGCAACTTGCCTTGAGATATGCGGCCGCCAACTTTCCCAAAATATGGGTAAAATATTAGAATTTTTTTAATTCTAAACATGTTTTGGAAAGTCGTACAATTAGCCGTTGCAACGGACACCGGGAAAAAAAACAACCATTATGTTCTGTCTCCACGTAGTCAAGCTCGAAAAAGTGTTAGATTTAGTTTCCAAATAATAAATCTTGTGAGAGGTATCCCACATTGGTTATGTGTTGATATGATGTTAATGCAAAGTACAATATGGCATAAACCAATGCCTCCCGTGTTATCACAATCTCATTACGTCGAAAAAGTATTGAGAAAATTTAATCATTTGATTGTACACCTGTTAGTACTGCGTTCGACCCTAGTACTAAATTAATGCGAAATAATGGGAGAGCATTTTTCCAAAACCAGTATGCTAGTGCAATAGGAAGCTTACTGTATTGCATGATTTGCACTAGGCCTGATATTGCATTTGCAATTGGTAAACTGAGTCGGTATACAAGTAATCCTAGTAGAGAACATTGGAAAGCAATATTCAGAGTCTTCAAGTATCTTAAAAAGACTATTGATTATGGCTTATGCTATAGTGGCTATCCAAATATTTTGGAAGGTTATACTGATGCTAGTTGGATTACTGAGAGTGATGACCACGCATCAACTAGTGGTTGGATATTCACTCTTGGTGGAGCCGCAATATCATGGGGTTCTAAGAAACAAACATGATTGGCTGATTCAACCATGGCATCTGAGTTTATAGCATTGAACTCTGCAAGCAAAGAAGCAAAATGGTTGAGAAACTTGTTATTGGAAATACCAATATAGCCTAAACCAATGCCTCCCGTGTTAATACACTGTGACAGTCAGTCGACTTTGTCTAGAGCTTATAGTCATGTCTATAACGGAAAATCTAGACATATTGGTTTGAGACATAGTTATGTGAGACAGTTAATCAATGATGGTATTATCACAATTAACTATGTGAAGTCAGCAAGTAACTTCGCTGATCCTCTAACTAAAGGTCTTGCCAGAGATATGCTGCATAAGACTTCTAGAGCGATGGGACTGAAAGCCCATACATAGTGATCACACATGAGGGGAACTCAACTCAATACTTGAAATATCAAACTTGGGTTCAATGAGTAAAGTACTTCATTTTTGTGATTGCCAAGCACTTAGTATTTTAAATTAATAATTCAGTTATAAATTGGTTCCATCTAAGTACAGTGCTTGGTACGTGTAATATCAAGGGTAGAGGTGGAGTTTGATACTCTTAATAGACTTGTAACAGTAAATGATGGGATGTCATAATTATAGGGACATCCTTGACAAGTCTACCTAAGTGAGTAGTAGAAGTGAGGCCGCTTCATTAATGTTTAGGGCTTAACTCTAAAAACTACTCATGATACCAGGATATAGACACATGGTCGTTAACGTGTCGGCTTGTTAGAATAAAAAATAAGTAGAGTAACTGTGTGTGGTACTTATCGAGTTGGTCGATATAGAATTGCTAGTTGAAAGACTAGTCTACTATGCTTTTCTGATTAACTTTGATAGGTATCCACTAAGTGACGGTTCATGTCGAAAGACACCTTTATTTATTCATATAACTTCTTGAGGTGCAAACTAAGATTTATCATTCGAAAATGGTGGAGATTGTTAGATTTAGTTTCCAAATAATAAATTTTGTGAGAGGTATCCCACATTGGTTATGTGTTGATATGATGTGAATGCAAAGTACAATAAAAGTCTTTTTTGAGTTTGTCCCACATTGGTACAGTATGTTGGGCTCTAACTCATGGTAACTATAAGGACTTTTATGGGCTTTAAGAGCTTTAGCTCTTATAGGCCAATTTTACTAAAGTGGCTTAAGTGTCCCACATAGGAAAAGTAAAAACTTATTTGTGGGTTTATATGTTTGCACTATATTACTTGGGTAATAAAAAGTGCAAGACCTAGGTGTTGTTCATGCACACACGCACGCCGAGACGAGCCCGTGCCTAGGCTCGCGCCCCCTCACATGGCGCTTGTGGCGCTTAAGTGGCGCTTTTGTTTGGCGCATTTAAAAAGCACTTAGCACTTAGCATCGCTCATCGATCTAGGCCGTAGATTTAATTTAATTAATTAAATAAGATGAACGACTGTGATTTAATCTGAAAATTAAATTAATATAGATTAAATTGGATGGTGTGGATTTAATCTTACTTAAGATTTAAATTCGACGGTTCTTATTAATCCGTAAAAAAAATATGGAGGGAATATTTAAAACTCAGATTTTAAATATTGTGTCTTTTCTAGCAGGAAAGTTATGTCTTTTCTGTGAAAGAATTACCAGGAAAGTTGTGTCCTTCTGTGAAAGAATACCTAAGTTATGACTTTTCCTTGCAGCTTTTCTCCTTCTTTAAATACGCAGGATTATCAGAACTAAGACACATCAAAAAATCGTATCTCTCAAATAATATACAGTTTGTAATTGTTGCAGAAATTAAGTCTGTATTTCCTGCACTCTTGTTTTTTTTTCTGTCAGTAGATTTCGTTAGTCTAATATGCAGTCTACTGTTTTAGTTTCTGGGCTTAAACTGTATCATGGGAAGAGATTCGTTGTTATTCTATTGGCACACACGTGGTGGGGCGAATTATGCTTTAAGGAAAGCATCTTTAGTTCGCGACTTTCAAGTTCCAGATTGTGGCATTTTCGATAAACTCACGAGCAAAAAGTTCCCACATTATCACAAGGAAACACTTAAACAAACTTTTATCATAAATACCAGCATAGATCAAAGTTTCTCCATTCCTCGAAAACTCTGACTCTCATAAACGAAATATATAAAAGTATTTTTCATGTTTATTGCAGCGATTATTCCACGAATTATCCTGAACTTGTCCAAAAGATTTCGAAATATTGTCAACGTGTATCGAAACCGCAACATCGATCCATTCTAGACCCAAAATTCTATAAAAAGATAATCCAACATTTTTTTTATGGATAATCCAACATTTCACAATCAAGGAAAAGTTTACATATAAAAAAATCAAAATCTAAAAAATAATAATAATAACCGTAATCGAAACGAATGAGCTCACTTGCCAACAAAAATCCCCAATTCACAACACCTATAAAACCCTAAAATTGCACAATTTCACCACCACCAGCACATAGTTAACAAAATCAAGCATAATTTTTTACTGGGCAAACGCATTTTTCTGCCCGTTAATTTGTTTGAAACTTCATTTTTGTCCTCTAACTTTTCGGGCCAAAAGAATGCCCACCAACTTTAAAATATTTTGCAAAAAATGCCCATCGGGCTTACCAATGGACTTGGTCCAATTCCAGAGCCACGTGGTGACTGTGGACCCATTCCGTGCTCCACATGGGGCCACGTGTAAAATTAAAATATTTTTTTGTCTTATGACTGGGCGAGGGTGGTTAATTACCACAAAACCCTCGCCCATTTGATGTCAACTCCATTACAAGAAAAGCATTTGACTACTACATTAGTCAAACCCTTAGCTTAAAACAAATCCCCAAATCCTGTCCTAACATAAAATTCCTCAAATTCGAAACCCTAAATCGCTCGTAAAAAAATCGCGACAAAAGCTACAAAAATTATGACGTAATGGTTGTTCCCCAGTCTCCTACGAAGATACACGAACCACCTCCAACATACGGTAAGGATTCGTTAACATTTTGATAAGATATTTATTTATGTTAATTTTTAGGGTTTTGATAAATAATTATTTTTGTTGGTTCCCAAGTTTTTGTCGTACTTTTGTGGGGTTTTTGGCACCTTTGTGGAGTTCAAATATATGGGTCTCCGTTATAGGGTTTGGTGAAGTCGACGGTGGTCCCCTAGTCCCCCCACAACATTCGTGTGGTGTTTTTTAATGCATTTTAGGTACTTTTTTTGTAGGGTATCATGGTTTATTAATAGAATATTGTGGGTGCAGAGAATATTATTAAAGCTTTAGGATTTTTATGGGTTTAGGGTTTAGTTTATGTTTTAATTAATTTAGTATATGATTTAATTAAGTTAAATTATTTAACTGTTGGTATTGTAGATACAGAGAGCATTGATCTTATAGTGGTGTTGTGTCATGGAGGGAAGTTCATTAACATGCCTATAAATGATTTACTTAGGTGGGGGAGTGAGCATCTTTGACTATGTCAACTATTAAGAGGTAAACCAAGGCTTCCTCAATGGTCTGATTTCTGATATGTGTAACTTAGGAGAAGCTGGGTTCTATACTAGGAACACTCTTGGTTTTAGGCTTATAGTGAGTGATGAGCAGTTGCAAACTCTATGTTGTGATCATCTGATGGGCAAGAGGGAAGTGTGTTCGTATGTTGATCCCTTCGTTCCTGAGGTGCCTAAAGTTCCTGCAGTGCCTGAAGTAGATGATATTGGTGAGGATAGTAATGTAGATGAAGAAGGACTGAATATTAACTTTTATGAAGATGTGGGATTACATGATGACAGTAATGATGGGGATTACAATATGTCTAGTGATGAGAGTGATGATGATGTCATATTTTCTGAGTTTGTTGATGAAACTATAGTGCATGCTGATGAAGCAATAGATGAGCCAAACAGTGGGATAGATGAGGAAGATGTGGTTTCTAGGCCCACAAGGTGTAGGAACACTGATATCTTACAGAAATATGGTGAGGCAAGTGGTGAACCTTTTTTCAATCCATATGAGATTTTCAATCCTACATTTGATGCGGGGATGATATTCAGCAATAAGAGGGAGATAAAGAAGGCAATTCAGTCACATGCAATTATTGAGAGGAGAAGTTTGTGGGTGTTCAAAAGTGATCCAGGGAGGCTGCATGTCAGGTGATGTGATTCTCTGTGTAAGTGGAAGATTAATGTTCTGAAGTTGAAGAATGAAGAGACTTTAAACATTAAAGAGTATAATCCAAGACATTGGTGTGCAGGGAGGTTTCATGTGAAGAATGTCAAAGCACCATGGTTGGCTTCTAAATTCATTAATTTGTTCAAGTCTGATCCTTAAAGAAGAGCTGAGGGGTTTAGATTGGATGCAGCTAATACTCTGAATGTTGATATTACTAAGTCACAGGCCTACAAAGCAAAGAGAAAGGCTTTGGATATATCAGAGGGTACCCTAGACAAACAGTTTGCTATGCTCTTTGACTATGATGAGGAGTTATGAAGGTCTAATCCAGGATCAAATGTGGTTTTGGGGACTTAGGAGGTTGGAGGGGAGTTGAGGTTTAAATGCAATGAAGATTTCGTGGAAGAGAGCTTGTATACCATATATTGTTGTTGATGGCTGTCACCTATTAAGACCTCATGGTGGGGTGCTAATGACTGCAATAGGTGTGGATCCTGCAAATAGCACTTATCCAATTGCCTTTGCAGTGGTATCCATTGAGAATTTCTAGAATTGGGAGTGGTCTCTTAGTGTGTTGAGTATAGATTTGAATTTGGGAGATGGGACATGCCTAACTTTTATGTGAGACAAGCAGAAAGGACCGATCAATGCATTCAAAAAAATATTCCCTGAGGCATCTCAAATGTAGAATGATATTTATATTTCCAATTGAGTCATGATTGTTATTGTTATAGCATTCATTAAACTGATAATTGAATTCACTGTTTGTTGTCTTGTTACATGTTTTTTGAAAGGGATTTATTGAGAAACTTCTGTAATGCCAGTTTCAGAGGAGAGACCTATAGTGATGTTGTTTGGAAAGCAGCTAACACAACCACTGAGGGTCAATTCTTAGATGCCATGAGAGAGATGGGTGAATTAAGTCAGTCTGCTTTGGACTGGTTTGATGACAAAGGTAATGTACATTGGAGCAAATCATATTTCAACCCCTTTCCCAAGTGTGATTTGATCCTCAATAACACTTATGAATCCTTCAATAACACCATACTGGAGGCTAGAGAGAAGCCCATCATCACAATGTTTGAGTGGATCAGAAAGTATCTAATGCAAAGGTTTACAACCAACAGAGACAAGTGTGCCAGGAAGTGGCATGATCTGACTATTTGCCCCAAGATCAAGGAGGAGTTGGACTACAATGCAAAGAAATTTGCTGAATGTGTGCCCTTCAAGAGTGACAACAATCATTACCAGATCACTTCTCTAGCTTATGGTTCACAACATTGTGTGAACTTGTTGGATGCAAGTTGCACCTGCAAAAATTGGGATTTGAGTGGGGTGCCTTGCAAACATGGAATATGTGCTATTCTACATAGTGGACAACAAAAAATTGACTTCATCTCATACTGGTACTGGTACTATGTTGAGATATATAGGATTGCTTATGCTCTCCCCATTTATAGTGTATGGGTAGTGAAATATGGGGTAAAACTGGTTATATGCTTCCACTACCTCCCAACTTTGGTAGAAAGGCAGGCAGGCCACAGAAAGCTAGGAGGAGAACCCCTAATGAGGAGCCAGTGAGTAAAAGAAAAAGGTTGGGAAAAGAGGAGTAAATAAGTAAGTCAAACATAAGAGGAATATGACCAAGGTCATAATATCCAGACATGTTCTTCGAGAAAATCATGTTAAAATGAGGAGATGGAGGAAAGAATGTACAAGGATCTTTATTAAACTAGTTGTTATCAAAATAAGAAACATAAAACTGGGTAGAGTTCAAACACATGTGTTGCGGAAAGTGATGTAGCAGAAGAATCACAGGTAACCTGATCATATAAGAGATTATAATATATCAATTTGACTAATCATATAAAAGATTATAACTTATTTATTTTAACTGATATGTAGGAAAATGAAGCAGTAAATCTGAGCTAGGATTTGGATAACATAAATGACACTAAGGAGGGAATCTTGAATGAGTATGAGATTGCAAGAAAATGGAAGAAGAAAGTGGTTCCAGATGACAGTTGGTTCAAGCAATCTCAAGTAAGCTACTTCTATTTCATAATACTAGCCTATAATGCAGATATAGCATTAGTTCAGGTAATGTAAATAGGTTGGTGCATAGATATTAACAGAGATTGGGTTTTGCTCATGATGAGGTCATTGCATCAGACCCCACCCCTACTGGTGGATGGGTGAGCCAGTACTACAAAGCACCAGCTGCTAATCCTGTGCCAAGTATTCATTCTCATCTCACACAAAGCCAAAACTGTATTCCTACTCCTTATTTCACAAGATGAGTGACTATTAGAGCTCCTGCTCCAATGGTTCAGACTCAAGGAAGCCAGACATACACTGCACCCCCATTGCATGTGAATGTCCATGTAGCTGCACCTACTTTTGTGTCTCGAGGAAAGAAGTATGTGAAGAGCTCAAGCCTTGCTTCAGTGATCAATGAAATTAATCATGGTCAGTCCAAGAATAAGGGAAAAGAAAAGGCTGATGGTAAGGGAATGAGCAAGAAGAAGTAACAATGTTCTAAGTTTGTGTGTTCCATATTCCTTTTTTTTCATGTTGAAGTGTGTTGGATAATAGTACTTAGTTTGTTTGTGCTTAACTCTGTCTATTGTTTTGGTTGACTGAATAATTGGTAATGCTTGTTTTGTGGCTTTGATCATTAAATGAACATTGTTGTTTTTTGGCATTGATCATAAGATGAATATTGTTGTTTTTTGTGTTGTAGTGATCATTCAGACTACCAAAACCTTTTGTAAATCTGGCAATGTATTAGATCTAGTGCTTGTTTAGAGATACTAGCTCTGAAGTGAGTTTGTTGATTAATGACATGAGGTTGTGTGGTCAATTTGCTATATGTCTTATTTTGCTATTATGTATTGTTGTTTTGTGCAGTTTATGTCTTTGTGTTGGAAAATGAAATATAAACAGAAAACAATTCATAACAAGTTCAAAAAAACCACAGTCAATTGAGTACATTCATAGCTCAATAGTTCAAAATGAGTTCAAATAGTGATTAACTAGTATTGCTACTTATTATTCAAATAACAGAAGACAACTTGAAACAGACACATCAAAGACTTTCTCGAAACGACCACAAGCATTTCACTCAAGCTCAATGACTTCAGCAGCAGCAACTTCAACAGGGGGCTCAACGACATCAGGAACTTCATCATCTGGCAAAGCGACACATTGGAGATATTCGTACAACTAGAACATAAGGTCAGCATTGTCAAGGCCATAGAGGCGGAAGTAGCAATCAAACTGAGTCTCCCACATGTCAAAACATCGGGCTTAAAATAATTTAAATAATTGACAAACAAAAAAATGAAATATTTTCTCATATTATAGGTGAAATTAAAATGGATACCCCTGTCACGTCGTAGTTCTCGGCCACATCATCTTCTCTCATTACACCAATAAACCAAACATTAGGCTTTTCCATGAAGAGACGAAATTTGTCAAACTTGTTCCGGTAAATCTTGAACATTTTCTTGATCTCGAAATCAGGAAAGGGTCGTTGCTAACCTTCTCTATGACCATTGAAAAGTTTCTCAGACCACGAGTAAGAACATTGGGGCAACTAATTTGATGCCTCACACCATAGTCAATCACAAGTTGGAGTAGCTTTTCTTCCAAAAGGTCGTTAGGGCATGGATCTCTAAATATATGCTTAAGTCTCTCATCGGATACGTTATCCATTCTTATAATAACATGCAAGACAAAACAATTAGCGAATCAAATAACAATAAAAAAGAAGAAACTTAAACAATTTAGTTAAAATTAGATGCAACATTATCTGATAAACAACAACATTAAACAACATAATACGATAACCATTGGATACAAATCAACATTAAACTACATTCTAGAAAGAAAAAAAACACAAAACTTTATGACCATAATAAACAGCAAAAACCACTCGATGAAACAACAAATAAGGGCGGCCTTTGTGACATTGATATTTCCCAAAAAACCATTCAAGCCATATTCCTCAAGGACTCCAACATAAGCATGAACCACATTAGAAGTGGTAGACACGCGACAACTTGACTCGATTTTTTCTTGTTCAAAACTTTCTGAAACCGCATCTTGCCCTTGAGTTCTTTTTGTCATTGATTGTGAAGCATTCATGTTACGAGGGTACATAAAAGCTCTTAGTCGAGCATTTTTTTCCAAGTGGAGTTCATCATCTCAAATGAAATAATTGGGATGACGGACTTTCGCTGGACACACGTAGTAGAATTCACCGGGTCATGTCGAAGTTAACTCGGCCATACCGTGTATCATTAGAACCCGACCGCATTGATAAGGAAATTGGTACACCATCTACAATGGTGAGCCAACTACATTTAAAATAAATGTTTTACGACTAATCTCAATTAAGCCCTAAACCCTAGCATATTACATACATTATTACTGGAAAAATAAATAAACAAAAAATTTAAACATGAATTATTTTGGGCTATCCAGAATTCGAATTCATACCCTAAACCCAATTTCCTCCAGAATTCATTGCAAACCCTAAATCCTAAATTGATAAATTACCATTAACAATTTCATCCTAAATTCATTACACTCAAGCGACGAAAACCATGCATACACACGAAACAACAATTGCAACAAAAAATAAGGGCAAAATCGATTACCATAACTCCTAAATTGATAAATTACGGTTTAATGGTTAGGGAAAATTCGATTACCGTTTTGTTCTCGAATCAGGCTCGATGAACTCACCCATCTTCAAGTTACTGATCAAAAACGACACCAATTAAGGTCGATTACTGCAAAATAGAAAATAAAAAGCAAAGCCCTAAAATTGAACAAACAATTAAACCCTCACCTTAATGTGGATCGAATTGGAGGTGGAGGAAATGGAATGGGCTTCTAGGATAAATATAGTGAAAAAAAAAATCAGAAGAATTGAATTGGTGAAATTGAGGAGCAATTTGGACAATTTTTGTGAATTTTGTGAATTTGGTGGAGTTTACCATTTTTTGGTCATTATTTGAAGATCAGATGGGCGAGGATATTATGGTAATTACCACGCTCGCCCAGTCATAAGAAAAAAAAGAAATAATTTAATTATACACGTGGCGTGCCAAATAGGTCCCACAGTCGCCACGTGGCTCTGGAATTGGACCAGGCCCATTGTTAAGCCCGATGAGCATTTTTTGCAAAATATTTAAAAGTTATGGGGCATGTTTTTGGCCCGAAAATTTAGAGGGTAAAAGTAAAGTTTCAAAGAAATTAACGGGAAAAAAAATGCATTTGTCCTTTTTTACCCGCACTGACGGGTTACTTAAATAGTTGTTTTCAACTACAAAACTATGATTGTTTTGGCTTTCGTGTTATAATATTTAATAGTTGTGAGCTAAAATTTTGGTTGTTGCTTATTTCCATTATTATTTGTGGAACTTGTTTTAAGCTTCTTTAAATTTATGAATTATTATTTCAGTATTTGTTAAAATAGGAACACATTGAGTTTGATTTCTTTGGTAACTATGATTCAATATATAGTAAATACACATACAACCAATCGCCAAACGAATCGCCATCGAGCCGCTAATGGCTCAATACGAATGAGTGCAAAAAGATGCCTCCAGTCGGCGTTGCACCCAAGCAATAGTCTCGCCGTGCGAATTTCGCACCACAACACCAATTATATATAACAATATGTATATAATAGGGTAAATAGCAAAAACTACCATGTGTTATCCCTAATTGGCAAATAACCCCTTATGTTATTTTAATTGGCAAAAATCCCCTTGTGTTATTCTAAAATTAGCAAAAACGCCCCTGCTACACTCAATTAGTTCGCACTTACTGATATTGATCTAAATATGATTTCTATTGTAATTCTTTGATACATATGAAACTAATGATGTTCAAATTAAATTGTATGCATATTTATGTTTATCTATTTTGATAAAAACATTAATTTTTAAATCTGCAAAAATATAAGTATGGTACCGATTAATATTATTATGGTTTTATACAATTTTTAAAAAATCTAAAAATTTTTATAACACGATTTATAATTGATATGGGCATTTCCAGCATATTGGGCCAGGCCCAAACAAGGCCCATATTGGACCATATCGGGGATCACTTTCGATATCATATCGGTAATAATCACCGATATGTTACTGTGGTCCCCGGATCCCGAGGTCTATAAATACGCGGTGCCCGGATCCCAAAACAAGCGGTAATTATCCCTCAGCTACCACGCATCATATTGAAACACGTCCCCGATATCACTTCCGATATCTCATTCGATATTGGGATTATCACGTGCACCTCTGACACGTCACATCACATCATCACCGATACCACGTCGGGGGTCATCCTCGATATCACATCGAAGACCATCACCGACGTACACTCGATCTAGTACCACTATTCCACTCCCATCCAAGCATCAAGGCGTTGGTTCGAGGTGTTCCGGACCAAGTCTACACAAGATACGTAGTGTAGGCCTGATTTGAGATAGACTCGTTGTATTGCTAGACTATACACTTGTAACCGACACTCGTACATATATATATATATATATATATATATATATATATATATATATATATATAACGATCTATTGCCAAATCAGTGGCTCCGTCTGTGGGAACGCTAGTTTACGGACAAGGACGCCGAGATGCAAGGAAGGAGGACTCGATCCGAGTTTAGCAGGATTATGACTAGGAGCGCCAGGATGGAGGGCACGCAACTCCCTCAACACCCAACTGACAAAGAACAGACAGTGGCTCAAGCCGAGATGGAGCTTCCTCCACCACAGAACGAGCCACGACGAAGGCGCGGGCCCGGGAGGCCTCCGCGAGCCGCGAATACAGGTTCGACCCTTGTTGCACCAAATACGGGGGAACCCGCGACTGAGGGCCCGCCCACTGAGAACCCCGCAGCAGACATTCTAATGACTGAGGCACCAAATGCGGATTTTCTCGGCCCGGAGGAGACAATGCCCGCGGGACGAAGCGCCTTTCACCCTGCCGCCATAACCCCGGAAATGCAAGCGCAGATCAACGCCTCTGTAAAAGCGGTGCTGGATTCCACATTGGATACCTTGCTTCCACGACTAGTGGAGCAAAGGACAAAGGACATTCGGGCAAGGCCCCATGAATCCGGAGCGGGTGAGAGAAGGGCAGGGCAAGGGTACGACGAACAGGAGGATACGGGGGACTCCTTCAGGGAGATATCGCCCGCTGCTTATGATAGGGTGGAGAGACGGGACCCCGGGACCCTAGATCGAGAGATAGTAAGAAAGATGGAATGGTTGGACCGCGAGAGGGCGGAAGTATTTCGGAGAATGGAACGCGGTCGCGACCGCGCCGAGGTTGCGTATTCAAAGAATGAGGATGCAGAAATACTGCGAGTAATCTCGAGGAGAATGGAACAGCTAGACCGCGAGAGGGCGGAACTGTCGATAAAGTTGACTCAGAGTAAGGAGAGGGGTCGCAGTAGGACCCCGTTTTTGGATGATATAGAGGCCGAGGTATTGCAAAGAGGGGACAAGATCCCAGTGATCAAGCCATACGACGGAAGAGGTTATCCTACGGATCATCTCCATCAGGTCGATAACATTCTGAACCTGCACAACTACTCGAGAAACCATAACGCGAAGACTCCAGGGTAGAGCCTATGTTGGGTACACCAACGCAATCATGCCGGAAGCATACTTGGAGCAGGAGATCTCTTTCACCAAGAAAGACTTGGAGCAGCTTAGTCCATCAGCCTTGGCCGCAGGGAAGTTAGATTGCCCATTGGTTATCACGATTAATGTGGATGGATATCAGGTGCATAAAGTGTTGGTGGATAGCGGAAGCTCTGAAAACTTGATATTCTCAAAAGCCTACGAGCGAATGGGGATAGCTTAGGACCGACTAAACCCGATATCCACCCCGTTGACCGGATTTGGTGGAGCAAAGGTAGTGCCGCTTGGACAAGTTATATTACCCACCATGTTTGGCAAAAGCCCATGCACCCGGGTCACACCTATAGAATACACGATTGTCGACACTCTGTTTCCCTACCACGCCATCATTGGCCGACCGGCGCTCAACCAGATCAGGGCAGTGGTCTCTACTTATTGCGAGATTATGGGTGACCAGATACAGGGATGGATGTGCTATGTGAACTCGCTGATGCACCCAAGAATCAGAAGAAGACAGGAAATACGAGTCCCACACCAAGAATACATCCCGCGCACGGAGTGATCATCATGAGGAGCAAACAAAACAATATTTTAAATTTCAGCAATTTTTAAATTATGTTCGAACAACGGAAACATTGCCCCATCGTGGGTTGGTTTGTAAACTTAAAATAGGGGAAACTACGCCCGTCTGATTCCCCACTCAACGGGATACGTAGGTGGGATAGGTTTACCTAGCCCTCGACCGCTATCTCTTATTTTGCCCCTTCGTGGGTCGGTATGTAACTTAAAACAGGGGGAACTACGCCGGTCTAATTCCCCACTCAACAGGATACGTAGGCGGGATAGGTTTACCTAGCCCTCGACCGCTATCTCTTATTTTGCCCCTTCGTGGGTCGGTATATAACTTAAAATAGGGGGAACTACGCCGGTCTGATTCCCCATTCAACGGGATACGTAGGCGAGCTAGGTTTACCTAGCCTCGACCGTTATCCGTTATTACCTTTTTATTTGTTGCTTGGCTCAATCTCATATTTCATGCAGGGATATGTCCTAAGCGGACGTTATAAAAGTGCAGAGAATGGCACAAAGAATTGGGGAATGTTCCTCTAAATATATGTTTAGCACATCGCTCTCTTACAGGTACATGGCTCAAAGGATCGCACATTACTATATCCGAAAAGGACATAGAGAATATTAAAAGGGTGATTCAGGGGGCATTGCCCCAGATTATTCAATATTATCTATTTAAACAGGTACGACAGGTACAAACAGGTACAACAGGCATGATAGAGCACAATGGAAACACTCTTTCTCGTATAAAACTGATATTCCCAAATTGAGGGAACATCCCGCAGATAACACGTGCACATCATTTTGTGCTTTCGTATCAGTTTTCACGTCAAAAAATTTCTTGTCTATGCAGTTTTACAGGGATTAATGACCTACAGATTCAACGACGACAAAGTCACCAAGAGACACAGTCAAAAAGACAACGAAAAGGCTCGCCTACAACACAATTCAACGATAGTGGGTTCCCTGTGATAACGGGATGCACCCCTACCCACAAAAATATCCCATGTGATAACGGGGTCGATCAAAAACAATTCAACGGTAGTGGGTTCCCTTTGATAACGGGATGCGCCCCTACCCACAAAAATATCCCCTGTGATAACGGGGTCGATCTAAAACAATTCAACGGTAGTGGGTTCCCTGTGATAACGGGACCCACAAAAATATCCCATGTGCTAACGGGGTCGATCAAAAACAATTCAACGGTAGTGGGTTCCCTGTGATAACGGGACGCACCCCCACCCACAAAAATATCCCCTGTGATAACGGGGTCTATCATAAACATTTCAACGGTAGCGGGTTCCCTGTGATAACGGGATGGGCCCCTACCCACGCGAACCGTTACGCTAGGTGAAGAGCTTATTGGGTGAAAATCCCATAAATCAAGCTAGGTGAAAAGCCTATTGGGTGGAAATCCCATAAATTACGCTAGGTGAAGAGCCTATTGGGTGAAAATCCCATAAATCAAGCTAGGTGAAGAGCCTATTGCGTGGAAATCCCATAAATTACGCTAGGTGAAGAGCCTATTGGGTGAAAATCCCATAAATCAAACTAGGTGAAGAGCCTATTGGGTGAAAATCCCATAAATCAAGCTAGGTGAAGAGCCTATTAGGTGGAAATCCCATAAATTACGCTAGGTGAAGAGCCTATTGGGTGAAAATCCTATAAATCAAGTTAGGTGAAGAGCCTATTGTGTGGAAATCCCATAAATTACGCTAGGTGAAGAGCCTATTGGGTGAAAATTCCATAAATCAAGCTAGGTGAAGAGCCTATTGGGTGGAAATCCCATAAAATTACGCTAGGTGAAGAGCCTATTGGGTGAAAATCCCATAAATCAAGCTAGGTGAAGAGCCTATTGGGTGGAAATCCCATAAAATTACGTTAGGTGAACAGCCTATTGGGTGAAAATCCCATAAATCAAGCTAGGTGAAGAGCCTATTGGGTGGAAATCCCATAAAATTACGCTAGGTGAAGAGCCTATTGGGTGAAAATCCCATAAATCAAGCTAGGTGAAGAGCCTATTGGGTGGAAATCCCATAAAAATTACGCTAGGTGAAGAGCCTATTGGGTGAAAATCCCATAAAGCAAACTAGGCCAAGAGGGAGGCTCTATGGGCCCCTAACCACAAGAAGTATATCCCCTGCGATAATGGGGTCGATCCTAAACATAGAAGTAGTGGCAAATTACCCACGTTTCTACCAACCCCAAGGAAATCCTAATCATCCCTTGATTGACAACAGACCGATTAAACGAATCTCATCACAAACGAGAACAAAAGGATAGCACTTCAGATTTCAGAATACTGCATATTCTATCATCATGACAATAAAAGAAATCAACAAATTATCAGACAACAAGGCCACGAAGAGTCACATACTAGGAAGATAACAGAGAAATAAATATTCAGTTACACAACCACGAATTGGAGATAGTCCGAAAAGGGATAAATTCGAGATACAATGAAGACAGTAAACAGATACTCCCACGAGGACCCTTCGGTCTTTTTCTCCACGACTTCGGAAAACACGTCTGGGTCGGCCGGACTCTCTTCCACCTCACCTAGGCCACCAATCGGCAGATCATTATGATCATGCCTTGGGTTCAACCCACTCAACTCGAGGTAGTCCTTGAAACCGTCACTTCTCAATACTTGCCCTACGCAAGCATGAAAGGTTGCATCTCGAACCTTCAAAATTAGATTTCGGAAGCTCGAGCTTTCCATAAACTTCTCCGCCCCGACCCGGAGGAGATCAGGACGACGTTCCTACAAAGTGAACTCTATTAAATACAACATGACAAAAGATAGAAACAAATATCGTACACAAGATATATACTAAGTCCAAGGGAGCTAATTTGGCAGCGAAGAGCTCCAAGGAGAGACGTTCATTAGCAGCCTTCACCGCCGACACCTCAGCCTTCAGTGTTTCCAGCTCTTTGTTGACAGCAAATTCACGCGCTTTCCCTTGATCGAGCTCAGTCACTAATGTTTTGAAGTTGCCCTTCAACAAATCGTACTCCTCCCGGAGCGTACGACATGTCTTCAGCGCATCCTCTTTTTCTGCCTCCAACCTCTCCAACACCATGGGATTGAACTCCCCCATCTTCAAGATGTCAGCCTCGAGCTCGGCAGCAACAGCGTCAGGGTCACCCTTGGACTCGCGAAGGGTCTTCAGACACGAGACCGCCAGCTTGGCCGTCTGCACAATACAATACTTAACATTAGGCTAAACATTCAAATGAAAATGATCGGAGTCGTGTTCAGATACATACACTTTGGAATAGGTGAGTATTGCGGTGGATATTCTGGGCCCGCTCAAGTTCTGTGAGCACCCGCACATTCGCAGGAGAAGGAAAAGCCCGCATCATACCCCGTACAGCATCTGCTTCAGGGAATTCTACCCGCTTTGAGGGTTTGACTGCACTCGCCTTTCGTGGGCCCGAACTCGAAGATTAGTGGCCACTGTGGACAGTCCCCTCACGAGACCTTTTATTACCTGATATCCTACTCAGGTCAACGGCAGGTTTCTCAATCGAGATCCCAGAAAAATTGGGGCACGGCCCCCTAATATCGAGGGCTCCTACAGTACCCTTGTCGGTCATACCTAAAATGGTCGCCTTTCCCTTGTCGCTAATAAGGTTCGGGCGTGAAGAACCTGACCCCACTATAAATGGCGCATCCACGAAATCACCCAAGTTAACTTGAGTATTCAATTCCGAACCTCCAACGCCTTTAGTCCAATGAATATCGACCAACGATTCAGAACGTGGAGCGACATACTCACTGGAAGGAGACCTCGCAAATGGTCTCTCTCTCGCCACATCCCCGTCAGGTTGAGGAACCACACCCTCTTGTTTTGAGGTCAACACCTCCAAGAGGTTGGCCGCACCATCTGGGCCTCCCACCACGTCAAGAATGTCCTGGCTAATGGACCCAACCGTTGCAGGAACACTGTTAAAACGTTCTGCATTAACACAGTTAGGCACTACGTTCTTCATTAACACATGCTAGGGGGAGGTCGCTCGACTCCCGACGCCTCTGCCAGAAACTCAATGGCTGAATTATTCAAGTCAAGGCTAGATGCATACCTTATTTCAGGCGCCACCGCGACTGCCGCCGTTTCAGCAGCTTTCTGAGCCTCACGATCGGCTTGAAGTCTAAGCATCAACTGTCTAAACCCCATCCTAATGAAGTGTCTCAGAAAAAGGTAATATACCTGCAGAATAATCAGACTATCAGCATGAGGAAATAATAATAAATAATTCAAGTACCACGGCGAGGTCGAAACACACGTCAGGGGATATATCGAATATGATTACCGATATGCTTACCGATGTGGTTACGCTAAACGACAGAGAAAACGCAGAAAACTATGAACTTCAAAGTCTCTTACAAGCCTTACTTATAGACGGAGGCCTCAACTACATCGCAATATACTTTCGACATCATATCGAATATGCATTTCGACATAATATCAAAGATAAAACCCGACACCCTACCCTACGTACTACGCGAAGAGCCGTGAGAATATAACAACTGCCCCGGCAACCCCATCACAATTTTTAAGGAACCCAAATACCAAGGAAACTAGAATTCAAACGAGGACCTCAAACTATGGGTCCACTGCACTGGGAGACTAATCGGAGTTCATCACAAGTGCATTCCCCGCAAATTTGATCTCCGTCATTTGAACTGGCGAGACGAAGGGTACAGGTAACCCACGAATTTGAAATTAAATTTGCGAATTCTTATCTTTAAGATAAGAATCCCCAAATTGGGGGACTACATGATATGGGCATTTCCCGTATATTGGGTCATGCCCAAACCAGGCCCATATTGAACCATATCGGGGATTACTTTCGATATCATATCGGTAATAATCACCGATATGTTACTGTGGTCCCCGGATCCCGAGGTCTATAAATACGCGGTGCCCGGATCCCAAAACAAGCGGTAATTATCCCTCAGCTACCACGCATCATATCAAAACACATCCCCGATATCACTTCCTATATCTCATTCGATATCGGGATTATCACGTGCACCTCTGACACATCACATCATCACCGATACCACGTCGGAGGTCATCCTCGATATCACATCGAAGACCATCACCGACGTACACTCGATCTAGTACCACTATTCCACTCTCATCAAAGCATCAAGGCGTTGATTCGAGGTGTTCCGGACCAAGTCTACACGAGATACGTAGTGTAGGCCTGATTTGAGATAGACTCGTTGTATTGCTAGACTATACACTTGTAACCGACACTCGTACATATATATATAAAACGATCTATTGCCAAATCAATAATATTTATTGTAATAAGTATATGTTTATTGTAAAATCATAATAATTGTAAATGCTTAGTTATTGGTACTGTCAATATAAAATATGTCATGAATGAGGTTTTTGCTAAGTTTTGAATAACAGAGGTGGGTTTCGGCCAATTACAGTAATACAGTGGATTATTTGCCAATTAGCGATAACACATGGATAGTTTTTGCTAATAGCTCATATATAATAGGGAGAATTACACAAACTACTCCTCAGCTATTGGGTAATTACACAAACTACCGCTCTATATGGGAAATTACTCAAACTACCCTTATAGCCGATAAACTTAAAATAATTAAGACTACTTTTCAACTTCAAATCATAGCAGAGACTAAAATTCGCAGATATTTTATTTTTTCTTTGAGGATATTATTTGTTTTTTTTTGTCTTTCTGAACGAGATAAATGAGGTTAATGCAACAATGTTAATTTTATTTTATTTCTTTTGTAAAATAAATAAAGAGCATGAATTTACATTCAATGAAATGTAAAAAAAATCAAAAAAATCGGCCATAAGGGTAGTTTGTATAATTTCCCAAACATGAGGGGTGGTTTGTGTAATCACCCCATAGTTGAGTGGTAGTTTATGTAATTCTCCCTATTTAGTATGTACAAGTATATAATTATATAACGTTCTGTATGATATAATAATAGCAATATACGTGTGTGTACATGTATGTAAAGATAGTGAGTGAGTTGGGCGGGGCTGCTCGCCCCTTGGATTGGCCTAAATAAGATATAGGGAGATTTGCACAAACTACTCCTCAACTATGGGTTAATTACACAAACTACCCTTCTGTTTGGGAAATTACACAAACCACCCTTATAGTCAAAAAAAATAAAATAATTAGAACAACCTTTCAACTTCAAATCATGGCCGAGACTAAACTCCGCAGATATTTTATTTTTTCTTGAGTATATTATTTTTTTCATTTTTTTTTTCTTTTTGAACGAGATAAATGATGTTTAATGCAACAATTTTGATTTATGTTTTATTTCTTTTATAAAATAAATGAAGAGCATGAATTTACATTCAATAAAATGTAAAATAAATTATGTAAAAAAAATCGGTCATAAGGGTAGTTTGTGTAATTTTCTAAACAGAGGGGTAGTTTATGTAATTACTCCATAATTGAGGGGTTGTTTGTGTAATTCTCTTAAAAATCTATTTTAGTGTAAAGAATTATACCGTCGAACATATATTTTTACTAATACTTGAAATTTGAATACCTACAAAAATATTAATTGGAAATAATCATATATACAATATAGTGAATAACCTTTTAGAAGTCTAAGAATTTGATATATAATTCAATGAGACAGCTCCATTAAAAAATATTTCACATATGCAAGTACATAAAGAAATTATGTCCAAAAAATTAAGTTAAAAGTAGATATCAAAGAAACTAAGGACATAATAGGGCATTCATTCAAAAGTTCCAATGGGACGGCATAGGTCAAAACTGACGCAATGACCTTAAAGTAAGGTTTATGTATGTTTGACAAACGTGATTTTGAGTAAGATGATATATTAGTATATAAATTAAACAAGATTTTCACGTGATATGGGATCGTGTGAATTCATAAAAGTTATCTCTGCTCATGATAAGGTAGCATGGAATTTTTGTTTCAAACTTCAATATTGTTTAATATTTTTTCTAGACCTCTTATTTTTATACACTTAAGGGCTACCATGTAAATATAGTTTCTAAACTTTTCTAGTCTTTTTAGAGTCCTCTAGAAGGCCCGGGAGAAAAACAAAGATCCGAGTTTGACCAATAACTTTATAGAAGCACTTAGCTAGGCCATCGTTGGATCAAGGCGGTCCTAACCGTCCTTTGAGGCGACTCTATTTTATGCATAGTTGTCTGTAAACTAAAATACAAAAGTACAAAGGTTCTCTGTAAACCAAAATACAAAATACGAAGATGTTGAATTCCGGTTACAAAGATGTTCAAGCGAGAAACTATACAATGTAAATAAAGAATCAAGTTTTACCTAACGTTGGGCACAATATATACCAGATACGTCAGAGCCTCAAGGCTGCCACATAAAAAAATGAGAATGTGTAAAACAATTTAAACAAAATGGGGTTTTAATTGCTCAAACTTGTATCATCGGAGAGCAAAATTCCCAAGTTACGTAATTTGAGATCTGGCGGCAGCCCATGAAAATACTTTAGGATCTGGAATTCAATATCTATTAAAAAAAACACAAAATCATAAAAAAAAACTATAAATATTAACATGTCTCTCATAGACGTCGAGTTGCACATTGGCGTCACAATCAGTTTTCCCTGGAAACGAACAAATATTACGAACTTACAACATAGAAGTCTAAGATAGTACAATACCTGCTTCATACTTACATGTGTAAGGGTTAAACATTCCTTCATTATAATGAAAACCCTCCCTTTTATGCAAGTGTGCATCGATCCTATGAAAAACAACAACATGATGTTAGATAATATAAAGTTAGGGAATGTTCCCAAAGCTTCAAAGACTTACTAACGAAATACAACACAATCAACGTCTAATATTAGCATGACGGACAATCCACTTTTACTGTAAGTATGAGCCAATTTTCAGAAACAAACTTAGAATCCACAAAACCTTGAAATCATAACTTGAACAACCCGAGAAACTATTTTCGCCATAGAGTAACTACAAAATTTAATCGATCAACACAAGTTCATTAAAGATATCACATAACAAATCATACAAATTTTGTTACAACAACTTCATCCACAGTAACAGTGAGGGGCGTATGTATGTAGGGGATGGGGGGTTGTAGCCCCCCCCCCCCCCCCCCCCCCCCCATTTTTTTTGAAAAAAAAAAAAAAATCGAATATATATATATATATATATATAGTATTAGGGAAAGAGAAAATAAGAAGATCTATGATATTTACATTTAAAAGCCAAGTCAAATAGTAAATTGCAAAAACTCCCCTTTTGTTATATTTAGTAAGAAAATAACTTATTTGTTATTTTAATTTGCAAAAAAATCCTCGTGGTGTTAAAAAATAGCAAATAATTTATTCTACATTTAATTAATTCGTACGTGTTTAACATATTTCTTCGATACACAAAGAATCAATGTTGTTTAAATTAAATATATGAATACCTTTTATCATATTTGTGAAACATTAGCTTCAAAATATGTAAAAACATATATACAAAGTGTATCATATTTTTTTTTACGTTTATCTCGTTCAAATATATTTAAAAAGTTTATAACATAGTCAATAATATTTACCTTGATAAATATATATTGGATAAAAAAAATGTTTGTTTGGTTATCATTGTTGTTATTGTAAATATTTATTAGTGAATTTTTCGTTTAAAAACTAAAAGTTGATCCAAAAATTTTCTTGTACGCATTCATCTTCTCTAAAAACTCCAAAAAAAAACGGTTCAAAACAATATTTTTTTTTCTTTACTTAGTATTTCAATTTCTTTTCCTCTTATTTCTTTCTTACTGTTCTCCAAAAAAAAATATTTAGCCACCCCTATATAAGATTCATGGATACGCCACTGGTAACAGTGCTACAAACGTACCACTCAACACTCACAAAAAGATGAACAATAAACTAGAATATATGCAAAATATTAAGTAAATTAAGAAATCCATAAATTTCAAAAGCACAAAAGTGTCACTATGAACCAATAATCAATAAACATGGAAAAAATGCTTCAAAGTAACGCATGTAAAGATCTCACCTCGGAATCAGCTTGGAGCCGTGGTTTCGTTCTCTCCTTTTTTTCTTGTAATAAACCCTAGCTAGAATTAAACCTTCGGTTCCTTTCTTCGTTTTTTTTTTTTTGGTAAATTAAAACAAATTTGTGTAGTCTCCTACAATTTCCTAATAATTATATCGAATAATTACAGTTACAACTCCTGAGGTTTTGTATAATTACAAAGACACCCCTTAGGTTTGAATAATTTCAATGACTTTCTCTCTAACTAGTAATTATATATGAATTTCAACTTTGCCCTTGACCAATTATATTGTTTAAATGAATTTAAATGCCATGTTCAAAGTATTTGATATTTTATTTCATTTCAAAAGCAGGCATATAATATTAGATATGCATTTTATCCCGATATACTACCGATACAGGTCCAATACTCGTGAAAATATTTAGCCTCGCAAGGGTCGGCTGATGGCAAAAATCCCAAAATGAATTTCGATAACGAGGGAAAAATGTTAGCCCTGTAAGGGTCGACTAATGGCAATATTCCTAACGACATTGTGGAGACTGAAATAATTCCAGAGTTGGAGGACAATAGAATCCACAAAATAGGCACCAACTAGCTAATACATCTAGAGTCAAACCTCTCGCGAATCAAAAGAGACATGCTTATGTCCTATGTAAGATAGGAAGATCACACGCATTGGCACGACAATGTCAAAAGACATGGAACATAGGCTTATCCAATGTCTTCGCGACAATATGGATATCCTCGCTTAGACAGATCATAACCTAAAAGGCATAGATCCGCGTATTGTCGTACACAAGTTACATGTCGATCCGAAGGCAAAGCCTGTTAGACAAAAGAAACGTAACTTTAGTAAAGAGAAAAATGAAGCAGCAGATCGATAAGTAACTATCAAACTCGCAGTAAGGCATATATATGAAGTACACTTCTCGAAATGGCTAAGCAACATAGTGCTCGTACTAAAACCCAACTTAGATTAGCGCACGTGCGTAGACTATACCGATCTCAACAAGCATTGTCCTAGGGATCAGTTCCATCCACCAAGGATAGACTTGTTGGTTGATTCAAGTGCATGATGTGCTCTTCTAAGCATGATGGATGCTCAAACTATATTTCCATCAAGTATTGATGGCAGTCTACGACACGTGCAAAATCGTATTTGTGACGGACATGCATATTATGCTACAGGGTAATCCCATTTTATAAGCTACATACATACAAGAAGGTGGAGAAATCTACTTAGATTAAAATGAGCCAAAATAACACAATTAATAAAATTTATGGGCTAGTTATGTTTGTGGTACATATTTCATGGATAAACTACAATCAATAAAGGGATAAAAGCAGCCCCCTCACCTATGGGGTATTTTGCGCTTTGCCACTTAACCTAATTTTATCAGCACTTTGGTCCCTAACCTATAGGGTGTATGTGCGATTTGTCCCCTTGGTGCAATTTCGGTCATTTTCGGCAATTTTTGACTGGAATATTCCCCTCTACCTGACTCATATGTGTTGTATTAGATGTATAATGGTAGTTGGTGAAAAAAAGTAAAACAACACCTCAAAGGGAGGAATATTCCGGCCACAAAAGATTGGAACTAGGCCAAGGGGCAAATCGCACAGACACCTCATAGGTTAAAGACCAAAGTGTTGATAAAATTAGATTAAGGAGCAAAGCAAAAAACACCCCATAGGTCAGGGGGCTTGATGCTTTTATCCCATCAATAAAATTAATGGGCATCATACTTTAAACCTGCACAAACTAATTCCCATATGTCTGTAAGGTTACAAAGTTTGTGATTTAACCATTTCCCTTCAAGCAATAGAAGACTACTAGTCACTCAATTTGAGAGAGACAACAACATGAGTGCAAATCCTTATAAACAAGGGCGAATTATTATTTCTGCCCTATAACTTTTACAAAAATTACTTTTGCCCTTTCTTTCCGGTCCTATTTTTTCTGCCCCTTTAGTTTCAAAAATTCTATTAAAAATGCCCAATTTTACCAGATCGGCCTAAAATACTAATGTGTCTGTCCAGTCAAGTAAACGCTCGTCCAGTCAATAAAATGCTACTGCAACGTCGGATTTTTTAGCTGAGAATCACATTTTTAATCGGCAATATAACAACACTACAACACACTAACGGTAATTTTTATTTCAAATCCCAAATTCAATCGCTAGAACCCTAACCCCCAAATTGAAATCTCGATTCCATATTGTACCTCACAAAAATGTTCGAATCCACGATAAGATCGCACCTACAGTGCAAATGTGGAAGACCCGCTGTCATTCAGGTGGCTACGACGGGTGCAAATCCCGATCGAAGGTTCCACATGTGTTGGAAAGGTAGATTCGGGTGTGGGTTACTTTATTGGGAAGATCCGCATGTTTGTGAAAGAGGGAGGATTATTGTTCTTATTTTGCTGGGGAGAATCGAAAGGAGCGAGTCCAAAGTCAAGAAACTCGAAGAAGATATCGAATTGAAGTCGAATCACACTATTGAAAAAATGCAAAGTTTGTTTGACAAAACAAATAAGGAACTCGAAGAGAAGGTAAAGTATCTTCAAATGGAGAACAAGAAGCTTGGAGGTCGGGTTAGGGCTAGTGTAATGATTATTGTGGTTTTATGTGTTGTCTTGTTTAAGATGTATTGAATTTGTATGAGTGCAATGAAAATGAAGTAATAGAGTTGTCATATGTATTTGGTCGTTTAAGGTTCATATGTGGTGTTCGTTCGATTAAAGTCTGAAAATGGTTTGATTTAGGTTGTCATATGTATTCGGTCGTTTAAGGTTCATATCTGGTGTTTGTTCGATTAAAGTGTTGTAACGGTTTGTTTTGTGATGGTTTAATAAAGGATTGTGACCGAAAAGCCATCTAAATTCCTGCCTTATTTCGTCTCCCCCTCCCCCCTATCTCAAAGGTCACAACTTTTTGATTGATTCATCACCCCTATTCACACCAACAGGTGGATTTATGGTATAAATATGTGAATAAAATAGTGTAAGTCTTTATAAGTTAATCCATACATTGTTTACATGATATTAAACATGAGTATCACTGGGGATATGCGTTTAAGGTTGTTCTATGTTGATCCTGATTTCTCGCGATTGGCAAAAACTATTTTCTTGGATAGGTTAGTCACTTATGGGAGAAGGCATAGGTTATCAAATATTCATGCATTGAGAAGGGGTCTGAGAATAATCAAAACCGAGTTGCAGACTCTTGTTCGTTCTCCGTTATTGGAGGGCCAATTGGAGAGGAAATCCAAGATATGAGGTTGAAATATATAATTTTCCAGAGGTTTTGTGATCTCCCAGGTGTTTCCACTGAAGGTGAAGATATGGAGGTTATTATTGGAGCAACTTATTATTGGATTGAGCCTGTGGTACAAGAGAGTCCACTTTTTCTTGTTATTTTCATCACTTAAATATCCCCTGTTTTTATCTTTAATAGAAAATATTTATGTACTCCATTCATTGTCAGGAGACCCATTGGGAGGTCTATTTCAGAATGTATAGCCTGACAAATGCAAGATATATGCAAGCCTTGTTTGATGAGCACTAGTATGCTTTGTTGCCTGGTGAGGAAGGTATATATGAAGAGGAAGAGTTTATTGAAGAGGAAGATGTTCTAGAAGAGGTTCCAGATGTTCTAGCAGATATTCCAGATGATGATGATGATGATTTAGCTGGTTTTGGGGGTAGTGACATTGAGGACTGAATCTGGAAATGTAATACATGTAGGGGGATAATTATTATTTTATGTTAAGTGTTCATTGTATTGTTCTGTGTTTTATGTTTAACGTTTGATGTTGATTCAGTGTATTGTTCTGTATTGTTCAGTGTATTGTTCTGTATTTTCTGTTAAGTGTTTAGTGTATTGTTCTGTGTTTAATGTAGGGTGGTAGTGTATTGTTCAGTGTAGGGGGGTGATGATTCAGTGTTTGATAGCAGACATTGGGAGTGTTTGATGTTTAAGTGTTCAGTCCCCTATATTCCAGAATTTTACTATATTAATAAATTGAGTTTCTGGTTAAGTGTTCCATTCATTGATGGTTGAGTGAAACAACTCATATGTTCCACAAAATTTGTTATGTCTCATAATGAAAAACAATTTCCAATATTATGATAAACCATCATATATTCAAAACACAAATCTCCTCATAGAGATAATAAAGATCTTGACGAAGTATCAATTTTATGACCAAAATTACACTGTTTCATCCAGCCTTAAACAGACCTAACAGCACCAGATTTTGCCCCCAAAATGGCAAAGTGACCAGGGGTGATGATCAAAACCCTACCACTACATCACCACATACTAGCACACTATGCATTTGTCAAAATAAAAATGATCTTCATCTGATCTCCATTGCCATCATCCACGTGGGATCTAGTTCTTCTTCCCCCTTCCTTTCTTCTTGCTGGCAACAGTCCCCATATCCTTATCTCTCTTGCTGATGTTGTTATTTGTGGCCATAAAAGTTCTTAATTCTGACAACTTTACATATTTTCTGGAAGTACCTTGTCCAAGATCACATTGGCTCTCTTATGTTCCTAGCATAGCTTGGTTTTCTGCCAGTTGAGTTGTGACCTTAGGTGTTGGTTTATTCTTTCTATTATTAACCAAGTCTCTCACCCAGCCCTGCTTCAAGCAAACAAGGTCTTCAACTGGATTTGCAATTCTTGCTATGGCTGCTTGGGCTGCAAGCTCCTCATCTCTTTCCCTTTTTTTGTTCTTTTGAACTGGTCATATAATGGTTGATAGTGGTGGTGACAGTACACCATCTCCATCAATCCTCACATTGACAGTCTATATGAAAGAAGTTTCAGTTAGACTTATATGTTGTAAAAATTACACAAACATAGAAACAAACAAATCATTTTACCCTTTTACCTTTTTAGATCCATCTCTCTTTTTTCTCCTTAATGATCTAGATGTCTGGAAAATTGAGTCAATGTCCACCACAACTAGATTGTCTTTGTCCAAAGAATCATCATCTACAACTTGGTTGCCTCATGTAGTACAACATAACTTGTATCATTCTCAGTTGGGACAACAACATTAGCCCTACCTCTCCTATTTTTTCTAATAGACCTTGAAATTTGACCCACTTCCACCCCCAGATTTGCAGGGAAGTCATTGACCACCACATCAGGTTGGGGCAATGTGAAGTTATTTTCAGGTGGTACATACATAGTTGACTTTGCCCTCCTAACTCTGATATGCCCTGATGATTCACCAACTTGTGATGAATGCAGGGGAGATGGTGGATCTTGATTTGCTGAGATAGGTTCTGTATACAAGGTTTCACCTTCAGGTTGCAAGGGAGATGGTGGAGCTTGAGGGGTGGAGTCTGGTCCAGTGTGCAAGTCTTCTCCAACAGATTGCAGGGGAGATGGTGGAACTTGAGTGGTGGAGTCTGGAACCACAGATAGTGGAGCTTGAGGGGTTGATCCTTGTGTTGTACCATTATCAGGGTTGCTAGGTTCTCCAGTATTTGCAACCTATATTATGGTAATTTTAGCATGGCAATTACAAATGACAATAAGTGTAATAAAATAACTACTAAATTCTGAAATTTTAGTACTTACTTCTGCAGATCCATGTTCTCTCCTTCATCCACAAGTCTTCTTGTTATGACCTTTTTGGCCATAAGTCCCACATTTCACAGTACTTTGCTGCCTACCAGAATCAATTGGTTCTGGAATTTCAGCTATATTCCTCCTTGCCCTCATCGGAGGAGCTTCATTTAGACCCTTCCTTCTGGCTTTCTTTGGCCTACCAGGTTGCCTGCCATAATTTGGAGGCATAGGTGGAATATAGTCTTCATCTGTCCAAAGAGCAGTTCCTGGCACGCCATATATGGCAAACTGGTACACCTTGTTGTATGTGTCAAGGGTGTACCAGTGAGCCACATAATCTGCAATTTGTGCACCACTATGCAGTATTGCGCTAGCTGCATGTTTGCAGGGAATTCCTGTAAGGTCCCACAATCTGCAAGAGCATGTCTGATCCTCCAAGTTAACACAGTGTTGTGTTGTATCATAGCCAGAGATTTGGTACCTAATAGCACTACATCTCATAGGGAAGCATGAAGAGACAAGCTTGGTGACCCTCTTTACTCTCTCTTGGATATTAGGAGTCAGATGAACTCTTTGAGTTGAAGGTTTAAGTTTACTCCATCTGTTGAGTGCTTTATCCCTGTTCTTGGTAAGCCTCATCATTAGGTATTCCCTAATCCATTCTAGCATTGTCAGGATTGGCTTTTCCCTTGCTGGCAACAGAATGCTATTGAAGCTCTCACAACAGTTGTTCAGAATTGGATCACTAGATCCGGTAGTAGTGAAATGCGTTTTGGTCTAGTGCTCTTTTTCCTTATCATTAAACCACCTCCCAAATTTCTCAAACATACTAGCCAGTCTTTTCATTGATGCACCAAATTCAGTTGTTGTTGTCTGGTTAGCTGCATCCCAGGTTGCATCACTGTAGTCTAAACCACTGAATCCAGCATGACCAGCATTACCAATCATGTGCCTTACAAAAAATCGATGACATGCACCAGGAAATATTTCATTGAAGGCATGTATTAAGCCTTTCTTCTTATCTGTAATGAAAGTAAGTTTGGTGGGGTCATTAATCTCCAAATCCTTCCTCAACAGTGATAAAAACCACATCCAATTATCAGTATTCTCAACAGCTACAACAGCATATGCTATTGGGAGAATGCTGTTAGCAGGGTCCAATGCAACTACGATTAATAATATCCCTCCATTAGGACCAGTTAGGTGAGCACCATCTACACTAATGAAGGGTCTGCACCCTGGCCTGTATCCATCTTTCAGAGCTTGGAAACATATGTACATACACTTGAACCTTGTCTCACCACCAACCTCATCTGTGCAAATGGCTACTCTGGTGCCTGGATTAGTTTTTCTCAATTCTGCTTGGTACTCAAACAACTTAGAATATTGATAAGCTGGAGTACCCTCCAACTTGATATTGGAGGTTGTCTTTGCCTTGTAAGCTTGACTGAATGTCACATTCACATGGAGGGCCTTGATGGAATCCATCTAGAAAGCTAGGGTATTTCTTTTTGGATTTGTCTTGAACACATCCAAAAACTTTTCAGAAAGCCATGATGATTTTAGGTTGCTCACATAGAAACTCTCAGCACAAGAGTGGACAGGATTATACTTCCTTATTTTGATAGCACTCCTGATCTATAACCTTCAGAGCATGAAGCCTCCAAGGATAATCATGATGCTCGCATCTGTAGTATACTCTTTTTGGATCACTCTTGTGGACTTTGAGACCCATTCTTTCTTTAATGGCATGAGACTGGATTGCCAAGTGAACTTGTTTCTTACTCACAAATTTCATCTTCAGTTTGAATACAGGGTCAAACCTGTCATTCTTCTTAAACACTTTAGTACCTGTTTCTTCTTCCACTTGACCAGTCTCATTCAATCTCCAAGCTGGAAGATGATCAACCAGTGCTATATCTGGATCATCTGAGTCTGAGTTTTGTTCATTGCAATCTGCAGCTTCAGCACCAGTGTCCCTTGCAACATGTGGAAGAACACCATTGTCCCATACAACACCTTCAATGTTTTGATCAGGTACAACATCTTCATCATTAGCATAGCTAAAATATTCTTCATCAATTCTGTCAACATGTTCATATAACTCATCATCTGAGTCTTCAGTAGATGCAGCATACATCTCATCATCTTTATCTTCATCACTTTCTGGCATCTCAGCAGCAATTTCCTTACCTTTATCAATCCTCACTGGATTACCCTCACCAGCCACATCACCATTTCATCATTACCAACATGTTCATCTATAACACTTTGACCATTGTCTTGACCTCCTGCCTCTTGCTCAACAGGTGGAGGACCACCATTTCCCATATCAGCTTCCACTTCAACAATATCAGGCCTTTCACCAAGTACTATCTCCATAACAACAACCTGATTATTAGGATCTACAAAAAAAATCCAACTGTCTCCTACCCTTCAAAACTTCCTTACATGCATTATGTAACCACCCATCATTACTAACAACAATAATATAATCATTGAACTGCATGAAGTACTTTTTCTTACCACACACTCCTATATCAGATGCAATCTTGTCCAAGAATGCTCTTTTTACCTATGTATACAACGCATAGTCATACACCCATTTAGTGCCTCCTATGTATACACCACCATGCATGGGTGTTGTGGGAAACCCACCACCAAAGTGATATACTAAAGTCATAAATCCACTTCCAAATTCTGCAATAAAGGAATGGACACTTTTGTCAAATAGCCAACACATAAAAAATACATTTTTAATGCAGCAAAGGTAATGCAGTATGCGAAAAAGAGCATGGAATGCAACAAAAGCACAAAACAAATCAAGGAGCACGTGGTAGGGGACCATGCACTTTCGGACAAACCCTAATACCCCACTTAAATAGTAATAACAAGTACAAAAATAGAATCTTCACACCACTACCAACAAAAAGCTGTCGGATTCCTCACCCTCTAACAATGCTTAAACGTTTAAACTCAAATAATCACATTAACACAAATATAGAAGCAAAATACTACTTTAACATACCTTAATCGGGGGCAGGGGCATCCATTTTCAAAGGGGGCCGCAATTTCAGCATCTTCCGGTGTAACAAGTACTTCGAGTTCGATCGATTGCAGAGAATTCAGGTAGTCGCGATTTTAGGGTTTTCAAATAGGGCTTAGGGTTTTGTGGATCTTTGTCTGAAAAGTGCTCGATTTTTTCTAAGTGTGTTGTAGTGTTGTTATATTGCCGATTAAAAACGTGATTCTCAGCTAAAAAATCCGAGGTGGCAGTAGCATTTTATTGACTGGACGAGCGTTTACTTGACTAGACAGACACGTCAGCATTTTAGGCCAATCTGGTAAAACTAGGCATTTTTAGTAGAATTTTTGAAACTAAAGGGGCAGAAAAAATAGGACCAGAAAAAAAGGGCAAAAGTAATTTTTGTAAAAGTTATAGGACATAAATAATAATTCGCCCTATAAACAAACAAAAAATTGAATTCCATATACCTTAAGCAGAAAGAAAGCTGGAGGGAGCTTCCCTGACCGACAACAGTAATCTTTGGCTAACTTTTCTGTTGCCCGTAAGAGTTCGACAGCAATGTAAATATCTGATATTTATATTTATGAAATGTCTGATGATGTATACGAATTATCAGCTGCATTGAAACATAATAAATAACTCAATATTTCAGAGTATTCGAATTGGTATCGTCTGAATGTATGTATAGTATTAGAGCTTCGAATTATAGATTCAAATTTCTTACACTTATGCAAAAAGATTCATGCATGATTACATCCAAGAGAACTGCATAGACAAAGGATATTTAAAAAACTTTTTCCCCTATTTGAATCCGAATCCATTCTATTTCTAAAAAGGATTACTGATCCTTATATCCTCACTTGGATTTGTCTTTTACAGATTTTGGAATCTTTTTTTCTGTCCATATTCGCGCTAATGTCTAAGAATAACTACTGTTATAATGTTATGGTTTTTGAGTTATCCAACTTCTCAAAATTTATAGATATATGCTCACTTTTACTGAAATGTATAAGAAAAAGCTAAAGCTTCATTCTTTCACATATAACACATAATACCACAAATAAAAAATAACTCAAAAAAGCTCAATTTCTCATATTTCTGCAATATATATTCTTCTTTGATTGATTGCATTCCTGCGTACACCTGCACGAACCAACACAATTTCTGTAAATCATTTACTTTTTGAGAAATCCTTCGTCATTGCTTGTGCATGACTGGCTTCATCAATCTTTTCCACCTTGATTCCGTCGGAGAAAGTCAGGAAGATTGAGGTCTCGAGGAACTTACTTCTGATATTTTCTAGCTTACTCACAATTTCCCTCATGCTAATTCGGTCCGAGGGAGATATTGCTAAACATTCCATTGCCAGAACCAGAATCGACGAGACACATTGTTCCTTGGCATAGAAATCCTCATCTTCTCTGCCAAGTAAGTTGCTGTCGACAACTTCAACAATCGTGTTTTGATGTAAAAATTGGCTCACCCAACTCTGCAAGTTCGTTATCTCATCGAACATTTTATGTGTGGGCCTTTTCTTCGTAATTGTTTCAAGAAGCATTATACCGAAGCTGTAGACATCGCCGCTGGTAGATACTATGCCTTCAGTTCCATATTCTACAGTGACAGATTTAGTCGAGAAAAACTAGTGTGATTAAATCAGAAAGTTGAATGAAGAGTATGAAAAGCTCATGTTATTTGAAGTGAGAATTATTACCTGGTGCCATATATCCAATTGTCGCGAGGGTTCTTGTTTGAGCCATTAACTCACCTTCGTCAAAGAGTTTGGAAATACCAAAATCACTAACATGAGCAGTCATATCTTCATCTAACAGGACATTACTCAGCTTCAAATCACAATGAAGAATATGAAAAGTGTGGCCAAAGTGAAGATATTCTATGGCTAAGGCAACATCTATTGCTATATTGAGTCTTTGTAACATATCCAGGTGATGTTTGTTTGAGTGTAACCATAACTCTAGGCTCCCATTCGGCATGTACTCCAATACAAAAGCTTTGAAATCTTCAATACTACAACAACTAATGGTTTTGAGTTTTGACCAAGTTCCTGTGGCGAATGTTTCTAAGCACTTCGACTTTGGTATTAAAACTCTTGTTTACTCTTTCTGACTGCATGTTGAAAACTTTGATTGCAACAGTCGATCCATCGGATAATGTACCTTTAAATACTGAACCAAAACCTCCATTTCCAAGTGCATTGCTGTCATGAAGTTCTCTGTTGCCCGTAGAAGTTCAAAATAAGAACATCCGCTCCACGAATGAAGTATTAAAACTTCATTTTTGTGTACCTCTGAACTCGGTTTTCCGTCTTACCACTAGCAGAAGAAACACAACGACCAGAATGGCAGCTGCCACACAAGAGGGTATAATATATTTCCAGAGTGAGCGAACATGTTTCAAACTTGTTTTGTTACACGGTGGAACTTGCAGATTGGGCGTACCACAAAGACCAAGATTCTTGAGAAACGATTGTGCTGTGAAGTTGGAAAAATTTCCTCCTGTGGGAATCGGTCCTTGCAGTCTGTTGTAAGACACATTAAAGTACTGCAGATAGTTGAGCCCTTCTAAAGACTTTGGTATAACTCCAGAAAAGTTATTAGATGAAAGAACTAAGATTTCCAAGCCTTTCATGCTCCAAGAGACTGAGGAATAGATCCTCGAAACGTGTTGTGCGCCAAAGATAAATAAATTAAAGACTGTGCATCATCAATAGAACTTGGGACATCACCTGAAAAATGATTCCATGATAAGTCGAGTTGAGTGATAACTTTTAAGTTTCTAATCTCAGTTGAAAGAGAGCCATTTAACATATTTGAGGACAAATTTAAGTTCAAGATGCCATCGAGTGTCCATAAATTAGAGGGTATGTAAGATTCTAAATTGTTGGAGCCTAAGTAAAGACCTTTAAGTGATTTGAGTTCCCCCAAGCATGCAGGAATTGATCCATGGAACATATTATTTCTCAGGTATAATTCCCCCAACTTGACAAGTTGGCAAAAATCATTGGGAATGTATCCTTCAAGCTTATTATGATCGAGATTGATACGCATGAGGTTCTTTAGTTTCCCTACTGTTCTTGGGATTAGTCCAGTTAACATGTTATCATTGACATATAAATCCCGCAGATTAGCTAAGTTTCCGATTTCATCCTGAATAGGCCCTGGAATGCTACAATTAATTGCTCTAAAGACCTGCAGAGAATTAGAGAAATTTCCAATTGAAGACGGGAGCATACCTTGTAGCTGATTTCCTGATACTTCCACAAACTCCAAATTTTGGCAACTTGTTAAAGAAGTCAAAAAGCTTAGATCCCAGGTTAAGTTATTTCCCCCAAGTGTAAGGGACCATAAGAGTCTTAAGTTACCAAGGTTTGGTATTGAGCCAGTAAAAGAGTTGGAGGCCATATCTAATAATGTAAACTGGGAAGCATTCGCTATAGAACTTGGAATTACTCTACTTAGTTTGTTCTCGCCCAAATAAAGCTCCTTAAGATTTGGAAGTGAAAGCCCCGAAGGAAGTTGTCCTGTGAAGTTGTTGGCCGAAAGCTCCATTGTCATCAGTGTTGATATGTTGAACAGGGAAGGTGGAATGGGGCCTGATAAGCCATTTGCACGAACGGTAATGTCCTCAAGGTTAATAAGATTGCCAAGCTCAGATGGTAATTCACCTGTTAAGATATAAGGATTGTCATGTTCCCTATATCAGAACATCAAGAGGTTTCGATGATTTCATCAAGTAACAATTCAATCTGTCAGCTCACAGCGCGTGGAAACTAAGAAGCTAGTAATGATACTAGAAGCCATAAAGGCATACCGGTGAACTCGTTCCCTTTTATATAGAATTGTGTCAAACTTGTCTTATGTTAGAGAGGCTTCTCTTATGTTTAATATCTCTAAACGAGAGAGATTCTGAAGCTCTGATGGAATTTCTCCTGCGGAAGGTAGCAAGTTCAGAAAAGATCACTTACTATTATCACGATATCGTCTTGAAAACCTCTAGATACATGATTAAGGAAGCTAAAGAATAAAAAACATTTAGAAACAGATCAATGATAAAGTGATGATGATAATGAGAGACACGACATGTTGGTGAGTTTGTCGAAAATGTCAAACACTGGAACTTGAAAGTCGCGAAAATACAGACGCTTTCCTTAAAGCGTAATTCGCCCCCACCTCGTGTGTGCCAATAGGGTAACAGCGAATCGCTTCTCAGGATACAATTTAAGCCCAGAAAATAAAATAGTAGACTGCGTATTGGACTAACGAAATCTACTGACAGAAAAAGAAACAAGAGTGCAGGAAATACAGACTTAATTTCTGCAGCAATTAAAACTGTATATTATTTGAGAGATACGAATTTTTTGATGATCCTTTGGTTCTGATAATCCTGCGTTTTTAAAGAATGAGAAAAGCTGCAAGGACAAGTCATACCTTTTCCTAAGTCTTCTTTCACAGAAAGACACAACTTTCCTGTTAATACTTTCACAGAAAAGACACAACTTTCCTCCTAAAATATGTGTCTGTTAATATTTAAATTCTAATTTTTAAATATTCCCTCCATATTTTCCCGGATTAATCTGAGCCGTCGGATTTAGATCTTAAGTAAGATTAAATCCACACCATCCAATTTAATCTATATTAATTTAATATTCAGATTAAATCACAGCCGTTCATCTTATTTAATTAATTAAATAAAATCTACGGCCTAGATCGATGAGCGATGCAAGCGTGCAAAGTGCTAAGTGCTTTTTAAGTGCGCCAAACAAAAGCGCCACTTAAGCGCCACGCGCACGCGCGCGCGGGTGCGGGCCCGGGCACGGGCTCGGCTCGGCGCGCGCGTGGGCATGAGCACCACCTATGTCTTGCACCTTTTATTACCCAAGTAATATAGTGCAAACATATATAAACCCACAAAAAAAGTCTTTACTTTTCCTATGTGGGACACTTAAGCCACTTTATTAAAATTGGCCTATAAGAGCTAAAGCTCTTAAAGCCCATAAAAGTTCTTATAGGTACCATGAGTTAGAGCCCAACATACTTAACCAATGTGGGACAAACTCAAAAAAGACTTTTATTGTACTTTGCATTCACATCATATCAACACATAAACAATGTGGGATACCTCTCACAAGATTTATTATTTGGAAACTAAATCTGACAATCTCCACCATTTCCGAATGATAAATCTTAGTGTGCACCTCAAGAAGTTCTATGAATAAATAAAGGTGTCTTTCGACTTGAACCTTCACTTAGTGGATACCTATCAAAGTTAATCAGAAAAGCATAGTAGACTAGTCTTTGAACTAGCAATTCTATATCGACCAACCGGATAAGTACCACACACAGTTCATCTACTTGTTCTTTATTCTAACAAGCCGACACGTTAACGGCCCTGTGTCTATATCCTGGTATCATGAGTGGTTTTTAGAGTTAAGCCCTGAACTCTAATGAAGCGGCCTCACTTCTACTACTCACTTAGGTAGACTTGTCAAGGATGTCCCTGTAATTATGACATCCCAACATTTACTGTTACAAGTCTATTAAGAGTATTAAACTCAACCTCTACCTTTGACATTACACGTACCAAGCACTATACTTAGATGGAACCAATTAATAATTGAATTATTAATTTAAAATACTAAGTGCTTGACAATCACAAAAATGAAGTACTTTACTCATTGAACCCAAGTTGGATATTTCAAGTGTTGAGTTGAGTTTCCCTCATGTGTGATCACTATGTATGGGCTTTCAGTCCCATCGCTCTAGAAGTCTTATGCACCATATCTCTGGCAAGACCTTTAGTCAGAGGATCAGCCAAGTTACTTGCTGACCTCACATAGTTAATTGTGATAACACCATCACTGATTAACTGTCTCACATATCTATGCCTCAAACCAATATGTCTAGATTTTCCATTATAGACATGACTATAAGCTCTAGACAAAGTCGACTGACTGTAACAGTGTATTAACACGGGAGGCATTGGTTTAGGCCATATTGGTATTTCCAATAACAAGTTTCTCAACCATTCTGCTTCTTTGCTTGCAGAGTTTAATGCTATAAACTCAGATGCCATGGTTGAATCAGCCAAGCATGTTTGTTTCTTAGAACCCCATGATATTGCGGCTCCACCAAGAGTGAATATCCAACCACTAGTTGATGCGTGGTCATCACTCTCAGTAATCCAACTAGCATCAGTATAACCTTCCAAAACATTTGGATAGCCATTATAGCATAAGCCATAATCAATGGTCTTCTTAAGATACTTGAAGACTCTAAATATTGCTTTCCAATGTTCTCTACTGGGATTACTTGTATACCGACTCAGTTTACCAACTGCAAACGCAATATCAGGTCTAGTACAAGTCATGCAATACATTAAGCTTCCTATTGCACTAGCATACTGGTTTTGGGAAAATGCTCTCCCATCATTTGGCATTAATTTAGTACTAGGGTCGAACGGAGTACTAACAGGTGTACAATCAAAATGATTAAATTTTCTCAATACTTTTTCAACGTAATGAGACTGTGATAACATGATACCTTCATTACTTCTAA
This sequence comes from Linaria vulgaris, assembly GCA_948329865.1. NCBI lineage: Eukaryota > Viridiplantae > Streptophyta > Magnoliopsida > Lamiales > Plantaginaceae > Linaria > Linaria vulgaris. Next base: position 3,970,057 of record OX415249.1, on the reverse strand, counting down.
TTATTTTAATCCCTAAAATAACATCAGCTTGACCTAGATCTTTCATATCAAATGTTTCACATAGAAATTTCTTAGTATTATTGATTTGATCTAGATCAGAACCAAAGATAAGCATGTCATCAACATATAAACAAATAATAACACCTTTATTATTTTTAAACTTACTATAAACACACTTATCAGATTCATGGATTTTGAATCCGTTTGACAACACAGCCTGGTCAAACCTTTCATGCCATTGTTTTGGTGCTTGTTTAAGTCCGTACAAAGACTTAACAAGTTTACACACTTTATGCTCTTGTCCTTTCACAACAAAACCTTCAGGTTGTTGCATATAAATTTCTTCTTTTAATTCACCATTCAAGAATGCAGTTTTGACATCCATTTGGTGAATTTCGAATTTATATATGGAGGCCAAGGATATTAAAATCCCAATTGTAGCAATTCTAGCCACTGGAGCATAAGTGTCGAAATAATCAAGTCCTTCTTTTTGAGTGAAGCCTTTTGCAACTAATCTTGCTTTAAACTTCTCAACGGTTCCATCAACTTTCATTTTCTTTTTGAAAATCCACTTACATCCAACGGTTTTAAAACCAGGAGGTAAGTCCACCAATTTCCAGGTGTCATTTCCCATGATGGAATCCATTTCATCTTGTATAGCCTATTTCCAAAAACTAGCATCTTGAGACTTCATAGCCTCTGCATGGGTTTTTGGATCAGATTCAGCATGTAAAGATAACAGCATTTGATTTGTTTCTTTTTCTCGTGTACCTTCAACAAGATACATGTGAAAATCAGGCCCAAAGTCTTTTTGTACTCTAGGTCTTTTACTTCTCCTAGGTTCTTCATCCTCTATTTCAGAATTCCTTGTATTTATAGATTCATTATTATTATTTTCTGGAATTCTAGGAATAGAAGAAAACCTGGTTTCATCAAATATGGCATCTCTTGATTCAATTATTGTATTTACTTCAATCGAGTAATTTTTCTCAATTACCATAAATCTATAAGCTTTACTATTTAGTGCATAACCAAGAAAAATACATTCTACACCCTTTTCTCCCAACTTCTTTCTTTTAGGATCAGGAACTCTAACTATAGCTCTACAACCCCAAACTCGCAAATACTTCAAGTTTGGTTTTCTTTTCTTCCATAATTCATATGGAGTTGTAGAATTTTTCTTAGTAGGCACTCTATTCAAAACATGACACGCTGTTAAAAGTGCCTCACCCCAAAATCCTTTGCTAAGTCCAGATTTGGACAACATAGCATTAATCATTTCAGTTAATGTCCTATTTTTTCTTTCAGCAATTCCGTTTTGTTGTGGAGTATAGGGTGCAGTAACTTCATGAACAATACTAACATTTTCAAAAAACGTAGGATCATAATATTCACCACCTCTATCAGTTCTTAAACGTTTTATGGTGGTTTCACATGTATTTTCAACTTCAGCCTTAAATATTTTAAATTAATCTAATGCTTCATGCTTGTGATTCAAAAGATAAACATAACAAAACCGAGAGTAATCATCAATAAAAGTCACATAATAACTTTTTCCACCTCTAGTAGGAGTGCTATGAAAATCACATAAATCACTATGTATTAAGTTTAATATTTCTGATGTTCTCTCGACTTTAGGAAAAGGCATTCTGGTTATTTTTGTAAGCATGCATGTATTACATTTGTTTACATTTTTATCAATATTAGGAATTAAATTCAGATTAGACATATGATGTAATTTTCTAAAATTAACATGCCCAAGTCTATCATGCCATAAAGAACAAGAGTCAAGCATATAAGCAGAATAAGATACTTTATTTATAGCATTCTCAGTTACATTGAGTTTGAACATTCCCTCACAAAGGTATCCTTTGCCTACAAAAGATCCTCTCTTAGTCAGAATAAATTTATCCGACTCAAATACAAGTTTGAAGCCAAATTTATTAAGAAGGCTTCCAGATACAAGATTTTTCTTAATTTCTGGAACATGGTAAACATCAGTGAGTTCCAGTTCATGCCCCGAAGTAAACTCCATCAGCATTTTCCCTTTTCCCTTGACAGCAACACTTGCGCCATTTCCCATGTAGACAGAGCAATCATTTTCCGGTGTATACTCCACAAACATGGACATGTCTTTGCAGACATGCCTTGTTGCTCCAGAGTCGATCCACCATGACCGGTCATTCCCAACAAGGTTGATCTCAGCAAACATTTCAGAAATCATTGCCACAAACTTCTGCTTGTTTGTATTGTTTTCTGTTTTCTGTTTCTTAGCCTTGTCACGACAAACTTTTTTTTGATGGCCCTCTTTTCCACATTGCCAGCAAGCAGTATTGTTACTTGCTTTTCTCTTTTTGGGATTCTGATTTGAGTTCTTCTTACCATTTCCTTTGCCCGGATTATTGTTCTGCTTGCTACTACTTCCTCCCTCAAGCACCATGACCTTGGAACCATCTCCACCATCTCGGTTTCTGTCTTCTTCTTCGATTTTAAGATGGCTCTCAAGATCTGCAAGAGAAATATCCTCTTTCCTGTGCTTAAGTTCCTTTCTAAAGTTTTTCCATGAAGGAGGAAGTTTGTCTATAACAGCAGATACAATTATAGTTTCATCCATATGCAAAGCATGCTGTTTAAACTGATTAACTATCTGTTTTAACTCGTAAAACTGCTCAAGTACCTTTCTGCCATCCACCATGAAATAACGAAAAAACTTACTGGTGATGAATTTCTTACTCGTAGCGTCCTCCACCAGATTGGTTTTCTCCAAATTGTCCCAGACTTCTTTCGCCGTTGATTTTTCATGGTACATGTCGAACAGCGTGTCGGATAGCGAGTTGCAAATGTGTCCCTTGCAACAGTAGTCATCTTGTTCCCACTTCAGCCTACTTCTGGTTTCAGCAACGGTCTCATCGTCCTTCGCTTCTGGTTTCGGAGTTGTCAGCACGTACACCACCCCGAGTTGCGCCAAAAGGAAGTGCAACTTTTTCTGCCAGCGCCTGAAGTTGTCTCCATCGAACTTCTCCAACTTCACAATGTTGGTAGCGAACTCCTTCAACGATCCTCCTCCACACATTTTCGAAAATGCAGAATTACGCTTTAACTTTGTTGGTGAGTTTGTCGAAAATGTCAAACACTGGAACTTGAAAGTCGTGAAAATACAGACGCTTTCCTTAAAGCGTAATTCGCCCCCACCTCGTGTGTGCCAATAGGGTAACAGCGAATCGCTTCTCAGGATACAATTTAAGCCCAGAAAATAAAATAGTAGACTGCGTATTGGACTAACGAAATCTACTGACAGAAAAAGAAACAAGAGTGCAGGAAATACAGACTTAATTTCTGCAGCAATTAAAACTGTATATTATTTGAGAGATACGAATTTTTTGATGATCCTTTGGTTCTGATAATCCTGCGTTTTTAAAGAATGAGAAAAGCTGCAAGGAAAAGTCATACATTTTCCTAAGTCTTCTTTCACAGAAAGACACAACTTTCCTGTTAATACTTTCACAGAAAAGACATAACTTTCCTGCTAAAATATGTGACTGTTAATATTTAAATTCTAAGTTTTAAATATTCCCTCCATATTTTCCCGGATTAATCTGAGCCGTCGGATTTAGATCTTAAGTAAGATTAAATCCACACCATCCAATTTAATCTATATTAATTTAATATTCAGATTAAATCACAGCCGTTCATCTTATTTAATTAATTAAATAAAATCTACGGCCTAGATCGATGAGCGATGCAAGCGTGCAAAGTGCTAAGTACTTTTTAAGTGCGCCAAACAAAAGCGCCACTTAAGCGCCACGCGCACGCGCACGCGCGCGCGCGCGGCCCGGGCACGGGCTCGGCTCGGCGCGCGCGTGGGCATGAGCACCACCTATGTCTTGCACCTTTTATTACCCAAGTAATATAGTGCAAACATATATAAACCCACAAAAAAAGTCTTTACTTTTCCTATGTGAGACACTTAAGCCACTTTATTAAAATTGGCCTATAAGAGCTAAAGCTCTTAAAGCCCATAAAAGTTCTTATAGGTACCATGAGTTAGAGCCCAACATACTTAACCAATGTGGGACAAACTCAAAAAAGACTTTTATTGTACTTTGCATTCACATCATATCAACACATAAACAATGTGGGATACCTCTCACAAGATTTATTATTTGGAAACTAAATCTAACACGACATTAACTTGACTTTTGACAAATAAGCAAGCCTTTATCTTATTAAGCAAAAGTTAGAAACAAACACATACCATGAAAGTTGTTTGACCCTAAATACAAACGGAGCTTCGTCAACCTCCCAAATGCATTTGGTATGCTTCCAGTGAGATTATTATATGACAGAGAAACATCCTGATTGAAGCTCACTGCACTTGTATATATTGGACGGAATTCGCCCCTCGAGTTGATTTGCAGAGATGTATAGTGCGTTGAGTTTCTGGAGATTATCGCACATCTCCTCAGGGAGACTACCGGACAACAAGTTATAAGTAAGATCAATTGCTTCAAGGGAAGACATGTTAAAGATAGTGCGCAGAATGGAACCCGTGATCTGGTTATTAGACATGTCTAATGTCTGCAACGAAGAAAGATTTCCAATCTCTAGTAGGATCGTCCATCCAAGAAAATTGCGACGCATCCTTAATACTTTCAGCGTTGATATGTTCCCTATCGACTGGGGAATGCTTCCAGAGAAATTGTTGATGTTCAGATGAACGCTTTCGAGTTGCGGTAGCAATCCTAACCATGAGGGAATATCACCAGTAAAGAAGTTGGATCCCTCATTTATAACTCTCAACCGGCGCAAATGGGAGAGTTCATAAGGTATGGTGCCTGTGAGACTGTTGGAGCTGAGATCTAATGAAGTAAGAAATGTTAAGTTGCCAAGATTTGGAGCAACAATACCATGAAATCCGAAGTTCAAAAAGCTTAACGATGTTACTCTTTGAGTATTTGTTGTGCTGCTGCAATGAACACCAATCCAGTTGCAAATGGAAGTGTTTGTAGTCTAGCTTTTAGACAAGATTTGTGAAGGGTACAACAAAAACGCTCATTTTCGACGGCCTCCGACGGAATTGGCCGTCGGAAATGGGTAAAAACCTTATCCGTCGGCCAAGTGCCGACGAAAAAGGTCTTTTCCGACGGCTTCAAAAGAAAAAGAAAAAAAAAAAAAAAAAGGTGGCGGGCCCTCCCATCTTTTTCGTCGGCCAAGTGCCGACGGAAAAGACGGTGGGACCGGCGCCTTTTAAAAAAGGCGCCGGTCAAGTTAAAAAAAAAAAAAAACTCTATAAATACCAAGCCTAATTTTTTTATTCATCATCACCAATCACTCTTCATTTTATATATATACAATCCTTTCTTTCTTCATATATATATATATATAAATATCTTTTTTTCAAAAAATCGTCATTTTTATAAATGGCCGATAAAAATAATCGCAATAATTTTATCGATAAAGGTAAAGGAAAAGCGAAACAGAAAAAAATCCAAAAATATATTTCCAATGTAGGGTTACCGAAAACCCATGTTCAATTTTGCTAGTGTGTTCAAATCTCGGCGTGGTGGCAACGTTGAAACAACTAGTCTCGACGAAGTTACCCAACATGTCGAGGAATCTCTGCCACAAACTCAGCATACTCTGGTTGCTTCCCAACAACGCCCAACTACAACTCGGACCTAGGCCCCTACTCCGGCGCATGCACCACCACAACGCCCCACTACCAATCCGCTGCTCCCCGTCTAAGGGACCCATATCCAATCTTGCCACCTGAAATTACGCCTCCATGTTCAATCTTTCCGCATGGCTTGATGGACGAAGTTCCACAAGCCAACAACGAAGGAGCTTTGTCGGGATCACAACCCTCGCCAGCATCTGTTGCTTCTGAATCTGCTTCTACTAGCCTTAGGCCGCCTAGGGGACGGGGGAAGGGTCGAGGTTCTTCAAACACCAACGAAGGGAAGCTCAGATTGGGGTGAACGACAATTTCACTTTTGATCAAGATTTATGTGAGGATCTTACGGCAATAATAAAGCGATCAATTGACTTTACAATAAAGTCCTTGGTGACCGAACCAGCGATATATTACTCTCAATTATCCGCGACACAAAAACAAAATTTATAACCTACTTCACGGTATCTTCTTTTAACTTATTTTAACACATTTCGCAGTATTTATGTATATTATAATTTTGTCCTTATACTTACATGTTATTATATTTCGAAGGGATGAAGAGGAAACGCCTAAAAGCACAAAGGCATTTCATCGGGTGGCACAATCCTCATGGAAGGAATCCATATACGAGTGCAAAAATATGTACAAGAAGCGAGATAAAGACCCTAAATGGTACCAAAAGACTTGGCTACCTCGAGGCTTCGAATCGACGTACTGTGATCATTGAGCGAAGGAAATGACGATTGAACTCGCACAAAAAGCAAAGGAGAATCGAAAATCTAATAAGACAAAGAGCGTCAACGGTAAGGGATCTTTAGCTACGTACCATGGTGGATCTGTGAGTACACACGAGAGGAGCTATGAAATGGTACGATACGTTAGGATTTCCTTGTTTGCAAAATATATTTTGTGATATTGAGTTACTCTTTACCATTAATATTGTTTAAAAAATGTTGTTATAGTATGGTACTCTGCATGTGCTACGCTTCGACCAGCAATACGTGATGGACCATGCAATAGCAGATTTGGATAGACGAATCTGTTGGGACGCCCCACAGTCAGAAGGGTATTATGTAAGTTATCTTAAACAAGTATATGATTGTTTTGTGCCTATACCTTTCTCATTTATTTACTTTGAACATTGTAGGAACGTTATTTTGAAGCACTCGAGGATAATTATGGCCCCCAAGAGAAATGGTCGCTTGAGTTTGACATAGATACTGGGGCCATTGCAGATAATAATGGCACACATGGGATGATCCGAGGCAAAAAAGGCACAATACCCTCACAGATTATGGTAAGTCGCAGGGCGCAAATCCAAACCCTGCTAAGGCGATAAGAACAGCTAAAGCGGTGAAGGTGGCTACTGCTAGGTTGCATGAAACCGTTGTGGGTTTGGAGAAAGAGATTCACGATGTGCGGTCGAAAGTGGCGAGGGACCGGGAGGAGCCAAGGCAGGAGCGAATTTGTGAGCGAGAGGAGAGGGATCGGGAGCAAATTCGTGACCGAGAAGAGAGGGAGCTTTAACAATGGAACAACCAGCCAAAAAAACTATAATTCAAGCCCATTTCCTCCAAATCAGTTTCATGAAATGCAGAGCCAGTCGTATGATTATTGGCAACAAAACCATACACAATATGGTCAAACTTCGTCGTGGCAGCAAGGCAACCAGGGAACAAGCTCGTCGTAGCAGCAAGGAAACTAGGGTACAAACACGTCATGGCAGCAAGGAAACCAGGGTACAAACACGTTGTGGCAGCAAGGAAATGAGGGTACTAACTCGTCGTGGCAACAAGGCAATCAGGATACTAACACGACGTGGCAGCAAGGAAACCAGGGTGCAAACACGTTGTGGCTACCCAATTTGTGGCACAATAACGCCATAAGTCGGCCACGTACGTGGAACCAACATAACACCAACACGAACAATTCGTGGCAGCAAGCCACAATGCCCAACAATAGTGTTCGAAGTTATTTGGACTACTTGCTGCGGTCTAATAATGATACCCAATTCTCACGTCTGCATGATGCTCGACGTGCTAGTGTTAGTGGGGATCGTCCAAGTTCCTCCAGAAGGTCTCCATTGTATACTGGAGCGCCTTATGTTACACAAGACGACTCTACTTTAGCCGCCTTAGCGAGTCTGCCTCTCCCTGATACTGACTACACAGCCTGTGTATGGTTTGATCCTTAAGTGTTGTATGTTTGATCCTTAAGTGTTGTATGTTTAAATTACGAGTTTGTAAGAAGTTTTTTTAATTACCACTTTACCAGTTATGTTGTTTGTAATAAATTTACGTATTTTAAGTAATGTTCTATAATTCGACGATATAAGTATTGATGCGATTTATCTCTTACTAGACTTGACCAATATTAAGACATGAACACTAAATATTTGTTTAAACAATTAAAAAGTTGCAACAAATACAATATTGAACTCGAGTACATTGGTATTAATTGTTATCGTCCATGTTGTCTTCAACCAGCTCGTACACGTCATCTGCCAATTGTCCTTCAATGTTAATGTTGTTCAAATCAGCGCACAAGTTAAGTTCGGGCGACTCATCATCTTGAAAGAGTTATGCGACTTCTTCTTCCTCTTGCATTGACGACATGTCGACTATGTTCCTTGCACGAATAGGGCAAAGTGCCCACCATCCTTTCCTCTGCGACACATGTTGTGCTGGATATGGAGTGTAGTACACTTGGAGAGCCTGATTTGCAAGTATGAATGGTTCATTGGTAGTGAGAGAACGCGTAGGATTGATATCAACCATTCCGTACACCCGGTGTATTGCCGTACCACGACGAGTAATATCGTACCACACACATCTGAAAAATATAATTGATTGGACCATATCTTTGCCGCCACACCAGATAACCTCAATGATGTTATTTAGCGTCCCGTAAAAATTTGTGCCCTCGACCCCATCGCCGATGCCCTTTACATAAACCCTACTACAATTTGTTTCTTTGCCCTCATTGAACGAGTCCGTACGAAATCTAAAACCGTTCACTTTGTAACCTGCGTACCCTTTTATTAGTGTGCTTGCCCCTAAGGCGAGGGCGTACAGACGTTGATCTACTTCGTACTTTCCAGAGCAAACAGTTTCTTTAAACCATGACACGAACTTAGCTCTCTGCTTTCTTTGAATTTTTTGTTGAGTAAGACCACCACAAAATAAGTCCTCAAACAACCTATCAAACAGGTGTAACATAAATCTCATCAACGTATTAAATAGATAATAGAGATATGTAAAAATATTAATTGTCATATACATACGTGAACTAGCCGTCGACTTCTGGACAATTCATCAGCGTGTAAAGCTCAGTTAGCATCAGCTCTTCGAAAGTAAGATGCCGTTGTTTTTTATCTGGATTTAGATCTTTCCCTCTTCGATGGAAAATAGGAAGCTGCCCTGTGAAATCACCACATAATTCGGCCTTATTTTGACTGAGCCTGTTGTATCTCATTTCAACACTTTTTTTAAAATAGCGCGAACATAAATGGGTGCTCTCGGACAATATATAAGATTTTGCAATTGATCCTTCAACGCGAGCTTTGTTCAACACAGATTTCTTCAACCCAATCATTCGCCTATAAACAAACCAGTAATTCAATAATAGTTAGACATAAATATATGACCAATAATTTTGGAAATATAAAACGGTTTACCTCTAAAACGGGTACATCCAACGATATTGAACCGGTCCACCAACTTTGGCTCCGTAGGGAAGATGTATCGCTAAATATTCTATAGAATCAAAAAAGGTAGGGGGAAATATCGTCTCTAATTTACAAATTTTTATCACGATAGATTCCTCCAATGATGTCATGTCCGAGGCTTTAATCTATGTGGCGCACAATGCTCGAAAGAAGATACTAATCTTTACTAGGGCCCCCCATATCGGATCAGGCAGTAAATCACGAAATACAATAGGTATTAACCTTTGCATAAAAACATGACATCGTGACTCTTCATCCCAATCAACCTCAATTGTTGTCGTTGCACACAACGTTGAATATTTGAAGCATACCCATCCGGAAATCGCAAACCAACCAACCACTTACACACTAGTTTCTTTTGAGCCCTATCAAGATAATACTTGGCCTTTGGCTTTACGATTCTACCATCAGCGAGATCGGTGACAAAAAGCTCTTCCCGAGTGGTCAACTCCGCTTAATCTCTCCTATCTTTTAAGTTGTCTTTTGTCTTACCCGGTTCGTCCATCAGTGTGTTCTTGATGTTGTCGAATAAGTTCTTCTCGCAGTGCATCACGTCCAGATTGTGATGAATCAGGTTCGTACTCCAATAGGATAATTCCCAAAAGATGCTCTTGTACGACCAATTGTGCTCTACCCCATATCCTACTATTTTTGGTGAGTTTGGATTCGTTGACCTTGGTGGCAATTGTTCAACAATTGATGCCATTTGAGCACCGATCCTCCGTTATGCAGGCCCATCGTATTCTATGTTTCCATTGAATCATGTCACATCATGGCGGAATTCATGGCCCTCTGGCAAGAAACAACAATGGCGCCCCCACCATGTAGGTTTGTTACCGTGGGGTAACGGGAAGGACTTTGTGTTCTCCATGCAATAAGGGCACGATAACTTTTCATGTGTGTTCCATTGTGACAACATTCCGTACGCAGGAAAATTACTAGTAGTCCACATTAATGCAGCCCTCAATTGGAAATTCTGACTCCTGAATTTGTCGTAAGCACAAACACCATCGTGCCATAAAACCTTCAACTCGTCGATTAGGGGGCAAGCAAAACGTTAATATTTTGTCCTAGGCTACGCGGACCCGATATGATCAAGCTCAAGAAAATAAGCTCCTCTCGCATGCAAATATCTGGAGTAAGGTTATAAAGAGTCACGAACATGGGCCAACATGAGTATTGGGATCCGAAGTTTCCAAACGGAGTGAAACCGTCCGTGCAAAGACCTAGGCGAACGTTTGATGGCTCGACATCAAATTCAGGGTGTGTCCTGTCGAAATGTTGCCACGCTTCCCCTGATGCTGGGTAAATCATAACATTGTTCGAAGACCTGCACTTTAAGTGCCACGACATATGCTCAGCAGTTGTTGGAGTCATGAAGAGTCGTTTAAGCCGTGGGGCCAACGGAAAGTACCATAATTTTTTCTTTGCCACATGCTTCTTTCTACCTACAGTTTCATACCTATCTTCCCCACATTCAGGACACACTATGTAATCGGCAGATGCAAATTCCCCGTAAAACAAGAAACAATTGTTATCACAAACATCAATGGTTTCGTATCCTAACCCCAAACCCTTCATCAACTTCTAGGCAGCATTCAGATATGCGGCAAACAATGGCTATCTTCTGGCCCCAAACACTCGCGTGATAAGTTGTAATACTTTGCACACTCAGCTCTGCTAGAGTTATGCTCTAGCTTGGTAGTAAAAAACTCAAACACCCAATCCAAACGCAGACTTGTTTCCCTGGCCGCACAACTTAATCTCAGACAATTTCACCAATTCCAAAAAAAATATTTTGCTTCGGTGTTAGGCTCCTCATCGCAATCGACATTTTGAAATTGGCATCGGTAAGTATCATCAACTAAAGCTCCAAAAGAATTGTCGTCTTGAACAGCTATCGGATCGTTTCTAACTGTGTGACTTGACGACGACGCCCTTAGGAGGCTATTATGCTCGTTATAATTTTCCCCGTGAAACACCCATACACGATACCCCTCTACAAAACCCCATCGATGTAGGTGAGCAGCTACTTCGTTAGGTTTCAAATATTATCTATTGGTGCACTTTCTACACAGACATTTTAAATTTCGACTATCGTCTAGATAACGTTCTTGAGCTAACGCAAACTGAAAAAAAATTGAATACACCTTCGGCAAATATTTCTTTCACTCGACCTTTCTCGGCCAAACGATCGTACATCCAATTTCTATCTTCATTTGGATACATTATTATCCTTTAAATTAATAGTTTTTACCATTATCAATGCGACAAAATTACATTTCGAGTCTACAGTTAAAAGAGATTGTAAGTATATATATAAACGCGTACGTACCTCTTGTAGAAAACAACTCCACAAACAACGCTTGAAAGAATCTCTAACACCCGCCTCGTTGATATTCTTCAATATGCAAACAAAAATAACTTAAGTTAATTAGATTTACATATAGCGTAAATGTATAAAAAATATTACGTAAAATCATAATTAAATACGAATACGAACCTTAATTTTTGAAACGAAAAGATTGTGACTTGAAATTATAAACCGATATCGGACTATATTTATAGCCAATCCGGGCGACATCAACGCCTGGAAATGGTCTTTTCCGACGACACTATGCCGTCGAGAAAGACCTTTTTTCGTGTGATTTTTCACCCGGATCGGTGACGTGGCACCATTCCGCCTCCCAAATCTATAAATACCCTCAAATTTTACACCTAATTTTTTTTTAATATAATTATCACCTAAAATTCATTCATTCGTACACAAACACTCAATTATATCTCCCTAACTACATGCTTCTCCCAATTCTTTCTTCCAATATTTTTCTTACTTATATTTTCTTTATATTTTTTATCTTATCATATATATTTTATTTCTTACATTATTATTATTCTTAATTTCACATATATATATTAATACTTTCATAATAACCCATTTTTATTTATCTATATATATATATTACAAATTAGTTTATATTTATGCTTTTTCGTAATAAATAATTCATTTGTTTTCTTTTATTAACTATATATGCAACAAAAACTATTTTTATAGCTTTTTACGAAAATTCGGACGAAATTGAGAGAAAATTTATTAAAAAAAATAGTTATTTTCGTAAAAAGCGAAAAATTGTGCCTTTTTTCTTTCTTTTTTTATGAATATTATTTTCGACGGCATACTGTCGTCGGAAATAATATTACATATTAAAAAAAATACGTATTTATTTTAAAATACGGTATAATTAAAAATAATTTATTTTTTAAAAAAATTGACCCCTTTTCCGACGGTATGATGCCGGGAAAAGAGCTTTTCCGACGATATTTGGCCGACGAAAAAGCTCTTTTCAGACGATACCTTTTCCGTCAGTCTTTTCCGACGGTAAAGACCGTTTCTCTTGTAGTGGTCTCAGGTGGTTTTTGATTTGTAGGCCAAAAGTGAATCTTGGTCTGTGGTGGAGTTTGATATTGCTGAGGATGTAGTAATAATAATGTTATTGCAGATGATGAATAATAGAAATATGGCAAAGAAAGAACAGTTATCCATCACTTTAATTAGGGCGAAATATTTTTTTTGCCCTTTAATTTTCTCCAACTTCAAGTTTTGCCCTTTATCTTTTCGGGCTTAGAAAATGCCCGCTAACTTATTTATTTTTAATAAAAATTGCCCGACGGGCTTTTATTTGGGCTTGGTCCAATTTTAGTAAAAGAAATTAAAACAAAAAAAAGTAAATATTTTGCACTTATTTTTAATTCAAAATTAAATTAAATTTTATTATATATTGTTGTAAATCATAAAAAATAATGTATAAATTCAAGTTTAATATAAAGTTTATTTTAAAATGTTTAATAAATAAATATTTACTAGTAAATATAAAAAATAAAAATATTTCAATGATATTAAAAATATAAAATTATAAAAACTTATTATATAATTCTAATTTTAAAAACTTGATTTTTAATAACTAATAAATTTTAAAAAAATTCAAAAAAAAACTTATTCTTCTTTTTCTTTTTGTTTTTCAAATTTCTTTTTCTTTTTATTTTTAAAAAAACTGTTATAATTTTTTTAGCCCAAAAATATATATCATTGAAAAATTTTTATTTTTAATATTTACTAGTAAATATTTATTTATTAAACATTTTAAAATAAACTATATATTAAACTTGAATTTATACATTATTTTTTTATGATTTACAACAATATATGATAAAATTTAATTTAATTTTGAATTAAAAATAAGTGCAAAATATTTACTTTTTTTGTTTTAATTTTTTACTAAAATTAGACCAAGCCCAAATAAAAGCCCGTCGGGCAATTTTTATTAAAAATAAATAAGTTAGCGGGCATTTTCTAAGTTCGAAAAGATAATGGGCAAAACTTGAAGTTGGAGAAAATTAAAGGGCAAAAAAAACATTTCGCCCCTTTAATTAATGACTGCTAAAGACAAGTTATATCAGAAATTCACAATGCATGATACAGAAAGTTTGTGATCATGATATTGTTATGTATTCAGTTATATATATTTAAAGATTGAACTTCAATAACTGATAATTATCCCACATGATCTGCAAATACATAAGAAATGATTATGTAATTATAATGCAAGAAAATTAAAAAATATATATAAAACAGTGGGAGTTGTTGGCGCTAACATGCCGTGTATAAGTAAGTAGTCAACATTATCCCAGCTGAACGTTGAACAATGATACAAAGTAATTAGAATTAATTAAATCAATAGGGTAGTTTTCTACTAATTTATTAAAGCACATTCTTTCTTATCCTTTTGCTTTTTTTTTTCTTTGTTGTTTTTTATTCCCACGCTTTTGACCCTCATTTTTAATTCCTACCCCTAATTTCATAAGTTCCTTTCTTCCGGGATGACAATCCGAGTTTAGAAATTTCTGAATTAAAAACTCTTTATCTAAGTACCGAATTATTGGTACGATAATATGGTACCACACTCCTCTAGAATATGATGATGTATAAGAATCCCCTAAAGCTTCATTATTTTGCATATAATACATTACATAATATAACAAAACAATAACAATAATCCATAGCAAATCTTTCTTTTTTGGTTTACATCCCTCGAATACACGACTCCGAATCCATTCTATTTCTAAAAAGTTACTGATCGTGATGGTCTATATCGATCTTTTCAACCTTGCTCCCTATAAGCTAGTCAGAAAGATTGAGGTCTTTTTGAACATAGTTTTAATCTTTTCTAGCTAGTTATCACGATTTTCCGGAGAAAACGTTGAAAAATCCATGATTCACATAAAAAATAAGTCATCTAAGGATGGAAAAACTTTACATTTTAGAAAATTGTCGAGTCATTTATGTTTTTGACTCTATGAAAACGAAATTGTCGAGTCATTTAGCGGACCCCAAATATATGGGAGGATGAGAAACTTAGGCTCCGTTTGGATGTATTTTCTCTGGTTTGGTTTGGTTCGATTTTGTTTGGATGTTTGAAAAAGTATTTTGAAAAATGTGTCAGAAAATTAAAAATCAGTTTGGATGTAGTTTCAATGCTGGGGTGTTTGGAGAAAAAGTAGGTGTAAATGTCAAATCAATGTCATATATATATATATATATATTATTGATTAATAATGAATTGTTTCTTGATTAATCATATTTGGATATTCTTATTTGAAAATTATAATGCATCCATATTTGAAAAAAAAGACTGAAGTATTAAAATAGGAATTACATATACCATATCATAGTACTGGAAACAAAAAATATCAAGCAAATGAAATCATAATTCATAATAATCCATATCTATCACAATAAAATATAATAAGTATACTCATGGTAACTTTTCAATAAATTCAACCATCTATAACACATGGGTACGTACATTTCATGGGATAATGATCAAATGCGCATTCAAAATTAATTCCATACTCAATTTGAGTTAAGATAATAGTGAATCTAATCCAATAAATCTCTCTTTCTGTGAAAATATCTATTAAAAACCTAAAGCAATTATCGATTTGTGTTATAGAGATTTCTAATCTACCATCTATAACTAAGAGAGATATATCCCTTGATTCTATGAGTTATCTATTAAACAAGAAAAATCTTGCCTTGCACTTATATAAATTTAATACGCATTTTGCTGTAGTTTGAATGTTTTGCGATCTTGAAAAAAAGGTAAATGTATATATATATACACATCAAATAAATTTAGTAGACGGGTATAGAAATGGTATATAATTAAAGATTATTATATGTTGATTAATTAGAGAGAAAAGTATAAATAATATGGTCATATATTGCGACTTCACAATATGTCCCTCATTAATTGATGCTTTTAATTTCAAATGACCTTGAAGTAAAAAAATAAACTCTATTGTCTGCCTCTGAGCGCCAACTAAGAACAATACAAATGTTATAGTATCGTCATATATAATATCACAGTGCTTTTGTTATAGCATAATTGAAGAAGATACATCAGTTATTTATAACAAGATACCATCATTTATTTTTTATATACGTTAAACTAGCCCTATAAATAAGTTGAATTGATTCTAGTGATGAATTAATTACTATATATAGAGAGAGAGAGAACACTGTATACTTAAAGAATCATAAAATCTTATCAGATACTTATTTTCTATTAAAATGTAACTAATAACCCTTCTTAGATTAAATTATATAAAGTTTTGGTACTTTTATAGACAAAAGATCTCCAAAAAGATAATTAGGAGGAAGACATGAAATAATTTAAAAAAATATAGTAGAGCTATTGGTATTGTTATATTTTATAATATAGTGGTAAGTGTAGTAGATTAGCATTTTGTGAATTGTAACAACATCTTTTAATTTTGAAGAAAGAAAGCCCGTAATAAAAAACATTTTAATAGATAAACACATTAATCCTCCTTATCAATTTTTGAGAGCCGCCATTTAATAAGAGACCCATCTGTCCCATCATCTTCTTTTAAAACAGTTGTAGTCTACTCTTGTCAGCTTTTTTCATATAGTTTTCAATTTTTTGGTTTGATTTTCGGGTGAGCAGCCTTCCAACCGGTTTTGAGAGGACCAAACTCCGAAACGGCTGAGCGAAATTCGATCCAAACAGGGCCTTAGTTCCCTGAGTGCAACATTTCACAATCAAGGAAAAGTAAAGAAACACGGTACAATGGAACAAGCTCAACAAAAATCCCCAATTCGAAACACCCATAAACCCTAAAATTGCCTTTATCTCGACATAGTTAACAAAATTGATCATATAATCCACCTGCATTTGATGCATGCACCAATGAACACCTCCGATTGATGCCGCCATTTTTTTACTTTTAAATGGCTTATTACTTCGTTGTCCCTGATTTTCGCTTTGGTGTTATAAAACTAGAAAGTTGTGAGCTATTTTTTGTCTTTGGATCATTTTTCACTTACTTGCTTCAAAATAATACATAACTACTTACAAATTGTTAGATTCTCTATTTATAGGAAAATATTTTCGTAAACTTTGTGTGTGTTCATGTATGTATTATATTACATCATTTGATGATATGTATATGATCACCAGATCAACCATAAGTATTATAACTACGACAAAGCTTCATTGCTCTTTTCCAGCTCGACGTCCTTTTATGAGTTCATTGCCCCTCGAATGGCTAATGCCCTTCGACTAGATTAACTAAGTTTGGATCGGCTCAATACTTTCTCCGTTAAAATCTAGTCGAGATGCAAGATCACCAATTAACGGGCATTTGGATCAACTCTCTACTTTTGACTACTATAGGCGTTAGCTCAATCAATAGCCTACATGTATATACCATGCATATATATATATATATATATATATATATCAAGATGATATTGGTGGTCTCGTAGAAAGTAAGCGAGGCAACAATGACTAGAAGTATTCTTTCAACATAGCCAAAACGAAATTGGCAAGTCACCCGATAAGCAAGCTATTACAATGAGTGGCTGGAGCAATATGGAGCTCGGGAGCTAGGCAATAGATAAGAGAGAAGAAAGGGTCAAAAGAGTTTGAACCAAGATTTCAACATAAGCAGGTATCTTTTGTCAGCTTTGTTTATTTGTAATTCAATTTTACTTAAAGTTGTAGCATTCAAAAGTGAAATTGTTGGATCGGGGCTTGATACTCTTTTTTCAATGTTATGATACCACTGGATTCAATGTTATCTTAATATCTGTTAACATCAGTTAACGTTAGGACCAATCTATTTGACAGAGAATATAACGCAGTGGAAAAGTAAAGAACACAAGTAGATAATTTTATATAAGAAGATTATAAGGGTTTATAATCTTCCGAGCCTTAAGTGAAATAACCACTATCGAAATAATAATTTTAACAAAAGTTGTTCTCTCAACTCTCAAGCTCTCACTCTCAAGTTGTTTGAACTCAACCGAGCAAACAAAGATCAACTATTTAAATCTAAACAGGACTTTTAGACTCACCTCGTTAATCTCAAATCTTGGAAAAATAAGACAAAGAGACTCGACTCAATAATTTTCTCACGGGAGATTTTCGCTCTTGTCTTCGTATCTTTTTCTTTATGCCCAACATGACATTTATAATGTAGTCTTCCTTGATGGCCAAGACATGTTGTGCAGGTTTTTTTGTTACTATTAGATCTCCTTATATGACTCTAATTTCGTTCATTGCAAATCTTCTTCAATACGGAAAGGTTTCCTTGTCCAACTAGAAGTCCTCAATGAAAATGTTTCCTTCTTTGACTGGAAGTCTTTGTAGTCTTCTATGCAAAGAATCCTTCTCCATCTTGTAGTCTTTTATGGAAAGAATCCTTCTGCACCTTGTAGTCTTCTATGGAAAGAATTTACTGCAAGTAATCTTCTTTCCTTCTTGCAAATCACATGCACCTTGTTCTTTCTATTGCAGCGCATGCAACTTTCCTTATTGAATTAGGAAATGTTTGTTTTTTAACTTGAATTCTTCTAACGGAAGTTTCCTTCTCTTTAAGAAGTCTTCAATTGAAAGGATTCTTCTCTGAAATCTGCATTCGTAATTCGCTCTTGTTCTTCGTTTCTTTTTAGCATGCACGCGTCTTCAATTAAGGAAAGTTCTTCTTTGGGAACTTTTCTTTGAATGACAATTTTTCTTTAAGAAAATAAATCCATCTTTGAAGTCTTTAAACGTGGAGCACATAAAAATATCAACTACAACTCGTGGAACTAAGTTAGTAAGTGAATAAAGGCAAAACAATAATTTTTGCAGTTTTAAACAGATTGTTGCAGATATTTTGTTTTCAATGTTATCCGATGTTACTATAACATCCGCTAACATTGTTTTCAGAATACGTTGCACTTTCAAAAAGCTCGTTTCCGATACAAAGTTATAAATATTCAAAAAAGAAACTTAGGATTAGAGAGAAAATTATTGTAAGAAAGAATTAATATCTTTAGTTCATTTCATCTTTCTTTTGTCTTCATTTTTAGCGGGTCAATTTTAATTCGTCACATTTTAGTAAAAGAAAATTGGGTCAATTTAGTCACAATTTACATTAGAAAAACAAAAAGGCAAAATAATGTCACATTATTATTAGTTAATAACAAATTAAGAATTAGAGCGATTAACTCAACTGGCTGACAGCTGAACCTCCGATGGAAATTCCGGCGACCAATTCATCAACTTCCGGTGCAAATCGGAAAACCCCACTTCGGTATTTTTACTGCACCTGCTTCAAGCGCTGTTGCCGCTGTTTTTGTTGCTTTTATTCGTACCCTTAACGTTAACCGTACTTTTTTTTTTCAGCATGGAAAGAATCTCCTTTTTGTAAATAATTTTTAAGTTTCAGTTCCCTTATGTTTGATTTTAATTAAATTAGGATGTGGGTATTTCATTTTGTACGATATTTTGTTCTATTTGTTGGTTTGAATGAATGTAACTTGTTAAGCCCTCTTTTGATTAGTAAAGTTGATGTCTTTCTTGGTTTGTTGCAATATTTAGCATTTGGGTGTTAATTTGATTTATATCATAGTCAGGTGTAACATTCGAAACAATACGAAAAATGGGCATTCTTGATCTCGACCTATTTGAGGCTGCTACTTCTGTTAGAGTAAAGCTTATAACAAAAAGAACAAGTGTTGGGAAGAACTATTACTTAGAAAATGGAGTGGGAGTTGTTTTGGTGATCATTAGTACGTGATTAATCGACTCTATGTAACCCAAGTTGCTCGAAGGATTAAGTAGTGACCCTGAGCATTAGTGGTTGCTCGGCTATGATTGGTGCTCTTAAACTAGACAATACTTACCTGTTATTCAGGATTCTCCTATCGTGCGTAGATAACGACTCAATCCGCAGTAAGTTCTTGAATCCGTGCAATTACTGGTACATGTACCTATTCTCGAGCTGTACATCCTACAAATGTTCTGTATTTTAGTTGCTAATATTGGTGCAGGACTATAGTAAATCTAGAATATATGCCGAGTGGCCCTGATATAATTACCATTCTGCAATAACCGGTTGGTGTGAACCGATTTGAGCTCCTTTTGTTTGTACAGTTTTGAGGAGTTCATCAATTTCTCGACCATAGAAAATGTTCCTACTGTGTTCAATATGATATCATCTGTTGTTTATTACTTTCTCTATTCACATAATCACAATCGGTCTCTTACTTTTGATTCAACACCTAGTGGATTCTGTCACTTGCACTTTTCAAACCCCACTCTTCAAATTTGTTGTATACACCATTAGCTACATTCCACATGAGAAATCATCAAAAATATCACTATAATGTTGTATAAATCTCCTGCTTATTATCGACATGTTTCTACCCCAAGTAGGTTGTTTGTTGTGTTAGAACATTATTTCATGAGGACCATCTCAAGGAAAGTCAACTTTGTCAATGTTTTACGCTTATTAAGCTCATGGTTTTGATAGTTTAATAGCCAAACGTTGAAATGTTTTAGTGGTGCGCAGCTGGTTGGAAGTTTAGCCTTTTGTTCGAGTTAAATGTAGAATGCTACTAAGTTAGTTGGCGGTCTTTGCTCATTAATAGTAGACTGGACGTCATTTTAAATCTGCTCGTGTAGTTATTGGGATTTGAATCTCGAACTTGTTTAACTTTTCCTCAGGCAGCTTACCGCAACCTTATGATATATATAGCTTCAGATTTTGGAGTTTTGCATCCTTCTAATAACACGAGCCTTTTGCCAGAAATATGCCGAGCATGGAAAAAGTCAAGCTCAAGGTGATACGAGACATCTCAGTCTAACATGTCGACCTTGGCACTAAATTACTCTGCATATTCTGATATCCTAGTTTTGGAAATACAACCTTCCATTAGTTTTCAAATTGGTTATTTTGTGAATATTGATGTTGAAAAGGTAGATTCTTTCTTTATTTATGTTCAATGTATGAAAAATGTAGACTTGAGTTGAATATGAACTACATCTAGCTCGTTTCTTGCGTCTTTCAATGGTGAGATATGGCTACATCAATGATCTTGCATACCAGATGTCCATTTCGCTGTTTTTGCTCTGAGATTCCGGTGTTTAACTCGACTGACTTTTCATGAGCTTGAGTTTTATAACTTATATCAAACAAACAACATGCTTCCATACTCTGTGTTGCCACTTATTTGTCTCAGTTGACCCTTGTTCTACTCCCAAGTCTTTGCAGGTATTTTGTGGCTTCTTTTGTGTACTAGTACTGCAAAAGAGACTATAATTGGACATAATTATTACATCTTATGTTCATAATCTTGTTCTGGTTGAATTTTTAAATTATTGTCCGAATACAAAAGGTTTCAATACTATGCGTTGAAAGAGTCTTTGGTCTTCAAATTTGTCACTTGAACAACCAGCAGCACGCAAGCACCTGCAGCTAATATTCCCCTTTTATTAGTTGTTTGACTCAATTATTGTATACTTTTTTCAGCTTTATTATTTTATTTTAATGTTTTTGAAATTGTAATCTTATTTTGTAAGGAAATCATCCCTTAAGGCAGGTAAGTCATGAATTTCCGGGACGGGACAAAAAGCATGAGGTCCGGTTAGAAGTTGGAGAAAGGGGGCCTCTTTCAACACTTTTTTTTATTTCTTTTTAAATTATTGTCTTTTTAACTAAAATAATAATATTGTCCTCCACATTCCACCCCAAAAAGAGGGAAAGGAAAATTGTGTGTCAAGATAATAAAATCTTCTTGGAATTGATGTGTGTATGTATCATATATATATATATATAAAATGTATATGTATTGCTTTCAAAGCCATTGCTTTCAAAGGGGACTGAATCAGACAAACTTTGCAGAGTGCAAAAAAATGAATCTGCTTTTGACATTAAAGCAAAATCCAGGAATCAAACAGTCCTACTGCTGTCCCCAAATCCTCAACTATCATCATTTTATCATAAGTTCTTACAGCAACCAAAGCCTACTAAGTAGTATGTACTCATATTTTGCAATAGCAATGAAAAATAATGTTAAATACAACTTATAATACTCGTATTACATCACTTGAGGTATGATAGAAAAATCAAACGAGAATCACGCCATGTCGAACATATGAGTTTTACCTCACTCACCGGGTAAAATGTCATCGCTTAGAACGTTGTTGGTGTTACATTCACGTTTTTTTTCAATCATTTTCGTGCTTTATCCGGTCGCCCTAGAACAAGAGTTTTAACTGCCTAGGTGTCATACATCAAAATAGATTTTTGTCACATCTTTTAGTCAATGGATGAGTGTCACACACATATTTAATTATCAAGATATGCTAGTTAATTATTTAAGATTTGACCCTGCCTGTAAAAAAAGAAGTTTCCATTCTTCCTTTTTTACTACTTTCTTGTTATGGTAGACAGAAACAGAAACAGATGGGGTTCTTCTTTTTTGCTTGGTTGAAATCTGGGTCTTTCTGCATTACAGCTTGTTTCCTAGTCATGTCATGTCATGTTATTACTGCATTATCTTTTTTTCATTTGATTTATTTTCCCTCTTTTGGTTGTAAAAAGAAAAACATCTGCAAAGCCACCAAAAACTTTAGCTGCTGTAATTTTAAGAAAGAATCAACAAAAGGGTGGGCATAAAAATAGATAAATTTGAAAAGAAAAAAAAAAAAAGTTACAAGGAAACCACCACTAATTTTTTTCCTATTCTTGTATTACCTTTTTTTTTGTTTCCCTTCACATTAACAATAAATACTAAAATTCCCTATCTGTGACTGCAGAAATCCAATAGCCTCTTCCTTCCTTCAACAATTTCATCAAAAAAATCATCAAGCTGACCAACTATATTCTCAGTACCAGCCCTCAGAATACCCAAACTACCCTTCAAACTTTCAACTCTTTCTCTTATACCAACTTCAGATTCCCACTCAACAATCCCTTGTGAGCATCTCCTCTCAAGCTCACCCCTAAGTTCATCCAAGGCCATTTTTGACCTACGAAACTCGTGCAACAGAACTCCGGGTCGACCCGGTATTTGATTAATCTCGGCCGCTACCTTTTGATGCAATCGAGCGGTTGAGATCATGAACGACGATCCGAAAAACAAGCAACCTTCATGTCCATTTCTTGAGAAACTTGATTGTGGCCAACAGTAGACTAATCCATATACTAATATCATTAGTAGAAGGGAACTCACGTTCCTCATTGCGTAAAGAACGCCTCTGAATCCGTTAAATCCGTTGAGCTTCGATTCTATTGAAATATTCTCATCAAATTTTAGTGAAAGTGGCTCAATTCTTGTTTCTAGTAATGATCTGTTTTCTTCTTCTAGCCCAACTGCTTCTCTTCTGCACACTGATATAGCTCTAATAACCTGTTTAATCATGAAACAACATTAAATTAACATAATTCCAGCTGGCAAAAGTGAAAAAGCTGTGATCTTCATCAATCCTAGACCTGTTTGATTCTTACAAAAAATAATAATTAATTAGTGAAAAATGAAAAGTTATGATCTTTATCAATTCTAGACATGTTTGATCATTACAAAATTAAAATTAAACACAACCCCGGTAAGTAAGACATGAAAAAGTTACGATCTTTATCAACATTTGATTCAGAAAAATAGTAAAAGAAATATCAGACCCACAGAAAGTAAAACATGAAAAAGTTATGATCTTTATAAATTCTAGACCTGTTTGATCATTAAAAAAATTTAAAATCAAGTAAAACATGAAAAAGCTTTATCAATTCTAGACCTGTTTGGGGTATTTAAAAAAAATAAAATAATACAACCTCGGTAAGTAAAACACGAAAAAGCTATGATCTTTCTCATTTTTAGTATGTTTAACCATTAAAAATAATTAAATTAACACCACCCCAGTAGCTAAAAAATGAAAAAAAGTTATGATCTTTATCACTCCTAGAAACAAATTAAGACAACCCCAGTAACTAAAGTATGACAAAGTTTTGTAATCTTTATTAAATTTTGAGAAAAATATATAAACAAAATTAAAAAAATAACTTGATGATTTATTATTTTATTACCTGTCTAGAGAGCTGTGGGCTTAAATGATGCTGACCATCAAGAGATGAAGTAATATTGAGACCAGAAGAGTAGTAATTTTCCATGCCTGACACTCCATTTTTAAGCACATGACAAACTTCCCATAATTTAGAACTCTCATCCATGTACTCATCAAGCCACTTTTCACCAACTGGCAAGTGAAGTTTTTGTACTAAAAGAGTCAACTGAGTGTGGAAAGATCTCAAAAGGGACAAAACTCTTTGCAAGAACTGAATTGACATGAAATTATTTGACTGAAAAAGGCGCTCAAGGTCATCAATTCCCCTTGTTAGAATGTTGTAGAAGCCATTCACAGAGTTTGTGGAAGAAGGATCCATCATGTAAATGTTAAAGCAGGGATGAAAAGAAATGTTATAAAGTGTGGGATATTTAAATTAGTGAGGGTTGGGGGTGAAAATTGAAATATAGGGAAATGGAGGGGGTGAAGAGGAGAATTTAAGAATTTTGGAAGCTGAGGTTTCCAAGGTTGAATAAAAAAGATCGTTGGGAGCAATGATGGTTGTTTCCTTTAGAGGGGAAAGGATGATTGGTAATCTGCCATTTTTCCATAGTTAAATGGGCACAAAGAAGAAAAAGAAAAGAAAATGGGGCTAATTGCAAAATCTTACCCCAGTGTTATGTCTAATTAGCTAAATATCTCTGTAGAATGTATTGTTTTATTAGTAAACCTAAAGCGAATCCTTTCTTTTGAAGAGTATTGTTTTATATTCTAGTTGCAAAGAAACTACAATATAAAATGCAATAAGTGATTTTTTGTTAATTTAACATAATATACAGGTGGTTTTTGTTTTAAACTCGAATTTGAATTAAATATGGGCTAATTCGATTCTTTTACATATTAAAAGAACAATTATACCAATATGACATAAATGAGGGATTTTTTGCCAATTACTAATTAATACATGGTATACTTGCAGATTAAATATATAAGAGGGGTGGTTTATGCAAATAACTCAAAAGAAAAGGAAAGTATGAAAATAATAATAACTTCCCTAAAAACAGAGAGTGAAAGCAGGCAAACTTGAAGGACATGAAATACTCATGAGCTCTCCTCCGGTTAAAGTTTTTTCTTCTAATTAATGGACAAGAAAGAATATATTAATTAATTATATGGAAAGAGGGGCCTAAAATAAATAAAGATAAATTTTATGCAACTTGTGTGTTGAAAATCTTTTATTTTTAGTTGGATTGGGTCATTGGATAGTAAAATGTTTGACCATATTGACTGGGATTGGGGACCTAAATTTTATTAAGTCCACCCTAATAAAATTCCTTTTTCACTTTACTTCTATCATCTTCTTTAGATTTGAGTGCTTAGTTTGGCTTCTTCTTTCCTTTTTTTCTTCCTCGAGCAACTGACTTTGTTCCTTTACTTCCCTTCATTCTATTGAAAAATGTGGAGATTTTTGTTTTCTCCTAGGTATATACTCTTACAATGCACCTTCTCATTATTATTATTTTCTTTCTAAGGAATTTTGGAATGATGGGATTCTTTGAATTGGTGTTATGTATCTTGCCACTATGCAAAAATCAGTCTTTTTAGGCCACTCAAAATCTACTACAATTTAATTTTTCATATGAACATTTTTTAGCTTAAATTTTACTTATCTGATTTGATGAAAACTAGTTGTTACACAAGCAAGCGACGTGGTGTAGCCAATGATTCAATCAACATTTACACCAATAAACGATCGCGGTTCACTAGTTATCGTCTTGCCATTCCACAAAACAATTCTTTCATTTTGGAGCCGTACGTTGCATGATGAACCTCTTAGATCTTAGAATGAACAATCCCACATGATTAGTGGTGCCCTCTGGACCTATCAATCATATCTTATGGGGTCATATATTGATCACTATTATTTGTCATCTCTTTTTTGTGGTGTTTTTTTCATTCTACGTATTTTTCTTTCATATAGATGACAAAACGAGGAAGTCTTACATATATGGTTTTCACTTTTATACGATTCTTGCCACTGAAGCATTTTATATTAATTATATTTGTGAAGCAATTTAAGAAAATATTTACAAACTTATATATATATATTCACGTCGAAAACGAAGAACTTATTTCTACCTACGGGCTTTGGTGAGTGCCTGAGTGGTTATGATATGAGAGAGCATTATGCGTTAAGCTCTTAGCCAGCTGCCAGCATGACATAATTTCCTTACTTTATTCCTATAACAATTTGTTTATTTTGATGCATGATGTATATAATTTCAATTTGTAGCTTCGACTATGGCCGGGGGACCAAGAAATCTTAAATTTATTGGGGTTGATAAATAATATGTTTATTTTAATTAGAGAGTGCTCGTGGGTTTTTGAAGAATGGGACATTTGAGAGGATGTTGGTCTTTTGAGATTTCGTTGGAAAGTGAATTAGAATTTAGAACTATGGTCCGATATTTAAGATTTATTGAATTTAGCACCACTTGTTTTTATTGGTCCGCCAGATCATCATCTGTCACACAACTATAGGATGAAATCGTCTTGTGTTGATTTATACCATTCTTTTCTTTCCCTTTCTATTTTATTTTGGGTAAATTTCAGATTTTTTTTTGGCTTTTTCACATTAGGATTGTTAGATTATCAAAAAAAAAAAATAGGAATTGCTTGAGAATTTTTTGAGGAGATTGAAACACTAGATAAAGGTTCCTAAATATTTGTTCGAGAATATTGAAACTATCATTTTCGAAATAAAAAATAAAAGTATATTACAAATTAATAGTATATTTTAAGGTTACAAAATATGTTGAAGAGTTCTCAAAAAGTTAGGTAAAACTTAGAATAGTACTTAAATATCTAAAACAAAAAAAATTGAGGTATTATTAAGAAACCAATTAGTCCGTCAGATTAGGAAATTATGTACGCTATTTCATCACTTATTACAAATGTGTACATTATAAGTTTATAACTATAAAGCCCCATTGGTCACTAAGTACCATCCACGTTAATTTTCAATTAGACCTAGTCATTATTATAAATTGCTAAATAACAACTATTCCTCTGCATATGTTGTTGCAACTTGCAAGTTGCTGAAGGGATTGATTACTAATCAATAATGATAATACAGAAGGTGTCAGAGTTTTGTGCAGAGTACATTTAATTAAGTTATAGGCATAATAATAACCTTAATTATGTGATTAGACAACGTGTGCCATTAATTAACCGTGATCATCACAGTCATTATAATGATAATTAAAGATCGAAAAAAGAACGTCCAAATGAAGAGCTTTCTCTACACACACACACACACACACACACACACACACACACAAAAAATAAGAAGAAGAAAAAAAAAAGTTCTTCAATTTAGTTGTTCTTTTGTCATTAGTATTTGAAAAGTCAGTATATGGGGAATTGCGATATGTGGATTTTTTCCCTACGATTTTCGCACGCATGATGTGCATGTTGTCGATCAGATTTACAAATTATATATACTAATATTAACTTGTTTGTGTGGCCTAAATATCAATATATTACTGCAAAAACTAAATTTAGTAGTTTTTTTTACTACTTTAGTTTATATTTATTGTTAATCATTAACTGTTATTTTTGGCCACCATCCTTTTCTGTCCTATGAGGATGCCATGCCCTATAAATTCATTCTACAAGAATGTTTCATTTTCTTCTTAATGAACCTTGGTGGATCCAACTGTATGGTCCATGTATGAAAATGATCTTTTAAATTGAGTATCTGGAATGAATTAAGCTGAAAATAACATTTCCCTGAAAGGAAAACAAAACAAATTAATGCACCTAATAATGATAATTCTATGAAAAGGATCTTCTAATTTGAGGGTAGAACAAACTTGATTGAAAATAACCTTTTTCTAATAATTCATCTTTTTATAGATTATCCAGTTTCTGCATAAGTAAATTAATAAGTGAATCATACATACAAAAATATATATGGTTGTAAAATTCCAATAATATTAACATGGTCCATTCAAAATCTATTTACAAATACACATATATACATACAGATTCTCATGTCTAAATATACATCAAGAAGCATCCTTATTCTGGATTTTTGATTTGACAGTAGTTTATTAATTAAAAGTCTGTTTTATCCAAAATCATTACCACTCTACTCT
Source organism: Linaria vulgaris (assembly GCA_948329865.1). Lineage (NCBI taxonomy): Eukaryota > Viridiplantae > Streptophyta > Magnoliopsida > Lamiales > Plantaginaceae > Linaria > Linaria vulgaris. The sequence continues at coordinate 3,942,082 of OX415249.1, read as the reverse complement.
GTTTCTTACACATGAAAAAAGTCGAAACAGCTACAATTCTGATGAAAAGCGTAGCCCACATATACAAATTCGCCTGCAATATTCAATAACTAAATCCACAGGATGAATATATATATATATATATATATATATATCATTTTTTTTTTATAGAATATATCATTTCACTTTAGGGCTTTTCCATTTCTTGATCATTACCCAAACTTCAACTTTTACAAGCTTATTAATTAGTAAGTTTTTTCTTATAAAACAACTCTAAGCTAAAATAGTTATTACTTCAGATTTTTCTAACAGGAATATATATATATATATATATATATATATATATATATAGGACGCACAATGCCACTTACATGATTATCACCTAAAAGACACATGAAGAATGTATTGTATTATTCTAGATGCTTCTGATTATGCACGCGCTTTGATAAATTAATGAATCCGGTTTATTATTCAACAATCCCCTTAAGCATGATTTATTGCACTCGGTGATGTTTTATACAAAGGCTTGAGAATGTCTACATTCACAAGATTATGCTTCATTAATTTCGTAGGTGATTTTCTTCCATCTTCATCAATTTTACAAACAAGTAGCAAAATGACTTCTTTTTATTAAGCATTCCCCTAAATAATGATCAAACTCGAGCTAAAGGCACATTAAACGTTAGACATATATACCATGTTTGTTGCCTCTACCACGACCCCGGTCATGACACATACGAGTTTGGAACGCATTTTCTCGTTTTTCATTTTTCAGTGTGTATTCATCATCTCATTTTATTCTTTCGTCAACAAGTTCTTCCATATTTATGGTGCCTGAATGTTCGACTTTTCATTTCCAACAACACTACAAAATTTTATATCTAAAAATAATATGTAGGAATTATTGACTTTGGCTCAGGGATATTTTCATATTTCTATCGGATTTAAAACTGTGTTGCAACTGTTGGTGTTACCATCAAGGACGGACCCAGGATATTTTTTACACCAGCCTAAAATAAATAAAATTATTTAAAAAAAAAAACGAGTTTGGGGTGTTGGGTGGCATGGGTTTAATGAGTTTCTAAACTGATTTGTATCATTTCTAGTCATTCTTATATAATTTTCATGTTATGTTTCAAGTTTGTCAAGAAAATATAAATTATAATTTACTATTTTTTATGAATTAGAAATTATTAGTTTATTGGGTATACATAACATCACATATCGTAAAAGCTTAAATATAAAAATATTTACTCTTGCATCTTTTATATTAAAAGTTTTATAATAAATAATCAAACGTAGGTTCATTTTTTAATATTATATTTAAAAGATGCAAGATACTGATACAAAGTTTCATCAACAATCTAACATTATATTTTTAAAATTAAGTTCAGAAATCCATCCAAATTGTTAACTGCGTGTATAAGAGTTTTAAATGGATTGTGGAGAATTATTATCTATTTTGGGGAAAAAAAGAATATAATTTGAAATTTATTGTATATTGTAATAGTGGGCAGAAAGAGAAATGAATTGGGCTTTATTTAAATATAACTAGTGGCCTGAAAGGAAACCAGATAATTACTAGTACTAGTTGGAAAAAATAAATTCACCCCGGGCTGGAGCCCAGTTAAGCCCTCTACATGGGCCCGTCCCTGGTTTCCATGGTTGTTGCAACTAGGGACACAGAGAGTTCGTTAGAGCAGGCAGTTAACTCACGTGTTTGGCACGAGAGTTTATTATAACAGACTGGCCGCCCTTTAAATACTCTATTTTGCCGCCACTTTTCAGAATGGTTTTTTCACACGATTGTACTCTGCACAATCAATAAAATTATATCTCGATTTCTCTATTGAATTAGGGTCTTTCATCACATTGATGAGAGACCGCCAAACCAAGTAATTACGCGTTGTTCTTCGTGTTGTTTTTACTTTATCGTTGCAATTTATGTATAATATGTTCGTCGACTCGTGCGATTCAATTACGATTGAATTAGGTTAATTTTGCGTTGTTTTGATTTCACTACAAATTTGTGTGGTGAACATGGAACTGATCATGGCGATGCCAAAATTTGATGTAGAAAAGTTTGCAAGGCAAAACGATTTCGAATTGGTTGATGCACTTGATGAGGCGAACATCGATAAGGATCTCGATGAATAATCGAAGAGGATCATGATGGAGAAGGCTCAATGTACTGTGATTCCGAGTTTGGGCGATAAGGTGTTGCGATAGGTCTCGAAGGAGAAAACTGTTGCTGGTGTTTGCTTGAAGCTTGAAAGCTTGTATATGACCAAATCGTTGGTAAACCGTTTGCATCTTAAACATGCTATCTATTCTTTTAAAATGCATGGTGACAAGTTGATTGAGGAACTTATCGATATGTTCAATAAGTTGATTCTAGATCTTGAGAACATTGATGTTGCAATTAATGATGAAGATCAAGCTTTACTATTGTTAAGTTCATTGCCAAAATCTCATGCTAACTTTAAGGAAACTCTGATATATGGAAGGGATTCTTTAACACTTGATGAGGTGCAATTTGCTCTAAATTCTAAGAAATTGAATGAGAGATGGAATGCAAGGAAATCACAGAATGGTGAGGGATTAACAATAAGGGGAAAGAAACCGAAAAAAGAAGGTAAGAGTGGGAAGAAGAAGTCCAAGTCACAGGGTAAGAATGGGAAGAAACCATTCATTTGTTACCATTGTGAGAAGCAAGGTCACACAAGGAGACTTTATTCTGAAAGACGGAATAATGGTGGTGACAAGACTAAGGAGTCTGGTAATGTTGCAATTGTGCAAGTGGAGTATGGATCTGTTGATGCTCTAATGGCTTCTGTTAGGGATCAAGTGTGGGTGTTAGATTCCGGTTATTTCTTTCGCATGACACCACATCAGTCTATATTTGAAGAATATGAGGAGATTGATGGTGGAACCGTGTTCTTAGGAGACAACAAACCTTGCAAGGTTAATATATGATCTGTGAGGTTCATCTTTCACAATGGATCTGAGAAGCTATTGAGATTGGTGAGATGTGTCCCTTATCGCAAGAGAAACCTGATATCTCTTGGTGACCTTGAGAGAAAATGGTACACGTTCTTGGGAGATAATGGTATGGTAAAGTTCTTTAAGAGGTCATTGAAGGTGATGAGAGGAACCCGAGAGAATGGCCTTTACATACTAGAAGGAAGGTATGTCATGGGTTCAGTTGCAACTATTGTCCGGGGAGTTGTTTCTAAGTCAGAGTTGTGGCACAAGAGATTAACACATGTGAGTGAAAGAGCTTTGATAGAGTTGGGGAAGCAAGGTCCAGCTTTTGTGAACATTGTGTTCTGGGTAAGGCTCACAAGATTAAGTTGTGTGTTGGTCAAGAGAGAACTAAAGGAGTTTCGAATTATGTTCATGCTGATTTATGGGGACCTTCAAACTTCAAGAACTGCTTCACACTCTGGAGATAGATACTTGTTGTCACTTGTGGATGATTACTCCAGAAAGTTGTGGCTATTTGTGTCGACGACTAAGGACTAGAAATTTGAGACATTCAAAAACTGGAGGACCATGATAGAGAAGCATAAATGGATTGAAGCTGAAAAGACTAATATCACACAATGGTCTGGAGTTTTGTTTAGAAGAATTCCATGAGTATTGCAGGGTAAATTGAATTGTAAGACACAAGATTGTTGCTGGAACTCCATAACAAAATGGATTAGCTGAGAGGTTCAATAAAACCATACTTGAAAAGGTGAGGCAGTTGCAACAACTGGATATCTATTTAGATATCCCTCTACTACATTAAATATGAAAACACCAGAAGAAGTATGGTTTGGTCACAAACGTGATTTGAATAATCTGAGAGTGTTTGGATGTTCTGCTTATGCACACATCAAATAGGATAAGCTAGAACCAAGGGCATTGAGGTGTATGTTCCTTGGATATCCAGGAGTGAAAGGTTACATACTGTGGTGTCTTGAACTAGGCCACAAGAAGTGATTTATAAGTAATGATGTGGTGTTTAATGAAGAGGTTATGGCCTTTATAGGAAACTTTGTGTAAGCTGTTGAGACTAACAATAGTGTTAACTCAAGAAATGAGGATGATAGTACTTATCAGTTAGAGGTGGAGCATGTGACTGATAAGGAAACTAATCAAGTTAGAGGTGGAGCATGTGACTGATAAGGAAACTAATCAAGTTAGAGGTGGAGCATGTGACTGATAAGGAAACTAATCAAGCTCGAAACTGGTTACTGGAAGAAGAACCAGTTGCAACTGGAAATGAGCAAGTTGATTAAGTGATTGATGAGGCTGAAGAATCCAATTACATGCTGACTAGAGGCAGAGCAAGAAGAGAAACTAAGGCACCAAAGACGTATGGTTATGTAGACTTGCTTGCTTATTCACTAGTTGTAAGGACTCTAATGCTGCAGTGAAAAGCAATGATATGCATAAGTAGATGGAGGCCATGCCTGAGGAAATGAAGTCCCTGAAGGATAACAATATGGGATCTTGTTGAAAAACCAAAGGGCTCTAGATTGGTTGGATGTAGATGGATATTTAAGCAAAAATAGGGCATCCATGGGGTTGAGAAAGGGAGTTCAAAGCAAGGCTAGTTGCAAGAGGTTTTACTCAAAGGGAGGGCATTGATTATAATGAAGTTTTCTCTCATGTGGTCAAACACATGTCTATTAGAATATTGCTTTCTCTTGTGGAAAAGTATAACCTAGAATTAGAACAAATGGATGCTAAAACTACTTTCTTATATGGGAACTTAGGTGACATCGTTCTGATGAAGCAACCAGAAGGATTTGATATCAAAGGCAATGAGAATCATGTATGCAAACTCAATAAATATTTATAAGGCCTGAAGCAATCTCCAAGGCAGTGGAGTCTGAGATTTGATGAGTTTAAGATGAAGACTGGCTTTGTGGAGAGTAAGTATCACAAGTGTGTCTACTTTAAGTTCAAGGATGAGAAGTAGTTTACATTTTTGTTGCTGTATGTTGATGATTTTATGATCATCGTTAATACCAAGTTAGAAGTTGCAACGGATAAATCCAAGCTCAAAAGAGAGTTTGAAAAGAAGGATATAAGAGCAGCTAAGAGGATTCTTAGTATGGAGATAAGGGGAGACATAGCTAAAGGGATGTTATACTTATCTCAGGTGGACTATCTTAAGAAGATACAACAACACCTTTGTCTCAGCAATTCAAATTGAGTGTTGATTAGTGTCCTAACACTGATGAATATAAGGAGTTTATGGCTGAAATTCCTTATGCAAATGTTGTTGGATCATTGATATATGTCATGGTCTGTACCAGGCCTAATTTGGCATATTCAGTTAGAATGATTAGTAGATTCATGTCTAATCATGGGAGGATGCACTAGAAGGCTTTAAAGTGGATTATTAGATATGTGAAGCACACCGTTAACAAGGTTCTGGTGTTTGGAGGATCATATGATCATATGGATATTCAGCTTGACATTCAAGGATTTGTGGATTCTGATTATGCTTGATGTTTAGACACCAGGAAGTCTCTTACCGGTTATGTATTTACAACATTTGGAACTGCAGTTAGTTGGAAACCTAGCTTGCAGAGAGTAGTTGTATTGTCAACAACTTAGGTAGAGTATACTGCACTGGCAAAAGAAATCAAGGAGGCTCTGTCGTTAGATGGGATAGCCAATGATTTTAGGATTCAAGATGGTGTGCTCATAGTTCACTGTGATAACTAGAGTGATATACATTTGTCTAAGAACCAAGTTTACCATGAAAGGACTAAACATGTAGATATCAAACTTCACTTTGTGAGAGATGTGATATCATGTGGTTTTGTGGTGGTAAAGAAGGTGCAACAGAGGAGAATCTAGCAGATAAGATCACAACAGTGTTGCCTAGTAGCAAGTTTGATCATTGTCTGGATTTTATTCAACTGAAGAGTTGTTAGTCCTGGTGTTCAGGACTAGTTAGAGAAGTTGAGTTTCTAATTTATTGTGATTGGGGTAGAGTTATAAAAATAAGGTGGAAAATTGTGAGAATTATTGACTTTGGCTCACGGGTATTCTCATAATTCTATTTGGATTGAAAACATTGTTGCAACTGTTGGTGTTACCATGGCTATTGCAACTGAGGACGCAGAGAGTTAGTTATAGTAGGCAGTTAACTCACGTGTTTGGCACGAGAGTTTGTTATAGCAGACTGGGCCTTTAAATGCTCTGTTTCACGGCCAGTTTTTAGAATGATTTTTTCACACCATTGTACTCTGTATAATCAATAAAATTGGATCTCGACTTCTCCATTGGATTAGGGTCCTTCATTACATTGATGAGAGAACGCCAAACTAAGTAATTACGCGTTGTTCTTCGTGTTGTTTTTACTTTCTCGTTGCGATTTACAAATAATATGTTCGTCAACTCGTTGCAATTCAATTGAGATTGAATTAGGTTAATTTTACGCGGATTAGATTTCACTACAAAGTTTTGTCTCCCCATATCTCTTAATTTGGTTATTATACTAGTTATGATTGATTACTTCAGATCCTACATTGTTTAGTTGAACTTGTTTTGAAATCAAAAATCATTATTTTTTAAAACAAAAGTTATTTGCTATGATATCCGTATTAGAGTAAATCGAAATTGGTCATTTATTGTGTACTAGTTACAGTTTTCTCCTTTATTGTGTCCTTGTTTTTTTGCCCTTTATTGTGTATTTCATTACGATTTTGGTCCTCCAGATGAAATCCCAGCCAAAAATGTCACGTAGGAGCACGTGTCGCCCTAAATTCAGTTTTTTGGAATTCTCCACAAGAAAATTCGCACGTTGGAACACCAATTTATTTATTTATTTTAAATTTGACCTGTTCGATCCGGACAACCTGGCCAAATCGGGTCGGATGGGTCAGATTAAAATTAAATAATAAATTTAAAAATTGAAATCGGCGTTTTCACATGTGAATTTGCATGTGGGAATTTAAAAAAAATGAATTTTGGCTAGCAAGTGCTCCCACGTGATATTTTCGACTCATATTTCTTCCAGAGGACCAAAATCATAACGAAATGCAAAATAAAGGACAAAAAAAAAACTAGGACACAATAAAGGACGAAAACTGTAAGTAGGACACAATAAATGACTAGTTTTGACTTTTTTCCAAATCTTTTTTCATAGGGAAGTCGATTGTATGTATCTTGTTATGCGTTGCATATTTACTTTGTTAAAGAAACAAGATATACAGATTTGATTGAAGATCAAGATCCGATAATTTTTGGTATATGTCAATGAGTTGCAACAATCAAGCAATTTGTCGGAGTTGCAACGTTGGCAAAAGAATTTTTCAAGCCTATAAATAGAGAAGACTCAAGAACAATGAAAATTATGCTTTGAGTGTTAAATTATTTTCACTTGTCATCTATTGCGTCAAAGTTGTTGTTTACTTTTAAGAAAACTTTTAAGTTAAATGAACTTTGAGCTATCTTAAAGTCTTCTAGACTCAAAATGAGTATACTAAAAATAGTGAATGCTTAGATGTTACAACAATAAGTAAAGGGAGTCTAGTTTACTTAGAACATAAATCTAAAGTCAGTATAAGAGTTTTGAGTTGATCATGGGCAAAAGCCTCGTGGATTAGGCCGTGTTCGCGCGAACCGCGTTAAAACCTTTGTGTTCTTTATTGCTTTCTATTACTGTTACAACTGTTCTAACTTATAATTGTAATATATTCACAAGTAAATTGAACTACGATCTCTCAATTAGCATTAAGATTAGAACGCTAGTTTTTTTAAATGAAAGAAATGAGGGAAAGGTCTTTTAATCACTAAACCACCAATGTTGATCGCAACGAACTACTTACTGGAGAATCGAATGCGGAGTTTCATCAAATAATAAAATCATAAGGCATGGAAAAGCATTCTAAAAGGGTGAACCCCACGAATAGATGACAAAGGAGGAGTCAAATCTGAGCTGGAATGGACCGATGCAGAGGATTTCCTCTCCCATCACAACTCTAATGTTGTAAAATATAATTCGTAGTGATGTTTATTATGGTAGAAATTTATTCTAACTGTGAAATCGCTAAAAATGTTTGGAAAATTATCAGGGATTCCCGTGAAGGAACATCCAAAGTATGTGCATCAAAGTTGCAACTTCTAAATAATCAATCCGAGCACATGATGATGGAAGTGACAGAAACAATTTATCAATTTCACTCAAACCTCAAGCATATTCCCATCGAGGCTACCATACTTGGAGCAAATTTTTCTGACTCCAGAATTATCTAAACGATGCTAAGATCCCTCCTCAATAGTTTTTTCTTGAAAGTTGCAGCTATTGAAAAGCCAAAGGGATTGAAACTCTCCCCGTTGGCAACTTTATGGGATCATTCATTGCGCAAAAAATGAGACTGAAACAAGAAGGAGCCACATTTGCCAAAGGAGTTGCACTTTAGGAAAGTTTTCAAGAAAATCCTCAGGGTGTGGATCTTAACCATCCCATGTTCCTCAGTTCAAAAAGGTTCAATAAAATGATGGGAAAAATGGCATATTATGCCCATAGTATTCGCGTTTTTGCAAAGTTATACCCAACCTTTTTTTTGCAACACTATACTCGGCCTTTGACGTTTGGAAAATAGTATACCCACACTTATTTTTAGGTCAAGACATTTCATAAATCGACCATATTACGTCATCAGGCATCGTACGTGAAGGGTAAAATGACTTTGCACGCTGCAACTGATTTAAGGGGAAATTAGAGACCAATCTGTTATAATTACCGCGGGGGGGGGGGGGGGGGGATAAGAACCCTAATTTCCCCATTCACACAATAATTCAAAATTGACACAAAATTCTTCTCAGATCAATGAAATCAATGAAATCGATGCAATATCACTGCAACAAAAATAGATCCTTTCACTTCTATTTTCCTCTCTCTTATTTTCACTCTCACGTTCTCTAAACCCTAGAAAGAGATAAGCCTCATGATCCATGCCGGAGAATTTGTCAAGCCGCCGGAGAACCGCCATTGGCACCGGGGAATCTCTGTCACATCACGTCCAATGATTCGCAACCTTAATCTCAAATTCTACCGGATCCTTAACGCATTGGTCGATATTAGCGAGAGTTTTGGATTCAGTTTGTAATCATCAGACTGATGTATTCTGGAACTGAGACGACCCATATGGTGTCGATGGATGAACCAAGTTTTGCGGCCGTGTTGGATTTCTTCTTTGAGTATACATAGGAGATTCTCTGTTTTGGTGTCCTCTTACGCAAATGAGAATCGAGAGTAATCGGTTTTTGATTATTGTAGTTTTAGTAATTATTGATTGATTGTGTTGGTTTATTGAATCAAGAGTAACCGTGTTTGGTTGATCGATTTCGCAGGTTTGTGATAGTGAGAGGTGGTTATTCAGCTGGTTATGCGGCGAGGACTTTTGTCGAGCATTTTATTATCTATTATTTCTTTTGAGAAGGGAGACAAAAAGTTTAAGCTGAAGATTGCATGTAATACTTATACAGGATGATTACATCAGATTGCTCATAAAGATGCTCAATGTTATTAATGTTATTAGGGACTGTTCTTGAATTTTAAACAAAGTGGAATTAATTAGTTTCAAAAAGTTTTCAAAACGGTTTCTACTTATAATTCTACCTTAATTGCATGAATTATTCTAATTCTTATTACTTCAATTCGGTCTACTTTATTAAAATTAAATTTCGCTAACTTTTTGCAATGCTATACCTAACCTTTTTTTTGTTAGGTAGCCGTTGCAAACAGTGAAGTAGCAATTTTACCCCTCAAAAGTTTTAAAAATGGTCGGATAATAGGTGCAGGTATAGTTTTTCCCAAACGTCAAAGGCGGACCATAGTATTGCAAAATTAAAAGGTTGGGTATATCTTTGCAAAAACACGAATACTATGGGCATAGTATGCCGTTTTTCCCTGAACAAGAGCTGGAAAAAAAGATAAACCTTCTCATACTGTTTGTAGGACCCTCTAATTATCTTAAAAAGCCTTCTGCTACTAATAGACCTGGAAACAAAAAGTATGGGAAAGTTATTCAAGAGATGAATTAGAGATGAATTAAGATTGTGGCAAATTTTTAGAGATGAATTAAGATTGTGCTTTAATAACCTTGTGGAGCAACGATCAATTTGATGACGGTGATGAGGAAGAAAATGTTGATGTTGCATTTCATCAAGGATTTTATATTCTGCCACCACAAGTGTTGTTGCAATATACATCGTCACTGAATTAAATAGACTATCAGAGAATGATGAACCAAAGTCAAATTACAACTGCAGTGTGTTTGAAGACACCAAGGCAAAATGCGATGCAATACAGAAAAGAATGATGAACTAAAAGCTCAGTTCAGAATTCTCGAAACTTATGGAAGTCCTTCCCGGATGAATAATAAAACCCTGGATCTTAATTGAAAGAACTTGGATCTTCAGAAAGAGAAGGAACACATCTCAAAACAACTGAATGATGCATTGTTAGCTAACAAGATCTGGAAAAAAAGTTGTTGGAATCACAAAAAGGGACTTGAGTCAGTCCAGAAAAATATCAAACTCCTAACGCTATGAACTAAAAGACTTGATCAGGTCCTGGACAAGCAGCCACTTACAATTGAAAATAGTGGAGTAGGTTCTTGTGGCACTTTGTCAGCTGAACCAAAGTTTCTTGAAAATACGAAAGTGTCTATTTCAAAGAAGAAACGAACTGCAGTAGGAGTGAAATTCCCTTGGGTTATTCCATTATCAATTAAAACCATGTTCAAGTAAATCAAAGTTACAAATATTCCAGTTCTAACTATCAACCTGCCTTTTATGACAAATCACTGAGAAGCAAATTTGTTCTATTTTTTCATCATTGTGGAGTCAAGAGGCACACCCATTCCTAGTGTTATCAATTATGTGAATTAAATGCTCCGATCAAAATAGAAGTAATCTTGCCTATTCAGAAGAGAAAGGCAAAACAAAATTCGAAACCTAGCACTGTTGCAACAAAGAAAGCTGTAAAGAAAATTTGGGGTGCAACGTTCTATGCAGGCACAAAGTTTTCTTGTAGCTTGTAATTATGCATCTTATAATTCCTCTAACTCTTGATTCTTTAATAGTGGTTATTTCAGGCACATGACAATAGACAAGAACATCTTGAGTAATTTTGTTGAGGAAAATAAGGGAGATGTAATTTTTGGTGATGAAAATATAGGAAAAACCCTTGATAGATGAACCTAGAACGTGGAAGGGTTTCCAAATTTAAAGATGTCTTCAATGTTGATGGATTACATGCTAACTTGATCAGCATAAGTCAATTGTGTGATGAAGATCTATTTACAAGATTTATAACAGAGGAATGTGAAGTAGTTGACTGTGAGAAGAACTGTGTTCTCCAAGGATCACGAAATACTGAAAATTGTTATATACTATCTAAATGTAATTGTGTGTCTAACTTTCTCACTTGCAAATTCATTGTTGATTGTTCCACAGAACTATAGTGTTAAACCATAAAAAATAAATATAAAATTAAGCAAAAGATTAACCCTAAATCTAGGGATTAATACATGGGCGATATTGTCGTCGCGTGCACTTCCGATGAGGAGTGCACACTCCCGATGAGGAGGCCCCTCGGGTGCCGCCAACCTGAAGCGGTACAAAACGTCACCCGAAGAGGCACTTAAGCGTCCCTTGGAAAGTCACGATGAATAAAGAGAAGATATCAACGCGACATCGGAAAAAGAGTAAACCTCGATGGATTCACGCGACTCGAATATCCATCAATGCGCCAAGAGGGATCACAACGGACCCCGAGTCCCAGAAAATATGAGAAAATCCCCTCACTGAACACTCCATGATATAAAGGTCCTCAGAGCACCTGCCACGAAGACCGACTACGAAGAATGAGGTCCTATCAAGATATAAAGGTCATCAGAACACCTGCCACGAAGACCGAATACGAAGAATGAGGTCCTATCAAGATATAAAGGTCCTCGGAACACCTGCCACGAAGGCCGAATACGAAGAACGATGTCTTATTAAAACCTAAAGGCCCTCGGAATACTTGTTACAAAAATCCAAGTACGAGAACATTACCCCATTAAAGGAAAGGAACCATCAGAATAAGCGCCACCAATAAAAGAAATTAGACATACCCCTCGGGGTACCCTTCCCGAAGAAGCCAACCCATAAATGGCTACTGCAGAAGCTACAAAAAATATCGAACAAGCATACCACCCCACTTGTCCAATCTTTCCAAAAAATACAACCCCTCGTAGAAAAGAAATCAGAAGGATCAGCCCCTCGGAACCCCTGAAGTCCTCAGAAGAGATAGAAGTTCAACCGAGTCAACCTCTAGTCAGCAAACATAAAATTTATCTTATCCCTTTACACAAAAAACAACATTTATTTAACATGCATAACAACACATGTCCCTAAAAAACCTCTATAAAAAGAGAGACAGAGTAAGAAGAAAGGCAGATCCAAAGACACACATACACAACTATGTATTAGAACATTCAGAGTGAAATCCAGTGAATACAAGGAGGGATATTTTCGTAATTCTACAAGCTTCTGAACCACGGGCAGGGTATTCCAACCCCAAAATAAATCCGTTAATTAGGTGAAAATATCCAACCTGTTAACAAAATGGCGTCGTCTGTGGGAACGCCATAAAAGCTATCCTTGAGCGTGTTCAACAAGAGTTGTTTATCATAGATGATTTGTCCGATATTGAAAGTCTTCAGCCCCGACAGGGTGACTTGAAAGAAACTTTGTCGAACCACCAATCTGGTACGAGAGATTTTATCAATGTTCACTGTTTCGTCTTCGAGAGACTTGTAGAGGCTACGACTCGGAGAACGTCACGAGGATTGGGGAATTTCAGGGACCGGCCCTACGAATCTCCCTGACAGAGAAGTCACCCTTCGGAAGAAGGCGCACCCCATGCTAGATGGAGCCCTACTCCCGTCTCCTGGCACCGCGAGCCTCTACAAGAATCACCAAGGTACGATAACTACGAAAGAACTCTGAGGAGGGGACAGGGGGAAGAAATACCCCGTCCCTTGGAATACCTTAGGGGTGATGATTATACCCTGTGGGGGATGTTGGATGGCCTACGCAAAAAAATGAGCGATATCAAGAGAACCATGGCCCATAAGGAGGATCCTACATTTAAAACCTCCCCCTTTATTCTTGAAATTGCCCTAGCATCAGATCCTTCGGGGATGCGGCCCGTCAATGTCCCCTTGTATACTGGGGACGCAAATGGAAATGATCCACATGATCATATCCATCAATACTTGGTCAGAATGGACCTATCCTCCGCCCTAGACCATGTCCTATGCCGCGTGTTTCCCGTCACCCTCGGAGGATGAGCTCAGGCTTGGTTTACCCACCTTCCCTCCAACTCCATAACAAGCTTCGACTGATTGCCCACCTATTCGTGCGATAATTTTCTTGCAATCGGAGATACCCCAAATCTGTCACTCATCTCTAAACAGCAGAAGGATGAACCCTTGCGAGGGTATATAAAATGTTTCATGGATGAAGCGTTAGATCTCTCTAAGGTCTGCCCAACCATCTTAGCTGACATATTAACACAAGGACATCGAACATGGGATTTCTTCCGATACCTCATGGGAAATCATGTCACGGACATGAATGAACTTATGCAAAAGGCAGAAGTTTACATCCTTATGGAGGAAGCAGAAGGCACGCAAAGGCGCATGGAGCACGACGATAACGAGCACCGTGAGCACGCCGAACGAGAGGCAAAAGCTAAGGAAAATGGCAAGGAAAGTAAACCCACCCAGCGCAAAGACGATGGTGGTGTGGTCAAATGATTCATTCGGCCTATACCGTTGCCCCCGATGACCATCGCTCCCCAGAAAGTGCTCAACGTGATGAGAGGTAACGATGAGTTGCACTAGCCAACACCGGCCAAATTCCCCAATAGAGAAAGAAACATGGGAAAGTATTGCAAATACCATAAAACCTATGGGCATACCAACGAGGAGTGCACTACCCTACGGAGGGAAGTGCTCCGCCTCCTGGAAGCAGGATACCTGAAGAACTACCTCAAGGAAAATAACCCCGGGGAGTCTAAAACAAATGTATGGAAAAGGCCACAAAGAGAGCAAGAAGAAGAAGAACAGGGACTCCCCGTATGCTCTATTCAAAACTCAAAGCTGCCTAGCATCACCTTCGGACCTATCAGGTATAATCTACCCCTACGAAGACCCCTTAGTTATTACAGCCGTTATCCATGGATTTGAAATCCAGCGGATCCTCATTGACACGTGTAGCTCCATGGACGTCCTATTTCTTCCTACATACCTTGATATGGGATTGAAGAAAAAACAACTGGAAAGGGCTGAGGTCCCCCTAGTAGGTTTCTCAGGAGAAGCTTGTCGTACTCTGGGAACGGTGATCCTTCCGATGTCATGGGGAGAGGGAGCCCTTCGGAGAACAGAACCCACCAAATTCTGGATGGTGGAGGCATCATCACAGACGCACAACGCTATATGCGGAAGGCCATCCATCCGAACCTTCGAAGCCATCCCCTCTACCCTTCACCTTAAGGTGAAGTCTCCCACCTTCTCAAGTATCATAGAAGTCCGAGGAAGTCAATCTAAGGCTAGAGAATGCCGCATGAATGCTATCCCCTCGGAAGAGGAGGAAGTCACCCTCGGGAATAATAAAAAGCGCAAAACTAAAGAGGCACGGGTTCAACCAGTAGAAGAATTAAAGATGGTGGAATTGGTAGAAGGAAGTCCCGAGAAAGTGATTAAGATGGGTATCAACATGGAACCAGTGACAGAAGCTCAACTGACTTCTGTCCTCAAGCAATTTCATAACCTCTTCGCCTGGGAAGGAGGACCGCCCGGGGGAATCAGTAACAAGGTATGTCAACACAATCTTAATGTAAAGCCAGGAGTTAAACCAGTCCAACAAAAAAAAGAGAAAGATGGGGCCAGAGCGCAACAAAATTATTCGATCGGAGATACAACGACTCCTTAGCCTAAAGCAAATTAGGGAGGTCATATACCCCGAATAGTCGGCTAATGTAGTTTTAGTCCCCAAACATGGAGGAAGATGGAGGATGTGTGTGGACTTTACCAATCTCAATGAAGCCTGCCCCAAAATATTGCTATCCCCTGCCCAGTATAGATCAACTGGTTGACTCCACTGCTGGATGCACGCTATTGTCAACCCTAGATGGAGACTAGGGATACAACTAAATCCTGATGGGAGCAGTCGATCAGGATAAGACTAGCTTCATCATCGACGCAGGTACATTCTGCTACCTAGTAATGCCCTTTGAACTCAAGAATGTCGGAGCTACTTACCAAAGATTGGTAAGCCTTATGTTCACTGGACTCATTGGAAAGTCAGTGGAAGTCTATTTGGACGATACGGTGGTTAAAAGTAATACAGCGGAAGACCATCCCGAGGACCTGCGAAAGGCATTGGTCATCATGAATAATTTTGGGATGAAGGTTAACCCTAGAAAATGCTCTTTTGGTATCCGATGAGGAAAGTTCTTGGGATTCATGGTCACGGAAAAGGGAATAGAAGTCAACCCCAAAAAGGCTGAGGCCATCGTGGGACTACCCACTCTGAAGACAATGAAAGACGTTCAAAAGCTGACAGGCCGAATGGCCTCCTTGAGCCGATTTGTTTCTAAATTAACAGAAAATGGACTTCCCTTTTTCAAGATACTCTGAAACGTCAAGGAATTCCAGTGGACCCCCCCAGTGCGAAGGAGCCCTCGAAGAGCTAAAAAGGTACATGGTGAAACTGCCATTGCTGGTAAAACCATTGCCCCAAGAACATATCTTCATCTACTTATCCCTCGGAGAAGATGTCGTCAGTGTTGTCTTAGTCAAAGAACAGGACATAGAGCATCACCTCGTATACTACGTCAGCAAGACTCTCCTCGAAGCAGAGACCAGGTATACCCTAACTGAAAAACTCGTCTTGACTTTGGTTACTACGGCACAAAAACTTCACCCCT
Organism: Linaria vulgaris; assembly: GCA_948329865.1. Classification (NCBI taxonomy): domain Eukaryota; kingdom Viridiplantae; phylum Streptophyta; class Magnoliopsida; order Lamiales; family Plantaginaceae; genus Linaria; species Linaria vulgaris. The sequence goes on along the minus strand of OX415249.1, from coordinate 3,926,103 downwards.
ATTTTCTCTCACACCCTATCACCGTGTTGACTAAACACCCTCTACGGGCGATCCTCAGTAAGCCCAAGTCATCGAGAAGATTGATAAAATGGGCCATAGAGCTCACTGAGTACGATATTTCCTACGCCCCAAGACCCTCCATAAAAGTGCAAGTCTTGGCAGACTTCGTAATGGAACTAACAGGCATCGGGGCCGAACAAAGAGAGCCCTTATGGCATGCCTATGTAGATGGCTCCTCTGTAAGTACACATGGGGAAGCAGGGATAGTTTTAATAAATCAAGAAGTGGAAGAGGAAATGCTTCACTTTGCAATCAGGGTTGATTACCCCCTATCCAACAACGAGGCCGAATATGAAGCCCTGCTCATTGGAATGAGACTCGCAAAATAAGGTGGGATATGGAGGATACTCATCCACTGCGACTCTCAATTGATTGTTCAGTAAGTTAATGGCTCATACGAAGCCAAATAAGAAAGAATGCAGGATTACCTTCGGGTAGTCCGTCAGAGACAAGGATGGTTCGATGAGTGAAAAGTCACCCAAATTCCTCGAGGGGAAAACCATGAGGCGGACGCCTTATCTAAAATGGCTACCCAAACAACCACCATTCACACTCAGAAAATCACCCTACTACAGACAAGTGAGTCAGAAAAGAAAGAGAGCAAAGATATAAGTGCCGCAATGGAATCCCTGATGTGTTGGATAACTTCCATTAAAGCCTACTTACAAGATCCCGAGGGCTACTCTAGAGATAAGGCCGTACAACGGATGATGTCCCAGAAAACCATACGATACTTCCTCAAGGACGGAGTGCTATTTTGAAAAACTTACTCCCGACCCCACGCCCGATGCCTTAATGAAGAAGAAGCCCAATTACTCTTGGCGGAGGTACATGGGGGGACGAGTGGGAGCCATACAGGAAGCGAAAGTATGGTCGGGCAATTGGTTCGGCAAGGCAGCTACTGGACCACAATGGCTAAAGACAGCCAAATGTGCATCGAAAAATGTAAACCTTGCCAAGCCTACGCCTCCTTAATACACCGACATGCGGCTCCATGGGAACCTAGCCTAACCCCCTACGCTTTTTTTAAATGGGGCATTGATATAGTAGGACCCCTTATCCCTGATGTCGGGCAAAAGAAGTTCCTGTTGGTAGCAGTTTAATATTTCACAAAATGGGTGGAGGCTGAACCCCTGGCCCGAGTCACGATGGGCGCGGTTGTCAATTTCTTGTGGAGGAACATACTATGCCGATTCGGGATCCCTCGAAACCTGGTGAGTGACAACGGGCTACAATTCACAATCCAAGAACTAGAAAAATTGTGTGACCATTGTGTGATTAAACACCGGTTTGCTTCGGTGGGATACCCCCAAGCAAATGGCCAAGTGGAGAGGACCAACCAAACTCTCCTGAAGAACATAAAGGCTAGGCTTGATTGGCATAAAGCCAAATGGGTTGAGCAGATACCTGCCATCCTGTGGGCTTATCGAACCACACAAATAACGGCCACGGGTGAGACTCATTACCGCCTAGCATATAGCAGTGAGGCCGTAGTACCCCCGAAGTAGTAGTGGAAAGCTGGCGAGTCCGAGAATAAGAGGAAGTCGCCAACAGCTCCAACCTAGCCCTGGCCTTTGATCTCCTCGAAGAAAGGAGGGCACGAGCCGCCGTCCGAATAGAGGGGTATAAGGCTCGAATGTCCCGACACTACAACTCTAAGGTAAAATTAAGACGTTTCAAGTCACAGACTTGGTGTTAAAAGGAGTTGGAGCTTCCAAGAATGTGGGAAAACTTGACCTCCGATGAGAAGGACCCTATAAAATATTGGGAATTGTCGGACCCGCAACCTATCAGCTTGCCGACTCCACAATACTTGGAATGCCCTAAATCTTCGAAAATATTATGCTTGATGTAAGCAACGGAAGTTTGTGCATAAATAAAAAGTTGTTTATATATTGAAGGCTCTTATACAAAAATAAAGAGAAAAAGGGGAAAGAAGGGTTGCGAAACAAAATGATGACCCTACATAAGCGTCATCTTAAGCAACCTAACCCCGAGGGGCCATCTAATACAAACAACTTGTACAAACAACAGATACTCAGCCCAAAAGTATATCGGTTCCCATACAATACAAATAAACTAACACCTAGGCTAAGCATCCTCAATCGGATGCTTCCCCTCCCTAACAAGATGATGGCGTTGCTCCTCGGATAGAGAAACAGGATCATCAATTGCCACCATCGGAACCGCAGTATCCCCGAGAGCCGAGGGAGAAACCTCTGCAAAAACCTAACGAATACTAAGTTCAGGGATAGCCAAACCCAAAGGATATCATGGCCGAGCCTGAACCGCGTCCCGACACAGCCGATACCCTATGCGGACTAAATCCAGCATCTCGCCTTGTAGAGACTCACGAGGGCCAAATGGATCCATCACATCCAGCACTGCCTGGACTTGAGCCATCACTAGTGCCACCTCGTGAGTACGAGTTGTCTCCAACAACTGTTGATTTGCCACATCCCTTTCCCTCGTGGCACGTATCAGCTATTCATCGAAAAAACGTATCTGGTCCCTCAAATCGTCCATCCTCTTCTCTAAACCCAGCAGCTGGGCCTTCTCAAGCACCAACTGGCGCTCGAACTCCCAAGATTTCTTCTTTTCGGCTTGCAATACCCCGCAGTGAAACTCTCGAGCGGTCTCACTGTCCGCGGGCAATTGAGCTATCTCTTCATGAGCCTCTAGCAAACCTCTCTCCAGCTCATCCCGACGGTGATACACCAAATTGGGGTAAGAAGAGGAATCTCTGCGGGATCCGTTAGTGTTCAAGACCATATGAATTTGTATAAAGCCAACTCACCACCACAGAAGGGGTAAAAAGGTTAGTACCAAATAGAACGAACAAAAAATTGCTATACCTCGAATAAATCCTTGCAGGCTAGGTCCTGAAGACTAGATAGAGGAAGGGTCTTCATCAACTCACAATCCGTTACATTCAAAAGCCCACTAAAATAAATCTGACAAAAGTTGTCTACCGAAGAGGATGAAGGGACGGAACCACCCTCTCTGAGGGGCCGAATCCCCGCAAGAAGTCGGTTGCCCTTGAGGGAAGGGCGAGAAACACGACCAGGACCCTCCCTTAAAGGTGAAGATCCACTAGGAACAGGAGAAGGGAGACCCTCCTCCACCACATTCACCACACTAAAACCTCCCGAAGAAGAGGAGCATATACACGCTGAGGTCGGAAAGTCCATTCGGAGAAGAGGGGCAGTTGGATCCTCTGTGACAACAGGAGATAGAAAGTTCACTAGGGGGTACAACAGGCAAAACCTTGTGATCCCTCCTCTCCGAAGAAGGACTCGTCACCACCTCAAAACTTAGTTGGTCGGAACCACCATCCTCCGACAAAGCATACCCCTCGTTTAGTGTTTGAGCCAAAAAGACCTTATCGAATGGCTTGATCGCAAATGTTTGCATCTCCGAACCTATCGAAAAGACAAGCACACTATAAGCCCGAAGCAACAAAGAACACCCCAAAAACAACAAAGACAAGAAGAGGAACTTACGAAAAAAAGAATTACTAAAAAGTGGTTGAACATGAATATTGAACATCTCTACCCCTTCTTGAAGGCTAGCCAAACCCCATCGGAGAGGCACTCCCCATAAATTACCTAATTGGCCCTTCGGGAGAACAAAAAAGAACCTCCGCCTCCAATCCCCTCTACAAGAGCGTGAGTTGGATACATAAATGAAGGCTTTATAGTTATTCCAAAAAAGGGGGACCACCTGAACAAGGGCGTAGGGTAAAGATAACCCCCACCCGATGAGGAGACATGAGGAGATTCAAGAGCTCACAACACAGGATGTATCCCACCATGTGACGATAAGAATTCGGCGTCAGCTGACTAGGACATATCTGCCAATATCGGAAAAGAGTTTGAAGAAAAGGGTGGAAAAACACCCGCATCCCACAACGTACCTGTTCGCAATACACAGTCAAATAGCCCGAGGGGGGATCGTAGGCCCCCTGTTCAAAGTGCGGAATGACCACATCGTACTTATCAGAGTCCAAATTGTACTCAGCAAAAAGGGTCATAATAGACCCCTCATGCTCATTGCTTACGGCAGTCCCAACGCGACCTCGAACCATTAACTTCGAGGGATTCAAAGGCATCATATCCAACTCCGAGGACTGATCCGCAAGGGTATAAGACCCCTACCCATGAACACTTCTCGGATATGATTCATCATAAGAGAATCAATATGCACATACCTTGAAACAGCTCCCCTCGAAGAACTCCCCAAGATGGCCGCTATATCATCATCCAGACTGTCTCGCTTGGAAGAAAAGCTGTATGAGGAAGCGTGACAGACCCCTAGCAACAACGAAGGAGTCCGAACCGAGTTCCGAGTGGAATTATGAGAAGAAACGGATCCTCTTCGCCTGTAATGGGGGGGGGGGGCATCATCTTTCCAAGTAAGTTTTCACTATTAGTTAAAAACTAGAAAGGAGAACTGAAATGCAAAAGCAAGAAGACAAAATTGCAAGAAAATCAGCTAGCTCTATATCTAAAAAGAATCTCCTTTGAAGTAAGTATAACTTTGTTTACTGAACGCTCAGTATATATATATATATATATATATATATATATATATATATTTACCTATAACTTTATCCTTTGATTAAGAATTATACTTAAACCGCCTTTAGCTAAAGTGAAGAGACGCGTGTCAATAAAATGCTCCTACTTGTGAAAAACTCATCCTTAAGACTACCTTGCAAGCTGGCACGTCCTACTTAGTTACAAACTTCGCCAACAAGAATAGAATTCTATCTTAATCTCTCTGAACTTAGTTTAATTCACACATTAAAGGAACAGTCAGAATAATTATAAGTGCTAAACATTTACTGATAATTGACAAATGGGAATGAGACAAAAGTAAGAAAGAGCAAAATAATTGTTCATTAATAGAACCCGATAAATCCTCGGAAAACATCCATACATTGCAAAAAAATAAAATAAGAAATTAAAAGTCCCATAATACTAAAACTAAGGAGCAGAAAAATAAGAGTCCTAAGTTAAGCCCTCGTGGTCGGTGGAGGTGGTGCCGAATGCGAAGAAGCCGCCGCCTCGAAAGAAAGAGTCATCAGAGCTAGACGAGAGAAGGGAAACAGTATCCCCTCGGAGCCGCTGGGCCTCGGACTAGCGCCACTCACTGACCGCATCGGAGAAGGTGCTGGAGAACCCCGAGGAGATAACAGACCGCTGAATTTCCCGAAAAGGACGCATGCTTCCTCGGGAGTAGGCTTCTTCAGCCTACGGATATCGAAAGACTTGAAAAAGTCCACAACCGACCACACCAACATCTGCGCTACTCTAGCACATTCCAAGTAGTCCCATAACATGTGGCATATTAAGAGCTCTTGTTGCTGCCTATCGAAAGACTCCGAGTGCTACCGCAAGGTCTCCTGCTGAGCGAATCGGACTGCCGCATCTACCTTCGCTTGCATCTCCTTGGGAGAAACGGCCTTTGTCAATTTCTCCTCAGTCGACTCAGCCCTGTCCATAGCCTTGCCCAGCAACCCCTGGAGATCAGTCTCCCTAGCCTGACTCGCCTCTAATTCCTTCTCGAGAAGGGCAATTCGGTCCTTAGCAGCCTTCTCTGACACTTCTAACCCCTCGTGTAAAGACTTCAACCGCTTCACCTGAAGATGCAAAGCGTCCTTCTCCTTGCGATCCTCCTTCCATCGGAAGTCATAGTCAAAAATCTTCGTCTGAAGCACATCCATCTTCATCTGATCTTCCTTCTCCTTGGAAAGAAGAGACGCCACTTGTGCTCGGAGAAGTTTTACTTCATCGCCCTCCCTTTGACACGAATGCTATATAGCCGTAGTTGCGTCCCGAGTCTTCCCGACCTAAGATAAAAAAAAGTGGGACATCAGGATTTAAAATAGAGTACTTAAAAGAAGGATGAACAGAAAGAAAAAAGAAAAGAAGTCGAGCTTACCATAATAGCCATTCAATTAAGACTCGTGTGCATGAAATGAAACCCATCGGCAAGAATTGCATTGGAAGAGGCAAAGAAACGAAGGATCTCTTGAAAAGCTCCCTCCAAAACCTGCATCGGAGGGCAGGTCCTCCAGCCTTCGAGGGGCTACAGGAGGCTGAAAAGTAAGACCCCTCGAAGAAAGTGTTACGGGAATGTGGCTCCTCGGAGGAAGGGTCTCCGGAAATGGAGTCACGAAGTCCGCATCGGTAAATAAAGCCCGAGGACCCCCAGCAGCCTCGGAAGAACCCGCCTTCCCAAAAAATGAGCTCAGGAGCTCTACCTTCACGTCCATACCGGTGCTAAACTTCTCGGGAATATCCCCGGAGTCACCCAACGAAGCCTCCGAACCGGGATGGAGAAGTTGTACTAAAAACTCCTCTCCTGTAAAAAATATATATACATAAGGATATATACATAAGGAAAGAGGATAAACCAAGGGAAATCATCAAACAATAAGTAGGAAAAAATAAAGAAGGGGGCAAAGATTAATTATCGAGAAGAGAAACCCCTTCCCCTTCTACAATCGGAGCCTTTCCCTTATCCGAGATATCTACACCGAAAAAAGAACCTTAGTACAAAGAAAAAATCTTTATACGTCTAAAGGCGGAAGGACCAAGAGGGATGTACCATGAAGAGAAGGCTCAGAAAATGTCCTCTCCGAGGACTCAAGAATCGCCGAAGGCACCGATTGAGAAGCCCCGATCTCGTGAGAAGAGGATGGTGATGGATCTTCGGAACAAAGGATCACCAAGTTTGGCCTAGGCTCTTCCTAAGCAGCTTTTGGAGAAGGCCCCTCGGAAGGGAGTCCTTCCTCCGAACCCTTAGAAGAACTCCCTGTATTTGATGTCGGGGCCTGCACCAGCACCAGAGCTGATTGAGTATCCACCGAAGTCAGGGGGACGACATCGTAGATTATACCGTCTACTCTGATGATAAAAGGAGAATGATCCTCCTCTTTATCCTCCCTCGGAGGCATATCTATGTACTCGGGGTGTCAACCTCCTCATCAGTAGGATCATCTTCCTCGGGAGCATCGGAGGTGCCACTCGAAGAACGAGCCAAGGAAGTCGTGGAAGCCTTCGACCTCTTCCGACCACTCGGAGTCGAGATCGAGGGACCTTAACGCGAATAGTAATTCGCCAAAGTCTCCCCTGCACCACAAAAGAACAAACAAGTACCTCTTAAACTTACCATCGTGTAAAAGAAAAGACAAAAGATAAATGTGAAATTACTTACTGAAAGGAACTAGTGCATCGGAGCTCAAAGACAACGGCTCCTCGACGGCGGCATCGGTAAAGACCACATTCTATAGTCCCGACATCTCAAACAACATCATGAAGTCGTCCGACTCCATTATGGCCTTCTAATTACCGGAGATAAGCATACCTCCGGAGCCAAGGTATAAACTGGAGCTTCATCCTCTCTCCAGTCGAAGGGCATATCCCACTCTCCCTTCTCGGGTTGCACGAAGAAATACTTATCTTTCTAAGTGCTATGAGAGCTGAGTGCCCCCTCCAGGATCTTCTTATTCTTGGCATTATCCCGATGGCGCAAGTGATAAAAAGGAAACCCCTCAGGCGAAATCACCATATCGAAGATAGAGAAGACACGTTCAACGCTGCAACTCAAATCGTTCACATGGCACCAAAATACAAAAATACACAAAGCAAAAAATCCATTCGGAGTTAAGTGACTCGGACTAATGTTGCTCGCCTTGAAAACCTCGCAGAAAAAGGGAGGCATAAAAGATTGCCACCCGAACCTCATTTGGGCAAAATAAACCGTAAGCCAGCCCTCGGAAGGGCTGCACGCCCGATCATCCTTCGTCGGAATTCGGAAGCTCATGTTCTTATTAAAAGCTCCCAAAGTCCTAAACAAGGCGGACATTTGCCCTCCAGTAGCGGTACTCCAAATTCCCTCAATCTTGTGGAAATTCCGAGTGACGGGAGCAACGTGCTTGTTTGACTCAGAAACCCTAGTCTTCTTAGAGGGCCCAACATTACCCTATTCCGCCGTCGTGGAAGCATCACCCCTTCTCTTACGAGTACCAGTAGCAGGATCACCTGTAACAACACCCCCCGTAACCGCCGACGAATCAGTGGCAGAAGTGAAGGCTACGGCTCCTGAGGCGGAAGCAACATTGATGGGATCAGTAGCAGTTGAGGAGGCCATCGCGCTTAGTTCAAGAGGAATGGAAAGTATTTGCAAAATTTCGAAGTTGATAGAAAGCACGGAGAGAATTTCTACTCGTCGAAATTTGCTAAGGAAAATTGAAGATTGAAAGTGAGAAGAAAAGAGAAGAGGGGTGACTATTTATAGCCAAATATTGCCACAAATGGTCCATTTTGAACTATAATGCCACAAACGGAGGTTACCTTTCCCTCATTACCATCTGCAATAAATGAAAAACTACAGCTCATCTGAGGACCAACCTGAAAAGAACCCATAAGGTAATTTCCTTTTAAAAATTTACATATATATATATATATACACACATGTCATATGTACCTGCACTCCTCGAAAAAATAAGAAAAAGCTCCTTACCTCACAGAGGCCACGAAATAAAATTTCCCTCGCCTCTACGATGGTGATTGAGATTTGGGGGGGGGGGGGGGGGGGGGCTAGTGTTAACCATAAAAAATAAATATAAAATTAAGCAAAAGATTAACCCTAAATCTAGGGATTAATACATGGGTGATACTATCGTCACATGCACTTCCGATGAGGAGTGCACACTCCTGATGAGGAGGCCCCTCGGGTGCCGCCATCCAAAAGCGGTACAAAACGTCACCCGAAGGCACTTAAGCGTCCCTTGGAGAATCACGATGAATAAAGAGAAGATATCAACGCGGCATCGGAAAAAGAGTAAACCCCGATGGATCTACGCGATTCGGATATCCATCAATGCGCCAAGAGGGACCACAACGGACCCGAGTCCCAGAAAATACGAGAATATCCCCTCACGGAACACTCCATGATATAAAGGTCCTCAGAACACCTGCCACGAAGACCGACTATGAAGAATGAGGTCCTACCAAGATATAAAGGTCCTCGGAACACCTGCCACGAAGGCCGAATACGAAGAATGAGGTCTTGTCAAGATATAAAGGTCCTCGGAATACCTGCCACGAAGGCCGAATACGAAGAATGATGTCTTATTAAAACCTAGAGGCCCTAGGAATACTTGTTACGAAAATCTAAGTACGAGAACATTACCCTATTGAAGCAAAGGAACCATCGGAATAAGCGCCACCAATAAAAGAAAACTGACACACCCCTCGGGGTACCCTTCCCAAAGAAGACAACCCATAAATGGCTACTGCAGAAGCTACAACAAACATCGAACAGGTGTACCACCCCACTTATCTAGTCTTTCCAAAAAATACAACCCCTCATAGAAAAGAAATCAGAAGGATCAGCCCATCGGAACCCCTGAAGTCCTCGGAAGAGATAGAAGTTCAACCCAGTCAACCTCCAGTCAGCAAACATAAAATTTATCTTATCCCTTTACACAAAAAACAACACCTGTAATTTATTTAACATGCATAACGACACATGTCCCTAAAAAACCTCTATAGAAAGAGAGACAGAGTAAGAAAAAAGGCAGATCCAAAGGCACACATACACAACTATGTATTAGAACATTGAGAGTAAAATTCAGTGAATACAAAGAGGGATATTTTCGTAATTCTACAAGCTTCTGAACCACGGGCAGGGCGTTCCAACCCCAAAATAAATCCATCAATTAGGTAGAAATATCCAACCTGTTAACATATAGCATCAACGGATGGGCCGTATCAATTTCATGACGCTTATAAAGCTTATCAAAGTTGTAAAAAGTCTACCTAAGGTAGGACCTAAACAAGTAGGGAAATGTGGATCGTGTCTTGAAGGAAAGAAAAAAAAGTCCAGTCATGCGGTGTTGCAACATACTCCATTAGAAAGAATTTTGGAACTTCTACACGTGAACCTTGTTGGTCTAATATAGAGGAAAAAATATCGCTAGAAACTATACATTTTTGTATGTATTGATGATTTTTCTCATTTCACTTGGGTCGATTTTAGAAAATAAAAAAGTGAATTACTTGTTGCTTTCACAAACCTATCTAATACTGTTATAACCGAGAAATAATTACAAGTCAAAAGGATCCGAAGTGACCAAGGTAAGAATTTGAAAATATGAGTTTAAGCTACCATTACACCACAACAAAATGAAGTTGTTCATATTTTTGCTTTGTTCCCTTTTGTTTTGACGAAATACACAATGGACGTGTTCAATCGTTCTTTTATTCAAACGAGGCCGAGAGTCTAATTATCACTAAGGATGAAAATCAATCGATAAATGTGACATTGTACTGGAGGTTGGCACTCGTATCATTGGAACTTATGCGGCTCGATGGCCTGTTTTGACAAACACTACTCAGATGAAAGAATGGACTTAGGAATACCTCAAATCTTCTAGTAGATCTTCATTGTTGTTTGTGCTTCGTGCTGCTCACCATCGAATATCAAACAACATTCCTCCCTTCCTTACTTTTGGGCCATGCATTGTGAAAGGCGATGCTACGTGGGAAGATCCTTTTCTTCACTTTCCTGGAGAAATCCACTATTTTCCTAGATATTGAGAGTGGACAGAGGATGTTCTCGTTTTGGTGTAAGATTACGCTTAATTCCACAAAATAAAATGAGATGGTCAACACATCCATGTGTACATACGAGTGCAACCTATAGATCATAAAAGCCTTGCGTGAAGCTTGGTCAACATCAACAAATACCTTGTTCGCCTTCCAATACTTGGATCTATATACGATGAGGTTATACACAATGAGAAGAAGCTTTTTGGAAGAGACGCAACATGAAATTTGTACCTACTTTGAGTGCATGTTGGTGATGATAATTCTCAATTATCAATCAAATAGCAGGATCAACTTTTGGTCGAAGAAGAAAGTCAAATAAAAATGCTTTCCACCTTGAAAGGAGAGAAAGAGCATGACGGTATACTTTAAGACTACGGTTGGGTGCCTTCATTTTCTAATCTATTGTATCTATGGTTGGGTGGCACAATGCTTTAAGACTCAGTTTCCTATCCATCAAAAGTTCATAAACCCGAAATGACGGTATTTTTTGGAGAAAATGGGGCAAGGACTTTTGATCCCAAAAAAACTCGCAAGAGGATCCACAAGAGACACTACACCAATTGGGCATGCAATCTTCTTAAAACTTAAAGATGTTACACTTGTGGATAATAGTAATCTCACCGAGATGGAGCACAAGTATTTCATCAACCTTCGATCGCGCTACTTTACTTTAAGGCAATGCGAGACTTTTGATATTATGGCCTATCGTCCACATCAATTTGATCGACAATTTGGATATCATCAAGATGTCCCAGGTGTGTACACAAGTATGACCAACATGGAGCTTCTTTTGATGAAGGACTTTATTTTTGGAGATTAAGCCTTGCAAAAATGTCTTATTCGAAGTTTTTAATTTTTGGTGTCCCTATTAATGCAAAAATACATTTTTGGATAATTATAAGGCATGGTTAACCAAAATCCACATGAGCTACCCTGAAGACAATATTGAATCTTTACTTTTTACACAAAAGTGCGTGATACTTGGTGGAGAAGACGAGGTCTCACAAGATCGTGATAAACAAATCGTCTCTCTTAAAAAGAGCGTAGGAGCCTCGACACATATCTAGGTGGAGGGATTGTCAAAAAGGAAAAGTATTTCCAAAGGAAGCGGCAATATAGATGTTGATGTTCCTTACGGTGTTTTGAGCAACCCACCTGCAGTTGAACTTGGATGCAAAGGTACTTGGCTGAACTTTACCCTCTTTTTTTCCTTTTTAACTCATAGCATGTCTCTTATAGATGGAAAGAGAGATGCCCAAGAATTTCGCTATTTCGATTTTGCTAGAGGATTTTTGCTTTGAAGGATGATGAGCAACCACCCCAAACTAGTCAAGGTTCTACTTCATGCGTTCCTTACAAACTAAATCTTCACAGGATGAAAAGGTTCACTTGAAAGCAATAAAATCAAAAAAGAGTAAATAAAGTCCTCTATGTATTGCGGTCTCTGTCTTTAAGGGTGGAAATCTTGTAGAAACTCATGAAAAGTGGTACCTCAATTCTCTATGGTTTGACAGCGACAAGACTGTTCGTGCACCACTTAACCATATTTCGTCTATTAAAGATGGAGTCTAGATTGTTTACAAAAGGATTAAGAAGGTTGGGGAGGAAATGGTTGCACCTTTAATGAACCTTGTGAACAAGCTTTTCAAGCAAGTTTCTGCTTATGATAAGAAAAACTCTGCAAGATTAGATAACTCATCACTTCTTCAACAACTTACAGCAATAGAGGGATATCTTTGTGATGCCAAAGCAAACAAGGAAAAAGAATTTACACAGATTCAGTCCACGAGAGATGAACTTTAAAGTGTTAAAAGAAGTTTAAAAGATTTCAAGTTGAAGGAAAAAAGAACTTGATTTCATCCTTAGGGCGCTAAAAACAATTTCTTTGAGATGTCAAAGATCAGATATCTAAGATTGAAGAAGAGAGATCCATTGAAAAGCACTCCTTCACTTACTGACGCAGAGATATCGGACTTGGACTTTGTGAGAATGAACTTGGAAATTACACCCCTTTTTCTTTATTTTAATTAGTAGCATTTTTTTACGAATAGTTTACTTAAAAGATTGGAGCATGACGAATAGAGGAAAAATTTTGAACGTCGATGACAAATAGTTTCTCTTTTAACCATTTGTTAATATTGATGGTCATTAACTCGTTGAACTCAATCTATCTTCTTTCGTAGACTCATGCTCGTTGCCAAACCCTCTTTTAACTTGGACGTCGTGATTTTATCCCATATTTCATAGAATCTAGAACCAATAGGGGCGAGTAGTGTGATAGGATTATATGGAATCCTAAAATATGTGTTTCTCCTTGTCACATTTAGCAAGTATTTGTCTTGATATGAGCGATCGGTTCATAAATATTATGAATATGGTCATATACACTTTATGCTAATGTGAGTCAAGGATATAATATGTGATTAATAGGATAACGGATCTTACTTATTAGATCACAGAACACGGTGAAAAGGATTGACTTGATTGTAATTGATAATATCAGTGGACATTCAAAATTGGCTCTGAGTAACTATAGTGGACGTGTTCCCACGGTAATGGATGAATTAATGGAATCAGAGTTGTGAAACTAATTTGGGACATTTAAGCTTTGAATCATAGGTCCACCCGCTCCCCTCATGTTTCAATCGCTTGTACGAATTTAATTTTTTATTGCAAACTAATCTTAGTGTATGAAGAAAAACTCTTTCTTAGATTGATTAATTTGATTAATTGATGAACAATTTGCATAATGTGGTTAATTAAATATGTAATTAGTATAATAAATTAAATTACTGATTTGGTTATTTTGATTAATTAAATAATTAATTGTTGAGTTAATTAGTATTCTCACGTTAATAAGAAACTAGGAAATTATAAATTTCACAAAAGAAATGTGTGGAATTTATAATTCTAGAAATTTGATTTTATGAGTAAAATTGAAATTGAAATTTTATTAGGTTTTATTATTTGAGAAATGATAAAGAAGTCTAATTAAAATGTTAGAGCTCAAATGAGATATTTCATTAGATGATATATTTATTAATTATCTACCTTATTTATAAAAGAGAGAATATTAGAGGAAGATTAGATAGGGTTGGTTAACCATGTTTAAGAGATTTTATACATGGGCTTTTCCTAAAAGTAAAGGAATTGATTAGAAAATAATTTGCAAGACTTTGAAAATTCTTTTTCCTTAATATATCATTATGTACACACGCCTACCTCGCCCCTAAGGATAAGCCATGATCTTTTTCGCATTTTTTGGTCTCTATTTTCTCTCGTTTAACTAATAAAAGTAGAGAAAAGTTTATAACAAAATTAAGAAAAATACATACACACACTATCTTTACAATTCAAGAGTTCAACAAAAGTGTTTTCGAGTTGATGCTTGAATTCAGTTTACAAAAGACAAAGGAGACCACTCATCCTAATTCATAAGCGTTGATATAATGAGGTTGAACGGTGGCTTTGAAGCCTTGAAGAACTCTTCGTCAGCATACGAACAGTAAGAGTTGAAAAGGTATCATTTAAGTTTGTTAGTTACTTAGTTTATAGCTTTGCTTAATTTAATGAAAGCGTATGATGATTGTGTGTATCATAATCACAAAGCCTGTATATTCAGTGCAAGTGGTTGCTCGAAGGATTTTTTGAATTGATTATAGCATATTATTTTCACAAATCCCACTTCCGCAAATTCGAGGAGAAAAAAATCTTTGGCATGATGCTATTATTTGTAGTATAATTTCCAACAAAAAATTGTAACTACAAATTTTGTCTCTACAAATTAAAGACTAGAAAATTTAGCACAAATAAACTTTATACAAATTTAGAATTACAATCTCTAGAAATATGTGTTGTTTTTCTTTAGAAGCTACAGGCCTTTGATCATTTTCTATGAAAATACAATATTCAAACTTTAATGTGCAGTGATTTTGGCCTCTTCCATGTGGCTTTACTTTAAGCGTCAATCCAAGGGCTTTGAGTTAGATCCTGAATTAACAATCAACTTGCTTTTACTCTTTATAAAGAACAATATGTTGTTCGTCTTGAATTCCTGAATTTGTTGAGTCTCGATCCTCTGTAGAGGAATCTCGATCTTCAAAAATGATTATGCGAGGGCTTCACAGCTTGATCCCAAATCAAAAAGGACTTCACTAGAATATGTTTGACCAATCGTATGGTCTTTGTCTTGAATTCTTGAATTTGTTGAATCTAAATATTATTTGAAAGAGCCCTGATCTTAAAAAAAACGGTCATTTGAGGGTGTGGTTTGATCTCGAATCAAAAGAACCTTTTCTCCAATCTTGGCGACAGACTGTTTGAGTCATGATATGAAAGCCTTGAATATGAAGGACTTGATGAAGAGAGTTTGCAAACTTTATTTGCTCCCACATTTGCTTCACAGCTTCAATATGAATTTTCTGATCAAATGGATGATTGTGATTGACTCCTATGATTTATTGATTTGAAAGACTTGATTTTGATTGAACTCGCTTTTCATCTCTTGAATATGGAGATTTCATGGAGAATTGTCTCCTTGTCTTGAAACTTAGAGTAGGAGTATATATATATATATATATATATATATATATATATATATATATATATATGGGTGTTTCCATCCCTTGAATATTGGGATTAATTATTGTACAAGATCTATCATATTTAAAGAATATGTATAGTCACAATTTAAAAGCAACAAGTATAAAGTTCTTAAGGATGCAAATATGACAAGCAATTTTCGGAGAGTGAATTTCAATTTCTCTTCTCCTTCTAGGATGCCTCCATTTATAGGTAAAAAAATTCACTATTTTGGATTTAAGAATCAGAATTTGGGAATCCGGGTAAAATGGAGTGGTTGATTGATTAAATTTCTCTACTTAGACTAGTATGTAGATGGTGGAAGCTTCTCAAAACTCTTTTGCTTTTGTCTATAATCTTTTTACTTTGTGTTTTTTTAGCCTTTCTTCTTTCTTTTGCTTGGCTGACTTGAGTCATTTTTGTATTTTCATTTTTTGCTTTTTTCATTTTGTATTCCTTTTTTTTTAAATCTATCATGTAACTTACATCTCGGAAAAGTATGAATTAATTACATTACAATATTTTTGTGGGGAACTGAGAAAAATATTGCAAAGCAATTGTGTTCATTATTGTCAGCGAGATGATCTATAGATGACGATCATTCGTCTTTGCTTGCACTTTGTTGGAGCTTTTCACTTCTTCAATTGATTTGGCGGCGACCAACTGAGATTGTAAACTTTGTTTCATAACTAAAATTTCTTTTTCTACTTTGTGGGGAAATTTGTGTTGCAGATTAGTCGTATTGTTTATTCTCAGGGAACCAACTTTGTGTTGTCGGAATCTGAAACTATATGGTATTCATCTTGTTCCACCATTTGACTAGTGCAACATTTACGACGGCACAATCCCATATAGAGAAGTTTGGGTTCTTTGTTATAATTTTAGAATCCAAATAAGGTTGGACTATAAATAAAATCAGAGCTTTGTAACTGGTACTTGGATTTTTGTAAGTTTTTTTGGAAATAGCTAAATGATTCAATGATTTTTAGAGGAAATATTTTTGTTGTTAGGCCAAAATCTTCCCTCCAATGCAAATACGTAATTTAAAAGGAATATGCTAATAAGTTTTTTTTTAAAAAAAATATTATTCTTTTACCAATGCAAATACGTAATTTAAAAGGAATCTGCTAATAAGTGTTTTTTTAAAAAATTATTATTCTTTTACTCTAAAATAAACCCAGCCAGTCTCATATATGAATATACAGAAGGGGTAAAGTTCTAATAAGAATAAGTAATTCATTATCACCTTATCTTAGGATGAGTAGAGGTTAATTAAATCTGTTAGTGTTAAGTTATTATATAGTTAGCATGAAACTAGTCAGCTATACATGGGCACAACTGTAAATATGGCTTGTTAGTTGTTAGCTTAGCTGTCAGCTGCGTAACAACTTTTCTCGGGCTCTCATTTTCCTTTATATTGCTCACTGTAACAGACTCTCATTTTAGGTAGCGGATATTTTTCATTTGTTGCCTTTCTCTTTTCTCTCTCCTCTTGTGAGAATTACCATGGTATCATTCGCCTAAATTCGATCATATTTTTGCAATTTCATTGTCGCGTTACCTTTCGATTCGCTTTTCAATCGCTTAATTTTTGGTGTTCATCATCTTCGCCGTGAATTTTGTTGTGTTTTTCACTATGCCAAACTCATAATCAAGCTTATTGCTGTCCGATCCAACTTCAACCGCCATTAATGGCCACCAAGCTAGTGGTGCTTTGCATTTTTATACTTCGGATAATCCAAATATGTCTCTTACCTTGATGACTCTCACTGGCATTGTGAATTGGCTTCCGTGGAGTAGATCGGTTTGAATTGCTCTCGAAGCTAAGCGCATACTCGGATTCATTACTGAACCTAGACCTAAACCAGATCCGAATCATGTTGACTACGAGGAGTGGTTACATGTGGATTGTATGGTGATTTCGTGGCTCTACACTCAGTTTCTGATGAGCTACACAACGCATTCATGTTCACTGACTCTGCAATGGCGTTGTGGTCTCAGCTTGAAGCTCATTAAGGAATGAGCAATGGTCCTCTGCTTTACTAGATCCAAAGAGATATGGATTCTATCTCGCAAGGTTTTGTTTCTGTTTCCACTTATTACACTAAATTGAAGAAGCTTTGGGATGAATTGAGTTGTTTGATGCATGTACTTGTGTGTCATTGTGATGCTCTGAGGTTATGCACCTGTCAAATTGCTAAAAACTATGTTGATTTTCAATCAAAACTAGACGTATGCAGCTTTGATGGGGTTAAATGATGAATTTGAGGTTGTTAGAAGCCATATCTTTGCCTTGATCCCCTGCCTTTAGTTGAAAAGGCATATTCCGTGGTTTTGAATGTTGAAAAACAGAAGCAGGTTTAGCTACGAATCACAATTCCTACTGAACATACTGCTTTAATGGTTAAATCACCTTTCACCACTTTTCCTTCTTAAGGAAATTCCTCTAAGGACAACAAAAAGCCTAAATCTGATAGATTCTGTGAGTTTTTGCAAGAGATAAGGTCATACTAAGGACACTTGTTTCAAATTGGTGGGACAAGTATTTAAAGAACAAATAGAAACTTGGTAGTGGTGGGAAGAGTTATGCTAATGTTGTTGAAACTGTGGCTCTTGAGATTACTTCACCACCAGCCAACTTCCATCAGGATTTCTACAAATTCATGCATCAAATGATGGCCTATAGAATGCCTGGTGGCTCTAAGGATGTTGGTATGGTCAATTTTGCCAGCTTTGGTGATTTTGCTGGTACTATTCCTTCTCATCCATCTTTAAGTTCTGGTTGTTGGGTCTGGATACTAGGACTTCCAACCATATGGTCTATGACAATAGATTAATGAATAGCATTGGTGTTGTATCACCCCCTTCTTATGTTTTCCTAACTGAAGGCACCATTAAGCTAGTTCATCACAAAGGAGATGTTACTCTTACACCAACAATCACTCTTAACAGTGCCTTACATATGCTAGACTTTAGGTTTAACTTGATATCAGTGTCAGAACTGACTAAGGATTCAAAATTGAATTTAAATTTCACTCCTACTGGATGTGTTTTGTAGGACCTTCAGACAAGCAAAATTGTGGCAATAGGGAAGCTATGTGGAACTCTTTATCTATTGGATCCTCAAGCTTGCTCTCCTTTGAATGTTGCATGTTTTAGTTATTCTTTAATTCTTTGAATAAGCATAATGAGTTGTTTTTCCTTTTTCATAAGAGGTTAGGTCATGCAACTCATGAAACCATTAAGCATTTAGCTTGTTTGCAGAATGTTAACTTGGAATATGCTGCTTCATGTGACATCTGCTTTAAATTTGGACAACACATGATGTCTTTTCCTTTGATTCAGTTATGTAGTTATAAGCTGTTTAACATAATTCACATTGATTTATGGGGGGCATATAGAGTTGCTACTATCTCAGGTGCTCATTATGTATTAATTATAGTTGATGATTTCTCAAGAACTATGTGGACTTTTCTTCTCAGTAATAAAACAGAAGTTTTCCGGCTGTTGCGAAATTTCATTTCATATGTTGCTACACAATTTAATGTTGCTATCCTCAATGTAAGATCTGATAATGGTACTGAGTTTACCAATCATTAGTGCCAAACATTGTTTAATGCTCATGGTATCATGCACCAAAGATCATGCCCATACACTCCACAATGAAATGGTGTTGTGGATACACTCCACAACGAAATGTGTTATGGAGAGAAAACATAGACACCTTTTGCAGCTCACAAGAGCCTTAATCTTCAAGCCAATTTTTCTACTCACTTTTGGGGTCATGCGATTCTTATGGCCACTTATATTATCAACTGAACTCCCAGCAAATCTCTCAAATGGCTCACTCCATATGATCTCCTTCACAATACGCATTATGACTTATCCAACTTAAATGTTTTTGGTTGTTTGTGTTACTTTGCTAACACCGGTCCTCACAAGGACAAATTGGAGACCAGAGGTTTTAAAGGGTGTTTTCTTGGCTATGCACCTTGACAGAAAGCATATAAAGTATATGGTTTTCATGATCACAATGTCATCTCTAGCAGATATGTGGTATTCCATTAGTCACATTTTCCATTTGATTCATATGTTGGAATACCTCATATGTTGGCATACCTCACACTACACCTCTTCCACTTGTACAAATCTCAGATGCTCATGTGGATTCTCCTTTGGTTTTTGATCCTTACTTCCTAAGTTTACCAGAAACAACACCAGCTGAATCCCACACTATTACTCCACCACTTACTCCTCCAAATACTACTATCACTACCATTGAACCTTGCTCTCATCCTGGTTCTGATCCTCAACCCTTACCCTTACATGGGATGCCTCCTCCTTTAAGAAGGAGCACCAGAACCAACATCAAACCAACACACTTAAAGGATTGCCTCCTTGCTTGTGCCTCAGATACTTTAAGTTCCACGCTTTCCTCTGACACTTTACAATCTCATCAGACACCAAATACTTTCCCTTACATCTTGAGTCCTGCTACCTCATCCTCTTATCTTAGTTTTCTAGCCAATGTCTCATTACATTCTGAGACTCACACATATAAATAATCTTGTTCTAATGAAAACCGGAAACAAACTATTGAATCTGATATTGAAGCTCTTAAAACAAATGACACATGGTCATTCATTGAATTGCCATCTGGGAAACATCTAGTTGGTTCAAAATGGGTTTATAAACTGAAACTAAAACCAGATCGCACCATTGATAGATACAAGGCTAGACTCGTTGCAAAAGGTTACAACCAAGTTTTTTGTTTAGATTATGTGGATAGTTTGTCTCCGGTTGTCAAGTTGGTTACTATCAGGATTCTATTGGTTGTTGCTTCTCGTTTCCAATGGCATATTCATCAGTTAGATATAATTAGTGTTTTCTTACATGGCTTTCTTGATGAGGATATATACTTAACTCCACATGAGGGATATAAAAAAGGCAATACAAGACAGGTTTGCAAGTTAAAAAAGTCTTCATATGTACTCAAACAGGCCTCAAGGCAATGGAACCTTGAGTTACTAAATGCTTACTTGCTTATGGTCTTACACAATCTGAGTTTGATGACTGTTTGTTCACCAAAGGGTGAGAAGATTCTTTCTTGGCTCTATTGGTATATGATGATGATGTAGCAGGACCTGATTTGAAGATGATAATAAATTGTGTCAAACAACACTTAGACATTGCATTCACCATTAAGGATCTTGGGATTGCTAAATACTTCCTTGATTTTGAATTACTCTGGACTTCTCATGGCTTATACATTAACCAGAGAAAATATGTTCTGGACATTGTGAAGGATGCAGGTTTGACTGGTGCCAAACCACACAACATTCCTAGTCCTAAAGGATTGAAACTCACCACTGAAGGACCTCATTTGTTGCATCATGAGAAGTACATGAGATTGGTGGGGAGGTTATAGTACCTCAACATGACAAGGCCAAGTGTTGCTATATTGTGAATCAATTGAGTCAATTCCTTCAGACTCCTACCAAACATCATTGGGATGCAGCTCTCGGTGTAATTCTCTATCCCAAAAACATTGCGTCTTTGGGATTATATTACTCTGCTGCTCCTCCTCTTAATTTGACATCTTATTGTGATGTTGATTGGCTTCTTGCCCTGACACCAAAAGGTCCATTATTGGTTATTGTGTGTTTCTTGGAGACTCTCTTGTCAGCTGGAAAACCAAGAAACAAACCATTGTCTCTAGATCCTCCATTAAGGCTGAGTTTAGAAGCATGGCTCACACCTCATGTGAGCTCAAATGGATCTCGTTCATCTTGCAAGAAATTTCAGTCAATGTTCCCTTACCCATTTCTCTCAATTGCGATAACAACTTTGTTGTCCAGATCACCAGAAACTCCATCTTTCATGAGAGGACAAAGCACCTTGAGATTGATTGTCATATTATTAGAGACTGCTACAATGATGGTTTCCTTCTCCCAAAACATTGCCATGGATCCAAGCAACTTGCTGATCTTTTCACAAAGCCTTTCGCAACCCCCTTGTTCAATTTCTGGTTGTCCAAGTTGTACTTGGTTGATCCTCACCAAAGTACAACTTGAGGGGGAATGCTAAGTTATTATATAGTTAGTATGAAATTAGTCAGCTATACAGGGGTACAACTGTAAATATGGCTTGTTAGTTGTTAGCTTAGCTGTCAGCTGCATGACAGCTTTTCCCGCGCTCTCCTTTTCCTCAATATTGCTCAGTGTAACATAATTTCATTTTAGTTAGCAAATATTTTTCATTTGTTGCCTTTCTCTTTTCCCTCTCTTTATGAGAATTATCAGTTGGATATAGTCATTTAAATATGCTATATATTAGTTGTCAAT
Organism: Linaria vulgaris; assembly: GCA_948329865.1. Classification (NCBI taxonomy): domain Eukaryota; kingdom Viridiplantae; phylum Streptophyta; class Magnoliopsida; order Lamiales; family Plantaginaceae; genus Linaria; species Linaria vulgaris. The sequence continues at coordinate 3,904,493 of OX415249.1, read as the reverse complement.
TGAAATCCAATTTAGCGGGCCACTGACATATATCAGCTTATACTCTGAACAATGAGTATAAAGATAGCTATACCCCTATAAAAGCCTAATTTTAATTTATATGGCGGCTCATGTGCATGGATTGATTAATGGGTCATGTGCACATCAACTAAATAATTAGAACAAAAATGGAGAATCTGGAGTTTGACCGAATTATGTGACTTTTGGAAATTATCCTAGTAATACATATACTTCATCTAATAGCTCATTTTTTTAGGCCTTGTGAGTTCTATCTCTTATATAAAACCTGGGTTGAAGTTTTTTTTTAATAAATGAAAGGATAATAATCACATTTTCGCAGTTTTAAGAGGTTTGGGTGCTTATGTTTTAAAAGATTCTGTAATTATAACCAAAATAAGTACGTAAAGCCAATAAGTGGCAAATGTATAAACGAAAATTATTAAATATCAATTATCCATTTTTTAAATTATGTACGTGGATCAGATTTTCAGGTTCAAATATTGGTATATGTTCGGTCGGTTCGTTAAGTGTTACAATATTTTCAAGATCTTTTTGGCATATTAGGAGAGCAAATCATAAAAAAGTTGTTGTGTATGTTAAAAATATGGCAAATGATATAGACAGAGCAAATTCCCTAAATACAGAGAAAAATCTCATAAATTCGTTTAAAATGTCTCTTTTGCCCTGGTCATTCAAAATGGTATATTCTATATTTGATTGTATTCGTAATTAAAGAACCATTCTTTCCTCCATAAATTTGGTGATAATTGTTTTACAATTAAAAATAATTCCGACAATAATAGTAAAGATTATCAGAAAAACAAATTACCCTAGGCGCGGTGATTCCGTGGCCATTTCAATAATCTGCATACCATCTCCACAGAATCAGATCAATGGAATCGAAATCTCGCCCTTCGGATCCCCGCATGACGTCGGGAAAAAATATCTCAACAGCTATTGAAATGGAAGAAGATCATAACTTATTGAAGAGGCCAAGGAATGACTATACGTTCACTGCCCAACGGGAACCCACGCCGATCATGTCGTAGACACTCCCCAAAATGTCTTACGCCAACAAAGTAAGACCGAACTACGTGAAAATTGACGAAACACAAAAGGAGGCAATAAAAGGAAAGGCAACTGATCCTTCCATCGCCAGGTCGTAAGTACAAGACGATCAAACTTTCGGATGAACTCAAAAAACCCCTCTCGAATAAATGGAAGAATGCGATCATGATCTGAGTCATCGGGAGACCTTGGTTTTATCCTAATCTTATGAACAAATTAATTACGATGTGGTACCTAATAGAGGGAAGCGAGATTATCGACCTAGGGCAAGGATGGTGAAAGTGCAAGTTTTCTGGATGTTAGGATAACATTGAGATTTTCAATGTTAGAGTAACATTGCACGTCCAGAAACTGTTTTACAATCTAGTTATTATTATTATTATTGTTTTGCCTTATTCACTTAACTAACTGAGTTCCACAGTTGTAGTTATCTTTGATTATTATTCAGGAAACAAACTTGCATTAGGTTGGACGCTCAAAGTTTCCAAGATGAGAAGTTTCCTTAATTAAAGCAAACGGCTTATAAAAGGAAAGAAGAAGTCTAGTGCGACTAGGAAAGCTTCCAAGGGAAAGTCCTGAATTGAAGAAGGAGTCTTTCCTTAGCTAGATCACTGGCGAAGGAACTTTTATTCAAGAAGGACTGCGAGAACAAGGAAGAGGAGTTCGAGAAGGAAACAAAGAGAATTACCAACCGTGTACAACACACCTTGAAGTCGAAGATCAAGAACCTATATATAGGTGTGAAGTACATCAAGACAAACAACAAGACAAGAGCTAATCAATCCGAGAGATTAATTTACAGTTGTTGAGTGTTGTCTTGCTTTAGCAAAGTTTTTAAGTTGTTAGAATAGATCTAAGAGTGAGGAGCTTTTAGAGATAGTCGAAGCAACTCTTGTGTGCTTTGCTTAGTTTGAACAATTCGAGAGTGAGGAGCTTGAGAGTTGTGAGAACGCCTTTGTTAAACCCTTGTGGTATTTTGCCTATGGCTCGGAAGTTAATATAATCCTATATTCACTTCTTAAATTCGTGTTTGTTTATTCCGCTGCAAACTGTTACTCTGGTCTGCTGTTAAAGTAACATCGTCGAACTAACAGCGAACACAAACTGCTGTTAGAACTTCAGTGTTAAGTTAACATCAACAACGTATCAACCCGATCCACAATTTCAATTGGTATCAGAGCCAAGCACCAACTTCACCGGTGTTTGGCGTTGATACGACAAGATGGACAGCTCCAACCCCAATACCAGCAGGTTGCCAGTATTGGAAGGTCCCAACAACTATGCCTACTGGAAGATCAGACTCAGAGTCCACATCAAATCCATCGACCTCAAAGCTTGGGAAGCTGTACTAGAAGGCTATACCATCCCTTATCTGCCAAGAGATGGAGATGCTGACCTGGTGCCAAAGCCAATGGGACAATGGACAGCCGCTGAAATTGCTCTCTACAACTACAATGAGAAGGCTCTCAATGCTATTTTTAGCTGGATAGGTAATCATATGTTTAAACTTGTTCAAACTTGTGATACTGCTAAAGCTGCATGGGAAACACTTGAGTTACATTGTGAGGGTGATGTGGCTGTGAGGGATTCTAAGTATAGGAAACTTTTGAGAGACTTTGAGAAGATTGAGATGGGAGAAGAGGAAACTATTGATAGTTATTTTGAGAAACTTCTTGATATATCTAATCAATGTCAGAACTTAGGTTTTGTGATTCCTAATCAGACCATGGTGTATAAAGCCTTTAGAACACTATCTTCTAAGTTTACAGTCAAAAGAATTGCTATGAATGAGTCTAAAGATCTTGCCAACATGAGTTTCCAGACCTTGATGAACACTATGAAAGAATTTGAATTAGAATTCCTAGGAAAGTCTAGCAAGCAATTAGCTTTAGCCCTTCTTGGAACTAGTTCAGATTCTGCAGGTAGTGATGAGGATGAATATGAGTTGATCTCTTCTAACTATGGCAATATTACCAAAAAGTTTAGTAAATTAGGTTTCAAAGGTAAACAGAAAGAAAAACTAACTGGTAATGATGGCCCCGGTTACAAGAAATTGCCCCCTAAATTTGTTAAGTACATGGCATCTAAGAGCACACCTCAAGATGTAGAAAAATTAAAGGATGTTCAGTGCTATGAATGTAAGGGGTATGGTCACTATAAACATGAATGTGCTAACACCCTCAGAACAAGAGGGAATTCTCATTGGGTTTGTGTAGATGACTTCAATGAAGATGATTTTGAATCTGGAACAAGTACCGAAGAACACTCAGAGGAAATCAAAACTGCTGCGCTATGCACAAGGATCACCTGGACCAATGAAGACTCCAGAAATTGCCTAGGATCACAATGTTACTCTAACATTGGTGAACCAACAGCAAAGCAGGAAATCTTTTTTGGAGACTGGAACAGCAATGATTCCCAGGTTATCTCTGATGAACTCTCTGATTGTGATGATACTAACTTTGACTGTTTTCATGGTACAGTTGATCTAGAAGAAGAGTACTCTCAAGAAGAAGAATTATCCCAGGAGGAGATTCTTGATGATCTGCACACAACATTCCTCAGGCTTGAGAGAGAGAATGTGAAACTCATAAAGAAGAACAAAGCACTGACTCATGACATCGAGTGTCTGAAAAACATGTTGAAACTCTATGAAAGAGATCTTGACAAAGCTGAAGCTGAGTTGAAAGAGGTAAAGGATAAACTCAAGAAAGACACACAGATCATAGCTAAATGGAATACAGGTACTTCCAAACTTGATGAGGTACTAAGCATGGGAAATTCTGGTTCATGTGGTCTGGGATTTGTTGAGAAACCTTCCTCTTCTATTGTAAATTCTGCCTATCTATCTTCTAGCTTTGTTAAAGAATCTGATTCTAAGAGTTTAGGTACCATCAACACTGTGAGAAGTAAACCTACTTTTATCTGTCAATACTGTTATCAACCAGGCCACATAAAACCATTCTGTAGAAAATTTATAAGAGAATGTGGTAAGAAAACAGTTACTGAACCCAATGTTAGAACAACAGCAGTTTCTGATGTTAGACCAACATTAGGTTCAGGACAGAAAGGTAGAACTTGGGTAGAAAAAGTTAAGACCTCTAAGATTAAAGTTGTTTGCAATGTTGTTTTCTCTGCTGTGTATTCTAACCTTTCAGGTAAGTGGTACTTCGACAGTGGATGCTCAAGACACATGACAGGCAACATTGACAATCTTGTGAATATGGTTTCCTTGAGTACTGGCACTGTGACCTATGGTGGTGGTACAAAAGGGAAAATCATTGGAAAGGGGACACTGAATGTTGATGGATTTCCACCCCTGAAGGATGTGTTGTTGGTTGATGGGCTACAGGCAAATTTAATCAGCATCAGTCAACTATGTGATGATGACTTGCTGGTTACATTTGACAGTTCATCTTGTGATGTTTATGATAGTGATAATGTACTTGTTATGACAGGTACTCGGTCCAAGGACAACTGCTACCTAGCTCAAGAGGAAGCAGAGTGTTTCCATGCTAAAATAGATGAAGCATCTATATGGCATAGAAAACTTGGACATGTTCACTACAGGAACCTTGAGAAATTGCAAAAAGTTGATGCTGTAAGAGGCTTACCTAAGCTATCTTGCCCAGGTAAGCTTGTCTGTGGTGATTGTCTCAAGGGTAAACAAACTAGAGCAATTCATGCCCCCCTACAGGTACAGAATGCTAATCCTAGATCTAGTAGGTGCTTTGAACTGTTACATATGGACTTGATGGGTCCCATTGAGGTGAGTAGTCTGAATGGTAAGAAATATGCCTTTGTTATTGTAGATGACTTCTCTAGATATACTTGGGTAAAGTTTCTTAAAGAAAAGTCAGAAGCTTTTGATCAGTTCAAAATTCTTTGTGCTAGTATTAAAAACTTATATGGCTCTTCTGTGACTAAAATTAGGTCTGACCATGGTAAAGAATTTGAGAATGCTAGTTTTGATAACTATTGCAATGTTAAAGGAATTTTCCATGAATACTCAGCACCTAAGACACCTCAGCAGAATGGGATTGCTGAAAGGAAGAACAGGACACTTCAAGAGATGGCCAGAGTCATGCTGAATGCCAAAAATATATCCAAGAGACTCTGGGCTGAAGCTTTAAACACTGCTTGTCATATTAGTAACCGGGTGTACCTCAGACCTGGAACTAACATGACTCCATATGAACTCTTGAAGGGTGTGAAACCAAATATTGCACATTTTCATGAATTTGGATGTGACTGTTATCTGCTAAATGACAGGGATTATCTTAATAAATTTGATCCAAAAAGTGAAAAATGCATCTTTGTAGGATACTCTGCCAATAGTACTTCCTTTAGAGTCTACAATCCTAGATTGAAGACAATTCAGGAATCAGTGAATGTTGTGTTTGATGATTTCATACTTGATACAGGTACTGGTAATATTAATGTCTCCAATGTTGAACCAACAGTGGAGATTGATGATGTTACTCCTTCCAATGGTACTCCAACATTGGACCATGAAGCTGGAAATGCAGAACAGGAGACAGAACCCAATGTTAGACTAACACCAGCTAGATCTGATGTTAGACTAACAGCAGAAGATTCTGACTCTGAAGTTGAAGCTGTCACTGGATCTAGAAGGGACCCTCCAACTAGGATTCAGAAAGACCATCCAGCATCACAGGTAATAGGTGAGATCACTGAACGGGTAAGGACACCCAACAAAGAAAGAATTGACTATAGTGATATGGTCAAGATGTGTGTCTGCATGAATTTCACTTGTACTGTTGACAATGCCTCATGTTTTGTTTCCTCTATTGAACCTAATAATGTGACTGAAGCCCTTCTTGATAACTTTTGGATTAATGCCATGCAGGATGAACTATTACAGTTTACTAAGAACTGTGTTTGGAAGTTGGTACCTAGACCACCTAGTGTAAATGTAATAGGAACTAAATGGATCTTTAAAAACAAAAGTAATGAGGAAGGAGTCATAGTTAGGAACAAAGCTAGACTGGTTGCTCAGGGATACACTCAGGTTGAAGGTGTAGATTTTGATGAGACTTTTGCTCCAGTTGCTAGGATAGAATCTATTAGATTACTCTTAGCCATTGCATGCTGTCTTAAGATAAAACTATACCAAATGGATGTTAAGGGTGCTTTTCTTAATGGGCTGATTGATAAGGAAGTATATGTTGAACAGCCTAAGGGATTCACAGATCCTAAGTATCCAAACCATGTGTACAAGCTTGAAAAAGCCCTTTATGGTCTTAAACAAGCACCTAGAGCATGGTATGAAAGGCTTACAGAATTTCTATTAAGTCTTGGTTTTGTTAGAGGTGGAGGAGATAGAACTCTGTTTGTTTTAAAGAAAGATTCTCATATCTGTATTGCCCAAATCTATGTTGATGATATTGTGTTTGGCTCAACTAACAATTCTATGTTAGAAAAGTTTGTTGAATCAATGACAGGGCAGTTTGAAATGAGTATGATGGGAGAATTGAATTTCTTCCTTGGTCTTCAAGTGAAACAAACAGGTACTGGCATATTCCTTTGTCAGGAAAAGTATGCAAAGAATTTGGTAAAAAGGTTTGAATTAGCAGATTCAAAGCCTTGTAAGACTCCCATGGCATCTGCAGTGAAGATGGCCAGGGATGATACTGGTGTCAATGTTGATCCAACATTGTACCGTTCAATGATAGGAAGCTTGTTATACTTGTCTGCTTCAAGACCTGATATTATGTTCTCTGTGTGTGTATGTGCAAGGTACCAGGCATGTCCAAAGCAGTCACATCTGATTGCTGTGAAGAGAATACTTAGATACATATCTGGCACTTTGGCCCTTGGCATATGGTACTCTTATGATACTAACACAAATCTTGTAGGTTTCAGTGACTCAGATTGGGCAGGTGATACTGATGACAGGAAGTCTACAAGTGGAGGATGTTTTTATCTGGGGAACAACTTGGACTCATGGTACAGTAGAAAGCAAAAATGTGTGTCACTATCCACTGCTGAGGCTGAATACATTGCAGCAGGTAGTTGTGTCACCCAGTTGGTATGGCTCAAACATATGCTACTGGACTATGGGTTGGACAGTGATACCTTACTTATGTTTTGTGATAACCTTAGTGCTATAAGCATCTCTAAGAATCCTGTTCAGCATTCTAGGACAAAACATATAGACATTAGGCATCACTTTCTGAGAAACATGGTAGAAGACAAGCTTATTGACATTGAACATATAGAAACTAACAATCAGCTTGCTGATATGTTCACTAAACCATTAGATACTGAGAGGTTCTTCAGTCTGAGGAACTCTCTTGGCATGTGCATTGTTTAGAGATGTTAGTTCACCAGTGTTGACATAACACCACTGTCTAACATTGGTTATTGGTTGTGGTGTAGCTGTAATTCTTTTATGTTCTTTTTTTGCATTCTTCTTTCTTGCATATTACATCTTTGTTAGAGAAACTGTTGGTTGTGTGGTTGACCTGTATGAATAGCTAAGGTGATTGGTGAACAGGTACATATCAAGAGGTTTGGGAAGAAATAATTCTGATGTTAGTCTGTGAATGTTAACCTAACATCATGGGAGAAGCTGGGATACACAGAGCTCACTACTCTGATGCTATTCAGTTGTGACTTATCCATGTTAGGTTTGACAAGGTATGAAGAGAAGCTGGGGTACATGATGTTGAAGGCCTCATTGTCATTCAGTTGTGCTTATTTTCATATTTTTGTCTATGGCCAAGGTTTTTACATGATAGTGATCTTTCCTACTGGGGTGTATAAAGTTTAGACTGTGTGCATTCAGTAGCATTGATTACTTAGTATTTCCTTGATAAACAGGTTAGTAAACAAGTATGCATGAGGAGTTGGGGTGGAGAAATATTTGATAAAAGTGTTGTCTTCATTCAATTTCTTTGTACTTGCCTGATCTGTAGCTGATGGTTAAGTTGCTGGGGTGTGTGGAGTCCTGTGCTGCCCACATTCAGTGATGAGACTGTCCTTTAACATTCATCAGTTTTTTTTATTCAAAAGAGTTTCTAAAAATAGTGAAAGTTAAAGATAAATTGATATGTCCTGATCCCAGTTACCAAGGCGGTTTGTATGTGGTTACCATCTCTCAAATGTTAATCTAACATGGTTGCATTCATTCTAGTTCTGCATATTTCCTCTTGTCGGTTTGGGCTTAGGGGGAGTAGTTAAGTATCTTGTGTTGAGGCATACTTCTTGGGTGACCAGCTACAGCTTCAGATTAGTACAGGAGTATCTCACGCTCTCACAAGATGATGCTACTTTGGATGAAGCCCTGCACCTCCAACTTCCCTCCCTGATGTTAACTTGCCAATGTTAGTCCAACATTGTAACATTGTAACTTATAAGTTTTCAGGAACGAAGACTGCTCTGGTTACGTGTTAACCTAACACTGACACGTGGTAAGAACAACATGTAGGGGACGTGTGATAGTGGTCAGATTATTATGGTAACATGTTACAACACCACTATTCCATGCTCTTCATCTGAATCATATATATAATTTGCCATAATTTCTTCTTCATTCTAACGCTAACAACTGTGCAAAGCAAATTACTCTCTAAATTTTCAAAATCTTCAATCTCTTATCTCAAAGTTACTCTAACAATGGCACGCAAGTCCAATATTGATGCTCTTGCAGAAGCAGCTGCGCAAATCGAGCGAGCGCCACGACGCAGTACCAGACGCACCGCCGCTGAAACCACAGCCGCCGCCTCTCCAAAGAGGAAAGCTACCACTCAACGGCGCAAGGGCAAAAAGATTTCAAAGAAAGATGTTGGTTCAACATCAGATGCTGTCGAGCAAGCCCCTGCTCCCACCAATCCTGAAATCGAGGTAACAATGGCTAACCCTACTCCGAGTATACCTGCTGATGTTGATGTTGGTATTGAGGGGGAGAATGAGGCCCCTGTGATTGGGTTGGGTAGTGCTGTGATTGAGCCAGCTGAGGCTAATGTGGTTGAGGAAGTGGTGGAGCCAACTGTGGCTAGTTCTGTTGAGCCTAATGAGGCTAATGATGATGAGCTTGCTGCTGATGAGGAGAGTGGACATGCTACTGGTGAGCATGATGAGGATTTGTCTGAGGAGATTGCTGTTGATGGCAATCTTGGTGTAAATAATGGGGTTACTACTGAAGGTAACCAAGCTGTTGTGAGTGATCAACCAGCTGAGGTTGAAGGAGAAGAAGAGGATGAGGATGAAAACCTTTCCTTGGCTGCTCTTGCAAATGCTGCCAGGAAGAAGAAGGGTAAGGAGGTGATGGCTGAGTCTTCTGAGGATGAGTCAGAAGAAGAAAAAGAAGAAGAAGAGGTTGAGGAGGAAGAGGAAGAGGAAGTTGAGGAAGAAGAGCTTGTGGCTGATGAGCCAGAGGAAGCTGATGTTACTCTAACATCAGATGATGATCAGTTTACTGATCTGATGATGAAAGAGTATCCACATGAAGCTTACTCTGACTTCTATGTGTCTCCTGATGCTGAGGAGCAATGGGAGGCATACCAAGCCAGGGTAATCCACAAGGAAAGGGCTATTGAGGAGGGTATTTTCAAAGAAAACAGGGTGTTTGAGTTGCTTGAGGCTAGAGGAGTCTTGGGCTCTGTGCAGAATCTGTCTGCATATGTTCCTGATGTAGTGAGAGAGTTCTACATGAATCTCTTTGAGTGGGTGATCAACCTGGATTCTCCTAAGTATGGGAAGGCTTGGGTTAGGAAGAAGATCTATGACATCACTCCTGCCATGATCAATGAGGCTTGGGGGCTTCCTGATCCTGAAGAGTCTGAGGATCCTACTATGGAGGAGATCATCACTGATCTTACAGGTGGTCTCACTAGGCAATGGAGAGAGAGCTTTCCCACAACCAGGCTGACTTCTCTTAGTGCCATCCTTCACAAGATCAGCACTTACAATTGGCTTCCTTCTTCCAACACTACTGTGATGACAAAAGAGTCAGCAAAGTTGGTGTACAAGCTGAAGAATGGACTGAGTGTAAACATTGGTGAAAAAGTGCTGAGACACATGAAGGAAGTCACTACAAAGCCCAAAGGAATCCTTCCCTATCCCTCTCTGATCTCATGCCTATTGGTGAAGCAAGGCTTCAAAACCAAGAAGACTGAAGGATGGATCAGCAACAAGGTTGTAATGTCAATCACCAGGAGCTACTTCACTAATGTGAGGATCCATGATTTGCCTTGGAACCCTCAAGGAGAAGCTGGTCCCAGCAGGAAGAAGAAGAAGAAGACACACAAGTTTGCTGCTTCTTCAGTTCCAGTGAGCAGTGGTGACAGCTGCTCAGTGATTGCAGATGCTTTTGTTGAGGAAACCTTGGTCTGGCTGGATAGGGAGTACAAGGACACCCAGAGGGAAATAGCTGACAAGCAAGTCAGACTGCAGGAACTGGACAGCTTGAGGAAACACTTGAAGGATCTGCCTTCCTCACAAAAATGGGGAGAGTAGATCAAATTTCAAAATTTCCTGCAAGTTTTTTAGTTTCTGTTTCTAATGCCTTTTGAACAATTGTTTTCTTTTTATTCTGATCAAGGAGTCTGTTCCTTGCTGCTAGTATGGACTGTAATTAAGTACTTTTTAATTTTGGGTACTTAGTGTTTCTGCTTATGCTATTATTGAACTGTGATTAATGGTACTAACTCTGTTTTGCAGGTGTTAAATTTCTGATGTTAAACCAACATTGATAAAGCTGGATGTTATAACATCGAGAGTATCAGTGTTAGAATAACATTGGATTAGTCCCTTCTGATATTCAGGGGGAGAGTACTTAGTTTTTCATTGTTATGATATAATGAAGTTTTTCTGAATAATTTGATCTGATAAGAACTGTTTCTTAGGTTTTGTGATTAAGGCAAAAAGGGGGAGATTGAAAGTGCAAGTTTTCTGGATGTTAGGATAACATTGAGATTTTCAATGTTAGAGTAACATTGCACGTCCAGAAACTGTTTTACAATCTAGTTATTATTATTATTATTGTTTTGCCTTATTCACTTAACTAACTGAGTTCCACAGTTGTAGTTGTCTTTGATTATTATTCAGGAAACAAACTTGCATTAGGTTGGACGCTCAAAGTTTCCAAGATGAGAAGTTTCCTTAATTAAAGCAAACGGCTTATAAAAGGAAAGAAGAAGTCTAGTGCGACTAGGAAAGCTTCCAAGGGAAAGTCCTGAATTGAAGAAGGAGTCTTTCCTTAGCTAGATCACTGGCGAAGGAACTTTTATTCAAGAAGGACTGCGAGAACAAGGAAGAGGAGTTCGAGAAGGAAACAAAGAGAATTACCAACCGTGTACAACACACCTTGAAGTCGAAGATCAAGAACCTATATATAGGTGTGAAGTACATCAAGACAAACAACAAGACAAGAGCTAATCAATCCGAGAGATTAATTTACAGTTGTTGAGTGTTGTCTTGCTTTAGCAAAGTTTTTAAGTTGTTAGAATAGATCTAAGAGTGAGGAGCTTTTAGAGATAGTCGAAGCAACTCTTGTGTGCTTTGCTTAGTTTGAACAATTCGAGAGTGAGGAGCTTGAGAGTTGTGAGAACGCCTTTGTTAAACCCTTGTGGTATTTTGCCTATGGCTCGGAAGTTAATATAATCCTATATTCACTTCTTAAATTCGTGTTTGTTTATTCCGCTGCAAACTGTTACTCTGGTCTGCTGTTAAAGTAACATCGTCGAACTAACAGCGAACACAAACTGCTGTTAGAACTTCAGTGTTAAGTTAACATCAACAACGTATCAACCCGATCCACAATTTCAGATGGTATTGCTTAAAGGGAATCTCGGATGCTCAAATGGAAAGGATCCTAACGCAAGGACTATAGAAAATTGCCGAAAGTTTTCTACAGATCCATACATGGACACCAAAATTCTGCACGGACAAAAATAATGTTTACTCGGCCATCAAATGGGTGAGAGTGTTGAAGCTTCCTATCTAGATGCTTGAAGATGCCGTACTCATACCTATCGTGAAAGCAATAGGAGAACTTATTAAAATTAACGTGAATACGTACACCGCGTCAAGAGGTAAGTTCACACGTTTTTGCGTCCAACTCGATATGAAACTCCCACTAGATAGAGCTATTTATATGGGCAACAAGTTGTACCAGGTGCAATACGAGAACTTAGCAAACATCTGTTACACTTGCGGACAAGTGGACCATTCTTCAAAGAGTTGCAAGGCTAAGGAAGAGTTCGGTGGGGAGAACAAAAATTCTTAACAAATGGATACAATTGAACCTACAAGAGAGAAAAAAGAGTACACCAAACTCTTGGCTTATTGAGAAGGCCAAAAATAATGAATTTGGGGAATGGATTCGGGTCGCAAAAAAGAAGGCGTGGGATCCTAGAGGAAAAGAGCAAGTATCTCAACTAAGTTCGAGTGGAAAGGTCGTGAAGAAAACTAGTGAGAAAGAAAAAATCATGATGAAGCCTATCACATCCACGAGTACTTCACAAGCGAAGGATTTCTATTCAGAAAAGAATTCCACAAAGGAACATAAACCCTCCATGGAAAAAAATAAATACAAATCTTACCATAACAATAGGACCAATGCAAAAGGAAAGAAAAAATCTGCTCCTACCTCAAAATGGATCTGGATTGACTCTCAAAATCCGTTTTATTCCTTGTCTATTATTAACGAAGAAGCTAAAAACTGTGAGGAGGAAGATACCAACGCGGTCCAGAAATTTAATGGAACCCGAGGTAAACGTTCAGCAATTGCAACAGGTTTTCCGCAGCCCCTCGCTGACATCATGAATTCAGCCACAAGCAATTATCACCACAGTGACCACCCCATGGACGTGGAAACTGAAGATCAAAACATGTACCATTGAAAGGGAGAACAATATACTCCACCATTGGCAAAGATTCATGAGGAGCAATTGGGAGAAGAGACGTCAGGAATATTGTGTGCTCGAACTCTTTCGGCAGATGATTTTAGCATGGAAGGGGCGGACAATTGATGACCCCATGCTAATGTACCATTTACCTCACCCTATTATGAAGATAATGACGTGGAATTTCCAAGGGGCGGGGGACTCGGAATTTAGAATTAATTTTCGGGAACTAATCTGTGTGATTAAACCCAACATGTGGTGTACTTATTGGAAACAAGAGTATCCGAGGAACGTGCGCGTGAGATTGCGCCTACGTTAGGCTTCACAAGTTTCTGTATAGCATCGACGGATGGTATGAATGGCAGGATATGGATGTTGTGGAACGGTAACAACATTGAAATATAAATCAAAGATAATGACTACCAATGTATACATGATTTGATAGGCCCCAAGAAACAAGCAAAGTGGAGAATCTCCGGGATTTATGCTAAACCTCGTGCCAATGATAAGCGACATTTTTTTAGCAAACTCGAAGACATGTCATGGAGCATAAATATCCCGTGGCTCATTCAAGATGATTTTAATGAAATAGGGGCGTCGCATGAGACATCGGGAGGAAATCCAAGGGTCGAACAGCATTGCTACGCATTCCAACAATAGATTACGGCATGGGGTGTCAAAGACCTTGGTTTCCAAGGTCTAGAGTTCACATGGACTAACAAACGAGACGGGACAACCATAATTCATGAACAAATTGACAAAGCCTTAGCCAACGATGGATTCATTGAGAAGTTCCCGAATCACAGGTACACACCTCCCTCATACACACGGGGACCAGCACCCGGTGCTAACGATTTGTGAGGGAATAACTAGCCAGAAACATAAGAAACCCTTTCGTTTCGAAGAGATGTGGTACAAACATCCCAATTGCGAGAAAACAATGAAAACCGCTTGGGAAGGGAATCTGAGATTTCTTAAGGTTGTTAAAAAGGTACCAAAAATTATGAACTCGTGGAACCGCGCGAGCTTTGGGAATTTTATTTAAGAGCAAACCGAGTCCTAAGGCATCCAAACAGTACACAAAGAGCCCTCATGCGATTGGAAAGAGAGCTGATTGAAGAGCATGGGGAAATATTACAACAATAAGAGACTTTTTAGAGACAAAAGTCGAGGGTTAAATGGTTGAAAGACGGTGACCGCAACACTAAATTCTTCCATAGGTCGACTATTGCGCGGAGAAATCAGAATGAAATATGCACGTTAATGATTGATGATGTTTGGGCTGATGATTTGCAAGTCTTAAAGAGTCACGCGATTGAATTCTTTCATCGCCTATTCTCAATAACCATCACGAACACCCTCCCTCTACCCCGTTCGAGATTTCAGCGAGTTATGTACAAGTATGTTGCTCGAGAGTTGAGCAAATTACCAGGTCTTGATGAATTAAAGAACGTCGTTTGGGAAACTCACCCCTCTAAAGCCCCAGGCCCGTGCAGATTACAAGCCAAAGTCAATCAGGAGTTTTGGCCATGGGTAAGCAGATCCTTGTTCGAATTCATGCACGACGCTTTTGAAAAAAGGAGAGATTGAGGAGGAGGCATGCGACACGTATCTTTGTTTAATCCCTAAGGTACCTAATCCGACAACCATTGCTCAATATCGGACGATATTTTTGTGTAATGTTGCCTACAAATTTATCACAAAGTGTATTACCTTGCGCCTTAAGCACATGATGTCGGATTTACTTGCCGCTACACAATCAAGCTTTATAAAAGGGCATGGAACGCATGATAATATATTGGTGATTCAAGAAATCATTCATTCTCTACGTAACAAAAAGAAGAATAATATGGGACACATGATACTCAAACTTGATCTTGAAAAGCGTACAATAAGATAAGTTGGGGTTTCCTTGAAGAAATGCTTGATTCATTTAATTTCCCGAAGAATATCACCAAACATATCATGTTTTATGTCACGCATGAGTCAACACGTATATTGTGGTTGCGGCCTACGCCAAGGGGATTCTTTATCACCCTATTTATTTTTACTTTGCGTGGAGAGGTTGGCATATTTAATTCTCGAGGAAGTGAGTGCTAAACAATAGGAGCCGATTGTGCCATGTCGAGAGGGCTCATATTTCTCATCTTTTCTTTGCAGATGACCTCATTCTTATGGTAAAGGTAACCATCAAGACGACTAACACCATAAAAAAAAACGACCTTAGTTCAAGGCCTCAATTTATCACTCGCAAGAAGAACGACCTTAGTTCAAGCCGCATCCACTACAGTCCCGATCCATGTAATGCAATGTTGTTGGTTACCAGGAAACATTTGTAATAAATTGGACCAGCTGAACCGTGACTTCATATGGTTGGGAGATCCAACGAAACGGAAAATACATCTTGTTGGTTGGCAGTGCGTCACTCGAGCAAAGAAATGCGAGGGGTTGGGAATCCCCGTGGCTAGGATTAGCAACCAAGCGCTTCTTGCAAAACACTGTTGGAGTATATTAACGAACAATGAACAAAGAGGGGTTGTGGAATGAGCTTATTCAAGCAAATACCTCAAGGGAAAGATGTGATAGTGTTACATGGAAAGGTCTGGTAAAGTGTTTTAACCAAATTCGAAGACATCTTCGCTGGAAAATCGATAAGGGAATGAATTTCTCCTTTTGGTTCGATAATTGGTTGGGGCCCTCGCGAATATGCAACACGGTATGGAATATTGAGGAGGAAGGCCATGGCCTTACTCTTAGAGATGTGATTGACGAAGATGGTAATTGGGACCTGGCAGAGTTACACACGGAAGTCAATCCAATTTGGACGCATCTTATTGAGGGAAAAACTCCAACATTAACGGATGAGGATGATCGAATTCTTTGGAGCGAAACGGGGGACAGAAAACTCACTTGTCAAAGTGCGTACAAAGCGCTTTACCATGCGTATGATACCGCGCACCACACGACAAAGAATTTGGAGGGGATTTGGCGAGTACCATGCAGCAACAAGATTCAGCATTTCCTTTGGTTGGTCGCTCAGAATCGCATAGCCTCAAACCACCTTAGAAAAGAACGAAATCTCACGGACTCCGCGGCGTGTGTGATATGCCTGCATCCGGATGAGAGCACTCTTCACATCGTGCGTCGCTGCTCATGTGCCTCAAAAATCTGGAGAACACAGCTCGGCGAAAAGGAGCTGAATTATTTTGTACACATGGCAGATGATATTTGGCTCAAGAAGAATTTTCGGTACAGCAAACAAATATGCTCAATCCTACCGGATATCCCATGGAATATATTTTTTGCCGCTAGCCTTTGGATGATTTGGAAATCAAGGAATGCGAAGATATTTAAGGGCAAGTTGGAAAAAAACTATGTTATCATAGGCCAAATCAAACAACTTTGTGTAGATTTGGTGAAGCCCAACCACGACAAGAATCCAAGCATCAAAATGCGATGGGAAAAGCCGCAACGGGGATGGTACAAATTGAATGTGGGCAGGAATGTGAGGCCGAATACAAACTTGGGGTCATTTAGAAGGGTCTTGAGAGACGAAGAAGGGATATGGATTTGGGGATTTCGAGGGAGGAAATCGTGTCCAACAGTCCTTGAGACCGAACTAGTAGCGATAAAAGAAGGGTTGAAGCTTGCACGGGACAAGCGTGTTGGCAAGATCATCGTTGAGACAAATTCGTTAGATGCCTTCAAGCTTATTACAGACATTCATGACACAAACCTGGAGCTCCAACATATTGTCAACGAATGCCATGATTTACTCCACAAGTCGTGGAATATGGAAGTAATATGGATCCCGCGAGAGATGAACGCATTAGCTGATGCGATCACAAAGCTTGGAGATGCCGAGGACAGTGACATTTGCTTTATGCAAGCGCGACCTCAAGAACTTTTTACTATTTTAGCTAAGGATGTAGCCTAAGAACACTTTGTTTACCGTTTCTAATAAATAAATAAATAAACTAATTCCGACAATATTTGATTTCACAGGAATGAATAAAAATTTAGTTGTACAATTATTAAAGACAAATGATATAGACATAGCAAAACCCTTAAATATAGAGCAATATTTTAATCTTTCCTCTTATACCCTTGAGAAATAAATAAGTAATCTCATCTTATTTTTGATGACTAGCTAACAGGATCTGCGGAATCTTTAATTTATAAGATCAATTTTCTTCTTTCCTATAATCCTAAAGTGGAAGATTATCTTACCAAATAGATGATAGTAGAAAGTCAAACAATGCAATGACATATAATCAACATATCAGAAAGTAAGAACGTTGATAATGTGACTAAGAAATATATAAATTATTAATCATGAATATAACAAAGAAAATTAATATAGAAAACATTCAAAATAACTATAAATAATAAAAGAATGTCACATAAAGATAAATATTAAGAAGCATTTTTGTGTAAAAAAAGTTGGGAAAAATGAATTTTCCAATATTATTAGATACAAAATAACTATAAATAATACAAGTTAATACGAGTTGTTAGAAAGTATTAATACTATAACAAGTTCTTTTACAAAAAAATGAATTTTTCAATATTATTAATTAAAAATAAATATATTAGCAAACTTTGCATAGTATTATTCCCTTTCTTAGGTGTTTCCGGAATTAGGAAAGAAATCTATTAGCCCATCTAATTTAATGTAAAAGAATCTTTCCTTTTATTTTGATTCGAAACCAAATTAATAAATTAAGAAATGGAGAAGGAGTTGATTGAGGAAGGGTATATAAGAAAAGAATGGATTTATTGGTCTCGATTTAGGGATATTGCTATGGATATATCAGCTCCCATTATTAAATCTTGTCTTAGATATCTTTCTTACCTATCAACAGTTATAAATTTTAGTCTACTGATTAATGATTATATTTATTATAATTGAATTATACTTAACACTTAAATAAGTAAATAACTAATGTAATTAAGAAACAGATTTTTTTTTTAATCTGATCATACCAAAAGTGGTTTGCATTAAATAAAAATATGAAAAGATGAGTTCCATTTTCTCGTGTGAGTCATTTACTTAAAAAATAATATGAGTTTTTGTCACATCATAATCACAGATATACATATATAGTTTCAGTATGAAAAAAAAATATTTTAGAATTATTTATAAAGGACCTTCATGTATTTATATATTGAAGAAAACTAGAAAAGTAAATCATATAAATTGGTAGATACACTTAATATTTCGAAGTTATAATTTTGTCTTTCTCAATAAATATTGGTCAATTACTTCAATCTTATAATTTTATGTTAATAATAGGAAAGAAGTATCAAATCAGACTTATCTCCAAAGATTCTAGTAAGATTTGATTAATTATAGATAGGTAACAAAAAGGAAAATAAATTATACCATTGATTTGAAATGGTATAATAAAGAACAATTAAGAATTGCTCTCTATTTAGGGATTTTGCTCATGTATATATCGCCTCCCTAAAAATATTGTAATATATCAATTCCACCTGATTGAAGATGAAAACGTTCACCTGACGTTCAAAAATCTGATTTCGCGACTCTTGCAATGGGATTTTGTACGTTAACTTTAATATAGTTCAATTTACAAAAGTTGATTATATGTGATTCTATTGGAAATATTTTAACAAAAATAACATCTAAGTTAAATGAGTCACAAGTATGTTTGGCTGCCATTGCCAACTAGTGCACAATTGGAAGCTTTTGATTAAAATGGCCAACCCTGTAAAGGGGGTGTACTTCTACTTCTAGTTTTGGGCCCTCTCCTTGTCTTTTCAACAACTTGCTGGTCAAAATTAAACTCAAGTAAGAGTAATCATTATAACCAAATTGTTAAAGCAGCACTGCCATAATGCAAAGATTCTATCTAATTTGTTCATAATAGCATTTCATGTTTATATATTTAATGCTTAAAAATAAAGTTGGGTGCGCCTAAAGTAAGTTCATGACGAACAACATACGTATGGGTCATGGAAAATGCATATGAGTTGTACAAGTTTAATTCGTTTCAAGTTTCCATGAACACACACTAGCAAATTATTTATCTTGCTATAGGTTCTCTAAAGTGCCAATATAATGTTGAACGGACACAATTCATCTTATGACTCAAATATATATATATATACACAAAGAAGTCATATATATATATATATATATATATATATATATACACAAAGAAGTCATATATATATATATATATATATATACACAAAGAAGTCATAACTCATAAGTATTGGAGTGTAAGATTAATGGAGAATTATGCAGACAGCAGATACTCCCTCAGGTATGGAGTAACACAATAGGGACAGTACACCTCCCCTTGTACGAAGAATTATACAAACACCATTATATTTGTGGTTAATTTTTGTTTGTAATTTACAAAAAATTGTTGAAAGTAAATTTATACCTCTCATCTATTTTTCCCACATATTTTTTTTTTTATTGTGTTTCGGTTCAAATTTGTTAAGTTGCGAGTTAAATTAGATATACACTACATGGAGTGTCCAAGTGTTTTGCAATGATATATATCAAAGGGTATTTATGTCATCAATCAGATTATCAACTTTTCTACTTGCCCTCTTTGGAGTTTCAACCCCATTGTTGAAGAGATCAAGAAATTTTTGGCGTGTTGAATTAAGAGGAAATTCTGTTTTGTAGCTAGAGGAAACAACTTTGCAGCTCATAACTTAGTTGCTTGGGCTCGTACTTTTTGTCGAAATGACATTATTTCTTTTGCCGGACTTCTCTTATATGTATTTTGTGATGGAGATTACTCTGTTTTGGATACTCTGTCTTGATTTTTATTATCTTTAATTCATCATAGAAAGGGTATTTTTGTGATTTTTCAAGCATAGGAGGTGGTCTATATGTAATTACTCTAAACCTCAGGGGATTTTGTATAATGCCTCCATAAAATTAGTTTTTTATGAATTTTAGCTCCACGTGATTTTGATGTCCCTGAAGAATCGGAAAGTGTAGCTGTGTGGGTAGAGAAAGAGGAAGAACGAAATATAAAAATAAAATAAGATGTATCTCATAATATTCTTACGTGGTATATTTGCTCGATCACTCACGAAAATAATGCTGAAAATGTTGGAAAACTTTTCGTATCTCTTAATTTAGGCCAACAACCTTTATATGGGAACTTAACATGTGACAACAATTGGTAGAAACAGCAATCACTTATGAAATTGATCATGCAAGCATATTGAAAATGGGTTAAATATTATACGTCGGAACTTTTCTATCGTAATTTTGTCACATCATTTTGATTTATTCACATGCTTTTTGTTTCAGCACAATTAATTAAAATTTATAAAATGATAATTTCATGTAACCTAATACTTATGAAGGGCTTGAATTGCAAAGGTATTGAGACTGATTTCCATGTAATTTGATGGGATAAAAACATCAAGCCCCCCAACCTATGGGCACTTTTGCGTGTTGCCCCTTAAATTAATTTTATCACCATTTTGGTCCTTAACCTATATGGTGTTTGTTCGATTTGCCCCAATTGTGCATTTTTTGTCTTTTGTGGCCGGAATACTCTTCCCTTTGAGGTGTTTTTTTTGCTTTTTTTTGTCACCAATTACCATTATACATCTAGTACAATACATATGAGTCGGGTAGAGAGGAATGTTTCGGCCAGAAATGGCCGAAAATTGGCAAATCCCTTGGTACCTTCCAGTCTTTTTGTGGCTGGAATATTCATCACTTGGAGGTATTTATTTTTTTATTTTTTTTCACCAACTACTATTATGCATCTAGTACAACACGTATGAGTCGGGGAGGAGAATATTCTGGTCAAAAATGGCCGAAAATGATCGAAAATGCACAACTCGGACAAATCGAACAGACACCATATATAGGGGTGGGGGTGGGATAGGTACCCAGAAAATGGGTACCCGCGCATATTTGTGGGTAGGAAAAAATGCTACCCATTTTCTATCCCACTTATTTGGGAACCCACCAAATGGGTTCCCAAATATTCTGGGTACCCAATTGGGTACCCAGAAATTTTCAGTAACTAGGGAGAACCAAAAATACCTTCTGTAAATTTCTGGGAACCCAAATTTTTGGGTACCTAGAAATTTACAGATTGCATTTTTTTCTCTTCCACTCATGGCAGTGAATTTTTTTCATGCAATTCATTACTTTATGTGCCTCTAAAATACCATACGAGCCATTCACGAATACAATTCGTCATCACCATCCAATCAAAACATATAAGTTAACACGATATCACCAATACACCATCATCACATAATAATACATCACACACCACAAGTTCAACTTTAAGTCTTAGTTAACAACTAAATAGACATAGACACATAGTTCATAAACAAAACAAACCCAAATTTAAAAAAAAAAACAAGATTCAACTAATACAAGAAATAACAAGTGTGTGAGAGTGACAAGTGACAGAGACGGCGGGCTAATGTTCTTTGTTAGGGTTGAGAGTGAGATGAGATCTGATTTATTTTGGGTATTAAGTAATTTATGTATTTGCAACATGAGTCCAACATATTATATTATGTCAATTCAACCCTATATATATTTATTTTATTATTATTTAGTCTGGGTACCCATTTCCCGCGGGTATCCAAGATGATTCCCAAATCTTGTCCCATTTATTTGGGTTGGGAAGTGGGAATTCCCAATTTTCCCAATTTGGCGATTTGGGAATTCCCAATTGGGAAATACCCGTCGGGTATGGGATAGGTACCCAATTTCCCATACCCACCCCCACCCCTAACCATATAGGTTAAGAACCAAATGGTGATAAAATTAGTTTCAGGGACAACGCGCAAAAGTGCCCATAGGTTGGGGGGCTTGATGTTTTTATCCCTAATTTGATATATACATTACCTTGGAAAAGTTTGTTACAACGAGACCATAGTTTTGAACGAACAAAAAGATAGTGAACTTTTAGACACATAAAGCACTTAAGATAGTTTTTATGCATGGTCTTTGTTCGAGTAAGAACTATTTGGAGGAGCAAAATATGCAGTAGTGAAAAATGAATATATATTGATATGAATATTCTCGTATTGGGCTGGGTTATGGGCCAGGCCCACGTTTGGTTATATTGGGGATTTTTCCCAATGTGCATGTCAAAGTTTGTCTTCGATATGGTACAGAGCAAGATCTATAAATACCGCATCCCGCATACCAAGACTAAGACATAATTATTGCTTAAATCTACTTGATGATATTGAATACTCATATTCGATATCACCTTCGACGTGACTTCGACTTCTTATTCGACGTCTCGCTGAAAATCTAATCTGACATCACTTCTGGCATCTTGTCTGATATATATTCGATATCGTTTCTGACATATCCCCTACATCACCCCTGACGTGATCTTCGACGTCACCTCTGACGTCATCTTCGACATCGTCAATGTTACCCGGTCGAATCTCCATCCCGAGCATCTCGTGTTCTGTACTAAAGTAATCATATAGCTAGTTCTAGTAATATGAGGCATAGTTTGTCAGAGAATCGTTGTACCGCACATGTAACCGATCTCGTTATACCTATACGATCTATTGTCAAATTAGTGGCGCCGTCTGTGAGAACACTAGTTCTCGAGATCAGAGGGTCATAGGGTAACCAGATGAAGAGGCCGCATAGTGTAAAGGAGATAGGGCGGAAGAAGAGAAAGACAGTTGTAGGCAAAAAAAAATTAGAGGTCGAGCCGTCCGATGAGGTTTCCAAAAGATAGAGAGCAATCATACTGTTTCAGAATGATCAAAAAATGGAACCCGTTAGAGATTTCATTACTGTCAATATCGACTCCGAGCGGCCGGAGCGCACTTTGCAGATCGAAGCTGCAATGTCACCCGACATAAGGACCGCATTGGTGGAATGCTTTAGGAGGAACGCTGATATATTCATGTGGTCTGACTCGGATCTAAAAGGGATAGACCCAAAAATCATTGTGTATAAGCTGGATTTTGACCCTCGAGCCAAACAAGTAAGACAAAAGAAGAGAAACTTCAGTAAGGAGAAGAATGAGGCAGCAGAGAAAAAAGTGGTTGAGAAGCTGAAAGTAGACCATATCTACAAGATACGCTACTCAGAATGGCTTAGTAACATAGTTTTGGTTCTAAAGAAAGAGGTTGAATGAAGAATGTGTGTGGATTATACCGATCTGAACAAGCACTGTCCACGGGATCCCGTTCCCCTGCCGAGAATAGACCTTCTAGTGGAATCGACTGCGGGATGTGCTTTGTTCACTTTTTGGATGCAAAGAGCGGATTTCATCATATTTTCATGGCAACGGAAGATCAACCTAAAACGACTTTTGTTATGGATACCGGTGTATACTGCTACTGTGTAATGCCCTTCGGGTTGAGAAATGCGGGCGCTACGTTCTAGTGGTTGGTCGCTAAGATGTTCTATGAGCTAATTGAGAAGTATATGGAGGTTTAAATAGACGATATGCTGATCAAAAGTCTGAAAGCTCAGGATCATGTGAAGCACCTGAAGCAATCTTTTGGCATAAAGAAAAACTAAGGGATGAAACTTAACCCAAAGAAATGCACGTTTGGCGTTCCTGCAGGAAAAATTTTGGGTTACATGGTGAATGAGAGGTGGATCGAGGCTAATCCCGCTAAGATTTAGGCACTGATGAGTTTGCCCTCGCCACGATCAGTACGTGACGTACAATATTTGGTAGGGCATATAACAGTATTAGGATGATTTATTGCAACGTCAGCAGAGAAGAGCCTTCCCTTCTTCAAGGTGTTGAAAAAGGCGACGGACTTTCAATGGACGAATGATTGTGAGGTGGCATTCCAATAGCTAAAGAAGTACCTCATGGCTCTACTGTTGTCAGCAAAGCTCGACCCAGGAGAAATGCTTGACATATACCTTGCTGTCTCGACCAGTGCCATCAGCACAGTTTTGGTCAAGGGCGTAGCCAGCAAGCAGTTGCTCATTCATTATGTTAGTCGTGTGCTCCATCTCGCGAAAAGGAATTATTTATAGATTGAACTATTTGCCATAGAGATTGTAATCACGACACGAAAGTTGAAGTTATATTTTCAGTCACACCCCGTAATGGCGAACCCAGAAACTTCTGGAGTCAAATGGGCAATAGAGTTAAGCGAATTCGAGATAGAATATCACCCTAGGACCACCATCAAAGTACAGGTCTTAGCAGATTTCATGGCTAAAATATTATGGAACAGTGTGGATTACTCTTGCAACCACATCTTTACCATAACACAGGACCCGGGGCCCAGTAACCGACATTCAGCATGGCTGTTCCACGTGGACGGATCCTCGACTACCAATGGCGGCGGAGCAGGATTTCACTTGATATCACTAGACCAAAGAGAGTTCGATTTCATTATAAGCTTGAACTTTCCGACCACTTAGAGGTGTTCACAGATTCCCACTGGTGGCAAACCATTTCTCGGGATTCTTTGAAGCAAAACAAGAGACATTGATCTTGTATTTAGCAAAGTTGAAGGCGCCAGCTTCCGAAATCACCACATTCAACCTAACCCAGATCCCCAGATCTGAGAATTCAAAAGCAGACGCGTTATCAAAATTCGCAAGCTCATCAGACAACTTTGTTGAGAAGCACATCACATTATTGGCCACTTCAAGGCCAGCAATAGGTTTTACTAAGACTAGCAATGTGTGGGCTGATGTAGAGTTCATTTTTCCTATTGCAGACGCTCTTTGCTAGAAGGACGAGATATTCCAGTACCTCCAGAACAGGATGCTCCCGGAGGTTGCAAACGCACGACGACGCCTCAAGTACAATGCTTACAGGTTCACCATTTACCAAGGAGAGATTTATAAGCGGTCCTTCGAGGGTACTTGTTGAGATGTATATCCCTGTGGACGTACAGTACATCATGAGGGAGATACACGATGGGAGTTGTGGGAACCATTCTGGCGAGAGAGCTCTCAGGTAGAAAATTCTGCGACAAGGGTAATTTTTGTCGACTTTGAGAAAGGATGCAACACAATATTGTCGAACTTGTGAAAATTGCCAATACCATGTGAGACTGATCCACTGACAGTTGTTTTGATGCAACCTCTCGAGATTACTTGCCATTTCAATTAGTAAGGAATTGACATTGTGGGACCCCTCCCCGTCGCCAAGGGACAGGAAAAAAAATTCTTGGTTGCAGTTGAGTATTTCACCAAACGGGTAGAGGCGGAGGCACTAGCCCACATAACTGAGAATAATATGATAGACTTCGTGTGGAAGAACATTATCTGTCGTTTTGGTCTACCACGAGTCCTTATCTCAAATAATGGAACTGAGCTTCGTGGCAAGGAAATGGTTTCATGGTGCAAGGAATTGAAAATTGCACAACACTACGCAGCCCCGTGGCTCACCCACAAGCCAACGGCCAGGTTGAGTCCACTAACAAGACTCTAAAAGAGTATCTAGAACGCCAGCTCCATGCCACAAGGATGAGCTGAATAGAGGAACTCCCAGGCATTCGATAGGCTTATCGCATTACACCACATACCTCAACGGGAGAAGCATCATACACTTTAGTATATGACTCCGAGGTAGTGGTACCAATGGAGATAGGCATGCCTACCTATCGTATCACTGAGTACGAATCTGAATGTGCCAGATGGATCTGGATATGATCTGATCTACCAGAAAACATGCTTACCAGCGCACTGTAGCTTTAAAAGCAGCTATGGCCCGTGCCTTCGATAAATGGATCCAGTTTTGCAAGTGGGTGACCTAGTCTTAAAAAACGTAAGAGCTAGCAAGCACGTGGGAAAACTCCAAGATAATTGGGAGGGACCTTACAGGTTTACTCGCGCAAGCTCTAAGGGATATTATTATCTAGAAGACATGCATGGAGACCCATTACCCCATTCGTGGAACGTGCAACATCTGCGCCATTTTTACTGTTGGTTTCTTACACCTTGTAATTAGAACTACGCAAAGCTTGATTCCTTATATGGGATACGTAGGCAACCATCTTCCCGGCCCAACACCGATATTATAATAATATTATTTTGGTACTTGCAGGAACATGACGACAAAAACAATATGCCTACACGACAAAGAATGCTGACAAACAGCACAGAAGTATCGCCCTCAGGACATATCGCTTGAAAAGGCGACAGTCCATATGCCCACACGGCAAAGGATGCTGAGCACAGAGGTATTGCCCTCAGGACATATCGCTTGAAAAGGCGACTGCTCATATGCCTACACGGCAAAAGACGCTAACAAACAGCATAGAGGTATCGCCCTCATGACATATCGCTTGAAAAGGCGACCGTCCATATCCCTTCATGACAAGGAACGCGGATAAAGTAGAGGTATCGTCGCTAGCATACACCACATGAGCTGGCGAATGTCCACATGCCTCTATGGTAACGATTTCACGGATACATCAAAGAGAATATATGCAAGATAAAGAAAAATACCCAGCAGAGGACAAGGGTGAAGAGCCCGGCAATGAAGATACATTCAAAAATTGTGGACGAATATAAAAGGTAACTCCACTAAGGGCAATCCAAATAGCTCACCAGACTACCTCTACTCTTACTCTTACCAAAACTAGAAAACAAAAGTACAATCTAGAAACTTCAAAAGAAGTCACCTTCAGAATCAGTGAAGAGCTCACTACGAATTTCATCCCTACTAATGGGAGAAATAGCTGACAAATCCATCTCTGAAGCAATCGCAAGGAACTTCCACGGCTCGTCACCAATATCTGAGGCTAGCTCATTCATTCCTCTAGGGGACAATACATCTGGATACATGTACCACTTGGGACTGTCACTTTCTGGATCCTTCTCGGGAGAAACGTACCTCATAGCACGAGGCACTATGTAACGCAATCAAGGATATGCGCCGACTGCAGCCTACACAATAGGCAATTGGGGATGCAGCAGTGGTATCACCACCATCTTTAGGTGTATCGACATCCATCAAAATATTATGACCACCATCTGAGTCATGGGAAAAGCCTTGAGCTACATAATAAACTGAGAGGTTCCTCTCTATTGGGTCAGATGGGACTATCTCGATATCGTCTTCCTCAACGGGGACATTACTTTCCACCGGATCAGAAGGGGTCATGCCTATATTTCCACCATCGGACAATTCCGTTAGCTTAGCATTCTGAATTTCAAGCGACACTACAGAATCCTTATAGGAGTTGCGCTCCCACTCCAAAAGCACATTTTCCCGAAGAAGCTATTGGGCCTGAGCTTTTGCTTTTTCAGCTCCTTAGCAAACTTTTATTTTTCAGCTTGCGCTCTCCAAGCCTTATCATGAGCTTTCCTCGCGCGAACCTCGGCCGCACGCGCATTGGCTCTATCACGAGAGACGTTGGTTTGAGAAATCAACGCCCACAATTCATTGACCCTTGCGTCATGACTGAATTGAACCTTGGCAAACAACATATAATCATTGCAGAGATGGAACATATAACCAAACTATAACAGTTATTGCATGTCAGATATTACAAACAAAAAACAATCAGTACATGAATGAAGATGCTTAAAACAGGACACCTTACCACAAAAAATAGCATTACGCACATTCGTTGCACTAACGCAGCCCCCAAGTCCTGAATCGGTACATCAGGAACAAGATTTGGAAAAAGGCTATTCATTCTTTGGATGGCATCTTGTTCACGGAATATCTCGTCGTCCATACTCATGACTAGCCGATTAGAAGCAGGATCGTGAAGAAAATTATAATTTTCTCTACTATTGGAAGCATCAGTGTCCTCATGCCTTTATGACAAACCCACGTCTACGTTTACGAGATGCACAGGACGCTGCAGCAGCTGCAGCAGTGAGGGGAGTCGTCTTACTCTAAGAGGGCCCGCGAGCCTTGATATTTCTAGCCCTATCGGGCGAAGGGACAAACTCTCCTGGTTCAAGCTCTCTCGTATCTCCAGCACTTGGAATGGTTGACGCACCACGTGACCTACCCGCAGGCGAAACCATATCATCTACATTATCAGCTTGGGAACCCTCACTGGCCTCCCGTTTATGTGTTTCCTCCTTAAAGCACGCCCTACGGTTCAGATGCCAATAGTTAGAAGGTGCACCGGGTGGCAGAGGTGTTACAACAACTTTAGAAGGGTTGGCAGCAAGCCGATGTTGTGAATCGAGCACTGATTTCACATCTCGCAATCTCTTCTTTTCTAATGACAAACCTTCTTCAATGTTTAGGCGAGTCCCAACAACGAAACTAACACCTTCCTGGTTTGGTTGAATCACCAAGAAGCGGCTTGAAAATGAGAGTTCCGCTCATGAAGTCGAACGCGAGGAAGCCTAACCTCCACAGCAATACCTGGAACCCGCATAAGCCCGTCATCAAACACATCATAAGATGGCAGGTCGTCAATCACATTCACCCTATGGGGAGGAGGATCCGAGTTCAAAGTTTCGCTCTCAGGAGCCGCCGGCACATATGGAGGCAGAGACATGACTTGCTTCTTATGAGGTAAACAAAATCGAATAACAGTTAAAACATATCGAAGAATATATATCGGCCGATATATCGAAAGAGAGACCCGACATACCTAACGGGATATCAACTTCGATATACGGATCGCAAAATGACAAGAATCCAGAATGAAATAATTGAATGCTGACAAAGACAGGGGGTCCGTTTATATAACCAAAATAATTAGGGCCTGTAGAGGTATCTCGAATTTCATATTCGATATAGACCCGATATGAACAAGTTTCCGACTTATTGCCCTATAAATTGCTTAGGAAAATTGGGGAGTATCGAAACACCTATTTTTCCTAACCAATTTCCTATTCGAATTAGTCGAAAACTTGGGGAGAGTTATGGGTACCCCCCGAGGAAGAGTAAAATATACGACGAGTAAAGTTCATAACTTATTATGCAAAATAATAACTTTTGAATTGGCGGACTACATGATATGGATATTTCTCGTATTGGGCCGGCCAATGGGCTAGGCCCACATTTGGTCATATCGGGGATTTTTTCTGATGTGCATGTCGAAGTTTGCCTTCGATATGGTACAAAGCAAGATCTATAAATACCATGTCCCGTATACCGAGACTAAGACATAATTACTACCTAAATCTACTTGTTGATATCGAATACGCATATTCAATATCACCTTCGATGTGACTTCGACTTCTTATTCGACGTCCCGCTCGATATCTAATCCGACGTCACTTCTGGCATCTTGTCTGATATATATTCGATACCGTTCCCGACATATTCCAATGTGATCTTCGACGTCACCTCCGACGTACTCTTCGACATCGTCAGTGTTACCCGGTCGAACCTCCATCCCGAGCATATGGTGTTCTACACTTAAGTCATCCTATAGCTATTTCTAGTGATATGAGGCATAGTTTGTGATAGAATCGTTGTACCGCACCTGTAACCGATCTCGTTATATATATATATATATATATATATATATATATATATATTATACAATCTATTTTCAAATTATATATGCTCATTGAAATTGTATTATATATGCTCATTGAAATAGTATTATCTTAATTTTTTTAGACAAGAGTTTTATCTAGATTGATATGACTTTTGGAGTGAAATCTAAGAAAGAAACTAACAAAAGTTAAGTCTAAAATGAACAACATCATATCCTTTTGTAAGTACGTTACTATTGGGTAAATGGAATCATTTCATTGATTTTTCTTTTTTCCTTTTAAAGCATGAACCATATTTATGAGAAGAAAAAAGAATTAACCCAAGGAGGCGAGGACAAGTGAGTAAATTTAAAAGTGAAACACCTTCTTCTTCTTTTTCTATTAATTTTGGCCGTTGTAGCTCGTGACTTTTTTAAAGTTTTGTTTTCATATATATAAGAAAATTCATTAAGGTGTGTCAATACACGAAATATCAACAAGTGTAACAAGAGTTTAATCATTATAAGGCAAGTCTTGAAATTACAAAACCAGTCAACAAAAGATTAATGACAAATGGTCTTAGCTGGTGGCTTAAATTCGTCACCAAGTCCTCACTTTAATTATTTCAACAATTTTGTTAATATTATCCCAACCATCGTTATAAAAGATCTTGTTCCACATATGTTCCTAATGCCCATAATTCGAAGTACCAAACTCTTTTTCATTCGTGGTTCACACTATTCCTCGGAATATGATCACTACACATTTTAGCAAAAAAAGATATTGGACGAATTATTATTTGTGCCCTGTATGTTTCAAATTTTTATGAAAATACCCGTTATCTTTCGAATTATTGAAAATGCCCTGAATCTTTGCCATTTTTTGTAGAAAATACCCTTTGAGTGACACGTGTGAAATTCGAGCGACGTGGCATCCACTGTGGAGGAGACGTGGCAGCCACATGTAATAAACATATATATATATATATATATATATATATATATAAAACTAATCATCATCCTCATCACCACCACCGTTGCCCCCCCCCCCCCCCCGCTGCCGCCGCACATTAAGCCTTGTCCCGACACCAATCACCTCCGGATCCGACAAGTCGAGATCCGCATTCGCCTCCCTGATCTGGTCAACCGACACCAGGCCACCGTACACCGTCGCCAAAATACCGGCGAGCGTGTCGGAGGGGCGGGTTTTGTAGGTGACTGAGGTGGCTTTGCGGATGCCGTCGGAGCAAGAGCAGGCGACGGGGATGTTGAGGGGGAGCTGGGAAGGGAGGATGTGGTTTGCGACGTCGGGGAGGGAGGTGTCGATGGCGTTTGTGAGGAGGAGGGAGATTGGATCGACGGAGAAGAGGGCGGCGAGTTCGAAGACTTTGAGGTCGGTGTAGAGGGTGTAGGAGACTAAGGCGGAGCAGGTGTCGGAGTTGAAGCAGGGCTCGATTGTGGATTTTGCGGCGGCGATGAGGAGGAGGAGGAGGAGCGAGAGTGTGAGAGTGAGAAAAGTTGGCATCTTTGAAGTGGGGTTTGTTTAGGTTGCTTGTCGGAGCTCAGCTCAGCTCAATTGCTGCTTCACAGTTCACACTCAATGTGTGTGCGTGTGTGTGTGTGTGCGGCGGCTGGGGGGGGGGGGGGGGGGTGCAACGGTGGTGCTGATGAGGATGATGATTAGTTTTTTATTTTTTTTATATAATTATATATATATATATTACATGTGGCCGCCACGTCTCCTCCACGGTGGATGCCACGTCGCCCGAATTTCACATGTGGCACTCAAAGGGCATTTTCTACAAAAAAAAAAAAAAAAAAAAAAAAAAAAAAAAAAACTAAGATCCAAGGCATTTTCAATAATTCAAAAGATAACGGGCATTTTCATAAAAAAATTGAAACATACAGGGCACAAATAATAATTCGTCCAAAGATATTCATATGTAGGCAAATTAAATTTGTCTACTCCAATTAAATATTGGCAAGTGACAAATTAAATTGATTATTTCTATTTTTAATTTGGATTTTTACTAAATTAAATTCTAATTATTAATAGGTTAATTAATTGATTTTCTAATGTCTATTTGATTGATCAATCAAATAAAGCCACATGGAGAAGATGAAGAATTGCAACCAATCAAATAAAGCCACGTGAAAAAAAATGATGACGTGATTCAACAAATCAAACAAGGCCATGTGGAAAAGGTGATATATTTCAACCAATCACATTATTACATGTGAAAATATGATGTGTTTCTTGATAAGCAAGCCAAATTAAATTCATGCTTATCTTGAAATAAAACGATCAATCACAAGCGAGGAGCTCTAGGTTTTTACAACTATAAATAGGGGTCCTATAATAGAGAAAAAGGACACACAAATATTCACAAGTTGAAGAGGGAAAAGCTATAAGTTTTTCGCTCCACCAAATTCATCCATATTCAAGCGTTCTTCGCGAGATTCAAGGCGTTATTCACGAAAAACCTCTGTTTGATCCATCATCAAGCCTCAAGTCCACCAAATAACCATTTTTGAATATCACACTTATGCCAAGGAAGATCGAGCTTCAACAAATTCCGCATATTCGACATCAAGTTCATACCGTTCTTCAACGATCTCCAAGCTCAAAGTCCGTTTGATTCGAGAACAAGCTGCAAGGTCCTCGAAAAAACTATTTTGAAGATCAAAGTCTCTTTCAAAGAAGATCAAAGTCCACATATCCGAAGAACTGAAGACGAAGATCATATCGTTCTTCAACAATCTTCAAATCAAATTCCAAATCAAGTTTATGTTCGATCCGAGATCAAGTTGCCAAGCCCTCGCATCAACATTTGCCTTACATCCAAGTATTTTTGAAGATTAAGATTCTTCTAAAAAAGATTGACATTCAACAAGTTCAACAAGTTCTTCGCGAAGATCAAATTGTTCGTCGCCACGATCAAATCAAGTAGATTGTTAATTCAAGATCAAGCTCAAAAATCTTTAGATTAACGTTCAACCCAAATACACGTGGAAGAAATCAAAATCAAATCCACTCTCAAATCAACCAAATTTCAAGATTATTTGTTGTAGAAAATAATCAGAGTATTACTAGAGATTGTAACCCCATATTGTTTGAAAATATAGAAAGTTTATTTGTACTTAATTTTCTTGTCTTTTATTTTAGGGACTTGAAATTTTGACACTACAGCATAAAAAATATTGGTCTCTCAAATCGTCATTTGGCGCCCGCGTAATATGATACGATTATCATCTCCCGTTTTAACGTAAGGACTAAGGACTATTAATCTCGTGATCGCCCTTTAATAAGGTATTTCAAGAGAATTCCAAAGTTTCAAAATTATAATTTGCTATTCACGAGGAAAAGATGTTCTCAAAAGAAAATTAATCGAGAGGATCAAAAGAAACATAATTAACAATCGATTGCAGATATTAAGTCGTACTTTGTTTTTCAGCAATTGTCACTTCATGCCAGTCAAGAAAATTGATTCGCACAGCTGTTGCATACACAACAGGTATTGCCTTATTTGGGCAGGCAATTATAACCAAAACGAACACATGATACCATGCCTTTCACTTTTGCAAATAAATCCCATCACACACTCATGAGAGTAAATAGTTATAGGCACCTTTCACCCTTTTTCAGCACACAATTGACATTGTGGCATATTAATTATGGAGAATTACACAAGTTATCCCTAAAGTATGGGGTAATTACACAAATCATCCCTTATATTTGAGAAATTACACAAATTATCCTTATCGCCGATTTCTTGCATAAACATTATTAATTTTTGTTGAATTTAAATTAAAATAACTCAAAAAACAGGCATTTGTTTCTTTTTAGAAGATAAAAAAAATCCAAAATAAATAATATCTTTTAAATAAAAATTACTTTTCTGTGGATTTTAGTCTCTACTATGGTTTTAAGTTGTACGATTGTGTTAGTTATTTTGTTTTTTTTTACATAAGAGTAGTTTGTGTAATTTCTCAAATATGAGGGGTGTTTGTGTAATTACTCCATACTTCAGGGGTAGTTTGTGTAATTCCCTCTATTAATTATGAGACCTATTGTTGAGATAATTATAGTTACACCTCCTTAGGTTTGATGTAATAACAAACAAGGCCTCCCTACTAATGTGAAAAATTACAATCACCTCTCTTCAACCACAAAAATAGAATTGAACTCACAATTTCTTAGACCATGTAGGTTTGCCTAGAACAGTATAAATTTAATGATTAGAGTTTTAATATGTGATGTTATATTTCCAACTATGGATATTATATGAAGTTTTATTAAATTAAATATGTTTTATGTTTTAATCCAACAACAATAAGTTATTAGTTCTGATACTTTCATTGTTTCCTCTGATACTTTTTGAAATATTCATGATGTTTTAAAATAATTAAATTGTCTTCTCCCTTCAATATATTTGATACAAAATGTTTACAAAAAATTAATTGACGCACTAAGAAGGTGCAATAAAATATTGAGTATAGCTATCAATTTAAGAGTAGAAAGGGTAGATAAATTTTGAATTTCATAATATATATATATATATATATATAGTAATTAAAACTACACAATGTGTTATATATCTACGAATTAAAAATAACACATGAATATTTCTTGTAACTCATCATGACCTCAAAAGAGTCCATCCAAGCCAGCCACTTATTGCCATTTTAAACAAAATATGAAGAATTAATTAATTCTATTATATAAGTTAATCATGAAAAGCCAGGTTAAAAGCCAACTCACACCAATAAAAACTGAATTTGCTCATAATTATATAGGAGTTACTAGGGTAGTTCTTGTCTAGCATAGGTGAAGGTCAACCTTTTGGATTCCTAACCACTATGGATGCCCACAAATACAGTGGGAGCTTCTATATTTACATAAATGAATTTGCTAGCCATCAAACAACATTGCCAATTCAATTATATTAATCTAGTACAACAAAGTGGTTGTAGCCTTTAATGTCTTTACATATCTATGGTGGCACACTAGGGACACCCTTTTATTTGTGTAAGATTATTTATATTAATTTGGAATATGCTACTAGAGTTATATCCAAATGCCACCCTTATATTATTTTTCATTGGTGAAACCCCTATGTATTATCTATATACTATTATATAAAGAAACCCATTGTGACACCAATCTTTTGATTTCCAACTTTAACCTTTGAGTTTTAGCTACATTATAAAAAATATATTATTAAATCCCCAAAATATCCTTACAAATTAAGTTAGGCTAATTAATTACGCTACTAATTGTAATTAATGATTTACTTTCCCCATAATTTGTTTCTCTTCCATTGTTCTACTGCAAATTTATAGCACATGTTATCTAGATAAATCTTCATCATTAACCCACATAGAATGACATTAAAAAAAAAATTATGCTCGCGGGAACCGCGTGCTCCATTTGCTAGTTATATCTAAATTAAAAGACCACCCTTGTAGTATTTTGGCCCAACAAAATCTATTTTATGAATAAAAAGTTATTGTTTTTTTCCTCTCTAAAAGATTCAATTATATGTCGAGTGGATAGTATGAGTTAAAAGGTATTTTCGATTTGATTTTATCTATCAAGAGTCTAATTCAATGTCACAGCCTTCTCTTTTGTTTTTACATCATACCAGCCGAAGGCCTGTGAAGGGTTTTTTGCCTACTAATAGTTGACCAATGTAGTTATATATTTACTAACAGATAATTCATACGGGTCTTTGCTTATTAGACATAAAATAGGGGTGGTTATGCATTCTATCATATTACATGTGGGGGGAAAAGGGGGAAAAAGACTTCAAATGAAATTAATTTAATAGCTAACAGTCTTTAGGGCTTAGTGTCACGACCCCCGCCTCACCCGGCCGAAGAGCTGCGCGAAGGATGTAGCCGCATCGCACGCATATGCACGTGAGGGACGACGCCTACGCTCACTCCAAATTTTGTTGGTTATCATGTAAATATTGTATCTTCGAGGGACCGAATTATAAATAGGACGAGTCTAGATAAACATAGAAGTCTCTAGAAAAGTCGAGTATATTGTGGACTGTTACACCGCCTTAAGTATATCGGTAGGCTTTAGTTAGTCATACCAAGAGTAGAGTTATGATTTCTACTGTCTGCTTATGTGGTCCCCACTACCCGATTAAGTCGGTGAGATCTCTCTATATATATGTAGCCTCCTTAATATTTTGTGAAATAAGAAGTATTTAAGCAATATTTGAGTGTCATATACTTAGCCAACACTCTGTCTACTTTTTCGCACTCTTTCGCATAGTCGGCTTGATTAAGGCTGATTTGTCGAGCTAGACAAGCTGACAAGGCCGCACGTTACGCTAATTTTCGGTGAAAAATGGTTAAGTGCGTGATATTAGGCTAATAATGTCTATTCATTGAAGAGCGCAATGATAGTTATAAACAATTTAGTAGTAAATGTCATAATTACTTATGAATTGTAAAAGTCTATATATTAAATTTTATACACAATAACATCAACTAGTCAATAACCACAATCGTGCAACAAAAGCCTCAACCTTCGTTGACTTTTTCTTTTAACTTTTATGAGACAAATGGAGTTAGGGATATGAGTAATTAGTTTGTTTACGAGCACTCCGGCCCAAATTTTGTGCGCAGTTTGTTGATCTTCTGTAGCATAATTAGTTCTTATTGTTGAAAAAAATCGATCTTACAATTTGCAACAAATGTTTACAAAATTAGTATCAGAATATTCAATTTATTCTAGATCCTTCTAAG
This sequence comes from Linaria vulgaris, assembly GCA_948329865.1. Taxonomy (NCBI): domain Eukaryota; kingdom Viridiplantae; phylum Streptophyta; class Magnoliopsida; order Lamiales; family Plantaginaceae; genus Linaria; species Linaria vulgaris. Next base: position 3,868,401 of record OX415249.1, on the reverse strand, counting down.
CAAAGAACGTGACAGTGATATGATTGGAGTGTCCCAAATATAACCCTGTCAATTTTGGCAGGTAAAGTTCGTTGATCATTGTTAATTTTGGCCTTAATTTGATTGGACATGATAAGCTATAAGCCAAGTAGAATCTCTAGTAATTTGGATGTTGAGATAAAAGCTAGGAAATGCATGTAGTACTATAGTAGTCAAGTTTAATTTCTAGTTATTTTTTCTTCGAACATGATTAGTAGTAAATATTAACAGGGCAAATGAGTTCCCGTCAAGATAAAAGTGAAGCATATTTTCTTATGGAACATGAGAAACAAGATCATTTATGGGATGGTTTGAATAATATAGCAAGGTTATTTAAATGAGAATTTGATGTTGAATCAAGTCACCTCAACCAATTTTCGTTACTATTTTCTTGATTGACTTTTTAAACCCAAGATTTGCTTGGCTTGTGATAAACTGATATAAGCTCTTGCGACATACTCTTGTTAATTACTATCTCATCTTGTTAATTACTACCTCATCTTCTTTGATAGGTTCCTCTCTTTGTGTAATTGTTGTGAACATCTTTACGTGCCCTTGTTTTTGGGGGAGGGGGGGGGGGGGGTGTAGTTCGATGTTCATTATCAATTATGTTGTGATGCCATAAAATATATTATAATTATGTTCAAAATGGTTAAACAAAACAAAATTAATCGTTGTTCAAAAAAATTTAAAAAAATCATCTTATCTTTATTTCTTTTTATTATTATAAGAATGTAGACAATTCGACACACGTGTACCTGAATGACTATTCACTGAATGGATCCCATCAATCAAAATAGGGACGTGAGTTATTTATGATAGGGGCTCACACCAATCCAATAATTTGTGTTTGGGAATGTTTGAATATACTCTAAATTTGATGGCTAGTTAATATTTTCACTGGTGAATGGACCCAATTGGTTCGTGCACCTTATAACAAGAGCTTTTAATAAAATAAAAATGCATCCTTTGTAAAATATGTATATCCAATATCAACATGTGAACTGAAATAAATTGGGACGTGTTAAGTTTGAACCTATAGAATGTTAGGTTCAAGTAATTGTGTGTGAAAAATAGTATGTGACATGTGTTGATAACAAGGACAATATAATTTATGGCATTACGTACGAAACTCTCAAATGACCCTCTTAATACGCATCGAGCCTTTAAAAGAGTTTATTACAACATATCAACACTTTAGATTGTTGAATAATGATCGGTTGAACACGGCTTTGTCCCATTATATTCAAATCAATGTTCTCTTTCACAAGTATCAAACAAAACTAATGTTTCATAGTCCTTTCAATGACTTGTTTAGCATATGCACACAACACATGACAAATAAATTGTACACATGCCATGAAGCCCTCAACACGTTTGCATATCATGTAAAAAAGGCGTCAAGAAAAGTTCACTTTTATCATTCACAAGTTTTCAAATATGTTACTTGAAAATAGTAATTTCAATTTTCATACACAATATATAATATAACAATATTGATTTGGGGAAATCGTATTCTGTACTACATTTTACACCCCTAGATGACTGTCTTTCACATCAATATATTTAACTAAGATAACTGTTATGACTCATTAATTTTCTTTTATTTTCATAAAAAAAGGACTGTGGTAACTAAAAAATTAAATATTTATCCGGAATTAGAACCAATTCCTTCGACCGTTTAATTGAAAGGACTAATAGGTTTTTGTAGTTATGGGGAATTTGTCAGTCAGTATAGGGCCTTCTTTTAGCATAAAAATAATTGGGAAATTAATGGGCCAAATTATTATTTTCTTCTAAAAGGTATATATTTCCTTCAATACCCAAGCCCTTTACGGCTGTAGGCCCTTTTGAGGTCGGCCTAATATTAAAGCTGCAAACTCTTTTTGGAACTCCATAATGCCCAAAGTTTTGCTGTTATCACGATCTTAAATATTTCTTTACAAAATTGACCAAACGTTGATGATTTCAAGAAATTTATTGGATGCTCAAATTTGACAATGAAATTTTCATAGGTAACATAAATATAAATATTGAGTATTTGTTTTTGATAAATGCATTAGATTTTCCTTTTGCATAGTTGGATTATGCGTCAACTTTATTTTAGGATGCGCAGGCGATAAGTTCTTGAACTAAACGCAATGGTCTACAAATAGAAATCTCATCACGAAAGAAAAAATCAAACTAAGAAAATCAAATGAGACAAGCACAACCTAAAAATCGTTGAATTCAATGGCCCTCGTGGAGATAGAACTTGTGACTGAAGTAAAGAATCCTATCTCTTAACCAACTCTTTTATATGATAGCAAGAACTACATGTACTACCGTGAGAGAGTGCACTAGATAAGCAACCGAGCTAACATCATGTAAATTACAACACACTTTATTAATCATGTTTGTTAAGCAAAATATAAAGGCATGGAATTAAGTTCGATCATCGTGGGAATCAAACTTTTTTAACCAACTAATAAGCTCTTGCAAGACCTAATATGTTAAACATAGCTTGGATATGTTTAACCAATGCTTAAACATATCCAAGCTATGTATAATGCATGGCCTAATATTATTGAAACAATATCCGTTCATTACTCAATTGTACATTCTCTCTAACATTCATCTAATGAGTTATCATAATGCAACTATGTACTCTGTAGTACATATGTTGATATGAGTATATGGTTCAATTAATTATAATTTATTTGTAAAAAAAATTGGAGTGTAGAATATAATAATGAAATATTATTTTTTCAGAATATCGAATAATAATTGTCAGATGATCTTCACAAAATTAAATTTTTTATTCACGTTCAATCTAAAAAAAGATGCCTCATGAAAAGAAAAATATACTAAAAAGCATAGGACACGCCCAGTGGGACTCGAACCCACAATCGCTTGATTAGAAGTCAAGCGCCTTATCCATTAGGCCATGGGCGCCCGATGGATGTTATTCTAACGTGATAGTTATAAATATATTTCCTACACCACCGTGACAACGTGGTAAGTAAATTATTTTTGTACAAACAATTGACATGAATTATGGATAATTTTGTGACTATTGTTTAAAAGTATAATAGTTTCCGAAGTTGCTATGCCGATCACGTGACGATTGCATAAAATAATATTTTAATACCACGCATGATTATTACTAGTATTCATGATTCTTGAAGATACATGTCCCTTTCTCTCTGAGAAGGAACTACGTTTTGTAATCGTTGCACAATGCTGAGATGCATACAATACAAATGTAAATTAACAAATTGAGTGAAGTTATGAAGTACTCAATGTATACGACTAAAAGAGTAATAAACTTCGTTATCAGCTGCATCGTTTCGCTATGCAAAGATAACGAAAGTTCCAACATCTTAAGGGTCTTCTCAGGGAGATTTTGACTCGTCTGACTAGCTTCACATCTGTTAGAGAAGTTTTTTGCTATAGAGAAGCTAATCGGATTGCAGACCTAAATGCTAAATTTGGAGCACATTCAGGCCCAACGATAACAGTTACGGATCACGCGGTCGCAAAGTATTACATATGGGACACTTGGCCCTCATGGATGCAACCTTTACTGTTTTTTAATATAAACAATGTTGTATTCGTATTTCTCGCTCTTCCTTTCATGTAATGAATCTTATATTTTGCATTAAGTAATTTAGGGGTGTACAAAAACCCGCTCACCCGCACCCGCTATGATTTTATTTTTTTGTACATATAGGTGGGTCGTTTTTTTGTCAACCCGCTGAATGTCGGTAGGGTGGTGGGTTTACCTTGTCACCCGCCCCCACCCACACATTTGTTTATTATAAGAATTCTAAGTTACCTATCAAACTTGTTTTAGAAAAGAAAAAAATTATTTAGTGTGAATTGTTATTTCTCGGCACTTTTGAACGATGAAAGCTACTATGAATATATTCACTTTATGTTAATGAGTGTTGTTTATAATTTATGCGTAATATACAAATGATTTTTTTTATTCTTCAATTGCTAATGTAAATATCAATGTAAATATTTATATATATATATATATATATATATATTAGTAAATCGATGTGTATTATTATAAATAAAGAAGTTATGATATATGAATTTCTCATGGAATTGGTTATGTGTATTTGATTGTGTTATAACCCGCCACCCGCATGGTTTTGAAATTAACATAACCCGCACGGGTGAAGAAATTGGTAACCCGCCATAAATGAGTATGGTGTATTTTTTTGTTACAACCCGTAAATATCCATCCGCGTACACCACTACAGTAATTAATTGGCCTTGTTCAAGAAAATGAACAAAGAAAAAAAAAGATAACGAAAGTTATATTTCCTTTTTTGAAGCCAACAAAACATAATGATCCTTTTTATAGCTTCTGGGCTTTAAGCCCATAGGATCTACAAATTGTTTTGCATAATTTCGAAATTAATTTAAAATAATGAAATGTGACGGTCAATGGTTTAATCGTTTTCCTTCCTTAGCTCATTAAATTTAACGTGCGAAACTTTCTTAAGAAACATAATTAATGCATCTTTATAATAAATCAATTATACTTTTTGAGATATCATTTTCTCAAATCATAAGTCTGCTCTAATTAAGAAAATAATAATAATAATAATTAACTTGCTGTTGCATCACGCTACAATCATCATGATGCAATTCTAAGAAGCATGGAGTAACGTATCTCTATATTTAGAATTTTTAGATCGATAATATCAAACACAGTAAAATTTGATATTCCAAGTATTTATTTCATAGGATTTTTCTTCGTTTTGCATTCATTTTATCTTAATTATTTACTGATATTTCTGTGTTACATTTAGCAATAGAGTATAATTTTCCTTGAGAAAACAAATAAAGATAACTTATATTATGCCTCTCTCCATTGATTCCGAAGTTTTTTTTTTCTTCTCCTTCCAATGAAACATTGAATTTGGACCATAGTGATAGTTCTGTTGGGTACTACGAGGTATGCAGATTTTGGACAAGGACATTAATGTAAATGTATATGCAATTAATAAAAGAGTACCACGACATTACCAAGAAAGTAAATAGTTTTTTGTGGCAAGAACCTTTTTTTTTTCTTTCTAAATGTTACTTATAGTTAGAATTGAGTTTCTGAAATTTCAGTAGTTCCTTATTATTTTCTAAATTATACACTATTTCTTTTTCCTTATGTTGTTTCTTAAATCTTTTCGAGTATTCCTTATACTCCAATTAATAAAATATTTTTTCGCCGATAAAAAAACAAATACTTCTCTCTTCCTTAGTTTAATTAATATAACGTGAATATATCAACAGAAGATATGAACAATATTTCATATATATAATATATATATATCTATATATATCTATATATATCAGTGTTGTTAATGGCGTTGGGCGTACGTGAGGTGTTTTTCATAGTTAGAGGCGAGGCGTAAGCCTCGAGGCGTGGGGCGTAAGCCCAATAAATATTAATATTTTAATTTATTTAATGCATAATATTATAAAATGAATATATAATAATACAAAGAAATTTGCAATAAAACCAAAAATAAACTTACAACCTTGAAAATATTCAAAATATATATGAGTTAAAACTTAAAATCAAGTTGCTCAAATGCAAAAATCCAAAAATTAGTGAACTCCTCGCACGTCACAAAGAGTATTTATAGATAAATGCTTTCACAAAAGAATCATACGAGAAGAAATGATGTAGTTCGCACGCTCCTTGGAAATTAAGCAAAAAATGTGATCATATTCATATCATACTTTGATATGATCACCTTATCAAAAGTAGAAAACTCAGGTCACATAGGACTTATCATATTCTTTCACAAATCACATTGTAATCCCTTGTTTTTTTGTTTTTTTTACTTATCTTTTTTGGTCTAAAGTTTTTAGAGTGGGCCAATTTTATGTTTTTTATTCACTTATGAGCTTGGTAATTAAGAAAAGAAAGAAAAATACAACCAAGTCTGTGGGGGCGTTTGCAATCATCTTGGGCACTTGCCTAAGCGTTTTTTGGGCTTCGGGCGTACGCCCTAACTTTTGAGGCGTATGCCCCACAAAGGTGGTGCCCCAATACAGCGCCCAAGGGCGTTTTAAGGCCAAATTTGCCCTGGGCGAGCCCCGGGCGCGCCTCGAGGCGCGCCTTTCACAACAGAGATATATATACACACACGTACTGCATATATGATATAGAGCTGCAAGAAAACTAGAAAAGTCAAGCATTTAATACTTTGAAAATGTCCTGACGCTGCTGTGGCCTGTGAGTACTAAAGAGTATTATGTAACCAATTATGATAAAATGATGTTGTGATTTTTGTGAAGAAACTTAGTTTGTATAGATTTTGACTAAAAGTATAACTTAAATATATTTAGGTCTGTTCCAAACTCGACAGAGACCTAGTCAGCACTTCGTTTTAAAAGACAACTAGATCTTATTTCAACTTCGATTTATATTGACCAATATCGACGCTACAATTGTTTAAATGTTCTTGAATTCAGTAATATGTAATTGTATCTGGGCAGGAAAAACAAATAATAAATATTCACTCAAAAAAAGTAATAAATAACTTTGAATAAATAATATTAATTAAGCTATATGCAAAATTGTTCCAGGACGTGCTTTGGTGAAACTATTAAAAGAAAATTTACTTGAATAATGAATTGCAAATTCGCAACAAAACATCATGAAATCCAATCATATATAACTCAACTCATGATTTTTTTTTTTGAAGAAATAACTCAATGAATTTAATATATTATCTTTTGTAGAAATCCCACCACACAGTTTACATTTTTGAGGGACTTCTATAAGTTCCATAAAAAATTACAAAATAGACCCATAGTTTTCGGCATTTCTCACATAAAATAAAATCTGATAGTATGTCGGCATCCGCTCATATGGACTAGCCGACTAGCCAACTAAACTCTTTTTCTTTTACTACTTTACTAATTTAGTACATCTGAATATCATGATAATGCATATTATAAGTAAAAGAACAGAAAAAACGACATATTGGGGGGGGGGGGGGGGGGGTGAGAAAATCAACATCCAATGAATATATATGCTGGAAATTTTATGCAGCCGTGTTATTTGAGAGGTATTGATACTCAATTGATCTTGAGCATATATATTTACTTTTGGATCGAAATCTTGGATTTGATATATATATTACGTGAGTTTACAAAATGACTTTTATCTTTAGTTTTGCAAGTGATGATGTACAAAACTGTAGTAGATTATAGTAAGAAATTCTTTTAACTGCATATTAATAAACTCCGAGGTGCAATTGCTGCAACAAATAAATTTTTTTTTTTATGAACAAAGGAAATACATGAGCCTTAGGCTACCTCACTAGAAATCAAATAAGATAACTTGGTCAGAGGGCTTTGTAGCACACAAAAGTCTCCGTCCATGTTAAGGCCTTGTTTTGAAGTGCGTCCGCTAGTCCGTTTTTCCGTCGGTCAATCCAATGGAATTCTTGTGTCCATGGTTTGCGTAGTAATCTCCGGCACTCTTCGATTTTTTTCCTTTAGGCCGTTGTTGCATTCCTCCTCTGTAGAGATTAATTTGTGAGCTTCTAGAGAGTCCGTCTCAACGCAAATCTGTTGAGGCCTTCGATCCCACGCCACCATTCGCCCTTGTTGGATTGTGTCGACTTCGGCTTCCAAAACAATAAGGGATTGGAGCTTCCCTTTCAATACCACTAGCCATGCGCCCTTTTCATCTCGTAGCACCCCTCCGATAGCTCCTTTGTTGAGTGTGGCGTCAACGCTTCTATCAACATTTAGTTTTAGCCATCTGGGTTTCGGTTTCTCCCATTTCTTCGTGTCAATCCCTTTTCCTCGGCTTTGAGCTTTCTAAGAGTCGTAGGCTAGCTGTTTAACTTGGCAAATTGTCTCGAAGTTCCTCCTAATTTTCCCCCTGAATATCCTTTCGTTCCTTTTCTTCAATAGGATCCAAGTAGTTGCCGCGAATATGATTCCCCACGGTATGTTCGGTATGATGGAGCAGATATTCTCCTTGCTTTGTAGATTTTTCCTCATCCAAACCTCATTCGAGAATCCATCGAAAATTCGCCGTTCTCCCTCCGTGAGTAAGGTGCGCCAAACATTCGCAGCGATCCGACAATTCCTCAAGATATGGATCGTAGTTTCCTCTGGATTTTTGCAGATTTTGCACGCTCCCGAGTCCGTTAGCTTCCTGATTTTCCTCAACATGTTCGTTGCCAATCTCTCTTGGTGCGCGAGCCTAATAAAATATATGATCTTGTTGCAACATTGCAACTTCCATATCCAAGCGAGATTGACACTTCCCACGGCTCCCATCCTCGCGCGGTACATTGATTTATACGCGCTTTGACAAGAGAAATTTCTCAACGCTGTTTCATTCCAAATCAGCCTGTCCTCCTGATCGTTCAAGGTCGGGTTTTTTCCTTCGATAAGCCTCGTCCAATTCGGTTCAACTGGCGTATGAATTGAGCCCAAATACAGTCCCCGTTTTCGTTCATAACATCACGAAGGGTTAGATCCAAATCCGTTTCCTCAATAAAATGGTATAAAATCACAAAGTCTAAAACTTTCCAACCAATTAACGAACCTAAACAAAATCGAGGTGCCCTTACCAATTTTCCACCTTACACGTGGTTTGATGAACTCCATACAACGCAAGATTCATTTTCACGTCACGTTATCGCACGCTCTCCCTTTATACATTAGAGGCCAAACCCCCTTAAGGTATTTTGCCTCCACAATGTCGCGCCACAGTCCGGGTTCTCGCGCGAGTATTTTCCAAGCCAATTTTGCAAGGAGGGCTTGGTTGTTGAGTCAGGCAAGCCGTATCCCCAATCCCCCATCTTTTTTTCCTCTACTCACCTTTTGCCAACCAACGAGGTGGAGCTTCCTAATGCGCGGGTCACTTGACCATAGAAATTACCGATTAAGTTTATCAAGACGATTGCAAACATTTTCAGGGAGCCAACAAGATTGCATAGCGTGTATTGGGACCGCCGTTGACACCGCTTGAATAAGAGTTGCTCTTCCCGCGAGCGATAGCATTTTTCCTTTCCAACCCGAGTATCTCATGCTTAACTTATCAAAAAGCTCCTTGAAGTCTTCTTTTTTAATCCGACTATGGAAAAGATGAGCCCCGAGGTACTTGCCGAGGCGATCGAATAGAATCCCAAAGTTATGCATATGCGTCTCTTCATATTCCATCCCCATGCGTTTGAAAAAACACCTTAGATTTGGTCGCACTAAGCTTCAAGCCCGAGCATTCACAGAATTTATTCAGCGCCTCTTTCATGCTCCTCGTTGTCTTGAGAGTTGTCTTTCCTATAAGCATCAAATCATCGGCGAAGAAAATATGTGAGATTTCCGGCCCCCCTCTACACTGAATCAGCGGTTCCCAAGTCTTCTCCTCCACTACTTCGAGAATAAGATATGATAATCGCTCCACACATAGAACAAAAATATATAGTGATAAAGGGTCTCCTTGACGCAGCCCACAACCGTGTTCAAAAGCTTCTAAAGGCTCCCCGTTCCACAAAATTTTTGTTGATGCGTTCATCACACAAAACATAATAAGATTAATTATATTCTCCGGAAAATTGAAGGCGTATAGAGTTTCCTTCAAAAAGCTCCAACTTATTTTGTCATAAGCTTTTTCTAAGTCAAGCTTGAGGATCATGTAACCCACTTTATTGTTTTTCTTGTTCCTTAGCGGCTGTAGGATTTCCTGCATGACAAGAATATTATCATGCGTTCCCCGTCTTTTTATAAAGCTAGATTGTGTGTAGGCAATTAAATTGGGCATAATCTCCTTAAGTCGCAACGTAACGATTTTTGTGATGAATTTATAGACCACGTTGCATAGAGAAATTGGACGGAACTGTGATATACTCTCGAGATTGGGTACCTTTGGAATTAGACATAGGAAGGCGCTACATATATTCAGCTCAAACTCTCCCTTTTTGAAAGCCATGTGGATGAAATCGAAGAGAGACGGGTGGATCCATCCCCAACTTTTTTGATATACCCGTGCGTGTAATCCGTCGGGTCCCAGTGCCTTCGATGGATGTGTTGCCCACACTGTTACCTTCAATTCCTCAATCGATACATCTTGCCCCACGACAATCTTTAATAGCATCATTGAGTTGTTTCTGGAACCTTGACTTCGGCAAGGCGGGGGTGACGTCAACTGGACCCGAGAATAATCTTCAAAAAAAGTTTATCGCATGTTGCTTGAGAAGATTGTGGTCGTCAACCCAAATCCCTTCAAGAACTTGGTATTACTATCCCCTTCTCTGAGCCATTGAATTCGTGACTTCTGCTTCCAAAACACTTCCTCGTTACGTAATATAGTGTTGTATTCCCCCGTTAGCTCATTCTCCAGATTCGTAAGGAACTCGCACGGGTTTTTTGATATCGCCTTTTGTGTTCTGGCTAGGCGTTGCAGCACCCGTTTCTTTTTCCTAAAAATGCTCCCGAAACTCTCCTCATTCCACGGCAGCATGACAAACGAGACCGTTTTAATCGCCTCAATCAGCCGCGGGTGGTCCTCCCAAATAGACTTCATCTTTTTTTTAACAATCCGGATGCTTGTACCACATATCTTCGATAGGGAATGGTCTCTTACGTTTCCTATTGGGATTTCCTTTGCAACAAGTTAAAATTGGATGATGGTCTCCGTGTGTTCTCGGTAGGTGCGACACCTCAAAAGTTGGGAATTCTGCCATCCACTCCTCGTTGGCCGTTGCGCGGTTAATTCTCTGCATAATAAGGTGTCCTCCTTCTCGTTTATTCACCCACATGAACATAGGTCCCTTAAAATCGAGTTCGTTCAATACCCATGAGGCTATTCACTTCCTAAATGCTTCACAACGTTTGTCAACCGATCTGTCCCCTCCATACTTCTCATGATTAAAACAAATTTCGTTGAAATCTCCTTGAACGAGCCATGGGATTTTTACTTGTTTGGAGATTTGTTCAAGATTGTCAAAAGCCCTCACCTTATCCACTGTCGCCGGTCGCGCGTAAATCCCGGACACCAACCATTCAGCTTCATTAATTCTTCTTACCATGGCATGAATGCTTTGGTCGTCAACGTTTAAGACCTCCACACTCACCACATCCGAGTTCCACAGTAGCCAAACTGCCCCCGCCATCCCTTCCGACGGCGTGATACAGTAGTTTCTAAACCCTAAACTTGGCGTAATTTCGTGGGCTCTCTCTTGCGACACTCTGGCCTCCAAAAGGAAAACAATCTCGGGGTTATGTGTTCGTACTAGCTCTCGAAAATTAGTGTGAAAAATATCATCCCCTGCACCTCTACAGTTCTACGATACGAATTTCACCGATCTATTCATTAGGCGCGTGAGTTGGATGAGGAACTCAACGGTCCTCCTCATCCATAACGACATCGTCTGTCGCGTTAGAATTCGCACAATCTCCGCTTGCCATCTCGACTCTTTGTGGCTCATTATGAAGTGTTGCCAACATATTGGTATATTCGCCACCCTCTCGTGTATCTCCGTGAGTATCTCATATTCCCATACTATCGGTAGGACCTCTATTACCTTGATCAATCTCGCATCGATTCGTAAGATCTTCGAGTGGCCTACGAACGTGTCGGTTTCTGTTCGATTCTCCCAAAAATTCGACGGAATTATTGCTATGAGATTTCCGTTCTCCTGCTCTAAAATCAAATCGTGCTCTTGTTCCATCTTCTCTTGAATTCAGAAAGCTCGGATCACCCCTCTCGGTTTCAGCTCCTACATCCGATTGGTGAAATTTGCTTGTTTGGAGAATTTGGAAAGGATTCGTTGTCCATAAAGCCGTGGATGATGCATCGGTTGGACTTGCCTTTTGTGGATTATTTTCTTACCTTTCGATGTACTCTTCTTTGATGTTGCAAGCGTGTTTATAGAGGTTTCCTTCCTTGTGGTGGTAGTCTTGTTATTCTCTTTCGGAAAGGAATTCTCTTTCGGAAAGGAAAGTGTTGTTGCCCAATTTTGTTTTGTGGAGGTGGCTTTCGACAAGGACTCCTTGTGCCCTCCTACTTTCTTATTTTTTCCCTTGGCCGATGTTCCGCGATCCCCATTCATCTCATTTTTTTTCTTCCGTTTCTCCACCACCATCCAGTCCCCAAACTCGTGGTTTCTCGTCTTATCGACTAGCCAATCGGTCGGTTTTTCCATGGTTGGTTTTCCCAGCAATTCCTCCTTCTCCAATGGGTCCTTCGGTTCCACAGTTACTGCGGTTTCCTTTGGCAAACACTGCGCACTATTGTGCCCAATGTGGCCACATTTGAAGCAAAAGAGTGGGAGGTTCTCGTATTGGAGTTGATATGCCGTTCCGTCTATGGAGATTCCCATTTTTAGTGGCTCGTTTGTCGGAATTTGCACGCAAAATCTAGCAAAATTCCCTCGCGATGCCGTGTACGTGTTCCCATAAATTTTTATGGGGTCGCCAATCCCCTTTGTGATCGCTTTAATGACTGATTCCCTAAACATCTCAATTGGGAGATTTTGTACTCGGACCCAAGATATCACGAACTCTATCTCCTCAATGTCCGCTCGAAATTTTGGCGTCCATTTCCGAATTGAAAGGAAACTCCCCGCCAACTTCCATGGTCCTTGGGTGAGGATTACTTCACATTGCATTGGGTTTAGGTCCTTGAGGCAGTAACTTCCATGCCCTAAGTCGACGAGCTCACACCCTTCCGTTAACTTCCACATTGTGCTGAGTCGGTTTGTGAGCGCTGGGTAGTACCACGGAATGCTGTGCACTTTGATTAGGATGGTGTCGTTCCATTGCTCGTACATTGTTTCCTTCAATTCGTCGGAGAGTATTAGACGATCAAATGGGTCTTCATCCGTCGAGGGATACGTAAGAATCTTGTCTTCTTCGTCATCCATGCTTGCGTCATTCATTCTGACATCCGGCGGTCGCAATTTGCTAGCGTAGGATGATTTTTTGATCTCGAATATTTTCCCCGGTGGCTGATCGACCGCTCTCTCCATTCCGTTCGCTTGAATTTCTTACACATGTCTCGGCCTTTTAGGTGCCCCCAAATCAGAATTTTCTAAGAACCCTAGATGGCGATCATTCCAAATGGATTCTTAGTCGTGACGTTTACGTGCATTTGATTCTGTGTGTGGCACCGAGGTATTCGGATCCCCGATGCCGATTGGATTAAATTGCCGGTGAAATCCACGGTGTCCGCGGTTGATGGCTGCTTTTCTCGATGCCTTCTCTTTTTCGTGTCAAAGAATCTTTTTCCCTATCAATTGCAACAAACAATTACTTCTGATCCTTAGTAAATGGTATTAACTATTAAGTCAAATTTATCAAAAACGCTTAGGCCTATGAGAACAAGGCTAAAAAAATGAGTAGAAAGAATAATTATAAAAACACAAGTAGAAAAATCATCATGCACGACCATAAACTCTTCATCTTGCGCCAAAACCTTACATTATCGATTTGTTGAAATGGTATCAAATATATGAATCAAACTTGCGGCTTATTGTATGTTTAAATAATTTAATTACCATAACCCTCTCAAGAGTTTTTTGACACATTTTTTACACGTCGATTTTTTTTTTTTATTGTAACGAATTAGGAATAACTTTGTATTCATTTTTGTTTTTAATAATATCGGAAGAGGGGCTTAGAGCTTCTTCATAACTCATACGTCTAAATCGATTTCAAAATCATGATTCATTTATCACTTACGTTGCTGACAAACTTGTATGAAATATATTTTGCCAGGAGGCATGAGATATGGTTTCCTTTCACATTTTTTTTCTTCTAGATTTTTTTTTAGAATAAATTTTCTTCAAGATTAAGTACATGAAAATTGAAAATTGACTTAATTTTTTCCCAATAATAATATCAGCTTCATCTATTGGATGATCACATTGAAATTTTAATAGTCGAGTACCCTACTTTACGTGCGCGTGCTTTCTTTCAAGTTTTAACTACTGCCATACGAGGAAAAAAAAAGATTCTCGGAATATATCTAGAAAGTCCTATGCATGATGTCTTCAAAATTTTCTAATAGGAAATTTAATTTGGGTGTTCAATTTTACAGTTCTGTTTTTACTTTCAGCAGTACATATATATATACTAGAAACACTGATACGCAACCCCGCATGATAAATATATCTTAATTTGTATATTGAAGAAAAATAAATTAGGTGAATAAAAATTAGATATATAAGATACAAAATTTATATAGAAAGTTCTAAATTTTGGGAAACTAAATCCTCAATCACCATAATTTTTGTAATTAATGATTATACTTTAATTTAAGGCTAGATTAGAAACTTTAAAATAAAGTATTGTTCTAAATCTAAAATTGTAAGGCTTAAATCGGAAATTAAAAATTTGTTATCACTATTTACCTTTCTTTATGTAATAGTATATATATATATATATATATATATATATATATATATATATATATTGGGAATTGGCTGCAAAATGGTTAGTTTTACATTTGTAGTCATCCGTACGTATTCGATTAACTTTTGGGTTCCTAATCTCATCTTAAGACTGACCAAAGTTTTAATTTTATATGGATGCAGGATGCTTCTTTTATGTTTAAATAGTATAATTTGTTTCGTATGTATTTTTTTTATTTTTATAGGCTTGTTGAGATATTTCAAAAACTATGAAATCGTTGTTGTGCATTTTTTTCTTTAATATTTCAGTTGCACAATTTCAAAAGGAAAAACTCATTCAATCATTTATAATGAGTTAATTACTACACTTCTCTTATATATTTCTTTCAAAACTAGCTCGTTAAGTTTATATGCAAAGTTATACTTATTCCAAACGATTTATTCTTTTGCAGCAAGTAACGTATTTTATAATTTATCAAAGAAAAGTTGCGTATTTTTTATTTCCCATCATTTAAAAGTACGCGGAAACAGTCACTGCAAGACAAGGTTTGTTTTCTCTCATTGCAGTTTGCAAAACAAATACTAAACAAGACAATGTCCCTTTTTTTATTTTTTTTATTTTTCAGTTTATGCTTATATGTAGTTAATTCAAGATAAGATAATTATTTTGTTACTTACTGCTTAAGCGTGGAAAAAAAGCCACACTTTTTCTCTAAAAAAACCTGTTCAATTTAAGTATTGCATAATTAGTTTCACAGTAAGATAATTCCACACGCAAAAAATTATGTAAGATTGCTATTCCAAATCTTGCAAAATGTAAAATTAAATGCTACACAATTAAGACCATATCAAGATATACATAATATAGAATGGAATAGAATTAATCAACAGAGAATTTGACTTTTCATCCACATATTAAAAACATCAACTATGGCTGTGTGACACATCAACTGCAGAAAATATTGAAATTTATATATATATGTGGGACCCAGTTGAAAGACATAAATTTTTTGCTTGCTTTACATTTCATCTTCTCTCCTCCTCAAAGCTTCTTGAAATACCTCATAAAATAAAATTCTCTATTTGCACTTTACACCCTTTTTCTTATTTTCCATTTTTTTTTTGAAAAAGTTCAAATCTTTGCTACTACAAGAAAGAGATATCATCTGGGATTTGCTTATTGGATATGCTTGTAATATTCTTTGGAAGAGATTTCAAGGTTAGATTACTTTTTATTTTTTATTTTTTTTATTTTTTCACTGGATTTGTTCAATAATTAACAGGGAATTATAAAAGAGCTACCTTTTTGTTTTATTTTAATTTTTCTTCATGTTTTTGGATTTTTAGTTGGAGTAGAAAGTGGATTAATCAGCTCAAGTGTTGTAAAGATGTTGTAATGCTTTTTATTTCCTTCTTTTTTTTGCTATTTTTGAAATGGCGAAAAAAATTAAATCTTGGATATTGTGTTGACTTGGGAGTCAACAGATCAACCGTCAATAAATCATTGACTGTTAAGGTTGTTGGTTATTGTTGTCTGATTTGCATTTCAGATTTTTTAAGTTCTTGTAATAAGATTTAACTGTATGAGTGTGAAACTGTGTGTGTGGCTTTTTACTTGTTGCTGTGGTGTTTCAAGATTGGAACTTTACTGTTCGATTGATGATTAAATAAACATATACTTTGAATTTTGAATAAATGATGGCGTGTTTTTATTAGAATTTTTAGTTGAATTAATAAATTAAGACAAATCTTGGACTTTTCTGCACTTGGTGGTTGTGATTAGTTACTTACATATTTCTTTGAATCATCTAGTTATGGATACTTCTAGTACTCACTTTTGCAATCTTCTTCTATATAGTCAATTAGGTTTGATTTTTTTCTTTTCGTCTCGATTTCTGGGCGAATTTCCAAAGCATGTAGAATCTTGAATTTGCCTCTGCCGGGGGATCTTTTGGTGGAAACGAGTAGTTTACATCTTCTTAGTATATTAGTCGAAATACTCCGTTCCCTTTTTTTTCCTTTTTGCTGAGATATTGAATTTTTGGAGTGCTTGGATTGATTGCACAGGCTGAAATAGCATCAAATGTATTATGTGCCACTATTGTGGTGCAAACTTGGCAGGGTCGAGTAACGGCAAGAAACAGGACAGTGGGCATCCTGTGAAATTAAATCGCGGGGATTCTATCCAGTATTGCGGCAATTGTAGTGAAAAGAACTTTGAAGACTCAGTAAATCAAGCAATGTCCAGTTCACCTTCAATGACGTCAATAGGTCCCACTGCTTTGTTACAAAGCATTGATAGTTCTATGTCGAACTACAGTAAACTCTCGCTCCTTATCGTTTCTCTGTCCAGTGTTACCTTATTTTCTCTTTTTTTTTTTTTTCCTTTCCCCCCACTCATAATTTGACTCTTCAGGTGATATGTCGGTTGATGCAAACTTTAACGACAGGTATGCAGTTTGTTTGACCACATAAAGAATTAGATGATTTGATACTGTTTACATACTTTAGATTCAGTTGGGCTTATTTGATTTGTTGAATTTTCAGAAGATATGCAGAGGACAGCAGCACAGACAGTGGTCAAGAAGATTCTAATATGTCGAGAGAGCAAATGGATGACTCAAATTTACCAGTAGTTAATTTAAATGGTTTTCATCAAACAGATAAAGCGGTGAAACTGGGCGATGGGGATGTTGATGATATAAATGTTTCTGGAGCTCAAGTAAATATGAAAGCTACAGAAGCTTCCGAGATGAAGGAAGGAGCTGACACCAATGTGGAAAGAGAGATTTCGCGTGTTGATGAGGATACGGGTACCTCTCTTTCCAATGATGAAGTGGATGCTGAGTTTTGGCTTCCTCCAGAACCAGAAGATCAAGAGGATGATATAGTAGGCAGTGTAGCAAATTACGATGATGATGATGAAGAATGTGGTGATGGTATCACCTGGGCCAAATCTAGTTCTCTAGACATGGACAAATTAAAGGAGAGGAAGCTTAAAGCAATGAACGACGTTCAGAACGGAAAATTTAGGGGGCTTGTTAGTCATCTAGTTAAGTCTGTTGGTGTTGATTCCTCTGGTGATTATGGTAAGAATTGGGTGGATATAGTGACCTCTTTGTCGTGGGAGGCTGCTGCCTTCTTGAAGCCCGACGCACAAGAGGGTAAGGCAATGGATCCCGATGGATACGTGAAGGTTAAGTGTATTGCCACTGGTTTACGCACTCAAAGGTAACAATCATTTTTCAATTCTTTCTGTATGTTGTTAGAATGGTGTTATTTGCTATTCGGTTATTCCTATTCATACTAGTGATCTGTTTGGTGAATGTACTTGTTTTTGAATTCATTCAAAATTATACTTCTGTAGTCGAATAATCAAAGGGCTAGTGTTCAAAAAGCATGCAGCACACAAACACATGCCTACAAAATACAAAAACCCGAGATTGCTGTTGATCAACGGCTCGCTTGATCTATCTTCTTCTGATGGATTATCATCATTTGCATCAATGCGACAGGTAAAAATTAAAATCCCAGGTTGATTATTACATGCAAACCATCGTTTCCTTATATCTTTAGCGTCATTCATCTTGTGGTTGTTTACAGGGTAAAGACAATTTGAAATCTATTGTTGACATGATTGAAATGTACCACCCAAATGTTGTTTTGGTTGAAAAATCAGTAACTCGTGACATACAAGAGTCAATTCTTGCAAAGGGAATGACCCTGGTCTTTGATATGAAACTTCATCGCCTGGAGAGAGTTGCTCGGTGTATTGGTACACCTATATTGTCATCAGAGGTTGCAGTAGGTCAACATCTTAGGCAGTGTGATTCCTTTCATATTGAGAAGTTCGTAGAAGAACATGCTATCACATTAGAGGGTGGAAGAAAACAGAGTAAAACATTGATGTTCCTGGAGGGTGCTCCTTCCCGTCTTGGATGCACGGTATGTCTTCCTTTATCTTATTGTAATTTTGTTAAGCCAGACGACGAGCACAAGTTATACTGCTATTTCTAAAACCCATGGATTCGATCGCATCTTCATAACTACATTGAAAAGAAGAAATCATTACAGCCTGAACTAAATATTGAATGCTCACTTGGATGATTTTTCTCTTGAGGAAAGTTGCTCCCCGTATTCTCATGCCCATCTTCTAAATAGTTTCGTATGCACCTTTTATTTTATTTGCCGCAAGAAAAATGTCTAATGATTTGTAATTTAAATTTTGAACAGATTCTGCTGATGGGAGCAGGCAGTAATGAGTTGAAAAGGATTAAATGTGTAGTCCGATGTGCAGTTGTCATGGCATACCATCTAATGCTCGAGACTTCGTTCCTTCTAGATCAGAGTGCAATGTTCTCCACAATTTCTCCCACAGAGGTGGTGGACCTTGCACTTACCAGCACACAATCGGTATCTGTTGGCACTGTTGAGGCAACCAATTCTGGCCCAAAGGAATCTGAGACAGAAAGTAACTCATTGTCCACACTGGATATTCCCATTTCTAATGGATATCATGAAACTGGGTCACACAACTTAAGGTCATCATCAGGGGGCAATACTTCACTGTCATTTGAGGCATACGGCGCATCAACCTTTCCGGGATTATCTCTTTCGGCATCCATTGAGAAAGTAATGAGTGATAGTTTTCCTCTTTTATCTGACACGGCCCAGGGTATGTCCTCTGCAGTTAGTCTTGATGGAAGAACTCAGGATGATCCTGCTGATAATGCCATTCAGATTTTTGGTGCTTCGGATACCGTAGCTCTCGGTGACGACAATGAAAAGGTTGGATCTGAGGAAGAGGATTTGCTTAACAATGAGCAGTCAGATCTGCCTGAATCGCGGTACGCGCAGAACGATGGTGATACTATTGCAGCCCAAATGCAAAACAGGGATGAGATCAGCTCTGTATTGGATTCAGAGAGTATTTTAGTTCTAATGTCCAGTCGCAATGGGTCAAGAGGGACCATCTGTGAGCAGAGACATTTTTCGCATATTAAGTTTTACCGGAGTTTCGATGTTCCCCTTGGAAAGTTTTTGCGGGATAATTTGCTCAATCAGGTGTTTGGAACTATTGTTTGGAACTATCATCTGTTAGTTTCCTCGATTTCCTGATTTGCAGAGTAAAAGATAAACTTCATGGAAACAACTCTAATCAGTTAAATGTTTCAAGCATTAGTATCCATCAACTTTTGATAACTTTTACAGGCTCTTAAATACCGTTAATCTTCAAGGCGTATAACTTATTTAGCGTTAAATGCCATTTACCTGAACGTTGCTCAATTTGTCCTTCATGAATTTCTTGCATTTTACCTTTGATGTAGCTCTGGCTAACAAAGTTACTCGTTTTGTAGTTCACTTTGGTCTTGATAAGATACTTGTTGCACGCTTTTGGTTAGAAGTAATGAAGAGGCAGCATTCTATTACTTGAACATTTCGTGCCACTAAATAAAAAGAAATCTCAGTGATCCTTAATGGGGTGCATAACTGAATAATCGGTTTGACGTTTTGATAAAACATTTTAGGTTATTACATATTTATCCTCAAAGAATTTTTTCCTCTGCACAGAGACTCCAGTGCAAGACTTGCGCTGAACCGCCGGAGGCGCACTTTTTCTACTATGCACATCATAATAAGCAACTTACGATTCAAGTCAGACGCCTTCCTCCAGTTAAGAGTTTGCCTGGTGCTGCTGAAGGAAAACTTTGGATGTGGAGTCGCTGTGGTCAGTGTAAATTACGTGATGGAAGCTCAAAATCAACAAAAAGGGTAGTGATATCCACTGATGCCCGCGGTTTGTCATTTGGAAAGTTTTTGGAACTCAATTTTTCAAACCACTCCTCGTTCAGTTGTCTATCCAGCTGTGGTCATTCGTTCCACAAGGACTTTCTCCACTTTTTTGGGTATGCCAAAATTTGCTCTTTTGGTCATTCCAAGTTCCATTCATTGAGAGATCATTTTACATAAAATAAGAGATGCAATTTTGTTAAATTTTTTGCCTGGTTCTTGAGAGATGTTTAACTTTTGCATATTTGGGCCATTTCATAACTTGACATTCTTCCCCACTTTTTGCAATTTGCAGTTTAGGCCCCATGGTGGCTATGTTCAAGTACTCAACTGTTGTGACTTATTCAGTGTCTCTGCCACCACAAATGGTGGAGTTCAACTCAGCAGCTAGAGAAGACCTTCTTAAGAAAGATTCTGAGAGTGTATGTACCTTTATGAAAGCTTTATCCTCAACTGGCGGATATAAGATCTTTTGATTGCAGAAGCAGTATGCTGTTCATTATTCTTAAACTGAAATTTTTGTTTTTTTATTCTATAAGGTGTATCTGAAAGGGATTTCAATGTTCCTCGATATTGAGAAGTCCTTGAAGGACCTTGGAGCTCGATTTGTTGGCGTATCTCTGAACATTCAAGGATCAAGAACGGAATTTTCTGATATCCTTGAGATGTTGAAACAGGAAAAGGCACAATTTGAGGTTGGATGCTTACAGCTCAATGCTTTTGTCCACATGTTTTTCTGATAAGTATTATGGATGGCAACTCTTTTTTCTTTCTCATTGAATGGAATTAAAATTGCATAGTAGCTGATTGTTTTCTCCAAGATTTGCTCAAAATTGACTAATCCGACATGAACTGTTTACGATCTCAGTTTCCGTAATATATACGTTGCTGCAAATATGTATAATATATGTTATGGAGATGGACCTTCTTGTAATACTTCTACTTGTCTCAAATATGTCTGAGACAACTCATTGGGGTTAGATAATTGATCAATACAATATTTTGGTGCCATTTCTGATTCAAAGAAAAGAGAACATGTGCGTCTTGCTTTCTGAGTACTATGTTGATGGTTTTAAGTTTTTCCATGGGTATGGTATGTCAATATTCATGCAATCATTGTAACTGTGTGAGATTTGGCTGAAACATAACTCTAAACCTTTTAGAATGTAAAGTATCTGAAAGGACTACTGCTGAAATACCACATGTAAAAGCCCATTTACTTCGCAATTTAAACAAAAATAGAATTGTGATGTTGGATCTTGGGTGAGAACGGATGGTATTTTAGTAGGTAAAATTAATGCCCCAAATGGTAAAAGAATCGTCGTATAACTCCTGATGATAGATTGTACGGGCCATACTTGGCACCCACGTATCTACTTTAAAAGAAACTTTCTTAAAACTATCTATAGGTGGCAGGGGCCGCCTATTGATGTGAGGTGGATCTAGAAAAGGGGAGGTTCTAGTTATAATCCAAGTTTTATCATATGTTTCTTGTGTTATCTTCTTGTAAGAGGTTAGTAAGACTATTCTCAATTTTGCTGTGTCTTGAAAATGAAATATCAGGCTGACATTCAAAGTGCCACCAAGAACGGAAGTGAAGGTTCTGCTGTATGTAAACTTTTAAGATTGAATAAAGTACGGATGGAGCTTTACCTCGAATCATGTGTGTGGGATCGAAGACTTCATGCATTGATCTCTCCTGATCTCAAGGTGATTAAAACTAATCCATTGGACTTACAAACACGGGAACACCTTTTACCGGAACAAGATGGAGATGCTGGAGAAGAATCGGGTGTCATTGATATTGTTGTTGAAAGTTGTGACTCGCCTCAATCTAAGCTGGATACATCTATTGACAGGAACGATTTTCCAGTTGAAGAAATTCCAATTAATGGACAAGAAGAACGGTCTTGTGGGCATGATTCATTGTCTACCTCTATTGCTACTGATGATGTTGCTACACCAAATATCAGTGGATTAAATGTAAATGTAAATGGAAACGGAGTTCGTGATTTATTGGTAAATGCTTCTTCCAGAGATTATGCTGATGCAGTTCCAGGGAACTTTAGACAGGACAGTTTTGATTCTTCCAATGAATTCCAGACAGACAAGGATATACCAATAGCTACTGATATTAAATGTACTAGTTCTGGTTTATACAATTCTCTGACAAATGGGAGCCGTCTTTCCGTTTCAGACTTTGAAAAAGATAAAGGCTGGATATGGACGCCGTTCACAGAAATTCGACGTGAATACATGGAAGACCTCCGGAGTGGATATTTGCCAAAACTTGATTCCTCTAGCAGCTATGGTACTGGATCAGTGGCTCAGAGAATGATCACTGATGAGGGTTCGAGGCTGCACATTCCTCTTGGTACTGATGACTATATAGTGTCTGACTTTGAAGACGAATACTCGAGCATAATAGCATGTGCGCTGACCTTACTGAAGGATGTCGAAACATCATCGGAAGATATTGTGGAGGATGCCCGAAGAGAAAAAGGACTGGATTCTAGAAGTCAGAGTTCTCAGAATTTGACACAATCATTCTCTTTCCCTGCTCCACATTGGTTTTCATTTGGTTCCTCTGATGGGATTCGTTCTCCACCTTCCGAATCATATGAAGATTCACATTCTTCGAGTTTTGATGGTTTGGATTTGTTGGATAAATTGGTTTCCTATGGTGCTAGCCACCCAGAGGTCTCTATGGGCTTGGGTAAACATCTAGGAAAGCGCAAGTACTCTGTTGTGTGTCTGTATGCTAGCCAGTTCCGCCAGCTGCGGGATCGCTGTTGTCCTTCTGAAGTTGGCTATATTGCTTCCCTCAGCCGGTGTAAGAATTGGGACGCCAAAGGTGGAAAGAGTAAATCTTTCTTTGCAAAAACACTTGATGACCGATTTATCATAAAGGAAATTAAGAGGACTGAGTTTGATTCATTCATGAAGTTTGCTCCTAACTACTTCGAGTACATGGATCAGTGCTACGAGTTAGGAAACCAGACCTGTCTTGCTAAAATTCTCGGCATTTATCAGGTCACAGTTTGTCCTGGCACTTGCATTTGGAAACAGTGTACTAGCCTAACTATTTCTGTATGTGACCAATTCTTACTCTTTAACGTTTGTGCAGGTTGTCATGCGAGTAGCGAAGAATGGGAAAGAGACTAAACATGATCTACTGGTGATGGAGAACCTTTCATTTGGTCGACAAATTGCTAGACAATACGATCTTAAAGGCGCTCTGCATGCTCGATTGACCACTTCTGAGAGTGGTCCAGGGGATGTTTTGTTGGACCAGAATTTCGTCAATGACATGAATGTTTCGCCTCTTTATGTTAGCAGGAAATCAAAGCGAAATCTGCAGCGAGCTGTATATAATGATACTAATTTCCTCAATGTGAGTTGGTTCAAGCTCTCTCGCTTCCATCTACGGCATTTTATTTGGTTCTTTTTCTTGTAGGGTTGTTTTCCTTTAAAACTATAGAACACGTCGCATATTGCTGACTACGTGACATTTAATATCTTTTGCAGTCGATCCACGTGATGGATTATTCTCTACTTGTGGGAGTGGATACTCAACGTCGTGAACTGGTTTGTGGCATCATCGACTATCTCAGACAGTATACTTGGGACAAGCAGCTCGAGAATTGGGTCAAATCCTCCCTTGTCGTCCCTAAGAACCAGTTACCAACTATAGTCTCTCCCAAAGAATACAAAAAGAGATTCAGGAAGTTTATAGATACCCACTTTTTGAGTGTTCCGGATCGTTGGTGTTCTCAAAGATCTTCCAATCCCTGCAAACTTTGCGGTCCAGTCGCAAGAGATGATTCATTACATTCTGAGTCCCCGTGAGATTGTTTCCTTGATATCCTCGCACCACGGTAAACAAAATGGCTTCGCCGCCTAGTTCTGCTACTATAAGTTTGAAGGCAACTTATAATATTGATGGTATAGTTGTAGCTACAGTATGTCATCTTGCCTCTACTATTATTTTTCTCTACAAAGTTCAGAGGGTAGTTTGTATTTATAGGTTTATATTATACTTGGGTTGCACATATATTTTTTGAATGTGTATTACCATTTTGAGTAAATGTACAAATGGCTGTGGAAAACTCAGTGTTTCTGTTAATTATTTGGAATGAAAGGATTTGTATATTGAGTTATTCCACGGATGATGTATTGGATATTGGTAACAAAATTGCTTGAAATATCACTGTACTTTTTCAGAATCTTTTCAAGCTGTTTGTATAAGGTGTTGGTCATGCGTAGCGGAACACGCAGTAGCTCTCACATAGGGGTGGTGTATTTGTATAGATTCGGGTGACAGGATAAGTAGCAGTACCAAATACGTTGTACTTTTATGTAAACTATGTACGAATAACCGTTGATTCTGCTTGCATGTTGCTTAGGAAACACAAGAGTGTAGATAATCAGATGCATACCTGCTAATAGTCCTTGAAAACAGTGCATCGATCGTCTCGTGCGAGTCTCGCGCTAGGGACCTGTTTGTTTGCACGTCGTAGCGACTGGAAAGCTATGTGTAAAGTTTGATGGTTGAAGGTGATATGAAGGGTTGAGTAAAAATGGCTACAATGTGGAGTTTAAGGTTATTGTGATGGC
The DNA here is from genome assembly GCA_948329865.1 of Linaria vulgaris. Lineage (NCBI taxonomy): Eukaryota > Viridiplantae > Streptophyta > Magnoliopsida > Lamiales > Plantaginaceae > Linaria > Linaria vulgaris. The sequence continues at coordinate 3,843,595 of OX415249.1, read as the reverse complement.
AAAGGTTTCTTGGTCAGAGTCCTAGTCTACTTTGCTGCACGGGTTTCTTGATGCTTAATTACTTTTGAACTGAAGGCTGCTCTGTTTATACCTGTTTTTTTTTTTTTAATGAATGACAAATTGTGTTCTGTAAGTTTTTTCAATTTTTATATTAAGCTGTTATATTAAAAATATTAATATATAACCAATATATAAATTGGAGATTAGACAATTTCTTAGTGTCAACCATTAATCTATAATTACGGAAGAAAAAAGAAAATGAATGAGTTTTTTTTTTTTTTTTGATAAAAAATCTTATTTAGTCATAAATTATCCAATTTTCTAAATTTACTTTACAATAGTGGTGTATAATATTTACTCCACCCATATCCTCATCGATATGATGAAATGTTTAAGCTGTATCTGATTCTTTTTTATTAATCATTATTTTACTGTTCTTCAATATACGTGGTGTGTTCGATACGTATTGAACTATTTATACGAAGTGTATCTACATATCTGAGTATTCGTTACATATTCAGCCAAAGGAGTCGTTGATAGAACTTTGATAGAAGCAAATTCATGCCACTAGGACAATGGATTTGGAGTCAAAAACACGAGAAAAGGTTCATCAAAAAAGAAGGAATAGTTAGCAGGGGGAAACTGCATAAAACCTCCATATGGTTTTAAAATTCTACGCCTTGTGGTTTAAAAACTGCACAAAACCTCCTAGTAATTTCAAAATTCTTAGATAAAATCTCCTCCGTTAAATTTCAACTAACTTCGTTAACTTTTTCATCAATGTTTAAATTACCCTTACTTTATTTACCATAAATATATATTTTATATTTTACAAATATATTTATATTTGTAAAATATTTTTTTTGCAAAAAAAATAAAAAGTTAGATTTTTTAATTATGTAAAATTGCTAAAAGAAATACAATTTTATAAAAAACAAATTAAAAATAAGAATTTCGTGCATGGTTTTTCAAACCATAAGAAGGTTTCGTGCAGGTTTTCAAATCACATGGGAGTTTTGTGCTAAACATTTTAAAGGGTATAAACGACTTTTTATAATTAAAAAAATACTCAAAAATTAGGTCCATTCTCGTATAGAGCGAGTGTACATTACTCTCTAACGGAGTTGGACGGAAAGGAAATTTCGTGCAGAGTTTATGAAACAACAAGGGGGTTTTGTTCAAGGTTTTTGAAACCACAAGTAGGTTCTGTGTAGATTTTAAAACACAAGTGGATTTCGTGCAAGATTTCGAAACTACAGGAAGGTTTTATGCATTTTCCCAGTTTAGCGGAGATATAAGAACAGAGCTATGACTTATTCTTTTGTTTGTGTCATTATATATTTCTTTGTGCAAAACAATGAAACGTTAGCTCATTTCTGTACATCATCATCACTGTCAAACACTGATTGTTCTTGGTGCAAATACGGCCAATAAAAAAGAGTCCAAGCTCTATAAAGAGTCAACTATACATCATGTTTTCTCTAATGCCAAAAATATATATGAAATCAAAATAATTCAACTCTCCCTCCCCTCCTTGCTTCCTCGCCTTCCTGCCAACGATACGACGCGCCTTTTAGAGTAAATCTCGTTAAGCTCCTAATATAAACTGTGTTTCTCATTTTACGTCCTAACGTTTAAAAGTTAGAAATGTTACCTCCCCTCCCCCTTCCCCCAAGGTATTGATAATTATGCCCTGGACTATTGATCAGCGGTTCATTTTGGATATGTGTCCATATTATTGTTCGTGAGATCTAGTCAAGGGGTATTCAACGTAAGCAAGGGGGTAAATTGTTAACGGGACAAAGTGAGAACGGTGGGAATAGATTTAAATAAACTATCCCATTTGTCATAATATATTCTGCTTATTTGTATCACTATGCAAGTTTCAGCAGGTAAGGTTAGAATATTACCCACAACATATGTGCTCCAACGACTTCCACTGTTTTATATGTTGTAATCATTATGCAATTGAATTAGATATTTAGGAATTGCGGCTCATGTGGATTATAAATTATTAAAGTCAATGTTTATATATATATATAACCATAGATAGCATGATCATAAACTTTCTGTATCATGTGCAGTGTTTAAATAACTCTTTTATTGTACTTGCAGATCATGTGAATTATTGAAGCCAAGTTTAAAATATGATACTTAACTATTAACATATATAGACATCATAATCATTCTTCCATTCTGAATCATACTTTGTAAGTTTCTGATTAGCCTTTAGCACTCATTATTAGAGTGATGGATCAAAGTTCTTTCTTCTCCATACTTTTATTTTTATTATTCATCTTCAACTTTATTACAACAACATCATGCTCAGAAATATCAAACTCCACATCAGATCAAGATTCACTTTTTGCATTCAGAGCTAAAATCACCTCAGACCCTTTGCAGATCTTGTCCAAAAACTGGACCACAAACACCTCAATTTGCAACTGGATCGGTGTTCATTGCAGCAACACAAATCCTCATAGAGTAACATCCTTAAACTTTTCGAACTTCGGATTTGAAGGAACTCTTGATCCAAATCTTGGCAACTTAACAGTCCTCACTTCATTAGATCTCAGCTCCAACAACTTCACAGGGATCATACCTTATGAACTCTCCCGTTTGCGCCAGTTGAGAGTTATAAATGTGGGATTCAACTCCTTTACTGGTGAAATACCGTCATGGTTAGGGACGTTGCATGAGCTCGAACGCGTTCATCTGAACAATAACAACTTCTCTGGAAGCATTCCGCCTTTGATAGGTGAGAGCTCAAAGCTAAAGATATTAGATTTGCAGCACAATCTTCTTGGCGGGAAACTTCCAGCAGAGATCGGAAATCTTTCGTCCTTGCAGTTGTTAGACCTGTCGAATAACCAGATAACAGGTTCTATACCGTGGTCTATCTTCAACATGTCTTCCATTGAAGAAATTGATCTTATTTATAACAATCTGTTGGGTAGTCTCCCAGACGACATGTGCGATAATCTCCAGAAACTCAATGGACTATACATCTCCTGGAATCAACTCGATGGGAGGGTTCCGTCCAATATCTACAAGTGCAGCGAGCTTCAGGTTTTGTCTATGTCGTTTAATTATTTCAGTGGAAGCATACCAAGTGCATTTGGCAGGTTGACGAAGCTTCGTGAGTTGTATATAGGGAATAACGACTTTCATGGTATGTGTCTGTTTCCTCTTTTTAAATAAGCTGAGATTAATGAACAAAAAAGATGTGAGTGTTCCGACGTTTTCTTGTCAGGAGTCATGTTAATGCTGTGTCTTCCTATTACCATTACTGTATCATCTACCTGAAACATTACGACAAAAATACTCCTATATGATTAGAAAAAGAGGCGAGAAACTCCTTCATTAGGCCACATTGTGTGCCTATATCGTACAAAACAGAGGAACCCCAAAATATTATTTGAAAGGAAGTCGTGATTATGCAACCATGTTATTTTATAACTATGTCCAACAGGAAGAAGATGGCTCAAATGACGATCTTTGCTGAACATGGTACCTTTTTTCCAGGAGAAATTCCATTGGAGTTTCAGAATCTCTCCCATTTAGAGATACTGGGCATCAGAGGAGGTTCTCTAACTGGTCAGATACCATCGTTTATATTCAACATGTCGACTTTGAGACAAATCGTTTTCTTCAACAACAGTCTATCTGGAAGTCTTCCAGATGGAGTGTACAATAATCTTCCGAACCTTCAAGTTTTAGATCTTTCTTCCAATCAGCTAACTGGCAGAATCCTGGAAAAACTAGTAGAATGCAGAAGTCTTTTTGCAATATCAGTGTCGGATAACCAGTTCACAGGTGGCATCCCAAAGGATTTTGGGAATTTGACAAGATTGACGCACCTCTTTCTAAAAGACAACAAATTCACAGGTATTCCATATGGCTTCTAAGAACTCGTGTTTTTTGAAATATTCAATGCGGTAACATGAAAGTCCTTACATGTTAGCAGGTGAGTTACCATCTGAGCTTGGCAATCTTAATCTTCTGGAAGTTACCGTTGCTGGCAACAGCTTATCAGGCCCCATCCCCCCTTCCATCTTCAACATATCGACACTGAATAGGCTGGAACTTTCAGCCAATCAGTTTACCGGAGAACTTCCTTCAACCATGGGGCTTTCACTTCCAAATCTTACGGAGCTTTATATGTACGGCAACAAACTCAGTGGAGTAATTCCAAGTTCCATAGCCAATGCTTCAAAGCTTACGATGTTAGAAATGAGCTACAACTCTTTTTCAGGCTCAATACCGGACCTCGGTAACTTAAGACTCTTGCGGGCCCTTTCGCTTATGTGGAATAAGTTAACTGGGAATCTAAGTTTTTTGGATTCTTTAACAAATTGCCGAAATTTGGAGTATGTAGAATTGTCACAAAATCAGCTAGATGGTAAGCTCCCAGCTTCAATTGGAAATTTCTCTAGTTCTCTACAGGTCTTCAGAGCATCTAGTTGTAGAATTAGAGGGCCTATTCCGGTTGAGATTGGAAAGTTGGTCAATCTGCGGGATTTATATGTCAACAATAATATGTTGACAGGACAAATCCCAAAAACAGTAGGGGATCTAAGGAAACTCGTACGTATCTATCTTGAGCATAATAAGCTCGAAGGATACATTCCCAATGATCTTTGCCAACTAGTACGTTTGGGGGAATTACACTTGAGTAACAATATGCTCCGTGGATCAATTCCTGCATGCTTTGATGAACTCAAATCATTGAGAGGCCTTCACTTAGACACCAACACTTTAGAATCTTACATACCCTCGAGTTTATGGACACTCGATGGCCTCTTGAACCTAAATTTGTCCTCAAACATGTTAAATGGCTCTCTTTCATCTGATGTTAGGAACTTACAAGTTATCACACAACTCGACTTATCACGGAATCAGTTCTCAGGTGATGTCCCCAGTTCTATTGATGCTGCACAGTCACTTATTTATTTATCTTTGGCGCACAACACGTTTCAAGGATCTATTCCTCAGTCTCTTGGGAACCTGAAAGGCCTGGAAACCTTGGATCTTTCATTTAATAACTTTTCTGGAGTTATACCAAAGTCTTTAGAGGGGCTCAACTATCTGCAAAACTTTAATGTGTCCTACAACAAACTTGAAGGACCAATTCCCACAGGAGGAAATTTTTCCAACTTCACAGCACAATCGTTTCTCAAGAATCTTGGTCTTTGTGGGGCACCCAGTCTGCAAGTTTCACCATGTGACAAAGCAAGTTCGAGACGTGTTCTCTCAGTCTGGAAATATATTGTACCCTCTTGTGTGGCAGCTGTCATTGTGGTATCTGCATTTCTTCTGCTAGTGGTAAGACGGAAACCGAATCCAGAGGTACACAACATTGAAGTTTCCTCGAGAGGATGCTCTTATTTAGAACTTTCACGGGCAACAGAAAACTTTAGCGACAGCAACGCACTTGGAAATGGAAGTTTCGGTTCAGTATTCAAAGGAACATTATCCGATGGATTGACTGTTGCAGTCAAAGTCTTCAACATGCAATTAGACAAAGTGAACAAGAGTTTTAATACCGAAGTGGAAGTGCTAAGAAACATTCGCCACAGGAACTTAGTTAAAACCATTGGTTGTTGTTGTAATGAAGATTTCAAAGCTTTGGTCTTGGAGTACATGCCGAATGGGAGCCTAGAGATGTGGTTACACTCAAACAAACATCACTTGGATATGTTTCAAAGACTGGACATAGCAAAAGATGTTGCCTTAGCCATAGAATATCTTCACTTTGGCCAAACTTTTCCTATTGTTCATTGTGATTTGAAGCCGAGTAATGTCCTGTTAGATGAAGATATGACTGCTCGTGTCAGTGATTTTGGTATTTCCAAACTCTTTGACAAAGGCGAGTTCATGGCTCAAACAAGAACTCTTGCAACAATTGGTTATATGGCCCCAGGTAATATTCTCACCTAAAAAAAGAACAGCTTTTCACACTCTTAGTTCAAGCTAAGTTATTTATTTAAACACACTTGTTTTACTCGACTAACTCTGATATTGTAGAATATGGAACTCAGGGGATAGTATCCACCAGCGGTGATGTTTACAGCTTCGGTATAATGCTTCTTGAAATAATTACGAGCAAAAGGCCAACGGATGAAATGTTCAACGAGGAAACAGACTTGATTAGTTGGGTGAGCCAGTCTTTACAGAAAAATATGATTGTTGAAGTTGTGGACAGCAACTTGCTTGGCAGAGAAGATGATGATTTTGGCGTGAAGGAACAATGTGTGTCGTTGATTCTAGTTTTGGCCATGGAATGTTTTGCAGTATCTTCCTCGGACAGAATTAACATGAGGGAAATTGTTTCAGAGCTAGAAAAGATCAGATCTAAGTTCCTAGGTCTCGTACCAAAACAAGGTAAAAAAGAATTGAGAAAGCAGCCCTACACCGCCCCTGCCGTGATGAAGGATTCATCGAAAAGTTGAGGATAAGTAATCTTTTTTAGAAATCGAATGGGTTCAGTTCAGATTCTTATACAAACAAGCGGAAGGAAAATAAAAAAAAGTTTATATTTTACGTATGTATGGCGAAGCACGAGTATTTCTTAAGAATTGCAATTTTGTCTTGCTTATCTGGTGCAAACTAATTGAAATTTCCTCTTTTATATGCTCAAGTTTATGGCATATGAATCATATCTTCAATAACTACATTTTGGAAAAAAGTGACCAAATTATGAGGCTAACAGTATTCACGCATTACTCCAAAGATCAAGAGACAAAATGCCATGACTACAATTCCAGTAAGTACAAAAACAAATCTAAGAATTATTAACATATGACATTGTCACAAATTCACCACTATAACTTGCACTGAAACACGAGAAAGAAGCAAAAAAAAAAAAAAAAACGAAACTAACGGACATATGTCGAGCTCGATTCTGAGGAGCTTTGTATTTCAGCCAAGGCCACCAGCTTCATGATCTCAACTCATATAAACAAACGCAATACAAAGCACGCATGGAGAAGTATTGGCACCATGTAACTAAAACTGAATATCAGCTGAAAGTGGCAATCAGGTCAATACCTATATCACCAAAATGAAGACGAACATGTCTAATTAATAGAATTTCATGCTTTCCTCAAATGTCCATTTCACCCAACAAATGCTTTATGGCATCCTCCACAAAAAATTCAAGGAACAGATGACGGCTTTTCCCAATTTACAAAGATATGCACCGTCTTCAAAAAAAAGGGAAAAGAAAGAGGCATAAAATTAAAGGGCTAGATTGTTTATTTTGCTTGTTATCCGATTACAATTTTTTCCTAGAGGCCTCTATCCCATTCTGTTCACTCATCTTATAACTGAAATGCTTTTGGTAACTCAATATTACACTGTAAATCAATCATGAGGGGCGAAAAAACACGAGATGGAGCTTCTTAACTATACGAACCTATACGAACAGCATAGAGCGTAAAAAGTTTCCATGCATCAAAACATACATCTATTTCTCAAATCCTTCTTAATTACGTCTTTAAATTGATTCAAACAAATAACACGGGTTAGAGGACACTAAAGCAAGAACTCCCAAGAGATAGCAAAATGTGCGAACGTACACAGTTGAACTACTAACCGTAGTTACTGTTCATCAAAATTAAGCTAAAACCAGAAGCATAACAACCAAGAAAGAACTAATCTTACAAAACCAATACTACACAAAGATTCTCACAATTCCCTGGCCTGCTCATTGCAGAACGTCAGAACCTAACAGAAGGCATTAGCACCACATTTTGCAACCATCAAGAAAACACATCAACAGAGTACTTTTTGTTGTAAAATATGGAAGAAAAACACTAAATAAATAAAATATCTTGAGCTGTGCAAAAAGCACTGTCCTTAAGGATTTATATGATAATCCCCAAGATTGAACAGATCTTCTAAAATAATTATTTATTATTTAGGAGCTCTGAATAACATGCATGTTTCCAACTAGTCCTCTTTTAAACCTTAGTGAGATCAAACCTCAAACTGAAATCAGAGTATAACTTTTCTTGAAACTTTATTTCTGCCTAAACAACCTTAAAGTCCTTAAACCGAACTGACCGAAAGAGTCTATACTGTAAAACATCTACAAACTCCCACAGAAGATGAATTTCCTTAACTGATGTGTCATCCATATGAGCGACCAACTCATAAAACCTTTTGGATGATACTTCTTTAATTAGTGGATTCAATATAGAGTTTATGTTGATGCGCTTTACAGACGACTGTTTACTCTGAACTCTTTATTCAACAACTAGGAATATAATGTCTAGTGTAATTTGACATTATAAATATCCTATTGTTAGAATGTATAACTACCGATTATTGTCACAAAATAACTTTTGTGGTACGTTTGAATGCTATCCACTTCACGCAGCCCCGTGACAAAAGTATACAATCATACTTTTATAATTGGACGCCTTACAACACACTATGGACACCGTTATCATGAAAGGATTTACCATACGAGACGGTTAAGTATTCTTTCTAAAATGACTTTCATGACAAGCAGATGAACATAGCCTGATGTAAAACCATACTTTTAGGCATCCACCGAAATAAGTACTATAAGACTCATTTTGGCTTCTTACTAATAAGTCTTTTCTGAGTTACTCAAATATCTGACCAACATTTATTATAATTCTAGCATACTTAAGAATCTCCATTGCTAAGGCATATGGAAATTTATTATTAATTACCTTTTGCTCAAGAACAGCTTTTAGGACATTAATTAAATTGTACTAGTCTCTTATAAGAAAGAGTATCAAAACCAATGCAATTACATTATAGTTTTACTCCCACCTACCTTATGATATTTACTAAATTCATCTCAAAATTAATTGAGATAATTACTTGATAAACTTGAAATACCATTCATAACTTTACTAACCTCAAATTGATTTCTTAAGCTTGAAAACCATAATCTTTCTATCTTTAGATATAATGAATTTGGTTGTCCTTTATAGACCGTCTCATCAATGTTGTCATCGAGAAAACACTATTTATATCCATCGATAATGATTTCACGAGATGAGTTCTCTAAACTTGCATGCCATAATCCATGCATCTTTTGACACGAGGTTTTCTGGATGCACTATATATATTGTCTCACAATGTTGCTATTAAGACACAATAATCATATCCATCTCATAAAATTCATAGTATATCTTTAATGTTATAAGTTCTTGAGATGCTGAAGTTTGTTCTTTTGAAATTACTTTCTATACATGAGTTTCCTTGACATTGTCTTAACTTGCATGGTATTGAATAGAATGACAAAGAAGTAAAAACATATTCAATACATCCATAAGAATACAAACATATTCCTCCTGAAAGACAATGTCTTTAACTTTATCTCCCCCCGCAAACGCAGCATCCTAAAAGAACCAAACATTTCTTTCATCTTAAAAGTTAACTTTAATGTGGGATTTAAAACTTTTAACTTAGACCTCTTTAAAATACTCGACTTACCGTTATTGAATTCAAATTATGTTCTTAAAGTCACTAAGACTTTACTTTTAATTGGATATTCTCAAAATATATAAGTACTTTAGTAAATATTCTATAGTGCAAGCTGCAATGTCAAGTACTTCCATCTAGAGTAATTTTAATCGGCTTATTTCATCTTTGAGTGACATCATTACTATGGATTTAACCCTTTATGATGTACTTTAAGACGACACTACCTTTCTCTATAGGAATTTAACAAACGATATTGGGTGAAGTTCACTTGAAACATTAAGTATACCAAATAAATTAATATCTTGAATGAACATAATGTTTTGATCCTTAAGTTGAGTAAATTCTCAACCTTAAATTTATGATTTTGAACACACCCAATGTTTGAAAATTATAGTAATATGAGTTTTTATTCTCCTTTAGGAGGTATGACCTGATCTCATATACCATTACTCGACTGAATTTTCACAGATCAATATACCTTTTGTACCTTAAGTACTATAGTAAAAGATTTATGAGGCAATTATATAATTTTAAAAAATTAGTTTTCACAACTGTAGAAAGAACTTCGAGAACTTTAAAGCCAGAACCTTTTACAAAAACGAAATTTTCTTTAGTAACTTGATAAATCAAGAAATGTCTTAATTTATTCAAAAATAATGATTTTCTCCCAAAAGACGAAATAGAAAGACTTTACCAAAATAAATCTTGAAAAATAGTTCTTTTATAGTAAACTAAATTTCTTTACTGCCTCAACTTGAACTTATTGTTATCACGCAAATAGGTGTATCTTTCAACATCATTTGACTTTAGACATTTTAAAAATCATTTCATAGACATAGTGATGTAAGATACTACGACTTGATCTATCCATCACATGGGTCTATGTAGCCAAAACTAATTTAATCTGTGGAATTTACAAATTAAGAAGTACACCATTTAGCACGCCTAACATGACAATTAATACATTGCTTCTCCTTAAGATTAAGACTCAAATGAGAAACAACTTTTTCTTTTCCAATTTAATTGGTTGCTTTTGTTGTTTTTTCTGAGTTGCTAAATTTGCAGCTTTTGTAAGATTGCATTTTGCTTTGTCCTTAGGTATTAAGGTAATACGAGATATTTCGGGATGTACTCCCTAATATCATCAGTTCCTCATACATATTTAAAAATTAAAACTGTCAAGAATGTACATATTTTAGACTTATCATTCTAGACAACTTTATTTTTTTATATCCTTAAGGAACTTAACTTTAATATATATATATATATTTTAAATAATCCCCCTAAAAGTTACTAAGTTTGTCTTTTTCATGACCATCCTATACATGCGTTTAATATTTTCTGCCACAATTTTATATTACCCTTGTTACAAAGGTAAATTGTATCCTTAACGCAATATGGAGATTCATGATAAAAATGGAAGTGCTTTAACAACGAAACATAATTTATGTTGGTAGTTATGTTGGTAATTATAAGTAGCATGTGCTACAACGAAATAAATCTTATACATGCTCACATTAACCTTGAAGCAAAATCAAATTCAAATGTTGGTAATTCTCATCTCAAGATACCGGAACTCCATTAATATTTTATCTTTGACCAAATGTTAACTTGTAAGTGTTATCTTGAAGCAGTAATTAAACTTTGATAATAAATGTCGAACATAACTCTACATTTTGCCGATGTTATGTTCACATGCAAAATCGCGTAATTATCACAAGTTTAATTCTGCAAGTATGCATGCAATTCTCTGATAAACACCGATCTTCCTTTTGGTCGATGGACATTCACATAAGATACATGCACATTACCATTTATATTTTCAGATAAATTAATTTCCACAGGAGAGCTCACTTTTGCAAGATGTTGCTTCAATTAACATATCTAAAAATATATAACTTTTCCAATATTAAAATTCAAGATTGCAATAGAAAATTTGGGCTCCTTTAAAAGGTTATCTTTTTTTATTGACAAATCAGTGGTCAAGGTTTTGACCTTTGACCGAGTCAAGACGGGACAGGTCAAACGAGACCTGGATCCTATTCCAGTTTCTTGACCCATGCCCAGATTTTTTTATCTTTTGCTTTAATTTTATTAAAGACTAAAACTTTAATTCTTTAACTTTAGTTATAGTTGGGCCATATAATTTTATTAAACTTTAAGGCCAATTTAGAATTAGAATTTTCTAGGACTATTTTGTAGTAATTAGAAACTCATCTACAATATATGATGAGCTTGGGAAATACTCATCATTATCATGCTTTTACACTTGTTTAATTGATTATTCTTGATAGTTTTGTGGTATTTTTATGTTTGTTTTCATGTTTAGTAGGTTGAAATATGATTTGTCAATCAAGAACCGAAACTTCAAAAATTCACCGACACCTGTGTAGATTGAGTTATGTTTGGTTCTTTATATCACTGGAAAGCCACAGATGTCTAGTTTCCAACGCAACAAGAGGTTTGTGATTCCGACATCTGTAGAGAAAGTTATGACCAAAACGGTGAAGTTGCGCAAAGCTGAAATGTACATACGCAACTCGCGCGCTCGATGACCGTCAGATCAAAATGGCTAATAAATGGTCTATATTCAGTCTTACAAGCTTCCAAATGGAAGACTCTAGAGTGTCATGACTTTTGTGATCAATAATTCATCAATTAGATGACTTTTGTGATCAATAATTCATCAATTATATAACAACTTTGGACCATTGGATCAAAACGAGATGAACGGTCGAGATGTCGTCTTATGCTTTTGCTTCAACTATAAATAGACCTCATATTTTCTATATTTCAACACACCAATCTTCTTCATTCTCTCTTCACTTAGTAGTCTTTCTATAGTAGTAGTATTCACTAGTAGTTTGTAATTTGGAGGAGTAATTCAGAGTTTGTACGGGGGAGTCCATCGGAGGCTTTACGGATGTAAAAATCTGTAACGATCTCTAAACTCTCTTTACTTTATGATGTTATAATTGATTTATAGTCTTGTTCTATATTCCATTATGTGCTAAATTTACCTTGCTGGGATAGTGACGTAGCCTAATTACGATGATCTATCCTTTAATTAAAACGTATTGTTACGATGTCAAAATAGTTGGTGTATTTATTTGTGAATATAATGCTTCTAAAATTCTGGCCAACTTTTGGATGAACTAAGGATCAAATTGAAACCGAGAGGAGATTTTCGTGAAATAGCTTTGAAGTAATTACCTTGAATTCTCAATAGAATAGAAATATATCTATCGTTTTCACGTGGTTGATAAAATCACCACCGAACATACATGTGCACATCTTCGTAACTAGACTCATTTTCTAGTTGTAAAGCTGTAGAATTTATGTATAACTTGAGAAAGAGTACATAAAGCATAAATGGTGATAACCAAACAATAATTTTGAACATGAAACTCATAATAATATGCACAATTAAAAGTTAGATCAGACTAATGACGGTGAAATCATGATTCCCAGCTCTTCTCTCATTGTCTACTCTTATTTATTGAAATACCCTTGTTATTCTATTGTCTCAACGCCATACTTTGCTAAAAGTTTTTACTGTAGTTAGTAAATTGTTAATCTTTTCGCTTGAACAATCTGAAATCCGATTTCTCAAATAAAACTAGAGTTAATCAATTTTGGTAATTAATTATTTATTCCTCGTGGGATCGAGAACCCTATCTATCACTTTATTACTTGTTACGATTTCGTGCACTTGCGAATTTAACCACAACAATATACTATTGATAATTTGCAATTTTGTAGGAGAAAAAGAATGGAATTGCAATATATCTAGACTTGATTCCAATTCTAGAAAAGATATAGGCTGAAATTGCAATTGGCAGGGGCCATTTTGCAATTTAAAGGGAATTTACGGACTGGAATTGCAGCTTAATTATTTATTAAGGAATGCTATGCAATTTTATTGTCTTCTGCGTTCTTCTTCAGTAACTTGGACTCACAACGGCGCCCCAAAAATTGCAACAACGGAGTCGCCGCTGCCGTTCCACCGCACGTCGTCTTTCTTCACTCTCTCAGCGTAGCCCTTCGCCGCCGAGCAACGATGTTCCTCTTTCTCCGGCATATTTCGGTTTTTTTTTTAGACCTTGAAGCAGCAGCAATGGCCGCCGCCTGAAAGTAATGATTATGTGGAAGGTGGGTAACAAACGTGATATGATAAAGGGGAAGAAAGAGAAAATCTGCTAATAGAGAGAGAGAGAGAGAGAGAGAGAGAGAGAGAGAGAGAGAGAGAGAGAGAGAGAGAGAGAGAGAGAGAGAGAGAGAGAGAGAGAGAGAGAAAGAGAGAGAGAGAGAGAGCAGATAAGAGGGAGAAGAGAGTTGTAGATAATTTTTCTTTTGATTAATTTCTGAATAATGAAAACAAGGCATGATACTGGCGTGATATACTTGCCATGATCTCAGCTGCTGACATCACCAAGATTCCTTCAGAATCGTGCCTAATATTGAAAGTACAAGGACGCTTCTATCACATACTAACAACTAAGAGTAAAATAGTAAATGACTCAACATGACAATAATGCAAATAATGTAAAATTGACTCTAAACCCCAAAAGACAATAGTGCAAATACTGTAAAATTGACTCTTAACCCCAAAAGGACAATAGTGCAAATAATGTAAAATTGACTCTAAAATCAAAACGCCAGCCTTCCTTCTCAAAACGACTAGCCAATTCCATCCAATTCGATCCACGATCAACGCTAAAAATCCAATCTTTGCCTCCAAAATCCAACCTTTCTTCCCCAAATCCTGACATTACCCTCCCCTTAACCGAGCTTGCCCTCAAGTGAGGAGACGTGGGTGGTTTTGTTTAATCCAATCAAAATCCTCCCATGTCGCCTCCGTCTCTAGCAAATTTCCCCACCGGAGCAACCACTGGGAATGGGCAGCGTTGTTCCTTTTGATAATTCGGCGAGCAAGCACCTCAGTGGGTTTTGTAGAGCGTCTCCCCTCCTCATCCATAGCTGGGAATTCACTGGAAACTGAGGCGTCTGTCCCCACGTGCCACTTAAGCACGGAGACGTGGAACACCGGATGCACATGCGCCGTCGCGGGTAACTTCAAACGGTAAGCTACTGCCCCTATACGCTTGGAAATTTGAAATGGGCCTCCGAATTTAGGGTTTAGTTTCCAGCAGATATCCTTGCGTAGGGTTAATTGCCTGTATGGTTTAAGTTTCACAAATACCCAATCCCTCACTGCAAACTCTCTCTCTGTACGATGTTTATCTTCCTGTACTTTCATACGGTTTTGTGCATGTGCTAGTTGCTGCTTGATGTTATTGAGATTCAGCTGCCTCTCAGCTAGTAATTCTGCTACCCCAATCACCTTAGCTGTCTGTTAGGCCTCCACCCCTAATTGGCTTGCTTTGTAACCATAAATGATTTCAAATGGGGTTCTTCCCACAGCTGAGTGGTAATTGGTGTTGTACCACCACTCAGCAAGTGATAACCACTTGGCCCAACCCTTAGGGTTTCCCCCAACCATACACCTGAGATATGTCTCTAGACATTGATTCACCCTCTCAGTCTGCCCATCAGAGTGAGGGTGATAAGCAGTGCTGAGGTACTGTTCCACTCCCATGACTTTCAACAATTTCCTCCAAAAGGTACTGACAAAGATTTTGTCTCTGTCAGTAACTATACTCTGTGGTAGACCATGGAGTTTAGGCACAGAATCCATAAAAACCTCAGCTAAGCTAGCTGCACTATAGGGGTGAGACAGAGGTATGAAATGAGCATACTTGGAGAACCTGTCTACAATCACCCAAATAGTGTCCCTCCCCTTAGATTTAGGAAGCTGCTCAATGAAATCCATGGATATATGTTGCCAAGACTGCTCAGGGATACTGAGTGGCTGCAACAACCCTGGATATTTCACTGTTTCATGTTTGCAAGTCTGACAGATTGCACATTTCTCCACCCATTCCTTAACATGCCCCTTAAGCCCAGGCCATAGAAACACAGCTTGTACCCTTTTAAAAGTACCCATCACCCCTGAGTGGCCTCCCACACTACTCCCATGCATCAATTCAATCACCTTCTCCCTCAATATTACCTTCCTTCCCACATATAATCTACCCTTGTACCTTAGTAATTGATGTTCATAACTACAATATGACACATCCCAGGGATTTAGGAGACACTGAGCAATAGCTTCCTGGGCCCACTCATCCCCTTCATAACTAAGGTGTAGCTCCTTCATCCATTCTGGTTGGAGTACACTGATAGTTGACAGCTGAGCTTCTGCTTCTCCTCTCCTGGACAAGGCATCAGCATCCTTGTTCTCTTTTCCCTTCTTGTATTCAATTCTGTAAGTATACCCCAACAACCTGGTCATATACTTTTGTTGCAAGGGGTTGAGATCTTCTGCTCCAGCAAATATTTCAAGCTCTGTTGATCAATCCTGATCACAAATTCATCATGCAACACGTAAGACCTCCACTTCTCTATGGCCATCAGAATGGCCAGAAACTCCTTCTCATACACTGATAACCCCAAATTCTTGGGACCTAGAGCCTTGCTTAAGTAAGCTAAGAGGTGCCCTTCCTGATTTAACACTGCCCCCAAGCCTGAATAACAAGCATCTGTTTCCACCACAAATTTCTTTGAAAAGTCAGGCAACTGAAGCACTGGAGCAGTGGTCATTGCCTCCTTCAACTTCTCAAAAGCCTCCTGGGCTGCTTCACTCCACTGGAACCTTCCCTTCTTTGTCAATTCAGTGAGTGGTTTGGCTATGGTGCCAAAATGCCTCACAAACTTCCTGTAATACCCAGTGAGTCCCAAAACCCTCTCAATGCCTTCACATTTTTAAGTGTTATCCATTCTACCATCCCTTGGATCTTTGAAGGGTCTGCCCTGACTATCCCCTTCTCAATAATGTGTCCCATGTATTCCACTGAATCCTGCCCAAACACACACTTTGATGCCTTAGCAAACAAAGAAGCCCCTCTCAACTTTTCAAACAACAATTTAAGGTGTTTCATGCTCCTCCTGTGTTCTGCTGTACACCAGTATATCATCAAAAAACACCACAACCATTTTCCTCAAACAGTCCTTGAACACATTGTTCATCAAGCTCTGGAAGGTGGCAGTGGCATTGGTGAGCCCAAAGGGCATCACTTTGAACTCAAAGTGACCTGAATGAGTGACAAATGAAGTTTTTGGTATGTCCTCTACCCTCACCCTGATCTGGTGGCAACCAGACCTCAAGTCTATCTTGGAATAGACCCTGGCATGAGCTAGTTCATCCAACAAATCCTCTATCAATGGGATAGGAAAGTTGTTCCTGACTGTGAGGGCATTGAGCCTCCTGTAATCCACATAATATCTCCAGGAGTCATCCTTTTTCTTCACTAACAGAACAGGTGAAGAAAAGGGGCTGCTGCTTGGTTGGATAATGCCTGTGCTCAACATCTTTTGCACCAGTTTCTCAATCTCCCCTTTCTGTAAGTAGGGGTACCTGTAGGGGTGTGATTTGAATGGGGTAGTGCCTGGTATAAGGGTAATTCCATGATCACACTCTCTGCTAGGAGGTAATTGGGTGGGTGTCTCAAACACATCATTAAATTCCTGAAGCACTTCCTGTATCTGAGGTGCTATCACCCTCTCTCCAACATGAGGATCTTCTTGTAGTAGGAGTAAGCATCCGATTGCAGTTTTTCCTCCTTCCAACAAAAGTTTATGTGCCTTACTCCCTGTTATTAGCTTCAGTCCTCCACTGTCTCCCACTCCCTGTAGTGTGTACCCCACTCCACCTAAGAAAAAGGTGAGATGTCTTCTGTCAAAATCAAAGGTTACTGGTCCCAAACTCCTCAGCTAATCCACTCCAATAACCATGTCACATCCAGGTAATTTCAACACTCTAGGACTAGCAATGAACTCAATCCCATCCATCTCCCAGATCATGTTAGTGCACCTAGCAACACTCTCCATTCTACTCCCATTAGCTATGGTCACACCTAAGGGGTTAGTGTGTTCCATGGGGCACTTCAACCTCTTAGCAGCCTGCTGGTCTATGAAGGTATGAGTGCTCCCAGAATCTATCAATATAGTGAGGGTGCCTCCCTTAACTTTTCCCAACATCTTCAAAGTTTCAGGAGCAGATTGCCTTACCAAGGCATGAACAGAGATCTTAGGCTCAAATTCCTCCACCTCTCCAGTGAGCTCTAAGTTCTCATCTTCATCCTCTCCCCCTTCCATCCCCATTATCACAAATAGCCTCATGCATTTATGTCCAAGCACAAAGGGCTCATCACAGTTAAAACACAGCCCTTGCCTCCTCCTTTCATCCATCTCAGAGGGTGATAACCTCTTAATGAGGGGGGGGGGGTAGGTACCTCTCCTGACCTTGAGTTATCCTAGGTACCTCAAGGGGTTTCCATCCATAGCCCTTACCCTTAAACCCTAGGGGTGCAGCCCTAGGTATCATCTTATGTTGTTTCCCCATGGCTTCCAACATAGCTTCCTGTTTTCTAGCCATGTGTATAGTCTGGTTAAGGGACACATGGCTCAGCATCTCTACCATGATTCTCACTTCCTCCTTCAGCCCACTAAGATAGCTTTTAATAAAATAATCCTCATCTAAGTGCCTATCTCTTTGCACCATATAAGATTTTAACTCTTCAAATTGTTGTGTATAGTTGTCCACAGTGTTCTCCCCTCTTGCAGGTGTGAATCTCTCCAACAACAGCTCAACAAATTTAGGCCAACCCATTGCCTCCTTCCCTTCGATGTTGTCCACATACCAATACTCAGCAGCGCCTTCAAAATGCATATCAGCTAACATAATTTTATCAACATCAGGCATGGGGCATAGTGAAAAGTAACGCATGCATTTCCTCACCCATCCACGGGTTTGTTCACCCTCAAAGTGAGAAAAATCCATTTTAGGTCCCCTCCAACCTAATCCCTCATTTCTACCAGTAGGTGAGCTTAGAATCCCAGATCCACCCCGATTAGGTGCTGACTGGGTTAACCCAGGTGTGCAATGGCTAGATTGAGCATTATCATTCATTTCATTGTTATTTTGTTTTTTTAATAATTGGGCTAACATTGATTTGATCTCCTGCATCTCAGTGTTTAACCCATCCTGTCCCTCTTACAAGATCCTTTGCCCCTGCTCCAAGTGCCTTTGGCCCTGCTCCAAACCCTCGATCCGTGTGGTGTTGGATCCTGTCATAGTGATCAGAGTAGCGCAACCCAGAACAGGCTCTGAGGCCAATGTAACAAACGTGATATGATAAAGGGGAAGAAAGAGAAAATCTGCTAATAGAGAGAGAGAGAGAGAGAGCGGATAAGAGGGAGAAGAGAGTTGTAGATAATTTCTCTTTTCATTAATTTCTGAATAATGAAAACAAGGCATGATACTGGCGTGATATACTTGCCATGACCTCAGCTGCTGACATCACCAAGATTCCTTCAGAATCGTGCCTAATATTGAAAGTACAAGGACGTTTCTATCACATACTAACAACTAAGGGTAAAATGGTAAATGACTCAACATGACAATAATGCAAATAATGTAAAATTGACTCTAAACCCCAAAAGACAATAGTGCAAATACTGTAAAATTGACTCTTAACCCCAAAAGGACAATAGTGAAAATAATGTAAAATTGACTCTAAAATCAAAACGCCAGCCTTCCTTCTCAAAACGACTAGCCAATTCCATCCAATTCGATCCCCAATTTCACGATCAACGCTAAAAATCCAATCTTTGCCTCCAAAATCCAACCTTTCTTCCCCAAATCCTGACAAGGAGTAACCGTAGTCACACAACGCCAGCGAAAATACATTCGTTGACGTCGGTTTATCTTTACAGATTATCGATTCCGTATAGAAAAAGGATTCAGTTACCAAGTTTTTTATTTTGATTTACTTGTTACTTTAATTCTAAATGGAAATTTTCCCTAAAAGTTTTCTTAAGTTCCAAGAAGAATAACCGGATATACCAAGTAATCCATCACATAAAAAAAAGATCTAAAACAAACTTTAATTTCACGCATAGATAGGAGATTCTGCCATAAATCATAATCCAAATCAAAATCACCCGTAAACACCTTCTAAAACAAACTTTAATTTCAAGCATAGACAGGAGATTCTGCCATAAATCATAATCCAAATCAAAATCACCCGTAAACACCTTCTCTTAATGCTCAAGATTATTCTTAAAAAACCCAAACCGTATTATGATCCGTAAGTAATTAATGGAAACTCAATTTCATAAATCTATAACCATAAACTTAATAAGCCGTTCCCAATTTTAATCTCAACAAGAGAATTCAATTCAAGTAGTCATGATCCATAATTATTTGATTGCACAAAACTTAATCTAAACTTTCCCGAGACCTAGTTAACAGAGAAAAAGAAAATAGCAAAAGTTGTATGTACATTAAGAAAAATGACAAAAGTGAAACAATGTTGCATGTAGCACTTATTTATACCGGTTGAGAATGTAAATAACAAAAACAAAGGGAAAGGGAGAAAATGAAAAATGAAGCCAACGAGAGTTCGGCAAGACTTGTCGAACAACAACAACAACAACCAAGCATGTAATAATCCCAGTTAAATTAGGGTATGCTATATGAACCATGAATGAATCACGTCGAGTCGTGGACATGATCTTCTGCCTCTATAAGTTTCGGTTGACGAGCATGTCTTCATTTAGATATTTTAGCTTCATGTCGTTCCTTATGACCTCCATCCACGTCTTTTTCGGTCTCCCACGAGCTCTAGCGGTCTGTCCTAAGTCGAGATCTTCACCTCGTCGTATCGGTGCATCTATGGGTCTGCGTTTAACATGCCCAAACCATCTTAAACGGTTTTCTCGCATTTTCTCGTCGATGGCCGCCACACCCAATTTATGCCGAATATCTTCATTGCGCACCTTATCTCTCCTGGTGTTACCCCACATCCACCGAAGCATACGCATCTCTGTAACATTCATTTTCTGTGCATGACTTTGCTTAATAGCCCAACACTCGGAGCCATAAAGCAAAGCAGGTCTAATAGCGGTACGATAGAACTTTCCTTTAAGCTTTAAAGGAAAGTTATGATCGCACATGATCCCTGTTGCACTCTTCCACTTTGTCCATCCAGTTTGGATGCGGTGGTTGACATCTCCGTCTAACTCTCCATCCAACTGTAGTATGGAGCCTAAATATCGAAAATGCGTACTTCTCGATATCTCTTGGCCATCCAACTGAACTGTGCCATCGTTGTTTCTTCGTTCTTTGCTAAACTTGCATTCGAGGTACTCTATTTTTGTTCGACTTAGTCAAAATCCTCGTGCTTCTAATGTTTGTCTCCATCGTTCTAATTCAGCGTTAACTCTCATTCTTGTCTCATCGATGAGGACAATATCGTCTACAAACAACAAACACCATGGGACTTGGTCTTGGATGGTTCTGGTGATTTCATCAATTACAATGGAAAACAAAAATGGGCTCAAAGCTGACCCCTAATGTAAGCCAATTGGAATTGGGAAGGCGTATGTTAAACTGCCACAAGTTTGGACACTTGTCACCACATTCTCATACATATCTTTTATGATGTTGATATATTTAATGGGTACCCCCTTCTTCACCAAGGTCTACCATAATACCTCTCGAGGTACTTTGTTATATGCCTTTTCTAAGTCGATAAAGACCATATGCAAATCTTTACTCTTTTCTCGAAACCATTCAATAAGCTGACGAATTAAATGGATGGCCTCTATGGTCGACCTTTCGGCTATAAATCCAAATTGGTTCTCAGATATGGGAACAATTTGTCTCAATCGGTGTTCGATCACCCTCTCCCATAGCTTTATGATATGAGATATAAGCTTTATCCCACGATAGTTAGAATAGTTTTGGACATCGCCCTTATTCTTATATAGAGGTATTAGCGTACTCTTCCTCCACTCTTCTGGTATTTTATTTGTTTGACATATTTTGTTAAATAGGTCCGTCAACCAGGTCACCCCTATCTCTCCCATGCTTATCCAAGCCTCGATAGGGATACCATCTGGGCTAATAGCTTTTCGAGTCTTCATCCTCTTTAAAGCATCTTTGACTTCTGACCTCACAATACAGCGCATAAAATTGTGGTTCAGATCCTGAAGGGACTGCGAGATGTCACCCACTGCTTGGGTGAGGCCTCCATTGAACAGACCCTCGAAGTACTCCCTCCACCATGCTTTGACCTGATCCTCACGCACCAAGACAGACTAACCTTCATATTTGATGCATTTCACTGCACCTAGGTCTCTAGTCTTCCTCTCTCTAATGCGAGCAATTTTGTATATATCATTCTCAGCCTCCTTGCTATCCCTCTTCTCATAAATTTCCTTGTACACAACCTCTCGCGCTAGTCGAACAGCTTTCTTTGCTTCTTTCCTGGCTAGCTTATACTTTTCAAAACTTGCTCCATCATAGTTCTCCTTCAAATCCCTGTAGCAATCCCGTTTGGCCTTGATTGCCGCCTTCACTTCTTCATTCCACCATGACGTGTCTTTATCTATTAGGCTACTACCTCGGGATTCACCTAAGAGATCTTTAGCTACCTTCTTGATACAACAAGCCATTTTGGTCCAAATTGCATATGCATCGTCGTCAGTCTTCCAATCTACCTCTTGAACCACTCGCTCCACGAAGGCCTTTTGGGTAGACTCCTTAAGCCGCCACCACTTAATTCTAGGTTCCACCCGGCGCCTACTCCTCTTCAATCCTTGTCGCAGTCTAATATCCAACACCAAAAGCCTATGTTGCGTAACCACACTTTCTCCGGGGATGACCTTGCAATATAAGCAACGACTTCTATCCACCCTCCTAGCTAAGAAGAAATCTATCTGGCTCTTATTTGACACACTCCTATAAGTGACCAAATGAGATTCTCTCCTCTTAAACCAAGTATTTTCTTCAAGCAAATCATAGGAGAGGTCGAAGTCTAAGATAGCGTTTCCCGGCTCATTGCAATCACAAAAGCTATACCCGTCGTAGATGTCCTTGAACCCATCACGGCTAGATCCTACATGACCATTAAAGTCACGTCCAATGAAGAGTTTCTCGCTACTAGGGATCCTTTGTACCATCTCGTCAAAATCTCCCCAAAACTTACGTTTCACAGCTTCGTCTAGTCCTATCTATGGTGCATAGGCACTAATGACATTCAAGATATCCTCACCTATGACCAACTTGACTAGTAAGATTATGTCGCCCTTCCTTCTGACCTCCACCACGTCCTCGAGCCAAAGTTTATCTATGATGATCCCAACACCATTTTGGTTCTTCTCTATCCCGGTATACCAAAGCTTACAACCCCAATGGTCTACTACTTTGGCCTTCTCACCAACCCACTTGGTCTCTTGCATGCACAAGACATTGAACCTCCTCCTGGACATTGCCTCAGCTAACTCGGTCAATCTTCATGTGAGTGACCCCACATTCCACGATGCAAGGCGAACTTGTCGTTCCTGAACTAACTTCTTTACCCTCATCCGTTTTGGAAGGTGGGGGAACCTTTGCTCATTTGACACCACACCCGGGCGTCGATGTGGCGCGTCGCTTCCGGGCGACGACCTAGCAAACCTTACCCATTTATCACTACACCCGGGGTTCCATGTAGTGCGTCGCTGAGTAGAGAACGTCCCAACGAAATTCATAGTATGGTTCATATCATAGAATGTAACGGAGTTTTTACGTTGGCTGTCACAAGCCTACCACGACCCTCCTCCTTTATCCTGGCTTGTGGCAGGCAGTAAAAGCTCACTGATCAAATTGTATTAAAGGGATATTTAATTGAATAATTTCAACTAAAGAAACAAAAGAGGAGAGTCTTGTAAAAAGTCTAAAAGCAAAAGGGCAACTTGGGAACAGCAAAACTAAAGGTCCAAAATCCTTCCCGTTTATAATATTGTATTCTACTATAGAAATAGATATAGATAATGCTTAACTATTAATAACATATATAGACACCATGATCATTCTTCCATTCTGAATCATGCATTATAAGTTTCTGATTGATTAGCCTTTTAGCACTCATTAATTACTAGAGTGATGGATAAATGTTGCTTCTTCTCCATACTTTTATTAATATTATTCATCATCTGCAATAACATTATTATTACTACATCCTTCGCAATAACAAACTCCACTACAGATCAAGATTCCTTTTTTGCATTCAGAGCTAAAATTACCTCAGACCCTTTCCAGCTTCTGTCCACAAATTGGACCACAAACACTTCCTTTTGCAACTGGATTGGTGTTCATTGCAGAAGCACCACAACAAATCCTCATAGAGTAACATCACTAAACTTTTCGAGGTTCAGATTCGAAGGCTCTGTTGCTCCGAATCTTGGCAACTTAACATTTCTCACTTCATTAGATCTCAGCTCCAACAACTTCACAGGAACGATACCTTATGAACTCTCTCGTTTGCGCTGGTTGAGAATTATTAATGTGGGATTCAACTCCTTTACTGGCGAAATATCAATGTCCGATAACCAGTTCACAGGTGGCATACCAAAAGAGTTTGGGAATTTGACTAGTTTGACACAACTCTATTTAAGCGACAATAAATTCACTGGTATGCCTTTATGGCTTCTAACATCATTATTAGCTTTCATCACTTGATGAAAGCATTGGAATCTCTTATTTGAATATTCAATGCCGTAACACAAAAGTGCTTACATGTTAACAGGTGAGTTAACATGTTCACTGGAAATATATTGTACCCCCTTGTGTGGCAGCTGTCATTGTGGTCTCTGCGTTTCTTCTGCTAGTGGTAAGACGGAAACCGAATCCAAGGTTACACAACATTGAAGTTTCCTCGAGAGGATGTTCATATTTACAACTTTCACGGGCAACAGAAAACTTTAGCGACAGCGGTTCAGTATTCAAAGGAACATTATCCGATGGATTGACTGTTGTAATCAAAGTTTTCAACATGCAGTCAGAAGGAGTAAACAAGAGTTTTAATATCGAAGTCGAAGTGCTAAGAAACATTCGCCACAGAAACTTAGTTAAAACCATTGGTTGTTGTAGTAATGAAGATTTCAAAGCTTTGGACTTGGAGTACATGCCGAATGGGAGCCTAGAGATATGGTTACACTCAAACAAACATCATTTGGATATGTTACAAAGACTTGATATAGCAAAAGATGTTGCCTTAGCCATAAAATATCTTCATTTGGCCCACACTTTTCCTATTGTTCAATGTGATTTGAAGCCGAGTAATGTCCTGTTAAACGAAGATATGACTGCTCGTGTCAGCGATTTTGGTATTTCCAAACTCTTTGACAAAGGCGAGTTAATGGCTCAAACAAGAACTCTTGCGACAATTGGTTATATGGCACCAGGTAATATTCTCACTTCAAAATGATCAGCTTTTCATATGCTTAGTTCAAGTTCTGGATTTAACCACAGTCGTTTTACTCAACTAACTTGTAGAATATGGAACTCAAGGGATTAGTATCAACCAGCGGTGATGGATACAGCTTTAGTGTAATGCTTCTTGAAATAATTACGAGCAAAAGGCCAATGGATGAAATGTTCGACGAGGAAACGAGCTTGATTAGTTGGGTGAGCCAGTCTTTGCAGAAAAATATGATTGTTGAAGTTGTGGACAGCAACTTGCCTAGCAGAGAAGATGAGGATTATTACGCAAAGGAACAATGCGTGTCGTTGATTCTAGTTTTGGCCATGGAATGTTTGGCAATACTTCCCATACACAGAATTAGCACAAGGGAAATTGTTTCTGAGCTAGAAAAGATCCGATCTAAGTTCGTAGGGCCGAAGTAAGGTCAGAAAGGTTGAGAACAACAGCCCTTCACCACCTCTCCCTTTCATGGATTCACCGAAAAGGCGAGGATTAGTAATCTTTTTTAGAAAATGAATGGATTCAGATTCTTATACAAACACGCAGAAGGAAACAAAGAACAAACATCGAAGTTTACATTTTACGTCTGTATTCCTTAAGAATTTGAAACAAGGTTTTAATTTTTATTAACCGTTTCATTAGAGATCAGAAGATAAATTTTGTCTAGCTTTTCTGGTGCAAACTCAAATTTATGGGCATAATTACATCATATCTTCAATCGCTACTGTTTGAAACATGTGACCAGATAATGACTATATGATCTAAAGAGCAGTCGAGGCTAACGGTATTCACGCAGTACTCCAAAAATCAAGAGACAAAATCCCATGTCTACAATTCCACTAAGTACAAAAACAAATCTAAGAATTATTAACATGTGACATTGTCACAAATTCACCACTAACTTGCACTGAAACACGAGAACGAAGCAAAAAAACGAAACTAACAGACAAATGTCGAGCTCACTTTTGAGGAGCTTTGTACTTTTAAGCTCTGAGACTATCAGCGGCCTTCGTTTTTAACCCTCTTCAAAACTCATTCAACGCTCCATTGCAGCTTCCTCGAAATTCCAATCTCTTACGAGGTCCCTTCTCACAGCATGGCTTCTGACCAGGCGTGGGGGACCCGTGACACCATTACTAGGAATGGTGGGTTGCGGCATCACTTTAGATGATGTAATGTTTGAATTAGCACCCATGTGTGGGAGCGAAGCTTTTCTGATAAGGCAATTGGCGATTGCCGAACATCTTCCTTCGTTTTCGGAGCTTGAAACGGAGTAGCTTCTGAAGGAATGAGACGGACTTTCTACTCCGTGGCATACAAGACATGCCAGACTCATTTTCGCGTGGGCAATATCAAGAAGTGATGGTCTTATGCTGCACTGGACCTAAAGAAAGTATAAGAATGAAAAACGGTTTAAGCTCAAGATAAAAAATGGAAAAGACGGCAGATTTAGTAATCTAATCTGGACTCTAAAGGAGTAAAATAACAAGATTTAAAACACCCTGATACCTACTTCCTAGCGTTTTTGAGGAATAACAATGCGCTAAATAACAGAAGTAGCATTAGGTTCCTTTTCGTGTTCGTAGACGAGGATCTACTACATAGCATGACTTAAAAATCCTGTATCCACTATTTTTTATAATCTATACCCAATGATCATCAATGTTTATTATAGCAAGTTTAATGCCATAAAGCTTCTCATATCTCGTAGAAAGAGATCAAACTGGCTGTTCAAAATGGCAGGAAATCAGCCAGCGAATACTATGCCGATGGCGTGACCTTCTGTAGTGGATTCGTTCACCAGCACAAAACATTGACATGCCAACAGTCTCATAAGGACATAAGCTTCATGAGAAAAAGTGTTGCCATATATCATATTAGCTGTATAAGAGGCACATAATAAATGCATTTAGTGCGATTATACTCTCCATTTCTGCGATACTACCAGCTTCATGCTCACAAGTCATACATACACTCGCAATTAGATTACTACGACAATAACCAAACAAAATATGGAGTAATTACTTCAAATTTAAAAGAACTTACACGAATTCCCCAATTCTTTCTAACTTCATAGCTAACTTCTTAATTAGTCTTAAATAAGTTCCTAATGAATAATACTGCCAGGCAAACACTAAATATAGCAAGACGTAATCGTCAGGCACTAAAACAGAAAAACATTCTCCGAGCTCACAATGTAATAACATAATTTTTATCAATGTGTATTAACAACCAATTGACTAATGCTCTGTATAATTGAACCGCAAATAATAGTAAAAGCACATTAAAATTAATCTAAAAAGTCATTGATCTTGAATCCCATAACACAAAGATTCCCATAATTCTCCAGCTCATCTCAGAACCTAACATTAGTTTCTCAACATGGGATCACCAGAAAACACACTTAACACTGAAAAAAAAAATATGAAATAGCTCAAAGAATCCATAACAGCATACTAATTAATCAAGAATCATCAAACCCATTACTCGATTCGCAGCCGGTAAAGAAATAATGTTTGATCCCATTACAACAAAACCATTAATAAAACAAAGATTCCCACATTGTCCAGCTCATCTTAGCAGAAGACATTAACACCCATTTCTCAACACCACAAAAACACGTTACTAATGAAGAAAAAAAGAAATAGCTCAAATAATCGATAATAACTCATCAATTAATCAGGAATCATCAAACCAAAAAAAAAAAAAAACAAATTTAACATCAGTCGATTCGCTTAACAGTGTCGGAACTAATTAACCAATAAAGAACTAATCTTTAACCCCATTACTACAAAACCATCCTACACAAAGATTCTCAAAATTCTCCAGCTCATCTCAGAACTCAACAGAAGACATTAGCACCACATTTCTCAACATGGGTTCACCACAAAAGCACACCAACAATCAAGAAAAAGATGAAATAGCTCGAATACTTGATAATAACTCACTAATCAATCAAGAATCATCAAACTTAAGAAACCCATTACTCGATTCGCTTAACCGTGTCAAGATTAATTAAACAATAAAGAACTAATCTTTAACCCCATTACAACAAAATCAAAAATACTACACAAAATTCTCACAATTCTCCAGCTTATCTCACAATAGCACCACATTTCTCAAAATGGGTCAACACAAAAAACACATAAACAATGAAGAAATAGCCAAATAATCCATAATAACTCACTAATTAAATCAAGAATAATCAAACCCAGAAAAACCCATTACTCGATTAGCTAAAAAAAAAAGAGTATGAATTAATCAAATAGAGTAATTAATGAAGGGATCTAAGAAAACAAACCTGAATATGTTACTGAACTATCACAGTGTGTTCAAGTGTGGAGTTATTATTATAGAGTGATGATGAGTGGGTGGTATAAATTTAGGGTTCAATTTTTAAAAGAAAGGATCTTTTGGTTCAATTCAACTGTGCGTATAAATCGAATGCGCCCACAGTTGTTTAGTTTCACAATAGTTGTTTTTACAGTCGGGATTTTGATTCTTTCTTGTTTTCCCTTTTAATCACATGTTATTCGTAATAATTGAACATTAAAGTTTGATGATTCAACTATGGTTATATTGCCAAATTAGCCCCTCTGATATGTTTAATTGACGAATTGCCCTGTATCTATTACTATATAAAAAGAAAGGCATTTTCCCCACACAAAGGGAATTACCCTCACAAAAAAGTAGTTGTTATACCAAAATTGTGTTTTCCAAATTTACTCCTTGCTTGCCTATTTAATTACAGAAAAAAGGATATGGGTAGATTTTTGAAATTTAACCACTCCTTATTCTTCTCCACTATTTAAGCAAATATTAACACGGTCATTCTTTCTTCTTACCTCATACATTGCAATTTTTTTTAAATTTGTACAAAGAAAAGAAAAAATAACCGCCGCATAACCCCCACTCCTCCATTCCTCATATTTGATTTTTCTCATACATTATTCTCTTATCTTCTCCAGGAAATAATGAGTTATCTCTTTCATTATTTCTTACAACTAATTTTATTTCTTTTTTCTTTTCATGTTGGATTCAAGCCCATGCATTACTGGAGATTTTTAAGTATGGTTTGTTGTTATACTAGATTTATATTCTTTTTCGTTCATAGTCGTTTTCTAAAAGTTATTAGTTTAAAATTAAACACTACTAATGTTCACTTCTTTCTTTTAATCAGAATTCATTGCAGATCATATACGTGAAATATATATTAATAATCAACTGCGAGTGAATTATGTAATGCATCTCATCTCAACCCCAAAGGTATATACGTGTTAATACTTTTAAATAATTAAAATTTATATTTCAATTCTTTTTGTTTGATTTCGCATAATCGTTTTCGTTTGTTTTGTAGTGTATTCTGCAGAGTATGCGAAAAGACTTACTTACGAATCTCATGTATTTTTTCCATACATTATTTTGATTAGTTACAATTTTAGAACGTCGCGCGCGGTCCCCGCGTGCGCTCGGAAGCTAGTTAAGGAAGTAATAGGCAAGATATATCCTTAATCTACCACATATAATCAAACATAATCTTTTTTATCTCACCCCACATATATTCACACTTAATCTACCAAACACATGTCCATGCATTACACTTTTAAGGGAATTTGTTGAGAAAATCTATTTGCGATAATCTAGATCGAAATCGATGAACAAAGTTGAAAGATTTTATTGAAAATATTGAGAGGAGTTTACAAAAGAGATGAGCTGAATGTAGAGAGAAATCAACCATTTGAGTTTGTTACAACTAAATTGGTTGAGTGTGTGAGAGTGTGTGGTGTGTACTATTTATATTTAGCTTAATCAATCTTAATTACAATTGGATTAGAGTTCTAATTGAGATTAAAGACTAACAGCTAAGAACTTTCCTAAATAAGAAATGAAACTAATTAACTAATAACAGAATTATGAAATGTTTTCTAAAATGGAAACTGGTGATGAAATTATAAATTGCATAGTTTAACACCCCCCCCCCCCCTCACCCCGCCCGAAAGTTGTGCATGTATATTGAGGAGGCCCAACTTGGAAGTAAGATGCTTGAAAGCCTGAGGAGGTAGTGGCTTGGTGAAGATATCAGCTAGTTGAAGATCATTTGAAATATGTAGGACTTTTAATGTCTTTTGTTGAACCTTTTCTCTCACAAAGAAGCAATCGATTTGGATGTGTTTTGTGCGCTCATGGTGGGCAGGATTGCTGGCTATTGCAAAGCACTTTTGTTATCAGTAAGGAGTAGAGGAACTTTAGTTGCAACCAATGAAAGATCCTTAAGAAGTTGAGACAACCATACTACTTCACATGTTGTGATTGCAAGGGCTCTATACTCAGCTTCTGTTGAGCCCCTGCTAACTGTTGGCTGCTTCTTTGACTTCCAGGGTATCAGAGAATTCCCCAAGAAGATTGCATAACCTGAGATGATGCGCCTTGAGTCTACACAGCCTACCCAATCACTATCTGAAAAGGCTTTGAGTTGAAGATCAAAATTTGTTGAAAGAAAGATTCCAATCCCCAGGTGATGCTTTTAGATATCTGAGGATCATGTGTGCTGCTTCTAAGTGAGTTGTTGTAGGTTTAGCCATTTGTTGAGTTCAGCACTGGATACTGTAGCTGAGATCAGGTCGAGTAATAGTTAGATATAACAATCTACCTACTAATCTTCTATATACAGAAGGATCAGTTAATATAGGAGAATCAGTAGAAGAAAGTTTTGTAGAATGATCCATTGGGGTGGTAGCTGGTTTGCAACCCAAGTATCATGTCTCAGATAGTATGCCAAGGGCATATTTTCTCTGACATAAGCTTATTCCACTCTTGGATCTTGCCACTTCAATTCCTAAGATGTATTTGAGTGGACCAAGATCTTTGATTGTGAGTTTTCTGTCTAAATGAATCTTTATTCTGTTGATTTCTTCCATGTTATCTTCTGTCAATATAATATCATCAACATATATGCACAGTGCTATGAATGAGTTGGATGAAGATTTTGTAAATAGAGAACAATCAGAGACAGTTTGTTGGAATCCATAATCAAGAAGACATGTGGTGAGCTTGTGATACCACTGTCTTGATGCCCGTTTTAGTCCATATAAACTCTTCTTTTGTAAATATACTCTATTTTCATTGGTCTTCATATAACCAGGAGTGGGTTTCATATAAATTTTCTCTTCTAAATCCCCATGTAAAAAAGCATTATTGACATCAAGTTGTGTCAAAAAAATAGTTCTTTGATGCTGCTATAGAAATTAAAACTCTAACAGTAGTGAGTTTAGCTACTGGAGAAAATGTGTCAAAGTAGTCTAAACCTTCCTCCTGTGTGTAACCATTTGCAACAAAGCGTGCCTTATACCTTTCTACACTTCCATCAACTTTATGTTTTATTTTGAATACCCATCTACAACCAATGCAGTTAGCATCAGAAGGCACATCTGTGAGTAACCATGTTTGAGTGTTTTCTAAGGCATTAAGCTCAGTTTTCATAGTTGTTTGCCATGCAGAGATCTTGCTAGCTTCTGTATAAGACTTGGGCTCTTGTTGCAAAGTAATAGAAGTAGTGAAAGCTTTGTGTGCATATCCTAAATAGTCAGTAGATATATGTGCTTCAATAGGATATCTAACAGTGCAAAAGTGATTTGCTTTGTGTAAAGAATGAGGTAACTCATAGTTATATGAGTTTAGATATGCTGGAGGATGAATAACTCTTGAAGATTTTCGAGGAGCTAAAGGTTCTTCAGGAATACCTGGTGCAACAGCTGGGAGTTGCACATCATTTACTACATGTACATCAGACTCTTGTGAGGTTGTGTTTGTCTATGTACTTTCAGCTTTCATATGGTACTCAATATAAGGAGTTTGAGGTATTTCATTGTGAGAGTACTGATCTTGGTGCTCTTCATGAACAATAGGATCCACTGGAGCTTCATGAGGATGGATCACCAGGACTATAGAGTTAGGACAAATGAAAGAATCAGTGCATATAATGTCATTATTGGTTATTTGTTGTGCATGAGTGTTATCCTTAGGGTAGTTCTTGTTTGGGAAAATATGTTCATGAAATATAACATTCCTAGATATAAACACTTTGTTGTTTCACATGTCATATAATACATATCCTTTTGTTCCTTTTGGATAACCAATAAAAATACACTGAATAGCCCTTGGATCAAACTTTGTTCTGTGTGCTGTCAAAGAAGAAGCATAGCACAAGCAACCAAAGCTTTTGAGTAAGGAATAATCTGGAGGTTTATCAAACAATGGTTCATATGGAGACTTGTTATGAGTGGTTTTAGATGGCAACCTATTAATATTGTGAGTTGCAGTAGCCACACAATAACTTAGAATTCTAAAGATACACCAGATTGAAATCTAAGAGCTCTAGCTACTTGAAGTAAATGTTGAAGACTGTAACTCCAAAATGTAGAGGTTCTCTTGAAGCCTAGCACAACCAGTCATCTTCCTGGTGAGCAAGTCCTGTATAACACAAGAATCAGCCATAAAAGTAACAACAATATTGCTCTTAGAGGTTAACTTAAAGATAGATAAGAGATTGTAAGAGAAAGCTGGAACATATAAGACATTTTCTAAGAGTAAATTATGGAGTAGTTGAACTGTGCCAACATGAGAAGCATATGTGACAGTATTATTTGGCAAAAAGATAAGAATATGCCAGCTTTAGTGGGTCCTTGAAACCAATGGAGTTGACTAATCATATGATCAGTTGCTTCAGTAGACTTGTGAGAATCTATTTTAGCTTTAGTAGTAAAAGCAAAAGTTGTAGAAATACTAGATGCTACAGCTGCAACATAGTGTTGAGAGGTCTCTAGTCCAACAGATGAAGTATGAGCTTGCTCATGCGCTAGTTTGAATGCCATGAATTGCTCAAAAAGTACTTTGTCAGCATTCACTGGAGCAAGCTTTTCTTGAGGAACATGGTTCTCATTAGCTGTTTGTGAGGAGTTTGCTGAAGTGTTCTGGTTCTTCCTCTTTCCTGTTGGCCCATCCCAGCCTAGGGGGTTACCAGTGATCTGAAAACAACTATCTACAGTGTGTCCATTGTAAACCACAATGGGTACACCTCAATTTCTTCTTCTCTTGTTTAGACTGGTTAGGTTTATATGATATGTTGTTAGAACTTGGCACACAATTAGGGGGCTTATACTGAGTAGGGAAAGAAGATCACTCAGTTATACTCTTTTGCCTAATGAACATGGCCATGGAATCAGTAGGCATAACAGAGGAATAAAGATCTATTTGTTGCTCTTCTTGCAATAGCATTGAGTAAACTTTTGAAACAGTAGGCATAGGTGTAAGTAGCAACACATGACTTCTAATAGAGGAGTAAGAATCATTCAATCCTACCAAGAACTTAAGCACTGAATCATATTGCTGCAAATCCACCATAATTTTATTAACATTACAAGTACACAATCCACAAGTGCACACAGCTAGGGGTCTCTGGCTAACAAATTCATCCCACAACAGTCTAAATTGGTTATAGTAAGCAGTCACAGACATATTGCCTTGTGTGATGGTAGACAAACTCTTTTGCAATTGATAAACTCTGGAGCCATCAGTACGATCATATCTAATTTGTAATTTATTTTACAATGCAACAGGATTATCATAGTACATTAAAGTTTGCCTAACAGATTTCTCAATAGAGTTGAATAACCATGACAATACCATAGTATTTGCCCTCATCCAACAAGTGATTTTTTCCAGATCTGAAGTGTCAGGTGCAGGCAATGTACAATCGATGAATTGAATCTTGTTCTTGACATTGAGTGCCATGATAACACTTTTGCTCCATACAATGTAGTTGTTACCATCGAATTTATCACTAACAATGGATGCGCCAGTGAAATCGTGCGTACCTAGGTAGAGGAGTGGAAAAAGAAGAGGTCGCCGGAGTTGTCATAGTATCTCAATCAACAGTTGATTTGAGCAGAGATTCACCAGAGTAATGGAGGCGATCGTCGAATACCACGGCGGAGATGGCGGTGTTTTTCGATCGGAGAAGAAATGCAAAAGCGATTTTGGATCGGAGAGTCACCGGAAAACTGATACCATGTTGAGAGAATCAATTTGCGATAATCTGGATTGAAATCGATGAACAAAATTGAAAGATTTTATTGAAAATATTGAGAGAAATTTACAAAAGAGATGAGCTGAATGTTGAGAGAGAAATCAGCCATTTGAGTTTGTTACAATTGAATTTGTTGAGTGTGTGAGTGTGTGTGGTGTGTACTATTTATACTTAGATTTAACCAATCCTAGTTACAATTGGATTAGAGATCTAATTGAGATTAAAGACTAACAACTAAGAACTTTCCTAAATAAGAAATGAAACTAATTAACTAATAACAGAATTATGAAATGTTTCCTAAAATGGAAACTGGTGATGAAATTATAAATGGCATAGTTTAACAGATTTTCTTCCGTTTTTACCTTAAGAAAATACCACATCATGATATTAAAATAACGCGTAAGTTGTAAATATAATTTTATAGGGTCAATAAATAGAATCGTGACTCAATTATGGCATCAATGCAAGTAAAGTCCACGCTAATCAATAATCATGCTAATCATCCCCTTTGATGGGGCATTGACAACACTTTGGTGGTAACGGTCTCGTACCTCAGCAACCTTCTACTTGTCTCTGCAAGGGAGAATATGACCTGGAGCAATCTCTGCGATTCTGGTCCTTCAGTCTTTCCATTCTTCAGTGCCATGTGCGTTTTGGTGGTGGTATCTATAGAACTTCAGTGTCAACATCCTCCTTGGTTCATTTAGCCAATCCTTTCTCGGTGCAACGGAGAAAACAGTCATGATATCCTTGTTCAACAGAGTGTAACATCTTGGGAACTTGCCTCGAGTACGGTAATTTTTGCCATTGATCCAGCTTGTATCATCTTTTCCCTTCTGCTCTGGGAGGGGTTTGTTGCGCTCTTGGTTGCCATCGTCTCATCATGATGAGGTATTTTGTAAGCCAACTCATTGATCTGATCAATGGTGACCGGTTCTTCATCATTTTTTGGTTGTTGTGAAGAGGATG
Source organism: Linaria vulgaris (assembly GCA_948329865.1). Classification (NCBI taxonomy): domain Eukaryota; kingdom Viridiplantae; phylum Streptophyta; class Magnoliopsida; order Lamiales; family Plantaginaceae; genus Linaria; species Linaria vulgaris. Next base: position 3,808,699 of record OX415249.1, on the reverse strand, counting down.
GTGGCGACATATTCTCCTTTTGGCTCATTCAATTTTAGCACATATTCTCCTTTAGGCTCATTCACTTTTAGCAGTTCCTCATTGAACCTCTTCATAAAATCTCTGAGGTTCTCTTTTCATCTTGCTTGATGGAGTAGAGGTGATTATGGTTGGTTGTGGGTTTCTTCTGACTGGAGAATTGACTTTCGAACTTCTTTCTGAGTTGTTCATGGCTGAGTAGTGGTCCAATTGGTATCCTTGCAAACCAGAAGAGCAGCATTTGTCAACGTGATGGCGAAGATTCGAGCCTGCACGTTTTCAATGAATCCATAAAGCGAGAGGATTCTGTCGATGTAGAATAGGTGTTTGCGAGGGTCGCTTTTTTCATTGTAGGCCTTCAGGTGAGGGATATTCTCTCCTCTGTCCAATACTTCTGACTCAATCTCCTCATAGAAGGGAGTGGGTCTCCTTTGCCTTGCAGCCTCGGCCAACTTCCTTTGTACCTCCTCTTTTTCATGGTTGAAACGTTCCAACCTTCTGCCTATTTTTCTGCAATCTGCGTGTGGGTTAGCAACCCACTCAACTATCTCTTCCGTTACCCTCTGACGGTCCCTGAGCGAGTTGGCCCCATCATTTCGGTCACGGGCTCTCATTCTCTGCGGTGAGCTACTAGGGTCGCTTGTTTTAACCATTTGATTTAAGTTCTATATAATAACACAATATTGCTAGGAACGAGCATGCATTGGTGATAAAATAAATCTTAAAAATAAAATTATTTTTTTTAGATGTTATTTATTATGTGAACATGTTTTTTTGCATGTCTAACACCAAATAATGTTACCGTGAAAGCCCTGTTTGAACTTTAATCAACCAACAAAAAAATATGAATTTTAATTGAACTAGAAACTCTGGCAAGCCCCGCTTGATTAAGAATTTATTATAATTTGTATGGTGAAAAAATTAACTTAAATGAGCAATGATTAAATATATAAGGATATAAAATTTATATGTGTTACCTTCTTTTTATATAAGGAAAAAGGAGTACGTCGTTGCCCTTTTCTCTAATGGGAACATTTCAATTATGAAAAAAAGTAAAAAATTACCTTATAACCGTATTTTAATAGTTATAACAAAATATTAACAGTATGCTACGGGGGTAAATATGAAAATCAAAAAATTAGTGTAACATATGGCTTCCTTTATATAATATATTAGAAACGCTAGCACGCGGTTCCCGCGTGATTAAAAATTTATTTTAATTTGTATGGTGAAGAAAATAACTTAAATGAGTAAAAACTAAATAGGATAGAGAATTTATAGAAAATTTTAAATATTGAAAAACTAAATCACCAATTACCATATTTATCGTAGTTAAAGATTCTGCTTAAATCTTAAGGCTAAATTAGGAACTTAATAATAAAATATTGTGCCAACAAATAAATTATAAGGCTAAAACCAGAAATTAAAAGTTTGGTGTCACAGTTTGCGTTCATTTCTTTATATAACTAGAAACGCTGGCACGCGGTCCCCGCGTGATTAATAATTTATTTTAATTTATATGGTAAAAGAATAATTTGAATAAGTAAAGATTAAATAAATAAGAATAGAGACTTTATATAGAAAATTTTAAATTTTGGGAAACGAAATATTCAATCACAATAATTACTATAATTATTGAGTCTACTTAAATAATAAGGCTAAATTAGGAACTCAATAATTAAACTATTGTGCTAACAATAAAATTATAAGGCTAAAACCGGAAATCAAAAATTTGGTGTCACAGTTTGTCTTTCTTTATATAATAGTATAGATAGTATAGATAGATAGCATATAATAATAATAATAATAATAATAATAATAATAATAATAATAATAATAATAATAATAATAATAATCGTGGTTTTGGAATCTATGGGTAAAATTCAATTCTCTATCAATTCAGAATCTCTTCTACTCTCATTTATCATAAAATTCATTTTATTATACTTTTAAATTTAAAATTTAAAATATACACATATACTTGTTATCACGTTATTATACTTTGTGATATAAATTATTAGATTACGAGTTTTGTAAAATATTCTTTTATGAGTTATGTAGACATATATTCATATTTTAATTTGCAGGCTAATCAATTTGATAAGGCTACATTGCTTATTTGAAGTGATATGATTATGCTGACAAAGAAATTGGACCAAAAAATCTTAGTAGATAATTAAGATATAGATGAAACCTTATTTAGTAAATTAGACACATGATGTGCATCTAAAAGAGAAGATGTAACTTTTTTTGTAGGAGAGGATCCGGCTCGGAGTTTTTTTCAGGATGCAATATCTTTTTCTCGAGAAAGTTGATTATGATTAGGAATCTAAAACACTTAAGAAACTAGTTTCTATATACAACAAGTATGATATGATCTCTTCGAAAGCGTCGTGCTTGGAATACTTAATTAAAAAACAACATTAATTGAAGATGTTAATCTATTCATATTTTTTTTTTTGAATAAATCTATTCATATTTTATATGTTGTGGTTAAGTAAGGTCCAAGATTATCACGTTCAACATGGAAGTAAAGATTCGAGAAGATTTTTTTTCCCTAATTTTAAGGGTATAATGGGTTTTCAGAGGAGATTAGGAGGGAGACACATTTAAAAATCATAATTAGGTGGAATTTTTTTATATTTTTTTTGCATTAAATCGTAAAACGAACCGATACTAAAAAGATGAACATACTTTGATTAGGTGGAAAAATCTAAAGGCTCTCAACATACTCATTTTCATTATGAAGATTACTTTGTTACAATATTATTCCTGGTATCAACTCTTGTAAGTTGTAGAATCCGACTTAGGTTAATTTTATTTTCTTAAAGTGTGAAGTTCACTGTATTTCAATAGTGAAAAACTCCTATTCTTTTCTTACCACATCCAGATCGTACGCGAATCTTCTTAGGGACTGTTTGGTTCGGGATATAGCGATGGATAAGGGGCTTTTTCTTCCGCTATATCTAGTTTGCTTTGAACGTTTGTTAGCCCGAGTTCTTATCCAAGCCCGTCCAAGCCCGTTCAAAAAGGGCAGCTATCCACCATTTTTTTATCTCTCCCCCCCTCCCCCCCCCACCACCAATGTTAAATTATCATTTTTAGAGAGATTATTACTTGAAAAGGCAAATTACTCAATTACCCCCAAATTTAACACTTCCCTTTTCTTTCTTTCTTTTCTTTTTTTCTTTTTTCTTTTCTTTGTTGAGTTGTAGGAACTTTCTTTCTTTTCTTTTTTTCTTCTTTCTTTTCTTTTCTTTGTTGAGTTGCAGGATCTTTCTTTCTTTTTTCTTCTTTCTTCTTTTCTTTTTTTCTTCTTTCTTTTCTTTTCTTTGTTGAGTTGCACGTTCTTTCTTTCTTTTTTTTTTTCTTCTTCTTTTTTCTTTTCTTTGTTGAGTTGCAGATTCTCCTTTTTGAACCCCCGTTTTCGCCAACCAGATCCGTCGAGCTGGCGCTCATGGCGCCCGCTAGAAGTTGACGACTAGAGGACTTTCATTAGAATTGGGTCCCACTAGAATTGGGCCCGCCGCCGCTCATCGTTATGTTGGTGATGGTGTTTTTGATTATTGCAAGCATGACCGTTACGGAAAAAAAGGAAGTGCAATTTTGATGATAATGTAGCAAAAATTTGATCTTGTTGCCTTTATTAACTTGTCGGATACTTGTTTATGCTCTATATGGTTTGTGTAGTTTGTAGAAGACATGGATTGGTTACTGAATAACTTTCATGGTTGGTGTTACTCATTGCTTAATTTTATTTAGGACGAATTATTAAATTTGCCCCTTAACTTTTTTTAAAAAGTCAATATGCCCTTTTTGGGGGCCTTGTTTTTATGCCCCATATCTTTTAAAAAGTTTACTAAAAATGCCTTCAACTCTTATTCGGGCCAAAATTGCCTACGTGGCGGTACAAAATTGTACTTTGCACCCCAAAATAAATTGCACTTTGCACCCCAAAATATTTTGGGGTGCAAAGTGCAATTTATTTTGGGGTGCAAATAGCAATTTTGTACCATCACGTAGGCAATTTTGGCCCGAATAAGAGCCGGGGGCATTTTTGTTAAAAAAATTAAAACATATGGGGAATTTATTCAATGCCCCAAAAAAGGGCATATTAACTTTTTAAAAAAAGTTAAGGGACAAATTTAATAATTCGTCCTTTTATTTAATTTGTTTTGATAATTTCTAACATAGTTTAATGGTGGTGTTGAGGAAGATGAAAGATGAGGAAGATGAAAGGTGTATGGGGGCAATACTGGAATAACACCAAATTATATGGGGAATATCATTAAAACTAAATCAATTTTTTTTGTAGAAACTTTAAAACTAAACGAATTATAAATATCGAAATATTATATTATCAGCCAATTTAGTCAATTCGGGCTGTCTCTAGCTACTATGACGTCTTTGGAACCAAACAACCCCTTAATATATTCTTATTTGAAGATTAATGATCATAGACCCCACCACAGCCGGACCGTTTCTTCTCCCACTCCATTCCTCCAGTAAACGAAAAGAAGAAATGGAGACTTTGTAATGCTAGAGATCACAGTGATAATATCAGTTCAACCCTTTACCTGAGAGAATATGTCTCTGTGATGCATCGATACCGATACTAAGTCAGCTATGCAGTACCCGATACAAATCGATACCGATTCAGACACCGATACCCGTATTAACGTATCTGATACGCCACGTGGCGTATCCTTTAATTTTGAAAAATAAAAAAATCTCGATACGTACCCGATACTTTTTTTAGGTGTATCGGAACTATTGTGGGTCTTTTTTACAAACTTTTAATATTTGGTTAATATGACTTTATGTAGTCATTAATCGTCGAGTATCGAACATCTTGATTTTGCGATATTACAACTAGTTTGTTAACTTGTTGTTTAACTTGTTAGTCATAATTCACGTTTGTATATTTTCTTTTAGTTTTGATGTATGACTTTTTTTAATGTTAAACATTTTTTGTGTATTTTTTTTCTTGTTTAAGTTTTAAATTCCATTGTTTGTTAAAAATAAAAAAACATATAATAAATATTAATAATTTATTATATATAGACGTATCCTTACCGTATCGGTATCGACTGTTTTTAAAAAATACCGCATCGGCGTATCTGTACCGTACCGTACCAGTACCGCGGTATCCAAACCCGTGCAACATAGATATGTGATATGTCTCAATGGAAAGCTGCAAAATCAAAAGACATCTCCATTGAAGCCACGTAACAAAAATTTAACAATGAACTTTGAGGCCCATTGTGCAACTTCACGTTCAAAGCCAACCTTTAGGCCGACATCAAATTAAATAGCTGAAAAGTGCAAAATCAAGAAATAGCCATTAATGCTAGTCTTTCTAGCAGGTTGGTTACTCCTAAAGTTACGCCTTCAAAGAAGAAGAGTTTATTTTAGTGGCCTTGAGTCCGCAACATCTGGAGAATTTATGTAATAAGGAAGTTGATAAGTCGGCTGATTAATTTTAAGGAATAAAAGCATCAAGTCTCCCAACTTATGGGCCCTTCTTGACATTGCCCTCTGACACTTTCTTTTCACCAGTATATCCCCTAACCTTTGCCAACTTGTGCAAATCACTCCACCCCGATTTTCCGCTCAAAAATTGACAAAATATTTCGTTTAGATTCCTCCACGTGACCAACACGTGTCATCCACGAGGGTATTCTTGTCCATTAAATTTGCTTGAAAGTCATGCGCGGTTTAACCCCTCAACCTATGAAGTTATGTGTGACATACCCCCTAATCTATGTAGAATAATTAAAATCCCAAATTGTCAAAAATGGGTTTGGAACCCACGCCCTCTTACTTGCATTTGGGGCTTTACACACCTGAGCCATTAAGTGAACTTACCAACCATTTAACAGATGATGAACTAACGAATTCACTGAGGTTAAATTTCATGAGGTATTTGTAGCGAAGCTTGGGTGTGTTTTCAAATTTTAATATCTTGCACGCTATTAATTAGACAAGGGTTTGATCTCGAAAGATGGAAGTTTAGCAAACTCGAGACTTGATAGCATCGCAAGCAATTCCTAGCAAACACATTTACAAAATACGACGCTTGGTATCAGAAGTCTTAGAAGAATGCAATTGAAAGAACGTCGATCGCGATTTCTGAGGGTAGCGATAGAAAGAATGATGGAAATTCCATCTTTGAACACTTTGGTAAATTTGGTGTTGTGTTTAGATATTCTATTACAAGTACTTTTTTTTAAGTACTTGTACATATATATATAGCGAATAAGATAAGATGAGAGACTTGCCTGCATCTATACTCTTATGTTTGAGGGTGGATAATATATGGTCCAAAGAAGAAGTTTTTGCGGAGAGCATATGATCAGTTACAGATAGACTAATTTCCTAAGAATGTTAGATTCCTAATCATTATCAACTTCTACCTTAATTAGGAGATTGACTTGTATTTTAAGTACATAACCGGGAACTATCAAAACCTACCCAAGTGTTTAGGGGTGTGCACATTAGACTCGATCGATCGAATCGTTTGCAAATCGATCAAATGCACGATTCAATGTTTAGCTCGAATCGAATATTTGATTTGATTTTTGATTTTTGTCTTAGGATCGAACACTCCTTCGATTTGATCCTTAATTTCAGGGGTTAAGAATTGTTTCAAATCGAACAATCGTCTTAATGTATAATATTTAAAATTTAATATAAGTTAAAATGATACTAAATAATATAAAAACTAATAAATAAATCATGTTTAATTTATGTTTTTAAGATGCAAAATAAAGATGTTATATATCTTTTGTTCTTTAAAATTAAAATAATAATTAAAAAAAAAAAGACCGATCAAATCGAAATCCAATGATTTTGGATCAAATGGGTCGTTTCGATTCTTATTTTGAAAGGCCCAAGCCCATCTCCTCTCTCTTTATCTCTCTCATTTCAGAGTTTTGTTTCAGTGCCAACTGCACAACCCTTCCTCATCATGCAACCGTTACGCACCACCATCGCCATGCAACGGTTCGCACCATATAATTCCTCCTCGCTAGGGCTCTCTCGCGCGCACGCCCACACGCATGCCTACAAACCCTAGGGAAAAACTCGTCGCCCTATATATATAATTCCATTCGCGGTACTCTCTAATTTCATTCATTTGTTCGCGATGTCAAGGCGGAGAGAAGAGTACGAAGATCGCGTTGGAAGGAAGAATTCGAAACGCCGCAGATCGGATCTGATCGACGACAAGGAAGATTATGAATCAGACGAGGAGTATGGCGGCGGCATTGGCAGCGGTGGAGGAGGAGGGGGAAAGATGCGCAGGAACGCGGCGGCTAATTTCTTCGAAGAGGAGGCGGCTGTCGATAGCGACGAGGAGGAGGAGGAAGAGGAGGAAGGCGAAGACAGTAAGTTATTTGAAAAAATTTGTGGATACTAATTAATGTGTTATATATTGAGTTATTGATCGTGTTTCTTTGAATTCGTGACATCGAAGTTATTCGTGAAATTGAAGTTATTGATCGTGCTGCTTTGAATTCCATATGTTTTCGATTGTTTGTATGTGAGGTGGTGGATTATCTCTGATGATTCACGATGACGTAAATAGACTTATGGCGTGATTGTGTGCGTGTGTCTGATTTTACAGATTTTATTGATACTGGAGCTGAATTACGTGATGAAGACGAGAGACAAATGCACCGTCGTCAGTTTCTCCCTCGGGAGGATGAGCAGGAGGATGTTGAAGAAATCGAGAGAAGGATTCAGGAACGGTACTCCAAGAGTATGGATGTCGAGTATGATGATGATGAGGCGACAGGCGTAGAGCAGCAAGCTCTACTTCCTTCCGTTAAGGATACAAAATTATGGATGGTCAAATGTGCGGTATGTAAATTACTTGACACGTCATAGTTTTTTCATCCTTCAGTTAGCGGAAATAAGGTTTGTGCTTTATAGATTGGCCGTGAGAGGGAGGTGGCTGTTCGCTTAATGCAGACGTCCCTTGACAAAAAGCCTAAACTGCAAATTACATCGGTCATTGCACTTGATTATCTTGAGCAATATATATATATGTTGAGGCACACAAAGAGTCCCATGTCAAGGAGGTATGCGGCGACTTATACCAGTTTGTTTTGTTATGGGTTGGTTTTTGTGTCATTTTGAGTGACGGCATAAATTGTTTTTTTTTCTATGCGTTGGGCGTTGCTACAGGCTGTTAATGGTTTGCAAAATATTACATATCCAATGAATATGAAGCTCGTGCCAATTAAGGAGATGACTGATGTTCTCACGGTTGAAAGCAAAGCGATTGATATTTCAAGAGACACCTGGGTTAGAATGAAGATTCCATATAAAGGGGATCTTGCCAAAGTATATATTTCTGCTGGGCTTCTGTTTTCTTTCTTTCATCGTCTTTTCTTTTTGCTTGTTTGCGTTAACTTTTTTTGTGTGACATTTTCATTTCTCCCGTAATTTTAAGGTTGTAAATGTTGACAAAGTACGGCAAAGAGCAACTGTGAAGTTAATTCCGAGGATAGACTTGCAAGCACTGGCTAGCAAATTGGTTTGTATCTATTCCTAGTTCCTTCACATGTTATAAGTTGTCCCTGTTTTTTCAATTGTTAAGAGAAAGTTTCCTGTTCTATTCGTGATATTGTTTTCTTAATTGAGTGTTCTCGTCTTGTTGAATAAAACATATTAGACGAATTATTTGTTACACGGTTCTTTTCTTTTTTTGGTCATGACACCTACAATGTGGAAAATATGTCTGCCTGTTCAGGAAGGAAATGAAATGACAAAGAAAAAAGCATTTTCTCCTCCCGCACGTTTACTAAATATTGATGAAGTTAGGTAAGTCTGTGATGACTCTTTTTCTTTTCATATTGATAATTAAAGCTTTGAATTTGTCTTTTAAGTTTTATGTGTGATCCAGGGAGCTGCATATTCGTGTAGAACGTAAACGAGATCAAAGTACTGGTGAAAATTATGAAAAAATTGGTGGAATGTTGTTCAAGGATGGTTTCCTGTATAAAAATGTGTCATTGAGGTCACTCAGCACTGTAGGTGTGCATCCAACGTTTGATGAACTTCAGAAGTTTATGCAGCCTGGTCAAACAGGCGAAGGTGACATGTCAAGTTTGTCAACACTCCTCACAAACAGGATGAAAGGTTGTTTCACGAAGGGTGATAAGGTCATAGTAATCAAGGGAGAGCTTAGAAACTTGACAGGAGTGGTGGAGAAACTCGACAAAGATATTGTGCATATCAAATCTGAAGGCTTTCCTGTGAGTAAAATGGGATAGATATTCATAAATTAACATCATGCAATGTGCTTTTGGATATGTATCCTGTTAGTGTAATGAAATTTATTTTATCTTACATGCTACTTCTCAGGAAACACTTGTGATCAGCAACAAAGAGCTTTGCAAGTACTTTGAGCCTGGAAACCATGTGAAGGTTATATCTGGTGCTACAGAAGGCGCTACTGGCATGGTTTTTTCGGTTGAAGGTCAAGTGGTGAACATATTGTCAGATACAACTAATGAGCATGTACGTAAATCACCATTTACCTTTGAGCAAGCTAATTGTATGCGTAAGTAATGGTTGAGCCCAATAACTTATCTTTGATCAGCTTCGAGTATTTGCGGACAATGTTGTAGAAATCTCTAAAGTAACATCAGGAATATCCCAGATTGGTAATTATGAGGGTATTGCATCGGCATCAAGATCCAACCATCACGGAATTCTGCCTCGTGCCCCCCAGTCCCCAATGAGATCAGCTAGGCGTGGTCCAGTGAGTTGTGAGTCACCATAGTTATTATTATATTACTATTTATTTCTTTTTTTACTGTTGATCAGCTTGGTGTCTACACAGTAGTGTCCTAAGTTGACAAGCTGTAAATATACTTTATGTTGTGGTTATTGGTTATATTGCATCTGAAAATGTACTTCTACTGAGTTCTAGGTGATATTGTTGGTGAATAGTCGAGAGAGTTCTGTTACTATTATGTTCATTTAGAGTATACATTTACAATATATTGCCAATTTGAATGAAAGCTGGAGGAAGGCGTGGAGGTGGGAGAGGTCGTGATCCCTTGGTTGGAGCCCCTATAAATATTCGGCGAGGCCCTTTCAAGGGATGCAAGGGACGCGTTATAGAAGTTAGCGAATTAAAGGTTCGGGTTGAACTGGAGGCACAGATGAAATTTGTCCACGGTAAGTTTCCTCTTGCTTGGTTGAATATGTTTGACATTTTGTTTTTTGACCAAGTAATGTAATGTTTATGGCCTTTTCGTGCAGTTGATCGCAGCGCGATTCAGGACAATGTGAATGTTTCTACGCCATACAGGTAAGCACACAACTTTCTTTTGTTTGTTTTTGTCTTTGTGGTTTTTTTGGTTTTTTTTTTTAATATAAGCCCCTGACTTGCCTCTGTTTTACCAGGGACACGTCTAGATATAGTATTGGAAGTGAGACTCTGTTGCCTCCTTCTCAAACTCCACTTCATCGATGCACCACTCCTATGAGAGATTCTGGAGGTATGGGCTTGTGGTTTAAATATAACTGCAATTTTAAATATGTACAGTGATTTACATTTTTCTTTTTTGGTACATCTTAGCAACTCCAATCCTCGATGGTATGAGGACTCCTATGCGGGACAGAGCATGGAATCCTTACACGCCTATGAGTCCGCCACGGTATTCCTTTTAATAGAAGATTAAATGCACATGTTGATTAGGTGGATGGCAATTTTTAAAAGTTAATTGTTTCAAATGCAAATAAAACTAAGAAATTTCTGTCTTTAGATGGTTGTTCTATAATAAGGTTTCACATAAGATGCTAATAACTTATATGTGGCGAAGTTGCTATGGTTAATGCCTGACTAGTTGTAGAATTGTGGGCTCTTCTTAACTGTGAATTGATGAACTCTTATATCCATCTTTGTATGTTCATCTTTCTGTGGTTACTTCTAATTTTAACTTGATTATTAAATGAAATATCAGGGACAATTGGGAAGAGGGGAATCCTGGTTCTTGGGGAACTAGTCCCCACTATCGTGTGAGTTTTAATCTGGCTTTTTTTTTATATATTCAGTTTTCTGTTCATATAAGAGCAATAATCAATCTTGTAACTTTACAGCCAGGAAGTCCTTCTTCACGATCATATGAAGCACCTACACCTGGTTCTGGTTGGACGAATACTCCCAGTAGCATTCGCGATGATACTGGAACACCAAGGGTTAGTGGTTATGCCTATGGTACGTTGGTAAATATATATCTTATTGCTTGTCATTCTATTACAGGGAGTGGTCTTCTGTTAAATGCATCTTCTTTAAAGAAAATTGTTTATTGTACAGCAAATGCTCCAAGCCCATCATATTTACCTGGTACTCCTGGTGGACAACCAATAACACCTGGAAGTGATGGTTTGGATATGACGTCGCCTGTACTAGGTTAGTCATAATATTTACCTGGCTGGGTCATTTAATGTGTGTAACTATTTATTTATCAATCTGTGACCCTGCTCTGATTTGTTGATAATATGGCTATGGTATGAGCTGAATATTGCTTGCTTGGTTGCAGGTGCTGATAATGAAGTCCCTTGGTTCTTGCCGAGTATTTTGGTCAACGTCCGTAGGTCTGGTGAAGACAGTATTGTCGGAGTTATAAAAGAAGTACTTCTTATAAGTAATTTTAAGTCCTGCGTAATAATAGTTATTTATGTTGGCATACTAATTTATAGCGCAATAGCTATAAACAGGAACGTTGATACTTTCCTTTGAGCGGCATTATTAATCATCTAGTGTAAATAAGATGTGAGCTTGGCCAAGTAACAATATGTAGAAATGAGTTAGATCAGCGTCTGAATCCGTACATTGTTCGAGAAAACTCACTTTGTGATAAACCAACAACTTGGCGACTCCCACACATATGACTTAGTTAACTCTGCATTTGTTTGACTATTTTTCATTGCGAAAAGAGGTGATTTAAAGGTTTACTGAATAATATTTCCCTGCTATTAAGAAAAGGTATCTCCAAACACCACTGGTGACTGCACACAGTAGCTTTTAATTTAAAAGAATTATGTATATGGATGGTATGTGTTAAAAGTTAAATGCTGCTGAGTTGTAACCGTTTTGTTTCACTTTCAGGATCTCTCGTGTAGGGTAGGTATTGGACCCAGTGAAAAAATTACTAGTGCACTTGCTAATTAAATAGAGGTTGTGCGCCCAAGGAAGGATGACAAGATTAAGATCATGGGTGGTGCACACCGTGGGGCCACTGGGAAGCTAATTGGTATCGATGGCACTGCTGGAATCGTGAAACTCGATGATACCCTTGATGTTAAAGTCCTAGATATGGCTATTCTTGCAAAGCTCGTTAGCGCATGACATCCAGCTGATTAGCTTATAGCAGTAGTGTAGTTTCATTGGGTTTCTCACCTGTTAACATGAAATAAGAGTATTCTACTCTTTCCGAATTCTAGCTTTAGTTGATAAACTTACATTCTGCTTGTCATTAACCAAGTTACTCTCAGAATAATATATGAGTATGTTGTAGGGTTCTTATTTCATGTTAACACTTAACATGTTTGATATGATTACGTCATAGTTTTTACTCTTTTTACTTGTATGAAGTGTCTTAGTTTACCCGTGATCTCGTCCTCATTTATTAAAGAGCTCTTAAACATCTTTCCTAAAACCAGACTCTGCAAAAAAGTTTAGCAAATGATTTGTTCTGTCCATTTGGATCATGTAACGAAGGCCTTCTCCATATGTCCTCGGTTCGAAAAACTTGTTTTTCTGTCAGCAGCATTACTTGCAGACTTCTTCAATCCAAAGGCTAATAAGTCTGAAAACAAATTATGTTTTCATGAATTTCTTAACACTAACTTTGTTCATGTACATTTCTACAGCAGACTGGTTTTATAGTTCCCCAGTAAGTAGCTGTTCAAGAAATTTATGGTGGAATTTTGAAGATGGTGTCTTAATGACAAACAACACCATCCCTATTCTCTATATTAAGAGTTTTATATTGACAAATGGACAATCGTTTTTAGTGACACACATGAATGCGGTGCATTGATATTTCGAGCACATTCCACGCCTCGAGCTTCTTCTCCATTAGTCGATGAATCCGATAACCTCTTGAATTTAGAAATAAGATCTGCTACAAATTATGCACCAAAAGGTCATTTCGGTTCTTGAATTGATTAAGATACATGCGGAGATCCCAATTCCTAGCTAAGTACACAACCTTTTCAAAGGAGCAAGGGGACTGACTTTCACAAGACAACGCTCACTAAATGTGTTGATGAGCCTAAGAAATGACATACTACGAACCCTGAGTTGAGTACTAGCATAGTAAGTCAAAGGTTCCATAAGATATTCAAGAAAGAAATGATTAGATATGAATTGAAATAGTTAAAATAGTACGAAAGTAATTTGATTATAAGGTCGTCGGGTAAAACAACTTATTCCCACCTATAATTTCTCTTCACGAACAATATATCTCTCTCTTATTTTACTACACAATGAGACATTGTTAGCGCCTTTGTCAAATCCTTCTTGCCACACCTTCTGAACTTCGCCTTGCCGACTTAAAAGTGAGATATGAGGGTTGATTTTTTGTAATAGTCGAGTGTGAGTAATTATATTATTATTCATTCTTGTCATTGCATGAAGAGTTCTCTCAACCCCGCATATAATTCCTCAAATATGTGGAGATAAGTGTAGATGCATTATACTTACAAAACATTAATTGTTCAATTTAAATCAGATAAACAAAAGAAAAACACAACTCATGGTCCTAATCGTCTTGCCTCAAAACTCAAGAAAGAGAGAACCGTTGTACTAAAAAATAGTTAGTTAGCCTGGAATAAATTCACAAAACTTTGTTAAATACTCTCCTGAATATCAAAACTTGACTACGTTTTCCATTGCAAATCTTTTCAACGAAAGAAGCTAGAAACATGAAGCTTGCCTCCTAATAACCATTCCTCCAAATAACCATTCCCACGTAGTCCCATAAGATCAATATATGATATAGTTTTAGACTAGTTATTTTTTTGTCTATTTTTTGTCATTTACTACCCAAAATACATCTAGTATAGGAGGAATATTCTGGCCAAAAATGGTCGAAAATACACTCAAGTGAAAAATTGCATTTTCGGCCATTTTTGGGCGAAATACCCCATTTGAGGTGTTTTTTTTCCCAACCTATTGTCATCAACTAGCATAATACATCTAGTACAACACATATGAGTCGGGTAAGGGGGAATATTTCGGTAAAAAATGGCCGAAAATCCACTGAAGGGGCAAATCGAACAGACGTGCATAGTTTATGGAGCGAAACATTTATTAAATTTATTTAGGGTGCAAGTCTAAAAAACGTGCATAGTTCAGGGAGCTTGATGCTTTTATGTACAGAAGATGAACATGGTGGGTATTCTCCTTCTAGACTCCGTATTTCACGGAGCAGGCCTTGCAACTCAACCGAAGCCATACTGCCTCGCATCTTGGCCAAATAATGGTATACAACTTCGAGTCAGTTTTGATAATAAGATCCGAAATCGAAAGCTGTCAGGCGAGTAGCACTCCCTGACGGATAACTCGAAGCTCAGCGACGTTGTTTGTGCTACATCCCGTTGCTTCGAAAAAAGCTCCAACTATCGTACCGGCAAAATCAAGTATCACGCCACCGATATATGTGGGGCCGGGATTGGCCATTTTTGAATTCACGCTGATTTTGAGTAAATAAAATATATTCACATAAAATACCGTAAACAAAATCTAATACTTAATCGTCACACAATACACTTTTGTGGTTCTACCTTTTTTGACTAAGGATAAATAAAACTCTTATATTATTTGTAACAATTTCAAACTTATATGCTAATATCATTTCTCATTTTAAGAGGGTTATTTAGTATTGTATATATTAGTTAATTACATGATCAAGTTGTTGATGTTAATATATTTTCTTAAGACTTTTTAGCATCTCAATGTTTCCTTTTTCTATTTTATTTGGGTTTGGGGGAAGCATCACAATGTTAAGAAAGATAATCGTTAGTTTAAAATAGGAAACATGAGATTGATTTCAAAATTTAACAGATCTGCAGAATTTGGGAATCATCAAAATTAAAAATAAACCCACTTGCCTATAGTTGAAGGGTAGAATAGAGAAAATTCAGATTTTGGAATTTTGCTCTTTCGATATCATTTGCTTTTAGTTAAATGCGTTTTTTTTTTTTTGTGTGTGATTCAAAATTCTAAGATATTAGCATAGAATGCTTGGAAGGAATCATGCATATATTTGTGATTTTTGATTTACTTTCAATAAACAGAAATAGTCCACAAATAAAAGGATGCATCGTAAAACCAAACTAGGAAAGAAGACAAGTACTATAATCTGATATTACACTGCTCCCCTTTCGGGTCTCAATTCAATTCAAACTGTTGGCATGTCATGTGTCAGCACATGTCTTGTTTGTTGACAAAATTAAGTATGTTCTCAAAAGGAAAGAAAATAAAACCAAGAACTAAACAACGAATTACAAAGATATAGAAAAACATGAAGAAGATAAGAAAAACAAAAAACAAAATTTTGCGTCAATCGTCAACCTACCTATATTGCTTTTATACACCTATGTTCATTAACCTGCCTAATTGATAGTTGATACAGATAATTCACTACAAGACTTGAGGGCCATCTGCAACCGCCCGGGCGGTTGCAGAAGGCCCATGGGCGGTCGCCCGAAGGGTATCCGCGACCGCCGGGGCAGTCGCCGCGTCGGTCGCGGATACCCCTCGTCGTGGGCCCCTTGCGACCGCCGAGCGGTCGCCCTTACACCATGGCGACCGCCTAGCGGTCGCTAAAATAAGGAGCGACCGCTATACGGTCGCATTGTAAAGGGGCGACCGCTAGGCGGTCGCCAAGACATGGGGCGACCGCTAGGCGGTCGCCAAGACATGGGGCGACCGCTAGGCGGTCGCCAAGACATGGGGCGACCGCTAGGCGGTCGCCAAGACATGGGGCGACCGCTAGGCGGTCGCCATGTTACCAGGCTACCGCTAGGCGGTCGCCATATAATGGGGCGACCGCTAGCCGGTTGCCCATTCTAGGGCGACCGCATAGTGGTCGCTACACGTAATGGGCAACCGCTAAGCGGTCGCCAACTGAAGGGCGACCGCACAGCGGTTGCAACCCAGAAGGGGCGACCGCCACACGGTTGCTATTTTATTCAAGGTCCGCAACCACCAAACGGTTGCTATGTTATTCACGGACATGGCAACCGCTAAGCGGTTGCGAAGTCCTTCATAAAATGGCAACCGCTAGGCGGTTGCAAGGTTTTTGGAAGTTCACAAATTCAAAAGTTCGCAACTGCCTAGCGGTTGCAAGTTAAAGCTTGCAACCGCCTAGCGGTTGCGAGTTATAGCTCGCAACTGCCAGGCGGTTGCAAATAATATTCTTCAAAATAAAAAAAAAAACAGTAATATTTCGTGAAATTTCCGAAATATTTTTTTTTTTGTCGAAATAAAAAAACAATACTGAAAAAGATACAAACAAAAAGAAGTGAAACAAAAGTAAGTGAAACAAAAAGATAAGAATTGAAAAAAGTGTTTGGTGTTTTCTTTTGGGGATGAAAGAGAGGTAATTTGGGTTTTGGTGGATTGGAAAAAAATGGTGTTTGGTATTTTGTTATGAAGATAAAAGAAAGTGCTTGGATTTTTGTTTGAGATATAAAATAAAAGAAAGTAGTTGGATGTTTTGTTGAAAATATAAATTCAAGAAGTTCTTGAGTTTTTGTGGATTGAAAAAAAAAAGTGTTTGGTATTTTGTTGGAGATAAAAAAGAAGAGAGTGTTTAGGTGTTTTGTTGAAGATATAAAGGAAAAAAAGTGTTTGATTATTTTGTTTTGTAGATATGAAGAAGTTTTTGGATTTTTTTGTGGATTGGAATAGAAGAGAGTGTTTGTGTTTTGATTTGGAGATAAAATGAAGTCTTGAGTTTTTTTGAGAGTGTATGAGTTGTGAATGAAAAATTAGGGGAAGAATGGTGGGTATATATAAGATTTGGGTGAAAATTTTGAATTTTCGTGAAAATTTGAAATTCCCCCCCATTTCAGCAGCATTTGCAACCGCTCGGCGGTTGCAACGTATTGAAAATTTTGAATTTTCGCGAAATTTTGAATTTCCCCCCAAATCCCGCCCAATTTCAGCAAAATTGGCAACCGCCGAGCGGTTGCAAATATATATGGCGACCGCCTGGCGGTTGCCATGATACGATGTAGCAACCGCTCGGCGGTTGCTATTGTTAGACATAGCAACCGCTCAGCGGTTGCAATTAATATTCATGTTTAAAATTAGTGATTTTTGTTAAGTATCTTGATGAGTTTGTGTTTATAGATAAGAAATATCATTATTAATTCCACGGATCAGTAATAAATGACTACAAAACTATTGCTCGAGTTAGTAAAATAGTAGATTATGATTGATTTGACGAGTTATCAATGATACACCTATATATTATGTTAAACTAATCATCATAATTAGTCAATGATGTTGTCCCCAAGATTAATTTTGCAATGAAATCTTATCATTTGATTTGTTTTTAACTATTTTAATGTAATTATCAAATGATCAAACAACGCGTGACAACGAATCAACCAAAATAGTAAAAATTCATTTATGAATATTATTTGCAACCGCCAAGCGGTTGCAAATGACCAGCATCCGCAACCGCATAGACGGTCGCTATGACACTAAGCGACCGCTCAGCGGTTGCAATGTGTAGTAGCGACCGCCAGGCGGTCGCTAGAGCTTGTTATCTGCAACCGCTCAGCGGTTGCAGATAATGTTCATATTTGAAATTATCAATTTTTGGTAAGTATCTTGATGTGTTGATGTTTAGTAAACTCCAATATTGTTATTACATGTAAATACTAGTAGTAAAAGATTACAAGACTATGATTGAGTTAGTAAAATAGTAGATTACACGTAATAAGGCGAGTTATATATATATATCAACGACTAATCATCATATGTAGTCATTTATGTTGTCCCAAGCTTGATTTTGCTGACAAACATTATAAGTGTAGTTATTGTAACTATGATTAGGTTAATTAGCAATTTGTGAAACATAGCGGTTGTGAAAATGTAAGATTTATGGTATGAACATTATCAGCAACCGCTAAGCGGTTGCTGATACCCAGAATAAGCGACCGCCTAGCGGTCGCTCCACGCCCTTGCAACCGCTAGGCGGTCGCTCCATACCATTGCAACCGCCAGGCGGTCGCTATGGGTCTTGGCCACCGCTTGGCGGTTGCGGACTTACTAGCCGTTGTTATCCGCAACCGCCTGGCGGTTGCAAGAACTACTAGCCGTTGTTATCTGCAACCGCCAGGCGGTTGCGAAGTTGCAGATTTTTTGTTATAAATACCTCCCCACTTCACTTGCATAATTCATTCTCCCCACCACTTACTCTTAAGGTACATACGTTTTCTCCCTTAATAATATTAGAAATGTCTTATTTTATTTAAATGTTATAAAATTTCTATTTAATTAATTAATGCTTTGTTATTTATTTCATTTGTTTATAGGTATTGTCGAAACGTTATCGTGGAACTTGTTGTTGTGGATACAACATTCTTGAATTTTTTTATACCATTCGTTTGTTTACGCTACAAGAGGTACGTTGTTATTTTATTTGTTTATAATTAATTATGTGTGTGTTAGTTTTAATTAAATTGAAAATTGTTAGTAGTATAAATTTTAAATATTTATTTTAACGTAGATAAACAATGGAATATCAAGCCGATAAATCTTGGATGTACAATATGTTCGATAGCGATGGTTATTTACAAGAAAGTTTTGTGTTTGGTGTTCGTTCGTTCATAGAATACGCTTCGCAAGCATCCGAATTCTTAGATCTAGAAAACCGTATAAGGTGCCCGTGCAAGAAATGCAAAAATAGAGTGTTTTTTCCGAAATACTCGGTCCGTGATCATCTTCATAAGTCAGGATTTACGCCCGGATATCACGTTTGGGTTTTTCACGGGGAAGAGTACTCAAGGCCTGCCATGCCGTATATGCCCGACCTCCCAAGCACATCACACGTCAATATTCCCGACCTCTCTGTTCATTGTGATGATTCGTTTAGAGACATGGTGGTAGATGCACGTGGAGGTCGATTTGATGAGGATGAGGTGCGTAATGATGATCCAAATCCCGACGCAAAAGCATTCTACAATTTGATGTATCTAGGAAAGGTGAATATTCATCCTAGAAAAAATACATCTATCCTTCAGTGGATCGCAGAGTGGTTGAGGGACAAGACACTACACAAGATGAGTAATATTTCTTCTGATAAGGCTTTTAACAAGGCGAAGGAAGGTTTCTTGGATGAGACAGTGAAGTTGTTACCTAAAGACACGAAAGGGATGCTCCGTATGATGCGAACATTGGGGTTAGGCTACGAGAAGATTGATTGTTGTACTAAACAGTGTTTCTTGTTCTACGGGGAGGCGAATAAGGCCTTAGACAAATGCCCGGTATGCGGGACGAATAGATACGTGGCCGGTTTGAAATCAAAGGTCGGGAGGAGAAAATTGTGGTATTTCCCTTTAACTCCCCGTCTTCAAAGGTTGTATTATACTATAGGCACTGCTCGACATATGACTTGGCATTTGAAGTGTCGAGGGGCTACAGATAGAATGATCCACCCAGCTTCAGGAGAGGCATGGCGCCACTTCGATAGGACGCACCCTGATTTTGCAGCAGAGCCCAGGAACGTACGTCTAGGTTTATGTACGGATGGGTTCACACCATATAACTCATTTGGCAAGAGCTACTCTTGTTGGCCAGTGTTTGTCACGCCGTATAATCTTCCTCCAGATCTTTGCATGAGACCAGAGTTTATATTTTTGAGCCTTATCATTTCTGGCCCAGAGAGTCCGGGAAAGAATTTGGATGTTTTTCTGAGACCACTGATTGACGAACTGAATGTTTTATGGAGTACTGGGACTGAGACATTCGATAGTCTGAGAAAGGAAAACTTCAGATTGAGAGCATCCCTGATGTGGACGATTAGTGATTTTCCGGCGTACGGAATGTTATCTCAGTGGAGTACGCACGGGAGGTTTTCGTGTCCTTACTGTATGGGGGATACTCAATCTTTTACACTGGCAAACGGCGGTAAACCGTGCTTTTTTGATTGCCATCGTCGGTTTTTGCCCATAGGTCATTCCTGGAGGCGCGATAAAAATTCCTTTTACTTAGGGGAAGAAAGGCTAGAAGCACCTATTCCTAGGAAATCTGGCGATGAGATGAGGTTAATTGTGGAGCAGCTTGAGCCTGTCGGATTTGGAGTTGAAGCAAAAAAGCTCTCGGGTAAAGGGGTGACGCATAATTGGTTGAGAAAGAGTATTTTCTGGGAACTGCCCTATTGGTCCACAAACTTGATTCGTCACAATCTAGATGTCATGCACTGCGAGAAGAATTTCTTCGATAACATCATCAACACGGTGTTGGATGACTCTAAGACAAAGGACAACATCAAGTCGAGGAAAGATTTGGAGATCTTGACGAACCGTACTGAGCTGTTTTTACAGCCAGGTGGTCGTCGCGGGCTTTCTGCCAAGCCAAAGGCAACCTACTGTCTCACGAAGGAGCAAAAGAAAAAGGTGTTTGAATGGTTGGTCAATCTAAAGTTTCCAGATGGATACGCATCGAACTTGGAACGATGTGTACAGAAGCAGCAACAGAGGTTGTTCGGTATGAAGAGTCATGATTGTCACGTCTTCATGCAGAGATTGATTCCGATTGCTTTTCGTGACTTTCTGCCACTAGAAATTTGGGGAACATTAGTGGAGATTAGCTTGTTCTTCAGGGCCATTTGCGCTTCAGAGGTTTCCGTCACAGATATGAATGGACTAGAGGCGTCTATCATTGTAACAATGTGCAAGTTGGAGCAGATATTTCCTCCTTCTTTCTTCGATTCTATGGAGCATTTGGCAATACACCTACCGTACGAGGCGAAAGTCGGTGGTCCGGTTCACTACAGATGGATGTATCCATTCGAGAGGTAAATTTTTCGTAATTTGGTTTGTGACACTTATTATTAATACTTTATTCTATTGTGTATTCATTATTTCCTTTGTTATTAATCAGGCGCATGTATAAGTTTAAGAAGTCAGTTTTGAATAAAGCGAGACCCGAGGGATGCATAGCCAATGCCTACCTACTTGAAGAGCTATCAAATTTGTGCTCGCAATATCTCGATATATCCCCCACTTCTACATATGACCGACTAAACAGGAACGAGACTTTAGAAAGTTCAGAGTGGGATGAAGAGCTTCTATTGTTTCGTAAGAGAGGGAAGCCAATTGGGCATGACAAGAAGAAGCGGTTGTCGTCCGAAGAAATCGAACAAGTTGAGCTCTACACACTGCTTAATTGTGAAGAGTTGGATGGTTGGCTCGAGTAAGTGTTTTTTTAAATATAAAATTATTGAATTTTCTTGGTCTTGCGATGTGTCAGAATAATAACAGTCCAATTTTTTACTTGCAGGTTGTTCATACATGAGGAGTGCAATGGATTGAGTCCAATGGAGGTGCAAATGAAGAGGAACAGAGATTATGTGGCGTGGTTTAAGCAGACGTACTCTAGTGGAAAGTACATGCTAGATGATCGTGTAACGCCGTTACTCAATGGTCCTCTAAACACAGCGTTGGTGTACGATGGTTACAAGGTGAATGGGTTCAGATTCCACACAAATACGCATTTGGGTCCTAAGCAGACTAATTGTAGCGGTGTTTATGTAAAGGGAGACATGGGAGATGCCGACGCCACCAACTTCTACGGGACTTTGAAAGAGATCCTAGAATTGGAGTACTGGGGAGGTAGTACTGGGAAGCAATTGTACATTGTGTTTTTCAAGTGTCATTGGTACGATATTACTAGAAGTGGGACGACGGTTCACGACACGTACAACTTGGTTGATATTAACCCACATCGGTCACTCACGACCAACGAACCATTTATTCTTGCAAACCAAGCACTACAGTGTTACTACGCGCCGTACCCAGAACTCACTAACGGAAGGCCAGGTCAAAAGGGTTGGATGTCAGTATTCACTATTCCAGCGAGACACATCATCGACATGTCGTCTTTGAGTGAGGGCAGTGAAACAGAAGCGCAGGTACCTACCCAAGTTTTTCAGGAGCACGAATCTACAGGCCTAAATCTGTTTGTCGACTTCAGCTCGTTTAATATGGATATCCAATTGGGTGCCGGGGAGTTTGAGCTTGTGGATGAGGAAGAAGGTGACGCAATAGAGTTAGATTCAAATGATGTTGACTTTGTTTCTAATGAAGATGATTAGACTTGTTAAAAGTTTATAATGTAAATCTTCTCCATATTTAAAGTTAATGTCTGAGTATTTTTCTAATGACAATTGTCCAAATACAGCAAAATAGCAAAATACACAACATACTAAAAAGTCCAACATATAACAGTCCAACATAGAACAGTCCAACATATAACAGTCCAACATATAACAGTCCAAATACAACGAAATAGCAAAATACACAACATACTAAAAAGTCCAACATAACAAAAAGTTCGAAATAGAAAATCCCAAGTACTCGACCTAATCATCATTGGAATCCGACTGAGTATCCTCATCATCAGTATCCTCGTCATCATCCTCGTCATCATCCTCGTCATCATCTTCGTCACCAGAGCTCTCCGCCAAGTCCACAACACCACCAACCCGATGTGCATCTACCCCATCTCTGCCCAAATCCACAACATCATCAAGGTCGTCGTAGACGTGGTCGTCCTCACTATCGGAACTGTCTGAGTACACAACGACGTAGTTGGGCGCAACAGAAGAACTGGGAGCAAATGGGTCCTTCTTCTGACGTGGCGGCCTAGCAGTCCTAGAAGCAGATCCGGTCTTTGCTGCATCGTGCTGTAACATCGAAGCGGGAATCTCCGGTGGTGGAACATATCCATGCTCAATCTGATGATTCCTCCAGCCCTGCAAAATTGTAAAAATGTCGTCCACTCGCGGATCTCGCATGCTAGCCTCCAACTCCTTATTTGTCTGCTCCAACTCCTTATTCGTCTCCTCCAACTCCTTGGCGTATGCCCTCATGTAGTCTGGCTTCTTCCTAAACTCAATATCATATGCCTCTAGAGCTGAGCCGCCAGGTATACCTCTCGCCTTTCCCTTCTTGATTTTTCCTTGGGCCTTTTTCCATAGTGGCCCGTCAATATCGGGCCACACCGACATGTCCTTGCCATATTGAGTCCTCATCAGCTTCATGTACTTCTTCTGTTAATTGTGAAAGAATTCGTATTTAAAATAAGAAAATAAATGAATAAGGAGATTAAACGAATTAGTAGTCTAAAATGAATTTGTATTTTAATTCACTCACGTAAATCATTTTATCGCCCTGATCTATCCACTCGCGCTTCGCCGGCACATTGGTTTTCCCGCCCGTACCCTCAACCTGCTTCGTAAATCCATATTTGAATGCCTCATCATGTCGAATACGCGTCGTGCGGTTTGGATCCACCTTAGCCTACAAATTTGAAAAAAAAAGTAAGTATACTCAATTACACATATTCTTAAGTGAAATTAAGATTAAATGCTTTAATTATAATATAACTTACCAAACGACGCTTAATCTCTTCCAAGTCTATGGCTCCACCGTAAAAAGTAGCAGGTGCCTTCTTCATTTTCTCGGGGTCCTCGCCTCCCCTCCGATTTTTCCGAGCCTGCAATGTTTGTTTCTTGGTTGCCTCCTTCGTCCAATGCTTTATTGCAATCTTCTCCACCTTTGAGTTCATCCACGTCTTCTGTTTATCAGCCAACTCCGGTTTATCCTTATTATCAAAATATTGTTTCTTCGTGCGATGCATCAAGTACTTGTAACAATTCGGGGCCTTTTTTTCGTACAACTCATGTACTTTGAGCCAATCATTTTTGTGGATCGCAAATTTTTCCTGAAAAAAAATTTAGTTAGTGTTTAAGATAGTTTATATTGTCATTTGATTTATTAATACAATAAGTTCAATAATATATTCATTTAATAGTTTCTCACCGTGAACGAAATCCACATTGCCTCTCGTTTCTCCTTCGGCACCTTATAATATGACTTGTAAAACTTGGACATGAAGGTCCGAATCAACTCAGTGATCGTCGTCACCACCTCATGAGACTTTGGATGCTGAAATAGGCCCCTCTGATCCAATCGAATAACTGGCCTCTTACTCGGACTAGTGGGGTTTTGAACACCAAGCGATGGTCCCCTACCGGGACGTTTTTGCGTGTCTGTGCATACCCCCGATGCTGGAATCTCGGTCACCCTCTGGCTCGGGCCAGCTACGTCGGTCCTCCCACTCGGGCTAGCGCCATCGGACCCTGCAAATGGTGGTAGATGGGCTCGGCTAGACTCGGCAGATGATGGTCTATGTGCTCCAGTGGACTCTGTCGATGGTGGTCTAGCCCTTGAACCAGATGAAGTACGTAGAGGCGCTGCTGCAGCTGGGGCATCAGAGTCGTCAAAAAGCCGTCGCTGTGGCAAAGGAGTCACCCCGGTAGATCCCTCGCGCGATGTCTGAGTCTCTGCCTGGGTGGGAAGCTCGACCGGAACAACATCGTCACTAGCTAGCCGAGGCCTGAGACTACCCCGAATCTCACTACTAGAACCAACAACTTGAGAACGAACACTGCCTGACGAACGTGGCCGCTTACGTGAACTATTGCCTGACATGATCCCTAAACATGTCGACAAATAGACTCATAATCATTCCTCAATAACATACAAAGCCAAAATAATAATTCGAAAATAAAATCTCATCATCATATGCAAAAGTTCATATATATAAACGATTAATCCAACGAGAAAAACTAACTTCCAAAAATAATTAACTTATCATCATATCATCATATCCAAATTCATATCATCATATCAAAGTTTATATACAAATTCATATAAATTACAGCAATATAAACGACAATATAATCAAAGTTCATATCATCATATCAAAGTCCATATCCAAATTCATCTCAAAGTTCATATCCAAATTCATATCATCATATCAAGTTCATATCCAAATTCATATCATCATATCAACGTTCATATCCAAATTCATATAAACGATCCAACTTACAACAATATAAACTACAATATAATCAAAGTTAATATCATCATATCAAAGTTCATATCAAAATTCATATCAAAGTTCATATCATCATATCAACATTCATATCCTAATTCATATCATCATATCAAAGCTAATATCCAAATTTATATAAACGATCCAACTTACAACAATTCGCACCACACAAATACGACGAAATATACATATAATCACATATATAAATCTTACCTATAAATTCGGCAAATACGATAAACAAGAATATAAATTCAACAAATACGTACATATAATCATAAATAAAAAAAAAATTAAAATTGGGACAACTTACAAAAATCCGAAGATAGCTAATTGGCCGCGGTGATGGCGTGGTGGCGAGGGTGGGCGCGCGACGGTGTGATGGTGACGGAGGAACGGTCGGAGTGGCGGCGTTGTGACCGCGCGGGGCGGTCGTGATGGTCGCGTGGTGACGGATGTGCGGTCGCGGTGTGGTGGTGGCGACACGCGGTGGTGGCGTCGTGACGTGGTGACGGAGGTAGGTTGGTGGGGTGGCACGGTGGCGTGACGACGCGGAGGAGGAGGTGGTGGCGACGCGACGGAGGTGAGGCGTGGTGGCGACGCGACGGAGGTGAGGCGTGGTGGCGTGGCGACCGAATGGAGGTCGCGTGGTGGCGTGTGGCGACGGAGGTGAGGTCGCGTGGTGGCGGGGCGACGGAGATGAGGTCGCGTGGTGGTGGTGGATAGATCGGGTCGGGTAGGGGTATGTGTTGGTGGGTGGGTATTGAGGAGAGAAGAGAAGAAGAAGAAAAATGGAAGAAAAAATGAAGAGGAAGAGGAGAAGAAGAGAGAGGGGGCGGGCGGGGCGGGGCGGGTCGGGTCGGGGCGGGGCGACGGCTGGGCGGTCGCCCCACTAGGGTTTTAACCCTAGTGGGCCGACGCGACAGCTGGGCCGTCGCTCCGGCCCACTTGGCGACAGCTGGGCCGTCGCCATATTATAGGTGGCGACGGCCCAGCCGTCGCCAAGACCTTTTTTGTTGGTGGCGACCGCCTAGCGGTCGCCACCCCTTATGGGCGACCGCCTGGCGGTCGCTGGGCGGTCGCCGATAATAGCGACCGCCGTGGCGGTTGGGGGGGGCGGTTGCGGATGCCCCCCAAATCTTGTAGTGATTAATTTGTTCAATATTTTTTTATACAGTTCCTTACATATATAATCTATTCATCTATGACTCTTATGTTACAATCAAAAGTAATTAATATTTACTACATGAAAATACTTTTTGTCATTAATTGTGATATCATTGTAGAATTAATCTTTCTATTATCATGAAAAATCGTCCAATTTCATTTGTTCGACCACGGACAACGAATTCTATAATAGTATCACAATAAAAGTCAAAAAATTGATTTTTTTTTTCTTAAAGTGTTACTAGACCGAGATTCAAGTCACATGTCTATTGCGTGCGACTTCCGGCGAGAAGTTGCAGTAATAAGGAACGAAATTAGACCAAAATAAGAGACTAATTTGTAATGACACCAAAATAAAGAATGAAAATTTAAAATTCTCCAATGCTAATCATGAGTAATTTTCTCGAACAACGATCTATGGTTTGATTGAATATATGAAGAACGTATATACAACAAAAAACCACAACAGATTTTTCCAAGTTGATTTTCTGCCCCGACGCTGCCTCATACTTATGCAAGATATCATGTATCGCATCGCCGATTCCCTTGTTGCGTCGCAAAAAAGAAGAGTGTCATCTGCAAACAATAAGTGAGACACTCTCGGTGCGCCCCTACTAATGGCCACCCCACGAATCACCCTAGCTCCTCTGCCTTAGAAATCAATGCTGAAAAAGCTTCGGAAACCATTAAAAACAAATAAGGGAATAAAGGACCCCCTATCTAATTCCCCTTTCGGGAAAAAAAGTAGTAGATTCCCGACCATTAATAAGTGTACAATAAGAAACAGTGCCTGCCATTCCACGTTGAAGCTTAAGCACAGTGTTTCCACCCGAATCCGTAACAACAATTCCAAAACCCGTCTCTTGCGTCTCTTCAAAAATAGCCACATCAAATCTAATGCAATACTTGACACATGCATTATTTTAGATCTCCAGCTCCAAATTTCCCCTCCCTTAATCCCTAATTCCAGCTTCCCTTTAATGTACTCAAAAATCTCGTGCTATTTCGATGCTTTCACCCCCGCAAAAATTCGGTACCTATTACTCCACAGCGCCCAACAAATTGCCACAATTTTCCCCTACTCTCTCGTCCCATTCTCCTTATAAATCCGGCTCATCCACGTTTCTCCATCCCACGCATAAGAATCCCTCTCGAAACAAATAGCATGGCCCGAACTTGCCTTGCCACGTGACGAGAATTCACATGTCGTGCATATCCTCTTCAACACACGAGCAAACCGGACATTGCAACTCACCGAAAATATGACGACGTGCAAACATACTCCGGGTAGGAAAGATGTTATGGCATACACGCCAACTAAAAAGATTGATCTTAGTCGGATATTTCGGCTTCCAAAGGAAACTCCAGTCCCTACTCGTACTTGAACTTGCTCCCCGCTACAGTCTTTCCTATGATAGTTCCGAGAACGAATGAAATGATACGCACTTTTAACTAGCTGGACTTGAAGTTGTTGATCGTAACGGGTGTAAATCAGAATACAAAACAGTATTAAAGTCGAGGCAAGAGTTGAACTCTTTCTCTTTAAAACGATATTTGCCCCGCTCGGTGCTTACGGTTTGATCGGCAATTCGTTTCCCAAGATAACTCGACTATCTCTTAATATAGCAGCACTTCAAATATTAAGAACGGCGAACTAAAGTATTGTTTTTGAACTCTCGGAACAAAGCAGATATAAAGAAAGAATGTTTGTTATTGAATGTAAAATGAAGAAGTAGGGGGAACTATTTATAGTTTACGAAAGTTGGCCTTGGGGTTGATTGGACGGACATGGCTTTTCCACGTCACAACTTTCTCGCCAGATTTAACACCATTTCGGCTAACTGTGCACCTATTCGGATGAAATGTGGCACTTATTCTGCTGACGGGGTGTGTAGGTAGCTATTCGCTGACTGGATTTTCCCTCCAATTTTCGCAGCCACTAGACACACTTATTCGACCAGATTCTGACACCTAATCACGTTTAATTAATTATTAAATTCGTTGCTTATTATTTTCTGAACATTTAATTAATTACTTAATTAAACTTTGTCCAAAAAGATAAGTATTTGATAGGGAAGCCCAAGCCCAAGCCCAAGCCCAAGTCCAAGCCCAAGCCCACGGCCCACGACCCACGACCCGTGACCCATGACCCCGACCCCGATCCCGGCCCAGGCCCGGGTCCGGGTCCGGTCCGGACGGACGGAATGCGGCGGCGGCGCGTGCGCGCGTGTGGGCTTGAATTGAAGCATAGCCCATCTAAGTCTTCTCCCCTTCAAAGACTAGTGGTACCCCTTGGGGCCCAAACCCTTATCACAAATAAACAACTTATTAGGTGTACTAGTTTAGCTCAAACTTTCCATGTGGGATGGTGACTTTTCACCTTCCCACCTATTTCCTTTCATTTCTTCAAGATAACTTATTTCAACTAGGTTACTTGTTCATTTAATTTCTCATTCATCCCACAATGGTTTTGAATAATTAAATATACTATATTCATCTACACGAAACGTAGATTTCATTAAGCTAAAGAAGTTCCACTTCTATAAAGAGGAACCTACTCAAATAAATTATCAAAATCATGGAAAAGTCATAATTTTCCAACAATCCCCCACATGAATGAAAATTCAATGTGTACATTCGAGAGAGTTCAGGCGGAAAGCTTACTGCATCAGGATAGGTAGCTTTTGGCTTTGAACCTTCCTTAGTGAAATACATCGGATTTACTTAGCTGATCAGTGAACGTGGTGTCTTGAACCGTTCAGCTGTTGGTGTAAACCAGGACAACTGTATTCACACAGTAACTCTCCTAACCAATTTTAGTTCTCATGGTTGTGTCCGTTTCGGCCCTGGACAACTCTTGGGGTTCATAAGTGTTTTCTTATGAAGTGGCCAAACTTCACACTTACATAGGTGATCTCCTTCCAAGAGCATCCTGTCATACTCTGCCTAATTAGGCTTAGGAATCATTAAAAGTTAAACTTAACCTTACCCTTTCTACATGTAGCATATTTATCGTACACGAGAATGAGTTGGAGTTAGTTCCAAAATGCTATCACTGAATCCTTACAATTTCGTAGTCCCTTTGAACCAAGATCTTGGGATCTCCAATCAACATGGTTGGGTTCCATCATAAAGATTCTTTAGTGTTGGGTTTTAAACCCATTCCCCTCGATAAGCAGTATGTTTGATCTCTTGGTAGGCCTTTAGTCAACGGATCCGATAAGTTTTCCTTCGATTTTACATAATCAATGGAAATGACACCATTAGAGATCAACTGCCTTATGGTATTATGTCTACGACGAATATGTCTAGACTTACCATTGTACATGCCACTTTGTGCCCTTCCAATAGCTGCTTGGCTATCGCAATGTATTAGAATAGCCGGCACTGGCTTATTCCAACAAGGAATGTCCTCAAGAAAGTTTCGAAGCCATTCTGCTTCTTCACCAGCCTTATCCAAGGCAATAAACTCGGATTCCATCGTGGAGCGAGCTATACATGTTTGTTTTGAGGACTTCCACGACACAGCTCCACCTCCAATGGTAAAGACATAACCGCTGGCGGATTTAGTGTCGTTAGAGTCTGATATCCAGTTCGCATCACTATATCCTTCTAATATAGCTGGATATCTACCGTAATGTAATCCATAATCTAAGGTGTGTTTTAAATACATAAGTATTTTAATTAACGCCTTCCAATGATCTTTGTTTGGATTACTCGTAAATCTACTCAATTTATTAATTGAGTAAGCAATATCCGGACGAGTGCAGTTCATGATATACATGAGACAGCCTAGTATCCTGGCATATTCTACTTGAGAGACAGGTTCACCATGATTTTTGCCTAAGTGTAGACTCAAGTCCACTGGCGTCTTAGCCGGAGGACCGTCATATGCATTGTACTTCTTAAGTATAGTCTCAATATAATGAGATTGTGACAACACGATCCCATTTGACGTTTTAGTAATTTTAATCCCTAATATGACATCGGCGACCCCTAAGTCTTTCATGTCAAAATGTTTGGTCAACATTTTCTTGGTATTCATGACTAGGTCATGATTACCTCCCAGGATTAACATGTTGTCTACGTATAGACAGACGAACACGTAATCTTTAGGTGTGCCTTTTACGTATACGCATTTATCACACTCATTAATTCTGAAACCATTTGACAACATTGTTCTGTCAAATTTTTCGTACCACTGCTTTGGCACTTGTTTAAGCCCATACAGTGACTTAATGAGTCTACACACATTTGTCTCCTTTCCTGGAGCAACAAACCCTTCAGGTTGTTCCATGTAAATCTCTTCATCTAATTCACCATTTAGAAATGTCGTTTTGACATCCATTTGATGTATTTCCAGACCTTTCAATGCAGCAATAGCAATGAGCACTCTAATTAATGTGATCCTAGTCACAGGTGAATATGTGTCGAAGAAGTCAAGGCCTTCTATTTGTCTAAACCCTTTAGCTACCAATCTGGCCTTGTACTTGTCAATAGATCCATCTGCTTTATACTTTCTCTTCAGTATCCATTTTGCAGCCCAAAGGTTTGCTACCCGTTGGGAGATCTACCAACTCCCATGTGTGGTTGTGCAAAATAGACTCTATTTTACTGTTGATAGCTTCTTTCCAAAAGGGAGCTTCTGGAGAGGACAAGGCTTCACTTATTGTCCTTGGTTCGTTTTCTAACATATAAGTCAGAAAATCAGGACCATAGCTTTTAGCTGTTTTAGCCCTTTTACTGCGTCTAGGTTCTTCATCTTCCTGATGATTATCCTTTGCAGTTTCATAGGTTCTTTTAAGGGAACCAGATTCTTTCCTTTCTTTACAAGGATATATGTTTTCAAAGAATACTGCATTCCTTGATTCAATGATCATTTTTCATTAATATCAGGAATTGAAGACTTATGTACTAAGAAGCGATAGACACTACTATTGTGCGCATATCCAATGAATATACAGTCAACGGTCTTAGGTCCTATCTTTACTTGTTTAGGTTTAGGTACTTCTACCTTTGCTAAACACCCCCACACTTTTAAGTATTCGTAGGAAGGCTTTCGACCTTTCCATAACTCATAAGGGGTTTCGTTTCTACTTTTGTGAGGTAGCTTGTTTAGTATATGATTTGCTGAGAGGATTGCATCCCCCCACAAATTCTGTGGTAAACCAGAACTGATCAACATGGCATTCATCATCTCCTTAAGAGTACGATTTTTGTGTTCAGCAATTCCATTTGATTGTGGTGAATAAGGGGTTGTAGTTTGATGAATGATGCCTGAAGAAGCACCAAATTCGTCAAATGGAGCTCCATATTCTCCACCTCTATCACTTCAGATAGTTTTTATTTGTTTGCCAAGTTGATTTTCAACCTCAAGTTTGTAGATTTTAAAAGCTTGCAAAGCTTCATCTTTACTTCTTAATAAGTATAATATGCAAAATCTTGTGCAGTCATCAATAAAAGTAATGAAGTACTTTTTACCACCTCTAGTTTGCACAAACTTTAAATCACATATATCGGTGTGAATTAAGTCTAGAGGTTCAGTGTTTCTTTCTACAGAAGGAAACGGTAGTTTGGTTAATTTGGCCTCTACACAAATCTCACATTTATTTTGAGATTCGATATTGAATGAAGGCAATAATTCTAAGCTTACTAGTTTTCGTAGAGTATTAAAGTTAACATGTCCTAATCTAACATGCCATAAATCTGAACACTCAACCAAGTAAGCAGAAGTAATAGTTTTATTATTCTTTTCGAGGTCACGTTTTACAGTCATTACATTCATCTTGTACATGCGGTTGACCGCTTAACCTTTACCAATAAATTGCCCATTCTTAGTGAGCACCAATTTACCAGACTCAAACACTAGTCTAAGACCACTTGCATCAAGTGCATAACCAGATATTAAGTTCTTTTGAATATCTGGAACATGCAGTGCATCAATCAAGGTTATCTCTCTGCCCGAAGTCATCTTTAGCACCACTCTTCCACTTCCGATGATGTCAGACGTTGCAGAGTTCCCTATGTACAACTTCCGGTTGTTGAATGAGTAGCATGTGGAGAACATGTCTCGGTCGGAACAGACGTGGCGGGTGGCACCGGTGTCGACAAACCACTTCTTTGGATGGTCCACCATGTTAGCCTAGAAGACAACTGCAGTAAGCATCAGGTCACTCATGTCGACTGGAACGCCTTTTTCCTGAACCACAATAACCTGGTTGGACTGGTTCGGGTTCTGGTTGTCTTTCTTCGGGAGTCGGCAATCTTTAGCCATGTGGTTGGGCTTTCCACAGTTGTGGCAGTTCCCTTTGAACTTCTTTTTCTTCTTTTGTTGCCTTCCACCATTGCCCTGATTCTTTCTCTTCTTAGAGTTGGGCTTGTGTTCCACCACGTTGGCTCTAGGCTCCATCTGCATCTGCTTTGGCTTGGCCTCAGACATTCGATTATCTTCTTCAATCCGAAGTCTGACTATCAGGTCTTCAAGATTCATCTCATTGCGCTTGTGCTTGAGATAGTTCTTGAACTCCTTCCAGGACGGCGGCAACTTCTCTATCATAGCAGCAACTTGGAAGGATTCACTGAGTTTCATGTCCTCTACATCAAGGTCATGTAGGATCAGTTGCAACTCTTGAACCTGACTCGTCACCGTCTTCGAGTCGGTCATTTTGAAGTCCAGAAACTTGCCAACGATGAACTTCTTCAACCAGCATCTTCTGTTCTGTACTTCTTGTCAAGGGACGTCCAAAGTTCCTTTGACGTCTTGATGGTGGAATAGACGTTGTATAGTGAGTTGTCTAATCCATTCAAGATGTAGTTCCTGCACAGAAAGTCACTTTGACTCCAAGCGTCGAAGGCAGCCCTTGGACGAGGATCAGTCACGTCTTCTGCCACTGCATGAGCATCTTCGGTCAGCATTCTTGACAGATTCAAGGTCGTAAGGTAGAACAACATCTTCTGTTGCCACCTTTTGAAATCAGTGCCGGAAAAATTTTCCCGCTTCTCGCCGCTACTGTGGACAGGCGATATGGTCACCATTTTTCTGAAATACAACAAGCAAAATATCGTTTTAAAATTGTTGATCGTAACGGGTGTAAATCAGAATACAAAACAGTATTAAAGTCGAGGCAAGAGTTGAACTCTTTCTCTTTAAAACGATATTTGCCCCGCTCGGTGCTTACGGTTTGATCGGCAATTCGTTTCCCAAGATAACTCGACTATCTCTTAATATAGCAGCACTTCAAATATTATGAACGGCGAACTAAAGTAATGTTTTAAACTCTCGGAACAAAACAGATATAAAGAAAGAATGTTTGTTATTGAATGTAAAATGAAGAAGTAGGGGGGCTATTTATAGTTTACATGTATTTTCCACGTCACAACTTTCTCGCCAGATTTAACACCATTTCCGCTGACTGTGCACCTATTCGGATGAAAGGTGACACTTATTCTGCTGACACACTAGACACACTTATTCGACCAGATTCTAATCACGTTTAATTAATTATTAAATTCGTTGCTTATTATTTTCTGAACATTTAATTAATTACTTAATTAAACTTTGTCCAAAAAGATAAGTATTTGATAGGGAAGCCCAAGCCCAAGCCCAAGCCCAAGCTCAAGCCCAAGCCCACGGCCCACGACCCACAACCCGTGACCCACGACCCCGACCCAGGCCCGGGTCCGGGTCCGGTCCGAACGGACGGCGGCGGCGGCGCGCGCGTGGGCTTGAATTGAAGCATAGCTCATCTAAGTCTTCTCCCCTTCAAAGACTAGTGGTACCCCTTGGGGCCCAAACCCTTATCACAAACAAACAACTTATTAGGTGTACTAGTTTAGCTCAAACTTTCCATATGGAATGGTGACTTTTCACCTTCCCACCTATTTCCTTTCATTTCTTCAAGATAACTTATTTCAACTAGCTTACTTGTTCATTTAATTTCTCATTCATCCCACAATGGTTTTGAATAATTAAATATACTAGATTCATCTACACGAAACGTAGATTTTATTAAGCTAAAGAAGTTCCACTTTGATAAAGAGGAACCTACTCAAATAAATTATCAAAATCATGGAAAAGTCATAATGTTTCAACAGAAGTGAGCTTTGTTGAACAGAGATCTAGAAGAAGAAGTTTATGTCGAGCAGCCGCAAGTTTACATCGTCAAAGGGAAAGAATGTGTATATAATTAATTTAGATGGTATATATTATTTCTTAAATGTGTAAAGATAGAAACGGGGGTAATGTACATGGCTCTAATTTGGGATGGGTCAAGCAGTTTAGATTTGAGGTTGTGTAGGTTAAGAAATCTGAATGCTCGGAGGTTATCACGCGGATCTGGGAAGAGTTTGGGAATGGAGAGGGCAATCAGCAGTTGGTAGGAAAATTAGACCAATGTAGGCTCGGTCTCCTCAAGTGGACTAGTGTTAGCGAGGCGGACATGAAACACAAAGTTAAGAAGCTGGGAGAGGATTACGGTGCTCCGAAATGGAGTAATTACAGAGGAGTCAAAGGCGGAGGAGCATGATCTAACGGGTAAGCTTGAGAAATTGTGCGATCAAGAGGAAATATACTAGAAACAACGTGCTAAAGTTCAGTGGTTAAGGGAAGGGGACATAAATACAACATACTTTCACCATAGAGCTAGTGAACAACGCGGGCAAAATGAGATTAAGGAGCTCGTGGATGGGAGGGTCGTGCGGCATTCTAGACCGGAGGCCATCGATTTTGTCGTAGCTGATTACTTCAAGGGTATTTTTAGTTCCACGAGACCTTCGAGCGATGCTATTGAGGAAATATTATGTGATGTCGGTGTGCGTGTCAGCCCTGATGTGAATGATAGTCTGCTCCTTCCATTTTCATGCGATGAGATAATTAAAGATTTGAAAGATATGTATCCTTATAATTCTCTTGGGCCTGATGGTTTCTCTGTGGTTTTTTATCAAAAGTTTTGGGATATTGTAGGGGTTGATGTGATTAAATTTGTGCTTTCGTTTCTTATTGACCATATTCTTGATCCCATGGTTAACTTTACTCATACTGTCTTGATCCCTAAATGTGTTAACTCGGTTTTGATGACTCAAATTTGGCTGATTAGCCTGAGTAATGTCAGTTTTAAGATCTCTTCTAAAGCTTTTGCTAATCGGCTCAAGCCTTTTTTAAATGCTATTATTTCTCAGTCCCAATTTGTGTTTGTTTCGGGTCGTCTAATTATTGATAATATCTTGGTGGCCTTTGAACTTAATCACTTTTTGAAGAACAAGAGAATAGGGAGTAGGGGTCACATGACGCTAAAGCTTGACATGAGCAAGGCTTACAACCGAGTTGAGTGGTGCTTTCTGCAACAGGTAATACTTAGGCTTGGGTTTCATTCTCAGTTTGTGTCTCTTATTATGTTGGGGGTTCTATCTGTCTCATATTCTACTTTAATTAACGGGAGGGAGTCGAGTGTTTTTTCCCCCAAAAGGGATATTAGGCAACGGGGTCATATTTGTTGGAAAATGTTTACTTTTCTGTGATTTTGATAATTTATTGTAATGGGATCCTCTTTATAAAAGTGGAACTTCTTTAGCTTAGCGAAATCTACCTTCGTGTAAATGAATCTAGTATATTTATCTAATCAAAACCAATGTGGGATGAATGAGAAATTAAATGAACAAGTGAGCTAGTTGAAATAAGTTATCTTGAAGAAATGAAAGGAAATTGGTGGAAAGGTGAAAAGTCACCATCCCATATGGAAAGTTTGAGCTAAACTAGTACACCTAATAAGTTGTTTTCCTTGCATAAGGGTTTCGACCCTTTAGGGTACCAAAAGTCTTTGAAGGGGGGAAGACTTAGATGGGTCATGCTTCAATTCAAGCCCACACGCGCGCGCCGCCACCTGCTGTCCATCTGGACCAGACCTGGACACGGGTCTGGGCCAGAGTTGGGGTCGTGGTCGTGGGTTATGGGTCACTGTCCGTGGGCCTGGGCCTGGGATTGAGCTTGAGCTTGAGCGTGGGCTTCCCTATCAAATACTTATCTTTTTGGACAAAGTTAATTAAATTATTTGTCTGAAAACTAATAAGCCACAAATTAAATAATTAATTCATCGTGATTGGGTGTAAGAATCTGGCCGATTCAGTGTGTCCAGTGGCTGGAAATCTGGCGAAAAAAGTCCAGTCGGCGAACAATCACCTACGCTCCCAGTGAGCAGAAATAATGCTACCTTTCATCTGAATAGGTGCACAGTCAGCCGAAATGGTGCTGATTTTGGCGGGAAAGTCGTAACGTGGAAATGACATGTTCGTCCAGTCAATCCCAAGGCCAACTTTTGTAATCTATTAATAGACCCCCCCTAATTCTTCATTTTTCTTCCAATCAAAAATATTCTTTCTTTCTGTATGTTTTATTCCGAGAGTTCAAAATAATCTTTTAGTTTCGTTTCTTAATATTCAAAGTGCTGCCATATTAAGAAGATAGTTGTTGCATCTTGGGAAGCGATTGTCGATCAAACCGTAAGCACCAAGCAGGGCAAATATCGTTTTAAAGAGAAAGAGTCCAACTTTTGTCTCGACTTTAAATACTGATTTGTTTTGTGTTTTACACCCGTTACGATCAACAATTTTAAAACGATATTTTTCTTGTGTATTTTAGAAAAATGATTACTATTTCACCAGTTCATGGTAGCGGTGAAAAGCCGAAAAAGTTTTCCTGCACTGATATCAAAAGGTGGCAACAGAAGATGCTGTTATACCTTACGATATTGAACCTGTCAAGGATGTTGACTGAAGATGCTCTTGTGGTGGCAGAAGACGTTATTGATCCTCGTCCAAGGGTTATCTTCGACGCTTGCAGTCAGAGTTACTTTCTGTGCAAAAACTACATCCTGAATGGATTAGACAACTCAATGTACAACGTCTATTCCACCATCAAGACATCAAATGAGCTCTGGATGTCCCTTGATAAGAAGTATAGAACCGAAATTGTCGGGTTGAAGAAATTCATCGTCGGCAAATTTATGGACTTCAAAATGAGCGACTCGAAGATGGTGACGAGTCAAGTTCAAGAGTTGTAACTGATCCTGCATGACCTGGATGCAGAGGACATGAAGCTCAGTGAATCCTTCCAAGTTGTTGCTATGATAGAGAAGTTGCCGCCGTACTGGAAGGAGTTCAAGGATTATCTCAAGCACAATCGCAAAGAGATAAATCTTGAAGATCTGATAGTCAGACTTCAGATTGAAGAGAACAATCAAACGTCTGAGGCCACGCCAAAGAAAATGCAGATGAAGGCTAGAACCAACGTGGTTAAATACAAGCCCAACAAGAAGAGAATGAATCAAGGCAATGGTGGAGGCCAGCAGAAGAAGAAAAAGAAGTTCAAAGGGAACTGCCACAACTATGGAAAGCCGGACCACATGGCTAAAGACAACCAAAACCAGTCAAACCACATTTTTGTGGTTCAGGACAAGAGCGTTCCTATCGACATGAGTGACCTGATGCTTACTACAGTTTTCTTCAAGGCCAACATGGTGGACCATCCTAAGGAGTAGTTTGTTGACACCAATGCCACCCGCCACGTCTGTTCGGACATGACATGTTCTCCAAATACTATTTATTCAACAAATTAAAGTTGTATATGGGGAACTTTGCAACGTCAGACATCATTAGAAGTGGAAGAGTGGTGTTGAAGATGACTTCAGACGAAGAGATAACTTTGATTGATGTACTGCACGTTCCAGAAAGAACTTGATATCTGATTATGCACTTGATGCAATTGTGTTTGAGTTTGGTAAAATGGTGCTCACTAAGAATGGGCAGTTTTTCGAGAAAGGTTACACGATCAACTGCATGTACAAGATGAATGTAATGACTGTAAAACGTGACCTCGAAAAGAATAGTAAAGGTATTACTTCTGCTTACTTGGTTGAGTGTTCACATTTTTGGCATGTTAGATTAGGCCATGTTAACTTTAATACTCTAGTAAGCTTAGAGTTATTGCCTTCATTTAATATCGAATCTCAGAATAAATGTGAGATTTGTGTAGAGACTAAACTAACCAAATTATTGTTTCCTTCTGTAGAAAGAAACATTGAACCTCTAAACTTAGAGTTGGTTGTTGATAGGTTTACCTCGGCTCGAGGTGATAGTATAATTTGGGAATTCAACAAGTTGAAGTAATTTACTACTTACCCTCAAGTTTGAGGAGTTGAAATCTTATATGGTCCGGAGGGATAAACATTTGGATAAAGAGTACTTTATTTGCAGCTATCTAACGTGTTGAAAGAAGAAATTAAGTTGATGGTGGAAATGCTATGCCCTTAGTCCTTGACTCAGGCTGTGCACATGGCCATAAAGCAGGAGGCATGTTGGAAAGCCTGAGGAAGAACCACAAGTTGTTCCCTAAACCCCAAAATATACCTTCCAAATGTAGGAGTCTAGAGTGGAAACCACCTGAGGTGTCTAAACCACAAGGGGGATAGGATAGGTACCCTCCCTTCAAGAGGTTAACCCCAACTGAGATGGAGGAAAGGAGGAGGAGTGCTTGCTTCAGTTGTGATGAGACTTTTATCTTAGGGAATAAATTCATGAGGTTATTTATGATCCTAGGGGTTGAAGAACAGGATGAATTGGGACCCCTCATTGAGAAGACTATCAGTAAGGAAGAGGAGTTCACCCCTAAGATCTTTGTGCATGCACTTATAGGCTAATCTTCTCTTAAGACACTAAAGTTACTAGGTAAGGTGAAGGGAGAATCACTTACCATCTTGATAGACTCAGGCAATACGCATACCTTCATTGACCAGCAAGCTACTAAGAGGATCAAGTACAAGATTGAGCACACTAACCCACTGAATGTAACCATGGCAGATGTAGGGAGGATGGTCAACAGTGCCAAATGTCCCAAAATGTTTTGCGAAATGTATGGGTTGAAGTTCATTGGCAGCCCTAGAATTTTGAAATTGGGTGGTTGTGATATGGTAGTAGGGGTAGACTGGCTGAGAAAGATGGGCCCTGTGGAGACTCCTAACCTTTTACATCTAGGGACAAGGGTACTCATTAAGAGGGTTGGGAAGGAATATGGAGCTGGAGGCTATATCAAAAGAGAACGCGAAAAAGTTACTAATTAAAGGGGGAAGTTTTGTGACATGATGAGTGTTTATGCTAGCGGAGGACAATCCCAAGGTAAAGGGTGATGTGCCTTTGGAATTCCAGGGAATTCTGGAAGGATATGATGACTTATTCAAGGAACCAACCAAGTTGCCTCCCCACAGGCAGCATGATCATGGAATTACTCTTTTAAGCAACACTCAGCCCTTCAAAACTCAACCCGACATGTATCCCTACCTACAAAAGACTCAAATTGAAAGGTTGGTCCAATAAATGATGGTTACTAGACAGGTTCAGCATAGTCAAAGTCATTTTTCTTCACTTGTGCTATTAGTGAAGAAAAATGACGACTCTTGAAGGTTTTGTGTGGATTACAGGAGACTGAACTCTCTGACTGTTAATTTTCCTATTCCCTTAATTGAGGATCTACTGGATGAGTTGACTCATGCCAGGGTGTTTTCAAAAATTGACCTGAGCACCGGTCATCACCAGATTAGGATGAGGCATGAGAATATTGAGAAAACTGCTTTTGTCACCCATTTTGGGCATTATGAGTTCAAGGTGATGCCCTTTTGGCTCACCAATGCACCTACTACATTTCAGACACTTATGAACCATGTTTTCAAGTATTTCTTGAGGAAAATGGTGGTTATGTTTTTTGATGACATCTCGGTGTACATAGTAGGGACGAGGGAGAGCACAAGGTACATTTATAGCTAGATTTTGAGAAGTTGAGAGAGCCTACTCTGTTTGCCAAGGCATCTAAATGCAGCTTTGGGCAACCAATAGTAGATTACTTGGGACATATTATTGGTGGTGGGGAGGTCAAGCCAGACCCTGAGAAAATCAAGGGGATGCTGGATTGGCCTATACCTAAGAATGTTAAGGAACTTAGAGGCTTCTTAGGCCTAACTGGGTATTATAGGAAGTTTGTCAGGCATTTTGGCATCATTGCCAAACCCCTAACTGGTTTGACTAAAAAGGGGAAGTTTGATTGGGGTGATGAGGCCACTGGTGCTTTTGAGACTTTGAAGAAAGCTATGGTGACCACATCAGTGTTACAACTTCCTGATTTTACTAAAGAATTTTGTGTGAAGACAGATGCATGCCACTATGGGCTTGGGGCTGTGTTGAGTCAGGAGGGACACCCACTAGCTTAAATTAGTCAGGCTTTAGGTCCCAAGAACTTGGACGCTCTTTCTATGAAAAGACGTTTTTGGACATTATCATGGCCATTGATAAATGCAGAGCATGGTGAGTTTTGTGATCAGAATTGATCAACATAGCTTGAAGTATTCATCGGAGTAGAAGATATCAACTTCACTCCAACAGAAGCATACGCCAAGATTGATGGGATACTCTAATAGAATAGAGTATAAGAAGGGTAAGGATAATAAAGATGCAGATGCACTCTCTAGGAGAGATACACCTGAATGTGAACTCAAGTCCATCAGTTTTATCCAACCTTAGTGGGTATGGGAACTACATTTGAGCTTGAAGGGAGATGAGTTTGCACAAGAGGCTCTTGCTTAATGTACTCTCAACCCCTGGGATGTCTCCTATTTTAGTTATGATAACCAATTCCTCAAGTACAAAGGCAGACATTATGTGGATTCTGGAGGTAAGTTGAGAGAACAAGTTATTACTATGATGCATGGCAGTAGTGTGGTTGGTCATCAGGGGTGTTGGGCACTTACCAAAGGGTGCAAGCTGTTTTCTTATGGCTTGGACTTAGGAAGCAAGTTAAAGCTTGGGTTCTACAATGTGTTATTTGTTAACAATGCAAACATAAAGCAGCTAAATATCATGGGCTCTTACAACCTCTCAATGTCCCTGAGCAATGTTGGCAACACATTTCTATGAATTTCATAGATCAACTACCTAAATCTAAAGGCAATGACATTGTTTGGTTTATTGTGGACATATTCTCTAAGTATGCTCATTTCATCCCCCTCACCTACCCTTTCTCTGCTTTTAGTTTGGCCAAGGATTTCCTTGACTCTGTGTATAAGCTGCATGGCTTACCACAGAGTATGGTCATTGACAAGGATAAAGTATTCACAAGTGCCTTCTAGAAAGCACTTATGGTAGCTCTAGGAATGGAATTCTTAAGCACTGCTTATTACCCTCAAATTGATGGACAGACTGAGAGGGTGAATCAATGTTTAGAAACTTATTTGAGGTGTTGGTGGGGCGTAACCCAAAGCATTAGGCTAGATGGTTACCCCTTGTTGAATGGTGGTATAATACTAACTACAACTTACCTTTAGAAAAAGCTCATTTTGAAGTTTTGTATGGCTATAAAGCCTCTCAGATGGGGTAAGAAACCTATCAACGTACTAAAGTCATTGGAGTTGAGCAACTCGTAGAGGACAAGGTGGCTAATCTACATAATATCAAACAAAAACTTCTACATGCACAAAACCGTATGAAACAATATGTAGATAATGGGCGAAGTAAGCATCAGTTTCAATCACGGCAATGGGTCTTTGTGAAACTCAAACCTTACCGTCAACTTACCATTTGTAATGACTCTTGCTGGAAGCTTTCTCCTCGTTATGCAGGGCCTTATCAGGTTCTTTCCAAGGTGGGGTCTATCGCCTATCGTCTGAAGATGCACGAGTCTGCGCGTGTGCACCCTGTTTTTCATGTGTCGCTACTCAAGTGGCGCGTGGGAACCACATCTGTCATCACTGGGGACTTTCCTACCTGGGAAACATGGGACAAAGGGTTAGAGATGCCCACATAGGTATTAGCTAAACGAATTGTTAAGAGGAACGATGCCGCTAAGGCTAGTGGCTTTTGCGTTGGGGAAATTGGCAGAATTCTGAGGCTACTTAGGAAGACTCTCACTGAATTGAGAAACACCACTCGTATATGATTGCTTGAGGACAAGCGCGCAATCTTATGATGGAAATTTTGATGAAGAGTGA
This sequence comes from Linaria vulgaris, assembly GCA_948329865.1. NCBI lineage: Eukaryota > Viridiplantae > Streptophyta > Magnoliopsida > Lamiales > Plantaginaceae > Linaria > Linaria vulgaris. The sequence goes on along the minus strand of OX415249.1, from coordinate 3,766,327 downwards.
ATGATTAAATTTTTAGGGTTTCGCGTGCGAATTGGGGATCAGATTTGGAGACTAAAGAGTCAATTGCATTTTGACAATTTTATTTGTATTTCCTGCATTTCTTTTAATTATGAGCAAAATTACGATACTAGCCTGACATGTTGTCACGTTGATGTCAGGTGATGTCAGCGACAATTATATCACACCTCAGGTGCATGGATTAAAGTTTCGGTTTCGGAGTAGGTTTCGGTCAGCTAAAAATTAGAAATGTTTCGAAATATTTCGATAACTTTTCGGAATGTTTCGAAGAATTCGGCAAAATCTTGGTTATAGCTATCATGGAAACTATATGTCGTTTTCGTTTCGATAGAGTGAAAAACGGAAACATTTCGGTACTTTTCGGGAAAACGCACGGAAATTTTGATCCATGCTCAGGTGTGTGTTATGTTCATTATTCAGCAAATTAATACAAAAAATATTATAAACTCACACACACTCTCTCTCTCTCCTTCTAAAGTAGCTTTCCTCTTCTTCTAGTTGAATTGTACGGTATGATTCTTTACAAACTCGTGGAGACTTCAGAGAATTTGCCGACTTCCACCTCTCCAAATCTGTTCCCGGCCTAATTGTCAATCAGGACATGTGGCAAGACGAAATATAGTCAAATTTATGCAGAATACGATTTGAGGATGAGCTCAATCTTGAGAAGCACGAGCTTCACTGTGATCATGTCGCAAAAATCAACAGCAAGTCATTCATTAGTTCCAGTCCTGGTTTTGATTTATCTATAGAGGGCTCGGCTAACGGATTGCTTCTCTTGAGAATTGTACTAAGACATCCTAATGTTTTCTATATATGCAATCCAATCACGCGTGAGTATATCAATCTTCCAAAGATCTATTAGCGTTGTGGCATGCTCTCGTTCAGGTATGGGGTAAGTAAGATTACTAATGATCAGTACAAGGTAGTAAAGGTTTTCCACGATAAGGGGTTTGGGCAATTTGAGGTCTGGTGTCTTGTTTACACTCTTGTAACGGGGTCGTGGATGAGGGTTCTTACATGCATACTTCCCATAAATACCAAAGTTTGGATGGATTTTTTCTTAATGGGTAATTTATGCAAACAATTCCAGATCTTTGTTTTTAGACCCGGTGAGGTCTAAACATTGATAGTCTGTGCGAATTGCCATATTTTTCACTTTTTGGTGATTTTTTGACCAAAAATCATCGAAAAATTTATTTAAAGTTTGACTAGAATCTTTTCCTCGATGAGACGGTTCGGATGGTGGTGACGGTGTTGCAAAATTCAAAGTTATAACACGATAATTCTAATTTAAGTTCAATACACTTAAATTAAATTTTTCGTGTATTGACTTTGAATTTTGCGACACCGTCACCACCATCAGACGAATAATTTTAAATAAGTTCAAACTTTAAATAATTTTTCGACGACTTTTAGTCGGAATTGCCAAAAACTGGAAAACGGGGGCAGTTCGCACAAACTACCAAAGTTTAGACTTCACTAGGTCTGCAAATAAAGATCCGACCCTGAACCCATAAAGTGGCCATAGTTCAGGGGATTTGATGGAATAATTCTTTTTCTTAATGTCAATTTGCACTGGTTGGTGTTTAACTTCGAAGGATCCTCAATGATTTCATGTTTTGATCTTGAATAGAAAAAACTGTTCAAAGCCTTTCTTCTTCCTTGTGAGAGGAGAGAAACATAAGCAAATATAAATTTGGTTGTATTGGAGAATCGTTTATGCTTGCGTTACGGGATAATAACTCCTAGGAATTCGCTACATGGGATTATGGAGGACTATGGAGTAGAGTGATCTTGGACTAAAGAAATTGTCATTAATAAACTCTCGTTTAACTATTGTTATTGTCCTATCAAGGTTTTTAGCGACGATGATGTTTTGCTTCTGCATGTGGAGTGCAACCTTGTCTATTACTCCAACAAGTCTATAACTATGTCATATATTGTTCTTATGGGACTACAGAGGAACGGTTATTTGGAGGCACGACTTCATGTTTCTAGCTTCTTTTGTTTAAAAGATTTGCAATGGAAAACGTAGTCAAGTTTTTGATATTTAGGAGAGTATTTAACAAAATTTTGTGAATTTATTCCTGCTAATTACCTATTTTTTAGTACAACAGTTCTCTCTTTCTTGAGTTTGAGGCATGACGATTCTAGCTTCTTTTGTTTAAAAGATTTGCAATGGAAAACGTAGTCAAGTTTTTGATATTTAGGAGAGTATTTAACAAAATTTTGTGAATTTATTCCTGCTAATTACCTATTTTTTAGTACAACAGTTCTCTCTTTCTTGAGTTTGAGGCATGACGATTAGGACCATGCGTTGTGTTTTTCTTTTGTTTATCTAATTTAAATTGAACAATTAATGTTCTTAAAGTATAATGCATCTACACTTATCTCCACATATTTGAGGTATTACAGGTGGGGTTGAGAAAACTCTTCATGCAACGACAAGAATGAATTACAATATAATCACTCACACTCGACTATGACATAAAATCAACCCTCATATTTCACTTTTAAGTCGGCAAGGCGAGGTTCAGAAGGTGTGGCAAGAAGGATTTGACAAGGCGCTAAGCCGCTAACAGTGTCTCATTGCCTAGTAAAATAAGAGATATATATTATTAGTGAAGAGAATTTATAGGTGGAAATAAGTTGTTTTACCCGACGACCTTATAATCAAATTACTTTCGTACTATTTTAACTATTTCAATTCATATCTAATCATTTATTTCTTGAATATCTTATGGAACCTTTGACTTACTATGCTAGTACTCAACTCAGAGTTTTTCCTAGCATGTCATTTCTTAGGCACATCAACATTTTGTGAGAGTTATCTTGTGAAAGTCAGTCCCCTTGCTCCTTTTAAAAGGGTTGTGTACTTAGCTAGGAATTGGGATCTCCACATGTATTTTAATCGGTTCAAGAACCGTAATGACCTTTTGGTGCATAATTTGTAGCAGATGTTATTTCTAAATTCAAGAGGTTATAGATTCATCAACTCATGGAGAAGGGTCTCAAGGCATGGAATGTACTCGAAATATCAATGCACCGCATTCATTTGTGTCACTAAAAACGATTGTCCATTTGCCAATGGTGTTGTTTGTCATTAAGACACCATCTTCAAAATTCCACCATAAATTTCTTGAACAGCTGCTTACGGGGGAACTATAAACCAGTCTGCTGTAGAAATGTACATGAACAAAGTTAGTGTTCGGAAATTCATGAAAACATAATTTGTTTTCAGACTTATTAGCCTTGGATTGAAGAAGTCTGCAAGTAATGCTGCTGACAGATAAACAAGGCTTTCGAACCGAGGACATATGGAGAAGACCTTCGTTACAGGATCCAAATGGACAGACCAAATCATTTGCTTAACTTTTTTGCAGAGTCTGGTTTTAGGAAAGATGTTTAAGAGCTCTTTAATAAATGAAGATGAGATCACGGGTAAACTAAGACACTTCATACAAGCATAAAGAGCAAAAACTATGACGTAGTCATATCAAACCTGTTAAGTGTTAACATGAAATAAGAACCTGGTTAATGACAAGCAGAATGTAAGTTTATCAACTAAAGCTAGAACTCCGTGAGAAACCCAATGAAACTACACTACTGCTATAATCTAACCAGTTGGATGTCATGCGCTAACGAGCTTTGCCAGAATAGCCATATCTAGGACTTTAACATCAAGGGTATCATCGACTTTCACGATTCCAGCGGTGCCATCGATACCAATAAGCTTCCCAGCGGCCCAACGGTGTGCACCACCCATGATCTTAATCTTGTCATCCTTCCTTTGGCGCACACCACCTCTATTTCATTAGCAAGTGCAGTAGTAATTTTTTCACTGGGTCCAATACCTACCCTACACGTGAGATCCTAAAAGTTAAACAAAACGGTTACCTTTTCTTAATAGCAGGGAAATATTATTCTGTAAACCTTTAAATTACCACTTTTTGAAATGAAAATAGTAAAACAAATGCAGAGTTAACTAAGTCATATGTGTGGGAGTCGCCAAGGTGTTGGTTTATCACGAAGTGAGTTTTCTCGAGCAATGTACGGATTCAGATGCTGATCTAACTCATTTCTACATATTGTTACTTGGCCAAGCTCATCTTATTTACACTAGATGATTAATAATGCCGCTCAAAGGAAGTATCAACGTTCCTATTTATAGCTTTTGCGCTATAAATTAGTATGCCAACATAAATGACTAATATTACGCAGGACTTAAAAATACTTACAGGAAGTACTTCTTTTATAACTCCGACATTCTTGACTACTCCCGTCCGTGACTACCATTGTTAGTCAAAAGGCTATCAGCTATATATTTAATATATACATATAATATTTCACAACTTCAATTTTACGAATAACTTCGATTTCACAAATTGAAAGAAGCATGATCAATAACTCAGTCAATATACAACACATTAATTAGCATCCAAATTTTTTTTCGATAACTCACCGTCTTCGCCTTCCTCCTCTTCCTCCTCGTCCTCGTCGCTATCGACAGCCACCTACTCGTCGAAGAAATTACGCCTCCTTTCGCTTCTGCTTCTGCTTCCGCCTCCGCCTCCTCCGCCGCCATACTCCTCGTCCGATTCATAATCTTCCTCGTCGTCGATGAGATCCGATCTGCGGCGTTTCGAATTCTTCTTTCCAACGCGATCTTCGTACTCTACGCGATCAGATCCGATCTGCGGCGTTTCGAATTCTTGCTGCTCTACGCCGGTCGCCTCCTCCTCATCATCATACTCGACATCCATACTCTTCTTTGCATACCGTTCCTGAATCCTTCTCTCGTTTTCTTCAACATCCTCATGCTCATCCTCCCGAGGGAGAAACGGAGGACGGTGCATTTGTCTCTCGTTTTCATCACGTAATTCAGCTCCAGTATCAATAAGATCTGTAAAATCAGACACACGCACACAATCACGCCATAAGTCTATTTACGTCATCGTGAATCATCAGAGATAATCCACCACCACCTCGCATACAAACGATCAAAAACATATGCAATTCAAAGCAGCACGATCAATAACTTCAATTTCACGAATTCAAAGCAGCACGATCAATAACTCAATATACAACACATTAATTAGCATCCAAAAATTCTTTCGATAACTCACTGTTAACAACACAACCTGGTTCCAGTGATTATAACTCAAGAAATATGAGAAAGCTTGAAGAGAAAGCTTAGAGAGAGAGAGAGATTTGAAATTCAACTTGTAATAATAATAATGATAATCTTCAGTACAATTCAGATACATAATGCCTGCAGAATCTCCCCTTCCCATAATAGCTAAACATCAATTAAAGTAAACTAGTACTAATACTTGCTAAAAATATCCATAACTCATACTTTGGGCCTTAGGATTAATTAAGCCCACTTCGAACCCCGCAGCCCAACAGCTGAAAAGCATGGTCCGGTCCACTAGAAAAAGCATAGTCCAAAACACAAATAAGAACAATAAAATATTCGAAATTAACGTTCACAATTTAGTAAATCAGATCCCCAATCCTTCTTCAGTCGATTGCGAATCCAAAAACCCTAATTTGCGTCTGATTTTCCCCAAATCTTCTCCTCTCCTGATTCTTCTTCATAACATTACCCCCTCCTTTTCCTAAAGCTTGTCCTCAAGCTTTAAAACCGGGAAATTTCGATTGAATCCATTCCCAATCCTCCCAAGTTGCCTCTGCTTCTGGTAAGTGCGCCCACCTGATTAACCATTGTACTTGTGCTCTATTGTTTTTCTTTGTAATTCTTCTTGCTAATACCTCCAAAGGTTGTAACATTGTCCCCCCTTCTTCATTCATTGCAGGGATTTCAGAGGACACTGTGTCGGTTGGCCCTACATGCAATTTGAGCACAGAGACATGAAAGACAGGGTGAATCCTTGCTCCCTCAGGTAATTCCAACCTATAGGCTACCATTCCTACTTTCTCAGTAATTTTGAATGGCCCAGCAAACCTAGGACTTAATTTCCATGCTTGAGTGTTTCTAACTGTCAACTGCCTGAAGGGTTTTAGCTTCAAGTAAACCCAATCTCCTATTTGAAATGACCTCTCTGTTCTGTGCTTATCTGCTGTAGATTTCATTTGTTGTTGTGCCTTAGTCAGTAGCTGTTGAAGATGTAGTGTTTTGTGTTGTCTTTCTGTGATCAATTGCTCCACTCCCATTACTCTCATCTCTTGAAAAGGCCCTAACTGTGATGGCTTATAGCCATATAGTGCTTCAAAGGGTGTCATTTGGATAGCAGAGTGGTAATTGGTATTGTACCACCACTCTTCCAAGGAAATCCATTTGCTCCAGCTCTTAGGAGAGGTTCATGTCATACACCTCAAATATGCCTCCAGACATTGGTTAACTCTCCCAGTTTGACCATCTGTCTGGGGGTGATAGGCTGTGCTTAGCCTGTGTTGTACTCCCAATCCCTCCATCAACTCTTTCCAAAAAGAGCTAACAAAAACTCTATCCCTGTCTGTAGTTATACTGTCAGGCAGACCATGAAGCTTATATATAGAATCTAAGAATACCTTAGACAAACTGGAGGCAGAATAGGGGTGATGAAGTGGTATAAAGTGGGCATACTTACTGAGTCTATCAACCACTACCCATATCACCTCTTTTCCCTCTGACTTAGGCAGCTGGACAATAAAGTCCATAGTGATATGCTGCCAAGCCTGCTCAGGCACTTCTAATGGTTGCAATAGCCCAGGGTAAGGTACTGTCTCATGTTTGCACTTTTGACAAGTCAAACATTTCTTCACAAATTGCTTCACCTGCTCCCTTAACCCAGGCCATAGAAAAACCATTTGTATCCTTTGATAAGTTCCAGTTACTCCAGAATGCCCTCCCACACTGCTACCATGCAGTAGATCAATCACATGTTCTCTTAAGCTTGTGGATGATCCAACATACCACCTGCCTTTGTATTTTAGAAGGTTGCCCTGGTAAGAGAAAAATGAAACATCTTGTGGTTGCAAAAGGCACTGCTGGATAGCTTCTTCAGCTGTCTTGTCACCAATATAACTATCTTCCAATTCTTTCATCCATTCAGGCTGAATGCTACTGATAGCTTGAAACTCAGCTTCCCCCTCTTGCCTTGATAAGGCATCAGCCACTACATTTTCCACCCCTTTCCTGTACTCTATCTTGTAGGTATACCCTAGGAGCTTGGTCATGTACTTGTGTTGCAGAGGAGTTGAAATTTTCTGCTCAAGCAAGTATTTCAAACTGCACTGGTCAGTTTTGATGATAAACTCATTCTGTAGTAAGTATGGCCTCCACTTCTCAATGGCCATGATGATTGCCATACATTCTTTTTCATACACAGAGAGACCTAGGTTCTTAATGCCTAAAGCCCTGCTAATAAATGCAATAGGGTGTCTCTCTTGACTCAAAACAGCTCCTAGACCATGATAGGAAGCATCAGTTTCAACTGTGAACTGTTTCTGAAAATCTGGTAGCTGTAGTACAGGGGCTGTTACCATAGCTTCTTTAAGTTTCTTAAAGGCTAGTTCAGCTTCCTCACTCCAAGAAAACTTCCCCTTCTTAGTGAGCTCAGTTAAGGGCTTGGCTATCATCCCATAATGCCTCACAAACTTCCTATAATACCCTGTCAACCCCAAAAACCCTCTCAGAGCCTTTACATTTCTTGGTGTTGGCCACTGGGTCATACCAGCTATCTTCTCAGGGTCAGCTTTCACCTGTCCCTCTCCTATTATGTGTCCCAAATATTCCACTTTCCTCTGCCCAAATGAACACTTAGAAGCTTTTGCTAGTAAGCTGTTCTCCCTCAACTTCTGAAAGACCATTCTTAAGTGTTCTTCATGTTCTTCTATGGTACTGCTGAACACTAAGATATCATCAAAAAACACCAGAACCATTTTCCTCAACTGTTCCTTAAATATTTTGTTCATAAGCTCTTGGAAAGTAGCTGGGGCATTGGTAAGCCCAAAGGGCATTAACTTGAACTCATAATGTCCTGAAACAGTCACAAATTCTGTCTTAGGGATATCCTTCTCCTCCATTCTTATCTGGTGATAGCCAGCTCTAAGATCTATCTTGGAGAAGATCCTGGCATATGTCAGTTCATCCAGTAGGTCTTCAATTAGAGGTATAGGGAAACTGTTCTTGATGGTTAGTGAATTCAATTTTCTGAAATCCACACAAAACCTCCACCCTCCGTCCTTTTTCTTGACCAACAATATAGGTGAAGAGAAAGGGCTATTGCTGGGTTGTATCAATCCAGCTTCTAACATCTCCTGTACCATTTTCTCTATTTCCTCCCTCTGTAGATATGGATATCTGTAGGGCTGGTGCTTGAAGGGTTGAGCCCCAGGAACTAGTCTGATAGTATGGTCAGATTCCCTCTTAGGGGGTAGTGTTTTAGGTTCAGTAAAGAGTTCTTGATACTCTGCCACTACCCCTCTGAATTCTTCTGCCATGGGGGGTTCCTTTATCCCTTGTTCTCCCCCAATCATAAACAAACACCCCAGCAATGATTGTCCCTGCTTTCTGATTAGTTTTGCCATCCTTTGCCCTGTAACTGCCTTCACACTCCCTTGCATGCTGAATTCCTTTCCCTTGTCCTTAAATGATATGATGTGCTTTTCAAAATCAAAAGTAACTGGTCCTAACCTCCTCAACTAGTCTACTCCTACCACCATGTCACACCCTCCAAGTTGGATGCGTCTAGTGTGTGCTATGAATTTTCTTCCTCCCATCTCCCATTCAAATCCAGGACACATTGCACTACAACTCATCCTTCCTCCTCCAGCTACAGTAATCATCATAGGATTAGTTTCTGTCACTTGACACTTCAGCATCTTAGCTGTACCCTTGTCCATAAAAGTATGTGTACTCCCTGTATCCACTAGAATAGTGAATACTGCACCCTTCACTCTCCCTTTGAGTTTGATAGTTTCTGGTGACACATATCCTGTAAGTGCGTGTATTAAGATCCTAGGCTCAGAACATTCATATTCTTGAATTAGTTCCCTCTCCCCTTCAGTGCCTTCTCCTTCATCCTCTTCATCTTCATACCCCAAGAGCATGAAAAGCTTCTTACACTTATGTCCCCACACATAGGGCTCATCACAATTGAAGCATAAACCTTTCTGCCTCCTATTCTGCATTTCTGTTGGTGACAACCTCCTGATTGGGGGCTGTTTTTCATTTCCCCAAGGTTTAAGAGGTTCACTCCCAGCTCCCACCATCATCTTCCCTCTATAGGGACCCTGTTGTCCCCTTATCACCACCTTATTGTGCTTAGCAGTGGTCTCTAGCATAGCTTCTTGTTTCCTTGCTAGGAACACAGTCTGACTAAGGGTAGTAGGGTTTAGCATCTCAATCATGATTCTGATCTCCTCTTTTAACCCACTAGTATAGCTCTTCATAAAGTATTCTTCATCTAGGTGTCTGTTTTTTTTATACATGTAAGCTTTGAGTTCATCATATCTCTGAGTGTATTCATCAACACTGCTAGTCTGTTTCAGTTTATTAAACTCCCCTATTAGGTTTTCACCCAGTGCAGGGGCAAAACGGTCATTCACCAACTCCACAAACTTAGACCAGCCCATGGCCTCCTTCCCCTCAACATTATCCAGGTACCAATGTTCTGCCACCCCATCTAAATGGACTTCAGCAGTTAAAATCTTGTCAAAATCAGACATGGAGTGTAGAAGGAAATACCTGTTGCATTTTCTTACCCATTCCCTTGGTTGTTCTCCACTAAATCTGGGAAACTCCATACGAGGGCCCCTTACATACTGTCCTTCACCCCTAAGAATCCCTGAATCTGCAGGATTTACTCCAGCTGTTCTTTGTGTTTGAACAGAAGAATGTTCTGTCTCATTGTTCCTTGTGACTGTCATGGCATCCATTTTTTGCATCATTTTTTCCATCATTTCTTTCATTGCCTCCATACTAACTTGCATTTCATTTGTTTGTGTTTCCAGACCATCCAAACGAGCAGCATGACTTGGTTTTGCTATTTTATCAGAGCGCGCTCAGGATCAAAAAGAGCTCTGAGGCCAATGTTAACAACACAACCTGGTTCCAGTGATTATAACTCAAGAAATATGAGAAAGCTTGAAGAGAAAGCTTAGACAGAGAGAGAGAGATTTGAAATTCAACTTGTAATAATAATAATGATAATCTTCAGTACAATTCAGATACATAATACCTGCAGAATCTCCCCTTCCCATAATAGCTAAACATCAATTAAAGTAAACTAGTACTAATACTTGCTAAAAATATCCATAACTGATACTTTGGGCCCTAGGATTAATTAAGCCCACTTCGAACCCCGCAGCCCAACAGCTGAAAAGCAGGGTCCGGTCCACTAGAAAACGCATAGTCCAAAACACAAATAAGAACAATAAAATATTCGAAATTAACGTTCACAATTTAGGAAATCAGATCCCCAATCCCTCTTCAGTCGATTGCGAATCCAAAAACCCTAATTTGCGTCTGATTTTCCCCAAATCTTCTCCTCTCCTGATTCTTCTTCATAACACTCACCGTCTTCGACAACCGGCTCCTCATCGAAGAAATTAGCCGCCGTATTGCCACGCCTCCTTCTGCTTCCGATTCCGCCTCCGCCTCCTCCGCCGCCGTACTCCTCGTCCGATTCATAATCTTCCTCGTCGTCGATCAGATCCGATCTGCAGCGTTTCGAATTCTTATTTCCATCGCGATCTTCGTACTCTTCTCTCCTCCTCGCCATCGCAAACAAATGAATGAAATTAGAGAGTTCCGCGAATGGAATTATATATATATGTATATATAGGGCGGCGAATTTTTCCCTAGGGTTTGTAGGCGTGCGTGTGGGCGTGCGCGCGAGAGAGCCCTAGAAAGGAGGAATTATATGGTGCAAACCGTTGCATGGCGATGGTGGTGCGTAACGGTTGCATGATGAGAAGAGAAATTGGCTTGCCTGGCACTCAAATGAGAGAGAAAATATGGGCTTGTTATTGGGCCTTTCAATATGTGCTCATTGATCGGGTTTTAGTTTTTATACCCAATTAAAATAAATAATATTGATAAATAACACGGTTGTGCATTTGGATGGAATATGATCGAATCAAATCTGATCGATAATAGTAGTATTACTTGTTTATTTTACTTTTATACATTAAGACGATTATTTGATTCGAACAGATTCTTAACCCCTGAAATTGAGGATCAAATCGAAGGAGTGTTCAATCCAAGGACAAAAATCAAAAATTGGATCAAATATTCAATTCGGGCTAAACATTGAGTCATTCATTTGATCGATTTCCAAACGATTCGATCAATCTAGTTCAATGTGTGAACCCCTAAACACTTGGGTTCCAAGACTTCTGTACCAAGCGTCGTATTTTGTAAATGTGTTTGCAAGGAATTGCTTGCGATTCTATCAAGTCTCGAGTTTGCTAAACTTCATCTTTCGAGATCAAACCCTTGTCTAATTAACAGCGTGCAAGATATTAAAATTTGAAAACATGCTCAGGCTCACTACAAATACATCAAGAAATTTAACCTCAGTGAATTCGTTAGTTCCTCATCTGTTAAATGGTTGGTAAGTTCACTTAATTGCTCAGTGGCGTAAGTCCCCAAACGCAAGTAAGAGGGCGTGGGTTCAAAACCCACTTTTGACAATTTGAAATTTTAATTATTCTACATAGATTAGGGGGTATATCACACATAACTTCATAAGTTGAGGGTTAAATCGCACATGACTTTCAAGAAAATTTAATGGACAAAAGTACCCCCGTGGATGACACGTGTTGGTCACGTGGAGGAGTCTAAACGGAATATTTTATCAATTTTTAGGCGGAATATCGGGGTGGGGTGATTCGCGCAAGTTGGCAAATGTTAGGAATTATAGTGGTGAAAATGATGTGTTAAGGGGCAATACAAAAATGACCCATAAGTTGGGGGACTTGGTGCTTTTATTCCTTAAAATTAATCAGCTAACGTATCAACTTTCTTCTTACATAAATTCTACATATGTTACGGACTCAGGGCCACTAAAATAAACTCTTCTTCTATGGGGACATAACTTTAGGAGTAACCAGCCTGCTAGAAAGACTAGCATTAATGGCTATTTCTTGATTTTGCACTTTTCAGCTATTTAATTTGATGTCGGCCTAAAGGTTGGCTTTGAACGGGAAGTTGCACAATGGGCCTCAAAGTTCGTTGTTAAATTCTCGTTATGTGGCTTCAATGGAGATGTCTTTTGATTTTGCAGCTTTCCAATGAGACATATTCTCTCAGGGTAAAGGACTGAACTAATATTATCATTGTGATCTTTAGCATTACAAAGTCTCCATTTCTTCTCTTCGTTTACAAAAGGAATGGAGTGGGGAAGAAACGATCGGGTTGTGGTGGGGTCTATGTTCATTAATCTTCAAATAAGAATATATTAAGAAGATTGACGTACTATCTGATTGTGGTAAGAAATGAATAGGAGTTTTTCACTATTGAAATACTGTGAACACACTTTAAGAAAATAAAATTAACCTACGTCGGATTCTACAACTTACAAGAGTTGATACCAGGAATAATATTGTAACAAAGTAATCTTCATAATGACAATGAGTATGTTGAGCCATTAGATTTTTCCACCTAATCAAAGTATATTTATCTTTTTAGTATCGACTTATGATTTAATGCAAAAAAAATCCACCTAATTATTATGATTTTTAAATGTTTCTCCCACCTAATCTCCTTAGAAAACCCATTTATACCATTAGAATTAGGAAAACAATCTTCTCCAATCTTTTCTTCCATGTTGAACGTGATAATCTTGGACCTCAATTTACTTAACCACAACATATAAAATATGAATAAATTAACATCTCCAATTAATGTTGTTCTTTTTTACAATATAGAATTCTTGATTGCTGTAATTATACAAATATTTTTGCATTTTAATGTAATAAATATAAATATTGATTAGTTATATCAAAAGGTTTATTATATTTTTAAAGATATATATTTAACTGAAAGTAAATTTGCCTAAATTAAGTTAATTATTTGCATTATAAAAGCTACTTCTCACTTATAACACTACAAAATCAATTTTAACTGTTTTATGCTGGTCTTTTTAAATCGTTTGCAAAAGCAGTTAAGTAAAGCAGTTTTAAGTGACTTTAAGTAAAAGCATGGAAGCACGAGCTTCTATAAGGTTTTTAATTATAGATAAAAAAAATTTGTTTGGGTGATTTTCATACTTTTTATGGAAAATAAAAGAATCTTTGATCCATGCTTCTAACCATAAATAGATTAATATTTATTAATTATTATATCTACGAATGAAACTATTTTGCGAGATTGTATATTTTGCTCAACTAATTTAGTTAGAAATATAGCTCAGCTAATTAGTTAGAAATATAACTTTTGTAATCATAATCAACTTTCTCGAGGAAAATATATTGCATCCTAAAAAAAGACTCTGGATTTTCTCCTACATAAAAAACTACATCTTCTCTATTTTAGATGCACACCATGTGTCTAATTTACTGAACAAGGTTTCGTCTATATCTTAATTATCTACTTAATTATCTTCTCTATTTTAGATGCACACCATCTCCTACGTAATTTGGTATGCTCTTAGTGGACCTATCAAAACACTCTTATCCTACAAATGAACCGGCCAAATAGGCCCATTCACGAGTCAGATCAGCCCAAATAGACCGTCCCGACAAAGTAGGCCAAAAAGCCCATTATACAGGCCCGGTTTGACTAGCTCAAGCAATCTCAACTCGACCATTTTCTAATGGGCCTGACAAATGGGCCCAAGACAAAAAATGGATCAATTCGAACAAGAAAATCGGTTTGGGCCTATAGCATATGATATATATCATGTGACATATAACTATAACATATGGCTTATGACATATAGATGTGACATATAGCTAGCATATAACATATGGTATATGATATATCACATATATGGGCTTGGCCCATGAGAAGGGCCCATCCAAGCTCCTACAGTCAAGGAGGTTAATCATCTATAAATACTAGACTCCTCCTCATTTGCAAGACACTTTCACTATCACTCTCATTTGACATATTGAATACGACTTATAGCGTGTTTCATATAACGTATGACATATAGCATATGACTTATACATATGAGATATATTGCATATTACAGATAACATATGACATATTGAATACGATCCATAGTGTGTCTCCTATAGCGTATGACAATATACCATATGACATATCACCTATGAGTTATCCCATATGACATATAACATATGACATATTGAATACGATCTATAGCGTGTCTCCTATAGCAGACGAGCACCTTGCAAACTTATATACAGTCGAGAAGCCATAATTTGTGTTTTTGATGGCCTGAAATAGGTTGAAACCACAATAAGTCAAAACACTACTGTCAATCTTGATGCCAAACAAGCTTTCTATGTCGAAGAGGCAAAGCTTCTTGCATAAAGGGAGCTTGAGGAGCAGAAATAGGTATTTGTAGAGGCTTTTATAAGAGGCCAGAAAATGGTAGTAGTGGATCTCACAAGGGCACGAGCAGAGATCAATATTGTGAAGCACGATCAGGCGGCCATGACTCGGCATGTTAAGAGTTATGATGCCACACATAGCAAGTGGCGCAATATCCATTAAGTGCTTACAGCTAAAATTTTTATTTTTATAGAGAAATCTGTTGGAGATGTGGCTCTTGTTGGTTTTATTTAGGCGCTTATCCCTTACTCTAGCTTTTGTACATTCTCTTGTGCCTTGCCTTTGATTGCCCTTTGTCGTGTTTTGAATTTTGACAGTTGTTGTGCTTGCCACTTTGATTTATAACTTGTTGTCTATTTTACGTGTGCTACTGCATCTGTTTATATCTTTGGGATCAGGGAGAGAAGTATGATCATGACGATGTTGTTGCTAACATCACCCTTCCGCTTACTGAAGTTGTGGGACCGAACTATGTTGCCCATCATGCTCTTGCCTATGGCTTCACTGCTGATGAACATGTATGCATGGAGAGATAACATGAGGTAATGATGTTGCAGCTCTTCAACTCCTAGTATATATGATATTTCTTTCTTGTATTTTCTAGAATAAGTATGGTCTTGTTTTTTTATGCTTGGCACTTTGCTTTGGTAGACATATGTTCTTCTGGATCTTTGCTTTTGTTAATGAAGAGTTCTTGTTTCGTTCTTCTCTTCCTTGTTTTTGTTCTACAATTTGCATAAGAGTTCATGTAGCACTTTAGCTTATTTAATTCGGTAAGGCTTTTGCAACTCACCTACTTTATGAGACTTTCACCCAATAGGCTCTTCACCTAGCTTAATTCAGTAGGAATATTGAAGCTCGCTTACTTTATGGGATTTTCACCATATAGGCTCTTCACCTAGCTTAATTCGGTAGGGTTGTTGTCGCTCGCCTACTTTATGGGATATTCGCCCAATAGGCTCTTCACCTATTTTAGTTCCGTAAGGCTTAAGATAATGGCCTACTTTATGAGGTATTCACCCAATAGGCTCTTCACCAAGTTTATTTCAGTAGGGCTTACGATAATGGCCAATATTATGGGATTTTCACGATATAGGCTCTTCACCTAGCTTAATTCGGTAGGGCTGTTGTAGCTCGCCTACTTTATGGGATATTCGCTGAATAGGCTCTTCACCTAGTTTAGTTCGGTAGGGCTTATGATAATGGCCTACTTTGTGGGATATTCACTCAATATGCTCTTCACCTAGTTTATTTCGGTAGGGCTTATGATAATGGCCTACTTTATGGGATATTCGCTCAATACGCTCTTCACCTAGTTTATTTCGGTATGGCTTACGATAATGGCCTACTTTAAGGGATATTCGCCCAATAGGCTCTTCACCTAGTTTAGTTCGGTAGGGCTTATGATAATGGCCTACTTTATGGGATATTCGCCCAATAGGCTCTTCACCTAGTTTATTTCAGTATGGCTTACGATAATGGCCTACTTTATGGGATATTCTCCCAATAGGCTCTACACCTAGTTTCGTTCGATACGGGTCGTGCATAGTTCTACACCTTCGTTCATCTTGAGTGTTGCTTTTTCTATATCTTGCGTAGTCTTTGCGCCTTAACCAGGTTGAGTGAATTGTAGTGTTCCCTTTAATCGATCACCGTTGTGGAGTAATTGGTTTCATGGCAGCGCCAATCGATGGTTTGTTGTTTGTGGTCTCAGGTTGGAGACTTTTATGTTGAAGCTTTGTGTTCATTTGATTTCATATTTAGATCTCCAACTTGAACAAAATCTCTAGCATGCTTTTAATGTTATGATGCTTTTCGTAGAAGTTGTTGCGTATGCGCTTCAACCAATTTACCAAAGGCTCATTGCTTGTTGTGTTTGTCGAGTGCGTATGACTCCAATTTATGGGACTTGTAGCCTGAAATTTTCTTTTAGTCATGCCTTGTTTCTCCTTTCCACCATGCCTCCTTGTAGGTGAAGCAGCGACTCAAATATTTTAGCAAATGTTGGCATAGCTATGTTCTTTTGTCATTGTCAAGTGTGGTGACTGGATATTTGAAATAGTTGTTGTGATGCTTGATACAATTTGTCGCATGCGTTGTCATTGTCACTTGCATAACTACAACAATTTGTGTTAGATGTTTCAATCATATGGCGAGTCCCCCAGTTTTATACTGCGGTTTTGCTAACGATGATGGAAGTGTTCGTGGAGGCTATGATCAGTTTGCACAAGAGGAGTAGTTTGTTCGTTGGTAGAGTTATGTGGAGGTGCTCGGAGTTGGAGATCAGTTCGTGGAAGAAAAGTTCGTTGCAAATTTGCCCGTCAATGAAGAATTTGTGCACGTAGAGGAGATTGTTCAAGATCGTGAGCTCGGTCGAGAGGTGAAGTTCGTGGTGTTGTGTGAACAGCTCGTTCGTGGCGGCGTGCGTGGTTGAGTTGGCGTGATGGATTTTACACGTTCAAATCAATAGGACATGGCGTGGTGGGAGTTCGCCGGTGCTAGGATTTTGGTGGTGGAGTTTACGCTGCAGGAGTCCGTCGGAGTTGTTCAAAGTTCAGGCGTTGAAAGCTCTATTCAGCTACACAAGGAGTTTGGACGTGAGGAGCTCTATCTTGATCAAGAAATTCAGGTAGTAGGTATGTGATGATCAATTGGACCTTTAATTAATTAACTTGTCTGAAATCCCATCAAAATACAATTACCAAGTGGAATCGGACGTTAGGGGCTGATGTTAGGAAAAATATTGATAAATTAAAAGCAAGGATACTGGCACTGCGATCGGGTTACATTACGACATAATCGAAAGAAGATGAGAAGCGGTTGAAAATTGAGCTAGAGGCGTTACTAGATACTGAGGAAGTTTACTAGAAACAGTGGGCGAAGGTGCAGTGGTTAAGAGAGGGAGACGGAAATACGGCTTATTTCCATAACCGAGCTAGCGAGAAAAGAAAGAAAAATGAGATAGTAGCACTGCACAACTCGGTTGTCGTACTCAAGTCGACACCGGGAGAGATTGATAATATTGCAGCGAACTATTTACGTCAATCTTGGGTTCCACGAGACCTTCAGGTGATGTTATTGAGGAGGTATTACGAGATGTCAACGTACGTGTCAGCCCTGCAGTGAATGAAATCCTACTTCAGCAATTTACAGTAGACGAGGTATGCAAAGCATTAATGGATATGTATCCCTATAAATCCTCGGGCTCGGATGGGTTCTCTGTCTTTTTTTTTCAAAAATTTTGGTCTGTTGTGGGTGATGATATTATTCGCTTCATACTAGCTTTTTCGAATGACCGTATTCTTGATATGTGGTTAATTTCACTCATATTGTTTTAATTCCTAAGTGCACTAACACGATGTCATGTCTCAGTTTCGTCCTATTAGCTTGAGTAATGTGAGCTTTAAAATTGCTTCTAAGGTCATCGCTAACCGTCTGAAGTCGTCCTCAATGAGGTAATCTCATCAACTCAATCAACCTTTCTACCAGGAAGACTCATCACTGACAACATCTTGATAGCCTTTGAACTTAATCACTTCCTCAAAAATAAGAGAACGGGCAATCGTTATTTTATGACTTTGAAGCTTGACATGAGCAAGGCATATGATCGTGTCGAGTGGTCCTTCTTGGAACAGGTAATGCTTAAGTTGAGTTTTTATGCTTCTTGTCTGAGTTGTCACCAATGGGCATTGGGCGCATTTTTCCTGGCTTGTTAGTACAATGGGATTTAACAGTACAATGGGATTTAACACCTGGCAAATCTTAGGGGCTAGGAACACGGAAGCATGTGCGTCGTTGATGGCGATTAAGCATGCGGCTCAAGAAAACTGGGATAACATTAATTTTTAGGACGATTGCTTGACTGTTGTACATGATATTTGTTTTCCAAATGAGATCAATGTAGAACATGGAAATATCATAAATTAAATAATCTACGTATGATTGCAGATCCAAGGCAAAACTGGATATTTCTATGGATTCCACAAGATGATAATATCAAGGCTCATAATCTTGCGCGTATGGCACCTCATGTCCCGCCGGATGTTGCTCACTGAGTTGTATATTTTCTTTTTGTTCCCTGGTTTTTGCAGCAGAATTTTGATGACTCTCTGTAGTCACTTTATTTGGCCGCTGGTTTTCGTTTGTGATAGAAAACACACACACACACACACACATAATAACATTTGAAATGTATTTAGTATAATCGACTGACAAATAGACTAATTAAAGCTTGATCCACAAAGAGATGACTTAAACAAATTAGGGACTTGTTATCATCAGTGGCGTATCCGTAATTAAGGGGGCTATTTTTTTTTTAAGAACAATACACAAGAAATAAAGAAAACCACGAGAATAAAGGCTCAAAAGTGTTTTTTCTTTGCGAGCTCTTAACATCAAAGGAGTTTTGTTTTTCTAATTTTAACTTCAAAAAGAGCTTTTCGCTAATTTTTTAATATCAAAAGAGATTTTCTTGCTAATTTTTAATATCAAAAGAGATTTTCTTGCTAATTTCTTAACATCGAATAGGTTTTTCGCGATTTTTTTAATATCAAATTGACATATTTATGCTATTTTTTAACATCAAATAAGTGTTCTCGTTAACTTTTTAACATCAAGAGAGGGTTTATGCTAATTTTTCCATGCTCAAAGTGTTTTTTTGCTAACTCCTTAACATCGGAAGAATATTTTGGCTAATATTTTAACATCATATAGGTTTCTGCAAGAAATAAGAGTCCTTCTTTGTTAATATCTTGATAACAAAAGGAGATATTAACTTATTAAAATTACACTTGAGGTTAATTTCTAATTAAACATATTACAAGTAGTTTTTTAAATATTTTTTCAACTTTAAACTATATATATATGTATGTAAAAAAAAAATCCAAGAACTCCGCCCATGGTTATTATCGCTATGAATTATGTGCAAACCCATTTGCAAAACACGTACAATCCTTCACATTGAAACGTCTAGGTTGTGCGGGAAAAATCGGATCGATCAAATCAGTTGAAAAACAATCGAGTGATTCAAACCAAAAATCGAATCTGATCCGAATTTTGATTTATTCCTTAGGATCAAACCCCCCTTTGATTCGATTCTCGATTGCAGAGGTTAAAAACCGGATCGAACGAATACTCATCTTATTTTCTAAAAAAAAATATTAAAATATACTAAATTAAGTTATAAAATAATAAAAAATATATAATACTAATGAAATACAATTAAAATAACTTAATATATTAACTAAAGTCTTAACACTTCACACGTTTTTCTGCCTTAATAAACACTACTGTATACTGACTACACACGTTTTATTTTTTTGGCGGGAAGTGGTGAAACAATAGTACAAAACCCTCGAAGCAAACTCATTCTACACTAGTGAAGTATCAACCCTATTATGACATGCAATTTAAGTAATAAAAGTTGTAATACTTTTGTATCTAGTATATATGTTTAATCTTGAATTGTAATCTACTAACTACTAAGTACTATTCTTTTCTGTGGTTTCTATTGTGAGCATTGGGTTAATGTGTTGCAATGAAAGACCCACTAATGCATGTGGATTTTATTATAAATTATCATTGTATTCATGTTTATTCAAGTTTTGTTTAATTTTAGATGCAAATAAAAAGTAATATAATGTTTGTTCCTTAATATTAAAATAAAAATAGAAAAAGAAAAAAGATCAAAATCAAATCAAATTAGATCGAAATCGAATGATTTTGGATCGAATCAGATTGTTCTAAGTTGATCTGATTCCGATCTTTGTTTTTCCACGATCGAAATTGAATATTAGCCTCGATTCGATCCAAATGCACAGCCCTAGAAACGCTGATCGCGATTTTGTAATGCACTACGAATTGTCCTCATCACCATATGCTATCCTCGCAATTTGTTTTCTTTTTGTAGGAAACACAAGCGGACATATTACGAAGAAAACAAGATTGCATAAATATTTGATATATCGAAAATGCAATAATCGATTGATTAGTATGAAACTACATTCTTGGAGAATCTGGTTAATGAAAGAAAGCTTGAAGTGTGCGGCAACGCCTCAATTAACCAATTCTTGTCGTCGTATTTGAACAAATCAACTCGAGAAGTTCCAGTGCGGGTGCAGTAATAGAGCAACCATGAATCGCCCGACAAGAACAAGGCATTCCCATCTTTAATTTAAAAGTTTTTAAAGGGATAAAATACTTAGAATCTCCTTAAAAAACATCATCACTAATGACAAACTCTTTCATCCAAGAATCCTTCACCCTGTATTCCTTCATCACCCACACATCAATTTCGTCATCCGAGGCATAATCGAAAAACCACAAGCAATCTTCATGAACCTCGAGACTTGCAAGGTATAAACCATTGTGAACTGGAGGAGGTGGAAAGGACCAAAACAATTCCTTCTCAAGATCGAAATAAGAAATAAATAAATACCCGTCCTCTCTGGCTAATCAGTGAAGATTGCCATTTAGACACACGCTAGCCTGGCTGTATTCGTACCCACGGTGCTCAATGCTTCTCCAAGAACTTGTTTCAAGAGTGTACACCAAACATTCATCTTGGACAATACCAACCACCTTTATTGGCCACTCGACTTGCTCGCACCAAAACCATAAATGATACGACTGGGATAATCAAAAGATTTGCCATTGTCAGGATACACAAGATGAATGTACTCACGTGTGATAGGGTTGCATATGTAAAGACCAGCGAACATGTCACGAAAGCAGAGAATACCATTATATGAACACTTCGGCATTATTTTGGGAATAAATTTTAAGAATATAGAACTAAGATAAAAAGAGCCACCATCGTGTAAAGCTTGAAAAGGAGTCTGTGTATTAATGAAGTACGATCTGATTCAATATAATTACAATGCCAATACATTACATATATAGAAGGAATGATGATGGATATAATTATATAAAACAGTTCACTACAAGATTCCTCTTATTTGAATTCTTTTCTTCTTATTTAAGATAGTGGTTGTGCAGGCTTTTCCAGCTTATTTGATCCTTCTTGTCATCTACACATGTTACTATTATCACTCAAGACTTTCCAGCTCATTTGATCATCTTGTCATCTGCCATGTTACCATGATCAGCTGTTTCTTTTATACTCCCCCTCAAGATGATAATATATGTTATATGTTCCCATCTTGCTTAACAGTTCATGGAACCTTTTCATTCATAGTGCCTTATTGAATATATCTGCTAGTTGATTGCCTGTTGAGACATGAATCACCTTGATTATTCCTTGCTGCAACTTTTCTCTCACCACATGACAATCTATTTCTATATGCTTTGTTCTCTCATGATAAACATGATTGTTAGCAATGTGAATAGCTGCCTGATTATCACAGAAGAGAAGCACATGATCTCTGTGATCACATTCAAGACATGTCATTAAGTTCTTCATCCACACTAACTCACAAACAGTTGAAGCCACAGCTCTATACTCAGCTTCTGCTGAGGATCTTGATACTGTTTCCTGCTTTTTGGACTTCCATGACACTATGGTTTCTCCAATGAATACACAGTAGCCAGTTATTGACTTCCTGCTGTCAACACAAGCCCCCCAATCTGCATCACATTATGCTTTGATCTGCATATTGTTATTGCTGGGGAAGAGTAGTCCTTGTGCTGGTGCTCTTTTGAGATGTCTCACAATCCTCAGTGCTCCTTTCATATGCTCTTCTCTGGGGTTACTCATGAATTGACTCAAGGTCTGGACTGCCTAAGATATATCAGGTCTTGTCACTCCCAAATAAAGAAGCCTTCCAATTAATATTCTAAAAACTGTAGGATCCTTCATATATTCTCCCCCTTCTTGTGTGAATTTAATATTCTATTCTTTTGGAAAACCAACTGGTTTGGTTCGTAGGAGTCCACTATCATGTATGATCTCCAAAGCATATTGTCTTTGGCACAAGTATATTTTCTTGTCACTTATTGCAAGTTCAATTCCCCAGAAGTATTTTAAAGGTTCTAAGTCCTTTAACTTGAACTGCTGGTGCAAGAGCGATTTCAAAGAAGCAATTTCTTGATCATTGTTCCCTCCAACAATGATGTCATCAACATATACCACAATGCCAATGGTTATTGATTCTGAATTTTTAATGAAAAGAGAGTGATCACATGAGGATTGCTTAAAACCTTGAGTGAGAATGACAGAGGTTAATTTTTGATTCCACTGTCGAGATGCTTGTTTGAGTCCATATAGAGACTTGTGCAGCTTGCAAACTGTGTTCTCCCCCTCAGTAGCAAGGCCAGGAGGTGGTGTCATGTACATCTCTTGTTCTAGGTCACCATATATGAAGGCATTATTTACATATAGTCGTGATAATGACCATTGATTTGAAGCAGCATAGGCAAGAAAACATCTGATAGTAGTCATACCGGAGAGAAAGTCTCAAAATAGTCCAAACCCTCTTGTTGGTTCTAACCCTTTGCAACCAATCGACCTTTGTGTCTCTCAACATTACATGTGGAAGTATATTTCACTTTGTACACCCATCTACACCCTATAGGAATGATACCATGAGGTAGAGGTTGCAAAGTCCAAGTGTTGTTGTCCTGGAGAGCCTTAAGTTCAGTGTTCATAGCATCTTTCCAAACAGGATAATAATAGCATGATCATAACAGGTAGGTTCAGGATTAGAAGCAGTGGACAAGACATATGAGAGGTAAGTAGGAGATAAAGCAACAAAGGAAAGATCAGTGAGAGAATCCATACCTGTCATCTGAACATTAGAACCAGGAGAGTGATGGGATGTAGTGGCTTGAGCTATCCTGTATTGGTAGTCCTGAAGATGAATGGGAGTTCTTTTAGGTCTAACAGATCTTCAAAGAATGGGACTAGTTGGTACAACAGTGGAAGGTGAAAAAGGGATATCTTCATTAGAATGTTGAGGTGAAACAGAAGAATGAAGATATGTATTGTCTTATGGGAGTGGAACAAAATGAGTGGAACTGTGATGTGGTGGAGGTGAGAGTTCTATTTGTGGAGATGGAGGAGTGTCAGTGGTGATATAAGGTATATGAGTAGATACTGTGAACTCATCCATGTCAAAGTTGTCAGCATGATCAATGATGGGAAACATAGAATCATTTTCTGAATCTTTACTATAAGGAAAAGAACTCTCATAGAACACAACATCTCTTGAAGTAAAAACATGCTTTGTATGAAGATCATACAATGTGTATCCCTTAATATTGGCTGGATAACCTATGAATATACATCTGGAAGCTCTAGGATGAAATTTGTTGTGAGGTTTTGGGAGTGTTGTTGCATAACACAGGCAACCATAGGCTCTTAAGTGAGAGTAGTTGGGTGCTTTTGAGTAGAGTAGATGAAAAGGTAAGCATCAGTGGCAACACAGTGTCCCCATAATTTGTAAGGCAATTTCGCTTGTAATCTCAAGGATCTTGCTACATTAAGCAGATGTTTATGTTTCCTTACAACAACTGAGTTTTGTTGGGGTGTATAGACACAAGATTTTTGGTGAATGATACCCTTTTAAGCATATTATTCTGGCATGTTAAATTCCAGTCCTTGGTCAGATCTTAAGGATTTTAGAGAAGTGTTGAATTGATTGTTAATTAATTGAATAAAATTTTTGAGAAGAGTTCTGGCTTGTCCTTTGTTATGCATTAGGTATACCCAAGTGAACCTACTGTGGTCATCAACAATTGTAAGGAAGTAATTTGAGACATTAAGAGATTGCACACTGTATGGTCCCCATATATCAACATGAATTAAATCAAAACATGCATTAGATCTATGAGAGTTAATGACAAAGGGAGTTCTGTGTTGCTTTGCCAAATGACAAGTCTCACAAGCAACACTTTCAAACCTTTTAGGGAATTGAATTTCTTTAGAATCTAACAAAGATAGTAAATCCGCAGAGGGATGGCCTAATCTGAGATGCCATAGCATAGAAGGGCTGATCACAGATGAAACTAGAGCAGAAGCTTAAGAATCCTTGTTCATGGACATCCAATACAGGCTCTGCTCTTCCTTAGCAGTCCCAATCACCTCCTTGGTGCTAAGGTCCTGAATAAGACAAATATTGGGTTCAAAAGTGAGGAAACTATTTGAATCAGATATGAGTTTTCTAACAGATATGAGATTGAAGTGGAATTCTGGAACACATAGGACATTGCTCAAATTTATCCTTTCATTTATCTTCACTGGTCCAATATGAGATGCAATGACATTAATGCCATTTGGCAACGGAACTTGGCTATCTTGCAGGACATATTTATGAGTGAGGAGGTGAGGTGAACACACTACATGATTAGTAGCTCCAGAATCTAATATCTATATGGATTATAGCTTGCTGTGTTTGTTTGAAAGGAGATAGTTAAACAGAATGGAACTAGAGATAAAATATCTACCTGAATTCTCATTATGATTAGAGGCAGTAGATTTGGAAACCTGACTGATCATACCATCACCATTACCAGTTTGGAACAGATTGCAGAGGTGCTGGAACTGTTCTTGAGAGATGGGAGTATTCTTGTTTATGGTGTTGATTCCTTGATTAGCAGTGTCTGTGATCTGATTAACATGCATTCTGGGAGTTGAAGTGGTGGGCTTAAACCTTGAATATTTGTGACCAGGAGGGTAACCATAGATCTCAAAACACGAGTCAATAGTATGGTTATTTTTCCCACACTTAGCACACACATGCTTCTGTTTTTCTGCTCCCTGCCTGTTCCATGGTTTGTATCCTTGTTTCTGTGGATAGCTTTGCATAGCAGCCACCTGTGGAGTTTCATATAACCCTTGTGGTCCCTGTGAAAGTCTATTCACATTCATAGCAGCCATATTAGTACTCAAAGACTTATTTGACAGTTCAAAATTTGCCTCCTCTTGTAGTACTAAGTTGAAAACATCATCTAACTCAGGCATAGGATCTCTGAGTAATACTTGATTTCTAACTTGTCCAAAAGGCTCATCTAACCCCATAAGAAATTGCATAACTCTTTTGTTCAAAGATTTCTTTTTCATTCCAGCTAACACCCCACACTCAGAACTTGCACAAATCAAATACTCATCATAGTTATTTATCTCATCCCATATGGCTTTGAGACTAGCAAAATAAAGACTTACATCTTTACCTTCTTGTTTAGCGTTGATGAGTTGTTGTTCCAACATGTAGATCCTGTTGTTGCTGGTTTTTTTGTAAATTTATGCTTGATATCATTCCACACTTTAAAAGCTGAGTCTCCAAACAATGTGAAGTCTGAGATATCAGATGATAGAGCTACTGAAATCCACCAAAGAACAGTGTAGTTGCATATGATCCACTTTCCATATGAGGGATATGTGATTGGTGGTTATGGGATAGAGCCATTGATGAATCCTAACTTGTTCTTGGTTAACAAAGCTACATACATGGCCCTGTTACACTTATGATAGTTTTGTGTTGTCAATTTTTGGCTAACCAGACAGTGAGCTGGATTCTCACCATGATGTAAGTAGAGAGGATCTGAGGGATCTTCACAGTGAGTGTTATTGTGGTGTGAAACATTTGTTCTCTGTGAATCTCCTGTTTGTGTTTGTTCTGATATAACAGGTGCTGGTGCATTGTCAGGCATGATAACAGATAAAGAAGAAAAGGAAAAGGAAAAGAGTAGAGAGTGATGGAATCAAAGATTTCAGAAGTGATTGATGCGGAAAAGCATTGTGGATGTACTGCTCTAATACCATGTTGAGAATATGGAACTAAGATAAAAAGAGCCACCATCGTGTAAAGCTTGAAAAGGAGTATGTGTATTAATGAATGTATGATCTGATTCAATACAATTACAATGCCAATACATTACATATATAGAAAGAATGATGATGGAGATAATTACATAAAACAGTTTACTACAAGATTCCTCTTATTTGAATTATTTTCTTCTTCTTTAAGACAGTGGTTGTGCAGGCTTTTTCAGTTCATTTGATCATTCTTCTCATCTGCACATGTTACTATTATCAGTCAAGACTTTCCAGCTCATTTGATCATCTTGTCATCTGCCATGTTACCATGATCAGCTGTTTCTTTTATAATAGATGAACTAATGAGTTCAGCGGGGTCGAATTTCAGCATACGTTTGTGGTGAAATAGTTGCTTTGAAGCTCGAGCACGCATGTCTTCAAATTCAATTACGCTGCATAGTCTTTTTTTCATGTGCTTTACAAGGACGATTAGACCTGGGGCTGATCTAGAGAGATGGTATTTAGCAAACTCAGGACATGAGAGTATCTTTAGCAGTTCCATGCAAACACACTTACAACGTACGATGCTTTGTATTGGAAGTCTTGAAAGAATGTCAATTGTGATTTCTAAGGGCAGATTCAAGAAGAATGGCGGATTATTCTTTTTTGGGTACATCTTTGCGGCGTGTTTAGAGGTTATTTTACAAGTGTGTGTGTATATATCACTACAAGAATAATTCGCATAGGAGACGAAAATATGGGCACCAAAATCCGTTCCTACATAATTGGAACGACATTTCCGTTCCCATTGCATGTTATTCATATTATATATTAAAGCACTATATGCACATATTAAAGGGGACTAGTATTTGGTTCCCATTGAGTGGTGTGCCTGTTAGTGACACCTCATCGCAATGGAAACCAAAATGTGGTTCCCATTGATTAAAAAAAAATAATAATAACTTTTGGAACAACTTTGTGGTGGTGGTTTATTTTATATTGTTTGGATAAATAATGATTGTTGATTGGTAGTATTATGATTTAATCTCTTTTAGATGGACTCATATTTAATAAATACCTTATGTTTTTTTATCTTGTAAAGGGTAATTACTACAATTGAAACTCTTGTATATTTTATTTCACAAATCAATCACTTATTTAAAATACGTAATGTTTAACGAAATACGATAAATAAATAAACGGGAAAAATATATAACTATAGAAAATTTAAAGAAATATTCGAATTAAGTTTTTTCTTTTACCAATCATTTGAAAACACTAATTAAGCGTGTCATTCCAAATCTCGCCCAAAACGAAGTAACGAAATACGATAAACAAATAAACGGGGGGTTTATGTAATTATAGAAAAGTTAAAGAAATATCCGAATTAAAAATTTTCTTTTACCAATCATTTGAAAACACAAATTAAGCGTGTCATTCCAAATCTCGTCCAAAACGAAGTAACGAAATACGTTAAACAAAGAAACGGGAGGAATATGTAATTATATAAAAGTTAAAGAAATATCCGAATTAAGTTTTTTCTTTTACCAATCTTTTGAAAATACTAATTAAGCGTGTCATTCCAAATCTCGTGCAAAACGAAGTAACGAAATACGATAAACAAAGAAAATGGGGGTTTATGTAATTATAGAAAAGTTAAAGAAAATATCCGAATTATGTTTTTTCTTTTACCAATCATTTGAAAACACAAATTAAGCGTGTCATTCCAAATTTCGTGCAAAACGAATTAACAAAATACGATAAACAAATAAATGGGGGGTTTATGTATTTATAGAAAAGTTAAAGAAATATCCGAATTAAGTTTTTTCTTTTACCAATCATTTGAAAACACAAATTAAGCGTGTCATTCCAAATCCCGTCCAAAACGAAGTAACGAAATACGTTAAACAAAGAAACGGGAGGAATATGTAATTATAAAAAAGTTAAAAAAATCTCCGAATTAAGTTTTTTCTTTTACTGATCCTTTGGAAATACTAATTAAGTGTGTCATTCCAAATCTCGTGCAAAATGAAGTAACGAAATACGATAAACAAATAAACGGGGGGTTTATGTAATTATAGAAAAGTTAAAGAAATATCAGAATTAAGTTTTTTCTTTTACAAATCATTTGAAAACACAAATTAAGCGTGTCATTCCAAATCTCGTCCAAAATGAAGTAATGAAATACGTTAAACAAAGAAACGGGAGGAATATGTAATTATAAAAAAGTTAAAGAAATATCCGAATTAAGTTTTTTCTTTTAGAAATCATTTGAAAACACAAATTAAGCGTGTCATTCCAAATCTCGTGCAAAACGAAGTAACGAAATACGTTAAACAAAGAAACGAGAGGAATATGTAATTATGAAAAAGTTAAAGAAATATCCGAATTACGTTTTTTCTTTTACCAATAATTTGAAAACACAAATTAAGCGTGTCATTCCAAATCTCGTCCGAAACGAAGTAACGAAATACGATAAACAAATAAACGGAGGGTTTATATAATTATAGAAAAGTTAAAGAAATATCCGAATTAAGTTTTTTCTTTTACCAATCCTTTAAAAACACTAATTAAACGTGTCATTCCAAATCTCATCCGAAAGGAAGTAACGAAATAAGATAAACAAATAAACTGGAGGAATATGTAATTACACAAAAGTTAAAGAAATATCCGAACTAAGTTTTTTCTTTTATCAATCCTTTGAAAACACTAATATTGAGTGTCATTCCAAATCTCGTCCAAAACGAAGTAACGAAATACGATAAACAAATAAAGGGGAGGAATATGTAATTATGAAAAAGTTAAAGAAATATCCGAATTACGTTTTTTCTTTTGCCAATCATTTGAAAACACAAATTAAGCGTGTCATTCCAAATCTCGTCCGAAACGAAGTAACGAAATACGATAAACAAATAAACGGGGGGTTTATGTAATTACAGAAAAGTTAAAAAAATATCCGAATTAAGTTTTTTCTTTTAGAAATCATTTGAAAACACAAATTAAGCGTGTCATTCCAAATCTCGTCCGAAACGAAGTAACGAAATACGATAAACAAATAAACGGGAGGAATATTTAATAATAGAAAAGTTAGAGAAATATCCGAATTAAGTTTTTTCTTTTACCAATCCTTTGGAAACACTAATATTGCGTGTCATTTCAAATCTCGTACAAAACGGAGTAACGAAATAAGATAAATAAACATTAATATATAAAATACTATAACTCTCTTCAACACTAAACCCTAAACCCTAAACCCTATCTTTAAAACCTATAGACAACATAGTTCTAACTTGTATTTTCCTACATAAAGGTTGTAAAATACCTTCGATCCTTAATTTTTTTTAACCATACACTAAGATATGTAAAATAGGAGTTTTCCTACAAATTTCGTAAAAAACGGAATGCCGAAAGATGTTTAGAAAAGATTTTGGGGAAGAAAGCGCAATTATACAAAAGATGCAAAACAACTTCAAATTCAGTTTTTTCTTGAACAACTATTTTCACAACACTAATGAGGCATGCTAATTCAATTTTTATCGAGAAATGGGGAAACGAAACACGTTTAAAATATATTTGTGGTAAAAAATATAATTATTTTTATAGGAATGGGTTTCAATGGAAACTAATTCATGGGAACCAATATAAAAACAAATAAAGCTCCCCTCATTTTCTAGGTCACAAATCACAAACTCAGCAGCTGCCAACTCTAACTCCACTCACCGCCCGCCTACATCTCTCACGCCGCCGCTAACCACCGCCCCCTCCACCACGCTCGACACTGACCACTTTCCCCTCCACCAAGCATCGCGAAACCACCATCGCGAAACCACCACCATCACGAAACCACCACCATCGCGAAACCACCGCGACCACTACCAGCCCTCCACCACTCCAGCTCACCGCACAACCACCAGCAGCCCCCACCGCTCCTCTTCACCGCGCACTCAGCTCACCAGCAGATCGGGAGTCACGATACACCACGCTCCACCACAATTCAGTCACGACGCCACCACTCCACCGCCTCCGCCTCCGCCTCCGCCTTTTAAACTGTAGGTACTTAAACTTTCTCCGAATTTTCAGCTTTGTTTTTCGATTTAGCTATGAAATTGTGAAGCTTTGAAACAATTCCATGTCTTACTGCAGCTACCAGCCCTCCGCCACTCCAGCTAACCGCACAACCACCAGCAGCCCCCACCGCTCCTCTTCACCGCACACTCAGCTCACCAGCAGATCGGGAGTCACGATACACCACGCTCCACCACAATTCAGTCACGACGCCACCACTCCACCGCCTCTGCCTCCGCCTCCGCCTTTCAAACTGTAGGTACTTAAACTTTCTCCGAATTTTCAGCTTTCTTTTTCGATTTAGCTATGAAATTGTGAAGCTTTGAAGCAATTTGTAGTTTGTTAATTTATTGAGTTTTGTCTAAGATTGTTAATGTCTATTTGTCTTTCCATGTCTTACTTTTACTCTGCACTTGTATTAGAGAGAGTTAATATTTCTATGAAGTTAAAGTTTTTTCCAATTAGTTGTTGATAGAGTTTGATTAACCGGAGCAATCGTTTTGACATAAAGCCACATGTTTTCTGGCCTTATGATTTTTCTGAGAAAACAATGCTACTCCTTGTCTTTATTTTGCTGCTGTGGTTTTGATTGTAGAATCATATGACAAATGCCCTTTTCATGTTTCTTTAGGAGTTATCTACATTTTACTCTTGCGTTTACTTAGCCAATCTGTTAGTAAAACAAAATTAGAGTGAACTATTCTTAAGATGCAACTTTAACATAAATTTGTGCTCATTGTTGCATCCTAGTTTCTTAGTTATGTAATGAGCTCAAGGATTTGCCTACTTGAATTTGCTTTAAGTATGACCAATATATTTTTGCTGGTTGATGCAGAAGAAGTCGTTCATCTCAGTCATGTACTGATAATGTGTGTTTGAGGATTTGATTGTTAATTAAGGATTGATTGTTTTTTTCTTTTCTTTTGTGATGCAGGTCCAACCGTCCAGTGGCTTATTTTGTAGAAGTTTGCCAATGAATTTCTATTTTTCTTTGCTAAATTAATTGTTCTTCTTTTCTCTTTTTCCTTGCTGCATTAGTTAGTTTACCTATATTTTGTTGATTTTTGTGAGTTTTTGATTTTGGATATTAGATAATGGTTATTTGTGGAACACTAGAAGTTTGCAGATTTTCTGATTTGGACATGTATCTTTTGTACTTCTTTTTTGGTAATATATATAACATAACCCGCCCGCCACCTGCTCTACCCGCCCAATCCGCAACCCGCATGGTTTGTAGATTGTAACCACCCGCACGGGGTCAAAGAAATGGTAACCCGCCAAGATTGGGTATGGTGTCTTTTTTCGTTGCCACCCGCTATAACTCACCCGCGTACACCCTTATGTAGTATAATGGTATTGTTAAATTTATAATATTACATATTTTACCTATTATATTATAAGTTATATTCTAAACTTACAATACTTTTAATATTATTCAACAATGTTAATATGAGAAATAACTAAATTAAGATTATTAATATGATAATGATAATTTCAGATTAAACAACAACAACATTCAAAAATCCAATTTCTGGAAATTTTAAAAAATCAAAACAACGCTAATATGAAAATTTCGAAAATATTAGGATTTTGAAAAGTATTTAGATTTCCCCCCTTTTTTTTAACAAATTTCAAATTGCTGCCATTTTTTTTTTAATTTTCAAATAAGCAATGGGAACCAGGTATTCGTTCCTATAAAGCAATAGAAACGAAATATTGGTTTTCTACATGGGAACAGAAGCTTTGGTACCCAGGAGTAACGGAAACCAAACACGTTTGTTCCTATTAGCAATGGGAACCATTTAATTCGTTCCCAAGGCAATCGCCACGGGGGTAACGGAGACAGAGCCTTTGGTGCCCATAAGTGGTTCCCATATGGTCTACGGGAACCAAAAAAGGGGCAATTGGAACCTAATTAATGGTTCCAATTGTGCAATTTTCTTGTAGTGTATATAATATAATTATCAGAACTCATATAAACATATATAACTATTTTTTATAAACAATAAATATATATAATAATAATAAACATTTTAACAATATAAAAAAATAAAATAAAAAATAAAAAAATCATCATCTTCTTCACCGACCCTTCGCCCCCCCGCGTCGGATCGCAACCCCACCACCCCGCAACCGGATCGCCCCCTCCCCCCCTCCCCCCCACCCCGCGCCGGATCGCGACTACCACCGCCGAGTTGCAGCGGTGGCGGCGTCGCCCACCCCGCAACGCCCCCCCACTGCAACTCGCGGTTGCAGTGGCGGCGGCGTCGATTGACGCCATCACCACTGCAACTGCGAGTTGCAGCGGTGGATGCGTCAATCGACGCCTCCGCCACTGCAACCGCGAGTTGCAGTGGGGGGGGGGGGGGGGGGGGGCGTTGCGGGGTAGTTCTATTTATTTTATTTTTTTAAAATTTATTTTTTAAATATATAAATATATTTATGTTTTAAATTTATTAAGATTTAAGTTTTTATATGTGTTTTAATTTTATTGAGGAGCCAAAATCGTTCTTTCAGTTTTAAAAAAATGATGTGGCAAGGCGTTTTTTCCACGTGGATGCCACATCGCCCGAAATACACATGTGGCACTCAAACGCTACATGATTTGGGGGTCAATAGTGACCGAAATGCAGTCACTATTGACCCCCCCTGCGGTCCCTGATGATCAATAGTGACCGCCTTTGAGTCGCAGATGACCGGACACTATTGACCTCGGTCACTTGCCATTAGTGACCGCAATTAGGTCGCTGATGAGGGTCAATAGGGACCGGAAGATTAGTGACCGTTTTTCGGTCCCTGCTCATTTTAAAAAATTAGTGACCGCAATTAGGTCCCTACTAATATTTATGAATATTAGTAGGGACCGAATTGCGGTCACTAATATTAAAAACAGGGACCGCAATTCGGTCCCTACTAATATTCATAGATATCTATGAATATTAGTAGGGACCGAATTGCGGTCACTATTGACCTGTACGAAAAAAAAAACACTAATATTTCGGATTTAATCCGGAATATTATTGTTTTTTTTTTGTAAAATTATGATTTTAACAAGATCAAAATCATAAAATAATGAAGAAAAAGTTAGTATAATGACATGAATGTAAAAAGATGAAAAAAAATGTCTAATAATAGAAAATATAATATGAATGAAAACAAAAAAATGAATGATTAAAAAAGATGAATGAAAGCAAAAAGATTAATGAAAACAAAAAGATTAATGAATAAAACAACATGTGAAAGAAAAGTAAGAAAATAAAGTGTAGATCCAAAACAAAAAAAAAAGTGAAAGAAAGAAAGAAAATAAAGTGTAGATCCAAAATAAAAAAAAAAGTGAAAGAAAGAAAGAAAATAAAGTGTAGATCCAAAATAAAGAAAGAAAGATAATAAAGTGTAGATCCAAAATAAAAAAAAAAGTGAAAGAAAGGAAAGTGTAGATTCAAAGAAGTGAAAGAAAAGAAAGTGTTTTTTGGATTTATGTTGTTGTGTTGGTGTGTTGGTGATTTTTGGAGAAAAGAAGAGAGTGTTGTTATGTTGGTGATTTTTGGAGATAATGAAATTAGATGTGTAAGAGTGGTGAGTATATATAGAGGGGAGGGTGAAATTTTCAAATTTTCGTCAAATTCAAATTTCCCTCTCAATCCCACCTAAAATTTTCGCCCAATTTCAAATTTTTGGAATTCAATGGCCGCATTTAGGTCACTAATATATATTAGGGACCGCTATTAGGTCACTAATATTTTGTAGTGACTGCAGTGTGGTCCCTGTTGCCATATCAGGGACCTAAGTGCGGTCCCTAATAATATTCATCCATTTTAAAGTATGAATATTAGTAGGGACCGCAATTCGGTCCCTGTCAAGTCAATAGGGACCGCAATGCAGTCCCCGTTGAGTCAACAATGACTGCATTGCGGTCCCTATTGACTCAATAGTGACTGCGTTGCAGTCCCTATTGTGTCCCATACTTTAAAATCGAATTTTTTTTTATTGATTTTGGTGTGTTTGTGATTCTTAGTAACCAAACTCATTGTGACATGTGAATTGAAGTAATAAATGATTGCAAAACCAACCTCATAGTAGTTTAGTTGTGGATTAATAGATTGATTGGGATTGAACGAGTTATTAACGTTAGAGATATATTTCATGTTTTACAACTAATCATCACTAGTTAGTTGTAGTTGTTATTCGTTTTTATGCTTTACTTCACTAATGTTAGCATATATATGATTATGATGTATAAATCATCACATCAAGTAATCATTATACTTGTATGTATATACATTTAGTTTGTCATTATGACATTTGTCGTACAAAGTGGTCCGTTCTCTTTACATAATGTTTGGATTTACAATGCGTCGTTGAAATTATTGTTGTTTTAACTCTTACAATGGTTATTATGAACTAAAAAAACAACGCGACACCTCGAACCATCTTAAAATATCGATTTTAAAGTATGAACATTAGTAGGGACTGCAATTCGGTCCCTGTTGAGTCAATAGGGACCGCAATGCAGTCACTGTTGTGTCATTAGGGACCGTTTAGCGGTCCCTAGTGACCCAACAATGACTGCATTATAGTGACCGAAAAGCGATCACTATTGAGAACGGCTAATGTCAGTAGTGACCGAAAAGCGGTCACTATTGACAACGGCTATTACCAATAGCGACTCAAGTTGAGTCGCTGATTTCTGCGACTCAAGTTGAGTCGTTGTTGCCTTCACAAGGCGCTGAAGACAAGTGACTCAACTTGAGTCACAACTGGGCGGTCACTATTGACCGCCAAATCTTGTAGTGAAAGGCCAGTTTCTACAAAAAAAGGCATAGTTACAGGGCAATTTCAATAATTCGAAACATAACGGGCATTTTCAAAAAAAATGTGAACATACAGGGCATAAATAATAATTCGTCCATAAAGATACTTAGAATTCTGCCTTGACAGAATAATTACGGTTATGTAAAAACACTGCAATAAAGTTCCAAAATCAATTGAAAATGAAAAATATTATTTCTTCTGTCTTATGCTTTTAACGAGTTAAATTAGTTAGGAAAAAAGAAAAAAAAAAGAAAAAGCCATTAGTCTTAGGCCTTTCTTTTGTCCTTCATTGGCAACAACTTGTCAAATTTATGAAGGAACTTATAATTAAGCACTACAAAGAGGACAATCCGCCACATAAATTTTAAAAGAGGACCATATATTGTTATTGATTTTCATTTATTTGTTATTTCATGAAATAGGATACGAGTGTTGATGATCAGAAGCAAAAGATTCTTAATCATTCTTATAACTCAATGCTTGGTTGCAACAGTTCAAGATCGACTATAGCTGTGTAACAAAGTCTTCAGTATGTTTAGCTGCATATGGTGATCACAGCCAATGTTGAACACGTTAACGTTACCAGTACATATTCAATGACTCAAAGAATAATTTACCACCATTTGAGATGAAAAATCTGGAAGTCACTGCGGATTGCACTAAGACTTGCATGATACCCGTTTATTGAGGCATTTGCACAAATTTCTCCATCGTAGACCTACGAGACAGATACCCTTATATATAAACCACGTGCTTAATTAACTTTGATCAAAAATCGCGATTCCAAGTTACCTTCCTCGAACTCTTGGTTAGCCCACAGTGAAAACTTTCTTCGGATAGTGGCACAATAACAGGACAAATTAGAGTAATTAATAACACAGAGTCCACTACACACCTGTTCTTGCAATACTGATTATATTGCATCATGTTAAATATACTATATTGAACTAGACACGCGATTCGGCAGAGCAAACTCGTAACATTCTGATGTTTTCTTGGACCAAGCCTCCGTTCGGTCTGTCAGAGTAGCATCAGCAAGATAATTAGACCAGCAAGCCACAAGACTCGCTGTGTAGCAATGTAAGTTGATGTAAGAATGTTGTATTGGAAATGAAGAATTATTCGAAGGGAACACAGTGGCTTGGCAATTTTGAACAAATAAATTGATTCCCTGCTCTCAAAAAGGAACTTTTTTATGAAGTCTAAAATCAGGTGTTGCTTGTCTACACTAAAATCACTGCAACAGTATCATTCTCAAACTCTGTACGCCCCCCCCCCCCCCACAACTAAAACCTCTAACATTCAGTTAAAGCAGAAACAAACTTCAAACTCTTCCTTCGTAGCAAACATCACAATCATCAACATTCGTAACAAACATTATGATCCAGTAAATGTACCAAGGAGAGTTGATGAAAGAAAATGAAGGGAAAAGTAGACTTTCATGTATACTATGATGATGCTTTATTTCTGCCCATCCCTTTGTTCTTTCCAGATCAAGACGACATGTAGAATTAACCCCGAGCAGTTCATTTCCTGAATCCTTTTGTTCTTTTTTTAAAGTTGATGGAAGACCAAATTTCGGACAAATTAATATTTCTGCCCTGTAAGTTTACACCGTTAAAAAAAGTGCCATGTAACTATGAAATCGATAAAACTAACCTACGTTTTGGCTTTTTTTCAATATTTCTGCCCTGAGCTTGCCAGCTCACAAAAAATGCGAACGTGGCATCCGATATGGCAATTCCGGCACACGCCCATTAAAAAACGCCCCTCCACGTCTGATTTCCCTCTTCAACAAAACGTTTCTTCCCTGATAATAACAACACTTCAACACTTAGATTTATTTTCAGACAATTTTCCCCCCATTTCTGTTCATACCCGAAACCCTAAATTTTGAAACCAAAATTGGCGATTTTGTCGTCGAATCACGTCGTTTGAAGAGTTGACATTAGCTGTTCGTCGCACGGGGTTTTCAATCCATACCAAAATAACGTACGAAACCCTAAAATTGAACCCCAACAGTCCTTTCTCAACACCCAAAACTTTGATACACATCATTAGTAGCTGTGGTCGTGTACTGCAAGCGCGATAATGCCGAAGTTGCGGTCCCCCTTGAACCATGACATGCCCTCGCCAATTTATCGTAAGTTTTATTTTGTTTTGGTTAGTTATTTTTGCATGTCGACAAAGTAATAGTATTTGTGTGAGTTGTAGTGAGAAAAGGTTTCTGCTATAGTTCAAAGTTGTGTGCTGAAGTAGCTTAGTGGTCGGTCTAAGACACTGCAGAGTTAGGGTTTTTGGATTCAGTATGTTTAAATGTTTTTTTGTCGATTTTGTGTGTTATTATGCCTGAATATCATTTGATTTTGTGGATAGCACTCGAAATGGTCCCCTCAACATTTTTGTGGGGTCTTATTTAGTGATATTTGTTTAAAATTGATTCATGTACTTTATGCAGATCCCAGATCCAATCTTATTACACTCAATGTCCATTATGGAGGGAGATTACAGTCCAATTCATTTGATACTTATGTTGGCGGTGGAGTGATGGAGTTTGACTACTCAGACATCAAAGAGATAGATATGAAGCTTCTGAACCTTTATGCAGATAATATGAATGCTGAAGGTGAAAGGAAATTCTACTATGTTAGGCAAGGTTGGTATAAAGTCATAGAGGATAACAAGCTCCTGAAAAAAGCTCTCAAAGAAGCACTGCCAACCAGGGAGTTTGATATCTATTGTGATTTTGATATTGATCCACCATTTCCAGACATGCCTCCAGATCCTAATGTTGCTGTTGATGAAAGGCTTTTAGTAACACCTGGTGTGGCTAATACAATATTGGTCATTGAGGATAGTATGTCAGGAAATGTTGATGGGGTTAGTGACAATGAGAATACAAGATTAAGGGTATTGGAAAAAGTTACACCTGCTGGTGATCCAATAGTAGAACCAAGCAATGAGGATGGGGGTTCTGACTATACTAGGTTGGGAGACAAAGTTGATCCAATTTCTTTAGGAGATGATGGATCTGACAGTGGAGATGAAACATATGAGGAAGAAAGTGAGTATTCTGACGATGAAGATTTTGATGAGAATGTTGATGAAGTTAGTGAAGAACCACAGGACAATATTTATAGTATTGGTGTTGTTGCCCAAGAAGTGGTTTATGAAGATGGTGACACTATGCATGTGATTATTGAAGATATACCTAGTGATAGTGATGATGAAACCTATGATGAAGAGAGTGAGTACTCTGATGACACAGACTTTGAAGAAAATGTTCATTTTTATGATGAGTCAGAAGTGCAAGAGAAAATTGGAGATGATGAGCAAGGTGAAATAATTCAAGAAGATGTTGGGGATGTTGGGACTGATCATTTTGTTGATGAACGACAACAAGTGTTGGTAGTCACATCGATGTAGGTGTAAGTGAAGTAGGTGTAGGTGTGAGTGGTGAAGGAAGAACAACTGTAGTGCAAGAGAAAGGGAAGGGGATCATAGTAGAAGATTATGAGGATGAAAGTGATGATCCTAGCTATGAGGAAGAGAGTGAGTATACTGATGAAAGTGATTTTAGTGAAAATGTTGAAGATGTTGAAGAAGAAGACAAT
Organism: Linaria vulgaris; assembly: GCA_948329865.1. Taxonomy (NCBI): domain Eukaryota; kingdom Viridiplantae; phylum Streptophyta; class Magnoliopsida; order Lamiales; family Plantaginaceae; genus Linaria; species Linaria vulgaris. The sequence goes on along the minus strand of OX415249.1, from coordinate 3,727,632 downwards.
ATCAGTGTTAGTGTCAATGCATCTATGAATCCACCACCAATCCCTCCTTCCAATACTGAAGCCAATTTACCAGGGGGTCCACAGGTTAAGGAGGTTTTGGAAGGTCATGGCAATGAGACTGATGTTGAATCTGAAGAAGAGCTTGATGTGGTCAGTAACATCAAAAGGGTGCCTTTCAATCCACTGCCCTATGAAGAAAAAGATGATGACAGTGAATCCCCAGATGTATTTGACTGTAGGGACCGATGGAATCCTACTTTCAAGTTGAAAATGCTATTCAACACTAAAGATGAACTCAAAAAGGCTGTGCAGTCAGATGCGATCAACAACAGAAGAAGTGTCTATGTTGATAAGAGTGACAAATTCAGGATTTATTTCAAATGTGTTCATGCTGGTTGTCCATGGAGCCTTCATGGACTAAAAGTAGATCTTGAGGAAACCTGGCAAATAAGGGAATACAATCCACAACACAAATGTGGTAAGAGGTTCAGTGTAAGGAATTTGAAGGCCCCATGGCTTGCCGAAAGATTTATAGAATTCTTCAAAATAGATCCGAACAGGAACCATGAAGCTTTTAGATTGGATTCAATCAGACATCTCAGAGTAGATGTTACCAAGAATCAGGCTTATTGTGCCAAAAGGGCTGCAACTACTAAGTTGGAAGGCACTCCAGCTTACCAATTTTCCAGACTTTGGGATTATCAAGCTGAATTGAAAAGAACCAATCCTGGTACATCTGTTGCAATTCACACAGAAGAGATTGGTGGCGTGACTACTTTCAAGAGCATGTATATATGTTACCAGGCGATGAAGGATGGGTATAAGGCTGGTTGTAGGCCTTTTATTGGTGTAGATGGAGCACACTTAACAGGTCCTAATAAAGGAATTATTTTGACAGCAGTGGGAGTTGACCCGGCAAACAGTATATTTCCATTAGCATTTGCTGTTGTGGCCGTTGAGAACCAGGCCAATTGGTCATGGTTCTTGTCATTGTTGAAAGAAGACTTGGAGCTACATGATCATTCCAACCTGATATTTATTTCAGATAAACAAAAGGGCTTGATCAATGCCTTCCATGATGTATTCCCATATGTCACACATAGATATTGTGTAAGGCATTTGATTAGGAATGCTTACAGAGCTGGATTCAAAGGAGATGACTATGAGAAGGCCATATGGGATGCTGCCTACAAGACAACCATTCCTGAGTTTGAGAAGTCAATGAGGGTGATGGAGGCAAAGTTGGGTGGGAACTTTGCAAGATGGTTCAATGACAAACCAAAAGAACATTGGTCTATGTCTGGTTTCAAGCCAAATTGTTGTGTTGATCTTATCTTGAACAATTTATGTGAGACTTGGAATGGTGTGCTGATTCCTGCTAGAGATAGGCCAATCCTGTCATTATGTGAATGGATAAGGGAATATCTAATGGTTAAAATGACAAAGGGAAGAGAAAATGCAAGAAACAAGTGGCAAAAGCAGGTTCCAGAAGATCAACATAAGGCTTTACCCCCCAACATCCAACATTTGGTTGCCCAAGCCACTCAGGATCAATCTGATTATTATCCAATCAAGTCAACAGATTTTGACTATCAAATCAATGGGTTTGACAATTCCCAACATACTGTGAACTTGAGAGATTGGAATTGTAGCTGTAGAGTTTGAGATCTGACAGGTATTCCATGCAAACATGCTGCATGTGCTATCTTGTATAGTGGAGGGCAGATAGCCGACTATGTTTCAGATTTTTATACTCTAGAACAATATCAGAGAGTGTACGATTTTGCAATTTATCAAATTTGGGTGCTTTGATAAGTAAAATCAATGATGGAGATGAGGTGGGCAGAGTGAATAAGAAGGGGAATGACTCAAAAAAGAAAGGTGTTAGCAGGAAAGGGAAGGAAAAGCTTTAGACCATATTGGAGTATGATTAACAGTGTTGCATATTTTGTGAAGGCAGATATTTGCTATTGGTTTATCCAAAATTTTGTTGCAATGGAGTAGATGATGAACTGCTTACCAGGTTTATTTTGAGGCTAAAATATTACCAATGTAATATGAGCAGTATATGCTCTGTAAACATTTATATTTTGGCTGCAAAATTGCAATACTGTTCTAGAATGCTATTTTTGTGAAGGAGTCAGAATGTCTTTTTGCTTTCTGAAAATTACTTCTACGCAACATACACAACCAACTTCATACCATTTACAAGCAAAACCATACACAACCAACTTTATAACATATAGAAAATAACGGAGTCCATACTAAGTCAGAACATTAACACACAAAAGCAGTTAATACAACTTCATAAAAATGACAAACAAAACACTTCTAATTGTTCAAAAACAAACAACCAAATAACTACGTAAAAACCTATCCTCACTACTCCGAGTCATAAAGCCCCATTTCAAAGCGGTCAAACTTCGTGATCACTTTAATCTTCTCAATAGGTAGCTTCTTAACTTGGAGGCAGTAGCAGAATTGGCCATAATGCTGGAAACCTTTCTCAGCAAAATGTTTGTCGATCGGGATAGGCTGAAAGAACAGAAATTTCTCTTATTAACAAGCGTAAACAAAAAGGAATTTGTCCCACAATAGGTAGATTCTTAACTTACTTGTTTCATGAATTGCACGTACTTCAACGGGTGTAGCCTCACGGTTCCAGTCTTGATGTTGAACTGCACTCCAGGATGAGCCCAAAATCTCTGGAAAAGTTTCAGGCGGCACTTCATAATCATCAACCTCTCCTTAACCATGAAAGGAGTGATCTCCTTCTTCTTGCGAATGGATAGCGCTTTTGCGATCTTGGCATGGAACTCCTCTAACTGCGCAGCGTTAAACCTAATACCTTCCCCAATAAGAGAAGACAGCTTGCGCAATATGAAGGTTTCATCACCCTCTGTGAAATCAATAAAGTTCAAGAAAGGATCCAACAAGGTATCCTGCAAAAACAAAAAAAGTCGAGAATAAGTTTTGGTGGTTCAGAAAAGTATGACTTCAAAGAAAACAGAGGGGGTATTGGATCTTTCTACCTGTGTTGTGTCATAGTACTCCTTCAAGACGCTGATGTTTGAGGCGGCCATGAGCATAGAACTGACTGGTTTTTTGGGAGGGTTTGAAAGATTTTGGGAGATTTTCAAGGTGGAGATTGCTCACTATTGCTTACGGTGAAGAATGCTTATGGTTAAATAGAGGGGGTAAATGAATATACTTCATTAAGACATAATTATTAATCTCAACGCTCCCCCCTGACACGAGAGTCTAATCGACTCTAATTGCTCTATATTTTAGTTTTTATTTCAACCACTAACTAATTGCACCGGTCCAAAAAAGGGCATTTTTTTGGAAAATTATAATACTTAAAGGGCATTTTTTTTTACAAAAATCAATACTTGAAGGGCAATTTTGTTAAGTACAACGATACTTAAAGGGCATTTTCTTAACCATGAATCATACTTAAAGGGCATTTTTTACAAACTTCAATAACATATAGGGCACACGTCACAAACTTCACAAACTTGTTTACACGCTTCAAAAGTTCTTTCTTGTTTACACCAACAGTCATGTACATTGGGAATGAAATGGTCTGCAGTAGTGAGAGTGTAACCCAACAGACACATTCGTCCCCCACAATGTCCATACATTTAATATAATCTTGGACAAAACAATCCATACAAAAGGAAGAGGCGAAAAGACTAAAATTCGAAATGGTTAACAAAACAACAACAACATCATTACTTGAACAACATGAACATCAACAAAGATACTCAAACATATGAAACTTATGCATACACAATCTTAATCAAACTGATCAAGATCTTAACCACCAACCTTAATACTACCAGCAACAAATTCCAATGAAAAACACACCTACTGTGGATCAAATTACAACACATCCTAATAAGCCAAAAACAATGGCTTCAATACAACCTTACAACAACCAAAACCAATATCATAATGATCATATAACAGAATCTAACCCTAACTTCCAATTTTTTGTTCTCAATCTGCAAAACCTTGATTTTCTCTTCTTGCTCCTTTGTGGTTTTCTCGTACGACGACTGCATTGAATCATTTTTGGATTCTTTCTTCGACGCAACTTCTTCTTCAAGTCCCTTAACTCTACAATGAACCCTCTCGATTCTTCTGCGCAAAATTGGAATCACAGCCCTAGCATATGAGCAGACGGGCGGATCTTCCCAAATGCATAGTCGACACCCAAGGGGCCATCGCGGACACCCGTGGAACCTTCGTCCGGGGTTCCCATCGGTCATGGACACGCGCACGACAGCCGGTCTTCCACAATTGCACACTAGATGAGAGCTCATGGTCGATTCGGACATTTTCGATTTTAGAATTAGGGTTAGGGTTCTTCGTCGATTTGGGGGATTTGATTTTGTAAAAATATTTTCTGTTGAAGTGTTGTTATTATCAGGGAAGAAACGTTTTGTTGAAGAGGGAAATCAGACGTGGAGGGGCGTTTTTTAATGGGCGTGTGCCGGAATTGCCATATCGGATGCCACGTTCGCATTTTTTGTGAGCTGGCAAGCTCAGGGCAGAAATATTGAAAAAAAGCCAAAACGTAGGTTAGTTTTATCGATTTCATAGTTACAGGGCACTTTTTTTAACGGTGTAAACTTACAGGGCAGAAGTATTAATTTGTCCCCAAATTTCCCTGAATGTGGCGTTCTACAGTAGTATAACATATTTAATGATCCAAGTTGATTCGGAGACTCCAGTTGAGGTAATTGATTGTATTTTTTGTCGGAAAACCTTGTTAAAATCAGCACGATCATTCACATGCAGGCACCTCAATCTCACCATGTTGAAGATCTCCATTAGCACTAGGATTTGACCTTCAAATCCCTTGATGATTAAGGTCTCCAAGTTCTGTAAAATGGATATTGATGATGGGATTACGTTGCACAATATACGGATCAAAATGTATCACAACAGGACCAGCATTGTTAAATGATCTCTGAATAATTCTTCCACAATTATTATGCTTTCAGAATGCAAGATCCTCGACAACTTGAAGCCTTGAAAAACTGAGGCTTAAAGGATGAAATGACAGCATAGAAAGACCTTTGTATCACTCAGGTAATGTCAGATGTCTATTTTATTTAAGAATAACTTCAAGATAAAGGGTTAGGATTTTTATTTAAGAACAGAACTTGCAAAGTCTTTCATCCGACGAAGGGGCTAATTATGCAAACTGGTATGAGCACTACAACAGATTTCGCCTTTACCGACGGCTCAAAAACCGTCGGTAAAGGCCCATTTTCCGACGGAAATAGTCATTTCCGTCGGCAACATCCGTCGGTAAAAGCCGACGGAAAAAAGCTCGTAAGTAAAGACCTTTTCCGTCGGACTTTTACCGACGGAATAGGGCTTTTCCGTCGGCTTTAAGCCGACGGAAAAGCCTTAGCTCTATACCGTCGGCTAAAAGCCGACGGAAAAGGGGTTTTTTTCCGTCGGCTTTGAGTCGACGGTATAGGAACCCTATACCGTCGGCTTTGAGTCGACGGTATAGGAACCCTATACCGTCGGCTTCAAGCCGACGGAAAAGCCCTATTCCGTCGGCTTTAAGCCGACGGAAAAGGGTTTTAAAATATTAAAAAAAAAATTAAAAAATTTTAAAAAAGTAAAAAAAATTAAAAAAATAATTTTAAAAAACGATTTAAAATGATTTTAAAGCCGACGGTATAGGGCTTTTCCGTCGGCTTAAAGCCGACGGAAAAGGGTTAAAAAAAATAAAAAAAAAACAATTTAAAAAAATGATTTAAAAAAACGATTTAAAACAATTGACTTAAAAGAAATCGTTTTAAAATAATTGATTTATGATTTTTTTCCGATATATTTAAAAGAAATCGATTTTAAATAATTATTTTATAATTTTTGACGATTTTTTGTAAAGAAACGATTTTAAATAAACTTTTTATGTTTATTTGGCGATTTAATTTAAAAGAAATCGATTTAAATAATAACATTCACATTTTCGAGCAATTTTTTAAAATTATTAATTATAATAAATAAAATTTCGTATTTAAAATATAATCTTGATAATATAAGTTTTTTATAGTTATTATTAATTAGTTAGATAATGAATAAAACATAAGTAGAAATAAAATAATAAACAAATAATAAACTCTAATTATAAGTTAGTGAATATATATGGATAAATTTTTGTTAGTTATTTAGAATTTTTGGGAGAGAAAGTAGATAGTTTTTGGAGAATGGGAAGAATGAATGAATTAAGTGGGTAAAATAAGGGGTATTTATAGATATTTAGGAGGTGTAGGTTAAATTAAAAAAATCAAAAAAAAGGGGGTGGGGGGTGCCACGTCAGCGATCCGTGTGATAATTCACACGGATCGCTGACGTGGCACGCCCATTCGCCCCCCACCCCCTTTCCTAAGTCCTATAAATATCGAGCTCTTCTTCTCAATTTCAATATCCAACTCTTCAACTCTCACTATCGATAACAATCCTTTCCTCCCTCTCATATTCGATAATTTTTTTTTTCCGTCGGCAAAATTTGTTTATTTCCGTTATGAATAACGAAAATAATCGTAACGTTTCCGACAAAGGAAAAGGAAAACTCGTCAAATCCAAATCCAAACAAATTCCAAAATATATTTCGAACATAAACTTGTTCACAAACATTAAGGCCATCACAAAAATTTTGGGCCATAAATTTCATCAAGATGTAGCAACCTCAGATCCTAACGAGGTTATGCAGCCGATAGATGATACTATTCAACCAACAAGCGAGACAGGGGTTGTCCCCGCTTCACAGCAACATGGGCCTACCCGTAATCGACCGCCTTTGCCGACGGAACTACCACAGTGGCCCACTTCAACCCGAAACTGGGCTCCTCCTCCGGGCCGAGTTCGTGACCAAGTCTCGGTCCCGCCGCCGTCAATGACTCCTGCAGCTCCGACATTTCCGCTCGCCCTGATGGACGAAGTTCCAGATGACAACGACGGGGGAGGTTCGACGTCGGAAGGCTCCCCGGTTTCTGGTGGTTCAGCAAGTGGTTCTACTACGCCGGTTGCTGTTAGGGGACGGGGAAAGGGCCGAGCTGCGACTGATGACGAGGCTAAGAGGCCCCTAATCGGCGTTACCGAAGACTGTGTTTTCGATCCATCTTTATCCTACGATAAAAGATATCATACTAATGCGGAAGAGATTACTCGTACAATCGGCTTCATAATAAGGCATCATGTGGAAGAACCAGCTATCTATTACTCCCGTTTATCCAACGATCAGAAACAAAAATTTCTGAACCATTTTGGGGTAAAATTTCTGAACCTTTTAGCTTATGTTAATATTTGTGTACATTTTTATTTTTTCCCTTACACTTATATGATATTATAATTTGAAGAGGGTATTTCAATACTCGGATGAAATAAAGCCAATGGTTCGTGAGGCATTCGACCGGGTGGCACAAGGCATCTATAAAAACTCCATATATGATGTAAAAAAGACGTACAAGCAACGTGACAAGAAGCCAGCCTGGTACAAGAAGTCTTGGTTACCTGCAGGTAACGAACAATTTTTCGTTAATCACTAGCAACAGGAAAGGACGATAGAACTCGCGACAAAGGCAAAAGAAAATCGAGAGACCCTGAAAACAAATAGTGCAGACGGCAAGGGTTCGTTAGCCACACACCACGGTGGATCTGTCAGCACACAACAAAGGAGCCTAAACTCGGTATGATACGTTACAATTTGCTTTCGTTATGAATATACTTCATTATGTTACCTTTATCATTAATTAATATTGCTTTGAAACAAATGTTGTTATAGCGTGAAAGCAATACCCCTTACCGCTTCGACCTACAGTGGGTGGTCGATCACACAGTGAGGACTCCCGATGAAAAAATAATCAGATGGAACCCACCGAGCGCACAAGATTTCCGTTTGAGTGTGACCAAGAGGTCTCGGCAAAGGCAGATCTCGGCAGTCAACACGGGAGGCAACGTGGCAAGCCTAAGCACAACAAGATGTCAGATTCAGGGAGGACGACGGCAAAGAAGCCTAACCCTGGCGAGGAGAGAAGAACTAGGAAAGCCGTGCAAAATGTTCATTCACAGTACGAGGAAAAACATACTCAACAGGAGGATCGCATCGCGACACTAGAGCAACAAATCCTTGATAATGAGGAGGTGAGGAGGCGGGAAAGAGAGGAATCACAACGTAATTTTAACAGGTATCCTCAATATAACAACCTTCCCAATAATTACCCCAACAACAATCCAAGCCAGTTTTGGAATCAAAACCAAACACAACAGGGCCAAATCGCTCCGGGGAATCAAGGCTTTCATTCTTACAGCCAGTCGAGCCAAGGCTATGATTCTTACAATCAGGGTACACGTATGTCGTGGAACCAACAATACGATAAAGGTGCACCTTCATCGTGGGACCAAGTCATTCCACCTTCTGGTTCGTGGGGCCAGAAACAGCGTCAACCCAAGCCGCAACCGGAAACTTTCCCGTTATGGTCAGATGAATATCAACCACCAAGTTCGTGGCACGATCACTGTTATGCTCAAAGTGCTCCTGGACATGCTAGTTATAGTGGGGCTCGTCCAAATGACCCACGACGTGCAAGAGTTAGCGACACTTCTCCGAGTTTTGCAAGGGGTTATCAAGTTGAACCCGTAATTGATCTAAACAATTTGGAGTTACCGACTGAAGACTACACTAATCAAGGTTGGAACAGTGACGTGAATATAGAATACGGTGGTCCATCTTGGATATGATAGTCGGGGTCGCATTAATGTGTAATTTTCGAGTATGAGTGTTTAAATTTCTAGTATGTGTGTTTAATTTTCGAGTATGAGTGTTTAAATTTCTAGTATGTGTGTTTAATTTTCGAGTATGAGTGTTTAAATTTCTAGTATGTGTGTTTAATTTTCGAGTATGAGTGTTTGAATTATGATTTTGCGTGTTTAATATCCGAGTTTGTCTTTTTAATTTAAAATAACATTGATTTAATCCTGTGGTAGTTTTTTCTTTTACCAATCCTTTAAAAACACTAATTAAGCGTGTCATTCCAAATCTCGTCCAAAACGAAGTAACGAAATACGATAAACAAATAAACACGTGATTTATGTAATTATAGAAAAGTTAAAGAAATATCCGAATTAAGTTTTTTCTTTTACCAATCCTTTAAAAACACTAATTAAGCGTGTCATTCCAAATCTTGTCCAAAACGAAGTAACGAAATACGATAAACAAATAAACGGGTGATTTATGTAATTATAGAAAAGTTAAAGAAATATCCGAATTAAGTTTTTTCTTTTACCAATCCTTTAAAAACACTAATTAAGCGTGTCATTCCAAATCTCGTCCAAAACGAAGTAACGAAATACCATAAACAAATAAACGGGTGTTTTATGTAATTATATAAAAGTTAAAGAAATATCCGAATTAAGTTTTTTCTTTTACCAATCCTTTAAAAACACTAATTAAGCGTGTCATTCCAAATCTCGTCCAAAACGAAGTAACGAAATACGATAAACAAACATTATAATATAAAATACTATATCTCTCTTCAACCCTAAACCCTAAACCCTAAACCCTAAACCCTATAAGCCCTAAACCCTATCCTTAAAACCTATACAACATAGTTCTAACTTGTATTTTCATACATAAAGGTTGTAAAACACCTTTAATCACTAATATTTTTTAACCATACACTAACATATGTAAAATAGAAGTGTTCCTCCAAATTTCGTACAAAACGGAATGTCGGAAGATGTTTAAAAAACAATTTGGGGAAGAAAGCGCAATTATACAAAAGATGCAAAACAACTTCAAATTCTGTTTTTTCTTGAACAACTATTTTCACAACACTAATGAGGCATGTAAATTCAAATTTTATCGACAAATGGAGAAGCGAAACACGTTAAAAATATATTTGTGGTCAAAAATGTAATTTTATTTTTGTATTTGTAAAAGAAAAAAACCTGCCGACATCAGTTTTGTATTTTTTTTTTTATTAAAAAATTCTGGTTGACATCCTTTTTTAATTTTATTATTAAATTTTTTTTTTTAAAAAGAAAAGGCTGACATCAATTTTTCTTTTTTTTTAAATTTTTTTTTTTATTAAATGGGCCATTCCCGTCGGCCCAAACCCGACGGGAATGGGCTTTACCGTCGGGTTTGGGCCGACGGTAAAGCCAGGCCAAATTTTTTTTTTTTTTTTAATTAAATGGGCCATTCCCGTCGGCCCAAACCCGACGGGAATGGGCTTTACCGTCGGATTTGGGCCGACGGTAAAGCCATGCCATTTTTTCCGTCGGCCCAAAGCCGACGGAAAAAGCCATTACCGTCGGGATTGGGCCCGACGGTAATAATTGGGCCTTTTCCGTCGGGCAAAAACGCCGGGCCCGACGGAAAAGCCCAAATCTGTTGTAGTGGAGTGCAAACAGAATGTTCTATTTGATGAACTGTCCTTACTTCAATATTTTAAATATATATATATATATATATATATTTAACTTTTTTATACTTTGCAACTATATTTTTACTAAAAACATCTTGAGCGTTACGTTATATTTTTTAAATTTGTATATAAATTAATATATTGTTCTTATAATAAATGGATTAAAAATAAAGATCCCGTGCATGATTTTCCAAACCACGGGGGATTTCGTGGAAGTTTTTAAATCACAAAGGGATTTTGGGTTGGAAAAATCATGTTAATTTCCAAATGTATACTATTTCACCTCCTCCATAAAGTTTCAAAAGTAGCAATATACTCATGAGGTATTTTGAATACCATCTCGAAGCTAATCTAACTAATAAAAGATTAGACTTGTGTCTAAAATGAACGGCAAGAGATAATCAGTATACCTTAGGCACATTGCTACTTTTGAGACTTTAGGGCACAAAATTCGAAACACCATTTACGTTATGAAGTTTAACGTAATTTACCCGAGTTCGTTACAGTGTTTCTGCAACCACAACGGCGTGATAGGCAATTATCAAACAATAAAGGCGTTTTGTGTAGGTTTCGAAACTACATGCATATGGGTTCCACACATTGTTCCCTATAAATTATAAGCATAATAATGAATTCAAGCGTACAAGAAGAAGTGATGTAACGCGACGAATACATATAGAAGATTGAACAACATTAAAACTTAATGGCTCGCTAACTTTGCATAATACCGAGTAACTTATGAAAAATTGAGAAAACTTCAAGGTCTATTTTTATTCAATATCAAAAGATAAACAACAGTCTAAAAAGAAATCTTACTTATGAAGCGAAAATCTTAACTTAAAAAAGCACAAAAAAAAAACTCTTAAAATAAATAATAAAACCACAAACCTCCCTGAAAAATCATAAAGTGTTGTTTTGACCGCTGAAACATTAATATTTGGCTAAATGGTGATCACTGTTACACTTGAAAAGTGATATTGTGCGTCCTGTATATTAACTTAATTTAGTATACCCAAGTGCGAAAATTCAAAGTTCAGCCATACATGTGCAAAAATTGCCAAAATTTTGCTTTGATTATGTCACTTTCCCGACTTTTTAATACCAATTAGCCAAAACCAGCATTCAAGTTTAAAAGCTTAAATACATAATTATTCATCCCAGCTCGCATATGAGACTACTTTGCTAAACGTGTTTTAACAACAAAAAACAAGTATGAGAAAATGAATCAAATTAAATGTTTATCAAAATCCCTTCAAGAGAAAGAGAAAAAAAAAAGTATTGCAGTTATAGTGTGATCTGCAATTAAGTTTTGTTCTTTTTCATTTAGACAAATAAGTTTTGCTTTTTTCCTCGCCATGCATAGTGCAGTACCATATGGAAAAGAAATTGATTCCAAACAAAAGCAACGTACTTCTAACAACTTAAAGTTTCAGAAAATAGTCTGAGAACTTTTTCAAACCGGTTGTAATTAATCAACTTAAATTTATTCTTCATGACTGTCTAAAGATAATGGATGTGGAATGCTTGCTACTCACAAAATTATATGATTACTTCAAAGGTATAATATGTCGTATTATCGAAATCATACTTACAACTGCTCATGAACTCGTCAAGATATGCATAAGATTTCATTCCTCACGGAAGGACAAACACAAAATCGTTATGTTAAGAGTTGAAAAAAGCATATTCTCGCTTCACGTGATTCTTTCTTCTTTAAAAATTGGGACATCTATACTACTTATAAAAAAGGGATAAAATCATCAAACCCCCTAACCTATGGGGTGATTTGCACTTTGGTCCTTAAACTAAGTTTATCAGCGCTTTGCTCCCTAAACTATAGGGTGTCTGTGCGATTTGGTCCTTTTTTGCATTTCCGTTTTTTTGTGGCCAAAATATTCCTCACTTTGAGGTGTGTTTTTGTCTTTCTTTTTTTCACCAACTATCATTATACATCTAGTACAACACATATGAGTCGGGTAGAGGAGAATACTCCGGCCATAAATGGCCGAATATTGCCGAAAAAGGGCAAATCCCGTATTGCCTTCATGGTCTTTTTGTGGCCGGAATATTCCTCACTTTGAGGTGTTTTCTTGTCTTTTTTTTTCACCAACTACTATTATACATCTAGTACAACACATATGAGTCGGTTAGAGAGGAATATTCCAACCAAAAATGACCGAAAATTGCCCGAAATGCAAAAAAGGACCAAATCGCACAGACACCCTATAATTTAGGGAGCAAAGCGCTGATAAACTTAGTTTAAGGACCAAAGCGCAAAACACCCCATAGGTTAGGGGGTTTGATGCTTTTATCCCTATAAAAAATATTAGTTGTTACGTATACATCACTCAGTTTAGTCCTCGTTGTTTAGGAGTATATTTAGTATAGGGTCATAATCAAATTATTTTACAATTAGGATTGGGTCATAGTGACTCTGTACTTAATATTAGGGATCACTACATTCTAGTTGATTGACTTGTTAAATTAAATCATGCTTTCATGGAGGCATAGGGTTGTAACAAATAAATAGTCATGTACGCCATTGCCAAGTCGCCATAAATACGAGTACGCTGATGGTGGAAATTTCTTATTATACATTTCTTTTGTAGTTTCACCGATTGAGGAAAATTCTTATTATTTAGTTGTAGTAAAAATTATATTTTGCAACTTCTTAAATTTGATCCTGGACAAGAAAGATCCGGTCCAATAATTTATCGTATATATACACTTTTAAATCTGAAGCTAGTTTTTTTGTAGGAAATTAGTTTCGGCGTACAACTAATTATTGAGCTGGTTGTGTTTCTGCAATAAAGACTATTTTGGTCTTATTTCGTCACGGTAATAAAACACGGTAAAACAGTACAAAGGGAATATAAATAACCAAAATAATGTTAATCCAATAGAATTAACCGGACTAACTTCGTCCGAAACACCTACTATCTATTACAGATCTTACACTGATTTAAATACAAAAATAACACTAAATATGTAACGCATCGAATTGTGGTTGTTCGATGTGCGCCTCGAATGGTGCAGGTTCGATGCCGAGTCAATTCGATATGGCCTTGATAACACGTTGGAGCGTATCGAATAGTGGAGCGTATCGAACCGTGAGGCGTATCGAATAAAGGAACGTATCGAATAGCATGATTCGATGTGGTCGGGTTGGGACTCAAGTTCGATCTGCCTCTGAATGCTCAAAACCGTCATATATATAGCAACCTCGCTATGTGGGGCCCGAGGACAGCTGTAAAATGCGCATCGAATCATACCGATTCGATGCGCGCATCGAATGATGAGTATTCGATGCGCTGAAGGTATCGAATTGGGCCAATTCGATACGCTTATGGGCCGGCCCAATCCCTATTGCTGGCCCAGTCCTAAAATACCCCCATCAAAGACTCAAACTCGACCGATTTCAGATGAAAACCTGTAATCTATTGAACAATATTTTTTAATTCTTTCCTAAATTATCTTTTGCTTCTGGCTAGCTTTCAGTAATGACATATGATTTACAATTCGTATAATTATCACCAAAAGCCTGTATCCACACCACGACACACCACATACCTTTCGGTACCTGTTTGCACAAGGGGACGTCTTTAATGCGTCTAGGACTTTTGAGTTGATTCAAGTACTGCAAACTTGGTGCAGAATTAGGGCAAACATTAGAAAATTTTCGTACTCTTTTTACGATTGGTGTGTTAATCCGTGTCTTTGTTTGGCTTGGAAAGGATAATTTTTCGGTTAGATTTTCAGGTGCTTGCTCGAGTGTGGGGCACTCGTTTTGTTTTTCATGTTGTAACTTGTAAGGGGTATATACCCTTGAACTTCTTTTATTGATTTCTTCTTCTTCGATAAAAAATAAATAAAATCACGAAAAGCCTGTATAATATATGTATGCGTTGAGTCTACTTCGTTTAATAATTCAATTCCTTGTAGGAAAAACTGAACAAATCAATTAGTAAGTGAACCTTTATAATACTAATAATAGCAATTATCTAAGCACGGGAATTCTTTTCCTGACCAGTTCATTCGATTCATCCGATGCCTGCTAAATCTATAACCAATTGACATTGAATTTTTTTACAACATTAAATAATGCAAATGAAATATATATCGATCACTTATAAATAACCAACTAACGGGGCCGAAACCAACACCAACCAACATAACTTAACTTAGCCAGGTTCTTCAACATGCTAAAGATATATTTTCTCACACTAGTTTGCATTTTCAGTTTCCATTATTTACAAGCGTTCGCAGATGAAAGCATTCAAGAAACTTACATTGTTCAAGTTGAGGTCCCTGACGGATTATTCTCGACTCTATTCTCCGAAGATGATCTACTTAAGTGGTATCATTCATTTCTCCCCACCACCACATCATCAAACTCCAGTACCGAGCGACTAATCTATTCATATCGCAACGTTTTCAAAGGCTTCGCAGCCAGATTATCACCAGATGAGGTGAAAGTCATCGAGAAGTTCAAAGGTTTCGTATCAGCCCGCCCCCAGAGGAAACTATCCTTGCAAACTACCCACTCCCCTAACTTCTTGGGCTTGAACCAGAACATGGGCTTTTGGCAAGAATCCAATTACGGAAAAGGAGTGATCATCGCCGTTTTGGACACCGGAATTTATCCCGACCACCCTTCGTTTAGCGACCAAGGATTACCTCCTCCCCCTGCTAAATGGAAGGGCAGATGTGATTTCGTAAATGGTACATCATGCAACAACAAAATCATTGGAGCTAGGGACTTTCTTTTTTCAAACGATGCGCCACTAGACGATGATGGGCATGGCACTCACACTGCAAGCACCGCTGCTGGAAACTTTGTGAGTGGTGCAAATGTTTTTGGCAACGCCAATGGCACGGCTGTTGGAATTGCACCACTTGCTCATCTTGCAATTTATAGGGTCTGTTCCTTTTTCTGCTCTGAAAGTGATATCCTTGCTGCAATGGATACTGCTATTGATGATGGGGTTGATATAATATCCCTTTCCCTCGGCGGACTTTCCTTTGATTTCTATGATGATTCCATTGCGTTGGGTGCCTTTAGTGCCACGCAGAAGGGGATATTGGTTAGCTGTTCCGCGGGAAACTCCGGGCCTTTTAACTTCTCTATATCAAATGGAGCCCCTTGGATCCTGACTGTCGGTGCTAGCACTACCGACAGAAAATTAAGAGCAACTGCAGTGCTTGGAAACAACGAACAATTCGATGGTGAGTCCACCTTTCAACCAATGGATTTTTCACCAACACTTTTGCCGCTTGTTTACGCAGGAGCCCTCAATACTAGCGATCCAGATCTTCCTTATTGCACCTCAACATCATTGAACAGGACAGATGTACGAGGAAAAATAGTGGTGTGTGAGTCGGGATTTACTTCAGGAATTGCAAAAGGAAGGGCAGTAAAGAATGCTGGTGGAGCGGCCATGATTCTTCAAAATTATGAGGAGTATGCAAACCTTACCATGACGCAAGCGCATGTGCTTCCAGCTACCCAAATCACGTATGCTGATGGGTTAAAGATCAAAAGTTACATAAACTCCACAATTGAACCGATGGCCACAATTCATTTTAAAGGAACTATCATTGGCGATGATCGGGCACCAGTAGTCGCTGCGTTTTCCTCCAGGGGACCGAATCCGGGTAGCCGGGGCATTCTAAAACCGGACATTTTAGGACCAGGAGTTAACATTCTTGCAGCATGGCCAGAATCAGTTGAGAACAACACCAACACAAATCTGACATTCAACATAATCTCGGGTACATCAATGTCCTGCCCGCACCTTAGTGGGGTGGCGGCGCTGCTTAAAAGCGCGCATCCAGATTGGTCTCCGGCTGCTATAAAATCTGCAATCATGACAACAGCCGATGTATTGAATCTTGGTCAAAACCCAATCGAGGACGAGAGGTTTCTTCCTGCAGGGATCTTTGCCACTGGTTCAGGCCACGTAAACCCATCTAGAGCAAACAATCCTGGACTCGTCTACGATATTCAGTCAGAAGATTACGTTCCTTATTTGTGCGGTCTGAATTACACGAATAGACAAGTGGGATCCATTTTGCAGCGCAGGGTAAATTGCACAGCAGAATCAAGCATACCAGAAGCTCAACTAAACTACCCTTCATTTGCCATCACTTTTCATTCTTTTCAATCAAGTAGTGTCCAGTCGTATAATCGAACAATAACAAATGTTGGCGAGCCTACTTCCTCGTACGTTGTGGAGATCGTCCCGCCGCCTGGCATAGATGTCCAAGTTGAGCCAGCTAAACTGGATTTCATAGAGCTTAACCAAAAGCTGCAATATCAAGTTACATTTATAAGGCGAGTGGAATCCGCAGCCCAAATAGGAGTTGTCGTTCAAGGTTCCCTGAGATGGAGCTCCGCTCGTTACTCTGTGAGGAGTCCAATTGCAGTTACATTGCGATGAATACAAGTGCAGTTTCTTCAACAAGCTGGGAATGGCATCATGAGTGCTCATTATTAGGCATATAAACAACACTTAAAGTGTGACGTGTGATGTGTGATGTGTGATTTGTGATCTTAGCGATCAGGATATGAACATAAATTCTGGAAATATATTATCAACGCGTATTTTATTCTTTTGATGTTGCATTATTCCTATTTCCTATATGTGCATGAGCTGCAATATTCATTTCATACTTGAAGTTTTCTTTCTTTTCCAAAATTAGTCCCTATATAATGTACTGATTCCCATTCTGGTCATCTATTTTTCGACAAGTTCAATTTTTAGTTCATTTTAAACGGAATGTTGGTTTATTTGCTTGAAAATGTTACACACCTATAGGCTATAACGTGCTCACGTAAATTTAGAACAAAATTAGCCATTTGCACTAAGGAGAATTAAAAGCAGATTCAATACACAACCACTACAAGAAAACCACTGTTTTCCCGAACGGAAAATTCGGACCTTAATCCGGGCGGGAAGATTTCCAACTGTTTCCGACCGAAATCCGGTCGGAAAATTTTATTTCCGCCCGGATCCCGGTCGGGACCCTTTGGCGGGAGAAATTCCCGCCAAAGGTTGCCTCCCTAAACTCGGCCCAGTTAGGCCGCGCAGCTGGGCCGAGTATTACGACCGCAATGCGGTCGGTAATAGGGGCATTTTCAACCGCATTGCGGTCGAAAATGAGGGAGGTATTTCTATAAATACTTTCCTCCTCCTCCTCATTTCACACTCTTCTCTTTGTCTCTCCCCCTCCCTCCTATTTCCGACCGCCCAACCCTCTTTCCCTACTGGATTTCAGTCGACAATCCGGATTTGGTAAGTTTTTCGTCTTTTCTCGTTTTTTATGTTATATTTATTGTTTTAATATTTATTTTATATGTTTAATTGTTAGATATTGTAGAAGTTGTTAGGTTTTAATTAGAAAATGCCTTTAGGAATTGTTAGGGTTTAGGAAATGTTAGAGTTTAGTAATTATTTATGTCTTTAGAAAATATTATGCAATTAGACTTTAAATAGTATGTATTTTCTTTATGCATTGGTAGTGATTAAACTTTATTTATGTATTTAGGGATTATTTAATATTGTGTTATTGTTAGACTTTCAACATTGTTTATGCCCTTTAGAAAATCGATTTATAAATTAGAAGTCATGATGCTTTTAGGGAATTACTATAAAGTAGAAATGATTATATTTTTAGAATATCTACTTGAAATTTATGTTTTTAGCTACTCTCGAAATATCTATATGTCTTTTTTAGGTAATATTATTTATCTTAGCATTGTTTTATTTTATATGATTTTTATATGTGTTAATTTAGTTATTATGGCGTTAATTTTATGAAATATTGTTAGATATCTTAAAAATGATAGTTTTTATAACATAGTTCATGCCTTTAGGAAAACTACATACCTTGGTAATGATTAAATTTAGGTCATCTCTATAATTAGGAATATTCTGACTTAGATGCTTTTACATAGTACGTCGCACTTTAGTCGACGACATGGGGGGCGATCATCCACGCTCGTCTTGTGATACCGGTCATGGCCAGCCCTCGAAGAGAGGGCGTAGTAGTCCACCGAGTGCCGGGCGGCCTAGTACTCCACCGAGATTAGGTCGTCGTCTTCGATTTGTTCATTATGGCGATGTCGATGCCCCTAATACCGATCTTGCCGAATCGAGCGACAGTACTCCACCAGATCGAGTAGTACCACATCGACTTGATGAAGATCACGTAGCATCGACATCACCTACATCATCAAGATCGAGGCGTAGGGCGCCTAGGCCACCATCTACTGATTCTACCGCAACGGCTCTCAATACTTCTTCCCCGACAGACGTTGCCGGTGTAGGACCCTCTACATCGACCCTGTAGTGACCAGACCGAGGCGTGTCTAGAGGCGATCAGGTTCTATATGACGGTAGAGGCCGTTGTAGAGTTGTTTTGGATGACCACAATGTAGTTTTGAAGGGGTGCAAGATATCAACGACGATTACCGAGATTATTGGGACATTTATGACGAAGGCTGTTCTTTCATACAATGCGCTCGATCCAAAAGTCCAAGAGCATATGTGGACCAAGTTTAAGATGAGATTTTGGAACTTTAATCTCTATATATATATATATATATATACATAGTAAGATTCTTATTTAACGAAACCTTAATTAAAACCAAGTCTCAAAACATAAAAACCATAATTAATTGCACATAACATACAACATTGGTCCGGATGAGTTGGGCATGGCACATACGGCCTACGAGGCGAAGGCTAGGAAGAGTTACAAGGAAATAGTGTACAATGCAAAGAAAAACTACCATGCGAAGAAGGATTATCCGAAGTGGGCAGGGCGTCCGAAGTGGGCAGCAGGCCATCTGGAGAAATCAGAGACTGGACAGAAGAACATGCGAGGAGGAGAGGTCCCACACCCTGATCGTCCTGCACGAGGGACTCATGCTAGTGGGTCTATTAGCTACACGGAGATCCGACATAGGATGGTATTTCTTATTAAATCTGATTCTATAGGAATTACATTGGTCTTAAATTAAAATAGTTTGACAAAAATTTTATGTCAATATGCAGGCGAGTCAGAGACCTCCAGGAGCCCCTGCGCCTCGGCACGATGAGATGTATCGTTATCAACATGCACATGTTCGCGATAATGATCTACCAGGGGGAGTTCGACATCGCATCGTTTGGACCCCGTGTATATGGCTATCTACGTAAATACTTTAGATGTAAAGCATTTTTTGATTACTAACTATTCTATCAAAATGAACAGGAGGCCTACATAGGCTTGATGATCGAGAGGTAGGAGGCAGATCGTTCTAAGTGGCCACCACTAGATTAGGAGTTCTGGAGTAGGGCGTCTGGAGGAGTGAAGAAGGGGAAGGTTGCGGGCCTCCCTTCGGATGCATATCAAGATCAGATTGGTTTCCAGACGAAGAAGGTGCCAGACAAGACACAAGCCTACGTGAGGACACTGGAGGGGGTGAACCATCGTCTTAGAACTACTACTATTGGTGGGTTAACGTCTTTATGGATCACATAGAGCACTTGACCCAGCACATAATCGATGCGACATGTACTCCTCCTTCTCGACCCTTTCCTACTCGATTCATGTCGAGTGCTCGTCGAGCCTACCAGGGTACCGTGCCAATATCGCCATCGTTCCCCCCTTCGTGATCCACTCGTCCATACTGATCATGATGCTATGATGTATGAGCCTGAGTACGAAGATGACTAGGAGGATGGCGATCTGGATGACACTCCCGATGGTGATGCTCCGATCTTGGTGGTGATGATGATGAGGGTGTTGGAGCCTCCAGAGATGATACATTTGGCTTTGCTGATGAGGACTATAAGGACTAGTAGTATTGTTTGTTCGTTTTTTTAACTATTGAAAATTGTTCTTGTTGTTTGTATTTATGCAATTCGTTAGACGCTTGGACAAACTACTTTATGTTTATGTAGTTTCCTATTTATTCTGTAATGACTCTATGTCTGTGTAATTTTATGTTTATTGGTAATTATGTATTGTTTATATTAGTATTAGTTTGTTCGTAATAAATGCCCTTGATTTTTATAACTATAAAAGAATCCAACACGAATACAAACTATAATATGAAATTAAACAACGTGAATCCAAATTTATTATAAAATAGAAATTGACCACTAAACAATTACACGCTATTCATACATACTATCCTCAGACTCTGAGTCACTCATTATCTCTTCCTCTTCCTCTTCCTCTTCCCCATTCCCCTCATCTTCCTCGTTGCCTTCCTCTGCCGCCTCCTTTAGTCTTCTATCGCCAACCACATCAAGTCCCTCGTCGGCTAATTAGATATTCATATTGAATGAGGAAAGATCTACACATAAGTTCAACCCTTCATATGCATTCTCCTGTAGCACTTGGTTTGGCATACCCGCGTCGCCATCGTCTGATCCGGCAACTGATGACATATCGATTATGTGTCTGGCATGAATAGTGGATACGTCCAACCATGCTCTATGTCTTGGTCGCCCGTTCGTCTTTTTGGATAGGGCACATATTATGCATGTTTTTCCTGGTTAGCAACCACAAACGGATCATTGGTGCCGAGGGTACGCTTTGGGTCGATGTCAACCAACTTGTACATTGAATGCTCCTGCGTACGTGCGTTTATATCATGCGAAACACATTTGAACAAGTCTATGTACATGGGTCTAATTCTGCCCCAATATGCCACATGTATTATGTCTTTCAACGTTCCATAGAAGTTGGTAGAATCGGATCCTCCCATGTCTCCCTTCACATAAACACCGCTACAATCACTCTTCTTTGGGCCCAAACCAAAGTCATATCGGTGTGAAATTTGAACCCATTCACAATGTATCCCTGTAGGTTGCCACTGTATTAGCTGTGCCTATGATTAGAGGATCTATTTGTACATCACTCTCGTATTTCCCATATGAATATGTATGCTTGAACCATGCTACGTACTCTTGGTTCCTCTTGGATTGTATCTCCATTGGACAAAGTCCACCGCACTCCTTGGCTTCAAACAACCTGGATAGGAAAATCTGCATAAGTTAGTATTCTACTGGTCTTTGAAGCGTTTAATCATTTCGTTATTACAAATAATTAACAACAACTTACTCGACCCATTCGTCAAGCTCTTCACAGTTTAGAAGTGTGTAAAGCTCTATATGCTCAATTTCATCAGAAGTCAAGTATCGCCTATTGTTTAGCAGCCCTATTGGCGCCCCTTTCTTGTGAAATATTTTAAGCTCATCATCTGACTCCGTGCTATCTAGCGTCTCGTTCCTGTTGAGTTGTTTATATTTAGTCTGAACAGAGACATCCAAATATTGAGAACACATATTGGACAACTCAGCAAGTAGGTATGCATTGGCTATGGATCCTTCCACCCTCGCCTTATTCAGTACTGAACCCTTCATGTCGAACATACGCCTAATTCATAGAAATGAAAGATTTGGCAAAGAATCAACAATTATAAAAGATAATGATTTTAAAGATATAAAACCGTACCTCTCGAATGGATACATCCATCTATAATGGATTGGACCTCCAACTGTAGCCTCGTACAGAAGGTGTATGGACAAATGCTCCATTGAGTCAAAAAATGAAGGAGGAAATATCGTTTCCATCTTGCACATGGTAACAATAAACGATTCCTCCAATCGCTCTAAATCCTCGGCCGAAACCTCTGAGACACAAATCGACTTGAAAAAAAGGCTAATCTCTACCAAGGTCCACAAAATCTCAGGTTTCAAGAAGTCGCGAAAGGCAATCGGGATCAATCTCTATAAGCAAATGTGACAATCGTGACTCTTTATACCATACAATTTCCTTGTTATTTTTGCAAACATCGTCCCAAGTCCGAGGCATATCCATCAAAAAACTTCAGATATGTCAGCCAATCAAGCACCATGTTCTTTTGCTCTCTCGCAAGATAATATTTTGCCTTTGGCTTTATATACTCACTTCCTCTGCCAATAGGTACTATAAACAATTCTTTATGGTTGGTCAACAGCTTAATATCATGCATCAATGTTGTCCTTCAACTTAGCATCGCTCAACACCATGTTGATGATGTTCTAAAAAGAGTTCTCCTCACAATGCATGGCATCTAGATTGTGGCGAATCAAGTTTGTGGACCAGTAAGGTCGTTCGCAAAAGATGCTTCGACGACACCAATTATGAGTTGTATTAAAACCCGAAAGCTTTGTGCAGTTTGGTCCAAATCTAACCGATCATAACCTATCCACAAGTGCCCTCATCTACGCTCTTGTCTTCCTTCAAATAGGCCCTTCAAGTACCTCCATATCCTTGTAGAAATCCTTCTTGTTATACGTCTATTCATGATGCTCTGGTAAAAATCGACGATGACAATCGAAACACGAGGCTTTTCCACCATGCTTAAGTGTAAAATAATCTGTCTCACCCATGCAATAAGGACACACCAGCTTCCCATGCGTGCTCCACTAGGATAACATTCTATAAGCAGGAAAATCACGAAGAGTCCACATTAGGGCCGCTCGCATTTGGAAGTTTTCCTTTCGTGAGCTGTCATATGTCCACAAATCATTCAACTCATCAATCACCGGTCCTCAGCAAAACATCCAAGTTCTTTCCGAGACTCTTAGGACCGGGTATAATAAGGCTTAGAAAAATAAACTCCGGTTGCATGCATAAATCCGGCGAGAGGTACACGGGCCAATAAGAGTAGTTCTTCCAAGATTGCCTAGACAGTGTGAACCCATCAGTACAAAGACCGAGTCTGAAATTTCTAGGCTCTACTGCAAAGTCTGAATACGTTCGATCAAAATGTCTCCACGCCTCGCCTGCAGCTGGGTGAATCATTCCATCAATTGACTGTTGACACTTAAAATGCCAAGTCATATGTCTTGAAGTGCCTACAGTATAGAACAACCTCTTTAATCGAGGGTCTAGGAGGAAGTACCACAATTTTTTCCTTGCGACCTTGGACTTTCTACCAGTCTCGTATCTATCGGTCTTGCATATCCGACAAGACGTGAGATCCTTGTTGGCATTCTGGCCGTAGTACAAGAAACAAAAATTCCAACAGACGTCAATCTTTTTGTACCCTAAACCCAAACCCGCGAGCATCTTATTCATGCCTGGAACCATATTAGGTAACATTTTCTCAATCTCTGGGTCCATACGATCTTTAGACAACCTTAAGTACTCTTCGCAAGCGACATTAGGTACTATGTGCATTGTCAAGAACTCGGCAAACCACTCGAGCACAGTCTTCAGCTTCTTACTGTGCATTTGTATGCCTCCCAAATGTATCAATTTGTAGAACTCCTTCGCCTTGGGACTTGGATCTTCATTGCGCACCTCTCCCTCAACAAATCGACCCCCATATGCATTAACCACCAATTCTCTAATCGAAGTAGCAATATGCACCGGACTATCCACGTGAATAGTAGTGGACGGTGATTCAGGTACATACGATGTGGATGCCATGCTCGCCTCCTCTCCATGCAACACCCATACCTAATATTGATACATAAAGCCCGACTTATGAAGATGATCCCGTACTATGTTTCGATCAAAAAACTTTAAATTGTTGCATTTCTGGCACGGGCACCTAATACGATTTCTTAGATCTAAGTAATCTCTCTGTTGTGAGTCATATTGTATGAATGCATGAACCCCAACCACGTAATGTTGATTCAAATAACCAGTATTATTATCTATCTTGTCGTACATCCAAGATCTATCAGCAAGATAATTCATTTCTAATCTAAGAAAATTAAAAAGAAATTGTTACAATTAATTCCACCAATCAATATTTTTATCATCTATATTAAATTTCTAAAACATGAGTACATAGAAGTCAAGTCAATACTTACTTGTTGTAGCGTAGAAAATACTTAGATCAAGTATTGTTTGCACATATACGCCCCTCGTTGCATTTACCGCAATATCTAATAATACACAAACAACAAACATATAAAAAGTTAAGAGTGATCGTTTTAATAAGAAATTATTGAGAAAACAAACACAAAATAGTTATAACAAGGGAAAAGCGTCAATACCTTACAAATGAGGAAGAATGGAATGATTTGACAATTGGAATGGGGTGGGTATTTATAGGGACATAAGGCCACTTTTCCGATCGGATTCTGGTCGAAAATAACAACGATTATTTCCATTTTTGACTGGTCACCGTTGTTATTTTCGACCGGATTCCGGTCGAAAATACAACTAACCGTTGTTATTTTCGATCGAAATTCGGTCATGAATATTAGGTTTTAGGGTATGGGACTTTTTTCGACCGCATTCCGATCGGTAATAGTTGAATTTCCGACCAGATTGCGGTCAGTAATAATATTCATATTTTTAATTTTCCCATTTCGCTCTTCAATTTTAGATAAATCGCTGGTTTAATGATCAATTACAACAATATTAGTTATATATAAGTTAAAAAATAAAATAAAAAATTTGTTGCACGTTAAAGAATCATTTGAAGCGTCGGTTCATAATATCACTTGTAAATAGAATAGTATATGTCCCTAATTAACTACTTATGATTATGTTAATTGAAAACACACATATATATATATATATATATATATATATATAACAATTATCTTTTCTATACTAACGTTTCTAACGAATGCTAATCGCAAATGAGAGATAACTCTATACTATGTATGATTAATATATGTAGAACTTCAAACAAGTTTAATAGTAAACTTTATGTTAATCAATATTAACTAAATATTAGTTCAAAAGAACATTAAACTAACTATATATTATTTCAATCATGTATTTTTAGTGAAATTATATAGCTAAACTCACAAACACATAAACTTTTTTCTAAAATCAAGAAAAAATAAATAAAATGAGACGATATCCTACCGCAATTCAGTCAAAAATAATATTCATGACTATTTTGACCGGATTCCGGTTGGCAATAATATTCATTATTATTTTCGACCGGATTAAGGTCGGAAACCTAGGAAAAAAATATTTTTCGACCGGATTCCGGAGAGAAATTCTAAAAAAATGGCACATTTTCGAAATTTTCAAATTTCAAACTTTTTCCGACTGAAATATGGTCGGGAAAACTCGAAAATTTAGGCGGGCTTAGGAGAAAAATTCAAATTTTTCTAAAATTCAAATATTTTCTGCTAATTCTATATATACACTTCATTTTTCACACCATTTTCATATAATTTACACAACAATTTTCTCGTCATTTTTTTCTTCATATTTAAACACTTTTTTCACAAACACAAATATTTCACCAACATTGAACTTAAACACTTTTTTCGTCTTTAAACACTTTTTCAAACACAAATTCTTTCAACATAATCACTTTTTTCTTCCTTTCTTATTTAAATAAACACTTTTTTCTTCCTTTCACTTTACCTAAACACTTTTTTCTTCAATTTGTTTTTCAAACACATGTTCTAATATATCTTCCACTAATTCAACAATATTTTGCCTAACAATAACTTTTTATGTGTTAGATTACTACAATAAATCGATATATTTCAAAAAAGCAAAAAGTAATATTCTGATAATTATTACCGAAATATTAGTTTTTTTTAATTCTGTTAAATATTATTTCCGACCGAAGTCCAGTCAAAAATACCTTACATATTATTTCCGACTGTGTTCCGGTCGGCAAAAGTTGAAAGAAGTTTTCCGGTTGGAATAATATATTTTCTTCCGACCGGTGTCCGGTAGCAAATTTTCCAACCGGGGTCAGGTCGGAAAATTTATTATACCGACCAGAATCTGGTCAAAATATTTGCTACCCAACTTCGATCGGGAAAGAATATTTCAACTGCAATCCGATCGGGAAAAGGTGATGACCGGAGGCCGGTCGAAAAAAATGATTTTCGGCCGGGATTCGGTCCGAAAAAGTTTTCCGACCGAACCATTCCCGACTGGATTTTTTTCCGACTGGAATGTAGTCGGGGAAAGGTCATTCCTGACCGGATTTGGGTTATTTTTGACCAGAGTTTCGGTGGGAAAAAAATTGTATTTTCTTGTAGTGAACAGAGGTTGACGTATTACATTTCATAAAATATCTTATCGTGAAGTGAGGCCACAATTTCCAACTACTTGTTCGAAGGAGAAAATATATGTTGATAAATCTTGTTTAGACGCATCAGAGATAAACTACATTGATAACTATTTTTAATTTTTTTTGTCAATCGCTACTATATCTTCAGTTCAGTCATACACCACATCATTGATCATGAAATCATTTCTTCATAAGTGATATGGGTTATTGTAGAAGCCCCGGATAATCTCGATCAACCGAGGGCCCAGGTAAAAGGCCCATTCACTTAGTATGTCAAATATTTGCACCAGACATATTCGACAATCATATGTCGGGCATTTATGCACGACACACCCATATCTCTGACATATTCAGAAATGTGGCATGTGGTCTCGTATTTCAAGGCCTATATATACCTCAGACTTGTGAACATACATTTAACTTCCAAATAACCAACACATCTAGATACCCGACATATCCTTAGATCCTTGACGTATCATTAGAACTCTGCAGATTCTCGACGTATTCCAGGATATTATATATATCAGCTAATATTCAACATATAGGCTTGTATTTGACTTATCCAGTGCTCCAGCGCATCATCTAGTGTGAGATTCAAGCTGGGGGTTTTGAAGAAGGTTGGTCGCAAGATACCTCATAGTTCTAGATTAGCATAGTTTGGTGTATTAAGGCTAAATTGTACTTGTTATCTACTTTATGTGTAACTCAAATAAAACTACACCAAATTAGTGGCGTCGTCTATGAGAACACCGATACTTTTGATTAGCTGAGCGAGGGAGTAGAGGAAATGAAGAGGTCTGACCCGATCAGAGCATGCAAGAGGCGAAAGAAACATAAATAAAACTTGTCGACCATCGCACCGCCAAAGTCAGATAGAACGAAGAATGAACTAGCGAAGAAAATGGAGAGGTTAATATCACATCGCCAGGGGGAGTCGAAGATGAAACCCTTAGGAGAATTCAAAACTATTTCCCTTCGCTCGGGCCTAGTTAGAAGTGTGCTCGGATTTGGTTAGCGATGCACCTTGATGACGAAGCTGGGCTGGTAGGTTGTCTCATGCACAATTCATATGTTTTTGCGTGGACCAACGTTGATTGAAAATGAATCAATTGTTGCACAGTGGATATTACAAAACACAACAGAGAGAACACTTGTGTATCACCGATTAAGAATAATCTCTAACAATGACTCTCAATATCACAAGTGTTCTCTCTTATTTTATCCCTCAATTTTCTTGTCGCGCTTCATTAAAACGTAAAAAATACATATTTATAGTTGCTAGGGCATTAGAATCAAGATGGGCTGAAATTGGGCCGAAAAATGAGTCGCGCCATGTCTTGTAGCGCTGCATGTAGGGCAACTCGGTAACGCAACTACCTCCGCAAGCAGCTCAACTTTTCGGTTTTATTGAGCCATGCCCTGGATGACCTGCAAAACCAACACAACTCATGCGATGTAGCACGACTTCCTGGATGACTTGCTTGACCTAGCATGTAGCGCTACTCTTGTAGTAGCACTCTCTAGACGAGTTGCGAGACCTGTCCTATAGCGCAACTCCTTGGTTGCACATCTTGGTCTGCTCTTCGTTTTCACGTCATACTCCGTTGTTAGAACGTTTGTCTTCAATTTTAGTACACCGTATTAATTGTTCATTGTTCAGGCCCCACAATCCTAACAATATCCCAGTTGACGAGGTGCATCCACAGTGTGGCCAAACACTTGATCAACATGTGAATTGTATTTTGGTCTTATTTCGTCTAGGTTATAATACACCGAGAAATCAATACAATGGGGCCAAACATAACCAAAATAATGCTATCTTTTTACAATGAACGGAATAGCTTGGTCCGAAACACCTATTACACATGAGCAAATATAAGATGACGAGAAAAATCCTTAAATGTCCAAGTTGAGGTAACAGTCGAACGGGACAGATTCGATGTTGTTTGATTGTCGAATTGAGGGCGTTAGATACTTATGATTTTGGATTGAACTTGGAATTGTTCCAAGCTGCCTACGTATCCTATTGAGGGAATTATGTCGAACGTAGTTCATTTATCTCTTTTGAGTAGCCTTTATTTGGTCGACTCCTAGTAGGGCTGCTTGGTTCTGCATTGCGCGACTCTACGGTTTTGATCATATCTCCTTAATGGTTGGTCGGAACTTCGATCCGCTTCTTAATTCGGGACCCTTACTCATATAGATTTTAGGGAATGTATGACTTCGATCTAAGTGAGCATCTAATTGACTTGATTCGATCGATGATAGATCGAATTGGGGGAATTCGAGACTGCATTGCGCGACTTCACGATTTCAATATAATCTATATGTCGGATGATCGAAACCTCAATCCGCTTCTTGATTATGGACCCTGACTCATGTAGATTTCAGGAAATGAATGGATTCAATCTAAGTCAGCTTTGAATTGACTTGATTCGATCGATGATATATCGAGGTGGCTCTGTTCAAGGTACAATAAAACTGCAGTTAGCGGCTTCATGGTTTCGATCATATCTCTTCAATGGATGATCGAAAACTCGATCCGCTTCTTGATTCAGGACCCTGACTCAGGGCATATTTGGGTTCGATGTATGTGAGCATCTAATGGACTTGATTCAATCGATGATAGATGGAATTAGGGGAATTCAAGATTGCATTGCGCGACTTCACGTTTTCGATCATATCTCTTTGTTGGATGATCGAAACCTCGATCCGCTTCTTGATTATAGACTCTAACTCATGTAGATTTCAGGTAATGTATTGACTTGATATAAATAAGCATCGAATTGACTTAATTCGACCGATTATAGATCGAACTGGCTCTGTTCGAGGTACAATAGAACTCTAGTGCGCGACTTCACAATTTCGATCATATCTCTTTAATGGATGATCGAAACCTCGATCCGCTTCTTGATTCGGGACCTTAATTATGTAGATATAAGTAAGTATCGAATAACTTAGATTCGATCTATCAATATCGAATCGGTCTATTTGATCTATGCTAGATCGAATTTGGGCAGTGTATCGAATTGCTGTGTATCGAATTGATTTGTATCGAATTGTCGTGTATCGAATTGCTGTGTATTGAATTGATTGGATTCAATCTAAATGCTTCTTCGTCCGTCTTCCTTACTTGTGAGGAGTGAGGGGGTATATATCGGCATGATTAGAGGGGCTTAAAGGTAATTTTGGGCTCAATAGCGAATTAAGGTAATTCGATACTCTTTCAGTATCAAGTTGTGCAAATTCGATACTGACCTGTGCAACTCTACTATTTTGAGCATAACTTTTTCTATGGACATTCGAATTGCAGTTCGCTTGTTGCGTTGCAACCTAGACTCATGTGGCTTTTCAATGACATATTACTCAATGTATAATTAGCTATATAGATATAATGGTGAAACAAATAATGCTAAGGTAGCTTTACCTTTAAGCCTTCTCGACACTTATCGGTTAGTTTCGCGCCATCGTGGCTTCTTCTTGACATGACACATTATGTCACATCATTTAGTCCCCCAGTTTGGAGTGTGATTTTGGAACATAAGCATACTTCAAACTATAATGAAGTGCTAGAGTGGTTTTGCCTCAGTTTTGGGGTGATTTATGTCATTATGCACCTCTGTAGCCTACCGAATAAGCCCATATCATATAGTCCCCCCATTTGGGAGTCATTCTTGATTTAAGAGCGGGTGCCAAATTATAAAAATCTTGTGTGGCTTCAAAATACGCCCCTCATTTGTGAGCCATGATCCGGAGGATCAGTTGCCAAATATAGTTTATCTGGCTTGATGCGATACACGCACTTGTGTGCTAGTGATATGCTTTATGAACGTCGCGCCATGGGTAGTGATCTAGTTTGCACTTACCTTAAGGTGTTGTTTTGCCTAATTGTCCATCTCTTTGGAGCCCTAAGACTTTTGCTTTGAGTTGAATGCCCGCATACCAGTTCTGTTTTAGCATCCTCATTCGTGCAACTGAAACATGTGTAGTGCGGTAGCAGCCCTTTGTTCATCTCTTGATTGATATGTGAAATCTCAATTTTGTGCAACTATGTACACATCAAGTATTATTGTTTCTCGACGATTGAGTGAATGTATTTTAGTCTTTTGCGGCGATTTGGTCGCTCAGAAGTTGATTCGCTTTGGTTTACGTATATGGGCATAGTTTGCTCAATTCTTTTTATCATTCTAATGCATCTTGTCTTTCCTATAGCGGATTCGTTTGCCGCCAGTAGGATGACTCTCATTTAGTTAAGTAGGTGAAATGATTCCACAAGTCGCTAATCTATAAAGTCTGCCAAGCATTCTACTCGTAATGAGCCTGCCATTAAGGTTCCGACGAGAATATCTTTGTTTTCTGCATCGTTATTGGTCACAATGAAGTTCGACCCTGGGTGCGCTAGCTAGTTGTCGTATGATTTTACACATTTTTTTACCCTCCAATTTTGATTTTATCTCTGTTTCGACTATGTTATTGATAATAAGGTGAAAAGCATAATGAACTCTGATTTGGGAGTCCTTAGCCTTAGTGTTTGCACTGATTTTGCAGTTATGTTTGGTTTAGATTGCTATCTCTGGTCATGAGATTTTATGACATGCATCGCCTTCATTGAGGGCGAATTTGGTGATAATCAAAGAGGTGGAGCCGCGACATGTCGCTTAGAGCGAATTTATTTTGATGTAATCGACCAATATAGGAAAGATGCGAATCCCGAAGCTCGAGCATAAATATATATTGTGTGTTTTGTGTAGATTTGCATTGTACCATGCTGGGTAGCCGTAACTGATTTGCTATGTGAAGTCTACTGCAATAACCAGCCTTTCAGGCACATGGATATGTTGTTTGCATCATGTTTTTGCCTGCAGATGTCCATCCTTTGTGGTTTTTGGTTTGTTTCTGACAACGTTAGGGCCGATGTTCACTTATGATATTTGATATTTTCATCTGACCATTTTTCATCTGGCCACCCCGGGCTAATATTTTATTTTTGAGATTTTTGGTTTGCATCTTATCTTGTCGGGTTGATATTCTTGGTGCCGCCTTGGAAATGTTTGCTTCATAGCCTCATAAATGGACGTTTGTCGTACCTCTTCGAGTAGGTTTGCATCATACCACTTCGGGTAGATGTTCTTGGTGCCGCCTTGGACATGTTTGCTTCCTACCGCTTTTAGCGCTAAGCGTATTTCTGTCATGACACTTATGCTGTTAATGAGGGGTGAATTTTTGTGTTAGACCGCTTTTGGGCCAAATGTACCTGCGTCATGACGATTATGCTGTGCATGAGGAGTGAAGTTTTGCGTTCGACCGTGTTTTGGCCAAACGTACCTCCGTCATGACGTCTATGCTGTGCATGAGGGTTAAGTCTTGTTACTGACCCCCTTGATTCCTCATTTGGGTTTCCAGCATCATTCCTATAAGACTCGACCTGCGGCTAAGATTCTCCTATATCACTCTTGGGTAAAATTCTTCGATATCACTCTTTCGTAAATTATTCGATATCACTATTGTTTAAAACTCTTCGATACCACTTTTGGGTAATATTTTTCGATACCTCATACGGGTAAGATTCAATCGATACCTGATACGGGTAAGATTCTTTGATACCTCATACGGGTAAGATTCTTCGACACCTCATAAGGGTAAGATTCTTTGATATCACTCTTGCGTAAAATTCTTCGATATCAGTCTTGGATAAAATTCTTCGATACCATTTTTGGGTAATATTCTTTGATACCTCATACGGGTAAGATTCTTCGATACCTCATATGGGTGAGATTCTTTGATACCTCATATTGGTAAGATTCTTCGATACCTCATAAGGGTAAGATTATTTGATACCTTATATGGGTAAGATTCATCGATACCTCATACGGGTAAGATTCTTTGATACCTCATACGGGTAAGATTCTTCGATATCTCATAAGGGTAAGATTCTTTGATACCTCATACGGGTAAGATTCTTCGATACCTCATAAGGGTAAGATTCTTGAATATCGATTTTGGGTAGGATTCTTCGATATTGCTTTTGGGTAGGATTCTTCGATACCTTTAAGGGTACTATTCAGAGTGTAGTTGTTTGTCCTCGCAGAGGAAGCTCCTCTCAGTCGTTTCCTGTAATAAGATAAGGCACACACTTTCTTATAAATCTCTCATTATTTAAACAGAAATTTAAATGATTAGCGTATAGGATTGGGATTGAAGAATCCCTAATGTTTGTTTCTATGATGTTAGTTTCCTTGGTTGAATCGTGGATTTGATTGTTGCTCTTAACACCACTCCTTGTTTGCTTGGGACCGAATACCATATTGTCAACTCCGTAGTTGTTTCTCGATATCGATATAGCTACTGGGACTCTTTGTGGTTCTTTTCGCATTGGTCCATTCCCTTTCTTGGCCATTTTATGTAAACAGACTCTTAAGTGTAAATGAAATGGTGTTCCCACAAACGGCGCCAATATTTTGGTCTTATTTTGTCTACGTTATAGTACACCGAGAAATCGATACAGTGGGGCCAGATATAACTAAAATAATGTTATCTTATTATAATGAACAGACTAGCTTGGTCCAGAGCACCTATTACACATGAAGAGATATAAGATGACGGGAAAATCCCAAAATGGGCAAGTTTATGGAACAGTCGAACGGGACAGATTCGATGCTTTTTGATTGTCGAATTGAGGGCGTTAGATACTTATGATTTTGGACTGAACTTGGGATCGTGCCAAGCTGCCTACGTATTCTATTGAGGGAATCAAGCCGAACGTAGTTCATTTATCTCCTTTGTGTAGCCTTTATTGTGTCGACCCCTAGTACGGTTGTTGGGTTCTACATTGCGCGACTGCACGGTTTTGATCATATCTCCTTAATGGTTGGTCCGGACTTCGATCTCCTTCTTTATTCGGGACCCTGACTTATGTAGCTTTCAGAGAATGTATGGCTTCGATCTAAGTCACCATCTAATTGATTATATTCGATCGAGGATAGATCGAATTGGGGGAATTCGAGCTTGCATTGCGCGACTTCACGATTTCGATCATATTTCTCTGTCGAATGATCGAAACCTCGATCCGCCTCTTGATTATGGACCCTGACTCATTCAGGAAAATTATGGATTTGATCTATGTGAGCATTAAAATTGCTTTATTTGATCGATGATATATCGAACTGGCTCTGTTCGAGGTACAATCGAACTGCAGAGTGCGACTTCACGGTTTCGATCATATCTCTTCAATGGATGATCGAAACCTTGATCCGCTTTTTGATTCGGGACCTTGACTCATGTAACATTCAGGGAATAAATGGTTTTGATCTAAGTATGTATCTAATAACTTGTATTCGATCTATCAATATCGAATTAGTTCTGTTTGATCTATGCTAGATCGAATTTGGGCTGTGTATCGAATTACTGTGAATCAAATTGATGTGTATCGAATAGATGTGTATTGAATTGATGTATATGGAATTGGTGTGTATCGAATTGATGTGTATCGAATTGTTTTGTATCAAATTGATCGGATTCGATCTTAAAGCTTCTCCATGCGTCTTCCTTACTTGTGAGGAGTGAGGGGGTATATATAGGCACGATTAGAGGGACTTAAAGGTACTTTTGGGCTTAAATGTAATTCGATGCTCTTTTAGTATCGAATTGTGCAAATTCGATACTCACCTGCGCATCTCTACTATTTTGAGAATAACACTCTCTCTAGACCTCCGAATTGCATTCCACTTGTTGCGTTGCAACCTAGACTCATGTGGCTTTCCAATGACATATTACTCAATGTCTAATTAGCTATATAGATATAATGGTGAACCAAATACGGCTAAGGTAGCTTTACCTTTAAGCCTTCTCGAGACTTATCAGTCAGTTTTGTGCCATCGTGGCTTCTTCTTGACATGGCACATTATGTCACGCCAAATTGATAGTAATATCTTAAAATGAGCTTTTCTCCATCTTAAATTTATTTAACAAAGTTGGTATGCTAAACGTGTTGTTAACCCTAAAAAAGGGACTAACCAAAGCGTTAACCCTAAAAATAGGGATTAACTCAAGGACAATACTATAGTCACATAAACACCCGATGCCACACTGTATCGAGGAGGCCCACCGAGTGTCACCAACCCAAAGTGGTCGGAACTGATACCCAAAGAGGCACTTAAGCGTCCATTGGAAAGTCATTATAAATAAAAATAAGATATCCACGCGGCATCGAAAAAAGAATAAACCCCGATGGACCCGCGAGACTCCGATATCCATCAATGCGCCAAAAGGGACCACAACGGGACTACGAGTCCCCCAAAGAATGCGAGAACATCCCATCACTGAACAAACCAAAGGAAAAAAATCCCTCGGAACAATATACTGTGAATAATCAACAAAACCCTATTTGAGGTCAGAAGACCATTAGAGCACATATCCCGAATAAACAAAGCCAGAGAACATTGCCCAATTGAAACTAGGCATCCATCAGAACTTACTAATCCACTCTGTCACCTAATGTCACGAAGAGGACAAACGCAAGAAGAGACCCCATCAAGACTGTAATGCTACCAGATGAATCTCTAATCGCCGTTATAAAGTTTTCTCGAAAGACCTACCTCATCGGAGAGAAGAACCTATAGAAGCCAATCCATAGGAGTTTCCTACGGTCATCAGACCAGATAAGAATTCGTCCCAATCAGCGCCTAATAAACAAAAATAAAGTTTATCTTATCCTCTCACGCATATTGCAACACCATGTCAAAAATAAAAACTCAATTTTAACTCAAGAGAAGCAAGACATAAGGTTATCAGTGAATAAAAAGAGGGATGTTTTCGTAATAAAAAAGCTTCTGAACCTTGGGACTGGGCGTTCTAACCCTTATTATCTCGTTAATCGGGTTAAAATAACAAACCTGTTAACAAAATGGCACCGTCTATGGGAACGCCATAAAATTTGTCCTTGAGCGTGTTCAACAAGTATTGTATATTATGGACAATTTATTTGACAACGAGAGTCACTGGACCCACCAAGAAGATTCGAAAACTACCCCTCGGTCCATCGATCCGAAGAAAGAGATTTTGTCAATATCCCTCGATCCGTCTTTGAGAGGCTCGTGGAAGCCACCACCCGAAGGACTCCACAGAAGTCTGAGAATCCCCATAACATACCATCCGAATCTCTTTATCGAAGAAATCACTATTTGGAAGAAGGCGATGGAGCCCTACTTCTGCATATTGGCACCGTGAACCCCTGCAAGAACCACATATGTACTATAATTGTGAAGAGACCCCGAGGGCAGGCCATACCCCTCGCATTACCTGGCGGACGAAGACAACACCATATGGGGAATACTCGACGGTCTACGCAAGCAGATGGGTGACATCAAGAAAACCATGCCCCCCAAGGAGGAGCCAACCTTTAAGACCTCACCCTTTGTTCCCGAGATTGCCCTAGCATATATTCCTTTGAGAATTCGGCCTATCAACGTCCCCTTATACATCAGAGATACTGATGGGAGAGATCCGCAAGATCACATCCACCAGTACCTAGTGGGGATAGACCTATCCTCCGCCCCTAATCAAGCCATATGACGGGTATTC
Organism: Linaria vulgaris; assembly: GCA_948329865.1. Taxonomy (NCBI): domain Eukaryota; kingdom Viridiplantae; phylum Streptophyta; class Magnoliopsida; order Lamiales; family Plantaginaceae; genus Linaria; species Linaria vulgaris. The sequence continues at coordinate 3,691,542 of OX415249.1, read as the reverse complement.
CCTGTTACTCTCAGAGGACGGGCACAAGCTTGGTTTACCCACCTTCCCCCTAACTCTATAGTTAGCTTTGACCGATTGGCCCATCTATTCGTGCGACAGTTTGCTTGTAATCCATGATACCCTAAATCTGCTACACACCTCTTCACAGTTAAGCAGCAAAGGAACGAAGCTTTGCGAGGATACATAAAATGCTTCTCCGATGAAGCGTTGGATGTCCCAAATGTTTGCTCAACTATTTTGGCCGACATCTTGACTCAAGGACACCGAGTAGGAGACTTCTTCCAATACCTTATGGGAAACCATGTCCGTGACATGAACGAGCTTATGCGCAAGGCGGAATCTTACATCCTTATGGAAGAGGCCGAAGGCACGAAGAGGCTTATGGAGAATGATGAGAAGGGAACGCGCCGAACGAGAAGCAAAAACTAAAGAGAAGGGAAAAGAAGGAAAACCCTCCCAACGAAAGGACGACGGTGGCGTGGTCAAGAAGTTTGTTCGGCCCATACCCTTGCCTCCGATGATTATCGCTCTGGAAGAGGTGCTTAACGTGATGAGAGGTAATAACGAATTACATTGGCCCACACCAGCCAGGTTTCCTTATAGGGATAAAAACTCGAGAAAATATACCATAAAACCTATGGGCATACCAACGAGGAGTACACCACTTTAAAGAAATAAGCGCTCCTCCTCTTAGAGGCAGGATACTTGAAGAATTATCTAAAGGAAAATAACCACGAGGAACCTAGGCCAAACATATGGAAAAGGCTCCGAGAGGAGCAAAGAGAAGAAGAATTGACCCCTAGTAGGAGGTCTCGAGAGAAAACCACGGGGCATCGGAGTATACCTTCCCCCCCCCCCCCAAGGAATCATACGAAGACAACACCCCGTTAGGACAAAAAACTAACATGATGGAGAGAGGAGACATCTCGATGATGCCCCAAGGTAAGAAGAAGAAATATCTAAAGGAAGCAAGACGAGTGGAATAAGGACTCCCCGTGTGCTCCATCCAAGGAGCAAAGCTGCATAACATCACCTTCGGACTCGAGGACCTAAAAGGTATAATCTATCCCCATGAGGACCCTTGGTAATCAAAGCTACCATCCTTGGATTCGGGATCCAATGAATACTCATAGATACGGGTAGTTCCATGGATGTACTATTCCTACCTACTTACCTGGCCATGGGATTGAAGAAAGAACAACTAGAGGTAGCTAAAGTGCCCCTAGTAGGCTTTTCAGGAGAAGCTTGTAACACCCTTGGAACCATAACCCTTCCCATGTCCTGGGGAGTGGGAGCCCTCCGAAGGACGGAACCCACCAAATTTTTGGTGGTGGAGGCCTCCTCAAGGGCGTACAACGCTATATGCGGGCGGCCATCCATTCGGGTCTTCGAAGCAATTCCCTCCACCCTTCACCTTAAGGTAAAATTCCCTACATGCTCAGGTATCGAAGAAGTCCGAGGAAGCCAAGCCAGAGCTAAGGAGTGCCGCATGAATGCTATCCCTCCCGAAGAGGAGGAAATAACCCTCGGAAACGGTAAAAAGTGTAAGACCGATGAAATACAGGTTTAGCCAGTGGAAGAGGTAAAGATGGTAGAACTTGTAGAAGGATAGCCTGATAAGGTAATCAAGATGGGTACAAATATGGATCCTAAATTGGAAGCCCGACTAACTTCTGTCCTCAAACAATTTCACCATCTCTTCGCATGTGAAGGAGGACCGTTCGGGCGAATCAGGAACAAGGTATGCCAATATTTTCATAATGTAAAGCCTGGGGCTAAACCAGTCCAACAAATAAAAATGGGACATAAGCGCAATAAGACTACTGTAGTCCTAGTCCCCAAACATGGAGAAAGATGGCGGATGTGCGTGGACTTTACAAATCTCAATGAAGCCTGTCCGAAGGATTGCTATCCCCTGCCTAGCATAGATCAACTGGTCGACTCCACCGCTGACTGAACACTCTTGTCTACCCTAGACAAAGACCAGGGATACAACCAAATCCCAATGGCCGCGGTCGATTAGGACAAAACTATCTTTATCACCGACGCATGTACCTTTTGCTATTTAGTAATGCCCTTCGGACTCAAGAATGTCGAGGCTACTAACCAAAGATTGGTAAGCCTCATGTTTGTCGGGCTCATCGGAAAATTGATAGAGGTCTATGTGGACGACACAGTCGTCAAAAACCATGCAGCGGAAGATCACCCCAAGATCTGTGAAAGGCGCTAGCCATTATGGACATCTTTGGAATGAAGGTAAACCCATGTTAGTGCTCGTTTGGCATTCGAGGAAGAAAGTTCATGGGTTTCATGGTCACAGAAAAGGGAATAGAAGTTAACCCCAAAAAGACGAAAGCCATCGTAGGGTTACCCACTCCGAGGACGGTAAAAGATGTCCAAAAACCGACCGACCGAATGGCCTCCTTGAGCTAGTTTATTTCTAATTCAGCGAAAAAAGGACTTCCAATTTTTAAGGTACTCCGAAACATCAAAGAGTTCCAATGGACGACATAGTGCGAAAAAGCTTTGAAAGAACAAAAAAAACTACATGGTGAAACCGCCCTTGCTAGTAAAACCGTCACCCCAAGAAGAGCTCTTGGTCTACTTATTCGTCGGAGAGGAGGCCATCGGTGCCGTATTTCTCAAAGAACAAGACATAGAGCACCACCCCGTGTACTATATTAGTAAGACTCTCATCCGAGCCAAAAGCAGCTACACCTTAACTGAGAAACTTGTCTTGACCTTGATTACTATGGCACGAATGTTGCGCCCATATTTCCTTTCCCATCCGATTATTGTTCTAACCAAACACCCGTTGCGTACAATCCTCAATAAACCCGAGACATCAGAGAGATTGATAAAATTGGCAATAGAGCTTACGGAGCATGATATTTCCTACGCCCCGAGGTCCTCCACCAAAGCGCAAGTCCTGGCAGACTTCGTGACAGAACTAGCGGGCATCTGAGCCGAAGAGAAGGTGCCCCTATGGCACGGCTATGTAGATTCTGTAAGTACACATGGGGGAGCAGGAATAGTCCTAGTAAACAAAGAAGTTGAAGAGGAAATGCTCCAATTTGCTGTCAGGATTGATTATCCTCTATCAAATAACGAGGCCGAATATGAAGCTCTTCTCATCAGAATGAGACTCGCACAAGAAGGGGGGATAAAAAGGATACTCATCCACAGCGATTCCCAGCTAATCGTTCAACAAGTTAACGGCTCTTACGAGGCCAAAGAAGAAATAATGCGAGATTACCTTCGGGTAGTCCACTAGCCGCAGGGATGGTTCGATGAGTACAAAGTCATCCAGATTCCCCGAGAGGAAAATTAGGGGTCAGACACTTTGTCCAAGATGGCCACTCATACGACCACCATCCACACCTGAAGAATCATCCTCCTCCACGTAGGCGAGTTGGAAAAAGTAGAAAGCAAGGAAATAAAATGCCACGGCAGACACCCCGTTGAGTTGGATGACTTCCATCAAAGCTTACCTACAAGATCTCGAACGTTACTCCAAGGACAAATCTGTATAGAGAATTATGTCTTAGAAAACCATACGATACTTTCTTAAGGATGGGGTACTATTTCGAAGAACTTCCTCTTGCCCGCATGCCCGATGCCCTAGGGAGGAAGAGGCACAATCAGTCCTATCGGAAGTTCATGAAGGAACCTGTGAGAGCCATACTGGAGGCGAAAGCATGGCCGGTCGCTTGATTCGGCAAGGCTACTACCGGCCCACGATGGCTAGAGATTGCAAAGAGCACGCCGAAAAGTGCAAACCGTGCCAAGCCTACGCCCCACGGCCCTACCAACCAGCGGATCCATGGGAGCCTGACCTAACATCGTGCCCCTTTGCCAAGTGGGGCATCAATATAGTGGGACCCTATCCCCGATACTTGACAAAAGAAATTTCTGCTGGTAGCAGTGGACTACACCAAATGGGTAGACGTAGAACCCCTAGCCCGAATCACCGCAGGTGCGATAATCAACTTTTTATGGAGGAATATCATGTGCCGATTTCGCATTCCTAGGAGACTTGTGAGCGACAACGGGCTTCAGTTCACCAGCAAAGAGTTAGAAGATTAGTGTACCCATTGGGAAATCAAACATCGTTTCACTTCAGTGGGATATCCCCAAGCGAAAGGCCAAGTGGAAAGGACTAATCAAACCCTCCTAAAGAACATAAAGGCTAGACGGTATTGGCACAAGGCCAAATTGGTCAAGGAGGTACCCGGCATCATGTGGGTCTATCGAACTACGCAAGGAACGTCCACATGCGAAACTCCTTATAGCTTGGCATATGGCAGCGAAGCTGTTGTGCCCCCGGAAGTGGTAGTGGAAAGTTGGCGAGTCCGGGAGGATGAAGAAGTGGCTAATAGCTCCAACTTAGCCCTTGCCCTTGACCTCTTCGAAGAAAGGTGAACCCGAGCCGCCGTCCGAATAGAGGAGTACAAGGCCCGGATGTCACGATACTACAACACCAAGGTAAAATCTAGGGTTTTCCAAGTTGGAGACCTAGTACTAAAAAGAGTCGGAGCTTCCAAAAACGTAGGAAAGTTTGATCCCCTATGGGAAGGACCCTACAAAGTTGCAGGCATCATCGGACCAGCAACATACCAGCTTGCCAACTCCGGAGGCGCAACCCTCCACAATACCTCGAATGCCCTTAACCTTAGAAAATATTATACTTAATGTAAAGTAGAAGTTTGTACATAAATAAAAGAGTTATTTATATATAGATGGTTCCTGTACAGAAATTGGGAATATGGTTAGACGACAAAATAATGACCTACATATGGTCATCTAAGCAACCCAATCCCAACGGGCCATCTATTACCAAACAACGAACTCTCATAGGTATATTGGACCATATCCTATACAAAGGTCCTTATATCACTAAAACTACCCTTACATATCCTAAGCCTCCTCAATCGGACGCTTTCCCTCCCTAATAAGGCGACGACGGTGCTCCTTAGACAAGTTCACAGGATCGTCAATCACTATGAGTGGAACCGCCAAACCCTGGGAGACTGCTGGATTAACCTCTGAAAAAACTTAACGAATGTTGACCTCAAGAATAGCCAGTCCCGAAGGAAACTCTGGGAAAGCTCGAACAGCGTCCTGGCACAACCGATATCTGATGTTGACTAAGTTACGCATCTCTCCTTGAAAGGACTCACGAAGAACGGGCGAACCCTCGATGCCCAAAACTGCCTTAACTTTGGCCATCACCACCTCTACCTCATGAGTATGGGTCATCTCTAGTACTCTTTGGTTTGTCGTGTCCCGTTCCCTCGTGACACGCAGTAACTGCTCATTGGAAAAGCGGATTTGGTCCCTCAGGTCTCCCCTCAGGTTGTAACTTTTCATCAAAAACTTCCTGAGAAGTCTCACGATCCGTCTTAAGACGGGATAACTCCTACTGGGCTTCTAGCAAAGCCCTCTCCAGCTCATCATGACGATGATACACCAAGCCTATATCGGAAGAGGAGCCCCCTTGGGAACCGATAACGTTTAGTACCATATAAATCTGCACAAATCAATCATATTACGTCAAGGAAGGGATAATGGTTAGTGTTATATGAATGAACAAATACTATACCTCGCACAAATCTTTGCAGGCTTAGTCTTGAAGGCTGGATAGAGGAAGAGGCTTCATCAGCTCACAATCCAGCATATTCAGTAAACCACTCAGATAGTTCTGGCAAAAATCCGCGGCTGAATTAGTCGAAGGAACGGAACCATCGCCCTCCCCAAAAGACTGGGACCCCGCGGGAATAGAATTTCCCTCGGGGGGCAGGGAGCCCTCGTAACCGGAACCCTCCCCGAGGAGATCAGACCCCCCGGGGGTAGGAGAAGGAAGACCCTCATCTACAATGTTTATCATATCAAAGAGATCTCCCTCGGGAGGAGACCACACCATCAAAGGGGGTGTAGAAGGACCCATTCAAAAAGCAGTTACTATCGGACCCTCGGGCACGATAAGTTCCAATGGATTTACTGGGGGGCTGCTATAGGCAAAGCCCTCTGACCTGGCTCCTCCGAAGAAGAACTTGCCACTACCTCAAAATTCGAATGATAAGAACCCTCGTCCTCGAAAAGGGCATATCCGTCATTTGGTATTTGCCCCAAAAAAGCCTTATCAAAAAGGCTTAATGGCAAATATTTCCATCTCTGCACCTATCAAGAGTACAAGCGTATTACAAGCGTATTATTGAGGAGTATCTTAAATAGAAGACAAAAGAGAAGAACTTACAAAAAAGGAAGTTACCATAAAGGGGCTGATGAGAGAGATTAAATATCTCTACCCCCTTATGAAGACTAGCCAAGATCAAAGACTCGGGGAGCTCTAACAAGCCGTTGATATCGTAGGTGCCCAAGAATAACCCCGAACTAGACAAAACCTCCCATTCACGTACCGATGTCTCAATATTGGGGACGATATATCATAAGCCCCATCGGAGAGGTACTCCCCACACACTAGCTGATAAGCCCTTCGGACGGACAAAAAACAACCTACGTCTCCAATCCCCTCGATGAGAATGATGATTGGAAACATGCGTGAAGGCCCTACTATTGTCCCGATAGGCCATACTAAAAAAGGGAGGGCTACTCGAAAAAGGGCGTAGGATGAATATCGCCCCCACCCAATATGGAGACATCGAGAGGTTTAAAAGTTTGCAACACAAAACATATCCTACCAAATGACGAAAAGGGTTAGGCGTCAGTTGGCTAGGGCATATCTGCCAGTATCATAAAAGGACCTGAAGAAAAGGATGAAAGAACACCTGCATCCCACACCGCACTTGCTCACAGTAAACGGTTAAATAACCCGAAGGGGGATCATATGCCATCTGATCGGGATGGGGTATAACTACGTCGTACTTATCAAAATCTAAAGCATACTCAGCAAAGAGGGTCATAATAGACTCCCTGTATTTGGTACTCGCTGCGGATCCAACGCGCCCTCGGCCCATCATCCTTGAAGGACTCAAGGGAAGCATATTGAACACCGATGAACGATCAGCGGGGGAATAAGGCTCTCTATCCATAACCACCTCCCTAATATGATTCATCCTAAGGGAGTCCTCATACGAATGCCCAGGCATAGCCCTCATTGAAGAACTCCCCACGAGGGAAACCGAACCTTCATCGGTCCTATGCTTCAGCCCATGGGACAAACCTTCGTAGGAGGCATAACGGATGTCAAGCCGCAATGAAAGATTTCGAGATGAATTACGAGAGGAATTCCTTGAGGAAACAGAACCGCCCTGCTTATAATGAGGAGGCATCATCTTTTCAAGTAAGTTCCTTATTAATTTTTAATGCTTAGTTAAAAACTAACATAGGGGAAAGCAAAAGCGAAAAAGAGAAAATCTAGCTTTTCAGAAAAAATGGGTAAATAGCTCAGTACAATAACTTGGAAATTTTTGAAGAGACTGTGAGAATATTCACTAAACTCTAAATATATATATACCCGGACATTCCTACTGAGAACCGAGTTAAAAGCTTGAGCTGTCAAAGTAAAAATATAGGCAGGGACACGTGCCAGTGGATATCTTTATTTAGAGAAAAGTAACTCCAGAGTTTGCCATGCAAACGGGCACGACCTGCTAAACAAATTACTTGGCCAGCAAGAATAAGAATATTAACTCAAGATTAATGAGGGGGTCCCAGTATTTATATATAATAAATAATTTCTTTTTTAGTCGACTACAAGTGCGAAAAGAAAGAATTTAACAAAAAAGAAAGAAATTGATAAAGGCTAAAGGACTGTTCATTCATAAACCCGAGAAGCCCTCGGAAAGCTCTTACAATCATGAAAAATAATAATACATACGAATGCTAAAAATACGAAACAAAGAGTTCGAAAAATAAAACCTAAATAATCTAAGCACTGAAAGTCTAAAACAAAAAATTCTAAGCTCCCGAGGATGGAGAAGTAGAAGTTGTAGTCCCCTCGGGTGGAAGAGTCCTCGGACTCAGCAAACTGGCCGGTACCACTATCGGAGGCAGTTGGGTATCAGGTGAAAACACCCCTTCAGAGCTGCTAGGTCTCGGACTCGCACTCCCCAACCTGGTGGGAGACGTAAAAGGGGAGGCCCGAGGAGACAATTCGGTATGCCTCTCGAAAAGGGCATAGGCCTCCACGGGCCTAGATGGGTTCTTCAACTTGCGGATATTGAAGGCCTTCACAAAGTCAACAACTGGCCGCAACAACCCCATTGCCAACTTGGCACACTCAAGGTACCCCCATAGTGTATGACTTGTCAGAACACCCTTGTGCCGCTTCTCGAAGAGGTCCTAGCACTACCGAATAGTTTCCACCTTGGTATACTTCACCGCCGCATCCACTTGAGCCTGCAACTCCTCGGGGGAGACTGACACCGCTAGTTTTCCCGAAGCCGACTCGGCCCGATCAACGGCTTGACCTAATTGCTCTTGGAGAACCCTCTCCCGTTCTTGAGCCTCCTTCTTCTCCTTTTTAAGGAGTGCTATTTCAGCCTTCGAAGCTTTTTTCAATTCGTCAGCGAAAGCCTGCAAGCGTTTCATCAGTTCACCCTGCCTCGCTATCTCCTTTTGATCTTCCTGCCATCGGAAGTCATAAGTGGATATCTTTGTGCGGAGAACATCCATCTCCATCAGATCGTCCTCCATCTTAGCAACAAGAGACGCCACTTTTCCTCGGAGGATTTTCATCTCCTCCCCACCAGGTTTATACCCTTGCTTGGCCACAGTAGCCGCCTCCCTAGCCTTTCCGACCTGAAAAATAAAGGACATCAGGCGTAAGTACTTCTATCCAAAAAAGAAACTCCTACAAGGATAGAATTACAAAAAAGAGAAAGAATTGAAAGGGAGGGGAAAACTTACCATGAGCCCCATCCAGTTGAGGCATGTCTGCATAATGTGGAAGCCATCGGAAGGCGTGGCATGAGAGGAAACAAAGAAGCGGAGGACTTCTCCGAAGGCATCCTCCAAAGTTTGCAGTGATGGCATATCTTCTAAATGGGGGGGACCCCTTGGAATAGACATCCCAAAAGAGACGACCTCTGGGGAAATAGTCACCAGAACCGAGGCGATGGTAGCAAAGTCAGTGAATAAAAGCCGATGAACACCCATAGGAATTGAAGGATGCGTCGCCCCAAAAGAGAATCCGAAAGCAAGACCTTGACGTCCAGTTGCGATGAATTGCTGGGCTGGGCCTCGAGAATCTTTGAAACATCCTCGAAATCACCTAATGATATTTTCGAGTGGGACGTGAGGAGCTGCGCCAACAAATCCTCCCCTATAAGAAAAATCGTAAGTTAGAAAAGTACGGAGTAAACAATTAATCAATATAAATTATAAAAGAGACTCGAATAATTACCTGAAAGAAAAGACTCCCCTTCCTAAGTCATCGGAGCTTTTCCCTTATCTACGTAACCTATAGAAAAAAAGAAGAGATAACTTAGCTTAAGGAAAAATGAGAATACCAAAACCACTTGAAAAAAGAATCGCAAAAACTTACTAGAGGCAGATGGATCGGAAATTGGCCCCTCTGAAGTCACCAAGGAAGAATCTTACAATTCCTTTCGAGAAGAAGATGAAGGATCGTTGGAAGAACTGGTCACGTACTCTGGCGGAACCGCCGAAGAAGGTCCCTCCACAGTTGGACTTTATTCCGAAGGGAAGCCTCCCTCCGAGGAAAACTCCCCTCCCAAAGTCCTCGGAGAGCCCTCAGTAGCAGAAATGGAACCCGATATCAGAACCAAGGCTGATCGGGGGTCCACGATGGCCAAAGGGACGACTCCGTGGATCACACCATCCTCCCCGATGACGAATGGCGAATGATCCTCCTCATCTTCTACCGTAGGCACATCTCTATCTTCAGGTGTGCTAACCTCCTCATCATCTTCCTTGGGAGCCTCAGAGGTACCACTAGATGAGCAAGCCAAAAAAGCAGCCTCGGCCTTAGACTTCTTCCAACCGCTCGAGGCCAGAATATCCTGCTCCGATGGCCTCATAGTCATAAATAGGTCCGAAGGACCCTTGAGCGAAATGTACCTCGTCAAAATCTCCCCTACAATAAAAGAGAGAAATTCCTTAAATACCTTAAACGAAAAAGTTTACTGGGAGCAATAAAAGAAAATAAAGTAAAATTACTTACCAAAAGAAGTCAGCTCCAAGGAAGGTATGGATATAGGATCCTGAGCGGCAACATCACTAAACACCAACTGATTAAGCCCTGATCTCTCATACGACACTCCAAAATCCTCCGATTCCATAAGAGCCTTTGCCAAAGTAATCGAAGAGAAAGTCATCTTCGAGTCTAGTGAGTACACTGGAGCCTTGGCCTCCCCCCAAGTGAATGGCATATCCCATTCACCTTCCACATGCTTCACGAAAAGTTCTTGTCCTTCAAAGTACTGTGGGAGCTGAGTGTACCCTCCAAAATCCTCTTCGTCGAGTTCTTAGCAGAATCCTGATAACGAAAGTGGTAAAAGGGAAGCCCCCAGGTCAGACCGTAATATCAAAAATTGAAAAGAACCGAGCCACAGTGCAGCTCAGTCCCTTTACTTGGAACAAAAAAGAAAGATACAAAGTGCCATAAAACTATTCGGAGTCACCTGACTCGAACAGATATTGCACGTCTTGAAAATTTCATAGAAGAAAAAGGGCATGAAGGATCGCCACCCATATTTCATATGTGCGAAGTAGACCGTCAAATAACCCTCTAGAGGAGTAATAGCCCTCCCCGCCTTCGTCGAAATTTTGAAGGACATATTCTTCTAGTATGCCCCCAAACTCTTTAAAAGAGAGGACACCTCTTTCCGAGTAGCCGTACTTGCAGTCTCCTCGGGTTTCTGGAGATTGCGATAATCGGGCTTCTTTTCTTTCGAAACCATAGCTTTCTTCGAAGGAGTAACCTCACTCTTCTCCGTGGCGGCAGACGTTCCCCCTTTCTTTTACGAGGGGAGGCAGTAGGACCACTCACATCAATGCCAGCAGTGACCACCGGTGAATCAGCAGCAGAAGTGAAAGCCACAGCCCCCGAGGCCGAGGCGGCAATGGTGATATCAGTAGCGGATCAAGTCATCTCTACAAAGAAAAGATACACGAAATTGTTTGTGAAGATTTGGAATAAAAACTTGTGATGATTTACAAAGACTCGGAAAAAGCTTGCAAAATCGTGGAGAAGAATAGCATTTTTTTTCTGCTAAAGAATTTGCTAGTAAGATTGAAAGTGAGAAGTGAGAAGAGAATAAGGGTGTTGGCTAACGGTTGTGGGATTAATGACTCCCCATGTAACCCCCAAAACTGACGCATGTATTGACACGTTCACCACCAACGAGCCGTTGGGGCCTGACCGTTACTAGCGGTCAGATGAGCGTCCGTTACGCAGCCAACGGTAAAAAAAAAGAGAGAGAAAGAGAGAAGAGACCGTTACTCGGAGGTGCTGCTCACCCGAGGACAAAACTCCTGCGGGCTAAAAGGTAATTTCCATCCTTAAGTCTGATATATATATATATATATATATATATAAATGTACACCATATCTTAAATCGTCACAAACAAAATGACAAAAGAAAAATAAGGAAAGCCCCTCTCCTCACTGAAGGCAAAAAATAGAAGGAATAAAAATCCCTTTCGCCTCTACAATGACGATCGAAATCTGGGAGGGCTAGTTTTAACACAAAAAAAAGTAAAAGGGATTAACCAAAACGTTAACCCTAAACATAAGGATTAACTCAAGGACGCTACTATCGTCACATAAACTACCGATGCCACACAATATCAAGGAGGCCCACCAAGCCTCACCAACCCAAAGTGGTCGGAAGTGATACCCAAAGAGGCACTTAAGCGTCCCTTGTAAAGTCACGATGAATAAAAATAAGATATTCATGATGCATCGAAAAAAGAGTAAACTCCGATGGACTCGCGAGACTCCGATATCCATCAATGCACCAAAAGGGACCACAACGGGACCTTGAGTCCCCCAAAATATGCGAGAACATACCCTCACTGAACAAACCTATGGAAAAAATCCCTCGGAACAGTATATTGCGAATAATCAACAAAGCCCTATTTGAGGTCAGAAGACCATCATAGCACATATCACGAATAAACAAAGCCAGAGAACATTGCCCAATTGAAGTTAAGCGGACATCGGAACTCACCAATCCACTCGTCACCTATCGGAGTACATGTCACGAAGAGGACAAACGCAAGAAGAGACCCCCATCAAGACTGTAATGCTACCGAATGAATCTCTAGCCGCCGTTATAAAGTTTTCTCGAAAGACCTACCTCATCGGAGAGAAGAACCTAGAGAAGCCAATCCATCGAAGCTTCCTAAGGCCATCAGACTAGATAAGAATTCGTCCCAGTCAGCGCCCAGTAGACCAAAATAAAGTTTATCTTATCCTCTCACACATATTGCAACACATGTACTTTACTAAAGACATACAAAGTGACAATTGTCCCCAAATACCCCTATATAAAGGGTATCCCTTGTCAAAATAATAAAACAACTCCATTTCACCTCAAGACAAGCAAGAAATAAGGTTATCAGTGAATAAAAAGAGAGATGTTTTCGTAATAATCAAGCTTCTGAACCTTGGGACATGGCGTTCTAACCCTTATTATCTCGTTAATCCGGTTAAAATACCAAACCTGTTCACACGTGCGTTATTAAGCAAAAATTGGACTTAAGATAACTTCGGCTGACAAATTTAAAGAGTGAATAAGTTCTGTTATGAAAACTATGAATTCTTAAATTATTACCACTCTTTTAGAATTATATAAGTTAACACTATTCTTGCAACCATTAGTTAATTTTCCATGCCAAGTGTCGTTAAAACTAGTGATCGGGTTTTAGTCTAAACCAACTTTTAGAAGAGTTTAAATGTTAATTTCATAAAAGGATTTCGAGTTATGTCACTCCTAAATTAATTGAATGGTGGTTTTCTAAATTGAAGCTGAGGACACTAAAATTGGGCTTCTATCTTAAGTTAATAAGCCTTAACTAAACGTAATAATCTATTGTATTATATTGGACGAATTATTATTTGTGCCCGAGATATTTCAATATTTTATGAAAATGTCCTATATATTTTGAATTAATGAAAATCCCTTGGATCTATGCCATTTTTTTACGAAAATGCCCTTTGTGTGCCAACTGTGAAAATCGATCGATGTGGCCTCCAGCATGGAAGAGGCGTGTGATAGTTGGAAAAATCGTGCGTCACATCATTTTTGACAAGCAAAAAAACGATTAATAATGCCCTTTAAATATGTATTTCATTAAAAAAAACCCTGTAAGTTTGCTATTTTTAATAAATATGCCCTAACATATTACACCAGGGCCCGGACTATTTTTCCAACCGTCACACACCTATTCACGTTGGAGGCCACATCGACCGATTTTCACAGTTGGCACACAAATAGTATTTTCTACAAAAATGGCATAGATCCAGGGCATTTTAATAAATTCAAAACATATCGGGCATTTTTATCAAAAAATGAAACACAAATAATAATTCGTCCTATTATATTGTCTATTTGAGTGTTGAAATTACCCTATTCATTTGAATTGGGACTTTAGTGATGCGTAGCAACATCACAAATTGAAGATATAATTTATAATCCTTGGAGATAGTTATTCCAGGTAACAGCTAAAGAAAGCTGCATAATTATTAGAGTTTAATTTGAAACTAGTATCCATGTTTTAATTGCATGACAGTACAACGAAATATAGACATTGAAAGTGCAGAGTTTTCTGGAATCAATGTTATACGATGTTGGGACAACATTGAGAATAACATTGAAACCAGAGAGCCTGTACGAAAATTGTTCTTTAGTTGCCAAATTTAAGTTTTGCCTTTATTCCCCTATTAATCAAGTTCCACGATTTTAGTTGTTTATGTTTATATCCAGGAAGGTATCTTAATCATAAGGAAGAGCTACGATTGATGAGACAGATATCGTGGCACTTCATTGGGGCTTGGAGCTGGCATGGGAACAAATGAGGCATAAGATCGAGGTGGAAACGGACTCGGAAAATGTCATTAAATTGCTGAGAGGAGAAATGGATACGCCAATACACCTTAAGGACATTGTGGATGCTTGCAAAGAAAAGCTTCGATTGCCGTGGATGATTACATTACGATGGATTCCTCGAACTGCTAATTGAGTTGCGTACAGGCTAACGAAGATCAAGTTAAACGATGAAGAGAGAGATAGGTTCTGGAAAATCCCTCCTTCTCAGATTAAAACTAGTCTAGACTTTGATATGGTCTAAGGACCTGTTGTTCCTTCCTTTTCACCAAAATTCAACAAGGAAACAACAAGAGTTACCAAAGCTGTGAACAACATATCTTGGCGTGCAAGATTCAAGAAATCTATAAAAGATGTGAAGTTCATCAAGATGAAGACAAGACAACCGTGCTAAACAATCTAATAGATTAATCATTCTTTGTATTGTCTTCGTCTTGCTTTTGCGAAGTTTTTGTATCAACTATTTACGTCTAGTTCATAGAAGTTAAGTAGTTTGTACTTGTCTGCTTCGTTGAGTCCGATCAACAAAGAGCGTGAGTGAATTGTTATGAGGAACATTTTTGTTAAAACCTTTATGGTTATTTGGCCTAAGGCTCGGAAGTTTTTAATATTATTGAAAACTTCTTAAAAATTATATATTCTTGTTTTTAAATTCCGCTGCATATTACTTTGGTCAAGAAGATCACAATAGAGTTAAGGCAAAGTCAGCTTAACTCTCAAAGTTGAAATGTCAATCCACGATCCAAAATTTTCAATTGGCGTCAGAGACATACACCGACTACACTGGTGGTTTGGAGGTGATACAACACCATGGACAGTGTCAATCCTAATACCAACAGGATTCCAGTTTTGGATGCCTCCAATTATGCATACTGGAAGATCAGGATGAGGTCTCACATCAAAGCTATTGATATTCGAGCCTGGCAGTCCATGATCAATGGATACTCTCTTCCAACATTACCCAGAGATGGTGAAGGTGGTTTAGTACCAAAACCCGAAGCAGTTTGGACAGCAGCAGAGGTAAGTCTCTATAACTCCAATGAAAAAGCTCTTAATGCTATCTTTAGTTGGGTTAATCATCACATGTTCAAGTTAATCCAGAATTGTACAAAAGCCAAACATGCTTGGGATATACTTGATTTACATTGTGAAGGAGAATCTGCTGTTAAAGATTCTAAATATAGACAACTGCTTCAGCAATTTGAAAAACTTGAGATGGATGAAGATGAAAGTGTTGACAGTTATTTTGAGAAAATTCTTGATATTGCTAACCAATGTGAAAACCTAGGTTTTGCTATAACTAATGAAGAAATGGTTTATAAAACTATGAGAACACTGTCATCTAAATTTGCTCTCATGAAAATTGCAATGAGTGAATCTAGAAACCTTGCATATCTACAGTTTCAAGTCTGATGAATATTCTTAGAGAATTTGAGATGGAGCTTGCCTCACAACCTAGCAAACATAGGGCTGTTGCTTTAAGAGGGTCAAGTCTTGACAATGAATGTGATGATGAATTTGAATTAATTTCTTCAAACTACGGTAAAATTACTAAGAAGTTCAATAAGCTGAACCTTAAAGGAAAAGGTAAAGAAAATAATTTTTGTAATAGTTCCCCATGTTATAAGAAATTACCTCCTAAGTTTGTGAAGTACATGGCATCAAAACCTACTCATTTAGAAGCAAATAAGTTAAAAGATGTTCAGTGTTTTGAATGTAAATGATATGGTCATATGGCTAATAAATGTGCTAATACTCTTAGAAAAAGAGGAAATTCTCATTGGGTTTGTGTAGAGGATTTCAATGAAGATGACTTCAGTTCTGGAGAAGCTGAAAAACAATCAGAAGAGATTCAAACTGCTGTGCTACTCACTCAGATTGACTGGACACCAGAAGACTCCATGAACTGCTTTGGATCTCAATGTTACCCCAACATTCAGGATCCAACATCAGAACATGAGACCTTCTTTGCAGATTGAGATGAATATGATACTGATACTGAACCTTATCTTGCGTCCTACTTTGATGAATCTAACTTTGATTGTTTTCATGGCTCAGTTGATCTAGATGAAGAATATTTCTTTGAAGGTGAAATGTCCCAAGAGGAAATCATTGAAGACCTAAAGTCTATCTACCGCAAACTACAGCTTGAGAATCACAAACTCATCAAGAGCAACAAAAACTTGAATGAAGAGATTGGATGCATGAAGGAGATGCTAAAACTTTATGAGAAAGAGGTAAAGGTAAAATTAGATAAATATGAACATACCATTGACAAATGGAACTCTTCTACATCTATGCTTGATGAAGTGCTGAGTATGGGAAATCAAGGTAAAAATGGTTTGGGCCATGTTGAGAAACCTTCCTCTGAAGATGTTGATTCTGCCTATTTAATAGCTGGTTCCATCAAGGAAAGTATTAGTGTGAGTAGTGAAATTCTTGTCCACACTGTGAAAAAGCCTACTTTTATCTGTCAATATTGTTTTCAACCTAGTCACATTAAGCCTTATTGCAAAAAATTCAGAAGTGTGATTGAGAAGAAAACAGGAATTAATAGCAGTACCAATGTTAGGAGAACCTCTGATCTGAATGTTATTCCAACACTAGGTAATAAAGTTGAAGGGCATAAATGTAGAACATGGATTGAAAAGATAAAAACTCATAAGGTTAAAATTGTTTGCAACGTTGTCTTTTCTGTTGTTTACTCTAACCTTGCAGGTAAATGGTATTTTGACAGTGGATGTTCAAGGCACATGACTGGAAACATTGACAACCTAAAAGATGTAATCCCTTTGACTGTTGGAGCAGTTACCTATGGAGGAAAATCAATGGAAAAGGAGTATTGGATGTTGAAGGATTTCCACCACTCAAGGATTTGTTGGCGGTTGAAGGATTGAAAGCAAATTTAATTATCATAAGTCAACTTTGTGATGATAACTTGCTAGTTACTTTTGATAAAAGTTCATGTGATGTGTTTGATAGTGACAATGTCCGTGTCATGACAGGTACAAGATCAAAGGATAACTGTTATCTTGTTCAAGATGAAGCTGAATGCTACCATGCCAAGGTAGATGAATATGTCATGTGGCATAAGAAGTTAGGACATGTGCACTATAGAAATTTGGAGAAAATACAGAAGTTAGAGGCTGTGAGAGGACTGCCTAAGTTGACTAGCCCAGGTAAAATTGTTTGTGAAGACTGCCTGAAAGGTAAACAAACAAAAGTTGTCCATCCACCACTTCAGGTACAGAGTACTAACCCTAGAATTAATAAGTGCTTTGATTTGCTACATATGGATCTCATGGGTCCTATTGAGGTTAGTAGTATGAATGGTAAGAAGTATGCTTTTGTGATTGCTGATGATTTTTCAAGATATACCTGAATTAAGTTTTTGAAAGAAAAATCATAGGTATTCAACACATTCAAGATTTTGCATGCTAGTATTAAAAATATGTATGGCACTTATGTGGGAAGAATTAGGTCTGACCATGGGAAAGAGTTTGAACATGTAAGCTTTGCTAATTTTTGTGAAACTAAAGGCATTTTCCATGAATTCTCTATACCTAAGATACCTCAACAAAATGGGATTTCTGAGAGGAATAATAGAACACTTCAAGAGATGGTTATAGTAATGTTGAATTCTAAAAACCTATCTACGAAACTCTGGGCTGAAGCTTTGAATACTGCATGTCATATTAGTAATAGAGTTTATCTTAGACCTGGTACTACTATGACACCTTATGAAATCTTGAAGGGTTCAAAACCAACAGTAGCACACTTTCATGAAGTTGGTATTAACTGCTATTTGCTATAAGATAGAGACTATTTGAGCAAACTTGATCCCAAAAGTGAAAAGTGTATATTTGTTGGATATTCTCCTAATAGTGCTACTTTCAGGGTCTACAATCCAAGATTGCATACTATTCAAGAATCAGTTAATGTCATTTTTGATGATTTAACTGTTTCTGCAGGTACTGAAGAAGTCACTGGTTCAGATGTTGCTCTAACATTGAACTCAACATTGAACACAGAAGGTGGAGATGCTGAACTGGAAACCAGAACAAATGATGACCTAACACCAGAAACTCCCAATGTTAGGCCAACATCTGTACTGTCAGATTCTGAAGATGAAACAGTTCCAGTAGCCAGAAAAGCTCCTCCTGCTAGGATACAAAGAGATCATCCAGCCACTCAAGTAATTGGACAAATTACTGAGAGAGTTAGAACAAGCAATAAAGAAATGGTTAATTACAAGGATATGGTTAAATTGTGTGTTTGTATGTCTTCTTCTTGTACTGTTGATAATGCATCTTGTTTTGTTTCCTTCATTGAACCTACGAATGTAACTGAAGCTCTTAAGGATAGTTACTGGATTAATGCCATGCAAGAGGAACTCTTACAATTCACCAAAAACAGAGTTTGGAATCTAGTGCATAGGCCATCACATGTGAATGTAATAGGTACAAAATGGATTTTCAAAAATAAACCGATGAGCATGGTGTAATTATGAGGAACTAAGCTAGGTTGGTTGCACAAGGTTATACTCAGGTAGAAGGTATAGATTTTGATGAGACTTTTGCTCAAGTAGCTTGGATAGAATCAATTAGATTACTTCTTGCTATTGCTTGCTGTCTTAGGATTAAACTTTACCAAATGAATGTTAAAGGTGCCTTTCTGGATGGTTTAATTGACAAAGAGGTTTATATAGAATAACCTAAAGGCTTTGCTGATCCTAAACATCCTGACCATGTGTACAAACTTGAGAAGGCTTTGTATGGCTTAAAACATGCTCCTAGAGCTTGGTATGAGAGGCTAACTGATTTTCTGTTAGGCCTAGGTTTCAATAGAGGAGATGGAGATAGAACATTGTTTGTCCTTAGAAAAAGCTCTGATATATGCATTGCTCAAATTTATGTGGATGATATTGTATTTGGCTCTACTAACAAGTCTACCTTAGACAAGTTTGTTGAGTCTATGACAGGTACATTTGAGATGAGCATGATTGGTGAGCTCAACTACTTTCTGGGACTACAAGTTAAGCAGTTGGATGATGGTATCTTCCTGAACCAGGAGAAGTATGCAAGGAATCTGGTGAAGAGATTTGAGCTACAAGAGTGCAAGCCTTGCAAAACTCCTATGTCCTCTTCAGTGAAGATAGCAAAAGATGGCCCTGGCAGCAATGTTGACCCAACATTGTACAGATCCATGATTGGTAGTTTGCTATATCTCTCTTCCTCTAGACCTGACATCATGTTTTCAGTATGTGTTTGTGCTAGGTACCAAGCTGAGCCAAGGCAATCTCACTTGGTTGCTGTGAAGAGGACTCTTAGATACATCTCTAGAACTTCACATTTAGGCATTTGGTATTCTTATGACACTAACACTAACTTGGTTGGTTTCAGTGACTCTGACTGGGCAGGTGATGTGGATGACAGGAAATCCACAAGTGGAGGCTGTTTTAATTTGGGGAATAATTTGGTCTCCTGGTATAGCAAGAAGCAGAACTATGTTTCATTATCAACAACTGAATCAGAATATGTAGCTGCTGGCAGCTGTGTTACTCAACTTGTGTGGCTCAAACACATGCTTTCAGATTATGGGCTAGATAGTGATACACTTCTCATGTTTTGTAACAATCTAAGTGCCATAAGTATCTCTAGGAATCATGTCCAACATTCTAGAACTAAGCATATAAACATAAGGCATCATTTCCTAAGAGATATGGTAGAGGACAAAGTGATCAACACTGAACATATTAAGACAACAAATCAGCTTGCTGATATGTTTACAAAACCTTTAGATAGTGAGAGATTCTTTAGTTTGAGGAAATCTCTTGGCATGTGCAATATGTGAAAATGTTGAGGAAACCAGTGTTGACATAACACCACTGTCTAGCATTCGTATGTTGTTTGTGGTGTAGTAGGTACTCTGTTGTTTTTATTTTGTTGAATTTATTTCCTTGTGAGTCTCATTTAATCTTTGTTTTGTCATATTTGGTTTGTATGGTTGAACTCTTTGATTAACAACTCTTTCTAGTTATTAGTTTCACATCTTTGTTTTGAAAAAGTAATGAAACTCTTCTGTTCGTCTGAGGTGGTGATAGCCTAGCATATGGAGAAGCTGGGGTACACAAAGTTCACTACTTTGATGTCTATTCCGTAGTGTCTTATTAATATGAAAGGTGTACAGGACATGTGGAGAAGCTGGGGTATATGATGTTGACAGCTTTAGTGTTACTTAGTTGTGCTTATTTACATGTTTCTGTTTGTTTGTCCAAGGAACACATGAGGGTGATCATTTCTACTAGGGTGTTTGAAGTGTATATTTCTTACATTTAGTAGCACTGATCACCTGGTAATTCTCTTCAGTGCAGGTTGGTAAACAAGTATGCATAGGGAATTGGGGTGTTGGGGTGCATGATAAGTGAACTGCCAACATTCAAGGCATTTGTACTTGCCTAACTTGCTGTTGTCAATGTTATTACTGGGGTGTGTGGAGTTCAGGTTTCCCTCATTCAGTAGTGACATTAGCTTTGTGTTTAGCAACCTTCAGCTTTTGGTTCAGATGAGTTATGAAAATAATAAAGATTATAAAAGGATGTGTGTTGTGCTGGTTTGAGGAGTTCTTCATATGTGTTTACCATCTGCCTATTTGACACTACATTGTTGCATTCATGTAGAACTGCATTGTTTTCTTTCTTGTTGTTGAGTTGTGTCGGTCTAGGCTTGGGGGGTAGTATAATTCATGTGTTGAGGCATACAATTTGGGTAACATACTGCAGGTGACACACTTTTCTGTGACATTTTATGTTGTGGAAATTAATTTTTTCCTTGATTTCACAACTGCTTATCTCTGTGTGTTTCTTGTTATCTACGTTACTTACACATGATCTTGATCTGAACAATATGGGTACTCACTTGCTATATTAGTTAAGTTTCAGATGTATTTTTGGATATATCTCAAGCTCTCACATGAATTTACCTTGGTGAAGCTTGTACCTCCACCCTCTGGTTTGAATGTTATTGAATGTTATCCCAACATTGTGCACTGCAGCAGGCCAACATTGAAAACAGGAACTTATAAGTTTTCGAATTTTTAAAACCGCTCTAGTTACCTGTTACTTAAACATCAAAGCATGTGCACGGGAAAACATAGTGGGAAGATTTTATGTGATTCAAATTAAGTAACTGCCCACTAACATTCACTCTCTCTCCACTATTCACGGTTTGATTATGAATTAAAGCCCCAATTTCCTTAATTTTGCTTACTATTTCCTATTTGTGCCTACTCTGCAAAATTTACTCTCTACTCTCAAAATTCTCTCGATTTTCTATGCAATTTCTCTGTCAAATCTCTTTTACTAACAATGGCAAGCAAGTCGCCCATGCAAACTCTTGCAGATGTTGCTCTGAGCAGTGAACCCACAGCTGCGCGCACCCGTTTTCACACTCGGGGTGCTGTTGCAAAATCAGATGCTCTAGTTGCGGCTAAAAGGAAGGCGATCCCCTACGTACGACGAGGAAAGAAGTCCAAAGAAGGAGAATCGACCTCCAATGTTGAGCCAACTGCTGAGTCAACCTTTCCCATCATCAATGAACCTGAAATTGAGGTAAATATGGCTGAACCCAACCCTGAAATTGATTCTTATATAACTGTTGAGGGGGAGGGTAGTGGATCTGTTGATAAATCTGTGGAGAAATCCGTGGATAAGTCTGTGGAAAAATTGGTGAGGAAGTGGATTAGGGCTGAAAAGAAAAAGAGCAAGGGTGTAGGAGAGAAGTTGAGAACTATATCTGAGACTGCTAAACAACGTGCTGATGATAGGAAAAGAAAAGCTGAGAGATTAGCTAGGAAGAGGGCTGCTGAAGTCGAGAAAAAGGCCGAGGAAGAGAAGAAAGCTGCTGCTGCTGCTGCTGAGAGAAAGAGGAAGGGTAAGCAAGTGATGGAAGAGGAAACAAAGGTGGTGGATGTTGAGGATGAAATGGAAGAGGAGGAGAAGGAAGAGGAAAAGACTGAGGAAGAGTAGGATGTTGATGTTGCTGCTGATGTTAAGTCAATAATATGGGACAGTAGAGTACACAGATGGGCTGTATGTGATCTACCCTGATGAAGAGGAGGACTACTTTTCTCCCTTTTATCTCACCAAAGAGTTGGAGAAGAAGTGGGATTCCTTCAAGAGAAGGGAGATTCACATTGAAAGAGCTATAAAGATGGCCAGCTTCAAGGAACAAAAGGTGATGGACTTGCTTGAGGCAAGAGGGATGCAACAATTAGTGATAGAGTTGAGTGACTATGCTCTTGAGATTGTCATGGAGTTCTACCTAAATCTCTCCAAGTGGATCAGGGACTACAGATCTCCAAAATATGGAAAGGCTTGGGTGAGGGGGAGAGTCTTCAACATTGAACCCTACACCATCAACAAGATCGCTGGATTCCCAACTGCTGATGAATCTGAGGACCCCTACTTTGATGATGTGATTGAAGACTTGACTGGAGGGTTGGTCAAAACCTGGAGAGATGCTCTACCAACCACAAAATTCACCTCCCTTAGTGCTATCTTGCACAAGATAGCTTGTTTCAACTGGCTGCCAAGCAAGAATGTCACTGTCCTGACCAAGGAATCAACACTCTTGGTGTACAAACTCAAGAATGGGCTAGCTGTGAATATGAGGGAGAGGATCTTAAAGTCAATGTCTAAAGTTGCTGGAAGGAAGAATGGCATGCTGCTTTTTCCCTCACTCATCTGCAAAATCCTTAGCAAGCAAGGATTGAAGACAAGTGTCAATGTGGGCTGGAGGAAAATTGATGCTGAACTGACAATTCTCCCAAGCTACTTATCTGGAGCAAGAGTGAGAGATCTTCCTTGGAACCTAAAAGGATTGGTGAGACCAATAACTGAGAAGAAGAAGGCTCAGGAGTTTGCTGGAACTTCAGTGCATATGTCCAAAGAGGAAGATTGCATGGT
This sequence comes from Linaria vulgaris, assembly GCA_948329865.1. Classification (NCBI taxonomy): domain Eukaryota; kingdom Viridiplantae; phylum Streptophyta; class Magnoliopsida; order Lamiales; family Plantaginaceae; genus Linaria; species Linaria vulgaris. Next base: position 3,668,541 of record OX415249.1, on the reverse strand, counting down.
CATAACCTCAACTTTTCTGGATCATCTGCTAAACTGGTATAAGGGGCAAATTGCTGATACTCAGAGGGAGATTGAGGAAAGGAAGGAGCATCTCAAAGAGCTAGAGGACATGGTGAAAAATTTGGAGAAACTCCCTTCTTCACAAAAAGGGGGAGAGTAGTTCCAAGTTTTAAATTTTAGCCTTCTAGTTTATGTTTTGTTTCTTATGAACTGCTGATATGTTTGTGTGGCTGGTACATTTATCTCTATTTGGTTTATTTTGATCAAGAGACACGTCCTTCATATATTGATATGGCCTGTAACTCTAAGTACTACTAATGTTGAACTGCTCTAACTGCTATTTCTTATGAAAGCACATTTTGAACTGCTTGTCTCGTTAACCTTTTATGCAGGAAACTCAATGGTTTCAATGTTGAGGCAACATTGATGAATGTTGGGGTTTGAATATCTTTTGATGTAGTGATGACCTTAATACTTATCTTTAATAATTTAACTTTGGATATGTTAGCTTGTATTGAGGGAGAGCAGTTTAGTAGTTTAATGTGTTTCTTGTTGATTCTAACTTTTGGATATAGGACTTGATTGGAACAGGTATTGGTTTTGTGAAGAAAGGCGAAAAGGGGGAGATTGAAAGTGCAGGATTTTCTGGAATCAATGTTATACGATATTGGGAAACCATTGAGTATAACATTGAAACCAGAGAGCCTGTACGAAAATAGTTCTTTAGTTGCCAAATTTAAGTTTTGCCTTTATTCACATATTAATCAAGTTCCACGGTTTTAGTTGTTTATGTTTATGTCCACGAAGATATCTTAATCATATGGAAGAGCTATGGAAGATTCCTTACTTGAAGTTTCCGTAATTTGAGCTAAGTTGAATAGTCAACTCTACACGCTTTCAAAAGAAGGGAACAAATTGGATTCTCTGCAACTTTGATTCTTTCCAGGATTACTCCGATTTGAAGAAGATGTGTTACCTTGCTAGATCATTAATAAAGAAAACACATATTCAAGAAAGATATCGAGTTCACAAAGATGCCAAAATTTAACAAGGCAACAACAAGAGTTACCAAAGTTGTGAACAACACATCTTGGCGTGCAAGATTCAAGAAATCTATAAAAGATGTGAAGTTCATCGAGATGAAGACAAGACAACCGTGCTAAACAATCTAATAGATTAATCATTCTTTGTATTGTCTTCGTCTTGCTTTTGCCAAGTTTTTGTATCAACTATTTACGTCTAGTTCATAGAAGTTAAGTAGTTCGTACTTGTCTGCTTCATTGAGTCCGATCAACAAAGAGCGTGAGTGAATTGTTGTGAGGAACATTTTTGTTGAAACCTTTATGGTTATTTGGCCTAAGGCTTGGAAGTTTTTAATAATATTGAAAACTTCTTAAAAATTATATCTTCTTGTTTTTAAATTCCGCTGCATATTACTTTGGTCAAGAAGATCACAATAGAGTTAAGGCAAAGTCAGCTTAACTCTCAAAGTTGTTGTGTCAATCCACGATCCAAAATTTTCAGACATCTCAACAACTAGTTAATGATCTTTTTTTTTGGAGCTCAGAACTATTATTTCCATATCACAAAAAACAGCAGGGTGCAAAGCCACCCTTAGTACATTCTCTACAGACCACATCAGGAACCAAAGACCCTTTACATTTCACCTTATCCCATACCTAAGCCATGTACCATATAACTACTCTAGCTACTCATTCTATCACAGTACATGCTCATTTTTGTGTGACCCTTAATTCTATTTTTCATCTCCTCTATGACTCTAGTGTTGATATTCTTCCCCAGTTGCTGTGAGGTATTGAAGATCACTTCATTTATTTCCTTCCAAACTGCATAGACAGTTTCAGCAGTGGCCATTTTCAGTAGCTTGCTCTGGATTCCCTTCTTCTTTGTTCTCTCTATGATCCACTTCATCTCAGCTTCCCACACTCCAGGATTATGTCTGGTCTTCATCCACTTCAGTACCTGTTTCCAGATCTCTCCAGTCACTCTGCATTTAAACATGAGGTGATCCAGATTTTCATCTTCATCACAGAATGCACATTTGAGGTCCACTTGCATGCCAAACTTATTTAGTCTATCTTTTGTATAGAGCTTGTTCTGACAGCACGGCCATAAAATGAAGTTTGCTCTGGGTTTAGCAAGGTTACCATAGAATAGCTTCCTCCAGGGCACAGTGGCTTTACTTCCTCTTATGCTCCAGTACACTTTTCTTGTATTAAACTTTCCCTTCCCAAGTGCCTTTTTCCACTCATCATTGTTCTTCATCTCTTCTCTGATTTTGAACATCCTCTTAATGATCCAGGAGCATCCATTCCCAGGTTTGAAGCTATTCCAGTCTTCATTATCCTTCATATATATACTGTGCACCCACCTCACCCAAAGCTTATCTGCTTTTTTGGCCACATTCCACAACATCTTTGCAATGTTTGCTTTGCTTCAGGGTTCTAGCTCAATAACATTCATCCCCCCTTCTTTTTTGGCATCACAAATGTGCTCCCATGCCACTGGAGCTTTTCTGCTAACCAGATCTTTACCTGTCCATAAAAAGATTCTGCATCTAGCTTCAATGATACTAAGGACTCCTTTTGGCATAGGGAATGCTTGTATCCAGTAATTTTCCATAGAGAATATTATACTCCTGATCAGTTGCATCCTCCTTACATAGCTCAGCAATCTGCTACTCCAATGGGTGATTTTGGCCATGATCTTGTCTATGAGTGAGGTATACTCCTCAATCCCGAGTTTCTTGCTGGCCAGTGGAACCCCAAGATACCTCACTGGTAGTGCCCCCTCCTTGAAACCAGTTTCCTCCAGAATCTTTTTTCTGTCCTCCTCATTAGTTAATGATCTTTGAATTAAAATAGTGGTGGGGTTATTGCTAATTACTTGATAGAGATAAACCGTTCAAGAATAGTGCATTTCATGTGACCTTTAAACAAGCATACAACATTGACACCAATGCATGTACAGACCCATATTGTAGGTACCTATAATCCGTATTTTGGACGATACTCGAAGGCTACTACAATTCTTAGGTCGTGATATCATATAAGGTGATACAAGTTAGCTAAGGCGAGACTAACAATTATATATTTTCTCGTTGGAATGAAAATTATACGTATTATATCAAAAATATATTATTATGCCTTCAAAGAATAACTATTTACAAATCATGTGGATTTCAAGGAATGCTCAAGTACTTATTTACAAATCATGAATTGTCGTTGATATTATAGTAATCATATTATATTGAATTATCCCTTCAGGAATCTTGATCTATGTACTGAGCTTTCTGTTTTAAAAGCATGTCAATATTGTACATGAAATTAGCTTCACGGTTGATCAATTCTAAAAGCCACTTTGATGGCTAAATTATTGCCACTAGATGGCATGCCACTTGATTGCTATTAATTGTGCCATGTCATGGATGTGTGGAATTCTCTTGGATAGCAAAGGGTTATCAGGTAGGTTTCACAATCCAGCGCCGCTTTGAGCAAACTCTATTCTACGTCTGGACAGAGCGTTCCAGTGGGGTGAATCAGAGTTGAGGCGTGTACCTGGGCATGTCCTCGCCTTTTTTCGGGTTGCTCTTGGATGGGAGGTATAAGGTCGAGAGTCATAAGGCCGACGTGTTGTGACATGATTGATCTAATAAGTGTTACGATATGGCATGAAAGTATAAACTTGTCTTGAAAAGCGTTATTGTGCCATCATGTTTTCCAAAAAATATATCTTATGATAAAATTCTCATGCATTAAATCTCACTGAGTCATTTTGATTCATAAAGATATTTTTCATGTTTTCATTCCAGATTCACAAAAGGAAAGCTTAGATTTCATTATATCGGACAAGCTTAGTTGAATACCTATTGAAGGTAATTGACGGCTGATTGGAAATATAATTTGTGGGTTATTAGCTTCCGCTCTATGTTGGTTTTGGTTAGCTGCAGCTTTCAAAGGAGAAGGAAGGGATTCTTTAATGAATTTTGTAGTAGAGACGCTTCGAGCCTTGCAGAGTGCTTCGTAAGGAGGTTACAGTCTAATAAATTACTACAGAAATAAGTAGTAAATTAAAGAAAAGGGTTAGCAAGAAATTAATTGCAATGAAATTATAGAAATATAAGTAGGAGTATAAGATTAAATCTAACTATATATATACACATGTATATAGCAGCATAATATATAATAAACGATATGTATATATAAATACAAAAGTGAGGGGGTGCAGGGGCAAACCTTGCACCCTGTCTCCCTCCGCCACTTGTTTACACATCACATGTGGATTGGTGGATTTCCTGTAGTTGGTGTTGCTGCGCATTAAGCCATTTTTATAGAAAGAGATTATGATTCAACTACTCGATACAACGATCTATTAGCCCGTGTCCGTAAACGTCGTGATGTAATCATATCCCATCTCAACTAGACGTGTATATTTCTAGGCATTCACAACTTTGGTTTGTATATTTATAATGATACCATTCACGCCTTAGGTCGTCCTCAAGATATGTTTTCAGATATCGCTATACAATTACAATCCGTCTTTGCTCAATGGATACAAATCACCCTCGCTTTAAAACATGGTGTAACGGCTCATATGCAACATCAAACACCAGTTTAACTTGGGGGGTGTGTGTATCATATGCTTATAAACATACCCTCCCCCTCTTACTACTACTAATTAGTTAGATTAAAATCCAAATATTAATATATCCCTCAATTTAATGGTTTATCAAAATATTTAAGGCTAAAAAGTCATTGCTCACAATTTAGTGGGATGATTAAAAAAAACAAGGTGAATTACTCCAAGCAAACAACCTATTATTTTCTTTAATTAGGCTTTCTTTAGGGTGCTTATTTGTCAAACCATTCAATTATATAAATGTATATAATAGAGAAGTTTTAATAGTTATGATACTTAAATATTTCATAGCAAACGAGTCTAACATAGTAATATTATAAGGACTCGTTTGCTTTGCTCAACAAGCCCCAATTACATTAATAGTAGTAGATACAAGTTGATTGGCTTGGATGACTATTAGTTGGTTTGTCCTACGTGGTGCGAGTTAGTCATGGGTTTATTAGTCCCCCCCCCCCCCCCCTCTGCCCCAAAAAAAAACTAATAATATCCCCAATAAGATTAACTGTAAATACCAAAATACCCTTTTAATGTACAATTTTTTACTAAAATAAATTATGTTGACTAGATATTTACTAAAATACACTACAAGGAAATAAGGTCATTTTCGACCGGAAATTCGGTCGGGAATATGACCCGAATTCGGCCGGGAAAGACCTTTTCCCGACCGCACTCCGGTTGGCGATACTTCGGTTGAAAAAGTTTTCCGGATCGAAATCCGGTCGAAAATCACTTTTCCCGACCTGAGGCCGGTCGGTACTTTTCCCGACCGATTTTCTGACCAGAGTCCTGTCGGAATATCTGTGACCGGAATTCGGTCGGTATATTATACATTCTGACCGAACCGCGGTCGGAAATATTCCGACCGGACTCCTGTCAAAAGAAACTATTCTAACCACGGTCCGGTGGCCAAATGTTTGACCGGACTGCGGTCAGAATCTGTAATATATCGACCGACCTCCGGTCGGAAAAGATGGATACCGACCAACCTTTTCCGACTCGATACCGGTGAAAAATAATATTTTATACATTTCCAAACGGAATTCGATTGTCAACGTCAGTTTCCACCAGAGCATCATGAATGGAGGTACTATGTGCATGGTAGAAAAGCTGCATGGTTCGATTGTCATCGTCGGTTTCTACCAGAGCATCATGAATGGAGGTACTATGTGCCTTATCCAAGCAAAATATGCGTACTATGTGCCCTATCCAAAGAAGAAGACAGGGCGACCAGGACAGAGAGAATGGTTGGCTGTATCCACTATTCCTGCCAGACACATAATTGATATGTCATCAGTTGTCGGATCAAACGATGTCGATGCGGGGATGCCGAACCAAGTGCTACATGAGAATGCATCTCAATGGTTTAACTTATGTGTAGACCTTTCATCATTCAATATGAATATCCAATTGGCCGACGAGGGATTTGACGTGGTTGACGAGAGAAGACGTGAGGATGAGGCAGGGGAGGGCAACGAGGATGAGGAGGACAATGAGGAAGAGGAAGAGGAAGAGTTAATGAGTGACTTAGAGAGTCTCAGATAGTATGTATGAATAGCGTGCGATTATAGTTTAGTGGTCGATTTTTATTGTACAATAAATTTGGATTCACGTTATTTAATTATATATTATAGTTTGGATTCGTGTTGGACATTTTTATAGTTGCATCTCATAAATAGGTAATTTGGTCATAACATTGTAACACAGATATATAAGTAACAACAAAATATTAATCATATTTCTACAATTAACCATAAAACAACCATTTACATAAACATAAATGAGTTTGTCCAAACATCTAACCAATTACATAATTACAAAAAACTAACACAGTTTAAACTACTACTTAAAAAAGTTTAAACAACTAACACAGTTTAAATTACATAAATATTTAAAAAAAACGAACAGCGAAACTACTACTCCTCATAGTCTCATCCTGAAAGCTAAATGTATCATCTCTGGAGGCTCCACTACCCGCGTCATCATCAGCACCAAGATCGACAGCATCACCACCGGGATTGTCATCTAGATCAACATCCTGATAGTAATCCTCGTACTCAGGCTCATACATCATAGCATCCGGATCAATAGGGGCAAATAGATCATGAAGGGGGGAGGGGGTGATGGCAGATACTGAGGTTTCGGCACGGTACCCTGGTACGCCTGACGAGTGGAGGATATGAACCCAGTAGGAAGGGGTCGAGATGGAGGAGTACCTGTCGCCTCGGTGATGTACTGGGTCAAGTGCTCTATGTGATCAAAGAGGACGTCACCCCTCCAATCAGTAGCAGTCTGAAGACGATGATTCTCCCCCTCCAAGCGCCTCGCGTAGGCCTATGTCTGGTCGGGCAACTTCTTCATCTTGAAACCAAACTGATTTTGATGTGCCTCATAAGGGAGGCCCACAACCTTCCCCTTCTTCACTCTACCAGATGCCCGACTCCACAACTCCTGATCTATGAAGGGCCAGCCAGTACGATCCTCCGTGTACCTCCAAGCCTATGTAGGTATCCTGTTCATTTTGATACAATATAATTAATAATGCATATGTTAATATAATAATCAAAAAATGCTTTACAAGTTAAATACTTACATAGATAGCCCTATACATGGGGTCTAGCCAAATGAGGCGATGTCAAACTCCCTCTGGCAGATCTTCGGGAACATGTGTATGCTGATATCAATACATCTCATCGTGTCGAGGCCCAGGGGCCTCTCGAGGTCTCGAACGCGCCTGCATATCGACATAAATTTCTTGTTAAACTATTTAAATTTAGACAAATGTTATTCGTATAGAATCAAATTTAATAACAAATGCCATCATACGCTGGATCTCCGTGTAACTAAGGGACCCGCTAACATGAGTCCCTCATGCAGGACGATCAGTGTGTGGATCCCCTCCTCCTCGCATGTTCTTCTGTCTTGTCTCTAATTTTTTTCATATGGCCCTCTGCCTCCCAATGCTTCACAAATTCAGCCTCCAACTTGTCGTTCATCCACCCAGCCCTCGGACGCCCCGCCCACTTCGGATCATCCTTATTCGCATAGTAGTTCTTCTTCGCATTGTACACTATTTCTTTGTAACTCTTCCTGGCCTTAGCCTCGTAGGCCATATGTGCCAGACCTATCTGCTCCGGACTAATGTTTTATGTATTTTGCAATTAATTAAATTTTTTATGTTTTGAGACATGTTTTTAATTAAGGTTTCGTTAAATAAAAATCTTACTATGTATATATATATATATATATATATATATGTGTGTGTGTGTGTGTGTGTGTGTGTGTGTGTGTGTGTATGGGTTTGTTCTGAAATCTCACCTTAAACTTAGTCCACATCAGACCTTTGACGTTCTCATCGACCTCAATGTATGAAGGAACACACGTCTTCATAAATGACCTAATGATCTCGGTAATCGTCGTCGATATCTTACGCCTCTTTAAAAAGGCGTCGTGCTCATCCAAAAGAACTCTACGGCGGCCTCTATTGTCAGATGGAACCTGATCGCCTTTTGACAAGCCTCGGCTTGGTCACTGTTGCGTCGCTGTAGATGGTCTTGCACCGACGATGTCTATCGGGGAAGAAGTGTTGGGACCTGCTGATGTAGAATTCGTAGATGGTGGCCTAGGTGCCCTACGCCTCGATCCAGATAACGTAGATGGTGTCGATGCTGCGTAATCATCATATAGTCGATGTGGTACTACTCGTTCTGGTGGAGTACCACCGCTCGATCTAGTCATACGCTTAGGTGGCTGGGAAGTGGAAGGGGACTCGACAATATCGGTAGTAGGGGCATCGACAACATCGGATGGTGTAGCGCAAGAATGAACAAAACGAAGACAAATACCTAATCTTGGTGGAGCACTAGGCCTTACGGCACTCGGTGGACCACTATGCCCTCTCTTCGAGGGCTGACCATGGTTGGTATCACGAGACGAGCGTGGACGATCGCCCGACATGTCGTCCACTAAAGTGCAATGTACTAAGTAAAAGCATCTAAGTTAGAATATCTAATTATAGAGATGACCTAAATTTAATCATTACTAAGTTATATAGTTTTCCTAAAGGCATGAACTATGTTATAAAAATAAGTATTTCTAAGATATCTAACAACATTTTATATAATTAACTAAATTAACACATATAAAAATCATATAAAATAACACAATGCTAAGATAAATAATATTTCCTAAAAAGACATATATCTATTTCGAGAGTAGCTAAAAACATAAATTTTTAGTAGATATTCTAAAAATATAATAATTTATACTTTATAGTAATTTCCTAAAGGCATAAATAATTACTAAACTAGAATATTTCCTAAAGCCTAACAATTCCTAGATGCATTTTCCAATTAAAGCCTAACTATTTCTACAATATCTAACAATTAAACATATAAAATAATTCTTAAAACAATAAAAACAACATAAAAAATGAGAAAAGAGGAAAAAACTTACCGGATCCGGATTTGCTACCGATGTGCGGTCGGAAATAGAGGAGGGGCGGTCGAAACTAAGAGAGGGAGAGAGAATATTTGGTGTGGAAAATGAGGAGGAGGAGGAAGGTATTTATAAAAATACCTCCCTCGTTCCCGACAGCCCTATGGTCGGGACTACTCAGGCCAGCTGGGCCGAGTGTAGGGCAACACCCTTTGGCGGGAGTTTTACCCGCCAAAGGTCCTGACCGGATCCCGGTCGGAAGCGGTCGAAAATTTTTCCGACCGGAATAATTCTTGTAGTGATAATTTGATCTTGTGTATAAATCACTATTATTTAAGAACTCTTACTTAATATTAATTTAATTTAAATATAACAATCAATAAATTAGTTCTCCCAAAAGTCCAGTTACGTCACAAATTCAAATTTCACTATGTACTAACATCATGTGCATAAGAAAAAATTGATAAAAGATATTTTACAAAAAGTCTTACAAAGCACAATAGCGATTATGTTTTGTGATAGAAATAATACTAAACTTTACATATAATTGAATGATACGGCACATCCTTGATTGTTGGAGATATGCACATAATAAATAACAGACCTTAATAATTTTAAAACTAGGAACACGAATTAAAATTTTCAACCGGGAAAAATTTATAAAAAATATTTAAAAAAAGTCTAACAAAGCATAATAGCGATTATGTTTTGTGATAGAAATAATACTAAACTTTACATATAATTGAATGATACGGCACATCCTTGATTGTTGGAGATGTGTACATAACAAATAGTAGACCTTAATAATTTTAAAACTAGGAACAAGAATTAAAATTTTCAACCGAGAAAAATAATAGACTGAAATTGATCGAAATTTTACTTGATGAAACCAACAAAGCCCATACATGTAACAAATTCAAAAATATAAGGTTTTAGTATCCCATTCATGTTTACTTCCATACCTATCCCATTCATGTTTACTTCCATACCGAAATTTAGATCTAAAATTTTTGTTACTGGCTATCTATAAAAATATGTGTAATTCTCTCTCCTGTAATATTAACTTTTACATACATTATAGCGTTTATGTCAATGAAAGTACATTTTGTAATTTAACAAAATGTGTGAATAGATTTTAGTAGTTTGCAAGGTAAAAATAACCATAATCTATTGAAGCATAACAAGAAAAAACGTATGAAATCATAAACATGAGCCCCAAAGGGGGAAAAAATCGAAATTGGTCATTTATTGTGTCCTAGTTACAGTTTTCGTCATTTATTGTGTCATTGTTTTATTTTGGTCATTTATTGTGTGTTTCACTACGATTTTGGTCTTTGAGATGGAATCTCAGCCGAAAATGTCATGTAGGAGCACGTGCCGTCCTAAATTCAATTTTTTTGAATTTTTCATAAGCAAATTCGCATGTTGGATTGTTGGAACAACAATTTAAATTTTTTTATTTTAAATTTTGACCTGTCCGATTCGGATAACCCGATCAAATCAGGTTGGGCGGGTCGAAATTTTAAATAAATAAAATCTAAAAAATTTGAAACCAGTGTTTTCATATGTGAATTTGCATGTAGGAATTAAAAAAAAAAAAAATTTTGGCCGGCAAGTGTTCCCACGTGATATTTTTTCACTCAGACTTCTTCCTAAGGACCAAAATCGTTATGAAATACACAATAAAAGACCAAAATAAAACAATAACACAATAAAAGACAAAAACTATAACTAGATAACTGGAACACAATGAATGACTAATTTCAATTTTTTTCCCAAAAAGGGACGCGGTCACATACATAAGGTCTAAAATCGGAAAAGGCTTCGAGTCAACTGCTAATTAAATTTAAGGCAGCGCTAGAGAATTCATTTGCGAGTTGACTCTCTTCCAACATTTAAACTATTTCTAAATTTGCCCACGAGTTACAACTTATTGCTGATTTAGCCCTCACAAGTCACAAGACACAACTTACTTCATTTAATTACTTCTATAGGCTTAATTAAATAGTTAACTAGTAACCATCATTTAATTACTTTTATAGGCTTAATTAAATAATTAGTAACTATCCATCCTCTTTACATAAAGTACGAGTTAATTGCAAGAAACTACATGTGTTTTTCTTAAGTGCTACATTTTTTATCCAAATTTAATCCTTGTATATACCGTTGTAAAATTTCAGTTTACATAATCTTTTCTCGCAGCAATAAGATAACTTTCTATTTATTTTCACAAAAACAGATAACTTTCTATTTGTTTTCAACGAAGTAAAGTGCCTATAATGCCACTAACTCCAACTTTTAATTAGGGGTCATGTATTTTTGCATGGATGGTACGTATTATTATGCAGCCATTAAGAAAGTTAACCAATTACAGTACTTTCTTTCGAACTTCAATTTTCTTAATTCCAAAATAACGTAACTTAAGTTGGTACATGTGCGATAAACTCTCAAACCGCGGCTGATACTTAAATTTGTGAGAGGTGTCTGACATTAAAAGGGTAGACTTCTAAATTCAGATTGGATGCAAAAGCCTTAGAGGCAATCACGTTATTCGCAGCTTCGGTAGGATGCAATCCATCGAAGTACACGTATTCATTTCTATTTCTGCAAACTGGGCCTCCTCTCTTGCACAAAATTCCTGTTAACGTTACTTCGCAACAAGGACTCTTCGCATCACGGAAACCTGCAGAAATTAAACAAAATTGATTAAGATCAATATTTGAAATATTTCTTCCTGATATCTCTTAAAATAGAAAGATCTAACTAATTGCAGATAATTAATTAATATATATGTGGCACAAATACGTATGAGAAACGAATATAACAACAAAGATACATCACTTGAAAAATAAACGAATAAGATATGTATAAATGAGTAACATATAATTCCTTAAATAATAATCTTTATGCAACTTATATTAGGTATATATGTGAGTTGGTCATAACTCATAACGTACGGTAAAGGCACAAGTTGTACAGTCATAACTCTTTGATTTATCTTGGATATCTAAGCTCTCATGGCTCCATCAAAGATATACTTTGTATATCAGGTCAATGTTACATGGTTATGGGTTGCCTGACTTGCATCACATCATTCAAATATTGTAGTATTAAAAATTATTAAAAACTTATGATTTGAATTTTAAATAGGAAATTAAAAGTATTACCTCTGAGAACAGGAAATCTTATGATGTCGATCATAATCTTGTAAGAATTCACAACAACAAGGTTGGAACCAGGCATTTGAGGCCTCATGTCATCCACCAAGTTCTTCAAATTGACATTGAACAAATGAACAGCTTGATTTATTTTTTGTACACAGCCATTATTGAGTGTTGGAGCCCTTGCTGTAGCACTTGGACTGCAACCATTGGGATTGATTGCCATGAGAACAAACTTGCGAGCACCCGAAGAGTAAAGTCTCTGCTCATTTAAATATCATTACTTGTCAAATAATGCATTGTTATTAAGAGAAGTATGGCTAGAAGAATTATATTATATATTCCGCCAAATTATTTAATAATAATAATCCAAGTTTCTTCTTAGATACTGTTGCTAGTTCATATATATGTGAACAAAATAATACAAATAAGTACTTTGTGTATCACATACTGTTTTGGTTCATTATTATGGAAATGGCTAATTTTAGGTCCTTATAGTGAGAAGACTCATCAATTTTAGTCCTCTAGGGGAGAAACTTGTAATATATAACCGAAAAACGCATAATTTGTTCATACGTGCTAAAAAACAAAAATTAATTTTCGGATATACACATGGGTGAAATAGATCGGACATCACCCCTATTACCACTTCGTATATGAGAGCATCAGATATGTTCTCACCCTTAGTGCCTCCTGCACTCACAGAGGGGCAAGCGGGGGCCCATCCCTCTGTGAGTGCAGGAGGCAGTAAGGGTGAGTAAATATTAGACAAAGACAAATCCCACGTATACGAAGAAATGTCACGTGATTTTATATGACGTCATATAGTAGTCATATTAATTGTATATAATCGTGTCCTCAATCATACTTGATGACTAAAACATATATAGTGATATAATCACTAAGCAAAAGAAGAAGAAAAATCTTTGAGTACCTTAAGTTGGGGGATTTTTGACTTTTTAGTCCTCTATAGTCACCAATTTTCAAAATTAGTCCCTTATAGTGTTTTGGGCCGTTTTTGGTCCTCTAAAGTAACAAGAGTTTCATTTTTGGTCCTTCGGTACCGAAATATTCTATTTTCCCCCTTAAAGTGCACATGTCATACACGTGACGTCATAATTAAGTTCTGTTTTTACATTTTCTATCTAAATATTTTATGTAATTGCACTCGCGCCCCCAAAGTCTTTTAAACAACCTCATTGACTCCAAATCCAAATTATTTCTTTTCATTTTTTTTGAGATACTTCACAAAAATTCACACCCAATTTTATTTTTAAATAAGATAATTTTTTTCTTAAATTTATAATAAATATATTTTTCTAAATCTTAAAGTAATATATTCTTAAATTTAATAATCAACAGAAATTTTAGAAATATAATTATTTTTATATTATGTTTACCGCAATTGGCAAAACCTACTCTTTAAAATTTAAAAGTTAAAACTAATAAACTTAATTTCTAACAGTCAATAATTTAAACAAAGAAAAAAGTTGTTCGGCCCCCTCCCCGCCCCACGGCCCCACCGCACACCCACTGCATAATCCTTCACTATCATCAAGACTACAAAATCGAGAATCTTGTCGTCGCCGGATCAAAGCAATCATCGGTGGGAATCGCCGACAATCGAAGGGCTATCAAAGGCGGCAGGCATAGTCTATCAAAGAATTTGAAGAATCGGTGATGATGAAGTGATGACAATGACGAATTGGTGCATTTTTGTCCTTCATTTTTTTTCGTTGATTTTAGGTCATGGTGATGTGAGGAAAAATGACTTATGTGTTTTTTTTTCTTTAGTTAATTAGTGGGTGACTGACTGGATGATGATGATGATGAACAGTGATGATGAATTATTTTTTCAATTTCTTTTTATTTGGTTGATTACGGGTGCTGATGAAGAACTGTTTTTTCTTTCTTTTAATGTTATTTTTATTTAGTAGAAACTATTGAAAGACTAAAAATTTTATGAATTAGAAAATTATAAAAACTAAATAAAATAGTCATATTTTTGAATTTAAGAATATATATATATATATATCATATAAAGATTTTTTTTCATAAATTTATAAGGTACCTTTAGTATTAAGTTGAGTTTAATAAAGATTTATATAAAATTATGAAATATAACCTAAATTAATTGAATTGACAAAGTTCGAGGGCATAACTACAAATCTCCAAATTATTTTTGTAGTATCAAAGGAATTTATAATTGCAAATATACACATTTAATATTTGAGGGTGTAAGTGTGATTACACAAAATTATTTTGGAGGGAAAATTGAAAAATCCTCAAATTTAACTTATGTACGGTTAAATTAAACAAGAATTTTTGTCGGAGTACCAAAAATGAAACTCTTGTTACTTTAGAGGACCAAAAACGGCCCGAGACACTATAAGGGACTAATTTTAAAAGGTGATTATTATAAAGGACTAACAAGTCAAAAATCCCGAGAAGACTCATCAATTTTAGTCCTCTAGGGGAGAAACTTGCAATATATAACCGAAAAACGCATAATTTGTTGATACGTGCTAAAAAACAAAAATTAATTTTCGAATATACACATGGGTGAAATAGATCGGACATCACCCCTATTACCGCTACGTATATAAGAGCATCAGATATGTTCTCACCCTTAGTGCCTCCTGCACTCACAGAGGGGCAAGCGGGGGCCCACCCCTCTGTGAGTGCGGAGGGCAGTAAAGGTGAGTAAATATTAGTCAAAGACAAATCCCACTTATACGAAGAAATGTCACATGATTTTATCTGACGTCATATAGTAGTCATATTAGTTGTATATAATCGTGTCCTCAATCATACTTGATGACTAAAACATATATAGTGATATAATCACCAAACAAAAGAAGAAGAAAAATCTTTGAGTACCTTGAGTTGGTTAGAAAGTGTGGAGATCAAACTGGTCGTAAATGCTTCAACACTGACATTTCTGTTGGCCAATCCCAAAAAGTAATTCAGTGAATAGTCATTTCCTCCACTCCCAACCACAAATAGATATTCTGACATTACTGAGTCTCTTTCTGTGCTCCCCACCTGCAACTCCAACTCTGGCTTTGTCACCTCCTCAAAATTTCTGATTTGTTGATTCAAAGTAACCACGTTTCCCTGAATTAAATTGGGATTAAAAACAAATTTATTAGCTTACATGTATAGGACCTACGCATATTAGTTAATAAATAAATTTCTATGTATCTAGTAAAGTCACGAAGACACATTAAATGTCAGCAAATTTATTAGCTTAACACGTATATGGTACAACATTTGGTGGTTGCTTAACGTACACGACAATCGATCAATTCGTGGAACTATCTCGACTTGACATGCTTTTGAAATCGTAAGTTTCGTTTTTGGATACAAATGTGATCAAAAACATAACATTACCAGGTCAAAGGAACACACTATGGTATTTGAGTCAAATAATTACATTTAGGCTTTTTTTCATCAAAAAATATAAAAAGTGACAATTAGGAATCAAAAAACATTCATTAAGAAACAAAAAAAAAAGGAATCATATTAAATACTTGTTGCAAACTACCTATCATGCCAAAAGGAATGGTGTACGCACAGTACTTCATACATCCAACCAATATACAAGTACATAAAAGGAAATTAAAAAAATACGGAAAAGTATAAAATCTAGAGGTTCAATGATAGGTGACCGTGTTATCACAAAAAGGCATACATAAGCATATTTAACCATAATGCATTTAAAGTAATAGATGAAATAAGAAACCAAAAGCTTCTTATATATTACCAAAGAGCTAATAAAAAAAACGGAACCTCAAAAGTAAAGTAATCTTACTGCAAGGGCACCGGTATCATCCAGTATTCCAGATCCACCAGAAGCGTAGTTAACACCATGAACAATTCTAGTTCCCCTTGTTGATGGATCATTAAATGGTGGAATCAAATTTGGAATATTAAGTCTGTCTCCTAATATGTCAATCACATTTTTGCCATTGGTGAATCTACCTGAGGGGCCAGACGGAAAATCAATTCCATAAGGTGAGTAATCGGCTTTGGCTAAGGAATTTAAGAGGAAATTGTTGTTGCCATTGTCAACTAAGGAACTTCCAAACACAAACATGCCTCTAATATTTGGTTCAAGGTTTTGTGCGATTGTGGAAATGGATAAAGCAAAGAAAGAAAAGAGAATCAAGGTTGAGAGTGAGAGATTTTGGGATTTAGTGATCAGTTGGTTCATTTTGATGAGTAGATTTTTTTTTTTTTTTATTCTTTTTGGGAGAATAACATGCAAAGTTTGTGGTTTTTATATAAGGTAGATGTTCTATATTTATAGAAAAAGAGGAGTTCAAAATTAAAAAAGAGAATTTATCTATTCTACAACTTGTCATTTATATATTGTACCTAGTGTAAATTGCATGAACTACCTCAATGTTATTTTTGTATTAACAAATACCCCCTATATTATTCTAGTTATCAGAAAACCCGATGCAATGTTAAATTGGACGAAAAAGTACACTTAGTTAATCTAGGCATACTGAAATTGATAATGATAATGCATAGGTAATCCAGGTACTGAAAACAATGAAAACCCCCTGTATTTCTAGAAGTCTCCAAAAGAAGAGAGTCTCGACGAAAAAAAAAACTCAATACCTTGAAAGTGAGTTATCAGCAGCTTTCTCATTAAAGAAGCGAAAACGCCTCATATATAAGAAAAGGGAAAAAAATCACATACCTCTCCATCCTATTGCCCAAAAATCACGTATCTCATATTCTATTTTTTTATCACTTACCCCCTATCCTATTCTGATCTCATTACACTCCCCACAAGACAAAATTAACCAATGAATCTCTCCAAATTGCGCACGTGCGCCTCGTGTGCGACACCAATCAGGGACAATTTCATCCATTCAAACACCCCAACAGATTATAATAGTCATATATTTTAAAAAACCCCGAAATTTCGTCATTTCAAATGTCGTAGTTTCAATTTTCTCGAAAAATCCTAAATTCAATTTAGGGTTCATAAAATCGACAAAATTGATAAATTTTAACTCCTACATTCACTACAACAAATTGGGCCTTTTCCGTCGGGTCCCGGCGATATGGGTCGACGGTAAAGGGCTTTACCGTCGGCTTTGGGCCGACGAAAAAAATTGGCTTACTGTCGGCCCAAACCCGACAGTAAAGCCCATTTACGTCGGGTTTGGCCCGACAGCTGTACCACGACTGCTAATATCGTACCAATCACATTTAAAAAATACAATTGATTGGGCCATATCTCCGCCTCCGCACCATAAAACCCCAACGATTTCCTTGATTGTCCCGTAAAAATTTATTCCTTCAATCTCATCACCACTGCCCTTCACATACATGCCACTGTAGTTTCCGACCTTTCCTTGGTTTAACGAATCAGTACGAAATCTAAATCCGTTCATTATGTAGCCCCGTACGATGTTATAATTGCACCTGCTCCAGAGGCAAGGGGGTAGATACGTTCATCGACCAAGTACTCTCCTGATTTAACAGTTTCTTTAAACCACGACACCAAGCTGGTATTTTTCTTTCTTTGTGTCTGTCGCGGAGTAAGATCTCCGCAATGTAGGTCCTCGAACAACCTGTAAACATTTGGAACATTATTTCAATCCATGTGTCAAAATGTTAAATATAATTAAGCCAGATTTAAAAGAATATAGTTTGAAACATACGTGACCCATCCGTCGACTTTCGAACAATTCATCAACGTGTAAAACTCAATTAGGTTCAACTCCTCTGGAGAAATATACCGCTGGTTCTTATCTGGATTGAGTCTTGTGTCTCTTCTATGGAAAATCGGCAGAGCACCAGAGAAATCACCACGTAATTCAGCTTCATTTCTGCTAACCCTGTTGTACCTTGTTTCAACACTATTGCCGAAATATCGCGAGGTAAAATATGTGACTTCTGCCATTAGATAAGCATTAGCAATTGAACCTTCAACACGAGCTTTGTTCAAAACAGATTTCTTCAACCCGTTCATTTTCCTGCAAGGAAAACCATGTATATAACTTGAGAATCGATACAAATAATGCCAATATGTATTGAAATATATAAGGAATGATATACCTATCCTCCCCACATTCAGGACAAACCAAGTAATCGCAAGATGCGAATTCTCCGTAGAATAAGAAATAATTATTTAAACACACGTCGATTGTTTCGTATCCCAACCCCAAACACATCATCATCTTCTCGGCAGCGTGCATATCCTCTGGCAGTAAGAGTTGATCCTCTGGATACAAAAGATCGCGGTGCAAGTTGTACATCTAATTGCACCCGAATTGATTGTAGTTATTCTCAATCTTGGCTGTAAAAAACTCGGACACCCACTGCAAAACATTTCTTGCTGGGGCCCTTCAGCTTATGTTCCGACATTTGGAGCAATTTTAAAAAATCTTTTGCATCGACGTTAGGCTCCTCACCGTTAACGTCGAATTGTGCCCGAAAAGTATCGTCAACTAGATTTTCAAATAGAATCTCGTCCTAAACAACTTTGGGGTCATTTCTAACTTCGTGCCTCGAGGATGACACCCCTTGGCTATTATGTGCGACAAAATTTTCCACATGGAATATCCATAAACGGTACCCTTCTACAAAACCCCATCGATAAAGGTGAGCTGCCACTTCGCCAGGGTCCAAGTATTTCATATTACTGCATTTTCTACATGCACATCTAGGATTTCGATCACCGTCTAGATAACGCTCTTGATCTAACGCAAACGCCAAAAACTGGTATACACCATTGCCGAACGTTTCATTAACTCGACCCGTCTCACTCAAACAATCATACATCCAATCTCTATCTTCGTTTGGATTCATTATATATTGTCTATAATTTTTTTAAATTATAACGATTAGCACAACGACGTCGCTACATTTAGGGGACACGAACAATATTTATAATCGTACAACTAGAACAAAATATAAGAGCTCAAAACTATACACGTACCTCTTGTAGCACGTTAGAAATTTCTGAAACTGCTCCTTCGATCTATGGCACCGGTCTCCATGCTGCCTCGTACTATTTCTCTAAATCACAAATAAAAAAATAGATAAATTAGATAAACATAATTAACGTACTAAAAAAAATTATTACGTAAAAATGAAAGTATGTATATACGAACCTTATTTTGAAACCAAATGAATTGTGAATTGAGATACTAGGCTTATAGCCGACGGAAAAGCCACGATCCGTGTGACAAAATCACACGGATCGGATCGTGCCATGTCACCAATCCGTGTCAATTTTCACACGGATCGGTGACGTGGCAACCCCCCCCCCCCCCTCTCCAACATCACTATAAATACCACTTATTTAACCCACTAAATTCATTTATTCTTACCATTCTCCAAAAACTATCAACTTTCTCTCCAAAATATCCTTAATAACTAACAAAAATTCTTCCATATTCACTAAATTATAATTAGAGTTTATTATTTGTTTTATTATTTCATTTCTACTTATGTTTATTCATTATCTAACTAATAATAACTATAAAAAACTTATATTATCAAGATTTTATTTTAAATACGAGATTTTATTTATTAGAATAAATATTTTTAAAAAATCGCTCGAAAATGTGCATGTTATTATTTAAATCGATTTCTTTTAAATAAAATCGGCAAATAAACATAAAAAATTTATTTAAAATCGTTTTCTTTAAAAAACAATTGCCAAAAAATTATAAAATAATTATTTAAAATCGTTTTCTTTTAAATAAATCGCCAAAAAATCATAAATCAATTATTTTAAAATGATTTCTTTTAAATCAATTGTTTTAAATCATTTTTCTTTTAAATCAATTATTTAAAATCATTTTTTTAAATATTTTTAAACCCTTTACCGTCGCACGTAAGCCGACGGTAAAGGGTTTTCTCAATTTTCCATCGACTTAAGTCCGACAAAAAAGAGAACCCTTATCCATCGGACTTAAGTCAATGGAAAAACCCTTTACCGTCGGCTTTAAGCCGTCGAAAAAGGGTTTTGTTTCTTTCCCGTCGGCATAGGTCATACGGAAAAGAGAGACTTATCCGTCGGCTTAAAGTCGTCGGAATTAAAAAAAAAAAGGTTTTTCCGTCGGCATAAAGCCGACAGAAAAGCTCTTTTCCATCTGTAAAAATCCGACGGAAAAAAGTTTTAGTGACAAGCTTTTTTCTGTCGGTTTTTGCCGACGAAAAAGCTTTTTCCGTCGGCAAATGCCCCTTTACCGTCGACTTTTGTGCCGACGGTAAAGGGGTTATATCTTGTAGTGATTTGTCGTTGCGAGCGTCGTGCAACTCAAAAAATATCATGGACTAATCTTAACCCCGTAAGAAGGTTTGTTACATGCTCCAAGAATCAGTAAAACCTCAATTTCAATCTCTTTTTT
This sequence comes from Linaria vulgaris, assembly GCA_948329865.1. Taxonomy (NCBI): domain Eukaryota; kingdom Viridiplantae; phylum Streptophyta; class Magnoliopsida; order Lamiales; family Plantaginaceae; genus Linaria; species Linaria vulgaris. The sequence goes on along the minus strand of OX415249.1, from coordinate 3,647,903 downwards.
TTCATGTAATCTTGTTTTAAATTACTCCAATTAAGTTTGTAAAGTTTGTCACAACAAAATGGGTCGTGTGAGTATTGGGTGTGGACTGACCCACCCATGTGCAAGAGACAGGTTATTGAATTTTGGGATTTACGGTTTTCCAAATTTGGGAAAAAATATTATAAGTGTTAATTTGAGTGAATTAAATGTCATTCTCGATTGTAATGTGTTGGGGTATTTGAATAAACGAAATTGCCCCTGATTAGCGTGACACACGAGTCGCACGTGCACAATTTGGAGATATTAATGAGTTAATTTCGTCTTGGGGGGAATGTATTGAGATTAGAATAGGATAGGGGGTAAATAATAAAAAACAAATATGATAGGAGATAAGTGATTTTGGGGCAATAGGATAGAGGGTATGTGATTTTTCCCCATAAGAAAATATGCCTCGTATATGGAGCAATAAAAGCCCACCAGAACATTAAGTGTATTTGCTCTCACACTCTCTGGTTTTCAAGCTCTCTGTTCTCTCTCCTTTTAGTAGAATATCCTTATCCTTCTTGGCTTTGTCCTCGTTCGCTTCTGCTTTCCTCCCAGTGGCTAGTCCTCTCTTTGACCTCTCGTCTCCAAATCCATTATCTTTGGAGAATTTCTCCCATCACCCACCATTAATACATCCTCCATTTTTAACTCAAATGACTCTAGCTGGAAAATTCTTTTCCTCTAAACATCTAAACCTTTCTGCTGCGAAAGAAACTCTTACAAAAGTTTGGAACATCACAGGCACTTGTGTGATTAATGAAATAGAAAAAAATGCACTAGTCTTTGTCTTCTCTGACAAAAAAGAAGCCCAGCACATCATTGACTCATCACCATGGAACTTTAAAGGATCTCTTCTTGTGCTACTAGAGTGGAACGAAAACCTGGCGTACAAGGATCTAAAATTCGAAGAGGCAGTTTTCTGGGTTCAAGCAGAAGGAATTCCAGCAAAGTTCATGACTTCACAATCTGCAAAAGTGATTGGTGACTCAATTGGGTGTTATTTGTATGTAGATCTGGAAACAGAACACCTAAAATGGAGGAAAGCTCTAAGATTCAGAGCGTCCATCAACATTACTAAACCTCTCCCTCAGAAAACCACTTTCACAAGCTCTTCTTATACCACAATCACCTCAACTCTATCCTACGAAAGACTTGGTGATATCTGCTACTCTTGTGGGATCATCGACCACAAAAGAGAACATTGCTAGAATGTATCTAAAAATGATATCTATGGTCCATCAATCCGTGCTACTCCTTTAGGAAAATCCAGGTCAGTCAATAATATTATCCCAACTGAGAAGGATACCCCTCAAGAATCCAATGAAAAATGTTCGGTTGTCAATTCCATGATCTCCTCAAAATCTTTTGTCGATCCAACACCAACAGATTCAGTCAAATTCAGTCAACGTAATTCTAGTTCTAACCCTACTAGCTCCTTTAATTCCAAAAATGCCCTTAACAGAAGTCAGGGGTATCATCCGTTGAAACCTACCCATGCTCCAAACCTGCACTCTAAACCTAAACCCTTACCAAATCGTGAACCTGAACCTGACATCGCTTCAGATATAGCCGTTAGGCTGGAAAAAGGTAATACTTCCCAACTTGACTGACAAAGCTAAGCCTCCTATCCCTAGGCCCAAACGTTTTCGATTTGGACCTCCTCATATTTTTCTCAAAAAGCCCAAATTCAATCAACCCAACCATTATTATATGCAGAGCCCATGGCTAGTGAATGTTTAGAGGATTATGAATTTTACGTGCATTCATCCTCCCAACTCCCACTCCATCTAGACGAATCAGCATCACCATCTAATCTAGTCTCTTCTACCCGCCGCATTATTAAAGCCAAGCACTCCTCTAGCTGTACCTAAAAAATGGATATAGTCTCTCAATCTACTGAAGAATACCACATTTCCAGCCACCAAAGTCAATCTCCTTCAACGACGCCCGTCGAAATTACGGAACTTACTCCTAGCCCGGAAGGGGGTACCCATTAAATATATCAACATCATAAAAGATATGTATGAGAATGTGGTGACAAGTGTCCGAACTTGTGGCGGTTTAACAGACACCTTTCCAATTACAATTGGCTTACATCAGGGGTCAGCTTTGAGCCCATTTTTGTTTGCCATTGTAATTGATGAAATCACCAGAGCCATCCAAGACCGAGTCCCATGGTGTATGTTGTTTGTAGACGATATTGTCCTCATCGATGAGACGAGAATGGGAGTTAACGCTAAATTAGAACGATGGAGACAAACATTAGAAGCACGAGGATTTCGACTAAGTCGAACAAAAACAGAGTACCTCGAATGCAAGTTTAGCAAACAACGAAGAAACAACGATGGCACGGTTCAGTTGGATGGCCAAGAGATACCGAGAAGTGCGCATTTTCGGTATTTAGGCTCCATACTGCAGATGGATGGAGAGTTAGATGGAGACGTCAACCACCGCATCCAAGCTGGATGGACAAAGTGGAAGAGTGCGACAGGGATTCTGTGCGATCGTAACTTTCCTTTAAAGCTTAAAGGAATGTTCTATCGTACGGCTATTAGACCTGCTTTGCTTTATGGCTCCGAGTGCTGGGCTATTAAGCAAAGTCATGCACATAAAATGAACATTACAGAGATGCGCATGCTTCGGTGGATGTGCGGTAACACTAGGAGAGATAGAGTGCGCAATGAAGATATTCGGCATGAAGTGGGTGTGGCGGCCATTGACGAGAAAATGCGAGAAAATCGTTTAAGATGGTTTGGTCATGTTAAACGCAGACCCATAGATGCACCGGTACGACGAGTTGAAGATCTCGACTTAGGATAGACGGCTAGAGCTCGTGGGAGACCGAAAAAGACGTGGATGGAGGTCATACGGAACGACATGAAGCTAAAAGATCTAAATGAAGACATGCTCGTCAACCGAAACCTATGGAGGCAGAAGATTCATGTTCACGACTCGACGTGATTCATTCATGGTTCATATAGCCTACCCCAATTTAATTGGGATTACAGGCTTGGTTGTTGTTGTTGTTGTACTCCTAGCCCGGAAGGGCCAAGGGAGTAAAGCGATGAAAATCTTAGCTTGGAACTGCCGCGGGATGGCTAGTCCCGCGGCGAGAAGAGCCCTCAAGGCTCTTCTAAAAATTCAAAAACCTCATATTCTCTTCCTTTGTGAAACAAAAACCTCAAAAGCAGTCAAGTTAGTCTCTCTTCTCACCTCATTTTCTCTTCCTAACTACTTCCTCATCCCTCCCTTGGGTAAAGCAGGTGGTCTTTGTCTTGCTTGAAACGACATCAATCTTTCCATTCTTTCCTCTTCTAGTAGTATAATCTCTGCTCTTGTCTCCTCCACTGACTCTCATATTGATTGGATCCTTTCTACTGTTTACTGCAATCCCAATTCTATTTTGAAAAATCTATTTTGGAGCGACTTATTGACTATTGCAAATTCTCAATCCAAACCATGGTGCATTATTGGCGACTTCAATGACGTTATATCCCCCAGTGAAAAAAAGGGTGGAAAATTCCTCCCATCAACTTCTTCGTCACACCTTGCTAAAGGCCTCGTGGACTTTAACCTTATTGATATTGGCTTCCGTGGAAACCCCTTTACGTGGAACAATAAACGAATTGGTGATGCTAAAATTCAAGAACGCCTCGATAGAGCGGTTACTAACCATCATGGATTAACATGTTCCATCATGCCACCATTCAACACCGTACGGCTCTGAAGTCGGACCATAAACCTATTGTCCTTGAAACTAATCCACTTTCAGAGACGGGACCTAAACCTTTCCGATTTTTCTCATTTTGGCTGGAAATGCCTATGTGTGGGCAGGTGGTTACAAATGCGTGGAAAAAACATTGTTTTGGTTCGCCTCAGTTTGTGCTCGTTTCAAAAAGTAGGCAGGTGAAACATGATTTAAAAACTTGGAACCGTGACCAAGTGGGAAAAATTCAATCCCACATTTTGGCTACCACCAACAAGATTGATCTCCTACAATCTGTTGAACCTACTTGTCTGAATATTGGTGCTGAAAAATCTCTCCAGTCCGACGTCGATTTCCTGCTAAAAATGGAATGCGACATGTGGAGAAAAAAATCAAGGGGCAATTGGAATAAGCAAGGGGATGCGAATACAAGATTCTTCCATATCTCACCAGCTGTCCACCGTAATGGGAATCGCATCCTAGCTATTAAAAGATTTGACAACACCATGGATTCGACTTGAGCAGGTATTGGTAAGAGGTTTGTTAATTTTTTCAGCTTATTATTTTATTCGGAATTTAATTCAAGCGTTTTACCATTCCCGTCTAACCTGGATGATTTATTTCCAGAGGTTATTAACAGTGAGTATAATGTGAGCCTTTGTGCAGCCCCTTCATGTGCCGAAATCAAAAGCGCTCTTTTCTCAATGGAGTCTAACTCTGCTCGTGGTCCAGATGGATTTCCTCCCCTGTTTTACAACTCATTTTGGCAAACAGTGGGAAATGAAGTTGTGAATGTTGTTAACCACTTTTTCTTACATGGTTTTTTACTCAAGTCTTTGAATCATACTTTCATTGCTTTAGTTCCTAAAAACGAGAAAGCAAATAAAGTGGAACATTTTTGGCCAATAAGTCTTTGCAATGTTACGTATAAGATCATTTCAAAAATCTTAGTTATACGCCTTAAACCCCTCCTTGAGAAGATCATATCCCCGTACCAATTTGCTTTTGTCCCTAATAGATTAATTGTGGAGAATATTGCGATATCTCATGAAATTATGCATTACTTGAATCACAAAAAGGGTGCAAAAGGTTTTATGGCTATTAAAATTGATATTGCAAAGGCTTACGACCATGTGGAATGGTCTTTACTTTGTTCTATCCTTGAGTCCCTTGGTTTTGATCAAATTTTTGTCAAATGGGTCCATCAATGTATTTCTACGGCGTCGTTCTCTGTTCTCGTGAATGGTTCTCCTTTCGAATTATTTTCCCCGTCTAGGGGCATCCGTCAAGGAGACCCATCTCTCATTTCCTGTTCATTATTTACTTTGAGTTGTTGTCCATGATCATTGCGAAAGAGGAAAGTAGTGGATGCCTCATTGGCATTAAGATCTCTCGAGATGCTCCATGGATCAATCACCTTTTATTTGCCGATGATCTAACCATTTTCTGTAGGGCGGACCCTAATGATGCTATTGCTGTGGTTCGGTGCTTAGACAAACTGAAATTGTGGTCAGGTCTCAATGCCAATTTTGAAAAGTCGGGTATTCACTTTAGCCGCAATGTGAATATTGAGACAATGCGAGACGTTCTGGATATTTTGGGATTCAAATAGCGCAACCACAAAGCTAACCACTTGGGTATTCACTTTTGCAAATTGAGCATTACTAAGGAATAATGCCAACAACTCCTCGACAAACTTAACAAGCAACTATCCGCATGGAAAGGTCAGAACTTATCTCAAGCGGGACAGCTCATTTTGCTGAAATCTGTTTCTCAAGCTGCTCCAAATTATTTAATGACATCAGGCCTGCTCCCATCAGCGGTGTGTAAGAAGTTAGATGCAAAATTCAGAAATTTTTGGTGGTCTAGTAATGCCAACTCCCGATAGATCCCCTTTGTGGCATGTGACAGATTATGCCAACCAAAGTCTAGAGGTGGCTTAGGCCTTCGGAGATCCTAAGATATGAACCGAGCACTTGTTGCAAAAGCTGCGTGGAAAATGGCTTCAAACCCAAATGGAGCGTTGTGGTCAAAACTGTCATATTCTAAGTACCTTAAAGGTCATGAGTTTCAGAATACTTACAAGGAATTCTATGCTTGCTCCCAACAGTGGCGTAGCATTGTCAAAGTCCGAGACTTGATTAATAAATGAGCATGTCTTAGAGTGTCAATCCATTCAGATATTCACACGTGGGAGGACCCCGCGGATCCCAACTATCCCATCGTTCATTCCCTCTTATTCCTTAATTCCTCAAAATCTGATTTTTCGTTATGCTAACGTTGGCTCTCTTATGACTGATAATCAGGCATTATGGGATGAATCGATCTTATCCTCCATTTTTGACCAATCTACCAAGGAAGCAGCCCTCAAGATTCGTATTATTCCCGCAGTGGAACCTAGGAATTTGTTTTGGATTACCTCTAGGAAAGGAGTCTTCACAACAAAATCCGCCTATCTCACGTTTCGGTTCAGAAACATCGTTGATACTTCCCATTCTTAAAGATTGTTGGTCGATACCAATTCATCCACGTTATAAATTGTTTCTTTGGCGTGTTATTTATAAAGCATTGCCAACGAAAGATCGCCTTAATGTGATGTTTTATGTTGAGAGTTGAGACTGTCCTATTTGTGGATCCTCAGCTGAATCAGTCGCTCATTTGTTTATTTTTTGTGATTTGGCTAAACAAATTTGGCTTCAATCTAAATGGAATTTTCGTCTTTCTCCTTTTCAGACTTTTGAGTTCTTGGACTGGATCAATATTCTCATCTCACCAACCTCAAAGCTGGTGCCAAAGGAAGAGTGGTTTGAATTTACCACGTTCTCGATCATTGCAATGCATCAAATCTTGGACATGAGAAATAAAATTGTCCATAACATAAAGACGTAGGATAAGGAGGACTTCTTCAACACTATTAACCGCCTAACCAATGAGCACTACCAAGTCAACAAGTATCCTTCTTCTGCAAAGAAGGATGTTGTTAGTAAATGGATCGAACCATCGCCTTGATGGGTTAAAATAAACTCGGATGCAACCTTTGATATCAATTCGAGAAAGATGGCAATGGGTTTTTTGTCTCGTAATTATAATGGTCTTTGCACTCATGCTGAAACTGAAATTGGATGGGCAACAGATGCTACTGCTGCAGAAGCAACGTCCATCCTCTTTGCAATGAAACATGCAACACGTCTCAATATCCAACTTGTTATTCTTGAATGCGACGCACAGGATGTGGTTCACCAAATCAATCTTGTTAACGAACCAATCAACTGGAGTTGTCGCGCTGAAATCTTGGAAGCACGATCCCTCAACGCTTCATTTTGTTTTTGGCAAATTTTGTACATTTCGCGCACGTCTAATTGTGATGCTCATAATGTTGCGCAATGGGGTATGACAAATAACTGGAGTGGTCGAATTTCCCCAGAAATTCTGTACGCAGAAATCCTCTAAGTTAATTGTTCTGCTTTGTTTTTTTCTTTTCTTTTCATAGACTCTGCTCTTCTCCTGTTAGTATGTGAGGAGGATTATCACGTGTTTTAACTCTTGTTAGTTATTCTTTAATATTAATGGCATTAATTATTCATAAAAAAAAAGTCCATTAGAACTCACGTGCATAATCATTATTTGGCAACAATACTTGGCTTGACTACTTTACATTGCCGAATATATATTCTAAATACTAATAGTAGATCCATCTCATTCAAGGCAACAATAAAGAACGCTAATACCATCATATTAATGAAACCTAGTTGCGAAGACATTAAATATAATGTTGATATTGTTCATACTCTTTATCAAGAGCTCTCATTTGTAACACACTCCACACATTCCAATACTATAATGGTACATCACTACAAGAAAATCGCTCATTTTCGACGGCCTCCGACGGAATCGGCCGTCGAAAATGAGCGAAACACTTTTCCGACGGCCGGTTTCCGTCGGAGCTTTTCCGACGGGCTTCACCCGTCGGAAAAGACATGTCCGTCGGCATAGTGCCGACGGAAATGATATTTTCCGACGGGTGAAACCCGTCGGAAAAGATCAAAAAAAAAATAAAAAAAAAATGCAGTCATTTTCGACGGCCAATGGCCGACGGAAATGACGGCTGCTGACGTCATTTCCGTCGGCCTAGTGCCGACGGAAAAGACGGTGGGACCAGCCCACGGTCATTTCCGTCGGCCGACGGAAATGACCGATAATCGCAAAAAAAATATTGATAAAGGAAAAGGGAAACAGAAATTATATATTTCCAATACAAATTTATCGAGATCCCTCTTCGATAAACTTTCGAGTAGTTCTAAATCTCGGCGTGGTGGCGATGATGAAACAATTTGTCTCGACGAAGTTACCCAACAAATCGATGAACCTCCGCCACAATCTCAGCATACTCTGGTTGCTACCCAACAGCACCCAACTACAACTCAGGCCCCTAGTCCTGCTCGTGAACAACCACAACGCCCCACCACTCGGAGCCAAAGAGCTGCTGCTCCCCGACTGAGGGACGACCCCGATCCATTGTTTCCGCCTGGAATAACTCCTCCACGTTTGGTTGTTCCGCATGGCATGATGGATTAACTTCCACAAGCCAACAACGAATGAACTTCATCGGGACGACAACCCTCGCCAGCATATGTTGCTTCTGAATCTGCTTCTAATAATACCAATAGGATGCCTAGGGGACGAGCGAAGGGTCGAGGTACTACAAACTCAGATGATGCGAGGTTCAAAGTTGGAGTGAACGAGAAGTTTCAATTTGACAAAAATTTATGTGAAGATACTATCGACACAGTTAAGCGATCAATTCAAGTTACGATAACAAGCATAGTGACCGAATCGGCGATTCACTACTCTCAGTTATCCGAGGCACAAAAAGAAAAATTCATAAACTGGTTCAGGGTATCTTCTTTTAACTTGTTTTAACACATTTTCCATTATTTATGTCCATTATAATTTTTGCATTCTACTTATATGTTATCATATTTTGAAGACTATATACAAATGGGATCTACCAGAAACGGATAACAGTAGAACGACATTCCATAAGGTGGCACAAGTGAAATGGAAGGATGCCATATACGAGTGCAAAAAGCTCTACAGGAAGCGAGCTAAAGACCCCCAATGGTACCAAAAGACTTGGCTACCAATCGGCTTTGAATCGACGTACTGTAATCATTGGGAGAATGAAAGGACGATTGAACTTGCAGAAAAAGCAACGGAGAATCGACTGGCCAATAAGACAAAGAGCGTCGATGGAAAGGGATCCTTAGGTACGTACCACGGTGGATCTGTGAGTACACAAAAGAGGAGCTGCGCAACGGTACGATATGTTAGGATTTCCTTGTTTGCAGAATACAATTTGTGATATTTGTGTTACTCTTTAACATTAATATTGTTTAAAAAAATTTTGTTATAGTATGGCACGGATGATGTGATACGCTTCGACGAGCAATACATGCACGACCACTTAGTAACGGATCCAGATGGAAGAATACTCTATTGGGACCCCCCACAAGCAGAAGAGTATTTTGTAAGTTATCTTAATTAAGCACGTATATGATTGTTTTGCGTATATACCTTTTTCATTTATTTACTTTGAACATTGTAGGAAAATTATATTGAAGCGCTCGAGGATAATTTTGGTCCAAACAAAGCCACATGGCCGCTTCAGTTTGACGTAAATATCGCGGCCATTGCAGATCATAATGGCACACATGGGAGGCTCAAAGGCAAAGATAGGTGCAATACCCTCGCAGATTATGGTAAGTCGCATGGTAAAAATCTTAACCGTGCTGAGGTGGTAAGAACACGTAAAGCAGTCAATGATGCTACTGTTGAGTTGCAACAAACCGTTGCGGGCTTGGAGAAAAAGATTGTCGATGTGGAGGGCCAAGTGGCGAGAGACCGGGAGGAGTGGAGGCAGGAGCGAGCTCGTGAGCGAGAGGAGAGAGAGCGGGAGCGAGCTCGCGACCGAGAGGAGAGGGATCGTTATCAATGGAACAACCCACATAGATTCAACACCAACAACTACAATTCAAGCAACTATCCTCCAAATCAGTTTCATGGAGCGCAAAGCCAACCGAACGATTATTGGCAACATAACCAGACAAAACCTCGTCAAAACTATCAGTATTGGGACCAAGAGTTTCATGGAACAAACACGTCGTGGCAAGTGCCAATCGGTCAGACGAGTCATCCAAGTACGCATGGCCAAAACAACGACCTTAATTTTGATGAGGATTTGGATTATTTTATGCGGTATGACTTTGGTGGGAATAATCATAGTATTAGTGTGGATCGTACATGTGCCTCCAGACGTACACGACAGGATAATGTATCCACCCATGTTACTCAGGACGAGGAAACGATAGCCGACCTATCAAGTTTGCCTATCGGGGAGGTCGACTTTTTGAGTAATAATGCTTTTTTGAATCTCCATACTGGAGATCAACAATATCGGCCAAGGGGTAACATAGGTAAAGGCCCCGCCACTCAGGAATGAAGATGTTATGGGTGTTAGTGTGAGTTTGTATGTTTCAATTACCATTTTAAGTGTTGTATGTTTTATGTTATTTGTGTTAGTGTGAGTTTGTACGTTTCACTTACCATTTTAAGTGTTGTATGTTTTAATTACCAGTTATGTTGTGTAGTTAAGTTTACGGGTTTTAATGTTTTTTTTCTACCGTATTTGATGCGAATTACATACTACTTGGCTTACATACTGAATATTTGAAGAAACAATTACAAAGTGGTAACAAATACATTATTGAAATCGAGTACATTGGTATCAAGTGTTATCGTCCTCGTCATGGTCCGAATAGTCGTCTTCAACCACCTCGTACACGTCATCTGCCAATTGTCCTTCGATGTTAAAGTCGTTCAAATCTGCACACAAGTTTAGTCCAGGCGACTCATCATCTTGAAAGAGTTATGCGGCTTCTTCTTCCTCTTGCATTGGTGACATATCGATTATGTTCCTTGCACGAATAGGGCAAACTGCCCACCATCCTCTCCTCCGCGCCACATGTTGTGCTGGATATGGAGTGTAGTACACTTGGAGCGCCTGATTTGCAAATATGAATGGTTCATTGGTAGTGAGAGCACACGTAGGATTGATATCAACCATTCCGTACACCGGGTGTATTGCCGTACCACGACGGGTGATATCGTACCACACACATCTGAAAAATACAATTGATTGTACCCTATCATGTCCACCGCACCAGAAAACCTCAATGATGTCATTTAATGTCCTGTAAAAATTTGTGCCATCGACCCCATCACAGCTGCCCTTGACATAAACCCACTACAATTTGTTTGTTTGCCCTCATTGAACACTTTTGTTCGAAATCTAAAACCATTCACTTTGTAACCTGCGTACCCTTTTATTAGTGTGTTTGCCCTAAGGCGAGGGCGTACAAACGTTGATCTACTTCGTACTTTCCAGAGCAAAAAGTTTCTTTAAACCATGGCACGAACTCAGTTAGCCGCTTTCTTTGAATTTGTTGTTGAGTAAGACCGCCGCAAAACAAGTCCTCAAACAACCTATCAAACAGGTAAAACGTAAATCACATCAACGTATTAAATAGATTCAAAAAGAGAGACAACTACAATATTAATTGTTATATACATACGTGAACCAACCGTCGACTTCTAGACAGTTCATCATCGTGTAAAGCTCAATTAGACTCAGCTCCTCGGAAGTAAGACGTCGTTCGTTTTTATCTGGTTTTAGACCTTTCCTTCTTCGATGGAAAATAGAAAGCTGGCCTGTAAAATCACCACATAATTCAGCCTCATTTCGACTGAGCCTGTTGTATCTCGTTTCAACACCTTTTTCGAAATAGCGCGAACACAACTGGGTGGTCTCGGACAATATATAAGAATTTGCAATGCATCCTTCAATGCGAGCTTTGTTCAACACAGATTTCTTCAACCCAAGCATTCGCCTATTAACAAACCAGTAATTCAGTAATAGTATCGGATAAATACATGACAAATAATGTTGGAAATACAAAATGGCTTACCTTTCAAATGGGTACATCCAACAATATTGAACCGGTCCACCAACTTTGGCTTCGTAGGGAAGATGTATCGCCAAGTGTTCCATAGAATCAAAAAAGCCGGGGAAATATCGTCTCTAATTTGCAAATTGTTACCACAATAGATTCCTCCAATCTTGCCATGTCCGAGGCTCTAATCTCTGTGGCGCACAATGCTCGGAAGAAGATACTAATCTCTACTAGGGCCCCCCATATCGGATCAGGCAGCAAATCACGAAATGCAATAGGTATTAACCTTTGCATAAATACGTGACAATCGTGACTCTTCATTCCAATCAACCTCAACCGTTGTCGTTGCACACAACGTTTAATATTTGAAGCATATCCATCTGGAAATCGCAAACCAACCAACCACTGACACACTAGTTTCTTCTGAGGCCTATCAAGACAATACTTGGCCTTTGGCTTGACGGTTCTACCATCAGCTCGATCGTGGACAAAAAGCTCTTCCCTAGTTGTCAACTCCGCTAAATCTCTCCTAGCTTTTACGTTGTCTTTTGTCTTACCCGGGTCGTCCATCACTGTGTTCTTAATGTTGTCGAAGAAATTCTTCTCGCAGTGCATCACGTCCAGATTGTGACGGATCAGGTTTGTACTCCAATAGGGTAATTCCCAAAAGATGCTCTTGTACGACCAATTGTGCTCTTCCCCATATCCAACTATTTTTGGTGAGTCTGGATTCGTAGACCTTGGTGGCAGTTGTTCAACAATTGCTGCCATTTGAGCACCGGTCCTCCGTTGTGGAGGGCCATCGTATTCTGTGTTTCCATTGAACATCGAACCGTCATGGCGAAATTCATGGTCATTTGGCAAGAAACAACGATGACAACCCCACCAAGTAGGTTTCCCACCGTAAGGTAACGGGAACGACTTTGTGTTCTCCATGCAATAGGGGCACAATAACTTCCCATGTGTGCTCCATTGTGACAGCATCCCGTACGCTGGAAAATCACTAATAGTCCACATTAATGCAGCCCTCAATTGGAAATTCTGACTCCTGAATCTATCGTAAGCACGAACACCTTCATGCCACAACCCCTTCAACTCGTCGATAAGGGGGCGAAGCATAACGTTAATGTTTTGTCTTGGGCTTCGCGGACCCGATATGATCAAGCTCAAGAAAATAAACTCCTCTCTCATGCAAAGATCTGGAGGAAGGTTATAAGGAGTCACGAACACGGGCCAACATGAGTATTGGGATCCGAAGTTTCCAAACGGAGTGAAACCGTCTGTGCAAAGACCTAGACGAACGTTTCGTGGCTCGGCAGCGAATTCAGGGTGTGTCCTGTCGAAATGTTTCCACGCTTCCCCTGATGCCGGGTGAATCATAACATCATTTGAAGACCTACACTTTAAGTGCCACGACATGTGCTCAGCAGTTGTTGGAGTCATGAACAGTCGTTTAAGCTGTGGGGCCAACGGGAAGTACCATAATTTTTTCTTTGCCACATGCTTTTTTCTTCCTACAGTTTCATACCTATTTTCCCCACATTCAGGACACACTCTGTAATCGGCAGATGCAAATTCCCCGTAGAACAAGAAACAATTGTTATCACAAACATCGATTGTTTCGTATCCTAACCCCAAACCCTTCATTAACTTCTCGGCAGCATTCAGATCTGCGGGCAAACAATGGCTATCTTCTGGCCCCAAACACTCGCGTGATAATTTGTAAAACTTTGCACACTCAGCTCTGCTAGAGTTATACTCTAGCTTGGTAGTAAAAAACTCAGACACCCACTCCAAAACAGACATGTTTTTCGGGTCGCGTAACTTAATCTCGGACCATTTCACCAATTCCAAAAAATTGCTTTGCATCGGCGTTAGGCTCGTCGCACTCGACATTTTGAAATTGGCATCGGAAAGTATCATCTAATAAAGCTCCAAAAGAATTGTCGTGTTGAACATCTATCGGATCATTTCTAACTGTGTGACTTGACGACGCACCTAGGAGGCTATTATACTCGTTGTAATTTTCCCCGTGAAACACCCATACACGATACCCCTCTACAAAACCCCAGCGATGCAGGTGAGCAGCTACTTCGTTAGCTTTCAAATATTTTCTATTGGTGCATTTTCTACAAGGACATTTTAGATTTCGACTATCGTCTAGATAACGTTCTTGAGATAACGCAAACTGCAAAAACTTGAATACACCTTCGGCAAATCTTTCTTTCACTCGACCCTTCTCGGCCAAACGATCGTACATCCAATTTCTATCTTCATTTGAATACATTATTATCTATAAAATTAAGTTTTTACAGTTATTAATACGACAAAATTGCACTTCGAGTCTACAATTAAAAGAGATTGTAAGTATATATATAATTAAAAGTGCGTATGTACCTCTTGTAGAAAACAATTAATCCATCGGACACAACGCTGTAAAGAATCTCTAACACCCGCCTCGTTGCTATTCTTCAATTTGCAAACAAAAATAACTTAAGATAATTATATTAACATATATATATAGCGTACATGTATAATAATAATACGTAAAATCATAATAAAATGCGAATACGAACCTTAATTTTTGAAAGGAGAAGATTGTGATTTGAATTTATAAACCTCTCTCGGACTATATTTATAGGCAAAAAGTCTCGGAAAAGACCCTTTTCCGACGACACGGTGCCCTCGGAAAAGACCTTTTCCGACGGCATGGTGCCGTCGGAAATGAGCGTATCCGGAATCTTTTTGACGCGGATCGCTGACATGGCACCCTTCTCCCTCCAAAATCTATAAATACCCCCAAATTTTACACCTAAAATTCATTCATTCATACCCAAACACTCAAATTATATCTCTCTAACTACATTTCTTCTCTCAATTCTTTCTTCAATTATTTTTCTTACTTATATTTTCTTTATATATATTTTGTTTTCTTACACATATCGTATATTATTCTTAATACTTTCATAATAAACTATTTTTATTAATCTATATATATTACTAATTAGTTTATATTTATTTTTTTCGTACCAAATAATTCATTTTTTTTATAATTTATATATATTATTAATGTTTATATATATATATATATATATATGTTTTAATTATAGCTTTTTCCGAAAATTCGGACAAAATTTGAGATGATAATTAACAAAAAATCGTTTTTCCCGTAATGTTTTTTAATATATATGATTATTATTTTCGACGGCAATGAGCCGTCGGAAATAATTTTTAATAATATTTAAATATCATTTCCGACGGCATAGTGCCGTCGGAAAAGATATTTTAATAATATTTAAATATTATTTTCGATGGTACTATGCCGTCGGAAATCATATTTTAATAATATTTTTAAAAATTATTAAATATGTATTTTAAAATAATATTTTTTAAATAATATTTTAATATGTATTTTTATAAAAATACGTATGAAATAATACGTATTTGTTTAAAAAATACGGTACAAAAATGGTTTTCTTTAATTAAAATTATTTTTCCGACGGTTTTAAAAAGTTATTTCTGACGGCATAGTGCCATCGGAAAAGACTATTTCTGACGGCATAGAACCGTCGGAAATAGTCTTTTCTAACGGCACTATGCCGTCAGAAATGAGGTCATTTCCGACGGCATGGTGCCGTCGGAAAAGAGGTCTTTTCCGACGGTTCTATGCCGTCGGAAATGCCTTCCAGCTTTTCCGACGGCCCGCTTCCGTCGGAAAAGACTTTTTTCGACGGCACTGTGCCGTCGGAAAAAGCTTTTCCTACGGAAGCTTTACCGTCGATCATTTCCGACGGATTAAATCGTCGGAAAAGACCATTTCCGACGGGAAATAGGCCTTTTCCGACGGGTTTTGGGCCGTCGGAAATGCCCGTTTCTCTTGTAGTGCATTATAATACAATTTCAGTCATTTTATTCTTTATATTGTATTTACGCCAAAATTGCCCCTCGTAAGTCGTAGCTACACTTAAAAGGAAGTTTTCATATGAGGTACGTATTTTGTAATATAAATAATATAAGGGTCTTTTTGCAATAAACTCATTGTATTGACCTGCAAGTATTTGACCTGGTGGCTGGCCGTTGTAACAGAGAGTTATTAATCCATTAAAAAAGAAAAAAGAAGACAGATAATCATTATGCCCATTACCCCAAATAGCGCAATGAATTATATACTGATAGCTACATAATTAATTTGACTTCACATGCATCTATACAGTCCTCAAAATAGAAAATATCTATGAAATCTCTTTGGTCAACCAAAAATAATACATTCTAGATTTCTAGTTCATTTCCGTGCACTCTATTATTAAGTATACTTGTATTATAAATTATAATAACAAGGTAGCTGCAAGTACATCAAATTGTTCATATATAGCAAAAATCTTGGTCCTTTAATTTTGATTTACCTTTTCCTTAGCCATTACTTTTAGTAGCATTGAATTATGATATTTCCCAACAACTAATATATCTCGTGACACATGCATATATGAAAACTAACACATCCACAATATTGTTCATAAATTCTTGTCCGAATATGACATAAGACGTCTACAATATTGTTCATAAATTCTTGTCCGAATATGACATATGTTATGTCATATTTTGTACTTACTATAGTGGTGTTTGCAAACTCTAGTGTAAAAGTAGAAGTTTACAATTTTAAGTTAAGTAAAAAATACTCCACACCAGCTTTAAGATTGTGGGGGCGGCTTAAAAAAAATAATTTATAACCCGAAAAAACTAAATTTGCAAACACCCAAAAATTACTTCTTCACATAAAAAGCTGATTATAGTTTTTTTTAATAGTTTGCAAACACCACCTAAATCACTTATTAGAAGCAAAAGAAACTATAAATTACACAGTGATGATATTTTGGTTATTTTATTGTTACTGCAGTTACCGATCAAATTTGTTAATAATTCTTCTAAAGCATCAAAATAATTCGATTTTAAACTATGTCAAAACGACATACATATACGACATTGGAGAAAATTGTAAACTTGACCGCATGCGGTTTACACGAGTAATCTACAATTTCAGAAGGGACCAATGTTAATTTGACCGCATTAATGTAACGTACCAACAATAATACACACGCTCATTTATTGCATGTGTGTTGGTTGAGTACTCTTGTGCCAATTGGCCAAATAGGGTTGCAAAAAGTCAATTACATTTACGTACAACATAACTACCTTCGATCCTTTGTTTTGTTTTTGAATTTTGATTTAGAATTGAAAAACTAACCTAAGCCTTTGGGTAGGTCTAGATATGATTTGAAGGGCTAGAAAAAAGCAAGGACTATTACAAATATAGTTGATAGAATATGCTTTGTAGCCATTGTTGAAAATTATGTACAAATACTATTTTATAATAATAGTAGTTGTTATAAATAATATAAGATATTGAAAATTCTTGCCTATATAAAGAGCCATCAAGATGAAGAGAAAAACACTCATTCACAAGTAATATACTCCTTATTTGCTCTTCTTTTTCTGAGTCTTTTAATATATTGTTATAATTTCCAAATAGTTTTAGTTATTCTATAACACGTTATCAGCACGATAGTGCTCGATCCGGAAGAATTTAATTCATTCGTTAGAGAAAACGTTCAACGTTAAAAGGTACGAAATTTTTATATTTACTTGTTCATCTATTTACATTATTATAGACAATGCGGATTACCGCCAATCTATAATTTTATGATGAGATGAATATGTGTTTATAATTTTGTTGTTAAAGTTTAATATTTACGTGTTCATCTATCTACATTATTATAGACAAGGCGGACTACCGTCTCTCTATAATTTACTCTTTATATTTTACTGTCATCTAACTCTAAAACTAAAGCTAATTTTAACTTTCGTTGATGCTTGAGTTAACCCCAAGCTAGAAACGACTACTGACAATTTATTATTGCTTATTTTATTCTATAAGCCCATGAAAGTTTTTACATAGTAATGTGGCGGAAATTATTTACGCACATAATTCATTGCACTTATTTTGCTTTTTTACATTATTCCATAAGCCCATGAAAGTTTTTACATAGTAATATGATGAAAATTATTTACGCACTTAATTCATTGCACTTATTTTACTTGTTTACATTATTCCTTAAGCCCATGAAAGTTTTTACATAGTAATGTGGCGAAGAATATATATGTATTTACTTATCGTAATATTATTCCATATGCCTGTTAAAATATCATTAAAGCGGCGGAAATTATTTTACATGTTACTACAATTAATTTTTGTTGCTAAATTATTAAAGCGTTCATAAAACATGCCAAAATAAAAAAAAAATGTTTTTCTAACGGCTATAAACGGCTACTTACAGATATTTTTCCTCTATAAACACACTAATTTCATAACACAAACTCCACACAAATCTTCACCTTATTTCTCTCATCTTGCAAAATGATCTCTACGACAACAGCGATCTTGATTCTCATTTACCTTTCAATTTTTATTTTTATGCTAGTAGATGAAGACACTCCTATGTTTGTGCCTATGATATTCCTCCATTTTATCATAATAATGTTCGAGTTCAAGATTTGGCTAGAGATGAGATAATTGCATTGTATTATTGTAATAATTGTGCTTCTATGATTATGTGTTAAATAAAATATTTTGACCCTAATTATATTTTCTTGGTTATGTACTTAGCTAGCAAAATGTCTAACCTCACGAGTGCAGTTAGTTGTATACTCAATATCACTAGCAAGAATTATGGACAATGTAAATCAAATACAAAATTGTACCTCAGATCAAAGAGTATCGTTGAAACTCTTGCTGCAGTAAATACAAATATGGATCCAAAAAAATGTGAGGCTCTGATCTATATGAGAAAACACTTTCTACTTTCCATGTGTTCATGATAAATGTCCAACAATAATACAGATTGCTGAATATTTCAAAATATCACGACTTGCAACAAAGGTTGTTAATGGCAGAAAGTTACAATAACTTATTGATGAAAAATCATCAATCTCGTCCTCCTGGAGCCCATGCATTACCTGAGGAAAATGCCATTAATTTTTCAAATTCCTATGGACGAGGTAACAATGATAATGTCAATCGTGGTCGTGGACGTGGTGGAGGTAGTTATCACAACCCTTCGACCAGTGATACGGTCCATAACAATAACCATCATAATAAAAGAAAAATGCTCATAATAAATCTGAAGGTTACTGTTTTAACTGCGGAATGAAAGAACACTGGGCCAATACGTGTTGTACACCTGAGCATTTTTGTAAGTTGTACCAAGAGAGTAAAGGCAAAGAAAAGGAAATGAACCTTGTTGAACAAATGCCTAATAATCCCACATATATAGCATCATCTAATTTCACGGATGATCATGATGTTACTATGGCTTGATATGAGCTATGTGATTCGTGTCTGCGTGATTTATGGTTTGATTTACATTATGTGATTCCTTGTTGTCTAATTTTTGAATTGATATGTATTTGCGATTTTCGCTTGTAATGTGCTATGTTCCATTAAGTGTGTTTCCTTATGTATCTTAATGAAACTATTTCCCTTTTCTCAAATATATGCTTCATTTATTGTTATATCATTCTACTTGTTTGACATGAAGCCAGTATGGAGCATACCGGTGATTTTTGCATCTCTGATAGCGGTACAACTCACACAATTCTCACAAGTAAGAAATATTTTACATACGATATTAGGTCCTACTGACCTGATTGTAGGATTTGGTAAAGCTAGTTTTGTTTTACCAAATGGAACGCTATTTATCATCATCGATGCCTTATTTGCCCCAAAATCCAGAAGAAATTTATTGATTTTTAATGATATATCGTCATGGATATGGTACCATCTTAAAGACTGAGAGTAAAACTAAATATGTATATATCAGGAAAGCACCATATAGTTGAAAAACTACCAAAACTCTCACCGGGATTGCATTATACATATATTAATGCTATCGAGTCAAATATGGTATTCAATGAAAATCCTGAATTGTTAACTTTATGGCATGATCGGCTAGGTCATCCTGGTTCAACAATGATTCGAAAAATAATTGAAACTACACATGAACATTCATTAAAAGGATCCAAACTCAATCTGAGCAACAATAGTCCATGTGAAGCATGTTCTCTTGGAAAACTAATTATAAAGCATTCACCAGTTAAAATTAAAGACAAAATTACCCACATTTCTTGAAAGAATTCAAGGTGATATATGTGGACCTATTCATCCATCATGTAGACCATTTCAATATTTTATGGTATTAATTGATGCCTCAAGTCGATGGTTACATGTCTGTCTATTGTCTACTCGCAATATGGGCATTTGCGAGATTTTTGGCTCAAATCATTAAAATAAGAGCTCAATTTCCTGACTATACGATCAAGAAAGTCAGACTTGACAATGATGGTAAATTCACATCTCAAGCTTTCAATGATTATTGTATATCAACTGGAATTACGGTTGAACATAGTGTTGCACATGTACATACTCAACATGGTTTAGCTGAATCATTAATTAAACGTCTTCAATTAATTGCCAGACCATTGTTGATGAAAGCTAAATTGCCAAGTTCTCTATGGGGTCATGCTATTTTACATGCTGCATCACTAATTCGCATTAGACCAAGCTCGTATCGTGAATACTCCCCATTACAACTTGCTTTTGGTCATGAACCTAATATTTCCCATATAAAGATTTTTGGTTGTGCGATTTATGTTCCAATTACACCAGCAAAGCGAACAAAAATGGGACCATAAAGGATGTTGGGAATATATTTTGGATTTGACTCACCATCAATAATCAGATATCTTGAGCCTCTAATAGGTGATGTCTTTACGGCTCGTTTTGCCGATTGCCATTTTAATAAGGCAAATTTTCCAACCTTAGGGGGAGAAAAGAAGCAGTTGGAAAAGGATATATCATGGTATAATCCATCTTTGACAAGCTTTGATATGCTAACAAAGCAATGTGATTTGGAAGTAAAGAAAAGTTTGCATTTACAAGCTATTGCAAATCAATTAGCCGATGCATTTACTGACATAAGCAGGGTAACAAAATCACATATACCAGCTGCAAATGCTCCTGCTCATATTGTAATTCCAAAAGAAACATCAAAGGTTGACATCTTTGATATAAATAAGAAACGTGAGCGTCCTGCTGGCTCAAAGGACAAAAATCTTCGAAAAAGAAAAAGAGCATCAAAACCTGATGTTCCAATTATTGAAGAATCTATGCCTAATGAGTCGCAAAATGTGACATATGAGATACCTCAAAAAGTTATCCAATCAGTTCCTATAAATAAAAAGAACGTTGAAATGTCTATAAATTATATCAATATAGGAATGGTATTGGATCGAAATGAGATGGAAAATATGGATGAAATATTTTCATATTTAGTCGCTTATGAAATTGTGAATGAAAATGATGATCATGAACCCAAATCTGTAATTGAATGCCAAAATATGAATGATTGGGATAACTGGAAAGATGCTATGCAAGCTGAATTAGATTCTCTTAATAAGCGAAAGGTATTTGGACCCATTGTTCTCACACCAAAAAGTGTGAAACCCGTAGGGTTCAAATGGGTCTTCGTTCGCGAACGAAATAAGAAAAATGAAATTGTAAGGTATAAAGATCGCCTTGTCGCACAAGATTTTTCTCAAAGACCTGGAATCGATTATGAAGAAACGTATTCTCCTGTAATGGATACGATTATGAAATTGTCGGATCGTGGATTGACACAACAACTTTGAGAGTTAAGCTGACGTTGCCTTAACTCAATTGTGATCTTCTTGAATATTGTAACATGCAGCGGAATTAAAAACACAAAAAAGATGTAATTTTAAGAAGTTTTTAATATTATTAAAAACTTCTGAGCCTTAGGCCAAATAACCAATAAATGTTTTAACAAAATGTTCCTCACAACAATTCACTCACGCTCTTTGTTGATCGGACTCAACGAAGCAGACAAGTACGAACTACTTAACTTCTATGAACTAGATGTAAATAGTTGATACAAAAACTTTGCAAAAGCAAGATGAAGACAATACAATGTATGATTAATCTCTCAGATTATTTTGCATTATTGTCTTATCTTTGTCTTGATGAACTTCCCATCTTTTATAGATTTCTTGAAACTTGCACGCCAAGATGTGTTGTTCACGGTTTTGGTAACTCTTGAGTTTTCCTTGTTGAATTTTGGATTCTTTGTGAACTCGATATCTTTCTTGAATATGTGTTTCCTTTATTACCGATCTAGCAAGGTAACACATCTTCTTCAAATTGGAGTAATCCTGGAAAAAATCTAAGTTGTAGAGAACCGCCAATTTGTTTCCTTATTTGCAAATCGTGTTGAGTTGACTATTCAACTTAACTTGAATTATGGAAACTTCAAGTAAGGAATCATCCATAGCTCTTCTTTATGATTAAGATACCTTCCTGGACATAAACATAAACAACTAAAACCGTGGAACTTGATTAATAAGTGAATAAATGCAAAACTTAAATTTGGCAATTAAAGAACAGTTTTCGTACAAGCTCTCTGGTTTCAATGTTATCCTCAATGTTGTCCCAACATCGCATCACATTGATTCCAGAAAACCCTGCACTTTCAGTCTCCCCCTTTTTGCCTTTCTTCACAAAACCAATACATGTTCCAATCAAGTCTTATATCCTGAAAGTTAGAATCAACAAGAAACAAATTAAACTACTAAACTGCTCCCCCTCAATGCAAGCTAACATATTCAAAGTTAAACTGTCAAAGACAAGTATTAGGGTCATCACTACATCAAAAGATGTTCAGACCCCAACATTCATCAATGTTGCCTCAACATTGAAACCAGTGAGCTTCATGCATACAAGGTTAACCAGAACAGCAGTTCGAAATGTGGTTTCATAAGCAATAGCAGTTAGAGCAGTTCAAACAGTAGTCATACTTAGAGTTATAGGCCATAGCTAGATATCAAGGAAATGTCCCTGGATCAAAATAAACCAAATAGAGATAATGTACCAGCAACACAAACATAACAGCCGTACATAGGAACAAAACATAAACTAGAAAACCAAATTTAAAATTTGGAACTACAATCCCCCTTTTTGTGAAGAAGGGAGTTTCTCCAAATTTTTCACCATGTCCTCTAGCTCTTTGAGATGCTCCTTCCTTTCTCAATCTCCCTCTAAGTATCAGCAATTTGCCCTATGTACCAATTCAACAGATGATCCACAAAATTTGAGGTTATGACCATGCAATCTTCCTCTTTGGACATAGGCACTGAAGGTCCAACAAACTCCTGAGCCTTCTTCTTCTCTGTTCTTGGTCTCACCACTCGTTTTAGGTTCCAAGGAAGGTCTCTCACTCTTGATCCAGAGAAGTAGCTTGGGAGAATTGTCAGTTCAGTATCATTCTTCCTCCAGCCCACAGTGACACTTGTCTTCAATCCTTGCTTGCTAAGGATTCTGCAGACGAGTGAGGGAAAAGGCAGCATGCCATTCTTCCTTCCAGCAACTTTAGACATTGACTTCAAAATCCTCTCCCCCATATTCAAAGCTGGCCTATTTTTTATTTTGTACATTAAGAGTGTTGATTCCTTAGTCAGTACAGTGACATTTTTGCTTGGCAGCAAGTTGACGCATGCTATCTTATGCAAGACAGCACTAAGGGAAGTGAGTTTTGTGGTTGGCAGAGCATCTCTCCAAATTTTGACCAACCCTCCTGTTAAGTCTTCAATCACATCATCATAGTAGGGGTCCTCTGATTCTTCAGTAAGTGGGAATCCATAGATCTTGTTGATGGTGTAGGGTTCAATGTTAAAGACTCTCCTCCTCACCCAAGCTTTTCCATATTTTGGAGATCTGTAGTCCCCGATCCACTCGGAGAGATTCAGGTGGAATTCCATGACAATCTCAGGAGCAAAGTCATGCAAATCCATCACAGATTGATGCATCCCTCTTGCCTCAAGGAAGTCCATCACCTTGTGTTCTTTGAAGCTGGCCATCTCTACAGCTCTTTCAGTGTGGATTTCCCTTCTCTTGAAAGAGTCCCACTTCTTCTCCAAATCTTTGGTAAGATAATAGGGAGAAAAGTAGTCCTCCTCATCTTCAGGGTAGATCACATACAGCCCATCAGAGTATTCTTCTGTCCATGATGTTGCCTTAACATCAGCAGCAACATCTTGTTGAGTCTATGACAGGAAAATTTGAGATGAGCATGATTGGTGAGCTTAACTACTTTATGGGACTACAAGTAAAGCAGGTGGAGAATGGTATCTTCCTGGACCAGGAGAAGTATGCAAGGAATCTGGTGAAGAGATTTGAGCTACAAGAGTCCAAGCCTTGCAAAACTCCTATGTCCTCTTCAGTGAAGATAACAAAAGATGGCACTGGCAGCAATGTTGACCCAACGTTATACAGATCCATGATTGGTAGTTTGCTACATCTCTCTGCCTCTAGACCTGACATCATGTTTTCAGTATGTGTTTGTGCTAGGTACCAAGCTGAGCCAGGACAATCTCACCTGGTTGCTGTGAAGATGATTCTTAGATATATCTCTGGAACTTCACCTTTAGGCATTTGGTATTCTTATGACACTAACACAAACTTGGTTGGTTTCAGTGACTCTGACTGGGCAGGTGATGTGGATGACAGGAAATCCACAAGTGGAGGGTGTTTTTATTTGGAGAATAATTTGGTCTCCTGGTATAGCAAAAAGCAGAACTGTGTTTCATTATCAACGGCTAAATCAGAATATGTAGCTGCTGGCAGTTGTGTTACCCAACTTGTGTGGCTCAAACACATGCTTTCAGATTATGGGCTAGATAATGATACACTTCTCATGTTCTCTGACAATCTAAGTGCCATAAGTATCTCAATGAATCCTGTCCAACATTCTAGAACCAAGCATATAGACATAAGGCATCATTTCCTGAGAGATATGGTAGAGGACAAAGTGATCAACATTGAACATATTGAGACAACAAATCAGCTTGCTGACATGTTTACAAAACCTTTAGATAGTGAGAGATTCTTCAGCTTGAGGAAATCTCTTGGCGTGTGCAATATGTGAGAATGTTGAGGAAACCAGTGTTGACATAACACACTATCTAGCATTGGTATATTAGTTGTGGTGTAGTAGGTATTATGTTGTTTTCTTTTGTTGAATTTATTTCCTTGTGAGTATCATATAATCTTTATTTTATCAGATATGGTTTGTGTGGTTGAACTCTTTGATTAACAACTCTTTATCGTTATCAGTTTCACATCTTTTTTTGAAAATGTACTAATATTCTTCTGGTTGTCTGAAGGTTGTGATAGCCTAACATATGAAGAAGCTAGGGTACACAAATTTCACTACTTTGATGTCTATTCAGTTGTGTCTTATTCATATGGAAGGTGTATAGGACATGTGGAGAAGCTGGGGTACATCATGTTGACAGTTTCAGTGTTACTGAGTTGTGCTTATTTACATGTTTCTGTTTGTTTGGCCAAAGAACACATGAGGGTGATCCTTTCTACTAGGGTGTTTGAGGTTTAGATTTCTCACATTTAGTAGCACTGATCACTTGGTGATTCTCTTGCATGCAGGATGGTAAACAAGTGTGCATAAGGAATTGTGGTGTTGGGGTGCATGATAAATGAATTGCCAACATTCAAGGCCTTTGTACTTGCCTAACTTGCTGTTGTTAATGTTGTTACTGGGGTGTGTGGAGTTCAAGATGCCCTCATTCAGTAGTAACATTAGCTTTGTATTTAGCAACCTTCAGCTTTTGGTTCAGATGAGTTATGAAAATAATAAAGATTATAAAAAGATGTGTGCTGTACTGGTTTGAGGAGTTTTTCATATGTGTTTACCATCTGCCTATTTGACATTACATTGTTGCATTCATGTAGAACTGCATTGTTTTTTTTTTCATTCTTGTTATTCAGTTGTGTCGGTTTAGGCTTAGGGGGAGTATAATTCATGTGTTGAGGCATACAATTTGTATGACATACTGTAGGTGACACACTTTTCTGTGACTTTCTATGCTGTGGAAGTGAATTTTTCCTTGAATTCATAACTGCTTATCTCTGTGTGTTTCTTGTTATCTATGTTGCTTACTCATGATTTTGGTCTGAACATTATGTCTGAGGTACTCACTTGCTATATTGGTTAAGTTTCAGATGTATGTTTGGATGTATCTCAAGCTCTCACATGAATTTGCCTTGGTGAAGCTTGTACCTCCACCTTTTGGTTTGAATGTTATTGAATGTTATCCCAACATTGTGTACTGCCGCAGAACAACATTGAAAACAGGAACTTATAAGTTTTCAAATTTTTGAAAACCGCTCTGGTTACCTGTTACTCAAACATTGATGCGTGTGCTCGGGAAAACATAAGTGGGAAGTTTTTATTTGGTAACTACCCACTAACATTCACTCTCTCTCCACTATTCACGGTTATATTAGGAATCAAAACCCTAATTTCCTTATTTGTGCTTACAATTTCCTATTTGTGCGAACAATTCCTGCAATTTTACTCTTCACTCTCAAAATTCTCTCAATTTTCTCTGCAAATTCTCTCAAATCTCTCACTGACAATGGCAAGCAAGTCGCCCATGCATACTCTTGCAGATGTTGCTCTGAGCAGTGAACCCACAGCTGCGCGCACCCGCTCTCACATGCGAGGTGCTGCTGCAAAAACCGAGGATGCTCGAGTTGCTGCTAAAAGGAAGGCGATCCCCTACGTGCGACGAGGAAATAAGTCTAAACAGGGAGAATCAACTTCTAATGTTGAGCCAACTGCTGAGTCAACCACTCCAATCATTGATGAGCCTGAAATTGAGGTAAACATGGCTGAACCCAACCCTGAAAGTAATGTTGATATAACTGTTGAGGGGGAGGTTGGTGAATCTATGGATAAATCTGTTGATAAATCGGTGAGGAAGTGGATTAGGGCTGAAAAGAATAAGAGCAAGGGTACTAGGGAGAAGTTGAGAACTATGTCTGAGACTGCTAAGGAACGTGCTGAGGCTAAGAAAAGGCAAAATGAGAGGTTAGCTAGGAGGAAGGTGCTGAAGCCGAGGAAAAGGCTGAGGAAGGGAGGAAATCTGCTGTTGCTGAGAGGAAGAGGAATGGGAAGCAAGTTATGGAAGAGGAAATATAGGTGGTGGATGTTGAGGATGAAGTGGAAGAGGAGGAGAAAGTCTTATATCCTGAAAGTTAGAATCAACAAGAAACAAATTAAACTACTAAACTGCTCCCCCTCAATGCAAGCTAACATATTCAAAGTTAAACTGTCAAAGACAAGTATTAGGGTTATCACTACATCAAAAGATGTTCAGACCCCAACATTCATCAATGTTGCCTCAACATTGAAACCAGTGAGCTTCATGCATACAAGGTTAACCAGAACAGCAGTTCGAAATGTGGTTTCATAAGCAATAGCAGTTAGAGCAGTTCAAACAGTAGTCATACTTAGAGTTATAGGCCATAGCTAGATATCAAGGAAATGTCCCTTGATCAAAATAAACCAAATAGAGATAATGTACCAGCAACACAAACATAACAGCAGTACATAGCAACAAAACATAAACTAGAAAACCAAATTTAAAATTTGGAACTACTATCCCCCTTTTTGTGAAGAAGGGAGTTTCTCCAAAATTTTCACCATGTCCTCTAGCTCTTTGAGATGCTCCTTCATTTCCTCAATCTCCCTCTGAGTATCAGCAATTTTCCCTCTGTACCAATTCAACAGATGATCCACAAAATTTGAGGTTATGACCATGCAATCTTCCTATTTCGACATAGGCACTGAAGTTCCAGCAAACTCCTGAGCCTTCTTCTTCTCTGTTCTTGGTCTCACCACTCGTTTTAGGTTCCAAGGAAGGTCTCTCACTCTTGATCCAGACAAGTAGCTTGGGAGAATTGTCAGTTCAGTATCATTCTTCCTCCAGCCCACAGTGACACTTGTCTTCAATCCTTGCTTGCTAAGGATTCTGCAGATGACTGAGGGAAAAGGCAGCATGCCATTCTTCCTTCCAGCAACTTTAGACATTGACTTCAACATCCTCTCCCCCATATTCAAAGCTGGCCTATTTTTTATTTTGTACGTTAAGAGTGCTGATTCCTTAGTCAGTACAGTGACATTTTTGCTTGGCAGCAAGTTGACGCATGCTATCTTATGCAAGACAGCACTAAGGGAAGTGAGTTTTGTGGTTGGCAGAGCATCTCTCCAAATTTTGACCAACCCTCCTTTCAAGTCTACAATCACATCATCATAGTAGAGGTCCTCTGATTCTTCAGTAAGTGGGAATCCATAGATCTTGTTGATGGTGCAGGGTTCAATGTTAAAGACTTTCCCCCTCACCCAAGCTTTTCCATATTTTGGAGATATGTAGTCCCCGATCCACTTGGAGAGATTCAGGTAGAATTCCATGACAATCTCAGGAGCAAAGTCATGCAAATCCATCACAGATTGATGCATCCCTCTTGCCTCAAGGAAGTCCATCACCTTATGTTCTTTGAAGCTGGCCATCTCTACAGCTCTTTCAGTGTGAATTTCCCTTCTCTTGAAAGAGTCCCACTTCTTCTCCAAATCTTTGGTAAGATAATAGGGAGAAAAGTAGCCCTCCTCATCTTCAGGGTAGATCACATACAACCCATCAGAGTATTCTTCTGTCCATGATGTTGCCTTAACATCAGCAGCAACATCTTGCTCTTCATAAGTCTTCAGAAATCAGTTAGCTTCTCATACCAAGCTCTAGGAGCCTGTTTTAACCCATACAAAGACTTCTCAAGTTTGTACACATGGTCAGGATGTTTAGCATCATCAAAGCCTTTAGGTTGTTCTGCATAAACCTCTTCGTCAATTAAACCATTCAAAAAGGCACCTTTAACATCCATTTGGTAAAGTTTAATCCTAAGACAGCAAACAATAGCAAGAAGTAATCTAATTGATTCTATCATAGGTACTGGAGCAAAAGTCTCATCAAAATCTATACCTTCTACCTGAGTATAACCTTGTGCAACCAACCTAGCTTTATTACTTATAATTACACCATTCTCATCAGTTTTATTTTTGAAAATCCATTTCGTACCTATTACATTCACATGTGGTAGCCTAGGCACTAGATTCCAAACTCTGTTTTTGGTGAATTATAAGAGTTCCTCTTACATGGCATTAATCCAGTAACTATCCTTAAGAGCTTCAGTTACATTCTTAGGTTCAGTGGAGGACACAAAACAAGATGTATTTTCAATAGTACATGAAGAAGACATACAAACACACAACTTAACCATATCCTTGTAATTAACCCTTTCTTTGTTGCGTGTTCTAACTCTTTCAGTAATTTGTCCAATTACTTGAGTGGCTGGATGATCTCTTTGTATCCTAGTAGAAGGATCTCTTCTGGATTCAGGAACTATTTCATCTTCAGAATCTGACAGCACATATGTTGGCCTAACATTGGGGGTCTCTGGTGTTAAGTCAACATTAGTTCCAGTTTACAGTTCAGCATCTCCAGCTTCTGTGTTCAATGTTGGGTCCAATGTTGGAGCAACATCTAAAACAGTGACTTCTTCAGTACCTGCAGAAATAGTTAAATCATCAAAAATGACATTCACTGATTCTTGTACAGTATGCAATCTTGGATTGTAGACCCTAAAAGCAGCACTATTAGGAGAATATCCAACCAATATACACTTTTAACTTTTGGGATCAAATTTGCTCAAATAGTCTCTATCTTTTAGCAAATAGCAGTTAATACAAAATTCATGAAAGTGTGCTACTGTTGGTTTTGAACCCTTCAAGATTTCATAAGGTGTCATAGTTGTACCAGGTCTAAGATAAACTCTATTACTAATATGAAATGCAGTATTCAAAGCTTCAGCCCAGAGTTTCTTAGATAGGTTTCTAGAATTCAACATTACTCTATCCATCTCTTGAAGTGTTATATTCTTCCTCTCAACAATCCCATTTTGCTGAGGTGTCTTAGGTGCAGAGAACTCATGGAAAATGCCTTTAGTTTCACAAAAATTAGCAAAGCTTACATTTTCAAACTCTTTTCCATGGTCAGACCTAATTCTTCCTACAGAAGTGCCATACAGATTTTTAATACTAGCATGCAAAATCTTGAATGTGTTGAATGCCTCTGATTTTTCTTTCAAAAACTTAATCCAGGTATATCTTGAAAAATTATCAATAATAACAAAAGCATACTTCTTACCATTAAGGCTACCAACCTCAATAGGACCCATGAGATCCATATGTAGCAATTCAAAGCACTTATTAGTTCTAGGGTTAGTACTCTGTACCTGAAGTGGTGGATGAACAACTTTTGTTTGTTTACCTTTCAGGCAGTCTTTACAAACAATTTTACCTAGGCTAGTCAACTTAGGCAGTCCTCTCACATCCTCTAACTTCTGTAGTTTCTCCAGATTTCTATAGTGCACATGTCATAACTTCTTGTGCCACATGAAAAATTCATCAACCTTGGCATGGTAGCATTCAGCTTCATCTTGAGCAAGATAGCAGTTGTCATTTGATCGTGTACCTGTTTTGACATGGACATTGTCACTATTAAACACGTCACATGAACTTTTATCAAAAGTAACTAGCAAGTTATCATCACAAAGTTGACTTATGCTAATTAAATTTGTTTTTAATCCTTCAACCAACAACACATCCTTTAGTGGTGGAAATCCTTCAATATCCAATACTTTTTTTCCAATGATTTTCCCTTTAGTGCCTCCTCCATAGGTAACTGTTCCAACAGTTAAAGGAATTACATCTTTCAGGTTGTCAATGTTTCCAGTCATGTGTCTTGAACATCCACTGTCAAAATACCACTTACCTGCAAGGTTAGAGTAAACAACAAAGACAACATGGCAAACAATTTTAACCTTAGGAGTTTTTATCTTTTCAAATCCAGGTTCTACTTTTATGTCATTAAACTTTGTTACCTAATGTTGGGATAACATTCAGATCAGAGGTTCTCCTAACATTGGTACTGCTATTAATTCTTGTTTTCTTCTCAATCACACTTCTGAATTTTTTTGCAATAAGGCTTAATGTGACCAGGTTGAAAACAGTATTAACAGATAAAAGTAGGCTTTTTCACAGTGTTTACAGGAATTTCACTACTCACACTACTATTTTCCTTGATAAAACCAGCTTTTAAATAGGAAGAATCAACATCTTCAGAGGAAGGTTTCTCAACATAGCCCAAACCACTTTTACCTTGATTTCCCATACTCAGCACTTCATCAAGCAGAGATGTAGAAGAGTTCCATTTTCAATGGTATGTTCAGCTTTATCTAATTTTACCTTTACCTCTTTCAGCTCAGCCTCAGTTTTGTCAAGGTCTTTCTCATACAGTTTCAGTATCTCCTTCATGCACCCAATCTCTTCCTTCAAGCTTTTGTTGCTCTTGATGAGTTTGTGACTCTCAAGCAGCAGTTTGTGGTAGATAGACTTCAAGTCTTCAATTATTTCCTCCTGGGACATTTCACCTTCAAAGAAATATTCTTCATCTAGATCCATTGAACCATGAAAACAATCAAAGTTATTGTTAATGGGTTTGGAATTATTCCCTATTTAACAGAAGATATTTATATTGGGTTGGAACGCCCTGTCTGTGATTCAGAAACAATCATAGATGGAAATTACTTGAAAATAACAAGAAATACAAGAATATTCCCTTCCTTTATTCACTGAACTTTTCCTCCTTTTATCTTTGTGCGTGTGCTTGTAGTAAATTGTGTTAAGTTGGGTTTTTCTACTGATCACCTCCCTTTATATAGACTTTGGTGAGGGCAGGTGTCATTATGCATGTGTTTTAGTAAAGACATGTGTCGTTACATTGATACAGGTGTAAAGATTAGGATAAGGTTTATCTCTTAATCTACTAGACACTGACTAGACCCATCTTTGTACTTTCCGATGGCTCCGAGGATCTCCGATGAATAGTTGTTTTGGGGGCAATACTCTTCCGAGGGCTATGCTTTTGTTAATACATAATGAGAATGCTCGTACGGGAATAAGGACCGCTGTATATGCCTTCCGAAGGGCTTTATTTCTCTTTCATGACTCGGGTCCATTCTTCAATGATCTGGAGTGATCTCCGAGGACGTAATGTGATAACGTAGCAGGATCTCTGATGGCATACTGTGATCTCCGAGGGCTTGATATGATCTCCGAGGGCTTGATTTGATCTCCGAGGGCTGGCTTTGCTCTGCTTGAAATGAGATTTTTCCGTCTAAGTCCTCGGAATATATTTATTGGGCGCTCTGTTATTCATTTCTGGTTTTTCTCCGAAAATGGGTCCTCGGATGATGGTTCGAGGGCAGTTTTCATTGAGGAGTGTTCAGCAAGGAAGTTTTCTTGTAAGTTCATGGGACTCGGGGTCCGTTGTGGTTCCTCCTTGTGTGCTCTTCTATGCCTTTTTAGGTCAATGACCGAAGAGTAGGGCAACATCCGAGGAGGTCTCCTTATTAGGAGTGGGCACATCTCATCGGAAGTACTCGTGACAACTGTATTGTCCCTTTATTAATTTCCCGATTATGATTAACCTTCTTCTTTTCATTTTATTTATTTTTATGGTTAACACTAGCCCCCCAAATTTCGATCGTCTTCGTAGAGGCGAAGGAAATTTTATTCATCGTCCTCAGTGAGGTGAGGGGCTTATCCGAGATTTAGTCTTTATTTTTTGGCATTTTCCGAGGGGATATGCATATATATTCAGAATTTAGAAGGATTTTACCTGAATACCCTTAGGGTATCGTTATTAGGCACGCGGAGATTCCGGGATGTAGGTGACGGATTGTTGTTTGACCAGCTTTGAAAATTGAAATATCTGACCGTTGGTAACGGTCAGAATAGTGATGGCGTGGCGTGATCAGGCGGCGGTTACGTGGAGCTTTAAACAAGTTCCACGTCTTAAAGATATCTGACCGTTGTCGTCTCCGGTTATAAATAGGAACACTGTTAACCTTTTTTCTTCATTCTCCCAATTCATCTTTGCGGTAACTTTCTCTTAGAGCAAAAGCTTCTTTTCTTCGTCTTTTGTACTTCAAATTCCCAGCAGATTTACTCGCTCTTCTTCTCTTTTTCGAAAATATTCCTTTTTTATTATTACACTAATGGCTTCTTCCACCAACACTGATCCCATTGCCGCCGCTACCTCCTCTGAAGTCACTGCTCCGATTGACTCTTCTGCAAATGTGAGGAGTATTCCGGTGGGGGTAGTTACTCGTAAACGCAAAGGAGAGATTGCTACCTTCTCTGAGGGCGGCGCCACTTCTTCTAAAAAAACTAGGGTTCCCAAGTCGAAGAAGGCGCCTCTTCGGACTTTCGCCAAAGTGGAGAGGGTTCCTAGTATCGCCACTCGTGAGCAGGTATTGGATTTATTCACTTCAACTGGGGCTTTTCAGAAGAATATGGTGTTCCAAATCCCGACGAAGGACGAGAGGGCGTGTTATGCTCCTCCGGGTATGTTGACAGTTTATTTTGCCCAAGTAAAATATGGGTGGCGTTCATTCATGCCGCCTTTTCTCTGTGAGGTCTTTAAAACTTGTAATATCAGCCCGAGTCAAATGGTTCCGAATGGGTTTGCCGCCCTTTGTATCTATGTTTTTTGGTGCCAAGTGAATGGGTTGGAGTGTGGGGTAGATCACTTTCTTTCAATTTTTGATGTGGGGGTGTCGCCCGGGGGGTATCCCTTTTACAATGTTCGTCATCGGGACAACTCGGGAGATTCCACGAAGAGAATTCTGGGTGCGGCAATCACTTTACATAGCGTTTGGAAAAATAGGTATTTTTTCGTGAAGCCCGCTAAAGGTGAATGGGACATGCCCTTCGATTGGAGAGAGGGCACAACTCCCGTGCATACTTTGGACCCGGAGGTAGTTTTATCTCCTGTGATTTCTCAGCACAAGTTGATGGAGTCGGAAGATTTTATGATGTTGTTTGAGACGTCCGGACTTCATCACGTGGTGTTTACCGACGATGCCGTGGAAAAGCCCTTGTCCCTGTCTTCCGATGCGAGGAATCTTTTTCGTAAGTTCCTTATTCTCTTCTTTTATTCCTTTTCTGCGTATAATGGTGAATTGTACTTATATATTTTGACTTTGGGGTGATGCAGAGGAATTTATGGCCAATTACTATCAGTTTCTAGGTCCGAGACAGGAGATCTACCCTTTTCTGGATCCGATATAGGAAATTCTCCGAGGGTATCCGAAGAAGGGATATTTCCGAGGGCGGTTGAGGAAGAATCTGTTCAGAAGACTACAGAGGTGATAGACTTGTCTTCTGATGATCCCTCTCCTATGTCCACTTATGAAGCTGAGCCTGCGCCCATGGAAGTTTCTGAATCAGCCCCTCGTGGTGAGTTCTTATGAGTTTTTAATGAATGTTTTCATGTCTTCACTGTAGACCTTATTCATGTGTTGATGTTTTCCTTCTTGATGCAGAGACTGTGGACAAAGGTAAGGCTCCGATGGTGGAAGAGCCCTCTTTATATGGTAAACGTTCATTACCTGTCCTTCTCTTTTAGCGATAATTTTTTCTAGTTTCATTCTCTTTCTCACCTACAGAGATTACCTTTTGTAGAGGAAGATTTCTTGGCCCAGTTTAGTGTTCCCGAGCAGGAGGTCTCACGAGGGGGTTCCGAGGATACTCAAGGGGAGTTTCATCCCTCTTCCGAGGACAGAGATGTGAAGAAGGTGATCTTGAATTCGCTGCTGGGGGAGACTAGCCCGTCCGTCGTAGCTGGTGGTCTCGGGCCGTATTTACTAACTCGGAGGTGATGACTCCAGTACCGAGAACTACTCCTCCGAGGGGCCACATTCCAGTACCTTCTTCTGTTCCCGTGACTCTATCTCCGAGAGGTCACACCTTTCAGGCGCCCATACCTCCTAGTGGGCCAGATGGGCATTTTTCGTCTCGGACCGTTGGGGAGGCCTATCAGGACATTCTCTGTTTCTTTGCTTCCTCTAGTTCAACACCCGCCGAGGGGTATCAATTTATGTATACCAGTGTTAACTGGTTGGGGCTCATGGTAAGTTCCTTTACACTAGTTTTTTTTTCTAGGGTTGTACCATCATAATAATTTCTTTTTGGGCTTGTCTTCTGCAGACTGGGAAGACTCGGGAAGCAGTTACTGCGGTAGAGGAGCGTGGTCTAAAAGACGTGAAGGAGTTGGAAGCTCTCCGAGAGCAATTAGCGCCTCTTTTATCCAGGGATAAGGAGAGTTAGATGAGAGAAGAGGTGCTTCTTACAAAAATTTCCAACTACGAGTTCACGCTGCAAAAAGCAGAGAAAACCAACGAGGGCCTGCAACATAGGTTGAACTTGGCGGAGTCTGCTTGTAAGAAGATAGAGGTCTCCGAGAAGGCTGCGATGGCCAAGATAGCCCTTTTGGAGAAGGAAAAAGGGGAGTCCGAGGGGGTTCTCAATGCTCGTATCGCTGCTCTCAAGAAGGAAGTGGCAGAAGGTTGTGAGAGGGAGAGGAGTCTCCAAGAGACATTGGGTCAAGTCACCGATAGGGCTGAGTCAGCTGAGGGAAAGTTGGTAAACTTTCTTTCTCCCGAGGAGGTGCAGGCTAAGATTGATGCAGCAGTTCAATTTGCTCAACGAGAGATCTCTAGGCAGCACTCGGGAGTCTCCGATACACCTTCTCATGAGCTTTTGACAGACCATCTTTTGTGGGGCTATTTGGAATGTGCTAGGCTGGCCAAGTCTTTGTTAAGGCCAGATGTGGACTTTTCCAAATCTTTTGACCTTCGCAAGTTGAAGAAGCCAACTCCCGATGACTATCATTACTTTGTGGGGAGATTTGGAGGTTTACTGTCCCCTAGGGATTCTCCCGTACCTTCTCCGATGCGCTCTGCCAGTAGTCCGAGTCCGAGGGCTAGTGGTTCCGGGGGGGGGGGGGGATTTTCCCCAATTTCTCGCCTTGCTCCGCTGGGTACTTCTGCTGAGGAGACGACTCCTTCACACCCTTCTACCATGGGGCATAGTCTTTTCCTTGTAATTTTTTTATTTCTTGCTTTAAATAAATGTCTTTTGTACTTATCACCCTTTCCGAGGGCTCTTCGGCTTCTTAAATAAATAAACATTTTTTCCACCTTTCATTTCTCTACCTTTTGTCTTTATTGTTAAAATTTAATTAAGGAGGATAATGATAAATCATTTAAGATTGCTGACTAAGTTTATCTCCTAAGTAGGAGGTGTTGCTTTGCATGGTAATGTAAGATACGTGTCACTTTTAATTAAGAAAATTTCTCGACACGTGTCCCTCACTTTATGTAATAGGGATCTAATCTTATTTTTCTAATCAAGGAATGAAGAATATATATGCACTTAGGCCCTTCATCAGTTATGCCCTTACTACTAACCTTACAGTCATAACTAGTCATTGATCTCTTTTTCAATTTTGTCAATAATTGTAAGCACGAGGATAATACTTACCTTAAAAGATGATGCCTCCTTACTATAGAAGAAGTGGATCAGTTTCATCTTGTGGTTCTTCTCGGGACACTGCTTGGAGTCCTTCTGGACCATCAAGGGCTCCTCCTATTTCTTGTGAGAGTTCCTCTCTAAGGGATAATTTATTTGGAAATCAGGCGACACTTGGCGCGGGTCCCTCTTTGGGAGTAGCTCGTAGGCTTTCATCTACAAATTCTCGTAGAGTAAATCATATTAGAGAGATATTTATGGGTAGGGAGCCATATCCTTTGGCGGATGAGTCTTCGGAATTTGATTTGATTCCTCTTAATCCGTCCAGATTGATAGGTAGAGGACGTGTAGGATCCACTACGAGTACGGAGTGCGAGAACTCAGTAAGGTCTCTTTTTACTGGGTATAACCTGGATTTTGAAGAATATGATTATCTGATTGTCAGAGAGCTTATGCACCTCCCTCGGGTTATCTGATTGTCTACAATGAACAAATGCGTTGCGGGTTACGAACGTTTTTCCACCCTTTTTCCAAATACTCTTTCGGTATTGGCAGGTATGTCCGAGTCAGCTAACACCAAGTTCATATAGTCATTTAGTGGGGTATGTCATGCGTTGCGAGCTTTTGAACCTTCCAATGTCCCCTTATCGGGTGGGAACAATATTTGCCCTTCGACCCTGTTCAGAGGGGACTCCCTTTTTTAACCTGACCTATCGGGACAAGGAAAATACCTTCACTCGTGTATCCAGTATCCACTCTTGTAGAGGGGATTGGAGGCGGAGGTTTTTCTTTGTCCGTCCGAGAGGTCAATCAGCCAGGTCATGGGGGGTGCCCATCCGATGGGGTCTAGGATATATTGCTCCCAACGCCGAAACACAAGGTCACGAGAAGGAGGTATTGCTTCACTCAGGGCTTTTTTCTGGTTCCTATGACATGTCCGGGCTGCTGGATTTCACCGAGGCCCTGATTTTAGCGGGTTTATAAGAGGGGGTGGAGAGGTGTACCCCCACATCTCGTCCTCTTCACAGTAACTTTTATATCCGTAAGTTTTACTGATCACCCTTTACTTGTTTAAATTGTAAATTCTCTGGGTGTCCTCGGACTGTTTGCACACTGATGTTTTTTGCAGGCGCAGAGATGGGAGCGTTTTCCCTCGGGTCTTCTGATAATGTTTTTCTGGGGCGGGCATTGCATGGTAG
This sequence comes from Linaria vulgaris, assembly GCA_948329865.1. Taxonomy (NCBI): domain Eukaryota; kingdom Viridiplantae; phylum Streptophyta; class Magnoliopsida; order Lamiales; family Plantaginaceae; genus Linaria; species Linaria vulgaris. The sequence goes on along the minus strand of OX415249.1, from coordinate 3,610,549 downwards.
TCCCGGACTGTTGGAAGTTGGTGGTTCTGATCCACTCGTAAAGGAAGCGATGGTTGATATTTCTTCGGAGGAGGAGGGACTGGAGGCATCGCCTATAGCAGCCCCCCAGTAAACTTTATAATTCCTCTCGGAGTGTTGGATCCGATAGCGGTTTCCTACCAAACGGACTTTCACCTGACTCCAGTGGTGTCACAACCTTTTCCCCGTAGTTCTGCCATGGTGAATGTATTAGAGGAGTACCTTCTCTCTCCCGATACAGAGGACTTGCAGCCCTTTGAGGGTGTCCCTGATAGTGTTCCCGCACCGCCGCCCGAGGGGAATCCTTCTCTCGGGAGATCTTTTCCCCCCAGAGATAATCAGGATATTTCTCCTCTGGGATCAGCGGTGGGCTTTTGTCGAAACTTTCTCAGTGGTTTACTGAATGTGACGGATTGCGGCCTGATGAAAACCCTTTCGGTATCCGTTCTCCAAGACTTAGCTTGTAAAGACCTGTGTGAGGTATTCTATTTATTGTATCTATTTTATTTACTACTAACCTGTCGCCAATGTCTGATGTAATTTGCTTTGTTCTTGAGCAGATTTACATGGTGCTAGATGCCCTCGGATCTTGCGAAAGTTCTTCTTCTGATCCTGGTTTGGTATATCGTCGTCGGGATGAGTTAGAGCAAGGTCTCTTAGAGGCACAAGCGGAGATAACTCAATTAAAGGAAGTTCACGAGTCCACTCAGAAAATCCACAACAATGTGTTACAATCCGAGAGGGATAAAGCGTGGGACTTGGAACGCCGACTGGTGCTCGAGAAAGCTCGGGTATTGAATTTAGAGAAGAGAATAGGGGAGTTACGTGACCAAATGCGGTCCTCGAAAGAGCAACTGACGCGGGCAATGAAGGAAAGAGATACCCTAAATCAACAAATAATAGGAGCAACTCGTACCCAAGCAGTGGCATTGGTTATGGCTCGAGTCCAAGTAGTGTTAGAGGTGGTGGGTCCATCTAGCCTTCGTGAGTCTCTCCAGGGTGAGATGCGTGATTTGGTTCATATAGGCTATTGGTTGTGCCAAGATGTTGTACAAGCTTTGCCAGAGTTTCCCCCAGGCTTGCTCATTCCGGAACTTAACATTCGTCAGGTTTTCGAGGAGTTTCCTTCTTCACCTATTAGGGATCCTTCAGTTCCGATTGTGTTTGTTGATGATCCAGTTTCCTTTTCCGAGGAGCAGCGCCGACGACTTATTCGAGAAGGAAAGCGCCCTATAGGAGGGGTTTAACTTGTAGAGGGATATTATGTAGTTTAGTCCATAATACGAGGGGTTTTTTGTTGGGCTGCTAAAATGACTCATATGTAGAGTTATCCTTTTGTCAAGCAACTCTATTTTCTTTTGTAATGGAACCCTTCGTATATGAATAACTTTTCTTATTCATGCATGACTGTTACATTAAGCATAATACTTTCTAAGGTTGAATGAGTTCCAGGTATTACGAAGCACTATTTCCTCGGAATCGGCAAGACGATAGGTTGCTAGCCCCATAATTTCCACTATCTTATAGGGTCCTTCCCATTGTGGATCAAGCTTGCCTACATTCTTGGAAGCCCCTACTCGTTTCATCACTAGATCTCCAACTTGAAAAGTTTGGGGCTTTACCTTGGCATTGTAGTATTGTGACATCTGAGTCTTGTACTCGTCCACTCGGAGGGCTACTCGGGTTCTCTTTTCTTCGAGTAGATCAAGGGCGAGGGCTAGATTTGAGTTGTTAGTTACTTCCTCGTATTCCTTGACTCGCCAACTTTCTATGGAGACCTCCGAGGGCAAGACAGCTTCACATCCGTAGGATAGACTGAAAGGAGTTTCGCCCGTAGCGGCGCTTTGCGTGGTCCGATAGGCCCATAATATGCCGGGTACTTCCTCAACCCACTTGGCTTTGTGCCAATCGAGTCGGGCTTTCATGTTTTTCAAAAGGGTTCTGTTGGTCCTTTCTACTTGACCGTTTGCTTGAGGGTATCCCACCAAAGCAAAGCGGTGTTTTATTTCCCAATGGTCGCACCATTTTTGTAACCCTTGGTCCGTAAATTGCAGACCATTATCACTTACCAGGCTCTGAGGGACACCAAAGCGACAAATGATACTTCTCCAAAGAAAGTTGATAACGGCGCCTGCAGTTATCCTAGCTAGGGGTTCCGCTTCCACCCATTTGGTGAAGTAGTCAACGGCTAGTAGTAGAAATTTCTTTTGACCAGAGTCAGGAATGAGAGGTCCAAGTATGTCAATGCCCCATTTGGAGAACGGGCAAGGAGTAAGATGGGGTTCCCACGGGGCCGCGGGTTGATGAATCCGAGGGGCGTAAGCTTGGCACGGTTTACACTTTTTGGCATGGCTTTTACTGTCTTTAGCCATCGTGGGCCAGTAGTAACCTTGTCGAATCAAGCGTCCGACCATGCTTTCGCCGCTAGTACGGCTCTCGCATGTCCCCTCGTGAGTTTCCGCTAAAGCCAATTGGGCTTCTTCTTCATTAAGGCATCGAGCATAGGGACACGAATACGTCCTTCGGAAAAGTATTCCATCTTTAAGGAAGTACCGAATGGTTTTTCTGGACATCATCCGCTGGATACTCTTGTCCGAGGAGTACCCCTCGGGATCCTATAAATAAGCCTTGATAAGAGTCACCTAGCTAGATGAGGGATCTGAGATGGTATTTACCTTTTTGCCTTCACTTTTTTCAGACTTGTTGACATGAAGTAGAGTAATCCTCCGAGTGTGTATGGCAGCTGTTTGAGTGGCCATTTTGGATAAGGCGTCTGCCTCTTGGTTTTCTTTTTAGGGAATTTGAACAATATCATATTCCTCAAACCATTCGGACCTTTGACGGACAACTCGGAGGTACTCTTGCATTCTTTCTTCTTTCGCTTCATATGATCCTTTGACTTGCTAGACAATCAATTGAGAATCACTATGGAGGAGTATTCTCTTCATCCCTCCTTCATTTGCTAGTCTCATACCAATAAGGAGAGCTTCATACTCCACTTCATTGTTAGAGAGGGGGTAATCTATTCTGATTGCAAAATGGAGCCTTTCATCCTCCCCTTCTTGATTTACAAAAACTATTCCTGCCCCCCCCCCCTCCCCCGTGCGTGCTTACCGAGGATCCATCTACATAAGCGTACCACAATGGTTCTTTCCCCTCGGATCCGATGCCCGTAAGTTCCATTACAAAGTCCGCCAGGACTTGTGCCTTGATGGAGGGTCTCGGAGCGTAAGAAATGTCATACTCGGTGAGTTCTACGGCCCATTTTATTAACCTCCCGGATGATTCAGGCTTACTAAGAATTGTCCTTAGGGGATGCTTTGTTAGCACTTCAATTGGGTGGGAAAGAAAGTAGGGACGTACCTTGCGGGCCGTAGTAACCAATGCTAGGACGAGTTTTTCAGTTAGGGTATACCTGGTCTCGGCTCCGAGGAGGGTTTTGCTGATGTAGTATACCGGACGATGTTCTCCATCTTATTCTTTGACTAAAACGGCGCTAATAGCCTCTTCTCCGACTGACAAATATAGAAATAACTCTTCTTGAGGTAAAGGTTTTACCAGCAAGGGTGGTTTCAACATGTACCTTTTCAGTTCTCCGAGGGCTTCCTCGCACTGGGGGGTCCATTGAAATTCCTTGACATTTCGAAGTATCTTGACAAAAGGAAGCCCTTTTTCTGCTGACTTGGAGACGAATCGACTCAGCGAGGCCATTCTACCAGTCAGCTTTTGAACGTCTTTCACTGTCTTTGGGGTGGGTAACCCCATGATGGCCTCTACTTTCTCGGGATTTACTTCTATTCCCTTCTCCGTAACCATAAACCCCAAAAAATTTCGTCCTCGGATACCAAAAGAGCATTTCCTAGGGTTAACTTTCATGCCAAAGTTATTAATAATGACCAACGCTTTCCGTAGGTCCTCGGGATGTTCCTCGGCCGTGTTACTTTTGACTACCGTGTCGTCCACGTAAACTTCTAATTACTTTCCAATAAGTTCGGCAAACATAAGACTTACTAACCTTTGGTAGGTAGCCCCAACGGTTTTTAGCCCAAAGGGCATGACTAGGTAACAGAATGTGCATGCATCCGTAATGAAGCTAGTTTTATCTTGGTCCACTGCCGCCATCGGGATTTGATTGTATCCCTGGTCTTCATCTAGGGTTGACAGTAGTGCACATCCAGCGGTGGAATCAACTAACTGATCTATGCTTGGTAAAGGATAACAATCCTTCGGGCATGCTTCATTAAGATTAGTAAAGTCAACGCACATCTGCCATCTCCCTTCGTGCTTGGGAACTAATAAGACATTAGCTAACCACTCGGGATAAATAACTTCCCGAATTTGCTTCAAACTGAGATGGCGTTGTATTTCCGAGCGAATGATTTTATTACGCTCGGGTCCCATTTTTGTTTTCTTTTGTTGGACAGGTTTAGCTCCGGGCTTCACATTAAGAAAGTGCTGGCATACCTTGTTGCTGATTCTCTCGGGCGGTCCTCTTTCCCATGGAAAGAGGTGATGGAATTGCTTGAGGAGGGAAATCAGTTGAGCCTCTATTGCTGATGTCATGTGGGTACCCATTTTGATCACCTTCTCAGGGCTTCCTTCCACCAATTCTACCATCTTTAATTCTTCCACATGTTGGACTCGTGTTTCTTCGGTTTTGCGCTTTTTATTATTTCCGAGGGACGGTTCGTCTTCTTCCGAGGGGATGGCATTCATGCAACATTCTCTGGCTTTAGATTGACTTCCTCGGACCACTCCGATTCCCGAGGGGGTGGGTAATTTCACCTTAAGATGCAAGGTAGAGGGGATATCTTCAAAGGATCGAATGGATGGTCTCCCACAAATGGCATAATATGTCCGTGAAGAAGCTTCCACTACCCAAAATTTGATGGGCTCCATTCTCCGAAGGGCTCCCTTTTCCCCATGACATTGGAAGAGTCACAGTTCCGAGGGTGTGACAGGTTTCCCCAGAGAATCCTACCAAGGGGACTTCAGCGGTTTCCAATTTCTTTTGTTTCAGCCCCGTGGCAAGATAAGTAGGCAAGAAGAGTACGTCCACAGAGCTGCCCGTGTCTACAAGGATCTGTTGGGTTTCATACCCATAAATAACAGCTGAAATAACTAGTGGGTCTTCGTGATGGTATATTATGCCTGTGAGATCCTCGGGTCCGAAGGTAATGCTGGGCAGCTTTGAGTCTTGGATAGAGCAGACAGGGAATCCTTGCTCTGCTCGTCTGGCTTCTTTCAAATACTTCTTCTTTTTACTTTGGGGTGTCATTGAAATTTCACCTCCCTCAATCATATTGATGGTTCGTCCTGACGGGGGATTGTTTTTATAAGAGTCAGGTAGATGAGGCAAACTCTGATACCCCATGGTTCTTTCTCGGGAGTTTTGTCGACGGTCTTTGGTTCTCTCTTGGGGTCGTAGGCGTCCAACTGTCCTTTCCCGTGACCTCTGACTGGGCATCCTTTATCGTGACCTCCGACTGGGCGTCCTTCCTCTTCTTCTTCCCCTTCTTCTTTTAGTGACCTCTTCCATCCGTTTGTCTTGGGCTCCCCGAGATTATTTTCCTTGAGGTAATTCTTCAAGTATCCTATTTCTAGGAGACGAAGCACTTCTCTACGAAGGGTGGTACATTCTTCCGTGGTATGCCCGTATGTTTTGTGGTATTTGCAATATTTCCATGTGTCCTTATCTCGGTTAGGAAATTTAACTGGTACGGGCCAGTGAAATTCGTTGCTGCCTCTCATTATATTGAGCACTTCCGGGGGAGTGATAGTCATGGGAGGTAAGGGCACAGGTCGGAGGAATTTCTTAACCACCCCGCCCTCGTCTTTACGTGGAGGAGGTTTTCCCTCTTTACCCTTCTCCTTAGTCTTTGCTTCTCTCTCTGCGCGCTCTAGGTGTTCATTATCCTCCTGCTCCATTTGCTTCTTCGTTCCTTCCGCCTCTTCCATCAAAATGTAGACTTCCTCTTTTTGCATAAGTTCATTCATGTCCGTGACACGATTGCCCATAAGGTATCTGAAGAAATCCCCCGTTCGAAGTCCTTGAGTCAATATGTCCGCCATGATGGTCGGGCTAATGTTGGGAACATCTAGTGCTTCGTCCGTGAAACGTTTTATATACCCTCGTGGGGGTTCATCCTTTTTCTGTTTAATAGTGAAAAGATGTGTGGCGGACTTGGGGTACCTTCGATTACAAGCAAATTGTCGTACAAACAAATGAGCTAATCGGTCAAAGCTCGTAATGGAACTAGGTGGAAGGTGAGTGAACCACGCCTGAGCCCGCCCTCCGAGGGTGATAGGGAACACGCGGCATAACACGTGGTCAGGGGCGGAACATAGGTCCATTCCGACCAGATATTGATGGATATGGTCCTGCGGATCCCTCACATCTGCTTCTTCGGTATATAGTGGGATATTGATGGGTCGCATCCCCGGGGGGATAGAGGCTAAAGCAATTTCGGGAATGAAAGGAGAGGTCTTGAATGTGGGATCCTCCTCAGGGGCCATGGTTTTCTTGAGATCACCCAATTCTTTTCGTAAGTCATCCACCATTCCCCATAAGGAGTGTTCAGCATCTCCCCGATACTCCGAGGGGTGGGAAATTTCCCCCCGACCCCTCTCTGGGGTCCTTTCAGGATAAACATACCTTCGGGGCGTTTGTCGGGGTTCCTGATGCCAAGGGATATTGAGTTTGGGTTCCGCACTACCTGGGGTGTATCTCTCTCAGAAGTGAAATTTCTGTCCTCGGAGGATATAGAGGACATGTTTCCGAGATATTCCCCCCTTCGAGGTGCCCATGAAGCATCTACAAGTCTTTCATAGACAGATCGGGGAATATTAATAAAATCTCTTGTACCTGATTCATAATTGGACAGAGTTTCTTCCGAGTCACTGTAATGAATTGGAAGGTTTTCACTTTCAAAGGGATCATCCATCCTAGTCGATGCTTGCTGAATTCTCTCGAGGACAGATATTATGGCGTTCCCACAGACGGCGTCACTTTGTTAACGGGTTTGGAATTATTCCCTATTTAACGGAAGATATTTATATTGGGTTGGAACGCCCTGTCCGTGATTCAGAAACAATCATAGATGGAAATTACTTGAAAATAACAAGAAATACAAGAATATTCCCTTCATTTATTCACTGAACTTTTCCTCTTTTTATCTTTGTGTGTGTGCTTGTAGTAAATTGTGTTAAGTTGGGTTTTCTACTGATCACCTCCCTTTATATAGACTTTGGTGAGGGCAGGTGTCATTATGCATGTGTTTTAGTAAAGACAGGTGTCGTTACATTGATACAGGTGTAAAGATTAGGATAAGGTTTATCTCTTAATCTACTAGACGCTGACTAGACCCATCTTTGTGCTTTCCGATGGCTCCGAGGATATCCGATGAATAGTTGTTTTGGGGGCGCTACTCTTCCGAGGGCTATGCTTTTGTTAATACATAATGAGAATGCTCGTACGGGAATAAGGACCGCTGTATATGCCTTCCGATGGGCTTTATTTCTCTTTCTTGACTCGGGTCCATTCTTTAATGATCTGGAGTGATCTCCGAGGACGTAATGTGATAACGTAGCAGGATCTCTGATGGAATACTGTGATCTCCGAGGGCTTGATATGATCTCCGAGGGCTTGATTTGATCTCCCAGGGCTGGCTTTGCTCTGCTTGAAATGGGATTTTTCCGTCTAAGTCCTCGGAATATATTTATTGGGCGCTCTGTTATTCATTACTTGTTTTCTCCGAAAATGGGTCCTCGGATGAAGGTCCGATGGCAGTTTTCATTGAGGAGTGTTCAACAAGGAAGTTTTCTTGTAAGTTCATGGGACTCGGGGTCCGTTGTGGTCCCTCTTGGCGCATTGGTGGATATCGGAGTCGCGCGGGTCCACCGGGGTTTGCTCCTTTTCCGATGCCGCGTTGATATCTGTTTTTTACTCACCATTTGACTTACCAAGGGACGCTTATGTTCCTCCTCGTGTGCTCTTCTATGCCTTTATTAGATCAGTGACCGAGGAGTAGGGCAACATCCGAGGGGGTCTCCTTATTAGGAGTGGGCACATCTCATCGAAAGTACTCGTGACAACTGTATTGTCCCTTTATTAATTTCCCGATTAGGATTAACCTTTTTCTTTTCCTTTTATTTATTTTTATGGTTAACAGTTATATTCATCATAGTTAGACACAAGATTAGGTTAAATATCAGCATCATATTCATCCCAACCTACAAAGAAGGTCTCATGTTCTGATGTTGGATCCTAAATGTTGGGGTAACATTGAGATCTGAAGCAGTTCAGGGAGTCTTCTGGTGTCCAGTCAATCTGAGTAAGTAGCGCAGCAGTGTGAACCTCTTCTGATTGTTCTTCAGCTTCTCTAGAACTAAAGTCATCTTTATTGAAATCATTTACACAAACCCAATGAGAATTTTCTCTTTTTCTAAGAGTGTTAGCACATTCATTAGCCATTTGACCATATCCTTTACATTCAAAACATTGAACATCTTTTAACTTATCAGCTTCTAAAGGAGTAGGTTTTGATGCCATGTACTTCACAAACTTATGAGGTAATTTCTTATAACCTGGAGAACTATTACTAGGATTCCTTTCTTTGCCTTTTCCTTTAAAGTTCAGCTTATTGAATTTCTTAGTAATTTTACCATAGTTTGAAGAAATTAATTCACATTCATCATCACTTTCATTATCAAGACTTGATCCTCTTAAAGTAACAACCCTATGTTTGCTAGGTTGTGAGGCAAGCTCCATCTCAAATTCTCTAAGAGTATTCATCAAGACTTGAAACTGAAGACTAACAAGGTTCCTAGATTCACTCATTGCAATTTTCTTGAGAGCAAATTTAGATGACAGTGTTCTCATTGCTTTATAAACCATCTCTTCATTAGTTATAGAAAAACCTAGATTTTCATATTGATTAGCAATATCAATAATTTTCTCAAAATAACTATCAACACTTTCATCTTCACCCATCTCAAGTTTTTCAAATTGCTGAAGCAGTTGTCTATATTGGAATCTTTAATAGCAGAATCTCCGTCACAATGTAATTCCAGTATATCCCAAGCATGTTTGGCTTTCGTACAGTTATGGATTAACTTGAACATGTGATGATTAACCCAACTAAAAATATCATTAAGGGACTTTTCATTAGAGCTATAGAGACTTACCTCTGTTGCTGTCCAATCTGCTTCTGGTTTTGGTACTAGATCACCTTCACCATCTCTTGGTAATGTTGGAAGAGAGTATCCATTGATCACAGATTGTCAGGCTCAAATATCAATAGCTTTGATGTGAGACCTCATCATGATCATCCAGTATGCATAATTGGAGCCATCCAAAACTGGAATCCTGTTGGTATTAGAATTGACACTGTCCATTGTGTTGTATCACCTCAAAACCATCAGTGTAGTCGGTGTTTGGCTCTGACGACAATTGAAATTGTCGGATCGTGGATTGACACAACAACTTTGAGAGTTAAACTGGCGTTGCCTTAACTCAATTGTGATCTTCTTGAATATTGTAACATGCAGCGGAATTAAAAACACAAGAAGATGTAATTTTAAGAAGTTTTCAATATTATTAAAAACTTTCGAGCCTTAGGCCAAATAACCAATAAAGGTTTTAACAAAATATTCCTCACAACAATTCACTCACGCTATTTGTTGATCAGACTCAACGAAGCAGACAAGTACGAACTACTTAACTTCTATGAACTAGATGTATATAGTTGATACAAAAAACTTTGCAAAAGCAAGACGAAGACAATACAACGCATGATTAATCTCTCAAATTGTTTTGAACTATTGTCTTGTGTTCATCTTGATGAACTTCACATCTTTTATAGATTTCTCGAAACTTGCACGCCAAGATGTGTTGTTCACAGTTTTGGTAACTCTTGTTGTTTCCTTGTTGAATTTTGGCTTCTTTGTGAACTCGATATCTTTCTTGAATATGTGTTTCCTTTATTACATATCTAGTAAGGTAACACATCTTCTTCAAATCGGAGTAATCCTGGAAAGTTTCTAAGTTGCAGAGAACCGCCAATTTGTTTCCTTCTTTGCAAACCGTGTTAAGTTGACTATTCAACTTAACTTGAATTATGGAAATTTCAAGTAAGGAATCATCCATAGCTCTTGCTTATGATTAAGTCCCCTCACTGACATAAACATAAACAACTAAAACCGTGGAACTTGATTAATAAGTGAATAAATGCAAAACTTAAATTTGGCAATTAAAGAACATTTTTCGTACAGGCTCTCTGGTTTCAGTGTTATCCTCAATGTTGTCCCAACATCGCATAGCATTGATTCCAGAAAACCCTGCACTTTCAGATTACATTTCGATTCTTGATCAGTCTAGCGGTCTATGAAAATCTAAACATGCATCTCATGGATGTTGTCACTGCTTATCTCTATGGATCACTTGATAATGATATTTACATGAAGGTCCGTGATGGACTTAAATTACCCGCAACATCAAATTTCAAGCCTATAGAAATGTAATCAATTAAACTGCAAAGATCATTATATGGGTTATAGCAATCAGGTCGCATGTAGTACAATCGTTTGAGTGAATATTTATTAAAAGAATGATATATAAATAATTCTTTGTGTCCATGCATTTTTATTAAGAAAACATCATCTGGTTTTGCAATTATTTGCGTTTATGTAGATGATTTAAATATCATTGGCACTCACAAAGAAATTCATTCGACAATGAATTATTTAAAGGATGAATTTGAAATAAAATATCTTGGAAAGACTAAATATTGTCTTGGTTTGCAAATTGAGCATGTTAAAAATAGAATACTTGTGCATCAATCTAGGTATAGTAAAAAGATATTGAAACGTTTTAACATGGATAAAGCAACACCTTTGAACCATCCTATGATTGCAAGATCATTAACTATAGATAAAGATCCATTTCGTCCTTGTGAAGAAAATAAAGAAATTCTTGGTTCTGAAGTTTCATATTTAAGTGCCATTGGAGCTTTAATGTATCTAGCTAATTGTACAAGACCTGATATATCATTTACTATGCATTTATTAGCCAAGTTTAGCTCATCACCCACAAAAAGACACTGGAAAAGAATTAAACATTTATTCCATTATCTTCAAGGAACTATGGATCTTGGTCTATTTTATCCTAACAATGCGGTACAAGAATTGATTGGTTATGCAGATGCAGGTTTTCTATCAGACCCATATAAAACCAGATCTCAAATTGGATATGTATTCACGTATGGAGGCACTGCTATTTCATGGCGTTCTCAAAAACAAACACTTGTTGCAACATCATCGAATCATGCTGAGATTATTGCACTCTATGAAGCAAGCAGGAAATGTGTATGGCTACGATCAATGACACATCATATAAGAAGTACACCTGGCTTACCTATTAGAGATGGTCCTACAACACTATACGAAGACAATTCTGCTTGTATTACACCGATGAAAGAAGGCTATATCAAGAGTGATCGAACCAAACACATACCCCCAAGATATTTTGCCTACACTCAGGAACTCGAGAAGAACAAATCAATTAATATCCAATATGTTCAATCATGCGACAATATGGTAGATCTTTTTACAAAGGCACTCCCTACTGTAACTGTTAGGAAACATGTTCAAAGTATTGGGATGTGTCACCTACGAGACTTATGAAGAATTGGAGATGCCAACTTGAGGGGGAGTTCACACGGCTGCACTCTTTTTCTCTTATTAAGGTTTTTATTCCACTAGGTTTTTCCTTATAAGGTTTTTAACGAGGCAGCATAAGACGTGTGCAGAAGACGGATCATGTACATAACAAAACCTTCAAATGGCCAAGGGGGAGTGTTATAAATATGGTTGGTAGAATATGCCTTGTAGCTATTGTTGAAAATTATGTACAAATACTATTTTATAATAATAGTAGTTGTAAATAATGTAAGATATTGGAAATTCTTGCCTATATAAGGAGCCATCAAGATGAAGAGAAAAAACGTTCATTCACAAGTAATATACTCATTATTTGCTCTTCTTTTCCAAAGTCTTTTAATATATTGTTATAATTTCCAAATAGTTTTAGTTATTCTATAACAAGGACAATGAATTTACAATATTATGAGAGATTCTTGGAAACAAATCGAATATATATTAAGGTCGATCACATCAATACATAACCAAAATTGGATATTAACCTTCACCAAGGGTGTATTCCTAATTCTATTTAAATGTATTATTTTCTTAGAACATACAACATGTTTTTTTTAATAACAAAAGAAAGTTATATATTCACTAATGTTGGAACTTATACTGCATCTTAGCTGTACCAGATTTAACAGAATCCACAAGAGTATGTTAACAGTTCATAAGTTTCCATTTTTTGAAACAATTCAAATTCCAGCCAGTGTCATTTGTTAACGGCTTCCGTTTACAATTCAGTTAGTATAAATATCTGGTATCCTTGTATTTTTACTACACTATTCGTTTCATAATAATGTTAAACACTCAGAGTCTCTCTCTCGCTCTACGATCAAGAAAAGAATCGTTCGTTTTGTAATCGTCAACACATTTTTAGATTCAGCAAAGGTTCAATGTTTCCCTTTTCAATTTGAACGATCTTGGTGAATTGAGAATTTGACATGGTATAGTTCGACTAATTTTGAATTGATTGCTCGTTTATGCATCTCTGATCCCTGATATTCGCAATAAGTCCGATTTGTCGCCTCTCTGATTTTAGTTTTTACAATTCTTATTGATCAGCATTCGCACTGCCGATGGTATTGTGTTTGATTGAAAACTCTTGATTGATCATTGTTCTTGTGATCATTGTTGGTATTGTATATTGTTACGTGTGTTGATTTTTCGCAATTATTGTGCCCCGATTTTGTTGTTGATCTGGAATCTTGAGTACAATGATAACTCCTGCTACTGAATCCACTTCAACTACAACGATTCTTCCTGTGATACCTCATGTCAAGAATCCATGTAAGGATTATAGTTTAATTTATTAACTTGGAGCACAAAATTACACTGGTAGTTCCATTGTTAGTAACATGTTCAATCGCAAAAACTACATATCTTGGAGCAAAAGAATCATTATGACCCTCAATATCCAGAATAAATAAGGTTTGTTGATGTTACTTTGCCCAAACCCTATGCAGATGACCCCATACCGTTGTCTTGCTTGATTCGTGCCAACACTTTGGTCCTTTTTTGGCTGGTTTCATTGAGAAGCTACTACACAAGAGTTTTAGTTCTTAGATAGTCCTCTTGCTCTCTTGAATGATTTGATGCAGAGTTATGAAAGATCAAATAGATCCAGGGTGTATCACTTAGAGAATCTCTATCCACCATTAATTGTGGATCCTTGAGCAAGGAAGACTACTATAATTAGTTTAGATCTCGTTAGGATAAGTTGACTAGCCACATACCAATTGCAGCATGCTCTTGTGGCCAATGTATCTGTAATGCCAATAAGAAAATAATCATTTTGCACCATCAAAGAACTTTGTATTCTGTCACTCCATCATTTGATTCTTTAGCCATGTTCTCCAGGCAAGGTAACAACTCCAACTTTTAGAACAACAACACTCAAAATAAAGGAAAGTCATCATATCAGAATGCGTCCACACAGACTTACAACCCCAGGTTGTCTAAGAAATAGAAAAAAAAGTTGTCTTGCACCAACTGTGGTTAGCTAGGTCACATTGTGGACAAGTGTTTCCAGCTATATGTATACCCTCATTGTTGCGAAGACCCACTGGAAATAGGTCTCCTCCAAATCCATTTGCCAACTAAGTTATGGCTCCTATTGACACTTCAACTATGCAAAATGAATATCTTGCTCCAGATAGAAGCCAAACAGCTACTCTGATTTTTGAATTTGTAGTCCTTTATAGTAACCACGTTTCAAAATTAGTCATTTATAGTACATCGGGCTCTTTTTGGTCCTCTAATATAACCAAGTTTTATTTTTGGTCCACCGGTGATAAAATATTCTATTGTCCCAGAATTATGCATGTGACATGCACATGACTTTAAATCTAAGTTGGTTTTTTATTTTTGCATCTTCCATCCCAAAAACTTTATATAACAACACTCACACCACACTGTTTTTTAAATAATTATATTTTTCTCCGAATTTGAGTTTGTTTTTTCATTGTGTTCCAAATATTTCATATAATTACATTTAATCCCAGTTAAAAGAAATCTTGAATTAATATTTTCAATTCATAAAATAAATTAATATTTTTACTAATTAATCAAATAACAAAATAACAAAATGGTCATATTTAAAAATATTCCAATTATGTTAAATGGTCATATTTATCTCCTTTAAGATTTGACATAAAATAAGTTAATGATATTATAATTAAAAAGATAAAAAAAAAAAACAATTGCTCCATTCTTCTTCTTTTTCCCTGACTTTACCACCAGTCCCCCCCCACCCCCACCCCCACCCCCACCCCCACCCCCACCACCACCACCACCACCACCATCTCCACCACCACCTTTAAAGATAACAAATTTCAAACGGCGCCGCATCAGACTCCCCCTCCCTCCGATGATGATGAAGTGACTCCAATTTTGACGAATTTGACCCGCCAAAATTCTGCAATAGAGCTCGAAAGCACGTACCAAAAATATGTCATCGAACGACGACGATGGACTTGATCTCGGCAACGATGATGATATGCCTCCATTACTGTCCCTAATACTTCAATCCTTTTCCAACATTTCCACTCCAAAATTAAATTAAAATGAAATTAAATAAAAAAAAGAGAGAAGAAGAATCAGGGAGTAGCAATTTAAAATGGAACGTGTTTTTTTAAGTATTCATAGAGAAATCTAGTTTATATTTATAAAAACATTAAAAGTAACAAGTTATTATTTTCCTATTCTTTGTTTTCTATTTTTTTGTTTTAATTTTTGTATTGAGAAATTAAGTTTTTTATAAAAAAGATTAAAAATAATAAGTTACTATTTTCTTTTAAATTTTTATTAACAAAATAAGTTTATCTTTATAAAAAGATTAAAAGTTATAAGTTACTATTTTATTTTCCCTTTTTTTACGTGTTTTATGAGAAATTAAGTTTATCTTTATAAAAAGTCTAAAAGTAAGAAGTTTATCTCAAATTTTAAAAAACAGGAAAATAATAATAACATGACTTTTTTTTAAAATATTAAATAAAGTTATTATTAAACTTATAATAACTCAAAAGATTGGAGGTCAATAGTTAACTAAGATTATTTGTATTTGTAAATGAAAAAAAAAATATCATGTGGCATTTTCATTTTTAATTAGAGTGTGAGGGTAGTTATATAAAGTTTTTGGATGAAAAATGCTAAAAAAACAAAACTGAGATTCAAAGTCATGTGCATGGAACATGCATAATTCTTGGGGAAAATAGAATATTCTGGAAAATAATGGAATATTCTGCCGCATGAGGACCAAAAACACAACTTTGGTTACTTTAGAGGACCAAAAATGAAACTATAGTAACTTTAGAGAACCAAAAAGGGCCCGAGGTACTATAAAAGACTAATTTTGAAACGTGGTTACTATAAAGGAACTACAAACTCAAAAATCTTATCAGCTACTTCTACTTTAGACAAAGAACTTTTGACCAATTCAAATATTTTAAGCATGCATCTATACATTCATCTCATTAGGATATACAATATGCTGCAGGGGCAATGTCTCGTATTCCAAATTCAAACTTTTTTTTACAATATTTTAATCATTTAACAATTAAAGACTATTGGGTTTTTGATACTGGTGCTACAAAGAATACATATTCCAAATAATTTGACTTGAAATTTCCTCACGTGAATGCGCATTTGCGTTTAATAGGTTTGTATCACCTCCACAACCTGTCGAAATGTCGAAACCATCAGCCATTTACCTAACAAAATTGTTACTAGACCTACTCACAAAGTGGGTGTTAAATCGTTGTCTAATATTCTTATACATGATGTGATATATGTTCATGGTTTCATATATAATCTTTTATCTTTGTACAAGCTGACTAAATATGCTAAATTCTCACGACCTTTTTACCACATTCTGCCCGTAGCAGGACACAATCACCAAGAGGATGATTGGTTATGTTGAGCTTCAAGAGAATCTTTACATATTACCTGCTTACTTTCATTCTGATTTCAATTGTGGTAAGATTCTTGTTATATGTAATGTTGTTGTAAGTAGTGAACATTTGTGACAAACGAGATTAGTCCACCCTTCCTTAGAGACACTTAGCAGCATATCTAGTATTTATGTTCCTCATTCCAATAAGCATGACCACTATGCGGTCTGTCACTTAGCTAAATAGAAGAAATAATATTTTCTTGTGAGCAATACCACATTTGTAAATTGTTTAGATTTGATACACTGTGATATATGGGGCTCTTTCTACTGCATCTCGTGAAGGTTACAAATATTTCTTAACTATTGTTCACTAAGTTCCTTCTTGTAGCCCCTTGTTGCTTCTGTCTATTTGCTAGCTGACATTGTTGCTCTCCTTGTACCTGCCAAGAAGTGAGAATAAAATGTTAGTGAAATATTTTCTAATTGTGGGTATACTCGAAATAAGCGTTTATCGAAAGTGTTATCCGAGCTAGTGAAGAGACATAGTTAAGCCCAATGGGGACTATTATCAGGGTAGCTTCGTAGCATATTACGATGGGAACACTTCTTGAGGTTGAAGTGATGTTCGTTTTGTTGAGACTCGAAGGCCGAGTATGTTAGGAGAGTACAGCTAGGGTAGTGTAGACACATTAATTTTGCGTCTAATTAAATTAAGTGATGGCAACTCTTAAGATGCAAGAAATATAAAATATATTTTACTTAATCTTAATATTTCGAGGGATTAAATAAATATATTAATTAAATCTTAAGACAATGAAATAATTGCTCATCAAATCTCAAGACATGGAAAGTCTTCTCCTCCAAGTCTCAATCTTCAAAAGATGAAAAGAATTCTCCACCAAATCTCCACAAGGAAATATCCCACCAAGTCTCAATCTTCAAGAGATGGAAAGAAGATTCTCTTAGATAAAGTCTTCCATATCAATGAATTATAGACGCGATCACAACCGTTCATCTCATCAGGAGATTCTAATTGAGATTCACTCCACAACTATAAATAGAGGTGGTCTTGAAGAAAAAAAAAACACACACACACACAAAATATACACAAGTTTTTCGCTCCACCAAATTCATCCATCTTCAAGCGTTCTTCGCGGCATTCAATGTATCCTTCAACCATATTCAAGCGTTTTTCGCGACATTCACGGTATCCTTCAACCATCTTTAAGGTGTTCTTCGTTAAGAACTCCTTTCAATCTGCTATCAAGCCTCAAGTTCATCCAAAAATCATTTTTTTTAAATCGTATCTCTGTCAAGAAGATCAAATCTTCAACATATCCGAAAATATCCAAATCAAATTCTTACCGTTCTTCAACAGCATTCAAGCCAAAATTCGTTTGATCCGAGATCAAGTCACAAGACCCTCGAAAACCTTTTTTGAAGATCAAAACTCTCATATTCAAAGAACTGAGGACGAAGATCATATCATCCTTCATCAAATCTTCAAGTCAAATCAGTGTTCATCAAATCCTCAAGTCAAATCAGTGTTCATCAAATTCACAAATCAAATCACCATTTAATTCGAGATCAAGTCCAAGGACCCTCGAATTAATGTTTCTCCAAGTTCAAATTATTTCAGTGCATATCAAATTAAAGATTTTCACCACAGATTTTAATATTGTTCTTGTAGAATTGAATCAGAGGATTAGATAGATATTGAACCACAATTGTACTTTTAAATTTACTCAAATTTATTTTGTAATTTTTTCTTGTCTTTTAATTACAGAATTCAAGAATTTGTCGTTACAAATTTGGCACGCCCAGTGGGACCATCTCTACCTCTCATCTCTTTTCCAACAAGTCTCAAATTTGAAATCACAAAAAGTAAGTGTTGTACTTGCAAATTCTCATCAACAAGAAGACGAACCAGTGATTGAGTACATTAATAGGTGGAGAAGTCTATCCTTAAGTTGCAAAGAGAAACTATCTGAAGCTTCAGCCATGGAGATTTGCATTGAAGGGATGAATTGGAGTCTCCCTTACATACTTCAAGGAATCAAGCCAAGAAACTTTGAAGAGTTGGCAACGCGAGCGCATGACATAGAGACAAGTGTAAACTCTATTAAAGAAGAAAACTCAGTTCATGGTCTTGATATTGAAAGTGATGATATAGACGACGACGATGACAATGAAGAGGGTGCACCGTCAAATTTTGTGCCAACTAATGTGCTCCCTGATACGAGCTTAAACTATCTCAAATCCTCAAATTAAGTGCCAAAATATATACTATCTACATTCTCCTTGACACGAGTATAAACTGTTTGCAATTTGAAGTCAAAGCAAATTCTTGAAAACCAAGTTTTCAAAGCAAAAAGTCAAAGTCCTCAAGTCTCCTAGACACGAGCCAAAAGGTCTACAAATCCTTCAAGTCCTCAAAGCAAATGTTCAAGTCTCCTAGTCATGAGCCAAAAGTTCTACAAATCTTTCAAGTCTTCAAAGCAAATGTGCAAGTCTCCTAGCCACGAGGAAAAAGGTCTAAAAATCCCTCAAATTTTCAAGTCTCCTAGACATGAGCCAAAAGGTCTACAAATCCTTCAAGTCAAAGTCTCCTAGATATGAGATAAAATTGTCTACAAATGTCCAAATTAAATGCTCCATAGCGCACGAGCTTAAACTGCACGTTCCTCCTAGCCCGCATGAGTAGAAAATGTGTACGACACCCCCTTTATATTAATCTTGATTTCTTTTGAACGACTTGATTCCTTCATTGGATACGTAGGCAGCTAGAAGTTCATTCTTAGCCCAGTCATATCCAAAAAAAAAGAAAATGCTCATGCAACATTCAAGTTGATGGATCCAATGATTAAGCTCACAAATGTTCTAAACTCATGAAGTGGATTTATAGTTGTTGAATTGAAGCACGAGAACAAGAAGAAGAAAGAGGTCGAGACTTATCCACTTACTGATGCGTTTCAACACAAATCATGAACAAGGTTCAAGGGGGCAATTTGTAGACACATTAATTTTGTGTCTAATTAAATTAAGTGATGGTAACTCTTAAGATGCAAGAAATATAAAATATATTTTATTTAATCTTAATATTTTGAGAGATTAAATAAATATATTAATTAAATCTTAAGACAAGGAAATAATTGTTCATCAAATCTCAAGACATGAAAAGTCTTCTCCACCAAGTCTCAATCTTCAAGAGATGGAAATAATTCTCCACCAAATCTCCACAAGGAAATTCCCCACCAATTCTCAATATTCAAGAGATGGAAAGAAGATTCTCTTAGATAAAGTCTTCCACATCAAGGAATTATAGACGCGATCACAACCGTACATCTCATCAGGAAATTCTAATTGAAATTCACTCCACAACTATAAATAGAGGTGGTCTTGACGAAAAATAAACACACACACACACACACACATAAAATATTCACAAGTTGAAGAGGGCAAAGCTCTAAGTTTTTCGCTCCACCAAATTCATCCATCTTCAAGCATTCTTCGCGGCATTCAAGCTATCCTTTAACCATCGTCAAGCATTTTTCGCGGCATTCAAGGTATTCTTCAACCATCTTCAAGGCGTTCTTCGTTAAGAACTCCTTTCAATCCGCTATCTAGCCTCAAGTTCATCCAAAAACCGTTTTTTGAAGATCATGTCTTTGCCAAGAAGATCAAATCTTCAAGATATCCGGAAAATCCAAATCAAATTCACACCATTCTTCAACAACATTCAAGGCAAAAATCCGTTTGATCCGATATCAAGTCACAACCCTCGAAAAACCATTTTAGAAGATCAAAATCATTCTAGAAAGATCAAAACTCACATATTCAAAGAACTGAGGACGAAGATCATATCATCCTTCATCAAGTCTTCAAATAAATCAGTGTTGATCAAATCCTCAAGTCAAATCAGTGTTTATCAAATTCTCAAGTCAAATCAGTGTTCATCAAATCACCATCTAGTTCGAGATCAAGTCCAAGGACCCTCGAATTAACGTTTCCTCAAGTTCAAATTATTTCAGTGAAGATCGAATTAAAGATTTTCACCACAAATTTTAATATTGTTCTTGTAGAATCGAATCAGAGGATTAGATAGAAATTGAACCACAATTGTACTTTTAAATTTACATAAATTTATTTTGTAATCTTTTTCTTGTCTTTTAATTACAGAATTCAAGAATTTGTCGTTACACGTAGCATAGAAGTGTACGGAAGGGAGGGTGTAACGAGTGTTATCCGCTGGGAGAGGGAAAATCTCAGGTTATTGAGCCTCAGCAGTGTACTCGGGTATGTCCACCGTTAAGGGTGGAGTCATAGAGTGTGACCATGAGAACGATTCTCGTAGATGCTACCTGTTAGGAGAGGATCGGAGGAGGCCCGAGGGACGCTATCTGATGCCTTCATGTCGGTGTGGTCGATAGGGATGTTTCGAGTGTATTACCCGCCGTCCCAGAATGTCTCTCGCTATTCCCCGAACTTTCCTCTCGTAGGAGGAAATAATTTTATTTTATGATATGCATCATCAATTACCTTTATTATCGAAAATTTTAAATTATATATGTATTAATTTCCTGCAAAATCAATTTTTATTTGAAATAAATAAATCATATCGACTTGCAATATTCACACATGATTTTTTACACCATCAAGTTTTATGAAAAAAATAGTATCCCATTTTGTAGAAAAATATAATGTTATATCAAAAATTACTGAAGGTTGGGGGAAAATCTACAACGTCATCAATAGGTTAGGGGGCAATCTGCAACGCTGTCAATAGGTTGGATGAAGATACCCCCCACCCAAAACATTCCGTGGAAAATGTTGACGAAAAGTTGACTTGGGGCACCTTGCGAAAAATGAGCAAATGTTGGGAGGTTGACTGCAATGACCAAATGATCAAGTGTTTGATGCTTTATCCCCTTGAACTAATGTATGTATAAAGTATAATACGAATTCTTTGCATGATCATCTCAACCTTGTTGAAATTCCTATATGTATTCAAAGTAGAAGAGTTCATCATTCTTGTTGAATTTACCCTGAAAATTGCAATCGACATTCGTTCAAGACTTCTGACACAAAGCGTCGTACTTTGCAAGTGTGTTTGCAAGGAATTGAATGCTTAAGGCCCCGTTTGTTTCCCAAAAAAAATGGAAGAAATTAAGTAAAATAAAAGACAAAATGATGGAAAACTAGGTTTTTTAGGAAATTTCTTAAGAAAAATAAAAAATTTCATTATTTTTCAGGCGTTTGGCTCATACTATCTTTTAAAATTTATTATTATGTGTAAAGGGGCTTCCTCTCTTTTTCAACGATTTCCTAGATTCTAGCTCTCTTTTCTAAAGATTTCTTTTCTCTTCCGGGAAAATTTCATATTGCATGAAAAAGATTTTTCTTCATTTTATTTTTCTTTTCCCTGGGAAAGAAATATGGCCTAAGATACCCTCACATCCCGAGTTTGTTAGATACCATCTTTCTAGATCTGCCACTGACCTACTAATTGTCTATTATATGAAACATATGAAATAACCAACGTTTGGAGTGGTCGAATTTCAAGACACAATATTGGGCTTCAAAGCCACGATCTTCGCTACAAACATCTGATTTTCTTCACTACAAACATTTGACTGTTCTTCACTACAAACATCTGGTTCATGGAGAAGCATTGATCACAGATCGCGGTAAGAACATGATCTCAATCGTGTTGGCGTGTTTCTCTCTAGGAATCTTAAGATGAAATTACTTCGGTCAATGCCACTTCCTCCTCTTTCTGGCTATTGTGGGAGGATTAGGTAATGAAGGAATATGCGGTAACGAAATCTTGCAAGATATGTTTTTCATTGGAAATGTTGGTCGTTTATACCAAGAAACTTTTGCCCAAAGAATTTTTGAAATTCACGATATCATGTTCTTGTCTGGACACATACACTTTTTCAGTTACTAATGCAAGACTAGAATTACTTCAAAAGTTCGTTTGTTCGAAAGCGATACAAGGGGATATACTATTAGCTAGAAGAGTTGTCTAATACATCTAACTTGCTTTTCACTCAAAGACTTTGCCATGGAGAATGTAATCTTGTTCTGATCATAAATTGATATGAAAGCATAATTTATTGTTTAGTATTTCAAATGTAACGAGTTTATATCATTGTATTCACAAATTTGTCATTATTGTGTTGCACAACAATACGAATAACATGAAAACATAAAAGAGTATATTTGAACTCCACAACCCTTTACATTATACATTGAGTTTGATGGAAATATTTGAGTGAATGAAGTGTGTTGTCACTGAAAATTATAGAGGACAACGTCTCGGCAAATATTTATGGGAGTAGGTCAGCTTGATACAATATATTTAAGCTCACGAGTTAGATGTAAACTTTAATGATCGTTAGATAATGGCAAAAGTTTCTTAAATATTATTTTGAATATACCATCAAAGAAACAAAATTAATATTCCCATTAATTCGTTCTACATTGGATTTACATTTAATTAAGTTCATTACTAGCTAATCAAAACATTCATCATTCGTAGAACGTAACTTGTACAAGAACTGGTACTTAATTTGTTTGCAGATAGTGTTACATAATAGTAACAGTCACTATACGACACCAGCTTTAAATAATAATTAGTATTTTCTCAACATCTGCAATGCAACTTCCGGGACATCAATTAGTCATGGATCATAACATTGAATCTGAATTTAAGAAGCCGTACATATAAAAAAAATGTTCAAATTTGTAAAAGATAATTTACCACATAAACTTTGCTTGCTTTTCTTGACCAAATTACATTAAGGCCTAGTTTGTTTCCCCGGAAAATGGAGGAAAAGGAAAAAAAATAAGGAAAATGAGGGAAAACAAGGTTTTCCAGGAAATTCCTTAGAGAAAATAAAATATTTTTCTTTTTTTTCCTGTGTTTGGCTCATAATGACTTTTCAGGTAAAATTCTTAAGCTTTTTTGTATTTCTTATAATCTAACCATTTAAAATTCATAATTATACTTTATACTTTGAAATATGCATTAAAAACAAAAAGAAGTTATATTAATTTCGTTAATATTTTTATTTTTGAAGTTCTCCTTGAAACTACTTTATGGAAAATATCAATAACTTGCATAACTTTATTTCATACATACTATGATAATTACCTTTAAATATATGTGTTATATATAATATAATTAAAAAGAGAAAAACTTGTGCAACGTAAATAAAAATAAAACTCAGATAATTACTCACCTTGTGTAGATGAAGAAGATTGATATGTATAATTAACAAGATACAATTTAGTTTATATAGAGACTAACAAACGAAAATTTTGTTTAAATTGGTGGGAAAACAAAACTTTTTAAAATTTTAGATGAGATTGGGAAAGTTTTGATGAAATTTTCCCACCTTTTTTGTAGGAAGTGAGATAAAATTTTAAAATAGGAGATAAGATTTCACACACCGGTTTTCCTCTCCTTTCCAAGATTTTCCCTTATTTTCCTCTCTTTTCTAAGATTTCGTTTATTTTCTAGGAAAATTTTAAATTACCAAACAGTAGGAAAAAAATATTTTCCTTCAAGATTTTCCTTTTTCCCTATTTTCCGGGGAAACAAACTAGGCCTAAATGGAGAAATAATGAGAAATTTTCAATGGTTAGAACTAACAATACACATAATATTATATTTGTTATATATGCTCTCAAGTCTAAGTCTACCATACGTGTTCAGAAAGAAAGAGACCAATTCGAAGTTCGAACCTTTCATCACAACAATAAAAGCAACAGATCTAGCTGCAAAGAAATCTTAGAAATGGATCAGGAGGTGATGTTGATAAACTTACCAACTGAAATTATCATCGATATTCTCTCAAGGCTTCCCATTCGAACTATTTTACATTGCAAATGCGTTTGCAAGTCATTGTTCCAACTCCTCGGGACTCCTGAATTTGTCAACTTCCATCTTTCCAAATCCGTCCCCGGCCTAATTGTCCACCAATACATTAGGCTCTCCGAGTTACTCAAAATATTTGAATTTGAACAACGCGAGCCTCACCACATTCCAGTCATAGAATTCGACTGCAGGGCTTTCATTACATCCAATGATGCAAGTATATCTATAGAGGGATCGGCCAATGGTTTCCTTTTCTTGCGCGATACGCACGCAAGACCTAATGCCATTTACATTTGCAACCCAATCACGCGTGAGTATATCAATCTTCCGAATCCAGAAGGAATCTTTCATTCTCCTAGAGCAACGTACGGTTTTGGGTTAAGCAAGATGACCGGTCAATACAAAGTGGTTGGGAACTTCGACAAGTGCCAACAAGATCAACCAACAGGTACATTAGTAAACACCCAAAACTCTGAATGCCATGTTTACACAATTGGGACAGGGTCATGGAGGAGCGTTACACATGATTCTTCCCATATATACAGTTGTCGTTCGTATGGTGCATTTTTCAAGGGCAATCTACACTGGTTGGTGTCAGATTTAAATGAATCCATGTCACTTTCATGCTTTGATCTTGAAACAGAACAATTCATGCCTTTTTCTCCTCCTCCTAATCTTCGGGGTTGTACGAAGTTTTTCGGCGATGTGGTAGTATTGGGGGATGACCTATGCTTATATGATAATACATCGGACGACGTATTTGTTATATGGATTATGAAGGAATATGGCGTTGGGCAATCTTGGACGAAAGAAGTTGTCATCAGTAAACTCCTTGATCCGGGTAATTCGTACGACTGTGTTTATCATACAGTCTATCCTATCGAAGTGATCGAAGATGGTGACATTATAATGTTGTGGGTGGATTTTCAGATTTTATATTACTCCAAAATGACTCAAACTATTTTAACTGATATGATCAAGCTACCAATTTCTAGTTGTATCCAGGCAAGATTTCATTTCTCCAGCTTTGTTTCACTCAAAAGATCTGAAATGGAGAATGTCCTCAAATACTGATTTTATGCAACTTTATTTTTTATTGTTTACCCACGTTAAATATTCGAAATGTGTATCGTGTAACGTTTTAGTGCTCCAGGGTTTACCTATTATATTATTTATATATGAGAATATATGTATACATATTCATAAGGTTTGTTTATATGATACAGCTATATCACTACAAGAAAACGGGGCTTTTCCCGACCGCAGCTCGGGTCGGGAAAAGCCCTCCTGCGGTCGGGAAAAGCCCATTCCCGACCGCAGGGCGGTCGCGAAGCTGCGGTCGGATAAAGTCTGGTCGGAAATACATTCCCGACCGCAATCGGTCGGCAATACTTTTCCCGACCACAAAATATCGACCGGAGCCTGGTCATAACATTCCCGACCGCAATTTGGTCGAGAAACAATTCCCGACCGCAGGTTGGTCGGGATAATACCCGTCCGCCACGCGGTCGGGAGATTATTCCCGACCAGAATCTGGTCGGGTTGTAGCCCTGTTGCAAAACCGGGCTACGGGCTAGCGTCCGACCACATGGCGGTCGGGAGTAATATTCCCGACTGCAATTTGGTCGAGAAACCATCCCGTATATATTTTAAATAATTTGCATTTCCCGGCCAACACGTGGTCGGGAACTACAAGAAATCTCGACCGCCGATTGGTCAAAAATAATATTCAAAGATTCCCGACCACTTTGTGGTCGGAAGTAATATTCATACTTTCTCGACCGGTGTGCGGTCGGGAGTAATATTCATACTCTCCCGACCGGTGTGCGGTCGGGAGTAATATTCATACTTTCTCGACCGGTGTGCGGTCGGGAGTAATATTCATACTCTCCCGACCGGTGTGCGGTCGGGAGTAATATTCATAGAAATAAAAAAAATAATATTCCGGTAAAAATTACCGGAATATTATATTTTATATGTAGCCCAATCTATATGCTCAATATAATTTAATGTTTCTTTATTATATATATTGTTTCAAAGAAAAATAGAATAAAATTGTTTGAAAGAAAAATGAAATAAAAGTGTTTGAAAGAAAAATGAAATAAAAGTGTTTGAAGAAATGAAATAAAAGTGTTTGAAGAAAATGAAATAAAAGTGTTTTAATAAATGAAATAAAAGTTTATGAAGAAAAAGAAAGAAAGGAAAGAAAAGTGTTTGAAGAAAAAGAAAGAAAGGTGTTTGAAGGAAAAGAAAGAAAAAAGTGTTTGAAGAAAAAGAAAGAAAAGTGTTTGAAGAAATAAAAGATAAAAAGTGTTTGGAGAAAAAGAAAGATAGGTGTTTCAACAAATAAATGAAAAAGTGTTTAGTGAAAAAATTGTGTGGAGTGATGGCAATGGGGTATGGTTTATTTATAAGGTTTGTGGGATTGGTTTTGATTGGTGGGATGTGAGTGGCGCGGATCATGGTTTGAGTCGTTGGATTGTTTTGGTTAATGAACGGATGAGATTGGATTTTGTTTTGTTGAAAAATTTAAATTTTTGGCGGCCCCGCCAAAACTTTTAACGGTTCCGACCGGCCTGCGGTCGGGACAATTATTTTGCCCAGAAACACACCGATGAATATTATTCCCGACCGCAGGGTGGTCGAGAATCATATGAATATTACTCCCGACCGAACGCCGGTCGGGAATGATAAATTTTTTATTTTTTAAAAATTATTATTGAGCTATAATAATACTAGTTTAATGTTTATTTGAGTTAAAAAATTAATAATTATTTGTTAAATAATATTATGTCGGGGTAACTTTGAGTTTTACGTGTATATCTATGTATATATATCTATATATATTAATTAGTCGTGTGTATATCTATCTATCTATATATTTCTATCTATCTATATATCTATCTACCTATATATAGGAATCAACAATTGTTGTAATCGTTAGTGATAAGTAAAGATAAGCCACTTGTGTTATTGAACACATTTGTTAATTAGAGGTATACACATATATATATAACTAAATTATGAGATGATGATTAGTTACGTTACTGAATTATTAGTGTTACGTAAATATATATGACAAGATCAATCGATTCATGATTCTTTGGATAACAAAATATAATATTTTTATTGCACTTATAAAATTTCACCAATGTTTAAAACACTAGATGAATACTAATCAAATAATAATTGAGAAAATATGAATATTAATCGTTACTGAATAGCGGTAAACCCTAAACCCTAAACCCTATACCCTAACATTCCCGACCGCAATTTGGTCGGTAAGTTATTTTCCCGACCTCGGCTACAAAGTTTCCCGACCGCAGGGCGGTCGGGAGATGTAACGGTAACAAAGTTTCCCGACCGCCCGGCGGTCGCGAGATGTAACGGCTAGTAACGGTAACAAAGTTTCCCGAACGCCTTGCGGTCGGGACTCTTTATTACCGTTGGTTTTTCCGACCACCGTGCGGTCGGGAATACTCTGCGAATCTCCTATAAATACCCTCTCCTATTCCCTTTAGAAATCATTCCAACATTCATCATTTTTTAAGGTATGCACGATTTTCCCTTGTTATATCCCAATTTTCCTATTTTATAACCATTAAGCTCATGTTTATTTAGAAACTAATGTTTTTATTGATTTGTTTTAGATATTGCGGTAATTAAATGCAACGAGGGGCGTATGTGTGTGCAACAAATACTTGATCTAAGTATTTTTCTACGCTACAACAAGTAAGCATTTTTTTCCTACGCTATTTAATTTTATAAGATCAAGCTAAATTCTTAGAAGTGTAACAAATTCTTTTTAATTTCCGTAGATTATAAATGGATTATCGTCCCGATAGATCTTGGATGTACGATAGGATAAATAGTAATACCGGTTATTTGAATGAACATTACGTGATTGGGGTTCGTGAATTCATAAAGTTTGCATTAGCACAAACAGATTACGTAGATGGAAAACGTATTAGGTGCCCGTGCAAGAAATGCACAAATTTAAAATATTGGGAACGAAACGTAGTACAAGATCATCTTCATAAGTCGGGGTTTGTGAATCAATATTGGATATGGGACTTGCATGGAGAGGAGGCGAACGAGGCATCCACATCGTATGTACCAGAATCACCGACCCCTAATTTTCACGTTGATAGTCCTGTTCATGCCGATACTTTGTTTAGGGATATGGTTGTGGATGCATATGGGGGTCGATTTGTTGAGGGAGAGGTGCACAACGAAGATCCGAGTCGCGATGCAAAGGAGTTCTACAAATTGATGAAGTTGGGCGACCATAAAATGCACCAGAAGAAGCCTAAGACTGTGCTCCAGTGGTTTGCCGAGTGGTTGACAGTTAAGACGGGTCATAAATCCTCAAATGTCGAGAGCGAAAAGTACTTAGCGTTGTCCAAGGATTGCATGGACCCAGAGATTGAGGAAATGCTACCGAGCACGATTCCAGGCATGAATAAGATGCTCGCGGGTTTGGGTTTAGGGTACGAAAAGATCGACGTATGTTGGAATCTGTGTTTCTTGTACTACGGTGAAAATGCCAACCCGGATCTCACATCGTGTCCGATATGCAAGACAGATAGGTACGAGGCCGGTAGAAAGTCGAGGGTTGGAAGGAAAAAGTTGTGGTATTTCCCCCTAGGCCCTCGGTTACAGAGATTGTTTTATACCATCGGTACTTCCCGACATATGACTTGGCATTTGAAGTGTCGCGCGTCACCTGATAGAATGATACACCCCGCTGCAGGCGAGGCGTGGCGACATTTTGATCGCACTTATCCGGACTTTGCCGCGGAGCCCAGAAATGTCCGACTTGGGCTCTGTACAGATGGGTTCTCACCGTTTGGGCAATCTGGGAGACAATATTCTTGTTGGCCCGTGTTTGTGACCCCTTATAACCTCCCGCCGGATTTATGCATGCGACCAGAGTTCCTTTTTTTGAGCCTTATTATACCTGGCCCGAAGAGTCCTGGAAAGAACTTGGATCTGTTGTTGAGGCCGTTGATTGATGAGTTGAAACAATTGTGGAGTGATGGTTTATGGACATATGACAGCTCACGAAAGGAAAACTTCCAGATGAGAGCGACCCTTATGTGGACTATTAGCGATTTTCCGGCTTATGGAATGTTGTCACAGTGGAGCACTCACGGGAAACTAGCATGTCCTTATTGCATGGGTGATATAGATTCTTTCACACTTGATAACGGTGGAAAACCTTCGTGGTTTGATTGTCATCGTCGATTTCTACCACCTGGTCATAAGTTTAGGTACAACAAGAAGGATTTCACCAAGAAGAAGGAGGTGCATGAGCCGCCTATTCGAAGGAAAACAGGGGAGGAGATGAAGGCAATTGTGGATAGGCTACGATCGGTTAGGTTTGGGTTAAATCCCCCTAAGCTCCCGGGTTTTAACACAACTCATAATTGGTGTCGACGAAGCATATTTTGGGAACTACCATATTGGTCCTCGAACTTGATTCGCCACAATCTAGATGTCATGCATTGTGAGAAGAACTTTTTTGAGAACATCATCAACACGGTGTTGGACAGTGCTAAGTCGAAGGACAACATTAAGTCGAGGCACGATCTTAGGCTTTACACAACACGTAAAGCATTGTTTTTGCAACCCGGTGGAAGAAGAGGTGGTGAGTATGCAAAGCCAGTGGCAAAATACTGTCTCACGAGGGAACAAAAGAACATGGTACTTGATTGGTTGACCAAACTCAAATTTCCTGATGGATATGCCTCTGATCTGGGAAGATGTGTGCAAAAACAACAAGGAAAACTGATTGGAATGAAGAGTCATGATTGTCACGTCTTCATGCAGAGATTGATCCCGATTGCTTTTCGAGACTTCTTGGACACCGAGATTTGGGGTACTTTAGTTGAGGTTAGCCTTTTCTTCAAGGCGATTTGCGCCTCAGAGGTGTCGGCTCAGGATATGAAGATTTTGGAGGACTCGTTTATTGTTACTATGTGCAAGATGGAAATGATATTCCCTCCTTCATTTTTTGACTCCATGGAGCATTTAGCCATACACCTCGCGTACGAGGCTAGAGTTGGGGGTCCAGTCCATTATAGATGGATGTATCCGTTCGAGAGGTACAATTTCATATTTTTAAAATTATTATATTTAAAAATATTTGTTGTTTTCTCTCATCTTTCTTTGATTTAATTGATATAGGCAAATGTTCGTCATGAAGGGTTTTGTACTTAACAAGGCGAGGGTGGAAGGATGTATAGCCAACCAGTACCTACTTTTGGAGTTGTCAAATTTGTGTGCTCAATATCTGGATGTCTCGGCTAAGACTACATTTAAGAAACTCAACAGGAACGAGACACTAGAGAGCACGGAGTGGGATAATGAGCTTTCAATATTTCGGAAGAGAGGCGGTACGCTAGGAAAAATTGACGATAGGCCCTTGACTACCAAGGAAATGAAGCAAATAGAGCTCTATGTGCTTCTAAATTGTCCAGAGCTTGACGATTGGGTCGAGTAAGTGCTCTCTAATTATTCTTAATAACGATATACTGAATTACTTTTAGAATAACTGACTAATGTAAATGTTTATGTGTAGATTGTTTGAAATGGAAGAGTGCAGTGGTCTTAGTCAAAGGGAGAAACAAGCAAAGAGGAACCGTGAGTACGTAGCATGGTTCAAACGGACATATGGCAGTGGTAAATACGAGACTGACGTACGAATAAATCCTCTACTTGATGGTCCGAATACTAAGGCAATAACCTCCGAGGGATACATTGTGAATGGGTTCAGATTTCACGTCGACTCGATATTGGGGCCCAAACATAGTGATTGCAGTGGTGTTTGTGTGAAGGGCGCCATGGGTGGTTCTGATGCTACAAACTGCTATGGAACGTTAAAAGAAGTTTTACAGGTTGTATATTGTAGCCACGAGAGACCCCTATACATTGTCATGTTCAAGTGTGTTTGGTATGATATTAATGCAGGTACAGTGGAACATGCAACGTACAAGTTGGTTGACATCGACCCCAAGCGTACAAGTTGGAGAGACGAACCGTTTGTATTTGCTAACCAAGCACAACAGGCGTACTATGTGCCATATCCAAACTTGACGACGGGGCGTCCAGGACAAGAAGGATGGTTGGCCGTAACAACTATTCCTGCCAGACACATAATCGATATGTCATCAGTTGCGGGAGCAAACGATGTCGAATCAGGGATGCCGAACCAAGTTCTACAAGAAAATGTATCAGAAGTGGTTAACTTATTCGTGGACCTTACCTCATTTGATATGAATATCCAGTTGGCCAATGACGAGTTTGAGATGGTTGATGAATATGCAGTAGAAGAGCCCGATGAACCGATTGTGGAGGTTGACGAAGACGAGGAGGAGGAGGACAACGAGGAAAAGGAAGAGGGAGAGATGATGAGTGACTATGATTCTGAGGAAGATTAATTTTCCGAATATTAAAATTTTTTATTGAAATGTGTTCTTTTTTATTGAAATATTGTCTACTTTTTTTATTGAAATATTGTCTACTTATTTTCCAAATGTGTTCTTTTTTATTGAAATATTGTCTACTTTTTTCATTGAAATATTGTCTACTTTTTTTATTGAAATATTGTCTAATTTTTTTATTGAAATATTGTCTTACTTAATGTGTTTGTGTTTCGAGATGAATATTAAAAATTTAACAAAATTAATACAAGTCAAAATATAACCATCATCGTCACAATCAAATATAATACAAGACATACATCACAAACATCCCCAAGATAGTAGAAATACAAAACATAATACAAGCCAAAACATAATAGAAGTCAAAACATAATACAAGTCAAAACATAATACAAGTCAAACATAGTCACAATCGTAAAAACCGAAGGTATCCATGGTAGCGGGTCCAACATCACCATCAAGCCCAAGCTCGGCTCCATCGTCTAGAGAAGGGTCGTACAATGGAACATTCTCCACTCCGTGGGCAAATGGATCCTGAGTAGGGTTCGCTGCATCGGAACCCGTAAAGCTAGGTGTGGGTCGAGAAGGGGCACAACCTGTAGTCTGTGTGATGTGATCGGACAAGTATCCGATGTGACCAACAAGCTCGTCAAATTTCTTCGCCATAGTCTCCCTCTGCTGCTGGCTATCTGTCTGCAATACGCGAATGTACTCATCCTGCTCGGCATTGGGGTTCTGCGTGTCGAACCCAAACACATTGTGAGGTACATCCTGTGGAAAACCAGCAGCTAGCCCCTTCTTCAACCCTCCACTCGCAAGCTGCCACAACTCATTGTCCAAATGGACCCACTGTGAACGGTCCGCCTCGTACCTCCTTGTCATACGGGCTATGTAGTCATCCTGTTCAATAAGACAAAAATGAGTTAGTACATCATTAATTTCATCACGTATGTTATTAGAATGCTTTACAAGTAAAATACTTACATATATAGCCTTGTAGTCGGAATGAATCCACTCTCGGCGACGTGGAGCTCCCTCTGGCACCTCGACCTCATGTGTGTGCTGATAACGATATATCTCATCGTGTCGAGGCTTAGGGGCATCGGGACCTCTAGCAGCAGCCTGCATATTGATATAATGTAAGAATTTAAATTTAAGACAATAAGTATTATATTCGTATAATAAGTTTTAATAAGACATACCATCTTTTGAGAAATCTTCGTGTAGCCCGTTTTTCCAGTAGCATGCGTCCCTTTTGCTTTCTTTCCTGGGACTGGCTCCTCTCCTCCTCGCCTGTTCTTCTTTCCAGTGACGGCCCTCTTCTGATGCTTCTCCGACTCCCAATGCTCTATGTACATCTTCTCTAACGCGTCGCTCATCCATTCATTCTTCGGACAGTTCGCCCACCTCGGATCATTGAGCCTCTCATAATAGTAATGCTTCGCAGCGTGGTTAACTTCCTTGTAACACTTTTGGGCCTTTTTTAGGAACACTTTATGAACTTCATTGAATATAGTGGGATCAATAATATACTTATCCTGCATTTAATTAAAGTTTATTATTAGTTTTTCGATATATAAAATTGATGAATATGTATATATATATATATTGTAAACTTTTAAAGTCTTACCCGAAAACTAGCCCACCACTTCCCTTTTGTGGCTGCAGGAACCTTGTCAAATCGGTGACAAACGACCCTCATATGCTCTCGAATACTCGTGGTAATGGATTTGGCCACCGCGTTGCTATCCTCAAATTCGCCCAGAGGCGTCAAACGGATCGTCGGACGCCTGGTGCGATCCTGTGGAACCTCTGGAGCTCTCGCTGGGCCTCGTCCGGGTCGGCGCTGTGTCGAAGATGATCCTGCCTGGGCCCCGTCTGGTCGGGAAGAAGTAGTGGGCCCCACAGGTGCCGTAGGCCTCGATCCACCAGATGTCGAGGGCGTCGCAGCTACGTGATCATCAAGTAAACCTGGTGGAGTCTCGGCGACGAGGGAATCACGGGAATCGTCCGTATCAGATGGTGCAGCCTGATCACGTAAGGCGAGACGAATAGGTATCCTCGGTGGTGGGGCAGTAGTCCCGACGTCAGTAGGAGGAGCAGTCGACGGAGCAACGGGAGGAGCAGTCGACCGAGCAACGGAAGGAAGACGCGGTGAAGGACCAGATACAGTACCAAAAGTACTACTACGACGGAAGGGCTCGTCACGATCACAGGAAGACATCTAAATAAAAGAAAACGCTAATTGTAATCAAACACTAAGTTATATAGTTTTTTCCTAAAGGCATTAAACAGTTTTCATAAAAGCACTAATATTTTCCTAATATTTCCTAAAAGCACTAATATTTTCCTAATATTTCCTAAAAGCACTAATATTTTTCTAATATTTCCTAAAAGCACTAATATTTTCCTAATATTTCCTAAAAGCACTATTATTTTCCTAATATTAATTAAATCCACTAATATTAAGTCTAACAATATTCTTAAAACAATTTCTACTAAAATCCTAAAAAATTTAACGATATCTAACAATTAAACATTAAAAATTAAACAAATAAAACATTAAACATTAAAAATTAAACATTATAAATTAAACATTAAACAGTTTTCATAAAAGCACTAATATTTTCCTAATATTTCCTAAAAGCACTAATATTTTCCTAATATTTCCTAAAAGCACTAATATTTTTCTAATATTTCCTAAAAGCACTAATATTTTCCTAATATTAATTAAATCCACTAATATTAAGTCTAACAATATTCTTAAAACAATTTCTACTAAAATCCTAAAAAATTTAACGATATCTAACAATTAAACATTAAAAATTAAACAAATAAAACATTAAACATTAAAAATTAAACATTATAAATTAAACATTAAACAATAAACAAATTAACATTAAACAAATAAAAAAATACAAGATTAGTCGAAAACTTACCGGATCGGGGTCGCCAAATAAATTTCGGTGTAGAAAAGTGGCGTTCGGTCGGGAGAAGGCGCGGGTATCTAATTAATAATTAAATTTTAAACATAAGTATATATAAAAACATTTTAAACATAATTAATTAAATTCTAAACATAAGTAATTAAATTTTAAACATAATTAATTAACTTTTAAACATAACTAATTAATTAAATTTTACCGGATCGAGAAAGTGACGCGGTGGTGGAGAGGCGGGAAAGGTGGCGGCGCGGCGGTGGACAGGCGGTGGACAGGCAGGGGTGGTTGCAGATGAGAGGGGCGGTGGAGAGGGGCGGTGCGCGGTGGTGGAGAGGGGCGGTGGAGAGGCGGAGGAGAGGGGCGGTGCGCGGTGGTGGAGAGGGGCGGTGGAGACGCGGAGAGAGATAGAGGGGCGGTGCGCGGTGGTGGCGGAGAGAGAGAGAGATTGGAGGTGGAGAGGCGGAGCGCGGTGGTGGCGGAGAGAGAGAGAGAGTGGAGGTGGAGAGGCGGCGCTGGAGGTGGAGAGACGACTGGAACGCGGTCGAGATTAGGGAGAGAGGAAGGCGTCGACCGAACTGCGGTCGAGAGAGGGGCGGCGCATCAGCGGTGGACGTCGGTTAGGGTTTTTGTGGTGAGAGAGGCGAAAATGGAGAGAAAGGGGGAGGAAGACGACTAAATCGTCTGTCTTCCTCCCGACTGCCGTGCGGTCGGGACCCTAAGGCCCAGCTGCGCGGCCCAGTCGGGCCAAAAATTCGGGCTGATAATATCCGACCCAATACACTCCCGACCGCCCTGCAGTCGGGAGATGTTTTCCTGACTACAGCGCGGTCGAGAATAGTCCTGGAACGTTTCGTAACCACGCTGCAGTCGGGAATGTTTGTATCGACTATTGCGCGGTCGGGAATGCTCACGACCAAATGGCGGTCGGGAGATTGCGGTCGGGAAAAGCCCCGAAATCTTGTAGTGTATATATATATATATATATATAGGCTAAGTTAATGTAACCGTTCTTTTACTTTATATATATTAGATAAAGCAGCAATCAAAAAGTTATATAAATTTTCCAACGAATATCATAGGCTAATATATTTTCAGTTTAGAACATGTATATATTCCAGAAAAGTACGTGACTAAAGGGGGGAAAAAAAAACCTTGGCATTTTTTTTAAAATGTATCAGCTAAATTTGAAATGAATATCCCCCAATAATCATTGTTCTTCATGCTGTAATTAGTTGAATTTATAGATGTGTTGCAAATAGAAGAATTTGCCTTTATTTCACCTAAACTGAAGGGGCTCTCTTGTAAATTTATGGAAAATATGAAAACTTTCCCTTAACTTCATTAAAATAGCGCATACTTCTCCCACTACAAGAATACAAGGCCATCTGCAACCGCCCGGGCGGTTGCAGATGGCCCATGGGCGGTCGCAGATACCCCTCGTCGTGGGTACTCTACGACCGCCAGGCGGTCGCAGATACCACTTGGCGACCGCTTGGCGGTTGCGATGTCCTTACAAACATGGCAACTGCCTAGCGGTTGCGAAGTCCTTAAAGACATGGCAACTGCCTAGCGGTTCCGAATTCATATTTTCGAAAGCTCCCAACCGCCCAGCGGTTGCGAATTCAAAAATTTCAAAAGCTCGCAACCGCCTGGCGGTTGTGAATTCGTGATTTTCGCAACCGCCCGGCGGTTGCAGATAATATTCATCAAAACAAAAAAATTATAATATTCCGAAAATTTTTCAGATTATTAATGTTTTTTTATTGAAATTAACATGGTGAAACAAAAAGAAAAGAAGATAAACAAAAACGAAAAGAAGTGAAACAAAAAAAAAAGATTCGAATAAAAGTGTTTGGGTTTTTTGTTGGAGATATAAAAGAAAAGGAAGTGTTTGGGTTTTTTGTTTGAGATATAAAAGAAAAGAAAGTGTTTGGTGGTTTGTTTTGGAGATAAAAGAAAGTGTTTGGTGTTTTATTTTGGAGATAAAAGAAAGTGTTTGGTGTTTTATTTTGGAGATAAAATAAAGTGTTTGAGAAAAAAGAAAGTGTTTGGGTTTTGTGGATTGGAAAAAAAGAGTGTTGGGAATGTTTGGAGGGTGTAATATTAGTGAATAAAAAATTCGAGAGAAGAATGGTGGGTATATATAAGATTTGTGGTGAAAATTTGAATTTCGCCCCCGAATCCCGCCCATTTCAAAAGAATTAACAACCGCCGAGCGGTTGCCGGGTACCATGGTGACCGCCCGGGCGGTTGCGACAATAAGTAACGCAACCGCTGGACGGTTGCAACAGTGGGATGTTCGCAACCGCCCAACGATTGCGAATAATATTCAAGTTTAAAATTAGTGACTTTTGGCAAGTATCTTGATGTGTTTGCGTTTATAGACAACATATATCATTATAAACAACATAAATCATCTAAAATAATAAAAATTCAAGTGCGAATATTATCTGCAACCGCCGGGCGGTTGCAGATAACCAACATCAGCAACCGCCCAGCGGTTGCGAGTAGCATTGGCAAACGCCCGGTGGTTGCTTCTACTGGTTATCTGCAACCGCCCGCCGATTGCGAGAGGCCCTGACAACCGCCCATCGGTTGCGAGAACTGGATATCTGCAACCGCCAGGCGGTTGCAGATAACATCCATATTCGAAATTAGTGATTTTTGGGAATTATCTTGATGTGTTTGTGTTTATTGAACTCAAATAGCATTATTACATGTGAATAGTAGTAGTAAATAACTACAAGACTAGTAATTAAGTTAGTAAAATAGTAGATTATGTGATTAGGCGAGTTATCAACGATACACCTATATATTATGTTCAACAACTAATCATCACACTTAGTCCTTAATGTTGTTCCTAAGTTTGATTTTCCAATAAAACCTTATAATTAGGCTTGTTTTAACTATCAATAGGGTAATTATCAATTGATCAAACAACGCGCCACAACGAATCATCCGTAAAAGTAAAAATTCAAGTATGAATGGTAACTACAACCGCCAAGCGGTTGCAGATATCTAGTATCAGCAACTGCCGAGGCGGTTGCCATGTGACTTAGCAACCGCCCGGGCGGTTGCGTGAACTGGATATCTGGCGGTTGCAGATAACATCTATATTCGAAATTAGTGATTTTTGGAAAGTATCTTGATCTATTTATGTTTATTGAACTCAAATATCATTATTACATGTGAATAGTAGTAGTAAATAACTACAAAAGTAGTAATTAAGTTAGTAAAATAATAGATTATGTGATTAAGCGAGTTATCAACGATACTCCTATATATTATGTTCAACAACTAATCATCATACTTAGTCCTTAATATTGTCCCTAAGCTTGATTTTGCAATGAAACCTTATCCTTTGGCTTGTTTTAACTATCATTAGGGTAATTATCAATTGATCAAACAAAGCGCCACAACGAATCATCCGTAATAGTAAAAATTCAAGTATGAATGTTATCTGCAACCGCCAGGCGGTTGCAGATATTTAGTATCAGCAATCGCCTAGCAGTTGCGAAGTGACTCAGCAACTGCCGAGCGGTTGCAAGAAGTCCTGGCGACCGCCCAGCAGTTGCGAGAAGCCCTGGCGACCGCCCAGCGGTTGCGAGAACTAGATGTCTGCAACCGCCCGGGCGGTCGCCATAGTACCAAGCAACGGCCTAGCGGTTGCGAGGTCTTATAAAAGCCTCGCGACCGCCCGTGCGTTCGCCACTTCTCCATGGCGACTGCCTGGCGGTCGCGGTTAATGGCGACCGCCTGGGCGGTTGCGGGGGGCGGCTGCAGATGCCCCCCAAATCTTGTAGTGTCCTTTGATCAAACCTACGTACGAAAATATTAAAACATGTCCAAATCAATAGTTGGCCGAAGATAAGTTGAACTAATTTAAAGAGTTTTCACGTTATTTTTGGGAAACTTGCTTTAAACGGGATTAACTTTTATAAAAATGGATTACGTGTGATTCGAATTTTAAAACAACAAACAAGTCTTAATTTTTTTGGTAAAAAAAGGAGCTACACAAGGTTCTTACACCATATCGCTAGCTAATAAATTAACTACAAAACGAGAGGGAGGCGTTTCCTAAAAGAAATCGCTCACTCCATAAACAGTTTCAATCTTCGTTAAATAATCAGCCACTTTGTTGGCGGACCTCGGGATCCACTTGAAGGCTTGATTCTACGGCATATGAAGTATAGTCGCTTGGATAAACAACAAACATGTCATTCATAGCTTCATACATAAGTCATTGTGTCATCGATGAAATTATGTCAGGCATAATAATTATTATGTAAACTCGTTTCTTTTGCCCAACAAAGCCTAGTTAGGATCATAGTCGCATATTTAAACTTTTTTTGCTGTGCAATATTAATAGTGGGATTTGTCCTACGTGGCGTGTTAATCTTGTGATTATTAGTTGGAGCCCCCCTCCAAAAAAAAAAAGTAATCCTACTAAGATTAAATCATAACCATAATACCCCTTTTTATGTTTTTTGACTAAATCAAGGATAAAAATTATTTGGCACATATCTAATTAGTTGGAAGATTAAAAAGATTGGCTCAACTAGCCCAAGCAAACACACTATAATATTTTAATTTTCGTGCTTTAATTTGTTTAAGATACTAATTTGATAAATCATCCAACCGACTAATTATACACAAATAAATTAGTAAGAATGTATTAATATTTAATAGTCATGCAAATAATTCTGAACTCGAGTCTAGAAGTTTTTAATTATTTAGGACTAGCTAATTTAATTTCGCAAACAATGTTTACCAGCATTAAAGCTGACCAGACCAAGTATTAGTATTAGTCCAATAGTCAATAAAACATGAGGTCCATTATTAATTCTGAACCTAAGGGCGTTGTATTAGTCATATCGGAAACTCTTGTGTGGACCAGGTCCATGAGTTAACTCATGGACCTTGTGGCTGTGGTTTATTCTTATTCTATTTATTTATTTATTAAAACTACCTAAAACTAATTTTTGATTGAGCTCATAAGATGCATGGACCGCCCACTGTTAAGAAAGAAAACTAATCCTTTTATAGTTTTATTTCCTATTTAAAAAGGGTTTATTTAATTGTTTTTGCTTTCCTGTCTTAGGGACTTATTAAAATAGCAACACATTAAATAATTACATGCTTGCTTCAATTTATTTTCACTACATTTCCTCTAACTTATTTTCCCGGTGCCTTTTATTTTATCTCACTTGGCAAAGTTTGTGATTTATCCTTCTATATGTTAATTGTCGTTATTATTATTAGTTGTGCTAATATACATGTAAGAAACGATATAAATGTACAATAGTATTGCTAATGGTAATGATTATCAGTTGTGTTAATATAAATATAAGAGATGATATAAATGTACAGTAGTATAAACCATAAGACTCTTTGTAAATTTTCGTACATTTGTGCTGCAACTTGGTTATCTAATAACTCTCATTAAAGTTATTGAATTGTAACTAATTTTTGGTCACATACATTATATTACATTACTTTAACATACAATTTACAGACTTGTCACTACAAGAAAACTCTAAATTTGGTACATATACTTTGGTAGGAATTCAAAATTTGTACCAAGAGTGAGATTTTGGTACATAATTATTGTACTAAAGAATGCAATACCAAAAAAGCAAAAAGAGTACGTATGGGTACAAATCATTTCTACCAAGTATTGGGTACAAACCATTGGTACCAATTAATCAATAAAAAACATTAAGAAAAGAAAGATAAATGACACACCATTAATTCAAGTTTTTCGGTACAAGCTTTTCGTACCGAATATCAGGTTCAAGACAATTGTACCGAATAACTGAAGTTCGGTACAGAAACTTTGTCCCAAAAAATTGGTTTAGAAAACCCGTACCAAGTAATAGAGGTGTTGATAATGTTGTACCATGTAGTCCTTGGTACGTATGGGTATCCGTAGCAGTACAGTGTCCCTCATTTGTTTTATTACTATTATTATTTTGTCCAATATGAATGTATATTTAATAACCACTAATTAAAATATGAATTTAACATTGAATGATGAATCATGAGTTTATTAATTAAATATTAGTTAAAAATCATATATTAGCAGTTAAATAATTATATACGAATAGGTCACCTAAGTTGACCTACGTAAGTGGTTAAAATTACATATTATCATTTCATAATGAGTTATTGGTATATTAACTTGTTATTAGTTGAAAATAATATATTTGTAGTTTTCTTATCATATACAGGTAAAAGACTATTATTTAAAGGTTTTGGTAAAAAATGGAGTTATGAAACGCGTAAATTAAACTTTAGGGGAGGAAAATAAATTATGCAAAAGTTTTAAAACAACTCCGATTTTACTTTTTGTTTCACCGGATATTATGTTATACTAAATAGATGTGTTTCGTCGAGTTTCATCAAGAACTGAATTACAAAATGCGTTAATTAAATTTTAAGGGATGGAAATACTATTAAGCAAAAGTTTTGAAACAACTCTGAAAATACTTTTTCTTTCACCGGATACTATTTTATACTAAATAAGCATGTTTTGTCGGGTTTTATAAAAAACAAAGGTACAAAAGCGTAAAATTAAACCGTCAAACAAAAATACTCAGAAACCTCAAAACCCAAACACTACAACCATTCTTCCAAGTTGAAACCAAAATGATGTCAAATATAACTACGCAAAATTTTCAAAATACCTACGATTCTATTTTTTCTTTCAATGGATATTATGTTATATTAAAGAGACGTGTCCTGTCAAGTTTCATTAAAAACGGAGATACGAAACTTGTTAAATAAACGTTAGGGGAGAAAAATACTATTAAGCAAAAGTTATAAAACAACTCTGAATATACTTTTTCTTTCAGCAAATATTATGCTATACTAAATAGGTATGTTCCGTCGAGTTTCATCAAAAACTCACTTACAAAAGCCTTAAATTAAATCGTTAAACAAAAACACTCGCAAACTTCAAACCCCAAATATTACAACCATTTTTTCAATTTGAAACCAAAACGATGTCAAAACACGCAAAAGTTTCAAACTAGCTTCGAGTCCACTTTTTTTCACCGGATATTGTGTAATACTAAATGGATGTGTTATGTAGAGTTTCATAAAAAATAGAGCTGCGAAACGTGTTAAATAAACTTTAGGGGAGGAAAATAAAAGTTATGCAAAAGTTTTAAAACAACCTTGGTTCTATTTTTTCTTTCACCAAATATTATGTTATACTGTATAGATCTGTACCGTCGAGTTTCATAAAAAATGGAGTTATGAAACACGTTAGTTAAACTTTAGGGGAAGAAAAATAAATTATGCAAAATTTTAAAACAACTCCTATTTCACTTTTTCTTTCACCGAATGTTATTTTATACTAAATAGGTGTGTTCCGTCAAGTTTTATCAAAAAATGGAATTACGAAACGCGTTAATTAAACTTTAGGGAATGAAAATACTATTAAGTAGAAGATTCAAAATAACTATGAATTTACTTTTTCTTTCACTGGATACTATTTTAGACTAAATAAGTGTGTCCCGTCGAGTTTCATAAAAAACAAACTCATTAAAGCGTTAAATTAAACCGTCAAACAAAAAACACTCACAAAATCCAAACCCCAAACATTACAACCATGCTATCAATTTGAAAACCAAACGATGTCAAATTACGCAAAAGTTTCAAAATAGCTATGATTCTAGTTTTTTTTTATCTTATATAATGTTATACTAAATAGGTGTATTTTGTCTGGTTTCATAAAGACATAGCTACGGAACGCGATAAATAAACTTTAGGGGAGAAAAATTATATTCTGCAAAATTTTTAAAACGATTCAATTTTTTCTTTCAACGGATCTTATGTTATACTAAATAGGTGGGTTCCGTCGAGTTTCATAGAAAACAGAGTTACGAAAAGCGTTAACTAAACTTTAGGGGATGAAAATAAATTATCAAAAGTTTCAAAACAACTCCGATTTCACTTTTTCTTCCACCATATATTATTTTATACTAAATAGGTGTGTTCCGTCGAGTCTTATCAAAAAGCAGAATTATGAAACGAATTAATTAAACTTTAGGGGATGAAAATACTATGAAGCAAAAGTTTCAAAGCAACTTCGAATTTACTTTTTCTTTCACCGTATACTATTTAATACTGAATAAGTGTGTTTCATCAAGTTTCATCAAAAATAGACTTACAAGACACGTCAAATTAAACCTTCAAACAAAAACACTCACAAACTTCAAACCCCAAACTCCTAACCCCAAACTCAAAACACTACAATCATTCTTTCAGGTTGAAACCAAAACGATGTCAAATTACGTAAAAGTTTAAAAATAGCTCCAATTTTACTCTTTCTTTGACTGGATATTATTATATATTAAGCAGGCGCATTCCGTTGGGTTTCATCTAAAATGGAGTTATGAAACGCGTTACATAAACTTTAGGAGAGGAAAATAGAATTATGAGAAAGTTTTCAAACAACTCCGATTCTGCTTTTTCTTTCGCTGGGTATTATGTTATACTAATTAAGTGTGTTGCATTGAGTTTCATTAAAAAAGTGTTACAAAACGTGTTAAATGAACTTTAGGGGAGAAAAATAGTATTAATCAAAAGTTTTAAAACAACTCCAATTTTACTTTTTCTTTCACTGGATATCATGTTATACTAAATAAGTGTGTTCTGTCGAGTTTAAAAAAAAATAAAAAGAGTTACGAAAAGCGTTAAATAAACCTTAGGGGAGCAAAATATTATTAAGCAAAAGTTTCAAAACAACACCGATACTATTTTTTCTTTCACTAGATATTATGTTACACTAAATAAGCGTGTATGTGTGTGGATTACGAACTATCGAGAACATCCGCACATGTTATTCACTTATTTTTTCCGGACTAATTACATATATTTGTTGATTTTGAGTAATATATTTATAAATCAAACTTAATTACTATATCACTAAAACAATTTTGTGAGTTTGTATATAATACTAGATCTACAAAAACTCAAAAAGTTACAAACTTAATGTTATATATCTAAGTAATAGAATTATGTGTGTGCTCGATATTATAATTTTAATGGATAGTGTAGATATATTTTGTTCATATTCCTGTATTATCCATCTTTAAAAATTATTTATTAGCACGAAGCATCTCCACCTAATGTTTTTATCTTAATTTTGTTATAACAAAAATATGCATCTTTTTATTAAAGAAAAAAAAAAGAAAAATGCTTTTTAAGTTTTTAGTATAACTTTTCTGTACCGAGAGCTCGGTACATGTATTTCGTACCAAATAAACCTTTTCGGTACAACACATTGTGTACCTACTACTTAGGACAGAAAAGTGTAACCAAATGCCTCTTTTTTGAAAATATTCAAATATTCGTTTGTGTTTTTGGCGGAAAATTTGAACATTTAAAATAGTTTTTGATACAATTTTTTTGTACCTAAAGCTACAATACTCTCCTATAAATATATCACCTGGTCTTCACAAAATCATAACACATATTTCATCTTCTCCTTCTCCAGCAAGTTTAGCTCTCTTCTCTTTCCTAATTTTCTTCATTCCATAATATTTGTGATAGATAGTTTTTTTATTTAATATTTCCTTGGGTTTAATTAGTTTTAAGAGTTTGGATGCTTTGTTAAATTATTGCTTCTTAGTTTTTACCTATATTTAAGATAAATATCTTAAGTGATAGTTGTAGTTTCGTAAAGTCTTCAAATGAAGTTATAATGTTTCCCTAAAATCTGATAATTGTTAACTATATATTTAATTTAATAGCAACAAATATCTCTACA
Source organism: Linaria vulgaris (assembly GCA_948329865.1). Classification (NCBI taxonomy): domain Eukaryota; kingdom Viridiplantae; phylum Streptophyta; class Magnoliopsida; order Lamiales; family Plantaginaceae; genus Linaria; species Linaria vulgaris. The sequence goes on along the minus strand of OX415249.1, from coordinate 3,566,388 downwards.
GTGTGCACAACAAATCCCGAAAAATATTATACATATTTAATTGAATATACATATCTACATGTGTACAACAGATCCTTACGTTACATAAATACACAAAATATGAATATATATATATATATATATATATATATATAATGGCTAGCGGCGGTCATTCGCCACTAGTTTTTTTTTTGAATTTTTAGATCTTTTGGTAGAGACTTATTTGTACCGAGAAGTCTCGATTTCAAATTCAAATAAACATTTCGTACAAATGTTTTTTGTACCAGAAAAAATTAGTAGGTACAAACTCTTTGTACCGAGTATTTGTTATTTAACTAAATATAAAAACCTCAAAATAATTTCTCGGGACTAACTTATCGTACCGAATAACGCTCTAATGGTACGACTCAAGCGTACCTACTTTTGGACTTTTAGGACGAAAATTATGTACTTAATACCACTTTCTAGGTACAACTCTACTATACCTAAGGTCTGGTACAACTTTCTTGTCCCAAACTTTAAGTACGACTTCTATATACCAAGAGCTCTTTTGGTATACTATTTCTGTACCAAAATTCTTTTGGGACTTCACTTGTTAGGAGGAATACTTAGTACAAACATTTATACCAAAATATTTTTTGGTACAGAGTTCATACCTTTCAGTAGAAAATAGTTAGGCACATAAAATCATTGAAACCTATGTTGAAGAAGCATGATAAGATATCCAATCTCTTGTATCTAACTTACAATTTCTTTTTTACTATATAATTTAAACAAATCATTGAAACATTTTTTTATACAAACTTAATAAAAAGAAGCTTCTAAAGATATAACAAAATTTAAATAGGTTTAGTTTCCTTAGGCGAAAAAACTTGTAGAGTTTCCAACAATGAAGAACAAACAAAGCTTAGTGAACTTGAGTTACTGTACTTAATTGTCATAAATTCATATTATATTTTTTTCTTTTCTTAAGAGAGGATGTTATATTTTTGTTAAACAAGCTAATTTAAATTAAAAAATAACACAATTTGTGTAGTGTGAAATCAACTTCAGAAGATTTTATCTTTTGCCTAGGTTTTACTTACGAAAATATATTTACTAAATGATGGATAAGTAAATTATGTAATTTGAATTTTCCGAAAGTTATGGGAATAGATTTTTTTTTCCTTCTTTTCTTGTAACAGAAAGTTAATTTATTGTAACAGCAAGTTAAAGATTTATTCACGCAGTAGTATACATCTCGGGAGTTGCGTTTCTCTTAGAAAGATATAGAAAGATAGTTTATTGAATAAATAAATCCTCAGAAGTCAGAACAAATGACAGCCGCAAGGTCCATGAATTATTATATTAATTCATCGACCGGGTCCGTGTAAGAATTTTCCAAGTCATAATTATACATTCTACAATGTCTGCTTGTCCTTGAACGTCGTATTCATTAATTAAAAAGACCAGATCAAATCTTTAAAACATATATAAGTCAGCAGAACTATTTAATCAACCGCAAAGAATACTAATACACACATATTGGTGCAAAGGCGTATTCCCAAAAATGGATCATGGATTTTTGATAAATCTACCTACAGAAATCATAATCAATATTCTCTCAAGACTCCCCTTTCTAACAATTTTAAGTTGCAAATGCGTTTGCAAGTCGTGGTTTGAACTTATTGAGGCGCCTGAATTTATCAAGCTCCATCTTTCCAAATCCGTCCCGGGCCTAATTGTCTACCAACAAGAACTTCAACCAGATATTTTCAGAATTCTTGAGCTCAAAGATGAACTAGAGACTGAAAGACACGAGCTTCACTATGTTCCACTCATGCTTTTCGATCGCGAGGCATTCATTCCTACCCAAGACTATGCACTTACAAATATGGAGGGGTCGACCAATGGTTTACTTTTCTTGCGAGATAGACGCACAAAACCTCAAGGCCTTTACATCTGCAACCCAATCACGCGTGAGTATATCAATCTTCCTAATTCAGAAGAGAGTTTTTACTATCCTAGCATAGTCACCTATGGCTTTGGAGTAAGCAAGAAAACCGATCAATATAAGGTGGTTCGGATTTTCCACGACTACGTTCGAGATCCTAATACGGGGTCATTGCTCAGCATTACCAAGTCTGAATGTCGTGTTTATACACTTGGCACGGGAACATGGAAGAGTCTTCCACATTACAATTCTTCTTATGAATACAATTGTCGTCGTAATAACGGCACATTTTTCAATGGTAATCTGCACTGGTTGGTGTCAGAATTAAAGGGATCCCTATTGATATTGTGTTTTGATCTTGAAAACGAAGTGTTCAGGGTATTTGATCCTCCTCCTTATCTTAAGGGGCGTAGACACTGTTTGGGAGATATCGGAGTACTAGGAGATTGCTTATGCTTATGCGATAACACCTCGGAGAATGAAACTGTTATATGGGTGATGAAGGAATATGGAATCGAGAAATCTTGGACAAAAGATATTGTCATCAGTAAACTGCCTGATCATGCTGGTGAATATTTTGAGGTTGTTTATCCTCTCAAAGTTTTTAAAGATGGTGACATTTTGCTGTTGTGGGAGGACTTTATTCGTTGTTACTCCCAGAAGACTCAAACTATTTCAAATGTGGGTATATTTGGCTCAGAAAGATGTTGTTCTGTCCAGGCAACACTTCACGTTTCAAGCTTTCTTTCTCTTAGAAGTTTTGCAATGGAAAATGTAGACAAGTTTTGATTAAGTTATTTATTTTTGTACAAGATTATTGGTAAGCACGAATTTGTTATTGCTTCTATAAGTATTTACTAATCATCAGTATTTTAAAAAGTGACAATGCAGACGAGTCATTTTGTGTCCTAAAAGACCAGGCGGCAAGCTTAAATGCTCGAAGTGTGGGCCTTGTGAATAACGCTATTTACTTAAAAATATATTATATATGTGAAAAAAATAGTAATAATTCTGTTGATCCCCTTAAAGTATAGAGAATTAGAAAAAGTAATACATCATGTATGTTAAAGGAATAAAATCATCAAGCCTCCTAAATTATACACGTTTTTGCGACTTGCCACCTGAACTAAATTAAATTAATAAGCGTTTTGCCCCATGAACTATGCTTGTCGATTCGATTTGCCCCTTCGCCGGATGCTGCCCTAAGTCTGCCAGAATATTTCCAACTTGTGCAACTCACGTGAGGGTCAGCGAGGTAGTTTCGCCAATTCAATTTTTTTTTCAACGAAAAAAAAAAAAAAAAAACTGACTTAGGGTACTAAGTTCAGGGGGTAAACTAAAATGTTACTCCACACTACTCAACACTTAGTAAAATTTCAAGCAACAAAATTAGGATTCGTAGGGTTCTTCATCAAATTCTCTCTCGAATCACATCAATTCGTCCAAATTATACACAATCAACACGAAATCGACATCGAAAAGCTTCGAATAATCAGTTTATGATTAATTGCCCACACATGCATTCACGGCATCAGTTCTTAGGATTTTGGGAAAAATCGAAGGGGATTGTTTGAAATCGCATAAATGGGTTGGAAATTGAGGACTAGTTTCGAGTTCATACCAGAGAGAAAGAATTTAGCTTCGGAGCGTATCGCCCCATGGCCGTAGCACCTGCTTTCCCTTTTGGTTTTGGCAGCAATCTCATCAGGCTTGCTCAAGGATTCAACGGCGGTTCCCACAGACGGCGCCATTTTGTTAACGGGTTTGTAATTACGACCCTATTTAACGAAAGATATTTATTTGGGTTGGAACGCCGATCCCGACCCGAGGAGATTGTTGGTTTTTATTGATTTGCGGCTGGACTCGGATATTTTTCGAGATGCCTACGTATCCCCCGATTGGGAATCAAGCCACTCGTAGTTCTTGTTTTTTGTGTTGATTAATTTGGAGTACCGATTTTATCGGATGTATTGGTTTGTATACGTTGGAGGGGTTGCCCTCGTGAAATATTTAGAGAGAGAGAGAGATAAGTCCGAGGGGAGGAGTTGTTCTCCCGTAGAGAACATAAGTTCTGTAAAAATTCTTCCTCTTCTTTCTATTGCTTTGTCCCTCTGTTATAGAAGTTTAATCTTGCTCCCTAAGTTTGGAATCTTTATTATTTTAATTTAGTTATTTTTATGTTATTATCTGTACTGTTATTTATCTGTTCAAGCAGCACAATAAGTAACTTATCTATTTAAGCTGTGTCAGCAGACACGTGTTGTGTTCTTTGTGTATTATGTGAATATGAGTCATGTTACCAGGACAAATATAAAATCGTACGCGTAATAATATATCGAGTCGAGCATAATCCGGGTAGTATTTTAGTTATAAATTCGGCCGATAGCTGTGTGTCGGGATTTATGATATACGAATAGTATAATTTTTAACGAAGTATATTGGTATGTAAACCGTGTTATAATGCAGTGTTATTTATGAATATAAATTATATACCAAGTAATTTTGGTAATTGAATTATCGCTTATTTTAAGCAAGTGATTTTCTACCCTGTTAACATTTACTGTAAATGAACCTAGTACATCACGACCATATCACGCCCAGCATGATTCCGCATTGATAACTTAAAATATAAATTCTAAAAGTACCTCGTTTTGACCGTGATATCGTCGGGTATTCCACTAGGTTTTACAAAGATCACCAACCTTCAACCACTCGATCGCAACCGATGGTTCTGCAATGGTTCCTTCAACGATAAACAGCGCAACCCTGGTTCGTTTCCTACTCCGGGTGTAAGAGGTATAATTCAGAATGAATATAAAAGAACACGATGCTTCAACACATTTAGGCAAAAGCCCCAATTTTATTTATAAGTGGAAACTTATTTATTACATAACAACCGTAACCCCTTCAGAGAGGAGTTACCTGTTTAGCTACACATGGTAGCTTTGTTTCCTACACACATACACTCAGAATTTTACAACAAAATTTAGAAAATATAAACACTCAACTTATTATAGACTATTTAGACTTCTTTTTATTTCTTGTAAGAAAACAATGGGGAATGCTCGATGCCTTTTGCTTTCTTCAGCTTTCCCATATATAGGTGAAGCCCCGGACTTCAAATGCGGATTTCAACTACATTTGGACAGTATAATCGTCACCGCATACGTTTCTTCCCACTAAAGCTCGTGGCCCTCCATTATCAATCTGTCATTTTAATGGAGGTGGTCCTGACCCTTATCACATGACTCCTTTTGCTTTGCCAGCATAATTTGTCCACTTTCCAGCACGCGGAACCTTTCCCTGTCTGGAAGGGCCCTCTCTGTCGTTTTTTCATTTGTCTCTTTTTACTGGAAATCCCTTTCCAAAAAGTGGCTCTTTCTAATCGGGACATTTTGGACAGATCCGTTCCTTTCATCGGCCAGTATGGATCATGTTGCAGAATTTCCGGTTGGTTTCTGCCGATGCCAGAATCTCGTTTTTCCACAGCGTTTGCCTTTTGTTTTCACAGATTATTTCTGCAAATCGTATGGTATTGTTCGCCATGCTATTCAGCATAAACGACCCGTTTTTTGATTTTTTGAAAATCTTGAATGAATACTTAACTTTGTCCATCTCGGTGAGACGAACCCAAAGTCCCCATGCTCTTCTGGTAGAAATATCTTCTTCATAAATTGGGGAGACCAAGAATTGTCCTTCTGGTGGTGTCTTGATGTAATCCATAGCCTTCATGTTGGGTCTCTGTAGCTTGATGAAATGGAAGCTCGGATGGAAACCCTTTCCTGTAATCTCTGGAGCTGCTGATATAAATTTTAGCTCCAAGACATCTCCTCGTTCAAGTGTAGGATTGTTCTTCCAAGTCTCGTACAATTCTCGTGGATCCATTCTGGTAATTTAGAAATTTCCAGAAAACCTGGTGATGTGGTAAAGACTGAAGCTATACAGCCAAAGTCAAACCATTCTCATACATTCTCAGGCTTTGAACCTGGTTGTATCCAAATTCTCGGATATTTCCCTGACCAATCGGCCACGGATTTTCATGGGACAAGTCCCATTCTCGTGTAAAGCCTTTCTCATTTCTCTGCTCGTTTTTATCAATCTTAGAAGTCCTTGTTCTGGGCCTAAGATTAATCACATCCTCTTTAATTTCTGAGGTATCATTTGATTCTTTAGGTATTTCTCCTTTCGAATCGACCTATTCATGGGTGTTTTCCTCGAAAGGATCACCAACTGGACCTGTGTTGCTTGAATCTCCATCCTCAAGCGTTATCGCTCGTAATTCGACTTTCACCTTTGATGTGGAAGCATCTCGTAATATTGAGTCCATAATACTTTCCCAAAGACGTATGCTACCTAACCAGGTAGTCTTCATCGCATTTCTTCCCAGGATAAAACGACATTTCGAATTGGCTGCTAACACTCGCAGAGCAATCCCTGTGAACTCGAACAGTAATAGACTACCACCACCACACAATGATTAAAACTTTTCGTGTATGCAAAAGTGTAATTTTTGCTTATATGAACTCTATGGGGAGCGACCCCTATTTATACTAATTATGGAGAGAGTCGGCTGACTTGATTAACAAGGAACGGGATCTTTTAGATATATGCAAATATCTAATTAAGATAATACCAGATCGTCACTACGACAAGTGGAACCCGCTCAAAATCTGACCCGAAGTCATCCGTACAAACCTATTTCATTTAATCAATTTTCCAACACATAATAAAGCTCTCGGATCAACTTCAGAAGGATCTGAATCAATGTGACATGGAAGATAGAATTATAAAGTCTTTCATTGAAATGTTAGAATTCGTGAGAAACTGCCTTCAGTGAACAACGGAATATTCGATCAGTGGCAAGGATTTGAAGGATTTGTTTTCAAGTTGTTGCTGCAAGCACAGCGTCGTTTTCCTTCCTCAAAAAATATGATAAATCCTTTCCGGAAGAGATGTACATGCAGATCAGAAACCGCATTGACTCGGAAATGGGTATTGCAGTTCTAAAAGCCTTGGCACTAATGAAGTTACAAGATTCTACAGATCATCTTCATCTTTTGACCGATGGGCTTATTCATGGTTATGTGGATTGCGTCCTAGAAATTATGACAAAGGCGATACATAAAGATGAGTCTATCTCTCAAACGATACTGCAAGTGAAGAATCAATTCGATGATCTTCACAAGGAGCTAGAGAAGCTGGTGGGTTTGATTCTCATTTGCCCCCCAAAGAATGACGCTGAGCTAGAGAAACTCTCACATCTCATTAAAGTCCTCGTCATAGACACCATTGTGCTCCTAACTTTGAATGAAATTGGAACAAGTTCTCCAAAACGAATCAATTTGGTTTCTTGAATTCTCTAATCTCGAACCTGGAAGAGTTTAATGAGTATTTAACATATGGTGAATTCCAAAGTATTCACGAGGACTTAATCTTATTGAGATCATTTCTCCAGAATATGACAATGCGTAATGGCAGTACGGAAAGCGATGAAGATGTGTCAGAAGACCTTTTGAAGTACCGTATAAGGTGTGCATTATATGGAGCAGAATATTTTATCGACTCATGTGTTACTGGATTCATTCCTGAGTGGTGCAGAGCTAGTTGGTTTTCTGCTTTGAAACAACTGATGGAGCTAGTTAAAGCAACTTTTGCAAATGTCACTGAGAAAAGATCAGCTATAGACCCTAATGTTGCGAGCAGTAGCAAGAGTCCTACTCGTTTATCATTACTTTCCAAAAGTACTGATGTGGTGGTGGGTTTCGAGGTTGAGATGAAATCAATAAAGGAACGACTGGTTAGTGAGTCATCGAAGATGGATGTTGTCTCGATCTTTGGCATGGGTGGACTCGGTAAGACGACTTTTGCCAAGAAAGTGTATGAGGAATCTTACATTGTTGATCACTTTCAACTTCGAGCATGGTGCTGTGTATCCCACGAATACGACAAGAAAGGGTTGTTGCTTGAAATTTTAGATTGTGTAACTAACCTCACTGTTTTTGACCGAAGAAAGAGCGCTGGCGATTTGTCATTAATGCTTTACAAACATCGACGGGGAGGAGGTACAGGTACCTAATCGTCATGGATGATGTTTGGGAAATGGATGCTTTTAAGGACCTCAAACGTTTCTTCCCAGATAATCGCAACGGAAGCCGGATCATGTTGACTAGTAGGAAAAGATTAGAAGACTATAGTAATCCTCTCGAACTTAGTCTTTTAACTACTGAGGAGAGTTGGGATCTGTTAAGACAAAAAGTGTATCAGATAAATGAAGAAGCCCTTCCAGAATTGTGTGAAATTGGTGTGGAAATTGCAGAGAAATACAGGGGATTAACACTTGCAATCGTCGCGGTTGCTGGAATTCTCGCCAAGTCAGAGAAGAAACGTTATTTCTGGGAGCAAGTTGCTCGAAATTTGGGTTCATATATCGCTGGTGATGCGACTACTGATGGACAAATGACAGCAGTGCAAGAGCTAAGTTACAAGCATTTGCCGGATCACTTGAAACCTTTATTTCTGTATCTTGGGTCATTTCCAGAAGATAGAATAATCCCATCAAATAAGTTAATGTGGATGTGGATTGCAGAAGGATTTGTCCATAACACTGGTAATCAGGTTTCGATCAGTTTAGAAGTTCAAGCGGAGCAAAATCTAATGGATCTTATCGATAGAAGTCTCGTCATGATTGCTGAAAGAAAGTCTGATGGCAGAATTAAATCCTGTCGCGTCCTGACGAAAACTTCATGCAACACGGAACTGTGAGCTATTACTCACCTGATTCTGTGACCTACGAACGAAGACTAAGCATTTCTCTAGATAGAGAGTATGACAGTGGACCTATTGTCACATATGAAGGTTTCCCTATGCTTTCATTTCCTCCTCCTCTAAGGTCCTTTTTGATCTTTTACCATGAATAAAACTCTTCCAGTGCACGAGAATGAGAATATGAAATCAGTTTTTCGAGACTTCAAATTGTTGAGGATCTTGCATTCTGAAGGCATCACAGTTGGAGTAGGTTCATTCGAATGTCATATAGTAATGCTGGTTTGGTTGAGGTACCTTTCTATCCGCACAATTTGGAACGTAATCCCATCATCAATATGCCATCTACGGAACTTGGAGACCTTAATTATCAAGGGCTTAAGAGGTGAAATCGTAGTGCCGCGGGACATCTTACGCATGGTGAGATTGAGGCACCTGCATCTCAGTGATCGTGTTGATTTCAGTAGCGCACTAACTCAGAGCTCTTCCAAGTTGGAGAATTTGGAAACTCTTTCAACGCCTGCAGTTCCTTATGAAGAAGAGAAAAAGTTGATAGAAAGAGTACCGAATCTTCTGAAATTGAGATGCATCATTGTTGAAGCAAAGAACTATTTCAACAAAAAATACTATCAGTTGCCTCAACTGGAGTCTCTTATTCAACTTGAATCATTAAAGATCTTATGGTAAGGTAAAATGCCACATTCCGGTAAATTCGGTCTTCCTTCAACCTTAAAGAAGCTATCGCTTTCGAAAATCAATCTACAGTGGAGTGAAATCTCGGCCTTTCAGAAACTGCCAAACCTAGAAGTTCTCAAACTACGCAGTGGAGCTGTTGAGGGTGAATTGTGGGATACGGGAGACGGTGAATTCCCCAAACTCAAGTTCCTGAAACTAGAGACGCTCAACATAAAACAATGGATTGTTTCTCCTGATAATTTTCCATGCCTTAAGACGTTGATATTTAAAGGTTGCAAGAAGCTTGAAGAGACCCCTTCTGGCGTTGGGGACTTCTATTCTTTAGAGAATGCAGTGCTTCTGCCGCAAAATCTGCAAAGTTGATTTAGGAAGAACAAAAGGATATTGGAAATGATCTGCTCAAGGTTGAAGTCTACATGTCTTCATGATCTGTAAATCTACTTTCAACTTTTGTTTTTATCCTCAACGTCCTTTGGTATGTTGGATTGGTACTACACTTTTTATGATTTGGCATTTAGTTTTAATTAAAAATTCTTTTCTCGTGCAGCATTCCTTACATGAGCATACGTCTGAACGAGGCTGATACGAGCATGCTCTGAGAAAGATATCTCAACATTGTTTTGTTAGGACAAAAGGTGCTCCTGTTTGTGTACTCGATTGCACGAGTTTGTAATAAAAGCCTCGATTCAAAAGAATTATGCTAAGACTTCCATAAACTTGATCAATAGGCTAGTTTTTTAGTATGAAGACGAGCTTGATCTTCGGTATCCTCTTTCCTTATGCAATCCGTTCAACAGCGTGCAGATGTAAGTTAGGCTCTGTTGCCTCTATTTATGCATTTGTTTCCCATTCAGACAACGTGGTTTTACTTTTGAGTTAACCTTCATGTGGTGAAATTTGAATCATATTCATTGTAATTTGTATTATAATTTTTATTTATTTTTTTGGTATGAAGAATTATTAGTTATAAAATTATCTTCAAGGTATGATTTTAGATATTAGATGTAGCTATAGCTGATTCAAAAAGGAACCATTCAGTTTATTTAATTTCTCAAATTGAATAATTTAAAGATGTACCTTGAATTGAGGCATTGTTTGTTTATTTGGTGATACGTGGGGAAACTGCACAAAACCTGCACCAAATCCCCTTGTGGTTTCAGAAACCTTGCACGGAATCTCCTTATGGTTTCATTAACCCTGCACGGCCCTATTCCGTCTAACTCATACTGACCAATTGGAGTGGGTTGAAATTTAAAAACCAGGTTTTGTGGCATCTTCAGTTTATCATATTGTAGCTGGAGATAGGTAATATTGAACTATCAAAAAATGGACTCCAATCAATTCAAAGTTCACAAAGTTAACGATGAGCTCTACTAACTTGAACAGCACAAACTTCATTACGTTCCAATCCCATAATTCGAAGACAGGCACACGACCTAACCCTCCAGTATAAAAAGTATAGCGTATCCAAACCATTAGTTATCAGTACAACGTTAACCAATTTAAAGGATAAATGTAGACTTGATGCTAGTAAAGATAATACAGGAGTTACATACCAATACGAATAGTATAGCGGTAGTATAAGCATTACATATGGAGTTTGGCAACACTTAGATTTCAGCTGGATTTCTTTTTCTTTTGTGGAAAATAAATTAAAAGATTCAAATCGTTGTAAAGGTGTCAACACTACTGAACGTGCACGCAAATGATGCAAGAGTTGAATTATATTAGGACATTGTTTATTAAGATTTGTAGATAACAAGGTAATGCAAGTTTGGGTGTTTAGGGATATATTAGGAATAAGATAAAAACATTTGGGCTAGATAATAATTAAGCATTATTTGAGGAGAGGAACTATAATTATTACAATGCAACATATCATTTATATTTGATAGACAGCTCACGGCTCCCATCTCTCCTAATTTACAATTGCACATACAATCCCATATTTATAGGATCTACTTGCACTCAAATAATTTCTCCTAATTCTTATTATTTTATACAAATATCAATCAATCCTGGAAATATCATTAATTAGGATTAAGACTTATATCTTCCTTTCTTTCTCAACTGATCAATCATGCAAGAGTGTTTATTAAAATATCTTGTAGCTAGAATGTTCTTTAATAATGGTTGGAAATTATTTCTTCAACAATGCAGAGGTAGAAATAATAAGAAAATGACTTCGAATTAATTGCAATTCTAGCTATGATTAAAAAATGGTCAACTTGGGTTTAGTCAACTTTCTGTTCAGTGATTAACTTCATCAGTTCTCAAAGTCATATGTTCTTGCTCATTGTCAGTGATCTTCATTGGTTCACATAATCACATCACATCAAATACACACAGAAAACAGAGAGCAACAGAGAAAGATAAATCATAGAGAAAGAAAGAAAAAGAGAGAAGAAAAGAGTGAGACGTAAGGCAAGAAAAAAGAGAGACAGAGAAGAGATGGTAAAAGTATGTAAGAAAATGCACAAGCATGTGTTCGATGGCGAAAATATCGATCTGTGCCAAGTGACGAAAGACTTGTACGAGAACTTCACTTTTGTCTTTAAGGCCACCATCTCTCAACACGAAAAGTTTGAAAGGCAAGCTTCTGCCGTCATTCGCCATAAATTTCTTCAAATGAGAAAGGAGCTTGGATTCTTGATTACATTTTTCAGGTGCATGTTGAAGCGGTTCGTGGTGATAAATACAAGTTTGGTTGATATCCTGACTGATGTTGAATCACACTTTGTGGATCTCCACGAGCGTTGTTCAAGTTTACTATCAAGAGGTAATATAAGTGCATCGGAAGACGGGGAGATTCTTAGCATGGGAAGTTTTGAGCATATGGTATCAAGAATTTTGTTAGCATATTATATTGTTATATTTGTATATTAATTGTCTTGAGGGTAGTTTAGTCTTTTTAGTTGTCTTGTATATATATGTTAATCTTGTAAACCCTAGATCTAATTCATTCATCATATTGTAAGATCCCATCTTGTCTTTGTAAGATGATGACTATATTCTTGAATGTTATCATGGCATCAGAGCCAAATCTCTGACCCAACCGGTAGGCAAACACGACACCACGCCGATCGAACTCGGCGGTGAGTTCGCCGAAATTTTTTTGGGTTTTTCGTCTTCGTATTGCTACTGGTTTCTGGTAATCCGCTGCACTCTCTGAACTTGTTGGTGTGTTAATTTCGATTTCGATTTGGTGCAATTTTTGTTCGATTTCTACTGGAATTCCGTTTCTGGGTTAGTCTTGCTTTGTGTATTGCTGCAATTTTCGATTTCTGTTATCATGACGGGAGGGGATGATTCGTTGCAGTCGATTAGTGTTCGTTTTGATGGGAAGAACTATGGGTATTGGAGTTATGTTATGAAAAACTTTCTAAAAGGGAAGAAGATGTGGAATTATATTTCTGGTGTTTTGGTTGCTCCTAAGTCAGATGATGTTAATTTTGTTGAGTTATTGGATGTGTGGGATACCAATAATTCTAAAATTATTACTTGGATTAACAATTCAGTTGAGCATAAGATTGGTACTCAGTTAGCTAAGTTTGATACTGCGAAAGAAGTTTGGGACCATTTGGAGAGGTTGTATGTGAGGTCCAACTTTGCTGTTCAATATCAACTTGAAGGGGAAATTCGTGCTCTTACACAGGGTGATCGAAGTGTTCAAGAGTTTTATTCTGAGATGACAAACTTTTGGGATCAGTTGGCTATGACAGAATGCGCTGAACTGAGAGCATTCGGTCCGTATATTGAAAGGCGAGAACAACAACGTTTGGTTCAACTGTTGTACAATCTCCGCTCTGAGTATGAAGGCATCCGTGGGTCAATTCTGCACCGTACTCCTTTGCCTTCAGTTGATTCAGTTGTGCATGAATTGTTAGCTGAAGAAACCCGCCTCAAGACTCAAATTGAGAAGTCCACTCCTGTTGGTTCTGTTTTGGTTACTCAACCTAGTCATACCAGATCTAAACAAAAGAGTTATGATAAGGATGAGTGTCGCTATTGTCATGAAAAGGGTCATTGGAAGAATCAGTGTCCTTTATTGAACCAGAAAGGCAAACCACAACAGGAATATGGAAAGAGGCCAAGTGACAAACCTTCATATTCACAGAATCTTCGTTTTGGAGGACAGCCTAATACAGCTGCTGTCATGCCTACATTGGATCCAGCTTCTGTCGATTCATCTTTGTCAGACAACGCATCTTTGGTTAATCTTTTGCAGAACCTTCTTCAGGCAAACAAAAACCAGTCTCCACCATATGCTATGTCTGCTCCATCCACATCAGGTAGAAACTCGTCCTTATGGGTGTTGGATTCTGGAGCATCTCATCACATGTCTCCTGATCGCAACTCATTTGTATCTATGTCTCATGTGTTACCACCTACATCTGTTATGACTGCTGATAGCACTCCTATGCCAGTAGTAGGTGTTGGTACAATTCAAACAGAAAATCTCTCACTACCTGATGTTTATTGTATTCCTAAATTGGCTATGAATCTTATTTCTGTTGGTCAATTGTGTGATCGTGGTCTTGATGTTCACTTTTCCTCTACTTCTTGTCATGTGCAGGATCCGAAATCAAAGAGAATACTTGGGACTGGAAGTAGAGAGGGGGGACTTTATGTTTTGGATGGCATGAAGGTTGATGGTCAGTTTGCAGCTACGAGTATTGATCTATCTACCTTTCATTTGAATTCTTCTTCTTCGAAGTTTTACGTATGGCACTCTAGACTAGGTCATGTATCTGGATCTTGTCTGCGTTTTTTATGTAATAGTGGTGTTTTGGGAGACTTGCAGTCTCAGGATATTTCTGATTGTAGTGGATGTAAACTTGGGAAATTTTCTGCAAAACCCTTTAATCACAGTACATCCACTTCTTTTGCACCATTTGATTTGATTCATTCTGATGTTTGGGGACCTGCCCCTACTCCTACAAAGGGGGGGTCACGATATTATGTCTCTTTCATTGATGACTATACTCGTTATTGTTGGGTTTACTTGATGAAAAATCGTTCTGAATTCATTGATGTTTATGCTCACTTTGCTGCATATGTGAAAACTCAACACTCTAAAGTCATAAAATGTTTTAGATCTGATTTGGGTGGGGAATATACGAGTAATGCACTCTCTGACACTCTTCTTAGGGATGGTACTGTGCACCAATCATCTTGTACAGACACACCTCAACAAAATGGTGTGGCTGAAAGAAAACATAGGCATATTGTTGAAACGGCACGTTCTATGCTTTTGTCTGCTAGTGTACCTAGTGAGTATTGGGGTGAAGCAGTTCTCACTGCTGTTTATATCATAAATAGAGTTCCAACTCCTAAGAACGCAGGTATCTCTCCATATGCTAAGTTATTTGGTCAAACTCCTGATTATTCTCATTTGCGGGTTTTTGGGTCCACATGTTTTGTTCTTCGTCCACATGTTGAGCGAACTAAGTTGTCTTCACGTGTTGCAATATGTGTCTTTTTGGGATATGGAAATGGTCAGAAGGGTTATCGGTGTTATGATCCAGTTGCTAGAAAATGTTATGTTTCTCCTCATGTTCACTTTATTGAGCATATTCCATATTTTTCCATTCCGAGAAGCTCCCATAATGTGACACGGTCTGATATTATTCACATTGACCCATTTACTCTTGATGTTTCTGATATTGGAACTAATGATCCAACTGATGAGAATATTGGTATTGGTGATGTTGTTGGGGATGACAATATTGGTGTTGGTGATGGAGATGACTTGGGTGCTGCTGAAGAGTTACCCCCTCATGTCCCTTCTCTTACGATTTTGGATCCAGCTCAGGAGCGGTATCCCAGGCGTACTCGTAAGTCTACTCAACTGCCTGATTTCATTTATTCTTGTTATTCTCAGCCTTTTGTTTCCTTTTTGGCATCTGTTTGGCCTCTTTGTGAGCCTACCTCTTATTCTGAGGCGGCACAAGATATTGTTTGGCGAGAGGCTATGGCTGAGGAACTATCAGCTTTGAACAAAAATCACACTTGGGACTTGGTTCCTCTTCCAATAGGAAAAAAGTCAATTGGTTCTCGATGGGTCTATAAAATTAAAACCAAAGCTGATGGTTCTGTTGAGCGATATAAGGCTCGTCTAGTGGCAAAAGGATTTGCTCAACAATATGGCATGGATTATGAGGAGACCTTTGCTCCTGTTGCTAAGATGACATCTGTCAGAGTTCTTATTGCAGTTGCATCAGTACGACAATGGTATATTTCACAGATGGATGTGAAAAATGCATTCTTGAATGGTGATTTACATGAGGAAGTGTATATGGCACCTCCTCCGGGTGTTCCTCATGACAAAGGGCAGGTGTGTAGACTTAAGAAAGCATTATATGGGCTTAAGCAAGCTCCAAGAGCTTGGTTTGAGAAGTTTTCTACAGCTGTTTGTTCTCTTGGCTTCTCATCTAGTCCTAATGATTCGGCCTTATTTGTTAAATGGAGTTCTGCTGGTCGCATAATGCTTTTACTGTATGTTGATGATATGATTATTACAGGTGACGATGTTGAGGGTATCAAGGTGTTGAAACACACCTTATCTCGTTTGTTTGATATGAAGGATTTGGGTCCTCTTCGTTACTTTTTAGGTATTGAAGTCGCCTCATCTCCAAAGGGCTATCTTTTGTCTCAGTCAAAGTATACTTCAGATATTTTAGAGCGAGCTCGTCTTACAGACACTCGTGTTGCTGCTACTCCTATAGAGGTAAATGTTCGTTATACTCCTACTGGTGGCACACTTCTTCCGGATCCCACTTTGTACAGGTCTATTGTTGGTAGTTTGGTATACTTGACTATTACCCGACCGGATATTGCTTATGCGGTCCATGTTGTTAGCCAGTTTGTTGCTGCACCTACCTCTGATCATTGGGCCGCTGTTACTCGCATTCTTCGTTATCTTCGTGGTACTATTTATCAGAGTCTGTTGTTTCCTTCGAGTTCTTCCTTAGAACTTCGAGCATATACGGATGCAGACTGGGCTAGTGATCCATCCGATCGAAAATCTACCACTGGATACTGTATTTTTCTAGGTGATTCTCTCATCTCTTGGAAAAGCAAGAAACAAGATGTTGTTTCTCGTTCTTCTACCGAGGCAGAGTATCGTGCTATGGCTTCCACCACAACTGAACTTGTTTGGTTACGACGATTGTTAGGTGATATGGGGGTGTTGTTGTCATCCCCCACACCCATGTATTGTGATAACAAAAGTGCTGTTCAGATTGCTCATAACTCTGTTTTTCATGAGCGTACCAAACATATTGAGATCGATTGTCATGTGACTCGACATCATTTTCAGCATGGTGTTATCTCTCTACCGTTCATTTCTTCTTCGATGCAGTTGGCTGACTTCTTTACGAAGGCACATACGATTCAGCGACACAACTTCTTTGTTGGCAAACTCTCGTTACTTATTGCAGTACCTTCTCGAGTTTGAGGGGGGGTGTTAGCATATTATATTGTTATATTTGTATATTAATTGTCTTGAGGGTAGTTTAGTCTTTTTAGTTGTCTTGTATATATATGTTAATCTTGTAAACCCTAGATCTAATTCATTCATCATATTGTAAGATCCCATCTTGTCTTTGTAAGATGATGACTATATTCTTGAATGTTATCAAATTTCAAATGCATATGTAGCTGCTGTTTTTAGTACCGATCATTCTTCACCATCATCAATGACAGGGAGAGACGAATCTATGGTGGACTCCATAGATCGACTTCTCGAGGGTCTGAATCAATGTGAAATCGAAGATAAAATTATAAGAAATTCCATTGAAATGGTAGAATTCATGAGAAACTGCCTTCAGTCAACGAAAGACTACTCGATGACTGACGAAAGTCTGAAGGACTTACTGATTAGTTTTGAAGTTGTTGTTGAAACAATGGCATGTTATTCCTTTGTCAAAAAATACGACAAAGACGAGATGTACTTGCAGATTGAAAACCGCGTAGACTCAGAAATGGGTATTGTAGTTCATAAAGCCTTGGCATTTATTAAGTTACAGAATTCTACTGATCTTCTTCTTCCTTTGGCCGGTGGACTTCTGAATAGCTATGTGGATTGGGTCCAAGAAATCATGACAAAGGTGATTTATATCAATGATGAGGCTATCTATCAAATGGTATTGCAAGCGAAGAATCAATTGCAGGATCTTCACAAGGAACGAGAGAAACTGGTGGGATTGATTCCCAATGAGGCTAAGCTAGAGAAAGTCTCAAGTATCCAAAGACGAATCCAATGTCTGGTGCAGAATTTAGGAACTGTTGCTCTCTTGTCTCTCAACGACAATGAAACAAGGAGCGACGTGGCAACAGAGCTAAGTACTCCTGGAGTGTCCGGTGATTTGCTCCAAGTGGTTCATCTACTTAAAGAACACATCAGAGACACAATCATGCTCCTGAGTTTGGACAAAATTGCACAAAGTTCTCCAAAAACTAATCAACTTGGTTTCTTGAATTCTCTAATCTCAAACACAGAGGAGTTAAAGGAGTACTTAACATCTGTCGGGCTCCAAAGTCTTCACGAGGACTTGTTTTTGTTGAGATCCTTTCTCCAGAATATGACAAGCAGTATGGACGGTGATGATGATGAATCAAAAGACCTTTTGAAGTACAGTATGAGGGGTGCATTATATGGAGCAGAATATTGTATCAACTCATATGTTACTGGATCCATTCCTGATTGGTGCAGATCTAGTTGGTTTTCCGCTTTGGAACAATTGATGGAGCTAGTTAAAGCAACTTTTGCAGATGTCACCAAGAAAAGATCAGCTATAGATCTTAACAATATTGACACTAATGTTCCTAGCAGTAGTAAGAATCCAAGTCGTATAGCATTACTTCGCACAAGGACAGATGTGGTAGTGGGTTTCAAGGATGAGATGGAATCAGTAAAGGACCGGCTGATTAGTGACTCGACGAAGCTAGATGTCGTCTCGATCTTTGGCATGGGTGGACTCGGTAAGACAACGTTTGCAAAGAAAGTATATGATGATCCTTCTATCATTGATCACTTTCAGCTTCGTGCATGGTCCTGTGTATCCCAGGAATATGACAAGAAGGAGTTGTTGCTTCAAATTTTAGATTCTGTAACTACACTCACTACTTTTGACCGAGCAAAGAATGCAGGCGATTTGTCTGTAATGCTTTACAAACATTTGACCGGGAGGAAGTACCTAATTATCATGGATGATGTTTGGGAAATGGATGCTTATCAGGACCTCAAACGTTTCTTTCCAGATAGTGGCAACGGAAGCCGGATCATGTTGACTAGTAGGAAAAAGTTAAGAGATTACATCAATCCTCTCAAACTTCGTCTTTTAACCCATGAGGAGAGTTGGGATCTATTAAAACAAAAAGTCTATCCCAAAAATGAAGAAGCCCCTCTGGAATTGTGTGCAGTTGGAATGGAAATTGCTGAGAAATGCAGCGGATTACCGCTTGCAATCGTTGTTGTTGCTGGAATCCTTGCCAAGTCAGAGAAGAAACTTAATTTCTGGGAGCAAGTTGCTCGAAATTTGAGTTCGTATATCACTAGTGATGATAGTGCTTATGGACAAGTGACGGCAGCATTAGAACTAAGTTATGAGCACTTGCCAGATTACTTAAAACCGTTATTTCTTTATCTAGGAGCATTTCCGGAGGATAGAGAAATCCCATCAAACAAGTTAATGTGGATGTGGATTGCAGAAGGGCTTATCCACAAGACTGATAATTGTCAGACTTCGATCAGTTTGGAACTTCAAGCGGAACATAATCTACTGGATCTTATTGATAGAAGTCTCGTCATGATTTCTGAAAGAAGGTCTGATGGCAGAATTAAATCCTGTCGCGTACATGATATGTTGCGTGATATGTGCTTGCAAAAAACAGCAGATGAAAATTTCATGCAACACACAATTGTGGGCAATCGTTCACCTTATCCCCTGACCTATGAACGAAGGCTAAGCATTTCTCTTAATAAAAGTTATCTCGTTGGACCTTTTGTCACATACGAAGGTCTTCCGATGCTTTCATTTCCTCCTCCTCTAAGCACTTTTTTTATCTTTTCCATGAAGAAAAGCTTTGCAGACTCCTTGGACGAGAATATGGAATCTGTTTTTCGAGACTTCAAATTGTTGAGGATCTTGCATTCTGAGAGCATCACACTTGGGGAAGATTTATTCAGAGATCATTTAGTATTGCGGGTTCTACTGAGGTATATTTCAATCCGCACCGACTGGAACATAATCCCGTCATCAATATCCAATCTAAGGAACTTGGAGACCTTAATCGTCAAGGGATTAAAAGGGGAAATTGTAGTGCCGGCGGAGATCCTTAACATGGTGAGATTACGGCACCTACATGTCAATGATCGTGCTGATTTCAGTAGTGCACTATATGGGAGCTCTTCCAAGTTGGAGAACTTGGAAACGCTTTCAACACCTGCAGTTTGTTATGAAGAAGAAGAGAACTTGATAGAAAGGGTACCGAATCTTCGTAAATTGAGATGTATATTGGTGGAACCAAGGTATTTCAATAGGAAATACTATATGTTGCCTCAGCTGGAGTCTCTTCATCAACTTGAGTCATTAAAGATGTTATGCTACGGTAGAATGCAACATTCAGGCGAATTCGGTCTTCCTTCAACACTAAAGAAGCTTTCGCTTTTGAAATTCAGGCTACAATGGAGTGAAATCTCGAGGTTTCAGAAACTACCAAATCTAGAGGTTCTCAAGCTACGTGTTGGAGCTGTTGAGGGTGCATTGTGGGATACGGGAGACGGTGAATTCCCGAAACTCAAATTCCTGAAACTTGAAACTCTCAACATAAAACAATGGATTGTTTCTCCCGATAATTTTCCATGCCTTCAGAAATTAGTTTTTAAAGGTTGCAAGCAGCTTGAGAAGATCCCTTCTTGCGTTGGAGACTTTTATTCTTTAGAGAAGATAGAAGTTATTTGGTGCAGCACTTCTGCCGCAAAATCTGCAAAGTCGATTCACGAAGAACAGAAGGATATGGGAAATGACCTGCTCAAGGTTCAAGTCTACATGCCCTCTTGATCTGTAAGTCTACTTTGAACTTCTTTATCTTTTGTTAACTCCACTTGATATGTTGGTCTGGCAATTTACTCCTTGTGGAGCTTTCAGATGCTCCTCACAAACAGTACGTCTTCTAATTACTAATATTGTTTGTTTGCATCTTATACTTGAATTCATCATGCTTATGTCAATTGTAGTAGGTTTTGACCTCAAAGTGCAGACGGATAGGCAATATGTAATGCACTAGATTGGTCTAAATAGTTAATTTCTGATAACCATAGATTAGTCCTGATTATTGAGTTGTCATAAAACTACCTTCTTAAAGAAAAATCATCATAAGCGAACATATTCTTGATCTTTAAAACTATGGTTTTGGGAGATTGGGATGGAACGAATTATACAAATAGTTCTGCTTCTGCAGAATATTTCTTCTGACATGCCCTAGTAAGTTGATTCCTAACACTATTTCTAATATTCAGAGTTTAAAAACAGCATGGTCAACCTAATTTCATCTGGACTGTAAACCAGTATAATATATATTCGAAGTACTTTCTCCGACGATAATCCAAAATGCTACTACTGGCCCGGTTTTGTTTCTGGAAATTGTTTTTGTCAGCTCTCATGAGATACTTTTGTATTTTGGTGGCTCCTTTTTTTTGAGTAGTTTCTGTACTTTTTATAATCTCGGTTGAGTTATTTTGTTTAGTTATATATTTTTGTCTGGTGCAGCATTCTTGATTTTGTACAAGGCTATGCGTCTGAACGAGGTTGATGGCGACTAAGCTCCTGGAAGGACCTCTCAACGTTGTTCTGTTGTGACAAATGGTGCTGCTGTCGTTGGATTAGTTGGTGGACTCTCTTGCTGCTCAACTTTGTTATTAATGTTGTTTGTATACTTGATTTCTTTGATTTGTCATATTGGCACATCGGTATGTTGGATATGCAAATCATGTTGTGCACTTTATTTTGTGAACCTATTGCTGTCTTCGTATATTGTTTACTGTTATATATAATTCTTGAAGCTTATGCAAAGGATCGGAAGCATAATATTTATTTGTCTGTTTACGTACATTCATTTACATGACGATTATGTATCTAAAACGTAGAACATGAAACATTATTTTTGCTTTGAATGGTCATCGTTGAAACAACTCCCGAAGTAATCCAATTCTGGTAATGAGCTTACATTCAGAAACAGTTTCTATGTGTTACTCTTTCCGCTTCATTACTTTGGGGATCTGAGCTGCGACAGCTAAATTACGAAGTCTATGTTTTAGACTCGTGTTGAAACAGAGGAAATGGATATAGCCGAGAGAGTTCGACTGATCTTTTTGGGCAATGTTTAAGGTACGCAGTGTAGTTCTTGTACCTTATCCTGGAAGCATTAATGTGAGATCTAGTTATTTAAACTTGTATTCTGTGTTACACTCAGTTTTTGTTGAATGAGCTCAATTGTGCTATTTACAGTAGTTCCAAGGTATATTTCATTACTTTACTTAGATCAACAAAACATCTGCTACTTAAGAATCTAGTGGTTCTGCTCATGCTCAAAGATTGCAGGCCACATTGAAACGGGACGAAACAGTCGGATTTATTTCAGTGTGTATATATATATATATATATATATATATATATATATATATATGCATTTCAAGATGAGCTCTAACTCAAATCAACACGAATTTCACTAGTATACGTTCTAAACTCGTAACTCGAAGGTTGGACGTTCATTACTCCAACGATCATGCAACTATACGCATGGATTGTCAATGAAAGAAATGGAAATTCACTTGGTGTTCATTTATAGGAAAGACAATACATAAATAGGTGACCTACTATATCTACCATATTTATATGGGAAAATTACCGATTAGTATCTAAACTTTGACCACTTTTGCACTTACATGCCAAACTTTAAAACATTGCACCCAACTATCTGAACTTTGCTCCGATGAGCACTTTACTATCCAAACCTATCCAGACTTTGAAAAAATAATTACACGGGTAAAGTGACGTTACTTTTCGGCATTGTGACGTATTCGTGACGTCACTTCGGATGGGCGGGTGTCAAATAAATAAAAGTCTGGATAGTAAAGTGCAACAACACGTACGTCACAATGCTGAAAAGTGATGTCACTAGTATAATTGATTTTTCAAAGTTTGGATAGGTTTGGATAGTAAAGTGCTCAGCGGAGCAAACTTTAGATAGTCGGGTACACAATTTTAAATTTTGGCCATGTAAGTGCCAAAAACCCCAAAGTTGGGATACTAATTTGTAATTTTCCCTATTTATAACCTTGACTTGGAGGGTTCAGGTAGTGGTTTGATTTTTTTTCGAGTGATACTCGATGTCACGCTCCGGTATAAAAAATTAGCATATCAAACGATTAGTTATCGATACAACTAGAGCTGTGCAGAACGGATCAGATCGATCGAATCGTTTGGAAATCGGTCAAATGATTCAATTTTCGAATCGAATAAGATATTGGATTTGATTTTCGATTTTTGTCCTGGGATCGAAACTCCCTTTCAATTTGATCCTCGGTTTTTCAGGGTTAAGAATCGAATCGAATCAAACCGAATAATTGTCTTAATGTTTAAAATATTAATAAATATGTAAAAATATATTAAATTAAGTTCAATAATAATAATAAATAAATATAAGACTAATGAAATACTAATTATTTATCTAGTTTAAATATAAAACTAATAACAATCATGTTTAATTTAAATTTTCTCTAATTGAGATGCAAAATAAACATGTTATATATCTTTTGTTCCTTAAAACTAAAATAATAATTTAAAGAAAAAAGGATTGAAATCGGGTCGAATCAAATCGAAATCGAATGATTTTGGATAGAATTAGATTGTCCAAATTTGATTTGGTTTCTATTCTTGTTATGTTGCGATTGAAATCAAGTACTATTGTCGATTCGACCCAAATGCACAACTCTATATACCTATGGAGAGGGAGTCCGTAGTGGCATCTAATTTATACTTAATTATATAAACGTAAATTTAAGTAATGGCCGAGAACTGTGAGGACTAAACCGGCAATAAGCTCCAATTTGCGGGGCAAATTTGTCTCGTGAATGACAGAAGTTAAAGCAAATTTGCAAAATCAAGTAACTTCACTTTAAAACGGTGTCGCAATTTGTCTTGCAAATGTTGTAGAAAGTATAAGAAATAGGTTTAATAATTGTGAATGAATGACTTTCATTAATCACTGAAAGTGTAAGATGTTCTGGAATCAATGTTGGATGGATGTTGTGCCAATATCTAGAGGACAACATTGAAACCCGAAATATTCATAACCTGAAACATGGTTCTGAACATGAGTAAAGTGTTCTAGATTAAATGTTGGATGGATGTTGAGCCAACATCCACATGACAACATTGAAACCAGAAATTGTTCTATCAATCTGTCTTTAACTGCTTTATTTTAGTTTTGCCTTTATTCACCTATTGTTAACCAAAAAAATAAATAGGAAGGTTAAAAAGAATATTAATCCTAATTATGGGAATTAATAAATGGACAATACTATTGTCACGAGTACATCCGATGAGATGTACCCACTCCTAATAAGGTGGCCCCCTCGGATGTTGCCCTACCCCCCGGTCACTGACCTAAGAAGGCAAAAATGAGCACACGAGGAGGAACATAAGCGTCCCTTGGAAAGTCAAATGGTGAGTAAGAAACAGATATCAACGTGGCATCGGAAAAAAGAGCAAACCCTGGTGGATCCGCGCGACTCCGATATCTACCAATGCGCCAAGAGGGACCACAACGAATCCCGAGTCCCACAAACTTACAAGAAAACTTCCTTGCTGAACACTCCTTAACATAACCAGCCCTCGGACCATCACCCGATGACCTATTCTCAGAGAAAAACCAGAAATGAATAACAGAGCGCCTGGATAATATATTCCGAGGACTTAGATGAGAAAATACCGTTTCAAGCAGAGCAAAATAAGCCCTCAGAGATCATATCAAGCCCTCGGAGATCATATCAAGCCCTCGGAGATCATATTACGCCCTCGGAGATCACATCAGGCCATTGGAGAACGGACCCGAATCGAGAAAGAAAAATAAAACCCCTCGGAGGGCATATACAGCAGTCCCTACTCCCGAATACACTTATGCCAAAGCATGATACCCCCGGACGAGCATCCTAAATTATGTATCAATCAAAGCATAGCCCATCGGAAGAGTAACGTCCCAAAAAGACCATCCCTCGGAGACCCTCGGAGCCATCGGAAGACATAAAGATTGGTCTAGTCAGCATCTAGTAGACTAAAAGATAAACCTTATCCTAATTTTTTACACCTGTATCAACATAACGACACCTGTCTTTACTAAAGCACATGCACAGTGACACCTGCCCCTACCAAAGTCTATATAAAGGGAGGTGATCAATGGAAGAAAGATAAGTGGAAACACATATACCAAGATAAAAGGAGGAAAAGTTCAGTGAGTAAAGGAAGGAATATTCTTGCACCCCTTGTTATTTCCATCCATTATTGTTTTTGAATCACGGGCAGGGCGTTCCAACCCAATATAAATATCTTTTGTTAAATAGGGAATAATTACAAACCCGTTAACAAAATGGCGCCGTCTGTGGGAACGCCATAGTATCTGCCCTCGAGAGAATTCAACAAACGTCGCCCAGGATGGATGACCTATTCGAAAGTGAGAATCTTCCGCTTCATTACGACGACTCGGAAGAAGCTCTGTCAAATCACGAGTCAGGTACAAGCGATTTTATTAATATTCCCCGATCTGTATATGAAAGACTTATAGATGTTACGGCTATGCGGACCCCCCGAATAGGAGGAAATGTCAGAAATAGGCCCTCAATATCCCCTGGGTATAGAAATCTCCCATCGGAAGGAGACACACCCCAGGCGGCATGGAACCCAAACTCAATTCCTTAGCACCAGGAACCCCGACAAACATCCCGAAGGTACGTGTGTCATGAAAGAACCCAGTGAGGGGTCGGGGAGAAATTTCCCGTCCCTCAGAGTGTCGGGGAAGATGTCGAGCACGCCTTATGGGGAATGATGGATGACTTGCGAAAAGAATTGGGCGACCTTAAGAAAACCATGGCCCCCGAGGAGGGCCCCACATTTAAGATCTCTCATTTCATTCCTGAAATTGCCTTAGCCTCTATTCCCTCGGGGATGCGGCCCATTAATATCCCCCTATATACCGGAGAAGCTGATGGGAGAGACCCGCGGGATCATATCCATCAATATCTGGTCGGAATGGATCTATCTTCCGCCCCCGACCATGTTTTATGCCGCGTGTTTCCTGTCACCCTCGGAGGGCGGGCTCAGGCGTGGTTCACTCATCTTCCACCCTATTCCATTACGAGCTTTGACCGATTAGCTCACCTGTTTGTACGACAATTTGCTTGCAATCGGAGGTACCCCAAGTCCGCTACACATCTTTTCACTATTAAACAGAAAAAAGGATGAACCCCTACGAAGCTATATAAAGCGCTTCACGGACGAAGCACTAGATGTTCCCAACGTTAGTCCAACCATCATGGCGGACATATTGACTCAAGGACTTCGAACGGGGGATTTCTTCAGATACCTTATGTGAAATCGTGTCACGGACATGAATGAACTTATGCAAAAGGCGGAAGTCCACATTCTGATGGAAGAGGCGGAAGGGACAAAGAAGCGCATGGAGCAGGATGATAATGAACACCTAGAGCGCGCCGAGAGAGAGGCAAAGACTAAAGAAAAGAGTAAAGAGGGAAAAACCCCTCCGCGTAAAGATGAGGGCGGGGTGGTTAAGAAATTCCTCCGACCCGTGCACTTACCTCCGATGACTATTACTCCCCCGGAAGTACTCAATATACTGAGAGGCAACAACGAGTTGCACTGGCCCGTACCAACTAAATTTCCTAACCGAGACAAGAACACCGGGAAATATTGTAAATACCACAAAACCTACGGGCACACAACTGAAGATTGTACTACCCTTCGTAGAGAAGTACTTCGTCTCCTAGAAATAGGATACTTGAAGAATTACCTCAAGGAAAATAATCTCGGGGATCCTAAGACAAACGTGTGGAAGAGGTCCCGAAGAGAAGAAGAGGAAGAAGAAGAGGAAGAAAGGACGCCCAGTCGGAGGTCACGAGAGAGGACAGTTGGACGCTTACGACCCCAAGAGAGAACCAAAGACCGCCGACAAAATTCACGAGAGAGGACAACAGGGTATCGGAGTTTGTCTCCTCCCCCTGACTCTTATAAAAACAATCCCCCGTCAGGACGAACCATCAATATGATTGAGGGAGGTGAAATTTCGATGACGCCCGAAGGTAAAAAGAAGAAATATTTGAAAGAAGCCAGACGAGCAGAGAAAGGATTCTCTGTCTGCTCTGTCCAAGGGTCAAAGCTGCCCAACATTACCTTCGGACCTGAAGATCTCACAGGCGTAATATACCCTCACGAAGACCCACTAGTTATTTCAGCCGTCATTTACGGGTATGAAATCCAACGGATCCTCATAGACACGGGCAGCTCCGTAGATGTACTCTTCTTGCCTACCTATCTTGCTATGGGGATGAAACAAGAAAAGTTGGAAACCGCTGAAGTCCCCTTGGTAGGGTTCTCTGGGGAAGCCTGCCGCACCCTCGGAACTGTGATTCTTCCAATGTCATGGGGAAAGGGAGCCCTTCGAAGAACGGAACCCACCAAGTTTTGGATAGTGGAAGCTTCTTCACGGACGTACAACGCCATCTGCGGAAGACCATCTATTCGAGCCTTTGAAGCCATCCCTTCTACCTTGCATCTTAAAGTGAAATTCCCCACCTCTTCAGGAATCGGAGAAGTCCGAGGAAGTCAATCTAAAGCCAGAGAATGCTGCATGAATGCCATCCCCTCGGAAGAGGACGAACCTTCCCTCGGAAATAATAAAAAGCGTGAAACCGAGGAAACATGAGTCCAACCTGTGGAAGAATTAAAGATTGTAGAGTTGGTAGAAGGAAGCCCCGAGAAGGTGATCAAAATGGGTACCCACATGACACCAGCAATAGAGGTTCAACTGATTTCCCTCCTCAAGCAATTCCATCACCTCTTTGCATGGGAAGGAGGACCGCCCGGGCGAATTAGCAACAAGGTATGTCAACACTTTCTTAATGTGAAGCCCGGAGCTAAACCTGTCCAACAAAAGAAAAGAAAAATGGGACCCGAGCGTAACAAAATCATTCACTCGGAAATACAATGCCTTCTCAACTTGAAGCAAATTCGGTAAGTTATCTATCGCGAGTGGTTAGCTAATGTCATATTAGTTCCCAAGCATGGAGGGAGATGGCGGATGTGCGTTGACTTTACTAACCTCAATGAAGCATGCCCAAAAGATTGTTATCCCTTACCGAGCATAGATCAGTTAGTTGATTCCACCGTTGGATGTGCACTACTGTCAACCCTAGATGGAGACCAGGGATACAACCAAATCCCGATGGTGGCAGTAGACCAGGATAAAACTAGCTTCATTACCGACGCAGGCACATTCTGTTACCTAGTCATGCCCTTCGGGCTAAAAAATGTTGGGGCTACCTACCAAAGGTTAGTAAGTCTTATGTTCGCAGGACTTATCGGAAAGTCAGTAGAAGTTTACGTGGACGACACGGTAGTTAAAAGTAACACTGCCGAGGAACATCCCGAGGACCTACGGAAAGCGTTGGTCATTATGAACAACTTTGGCATGAAAGTTAACGCTAGGAAATGCTCTTTTGGTATCCGAGGAGGAAAATTCTTGGGGTTTATGGTTACGGAGAAGGGAATAGAAGTAAATCCCGAGAAAGCAGAGGCCATTATGGGACTACCCACCCCGAAGACGGTGAAGGACGTCCAAAAGTTGACTGGTAGAATGGCCTCGTTGAGTCGGTTCGTCTCCAAGTCAGCGGAAAAAGGACTTCCCTTCTTCAAGATACTTCGAAATGTCAAGGAATTTCAATGGACCCCCCAGTGCGAGGAAGCCCTCAGAGAACTAAAAAGGTATATGTTGAAACCACCCTTGCTGGTAAAACCTTTACCACAAGAAGAGTTATTTCTTTATCTGTCGGTCGGAGAAGAGGCCATTAGCGCTGTCTTAGTCAAAGAACAAGACGGGGAACATCGCCCGGTATATTACGTCAGCAAAACCCTCCTCGGAGCCGAAACCAGGTATACCCTGACCGAAAAACTCGTCCTAGCACTGGTTACTACGGCCCGCAAGCTACGCCCCTACTTTCTTTCCCACCCGATTACAGTGCTAACAAAGCATCCCTTAAGGGCAATTCTTAATAAGCCTGAGTCATCGGGGAGATTAATAAAATGGGCCGTAGAACTCTTCGAGTATGACATTTCCTACACTCTGAGACCCTCCATCAAGGCACAAGTCCTGGCGGACTTTGTAATGGAACTTACGGGCATCGGATCCGAGGAGAAATAGCCATTGTGGTACGCCTATGTAGATGGATCCTCGGTGAGCACGCATGGGGGGGGGGGGGGGGTAGGAATAGTTTTTGCAAATCAAGAAGGGGAGGAAGAAAGACACCATTTTGCAATCAGAATCGATTACCCCCTCTCTAATAATGAAGCGGAGTATGAAGCTCTCCTTATTAGTATGAGACTCGCAAAGGAAGGAGGAATGAGGAGAATACTCGTCCATAGTGATTCTCAATTGATTGTTCAGCAAATCAAAGGATCCTATGAAGCAAAAGAAGAAAGAATGCAATAGTACCTCCGGGTTGTCCGTCGAAGGCAAGAATGGTTCGAGGAATATGATATAGTTCAAATCCCCCGAAAAGAAAGCCAAGAGGCGGATGCCTTATCTAAAATGGCCACTCAAACGGCCGCCATACACACTCGGAAGATCACTCTACTTCATGTCAACGAATCCAAAAAGAGCGAAGGCAAAGAGGTAAATACCATCTCAGATCCTTCGTCTAGCCGGGTAACTCCTATCAAAGCCTATTTACAGGATCCCGAGGGATACTCCTCGGACAAGAGTATCCAGCGAAGGATGTCCAAAAAACCCATTCGATACTTCCTCAAAGATGGGATACTTTTCCGAAGAACGTACTCGTGCCCCCATGCTTGATGCCTTAATGAAGAAGAAACCCAACTGGCTTTAGCGGAAACTCACGAGGGGACATGTGGGAGCCATACTAGGGGCGAAAGCATGGTCGGACGCTTGATTCGACAAGGCTACTACTGGCCCACGATGGCTAAAGACAGTAAAAGCCATGCCGAAGGTGTAAACCATGCCAAGCTTACGCCCCTCGGGTCCATCAACCCGCGGCCCCATGGGAACCCCATCTAACCCCTTACCCGTTTTCCAAATGGGGCATTGATATAGTTGGACCCCTCATCCCTGACGTTGGTCAGAAGAAATTTCTACTGGTAGCCGTTGACTACTTTACTAAATGGGTAGAAGCGGAACCTTTGGCTCGGATCACAACGGGAGCCGTCATCAACTTCCTAGGGAGAAACATCATGTGTCGCTTTGGTGTCCCTCAGAGTTTGGTAAGTGATAATGGCCTACAGTTCACGAATCAAGAGCTACAAAAGTGGTGTGACCATTGGGAGATTAAACACCGCTTCGCATCGGTGGGGTACCCTCAAGCAAATGGGCAAGTAGAAAGGACTAACAGAACCCTTTTGAAAAATATGAAGGCCCGACTCGATTGGCACAAAGCCAAATGGGTTGAAGAAATACCCGGTATACTATGGGCCTATCGGACCACGCAAAGCGCCGCTACGGGCGAAACTCCTTTCAGTCTATCCTACGAGTGTGAAGCTGTCTTGCCCTCGGAGGTCTCCATAGAAAGTTGGCGAGTCATAGAATACGAGGAAGTAACCAATGGCTCAAATCTAGGCCTCGCCCTTGATCTACTCGAAGAAAAGAGAACCCGAGTAGCCCTCCGAGTGGAAGAATACAAGACCCGGATGTCACGATACTACAATACCAAGGTAAAGCCCCGAACTTTTCAAGTTGGAGATCTTGTAATGAAAC
The DNA here is from genome assembly GCA_948329865.1 of Linaria vulgaris. Lineage (NCBI taxonomy): Eukaryota > Viridiplantae > Streptophyta > Magnoliopsida > Lamiales > Plantaginaceae > Linaria > Linaria vulgaris. The sequence goes on along the minus strand of OX415249.1, from coordinate 3,535,958 downwards.
GAGTATGGGCTTCCAAGAATGTAGGCAAACTTGATCCACGATGGGAAGGACCCTATAAGATAGCAAAAATTGTGGGGCCTGCAACCTATCGTCTTGCCGATTCTGAGGGAATAGTGCTTCGCAATACCTGGAACTCAATCAACCTTAGAAAGTACTTTGCTTAATGTAACAATCATGCGTAAATAAAAAAGGTTATTCATATACGAAGGGTTCCATTACAAAAGAAAGTAGGGTTGCCTGACAAAATGATGGCTCTACATACGAGTCATCTTGACAACCCAACAATATCAAAAGCCCTTAGTATTACGAACTAAACTGTATCCTTCTACAAGTTAAGCCCCTCCTATATGGCATTTTCCTTCTCGAATAAGTCGTCGACGCTGCTCCTCGGAAAGAGAAACCGGATCATCAACAAAAACAATCGGAGCTGTAGAATCCCTAATGGGTGAGGAAGGAAGTTCCTCGAAAATCTGACGAATGCTAAGTTCCAGAATGACTAGGCCCGATGGAAACCCTGGCAAAGCTTGAACAGCGTCTTGGCACAACCGGTAGCCTATATGAACCAAATCACGCATCTCACCTGGAGAGACTCACGAAGGCTAGATGGACCCACCACTTCCAACACTGCCTGGACCCGAGCCATAACCAGCGCCACCGCCTGGGTGCGAGTTATCCCTAGTAGTTGCTGACTCAAGGCATCTCTTTCCTTCGTAGCCTGCGTCAGTTGCTCTTCCGAGGACCGCATCTGGTCTCGTAACTCTTCTATTCTCCTCTTTAAATTCAATACACGAGCTCTCTCGAGCATCAGTTGGCATTCCAATTCCCACGCTTTATCCTTCTCGGATTGTAACGCATTATTTTGGATCTTCCGAGTGGACTCGTGAACCTCCCTCAATTGAGTTATCTCCGCTTGAGCCTCTAAGAGACCTTGCTCCAACTCGTCCCGGTGGCGATACACTAAACCAGGATCAGAAGAAGAACTCCCGTAAGATCCGAGGGCATCTAGCACCATGTAAATCTGCCCAAGGATAGCAAATTACGTCAAACGGAGGCGACATGTTAGTATTAAATAAAATAGATAAAATAAGGAAATACCTCACACAAGTCTTTACAAGCTAAGTCCTGAAGCACGGATACCGGAAGGGTTTTCATCAGCCCGCAATCCGTCATGTTTAATAAACCACTGAGAATGTTTCGACAAAATCCCACCGCTGATCCGAGGGGAGAAATATCCTGATTATCCCCGGTAGGGGGGGGGGAAGATCTCCCGAGGGAAGGGTTCCCCTCGAGCGGCGGTGTGGGAACACAATCAGGGCCACCTTCAATGGGCTGCAAGTCCCCCGTATCAGGAGAGAGAAGATACTCCTCTAACACATTCACTACAGCAGAGTCACGAGGAAAAGGTTGTGACACCACTGGAGTGGTGTAAAAGTCCGTCTGGGAGGGAGCCGTTATCGGATCCGACACCCCGAGAGGAATTATAAAGCTTACTGGAGGGGCTGCCACAGGCGATGCCTCTGGTCCTTCCTCCTCCGAAGAAATATCAACCATCGCCTCATTTACGAGTGGATCAGAACCACCAACCTCCGGCATCCTGGGACTACCATGCAACGCCCGCCCCAGAAAAATATCATTAGAAGACCCGAGGGAAAACGCTCCCATCTCTGCGCCTGCAAAAAACATCAGTGTGCAAACAGTCCGAGGACACCCAGAGAATTTACAAGCTGAACAGATGAAAGGTGATCAGAAAAACTTACGGAAATAAAAGTTACAGTGAAGAAGACGAGATGGGAGGGTACATCCTTCCACCCCCTCTTGCAAACCCGCCAAAATCAGGGCCTCGGGGAAGTCCAGTAGCCCGGATATGTCATAGGAACCAGAAAAAGTCCCGAGCGAAGCAATACCTCCCTTTCGTACCCTTGTGTTTCGGTGTTGGGAGCAATATTACCCAGACCCCATCGGATGGGCACCCCCCACGACCTAGCTGATTGACCTCTCGGACTGACAAAGAAAAACCTCTGCCTCCAGTCCCCTCTACAAGAGCGGGTATTGGATACACGAGTGAAGGTATCTTCTTTGTCCCGATAGGTCAGGCTAAAAAAGGGATTCCCCTCTGAACATGGTCGAAGGGCAAATATTGTTCCCACCCGATAATGGGACATAGGAAGGTTTAAAAGCTCGCAACGGAGGACATACCCAACCAAATGACTATATGAACTTGGCGTTAACTGACTCGGACATATCTGCCAATACCGAAAGAGTATTTGAAAAAAGGGTGGAAAAACATTCGTAACCCACAACGCATCTGTTCGCTATAGACAGTCAAATAACCTGAGGGAGGCGCGTAGGCTCTCTGGCCCGGGGAAGGCACTATCATGTCATACTCTTCGAGATCCAAGTTATACCCAGTGAAAAGAGTCCTTACAGAGCTCTCACACTCTGTACTCATACTGGATCCCACACGTCCTCTTCCTATCAATCTTGCTGGATTAAGAGGAATTAAATCAAATTCCGAAGACTCATCAGCCAAAGAATATGGCTCCCTACCCATAAACACCTCCCTGATGTGGTTCACTCGACGATAATTCGTAGATGAAAGCATGTGGACTACTCCCGAAGAGGAATTCGCGCTGAGTGTCGCTTGATTTCCCGATAAAATATCCCTCAACCCAGGAGAAGAATTCCCCGAGAGGATAGGAGGAGCCCTTGACTGTCTAGGAGGACTCCGAGTAGTGCTTCGAAAAGAACCACAAGATGAAACTGATCCTCCTCGCCTATAATAAAGGGGCATCATCTTCTCAAGTAAGTATTATCCTCGTGCTTATGATTATTGACAAATTGAAAAGGTAAGAAAATCAAAAACTAGTTATGATTGTGAGAGTATTAGTAAACCTAATTGTTAAATGGCCTAAGTACACATATATCCTTTACCCTTTGATTAGATAAATAAGATTAAATCCCCATTACATAAAGCAAAGGACACGTGTCGAGAAATCTTCTTAATTAAGAATGACACGTATCCCACATTGCCATGCAAGACAACACCTCCTACTTAGGAGATAAACATAGTCAGCAACCTTAAGTGGTTCATCATTATCTTCCTTAATTTGGTTTTAACGGTAAAGATAAAAAAGGTAGAGAAATGAAAGATGGAAAAAATGACTATTTATTCAAAAATCGAGGAGCCCTTGGAAAAGATAGTATGTGCAAAAGACATTTATTAAAAGAGGGAAATAAAAGCTACAATGGATAGAGTATGCCCCCGTGGTAGAAGGGTGTGAATGAGTCGTCGCCTCAGCAGAAGTACCCAGCGGAGCAAGGCGAGAAATTGGTGAAAATACCCCCCCGGAACCGCTAGCCCTCGGACCCGGACTACTGGCAGAACGCATTGGAGAAGGTACAAGAGAATCCCTAGAGGATAGTAAACCCCCAAATCTCCCCACGAAGTAATGACAGTCATCGGGAGTTGGCCTCTTCAATTTACGAAGGTCAAAAGACTTGGAAAAGTCCACATCTGACCGTAACAAAGATTTGGCCAGCCTAGCACATTCCAAATAGCCCCACAAAAGATGGCCTGTCAAAAGCTCCTGAGAAGGTGTATCGGAAACTCCTGAGTGCTGTCTAGAGATCTCTCGCTGAGCAAATTGAACCGCTGCATCAATCTTAGCCTGCACCTCCTCGGGAGAAAGGAAATTTGCCAATTTCCCCTCGGCCGACTCAGCCCTGTCGGTGACCTGACCCAAGGTCTCCTGAAGACTCCTCTCCCTCTCCGAACCTTCCGCTATCGCTCTCTCGAGAGCAGCGATCCGAGCATTAAGAACCCCCTTGGACTTCATTTTTTCCTTCTCCAAAAAGGCTATCTTAGCTGTTGCAGCCTTCTCGGAGGCCTCTATTTTCTTATAGGCAGACTCTGCAGTGTTCAACCTATGGTGCAAGCCCTCCTTCGCCTTCTCCGCTTCCTAAAGAATGAATTCGTAGTCAGAGATTTTTGTGAGGAGAACCTTTTCCCTCGTCTAACTCTCCTTGTCTCGGAACAAAAGAGGTGCCAATTGTGCTTGGAGAGCTTCCATCTCCTCCACTTCCTTCCGACCACATTCTTCTACAGCAGTAACTGCCTCCTGAGTCTTTCCAATCTACGAAAAGATAAGAAAAAAAATTATTACAGATAAATCATACAACCCCGAGAAGACTAGTACGAAGAAACTTACCATGAGTCCCAACCAGTTAAGACTGGTATACAGAAATTGATACCCCTCGGCGGGTGTTGAACTAGAAGAAGCAAAGAATTGGAGGATGTCCTAATAGGCCTTCCCCACGGTCCGAGACAAGAAATGTCCCTCTGGCCCACTAGAAGGTATGGGCGTCTGAAAAGTGTGACCTCTCGAAGATAGAGTCACGGGAACAGACAGAGTTACTGGAATGTGACCCCTCGGAGGAGTATTTCCCGGTACTGGAGTCACCACCTCCGAATTAGTAAATACGGTCCGAGAACCACCAGCTACGACGGACGGGTCAGCCTCCCTCAGCAACGAATTCAAGATCCCCTCCTTCACGTCTTTGTCCTCGGACGAGGGATGAAACTCCCCTTGAATATCTTCAGAATCCCCTCGTAAAGCCTCCTACCCGGGAACACTGAATTGTGCCAAGAAATATTCCTCTATAAAAGGTAACATATGTGTGTAAGAAAGAGAATGAAACTAGAAAAAATCATCACTAGAAGAAAAAGACAAGTGAAGAACGCTTACCATATAAAGAAGGCTCTTCCACCATCGGAGCCTTGCCTTTGTCCACAGTCTCTACATCAAGAAGGAGAGCATCAGCACATGAATTAACTCTTCAGTAAAGATATGGAAAATTTCTTTAAAGACCCATAAGAACTCACCACGAGGGACAGATTCAGGAACTATCAGGGGCGTAGGCTCAGCTCCATAAGTAGAAGCGGGAGAGGGATCCCAGAACACAAGTCTATCACCTCGGTAGTCTTCTGAATAGATTCTTCCTCGCTAGCCCTCGGAAATATCCCCTCTTCGGAAACCCTCGGAGAATTTCCTATGTCGGATCCAGAGGCGGGCAGATCTCCCGTATCGGACCTAGAGACCGGCACCAAAGCCCAAGAGGAAAAGGAGCTACCTGGCGTAATGGAACAACACTTCTAATAACCCCCATTATATCTATATACAGAGGAGAATGGTCCTCACGAGCCCCTCCTGTCTCCGGAGCCGTATGCCCGCCCTCGGGGGCATTGACCTCTCCTTCTTCATGATCACCCTCTTCTGGCACATCGGAAGTACCGCTCGGAGTGGGTTCTCTCGGACCCGACTACAAATAGTAATTCACCATAACCTCCTCTGCACCACCCCAGAGCCAACAGATATAAGTATAATTCACTACTACACCCAGAGAAGGAACAGAGGAAGAAAATAAAGAACTTACTAAAAAGATTCCTCGCATTGGACGATAGGGACAAGGGCTTTTCCACGGCGTCATCGGTAAAAACCACATGATGAAGTCCGGATGTCTCGAACAACATCATAAAGTCCTCTGACTCCATCAAATTTTGCTGAGAAATTACAGGAGACAAAACTATCTCCGGGTCCAGAGTGTGCACGGGAGATGCGCCCTCTCTCCAATCGAAGGGCATGTCCCATTCACCTTCAGCGGGTTGCACGAAAAAATATTTATTCTTCCAAACGCTGTGCGAAGAGGCCGACGCGTCTAGTATCCTCTTCGTAGAATGACTGCCCCGATGGCGAACATGGTAAAACGGATACCCTGCGGATGAGACTACCATATCAAAAATTGAGAAAAAATGGTCCACCCCACATTCTAACCCGTTCACATGGCACCAGAAGACATAAATACAGAGAGCGGCGAACCCATTGGGAACTAGTTGACTCGGGCTGATATTGCAAGCCTTAAAAACTTCACAGAAGAAAGGCGGCATGAATGAATGCCACCCGTATCTCACTTTCAGCAAACTAAACAGTCAACATACCCGGAGGAGGATAACAAGCTCTCTTGTCCTTCGTCGGAATTTGGAAAACCATGTTCTTTTGAAAAGCCCCAGTAAATAACTCCAATACCTGTTCACGAGTGGCGATACTAGGAACCTTCTCAACTTTGGAAAAATCCCGAGGAGCCGTCTTCTTCGATTTAGGAACCCTAACTTTTTTAGAAAAAGTGGCGCCGACCTCGGCAGCAACAGCAACCTCTCCCTTGCGCTTACGAGTAACCACCCCTATAGGAATACGCCTTAAATTTACAGAAGAATCGACCGGAGCAGTGACTCCCGAGACAGTTGAGGCAGCAATGGGGTCAACAGTGGCAGAGGAAGCCATTTATACAAAGATAAAGAAGGAGTGTTTATTTGAAAAAGAAAAAAGATGAATTGCTCGTGAAATTGCTGAAAAATTAAAGTGTGAGAAGAAAATAAGAAGAGAATAATCGAATTTTGCTCTGGAGAGAGTTCAGCGTGAAAGAAAGTTGCAGAAGTGAGAAAAATGGTGAATAATCCCCTATTTATAGCCAAACGGTGGCAACGGTCAGATGCAATTCAAACGTGGAGCACATTCAAAGCTCCACGTATCCGCCATATCCACGCGCCACGCCATCAACAATCTGACCGTTGCAAACGGTAAGATATTTTGAAGTTTTAAATGATCAACGGTTACCTGCAACGAATGCTCCGCATCCTCCGCGTGCGTTGGGGCAAAACCCTCAAGGGCAATCCTGTAAAATCCCGTTCGATCCATTTTTAAATAATTATGATTATATATATTCCTCGAAAAAATGGCAAAAGACAGGTACCTCGGAAAGAAGAGCTCGGACTAACCCCTCACCTCACGGAGGACACGAAATAAAATCCCTCGCCTCTACGAAGGCGATCGAAATTTGGGGGGGCTAGTGTTAACCATAAAAATAAATAGGAAGGTTAAAAAGAATATTAATCCTAATTATGGGAATTAATAAATGGACAATACTATTGTCATGAGTACATCCGATGAGATGTACCCACTCCTAATAAGAAGGCCCCCTCGGATGTTGCCCTACCCCCCAGGCACTGACCTAAGAAGGCAAAAAGGAGCTTACGAGGAGGAACATAAGCATCCCTTGGAACGTCAAATGGTGAATAAAAAAAAGATATCAATGTGGCATCGGAAAAAGAGCAAACCCCGGTGAATCCGCGCGACTCCGATATCTACCAATGCGCCAAAAGGGACCACAACGGACCCCGAGTCCCACAAACTTACAAGAAAACTTCCTTGCTGAACACTCCTCAACATAACCAGCCCTCGGACCATCACCCGAGGACCTATTCTTAGAGAAAAACCAGAAATGAATAACAGAGCGCCTGGATAATATATTCCGAGGACTTAGACGAGAAAATACCGTTTCAAGCAGAGCAAAATAAGCCCTCAGAGATCATATCAAGCCCTCGGAGATCATATCAAGCTCTCGGAGATCACATTAGGCCATTGGAGAATGGACCCGGATCGAGAAAGAAAAATAAAACCCCTCGGAGGGCATATACAGCAGTCCCTACTCCCGAATACACTTATGCCAAATCATGATACCCCCGGACGAGCATCCTAAATTATTTATCAATCAAAGCATAGCCCCTCGGAGGAGTAACGTCCCAAAAAGACCATCCCTCAGAGACCCTCGGAGCCATCGGAAGACATAAAGATTGGTCTAGTCAGCATCTAGTAGGCTAAAAGATAAACCTTATCCTAATTTTTTACACCTGTATCAACATAACGACACATGTCTTTACTAAAGCACATGCACAGTGACACCTGCCCCTACCAAAGTCTATATAAAGGGAGGTGATCAATGGAAGAAAGATAACTGGAAACACATATACCAAGATAAAAGGAGGAAAAGTTTAGTGAGTAAAGGAAGGAATATTCTTGCACCCCTTGTTATTTCCATCCATTATTGTTTTTGAATCACGGGCAGGGCGTTCCAACCCAATATAAATATCTTTTGTTAAATAGGGAATAATTACAAACCCGTTAACACCTATTAATCAAGTTCCACGGTTTTAGTTGTCGTTGTTTATGTTCAGAAACACCTTTTAATTATAAGGAAGAACATTACAAGTTTCCTAAGTTGAAGTTTCCATAATTCAAGAGGAGGAGAATCGTCAAGTCAACATGGTTTCAAAGATTGAAAGTTTTGGAGTTCAAGTGCAACTAGGAATCTTTCCAAGATCAACTTGAATTGAAGAATGAGTATTTTCTTATTAGAACTCAATCTAATAAATGAAACTATTATTCAAGAAGGAGATCAAGTTCAAGAAGGAGAGAAGAGTTTAACTAGGAAACACCACAAGTTACCAAAACTGTGTACAACACACCTTGGAGATCAAGTTTGAAGAAACCTATATATAGGGTGTAAAGTACATCAAGATACACAAGAAACAATAGAGCTTATTAATCCGTAGAGATTATATCTTAAGAATTGTTGCTGTATTTCTTTCTTTGCAAAGATTGTGAGTTTTCGAGTTATGTCTAGGATTAGATTTATGGAGAAAATTCTTGTTTGCTTTGTTGAGTCCAATCTACAAAAGAGCGAGAGCGATTTTGTGGTGAGCAATGTCTTTGTTAAAACCTGCGTGGTTATTTTTCAGTAAGGCTAGATGGTTGATATTTTTATAATAAACCATTGAAAATTTATCTTCTTGTGTTCTTTATTCCGCTGGACATTATACTCTATTAAGAAGATTGTTTAAGATCAAGTTAAGGCAACGCCAGCTTAACTTGAGCTTTAAAACTTTGTAAAATTTGTATCAATCCCGATCCAACAATTTCAGTTGGCGCCAGAGCCAAACACCGATTTCACTGGTGTTTGTAGGTGATACAACACGATGGACAACATCAATCCTAATTCTGGCAGACTCAAAGTCTTGGAAGGATCCATCAATTATGCTTACTGGAAGACCAGGCTCAGAGTTCACATCAAATCCATTGACATGAAAGCATGGGATGTAGTCCTTAATGGATATGCTGTCCCAAAGATTGAAAACGACAGAGATGCAGATATTGTACCAAAACTGAAGTCACAATGGACAGCGAACGAGGTAACACTGTACAACTACAATGAGAAAGCTCTTAATGCTATTTTTCGTTATGTTACCAGTCAGATGTTTAAGTTAATTCATAATTGCACCACATCTAAATCTGCTTGGGATATCCTTGAACTTCATTGTGAAGGAGATATTGCAGTTAGAAAATCTAAACATAGACAATTGCTTAAAGATTTTGAAAAACTTGAGATGGGTGATGATGAGAGTATTGATAGTTATTTTGAGAAAATCCTTGACATTAAAAATCAATGTGAAAATCTAGGTTTTCTTGTTTCAATTCAAACTATGGTTTATAAAGCTTTTAGATCTTTATCACCTAGATTTTCTCTCAAGAGAATTGCCATGGGAGAGACAAGAGATATTGCCAACATGGAATTTCAATCCTTGTTAAACACTCTTAGAGAATTTGAGCTAGAATTCCTTGCTAGAACTACCAAACAACAAGCTATTACTTTGTTAGGCACAAATTATCTAAATCAAGAGAGTGAGGATGAGGATGAAATTATTTCTTCTAACTATGGATATATTAGCAAGAAACTCAGTAGGTTGAACTTTAAAGACAAATCTAAAGAGAAACAATCTTGCAATACTTCCACTAGTTATAGAAAACTGCCTCCCAAATTTGTTAAATATATGGCAACAAAATATAGTCCTGAAGAAATTGAAAATTTGAAAACTACTCAATGTTATGAATGTAAAGGTTATGGTCATATTGCTATTTAATGTGCTAACACCCTCCGTAAGAAGGGAAAGTCTCATTGGATTTGTGTAGATGCTTTCAATGAAAATGATTATAACTCTGGATCAAGTGCTGATACTGAAGAAAGCTTTGAAGAGATTCATATAGTTGCGCTATTCACTTAAGTCAACTAGACAAAAGAAGATCTCCAGAACTTCTACGGGTCCCAATGTTGCTCCAACATCCAGGACTCAACATCAGAACATGAGACTTTCTTTGGGAATTGGACTGAATATGATACCAATATTGATCTCAATTCTTTGTCTGATAATGATGAATCTAACTTTGAATGTTTTCATGGCTCAATTGATCTAGATGAAGATTATTACTTTGAAGGTGAAATGTCCAGGAGGAAATCATTGATGACTTGAAGTCTACTTTTCATAATCTTCTGAAAGAAAATTAGAAACTCACCAAGAAGAACGAAGCTCAGAGACTGGAGATTGATGGACTAAAGAAACTGATGAGGATGTATGAAAGAGGCCTTGACAAGACATAAGCTGAACTTAAAGAGGTAAAATGAAAGCTTGAAAAAGATAATCAGATCATTGCTAAGTGGAACTCATGTACATTTAAACTTGATGAGGTACTGAGAATGGGTAATCAAGGAACAAATGGTCTTGGATATGTTGAGAAACCTACCTCTAAATTTGCTAATTCTGTTTTCATTAAAGAACGTTTTGTTAAGGAATCAAAAGACCTGAGCTGTGCTAGTCCTAACAAAAGTAAACCTACTTATATCTGTCAATTTTGTTTTCAACCAGGTCCCATAAAACCTTATTGCAAGAAATATTTGAAAGAAAATGTGAAGAAAATAGAAACTGTGTCTAATGTTGAGTCTGTCACTGGTACATATGTTATCCCAACATTAGGAACATTAGGAACATGACACAAAAGTAGAACATAGATTGAAAAGATAGAGACTCCTAAGATAAGACTTGTTTGCAATGTTGTTTTTTCTGCTGTGTACTCTAACCTTGCAGGTAAGTGGTACTTTGACAGTGGGTGTTCTAGACACATGACAAGAGACAAGGAAAATCTTAAACAATTGATCCCTCTCAATGTTGGAACTGTCACCTGATGCAGTCGAGAAGGCGTTGGAGTTTATGGTGAAACGAGATCATCCCAAGATTAGAGGTTGATTTTGACTTGGTCTGTTTTTTACGTGCGATTAGACCAATTGCATCCGAAACGGGTCAACGAACAGTAGTAATCATCCAAATATCATTAAGGGAGCGGATTTTAGCCAAATTCCATCGTTTACGCCTCGAAAAGACCGTTTTTTACCGTTTTTAGTAATTTTTGTTTCAGTTATATCTTTATTTCTAGAACTCGGAATTGCATTCTGCTTGTTGGAGCGTGTTCCATATGAGAAGCACTTTTAGTTTATGCTTTTATTTCGATTTTTTCCATTTTTGGAAAAAATCGTTTTTTAGTATTTTTATTATGCTTTTAGGGTATATATTCTATGTAAACCCTAAGAAGACATCAGTTGATTATTGAATAAAGTTTTTGAGAGTTTCTCTCTTTTTTTGCATCAATTTCTTGGTATTCTTCGTGAATCAACAAGCTTTTGATTATCGTGTGTTGTTCCAATCTTTCCTATAAGCTTCCGCTACGTCATCAGGGTCAAAAATCCATTTTTTCCTTTAATTTGGCACCATCACCAAAATGGTCCCCTAACTAGTCACCTCGCCGAAATGGTCCCTTAATTTTGTTTTTTGGTCCCTTCACCGGCCCAAAATAAAATAGCTCGGTAAATGCTTACGTGGCCACCGGTTGACCAATTTACTCTCTGTTTGACCAACGAAAATATTTGTTTAATCAATATTTAACACCTGAAATATCCACATAATAATAATAATAATAAAAATTAAAATCCTTTTTGAGATATAACAAAAAAATGCTTCTTATTTGTTAAAAAAAACAAAAAAAAAATTAAAATCCTTTCTTCTTCTTCAACAAGTCACGTTCAAGCCCCTCCCCCCCCCACCCGCGCACACACCACCACGCCCCCACCTGTTCACCACCTCCATCACGGAATCCTCCACCCCGCTCCTCTCCCAACCTCACCACCTCCATCACAGAATCTCCCCCCCACCGCGCACACACCACCACGCCCCCACCTGTTCACCACCCCTATCCCCCCCACCTCGCTCCTCTCCCAACCCCACCACCTCCATCACAGAATCCTCGCCCCCCCCCCCCCCACCCGCGCACACACCACCACGCCCCCACCTGTTCACCACCCCCATCCCCCCCCCCCCCCGCTCCTCTCCCAACCCCACCACCACCATCACCTAATTCTTGCAAATCAGTCAACCGCCGCACAACACCCACCCCGCTCCTCTCCGTACCGATTGTACCCTCCCCAAACCGTCGCCAAACCACCACAGGGTCGGATTCGTGGTGGAGCAAAATCAGCAAAATCAAATCGAAAGTTGCATATAGATTGGAAATGTGAGATATTTGAGGATTGAAGGAGAAGATTGGCTAGATTCGGAGCGGCGGTATAGGATCCACCGCTGCTCATGGTGGAGGCGGACATGGGAAGAGGGGGGTGTACGAAGAGATTATTTATTAATTCTTAATTTTCCAATTAACTAATAAATTTTTTAGATTAATGTTATATTTTAAATGAGATAAATAATTATTTCCTTCTTTTTTTTCTAACTAAAATAATTATTTTAAATGTTTTATTTATTTAGGTGGCAAATAGATGAATAATATATAATTTTTCTTGGTCAAAATCGGTGAACAGTAGTCAACCGGTGGCCACATCAGCATTTTCTGAGCCATTTTAAATTTGGGCCGGTGAAGGGACCAAAAAACCAACTTAAGGGACCATTTCGGCGAGGTGACTAAATAAGGGACCATTTTGGTGAGGGTGCCAAATTAAAGGACAAAATGGGTTTTTGACCCTACGTCATCACCTATGGATGAGGCACCAAGGGAAGAATCATTGGAAAAAGAGTGCTAGATGTCGAAGGATTTGCACCCTTCAAAGATGTTCTGCTAGTTGAAGGATTGAAAGCAAATCTAATAAGCATTAGTCAACTTTGTGATGATGAACTGCTTGTTACATTTGATAAAAGTTCTTGTGATGTATTTAATAGTGATAATGTCCTTGTTATGACAGGTACTAGATCTAAAGATAATTGCTACCTTGCTCAAGAAGAAGCAGATTGCTTTCATGCTAAAGTTGATGATGATGTTCTCTGGCATAGGAAGATAGGACATGTTCACTATAGGAACCTTGAGAAGTTACAGAAAGTTGATGCAGTAAGAGGCTTACCAAAGATATCCAGCCCATGTAAGGTTGTATGTGGGGACTGCATGTAGGGTAAGAAAGCTAAAGCTACTCATACACCCCTCCAGGTACAAAGTACAATTCCCAAGACTAGTAAGTGTTTTGATTTATTACACATGGATCTCATGGGTCCTATTGAGGTGAGCAGCCTAAGTGGTAAGAGATATGCCTTTGTTATTTTAGATGATTTTTCTAGATATACATGGGTTAAGTTTCTTAAATAAAAATCTGTTGCATTCAACACATTTAGGATCTTACATGCTAGCATCAAAAATTTGTATGGTTCCTATGTTGTAAGATTAGGTCTAATCATGGGAAAGAATTTGAAAATGCTAGTTTCAGTGATTTTTGTGATAAGAATGGAATTTTCCATCATTTTTCAGCACCTAAGACACCTCAGCAAAATGGGATAGCTGAGAGGAAAAATAGAACACTTCAAGAGATGGCCAGAGTTATGCTTAATGCTAGAAACTTATCTAAAAGACTTTTGGCTGAAGCTTTAAATACTGCATGTCATATAAGTGAAAGGGCTTACCTTAGACCTGGTACAAATATGACAACATATGAAATCTTGAAGGGTTTGAAACCAAATATTGCTCATTTTCATGAATTTGGATGTGATTGTTACTTGTTGAATGATATAGACTATCTTAGTAAGTTTGTTCCAGAAAGTGAAAAGTGCATATTTGTTGGTTATTCTGTGAATAGTTCTGCTTTCAGGGTTTATAATCCAAGATCGAAGACTGTTCAAGAATCAGTAAATATAGTGTTTAATGACTCCACCTTTGATACATGTACTGATGAAGTTAATGTCTCTGATGATGCCCCAACACTGGAAATAGAGACTATCCCAACATCAGGAGCAGAAGCAGGAGACACTGAAATTGAGAGTGGTTCTAATGTTGAACTAACACCTACTGTTGTTAGGCCAACATCCCCACAGTCCAATTCAGAGGATGATATTGTTGATGAACCGAGGAAAGATCCCCCTACTAGGATTCAAAAGGATCATCGAGCTTCACAAGTGATAGGTGAAATCACTGGACGCATGAAGACTCGCAATAAAGATAAGGTAAACTATAAAAATATGGTAAGGTTGTGTCTCTGCATGGCTTCCACTTGCACTGTAAATAATGCTTCTTGTTTTGATTCTAATATTGAACCTAAGAATGTGACTAAAGCTCTTAAGGATAGTAAATGGATAAATTCTATGCAAGATGAACTGTTACAATTCACCAAAAATCATGTTTGGAATCTAGTACTTAGACCTTCTAATGTGAATGTTATAGGAACTAAGTGGATTTTCAAGAACAAAACTAATGAAGATGGTGTAATTATAAGAAACAAAGCTAGGCTTGTTGCACAAGGTTATACTAAGGGATAGACTTTGGTGAGACATTTGCTCCTGTAGCTAGGATAGAATCTATTATATTACATCTTGCTATTGCATGCTATCTTATAATTAATCTCTACCAGATGGATGTGAAAGGTTCTTTCCTTAATGGTTTGATAGACAAAGAAGTATATGTTGAACAACCTAGAGGCTTTGCTGATCCTAAATATCCTAATTATGTGTATGAACTTGAGAAAGCTTTGTATGGTTTAAAACCGGCACCAAAAGCTTGGTATGAAAGACTAACTGAATTTTTGTTAAGTCTTGTGTTCAATAGAGGAGATGGAGACAAAACCTTGTTTATTCTAAAAAAGAGTTCTGATGTTTGTATTGCTTAGATCTATGTGGATGATATTGTATATGGTTCTACTAACATGTCTACTCTAGATAAGTTTGTTGAGTCAATGACATTGACATTTGAGATGAGCATGATTGGAGAGCTGAACTACTTTATGGGATTGCAAGTGAAGCAACTAGAGAATGGTATAGTAGGAAACAGAATTTTGTGTCATTATCTAAAGCTGAATCTGAATATGTAGTTGTTGGCAGTTGTGTTACCCAACTTGTATGGCTTAAACACATGTTGCTGGACTATGGGTTAGATAGTGATACTCTCCTCATGTTTTGTGACAATCTTAGTGCCATTAGTATCTCAAGGAATCATGTTCAGCATTCAAGGACTAAGCATATAGATATTAGACATCATTACTTGAGAGACATGGTTGAGGATAAAGTGATTAACATTGAGCATATTGAGACAAATAATCAGCTTGTTGATATGTTTACAAAGCCTTTAGATAGTGAGAGATTCTTTAGTTTGAGGAAATCTCTCGGCATGTGCAATATGTGAGAATGTTAGGATCCCAGTGTTGACATAACACCACTGTCTAGCACGGGTTAATGGTTGATGTAGTATGTAACTTTTTGTTTTTTTATTTGTTTCTTTTCTTTTCTTTTTGAGTCACATTGATCTTTGTTTTGGCATATTTGATTGTGTGATTGATCACTGTGATTTACTAATCTTTATTGCTTGCAGATTCACATCTAAGTTTTGAAAAAGTATAAATCTCTAAAGTGTGTATGAGGTTGTGTTAGCCTAACATATGGAGAAGCTGGGGTACACAAAGTTCACTACTTTGATGTCTATATAGTTGTGTCTTATTCATATGAAAAGGTTTTACAGGACATGTGGAGAAGCTGGGGTTCATAATGTTGACAACTTCAATGATATTCAGTTGTGCTTATTTACAACTCTTTGTTAATTTTTGGCCAATGGGTACATAAAAGTGGTTCTTTCTACTAGGGTGTTTGGGGTATCGACTACCTTCACTTGGTGGCACTTATCACTTAGTGCTCTCTTGTATACAAGTTGGTAAACAAGTATGCATAAGGAATTGGGGTATTGGGGTGCATGATAAATGTGATGCCAGTATTCAAGGCCTTTGTACTTGCCTAACTTGTTGTTAATAATGTTGTTACTGTGATGTGTGGAGTCTAGTGCTGCCCTCATTTAGTAATATCGTTATCCTTTTTTAATCAACCCTCAATTTTTGTTCTAAAGAGATAATGAAAATAATGAAGATTTGATGTGATGTGATCTGTTGCTGGTTTGAAAAGTGATTCACTGTGTATACCATCTGTCAGTGTTGTCATAACATTGTTGCATTCATACTAGAACTGCATTTTTATTCTTCTTTGATTAGTGTGTTTGACTACGTTTGGGCTTAGGGGGAGTATATAGTCCATTTCATGTGTTGAGGCATACTCTTTGGGTGATATACTGCAGGTGACACACTATTTGTGACCTTCTATGCTGTGGAAGTGGATTAATTATCTAATTCATAACTGCTTATCTATGCGTGTTTTCTGTTTGATATGTTGCTTATTCATGATTTTGATCTAAATCTTATGTTTTTGGTACTCACTTGCTACTTTGGTGAAATTTCAGATATAAGTTTGGATATATCTCACTCTCTCACATGAAATTGCCTTGAAGAAGCCCAAAACCTCAAATATTTTTGTTTAAAAACCTTATGGTTTGAATGTTGCTCTACTCTCTGATCTGAATGTTATCCCAACATTGCCATAAGTGTCGGCCCAACATTGAAAACAGTAACTTATAAGTTTGTTTAAAATTTTAAAAAACTGAGTTTTTATTGTTTTATTTGAACTGCTCTGGTTCTTGTTGTTTTTAAATGACACGTGGTGAAGTTCTTACGCGAGAATAGAGTAGTGGGTAAACTTAATTGATCATATTCCACAATCCCACTAACATTCATCCCTTCTGTCTTCACTCTGCACGACTTAAATGAACAATTTGCCCTAATTTCTTTTTCACTTGTGCGATTTGTTTTCTCTCTGCAAATAATTATCTAAAAAATCTCTCATATTTTTCTTTCAATTCTCAAACTAACAAAATGACAAGCAAGTCTACATTGGAAACTCTTACAGATATGGCCTTGAATGTTGAGCAAACAACAACACGCACCAGAACTGCTGCGCGTGAGGATGAAGAACAGCCTGCTGCTCAAGTTGCCGCTAAACGACCAACGATTCCTTACCAACGAAGGTCGAAGAGAGCCAAAAATGTGGAATTTGAGTCGAATGTTGGCGCAACATCAGAAGCCCATACTCCTCAAACCAAGGAAACTGAATTTGAGGTAAATGTGGCTAACCCTAAACCCTAAGTGAATATTCTTAATGATGTGATTGAGGGGGATGGATCTGGTTCTAGTAGAAAGAGAACACCAATTGGGTCTACGTCCATAAGTAAAATAGCCTTACAAAGAGTTGAGGCTATAAGAGCTCAAAGAGAGAGACTTGAGAAGAAAAAGGCTGATGTTAAGGCTAAGGCTGAGGTTGAGAGAGTGAGGAAAGGAAAACAAGTTGTGGATGAATAAGTTGAGGTGGTTGATGTTGAAGAAGAGGAGGATGAAGAGGAAGAGGAAACTGTTGCTAAATAGGTTGAAGCTAATGGTGATGATTATGATGAAGAAGAGTACTGTGACACTCTTGTGTTATCCTATCACAGTAGAGCTGCTAGGTCTAGATAATATCTTAACAAAGAGATAGAGGACAGGGCCTATGATTTTAGAAGGAGGGATTTTCACAAAGACAGAGTCATGGACATGGATATCTTTAAAAGAAACAGAGTGTTTGAGTTGTTGAAGGCAAGAAGGGTTCAGAATTCAATGAAGAAGCATGATGATTATGCTCTTGAGCTTGTCCAAGAATTCTACCTGGATCTCTCAAAATATATCACTTATGAGATGTCTCCCAAATATGGTAAAGCATGGGTAAGAGGACAAGTGTTTGGCATTAGTCCTAAGAAGATAAATGAGATTTGGGAACTGCCACATGTTGAGGAATCTGAAGATCCAAAGCCAGATGAGGTGATTGAGGATATCACAGGTGCTCTTGTGAAAACGTGGATTGAACAATTACCAACAACAAAGCTCACTGTCCCAAGTGCTGTTTTGCACAAATGTGCATCTTATAATTGGCTGCCTTCCAAAAATTCTACTGTTTTGACTAAAAAGTCAGCTTACTTGGTCTACAAACTGAAGAATGGGCTTGTTGTGAATATAGGGGAGATAGTTTTAAGAGCTATGGAAGATGTTGCTGGAAGGAAGCAAAGGATTCTACCATTTCCTTCTTTGATCACAACTCTGCTGCTAAAACATAAGATGAACAAGAAAGAGTTTGGAGGAATGGCAGAGAACAAGGTAGGTTCACCATCACTCAATCCTACTTGTCAAGCACAAGAGTGAAGGAACTGCCTTGGAATCTTGAAGGTAGAGTTGCATCTGGAGAGGAAAAGGAGGCTCAACAATCTGTTGGAGTTTCAATGCCTCAATTTGATGAGGAAGAAACCATGGTAACAACAAAACCCTTTGTGGATCAACAACTAACTTGGTATAGAAGTGCTTATGCCAATCTTCAGAGGGAAATTTCTTTCAAAGAAAGGCAAATGCAACTGGATGTCTTGATTAAGAACATGGAAGAGCTTTCTTCACAAAAAGGAGGAGAGTGATCCATTTTTAACTTTTTGATTTCTGGTTTTTATGTTTTGATATGTTTTGAACTGTTTCTATTTTACTGCTAGTTCTTTATCTTTGATTTGGTCAGTAATGAGTATGCTACTTAGCTTTAACTGCTCTTAATGATTTTGCTTATGAAGATAGTTTATATCTGTTGTTTCTGCTGTTAAACTTATATGCAAGTACATTCTGGTCTTAATGTTAAGATAACATTGATTATCTAAAGTCTGAACAACTATTTACTGAGTTGTGGTGATGACTTTAATGAATAATCTTTGTTATGCAAAGTTAATTCTTGATAGTTTGCAATAAGGGGGAGCAGTTTAGTAGGTTTCAATTAGGGATAAAAGCATCAAACCCCCTGAACTATACACGTTTTTGCGACTTGCCTCTTAAACAAATTTTATCATCACTTTCCCTCCTAAACTATGCACTTTTGTGCGATTTGTCCCCTCAGTGCATTTTTGGTCGAAATACTCCCCTTTCGAGGTGTTTTTTCCCTACTTTTTGTCATCAACAACTAAAATACATCTAGTACAACACATATGAGTCGGGTAGGGGGGAATATTCTGGTAAAAAAAGGTAGAAATATACTGAAGGGGCAAATCACATTCCCGACCATTTTTGGTCAAAATACTCCCCGTTCGAGGTGTTTTTTTCCTTACTTTTTGTCATCAACAACTAAAATACATCTAGTACAACACATATGAGTCGGGTAGTGGGGGAATATTTTGGCCAAAAAATGGCGAAAAATGGCCGGAAATGCACCGAGGGGGCAAATCGCACAAAAGTGCATAGTTTAGGGGGGAAAGTGATGATAAAATTTGTTTAAGGGTCAAGTCGCAAAAACGTGTATAGTTTAGGGGGTTTGATGCTTTTATCCCTTTAAATTATTATGCTTAATTGATATTTGGACATATTATCTGTTATGGGAACAAGTTGATTGGTTTTGTGAAGAAAGGCAAAAATGGGGAGATTGAAAGTGTAAGATGTTCTGGAATCAATGTTGGATGGATGTTGTGCCAACATCCAGAGGACAACATTGAAACCCAAAACATTCTTAACCTGAAACATGGTTCTGAACATGAGTAAAGTGTTCTGGATTAAATGTTGGATGGATATTGAGCCAACATCCACATGACAACATTCAAACCAGAAATTGTTCAATCAATCTATCTTTAACTGCTTTATTTTAGTTTTGCCTTTAGTCACCTATAATCAAGTTCCACGGTTTTAGTTATCGTTGTTTATGTTCAGGAACATCTTTTAATCATAAGGAAGAGCATTAAAAGTTTCCTAAGTTGAAGTTTCCATAATTCAAGAGGAGGAGATCGGTCAAGTCAACACGGTTTCAAAGATGGAAAGTTTTGGAGTTCAAGTGCAACTAGGAATCTTTCCAAGATCAACTCTAAATTGAAGAAGGAGTATTTCCTTATTAGAACTCAATCTAATGAAGGAAACTATTATTCAAGAAGGAGATCAAGTTCAAGAAGGAAAGAAGAGTTCAACTAGGAAACAACATAAGTTACCAAAACTGTGTACAACACACCTTGGAGATCAAGTTTGAAGAAACCTATATACAGGGTGTGAAGTACATCAAGATACATAAGAAACAATATAGTTTATTAATCCATAGAGATTATATCTTAAGCATTGTTGATGTGTTTCTTGCTTTGCAAAGTTTGTGAGTTTTCGAGTTATGTCTAGGATTAGATTTAAGGAGAATATTCTTGTCTGCTTTGTTGAGTCCAATGTGATTTTGTGGTGAGGAACGTTTTTGTTAAAACCTGCGTGGTTATTTTGCCGTAAGGCTAGATGGTTATTTATAATAAACCATTAAAAATTTATGTTATTGTGTTATTTAATTCCGCTGCACATTATACTATATCAAGAAGATTGTTTAAGATCAAGTTAAGGCAACGACATCTTAACTTGAGCTTTGAAACTTTGGAAACGTTGTATCAATCCCGATCCAACAATTTCAATCACGAATTTGCTTAAATACATACAAGATAAGGCTAGTTACATAATTACAATTACCAAGCTAAATATGGAAAATACAATAATACATATTTAACTAATACACCCCCGCAAAATGGACGTTCCATCGGCAACGAAGATTTTGGAACGAAGCAACTTAAACTGCGAATGAGCGAGTGGCTTGGTGAACACATCGGCGAGTTGATCAAGGGGGTTGATGTAAGAGATATGAAGAAGACCCTTAGAGACAAGATCACGTACAAATTGTAAGTTCAGCGAAATGTGTTTCATCCGAGAGTTCTGAACGCGATTAAAGGAGAAACGAAAGGCCCCCATATTATCACAACGGATGAGAGCCGTCGAGGACAAGACAAGACCGATCTCCCCAAAGAGATGTTGAAGCCATCGGACTTCAGCGGAAGCGGCCGCAAGGGCGCGGTTTTCGGCTTCAGTGGATGAACGAGAGACAACCTTCTACTTGTGCAACAACCAAGAGATAGGATTGGACCCAAGAAAGATGATATACACGGTGGTGGACGTGCCGTGATTAGTGTCACCGCCCCAATCGGAATCTGAGTAAGCCAAAAGATAAGGCGACGAAGAATGGCGAAGAAGGATACCGTGAGAAAGAGTGCCCTTAAGGTAGTGAAGAACACGCTTAAGAGCGGTCTATTCCGAAGAATCAGGGGGAAACCATCCATTGAGCAAGCTTATTCATGGAGATGGCGACATCCGGATGAGTAAGGGATAGGTATTGGAGCCCGCCAATAATTTACCAGAAGATAGTGGTGTCGACAGGCTCATCCAGATTCGAAGGAGAGGGATTGCGCGACATAGGAGCGGCGAGAGGCTTTGCACCCTCCATGTTGTGACAAGACAGGAGGTTGTGAATATACTTATGTTGGGAGAGAAAGAGACCCCCAGTACAACGAAAAACTTCAATCCCAAGGAAGTAACTCAGCATGCCCACGTCCTTAACCGCGAACCGTGAACTAAGGCTAGAGATGAGGGACGAGATAAGCGTATCACAAGACCCTGTAACAATGATGTCGTCGACATAGACAAGAAAAAACGCACGAACCTTGGCTTTAATGAAAATAAAGAGCGAGGTGTCGAATCGAGACTGAACAAAGCCGAAGGAGAGGAGTGCATTGCTATGCCTGAGGGGCTTGTTTCAAGCTATATAGAGACTTTTGAAGAAGGCAAACATGAGTCAGTACATTCCTTTCAAAGAAACCCGGTGGTTCGCTCATATACATAGTTTTCGTAAGATCCCCATGAAGAAAGGTGTTGCTAACATCGAGTTATCAAAGGGACCACCTATTCATAGTTGCCAAGGAGAGGATCGTACGAATAGTAACTGGTTTGACAACCGGACTAAAAGTCTCTTTATAGTCCACACCCTCCCATTGATGGAAGCCCTTAGCGACGAGACGAGCTTTGTATCGTTCAATGGAGCCATCGGGACGATGCATAATATAGAAAACCCAACGGGAGCCAACAAGGGCGCGGTTAGGAGGCATGGGAACAAGAGACCAAGTACCATGCTGAGAAAGAGAGGTGAGTTCCTCATCCATGGCGACGCGCCACGATGGGTCGTTTAGGGCTTACACAACTGAAGTGGGAGTAGTAGGGCCGAGAATTGGGTGCTTGGTGGCGTGAAAGAGCACCTTAGGCTTGAAGAGGTTTTTTCGAGAGCGAGTGATCATGGGATGAGATCGATCACTCGGACCCAGAACGACGACGGCTAGAGATAGCGGCGCATTAGGGCTAAGTGAGGGCAAAGGGGCCGCAGATGGGCTAGGGCAGCCGTCATGGGCCGCGGGCGCCGTTGATAAGTCGGATCCAACTGTTTGGCCAACCGATGGGCTGGACTGGACCAAGGTGGGGCTGGACTGGACCGCGCGGTCAAGTTGGGGGCTGACTTGGTCCACGAGGTCTGTTTGTGGTGGCAATGGGTCATGGGCCGCGGGCAAGGCCGCATGCGCCCGTCTATGGGCTATAGGATTTTGGCCCACGCTAGGGTTTGAAGACAGTAGAACACTAGTGTGGTCGAGTGTAGCCATCGACAAAGAAACCATAGAGGTCGAGGCCGGCTTAACGTACCGAGGAAAAATGTCCTCCACAAAACGAACATGACGAAAAATGTAGATGCGACCCGACCCAAGATCCAAACACTTATATGCAAAATGTGAGGTTGAGTAGCCAAAAAATAGACATTCTCGAGAGGGAGGCGAGAGCTTTCCGGGATATAAGGACGGAGATGTGGATAACAAAGACATCTGAAGACACGAAGAGTGAGATAATTGGGTGTTCGCCCAAAAAGAGCCTCAAATGGAGAACGATAATTAAGGACCACTATAGGGAGCCTAATATAGAGATAAGTGGTTGTGCAAAATGCAATCTCCCAATAGTCGGGGGGTACACGCGCACGATTAAGAAGCGTGCGACCCATAGTGATAATAGTGTGATGCAGCCGTTCACTTGTACCATTTTGCTGTGGAGTGTGGGGGGCTGAGGTAAGCCAACTGATGCCAAAAGGACAAGTACTGCCGCAAAGCAAGAAATCCGGCCCCGTTATCTGAATAAAAGTTGCGAATGGAGCATGCAAATTGTTTCTCAACCATAACCCGAAACTGAACAAACACGTCGTGTACATTAGACTTTGCAGACAAAGGAAAAAGGCAAGCATATTTAGTAAAGTGGTCCACCCATATTAAGTAAAAATGACATCCATTAACTGAGGTGACGGGGTAAGGCCCCCAAACATCACCATATACGTATTCTAGCACATGCGTCAAAACAAACGACGAATCACGAAAAACTATCTATTGCCTTTTTTTAATAAGCAAGGACTACAATGATTCAAATCCGACACACCGGATGACACAACATGAAGCTTAAATTTAGGAAAAAGTAAAGATACAATCTTCGTTGAGGGGTGACCGAGGCGGTCGTGCCAACAGTCTAAACAGACTCGTTCACCAACAAAAGCACTAATTAAGGACACAGTAACTCGAGAAAGAGAAACACAGTAGAATCCATTGACGCACTCGCCATGCAGCACCCTAGTTTCCGTAAGTAGATCCTTCACATAAAAGTGAGATGAGAAAAATTCAACATAAACTTGATTTGCCTTAGTAAACCGATGAACAGATAGTAAGTTTGGTTGAGAGGTAGGAACACATAAAACATTATCAAGAGTAAACATGCAAGTAGGACAAGCAATACGAGAGGAGCCAATGTGAGTTATGGGTAAACATGTACCACCAACGGTATTGGCCTCATCCGGACCCTCATATTCAGAATGAACAGATAGATTCTGAAGATCAGGTGTGAGAGAGTGCGACGCCCTCGAGTCGAGTAACCACTTGGTGCGCTGAGATTCAGAACCAGTAGGCGAAGAAGCAAAGTTGTCGTTTGGGACAAGGTAGAGTCAGCATGTACAAGCACCATGTTCGTTAGCACCACACAGTTGGCACATCATAGGAGGTCGCGAGGACTAATCCGAGGGTCGGTTGGTGTAACCATTGCCATTAGGGGATCACTGCTGGTTAGAGAAACCATGACCATAACGGTTTTTATTACCCCGGATGCGGTTACCACCGTTACCACGGTTGCCATAATTGTGGTAGCGAGGCTGAGATGGGGCGACATTAGCGGTGGCAACATGAGTAGAACTCTCAGATTCCATGTGACGGAGATAGGACTCTTGACCCACAAGCAAATCATGTAACTCCGTGAACTGAATAGGATCCTCCCGACCTCGGATTGGACCCACTATGTCGCGATATGTGGGGCCCAGTCTATTGAGAACGTACAAAGTAAGGTCGTCGACCTTGACCGGTCCATCAATGAGGGCCAACTCGTCGGCTTTGGCCTTGATTAACTGCAAGAACTCTGAGACAGAGCGAGAGTCGAGCTTGAGATTGTTGAGGTCATCTTTTAAATGCATGACACGCAAACGGGACCGATTTGCATATGCGCGATGTAGGGTTTCCCAAGCGGCGACGGAGGTGGGCGCATTCGCGATGAGAGGAGCGATGCCATTGGAACAAGATCCGAAGAGAGCGGAGATATTCAAGGAATCTTGACGAGGCCAATGATCATAAGCAGCAACGGATGCGGGGGAGTCATCCAACACGGGACGAGGGACTGAACCATCAAGATAGCCAAATAGGCCATACCCAAAAACCAGATGATGAACTTGAGATCGCCACGTTGGGAAGTTATCGTCGGTGAGCTTGAGCGGAAGCTGTTGGTGTGCATTGATCGAAACGATTGCAACACCACCAGACGAAGGTGGTGTCATGGAGCCGGATAGAATGGCGGACTACGACGTCGTGGTGATGTCGAGTGACGGCGAGCCGTCGGATGCATCGCTAGGGTTTGTCATGGATCGAGATTCTCGTTAGAAAGTAGGGACTCGTGATACCATATAAGAGATAGGTTTAATAATTGTGAATGAATGACTTTCATTAATCACGTACATACAAGCTAAGGCTAGTCAAGTAATTATAATTACAAAGCTAAATATGGAAAATACAATAATAAATATTTAACTAATAGAAAGAAGGGCGTTTATGTCATTGTAATATGCTAGCTTAGCAGGCCCAGGCATGTATACTCTTTTCATATCTTTTCCAAATTTATGCTTTATTTCATACATATTATTTGTATTTAGTTTTGTCAAATTTAATGTTTTTAAAGGTTCGTGAAACTTGCATGCGGATGAGTTGAATTAAATTTAGATATTATTTGTTAATTTGTTGATATATATTTACAAACATGGATGTGAAGATTGACATGTCGGGCTGCGAATATACTAGTCAATAATTCAGAGTCACGCAGCTGGAAATATATTTAAAAAAAAAATAAGAAGAAGAAGGAATCATTCATTTCATTTCCCAAAATTATATATCCAGTTGCCAAGATTTCTCCATATATAAAATTGGACATTTTCAATGGAAATTGCAGAAATTTAATGAGCATTATATATATATATACATATATATATATATATATATATATATATATATATAATTTTGTGTATCTGAGATAGGGATAAAAGCATCAAGGCTCCTGAACTATACACGTTTTTGCGACTTGCCCCCTGAACTAAATTAATAAGCATTTTGCCCCTTGAACTATGCTCGTCTGTTCGATTTGCCCATTTGCCGGATTCTGCCGAATATTCCTCGAATTATTCCATTCTCGTGCGACCCACGTGAGGGTCAGAAGGGAATTTTTGGTACATATTTTGGAGTGTAAAGATCATGAATATTCCCCCTTAAACTATGCTTATAAGTGTGAATTGCCCCTTAAACTATGCAAATGTACCCATAAACTATTGTTTTGCGATTTGACCCCTAAACTATGTTAACGTACCCCCTGAACTCTTGTGTTGCGATTTGCCCCCTAGCTAATTTTGCACAGAAAATTACCCTTTATTCCATATTTTGGAGGCTCTTTTTTATGTCATTTTAGTGTATGTTTTTGGTGAGTTTGAAGACACATTATTGAGCTATTTAAAACCATTACACTTCTGCATCCATACATTTAAATCACTTAATTCATATGACCCTCCAATGCATTAGTTCATCATAAATATTACTCCAAAATTGGATGAATTGGAACATCAATATATTCTACAGACTGATTATATCCAAATCATTAATAAACTTGTCTTTAAAATGAAAAAAAAAACTACTTAATATATGTCACTTAGGTCTTCATTCCTTGAGCTTACAAGTTATGGCTTTGTCCAGGGGGTTGCTAGTGCTCCTCATCATGTATCTTTTGGTGGCAGCAACAATCTCCTCCTTATACACTTTTGATGTCATCTTCTTCTTATCATAAATACTCTTGAGCTATATATGAGAATACATGAATTAAAAAAGTGACAGAGGTAACACATATAAACACCAAAATTATGAAATGAATAAGGAGTTTACCTTTGTCATTGCCTGTTTAAGTGACTCAGGATCATTCATAACCACCTTTCCCTTAGGAATATGCTTCTTTTTTCCACTTACTTTTTCCACCAGTCTTGTTACTTTCTTCCTGTTTCTTGGTTGTCTTTGCTCCAATGCCTCTTCTTCCAGAATTTTATCATCATTCTTTGCTGCGTTTTGAACTTTGGACACCTATTTAAGTTCAATTCATCAGCAAATGCACTTTTGATACCTAATTTACAAACATTATCACCATAAGGACTAGTGTTCTTACCATGGGTTCTGGATTCTTTTGTACACCCACATTCATTTTCTTCCTGTTTGGTGGAGCCTTACTGTCCTCATTATCATCAGCAGGCAATTTTCTTTTCCTCTTACAAACAGTTTCACTCGGTCCTTTATCCCCAACAATCTAATCACCAATAGCATATAATAAAGTTATATTGCAAAATTATTTAGCCCTATCTATGCAACAACAATAACTATCATTACCTCTACATTATTTGTCTTCTTTCTTGATGATCTTCTTAAACCAAAAATCACACCAACATGCTTCACTCATTTAGCTTCACTCATTTTCCCCTTCCCTATAGACTTATCAGCAACATGCTCCTGATCACCAACATCAGTCCTTTTACACTTCCCTTTAGGCATAACAACAACATGCACATGATCATCAACATCACTCATTTTCCCCTTCCCTTTCGACTTATCAGCAACAGACACCTAATCATCAACATCACCACACTTCCTTAATCCATTTTATTAAAAAAATGAAAGCTGAATGTAAAAACTGTAATATCCAATACCTGTTCATGTACTGCATCATCACCTCCAACTGGAGTGTCAACAAGAGGCTCTTGATCATCCAACTTCCTTTTCCCATACGCTGAATTATTTTTTGTAGCCTTCTGATTTTTCCATGACATTTTTTGGTCCATAGCTTTTCTGGCTTATCACCTTCTCCAGGCTTGTCTTGGAATATTACACAGATTATTAGATATGCTTCACAAAAAATCATAACTTAAATACATCAATTATTACAAAAAATAGATATACCATGTTTTGTGGAGTAGGATTTTCAGGAGTAGGATTTTGTGGAACGGGATTTTGTGGAGGAACATCAACCCCAGGCTCATCTTCTCCTCCAGCATACTTTTTGATTGGACATGTTCTGACGTTGTGACCCAACTCACC
Source organism: Linaria vulgaris (assembly GCA_948329865.1). Classification (NCBI taxonomy): domain Eukaryota; kingdom Viridiplantae; phylum Streptophyta; class Magnoliopsida; order Lamiales; family Plantaginaceae; genus Linaria; species Linaria vulgaris. Next base: position 3,508,257 of record OX415249.1, on the reverse strand, counting down.
ACAAAGTCTACAATTAATAATAGTCCCATTTCTAGTAGCCCTATGCGTGATGCTTTCCTCACTTTCCTTTTTCTTCTTCTCTTTGATCTCCTTCAACTCCTCTTGACTAACAATCCTATTCTATTTTTTATGCCTTGAAGATTAGGCACATGAGGAAGCAATGGTTGAAGATTAGTGAGAGGTCAATCTTCAGGTCCATACATGATGTGCATACAGTTTTTGTATGTCTAAGATATGTTGTCTTCAGATAACACTGATCCACCCAATCTTCAGGCTCTCTCTCCTTGTACTTCAGAGCACAACATGCATGTGCACATGGAATCCCATTTAGTTGCCATCTTTTGCAACTACAAGTTCTTCTCCCCTGGTCAACTATCATATGACCTTCTGGACTATCAATCTCAAACTCTTCTAGGCCCTTCCAGTGGGCCTTGCACTTTGAGGCTGTATCTTTGTTGGCTTCTAACAACTTTGTAATGTTAGGCCCAATTTTCCTACTCCACTTCTTGGACATGTCCCTCTTCACATATACTCTTTTCATCAGAATTAGCCTTATATGCTCAAGCCTATCAATGATAGCTTTAGGCCGTGCTTCAATTATAAGGGCATTGAAACTCTCACACATATTATTTGGGAGGACATCACACTTAACATCAGTCCTGAAGTAAGCCCTGCTCCAATTTGCAGCTGGTCTCTTTGCCAACCAAATATATGCCTCTAATTTCCTCTTTCTGTCAGACTCAAATGCTCTAATTGTAGTTGACCTGGCTGCCTTCCAAACCAAGAATTTCAAAGGCAGCCCTCTGTGTAGTTTCTTGAAATTACTGTACATGTGCATTACACAGAATCTGTGTGAACAACCAGGCATATAGCTATCCACTGCCTCAATCAATCCCTTCTGTTTATCTGACATTACAATCCAACCTTCACTACTATCTTCTTTGATTTATAGATCATTCACTAAGAACTGCATGAACCAAGCCCGACTATCTTTCCTCTCATTCTCAACAACAGCATATGCAATGAGCTACATGTTGTTGTTTGCATCTATCTCAATTGCAGCCCCCCACACAGTGACTTCAAATGGCACCCATCCAGACAAATCACGAGCCTACAGCCTGCCAGAAAACCCCTCTTCAAAGACCCCCAACACACATAAAACCTCTTGAAAACTGGCCCTTTATCAGTGCCTACAATCTTGATCCTGACAGTGTTCTCACTGTTACTCTTCATAATTTCAGCTGCATATCTCCACAACATTGCATACTGCTCTGTTTCAGTGCCAATAGACACGGTCCTTACCTTTGCCTTATACCTATACACTTGATACTTTGAGAACTCGCATTTTGTTTCAACTCTGAAACTATTCTTCATTGTCTCCACTGACCATTTCAGATTACCCTTTATCATGTGGTTGTACTTTTTGGCAAGCCATGTGGAGGTTGCATGATAAACCTTGTCCACTGTGTTGCAAGTGTGCTTGCCATTATATGTCTTTATTTGGAAGGTACCACAACCACCAACCTCTGAAGCAAACACATGATATGGGCAACCCTTTATCTTGCACCTCACTCTTACTCTATCACCATCATTCTTCAAAAACCTTATATCTCTCTTCACCTTTATCGCATACTCCCTCATTGCATCCTTAAATGTTGTTGCATATTTAAAATACAACTCTAATTCCAATATAGGATTAGACATATCCATAGCTTTGTTAAAAACTGGATAACCATGGTATGTCAACCTCCTAGATCTCCTACCCATCAATGAATCTCCTTCATTCCTATTCACTTCCCTTGCAATAGTTATACCAGCCCAGTATGCCTCAGATTCACCAACCTCGCCAACATCCTCAAAAACCCCTTCATCATCAGTTACATCTTTTCCATCCTCCAATATACCTTCTGACACATCTGAATCTGTGCCAACAGACTGAGCATCATCTGAATCAAATTCTTCTCTATCATATATGAAGTCATCATAATTTTGATCTTCTTGATTCTCATTTATATCATCTGTTTGTCTTGTCTTCCTCCTCTCTATCATCATATGGTGCAGATGGTCCATCTTCTGACCCAACGCCACTTGGTCCAGCATCCTCTTCTCTTTCTATATGATCAGAACCCATACCTGCTCCACTCATTTCTGCTTCATCCATGTCCACATCACCCAGTACTCCTCCATCAATAGCAGATACACCAACGATCCTATCCTTATTCATGTACTTAGTCATTGTTGCAGCATCATCATCTGTCATCAAGTAGTCAATTGAATATATCTCATCGACATCTTTGGTTGCCATAATGAAGGTTGCACTTGACTTAAACCCAACTGCTGAACCCATCTCCTCCAGTTCAAGCATGCTCATCATATCAGGATTGCACCAGTCAAAATTAGCAATCGGCCCATCAACCCAATCAGTTCTTTTTCCATTGTTTTCTAGTCTACCAAAATAATGAAATCTGATTGTGTAGTCTTTTGTCTTAGGATCTACACAAAAAGAAGAAAAACTTAGGGTTAGGATTTCATTCTTAAACAACAAAAGCCTAAGCATGCACTAACAGACAAAAAGTAAAATAATCAATTGCAGGAAATATTTAATCATATAACCAAGCATCATGACATTACCAATGAATATAATAAATTTAAAGCAGCTTTGTTGGCAAATATAATGTATAATCTTATAACCCTTACATTCATGCTAACATATGAATTAAAATTAACAAAGTTGAATTAAAAATTACCAAATTCAATCACCTTTAGGCATGGAAATTGATAATAATCAGTCAATTGGACATATATATATATAGGAAAGTGGTCCACAAACTTTACCAATTGCCAACAAAATGCCAAAAAAAAAATCAAAACTTTACAGATTAACATATTCTTCATATGCTATTGGGTCCACAAATGTGTACCAAAATCAAAACAATACCTTAAAAAATCAAACATTAAACAATGAACTTGGATTTCATCACTTTCAGGACCGCAAACTCACAAAACCTACAAAACTATAAAAAAACAAAATAACATGCTTTACACCATCGTAGTTGATTACAACTATAGGGACAAACATAATCGACGCATGCAATAAAAACTTAAAACTGTGATTTACAAAAGAAGGCAAAATCATACCGTAATCGGGCGTATTCTTTCCCTCTGGTATGAACTCGAAACTGGTCCTCAAGTTCCAACCCATTTCAGCGATTTTAAACAATCCCCTTCGATTTTCCCCAAAATCCTAAGAAGTGATGCCGTGAATGTATGTGAAATTAGCCGTAAACTGATTATTCGAACCTTTTCTGTGTCGATTTCGTGTTGATTGTGTATAATTTGGACGAACTGATGTGATTCGAGAGAGAATTTGATGAAGAACCCTAAGTTTGTTTGGCAGAAATTTGATTAAGTGTGGAGTAACTTTTCAGTTTACCCCCTGAACTTAGTACTCAAGTCAGTTTTTTTTTGTTTATTTGTGGGAAAAAAATTTGAACTGATGAAACAACCCCGCTAACTCTCACGTGAGACACACGAGTTGGGAATATTCTGGCGAATTTAGAACGGAATCAGGATAAGGGACAAATCGAACACAGGAGCATAGTTCAAGGGGCAAAACGCTTATTAATTTAGTTAAGGGGCAAGTCGCAAAAGCATATATAGTTCAGGGTGTTTGATGCTTGTATCCCTTTCACATATTAGGAGAAAACATTTTGTATAACGTTACCTTTGAAAGGTGTATATGAGCGTTGAAGAACGAACGTGCATGCAACTTACATTCAGACATTGTTTATTTCATTAAATATATGATTAACAAGTGAGTATATATGATTAGTCAATGTCTTCCAGTTACAATTATGTATATATAATTAACACATGGTCAACTTGGGTTTAATTAAGCAAATAATTCGTGAGTGTTTGATTGCATCTCAGTGAGTTTCTCAAAGTCAAATTTGCTCTTTGTGACTAATCTTCATTCACACTAAATACTCAAGAAAGAGAGAGGGAAAAAAGAGAGAAAAGAAAAAAAGAAAGATGGCAAAAGTATGTAAGAAAATGCTCAAGCTTGTGCTCGACGATGACAAGACCGATCTGAGCCAAGTGATGATGAAAGACGTTTACGAGAACTTCAATTTGATCTCTAAGGCCACCATGTCTTAACACGAATAAATTGAAAGCTTAGCTTCCGAAATGTATCAGCCTGGATTTCAAAAGTTCAGAAAGGAGCTTGGATTCTTAATTACATTTTCTAGGTGCATGGTGAAGCGCGGCGTGGAGGAGGGTACAGGGGTGATAAATACAAGTTTGGTCAATATCTTAGCAGATATCGAATCTCTCTTTGTGGTTCTCTTCGAGCAGTGTTCAACATTACGACCTATAAGGCATATAAATCGTTCGGAAGCGCTGGAGATTCATAAAATGGGAAGTTTTGACCATATGGTGTCGAGGATTTCGAATGTATATGCAACTGTTTTTGTTGAGAAATATTATCCCACATCGCTTGGATATGGTCTTGGATTAATGTTAATAAAGAGAAGTTTCCCCTCCACTTAAGGCCTTTTCAGTGGAGTGATATGGGCCTCTGATTTCTATCATGGTATCAGAGCCAACCCAAGACGCATGTTAGGCTCCGTGACCTACCCAAGTGATGGCACCGAAGATAATTATCGGGCCACACATGATGGGGCGTATTGAGAAATATTATCCCACATCGCTTGGGTATTGTCTTGGATTAATATTAATAAAGAGAAGTTCCCCCTCCACTTAATAAGGCCGTTTAAGTGGAGTGATATGGGTCTCTAATTTTTATCACTGCTGATTCTTTACCCTCATCAACGAAATATAAGAACTTACGTTGAAAAACTAGAGTTCTTTCGAAACTACCTTCATTCTACCAAAGAATATTGTAAGAGTGGCGAAACTTTGAAAGAGTACTTGATTTGTCTTGAAGTTGTTGCCGAAAGTGCAGCATGCTATTGCTTTCTCAATAAGTATGGCAAATTCTCATCGTCGGAGAACTATCTGCAGTTCAAAGACCGTGTGGAGTCAGAAATGGGTATTGCAGTATTGAAATTACAAGATTCTATGGATAATCTTCCTCCTTTGATTGATAGACTTCTGAAACTCTATGTGGATTTTGCCCAAGAAATTCTAACAAAGTTGATAAATGATGATGAGGCGTTTAGTCTTATGATGTCGCAAGAGAAGAATCAACTCGATGATCTTCACAGGGGAACTTCCAATTTCTGGTGTGTTTGTTTCTCAATTACCCGCTAGAGGAACTCACATGCATGAGACGACAATTCCAAACTTTGGTCGGAAATGTAGGATTCGTGGTATTATTGTCTTTCAATGAAATAGCCATGGCTACAGAAACGACTAATCCTGGGATATCTGACTTGATCCAACAGACTCATCTCCTTAAAGATCATGTCACAAACATCATCTTGTTTGCAGATACAAGGAGGGAGAGAGAGATGAAAGGTCGTCCTCTGAAGCTTGAAAAAGTATGTCAGAAAATGCACAATCATGTATTTGATGGCAAAAATATGAATCTGCTCCAAGTGATGATGAAAGATGTGTACGAGAACTTCACGTTGATCTTTAAGGCCACCATTTCCCAATCCGAAAATTTTGAAAGGCAGGCTTGCTCATACCTTCTCCCTGAATACTATCAAGATGATATTCTTGCATTGAGATAGGAGCTTGGATTCTTAAATACATTTACCAGGTGTGTGTAGAAGCGGTGCGTGCAGGACAGTGCAGGGGTGATAAATAGGAGTTTGAGTGTTATCTTGGTGGATGTCCAGTCACATTTTTTGGATCTTCTCGAGCCTTCTTGAATGTTACTATCAAAAGGGAGTATAGTATTCTCCGATGTCAAGGTGACTCGTGGCATGGGAAGATTTCAGCATATGGTGATAAGAGTTTCAGATGTAAGCCTTACTTTTTTTAGTATTGATTCTTTGCCCTCATCAACGTGCTTCATGCATAGCAGGGAATCCATGGCAGAGGTTTGTCTACGAGTTCAGTTGCTCCTCCTCTAAGCTCATTTTTGTTGTTTACATTGAACAAAACTACTCCCATGTCAGATGAAGATATAACACCGGTTTTCGCGAATTCAGATTGTTGAGGATTGTGCATTCTGAAAGCCTCACTATTGATGATAATATATACAGAGAACATGTTGAAAAGCTGGTTCACATGAGGTACATGTCTATCCGCACTATTTGGAACTCAATCCCAACATCGGTATCAAAACTATGGAACTTGGAGACTTTGATTATCAAGGGATTAGGAGGTCAAATTGTAGCGCCAGAGGAGATCTGGGAATTGGTGAAATTAAGGCACTTGCATATTAATTATCGTGCTAACTTCAGTGGCGCGCTACCTTGTGAGAGCTCCACCAAGTTGGAGAATCTACAAACACTTTCCACACCTATTTTTTTCTGTGGAGAAGAGACCAAGTTGATACCAAGAATACCGAATCTCCGAAAGTTTAGATTTATATCTGCTGAAGCAAAGAATTCCAGCGGAAAGTTTGAGTACCAGTTACCTCAACTCGAGTCTCTTGATCAACTTGAATCACTTAAGATTTTTTGCGACAGTAGAATGCGAGTTACATCAGGCCAATTTGGTCTTCCTTCAAGCTTGAAAAAGCTGACACTGTCAAAATTCAGGCTACAATGGAGCCAAATATCAAGCTTTGGACAGAAACTACCAAACCTAGAGGTTCTCAAGGTACGCGGTGGAACTTTTCTGGACACTTTGTGGGATATGAAAGATGTCGAGTTCTTTAAACTCAAATTCCTGAAACTTGAAAGTAGGGGTGGCAATATGGTTCAATTAGTTGAATTTGGTTGAGATCCAAAAGGTTGAGTTGAGATACGATTGAGTTTATATTGGATCCACAAATATGGATCCTATATCAACTTCAACTCAATCTCAATCAACATCAACTTTTTCTCAATTTAAGAAGAACTTCTTAGGTTGAAATTCCCAACCCAATTTCAACTCAACCTAAACTTTTAAAACTGTTCAAATAGTCAAATACCTTTAAAGTTTTATAAAATACATTATAATCTATAACCCCCAAAATTCACAAAAAATAAAAAAAATGAAAATAAAAATCCATAATCTTAAAAAAAAAGTCCCGATGAAAATAGAAAAACGACGTTTTCTCCCTCCAAACGTTGGAATTTGGCAAAAATCACGTCGTCGTAACATTTTTGGTCAAATAGTCGTTTTCGCTTGAAAAAGTGGTATCACTTGTCGAAAAAGGTCTCTATTGACAAAAACAAATCCCGATAAAAATAGAAAAATGGCGTTTTCACCATCCAAACGTTGGAATTTGGCAAAAATCACGTCGCCGTAAGAATTTTGTCTTATGTTTAGCTTAAATGGTCTTTTTCGCTTGAAGAAGTGGTATCACTTGTCGAAAACAGGCTTCGTTGACAAAAAAATCCCGATAAAAATAGAAAAATGACGTTTTCGCTATCCAAACGTTGGAATTTGACAAAAAACACGTCGCCGTAAGACATTGGTCTTATGTTTTGGTCAAATGGTCGTTTCTGCTTGAAAAAGTGGTATCACTTGTCGAAAAAGGACTCCGTTAAAAAAAAATCATGATAAAAATAGAAAAACGACGTTTTCACCCTCCAAACGTTGGAATTTGGCCAAAATCACGTCGGCGTAAAGTCTTACGTTAGGCTTCGATTACCGTTTTCATTTCGAAAAAGTAGTATCACTTGTCGAAAGCGAGTTTCTAAAAATATACAGTACAAAATATTTTTTGTAAATTTTACGTGTATCGTGTATCTTTTTTGGTAAATTTCGGTCGTAGTGTGCGTTTTAGGTGTAGTGCATGTTTTTTCATGATTTTTGGGCGATGTGTGTTTTTTGTGTAGTGTATATTTTTTTACGTAAATTGAGTTTTTAAAAAATAATAGAGATCTGGTTTGGGTTGATATTTAAGTTGACTTTCGATCTGGTTCAGGTTGAAATAGATCTCAACTCAACTGGATCTCAACTCAATCTGGTTGAGTTGGGATACATCTCAACCTTATGTGGATCCAGTTCCATAAATTTGGATCAAATATAGATGATCCATATAAATAGATCCATATTGCCACCCCTACTTGAAAGTCTCAACATAAAAGAATGGATTGTTTCTCCTGATAATTTTCCATGCCTTCAGAAACTGGTTTTACAGAGTTGCAAGAAACTGGAGGAGATCCCTTCTAGTGTTGGAGACTTTAATTCTTTGGTGAAGATCGAAGTTGTTTGGTGCAGTGCTTCTGCTGCAAACTCGGCGAAGCAAATTCAGGAAGAACAAAAAGATATGGGAAATGAACTTCTCAAGGTTCAAATCTACATGTCATCTTAAATCTGGAAAGAACAAAGGGAGGAGAAGAATGTAAAGGATCATATTATACACCTGTAAGTTAACCCTCTTGGTATGTTGGTTTGGCAGTTTAACGCTCTATAAGTAAAATATGACATACTTTTCCTCACAAACAGTATGTCTTTTAACTTATATTATTCGTTCATGTCTTGAACTTATGATGCTTATGTCAATCCATGTAAGTTCGGCCCCAAAGTGAGCGCGTAGTGACAGTATGCAATGGCCTCGACTGTTCTCAGTAGTTAAATAAATATAAATTGTTATTTTCGGCTCTTTTGAGATATTATGTTGGCTCTGTTTCTAGAATTCCATTTCATGGTGCAGCATTCTTACCCTTTACGTGGCTGATGTTGACTATGCTCTGAGAAGGACCTCTCAACCATGTTGGCTGGGTTAGTTGGTGGCGTTTGGTTAGTTTGTGAACTCTATTGCTGCCCAACGTTGTGATTAAAGAATAAAGATGTTGTGTTACTATTTTCAACTTTTTTATGATATTGACACATTGGTATGTTGTATTTGTGAATTGCAATTTTTGCAAATTGTGTTCGGAACCTATTGTTCGAACCCAAAAGTTAGATGTGGTATTTTGCTTTTATTTGCTGACTGACAAATTCATAGTTGTACACTCATGTTAATTAGCGTTTGGTTTCTTCCTATTGCTGCAGAAAGTTTTGCTTTGGCCTGAATGTTTGATACATTGTTTACATGTGTATTACTTGTGTTGAGTTTGAAGAGTAAGTGCAGAGTAGAATACAAAGACGAGCTCGCTACTCGCTATGAACCCTTCGTGAATTTTGATCCCACTCAAGTCATAAGCTCCCTTACAGAACAGTGAATTTGGAGTTACAAAATAGTATAGTTGTGAACATAAGCCACAGTTGTTTTTAGTTCTGTTAAATAGGCAAAAGCAACAATTCCTCTGCAAAAGTCTTTTTTTTTTCTCGGGTATGTGCTGGATTAGTACACACAAACGAGCGGTGATGTCTAATCTTTTCTTGACAATCAAAAGAGTGGAGCTTGATCAGAAATGCGACAAGTTCACTCGTTGATCTCGCACTCATGTGTTGCGTTTTATTCTTAGCTGAAAATATTGATTAGAGATATTAGTTATATCCTATGTTGTACTCATTTTCAACTCAACATAGGAATGAGCTGAGTTGTGCTTCGTACTGCAGTTATATACCATTTGGATTAGTATATTCAGATCAACAGTACATGATCTGGTACAAATCATATCCCCCTTAACCAATGAACATTGCAAAACTGAACTGTTTCTGCATTGACACGGCCAATTTAGTCATTACATCATGAAAAGGTCCAATTTTACTCATTCTATGACGAAACTTGCGGTTTCTGGTAGAAACAAGATATGTCTTTACCTAAGTAATTCGAGAAAAAATGATTTTAAGACAAGCACAGATCCACCCACTGTTGCACTATTTAATCGTAATTGCTTAACTATAATTAGTTGATTTAATTTTACTAAACAATACATATGAAAGTGCACGTGTACATGTTTTAGTTAGCCAGTCTTTTTTTGATAAAATAAAAACAAAAAAAAAATATCACAACTCCGTATCAGGTGAAATTAGATGCTAGGGACGAGAGCACAGCTCTCGTCCCGTTCAGATGATTAAAATTAGCGTTTTTATACTGTAAAAGACTAAAATTGACCATTTGCTAAGTTAGAATACCAAAATTAGCTTTTGAACTATGAGGACTAAATCGACAATAAGTTCCAATTTTGCGGCAAGAGATACTATGGCGGAGGGTGTTTATGTCATTTCCCTATGCTAGCTAAGCTTGCTCATGTTGAGTCTACTTTCTTCATATCTTTCCGGATTTTATGCTTTAATTCGGTTTATTGAATCTTAGGGGGTTACCCACTAGGTATCACTCCTATAATCATGACACATGGCAAATGGTCCTGGTGTTATTTTGCAAAACAAATCCCAAGTTTTGAAATATTATTTTATTACAGTCATAGTTTATGAAAATAGTTCATTACGACCATATCAGGCCCAATATGCTTCCATCCATAATTTCAAATACAAAATTTAAATAGTACCTCGATTTGACCAAATTACCGTTCCACCAGTTTTACAGTGCTTCACTAACCACACGTCAGTCGATGGTTCTGAAATGGTTCCTTCAACGATAAACAGCACAACCCTGGTTCATTTCCTACTCCGGGTGTAAGAGATACTAACTAAATTTGATATGTATGAAAAATAGAAGACATGTGTTTAGGCAAAAGCCTGGATTTTATTTGATAAGTGGAAACTTATTTATTACATAATAAATAACCTCGGTTGAGAGGAGTTACTTGTTTAGCTACTCATAGTAGCTTTGTTTTCTAAGTACATAAACTTTAAAACTAAAACGGATATAACTATTACAATACTTGTTTTTAGAATGGAAAACTGAATACAATTTATTTCGTAAGAAAACAGAAGGTAATGTTCGAGGTCTTCTGCTTTCTTCAGCCTACCTATTTATAGAAGTCCTTCCGGATTTCAAATTCGAATTTCAATTCTTTCTGATGGATTGGTGCGTCACTGCTTACATATCAACCCATTATCTGTCATGGTCCCTCCACTTTGGCTTGATTCCCGTTAGTGGAGGTGGTCCTCTTCTGAGTCACATGGCTCATTTTCCTATTGTCGGGTCCGCTTTAAAATTTTGTCCTCTTTTCACTTGGTGGAATCTTTCCACGTTTTGAGGGGCCCATCTTATCATTATCCCACTTGCCCTTTTATCAGTGGGAGTCCCTTTCCGAACAAGGGTTCCTTCTGGTTTGGGCATTGGGAGAAGATGCGATCCTTTCAATGACCAACATGAGCCAATTTTATTTTTCCACAATGCTTGCCTTTTTGCTTCGAAGATTCCTTCGGCAAACGTTGTGCTCCTGTTCGTCATGGTGCTAACCATAAAAGACTCGTTCATTTTCCTCTAAAATATTTTGAACAAATATTTAACCTTGTCCATCTCAGTGAGACAGACCCAAAGGCCTCAAGCCCTCCTAGTGGTGACATTATCTTCAGTAATATGAGAGACTAGGTATTGTCCTTCTGACGGTGGCTTTGCCAAATCCATCGCCTTTAAGTTAGGCCTCTGCAACTTGATAAAATGAAAGTTGTTGTGAAACCTTTTCCCGTAATTTCAAGTCCCGCTGTCAAAAAATTTAATTCGAGGACCTCTCCCCGATCGAGTGTATTATTATTTTTCCAGGAATCATACACTCCTTTGACTAGCCATGCTGGTAACTTTGATATTTCTGGGAATCTCGGTGATGTGGTGAAGACCGAGGCCAAACAACCAAAGTCATACCATTCTTGTACGCTTTCACATTTAGAACCTGGAAGCATCCACATCCTACGGTATTTTCCTGACCAGTCTGCCAGCGTTTTGCCAGGAATAATCCCAATCCTCGTGTAGAGTTTCTCCCATGTTCTCTGATACTCCTGTAGGTGAGAATTCTCAGTTTCCTCTATGATAACCTCAGATTTTCCCGTCATAGGACTAAGGCTGATTTCCTCTTGTTCATCTTTAACCATTGTTGAATCGTCTAGTGCCTCCGATGTTTCCATCGTTGGATCAATGTTTTCATCTATATCTTCCTCGAAAGGATCAATGCTAGGTCTCGTGGTCGAGGTACTCGAACTTTCTTTTTCGGGTTTTGGACCCTGCGCTCGAACTTCGATTTTAAACTTTGATTCGGAGGAATCCCGCATTAATGGACCCATGAGGTTGTCCCATAAACTTGTAACACTGTGCATGGGGGCTCCCACGACACTTCTGACCTTAGAAAGGTCAATTTCATATATGTGACCCAATGCCTTGGCATTAATAATAAGTCCTTCGACCATCTTGTCCAGTTCCTATAAGTTTTCCCTGTGATGTTTCCATCTCATTAGGATGGTATCGACTTCATGTGCCTCTATCTCTCGTTAGAAAATCTACAAGAATATTTTTATGAGATTTAATCACAACAACATCAAAATCATAATATTGACATTCAGCTTGCCATCTCAAAGTCTAGCTTTCTCGGGTTTACTTTCAATTTTAATTTTCAAGAAAGCTTTCACATTCGTATTATCAATTTTTAAAGTGAATTTCTCTGCAAGTAAGAACAAGGGCCATTTTTTGCCTTTCGAACATCAAACAATTATTTCTCGTTGATATGCCATCTTGCAGCATGATTATCCGCAAAAAGTCCGCTGCAGTATCTACATGGAACTTCTCCTTTTGGTTCAACCTTAGTTAAAACTGCTGCCCACCAATGATCACTGGCATCATATAGAACGAGATCATCTTCATCATTAGGTATTGCTGGTTTGGGGAGGTTCTGACATACGTTCTTTAGTCGTTGAACCGTTCCCCTATGTTCTTTTGTTCATTTAAACTCTGCATATTTTTTGAGCAATGGAATGAAAACTTTCCTATAGCTCGCCAAATTGTTAATAAACATTCCAGCGAGATTCACTAACCCCATAAAGCTTTGGAGTTGCTTAATCATTTTGAGGTCATCAGGAAAATCTCGTACCTTTTCAAGAAAGTGTATTTGAAGAATGATACATGATTCATTGATCTCAATTCCAAGAAATTTATTTTTTCTTGTTAGAATTACCGCTTTCTTTTCAGATAGCACCAACCTTTCCTTGTGACATATGTCTAAGAAGATTCTCAGATGTTCATTAATGTTTTTTGATGCTTTAAGAATATCATCAATATAAACAAACATGAAACTGAAATAATCTTTGAAGAGATTATCCATCTTCCTCTGGTATATTTTTGGCGCATTTGTTAAACCCATAGGTTGCACATTCCAAATAATATGTCGTTGTGGGGTGGAAAAGACAGTGTATTTCTTGCTTTCTTCTTCCATCTTAATCTGATAAAACCCCGATTTACAATCAAACTTTGAGAAAACCTTTGCATTTTGAACGCAGTTGATCAGGTGTTATCGACTTGGGCTATAATATCCATTGAACTCCAAGATTTTGTTGATCCCTTGATAATTGATGACCAATCTTGGTTTTCCTATTTTGATTTCTCCATGGTTTCGTACCAAAAATCCTGGACTCCTGTAGGGAGAAACTCCTGGTGAGATCAGCTTAAGGTCCAAGTGTTCCTTAAGAATTTTTTGCATATCCTTTATATTGGTTCATGAGGATAGGCATGTATTTTACAAACTCATTCTCTTTTCCTTTCTTAAATTTTAAGGATGCTTTGAGCTCGTTTTTGTTCCACCATGCCAAAGAATCTTCGTGAAGTTTCATCGGATTTCGGTTTTGACATCTTCCAGCGAGATTTGCTCTTCAGCAGTGATATCTGGTTGAGGACCTTTTTCTAGGCTGGCATTTAGGATCTCTATCGTTTTATTTTTGATCATTTCCTCGTTTAAGCCTCATAGGCTTTCAATTCTTAGATGAAGGATTGCATTACCATATTTTCTTTGGTCCTTCATTTTTGGGTGTCGAAGTTTGCCTTCATCACCACCATGCTTGCTGCGAAATGTTATGGGAATTTTCCTGTAAAATGCCTAACGCAATCGTTGAACTAGAATCTTATGATCACAAAGGGTTGTGAAAATAAGTCTTCGTGTCTCGTTCTCCTGTGTGAAATGCTTGAAAGTTTGTAGGAAATTATTTCCCAGCAGAATGTCTGCTCCTGTATCGAGAAAATAAATTGGGGGCATCATAACTTTGTACCATGGGTTACCTCCTGCTCCGCCAATTAGGATTTCTGCTTGTCTTATCCCTCATTTGAAGAGGATAATCTTTTTAGAGAAATCTCTTCATGCGACTGGTGGTCCTCAATATCTTTTGGAAATATTCATGGTTTAGTTGTGCATATGCCAGCTCCTGAATCAATGCAGGAGGCAAAATACTCTACTCGATATTTCTCATATAACATTCCAATTCAGATGTACATGGAGAATGGACTGGTAGTCATCAAAATATGTATCTTTTTCCTTCCACCGTGAATTCCATTCCGTCTGGTAACCTTTCCCAAGGTTTGTGTTCCTCAAGAAATTCCAACCCCAGAATTAATTATTCTTGGGTTTTTCCTGCACGTCCCACAATGGTAAAATCAATTCCACCTATTTTTAGGTTTCCTTGATATCTACCCATCAATGGCTGATTTAAGTAATACAAGGCATCACATGGGAGAGTATTATCCTTTTGGGTGATGTCAAAGATTACCTCAACCTCGCACCATCCTCATGGACATGGGAGTTGTCCTTTAATTGTAAACTTGCTTGGTTCGAAGACGACTTCAACCATTGGTTTCTTTCCCAATGTTAGGTTGTGCATCCAGTTTTCATGGAATGAAACTCTCCTCGGCTCGAACATCATACTAGTGTTTTTGTTAAACACTGGTTAATCTCTTATGATCATATCCATCTCATGGATATGTGGTAAATCGGAAATCTCTGGATTTACCGCATGAGCCACGTTTTCAAAGATTTCCGGTATCTCCATGAACTCTTTCCTTTGGAAAAGATCGGAATGATGAGGACTTGAGAGGGTATGTGAAATACTGTAAGTGATAGAGTATGGCCTATTCCCTTCCTTCATCAACTCTTTGTTTTGAAATCTTGGTGGAGGGTAAGAACCCTGTTAAAACTCGATCTGCTAAATTATAGGCAATATTTGAATAAATGAATGTTGCCAGCAAATAGATTTCCTGGTATTCCTCCAAGACAAGCGTCTCGTATATACTCATCTTTACCTCTTCCGAATCAACCTCCTTCTTTTCAAGATCAGCTTCAAAAAGTCGTATTGACTCCTTTACCCATTCATTTTCAGTCTTCAGGGCTTTCTCATTCTTGATGAGTTTGTGATTCTCAAGCAACAAGCTATGGTAGGTGATCTTCAGATCTTCAATAATTTCTTCATGCGATGTTTCTCCTTCAATGAAGTATTCTTTATCTAGATCAAATGTACTATGCAAACAATCATATTAGATTCATCACAATTAGACAAGTAATCAGAATTTGTACAAGAATTGTATTCATTCCAATTTCCAAAGAAAATCTTTTTTTTTTTTGTTTGGATTCTAGAATCTTGGGATAACATTGAGATCCAGCATTATCTTGATAATACATGGAGTTTTCTTTTGTCCAATGTACATGAGGGAATAGCGCAGCAGTGTGAATCTCCTCAAATTGACCTTCAGCATCAACATCAACCCTTGATCCAGAACTTGTCTCATCTTCTTCATAATCATCTACACTGCCCAATAAGAGTTTTCTCTTTTTCTAAGAGTGTTAGCACATTCAAAAGCAAGATGACCCCACCCGTTACATTCAGAACATTGAACTTCTTTAAGTTTTTCAGCCTCTTGAGGAGTAGGTTTTGAAGCAATGTATCTAGCTATCCTGGGAGTAATTTCTTTAAACCAGTTGATGTGTTACCTGAAGTTCTCATATTTGGTTTATTTTTAAAGTGCAGTTTGTTAAACTTTCTGGTAGTACAACCTTAGTTAGAAGAAATCGGTTCATCCTCTCCATCATCATACTCATCGCTTTCAGAATTTGAAGCTTGAAAAACAATGACTTTATTTTTACTATGTTGAACAGGCAATTCCATTTCAGATTCTCTAAAAGCATTAAAGAGAACTTGGAAGTCGAGTGTAGCAATACTTCTAGCTTCACACATGACAATTTTTTAAAATTAAAATGTTTTGGACAAAGTTTCAAAAGCTTTGTAAACCATTTGTTGATTTTACATAGGTTTGCCAGGAATTTGACATTGATTAGCAATTTCCAGTATTTTCTCAAATTAGTCATCTACACTTTCATTCTCACCCATCTGGAGCTTTTTCAAAAGTTTTCAGAAGTTGTCTATACTTTACATCTTTTACTGTAGAATCTCCATCACAATGATTTTCTAGAAAATCCTAAGCTTGTTTAGATGTGGAACAATTTTGAATTCAACTTAAAATAACATTAAAATCTTTCTCATTAAATCTATAGAGACTTACCTCCGCAGCAGTCCACATTACTTCTGGCTTTAGCACAATATCATTGTCTGCATCTCTTGGCATCACAGGTAGGGAATAGCCATTGATCACAGATTTCCAAGCTTGCACATTAATTGACTTGATATGAGCCCTGAGTCTAATCTTCCAAAATGGATAGTTGGATCCATCCAGAACTGGTAACTTATTTTTGTTCGGGGTCATGTTGTCCATCTCGTAGTATCAAATCCAAACTCCAGTGAAATCGATGCTTGACTCTGACGCCAATTGAAATAGTTGGATCGGGACATGATACGGTGTTACGATAACACTAGTTAACCAATGTTACTTTAACATTGATTACATAATATTAAGCAATGAACACACATGTGATTTTTAAGAAGATTATATAAATATAATCCTCCGAGCCTTAGATGGAATAATCACTATTAAAATGACGATCTTACAAAAGATTGTTCTCTCAACTCTCAAGTTGTTCAAACACAACCAAGCAACAAAGTAAAGCTCATTAACTCTAAAAGAATTAACTCGCTAAACTAAAACCTTGGAAAAGCAAGACAAACTCTTAAACAACAATAGATTTAATCTCTCAGACTCGTTAGCTCTTTTTGTCTTGTTGTTGTTTTTATGTACTTCAAACCTTTATATAGATGTCTTGAACTTAATCTTCAAGATATGTTGTACACGATTTGTTTATCTTCAACTTTCCTTGTAACTCTACTTCCTTTGGTCTGGATCTCTTTTCTGAATAATGTTTCATTTATTTGGAACGTGTCCTGATTAAGGAAGTCACCTTCTTCAATATTGAGTGCATCCTTGGAAAGTGTCCTTGTAGGATCAGACTTCAAACCCTTTCCTTTCCTTGAAAACGCGTTCTGCTTATTTAAGGAAATATTCGAATAAAGAAACTTATGACTAAATTTATTTTAAGTTTAAACCTGAAATATTCAAAGATAACGGAACTAGATTAATAGGTGAATAAAGGAAAAATACAAATATACTAGAAGTTAAAACAAAGATTGTTTAAGTGTTCCAGTGTTCAATGTTATCTTAACACTTCATTACCTCAATGTTGTGAAAAACATTCCAGCTTCAATGTTGTGATAACATTGACAAACACTTTACACTTTCACATTGTGCACATTGTGCTGAGAATTAACCTATTGTTTGAACTCAAAAGTTAGATGTGGTTTTCTGTTGACTAACAAATTCATAGTTTTAGACTATATTGATTAGTGTTTTGGCTTCTCTATTGCACTAGAAAAAAAGTTTTGATCTGGCCTAAATGTTTGATATATTGTTTCCATGTATTTTATTTATGCTTACAGTTTCATTGCTTTTTAGCCATTCCAAAGATGAAAAAATCTTGCTGAAATCATTAGTTATCTGCACTACCAACTTGAAAGGAAAGAGGATCCTATTTCACTGTACCTCTTTGTGACGTATACTGAACTTTTGACTCGTCTTTTGTAGAGAGCGGAAGGTTATGAATCCTTTTAAGGGGTGAAAATTTCAAGAAACTCCCCCCCCCCCCCCCACCCCCCTTTTATTTCTCATTTATTGTTTGCTTATGGTCTCACATTATTTGTTAGGGCTAATCTCTCTGATATTCAGCATGTGAATGATACTTTGTCTCTTTTTACTTGCTGGTCTTCCCAAGTATTTAATAAGAACAAGTCTTTTGCCTACTTTAGCAAGAATGTCAGCGCTTCCTTGAAAATTGACATTCTTAACAGCTTTTCTATTAAAGAGTGTCCTCATAATCTCTAATACATAGGGCACACTTTCTGTAAACCAATTTCTAAAAGTAAAGCCTATACTTCTATTGTTACTAAAGTGGTTTTGATATTTTCTGGTTGGAAAGAGAAGAATTTGCCTTAGGCTGCCTGTGGTGTTCTTATTAACTCGGTTGCCCAAACTATGCCTGCTTTTCAGATGCAAATATGTCTTTTCCCTAAAATTTTATGTGCCAAAATTGATCAAGCTTGGACGCATTTTTGGTGGGGGTGAAAATGGTAAGGGAAACATCATTCCCCTCAAAGCTTGGGATTCTTTGTCTGTCCCTAAATCTAGAGGTGGGATGGGATTTCGCAGAATGTGGGATTTTGACCAATCTATCATTGCTAAAAATCTTGGAATTTTGTTAAGAATAGTAATCATATTTGGGTCAAATTTCTTTCTACTAAGTATCCATTTGATAAAATAATTCTTGAGATTGATAAGGCCCCTAGTGAGGCCTATTGGCTTTGGAAAGACATTGTGAGATGTAAGGATATTTTTCTTCCTGATATTTATGTGAAAATAGGGCGTAATTCTAGAGTTTTAATTTGGTTGCACCCTTGGATTCCATCTATTCGCAGTAACATTCCCCACCCGTCATAATTATCCGTTGATATTTCTAACTTCCAATTTGTTGGTGATCTTTTAGATGCTGATGGTTTGAGTTGAGATTTGGCATCCCTGGATTACTTGTTTGATAATGCTACAGTACAAGGGATTTTAAAAATCAACATTGGCAAAGCTAGTGATGATCTTGAGATTTTTTTGGCCTGCGTCCACGTCAGGCAATGTCACATTCAAATCCGCTCTCATTCATATATCCTCCCCTCGTTTCTCTCCTGAATGTGATGATTTGTGGATAACTATATGGAATTCTAAGTTTCATGATCAGTTTAAGTTATTTCTCTGGAAAATCATGTATAATGTGCTCCTTACCTCTGCCAGACTGCCATCTCTTTTTACTGTTCAAGACCCGCTTTGTCGTTTTGGTTGTTATACGATTGAAACAGGATCCCATATTTTTTTGAACTGCTCTTTATCTAAAAGCATTATGGTTTGATTCCAAATGGGGAATTAGAATTGAAGAGTTTAACTTTGTTGGTGTTGGTCTGTTTCTTCGTTTTCTTTTGAAGAAAGCTGTTGCGGGGTTTTTGTCAGAAAATCATGAGGAAATTCTTAATTTCTTTGCATGTATGGCTGATTCAGCTTGGACTTCTAGAAATAAAACCTTACACGAAGTTTTTTCTATTGATCTAGATCGCTTGGCCTTGCACATACGATGCAAAGCTGATGTCCATTGGACCGCTCAAACTGAGAAAAGAATTAAGACCCAGAGCGTTGCAACAACCATCAAGTGGTTTCCTCCTAAAGCAGGCTGGACGAAGCTCAAATTTGATGCAACTTTTAAGAATGGGCAGACTTGTATTGCTGGGATAACATGAAACCACAACATCTCGATTCTTTTTGCGTTTGCTCATGGTAGACTGGTATATGATGCGCTTGTGGCTGAAATTTTTGCGATCAAGCAAGCATGCATTTGGATGAACAAGTTCAAAGTGGAAAAAGTCTTATTTGAGAGTGATTGCCTCCAGGTTATCTTGTTTCATATTTTGGTGGTTGATTGGAATGTTCGGTCCCTTATTCAAGAAATACGGCGCTTCAGGAATAAGTGGCCAAAATGGAAATTCAAGTACGTGAACCGCAACGGTAACCAAGCGGTTCATAACTTAAGTTGGTTTCTCTTTCTAAAAAAATTGGTCCTTTGGATTTGAAGTCTCTACGTGTAGAGACATTTTGTGATGGTGGTTACCCGATCATTTTTCCTTGTTTTGTATTCCCTTTGTAAGTTGTTTTGTTTATAATTCCTATCAAAAGAAAAAAAAAATTAAATGCTAATAAGGATGATATAGAGGGTATTTTCCAAATAAGAACAGTAAGGGGTTGATTTTGCAATTAACTCACATTAATTAATAGAAAAAAATTGGGATGCGGCATAATAAGTTCCAATAACTTCTGAAAAAAGGAAACAGAACGGCGTCGCATTTACCGGCGGTTGTTGAAGAACGAACTAGCTCAAGTAAGTATATACTTTTTCTTCATATATTTTTGCAAATGTCAAGTATTATTTATTTAATTTGTTGATATATATATGATTACTTATAATATTGACGTTACACACACTAGTAAATAATTCACCATAATGCAGCTGGAAAGTAATGGTCAGAGTCAGACAAGGAATCTTTTACTTTATTAAACTAGCTTCCGAGCACACACAGGACCGTGTGCGATTTTTTGAAATTGTAACTAATCAAAATAATATTTAGAAAAAAATACATGAGATTCGTAAGTAAGTCTTTTCACATATACTACTTCCACGCATACTCTGCAGAATACACTACAAAACAAACGAAATCGATTACACGAAAACAAACAAAAGAATTGAAATATAAATTTTAATTATTTAAATTTTTTAACACATATATACCTTTAAGGTAGAGATAAGATACATTACATAATTCACTCGCCGTTAATTATTGATATATAATTCACGTATATGATCTGCAATGAATTCTGATTAATAGAAAGAAGTGAACGCTAGTAGTTTTTAATTCTAAACTAATAACTTTCACAAAAAGATTATGAACGAAAAAGAAAATAAATCTAGTATAACAACAAACCGTAATAAAAAAAAACCCAGTAATACATGGGCTTGTATCAAACTTGAAAAGAAAAAAGAAATAAAATTAGTGGTAAGAAACAATGAAAAAGATAACTCATTATTTTTTTGAGAAGATAAGAGAATAATGTAGTAAAATTATTTTTGTATGCGAAAAAAAAATAGAAGAAGAAGAAATAACGTGTGAAGATTTTGCTTAAATAGTGGAGAGAAGTATAAGGGTGGTTAAATTTCAAATGATTTCAAAATTTCACGCTTTGTTTTTTTTCCTTTTCTCCGTACAAATATAAAAATTCAAGAAATTTGCAATGTAAGAGATAAGAAGATGAAATAACCGTGGTAATGTTTGCTTTAATAGTGGAGAAGAATAAGGGAGTTGGTTAAATTTTAAATTATTTAACAGTTTAACGTTTTTTGTTTTCTTTTCTTTTTAACTTACTCTTAAATCTACCTTATCCTTTTTCCTGTATTTAAATAGGTAAGCAAGGGGTAAATTTGGAAAACACAATTTTGGTATAACAACTACCTTTTTGTGAGGGTAACTTCAGTTTGTTAGGAGAAATTGCCTTTCTTTTTATATAGTAATAGATTTCCCCTAAATATTATGGGTATATACATATATAGTTGTTTCCACAAAAAAAAAAATACATATATAGTTTAGTTTAGACAATGACTTGCAGACCCAGTTGCCACAAATTCTTCAAATATAAAATTATCAATTTTTAACTGGAAATTATAATTAGCGTTGTTTGTTATTCATTGATAGTTAATATATAACCTCTGAGTTTTAATTTTGATGTTTCCGTTCCGTTGAATACTTTTGGATTTTGGTTTGTGTGCGTGTTTTTTTTTAAAACAACTTAATTGGGTTTTAGGAAACGACAGCTCTATTATATATGATTAATAATAAATGGTCAATTTAATTGGGATTAGAAAACTTAAGATTGTTTGTTCATACATGTGAAGAGAACGTGGGCGGGGGGAATCAAATCATTATTTTATTTAATGAAACTAGGAATGATAGAAAATGACTGACTTCCAATTAATTGCACTTGATCGGATTCAGGCAACTTCACTTATGTGATTTCTAATGAAGAAAAGTAGTTAGTTGCTAATTCGGAGTAATATCCATTCACACCAAATACTCAAAAACAGAGAGGAAAAAAAAAAAAAAAGAGAGATGGCGAAAGTATGTAAGAAAATGCACAAGCTTGTGTTCGACCACTACGAAAGTATCGATGTGAGATAAGTGGTCATGAATGACGTGTACGACAACTTCAATTTGATCTTTAAGACCACCATGACTCAATATGAAGTAATTTAAAGGCGGGCTTATTCAGCACTTCACCCTCGATTTCATAAGTTGAGAAAGGAGCTTGGATTCTTGATTACATTTACCATGTGCATGTTGAAGCGGTGCGTGAGGTGGAGGGTACTACTACAAGTTCAAGGGTGATGATAAATAGGAGTTTGGTTGATATCCTCACGGATGTTGAATCACATTTTGTGGATCTCCTCGACCGTTGTTCAACACTACTATCAAGAGAGCGCACAAGAAAAGGAGACTCTTAGCATGGGAAGATTTAAGCATATGGTGTCAAGAGTTTCAAATGCATACCTTGCTGTCTTTCGTATTGATTCTATACCCTCATCAACGAGTTTCATGCACAACAGCTAATCCATGGTAGAATTACTTGATCAACTTCTGAAGAATCTGAATCAATGTGACTTGGAAGATAATAATATAAAAACTTATAGTGAGAAACTCGAATTCCTGAGAAACTACCTTCAGTTCACAAGAGAATATTGTATGAGTGACGAAACTTTGAAAGAGTACTTGATTTGTCTTGAGAGTGTTGCTGAAAATGTGGCATGCTATTCCTTTCTCATAAAGTATGGCAAATTCTTGTCGTCAAAGAACTATTTGCAGTTCAAAGACCGTGCAGAGTCCGAAATGGGTATTGCAGTGCTGAAATTACATGATTGTGCAGATAAACTCCCTCCTTTGACTAATGGACTTCTGAAAATCTATATGGATTTTGTCCAAGAAATTCTAACGAAGCTGATAAATGATGATGAGGCACTCAATCTTATGGCGTCGCAAGAGAAGAATCAATTCAAAGATCTTCACAAAGTGAACATCCAATTTCTGGTGTGTTTGTTTCTCAATTACCCGTTGAGGAACTCACCGACATGAGAAGACGATTCCAAACTTTGGTGGGAAATGCAGGATTCCTGGTCTTACTGCTTTTCAATGAAAAAACCATGGCTACAGAAACGACTACTCTTGGGATATCGAATTTGATCCAACAGGCTAATCTCCTTAAAAATCATATCATCGATATCATCTTGTTCCAAGATAGAAAGAAAGAGAGAGATGTGAAGGTTCATTCTCTAAAGCTTGGCAAAGTATGGAAGAAAATGCACTAGCATGTGTTCGATGAAGAAAATATTGATATGCGCCAAGTGATGATGAAAGACGTGTACGAGAACTTCACATTGATGTTTAAGGCCACCATTTCTAAATACGAAAAATTTCAAAGCCATGTTTGTATGAACTTATTCTTTGAAGCCTTTGTCCCTAAATTTAGCCAATTGAGAAAGGAGCTTGGGTTCTTGATTACATTTACAAGGTGCATGTTGAAGTGGTGCATGGAGGAAGGTCCTACTACTGGGGTGTTAATAAAAACAAGTTTGGTTGATATATTGATGGGTGTTGAATCACACTTTGTGGAAGTCCTCCAACATTGTTCAACGTTACTATCAAAAAAGCAGCATATAAGTGCATCAGAAAATGAGGTGACTCTTAGCATGGGAAGATTTGAGCATATGGTGCCCAGAGTTTCAAATGCATTACTCGCTATTTTCAATACAGATTATTCACCATCATCAACGAGTTTCATTCACAGCAACAATTCCATGATAGAACATCTGGACCAACTTCTGGAGAATCTGAATCAAAGCGACATGGAAGATAAAAGTATAAAAATTGTCGTCCGAAAACTAGAAGTCTTGAGAAACTGCCTTCATTTTACAAGAGATTGTTGTGTGAGTGGCGAACGTTTGAAGGACTACTTGATTTCTGTTGAATCTATTGCTGAAAACGTGGCATGCTACTTCTTTCTCAAGAAGTATGGCAAATTCTCTTCTTCTAAGAATAATTTGCAGTTCAAAGACCGTGTAGAATCAGAAATGCGTATTGCTGTACTGAAATTACAAGAGTCTGCAGAAGAACTCCCTCCTTTGGCGAATAGACTTCTGAAAGTCTATGTGGATTTCGTCCAGAAAATTCTAACAAAGCTGATAAATGATCATGAAGCAGTAGATCTTATGACGTCGCAAGAGAAGAATCAATTCGAAGATCTTCACAAAGTGAACTTCCAGTTTCTGGTGGTTTTGTTTCTCAATTACCCACTAAAGGAACTCACAAACATGAGACGACGGTTCCAAACTTTGTTGGTAAATGTAGAATCTCTGATCTTACTGTCTTTCAATGGAAAAACCATGGTAACAGGAAGGGTTGCACTTGGGATAGCTGACTTGCTCCAACGGGCTAATCTCCTTAAAGATCGTATCGTGGACATTGTTAACATATTATTATTTGTATATTAATTGTCTTAAGGGTAGTTTAGTCTTTTGTTGTCTTGTATATATATATATATGTCTTATTGTAAACCCTAGTGATTCATTCATTTCATCTTATTGTAAGATCCCATCTTGTTTTGTAAGATCGTGACTATCTTCATGAATGTTATCATGGCATCAGAGCCAAATCTCTGACCCAACCGGTAGGCAAACACGACACCACGCCGATCGAACTCACTCTCTGAACTCTCTGGTTTCTGGTAATCCGCTGCACTCTCTGAACTTGTTGGTGTGTTAATTTCGATTTTGATTTGGTGCAATTTTTGTTCGATTTGTTGCCCCAATTCTGTTTCTGGGTTAGTCTTGCTTTGTGTATTGCTGCAATTCTCGATTTCTGTTTTCATGACGGGAGGGGATGATTCGTTGCAATCGATTAGTGTTCGTTTTGATGGGAGAAACTATGGGTATTGGAGTTATGTTATGAAAAACTTTCTAAAAGGGGAGAAGATGTGGAATTATATTTATGGTGTTTTGGTTGCTCCTAAGTCATATGATGCTAATTTTATTGAGTTATTGGATGTGTGGGATACCAATAATTCTAAAATTATTTCTTGGATTAACAATTCTGTTGAGCATAAGATTGGTGCTCAGTTAGCTAAGTTTGATACTGCGAAAGAAGTTTGGGACCATTTGGAGAGGTTGTATGTGAGGTCCAACTTTGTTGTTCAATATCAACTTGAAGGAGAAATGCGTGCTCTTACACAGGGCGATCGAAGTGTTCAAGAGTTTTATTCTGAGATGACAAACTTTTGGGTTTAAGTTGGCTATGACAGAATGCGCTGAACTGAAAGCATTCGGTCCGTATATTGAAAGGCGAGAACAACAACGTTTGGTTCAACTGTTCTACAATCTCCGCTCTGAGTATGAAGGCATCAGTGGATCAATTCTGCACCGTACTCCTTTGCCTTCAGTTGATTCAGTTGTGCATGAATTGTTGGCTGAAGAAACCCGCCTCAAGACTCAAATTGAGAAGTCCACTCCTGTTGGTTCTGTTTTGGTTACTCAACCTAGTCATACCAAATCTAAACAAAAGAGTTATGATAAGGATGAGTGTCGCTATTGTCATGAAAAGGGTCATTGGAAGAATCAGTGTCCTTTATTGAACCAGAAAGGCAAACCACTACAGGAATATGGAAAGAGGCCAAGTGACAAACCTTCATATTCACAGAATCTTCGTTTTGGAGGACAGCCTAATACAGCTGTTGTCATGCCTACATTGGATCCAACTTCTGTCGATTCATCTTTGTCAGACAATGCATTTTTGGTTAATCTATTGCAGAACCTTCTTCAGGCAAACAAAAACCAGTCTCCACCATATGCTATGTCTGCTCCATCCACATCAGGTAGAAACTCGTCCTTATGGGTGTTGCATTCTGGAGCATCTCATCACATGTCTCCTGATCGCAACTCATTTGTATCTATGTCTCATGTGTTACCACCTACATCTGTTATGACTGCTGATAGCACTTCTATGCCAGTAGTAGGTGTTGGTACAATTCAAACAGAAAATCTCTCACTACCTGATGTTTATTGTATTCCTAAATTGGCTATGAATCTTATTTATGTTGGTCAATTGTGTGATCGCGGTCTTGATGTTCACTTTTCCTCTACTTCTTGTCATGTGCAGGATCTGAAATCAAAGAGAATACTTGAGACTGGAAGTAGAGAGGGGGGACTTTATGTTTTGGATGGCATGAAGGTTGATGGTCAGTTTGCAGCTACGAGTATTGATCTATCTACCTTTCATTTGAATTCTTCTTCTTCTAAGTTTTACGTATGACACTCTAGACTAGGTCATGTATCTGGATCTTGTCTGCGGTTTTTATGTAATGGTGGTGTTTTGGGAGACTTGCAGTCTCAGGATATTTCTGATTGTAGTGGATGTAAACTTGGGAAGTTTTCTGCAAAACCTTTTAATCACAGTACATCCATTTCTTTTGCACCATTTGATTTGATTCATTCTGATGTTTGGGGACCTGCCCCTATTCCTACAAAGGGGGGGTCACGATATTATGTTTCTTTCATTGATGACTATACTCGTTATTGTTGGGTTTACTTGATGAAAAATCGTTCTGAATTCATTGATGTTTATGCTCACTTTGCTGCATATGTGAAAACTCAACACTCTAAAGTCATAAAATGTTTTAGATCTGATTTGGGTGGGGAATATACGAGTAATGCACTCTCTGACACTCTTCTTAGTGATGGTACTGTGCACCAATCCTCTTGTACAGACACACCTCAGCAAAATGGTGTGGCTGAAAGAAAACATAGGCATATTGTTGAAACGGCACGTTCTATGCTTTTGTCTGCTAGTGTACCTAGTGAGTATTGGGGAGAAGCAGTTCTCACTACTGTTTATATCATAAATAGAGTTCCAACTCCTAAGAACGCATGTATCTCTCCATATGCTAAGTTATTTGGTCAAACTCCTGATTATTCTCATTTGCAGATTTTTGGGTCCACATGTTTTGTTCTTCGTCCACATGTTGAGCGAACTAAGTTGTCTTCACGTGTTGCAATATGTGTCTTTTTGGGATATGGAAATGGTCAGAAGGGTTATCGGTGTTATGATCCAGTTGCTAGAAAATGTTATGTTTCTCCTCATGTTCACTTTATTGAGCATATTCCATATTTTTCCATTCCGAGAAGCTCCCATAATGTGACACGGTCTGATATTATTCACATTTACCCATTTACTCTTGATGTTTCTGATATTGGAACTAATGATCCAACTGGTGAGAATATTGGTATTGGTCATGTTGTTGGGGGAACTGAAGAGTTACCCCCTCATGTTCCTTCTCTTACGATTTCGGATCCAGCTCAGGAGCGGTATCCCAGGCGTACTCGTAAGTCTACTCAACTGCCTGATTTCATTTACTCTTGTTATTCTCAGCCCTTTGTTTCCTTTCTGACATCTGTTTGGCCTCTTTGTGAGCCTACCTCTTATTCTGAGGCGGCACAAGATATTGTTTGGCAAGAGGCTATGGCTGAGGAACTATCATCTTTGAACAAAAATCACACTTGGGACTTGGTTCCTCTTCCAGTAGGGAAAAGGTCAATTGGTTCTCGATGGGTCTATAAAATTAAAACCAACGCTGATGGTTCAGTTGAGCGATATAAGGCTCGTCTAGTGGCAAAAGGATTTGCTTAATGGCATGGATTATGAGGAGACATTTGCTCCTGTTGCTAAGATGACATCTGTCAGAGTTCTTATTGCAGTTGCATCAGTACGACAATGGTATATTTCATAGATGGATGTGAAAAATGCATTCTTGAATGGTGATTTACATGAGGAAGTGTACATGACACCTCCTCCGGGTGTTCCTCATGATAAAGGGCAGGTGTGTAGACTTAAGAAAGCATTATATGGGCTTAAGCAAGCTCCAAGAGCTTGGTTTGAGAAGTTTTCTACAGCTGTTTGTTCTCTTGGCTTCTCCTCTAGTCCTAATGATTCAGCCTTATTTGTTAAATGCAGTTCTGCTGGTCGCATAATGCTTTTACTATATGTTGATGATATGATTATTACAGGTGACGATGTTGAGGGTATTAAGGTGTTGAAACACACCTTATCTCGTTTGTTTGATATGAAGGATTTGGGTCCTCTTCGTTACTTTTTAGGTATTGAAGTCGCCTCGTCTCCAAAGGGCTATCTTTTGTCTCAGTCGAAGTATACTTCAGATATTTTGGAGCGAGCTCGCCTTACAGACACTCGTGTTGCTGCTACTCCTTTAGAGGTAAATGTTCGTTATAATCCTACTGGCGGTACACTTCTTCCGGATCCCACTTTGTACAGGTCTATTGTTGGTAGTTTGGTATACTTGACTATTACCCGATCGGATATTGCTTATGTGGTCCATGTTGTTAGCCAGTTTGTTGCTGCACCTACCTTTGATCATTGGGTTGCTGTTACTCACATTCTTCGTTATTTTCGTGGTACTATTTATCAGAGTCTATTGTTTCCTTCGAGTTCTTCATTAGAACTTCGAGCATATACGGATGCAAACTGGGCTAGTGATCCATCCGATCAAAAATCTACCACTGGATACTATATTTTTCTAGGTGATTCTCTCATCTCTTGGAAAAGCAAGAAACAAGATGTTGTTTCTAGTTCTTCTACCGAGGCAGAGTATCGTGATATGGCTTCCACCACAACTGAACTTATTTGGTTACGACGGTTGTTAGGTGATATGGGGGTGTTGTTGTCATCTCCCACACCCATGTATTGTGATAACAAAAGTGCTGTTCAGATTGCTCATAACTCTGTTTTTCATGAGCGTACCAAACATATTGAGATCGATTGTCATGTGACTCGACATCATTTTCAGCATGGTGTTATCTCTCTACCGTTCATCTCGTCTTCGATGCAGTTGGCTGACTTCTTTACGAAGGCACATACGATTCAGCGACACAACTTCTTTGTTGGCAAACTCTCGTTACTTATTGCAGTACCTTCTCGAGTTTGAGGGGGGTTAACATATTATTATTTGTATATTAATTGTCTTGAGGGTAGTTTAGTCTTTTGTTGTCTTGTATATATATATATATATATATATATATGTCTTATTGTAAACCCTAGTGATTCATTCATTTCATCATATTGTAAGATCCCATCTTGTTTTGTAAGATCATGACTATCTTCATGAATGTTATCAGACATCATCTTGTTGGCAGATACAAAGAGGGCGAGAGAGATGAAAGGCCGTCCAATGGAGATTGAAAAGGTATGTAAGAAAATGCACAAGCATGTATTTGACTACCAAAATATGAATCTGCTCCAAGTGATGATGAAAGATGTGTACAGAACTTCACTTTGATCTTTAAGGCCACCATTACTCAAGACAACAAATTTGAAAGTCAGGGTTCGGCAGGCATTACTTATAAATTTCTTACATTGAGAAAGGAGCTTGGATTCCTTCTTACATTTTCCAGATGCATGGTAAAGCGGTGCGTGGAGGAGGGTACATGGTAGATAAATAAAAGTTTGATTGATATCTTGACAGATGTCGAATCACATTTTGTCGATCTCCTCGAGCATTGTTCAAGGTTACTGTGAAAGTGAATATAGAGAAGAGAAATATGTATTTTTTTATTCATCTGATGACATATATATACATGAATTCTGATACTAGTTAGGTATGGAATAAACCAACCTCACAGCTCTCTCGTGACTACATTGAATACTATCAACTAAATATTTTATATATACATATAATATTTCACACACCCCCTCAAGCTGGCGCATATAATTCATATGTACCAAGCTTGTCACATATATATTTTATTCGAGGACCACGGAGGGACTTGGTGAGAAAGTCAGCCAACTGGTCATTTGAGTTAACAAACCATGTAACAATTTCCTTTGCGACCAACTTCTCCCTTATGAAATGACAATCAACCTCAATATGCTTTGTTCTCTCATGAAAGACGGGATAGGAAGCAATATGTAAGGCTACCTGATTATCGCAAACGAGCTCCATTGGTTTAGTATTACCCAATCTCAGATCATTTAGCAATTGCTTTAACCATATAAGTTCGCATGTTGCCAAAGTCATAGCACGGTATTCTGCTTCCGCGCTTGGTCTAGCTACTACGTTTTGTTTCTTGCCTTTCCAAGATATAAGATTCATACCTATCAAAACACAATATTCAGAAGTAGAGCGCCTATCAATGGGTGATCCTGCCCAATTTTCATCAGAGTATTCGACAATCTGAGTATGACCATTATCACTATATAATAATCCTTTCCCGGGGGCTCCTTTGATATATCTCAAGATACAAATTGCAGCATTCCAATGGGTGTAGCATGGAGAATCCATAAACTGACTGATAGTGCTAACAGAAAATGATATATCATGACGAGTCACTCTAAGGTAGTTCAACCATCCAACCAACCTTCTATATTTTCCTGGGTCATCTACTAGCTCCCTCTCTCCAGGTAACAACTTAATGTTTGGATCCATTGGAGTGTCAACATGTTTGGCATCTAACATTCCTGTTTCTTGAAGAATATCCAAAGCGTATTTTTGCTGAGATAGAACAGTACCATCTTTAGATTGAGCTACTTCAATACCCAAGAAATATCGAAGTTTTCCCAAATCTTTGGTTTCAAAGTGACAAAAGAGATGTTGTTTCAACTATGTAATTCCTTCTCTATCGCCTCAAGTAATAACAATATCATCCACATACACTACCAGATATATGTTGTGGCCTTTTGACGAGTGTCGGTAGAATACATAATGATCTGACTCGCTTCGTATCATGCCAAATTCTGTAATAATATCACTAAAACGACCAAACCAAGCCCGAGGAGATTGCTTATGACCATAAAGTGCGCGCCTAAAGCGACAAACCATGTGAGAAGACTCCCTCTGATCAACAAAACCAAGTGGTTGCTCCATGTATACCTCTTCCTGTAAGGTCCCATGAAGAAAAGCATTCTTGATATCCAGTTGATGCAGAGGCCAATGATGAATAGCAGCTAAAGAAAGAAGAAAGCGGATTGAAGCCATTTTAGCAACTGGTGAGAAAGTATCCCTGTAGTCGAGTCCATAGATTTGAGTGTAGCCTTTATCTACAAGATGAGCTTTAAGTGGATCAATTCCACCATCAGGACCAACTTTAACTGTGTATACCCAACGACAACCAACGATTGACTTCCCCGATGGTAACGGAACCAAATCCTAAGTACTAGTAGAGTGGAGAGCATCCATTTCATCAACCATTGCCTTACGCCATCCTGGATGTGCCATAGCCTCACCTAAAGATTTAGGAATGGAAATAGAGGACAAAGATGCAAGAAAGGCATAATAGGGTGGAGAAATACGATGATAGCTCAAAAAATTATAAATGGGATTTGAGTTACGAGTAGCTCGAGTACCTTTTCTTACAGCAATGGGGAGACAATCATCCCGTGGCGAGGTCAAAGTAGGTGTAGGAGTTGGTACAGCGCATGAACCATTGTTAGCCTTTATTGGTACACCTGGACAATCAACAGCACGACTTCGTCTAGAGTATGTAAGAAGCGGCACATGTGGAGGACTCTCGAATTGAACAGAGAAAGACGTAATCTCATAAATGAAAAATGATGGGAGATTTGCAAAGACTGAGGAAGGGTCACAACTAGCTCTAAGGAAAGGGGTAGACTCAAAGAATGTAACATCTGGGGATATTAAGTAACGCTGAAGATCAGGTGAAAAACATCTATAACCGTTCTGGTTGCAAGAATATCCGAAAAAGAGGCATTTCAAAGAACGATCAGACAACGTATCCTTACCCGGAGTGAGAACATGTACAAAACATGTACAACCAAAAACTCAAAGAGTGAGAGAAGAGTGATCTAGGCCGGGATACAAGATAGAATGTGGTACTTGATTTTGGAGAATGGAAGACGACATTCGATTGATTAGATAACAAGAAGTAAGAACGGCATCTCCCCAAAAACAAAGTGGAACATTCATATGGATAAGTAGAGTTCGAGTTGTTTCTATTAAGTGTCTGTTCTTACGTTCAGCTATGCCATTCTATTGTGGGGTATGAGAGCATGATGTTTCGTATAAGATACCCTCAGAGTTCATGAAATTTTGGAAAGATTTTGAGAGATATTCACGTGCATTATCACTATGTAGAACTCGTATACAAGTACTAAATTGAGTACGAATTTCAGACACGAAGTTCTGGAAAATAGAAAAGATCTATGATCTATTTTTTATTAGAGAAAGCCAAGTGCAACGTGAATAGTTATTAATAAATGTTACAAAATAACGATATCCCAAAGTTGAAACAACACGACCCGGACCCCAAATATCAAAAGGAACGAGAGAAAATGGAGAATTCACTCTATTATTAACTTTTCGAGGAAAACTACTACGAGAGTGCTTCCCTAATTGACACGGCTCACAATCTAAGGAAGACAATCCTGACAAAGAAGAAACCATTGTCTTAAGTTTACTTAGGCTAGGATGACCTAACCGATAGTGTATAAGGAAGGGCGCTTCAGTTATAAAGCATGTTATTGTTGTGGGTGAAAGATGATAGAGACCCTGAGATTCATGCCATGTGCCAATCGTCCGTCATGTCCTCGATCCTGCACACGAACGAATTTGTCATCAAATGTGACAGAACAATTAAGAGAACGACATAAATGGTGAACTGATACAAAGTTAAAAGGGGAACTTGGTAAGTAAAGGACTGAATCTAGGGGTAAAGAGGGAAGAGGCTTAGCATGGCCAACTCCTGTAGCCTGAGTTTGTGAACCATTAGCTAACATAATAGATGGTAGTTGCCCAGTATTTGTAAAGGAGGAAAAAAGTTCTTTATTACCAAAGATATGATTGGTAGCACCAGAATCAAGAACCCATGGTCCAAGCGGTGACGATCGAGAGGTACAAGCTATAGTAGTATCGGATTGAGCAACAGAGGCAATGGGCATGGAAGATTGTTTGGCTGCAAACCACTTTAGAAAATCCTCATAGTTTGGTTCTCGTGACATTAAGCCAGTAGAATTTTCAGGTTGAACTGTAGGGCTTGCTTGATCAAATGCAACATTTACAGTACTAGTAGGGCATCCGTGCAAGGCATAACAACGATCCTTCGTGTGTCTAACCCTCTGGCAATGGGTGCACTGAGGACGAGCTTTATTGTTGTTGCGACCACTATCTCGCCCTCCTCGACCACCTCGGTTACTGGATTGAGAGGCTAAGACAGAAAACTTAGTCGTTGAAACATCAAAAAATACAGATACCTGTGGGGGGCTTGCAATAAACGCAAGAACGCCTGTGACAAGGTAGGGACCGAGAGACTAGCAAGAATTTGATCGCAAATAGCACAGTATTCATTTGGAAGACCAAATAGAGCTAACAGCGTAAAGAAAGTTCCGCATTGAGATAACTCATCTTGTGGTGTTGTGGCAGGAGGAAGCAATTCATTAAAATCTGCTAAGAGTCCTTGAATTTTGTCGAGATAAGAGGTCATAGGCATGTCCAACTTCTGCGGACCTACAAGGTTGATCAAATCCGAGCAAACTGCGTACATACGGGACACATCATTTGTGTATAATGCCTTGGCCTGATCCCAAACACTAAAGCAAGTTTATGTGGGCGAAAAATTTGCTTTAGTGACGAATCAATAGTCTGCCACAGCATGCTACATAATTGGGCATCAATCTTTTTCCATTTAGGACAATCCTCGGTGATAACATCTGATTTTTGAACAAGATGACCTTGGTAGCCTTGTCCCATGAACCAAAGCTCCACATCAGCAGCCAAAGTAGAGTAATTTGATCCGTTTATCCTTCGTAATCAACGTAGAACCAAGTAAAGTAATTTAATCCGTTTAACCTTCGTAATCAACATAGAACTAGAAATAGTTGGCACGATTAAACCAGCGGCGGAAACACCAAGAGAAATATCGAAAGAAATGCTTTCTTTATCTTGTGACATCCTGAAAAGGAAAGTAATCTAAACAATAAAAAAAACAATTTTTTTTTTGTTTCTTTTTTTTTGGACAAAATATTATAATATATATAATATGATATATAATAAATTATATATATATATATATAGCTACGGGACTTAGCAAATCAGCTAAGAATAGGCCGAACAACAAATGAAGTTGCGGCAACTCGTCCGCAGTAGGTAATGCGGGGCGACGGCGGTGGATGGCAGTCGCAGATGCGGCGGCGCTGTGGACAGTGCGGTGGTGCAGCGAGATGAAAAGAGCTACGCGATTGGGTAGATTTGGAGCAGATCTGAAGCGGGAGTGCGGCAGCGGGGTGGCGGCGAGATGGACAGATCGGATGTAAAAGCAGCGAAATTAAGTGGTGTTGTTATGTGGTGACGCTGAAAATAATACATGGCAGTGATAGATGGGTGACTCGCCGGAAAGCAATGCAATGATAGATAGGTGACTCGCCAGAAGAATACACGGCGACGATTGCTTGGTTACTCGCCGGAAATAAGACACGGCGGTGACAGAATTTTGCGGGAAAAGAGACGGGCAGAAAGGAGGAAAAAATAAGAAAAAAAATAATTTGGGATCAAAAAATTAGGCTCTGATACCATGTGAAAGTGAATATAGAGAAGAGAAAGATGTATTCTTTTATTCATCTGATGACATATATATACATGAATTCTAATACTAGTTAGGTATGGAATAAACCATCTCTCGCTACTACATTGAATACTATCAACTAAATATTTAATATATACATATAATATTTCACAGTTACTATCAAAAGGGAATATAAGTGGAAAGGAAGCACGTGAGACTCTTAATATGGGAAGTTTTGAGCATATGGTGCCAATAATGTCAAATGCAATCATCAGCAGCGAATCATCAACGGGCTTCCTCCTACACGGCGACAAATTGTTGGTAGAATTTTTGGATCAACTTCTGGAGGATCTCAATCAATTTGACATGGAAGATAAATTTATAAGAACTTCCATTCAAAAATTAAAATTCTTGAGAAACTACCTTCAGTTCACAAAAGAATGTTGTATGAGTGGTGAAAGTTTGATAGAGTTCTTGATTTGTGTCGAAGTTGTTGCTGAAAGCACAGCAAGTTATTCATTTCTCAAAAAATTCTCTTTGCCGAAGCATTATTGGCTGACTAAAAACCGTGTAGACTCGGAAATGGATATTGCAATCTTCAAAGCCATTGTATCAATGAAGTTGCAGTATTCTCCTGGTCAACTTCCTTTTTTTCCTGATGAGCTTCTAAAAAGCTATGTATACCTCGTCGAAGAAGTTTTTACAAAGATGATAAATGATGATGGGGTAATCAATCTAATGACGCCACAAGTGAAGAATCAATTGAAAGATCTTCACATGGAGCTAGAGATATTGATGGGTTTGATTCACCTGGTTGAGCTTTAGGAACTCTCAAAAGCTAGAACACAATATCAAAACTTGGTGGGAGATGTAGGATCGATGCTCTTATTGTTTTTCAATGAAGAAATGAATGTGACAGCACATCCTGAGATATGGCAAGCGTTTATTGAAAAGGCTTATCTCCTCACAGAACGCATCAACCACATCTGCTGGCTCGTAACTTTGGCCATACTCGGCCAAAATTCTCCCCAAGCTTGGTTTCCTGATTTTTCTTATTGACAACTTGAGGGAGTTGAAGGATATTACGTTCGATTTGAAAACTTTTGAGGCTAGTGGGTTCCAAGCTATTCATGAGAACTTAGTTTTATTGAGATCATTTATTTAGCATATGATCAGCAATAATAACATTGTAGATGATGACGAATCAAAAGACCTTGTGAACCATATGAGGTGTGCAGCTTATGAAGCAGAACATTTCATCAAATTGTATGTTGCTGAAACCATCCCTGAATGCTGTAGATTATGTTGGTTTACTGAGTTTGATCAACATGTGAAACTAATTAAATCAACTTTTGCAGATATGAGTGAGAAAACATCAACGAACGAGATGAAGAACATCCACATTATTGCGAGCAGCGAGGACCCCAGACAATTACTCCCAACAACTGATATGGTTTTCAAATGATGTTGCAGCGAACACATTATTGTTTATAGCTGCCATTGATGAATATAAGTTGTTGCTGAAAGAGAGAAGAGATGTAAAAGCTATTCTTATATATTGAAAGAATGTATTTGTTGTTTTATCATTTACAAAGAGCTGATACATTTATAGACATTGACAGCTAATGTAAGATTTAAGAAATAAAAGTTGACAGTTCATCTTTCCATCTCAAAATATTCTCTTAGTTGTTAAGACTCTTTAGGTTGCCTTTTCTTGATCAGCATGTGCTATTGATCAGCATGGTGTAGTGGTAATGTGTCATTGATCATGTTGCAAGATGATATGGCATTTGTCTTTTGATACTCCCCCTCAACATGGCAGTGCACATCATGAACACCTAGTCTTTTTACCATAGAGTTGAAATTTATTTTGTCTAATGCCTTTGTAAACATATCAGCTAGTTGTGCATGAGTTGATATATGGAACAGTTTGATTATTCCTTGTATCAACTTTTCTCTAGTCACATGGCAATCTATTTCAATATGCTCCGTTCTCTCATGAAATACCGGATTATTTGCTATGTGAACTGCTGCCTAATTATCACAGTATATCAGACCTGGTTTGTCATGGCTATATCCAAGGTCATGCAGTAATTGTCTTATCCAGACTATTTCACAAACCACTATAGCCAGTGCTCTATATTCTGCCTCAGCAGAAGATCTTGACATTGTTACCTGCTTCTTAGATTTCCAAGATATTAAGGCATCCCCTAAGAAAACACAGTAACATATCACAGATCTTCTGGTATCTATACAAGCACCCCAATCTGCATCACAATATGCCTTAAGATGAATTGTATTGTCACTGGGAAAGAAAATTCCTTGCCCTGGGCTTCCTTTAAAATATCTAACCACTCTCAAAGCACTTTCCATATGATGTTGTTTTGGATCAGTCATGTACTGACTTAGTGTTTGTACTGCATAGGAAATATCAGGTCTGGTAACTGATAGATATATAAGTCTTCCTACCAGTCTTCCGTAATTGGTTGGATCCTTTAGATCAGCTCTCCCTGAATGAGATAGTTTTAGATTTTGTTTAATAGGAGTACCAACTGGCGTAGCTCCTAGAAGACCACAGTTATCAATGATTTCAAGAGCATAATTTCTCTGATTCAGTGATATTCCTTTCTTATTTCTGGTAACTTCAATGCCTAAGAAATATTTCAGATTACCTAAGTCTTTCACTTTGAAATGCTGCTTGAGGTAGTTCTTCAAAGAGTCAATGTCTTGTTTGCAATTTCCTCCAATAATTATATCATCTACATAAACTAGAAGAACAGTGATGTGTCCATTGAGATTTTTGATGAACAATGAGTGATCTGCAGAGGATTGCTTGAACCCCTGATCAGTGATATGGATGTTAGCTTGTGATTCCATTGCCTTGAAGCCTGCTTGAGACCATATAAGGATTTTTGAAGAAGACAATAAGTGTTCTCCCCCCAGTAGCAAAATCAGGAGGTGGTAGCATGTAAACTTCTTCTTCCAAGTCTCCATATAGAAAATCATTATTTACATCCAATTGATAGAGATGCTAGTTTTGAGCAGCTGCTAAAGCAAGTAGACATCTAACAGTTGAGATTTTTGCTACTGGAGAGAAAGTCTCAAAGAAATCTCATCCTTCTTGTTGATTATATCCCTTGGCTACTAGTCTAGCCTTATTTCTCTCTACCTCTCATGTGGCAGTGTACTTGATTTTGTATACCCATTTGCACCCAATAGCATGTTTTCTAGGAGGTAAAGAGGTTAGAGTCCATGTATTGTTTTCATGCAAAGCTTTCAATTCAGCATTCATGACAGCCATCCACAGAGGATCATGCTTAGCTTGGTCATAACATGTTGGTTCAGTTTTTGAAGCAACATATAATATGGAATTTTTATGAGAATCAGACAGATGATGAAAACAAAGGTTAAGAGGGTGATGTGTACCTTGAGGGATATCACTAGTTGTAGAATTCATGAGACAAGACTTAGATTGAATGAGTTTACACTGATAGTCTTGGAGGTAACAGGGAACATTCTAAGCCTAGTGGATCTTCTTAGTTCAATGTCAGCAATATGAGCAATGGGAACAGAAGAGCTTTCAGTATGAGTAGGAGATTGATGTTCAGGAAAAGAATGAGATATGGGAGAATTATGTGAGTGAGTTGGTGAAGGAGGTGGTAGAATAGAATCAGGTTCTTGAATATGAGGTGTATCATAAATATTACCAAACTCATTGCATGGAGAAGGAGAATATGATATATCCACATAATCCAATATTGGAGAAATTGGTGCATTGTGATTATGAGTTGTGGTGGATGAAGAATGAAAGGGAAAAATGTGTTCATGAAAGATAACATCCCGGAGACAAATACATGTTTGCTATGTAGATCACATAGTTTGTATCCTTTATTGTCAGCAGGGTAACCTATAAAGATACATTTGGAAGCTCTATGAAGAAGTTTGTTAAGTGGCTTTGGTAGGGAGATTGCAAAGCAAAGGCAACCGTAGGTTCTCAGGTGAGAGTATTGTGGTTATTTGGAGTGCAGAAGGTAGTATGGAGTGTGATTGTTGAGCAAAGGTGTAGGGGTCCTGTTAATAAGGTATGCTGTTGTTAGAACACAGTCACCTCAAAAGTGTAAAGGAATGTTGGCTTGTATTCTGAGAGATCTTGCAACATTAAGAAGGTGTCTATGTTTCCTTTCTGCTACTGAATTCTGTTGAGGTGTATATGTGCAAGTTTTTTGGTGTATAGCACCCTTAGCTTTGAAACATTAAGGCATGTTAAACTCTTGCCATTGGTCAGATCTTAGAGCTTTAATGTGTTTATTGAACTGTATGAACACATACTGAAAGAAGTCTGTAATTAACTTTCTTGTTTTTTCTTTGTTTGTCATTAAATATAGCCAAGTAAAACGACTGTGATCATCAATTATGTTTAAGAAATAATGAGATATATTAATAGATGCGGTACTATAAGGTCCCCATAT
Source organism: Linaria vulgaris (assembly GCA_948329865.1). NCBI lineage: Eukaryota > Viridiplantae > Streptophyta > Magnoliopsida > Lamiales > Plantaginaceae > Linaria > Linaria vulgaris. The sequence goes on along the minus strand of OX415249.1, from coordinate 3,469,247 downwards.
GTCAACATGTATAAGATCAAAGATGTTATCATTTCTTTTAGGATTCAGAGAAAAATGTAGCCTAGATTGCTTAGAAAAATGACAAATATCACAGACAATATTGTCAAATTTGTGAGGAAAATCATCACTTGTTGAATGAAGAAGAGATAGTCTTCATACATAAGGATGTCCTAATCTATTGTGCCATAAAATGGAGGATGATTGAACATAATTGATATGAGAAAGAGCACTGATTGGTTTAGAGGGTTCTATGTCCTTCACTATGCAGTATAAGCCCTTGATCTCTCTAGCCATCCCAATCATTTTTTTAACTGCTGATATCCTGGAAGATACATAAATCAGACCAGAAAATAAGTAAGCATTTCATTTGACAAATAAGTTTGCTCACTGAAACAAGGTTGAAAGAGAAGGAGTGAACATATAAGACTTGATTTAAGATGATATTCTTGTTGAGTTTGACAGTGCCAATCATGGTAACTTGTGTTGTTACCCCATTAGGAAGCTTGACAAAGGAATTAATAGCAGGTTCACAAGAAGAATAAAGTGTGTGATCACAGACAATGTGGTCTGTGGCACCAGAATCTAAGATCCATGTATACTCATTAGAAGTGTGTTCAGACTTCTGAGTAGAACTGGAATAGCAGCAACTAAGGGTCAAGTGATTACCTGAGTTGTTTGTCACCATGGGATTACTTTTAACCTGATTAATCAAGCCATTCTTGCCTTGAAATATGTTGCATAGGTGCTGAAATTGTTTCTGTGATATAGGAGTGTTTTGTCCTGCACCAGATCCCATTTGACTCAACTGGTTTACATTTCCTGAGGTTTGCTTGCTTCCGTTGAAATTACCATTGAATCCAGCTTTGAACTTAGCATACTTATGACCAGAAGGATATCCAAAAACTTCATAGCAGCTATCAATGGTGTGATTTGTTTTCCCACATTTAGCACATGGTGGCCTGTTCTTTGTTCCACCAGGCTTATTTCAAGACTTTTGATGCTTCTGATAACCTCCATTGATTTGATAACCTGCATTTATAGCAGCTATTTGTGGTATATCTTGCATTTTCACATTCATAGCTGTTGAATCTGCTTAAAGGCAACATACATTTCTCTATTTGCCTCCTCTTGAAGCACTAGACTGAAAGTATCATCTAGAGTAGGCAGAGGATCCTTTAATAGAATCTGATTTCTTACTAGAGAATATGATTCATCTAGGCCCATCAAAAATTGCATGACCCTCCTGCGTTCATTCTTTTTATTCAGCATAGACATCACATCACAGTTTACATTAGAATAGTTACCAAGTTCCTCATATTGATCGATTTCATCCCATAGTGATTTCAGTTTGGAGAAATAAATGACAAGTGCACTTCCCTCTTGTTTTGTCCCAATAATTTTTTGTTCTAACATGAATATGCGATTGTTGCTGGATTTGGAGAATCTACGCTTGACTTCATGCCATACCTTATATGAATTGTTAGAGAATAATGTGTAGTCTCCTAGCTCATCAGATATTCCAGCTGAGATCCATCCCAATACCATGTAGTTGCATCTGAGTCCCATCTATAAATCCGAGTTTGTTTTTAGCTAGTAGAGCTACGTACATGGCGCGGCTCGATTTGTGATAGTTTTGTGATGTGAGTTTCTAATTCACCAGTGATTGCCCTGGATTCTCCCCATGATGCATATAAAATAGATTCGAAGGATCCTCATGTGATCTTTGGTTTGTGGTGTTTTGTGTGGTAGTATGAGTGTATGTAGGGGCTGGTGTTGTGGAGCTTGAATTAGTGGGATTCGTCATTGAAGATTATGAAAGGAAAATAAGAAGTAATGAGAGCTGATAATGTGATATGCGGAAGCTATGAAAACAATATCCGAGACGATGCAAATCATCGCTCTAATACCATTTCAAATGATGTTGCAGCAAACACATTATTGTTTATAGCTGCCATTGATGAATATAAGTTGAAGCTGAAATAGAGAAGAGATGTAAAAGCTATTCTTATATATTGAAAGAAAGTATTTGTTGTTCTATCCTTTACAAAGAGCTGATACATTTATAGACATTGACAGCTAATGTAAGATTTAAGAAATAAAAGTTGACAGTTCATCTTTGCATCTCAAAATATTCTCTTAGCAGTTAAGACTCTTTAGGTTGCCTTTTCTTGATCAGCATGGTGTAGTGGTAATGTGTCATTAATCATGTTGCAAGATGATATGGCATTTGTCTTTTGATAGTGGTGGTGGGGTTCGAGGAGGAGATGGAATTAGTGAAGGAAAGACTAGTCAGAGGATCAGAGAAGCCATCATTGGGATGGGTGGATTGGGTAAAACAACTTTTGCAAAGAAACTTTATGAGGATCCTACCATTGTTGATCATTTTGAACTTCGGGGATGGTGCCGTGTCTCCCAGGAATACAACACTAAAGAACTGCTGTTGACAATTTTAGCTCGTATAACTAAACTCACTGATGATGCATATAGAAGGACTGAGGGTGATTTATCTAAAATGCTTCACCAACAACTCACTGGGAGCAGGTACCTTATAGTCATGGATGACATTTGGGGAATGGATGCTTTGAAGTACCTAAAACGTTTCTTTCCAGATAATACAAACGGAAGCCGGATCATTTTGACTAGTCGGAACAGGTTAGAAGACTATAGCGATCCTCTCGTACTCCGTCTTCTAACTCATGAGGAGACTTGGAATTTATTGAAACAAAAGATCTATCCGAACAATGAAGAATTCCCTCTCCAATTGCGTGAGGTTGGCGAGGAAATTGCCCAAAAATGCAGAGGATTACCCCTCACAATCGTCGTGGTTGCTGGTATTCTTGCCAAGTCGGAAAAGAAGCGTGATTTTTGGGAGCGAGTTGATGAAAATTTGAGGTCGTATATTGCTGGTAATACTCAGGCACATGTGATGGCAGTGTTAGAACTAAGCTACAAGCTTTTACCAGAGAACTTGTAGCCATTATTTCTTTATCTTGGAGCATTCCCTGAGGATACTGAAATCTCAGCAAACACGTTAGCGTGGCTGTGGATTGCAGAGGGATTCCTGCACAAGACTGGAGAGCTTACAATCAGCTTGGAAGTTCAAGCGGAACATAACCTTATGGATCTTATTGATAGAAGCCTCATTATGATTGCTGAAAAGAGGTCCGATGGAAGGGTGAAATCCTGTCGTGTACATGATTTATTGCGTGATATGTGTTTGGAGAAAGCAAATGAAGAAAACTTAATGCAGCTTAAGAACGTCGGTGCTGATGCACGTAATCACGTAACTTACGAACGCAGAGTAAGCATTTCTCTAACGACAGGGACTTATCTTAATCTAAGGCATGAAAGGGCTTTATTTCCAGACATGCAGAGGTTTGTCTACGAGTTCAGTTGCTACTCCTCTAAGCTCATTTTTGTTGTTTAATATGAACAAAACTACTCCCATGTCGGATGAAGATATAATACCGATTTTTCGCGACTTCAGATTGTTGAGGATCGTGCCTTCTGAAAGCCTCACTATTGATGATAATATATACAGAGAACATGTAGAAAAGCTGGTTCACTTGAGGCACATGTCTATCCGCACTCCATATCGAAATTATGGAACTTGGAGACTCTGATTATCAAGGGATTAGGAGGTCAAATTGTAGTAACAGCGGAGATCTGGGAATTGGTAAAATTAAGGCCCCTGCACATAAATTATCGTGCTAACTTCAGTGGCGCGCTACTTCATGGGAGCTCTTCCCAGTTGGAAAATCTACAAACACTTTCAACACCTGCACTTTGCTGTGGAGAAGAGACCAAGTTGATATCAAGAGTACCAAATCTGCGAAAATTTAGACTTCTATCTGCTGAAGCAAAGAACTCCAGCGGAAACTTTGAGTAGCAGTTACCTCAACTCGAGTCTCTTGATCAACTTGAATCACTGAAGATTTTATGTGACAGTAGAATGCGAAATATATCAGGCCAATTTAGTCTTCCATCCAGCTTGAAAAAGCTAACGCTGTCGAAATTCAGGCTACAATGGAGCGAAATCTCACGCTTTGGACAAAAACTACCAAACCTAGAGGTTCTCAAGCTACGTGGTGGAACTTTTGTGGATGTTCTCTGGGATATGGAAGATGTTGAGTTCTCTAAACTCAAATTTCTGAAACTAGAAATTCTCAACATAAAACAATGGATTGTTTCTCCCGAAAATTTTCCGTGCCTTCAGAAACTGGTCTTACAAAGTTGTAAGAAGCTTGAGGAGGTCCCTTCTAGCGTTGGAGAATTTTATTCTCTGGAGAAGATCGAAGTTCTTTGGTGCAGTGCTTCTGCTGCAAACTCGGCGAAGAAAATTCAGGAAGAACAAAAGGATAAGGGAAATGAACTTCTCAAGGTTCAAATCTACATGTCTTCATGATCTGAACAAGAACAACGAGATGAAATCATCACATTATATACATCTGTAAGTTTCTCCCCTTGGTATGTTGTTTTGGCAATTTAACGTTCTATCAGTAACATTCGACATACTGTTGTTCATCTGGAACACTATCTTTCTCACTATTTTTGTTTGTTCTCCTCTTGTGCTTGAACTTATAATGCTTATGTAAATCTACGTAAGTTAAGCCGTCAAAGTGAGCTCGTAGGGAAAATAATTGAGTAGACTGGTCTGAGGCGACATTTTCTGACTTCAGAATGAGTCTCAGCGGATAACACACAGAGGCATCTTGGTTATTTGGTTGTCGTAAAAATACCTTCAGTTGTTAATCTACATAACTGAAGTCTTCAAGGGATGGGATGTAACTAATTTTACAAAATAATTCTTCTTGTAACATGTCGTAGTAAGTTGACAGCCAAATAACTGATTATTGATTGCTAAGACTTCTAGTAATGTTCTGATGAATATAATTTGGTAGGCTTTAAGTTCAGCTGGAATATAAACGATGTGTAGTATACTCTACTATCGAGATATTTGCTGCCATAATAAGCCCAAATGCTGTTTTTGTTAGTGGAAATTGTTATCGTCAGTTCTAGATCTGCTGTAATACTTTGGTGACTCTTTTTCTTAGAAGATTCAACACTTTTCATGGTGCAGCATTCCGAATCCATTACATAGCTGTACGTCCAAATGAGGCCGAAGTCAACTATGCCCCGAGAAAGACCTCTCAACCTTGTTCGTTGGATTAGTTGGTGGAGTTTGGCTTGTTTGTGTACTCTATTGCTGCCCTTGTGTTTAACGATGTTGTGTACCATATTCATTTTTATGTGATAGTGGGTCATTGGCATGTTGCATCTGTGAATCGTATTGTGTTTGGGAACCTGTTGCTGGAACTCGAAAGTTAGGTGTGGTTTTTTTGCTTATATTTAGCTAACTGACAAATTCAAGGATTTAGACTCATTTTAATTAGTTTTTTGTTTCTGTGTTGCTGCAGAAAAATGTTATGATCTTGCCTGGATGTTAGGTATGTTGTTTCCATGTATCGTATTTGTGTTCGAGTTTGAAGAGTAAGTGCAGAGTGTTCGAATTGAAGACAAGCTCGATCTTCGTTATGAACCTCCCGTGAATTTTGACGCCACTAAACTCCTAAGCTCCCCTACACTACATAACAGTGAATTTGGAGTTGCAGAAATAGTAGAGTTGTGAACATAAGCTACAGTTGTGTTGGACTCGTACACACAAACAAGCAGTGATGCAATCTTTTTGTACCTTTATGAGCTTGATCAAGAACGCTACAAGGCCGCTTGTTGATCTGGTTGCAAGGGCGGCGCCACAAAGGGGCTTCAGGTAGGTATACTTATTATTAGCCCAACAAAAATGAATTTAACCTGGCCCAATAAAAATTAATTTCGAATTTGAGTTTTTGGGCCTAACATATAACTTAAAGGAAGCCCAAACATTATTATCCCTCTATACTCTATAACCCATCCGGTCAAAAGCTTTTTTATACACACACAAACTACAAAAAAAAAAAAAAAAAAAAAACTCAATTGTACTGCTGCGCGCAACAAAATAGTTTAGGCTCCAAATCAACTCTTGAAATTGGAGAGTTATTCTTTTTAATTAAATAAAGTCTTATATTTTAGCTTGTGTAGTTGTGTTAATTTACTTTTGATAATAAAATGAACTAAAATATTGGGAATTTAGGGATTAGGGTTATCATTTTTGTCAATCTCTTGGCCAAAATTCATAATAGGAGCTTGAAAGTGTGATCAATGGAAGTTTTCTATACACATTATTTGTTGTTAGTTTAAGTTTTTGATGGATGTTGTGTAAATAAACTAATAATTATTTTTCTTGATTACTTGTTATAGTACTTGGTACCCTACTAAAAAAATAGAATTTAAACTTAAGGTTAAAAGCTAAAAAGGTCATATAAGTTTATAGTTAATTCTTAAAGTAGGCTTTAACCTACAATTACTACAGAACGGGCATTTTCAGCTATGAAGATTGTAAAGTCAGAGTTACGTAATAAGATGGAAGAAGGAGTTTTGGCAGGTAGTATGGTGCTCTACATTGAAAAGAGAGTTTTCTGCAAGTGTGGATGTCGATTCTGTAATTGATGAATTTTATAGTTTGAAGGACCATAAATCTCAACTTCGATAGTGCTTTTATTCGTGTAGTATAATGATATGCAATTTATTTTTTTCATGTACGAGATAATAGATATTTCTCATTCTAGCTTGCATATTTAATATTTTCATTTTGATTTACACTATTTTTAAAAAGTTACTTAACTTAATAGCAGCACGGGGTAGAAAAAAATCCTGGCTCCGCCCCTGTCTGGTTGACATGTATTTCTTGTGTCGTATGTTGTACTTCTTTTTCAACTCAACAAAGCAATAAGCTGAGTTGTGTTGTTTACTGCAGCTATTTAGATTAATAGAAACATCGTCTGATACAAATCATTCTCTACCCAATGGACATTGCAAAACTATACTCTTTTTACAATGACAATGCAAACTTTGTCTTGTTTACAAATCTCGCGCTTTCAACTGTAGACTGTGGTCAGGGGCAGATTCAGGATTTTGATAGGCCTTGGGCTAATCTAATAATGATTAACACTTATTTCTTTCAATAAAAAATTTAAAGTTACATTTTACAAAAAAGTATTTACGTCTTCTTAGTGTTCATCTTTTGTCTCTTTAAATTTCCATTATAACCTACTAAAACTAATTGACATTAATATTTAGAACAAGTAATTAAAAGTACAAATGGTGAATTAAAGATATGGTTTGTTTAATCACAAAAGTTAGAGGAATGGACTTGTACAAAGTTAAATTATAAAAGTAATTTTGTCAGCTTAGCTTAGCTTAGCTTAGCTTTTTCTGTAAAAAAAAAAAAGATAAAAGCATCAAGCCCTTTAACTATGCTCAGTTTTGCGACTTGCCCTTAAATTAATTTAATAATCACTTTGCTTCCTAAATTAAGGTCATTTGTTCGATTTGCACCAACGGTGTATTTCCAGCATTTTTTTACTGGAATATTCTTCGTTTTGGGTGTTTTTTTGCCTACTTTTTTTCATCAACTACAAATACATCTGGTACAACACATATGTGTCGGGTATGGGGGAATATTCTGGCCAAAAATGACCGAAAATACACCAGGGGTGCAAATCGAACAGATGACCTTAGTTTAGAGGGCAATGTGCTTATAAAATTAGCTTAGGGGCAAGTCGCAAAGTGGTCTTAGTTCAAGGGGCTTGATACTTTTATCCCAGAAAAAATTACACTAGTAATAGTTGCACACACACAATATATGTACATATACGGGCTCAAGCCCACTTGAGCCCCAAGGTAAATATACTCCTTAACGAGGTGTCATGGGCGAGGGTGTTGCACCACTTAGACGAACGACGCCCTGCGTTGGCGCCCAGGCAGACGGCGCGCAACATCTTTTTATGCCACGCCCATGACACCGTTTTGAAGACCCATTTGAAGACCCTTCGTGGGCAAGTAGTCAAACCCTTCGTGGCCATGTAATCGGACAAGATCCATGGTCTATACAAGACGATGACTTAGTTCTAGTCGAGTATGGGGTGCATGGATCTTGTTCTAGTAATTAGTAGATTTGTAACATCCCTTGTTGACGGGATTAGTGAATTCGTTATTTTCATATGTAGGGAGAAAAGATTTGAATGTTGAAAGCAAGCACTGTAGTCATACTTGTTATTCAAGCAATAAAAGCTCTTGTAACTTATACAAAAATTCCTATTTATATTGTTAGATAAATGATTTCCACGAATATGAATTGAATTTAAGTTGATCCTCTAAAACGTTTGTAAGAGGTACAAGTGCCACGATCAATGAAAGAGAAAGCGGAAGTAGTTTGTGAATTAAGCTACCAACTGCACGGTGCCCTTTTAATCGTATAATTTAAAGTTGCCTGTGATAGGTGGTATCAGAGCCTCGACTCGTGCTCCATCGGGTTGAGGCGGATATCAAATACGCCAGTTGCAAGTGGGATACAACCAGAGCCTGTGAAGCGGTCGGGACCCACGAATCGAGCGCGACTCGAAGTGTTGGAAGAGTTCCACGACCAAGTGCTAGATAAGATTGAGCTATCCTCGTCTAAGATAATTGAGCTCCACTCCCATATGCAATAATGCAGGGAGGCGTGCAAAGCCCTCACGGAAGCCCTTGGTGCTGGTGGGCTTAGTGACTTGCGGCAAGCGGTAGATGGACTGGCCTACCAGGTGGGAATGCTACAAAAATCGATGAGTAATGCGCCATCGAGGGCGCCCGAACCGGCCCTGAGGAAAACTTTGCGTGTTCCATAGCCATAGAACTATGGGGGCGTGAGGTATGCCACAGAAGTTGAAAATTGGCTCTTCGACATGGAATGGTATTTTGTAGCCACTTATGTCGAGGACGAAGAAGAGAAAGTGAACACTGCCACCATGTACTTGGTCGAGGATGCCAAGTTGTTGTGGAGAATGAAATTTAATGATGTTTTGGCGGGACGAGGTATTGGCAGGTGCGGATCAAGGAGGGGATAAACCAAAGACAACGGTCGTCACGAGATATGGAGCTTTTGAGTTTTTGGTCATGCCATTCGGTCTCACCAATGCCCCTGTTACGTTTAGCACACTAATGAACCAAGTGTTGCAAGGGTTCATTGATGAGTTTGTGGTCATGTACCTAGACGACATAGTGATCTATAGTGAGACCTTGGAGCAACATGTGGACCACTTAAGGAAACTATTCTTGCGCTTGAGAGAAAACGAGTTATATGTGAAATAATCGAAGTGCTTGTTCGCTCAAGTGAGGATTTACTTTTTGGGCCACATTGTTGAACGGGGGAGTATTCGAATGGACCCCAAAAAGATACAGGCAATAAATGATTGACAACCTCCGAAAGATACCATGAACTACGATAATTTCTCGGGTTGACCAAGTATTACCGCAGGTTTGTTGAGGGCTACTCGACTGCGGGGAAGCCGCTCACAGACTTGTTGAAGAAGTCGGAAAAACATGAGTGGACGGCTTTGTGCCAAACCACATTTGAGAAACTGAAGAAAGCGATTGTGACGGGCCCGGTCTTGGCCCTTCCGGACATGAAGAAACCGTTCGAAGTACAAACTGATGTGTCTGACTTCGCATTAGGGGGAGTCCTTGTGCAAGATGGGCACCTGGTCGCATAGGAAACTAAAGGACGTGGAAACACGTTACTCTGTGCACATGAAGGAACTTTTGGCGGTGGTTCACTATTTACGTCTATGGAGACATTATTTGTTGGGCTGCCCCTCTGTCGTGAAAACGGATAACATGGCGGTGAGTCATTTTTTGACGCAACCGAACTTGACGAGTAAACAAGCAAGATGGCAGGAGCTCCTATCGAAGTTCAACTTTAACCTTGAGTATATAGCGGGATCGAGTAACCAAGTGGTCGACGCCCTTAGTTGTCGAGCCAACTTGGGGAAGATAACAGCAATAGCCATGAGCAATGTGACCACATCGGTGAAGGATCGCATCCAGGATCTGCTTAGGACCGATCTGGAAGCTAAAGTTCTAATCGAACTAGTCGAGCAAGGGAAGGCTCGACAATTCTGTATGGATGATGGTCTACTAAGGACCAAAGATAATCGGCTCTATGTTTCTAAGGGCGGTGACCTTAGAAAGTTTCTAATAACGGAATGTCATGACACGATGTCGGCCGGACACCCGGGGGAGCAGTGTACCTTGGCGCTTGTCCAACGAGCGTATTACTGGCCCAAAATGGTGAAAGATATCGATGCGTACGTGCGCACCTATTTAGTTTGCCAACAGGATAAACCCCTTGTGGCGCCAACAAGACCGTGGGAAAGTTTTTCAATGGACTTTATTTTGGGTTTACCTAAGGTGGACGACTTGGGGACGATCTTTGTGGTGATAGATCGTTTCTCTAAATATGCAACTTTTATTCCGAATCCCAAATATGTTTCGGTAGAAGAGACGGCTCAACTATTCTTTAAGCATATCGTGAAATATTGGGGATTACCGAAGGATATTGTCAATGATCACGACTCTCGATTCACTGGCGTATTGTGGACCAAGTTATTTCGGTTACTTGGTTCAACATTAAACATGAGATCGAGTTTCCATCCACTGTCTGACGGCCAAACGGAACGCTTCAACTTCATATTGGAGGAATACCTTCGACACTTTGTTCATGGTTCTCAAACGGGTTGGGTGAAACTGTTGGATTCGGCCCAATTGTGCTTCAATGCCCAAAAGAGTTTTGCCACCAATCAGAGCCCTTTTGAAATTGTTAACGGGCAACAACCCCTTCTCCCACACACTGTTGATTCCAATCTAAGTGCAAGGTCTCCTCTCGCACGCTAGTTCTCGAAAGAGTGGGAGCGCAACGTTCAGATAGCCCAAGGATATTGGAGAGGGCTCAAAGGCTCAGGAAAAAGCACGCGGATCAGCACAGACGGTTTGTTGACTTCCAAGTGAGAGGTCTAGTGATGGCTAAGGTTCCGCACCCACGGTTATCAAAATTACCAAGAGGTAAAGACCTATGACTAATGCATAAATATATCGGACCCTTACCAATTACTAAGCGTGTCGGGAAAGTGGCCTACCGGGTTACCTTACCTTTGTGGTGCAAGGCGCACAATGTCCTCCATGTTGGGCTGCTAAAACCTTACTTTGCAGACATGGAGGAAGATTATGCAACTAGCCCACACGGCCCGAGCTCCTATTGAAGAATGACAGCCGAAAGCACTACGAAATCACCGACTGGCAACAACCAAGAAATGAAATTTTGACGAGTACTTGGTGAAGTGGGAAGGATACAACAGTGAGGAGAACACCTGGGAGCCGACGACTACCCTTAAGGCGTCATAGAAGCTCATTGATTCGTACAGAGCTACCTTAGGTTGGGGAGAATGTCATTGGCGAGGGTGTTGTACCGCCTAGATAGACGACGCCCTGCGTTGGCGCCCAGCCGTAAGGGCGGACGACGCGCAACCTCTTTTTGTGCCACACCCTTGACACCGTTTTGAAGACCCTTCGTGGGCAAGTAGTCAGACCCTTCGTGGGCATGTAATCAGATAAGATCCACGGTCTATACAAGACGATGACTTAGTTATAGTCGAAGTATGGGGCGCATGTATCTTGTCCAAGTAATTAGTAGATTTGTAACATCCCTTGTTGATGGGATTAGTATGTTATTTTCATATATAGAGAGAAAAGAGTTGAAAGTTGAAAGCAAGCATTGTAATCATATTTGTTATTCAAGCAATAAAAGCTATTGTAACCTATCCGGCAATTCCTATTTATGTTGTTAGATAAATGATTGCCACGACTATGAATTGAATTTAAGTTGATCCTCTAAGACTTCTGTAAGAGGCGCAAGTGCGAGGATCAACGAAAGAGAAGGCGGAAGTAGTTTGTGAAGTAAGCTACCGGTCGCACGGTGCCCCTTTAATTGTATAATTTAAAGTTGCACCGTGACACGAGGTGTGCAACACCACCCTTAGACTAAAGGTGAAGTGTGGATTTTTGTCTACTCAAGCGTTGCTTCTACTTTCTATTATCTCTTGTTTGTTCTTTTTTCTTTCTTATAACTCTGACTATTTTTTTAAAACTTATTTTAGTACGAACTTATAGTTTGTAAGAATTAGTACAAGTACAACTAATTGAATCTTGCATTTAACCCACTTTTAAATATTAAAAAGCGAGTTGTATTTATACTTCTAAAACTAAATAAAGGGGAAATCAAAATATAAAGGTCGTCGGTGGTCATCTAAGGAACCGTTCGATTAGAAGGTAAGGATTAAGTCCGTATTAGGAGAAATTATTAAAAATGCCCCATAAGTTTGCCATTTTCATGAAAATGCCCAAAAGAATTTCGGGCTTCAAAAATGCACCGTAACTATAGGTACCCTATGTTAAAAATGTCCAATGGCTCTTATTCGGGCTATTTGACCTACGTGGCTGCCAACGCGATAAAGCGTCATTCCAGGTGGAGAAACATTTTGCCATGTCACTATATCTCACTCCAATACAAGATTTTAAGTCAGCTACTTAGCATATAAATATTCCAACACTTAGAAACCCTAAACACAAATTCCCCCAAATCGATTGTTCTTCAAAACCCTAAATTCGAAACCCCCGATCACTCAAAATGTCAGAATCAATGACATCATCGCATTTGATGTGCAATTATGGAAGAACCGTCGTTATGCACTTGTCAATGACTGATGGGAACCTCGGTCGTGGGTTCCACGGGTGTTGGAAAGGGAAATTCGGATGTGAGTTATTCATTTGAGAAGATCCACCAGTTTTTGCAAGGGCTAGGATCCTTATACCTACATTGCGAAGGAGAATCGAGAGGATGGAGGCTAAAGTTAAGGAACTTGAAGTGATGAATAAAGAAAAGAATCTGGACAAAATTCAATCTTTGATTGAAAAAACAATGAAGTAGCAGAAAGAGAATATTAATGCGTTGCAGAAGGAGAACAAAAAATTGGGTGTTAGGGTTAGGTTTTGTTTGATGATCATTTTGATATTGTGTGTTGTTGTTGTAATGTTGTACTGAAACAAAGGGGTTTAGGCTTGAAGGTTGTGGATTAATGTTATTGTGTAAAATAAAAGCTTTTGGAGGTTTGAGGTTGTTATTGCTTAAGTTTGTTAAGGTTTAAGGTTTCTGACTGGATCTTTGTAAGGTTTGGTGGATTTTTTAATGTTAATTGAACTCGCATCATGCTTACATGGAATCCCAGTAAGATCCCACTCTCTACAGTTGCATTCCCAATCCTTTAAATTCACAGAGTGTTGAGTATTGTCGAAGCCTCACACTTGATAGTTAATGTCATTTGATTTCATTGGCATATAATCAGATTATTCTAGCTCCACCTTGTCAACAAAATCTTGAATGTTGGGGCAAAGTGTTTCCTCTGCTCTACTGGCTCCATTTTAGTCCATTTTTCCCTTGCCTTTTCTCCACTTGTTGTCAGTTTCTTCATCATGTACTCCCTTAGCCACTCCAACATAGTCAGGATTGGCTTTTCTTTTATGGGCATAATCACTCTGTTGAAGGTCTCACATACATTATTCAAGATGAGATCAACCTGACATGTTGAATCAAAAGCAGATTTAGACCATTATGCTGGAGGCTTATCATTAAACCACTTTGCAAACCTAGAACCAAGTTTCATTTCCATGCACTTGAATCTTGAAAACAACCTTCAAGATGAGATTCAAGTGCATGTACAGTTGGCTTGAACCAGCCTTGTATCCTTCCTTCACACCTTGAAAACAAATGTACATGCACTTGAATCTTGACTCACCACCCATATTTTTGTGCAAATTACCACAGAAGTACCAGGATTTGTTCTCTTCAACTCAGCTTGATAATTCCAAATCCTTGAGAACTGGTAAGCTAGTGTTCCTTCCATCTTGGTGACAGACAATCTCTTGGCTTTGTAAGTCTAGTTTTTGTTAACATCCACTCGCAGATCTTTGATTAAGTCTAATCTAAAAGCCTCTGTATTTCTGTTAGGATCATTTTGAAAACTTATAAGAATATATATGCAAGCCAACTTTCCTTCATGTTCTTCACACCAAACCTCTGCCCACAAATGTGTTCAGAATTGTATTGTCTAATCTGATATGTCTCCTCACCCGTCACTTTCAATGCATGGACACTCCATGGACAATTTCCTTGTACGCATTTGAAAGATATCCTCCCAGGATCACTCTTTGCTACCTTAACACTTCTCCTACTGTTTATGGCCTCTGACTGAATTGCTTTTTTAAGTTGGTTCTTGTTAATGAAAAGCATCTTCAACTTCAAGATTGGGTTAAATAAGTCACTCTTGTCAAATACCTGTGATCCATCATCATCATTGTCCTTTCCATCATCATAAGGCATTGGATTAAAATGAACCCTTTTAAGAACAGTAACCACATATGGTTCATCTTCATTTTCAGGAACATTGGTCTGTGTATTATGAGGACCAACATTAGGCCTCATAAACTCTTCTCCTTCTACATCATAATCCACAGTTTCATCATATTCACTATCATCAGTGTGCTCACTTGATTCCTCATATGACTCATCATCATTGTCACTGTTAATCTCATCAACATAGATACCCTTACCTTTATCTTGCACAACATTCTTAGTAGTTGTGACTCCCTCAACACCCTCACCCCCAGCATTCTCATTGCCAACAACTCCCTCACCGCCAACAACTCTATGACTCTCATTGCCAGCCCCTTCCTCACCGTCAATAACTCTATCACTCTCATTGCCAACAACTTCCCCACCACATGCAACTCTATCATTCTCATTAACAACCCCTACATCATCCTCAGCAACCCTAACTCCACCAGACCCAGCCTCAACCACATTAACAGGCTCCTCAATAATTGGCAAACCAATCTCAAAATCACAATACAGTTTAAGTCCCCTACTTGGTAGAGCTTATAACAGAGCATTGCTCAACTCCTTGTCATCTTTTATGAGCTTAAACCAACTTTCTGGTTAAGGTATAACTTCCTTTCACCCTTGGCATTCAACTGATCAGCATAAGTCTTTAGCAACTTTAAATTGATCTCTGAATTATCTGCATAGTCATACATCATTGAGCAGCCATCAATGTAAGTATCAAAAGAAGTGGCCTTCAACTTGCCCCCATAATGAACAGTGAGTTAGACTCTTGCTTTCAGGATCTGCAAATTGGAGAAATACACATTTATCAGCATAAAAGAGTAACAAAATTACTAATTAAAGTACACTAAAGGTAAAAGATGCAGCCTTTTAAAAGAAAACACACACTTGACAAACAAGTAGTTTATAAATGAGGTATAAACGACAACATGTTTAATTATTAGCACTAAACTCCACTAAAGTGTTGTAATCAAGGTGTAGCACATGGGGAGGGGACCATTCGCAAGGGAAACCACGAAACCCCAGCACACAAACTATATAAAACCACAAAGGACAATAAAGACTACAACATTATGCACAAATAGACATAACGTTTTCACATAAAGTAGTAAAAACGCGAAAACCCTAGCTCTACATTGACTTACCCCAACCACACAAACTATATAAAACCACGACATAAACCAAAAAACAACTACTTCAACACCACAAAGAAACAAAATCATTTCATAGAGCTGTAAAAATAGGAAAATCGAAACCCTACTTCTACATTGACTTACGATAGGCAGGCGGGGGAAAATCATGGTAAAGGGGGGGACCTCAACATCGGCATTTTCGAGCATGCAAATGCGCGAACTTAGCTTATTTTCGCAAAATCGAATGGGGTTGTGATTTCTTCAGTGTGAATCGTACAATCGAGGGTTTCGAATTTAGAGTTTTGAAGAACAATCAATTTGGGGGGGATTTATGTTTTTTTTTTAAGTGTTGGAAAATTTATATGCTAAGTAGCTGACTTAAAATCGTGTATTTGAGTGAGAATAGTGACATGGCACATCGTTTCTCCACCTGGAACGACGCTTTATCGCGTTGGCAGCCACGTAGGGCAAATAGCCTGAACAAGAGCCATTGGGCATTTTTAGCAGAGGGTACCTATAGTTACAGTGCTTTTTTGAAGCCCAAAATTCTTTTGGGTATTTTCATAAAAATAGAAAACTTACAGGGCATTTTTAATAATTCGTCCTCCGTATTATAATATGTTATTTGCACGATTAGAATAATGTTCGACAAGTACCGAACCTCGATAAACTATGTAATCCATCAAGAATGAGCATATATTTAACAAAATATGAATCACCAAATAGTACTTAAAAAGTCAAAGTAATACCGTTTAGTATTAGGCAATATTATACACTATCAAAATTGCTCTTGGAGTTGAAGAAAGTGCACAATAGCACTTTTGAATTATTTAACAGTAATTAATTAATATATCTGAACTGTGAGGACTAAATCGGCAAATATGTTCAAACTTGCAGGAAATTCAACGCGCCTCGTCATAACGACGCCAAACGGTGGCAAGAGATAACGGCTAATTCATCAGTCACGGATATGGCGGAGGGTCATTTCTTACTCATAGCTCCCGTAAGTGTTAGTATACTTTCTTTCTTTATTTCTTTTCCAAATTTGTGCTTTAATTCATACACATTGTACGCATATCAAATGTGTTGAATTCTTTTCATAAATTGTTTTTTTTTTTTGTTATATATATTTTTATATTTGAGTTAATTTAACCTTATGGGAGTATGACATGGAGGTGCTCATATTATACTTAATATATAATTCACCATAATGCAGCTGGAAATTAATGGTGCTAGCTGGTTCAGAAAGGAATCATTCAATTTATTTAATTTTCATCAAATATTATGGGTCAACGTATGTTGAAAATAATTTTATTATGTATTTTTTTTTCTTTTTTTGTCAGACATGCTTTATTTATTTATTTGTAGTGTATATTATAAGCCTGCATTTTTCTGAATAAATTAATATTATGATTTGGGAATACAAGTTGAATAATAATATTAAAGGTGTTAGGTGTATATGACTATGAGTGTTGAAGAACATGAAAAGGAAATTAATTTCAGACATTGTTTATTTGTTGGTGATTACTAAAAGACTTGCAGTTTCAATTTTATGATTAATAAATAGTCAACTTGTGTTTAAGCAACTTCCATTGGTTAAATTTCATCTCTTCCCAAAGTCAAACTTGTTCATTCTCAGTAATCTTGATTCATTCACACCAAACAGTGAAAGAAAAAAAAGCATAGAAAAAAAAAAGAGAGAATGAAAGATATGTGTAAGAAAATGAACAAGCATGTGTTTGATGGCGAAAATATCGTAGGGATGAAAGACGTGTATGAGAACTTCACTTTGATCTTTAAGGCCACCATTTCTCAATACGAAGATTTGTTGAGTAAGGCTTACATATGGGGTGACCATAAATTCCATAAGTTGACAAAGGAGCTTGGATTCTTGATTACATTTTCCAGGTGCATGCTGAAGCGGTGCGTGGAGGAGAGTACTACCGGGCCGGTTATTAATACAGGCTTGATTGATATCTTGGCAGATGTCGAGTCTCACTTTGTGGATCTCCTTGAGTGCTGTTCAAGGTTACTATCAAAAAGGAGATTAAGTTATTCCGAAGGGATCGAGGTTCTCAGCATGGGGAGTTTTGAGCATATGTTGCCAAGAGTTTCAAATGCCTTTGTTGATGTTTTTAGTGCCAATTCTTCACTTTCATCAACTGGCCTCATACACAACGGCGAATCCATGGTCGAGTTTCTGGATGAACTTCTCAAGAATCTGAATCAATGTGATGGGAAAGATAAAAATATCAAGAATTGCATTAAGATACTAGTTTTCTTGAGAAACTACCTTCAGGTGACCAAAGAATATTGGATGGGCGGCGAAGGTTCGAAAGAGTTCTTGATTTGTGTTGAAGTTGTAGCTGAAATTGCGGCGTGTTATTCATTCGTCAAAAAATATGGTGAGTTTTCTTCACCGGAGCAGTATGTCCTGATCAAAAACCATGTCGAGTCGGAGATGGGTATTGCAGCTCTTAAAGCCTTGGGATTAATCAAATTACAAGACTCTACTGATTGTTTTCCTCCTTTGACCGATGGAATTCTGAAAGGCTATGTGGATTGTGTTCAAAAAATTCTTAGGAAACTGATAAATGATGACGAGGCAACAGAAACGATTACTCTTGGGATATCGGATTTGCTCCAACAGGCTCATCTCCTTAAAGATCATATCACGGACATTGTCTTGTTCGGATATGGAAAGAAAGAGAGAGAGATGAAAGGTCATTCTACCGAGCTTGACAAAAGGTGTACAAAAATGCTCAAGCATGTATTCGATGGTGAAAAGACCGATCTGAGCCAAGAGATGATGAAAGATGTGTACGAAAACTTCATGTTGGTCTTTAAGACCACCATTTCTCAACACGAGAAATTTGAAAGCCAGGCTTACTCAGACCTTCGCCCTGAATTTAGCCAATTGAGAAAGGAGCTTGGATTCTTGATTACATTTACCAGGTGCATGTTGAAGCGGAGCATGGAGGAGGGTGCAGGGGTGATAAATAGAAGTTTGATTGATATCTTGACAGATGTCGAATCACACTTTGTGGATCTCCTCGAGCATTGTTCAATATTACTATCAAGGGGGCGTATATCAATCACGGAAGACAAGGCGACTCTTAGCATGGGAAGATTTGAGCATATGGTGTCAAGAGTTTCAGATGCGTACCTTGCTGTATTTGGTACTGATTCTTTACCCTCATCAACGGGCTTCATGCACAACAGCGAATCTATGGTAGAGTTTTTGGATCAACTTCTGCAGAATCTGAACCAATGTGATATGGAAGATAAAATTATAACAACTTATGTTGAGAAACTAGAGTTCTTGAGAAACTACCTTCAGTTCACAAGAGAATATTGTACGAGTGGTGAAACTTTGAAAGAGTACTTGATTTGTCTTGAAGCTGTTGCTGAAAGTGCAGCATGCTATTCCTTTCTCAAGAAGTATGTAAAATTCTCATCATCGGAGGACTATTTGCAGTTCAAGGACTATTTGCAGTTCAAAGACCGTGTGGAGTCAAAAATGGGTATTGCAGTATTGAAATTACTAGGTTCTACCGATAATCTTCCTCCTTTGACTGATAACCATCTCAAAGTCTACGTGGATTTTGTCCAAGAAATTCTAACAAAGTTGAGAAATGATTATGAGACGTTCAATCTTATGACGTTGCAAGAGAAGAATCAGTTCGATGATCTTCACAAAATGAATTTCCAATTTCTGGTGTGTTTGTTTCTCAATTACCCACTAGAGGAACTCACAGACATGAGACGACAGTTCCAAATATTGGTGGGAAATGTAGGATCTCTGGTCTTATTGTCTTTCAATGGAAACACTATGGCAATAGGAACGACTACTCTTGGGATATCTGACATGCTCCAACAGGCTTATCTCCTTAAAGATCGTATCATGGACGTCATCTTGTTCGCAGATACAACGAGGGAGAGAGAGATGAAAGGTCGTTCTTTGGAGCTTGAAAAAGTATGTAAGAAGATGCACAAGCATGTATTTGATGGCAAAAATATGGATCTGCTCCAAGTGATGATGAAAGATGTGTACGAGAACTTCACTTTGATCTACAAGGCGACCGTTTCTCAGTTCAAAAGAATTGAAAGCCAGGTTTCAAGGGACATTTCTTATGAATTTCTTGCATTAAGAAAGGACCTTGGATTCTTGCTTACATTTTCCAGGTGCATGGTGAAGCGGTGTGTTGAGGAGGTTACATGGGTGATAAATAGAAGTCTGATTGATATCTTGACAGATATTGAATCACACTTTGTGTATCTACTCGGGCATTGTTCAAGATTACTATCAAGAGGGGGTATAAATGGATCAAAAGCTAAGGAGATTCTTACTGTGAGAAGTTTTGAGCATATAGTGTCAAGAGTTTCTAATGCGTTCCTTGATGTTTTCTGTGTTGATTCTTCACCATCATCAATGTGCTTCATGCATAGCGACGAATTGATGGTAGAATTTTTGGATCAACTACTGGAGGATCTCAATCAATGTGACATGGAAGATAAATTTATAAAAGCTTCCGTTCAGAAACTAGAGTTCTTGAGAAACTACCTTCGGTTCACAAAAGAATATCGTATGAGCGATGAAGGTTTGAAAGAGATATTGACTTGTGTGGAAGTTGTTGCAGAAAGCACGGCATGTTTTTCTGTTCTCAAAAGATATGGCAAATTCTCTTTCCCAGAGCAGTATTTGCAGATAAAAAACCGTGTAGAGTCCGAATTGGGTATTGCAGTTCTTAAAGCCTTGGTATTAATGAAATTACAAAATTCGACTCATCATCTTCCTCTTTTGACTCATGGGCTTCTGAAAGGCTATATGTACTGTGTCCAAGAAATCATTGAAAAGTTGATAACTGATGATGAGGTAATTGATCGAATTACGCCACAAGTGAAGGATCAATTTGAAGATCTTTTCAAGGACCTTGAATTTCTGATGGGTTTGATTCACAGTCACTCCGTTGAGCTTGAGAAACTCAGAGATATTCGAACACAATACCAAACTTTAGTGGAGGATGCAGGATCTTTCCTATTCTCGTTTCTCAACGAAGAAATGAGGGTAAATGTGGCTGCTCAAACGAGCATTCTTGAGATATCGCAAGGCTTTCTTGAAAAGGCTCGTCTCCTCAGTGAACGTATCAACCACATCTGCTGGCTCATAACTTTTGGCAGAATAGGGCAAAATTCCTCCCAAATTGATCAACTTGGTTTCTTGAGTATTCTTATTGATAACTTGAGGGAGTTGAAGGATTTTACAAGCAAATTGAAGGATGGTGAGTTCCAAGCTATTCTCGAGGACTTAGTTCTGTTGAGATCATTTCTACAGAATACACACGGCAGTAACAGCACCGCAAATGATGATGAATCAAAAGAATTTTTGAACCGTATCAGGTGTGCAGCTTCTGAAGCAGAACATTTTATCAACTCATATGTTGCTGAAGACATTCCTGACTGCTGCAGATTATTTTGGTTTTCTGAGTTTAAACAACAGATGAAGCTAATTAAATCAACTTTTGTAATTGTCAGTGAGAAAAAACCAGCTAGTGTTATGAACAATACCGAGATTGTTGCCAGCAGCAAGAATCCCGTACAATCAGTCCCAACAAATGATGTGGTAGTTGGATTTGAGGATGAGATGGAAATACTAAAGGAACGACTAGTCAGTGACTCAGAGAAGCTAGATGTTATCTCGATCATCGGAATGGCTGGATTAGGTAAAACAACTTTTGCAAAGAAACTTTATGAGGATCCTTCAATTATTGATCATTTTGAACTGCGCGGATGGTGCTGTGTCTCCCAAGAATACCACACGAAAGAATTGTTGTTGACGATTTTAGGTTGTATAACTAGACTCACTGATGATGCCTATAGAAGGAGTGAGGGCGATTTATCTAAAATGCTTCACCAACACCTAACAGGGAATAGGTACCTCATTGTCATGGACGACATGTGGGGAATGGATGCTTTGAAGTACCTCAAACGTTTCTTTCCAGATAATAGAAATGGAAGCCGGATCATGTTGACTAGTCGGAACAAGTTAGAAGATTATAGCAATCCTCTTGAACTCCCCCTTCTAACTGATGAGGAGAGTTGGAATTTATTAAAACAAAAGATCTATCAGAATGAAGAATGCCCTCTTCAATTGCGCCAAGTTGGGGAGAAAATCGCGGAAAAATGCAGAGGATTACCGCTTGCAATCGTCGTGGTTGCTGGAATTCTTGCCAAATCCGAAAGGAAACGCGAATTCTGGGAGAAAGTTGCTGAAAATTTGAGTTTGTATATATCTGGTGATACTACGCAAGCTCATGTGATGGCAGTGTTAGAACTAAGCTACAAGCTCTTACCAGATAACTTAAAACCGTTGTTTCTTTATCTTGGAGCATTCCCCGAGGATACAGAAATCCCGGCAAACAAGCTGGCGTGGTTGTGGATAGCGGAAGGATTTGTGCAAAAGACTGATCAGCTTACAATCAGCTTAGAAGTTCAAGCTGAACTAAATCTAATGGATCTGATTGATAGAAGCCTTGTAATGATTGCTGAAAGAACGTCCGACGGAAGGGTGAAATCATGTCGTGTCCATGATTTGTTGCGTGATATGAGCTTGGCGAAAGCTGAACAAGAAAACTTTATGCGGATGATAAAGTCCCAAGATGAGTCACGTAATCATATAACCTATGAGCGAAGACTAAGCACTTCTCTAATGAGAGGGACCTCTCTTTATCTAAGGCACGAAAGGACACATTTCCCTACATGTAGAGGTCTTTCTAAGCGTTCAATTGCTCCTCCTCTAAGCTCATTTTTGTTCTTTAACATGAACAAAACTATTCCCTTGTCGGATGAGGATATAGTATCGATTTTCCGCGACTTTAGATTGTTGAGGATCTTGCATTCTGAAAGCATCACTATCGATGAAAATATATACAGAGATCATGTTGTAAAGCTGGTTCATTTGAGGTACATTTCGATTCGGACAGATTGGAACTCAATCCCATCATCGATATCCAAACTATTGAACTTGCAGACTTTGGTTATCAAAGGATTTGGAGGTCAAATTGCAGTGCCAGAGGAGATCTGGGAATTGGTGAAATTAAGGCACCTGCATATAAAATATCGTGCTAATTTCAATGGCGCACTACTTGATGAAAGCTGTTCCAAGTTGGAGAATTTACAAACACTTTCGACACCGATAGTTTTCTGTGGCAAAGAGAACGAGTTGATTGCAAGAGTACCCAATCTTCGGAAATTTGGATTTATATCTGTTGAAGCAAAGAATTCCAGCTACCAGTTACCTCAGTTGGAATCTCTTAATCAACTTGAATCACTTAAAATTTTATGCGACAGTAGAATGCGAGTGTCATCAGGCCAATTTGGTTTTCCGTCAAGCTTGAAGAAGCTAACTCTGTCGAAATTCAGGCTACGGTGGAGCGAAATCTCAAGCTTTGGACAGAAACTACCAAACCTCGAGGTTCTCAAGCTACACGATCAAACTTTTCCAGATGCATTATGGGACATGGAAGATGTCGTGTTCTCTAAACTCAAGTTGCTGAAACTAGAATCTATCAACTTAAAAGAATGGATTGTTTCTCCCGATAATTTTCCGCGGCTTCAGAATCTGGTTTTCCAAAGTTGCTATATTCTTGAGGAGATTCCTTACAGCGTTGGAGAGTTTTATTCTTTGGAGAAGCTCGAGGTTATTTGGTGCAGCGTTTCTGCTGCAAACTCAGCTAAGCAAATTCAGGAAGATCAAAAGGATATGGGAAATGAACTTCTCAAGGTTCAAATCAACATGTACTCTTAATCTTGAAAGAACAGGTGGAAGTAAGTCATCTTGATATGTAAGTTTGTTTCTATTTTTTTTTTCTTTTATTAAACTACCATCGATATGTTAGTTACCTGCATTTAAGTTTTTCGAGGAATTGATGGCCACAGATTCATGTTGATTGTTGGTTTGTTACAAACTTGGCTTCTTAGCAAAAATTCTTTTGTTCGCTAATGCTCCTACTAGCATTATTCAGATCTTGAAGATCACGTTGAAGGCTTCTTTTCTTAGTGGAAATTGTATATGACAGCTCTGTTGAAATATTTAGATCTTCTGGCGGCTCCTTCTATTAAAAGATCATATACTTCTCATGATTTAGATTGAGTTATTTGGGTTTATTGTTATTTCTTTCTGGTTCAGCATTCCTATAGTTGTTTGTGTACTCTGTGACTGCCCAACTCGTTGTTAATGTTGTTGTGTACTCTACTACTTTGTTTTGTCATATCTGTGAATCAGTGCAGTTTGTGTTTGGATCCTAAAGTTGAAACTCTAAAGGTAGATATGATTGTGTTCTTATATTTTTATGCTATAATTACCGAAGCTTATGAAAAATAGAGCTGCCTTAGATTAATCGTCTATGGGATGAGTTTTCACGAACAAACAATCTAACTCTGATCAGTTACTGTGTGTTACTAGTTGATTGGTTTTGTCCTGTTATTGTGTCACTGGCCAATTCATCGTAATAGAATCAGTAAGCATTGTAATAACCATCATTTTCATTAGTTCTTTTGCTTTTCATTAGTCACCTGATGTCAAGGATATGAATATGGTGGATATAGTAGGTAAGGCACTAAAAGAAGTCACGTGATTTTAGGTGTATTTCTCCTATTTATGTGTGATCCTTCCTGTCAATGAAGAACAATTTATTTCCCTCTCTTAACGTTGACACCTAGATGTCTATATATGTGTCTTTTTTTTCTTTCCATTTTACTTATGAACCCTATTTGCAGGTGTAACACATGTGAATCAAACCATGTACAGGGTAGCCAGAATTTGAAAACGACCTTGATTTTCAACGTCACGATCGTCTCTCCACCTGAATTTATAATCTCCCCTACTGCCAGTGGTAACAATGCGAAACTCGATTATGTTTGTTTTCTCGGCCTCAATAGCCAACTCGATACTCTCTAAATATTCAATCGGATCAAATATGAGTGATAGCACTATTCCAGCAGTCTAGCGCCAACTTTGGATATTGACATACTGCTACTTATCGAATGGGATGTGACTAATACAAAGTGGTTTGGATTATCACGAGCATGTCCGTTGTGGCGCACAGGATCTTTTCTGAACCATCTGAAAGTTTGAAGTTCAGTGGACATGTTTGTGGAGAAGCATTGATCCAGGTAATATTGATTAGTTGTATTTTGGGCTTAATTAAGTTTCATTCTTCAAGTCTTTATTTATTATCCCAGATTCGAATTTGATTAAATAAAGGACGTACGTTACTCTTGTAAGAGATATGGTTACTGTGGACATATAAGTTTGTTTAAATTTGCTTGTTTGCATTTATCCAGACAAGTTTTGTTTCATCCACTTACTGTGTTTGTTGTCTTGTAGAGATGTGTATACCTTGTTCTATCCGATGGTCTTATTTTCTTATTCAAGTAGGATGAAAACTTTGTTTTCGTTGGAAGTGACAATATTACGTCTCAGGATGTCTATATTTTTGTGTTTTAAATATATTTTGATCTTCAATTAACAGGTGAGACATACGAGTCCAATCACCGCACTGTTGGCGCATTTTGTTACGTGAATCTTCCCCTTCTGTGTCTCCCGATAATTTTCCGTTCCTTACGAAACTGGTTTCCAAAGTTGTAAGAAGCTTGAGAAGATCCCTTCTAGCGTTGGAGAGTTTTATTCTTTGGAGAAGCTCGATGTTCTCTGGTGCAGCGTTTCTGCTGCAAATTCAGGACGATGAAAAGGATGTGGGAAATGAACTTCTCAAGGTTCAAATCTACATGTCCTCTTGATCTTGAAAGAACAGATGGAAGTAAGACATCCTGATATGTAAGTTTGATTCTATTTTTTTTTCCTGATCAAACTACCATTGATATGTTAGTTGCTCGCATTTTGGTTTTGCCAGGAATTGATTACCAGAGGTTCATCTTGATTATTAGTTTGTTATAAAAGTGCCTTCTTAACAAAAGTTCTTTAGAATGCTAATGCTCCCACTAGCATTATTCAGATCGTGACCATGACGCCGTAGGCTTCTTTTTTTAGCGGAAATTGTATATGAGAGATCTATTGAATATTTCTCCATTCTGTTGGCTCCCTCTATTAGAAGATTATACACTTCTCATGATTTCGATTGAGTTATTTGGGTTTATTGTTATTTCTTTCTGGTGCAGCATTCTTAAAGTTGTTTGTGTACCCTGTTACTGCCCAACTCATTATTAATATTGTTGTGTACTCTACCACTTTGTTTTGTCATATCTGTGAATCAGAGTACTTTGTGTTTGGATTCTTGATGTTCGAATTCAAATTGTAGATATGATTGGTTTCTTATATTGTTGTGTCAAAATTACTGAAGCTTATGAAAAAACAGAGATGCCTAATATTAATCGCCTATAGTATGAATTTTCACGGACAAACTGTCTGATTCTGATCGTAAATTAGAAAACGGTTACTGTGTGTTACTCGATGATCTGGTTTTTCCTGTTATTGTGTCACTGACAAATTAATCGTTATAGAGTCAGTGAATATTGTAATAACCACCATTTTCATTAGGTTTTTTTCTTTTCATTTGTCACGTGGATATTTAAATATGTTGCTTATGTGTGTCTTTTTTTCCCTTTACTTATGAAACCTCTGGCCTAATTTCTTGTGTAACACGTGTGAATGAAGCCATGTACAGGGTAGTCAAAATCACAAGCTCAATCTTCAAAGTCAAGATCTTCGGGCCACCTGAATTCGTAATCTCCCCTAGTGCCAGTGTAACGATGTAAAGCTCATTTGTTGTTTGCTTGTTTACTTGGCCTTAATAGCCAATTCGATCCTCTATAAGTATGCAATTGAATCAAATATGAGTGATACCGCTATTTCAGTAGCTTAGCGCCAACTTAGGAAATACAGATATTGCTACTTATGGAACGGGAATGGTGTGAGCACTAATACAAAGTGGTTCGGATTTTCCACAAGCTTGTCGTTTGTGGTGAACCAGGATCTCTTCTGAACGACTTGAAGTTCTAAGTTCAGTGTACATGCTTGGAAATGTTCGTGGAGAAGCATTGATCCAGGTAATATTGAATAGTAGTATCTTGGGCTTAATTCATTGTTATTCTTCAAGTCTTTATTTAATATTCCAGATTCGAAGTTGATTACTCAAAATGATGTTACTCTTTTAAGAGCTATGGTTATTGTGGAAATGTAAGTTTGTTTAAATTTGCCTGTTTGCATTTATCCAGACAGATTTCGTTCATTCACTTAGCATTTTATTATCTTGTAAAGATTTGTATGCCTTGTTCTATCCTATGGACTGGTCGTATTTTGTTATTCAAGTTGGACGAAAACATTGTTTTTAAGAATGTGATGATATGAGATATCTATATTATTGTGTTTTCATTATATTTTGATCTTTAATATACAGGTGAGACGTATGAAGACAATCTGCACTCTGTTGGCGCATTTCTGAGCAGGAATTTTGCTGGTTTTCTGTGGATTTAAGTGGCTTCCCTTTAATTTCATGTTTTGATCTTGAAAGGGATTGTTTCAGCCTTTTTTTTGCTGCCTACATTTCCAGACTATTTCCCGCCTGGTGCACGTCTCGTGGCTGTGGGAGATTGCTTGTGGTTTTAATGAGACGCTGATAGTCTGGTTTAATTTTGTGGGCTAAAATTTGTTCTGTTACTGCAACAAGACTGAAGCTTCTCACGCGTGGAGCTGAATTTTGTTTGAACGGAATGAATAAGGTCGGATCGTGGCATTGCATCACAGCTCAAGCTTTATTTCACACAAAAATATTGGAATGGTGAGTGTAATTTGTTCTGATCAATTGGTGCAAAAGCCTGGTTTCATTGCATTTCCAGTTTATCATATTGTAATGACTTTTTATAGTTGTTATGCTGACTTTGTTGTAGTCTCAGTATCTAAATGAATTGAAAAACGTAAAGAGTATCTACTCATAAGAATTTTGTACAAGTCCTGAGGAAAAGTCTCAAACTTTAAGCTGAAGATAAGTGAATAATTGATTAAATCTAATATAATTTGGACCAAAGAGCATCAAATGTCAGATTAAATATGAACTTAGTCAACTCTGTAGAATAAATCAGAAAAACAGGAGCCTCCTTTCTTTGACCAAAGAAATAAGAACACACATGCATGGAAACTTCCAAAGAAATAAGAAAAGACATGGAAACTTCTACTAATCTACAACCACTCCGTACAGATAAAAAGGGACTAGTTCAAGTCTTTCAAAAACAAAAAACACAGCAGAACAAGTCTTCAAGCTCCAAACTTCTTTCATATAGCCAGAATTATTAATTTATTACACACACACTACTTTCAAACAAATCCTAAAATGGAAGAGGGGTTCCACACAAATCTACCAACAGAAATCATCATCAATATTCTCTCACGACTTCCCATTCGAACCATTATAAGTTGCAAATGCGTTTGCAAGTCGTGGTTAGAGCTTGTCGAGACTCCTGAATTTGCCGACTTCCATCTTTCCATATCCTCCCCCGGATTAATTGTTTACCGGGACGAAGGGGACTTGGATGCATTCAAAATATACGGATTTAAAGACGAGCTTGAGCTCGAACAACACGAGTTTCACTATGCTCCAATAGTGGAATTCGAGCGCGGGGCTTTCATTGCTCCCAATGATGGTGCATCTGTAGGTATGGAGGGCTCGGCTAATGGATTGCTTTTCTTGCGTGATATAGGCACGCGACCTAACCCTCTTTACGTATGCAATCCAATTACGCGGGAGTTTATCAACATTCCAAATCCAGAAGGGCTTTTTTACTTTCCTAGTGTAGTCACGTACGGGTTTGGAGTAAGCAACACGACTTATCAATACAAGGTGGTAAGGGTTTTCCACGAACGTGAACGAGATCCACAGTCAGGCTTAACTCTGAGCATTCCAATGTCGAACTGTCGTGTTTACACTGTTGGAACAGGGTCGTGGCGGAGCGTTACACCAGATTCGTCCCATTTATATAGTTGTCGTTCAAATGGTGCATTGCTGAATGGTAATCTTCATTGGTTGGTGTCAGATTTAAATGGATCCCTCTCAATTTCGTGTTTCGATCTTGAAACAGAACAGTTCAAGGTCTTTTCTCCTCCCTCTTGTGTTCCAGAAAGGAAATCGTTCTTAGGCGACGTGGCAGTTATTGAGGGTCGCCTATGCATATGTGATAATACCTCGGAGACCAAAATTGTTATATGGGCCATGAAGGAATACGGGGTTAAGGAATCTTGGACGAAAGAGTTTGTCATCAGCAAACTCCCTGATCGTGCTGGTAAATCTTACGAGGTCGTGTATCCGATCAAAGTTTTTAGAGATGGAGACATCTTAATGTGGTGGGCGGACTTTCACCTTTTCTATTACTCCTATAAGACTAAAACTACTCTCGATGTCGATATCTTGGATCTGCAAGGGTGTGCTCGTCTCGAGGCAAGACTTCACGTCTCGAGCTGTCTTTCGCTCAAAAGTTTTGAAATGGAGAATGTAGCCAAGTTCTGAGTCCCTGTGGCGACATTGCGTAAAATTGGAACAATAGAGAGAAGAATATCTTGATCTTACGCTATCGCAAGGATGACATGTGTAAAATCGAGCAATGGTAGCCATGTTCGTTTTTTATGTTTGACTAGTTAAGCTTCTTCCTTGAAAATTTATGTCATTTGCTTAACTGATTTTTGTACTCTGTAATTTCTCAATGTATAATTAATCTTTATAATCTTTTTGACGATTGCTTCACTTTATTTCTTACGATCAATGATTTTAAAGATTTGTAATCAACAAACTAACGTATTGGCCAAGTTCTTATGAGGAGACATTAGGACCTTATTAGGCCAAAGTCCAAACTAAACGCCCAGCACACAAGCTAATATACAAAAATATAGATATATGTATATATATCTCATTGATTTGTTCTTAAATCTGATAACTCACAAATGTGGCATTTCGTTCTATTTTCAAACTTTTGCGAATTTATCGAAGGATAAGTAAGTGGAATTGGTACACAGAATTCACATTCGCATTTATACATTCACGTGTTATGAGGTACCATGAAACTCCAAAATTCACACGCGTTCGTATTGTGTCGTTGCTCGGTAGCTTTGTTCGTGAAGTTGCATTTAGATCAGAAGAATCTTAAGCTTGTTCATCTTATCATTTTCGTGTTGCTATTTTGAATAATCGAGAATTATGAAACCGCGGAACGATGCATTGGTAGAGAGAGATGGAGGGAGCTTTGATGCAATATTTTTCCATGAAATGGATCAGCAATTTTTGACAAATCTACCAACAGAAATCATCACTGATATTCTCTCGAGACTTCCTATTTGAACTATTATGAGTTGCAAATTTGTTTGCTAGTCCTGGTTAGAACTTGTCGAGACTCTTGAATTTATCAAGCTCCATATTTAAAAATTTGTCCACTGCTTAGTTATCAATGATTTCTACTCCGAGTTTTCAAAATATTAGGATTTGGAGATGGACCGGAGCTCGAGCAACACGAGCTTCACTATGTTGCAGTTGCAAAGTTTGTCAGAATCATGTAACTGATAAGAAAAGAATGCCATTGATAGAACTTTAAGAATGAAGATTATGTGTAATAATTCGAATTTTCGAACAATGTTTCGGGTTTCAATGTTGTGATGATGTTGGCACAACATCCATCCAACATTTATATCCGAACATCTTACACTTTCAATATGTATATACAAAAGGTAATGATGGGCATAATACTATAAAAACATTCCACTTGTTCCTTAAGATTCTTCCAGCTTTGTTCTTCTTTCTTCTCCTAAGTTAGTGGCACCCTATTGCAGATCTTGGCATCCATGTGATCTTCTTTATTGGCTACTTTATTTTACACTTTATCAGCTCACTTTCTGCCATTGTCTGCCAGTTGTCTTCTGCAATGTTGCAGACTTCCATTTGCTTCATTCTTGTAATGTAGCTTCATGTAATGCCTTCTGATCTTTATTGTTTCTTTCATACTCCCCCTCAAGATGAGAATATATGTTATATATTCCCATCTTGTCCAGCAGCTCATGAAATCTCTTCATTCCCAATGCCTTAGTAAATATGTCTGCCAGTTGAGTTCCTGTTGATACATGAATCAACTTTATTATTCCTTGTTGTAACCTCTCTCTCACTACATGGCAATCTATTTCTATATGCTTTGTTCTCTCATGATAAACAGGATTGTTAGCTATATGAATAGCTGCCTGATTATCACAGAAAAGAAGCATATGATTACTGTGATCATATCCAAGGTCTGCCATTAAATTTTTCATCCATACTAACTCACACACAGTTGTGGCCATGGCTCTATACTCAGCTTCTGCTGAGGATCTTGACACTGTTGCCTGTTTCTTGGACTTCCATGACACTAAGGCTTCCCCAATGAATACACAATATCCAGTTATTGACTTCCTGCTATCAATACAAGCTCCCCAATCTGCATCACAGTATGCTTTGATTGTTAGATTGTTGTTGCTTGGAAACAGCAGTCCTTGTGCTGGTGCTCTCTTGAGATACTTCACAATTCTTAATTCTCCCTTCATGTGTTCTTCTTTGGGATTACTCATAAACTGGCTCAAGGTCTGGACTGCATAAGATATATCAGGCCTTGTTACTCCTAAATAAAGAAGCCTACCAATCAATCTTCTAAAAGCTGTAGGATCCTTCATGTGTTCTCCTTCTTGTGTGAATTTGATATCTTGCTCTTGTGGAAAACCAGCTGGTTTGGTTCCTATGAGTCCACTGTCATGTATGATCTCCAAAGCATATTGTCTTTGACATAGGTATATTCCTTTATTACTTCTTGCAACTTCAATCCCCAAGAAGAATTTTAAAGGACCTAAGTCTTTTAGCTTGAACTGTTGATTTAAGAACAATTTCAGAGAGCTAATTTCTTGATCATTGTTTCCTCCAATAATTATGTCATCAACATATATCAGAATGACAGTAGTGCCTGACTTTGAATGCTTTGTGAAGAGAGAGTGATCACATGAAGATTGTTTAAAACCTTGAGTGAGAATGACAGATGTTAACTTTTGATTCCACTGTCGAGATGCCTGTTTGAGTCCATATAAAGACTTGTGCAGCTTGCAGACTGTGTTCTCCCCCTCAGTAGCAAGACCGGGAGGTGGTGTCATGTATACCTCTTCTTGGAGATCACCATATAGAAAGGCATTGTTGACATCCAACTGGGACAATGACCATTGATTGGATGCTGCATAAGCAAGAAGACATCTGATAGTGGTCATTTTTGCTACTGGAGAAAAGGTCTCAAAGTAATCCAAACCTTCTTGTTGATTGTAACCTTTTGCAACCAAACGAGCCTTGTATCTCTCAACATCACCTGTACAAGTAAACTTAACTTTGTACACCCATCTACATCCTATAGGCTTAATACCAGGAGGTAAAGGTTGCAAAGTCCAGGTTTTGTTGTCTTGAAGAGCCTGTAATTCAGTTTTCATGGCTTCTTTCCAAACAGGATTAGTAATGGCATGATCAAAACATGTAGGCTCAGGATTAGAGGCAGTTGACAAGACATATGAGAGATAAGCAGGAGATAAGGCAGCAAAAGAGAAATCAGTGAGACTGTCAATACCTGTCATCTGAACTTTAGAACCAGGAGAATGATGAGATGCAGTGGCTTGAGCTATCCTGTATTGGTAATCCTGAAGATGAATAGGAGTTCTTTTCGGTCGAACAGACCTTCTAAGAATAGGACTAGTTGGTACACCGATGGGAAGTGAAGAGGGAAGGTCCTCATCAGAATGTTGAGGTGAAGCAGGAGGATGAGGATTTGTACTGTCATCTGGGAGTGGGACAGAAGATGATGAAGGAGCTATTTGTGGGGATAAAGATGTGTCAGTGGTGATGTGAGGAATGGGAGTAGAGACAACAAATTCATCCATGTCAAAATTGTCAGTGTTATCAACAATAGGGAACATAGAATCATGTTCTGAATTTTTGCTGTAAGGAAAAGAATCTTCATAGAATACAACATCTCTTGATGTAAAAACATGCTTTGTGTAGAGATCATACAGTGTGTATCCCTTAATATTGGCTGGATAGCCTATGAATATGCATTTAGAGGCTCTGGGATGAAATTTATTGTGAGGTTTGGGAAGTTTTGTTGCATAACACAGGCAACCATAGGCCTTTAAGTGGGAGTAATTTGGAGCTTTGGAATACAGTAAGTGAAAAGGAGTAAGATTATGCAGCAAAGGTGTTGGTGTTCTGTTAATTAAGTAAGCAGCAGTGGTAACACAATGTCCCCAGAATTTGTAGGACAATTTTGCTTGTAATCTTAAGGATCTTGCCACATTAAGGAGATGTCTATGTTTTCTTTCAACAACTGAGTTTTGTTGAGGTGTATAGACACAAGATTTCTGGTGAATGATACCCTTGTCAGCATAATATTCTGGCATGTCAAACTCCAATCCTTGATCAGACCTTATGATTTTTAAAGAAGTGTTAAACTGATTGGTGATCAACTGTATGAAATTTTTGAGAAGTGTTCTGGCTTGTCCTTTGTTATGCAATAGGAACACCCAAGTGAATCTACTGTGGTCATCAACAATTGTAAGAAAGTAATTTGAGCCATTAAGAGATTGTACACTGCATGGTCCCCATATGTCAACATGAATCAAATCAAAGCATGCATTGGCTCTATGAGAATTAATAACAAAGGGAGTTCTGTGTTGTTTTGCCAAATGACATGTGTCACATGCCACATTTTCAAACTTCTTAGGAAATTGAATTTCTTTAGAATCTATTAAAGACAGTAAATCAATAGAAGGATGGCCTAATCTGAGATGCCATAGCATGGAAGGATTGATCACAGATGAAACCAAAACAGAAGCTTGTGAATCTTCGTTCATGGACATCCAATACAGGTTCTGCTCTTCCTTAGCAATCCCAATCACCTCCTTGGTGCTGAGGTCCTGGATAAAACAGATATTGGATTGAAAAGTGAGGAAGCTGTTGGAATCAGATATCAATTTTCTAACTGATATCAGATTGAAATGAAAATCAGGAACACATAGAACATTGCTCAAAGTTATCTTTTCATTTATCTTTACTGATCCCATATGAGATGCAATGACATTAGTTCCATTTGGTAATTGGACCTGACTGTCTTGCAGAACATATTTATGAGTGAGGAGATGAGGTGAGCATACTACATGATTAGTAGCCCCAGAGTCTAATATCCATATAGATCTTAGCTTGCTGTATTTATTTGAAAGAACATAATTGAAAAGAATTGAGCTGGAAACAAAATATCTACCTGAGTTTTCACTAAGATGAGAAGTAGTGGATTTTGAAACCTGATTGATCATACCATCACCATTACCAGTTTGAAGTAAGTTGCAGAGGTACTGAAATTGTTCTTGTGAGATTTGAGCATTCTTGCTTGCCTCTTGATCAACAGCATGTGTGGTCTGATTTACATGCATTCTGGGGTTGGAAATATTAGGTTTAAATTTTGAGTACCTGTGACCAGGAGGATAACCATAGATCTCAAAACAAGAGTCAATTGTATGGTTGTTCTTTCCACACTTAGCACAGATAGGTTTCTGTTTTCCTGCTCCTTGTTTGTTCCAAGGCTTGTATCCTTGTTTCTGTGGATAGCTTTGTATAGCAGCAGCCTTTGGAGCTCCATATAACCCTTGTTGTCCCTGTGTAAATCTATTTATATTCATAGCAGCCATATCAGTGTTCATAGATTTATTTGACAACTCAAAATTTGCCTCCTCTTGTAGAACCAAGTTGAAAACATCATCTAACTCAGGCATAGGGTCTCTGAGCAGTGCTTGGTTTCTAACTTGTCCAAAAGGCTCATCTAACCCCATAAGGAATTGCATGATCTTCTTACTTTCTGACTTCTTTCTCATTCCAATCAGCACACCACATTCAGAATTTGCACAGATCAAATGTTCATCATAATTGCTTATTTCATCCCATATGGCTTTGAGATTAGCAAAATAAAGACCGACAGCTTTACCTTCATGTTCGGTGTTGATGAGTTGTTGTTCCAGCATGTAGATCATGTTGTTGCTTGTTTTTGCAAATTTGCGCTTGATATCATTCCACACTTTGAAAGCTGAGTCTCCAAAGAGTGTGAAGTCTGAAAGATCAGATGAAAGGGATGCTGTAATCCATCCAAGGACAGTGTAATTGCATCTGATCCATTTTCCATATGATGGATCTGTGATTGGTGGTTCTGGGATGGTTCCATTGATGAATCCCAACTTGTTTTTGGTTAACAAGGCTACATACATAGCTCTGCTCCACTTATGGTAATTTTGTGTTGTCAATTTTTGACTAACCAGACAATGAGATGGATTCTCACCATGATGCAGGTAGAGAGGATCATATGGATCCTCATGGTGACTATTGTTATGATAAGATGTGTTTGTTCTTTGTGAGTCTCCTGATTGTGTTTGTTCTGACACAACATGAGCTAATGTATTTTCAGACATGATAATAGATAGAAAAGAGAATGAAAAGAAAAAGGGGTGAGGAGTAATGAAATCAAATGATTTCAGAAGCTTTACTGCTGCGGAATTGCAGTACAATTTTGCTCTGATACCATGTCAGAATCATGTAACTGATAAGAAAAGAATGTCATTGATAGAACTTTAAGAATGAAGATTATGTGTAATAATTCGAATTTTCGAACAATGTTTCGGGTTTCAATGTTGTGATGATGTTGGCACAACATCCATCCAACATTTATATCCGAACATCTTACACTTTCAATATGTATATACAAAAGGTAATGATGGGCATAATACTATAAAAACATTCCACTTGTTCTTTAAGATTCTTCCAGCTTTGTTCTTCTTTCTTCTCCTAAGTTAGTGGCACCCTATTGCAGATCTTGGCATCCATGTGATCTTCTTTATTGGCTACTTTATTTTACACTTTATCAGCTCAGTTTCTGCCATTGTCTGCCAGTTGTCTTCTGCAATGTTGCAGACTTCCATTTGCTTCATTCTTGTAATGTAGCTTCATGTAATGCCTTCTGATCTTTATTGTTTCTTTCATAAAGTTCCCTCGCACGATTATTAGCTAGCCCCCTCTTTCTTCCATAGATATGGAGGGTTCAATTAATGTTTTGCTTTTCTTGTGAAGTACAAGCACACAAAGATGGTGCCTTCTACATCTGCAATACATATCACGCGTGAGTATATCAATCTCCAAAATCCAGAAAGTAATTGCACTCTTCATAGCATAGTGAAGAGTGACTTTGGGGGCAAGCAGGACTACTCATCAATACAAGCTAGTAAGAATTTCCCACTAAGATGAACTTAACCACGCAACGGGATTACGGAGCATTTTAAAGCCTGAATGTCGTGTTTACACTCTTGGAACAGGCTCGTGAAGGAGTGTTCTGCATGATTCTTTCCACAAATATGATGTTTATCTGGGAAGAGTATTTGGAACTGTAACCTTCATTGGTTGGTGTATGATTAAAATGAATTCTTATTGATTTCAAGTTTTGATCTTGAAACAGAACCCTTCGAGAAATTTCTCCTCCTCGTTATCTTCAGGGTCGTCCTACAAAAGTTTTTGGTCGTATAACGGTATTTGTCGATCACATATGTGATAATACCTCGATGAATGAAGTTGTTACATGGGTTATGAAAGACTATGGAGCGGAGAGTGTTTTGGTTTCATTGTTAAGATTTCCGCGCTCCTGTTTGTAAATTTTTGCGTGAGAATCTTCACTCGTTGGTCGGAGATTCCAAAGGCTCTCCATCGATTTAGTTTTTCGATCTCGACGAGGAAATGTTTCATCCTTTTGTACCGCCTCCTTCTCCGGACTATTTTCCACGGGGTTCATCGAGTCTCGCGGTTTTGGGAGATTGCTTGTGGATCATAAATTGTTCACATATATATTCTACATGTATGAATTTTGAGGAAAAGTCTCAAAGCTTAAGGTTAAGATTAGTGAATCATTGATTTTTCAGATAGTATGCTCACAATTGTTTAATACAATACACAGCTTTTATTAATCAAAAAAAAATTGTTACTAATATTTTTATCAAAATACTCATTC
Organism: Linaria vulgaris; assembly: GCA_948329865.1. Taxonomy (NCBI): domain Eukaryota; kingdom Viridiplantae; phylum Streptophyta; class Magnoliopsida; order Lamiales; family Plantaginaceae; genus Linaria; species Linaria vulgaris. The sequence continues at coordinate 3,432,665 of OX415249.1, read as the reverse complement.
ATAAGGTACTAAATTATATGTGACTTAGACCAAAGAGAATTAGACAACTCTAGAAGAATTAGAAATACAGGAGCCTCCCTTTTTTGACCAAAGAAATATGAAAACACAAAGAAACTTCAGCTAATCTGCAGTGCTCTGTTGATATATAAAATGGATCAGTTCAAGTCCTGAAAAACAAAAACACAACAAGTCTTAATTATAGCCACAATTATTAATTTACTACACACACACAAACAGTACTTTCAAACAAATCCCAACATTGGGTATGGAGTTCTTCACAAATCTACCAACAAAAATCATCATCAATATTATCTCAAGGCTTCCAGTTCGAACCATTATAAGTTGCAAATGCGTTTGCAAGTCGTGGTTTGAACCTAGATCACATAATCCTTCACATCGTCAAAAATTTTGGCGCACCGTTCTCGCACTGGCGCATTCAGTGCCCGTGCTTCGCACTGAGACGCATTATAAATTCTTAGTTCTCGCACTAAGATTTCTTAGTTCTTTTATTCAAATTTAATGAATAATCGTAGCAAATTTGTAAAGAACGAAACAAATGAATGATATTAAAAAAGAGTCGAAGCAGATGGAGAACAAAAATAGGTTGAAAATAAAATAAATATAGAATATTAGAAGTAATTTAAGACTTATACCTTTGTCTTTCCACCATAATAATTTAAACAATATTATATAAAATTAATTATCATGAGTAGTTATTAAACAATACTCAAATATATACGAAATTATGTATCAATGTTCAATATTTAATTATTTTTAATAAACGCATTAAGGCGCATTGAAATTTAAGTATTTTTAAATTTGGCGAACTGGCGCACCCGCATCCGCACTCGCACTCGCACCCGCATCCGCCTTATGTGACCTAGGTTTGAACTTGTCGAGACTCCTAAATTCGTCGACGTCCATCTTTCTAAATCGTCCCCCGGCCTAATTGTTTACCAACAAGAAATAGGCTCGGAATTATTCAAAATATACGAATTTAAAGATGAGCTCGAGCTCGAGCCACACGAGCTTCATTATGTTCCAATCACAGAATTGGATCGCGGGGCATTCATTGCTCCCGATGATGGTGCATCTGTAGGTATGGAGGGCTCGGCTAATGGATTGCTTTTCTTGCGCGATATAGGCACGCGGCCTAACCCTCTTTACATATGCAATCCAATTACGCGTGAGTTTATCAACATTCCAAATCCAGAAGGGCTTTTTTACTTTCCTAGTGTAGTCACGTACGGGTTTGGAGTAAGCAAGACGACTTATCAATACAAGGTGGTAAGGATTTTCCACGAGTGCGAACAAGATCTACAAACAGGCTTAATACTGAGCATTCCAATGTCAGAATGCCGTGTTTACACCCTTGGAACGGGGTCGTGGAGGAGCGTTACACCTGATCCGTCCCATTTATACAGTTGTCGTTCAAATGGTGCGTTTCTTAATGGTAATCTTCATTGGTTGGTGTCAGATTTAAAAGGATCCCTATCAATTTCCTGTTTTGATCTTGAAACGGAACTGTTCGAGACATTTTCTCCTCCTCCTTCTATTCAGGAGAGTAGAAGGTTGTTAGGCGACGTGGCGGTATTAGGGGATCACTTATGCGTATGTGATAATACCTCGGATAACGATATTGTTATATGGACCATGAAGGACTATGGGGTCGAGAAATCTTGGACGAAAGAGTCTGTCATTAGCAAGCTCCCGGATCGTGCCGGTGAATATTACGTGGTTATTTATCCGATCAAAGTTTTTAGAAATGGTGATATCTTGATGTTATGGGGGGACTTTTACCTTTTCTATTACTCCAATAAGACTAAAACTACTCTGGATGTCGATATTGGGGTCCTCAAAAGGTGGGGTCGTATCGAGGCAAGACTTCACGTCTCGAGCTTTCTTTCACTCAAAAATTTTGAAAAGGAGAATGTAGCCAAGTTCTAAAAAATGTCACTTATTGGAATTTCTTAGCAGTTTCATAATAAAACATGAATATATTGTATGAAGATATATATAGTTTATTCTAGATATGTATATCTATACTACTATATCATAAAAGTCATACTAAACGGATTGGTACACCAGATTCTTGATTTTCAATTTTAGCGATATGCTTTAAGTGAAATTATAAGTCATAACATCCAAGACTCCAAGAGTTGAATTATCAAATAACCATTAACCTCATAAGTTAACCAGATCATGATTTTTGGTTACATCATTTACATCCAATCCACCTAGTTAGAGCACAACTACATGACTTCCTACCAAAATTATTAGTTAATTAACTTCACTTGATATGCACTACAAAAAAAAACTGTCATTTGCGACCGTCGAAGCGGATGCCTCGGTCGTGGGCCATTCGGGACCGCCTGGCGGTCGCGAGCCACCTTTCGGCGATTGCCCGGCGGTAGCGATTTTTCCACCGCCGCCCGTGACCGCCTGGCGGTCCCAAAAACCCCTGATCGAATAAAAAAATCGATAATTTACCAAAATATATATTTTTTTTCGAATAGAAAATATGTTTGGTCTTTTTTTGGATATAAAAACGAAAAGAAGAAAAGAAAATTGTTGGGTTTTTTTTGGGATAAGAAAAGAAAAGAAGAGAAGAAAAGTGTTGGGTTTTTTTTTTTTTTTGGGATATAAGAAAAGAAAAGAAGAGAAGAGAAAGTGTTGGAGTTTTTTTTTGGAGAGTATAATTAGTGGGTAGAATGGTGAGTATATATAAGTTTGGGTGAAAATTTTGAGTTTTTGAAAAATTTGAATTTTTCCCCGAATCCCGCCAATTCTAGGGTCTTTCGCTACTGCCGGGCGTTCACGAAATATTTCAAATTTGGAAATTCTAGAAATTTCGTGACCGTCAGGCTGTCACAAAAGTATCCGCGACCGCCCGGCGGTCACGAATGTTTGTTGCGACCGCCTGGCTGTCGCGCCATTGCCTTCGTGACCGCCTGGCGGTCACGAAAGACTCTCATTCGTAACACTCATCCGATATTTTTTGCTTTTAGGTTGTTTATTTAAGGCGCGTTGTTTGTTAAATTGATAAATTAGTTACAACGAGGCAAATTATAAGGTTTTATCGCATACTCGCATATAACAATTAAAAAGACTAGGTATATATGATGATTAGTTGTAGTACATAAAATAAGTTATTCGTTCCTAGCTCGCCTAATCACATCTTATCTATTATTTTTATAAGTTAACTACTAATGTTGTACTCATTTATTACTTCAATTCACATGTAATAATGAGACTTGTTGTTAAAAATCATAAACACATCAAGATCGTTCCATAATGTTATTAGTGACCATCGGGCGGTCACTAATAATGTGTCGTGACCGCCCGGCGATTACGAAGACCGTCTTTCGTGACCGTCGGGCGGTCACGAACATTATTCATATTTAAATTTTTGCATTTTGGTTGTTTATTTAAGGCACGTTGTTTGTAAAATTGATAAAGTAGTTAAAATGGGGCAAATTATAAGGTTTTATCGCACAACCCCATATAACAATTAAAACAACGAGGTATGTATGATGATTAGTTGTAGAACATAAAATAGGTTATTCATTAATAACTCACCTAATCACATCTAATCTACTATTTTGATAAGTCAGTCACTAATGTTGTAATCATTTATTACTTCAATTCACATGTAATAATGTTGTAATCATTTATTACTTCAATTCACATGTAATAATGAGACTTGTTGTTAAAAATATAAACACATCACGATCGTTCCATGAAATCAAATTTTTAATATGAATGTTATTAGTGATCATCGAGAGGTCACGAAAGACCCTCTTTCGTTAGGCGGTCACTAATACTGTGTCGCGACCCCCCGGCGGTCACGACTAGCCAATGGCTAGTTGGCTTTGCGACCGCCCGGCTGTCACGAGCTGCCATATTTTCACTTATAAATACCCCCTCCCTCACTTTCATAATTCACAACAATCTTCACCAATTCTTAAGGTATTCTCGTTTTTTTCACTTAGATTCTCAAATATATATTTGTAATACTAAATTTTGGTATGATATGCTAACTTGTTTATTCATTTGTTAATAGATATTCTCGTAAACACATCGAGGCTACTCATAGTGGACACACGCTTCTTGAGGATCGTTATTCATGCTTCAAGAAGTAAGTTGATCAATTTATTACTCTACAACCTTATCGTGTATGATAATTGTTACATTTTAAATTGCTAATTGTTTGTTGTATTAATTGTACTTAATTATTTCCTTTAAATTTTACAACTGAGATAAATAATGGACTATCAAGCCGATAGATATTGGATGTACGATAGATTCGATAGCGATGGTTATTTGCGAGATAGTTTTGTGGTTGGGGTTCATACATTCATAGAATTCGCTTCACAACAAGATGCATATTTAGATCCAGAGGGCCGTATTAGGTGCTCGTGCAAGAAATGTAACAATTTAAAGTTTTTTGATCAATACCGAGTCCGTGATCATCTTCATAAGTCGAGATTTACGTCTGGATATTTTGAGTGGATTTTGCATTGAGAGAAGTTTACCACGACTACTATGACGTTTATTAACGAACCTCCCGGCCCATCACACACCAATATTTCCGACAATCCTGTTTATGCTGACGATTCGTTTAGACAGATGGTCGTGGATGCATATGGGGGCCGATTTGATGAGGACGATGTGCGTAACGAGTGCTAGAAAGGTACAATTGTAAAATTTCTAAATTTAATCTTATTATTTTATTTACATTATAATAGTTACTCTAAAAAGATTGAAACATGTAAATAAATTAAATATAATAAATATGCATATACTTCAATTTAAAAAGATTTGATAATATCTATAGTTAATATGATATTATTATTCATGAATCGGATATAGTTTAGCAATCAAATATTGTTTCACTACACGCAAATTGAAGTACACTAGCGGAGTATCCGCGTTCATCAGTGGCTTATGAAATAGTCATACAAACATGTGGACGTAATTATGTATCATATATACCCGAATCTTATATATTCCGTATAATATATGTAAGTAATGTAACTAAGATAATTGTTGCTTCTACTACATACCAGATTCGATCCCATTCCCATATGTCACATCAATGTATGGTCCAGGTGTTTAAGTGTACAAATATAAGTAAACTTTAGGTTCCACAAAGCAACACCTAATTACTTGCACGCTAAGTTCATCTTGACTTAGTTTTGCTTAAGTATACGCAAGCACGTTCGGTTAGTTTCTTCATCTAACTAACTTAATTCCTTCACCATATCTCCAAAGATTCAGCAAAATTAGGCTTAGCAACCTAAAAAATCCTAACTATTTTGTAATCCTGTAAAAGTCTTTTGTAATCTCAAATATTCTGCACAAAAATATGTGTTTGGTTTGATGTAACCTTAATTTAAGTATTAAATGATTGGTTTGTTCTTACTTTTATACTTTTGAATGAGCTAGTTAAGCCAGATTTGCGATAATACAAGAAGAGATGAAGAAGCTATATGATTCATGTGTGATTTATATAGAGTACTACCATATATAACTAATTGAGAATATAAACTTGGTTATTGTTGTATAAATTTGTGTATTTTCTTTATGAAATTTGAACATATTTGTGTATATAATTAATATTTAAACACGTGGCTTTAGTTTTATACACAAAACATTACTTTTTTGATTCGTGAGAGATATTAATAAATAAATATTGTTTTACAACAAATATACTATAAGGGTAAATTTATGCAGAATACTCAGTACGATGAATTTTAAGTTGATATAGTCATTATTGACATGTATCATTTTGACCTTTAATTTAAAAGAGAAAATATATGAAAAAATTCAGTCCAAACTCATTCAAAACGAGTGTGTAATTTACTCATTCAAAAATTCATAACAGAAAGATGAGGTTGTCCATAACTACTAAAAAATAATTTTGTTTAAGAACTTGGATTTTAAAAGATTGACATACCACATACATTTTTATATAACACAATATATATATATATATATATATATACACTACAAGATTCCAAGGTCAACAGAGACCGGGAATCAGCAACCACAACAGAGACCGCGCAGCAACCGCGATGTGGTTGCTGACTTTCAGAGACCGCAACGCAATCTCTGAAAGTTATCAGGGACCGCGTTGCGGTCCCGAGCCCATTGGTTGGACTTTTCCAGCCAATAGGCCAAAACTTTTGGCCCAAAAAGGGCCAAAAGTTCCGCCCAAAATTAGGGATTTCTAGCCCTAATTTTGGGCGCCTCCCTTGGGACCGCCGAGTGAGGTCTTCACGTGGTCCCTAACTTTCAGAGACCGCGATGCGGGCTCTGAAAGACTGTTCATATAATAATAATAAAAAAAAATCATTTTTCTTATCTTCTTCTTCTCTCCTCTGCTCTCCACCACGCAACCACGATCTAGCAATTGGGACCGGATTTTGAATTTCGGATTTCATTTTAAAACTGATTTGAACGCTTTTTTGCAGTGTTAAAGATAGTTTAATGTTCAATTTTAAAGATAAGTTTTAACGATTTGTTAAATAAGTAGAGAAAGTTTAGGAGTTGGTAGTTAAAATATAGCTCAATTACAAATCGAAGCTCAAACTTAGGTTTTAGTATAGATTAGGTTATTGCAACCGCAAAGCGGTCTCAAAATCTAAATACTAGCAATTGAGACCGCTATGTGGTCTCAAATACCAACAGAGTGAATTGCAACCGCATTGCCATCTTAGATACCAACGGAGTCAATTGCAATCGCATTGCGGTCTCAGATACCAACGGAGTCAATTGCAACCACATTGCGGTCCCTAATAATAGGAATGTTATTAGGGACCGCAACGCGGTCTCAAATAGACGTTATTGAGACCGCAGAGCGGTTGCAATTGAGTGTATTTGTAACCGAAATATGGTTACAACTAATATCCATACTTTAAAATGACATCATTTTGATGATTTGAGGTACCACGTTAGTTTAAACGCAATGTGAAAGATTATCTATTAATTAAACCAATTAATCATATTATTAGTGAAGCAAATCATAATAGCAAATCAACAAGATGTGTATGATGATGAGTAGTAGATATAACATACAATAAGTTCATGGTCTAATAACTCATTCGATCATTTCACATTCAATCTACTCTTTCATTCCTCAATTACTTGTTTTGTAACCATTTATTAGTTTATTTCACATGTAGCATTGATGTTTGTTGCTAAAAATCACAAACGCATTGAGATAGTTCCATAAAATTATGATTTTGATGTATGAATATTATTTGCAACCGCAACCCGGTCTCAAATGGAGGCCATTGAGACCGCGTTACGGTCGCAAAAGCTTGCTTTAGAGACCGCGTTGCAGTTGCAATTGGTAGTATTTGTAACCGATTTGCGATTACGAATAATATTTGAGACCGGGTTGCGGTTGCAAAAGCTTGCTTTAGAGACCGCGTTGCAGTTGCAATTGGTAGTATTTGTAACCGATTTGCGATTACGAATAATATTCATACTTCAAAATAACGTGTTTTTGATGATTTGAGGTACCACATTGTTAGTTTAACTGATAACTATCCTAATAATGGTTAAAACAACCATAATTTCAATTTCTCATTACAAATTCAAGCGTTATATATGTGGAACAAGCCGTGATGAAGATTCTTATGATTTCAAACGATAACGATCATATATATATATATATATATATATATATATATATATATATATATATATCATGCCTAGATACATACAGAAATAAACGTAATGTGAAATATTATCTACTAATTAAACTGATTAATCATATTATTAGTGAAGCAAATCATAATAACAAATCAACAAGGTGTGTATGATGATGAGTAGTGGATATAACATACAACAAGTTTAACACTAATAAATCGTTCGATCATTTCACATTCAATCTACTCTTTCATTCCTCAATTACTTGTTTGATAACCATTTAATAGTTTATTTTCCATGTAGCATTGATGTTTGTTGCTAAAAATTACAAACGCATTGAGATAGTTCCATAAAATTGTGATTTTGATGTATGAATATTATTTGCAACCGCGACTCGGTCTCAAAAAGAGGCTATTGAGACCGCATCGCAGATGCAAAAGCTTGCTTTAGAGACTACGTTGCGGTCCCTACAAATATTCATATTATTAGGGACCGCAACGCGGTCCCTAATAATATTCATACAAATTGGGACCGCGACGCGGTCTCAATAACTATTATTTCGAATTTTCAAACTTTTAGCAACCGCGTTGCGGTTGCAATTTGTTCAAAATTTTTGAAATTTTAGGCGGGCTAGGGGGAATTTAAATTTTCGCGAAAAGTCAAAATTTCACCATATTTTCTATATATACCCACCACTACCCTCTCATTTTTTCAAAACTCTTACAATAAACTCACCAACACTTCTCTTCTTTTCTTTTACAAATCAAAAAAAAAAACCCTAACACTTCTCTTCTTTTCTTTTACAAATAAAAAAACAACCAATATTTTGGTCTTATTTCGTCCGAGTAACAAAACACCGTAAAATGTTACAATGGGCTGACCAATTGCTAAAATAATGCAAATCAAATAGAATTCGGACTAGCTTGGTCTGGAACACCTATTACAAGTTGACTAGGCTTAATAAATAAAATTACTAAGTACAGAAAGTGTATCGAACGGCTGGAATCCGATCTATCCTATATCGAATTGGGTATGTTCGATACGGTATCTTCTTGATAGTTCAATATCGAACTGAGGCCCTTCGATCTATAAGAATATTGAACAAGGGTCCATAGAAGTAATGATGAGCTGATTTGCTGAGTATCGAATCGGCCTGCTTCGATCGAGCTTAGTGTATCGAACGCTGGGACTTTGATCAAACTCGGGGGATTCGATCGAATGCTGACTGTTCGATGCTCATTGAATCGATGATAGTTGGAATGCGTGCTGAGAATGTCAGGGAACGGGGTATTTATAACCCCCTTCCCACGAGCCCACTGAAGTACATCGAACTGGGATGGTTTAATCTATTCGTTAGATTAAACCATGTCCGTTCGATGCTCGTTCAGCATCGAATTTCGCCTGTTTGATGCACTATTTCAGTTGGGCTTAGTTTCTGGGGCAGCCAAATATTAGTATTGGGCCGTAGCTAAAATACCTGCATCATATAGTTCCCCCAGTTTGGGAGACGGTATCAATCAGATGGTGGGTTGTAAACTTATAAACTATATTTTTGATGTGTATGCTTATGATTATTATTTGGATAATGTTGAAAATCATGCCCCCGATTGGGAGGCGTGGTCTGAAAGACACGCATTTCAGTGTATTATTCATGAGCCTTTTATTAATGTCGATGGGCGTCGATCGAACGGTGTCTGTTCGATCTTGTTCGGCGTCGAACGTGGGTGGTTTGATGCGGATATCGCGTATTTCTGCTGCTCGATCGAACCAAGCCCGTTCAATGCTGAAATGCATATCGAACCATAACAATCCGATGCTTTGTTCAATGGGCCTGATGGGCCTGTGCAACGCCTATATAAAGAGGAGCCTATATAAAGAGGAAATGCGCTGGGAAAGCTCATTTGCCTTCTGCTGAACTCACGCTCGAACGTAAGTAGCATCGAACGGGAGTGGTTAGATACTGTCTACATCGAACGGTTCTTGTTCGATGTTAGATGTATCCAATGATAATCGTTCGATCTAATTCCTTAGAAAAATATTTCCTGTTTTTTTGCTGAATGAGTAGGTTTCGCATCTAGGTTTCATTTAACAATTTTTGTTCTTCTTTTTTCAGGCAATTTGCTTCTCAATCGTTTGTCAATTTCCAGCTGTAACCAAGGTAAACGATTATGTGCTTATATCACGAGTCACGCTATTTGTGCTTTTTTGAATGTTTATTTGAATATGTCGAGTAGATGTTGTAAGTGCCGAGAGTGACACATTCGCGCGCAATCAGCCTTTTTTTCTTTTTATTTTATTTCAGTTTGTGTCGATCAAGATGGTGAGATCTGAATCGACCTCAGGGAGTGAGTCTAGTAGTGGCTCAGGCTTAGGTTCAGTCAACTTTGTGGTGGGCTCTGCAAGTGCTCCCGCAGGTTCGAGTATACCCCGCGGTGATGAAAAAGAGCTTATCGACATTGATAATGTCGATTCGCCTAGGGGTGATCATCTAGGTGATAACAATGATCAGGCGTCCTCGCAAGGTGTGGACGATAATCTGCAATCATCTTCATCTGAGGATAATCGTGCCTCCAGTGAAGCAGATGAAGATATAGAAGCCATCAATAGGGAGATTGATGACTATGCAGAAATTCCAGGAATGGCGTATAATATATATGTGTCGCGGTTGCAGCATAGCCGTTCGTCCTTGCGCGAAATGTTTAATATAGCCAATAGGTATAAATTAGTCATTCCCGGTCCGGATGAGCGCATGGATTCACCCCCGCCTGACCACCTCACAGTTTTCGTAGGTCAGCTTGCCAATGGGTTGTGATTTCCATACCAGTTGAGATTAAATTCATTTTGAGGTCGATTGGGATTGTGCTGAGTCAGCTGACACCGAACTCGTTTGGGCAAATTATCGGTTTTATCATCCTGATGAAGGCTTTTGGCGAACCTCAGGGTCCCAATTAGTTTTGGGCTCTCTTCGAAGTTTGTAAGAGGGGGTAGGCTTCTACCATGTAAAGGCTCTGAGGCACCACAAGTTTTTGAGTGGCGGGGCCACTAGCTATGGGAAGAATTGGAAGAAACGTTATTTATACGTTCAAGAGAGCTATGAGGGAGAGTTTGCGGCGTATTGCCAAGACTGGTTTGGGGGTGCTAGGGTTGCAATACCTCCTGGTGTACGCCTACCTTCATGGGACGGTGATTTTGTCCCTAATTTAGTTCGCGATCACCAATTTCATGTTAAGAAACTGGTCGAGAATCGTATGTTGTCTCTGGCTGGATTATCTTCAGTTCCCTATGATGGGAGGTTTACGCTTGGTATAGATTCTGGATTTTTTACTGAGTCTTTTGTTGCGTTTCCACTGTTGTGATGATACTAATATGTGTTTTTCTTTTCAGTCGAATTTATCATGTACCGCCACGCCAGAATTAATTGGGCTCTTGCTACTGAGAACGAAGGTTCTCAGACGACCGTTGTTCCCCCGATTCCACCTCCAAGGAAGAAGAAGAGTAAGAGTAAGAGAACAGCAGTCGAGGGATCGGCGTCGGCCCCCGTTGAGGCTCCAAGAGATCCTTTCGAGGATATTTTGGGGCAAGGTCGCACGACTACTCCCCCTCCTAACGATGTCGGCCATGCAGGGAGTTTTGATGAAGCTGCAGCTGAACAAGGCGTCAATGTCAAAGGTGCAGCTCATGCTAAGAGGAGGAGGGTCCATCAGACTCACTCCCGAACTATGGGTGTTATCCCCCCAGCGCTGTGTACCACAGGTTCGACGACTGCTGACGGTTGTGCTGCTGTGGAGAAAACAAGCACTAGAGCGGGGCCAAGTCATGGCCCACGAGCCCGCGTAGGGGAGTTTGTGATTTCAGAGGAAGAGGCAATCAATGCCTTGAAACACCTCTTTCCAAATCTCGCAGTTCCTCATCCCGTTTCGGCCGAGGAGAGGAAGATGGTTGAGCGGAACGCTTTCCATCTTTTAAGCGCGGTAATATTTTATATTCCGGCGGCATTTTATTACATATGTATTTCATGCATAACATCCTTTAACCCCGTGATGTTTTCTTTTTAGGGTGGCGGGATAGTAGATGCCATGTTTATTGGGTTAGTCCAGGCTCATGGACAGCAGCAGGCCAGAGCTGACTTTCATGACAGTGACCCTGATGCTTTGAGGGCTGCTCTTGAGGACAAGGAGAGGGTGTTGCAAAAGGTGAAGGAGTACGCCGCTCGAGCTGCCGGAGATAGAGAAGCAGCAAGGCTTGTTCAAGATGTCGTCGATCAGCTTCAAATGCATGTTAGCAATCCTTCGTCCAACAAAGGTGAGCTGGCGAAACGAGTTGTTGTACTCGAGAACGAACTGGCGGCCGAAAAAGAAAAGTTTGAGCAGGCCTAGGAGATAGGATATGCTCGCAGCTTCAGCGAGGTATAGTAATTTTACTTGAGTGGAAGTCTTTATTCTTTTATTCTTCCTTGTTAATTTCTTTAACATTGTACAGGTTCCTTCTGCACAGCAACGGGTTGAGATTGCCGAGGAGTTCCTCCGGAGCAATACCTTTCGAGAGATAAGTGCTGCTTTGGACAGAGTCTCCATCCCTTTTCATTTTGCGGGAATTGCGGTATCTCGGGCCGCTTTGGACATAGTCTCTGTTCTTTTTTATTTTGCGGGAATTGCGGTACCGCGTGCCACTTTGGACAGAGTCTCCGTTCTTTTTAATTTTGCGAGAATTGCCGTATCTCGTGCTACTTTGGACATAGTCTCCGTCCCTTTTCATTTTGCGGGATTTGCGGTATCTCGTGCCACTTTGGACATAGTTTCCGTCCCTTTCCACTTCTTTCGGATTTACAGTATCGCATGCCACTTTGGGCAGAGTCTCCGTCCCTTCTTTCATCTCTTCTGGATTTAAGGTATCTCATGCCACTTTGGGCAGAGTCTGCGTCCCTCTTCATCTTTGGAGTGAACCTATTTTAGGTCCTGCATAAAATTGAGATTATGCATGCATCCGCGTAGTTAGATGACAATATAATTGATAAATCAAAGCGTTTCTTTTGGAAACGAATTCATTTAAGGAGAATAGGAGAGGGTTTTGATTGCAAAATCCACTCTCCTATCCCTTCGAGGCGGCCTTCGTGGCTTAAGTCTTCGGTGTCCTTGTTTTAAGTTAGTACATGCATGTGCCTCATGCTTGTTAGGATAGAGGGGACGAATTAAAGTTTATCAAAATATTCGGGAAACTGAAGACTTGCAAAAATTAAATTGGGACACTTCAGTCAATGTGCTCCATCTCCATGTGGGCTAGTGCTTCTCCTGTTTCTGGCTCCGCCTTCGGTTGTGCTCGAAGCGATGCCACATAGCATTTACAGCCTTCAATATGGTCTGCAATCACTTCACCGGTTTCGGCAGGGGTGGGGAATATTACCATCTGGGGTAAGTTGATGGCAAAGCTCGGAATGCATTCAGTAATGGCCTTCCTATGATGTCGTTGTAAGAGAAAAGCATGTCAACAACCACATAACTTGCCAGCAGTGTTATCCTTTGTGGCGTGGTTCCCAACGAGGTAGGGAGCGTAATTAATCCACGAGACACTATCTCCGAGCCTCTGAATCCATGATGTGAGGTTCTTACCGGTTCCAAAATTGGGCCATTCAGCCCCATTTTTTCTAATGTGGAGTTGAATAGCACATTAACTGAGCTGTCGTGGTCTACCAGCATTTTAGTCACACCAAAGTTGGCTATGTCCACCATTATTACCAACGGGGACTCCAGGTTTGCTGTCTGAATGGCCTAGGGGCTCAGCTTGCACAGATCCGTTGTTGAGAAAGTGATTTCTTCCTGCCGCATTTCCTCGATCCTTAAAATGTCAGCGAGCCGAAGAACCTGTCCGATTCAACGAGCCTCAAAATCTTTTTTCTACCGTTCGTGGAATCCGCTCACCTGATATCATATTTATGATTCCCCTTCTGACATTGTTGTTTCTAGTTGATGATAGTCCAACAGGTGCGGATGATCGACTATCTTCTGCTTGTCTTTTTGGGCGATAGCTATCTATCTCTTTCAACATCGTCCTCTTGCTCTTTCATAGTTTTCCATCTTTCACTGGTCGTTCGATCTCGTCCTTGAGATCCTTGCAATCCTCGGTTTCGTGGCCCTTCTTATTGTGGTATTTACAGAAGTGGTTTGAAAACATTGTTTCCTTTGAATCCTTCATCTGTCTAGGCTCTTTCAGCCACTCTTTCCTTTTCGCCGTTCCGAATACTGTCATGATGCTAGCATTCAGGGCCGTGTATCGCCTTGGCGAAGCATCTCGGTACTTGTTATTCATGTTTCTGTTGTTGTTGTTGTTGTTGTTGTTGTTGTTGTTGTTGTTGTTGCAGTTCTGGTCCTCTTTTCCTATTTCCTTATCTCTCGGTGGCGCGATTACGGCTAACTTGGTTGCCATCATCTCTTCACGGTGAACCCCTCTTGAGCTATCTTGTTTATCTCCTCGATAGTTCTGGGATTCCGCCTGAGCAAGTCGTCGCTGAAGACTGTATTGGTTGTTGCTCAAAAGAGTATACTCATCACCATCTCTCCACTCGGGCTGTCTATTCTTAGCAGCTCTGCGTTGAAACGCCTCACGAAGTCCTTTAGACTCTCATTTGCCTCCTGCTTCATTGAGTACAAGTGGGAATGGTCCAAAACTAGTCTCGCCTGACTTGAGAATTGGTCCTCGAACATGTCCCTTAACTGTTTGTAGGTTTTGATTGGCCCCGGAGCAATTCGAGTGAACCAGTCCATCGCTACCCCGGTCAAGGTAGTGGCAAATATTCTGTCATGTACATTCTCCTTGAACCCGTACAAGGTCAACTTGCTGTCTAGATGGAAGAGCTGATCGCGGGGATCAGATTTTCCATCATAAGGTTTCAAATCAGGGATCTTTTTCCCGTGCCCTAGGATTTCCGCCTCTATTTCTTCAGAAAATGGAGAGCTCCGCAGAACACTTCCTATTCGCTCCATTCGGCCTTCGTCCATTGCTTTCTCCCTTTTAAGCCTTTCTAGGTTTCTTACCACCTCACCGCGCTCTTTTATGGAGTCGCGGCTTTCCGTGCGTCTCCTCTCATTATTCTCCTCTTATCTTCTTGGTTCGTCGTTCTGACTTTCCTCTCTTTCTCTTCTTCTCACGTTATGGTGCCTCCTAGACTGCACCTCCACCGACTTTGGTTTGTCTCTGCGGTCTTCCCTATGTGGTTTTTCCTTATTTTGGACCTCTATCGAGTCCAGTTTGTCTCTCCTGCCATCCCGATGGGACTTTTCCTTGTTTGCTTTTCTCAAACGTACAACCGCAGAAGCCTGTTCCCTTATTACCTTAGCGCGCCCACCGGCAGTGATGCTTGTATCGATGGCGCGGGGGCCAGACACTCAGCCAGTACAAATTTGACCATGGCCATTATTTCACCTCTCAAATTGTTCCAGAGCGAGGCTGTGGTTGCTGTCGCTCCAGTTGCGCCTGCATTTGGCGTAAGTATACCCTCTGCTTGTGTTTCTAGCATTTCTCGCCTTGCGGGCGTCAGCACCCCAGAGGGTAATGTTGAAGGTCCCGCGGCTTCTGGGACAGTCTGGCTTGATGTTGCTCGGTTGACCTCTGCATTTGTGCTATCAACTGCTCTACTACGCGATCTAGTAATTCTAGACATCATGCCTAATAAACTTTGAAGTGTGGTGTTTTCACAGACAGCGCCAATATTTTGGTCTTATTTCGTCCGAGTAACAAAACACCGTAAAAGGTTACAATAGGCTGATCAATTGCCAAAATAATGCTAATCAAATAGAATTCGAACTAGCTTGGTCGGGAACACCTATTACAAGTTGACTAGGCTTAATAAATAAAATTACTAAGTAAAGAAAGTGTATCGAACGACTATAGTCCGATCTATCCTGTATCGAATCGGGTACGTTCGGTGTATCAGCTTGATGGTCCAATATCGAACTGAGGCCATTCGATCTATAAGAATATCGAACTAGGGTCCTTCGATGTAATGATGAGCTGATTTGCTGAGTATCGAATCGGCCTGCTTCGATCGAGCTTAGTGTATCGAACGTTGGGACTTCGATCGAACTCGGGGGATTCGATCGAATGATGACTGTTCAATGCTCATTGAATCGATGATAGTTGGAATGCGCGCTGAGAATGTCAAGGGACGGGCTATTTATAACCCCCATCCCGCGGACCCCACTGGCTGTTAGGGAAAGTACATCGAACTCGGATGCTTCGATTCATTCGTTAGATCGAACCATGTCCGTTCGATGCTCGCTCAGCATCGAATTTCGCATGTTGATGCACTATTTCAGTTGGGCTTACTTCTTGGGCTGGCTCAATATTAGTATTGGGTCGTTCCTAAAATACCTCCATCACCCAACACTTCTCTTCTTTTCTTTTCCAAATCCAAAAAAAAAAACACTTAACATTTTTCTTCTTTTCTTTTCCAAATCCAAATCAAATAACCCCTGACACTTCTATTCCACAAACTTTATTTCTCTTCTTCTTTATTTCATTTGCTTCTTTGTTCATCTTTTTATCTTTTTTCATTTATTTATCTTTCATTTCATTTTATTAATTGTTTTTCGTTATTTAATTATATTTGTTCTTGTATATTCACTATATTGCTTTGTTGCTATTATTTATATGTAATTTTAACAAAAACCAATAATATTTCGGTAAATTACCGAAATACTATTGATTTTTTTTTCGTTCGCAGGTTTTTTGCAACCGCAACGCGGTCTCTGTTAATATTCATACTATCAGAGACAGCCTTCTCTGTTAATATTCCACAAACTTTATTTCTCTTCTTCTTTATTTCATTTGCTTCTTTGTTCATCTTTTTATCTTTTTTCATTTATTTATCTTTCATTTCATTTTATTAATTGTTTTTCGTTATTTAATTATATTTGTTCTTGTATATTCGCTATATTGCTTTGTTGCTATTATTTATATGTAATTTTAACAAAAACCAATAATATTTCGGTAAATTACCGAAATACTATTAATTTTTTTTTCGTTCGCAGGTGTTTTGCAACCGCAACGCGGTCTCTGTTAATATTCATACTATCTGAGACAGTCTTGCGGTCTCTGATACTTGAACAGAGACCGCGATGCGGTCTCAATTGCTCTTTGAGTTTCTGCAACCGCATTCTCTTCAAGTATCTGGGACTACACCAAGGTCTCAGAAAGTTGAACACTATTTGAGACCACATCGCGGTCTTAGAAAGTATTTGGAACCGTGATGCGGTTGCAGATTTTTAGGTCGCAGTTGACCTTAACAGCAACTGCAACACGGTCTCAGATGTGAAGCGACCGAGGCTTTACGCAACCACCTTATCTTAGACATCGATGCGGTTGCAATTGGCTTTCTGCAACCGCATCAGGGTTTTCTGTAACTGCAAAATGTAGTTGTTATTGACCATAAAATCTTGTAGTGATATATATGCATTTTCGCGGGGTCGACTTAATTTTCAATTTTTTTTATTATATATATTTTAAAGATTAGCTGTCCTATCTACCCATGTGCACAATTGCGGTTTAAAATTGTCTACAGTTTCGAAAAATCAATACCACAATATTATGTCCTACGTGTTATCCTCCTTTTAATGCAAACATATCTCTTCTTGAATATATATAATAAAAAAAATTATAATAATTAATAAAAATTCAAGCTTGGTCAGTGTGTCGGTATATCTTGGTGAAATTTGGAGACGCGTCACCAAGAAAAGATTTTTTTTTTTAATAAAATAGGAAATAAATTCCTATGTCGCTTTCAGTATTATATTGATCGAGCTGTTAAATCTGGAAGCCACAGAAAAAAAGGAGTAGAAGTCTGGTTAAACATCTTCATTTAAGTTACTTCACACCAAAGTAAGCTACCATGCACAAACAAGAAAAAACTGGAAGGAAAAGGAAATAATTATATACTAAAATGTAATTTAAAGCTAATCAATGACGTTGATCATTTGACTCGTCACAGTCTATTTCAAATGTATATTAATATTTTAAATAACTCTTACCAAATATTGATCATGAGTCACGATTTTCTTGAAGTTGGCGTAACGGCATATTGAACATATTGACACAACAGGCAAATGGACCTGAATACAGTCGGTATATTGACATATTGACATAATCACATAACCATCCCCTTGTTATGTCGGTATATTAAAAAAACAATATTATTTTTAGTAACAAAATACCCCCTCAATTACTAACTAAATTGCCAAATTCTCCTCAATACACCTATCGTGTTGTTAATCTGGTTAGCAATAATAATTTATGTGTTATTTTGGCCAATGACAAGGGACCGCGTGGCGATAGATCTTGAACTATACGCCTTGATCCACGTGAATTTACACTTGACTTTGGACTATTTAAATAATTTGTGCTCCATTATAGGTTATGATTAGCAATAAATCCTCCTATGTTACTAAAACAAATTGAGAAAAAACTATACGTGTATAGTAAAATTTGCAATAATCTAACCCTCTTATGTTTTACTTTTGTTTCCTTCAATCAGTCAATTATTTTCCGGGTGTTGATAAAATGGGATTGAAGAGCATATGGTCTATTCACCTTCAATCAATGTTCAAAATCAAAATAAATAAAGGTGATGCGTGCTTGTAATCAAATAACACTAAAACTTTACTACTTATAACATAACACATTATCTTTTTGCCATTAACACAGTGTTGGTTTTTTCTAGAAGCTCATTTTTTTTTTTTTGTGAAAATGACCAAAAAGAGCCTTTAAGTTAATGAATTTTTAGTTAAGAACAACAGCCAACCATATATGGAGGGAGCTTAGCCAACCAATAAGTTACACAACGAGGTATGCTCACTAATAAACATAACAACGAGGTCATTTTGCAATTACAACAACACAAAGGTGTTTCTTGCAAATAACTCTAGGCAAATATTTGAGTGTGTGTACTTTTTTTATAGAGTCCCACTCCCACCAATGAAAAGCATAAAAGTGGCACACACTGTTATGGCAAAATAGAGTTCCGTGCAAAAGTCATCCTACAAAAGCGAAGCCGGTGATAAAAGATAAAAGGTTCTTTTTATATAAAAGCAACGCGGGTGATAAAAGATAAAAGGTTCCTTATATATAAAAGCAACAAGTAGCTTAACATTGAAGTTACATAATATCATCAGTCACTCACAAGTCACAACATTCATATATAAATATATCATATAAAGTTTTCATATTTGTCATATATCCCTAAGTTCATATTGCAAATTATACAGAAAGAAAGAACAAAAGAGAAAAAAAGAGTATGAAGAGTCAAGTGTCCATAATGAACCTTCCATCACACCTCATGTTTGATATCCTCACTAGAGTCCCTGCCAAGAGTGTGTTCTGCTGCAAGTGTGTTTGCAAGACGTGGTACGAGCTGATTCACGATTCTCAGTTTGTTGCCGAGCATTGCGCGCACGCGAGGCCCGGCCTCGTCGTGCACCACGCCGAGATGTTCAAGAATTACCTAAGGACGTACGATTACAAGGACGATTTTGATCATACCGGCCTGCATTATGACATGCCAATGAAGTTCGACCTCACTCGTCTCAATGGCTACGACGATTCCGACATAGTGGTGGACGGATCCGTAGACGGGTTCCTCTTGCTCCGAGACGTGAACTACAAGCACGAGACGCTGTACGTGTGTAATCCAGTCACGCGAGAGTATATTGTGCTCCCCGAGCCGAAGTGCGTTGTTCGGTATCCGAGTGTGGTGACTCACGGATTCGGTAAAAGCGCTATAACTCGTCAGTACAAGGTGGTTCGGATTTTCCACGAGCGCGAGCTTCATCACATAACGGGGGCGTGCATACGAGTACCAAGATCAGATTGTCAAGTTTACACCCTTGGAACGGGACAATGGAGGGACGTCGGAGAGGTCCCTTTTGCTTATAACAGCACCACGATTGGGTTGTTTTTAAACGGTAACCTCCACTGGTTGGTGGATGATTTGGAGGAGGGTTCGTCCGAGATGATTTCGTGCTTCGATCTTGAAAACGAGTCGTTTCGACCTTTACCTCCCCCTTTTCGTGGCCGAAAGATTCAGGCTACTTTAGGAGTTCTAGGAGGTTTTTTGTGTTTGTGCGACAATACTTCGTTCGAGGAGATTGATATATGGGTGATGAAGGAGTACGGGGTCGAGAAGTCGTGGACGAAAGAATTCTCGGTGGAGAAGATGCCGAGGCTAGCTGGCCCGAGCTTGCAGGTGGTTTATCCTATCAAACTTTTCAGAGATGGTTTTATCTTGCTTGTTTGGGGAGACTTTTTCATGATGTATTACGACACCAAAAGCAAAAGCTCTGAAGTAGTCGACATGAATCAGACTCGAGGGCCGAACAGTATCGAGGCGATGCATCATGTCTCGACTTTCTTGCCTCTGAAAAGCTTCGTGCTGGAGAACGTTTACACGATTCCGTCTCGCTCGTGGGGTTGTTAGGTACTGAATAGTTTGTGTAGGGTAAGAGGCATATTATCTGTGTGTAATTGTTCTAACTGGGTAAGAGTATACGGTACCATAGTATGTTGATCTGCTCCATATCATGTTCTTAAGCTAAGTTTCAATGTTTGCTTTCAGATTTATAATATTAATAATAGACATATTATTCTGTTGCAATCTTCTAAAGTTAAATATGAACAAAAAAGGAAAATAAACCCCTTATTCTTGTGGTCTTTGCCTAGCCAGTGCTGCAACTTCATGATCACAAAGATAATTCACTTTCAGATTCTTTTTCATATAAGCATATCCAGTTTATTGGTGGTACTGTAAGCTAATTCTTATCAAACAATTTATAGGCCAAACGATATTATCAGAGTATAAAAATTTGAGATATTCAAACTTGAACTTAAGACGTGTTACATTGTAAAGACTGGAAATGTGAAGCTATTAAAATATCTGAAATGACTATGTACATTTCCATTGCATCTGTTCATTTGGGTAACAACCATTTTATAAGTGTTCATAATGAAATATGTATGCTGAGTAAGTATATATTGATTTCTTACAAATGCCAATCATACATTCTTAACATGACATCAGAAATATATTATCATCTCATTTGAAAGTAATAGATTAGACAAATTGGATCATTTCTCAATTTCTGTGTGTCGACCTTGCACAGGGTTCGTGCTCATCATCTCTGTATCATTCCAATTTTATCAGATATCCCAAGGGACGTGAGGATGCAAGATGAGTGTCAAAATAAAATATATTGGAGCTAGACTCAGTATACAACCGAGCAGTTCAGAATAACATAGTTACTCAAGTTCCTATGGAGAAACATCATCAACTAGATCAAATATGTTTCCAGAAAACACACTAGTATTTTTCTTATTGGACTGAATTAAACATCATAGGATCACCAGTACGAGCAAAATCCGAACATGCCTTCTGTGCATATGCTATAATACGCAGGAGCTAATCTCAAACAATCACTCGAGTCCATATTGCAAACCAATGTAAACAGTCTACTATGAATCAAAGTTTGGAAGAAAGTATATACACACATACACAGATCACGAAAACAAGGTAAACTGGGCTTCATCTGCTCAAGGTGTAAAATAATCATGTGTTATTTGAAGTCAATTCATGTTACAATCTTTACACATGAGAAGAAAATACAAAACTTCAGTGTACTACATATATCGAAAGAATGAATCAAAGCCCAAGTTTTTTTGACAAAAACAATACAGAGGACAAACCTAGTTAAGTAGCTGATTCCAACTATGTGGGAGTCTTCTTTGTTCTAGAACACTCCTTGTCTTCTGATGCATCAGATTTTTCAGGTGCTCTACTCGGTTTTGTATAATCACGAATATTTCTTCTCCTAGAATACCTATTTGAACTGTCATATTCATTCTTTTGGGTGCTTCTTCCATTGAAACTCCTTGGCCCGCCTCGTGTAGAGTTCCTCTGTTCAAAATTAGTAACATTCTTTCCGAATGTCCTCCTTTTAATTGCATTCTCATCCTTGTCTTCCTCCGTATAACCATTTCTTCGGAAGCTTCTTCCACTAAACCTCTTCGAATTATCATACTCATTGTTTTGGGTGCCTCTTCCAGCGAAACTCCTTGGCACCCCTCTTTTAGAACTGGTCTGTTCAAAATTAGTAACATTCTTTCTGAATTTCCCCCTTTTGATAGCATTTTCATCCTCGTCTGCGTAATCATTTTCTCGGAAGCTTCTTCCACTAAACTTCTTTGCCACCCCTCTTCCAGGATTCCTCTGTTCAAAATTAGCAACATTCCTCTCAATCTTCCCTCTTTTAACCGCATTATTATCCTCATCTTCATCCTCCTCGTCATCCTCCTCTTCCTCGTCCTCCGTGTAATCCTCACTCTCATCATCATCAGACAAGTCAGCATCGACTTCCTCTCTCGACACATCATTCTCAGGATTTTCTCCTTTGTCATTATTCACATCGACACTCTTCTTTTTTTTGGTGCTTTTGGATTTCTCTTTCTCCTCCTTCTCTGCGTTCTTTTCCACATTCATCAACTGAACATACTTAAACCTCACATCATTCAAAGCATGCCTCTCAATCAACATCCCTCTCTTATAAGCCTCCCTAAGAACCACCGTATGCGTGTTGATCTTACTCGACACATAGAAAATGCCCGGATGCTGCAAAAAAGCAACCTTAAACCTCGACCTCAGCCCAAAATACTCCCCCAAACGGAGCAAGTTCTCCCTCTCCGCCTTCTTCCCAACACACAAGCTAAGCAACTCGTGCAAAACCCCCACAGCCCATTTATCCGACTCATCCGTCTTCGCCCCCAAATGCCTCGCATTCTCGTAGGGCGACACGTACGGCAGCTTCTGCCAATCATCCACCCACTTCTTATACTTCTTGTCCATCTCGAACTCATTCGAATACTGCAACGGAAACCGAATCTCCCCGTCCTTCCCCCGCTTCCTCTCCATTTCCGACAATGCAAACTCGTCCCCCCAACAAACTAACTCAAGCTCCTTACTACTCCCACCACCCACAACCCGAAAATAGTCCGGAAACTCGGGAATTATCGCTCTTTCGTAATCATTCGGCAACCCGAGCTCCCATTTCAGCTGCTCCAACAACAAGATCGGAACTTTATTCACTCTCCTAATCATCAACAGCTTCAAAACCCGGTTGGCAATCTCCTGCCTATAATCAACGCTCCCATAAACCAAATTCTCCTCGGTGTTCAAATCAACAACCTCGGACGTGAGCTTAATGTGGGGCTGTAAGTTGAGGGAGGGCCCACCGGGGTGAAATTCCTGGAAAACCGAGGGGTATTTTCGGATGAATTCAATTGGGCGAAATGGGATTTGGAGGGTTTCTCTTAATTGGGCGATTAGTGAAAGAGGGATGGATTTTGAGGGCTCGGAGAGGATGAGGTCTTTGAGGCTGTGTAAGGGTTTGAGGTGGCGCTCACGCGCCACCGCGTGGTCGAGGCCGCGGTCTTGAGGGCGGTTGAGGACTGATACGGCGTCGTATAGTGTGCGGATGTGGCGGTGGCGGTTGAGACCGGGGGAGAGGGGGCGGCGGAGGAGGAGGAAATGCATGGCGGGGGGTTTTGGTAGGGTTTTGTTGGAGCTGTGGAGACAGCAGCAACCTAAATGAAAGCTTTTTGGAGGACTAAACACATTTATTAATTTCATTTTAAACGATATTAAGAAAATGATTAATCGAGGCAATTCTTGTACGAGGTTCGGAGGCATGAATTCTCTTTTTTTTTTTCTTTACACACAATATGACGTCTTCACATAATTTTTAAACTTCATGTCGTTCACTATGACGTACTTATAATACAACCGTCTATACTGAGTTGAGGATTCTAATAGGTCATATTGGTAGCTTTATAGGTCTTTGCTCCACATGATCGGATTGTAACACGTTGTATTGGTAGCTTTATAGGTTTTTGTCTCACATCATTGGATCTTAGTAAGCAATTTAAAGCCAACTTCTCGTCAGTGGATGCCCGACTTAACTAGTAGTGCGTATCCACATTTCTTGTTTTACCACGCATCCATTCTAGCGCAACATTTGCATTTAATTACGTTCATCTTTTGTGTATGATTGTGCTTTAATTATTCAACATTTAGAGTAGAAAACGATGCAAACATGATATCAGTTCGAAAACCTTTCGAGGTTATGACTGTAAAATTCTCATTTCATTCAACGAGTCGGAATGCAAGTACAATGCTCGGCATTAGCATTTAGTTCTTCATAATTTTGAAGCATATAAATATCAACATTATGTGATTCTTGATATATCTTTTCGTCATTAAACTTTAGCATACTATCATCGTGAATGAAATTGTTAAAATTATAAAGTATCTACTGCTTTTAAAAGCTTTGGGTTTTTCTTGTACGTAATAAGTTTTGGGGTATTATTTTATTAAATTAAGTGGGTTTTCTTTAACATATATTTTAACTTTATTTAAGTTGTATAAGAGTGGCTTCTAAGTATGATTCACAAAATGTCATCATAGATGTTTAGATTTAAGAGCAATAACATCAACCAAATGTTCTAGTCTTTGATAATGTTTTTTTATATTGCACAGCTCACCTCGTTATAATCCATATACTACAACCCTTTTGTTATTAGAAAACCAATCTTAATTTTATTTTAACTTGAAAGTGGGGACGAATTTTTTTGTTATGAAACGTTTCACCCCAATGCAATGTCAATGAACGCCTATGGAAAATGGGAACTGTTAACACTCATTTTATTTTGATAGGAAAATCGACTAATTAACGGGGGTTTTTTTTTTATTCAGAGCGTCCTATTCGGATTTCGAAAATTGAAAATGTTTGCATAGGTATCATAAGATTCTTAATTGGGGTGGGAGTAACAGGATAGATAGCAAGATACCCACGATGGGGATGGGAGTAACAAGATAGATTGCAAGATACCCACGATGGGGATGGGAGTAACAAGATAGATAACGAGATATCCACGATGGGGATGGGTCATGGCAATTACGATGGCTACAAGAATTATAGAGATAGAAAGTAGAAATTAAGTTGTATTATTCGATTCAACTCCTTTCAGAAATGGGGGAGAGGCTCCCTATTTATATGGGATACATGGGGATAGAGGTGTCTCTTTACATGTGATTAAATTGACATGTGGTTATTCATGCATGCATTAGCTGACTAACTTGTTTACTCTTCTGGCATGGGGATACGCGTGTCTCCTTGCATGTGTTTATTTTGACAAGTTTCTTATGCATGTATTAGGAGATGAGTAACCATGCTCTATCTTTGACATATGTCTTTGTGTGACCTATCATGCTCCGATAGTCTTGCCATTTCGATGATATAGCGGCATTGTGGGTCGTCTAGGCTTTTCGGGTAAGGCATCGTGGCATTTGGGGGATGCCTCTTCATTGTGATACGTTTGTGCAATATCTTGGGGATGCCTCTCCATGGTGATACGTCTGCATAATATCTTGGGGATATCTCTCCCTAGGGGGCCATCGTACCATTTAGGGGATGGCTCATCATGGTGATACGTCTGTACAACATCATGGGGATGCCCTGCCCTAGGGGGACCATCGTACCATTTGGGGGATGGCTCTTCATGGTAATACGCATGTACAACATCTTGGGGATGCCTCGCCCTGGGGGACCATCATACCATTTGGGGGATGACCCTTCATGGTGATACGTCTGTACAACATCTTGGGGATGCCTCGCCCTAGGGGTCCATCATACCATTTGGACGATGGCTCTTCATGGTGATACGTTTGTACTACATATTGGGGATGCCTCGCCCTGGGGGACCATTGTACCATTTGGGGGATGGCTCTTCATGGTGATACGTCTGTAAAACATCTTGGGGATACCTTGCCCTAGGGGGGCATCTTACCATTTGGGAGATGGCTCCTCATAGTGATATGTGTGTACAACATCTTGGGGATGCCTCGCCCTAGGGAGCATCGTACCATTTGGGGATGGGAGATCCTATCGGGAATTTTGGGGTATCTATACCCCACGTTGCAGCATATATGTATCGTATCTTGATAATGCGACTGCTAGGACATCGTGTCCCTATGAGGGTATTCGTGAAGTTATCTAAAACTTCTGTTACCTCGCGCAGGAGTTGTGCCTTGTAAGTCGCTATCGTGATTCGGGGAAAGAGTGGGGTACCATTTTACAAGCATCGAGTGTAACATGTAAGGCCATCGATACTGGGGTAGGTCTTCATGACGTCTTTGTGGCATCATGAAAGAAAAGGTATAGTGTTAACAGGGACAAAAACTTTGCCACACAAAGCCAATATTTGTTCCCACTCGGGTCGAGTTTCTCCTAGCACATCCCTTTCTCTATTTAATGGTCGGTTCGGTCCGGTTCCATTCGTAGAAGACTCAATTGAACTGACTTTCTAGTGTCCTTTAATGAAAGGTTAGTCGTAACTAACATTTATATCATTTTCAAAAATGAAAATCTTATAATAATCAGTTAAGAAAGTGGGAGTTATCAGATGGATGGATAACAAAAGGATCAAATGTAACTAAATCACGGATAAATTTTCCACATACAGTAAGAGTGGAAACGAAAATATTAATAACAAGTCTCATAATTGTTTGATTATATTTGGTGGAATTTGCATAGTATATCAACCATTGTTGGCCAAAACGATGGCAAATTTGATGCATTTCTCCTTACAAGAACTAGTTACAATAATAAGATATGTATTAATTTGACAATAGATCGTATATTACATGCGAAGTGCGGTATAAACGAATAGGTATATCGTATATGTATGTCGAATAGGATACTCGATATTGAATATGCATATTTGATATGTGGATGAACAGTGTACGGTAATTAACGAAGCTTACCCTGATTAATGGAACCCGGATATATATAGACCTCGGGATGCGGGGACCGCATCCGTGATTTCCGCGTATGTTGTACCATATCGAATGTGGTCATTCGATATCAGAATGCATAATGGGTGCCATCCCCTGCGTTAGGTCAGCTTCTTGTTGGGCTTGGCCCATGTAATTGGATGGGCTGGCATAATACGGGAATTACCCATATCATATAGTCCTCCCGTTTATGAGTTATTGTTGTAAACAATAATTTCTAAACTAAAACAAATTTGAATTACCAGTACCCCTTGTCCCCCCACTTCAAATGTGGGAACTCGGATACTTGAATTTTATTTTATAACAATGGTGGACCCGCAATATAATTTTACTGTTGCATCAAGGCCCACGTTTGAATTATGAGCTAATTCGCACCGTGCATTAGGCTGTATTACTAAACACAGTTTCAAAGTTATTTCGAAGGTGATTTTTATATCGATTTTTTTTTGATATTGATGCTCTAATGTCGAACCTCCATTTTGATATCGTTGGCCATAAATGCAAAGTCCAATTGCCCGATGTCTATAAATAGGCAATGAGAGGAGAGAAAAAAGTTATTTGTCTTTTAGTGAGAGCATACCTCTTCCGACAAAGGTATGTCGAGTATTTCTGATATAGCTTTCGATATGGTATTTCGATCTGTGACCCGATATTGGTTTTTGTCTCGGGAATTCTAAGGTTCGATACGCCTTGTATATGAGATATATTCTCGATATTTCTGACCGTCGCTTTAGATATTCTCAAACATATACCAGAAATATGTATTTTTTTAGCTTATTTTATGACAATTACTTGGTTTGATTAATTTGGTTAATCCTTTGAGTTTCATTTGTCAGATTTATGCAACTTGAATTCGTCAAGCCTCGAAAGTTTCTCAATTTTGTCGGCGTTAACAGTTTGTGAGATAATGATGTTTGGAGCAAGAGACGTTGGCATGTCGCATGACAACACTGACTGTTTTCCTGGTCTAGAACGTGATGATGATGGTGGTCATCAACATTATTCTTTCGATGCTATGTCCCATGCGCTCTCGGCTGAGATGCTGGATTTGAACACTTTAGTAGATGATTATGAAACAGATGGGGATGCAAATGATATGGATGACGTTGAGGGCGAGGAAGATGAGACCGAGACCAAGGAAGAAAGGGAAAATGAGTATGGTCTAATAAATGTGCCGGAGGTGAAGAAGTATAAGACCTCTATCAATTATGAAGACATGGTATCTCGCATACCCATAACCCTGATTATTATCGGGTCGAATATCATATTGATGGGTATATGATAAGGTTTCCCGACTCGAGTGAACGGATGCATAAGCCTCCTAAAATTGGGTCATGGTGAACGCAAAACATTTTGTAAATGGGTTGCGGTTCCCTATCGACCCTCTGATTGTCGATATTCTGAAGAGTATCGGGGTCTGTTTGGGACATCTCTCCTTGAATTCATTTGGTGTTATAGTGGCATTTATATTGCTAAGGCTCTGGGGGTGTCGTGTGGCGTTAACAAGTTCTGGGAGTTATTCTCGGTCATTACAAATCGAAAAGTCGGAGATAGTGGTTTTTCTTTGTGAGGTCTCGTACTGGGAGAAAGTTTCTGAAATTTACCCAAAGTAGCTATGGTTCTGGGGGGAAAGAACGAGTACTTCTATGTCCAAGAGCGAACTGTTGGGGAGTTCAAGGACCTCCTGAAGAAGTGGTCAAAGAAGAAAAAGTACAAACAACCCGCACATATGGGTGCGCTGACGTGGGTTGTTGGCTTCCTTGACCTCCTGGTGGAGAATAAATATGACCACCCCACGCTCATGCAAGAAGAAGTACTTTGGGCTGGTGGTTTGTCTCCAAAGGTCTATGATGGCTTGTACAACCTTAGTACGTCTCATATGTCCGTTAAGTTATTCTTTTGTATGCTTTATTAAATAGTCGTTATAACACCAGATAATAAATGTGGTGTAGATCAACTTGTGACAAGTCATAGATTGGATGTTCTCGCTTCAGTGACGGGAGGCACAGAGGTGGGCCCCACCGCCAAAATGGCAATGCACATAGTTCATAAGACTTACGGCTAGAGGGTTACCGCGTGAAGAAAAAGGCCACTAGCGCGTCTCAAGGTGAGTCGAGCTTACAAGATGGGTTTGGTGGGTTTGCATGGGGTAATGTGCCTCCCCAAGGTGGAGCCACAACGAGTTCGAGTTGAATCCCGCTCCCAAAGCCTCGGTAGAATCCCTACCCAAACAAAGAGGAAATGGGTTGATCCTGCCAGAACGACTGCCAACCCCCACCTTTCCATGGGAGAACCAACCCAACTGGAGTTTCTGCTACATAGGAAGGAAGTGCAGTCTTTCGTGCTGTAAGTTTGTAGCTCGTATCAACATTTGTTGTATGTGTTCCATTGAAAAATAGAACGTTTGGCATGGCTATAATTATCACCATGTGTCTTGCACAGGTCGATAAGTTTGTTTCTAATGTCCTGAGGGTGGCCAGTGATTACGACCCGAAGAAAGCAGAGGCCATAGCATGGACGGTCTCCAATCTAGAAGCGATGGGCAATTACAATCTCGTTGTAGCCGCTAAGGACGTAGCTGAACGGGAAGAAGCCATGAGCATTCTTGCCGATTGTGAAAGTAACGTTGAGACTCTCTTGGATGAGAATGTAAAATTGACAACCACACTAGATCAGGCCAGTGATACTCTGGCTTCTGAGATGAAGAAGAGAAAGGTTAATGGAGGCAGAACTCCGACACGTTAAGACAGAACTTGCAGAAGCTCAGAGGGTTGTATGCTATGAGGTAATGTCTTTCTCGTGTGTATCTTGGTTGTTTTATTCATTGGGTATTTAGTAAGAATATCCTGTTTTGTCACGTTAGAAACCCACGAGAGAGCAGAAGTTGAGGATATTGAAGGGTTTCCTTTTAAGCAATAATTACAAGGACATATGCGTCGCAAGAGGGTTGCATGACCGAGAGGAGGCAAAGGATGGTTCAAAGAAGGATTTGATACTGAGTCGCTTGATCCATTGATCGGGCCGGACGGGCAAATCCCTGAAGATTCTGAGTCTGTTGATGATAATGAAGACTCGGGGCCGATGACTATGCTGATATCTTGAAGCAAAGAAGTCTGGTATTGATTCATACCAAGGGTGCCCCTAAGTACCCCTTTTTAATTTGGTATGTTTGTTTGTTGTTTTGTCTTTTCAACGATATGTTGCAGAATAATGGCCTTGCTTTTGTAATACTTTGAACAATCACATGTATGTCTATTCGTTTATATTCGCTCTTTTAATTGAAGAAGCATATTTCCTTACTTGTTTTATATCTTTACATGATTTCTGTGTATGTTCGTATATGGGTGGGTACGTATGTATCCCATCATTGCCCCTTTGCATTTGACATACATGAATTTTCTTTGCAGTTTATCTTCTTCCTCTTCTTATCTCGGTGGATTGGGGATTTTTTTTCTGTTTTTGTTCCTCCTTATCTCTATGGATAGGGGATTTTTTTATTTTGTCCCCTTAGGATGTTTTTTTCTTTTCTTGTGACCTCCTTATCTCGATGGATATGGGATCTTTTTCTTTTCTTTTGTCCTTCTTATCTCGATGGATAGAGGATCTTATTTTCTTTTGTCCTCCTTATCTTGATGGATAGGGGATCTTTTTATTTTCCCTTTTCCTCATTATCTCGATGGATAGGGGATGTTTTTCTTTCCTTTTGTCCTCACTATCTTGATGGATATGGGATCTTTACCCGTTAGGGTATATTTCTACCTTATCCCGTATGATAGGAGACATTTTACCCGTTAGGGTATTTCTCTGCCTTACCCCGTAGGATAGGAGATACTTTACCCGTTAGGGTATATTTCTGCCTTACCCGTTAGAATATGAGATATTCGACCATATTAGGTACTCTTCTCTGTATCTTGTAGGATATCGGAGTCATTTTTCTTTTATTTCTCTTTTCCTCCTTCTCCTTGTTGACAAAGTGTATCTATGTTCCTCTCAATTAAGCGGATAACAACATACCAAAAAATTGATATACAACGACCGAGAGATGGGTGTTGTTTGATTTGCCTATCCCCTATGATAGAAGATATTTTACCCATTAGGGTATATTTCTACCCTCCTCCGTATAGTAGGTTTGTCCTTGCAATCACATTGATACTATTGAAGAGAGAGATATATATGATATTCTCAAGATAAAGATTCATAAAAGATAACAGTCGAGAACAAGGTACATCCCCATTCACCTACATATCTCTGTGATAAGGGAACTAGACCGGCGTAGTTCCCCATGTTTTAGTTACAGGCCATCCCGCGAGGGGGGGGGGGGGGTAATTTAGGTAAAACTAAAATGTTCAGACATTATGAAAATCCAAAAACTTAAAGAGATAAAAGAATGCCACTACTCCGCTATTTGTTGGCCTTCGTTATCAATGGCCACTGGTGCTTCAGCTTCCCTGGTCCTAGGAAGTGTAAGAGATGCTATATAGCAGACCCATCATTCACTGTGGTTAGTAACGATCTCACCAGTTCCTCCAGGTGTGGGGAACTTCAATTTTTGGTGGTTCATAGAGACCACTACCCGAATTGCATTTGATGTTGGCCTCAAAATGATGATATTGTAGGAAAATGGGTGGTCGACGATCGTATACTGGATGTTCAAAGTCCTTCTACAGGGCTCCTCACTGGAAGACGTTGGCAACCTGACATGTCCTAATGGGACTACCTTGGCTCCCCAAAACCCAACCAATGGAGAGCAAATCTACTCTATCACATTGTGGCCCAAAGCCATCTTTTCTAGAGCATGTGCGAACATTACATTGGTGGAACTACCATTGTCTATAAGGACTTTGCACACCCCGTAATTTCAATATCTAATGTAACTACGAGAGGGAAGTCGAGTTACCTGCTTGGATAGCCTCTGGGGATAGCTACATCAAATCCTTCCTTGAGACTGTGATGACTTCATCGGGTAGTTCTTTCAGGTTGCGAAGAGTTGTGAAGTCGACATATATGTCCTCCTGCATTCCTCGGGTAATCTTTTTATGCCCATTGGTGGAATCATCTCATATCGGTCCACCACTAATCACGTTGATTATTCCCCTGGAGGGTGATTTGACAATCGCGTTCCCATGCCCGATTGGGGCCTCGATAGCCTTGTGTTTATCTATGTGAGGGGAGCGGGATCTGTCTTCACGATCTCATGAGTCTTTGGCATTTCGAACATATTCAACTAACTCCCCTTCACGAACGAGCCTCTCTATCTCATCCTTCAAGTCTATGCATTCCTCTGTGTCATGGCCCCTCTGTCAAGTCTAAGAGATTTGTTGCGATTGTTTCTGTTCCAACCTTCCTTCCCTTTGGAGCGATTCAGCGCTTGATAAGGCGCTTGTTTTGTTGCCATCATGTTGTTTTGGTAAACCGTCTCATAAGCCAACATATTGATTCGATCAATTGTAGGAGATTTCATCCTGAGCAGTTCGACCGCGAACCTCCTGTGGAGAGTCGCGTTGAAAATGATGAGGGCCACCTGCTCACCATTTGGCTCGTCCACCTTCAACAATTCCTCATTAAACCTTTTTATGAACTCTTGCAAGCTCTCTCTTTTCTTACCGAGTTAAGGTGGTTCATGTTGGTGTGCATTCTGTTTTACCTTGAGAACTAACTTTCAAATTTTTGCCTCAATTGTTCATAGCTGCTAATGGAGCCGGTTGTTATCCTTGTGAACCAATCGAGTGATGCACCAACCAGGATCGTATCGAAAATTCTAGCTTGCGCGTTGTTGGTGAAGTGATGAAGGTTCAGTATTCCGTCCACGTTGTATATCTAAATGTATGGATCGAGATTGGTACTCTTTTTGATTCACATGCTGTGTTAATTTGAAATATTATGTCAACACCGATTGTATTCGATGTTGGCCCAACATTCACTAAAGAGTCAAGCGCAGCGGAACAGAACAAACACAGTGAATGAGTTTTAAGCAAGTTATATGAATATAACTTGTCGAGCCTTACGGCCAAATAATCACTAAATATAACTTTAATGATCTTACAAAATGCAGCTGAGTAAGGAACTCAATCCTAACGCTGACTCACTACAAGCTATTGATTTTATAGCTTTTGACTCGGTAGATAAACCTCAGCAAAACAAGACTAAACAACTTGACACGAATGTTTCTAATCTTTCATAAACCTATATTCTAGTCTCGTGCTTTAGCTTGATGTCGACCACTCTTCTTATAGAGTTTGTTCGTTCGTTCTCATAGATATGATCGGCACGGTTTGATTGTTCTATGATTACTTGGATAATCTCGAAATCTCCTTGGATATTTATCTTCAAAAGATCTTCCATCTTTATCTCAATCTACTCCGGCTTTATCTTCTTTCTTCAAGCTTTGATCCTCTAGAAACCTAGATCTCCTGATATCGTGAAATACAACAAAGATAACCACAACTCGTGGAACTAGATAAGATTATGAATAAAGGCAAAACTAAATATAGTAAATAATATTAATCGGACAGCGCAGTTTGTTAAGTTCAATGTTGTGCCAACACAAGTTACCAGAATGTTGGACTAACATTTCACTGCAACACTTGCACTTTCAATCTCTCATTTTTTTCCTTTCTTCACAAAACTCCACATGTATCCAATTTTATGCAAGTACCTGTATTTCAGTATATCAACTAACTCTACTTATTCTAATTTGCTCCCCATTAAGATATGAATGTTAAACTGCAATGTTGGGCTGACACAGTTAAGGACTGTGTTGGCCTAACATTTGGCCCTGACATTTCACACTTGCAGTTAGATAAGCAATACTAAACAAGGAAAACTAGAATAATTAAAAAGTGCAGAGTTAATATCCTGATACATCCCTAGAATTCAAAACATAAAAGAGAACATGTTATCTGTATCAAAACAACAATTGTTCAAACAATAAAAAGCATCAACCAAAATTGGACTACTCTCTCCCTTTTGTGAGGAAAGCACCACCATTAGGTGCTTCTTGATAGAGTCCAGCTCCTTAAGCTCCTCCTACTTGTTTGCTATCTCCCTTCTCATGTCCAAGATCATTATGTCGCACAATCGACCTTTTATTGAATGAATGTGAAGTTGATGGGCAGTGTGGGAGCAGAGTCATCCTTAGATGTTGAGGCAACACTAAATGACTTTGCCTTCTTTTTCCTTTATTGTGCTCCACTTCTACCAAGTGCATTGGGATCCTTCCAAGGCAGATCATTGATCCTAGTGCCTACAAAGTAGTTCTTTGTGATGGTAAGTTCCCTTGTCTTCTCAACAAAGAACTCGTTCACTCCCTTCTTGAATCATTGGTTACTGAGTATCTTGTATATCAGGGATGAAAATAGAAGAATGACTTCATTCTTGTGAGCAGCATCAACAATAGACTTGAAAATTCATTCTCCCATGTTTACTAGAAAACCTCTCTTCAGTTTGAAGATCAACACAGCCAACTCATGAGTCAAATATGTAGAGTTTGAAGAGGGCATCCAATTGTATGAGGCGATCTTGCACAAAATGACAATAAGAGAAGTGAGCCCAATCACATTCAGCTTCTTCTTCCAGTTTTTTACCAGCCCTCATCAGCTCTCTCATCATCTCACTGTCATCAATATCCATATTTGTCTCCTGTCTTCTCGACATCTTCCAGGCATTGTTAATAATTGACGAACTAATTTTGTAGAATTTGTCCCTCACAAACACTCTCCCATACTTGAGGGATCCTTGTGCATTAACAAATTTGGACATATTTCTATAAAACTCTCTAATTACCCCAGGGACATATGGGAGAATATCAACAAGAGAATACAGCAGACTTCTAGACTCTAGGAACTCAAACACTTTGTGCCTTTTAAAGTCATCAACAACCAAAGTTTTTTCAGCCCAAGTTTTCCTCTCACGTACAATATCATAGTATTTACTTGCAGATTAAGTTAGGAAATACCTATTAAACGCCTCAGTAGGAAAATCAGCCTCAAATGTATCAGGTACCTCATCATCTGTATTCTTCTGTAGAGTTCAGTGTTGGGTCAACTTCTTTGTCTGGTGATGTTGGCACAAAATCAAGCTGCTTTGGATCGGCTTCTTTGTCTACTTCGGTCTCCTCCTCCTAGTCATCTCATTCTTCTTCACTAGAACCCTCCTCCTCATCTTTATCATCAGATTCCTCCTTCTTAGAGGACTCATCGTCATCACCAATAACAACGTCCTCTAATTATTCTTGCCCTTGATCTTTTTCAGGTTCTTCAATCCCTCGACGTCAGCAGGTAGGGAAGGTGGTTGTGTCCCCTCAGGTTCTTCAACCATTGTGCTCGCCGATTTCGAGGAATTTCCTCTGCGGTGTTGGTAAATTCCAGTGTTGCGCCAACATTCTCGGGAACTTGTGTCACGCCGGCATCCCCAGGTTTCTATGCTGGCACAACATCATCCAATGTAGGTGTTGAAGCAGCACTGGTGGATGCACCCTTCTTCGATTTCACATTCCTCCTAACGTAAACAAGAGCCTTTCTTTTAGGGGGTTCAGGTGCAACCATAGTAGCGCGTCAGCGCATGCTTCTTCGGGGTTGAACTCCCCCTGCATCTTGTGCCATGGCAGGAGCAGTCTTGGCAAGGTCAGCAATTGTGGATTTCTTCACCATTATGTATTCTGCAAAGGTAAATAAGGAAGATAGTAATTTTAGAGTTTAATTAAATTTTCAGAATCTAAGCAACAATATAAGGAGGTGAAAAATAAAAATGGAGATGAATCAGGAGTCATGGGCGGGTAAATATTGTGAACGTGTGTAGTTCCCGCCTTGTTGGGTCAACACGTGCAGACGTGTTGCCTTGACACGTGACCAAAGAAGTCAACTAAATAACTTGTAAGTCACAATGTAAAAGCAAAAGCATGTGTCTGTGTGGTATGAGTCTTACCAAAGTCTTCTTCAATGAAAGGCACGAGTAGAATCTGAGCAAGGTATCTTGAACTCAATATTTATATGGAATCATTCATAAATCAGTATCTTAGATAGATCTGTGGAGGCATGGGAAGTTGGATAACAGGAAACACAACAAGCTAAGGAAAGAAGTTAACATCACAGAGATAATTAAGCTTCTAATGAACAGTGAGAAACATGTTTGTGTGTTACTGGCAGCTAACAACCCAATAGATATGCCTTTGATATGAAAACATGACATGATGATAATTGATTTACTCTGCTTTAAGACCATAACCCCTCAGACCACTATAAAGAAGAAAAGAATAAATAGTAATCAGATGAGAAAAGAAGATGAATGTTAAGCCAACATATATTGGTCGTGTGTTGTCCCAACATAGCTTGTCAACTATCATAGATACTAACTATTTACTTCACAATTTAGAACTAGCATGTAAATTAAACTTTCAAGCAATACCCTTTCAGGCAAAGAAATAATTTTGTATTCATTGAATGTAGGCAATAAAAGGACCCCTAACACCCTAGCTACAACATAATCAATGCAGATGCACAAGCAAGTACATATGGCTGGATGAAAGTAGTACATGACCCTCACACCCCAGATTCCTAACAAATACTTGTTTACTGAGCAATCATAAAGAAGGTTTTAGCACCAAGTGAATAAATATACTAAATAAAAGGCGGTATTATGACCCCAGACACCCCAGTACAAGAGTTCACTATCCTATGCCCCTTCTGCAAACAAAATAATATAAATAAGTCACAATTGAATACATCATAGATGTTAAATTTGTGTACCCCAGCATCTTTATATTGTTTTTCGTAACTTAGACCTGAATAAGACACATCTGAATACAGCATAGCAGTCGGCTGTGTGTACCCCAGCTTCTCCAAGTTAAGTTACTACCTCAAAGTAAAGAAAGTTAATTTAAGCTTTTTAAGAAACATTTGTAAGGAGATAGGTATCCATAACATACTAACAAACCAGTAGGACTAATAAAATTCAATTATGCAGACTAACAAACATGAGTGAATAAGAATAACACAAAACCAACCAACCAAAACAAGAGAACAATCTATGGACATCACAATCAGTCACCAGTGAGCCTTCCTCAAACTGAAGAATCTCTCATTGTCTAATGGTTTAGTAAACATATCAACAAGTTGGTTGTTTGTTTCAATGTGTTCAATTATAATAATCTTATCTTCAGCCAAATCTCTCAAGAAGTGATGTCTTATATCATTGTGTTTAGTTATGGGTGAACATGATTTTTTTTGATATGTTTATGGCACTAAGGTAGTCACAGAACATCAAAAGAGTGTTGTTGGTTATCCCATATTCATTTAACATATGTTTTAGCCATATCAGTTGGGTAACACAACTGCCAGCTGCAACATACTCAGATTCAGCAGTTGAAAGTGATACACAGTTATGTTTTTTACTATACCAAGAAACTAAATTATTTCTTAGATAAAAACAACTGCCACTAGTAGATTTCCTGTCATCTAGATCCCCAACCCAGTCAGAGTCACTAAAACCTACCAGATTAGAATTTGTATCATGTGAATACCTTATTCCTAAATCAGCAGTCCCTGATATGTATTTCAAAATTCTCTTAATTGTATTTAAGTGAGATACCTTAGGTGTTGACTGATACCTGGCATACACACATATTGAATACATGATGTTGAGTCCCATGGCTGATAAGTACAGTAGGCTGCCTATCATTGATCTGTAAAGTGTTGAGTAAACATATTCTCCCACTTCCTTCTCAATCTTCACAATAGTGGATATTGGTGTTTTGCTGGGTTTTGACTCCACTAAGCCGAATATGTTCACCAAGTTCCTAGCATATTTCTCCTTAGATAGAAACATCCCACTCTCTTTATGTTTCACTTGTAGTCCTAGGAAGAAGGTGGGCTCCCCTATCATACTCATTTCAAATGTACATGTCATTGTACTCACAAATTTGTCCAAAGTGGACTAATTAGAAGATCCAAATACAATGACATCTGCATATATCTGAGCAATGCCAACATCTTTATTATTTTTCATAATGAGCAGTGTTCTATCCCCTTCACCTCTAGAAAACCCAAAACACAGCAAGAACTCTATCAATATTTCATATCAAGCTCTTGGAGCTTGTTTCAATCCATAAAGTGCTTTTTCAAGTTTGTAAACATGGTCAGGATGGTAAGGAACAGTAAACCCTTTGGGTTGCTCTACATAAGCTTCTTTGTCAACGTAACCATTTAAAAAGGCTCCCCTAACATTCACTTGAAAAAATTTAAATTTCAAAAAACAAGTTATAGCAAGTAAGAGTCTAATGGACTCAATTTTGGCCCCATGAGCAAAAGTTTATCAAAGTCAATTCCTTCTACCAGTGTATACCCTTGAGCCACTAGTCTAGCCTTATTCCTAACATTTCATCACTTTTGTTTTTGAAAATCCACTTAGTTCCTTTTACATTAGCATGAGCAAGCCTAGGAACTAGTTTTTAAACATTGTTTTTGGTGAATTGCATGAGTTCTTCCTGCATAGAATTTATCCAGTGTGTGTCTTTTAAGGCTTCATTCACATTTTTAGATTCAACAACAGTACAAAGCATGAAACATGAAGATTGTTACAAATAGAAGGCATGCACACACTAAGCTTGGTCATATCTTTATAGTTCACTCTTTCTTTATTCCTAATTCTTACTCCTTCAGCGAGTTCTCCTATAACATGTGAAGAGGGGTGATTCTTCTAAATTCTGGCAGGTGTGTCTCTTCACATATTTTCTCCAACAGAATCTTTCGTGTCAGAATCTGTGTATTCTGGTGTTGTGGCAACACCTACAGTAGCAAATGTTGGCTCAACATCTGTTGCCACTGTTGACTCTTGACAGTCACCAATGTTAAGTACACATTGTCAGTTGATGACGAGGGCTCAACATTTCCTATTAGGGACAAGGGACAAAACATTCTTATCATCACAGGTACCTGCAAGAATATAATCATCATCAAACACAATATTCATTGACTCTTGGATTGTGTTTAACCTTGGATTAAACACTCTATAGGCCATGTTATTCACAGAGTATCCAGCAAATATGCATTTTTCACTTTTAGCATCAAATTTACCTAATTGTTGCCTATCTATCAAGATGTATCATACACAACCAAATTCATGAAAATGACTTAAACTGGATTTAATTTTCTTAACAATTTCATATGGAGTCATGGTTGTACCTGGTCTTAGATAAACTTTGTTAGAAATATAACAAGTAGTACTCAATGCTTCAACCCAAAGTCTTTTAGTTATTTTCCTAGAGTTTAACATTACCCTAGCCATTTATTGCAATGCCCTGTTTTTCCTTTCAGCTACCCCATTTTGTTGGGGATTGATATGAGCAGAATATTCATGAAAGATGCCTCTAGAATCACACAGATCATCAATTTTTTTATTTTCAAATTCCCTACCATGATCAAATGTGATCCTAATTACACATGCCTTATAGAGCATTTTTATACTATGAGCTAGTATCTTGAATGTCTCTACAACTAAGGTTGTTCATTGGTCCCGAACCAAACCAAACCAAACCAAATAAGAAAATAATAAACCAAACCAAACCAAATAAGAAAACCCAAATTGAATCATACAGTACAGTTTGATTTAAATGGTTTCATGGTTCGGTTCGGTTAAACCCCAAAAAGCCAAATAAAACCAAATGCGAGAAATTGTTCAATTATGAAAAAATAAAGTCACCTTTTTTTAAAGAAAAATTGTATTGCCCTCTTTTTTCATTAAAGTTGAACTAAAATTATATTAGAGTAGATTAATCAAGATTTGTAGCTAAAACCCGCAAAACCCATTTGCGATTCAAGCTTAAAGATGCAACTTTTAATGACTATTCGGTCATTAATTAAGCATACAACTAAACTTTCTTGAAACGAGAAGTGAAGAAGTGTAGAAAATTGATGACTTCAAGATTGAGAAGAACATATTCAAGATCCAAATGAGTTAAGATTTGACCAGAAAGTCAACGGAGTCCATTTTTGACAAATGATACCACTTTTCTAAGTAGAGACAGTCTCCCGAGCAAAACGTAAGCACTAAGTCCTTAGGTCCACGTGATTTTAGGAAAATTACAAGGTTTTGTACCTGTCATATGTCTAGAACAACCACTGTCAAAATACCAACCAATCACCAGTAAGAGTATGAGTAGCAGATAGAACAACATTACAGATAATCTTTATTTTAGGAGACCACATTCTACTTTTCCTAAAACTGTTTTCCTGTTCACTAGTGTTGTTTCTCAATGTTGAGCCAACATCATAGATCTATGATGTTGACTTAACATCTGACACAACATCAGTATTTACATACTTGTATTTCTCACAAATTTTTTTATACTTAAAGCAGTACGATTTTGAATGACTAAGTTGGTAGCAATATTGGCAGATATAAGTCATTTTCTTAGTTTTATGAGAATTATCATTAGTTTCATCAAAACCAGCTTTAACAAAACTAGGAATAGCAATTTCAGACTTACTTGACCACTTTTGATAGCCTAAACCACTCGTACCTTCATTGACTATACTAAGTACTTCATGCAACTTACTTTTACCTGGGTTCCATTTGGCAATTATTCTTTCAGATTCTTCAAGTTTTATTTGCATCTTTCCAAGTTGACATTCTTTTCTGGTGAGGTTCTTTTCAAGTTTAGTCACAGTTTCAATTAAGAAACCATTTTCTCTTATGAGCTCCTTTTCCCTTTTGATGATCTTTTTTACTTTATGTAGCAGTTCTTTGTAAACAACCTTTAGTTCATCAATGAATTATCCTTGATCCATTTCTCCTTCAAAGAAATACTCTTCATCCAAATCTACAGAGCCACCAAAATAAGTAAAGTTAGAATGTTTCTCAGATTCATTTATATCAGTAATGAAACATTGAGAGTTAGATATTGAGTTTTCCTCCTCCCAACTAACCAAGAATTATTCATGTTCATCCGCTTTTGTCTGAGTGTTGAGCACGCATCAGTCAGTAATAATGTTGTCGTGACATTCAGTTCAGTTCACCTGAGCAGACAAGGCTGTTGTGTGTATTTCTTCAGATTCCTGTTCATCTGGCATTTCCTCCAAACCCGCCTCACCATTAATATCATATATGCATGCCCAGTTAGAGTTACCTTTGATTCTTAATGTATTTGCACATTCATAGTCCAAGTGACCAAATCCTTTGCATTCACAAAACTAGATTTCTTTCATTTTCTTAGTATCACTATCATAAGGCTTTTTGAAAGTGTATTTTACAAGGAAAACTCTTTTTCAGATTTGCAGGCATATTATTTTATTGGGATAATTCTATCAAACCCCCCAAACTATGAGGTCATTTACCGCACAGGGTCAGAACTTTAGTTTTAGCGGCAGTGCCCCCTAAACTTTGGTCGTTTGTGCGAATTTCTCCATTTTCCAGTTTTTTGCAATTTTTCCACAAAAAATCATCGAAAAAATTATTTAAAGTTTGACTAAAACCTTCGTCTCGATGAGACGGTTCCGATGGTGGTGACGGTGATGCAAAATTCAAAGTTATAAGATGGGAATTCTAATTTAAGTGCAATACACTTAAATTAAATTTCCCGTGTATTGGCTTTGAATTTTGCGACACCGTCACCACCATCGGAACCGTCTCATCGAGACGAAGGTTTTAGTCAAACTTTAAATAAATTTTTCGATGATTTTTTGTGGAAAAATTGCAAAAAACTGGAAAATGGAGAAATTCGCACAAACGACCAAAGTTTAGGGGGCACTGCCGCTAAAACTAAAGTTCTGACCCTGTGCGGTAAATGACCCCATAGTTTGGGGGGTTTGATAGAATTATCCCTATTTTATTTTCTAACTTTATCATTCAAGGCAATCTTATTGAACTTTCTAACAACATAACCTAAGTAAGCACTTATTTCAATTTCATCATCTACTTCCTCTTCAATAGCTTTAATAGCAAGTTCTCTATGTTTGTTAGTAGGCTCCAAGTTCATTTCAAATTCTTGAAAGACATTTAAGAGAGTATGAAAGTTAAGGGTGGACATATGTCTGGCCTCTTGCATTGGTATTTTCTTAACTTTAAATTTAGCAGATAGTGTTCTCATAGATTTGTACACAAGTTGTTTAATAGTTAATGGATCACCTAGACTTTGACATTCATTTGATATATCCATTAGTTTTTCAAAGTAAGAGGTGATACTCTAATCATCACTCATCCTAATATTCTCAAATTTGTGTAAAGCAATTTGAAGTCTGGATTACTTAACACTCACATCACCTTCACAGTGGGTTTCAAAAAACATCCAGGCTTGCTTTGCAGTTGTGCATATCCGTATTAGCCTAAACATGTGTGGATCAACCCATCTGAAGATGGCACTGAGTGCTTTCTCATTGAAATCATTGACTTCTGTTGGAGTCCACTCAACTTCAGGTTTCAGATTGACATCATTGTCATTGTCTCTTGCCATCATTGGTGGAGTGTAACCATCAATGATTGATTTCCATGCCCGTAGGTCTATGGATTTGATGTATGATCTGAGCCTGATCTTCCAATAGGCATAGTTGGTCCCATCCAGCACTAGTAGCCTTTTGTTTGTGTTAGGGTTCGCACTGTCCATGACTTAGTACCAAATCCAAACACCAATGAATTAGGTTCTTGGCTCTGACGCCAATTGTAAATACATGAATTGGTAATGGTAATCTTTTTTATTCACACGTTGTATTAATTTGAAATGTTGTGCCAACACCGATTGTATTTGATGTTGTCACAACATTCACTAAAGTGTAAAGTGTAGCGGAACAGAACAAACACAGTGAATGAATTTTAAGTAGGTTATATGAATATAACATGTCGAGCTGTACGACCAAAATAACCACTAAATATAACTTAAATGATCTTACAAAATGCAACTGAGTAAGGAACCTAATCCTAACACTAACTCCTACAAGCTATTGAGTTTATAGCTTTTCACTCGTTAGATAAACCTCAGTAAAACAAGACTAAACTACTTGACACGAATGTTTCTAATCTCTCAGAAACCTATATTCTAGTCTTGTGCTTTAGCTTGATGTCGACCACTCTTCTTATAGAGTTTGTCCGTCCGTTCTCGTAGATGTGATCGACACAATTTGATTGTTCTCAGATTACTTGGATAATCTATAAATCTTCTTTGATGTTTACTTTAAAACATCTTATATATTCTATCTTTATTTCAATCTACTTTGGCTTTATCTACCTTCTTCAAGCTTTGATCCTCTCAATATCCTGAAATACAACAAAGATAACAACAACTTGTGGAACTAGATAAGATTATGAATAAAGGCAAAACAAAATATAGTAAATAATATTAATCAGACATTGCAGTGTGTTAAGTTCAATGTTGTGCCAACACAAGTTCCATAGTGTTGGACTAACATTTCACTTCAACATTTGCACTTTCAGTATAGATGTTCTCGAGATCACTCTTTCCGTCGTATGTCTTGAACGGGGAAATCATGTCCTCTTTTTCTAGTACTTCAGCTTCCATCTCCTCGCTAAACAGGGTCAATCTTCTGTGTCCACTTGCCAATGTCAACCTATAGTTGACCTCCTATTTCTCTTGATTCAATCATTCCATCCTTCTTGCTATGTCTCTCATCTCATCCCTAGGGTCGGGAGCTCCTCCACCGTGAGCTCTAGAAATTGAGCATTCCTTCATAGACTCCGCCATTTCCTCACGTTCTCGAGCCCTGGGTCCTCCATATGGATCTCTCGTCCTTGATTCCTGAGGTTGTGGAGGTGGGTTGCCGGTACCCTGGTTGACTAGGCGTGGCAACAGTGTAGCCAATACGGCATTCAGAGTTATCTCGACCGTGGTGTTGATTTGAGCCATAATCTCTGACGAGAGGATAATAGGGTTCACGGCCACAGGCTTGGGGGCCACCGACACTTGGTCTCAAGAAATGGAACTTGCGATGCCGCATCTTCTGCGGTCAAATTATCAATGGTAGGTCTTACAGATCGTGATCATGTCACCATGTGTTGCATTTTAGCGTCTTCGTTTGGGAATGTGGTGTTCCCACAGACGGCGCCGCTAATTTGACAATAGATAGTATATTACAGGAGAAGTGCATGATTACGATAATATAGAGATCATTATATTACAATACATGTCACCTATCACTAGTGCTAGTTTTAGGTAGACTTTGATCTGGAACACCTCATAGTAACATTAGGATGCTTTGCAGGATGTCGATGGTGAAGGTATATCAAATCCAGGAAAATATCGAATATCTTCTATGTCGGGGATGTGGCTGATATCAAAAGTATGGCCATATCGGGTGTAGGTATGTCGGAGAAATATATCAGGTGAGTATATCGAAGGGTATGTTAAGTACAATATGTCGAATGTGTATGACGGGGAGTGATATCGGATAGGTATGTTGAATAGGATGCTCAATATAGAATATGTGTATGCGATATGCGGATGAACAGTGTAGGATAATTTATGAAGCTTACCTTGATTAGCGGGACCTGGATATATATAGACCTTGGGATGCAGGGATCGCACCCGTGATTTCTGCATATGTTATACCATATCGAATGTGGACATTCGATAACAGAATGCATCGGGTTCCATTTCGATATAAAAGCGCTGGGTCGGTTCCTGTTAGGCTTGGCCCATGTAATTGGGTGGGCTGACCCAATACGGGAATTACCCATATC
Organism: Linaria vulgaris; assembly: GCA_948329865.1. Taxonomy (NCBI): domain Eukaryota; kingdom Viridiplantae; phylum Streptophyta; class Magnoliopsida; order Lamiales; family Plantaginaceae; genus Linaria; species Linaria vulgaris. The sequence goes on along the minus strand of OX415249.1, from coordinate 3,388,444 downwards.
ATGTATAATTGTGTTCTTTGTCGTGGTCATGTCGAAGACTCTGATCACCTTTTTTGTAAGTGCCCTATCTTCGCACGGATCTGGAATTCTATTCTAAATTGGCTTGGAATTGCCACATCGACTAGTGAAAATGCAAAATATCTTCTTGTGCAACTTTAATTTGTGGCATCGTATCGTCTTCAAAAGTGAGGAGTAAATGGAACAGCTTATGGGTTTTTGTCTTTTGGAAAATTTGGGTTATGAGAAATAATACGTGTTTTAATGGAGTTCAACCTTGTTTGCATGACGTTGTTGAGATTATAAAAGTCAAAGTTTGGAGTTGGATTAAATCTAAAAATAGGTCATTTATCTATTCTTGCTTTAAATGGTCCTCCTCCGCCTTTCTTGTATCCCCATCTTTTGATTTGGAGTATTGTTTACTCCAATCTTTTATAAAATTTTCATTTGATAAAAAAAAAAACTGTATAATCAGAGTTCAACATATTAATTGCCGTATAATAATATACTTATATCAATTTGTGTGAATGTTATTTTATCCCTTTTGATCAATTGGATGAATATAGAATAATGTTACTTAATCTTCAACTAAGTCTTAACACTAAATGCTAATAATGTAAAGGAAAAATATTGGTGCCCTGTATGTTTCAATTTTTTATGAAAATGCATGTTATCTTTCGAATTATTGAAAATGCCCTGGATCTATGCCATTTTTTGTAGAAACTGTCATTTGCATAGAAAAAGGGTAGGTTCTACAAAAAATGGCATAGATCCAGGGCATTTTCAAATATTCGAAAGATAAAGGGCATTTTCATCAAAAAGTGAAACATCACGGGCACACATAAATTTCTCTAAAAAAATGCACCTATTGAGTCTTTAAGCAATAGTAAAATGTTCAGTGTAAGAAAATCTCCTTGCATGGAAAAAGCTACTTCACCTAAGAGGTTCAGTGTAAAAGCTTTCAATTATTATCTCACGCGTCACAACATTGAAAAAAAACTATGAATATTGTGATGCAACACATCACTCCTGACACAAGGTTAACAAAAAATTGGGTCTATCTTGATAGAACTCTCGACTTAGAAGTAGTTCCTATATGTTTTTTCATACCCAACAAATTACGTCATATTCGTCCCATGTTACAACACGGAAGAATGTGGGATCATCTTCGTTCCCTGAGAAAAACAAGTTCTCACCTTGTCCCATTCACAATACTATATGTTTATTTAGTATGTTTGATTTATGATTTGGACGAATTATTATTTGTGCCATGTATGTTTCATTTTTTTATGAAAATGTCCGTTATCTTTCGAATATTTGAAAATGTCCTGGATCTATGCCCTTTTTTGTAGAAACTGCCATTTTTCTATGCAAATGGCAGTTTCTACAAAAAAGGGATTTCAATAATTCGAAAGATAACGGGCTTTTTCATAAAAAATTAAAACATACAGGCACAAATAATAATTGTCCGTAAACTTCTGATTCTTTCAATCTTAGTTAAGGAAAGCGACTTGTGTCACTTTTTATATCAAAAATGTCCCTATGAGTTCAGACTAGGATTACTTCTGCTACCTCTTACTTATCTTTTCCTTCTTTTTTAACTCACCAATTTGGTGTCTTTAATATTACCATTTGTTTGGGTGAAAGCAAATCTTCATCAATCAAATTCCGTTAGCAAATTCCAAGTTAGTTTGATTGAAACATCATGTATATTTTTCCAATTGTCAACTGTTGGTTGGTAAAGATATATCATGACAGGAACGTTTCTTTTCTTTTTTCTCGGGGGAGGGCGTGTTCAAGTTATAGAAGCACCCAAATTTACACCTCCTCAACTATAGGGAGTTTCAACAAATTGCCCAAAACTTTTTAAAAAGTGAAGCTCTTCCCTAACCTATTGAAACTCCCCTAGTTGAATTGTTGATCAGTGGTTTCTTTTGGACACGTGTTTACATTTTCGTTAGTTATATTTGCTCTCAAATGGGAGTTTCGACAGATTAGGGGGTTGTTTTCACTTTTTCAAAGATTTGAGAGCACTTTGTGAAACATCTTAAAAGCTCATGGAGCTTAACTTAACCAAATTTACCCTATAAAAGCCTGAAAAAGACTTTATAGATTTATTTATTGAACAACTAGGATGGAGAATAATTAGATAGATTTTTAAAATGCAACTAGTCTTGCCGCCATCTCTCCGCTTTAAAACCCTTGCACCCAATCTTGTTTCTACCACACAACATAACAAACCCAAAAATAGAACTATATCAAAAAAAGTTATACTATAGCAAGTTAATCAGTACAATGACATTTCGGTTGATTATGACCATGTTTGTTGTCCTAATAATAACGCCACCTCTTTCCGCCGCCACGCCACCATCCATGGCGAATCCGAACTGCGTTGATCGTTGTGGCAACGTGAGCATCCCATTTCCCTTTGGAACGACGGAAAATTGTTACCTAAGCCGCGAGTTCTTCGTCAGCTGCAACCAAACTTTTAGTCCACCTAAACTTTTCATGGAAAACTCCTCAATTGAGATCATAAGCATATCACTTGATGGCCAACTAAGAGTCATGCAATACATAGCGAAGGAATGTTATGATAGAAATGGCATAAAAACGCTCAGTAATAGACCTTCTATTCAAATATTTCCATTTACAGTAAGTGAAACGGCTAATAAATTCACTATTGTGGGTTGTGATGCCTATGGTTACATAAGCGGAAGACGGCTCAACCGGACTTACACAACGGGGTGCACTGCCATGTGTGACAGTATTGAAGATCTGTCGGACGGGTCGTGCGGGGGTTTAGGTTGTTGCCAAACCGCTATTCCAAAACAGGTTTGGAAAGTGGACCTGCAATTGGAAAGCTATTATAATCACAGTGATGTTTGGGATTTTAATAATTGTAGTTATGCTTTTCTTGTGGAAGAGAGTACTTATAATTTTTCTCCAAATGATCTCGACAACTTATGGAATATTGACATGCTTCCTATGGTGGTTGATTGGGCCGTTGGGAATGGGACGTGCGAGAAGGCTCAAACGAATCTAACGAGTTATGCGTGTAAGAGCAGCCTAAGTTCAGTGAACTGCTCCGATTCATCTAGTGGTCCGGGGTATCGTTGTACGTGCCAGCAAGGCTATCAAGGAAATCCTTATCTCGTTGATGGCTGCCAAGGTATGTCGAAAAGAAAGAAAAAAAAATTACAATTCAGTCTCTGTAGATGTGTGGTCAATAATTCTTGTGTTATATGGTAGAATATTTCATTTTTGATTCTTTTCCAGATATAGATGAATGCCATGATTCATGGCGTAACAACTGTGAGAAAATTTGCGTTAACACTCAAGGGAGTTTTCATTGTCTTTGCCCAAAAGGGTACCATGGTGACGGTATAAAAGGCGGAAAAGGTTGCTTCCGTGGTGAATCACTTGTATACAAACTTGTAGCGGGTTAGTGCAACTTTTCCTACAACATTTTTGTCAGTAAGTCATATTATGCATGTGAATGAAAGCAATAACAAGTTTATTTGGAAAAAGTATACATTGGACAACATTCATCTTGTTGCATGTTGTTTCAATTGATTGTCCATTTGTTGAAAAATAGTAGATAATGGAACTCATATTTTGTTTGCCAAAATATCATGAAAACAGGTATTGCCGTAGGGATCGTTGTTGTGTTGTTTGTCATTTGTTGGTTGTACATGGAACTCAAGCGAAGAAAGTTTTCCAAGATAAAGCAAAAGTACTTTGTTCAAAATGGTGGTGTTTTGTTACAAGAAAAACTCGAAAGAAGAGAAAGATCACCAATTACCGTATCAATATTTAGTTCAACCGATTTGCAAAAGGCGACGAATAACTTCCATACCAATAGGATTATTGGTCAAGGGGGATATGGTATAGTATACAAAGGCTTGTTAACTGATGGTAGAATAGTAGCAGTCAAGAAATCGAAGGAAGTTGATCCAAGTCAAATTGAGCAATTCATAAATGAGGTCATCGTTCTTTCTCAAATCAACCATAGGAACGTAGTCAAGCTCCTAGGTTGTTGTCTGGAAACACAAGCTCCAATTTTGGTGTACGAATTCATTAGTAACGGCACCCTCTTTGAACATATCCATAAGAAGCCAAATACAAATAATTTTCTTAATTGGGACTCGCGTCTCAAGATTGCTGCAGAAACAGCTGGTGTGCTGTCATATTTACACTCGGATGCTTCTACTCCAATCGTTCACAGAGATGTAAAAACAGCCAATATCCTCTTAGACGATACTTTCTCGGCTAAGGTGTCAGATTTTGGTGCTTCGAGGTTAGTTCCTTTGGATCAAACTCAGTTATCTACATTAGTTCAAGGAACGTTTGGATATTTGGACCCTGAATACTTGCAAACTAACCAGTTGACCGAAAAGAGCGATGTTTATAGCTTTGGAGTAGTTCTCGTGGAACTTCTAACGAGCATGAAGGCGTTAAGCTATGATAGATCAGAGCAAGAGATGAATTTATCAAACTATTTTCTTTCTACGTTAAAGCAAGAACAATTATTTAATATTCTTGATGCTTACATTGTTTGTGAGGGAAATAGGGAGCAAATAATAGAAGTTGCAGGGATTGCAAAAGGGTGCTTAAACGTAAGAGGAGAAGACAGACCTAGCATGAAAGAAGTGGCTATGGAACTCGAGGGGTTAAGACTTTTTGGAAAGCAAGTGTGGAATCAAACTGAACAGAATGAGGAAGAGATAGAATCCTTGCTCGGCGAGAGATCGGAAGGATTCTACAGCAGCCATGATAATAGTACAAGCTTTGTGTATGATAGTCTTAAGGATCATGTCATCTCTCCGATGAGGGGTGGCAGATAAGTATTTTAGTTGGATTGATCTGAAATGTCTATTGTGTTGTGTTGTGGTTATTATTCATCTTTTGGCTATGTAGTAATTCTGAATTTCTAGCAAGTGGGTTTTATTCACATAAATATATCTGCTAGCAGCTTGTATATTGTATATACTATATAGAGAAAGGATATATATTGATGTTCTTTACGTTTATATTGGCTAGCTAGCATGGTTTTTTACTTTTTTGTTTAGTTTCAAGTTTTAAGAATAACTCTATTTAGTTAGGTAACTTGATAAAAAATAAAAAGTCTGAGTTCTACCAGGATTTGAGATGAAATTTCGTTTTTATTAGGGAAACACCAAGTTTTTTGGACAAAAAGTTAAACTTTTTATTACCAAAACCAAGTAAGTACAAGCCGATCCGAAAATCCAGGTTCAGAAATTAATCAACAAGAAAGATAATCTAACACTCTAGTACCCTTTGCATATGGGTGTACATTTTCAGATTTGTTTTACACCTACTTAAGATGGTTTGTATAATCTCCTTGCTAAGGTGTTGGTTGAGTGTGCTATGGATGAAGACAATGTCATTCCTGCTCATCCAGATGTTGTAAATCACTTCTGCCAATGCTAGTTTCAGTAGGTTGCTTCTCCATTTTTTCTTTGTCCCCTGCCGAAGCATCCATTTCAATTCTTGATTCCATTCACATGTTGTGAAACACCAAGTTCTAAATAGTAAGAATACATACAGCTCTTCAAAATCTAATGTAAAAATGAATAGAATTCTAATAGGAAACAATTATCGGCCTAATCAGAAAATTAAACAAAAACTTCATACAAATTCACACTTAATTGACTTCCTTTGGACATTCACTATTTGAAGAAAGAGACCACTATATTAGTCATAAAAACCTCAGCTTATGTGACTTGAGCTTTGTGCAACTTGCACGGTTCATTACGTGACAAAGGTCATAGGTCTCCCCCGAATGAATTAGATGATACTAGAAATGTTAGAAAAAGTGAATGAAACTATTAATAAGAGGGAAAATAACTACCCTTACCTATTGATTAAGGTGCAAAAACAGTGGATTCCTTGCAAACTGTATTTCTTTTTCCAATTTTTCCTGCTAATAAGGCTTTTTTCCTTCCTCCAACATAATTTATTTTACGTGCCATATGTATTTAGACTTCTCTTTTTTCTTTTGGTCCAATATTTGTGCTTGAAGGTCTTCGTTTCCAAGAGATGGCACCTGAACTCGCAAGCCACAATTTCATTTGCCAGAGGACCACTCCACACATCATTGCTTCCTTTTTCATCGACGATCGGCCTAGCCCTTACTTTGTATTCCATCATCATTAAGACTAATTGCCTACGACTGTCCTAAACGGTGTTGTCTTTGCGTGAGATGGAGTAGTACATAGTGGGGTATCTAAACGACATTTATTTAATATATTTAAACTAATTGTTTTTGTTATAAGTGCTCACATGAGATAATGAGTTGAGTCAGTAGTGACCTAATCTAACCACACAGGTTAGTGTAATGATGTTGATTTGGTGCTTTATCGTCCGCTGGCTAGGCAGGCTGACGAAACACTCCACATCATGCTGGTTATAGGCTACGCTGGAACCAGCTTTGTCTTTTGCACACATGTACTCCAAGCGACGTGGTGAGGGGACGGATAGATTTTTGATGATTTCGGACTGGACTAGGGTTATCCCAAGCTGCCTACGTGTCCCCTTGAGGGAATTAAACCGAACGTAGTTCATTAGTAATAGGTTAATTGTACAATCAAGTACAATCAAGTATATACGATATGTCAAGTATCTTGTAGATATCGAATATCTATGTCGAGTGTGGCATCGAAGATGTGTCGAGGATGACATCGGGTATGATGTCAGGAAGGATGCCGGGAATGATGTCGAAAATGGGTATTGGTGATGTATATCGAAGATATCTATCGACTCTTATGCCGGGTGCTATGTCGGGGGATACTCGATATCAGATGTACGGTGTATGTGATAATTGAAGCTTCCCTTGATTAGCGGAACCCAGGTATTTATAGATATCGGGATAGGGACCACACACGTGATGTACACATGATCTGTACTATATTAAATATTACATTCGATATACATATCGGGGGCCATGCCCGATATAGCTGAAGATGGGCTTAGCCCATGGGCCATCTCAATACAGAAATTACCCATATCATGTAGTCCCCCAGTTTAGGAGTTATCGTTGTAGATGATCATTTGTAAACTTGATTTGTATGCTCGAGTATTTTATTGAGGGATGTCCTTCAACCCCCTTAGTTTTCGAGCTGCATGAACAACGAATTGGGATAGTGAAAATAGAGCTCGGATACTCCCCCATTTTTATGGACAATTTGGTTAAGATGGAAGTCAAAAATTCAGTGATATCAAGTAGATATCAAATATACGTTTTTGATATATCCCCAATATGGAAGGTATCTATTGCCACCGGGGCCCAAGTATGGGTATTATATAAGATGGTCCCCTCCATTTGTCTGGATGCAAATTTCTGTCGAAGTGACCGCCAGCGGTAAGTAGAGGTCATAAACTCTATTTGTAGTTATGTTTGCAAAAGATATAATGTGTAGTTGCTTAATGTCGAGGATTGGCTCTCGATGTGATGATCTTTAAATGTACCGGCGGCCATCAAGGTTGTTGCTATTCGATGAGATTTTTGAGACGTGATACTTTAAGATGCATTGCTATTCTATAATCAATTAAGGAAGTACATTTTGAGTAACATGCCTATATTCGATGCTCACGACGATATGGAGGTGGATGCGACCCGTGGTCGCAAGAGGGCTATGTCGAATAGCGTGCGTACTGAGGTGGGTGCTTGACCATTTCGTGTGATGGGTTGATGGTCAAGATGGCCCGTAACAATATAGGGACAAATATGTCTTAGCAGGGAGTAGTGTAGATCATGAGGAGGTTGTTCTCCACACGAGGCCGTCGTAGCCCCAAAAGCGTTACTGCCAGAGACAAATTGGACCGCTTGGGGTCTTGTATGTGCAATGTTTGCATGTATGATTGGTGATTATAGCTTGCGATTGTGTACACATGATTGTTTATAAAAAGTAGGTTTTTACTAACCTTGCTTTAGGTTGATGGGTGATTCAGAGACTCAGTGTCACCGATGAGAGTGCTCTTTATTGCTTATTATGATTTGACCCTCATAACAATTTACGATATGTGAAAATATTTGAATGCTACCAACCCAAACTTTGTAGGTACCTCTTGAGTTATTCGAACACTTTATCAGATGTAGTATCTGACTGCACTTTTATTACCTTTATAAGCAGATGTAGTTGACATCGTATCACAAACGATTCTTGTTACACCTTGTGAGGTATGATCTATGATAACGTGTTCAGTATGCCCTACGACATAAATACCATGTAGAGAATATTGCATTGCATCATGAAAGGTAAATGACTTGGGTACAGCACAAGGTATGTTTGAATATACCATAATTAGGCGGTTTCTAGCTAAAGCTATTGTAGAGTCTAGCTTCAAGTATTGTTACATCTCACGGGTGACTTTGAGCTATCACCAGCGCATAGTGTAGGTATGATAATGCTGAGCCTGATGGCATTGTTGAGATTCTCAAGAAAAATAGTCCCATGTTGATTGCCGTGAAGTGTGCTCCGCAATGTCCACACTGAGAGTAGGAGTAGTTGTTAGGGTATTCCCTATCATGTCCCGTAGGATAGGAGATATTATTTACCGTTTGAGGTATTTTCCGCCTTTTCCCGTAGGCGAATCTATTGATAGTAAATTACTTGAAGTCAAGCAAGGTTGCAGCGAGAGCAAAAATCATATGAATATTATTTGGAAAAGTTAAAGCCCGTCATGGCGGACTGGAGGCTCATGAGGCCCATGTTTGTAAATGACGGTTTACGTCCATATCATTTATAGGTCCAATGAGAGATGTCAACATTCTCTTTCATATAACTTAAACATGCGCTTTGTCAATCTTAAAGAGGATAAGATAGGTAATAAGCGAGAAGTAGTCGTAAGGAAGGTTCCCGGCTATAGTAATTGTGAAAATGATGATTGTGATGATGGACGCAGAGAAGTTTCATGACATTCTTAGGTCAGCGCCTAGTGCGTATTAGATCGTTTGCTTGCGCTACTAAGGGGTGTAGGTTGGTCACTCTTTGAGTAAGTTGTATAGTTTATGATGATGTAAAGTGTAGCATATTATGCTGGTTGGAATGATCTTTCGGTTAACACTTCTTGTGCTTTGGGGCAATTTTATTTAAGGGAGAATTACACTAACTACCCTAAACTATTGGTTAATTATACAAACACCCCTTATGTTTGGAAAATTACACAAACTACCATTTATTTAATCATTGCATCCTCATTTATTTGAACAGTAGTCGATCATTTTGAACCTTGCATTATATATCTTACAGTCGCAGTGGTATTATTGGAGATCTCATTAGCGATACGAATTTACTGTTTGTGTTGGCTTCATTTAGGAATTGACAACACTTTAAAGGGTAAAGTCATATCGTACCACGTAGAGTGGATTGCTTTTGGATCGATTGACCAATATGGGTAAGATGCTAACCCTCATAGTGGATATACATGTTGTAATCACTGCGACTGCAACATGTTTTCGAGTTTGGTCTTTCTCTTGACTCGCGTCTCACAAGCAATAATGAGCGTGTTTCTCGTTATAATTTTATTCCCAGTTTAGTGACGGATGTAACGCCACTGTCATAAAATTATGGTATGGGATATGGGATCTCTTGTTCTCCTTGTTTTGTTGACGGAGGATGTCCACATTCCTGTCATTTAAACGTGTAACAATATATGCAAGGATATATCAATATAAAACTTTAAGATACATAACAGCCAAAAAAGGATAGCATCCGATCTGCATACCCTTAGGATATGAGATACTCTTACCCTTTAAGGTATATTTATGTCATATCCTGTAGGATATGTTCGCTCCTGCAATCAGTCTATTAATATGAAAGAGAGAGATATATAACATTCGCAAGATAAAAATTAATAACAGATAGTGGCCAAAAACCGAGTAAATCCTAGTTCGCCTAATACGGAGGAAAGGCAATTTAGAATATGGGCGATGCCAAATCCGGGATAATATCAAATATGGGATTCTATCAAATCTGAGTAATATCGAATTCAGGATTATATCCGGGATACGGGATATCAAGTGTATATGTATATCGGGTAAGTTATGATATCGAAAATAGGCTTGATATCAAAATTAGGCTCAACATCACAAATAGGCTCGACATCGAAAAGATATTCTAATATCGAAAATAGGCTCGACGTCGAAAATATGCTTGATACGTAGGTGAATAAGTATAACGTAATTAATTGCAGAATATGTAGGTGAATAATATAATGTAATTAATATGACTTATCTTGATTGGCAGAGCGGGGGTATTGGGTGCTCGATATGCTCCATGGTTTTGATGAATGTGGGTCAACCCAGAATCGTTAGAGTGAGCTTCATGTAAAGCATAGGTTCGATGGCGCTCCAATCCGCCAATGTTCTTGATGAACTCGATAGAATTTTAAGGTTGCATGCTTGTTTTCAAGTACATTCTAGTGTGTTCCCATAGACGACGCCAATGATATGGTGCTTTATCGTCCGCTGGCTTGGCAGGTTGACGAAACAGTCCACATCATGCTGGTTCTAGGCTACGCTGGAACCAGCTTTGTCCTTTGCACACATGTACTCCAAGGACATGGTGAGGGGACAGATAGATCTTTGATGATTTGGGACTGGACTTGGGTTATCCCAAGCTGCCTACGTATCTCCTTAAGGGAATCAAGCCGAACGTAGTTCATTAGTAATAGGTTAATTGTACGATCAAGTACAATCAAGTATATACGATATGTCGAGTATCTTGTAGATATTGAATATCTATGTCGAGTGTGACGTCGAAAATGATGTCGAGGATGACATCGGGTATGATGTCGGGAAGGACGCCAAGAATGATGTTGAAAATGGGTATCAGTGGTGTATATCGAAGATATCTATCGACTCTTATGTCGGGTGCGATATCGAGGATACTCGATATGAGATGTACAATGTATGTGATAATTGAAGCTTCCCTTGATTAGGAGAACCCATGTATTTATAGAACTCGAGATGCGAGGACCGCACACGTGACGTACACGCGATCTGTACTATATCGAATTACATTCGATATCCATATCGGGGGCCATCCCCGATATAGCTAAATATGGGCTTAGCCCATGGGCTAGCCCAATACGGGAATTACCCATATGAGATGTAATCTAACTTGCAAAACTAAGCAATGACCTTGACCTATTGAGGCATTGGTTTATCATATCATCTACTGCTTGTATCAGCTTTGATAATCATGTTATAGTTTTCTTTTATATACAATACTAGTTATTAGCCAGTTCTTTGCACGGCTCATTTTATTGTATTTGATAATTTAATTACTATTTTTAAAAGTGTTGTTTTAATTTTAACGATAACCAATTTGAGTATCTATTTAACAAATTTTAATATAATTTTTAAATTAATTTTATTATGAATCAAGCGTGTCATCCCAAAAAAATTGGGGTAGGCTATATGAACCATAAATGAATCACGTTGAATCTCGTGCACATAAATCCTCTGTCACCATTCGTTTCTGTTGAGAAGTAAATCTTCACTTAGGTCTGTGTGCTTCATGGCGTTCCGTATGATCTCCATCCATGCCTTCTTCGGTCTCCCACGAGTTCTAACTGCACGTTCTAAGTCGAGATCTTCAACGCGTCTTACCGGTGCATCTATGGGTCTGCGTTTAACAAACAAGCCCTATAAGTGCGTACCATAAAACTTACGAGGCAAAACTGAAAGAATTAAAAATCAAAAGGACTATTTCAAAATTTATAGCGGACACCCTAATTAATTTTATATTAAGTGGGTCTTAATCGTCTAATACACGCGGACACATAAGTTATTTACTGTTGCAAAACCAAAAAAAAATATAGTAGCTAAACTTTTGTGGCGAAACTGAACGAATTTAAAAATAAGAGGACCGTTTAACAATTTATAGCAGGGCCCATAAATAAATAACATGAAACTTTTGGGACAAATTTGAAAGAAATAAAATATTAAAAGGACCATTCGATAATTTACAGCGGGCCCGTAAGTGCGAAACGTGAAACTTTTGAGGCGTGATCGAAACAACTAAAAAAATAAAAGGATCGTTCTGTAATTTACGGTGGACCACGCTACTAAGTGTTAAGAAATTTTAACAAACGATTAATAAACGCGGGCCCTCAATGTATTTATTACTGTAAAACAAAACATAATATAGTAATTTATTTCACTTATAAGGGTAAAATTGGAACTCAAAAGTTAACAGTGAGTCTTTTTTTTTATTCTTATAATATAGTAGCTAGATAGATATGTAAGTTTCTGGCCATTGTTTATTAAATCAAGTGGATTTTTTTTTTAAATATATTTAAGTTTTTTTTCTTAACTTTTATGATGTATGTACTATGGGGGTGTTTGCAAGAGCTTTTAAAAGTAGCTTATGACTTTAAGTCACTGAAAATATTTATTTAGTGTTTGAAATTCAAGTTTTTCCTTCTCTTTCTATTAAAAAAAGTTAAAAAAAAAAAAAAACAGAAGCCCAGAAGCATGTCATGATGTGCTTCCATAAACTGCTTCTACTTATATATTCCTTAAATTTCTCTTAATATTCAATTTAAGCCTTAATTAATTAGAAAAAAAATCTCATGATTTCTCTCTTTCCTCATTTACGTGATATTCTCTATAATTTTAAATTGTGGTATTTTTAAAGTAATAAATTAATAATAAAAAATAATGAAAGAAAAAGTAATAATGAAAAAGAGTAGAAATATTCATTTTTTTCTTAATTAACAACAACATATTTATATTAACAACTTTCAGATAAAGTTATTCTTTCTAAAAATAAATGCTCACATCAAATAAATCGCGCAATGTAATGTAATAAACGTATTAATTCAATTATATTAAAATTAAAATTATTTTATTTTTAAATATAACCATCATTGTGTATGTGTGAGTGAAACATTATACTTTAAATATGGATAAATAAATCTTATTGCATTTTAATCAATATTCAAAAGCTGCTTTTCACTAGCTATTGCAAACACTACAAAACTATTTTAGTTGCTTTAAGTAACTTTTAAAAACACATTTGCAAACAGTCACTTGCTTTAAGTCAAATGCGGCTTTAAGGTGGTGTTTGCAAACTCTTAAAAAAGCTATAATCAGTTTTTTATTTGAATAAGTGATTTTGGGGTATTTGCAAATTTAGCTTTTTCGGTTACACAATTTTTTTTAAGCTAAACCTCCCCCCCCCCCCCCCCCCCCCCTTAATCTTAAAGCTGGTATGGGGGGTGCTTTTGGCTTAGGTGAGTATTTTAAAATAAAATAATTGAATAATGTCAAATTTAAGATTATCTTGCAAACACTCTCAACTTTTAAATTTAAGTGCTTTTGAAACTTAACTTAAAATTGTAAACTTCTACTTTTCTACTAGAGTTTATAAACACCACGTAACTTTAAGTAAAATTTATGAACAAGTAACTTTCATAAGCTCTTGCAAACACCCCCTATATAGCCATACATTTTTTTAAAATTGTGTATTGATACATTTTTTATTTCTTTTTTATAAAATATATGGGCGTGTTTGGTTCCAATGATGAGGGTAGATGTCAGTTCTCATCTCAGTTAAAAACCAGTTTGGTTTGAATGATTCTGCAAACGAACTTTTTGATTTAATAGCTGAGGCCCGTTCCACAACTCACTTTTCCAACTTAAATAATCTCTACTCCCCCCCTGTTATAATTTTATCTAAGTTTTTAGGCAGCCAACTCACCATACAAAATGACATTTCTACCCTTGCTTTTTCGATCAAAATTCCAGCCCCTAACCTCATAGCTGGCTACTTCCCTAAAATTCATCATTTTCGTTCCCCTCTATTCTCACAGCTCCCCACCAAATACTCCCGCTTTATCAAGAACCCTAATTTCTGGGCCGCAAAAATTTCAGGTAAATTTGCACTCTTAAACTCTTTTCCTTGACGCAAATCACTGAAATGCTAGTCTCGCTCTAAATTGTTGGCAAAATCACGCGCGAATTTGTACATCTCGGACTTCCTCGTATTTCTTTCATAACATTTGTCCAATTCGGACTTCCTCGTATTTCGTACATGCATGAAATTTCCTATCTATTTTCTCTCTCTTGTTGTGTTTCTTCGATTTCTCAAACAATTTTAGTTTTATGCGATTTAGGGTTATTGATTTTTTTTTAATTTGGGGCTTTTTGTTTGAAAGCGTTGTATCACCTCTATATTTTGCATGCGGTAGTAATTTAGGGTTCTGTGATACATAGTGATATATTTGCTTGACATATTGGTTGCTAATCACATGTTAACATTTTCTTTTCAAATAGCCTAATTTCTGAGAAGAGTACAATTTCTATTTTGTGTGTAAGGTTGATTAGTTGCCTCAGTCACAAATTGTGGGATGGTTTGTGGGTAGTTTGATTTCAGAGATATGTGTTGCCTCTTTATGACCACGAATTTTTCGGTTGGTTGAGTTTTGTTTATCATGAATTATGAGATGTGACATTTTATTGGAGCGTGATGTTGATATGATAATGTTGCTGATGTTTGATATTTTTTTTCCAGTGGATTTGGACTGCAGTTGCTTGCACTATAACATATAATTTTCCTCGGAGTTCGATGTAACCTGCACGTAAGATTCTTTAGTCTGTAATGAGTGGCTTTGTTGTATTATATTTAGGACTTGCAATAACAGTGGAGAAGTACAGTATATGCTTAATTATCTGATATTTTAAGTTGTTACCATTCTACATTCCCTACTTATTGATATTTGGGTGTTGCCAATAATATGACTATTGTTTGACTGCATTAGGTACTGAATTGACTAATGTTTGATTGCTTGAACTACTATTTTATTACTGAAATAGGGGTGAATTATTCAATGTCAATATATGGTAGTGTTGTTATGGTATAATAACTGTAATTACTATTCTACGTGTACGATGACATAAGTGAAATACACTATGTATGCCAGATGGATCAGTGAAGGAAAAAATTTCTCTTTGTTCAGTTACAATTGCTTGCTTTGAGAGTGAATATTGTGATGATTTTGGTGTTTATACACAATCACCGAAGGAGGTTGAGAATAGCCCACCAACGTAGATTGATCCGATACAATGTATTGAATAAGATGGGTGATATACATGTTCACATGCAAAACCTGACTACACTCAGTGATGTTGACTGTGTGGCTAACTTGAGAATGGACACAGACTGTTTCATGAGGTTATGTTGGCTGCTTAAGGAGGTAGGGGGTTGTGCGACGAAAAATTTGTTAGCCTTCGAGAACATGTCTCTTTATTTATCAAGGTTCTAGCACACCACGACACGAATCACATGATTGGTTTCTACTGGAAAAGATCTGGTCAAACCGTGAGCCGATACTTTAGGAGAACCCTCGATGCCTTATTGAAGATTAGTGAGCTACTACTTGTTAATCCGAAACCTGTCTCGGAGGATAATAACAAATGTGATGAGCCTTGGAAGTATTTCAAGGTAGATTTAAATTTTTCAAAAATTTCTTTTGTTTCACCCTTGTGTTGGACATGTATACTACTCTCTAATTAACCTATCTTTATTGAATGCAGGGTTGCCTCGGTGCGCTCGATGGTACACTTGTTGATGTAACAGCACCTATAGCTCTTCAGCCAAGATACATATCGAGGAAGGTCGTGTGTCTGTTAATGTGCTTGGTGTGTGTGACATTGAGATGAGATTTGTCTATATGTTGTGTGGTTGGGAAGGGTCAGCTGCCGATGCAAGGGTGCTACGGGATGCGCTTTACAGACCGCACCCACACGGGTTTCGAGTCCCGCAAGGGTAAGCTTTTAACACACATCCTTTATTCAGTCATATGTACAACCATTTTTTTAAATGCAAACATTTCCTTTATTAAGGAATATGTACAAACACTTATGATCTTTTCTTGATTGTTAATCAGGCAACTATTACCTTGTTGACGCCGGATACGCGAACTGCAATGATTTCCTGGCTCCATACAGAGGACGCCGGTATCATCTCAAGGAATGGGGGGAAGGAACTGTGCTACCACAGGACCCCGAGGAAATGTTTAATATAAAGCATGCCCGTGCTAGAAGTATCATTGAGCAAGCCTTCGCCAAGTTGAAAAAAAGATGGAAGATCCTCAAAAGACCATCCTATTACCCTTTGAATATTCAAAACCGATGCGTAATGGTTGCTGGACTACTCAATAACTTCATAAAGCAGCAAATGCCTAAGTATCATATCGAAGATTCCTCCTCTTCTTCCGATAGCTCTTCGTCTGATGATGATGACCCACCTCTGACCGAATTCGTCGAGGGACTTGAAAACACAACTGCCTGGACTAACTATAGGGATCAAGTTGCCTTAGAAATGTGGAATGACTGACGTGAGAGTCACTGTCGTCATAGTTGACAGAGAACTATCCTAATGCAAAAGAATTCAGAAAATCAGTTTAAGTGTTGAAGTATTTTGAACAATTTCATTTTTTATGGAGTTTTCTGAATTTGTAAAAGTTTGCAGCTTATAGTTGCAATTCCCAGTGACACTGTAACTGTGATCAAATTTAAATTGAACAATCTTTATGTGGTTTTTATACAATGGCATTATGTGATGTAATTGCTTACCATAAGCTCTGTGTGTTTCAAATATGTTTGTGTAATAACTTAATGTTGCTCAATTTGCACATACAAAAGATGACAATTTGCATTCAAATAACTTTATGACTATATTTTTCCAGGGCCTTCAATGTTTAGTGAAATCTTCAATATAACATTCAATTCTTATTATATGAAAAATAGATTTCACTCAACAATGTGCCTAGATCACTATCATGTCCATTTTGCTATTATCTATATGTAGTACTCAGCTGTTAGTAAAAGTAAATTTAAACAAACTTTTCTAAAATCAATATGAACCTATATTTCTATTCTTATGTATCATGCTTTACTAGAGGTTAAATCAACCAACTTTTATTTCAGTAAAGTACATGAGAACCATAAGATATATTTTAAAGAAGTTCAACGAAACAACGTTTAAATTTAATTTTGAAAACAGATATATAATCCAAACATAATGCTATATTAGCCTCTCGATCAAACGTGAACAATGATTCGAATTAGGGCAGCGTACAACGCGCCCGAATCAGTAGAAAACAAAACAACATTAACTCCGATAAAGAAAATACAAAGAGATGGACAACCGAACGTGCGACCGACTAGGGAAACAAGACCAATGATTCTAATTAGGACAGCTAACTGAGCGTCCGAATCACAAAAAAAAGGAATTTCATAAACCTAAAATAAAAAACCGAAATCAACGAGAGCCTGTTAATCGGCTGTCTTAGTAGAGCATGATGCAACGGAGACGACTGGTTTGGCGAAGTAGTCACTGATCGTGGTAGGCGTTTTCTTCTTCAGAGAACGAATCCTGCGAGCAACGCCATCGGTGTTCGACAAAATATCTAGAAAGGATTCACTATCATGTTCGTTAGATACCCCTGATGGGGGAGGGGGCCTGGAACCTATAAATACGATACGAGAATGGATTAATTGTGGGTTGTAATAGGCCTTGTCGATGCAAAGTTTTTAGGACAAAGTGAACAAATCATATGTAATAACTCTTACGGATTGCAGTTATAATCTCATCAGTCTTACGCAGACGTCCACGACGTGCGGTTGGTGGCTGTACCTGAGCCTTTATCTTGGCCTTACCGAAGAGCCTAACCAATTCAGTCCAAGCAAATTCACCGTGTTCAATACACGTCCTCGACATCGGAAACTGGACCTAAAAAGCATGTAACAGAAAAGTAAGTTATACTTAAAATGAGATAACTTTAAATACATAAACAATGACTTCAGATTTACCGTGTCGGGTTTCTCCCACAAACGAGCCGGTGAGGATAACATGTTAGATTCTAGGTCCCACCTAACATCTTCACATCCAAGGACCGTTCGAAAGCAATAGTGGCGTTCCGCTAGGAGCTCGAATCGAAACAGTATATCGTTCGATGTGAATGAGGTATTGTTTTTGTAGTTCACATATTCAACCGCGTTATCGATAATGAACTCCAGAAACTTTGAATTCTTTAGGGGGACACAACCACGATCAGTCAAGCGTTCCTCCTTCAGGATGTCGATTAGACTCTCATCATACTTCTCGTCCCAGCCTCCGTCGTACATGATCGCCTTCTAGTACTATGTCGCTTTGAGATTCAACATGGTAGATTAAGTTAGTTAATTATTAAATTGGATTCAACAGGGAGTGGAAGGAAAAATGAATGAGAGATGATTTATGTGATGACCTTATGCAACTGGAATGGTATGATTTATATAGGATATGCACTGTCCTTGAACTCTATGCCATCTGCTGACATGGTATTTTGGCATTTGTTCACTGCCATTGGCATGTGATACAAACAAAAAAGTCCAAAAAAATTGAAACTTTTTGGAGGAATCTTGACTGCAAAAAGTAAAAAAGACAAGCATGCACATATATTCTTAGATGCCTGAGCAAGAACCCAATCACATGTCCTATTTTTTAGCCAATCTCTGTAAATAGACAAAAAATGCATGCATTCTCCATACACCATGACACATACATTAAGATTTTGTTGATTGACTGAATGATACCAATGCACAACTTATCCTCACTAATAAGCCCAACAAACTAGGTACAATTCAAGATACACTATCTCAAGCATATGTAAGTCTGATATGAACAAAAAGAAGATGAAGTACCTTCCTATCCTCATAAGATTCTTCACATGCAGGACCTGAAAGCACTTGTACTATTATTCCATAGTAACCTTGATTGTTGTTTATCATAAATTAGATCAAATACACATTATGCTAATAATACTTTATCTATAAAATGAAGCTAATTTATGTATAAGTTGTGGTTGTCAGAAAAATCTTCTAATACTGGAATTTCTGCAAATTCATGATTCATATATCAGAGGAGCTACAAGCACAATGCTGCCACACCATATAACTTATTGCAAAGTAACAAAAATAAAATTACAGAAAGCATAATTATTTCAGTCCATACAACTCATTGCAAAGTAAAAAAAATATACCTATGTAAATTCATTTCATGATATTTCTGCAATATTTTGGAGGGTCACTTTAATCTAATTTTTCAGTTGAGTAAGGGCAAGATTAAGAACCATGGCTAATCTCAGTAGTATTAACAAAAGGAAAACAACAAAATGCAAGATCAAATGAGCATGACAGTTAAAGATATGCTTTAGTACTGGACCAAAATGGTTGCAAAGTATAATGAATCATACTATTTGAATGGAACACACAGTGACAAAAAACAAAAACAAGGGAGAAAAGAGAGTCAAATAGCTGTAAAACATAGCAACAACACAAACCAATTAACCATTTGCAAGCATCTTTTTTGAATATGGTACTCTAATAAATGACACACAAAATCAATTTCAAATCGAATTTGTAAAATAGGATTCATAGGAATGTCTCACTGCCACTCTACCAATCCATACTAGCTATTACAGAACCTATCAGCATTAAATGAAATTATCACTTGTACATCACAACAACAAATAGAGGAAGCACAACTAAAACAATAGCAATTAACAGAAACCACGATAAGCAACAACAAGCGACTGCAACCCTTGCGACACTGGAATGTCCTAGTTCAGTAACCAATGCACCACCGACACTAGAGATTACCGCACTCGCATATTACTGAACATTATCAGAAATTTGAGAAGATGCACTTTGATCTATGATAGTGTTCTCTGATTGACGATGGTCAGCATAAACTTTTTGAGACAAATGCTTTGTATTGCTTGACATAGGAACAAACTGATAGTTTTCATTAGACCACAACGCTGCACTCTCTGAGGACGGATAACGTTTGATGTAATTGAACCGGGGGTGTAAAATGTTGTCTGCCCAATGAACCAATCCTTGTGGTTCAGGTGCGTGGGACATACATAATAATAACGACCCGGGTTTTTTACACTCCTCGACAGTAGGTGGTGCATAGCACCATGACCACACGGACAATTAACAACAAAAGGCCCGACCATCTACGAAAGAATTATATTGTTGTTAGTGCAAGTAAATTAGCAAAACATCGACGACTATATGCTTCATAACAACAAATGAACCGAATAGCAGCAAGAATTTTCAATCAAAATGCCACTAACCACATGAATTCGACACCTACACTAGATTCTGCTAACAACAATTTTGCGAAATAGATCGAAACTTATAATTACCTCCGATACCACCTGAAGAACGCAAAGGAGAACCAATTGGGTGGTAGCGCAACCATGCACATAGTGAAAATTGAAAATTTGGAAACATAAGATTAGAAATTGGACCATTAACAGCCTCGAGTTTACCTACAATTGACAAAATAAGTGTTTTTTTTTAAAAGGAAACACATACCTATTTGAATATGCCACGAATTTGGTAAAATCATAAAAATCACCAGAGAAAATTCTTGAATCTAGGATTTCGATATCTAGAATGAAACGCTACGTTGTAAAATTGGGGATTTTCTTAAAAAATAGGGGCAAAAAAATAATTACAAGCAATATCTACATATATTTGTTCAACATAACATGAACCAAACATGTTTTGATAAATGGAGATAAAATAGTAGTTTTTACAACATTTAAATATGTAATAAAAGGCTATTTTAACTTAATAATGGTTAATCTAGAGATATAGCTATCATTGAAACAAAAGACGTCCAAAGTTTTTAGTGTATCAACCACTACCTTCTTTTTTTAGAGCGAAAAAGGAATTTTCAATTTTCGAGAGAGAGAGAGAGAGAGTGACGTCAGCATCGGAAGCCACGGGCAACGCCGTCTCAAATCGCAGCCGCGGCCGGAAACCGGCGATGGCCAGACCCGTAACCACCTCCTCCGCCGGAAAATCGTACGATTTCACCGCTGGATCGAGCCCGCCACGTGTCCTTTTCTCGAACGACCAGCTCCGTTACTGCACCGAAGCTCTCGAGCGCTTCAAAGAGAAAAAATTCAATACGCCGCAGTCGATTCACCACGAGTTCCAAATCTTACAGGTAAAATAATGATGATTTAATACAATACATATATATATATATATATATATATATATATATATGTATATATATATTTCTAAGCTTTATTTATTGTGCATTTTTACTGATATAGCTAGGGTTTGTAATTTTTCAATCGTAAGAGAAAACGATACGAGGTAGCTCGTATTTTGCCTTTTAAGCTAGAAAATGTAGGTTGGAGTATGGAAAGGAACAAATATGGTGAATTTTGGATAGGTAGTTAAGTTCATTGAATGTTGAGTGATCTAACGAGATAGGTCATGAAGATTTGTGATAGATGAACTACGAAAAGAGCGAAGCTGAAGGAGTGGTTTATTTTATGTTTGGTCGAGTATTGGGTGTAACCGTGTAGTTGGTTAGATTTGACTAGTCACCTGGTATCGTCTTTTAACCGGTTTTAGAGAATTGGACAGATTATGGACAAATTTTCCTTTGATAGCTGAAATTGGGAGTTCTAATGCTGTCTCTGTTCTCGTTATCGGACTCATGTATCTTTCTAGTTATCGGACTCATGTATCTTTCTATGGTCTCATATTAACTATCCTATTAATGTGCTGGAGCTGGTGATTCAGTAAATTGTTTGAGCTGTGTTCTGTTTATATGCTTCTTGTTTATTACTTGGTTTCAGCTCTAAGTGTATTCCTGTTTCCACAGGTTTAGATATTCTCAATCAATTTGATCGATGTGAAACATGTAAATGGCATATAATTTTTTTGCTTCATTTCGATTAATGTAGACTTTCTGGTTTCTTTGTGGCAGGCAAGTAGGATGAGAGCTTCAGACATGAGGAATAAGTGCACTGTGGCTCTTGACAGTGTAAACCAGAGCAAGAACCGTTACGCTGATGTCTTGCCATGTATGTTTGTTTGTGGATTCATGCGTTTTGTGATACGGAAACTGTACTTTCCATCTTCCTGGAAGATTAAATTCTAAACTTTGTTGCTCCATTCGATGATAGCAGGGTTGTTTTGAAGCAATGTAAAGATTACAGACCTTCAACAAAGGGATATATCAATGCAAGCTTTGTCACGGTTGGGGTTTTATTCGTTTTTTGAATCTTACATGCTTTTATGAAATGGAATGTTGTAAGCATAGTTGGTTTTATATACTTTGTCAATTTGCAATGGATTCTTTTGTTGTAGACTGTGTGGTAGTGTGGAAGAATGGGCTTGCTGTGAATATTGGGGTGAGAATTTTAAAGGCTATGGAAGATGCTGCTGGAAAGAAGCAAGGGATTCTACCATTTCCTTCCTTGATCACAACTCTGCTGCTTAAACAGAAGATGAACAAGAAAGAGTTTGGAGGAATGTCAGAGAACAAGGCTAGGTTCACCATCACTCAATCCTACTTGTCTAGCACAAGAGTGAAGGACTTACCTTGGAGTCCTGAAGATGGAGTTGCACCTGGAGAGGAAAAGGAGGCTCAACAATTTGTTGGAGCTTCAGTGCCTCGATCTGATGAGGAAGAAACCAGGGTAACAACAAAATCTTTTGTTGATCAGCAGTTGGCTTGGTATAGAAGTGCTTATGCCAATCTTTAGAGGAAAATTGCTTTAAGGGAGCTGGATGTCTTGATTAAGAACATGGAGGAGCTTTCTTCACAAAAAGAGGGAGAGTGATCCAGTTTTTAATTTTTGATTTCTGGTTTTTATGTTTTTGCTTTGATATGTTTTGAACTGTTTCTATTTTACTGCTAGTTCTTTTTCTTTGTTTTGGTTTGTAATGATAATTCTACTTAGCTTTAACTGCCCTTAATGATTTTGCTTATAAAGATAGTTTATATCTGCTTTTTCTGCTGATAAACTTATGTGCAGGTACATTATGGTCTTAATGTTGAGACAACATTGATGAGTTAAATGTCTGAACAACTTTGCTGAGTTGTGGTGATGACTTTAATGAATAATCTTTGTTATGCAAAGTTAATGCTTGATAGTTTGCATTAAGGGGAGCAGTTTTAGTAGGTTTAGATTATTATGCTTAATTGATATTTGGACATATTATATGTTATGTGAACAGGTTGATTGGTTTTGTGAAGAAAAGCAAAAAATGGGAGATTGAAAGTGTAAGATGTTCTGTTATCAATGTTGGATGGATGTTGTGCCAACATCCAGAGGACAACATTGAAACCCGATAACAGTCTTAACCTAAAACATGTTTCTGAACATGAGTAAAGTATTCTGGATTAAATGTTGGATGGATGTTGAGCCAACATTCACAGGACAACATTGAAACCAGAAACTGTTCTGTCAATCTGTCTTTAACTGCTTTATTTTAGTTTTGCCTTTATTCACCTATTAATCAAGTTCCACGTTTTTAGTTGTCTTTGTTTATGTCCAGGAACATCTCTTAATCATAAGGAAGTTTAGTACAAGTTTCCTAAGTTGAAGTTTCCATAATTCAAGAGGAGGAGATCGGTCAAGTCAACACGGTTTCAAAGATGGAAAGTTTTGGAGTTCAAGTGCAACTAGGAATCTTTCCAAGATCAACTCTGAATTGAAGAAGGAGTATTTCCTTATTAGAACTCAATCTAATAAAGGGAACTATTATTCAAGAAGGAGATCGAGTTCAAGAAGGAAAGAAGAGTTCAACAAGGAAACAACATAAGTTACCAAAAATGTGTACAACACACCTTGGAGATCAAGTTTGAAGAAACCTATATATAGGGTGTGAAGTACATTAAGATACAAGAGAAACAATAGAGCTTATAAATCCGTAGAGATTATATCTTAAGCATTGTTGTTGTGTTTCTTGTTTTGCAAAGTTTGTGAGTTTTCGAGTTAAGTCTAGGATTAGATTTAAGGAGAAAATTCTTGTCTGCTTTGCTGAGTCCAATCTACAAAAGAGCGAGAGTGATTTTGTGGTGAGAAACATCTTTGGTAAAACCTGTGTGGTTATTTTGCCGTAAGGCTAGATGGTTGATTATTTATAATAAACCATTGAAAATTTATCTTCTTGTGTTCTTTAATTCCGCTGCACATCATACTCTATCAAGAAGATTGTTTGATATCAAGTTAAGGCAACGCCAGCTTAACTTGAGCTTTGAAACTTTGGAAAAGTTGTATCAATCTCGATCCAACAATTTCACATGTGATAACGTGACTTTGTGATTTGGAGTTTATTGAGATTGTGCTACAACTTAATAAATTCTAAATTTTAAGTCACATGACATGTGCAAGCACTTTTAGTTACTTAAAATGAGAACTTTATCACATTGTGATTAAAATTTTATGTGCAAAGTAAATTTGCCACAATTGATTGTTATGTTATATGAACTAACTCATAGTGCAGTTGCGATGAATATCATGAGAATTTGAAGCATTTTTTTTTATACGAATTTGAAGCATATTCACATGGGAGATTATGCTATGCATAATGTTGTTACAATAAAATTATTTGTGGATCCATTGGTTCCTAGTAGGTATGAGACTAATGGCCACCTTAGTAATTATTATGTGGGCGCGATCACATGATGATAAAATCATCGAATTATTGGTCAATGCTTGAGATGCATTACTTGTAAAAATCTGTGATATGAGCTCAATTGCGCGATTAACATCGATGCTGGATTCCTAAACCTTTAAAATGTTTTTCGAGGTCAAAAACTCAAGCTTGAGTTAAAGGTCTATAGGTACATCGAGAGGGAGGGGACGTGAGTCCTATTATGATATAAACTTCCTTTGAGAATACCCTACCTTGGGACTGGAGATCCTAGAAACTAGGTTAAAGGACCAAACGAATCATTGAGAAGTTTGGTGATGACATACACTTAAAATGATCTTTAGATCATATGTCCCTCTCTATGGTGTGTGCATGTTTCCTATGACGATATGGAGGTTGAGATTATATATTTTATCTCTTAATGAGTTCTATAGCCCTTACGGGTGGGATGTAATAGTCATGGGATCATCCTTGATAGACTCACTTTTACGAGTGTGGAAGTGGGGCCGCTTCCTATGAGAATAGGGGCTAATTCTCTAGAGCACTCGTTAAAACTGGGATAAAGCACAAGGCCGTTGACGTGCTGGCTTGTGAAGCGAATTGGAACACTTGGAATATCATGTGTGCTTCATTATTCTACGTGCCCTCAAGGGTCATTATTTAAAGGCTTGATCCACTCTGATTCTAGTACGAGAACTGTAACGCCCCAGAAATTATGAAGAAAATAAATTTATACTTTAGTCTTTGAACTTTTGAAAATTTCCATTTTTGACCCTAAATATTTAGAAAAAATTGTCTTTTAGTCCCTGAACTTAAAAGTGAGTCTTTTATTATTTTATAAGTTTCTAATCCTAAAACATATATTTTAATTTCAAATATTAATAAAGTTGATCGAATTACCTAGAAAAATTACATAAGTAGATATGTATGTAACAAAGAAATCTAATTATACCTATTTGAAGTAAGTCATTACATCTTTTTGATGAGGTAAGCCATGACATCCTTAAGAGCATGATTAAATTCAGATTTTTGTGATTTATTATAAAATTGTCAAGGTGGGACATAAATAGTTATGATTAAACTACTATTTTCGCCTATAAATACTCACCATTGTTCAACATTTTATACACCCCAAAATAATCTGATTCTGCAAAAGTACTCAGAAATAAAAGTTGTTCCTTTTTGTGTTTTAATTCGAAAAATAATTTGTATGAATATTATTAATTGCCGTATGAACTTATATCAATTTGTATGAATATTATTATCCCTTCTAGATCAATTGGGTGAATATATATATATATATATATATATATATATATATATATAGAATAATGTTATGCAATTTTCATCTAACTCTTAATGCTAAATACTAATGTAAACTTCTGATTCTTTAAATCTTAGTTAAGGAAAACGACTTGTCACTTTTTATATCAAAAATGTCATTTGAGTTCAGTCTAGGATTAATTACTTCTGCTACCTCTTACTTGGTCTTTTCCTTCTTCTTTTTTAACTCGTGTCTTTAATATTACCATTTGTTTGGGTGAAAGCAAATCTTCATCAATCAAGTACCGTTGGCAAATTCCAAGTTAGTTTGATTGCAACATCAAGTATATTTTTCCAATTGTCAACTGTTGGTTGTGTTGTGTTTTTGGATATTTAGGGAGAAGTAATTAGAGGGCTAATAAAAGTGCAGAATATAAAGTGCAGAAAATTAAATACTAACTTTAGGATAATTTTCATTGTTCTCAAAAGGAAGAAAGTTACAGTACTTATAGAATTAGAAATGAGCTGCAAAAGCTGCTAACGGTACTATAACGGTACAATCAACACATAGGATTCGTGCACAGTACTAAATTCAAGGGACTAGATGAGCTGATGGCTTTTATTTGTGGCCGTCCGATCCTTCTAATTATTTGATGCAGATATCTTATAAAAACGTGATGTACTAATGCTAACTCCTTTTTAAGAAATGCTAACTTTTCTTCATTTTTCATCTGTAGGGACGTGACAGGTTGGTAATAAAGATGTATCATGATTCATGACATGAACGTTTCTTTGCTTAATTAGCTTTTTCTTTTCTTTTTTGTCGGTGGTGGGGGTGTTCAATGTTATATAAGCACACAAATTTAATTACACCTCCTGAATTGTAGGGAGTCTCAACAAAGTGCCCCATAACTTCTGAAAAAGTGAAGCGCTTCCCTAACCTATTGAAGTCCCCTAGTTGAACCGTTGATGAATTGTTTCTTTTGGTCACGTGTTTGCATTTTCATTTGTTATATTTGGTCTCAAAAGAGAATTTCGATAGATTAGGGTATTGTTTTTACTTTTTCAAAGATCCGAGAGCACTTTGCGAAACATCTTAAAAGTTCAAGCAGCTTAACTTAACCAGATTTACCCTATAAAAGCCTGAAAAAAACTTTGTAAATTTATATATATTGAACAACTAGGATGGAGAATAATTAGATAAATTTTTAATTAAATGCAACTAGTTTTGCCGGGGGATTTAGCAATATTGGTCATTTATAGTGCCCACTTTTCAATTTTGGTCATTTATAGTGCCAAGGGCCATTTTTAGTCCCTTACAGTAATCATTTTATCAGTTTTGGTCATTTTTCGTTGAATTTATGAATTTACCCTTCATTTTTTTTTTAGTTTTAGTTTTTATCTTTTGGATAATTATATTTACACCCCAACAATTTTATAACAACCATATTTTTTTATAATATAATTTTATTAAAAAAAATATCATATATAATTCTAGAATATATATATATATAAATATATAAAAAAATGTATTACAATATATTTATATGCAGAATAAAAATAAAAAAACAAAACCATCGTTATTATCTTTTTCTTTACAAAAGATCTCAAAAAAGTTATAAATTACTGAATCATAAATTCAAATTACTTAAATTTATTTAAATAATTAATTGTAATATTTCAGTTTAATTAATAATACTTTATTATTTAATAATCAATAATTTAAAAAGAAAAAATCTTAAAATGTCTTCTTCTCCACACTACCACACCCCCACCTCACCCCTGTGCTACCGACCAAACCAGATCCGAGTAAAAGAGCAAAATTGGTTGCTCTCTTGAAGGGTGTTGGAGTACGGCGAAATTTCACCGCCGTAAGCTCGAGGAGGCGATCGAAACGGTTTCGATCTCAAATCAGACCCGCAACATCATCACCATCTTTAAGGACATCGTAAAAGGCAATGTTTAAGACGAATCGAAGGCGAGATGAAGAGAGTCCATCGGGTGTTTCGATCTATGGCGGCGGGGATTAGGACTTTCACGGTTGTGGGTGGCGTGGGGTGGGGTGGGTGGTGAACAATATGACATTTCAGTTTTTTCTTTTAAATTATTGGTTTAAAAAATTATTTCTTATTAAGCCTAAATTATATAAGAGTTATATATATATATATATATAATAATTAAAATTTTGGTTTTAGTTATTCTTTTTCTTTTTGTATAGAAGAAGACGTTCTCAGCTTTTTATTTTTTTAATTTAAATTTTTAGTTATTAAAAAACTATTTCTAATTAAGCCTAAATTATATCATAAAATATATATTTATTGATTTAAATTTTGGTTTCAATATCCTTGTTTTTTGGAATCACTTTTAATGGAAAATATAATGGGAAAAGAATTTTCATAGTACTTATTTTAAGATGTTAAATATGATTATTACATAAGTATAAGAAAATATATTTATTATAAAGTTATGGGGGTGTAAATATAATAACTTAAAAGGTTTGAACAAAAATTGAAAGAAAAAAGTCAAAATTAAGGGCAAATGCGTAACTTCAACGAAAAAGGACCATAGGAGACACAATAGAGGACCAAAAATGATAAAATGGTTACTGTAACGGACTAAAAATGGCCCTGGCACTATAAAGGACCAAAATTGAAAAGTGGCACTATAAAGGACCAATATTGCGAAATTCCCAATTTTGCCGTCATCCCTCCTCTTTAAAAACCTTGCACCCAATCTTGTTTCTATCACACAACATAACAAACCCAAAAATAAAACTATATAAACAAGATAAAATTATACTACAGCAAGTTAAACAGTACAATGACATTTCGGTTGATCATGACCATGTTTGTTGTCCTAATAATAATAACGCCACCTCTTTCCGCCGCCACGCCACTACCATCCATGGCGAAGACCAACTGCGTTGATCGTTGTGGCGACGTGATCATCCCATTTCCCTTTGGAACGACGGAAAATTGTTACCTAAGCCGCGAGTTCTTCGTCAGTTGCAAGAACGCAACTTTTAGTCCACTACCTAAACTTTTCATGCGAAACTCCTCAATTGAGATCATAAGCATATCACTTGATGGCCAACTAAGAGTCATGCAATACATAGCGAAGGATTGTTATGATAGAAATGGCACAAAAACGCTCAGCAATAGACCTTTTATTCAAGTACTTCCATTTACAATAAGTGAAACGGCGAATAGATTCACTATTGTGGGTTGTGATTCCTATGGTTACATAAGCGGACGTCGGCTCAACCGGACTTACACGACGGGTTGCACTGCCATGTGTGAAAGTATCGATGATCTGTCGGACGGGTCGTGCGGGGGTTTAGGCTGTTGCCAAACCGCTATTCCAAAACATGTTTGGAAAGTGGACCTGCAATTGGGAAGCTATTATAATCACACTGATGTTTGGGATTTT
The DNA here is from genome assembly GCA_948329865.1 of Linaria vulgaris. Taxonomy (NCBI): domain Eukaryota; kingdom Viridiplantae; phylum Streptophyta; class Magnoliopsida; order Lamiales; family Plantaginaceae; genus Linaria; species Linaria vulgaris. The sequence continues at coordinate 3,359,259 of OX415249.1, read as the reverse complement.
AATAATTGTAGTTATGCTTTTCTTGTGGAAGAGAGTACTTTTAATTTTTCTCGAAATGATCTCGACAACTTAGGGAATGTCGACAAGCTTCCTATGGTGGTTGATTGGGCCGTTGGGAGTGAGACGTGCGAGAAGGCTCAAATGAATCTAACGAGTTATGCGTGTAAGAGCAGCCTAAGTTCAGTGAACTGCTCCGATTCATCTAGTGGTCCGGGGTATCAATGTATGTGCCAGCAAGGCTATCAAGGAAATCCTTATCTCGTTGATGGCTGCCAAGGTATGTCGAAAAGAAAGGGGAAAACAATTACAATTCAGTCTCTGTAGATGTGTGGTCAATAATTCTTGTGTTATATGGTAGAATGTTTCATTTTTGATTCTTTGCCAGATATAGATGAATGCCATGATTCACGGCTTAACGACTGTGAGAAAATTTGTGTCAACACTCAAGGGAGTTTTCATTGTCTTTGCCCAAAAGGGTACCATGGTGACGGTATAAAAGGCGGAAAAGGTTGCATCCGTGGTGAATCACTTGTATACAAACTTGTAGCCGGTTAGTGTAACTCTTCCTACAACATTTTTGTCAGTAAGTCATATTATGCATGTGAATGAAAGCAATAACAAGTTTCTTTGGAAAAAGTATACATTGGACAACAATCAACATTCATCTTGTTGCATGTTGTTTCAATTGATTGTCCATTTGTTGAAAAATAGTAGATAATGGAACTCATATTTTGTTTGCCAATATATCATGAAAACGGGTATTGCTGTAGGGATCGTTGTTGTGTTGTTCGTCATTTGTTGGTTGTACATGGAACTCAAGCGAAGAAAGTTTTCCAAGATAAAGCAAAAGTACTTTGTTCAAAATGGTGGTGTTTTGTTACAAGAAAAACTCGCAAGAAGAGAAAGATCACCAATTACCGTATCAATATTTAGTTCAACCGATTTGCAAAAGGCGACGAATAACTTCCATACCAATAGAATTATTGGTCAAGGGGGATATGGTATAGTATACAAAGGCTTGTTAACTGATGGTAGAATAGTAGCAGTCAAGAAATCAAAGGAAGTTGATCCAAATCAAATTGAGCAATTCATAAATGAGGTCATCGTTCTTTCTCAAATCAACCATAGGAACGTAGTCAAGCTCCTAGGTTGTTGTCTGGAAACACAAGCTCCAATTTTGGTGTACGAATTCATTAGTAACGGCACCCTCTTTGAACATATCCATAAGAAGCCAAATACAAATAATTTTCTTAATTGGGACTCGCGTCTCAAGATTGCTGCAGAAACAGCTGGTGTGCTGTCATATTTACACTCGGATGCTTCTACTCCAATCGTTCACAGAGATGTAAAAACAACCAATATCCTCTTAGACGATACTTTCTCGGCTAAGGTGTCAGATTTTGGAGCTTCGAGGTTAGTTCCTTTGGATCAAACTCAGTTATCTACATTAGTTCAAGGAACGTTTGGATATTTGGACCCTGAATACTTGCAAACTAACCAGTTGACCGAGAAGAGCGATGTTTATAGCTTTGGAGTAGTTCTCGTGGAACTTCTAACGAGCATGAAGGCGTTAAGCTATGATAGATCAGAGCAAGAGATGAATTTATCAAACTATTTTCTTTCTACGTTAAAGCAAGAACGATTATTTAATATTCTTGATGCTTACATTGTTTGTGAGGGAAATAGGGAGCAAATAATAAAAGTTGCAGGGATTGCAAAAGGGTGCTTAAACGTAAGAGGAGAAGACAGACCTAGCATGAAAGAAGTGGCTATGGAACTCGAGGGGTTAAGACTTTTTGGAAAGCAAATGTGGAATCAAACTGAACAGAATGCGGAAGAGATAGAATCCTTGCTCGGCGAGAGATCGGAAGGATTCTACAGCAGCCATGATAATAATACAAGCTTGGTGTATGATAGTCTTAAGGATCATGTCATCTCTCCGATGAGGGGTGGCAGATAAGTATTCTTGTTGGATGGATCTGAAATGTCTATTGTGTTTTGTTGTGGTTATTATTCATCTTTTGGCTATGTAGTAATTCTGAATTTCTAATAAGTGGATTTTATTCACATAAATATATCTACTAGCACCTTGTATATTGTATATACCATATAGAGAACATATATATATATATATATATATATATATATATATATATATTGATGTTCTTTACGTATATATTGGCTAGCTAGCATGGTTTTTTTGTTTAGTTTCAAGTTTTAAGAATAGTTCTATTTAGTTAGTTAGCTTGATAAAAAATAAAAAGTCTGGGTGGATTTGAGATGAAATTTCGTTTTTATTTGGGAAACATCAGGTTCTAAATAAAAGAAGGGATAATTACGGATACCTCCCTTGAGGTTTAGTGTAATTACAAACACCTTCATTGAGGTTTGGATAATTACAATCACCTCCCCTCCAACCAAAAAGTAAAAATAAACTACCAACTGTGCTCTTGGTCAACTTATGTGTTAAGAGGTTTAGATTTAATGCTAACAAAAAAACTATTTAATTGGCTTGCAAAAATTTAGTTAAAAACTATCGATGAATTTAAATAATAGTAAAAAAATTATTATTTATTTAATGTATATTATTGCTATTCATTAATTTTAAAAATCATTTAAGTAGTCTCCATTTTAAATAAATATATGATCCTAGGAAAAAAAACTAATTTAAATATTCTAGCTTGTGAATGCATATTTACATTGTTTCTTGTACCACGTATATTATTAATTAAATAACTAATTTCTAAAATATAAGCCTATACTTATTTTTTCTACCACTATGGCATGCATATTTTATTCTTGCATCAATAGTAATTTTACTCAACAAGGATTTAATAGATAATTTAATATATCTTAATTTTTTTGCTAATGACGCTGGTTTAATTAAAAATATAAGTAATAATAATTATATAGTTGGGTAAAATTATTTTAGTGTTAATTTTAATACTTCTAAAAACTTATCAATTACTTTTAAAATGAAAATATGTTAAATATGTCTACAAGAAACAATGTAAATGTACATTCACAAGCTAGAATATTTAAAGTTATTTTTTTCCTAGGATCATAAATTTATTTAAAATAGGGATTTGTTGAATTATTTTTAAAATCAATGCATAGTAATAACATACATTACATTAATAATAAAATTATTTAACTATTATTTTAAATTTATCAATAGTTTTTAAATAAAACTTGTGCAAGTTAATCATATAATCTTTTATTTAACATTAAATATAAATCTCTTAACCCATCAGTTGATCAAGGGCAAAGTTGGTAGTTTATTTCTACTTTTTGGTTGGAGGGAAGATGATTGTAATTACCCAAACCTCAGGGGAGGTGTTTGTAATTACACCAAACCTCAGGGGAGGTATCTGTACTTATCCCTAAAAAGAATACATACAGCTTTTCAAAATCTAATGTAAAAATAAAATAGAATTCTAATAGGAAATAATTATCGGCCTAATCAAAAAATGAAAAAAAAAAAAAAAAGCTTCATACAAATCACACTTAATTGACTTCCTTTCCGCATTCACTAATTGAAGAAAGAGAACACCGTAATAGTCATAGAAAACCTCAGCTTATGTGACTTGACCTTTGTGCAACTTCCACAGTTGATCCAAGACAACGATCATAATTCAACGACTAGGTCTCACCCAAATGAATTAATTGGTACTAGAAATGTTAGAAAGAGTGAATGAAAAGATTAATAAGAGGGAAGAGAACTACCCTTACCTATTGATTAAGGTGCGAAAACAATAAATTCCTCGCAAACAATATTTCTTTTTTGAATTTTCCTGTTAACATGGTCTTTTCCTTTCCTCCAACATAATTTGTTTTACGTGCCATATGTATTTAGACTTTCATTTTTTCTTTTCAGTTCAACATTTGTGCTCGAAGAAGGTCTTCATTTCCAAGAGATGGCACGTGAACTCGCAAGCCACAAGTTCATTTGTCAGAGGATCACTCCACACATCATTCCTTCCCTTTTCATCGAAGATCGGCCTAGCCCTTACTTTGTATTCAGCCATCATCAAGACTAATTGCCTACGCGACAATCCTAAACGATGTTGTCTTTGCGTGAAATGGAGTAGTACATAGTGGAGTATCTAAACGACATTCGTTTGATATATTACAAGCAAAAAGCAAATCATGTAAACTAATTTTCTTGGTATAAGCTCACATGAGATACTGAATTTAGTCAATAGTGACCTAAACTAACACACATGTTAGTGTAATGATGTAATCTAACTTGCAAAACTAAGCAATGACCTATTGAAGCATTGGTTTATCATATTATCTATTACTTTTGTCAGCTTTGGTATTCATGTTATAGTTTTCTTTTACATACAATATCTATCTACTATAATATAAGAATCGAAAAAAAGATTCCCTGTCCACTTTTGCTTTCCAGTTTTGTCCCTATAGGTTCAACTAATTACTATATTATGTTTTGTTTTACAGTAATAAGTACTTTGAGGCCCCGCATATTAATCGATTGGGACCCGTAAAATATAAATTGCTTACCAACTAATAGGGTTGGGGTCCTCCGTAAATTGCAAAATGGTCTTTTTATTTTTTAGTTCTTTTAATCTGGCCTCTAAAGTTTCACGTTTCGCACTTACGTGCCAGTTGTGAATTGTCGAATGGTCCTTTTAAATTTTATTTCTTTCAAATTTACCCCAAAAGTTTTATGTTATTTATTTATGGGCCCTACTGTTAATTGTTAAACGGTCCTCTTATTTTTAAATTCTTTCAATTTTGTCCCAAAGATTTTATGTTATTTATTTATGGGCCCTACTGTACATTGTTAAACGATCCTCTTATTTTTAAATTCTTTCAGTTTTGCACTAAAAGTTTAGCAACTATAGTCTTTTTGGTTTTGCAACAGTAAATAACTTATGTGACCGCGTGTATTAGACAATTAGGGTCCGCTTAATATAAAACTAATTAGGGTGTCCGTTGTAAATTTTGGGATAGTCCTTTTAATATTTAATTCTTTTAGTTTTACCTCGTAAGTTTTACGTTACGCACTTATGGAGCCCGCTTGTTAAACGCCGACACATATATGCCTTGATAAGACACATTGAAGATCTCGATTTAGGGCATACTGAGCTACGGCTAGAGTTCCTGCGAGATCAAAGTAGACATGATGAAGGTCGTACGGTACGACATGAAGCTCAGAGACCAAAGTGATGATTTACTTCTCGACCAAAACGAATGGAGGCAGGGGATTCATGGACATGACTCGACGTGATACTTTCATGATTAATATAGCCTACCGCGATTTATTGGGGTTGCAAGCTTGGTTCATGATAAGATTAATCGGTACCATACTTATACATTATAAACCGATACTCAAATTGGTTATCATTCAAATTAGACTAAAATTTTTAAAAATGACAATTAAATCTCCGAATACAATAAAATGCACCCGCGATTATCTATCTATCTACTATATAATAAGAATGAAACAAATTTGGTCGTCCATCTTTCGTTGTTCTAAAGTTCGACTAATCACTACATGTTTGTTTTGCAATAATATATAAGTTGTGGGCCTATGCGTATTAAGTGATTGAGACCCGCATATCATATCTTATCTTATACTATATAGTAATAATGGAATTTTTTTATCGTCCATGTTTCGTTGTTCCATTTTTGCCATTCTAAGTTCAATTAATTACTACATTATGCTTTGTTTTGCGATAATAAATAACTTGTGGGTCCGCGGGTATTAATTGATTGGAACCCGTATAATATAAAATTGATTCACATTTAATAGCGTGGGGGTCTGTGGTAAATTGTAGAACAATCTTTTTAGTTTTTAATTCTTATTGTTAACGGTATCTTCGTCGTGCCTGCTAGCTTTGACGAAGAGCGTAACAGATTGTTCGAAACGTCGATCCCGACCCGAGGAGATTGTTGATTTTTATTGATTTGCGGCTGGACTCGATTTGTTTCGAGATGCCTACGTATCCCTCGGTCGGGAATCAAGCCACTCGTAGTTCTTATTTTGAATCTTTGTTGTTGTTCCAAGGAGTTGTGATCGTAATCGTAGAGCAGAGAGAGAGAGAGGGAGCCGTCCCTTTTTCTCTTCTTTTTCTCCCCTTTTTTATCTGCCCCCCTTTATTATTACGTGGTCAAAATCTAGGTGATGTGGCCCTGTTGCATGTGAGCCATTTGTGTGGCAATAATATGAGTGATGTGGCTTCCTGCATGTGTGCCACTTGTTTAGTTTGTATGGTGGTAAAGGTGATCCATTTAAATATGAGTTGTGTTACCGAAATGAATACAAAACCGTACGTGTAATAATATATCAAGTCGTGAGACATGTTATACGAATAGCATAATTTTTAACGAAGTAAACCGATATTTAAACCGTGTTATAATGCGATGTCGTTTATGAATATTAATATACCAAGTAATTTTGGTGATTGAATTATCGCTTATTTTAAGCAGGTGATTTTCTACCATGTTAACACTTATGATCTTGTATCAAAAGTTTTACATTGCGCACCCGCTATAAACTGTCGGGTGGTCCTTTTAGTTTTTGAATTCTATCAAATTTGCACCAAAAATTTTATGTTACGTAATTATGGGCCTCAATGTAAATTGTTGTACGATCATTTTGTTTTAAAATTCTTTCAGTTTTGCCCCAAAATTTTAGCCATATTTTTTTTTAAAAGTAATAAATAACTTGTGTGCCCGTGCGTATTAAACAGTTGGGCTTTGCTTAATATAAAATTGATTAACACTTAATAATGTGGTGGTCCATTGTAAAATTTGGAACATTACTTTTAATTTATAATTCTTTCAGTTTTCCTTCAAATGTTTTACGTTATGCATTTATGGGGCCACATTGTTGACCGCAGACCCATAGATGCTCCGGTAAAATGCGTTAAATATCTCGACTTAGGGCGTACCACTATAGCTCGTAGGAGACGAAGAAGAAATGGATGGCGGCATGAAGCTCATAGAGGTAAGTGAATATTTACTTCTCTGCCGAAACAAATGGAGGCAAAGGATTCATGCGCACCACTCGACTTCATTTTTTCGTGGTTAATATAGCGTACACCAATTTATTGAGATTGCAGTCTTGGTTCATGATAAAATTAACCGATACTATATTTATACATTTTAAAAGTAAATTCCAAAGTTATATTAAATTTTGTTTAATATATACTCAAATTAGCTATCGTTAAAATTAAAACACTTTAAAAAAATGATATTTAAAGTGTCAAATACAATAAAATGCGCCCTTGCGGAGCACGGGCCAAGTAACCTAGTATGTCTATAAGTTTCTGGCCATTGTTTATTAAAACAAGTGGATTTTTGAAAACATATGTAAGTTTTTTTTCCTTTAACTTTTATTATGTACATAGCCGTATCTTCTTTTTTAAATTGTGTATTATTACATTTCTGATTTCTTTTTATAAAAAAAAATTTAATTTTGTGTATGTTTTTATGTAGTGTATTAACTACGAGAATTTTGCACCGAACGTCCTTTATGTTAACCACTTTTCAAAAAAGGTCCTCTATGTTGACATTTAGCAGAAAACGTCATATATGTTGACATCATTTACAATTTTCGTCCTATATGTTGACATTAACAGAAAGCGTTCTATATGTTGACATCATTTGTAATTTTCGTCCTATATGTTGACATTAACAGAAAACGTCCTATTTACATTTTCATCCCTAAATAATTTATATAATTGCACTCACACTTAAAATTTTAAAAATTTCAACAAACTTAATTGCATTCTTTTAAGACACATTCTTTTAAAAAACATTGATAATATTATATTTTTAGAAATTTAAAAAATTCAACAAACTTAATTAATAGTTTCTTAAGTTTGATTTTATTAATTATTTGATAATTTTAAATTTTAAAAAAATATCAATTTCGAAAATTTTAAAAAACAAATATTATCAATTTCGAAAATTGCTATCCAAATATTAACTACTAGCTTCTCTTTTTAGAGCGAAAAAGGAATTTTCAATTTTAGAGAGAGAGAGAGAGAGTGAGTGTGTGACGTCAGCATCGGGAGCCACGGGCAACGCCGTCTCAAATCGCAGCCGCGGCCGGAAACCGGCGATGGCCAGACCCGTAACCACCTCCTCCGCCACTCCGGCTGACAGAAAATCGTACGATTTCACAGCTGAATCGAGCCCGCCACGTGTCCTCCTCTCGAACGACCAGCTCCGTTACTGCACCGAAGCTCTCAAGCGCTTCAAAGAAAAAAAATTCAATACGCCGCAGTCGATTCACCACGAGTTCCAAATCTTACAGGTAAAAGAAAATGATGATTTAATACAATATATATATATATATATATATATATATCTAAGCTTTATTTATTGTGCATTTTTGCTCGTCTACTGATATAGCTAGGGTTTGTAATATTTGAATCGCAAGAGAAAACGATACGAGGTTAGCTTGTATTTTGCTAGAAAATGTTGCTTGGAGTATGGAAAGGAACAAATATGGTGAATTTTGGATAGGTAGTTTAGTTCATTGACCGAATTAAATGTCGAGTGATCTAACGAGATAGGTCATGAAGATTTGTGATACATGAACTACGAAACGAATGAAGCTGAAGGAGTGGTTGATTTTATGTTTGGCCGAGTATTGGTTATAGCCGTGTAGTTAGTTAGATTTGACTATGGTTTTAGAGAATTTGATGGACGAATTGAATGAGCGCATTGGACAGATCGTGGACAAATTTGCTTTTAATAATTGGGAGTTATACGGCCGTCATTGTTCTCGTTATCGGACTCATGTATCTTTCTATTCTCATATTAACTATCCTGTTAATATGCTGTAGTTGGTGATTCAGTAAAATGTTTGAGCTGTGTTCTGTTTATCTGCTTTTTGTTTATTTGTTGGTTTCAGCTCTAAGTGTATTCCTGTTTCCACAGGTTTAGATATTCCCAACCAATTTGATTGATGTGAATCATGTAATTGGCATAGAATTTGTTTGTTTTATTTCGATTAATGTAGAATTTCCGGTTTCTTTGTGGCAGGCAAGTAGGATGAGAGCTTCAGACATGAGGAATAAGTGCACTGTGGCTCTTGACAGTGTAAACCAAAGCAAGAACCGTTACACTGATGTGTTGCCATGTATGTTTGTTTGTGGATTCATGTGTTATGGAAACTGTATTTTTATCTTCCAGGAATATTAAATTCTAAACTTTGTTGCTCCAGTTGATGATAGCAGGGTTGTCTTAAAGCAATGTAAAGATTACAGACCTTCAGCAAGGGGATATATCAATGCAAGCTTTGTCACGGTTGGGATTTTATTCGTTTATTGAATCAAATGTGCTTTTATGAAATGGAATGTTGTAAGCATAGTTGGTTTTATATACTTTGTCAATTTGAAATGGATTCTTTTGTTGTAGACTTCTGAAAATGTTTCTCGGTTTATTGCGACTCAAGGTCCGCTTCCACACACTGCAGAAGACTTCTGGGAAATGATAATCCAGTATCACTGCCCGGCCATAGTTATGCTCACCCGGCTGATCGACAACAACTGTGTAAGCGATCAGTTCTTTATCATTTCCTAACAAAGATCAAAAGGAATATGGCTTCTGAGGATTGTAATTGCCTTTCTGTCCAATGGAATATTTAGTAACCTGTGTTTTCAAAACCTTTGTAACTTCTCTACCCTAATATTTAAGAAAGAACAGCTCCTCTTCATTAGTCTAATAGAAAATATGCCTTGAGTGATTTGGTGTGCGGACTTGCTTTCTTGTCGAGATATCTGTATCTGTTAGTTTTGCATCCCATTAACTGCTTTAGGTTCATGGTGTGTGCCATTTCTTTGTAAATTAATTGCCCATGCATTGTGGGTTTTTTTTTTCAGTAGGTACCTCATTATAAATGCTGAAACTCTTCCCATACAATTGTGTTGAATTCTTATAATGAATCTATGTGCAGACGGTGAAGTGTGGAGATTATTTCCAAGCGGAGGATGGACCCAGAGAGTTTGGTAGCATATGCATTGTTACCAAATGGATACAAACGACAGATACTTCATTAATCTTGCGATGCTTAGAGGTGAAAAACAAAGAGGTGAGGCGAAGTAGTATAACTGATTGATACTCACATGCAAAATGCTTGCAGAAAGACTTGTTAAAATCATGGCTGACATGACAAAATAACATGATTCCCATAAAAAGAACCGTAATGCACCAAGTGCATAGAGGTGTTTGTTGCAACTCATGGATTATTCTGATTTGTTGCGTAGACTTGGATCTTTAACCTTCCTGTTTGTATCCCGACAAATTACCTTGAATGTAGGTAGTTTCTAATTTAGCATTGGTATTAGATCCATAATTATTGCATTATTCTCGCATTAAATTGTGATAGGAACTTGCTTCAACGTAGAGAATTTTGACGAGATTCTGTAATGAGATAATATGCTTTGTGCAGCCACAATTTGTTTCACATAAAATTTTCTGTAAATTAAAGAAAGGCCATGCCTGGAAGGCTTTCAGCCTCTGTTTGTGATGTTCTTGTAGATATTATATATTTAAGTATGATCAGCCTTGATTGTGAATAAAACCATTATGTTAACAATCCTTCCCTTTTGCAGTCGGAGGAGCCACCAATTTCTGTTTTGCACATTCAATATCCTGAATGGCCTGATTTTGGAGTCCCTAAAGACACCCTCGCTGTTCGTGAAATATTCAAAAGAATATCTGGAGTTCCACCCAGTCTTGGGCCAATTGTCGTGCACTGCAGGTCTGCCTTGCCTTCTGAAGTTACCTAGCGTAATTCTCAAAATTGTTATACGCTTTCTAACATCTACTTCTACTTGACTTAGCAGCGCAGGTATCGGTAGAACAGGAACATATTGTGTGATCCATAATACAATTCAAAGAGTTCTTATTGGCGATATGACTGCTTTAGATCTTGTCAATACCATAATCACTTTTAGGTCTCAAAGGATCGGAATGGTCCAAACAATGGTAATGATTTCTTGATTATTCATCTTCCCTATAGTTTGAGATTGTATTCTCTCTTCTGACTATGTCGACCGCTTGCTTTGCAGGAGCAATATCTCTTCTGCTATGACGCAATTGTTGATGAACTGGAAAGCCTCATTTCGGATAGCAGTTCTCGTGGTGGTTTATAAAGTCGTATCTTGCAGTTCCATGCAACAAGTTTTCTTCGTAAACTTCTGTGCTGTCTATTGAAACATGCAACTAGTTTTCTTCGTAAACTTCTGTGCTGTCTATTGAAACTTTGCCTGTGCAGTGGACAACTATTAATTCTAGGCTAAACCGGTTACCGTAACTTACTACAAGTAGTAGACAAAATGGTCTTTAAGGTCGTAAAATTTGCACTACTCAGATCATGTACCTACGGCTACGGGCATGGAACCAAGTCTGCACTTACTAGTTTGGTTGTATCTTTATTTTCCTAAAAAAAATACCGTTCAGGACCTGAATTTTTAACGCTATCAACAAGTCGTTTCGGAAAATCGCTGTGTGCTTGAAAGTCTTGAGTACTGATAATGGGAAGCCTTGACATTTGATCCCAAAATCGATCAATAGATACTTAGTGCTTCCTGTTATGTGGGATAATGTGCCAAAATATGTGATACTTTTTTGTGGAATTCAGCATGACTTAAAGATTTGTGATAGGAACATGATTATGCTTACTGAAAACAAAGGATGTTCGTGCTTTAAATATTTACCTTGTGAATTTTTGCTAATGTTAAGTGTTCTTTTTATTTTTCTTTTTCTTTTTTCATTCTTCATTTTAGCCTCTCTCTCTTTTTCTACTTTCATAGGAGAGTGGAATTTTCACTCTTCTCTAGAAACGAGGTGTGGAAAAAAAAAAAAAGGGTCAATGTATTCTTCAAGAACACGTTGGATCCATCGTTCTTCTAGGCTGATCACATATGCAAATGAAATCTCTTGATCCTTCAACACATCGCATTTCGATGACCAAGAAAGAATGTCGAAATCTCCCTTGACTGGAAGGCCATGATCAACGTACGTGGATAATAATCTTTAAATTCTCGATGTATTGAAGTTCTGAAAGTTTCAAATTAACTAAATTTTATGATTAAATCATTACAACTTAGCAATTATGGAGTACACAAATGTGTAAAAATGTGACTTCAAACTTGCGAGTTTCAATATATATCCTTGAGGACCAATGATCATTTATACTAATATATTATACTATATATGTGCGTGTGTCAATCACTTCTACGGTTTTGAGTTTTTAAAAGGAGACAATAATTAAGTATGGTACTAGAGTTATGTGAATGAAAGTAGGACTCCCACGTAATTATCCAAAAAAAAAAAAATGAGAGTGGTGGTAAGTATACAAATAAATTATGAAATCCCAATCATCTATAAACTTATATGGAAAAGTGAGAAAACCTTAATTTGTCTATTTTGGTTTTAGCCATTTCAACTATGAAGAACTCTGACAATAAGTCTTTTTCTTTTTCAAGAAACAAATTTTTTTTTTGGACAACTAGAAACAAAGGGCTTGTTTGGATCATGGATTAAAGTTTCGGTTTTGAAGTAGATTTCGGTCAGCTAAAAATCAGAAACGTTTCGAGAACTTTTCGGCATGTTTCGAAGATTTCGTAAAAATCTTGATTATAGTTATCATGAAAACTACATGTAGTTTTCGTTTTGACTGAGTAACAAACGGAAACATTTCGGTACTTTTCGAAGAAACGCACGGAACTTTTAATTCATGGTTTGGATGTCATTTGGCTCATTTTTTCAAATTTTCAACTTCTCAATTTCATTTGGAATGCTTTTGAATATTTAGACATTGAAATCTTTTTGGCCTATTTCAAATATCAAAGCTTGCCATTTTTTGCAATCCTAGTTTGACTCTAATATTATTTTATGCTTTCAATACTAGTTTTTTCTTCTCACTGATGTTTCTTTATATATATATATATATATATATATATATTAGTTAATATCTCTTAAATATAGCAACTAACTTCAAATACTTGATTGATACGTATCAATATATGAATCTTCAAATACTTAATTAATACTTAAAACTGGATAGTATACACCTTTTTAATTAATTATCTGATTATGGAAGCCTGATTGCAATATATTGCAATATATTTCTTTCTGTGGGATTGCGTAATCTATATATACTATTATATAAAGAAACTCATTGTGACACCAATCTTTTGATTTCCAACTTTAACATTTGAGTTTTAGCTACATTGTAAAAATATATTATTAAATTCCAAAAGTAGCCTTACAATTAAGTTAAACTAATTAATAACAATACTAATTGTAATTAATAATTTACTTTCTCCTTCTGCTTTTCTTTCATTTTTCTATTTCAAATTTATGGCACATGCTTTTATTTAGTCAAACTCTTTCTTTCTTTGATTAAAAAAAAGTAAAAAAAAAAAAAAAAACCAATAGTCATTGGATGAATCTTCTTCTTTAACCCACATAGAATGGCATTGAAAAACAAATTATGCTCACGGGAACCGCGTGCTCCATTTGCTAGTATAAACAATAAACAATTCGTATCAATTAAGTTACTGGATATTTAATATTTTTTTGCTGAACGAATAATTAGTTAAACTCATTACATAATGCACAATATATATATGCATATATATATATATATATATATATATTATATAAGTAGTGGATAATTGATATGAATAATTACTTCAATTTTTTATTAAAGCTATCATTAATTAAACTTATTACATGAATAAATATAAAACACACATTAAGAAATATTGAAATTTAAGTGCTTTCAACTCTTTATATATAAATATATATATATGTGTGTGTGTGTGTGTGTTTAATTTAATTTAATTCTGGTTCAATCTATTTTTAAAAGATATTCTCTTGGATTGATACACTTTATTTCTCTACTTTGCAAAGCTCGCAATTTTTAGTTTATTATGTCGTGTCTCTCCTTTCTTATTAAGAATTTATTATCAAGTAGATTAATGAGTTATAAACTCCATTCATGGTGACGTTCCTCATAATTTAACAATGTAAAATAATAATAATAATAATCAAAATATTATTATTATTATATTTATTATTATTATTATTATTATTATTATTATTATTATTATTTCTAGGTCATATCAAGTGAAAAGGCCAAAGTAGTAGACCCTTGGGGTTGTAAGCTTTGGTATACCGGGACAGAGAAGAACCGAAATGGTGTTGGGATCATCATAGATAAGCTTTGGTTCGAAGACGTGGTGGAGGTCAGAAGGAAGGGCGACAGGATCTTACTGGTCAAGTTGGTCATAGGTGGGGATATCTTGAATGTCATTTGTGCCTATGCACCACAGATAGGACTAGACGAAGCTGTGAAACGTAAGTTTTGGGAAGATTTGGATGAGATAGTACAAAGGATCCCTAGTAGCGAGAAACTCTTCATTGGAGGTGACTTTAATGGTCATGTAGGATCTAGCCGTAATGGGTTCGAGGACATCCACGACGGGTATAGCTTTGAGGATCGCAATGAGCCGGGAAACGCTATCTTTGACTTTGCCCTCTCCTATGATTTGCTTGTAGCAAATACTTGGTTTAAGAAGAGAGAGTCTCATTTGGTCACTTATAGGAGTGGGTCAAATAAGAGCCAGATAGATTTCTTCTTAGCTAGGAGGGCAGATAGAAGTCGTTGCATAGATTGCAAGGTCATCCCCGGGGAAAGTGTGGTTACGCAACATAAGCTTTTGGTGTTGGATATTAGACTGCGGCAAGGAGTGAAGAGGAGTAGGCGGCGGTTGGAACCTAGAATTAAGTGGTGGCGGCTTAAGGAGTCTACCCAAAAGGCCTTCGTGGAGCGAGTGGTTCAAGAGGTAGACTGGAAGACTGAGGACGATGCAGATGCAACTTGGACCAAAATAGCTAAAGACCTCTTAGGTGAATCCCGAGGTAGTAGCCTGACAGGTAAAGATATGTCATGGTGGAATGAAGAAGTAAAGGCGGCAATCAAGGCCAAACGGGATTGCTACAGGGATTTGAAGAAGAACCATGATGGAGCAAGCTTTGAAAAGTATAAGCTAGCCAGGAAAGAAGCAAAGAAAGTTGTTGGACTAGCGCGAGAGGCTGTGTACAAGGAAATTTATGAGAAGAGGGATATCAAGGAGGCCGAGAAGGATATATACAAAATTGCTCGCATTAGAGAGAGGAAGACTAGAGACCTAGGTGCAGTGAAATGCATCAAAGATGAAGGTCAGTCTGTCTTAGTGCGTGAGGATCAGGTCAAAGCACGGTGGAGGGAGTACTTCGAGGGCCTGTTCCATGGAGGCCCCACCCAAGCAGTGGGTGACATCTCGCAGTCCCCTCAGGATCTGAACCGCAATTTTATGCGCCGTATTAGAAGATCGGAAGTCAAAGATGCTTTGAAGAGGATGAAGACTCGAAAAGCCGTTGGCCCAGATGGTATCCCTATCGAGGCTTGGAGAAGCATGGGAGAGATAGGGGTGACCTGGTTGACGGACCTCTTTAACAAAATATGGCGAACAAATAAAATACCAGAAGAGTGGAGGAAGAGTACGCTAATACCTCTATATAAGAACAAGGGCGATGTCCAAAACTGTTCTAACTATCGTGGGATAAAGCTTATGTCTCATACCATGAAGCTATGGGAGAGGGTGATCGAACACCGATTGAGACAAATTGTTCCCATATCTGAGAACCAATTTGGATTTATGCCCGAAAGGTCGACCATAGAGGCCATCCATTTGATTCGTCAGCTCATTGAGCGCTTTCGAGAAAAGAGTAGAGATTTGCATATGGTCTTTATCGACTTAGAAAAGGCATATGACAAAGTACCTGGAGATGTATTATGGTGGACCTTGGTGAAGAAGGGGGTACCCATTAAATATATCAACATCATAAAAGATATGTATGAGAATGTGGTGACAAGTATCCGAACTTATGGCGTTTTAACAGACGCATTTCCAATTACAATTGGCTTACATCAGGGGTCAGCTTTGAGCCCATTTTTGTTTGCCATTGTAATTGATGAAATCACCAGAACCATCCAAGACCGAGTCCCATGGTGTATGTTGTTTGCAGACGATATTGTCCTCATCGATGAGACGAGAATAGGAGTTAACGCTAAATTAGAACGATGGAGACAAACATTAAAAGCACGAGGATTTTGACTAAGTCGAATAAAAATAGAGTACCTCGAATGCAAGTTTAGCAAACAACGAAGAAACAACGATGGCACGGTTCAGTTGGATGGCCAAGAGATACCGATAAGTGCGCAATTTCGGTATTTAGGCTCTATACTGCAGATGGATGGAGAATTGGACGGAGACGTCAACCACCGCATCCAAGCTGGATGGACAAAGTGGAAGAGTGCGACAGGGATCCTGTGCGATCGTAACTTTCCTTTAAAGCTTAAAGAAAAGTTCTATCGTACAGCTATTAGACCTGCTTTGCTTTATGGCTCCGAGTGCTGGGCTATTAAGCAAAGTCATGCACAGAAAATGAACGTTACAGAGATGCGCATGCTTCGGTGGATGTGCGGTCACACTAGGAGAGATAAAGTGCGCAATGAAGATATTCGGCATAAATTGGGTGTGGCGGCCATTAACGAGAAAATGCGAGAAAATCGTTTAAGATGGTTTGGGCATGTTAAACGCAGACTCATAGATGCACCGGTACGACGAGTTGAAGATCTCAACTTAGGACAGACGGCTAGAGCTCGTGGGAGACCGAAAAAGACGTGGATGGAGGTCATACGAAACGACATGAATCTAAAATATCTAAATGAAGACATGCTCGTCAACCGAAACCTATGGAGGCAGAAGATTCATGTTTACGACTCGACGTGATTCATTCATGGTTCATATAGCCTACCCCAATTTAATTGGGATTACAGGCTTAGTTGTTGCTGTTGTTGTTGTATTATTTCTAGGTCATGGAAACAACCAAAATATCTAACAATTAATTATAACTAAAAGTCTTTGTATTTTTATTTGTTTTTATGTTTTCGGCGACAATAGATGATCATATCAAGTGCAGCAAAAACAATTTGATATTTCATAGCATTCTTCAAATTAATTAATCCATATAAAGTCAAAACGTTGGTCGTCTACATTTTTTTTTTCTAGTCATATTTATACTATTCTATAAAAGAATCCATATGTTACACCAATTTTTTGATTTTTATATTTACCTCTAAAATTGTATGTTTAGATTTTGTTATAATTATTAAATTTTGGTTTTAATTGTAAATTTATTTTCACTTTTACCATAACTGAAATCTTCTCAATAAAGAAAAAAAGGCTAATTAATTATCTCTTATATAAAAAAGGTAAGATATTTTATTCTTATATATTCAATATTTATTATTTTAAATTATTATTTCACCATACAATTTAATTACATTATATTTAAAATAAATTTTAATCACGCGGGACCGCATGCTAACGTTTTACGTTTTTAGTAATGTATAAAGAACTCTAGTTGAAGCATATCTCGTAGCCTGAATAAACACATACATCATAATTTTTTAAAATTTTTTTTTGCAATCAACAGAAAATAAATTTATGTTCCTTGTACTTTTTATTATTATTATTTTTATTATTATTATAATGAAGAAGTTTTCTATTTCCCACCGAATCTACTGTTAGATGTTAGAAAAAGACTTAGTGGCTTAAATTAAAGATAAGTTTAGCTAAGATTAAATTAATTAATGTCATAAATATCGTATAAAAGAAAATCATAAATATCCATTTTGATTGCATGAATTTCTCCTAGTAGTATGATAAATATATACTATGCTTTATGCATTTAAAAGTTTTGGTTAGAAAACTTTAAATCACTAACATCATTTAGTTATTTTTAAAGTGACTTACGCATTTTTTGAGAAAAAGATTGCTAACCTCTTATGACTCATGTACGAGAAATAACGTTAATTCCCCTTTATGTAATAATAGTTTATCACCTTATATAGTTTTTTTAATATATTATTTTTTGAGCTTATTTATTTGTTAATATCAAAATAATATTAATAAATATTACTACTTTAAATACTACTTTCATACATTTTATTACATTGATGTGATGTGATATTTATATATACCTACTTTCTTCCAACACTCAAAGACTCAAATTACATTCAAATTAAATTTCAATTTTTTCATACGTTTTCGAAAATAATCTCCAAACACCCAAACTAAGAGCCAAACCAAATTAACAAAAATACATCCAAACAAACCCAATTTTTCCATACTATAATAATAAGAAAGGATACAACTTCCTATCAACCATTTTTTTTCCTTCATCAACTCCGCCAGTGAGCTTTCACCGCATGACCCAAGTCAGGATATAGGAGGAGGGTTGTGGTAGGCTTGTGACAGCCAACGTAAAAACTCTGTCACATCCTATGATATGAACCATACTATGAATTTCGGTGGGGTTTCCCTACTCAGACCCCGAGTGTAGTGATAAATGGGCAAAGTTGCTAGGTCGTCGCCCGGAAGCGACGCGCCACATCGACGCCCGGATGTGATGTCAAATGAGCAAGGGTTCCCTCACCTTCCAGGACGGGTGAGGGTAAAGAAGTTAGTCTAAGAACGACGAGTTCTCCTTGCATCATGGAATGTGGGATCATTCACAGGAAGATTGGCCGAGTTAGCTAAGGCGATGTCTAAGAGGAAGATCAACATCTTGTGCGTGCAAGAAACCAAGTGGGTTGGTTAGAAGGCCAAAGTCGTAGACCCTTGGTATTCCGGGATAGAAAAGAACCGAAATGGTGTTGGGATCATAGATAAGCTTTGGCTCAAGTACGTGGTGGAGGTCGGAAGGAAGGGCGACAAGATCTTACTGGTCAAGTTGGTCATAGGCGATGATATCTTGAATGTCATTAGTGCCTATGCACCACATATAGGACTAGACGAAGTTGTTAAACGCAAGTTTTGGGAGGATTGGGACGAGATGGTCCAAAGGATTCCTAGTACCAAGAAACTCTTTATTGGAGGTGACTTTAATGGTCATGTATGATCTAGTCGTGATGGGTTCGAGGATATTCACGGTAAGTGCATCTTTGGGGATCGCAATGAGCCGGGCAACGCTATCTTAGACTTTGCCCTCTCCTATGATTTGCTTGTAGCAAATACTTGGTTTAAGAAAAGAGAATCTCATTTGGTCACTTATAGGAGTGGGTCGAATAAGAGCCATATAGATTTCTTCTTAGCTAGGAGGGCGGATAGAAGTCGTTGCTTAGATTGCAAGGTCATACCCAGAGAAAGTGTGGTAACGCAACATAGACTTTTATTGTTGGATATTAGACTGCGGCAAGGATTGAAGAGGAGTACGCATCAGGTGTAACCTAGAATTAAGTGGTGGAGGCTTAAGCAGTCTACCCAGAAGGCCTTCGTGGAGCGAGTGGTTCAAGAGGTAGATTGGAGGACTCACGATGATGCAGATGTAACTTGGACCAAAATGGCTTGCTGTATCAAGAATGTAGCTAAAGACCTTCTAGGTGAATCCCGAGGTAGTAACCTGACAGGTAAAGACACGTCATGGTGGCATGAAGAAGTGAAGGCGGCAATCAAGGCCAAACGGGATTGCTACAGGGATTTGAAGAATAACTATGATGGAGCAAGCTTTGAAAAGTATAAGCTAGCAAGGAAGGAAGCAAAGAAAGCTGTTCGACTAACACAAGAGGCTGTGCACAAGGAAATTTATGAGAAGATGGATAACAAGGAGGCCGAGAAGGATATATACATGATTGATCGCATTAGAGATAGGAAGACTAGAGACCTAGGTGCAGTAAAATGCATCAAATATGAAGGCCAATCTGTCTTGGTGCGTGAGGATCAAGTTAAAGCACGGTGGAGGGAGGTACCTCGAGGGCCTGTTCAATGGAGGCCCCACCCAAGAAGTGGGTGACATCTCGCAGTCCCCTCAAGATCTGAACCGCAATTTTATGCGCCGTATTAGAAGGTTAAAAGTGAAAGATACTTTGAAGAGGATGAAGATACGAAAAGTTGTTGGCCCAGATGGTATCCCTATTGACCTAGTTGACAGACCTCTTCAACAAAATATGGCGAACAAATAAAATACCAGAAGAGTGGAGGAGGAGTACGCTAATACCTCTATATAAGAACAAGGGCGATGCCCAAAACTGTTCTAACTATTGTGGGATAAAGCTTATGTCTCATACCATGAAGCTATGGAAGAGGGTGATCGAACACCGATTGAGACAAATTGTTCCCATATCTAAGAACCAATTTGGATTTATGCCCAGAAGGTCGACCATAGAGGCCATCCATTTGATTCGTCAGCTCATTGAACGCTTTCGAGAAAAGAGTAAAGATTTGCATATGTTCTTTATCGACTTAGAAAAAGCATATGACAAAGTACCTCAAAAGGTTTATGGTGAACCTTGGTGAAGAAGGGGGTACCCATTAAATATATCAACATCATAAGAGATATGTATGAGAATGTGGTAACAAGTATTCAAACTTGTGGCGGTATAACAAATGCCTTCCCGATTACAATTGTCTTACATCAGGGGTCAACTCTGAGCTCATTTTGTTTGCCATTGTAATTGATGAAATCACCAGAACCATCCAAGACCGAGTTCCATGGTGTATGTTGTTTGCAGACGATATTGTCCTCATCGATGAAACGAGAACGGGAGTTAACGTTAAATTAGAACGATGGAGACAAACATTAGAAGCATGAGGGTTTCAACTAAGTCGAACAAAAACAGAGTACCTCGAATGCAAGTTTAGCAAACAACGAAGAAACAAAGATGACACGATCCAGTTGGATGGCCAATAGATACCGAGAAGTTAGCATTTTCGGTATTTAGGCTACATACTGCAGAAGGATGGAGAGTTAGACGGAGATGTCAACCGCTGCATCCAAGATGGATGGTCAAAGTGAAAGAGTACAACATGGATCATGTGCGATCGTAACTTTCCTTTAACGCTTAAAGGAAAGGTCTATCGTACGGCTATTACACTGTTTTGCTTTATGGCTCCGAGTGTTGGGCTATTAAGCAAAATCATGCACAGAAAATGAACATTGTAGAGATGTGCATGTTACGGTGGATGTGCGATAACACCAGGAAAGATAAGGTGTGCAATGAAGATATTCGACATAAATTGGGTGTGGCGGCCATCGACGAGAAAATACAAAAAAATCGTTTAAGATGGTTTGGGCATGTTAAACGCAGACCAATAGATGCACCGGAACGACGAGTTGAATGTCTCAACTTGGGACAAACGACTGGAACTCTTGAAAGACCGAAAAAAACGTAGATGGAGGTTCTTACGGAACGACATGCAGCTAAAAGATTTAAATGAAGACATGCTCGTCAACCGAAACGTATAGAGACAGAAGATTTAATGTTCACAACTCGATGTGATTCATTCATATAGCCTACCCCAATTTATTGGGTTTACAAGCTTGATTGTTGTTTTGTTGTTGCCCTTGTAGTTATCATTACTTACTCTCTCTCTTTAACTGTTATAATAGCCATTTGGAGGCCTAAGAAGCCCATTGCAGGAAAAGAGGTTGGTGGTGGGCCCTGCATGAAGGTTTACTCTCTCTCTCTCTCTTTTATTTTATTTTTTCATTATTGCCCCATACTAATCAGTATTTCCACCTTAATCTTTCATTAATTGTAAAAAAAAAAACACCACAAAACTTCACAAATTTCTCAAACACGTCCAAATAAATTGCAATTGTACAAAACCACCATTAATTACCTTTTTCGTCCGTTAGTAACAAAAACTACCCTTATGTTGTATTTAATTTGGATGAGACACACACAAATTGTCTTTGTGTTATTTCGAAATGAAAAAACTCTTGTGTTACATTTATTAGCAATTATACCAAAACTATTTTTAGTTTTGATTAAAAAAAATGGGGTGGTTCCAATGAGAGGGACATGCAGAAGAACGCAAGCTGGTAAGATGGAAGAGAAAAATATAACAGATGAGATTTTTTCAATTAAGATTTATGAAAAGTACAACATTAATAGATCTAATAAAGTTTACTTGATAAAACTCGTAGTTGAATTCATGCTAAATGGTTTGTAGAATCTCATATTGTATATTACATTGTTGTATTGTTGTTAATTTTTTTTTATATGAATTTACTCCCTTTGCTACGTACAAGCTAATGGCGATCACGTTCTTTGTTTCTTTTTTCTTTTCACACACTTTGGTCTTTTTCTTCTTTTCTTACCATCAAACCACTAAAAAGTTTGAAATTTCGTACGGACTTTATATATTACAAAATAAAACTCCACAAAATTTGCTTCCTAAACCAAAAAAGAAACAAAATTTTGCAATACATAACATATTGGCCCAACCTTACGTATTATTATAAATAACATAATGAAATTCTTTATTATAAAGACTAGCGATGTTAATAGAAAAGAAAAGAAAAAACATAAGTACTGAAAATAAGACATTCTAATGCATATTAGTATTTGTAAAAATTCGGACGTTCCATACCTCAGGTGAAAAAATATTTAAATACCTTTTTGTTGGTCCAAAATAAGTTCCTAAATGTATGAATAGATACTCGAACAAATATTACAATTTATTATTGACAAAAGTAAATATAATTTTTTAAAACTTGTAATTGCATCTATCCTTTAATATTAAACCTGCTTGTGCGGAGCACGGGCCAAGGTCACCTCGTATGTATATATATGCTCTTTTTGTTTGTGCGGTATTATATTGTTTTCTTGGAATCTGAGAATAAAAAATAATATAGATGGCAAAACGGAATAACAGAGGAATTAACAATAATACAACAACAACCAAACCTGTGATCTCAATTAAATTAAGGTAGACTATATGAACCATGAATGATTCACGTCGAGTCGTGATCATGAATCTTTTGCCTCTATATATTTCGGTTGACGAGCATATCTTTATTTAGATCTTTTAGCTTCATGTCGTTCCGTATGACCTCCACCCACGTATTTTTCGGTCTCCCACGAGCTCTAACCGTCTGTCCTAAGTCGAGATCTTCAACTCGTCGTACCGATGCATCTATGAGTCTGCGTTTAACATGTCCAAACCATCTTAAACGGTTTTCTCGCATTTTCTCGTCGATGACCGCCACACCCAATTTATGACGAATATCTTCATTGCGCACCTTATCTCTCTTGGTGTTACCGCACATCCACCGAAGCATGCGCATCTCTGTCACGTTCATTTTTTGTGCATGACTTTGCTTAATAGCCCAACACTCGGAGCTATAAAGCAAATCAGGTCTAATAGCCGTACGATAATAGTAAAAAAAAAAAAGACTTTGAAAATTGCACGAAAATTATTTAAAAGAGCTCTCATTCTAAATATTTTTTTCGTATTCTCTCATTGAGACTGAAGATAATATATGTATATATATATATATATAATCTCATTGAACTAACAGAAAATTAATCAAATTTCTTTAAAGCTTCTACCCATTGCAATTAAAAGTTGAATTATGCAAACCACGTCACTTTAGTGTGGGGATATTTCTTCAGCAGTAATGTGTTTGAGAATTTTGTGACTACATCGTGATCACGTTAGAAAAGTAGGATATAAACTTGACAATTTTTTATTTTATTTTGCTTTATTGTTTCTTTTGTAAAGAATATTTAATTGTAAATATACTGGTGATTTTGAAAATATGCAAGGATAACATGAAATCATTAAACATCCAAAATTATTTTCTCTTTCCTGTTCGGAGCTAAACTGGTTTCTACGACAAAAAATGTCTCTCTAGACTTATCATGACAAAAAACAACATAACATACAATATCAATACCAATACTATTATTCAAAACAATCAGGCAAAAGTTGTAATCTTTATTTATTTTCCAAAATCTCCTCGCACAATTCCCAACTCAAAATTCAAAAAACCACTCTAGAATAATAAAAGTAAAAGCAAACTTCTCAACTCCTACATTATTATGGTACTTATGTGAGTGTGATATGCATAGCCTTAATTTTCAAAAGAATCAAGATATTTAGAACCCGACGAGCGATCCTCACATATCTCTGCATCATAAATGACAAGTTTTGTGCACTTGAAGACTGCGATTTTAAGCCTCATATATGAAAGTTGTACAACCCTTCGGGAGTATCCCATGTAGACGCTATTAAACTTCAACTGAGTGTTTTCTCGGTTGTTGTGCTCATTCACGACATACTTTGGGTGTTCCTTCACATTTGAATCTTTTGGATCGGTAAATTTCCAGTTGACTAGAGTTAAGAGAGGACAGATTAAAAAGTCAATTAAATACAACGAAAGTTCTAAACATAAAGACGCAAAAGATTATGTAGTAGAGAACATAGATTATCTTCGGCCATTGCTAAATCAAAATCGTGATATTCATTTTCTTTTGCCAACTATCTTTGAAACAAGTTATAGAAAAGTAGTTGTGATCTATGTTTCAACTCCAGATTATATATGGACTAGATTAAGAGCTTTCGTATATGGTAGTATTCTTATTGTAAGAGAATATGCTAATTATCTTAAATAAAGAGAGCTTTACTGGAAAACATTCAAGTGTTGAGAAGTCTACTACCTTATCGAAAAATACATGTTCTCAAAAGTTTCCAATTTAAAACATTCCAAAAATTAGAAGACAAGTATAATAGGGATGAATATGAAACGAAATATGTATTATTTTTCATATTTTATACTTTAGATTCTAGTAAATTATAATAAGGGTAAATGGTAACTTACATAACTGATAACACTTAAATATAAGTATTGATAAAAAACGAGGCTAAATTGGGGATTTATTATTATACAAATGATGTGATAAAAAGAAAAAGTATTACTAGTGAAGTGACAAGTTGGACACTCACACTACCTTATACTACTAGTTTATAATAAACTAGCAAATGGAGCACGCGGTTCCCGCGAGCATAATTCTTTTTTCAATGTCATTCTATATGGGTTAAAGAAGAAAATTTATCTAGATAACATGTGCCATAAATGTAGAGTATAACAATGGAAGAAAAATATATTATAGGGAAAGTAAATCATTAATTACAATGAATAGTGTAATTACTTAGTCTAACTTAATTTGTAAGGTTATTTTGGGGATTTAATAATATACTTTTACAATATAGTTAAAACTCAAAGGTTAAAATTGGAAATCAAAAGATTGGTGTCACGATGAGTTTCTTTATATAATAGTATGTAGAAGACCAAATATAATATAAAATGCAAAATATACCGAAAGAGTGTCATTGGGAAAGAAAATAAGAAAAGGGAAAATAGTCATCAGTCACACAGCAGCAGTCAACAATGCTGACCTCACTACTACCATTGTTACTGTGCAAGAGTATCTGCCAGCTCTTGACCAGAGAAAGATATGCAGATAGATACATATATGACATATACATACCCATCACACACACATATATATAAATAGGATTATATTTCTCTGTTTCCTTCATCATAAATCACAATCACTGTTAATCTTCTTGTAAGTATCTTTTTCCTTGACCCCAAGTCAACAATTTTGTCACTTATTATTGAGAACCCTTTTTTCAGTTTTGCATTATTAGTATTGTAGAGCTCTTGAATTTTGATCTGGCGAAGTAAAGTTTGAATCTTTATTGTTTTTTTAGTTCTGTTAGTGGAGAGTCCATGTGGGTTTTAGTTCTTTATTCGTTTTGTGATTTGATATATGCTGATGATGTTTGGTATCCTTTGTTTGACCTTTTCCTTAATAATTCTTGAATTTGTATTATTCTTTTACTTGTTTTGAATTTATGATGCTCTGCTCTTTAAGTATTTTTATTTTAGTTCTTCTCGTTTCTTGATTCTAGTTTGAGCTTGCAATATACTATTAGTTATTTATGTGTCTGCTTTATCTCGCCTCCTAATGCCAGAATTAGTGTGTGTTTCGTTGAGTATCGACTTGGATTAGTGACTTTTCGAGGCTCAAAAGCGTTTCTTGAGAGCTTCTTGGATGAAATAAATGTGATTGTTTGCAGTCAAAATGGGTTGCATTTGTTCGAGAAGGTCCAACAAGGATCGTTCGTTGGCCACTACAACGCCACCCGTCAATGGTCAAGTTAGTTGCGGCTCTGAATTAGTTTGTCAATCGAGTGGATTGGAAAGCCGAGAAAATAGCATTCCGGCAGATGCTAAAGGTACTGATGCGCATCTGAGAGAACCATCTGTGTTCCCCGAGCTGAATGTGGCTCATCAAGGGACGAGCTTTGAAGATGTTAATGATGGGATTCCGCGTTTGTCCAGGGCTTTATCTATTCGATCTCAGCCTACTAGGTCGAGGCAAATTGGAATTGGAAAGGTATGCCTCCAATGGGTATACACTTCTTTATCTTGGCAAGTAATTATGCCTTGGGGTTTCCTAATTTGCATTGGATCACCGATTGTATTAGATATGACATATGTAGAATGAGCACACCATCTCTTGCTTTGGCTCCTCAGTTATTCGAACAAGTTTATTTCTGTTTTTTCCTGCATTGAGTCACCGACTTATTGGTTATTGACTTATTTCGCTTATCAAACCATTCACTGTGAGTGTCAAACTTGTCCATGTAACTTAGCAGTCAACAAGAGATGGTCCACGTCTTAATTTCAAAAACTAAAGATGCCAGCATGCTATTGCAAAGTATTTGTATTAGGCTTTTTGAATAGATTTTGTGCATGATTTTCAGAGTGATATGCAATTCAAGTTTTACGTCGGAATCATTTCTGAGGTTGAAACCTAAATCTATGAATTTCTCTTGCAAATGGTTGTAAACACCTACCTGTCTTCTTATTTAATTCATAGGTGTCGGAAGTGAGTTACCTTTTGGGCAAAGCAGGTACTGCTGGTCTCGGGAAGGCAGTTGACGTTTTAGATGTACTTGGTAGCAGCATGACTGACCTGAAGCTCCGCAATGGTTTTGCATCTGGGATGTCAACAAAAGGAATCAAGATTTCAATATTGGCTTTTGAAATTGCAAATACGATCGTTAAGGGTGCCAGCTTGATGGACTCCCTGTCGAACGAGAATATTAGATATTTGAAGAAAGTCGTGCTCCCTTCTGAAGGTGTACAACTTTTAATATCCCGAGATAGCGATGAGCTTTTAAGAATTGCTGCATCAGACAAGAGGTGCCGATAATTTTAGCAACGGTGTTCTATATTATGATTCACGTATCGTGAATCAGCCATGTGACATCTGAAGTTTTTTACAGTATTGGCTTAATTTGTTTAGAAATGTATCAGGGGTGAACTGAAAGTCTTCTTGGGAGAAGTCGTTCGATTTGGAAACCGATGCAAGGATCCCCAATGGCATAACTTGGATCGTTATTTTGAGAAGTAACTCCGGATATCTTTTTTCTTCCAGTAATGCTTTGTATGCTTGTCAACATAACAAGGCTTCGATATAACAATTGCTTCACTGTTTGGATTCAGATTGGAGCTTGAGCTGACACCTCACGAACTATTGAAAGAAGAAGCAGAAACTGTAATACAACAATTGATGATGTTGGTTCAGTACACTGCCGTAAGTTGTCTCATCAGTGGAGTTTGTTACTGCTTTTATTTCCCTTAGATTAGGCGAACGTCTTTTACTTTTAGCATCATCAAGAAAATTATTATCTCATCGTTGTGCTTATATAGTTCCTGAACTTTGGAAAGGATATTTAATATGTTTAGGTTGCAGGAATTATACCATGAAATGCATGCATTGGATAGATTTGAGCAAGATTGTAAGCCCAAGGCTCAGCAAGAGAACAACTCCGATACGTCTCTGAAGGGTAATTTCTTATCCATCACTGTTTTTGAGTTTAAATGCACGATACATGTCTAAATTTACAAATGCCTTCTTGAAAAGGCTTAGGACTAAAATTTAGAAACACCAAACGTGGAATTGTAGACATCGTTTATATTTTTTCTTCTTTATGCTAATTCTGACTACTCGGATAAAGGATTTTGTGCTTACGTTATTCTTTTTAGCTCTTGTTCTTCTAATTATCTTGTTTGTTGTTCTTGAAGGAGACACCCTCGCCATTTTACGGGCAGAGCTGAAGAGCCAAAAGAAACATGTTAATAGTTTGAAAAAGAAATCTCTTTGGTCTAAGATTTTGGAGGAGGTGCCAGTTTATACTTGTGTTCTTAAATTGGTGTTTAACTGTATACCATGCTTTCCATGACGAAAAAACTAAATCTTAATTGAATAAAAGCAGCCTTTAATTACATTAGCTGATTAATATCTTAATCTTGACTTGTTTTGAGTCAGATGGTTTTTATGATCTTTTTTTCTCTGCTTTGCATCAAACCCATTTCTATAATTTTGTATTACATCAAGGTGATGGAAAAGCTCGTCGATATTGCCCACTTTCTGCACTTGGAGATCCATGCAGCATTTGGTGGCACAGGTAATGTGTTCTGTCATTATCTCTCGGCTCACTCTCTCGCCAAAAGGACTGTCTTTATCTAGACATAAGACTTGAAATATAATTGTATCTTTTTTGCTTTCTAGCTACTATTGCAGATGGAGAGGAGCCAATAAAAAATGACCGGCAAAAGCTTGGATCTGCTGGACTTGCATTGCATTACGCAAATATCATTACCCAAATCGATACTCTTGTGAGTTTGACATTATTATTTTCTCGTTAAGTGCTGAAGCTCTCTCTATTAGCTTCTCCAGTATGTGTCGCGATAATATTCTGGTCCTTCTTCCAAGGTGATTAGGTTCATAGACCAAAAGAATTTGAATTGCAAACAATATTGGTACTTCAATCAAGTTGTGCGCCTACGCCCTGTTTTGTCACAAATTTAGTGAGTTTACCCGTTTTCTTGATCTGCCGTTGCAATTTTAATCAGGTAACGAGATCAAACTCGGTGCCCCCAGGTACAAGAGATGCTTTATACCAAGGCTTGCCACCAAGTATCAAGTCATCTTTACGCATCAGATTACAATCTTTCCACGTAAACGAAGAGGTGCTTTTGTCTTTTTTTCTTTTTCTGAAGTTTACTAGCTCATAGATGTATGTTATAAACGCCTGATTTTTGGCTTGTTCACCAGAAAGTGGTTAGTTTCCACCGTATATGTTTAGTTACTTTACGTGATTCTTACGCATCCACTCGATTCTTTTGATGGGTCTTTTCTACAGTTAACCATCCCCCAAATAAAAGCAGAAATGGAGAAAACTCTGCAGTGGCTTGTCCCCATGGCCACAAATACCACCAAGTAAACCTTCTTTCTCTAGCAAAGGGTCCCCCGTTGGCGAACTCTACATTTTATTGTCCCCATTTTTTCGATAGGTCACCATGATTACATTAACCGAATGAGTATTCTTTGATCAATTTTGTGCTTGAAATTAAATTGGACACTCCCACAAGCTGTTGTTGGCAGCTATAAATGGAAACTAAATAGACAGTACTTTTTGCCTAGTCTACATTCTACAATACTTTATTGTCCTTCCGTGGTACTATTATATAAACTCCTCAATTCTCTAGTGAGAATATTAATATGCAGCTCTCCTCTATGGCATATTCAAATCAGGGCTCACCACGGCTTTGGTTGGGTTGGAGAATGGGCCAATACCGGGTGAGTCGTATTCAGTCGTTTCATACGTTCAGAAGATACCATCTTTTTCATTCCCGTTAAACTAAATGTCATTTCTGCTCAGGTTGGAGACGAATCGTAAGCCTTCTGCATCAACTGATTTACTTAGAATCGAAACACTACATCATGCGGACAAAGAGGTAACAGAATCTTACGTTCTTGATCTAGTCGTATGGCTTCATCATCTCATCAGCCAATCACGGGCCGCAAATGGAGTTAAATCTCCCATCCGGTCCCCGAACCAGAAGCAAATGCAGTTGTCGGATCATAAAGCAAACTCGCCTTCATCGCCATTGACAGTTGAAGATCAGAAGATGCTCAGAGAAGTTGGGAAACGGAAACTAACACCTGGAATCAGCAAAAGTCAAGAACTTGATACCGCGAAAATAAGGTTATGTAAGCTTCATAGGTTGAGTAAGAGCAGCAGTCATTCTCCAATCGGGGAATATAAGAGGGATCCTTTTCCCGTTAGGAGGCCATTGTCTGTTCCAATCATTAACTTCGACATTGATCGGATTACAGCGTTTGATGTCATTGATCGAGTGCACACAATTTGAAACAAAGTTAGATTCTCTTACATATGGCCAAAGAGTCACTAATGCGTATAAGCACTCGTATACTATCGCATTTCTGGGATGGGGCTCCCTTAGCAGTTTTACGTTATTTTGGCGTGTGGAATGAGCTAGGCCCTAGAGGGATGATGAGAGGGTACGGTAGGAGATGAATTATCTGTGTGTACGATTTAATCGTGCAAAATCGAGAAGATGGACCTGAGTGGCAACAGAGTTTAGCTGATACTTTTGCCATATAAAAAAGAGGGAATGAGTACAGAAAGTCCTCTGTTTCCTTCGTATCCAATGTATACATATGCACTTTGAATACATAGAATGGTGGTTAAACGCCCGGATCAAAGTTTTGTTTCCTACGTATGATTCGGTCGGCTAAATATTAGAAACGTTTTCTCTTAATTTTTGGAAAGGTTTCCGACATGTATATAAATGGTCACGAGCTTGTAAAATATTTTAGTTACTTTTTTTTTTCATAAAGCTTAAAACAAAAATTGTTTTGGTACTTTCCGCTGAAAGAGTTTTTATCTATTTATTTTGAAGTCATTTTTAGGATCTGTTGCTGCTTTGAAATGTTACTGAGTGGTTGAATTTACTAGTTGTGGTTTCAAATTTAAACTTATGTCCTTTCACTACAACTATTGTAGTACATGAATAATGAGTGAAAAAAATAACACAAAAGTCTCTAATTTCATAACTGGTTTTGGTGAATAAGATTGTATTCTTTTATTTTTCCAGGTTTTGGGGTTGGGGAGAAAATATGAATTCGCTGAATGTAATATCTTTATCTTGTTTAAAACCCAAAACAACAAACATGTATAAGGTCAGTAAACACATTATCGGAATTAATAAGCACAATATTTGCAGTTTGATAGTTGATTGCAGGCTTGCAGCACACCATATATAAGTTAATTTTTTGTCTAGACGCCAAACGATCATGATTTTGGCTCAATTCGTATTTCCATCATAGAGAAAAACGTTCAATTGGAAAAATTGACGTGGTGCAACCAAGGATTGAGATTAAAATAATTTTCTGTAATATAAAAAATAGCAACCCCAAAACCTATTCCAGTTGTAAATTACAAATAACCGATTTGTGCCATCTTGCAGTGCAGCGATTGACGAAATAACCTTCCTTCAGTTGTGGTAACTATTCATTTCCATTTGTCATTGGCTTTCGACCATTGTAGACGTGGATGTTGTAGCAAACATCATAGAAACAAGACGGGTGAACATAGCAAACATCATAATATCCATTTTGATATTGATGAAAGAACAGTGACTTCATTTACTTCATAAATCTGCTCAAATCAAAAGTTTTGTTGAATTTGTATTTGGTTGGTCACAGACATAGCACATATCGTCATTGTTCCAATTTTCATGTTATCATTAACTAAATGAACTTATAATCAATCGATAATAGCCACAAAACATATTGGTTTGTTCCACCCGTACAGTAGTTGGATCAAACAGTACTTCAAATACTTGAATTTATTTTGGTTATGCCGACTTATGGTGTCTAATCTTAATTATAATTTCTTACCATTAAGGCATTAATTAATGTGAAAATGCCCTTTCTGACTCATAAAATCAGGCGAGACCGTATTTTATTTGTAATTATCCTTTTATTATTCACCAACTAGCCAATAACGCACGAGTATTGCGCTTCAATTTGTTGGTGTTATCCAACTAGACAAGTCCAGTTACATGGAAATGATGATGGCGAATGTGGAATAAATTATATGTATCATGATTGTTAATTCCCCGAGTCAATGCACATGGAAATTTGGTCATTGTTTAGTCACTGGCATAAGAAATTTATAGTATACTAAATTGGTGGTCACAATTGTTTGGTATACTAAATCCTATGGCTAGTTGCAATTATAGTGTATATATACACTATATAGTATTACAATTTTTGAAGATAAAGTATAACCATAATCACAAATGTCCATGCACCTAATTTATGTAAGTATTTAGTATTATACGCATGAAATCTGATAATAACTCTACAAATAAAAGGATAAAACTTGTTAACTAATCACAATATATTCAGGCACATTAATGATTTATATCGTTTCAATCTCTACTCACACAAAATAAGCTTCGCAGAGTGAAGAAAGTGTAATAGTCTTGAGTAACCTTGCATTATGTGGAACAATGTGTTTGTCAGTTGGTGGTTGAGTGTTTTACAGAACAAGGGGCGTGCCCCATAATAAGCAATATCTCACAGGACAAAAATAACAACTGATTGAACCACTCGACATAGGAATAATAACGCTTTGGACTAGGTCCATGATGTTTCTTAAAGCCTACAAACACTACAACTATCTCTCTAAACTTTCTTGAGTGCCCAGTTGCTCACTGGCTTTGACATCCCACTCTCCTTGGCTACAGTCTAGACTGTGACCAATTCTTGGCTCGTTCAAAATATAGTGTTGTTTGCCTTCATGAGCTGATATGCTTCTCGACTAGCTTACTCCTTTTGAGGGGTTTGGATGAGGGATGAAGGTTACTTGAGAGGTATATTAGAATGCCTAGGTCCCTGCTGCAAGCCTGTACATCTGTAATAAGAAAGCAAGATACAAATGGTCCCTCTCCAGGGGTTAGTAACTATATTTGTTGCAGTTGTAAGCATATTGTTTTAGTGATTCTATTAGCATTTATTTTCTTGCCCCCTCTTGTATGGAATCTGGCAATCAAGATATGGGCAATGTCTTTGCTCACCTGTGTGGTAATGTTCTTCTTACCTTCGAATATTGCTCTATTTCCGTTCATCCATATTCCTCCCACTGTTTCACCCAGAGTTGCAGCTCGAATCCTGTATATCAGTGTCTTCTTTGCCCTGGAAGTGGCAAATAGGTCTACCCAGTCTTCCATCCCTAATGGGCAATTTTTCAGACATGTGGTACCTAACACCCTGCATAACACTTCAAAAGACCAAGGATACTGGAAAAATATGTGGTTATGTGTTTCATTATGAGTATCACAGAGTACACATTTAGCATCATTGAGAGTTACAAATTTGCTAATTCTATCTTTGGTTGCCAATCTTTTTTGCACTGCTAACCTATTAATAAATACAGATTTAGGGAGGGAAATCGAATTCCACACCTGCCTTCAACACTTTACCTCATTTTTTGCTGGTGCTAGACATGTATACAAGGCATAGGCTCCCTTTAGATTCCCTACTTTGAATTCATTTCTTTGGCTCACTTAAGGCATGTTGTTCACCATTTTGTCTCTCAGCTTAATCATTTTTTTCCACTAGGGAGAGTCATTAGGTTTCTGTTGCACTTCCGAGATGTTCTGTCCTCTCAGTTTGTAAGCTTTTACTCATTTTTTCCAGATAGTTTCTGGCCCTTGATCATCATTCAACTTTAGCATTTGTATTGCGAGAACAACCCTATTCCATCCCAATATCTCTTTAATCTGCAAGCCTTAATTTTCATATTCTTGACATACTATATTCCAAGCTACTACATTTTTTTTACCCTCTTCCGTTCTTGACCACATGTAGCTTTTGCATAGTCTCTCAACTTGCTTTGCAACTCCTACAAGTATCACAAAGATATGACTCCAGTGCTTTGGAAGTCATTATGAGGGAATTGGGAATTCCAGTGCTATTCATCCGTTGGATTATGATTTGTATGACAACTGTATCTTATAGATACTCCATCAATGGAAGTCCCAGCAAGCTTTTGAAGGCAAAAAGAGGTCTCAGACAGGGCGACCCTGTCTCACCTCTTCTTTTTGTCTTAGTGATGGAATACCTACACCGATGTATGTCTAAACTACAATTGCAACCTGATTTTAATTTCCATCCCAGATGTGAGAAGCTAGGGATCATTCACATATGCTTTGCAGTTGATGTGTTAATGTTTAGCAGGGGTGATGTGAAGTCGGTCCAACTCTTAATGGAGAGATTCTCTTGTTTTTCAAAATCTACTAGGCTGAAAGTTAATCCGACTAAATGTAAAGTCTATTTTGGAAAGGTTCAAGATGATGCACAAGACTTGATTATGCAAATGACTGGATTCACTAGAGGGGAACTTCCTTTTAAATATCTGGGAGTGCCACTTACTAGTAAGAAACTCTCTATACATCTTTGTAGGCCACTCATTGATAAGATTTTAATTCGCATACGACATTGGTCTACCAAGTTGTTGAGTTATGCCGGTAGAGCTCAACTTATCCGGAGTGTGATTTTTTCCATCACCAATTATTGGATGCAAATATTCCCGCTGCCTAAGAAAGTTTTAAAACATATAGAGACATTATGCAGGACTTTCCTATGGACTAGCAAGGATGAGATTAGTAAGAAGGCACCGGTTGCCTGGGATAGAGTTTGTGACCCAAAAAATGTCGCGGGGCTCAATATTACTTCACTGGTGGAATGGAATAAGGCTTCCATATCAAAGCTACTTTGGAACCTGCAAATGCGAGCCGAGAAACTTTGGGTGCAGTGGATGCATACGTACTTCATAAAAGATGGTGATATTTTTTCCTATCAACCCAACACTTCCTGTTCTTGGATAATGAAAGCTATTTTAAAATGTCGAGAGGATGTGATACATACTCTTGTTTGGGCAGATATGGAGAGCCGGGAAAACATAAGACGGCTACTGTTTATAAGGAATTGCGAGGAACTAAAACACATGTTGTGTGGAGAAAGCTATTGTATGGAAATCAGGCTAGACCGCGTGCCTTATTTATCTTCTGGTTATGTTGTCTTAATCGACTCCCTACTAAAGACATAATCCAAAGATTTGTTGTGCAAACTGATGGTTTATGTTGCTTCTGTTCAAATTACAAATCGGCAGAGCATCTATTTTTTACATGTGCTATCACTAGTCGAATTTGGCAAGAGGTGTTGACGTGGATGCAGATAAAACATACACCACACTCTTGGGATCAAGAACTTAACTGGGTACTACAACATGGAGTGAAGAAAAGATGGAGAAGCAAACTTTTGAAAACTTCTTTTGTTGAAGTGATCTATAGCTTATGGACTCACAGAAACGACTTGATATTCAACCACACTACCTTAAGCCCTCATCTTGGAGAAGTGATAGTTCAGAATATCTGGAGTAGATGTAGGCTGAATTTGAAGTTATGTAATGCTTTGCAAAGAGTTTTGATTTGAGAGATAGAGTTTTCCCTTTGCTTGTAGTTTAGATTTTGAACTTGGATCTTCGGATCGGTATGTACCTATTTGTTTTTGGATAAAAATAAAGTGCAACTTTGTTCCAAAAAAAAAGATATGACTCCAGAGCTCATGTATGATTACCATCACAGCCTTTACTAGTTGCACCCTGCATGCATAACTAAGCTTTCTAACTTGCCAGCTCATGATTTTACTTGTCAATTTCTGAATTAAGGGTTCATAATCCTTTATTCTCAAAGTTCTAGGGCTGAGAGGAATCCCTAGATACCTTATAGGTAATTCACCTTCTTGAAACCCCCAAAGTTGTTTGATCATTTCTCTGTTGTTTGTATTTACTCTAGTAAGGAATATGTTGCTTTTGGCAGGGCTAATTTTCAGGCCTGACATCTCAGAGAATTCCTGAATGGGTTTCTTCATGATTTCCATGGAATCCATGTCTCCCATGCAGAATAACAACAGGTCATCAGCAAAAGCAATATGATACAATTTAATTCTACCACATTGAGGGTGGTAATGAAAGTTTTTATTGTTATCCATTCTACTCTTCATTAATCTAGCCAAATAGTCCATGCAAATAACAAACAGGTAAGGGGATAGATGGTCTCCCTGTTTCAAGCCTTGTTTCCGCTCCATATTACTCTCAAGACTACCATTCGCAGTGAAGGAGAATTTTGGGCTAGTCACACCTATCATAATCAGATTAATAAAGCTAGTGTCAAACTGATAGCTCTTAAGCACACTTTCTAGAAATTTCCAGTTAACAGCGTCATAAGCCTTCTGAATGTCAATTTTGATTATACATTTAGGTGACACATTCTTCCTATTATAGCCCCTAATCAACTCCTGAGCTAGAAATATGTTCTGGTAGATGTCCCTGCCTTTAATGAAAGCTGATTGACTAGGGAGAATGATATTAGGAAGCATATCTTTCAGTTTATTAACTAAGACCTTAGTAAATATTTTATAGATAACATTACAACATGATATAGGTCTAAACTCTGTGATTTTTGTAGGATGCAATACTTTAGGAATTAATCTGTTTAAGTAACTTCCTTGTTTGGAAGATCTCCTTGATTGAGTCACACACTAGCTCTCCTGTGATGCTCCAGCTTGTTTTGTAGAATCCTGTGTTCCATCCATCTAGCCCATCCACGCAATGCCCCTGAAATTTGAATAAAAATATAAATTAATAGTTTAGTTCTCAAACTTTTGAAAATAGCATTTTGACCCCCAAATGTTTGAGAAAAATTGCATTTTAGTCTTTGAACGAAAATTAACCATTTTTTTATTATCTTATATGCTTCAAATATCTTTAAGAAATATATTTTACATGTACATATTGATCTTGGAGTTTGTTTACCTAAAACAACTCACATAAGTAATTATGTGTAAAAATATCTATTTATTCATATTTTATTTTATTATAAACAACAAAAATAATATCACATCATAGGTGAATGATTTTGAAATCAGCCACATCACTCTTATGACAATTGAAATCAGATTTTGGTGATTAGTTGTTAAAGAAAGTAAAGTGAGACCTTAGTTAAATTGTTTTAACATGTATAAATAAATAAATATGTATTTATATGTATTTTGTTTGAATTCGACATATCATATTTTAAGTTATGGAAGATAAATCAGCCACATCTCCCTATTTTCAGATTAGAGTCATCATTAGGTGGCCAAGGATAAAGAAATTAAAGTGAGACCTTAATTAAAAGTATTTTAACATGTTTTTTTGACTATAAATAGTAGGCTTTCTTCCAAGAATTTGCACACTCAAAATAATTCCCATTTTCCCTTCTTCTTCCTATCAATCTCAAGTCAGTAAGTCTACTTTCAGGAAAAATTCACCCCAAGTTGTTATTTCATCATTTTCTACCCGAAAATACCCAAAACTTTTATTGTGCAGAAATTATCCATTCAGCCCTGCACCATAGAAAAATCATAACTAATTGTAGAAAAATTCTTTATAATCAAGGCTAATGGCCGAATACTCCTCATGATGTCCTCTAACTTTCATATGAAGAAATACTTTTCAAATAATGTGATTTAGATGGTCGAAATTCTTAAACCGCAGATTATTGTCTAAAAATCCAAAAATAGGTTCTATGTTTTCAAGAATTATTTAGCATAGCAAACCTTTGTATTTTCCTTCCCATTTGCGTACACATGTTCCTAGTGATGTTAGGGATCAATTGCATAATTTAAGTTCTTTGTTTATGATTGAAAATAATCATCATAATTCCATGATCGATCACTCACACACGACTCTTATAAGATATAACAATCATTAGAATCACTATGGTTTGTATTCACGAATTACTATGTTTGAGATTTTTTAATAGTATATAAACAGTATATTTATCATGCTTAACATATCATTACATAAGTTTAATAAGATTATCATATATACTTTTGAGGTCTAATCCTCTTATATGATTATGAATCATAACTTAAATATTCTTTGATCATTTACCTTGATTAGGTTTACGTATTAATATTTTTATAAGTTATGAATACAATGTTATGTAATTTGAGATAATCTTGAAACAAAATAATATTAACTAAGTTGTACAATTTACTGGATTGCTTCATAAGTTAATTGTTTGATGTCATGATTCCTTGAATTTTTGGATGTAGTAGAGACTTAAAGAACGATTTTTCACAAATTATTTAAGCAATATATTTTGAAGATTTATTATGCATCAAATTAAATAATTTATCATACTATACTTGATATTATTATATTCTTAACATTTTGAAATGATTTTCTAACACTAGAAAAATTATAACTACAATTATAATTATAAATATATGGTCGCTTAAGATAAATCTTGAGATATAAATTATGTATACAGAGTATATTTGATATTTAACTTAACCTTACGACATCAAAGTTTATCGCGTAAGATTTTCATCAATGATATGTGCTATTTACTTAAATTAGTATTAGCTAACCTTTTTAACAAGAACTTCCTCAAATTTCATCAACACGAAAATTGAATAGGACATATGTTTATAGTGGTGAGTTATGATTATTCAGTTATATATTATCTGAATGTTATTAAAGTTTTGACAAATTAATCAGTGATGCGCAAGATTTTCCGTACAAATAAAGGTGATGTTCGATTTCTTATTTTGTTGTGGCCCAGTTTGGCATCCGGCCTGAGAAACTTGGACATAAAAGACATTACCCCGTTACCAAATCACGAACAACCTATATTATTCACCGTATTCCTATTTTTGCATCTCATCTCGTCGCATAACATGATTTCCTTACTAATCGTTAAATCATACTCAACCATTAATTATTTATCACATATTAATTCATAATCATGGTAATTCGTCAATTATTTCATCAGTTGGTTCTTGAACTGTGCAAAGAGCAACGAACTATACTCGGGACATGTAGCTCAAGGAGCAACATATATTATCTGGTTTACTAGCTTATTTTGTTTATCACCCATTGGGACGCCTTTGGGAAGTTGGGCCCAGAGACTGAGTCGATTTATTGCTGGACAGTGAGGATTGTTAGTTTAAGTAATTTTGCTTAATACCCATTTATCTAGGCACCGCTTGCAGTCAGGAGTTGACTGTAACCCGTGTGATGGATCAGCATGTACTCGAGCATGTCGCCTATTTTGTTTGCGAGTTCGCTCCTCTTTGGGAGGTATAAGGTCGGATTGGTTTACTGTTAACGCACATGTTCATAAACCATTTCCAAAATAATTCGGTATCATTGCTACACCAAATTATCTTGTTAAACTCTTTCTATCGGTAAGATCACTTCTAGAAATATATCAATTGAATCACTATTAATTCTTGCATTACCACTTGTTTTGTATGAATCTTACTAAGTTATCAAAGACTTATTCCTCATTTTTTCTGTCTGTCCATTCCTCAGGATAAGACCGACGTGGCAGCATGGATCATGTGAATATTCTTGCCAATCTTGCCTTTCGGAATGTCCGTATAATTGAAAATGTTTATCGGCATAGCTTAATTATCAAAGTTATCAACATATTTGTATTTTCAAGACTTCCGCTGTGTATACTAAAAGTTATTTTTTTAATCATAATGTGTATGATTGATCTTGGACAATGACACCCCTTCCTACGAGACATGTTTTAGTCTGAGTAGGGTAAAGTGTCTGGCCAGCACCGAACCAACTCAGATTGGAACACTACTCATGGGGCGCAACCGTCACAATCCATCTGGTCCTGGGCTTTTCAAGTCATTCATCTGGGATAGTGCCTTTTTTATTTCCTCTGTTGTGCATTGCTTCTGGAGTCTAGTGTTGATCTCTTCTGTCATTTTTGGTCCATTTTCTGTTGCTGTGACATCTATCTCCTTCACTCATTGTTCTGTGCCCAACAAATGTTGTGGTTAAATTCGCAAATGCACGAAATCGTAGCAAGTAATAAAGTGATAGATAGGGTTGTCGATCCCACGAGGAATAAAAAATTAATTACCAAAATTGATTAACTCTTAATTTATTTGAAAAACCGAGTTTCAGATTGTTGAAGCGAAAAGATAAACAATTTACTAACTACAGGTAAAAACTTTTAACAAAGTAGGGCGTTGAGACAATAGTATAACATTGGTATATCAATAAATAAAAGTATACAATGCGAGAAGAGATGGGAATCATGATTTCACCGTCATTAGTCTGATCTAACTTTTAATTAAGCATATTATTACGAGTTTCATGTTCAAAATTGTTGTTGGTTATCACCATTTATGCTTTATGTACTCTTTCTCAAGTTATACATAAATTCTACAGCTTTACAACTGAAAAATGAGTCTAGTTACGAAGATGTGCACATGTATATTCGGTGGTGATTTTATCAACCACGTAAAAACGATAGATATATTTCTATTCTATTGAGAATTCACGGTATTTACTTCAAAGCTATTTCACGAAAATCTCCTCTCGGTTTCAATTCGATCATTAGTTTATCCAAAAGTTGGCTAGAATTTTAAAAGCATTATATTCATAAATAAATACACCAACTATTTTGACATCGTAACAATACGTTTAATTTAGATTAGATCATCGTAATTAGGCTACGTCACTATCCCAGCAAACTAAATTTAGCATATAATGGAATATAGAACAAGACTATAAGATAAATATAACATCTTAAAGTAAAGAGATAAAAGTAAAGAGAGTTTAGAGATCGTTACAAATTTTCACTTCCGTAAATCCTCTGGTGGACTCCCCCGTACAAACTCCGAATTACTCCTCCAAAATTTTAAACTACTAGCGAATACTACTACTATAGAAAGACTACTAAGTGAAGAGAAAATGAAGAAGATTGGTGTATTGAAATATGGAAAATGTGATGTCTATTTATAGTTGAACCAAAAAGATAAGACGACATCTCGATCGTTCATCCCGTTTTGATCCAATGGTCCAAAGTTGTCATATAATTGATGAATTATGAATCATATGATTCATGACACTCTAGAGTTTTCTATTTGAAAGCTTGCAAGACTGAATATAGACCATTGATTAGCTATTTTGATCCGACGATCATCGAGCGCGCGAGTTGCGTATGTACATTTCAGCTTTGTGCAACTTCACCATTTTGGTCATAACTTTCTCTCCAGATGTCGGAATCACAAACCGCTTGTTGCATTGAAAGCTAGACATCTGTGGCTTTCTAGTGATATAAAGAACATGACAGAACTCATTCTTAAATAATACCGGTGAATTTTTGAAATTTTAGTTCTTTATTGCCAATCATAGTTCAACCTACTAAACATGAAAATAAACATAAAAATACCACAAAACTATCAAGAATAATCAAGTAAACAAGTGTAAAAGCATGATACTGATGACTCATCAGCAGACCTATGTAAAAAGATAAGATTTGAGTTATAATCTCTTCTTTATTTGTCAACACATTAGGTTCTTGATCTTGCAAATTAAGAATGATATTATGCTTTCTTCTACTTGTAATACGGCTAAAGAAAAACCTGGTACAACTGTCTCCATCTTTGATCCATTCAAGTTTTGCAGCTTGGGTTACTTGGCTCATCAGTTGTCTTTTCTTCTCCTCATATTTGTCCCTAAGCTCTTTTACCCCTGTCTGGTCAGGGTTAGTGAGGTAAAACAAATCTTGCTCCTGTTTGAAGTGCTTTGAGACACTCCTCCACTTGCTTATCCAGGTTCTGAAACTTATTGTTGTTAAGGTGTTTTAGCTTTCTTTTCAGAATTTTTTGTTTCTCAACAAGCTAATACATCTTGCATTCAATCACTCTACTCTCCCAAGCTTCTTTGATGATAGGGAGATTGTCCTTGTGAGTGGCCCAGATGTTCTCAAATCTAAAAGGGATGTTCCTCTTCTGGTTCTGACTAGTAATTCTGATGCATCCCATTGCATGGTTTGAGGCACTTGGTGGTAGAAAAGTAACACTGGACTCCAAATGAGAGAGGTCCCAAGCTTGATTGATCACTACCCTATCTAGTTCATAGTAGGCGTGTCCATTTCACCAATGTATTTGGGTCCACAATATTTGTGGTCTTTCAATTTCAAGCTCTCAAGTACTTTCTGAAGCTCATTCCCAACAGGGCTCTCCCATACCTAAATAGCTACTCTAAAACACATCTTGATTTATCGTCTCTATATATATTTATACGGGATTGTCTTTGTCAAAGCGTATTTGTCTTGTGATGTTCTATAAAGCCATTGCAACCGAATGACTTTCTAAATCATTAACTCGTTTGGCAATTATGTGAGAGTCATTTGTTTTGTCAACAATAGAACAATATTATCAGTTACGTATATGTTCTCACATACAGGAAGGCTGTGTTACTCAAACAATATAAATAACATGAAATCAAAAAATACGAAAAACTCAAAACACGAAAATTCTGTTTACCTAGTTGTTTATGACTACCTCTAGAAAGTTGTCGAGCCTATATATAATTTTATTTTTTTCCTTTTATAAATACCGGAGCCGGACTCTTGATTTACAATATTTTTAGGCTACACAACACAAGCAGCTATTCTGATTTGCCCTCTGGATATATGGGTTGTACCATGCGTTATTGGAAATAGTTACGACTAATAGCACTAACTTTTCGTATTTCTTTAGTCAAATAAAACGGAGAATGGGCAATATTACAATGATGGACATAGATACGGTGATGATTAATGGTGACAGTATCATATACTTAGTGATGGTAGTATGTGCAGTTATGGCGTGGAAAGCTATGGATTCCCAATCATAGGCACGAAATTTGTGAAAAGAGTGGGGGTGCCGGTAGCATTTTTATATGTACTAAATAATGGGGAAAATATTCATTTTCATGTGACCTTAGTCAATTTGGCATGACAAGTTACCTATAT
Organism: Linaria vulgaris; assembly: GCA_948329865.1. Taxonomy (NCBI): domain Eukaryota; kingdom Viridiplantae; phylum Streptophyta; class Magnoliopsida; order Lamiales; family Plantaginaceae; genus Linaria; species Linaria vulgaris. The sequence goes on along the minus strand of OX415249.1, from coordinate 3,316,593 downwards.
AGTTTAATCATTAAATGCTCGCAATGATGATGCGATGATGATACACCTATATAGTTTATAAAAAATCTGGTCGACGAAATAGCCTCCAAATCTCGCTAATCAAATGAACCACGCTAAGTTAACCATGTGTGACAGATTTAGACCTAGAAGGACTAGGTATAAAATCAATTCGATCCCAAAAAGATTGGAACTTGAGACCAAGGAGAGGAGACTCATGTTCTTTAATCAAGTAGGCCACCCCAAGAGATGTTAGGAGTTTGATTTTTTTATTTTTTTATTTTCTTTTCTCTAATGTAGTATATTGGTATATTTATAATATAGTTTTGAGATGCAGTTCAAAAAGGATAATGAAAATATTTTCTCGTTTGACCGTTCTCAAAATTTATTCTACTTCACCGAATTTTTACAAATTGTGCTCCACGCACGCAGTTTTATGAAACTACAGTTAAAACAGCTAAAATGACTTAGGAATTGTTAGTTGAGATTTGATTTGATTTTTTTTTTTAAATCAGCAATAGAACTTTATTAAGAAAAAAATTTAAACTACCATTGAGTACTAGAAGTACTCGCGAAAAAAGAGGAAACAGAGATGACAAAATGAGAAGCAACTACAACCTATTGTTAAATAAACATGGCGCATTATTCCAATCGAAAAAATAGTAACCAAAGTCTGTAGATTTGGTCTTGAGCCAAAGCGAGGCTTTTATTTTAATTTGTTCCAGCACTTTTAAGACATCAATTTGAGAATCTTTGAAGACGACTTCCATTAAAGATTCCAGATTGCCCCAACTACAAAAAACAGAGGGAGTTCTATTTTGGATTTGTACAGCTGACTCCAGGTCAGATTTTGAGCGGGTCACACTTGTCATTTTCATGAGTTCAAGATGGAGATGTGTTCTCCTATGTGAGAGCTTCGAAATGGTATATTACACGCTCAAAATGGTACACGAGTGAATGAGAAATTGATACTCAAAGTTAGCTATACAAAGCTGAAAATATTGTGAAAAGGGAGAAAAAAACTCAAAAGGAAAAAGGGTCATCTCACATGAGAAAAAGAGCACTTTCTTTTGTGGTTTATTAATGGGAATGCATTCTTAGCATTGTAAGATTGTGTTGGCTAGTGTCTCCTCCCTCTCCTATGCGCTCGCAGGGAGGCGTGCAAATCTTGGGCTAAAAATCCATCGGATTAGTGCGACTCGGGCTCGCGCACACGACGACGTACACGTCGAATGTCGATCCGTTTAGCCTGTTGGGCTTCTGCTCGCGTGGGTCTTGTTTTGCAATTCCAATATTTCTTTTTCTGTTTTCATTTTCTGATATATATTTTATATATAGAAAATTCGTAGCATCATTTTGGTAATTAAAATTATCCTACGAAATAAAATATTTCATGATTCAGTTTTAACTGAAAACGTGTCCAAGTTCATCCGAGATCTTTGCGAGATCTGTACTTATCTTAATTACATGATTCGTAATTACCTTAACTACAGATTTGTAATTATCTTTAACTCGTTACTTGATGACCAAGTCGTCCAACCCTCTCCCAAACTAGTATATTGTGCGGTGGTGAGGAAAGTTATTGTGCGAGTTCGCCGGAACTGTTTTACGAGTGCTAGTAATCCAGTTCGTAGGTCGTTTTATCCTGGGAGGTGGTAGTCCAACTTTCTCAGCACGGTAGAGAATGACTAATCTTCTTTAAGGAAATCGAACGAGACTCGACCATCTTCACGTTCGATTCACTACGGTTGAGGTTACAATTTCTAACTTCCTCTTATTATCATATTTCTGATTGCTTATTTATTCGTCAATATATATTATAGGGAGAATTACACAAAGTACCCCTCAACTATGGGTAAATTACACAAAGTACCCCTCCTCTTTGGAAAATTACACAAACTACCCTTATGATAGATTTTTCATAATTTTTTTATTTCAAATTATTGAATGTAAATTCATGTTCTTCAATTATTTTACACAAAAAATAAAAAATAAGTCAAAGTTATTGCATTAAACCTCATTTATCTTGTTTAAAAAGACAAAAAACATTGATAACAAATAATTTCTTCTAAGAAAAAATAAATTATCTGCGAATTTTAGTCTCTGCTATGATTTGAATTTGAAAGGTTGTCTTAATTATTTTAATTTTTTTGACCATAAGGGTAGTTTGTGTAATTTCCCAAAGAGGAGGGGTACTTTGTGTAATTTACCCATAGTTGAGGGGTACTTTGTGTAATTCTCCCTAAATTATATTTGTTCGTTTCTGTGCTACTTGACTAACATTCCATTCGTTCATCTTTTAGGATTAAGCCCTAGACCAGCGAATTACAAGGTGTGATCTTTTTGTTTAAGAGGGAAAGTTGTTGCTATTAAACCATCTCAACAGATGAGTCCAGATGGTCGATAAGGTTAGGCATGAGAGAAATAGATGATCTACGAATTCCGGCTTGCGACGACCAAAGGGGCACATTAAGTTGTTCTCATCAAGGACCACTCCTCTGCAGAAGAGATTATCCTTTACTAGAATCCGACATTGTGTCGCTTTCCAAGCTAAACTGACAAGCTTATTGGGGGACTGAGCTTCCCAAATGAATTTGAAAAGGTTGGCATCTTCATGTGAAATTTTCAATAATCAGAAGCGAGTATGCAGAATTAACAGAATAATTCCCAGATGAATTAGCGCTCCACTTCCAAAAATCCGACATAGACCACCCCAACAAAAAAGGGCTAAACGTGTACGCTAAAAAACTTGGCAATATTGAAAATTTTGAAATTGAACATTTACATATTGAGAGATCACAATCAATTGCATCCATGAATCTATTTTGTTTCTTGTAAGTTGTAGTCTCGATAAGAATGCTAGTTTGTACGATTTCATATATTATGATATGGATAAATCACAACAGATTTTTTTTTTTCCTTCGGGTGAAAGCATATCAGGGCAGTTTGTTGCATTGTGATGGATGATGAGACTTCATTGATACATGGTAAGTTTCAATAGCACTACAACAAATCAGAGCAATAGCATGGAAAGTCTTGCATCCGAATTTTTATTTTCGGATGCAAGATATTTAGAATCAAAAAATTTCGATGCAATTATATTGCATCGAAAAATTCGGATGCAGCAACTCAAACTGCATCCGAAAAATCCGATGCAAAGCTTGCATCGGATAAATCCTATGCAGCCTATTTAGGCTGCATCGGAAATATCCGATGCAGACTTTGCATCGGATGATTCGGATGCAGCCAAGTAGGCTGCATCCGAAAAATTGGATGCAAAGTACTCTGCATCGGATTTATCCGATGCCACAATAAAAAAAATTAAAAAAAATAAAAAATTATAAAACAAATCTTGCATCAGATAAAACCGATGCAAAGATATAAAAAAACCACTGCCTCCAAATTATAAAACAAATCTTGCATCTTATGTGTTATGTTTGTTATTGTAATTTTTATTCCAAGTATGTTATTTTTATTGGTACTATTGTTATTGTGACTATTGTTATTGGGACTATTGTTATTCCAAGTATTTTCATTTATAAGTTGTTATTAAATAAAAAAATAAAACAAATCATAAAATTAAGACATAGTCGAACAATACAATGAAGCCATACATGAGAAGTTCAATATTGAAATACAAGTACATATTAGAACTAAACATAATCTGGGTCGCTACTGTCATTATCTTCGACCATATCCTCTTCTCCCTCCTCATCATCCCCCTCCTCGTCATCATCCTCGTCAACCTCATCGTCATCATCATCCTCGCCACTGCTCACTGCCACGGGTTCCTCCTCAATTGTCACTGGTATAGATTGGCCATCCACTGCTAACTCTGTCAAGTTAAATGATGTAAAGTCAACGAACAATCCGGACACAGGAACATTTTCTTCTTGGAATACCGTTTCAGGTACACCTTAAACTCCTAGAGCTTCTGTCGCTTTATTAGTCATAGAACTCATGTCAACCACGTGTCTCGCTGGAGTGTGAATCACTACCCACCATCCCCTTCTTTGTCTGTTCTTTTGACATGTATATGGCGTATAGTACACTTGTTGCGCTTGGCTAGCTAGAATGAATGGTTCGGTCTCCCCAGACGGGAGACGACGAGTTGGATCAAGCTCGATCAAGAGCAGCTGAATGGGAAAATTCCTATGCAATGGATGTTGCATTGGAATATTCCCATGCAGTACATGTTGCATGGGAATTTTCCCATGCAGTACCTGTTGCATAGGAATTTTCCCATGCAAAGAAAATCTTGCATGACAATATTGCAATGTAGTATATCTTGCATCCGAATTTTCCCATGCTAAATTTGCAACCTTCCCCTATAAATACCCACACCCCCATTCACTTCTCATTCATCCCATTCTCTCTTCTTTCTCTCTCTACTTCTCTTCTATCTAAATTTACAATATAAATATAAATACGAAAATTATAAATATAAATATATATAAAAAATATAAATATATATACGAAAAATATCAATATATGTACGAAAAATATAAATATATCTACAAAAAATATAAATATATGTACGAAAAATATAAATATATATACGAAAAATATAAATATAAATATAAATACAAATACACGTTTTCATAACAATTTTTTTTTAAAATCTAACTATACGAAAAATTTAAATAACTATGTATAGATAATACTTTAAAATTTAAAAGAATATACTTTTAAAAATTATTTATATTAATAAAAAATAAAAGTGTTTAAAAAGTGGCGGATAAATCCCGCCACTTTTTTTTAAAATTTTTTTTGAATGTTTTGCATCGGAAATTTCCGATGCAACAAAAATTGCATTGGAAATTTCCGATGCAAAGATTTAAACAATTGCATCGGAAATTTCCAATGCAAAGTATTTTGCCGAAGCTCCCTACGGCTGCCACGTTTCACTTCCGTACTTGAGCTATGCATCGAAAATTTCCGATGCAGGCCTTTTCTGCATCGGATTTTTTTGATGCAGGGCAGTTCTGCATCGAAATTTTTCGATGCATATCTTTTGCATAGAAAAACTTCTATGCAACGTTGTATCGAAAAATTTCCATGCAGAGACCTATTGCATCTGAATTTTTCGATGCAATTCTCTTGCATGGACACCAAAAGCATGGAATTTTCGCATCGGATTTTTTCCATGCAATTGATTAATTGAATGGAAAATGTACCCAATTACATGGAATTTTTTCCATGCAATTGATAGGTTTTGTTGTAGTGCTCTTTTCGCTTTTGCGTTCTTGCGTTTGAAAGAAAGAGTTTTGAGAGTTGTGGCGTGCATCCAATAAGAATTGAACAATAAATTGTCTAATTATGAGTCGAGAATTTTAACCATTCTAAGCCGTTGGTGGAATCCTAATTAAATGGCAAATAACAAAATTTCAGTTGAAACACGTTTTTATGATAAAGAAATGCAATTTAGGAGAAATCAATAAATTAAATTTAAATTATTGACACTTTAAAGGACCAGTAGGCAATGTTAAAAAAAAAAAAAAAGGACCAGTAGGCAACTAGTCAACAACCCTAATATTTTTAAGTTTTATTGTTTTTGATATATGTCCATAATTATTAAAAACTCCAAAGAAAGTGCGTCTATTACAATTCACATATTATTTTGAGAATTGTCATAATATCGTGACAATTTAATGTATGAGACAAATAAAAACTACAAGTGATACATGCGCTGTGAAGAAAGTCTACTTCAATAGGGTCCTAATCGTTTACGACCAGATGACTACAACCCAACATGCTGAACGTATGAAATCTCATCTCTTCTCTACATAGCAAATAAGTTAAGAGATTTGACTAACAAAGCCATGAGTCATGCCACAAAAATTAAAAAGATCCGTTCTCAGTTGGTTAAATGTAGTTTTCTTTAGCACTCAGCAGTTTAAGTTAGAAAAGTATGCCACAAGTCAATATATTCCTTCTAAGTCCTTTTATTTGTGTGAAACGAAAATTAATAAATCTGTGGAGGACATGTTGAAAATTTTAAGACATGACACAAATCTTGAATAGACCATAAGGATGGTCGACAAATTAGATAGAAATCTATATCTATACATTATATAAAGAAAGGCAAACATTGACACCAAATTTTTGATTTCCGGTTTTAGCCTTATAATTTTATTGTTAGCACAATAGTTTAATTATTGAGTTTCTAATTTAGCCTTATAATTTAAGTAGAATCAATAACTTTAGTAATTATTGTGATTGAATATTTAGTTTCCCAAAATTTAAAACTTTCTATATAAAGTCTCTATCCTTATTTATTGAATCTTTACTTATTCAAATTATTCTTTTACCATATAAATTAAAATAAATTCTTAATCACGCGGGGACCGCGTGCCAGCGTTTCTAGTACTATTATATAAAGAAACCCATTGTGACACCAATCTTTTGATTTCCAACTTTAACCTTTGAGTTTTAGCTATATTGTAAAAGTATACTATTAAATCCCAAAATAACCTTACAAATTAAGTTAGACTAATTAATTACACTATTCATTGTAATTATTAATGATTTACTTTCCCTGTAATATATTTTTCTTCCATTGTTATACTCTAAATTTATGGCACATGTTATCTAGATAAATTTTCTTCTTTAACCCACATAGAATGATATTGAAAAAAGAATTATGCTCGCGGAAACCGCGTGTTCCATTTGCTAGTCATACAAAAAGATATGATAGGTTTAAAAGATGAAACAAAATGTTCTATGCAGCAAGACGTTCTACATACACTAGTGTATGTTAATTATAAATTCTCAAGTCATTTAAAAATTTTAACTTGTACATAGATTTTACACCTACAATAGAGTATATTTTTCAACCCCTTTGCAGGTGCGTGTCCTAATTTCGTGGCCATTACAGCATAGGTGAATTATTATTTTTAATTAGTTCGTGATGGTGAAATTCGAGTAATACACATCATTTTGATGTGTATCTCCTTCTATTGAATTCCTAACTCATTTACGAGCTCAAGTTTCGGAAACTTATTTATAATTTCACCCTACTAACAAATTCGTAACAAGGGCTTTCAATAAAATGGCAACAAAATTTAGAGCTTAGGAATATATTATTTATTGTATGAACTAATATTATATATTAAATAGCTACATCATCAAGCTGTAAGTCTGTTGAAAAGGTATGTCTATATTATTAATTTGTGCCGACCGCTTACCCGCGTGACGCCATATTTTGACTTTGGTCGGAAAAAAGCAACGAAGGTTCGATTTTGCCCTTTAATTAAAGGCCATTCCGCATGTGCACATCTTGTGAGGTGAGGGGCCCATTTGTAAATTAAGTTCTTGTATTTAATTTGCAAATCCCGAATGCGTAATCATTCCCAAATACTTTTTCATTCTTTAAGATTTAAAAAGAGTTTTTTTTTAGTGTATGAGCCAAAATATCCTTTTTTTCTTGAACTAATTTTACCTACCAAATATTGATTTAGAAAAACACAAAATGGAAAATAAGAATTTTTGATTTTTACCTAACAAATAATAAACTAAACAAATTAGATTCTGATTCTGTTGATGGAGTAAAATACAAAATATATCCCTAATCTTAGGGTGGTCGCAAAAATAATTATTGCTTGTATGTAACTTGTTAAGAATAGTCGTTATCTTCACCTAGTCTGCATTTGTAGTCCTTTATCTCTTGTAACTCACTCAAAAAGAGTCATTTGTTTTTAATCGATAGGTATTACATTGTTTCTTTTATTTCATTTCTTAAGTTATTTTTGTAAATTGTTACACACCATTCCGTGTGGTGATGAATCGTTTTTTTTTTCAACGTGTTTGATTAAAAAGCTCGATAGAATAGGTGGCTCGAAGATTAAAATCAATTTAAAATAAATAAATTAAGAATACACGTAGTTCAAAACAAGTGAATCATAAACAACTACAAATTAAGAACTATTTCGCAACAGTACAATGATAGAAGAACACACAAGTGAAGGTTTGCTTACCCAATTTGGCATAAAGACTATATCCGAGGACACGGCTAAGTCAAAAAAAAAAAAAGAAAAAGAAAAACCACTACCTTCAATTGAAATCAATCATAATAGCATATTTTATTGGTAGTTATATTAGAGATATAATGAAATACTATAATTGCTATGTAGGTTAGCTTACAGTACTTCAGACTCCACCACCCACAACTTTCAAGTTGATTAAAACCACACAAAGATAACACGAACTATTTTTTGCAAATCACAAAAAAGTGTAAAACTTTAGGACTAGAATTGTAATTTCGCCTTTATTATTTCTCCTCCATTATATTTCTATTGCACCCGATTCTTCTTCAAGTTGCTTTATATGCACAAACGACATGAGTTGGACCACAGTAGTTCAGTTCAAGTTCTCAACTTCGAATTCACATTCTGAAAACGACATCGTATTTCCATTTCGAAAACGGACAGATCGATAAATCGACATTGCAATTAAGGTAGGCAGCCGCAAGTGGGCTTAACTAGTTTTAAACCTGTCAATGTCTAAAGTCAATGAACAGTAATAGACCTCATACCACTTTCTCTACAGTTATCGTGCGTGCATTGAATTAATTTGTTGCAGTTCTTGAAGTGCGCAAGATTAACAATATGTAGGATAATGTTTCTAGGCTTCTAAAACTTTTAAATATCTACTCGAATATTCCACACATGAAATATCAGAAAACAAATCTACATTGGGGATTGGATATTTCGTAGGATTTTATATTAGTTGATTTGAGTTAAAAAAAGCATATACATATTTCTTGTTTTTCTATGTTGTATACTAAAATGTACATGTAATAAGGAGTAACAACATCTAACTCCCCAGTCGATCATACTATTTCACTGGCTGGTATCAAACTTTTAAACGAAAAGTTGTGTTTCAATATCTAAATGCTTAGTGAGCTCATGAAATGTGGGGTTTTGAGTAATGTGCAATGCTAACCTATTATCACATTGACGAGGAACATGAAGACAAACAGGAACTTGCAAATCCTTGAGGATATAAAATAGCCATTGAATTTCACAAGATGTATTGGCTAGGCTTTTGTATTCAACTTTAGTGGATGATCTAAAAACAGTAGTCCGTTTCTTTGTCTTCCAACTTATAAGTGCATCACCAAAGAATACACAAAATTCAGTGAGTGACCTTCGAATGTCAGGACTAGCGCCATAATCAGCATCACTATATGCAGTGTGTTTGAAAGAACTGGTTGAAGAGTAGAAAAGACCGAGAGATGGAGTGCCCATAAGATAGTGCAAGACATACGAGTAATGGCCCAGTTGTCCATGGTAGAGTAGTGCATGAACTGACTCAACTAATTGACAATGAAACATGATGAGTGTTTATTTATAGACATTTATGTACTCATTTTGTTATGATTTTGTATAATTCTTATTGAATATTAATTAGTTTTAGTATTGTTTCGTATTTTTTTAGGATTTTGTCAAGTCAAGACAAACCGAAACTAAAAGAAGTCAAAATGAATATTTTTGGAGACAAAGAACCGAGACACTATTTCGAGAATCCCATGCGCTATGAGAGGCGCTACAACACTACAAATGCCGAAAGTTGTGCGATTGAATGGAGAACATCAGGAGACCGCATGAAAGAACAGAATGTGGTGTGATAAGCAGGCGCGACCCCTAGATCACGCTAGATCAATCCTAATTATGTACATTTTGTTAACACGATCCACATGAGTTAATTGGATTACAGATTTGATATCTCTACTAAAACAACTGACAATTGGGATGATCCATTAACACGGTAGGTTATTAGAGACTCTTACATTCTATGGTTAGAATAACTCTTGCTATAGGCTACGAATACATTAGACATGCATACATTAAATTATCATGAATCAATGTAAATAAATATAGGTAGTTTGTTTATGAACTACTATAGTTAGTTAAGTAATTGTGAAATCCAACTTCTAAACAATTTTTAGTATTATTGTTCGCAACCAATCCAATCCAATCAATCAAATTTATTTTAGTTTATTTTAGTTAGTTTAGCCTTAGCATAATTAATCTCTTCTTGCATTCATTAGTTAATTAAATCGCTTTAATTATTTTCTTGCGTTCAAGCCACCATCCTAACATTCACTGTTTTACTTGCATCTTAGTTAGATTTACAATGCATTCTAGAATAGATATCTTCTGCATTCATAACATTCACAACATAACAGTCATCATGTAAACACAAGGGAAAAGAAACGTGACAATTGTTAGTGTTTTGCATTTAAGTGATTCATACATTAAGCCACCACTCCCTTGGATACGATACTTGGTTCGTAACTATATTTATCATTTTATTATTACTTGATTCGTGCACTTGGAACAAGAGTAATTTAGGTGTAACATTTATTTGTTAACTTCTATTCTTTGTAAGCTACATCAAAGTTTCCATCAAGTTTTTGGCGTCGTTGCCGAGGAGTAACGGTATTGTTTTGTTTGAATCATCAAGCTTCATTGTTGAGGCACTAATAACTTTTGTTCTTTGCAGTTGAGAGCACACATAGAGTCATTCTATTAACTTCAACCTACACTCCCCAACAATAAGAAGGATGGTCAATCCAAAGTGTCCACGAGTACATTGGAAGCACTATTTCTGTCAAAAGTTGCACAAGAAATATGCCCAACCACAATGGCTAAAGAGAAAGAAATTAATGAGAAAATGCGCATATTGTTCAACATACAGGTTAGGAAGTATCAATTTGATGGGGTCCAAGATGAAGATCCGGTGCAACATGTTACACGGTTTGAGAGTTTGTATAATGGTCACATCTATCATAAGTCATCATGAAATTGGTGGTATTCCCTATGTCCTTGTCAGGGATAACACTCGATTAGTTTACTAAAGCCATGGCAGATAATACAACATGGGAAACATTGGTTGAAGAATTCAAGGCAAAATTCTCGCTGACCTCTAAAGAAATGGAGGAGAATAGGAAAAATTCTTAACTACGAATAGGATAAAGGCGAGACAATCATACAAGCTTGGGACAAGTTCAAAAAATTAAGTAGGAATGTTGAACCAATATTCAGGATATCATAGGTAACAATGACGCTGATCTTCTATTATGGAATGAGTATGAGGAATAAACTGTTATTGGACTATGCGGTACAAGGAGAAGGATTTTTTGGAAAACACGAAGATGAAACCTTTAAACTATTGGAGACTATTAAAGAAGTTCTAGCAAGGTTTCCTAAACATTTGCGATCCAATTTTTACAACAATATTAATGTATCCACTTTAGAAGAAGGTTCACCTGAAGAGGAAGAAGAGGAGAAAGACCACGGTGCAAAAGGTGCACCCAATGATCCCTAATTCTTCACCAAATTTGCCGAGCTAACCAACAATAGTAAGTTATTGTTTATTTATTTATTTATCGAGTCTTTAGTTTATTTCTGCTTCGAGTCATATATAGCATAAATGTTTTCAATATGTCTTTGAGCTAACGACTGAGATAGGAAAACAGAAGAAAGTGAAATAAGACATAAGCGGAGAGACAAACTGGACAAAAGCAAGACGACATGTGACAAAAGTAAGGACAACAAGGACCAGAGCACGAATAGTAGATTTTCCAGAATCAGGCGCGACCAGGCGCCACAACTTTTCACATTGCGCCTCACATATGCGACCAGAACCGTGTTTTGACTTCTGTAGCACCACAATTCCAGAAAGTAGCGCGTTCCACACCGATGTAAACATGTCATCGCGCCTCTCAGGCGGGGCCTCACGTGCGACCTCCAAGTTGCGCCTGAAGATTTCTTGCCGAACACGTTTCTCAGTTCGAAAGGTAATAGGAGACATGTAGAGTTCAGAATCTGTAAAATTTGGCTGAGCAATCTCTTTCTTTATCTTTCCTAACATACTTATACTTCCCTTATGACTAAATTCCCTTGATTTGTGAATTATTCTCATTATGATTATAACTATTTTGGAGAGTTTTGCAACTTAATAAAAATTAACATTTTTTTAAGAACTCTTTTATATATAACTTTAGTCACTTTTATAATTATACTATCTCTCAGAATTCATAAGACAATTTCTTTTTTATTTCTCTATTCATCTATTCTCTTGAAAGAAAATTAATATTTTCTTTTATTTCTTTCTTGAAAAACATGGGAACTGGAAGATATTACACATTTGATCCAGCACTTGGAACACCAAGCAAAATTTCGAGACTCTCTTTTGCGAAGCCGAAATTCTACCACAGCAGATTCCTCACTGACAATTGTTTCAATCTGTACAAGGCACTGTTAGAAAGACACTTTGTTGATGAACAATAAGTACAAGGGTTGGAAAAGATATTGAAGCATACCAGATTAGGACACATGATGAGACAAACATGTAGTGTGAACGACACCATTATACGCGAATACTACGCACATTATGATGAAGGCGATGGCAATGTTTAGCTTAGGGGAAGGTCAATTGAAATTAGGGAGAGATGCCTGGAAAAATACTACAAGCTGAAGTCAGATCAGATGATACTTTGGGACATGAGTTTACAACATAAGTTAACTACCGAGCGTGTCTCACGGTCTCTTCTACAATCGAACGTCACGTTCATTACAATGATGATGGCGATTGGTGGCTGATTATGGGGGATCTACAAGCACTTTGTAAGGAGCTTTATTTTTTCATTAGTTCTTGTATACTTTCACCTGTCAACAGAGGAAAAGTTTCATGGGAGCAAGCAAAAATCACGATGAGCATTAAATGAGGGGATACACCTAACATTGGGAAGACCATAAATCATAATTAAGGCTATTGAATATCACACTAATGATTGTCCACCACGCCTATTGTATTTTGGCGCACTTATCACTGTTTTTTGTATCAAATAAGGTCGTCTAGAACTTAATACATATATTCATCACCGAAATACATATCTCATATCACATTGCAAGGTAAGTGATCGAAACTACATTCCACACTAATGAGTCATCAAACATTGAGTCAATTGAAGAGATCTTATCACCAATTGAAACATAAGGCGTTTCATGAGCAATTACAAGAGGTGAAAGAACATTTGGAGCAAGAAAATGTTTGAGTTATGTTAATACTATAATTTTTCCTTCACGATGCCACCAAAGCATAATGAAGACCTACCCCAGTATCGATGGCCTTAGATGTTGCAATCGATGCTTGTAAAATGGTACCCTACTAATTTTCCCAGAATCAAGATAGTGACTTACAAAATACAGTTCATGTGCGTGGTATCGCATGTTCTAGATAACTTCACAAATACTACATAGGGACACAATATTCTAGCAGTCGCATTATTAAGATACGGTAGGGATATGCTGCAACGCGGGGTATAGATACTCCAAAATTCACGATAGGATCTCCCATCCCCAAATGGTTCGATGATCCCTCTAGGGCTAGGAATCCCTGAGATGGTGTACACACATATAACTGTAAGGAGCCATCCCCTAAATGGTACGATGGTCCCCTAGGGCAAGGCATCCCCAAGATGCTGTACATACATATCACCATGATGAGCCATCCCCCAAATGGTACGATGGCCCCTAGGGCGAGGCATCCTCAAGATATTATACAGACGTATCACCATGAAGAACCATCCCCAAAATGGTACGATGGTCCCCCCAATGCGAGGTATCCACAAGATGTTGTACTAACGTATCACCATGAAGAGCCATCCCCCAAATGGTACGATGGTCTCTCCCAGGGTGAGGCATCCCCAAGGTGTTGTACAGACGTGTCACCTTGAAGAGCCATCCCCCAAATGGTACGATGGTCCCCCTAGGGCAGGGCATCCCCAAGATGTTGTACAGACGTATCACCATGACGAGCCATCCCCCAAATGGTACGATGGTCCCCTAGAGCGAGGCATCCCCAAGATATTATACAAACCTATCACCATGAAGATCCATCCCCCAAATGGTATGATGGTCCCCCCACGGTGAGGCAACCACAAGATCTTGTACAGACGTATCACCATGAAGAGCCATTCCCCAACTGGTACGATGGTCCCCTCAGGGAAAGGCATCCCCAAAATGTTGTACAGACGTGTCACCGTGAAGAGTTATCCCCAAAATGGTACGATGGTCCCCCCAGAGAAGGGCATCCCCAAGATGTTGTACACACATATCACCATGATGAGCCATCCCCCAAATGGTAGGATGGCCCCCTACGGCGAGGCATCCCCCAGATATTATACAGATGTATCACTATGGAGAGGTATCCCCAAGATATTATGCAGACGTATCACCATGGAGAGGCATCCCCAAGATATTGCACAAACGTATCACAATGGAGAGGCATCCCCCAAATGCCACGATGTCTTACCCGAAAGGCCTAGACGACCCACGATGCCAAGGATATCATCGGAATAGCAAGACTATCGAAGCACGAAAGGTCACACCAGGATAATAACGTTTATCAGCATCCCGAAGACAGATGTCAAAGATAGAGCATGGTTACTCAGCTCCTAAAAGACATGCATAAGACACTTGTCAAAATAAACACATGCAAACAGACACCCGTATCCCCATGTCAGAAGAGTAAACAAGCTAGTCAGCTAATGCATGCATGAGTAACCACATGTCAATATAATCACATGCAAAGAGACACATGTATCCCCATGTTTTCCATATAAATAGGGACCTCCTTCCTTATTTCTGTAAGGAGTTGAATATAATAATACAACTTAATTTCTACTTTCTCTCTCTATAATCCTTGTAGCCATCGTAATTGCCATGATACATCCCCATCATGGGTATCTCGTTATCTATCTTGTACAGGCATCCCCATCGTGGGTATCTTGATATCTATCTTGTTACTCCCATCCCCATCGTGAGTATCTTGTTATCTATCTTGTTACTCACATCCCATAGTTGGTATCTTGCTATCTATCTTGTTATAGGCATCCCCATGGTGGGTATCTTGCTATCTTTCCTGTTACTCCCATCCCTCTCGTGGATATCAGCTATCTGTGATGACCGCACCCCACGACCCATGCTCCGATTCGAGTTGGTTCAGTGGTGGCCAACCACTTTACCTAATCTAGACTAAAGCGCAACTCATAGAAAGGGGTCTCACTTGTTCATGATCAAAACCATACACGTTTTATAAATTATATTTTGATATATACATCGGAATTCTTGGTATTACAAATAATGTGACTATTTTAATGGTTATGCACTATGACAAAACACGAATATTCCAATATGCACGCCTGAACAATTATTCACTTGGTCCATGTTGCCTTGTTGATTTTATCTTGAGGAATGGACAGAAGAAACGAGGAATAAGCCTTTAATGACTTAGTGAGATTCATGTAAAATAACTGGTAATGCAAGAATTAACTGTGACCTACTGGATACATTTTAGGAGTTATCTTACCGGTAGAAATAGTTCAACTAGACAATTTGATGTAGCAATGGCACTGGAGTTTTCATAGAATAGTTAATGAACTTCTGTTTAACAATAAACAAATCGAGCCTTATGACTTATACTATTTTACCTTATACCTCCCGACGAGGAGTGGCCTCACAAACAATCAAGAGATGTGCTCGAGTACATGTCGATCCAGCACGCGGGTTACAACCAACTCCTGACTGCAAGCGGTGCCTAGATAGATGGGTATCACGCGAAATTACTTAAACCAACAATCCTTACTGCCCGGGAGTAACTCAACTCAATCTCTGGGCACAACTTCCCAAAGGCGTCCAAATAGGTATAACAAATAAATAAACAAGCTAGTAAATCAGATAATATCCGTTGCTCTATGAGCTACATGTCCTAAACATAGTTCGTTGCTCTTTGCATAATTCAAGAACCAGCAGATGAGATTATAATATTAGAGAATTACCATGACTATTGTTAACAGGTTTAGAATTATAACCCATTTAACTGAATTATTTAGGGTTGGAACGCCCTGCCCGTGATTCAAAAAGCGATGATATTATAAAAGAGAACAAAGATACGAGAATATTCCTTCATTTATTCACTGAACTTCACTCCCAAGTTTCTTGTATATGATTGTGTGTAAAAGTCTCCTTTTCTCTCTTTTCAATTGTGAGATCACCTCCCTTTACATAGAGTTTGTTAGGGACATGTGTCGTTATGCATGTGTTTTAATAAGGTACATGTGTCGCAATATGTGTAAAAGGATAAGATAAGGTATATCTTTAATCTACTAGTCGCTGACTAGGATGATCTTTGTTTCTTCCGATAGCTCATCGGATCTCCGATGGGTTGCTTTTCCGGACTCTATTTTCCGAGGGGTCTTATATTGGGTAGTGACTTGATGGACAAGTTAGGATGTTCTTCTGGTGGTGTTGCTGCTCCGATATGGGTTCATCATGGTGTAGTAGTTTCTGGATATGCTCTCTGAGGGGGGTTTTCGCCCTTGACTTGGACTCCGGGGCTCTTTTGTCCTCGTGGAGTAGTGCTTTCTTATCCAGGTCCTCGTAGTGTGCCTTCCCGTGGCTTCTGTTATTTAGATCTGGCTTTGTTCTTCAGATTCGGCCTTCAGAGTGATGTTCCGAGGGCAGTTTAAGTTGAGGAGTGTTCAGCAAGGAAGTATTCTCGTGAGATTCTGGGATTCGGGGTCCATCGTGGTTCCTCTTGGCGCATTGATGGATATCAGAGTCGCCCGGATCCATCGGGTCTTACTCTTTTTCCGATGTCGCATTGATATCTTATCTTTAATTCATCGTGACTTTCCAAGGGACGCTTAGGTGCCTTCTCAGGTGTTCCTTCATACCTCTTCGGGTCAATGACCGATGGGTGTGGTAACATCCAATGGGCCTCCTCATCGGGAGCGGGTACATCTCATCGGAAGTACTCGTAACAGTAGTATTGTCCATATATTAATTCCAATATTTAGGACTAATATTCTCTTTAATCTTATATTTATTTTTCACGGTTAACACTAGCTCCCCCAAATTTCTGTCGCCCTCGTAGGGGCGAGGGAAATTTTATGGCCTCTGTGAGGCAAGTAGCCTTTCCTTCGTTTATTTGCGAAATTTTGGCATTCTTACAAGGGAGATATGTATATATTTTCTCCACCCTTTTTTCTTTTTTTGTCCTCGGTGAGGAGAGGGGTTTTCTTATTTTTTCGAGGAGCTCAGGTATATATTACACGTGTATGTAAATATTTCTAGATAAATTACCTTTTGGGTTCTCGGGAGGTGGGTCTTCGGATGAGTAGTGGTTTTAAGATTTTATTGCGGATAATGATAACGAAGAGATAACGTTCGCTAATGTTGCAACGATTCGTTTACCTGACTGTTAGTAACAGTAAATGTCGCAACGACTATTTAGCGGGGAGCGTGTAGGGTGGCACGCATTAGGTGAGGGGTGATGTGGGGTGTTAGACGCGCTCTACGTTCAATTAGCCGACCGTTGTAATGATCGGCTATAAATAGTCATCTGCTTCATTCTTTCTTCTCACTTTCAACCTTCAATCTTTTTAGCACAATTTCGACGAGCAAAACAAATCCTTCCGCGTTCTTTCTCCTTTTCGCGATCTTTCAAGATTTTTTTAATTTTTTATTTTTTTTACTTTTTTGGAAAACAATTTCCCTTCCCTTTTTCATTAAGCACGATGGCCTCCTCTACCGCTATTGATCCCGTCACTGCTGCTTCCGCCTCGGGAGCCGTTGCTTTCACTTCCACCACTGATTCGCCAGCGGTTATTAGGGGTATTGCTACAGGGGGTCATGCTGCTGGTACTCGTAAGAGGAGGGGTGATACTTCCCCAATGGCAGAAGAGGGTAACGTTGGGCCTTCTAAAAAGGCTAGGGTTTCCAAATCGAAAAAGCCAGTGGTTCATGTTGCTTGTGATTTTCACAAGATTGAGGGGATTCGGAGTACCGCTACTCGAGGGCAAGTGTCTTCTTTGTTCAAGAGTTTGGGAGCTTTTAACAAGAATATGACTTTCCGAATTTCGACGAAGGATGAAAGGGCGTGCACTCCTCCCGAGGGCTGGCTTACAGTTTATTTTGCACAAATGCGATTCGGGTGGCGATCTTTCATGCCCCATTCTTCTGTGAGGTTTACAAGGCATGCAACATAAGTCCGAGTCAGCTGACTCCGAATGGGTTCGCGGCCTTATGTATTTTCGTATTTTGGTGCCACGTGAATGGTTTGGATTGCAAAGTTGACTGCTTCTTCTCTATTTTTGATATGGTAATTTCTCCCAGGGGGTTTACCTTTTACCATCTCCGCCATCGGGACAACGCCAAGAATAAGAGGATTATGGAGGAGTCACTTAGCTCCCATAGCACCTGGAAGGATAAATACTTCTTCGTGCAGCCTGAGAAGGGAGTGTGGGATATGCCTTTCGACTGGAGGGAGGGTGAAGCTCCAGTATATACTTTGGATCCGGAGGTAAGCTTATCTCTGGTAATTTCACAGAAGGCCTTGATGGAATCGGAGGACTTCATGATGTTATGTGAGATGTCTGGACTACAACATGTGGTGTTTACCGATGCCGCCCTCGAGGATCTGTTATCTCTAAGCTCTGATGCGTTGGTTCCTTTCAGTAAGTAATTTTGTACTTATTTTTTATTTCTCTTCTTCTACATTAGGGTAGGTTTAAGAGATACTTATTTACTTTTTCGTATTGCAAGGGACACTCTAGCGAATTACTATTCGCGTCAAGGTCCTTCGATCTCTGCTCTGAGTGGTCGGAAGAGATCAAAAGTTTCTACAACTTCTTCGGCTCGTTCTTCGAGTGGTACCTCCGATGCTCCTGATGAGGAGGATCCTGCTGATGAGGAGGTTGATGCACCCAGGGACACAGACATGCCTCCGAGGGAGGAGAAAGAGGAGGATCACTCACCTTTTATCATCGGAGCAGATGACATAATATATGATGCCGTCCCCCTTACTTCGGTGGATCCTCAATCAGCTATAGTGTTGGCGCAGGTCCCAACATATAACATCGGGAGTTCTTCTAAGGGTTCGGAGGAGGGACCCGCATCCGACGACGATTATTTTCTAAAAGCTGCTGAGGAGGAGCCCCTGCCAGACTTGGTGATTCTTTCCTCTGAAGATCCGTCGCCAACTCCTTCTCACGAGGTTGGAGTTCCTCCATCAGCCCCCTCAACGATTCCCGAGTCCTCGGAGACAATAGTTTTCGAGTCTCATCTTCCTGGTAAGTTCTTCTTGATATTAGGTTCTTAGGGGCATAAAGAAAATTTCTTATGTACTAAGATTCTTTTTTCTGTGTAGATATAATAGATAAGGGGAAAGCTCCGATGGCAGAAGGGCCTTCTCTTTTTGGTAATCCACCTTTACCCATCTCTTTCTTTTCTGCCCTTTTATTGCTTGATGACTTTTCTGGGTTCATCGTCTCTCCTTATATATATATATATATATATACATTCTTTGCTGGAGAGGAGTTTTTAGCGCAGTTTCTCCAGCCCGACTCGGAGGCTTCGTTGGGGGATTCTGAGGATATTCACGAGGAGTTTAACGCGCCCTCCGATGAGAAAGATGCAAAAGGTTGAGTTTCTAAGCTCACTAATTGGGGAGGCGGGCCCTTCTATTGTTGCGGGGGGGGGGGGGTCCTCACGCATTGTTTACCGACGCGGATGTGGTGAATCCAACTCCGGGGACTCTTCCTCCGAGGAGCCATGTCCCCGTCACACTTTCTCCGAGGGGTCTAACCTTTCAGCCTCCGGTGGCCCCTCATAGGCTGGAGGATCTGCCCTTGTTGCAGGTTTTAGAGGGGGCTTTTCAAGAGATTCTTCGTTTCTTCACCTCTTCAAATGCAACCCCTGCCGACGGATTTCATTTCATGCACACGAGTCTTAACTGGATGGCCCTTATGGTAAGCTCAACTTCTTTTCTTTCTCTCTTTCTGTTCATCTATATTTTAAGTATTCTGCTTTAAACTGTTATGCCTTTCTTTCTTTAGCGTAGGTCGGGAAGACTCGGGACGCTGCTGCTGCAGTAGAGAAAGGGTATCAAAGGGAAGGAGAAAAAGTAAAACTTATCCGAGCTCAAGTGGCGTCTCTTCTGTCCAAGGAGAAGGAAGATTAGATGAAGATAAATGTACCTCAGATGAAGATTTCTGCCTACACTTCCGATGGGAAGAGGATCAAAAGGAGAAGGAGTCCTTGCATCTTCAGATGAAGCGCTTGCAATCTTCATACGAGGGGCTGGAAGTGAGTCAGGCCGGGAGGCCGAACTTCAAAGGTTGTTGGGTAAGGCTATGGACAGGGCAGAATTGGCCGAGGAGAAATTGACTAAGGCCATTTCTCCCGAGGAGGTGCAAGCGAAGGTTGATGCGGCAGTCCGGTTCGCTCAGCAAGAGATCCTTCGACAGCACTCAGAGACTTCCGATAGGCCACCACAAGAGCTCTTGATAGGCCACATGTTGTGGGGCTATTTGGAATGTGCTAGGCTTGCGCAGACGTTGGTGCAGTTGGATGTAAATTTTCCCAAGTCCTTTGACATTCGTAGGCTGAAGAAGCCTAGTCCCGAGGAGTCCCGCGTTCTTTTCGAGAGATTTAGAGGCTTTCTGTCTCCTCGGGCTTCTCCAGCGCCTTCTCCCATACGGTCAACGAGTAGTCCAAGTCCGAGGCCTAGTAGCCCTGGAGGGGTACTATCACCAACCTCTCGCCTAGCTCCGATGAATCTTCCCTCTGAGGCGACGACCTCTTAGCCTTCAGCCCCGCATCCGTCAACCACGGGGGCATAACTTAGGACTTGCATTTTCTTGTTTTTTAGCTTTAGTATTTTTAAACTTTTAATTTAGTATTTTTCGCAATGTACAATTATTCTCCGAGGATTTTTCGGGTTCTATTGATGAACAATTTATTTCATCCTTGCTTACTTTTCTCTTTTCCTCTTTTGAGCAACATGAATGTTTAGCAACTATAAGTGTCTGACTCTTTCATTATAACTTAAGTATAAGTAAGATTAATTCTTGCTGGCCAAGTAAAACCTTAGCAGGACGTGTCTTTGTGCATGAGATTTCACCGTCCTTAATAGGATTTTTACTGGACACGTAACCTTGATAATTAAATGACTTGGGTAGCTCATGCTTTTATCCATTTTGTTAATGAAATGAGCAGAAGTATATATATATATAGGTGCTTAGTGAATATAGTTATACTCACTTCAAAATTTCACTTTTCGCACTTGCAGTATTTGATTCTTTATAAAGCCATACCTTGCTCATTGTTCTAGTGAGATTAATTAAGGAAGAGTAAGTTACTTACCTTGTCACGATGATGCCTCCATATTATAATAAAGGCGGTTTAGTCTCTTCACGTAATTCTCATCGGAATTCCGCTCGGAATCCTTCCCTGCTGCTGGGAGTTCATCATGCCTCCTCGGAGAGTTCCGTTGTAGGGTCATGGGATAGGCTCAGTGGGGGAGGTACCTCGACGGGGGCAACGTCTAGGGCTTCGCATGTAAATTCCCATCGGATGAATCATATTAGTGACATGTTTATGAGCCAAGAGTCCTATTCTCTGATTGATGATTCCTCAGTGTTTGATGTGCTTCCGCTGGAGCCATCGAGGTTGTTGGGACGAGGACGCGTTGGTTCCACCGTCGCTAATGAATATGGTGGGTCTGTTATGACTCCCTTCGCTGAATATATTCTGGATTTTGATAAGTATGATATTGTAATACCACATCCCGAGCAGAGGGCTTACGATCCCCCTTCGAATTATCTTACTGTTTATCGATAACAAATTCGGTGCGGGATGCGAGTGTTCTTCCACCCCTTTCTTCAAACTCTTTTTCAATACTGGCAAATATGCCCGAGCCAGTTGACACCCAAATCCTACCGCTATCTGGTGGGGTATATTTTGTGTTGTGCACTTTTGAATTTGCCAATGTCTCCTCATCGGGTGGGGGCAATATTCTCTTTACGCCCATGCTCGGGTGGTCCTCCCTTCTTTAGCATAGCCCATCGGGACAAGAGTAAGGCCTTCGTTTATGTGTCCAATTCCCACTCTGGTAGAAGGGATTGGAGACACGAGTTTGTCTTTGTCCGTCCGAGGGGTTTGTCAGCTAGATTAAGGGGGGTACTACTCCGATGGGGTTTGGGTTATATTACTCCCAACGATGCGACTTTGAGGAGGGATTGGGAGGTACTGTCCGGTACCGGACTATTCTTGGGGACATATGACTTAAACAGTTTGTTGGAGTTTCCCGAGACTCTCATCATGGCTGGTTTCCAGGAGGGGGCAGAGATTTTTAATCTCCCGCATCAGCCTCTTTACAATAACTTCTTTTTCCATAAGTTCTTGTCTTCGTCTTTTGCTCGTATGTGTTTTTGAAGCCCCTCGACTTATTGTATTTTTAGCTTCTTGATAGGTTCGGTGATGGAGGAATTTGCTATTAGGCCTTTTGATAGGGCTTTCTTAGGAGAGGTCATGAATGGAGGGTATGCGTTGTCGGAGGGTGGAAATTCCAACCACTTGAGTTTTGAGGCGTTAACAAGCCCTTCGGAGGTGAGGGATTTGGGGGCTTCACCCGTGGCAGCCCCCCCAGCTGACTTTTTGGCCCCGATTGTAGAAGATCCTGTACTGGCTCGGAGGAATCTTCTGACGCCGCCATTAGCGCCGTGTTCTCCTCCTCGAGGGGATATGAGCATTGTGTATTTAGTTGAGGAAGGTTCCCTTTATCCGGTCACTGGTGGTTCTCGGCCCCTCGGAGGGAGTCTTGATCGGGTTTCTGCGCCACCACTCGAGGAAAACCCTCATCTCTGGGATTTTCCGCCTCTCGGGGAAGGTAGTATCTTTCCTCAGGCCGCTTCAGCTGTTAGTTTTTGCCGTAATTACTTGAGTGGTCTGCTGAATGCGATCGATTGCGAGTTGATGAAGACTTTGCCTTTGTCTAGTCTTCAAGATTTAGCCTGCAAGGATTTCTGCGAGGTATGGTAGTGATTTATTCTGTTTAATACTGAACTTTAAGTGTTCCTCGTAGCAATAAACTTGGATTTTGCAGATCTACATGGTGTTGAACGCCATCGGATCTAGGGGGAATCCTCTTCGGACAAAAATTTAGTGTGCCGTTATAGAGATGAATTGGAGCAAAGTTTTCTGGAGGCACAAGAGGAGATTGCCCAATTGAAGGCGGACCGTGAAACTACTCAAGATGTTCACGATAGGATCTTGCAGGCCGAGAAGGACAAGTCGTGGGACTTAGAGCGCCGTTTAATGTTAGAGAGAGCCCATGTGTTGGATTTGGAAGAAAGATTGGGGGAGCTGAGGGACCAGATTCGTTCCTCCGATGAGCAACTGCTGCGCGTCATGAGGGAGCGAGACGCGGTTAACCAGAAGGTGTTGGAGATGACCCGTATTCACGGGGTGGCTTTGGTTGTGGCACGAGTCTAAGCTATTTTGGACATTGCTGGCCTATCACTTCTTCGGGATTTCTTGCACCAGAAGATGCGTAACTTAGTCTGCATCGGCTATCGGTTGTGCCGGGATGCCGTGCAAGCTTTGCCAGAGTTTCCTTCGGGTCTGGCTGTTCTTGAGCTGAGCCTTCGCCAGGTATTTTCAGAGGTTTCTTCGACGGAGGATCTGGTCGTATCACTAGACGACCCCCTCAATTTGTCCACGGAGCAATGCCGTCGTATACTCAAAGAAGGAAAGTGTCCGATGGGGGGCGCTTAGTTTGTATAAGGGGTTTTTTGTTGGTATAAGGGCCTTTGTATAGGATATGGTCCGATATACCTATAGTGTGTGGGGTTTCGTTCTTTATATCAAATGGCCCATCGGGTTATGTTGCTAAGATGACTTACATATAGAGTCATCATTTTTTCGGGCAACCCTATTTCCTTTTGTATTGTAATGGAACCATCTATATACAAACAACTTTTTTATTTATGTACAAACTGTTGCATAGTATTTTCTAAGATTGAGTGAGTTCCAGGTGTTGTGGAGCACTGCGCCTTCGGAGTTGGTGAGAAGATAGGTTGCGGGTCCGATAATTCCCGTTATCTTGTAGGGTCCTTCCCATCGGGGATCGAGCTTGTCAACTTTCTTGGAAGCTCCGACCCGTTTCATCACTAAATGTCCAACTTGAAAAGTTCTAGGTTTTACCTTAGCGTTGTAGTATCGTGACATCCGGGCCTTGTACTCTTCAATTCGAATGGCGTCTCGTGCCCTCATTTCTTCGAGGAGGTCAAGGTCCAGGAGCTGTTGGCGACTTCCTCGTATTCTTGGACTCGCCAGCTCTCTATGGAGACTTCCGAGGGCACGACCGCTTCGCAACCGTAGGCCAGGCTGAAAGGAGTTTCGCCTGTGGCGGTGCTTTACGTGGTCTGATAGGCCCACAGTTTGTGAGGCATTTCTTCAACTCACTTGGCCTTATGCCAGTCGAGTCGGGCCTTCATGTTCTTCAAGAGGGTTCAGTTGGTTCTTTCCACTTGTCCGTTTGCTTGGGGGTATCCCGCCGAGGCAAAGCGATGTCTAATTTCCCAGTGGTCACACCACTTTTCTAATTCTTGGTTCGTGAATTGCAGGACATTATGACTTACCAAGTTCCGAGGGATGCCAAAGCGGCATATGATATTCCTCCATAGGAAGTTGACAATGGCGCCTACAGTGATTCGGGTTAGGGGCTCTGCCTCTACCCATTTGGTGAAGTAGTCAACCGCTACGAGTATGAACTTCTTTTGGCCGGCGTCGGGGATGAGTGGGCCCACTATATATATGCCCCACTCGGATAACAAAGAAGGGGTCAGATGGGGTTCCCACGGGGATGTGGGCTGATGGAGCCGAGTGGTGTAAGCTTGGCACGGTTTGCACCTTTTGGCATGGATTTTGCTATCTTTAGCCATCGTGGGCTAGTAATAGCCTTGCCGAATCAGGCGCCCGACCATGCTTTCCCGCCGGTTGGGCTTCTGCATGTCCCCTCGTGTGTTTTCGCTAGAGCTAGTTGGTCTTCTTTTCATTTAGGCATCGGGCGTGGGGGCAAGAATATGTCTTTTAGAATAGTACTCTATCCTTGAGGAAGTATCGAATGGTTTTCTTGGACATTATCCATTGTACGGCCTTGTCTGTGGAGTATCCCTCTGGATCCTGCAAGTAGGCTTTGATTGGAGTCACCCAACTGAATGGGGGATCCATAGTGGCATTTACTTCTTTGCCCTCGGTCTTCTTGGACTCGTTGACTTAGAGTAGGGTGATCCTTCAGGTATGGACGATGGCCATTTGAGTGGCCATTTTAGACAAGGCGTCCGCCTCTTGGTTCTCTTTTTGGGGAATTTGGACTATCTTATACTCATCAAACCACTCTTGCCTTTGATGGACCGTCCGAAGGTATTCTTGCATTCTCTCTTCTTTGGCTTCGTATGAGCCATTGACTTGTTGCACGATCAACTTTGAGTAGGGATTCGTACTCTGCTTCATTGTTGGATAAGGGATAGTCAATTCAGACCGCGAAGTGAAGTATTTCATCCTGCACTTCTTTGTTTGCCAAGACTATTCCCGCTCCTCCGTGTGTGCTTACAGAGGACCCGTCCATGTAGATATGCCACAGGGGAGCCTTCTTTTCAGCTCCGATGCCCGTCAACTCTGTCACAAAGTCAGCTAGGACCTGCGCTTTGATGCAAGGTCACGGGGCGTAGGAGATATCATACTCCGTGAGCTCCACGGCCCATTTTATTAATCTTCCGGACGACTCGGGCTTGTTGAGGATTGCTCGCAGCGGGTTCTTGGTTAGGATAGTGATCGGGTGGGAGAGGAAGTACGGGCGCATCTTTCGTGCTGTAGTAACCAAAGTTAGGACGAATTTTTTAGTTAGGGTATACCTAGTTTCTGCTCCAAGGAGAGTCTTGCTGACATAGTAAACTGGGTGATGTTCCCTATCCTGTTCTTTGACTAACACGGCAATGACGACCTCTTCTCCGATGGACAGGTCTACGAGGTGCTCTTTTTGTGGTGAAGGTTTTACCAACAAGGGCGGGTTCACCATATATCTTTAGTTCTTCGAGGGCTTCTTCGCATTGGGGGGGGGGGGGGGGATCCATTGGAATTCCTTGATGTTTCAGAGTATCTTAAAAAGGGGAAGTCCTTTTTCTGCTGACTTAGAAACAAATCGGCTCAGGGAGGCCATCCGGCCAGTTAGCTTTTGAACACCTTTGACTGTCTTCAGAGTGGGCAGTCCCATGATGGCCTCAGCCTTTTCGGGTTTGACTTCTATCCCCTTCTCCATGAGCATGAACCCCAAGAACTTTCCTCCTCGGATGCCGAACGAGCATTTTCTAGGGTTGACTTTCATCCCAAAATTATTCATAATAACTAGTGCCTTTCGCAAATCCTTGGGGTGGTCTTTCGCTCTGTTACTTTTAACTAGCGTGTCGTATACATAGACTTCCACTGTCTTTTCGATGAGGCCAACAAACATGAGGCTTACCAGTCTTTTGTAAGTAGCTCCCGCATTCTTGAGCCCTAAGGGCATTACTAAGTAGCAGAAGGTGTCGGCGTCGGTGATGAAGCTAGTTTTGTCCTGGTCAACTGCCGCCATCGGGATTTGGTTGTATCCCTGATCCCCATATAGAGTTGACAACATCGCACATCCAGCGGTGGAGTCGACTAGTTGATCTATACTAGGCAGGGGATAACAATCTTTCGGACATGCTTCATTGAGGTTGGTAAAGTCCACACACATCCGCCATCTCCCTCCAAGTTTGGGGACTAACACTACATCAGCCAGCCATTCGTGGTATATGACCTCCCTAATATACTTTAGACTAAGGAGTCGTTGTATCTCTGACCGAATAATTTTGTTACGCTCTGGTCCCATCTTTCTCTTTTTTGTTGGACTGGTTTGACCTCTGGCTTCACATTAAGAACGTGTTGACATACCTTGTCGCTGATTCGTCCGGGCGGTCCTCCTTCCCAGGCGAAGAGGTGATGAAATTGTTTAAGGATAGAAGTTAGTTGAGCTTCTATTGCTGGTTCCATATTGTTACCCATCTTAATCACCTTCTCGGGACTTCCTTCCACCAATTCCACCATCTTTAATTCTTCTACTAGTTGAACTCGTGCCGCTTCTGCTTTGTGCTTTTTGTTATTCCCGAGGGTGAGTTCGCCTTCTTCTGAGGGGATTGCATTCATGCGGCATTCTCTAGCCTTAGATTGAATTCCTCGGACCTCTCTGATACCTGAGAAGGTGGGAAATTTTACCTTAAGATGAAGGGTAGAGGGGATGGCTTCGAAAGCTCGGATGGACGGCCTTCCGGATATGGCGTTGTACGTCCGTGACGAGGCCTCCACCACCAAGAATTATGTGGGTTCCGTTCTTTGAAGGGCTCTTTCTCTCCATGACATCGAAAGGATAACAGTTCCGAGGGTATTGGAAGCTTCTCTTGAGAAACCAACGAGGGGGACTTTAGCCATTTCTAGTTGCTCCTTCCTCAATCCCATGGCAAGGTACGTGGGTAGGAACAAGATGTCCACGGAACTACCCGTGTCGATAAGAATTATTTGGATTTCAAATCCATGAATGATGGCCTAAATCACTAATGGGTCTTCGTGGGGGGTATATCACACCCTTCAAGTCCTCGGGTCCAAATGTGATACTAGGCAGTTTTGATCCTTGTACGGAACACACAAAGACACCTTGCTCAGCCCGCCTTGCTTCTTTCAAGTACTTCTTCTTTTTACCTTGGGGTGTCATTGAAAGGTCTCCACCCTCTATCATGTTGATAGTTCGTCCCGATGGGGCGTTATCTTCATATGTCTCGGGGGGAAGAGGTAGGCTCCGTTGCCTCGTGGTTTTTTCTCATGACTTCCGATTAGGCGTCACCTCTTCTTCTTCTTCTTTTTCCTCTCGTGGTCTCTTCTATACATTCTGCTTAGGCTCTTTGGGATTGTTTACCTTTAGATAGTTTTTCAAGTATCCTGCCTCTAAGAAGCGAAGGATATCCCTTTGTAGAGTAGTGCATTCCTTGGTAGTATGCCCATAAATTTTATGGAATTTACAATACTTACCCATGCTTTTTTTCTCTATCAGGGAACTTGGCTCGCCTGGGCCAGCGTAACTCTTCATTTCCCCTCATCACGTTAAGTATTTCTATGGGGGCCACGGTCATTGTGGGCAGGGGCACTGGCTGAAGAAACTTCTTGACCGTACTGCCATTGTCTTTACGCTGGGAAGGTTTCCCTTCTTTACTCTTTTCCCTAGCTTTGGTCTCCTGCTCGGTGCGTTCGTGATGTTCGTCATTTTCCATACGCCTCTTCGTAGCTTCGGCTTCCTCCATTAGGATGTGGGTTTCCGCTTGTTGCATGAGTTCAGTCATATCAGTAATATGATTTCCCATGAGGTATCAGAAGAATTCGCCCGCTCGGAGTCCTTGAGTAAGTATGTCAGCTAAGATGGTGGTGCTAACATTTGGTACATCCAATGCTTCATCAGTGAAGCGCTTTATGTATCCTCGCAGAGGTTCGTTCTTTTGTTGTTTGACAGTAAAGAGGTGCGTGGCTAATTTAAGGTATTGCTGATTACAGGCAAAATGCCTCACAAATAAGTGGGCCAGTCGATCAAAGCTATCGATGGAGTTATGTGGGAGGTCGGTAAACCATGCTTGCTCCCGGCCTCCGAGGGTAACAGGGAACACGCGGCAAAGTACGTGGTCTGGGGCAGAATTGAGGTCCATTCCGACCAGGTATTGGTGTATATGATCATGCGGATCTTCCCCATCTGCTTCTCCCATGTACAAAGGACTGTTAACGGGCTGCATCCCCGAGGGGACGGACGCTATGGTGATCTCGGGGATAAAGGGGGAGATTTTGAAGGTAGGATCCTCCTTGGGGCCCATAGTTTTCTTGATGTCACCCATTTCCTTTTGGAGGCCATCAAGGATTCCCCATAGGGTTTGATTTTCACCCGCAAGGCGGTCTAAGGGGAACAACCCTCCCCTCTGATGGCCTGCCCTCGGTGTTCCTCGATAATCGTAGTACATCTGGGAATCCTGCGGAGGTACGCGGAGCCAGGAGTCAGAGATAGGGCTCTATCTTGTCCGAGACCAGTCCTCTTCCGCATGCTGGCCTCTCTGGCAGAGGGATTCGGAGGGTGCATCCCGAGGGCTCTCGTATCCCCGTGTGGTTCTCTGAGTCTCAGATTCCATAAATCTCTCAAAGATAGAATGGGGGACGTTGATAAAATCTCTCCCACTGGACCGACGGTATGACATAGTTTATTCTGAATCTCCTTGTTGAGTCAGACGGCTTTCACTGTGAAATAGATTCTCCATAATAGGCATTTCTTCGTTGAGCGTGCTCGAATACAGATTCTATGGCGTTCCCACAGACGACGCCATTTTGTTAACAGGTTTAGAATTATAACCCATTTAACTGAATTATTTAGGGTTGGAACGCCGTGCTCGAGATTCAAAAAGCGATGATATTATAAAAGAGAACAAAGATACGAGAATATTCCTTCCTTTATTCACTGAACTCCACTCCCAAGTTTCTTGTGTATGATTGTGTGTAAAAGTCTCCTTTTCTCTCTTTTCAATTGTGAGATCACCTCTCTTTATATAGAGTTTGTAAGGGATAGGTGTCGTTATGTATGTGTTTTAATAAGGTACATGTGTCGTAATATGTGTAAAAGGATAAGATAAGGTATATCTTTAATCTACTAGGCGCTGACTAGGATGATCTTTGTTTCTTCTGATAGCTCCTCGGATCTCCGATGGGTTACTTTTCCGGACTCTATTTTCCGAGGGGTCTTATATTGGGTAGTGACTTGATGGACAAGTTAGGATGTTCTTCTGGTGGTGTTGTTGCTCCGATATGGGTTCATCATGGTGTAGTAGTTTCTGGATATGCTCACCGAGGGGTATTTCCACCCGTGACTTGGACTCCGAGGGCTCTTTGTCCTCGTGGAGTAGTTCTTTCTTGTCTAGGTCCTCGTAGTGTGCCTTCCCGTGGCTTATGTTATTTAGATCTGGCTTTGTTCTTCAGATTCGGCCTTCAGAGTGATGTTTCGAGGGAAGTTTAAGTTGAGGAGTGTTTATCAAGGAAGTGTTCTCGTGAGATTCTGGTACTCGGGGTCTGTCATGGTTCCTCTTGGCACATTGATGGATATCGGAGTTGCGCGGATCCATCGGGTCTTACTCTTTTTCTGATGCCGCATTGATATCTTATCTTTAATTCATCGTGACTTTCTAAGGGACGCTTAGGTGCCTCCTCGGGTGTTCCTTCATATCTCTTCAGGTCAATGACCGAGGGGTGTGGTAGCATTCGATGGGCCTTCTCATCGGCAATGGGTACATCTCATAGAAAGTACTCGGGACAATAGTATTGTCCATATATTAATTCCTATATTTAGGACTAATATTCTCTTTAATCTCGTATTTATTTTTCACGGTTAACAATTATGAATAGATATGATAAATAATAAATGATTGGATATGATTTAGCGATGAGTAAGAAAATCATGTTATGAGATGAGATGCTAAACAGGATTATGATGAAATATTTGTTGTTCGGGGTTTGGTAATGGATTAGTGATTTTTCTGTCTAAGTTCCTCAGGGCCGGATGCCAAACGAGGCTACAACAAATCAGAAATGGAACCTCACCTTAACTCGTACGTGAAACCTTGATGGCGTTGATTAGTTCGTCAAACCTTTAACAAATTTAAATAATATTAATCAACTGAATTTACAATTCACCACAACAAACATTAGTATATTTTCTTCAATTCTCATGTTGGTGAAATTGAGAACGTTCTTGTTAAGAATGCTAGTTACAATGTAAATCTTAGTAAATAAAACATAAGAATAATTTATGTTATTACAGAAAACATGAAAATCTTAGATGATGAGTTTAAAGAAAAATATATTACTTAACTAACTCTAAGAAAACTCATCTTTTTAGTCTTTAATCAATTACAAACTTTTAATAACCACACACCAAATAAGTATCATACGAAATAATACATTAAAAGGTATAACTTAGTCATTTATAACCTTTTTTTTACATAATAAGTTTAAACACGCATATACTTGTTTTATAACTTAAATATAAAGATATAAACATGAGAGGTTTATCAAAACATGTGATAAGGGATGATAAATAATCTTATTTGATGGTTAGGTCATGAAGTGGCAAGAATAATCTTGTAAGGCTTATGAAAATAGTATGTTAAACATGATAAATCTACCATTTAAATGCTATAAATAAGATAAAAAAATGTCAATTCATGATTATAAATCGAAATAATCTAATTATAACCAATACTATATCATGTTAATTTATGTGTGTGATAAATACATTGAATTATGATGGCGATTAAACTTATAAATTAAGAAAACAAAGGTTGTGCCAAATAAATGAACTTGGTTTTCAAATCCTTTTATGCTTTATGGTTTCTTTCATCATGAGAGATGTGGGAATCCAAGATTTTGTGAAAACACAAAGGTTTGCTATGCTAAATAATTCTTGCAATATAAGAGTTGCTATCGGATTTCTTGGCAGTAGTTTACGATTTATGGATTATGCCCTCCTAGATCATATTATTTGAGAAAGATTTCTTCATACAAAAAGATGGAAGACATCAAGAAGAGTATTCAGCCATTGGCCTTGATCAAAAAGGAATTTTCTACAATTAGTTATGATTTTTCTAAGGTGCAGAATCGGCATTTTCTACGCAGTAAAAGTTTTGGCGTCTTTTGGGGTAGAAAATGGCAAGATAAAAATATGGAAAAATTATTTTCTGAACGAAAACACAAAAAGGAAAAAAATTTATTTTCTTCTTACTTTTGCAGAATCGAATTATTTTGGGCTGTAAAAAAAGGGTGAAGAAGGGTGAGTATTTATACGCGAAAATAGTAGTTTAATTATACTTATTTAGGTACCACCTTGATTATTTTATAACAAATCACAAAAAATCTAAATTTAATCATGCTCTTAAGGATGTCATGGCTTACTTCATCAATTGGTTAATTGCATATCAAGTCCCTCAATTATTTATAATTAAAATTCAAATAGGTATAATTAGATTTCTTTGTTACATACATATTTACTTATGTAATTTTTCTAGGTAATTCAATCAACTTGGTTAATATTTGAAATTGAAATATATATTTTAGGATTAAAGACCTATAAAAAGAAAAAAGACTAACTTTTAAGTTTAGGGACTAAAATGCGAATTTTTCTGAAGATTTAGGGTCAAAAATAGAAATTTTCAAAAGTTTAAGGCTAAAGTATAAATTTATTTTCTTCCTAATTTTTGGGGCATTACACTATCTATATTGTTACAGGCATCCCCATTGTGAGTATCTTGCTATCTATCTTGTTACTCTCATCCCCAACGTGAGTATTTTGCTATTTATCTTGTTACTCACATCTCCATCGTTGGTATCTTGCTATCTATCTTGTTACATGCATCCCCATCATGGGTATCTTGATATCTATCATGTTACTCTCATTCCCATCTATCCTGTTACTCCCATCCCCGCTGAGAATCTTGTGATACCTATAAAAAAATTAAATTTCTGAAATCCAGGTAGGGCGTTCCGAATAAAAAATACCCGTTAATTACTCGATTTTCCCATCAAAATAAAATGAGTGTTAACAAGTTAGTACAACAATTGGAAGAAATCAAGAAGCAATTACAGAGCAACAACACCCACTGTTAACAGGTTGGATATTATTACCTATTTAACGAGTTTATTTAGGGTCGGAACGTCCTGCCCGTGATTCAAAAATCGATGATTTTGTAGAAGATAACAGTACGAGAATATTCTTTCCTTTATTCACTGAACTCCACTCCTCAATTTTGTGTGTATGGTTGTATGTATGCCTCATAAGTTATTTTTCTTTAATTGATCACCTCCATTTATATAGACTTTATTAGGGATATGTGTCGTTATGCATGTGTTTAGTAAATACAGATGTCGTGATATGCTTAAAAGTGAACAAGATAAGATAAGGTTTATCTTTAGTTTACTAGATGCTGACTAAGCTGGTCTTATGCTTCCTCCGAGGACTTTGGGGGCCTCCGAGGGGTTGTTTTTTGGAGTGATGACTTGAGGGATAAGCTAGAGTCTTCTTCGGGTGATGTTGTTGCTTAGTAGGGGTTTATTCTGGTGTAGGGGCTTCTGTACATGTCTTCCTAGGGGTGCTCCCGCTTTTGACTAGGCCACCGAGGTTTGAGCATGGTCTCCGGGGAGTTTCTTTGTTTTTGAGTGGGTCTCCGAGGGCGTGGGCATGGTCTTCGGGGTTTTGACTTAGTCTCCGAGGGCTTTGCTTGGTCTCCGAGAAGTGACATTTTATGGTTCAAGTCCTCGTAGAAGATCTTCTTGGGGCTCTGGTACTTAGATATGACCTTGTTCTAGTATTTTCTCTTCGAAGTGATGTTCCGAGGCCAATTTATGTTGACGAGTGTTCAGCAAGGAAGTATTCTCGTAAGATTCTGGGACTCGGGGTCCGTTATGGTCCCTCTTGGCACATTGATGGATATCTAAGTCGTGCGGATCCATCGGGTTTGCTCTTTTTCCGATGCCGCGTCGATATCTATTTTTTATTCATCATTGACTTTCCAAGGGACGCTTAAGTATCTCATCGGATGTTCCTTCGTTCCATTTTAGGTCAGTGACCGAGGGGTTCTGAGAACATCCGAAGGGCCTCCTTATTAGGAGTGGGTACATCTCATCGGAAGTACTTGGGACAATAGTATTGTCCGTGTATTATTGCCTATATTTAGGAATAATGTCTCTTTTTAGTCTCATATTTATTTTTTGGTGTTTTTCCGAGGGAATATATATACATGTTTATAATTATTTAAAAACGAGTCAAAGGGATTTTACCTGAATGCCCTTAAGGGTGCTGTCTTTCACGCACGCGGTGGTCTCGGAGCGTTTGTCGTAGGCAGCCGTTGACGGGTTTCAATGTTCAAAATATCTGACCGTTGGCAACGGTCAGATTTGTAACGGCGTGTCGCGTGGGCGAGGGAGATACATGGATCTTTGAATATGCTCCACGTTTTGAAGGCACATGACCGTTGTCACATTTGCGGCTATAAATAGGAGCACTGTTCAACCTTCTTCTCACTTTCATCTTTCTTTCCTTAGCGATTTCGACGAGCAAAATCTTCTCTTCTTTTATTTTCTTGCACTTCAATCTTTTGGTTAATTCACGAGCACTTCTTTTCTTTCCCTTTTCGGAGAAATATTTTACTTCGTTATTGCACAGATGGCTTCCTCTACCAACACCGATTCCCTAGCTGCCTCTACTACTTCAGGAGTCACTATTCCTGCTGATCTTCCGGCGAGCACGGGGGGTGCTCCGACTGGAGTTATCACTCGTAAACGGAAGGGCGAAATTTCTGCCGCCGTTGAGGGCGGCCCCGCCTCTTCCAAAAAAGCTAGGGTTCCCAAATTGAAGAAGGCTGCCGCTACTCGTGATTTTGCAAAAATTGAGAAAATCCCGAGTGTGGTGACTCGTGAGCAGGTGTTGGACTTGTTCAATTCCACTGGGGCCTTCCAGAAGAACATGGTGTTTCAAATTTCTACCAAGGATCAAATGGCATGTTATCCACCCCCGGGGATGTTAAATGTGTATTTTACTCAGGTGCGGTATGGGTGGCGCTCGTTTATGCCGCCCTTCTTCTGTGAGGTGTTTAAGACGTGCAACATCAGTCCGAGTCAACTGGTTCCGAATGGATTCGCCGCCCTCTGCATCTACGTCTTTTGGTGTTAGGTGAATGGGTTGGAATGCGGGGTGGATCACTTCTTTGCCATTTTTGATGTGGTTATTTCACCCGGGGGTATCGGTTTTATCATGTACGCCATCGGGACAATGCCAGAAATTCCATGAAGAGGATTCTGGACGGGTCTATCACTTCTTATAGCGTCTGGAAGAATAGGTACTTCTTCGTACAGCCTGCACAAGGCGTTTGGGACATGCCTTTCGACTGGAGAGAAGGGGCATCTCCTGTGCGCACCTTGGATCAAGATATGGTTCTGTCCCCGGTGATTTCACAACAACTTCTGAAGGAGTCGGAGGATTTTCTGATGCTGTATGACATCCGGGCTTCATCGCGTGGTGTTCACTGATAATGCGGTCGAGAAGCCGTTGTCCCTTTCTCCCGAGGCCTTGATTTTGTTCAGTAAGTATTTTGTTTTTGTTTTCGTTCTCTTTTTCTGTCATAGGGGTAGATTATAACTGTTTGGTGGTTCTCGGATGATGCAGGGGCTGTTTTGGTGAAGTATTTTTCGTAGTCGGGTCCCGCGGAGCCCGCTTTGAGTGGTGTTTCTGACGTTCCGGAGGAGGGGGGTATGAAGAGGAAGTTATTGCTCCCGAGGGCGAGCTTACTGGTCCGAAGGCAGGAGGAACTCACGAGGATTACGCCCCTTTGTTCATAGATGTTGCGGGGGTGATTCAGAACGCGGTTCCACTACGCCAGGTGGGCCCTTATTCGATTTTGCTTTGGTGCCAGTCTCCGGGTCCGATACGAGGAGTTCTCCGAGGGTTTCATAGAAGGGGATTTCCACGAGAACTGGAGGGTAAGGTTCTCCTCGGTACACCGCTGAGGTAGTGACCATATCTTCTAGGGATCCATCTCCCGACTCTCCTTGTGGAGTTGCTCCCATGTCTCCGATATTTCCGGAGTTCTTGGAGAAGGCAGTGTCTGAGCCTGCCCCCCTCGGTAAGTTATGGTTAATTTTTAGTAAGGTTTTTCTAAATTTTTGGAGGGTTTGGGCTTATATACTGATATTCCCTATTTTGGTGCAGCTACCGTAGATAAGGGTAAAGCACCAATGGCTGAAGGACCTGCTTTCTTTGGAAAGCCATTTATGCCTAGCTTTTCCTCTCTTTCATGATAATTTTTCTAGTTTCATTCTCTCCTCTTATACATGTATGTTATCTTTTGTAGAGGAAGATTTTTTGGCACAGTTTCACGTTCCGGATCTGGAGGCTTCATTGGGGGACTCTGAGGACATCCAAGGGGAATTTGATCCCTCCTTTGTAGACAGGGAAATTAAAGTGGATCTTTTGAACTCACTAGGGGGGATGCGGGCACGTCCACAGCTGTTGGAGGTCCTCGGGCAGTGTTCACTTATTCGGACGTGGTGACGCCAGTTCCGAGGACTACTCCTCCGAGGGATCACGTTTCGG
This sequence comes from Linaria vulgaris, assembly GCA_948329865.1. Taxonomy (NCBI): domain Eukaryota; kingdom Viridiplantae; phylum Streptophyta; class Magnoliopsida; order Lamiales; family Plantaginaceae; genus Linaria; species Linaria vulgaris. The sequence continues at coordinate 3,280,509 of OX415249.1, read as the reverse complement.
TGACTTTATCTCCGAGGAGGCATACTTTTCAAACGCCCGTGCCTCCTCGTGGACCAGAGGAGCATCCTTCGTCTTGGTCTGTGGGGGATGCTTATCACGAGATCCTCCAGTTCTTTGCCTCCTCCAATTTTGTACCTGCCGAGGGGTTTCAGTTCCTGTATACCAGCCTTAACTTGATGGGGCTTATGGTAAGCTTCAAGCTTCCTCTTCTTTTATTCGTACCTTGCTTCCTTGTGTTATATGTTCTATTTTCAACAATTCTTTCTTTTCCTTCTCTTATTGTAGATAGGAAAGACTCGGGAGGCAGTCACCGCTATTGAGCAGTACGGGTTAAAGGATGTGGAGGAGGTAAAGGCACTCCGAGCGCAATTGGCGCCTCTCCTGTTCAGGGATAAGGAGAGCCAAATGAGGGAAGAGGTGCTTCTTACAAAAAACTATGCTTTTGAATACACTCTGCAAGGGGCTGAGAAATAAATAATTGCCTTTTTCCTCCTTTTGCTTTTCTGCCTCCTCCAATCTTATTATTAACAAATATTAGAATTATTCTCTCATTAATTTTAACTGAAGGAGATAAGGATAACATTAAGCTTGCTAACCAAGTTTACTCCTAAGTAGGAGGTGTCAGTCTGCATGCTAATACTAAGCATATGTTCTCTATAAGTAGGAGGATCTTTTTAACACGTGTCCCTTACTTTAGATAATGGGGGATTAAGTATACTTGTTTAATCAAAGGATGTTAGATATATAAGAGCTAAATGTTAAATAAATATATTTATACTTACAAAGAGAAGTCTACTAATTCTCTCGGAAGTGTAGCTCTTTAACCTTATTTTCGATTTCTTTCCTTCTTAAATTAAATAATCGTGAGTAAGGAGAAAATACTTAGTTAAGGAGATGATGCCCCCACATTATAGGCGAGGAGGATCCGTTTCATCCCATAGTTCTACACGAAACTAGGTCCGGACTCCTTCGCTTTCGCTAGGGATGCGTTATGCTTCTTCGGATAGCTTTTCCTTTTGGAGAGACAGTCTAGAGGATGACATAGCCACCATTTTGGGTAGTTCTTCGAGGGGAGCATCGGGGCGGTCTTTTCATACTAATTCTCTTAGGATGAATCACATCTTAGAGGTATTCATGAGCCGGGGACCTTACACCCTTGTGGATCAATCTTCAGTCCTTGAAATGCTTCCCTTGAGTCCTTCAAAGTTAATGGGGCGGGGTCGTGTTGGGACTGCCGCGAGCAACAAACACGAGGGGTCAGTTATGACTCTCTTCGCTGAATATAACATGGATTATAATTAGTACGATGTGCTTATACCGTTCTACGATCACAGGTCTTATGATCCCCTCTCGGGCTATCTAACAGTGTATTGTGATCAGGTACGTTATGTGTTACGGGTGTTTTTCCATCCATTTTTGCAAACTCTCTTTAGCTACTAGCAGCTGTGTCCCAGTCAGCTAACGTCGAATGCCTACCGTCACTTGGTGGGGTATATTCTTTGTTGTGAGCTCTTGAATCTCCCTATGACTCCTCATCAGGTGGGGGCTATTTCTCCCTGCGCCCCTGTCCGGGTGGTCCCCCTTTCCTTAGCCTAGTTTATCGAGAAAACATTAGAGCCTTCACTCGTGTGTCCAATACTTGCTCTCGTAGAGGGGATTGGAGGCATAGGTTCTTTTTTGTTCGTCTGAAGGGCGAATCGGCTAATTTATGGGGAGTGCCTCTATGATGGGGTTTAGGTTATGTTACCACCACCTCCGAGACTATGGCGCGGGACATGGCAATGTTGTCTCGCTCCGGGTTATTCTCGGGGTCTTATGACGTGAGCGGTTTGTTAGAATTTCTCGAATCCATGATTTTGGCTCGGCTTCAAGAAGGGGTGGAGGCGTTCAGTCTCCCTGTTAAGCCGCTTTACCATAATTTATATTTTCATAAGTTCTTCCTCGGGTCTTTATCATACATAGTGCTTTTATCCTCTTCAGACCCATAATATGTTCTTCTTTTTGACAAGTTCGGAGATGGCCGCATTTGCGATTGAACCTTTTGACAAAGCTTTTTTGGTACAAACATCATATGATGATTTCCTTTTATCGGAGGAAGGTGATTCTTATCAACAAAGTTTTGAAGAGGGGACGAGTCCTTCCTCGGGGAGTGGGAATCAGAGGGCCTTGCCTATTGCAGCCCTCCAGTGAACACTCGAGAGCCAACTATTGGGGAAGATCCAATTTCTCCTCTTCTCCGAATGGAGTTGCCAATTCCTCAGCGGATACAACGTCCTTCTTCTTTAGAGGTTGATGTTATTAACATGGTAGAGGAGGATCTCCCCCCTTCTGCCCCGGGCAGATTTCAACCCCTTAGGGGAGGCTCCGGACCGTGTTGTTTGCCCACCGCTCGAAGGAAATCCTCTCCTCGAAGGGGTGCCATTTCTCGGAGAGCGCGGTTCCATCCTTATTTCTCCTTCGCTTACAGACTTTTGCCGGAATTTTTTAAGTGGTCTTTTAAATGCGCCGGACTGTGAGCTAATGAAGATTCTCCCTCTATCAAGCCTTTAGGATCTAGCCTGCAAGGATTTGTGCGAGGTATAGCAATTTTTATTTGTTATATCTAATACTAACCTTGTTTACCATTCCAGTTGTATTAATTTGTCCTCATGCAGGTTTACATGATTCTGAATGCCATTGGATCCCGAGGAGATTCCTCTTCTGATTCCGATTTGGTCTATCGCCGTCGGATGAGTTAGAGAAGTGTTTGTTTAAGGCTCACGAGGAGATAGCTCATTTGACCGCTGAAAGAGAGACCGCCCGAGATATTCCCGGAGAAATTTTGCTATTCGAGAGGAACAAATCTTGGGAGCTGGAGCGCCAGTTGGTGCTTGAAAAGGCTCGGGTTTTGGGTTTAGAGAGAAGTATAGAAGCCTTGAGGGACCAGATTCAGTTTTCCGACGAGCGATTGCTGTGTGTTACGAGGGAGAGAGATGTGGCAAATCAACGACTGCTGGAGACTACTCGTACCCACGAGGTGTCCCTAGTGATAGCCCAAGTTCAAGCGGTGTTGGAGATAGTGGGTCCATTCAGCCCTCGTGAGTCCTTTCAGGAAGAGATGCGTCATCTGGTTCGTACAGGTTATCGGTTGTGTCGAGATGCGATTCAAGCTTTGCCAGGGTTTCCCTCGGGTTTGGCCATTCCAGAACTTGACATCCGTAGGGTCTTTACGGAAGATTCCTCTTTAGCGTTTGAGCATTCAGTAGTTCTGATAGGTGACCCGTTTTTCTATCCGAGGAGCACCATCGTCGTCTAGTCCGGGAAGGAAAGCGTCCAATCGAGGATGCTAAGTGTAGGCGGGGATAATCTTGGACCTTTTTGTATCAGGTACGATCCAATATCCCTTTGGGGGTGAGGATTCGCTATTAGTGCTAAATGTTTTGTTTAGTAGTTTGTATTAGATGGCTCCTCGGGGTCAGATTGCCGTGATGACATTCTTGTAGAGTCATCGTTTCGTTTTGCAATCTTTTTCTTTTGATCTTTTGTATCGGAGCCTTCTATATATAGAAACAACTTTTTTTATTTATGTACAACTGTTGCATTATATTAAGCATAGTACTTCCTAAGATTAATTGAGTTCCAGGTGTTACGAAGTACTGCGCCTTCGGAGTTGGCGAGAAGATAGGTTGCGGGTCCCATAATTCCCGCTATCTTATAGGGTCCTTCCCATCGGGAATCAAGCTTGCCTACATTCTTGGAAGCTCCAATCGATTTCATCACTAAATCTCCTACTTGAAAGGTTAGAGGTTTTACCTTAGCGTTGAAGTAGCGTGACATCCGGGCTTTGTATTCTTCCATCCGAACAGCTACTTGGTTCCTCTTCTCTTCAAGTAGATCAAGGGCCAAGGCTAAGTTGGAGCTGTTGGTTACTTCCTCGTATTCTCGGACTCGCCAGCTTTCTATGGAGACCTTCGAGGGTAGAACTGCTTCGCAACCATACGCTAGGCTGAAGGGAGTTTCGCCTGTAGCGGTACTCTGCGTGGTCCGATAGGCCCATAGTGTGCCAGGTATCTCTTCAACCCACTTGGCCTTATGCCAATCGAGTCGGGCCTTCATGTTTTTCACGAGGGTTCGATTGGTCCTTTCTACCTGTCAATTCGTTTGGGGGTATCCCACCGAGGTAAAGCGATCTTGATTTCCCAGTGGTCACACCATTTCTCAAACTCTTGGTTAGTGAACTGTAGGCCATTATCACTTACCAGGTTCCGAGGGATGCCGAAGCGGCACATAATATTTCTCCATAGGAAGTTGATGACGGCTCCCGCAGTGATAAGGGTTCCGCTTCTACCCACTTAGTGAAGTAGTTAACTGCCACGAGTAAGAATTTCTTTTGACCGACATCAGGGATAAGTGGACCTACTATGTCTATGCCCCATTTGGAGAACGGCCAAGGGGTTAGATGGGGTTCCCACGGGGCTGCGGGCTGATGGACCCGAGGGGCGAAAGCTTGGCACGGTTTACATCTTTCAGCATAGGGTTTGCTATCTTTTGCCATCGTGGGCTAGTAATAACCTTGCCGAATCAGGCGCCCGACCATGCTTTCGTCGCCGGTATGGCTTTCGCATGTTCCCTCGTGAGTTTCTGCTAGGGCCAGCTGAGCCTCCTCCTCATTAAGGTGTGATCATTATCTCCCCGATATTCTGAGGGGTGGGAAAGTTCTCTCCCTCGGCCCCTCATCGGGACTCTTTCATAACTAACATACCTTTGTGATTCTTGCGGGGGTTCGTGGCGCAAGGGGACGGGAGTAGGGCTCCATCCCGCATAGGGTGTACCTTCTTCCGATGGGAGATTTCTCTGTCCAAGAGAGACAGAGGACCAGTTCCGGGAGTTTTCCCCTCTTTGTTGGGCTCGTGTAGTTGTAGCATCTACAAGCCTTTCATAAACAGAGCGGGGAATATTAATAAAATCTCTAGTACCTGACTGGTAATTCGACAAAGTTTCCTCCGAGTCGTTGCGGCGAGTTTGAAGACTTCCACTTTCGAATAGATCATCCATCGTGACCAACGTTTGTTGAATACTCTCGAGGGCAGATATTATGGCGTTCCCACAGACGGCGCCATTTTTTTAACACATCGGATATTATTACCTATTTAACGATTTTATTTAGGGTCAGAACGTCCTGCCCGTGATTAAAAAAATGATGATTTTGTAAAAGATAACAGTACGAGAATATTCGTTCCTTTATTCACTGAACTCCACTCCTCAATTTTGTGTGTATGGTTGTATGTATGCCTCCGAAGTTATTTTTCTTTAATTGATCACGTCCCTTTATATAGACTTTATTAGGGACATGTGTCGTTATGCATGTGTTTAGTAAATACAGATGTCGTGATGTACTTTAAAGTGAACAAGATAAGATAAGGTTTATCTTTAGTCTACTAGATGCTGACTAAGCTGGTCTTATGCTTCCTCCGAGGACTTTAGGGGCCTCCGAGGGGTTGTTTTTTGGAGTGATGACTTGAGGGATGAGCTAGAGTCTTCTTCGAGTGATGTTGTTGCCTAGTAGGGGTTTATTCTGGTGTAGGGGCTTCTGTACATGTCTTCTGAGGGGTGCTCCCGCTTTTGACTAGGCCACCGAGGGTTGAGCATGGTTTCCGGGGTTTTTTTTTGTTTTTGACTGGGTCTCCGAGGGCTTGGGCATGGTCTTCGGGGTTTTGAATTAGTCTCTGAGGGCTTTGCTTGGTCTCCGAGAAGTGACATTTTGTGGTTTAAGTCCTCGTAGAAGATCTTCTTGGGGCTCTGGTACTTAGATATGGCTTTGTTCTAGTATTTGCTCTTCGAAGTGATGTTCCGAGGGAAATTTATGTTGAGGAGTGTTCAACAAGGAAGTATTCTCCTAAGATTCTGGGACTCGGGGTCCGTTGTGGTCCCTCTTGGTGCATTGATGGATATCGAAGTCGCGCGGATTCATCGGATTTGCTCTTTTTCTGATGCCGCGTCGATATCTATTTTTTATTCATCGTTGACTTTCCAAGGGACGCTTAAGTATCTCCTCGGATGTTCCTTCGTTCCATTTTAGGCCAGTGACCGAGGGGTTCTGAGAACATCCGAAGGGCCTCCTTACTAGGATTGGGTACATCTCATCGGAAGTACTGGTGACAATAGTATTGTCCGTGTATTATTGCCTATATTTAGGAATAATATCTCTTTTAGTCTCATATTTATTTTTTATGGTTAACACCCACCATTGGCGAGAGTAGAGATAAGTTGAGAAGAGTGTGACAAATGAAGAAAGCACTGCCACCACTAGTCCGACAAGTGTCATGTGAACTCGATGAGGGGAGTCCTCTCATATATGCTTTTATTCTTTCTATTTTATACCATGAGGACATCCCATGATTTTAAGTTTGGGGGCGGGAAAGCTATGCTTTTTGGTATTCTTATGAGTTATATTTATCTTAGAGTTTGTTTTAGAGGCTAGTTTTTTTAGAGTCATTAGAATGAAATTTGCAGCATGAAAGCATGAATAAGTTGAGATCAATGATGATATATGCATAATATAGTACGAATTTGAGATCAAAGAATATGTGAATACCTTTGGTACATCTTATGTAATATTGTCAAAAGCATGTTTAAGTTTCCTATACACCTTTCAGTCTAATGTTGTGTATAATTGTGAAAAGAATGTTGTTTATTTTTTAGGAAATAGTAATGAAGCATGTGATTATAAAACTTGAAAAAATTACTTGAATATCGCATGAGACAATTGGAGATTTCTATGTGTTGAGGAAATGAAATAGACTTTTTTTCTATAAATTTGAGTTTTAGCCTTTCAAGACAAGACCCTTTTATGATAAATGAATATCCACTGAACCCCGCTGAGCCTTTTCTTTGAGCCTTTGTTTATAAAGCCTACTCACCTATCATGAGCCTGAAAGAAATTTTTTATCCTACCCATTTCTCGAGATGGAGGTAGTGGATCAAATGAGGGATAATGTAGATGCTCAAAACAAAAACATAAGCTAAAGAGAAAAATAAAAAAGAAAAAGAGGATGAGCATAAAAGAGAGCACAAATAACCCGCTGCAAAAACTTTAAGTTTGGGGTTGCCTCTCGAAAAATCATAAAGTATAGGATAGTTTGATTCTTGCACAAATGAAAAATATGTCAAAAAATAGTCTAAAATGTCTGACCAATGAAGAAGTCACAAACAAATGATGAAAAGTAACACTTAAGTGGTTTGCTACATACATTTCTAGAACTCCTATATGACTTTTTTCCATTAGTCTAACATTACAAGATAATAAAGTCATAAATGATCCTCAACATATGAAATCTACTTAAGTTAATGGTAATATGAGAGTTTGATATGGGCATTTCCCGCATATTGGGCCAGGCCCAAACCAGGCCCATATTGAACCATATCGGGTATCACTTTCGATGTCATATCGGTAATAATCACCGATATGTTACTGTGGTCCCCGGATCTCGAGGTCTATAAATACACGGTGCCCGGATCCCAAAACAAGCAATTATTATCCCTCAGCTACCACGCGTCATATCGAAATACATCACCGATATCACTTTCGATATCTTATTTGATATTGGGACTACCATATACACCTGTGACACGTCATACCACCCCATCACCGATATCACATCAGGGGTCATCTTCGACATCACATCGAAGGCAATCACCGACGTCCGTTCGATCTATTTACCGATATTCCACTCCCATCCAAGCATCGGAGCATAGGTCCGAGGTGTTCCGGACCAAGCCTACACGAGACACATAGTGTAGGTCTGATTTGAGATAGGCTCGTTGTATTGCCAGACTATTCACTTGTAACCGACACTCGCATATATATAAAACGATCTATTGTCAAATCAGTGGCGCCGTCTGTGGGAACACCACTTCCCGGACAAGGACGCTGAGATGCAAGGAAGGAGGACCCGATCCGAATTTAGTGGAGTTGTGACTAGGGGCGCCAGGATGGAGGACACACAACCCCCTCAACACCCAACTGACCAAGAACAGACAGTGGCTCAAGCCGAGATGGAGCTTTCTCCACCACCAGTGCAACGAAGGCGCGGGCCCGGGAGGCCGCCGCGAGCCGCGAATCTAGGTCTGACCCTTGTTGCACCAAGTGCGGCAGAACCCGAGACTGAGGGCCCACCCGCCAAGAACCACGCAACAGACATTCCAATGACCGAGGTGCCAAATGCGGATTTTCCCGGCCTTGAGGAGACAATTCCCGCGGGACAAAGCGCCTTTCACCCCGTTTCCATAACCTCGGAAATGCAAGCGCAGATCAACGCCATAGTAAGAGCGGCGCTGGATTCCACATTGGAGACCTTGCTTCCACGACTAGCAGAGCGAAGGGCAAATGACATTCAGACGAGGCCCCATGAATCCAGAGTGGGTGAGAGAAGGGCAAGGCAAGGATACGACGAACAAGAGGATAAGGGGGACTCCTTCAGAGAGATATCACCCGCTGCTTACGACAGGGCGGAAAGACGGGACCCCAGGACCCTAGATCGAGAGCTAGCAAGGAAGATGGAACGGCTTGACCACGAGAGAGCGGATGTAGTCCGGAGAATGGAACGCGGTCGCGACCGCGCCGAGATTGCATATTCAAAGGATGAGGATGCAGAAATACTGCGAGTAATCTCAAGGAGGATGGAACAGCTAGACCACGAGAGGGCGGAATTCTCGAGGAAGTTAACTCAGAGTAGTAGAAAGGTTCACAGTAGGACCTCGTTTTCGGATGAGATAGAGGCTGAAGTATTGCAAAGGGGGGACAAGATCCCAGTGATTAAAGCATACGACGGAAGAGGCGATCCTACGGATCATCTCCATCAGGTCGATAGCATTCTGAACCTGCACAACTACTCAAGAAATATAAAAGCAAAGATCCTCTCCACCACTTTAACGGGCGCTGCACTGGATTAGTTCGCTAGGCTGGAGGCGAGATCCATAACGGACTACGAGCAGCTGAGGGAGAAATTTGAGAACCAATTCTCTAGCCAAAAGAGAATGAAGACCAACATGCTACACCTCGGCACTGTGCAGCAAAGGGAAATGGAGAACCTCCGAGACTATATGAAGAGGTTCAACGATGAATTACTGAAGGTGGATGAGCCGCATGGCGGTCAGGTCATGATGATGTTGTTTAAGGGTACGACCCATCGCAGGTTCACCGGGGAACTAATCAAATTGACTGAGCCCACTACAGCACAGATCAACATGCTTGCAAACCAAATGGTCTGTGAGGACGAAATGATGGCAACGCGTCAGGGTTCGTTTCCCAGCAGAAACGCAGACAGAGAGCATAACAGAGAAAGGCCCCCAAGGACGTACACCCCGTTGAACAGAGGCATTCTAGAGGTGATGGCCGTGGCGAAATGAAACGGATGGTTGACGGAACCCAGGACGTTGAATGCGACTCCCGGGATGAAGTCATCTGGCAAATACTGCGCATACCACCGTCAACCTGGACACAGGACATAGGACTGCACACACCTAAGGAACGAGATCGAAAGATTGATCAAAGAAGGGAAACTGGTCGAGTTTGTCAGTGGCGCCAGGGAGGATGCTAGAGGAGCAGAACATTCCTCATCCCCTAGAAGGGATTACTCACCCGAGGAGCGAAGGAGGATCATAGTGAATGCCCCGAGCAGAGGCGTTATAAATGAGATTAACGGGAGAGGCTTGGGAGCTGACACGGCTCACGACCGAGAAACCATAACGCGAAGACTCCAGGGTGGAGCCTATGTTGGGTACACCAACGCAGTCATGCCGGAAGCATACTTGGAGCAGGAGATCTCCTTCACCAAGAAAGAGTTGGAGCAGCATAGTCCATTGGCCTTGACCGCAGGGAAACTAGATTGCCCACTGGTTATCACGATTAATGTGGATGGCTATCAGGTGCATAAAGTGTTGGTGGATAGCGGGAGCTCCGCAAACCTAATATTCTCTAAAGCCTACGAGCAGATGGGGATAGCCCCGGACCGACTGAAGCCGATATCCACCCCGTTGACCGGATTTGGTGGAGCAGAGGTAGTGCCGCTTTGACAAGTCATATTGTCCATTATGTTTGGCAGGAGACCACACACTCGGGTCACACCGATAAAATACACAATTGTCGACACTCCATTTCCCTACCACGCCATCATTGGCCGACCGACGCTCAACCAGATCAGGGCAGCGGTCTCTACTTATTACCAGAAGATCAAATTCCCGATGCCTCAAGGAGTTGGTGAGATCATAGGTGACCAGGTGCATGGATGGATGTGCTATGTGGACTCGCTGAAGCACCCAAGAATCAGAAGAAGACAGGAAATACAAGTCCCACACCAAGAATACATTCCGCGCACAGAGTGATCACCATGAGGAGCAAACAGAACAATGTTTTTAATTTCAACAGTTTTTAAATTATGTTTGAACAACGAAAACATTGCCCCATCGTGGGTCGGTATGTAACTTAAAACAGGGGGAACTACGCCGGTATGATTCCCCATTCAACGAGATACGTAGGCGGGTTATGTTTACCTAGCCCTCGACCGCTATCTCTTATTTTGCCCCTTCGTGGGTCGGTTTGTAACTTAAAATATGGGGAACTACGCCGGTCTGATTCCCCATGCAACGGGATACGTAGGCGGGTTGGGTTTACCTAGCCTTCGACTGTTATCCGTTATTACCTTTTTATTTGTTGCTTGGTGCAATCTCATATTTCATACAGGGATATGTCCTAAGCGGACATTGTAGAAGTGCAGAGAATGGCGCAAAGAATTGGGGAATGTTCCCCTAAATACATGTTTAGCACATCGCCTCTTACATGTACATGGCTCAAAGGATCGCACATTACTATATCCGAAAAGGACATAGAGAATATTAAAAGGGTGATTCAGGGGGCATTGCCCCAGATTATTCAAAATTATCTATTCAAACAGGTACAACAGGTACAAACAGGTACAACAGGCATGATAGAGCACAATGGAAACACTGTTTCTCGTATAAAACTGATATTCCCAAATTGAGGGAACATCCCGCAGATAATACATGCACATCATCTCGTGTTTTCGTATTAACTTTTACGTCAAAAAAATTTCTTGTCTGTGCTGTTTTACAGGGCTTATTGACAACGACGACATAGTCAAAAAGACAAATAAAAGGCTCACCTACACCAAGAAAAAATCCCCTGTGATAACGGGGTCGATCAAGAAAAACTCCCTGTGATAATAGGGCCAATCCAAGAAAAAATCTCATGTGATAACGGGGCCAATCCAAGAAAAATCCCTTGTGATAACGGGGTCGACGCTAAACATTTGAACGGCAGCGGATTCCCTGTGATAACGGGATAGGCCCCTACCCACACGAACTGTTATGCTAGGTGAAGAGCCTATTGGGTGAAAATCCCATAAATCAAGCTAGGTGAAGAGCCTATTGGGTGGAAATCTCATAAATTACGCTAGGTGAAGAGCCTATTGGGTAAAAATCTCATAAATCAAGCTAGGTGAAGAGCTTATTGGGTGGAAATCCCATAAAATTACGCTAGGTGAAGAGCCTATTGGGTGAAAATCCCATAAATCAAGCTCGGTGAAGAGCCTATTGGGTGGAAATCCCATAAATTAAGCTAGGTGAAGAGCCTATTGGGTGAAAATCCCATAAATCAAGATAGGTGAAGAGCCTATTGGGTGGAAATCCCATAAATTAAGCTAGGTGAAGAGCCTATTGGGTGAAAATCCCATAAATCAAGCTAGGTGAAGAGCCTATTGGGTGGAAATCCCATAAATTACGCTAGGTGGAGAGCCTATTGGGTGAAAATCCCATAAATCAAGCTAGGTGAAGAGCCTATTGGGTGGAAATCCCATAAAATTACGCTAGGTGAAGAGCCTATTGGGTGAAAATCCCATAAATCAACCTAGGTGAAGAGCCTATTGGGTGGAAATCCCACAAATTAAGCTAGGTGAAGAGCCTATTGGGTGAAAATCCTCTAAATCTAGCTAGGTGAAGAGCCTATTGGATGAAAATCCCATAAATACGCTAGGTGAAGAGCCTATTGGGTGAAAATCCCATAAATTAAGCTAGGTGAAGAGCCTATTGGGTGAAAATTCCATAAACAAACTAGGTGAAAAGGCAGGCCCTATGGGCCTCTAACCACAAGAAGAATATCCCCTGTAATAATGGAGTTGATCCTAAACACATAAGCAGTGGCAGATTACCCATGTTTCTACCAACCCCGAGGAAATTCTAATCATTCCTTGATTGACAACAAATAGATTAAAAGAACTTTCATCAAATACAAGAACGAAATGAATGCGACTCAGATATTGGAATACTGCATATGCTATCGTCATGACAATAAAATTAACAAGTTATCAGACAACAAGGCCACGAACGGTCACATATTATGAAGACAACAGAGAAGTAAATATTCAGTTACAGAACCACGAATCGAAAATAGTCCAGAAAGGGATAAATTCAAGTTACAATAAAGGCAGCAAACAGCTACTCCCACAGGGACCCTGCAGTCTTCTTCTCAACGACCTCGGAAAACACGTCAGGGTCGGCCGTACCCTCCTCCACCTCGTCTAATCCACCAATCGGCAGGTCGTTATGATCGTGCCTTGGGTTCAACCCACCAAACTCGAGGGAGTCCTTGAAACCGTCATTTTTCAATGCCTGCCCTACGCAAGAATGAAATGCCGCCTCCCGAACCTTCAAAACTATGTCTCGGAAGCTCGAGCTTTCCATAAACTTCTCCGCTCCAACCCGGAGGAGATCAGGACGACGCTCCTATAAAGTGAACTCTATTAAATACAACACGAGAAAACAGAAGCAGATATCGTAAACAGGATATATCCCAAGTCCAAGGGAGCTAATTTGGCAGTGGAGAGCTCCAACGAGAGACGCTCATTAGCAGCCTTCACCGCCACCACCTCAGCCTTCACTCTCTCCAGCTCCCTGGTGGCCGCAAGTTCACGCGCCTTTCCTTGATCGATCTCAGTTACTAATGTTTTGAAGTTGCCCTTCAACAAATCGTACTCCTCCCAGAGCGTACGACATGTCTTAAGTGCATCCTCTTTTTCAGCCTCCAACCTCTCCAACACCATGGGGTTGAATTCCCCCATCTTCAAGATGTTAGCCTCGAGCTCGGCAGCAACAGCGTCAGGGTCACCCTTGGACTCGCGAATGGTCTTCAGACACGAGGCCGCCAGCTTATCACATAACATTATGCTAAACATTCAAATGAAAATGATCGAAATCGTGTTCAGATACATACACTTTGGAATAGGTGAACGCTGCGGCATATATTCTGGGCCCGCTCAAATTCTGTGACCACCCGCACATTCGCAGGAGGAGGAAAAGCATGCATCATGCCCCGTACAGCATCTGTTTCAGGGAATTCTACTCGCTTTGAGGGTTTGACTGCACCCGCCTTCCGAGGGCCCGAACTCGAAGATGAGTGGCCACTGTGGATAGTCCCCTCACGAGACCTTTTATTACATGATATCCTACTCAGGTCAACGACAGGTTTTGTAATGGGGATCCCAGGAAAAATAGGGGCACGGCCCCCCAATATCGAGGGCTCCTGCAGTGGCCCCTTACCCTTGTCGGTCGTACCTAAAACGGTCGCCTTTCCCTTGTCACTAATAAGGTTCAGGCGTGAAGAACCCGACCCCACTATAAAAGGAGTATCCACAAAACCACCCAAGTTGACATGGGTGCTCGATTCCGAACCTCCAACGTCCTTGGTCAAATGAATATCGGCCAACGATTCAGAACGTGGAGCGACATACTCACCAAAAGGAGACCTCGCAAATGGTCTCTCTCTCACCACAGCCCCGTCAGGTTGAGGAACCACACCCTCTTGTTTCGAGGTCAACACCTCCAAGAGGCTGGCCGCACCATCCGGGCCTCCCACCACGTCAAGGATGTCCTGGCTAAGGGACCCAACCGTTGCAGGAACATTGTTAAAATATTCCTCATTAACACGTTCAGGCACTACAGTGCTAGGGGGAGGTCGCTCGACTCCCGACGCCTCTGCCAGAAACTCAACGGCTGCATTATTCAGGTCAAAGCTAGACGCATACCTTATTTCAGGCGCCACCGCGACTGCCGCCGTTTCAGCAGCTTTCTGAGCGTCACGATCGGCTTGAAGTTTAAGCATCAATTGTCTAAACCCCATTCTAACGAAGTATCTCAGAAAAAGGTAATGTAGAGAGTATCAGCATGAAGAAATAATAATAAATAATCCAAGTACCACGTCGAGGTCAAAACACACGTCGGGGAATATATCGAATATGATTACCGATATACATACCGATGTGGTTACGCTAAACGACAGAGAAAACGCAGAAAACTATGAACTTCAGAGTCTCTTACAAGCCCTACTTATAGACGGAGGCCTTGGTTACATCGAAATATACTTTCGACATCATATCGAATATGCATTTCGACATCATGTCGAAGATGAAACCCGACATCCTACCCTACTACGCGAAGAGCCATGAGAATATAACAACTGCTCCGGCAACCCCATCACAATTTTCAAGGAACCCAAATACCAAGGGAACTAGAATTCAAACGAGGACCTCAAACTATGCGTCCACTGCATTGGGAGACTAATTGAAGTTCACCACAAGTGAATTCCCCGCAAATTTGATCTCCGTCATTTGAACTGGCGGGACGAAGGGTACAGGTAACCTAGAAATTTAAAATTAAATTTGCGAATTCTTATCTCTAAGATAAGAATCCCCAAATTCGGGGACTACATGATATGGGCATTTCCCGCATATTGGGCCAGGCCCAAATCAGGCCCATATTGAACCATATCGGGGATCACTTTCGATGTCATATCGGTAATAATCACCGATATGTTACTGTGGTCCCCGGATCCCGAGGTCTATAAATACGCGGTGCCCGGATCCCAAAACAAGCAATTATTATCCCTCAGCTACCACGCGTCATATCGAAATACATCACCGATATCACTTTTGATATCTTATTTGATATTGGGACTACCACATGCACATGTGACACGTCATACCACCCCATCACCGATATCACAACGGGGGTCATCTTCGACATCGCATCAAAGGTAATCACCGACGTCCGTTCGATCTATTTACTGATATTCCACTCCCATCCAAGCATCGGAGCGTAGGTCCGAGATGTTCCGGACCAAGCCTACACGAGACACGTAGTGTAGGTCTGATTTGAGATAGGCTCGTTGTATTGCCAGACTATTCACTTATAACCGACACTCGCATATATATAAAACGATCTATTGTCAAATCAGAGTTAAAAGTAAAGTGATTACATGTTAAGAGCTGTGATCTTATAAATTTCCAACATGGCGATAACTCTTATGCATGAAAAATAGTATCACATACTATTAGAGCACATGAAACTGACATGACGATGATTTTATTAAATTTGATGTGCTTGTGTTCATCTATTCCATATCATCTCTTATTTTGACCGTAGGTTGCATTCTAAGAACTCCCGCTTATAAATTTTGACATGTTGATGATTGAGTTCTAATTTAGATTAAGTCAAGCTAGTGAGGTTGCTTGAGGACAAGTAAAGGTTTAAGTTTGTGGGTATTTTATGAGTGTTTATTTATAGACATTTACGTACTCATTTTCTTATGCTTTGGTATAATTCTTATTGCATATTTATTGGTCTTAGTATCGTTTCGTATTTTTCAGGATTTTATCGAGTCAAGACAAAACGAAGTTAAAAGAGGCCAAAAATGATGCTTTTGGAGACAAAGAGTCGAGACACTACTTCGAGAACCTTAGGCGCTAGAAGAGGTGCTACAACTGTAACGCCCCTAAAATTTGGAAGAAAAATACAAACTTACAATTTAGTCTCCAAACTTTTGAAAATATTATTTTAACCCCAAACGTTTGAGAAAATTTGCATTTTAGTCCTTCAACAAAAATTAACCACTTCTTTCTTCATATATGCTTTAAATAACTTTAAAAAATATATCTTACATTTACATATTGATCTTGGAGGTTTTTACCTAGAAAAACTTACATAAGTAAATATGTGTAAAATTATATATTTATTCATATTCGATTTTATTATAAATAGCAAGAATAATATCACATCTTTTTGAATAGTTTTAAAATCAGCCACATCTGTCTTGTGACAATTGGAATCAGATTTTAGTGATTAGTTGTTAAAAAAATTAAAGTTGGACATTAACCTAATTTGTTTTAACATGTATAAGAAGAAATATGTATATATTAATCTATATGTATTTTGTTTGAATTAGACATATCATATTTTAAGTTATGGAAAAAAATTAGCCACATCTCCCTATTATAAGATTAGAATCTTGATTAGGTGGCCAAGGATAAAGAAATTAAAGTGGGACCTTAATTAAAAGTATTTTAACATGATTTTTTGACTATAAATAGAAGATTTTCTTCCAACAATTTTCACACCTAAATCATTTTGTTTTTTACTTCTTTCTTCCTATCAATCTCTAAGTTAGTGAGTCTACTTTTAGGAAAAAATCATCCCAAGTTTTATTTCATCATTTTTTACCCGAAAACATCCCAAAACGTTTATTGTGTAGAAATTATCCATTCGGCCCTGCACCTTAATCGTAGACAAATCCTCTTTGATCAAGGTTGATGGCCGAATAACCCCATGATGTCCTCTAACTTTCATATGAAGAAATATTTTTCAAATAATGTGATTTAGAGAGTCGAAATTCCTAAACCGTAGACTGCTGTCTGAAAATCTGAAAATAGGTTCTATGTTTTCAAGAATTATTTTGCATAGCGAACCTTTGGAATCTCTTTCCAATTTGGGTACACATGTTCATCATGACGTTAGGGACCAGAAAAAACAAAAGCATTTGGGTACAAAGTCCATTTGGATATCCAATCGAAGGTAAACCCGATATTGCGATGATTTTCAGCTTATTTTCGTACTTTATGTTCTTAGCTTATGATTAAAAATAATCATCATGGTTCCATGATTGATCACTCACACATGACTTTTATAAGATATAACAATGGCTAGAATCACTTTAATATAATTTGTAGCCATGGTTAGAATCATTTTAATTCCATGATTCCATGATTGATCACTCACACATGACTCTTATAAGATATAACAATGGTTATATTTATCATGTTTAACATATCATTACATAAGTTTAATAAGATTATCATATATACTTTTGTGGTTTATTACTCTTATATGATTATGTATCATAAACTAAAAATTCTTTGATCATTTACCTTGATTAGGTTTACGTATTAATATTTTTTTATAAGTTATAAATACAATGTTATGTAATTTAAGATAATCATGAAATAAAACTAAGTTATACAATTTACTGGATTGCTTCATACGATAATTGTTTGATGTCATGACTCCTGAATGTTTTGAATGTACTAGAGAAGAACAATTTCCATAAATCAGTCAAGTAATATATTTTGAAGATTTATTAAGTATCAAATTAAATAGTTTATCATACTATACTTAATATTATTTCATACTTACCATTTGAAATGATTTTCTAACATTAGAAAAATTATAACTATAATTATAAATATAAATATATGTTTCCTTAAGATAAATCTTGAGATACCGATTATGTATACAAATTATATTGGATATTTAACTTAACGACATCAAAGTTTATCGCATAAGGTTTTCATCAATGATATATGCTATTTACTTAAATTAGTATTAGCTACCTTTTTTTAACAAGAACTTCCTCAAATTTCATCAACACGAAAGTTGAATAGTACATATGTTTATTGTGGTGAGTTACGATTATTCAGTTAATTGATATCATCTTAATGTTATTAAAGGTTTGATAAATTAATCAACGACGAACAAGATTCTCCATACAAATAAAGGTGAGGTTCGATTTCTGATTTCGTTCTAGCCCCATTTGGCATCCGCCCCTGAGGAACTTAGACAGAAAAGTCACAACTTTGTTACCAAACCACGAACAACCCCCAATTCATCATATTCCTATTCTTCCAACTCATCTAATAACATTATTTTCTCACTCATCGTTAAATCGTACCGAATCATTAATTACTTATCACATATTGATTCGTAATCATGGTAATTCTTCAATATTATAATCTCATTTGCTGGTTCTTGAATTGTGTAAAGAGAAATGTATTGTGCTCGGGACATGTAGCTCAAGGAGCAACGGATATTATTCGGTTTACTAGCTTTTTTTTTATCACCCATTGGGAAGTTGGACTCAGAGATTGAGTCGATTTACTGCCGGGCAGTAAGGAAGTAATTTCGCTTGATACCCATTTATCTAAGCGTCGTTTGCAGTCAGGAGTTGGCTGTAACTCGCGTGCTGGATCGACATGTACTCGAGCATGTCGCATGTTTTGTTTGCGAGGTCACTCCTCGTTGGGAGGTATAAGGTAGTATTGGGAAGACATAAGGTTGGATTTGTTTACTGTTAAGGACATGTTCATAAACTATTCTAAGAATATTTCGGTACTATTGTTACATCAAATTATTTGGTTAAACTATTTCTATCGGTAAGATCACTCCTAGAAAAATATCAATTAAGTCACTATTAATTATTGCATTGCCAATTATTATGTATGAATCTCACTAAGTCATCAAAGAATTATTCTTCGTTTCTTCTATCTATCCCTTCCTCAGGATAAGACTGACGTGGCAGCATGGATCACATGAATAATTTTGCCAAACTAGCCTTTTGGAATATTCGTGTAACTGAAAATAGTTTATCATCAGTACGTAATTATGAAAGTTCTCAAATTATTTGTATTTTCAAGACTTCTGTTGTGTATATAAAAGTTATGTTTTTTTTTATCATAATGTGTATGGTTGATCCTGGACAGTGACACCTCTTTCTAAGAGTTGCGTTTCAGTCAGAGTTGAGTAAAGTGACTGATCACCACCGAACCAACTCGGATTGGATCACACTCTTGGGGCTCGGTCATCACAACAACACTGCAAATACCAAAGGTAGCACGATTAAAAGGAAAACATCAGGAGACCAAAGGAAAAGAACAGAAGGTGGCAAGACGGGCAGGCGCGACGGAAATAATGATCGGGCCTGGTAGGCGCAATGGTCAGCTGATGCAAGACAAATTGCGCCTAACAAGGATTAAGCTGTCTTTTGCACTAATTAGCTTACGATTGTTCACGAAATTAGGGCATCAAGACTCTCTTATAAATGGAGGAGAACGACAGTCACATCAAGATAACCACAACAACAACAATTTACAAAACCTTAGAGAAACCCTGTGAGATTTTTTTTTAGAGAGAAACACCATTGAAGTCTTGTTCTAGTTTAGTTAAGTCGTTATTTAAGAGAAAATAGTATGTGGAGAAGAAGATAGCAAAAATGAGTCAAGAAGATAGTTGAGCAACGAATTTCCACCGGATCCGAGAAGCTTTTCTAAGTCTCTTTACTTTGTCTATGTTATTTAATTATTTATTAATTGTTGAACTCATGACTATGAATAGCTAACTTACTCATTGTTTAGAATAATATGTTTATTTGTTTTGTTTGATGTGCGTTAGATAATCTTACATGTCTAGATTGAATAGTTATTTATGTTGTGTAACTGGTGTTACTCTCACTTGATGAACAGAAGCACTAATAAGGGACCGCCAGAGTGTAGATGCTAAGCTAATATGTTAATGCAACTGATGCGCAACCCCTAGAACAATCGTAATTATGCACGTTTTGTTTACACGATTCAGATGAGTTAATTGGATTGCAAGTTTGATATCTCTACTAAAACAACTAACAATTGGGTTGATCCGTTGCCACGGTAGGTTATTAAAGACTCTTAGATTATGTGGTTGGGATAACTCTTGCTATAGGTCACATATCTATTATATATGCAACACCAAATTATCATCAAGCACTGTAAGTAAATATTGGTCGTTTGTCTATAAACTACCATGGTTATGTCATTGTGAAACCCAACTTCTAAATAATCTTTACTATTATTTTTTACAACCAATCCAATCAGTCGATCGATTTGTTTTAGTTTAGTTTAGTTAGTAGCCTTAGCATAATTAATCTCTTCTTGCATTCATTAGTAAATAAAACTGCTTTTACTGTTTTTTTGCGTTCAAACCACCATCCTAATATTTACTGTTTTACTTGCATGTTAGTTAGATTCACACTACATTCTAGAATAGACATATTTCGCTTTCATAACATTCACATCATTCATAGTATAATAATCATCATGTAAACACAACAGAAAAGAAATGTGACAACCGTTAGTGTTTTGCATTTAAGTGATTCGTACATTAATCCACCACTCCCTTGGGATACGATACTTAGTTCGTAACTATACTTAACATTTTATTATTACTTGACTTGTGCAGTTGCCCCAAAAGGAATTTAGGTGTAACATTTATTTGTTAACTTTTATTCTTTATAAGCTACATTAAAGTTTCCATCTACATCTGGCCTTATCATATTTGAATACAGAAGTCTCCCAACCAACTTTCTATATTTTTCTAGATGAGACAGTGAAGTACTTGTACCAGTGAGTTTCATTCCATTAGGAAATGGAGTAGAAGCAGACTTTGCACCTATAAGACCGGAATCATATAGTATATCAAGGATATATAATATGTAGGACAGTTCAAGGCCAAGCAAGTATTTTGCCTCCCCTAGGTCCTTAATAGGGAAGTTTGATGTAGAAATTGCTTAACAACAATAATCAGTGGTAAAGATGGTCCAACAAGCAACTCATCATCCACATAAACCAGGAAAGCATCAAAGGAAGTGCTAAACCCTTTAGTGAACATGAAGTTACCAAACTTAAATTGAGTAAAGTCAAAAGATATCAAACTGTTGGTGAATTCCAAGTTCCACTACCTTGAAGCTTTTTTCAAACCATAGATGGACGTTTTGAGATTGCAAACTTCACCAGGTTTAGCTTTAGCGTAATCCTCATGGGGGGCTTCAAGTATATGCCTTCATCAAGAAAAGCCACGAAGGAAGTCATTATTAATGTCTAGTTAGTGGATATTCGAATTGGACTCTGTAGCAATAGCTAAGAGTAACCTCACTCTAACCAGTTTGACAACATAGAGAAATTATCAATGTCGTCAATACCAAAAACCTGGTTGTAGCCCTTAGCCACAAGTCAAGCTTTGTACTTTTAAACAAAGCCACCTGGGTTGAGGTTCAGCTTAAATATCACCTGAAACCAATGGGGTGTTTTCCAAAGGGTAAGGGCATCACAGTCCATATATTGGCAGTTTACAATGTTGTGATTTCCACCTGCATGGCAGAAATTCAGTGAGAATCACTAGCAATTTCTTTATAAGAGGCAAGTTCTTTGTTGAGAGTAATGTTGGCAATGAAATTGAGATGAGAGGGAGATCCAGTGGGATTCTTCGGATAAGGAAAAGTGAGGGGGTGGTATCTTGATCCAGACAATGAAGTACAAGAGTCCGACCAAGAGGATCTGAGGCACAACTCAAAATGTGATCTTTGAGGTGTAATGGTAGTGTGGAAATTCTAATGCTTCTTCTGGTACCATGTGCAGTTGGAGCAACCAAGGTTAAGGTGAGGCAGTGTAAGCTTTAGGGGATTCTGAAGGAAAAGTATGAGCACTAATAGGTAGAATCTGAGTGGCTGGTGTAACTGAATCCCCATGGAAAGGTAAGTCAACAACATCTGTAATGTGAGTCAAATAAGAATAAGACCATTATTATGATGTAGCAGATATAGAAGATAGAGGGATGTTAGTAGGCTTAGCCACATTGGAGGCATAAGGGAAATCGTGCTTATAAAAGTGAACATCTCTGGTAATAATGACTTTGCTATGAGCAAAGCTATAGATCTTGTAAGACTTTTGTCTTGTCACATGCCTTAAGAAGCAACTCTTAAAACTTATGTGTTTCATTTTGTCTCCCTGTGTTAGCGTGGTAACACAAACAACCACAAACTCTTAAAGAGCTAAGATTGTGATTTCCCATATAAGAGCTCAGAAGGAGTTATCCAATTTAGCATATGAGAAGGAGTTATGTTGATTAAATGAGTGCCCATAAGCAGTGCATGACCCCAGAAAGTCAGAGGCATATTGCAGAGAAAAACAAGGCTCTAATGATTTGCAGGAAATGTCTATGCTTTCTCTCCGCTACACCATTATGTTGCGGAGTATAGGGATTGGATTTTTATGAATACTACAATTAAATGCAAACATCTTCAAGCAAGTTGCATTAGTAAATTCTGTTTCATTGTCTGATATAATGGCTTAACTTTAGTAGAAAATGGAGTTAACACATAAGCTATGAAGTGATTCACGAGATCATGAACCTCTGTGTTTTACTCGACCAAAGGTAAGCCCAAGTAGACCTACTATAGTCATCTACCAGATTACGACATTATGAGCACTATTTAGAGCATGTACTTTGTAAGGCCCCCAACGATCAACATGTATCACATCAAAAGAAGCATCAGAATGAGTAGAACTCACTAGAAAGAGGTGTTATGTGTTGATTTAATTGATGCCAAATATGACAAAAGCTCAAGTGGACCAAGCATTTATTAGATTTAGGCATACAAGGGAGACGTTTCATAAAAGTGTAAGAAGCATATTTGATGAGTAAATTGTTATAGCAATTTGAGTACCTGATTTCTTATACTTTTGCATAATAGGTGTGGCAATTTTATTTCTTTTAGTATTGTTTCATCGTTATTGTAGTTTGAGTCAAATTGGAGCAAAACGACACTTATCTGGAGAATTTCAGCAATATTTAGTGATAAAGAGGCAGTAGCACTACGGCCCTACCAATAGTACCTCTATCACAAGAAAAATCTAATGCGGCGCGAGCAAAAGCATAATCGCAAGAGAAAGTAGGAAAAACCAGAATGAGTGATCGCGCCTCTGGCGTACGACTGGGGCACGATGTGGCATGATCCCGCCTAACGGGGATTGAACGATCATTCTGTCTAATTAGGTTAGGGCTGCTCAAGAAATTAGAGCATCAGAACTCTTCTATAAATATAAAGGGAAAGCCACAACACAAAATATAGCTTACAAAAGCCTATAAGCACTTACAAACGCCTACAAGTACTTACAAAATCTTTCTAGGGTTGAAGAAGCGAAAATTCTACCGTTAGTGGTACTACAATCATTGTTGAAGGAGAAAGGTGAACAAGAGAAGTCAACAATCAGAGTGGAGGAAAGCAGCAAGAAGATGAGGAGTTTAAACTTTTCTTTTCCTCATTGAAATACTTTATGATGAATTGTTGTGATTTGAATATCACTATGAGTAACTAATCCTCTCAGTATCTGAGAGAGAATGTTGTAAATCTCATATGAGTGCACCTTGGACCTATGTTTTGATTAAGTTTATTGATGAGTTTGTTTTGTTGAATATTATTTTTTGCTTATTCTACTTGGTATGTTTAGCACACGCATTTATATGACTCAGAATAGTGATGTTGAACAACCTTGTACTATGTTGAATTATGCATACGAGATTGTTAACGCAACACTAGTGATGAGTATCTAAAGTATGCACTTTTAGCCATCATTACTTGGGGTTTAAGGAAGACTTATCTAAGTAAATAAGCATATTTAAGTATGTTTTCATGTGTTCAGGTTTTCAGAGACGAAAGGTGAAAATGTAGCTTATTAGGGGCAAAATGAGCTAAAATAGAGCCAAAGAGTACAAGGCTATAGAGGAAGACCAATTCAAGAGGCAATTGGAAGAAATAACAAGTGATTTAGGTAAGGAACAAAGGAGGAAGAGCCAAAATAGCAAAAACTTTACAATGAGAAGAATCTGAATGAAGCCATTGGGTAAAATACATATTGACAGAGCCATAAAAAGAATGAGAGGTTGTGCTACATATCATTGGAAAGCTAAGGAAGTCGATGTTCCAATAAAACAAACGGATCTTAATTCATGCCTCCAGAGAAGAAGTTATAGCCAACCCGTGAAGCCGCGCAGAGCAGACATAATGCAGCGCAACCCGATGTGCAAAATGTCGCACATAGCACACATCGGGCAGAATATACCGCGACAGAAGCGCAAGTCGGAGCCCCTTGTGCCTGGGTTGCGACCCTATAGGTCCAAACCAGCGTCCTAAACCTAATTTTGGGCATGTACATGATGTTTACTATATAGGGACACTAGGGCTACAAATTTAGAGACATCTCATCATAATCTTACACCATTCTTCACCACACACCTCATACCGCACGCCACCACCACCGCCGGGAGAAGTAGAGTAATGGAGATTGGGAGATTATTCTTATCTTTTATTATGATGTTCTCTTTCGTTTACATTGTTGAACTTGTTTCTGTTATGTGCTAATCTTCTCCGTATTATGCACAATGAACCTTTAGTTATGAATTCATGTTGAGTCTTATGTCTTTAGATGTGATTCATTTTATATTCTAGATGTTTGATTGGTACACTTGATGAGCATTAACGTGCATCATGGGTAAACTGCATGTTTGATTTATGTGCTAAAAGATGACTAACGTAACTCGCGCATAAGTAGATAACACAGATCCGTGTCTTTTACTTGAGAAGATTCAATTGGTTACAAAAATTTAATACTTTTAGATTAATCGCACTTGGGTAGCTAGATCTCTAGGGAAGGCGAGGGGATTGTAGTTGTAATTAACGTTGCATCTAGAGTTCTGATAATTCATTAAACACATGAACTTAACATGATGAAATTAGCTATGGGGAAATTGGTGGTTTGTCTATGAATCACATGATATATAGTTATGAACCCGACCTCAAATACGACTTCATCGGTCTAATTAAATCCTTGTTATTTATTTGCTTTAATAGTTATAATCAAAACCTCTCTATTCAATTCTTATTATTTATTTGCTTTATTAGTTTGAATTAAACCATCTTTTATAAAATCAACCTTCTTATTATTTATTTTATCTTTGTCTATTAATCGAACACTATAATTCAACACTCTATGGGATCGATACTTGGTCAATAATTATACTTTCTATATTATTATTACTTGACTCGTATACTTGCAAACGTGCACATTAGAGGAATATTGCATATTAAATTTAGTACGTGAAAATACGCACCAACTAGCATAGTAGATCAAGCAGATGAATCTCTAGACCTTTGACATTAACGTGTTTTGTGGAATCAACATCGTAGTTGGTAACTCTAATTTAGTTCTAAAACAATGTGTGGATCCTATGACATGGTGAACTTCTGGTGAGGGAAAAGTGATCAACGGCCTGACAATATTAGGGATTAGGGGATTCTTTAGCACAAACGGAAAGGTGACTAATTTATCACGTCAATGTGTAAACAAAACAATTATTAGTAGAAAGAGGCTTGCACAGTAGTCATTGGTATTTTGCCGATCAAATACACGCATCCGAGATTAACGAAATCCATCTCTTAGATACCTTTTACTTAATCTGTTTTACATCTTTAGATAGCAATCAATTAATCAATTAAATTTTGTCTTGGTTAGTTTAGCTTTAGTTAATTAATACTCTCATATGCAATCCTTAGTTAATTAATAGTTAATCCTAGTTATGCACTCTAGTTTAGATCTTAGTTAATTTCTATTTATCTGTCTTCATTCATTAAAAAAAAAACCAAAGTAGAAATCATTGTTCAATAATATATTTGTTAAATTACAAATATCTACTCTCAGTGGATTCGATACTTGATCAATTATACTAACTTACAATTTTAGTATTACTTAACTCGTATACTTGTGATTTGTGTGCATTAATCTAATTGAGAACACGAAAATAACTTACACATGCATCAATGCCATGGCCTATGGTGCCATAGAGCAAAAACATCAACATCAGAAGAAACATTACAAGTATACTCAGAAGTAAAGGCCATGTAACATACAATGATCAGGTATAAAAATGCATTTAACACTGAAATCTACTGTCAACCAGTGAACTAAGATCAAATTTAATTTGCAGTCAAGAGTGTATTGGGAATTTTTAAGGTGGGGAGAAAGTGTCACTTGCACATTTACCGTTTGATCAACAAGTTTCATGCTCCTGTCAGGAAGATACACAAGAGTATATTAAGGTAAGGTATGTGATGCTACTCGTTCTCCTATGTGCTACTTTATTGCTTGAGAGATATGTTTGCAGAGGGTCAAAACAACTTCATCATTTCTGAAAATGCAATTTTACACAGGGGCAGAATATTACTCCAGGGCCTAGAGAATTCGAGGGGAGGTAAGGGTCCCGCCTCCTCTGGTCATCCCGTCTTCAACTGTAGTTGTGAGGTTCCTTTTATAGGCGAAGGAGAGCAGCTTATCCTTCCGAGTTGATGATTGGGGGTAAGCACGTAGGGGTAGAAGCGGGTCCCTTTGCTTTACTTATTGCATGTCCATCCATCGTGGCTAAGGGACTAGCAGACGCGTGGTAATTGTCATGGGGTAGGTGTCGATTTTTATTGGGGAGAGGCATATGCTGGGTCTTCTACTTTTTATCTTTGTGGTTGGATGTATTCTTCGGGGGACTATCTGTCAGCATCGTTCCTTTTTTATGCTTATATCTCTTATACGAGATGGGCCCTGCTGTGGTCGTACAAGGAAGACGAAAATTCAACGAGTATGCAAGTTAGAAAAGGCCTTATGATCTCCAATCATATTATTAGAAGCCCTTGTGTCTAAAATTCAGGCGCCAACAAGTAAAGAGTAGACAAGAGAAGTACCAACAAAGTCACCATAGCAAGCAAAGTTCATTGTCCCTCCATCACTATTGAGTATCTTCTGAGATTGGTTAGATTGCATCATGAGCTTCATCATTTTGAAGAAATCATGTTGAAATGAGTCACCGGGACCAACACGAGAAGAAGAATTGATATTATTGGTAGGAAGCTGTGAGGGTTGGTGATTGATTAAGGGAGAATTCACATAATTGGCATAAGATTTCCCATCAAAGGAACCTTTCTTCTCCTTAAGCTCATTGGACCAATTAGGTACACCAACTATCTTAAAACAAGTGTCTATAGAATGACCTTTAGCCTTGCAATACTCCTTAAGAGACATAAATTGACCATGACCTTTGTAACCAGTATCAGTAGGTTTAAAACCATAGGACTTTTCCAACATAGCAACATTATCTAGTGGTTCATCAATAGACAAGTGCACCTCCTTCCGTAAACCACGACTTAAGCCTTCTCAACAAGAGGAAGATGTTCAATACTAAGAATCTTGACCCCTCACTCTATCAAGACTATTATTCAAACCAATAACGAATTGCATCAATCTATTAAGTGGCAAAAGACCCATAAGATGTTTAGCAAGCTCACAAGTACATAGAGTAGCAGCCTCACAATGATAGACAATAACAAAAACATTACAATTTAGTTCATCCTAAAGTCATTTCAAGGTAGTTCAATAAGCAGAAACAGATGAGTAGCCTTGATATAGAAGCTACCTCATGCTGGATCTGATACATGCGAGGTCCATTACTGAGATCGAAATGCGTTTCCAGCTGTTTCAATAGACCAAAAGTTGAATCTGCAAAAAAGAATGCATCATTGTTCTCTTTAGAAACATAATGTAAAAACCAGGATGCAACTATACAATCCACTCACATCCATTCATCCAGATCTAGATAATCATCAGGTGGTCGTTTCACCTTTCTAGTGATGAATACGAGCTTGCATTTCGCTCCTAACGCAAGGCACACTGATCGACCCCATGAAAGATAGTTGGAGGTACCTTCAAGCAGTACAGAGGTACAATGAAGATCAGGATTGTCCAATCCTTGTAAAGAGAAGGAACCGATAGAGGATCCGCCATTAACAGACGAACTGCCAGTATCAGAGGTGGTTGACAGTTGTGCAGGCGGTGCATAAATTAGAGTCGTCATCGAAAGATCGATAGGGAAAATGAGGTGATTGCAGAAAGTCACACATAATGATGATCGCACAATGACAATGAACAATCGATCGCACAACGGCGATGAAATTAGAGAAGAATCGCGAAAGCGAGAGAGAAATCGGCGACTGATATTGTGTGAAGTAATAGCGATAGAACGTAAAGTAATTGCATTGATCAGATCGAACGAATACAAGAGCTACATATACAACAAACCAAACAACCAAGCAACTAACAGAATTTAGGCGCAAAAATTATTTACAAGCTAAAAACCAAAATAATTATGAACTGACCCCTCAATAATTTCAATAGTGTGCAACTAAGTCCACGGTCCACCAGCAAAATAATCTTTACAGTTGGAGTGAGGGCTTTTTTCATCTAGCACGCGTGATTTTTCATCTTGTAGATGTGTATTTAAAATTTAAGGTAGGTTAAAGTCTTATATTATTAAATTTGACTTAGCCAAAGGTTGATTATGACAAGACGGTGTTCGAGTAGACCTCGGTTATTTCCACGTCTCGTGTAGAGTTCTGACATATAGACAAGGCTAGGTCTACCTTCTAATACATATGTGATGAGACTTTAATTGCAAAACAACCGAAGAAACAAATAGGACATAGGTTATTAATGAAGTAGTTTTAGATAATGTGAAAGTGCATTAACATGAAAATAACGACAAGGCAAATCTAGTTGATTCAAATCCACAAATACAAAAGCACTCCTAATTTATTTTGTTTGATCATCATTAAGTGAGAGTTGCCGCCAAAATAATATTTTGAGTTGCCACGCAACACATAAGTCTAATTCGTAATCAAATTGTCAACTGAATCAGTTTTATATGCGTCATTTGGTCAAATATTATTCGATCATCTAATGGTGACCATCGTCAACATATATGTCGTTAATTAGTTTAACTGATGAGTCCAAGTAGTCTTATGCTACTTTTTTCGCATTACCAAAAAAAAGACGTCACTTTGGGACACATGCGGATAGCCACCCCGCGTTACACTAGTGGTATTCGTCGATTATTATTTTTGTTTTTTTAATAAACAAAAAGTGATTATTAAGAACAGAGTACGATATATACTCCGAAGAATAAGTCAACAAATACAATACATAGAAAAATTAGATCATTCAGAAAAGAAAAAAAACGGGTTTTGTCATTCCAATTTCCAATTGATTAGGCTTTAACTCATACCAACTAAACATTTCACTAAGTATTTAGATATGCTAGGTCAAGTTTTCAATTTTCTTGGAAGACTAGTTAGGTAGGTTTTTGAAGTCAAATTTAAGTAGAAGTTTGAACTATTATATGCGATTAAGTTTAGTGTACTAACATCGAGTTTAATGTCTTGCATGTTCCATACGTAACTACGAAAAGGATAAATTACTCTCGACCGACAATTGTTATTGCTATGCAACGCATTAACTAATTATGGTTAACTTATGCACATCTCCCGTTTTAATCAAATACCAAAAGTAGTCATGATGGACTACCATTTTTTTTTTCACTACGCTTAATTAAATAACACGTTAGTAGTATGTATCCCATCACACTACAACAAATGGGGACACTATAATTAATTAATTTCAACATCAAGGGTAGGTCAAATAGTAGCGGGTAGAATTGGGACCAAGATTTGAGGAACTCAAACTATTTATTTATTTTCATGAATTCTCTAATTATTCAGGTTAAGCGACGTGTGGCAGCCTGAAAGGCATGTATATATCTGGCTAAACGAAATGCGAATTTATTGGATTGTGCCGAGCTTGATCTATAAATGTAACAAAATCTGAATTTTAAATAAAAATATCACAAAAGGAAACAAATTAATTCCGTATCGTGGCCATCATACATGCCACCAGTGGCGTATCCAGGAATCGAATCTTGGGGGGGCTAATTTTTTTTTTTTAAAGAACAATAAAAAAGACATAAGAGGAGAAAAAACCGAACTATGTATCCGTAGAAAGATTCTAATAAAGAAAAATAAATTCATACGAGAATTTTTGGTTTAAAGAAAATGAATGCGTGCAAGATTTTTTTTATGCATTGAACTTTATTTATCAATAACTAATCCATGTTGTATTTTTGTTTTAACATACTTTTAAAATTAATCTTTTTTTCACAAAAATGACAATAGGGTGCGTACGAGGTTGATTGCATTTTTTAACATCACAATGAGATTTTTTGTTAAATTATAATAACAAAAAGAGTTATTTTTTTACTTGATGTAAAAAAAAAAGTTTTGGCAATTTACTGTACTTTAAAGCTTTCAAATTCAAATACTACAATATATGCATGTGAAGCTTTGTAAATTATAAGATTAAAGATCTTAGGGAAAAAAAACTTTATAAGTTAAAGCTTGGCAATTCAAATATTACATTATATACATCACGTAGTTATCACTTTTTTCTTAAGAATATTTGTAGTTATCTCTTTTTGTATTTGATCATTATTGTAGTTATCTCTTTGTAATTGTTTTGAGCCGTTAGTGTTTCCCTTCAATACATATAGGTAGATTTATTTTTTTTCAAAAAAATGGGGGGTGGGGGGGGGGGGGGGGGGGGGAGGGGGGGTTGGCGCTACAGCCCCCCTAGCTCCTTAACAGATCCGCCACTTCATGCCACAGTTAATTAAATATATAGGTTAAGAAATGTAATGGCAGAATATTACTGTTTAACTATAAATTAATATCTAATTATATTGATTATTGATTCTCCACTTTATATCCTAGTAATAATTGCGGGACATGAAGAAACTACATGGACCTGCATGCATTATCAGAATTATTCGAAAAAATCAAGTATATAACATTAAAAATATATAGGTACAAGAATATAGCAGGTCAGTTGATCAGATTGCAGAGAATTTGATTCCGAAAAAGAGAAGGCAAATGATTCTAATTGATTATTCACCGTCCTTTTTCTATTTGTTCTGCCACGATATTTTTTGTTATTTTTCGTTCACATTTGGGATATTGCATGAGACGTATCAAATTATTACAACAAATTGTTACGTGATCTTGTGGAATTCTTATAAGCTAAGGTTGAATTGTGATGAAAACTTGTCACAAGTGGACTTCCGATTCGGGTATAGGCATGATGAGATTATGCGAACCTTAAGACATGATACTACATTGCAGGATCGTGGTCCAAAATTGATGCTAAGGGACTTTATACGTAATATTGGAAAGAACTTTTAATATTCATATTACTAAAATGCGTAATTGATAAAGTGCAAAAGGGATTGGATTTTTTAACTAAACAGGACTGCAAAACAGATTTATGAATTTTGGACTCTTTGTTTTCGACTTATATTAGTCTAATTTGATCTGGAAAATAAGCAACACTTGCGCATTACAAATATTAGGCGAATATCATCGTTGATTCCAAAAGTATATAGGCACTTAAGTAACTTGTGCCTATATACTATATTTAATTAGAATATAACCTCAAGTGTTATTTTAATAAGCAATAATCTCTTGTTGATGTTAGGAGATTAACATAAAAACTTCTTTTGATGTTAAAAGCCAGATCTCTCTTTGGTGTAAAAAATTAGCCAAAACAATATTTTTAGGTATCTCTTTTTTTATGTTAAGTAATTAGCAGAAAAGTCTATTTATGTTAAAAAAAAATTGTAAAAAAACCTATTTTGATTCTAAGAAACTAGAAAGAAAATCTCTTTTGATGTTAAAAAAACTAGTGAAAAGCCCTTTTGATGTTAAGATTAGTAAAAATCCCTTTTGATGTTAAGAGATTCGCAAAAAAAAAAAAAAAAAAAAAAAAAAAAAAAACGATTCTTTATCCTTGTTTTTTTTTCTTGTTCATTGTTCTATTAAAAAAAAAATAGCTTCTCCAATACTAATCCTGAATATGCCCCGAATGGTAATTAATTCGTGGAAAACCGTATGATGAGACATTAGTTTTGATATGATTAGGAAAAAATAGTGTGGATTTTTTGTATTTTTGATGAGTGTGTTATTCTTATGCACTTCCGACTTTCGCTACGTCAAGTAAGAATATATAAATTTATATAATTTGGGTTATTTAGAATTATAGCCAACAAGCTGGTTTAGTGCAAGTGAGCATTACCAAGTTACGGCGGGAACTAATTAATCCTCTTATGAAGGACACCATCGAATGTTCCCAAACTATCGCATCAAGTTGTCTAACTCAAATATTCTCTAAATTTACTTTGATATATTTTAATTCTCACTTTCGTATTTGAGTTCATAACGAATTAAGAAAAGAATAATGTATTACTTTCGAAATTTCTAAGTAATTAACCATTTCATCAAATGGTAGACAACTGTAATTTGAATTTAAATGGAATAGTTTTTGTATCAAATTAAACAGTCGTAGCGGACACTCAAATTTATCACACCTTCGAAAATATTACTTTAGGGTACCTCAATTCTTCAAAGTCAATATCTTTTTTTGTCCAAACTTATCAATAAAATTAATCATTGATTCCATCTACTGTTTACATTGTAACTGATGACGAATTCGAATTCATATTTGACTTTGTAACTTCCTACATCATGCTTGGATAAAGTGGTAACCGAAAACAATAAATAGTAATAAAACAATATGGCCACGCAAGCGGCGAAATTAAAGGTAGATTGGGATTCTAAAATCATTGAGTTAATTAGATAAAAGTGGATAATAATAAAATAAATGATGCTCGTCCTTAAAGCGCGAACAATAACAAAGTGAGCAAAAAAATAAAAAAACTTAGTACTATTAATTGTTAGTCAATTTACAAGGAATAAAATTAATTATCCGTTAAGAACTATTTCCTTTTCTCTATTTGTGTTGAACGAATTCGTTGACAAGAGTCACCGATCGTTGACTTATTTGTACCTTCTTATCGTGAGAGCTATAAATTATCTAAACTGCCGACCAAAAAAATAAAAACTAACTGCATAAGTTTTGATTTAATATTATCAATTTTAACTTGTCTTTGTTCGACCAGTCGGTCACATTTTAATTAGGTACCGGTGTACTTAATCTCTCAATTTACCATCATAAATTTGAAATCTTAATCACGTACGCAATATTTAAGTTTCGTAATTAGTAATATATAGTAACTTGAGCGGCACACATGACCTAATATAAGCTAATATTTCGTCATAAGTAGACTAGAAAAAAAATTCGGAAGACATAATGTTTTAAGGGATAATTACATCTGGACTCCGTAGATTTTGTGTAATTACAAAAACTTAAAAACTTACTATAAAACCCAATTGGTAAGAACACTTTCAGAAAAGAAAAAAAAATAGACGGAATTTGCTGGTATTGGCATGAAATTACAACGCACATTCAGTTCTAACTTTGGCCAATTTCATTTTAAACTTTGATTATAAACATGGAACCAATACACTAGAATAAGAATGAGAGTGTACTCAAGAGATGTATATTAAAGGGGTGCGTAACTGCGTATTATTATTGATAGTTTCGACCAATATGCTTGACATCTTAACTTAGTACATTAAACGTAACTTAAAAGTCAAATTACAATTTTTAGAAGTTTCATTATACTTCCTTCATTTGATTCAATAACTTAAATAGAAATTTTCACACTCTCTTAAATTTCATTAATTGTAATACATTTACAATCAACTTTTTTAGAGCTTCTTATATTTACATTGAACATAATTAAAAAAAAAAAAAAAACTGGCTCTCCTTGGTATCTGACGAGCTAAAACAATCTATTGGCCCTAACAATATTTAAATATATGAATAAATAACATGAATATAACATCTAAAACAATCTGTAGGATGTATGCGTCGAAAGGCAATGCATCACTATGTTTGGCGGTAGTGTGACGATCCTGGTCAGCGCGTGTGCCTAAGTGATTTGTCGGCGCCACCCTAGGATCGTTATAACGTTGTGCGCTTAACAGATCTCATGATAAGTCAAGCGACGAAAGAGAATCATAATGGCATGCTTTTAAGAAGACATTTTTTTATATGTAATTGTTGTATGACGACGCGGTATTGCATAAAGTCGCTTTATTGATTTAGATACATGGTTGCGAAGGAATTATGATGGTGGTTATCGAGTAGCTAATAAAAATACTTATTTTAAGCTCATAATTTCACCACATTAACAATATACAATGGTAGCATAAAATAATTTTTATGTTTTGGAATAAAAGCAGGCCATTATCATCCCCTTTCGCCGCTCGACTAATCATGAGATCTCGTACGCGCACAACGTTATAACGACCTATGCTGGCGCCGACAAATCACTTAGGCGCGCGTGCCGACCAGTATTGCCACACTACCACAAAATATAGGGATGCATCGCCTTTCGACGCATACATCCTACACGTTGTCGCTTCGCTACAATAAGTCTAACGAGTATTTCCATAATTTTTCAAAGCAGTTGTACTTGCAATTTTAAATTTCTTCATGAATCTTGTACTTGTAATTACCCTTGTCATATTTCAGTAATCTAATTACCAAAATCCAAAAGGAGAAAAAATTCCACCCGAGAAGACTAGACTAGTAAACTACCTAACAACACCGCTTGACCCCTTTCTCATTAAATTCAGTCTCACCCCAAAATTAAATCACTCCTCCCCCCAAAAGCTGCAAAAAGTGAAAAAGGTTTGAAAACCCATTGACCTCTCTCTACTCACTCACTTACATACACCTACACAACACACATTATAGTAAAAAAAATAAAATTTTATTTAATCCTCCTCTTTTTTCCCCCCTCACACCTAAAATCCCATTTGGATAAGGACCCCATGCACTATTTATTCCCCCAAATTTCACTATAAATAACCCCCAATTCTCCTATTTCTTTTCCTCACAACACTACTTAACAAAAAAAACCCTTATTACTGTTTGCATGACAAAAATGGAGAACGGTAGTACTACAACAAAAGACCAAAATGCCCCTGCCCCATTTCAGCTCCAGTCCCCGCCGCCGGAGGCGGCCCCCATCCGCAACATCATCCTCGTCGCCGCCATCGCCGCCGGAGTTCAGTTCGGTTGGGCGCTTCAGCTCTCCCTTTTGACGCCGTACGTGCAGCTGTTGGGCATACCGCACCAGTGGGCCGCGTTCATTTGGCTGTGTGGGCCCATTTCGGGGATGGTGGTGCAGCCGATTGTTGGGTACTACAGCGACAACTGCCGGTCGAGGTTTGGGCGGAGGAAGCCGTTCATCGCCGGCGGTGCGGGGCTGGTGGCGGTGGCGATTTTCTTGATCGGGTTCGCGGCGGATATTGGACACTCTGCCGGAGATTCATTGGGGAAGGGGGCGAAGCCGAGGGCGATATCGGTGTTCGTGGTCGGGTTTTGGATTCTCGACGTTGCCAACAACATGCTGCAGGTATGGTTAAAAATGTCATTTTTTTGAAATATTGTGGGTGGTTGTGTTATTTGAAAGAATTCGAAGGGTTGTTTTGTTATTTTCTTCTTCTTCTTTTTTATTGAAATATAGGGTTGCATTTGTTTGGTTGGTTCTGTTTTTTGTTGTTGTTAGCAGATGAGCTAGAGGTGACGAAATGGTGAAAATTGATTTTTATTTTATTTTATTTGGTTGATTCTGTTATTTGAAGGAATTGTGGGGGTTATTTTGTTATTTCTGTTTTTTGTGACAAGTTGTTAAAAATCGGTTTTTTAGTTGTTTAGTTAGTTACTGAATTACGTGGTGTGCTCAATTGGATTATTAGTGATATAAATGCATAATTGAAATGGGATTTTCGTGAAAATTATTTGTATGTTTTTTTTTTTTTTGGTATCTTGTAGAGGAATTGCATGTAATATATAATGATAAAATTCGTTTCTAGATTTGTTTTTTATTTTTAACTTATAAAAATGGTGAAGTTCGGTTTTTGAATCAGTTTGTTCTGTTTGGTAAGAAGAATTATTTGGTGCACAATTGACATAGGATATTTATGTCATTAATTTTTGGGGCGGATTAATTGGATTTTCTGTTTTCCTCGAGGAATTGCATGTTGTAAATTCATAAAAATCTGTTTTTTATGCTAATTTTTCTAGAGGGATTATATCATGCAATACTAGAGGATTAGGTGGTGCATCCAATTCGGTTATTGATATAAATGCTCGACTAAGATGACATTCTCATTGGATTATTGTTATGGGATTTTTATCTTGATCGGTGGTTGCACGGCGTCTATTTTTCGACTCGATTGACTGAATATTGGTGTTCCTTTTTTGGTGCAGGGTCCATGCAGGGCATTGTTGGCTGATTTATCAGGTGGGAATGCTAGAAAAATGGGAAGTGCAAATGCCTACTATTCATTTTTCATGGCAGTGGGGAATGTTTTAGGCTACGCCGCGGGTTCATACACCCATTTGTTCAAAGTATTCCCATTTTCAAAGACCACTGCTTGTGATGTTTACTGTGCTAACTTGAAGAGCTGTTTCTTCATATCCATAGCTCTTTTGTTGTGTTTGAGCACTCTAGCACTGACCATCGTGCGCGAAACCATTCCTCCGGCAGTCGTTGCGACACCAGGCGTGGTGAAAAAGAAGCAGATTCCGGTTTTCGGGGAGTTATTTGGTGCTTTGAAGGACTTGCCTAGGCCCATGTGGTTTCTACTTTTGGTGACGTGTTTGAACTGGATTGCGTGGTTTCCATTCTTGTTGTTCGATACCGATTGGATGGGTAAGGAAGTGTATGGAGGAAAGGTGGGAGAGAGGATGTACGATCGTGGTGTGCGAGCGGGCGCATTGGGATTGATGCTTAACTCGATCGTGTCGGGGCTTACGTCTTTGGGTGTCCAGGCGATTGCACGCGCTTTGGGTGGACCGAAGAGGTTGTGGGGTGGGGTCAACTTTGTGTTGGCAATCTGTTTGGCGATGACGGTTTTGATCACCAAACAGGCGGAGCATTCGCGACACTATGCGGTTGGCGTTGGCGGTGCCCAGGTGCTTCAGCCTCCGGTGAGCAGCGTGAAGATTGGATCGTTGGCGCTTTTTGCTATACTCGGCATTCCTCTCGCGGTAAAAAACTCTTTTATTTCATCTTGCACCGCTATATTTATGTCACGTGCAATAATTAAACGACACTTATGTCCACTAAAATTTTAACTGTTAAAGAGATTAAAAGTGTGTATATTTCATTTTTGTGCCTACTGGCATGAACTTTTTGGCTATAGGGATGAACTCCAAAAATTTAAAGAATTATTGCAATTCTGTCACATGTGGTTAGGGCATGGGAGTTTGAGTAAAACTTTGTTGATGATAATGACTGGATTTTTGGCGTTTCACTAACAGACTGTCAGCTATATGTAAAAGAAAGAATTTGAATTCATTTGGTCTTTTTCTGCAAATTTTCAAATAAACATATCTGTAATTTGGCACATTGCTAAAAGCTCATAATGTCACATTAAATGTTTTTTGGATGGATTTGGAGTTTTGGATCAAAAAGAATTGACCCTTTTTGTTTGTTGCATAATGGGTGAGTCAGTTTACTTGTACTCTCACTGCTTATTTTCGGTGCAATTAAAAACGTGTGACTTGATTCGAGTTAAATATAAATATTAGTAAGTACTTATCTCTGTGACAAACATTTGTTCGTGAGATTATTGTTGTTGATAAAATTTCGTACCCATTTTTACTACACAAGTATCCTTAGTTGTCGTAATTACTGATTTTGGTTCTAAAATTGATCTTTTTATGACGTAAAGAAAGAGAAAGACCAGATTTGGCTTTATGAGTGGCTATTATTAAAATTATTTAAGAGAAAGGATTAGGTTCCTTCTGTTTGTTATTTGCTAGATCTAGCAAAAGTTTCCACGCCTAAAGTTTAGCACAAATTTAAGGAATATTACTCTTTATTTTTTGGATAATTTGACAGAGTATCTAATTCTATAGTACAGTGGGCCTATGGCATGTGATATGTGGCACTATTGGCATGTTACATTTGCTCTACTGCTTTTGTGGTGGCATCTTGTTAATTTTATTGACTGTTAAAATTTTCGGCGTGATTTTTGGGTGATTTGAACTTCTAATTGTAACTTTAAAAGTTTGAGTAAATTTTAACACTCATTTACTTTTTATCCAGATAACTTTCAGCATCCCTTTTGCTTTGGCATCTATATACTCCAGTAATTCAGGCGCAGGACAAGGTAAAAAAATTGCAAATTTACCAAAATGAAAAAAAAAACATTTTTTTTTTTAAATTCTGATCTAATTTGAATAATTATTTGTCCAGGCCTGTCACTTGGAGTTCTGAATCTTGCAATCGTCGTACCACAGGTGAGCCTTTACTTTTTACTTGAAACTTATATTTATAAGGGATAGTTAAATATGCAGCTCTCGAAGTTTGGCGTAATTACAGAAACATCCGTCTAAGTCAAAATTTTGATGTAACAGATGTTTGTGTCCGTGTTGAGCGGGCCGTGGGACCAATTGTTCGGCGGAGGCAATCTACCTGCATTTGTGGTGGG
Organism: Linaria vulgaris; assembly: GCA_948329865.1. Lineage (NCBI taxonomy): Eukaryota > Viridiplantae > Streptophyta > Magnoliopsida > Lamiales > Plantaginaceae > Linaria > Linaria vulgaris. The sequence goes on along the minus strand of OX415249.1, from coordinate 3,242,210 downwards.
CGCGGTAGCTGCTGCGGCTAGTGGGGTACTTGCGTTCACTATTCTTCCGGCTCTACCGGCTGACGCTGCATCAGCCAAGAACTTGAGCGTTGGAGGCTTCCATTGAGAAAAATGTTAAAGTAGTCGTAAAGTTTGTACTCTTTTAATTTGTGTCATCTTTAAGGGCTTCTTTTTTTTGTTTGGTTCCCTACCTTTTTTTTTTCTCCTTAGGGTCACAACTTATGGCACACACTAAACATGTAGAGTGTAGTGTTGTGGAAAATTGGGGGTTTCCCCTTTACCCCCTTGGATAATTGTTGTGACATGACATGTATTGTGTAAGATTCTATGATCGGAATCGTATAATGTTACTTATTTGCCTTTATGCGACTGAGATTTCCTTTATACGCAAAAGCTTTACTACAATTTTGGAATCTATCTTTTGACAAAGAAAAATAAAAGCCATTATTGCCTTAAATTATAGAGAAAAGAGCTCCATGGTCACTGAATATGATGAGCAAGTGTAGTAATATACAAGATTCAAGTAATGTTTCAAATATTGTAGTTATTGCTGATTTGGCCTCAACCTTCTTGTCGATTTCTTCTAGCTTAATATTCAAGGAACTTACCTCCCATGATTTGAAGCATATACTCAAAAGTTTTATAACCGGACCATTTTACGCCTCAAGTTGTTGAGCTTATGGCTAAAAACAATAACGTTTTATTAGTTTATTTACTACGAATCTTCATCTTCTATTCATAATATTCAACATTTATATTTTTGACATAATTTATAAGTTTATGAAAATGTTTTCCATGTTGTAATCAAGACTATTATATAGATTGACTTTGCCCTTTCTTTTTTAGTAATGTATTTTATGGTTAACAACTCAGATTGTATAATCATCATTTACGTTCATAATATGTTGAATATGTCTAAAGGATTTATGCAGTTTGGACTTTGGAGAATGTAAAAGTAGTGATTTTTTGTGTTAACTGTGATAATTTGTATGGACATAAATATGTCTTTCAAAAACGAGTAGAAACTCTTCCTGTAATTCTTTTTTCTTTTTCTTCTAATTTAACATTTTAAAAATGAAAATCGTAATTCGTGGGACTTTCTTCTTTCATCTACTTTATGTAACACTTCTCCTTACGTTACTTTATTATATTGAATTTATTTACTGTATTTATATAACAGAATGAAGATAATATGAACTTCCTCGACGAAAGTGTATTGTCAAAGTCATCATTATTATTCGATACGATATGAAGATGAAGATATATGGTCACCCTAATCCATTGTAGCTTGTGTTGAAACCCGATAACATATAAAATGAACCAAGTGAAGTTATCTGATCTTCCGTTATAAATAATGGGCTCGGAGCATCCACTTGATTTTTTATTCGTTCTTTCAAAATAAATAAATTTTATCTATTCTATGAGAAACACACTAATTTACAAGGGCAAGGGATGGAGTATGTGTGGGCAATGGTTGTGGTTACTCATTCTTGAACTCAGTCCAACACATAAATAATTGGACCGGTTGGAGTTGTTTGGTTACAAATACCTAAAGTACTATTACATGTCGGAATTAGGAAGAAACCATGAGCGAATTCTAGTAGTTAATTAAAGTTCATTGACTTCATTCCCATGATGCATGAACACGAACACATGAATACACACGAATATACGCCTATGCGAATTCCTGAAACAAATTATTCAATCATTTAGCACATATATCAATCTGATTCGATTCTATACTTAAGCTAGTTTAGGTGCAATTCTCTTACACCAGAACTTTTACCGATAATGAGTATCGAGATCTATAAAGAGTACTTAATAAATTTGCCCCCATCGCTATGATTTATGAACACTAACCTTCAAGTAAATCTTAATTATCATTTCTTAACATAAAACTAATCTCAACGGGAGTAATCGAATTGACGTTATTCAATACAAAGGAACTAATTTCTAAAAATTGGCAGCAATAATGCAGTTCCTATGGACAAATTCCAAAATACATAATCTATAAGAAATAACTAGAGAATTGAAATTTGTGATATTTTTCTTTGCTAATCGGCCCTGCAACATTGTAGAAATTTACACGACTTTTCCTTAAGAACAACAATTTTTGGACAATTGATGCACTACAAGATTTCGGGGCTTTTCCCGACCGCAATCTCCCGACCGCCATTTGGTCGTGAGCATTCCCGACCGCGCAATAGTCGATACAAACATTCCCGACTGCAGCGTGGTTACGAAACGTTCCAGGACTATTCTCGACCGCGCTGTAGTCAGGAAAACATCTCCCGACTGCAGGGCGGTCGGGAGTGTATTGGGCCGGATATTATCAGCCCGAATTTTTGGCCCAACTGGGCCGCGCAGCTGGGCCTTAGGGTCCCGACCGCACGGCAGTCGGGAGGAAGACAGACGATTTAGTCGTCTTCCTCCCCCTTTCTCTCCATTTTCTTTTCTCTCACCAAAAAAACCCTAACCGACGCCTCACCGCTGATGCGCCGCCCCTCTCTCGACCGCAGTTCGGTCGACGCCTTCCTCTCTCCCTAATCTCGACCGCGTTCCAGTCGTCCTTTCCCTCTCTCCTCCTCCAGCGCCGCCTCTCCACCTCCACTCTCTCTCTCTCCGCCACCACCGCGCTCCGCCTCTCCACCTCCAATCTCTCTCTCTCTCCGCCACCACCGCGCACCGCCCCTCTATCTCTCTCCGCGTCTCCACCGCCCCTCTCCACCACCGCGCACCGCCCCTCTCCTCCGCCTCTCCACCGCCCCTCTCCACCACCGCGCACCGCCCCTCTCCACCGCCCCTCTCATCTGCAACCACCCCTGCCTGTCCACCGCCTGTCCACCGCCGCGCCGCCACCTTTCCCGCCTCTCCACCACCGCGTCACTTTCTCGATCCGGTAAAATTTAATTAATTAGTTATGTTTAAAAGTTAATTAATTATGTTTAAAATTTAATTACTTATGTTTAGAATTTAATTAATTATGTTTAAAATGTTTTTATATATACTTATGTTTAAAATTTAATTATTAATTAGATACCCGCGCCTTCTCCCGACCGAACGCCACTTTTCTACACCGAAATTTATTTGGCGACCCCGATCCGGTAAGTTTTCGACTAATCTTGTATTTTTTTATTTGTTTAATGTTAATTTGTTTATTGTTTAATGTTTAATTTATAATGTTTAATTTTTAATGTTTAATGTTTTATTTGTTTAATTTTTAATGTTTAATTGTTAGATATCGTTAAATTTTTTAGGATTTTAGTAGAAATTGTTTTAAGAATATTGTTAGACTTAATATTAGTGGATTTAATTAATATTAGGAAAATAATAGTGCTTTTAGGAAATATTAGTTCCTCTTTGCTTGTTTCTCCCTTTGACTAAGACCACTGCACTCTTCCATTTCAAACAATCTACACATAAACATTTACATTAGTCAGTTATTCTAAAAGTAATTCAGTATATCGTTATTAAGAATAATTAGAGAGCACTTACTCGACCCAATCGTCAAGCTCTGGACAATTTAGAAGCACATAGAGCTCTATTTGCTTCATTTCCTTGGTAGTCAAGGGCCTATCGTCAATTTTTCCTAGCGTACCGCCTCTCTTCCGAAATATTGAAAGCTCATTATCCCACTCCGTGCTCTCTAGTGTCTCGTTCCTGTTGAGTTTCTTAAATGTAGTCTTAGCCGAGACATCCAGATATTGAGCACACAAATTTGACAACTCCGAAAGTAGGTACTGGTTGGCTATACATCCTTCCACCCTCGCCTTGTTAAGTACAAAACCCTTCATGACGAACATTTGCCTATATCAATTAAATCAAAGAAAGATTAGAGAAAACAACAAATATTTTTAAATATAATAATTTTAAAAATATGAAATTGTACCTCTCGAACGGATACATCCATCTATAATGGACTGGACCCCCAACTCTAGCCTCGTACGCGAGGTGTATGGCTAAATGCTCCATGGAGTCAAAAAATGAAGGAGGGAATATCATTTCCATCTTGCACATAGTAACAATAAACGAGTCCTCCAAAATCTTCATATCCTGAGCCGACACCTCTGAGGAAACTTTGTTACCGTTACTAGCCGTTACATCTCCCGACCGCCCTGCGGTCGGGAAACTTTGTAGCCGCGGTCGGGAAAATAACTTACCGACCAAATTGCGGTCGGGAATGTTAGGGTATAGGGTTTAGGGTTTAGGGTTTAGGGTTTACCGCTATTCAGTAACGATTAGTATTCATATTTTCTCAATTATTATTTGATTAGTATTCATCTAGTGTTTTAAACATTGGTGAAATTTTATAAGTGCAATAAAAATATTATATTTTGTTATCCAAAGAATCATGAATCGATTGATCTTGTCATATATATTTACGTAACACTAATAATTCAGTAACGTAACTAATCATCATCTCATAATTTAGTTATATATATATGTGTATACCTCTAATTAACAAATGTGTTCAATAACACAAGTGGCTTATCTTTACTTATCACTAACGATTACAACAATTGTTGATTCATATATATAGGTAGATAGATATATAGATAGATAGATATATATAGATAGATAGATATACACACGACTAATTAATATATATAGATATATATACATAGATATACACGTAAAACTCAAAGTTACCCCGACATAATATTATTTAACAAATAATTATTAATTTTTTAACTCAAATAAACATTAAACTAGTATTATTATAGCTCAATAATAATTTTTAAAAAATAAAAAATTTATCATTCCCGACCGGCGTTCGGTCGGGAGTAATATTCATATGATTCTCGACCACCCTGCGGTCGGGAATAATATTCATCGGTGTGTTTCTGGGCAAAATAATTGTCCCGACCGCAGGCCGGTCGGAACCGTTAAAAGTTTTGGCGGGGCCGCCAAAAATTTAAATTTTTCAACAAAACAAAATCCAATCTCATCCGTTCATTAACCAAAACAATCCAACGACTCAAACCATGATCCGCGCCACTCACATCCCACCAATCAAAACCAATCCCACAAACCTTATAAATAAACCATAACCCATTGCCATCACTCCACACAATTTTTTCACCAAACACTTTTTCATTTATTTGTTGAAACACCTATCTTTCTTTTTCTCCAAACACTTTTTCTTTTATTTCTTCAAACACTTTTCTTTCTTTTTCTTCAAACACTTTTTTCTTTCTTTTCCTTCAAACACCTTTCTTTCTTTTTCTTCAAACACTTTTCTTTCCTTTCTTTCTTTTTCTTCATAGACTTTTATTTCATTTATTAAAACACTTTTATTTCATTTTCTTCAAACACTTTTATTTCATTTCTTCAAACACTTTTATTTCATTTTTCTTTCAAACACTTTTATTTCATTTTTCTTTCAAACACTTTTATTTCATTTTTCTTTCAAACAATTTTATTCTATTTTTCTTTGAAACAATATATATAATAAAGAAACATTAAATTATATTGAGCATATAGATTGGGCTACATATAAAATATAATATTCCGGTAATTTTTACCGGAATATTATTTTTTTTAATTCTATGAATATTACTCCCGACCGCACACCGGTCGGGAGAGTATGAATATTACTCACGACCGCACACCGGTCGAGAAAGTATGAATATTACTTCCGACCACAAAGTGGTCGGGAATCTTTGAATATTATTTTTGACCAATCGGCGGTCGAGATTTCTTGTAGTTCCCGACCACGTGTTGGCCGGGAAATGCAAATTATTTAAAATATATACGGGATGGTTTCTCGACCAAATTGCAGTCGGGAATATTACTCCCGACCGCCATGTGGTCGGACGCTGGCCCGTAGCCCGGTTTTGCAACCGGGCTACAACCCGACCAGATTCTGGTCGGGAATAATCTCCCGACCGCGTGGCAGACGGGTATTATCCCGACCAACCTGCGGTCGGGAATGGTTTCTCGACCAAATTGCGGTCGGGAATGTTATGACCAGGCTCCGGTCGATATTTTGTGGTCGGGAAAAGTATTGCCGACCGATTGCGGTCGGGAATGTATTTCCGACCAGACTTTATCCGACCGCAGCTTCGCGACCGCCCTGCGGTCGGGAATGGGCTTTTCCCGACCGCAGGAGGGCTTTTCCCGACCCGAGCTGCGGTCGGGAAAAGCCCCGTTTTCTTGTAGTGATGTTGAATAAAAGCAAGTTGAATTGGTAAACTGTCGTCCATTTTTTGGCAAATTGTTGTCTAATTAAAGCCAAACGACAATTGTTTGATGCTCTAAAGTCTCAAAATAAGCCAAATTCAATTTGGAAGACTGTGGTGTCTATTCCACATATCATTGTAACTTACACCACTTGTATAATGTTCTGGTTTATTGTCAAACTTTCATTCGTCGTTACAAATTTTTTGTTTAAATCTGTTGCCATTTAAATCAAGATTTTCAATAAGTTTAATTAAGAATTTCTCCTTGCAAAGTTTTCTCTAACTATGAACAACGTGCATTGCTCCACACAAAAACAAGACTTTGACTAAATGATCAAAAAAGGAGACAAGAATTTGACTAAATTATTTTTCTTACAATACATAATTAGTCAGTTTTGTTTTAACAAACTGCATAGAAGAATTAAATTAAGTGGTTGCATATTTTGTGTAAGCTTTAAAATGGTTTCAATTATTGAAATTAGAAAATTTTGATTTATTATATCTATGTTGCGAGTATAAATTTAACATAGGGATAAAAGCATCAAGCCCCTATAACCTATGGGGTGTTTTGCGCTTTGCCCCTAAACCTAATTTTATCCACACTTTGATCCCTAATCTATACGGTGTCTGTGCGATTTGCCTCCATTGAAGCAGTTCCGGTCTTTTTTGGCCGAAATATTCCTCCCTTTGAGGTGTTTTTTGCATTTTTTGTCACCAACTATCATTATACATCTAGTACAACACAAATGAGTCCGGTAGAGGGGAATATTTCAACCAAAAAATGGCTTGAAATGCACCAAAGGACAAATCCCTTGGTGCATTTTCGGTCTTTTGTGGTCGGAATATTCTCCCTTTGAGGTGTTTTTTTGCCTATTTTTTTGTCGCCAACTACCATTATACATCTAGTACAACATATATTAGTCGGGTAGAGGGGAATATTCCGACCAAAAATGACCGAAAATGGCCAGAAATGCACCAAGGGGGCAAATCGCACAGATACCCTATAGATTAGGTACCAAAGTGCTGATAAACTTAGATTAAGAGGCAAAGCGCAAAACACCCTATAGGTTAGGGAGCTTGATGCTTTTATCCCTTTAACATATTACTAACTCAAAAATATTTTGAGGTGAGTGAAAAGCTGATTACTAATATTAGCTACTTGAAAAGTATTACAATGAGTAACGTTAAAAAGTCACAATCTGCATGAAAACTTTATACTTCATTTATATTATGCACTTCGAAGATAAGGTTTTGATCCTTAAATTACCACAAGTCTTTGAAAGGAGCAACTCACTCGGAATGTGCTATATTTTAAAGCATACACCTTGGCCTTGCTATATGGCCTAGCCTTGAGTTTAGAGGGCTTTCCCCCTATTATGATTGTTATAAGACAAGCTTTATACTAAGTTTAATGTTATTCAACTAAATTGTGACAAATTCGCCAATTTGGATCTTAACATGCGGCCTTTGGTGTGCAACAAATTACTATTATTTCAATAAATATTCATTTAGACATGTATCCAGGGGCGAACAATTATGTCATGCACAAATAGTGCATGGACAACCTTAAGAAAACAAATTAAATGTCAGTAAACTGGAGTGTTTTAACGTGTCCAACAATCAACTCGAAGTCATCTTTTTTACTTGTTATAAATAGGCATTTGATTTCTATTCTTTTGCATCCATTTTCTTTTTCGGTCTTGTGTTGTTCAGTTGTTGTTCGACAGTTCAAAATACCTATAATTTGTAATTTGTTTGATATTTGTAGTACTACTATATTAAAATTGAGTTGTATTATGAGAAAAAATGGTCATAACTCCCTAAATACTCAGATAAGGTAATAATGTTTTAAAACAAAGAGTTGAACTCTTGTCTGACTTAAAATATATCTAATTTTCGAACAAAACATTAATTACATCTTGATCTAGTCCTGTTGCATGTTAACAAAGGTAACATATATATATATAACATCTATAAGTTTCAAGTGGATGCATTTGATCCCACTTGCTTCTGAATTGAACCAGCATATATATCACACCCAAACTACACATACAGTGCCCCTTCATCTCAGTGAACTTTCAACTAATAAAAAATTATCAAAAAGTAAAAACTAATAAAAAAGAATAAATAACATACGTGGTGCAAAATAATATTAGTATGAAATTATTGTAGAACAAACTAAAATATTTTGTTTTCTTTAATAGAATCAAATTGAGCATTTATGTATTACTTTTCTTCAACATGTCCTTGTTGCATCTTTTGATTCTTTTCCCATGACCACTTCACGAAATTTCTATTCTCCTCCACTTGACTATTAATTAATTACATCTATCCCATCAATTACTTTCACGTGATCCAATTGAGTCCATTAGATTCCCTTGTGGAAAATTTCCGGCATAAGACAAGAAAATTACAAATCATTTGACTATCTTTATTGTCCGTGTTTTAATAGACTTGGTCCCGTATTTTCGACTGGTCGTTGAGTCCAAACCCTTTTTTTATTATTATTTAAAAAAACTATTGAATACATAACATATATATATATATATATATACATATTCCTTTATGGAAAATTTTCGCCATATATAAGACAAGAAAAATAAAGATAATTTGACTATGTATATTGTCCGTGTTTGCTACACTTTCGTCCCGTATTTTTCTACTGGTAGTTGAATCCAAAAACTTTTACTTTAAGTAACGATTGAATATACATATGTATGTAGACAAATAATTTTGTCTCCTCCAATTAAATGATGACAAGTGTAATAATTATTAAAAAATAAATAAATTATTTTTATTTTTAATTTGGAATTTTACTAAATTAAATTTCAATAGAATAGATAAATTAATTAATTTTCTAATATATATTTTGTTGGCAAATTAAATAAAGCCATGTGAAATATATGGAGTATTTCAATCAATTATATTAAGGCATGTGGAAAATGATATTGTTCTTTGACCAATCAGACAAGGTCATGTGGATTTCACGATGTAATCACATTATTACACGTGAAAAAATATGATGTGTTCTAGCCTAGGATGCACGGATACTCAAAAAAGTGCTCGATCAGCTCCGGATATGTATCGAACACGGATACGCGTCGAATACGCACGAGATACGTAGCTGATACGCCAGCTGGAGTATCCTGAATTAAAATTAATTAAAAAATATGGATACGAGTATCGAATACTTTACGTATCGGGGCCAATTTATAATTTTCTCAAATATATAGTTGTCTAACGTAATAAACTTACAATTAAAATACTAAATTACAATTTCCATCTAAATATACTTGGGAAGCCGTGTTACCTTCATCATTTTGACCAAAAAAAAAATGAAAAAAGAATGAGGGGTGCGAAATTTGCGAATGGGTGGTCTACATGTCTAATTCATCTTTAAACTCTTTAACGTTTATTGTTGACCATGTTTAATGTATTTAACATTTAACCGTTAATATTTTGAATTTTTGAGCTTATATGAATTGCCTATGGCTATTAGGAATCTTTTATATGTGTTTATATTTTTTTATTGGGTTTAAATTAATTTTGTAAGTGATTACATATGATATAATATATCATTTGACTTTTTTTAGTTATATATTTATATAATTATTATTTATTAATATTAAATATTCGAAGTATCCTACACGTATTCGTATCCGTGCAACCTTGGTTCTAGCCAATCAAAAGATTTCTTAATGAGCAAGCTAGATTGGTGAGGCAATATCGTTCGGGCCTGGATAATCGAGGTTTTTGGGGATATTGTTACTCAAGTGTTTTTGTTCGGAACGCCAATCTCGAGTTTGAGGAAAGGAGGCACAATATTTTTATTAAGGACTTTGAGTAAAGTACAAGGGGGTCGTGTGAAAGACACGAGTGAGAGATAGAAGAAGGAGATAACTTCTAAGTACAAATAACAGTTTAATTGTGGATAGTGTTTTTTATATTGCTATTGCTGATATATTTTCGTGTGGGGTGAGTTTTTTGCTTCAACTTCAGCTTGGAGCTGCTTGTTGAAAATGAGGGACTATTTATAGTGTAAGCCCCAAGGGTATTTGACCAATGGGGGTCCGGTCTTGCCGTCTTTGCTGGTGTCCAATGGTGGGAAGGTCTTCTGCACTAATGGCGTCGTCTGCCCGGGGTGGCCAATGGTGGATGATCTGTCTGAGCGAGCAATGATGATTTCTGCTCCAATGGTCTTCGATGGCAGTATTAGCCAATGCATGTGATTCGGTCTGCGCCAAGGGATGGCATGCACCAGTAGTGTTTGTTGCTTTCTGCCCCAATGAATGAGTGGGTGTGGTCTTTTCTCATTATTAGGGTGGTTGGGACGTTGGGAGAGTCAATGATGAGTAATGTGTCTTCCGAGTTCTGTCGGAGGTCGTGGCTGGATCGGTATGTGGATCGTTCGTCTTTGAATGAGACCTCAAGGGGTCGTTCTTCTGAATGTGAGTTGCTTCCTTGGGATTATGATGGGTCTTTGACTTTGCCTTGCCTTCATTCGTGTCCTTAATGTTTATTATGTACTCATGTTTCCTCAATCTTGGCTAAGTGTTAGTGATAGCTCATCGGGCGTTTCGAGAGGTAGGATGCCCTGAGGAGTGATATTCACTCGGGCTGGGGGGTCTCTAATCGTCTGTCGTGGGTACCCGGATTTTAGATAGGCGTTGAGTTGTTGAGGAAAATGTATTCGAGCGTTTGGGGTCTCACCTCTTCCCTTTAAGAGGCGTTGGTCGAGTCTGGGGGTACCTTTTTCTGAGTGTTTAGACCGAGTACCCTTGGTGGGTGTTTTCCTAGGTCGTGACTTGGGGATACCTTCTCTAGAGTCCGGACCGTCGACTTCTATCCGGGCAGAGGTGGCCGTGGCTTTTACGTATTTTCCCACAAGACAGTGGATAAATTTTGTAGGGTACCATTTTTTCCGCCCTTCTCCGAGGGTGGGGTAGATTATGCATCATCAAGAGTCCCCCAGTTCCGAGTGTATTTTGTAGAAATCATTTAGAACTCATTAAATGAGTCTATGCATTGTCGAGCTTTTTCTGATTTTGTGGTTCTGCATGTTCCACGTGGCGCTGAGTTGGCCACTCGTCAAGGGCGTCGTCTGCTCCACCTATAAATGGAGGGGACTCGTAGTGATTTATCTTCATTCACCCGAGGCTTTCTGTTTTCCTTCTCTTTTCTCTCTCTTCTTCACTTTGAAATCCTTTCTTGGAAAACTAATGGCTTCAGCGAGCAGTTTCGACAGAGAGGCGTCCGGTATGGTGAGACGACGGATGTCGTTTGACGTGGTTGTGGGAGGTGCGGCGATGTCGCCTTCTGCTGAGGAGGTGTCGCGACGTCGTCGCGTTGTTTCTAGTTTGGTGGAAACTTCCACCAAAAAAGGCTACCACCTAGGTTTTCGGCTGCCTGGATGTGATTAGAGCCGAATTCTCCAAGTACGGGGCCAGTATTGATGGTCTAGAGCTCCTGGTGCCTCAGGGTCACGAGAAGACCACTTCTTCTCACTCTGACTTCTATACCGCCTATTTGGTGCAGATCAAGGCCGGGCCGAGATCCTTCCTCCTTGCTTTCTATCGGGAGGTCTTCAAGGCCTGCATGCTCTGTCCGAGTCAACTTTCTCCTAATGGATGGTCGGCTCTGGTGGCGTTTGCTTTTATCTGTGCGGCCTACTCACACCCCTGCATGGTGTACAGGTTTTTTGGGGCCTTTGATTTGGCGAGTTCGTCGTCTGACAAGCTCTTTTACACTTTCACTATGCGGAAGTCGACAAAAAGGATTCTTCACGACCTCCCGGGTTCCCACAGGCCACAACAGTTGGAATGAGAAATTTTTCTTCGTCTGGCCTAGCACTGAGGGTCTTTTGGATGACGTTCTGATGGAGTGGAACCTAGACCCCAGAATTCCAGCAAGCCTAGACCATGCAAGGGCCAAAGAGGAGTTGACGGGTGAGGGGTTTTTGATCAAGGCTTTAGCTGGAACAAAATGTCCCATGTCAGCGTGTTTTCGGCCCTTTTCAAGAAGTTCGGCCTGAATAACATACTGGCTACGGAGCCCGTTACGGGGAACGATCGTTTCGAGATTAGTAAGTATTTTTGGGCTTTTCTTAGTAGTTATTTCTTCATCAGGTTTTTCTTCCTTGCTGAGTCGGAGTTTTGATTTCGCATGGGCTATCATGGAGACATTGAAATGCGCCGCTCCACCTCCTCGTGCTTCTAAGAAGAAGAAGAAGAAGGCCATTGCTTCAAAGCCTCGGAGGGTAGGGGGTCAGCCACTTCAGCTGCGTCGGTGAATGAGCCATCTGTTAAAAAGAGCCCTTTGGCTGAGGCCCCATCCTATTCGAGTCAATCCAGTGAAAATGAGGGAGGCTTAGTTGGAAGAAAGAGGCACCGAGAGCACGCCGAGGTTTCTTCTAAAAATAAGGTGATCTTGCTTCAGGATTCTGAGGACGAGGGTCCTATTCTAGCGCAGGTAGGAGGGAGTCCCACCACTTCTCACCTTTCCCCCGCCGCACAAGCGGGGTCGAACGTGGGTGAAGACGGGTTCGCGTCGCACTACCAAACGACAATGCTGGCTAACATTGGTGGCACCCCACCGAGTGAGCCTTCTACTCCACAGGCCCCAATTACGGGAACATAGTCGATGGCTGAGAGGTCTTCTTCACCCCTTCCCAAGCGTTAAGGAGGTGGACTTTCGGATTTCTAGGTCGCCCCTGCTCGAGGAGTTGGGACTTGGGGTCAGGTCACCCTTTCTCCGATGCAATCGCTTTTGAAGAGCGTCGCGAGCCTAGGAGCTCAAACTCTGGGTCTTTCTAACGAGTTAGCCCTTCTTGGCTCTTCTCCGACTCCTTTCCTACTGGATGCTCAGAAGCTGGGTTTGGTGACGCAATTGTGTGCAACCTTGGTAGTGATGTTATAAGGAGCTTGTTTATTTTTCTTTTTCGAGTCTTTTGGCTGCCACTTATTTCTTTTGACAGACCCCCATAGGAATGAGAGGTTTGTCTCAGTTTTACCAGGAGGCAGCCCAAGAGAGGGATGCTCTGAAGGGATCAGAGCAGCAGTTGAGGGATGGTCTGGGTGCTTCTGAGAAGGCGAGGGAAGTCCTCATCAGGAGGGAAGCTGAGCTGGCCGGGAAGCTCGAGACCTCGGAGAAGCTGGTGAAGTCACTTCGGGAGGTTATGGAGAAGACCATAATGGAGTAGGACGAGCGACTGACTGCTCGCGAGAGGGAGGTAAGGGAACGGCTCGCCCCCTGCTTCGAAGGTCACCTTCTATGGGGTTTTCGGGCCTGTTGATAGCTTAGTTCCGCAAAGGGTGTCTTCCGCCCTGATGTCACTCTTCAGAAGTTGTCCACGACCCTGATGATTCGCCCCGAGAAACCAGAGGATACTCTAAACCTTCTCCCTGGTCGTGGCCTGGGGGCGCAAATTGGGCCCGAGTCACATCCCTTAGGCGTAGATAGCCGTAGAGACCCTTGTGGTCGTGTTGGCTTTAGTTTATTTAGTTCCTTCTTTCGTTTTTCTTTTTTCGGGGTTGTACCAGGTCGTCCCCCTGGAGTTTTTTGACTATGAATGGAATTTTCGAAGTTTCCACATCTTTTACGTACATTCTGCCATCATGCTTCTTGTTGCTAGCTTTCTGAGTATATTTTTCTTTTCTTTTTATGGGAAGGACCCTTACCATTCTTATCCAACTTCTATGATCACCACAACCATGGAGTTCTTGATATTGTTACTAGTAATCATGATCGTCGTAGTCCGTGGCTGCTATGGCCCTGTTAGTGCGAATTATCCGAGGGTAACCTGTTTTTAGGAGAGGTCGATTGAGCTTTCCCCTAATGGATCTCGGGGTATCGCGAGAGGTGCCAGGTGTTACTTCCGACGGTTGATCCATACTTAGGAAATTTTCAAGTTTCCATATGTGATCGTTGTTGGTGTCTACTTGTGGGAGTGGTCGAGAGAGTGATTGAAGGGGTAGTCGTGAATTTGAATTAGCCTGCCTTTTCGTTTTCCCAACCGTCAATTTTGGGAAGAGGTGCCCATTTAATGCGAGAACACGTGGGGAGTTGTTGTGTCGGTCTAGCTCCCCTATGGTGACGTCTAACAGGCTAGAGCCATAGTAATTTGGGAAATGTGGCGGTTCACATGGGTTGTGAGTGGGAAACCGAAAGGTCCCACCATTTAAATAGTAGGCTGGGAAGTGAAACGACTCGGGATTCGAACCATCTCTTCTTGCCTATAAAAATGTGGCCACTTTTCCATTCCTCTTCATCACTTCCAAGCAAAACGCCTCTTCTGCAAAAAAACACTTCTCCATTTTGTCTTTTTTGGCGACAATGGTTTCTCAGGCCACCACTATTTTTTCCAGCAATGAGGATTTGCATGACTCTCCTATTTCTCATCTTCCCACACAGCGGGGTAGCGCTTTTGCTTCCCGCCGGAGTCGGTGGAAAAGAGATGTGCGTTCCTCCCCCGTTCGTTCTGATTCAAGAAGGTGAGCAAGGGGTGGTGACGCTGTAGTTCCACAAATGACGGTGGCAGATTGTGTCTTTGCTGCCTTCGATCGTCAGGCTCCTTACCAGAATGCGACTGAAGGTGCCGTATTCCAGAGCAAGCATCTGGACCCAAAGTGCATGACCAGTAGGCTTCGGGTAGGATCCACAGCATCGGTGATGAACATGGTGGACATTGGTTCCCTGCTAGCGGATTTTAACATTCCCCTCGACCAGTTCTATATCATCATCCCCTCGGAGACGCAGAGAGCCTTTGACCCTCTCGAGGGTTATATGACGGTGTATGCGGAGCAATTGCGTTATGGACTCCGCTACTTCTTTCATCCAGCGGTGAGGGAGCTTTTTGTGTTCTGGCAATTGTGCCCGAGCCAATTGATTTCGACCTCTTACCACCAATTGGTGAGATTTATACTTTGTTGCCATCTACTGAACCTCCCATGCACACCCCCCCCCCCCCGACCATGGCAGGGGCGTTCATACTGAGGGCTACCGAAAATGGTTTGCCCTTCTTTTCCCTATCGGTGCGGTATAGAAAACGGGTATAGCAATGGGGACTGGCGTCGGAGATATTTTTTCATGTATCCCCTAGGAGAGTCGTCGACCCTTTGGGAAGGTGTGCCACGAGTTTGGGGGTTAGGTTATGTTTACCCATCCCCGTTATTTGCTACATAGGTTGCTTCCTATTTGGAGGATAGAGGCCTCTTCGACGGCCTCTACGACGTGTCGTCGATGCTGAACAGTCTCATGGTCTTACTTCTGGTCGGTCTGCAAGTCGGGCTGGTGGATGAGCGTCTCAACCCACTGTCACTTCGACAACACTCGGAGTTTCATAAGTGCCTTTAAGGTTTTTTTTTTATAAAATTTTCGAATGTTCCTCGAAACCTCTTATCCGAGTATATACAGTATACTCCTTTCTTTCTTTCTTTTTTACTGACCATTCATGGTGTTGGTCTGTAGGTGCAGAGATGGACTCCTATGTTCGTCGTCCCTTCAGAGGTGATGAGTTAGCTCTATCCGACGGAGGCTTTGACTTGTGTGTTTCGGAGGAACGTGGGTTGTCTGCTACCTCGGAGTTTGCTGGGCCCTCGGGTTCCTTAGACAGCAAGTATTGTCCTGAGGCCCCTGGGAGTCCATCTGTTGTTGATGCGAATGTCGTGATGGCAGAGGCTGAAGAGGGGGATAGCTCTAAAGGTGTGCCCAACCTATGGACCCTGTGATGGCTAAACATTTTGCCTATCACTTTATGCCTCCCTTTGGTATGAAGCTTGATTTTGGGCCTTTGCCGGTATCTTCCTTTAACCTGACAGATAAGGCACATGTTGTTGGGAGCCCCTCGAAGAAGTGGAATGGCGGTCGAGACGTAGGCGCGTCATCCTCAAAGAAGGATAATGGAGAGGAGGTGATTGACCCCTTTTCGATCGTGAAAGACTGTCGCCCCGAATCTCCCCTGAAGAGGGGCAAGTTTAAGCTAATCCCGGAGGAGGACGAGTTTCTTCGTACTTCTGTGGTGCCTTCAATTTTCATTGAGGGATATAAGGACCCTGCCCACTACACGTCATGTGTTAGTGGATCGTGAACCCTGGGGATCGTGAGATCTTTGGGGGCTATTCTGATACCGCTCTATGGGAACGCTTCCGCCAGAGCGACTGTGAGGTAATGCCCCTATTCTCGATGCGTATACTGGTATATATTCGTCGTAGGTCTCGTGACCGTTCTTTTCATATTGCAGCTTACTATGCTTGAGGATGCGCTAGGCACATACAGGGCCAGCCCGACTCTCCTGAAGGCTACGACGGAAGAGCGTGATGCTCTTCGTGCCTACCTTAGGCATGCTTACGATAAGACTGCTCGACTAGAGGCGGCTCTAAAGGAGGCTCGTGGGCGTCTGATGGATTTGAGAGCGTCCTCAGATCGGGACTTGGGGGACTTGAATAGTTTCCTAAAGGAGGTTGTAGCTAAATCCGATGCTAAGGCTGAAAGGTGGGAGCAAAGGGCGAGAGAGGCCATCCGAACCGCAGAGGAAGACAACCCGCTCCGAGAGGAATGGGATCGATTAGCCTGCCAATTCGAGGATGTCAGGAGAGAGCTTCAAGTGGGTGTCGGCAGTGTCCGCCTTGACTTGGTCAGGCCGCCCCAAAACCATATACTGGCATCCGAGATGAGGGACCTCGTCAGAGTCGGATACGGGATGGCAATTTCCTTCTTTGTTTCTCTTTCTTGAGTCCCCTAGGGCTGGTACTTCCGAGGCTGGAGTTTTTCTTTGCCTCCTCTGGTGCTACTTTGTTGGACCCTCGTGGGGCCCCTTCTGGCATTTTGATGATGCCTGACCCGACCGAGCTGTCTACCAAAGAGCAACGGGTTTGGATCAAGGTCAAAAAGCGCCCTACAAAGGAGTAGTTTTTAGCTGGGCGTTGCCCTTGTTTCTTTTTTTTTATGCCTCTTTGTATGGGCGTAATTTTGCCGCTTAATAAGGGCATGTTTTGTTATTTTCCGCTTTATATGGGAAAATCTCCTCAATTTTCTTTTTTTTTTGTGTTGGTTGTGTTAGACCTATTGATGGAAGATTACCTTTTGGCTCTTGTTGTAATGAGTCGTGAGACTGTAATTTTTATCAAACGTAGTTATTTTATTGTCGAGGGTATGTTTGCTCTTATGCGGGTATAACCGCTAAGCCAAAATACAAACATACTAACTGCGCAAACAAAATTGAGTCGCCGTAAGGGGTCGACTACATAACGCTTTTAAAGGTAATACTTCTGTAGATTAAGGTTATTCCAAGCTCGTGTGAGCTCTTTGCCTTTCACATCCTTAAGTAGATAGGTGTTAGGCCCGAGGTTCTTAGATATCTGATAGGGGCCTTCCCACTTTAAGTCCAACTTTTCGACGTTCTTGGAGGCCTATTCACTTTGAGTACGAGATCTTCGACTTAGAACGAGCGGGGTTGGACCTTGGTGTTGTAGTATTTGGCCATGCAGGCTTTGTAAAATTTTGCATGGGTGCGAGCTCTAATTCACCTTTCTTCTAGGAGGTTTAGGGCTAGGGAGAGGTTGGCATTATTCGGTGCCTCCTCGTACTCCTAGACCCGCAAACTTTGCTTCACTACCTCGGAGGGGACTATCGACTCGGTACCATAAATGAGGTTTTAGGGGGTCTCACCTGTTGTTGTCCGGAGGGGTAGTATGATAGGCCCATAGCACTTCGGGGACTTCTTTGACCCACTTCGACTGGTATTGATCGAGACGGGCCTTTAACATTTTTAGGAGGGTTTTATTGGTTACCTCTATTTGGCCGTTTCCCTGGGGGTATCCAACTCCTGAAAAATGGTGCATGATTCCCCATTTGTCACACCATTTTTCGACGAGATCGTTGCGGAACTACAAGCCGTTGTCACTCACCAGTTGTTGTGGGACTCCGAACTGAGTCAAGATATTTCTCCAGGGGAAGTTTATCATGACTTGGCTAGTGATCTTAGAGAAGGGTTCCGCTTCGACCCACTTGGTGAAGTAATCAACTGCTACTAACAAGAACTTATTTTGTCCTCTGTCGAGGATCATTACTCCCATGATGTCTATTCCCCCATCGAGCAAATGGACAAGGAACGTTATCCGGCTCCCAAGGGGCGGCTAGCTGATGCCTCATGGGGGCGTGTAGTTGGCATTTTCAACACTTACGTGCGTAGTCTTGGCAGTCTACTGCCATAGTCGGCAAGTAGTATCCTTGACGGATAATCTTGGCTGCTACGCTTCTTCCGCCCGAGTGGTTGCCACAACATCCATCGTGAATTTCTTTTAGGATCAACTGTGCATCCTGCTTGTTGACACATGGGGATGTCGGGTAAGACAATGACCTTTGGAATAGAACCTCGTTTTGTATGTAGTATCGGGCGATGCACCGGTATATGGTGTGTTTCTTGGCTCGGTCGTGAGCAAATTTTCTGGGATTCTTAATGAAGTCGATGATCTCTACCATCTAATCTTCCTCGATGGGGGCTACCACATGGATTTCTTCCTCCTGGCCTTGAAGAAAGTTATCCTCTGACTGTTGATGATTTGGGCCGAGAAGAAAGTTATACACTGACTGTTGATGGTTTGGGCCTAGCTGGCGAGCTTTGATAGGGCATCGGCATCTTGATTTTCTGATCTTGGGATCTGCTTGATTGAGTATTCTTGAAACATGGTCGTTCCTGCCATGACCGCTTCCAAACACTTATTCGTGTTTTATTCGCGAGCCTCATTGGTCCCGTGGATCTATTGGACCACGAGCTGAGAGTCAGTATGGACCAATATTCTGCGTATTTTTCCTTGCTAGCTAGGCGCATTCCTAGTAGGAGGGCTTCATATTCAGCCTCGTTGTTGGAAATGGTGTACTTCAGACGTACAGCGAATTCTAGGACGGTTTCTAGCTCGTCTAGATCTTTTTTCCTGAAGATTATGCCTACTCCCCGGTGGGAATTGGTGGATGACCCATCAATGTAGAGGTGCCACAGGGGTTCCGGCTCGTCCTCCTCAAGTTTTTCATACATTTCTGTAATGAAGTCAACTAGCACCTGGGCCTTGATAGCTGGTCGGGGGAGTAGGTAATGTTAAACTCCCCCGTGCTCGATGGTCCACTTGATCATTCGTCCCGATACCTCGAGGTTGTTGAGGATAGTCCGGAGAGGGTGTTCTGTAAGGACAGTGATTGGATGGGCCACGAAGTAACCTCGTAGCTTTCGGGATGCAAAAACGAGGGCTAGTCCGATCTTTTCTATGCGGGAATATCGGGTATCGGCATCAATGAGGGTTTTGCTAACATAGTACACGGGCAGATACTCCCTCCCTTCGGCTCGAACCAGGATTGTGCTGACTGGTTCTTTTCCCGCGGCTATGTATAGGAAAAGCATCTCTTTGGGGATGGGTTTCACTAGTAGGGCGGACGAACCAAGTAATCTTTTAGTGCTTTGAAGGCTTCTTCACATTGGTCGGTCCACCTAAAGTCCTTTATATTCCTGATAATCTTAAAGAAGGGAAGACCTTTTTCAGATGAGCGAGAGATGAACCTGCTTAGTGAGGCCATCCTGCCCGTTAGTTTTTGGACATCTCGTACGGTCTTCGGTGACTCCATATTGAGTATGGCCTCCGCTTTTTCTGGGTTGACCTCAATCCCCTTCTAGGTAACCATATACCCTGGAAACTTTCCCCCTCAGATGCCAAAAGATCACTTCCGAGGGTTAATCTTCATTCCAAATTTTTCCATGATCCCAAAGGCCTGAGCGACTCACGAGCGTGATCCCTATCTAGGGTGGACAGGAGGGCATGGCATGTTGTGGAGTCAACTAGCATGTCGATGTTGGGTATAGGATTACAGTCCTTTGGGCAGGCATTGTTAAGGTCAGTGAAGTCCACGCACATGAGTTATAGACCTCTTGTCTTTGGGACTAGGACTACATTGGCCAACCACTCTGGGTATCTGACTTCCCGCATATGGTGGAGGTCTATTAAGCGTTGGACCTCGGCTCGAATTACTTTGTTTCATTCTGGTCCCATGTTTCTCTTTTGATGTTGGATTGACTTGGCCGTGGGGTACACGTTGAGTTCATGTACACATATTTCTTGGCTAATTCGCCCAGGGTGGTCGTCCTTCTAGGCGAAGAGGTGATGGAATAACCTGAGGGTGGTGGTAATTGCTTTTTCTATGTCTTCCCCAATTTGGGTACCGATTTTTACTACTTTGTCCTCAACACCTTCCACTAGTTCTATCATCTTGAGTTCCTCGGGGGGCTGGACTTGGATCTCCTCTGAGCGAGCCCTCTTATTGGGGGGTTGTGCTTCAAGACGGTCAGGCTCAATCGGCAAAGCGTTCATGTGGCACTCTTGCCCTAGGGTCTGATCCCCCTTGAGTACTCCTACCCCGGATGGGGTCAGAAATTTTACCTTCACATGGAGGGAGGACGGAACCGCTTAATGTCCAGAGGGTGGGTTCTCCACAGATGGTGTTGTACGTTTGTAAGGGAACGTCCACTACCCAGAACTTTGTAGGATCGATACGGCGTGTTGGACCCTCTCCTCATGACATGGGCAGAATTATGATTCCCACTGTTTGGCATTGTTCTCTAGAGAATCCCACGAGGGGTACCTCGATTATCTCCATCCGATCATGTGAAATGCCCAGAGCCAGAAATGTAGGTAGGAAAAGGACACTGCTGAACTTCCCATGTCTACTAGTACTCTTCTGACCTCAATTCCCAGTATGGTAGCTGTGACCACCAGGGGATCTTCGTGGGGGTACACAATACCCAGGAGATCCTCTGGTCTGAAGGAGATGACAGGTTGGTTAGCTACCTTGGCGGTGAAGACCTCCAACTTGTTATTAGCGTTTTGAGCTTTTTGAATGTAGTTTCGCGTTGTTCGAGGGTCACGGATAGTACTCCTCCCTCGATCATGTTTACGGTGCAACCCGTAGGGGCGTTATCACGATACACTCGCGGAGGCAGAGGCAGCTGCTCATGCTCTACAGATTCTGATTCATCGTCTTCCTCGGATGTCTGCGACCTCTATTTCTTCTTCTTGGGTACCTCCATGCGTCCTCTCGTTTTTATCGAATTGCGTTCGTCAGGCACCATGTATTTCTCCAAGTACCCCAATTTCAGGAGTCTGGCAATTTCCTGTTGGAGGTGGACGTAGTTGTTTGTCAAATGCACGTACGTTCGGTGGTACATGCAAAATTTTCCTGTCTGCTTAAGCCTCAAGGCGTCTTCCATAGCCCGAAGCCATTTGAAGTAGCGTTCTTCCCCACAATGGTCATAACTTGCATGGGGATATTGTCATGCTAGGCAAGGGTACCACGTCCAGCTCTTTTTTAGCTATTTCCCTCTTGCCTCCTTCCTTATTGTCTCTTTTTTTCTTTCCCCTTGGAGGGGGCTTGGGCCCTCGAGGCCTCAGCGACATCCAAGGTCTTGCGTGTTTCCTCCATTTCTATGAAGGATTCTGACTTTTTCAACAAGTCCTCCATATTGATGGCTCAATTCCTCATAAGGTAGTTGGCAAAGTCCCCCAAAAGTAACCCTCAGACAATGATGTCAGAGAGCATTCCTGGGTCGAATCGGGCCACTTCCCCTACATCTTGAGAGAATCGGTGCATGTATTCTCGAAGGGGCTCAGCCGTGTTCTGGAGGATGTTGAACAGATGGTCGCAAGTCTTTGGGAAGACCCTATTGGTGGTGAACTGTCTAACAAACATCTGGGTTAGCTGTGTGAAGCTGTGGACGGTTCACTAGGGTAGGTGGGACAACCAAGATTGGGCTCTTTTGGTAAGGGTCGTGTGGAAGATTTGGCACATGGCGTAGTCCGTAGCCAACGACAGGTCCATGCATGCTAAGTACTGGTTAATTTGGTCTTGGAGATTGCGATCAGTACTTTCTCCAGCATAACTCGGAAGCCTAGCGGGCTTCATGGTTAGGAGGATCTGAGGTTCGGCGATGTGAGGTGTGAACGGCGATCCTCGGTAGGGTACTTCTTTGCCAGGGTTGAGATTGCGGCGAAGTTCTCGTAACTCTCTCTACATATGTTCCATCATGTTATGTAGCGGAGCGTCCGGGGTTTGTGAGCGCAGGCGTCTCCCAACAGGTTATGGATAATACGTCTTGTGAAGGTCGAGCGTATCCCAGACTGCCCCTTGAGGACAAGGTGGCCTGGGAGGCTCTCCTCCTCTTGGTGCACCGATCGAACTTATAGTATTCGGCTAGGGCGGTCTCCTTCTGCGCCGAGGAGGGGATGCACTGGTGTTGCCTTGTGATAATCCTTCTGATCGTGCTCTTGGAGGTGAGGCGGATCGGTGGCGCGGAGGGCTTATCCGCTCCTCAGAGCGCTCTTTGTTATGACCCCGATCGTTTTCGGAGGCCTTGGCACCATTTCTATTGAACCGAGTGAACATGTTATGGTACATGTCCATGGGTACTTGTAGGTAGCGCATGGTGGGTCCTGGTGCCGGGGGTACATATTGGTGAGCCGGCGGTACGGGAGCTTCGGCAGCAGGTGGTGTCGGGGCTTCAAGGGGAGGCACAGGACCATCTAGCTGTGAAACCTCTTCATGAGGGGGCGGAAGGCTCCGCTCCCTCTCTGTTTCATTGTCATGATTTTCTATAGATTCGACCTCCGTATTGGATCATGAGGATTGTGAGGATGCTCGCACTTGTACTCTTCTAGCTCTTTTTTTGGCCATGCAACTTTCTTCAAACTTTTCTGAGAGAACTTAAGGCGTTCCCACAGACAGCGTCATTTGGTGAGGCAATATCGTCCGAGTCTGGATAGTCGAGGGTTTTGGGGATATTGTTACTCAAGTGTTTTTGTTTGGAACGCCTATTTTGAGTTTGAGGAAAGGAGGCACAATATTTTTATTAAGGACTTTGAGTAAAGTACAAGGGGGTCGTGTGAAAGACACGAGTGAGAGTTAGAAAAAGACGATAAATTCTAAGTACAAATAACCGTTAAATTGTAGAGAGTGTTTTTATATTGCTATTGGTGATATATTATCGTGTAGAGTGAGTTTTTTGCTTCAACTTCAGCTTGGATTTGCTTGTTGAAAATGACGGACTATTTATATTGTAAGTCTCAGGGGTCTTTGGCCAATGGGGGGCCGGTCTTGCTGTCTTTGCTGATGTCCAATGGTAGGAAGGTCTTCTGCACCAATGGGGTCGTCTGTCGGGGGTGGCCAATGGCGGATGATCCGTTTGAGCGAGCAATGATGATTCTTGCTCCAATGGTCTTCGGTGGTAGTATTGGCCAATGCATGTGATTTGGTTTGCGCCTATGAATGGCCTGCACTAGTAGTGTTAGTTGCTTTCTCCAAAGAATGAGTCGGTCCTATGGGGTGTGGTCTTTCCTCATTATTAGAGTGGTTGGGACGTTTGGAGAGTCAATGATGAGTAGTGTGTCTTCTGAGTTTAGTCGGAGGTTGTGGCTAGATCGGTATATGGATCATTTTTCTTTGAATGAGACCTCGGGGGGTCGTTCTTCTGAATGTGATTTGCTTCTTGAGGATTATGATGGGTCTTTGACTTTGCCTTGCATTCACACGTGTCCTTAATGTTTATTATGTGCTCATGTTTCCTCAATCTTGGCTAAGTGTTGGTGATAGCTCCTCGGGCATTTCGAGAGGTATTGGATGCCCTGAGGAGTGATATTCTCTCGGACTAGAGGGGGTCTCTAGTCGTCTGTCGTGGGTACCCAAATTTTAGATAGGCGTTTGGTCGTTCAAGGAAACGTATTCGAGCATTTGGGATCTCACCTCATCTCTTTAAGAGGTGTTGGTCGGGTCTGTGGGTACCTTTCTCCGAGTGTTTAGACCGAGTACCCTTGGTGGGAGTTTTCCTGGTCATGACTCGGGGATATCTTCTCCAGAGTCCGGATCGTCGGCTTCTATCCGGGCGGAGGTGGCCATGGCTTTTATGTATTTTCCCACAAGACAGTGGATAAATTTTGTAGGGTACCTTTTTTCCGCCACTCTCCGAGGGTGGGGCAGATTATGCGTCATCATAGATTTAATCCATGTTTATCTTAAAGTGAAAAACGACAATGGACAAGCAAGGAGGCTCTAGGTTCTACAACTATAAATAAAGGCCCTCATTTGGATAAAAAACATACCAAAATATTCACAAGTCTGAAGGAGGAAAAGCTATCAAGTCCACCGATCTTCAAGGTGTTCTTCGAAATATTCAAGACGTTCTTCCATAAAAAAAAACCTTCGTTTGATCTAACGTCAAACTTCAAGTTCATAAAATAATTACTTTTGAAGATTTTACTTCTACTGAGAAAGATTGAGCTCCTAGAAATTCAACAAATCCAAAACCAAGTTCATACCGTTTTTGAACAATCTTCAAATCGAAAATGCTTTTTGAAGATTCAAGTCCCTTCTAAGAAGATCAAAGTCCATATATCCGAAGAACTGAAGACGAAGATCATATAGTTCTTCGTCGATCTCCAAACCAAATCACATTTTGATTCGAGATCAAGCCGTGAAGTCCTCAAGTTTATGTTTTTTGAAGATCAAGATTCCTCTAAAGAATATTGACATTCAACAAGTTCAAGAAGTCAAGACGAAGATCAAATTGTTCATAGCGAATATCAAGTCAAGTCGATTATTAATTCAAGATCTAGCTCAAAAGCCCTTGGATTAGTGCTCAACTCAAATACACGTGGAAGAGATCAAAATCAAATCCACTTTCAAGTCAACCAAATTTCTACATTGTTTGTTTAAGAAAATAATAAGAGGATTTCTTAGAGATTGTAACCTCATATTCCTTTAGAAGATATAAAATTGATATGTACTATTTTTTCTAGTCTTTTACTTTAAAGACTTAGAAATTTTTAACGCTACAATATATATTCTCCGGGTCTATGAGACTTTAGTCCCATTTCGATACTGATTGTCACGCGAATCCAAATAAATTACCTGTTCTCATTATTTTCACTTAGAATAAGCTAAATATAATTTGTTTAATTTCTCTATGTGCGCTTGACTATTTTGTACACTTTTCATAAAAAAAAAACTAACATAATCATTGTTAACCTAAAATATCGTTTTAGTTTGAAACAAAATGCCATGTGTTAACCCCCTCCGTCAATAGGTATCATAGATCGAATAAGGGGTGTATTGCGCCTCACAAAGTTAAGCTCAAACAACGAAGAAACCATCAGAGTTTGGCCTCGAGGGACTTAGATGACCCAGACCGCAGGTTTCGATGGCAGAGTTCTAACTCACAGAACACCAGATCCACGCGGCACTACGAGTCTTAAATGACCGTACGATGCCCAATTATATGATCGTCGATGCTCTCGCTAGTTTTCACCCGTTGGGAATTTTAACCCCGATACTTTAGGGGTTCTCGATGCTCCAATTCAGCTCGCCAAAGGACAAATAGCCACCTGGATACATCACAAACTAAGTCAGCCAGAGGATAAACTAGTTGTCCACACCTCATCGTCATGCAGTTGGAATAAACTAGTTGTCGCAAGAACGAAGGATTGTTAGCACTCAAACCCGACGGGCACGACAGTTGCACCCTCTGTAAACCTATAAATATCACCATTACTAGTGGAACAAGAGCAAGAAGAAAAAGCAATTAATAAAATTATTAATACAAATAGTTCTCTTTCCAAGTAGAGAATATTTGAGCAGGGCGTTCCGATACTTTATCTTTGATAAAATAAACCAAGTGTTAACAAAATAACGTCGTCTATGGGAGCGCCATAAAAACTGCCTTCGAGTTACGTCCCAAGAAATTTGGAGTTTTAACACAGTAAGATTCACCTGACAGAAATAAACATAATGGCAGAATCCGTTGAACTCGGACGGTTGAGCCCCGAACCCAATGAAGAAGTGTCTGCAAGGGACCCGACAGAACGAACGCCTAATACTCCCCGGCCAGTGCCCAACGCAGATTTCATCAACATTCCGAGAACCGTGTTTGAGGATCTAATGGATGCAGCACTAAGAAGGGCGCTCCACGTTGAAGAAAGATCTAGGGAGCCACAACCAATACAACCAAATGGAGGGAGATACCATGCGGAAGAACAAGGATCACGCATGACTCAAACTCCCTTACGCATGTCACCCCATCGGGTGCATGCCTATCCACCAAAAGACAGGAGATAGCACGGAAGACCCCAAAATCTGATGATCGGCCGGATGGAAGCGATACCTCTGAGGCACGTCCAAAATCCGTTCAATTATCCCATTGGATAACCTACTTTGTAGGATATCATCAATCATTTAAGACATAAGATGCAAGATATGAAAAAAAAACTATTACGCTTGGGGGAGGAGCCCGTGTATCATGGATCCCTTTTTATTCCCGAGATTGCGCAAGCAATAGTTCCCCCCAATATGAGACCATTTAACTTGCCCCTATACTCGAGAGAAAAAGATAGAAGAGATCCGCAAGACCATGTCAATCAATACATAGCCACGATGGATCTAGCGTCGGAGCCCGATTACGCCCTTTGCTGAGTATTCCGCACCACTCTGACTGAGAGTGTGCAGTCGTAGTTCAGGAAAATACCCCCAAGAACAATTTCTAATTTCGAACAGCTAGCTTGTCTTTTTGTTAGACAGTTTGCATGTAACCGACGATACCCGAAGTCCTCATGTCATCTATTCACTATCAAGCAGCAGAAAGACGAGTCCTTAAAGGACTTCATGAAGTGATTTTCAGACGAAGTCCTCGATGTACCCAACGTAGAGCCATATATGATAGCCGATATTCTGGCACAAAGCCTGAGATCGGGGAATTTCTTCCGATACTTGATTGGAAGTAGGGTAAGAGACATGAACGAACTCATGCAAAAGGCCGAGACGTATACTCTCTTGGACGAAGTCGAGAATTCTAAGATAAAAACAGAGGATGCAGACATCAGTAATAAAGGGAGCTAGAAAGAAGACAAAATGTCGTCGCAACGAAGGGATAACCCAGGAATGGTGAAAAGGCACCTCCAGCCGGTCCCTTTACCCGCCTTAACCATTACCCTGACAGAAGTGATAAACATGATGAAAGGCCACAAAAACGTTGCCTAGCCCTTACCCGTCCAACAACCTTACAAAAAGAAGATACAGGAAAATTCTACAAGTATCACAAAGCATACAAGCATACTACAGATAGATGTACTACCCTGAAAAAGAAATACATCGTCTGCTGGACGTAGGGTATTTGAGAGATTACCTAAGCAAAAATAGGAATAATCGGATACCCAACACTCGAAAGAAGGCCAGGAACGAGGAGGAGGAGGCCGCCAAGGAAACCCACAAATGAAGGTAGAGAAGGAAGATTATCTACATCGGCTACCTCCTCCCCCGGATTCATATGAAGACAATCCCCCATCGGAAAGAACTGTCAATATGATAGAATGAGGAGATATTTCGACCATTCCACCAGGAAAAAAGAAGAAGTATCTCAAAGAGGCCCAAAAGATAGAGCAAGGATTTCCAGTTTGCTCACTGCAAGGGGTTTGACTCCCAATCATTTCCTATGGACTAGAAGATTTGAAAGGCATCGTATACCTACACGAGGACCCCCTAGTGATAACCATAACATTTAGGGGAATAGAGGTTCAAAGAATATTAATAGATATCGGGAGTTCCATGGGTGTGTTTTTCACACCGACTTTCAACGCAATGGGGTTAAAAAAGGTTCATTTGGAACCTATGGAAATACCATGGGTAGGATTTTCATAAGGATCCAGTCGCACCTTGGGAACCGTAACATTGCCCATGTCATGGGGAGAGAGAGCCTTGCGGCGCATTGAGCATATAAAATTCTGGGTAGTAGAGGCGACTTCAAGGACCCATAATGCAATATGTGGAAGACCCTCGATACACGCATTCAAAGCAACCCCCTCTACCCTCCACCTTAAGATCAAGTTCCCCACCATGTCAGGGATTGGGAAAGTAAGAGGGAGCCAGGTTAAAGCCAGGGAGTGCCGCATGAATGCTATACCGCTAAGAATTGAGGAAGATATCATTACCCCAGGAAAAAATGGAAAGTGGAAGAGGTCAAGGTGCAACCAGTGGAGGAGTTAAAGCGCATAGAGCTCGTAGAAAACGATGAGAGCAAGAAAGTTAAACTGGGAACAGAAATGCATCCAATGATAGAACAAGAAGTGATTGTTGTCTTAAAAGAATATAGTCATCTCTTCGCTTGGGAACTGTGGGACGAATTAGCTCCGAAATATGTCAACATTTTCTCGACGTGAAACCCATGGCCAAGCCTATAAGACAAAAGAAAAGAAACATGGACCCCGAAAGAAACAAAATAATTAGGTCTAAAATACAACGGTTGTTGAATCTACGACAGATAAGGGAAGTAATATATCCCAAGTGGCTGTCGAATGTGGTAATAGTCCCAAAGGCAGGCGGAAGATGGCGAATGTGCGTTGATTTTACTAACCTAAATGATGAATGCCCAAAAGATTGTTACCCGTTGCCAAGCATTGATCAGCTAGTGGACTCCACCGCGGAATGCACTCTCTTATCTACAATGGATGGAGATCAGGGATATAATCAAATACCGGTGGCAGAAATTCATCAAGAGAAAACTAGTTTCATTATAGACGCCTGAACTTTCTGCTACTTGGTGATGTCGTTTGGACTTAAAAATGCTGCAACCACTTATCAAAGGTTAGTGAACCTAATATTTTTCGAGCTTACAGGGGAAACTATGGAAGTTTATGTAGATGATATGATTGTTAAAAGCAAAGATGCGAGGGACCATCCTCGAGACTTGAAGCGGGCATTGTCCATTATGGATAGCTTCAGAATGAAAATAAATCCCAAAAAATGTTCGTTCGGAATCAGATGGGGAAAGTTCTTGGGGATCATGGTAACCAGAAGAGGGTTAGAAGTAAATCTTGAAAAAGCCAAAGTCATTATACAAATGAAGGCACATGAGACTGTCAGAGATGTCCAAAAACTCACAGGAAGAATGGCATCACTTAGCCGATTTATCTCTAGATCCGTGGAGAAAGGGCTACCATTTTTCAAAATCTTGAGAAACATCAAAGATTTTCAGTGGGATTCTCAATGCGAGAAGGCTTTCGAAGATTTGAAAAAATACCTGGTAAGTCCCAACTTGCTCGTATACCTGTCAGCAAGAGAGGAAGCAGTTAGCAAAGTGCTAGTAAAAGAACCGATAAGGGAGCACCTGCACAGTTACTATGTCAGTAAAACGTTACATGGAGCCGATAAAAGGTACACGCAAATGTAAAGGTTAGTGTTGGCACTAATAATTGCGACTAGAAACCTACGCTCGTATTTCCTCTCCTATCAAGTTACTGTACCCACACGATATCCTTTGTGAAATACTCTCAATCGACTCGAGGCCTTGGGAAGGTTGATAAAATGGGCGATAGAGTTAAGTGAGTATGATTTCTCTTACACTCCACGGCCTGCCATCAAAGCATAGGTACTCGCCGACTTTGTTGTAGAAATGGTGGAACCAGAATCTGGAGTTAGCCAACCATTATGGCATACCTTTGTGGACGGGTCTTCAGCAAGAACACATGGAGGTGTGAGAATAGTACTTAAGAACATGGAAGCAGAAGGGGAAGTACTCCATTTTTCCGTGAGAATTGACTATCCTCTATCCAATAACGAAGCTAAATATGAAGCTCTGTTAATTGGTATGAGGTTGGCCCAAGAAGGGGAGATTAAGTGATTAATAGTCTATAGTGACTAGCAGTTAATCGTGCAATAAGTTATAGGAAAATTCGAAGCCAAGGAGGAACGAATGAAAACATACGCCCAATCAATTCAACGAAAGAAAGAATTATTTGAAGAATTTCAAATAATCCAAATTCTGCGGTTAGAGAATCAGGAGGCAGACGCTTTGTCAAAAATAGCCACCCAGTCTATAGTATTAAGTCGATGAACTACCCTCTTACAAGCCACAAAGAAGAGCCCGAAATGGCGGGAGCCATCGTGGCCCCCATTGCAAGAGGATGGATGGAAGACATCAAAACCTACCTCAAAAATTCTGAACGATTTACGGGCGATAGAAAAGAGAAGCAGATGATGGAGAGGAAAGTAGCCTGTTACTTTCTATAAGAAGGATGTTTATTCCGAAGATGTTACTCCAACCCGCATACCATGTGTCTTGGCTAACAAGAAGCAAAAGTGGTGATGAGAGAAATGCATAAAGAAACTTGTGGAATCACTCGAGGGGTGCAAGCATGGCTAATCGTATCATCCGACAAGGATACTATTGGCCTACCATGGTACAAGACTGCAAAGAATATGCTAAACATTGTCAAGCATGTCAGATCCATGCCTCACAAATCCATCTGGTCGCGGCCCCCTGGGAACCTAACCTCTTAGCATGCTCTTTTGCAAAATGGGGACTTGATTTGGTGGGGCCACTCATTCCCAATGCGGGACAAAATAAATTCCTCTTAGTGGCAGTAGATTACTTCACCAAGTGGGTAGAGGTGGAACCGTTTGCGAAAATAACCTCTGGAGCTGTCATTAATTTCTTGTGGAGGAACATACTTTGTCGGTTTGGTATCCCCCGATACCTAATCAGTGACAACGGGCTCCAATTCGATAGCGAAGAGTTGGAAAAATGGTGTACCCACTGGAAAATCAAGCATCGGTTTGCCTTCGTAGGGTATCCTCAGAACAATGGACAAGTGGAGAGAACCAACCAGACGCTACTCAAGAACATGAAACCTCGCCTCGATTGGCACAAAGCCCAATGGGTGGAGGAGATTCTGGGAGTCTTGTGGGCCTATTGTACTACGCCAAGCTCAGCCACCGGAGAAACTCCATATAGCATGGTTTATGGTTGAGAGGTCGTGATACCACTGGAAATAATAGCAGAAAGTTGGCGTATCAAGGAATACGAAGAAGTGAGTAATAGCTAGCCCTCGCCTTGGATTTACTGGATAAAAGAAGGACGCGTGCAACAATAAGGTTGGAAGGTTCACATAGCTACTGCAGCAGCCATCTTAACCATGACTTATTTATATATACATAACTTAAGATAGGGCGAATATCACACAGAGGTATATACAAAAGCACATACGGTAGCATTATTCTGATACGGGACGCTTCCCCTCTCGAATAATGTGGCGACGCTGCTCAAAAATTAGGTCTACAGGATCCATAAGGGTCACCTTTGGGACAACGGTCTGACGAAAAAGAAGTGACAAAGAAGTCCCACTAGTAACGGATGTACGAATGTCCAGATCGGGGAGGGTTAAGCTCAATGCAAAATCAGGAAGAAATCGTACTGCCTCTTGACATATACGATAACCAATCAAAACCATCTCTCGCATCTGAGAAAGGCCGAGGACATCCATCGTTGCTTCTGCACGAGCTATCAATAAAGCCACCGGATGTGACTTCTACATTTCCTCAATTTTGCAACGGGCAATATCTCTATCAGTCGTAAGCGACGCAATCAAGTCAATGGAAATCTTGATCTGCTCCTGAATATTACCAATCCTTTCCGCAAGATCTAAAGAGTGGTCTCGCTCGAGAGAAATGAGACGTTCTAAGTCCCACGACCTCTCCTTGGCATCCTTCAGTAATCCCTCCAACACACCTTGGTTAGCCTCTGCTTGCACCTTCAGGTGTTCAACTTTCTGTCGAGCCTCGGAAAGATCTTTCTCCAAGTCATCTAGATGGCGAGACAGGAAGCCCACATTCTCTGAGGAATAATCCTTCTGCGAACCGAGAGCATCAGCTATCATGAATACCTGAAAAGATAGAGAGAGATTATGTCAAAGCCTTCTCGATAAACCCCTTACAAAAAGTAAGAAAATAAAATACTCATACCACGCAGAGATCCCAACAAAGCCTATCGCAAAGAGTGGACATCGGGAGAGTACTTAGTGACTCGCAATCCACTTGGTTCAACAAACCACTCATAAAGTTACGACAAAAGCGAACATTTGGGGCTACCAGAGGTGAATCCCCGCGACCATGGTTGGTTCCTTCACCAGTAGGAGGGGTGATGAGGGAAGGTTCTTGTTTACCACGTTTACGGATGCAGGAGTCGGGAGCGACCCGAGGGATAAATTCAAACCTAAAGAAGCAGGCGGATGAACTATGGCATCGTCAGAAGCTGTGATTTGAACTATTTCCCCAAAAAACCCATCTATAGGAAAATGATTGGTCGCCCAAGTTAACGAGTTGGCTCTTGATACCACGGAATAGTCATTTGGGCCCAGTCGAGAGGCTACCAACTCATACTCAGAAGAAGAAGACTCTGAGCCATCGGAGAGAGGAACGATAGCGGACAAAGGACTCATGAGCTCCCTTGTGAAAGGCTCTATCGCATACATGTCCATCTCAGATCCTGGAATACAAAAGAATACGTAAGCAAATAGCACTCCTAAGGAGGGCAACAAAGCAAATATAAAGCCAAAAGAACTTACTAAACACTGTATTGGAGTGCAAGGGCTCTTGGGGAAAATCTAAGCCATCTAGCGTATTTTGCAAGCCTGCCATCGACAAAGCCTCAAAATTCTCCAACAAAACACACACATCATAGCAGCCTGAGTATAGTCCTGCGGAAGAAAGATAAGACATCTCACGGATAGAAATATCAGGGTTAGGAAGCACATAACCTAAACCCTAACGGAGGGGCACATCCCACACCTCAACAGAAACCCTTTTAGGCTTGATAAAGAAGTATCTCTTTTTCAAATCCATCGATAAGGTAAGAGACGAGGAACAGAGCTAAAACTTCGCTGATGGTCTCGATGCACCAAACTGAAGAAAGGGAGGCAATTGGGACGAGGACGAAGGATGAAAGCAGCACCCACGGGGTATGGAGTCATCAGAACATTTAACAGCTGGCAACATAGAATATACCCCACAAGATGACGAAAAGAGTTTGGTGTTAATTGACTGGAACATATTTGCCAATACTTAAAGAGGGATTGGATGAAAGGATGGAAAAATAAACGCAGGCCACACGGATTTGGTTCGAATATACGGTCAGAAAACCGATTGGCGGATCAAAGGCACGATGGTGACAGTGAGGAATGACGATATCATATTCATTAGGGTTCAAGCGATGTTCCGATAACAGACAGAAAGCCGAGTTATATGATTCGATGCTTGAACAAGATCCCACTCTTCCACCACCAATCATAGCTCCGGCATTCAAAGGGGAAGTATTGAAAATGGAAAGGCAATCTACTGGTAAATAAGGTTTTCTACGAAAGAAAGTCAAGCACAATGCGTCAAGAAGAGAAGAATCCATACGAAAAGGAGAAACATAGGTCAATGTAGAAGAACCTTGGTAAATTATTGACAAACCATCAACATTCCGTCTAACATGAGCAGCCACATGAGGAGAGTTATGAATAACCCGACGGAGAAGTGAACTTCCTAGAGAAGGATTTCGCGAAACATGAGGGGAACGAGAGATATGAGAAGTCATATTTTTCTTTAGAAAAAGCTATACAAGCTTATGAAAGTTATCAATTGACCTAAAGAAAAGACTGCAAAAGAAAACAGAAAGAAGACAAAAGTGAGCTTTTTTGTGGAAGTAAGCAAGTAGAATGATTGTCTTCCTATTTATAGGAAGAAAATGACACTTGAGGAGGTCTACACTATGGACACGTTGAAAAAGAGGTGGCATTCGTGACCAATCAAACACGCATGCATCTGACCATGCAAATACGTGCGAAGAATGCCTCCAATAGTGGGTGGCATTCCTTGAATTTAGGTGTAAACACGGAAATAAATGCTAATGTCAGATGGGCATAAGTGACAGAGAACCTTAAATGCGACATAAAGTGGTATACTACTGCCATATAAGCTAAGGAAATAGAAGGAAAAAGTGGAGTTGATTGCAAAAGGAAGATCACTACAAAAGAAGTAAAATTATTGCACCAAAGTCATTGGAATCAACAAAAATGAGATTCATTACAAAGAAAACAAGGTTACAATAGCACTCCATCATGGCGCGCACGATAGTTCAAATATTTTTAAAACAAACAGCAAAATACATGTCACGAAAAGGAAATGCCATATATAAGAAAATGAGAACAAATTAAACATCAACGGGAAAGTGGTAGTGGAGGTGCTATAGTAGATGGATCGAGCGGAGAAATCCGAGTATCCTCATCGACATCCTCAGAAGGGACCACTTCTCCTGCTGTTTCCTTAATGGTATCCACAGGGCTAGTAGTAGCAACCACGAACCCCGACACGTAAATGTTGGAAGTCCAAGAAACACATGACGTCGGAGACCGGGGAATAACAGCAGAAAGTGGAAGAATATTGGAAGTTGAGGGCGAAGGAGACCGAGCAACAACACGACAAAAAGTATCATAAGCTTCAATCATCGCAGGAGGTCTCGATAGAAGGACACGAGGGTTCAGATACCTCCAACTATCCTCCCGGATGAATAGTTTATCATCCCGGCATTTATTTACACATCGCAAAAACCCGCACAAGAGATGCCCTATCAGATATCCTTGCTGACGGTTCTGGAGCTCTTCCTCGCAACATTTGAATGTTTCATCCTTCACCATTTGAACCGTACCTTCCAACTTCAATTGAAATTCTTTAGGAGAGATAAACCCAGAGGGAGCAGCAGGCGTTTTCTTCAGTTCTTCCTTCAACATGTCTAAACGACCGTAGACCTCAGTCAACTCAGCCTTCAAACCTTCTTCCTTCGTAGCCCATGATGCATTTTCATCCTTCAGAATAATCAATTCATCCTCTAAAGAAGAATGCTCAGATTGGCTATTTTTCAAGGACTTCTTCAATTCCACTATTTCATTAGCCAGGGTCTTTTCTCGGACTAAACTCTAGGCAAAGTTAGAACGGAGTTGCTCGATTTCCTTCTTGGCATCCTTAAGAGCTTGGCCCCTCTCCTTTAGATCTTCCATCACAAAAATGGTTGTTGCTTGAGCAGCGTCTACCTCTTGCCAAATGGAGGGTATAATCTTCGAAACCTTCGAAAAAAGAAAATAGGAAAAATGTTGATATGTTGTACGTAAAAGAAAACAACGGAGATAAAGAGGAACATACCATTTGCATTAGCCACTCAAAACAAATGCAAGCCATCCCTTCGCTACGGTGGGTGAGAGCAGAGGTAGTATTTAGATATTGTGTTGCCACATCCATGGCATTTTCGAGCTTCATTGTCATAGGCCTAATGCTGGAGCTAGCTTTCTCTATAGTGGTATGCAGAAAATAAGGAGAACCAGGCATAGTAAACCGACTTGAGAAGGACATTCCTTCCCGATGGGGTTGAGTAGTAGAAGAAGTGCACTGAGAGTCTGTAAAAACAGCAGGGGGCACTTCAGAAGAAACCCAAGCACTTTTGGCCACCAAAATAAGAAGCATATCATCTAAAAGAGCCAAATGCATGCGCCGTAAAAGAGGATTGGAAGAAGCGGAGTGCATTCTCCTAGCAGGAAAAGAATGAGAGGCTTCATCCAAGAACATGTCCTCGATAGATAAAGGCTCTTTCAATGGATATTTCACCTCACTAAACAGCTTCTCATCTAAACAAGATCACAAAGACAAGAAAATTAGGTCCTGAAGTATAAATTCAATGCATAAAATAGAGGGAAGATTACCAGTTCTCAAAAAATCTTCTTCATAAATTGTGATAGCCTTGCCTTTATCTGAAAAGAAAAAAAAATGAAATGTTAAATATCTTTGAAACGATGGCAGAGGCAAACATATCTGATAAGCAAAGGAAAAGACGAGTAATACCAGGATTAGGAGCAGGAAGCTCTGAGTCTCGAGTAGATGAAGGACCCAAGGGTGGAGATATAGTAGTAGGGGGCGTCGGGATATCTTTCGTGGCAGTGATCGAAGGAGTCTCCGTTGTTAACGGAGGAGTAGGTACCCAAGTTGATGCAAGTTGCATCGTTATTCACATCCCACCCGACTCAGAAGAAGCCGAAAACACCTCCTGAACTTTAGCCCTCGATAACTTGGGACCCGTAAGGGAGTCCTGATTAACGCTGATACCCTTAGCACCCGAGGCCACCAATTCATCAAATCTGGGCCATCTGAGCCATCGCTAAGAACTAACCCAGCTGAGTCGCCCTGAGTCAAAGTAATCTTTGGTTCACCAGGCAGATTTAGTGACTTCGGGTCTCCGCCTGAAGCCTGAGATATATCGCCAAACGATGAACTGCTAGCATCGCCCGTTGATCTAGTCTTCATCCGAGAAGAAATCACTCGAGAAGCATAATACGCAGCCGAAATAGACTTCGATAGCAAGGAAACTGCCAAAGGGAAAAGGTTTATCGCAAAATTAACGAAGAAAATCCTTAATGAATAGTTGATCTCGAAGGGAAAAGACATACCAAAAATAGGTTTCTCCTTCTCGGATAAGAAAAAAAGTGATCCCCATCTTTGTCCACCTCTATTGGAGAAATCTTGAACAAACCAGCGGCTTTATACAGAGTGCGATAGTGGTCATATGAAGAAAGGTTGACAACATCTAGCACCGAGTCTAAGGACAATAAGGGATCCAGCATGTACAGAGGAGCTTCGGGGACCCTCCAAGAGTGAGGGAAATCCTGTTTACCTCCTTTTGCAGGTTTAGCAAAAAAGAATTTATCTTTCCAGCTCCTATATGAGATGTTGGTACCCACTATAATCCTCTTAAGCCTATCCCGATGACCAAAAAAGTAGAAAGGAGCTCCAGCCGAAGAAACATTTAACTTAAAGATAGAGAAAAACCTCTTGACAAAACATTCCAAACCGCAAGACAAACACCAAAACACGAAGGCAGACAAAATGATGAAACAGTTGGGGGTGAGCTAACTAGGGCAGATGTCACAAGCCTTAAAAACCTCACAGTAGAAAGGAGGAAAAAAGGAGCGAAGTCCTGCCCGAATTTGAACATAATAGACGGTAAGGTAACCGTCGGGAGGGTTGTCACCTCTTTCATCAGCAGTGGGAATGCGAGGGTCCAAGTTTTTGGAATAAGCCTTATACTCCGCAAATAAAGTTGCTACCTCCTCCTCAGTAGCGGTTCTAACAACGTGGTCCAATTTTTGATACTTGCGGGGCTCCACCGCTGGTGCAATCTTACCCAGTTTCTTCGCCTTCTTAGGCGCCACCGGAATCTCCTCCTCCCCACCGGCAGCCTTAGCTTTGTTCTTTCTTTTGCGAGAAGAAATGCTCGCACCAGTCACCACTGGAACCTCTACAATGGGAGCAAAAGCAACCGCACCAGTTGCAGACGCCGCTGACGCCAACTCTATAGTTATACCAGTAGTTGCCATTTGTTGAACAAAAAAGTTTGCAGAACAGAACGAAGAAAATCAAGGGAAGATTGCAGAAATATGGAAGAGATGAAGTGAACAGGGAAGAGGAAAATTGGGGAATTTATAGCCTTAGAACAATAAAGGCGGTTAGTGGGGAAATGGGATTTATTATCCCAGGTACTTAATGCGCACGACTCCCGCAAAATAAAGAGTTGTTACGCCATCTAATCTCCCCACTAAGTGAGCGGTTAATTAATGAATTACCCCGATAGTCCAAGATCTTCGATACCCAGAAATCATTGAGCCTTCTACAACTAACCAATGAAGTTCCTATCGATTCTTACGAATGCCACATGAACTGGGGGGACTGATGTTAACCCCCTCCATCTATAGGCATCATAGATCGGAATAGGGGTGTATCGCACCTCGCAAAGTTAAGCTCAAACAACGGAGAAACCATCGGAGTTTGGCCTTGGGGGACTTAGATGACCCAGATTGCAGAGCACCAGATCCACGCGGCACTACGAGTCTTAAATGACCCTACGATGCCCAAATATATGATCGCTGATGCTCTCGGTAGTTTTCACCTGATGGAGATTTTAACCCCCGATACTTTAGGGGTTCTCGATGCTCCAACTCTACTAGCCAAATGACAAATAGCCACCTAGATACATCACCAACTAAGTCAGCCAGAGGATAAACCAGCTGTCCACACCTCACCGTCATGCTGCTGGAATAAACTAGATGTCGCAAGAACAGAAGGATTGCCAGCGCTCAAACATGACGGGTGTCCTATCGGGGGCATGCAGCACGACATCTGCACCCTCTTGTAAACCTATAAACATCACGATTACTAGTGGAACAAGAACAAGAAGAAAAAACAATTAATAAAATTGTTAATGCAAATAGTTCTCTCTTCAAGTGGGGAATATTTGGGCAGGCATTCCGATACTTCATCTTTGATAAAATAAACTACACTAGACCTCTACAAAATAAAAAAAAGAGAAAGAATTCAAAATTTCAAATAATATATCAAAAGATATTTTTAGAAAGTGAAATAAAGAAAATTGAGGGTGAGGGACATCCATTGTAGGGAAGATTTGTTCCCATGTGATGCAAAATAGTGGAAGGTAGGTATCTATTATTGGACCAAACAACTTGGTTGCGCAGCTTTGCCGTATAGACCGAGGTCATCTAGTTATTTTGACTTCATTGTTGAGTCCCACTCAAGAATAGTTGTCACAATTAATAGAAAATGATGACTTGTCATAACCGTTATATGGGTACATATACAATAGGATATTAATATCCACACTCTTTGTTAGAGTTGCAATAAGATTCGTGTAAATTATGAAATCTAGCTTGGTATTCATTTTACCACACATTTTGTGACACTTTAGTTGCTTGAAATTGTAAAAGAATTCCCCAATGACTTCTTCCTACTTTTTAGTTTTAGGCGTAATTTTGAATTTTTGTAATGTAAAAAGTATTACAATCTATAATAATATATAATGAAGCTATTTTGGACTTGCTGATGCACCCAAATTGTTTTCCAATTTTGACCTTATAGTTCAGATAGCGGTCGTCTGTTTGAGTTTTGAATTCAATCTTACAATATATCTATGGTACATTAATCCCACAGTTTCAAGAGATTTTTAAGCGTTTTCTTAAGATATTTAAGTTTTTTTTCTTTTGAACACATAAGATATTAAAGTTTTACAAAAGAGAAAATATATTGTATGCAGAAACTTTTATTTTTCTTAAAATCTTGGATATTTGAACCAACTAGTAGTATTCAATCTATTATGTTACAAAGCATGAGAAATTAGAAAAAAAAAAAAAAACGTTTCACTCAGCAAACTTGCCCGAGAGGTGAACATAATAATACTTCACACTTTAATTAATTGATCTTGCACGTAGTGATAAAAATGACTACTACTCGTGATAATTATAGCCATCATATTTCATATGTTAACATATTTAGATACATTCCTTCAAGATGTACTACCATTATGTTGCACTGGAACAAACTTAAGATGCACGAGTACCACGTGATATCATTTTAATTTACTGAAACGTTAAGGGCGGTATATAATTCTCCCATGCTATATTATAATATTGCTCAATGAAAGACATTAAAATTCAAAAATAGTTCATAATTGATAGAGTTAAGAAATATGGGTCTTCTATTATCGAAAGAACCAACTCGAAGTTCAAGCAAGGCGAGGTTTGACTAAAAAGTCAGTTGAGCCCATTTTTTTTACAAACAACACAACTTTTTCAACTTTTTCACGTGATTTTTGACAAATTCGAAGGTTTAGATGGTAAAATATGTAATTTATTATTTATAGCGGAATTTTTAAGTTTTATTAGTTGTTTTAAGAGTCCTGTATAATCTTGGCATTTCTTTTAGTTATGGTTTTCATTTGATAAAGTTAGTCGTCTTTGAGTCATTGTAGTAAGTTCTTGATTGAATAAAAAAAAACTAAACTTGAGAGTTTTCTTAGTTTTTCATCAATTTTTCGTTATTTTGGGAATCAACGAGTCTTTGATTTTTTATATTGCTTCATCGTTCCTTATGTCTTCCGCTCGTTACATCAGTTGGCATCAAGACAGTTTCGTTCTTTCACCATGGCGGCAAGAAGAAATCCTGAAGTCCGTGACTTTTCGGTAGAAGAAGATAGTCATGATGAATACACACAGTTGTGTCACCAAATTCACTTGTTGACGCAACTAATAACGGTGATGGTTGAACTCACACCCACACCTGGAGTTCCATTGTTTGCAGATTTGATGAAGAATTTGTTTGTACCGCTAGAACAACCAGTGAATCTGTCAATTCACCAGAGACAATATTATCTAGAGGAAAAATATTGGGAATTAGGTTTCAATGGTTAAGAGTCTTCTTAAGGTTTGGATGAGTAGATCATTGTGGAGCACCCAATGAAAGAGATTGAGATGTCGGAAAAATACGAGGTTGATACAAAAGTTGATCTGTTTGAAGGAGTTGAAGAGGAAAAGAAGAAATTAGGTGCGATAATGATCGACGAACAGAAGAAGCATATTGTTGCTGCCACAGTTGAAGATGATCTCTTGAGGGTTTCAATGGTTAAGAGTCTTCTATGTTAAAAGCTTTTATGGAGGGTTTGGATGAGGAGATCATTGTGGAGCACCCAGTGAAAGAGATGGAGATGTCAGAAAAATACGAAGTTGATACAAAAGTTGATCAGCTTGAAGGTGTTGAAGAGGAAAAAAAAGAATTTAGATGCGATAGTGATTGACGAAGAGAAGAAGCATATTGTTGCTGCCACAGTTGAAGATGTTCATTCTCAGGATTTTGGGGTATTCCAAGTTCCAAATCTTTTGTATTGTTGAGATAAAGTTACTAAATACGATTCAAATTCGAGGTCGGGTCTTTTTCAACCAGGGGAGAATGATGGAATTCAGAAATATGGATATTTTTTTTATCAAAAAGAACAACTGGAATTTCAAGCAAGGTGAGGTTTGACCAGAAAGTCAACTAAACCCATTTTGACAAACGATAAAACTTTTCCAAGTGGAACGACCTCCTGAGCAAAATATAAAGACTTTAGTCTTTATGCCCACGTGATTTTTGACAAATTCGAAAGTTTAGAGGGTATAATATGTAGTTTATTATTTTCAGCTGGATTTTAATTTTATTTAGTTATTTTAAGAGTTTTTTATAATTTTGGCTAGGATTTTCACT
The DNA here is from genome assembly GCA_948329865.1 of Linaria vulgaris. Classification (NCBI taxonomy): domain Eukaryota; kingdom Viridiplantae; phylum Streptophyta; class Magnoliopsida; order Lamiales; family Plantaginaceae; genus Linaria; species Linaria vulgaris. The sequence goes on along the minus strand of OX415249.1, from coordinate 3,201,069 downwards.
TTATAAGTTAGTTGTCGCTGAGTCATTTTAGTGAGTTGTTCATTGAATAAAAAAAACTAAATTTGAGAGTTTTCTTAGTTTTTCATCAATTTCTCGGATTCTGCGAAATCAACGACTCTTTGATTTTTGTGTTGCTTCATTTTTCTTATGTCTCCCGCCCGCTCGTTACATGAATAATGACACTATTTTTAATTTCAGTCCCATAATAATTTGTTTTTAAATTTTAGTCCCATATCGCTCAATTTGAAACTTCAGAACAAAATTATTATTGGACTTAAATTTAAAAACAACTTCAGAACGTGGTTATGGGACTATTTCTTAAATATTTGCCGCCAAGTCACATCCCAGAAAAATTGCTCAGCTTGTTAAAGACAAGTTCTTTTGGGCTTTAAACCGATCGGATCGGGCCATAATATTCGGGCTCATGGCATAATTTTGTTTGTCTAAATTGGGCACCACTTTGTGGCTGAAAAAGTTTCCTTTAAAATTGGCTTTTTTGCTTCTGAACATTTCATTTATTTGGACTTTGTTGCAGATTGGGTTCATATGCAATTTAGGAATTGTTAGATTTAAAAGAAAAAAGAATTCAGGCGATGCACATAACAATGGATAATAACATGATTATTGTGGTTGATTGGTTTGAGTTTAATGAGAAATGGATTATATTACCATAGCAATCCCGACGACATAATATTACAAAAGTTTGCCGAACACAAGTACACAACAATAGCATATCACTTATTTTATTCTTAAGTGCACAAAAATGCTTATTGTGTAATAAATCTTTTCTACTTAATACTTAGTAACATTCATCTCGATTAACTTTATTTACCTTCTGCTTGTTGTGTTACTATGTTATTGAACACTAAACAGTTGTGATCTACAAAATTTATAAATATAAACTGAACTCGTAAGAGCTGTCTTCACTTAAAAAGTAAATAGTTACTATTCCTTGTAGTTGTTTGATCACCTTAATCTTTTGATAGTTTTCAAATTATTGACTGAAAGCTGGTGAACGTATTGACCTCATATATTATAAAAGACTTACAAATTAGGAAAATTAATTAATAATGTATGGTAAAACTATACTTAAACATAGGCCTCAAGATAACCATAACTAATTGAACGGCTCAAATGCGATCAATGAATTAATGCGGTTGATATAGATATTAATCTGTCAACACTCTATTTTTAGTGGGAATTCTAAAATTTAGGCACTTGAAAGAACTACGACAGTACAACTTATGTATAATGACAGATCAAATTTAGAAAAAGTGTTGTCATAAAACAGTCAAACTATATATCCACCCTTCCTATATTTTCTCCTTGCATCTATTATCCAATAGAGTCAACATTTTAGTGGCTTCATGATAACCAAACTTCTTGTCCATATACACTCTTTTTTCTCTAACATATTATAAATAACAAGCAACATACAACAAAAAATCCAACAAACGTTTTTATCTCCAATATCCAATTCTCTTTCTCATCTAAAGCTCAGACTTCCAAAAGAAAGTTTGGCATCTATCATATTTTTGTATATATTTTGTAAAAGTTATTACATCCTTACTTTCGGATACATAACTAATAGCGGGATTGAACCATCATATCTTTTAGATCGATATTCATGTGCCCAACTTTGTGTGAATATTGTTTTTTCTCTAAGCGTCGCACAAGAAAACAAACATGCTACATATTTTTGTATCTCTCGTCTGAAATTTGTAAATAGATTAAACAACTGTTGCATTTTGTATACACCATAAAGCACGTTCCCTAAGTGTAACCTTTTTCCTACTCCCAACCATCAACAAATTTTTCAAAAACAATTGTCTAAGAGACAAACACTTCCAGTTAGACTATAACTCCGTATATATTTCTCAACAAATTTAAATCACGTGCGAGCGTGTTATAATATTTTCGTTACGCCCAACACGTGACACTTTTCTATAAATCATCGTCTCGTGCAATAACTCTATAAAAACTAGCCAGCATACCATTCCACACCATGGTTTTCCTAGAATCCAACCCCCCTCACCCTCAACCCCCACCACCCTCAACCACCCTAAAAAAACTAATCCTCGTGTCCTCTATAGCCGCAGCCGTACAATACGGTTGGGCCTTACAGCTCTCCCTATTAACACCCTATACCCAACTATTGGGCCTCAACCATAAATGGGCCTCACTAATCTGGCTCTGTGGCCCAATATCCGGCCTCATAGTACAGCCCATAGCCGGCAAATTAAGCGACCGTTGCACCTCGCCGTACGGGCGGCGGCGCCCCTTCATCGTGTACGGCGCCGCACTCCTCTCCGGCGGCGTCCTCCTCATCGGATTCGCCGCCGATATCGGCCGCGCCATGGGCGATTCGTTGACCGAGAGAGTCAAACCGATGGCGGTTGCGATTTTCGTGCTAGGGTTTTGGCTGTTGGATATATCGAATAATCTGATTCAAGGTCCGTGCAGAGCGCTGTTGGCGGATATCTCCGGCGGCGACAGTCAGATGATGACGATCGGAAACGCGCTCTTCGCGTTTTTCATGGCGGTTGGTAACATGATCGGTTACGCGATCGGAGCGTACGGTAAATTGTATCGAATTTTGCCGTTCACGAAAACGGAGGCTTGTGATGTGTATTGTGCCGATTTGAAATCGTGTTTTCTGTTGTGTATAATTTTTACTTGTTTTGTGATTGGATTGGTGGTGGTGTTTATCAAGGAGGAGGTTTTTGAATTGGAGGAGTTTGATGATGATGGTGGTGAGAAGGCGCCGGCGTTTCTCGTGCAGATCGTGATTGCGGCGAGGGGGCAGCCGAGGGAGGTGTGGCTGTTGTATGCCGTGACGGCGTTGAATTGGATCGGGTGTTTTCCGTTTGCATTGTACGATACGGATTGGTCGGGGAAGGAGGTTTACGGAGGGAAACCGACTGGAGGGGACGTGTTGGAGCGAATGTTGTACGTAAAGGGGTGCGTGCGGGTGCAATGGGGCTGATGTTGCACGTGGGGGCTTTGGCGGTGGTTTCGTTGTTTATGCAGCCGTTGGTGGGCTTGCTTGGGGATGTTAGGCGTGTTTGGGGGGTTGGGAACTTGGTGCTTGCGGCGTGCATGGGGTGTACGGTGGTGGTAACGAAGATGGCGGAGAAGGCTAGGGAGGCTAGTACAATGACTTCGCTCCTTTCGCCTCCAGTTGGTGTGAAGATGTCTTTTTTGACTCTTTTTGCTATCTCGGGCATACCACAAGCGGTCAGTGTCGTTTTCTTGTCTCGTGTGTATTAAGTTTGTAGATGTTGGTCGTTTGTTGATATATGTGTATTTTCTGACAGTCGTGAACCGATTCTATGATTCTGCAGGTTACATATAGCATCCCGTTTGCGCTGGCGTCGATATATTCCAAAGACAGTGACACTGGTCAAGGTGAATATTCCAAAGATTTGTGTTCTATCAGTAACAAGAAAAGAAAAATTTTGTTCATCTTTCTGACGTACTTTTTTTTTTTTTTGAAGGTCTAGCATTGGGACTTCTTAATCTTGCTATTGTAATCCCACAAGTATGCTTCATTTATCATGCTTCATTCTTAGCTAATCTTATTTACAATTACAATTGATTGTAACTAGTTTTTGCACTTAAAAACAGATGTTAGTTGCTCTGGTGAGTGGACCATTGGATTCTCTTTTTGGCGGTAGTAATTTACCAGCCTTTTTGATGGGCGGCGTTGCAGCAGCATTGGGAGGGATTGTGGCATTTGCACTGCCGAAACCTCAGTGAGAAAGCCTGAAATATAGAACATAAGTAAGCTACACGAAAGGCCTCGTACAAGAATGAGATAATTGCGTGTAAACCATCGTCTCTAATGTTCGACCAGGTACGGATGCATTATTTTGGAAAGAAAATGCATTGGATAAAGGGCATAAGGGATCAAATATGGAGCTCCTTCAGGCACATAACTACAAATTGGAGTGTAATATTTTTGAGTGTCAAACTAATTTTGCATATACTGTAAAATGTATATAGATAGAGTTGTGGCTGATGTATAGCATTGTAAAGTTGATTAATGATTTTTCCCTTTGTTCTCTTTTTTCTTTTTCACTAGGCTTTGTTTTGTAGTACTCAAATGTAAATGTAAGTATTACAGAAATACTAAATTTATGTAGAGTTTTTGTACTTTTGCTTTTTGTAATCTTTGTTTTCTTGGATTTTGCGCAGACATGGTTGGTAAGAAAAGTGGCAAAGTATTGAATTCAATATAATAAAGTTAGTAGAATATAAAATAAAACTTTTTTTATTACCCAAATTGATCTGGATTCATGACATAAACATATCATTCATATAACGAATACAACTAACAGTTATAGATTTCTCTGTAATAACATGAAAAAATCTTCATCTTCAATATATAATAACAATATGAGAACAATTTGCTCCTTTTAAACTATGCTATCAGATTATAATAACAGTAGACAGTTGACAGGAGTTGACCATATCCCGGTACTCCTTTGTCCCATTTGAGAACAATTTGCTCCTTTTAAGCTATTTTATTTTTATTTTTTTAAATGTCAACACCTTCAGCCGCCGCATGTCATGTAATAACATCATGCAGAAGAATATACAATTCACACACATTTCACCAGACCAGACTCTTCTTCATTAAATTCACTGTCTTTTTCTTAAAGCCACCATGTTTTTGTAGTTTCAAACTTTGCTGTTAATTGATCATATTTAGAACAATGTGCTCCTTTTAGCTATTTAAAGATCATTTAAAAAATTGCCACATGTTATGTTAGAACGTCACATGGCAGATGAATATACAATTCCCGCACATTTCAGGCTGCTCTTTATCAAACTCACCTTCCTTTTTCTTAAAGCGTATCATGTTTATATAGTAATAAATCATCAAAAAAAGAAATTAGAGCATGTCATTATAGTAAAGCTCGAAACATTTTTTTCTTCGCCATGGAAACGCAGGCAATAGCGTACAAGCTTCTTTTACAAGGGGCTACTACAATACCCATATCGCACTATTTTGTGGGGGCAATTGTATTTTGCTTTATTTTCTTTTACAATTTTCTGGAGTTCCATTTTGTTCAGGATTTTTTTACCGGGTTTCGTGGGGCTCCGATCTTCTTGACTTATAACGCGAGTTCTGATCTTTATCATGGTGTTGTGTCTAAGTGTAAGACACTTCATGGGAGGTAAAAGAATATTATATATATATACTTGTTTTCGTTGTAGTTGTGTTGGAAGCGAGCTGTATTGGAGATGTAACTGAGTGAAGTGCTTCAGATATTACTTTTTAGTAGGATTTTGTGTGTTTAATCAAATCTACGTGTTGTTTTGCTGAGTAGCATAAACTTGATGTATAAAAGAGAAGTTTGTTCATAGTTAAAGGTGGAGAGACATATATTTGTTACTTTGTCTATCTACAAAAGGACGTGCCTTTTTGATAATTAGTACTTAGAAGCAATTAAGTATTTATATATATTTGCAGGGTGAAATTATGCGTTAATCTATCTCTAGTTTGTTGATATGCTTTGGATTGCTATTATGTTTGGAACTTTTAGGTATTTGGCCACACCCTGGCTCTCAAGCCCGCATTTGCAAACTGCTTTCATAAACTTCTTCGGAAGGCCTCCGGTAATTCAATATCGAAGGTGAGATTCGACTTCATACAGAGCATTAGAATGAATGCAATGGGCGATCTAGCTTAAAATTTTGTTTCTTTATTTATAATTTATTTTTACATTTTGTAACGGCCTCCATTACGGTGTTATAGTCATTAGAAAAGTCATTATTACATATAGATTTTTGTTCGTGGTGTTGATCTTTGAAGCTGATGCTTAAAGTGATTGTATAGCACTTTTAATGCGCTTGGTTGGTTTGCAGAGAGATGTTTCCCTCGGCTGATGGTGGGACTTTTTCTTTGGATTGGCTAATGCATTCTGATGGTAAATAATTGCACCAATGTGCTCAACTGATTGCTTGTTTCATGTAATAGCAGATACACAGAACATAGGCTTACATCAATAGTTTACGAAATGGATCTATGTTTAAAATTCTAAGTATATGATGATGTTGCACTGAAATATCTAATGTACATTAAATATCTAATGTACATTACCTGTTGTATAGTTTCGTCATTAGTAGTCCTCTCATTCATATTGGTTCATGTTCTATTGTTTTAATAATACTCTGTTGAACATGTAATTACATGGAGTTGGAGTATCTCTTATACTCCTTTAATGAACTTTTTATTGCCTGATCAAAAAAAATAGTACTCTGTTGAAGCCAGAGTCGGTTCAGTCATTGCATATTAATCAATCTCACTCTTCAAAAGTTCTGGCTACTGAGATCAGTATATAAATCATGCTAACTAAATGATATATTATACCATTTCTATCAGAATATATAAATGCACCAAACCAGCTGAACTGCGAGGTCATTTTCTGAATATCCTCAAAATATTTTTTCAGCCTGCTCACCCCACAAACTATTCGATTTTCCCCAGTTTGACGTTTCGGAAATTTCACTGTTTTTTTGTTGTTGTTTTTGGAGCATTATTTTGGGGCAACTCTGCTCAAATCCAATAGTTAAGAGGCTACTGTTGATGTGACAAAGATGGGTGCACTTTTTTCGAACGAAAATGCCATTGGCTCGAACACGGGCCAGGCATGTGCATCATACTTTCGAGGAAATCTTTCGGCTGGTAAGTCAAATTGGGCAGATCGGATGGTTTGAGCGGTGAGTGGACGAAAAAAAAATGATTCTGGGGTATTCAGCAAATGACCCCAGTGTTGAAGGGCTTCGGTGCATTTCCCCCTTTCTATAATTCAATTCCTAAGTAACAAGAAGAAGAAGTAGAAATGGATGTTAACATTATACATTGGTTACTTCATGGTGGGTGAAAATGTGCTGGGGTTGGGGACATATCGGCTTTCATCAATGAAATTATACGATAGCATATCAAATTCTACTGGAAATTACACCAGTCATAACGCTTTTGCCTTGTTTTTGTCATAATATATATCATACTTTCTTTGTGATTTTTTTTTTTTAATTTGTTTCAGTGTCTGGAGTAGTGGTTCAGGAAAGTCACGGGATTGCGAAGGATGACACAACTCCTATCGTAGTAGTGATCCCAGGACTAATGAGTGATTCGGCTTCTCCTGTATGCTTAAGAATTCCTGATCTTGCTTTTGAATCATTCATGAGAAGACAATTGCCCTGCATCTCTTTTCTTTGTTTGTATTTTTACTTTTTGCTTCATGGCTGCAGTATATGAAACATCTTGTCTTCGGTATGGCAAAACGTGGATGGTATGTGGTTGTCAGCAATCATCGAGGATTAGGCGGTGTCTCTGTCACTGTAAGTACAGAAAGACTTAGATTTTGTTATGCAAAGGCCGCTGAAGTTTGCCGACGCAAACTGAAGCTCAAAACATTCCGTATTTCATAGCGAGATATACCTTTTTTGGCAGATTCCTTAATCAGTTCAGTTTATTTAATTGGTTTTTTATAATTTATTTTAGATTCTTATGTGGGATTAAGAATTGTTGAGGACTCCTAAGTTCAGCTGATCCAAATTTCTCGTTGAACATTTGATTTCAGAAAATTTTGACTTCGATTTGGATGTTGATATCTCTGCAGAGTGATTGCTTTTATTCTCCTGGATGGACTGAAGATACACGAGACGTCCTGAAATTTCTTCATAAAAATTACCAAGCAGCACAGTTGTTTGTTGTGGGAATCAGTATCGGTGCAAACATTTTGGTATATTTTTCTCTGTTGCTTTTGTTTAAGCCGAAACTAAGATATTGATAGTTTCTATGTTTTGTATCTCTTGGTTTAGGTAAAATATCTTGGAGAGTATGGCGAGAATGTTCCAGTGGCAGGTGCCGTAGCAATTTGCTGTCCTTGGGATCTCTTGGTTCGTTTGTGAGCCACAATTTTAGGACAAAGTGTTATAAACTGTTGCTAATATGTCTCACTATATTAAGAATTTTCTGTTGTAATTTGATATCACAAATTGACATGATTTTTTTTTTTCCACCATTCCCACATTCCCAGATTGGTTCCAGATTTATGCATCGAAGGCTTATACAGAAGTTTTATGACAGAGCTATTACTATTGGTCTTCAACGTTATGCGAAACTGTATGTTTTTAAATTGTGTAACGGGATATAGTCATAATATCTGGCAAATCAGCTTTACAATTGAACCAAAATTTACATCTATCCCATTTGGAGGAAACTTATTAATTTAACGGTAAAATATTGTGCAAATGCAGACATGAAACTCGTTATACTCGGCTTGCAAATTGGGATGGTATTGTAAAGGTTAGTCTTGAACAGTTGTAGCAGTTCTCGTCGAGCCTCTACTTTTTATTTTATGAGTTCTGCATTGACAGATGCTGTGCGAATTATGAGGCTTTTTTGAAATTGTCTACGTGTTGTTGAGGATTACTACTTGGGTTGCGATGAACTTTTATTATTTTCACTGTTGATCAACGAGGAATAGTTTGGTGAAGCTAAGTTTTGTTCAAATTGTCTGTTATTTTTTCCCATATTCACATGGTGTATCTGTAAGAATATTTCCATGTTTCATCAAATTTATGGCTTTCTCCTACTTTTTAATTATTTCAAATTCTAGGTGGAAACTTTGCTATTTCTCAGTTTTTTGTTCTCTAATAAATAATTAGTATCCTGAAGTTGTTCTTTGAATTCATTTAATTGTCCTCCGGCATATAGCAGTGATAGTTTAATTTGGATATTTTTTGCTTCATATGCGTATAGTTTACGATCTTTCGTCCTGGCAACTAAACATGTTTGGTTGCTCCTCCTGCAGTCGCGTTGTATTGGAGATTTTGATACCAATGCTACCTGTCTTATCGGGAACTATGAGGTACCTACCCCCCCTCTCTCAAATCTGTTTATAACAAATCGAGATACATTCCATCTTTTCCACATTTTGGATACGTAAGTTTTAAACATGTTGTGTTTCTTCAAGACTGTGGATACGTATTATAGGCATTGTAGCAGCTCTTCTTTTCTCACTCGAGTGTCAGTTCCATTGCTCTGCATAACTTCCTTGGATGATCCAGTTTGCACCAGAGAAGCCATTCCTTGGGAAGAATGCCGGTATAGCTATATATCTCATCAACACACACAATAGAGAAATGTGTTTTGTTTGATCTGCTATTGTAATAATATTATCTGATTGCAGAGCAAACAAGAACGTAGTCTTAGCCGCACTACCGCACGGTGGACACTTGGCCTTCTTTGAAGGCATTTCCGGATCCCGACTGTGGTACGCCGTTTTTGCATTAGTTAGAGCATTATAAAGAAGGGATAAAAGCATCAAACCCTCTGAACTATACACGTTTTTGCGACTTACCCCTTAAACAAATTTAATAAGCACTTTTCCCCCTAAACTATGCACTTTTGTGCGATTTGCCCCCTCAGTGCATTTTCGGCCATTTTTGGCAATTTTTTGGCCAGAATATTCCCCCCTACCCGACTCATATGTGTTGTACTAGATGTATTTTAGTTGATGATGACAAAAAGTAGGGAAAAAACATCTCGAACGAGGAGTATTCCGACCAAAAATGGTCGGGAACGTGATTTGCCCCTTCAGTATATTTCGGCCATTTTTGATCGGATTATTCTCCCTACCCGACTCATACGTGTTGTACTAGATGTGTTTTTGTAGTTGATGACAAAATGTAGGCGAAAAAACTCCTCGAACTGGGAATATTCTGGCCGAAAATGCACTGAGGGGGCAAATCGCACAAATGTACATTTAAGGGGGAAAGTGCTTATTAAATTTGTTTAAGGGGCAAGTCACAAAAACATGTATAGTTCAGGGGGTTTGATGCTTTTATCCCTATAAAGAATATGAAGTAGCTTATAGCAATGTGAAAATCTTATAGCTCGTTTAGTTTAACACAGAAAGATCACGTAATAATTTCTAAATCTCAGACATTATTTGGTCATCCATAACCTATGCCGTCGTTTTACCATTTGCATGCTATTGTGGTGTTTTATTGTGAAATTCGAGTTTCAGATGAGTGCTTTTAGTGAGTATCTTGAAGTTTTACTATCAAGTTCTCTAATGCACGTACAAAAGAAGGTTCATCTTACTTTCATCATTTTACTTTCCACGTTGTCATTTTTTACAGTAGACAAGCGCGCTTTAGCCCACTGTCACGTATTCTCTGTGTCGCAGACGGAAATTGTTGGGCCTCATACAACTATTATGCAATCATCAATCGATCAAGGCCTATATCGTTATGTAGCTGATGGAATGGTGGCTGCCATGGGCAATGAACAAACAGACAACGGCGTCAATAAAACAACTGATGAACATAAAACTCACTATCAGAATAACCATTCGGTTCCGGATACTAGAGACATCAAGAATACTGGTGGAGGAAGAGCTGATTCTGCTACCGATGCAGCTAAAACCTCTGAAGATGGCAGTGAAGCAAAAGTTTCAAGTGTTGTTGAAAGGTCGTTGCATTGGCTTGTTCGACAGAATAAAACATCAGTGTGGCTGCTTGTTTATATTGCTGTCGTATCATCGAGTTCGCCCATCGTCAGGGCAGCACTTGGATTTTTGTTCGAGAAAAAGTTAAGAAACTTTCTAGGAAAAGTACCGAAATGATTAATCATAGTGCTTGTGAGTTGTGCCTTGTGTCTTATGATGTAATAAGTCAGTTGTACTCTTAAAATTTGAACTCTTGTATGGTGAATGTAGTATTTTGGTCTTATATCGTATATGTTACAATACACCGAAAAATCGATACAATGGGGTCAGACATAACCAAAATAATGTTATCTTATTACAATGAACGGACTAGCTTGGTACGGAACACCTATTACACATGGGGAGATATAAGATAACGGGAAAAATCCCTAAATGGCCAAGTTGAGGGAACACTCGAAAGGGACAAATTCGATGCTCTTTGATTGTCGAATTGAGGGTGTTAGATACTTATGATTTTGCACTGAACTTGGGATCGTGCCAAGCTGCCTACGTATCCCATTGAGAGAATCAAGCCGAACGTAGTTCATTTATCTCTTTTGTGTAGCTTTTATTGGGTCGACCCCTAGTAGGCCTACTTGGTTCTGCATTGCGCGACTCCACGGTTTTGATCATGTCTCCCTAATGGTTGGTCGGAACTTCGATCCGCTTCTTGATTATGTACCCTGACACATATAGCTTTCAGGGCATATGTGGGTTCGATCTAAGTGAGTACCGAATCACTTGGGTTCGATCTATCAATATCAAATCGATTCTGTTTGATCTATGCTAGATCGAATTTGGGTTGTGTATCGAATTGGTGTGTATGGAATTGATGTGTATCGAATTGTGGGAATTCGATATTTGGTAGTATCGAATTAGGTATGTTTGATACAGCGAGTGCTGAGTGATCCAGTGTCGAATTGAGGACCTTCGATCTAAGAGTGTATCGAATTAGGGCCTTTGATCTAAGTATGAATGTGGTTGTTGTGTATCGAATTGGCATGTTGTGATGATAGATTGAGTATCGAATGCAGAGGCTTCAATCGAGTGTTGTATCGAATGCTTCGGGTTCGATATTGAATAGGTTTGAGATAGTCTTGAATGCCCTCTCGAGAATCTCAGAGGACGGGGTATTTATAACCCCCCGTCCAGCGGGTCTCAGTGGTAGTTGGGGAAAGTGTATCAAATTGGGGTGATTCGATATACTCCTCAGATCGAATCGCGTCCGTTCGATGCTCGACCAGTATCGAATTTCTCATTTCGGTGTACTATTCCAGGTTGCTTTTCTCCTTGGGTCGGCCCAATATTAGTATTGGGTCATTCCTAAAATACCCCCATCATATAGTCCCCACAGTTTTGGAGACAGTGTCGATCAGAGAGCGAAATCCAAACTTATAAAATTGCATTCTTGACTTGTCGTTTTATGATTTCTATTTTGATAATGCTGAAAATCATGCCCCCGATTGGAAGGCAGTCTCGAACAGAGACCAGGTTCCAATTCGGAAGACCTGAACATTTTTTGCTGAAAATCATGCCCCCGATTGGGAGGTGGTCTCGAACAAAGATCGGGTTCCAATTCTGAAGACCTGAACGCTTTTCGCTGAAAATCATGCCCCCGATTGGGATGCAAGGTCTGAAAGGCGTGAATCCCAAGCATATTGCCTCAAAACTATCGAGTCGGGCTTTAAATCATGTTCGAAACCTCTCTTTTTTATTTGTGTTTGTTATGACAGATAATTAATGTATATCCTTTTTAATGTTGGTGATGCGATCGAATGAGTTTTGTTTGATCTTGTGATGGTTTGCTTGCTTGTTTGGCTCGTTTTCGTTGCTTTTCTTTCAATTGCTATTATCGCATTTTACTTTATGCTGGCAATGCAAACGCCATTCCATACTTGTGGAGGGTTGTATGTTTTCTTATTAGTCAATCGATGTGCGTGGTCATTATGTCTTCCTGCTCCTTCATCGGATATTTTATATGATCATGTCCGTCGTGACATTCTTGCTTCTATGTGGTCGTATAGTTATCATCCGTCTTTCTAGATTAGATGTCTGCCCACTGTATCTTCTTTTTGGGACATATGATTAGCTTGTGTCGTCTCAGACTTGGTGTGCGTCCCTTTTTCATTTTTCAGGATTTACGATTGGCACTTGTCACTTGGAACAGAGTGTTCGTCCCGTTTTCTTCATTTCACGGGTTTTTCAGTTAGCACTTGTTGTTTTAGGCGAAGTGTCCATCTCTTTGAAGCTCTATGAGTTTCGCGTTGAGCTGAGTTCCCGCATACTAGTACTTGTCGTATCATCCTCACTTGCATAACATGAACATGTGTAGTGCACTGGTAGCCCTTTGTTCATCTTTTGATTGATATGTGAAATCTCAATTTCGTGCAACTCTGTACACGTCAAGTATTATTGTTTCTCGACGATGGAGTGAATGTATTTTAGTGTTTTGCGGCGACTTGGTTGCTCAGAAGTTGAACCATTTTGGTTTACGTATATGGGCATAGTTTGCTCGATTCTTTTTATCGTTCTAATGCATCTTGTCTTTCCTATAGCGGATTCTTTTGCCGCCAGTAGGATGACTCTCATTTTTATAAATATCGTGGTTGAGTTGCAAATTATTACAGCTCACCTGGTTACCTTTTCGTCTTCGGGGATTTGGCAACAGTTAAGTCCCTGAAATGATTCCACAAGTTGCTAATCTGTAAAGACAGCCAGGCATTCTACTCGTAATGAGCTTGCCATTGAGGTTCCGACGAGAATAGCTTGCCATTGAGGTCATAATCAAAGAGGCGGAGCTGCGAAATGCCGCTTAGAGCGGATTGCTTTTGAAGTGATCGGCCAATATGGGAAAAGCGTGAATCCCGAGGCTCGAGCATAAATATATATCGTGTGTTTTGGGTAGATTTGCATTGTACCATGCTGGGTAGACGTAACTGATTTGCTATGTGAAGTCTATTGCAATAACCAGCCTTTCAGGCACATGGATATGTAGTTTGCATCATGTTTTTGCCAGCGAATGTCCATCCTTTGTGGGTTTTGGTTTGTTTCTAACCACGTTGGGGTTGATGTTCACGTCTGATATTTCATATTTTCATCTGACCGCTTCAGACCAATATTTCATTTTTCATCTGACCACTCCGGGCTAATATTTCATTTTTGAGATTTTTTGGTTTGCATCTTATCTTATCGGGTTGATGTTCTTGGTGTTGCCTTGGACGTGTTTGCTTCTTATCGCTTTTGGGGCTAAGCGTATTTTCGTCATGACGCTTATGTTGTTCATGAGGGGAGAATTTTTGCGTTCGACCAGTTTTGGGCCAAACGTATCTCCGTCATGATGCTTATGTTGTGCATGAGGGGTGAATTTTTGCGTTCGACCGCTTTTGTGCCAAACGTACCTCTGTCATGACGCTTATGTTGTGCATGAGGGGTGAATTTTGCGTTCGACCGCTTTTGGGCCAAACGTATTTCCGTCATGACGCTTATGATGTGCATGAGGGGTGAATTTGTGCGTTCAACCGCTTTTGGGCCAAACGTACCTCCGTCGTGACTTATGTTGTGCATGAGGGGTTACGTCTTGTTTCTGACCCCCTTGATTCCTCATTTGGGTTTCCAACATCATTTCTATAAGACTCCACCTGCAGGTAAGATTATTCGATATCACTCTTGGGTAAAATTCTTCGATGCCACGTTTGGGTAATATTCTTCGATACCTCATACATGTAAGATTCTTCGATACCTCATAAGGGTAAGATTCTTTGATACCTCATAATGGTAAGATTATTTGATATCACTCTTGGGTAAAATTCTTTGATACCTCATACGGGTAAGATTCTTTGATACCTCATACGGGTAAGATTCTTTTATACCTCATACGGGTAAGATTCTTTGATATCTCAAAAGAGTAAGATTCTTTGATACCTCATACGGGTAAGATTCTTTGATGTCACTCTTGGGTAAGATTTTTTGATACCTCATACGGGTAAGATTCTTCGATACCTCATACGGGTAAGATTCCTTGATACCTCATACGGGTAAGATTCTTCGATACCTCATAAGGGTAAGATTATTTGATACCTCAATTGGGTAAGATTATTCGATACCTCATAAGGGTAAGATTCTTTGATACCTCATACGGGTAAGATTCTTCGATACCTCATAAGGGTAAGATTCTTTGATACCTCATACGGGTAAGATTTTTTGATATCACTCTTGGGTAAAATTCTTTGATACCTCATACAGGTAATATTCTTCGATACCTCATACGGGTAAGATTCTTTGATACCTCATACGGGTAAGATTCTTCGATACCTCATAAGGGTAAGATTCTTTGATACCTCATACAGGTAAGATTCTTTGATGTCACTCTCGGGTAAAATTCTTTGATACCTCATACGGGTAAGATTCTTCGATACTTCATACGGGTAAGATTCTTTGATACCTCATACGGGTAAGATTCTTCGATACCTCATAAGGGTAAGATTCTTTGATACCTCATACGGGTAAGATTATTCGATACCTCATAAGGGTAATATTCTTCGATACCTCATACGGTAAGATTCTTCGATACCTCATACGAACTAGCTTGGTCAGGAACACCTATTACACATGAGGAGATATAAGATGAAGGGAAAATTTCCTAAATGGCCAAGTTGAGGGAACAGTCGAACGGGACAGATTTGGTGCTCTTTGATTGTCGAATTGAGGGCGTTAGGTAATTATAATTTTGGACTGAACTTGGGATCATGCCAAGATGCCTACGTATCCCATTGAGAGAATCAAGCCGAACGTAGTTCATTTATCTCTTTTGTGTAGCCTTTATTGGGTCGACCCCTAGTAGGGATGCTTGGTTGAGCATTGCGCGACTCCACGATTTTGATCATACCTCCCTAATGGTTGGTCGGAACTTCGATCCGCTTCTTGATTATGTACCCTAACTCATGTAGCTTTCAGGGCATATATGGGTTCGATCTAAGTGAATATCGACTCACTTGGGTTCGATATATCAATATCGAATCGGTTCTGTTTGATCTATGCTAGATCAGATTTGGGATGTGTATCGAATTGTTGTGTATCGAATTGATGTGTATCGAATTGCGGGAATTCTATCTTGGTAGTATCGAATCAGGTATGTTCGATAAAGCGAGTGCTGAGTGATCCAGTGTCGAATTGAGGACCTTCGATCTAAGAGTGTATCGAATTAGGGCCTTCGATCCAAGTATGAATGTGGTTGTTGTGTATCGAATTGGCGTGCTTCGATGTTAGATTGAGTATCAAATGCAGAGGCTTCGATCGAGTGCTGTATTGAACGCTTCGGGTTCGATGTTGAATATGTTTAAGATAGTCTTGAATGCCCTCTAGAGAATCCTAGAGGATGGGGTATTTATAACTCCCCCGTCCCACGGGCCCCAGTTGTAGTTAGGGAAAGTGTATCGAATTCGGGTGATTCACTCTACTCATTAGATCGAATTGCGTCCGTTCGATGCTTGGCCAATATCGAATTTCTTCTGTTCGATGTACTATTTCAGTGTCGAATCAGGTATGTTCGATACAGTGAGTGTTGAGTGATCCAGTGTCGAATTGAGGACCTTCGATCTAAGAGTGTATCGAATTAGGGCATTCAATCTAAGTGTGAATGTGGTTGTTGTGTATCGAATTGGCATGCTTCGATGTTAGATTGAGTATCGAATGCAGAGGCTTCGATTGAGTGCTGTATCGAATGATTCGGGTTCGATGTTGAATAGGTTTGAGATAGTCTTGAATGCCCTCTCGAGAATCTTAGAGGGCGGGGTATTTATAACCCCTCGTCCAGCGGGCCCGAGTGGTAGTTGGGGAAAGTGTATTGAATTGGGGTAATTCGATCTACTCCTTAGATCGAATCGCGTCCGTTCGATGCTTGGCCAGTATCGAATTTCTCCTGTTCGATGTACTATTTCAGTGAGCCTTTCTCCTTGAGCGGCCCAATATTAATATTGGGTCATTCCTAACATACCCCCATATAGTTAATCTTTTTTTTTTGGATAGAAAGTGAATATTGTTCAATAGACCAAAAAGTAGTACTTCTCATGGAAAATTTATAACAAGATCCGCCTTATACTATACAAATAAAACATAAGCTCAATCCTCCTTTAACACACACTGTCATTTCACAATAGTGGCACAGTGCAAACATGAAGTAACAATATATAAAGAAGCAGGCATGAAGTTATACTTTGAGGTCATTTTGGGTCAAAAATAGTTTTGGTTAACCATAAGGCTCGACTTACATACATTTATTTTCAATGTGCTTAATAGTTATATTCGGCAATGATAAGTTCTAAATTTTCCTATAATAACTTAGAAAAGCTTTAATAGATAAAAGATAAAATGTCATTACCTCAGTAGAGAATGTAATTTTTTCTATATTCATACTATGCTACAATAAAAGTAATTGACCTCATATTCCATTTTTATCTTTAAGTGCGCTTGTGATACGGCCCAAGATGAAGGCCGTAGAGTTTACTAATTAGGAAATTAGTTTATTAAGTTATGTTATTTTTATATTAGGAGTCTTATGTTAGTCTTATATTAGGAATCTTTATTTAATTAGAGTAGTATTAGATTTCTATTTCCTTTAGTAGTCTAGGTTTATTTTGTCTAGGTTTATTAGTATAAATAGTCCAAGTCTTGTAATTTTTATTCATTCAAGAACAATAAAGTTTTAGTTAAATTTAATTATTTGTCTCTCTTCTCTCTCAATTAATTCTTGGAGCTCGTTCTAGCTCGAATAGAACCCTAACCCTAACAATTGGTGCTTTCATTGAGAGTAACAATTGGTGCTTTCATTGAGAGTAACAATTGGTGCTTTCATCTTTTGAATTCACTATATCAAAAAAAAAAAAAAAATCATGGAGGTTTTGCTCTCAAAGACACTAAATTCCTTGGATGAGAAATTGTCAAAACTTATGGAAGCAATGAGAATTTCCAACGAAGATATGTCTCGCCGGGTCGATCGTATGTCTGGCTTATTGTCAAAGATTGAAAGAGATTTGAGTGTACGTTCACAATCTCCTCCACCACTACAACTGCCGCCTCCACCGCCACCAACATCACCGCCGACGTCAACAATCTACAACACTCAAGATCTTGATTTTGAAGTTTTCTTCGAAAACCCGAAGGAGTCCACAAATATAAAGACCAACGTGGAAATAGTGAAATTCAACATCAACATGGCAAGCTTACCACAACCTCAAATTAAAACTAGAGTAGCCTTGTTGTTTCTTGCAAATGATAAAAGCAATTCAAGGATGGTGACCCTTAGAAACAATATGATGGCTTTTCATGCCGGTTATAAAGACATGATGACTATGAATTGGAGAAAGCGAAAAAAAGGTCTTGAGGACAAGACCCTGTTAAGGGGGAAGGATTGATACGGCCCAAGATGAAGGCCGTAGAGTTTACTAATTAGGAAATTAGTTTATTAAGTTATGTTATTTTTATATTAGGAGTCTTATGTTAGTCTTATATTAGGAATCTTTATTTAATTAGAGTAGTATTAGATTTCTATTTCCTTTAGTAGTCTAGGTTTATTTTGTCTAGGTTTATTAGTATAAATAGTCCAAGTCTTGTAATTTTTATTCATTCAAGAACAATAAAGTTTTAGTTAAATTTAATTATTTGTCTCTCTTCTCTCTCAATTAATTCTTGGAGCTCGTTCTAGCTCGAATAGAACCCTAACCCTAACAGCTTGTTTGAGAACATTTTAGTTCTTTTAAGACTTAAGTTCAAATATTTAATCAAAATAATTCTTTACATAGATGGAAGTCGTACATAACGACATAATATTTAAAAATTTAAAGACGTCTACTCAATGAAAATGAACGAATGCTAAAAATTTATGTCTTACTCAACAGTTTGATTCATATTGCGAACTTCGTTACTTTAAATTATAGGTTCGTTGTATACTTATATTCTTTTAAATAAATATAACGCGTGATTATTTTTCGCAAAGAGAGAATATATGAGAGTCCTTTCGATTAATTAATTTCTTTAATTGTGCGATTATTTCAAAAGGCTTTTTTTTTTCATAACAATGGCAATCGTCAATCTAGTCCTTTAAAGTTTAAAGCTATTTAATTGTCAATATTGGGATTTTTGATAATTTGGCAAATATAGATAGATAACTTTTTTTAAATTCTTTTAAATATACATACCCTTATACTGACACGTGTCCATTCATCTTCCCCAACAGAGAGAGGGGTCCTGTAATAACGTCATATAGTAGGAAAAAACAAGTCACGCCAATTTCACCAAACCACGTTACTATTATTAAATTTGCTGTCTTTCTCTAAAAGCCACCATGTTTTTATTGTAATTTATCATCAAAAAAAGGAAAAAAGAACATGCTTTTATAGTAAAGATCGAAACTTTTTTTTTTGTTTTCCCCATGGAAGCTTACAAGCTTATTTTCGAAGGGGCTACTGCAATACCCATATCGCATTATTTTGTGGGTGCTGTTGTATTTTTGTTCGTGTTCTTTTACAATTTTTTGGAGTTCCATTTTATTCAGGATCTTTTAACCGGGTTTCGTGGGGCTCCGATTTATTTGACGTATAATCCGAGTTCTGATCTTTATCATGCTGTTGTGTCCAAGTGTAAGACACTTCATGGGAGGTAAAGATTCTTTTTTATTTTATTTTTTATAACATTATATTTGTGTTGGAAGTGAGCTTCATAGAGGGGGACATTCAGTGAAGTGGTTAAATATAATTTTTGTTGAGTAGGATTATATGAGTGTTTAATCAAATCCCATATGATTTTCTATTTGAGTAACATAAGATTGATTGATGTATAAAAGAGAAGTTTGTTTAAAGTTAAAGGTGGAGAGAGATATAATTGTTAATTTATCATCTGCTGTATCTCCAAAAGAATGTGCCTTTTTGATTATTAGAAGCAATTTATAAGTTATTTGTATTTGTGGGGTCAATTTATGTATTAATGTATTGGTAGTTTGTTCGTATGCCTTGAGTTGCTATTGTGCTTGGACTGCGTAGGTACTTGGCTACACCCTGGCTCTCAAGTCCACATATCCAGACTTCTTTTGTAAACTTCTTTGGGAGGCCTCCGGTGTTTCAATATCGAAGGTGAGGCTCGACTTCATAAAGAACATGAGAATAAATGCGACGGGAGACTTAAAATGCTGTTTATTCTTTTCTTACTTGATCACTATTAGTGTGTGTTTGTTATCAAGAGAAGTCAAATTAGTTTCTATCGATTCAATGAATGTTTATGCTTATGCTTTAACCATCACTGCATTTTCTAGGAATAATTACAGTTGGTAGGATTTTTGATCAAAGTACTCAAGTAAATGCTTAAAGTGATTATATAGCTCTCTAATGCATTGCAGACAGATGTTTCATGCGTCTGATGGTGGGAATTTCGCTTTGGATTGGCTAATGCATTCTGATGGTAAATATTTCACCAATGTGCCCTATTGATTGCTTGAAGCATATAACAGATACACGAAACACAGGCATACACGGGTAGTTTATGACATTAATATATGTTAAAACTCTAAGTATATTGTAATGCCGTACTAACATATCCTATGCATATCTCCTGTTGTATATTTCATATTGTCTCCTGTTCTATTACTTATATAGTGCTCTCTTCAAACCGGATTGCATTCAGTCATTACATGTTAATTAATTCAACTCTTGAAAAGTTTTGGCTACTGAGATTAGTTTCATGCCAGCTAAATAATGATTTATGCATTTTCCAGATGTTTAATTGTAAAATTAGAAATAATTTTGACACATTACAACATGTTTAACTCAAATTATCAAGATGCTTGTTCGTTCAAAGAAGTATACTGTACATCATTTTATATTCTGACTGCAAACTGGAAATTACACTCCATGACACTTTTGCTTAGTTTTGCCAGTATATATCATGCTTTTGTTGTAAACGTTTTGGTTAAATTTGTGGCAGTGTCTGGAGTAGCTGTTCAGAATAATCATGTGATTGCGAAGGATGACACAACTCCTATCGTAGTAGTGATCCCAGGACTAACAAGCGATTCAGCTTCTCCTGTATGATTGAGAATTTGCTTCCACTCTTTCCGTGGATTATTAGTTCAATTGGTCACGATATTTCTGCAGTTGCTTTTGAATCATTCATGATAAGACTATTGCCCTGCATTTAAGAACATATTGGTATTCTAATGTTTGCTGCATGTCTGCAGTATATGAAACATCTTGTCTTCGGTATGGCAAAACATGGATGGGATGTGGTTGTCAGCAATCATCGAGGACTTGGTGGTGTTTCAGTCACTGTAAGTACCCATAGACATCGGATTTCATTATTGAGACGTTGCAGGATTTGCTTATGCATAATGAAGCTTTCACTTCTCCTTTGAGATTCTTTTTTTCTTAATATGTGATTGCAAGTTTTGCTTTTCAGTTCACTTGCTAGTCTTTCATATTCGTTTTAGAGTCTCTTTTGGGATTTTGGATTAAGAATTATTCGTGTTCTGCGGCATGTTGACTTTGATTTGGATTGTGATATCTCTGCAGAGTGATTGCTTTTATAATGCTGGATGGACTGAAGATATACGAGATGTCTTGAATTATCTGCATAAAAAGTACCATACAGTTCCATTGTTTGTTGTGGGAACCAGTATTGGCGCAAACATTTTGGTATACTTTTCTCTGTTGCATTAGTTTGTGCTGAAGTGACAATGTTGATAGTTTTAATGTTCTTTTATTATTTAATATTTTGGTTAGGTCAAATATCTTGGAGAGGATGGGGAGAATGTTCCGGTGGCAGGCGCCGTTGCAATTTGCTCCCCGTGGGATCTCTTGGTCCGTTTTTGAGCTATGATTTTAGGCCATGTTTTATCAACTGTTTTTGTTAATATCGCAACTAGATAAGATCTTTTTGTCCTCATTCCCAGATCGGTTCCAGGTTTATACGTCGAAGGCTTATACAGAAGCTTTATGATAGAGCTCTTACTATTGGTCTTCAAGGTTATGCGAAACTGTATGTTACGGTGCCTTTTTAAATTGTGTAATAGGATATAGTCACATTACCAGGCAAATTAGCTTTATGATTGAAACAAATTTGAAATCCTTCTTACTTTGAGGAGATTTATTAATGTATGAATGTGCAAATGCAGACATGAAACTCGTTATTCTCGGCTTGCAAATTGGGATGGTATTGCGAAGGTTAGTCTTGGACAGTTGTAATACTTATTGTCGAGCTTCTACTTTTTCATTTTCTGAGTTATGCAATGAATAATGTGCTGTCACGTGTAGATTGTGACGCTTTTTGGAATTTGAGGATGTACCATGCAGGCTTAGTACTAGGATTAGCCTCTAGTTTTGATTAATTGTACTATCGATCAGTGAGGATTAGTTGGGTGAAGCCAAGTTTCTTTCCAGATTTTCTCGTGTTTCATGTTCACATGGTGTCTAGATTATTTCATCAAAGTAATGGCTTCTCGTGTGGTTGCAACCTTTTATTAACATTTGGACTTTGTGGTTATCTCAGATCCTAAGTGAAAATTCTGTTATTTTACATTTTAATATTTTCCCAAAAATAAGTGGGTATCCTGGAATTAGTCTGAAGCTCATTAGTTCGTCACTCCGCCTTGGAGCCGTGATATCCCACTTGGATATTTGTGCGTCATTTGCGTTTGATAACTATCTTTCTTCCTGGCAACTAAACATTTTTCTTTCGTGATTCCTCTGAAGTCACGTTCTATTCGAGATTTTGATACCCATGCTACCTGTCTTGTTGGGAATTATGAGGTACCTTTTCCTCTCTGAAGTTTGCATTGCTATATATTTCAAGTTTTGGATACGTAGTTTTAAATTCAAAGGAAAATACTATCTTCATTAACCTTTGAAGCATATTGTGTTTCTCCTAGACTGTGGATACGTACTATAGGCGTTGTAGCAGTTCTTCTTTTCTCACTCGAGTGGCAGTTCCATTGTTCTGCATAAGTTCATTGGATGATCCAGTTTGCACCAGAGAAGCCATTCCTTGGGAAGAAATTCGGTATATTTATTTATCTCATCAACGTACTCAATAGAGAATTGCGTTTTCTTTAACCCCCTACTGTAATAGTATTATCTGATTGCAGAGCAAATAAGAATGTAGTCCTAGCCGCATCACCGCATGGTGGACACTTGGCATTCTTTGAAGGCATTTGCGGATCCCGACTGTGGTACGCCATTTTTTCATTGGTCAGAGCATTATAAAGAACATAAAGTATAGCTATCTGGAAATCTTATAGCTCTTCAATTTTAACACAGAAACATCGTCTGATACGCAATAAGTTCTAGTTCATAGGCATTATTTCGTCATCCATAACTTGTGCCATTGTTTTACCATTTGCATGCAATTGTGGCATTTTATCGAGAGATTTGAGTTTCAATTTTTTTTAACAGGTGGGTGAGAGCTCTTAATGAATATCTTGGAGTTTTACTATCAAGTTCTCTTATGCATGTACAAAAGAAGGTTCGTCTTATCGTCAACATTATACCCCACATATTTTTTTTTTCACAGTAGACAAATGCTCTTTGAACCCATTGTCATGTTTTCTTTATGCTGCAGACCGAAAGCGTTGGGCCTCATTCAACTATTATGGAATCATCAATTGATCAAGGCCCATATCTTAGTGTAGCTGATGGCATGGTGGCTGCCATGGGAGATGAACGAACAGACAGCGCCCGCAATGAAACGACTGATGAGGACAATGCTCATGAAGAGAATCACTGTACAGTTTCGGTTACTGGAGACCACATGAATGCCAGTGGAAGGAAAACTGATTCTGCTAACGATGCTGCTAAAGCCTCTGAAGATGGTGGAGAAGCAAAAGTTCCGAGTGTTGTTGAAAACTCATTGAAATGGCTCGTTCGACAGAATAAGACGTCATTGTGGCTGCTAGCTTATATTGCTGTTGTATCAAGCTGGCCCATTGTTGGGGCAGCACTTGGGTTTCTGTTCAAGAAAAAGTTTAAAGGAAACTTACTAGGAAAAGTACCAAAATGATTAGTCAGTGCCTGTGCCATGTCTTATGATATAATAAGTCAGTTTTGTACTTGTAACCATGTCTTATGATATAATAAGTCAGTTTTGTACTTGTAATATGAATCTTGCACTGCCCCTAGCTATCTAAAAAAGTGAACTTGTTATGTTGAATATGGTCCAATAGATATCACAACCATAAAGCTTCAAAAGTGATGAATAAACAAAGCAATGACTAATGTTCAACTATTTGTCTAAATCATAGCAAAGACTGATGACAGTATATAAAACCCGAGGGACTAGATTTCAACCAAATGTATGTTCAATACTCAGTTCTGCACTAAGGACATCACCCAAAATTTGGATTTCTCATGGAAAATTTATAACAAGATCCTCGTCATATTACACAAACAGTATGAGCTCAATCCGTCTTAGCACGAGCTGTTCTTGCACGATGTCTGAGCTCAGCTCTTTTCCATTTCACAATTAGATGGCACAATGAAAACAAAGTGTTCACCTGCAAACATGAAGTAACATTATGTAAAGATTTTGGGCGTGAAAGCTAAGGAAAATGGGACAAAAGCCTAACAGATTACTAACCAAGATTACGATTGCAATCACAAGCAGCGGACCAGACCATAGTACAGATAGAAAGACTCCTTTGGGGTCAAAATAGTTTTGCCCTGCAAAGCTTTTCCAATTGCCAGCTAGAAAAAAGTTTAACCTCTCAGCCAGATATACTCCCGCAACTGCAAAATGTTAACAAGTTACACAAATCGCTACTTAAATTGGAAGGTACAAGTAAACATTATTGTGCCGCAGACTCTGCAGTTTTCCACTACAAAGTTTACTAATTCACGCTTGGACTTTTCAACACATTGTGCAGCGTTTCCAACTGCGACATTTCTTATATTTTGCCTAAAATTGTGAACAGTAAGTCCACTAGCAAGAATGAAAAGCGTATGAAGGGAAAGGGGCTTACGTGAAAGAAGGAACAAACACATTTGGAAGTTTATATTCCTCCTAGACATGAAAACCACCAGCAACAACACCACGTGGAAGGAGATGAGACCAATCAACCAAGGTTCCTGCAGATGAAAAATGTCATACTTTCAAATACCAGGAAAAGTGAGATGAGGCATATAGTTCTTTTATGAGTAAAAAAAATAAGAATTAGACAAATCTGATATAAGCTAGTATTAGATGAAGGGAAACACAGAATACTTTTGATTTATGGTTAAGATATTCTGGTTTAGCACTATAACCAAAATAAACTGTATCCAAATAGTAGATTCTAGCGAAACGGAGCATATAACAACATAAGTCAGTTGAGAAAGGAAAGAGAAGACTAAAAACAACAGGGAGAGAGGAACGGTACAACGCACTTCTACGCATATCGCAGACATGGCAAGCTAGAAAAGTGAAACTATTCAAACATTACCAACAACAAAAGAAAAGCATCAGAGAACAACCTGTCAGATCAACTACTCTTGGTTTCCTTAGAGCTCAGTGAACCATATAAGCAATTAAAATGATTGATCGGCAATGAATTCAACCTAAACTTGAGGGAAGCAGTAGTAATGTGGAGGACCCACGGAACCCACGCAGGTAACAGCCACCAACACAAACTGAAAATCACGGCCTTTTTAATTACCATCACGTACAGAGTAGAGCTACAAATTCCAAAGCTATAATCATTAAATCCCCAGCCTACGTACTAAATCTGAAGCTTTGTCTCCCACTCAGGTATTAGTTTCACTCAGCATATAAAAGAACATAATATGCTATATTCTGAACGCCACCTGTTAGCAGTCAAATCTATGCTGTAGATGCAGGTATCCTTTTAATTACTTTGAAGCCTATTGTTTGGTTCTTTACACATGCATTTTTTTTTTTACGTGGTTCATAATATTTGACATATCCTTCATAATTATCTGCCTAATGTTTATTTCTTTTCACATTAAAGAAACAAAACATTAGGGCTGTTCTTCTAGACATGATGACTTGACTTCCCCCTCAATGCTTTGTCGCAGAATGCATATACAATGGATTGTGAAACAACCCGTGAAGATTTGTTCTTCCAGCAATCTTTCACTTCTTGAAGTCTGGAGGAAGATTATCTTTGTACTTTCGGGGGTGGCATAAAAATATGTAAATTTTGACACTAGTTTTAATGAAACTTAAATATTTTATTAGGAAAAAATAATTATTATTAGCACAGAGCAAATTAAACTCCAAGACCTTCCTGTGACAACGCGAAAGCAGAGACACTTAACTCCAAAGATTAAAAATGCTTCCTTTTTCTTCTCTCAAAAAGAAGCCTTGGAAATCACTACTCTACACAACTTCCTTTTTCTTCTTGAAATCTCCTATTTTTGGGTCCTTTCTCAAAATGCTTTGCGTTCAGACCTCTGCCCATTTTTCTTCCCATAATGAAAGGTGGACGACGGTTAGTAATTGCCACCAACATGAAGAGAAACTGAAAATCAACGGACTTAACTAACAAAGTTAAGTATACAATAGACTAGTTAGTCGTACACTTTAGGACTGTGACCACAAATCCCCTGCTTACATTCTGAATCTGAAGCTTTATTATAAATCAACATGATACGGGTGTAATTTGAATGGCAAGATAGAAACAAGGCACTTATATAGCGTATTCCAAACACGGCAAGCTAGAAAAGTGAAACTGTTACCTGACCAAATAAACATTACTGACGACCGAAAACACTTAAGTCAGATCAAGTATTCTTGGTTCCCTTAGAGCTCAGTGAACTATATAAGCGATTGAAAAAACTGATGAAGTAGTAGTAAGGTGGATGATGTTAACCGTCCTCCACAAACACGAAAACAAAGTGAAAATCACAGACTCAACTATACAGTAAATTACGACGGTGAGCATAAATCAATAGCTGACATTCTGAATCTGAAGCTTAATCTTCAAATGGGTTAAAACTAAATCTCAAGAAACAAGAATTAGGGCACCCAAAATAAAAAAAAAAAAAAAAAAAAGTGTTGTTAGCTACCTTCCAATCGATAGCATGGAAAAAGCCCATGAAATTATCGTAAGCGGGTTTCAATCCGGAGCGCATTTCAGCTGAGAGCTTTTCCACCAGATCCGCCATTTGATCCATGTGCGCGTTAAGTGCTGACTGCAGCTCCTCCATTATTACTTCTTCACTGATAGTAAAATTTGGGATTTGGGAGCTGCTGGATCAGTGAGATCAGCTATTGATTGAGCTCCAAACGATGTCGTTTGAAGTGAATTAGGGTTCAAGGCATATAAAAACATTATATTAACTTGCTTCTTACGCAAATTTAGAGCAGTTTTTATATAATTTATTATTATTATCATTTTATCCTTTTTAAATCTTCTTTATATTATTAATTTTCTCTTTTATTCCTCAATTATCTCCTACTCTACTAACAAAATATTTACACATCTTAATGATTGATGATGTAAATTGCATTTCCAAGATACATAAATACGAATCAAATTAAACCCTTGTACTCTCCTAAACTTATAAATTTATTTTTATTCGTATAATCTCCAATGAAAGTACTGTTGCAGCAAAATTTTATTTTATAAATTGAGAACACTCTCCTATATGTTGGATCAATATTTTTAAATCTGGTGTTGTTTTATTCTTTTTTCCGCATTATTCCCACGTACAAATCCTAAAAAATAATTGTTATCCTTTTAAAATGCACAATAATCTCATTTTGGTACCTTTGGTTTTTTTAATTTTTTTCTCCTACAAGTGGAATATATTATATAGTTCCTCTAAGTAACTTTTTTGTTTTTTAATTTGCTTTTTGAATGAAAATTTCTTGTTTTGAACTTTGAACTGAATCTAAATCAACGTATGAATATTATTATTACAAAACATAGAAATGAATGTGAAATTGTATAACGTACGTATGTGAGTTTTTAAAGAGAAAAAAAAAAGAGAGGAGAAAAGTAGTCACTGAAATAAAAGATTCTCTATAATAAAGGTAAAGGGATTCTGGATAATCAAGAAGATTGCAGGCAAATTATGGTGATTGATCAACAGCCACTAATTAGCCAGGTGGAATTGAGTCAACCTGATTGTAACGGCTTTCCTAATATCTCCAATTGGTGGCCTAACAATCCACAACCCCTGATGACTATCCAAAATGATACATTTCCTTTCACCCTAAGCCCAAATCATAACACTAGCCTGAGCCCAATTCCTAAGTTCCCAGTATACATTCCCACCTCAATACATACAGCCCCAACCCAATATCACCAAACCGAAAATACAAGTCCTTTTCAGAATTTAACTAATACACTTGGCTCTCAGAAAAAAAGAGGACGCCCACCAAATCCAGAGAAGGAGAGGAGAATTATTGAAGCTCGATCAAAGGGCCAAAACAAGGAAAACCATGAAGTCCGACCAATTAAAAGAAAGGCAATTGAAAAGAAAACAACCAAACTCAACAGACCAGAGGCGGAGGTTGCACACCAACCCCGCCTAAACCAATGAGTTGTTTATCTTGGAACTGCCAAGGGTTGGGGAACCTTGAGACAGTTCAAGAACTCGGGGCATTAATTTCACAGTCCCGTCCCCATCTTATCTTTCTTATGGAAACAAGACTTAATGATCGTAAGATTGATAGGATCAAACAAAGGTTTAACCTTTTTGGTTTTTCAGTTGCGTCACGAGGTAAGTCGGGTGGACTTGCTCTTCTGTGGACAAAAGAAACTTTGGTTGACATTCAAAATTACTCCCGCCATCATATTGATGCAACGGTTCAACTACCGGATAGCACGAAGGTTTGGAGATTAACGGGTATCTACGGTGAGCCTGACCATGGGAAACGAAGCGTTACATGGAATTTGCTAAAAAGATTGGGCCAATTATCTAATCGAGAATGGGCTTGTATTGGTGATTTTAATGAAATATTGTCCAATGAAGAAAAAGAAGGTGGGCTTCTCCTTCCACCAGCCCGCACAAGGCCTTTTAGAGAAGCCTTAGATCATACTGGGCTCCATGATTTGGGCTTCTGTGGCAGTCCATTCACTTGGGTAAATAGAAGAAATCAGCCACACACAATTAAATTAAGGCTTGATCGTTGTTGTGCAACAGTCCCTTGGCTAAATTTGTTCCTTAATGCAAAAAATCTGCACCTCTCAAGCCAATACTCTGATCACATACCATTACTCCTGAAACTCGAATCTACGCCACCTCATACAACCTTCAAACAACCCAAAAGGTTTCGATTCGAGGCTATGTGGCTTCGATCGGATAATTGCGCTAACACAGTGAAGAGAGAGTGGTCGAAAGGGGCTGATTTTATGGAGAGCGCAGAGCATTGTCGATCGGGCTTAATTAATTGGAGCTGGACTGAATTCGGAAGTGTTCGAAAAAAGGTAAAGAAACTCCATGAGGCAATCGGGAAAATTCGAGGTGGAACCATCACAGAAAACACTAAAGAAAATGAGTCTGAATTGAAACGATTGCTAGAGGAAACACTATATAGGGAGAATGATATGTGGAAACAGCGGGCAAAGGCGCAATGGTTAACTGACAGTGATAGGAATACACGTTTCTTTCACAATCGGGCTACAAGAAGGGCGTCAAAGAACACGATTAAGGGGTTACGGGATGATAATGGTGAAATTCAGAATTCAGAGAGTATGATGGGTCATATCGCAGTTGACTACTTTCGTAAGATCTTTACTTCCCGAAAGCCAAGCAACGAGGATGTGTGTAATGTCTTAGAGGTTGTTGAACCCCGGGTGACTGACGATCTAAATCAAGAGCTTTGCAGACCATATACCGCGAATGAGGTAAAATCCGCTCTTAATCAAATGTACCCTTTGAAATCCCCTGGCCCCGATGGTTTTCCTGCTCTATTTTATCAGAAATATTGGCATGTCGTAGGAAATAAAGTTACTACTTGTGTTCTGAATTTCCTTAATAATCTGGTTCTTCCTGATAAAATGAATTTTACCCATATTGTGTTGGTTCCAAAGTGTAAAGATCCCGACTTGATTACCCAATTCAGGCCCATTAGTCTTAGTAATGTGATTTTCAAAATCGCATCTAAGACAATTACCAATAGATTGAAGCCGCATATGCATTCTCTTATTAGCCAAACCCAATCTGCTTTTATCCCTACTCGCCTTATTACCTACAATGTCTTAGTTGCATATGAAGTCAATCATTTTTGAAACTCAAGACAAAGGGTAAAGAGAGTTATATGGCCTTAAAATTAGATATGAGTAAAGCGTACGACCGAGTGGAGTGGATTTTCTTGGAAAAGATGCTTATTAGATTAGGCTTTCATTCTTCTTTTGTTAATCTTGTTATGACGTGCGTACGTACTGTATCTTATTCAGTGTTGCTCAATGGTAATCAATATGGTTTTTGGCAACCGGAAAGGGGAATCCGTCAAGGAGACCCCCTTTCCCCGTACCTGTTTCTTTTTTGCGCTGAAGCTTTTAGTGCCCTAATTATTAAGGCTGAAAATAATCATTTATTGAAAGGGGTTAGTATTAGCTCTAGCGCGCCGGCAATCTCTCATTTGTTGTTTGCAGATGACACTCTAATTTTCTGTCAAGCAACAATAGAGGCTGCTATGGCAATTTCGAATATTCTCCATCAATATAGTGTTGCTTCAGGACATGAAATTAATTTGGAAAAGTCTACCGTAGTGTTTAGTAGGAATACGGCGGACGATAATATTGAGCATATAAAAAATATTCTTCCTGTGCAAGTTGTGGCGAAACATGATAAATATTTGGGGCTCCCGACTACGATGGGGAGAAGTAAAAAAGAAGTCTTTGCGTGGATTAGGGACAGATTCTGGAAAAAAACTCAATCCTTTGACAATAAAGTGATCTCTAAGGTGGGAAAGGAAATCCTTGTGAAGTCAGACTTGCAATCGATTCCTTCGTATGTTATGTGCTGTTTTAAATTGCCCGACTATCTTCTTCACGAACTCGAATCTATAATTACAAATTATTGGTGGGGAGAAGACGGGAAAAATAAAATGCATTGGACTAATTGGAAGGAATTGTGTAAAAGCAAGAGAGATGGAGGACTTGGATTTCGAGATTTAAAATCTTTTAATATAGCTTTATTAGGCAAGCAGGTTTGGAGAATTATCCAATACCCCGAGTCTCTTCTTAGTCGCATCATGAAAGCTAAGTATTTTCCTAATTGTAGCATTCTTGAGGCGGTCCCGAAGACCAATGCATCGTTCACATGGAAGAGTATTTATTTGGCAACAAAATTGGTTGGAGCAGGTCTTAGATGGAGAGTGGGAAACGGTGAGAGTATTGATGTTTGGAAAGATAATTGGATACCGGGGAACTATAATTTCAAAGTTAGAACTCCAGATCTTTATAACAATGGTCCTCTCAAAGTTAATGTGCTGTTGGATATTTTTTCTAATGGTTGGGATGTGAATATCTTGAAACACTTATTTTGGCAGGAGGACGTGAATGAAATCTTGAAAATCCCGGTTGGCAGGCCTCATTCAGCTGATATAATTGTCTGGCATCACACGAAGAATGGCATATACACTGTCTGTACCGCATATCATTTAGCCTTGGAACTCCGACGCCGAGAAGAGATGAATCGTACTGGTAGCACCAGCACGGAAGAGAAAGCCAACTGGAATTTTATTTGGAATGCGGCTGCACCGAGTAGAGCTAAACAGTTCGGATGGAGAATGCTTAAAGGTATCCTCCCGACCCTGGCGACATTAAAATATCGCCACTTATCCAACACTGAGGTTTGTAATGTTTGTAAGGAAGGAATTGAAACACCCTTACATCTTTTTAGGGATTGTCATTTTGCACGACTTTTTTGGGCTATCTCTAATATTCCGAATTCAGAGACGGAGTGTAACAGCACCTGGGATTGGATTAAAAAGTTACATATAACAGTGAACAAACATGATTTTGGTTTTATTATGGTTGGTTGCCTGTTTATTTGGAATAACAGGAACAAATTGTGGCATGAAAACAAATGTGACTCTCCTTCCCAACTGTTCCATTCAGCCAAACACTACCATTGGGAATCTATAACGGCAGGAGTGAATGCAAGGGATCCGACTTTTGTTGACAGAGAGAAAGCTGAAGCGAAATGGATTCCTCCTGATCCAGGAACAATTTGCATTAACTTTGATGCTGCTACAGGGGATCAGCAACGTACATGAGGAATCGGAGTTGTTGCTCGGGACTCGCAAGGGCGTATATTGGCGTGGAAAAGGATACGTATTCCGGGAACTTGGCATGCTGAAATATCAGAGGCAGCAGCGGCAAATGTAGCAACTCATTTGGGGATCGAAAAAGGTTGGAACAATTTTAGCTTGGCTGGGGATTGTCTGAATGTAATCAAATATATCAACGAGGGACAAAAGACAAGGGCTGATATCGGAACATTTCTGGATGATGTGATTGATTTGCGGAAGAACGGTCATGAGTTTTCAGCTATACACATTAGAAGAACAGCAAATGGCCTTGCACATTGTTTAGCCAATGATATAGCTGTAGATGATAGTGGAAGTTGTACTCTGCCCTTTGAGTTTGTTGAACCATCTTGATGTTTTAGTTTTGTAATTCTGAACCTACTGGTTTTTTGTTATGAATGAAGTTCTGTTTTCTAAAAAAAAAATAAAATAAAATAAAAGATTCTCTTGATTTGCTCAAATCCAGGATCTTTAAAAGGAAAGATAGCGTTTTCATCTATTTAAATAAGTAACAAGAGATTTTCTTCTAAATTTCCAAAGATTCAGTAACTATTGACATGGGTATTAATGAAGATAATAAAGGTGGATAATTAATGCACAGTTCTTTTTCGTATTTTTTTGAAGACAGTCTACAAGGGTATATTATAAAACATTAATATTTTCATTGGATGAGGAAAAAAGATAAATCCATTCTGCTACACTAATTTGGATTTTTTTTTTAATTTTGATACTGTAACTTGATAAATTTTCATTTTAATACTCTAATTTGGCTCCGACCAATGACGAAGAGCTCTGATTATCGTCCCAAATGTCTACGTGACTTGTCATCGACTCAAAATTAGGGAGTTTTGACCAATTTTTAACCCTCTAATGCACGTGCAGCTGATTATTTATTTATTTTTAAAATCCAAAAATATAATTATTTATTTATCTTTAAATTTCATATTTAATCATTTACTAATTTAATAAAATACTAATTCTCAAATATTATATTATTTAAATTCTAAAAATACACTCATACATCCATTCCCAAAATTAAATCTAAAACTATAATCTCTTAATAAAATATAATGACATTCTTAAAAAGATCACTGATCACCCGGCCCTAATCCCATGCACCCCAACGTGAAGAATTAATCTCTCTCACCCGCCGCAACAACCAACAAACCAACCGCCAAGTTCCCCGGCGAGATCAGAAAGAAACATGGTGAAAAAGTGTAAACCGAAACGTGAACCACCAAGGTCGGGCCCGCGCGGGAAGTACAAGAAAAGAACCCACGAGTACAAGTACGAGGAAGACCGTCACTCACGCGCCGCAGAAGCTCGAAAAGAAGGAGGATTTTCACTAGCCTGTCACAAACCTAGTTACGGTTTGGTACAAGGAACCGGCAACCGGACTGAGAGAGGTGTTCATAACGAGAATATTCGCTCTGACCACCGCAAGAGGCTCCGCCGCCTTCTCAACCACCTTATGCACCGCCACAATTGGACCGAGGCCACCGGGGTCCTCGCCGTCTTGCTCCAGGGGACCGTCAATGACCGCTTGCCCTCAACCAATCGCACCAAGTACTTGGTACTCTGAAATTTTTCTAGTTGTTTAATTTCTATAGTGATCGGTGGTCGAGGTGTTTGTTGAATTGTTGTTCTATTGTGTTAGGCGGCGTTGGAGCTTCTGCGTTTCATAAAGGGCGCGAGTCTCGAGTGGGGAAATGTGCAGAGTGTGTACGATTCGTGGAAAAAGAAGATTAGACCTTTGAAGTATTGGTCGCCCGAGGTTAGGTTTGCGGTGCAAGTCGAGCTTATTATGTCCTATTGCCAATGGGGGACTCCAGACGAAGCAGAGCAAGCTGTTCAATGGCTTAGGCAGGAGCATGGTTTCCGCGAGGATCCTGTTTCACATTTGGTTTTTGGCTTGGTATATTATCGGCGGTGGTATTCCAAAATCCCTAAAGAGTTAAAGTTGACAGACCTCAACTCGTCTGGAACCTATGTCATCCAACCAGAAAGTCCTATAGAATATGGCATTTACGCATCGTATAATAATGATGCTCCTGAAAGTGGAACTGATTCTAGTTCAAATACCTATGTCAATGACGAAGAAGAAGTTGATGCTGATAACCGGCAGAATGAATCAAAGGACAATGATATTGTCACTACATGGATAGAAACTTCTCATTCTGATGCTCAGCCACAAGAGTTTCGTGTGTGTTCTGATGAAGGGAGTGGTGAGGATAGTGATGACTCTTTACCTAATAGCGATGACGATGATCTTCGACATGTATCTATTTTTTGTACTCAGGGTCGTCTACCTCCATGGCTACTACCTTTAAAGTTACCTGATTCTCATGAAAGTCGGGACGACGCCATTTCTAATCACAGAAGTTTGCGAAATGACGACTACAAGTGCGCATTAAGGCACTTACGTGCTGCTCTTAAGTCAAAGCCGCCACTACTTGAGGCTTTCCATCCTTTACTACAGATGCTGCTTATGGGTGATCAGGTCCGCAAGGCCCTTAAATTATTCGAAAAAAAGTGGTTTGATAGTTCAGACAACATACTTCTATTGAGACTGAAAGCAACCGTCTTGGAGCATTTTGACTCTGGAAATCATGTGAAAATCTATTCATGCTTTGAAAACATCTTGAAGAAGAATCCAACATGCAGGGACTCTTTGGGAAGACTTATTCACATGCATCATCGTGGAGATTATGATACTCGGAATTTGGCCGAAATGATAGCATTACACTTGGATGCTACTCATGGGGCATGTGATACGTGGAAGGAACTAGCGTCCTGCTTATTTAGACTTTGTCAATGCGAAGGCGATAGAGTCTCCACTTGTCATGATGGCAGTGATCGACACAGTCCTGAGTATTTGGATAATTCTAACAAGATTCCAGAGTTATTCATGAACAGTGGCTGGAGATTTCGCTGCAGATGGTGGCTGAACCGCCATTTCCCAAACAACATCCTCATGTCAGATATTGCATCAGGTAATCAGAAATTTCAAGTTCAATTTATTGAGATATCCTGAGAACTTTTAGATAGCTAAATTCTCTTCTTTTTCAATTTCACTTTTGTCATTTCAGTGTCTGTTATCTTTTAATTTGTTATTGCTACCGTTGTTTCTTTTAATACTGTTATTGGGGCGTCTTGTGTCCATTGATAGAGTCATCGATCTGATTATGTGAGATCATGAACGTTAAGAGCAGCAGCCAGATCATACAAGATAGAGGTACAAACAATGTGTACCAAAATCGGGATTATTATATGAGACAACACCAACAAAAATGATGAGTTTAATCTTGCTTTTCTTTTGATTGCCTTTTGTTGATTTCAGTGAAGCTGGTTGTTACATGTCCCCACATTTGATATTGCTGAGTGTCTTAGATATTTATGGCCATCAATCGGATCCAACTTTCGCTCGCTCTGCTTCTTATTAGAACGCTGATCGTGGATTTATTGCAGGTGATTTGGAGCTTTTGACCTACAAAGCATCGACAGCTTCTCATCTTTATGGACGACGCTTTAAGTATGTTGTGAAGGCAATGGAATGTTTGGAGAAGGAAAATAACGTGGAGTTGTATTCTTTCTTGCAAATGCACAGTCTGAGTTCTATAGGATTTTATTCAATGAAAAGGAATACTTGCTGATGTGTTCCTGTCTGGCAAATCTTATATGCAGCTCTTCTTGTAAAGTCATGGTTGCACAATGACTATTGTTCTACTAAAATATGTAATTAGCATTTTGGCTTTCAAAAATAAAATAAAATGGCTATGCTTATGCTGGAAATTATTTTATAACAACCACATTACAATAATTTAGTGCAGATAAAGCATTAAAAGTTATAAGTTAAATATTTTTGATGTGAGGCAATAGTGTTAGCTAAATTTCGAAAAAAAAAAGCTTTAATTCGATTTAGAGTGCCTAGAAGATAATCGAAAAGTTAGACTTTTCTAAATTATTATTTTTTAAGGAGCTCCGATATAAGTTAATAGCAGATTCGTAGTTTTGAGATTATACAAATTTGTTGTTAATTGTAGCATAAAATGAGCTATTAGATTCGCAAATACTTCCAAAGTACTATTCAAAC
Source organism: Linaria vulgaris (assembly GCA_948329865.1). NCBI lineage: Eukaryota > Viridiplantae > Streptophyta > Magnoliopsida > Lamiales > Plantaginaceae > Linaria > Linaria vulgaris. The sequence continues at coordinate 3,165,228 of OX415249.1, read as the reverse complement.
TAAAAAACTTATTATAACGGTTCGCAAACACCAGTTATATGTCTCTTACTCTATGAAAAATGTGTCGATCGGGCAATTACTTTTTTATATGTTATTACGTTTTGAAATATGTCTTGTTATATGTACGAGTTAACAAAGTAATGTTCAACTTTTTAAGATTCCAAGAGTTTTTTTTTTTTTTTTTGTCTGGCGAAGTAATGACTCTTTAATGCAACATGTGTAATTTGCCTACATATGTTTTACAGAAGATAACAAAACCGGAAAAATTATCATTAGCTTAGTTTTAGGTGAACTTCCAATAAGAAAACTATATATGGAAATTAATACCAATGACAGGAAATCCTCATGCAAGAGAATTCCATCAAGTACCGATGTAATATTAAACCATGCATGGTCATTAGAGTCCGACGCATTAAAGGAAGAAAAAAAAAAGTCATTACAAAAAGTATTTTTACATTATACTTTCAATACATCATCATACACAATTCCATGATGAGACTGTTATTAAAAACCTCTCTTGCCACCCTAATGACATAGCTCTCCCATCATCTCTCTCATAAACTCTAAATCCACCACCAATCTCACCATCTAAATTGAAACCATTAGAACAACAATGGCTTCTGATTTTAAGCAACAATTTTGCCTGCATTAAACTTTTCAAACTCTGTTCAACTCCTAAGAAACCATGACCCTCCATTCTCTCTTTCCATGTCTCAAATCTCACACAATTCTCATTGTCATTGTTAACCACAGATTTAATAATCTCTTTTCCTAAGTTATACTTCTCAATACTCAACCTCTCACCACTATCAAGTGGGAGGCAATCGTCCAACGAGTCGAACATGGCCGCGTAGTAATGCAAAGACTCCATGAATCTTGACAAGAAGTTGTTGTTGTGGTGGTGGATCATGCTTCCTTCTCGCTCCACGAGGACAACAATCGAGGGATTCAGTGAACGAACGTACTTCAACGTGTTGAATGAGTTTAAATGGAGTACTAAATTCACTGCTAGTGTCTCATTCTTTTGTTTCTTTGGTTTGATGAGCTTTGAGCCTCTTAACAAGCCATGGAACTCGAACACCAAATTACCAAAAAGTTTGGCGAAGCTCACGAGTCTCGATTCTGTCTCTCGAAGCTCTTTTGAGTTTCTCCCGTACCCGGTGATCTTTAGCGATACTAGGTTGTCGGTATACGTGTTTTCTGAGAGAGATTGCATGAGAGAAGGCCATTGGAAGCCATATGAGACGTCGAAATCGATCACATGTAATGTTCTGTTATTGTTAGTGTGTGATTGTTCTGCTTCAAAGGCTTCAAGAATGACTTGATTAGCTGAGAAGTGGGCAAATTGGTAGATTGGTGAGACCTTGTAGAGCTCTGTGAATGACAAGAACTTTTCTTCTGGAGTCGGTGGCTTCGTGATCGCTTCATAAAACGGTGATTTTTGTGTGAGAAGCCTCGCTAATAGTCCGTCAGCAAAATAGGCAGCGACCCTCTGGATAGAGTCGCCTGTTAGACAAACGTTTCGGTATAGTTCGAAGAGAGTCTCTGCGGCCGCGGTGAAACTGTTCTTTTCGTTCACCGAGGTTGCAGAGATGAGAAGTAGACGAATTAACTCGAGTCCTTTTTCGTCTTCACCATGACTTGGAAACATTCTCTTGTGATGATCGCCAATCTTTAGCATTTGATCTCTCGTTTGGAGGAGTGTGAATATTTTACCACCTTCTTCGTAGCTTTCGCTCGACTCTGAAGTATCTCGAGATGATTCTGACTCCTTTCGTTTACGATTATTTATTGTTCGTTCGGAATCGGAATCTGTGGCAATGGAGAGCCTAAGTCTTAAGAAATCTTGTTCCTCCATTCCCTCCATAGTAAACATGAGAGAATTGCGAAAGAATGTATACAAAGTTGGAGAAACTTTAAGGTGGTTAAAAATGAATGGAACTTGAAATGGAGAAAATGAGAAGAGTTTAAGTTGGCATATATAGAAAATTTATGGATAAGAATAATCATCAATATTGTTACAAGAGAAAAAGGGAATAAGTCTCTAGTCCACAAGAAAGATATAACAAGAGCATCTTTGAATATTGTAGTTTAAAAAATTAATTATTCTATGCCAAGAATCTTAGGTTGTATGAAACGGTATAAAGAAGTTGATTTTGGACTTTTCGGACAGTTCGGAGAGGTCAAGAAATGCCGTAATCAGTAGACAAAAATGTAGCAAAGGGAAAATATATTGAGCATCTAATCCTAAGATACTGGTCCAAGAGGTGTACAAGTATAATCTTCAACTTCTAGATTCTTTTTCTATGCACCAATTCCAATTGCGTGTGTATGCTGTATAGTTGGAAAATAAATCCTTTATTTCCTTACTAGATTAAGTTTTTAGACGAGACAACGATTAATACAAAGGGTTCCACGACTATCCATTCATCAAAAGTATCATGTGCGTCATAATATACCAAAAATTTACATGTTTGACAGCATACATAGTAGGAGAAAACATAAAGAATTTAAATGTTCAATCTCTAAGAAATGAAGCTTATAGATGCTATCACAATTTAATAGATGATTCTTACTTGGGGGACATTTAAATTTATGTACGATTAAGGGGAGGATTAGCACAATCATCCTTAAGTACTTATCTTCGCCATGCATGTCAAAGAGATGGTTTACTGTAACCCTCATTGATTTGAGCTGGTTATTAAGCTACCCATTTATGGTGAAATCTAAGAGACTCAACAGATCAAGTCGGACGGTTTGAATCGGTCTGATTCAGGACAAAATTAGAATTTTAAACAATTTATTGATCCAAATTAAAGGTCCCTGAACTTGTGAAACACTATTGATGAACTAGTAAATATTTTGAAACATACTTGTTGTATATAAATGAATAATTAAATAAGTATTTATCTTTTCTAACATTCCATTACTACCAACCCAAAGAAATACGAACTCTTTGAAATGCACGATTTATGTCGAAAAGGTACGAAGTTGGACTAATTTGGACACATTGGGAAATATTTAAACGTTTAAATTATATGGAAATTCAATATGGTACCAGAACTCAAACGAGAGAGGTCCCGGATTCAAATCGCATTCCACCCAATTAAAAAAAATCAAGTATCAGAGGTAACAGATTTATAACATGCACGTGATGAGACGTTTTGACCCAGCAGGTTGTTCTCGATTGCGACAAATACAGACGTAAAGATTTCAGAAAAGGGAGAATGAGTCGAAGGAACTTGAAGGTGGAAATGGAGCTTGAGACGCGAGCTTTACGTATGGGAGCAGGAACTTCATCATGACCTGATTGCTGAAGTCGAGAGTTTCACACTTAAAGCTGATAAACCGAATAAATGTTGTTCGAAGTGGGACACAAGCGGAATTTTTACGATTTCGTCCGCTTATAAGCAACTTTCTCAGGATTTCGCTGCGAATCAAGACTTGATCTATAAGCAAATCTGGAAAAATGATGTTCCTTTAAAGATTAGAGCTTTTGCTTGGAGGGTAATTCTTGATAAAATCCCGACTAAGAATAATTTAAAATGGTGCGGGGTCATACATGATCATGGGATTATGGCATGTACTTTTTGCAAAAACAACGATGAAAGTACTGATCATCTGTTTAATAAATGTCCTTTTTCGCATCAAGTATGGATTAAAGTTTATAAATGGCTTGGAGTCGAATCGACAATTGCAGAAAATCCAACTTCGCAACTCCTTCAGTTCAAGGGTTTGATGTGGAAATTCACTCCAAATGTGAAAAGTTGTTGGGGCGACATCTGGTTTTTCACTATTTGGAGTATCTGGACGGACAGAAATAGCTCGATTTTCAAGAATAGTGAAACAAGAGTCGAAGATATCTTTGATCTCATTATGTTTGCTCTTGGAGTTGGTTAAAAGGAAAATCCTTTGATTTTCCTCATTCATATTACGACTGGTTTAATTTTCCCACGCATATGGCATGTATTTGTTGATTTTTTAGAGTATTTCTTATACTCTATTTTATAAAATCTTTTTTTCCGATAAAAAAATACAAATTAATAAATGAATGGTACATCCTCTCTTTTAGATGAGATACTAAATTTAATAATACCCTTGTTTCATTGACTTTAAATCCTGCAAAATTGCGTAGGAAAGTGACAAAAACGGTTAGGATGTGCTACTTAATTTGACACCATATGCAAGATTTGTTTTACCATTAAATCCCTCGCAGATCGTGCTTTACAATCGGCTTTCGTAACTTTAGAATATATTAGTAATTAAGAAGCCTAATTTCTGTCATTTTCTAGCAAAACGAATCAAAAGTTTTGGAGGTTAGTGCTTAACTCATGTGCTTGTAATATATACATATATAATATCAAATCAATCTACGTACGTAGCTTATCCTATGTGCATGTACTCAAACAAGCACCCGGAATATTAGCATAAACCAATTATATATATATATATATATATATATATATATATATGATTTCTTTTAGCAGTATACAGCATATGTTCTTTGGTCTAGAAAATAATTTTGGATTATCTGTATTACCCCGCGGTAAAATTTAGAAGTTTTGTCTATTTATCGGAAGGATATTTCAAAAGAGAGACGATCGTAAAATCAGTCATGGTAATATATATAGTATAGTACAGTTAATATAATTGTCGTGATATTAGTTCTACATGTTAATTAGTTCAAAACTGAGTAGCATTGACATTGATTCTTTAGTGAAATTTTATAAAACATGTAGGCCGACTGACTCTCACGCCTGTACCACTATAAGAACAAATAATAATGATTTATTAATAGTCATATAAAATGAAACAGCATAGAAGCTTCCCAGTATGAACGTGCAAAGTTGTTATATATATACATATATATATATATATATATATATATATATATATATTATCCATCAAAAAGGAGAAAAGCGCGTACAGTTGTTATTTGAGGCTTTGAGGAAACAAACAAAACTCGATGGTTTCTTCGATCGAATGTCAAAAAACAAGGTTCATCGATACTTACATAGTAGTAGTACTAAAAATCAATGTTACTAAGAGTCAGAGATCATGTCGAATCTAATCCACTTGTTCATAATTAAGGAGCTGCTCACTTTTATTAAGCAACCACTATATAATATATTTACTCTTAAAAAGGATTTGTAGCCTCTTCCATTTGTCAGTAACATTTTTTAAAATTGAAAAATTGGTAACGTTGTCTCTGAATTTTCTGCATCGAAAATGCTGTTTGAACAAATCAACTAAAGGTATCCATATTCCATGCAGTCAACTAAACTATTAATATATAGTAAGAATTTAATGTATACTATGTATTCTGCGTGTTTGAATTAAGAAATTTAATCCAATCATTATTCAAAAGTACTTTGATAATGCATTGCAATTTTATTAATATATATCCAGTTATAATGATAACAATGCTATTGAAACTACGAAACAAAAATCCAAAAGATATCAAAGTTTCTTATATGGTTTAATAAAAATTATAAAAGTGTTTTCATGCATCAGTTTCAAAATTACGAAATCGTAATATATATATAAAAGATTTCAATCTTATATACTAACAACTAGTTTTACGAGAGAACTAGACCTATTACGTCTACGTGAAAAATTGGTTCGCGCATCATGGGAAGAGGAGAAATCGGAGGGTCGACTCTTCTAATGATTGGGAAGCTCCGGTAGGGAATATTATTAAAATCAATTTTGATGGGGTAGTGTTTCGCGACGAAGAAGCGATCGGAGTGGGAGTTGTTGCACACGACTGCAACGAGGTCATGCTTGCATGGCGCCAACGACGGTGCTCGGGTCTTATGACGCCAGGAAGTGTGGAATGTTTAGCGGCCTTGTGGGCGGTCCGTTTGGCGGTCGAGAAGGGATGGAATAATGTTGTTTTTGAAGGGGACTGTTTGACAGTTGTTCACGAAGTGTTGTTTGGGACTCCGGTGGACCTCTCGCACGTCAACATATTGAACGATATTCAACGCTTGTTTCGACCGGGGTTTGGTATTAAATGGGGGGGGGGGGTCGTCTTTCCAATATGGTGGCTCATGAGTTGGCTCGGAATGCACATGAGGATGCTGATGGTTTTTGAGTAGTTTTGCATTTTAGTTGTGGTTATTTTCTTGGTTATTTACATGTGGCGCTTGAAGTGGCGTTCTAAAGCTATAGCCTATGCACCTTTTGAAGTATGTGGCATTCAAAGTGGTGTTTGGAATCTGTTCTAGGCGCCTCTTGTAGTATGTGACACTTGAAGTGGCACTTGAATTCTGTTCTAGGAGCCACTTGTCTATGTACATGGCACTTGAAAAAAAAAAAAAGACCTCAAGACATTGCTGAAAAATTATAATATTTGGCAGATCGAAACATACGCCGAAATTAAAATTGCACTTTGAAGTTAAATGTTGGAAACATATAATAGTAAAAAAATCAACAATCTTTGTCAATTACCATAGTGTAGCGGAAGCCAAAGAATATACGTGTCGCTAGTAATCAGTATCTAATCAATGATATCACATATATTATTCTTTTCGTCATTGAATTCCGTTCGAGAACAATTTTTTTTGACATATGGCTTATTTCTTATACAAAATTTGACGCACGTAATACAAAGATTCACACAAGGGCCAAAAGTCTTTGCTAGGGACAAAACGTAGCTTAGGATTGAAGAATCTTATTAATTTTGGACTGCACTGAGATTACAAAGCTGTAACCATATTTGGACAAAACTCGCGGCAGAACACCAATGGCTACATTTGACAAATAATAGCCAGGACCAACATATACTAACGTGCCACAATCGGACCTATCGTCCAAGCATGTCTCCTTGACCTGGTGTCATGGGCGAGGGTACTGTCGTATCGCTTAGACGGACTGCACCCCGCGTTGGCGCCCAGCTGCAAGGGCGGACGACGTGTAACCTTTTTTTGTGCCACGCCCGTGACACCGTTTTGAAGATCCTTTCGAACAGGGGCGGAGCTAGAATTTTTTCTTCACCTGGGCTACTTGATACTCGAGGAAGATATTAAAAAAAAATCCAAAAACTAAAGTATAGAGATAGATTTTGACCTAAAATTAATTAGGGTTTATGTCATTTAAAATTACCAAATAACAAAATAATCTACAATAAAAGTAAATTGTAGGACTAAATAATAAGAAGTAATTACCTTTTGGTGTATTGTGCAATTTTCCAAAGATGAAAATGTTGATCCCCCTCTTTGGGGGAGCATCGGGGCTGCTTTTAACTGCACAATAGTCAAGCCCCAAAAGTCTTTCTTCTCCTATAATTTAGGCCCCAAGAGTATATCTTTTCCTACAATTAAGTTCACAAATAAATTATTCTTCTTTCATAACAATTATTTATGTTAATAATTTTATTTTTCTTGAATACACTTTCATAAAATTATTGGTATGCTAAATACTTTTCTTAACACAGTTATTTATTTGAAGAAGTCCCCTTATGCTTGTAATACTTTTCAATTAGAAAAAATAATTACTTATAGATTAAAATTTTGAATTTATAATTTTTTAAAACACCCTTTGAAACTAAATCTATATTATAAAATGAACTCAACTGTGAATTACAACTTGTTCTTACAAGAAATCGGCGTACCACTATAATCTATGTAAGAAAAATCTAATTATGACACAAAATAATTATGATAATAAACCTTTGCACATTATTAATCACTTGACTTTATTTTTCCATAGTCCAATTCCTTCTGAATATGGTTCTTAATAAATCGACATGATTTTCTTCATGATTAAACCCACAAATTAGTTTTAAATAAATATAAGATAAATCTTGTTCAAAAGATGAATGATTATATCTTGGACGTTAATGTAAGATAAGATAAAATCTTTCTTCTTAAAAAATTAGTTTTAATTCTATTACCATAAATACGAAGTCTATAAAACCTATTATTCTAATAAGTGGGTTAAAGAAAATAAAATATTTAATTAATGAAATAAGTCTTACAAAAGAAGAAGAATTATATTTGGGGTCTTAATTATAAAAAGAGATAAAGCTTTTGGGGCCTAAGTTATAAAAAGAAATAACATTATGGGACTTGGCTGCTGTGCAGTTAACAGCAGCCCCGATGCTCCCCTCCTTTGGCACGGGCGCACGGGTGAAGAGGAGCAGCTTTGCCTCCTCTGGTTTTGATGTTTTGTCCTTTGTTTCTCGCCAATTAGGTTTGCTAATAGTATAGATTATTATATTATTTCATTTGTTAAAGTTTGAGTTAATCAGCCGCACATTTCCTTGTGAAAAAAAGAGAGTTATATGGACCTTTATTTTTTCTAGTTTCTACATTTGGGCTTACAAAGATATTAAGACTAACTACTAATAATTTTTTTGCAAAATTCTCATCTGGGCTTCAGCCCAGGTGAGCCCATACATTCCTCCGCCCCTGCTTTCGAAGACCATTCTGAAGACTCTTCGTGGGCAAATAGTCGGACCCTTCGGGGACAAGTAGTCGGCATGTAAATGGACAAGATCCACGACCTATACGAGACGATGACATAGTTCTAGTCGAAGTATGGGGCATTTGGATCTTGTCCATGCAATTAGTAGATTTGTATCATCCCTTCCTGACGGGATTAGTTATTTCGTTATTACATATGTAGGGAGAGGAGAGTTGAAAGTTGAAAGCAAGCATTGTAATACATATTTGTTATTCAAGCAATAAAAGCTCTTGTAACTTACCCGATAATTCCTATTTATGCTGTTAGATAAATGATTGCCACGAGTTTAAGTTGTTCCTCTAAAATGTTCGTAAGGAACGCAAGTGTGACGATCAACGAAGGAGACGACATAAGTAGTTTGTGAAGCAAACTACCAGCCGCACGGTGCCCCCTTAATCGATTAACTTAAAGCTGCCCCGTGACACCCGGGCAGAAAGAGTAGCCCGATCATGGAACCCGGACCCTGTCGACTCTCGTAATTAGACTATAACCTGAGAGCACAAGAGGAGTACGGTACTTACTAACCATTTAAAAAAGGTTGTCCAAAGGCATATCCACACACGAAATTTTCGGAGCTAATCACTAATAGATATTCCTTCCAAGCACGATGAAAATGTACATAATTTTTCTTAGTCAACTAGAGCTCAATCGTACGATGTACATAATTTATCCTAAATTTATGGACAAAATCTCGACGTGGACCACTGTGTAATTAAATTATGTCTACTATTCTTATAAGTGCAAGTTATCTCGAGAAAAGCAGAAACTATAAAGACCTATTTCAGTCAGATCATTAGTTTTTATTGACTGACGAAGTTGCTCAACATCAATGTAAACTCGTGTTACCTATCTTTCTTCATTTTAATTAGAGTCGTAGTTTTGGAGATTAATCAAGCTCTATTCTGTGGAATCTTGTTATATCAGACGTGTCCTAAATTAGAAAACGGAATAGAAGCTTACATCCCGTGTGTTATTGAGGTGGACTTCAATATTGTCTTTCCCTTCATTAATTCATTTATTAGTATTAAGCTCCATTTGTTTCTCCGGAAAATAAGGAAAAAGGAAAAAAATAAAGGAAAATCTTTTTTTCCTAGTGTTTGGCAATTCGAGAGTTTTCTGGAAAATTTAGAGATCTTTGAAAAATAGGGAAAATCTAGGAAATCTTTGGAAAATAGAGGAAAATCCTTTACACATAATAATAGTTTTTCCCGAAAACCAGTATGAGCCAAACGCCTAGAAAATAATGGAAAAATTTATTTCCCCTTAAAAATTTCTTGAAAAAACTTATTTTCCCTCATTTCCCGTTTTTATTTTCCTTTTCCCCTATTTTTCGGAGAAACAAACGGAGCCTTAAACACTTTCTCTGCTTTGATTATTATTCATGATAGCTGATCAACCTCTAGCCCTCTAGGTGAAGGGAATTGGTTCTTAATGATCAAATGACGTGCAAATTACGATTAGTACCGCAGAACGGCCCTCGTGTTGGAATATAACGTTAATTAAGTTTATTTCGTTGTTTGATCCTATCAAAAGCATCACTGTGCTGAGTTGGACAGACACATGGCATCTGACTGGTCAAGAACAACTAATGTGTACAATGCATATATTTTGGAGAAAAGGAATATGAGTTAGTTAGAATTTTTAATGATTCTTTTTTGTCCTTTTGTACTTTTCATTTGTGTATAAATAGGGGCTTATCATTGTAAAGATAACAATTGATTTGATACATTGAATACAATTGTTTTTTCTCTCTTTCTTCATGCTCTTTCTCTTTCAGCTCACACACAATGCACACACAATGTTTTCAGATATGGCATCAGAGCAATGAATCCATCATTGTCTCATGTATCTTAGCTTCCGCATAATCTTTTTTTCGCTATTTCTCTTATTCTTACATTTCCATAGCGAATCCCAAAGATTCCGCCACCCCTGGTTCTGGTTCTATTGACAGTACAAGATGCACCGCGCCGACTACGCAGAATCAGATCGTGAACGATGATCCCTTAGATCCGTTCTACTTACATCATGCTGAAAATCCGAACACATTACTGGTTGGTCAAAAATTAACCACCCAAAATTATCACAAATGGAGTCGCGCCATGTGCGTGGCTCTGTTGGATAAAAATAAAATTGGTTTTGTGAATGGAAACTTTCTTGAACCAGCTCTTACATATCCATCCTATGGGAAATGGATGCGGTGCAATTATATGGTGTTGGGTTGGATCTCAGCAAGCTTGCCTGATGAGCTTGGAGATTACAGTTTGTTTTTTGATAATGCTTTTATGGTTTGGAATGAAATCAAACGCAGATTTGCTAAATCGAGTAATAATCGCATTTTCATGTTGGAATAACAATTAATAAACACTAAACAAGATGGTATTGCAGTGGTTTTGTATTTCTCTAAGTTGAGGTCTATTTGGAATGAGATAGCTCAATATGAAGAAGTGTATACATGTGAAAACTTGAACTGTGGTGTCATTACAGTGTTGCATAAGAAAAATGAAAGGAGAAGGGTTATGCAGTTCTTGATGGGCTTGGATGAGTCATACAGACACATTAGGAACCATATCTTGTTGAGTGATCCTCTCCATGTGCTTGATGATGTGTTTAGTTTGGTGCTTCAGGAGGAAGCTAATAGAGAAATGTCCTATGGTTTACAAAACCATGTTGAATCAGCAGCCATAAGTGTAACACACTCAACTCCACAGTTTTCACCTCATGCTGTTGCTGCTACATGGAGTTTCCAGAGGGTTAATAAGCCTTAGAAAAAACCTAATGGTGTTAAAGGAAGACCACCATGTGCCAAGTGTGGAAAGAACAACCACACCATAGACAACTGCTATGAAGTGTTTGGTTATCCACCAAGGCATAAATATGCTAAGTTCAAGTCTGGTCAAAGCAGTGGAGTGAAACAAGTTGCAGGGAGTGTGAGTAAACTAAGTCAGGAAGTTGCAAATGCAGGACAACATGCTCCATTCTCACAAGAGCAATTTCAGCAACTTTGCAATCTCTTCAAGGGAAATGTTGGGCTTGCTAATAAGATGAATCCCTATTCTAAAGGTAGCAGTACCATGGTTAATCAACCATCAGGTACTCACTTCACTTTAAGTTGCTTCACTCCCCTCACTTTTGTTCATTCCACTGTCTCTCACCCTCTCTTAACACACAAAAGCCTGGGTTCTAGACCCAGGTGCCACAAATCACATTGTTTGTGATCCATAACTATATATAGAATGTTCCACTCTATCACATTCCACTGTTACACTACCAAATGGTATATCTGTTCCTGTCACAATGACAGGTTTAATACAACTCAACTCTCACATATTGTTGACTAATGTCCTATATGTGCCATCTTTTTCTTTGAATCTTCTCTCAGTGAGCAAACTCACTCACAATACATTATATTCACTAATCTTTTGGTCTAATTTCTGTGTGTTTCAGGACATTACGAGCTGGAGAATGATTGGGATGGCTAAGGAGAGACAAAGGTTGTACTTCTTAGTGCAGGATAGAGAGTCTTCTAGCTTGAGTAGTAGTTGTCATTCCAGCATACATTCTGTCATTTCCCCATCAGCCTTGTGGCACAATAGACTAGGGCATCCATCTGTAAACAGAATGTGTTTAATATTTCCTACAAGTGGTGATTTACCACAGAAGTTCAATGATATCATTTGTGATTCTTGTCTTTTATCTAAACAAACCAGATCTCAATTTCCATCAAATCCTACTAAGAGTGATAACTGTTTTGATTTAATTCATGTAGATATCTGGTGACCCTTTAGCACTACATCTACTAATGGATCCAAGTACTTCTTAACAATAGTTGATGACCATAGTAGATTCGCATGGCTTTATCTTATGAAAACTAAAGGTCAGACTAGAACTATCCTAAATAATTTCTTCAAATATGTTCTCACTCAGTTCAACAAACACATTAAATCCTTGAGATCAGATCAATGACATGAATTCAACATGCCTGAGTTTTACAACCTTCATGGTGTAACTCATCAACAAACTTGCACATACACTCCACAACAGAATTCTGTTGCTGAGAGAAAACACAGACACTTGTTGAATGTAGCTAGATCACTGCACATTCATGCTAACCTACCCTTGTCTTTCTGGGGTGATTGTGTCCTTACTGCAACTTATCTAATCAATAGAACACCAACACTTCTCTTAAACAACCTCACCCCCTTCTTTCATCTGCATTCTAAGCATCCTAAGTATTCTCATCTTAGAACTTTTGGGTGCTTGTGTTATGCAGCTACTATGCCAAAACCTCACAACAAATTCATGTCTAGAGCTACCAAATGTATCATGCTTGGATATCCAGCAAACATCAAAGGATACAAGTTATATGATATTGAGAACACATTGTGTTTGTATCCAGAGATGTCACCTTTGATGAGCATGTATTCCCTTACAAATCTCATAATACCACATCTGACTCACCTCTCTCTGCTTCCCTACCTCACATTCTTCCCATGCACATTGACCATGAGGTGCATGATACCACACCTCACTCACTCACACCTCCTGAATCATCCCACTCTCCTCACACTCATGATATTTCAAATTCACCTATGCTGGGGAGAGGGTAACAATCCTTGGGACATGCGTCATTCAGATTGGTGAAATCGATGCACATCCGCCATCTACCTCCCGTCTTGGGAACGAGGACTACATTGGCCAACCATTTTGGGTATCGGACCTCTCGGATCTGGCGTAAGTTTAGCAATCGTTGAACCTCGGATCGTATAATCTTGTTTTTATCCGGACCTATATTTATCTTTTTTTGTTGAACGGGCTTGGCCTCCGTTTTAACGTTTAGGAACTGTTGGAATACCCGATCGCTTATTCTTCCTGGGGGTCCGCCTTCCCAGGCGAAGACATGGTTAAACTGTTTAAGCACGAGTACCACCTCTTCTTCTACTTCTAGGCTCATCCCCGTCCCTATTTTGACAGTCTTTGCGGGAGACCCTTCCACTATTTCAATCATGTTTTGTTCCTCAACTGGCTGTACTTTCAACTCTTTTTTCAGTTTCTGTTTTTTGGCGAGCACAGTAGCGTCCTCATTGTTTTTCGAGGGGATGGTGTTCATGCAGCATTCCCTGACTCTAACCTGGCTGCCACTGACTTCTCCTACCCCCGATGGCATGGGGAATTTAACTTTTAGATGGAGTGTAGAGGGAGTGGCCTCAAATGTTCATATAGAGGGCCATCCGCATATAACGTTATAGGTCTGAGAGGACGCCTCTACCACCCATAATTTGGTGTGTTTCGTGCATCGTATGGCACCTTCACCCCATGACATAGGCAGGGTGATTGTTCCCAGGGTGTAGCATGCTTCCCCTGAGAAACCGACAGAGGAATCTCGGCTGCTTCCAAACGTTCATTTTTCAACCCCATTGCTAGGTAGGTAGGTAGGAAAAGGACGTCTACCAAATTGCCCGTGTCGATTAGGATGCATTGAACTTCGATGCCAAATATCGTGGCTTCGATGACCAGAGGGTCCTCTTGGGGGTATACTATACCTTTCAAGTCGTCCGGTCTGAAAGCGATCGTGTGTAGTTTGGCTCCCTGTATGGAGCATATGGGCGGCCCCTGCTCTACACGACGGGCCTCCTTTAGATACTTCTTCTTCTTTCCATGGGGGTGATACCGAGATGTCCCCCCCTTTGATCATATTTATAGTTCGGCCCGAGGGGGGATCATCTTCATAAGACTCCGGGGGGAGGCAACCTTTGGGGGGTGCTTTCACGATACTTCGTGCCAGACCCTCTCTCTTCTGGGAGCCTTTCAGATCGAATCCTCTTCCAGACATTCGATTTAGGCACCTCTTGATTGTTTTCCTTCAGATAGTTCTCCAAATACCCGGCGCTCAGAAGTCGTTGTATCTCGTTTTTCAAAGTAGTGCAGGCGTCTATATCGTGCCCCCATGCTTTATGGTATTTAAAGAACTTTCCTGTATCCCTCTTCTAATTGGGGTTTTTGACAGGCCGTGGCTAGTTTAAGTTAGTACTTCCTATCATGACATTGAGTACCTCAGTCGGGGTAATAGTCAGGGGGCAATGGCGCTGGTTGGAGATGCCGTTTCACCGTGCCTCCGTCTTCCCTTCGCCTTGGGGGTGCTTTTCCGTCCTTAGCTTTATCCTGGGACCCCTTCTAGCGTTTCAGGTCGTTACTTTCCACCCAGATTTTGGAGTTTTCTTCTTCTTCCATAATGATATACGTCTCTGATTTGTGCATGAGTTTGTTCATATCCTTGACTTGATTACCCATAAGGTATCTGAAGAAGTCTCAGGTTCTAAATCCTTGGGTTAGGATACCCGCTATGATCGTAGGGTTAGCATTTGGCACATCCAAGGCCTCGTTCGAGAAGCACTTCATGTAATCTCTAAGGGATTCATCATCCTTGTTTTGTTTGATTGTAAAAAGGTGGCTTGCGGATTTCACGTATCTCCGATTACAGGCAAACTGCATTACGAACAAACATGCCAATTGATCAAAGTGAGAGATCATGCCGGGGAGTAACTGGGAGAACCATGCCTGGGCCCTACCTGCTAAGGTGGTTCGGAATACTCGGCAGAGGACAAAATCGAGCATCGAGGCCAGATCACTCGTGGATATGTATTGTTGGATATGATCTTGGAGATCCCTTCCGTCCTTATCCCCTGTGTACAAGATGAGGTTGTTGGGTTGCATTCCGGACGGAACTAGGGCGTGAGCTATTTCTGGGACGAAAAGAGATCCGTGGTACATAAGTTCTTCGCCAGGAATGATGTTTTTCTTTATATCCCTAAAGTCTCTTCGCATGCTATTAATCATGTTCCACAGGGAATAGTCCACCCCGAAAGGGGTGGGTGGTAGCTGATGGTCTCAGGGGTGCGGAAATCCCATCCCGTCAAAATCTCGAGGCCCTCTTCCCATGCTATCTTCAAAAGGGGTTCAAAACCCCCGGATGTGTATGGGGTATCCTGACGCTGGGGGACCCGCTAGAAATGGGGTCGCAGACGGGATTTGTATTCCTCCGAATCATTTCGCTCCCTATGGGATCGTAAGGGGAGTTTCTCGGGGATAGGCCGTTTTCGGCCTCCTCCTCTAGGTGGCTCCTTCTACGAGGTGCTCAAATACAGATCAGGGGATGTTTATGAAATCCCCCCTTTCTGTCGTGGGGGACAATTGGGTCTTCGAGGGCTCCTAGCGTGGAGGTTCCCTGGAATCCTGAGGGTCACTTTGGGGAGAAGGGGAATTATTCATAGCTTTCTGCGAGGAGATCTCTTCAAACGCTCTCAAAGGCAAGATTTTATGGCGTTTCCACAGACGACGCCATTTTGTTAACGATGTTTTATTTTTGAGGAATTTTGGAGTGGGTTACAACGCCTCGCCCTTGTCCGAAGAAAATATAACTATCTTTTTTGTTTCCCCCAAAAAAGTATATCCATATTCCTCCGTCCCATTCCCTTTATATAGGGACTAATCTTTGTGCAAGAGGGGTATTTTCCCTAGACAAGTGTTTAATGTTTGGGGGGGAGGGGGAGGGGGGTGCATCGGGTATCTGCTCTCTATTGTGGACATCTGTCCCCGATGGAGCTGACATAGGCTCCGAATGCCACTGCCTTCGGGTTCTAGCGCCATGTGTCTCCTGTATGTTGAGTCATTTCTGGTGGAGGCCTTACCTAGTCGTGGAGATAAGGACGTGACGAAAATTGCTCCGGTGCCATTTTTCCGATGGGTGAGGAGAAAGTTTTTCGAGGGGTCTTTATGTAAGATTGTAGGTTACGAGGGAGCTAGTCCCGGGTGATAAGGTAGATGCGAGAGTATCGTATTCCTAGGGGGTACTCGTGAAGCTATATAAAGCTTCCGATACCTCACGCGAGATTTGTACTATGTGAAATACTTATCGTAAAAGTAGGAACACCGTCTATTCGGTATTGTGAGGAACATCTAAGTCCACCGATACCAGGGTGACTTCCGTGATGCTTTGGAGGCATCATAAGGCTTTTGAAAAAAGCTTAGGGTTAACAATAACTGACCAAGGGTTCACCCAATCTGCAACAGATCATTCTCTCTTCATCAAATATTCTGATGGTGCTACCACAATACTGTTAGTGTATGTTGATGATACCATTATTAGTGGAAACAACAAACTGACTATTGATGAGCTAAAGACATACTTAAAGGAACATTTCAAGTTAAAGGATTTAGGTGACTTGAAATATTTCTTAGGTATAGAAGTAGCAATAAGTAACAAAGGAATCTCTATCAATCAGAGACAATATGCCTTAGATATTATTGCTGGTTGTGGACTTCTTGGAGCTAAACCTTTGGGACCACCCATTGATCAGAACTTGAAACACTCCAAGTCAGGTGGAGATACACTAAGTGATCCAACTCAATTCAGGAGATTGATAGGAAGACTTATATATTTGGTTGTCACTAGACCAGACATATCTTATGTTGTTCAAACCTTGAGCCAGTATATGAGCTCCCCACTAGTCATACTCTTTCATTTTTGAAGAGGACAATCAACCTAATTTCTGGCTGTCAAGGCGATCCTACACAACAACGTATGGATGGTGTGTAATCACAAATTCTTGAATTCTGAAAATAAAACAAGAAAAAGATTACAAAGTAATTATTTGATTAAATTTAAAGTATAATTTGGGATACAATCTCTATCTAATCCTCTGATTCTATTCTACAAGAACAATATTAAAAATTATAGTGAAAATCTTCAATTTGATATTCGCTGAAGTGATTTGAACTTGGAGAAACGTCAATTCGAGGGTCCTTGGACTTGATCTCGGATTAAACGGTGTTTTGATTTGAGGATTTGATTTGGTGATTTGACGAACACCAATTTGACTTGGGAATTTGACGAACACCAATTTGACTTGGGGATTTGATGAACACCGATTTGACTTGGAGATTTGATGAACAACAATTTGACTTGGGGATTTGATGAACACCAATTTGACTTAGGATTTGATGAACAACAGTTTGACTTGGGGATTTGATGAACACCAATTTGACTTAGGATTTGATGAACAACAATTTGTTAGGGATTTGATGAACACCAATTTGACTTAGGATTTGATGAACATCAATTTGATTTAGGATTTGACAAACGTCGATTCGAGGGCTTTACGGCTTGATCTCGGATCGAAAGATGTTCTTGATTTGGAATTTGATTTGAAAGTTGATGAAGATTGGTATGATCTTCGTCTTCAGTTCTTTGGATTTTTGGGTTTTGATCTTCCTAGCATGGATTTTGATCTTCAAAAACAGTTTTCCGAGGGTCTTGTGACTTGATCCCGGATCAAAATGGATTTTTGGTTTGAATGTAGTTGAAGAACGGTATGCATTTGATTTGGATTTCTTGAATTTGTTGAAGATTTGATCTTCTTGGCAGAGACACCATCTTCAAAAAACTGTTTTTGGATGAACTTGAGGCTTGATGGCGGATTGAAAGATGTTCTTAACGAAGAACATCTTGAAGATTGTTGAAGATTTCTTGAATTTGTTGAAGATTTGATCTTCTTGGCGGAGACACCATCTTCAAAAAACGGTTTATGGATGAACATGAGGCTTGATGGCAGATTGAAAGAAGTTCTTAACGAAGAACATCTTGAAGATGGATGAATGATACCTTGAATGCTGCGAAGAACACTTGAAGATGGATGAGTTTGGTGGAGCGAAAAACTTAGAGCTTTTCCTTCTTCAACTTGTGAATATTTGTATGTGTTTTTCTTCTTCAAAACCACCTCTATTTATAGTTGTGGAGTAAATCTCAATCAGAATCTCCTGATGAGATGAACGGTTGTGATCGCGTCTACAATTTCTTGACATGGAAGACTTGATCTACATGAATCTTCTAGATATCTCTTGAATATTCAATCTCGAAGAAGAAGACTTTCCTTGTCTTGATATTTGATAAATTTATTTATTTAACCCTTTAAAATATTAGGATTAAATAATATATATTTATTTTCATTTTCTCGCTCTACAAGACTTGCCATTATTTAATTTAATTGGATAATTTAACTCCAATTAATAAATAGGGCATTATTCAATTTATCCATCATATATATTAAAATTAATAAATTTAACTACTTTACTTTGGAAATGAATTTATTATAAATCCAAAATAAAATAGAAAAATAAATTTAAAATTAATATATTATTCTCCACGTGTCGGGATTTAATTAAACACAATTTTTAAGTGTCTACATGGTGCACTTATAGTACTAAGGTATTTAAAGGGATCAACTGGATAAGGAATATTTTTTCCAAGTGACAACACAATTCATATCAAAGCCTACCGTGATGCAGACTAAGGAGCGTGTGTTGACACAAGGAAATATGTGACATGATATTGTGCTTTTGTTGGGAATGCATTGGTATCCTGGAAAACTAAGAAGCAACAAACACTGTCCAGACCCTCAACCGAAGCTGAGTATAGAGCTCTTGCTACAACAATGTGTGAGGTGGTATGGTTAAAGCATCTGATCAATGATTTAGGTGACAAGCACGGGAATCCTGGACTGATTTACTGTGATAATCAAGTTGTTGTCCACATTTCTTCTAATCCAGTTTTCATGATAGCCGATCAGCCTCTAGCCCTCCAGGTGAAGGGAATTAGTTCTTAATGATCAAATGACGTACAAATTACGATTAGTACCGCAGAACGACCCTCGTGTTGGAATATAGCGTTAATTAAGTTCACTTTGTTGTTTGATCATATCAAAAGCAATACTGTGCTGAGTTGGACAGACACATGGCATCTGCCTTGTCAAGAACAGCTAATGTGTATAATGCAGATATTTTGGAAAAAAGGAATATTAGTTAGTTAAAATTTTTAATGATTCTTTTTTGTCTTTTTGTACTTTTCATTTGTGTATAAATATGGGCTCATCATTGTAAAGATAACAATTGATTCGATACATTGAATACAACAGTTTTTTCTCTCTTTCTTCATGCTCTTTCTCTTTCAGCTCACACACAGTGCACACACATTGTTTTCTGATAGATCCGTAAACCTTCCATAAAATCATAGGTCGAACAGATCTCAATTTGCACCTGTAATTTACACGAATTTTCAAAGATAAAGATGACAAAAGATTAATATTGAATATCAAGTTAAAATCTTCATCCATGCTTAAAACTCCTCACACGAAGAAACTCATCGAAACATCAACAACGAAGTTGCTAACAAAAGGGAGATTATTCATGTATAGACAAGACCTTTGAACTTAAGCTTACAGTTTTGACCGTTTAAAAGTTGCCATATTAAACATATAACAAAATTAATTATTAGTTTCGTTACAAGAATTTTTCTGGCCCTAGCATCTTGAGGCATAGCACAAAAGTACAAACTACAAAGCTTCTCCAAACAACAGCCAGAAGATCGGCTGATGGGGTTGAGATGAACGTGCTACCGAGACTAAAAGGGCCAAGTTGTAGAAATACTATAATCACAGACTTATTTGACAAAGAAAGCAGTAGCATATACTAAGGAATCAGAGTAGGCAAACATACATGTCCACATATCGAGTTTCTTACAATGTTTAGGTAGCCACAATGATTCAAAGAAGACATGTCCCTCATCAGTTTACTCAGCCACTTTTAATTACATTTTGTTCTTTTTCATGGCAAACATAGTCCAAACTACTAGGATATACCACCATCATGCTCAAAGACCAAGTCTCCACTCTCCACAAAGTATCACCTACTAATATGCTGCATCAAGTGCTCTCTGATTTCTCCAAAGCTGTAACACGAAAAGAACACATAAGTTCAACAAGACTAGTCACCTTAACCAAACACCGCGTGCCAATGATACGTAAATGTAGACAAAAAATTTTGGGTGGGTGATGGCTTACTGTTGTAGTTAAGTAGCTTCTCAATGGGGTCCACATGTGTCATCAACATTTCGACAGCAATAACGGACCAAAGCTAGCGCATCAAGCTAAGTGCATATCTGCAATATTAGAACAAAATCCCCATTAGCCCTAAAATATTTACCACCAACTTTTTTCCAAATAAATCAAAAACTGTCCTGGCGATTACTACGATAATGAAAATTAAATTGGGCTTTTCCAACAACATAAAAGTAACTGAAAATCAACGCACATCCAGTAGCACCTAATACACCTTTATTCAGGGGCGTATCCAGGAATCGTATATAGGAGGGGCTAAAAAAAATTTGGGAGAACAATAGGAAAGAAATAAGAGGAAAAAAAACATCGAAAATACTAAGTAAAGAAAAAAATGTTATTTTGAACAGATTTTTTTTGGAGGTTTTAGAGAAGATGAATGCCTAAAAGAAACTTTTTGTATCAACTTTTAGTTTTTAACCGAAAAATTCACTCATAATATTTACGATAACCAAACAATTTATTTTTTTATCAAAGTAAATATTATAGAGGGATAATTCCATCAAACCCCCCAAACTATGGTACCTTTTACCAGACGAGGTCAGAACTTTCATTTTAGCTCCAGTGCCCCCTAAACTTTGGTCGTTTGTTTGATTTACTTTTGTGCGTGTTTCAGCCATATTTTTACCGGAACAGTCAGGCGCGTGCACAACACGTGTTATAGTTTAAGGGCATTTTTGTCCAAAAAATATTCGTCGAACTTTCATACTACCTAAACTATACTATTTTGTGTGATTTGCCCCCTGAACTATGGTATGATTTTGAGGATTGCCCCCGAACTATTTTTTGAGTTTCTGGATTCGCTCCTGAATTTTTATGAGTTTTTAGGATTGCACCCCTGAACTATTTGGTCCTTGAGATCATGCATTTTGCTGAATTGAAATGGTATTAACTGGAGCACAAAGGTAAGCATCAAACAACCAGCGCCTAATATTAACATCAAAACACCAAATAAATATGCATAATGATCATTCACAACCCCATCATCACCATAATAAACAAACATCCCATAATGTGTTCCAAGGCTTAACAAAATACCTACACATTGTATCTGAAGGCCTTAACAGAGTCACACAACATTTTAAAACTAAACAGATCCCAATTCTTCTTAACAAAAGAAAGGGCATAACATGGTTTATTCCTAGTAGTACTGCCATGTTCATATCCCTCACAAAATAGTAGTCACAACCACTTCATTTCTTCAGAATCATGTTCACTCTTTTGTTAATCAACTTCTTTGCTGCTTTCTCAATTATAAGATCCACAACACCTGAAGTGTTCCCTTGTTTGCTCAATACTTCCTTATTAGAGGTCTGCATAAAAAACACAAGCAAATGATATAATAAATTCGGGACCATGTGAAACAGATAAGAAATATTGACCACAAAAATGTGAATGCAGTTTTTACCTCATTCAATGGTGCATTCTCCCCTGAAGTTGATGCACCCTTCTTTGCCAATAGTGCATTTTTCTGTATCTGCATTCAAATAAGCAAACCAAACCAGAGGGTCAGACACATAGCAAAAAACATAAACTTCAAAAACATGAGAAGAATCTTAAATGGAATTTGTCCATTTAACCTCATAAAGTGTTGGCTCATGTTCATTATCCTCTGTAGTGATCTTGATCTTTTTTCTCTTTAATCCATATAATGCATAAAAACATCACATATCAGTAGTAACTCTCTCAAAAGTCAAAACCAAAGGCAAATGATCCACTTCTAGTCAATGAGCTTAATTACAACTAGAAATCTCAGAGGCTTAAAGCTGAATTAATTATCTTGAGGCTGTCACCAATGTAAGAGACTTGGAGCTTTCCTTATTTAACAATACAGAGAAGTATTGCGAGCGCATACATTGCTATGTGCAAAAGGACCGACAAAAGCTTACAAGTAAACACAAACACAAACTAAAACACATAATTTGGATCTTGAACGAGATACATAACAAACATACCAAATCTGGTGTGGTTTTTTCAACTCTGAGCAGAGGCGAGCAGAGCAGAGTGGATAGAAGTGGATTTGCAATGAGTGAAGTCGATCGAAAAATCTCCCCAAACTTTGAGCTCTGTATGGTTAGGCACCAGATCTGAGTCAGGATTGTAGCTCAAAATATGCGTTTGATTTAGTACTAGTAGTTCAAAATCACACCAAAATATGCGGCTGAGTAGTGATGATATTGTGGCGGTGCGGCGATATAGCGGCGGTGTAACGGAGAAGTGATGATATTGTGGCGGTGCCGCGGAGTAGTGATGATATCGATGCGGTGCAGCGATGGTATTGTGGCGGTGCCGCGGAGTAGTGATGATATCAGCGGTGCGGCGGAATACTGATGATAATGCGGCGGTGCAGTGGTGCAGTGATAATATTGTGGCGGTGCGATGGTGCAGTGATAATTTTGTGTTTTTGTTAAGAACCCTAAATTTGCCCCTCTTTTTCCCGCCTAAGTTATGAAAGATGGAATAGATGGTGAGATTTTGCCTCCTGATCTTTAGGGTTTTTTTATTAGTTTTTAATTATTTTAAGTGACATGTTTATTTTACCCTTTCTTGGTCACGTGAGTGATGCACGTGAGGGAATATTCCATGAATATTTCGGTAAAAATGTGGCTGGCACACGCACTAAACACACTCGCACAAATGACTAAAGTTTAGGGGGCACTGGAGCTAAAATGAAAGTTCTGACCACGTCCAGTAAAAGGTACCATAGTTTGGGGGGTTTGATGGAATTATCCCTATTATAGACTATGTTATAAACTTTCTAGACATATATTTGAACGAGATAAAAACAAAGAAAAATCTGCGTATCGGAGAAATACGTTAAGATATGATCAAAATCAACAAATACACATTAAAATAAAAACACCACAAGGAACTTTTTGCAAATTAAAATAACAAATGAGTTTATTTTCTTACTAATTATAACAAAAGGGGAGTTTTTGCCATTTACTACTTGATTGAACTTTTAAATGGAAATATTATAAGATCTCTCGTAACTAAGCATATCAAGATATATTTATTCTTACAATATCTTATTTGTTGTTATCTTTTTAATCTGCTCCTTAATTCTCGTAACTAATCTCCTCCTTGCTCTGCTCCTTAATTTCTTTTATTGCCATTAATAGGCTATATATATTCGATTTTTTTTCAAAAAAATGGGGGGGGGGGGGGGGGGGGGGTCTGAGGGGCGCTATAGCCCCCCCCAGCCCCTACATAGATACGCCATTGCGTTTATTAGGTGGTGTGCAACATTCCTAAAAACGATTTTATCTATGCTACACTGACAGTGTAGTGCACTAGTGCACTGTCTCTCACAAAGTGGGCCCACACCCCTGTGAGTGCACTGTGCACTACACGGGGTGTAGCATAGATATAATCCCTAAAAACATGCTATTTCAGTGTCTGGTAAGCCTACTGTAGTACATGAATCATGTTGAATCCACCGACCTAGTACTACACAGCTAATTTCATCCACCTCGTAAGAGTGGAATATATTCTATAAGTTAAAAGACATAGTCACAAGAAATAAATTTATGTACCTGAACGAGAGCCTACATAATCTTTGTAACACTCCATTACAATGTCTAGTTATTCTTTAACAACTAGCTAGCTCAATCTTGCTTATCGAACGACCCCGAAGAGTATATCGTCCATAAAAACCCAACCTGAGATTCTAACCAAAGCCAAACACCTCTAAATACAGTTCTTAAAGTTGATCTCCGCTACAACATTGAACTTAAAAATGCTACCTGCCAGTACGCCCTATAAGCCTATTGTAGTACATCAATTAGATACAATCCACCTACCTACTACTACTACTACTATGTATGTAATATGATCAAACTCTCAATCGAGGATTATAATCAATAATACGAAAGGTATTGAAGCAGGAAATAAACTACGTTTAGTGTGTATCGTCACCTCCGATATATTACCGACATCCTGCCTTGCATCTAACCGTCAGTTCGAGGTGTCCCGGACCACGCCTAGACTAGTATAGCTAGAATAGGCATAGTTAACAGTGTACTTGTGTAATACTCTTGTAACCGACCTATTGATATATATATATATATATATATATAAATATATACATATACACGAGATATTGTCAAACTAGAGCCCGACGGTTGAAAACTGCAAGAATACATTCATCCGTTGTCACCTGCAGAACGGCAGCAACATTGCCTCGCTCTCGCCGCGGTGAGTCTGAACGAACATGTGAGAAACGCGCTGCCCTTCTCAGCCGGTAACGGCGAGCAGCGGAGGCACTACTCCGCTGTGGGGGAGGACGAGAAACAGAAGAGTCACGAGACTCTTCGTCGCTGGAAAATATGGTGGTTGCCTGAGAAACCATTATTGAGAAAGAAAGAAATATTTTTACAAAGGAAAGATTTGCTTAGGAGTGATGAAGAAAGAGGACGAAGGTGGCCATGTTTATATAGGCGAGAAAAGACGGTTTGTATCCCGAGTCATCTCAATTCTACGTCCGCAATTCAAGAGGTGGGATGTAACGCCCAAAAATTAGGAAGAAAATAAATTTATACTTTAGTCCTTGAACTTTTGAAAATTTCTATTTTTGACCCTAAATGTTTAGAAAAATTTGCATTTGAGCCCTCTAAACTTAAAAGTTAGTCTTTTATTATATTTATAGGTCTCTAATCCTAACACATATATTTCAATTTCAAATATTAACCAAGTTGATTGAATTACCTAGAAAAATTACAAAGAAATCTAATTATACCTACTTGAATTTTAATTTTAAATAATTGAGGGACTTGATACGCAATTAACCAATTGATGATGTAAGCCATGACATCTTTTTGATGAGGTAAGCCATGACATCATTGGAGCATGATTAAATTCAGATTTTTTCTGATTTATTGTAAAATAATCAAAGTGGGACCTAAATTAAAATATTTTAACATAATTTTTGCCTATAAATACTAGGTTTTCTTCCAACAATTTTCACACCCAAAATCATTTCGTTTTTTTCCTTCTTTCTTCCCATGAATCTCTAAGTTAGTAAGTCTACTTTCAAGGAAAATTCATCCCAAGTTCTTATTTCATCATTTTCTACCCAAAAATACCACAAAACTTTTATTACGCATAAATTATCCATTCGGCCCTGCATCTTAGAAACATCATAACTAATTGTAGAAAAATCCTTTTTGAGCAAGGCCAACGGATAAATTTTCCTCATGATGTCCTCTAACTTTCATATGAAGAAATGTTTTTCAAATAACGTGATTTAAAAGGTCAAAATTCCTAAACCGTAGACTGCTATCTGAAAATCCGAAAATAGGTGTTTTCAAGAATTTTTTAGCATAGCAAACCTTTGGATTTTCCTTCCCATTCGGGTACACATGTTCCTAGTGATGTTAGGGATCAGTGGCCAAAAAATATTTGGAAACAAAGTTCATTTAGATATCCGATCAAAGGTAAATTCAAAACTACGACGATTTTCGGCTTATTTCACGATTTAGAATAATCATCATAATTTCATGATTGATCACTCACACATGACTCTTATAAGATATAACAATCATTAGAATCACTTTAATATGATTTGTATTCACAAATTAATATTTTTGAGATTTTTCAATAGTATATTTATCATGTTTAACATATCCTTACATAAGTTTAATAAGATTATCATATATACTTTTGAGGTCTAATCCTCTTATATGATTATGTATCGTAATTTAAACATTCTTTGATCATTTACCTTGATTAGGTTTATGTATTAATATTTTTATAAGTTATGTATACATTGTTATGTAATTTAAGATAATCTTGGAACAAAATAATATTAACTAAGTTATACAATTTAAAGGATTGCTTCATAAGGTAATTGTTTAATGTCATGATTCCTGGAATTTTTGGATGTACTAGAGACTTAAAGAACGATTTTTCCATAAATCAGTTAAGTAATATATTTTGAAGATTTATTATGCATCAAATTGGATAGTTAATCAAACTTTACTTATTACCGTAACTTGTCATCGAAATGACTCTAACGTGAACGTTCACAGTCATAAGTTTGAACATATGGTTGTTTAAGATAATTTTGAGATATTAATAAGGTTATTAATTGATATTTAACTTAACCTTACGTTTGTCAATTCATCAACTAAGATTTTCATGTTTAGAGTAATAACATAAATTAAGCTTATGTGTAATTTACTAATATTTACATTGTAACTAGCATTCTTAACAAGAACGTTCTCAATTTCATCAAAATGAGGATTGAAGAAAAATACTAATATTTGTTGTGGTGAATTATAAATTCAGTTGATTAATATAATTTAAATTTGTTAAAGGTTTGACGAACTAATCAACGCCATCAAGGTTCCCCGTACCAGTTAAGGTGAGGACGTGAGGTTCTATTTCTGCTTTGTTCTAGCCCCGTTTGGCATCTGGCCCTGAGGAACTTGCACAAAAAAATCATTACTCCATTACCAAAACCTCGAACAACCTATATTTCATCATAATCCTGTTTTGCATCTCATCCCATAACATGATTTCCCTACTCATCGTTAAATCGTATCCCGTCGTTTATTATTTATCATATTGATTCATAGTCACAGTAATTCTTCGATATTTTAATCTTATGATGGTTCTTGATCTGTGCAAAAAGCAATGAACTATGTTCCCGTAGCTCATGGAGCACGGATATTATCCAGTTTACTAGTTTATTTGTTTATATGTTATACCCATTGGGACGCCTTTGGGAAGTTGGGCCCAGGGATTGAGTCGAGTTAGTGCCGGGAAGTAAGGACTGTCGGTTTAAGTAATTTCGCTTGATACCCATCTGTCTAGGCGCCGCTTGCAGTCAGGAGTTGGCTGTAACCCGCGTACTTGATCGACATGTACTCGAGCATGTCTCTTGATTGTTTGCGAGGTCGCTCCTTGTCGGGAGGTATAAGGTAGAATATTAGAAGTCATAAGACTGGATTTGTTTATTGTTAAGCACAAGTTCATTAACTATTATATGAAAATTCCAGTACCATTGCTACATCAAATTATCTAGTTGAACTGTTTCTACTGGTAAGATCACTACTCGAAATGTATCCATTAAATCATAGTTAATTCTTGCATTGCCAGTTCTTTTATATGAATCTCACTAAGTCATTAAAGACTTATTCCTCGTTTCTTCTGTCCATTCCTCAGGATAATATCCAACATGGCAGCATGGACCAAGTGAATAATTGTTCAAGCTTGCATTTTGGAATATTCGTGTTTTGTCACTAGTGCATAACCATTAAAAGAAGTTACATTGTTTGTAATACCAAGACTTCCGTTGTATATATCAAAATATATTTTTAGAAAACGTGTATGGTTTTGATCCTGAGCAAGTGAGACCCCTTCCTATGAGTTGCGCTTTACTCTGGATTGGGTAAAGTGGCTGGCCACCGCTGAACCAACTCGGATCGGAGCATGGCTCGTGGGGCGCGGTCGTCACAGTATGGTATCAGAGCCATTGGTTAAAATATTTGGACAAACATTAATCACTTAAAGATATTTTCACTAAAATATTCATAAAGATTAAAACATTTATTCTTACATCAAACACTGATCAACATAAAAGAGTTACAATTGGAGTGTCGTATCTACATCTAAAGCACGTTGCTTACCACGACTATTGCCACTACTTGTCTGCCCTTGAACTAGTGACGATATGGGATCTACTTTTGGTACATATGCCTTAAGTTTGTCAATCAATTCATTTGCAGTATATTCAAAGATGAAAATTTCACGAGCCGATGGCTTCATAAACTCCTGCTCCACGCAATGATCTAGAAAAGATAACAACTTGTTGTAGAAACCATTAACATTATACAATCCTATAGGTTTCTAATGCATGTTTAATTGAGCCCATAAAGCTATGCAAGAAATCTCTTCTAGTGTTCCTAAGCCCCCAGGTAATGTTATAAATGCATCAGAATTATACAACATAGTCGCTAATCTTTCGTGCATGCTAGGTACAATTAGCTCTTCACCTATAATTGGACCACCGGGATTCATGTCCGCTAAGGCGTTTGGTATGATTCCTAACATTTTACCACCTATAGAAAATGCGCTTTTTGCTATACACTCCATTAGCCCTAAACTTCCTCCCCCGTAGACTAGCTTTATGTTTCTCTTTGCCAATGTGTTCCCCAGACTACTTGCTACCTCTAGAAACTCTTTATCCTTTCCGAAACTAGACCCACAAAAGACACAAATGGATTTTATTTCTCGAATTGAAGATTTTTCCATCTCAATTTTTTTCTCCCTGATAATGTGGTATGTGTTAATGAGTGATCTTCGACATCATAAAACCGCTATTTATAAGAAAACATAGTAGGCGTACCGAGGACGCTTTGGAAACAATAATAATATAACATCTTCAAAAACAATAATTACTTAAATAGCGTCTCCAACAATCCATCATTTATGAATAACTTCTCCTAAAATCCATGTTTTATGATATGACATTTACCAATCTAAGAAAATGCATTCATATCGTTATACCCCATCATCTATTATTTGTGCCTATTAAAAATAATATATATGTATATATATATATATATATATATTTATGTGTATATATAGATAAGACCATCTAAGTTTTATTTGTACTGAAAAACTAAATATTTGCATAATTCTTAAAATACGTGCATGCACTTATAAGGAAAAGTTATGTTACCTTATTTTCCTCATGTGTTTTGTCTAGATATCCATGTTTATTTATTTGAATATAAAAATTTCAAAATAATAATACTATCAACAATAATAATAAATTATAAAAACTTCTATGTTATGTTACAATTAAATTACTCGTGTTCTTTGTGCTAGTTATTTTTTAAAATAAATAAAATATTAATTAGCATGATTTATCGACAAAAAAAAATTGGATTAAAATTTTTGGTACTCAAAATTTTAAGAATATTAAAGATTTTTCTAATTTACTCTATATTATGCTCGTTAGTTAAATTTTTTTTAACTAACATATCTTTCACAAACAAGTCACATACTTCTAATCTTAATTTTCGTCCCAATCATCATTCCATTAAAAAAAAAAAAAAATCCTCCCAACGGTTATAAACGGCTATAATGGCCTTATCTCCTTCTATAAAAACATCATTTTTATACTACAAAATACACACTCATCTTCATCTAACTTCTCTCTACCAAAAATGGACCATATAGTTCAACTAATTCTTGTTGTAATTTTTATTTTTTATTTTTCTTCTAAATGATGAAGAAACATCATTCGAATTTGCTATTGTATTTTTAGGATTTGCAATACCTTTCCTCTTTCTTGCTCTTGGTATGAGTTTACTACTATTATGTAAGTTCAATTAAAATATTGCATCTTGGATAATAAGACGTTTATTTGAGTAATCTTCTTCTACTTATATAGTTGTTATAATGTGTGAAACGTCAAAAACTTGATTAACATAATTATATAAAGCTAATAAAAAAAATTACTAAACTCCAGCATATTATTAGACAAGAATCATAAGAGTTTAATTTTCTTCTTTCGAGAAAATGGGTCTACGACTTCCTATGGTGTTAAGTGTTAGTCCTTAAGGATAAAATTAATCGAGATAGTGTTAGAAATATTTCTCTTTGGGATACGTTAATCTTGTCCGGACCCAAAAAAAAGAGAAAAAAGAAAGAAAAAGGGACTTTTAGGTATTAATTACGAAGAGATATTCACTTTAGAATATAGATTGACTATCAGATCTAGTTAATGGATATAAGTTTGTTAAATTTAAGTAGTAGACACAAGACTGACAATTGGAGGTGAAATCGTAATCCTTTATCTTCAAAACAATTCAGGTAAGAATCTGGGGACCAGATTCCTTTAAGGAGGGGGGATTGTAACGCCCCAAAAATTAGGAAGAAAATAAATTTATACTTTAGTCCTTGAACTTTTGAAAATTTCTATTTTTGACCCTAAATGTTTAGAAAAAATTGCATTTGAGCCTCCTGAACTTAAAATTTAGTCATTTATTATATTTACAGATCTCTAATCCTAACACATATATTTCAATTTCAAATAATTGAGGGACTTGATACCTATTTACAAAGAAATCTAATTATACCTATTTGAATTTTAATTATAAATAATTGAGGGACTTGATATGCAATTAACTGATTGATGATGTAAGCCATGACATCTTTTTGATGAGGTAAGCCATGATATCATTAGAGCATGATTAAATTCATATTTTTTTCTAATTTATTATAAAATAATCAAAGTGGGACCTTAATTAAAATATTTTAACATAATTTTTGGCTATAAATACTAAGTTTTCTTCCAACAATTTTCACACCCAAAATCATTTCGCTTTTTTTTCCTACTTTCTTCCCATGAATCTCTAAGTTAGTAAGTCTACTTGCAAGAAAAATTCATCCAAAGTTCTTATTTCATCATTTTCTACCCGAAAATACCCCAAAACTTTTATTACGTAGAAATTGTCCATTCGGCCCTGCACCTTACAAAAATCATAACTAATTGTAG
This sequence comes from Linaria vulgaris, assembly GCA_948329865.1. Lineage (NCBI taxonomy): Eukaryota > Viridiplantae > Streptophyta > Magnoliopsida > Lamiales > Plantaginaceae > Linaria > Linaria vulgaris. Next base: position 3,134,304 of record OX415249.1, on the reverse strand, counting down.
AAAACTCATTTTTGAGCAAGGCTAACGGCCAAATTTGTCTCATGATGTCCTCTAACTTTCATATGAAGAAATACTTTTCAAATAATGTGATTTAAAAGGTCGAAATTCCTAAACCATAGACTGCTGTCTGAAAATCCGAAAATAGGTGTTTTCAAGAATTATTTAGCATAGCAAACCTTTGGATTTTCCTTCCCATTCCGATAAACATGTTCCTAGTGATATTAGGGATCAGTTGCCAAAAAATATTTGGAAACAAAGTTCATTTGGATATCCGATCAAAGGTAAACTCAAAACTACGACGATTTTTTAGCTTATTTCACGATTTAGAATAATCATCATAATTCCATGATTGATCACTCACACATGACTCTTATAAGATATAACAATCATTAGGATCACTTTAATATGATTTGTATTCACGAATTAATATTTTTGAGATTTTTTAATAGTATATAAATAGTATATTTATCGTGTTTAACATATCCTTACATAAGTTTAATAAGATTATCATATATACTTTTGAGGTCTAATCCTCTTATATGATTATGTATCGTAACTTAAACATTCTTTGATCATTTACCTTGATTAGGTTTACGTATTAATATTTTTATAAGTTATGAATACAATGTTATGTCATTTAAGATAATCTTGGAACAAAATAATATTAACTAAGTTATACAATTTAGTTGATTGCTTCATAAGGTAATTGTTTAATGTCATGATTCCTGGAATTTTTGAATGTACTAGAGACTTAAAGAACGATTTTTCCATAAATCAGTTAAGTAATATATTTTGAAGATTTATTATGCATCAAATTGGATAGTTAATCAAATTTTACTTATTACCGTAACTTGTCATTGAAATGACTCTAACGTGAACACTCACAGTCATAAGTTTGAACATATGGTTGTTTAAGATAATTTTGAGATATTAATAAGGTTATTAATTGATATTTAACTTAACCTTACGTTTTTCAATTCAGCATCTAAGATTTTTATGCTTAGAGTAATTATTTAAATTAAGCTTATGTGTAATTTACTAATATTTACAATGTAACTAGCATTCTTAACCAGAACGTTCTCAATTTCATCAACATGAGGATTGAAGAAAAATACTAATATTTGTTGTGGTGAATTATAAATTCAGTTGATTAATATTATTTAAATTTGTTAAAGGTTTGACGAACTAATCAACGTCATCAAGGTTCCCCGTACGAGTTAAGGTGAGGTTCTATTTCTGCTTTGTTCTAGCCCCGTTTGGCATCCGACCCTGAGGAACTTGGACAGAAAAATCATTACTCCGTTACCAAAACCTCGAACAACCTACATTTCATCATAATCCTGTTTTGCATCTCATCCCATAACATGATTTTCCTACTCATCGTTAAATCGTATCCCATCATTTATTATTTACCATAATGATTCATAATCACGGTAATTCTTCGATATTTTAATCTTATGATGGTTCTTGATCTGTGCAAAAAGCAACGAACTATGTTTGGGACACGTAGCTCAAGGAACAACGGATATTATCCAGTTTACTAGTCTATTTGTTTATATGTTATACACATTGGGACACCTTTGGGAAGTTGGGCCCAAGGATTGAGTCGAGTTAGTGCCGGGAAGTAAGGACTGTCGGTTTAAGTAATTTCGCTTGATATCCATCTGTCTAGGCGCCGCTTGCAGTCAGGAGTTGGCTGTAACCCGCGTGCTGGATTGACATGTACTCGAGCATGTCTCTTGATTGTTTGTGAGGTCGCTCCTCGTCGGGAGGTATAAGGTAGAATATTAGAAGTCATAAGGCTGGATTTGTTTATTGTTAAGCACAAGTTCATTAACTATTCTGTGAAAATTTCAGTACCATTGCTACATCAAATTATCTAGTTGAGCTGTTTCCACTGGTAAGATCACTCCTCGAAATGTATCCATTAAATCATAGTTAATTCTTGCATTGCCAGTTCTCTATGTTGCACGGATACTCCGAAAATGGCTCCGTATCCCGTATCGGATACTAAACGGATAATGATACGCCTCGGATACGCCTAGGATACGTGTCGGATACGCCATTTGGCGTATCCTATTTAAATATTATTTTTTTAATAAATCCGATACGTGTCGGATACTTTCCTAAGGCGTATCCTATACGTGTCCTCAATAAAATAGGTTATTTTATTATTTTTGAAAATTTAAATGGTGAAAAAAGTAATTTATTTATACTACAAACACCAAAATACAATTTTTTTTATTTATTAATTCATTTAACTCATATAATAGTTCGTCGTTTTCACTTTTCACTTGATGAACCCGACTTTGAGTCGGTTTTGTTTGTTGATGATGTTGTTTAACAATAAATAAGCTATTGCAATATTAATATTTTTTGTTATATTATGAAACTTTGTAATATTCATGTTGAACATATTTATTAATTAATATTTGAGTTTGTGGAATGATGGATCTTTGTATATGGCTATACGTTGATTATTTTTTGAATTTTATAAGTGTTTAATATTCATTATTTTATATATTTACTTAAATAATATATATATATATATATTTATATAATTTTTAATATTAAATATTCGACATATCCTTGACGTATCTCAATATGTAATTTTGAAAAAATTCGTATCTTCGTATCCGTATCTTGTCTGATACGTGTCCACGTATCCGTGTCCGTGCAACTTAGCCAGTTCTTTTATATGAATCTCACTAAGTCATTAAAGACTTATTTCTCGTTTCTTCTGTCCATTCCTCAGGATGAAATTCAACATGGCAGCATGGACCAAGTGAATAATTGTTCAAGTTTGCATTTTGGAATATTCGTGTTTTGTCACTAGTGCATAACCATTAAAAAAAGTCACATTGTTTGTAATACCAAGACTTTCGCTGTATATATCAAAATATATTTTTAGAAAACGTGTGTGGTTTTGATGCTGAGCAAGTGAGACCCCTTCCTATGAGTTGCGTTTTAGTCTGGATTGGGTAAAGTGGCTGGCCACCACTGAACCAACTCGGATCGGAGCATGACTCATGGGGCGCGGTTGTCACATGGGACTTTTTGGTTCCCCACTCACGACCCATGGGGCTTTCTGAGGTCCGTAAAAGGAACGCTCGAACGACATCCCCGCAAAAAATAGAATACCCTCATACAGGTCGCATAAAATGGTACTCGGGCAACCACGAGCTCCGACGATTGCAGGTACTTGTAGCAAACTCAAAAACCCTATGGTCGTGGCCAGAAAATTTGAGCACTTCAAAAGCGAAATCCACAAAAAAGGGTTGAACATATAAAGAAAACCGCGAAGATGGAGCATACGACCTCCAAGAAAGTTTTCATTCATAATCAAGAATTCTGGGCGGGGACGACCCAGTACAACCCCAGAAAAGAAAAGACAAAAAAAAAAATTAAGGCCAACACGGCCACAAGACTCTCTACAACTATCGACGCTTGAGGAGTCTGGCTAGGGCCCGCTATCATAGAAGGGGCAGGAGAGCTTCGTACCGAAGTGCCACGAGCAGGGAGCTTCTCCTGAAAAAACATTCGGGTCGAGGACAATCTTTGAGGATCAGCCTCGGGGCAGAAGAAGTTCTTCGCAATGCCAATCTGACGGCAAGCTCGGAATCCCCACAAAAGGTGACCCTCGAACAAAGGGTTGAGTCGCTCCTTGACCTCCTTCTCGTGAGCAACCAGCCGTTCATCTCGCTTCGTGATGGTCTTTTCCACAAGCCCCTGGAGCGACGTCACAACTTCTCAGAGTCCTCAAGCTTCCCGACCAACTCAGCCTCCCTCCCGGCCAAGGCTTCCCTTACCTTTTCCGAGGCCGCTAGGCGCTCCTTCAGTTGTTGCTCAGACCCCTTCAGGTCATCCCTCTCTCGAGCAACCTCCTCGTATAATTGAGACAGACCTCTCACTCCCACGGGGGTTTGTTAAAAGAAACGAGCGTCAGTAAAATAAAATGTGAGAAGAAATAAAGCATACTCACAACAACATCACGTACCAATGTCGCACACAATTGCACAACCAAGCCCAACTCCTGGGCGTCAAGCATGGAAGGGGTCGGAGAAGCACCAAGGCGAGTCAACTCGTTGGTAAAACCTACAGTTTGAGCTCCCAGACTCGCAGAACTCCTCAAATGCGAGTGCATCGGAGGAAAGTTGATCAGACCCCAAGTTCTGGCTTCTTGAGTAGGGATGACCTGGAAATCCAAAGGCCCCGACTCTCGACGCTTGAGAAGCGGCAATAAGACCTCTCAGCCACTGACTCCACTCCTGCGATTGGAGATTGAGGTGTAGAAGGTTGACCCGTAGAAGTACCACCCAGGTTAGCCAATGTTGTCGAAGGGTAGTGCACCGTGAACCAATCTTCGATCGCTCCCGACTTAACAGGGGAAAGACAAGAAGCAGTATGACTTTCTCCCACTCGCGCCCAGAGCAGGACCCTCGTCCTCAGAATCCTAAAGTAAGATCACCTTGCTTTTAGAGGAGACCTTGGCCTGCTCCCATGATCGCTTCCTTCCTACCAGATCGACCTCCTTCTCACTCGACTGACTTGTACGAGAAGGGGCCTCGAACGAAACACTCTTCTCTCCAGAAGGCTCGTTCGCCGATGCAGCAGAAATCGCCGAACCCTCAGCTCTCCGAGACTTGGAAGCAATGGTCTTCTTCTTCTTTTTCTTCTTCTTGGAAGGGCGTGGAGAGGGAGTATCATATTTCAGCGTCTCTATGATAGCCTCTACATAATTCAGATTCCGATTCAAAAAAATAAAAGAAAAGCCCAAAGAAAGAATACCTACGAGAATTGTCCAAAAACACTTACTGATCTCAGGGCCGTTGTTTCCCATAGAAGACCCCGAGGCCAGCAAGTCGTTCAGGGCACACTTCTGATAGAGGGCCGAGAACACGCTGACCTGGGAAATCTTGTTCCAGCTGAAGCCTTGATAAAAGAAAACCCTCGTTCGTTAACTCCTCATTGGCCTTTGCATGGTCCAAGTTAGCAGGAATTCGGAGATCTTGGTTCCACTCCATCGAAACGTCGTCCAAAAGGCCCGCAACGGTAGGGCGGACGAAGAAAAATTTCTCCTTCCAGCTGCTGTGAGAACTCGGGAGGTCGTGAAGAAATCTCTTCGTCGACTTCTGCATGGTGAAGGTATAAAAGAGCTTGTCCGACGATGAGCTTGCCAAATCGAAGGCCCCAAAGAACCTGTCCACCTTGCAGCAACACCCATAGGCCACGCAGATGAAGACGAACGCCGCCAAAGCCGACAATCCATTGGGGGAAAGCTGACTCGGACAGAGCACGCAGGCCTTGAAGACCTCCCGGTAGAAATTAGTGAGGAAAGACCACAACCTCGCCTTGATCTGTACAAAGTAGGTGGTGTAGTAGTCGGAGCAGGGATAAGTAGTCCTCTCGTGAGCCTGGGGTACCACGAGCTCCAGACCATCACTGCTTGCCCCGTACTTGGAAAATTCAGCATTAATCTCATCTAGAGATCTCACTGAACTTCGCAAACTACCAACTGGAACCCTAGGTGGCGGCGCCGCCGCCATCGCCTTTTTCTCCTTTTATGCGGAAGCTTTCGCTGTACTAGAAACAACGTGATGGCGTCGCGACGTCTCCTCAGTAGAAGGCAACGCTCTAGCACCGCCCACCGTCGCAGCAGACGTCGTCCGCCGCCTTACCACACCGGACACCTCCTCACCGAAACTGCTCATGGAAGCCATCAAATTGCCGATGAAAATTTAAAACACCAAAGAGAAAGAAAAGAGAGGGAAAATAGAAAGACTCGTTTGAATGAAGCCAAAGCACTACGAGTCTCCTCAATTTATAGGCGAAGCAGCCCAAAGGATGCCCTCGACGCATGGTCAACCCAATGCCAAGTGGAGCATGCAAGACCACAATTTCAGAAAAAACTCGACAGCACATAGATTCATTAAATGAGTTCCAAATGATTTCTACAAAATACACTCGGAACTGGGGGGGGGGACTTCTGATGATAAATAATCTGCCCCACTCTCGGAAAAAGGGTGGAAAAGTGGGTACCATGTAAAAACGTTGTCTACGGTCTTGCGGAAAGAACGTAACGGTCATGACCCACCTCTGCCTGGATATAGGTAGATGACCTGGACTCCGGAGACGGTACCCCCAGTACGATTAGAAAATACCCACCAAGGGTACTCGGTCTAAACACTCAGAGAAAGGTACCCATAGATCTGACCAACACCTCTTAAGGGAATACGGTGAGGTCACAAAGGCTTAAACACGTCCCTCCAACGACCCATGGCCTATCTAAAATCAGGGAACCCATAACTATCCCCTTGAAACCCCCCAACCCAAAGAGCAGCCTTCGTCGACTCTCGAAATGCCTGAGGAACCACCACCAACACTTAGCCAAAATTAAAGAAACAGGAGCACACCACAAACATTAAAGATACGAGTAAAGACAAGGCAAGGTCAAGTACCCACCATATCAACATATCATATTTATAGAATCAACCCCAGGGTCTCTCTCGCAACGAACGACCCATCGGGACAGAACAGACTAACCACGATCTCCGGCTCGGCTCGAAGAATACATCATTTAATCCCAACATCACAACCACCCTAATAATGAGCAAAGACCACCCTCTATTTATCCAACTCATTTATTGGGGGCAGAAAGCAACAAGTATTATTGGTGCAAATCACTTATTGGCGTAGACCGAACTACATACATTGGCTCAGACTACCCCTAAAGACCATTGGGACAGAGACCATTATTACTCCCATAGACGGACCATCAGTTATTGGTCGTCCCTCGGCAGATGACCCCATTGGCGCAGAACACCCTTGCCCTATTGGGCACCAACAACGACGGCAAAGACCGGTTACCATTTGCCGAAGACCCTTGGACTTACACTATAAATAGTCCCCATTTTTCAACAAAGAAGACAAGTCACTTTTCACAATCAACAAGCTCATAATCCCAACACACACTCCCAAGAAAGAATCAATATTCTCCATTTGTACTTAGAACTTATCGCATTCTTCTAGCTTTAATTCGTGTACTCCACACGATCCCTTGTACTTTACTCAAAATCCTTAATAAAAATATTGTGCCTCATTTCTTCAAACTTGAGATTGGCGTTCCGAACAAAAACACTTGAGTAACAATATCCCCAAACCCCCGGCTATCCGGGCCCGGACGATATTGCCTCACCACTGAGAGATTGCTCTCCCCAAGCCTGATACCCCTGTCTTATGATGTCGGTCCAGAATGAAGGACTCCCATTGCTGGTGTTACCACTTAATACCTCTTTGGGCAAACGCATGACATTGGAAGGAACAGACCTTCCATAGCTAAGTGGCGGTGGAGATTGTGTGCTGGTATTGGCTGGTGCTTGAGAGATTGGTATGCTATCATCGAGGTCAGTTCCCGTAAGATCAATCATTTCAACTCGTGCTGCAAGAGACAAAGCTGGTGTCAGACCAAATATCTCGCATAACTCATTCCAGGTAGGTTCTCCTATGAGCATGTAAGCTTTGCCAAGCTTATATTTCTGCACCAAATTATCTGAAAGGTTAGTAAGAGTACAAGTTTCGTAACTCAGGTTAAGGTTCAATTAAACCATAAATGTTAACGCACAATGAATTTAACACGCGTTTAGCAGAATAAATTTTACCAACACAACATAAACCACATTGAGCTTTCACTACCTATCCCAAGCCAGGATAAATGAGGAGGGTTGTGGTAGGCTTGTGACAGCCAATGTAAAAACCTTGTCAAATCCTATGATATGAACCATACTGTGAATTTTGTTGGGGTGTTCCCTACTTAGCGAAGCGCTACATCGGACCCCGGGTGTAGTGATAAATGGGCAAGGGTTTCTAGGTCGTCGCCCAGAAGCGATAGACCACATCGACGCCCAAGTGTGGTGACAAATGAGTAAGGGTTCCCTCACCTTCCAGGACGGGTGAGGGTAAAGAAGTTAGTCCAGAAACGCCGAGTTCGCCTTACATCGTGGAATGTGGGGTCACTCACAGGAAGATTGGCCGAGTTAGCTGAGGCAATGCTCAGGAAGAGGATCAACATCTTGTGCGTGTAAGAGACCAAGTGGATTGGTAGTAGACCCTTAAGGTTGTAAGCTTTGGTATACCGGGAGAGAAGAACCAAAAGGGTGTTGGGATCATCATAGATAAGCTTTGGCTCGAGGACGTGGTGGATGTCAGAAGAAAAGGCGATAGGATCTTACTAGTCAAGTTGGTCATAGACGAGGATATCTTGAATGTCACTGGTGCCTATGCACCACAGATAGGACTAGAAAAAGTTGTGAAACGTAAGTTTTGGGAAAATTTGGACGAGATGGTACAAAAGATCCCTAGTAGCGAGAAACTCTTTATTGGAGTTAACTTTAATGGTCATGTAGGGTCTAGCCGTGATGGGTTCGATGACATCCACAACGAGTATAGCTTTGGGGATCGCAATGAGCTGGGAAACGCTATCTTAGACTTCACCCTCTCCTATGATTTGTTGTAGCAAATACTTGGTTTAAGAAGAGAGAATCTCATTTGGTCACTTATAGGAGTAGGTCAAATAAGAGTTAGATAGATTTCTATTTAGCTAGGAGGGCGGATAGAAGTCGTTGCTCAGATTGCAAGGTCATCCCCGGAGAAAGTGTGGTTACGCACCATAGGCTTTTCGTGTTGGATATTAGACTGCGGCAAGGATTGAAGAGGAGTAGGTGCCAGGTGGAACGTAGAATTAAGTGGTGGCGGCTTAAGAAGTCTATCCAAAAGGCCTTCATGGAGCGAGTGGTTCAAGAGGTAGATTGGAAGACTAACGATGATGCAGAAGCAACTTGGACCAAAATGGCTTGTTGTATCAAGAAGGTAGCTAAAGACCTTTTAGGTGAATCCCAAGGTAGTAGCCTGACAGGTAAAGACATGTCATGGTGGAATGAAGAAGTGAAGGCGGCAATCAAGGCCACACAGGATTGCTATAAGGATTTGAAGAAGAACTATGATGAAGTAAGCTTTGACAAGTATAAGCTAGCCAGAAAAGAAGCAAAAAAAGTTGTTCGACTAGCGGGAGAGGCTGTGTACAAGGAAATTTAGGAGAAGAGGGATATCAAGGAGGCCGAGAAGGATATATACAAAATTGCTCGCATTAGATAGAGGAAGACTAGAGACCTAGGTGTAGTGAAATGCATCGAAGTTGAAGGTCAGTCTATCTTGGTGCGTGAGGATCATGTCAAAGCACGGTTGATGGAGTACTTCGAGGGTCTGTTCAATAGAGGCCCCACCCAAGCAGTGAGTGACATCTCGCAGTCCCTTTAGGATCTGAATAGCAATTTTATACTCCGTATTAGAAGGTCGGAAGTCAAAGATGCTTTGAAGAAGATGAAGACTCGAAAAGCTGTTGGCCCAGATGGTATCCCTATCAAGGCTTGAAGAAGCATGGGAGAGATAGTGGTGACCTGGTTGACGGACCTCTTTAACAAAATATGGCAAACAAATAAAATACCAAAAGAGTAGAGGAAGGGTACGCTAATAACTCTACATAAGAATAAGGGCGATGTCCAAAATTGTTCCAACTATCGTGGGATAAAGTTTATATCTCATACCATGAAGCTATGGGAGAGGGTGATCGAATACCGATTGAGACAAATTGTTCCCATATCTGAGAACCAATTTGGATTTATGTCCAAAAGGTCGACCATATAGGCGATCCATTTGATTCGTCAGCTCATTGAACGATTTCAAGAAACGAGTAAAGATTTGCATATGGTCGTTATCGACTTAGAAAATGTATATGACAAAGTACCTCGAGAGGTATTATGGTGGGCCTTGGTGAAGAAGGGGGTACACATTAAATATATCAACATCATAAAAGATATGTATGAGAATGTGGTGACAAGTGTCCCAACTTGTGGCGGTTTAACAGACGCCTTCCCAATTACAATTGTCTTACATCATGGGTCAGCTTTGAGCCCATTTTTGTTTGCCATTGTAATTGATGAAATCACCAGAACCATCCAAGACTGAGTCCCATGGTGTATGTTGTTTACAAACGATGTTGTCCTCATCGATGAGATAAAAATGGGAGTTAATGCTAAATTAGAACGATGGAGACAAACATTAGAAGCACGAGGATCTCGACTAAGTCAAACAAAAACAGAGTACCTCAAATACAAATTTAACAAACAACGAAGAAACAACGATGGCAAGGTTCAATTGGATGGCCAAGAGATACCAAGAAGTATGCATTCTCGGTATTTAGGCTCCATACTACAGATGGATGGAGAGTTAGACGGAGATGTCAACCACCGCATCCAAGCTAGATGGACAAAGTGAAAGAGTGCAACAGGGATCCTGTGCGATTGTAAGTTTCCTTTAAAGCTTAAAGGAAAGTTCTATCGTACGTCTATTAGACCTGCTTTGCTTTATGGCTCTGAGTGCTGGGCTATTAAGCAAAGTCATGCACAGACAATTAACGTTACAGAGATGCGCATGCTTCGGTGGATGTGCAGTAACACCAGGAGAGATAAGGTGCGCAATGAAGATATTCGGCATAAATTGGGTGTGGTGGCCATCGACGAGAAAATGCAAGAAAACCTTTTAAGATGGTTTGGTCATGTTAAATGCAGACCCATAGATGCACCGGTACGACGAGTTAAAGATCTTGACTTAGGACAAACGGCTAGAGCTCGTGGGATACCGAAAAAGACGTGGATAGAGGTCATACGGAATGACATGAAGCTAAAAGATCTAAATGAAGACATGCTCGTCAACCAAAACCTATGGAGGTAGAAGATTCATGTTTCACGACTCGACGTGATTCATTCATGGTTCATATAACCTACCCCAGTTTAATTGGGATTACATGCTTGGTTGTTGTGTTGTTGTAACGTAGTCCACACGAAGTCCTCGAATGCGTAAACCACATTGTCCGTTTCATAAATAATATATTGAACTTAATCAGATAATGAAGTTAAAGACACCGTGACGGCGCTCAAGTTTCTTGAACTGATTTATACATTCATGATTCGTAAACAACTTATTGAATATGGCATTAACTACGTTGTGAGTGGTACGGATTGGTATGGTATCTATTGTGGTCAGAGGCTGGCCAAGTCGGTTCCTCTCAATCAGTAGGGTGTCAATGAACATGGAGTCAACAACTATGGTCCATTGAGGGGTGTAGAAGAAAAAAGCTTGGGAACGTGGTTGCAAGGGAGCAACATTGTGGTAAGCCTTTAGGATTTATTAGTAGTGGCTTGTTATTGTTTGGTTGGTTGTAAGGATGAGGTTACTATAAGGTTAGAGGGGCTGTATTTGTAGTAGGAGATGATAACAATGGAGATTTAAATTTAAAGGAATGATTACTAGTTTATACAGATGGAAAGCAATGGTTGATGTGCAACTTAAGTTATCAATGCTATTTCTGCATGAAAACAGGTATCAAAACTTCAATAATGATGTGTTATATGATGGAAGACTCATTTTCAATGAGGTAATTAAGTGCCAAGAAGCTAATGATTTCCAAAATTCAAATGAGGAGCATGTGGTAGTTGTGCATCTATCAAAAATAAACTGATTGCTTGTAAGTATTATTAAAGTAGTATGCCAGTTGAGTTGTATTTGTATTAGGAGTTGAGTTGTATTTGTATTAGGAGGTGTTACAACTTGAGATTTAAAGAAATGATTACAAGTTGTGTATAGCAGTAGTTCAAGGCTTTCAAAAGAGCTGAATAATTTTTCTCAATCTAAACAAGTATCAAAACTTTAATACTAATGTGTAATGTGATGGAAACCTGATTTTCAACCCTGTAATTAAGTGGAAAAAAGCCTAATGAAGTCTCAACAACAGGTGGTAGTTGTGGCACCATCTACAAATACAATAGAATATTGTAAGGATCATTAAAGTAGTATGTCAGAGGAGTTGTATTTGTACTAGCAGATGTTACTTCACTGAGCTTAAAAGAAATGATTACAAGTTATTAAAGATGGGAAGAAAAATCTCAATGGATTTTCTGCATAGTATCATCTATCAGAAATGTAATACTGATGTGTAATTTGATGGGAGATCATTTTGAACCCAGTAATTAAGTGTAAAGTCACCCTAATGAAGTCATGAATTTAAATCGCTCACAGGTGGTAGCTGTGGAATCTACTCAGCAAATGAAGGCTGCTTAATGGATTATATCCCACTGACAATGTTTGTTTATTCAATTTTGTTACACATTGCTACATGTCGTTACCTGAATAAAAGGAACAGACAATTATGAATGTATGTAAGTTCCCTCATGCAAGTTATGTCTGAACGTGAGAAAAAAAACATATAATCCTTTTTCTGAAAAGTTTAGTTTTTGTGAACAGTTAAAAAGTGATACAAAAGGCCCATTGTTTCTTTAGTTGCCCTACTCCTAATGAGACATTACACTTACATCTAAAAAATGAGGGACAAATATAACTTTTCTAACACGATTTTGACAATATACAGTTACTACAACACATAACAAAATAAACACATTCTAATCTTAAATAAGGAGAGACACCTATAAATATTCTAACACATGCTTAGTCAGATACTGAAACTCAGTAGTGCTTTATTAGTACTTTCCTTTCTCAACACTTCCCTTGTTTTTAGAGTACACCTGTCATACAAGTACATAAGCTTTTAGTAGGCAACCTAACTGAACTATTGCAGTTGTAAAAGAGTTTTTTTGCCTTCAATACAAAGCACATAGTGAAATATTGTGTTATTACATCTGCAATGACAGTTAATTGTCAGATTCTGAATTAGCTAATTGGCCTAATTTTGTAATTGTCCTTATTACATTGCTATATAAATAAGAAATGGACAATTGTTTGACATTTATTTGGTTCATTTCCATATTTTGTTCAGCGTGCAATCTTGTTTCGTTAATCTTTGCTAACTTATCCTGGTTGTTGGTTGAGGGGAGTATTACAATATTACTCCTGCTTATACACAGAATTATTAAATAGTGGCGGTTTCTTAAGGCTTGTCGGACCGAATCTCATTTACTATGCACTCTTTTTGATTCTCACGTTGTTCAGTTTACGCAACAACTATCTATTAAATCTGGAATAGATGATGAAATCATTTAATAAAATCTATAACAAGGCAGTTAATAAAAGCACAAGAAATACAACTGCTGCTCCATTGATGAACAAAATAGGATGACATCAGAATACATACGACGGCTGAAAGCACCACCCACACATGTGAACGAGATCATACTGAAAATAGAAAGTTACATATAAGCCGGATCAGGCCTACGGGGTGGAGTACGGGTAAAAACACGTTGGACCATCAATAAAACAAACGAAAGACGAAAATAGTACATAACCAAATGACATCGATATATAGATATATAATAGGCTTCTCGAGTTGTGATCCATGGAATCCATGTTACAATGATGAAGGCGTAGGACTTTGCTCAAACAACATTGGTTGTAGTACCAAGGGAAATGATATCGTTGGTAGCATGACTGTACTCATTAGTTTGGCTGTGGTCAACCAAGGGATTGTGGAGGGCTCCTCGTTGAGCGGAACAAAGAGTGGTTCAATAACGGTGTTCCCATCTTCTCCAACAGAGCCATTCTGTGGCACAACCTGGTTTTCATTTTCAAGGAAGGAACTTCATTCAGTAAATCGCAGTTCTCTCAACTCAGACGAGAAAGAGGAAGTTTGACTTGCCTCGTAATTCTCCAAGTCTTGTCCCGTGTTTGCAACAACTGGCAGATGATGTGGAGAACCATGTTGGTCGCCATCTTCGGATTGGTCTGTGGCATAAGCAGTTTGCGCAATTCATTCCACGCTGGTTCCCCCTCCAGCATATACGCCTCGATGAAGGGATATTGCTGGCAGGCAACAGAGAAAATCATTATACTCTTAAGAAGATTACAAGCTTAGGATGTTGAAATCTTAATTTGAAGAACAATTAGTACACATACTACTATCAACCAGCACATTTGTATAAAAAACTAAGTAATTTTTGGCCTTTTATCAGAAGAATTATTACGTTGTAATGCATAAAATAGAATTGATCCATAAATGTTGACACAAACCAGATAGCAGTAGTCCCACACGACCTCCTCAAATGGGAAATCACTGTTGTTTGCCTGGTCGTAGTGCACGACACTGAGGCAGATGATGAAGTTGAAAATGGTATAGCGCGAATGAAGCTTCCGAAATTGTGGGATGCAGCGGCGGAGACTGCATGAGTTGTTGAGGTTTGAATTGATTTCGTTGCATGCACAACGTAGAGAGCCTAAATCGTTTGTAGTCAGGTTCTTTCCTAGCCGACGACCTTCCACAATAAGCCAGCTAATGAACAGTGTTTGCGGGCGGAGATGCTGCGGGGCAGAGGTAAGCAAAGGCATGATACTGTTTTTGTATAATAAGAGTAGTTTACAAGTTGAAGGTTCCATGTAATGCCCTTAAATGAGTGGTATTTATATTGTTAAAGGAATGAGTAGGTGCGTTTGAAGATAAAATAGAAATTTATTATATTTGTTGGGGGTTGAGAGATATCTGATATGTTAATCAGCCCAATATTTTATGCAAAGCAGATTTAAGTTCAAAAGTAGATATAAGTTCTAAAGTGGATTGATTACAATAGTGACTTGGGTTTAATTTTTTGCTTTTTGGTAGATTTAAGGTTCTGTCACCCTTTTTGGTTGGTTGGCACACTCCATGTTAAAATTGACAGACCTAAAATATGGTTTAGTTGTGCAAATGCACAATTTTATCCTGGTTTCTCTACATCAACGAAAGAAAGCTGAAATAAAACTTCCATAACCTTGTTTTTTTAATTCAATGTATTTCAACATGTCATTCTTGTTAATCAAATGCATTTGAACACTTTTTAAAAAAACAAAGGAAAGGTTATCAACTTCTGAAAAAGCTAGTTACTTAAACCCCAACAGTCAACCTCAACCCATAAACACAATACCAATTTCAAATTCTAATGCAGAACCGCTAAAGCAACATTCGTTGGACTCACCAGTCAACCGCAAAGTTAACTGATGCTTGTTGAAATTTTCCATTAAAGAATGATAATTTAAAAAAGACATACATTCCGCAAGGTCTTTTGATATATTGTTATATAAACGAGTTTTGATAAACCAACATTTGGAGTTCAGTACATCGTTAATTGATCAGCCGCATTATTTTATATTAAGTCCAATGAAATGCAATACATAATACACTGGATTGTACTAGAAAAAAGACTTTTATAGTCCTTACAAGGAGTTATCCAACCTCTAAACTAGGATGTTCATAAAAATAAGTGTTGCAACGATTATGACTAAAACAACATCAGACACATTGTACATGTACATCGAACGTTTTGTACACACAATCGCAACACAGAGCTCATTCGTTTTAAACACTAGGCCGTTAACCACGTCCTTGTAATGGTCGGTCAATTCACCATTTTCCCAAGCAGAGAACACGCAATGCATACCCTGCACTAGGTAAAGAATATTAGGGGTTGTAATTTAAGGTAAGGCAAACGAAAACATTAATGGAGAGGTAATTTCAATAAAACTTGAATGAAAAAAACATAGAATGCTTGCCCGTTTATTGGAGCATTTCCATATTCACTGCCCAGGATTCTCCAACGACCAACTAGTGCGCAAAACAACAACTAAACCACAACAACATCGAGAAATGCGACTGGTTTCACGCCTGGATCGTGTACGCGGAATCATCAAACTTGCTGTCTCCACCCATTCTTCTGCCCTATTGCTTGATTCACTTGTCATTTAAATTAATTTCCCAATAGTTAACTTGAAGGCTGATTCTCCTTTTCTCTTTCTTAACGTGGCGGAAGGGCTGAGGGACTCATTAAGTTAGCTAAACAAAAACATGTGTTCAAGGTGGTGAAAATTGTAGAAGAGCTACACGAAGTATCACATATTCAGTATGCAGATGATACCATGATTTTCTACGATAACTCCTCTCATAGTGTTGCTGCTATAAAATACATCCTTAGAATTTTTGAATTGGTCTCCAGGCTGAAGGTAAATTTCTTGAAGAGTAGCCTTATCGGTATCAATGTCAATGAAGAGATTTGTGCTCGGTTTGCTAAACTGTTGAATTGCAAGATAGATTTCTTTCCCAAAAAATATTTGACGATACATGTCGGTGCTAACCCGAGACGACACAGAACATGGAAACATGTCCTTGATCAACTGAACACCAGATTGTTAAGCAAGAATGGTTCTAACATTTCACATGGAGGGAAAGTTATTCTATTTAAATCTATCTTAGTTGGTATTCCTCTTTATTTTTTTATCTTTTTTCAGGGCTCCAAAAGAAGTGATCAAAGAGATTCAAAGCATTCAAAGGCGCTTTCTTTGGGGCAAGATGGTTGATCGAAAAAAATATCCTGGATTAGCTGGAAGCAGGTGTGTCAAGACAAAGAAAGAGGTGGACTCGACGTAAAAGAAATGGATAACTTTAATAAATCACTTCTTACAAAATGGAAATTGCGCATATTGAAGAATGACAAATCTGCTTAGGGGAGAATATTGTCGGTCAAGTATGTTAAAATAACTAATCCTCATGATTTTAATGTGGGAAGAAGGAAATCTAATAAAGCTTCAATTTCGTGGAGAGACTTATTGGCCCTCAACGAAGACATTGAAAACACAAGCTGGTTGAACATTATTTTGGAAAGATATTTGGATTGGTGACGAACCTCTCTTCTCGAGATTCAGACGACTTTTCAGTATTTCTTTGGATAAAAATAGCACCATCACTGATAAAGGATAATGGACAGATTCGAGATGGCGTTGGAATTGGACTTGGAGACCGACGCTCTTTGCTTGGGATCAACATTATCTAGAATTTTTGCAGGCAAATATAGAGCTTAGCACTGAAAAGGGATAAAAAAGATGCTTGGAGATGGAAGGGTAAAAGTAGAGCTGATTTCACAGTTAGTTTCGAGTATAAACTTCTAAATTCAGCCTCCACAAATCCTCACATATAGCACTTCTCTTCATTGTGGGATGTGAATACTCCTCTAAAAATGCGAACTTTAGCTTGGAAAATTTTCTACAACAGACTCCCGACGAAGATCAACCTCTCACGGAGAGGAGTCACGTTCTATGATAGAAATGTTTATTGTGTGCTTTGTGGCAATGAGGAGGAAGACACACCGCACCTATTTTGTCAATGTCCAGTAGCACACTCCAATTTGGACGAAAGTTTATTGTTGGTTGGGATTCATTTCAGTAATTGGTGGTAACCCAGTTGACAATTTTTTTACAGTTTTGTTGTCTTTTCAAATGTTCCAGAAAGCAAAGCATGATTGGCGTTGTATTTAGTTTTTCACGGTTTGGGAAACTTGGTTGCTACGTAATGGAGTATCGATAGAAGGAAAATACAAGGAGTTGGAAGATCAAATAGATATCATCAAGGTTCGATCGTGGTGCTGGATAAGAGCAAACATTAACAATTTTTTGGATATACCCCTCAACACACCATTAAACTTTGTTATTATTTTGGATATAACTGTAATTTAATTTAGCTTTAACATTATTTAAGTCTTCTTATTAAAGGGAAAAAAATCATTACATATATAGATTTTCTATCTTTACATATTGAAGATATAATCTTTACTATTTAAATTAATTATATTATACTTAAAATAAACTATTAATCCACGTGTCAACGTTACTAGTAGTACTAAAAATTAATGCATATGTAAGTACCAAGATATTTCGAATCTAAACGACTTGTTCATTAATTACATGTTCAATTTATTAAGCAAACTATAATTTACTCTTAAAAGCGACTTGTAGCCTCTTCTATTTGTCATTATAACTTATGAAAATAGGGAAAGATTATATCTTATATTTAAACGTTAGCTAAATAGAATCTCTGAACTTTCAGCATCGAGAGTGTTGTTTGAACAACTCAACTGAAGCTATCCATGGAGTAACCAATAGCGTTAAGAATTTCTTAATATTTAGCTGCGTGTGTAATACTTGATCCAACTCAGTTCATGTGGAAATCACTACTCCAAGTTAATTTGCTATCTAATGATAATTGCCTTACCACTAAATAAAACATATAACAACATAATAAATGTTAGCGAAGCTAGCGCGAAGGAAGCATGATCCACAACAACAATAACAATATGTGGGTGTGTGTGATTTGTGTAACTTTGGTATGTTAACACAACTGATGCGCAACCCCTAAATCACTCTAGATCAATCTTGAATATGTACGTTTGTTAACACGATTAAGATGATTTAATTGGATTGCAGATTGATATCTTTACTGAAAAAACTGACAATTGGGTTGAATCCGTTAACACGGTAGGTTATTAAAGACTCTTAGATTCTATGGTTGGAATAACTCTTGCTATAGGTCACGGATCCTATTGTTGGGATAACTCTTGCTATAGGTCAACTGAATTTTTTTCAATATGTCTTTGAGCTGACCATTGAAATAGGAAAAGAGAAGAAAGGGAAAGAAGATATAAGTGAAGAGACAAATATGACAAAAGAAATATGACATTTAATACAACTAAGAACATCACGGACCAGAGCATGAAGAGAAGATTTTCAAAAGAGAGGCGTCGCGCGACCAAAACCTTGTTCTGATCTTCGTAGCGCGACAATTCTAGAATGTAGCACGATTGAAACTGCTGCGAAATGTCCTCACGACCATACGTGCGATGTCCATGTCGCGCCACTCAGATTTCTTTACAAACACATTTCTTGGTCGTATTCGTAAAAATGCTCCACAAAAATTAGTGTTATTCCCTATGTCCTTGTCAGGGATAACACTCCACTGGATTATTAAGGCCATGACAGACGATCAACATGGGAAAAACTGGTTGAAAAATTCAAAGCAAAATTCAAGGTCATGTTGCACTAAAATGTTTGTAGTGTGGTTATCATAAAACAATTCCATGGAAGGATCTGTGGCTTATCCGTGATCAGTTACCTTGTCCTTATGACCTATTACACCATAGGAAAAAAACGGGGTTATGGCTACGGTGAATATAATGACGTGTTTACCTAGTATCACTGTAGAGAGAACCCAGATACGATTTGGGACAGGCTGGATCGTGCGTGTTTACCTAGTATAACGGTGGAGGGGCCTCTTTCTGTTGGCAAGGTTCAAAAGATAGCCATGCGAAAATTTAACCATGAAGTTGTCCTTGTTCTTCCCTGGGCTCATATGCGGGTAAGGTCGCAATGGTGTAGACATGCTCGCTTTTGGTTCAATGTGACTTGGATAATGTAATCGTTGTGCACAGATATTTGTTGGAGATATTTGGAATTGAGTCCAAATATTTTGTGTGTGAATTACAAATTTCTTAATGAGAGGCAAATGATATATTATTTATTTTATTAAATAATATTTAAGAGTTAATATTCAGATTTGTTGGATATTATATCACACACTTATGGTGGTCAAAATCATTTTGAATAAAATCAAAATGGCTTCAATGACAAGAATAAATATTCCCCTTAATGTCTTGTGATGGTTTCATGTTTTCTCAACTATAAATAGGGGGCCCTCTAGTCTTGTGAAAAACATCCAAAAACCAAAAATATTTTCAGCATACTCATAGCATGAGCACTTTCTTTTTCCGAGTTCTGCAAATACTATTCGAGTCCGATTTGAGAAGGTAGTATTGTCCTTCACTTACTACCTTATTGTGTGAGGACGTTGTACCTTGGGAGGTCGTTTCCCACGGAGGGCTTGAAGGGTAGCCGGGAAAATAGATCTTAATGGGAGAGGGCTAAGCCTTCGACTCGTCCTATGCTTCAATGGGTTTTTTCCGACTCGTCTAATCCACTCCAAGGATTTTCCTACAGTTGCTGAGAGGTCGAATTTATCTTATTGTCGTATTTTAATTTCTGTTTTCCAATACTTGTTATATGTTAATTGTTTACGTATTCTGGAAATATATTCATGTTTATGCATATGCTTACGTTTATGAATTGACATGTTTATGTGCAATATGTACCCAACAATCTTAAGATCTATTTTCTTCCATATTATGTGTTGCACATTAAGTGTTACAATTTCCAGAATATGTCTTATGCGATTTATGTAACTAATCTTGTTATACTTTTGCTGCTCATGATTATATGTTTCTGTTGATTATTTTAATCGCATGTCATATTATCTCTGCTCTGCTAATTGTGATTGTCTAAGCTGTTTAAGTCCTATGTTATTATGCTTTTCTGTTGTTGTTTAGTAACATTGGACGGTATGTGTCGTACTGTTCTATTCCAGTAGCTTTTCCTAACATGAAAATGTGTTTGTTGAATTTTGTTCTGCTAGAATTATTTTTTTTGAAACTAATCTGTTTGTTGTGGTTTCAGAGGATAAACTATCAGCTTCTAATTTTTTTTTCCAGTTACTTTTGTTGTTCTCTGTTTCTGTTTTCAAAGAGCAGGTTTATTTTAAATTAAAAAAAAAGGACACACACTGCTGTTTTTCTAGGATTCGAACACTGGTCCTCTCTGCTGTAAATGCTCGTCCGTTACCATTAGGGTAAGTTAATTCTTGCTTATTTATTTCTCCGTTACGTATTTAGTTCATGATATATTCTGCGAATTAATTGCCAAGATAAAAATGTAACTACTGAGTTTCAAACCCGAGTCCCTTTGTTTGCCAACTGTTGTCTTTACCGTTTGTGTGTTATGATTCTTGTGTTTTAATCATACGGTTACCTATTTTAATACGTGCTAAAAATCCGATGTTGGTTTATTATTGATCATGTTAATGATCAAAACCGTTATATGTGGGATTCGAACCTGCTACCTCCTCTGTGATTTAATGAGGGTTCTTACCGTTTGAGCCATGTTAATTTGGAGAATTAAATGTACAGATAGGTATTAATTTGAGCTTTAAATCTGCTGAGAGTTTTACCGTTTGAGCCTTATCAATTCGGAGTCTTACCGTTGGGTTAGCATTAACTTCAATAAATGCATGTATTATTGCGTTATTAACTTATTATGCGGCAGTTTATTATTTGAGTAATATGCTTAATATATCCATGCTAAATATTTAAATTTATATTGTGAGTAAATGTGATTTAAATAGGTAGTTATATGTTGAGCATGATTATGTGATTCGTGAAAATAAGTGCAATTGAGATATGTGGATATATATTAAGTTGCAAGTGTGCCTTATGAAGACTTTAAATAATTCTAAGTGCGAGACTTGTGAATTATTTAGAGATATAACTAGTGAGAGCACTAACAACTATGTCGCGAGCATCGAGAATTCACCAATGACGGGCGACGTTGAGGTCGTTACGCTAAGTCAAAGAGCTAACGGTATTGAGACCTTAGTACCGGTTTTGAGAACCACTATGTCATATTCTCAACTAGAGAAACCGAAAAGATTTTCAAAACAATTCTAAGTACTGAGACTTGTGAATTATTCGAAGGAAATTAAAATTGAGAATAATTCTAAGTATTGAGACTTGTGAATTATTTGAAGAAAAATCATAATTAGAATAATTCTAAGTATTGAGACTTGTGAATTATTTGAAGAAAATTCATAATTAGAATAATTCTAAGTATTGAGACTTGGGAATTATTCGAAAAGAAATTCAAAATGAAAATAATTCTAAGTATTGAGACTTGTGAATTATTCGAAGATATTCTAAGTGAGAATATTTATACAGAAGGTTATGTCGCAGAAAGGTGGAGTGTAAGCGGACTTGTCCCTCCACTGGCCTGGGAAACTAATATTCTGTCGCAGAAAGGTGGATTTTAAAGAGGTTTTGTCCCTCCACTGGCCTGGGAATATCTGTATAAATAGTTCGGTTGAGAATTCTCAGCGATACTAGTATAAATAATTGTGTGAATTATTTAATTAGTTATGGCGGCTGAAAATTAAAACGACAACCCGAACGAATGGTAGGTAGACATTGGAGCTACTCGACCACATCTGCGCGAATAAGTGGATGTTCACGACCTATCAACTTGTGGAGAACAAGCAGTGTTTCTTGAGAAACTCTGCAATCTCAAAAGTTGAAGGCAGGGGAAAGGTTGTGCTAAAGAGGACCTCGGGGAAAGAGTTGACCCTAAACGAGGTGCTTCATGTTTCAGAGATTCACACGAATCTAATATGTGAGACAATATCGAACTAGAAAGGGTTCACACTTGTCTTTGAGTCAGACAAGGCTATCCTGTCTAAGGGTAGAACTTTTGGAGGAAAGGGATTTTGTCTAAGATTTTTTTTAAAGTGTTTGTTATGACCATGTCACCTAAGGGCGAGGCTAGGCTAGTGTTCAAGTTTGATGTAGTAAAAAGTCTCGTGTGAGAAGACTAATTTTACGAATAAATGTAATCGAAATTGCATATGAGGCAAAGATTATAATACAAGTGCGAGACTTGTATGTTATATATATTTGTAGAAAATAAAAACAAGTGCGAAGACTTGTATTTTATCATATATATATATATATATGTGTGTGTTTGAAATATTTGCAATTGAGACCAAATATAAGTGTGTAAATTAAATTGCTTAGTGAGACGCAAGTGAGATTTAATACTATTTATTTTACTAAATAGATTAAATATTCAGATTTATTTGACGTAAGACGCGAAGTACGCAAACAAAATAAATTCTGAAATAAGTAATTTCTTTAAGGCTGGAGACATTTTTTTTCTTGCGGAAAAGAAAGAAATGTGGGGGCTTGAAGAAGAAAGTGTTGGTTAAGATTATTCCAAACTTTTAAAGTTGAATAATAATCATAATATTTTCCGAATACTTTAAGAGGTTAAAGAAAATATTGGAGGCGATTGACGAAAGGTTTAGCGAGAGACTAAGTAGCAAATTCATCGAGGGAAATGGGAAATTTGAGCCCACCAAAATACATCACCCCATGATGGCAACCCTACCTGAATTGTAAACCCCAATTTGCAGGTTCAAAGGGACAACCGAATTGTGGAGGCGAGTCTAACAAAGCACTCGGGAAATCGAGTTCCCAGCCCATTTCTATGATGAAAGAGTGATGGACCTGTACAGATTAAGGAGAACTTGAGGTTCTAATGATCCTTATGTCTTGTGAACACAAGCGGGGTATTGCAGGATACCCTTAAATGAGAGATCACCTATGTCGAATGTAAAGGGGCCGCTTCGTTGAGATGAGTTAAATGGCTAAATCTCTAGAGCATTCGATGAATATCGCCAAGGCAGTCCAGGGCCGAAACGGACAACAACGAGGACCAATATGGTATTGGAATGAGTTGTGTGAGTACCATTGTCTTGGTATTCACAAAACGCCGAACAGTTCAAGGCATCACGTCCACTGGTTGGCAAGTATATCCGATGGTATTTCACTAAGGAAGGTTCAAGGCCGAAAACCACCTATCCTGATGCAACAAGTTCCGGCAGAACTCTGAAATTGCATTTAGCATTGTTAGGCTCACCTGCATTAAGCCAATTACATTCATGTGGGGGATTGTTGGAGATATTTAGAATTGAGTCCAAATATTTTGTGCGTGAATTATAAATTGCTTAATGAGAAGCAAATGATATATTATTTATTTTATTAAATAATATTTAAGAGTTAATATTCAGATTTGTTGGATATTATATCACACACTTATGGTGGTCAAAATCATTTTGAATAAAATCAAAATGGCTTCAATGACAAGAATAAATATTCCCCTTAATGTCTTGTGGTGGTTTCATGTTTTCTCAACTATAAATAGGGGCCCCTCATGTCAATTCATAAACGTAAGTATAAGCATAAACATGAATATATTTCCAGAATACGTAAACAATTAACATATAACAAGTATTGGAAAACTGAAATTAAAATACGACAATAAGATAAATTCGACCTCTCGGCAACTGTAGGAAAATCCTTGGAGTGGATTAGACGAGTAAGAAAAAACTCGTTGAAGCATAGGACGAGTCGAAGGCTTAGCCCTCTCCCCTTAAGATCTATTTTCCCGGCTACCCTTCAAGCCCTCCGTGGGAAACGACCTCCCAATGTACAACGTCCTCACACAATAAGGTAGTAAGTGAAGGACAATACTACCTTCTAAAATTTGACTCGAATAGTATTTGCAGAACTCGGAAAGAGAAAATGCTCATGCTATGAGTATGCTGAAAATGTTTTTGATTTTTGGATGCTTTTCACAAGACTAGAGGGGCCCCTATTTATAGTTGAGAAAACATGAAACCACCACAAGACATTAAGGGGAATATTTATTCTTGTCATTGAAGCCATTTTGATTTTATTCAAAATGATTTTGACCACCATAAGTGTGTGATATAATATCCAACAAATCTGAATATTAACTCTTAAATATTATTTAATAAAATAAATAATATATCATTTGCTTCTCATTAAGCAATTTATAATTCACACACAAAATATTTGGACTCAATTCCAAACATCTCCAACAATATTGTGGAACAATTCTAGGGAGTAAGGCATGACAATGACGAGGATCATCAGCTAATGAGTAAGCTCGCGAGCTGTAGGATAGGTTGATGAAGTGGTGTTAGTTGTCGGGATCCGAGATTAGAAGTTAAAGATTAAAAAACTTAGGGAGGGGTCGATTATAGTAGTATCTAAGCGGGCAAAACTTGATTTGAATAAGGATTTGGACCTTATGCCTGATAAGGAGTATTATATTGGAAACATGGATTATAAACCTAGTGGTTGAAAGAGGTGAATCGAAACGCAACATTTGTTTCATAGGAAAGCCAACGAAGGGAAAAAGATAAATGTTATTGTAAGAGTGTAATTTGTTGAATGATCCTCATTGGTAAATATGTACAATAAATAGACACAGTTACAAGGCTAATTATGGTAAATTACCTAATCTAAGATAACTACAAATCAATTTAATATATACTATACATATATATATATATATATATATATATATATATATATATATCTATCTAATACACCCCCGCAGTCAAAATGGGAGGATCACGAACAGTGAAACTCGTGCGAATTTCATCAAAAAGGATCTGTGGTATTCCCTTAGTAAAAGTATCGACGATTTGAAACCGAGGAGGGGTGTGAAGAACTTGAGCTTGACCACGAGCAACTTTTTCACGAACAAAGTGGATATCAAGCTCAATATGTTTGGTGCGTTGATTTTGCACCGGGTTGCTGGTGAGATATAGGGCACTCACATTGTCACAATAAACGAGGGTCGCTTTGGAGATAGGAACATGGAACTCGAGCAACAAGTTTCAGATCCAACAGGACTCTGAGACGACATTGGCAACGACCTTGTACTCGGCTTCGACACTGTAATGAGAAAGAGTAGGTTGTTGTTCGAAGGACCAAGATATAAGATTGTTTCCCAAGAACATGCAATAACCAGAGGCAGAACGTCGAGTATCTGGGGTACGGGGTACCCGCCCCATCCGCATCAGTATAAGAGATAAGACAGTCAAGGCGGGAGCGAGATAAAGAAAGCCGAAGATCTAAGGCAACTTGAACATACTAAATGATACGTTTAAGGGCAACAAGATATTCCATGCGAGGGTCATGCATGTGGAGACACACTTGTTACACGACATAAGAAATATCCAGTCTAGTGAAAGTAAGTTACATGAGTGCACCCGCCAAACTACGAAATAAAGTTGGATCATAAACGGGAGGACCATCAAAACCAAGTTTGGGATTGGTGTCAACGGAAGTAGCTGCGGGCTTGCACGAGGTCATGCCGGCTCATTCAATGATTTCTGCAGAATACTTACTTTGCGAGAGAAACAAACCACCTACAATAGAAGACACGGCTATACCCAAGAAATAATGCAAAGATCCCAAATCTTTCATTGCAAACTCATTACTAAATTTCCCAATGATAGTATGACGGAGAGAGAGACAGAGGATGCTGTGAGAATAATATCATCCACATATAAGAGTAAGTAAGAAATGTCGTTACCCTTCTGATATATGAAAAGGGAGTGGTCGGACTTGCTGTGGGAGAAGCCAATAGAGGAGACAAAATCAGCAAAGCGTTGATACCAAGCACGATGGGCTTGTTTAAGGCCATAGAGAGACTTCTTCAAAAGACATACGTAATCCGGATAATTAGAATCCCGAAAACTGAGATGTTGATGCATATAAACAGTCTTATCAAGATGCCTATGTAAGAATGCATTCTTGATGTCCAGCTAATGAATGGACCAAGAACAGGATAGTGCAATGCCGAGAACAGTACGAATGGTGGCGGGCTTGACTATAGAACTAAACGTGTCCGAGTAATAGACACCAACCTGTTGAGACCTGCCATCACCAACAAGACGAGCCTTATATCGTTCAAAAGAACCACCAGCGTTAGTCTTATGATGAAATACCCACATAGGACAAAAAACATTCACATTAGTCAGACGCAGGAATAACTCCCATGTGTCATCTTAATCAAACCATTATATTCATCTAGCATGGCATGTTTCCAGTTAGGGCCAGATAACGCTAACCTAGGGTTCTTTGGGAGAGGTGATGGGGTGGAGGTGGAGGATAGATTAAAGAGTCTTTTAGGAGTGTGAATCCCGCGCATGCTACGGGTCATGATGGTGTGAAGGAGGTGGTTGGGGCACACCATGAGAGGGGGAGATCGTGGAGGATTGGGTTGGATGTGATTGGGCCGTAGGAAGAGGGGTCGCATTGTCTAGGGTTGTGGAGTGTTAGGCCGCGACGGAGGAAGCCGTAGGGGGAAGGGTCGGGGAGTGTTGGGCCGTGATGGAGTGGACCGTGGGAGACTAGATCACGGTATAGTGGGTCGCAGGGGAGGTGGCTGTGAGTAAGGGGGCTACGATGGAGTGGGCCTCGTTGATGTGGGTCGCGGGTGAAGGAGGCAGTAGTGGTGCATTTAGGGTGGTCGTCCCGTTAGGGGGATGAAGAAGCGAAAGAAAAGAGTAAGTGTTTGGAGGTAGGTCTCTTAGAGTGGCAAAGGGGAATCTTCTCTTGTCAAAGAGGATGTGACGATAAATGATAATTTTGTTGGTGAGTAAGTCATAGCATTTGTATCCCCTATGGTGGGAGGGATAGCCAAGAAAGACATAAAGAGAGGAGTGAGGTTGGAGTTTATGTATGTTGGTAGAGGGAATAGGTGCGGAGATGTGTGTAAGAGGGAGTACTATTATAGAGTAGTTAAGAGGGGGAGGAGTTTTGTAGTGTTTTAGAGATAAGTATGTTTAGAAGATATGTGGTCATTTGTAAGACGTGAGGCCAAAATGATGGAGGTGTTGAGGAGTGAGAGAGGATGGTGCGGATGATGTTGTTGATGGATCGGATTTTAAGATGCGCTTTCCCATTTTGGGCATAGACAAGAGAAGCTAATAGTCATGCCAGAGTTGTGACAAAACATTTTGAAGTGGTCGTTGTCGAATTCCCTGCCATTGTCACATGGTAAACTTTTAATATTGCAACCAAATTGAGTATATATGAAAGTGACAAAGGAAGAGAAAACAAAGAATACATCAGATTTTTGGCCAAGAGGGAAAGTTCATAAGAAGTTAGAGAAATCATCCAAGAATAATATATAATATTTATGACTAGTTGAGCTAAAGACCGACAAGGTTCACAAATCACTATGAACAATATCAAAAAGGCGTAAGCTCAAATTAGATGACGGATAAAATGGAAGTTTAATATGTTTCCCCAAAACACAAGGTTCACATAAGGAAATGCCCAAAAACTTAGTACAATGAATAAAATTGTTCTTATGCAAAAAATGTAAAATAGAGGGGCTCAAATGTCCCACGGGGTAGTGCCAAAGCGAGGGAGATAGGGCACCAAAAGAGGCAGCGTATATAGAATGAGCGGTTGAGATAAAGGACAAGGAGATGGGGTAAAGGTCACCCGTGCTATTACACCTCATGAGAGGTGCTCTCGTCTGTAGGTCCTTAACAAACTGGCCAAACAGATCAAATTGAAGAGAAACATAATTATCAGTAGTAAGGCGATAAACCGAGACGAGATTCTTAATAATGTTAGGAGCATGAAGAACATTATATAAGTGTAAGGGGGTTTGGAGAGAGGAATGACCGCGTTACCACGACCCTTGACTAAATTTCATGACCATTGTCGACCAGAATATTATCATTAATGCTCAAAAAGGAATAAGATGAGAGAGTACTTGACGCAGAGGTCATGTGAGAAAGGGCACCCAAGCCCAAGTAGCACTGCTGATCTGGTGGTTGGACGGACATCGTGTGCATAACCGCGTCAATGTCTGTTGGAGCATAGGAGGGTGCATATTGTTGAGTAGCACCAGCATAGGATGTCGGGCTGAGTAGAAACGGGAGGCCGTGTCCAAGAGCTGGTGGGTAGGGGCATGGTGAGTACGCCAACGGTTGCGGGGACAACGCCGGATAGGTGGACCAAGGCCTCGCATGCGACGCCCAGGGCGCGGAGCAGCATACCCGGGCTTATTATATATATATATCGTGACCGGTAACCTTGTTCTTATGACTTATTACGTCTTAGGGAGTAAATGGGGTTGCGGTTACAGTGAATATATTGATGGGATTTGACTTTGATCTGGAATTTATTTTGCGAGGTTGATGCGACATCAATTTTATCGATCTCGTTAGGAAATAGAGAAAATGAAGAGGATTGTATTTGGCACTACAGTAGGAATGGGTTTTCACGGTTCGTAGCTTGTATCGTGTATTTATGATCTAAGGCTTCGGTATTTGAGAAAAGTCATAAAAGGGGGAAGTACGATCTGGGGATTGGACGGTTCTTTTGGAGGGTTAAAAGTCTAAACAAAATTAAACAACTTGTGTGGCGGGCTTGTTCAAACGTCATCCCCAACGAATAAAAGTTTGATGCGTAAACATATCCTGATAAACTACTAATTAAAATATGGGAAACATAAAATATACGAGTCTTGATAAATATATGGGAAACGTAAAATATCTTGATAAGCAACAGACGAACATTAGTGTACTTCTCCACCGAGCTCCTTAATCCAGCAGATATGTGAGTCTTTATGAACGGTATAGTTTTTGTCATTTAGTTTAGGAACTTGGATTTTGAGATCATTAATATTCATAGTCATATGGTATTTCCCGTATTGGGCTGGTCCAGGGGCCAGGCCCATATTTTACCTATGTCGGGGGTCATCCCCGACATGCATATCGAATTTTACATTCGATACGCTATGGTTCACGTGTTAATCACATGTGTGGTCTCCGCATCCCGAGGCCTATAAATACCCGCAGTCCGGTAATGAAGGTGAGCTTTAATTATCCGCAATTATTGTACACCGATATCGAGTATACTCGATATAGCATTTGACATAGCACTCGATATATATCTTCGATATATATCACCGATACATCATTTGACATCACATCCGACGTCAACCCCGACGTCAGCAGAACATCATCCTCGACGTGGAAGGCTTTCGATATCGCCTTCGACGTCACACCCGATATAAATTCTGACATCCGACAGTGCATCTAGCATCAGTTTGAGGTGTTCTGGACCAATCTTACTCAGAACTAGCATTAGTCTAAGTAGGTCTAGTTTTGTAATAGAATCGTTGTACTGCACCTGTAATCGACCTCGTTATATATGTACGTTCTATTGTTAAACTACATAGAATGTGATGCTGAAAATATAATTCATACATACTCGACTTAATATTTTGAGAAAATGAGGAGAAAAGAAAAGAAAAATGCCCCCTATCCACGAGATAAGGAGGTGAAAAGAAAAGAAAAATGTCCCCAATCCGCAAGATAAGGAGGAGAAAATAAAAGAAAAATATCCCTTATACATGAGATAAAGAGGAGAAAAGAAAAGAAAAATATCCCCGATCCTACGAGATAAGGAGGAGAGTACCTAAAAAGGTTGAATATTTACTATCATACGGGATACTGACTCCCCGATCCTACAAGATACGGAGGAGAGTACCTGAAAAGGCCGAATATCTACTATCCTACCAGATATTGACTCCCCGATCCTACAAGATACGGAGGATAGTACTTAAAAATGTCGAATATCTACTATCCTACGGGATACTGACTCCCCGATCCTATAAGATACGGAGGAGAGTGCCTGGAAAGGTCAGATATCCACTATCCTACGAAATACTGACTCCCAAGATCCTACAAGATACGGAGGGTAGTACTTGATAATGTCGAATATCTACTATCCTACGGGATTCTATAAGATACGGAGGAGAGTACCTGAAAAGGTCGAATATCTACTATCGTACGGGATACTGACTCCCCGATCCTACAAGATGCGGAGGAGAGTGCCTGAAGAGGTCGAATATTTATTATCTTATGAGATGCGACCTGACAATGCCGAAATTAGGGATGCAGAGACGAAAATAGTTAAAGGTGTT
This sequence comes from Linaria vulgaris, assembly GCA_948329865.1. NCBI lineage: Eukaryota > Viridiplantae > Streptophyta > Magnoliopsida > Lamiales > Plantaginaceae > Linaria > Linaria vulgaris. The sequence goes on along the minus strand of OX415249.1, from coordinate 3,103,965 downwards.
TCCATCTACTACCAGTTGTTTCTCATTCACTTTTTACAGATGATACCTTGTTGTTCTTTCAGGCGAAGGTGGAGGTTGCTGAGGAAATTAAGTCTATCTTCCAATATCTTGACTGCGCATCGAGCCATGAGATAAATTGGTTTATAATAACCACACTACAAATATTTTAGTGCAAATAATGTGATTTGGTGCATTATCGTCTGCTAACTTGGCAGGCTGATAAAACACTCCACATCACGCTGGTTCTAGGCCACGCTGGAACCAACTTTTTCCTTTGCACACATGTACTCCAAGCGACGCGGTGAGGGGACAGATGGATCTTTGATGATTTCGAATTGGACTCGGGTTATCCCAAGCTGCCTACATATCCCCTTGAGGGAATCAACCTGAACGTAGTTCATTACTGATAGGTTAAGTATGTAATTAGGTATAATGGTAAGTCGAGTATCTCGTGGATATCGAATGCGATGTCGAAGGTAATACCGGGGATGACATCGGGAACATTCTATGTCGAGAGTGATCTTATGTTTGTGTCGAAGGTGGTGTAGTTGATATATATAGGAGATATATATCGAGTGTTATGTCGAATACTATATCGGGGAAGGCTCGATATAGATGTACAGTAATTGCAGATAATAATAGCTTACCTTGAATACCAGGAAGCGAGTATTTATAGGCCTCGGGATGCAAGGCCGCTCACGTGATGGGCACGTGAGTTGTACCATGTCGGGGATCATTTTCTATATATATATGTCGGGGGTGATCCCCGATATAGACCAAATATGGGCCTGTCCCATGGCCGACCCAACGCGACAAATACCCATATCATGTAGTCCCCTAGTTTGGGAGTTATTATTATAAATAATAATTCATAAACTAAAATGAGGTTTGAATCATTAGTACCTCTTGTCCCGCCAGTTCAAATGACGGAGCTCGAATATGTGAATTCATTCAAAGATGTTGATGGACCCCCAATATAATTTACGTAGCATAGAAGTCCGCGTTTGAATTATCAGAGAGAAGTGCTCCTTATTAGGAAACTTGTCTTAAACGGGAATTCCCTCCTCTTAGCGCCTCCTCTCAGCGTGAACGCCCGATGAGGCTTATCAATTTGTAGTAGCAGTCCTTCTGCTGCTTTCATAATAAGCGGTTGATGCCTTATTGCGGGGCCTTATCTTTGTATTTTAAGGCGAACGGTGCGCAATATTTCGTAGAATTTTTAGATTTTTGCCTTTTCTGGGTTCTCTCCTCCGTATCTCTGTGGATAGGGAATTCAATATCCTGTAGGATTGTAGATCTTCACACCTTTCGTTGGCGTGGGGTCGCTAATTCCCAAGACTGCCATTATATTGAAATTTCCTTGAAAGTTGGGTTCAAGGATGGGTTTAATACCCAACAGTTGGATTTTATGTGTGGCCTTGGTGGCAAGCCCCTTTGAGGATCGTGGACCTCCTGACGAGAGTGGGGAAAACAATATACGTTTGCCGAACTTAAGAAGAAGAAAAGTCTTATTTTGTTTGGCCTGAAAGGCGCATCTTATTATCCGAATTGGTGCTGGCGTTGCATCGCCATTTTAATGAATGAGTAATAATCATTGGATAATTTTATTTCTCGAATCGTCTTATGCTTATTGTTGTTAACCGTGATGAATTGAACTATGCTCGGCTGCTGTCATCGTAAGTAGTTGTGTTTTTGCATGTGTTTATCACATTTCACAATGTATGTTGTTCATATTCCTTTTGGGACAAGATGTCTGTTTTGAAACATTATGGACGTGTATTTTAACACATTAGGAAGTGGCGTCCAGTCATTACAGGTATCCATCTCCGTATCTTATAGGATAGGGGAGTTAGTATCCCTAAGGATAGTAGATATTCGACCTTTTCCACTCCTTTGGTATTCAGTAGCGGTGGTTGTGAAAATATTTGAATTCTCTAGCTCAGTCATAGTGTTAGTGCGGTTGGGTCTCGCGCGTGGTGAGGTGGTACGTAACCAACCCCACCTTTGTAGGTACTTCTTGAGTTATTCGAGTACTCTATCAGATGTAGTATCTACATCTGACTGCGCTTCTATCACCTTTATAGGTAGATGTAGTTGACATTGTATCACAAATGATTCTTGTTATACCTTGTGAGGTATGATCTATGATAATGTGTTTAGTATGCCCTAGGGAATAAATACCATGCAGAGACAATTGCATTGTCTCATGAAAGGTAAATGACTTGGATACCGCGCACGGTATGTTTCACTATAGGACAAATTAATATTTCTGCCCTGTAACTATGCGTTTTTGAAGGAAATGCCCAGTAAGTTTGAGCTATTATAAACTGCCCCGATTTTGACACTGTTTGAAAAATAAATGCCCAGGCCCCGACACATCAGCAAAATCGCGCATGTGGCAGCTGACTCGGACCACTCGACACACGCCCGATTTTGTTGGGCATTTTGTAAAAAATTTTAAAAACTTAGTGGGTAGTTAATTTTCCAATTCACAAACTTATTGGGCATTTTTTATTATATTATTTGAATAATAATGGGCATATTTATAGTCTTTCAGAAACATATTGGGCAGTTACATTAAGTTAGATAATGTGCCTTAAAAGTTGATTGATGAACCACTTATGTTGTTGTATTGTTCACTGTCTATTTTGGATCGTAACGTTATGTTGTGTTTATTGGATTCTGAAAATGTTTATGTAGTTATGTTTTTGGTTAACGTTGTGTTCGTTCGTGGTTTATTAGTTCTAATTAGTTGACAAAGTCTGTGTATCTGACTTATGAATTTGGTTAGTGATGTTAATGCACGTTAAGGCACATTATCTAACTTAATGTAACTGCCCAATATGTTTCTGAAAGACTATAAATATGCCCATTATTATTCAAATAATATAATAAAAAATGCCCAATAAGTTTGTGAATTGGAAAATTAACTGCCCACTAAGTTTTTAAAATTTTTTAAAAAATGCCCAACAAAATCGGGCGTGTGTCGAGTGGTCCGAGTCAGCTGCCACATGCGCGATTTTGCTGATGTGTCGGGGCTTGGGCATTTATTTTTCAAACAGTGTCAAAATCGGGGCAGTTTATAATAGCTCAAACTTACTGGCCATTTCCTTCAAAAACGCATAGTTACAGGGCAGAAATATTAATTTGTCCTTCACTATACCATACTTGGGAAGTTTCTAGCTGACGCTATTATAGAGTGTAGCTTCAAGTATTTTTACACCTCACGGGTGGTTTTGATCTATCACTCGCGTAGAGTGTAGGCATGATAATGGTGAGCTTGATGACATTGTCGAGATTCTAAATAAAAATAGTCTCGTAGGAGTGGCTGTTAGGGAATTCTTATCATTTCCCGTAGGATAGGAGATATCATTTACTGTTTGAGGTATTTTCTGCCTTCTCCCATAGGCGAATCGAATCGACTAATAGTAAATTCTTTAAGTCAAGCAAGGTTGCAGCGAGAGCGAAAATCATATGAAACATCATTTGGAAAAGTCAAAGCCCATCATGGTGGACTGAAGGCTCCCAAGGCCAATGTTTGTAAGAGACGGTTTGCGTCCCTATCGCTTATAGGTCCACGAAGAGATGTCAACATTCTCTTCGATGTAACTTAAACATGCGTTTCTCAATCTTCAAAGAGGATAAATATGTGGTGAGCGAGTAGTCATCGTAAGGAAGGCTTTCAGCTATAGTAACTATAAATGCGATGATGGACACATAAAAGTTTCTTGACGATCTTAGGTCTCCACCTAGTGCGTATTAACCGCCATGGCGCAATCACTGCGACTACAACATGTTTTAGAATTTGGTCTTTTTCTTGACTCACGTCTTGCACACAATAATGAGCGTGTTTCTCAATGTAAGATTGGTTGCAATATGGTGACAGGTGTAACGCCATTGTAATAAAATTATGGTATGAATGATTTATTCATTTAATTGTGTCATCGCACTATTTATGAGCATCTAGCAGTATTCTGCCATTATATAGTTGTTATCTTCAGTTTATTATAATTATGCATAGTAGGCGTCTAGCTAACTGCTTGACCTTTGGATCCTCGGGCTAGATTTAGAGGAGGCATTTGCAATGATTATATGCCCTTGAGAGTCCGGGTCTCATTTTAGTGCTTTACTGCGGCTTAAGAGGTAGGGTACCGCAAAGGTACTTGTCTTTGTGCCGTATGAGGCAGGGATACCATGTAGGTACTAGTCGTTGTAATATGGTTCATTTTTGTTCATTTCTCTATGGATTAATACGAGCGTGTCATCTCATATTTGTGCGCAAATTTTTGCGATTCATGTGGTATCTCAAAGTAACTTATTTATTTGTAATATAAAAGGAATACTTTGTAAGGAATCATGTATTTGATTTGTTGTAGGGTACCTCATGGGTGCATGATTCATTGTCATTTAAGGTAGGGTACCGCGTAGGTGCATGTTATGTTTCCGTTTTTAGGTAGGGTACCGTGTAGGTACATATTTATTTGCATTTTAGGTTTAGTACCGCGTAGGTAAATATTCCTCTTGCCAATTTAAGCATAAAATAGGTAGACGTTGCTCTGCCATTTATGGAATGTTACCGTGTAGGTAGATGTGACTCTTGCCATTTCTAGCATGTATTCCTAAAGGTACATGTTACTCTTGTCATTTCGGGCATAATACCGTATAAGTAGTTGTTACTCTGCAATTTCTGGCATTTTACCGTATAGGTAGAAGCGACATTGCCATTTCTAGCGTGTCTCATTTGTGTAGTCGATATTGTCTCTTTCCTCGTTTAAATTCATGAATAAAAGAGGGTTTCGGAGTCTATTTGAATGTTTCCTGTCATATCCTGTGGGATAGTAAATAAACACATTACATGTTAGGGTATTCCTCTGCCTCCTCCGTAACTTTGTGGATAGGGAATTATGATCACATAAGATTTGTAGATATTCGTCATTTTCAGGCAGTAAGAATCCCGTAGGATTTTTAGATGGTTCACCCGTCGGGTTCTCTCCTTCCTATCACGATGGATAGGGGAGTTATGACCTCGTAGGATTGTAAACGATATGAACAGTCGCCTTTTCAAGCGATATATCCTGAGGGCGATACCTCTGAGGGCAATACCTCTCTGCTATTTGATCAGCATTTTTGTCGTGGAGGCACATGGATAGTCGCATTTTTTTACCGACTTGTCTCCAGCCTATCTCGGTGGATAGGAGAGTTATGCCAGGGCATTATATTTTTTCTTATGCAGACATGTCTCTAGCCTATTTCGGTGGATAGCGGAGTTATGCCAGGGCATTTTATTTTTTCCGATGCCGACTTGTCTCCAACCTATCTCAGTGGATAGCAGAGTTATGCCAGGGCATTTGTAGAGTCTTTATGCTTTTTTGGTAGCGGATTCTTCCTGGTCCTTTTGGATTGTCCGCTATTCTGTTCATGTATTTAGTCAGAGAAACAATTATTTCTATGTATTGTTCCACCGAATAGGGAGTATCATCCTTGTTATTGGCAAGGATTTGTTTGTACATGTGATGTATAAGAGATACATATATATTTGCAAGAGAGATAATAATAAAATATTTGTGAATGTAGGTGTGCGTGACTGCACATCTCTGTCCTTCCCTTTTAAAGGTATGTACCTGCAGTAGAGCATGCATATATATCATGATTGATCGAGTGTATCGATTGAAACAAAAATGAGGTTATAAAGGATAGCGAATCTCTTCTCCTTCTTGTTTTGTTGACGGAGGATGTCTGTGTTCCTGTCATGGAAACATATAACAATATGTATGCAAGGATATATCAATATAAAACTTTAAGATAGATAACAACAAAGAAACTGATAGCATCCGATCTGCCTACGCTTAAGATAGAAGATACTTTTACCGTTTCAAGGCATGTTTCTGTGTTATCCCGTAGGACATGTTCGCTCCTGCACTCAGTCTATTAATATGAATGAGAGAGATATACAACATTCTATAAATAAAGATTAATAACGGTAACAGTTGGGAACCAGGTGAGTCTCGATTTGCCTATGTATCCCGTAATAAGGGAATAAGACATGCGTGGTTCTTCCTATTTTAGCTAGAGGCCAGCTCGGAGGGGCAATTTAAGTAAATCAATATTGTTCCAATATTAATGAAAGATAGAAATTAAGAGATAACGTAATTAATTGCGGAATATGCAGGTAAATAATATAATGTAATTGATATGACTTATCTTGATTTGCGGTGCAGAGTCCAAACTTGATACACTGAAGGGTTAGGATGAGTTTGAGCTAGCCCAGAGTCGTAAGGATGAGCATGAAAATCATAGGTTCAATGGTGCTCCAATTTTCCACTGCTCTTGATGATCTCGATTTAATTTTACGGTTACGTGCTTGTCTTCAAATACATTCCAGTGTGTTCCCACAGACGGCGCCAATGATTTGGTGCATTATTGTCTGCTGACTTGGTAGGCTGACGAAACACTCCACATTATGCAGGTTCTAGGCCACGCTGAATCTTTGATGATTTCGAATTGGACTCGGGTTATCCCAAGCTGCCTACATATCCCCTTGAGGGAATCAAGCCGAACGTAGTTCATTAGTGATAGGTTAAGTATGTAATTAGGTATAATAGTATGTCGAGTATCTCATGGATATCGAATGTGATGTCGAAGGTAATATCGGGGATGATATCGAAGGCTATGTCGGGGATGACATCGGGAACCTTCTATGTCAAGAATGATCTCTTGTTGATATATATCGAAGATATATATCGAGTGTTATGTCGAATACTATATCGGGGAAGGCTCTATATAGATGTACAATAATTGCAGATAATAATAGCTTACCTTGAATACCGGGAATACGGACTTCACTTGGCTTTGGAGGAGAAGTCTTCTCAGAGACATGTTCTGATGCTTGAGGCAGATCGGATATTAGAGGCTTGGAGAGTTTTGGGCCTTGCTAGGTAGAGACTTCTTTGTTAATTGGGCTTTTTTTTTCCTTTTTGAGTTGTGACAGAGTTTCTGCCTTGGGCTTCATTTAGTGGGCCAAAGTCGCTTGACTCCAAATTTAAATTTGAAAATTTGGAGCCGCTAAAACGGTTTTCAGACTCTTCAACGCAATTAAGATTATGGTGTCTTCGAACTTTGATCTCTGTCTTTGCAAAACCTGATTCTTCCACTTTCTCGTCATCCGAGAATTCACTGATCACCGAGTTTCCATCTCCTATGAAAAAGTGACTGGAATTTGATGAGGAATAGTGATATGCACCAAATCTTCCCAAACAAGAACTCACACCCTAGGATTCTTCCGTAGTCCAAGGATCCATATCTTCTATTAATCTGATATGAAATTTTTTAACATTGATCTTGACAACAAGTTTATTTATCCATTCCATATTCGGAGTAACGATCAATATGCGTGCAACATTTAGCTTTTTACGCAAGAGTGTATCTTCATCATATCTTTACAAACTGTCCCACTTCATTCGCAACTTTTTGGAAAAAATCGAACCCCCATGCATGCAGCAGTGTAACCTCACATCGAATCCAGGCGCAACGTTAATAAACTCCTCTGACCAGGGTTTAATGAACTCGAACTTTTCGTCCCACCAGATTTCATGACCCCGTTTTAATTCACAAAGATTTATTTTCTCAAAAGATGATAAGTTAAAGCACATTATTTGTATATTATATGTAAGAGTTCTAATGTGATCATGTATCATATATAATCACATAACTGCGGAAGCGAAAGATCGCCGTACATCCTGCCATTGTTAACGTATGTGAAGCTTTATGACATTCCCGTAGTTGCGAGTTCCGTTCCTTTTGGTCTTCCAAATTATTATTCGTTACTCTCCTTCAATTAGCGGTGTATGAGATTTTTACTTAATGAGAGTGCTAAATGAATTATGGGGACCACATGGCATATATATAGTCGAGATTCTATAACCGACCATTAAATGTGAATGGACACGACTATCTAGAGGGTTGCAATATTAGGGGTTGCAATGATTCATAGATCATAAGAAATAAAACTAACATTCTCCCACTTGATCTACATGAATCACAACCCCAACGAGAAGAAACAAAATATGGATCATGGCGATAGGTGTTTTGATGAAAAACAAGTAGTATCTCCCATGTATCACAATGCATTATGCTCCTCGTCAACAACCAAAAACTTAATGAATAAACTCAATGTTAATTCTTGGCGTATAAAAAAAATATTCTCATGATATATCAAGATATGACATATTCAAATGTGTACACGACTAAATATGAGAATACATTACATTAAGAATATCATAAAATATCGTTCTTACAACAAGTTACATAAGGGAACCAAGTCCCATACTTTTAACATGATCCTCAAATTTTCTAGGAGGCATGCCTTAGTTAGAGGATCAACTATCATTTTGTTTCCTTATATGTTCAATGATGACTTATTTATCCTTGACACACTCTCTTATGGCCAAATACTTAATGTCGATATGTTTGCTTCGACTCTCGCTTTTATTATTTTTAGCCATGAAGACAGCAACTGAATCATAACAATATGATTTCAGGGGTCTACTAATAGACTCCATAATTCTAAGCCTTGATATGAAACTCTTAATCCACACACCTTGAGAGGTTGCCTCAAAACAAGACACGGGCTCAACTTCCATGGTAGAAGTAGCAGTTAAAGTTTGCTTTGCACTCCTCCTCGAAACACCTTCACCAAGCCAACATAAAAACGTAACAAGAAGTTTATTTTCTCAAATCAACACAGACAGCAAAGTCTGAATCTGAATATCCCATTACTTTCAAATGGTCTGAACGTCTATATATGAGCATGTAATCTAGAGTCCCCTTAAGGTATCTTAATACCTTGTTTGCAGCTTTCCAATGCTCAATGCCTGAAATACTTTGATATCTCCCCAGTGCCCCACCAACAAATGCAATGTCAGGTCTAGTGAAAACCTAAGCATACATAAAGCTTCCAACAACAGAAGCATATGGGATATTTTTCATTTGTTCCTGCTATAAATAATTCTTCTGGCATTGACTCAAGTTCAATTCATCACCCTTAACAATGGGAGCTATACTAAGTGAACAATATTTCATCCCAAATCTCTCTAAAACTATGTTTATGTATGTCTCTTGAGACATTCCCAAAGCACAACGAGCCCTATCGCGATGTATCCTAATCCCGAGGACATAGGATGCATCGCCTAAATCATATAACTATACATCGGCTCAAAACCGTTACTCTCCTTATATTGTCACCCCAACTGCTGAAGACCACATCCTCAAATGTGTTCTTTTCGTCAAACAGATCCGGAGCAATGGACAAACTCGTCTAGTAAACGACGTTATTATAAAGATCAAGCCTATGGCAGAACTCAGAATTAAGGATTTGTTTATTGATCAAGGCTATAGCAAAAATCAGAAGTAATTCCATTTAGAATGCTTTTTCAGTTTACCACTGTTTCAAACAATATATGGTTTTGGCTAGCGTTTTGGGGCAGCTGTCGTATGTGAGACAGCTGAGAAATCTTGTGGGAGTCTAGTGAACTCATTCTCGAGGAGATTCTTCTACGCATAGAGGAGCTACTTAATCTTGCACATATAATATGTTTTATTTAAGGAAAGGCTTAAACAAGATACTGAAGCATAATTCCATCTTCTAGTTAAACAAACTCGACTCAAAAACATAACAAGCTCCTGTTTGACCCATTCATCAATCCTATTACCAAGTCTCATACTATTTTTCACTTCATTCTTACAACAACTACAACAGTCATATCAGAAACTTACTATAACTACAGCAGTCAGCAAAAGACGACACAACATTTATAGGAACTTACTAATAGACATAAACGGTAGTAATGATAACACGGACTCAAATCTTTTCTCTTCTTTTACCTTGCATACGTCTAACTACTAACCCCCTCTGGAAAGTGTGGCATCATAAATCCTAGACAGTTTTGCCATAGGCTCTTCTTCGTTAGTGAGCGTTAGTGGTGGTGGGATGACTATTGCTCCAAGATCCTTGATCTTCTTGACATGCTCGTTCAGCAGAGGGTTAGTCAACATCGAAAAAGACATTGCTGGAGCCACAATAAGTGGTTTTCTGTAGTCCCAACTCCGCACAATTGAGGTTATAGCAGATCATCCCAAAATCCTCCAGCAATCTGGATACTAGATAGACAACATACAAAATTAAAAGAATATTACGTATACGAGTATTTATAGATCACAGTAAGTTTTCCTTACTCTCGCGAGCGTGTGTGCTGACAGAGGAGCAATAATCATGAAGTCAGCCCAATTGGCAAGTTCGGAGCAGGTCGTCATGTCATCAGTTATTTTCCATTCTAGGTTCCAACCAACATCATGTCTAAATACCTTTGAAACTTCTTGAAGAGAATGAAAGTTGACAAAACTTTCAGCAGCTCTTGTAGCAACCACTATTACTTCAGCCTCCTTCAGAAAAAGACTGCAAACTTTATTAAACTATGAAGCATTTCTAGAATAATCTATAGTATTCTAAATATATCTATGTAATTGTAATAATAATATGGATAAATCTAGAGTAGTCCATACTACACTAGTTAAAGAATATTCATAGGAATATTCTAGGAATCTATCTAGAAAAATCTAGCAAATACTAATCTAGAATAATGTAATGAGAGAGTTCTAGATACCTCCTCCCACACCTATAAATACACCCCTTGGGGTGATCTTGTAAACCAATCCAAAAAACATTTGAGCAATACACTCTAAAGATTTTGGAGATAAGTACTCCATATTCTAAACACTTTAAATACTTCATATTCCTCACTACATCAAAAATACCTTCTCCTCCATTATCCACATAAACACAAATACAAATCTTCACTATCCTATAAAACATCCATCAAATATATAAATAAATCTTCTATTTTCTAACAAGTGGCATCAGAGCCTGTTCGATCTAGAATGGGCGTCATGGCTAATCCTCGCATTATGGAATCAACTCCATTGTTCAATGGAGAAAACTACGACTATTGGAGCATTCAGATGAAGACATACGTCGAGTCTCAAGATCTATGGGATGTTGTTGAAGAAGACATTATTATTCAAGATGGGGCCGAGTCTTCTACAAGTGAGGTAAGTTCCAAGAAACTAAGACGCCAAAATGCTAGAGCTCTTTCTATTATTCAACAAGGCATTAGTGAATCTATATTTTCAAGAATAAGAAATGCCACCACCGCAAAGCAATCTTGGAACACCTTAAAAGAAGAATTCCAAGGTAATGCTAAGGTGAGAACTATTAAATTACAAGGCTTGAGAAGAGATCTAGAAAATCTTAAAATGAAAGATTCGGAGCTTGCCAAGGATTATTGTTCAAAACTTATGGAGATCGTCACCCAAATGAGAGCTTATGGAGACAACATATCTGATGAAAGAATTGTCGAAAAGATCTTGATTAGTCTTCCTGAGAAGTACGATCCCATCGTAGCCGCTATTGAGCAGTCGAAGGACCTATGAACAATGACGGTCACGGAATTAATGGGCTCCCTACAAGCACATGTGCTAAGGATGAATAGGCGACATGAAGACTCACTTGAGAGTGCATTTCAATCAAACCTCAACATCAAAAACAAGAAATCAAGAAACGAATGAGGCTCGCGAGGATGGCAACGAGAAGAAAAGCGCGAGAAGACCAAAGGTGAGTACCCCCTTGCCGAATATGCAAGAAAACTAATCACCTAGAAAAAGATTTCTACCATCGAGGAAAGCCACAATGTAGAAATTGTAAGAAGTTTGGGCATGTGGAGAGAAATTGTCGATTGAAGAAGAATCATCAAGTTAACTACTCAGAAGATCAACATGAGAAGGAACATATCTTCTATGCATGTCAATCTAAAATCGAGAAGAAAGAAGAAGGTTGGTACATCGATAGTGGATGTATCAATCACATGGCATCCAACGAGAGGATCTTTTGTGATCTAGACACATCGATCAAGATTAAAGTTAAGATGGGCAACGGAGAATTGATGGAGACGAAAGGTAAAGGTACGGTCGCCATCGAAACAAGGAAAGGTACGCGTTTTCTCAAAGACGTTCTCCTAGTACCTAGTCTTGATCAGAATCTATTAAGTGTTGGCCAAATGATGGAGAACGGATTTTCGCTTCACTTTGAGGGGGAGTCATGTCGAATTCATGACTTGAAAAATAATGTGGAGGTTGCTGAAGTGAAGATGGGAAGAAACAGAAACTTTCCTATTCACTGGCAATATTTAAAACATAAAGCCATGGTAGCAAAACTTGACGACACAAGCTTATGGCATCGGAGATTTGGACATTTTAATCTCAATGCCATACGACTACTTCATCAGAAGAAAATGATGAGAGACTTCCCACTTATAAACGAGAAGGAGAATGTTTGCGAAGGGTGCATGCTCGGGAAGCAACATCGGCAACCATTTCCAATGGAGAAATCATGGCGAGCAACACAAATAGCGGAGCTTGTCCACACTGATGTATGCGGCCCAATGCGAACACCTTCCCTAAGTCAAAACAGGTACTTCATCCTCTTTATAGATGACTATACAAGAATGACTTGGGTATATTTCTTTAAAGCGAAGTCAGAAGTATTTGGAATCTTCAAGAGATTTAAGAACTTTGTTGAGAAACAAAGCGGTAACAAGATTAAAAAGTTAAGAAGTGACCGTGGTATGGAGTACAACTCTAAACAGTTTGACAAGTTCTGTGAAGATGAAGGCATGGAGCACCAACTAACGGTCGCCTACACTCCAGAACAAAATGGAGTCTCGGAAAGGAAGAATCGAACGGTGATGGAGGTGGCAAGATCCATGCTTGCTGAGAAAGAATTGCCAAAGATGTTTTGGGTAGAGGCTGTCTACACCTCGGTCTATCTACTTAACAGGTGTCCAACAAAAGCAGTACTCAACAAGACGCCAATTGAAGCTTGGTCTGGACAGAAGCCTTCCGCCAAACATCTTAGGGTCATTGGATGTATATGTTATGTCCACATTCCATCCGTAAGGAAACACAAGCTAGAAGACAAGACGGAGAAATGTATATTCCTCGGCTATATCTCTCAGTCAAAAGGTTACAGAATTTACAATCTAGAGACTAAGAAGCTTGTTACGAGTCGAGATGTTGAATTCGACGAGCAAGCGGCCTGGAACTGGGAAACGGATAATATAGAGAGGAGATAGATATCCACACCAATGGAAGAAGAAGGTGCGAGAGACAATGACGAGGATGACGAACAAAATTCAGGTACGACTCCTATATCCTCTTCATTAAGTAATACTCCAAGACAAAGCAATTCATCACCAGAATCTCCGCCACTAAGAATGAGGTCCTTAAATGATATATATGAAACTTGCAATTTTACTGTCTTGGAACCACCCAACTACGAAGTAGCATCTAAAGAAAAAGTATGGGTTAAAGCTATGGAGGAAGAGATAAATATGATTGAGAAGAATAAAACTTGGGAGTTGGTTGATCATCCAAAAGATAAAGAAATAATTGGAGTCAAGTGGGTCTACATGACAAAGTTGAATCCCGATGGTTCTGTACAAAAGCATAAGGCAAGGCTTGTAGCCAAGGGATACGCTCAACTACCGGGGATCGACTACATAGAGACATTTGCCCCAGTTGCTCGGTTGGATATGATAAGAGCACTCATTGCTCTTGCCGCAAAAAAACAATGGAAAATTTTCGAGCAGCCTGAAGGATTCATGACAAAAGAAGGAAAAGTCTTATAACTCAAGAAAGCACTATACCGGCTTAAGCAAGCACCTCGAGCTTGGTATAGCAAGATCGATGGATATTTTATTGACCAAGGATTCCGGAGGAGCAAAAATGAGTCAACTCTCTACATAAAGTCCCAAGGTAACAGCAATATACTCATAATCTCTCTTTATGTTGATGACTTAATTGTCACAAGGAATGATATAAAACTAATTGAAGAATTCAAGAAAGACATGATGAACACATTTGAGATGAGTGACTTGGGATTGATGCACTACTTTCTTGGAATGGAAATAAGCCAAGAAGAAGAAGGTATCTTCTTATCACAAAAGAAGTATATCGAGGATATGTTGAAGAAATTTAAGATGGAAGAATGCAAACCCGTTGCTACTCCATTCGTTCCGAATGAGAAGTTAAAGAAAGAAGATGGAACGAAGCAAGTAGATGGAAGTCTACTATACTTAACAGCTACGAGGCCCGACATCATGTACGCGACAAGTTTGCTATCAAGATTCATGCAGAGCCCAAGCCAAACACATTTTGGAACAAATACTTTCGGCATATGGTATAAACCAAGTTCAGAAGGAAACCTTTCAGGTTTCACTGATAGTGATTGGGCAGGATCTGTGGATGATATGAAGAGCACGTCTGGGTACGCGTTCAAGCTTGGCTCAAGTATAATATCATGGGGTTCAAAGAAACAAGAGTCTGTTGTGCAATCATCAGCCGAAGCAGAATACGTTGCAGCAGCAGGAGCAGCTTGTTAAGCTATATGGCTAAGAAGAATACTTGAAGACATGGGACAGCCACAAAACAGGCCTACTGAGATCTACTCTCATAGTAAATCAGCAATAGCAATGGCCAAGAATCCAGTTCTACACAACCGAACGAAGCACATTGCTATCAAGTACCACTTCATAAGAGAAGTCCAAGCAAGTGGACATATTGAGATGAAGTATTGCCCTATGGAAGAACAACAAGCCGATATTTTCACGAAAGCACTTTCAAGAGATCGATTTCAACTGCTAAGGAATATGCTTGGAGTATCCGAGAAATGCTTCAAGGGGGAGTATTAAACTATGAAGCATTTCTAGAATAATCTATAGTATTCTAAATATATCTATGTAATTGTAATAATAATATGGATGAATCTAGAGTAGTCCATACTACACTAGTTAAAGAATATTCATAGGAATATTCTAGGAATCTATCTAGAAAAATCTAGCAAATACTAATCTAAAATAATGTAATGGGAGAGTTCTATATACCTCCTCCCACACCTATAAATACACCCCTTGGGGTGATCTTGTAAACCAATCCAAAAAACATTTGAGCAATACACTCTAAAGATTTTGGAGATAAGTACTCCATATTCTAAACACTCTAAATACTTCATATTCCCCACTACTTCAAAAATACCTTCTCCTCCACTATCCACATAAACACAAATACAAATCTTCACTATCCTACAAAACATCTATCAAATATATAAATCTTCTATTTTCTAACAAACTTCGTGAAAGTTGATAGCAGCCATACATCCGATGGCTGCTATCAGAACATGTTTTTTCATCGTGTTTTGGCCCGTGGCTGCCATAAAATTCGTCTTTTTACCTGATAAAAACATAAGGTAAAACAGATCGATTCACATTCAAATTAGGATCGAATATCATCTTCGAGATCATGATGGAAATATGACAACAAGTAACACCAAAACAGATCGATTCACATTCAAATTAGGATCGAAGATCATCTTCGAGATCATGATGGAAATATGACAACAAGTAACACCAAAACATATCGATTCTCGTTCAAATTAGGATCGAAGTTCATATTCGAGATCATAATCGAAATATGACAACAAGTAACACCAAAACAGATCGATTCTCGCTCAAATTAGGATCGAAGTTCATATTCGAGCTCATAATTGAAATATGACAACAAGTAACACCAAAACATATCGATTCTCGTTCAAATTAGGATCGAAGTTCATATTCGAGCTCATAATCAAAATATGACAACAAGTAACACCAAAACATATCGATTCTCGTTCAAATTAGGATCGAAGTTCATATTCAAGCTCATAATCGAAATATGACAACAAGTAACACCAAAACAGATCGATTCTCGTTCAAATTAGGATCGAAGTTCATATTCGAGCTCATAATCGAAATATGACAACAAGTAACACCAAAACAGATCGATTCTCGTTCAAATTAGGATCAAAGTTCATATTCGAGTTCATAATCGAAATATGACAACAAGTAACACCAAAACAGATCGATTCACATTCAAAATAAAATATGTAAGGATTGAAGTTCATAATCGCAATATCACCACAACTTGCTTAATTCACATTCATCAGATAACTATGAAATTCATAATGTTTTCGGATTTTGAATTAGCGAGTGAAGTTGATTACCTCTCGATTTCGCGTGAATTTCGAATGAGAATGAGCTCTGTCGCGGGAAATGGAAGAGCTGATGAATTTTCATAATATAATGAATTATTATATATATATATATATATATTATAATTGGAGGTGGTGCACGGCACGTGCTCGTACCACGTGCTGGTGATATTTCTATTTTTGTTTATTTTCTTATTAATATATTATCTAAAATTGTAATTAACAAACTCCCGACACGTATACTAAGACTGCCACATAGATTCCGTTTGGTATTTAACTTTTGCTAAATTTAACCAGACTTTTAACTAGTAGTCCATACCCTCCCTATTTGTTTGACAAGAAAATTTTGGTTTAACATATAAAAGAATTGTGCAAACTTTTATTCTCTATTTCCCAACGAGATCGATAAAATTGATGTCACATCAACCTCGCAAAATAAATTCTTGATCAAAGTCAAATCCCATCATTTTATTAACTATAACCACAACCCCGTCCGCTCCCTAAGACGTAATAAGCCACAAGAACAAGGTAACCGGTCACGATCTACCTAATAATAATAATAATAATAATAATAATAATAATAATAATAATAATAATAATAATAATAAGCCACGTATACTTTCATCAAATTGTCATTTTTAGTGCAAATAACGCATTCAAAGGTTTTAATAAAAGGATACATAAAACATCGCATTTAAAAAGTTTAGAACCTAATTAAAACCCTTGAATGCATTATTTGCACTAAAATGTTTGTAGTGTGGTTATTATAATAAAACAATTTATCTCATGGTACTCTTAAAAGATAGAAGTTCATGGCCACAAACTTTTCAGAATTTATCTCATAGCTCGATGCACAGTCAAAATGTTGGAAGATAGACTTAATTTCCTCATCAACCTCCACTCGCGCCTGAAAGAACAACAAGGTATCATCTGTAAAAAGTGAATGAGAAACAACTGGCGCATACTTGCAGATGGAAACACCTTTAATTGTTCTCGTCTCCGCATCCCAAATTTTCGGCATTGTGCCGCATATAAGATAATAAATATTCGACCTCTTCAGGCACTCTCCTCCGCATCTTGTAGGATCGGAGAGTCAGTATCCCGTAGGATAGTAGATATTCGACCTATTCAGGTAAAGTATTTCAATTCAGTTTTAATTCAGAAATTCTTAATCTATTTCCAGAGTGGAATTGCTAAGAGATGGTTGAACGAACTACCAAACAATAGTATTATGACATGGGAGCAGATGGCACAATTAGTCTAACAACACTTTTGCCCACCGGCAAAAATTGCAAAGATGAAGAGTGAGATAGTTAATTTTTGCCAACTGGATCAGAAGCATGGGAACGATTCAAAGGCATGATGAAGCAATGTCCACAACATAGCTTCACTAATGAGGTACTACTTCAACAATTCTACTATGGTTTGAACACTGGATGCAAGAATACACGAGATGGTTAGTTAAGGAGGGGGATTTATGCGAAGGACGGATGAATTTCTCCTCTTTATCTCGTGGATAGGGGATATTTTTTTTTTTTTTTTCTCTTCCTTATCTTGTGGATTGGAGACATTTTTCTTTTCTTTTCTCCTCATTATCTCGTGGATAGGGGGCATTTTTCTTTTCTTTTCTCCTCATTATCTCAAAATATTAATTCGAGTTTGTATGAATTATATTTTCAGCATCACATTTTATGTAGTTTAACAATAGATCGTATATATAACGAGGTCGATTACATGTGCAGTACAACAATTATATTACAAAACTAGACCTACTTAGACTAATGCTAGTGCTGAGTAGGCTTCGTCCGGAACACCTCGAACTGACGTTATATGCACTATCGGATGTCGGAAGTATATCGAGTGTGACGTCGAAGGTGATATGTCGAAGGTGATATTGGGGATAATATCGGAAGCCTTCCACGTCGAAAATGATGTTCTGTTGACGTCGGGGTTGACGTCGGATGTGATGTCGAATGATGTATCGGTGATATATATCGGAGATATATATCGAGTGCTATATCGAGTATACACAATATAGGTGTACAATAATTGATGATAATTAAATCTTACCTTCATTACCGGACTGCGGGTATTTATAGGCCTCGGGATAAGGGGACCGCACACGTGATTAACACGTGATCCATAGCATATCAAATGTAAGATTCGATATGCATGTCGGGGATGACCCCCGACATAGGTAAAATATGGGTCTGGCCCATGGACCAGCCCAATACGGGAAATACCCATATCACTATGAATATTCATGATCTCAAAATCCAAGTTCCTGAACTAAATGACAAAAAGTATACCGTTTGGAACGAAAAAGTTCTTCTTCATTTACAAGTGACTGATATTGACTATGTTATCTACAAGGATGAACCACCGACTATTGGGGAATCCAGCACTCATGCTGATATAGATCTTTATGAATGGTAGAAGAGGTCTAACCGTCTTTGTTATGTTCATAAAGACTCATATATCTGCTGGATTAAGGAGCTCGGTCGAGAAGTACACTGATGTTCGTCTGTTGCTTAAGACAATTGAAAAACAGTTCCAAACTTCTGAAAAGTCACTTGCTAGTACACTCATTGGGGGGTTTTCGTCACTAAAACTTACCGGTCTCGGAGGTGTGCGTGAGCACATCATGAGCATGGGGGACATTGCGGCTAAACTAAAAACATTTTTTCTAGTCCACTATATCCTTAATACCCTTCCATATCAATTAGGGCCATTTAAAGTTTCCTACAACACACATAAATATAAATGGTCTATGAATGAACTTTTGACCACATGTGTTCAAGAGGAGAGCCGGTTGATGATGGAGCATGGAGAAAGTGTATTGTTGGCTACCAACAAGAAAAAGAACAAGCTCTCCAAGGATAAAGAAAAGGATAAAGTGCCCATTTAATGTTGAATTACTAAGAAATCCAAGTGTTATTTTTGTCAAAAGAAAGGAGACATGAAGAAGGATTGCCTAAAATTCTAAAAGCGGCATTAGGAAAAAGGTAACTTTGTCTCCCTAGCTGTTTTGAATCTAATATGGCTGATGTTCATTGTAACACATGGTGCATTAACTCTGGTTCTTCAATCCATGTTTCAACAACCCTATAGGATATGACAAACATGAGGATACCAACATGAAATGAGCATAACATTTATTCAGGAAACAAAATGTGCTCAGTTGTTGAATTTGCTGGAACGTGCCAAATTACATTAACTAGGGGCTTTACTTTGTATTTACATAATGTATTTTATGTACCCGGATTTTTCAGGAATTTAATTTATGTATCTAGACTTACACCTATGAGATTTGAATGTAATCTCCATAATTTATTTTATTATATAATTCAGATGTTGATGGAAATGGCATTTTGTGTAATGG
The DNA here is from genome assembly GCA_948329865.1 of Linaria vulgaris. Classification (NCBI taxonomy): domain Eukaryota; kingdom Viridiplantae; phylum Streptophyta; class Magnoliopsida; order Lamiales; family Plantaginaceae; genus Linaria; species Linaria vulgaris. Next base: position 3,084,451 of record OX415249.1, on the reverse strand, counting down.
TCTATATATGCTTAATATACAAAGTAACACCACTAATTCAATAATGTATGTTAAAACTGGCATGAAAAGATGTGTTAATAATGAAAAATCTTCTATGTTATGGCATCGGAGATTGGGACATATCTCTAAGGATATAATCAAGAGGTTGGTGAATGATGGAGTACTTAGTACTTTAGAAATTTACTGACTTTGAGATTTGCGTGGACTACATAAAGAGAAAGCAAACCAAGATATCTAAAAAGGGTGCGCACAGAAGTTTTGAATTACCTGAAATCATCCATTCATATATTTGTTGTCCAGACATGGATATGCAAAGTGGTCCAAAATACTTTATCATATCTATTGATGACTTCTCACAAAACATGTATGTTTACTTACTTCATCATAAAAGTGAAGCTTTTAATGCCTTTAAGGTCTTTAAGGCAGAAGTAAAAAAACAATATGGAAAACAAATAAAAATAGTGAGAACTGATAGAGGAGAAGAGTATTATGGTAGATACACAGAAGGTGGTCAAGCACCTGGTCCATATGCTATGTTTCTTCGAGAGCACGATATAGTTGCTCAATACACCAATCTAGGATCTCCTAGTGAGAATGGTGTGGCTGAAAGAAGAAACTAGACACTGATGAAGATGGTGATGAGTATGCGCAGTAATACAAAACTCCCAATATCCTTGTGGACTGAAGCTCTTAAGACGACAATGTACATATTAAATCGTGTTCCAACAAAGGTTGTGCCTAAGACACCATTTGAGTTCTTTAAGGGTTGGAAATCGAGTTTAAATCATGTACGCATTTGGGGATGTTTGTCTGAAGTAAGAGTGAATAACCCACAAGAGAAGAAACTGGATCCTAGGACCATTAGTGGCCATTTTGTTGGATATGTTGAACGGTCTAAAGGATACAAATTCTATTGCCCATCTCATATCACTAGAATTGTGGAATCAAGAAACGCAAAATTTCTTGAAAATGACATGATCAGTGGGAGTGATAATTTACAGAATTCTACTTCTGATGGACATCATGTTGGTACACAACCCTCGTCATTGATTCCACAAGCTGATATTGATTTAGTAGATCAAGTTGTTCAGGAATCACCTTTGGTGGCTGAACAACAAGTTGATCAACATGATCCTTAGGAGAATGTTGATACAACCTTAAGGAAATCTACTAGAACAAGGAAATCAGCGATACCTAGCGACTATCACGTGTATCTACAAGAGTTGAACTTTAACATTGGAGCCGAGAATGATCTTGAGACGTTTTCGTAAGTCATGAGTAGTAATGAATTAAATTTGTGGTATGTTGCTATGAATGATGAGATGAATTCAATGGGGTCAAATGAAGTGTGGGATCTTGTTGAGTTACCTAGAGGGGCGAAAGCCATTGGGTCTTTAAAACAAAGAAAGACTCACTAGGTAACATTGAGAGATACAAGGCTAGACTCATTGCCAAAGAGAGTCATCTGCATCTTAACATTGCAATCCAGTTCCCTTACAACCGCAAAAGGAAAATATCAAATGTACAAAGACAGGAGACAGTTTTTCTAGTAACTATTGATTTGTGAATTAAATTACGAAAGTGTTGCATGTACTATCCCTTAAAATTGAAGCAAGAAACTATAGGCCATAATATTACGTTTTGATGCTTTCAAGGCTTTTGGTACATCTACTGCAAAACTATACTTTTTTTTAACTAATTCAAACAGGATTTATCTAGTAGGTAATGAATGCATATTGGTAACAAGATATATCCTCCTACTTACCACACGCTTTCTTTTTATATAAAGTCAGTTAAATATTGAAACTGATATTGTAGGAAAAAAGCCTTTAATTACCCACAAGACAACTAACTTTTGCTGGATTTCGATTCTTGCTCCTCACACCTTTCAAAGACATGCCCAAAATGAAGTGGAGTTTGTGAAGCGTAGTTTCTTAAAAGCGGTCGTGGATCGAGATTTGCGACCAACTTAAGAGTTAAGACGGTCTGTTGCCAAAATTGGACAAAAAAGTATGTCGAAAATTTTCGGAAGGACCGAAACTTTAAATATTTCAGCTTTCTAACGGTCAACTCCCTTTTCATTTTAACAAACAATCAACACGAATTTTTCATCTCCAAATTACACCCATTTTCACTCTTCTGTAACTTTTCTTTTTGGGATTCTATCTCACGGAGGTTCGTATCATTTTTTTATTTGATCTCGATTGCAATAACGTAATATGGGGACTGTGGTTTTATGTTTTTTTTTTTTACTTGTTTTTCTATTGATTCTTGGTACGGTATGTTTAGAGGTTTCTCATATTATGATTTATGTGCATGTATATTGGCTGATATGTGCATGTATATAGGCTGAGCCGGATGAGCTTAGGCCTTTTGAATTATATGTGGATTGTAAATTTGTAACGCATCATGTTTGTTTGAGTGTTTCCGTGTGGTCGGGATCTGTGGATTTCCTTGATGAGGTGTCAGCACCTGTTTGAGACAGTGTAGTTGGTGTTGGATTCAGCTGTGAAACTGGATGTACTTATCCCAATCCATGTTTAGTGGTGTGCCATAATTTGGACTTATATGATGATCAATTACAGGTCATGGCAGTTCTGGCCCACCAATTGGCCCATGAACGAACTCACTTGAGCGCACACTTCAAACCCGTTAGAGTTGGGTCAGCCCATCAGCACTAAAGCCTATCTACTGACTACTAGAGCTAGGCCAAGCCTATCAGCACCTAGTCTATCCAATGGAACTAGGTCAAGCCCATCCAATGGCCCATGAGGTATCTATAAATACCTCTTCCCCTGAAGGCAAATCAAAGACACACAATTGAGATTCTACTTTCTCTCTCTAAGTTAGAGCTTTCTCTCTCTAGACTTTAAGAGCACAAATCTATCCGACTAGCACTATCCGACGAGATCTCATCCAACATGGTCCATTGATCTACCAAGCTCTTGTGCGATGCACAATCCAGCACGGATTGACATCATATCCAACCAGCACAGTTCGACGACATCTCATTTGACGTGGTCCATTGACCCATCAAGCTCTTGTGCGATGCACAATCCAGCACAGTCAGACGATATCTCATGCGACATGGTCCATTGATCTATCAAGCTCTCATGCGATGCACCATTCAGCACGGATCGACATCTAGAGAAACAATGAACTACATTTGCTTGATTCTCTATGCGGGATATGTAGGCAGCTTGGCCCAGCCCAAGTTCAGTCCAAAATCAACAAACTCCTAGTTTACGTACGGTGTTTCACAGTGCAGGTTTTTCGAAATCAAAGCTAACTCAACACAAGTACGGAGCTTGGGTTAGTCTGACGTGGAGTGCTTAGTCAACAGACGAGAACAACCCGCATCAGCGGCTCTGTCTGTGGAAAACCGCTAAGTGCACTGTAGGCGAAACACACGTGCTCGTTAATATGGCAAGGTTTTCAAGAAAAATTGAGAGCACAATGTCATTACCACTACTCAACGGTCAGAGCAATCTTTGGCAAGAGCTTCTGAGAGAGTTGCAGTAGCATGATGAAGCTTCGATGATTGTAGGAGAGTCTGCCAGTCAAATTGCACCAGCGATAGATCAGCTACTGCAGACCGAACAACTACAGAACTGCAGCTTGTGGCTCAGCACATTCAAGCTAGAGGTGCAATACCTTTTATTCCAATCGCACCTATTATGTTACTTACAATTCTAGCCAGAGTAGAGGGACAAGTACGAAAGTCCATTCCCGCATCCAATCTAAAGCATATTTACTGCATCGTCATTCTCATTGACATGATGGAGCACATTCACATTCAACCATGTTATATGTTAGCCACTAATTATTCATGTATCACCTTGTCACGATTCAAAGATGGCCAAGCTTTCTTCGTTGAATCCAGAGCAGCTACATTGAGCTCATCACTCAACAAGTTAAGTGAGGCATCCCCGAGCTCAATGCTATGAAGTCCACAAGACACTTTCGATGGTAGTGGGGGACACATGGTTGTTAGCATCATAAACCATAGGTTTTTCTCGTGAGCATGATCGTCTATATCAATACCTTCCGCAAGCCTCTTCAAGGTAGAAGTCATACTCGGTTCAATGATGGATGTGCCACTCAAATGAACGTCAGATGCCATCACGTATGTGATGCTTGAATCCTTGATTCTGAGCCATGCCACGACGAGTCCATAGACTCTCATTTGATCCTCTTCTTTCATGCGAGCGACGATCATCGCTCCTCGGACGTGCGTCAAGGTTGGCACCAACATTATTTTCACTCAAAGGGACGCTAGATGTCATGCTAGCATCATCGTGTTTTTGACGCCTTAAGCCTTGATTGGGATCCACGCCACCATAATTCTGTGGACTCTTATTTGGTCCTCTTCTTTGATGCGAGCGACGATCATCAGCCCTTGAGAGTGCGTCATGGTTGGAACCATCATCCTTGTTCCTCAAAGTGACGCTAGATGCCATGCTAGCATCATTGGGTGTTCGATGCCTGAAGTCTTGATTGGGAGCCACGCAGCCATGAGCCCTTGGACTCTTATTTGGCCCTCTTCTTTCATGCGGGCGATGATCACCGGCCCTTGAGCTTGCGACATGGCTGGAACCATTCTCCTTCTCCATCAAAGTGACGCTAGATGCCATGCTAGCATCATCGCGTGTTCGATGCATGAAGTCTTGATTGGGGCCATGCTGCTATGAGTCTCTGGACTCTCATTTGGTCCTCTTCTTTCATGCAAGCGACGATCATCGGCCCTTGGGCTTGCATCATGGTTGGAACCATCATCCTTCTCCATCAAAGTGACGCTAGTTGCCATGTTAGCATCATCACATGTTCGATGCCTACAGTCTTGATTGGGAGCCACGCCACCACGAGTCCATGGACTTTCATTCGGTCCTCTTCTTTCATGAGAGCGGCAATCATCACCATTTGGGCATCCGTCATGGTAGGCACAATCGTCCTTTGACATGGCTTGATTGAATCTCACATAGTTTGACATTAATAATCTTCCTATAAGGAGCAAATCTAGGGGAAAATCAACCTTTTGAAACAAAGAAAATTGGTTCCTTCACCTTTGCTGAAAAACACCACCTAAATAGGTAACAAAATCATCAATTCAGTAAATGAGGTTCACAGTCAAAATTATTTGAAGAATGTTGAAGAATGTGGCGTAACATGAGTAGCAAACTCCATAATATAAACATATTTTTATAGACATATATATTATATCCATCGTAAAATAAATATATAAAAGAGGTAAGAGAAAATAACACAAAACAATATGACGAACATGGACATCCATGGCCTTTGAAGAAAGAAAACACAACAAGGTTTTTCTTAGAAAATATACAAGTTATCTCTCACGATCGGTCACGACAGAGGAACATATTCAACAGCGAACAACTTTGCAATGATCTCCCTTGCACCGAGGGAACGAACTCCTCTTCCACGAACGAATTGTTAGCATATTAGAATATTTACATATTACTTGTCTAAAGGGTAGTTTAGTCCTTTTAGTCTTTTAGTTGTCTTGTATATATATTCTTTTTCTTGTAAGCCCTAAGCACTTTTGATATTCATTCTTTTGTAATATTATGTTTTGTCTTGTAAGATTATGGCTTGTTTCATGAATGTTAACATGGCATCAGAGCCAAATCTCTGACCCAACTAGTAGGCAAACACGACACCACGCCGATCGAACTCACTGGTGAGTTCTTTGATTTTTTTGGGGGTTTTCGTCTTCGTATTGCTAACGATTTCTAGTAATCCACTGCACTCCCTGAACTTGTTGGTGTTTTAATTTTAATTTTGTTTTGGTGCAATGTTTGTTCGATTTGTTGCCCTAATTCTGTTTCTGGGTTAGTCTTGCTTTGTGTATTGCTGCACTTTTCGATTTTTGTTATCATGATGGGAGGGGATGATTCGTTGAAGATGATTAGTGTCCGTTTTGATGGGGGAAATTATGGGTATTGGAGATATGTTATGAAAAACTTTCTAAAAGGGAAGAAGATGTGGAATTATATTTCTGGTGTTTTGGTTGCTCGTAAGGCATATGATGCTAATTTTGTTGAGTTATTGGATGTGTAGGATACCAATAATTCTAAAATTATTACTTGGATTAATAATTCTGTTGAGCATAAGATTGGTGTTCAATTAGCTAAGTTTGATACTGGGAAAGAAGTTTGGGACCATTTGGATAGGTTGTATGTGAGGCGACCGAAGTGTTCAAGAATTCTATTCTAAGTTGACCAATTTTTAGGATCAGTTGGCTACGACAGAATGCGATGAATTGAAAGCATTCGGTCTGTATATTGAAAGGAGGGAACAACAACGTTTGGTTCAACTATTATACAATATCTACTCTAAGTATGAAGGCATATGTGGATCAATTCAAGATCGTACTCCTTTGCCTTCAGTTGATTCAGTTGTGCATGATTTGTTGGCTGAAGAAACCAGCCTCAAGACTCAAATTGAGAAGTCCACTCTTGTTGGTTCTGTTTTGGTTACTCAACCTAGTAATAACCGATCTAAGCAAAAGAGTTATGATAAGGATGAGTGTGGCTATTGTCATGAAAAGGATCATTGGAAGAACTAGTGTCTTTTATTGCATCAGAAAGGCAAACCACAACTGTAATACGGAAGGAAGTCAATTTCACAGAATTTTAGTTTTGGAGGGCAACCTAATATAGCTGTTGTCATGCCTACAGTGGATCCAGCTTTTGTCGATCCATCTTTGTCAGACAACACATCTTTGGTTAATCTATTGTTGAATCTTCTTCAGGCAAACAAAAACCAATGTTAACCATATGCTATGTCTGCTCCATCCACATCAGGTAGAAACTCGTGTTTATAGGTGTGGATTCTGGAGCATCTCATCACATGTCTCCTGATTGCAACTCATTTGTATATATATCTCATGTTTTACCATCTACTTCTATTATAACTGCTCATAACACTTATATGCCAGTAGTAGGTGTTGGTACAATTCAAACAGACAATCTCTCACTACCTGATGTTTATTGTATTTCTAAATTGGCTATGAATCTTAATTATGTTGGTTAATTGTGTGATCGTGGTCCTGATGTTCACTTTTCCTCTACTTCTAGTCATGTGCAGCATCTGGAATCAAGGAGAATACTTGGGACTGGAAGTAGGGAGGGAGGACTTTATGTTTTGGATGGTCAGTTTGCAGCTACGAGTATTGATCTATCTACCTTTCATTTGAATTCTTCTTCTTCTAAGTTTTACATATGGCACTCTAGACTAGGTCATGTATCTGGATCTTGTCTGAGGTTTTTATGTAATAGTGGTGTTCTGGGAGACTTTCAGTCTCATGATATTTCTGATTGTAGTGGATGTAAACTTGGGAAGTTTTCTGAAATACCCTTTAATCATAGTGCATCCACTTCTTTTGCACCATTTGATTTGATTCATTCTGATGTTTGGGGACCTGCTCTTGTTCCTACAAATGGGGGGAGGGGGTCACGATATTATGTTTCTTTCATTGATGACTATACTCGTTATTGTTGGGTTTACTTGATGAAAACCATTCTGAATTCATTGACATTTAAGCTCACTTTGTTGCCTATGTGAAAACTCAACACTCTAAAGTCATAAAATGTTTTAGATCTGATTTGGGTGGGGAATATACGAGTAACACACTCTTGGACATTCTTCATAGTGATGGTATTGTGCACCAATCCACTTGTACAAACACGCCTCAGCAAAATGGTGTGTCTGAAAGAAAAAATAGGCATATTGTTGAAACGACACGTTCTATGCTTTTGTCTGCTAGTGTACCTAGTGATTATTGGGGAGAAGTAGCTCTCACTGCTGTTTATATCATAAATAGAGTTCCAACTCCTAAAAACGCAGGTCTCTTTCCATATGCTAAGTTATTTGGTCAAACACCTGATCATTCTCATTTGCGGGTTTTTGGGTTCACATGTTTTGTTCTTCGTCCACATGTTGAGCGCACTAAGTTGTCTTTACGTGTTACAATATGTGTCTTTCTAGGATATGGGAATGGTCAGAAGGGTTATTAGTGGTATGATCCAGTTGCTGGAAAATGCTATGTTTCTCCTCATGTTCACTTTATTGAGCATATTCCATATTTTTCCTTTCCCAAAAGCTCCCATAATGTGACACGCTCTGATATTATTCATATTGACCCATTTACTCTTAATGGTTATGATATTGGAACTAATGATCCAACTAGTGAGAATATTGGTATTGATGATGTTGTTGGGCATGACAATATTGGTGTTGGTGATGAGAATGACTTGGGTACAGATGAAGAGTTACCTCATCGGTATCCCAGGCGTACTCATAAGTCTACTCAACTACCTGATTTCATTTACTCTTGTTATTCTCAATCTTTTGTTTCCTTTTTGGCATCTGTTTGGCTTCTTTTTTAGCCTACCTCTTATTCTGAGGCAGCACAAGATACTGTTTGGCAAGAGTCTATGGTTGAGGAACTATCATCATTGAACAAAAATCACACTTGGGACTTGGTTCCTCTTCTAGTAGGGAAAAAGTCAATTGGTTCTCGATGGGTCTATAAAATTAAAACCAAAGTTGATGGTTCAGTTGAGCGATATAAGGCTCATTTAGTAGCAAAGGGATTTGATCAACAATATGGCATGGATTATGAGGACACCTTTGCTCATGTTGCTAAGATGACATCTGTCAGAGTTCTTATTGCAGTTGCATCAATACGAAAATGATATATTTCACAGATGGATGTGAAAAATGCATTCTTGAATGGTGATTTACATGAGGAAGTGTACATACACCTCCTCAGGGTGTTCCTCATGAAAAAGTGCAGATGTGTATACTTAAGAAAGCATTATATGGGCTTAAGAAGTTTTCCACAACTCTTTGTTCTCTTGGCTTCTCCTCTAGTCATAATGATTCAACCTTATTTGTTAAATGCAGTTCTGTTGGTCGCATAATGATTTTACTGTATGTCGATGATATGATTATTACATGTGACGATGTTGAGGGTATCAAGGTGTTGAAACACACCTTATCTCGTTTGTTTGATATGGAGGATTTGGGTCCTCTTCGTTACTTTTTAGGTATTGTAGTCGCCTCTTCTCCAAAAGGCTATCTTTTGTCTCAGTTGAAGTATACTTCAGATATTTTGGAGCGAGCTTGTTTTACAGACACACGTACAACTGCTATTCCTTTAGAGGTAAATGTTCATTATACTCCGACTGGCGGCACACTTCTTCCGCATCCCACTTTGTATAGGTCTATTGTTGGTAGTTTGGTATACTTGACTATTACCCGACCGAATATTACTTATACGGTCCATGTTGTTAGCTAGTTTGTTGCTACACCTACCTCTACTCATTGGGGAGCTGTTACTCGCATTCATTGTTATCTTCCTGGTACTATTTATCAGAGTTTTATGTTTTCTTCAAGTTCTTCCTTAGAACTTCGAGCATATACGGATGCAGACTGTGCTAGTGATCCAGCAGATCGGAAATCTACCACTGCATATTGTATTTTTCTAGGTGATTCAGTCATCTCTTGGAAAAGCAAGAAACAAGATGTTGTTTCTCACTCTTCTACTGAGGCAGAGTATCGTGTTATGGCTTCTACCACAAGTGAACTTGTTTGATTACGACGGTTGTTGTAACGACAAATTCTTGATCTCAATAATTAAAAGACAAGAAAAGATTACAAAGTAAATTTGAATAAATTTAAAGTACAACTGTGGTTCAATCTTTATTTAATCCTCTGATTCCTTTCTACAAGAACAATGTTGAAATTTGGTTGACTTGAGACTTGAGAGTAGATTTGATTTCAATCTCTTCCACGTGTATTTGAGTTGAACGTTAATCCAAGGGCTTTTGAGATTGATCTTGAATTAGCAATCTACTTGACTTGATCTTCACGACGCACACTTTGATCTTCGTCTTGACTTCTTGAACTTTTTGAATGCCATCTTTGGAGGAATCTTGATCTTCAAAGTACTTGGATATTTGACAAACGTTGATTCGAGGGTTTGACGGCTTGATCTCGGATCGAACGATGAAGGTTAATGAAGATTGGTATGATATTCGCCTTCAGTTCTTCGGATTTGTTGGGTTTTGATCTTCTTGAATGGACTTCAATCTTCAAAAATGGTTTTCGAGGGTCTTGGGACTTGATCTCGGATTAAACAGATTTTTGACTTCAAAACGAACGAAGAACGGTATGAACTTGGTCTCGGATTTGTTGAACTTCTTGGAGATTGATCTTACTCGGCAGAAGTGCAGTCTTCAAAAACAGTTTCTGGATGGAATTGAGACTTGGCGGCGGATTAAAATGAGTTCTTTACGAAGAACACCTTGAAGATTATTGAAGAATGCCTTGAATGCCGTGAAGAACGCTTGAAGATGGATGAACTTCGTGGAGCGAAAAACTTAGACATTTTTCCTCTTCAACTTATGAATATTGTGTGGGTGTGTGTTGTTTTTCTTCTTCAAGACCACCTCTATTTATAGTTGTGGAGTGAATCTCAATTATAATCTTCTAATGAGATGAACGGTTGTGATCGCGTCTACAATTCCATGATATTGAAGACTTGATCTAAGTGAATCTTCTTTCCATCTCTTGAAGATTGAGACTTGGTGGGGAATTCTTTCCTTGTGTTGAGATTTGGTGGAGAATTTTTTCCATCTCTTGAAGATTGAGACTTGGAGGAGAAGACTTTCCATGTCTTGAGATTTGATGAACAATTATTTTCCTGTCTTAAGATTTAATTAATATAATTATTTTAATCCGTGAAATATTGGGATTTAAACTAACATTATTTCCTTTCTTGCATATTAAGACTTACCAACATTTAATTTAATTAGACATAAAATTAATGTGTCTACAGTGATATGGGGGTGTTGTTGTCATCCCCCACACCCATGTATTCTGATAACAAAAGTGATGTTCAGATTGCTCATAACTCTATTTTTCATGAGTGTACCAAACATATTAAGATTAATTGTCATGTTACTCGACATCATTTTCAGCATGGTATTATCTCTCTACCGTTCATCTCGTCTTCGATGCAGTTGGTTGACTTCTTTACGAAGGCACATACAATTCAGCGACACAACTTCTTTGTTGGGAAACTCTCTTTAATTATTGCAGTACCTTCTCGAGTTTGAGGGGGTGTTATCATATTAGTATATTTGTATATTACTTGTATCAAGGGTAGTTTAGTCCTTTTAGTCTTTTAGTTGTCTTGTATATATATTCTTTCTCTTGTAAGCCCTAGGCACTTTTGATAATCATTCTTTTGTAATATTCTCTTTTGACTTGTAAGATTATGGCTTGTTTCAATGAATGTTAACACAAATCTCCAACTTCGAGAACCACCAAACTGATTCGCAGCTCGTTCGATCAACCTCCGTCACCAAACTGATCCGTGCACAAACTCCAGACTTGCAAACTCATCCCGCGGTGTTGCATCCAACCTCCTCACCGCTGAGCTGTTCCCACAACTCCACGAACTCTGCTTTAATGAAGTGAGAACTACAGCACGCCCGAACTCCTCGCACCGATGAACAGCTGCACGTGCAACTCTTTCCGCGGCCTAATTGATACACGCACGAACAGAATCCACGAACGAACTTTTCCGCCATGAACGAAATCACCTATGCAAACTGACTGGACACCTCTGTTCTCCTCACTCGAACTGATCTTTCATGTTGGAGACTTGGCGTTATAGAAGATTTTGCAAGAAGAGTTCGTGAAGAATTAGGAGGTTCGTGAAAATCTTGTAGAAGGAAAGATAAGGAGGAGACTTTCGTTCAATCTTATCTGTGCAAATGTAGAGTTTGAATTACTTGGTTTGCTCAATGAAACAGAGTCCAACTCTGTATCTGTTTCGTAAAGGAGAAGGTGGTGGAATGCTTCTATGTGACGGGTCTATCTGCGCCCACTTATCTTGGCCCACAACATATATTTGTCTAAATATATAAGATATACACGGGCCCCACATATAAATTGAAGACATCAAGCCTACGACATCCAATTTACTACACATAACGGACAATTGCGTAGGGGTGTGCAAAACAATCCAGATCAATCGAATTATTGATAATCGTACTAATTGGTACGAATTATTTATCGAATCATTTAAATGATCCGATAAACGATCCAATGTTAAATACCGAATTGCAGTTTGATACGGTACTTGATTTTATATGTCTATTACCGAATCAGATCGAATTATCAACCTATTTAATATATATACATATATATAATTAAATATTAAAATGGTGGACTTTAACTCTTAATCATGTGTATTTTTTTCAGGATTGAGCAATTATTTCATAATCAAGTGATTTAGATTTTAGAGTCTGGACACATATATTTAGGACACATTTAGAATTGGAGAATAAATATTATTTTGTATGGATGGATGATGTATTTATTATATGATGATTGTGATGATTTCATTTTTTTTTAATGTCATATGATATTTATGATGTATTGATGGTTAAAGTATATAGCTTTAGAGTTAAATTGATGATATCTTGTATTATTCTTGGAAATATATTTCTTATAATTGTCATATGTTTTTCTCAATCCGACTGATAGTTTTTTAAATCGTTATCATGATGCATATTTCATCCTATTTTGTTTTGTCTTTGTTATGAAAAAATGTTCAATAAAAGTTTGGTAAAAAATCAAATCGATCGAAAGTATCGAATTTGAATTCGATAATTACCGAATCGTATCGAAATAATTTGATTTGACAAACGATTCGAGATTTAGAATTACCGAATCAAGCTATATATCCAAATACCGAATCATTGATACGATATTATCGTTTTGCACACCCCTAAATTGCGGAAATACCCTGAGTTGTGATATTGCATGATTGATCCTTAGAGATTAACCGAACTACATAAAGATCTTTAAAGAATAGAAGATTTGGAAAACCATCCTTGAGACGTTTGATATTGTTTAAGAGCCAAATACAAATTGTGCAAGGAGATTTCAACTTTGTAAAATTGCAAAATGGTACTTAAAAGAAGAAAAAGTGCCGAAATAGGTCTAAAACTACTCAAACTACTTCACACTGTCTTATCAGCATGATAACACACTGCGAAGTGGGGGATTTAATACGTACTATATTTGAATTCGAGTTATCAAAGTAATATACGAAGCTCTATTCTTAAAAGGACACTCGCATCATATGAACCACCTCTCGAAGTCTGAGATCTTCTCATTTGGCCAGCATGGTCCACACTTTAATACAACTACCTAGACATGAGATCTAATTCAGGTTCAACTGAGCTCGCTTCGAGATTCAACATCCATTGTTAAAGTATTGAAGAATACTTAGTCTGCAAAGCTTATGGAGACGTAGCCTTTGCAAAGTTCATGAAGATTTAGTTTTTGCAAAACTCGATAAAGTTTTTGCTCTTGTAAAGCTCAAGAAGATCTAGTTTTTCCACAACTCAAGAAATGAGGGCATAACTTTTCAGAGATGAAGAAGACTTAGCTTTCTCCAAGATCACGAAGATTTAGACTTTTTAATGCTCATGAAATCTAGCTTTTGGGAGCTCGATTGATGCAAGAAGAAATCATGGGAAAATTACTCCGACAAATTAGTAAACTAAAATTCAATTTTTATCACACGGTCTAACATAAGCCCGAATTCTTTCACAAAACTGCTTCTATGAAAAAGATTCAGGAGTTGTGCCATATATAGATGGAAAGCTCTATGTGTCTTCTTTTTAATGGGACAATCTAGATGTCATATAGAATTCTCCACTAAGAGTTATGGTTGTTTTTCTAAGATTGTGCAAACTGCTTCAAAATTTGTCAAGTTAAAGTTACGAGGCTCAAGAATAGCTTTATGAAGATTAAATGTGGCCCCTAGAAGGTATGCACCATTAAAGATTAAATTCGATCGCCGAGAGATACACGCTGCTCAAGATTGAATACATAAGCGAGTTCACATCGCTGAAGATTGAACGCGACCTTACAGAGGATGTGCACCGTGTAAAACTAAATGTGAACCCCGAGCGAGTGCCACCATTGATGATGAATGCCACGCCAAAGAGGATACACACCATTTAAGATTGAATATAACTCAAAGAGAATGTACACAAATAAATTGAACTCAACCTCATAGAGGGCATGCACACTAAAAGTTTGTGCGACCCCCCAAAAGGCATATGAAACAAAGAAGTGGGGGATGTCACATATGCTCTTACTGAAGGCGCGGGTCTCAACTCAAGAAAAGCTAGTACAACGTGGTTTTTGCTTGTGGACAGATCAACTACCTCCATGAATGAAAAGGTTGGATCAAGTACACCAAACTACGAACAAATATCTCTCATTAAACTGCAAAAAGAGATTAATGAAGAGTCAAACAACAAATTAGTACCTTTGCGACAAACTACTAAGAGCGCTTCATGAAGTGACTTACGCGTCAATAGGGCCTCAATAAGAAACCCGCGCCAAGAATAACATTTCTTTAAGCGATTTTCACATCAACACTGCTTCCTTAATCAACTTACACCAAAATGGCACACACCAGATTTTCGAGCACTTTCATCATTGTCAGCTCAGCTGCAGTATGGAACTGGGGGACTCCACATATGGCCAAAACAGCTAACACAAATTTGTGTAGCCACAAAAATTTCCTACGTTTCCCATGTAAAATATAAAGTAGGCGCAACGTGAGCCCTACCAAAAATAAACTAGGTGAAGAGCCTATTGGGCTAATATTCCATAACGTAGGCTATCAACGTAAGTCCTACCAAAATAAACTAGGAGAAGAGCCTATTGGGGCAATATCCCATAAAGTAGGCCATTATCGTAAGCCCTACCCAAATAAATTAGGTGAAGAGCCTATTGGGCGAATATCCCATAAAGTATGCCATTATCGTAAGCCCTACCAAAATATACTAGGTGAAGAACCTATTGAGCAAATATCTTATAAAGTAGGTCATTATCGTAAGCACTACCGAAACAAACTAGGTGAAAATCCTATTGGATAAAAATCCCATAAAGTAGGCAAGCTATAATGGCCCTACCGAATTAAGCTAGACGAAGAGCCTATTGGATGAATATTATATAAGTAAGAGACTTGTTGATTAACGCCCACCAATAGCCCTACCAAATTAAACAAGGTGAAGAGCCTACATGAAGCCTTATACAAATTGAAGAACAGAGTCAAGGAAGAAAGAAAGTAAAATTAAGGAAGGAATAAAGAAGAAACAAGGAATGAAGAAAATGATCTTATACAAATTAAAGAACAAAATCAAGGAAGGAAGATATCAACCTAAATAGCCTTGTACAAATTAAAGAACAAAATCAAGGAATGAAGAAATCAACCTTATGCAAATTGATGAACACGTACAAGAGAGAGAAGAAAGAAACAAGAGTACTTTATTAACAGAAGCAGAGACCGAGAAAAATATATGTCTACCAAAGCATAATGCCCAACGCAAAAAATATATTTCACTTTCAAGACAAAAATCTGCGATGTAAATGCTTATGGCTATAACGTTGAGTGGCGTCAAAGCTCTAAACATGCTTGGTTTTGGTCATTGGATCCTACTTCACTGTTTCAGTCTCTGCTCATCCTTATTCGACATGCTCTACATTCTCGTAGCCTCTTACTGAAAGTCTAAGCATAGCTCATGAAACTGATCAAGTGCCTCTTTCACATAGAGAGCATTTATAATTATGATTATAATCCTTTTATGTAGAGTTTCTACCTATTGTGGTTCCAACCTATTAATTCCATAAACAAAAATTATGGCTTTTTGACTATCTAAGTTTGCAAGGAGCCCGTCTTCTACGACCACCTTCCAAACAGGGGGACTTATAGTGTGTCATAATTTGAACTTATACGATGATCAATAACAGCGTGACAAGTTGCAACGAAGTTAAAACGGATTACACAACCAATTCAGCGGCCCACACTAATCATGGAAATTTGAGCCCACCAACTGGCCCATGAACGAACTCACTTGACCCCACATTTCAAATACATTAGAGTTGGATCAAGCCCATCAGCCCTCAAGCCTATCTAATGGAGCTAGGCCAAGCCCATCAACACCTAGCCTATCCAATGGAACTAGGTCAAGCCCATCAATACTCAAGCCCATCCAATGGCCATGAGGTATCTATAAATACCCTTTCCCCTGAAGGCAAATTAAGCCACATAATTGAGATTCTACTTTCTCTCTCTAAGTCAACGCTTTCTCTCTCTAGACTTTAAGAACCCAAATCTATCCGACCAGCATGGTCCGACGAGATCTCATCCAACATGGTCCATTGATCTACCAAGCTCTTGTATGATGCACAATCCAACACAGATTGGCATCCTATCCGACCAGCACAGTCCGACGATATCTTATTCGACGTGGTCATTGACCAATCAACCTCTTGTGTGATGCATAATCTAGCACTGTCAGACGACATCTCATGCGACATGGTCCATTGACCTATCAAGATCTCCCGCGATGCACCATTCAGCACAGATCGACATCGAGAGAAACAATGAACTACGTTCGGCTTGAGTCCCTAGACATGATACATAGGCAGCTTGGCCCAGCCCAAGTTCAGTGGAAATCAACAAATTCCCAGTTCACGTACGATGTTTCATAGTACACGTTTTTTGAACTCAAAGCTAACTCAACACCAATATGGAGCTTGGGTTAGTCTGGCGTGGATTGCTTAGTCAACAAACGAAAATACCCCGCATCATTTAGCAAACTAAAAGTTCAATTTGTGCGATGATGGGACTTTTCCATTTTCTTATTTGGTTATATAGTAGATTCCGTTCTTTTTGGAAAATGTGACTTGGATCTCTAGGAAGAAAGTTGAGCCAGAAATCAGGATAAAATTGAACGAGGGTGATACTCTACAGCTCGTGGACATCTAGTAGGTTATACATGCTGCATTGGGTTCCAGTCACCAATGCTTAAGTTAAAGACATGCCAGTTCGTGCCGCAACTTGATTCATATATAGTCGAAGAAGAGACGGAAGAAGAAATATACTAGAATGAATTTAAGAATTCACTTGATAGAATATATATTTTACCAAATATGATTGCGGGATTATCATTATTTACTTTTGTAACTGGATTCTGTAGGAAGAGAATAGTATCTCCAATAGAAGTGATCAAGTGAAGACTTTGACTCTTTGAGTGAGAATATTGAAGGCCTGGAAGTTGTGAATACTGATGGGAATTTATGGACGTCTGTGCAAGACCTAAGCCCTTTAGTGCCTCTCATGCTTGAGGTCTTGTGTAAATTTTCTGACAATAGGCAGTAGAAACCAAATCTCTATAAGAGATATAATTTGAGTGAATGAAGAATATCATTAATTACCTAAGTACTTAAAGTAAATTACAAGGGTACATGCGTACATTACTAAGTACATGACTAAATACTAATACAAACTAGCGAATATAATAAATACACTAAAATACAATCATTTAATATGCCCCCTAAAATAGACGTTCCATCAATAACGGAGATTTTGGAACGAAGAAGCTCAAATCGGGTGCGCGCAAGAGGCTTGGTAAGGACATCCGCCAATTGGTCAAGTTTGTTGACGTAGGAAACACTAATAAGGCCATTATTCACAAGGTCACGAACAAAAGTGAAGATCAATAGATATATATTTCATACACAAGTATTGAACTGGATGTAAAGATAGACGAATAGCACCCATATTATCACAACGAACCGTCGGAACACAGCGTAGAGAAAGGCCAATTTCCAGGAAAATATGCTAAAGCCAACGAACTTTAGCGGCGGCAGAAGCAAGAGCACGGTATTTAACCTCCAAGGAGGAGCGAGAAACCGTCTTTTATTTTTGAGAAGAGCACGAGATCGGATTTGACCCCAACATAATGAAATAAGCCGAGGTTGACGTACCATGAAGGGAGTCGCCACCCTAGTCAGAATTCGAGAAGGCCGTGATAGTGAGATTTGCATCACGATGAAGGGTGATACCGTGAGTGAGCGTGCTCTTAACGTAGTGAAGGACATGCTTCAGAGCGACCCAGTGCGTGGAATCTGGAGTTGACATGCGCTGAGCAATCCGGTTCACGGAAAAGCCAATATTGGGTCGTGTAAGGGTGAGATTTTGCAGTCCACCAATAATTTGACGATAGACCGTCGCATTAACGAGGGCCTCAGGAGTCGAAGTGGGCGGATTTCGCTCTATAAGAGTGGAGAGAGGCTTCACACCGTCCATCTTGTGGCGGGAGAGGAGGTCCAAAATGTACTTGTGCTGTGAGAGGAAGAGACCATCATGTGTCTTATAGACCTCAACCCAAGAAGTAATTGAAGGGACCCAAATCCTTCACGGCAAAATGCTTGCCAAGACATTCAATTAGGGAGGAGAGTGTGGACGAGCAAGACGCCGTGACGACAAAGTCATCCACATACACAAGGACATAGACACGAAAAGAGCCACACATGAGGATGAAAAGTGACGTGTTAGATTTCGATTGTAGAAATTCGAACGCCAATAGAGCAGCACTAAGTGCAAGGTACCACACGCGTGGGGCCTGTTTGAGGCCATAGAGGGACTTGTCAAGGAGGCAATCATGGTCGGGTTTGGCCTTGTCAAGAAAGTCGGTGGTTGACTCATGGACACCGCCTCAGAGAGATCACCATGAAGAAAGGTGTTGCTAATATCAGGGGCCAAGAATGCATAACGGCAAGAGACAAGATAGTCCGCATAGTGATGGGTTTGACCACGGGGCTGAAGGCCTCCTTGAAGTAGATGGATCCTCATGGATCCATAGGTAGATCCCCAAGGATTCAAAGGCCGAATCCACAAGGATCCATAGAAAAACTCAGATCTAAGGGAGAATTCACATGCATTCGAAGGCGGATCCAAAAGTTTGATTGGTTGTCCTTACCATATTAATTCTTATTCTTCTCTTTGTTACTGTAGGAATTAGTTGAAACATTTTTCTTTTTATTTTTTTACTACTAGAAACGCTGGCACGCGGTCATCGCGTGATTACGAATTTATTTTAATTTATAAGATAAATAACTTAAATCGGTAAAGATTAAATATATAAGGATATGAAATTTATATAGAAGATTTTAAATCTTGGAAAACTAAATCACCAATCACAATAATTTATAGTTAAAGATTCTGCTTAAATTTCAAGGCTAGATTAGGAACTTAATAATAAAATATTGTGCATGTACTACAGTTATAAGGCTAAAATCGAAAATAAAAAACTTGATGTCAGAGTTTACCTTCCTTTATATAATAGTATAGATACTACTCCTTCTTATGACTATTAGGTATACAATATTTTTAGAATATAAAATTTGAATATATTTGATTATTATATGCAGTAAATCTCAGTGTCTTCAGCGAAAGAGTTAAACTTATTTTAATTTTGATTCACTGGAAAAATATTAAAAGACATTGTCACTTCTTATAACAAGTAATATCAAAAAGTATAATGGAATACTTTAATAAAACAAGAATTTAACCAGAATAAAATGAATCTTTTAAACAGTTTAAAGATACATGAAAATCAGCCATGAACTTGTAATCTTATTACAATCGACATTTAAAGATTTAGATTTTGCATATTTGTTATCAACATAATTGATACGTCTATGTCTATGGTAATTAATTAATTATCAAAAAATGTACTTATCAAAAATTCGTTGGATCTCAACTTTGGTGAGGAATTATTTTTCTGTAATGTCCCGTCCATTTTCGACCGGATTAAAAGCTGAATAATCCATTAGATAACTCTTTTTATGTATTTTTATGAGTCCATAGAAATTAAAGTAGTTGCAAATAAAAGATAAAGGGAAGACTTGGAGAAGAAGAATAAAGAGAGAAAGAGAAGATAATAAAAGAGTGAATTGAGTTAATTTTCTGATTGATTCCTATAAGAATGAAATGTGTACATATATAAAGAAAATAACAAAACACATCATGTGCTAGGCACACTTGTGATGACATACGCATGACATAATAAACACATAATATTCTAAAATGCATAACACGAACAAAGCCTAAAATACTTGGACTCGAAAATGCTAATGTATCTAAGCACGCAAACAACTTCCAACATAAGCCGAAGGCGCACTCAGCCAGGGTCATGACATTGTCGCGCCGTTGAAATGATCCTTGTCCTCAAGGATCGTGAAATCCATCTCCCTTGTATAAGTCCGCCTTTGGAATTTGGATATTCGAAACTTGCCATGAAAATATTTTGGTGTAAAGAGTGGTAATTTACAAGCATTGTCCAAGTTTTAATTCTTGTAATAATGATGATGAGCAGATGCACCACCAAAAATAACTCCAAATTTTTCTCTAAAAGACCTGTGTTCAAGGCTTGGATCATTCGTGTCGGATAGCTATTGAAAGGATCACCACATTGATATGTCTTACACTCCACTGAATAAAACACTTGAGTGAAATTCATATAATAAACTGCCACAACACCAGTCAAGAATGTTGATAGCCACCATTCACATTCTCTCCCTGAGTATGAGAAATATAGCCAATAAAATATTTGTGTCTTGATTATGAAAGCTGTCGTGCTTTACTAATTCCACAAAGTCCCATTTTCTATCTCGAGGTTGACTAGTGGAGATACCTTCTGACTTGCATAAGTTCACACAGATAGTAGAGTTAGTCTCCAAGCCAATAACTAATACCATAGAAAATAAAACCACACAAGGCATTACTCCACTAAATCCTTGCAATGTCAAGCCTTTAATTTCTGTAATGACTCTTCTAACTCTACTCAGATATAGTACTCGAAGAACTATGTCTCCAGAACTGTCCCCAACAACCACAGGAAATTGCCCGTCCATTTTTCGAAAGACGTTTTCCAAAGAAGTCAATACTATCGAGTCTCCTACACCATTTAGATCAAAACAAAAGGCACTATCCCAATTTGGAGCTGGCAGACAAAACCTAACTTTTCCTTCTTTTTCCATGTCTGGGGTATGCGGTACAGATTCATCACCTTTGGCTTCTTGTGTGGTATACTCCATGTATTTATACAAGGAAGAGTTAAGCATTTTCTCAGTGAACATATGGACGAAGTCATACTTCTCGGGTAGTAAAGACACAACCATAATCAGGCCACGTGTTAGGCTCGAAGGCTGTGGATCTCCCACCTTCGTATTAGTGAAATTTTCCACCAAAAGCAGCCAAAGGGTTGTGGTTCTCGTCAAAAACCAATAAGGACTTAAAAATGAAGTACTTGTATCTTCCACTTGAAAAAGCAAAACGCAATCAACTCTGATTCATAACAGAATCTGGAGCGTATATATATGTAGTGTCGTATGGAATCCTATTCGAGCAATCAGAACTCCAAAGTTTGTTATGTAGTTCAACAACTCACGCAACATATAAATGAATTTCTTCCCATGTAACTTTTCAGCAAGAAAAACAACAAACAGTGCACCCTTTTCAGCCAACAAACCATGTATACTTGTGAAAGTGCAAACACGGAATCTTTCAGCACCATATAGCAATAGCCATCCACGATCATATACACGCCGACAGAAAGGCAACAAAACGAGTACCTTAATTCTTGGAAACCCATCTCTCTCTTCCTCCACATGGTTGTGTGCTCTCTGAGTCATGATATACACAGATTTTTGCGAGTCGAGCTCATGAACCATTTGAGGCTGAGAACTAGGACTGTTAAGAGGGAGAGAGTAGCAATTGCTCATATATGGAAGTGGTATAGTTTGTTGAGTAATCGATTCATTAAGCACAACATTATCACGTTTTGACATAGAAAAATTTTGCTCTATAGTGAACATACAATCCTCAACAATCGGCTTGTCTCCCAATACTATTTTAGGATCGGGTATTTTATCAAACACCTGGAATGCATCATAGAATTTGTCATCATGATTCTCATTGGGGCGCTTATCAGATGTTTGGAGTGCAGACTTGGTAATTCTGTCTCTAATGTATCCCATGTTTCAACATTTTTATGGGGTTCAGTCAAAGATACTTCAGTTAATACCTCAGTTTTCTTTAGACACGTTTTATCGAACACGTTCAATTCATTGGTTTTGATAATTCTCTCCGCAACTTCCTGTTTTGATTCTTCAATATGATAGGGAAATTGACGCTCTAAGCGTTGCGAAACCCAGTCTAACTGAAGTTTTATGTCGTGAATACGCTGCATCGTTTCTTCGTGATTCCTCTTCTGTGAATCCATGGAAGCTTGAAGGCGTGCGTTAATTGTAACCATTGATGCTTCCATTTCTGTGAAACCTTTGCGACTACAATCCAATGTCTGTAATCTCGAGCTGTCCGAGGATCGAACGGCTCTGATACCAAATGTAATGTCCCGGCCATTTTCGACCGGATTAAAAGCTAAATAATCCATTAGATAACTCTTTTTATGTATTTTTATGAGTCCATAGAAATTAAAGTAGTTGCAAATAAAAGATAAAGGGAAGACTTGGAGAAGAAGAATAAAGAGAGAAAGTGGAGAAGATAATAAAAGAGAGAATTGAGTTAATTTTCTGATTGATTCCTATAAAAATGAAATGTGTACATATATAAAGAAAATAACAAAACACATCATGTGTTAGGCACACTTGTGATGACATAAGCATGACATAATAAACACATAATATTCTAAAATGCATAACACGAACAAAGCTTAAAATACTTGGACTCGAAATGCTAATGTATCTAAGCACGCAAACAACTTCCAACATAAGCCGAAGGCGCACTTAGCCAGGTCATGACATTTTCTATGACAAGGACTGTAAATTTATAGAAAGTTTTCGAATCTTACTCATACTGGTGTCATTAAACCGTTTTATAAAACGTACACACCCCCATATTTTAATATATACTTATAAGATTTTTTTCATTTTTTTTGGTAAACATATACTTACAAGATTGAAGGAGATTTCGTGATCTACATCATACAACATATTAATATATCTGTATATTATAGATAGATACGTGATTGTTGAAATATACTAAAAATTTCTTTAACTGAATCATTAGGACTTTGACCAATAAAAGTATTGTCATTAGTATTCAACTGCCCATAAATATGAAAATCTGATAAAAATATATAAAATCATATCAATCTATAAAATATAAATGCTCATAATTATAGGAATCTAAATCTCGGAGCGGGAATTCCATTCAATCATTCAGCGAGTTATGTCGAATTTATCAAAAGGTTGGTTTCGCCAGTAAATCACTAAATCCATGTTGATCTCTGAGTTGATCCGAGAGATCCATGGCCGGGTCCGAACAATCCGACGGAGGGTCTGACTAGACCCAGCAGCGGATCCGCTCGAATCCACCGACGGATCCAAGTTTGGTGTTTATCCGGTGGATCCAACTTGGTTCTCGATCCGACCGGATAGTAGATGGGTCGGAACCATTGGACCCGATTCAAACCCGATCCGATCCACGGATTTGGATCAGTGTTGCCACCCCGAATTTATTCCAATATTAGGCAGAGCACAAACTCTAGTTAAACAAACTTGCTTTAAGAAAATGGTCATGATTGTCAACTTAGGATTCTCGATTGTGCTCTAGTTCAATTTTATTTCTCACAAATCTGAATGTTTTTAACCTCAGTTTCGTTCTCATACGTTAGTTAAAGTGGCTGTTGATTCATTTTGTGGGTGACAATGAAAGCGATGTTTCATATTATATAGGCAGAAATTATAAAAATGTCTGATATCTTTCCTTCGCTTTAGGTTTTGTCCTTTATCTTTTTTTTTTATGTTGTTGTTAAAATGTCCGTTATCTTTGCCTAAAATGCCCGATCCAATAATTAAGGCATTTTCGCTGCCAAGTCGACAAAGCGTGATGATGTGGCTGCCATGTCATAAATAGTTTTTTTTAATTAATTAAAAAATATTGAATTATACATAAATTTCAATTAATACATAAATCTAATTTTGAATTATACATAAAAAAAATTGAATTATACAAAAAATTTAATAATACATAAATCTAATTTCAATTAATTTCTTACAAATTTAAAAACTTTACAAAAAAAAAACAGAAAAAAGAAAAAAATAAAATAAAATAAAGTCATCACCCCCCCCCCCTAGTCCACCACCACCTCCACTGCACTGCCGCCGCACCACACCACCACCTCCACATGCACAGCGTCGCACCACACCTCCACCCCCACCGTCGTCGCACCACACCACCACGAATTGGCCCCAAAGTCGTCGCACCACACCACACCACACCCGCGAATCGTGATGAAGGTGATGGTGGTGACGGTGGTGGTGGGCTGGGTGGGGGGAAGTGACGAGGTGAGGGTGGTGGTGGGCTGGAGGGGGGGGGAGGCATGTGGGAAAGTGACGACCTGTTCTTTTTTTTCTGTTTTAAAAAAGTTTTAAAATTTTCTATTTTTTAATGAATATATTTTTTTAATTTATTAGTTATCAAAATTAAGTTTTCTTACTTTAAAATTATTTTATAACACAAAAATATAAAGAAGGGGGTATTTTATTTTATTTTTTCTATTTTTTTATAAATTTTATTAGTTATTAAAATTTAATATTTTAAAATTCAAAATTATAATATAAGTTTTTTTTAATATAGTTAGTTATAAAAAAAAATTAAAATTATAAATTTGATGACATGGTAGACACATGACAGCCACGTCATCACGCTTTGTCGACTTGGCAGCGAAAATACCCTAATTATTGGATCAGACATTTTAAGCAAAGATAACGGGCATATTAACAGCAAAAATAAATAAAAATAAAGGGCAAAATCTAAAGTGAGGGAAAGATAACGGACATTTTTAGAATTTTTGCCTATTATATATAAAACAAATGTGTGAGGATTCTGTTCTTAAAACAAGCGAAAAACACACAAATGTGTTTGCTTTGTCCAACAAGCCCCAATTAAATTAATAGACGTGGATATACGTTTGTTTGATTTGCAATATTATTAATTGAGTTTCACCTACGTGGCGGATTAATCTTATAATTGATAGTTGGACACCTACCCTCCCAACTAGTAATACCACAATAAGGATTAATTCACAAAGTCCATTATACCCCTCCTTTTTTATGCATTTTTACTATATTAGCCTTATATCACTAGTTATTTACGTTGTTTTTTCTTGGTTAGCGTTTGGCTTTTCTTGATCACTAGATTAGCCTTCAATAATTTTTATTATGAACTGCTATAAATTATTTTTTCTTGATTTTTTTTTTGTCCATCACCTACTCTTTGTGTAGGAGATGAATATAAGAAAGTACAATTAACATTCATATTCATTAGAAATGCAATTAAAGTTCCACCTATTTGAACAAAGTCTCATTCTTTGATCGTAATCTTAATTTTCTTATAAATATTTCGAATACCTACTATATTCTCAAAGGGGTTGCTATGAAAGTATCTTTTTGGCTTCTCAGATTTACCATTCTCAATATACACCATAAAAATTAATTGCTTAGATTTATATATTACATGTTTCATCGTTAAATTGCTATTTCAAAATTGAATACTTATAAATAATTTTTTTTAAAATTATACTTATACATTCTTCAACTTTACCTTATTTATATTTTGTCCAAGTTATTTAGGTAGATACATTTAATGAAGAGTTTGCTCGAGTGCTTTGCTTAATGAGATTATAATTACTACTAGATCTATATGTAGTATATTCTAATTGATTTGTATATATCTTAGATTAGGCAGTTTATCATAATTAGCCTTGTATTGTAATCTATTTATTGTACCACACAAGTAATGGAATTCATTTCGCCAATTACAATCTTACATGGTATCACGAGTCTAAAACCTAGTTGTGATCCTTCTCCCTGTCTCTCTAGCCGCCGCCCTCCATCTCTCTCTCTCTCTCTCTCTCTCTCTCTCTCTCTCTCTCTCTCTCTCTCTCTCTCTCTCTCTCTCTCTCTCTCATGGCTGACTCCAAATTCTACCTCGCTCTAGCGGTCTCTAACGTTCAAAATTTTATTCCCATCACCCTCGAGATGGAAGAGGGCCAATATTCATCTTGATCGGAATTATTCCGCATCCCCTGTCGTACTTATCAAGTCATTGGCCACATACTTCCACCCTCTCCCTCCACCGAAACCTACTCCTAAAAACGAACCACCTACTGAATTCACTACAGACGCCACTTACAAAGGCACGGACAAAGCCGCGGCCTCCCCCTCTTTGTCCGCCGCCGCTGCCCTTCTCCGCAAGAATCCGATCCGTCCCTATGGTCTAGACTTGATGCTATCGTGCTTCAATGGATATACGGTACCATTTCCAATGATCTCTTGCACACAATTCTCGAGAAGGACTCCATGGCTCAACAAGCTTGGGAACGCCTTCAAAACATCTTTCAGGACAACAAGAATTCTCGGGCCATTTACTTGTAAAACCAATTCACTCAGGTACAATTGGATAATTTTCCACATATTTCTGCTTACTGCCAAGAATTGAAAACCCTTGCAGATCAACTCTCAAATGTGGGTTCCCCTGTCTCCAATCAACGCCTAGTTCTCCAATTAATTGTTGGTCTCAGTGAGAATTATGATGGCGTTGCCACCTTCATTTAGCAGAGTGATCCACTGCCTCCTTTCTACGAGGCTCACTTCCATCTTGTGTTGGAGGAAACACGCAAGGCCAAACATGCATCCACCGACTCATCTGCCATTCAGCACGGCTCCTCCTTCCGATGAATCGCCCCACCGCCGCGAGTTATCATCGTCCAACCGCGGCCAATCCACCAACAGTCGCAGTCGTGCAGTGGATACCGAGGTTGCGGGTGAGGTCATCAGCCCAACACGCCCGACCCATCAGCGTCTAAGGCTTGGTCACCAAACCCTTGGGCCGCCTATCTGCCATGGCCCACTATGTTGTGGCCATACCCGCTGTGTCCCTACCCTACCAATGGTTGGACACCCCATTCGGCCTCCTCTAAGCAAGGAATTCTTGGTCCTCGTCCTCCACAAGCCTATTCCGCCAAGCTCCGTCTTTCTTCTGTGCACCTACTGATATTGACACGACCATGCATACCTTGTCCTTACAACCACCCGATCCTCAGTGGTATTTGGACCAGTGTTTTGAAAAGCAGAGCGGATATCGAACCGGCAAACTCGCTGATTCAAGATTCGATCGGTCGAACCACTGGTTGAACCGATAAATAGTGTTTTCTTAAAATATATTTATTTAAAGTGCCATAATATAAATGTTAGGTATTTATATAACAAATCGTGATATTATACAACTAAAATGCCTCATTTTGATATGTATATAATGAATGTCTAGATATAATTATATATTTTTTTCTCCCTTATATTGTTTTCTATTTATATGTGATTGGCCCAAATACTTTATTATTTAAATTTACTAGTGAAGTCCAATTACTAATTGAAAGCTCAAACTATTTTTTATAACACAAAGCCCAAACTAGTTATAAGAATAAGAAGAAAAAAAATTCAACCTACTTTTTTCTCTTTTTTTCGTCTCTCTCTCATGTTCAGTTTTCCACTCTCTCTCTTTTCACTTTTCTCTCTCTCCTTTTTTTTAACATCCTTTCTTCTCTCTCTTTTAGTGTAGGCTCTTCAATTCTTCATTTTTTGTTTAGAAATACAATCAGTGTGGTTGTTTGAATTAGATTTCTTCATAATCAAATTTGCATCAGTTTCTTATAATATTTTTTTTTTTTGAAAGAGATAAGGAAGAGAAAAAAACTAACTGGTTCACTAACCGGTCCAGGTGACCGGTTCGACCCGGTTGACTCGGGTTTTTTGACGGTTCAGCTCAGTCAAACTGACCCGCGATTTTTTCACTCATTCTGGATCGGAGCAAGTGTCGAACCGCGGTTGGTCTGGTCTGATTTTCAAAACACTCATTTGGACACGGGAACAACATCTCACATGACATCGGCGTTAGGTACTCTCTCGTCTTATTCTTTTTCGAGCATGAATCATAATATACTTGTCGGCAATGGTCATGGAATTCCAGTAAAAGGTCATGGTAACACAATTCTTCCTTTTTCTTCTCCTCATCTATATTTGCACAATGTCTTACATGCTCCTAACCTCATTAAAAATCTCATATCCGTTCGCAGTCTTACTACTGATAATCATGTTTCCATTAAATTTGACCCGTTTGGATTTTCTGTGAGGGACTGTCAAATGGGCACTCCACTCCTGAGATGTAATAGCACCGGTGACTTATATCCAATCACTCCCTCTTCCGTTCCACTTGCTTCCACGCACGCTATTTCAACCGCCTCTTTTGCCGCCCTCTCTCCCTTGTTATGGCATCAACATTTGGGACATTTGGGCTTACCTATTTTACAGTTTATGCATAAAAACATGTTTATCAATTACAATCATTTATCTACTTCTTCTTTTTGTGAATCGTGTGTTTTAGGGAAGCATATTAAACTTATTTTTTATCCATCTCCTAGTTTGAGTTTACATACGTTTGATATAATACATAGTGATTTATGGACCTCGCCAGTCTTAAGTTCTAGTGGTCATAAATATTATGTGTTATTTTTGGACGATTTCTTAAATTACTATGGACTTTTCCTATTGGTCGTAAATCCGAGGTGTTCTCTATTTTTTTCTGCCTTTTTCACGTACATTTGAACTCAATTTGGGCGCAATATTAAAACTTTACAATGTGATATGGCAGGGAATTCGACAACGACCAATTCAAAACACTATGTCACAACATTGGCATGACGCTTCGCTTCTCTTGTCCTTACACATCCGCTCAAAATGGCAAAGACGGAGCGCAAAATTCGTTCTATGAACAACGTTGTCCGTACACTCTAACTCACTCCTCTACGCCACCATCCCTCTAGCCCCACGCTCTTCAAATGGCTACTTATCTCACAAACATTCTTCCCACCAAAACCATCAATAATCTATCTCCCACTCAAATACTATATAATCATAACCACACCTATACACACCTTCGTACATACGGGTGTCTATGCTACCCGCTCCTCATGTCCACTACCATACATAAGCTTCAAACTCGCTCCATTCCGTGTGTATTTTTAGGATACCCCTCACATAATTGAGGCTATAAATGTTACGATCTCCACACTAATAGAATCTTAATCTCTCGCCATGTCCTCCTTGACGAGTCAAAATTACCTTTTGGTTCCTCAAACTCTCCTAATCCTCATAACTACTCGTTTCTCGATAACGGTCCTCATCAATTCCTCCTTCCGCCTCACGCACCTCAAACGCCTTCCCCTTCACATAATCCTAATCTTGTTGCCTGTCCTACCTCGCCCGCGGTCCATCTGCATCAACCGTCCGCGGTCCATGCGCCTCATTCTAAAGTTGTGCCAATCGCTACTTTGATGCTTATGGCGTGCCAATCGCTACTTTGATGCTTATGGCGCCAGAACAAGTTGTGCTAAGCGCCACTTTGGTGCATGTGGCGCCAGAACAAGCTGTGCCAAGCGCCACTTTGGTGCGAGTGCCACCAGAACAAGTTGTGCTAAGCGCCACTTTGGTGTCTGTGGCGCCAGCATAAGTTGTGCCAAGTGCCACTTAGATGCCTGAGGCGCCCGTGTCACGGTTATCGTCCGTCTCCTCCGAACTGATTATCCCTCCTACTCCGAGACCAAATCCCACTCGCACTATCACTACCCGCAGCATGCATGGCATTCACATCCCGAGACGTCCCTTCAATCTCTCTACCATCGTCTCTCCTTCCCCTCTTCCAAAAAATCCTAAAATTGCGCTATTTGACCCCCACTGGAAATCTGCCATGTTAGACAAATTTAATGCTCTGATTAAGAATGAGGCTTTGGAGCTAGTCCCTCGTCCGCCTAATGTGAATGTTATTCGTTTCATGTGGATATTTCGTCATAAGATTAATGATGACGGTTCTTTTGAGCGTTATAAGTCTCGTCTTGTTGGTGATGACATGTCTCAACATGTTGGTGTTGATTGCTTGGATACTTTCATCCCTGTGGTCAAACCCGCGACAATTCGCACCGTGCTCAGCATTTCCCTCTCTCGGTCTTGGTCCATTCACTAGTTGGATGTCAAGAACGCCTTTTTACACGTCGATCTTCATGAAACCGTGTATATGCCTCATCTGTTGGGTTTTTGGGATTCCCAACATCCGAACTATGTTTGCCTCTTGAAGAAATCATTTTATGGCCTCAAACAAGCTTCACGGGGCTTGGTATCAATGATTTGCTGATTTTGCTTCGTTCGTGGGTTTCACACACAACAAATCCAGTTACTCTCTCTTCATCTATCACCCGGGTAATGATGTTGCTTACTTACTTTTGTATGTGGATGATATCATTCTTACCGCCTCATCTGTCTCTCTGCGTCGTTCCATTATTGCTCAGTTTGGCACTGAATTTACCATGAAAGACTTGGTCACTCTTCACTATTTTTTGGGTATAGTTATCTCTCACACTGCAGGTGGTCTCTTTCTATCTCAAAGTAAGTATGCAACGGACATTATTGAGCGTGCTGGTATGACATCCTGCAAGCCCGCTGCCACTCCATTGACACCAACCCAAAGCTCCGCTCCTCGGGACCCTCTTTTCCCGACCTGACTCTATTCTGGAGTTTGGTTGGTGCCTTTATGTATCTCACTTTCACTCGTCCGGATCTCTCTTATGCCGTGCAACAAGTGTGCCTTCATATGCACGACCCTCGTATGGAACATACGGCTGCCCTTAAATGTATCTAGCGGGATCCCACCTAGACGGGAATGGGATTTTGATTTCCATTCCCGTCCACGAGAAGACGGGATCCCGTCTTGGAGGGATTCCCGCGAGAATCCCTCTATTTTCCAGGCGGTTCACAAGTCGTAAGGTGGTGGCGGAACAATTTGTAAGGCGGTTCACAAGCAGTAACAATTATAAGTTTCTAACAAAAGGGGTTCGGAAATACCGTCTATTGGGTGGCGCTGCGGAGGTGAGGTGGTGGTGGGATATGCTCCGTTGCGTGTTGTTCGTCCGTGCGTGATGGCACTGCTCATCAAATGTTGCTTCTGCTCGGGTGGCGTGGAGGAGCTGCAGCGACAGAGGGTGGTGTGAGCGTCGGGTTTGAAATTATATACTAACCGGCGGGAATTCCCGTTCCCGCGGGAATCGGAAATGGATTCTCGTTCCCGACCCGTGGACGGAGGGAATTCCCATTCCCGGTGACTTGTCGAGAAGGGAAAACACGGAAGTTTTTCCCGTGGGAAAAATTCCCGCGGGAAGGTACGGGAACGGGAAATTCCCTTACCCGTTCCCACCCCTAAATGTATCATTCGATATGTACAAGGGACTTCTCATCTCGGCCTTCACCTAACTCGCTCTCGGCTTGACACCTTAGTTTCCTACACCGATGCAAATTGGGTGGGTTGCCCGGATACACGCCGATCTACCTCCGGTTATTGCATGTTTCTTGGGAACAATCTTATCTCATGACCCTCCAAGCGACAACCCACCTTATCACGCTCTAGTGCTGAGGCCAAGTATCGGGTCGTGGCCAATGTTGTCTCGGAGTCTTGTTGGATCCGTAACCTTCTACTAGAGTTACGTGTTCATATCTCCTAAGCCACCTTGGTATATTGTGACAATGTGAGTGCTATCTATCTCATGAATAATCCGGTGCAACACCAAAGCACCAAACAAATTGAACTTGACATTCACTTTGTACGGGAAAAGGTAGCTCGTGGCCAAGTCCGTGTTCTCCACATTCCATCTTCATTCCAAATCTCCGACATCTTCACTAAGGGCTTACCACGAGTCTTATTTGATGACTTTCAATCCAGTCTCACCTTACGTGATTCTCCCGCTTCGACTAAGGGGGTGTATTATATATATATATATATATATAGAGAGAGAGAGAGAGAGAGTATTCTAATCAATTTATATATATATTAGATTAGGCAGTTTATCATAATTAGCCTTGTATTACAATCTAATTATTGTACCACACAAGTAATGAAATTCATTCAGTAAATTACAATCTTACAATTACAATAAAAAGTATGTTTTACTAAATTTTATGATCAAATTTTACTAAGCTTATGAAGTTCAATATATTTTAAGATTGTTGAAGCTTTGTGAATTTAGGTTTTTTTTTTTGGCTAAGGGTTAGATGAACAGACATACGAAATGGGGGGATTAAAAGACTAAAGGGTGTGTGGTGAAAAAAATACACAATGGAGGTAAAAAAAAAATGTAATTTTGCACATATAAGTTGGTAGATTTAAAAACTAGGTCCATTTAGTCCAAGCAAACACACTACTATTTTTTTTTTGTGTGTATGCTTTATCTAGGTACTAATTTGGCAAACCATGCAACACACTAATTATACGCAAGTATATTAGTAATGGTCATTTAATAGTCATGCGACTAGTAATATTATGAGTAAACGAGTCCAACTAATCATCGATGATGGTGTGCCATAATTATGACACCTTCAAAATAAAAAGTTACATTTAGCATTACACAAATAAAGGGGATGAGAAGGCAATTCTCACCAGATCCGCATAGCCCAAGAACATGCCGAGACAATGTCTAAATGACTCAATCCTCACAAAAGGTATAAGACCATGTCGGGTATCTCAATACGGCCCGAACCACGGCAATGGTTGGGTCTGCATCGGATGTATCTACATGGCGTGATGAAGGGCACATTGGCCCAAAATGATGTGCCATGTTGGCTCCGATGATCGACGTGTCGCATCAAACAAAGCACTTCAACCATTTTACCTCTAATTTTTAATAAACATGATTATGTCAACTATTGTACTAAGTATGAGAACAAGATCTGATCGGGCTTTGCAATTGTTTTGACTTACGGGCCTGTTCAAGAACAAGGCGTGATCGGGCTTCATAGAATATATGGAAAGGGTTACTCTGTTGAATAAAGGTAGCTTTGTTGTCGTAGTTCTCACTAAGGCCATCGATCAATTGTAGCACCAAACGCTGGTTGGAGGCGGGATATCCAACGCTGGAGAGTTGATCAACGCGCATGTTGAGTTTCTGGCAGTAGGCAAATGTATTTGGGAAATTGTCCATGTAAACATGAGTGAACTGATTTTCCAAATACACCACACGAGAATTCTTGTTGTCTTGAAAACTGTTCTCAAGAATAGTCTAAGCCTGGTGCGCCGTAGAATAGTGTGTACAAGATCGATAAAGATCGTGTCATAATTCCATTGGAGGAGGATGTCATCCAACATAGACCAAAGAGCATCATTAACGAAAGGAACGGTCGAAGTGGGGGCAGAGGCCGCGGATTAACTTGCGGGAGGGGCGGCGACCATGTCCGTGCTTTCAGTGGATTCTAATAGAGACAACTTAGTCTCAGTGTTTGAAGGAGCAAAAGGTGAGGGAGGATAAATATGATTAAGCATTTGATATGCTTGACAATGATCTTCAATAACTCCGCCCATGAGGAGTATTGTCCTTTTTCCATCTCAAGAGTGATCAAGATGAAATTACGGACATTAGAGGCTGCGAATGCCAAGCGAAGTCGACCATGGAAATTGGAAGAAAGTGCGTGAGAGAGAGAGAGAGAGAGAGGTTAGGGTTAGACTCGTGATAACATGTAGAAAAATATTCCATGATCTCTTATCAAACACAATGAATATATATATATATATATATATATATATATATAGTACAACAATCTTGCATAGCCAGAATCCTATCTAAGGAAAGATAATATCGGAATCCTATCTAAAGATATACAAGAATCCTATCTAAGGATATACATAATACTAATAAAAACAATTGAGTGAGGATTATGTCCTTACAACGAGCAAAAGAGACACAAACTCGTTTGCTTTACCCAAACCCCCAATTAAATTAATACTCGTGGATATAAGTTTGTTTAGTTTGCAATATTATTAATCGAGTTTCACCTACTTGGCGGGTTAATCTTATGATTAATAGTTGAACCCTTACTCTCCCAAATAATAATACCACAAATATCCACAATAAGGATTAATTCACAAAGTCCATTACACCCCTCCTTTTATGCATTTTGACTAGATTAGCCTTGGATCACTAGTAACTTACGTTGTTTTTTCTTGAATACTAGATTAGCCTTCAATAATATTGCTTATGAATTGCTGATAAATTATTTCTTCTTGATTTTTTTTCTCCATCACCTACTGTTTGTGTAGAAGAGGAATATAATAAAGTACAATTAACAATCATGTTCTTTAGAAAAAGAAATTAACGTTTCACTTATTTGAACGAAGTTTCAATCTTTGATCTTAATCTTATTTTTCTTATAAATATTTCGAATACCTAACTATATTCTCAAAGGGGTTGTTGAGAAAACACTACTATTTTGATTTTTGTGCTTTATCTAGGTACTAATTTGGCAAACCATGCAACATACTAATTATACAGAAGTACATTAGTAAGGTTTAATTAATAGTCATGCGACTATTAATATTAGGACTCATTTGCTTTTCCCAACTGAACCAAATTACATAATAGTCGTAGATATAAGGCCGTTTGGTTTGCATAATTAATAATGGTGTTATCCTACGTGGCATCCTAATTGGGGTATTATTAGTTGGGTACCCTCCCAACCCAATTAATAATACCCCAAATAAGGAGAAATAAGGATTAAAATACAAAGACCCAAATACCCTTCTCTTTTTAGTTTTTTAGACCAAACTAATCTTGTGGATCTTGCAATGTACAACTTAAACCAAATCCTATGATATTATTATAATTTCATATTGTATATTTTTTTCATGTTTCTTGTTTCTTTTTTAATCATATTCCCATCAAATTCAACTTGGTGTGCTTTGGAATTATATAGCCACGCTCGTGAATGATTTTAATTGGAAATGAGCAAATTGTGTAATAATGTATTATGGCCTACTTGTACATTATAGCATAAAGCCAATGGCACTACATGTTTGTGTAATTTTCTCAAAATGACACGTATAATTTGTATTAAACTAAAAGATGACATAATTGCTAATTCAGCCATACGACCGTTTGATTCAATTTCGTTGATTGTCTTTTACAAAGGAAATACATGAAATATATTCATATTCGTTTTTCCACCAAAATTAGTCAAATTCGCCTATAACTTAGAATGTCGTAAAGGAATTGTTCTCTTCCTTCTAATAATAAATATTAAATATATGTGGTACACGTGTCAAGGTTAATTTTCTATTTGACAAAATGTCCTAGCTATAAACATGACGCATGCATGCGACAAAACCGCATTAGTAATATTCTATTTTTTGAAAATTTGAGATAAATAAGTAGGTTCAAGAGGGTTCATTTTGCGTGTTGTACTCTATGGATCTAAAAAGAAAAAAATAAAATATAAATGAATGTTTAGAAGGAGATGAAAATAATATCCGAAAGAAAATAATTTTGAATGTGAATAATTGCATAAAATTTCGACAACATGTAGTGACTTTGAAATGAGCATATAAGGACACATGTATCACGCCATTATATATTTGGCTTGGAAACCAAAAATCACATATAACGGAAAAAAACGACAGACGCAACAATCCTTTATTCTCCCGAAATTATTGTTGAATGGGCGTCTCCTACAAATGTAAAATTTTGGTTTAATTAAGGACGTATAAAGATTGTTATGAGAAGTGGGTGTGTAGTTAAAAATTAGAATAAGGGTAAAGAAGTCATTTAACACAAATAAGGCGGCAAGATTAAAAATATTTGGTCAATTAACCTAAGCAAACATAGTATTATTTATTTGAGTTGGGTTTAATCTAGAGTAGTAACTTAGCTAACCATGTAACATAATAATAATACCCAAGTATATTAGTAGGGGTAAATTAATCAAGTCGGACGGTTTGAATCGGTCCCATTCAAGACCAAAATTAGAATTTTAAGAAGTTTATCGATCCAAAAGTTTAGACTGACTTTGTGAAACACTCTTTAATATGAACTAGCAAATATTTTGAAACATACATATAAATGAATAATTAAATAAGTATTTACTTTTTTTAATAGCTTAAAGTTTTAGATTAGATGGCAAAATCGACACAGCTCATGTCAGATAAGTCATGGCCGAATTCAAATCTCACCGCCATCTAATTGTAAAAAAATGTTTGTGCGTAACAAAAAGATTTTCGGCATGCACGTGATCGAATTATGTATTGAAGGTTATATATAAATAAATAAACAAACAACTATCATCTCTTTATAATGAGATAACAAATTCAATAATGTTCTTGTTTCATTTACTCTAATCCTGCAAAAATGTGTAGGAAAATGGCAAAAAACGGTTGGGATGTGCTACTTCATTTGACACCATATGCAAAGATGTGTTTGACCATTAAATCTCACGCAGATCGTGCTTTACAATCGGTCTTCATAACTTTAGAATAAATTAGTAATTAAGAAGCCTAATTTCTGTCATTTTCTAGCAAAACGAATCAAAAGTTTTGGAGGTTAGTCCTTAACTCATGTGCTTGTAATTTTTTAACAAATAGTACATAGATACATATATAATATTAAATCAATCTACGTAGTCGATGTGCATTTATAGTTTTATACTCAAACAACTGAACAAGCAACCGGAACATTAGCATAAACCAATTATATATATGTATATATATTTCTTTTCAGTAGTCTTTTTCTTTTCAGTAGTCTACTGTCATGTTCTTTGGTCTAGAAAATAAATTTGGATTATAATTATCCGGTAAACATATGTTAGAAGTTTTGCCTATCCTAGAAATATTTCAAATGAGAGACGATCATAAATCCAGTTGGTTATATATAGAGTATATTTAATTGTCGTGATATTATTAGTTTTACAAGTTAATTAGTTCAAAGTTCAAACCTGAGTAACATTGACAATTTGACATTGATCCCTTTATAAAACATGTAGGCCGACTGACTCTCGCGCCTGTACCACTAAGAACAAATAATAATGATTTATTAATTAATAGTCATACAAAATGAAACAGAATAGAAGCTTCCAATATGAACGTGTAAAGTTGTTATTATCCATTAAAAAGAGAAAAGCGCGTACAGTTGTTATTTGAGGCTTTGAGGAAACAAACAAAACACGATGGTTTCTTCGATCAAGTGTCGAAAAACAAGGTTCATCGATACTTACATAGTAGTAGTACTAAAAATCAATGTAAGTAGTAGGAGATCATGTCGAATCTAATCCACTTGTTCATAATTAAGGAGCTGCTCACTTTTATTAAGCAACCACATATATTTACTCTTAAAAAAGATGTGTAGCCTCTTCCATTTGTCATTAACACTCTTTATATTGGTAATGTTGTCTCTGAATTTTCTGCATCGGAAATGCTGTTTGAACAAATCAATTAAAGGTATCCATATTCCATGCAGTCATCTAAACTATTAATATATAGTAAGAATATAATGTATAATCATATATATATATGTTCCGCGTGTTTGATTTAAGAAATTTAATCCAATTGAGTTCATATGAAATTCATTATTCAAAAGTATTTTGATAACGCATTGCAATTTTATTAACATGTATCGAATTATAATGAAACTACAAAAACAATAATCCAGAAGATATCAAAGTTTCTTATATGTTTTAATGAAAGTTATAAAAGTGTTTTCATGCATCAGTTTCATATTTACGAAATCGTAATATATAAAAGATTTCAATCATATATCCTAACAACTAGTTTTACGAAAGAACTAGACCTATTAGAAAGATCTCGAGACATTGCTGAAAGATTATAATATTCGGCGGATTGAAACATACACCAAAATTACGATTGCACTTTGAAGTTAAATGTTGGAAACATATAGTAAAAAACATCAAAAATCTTTGTCAATTATCATAGTGTAACAGAAGCCAAAGAATATACAAGTCGCTAGTAATCAGTGTCTAATCAATGATATCATATATATATATATACATTTATATATATACATATCTATATATATACATTATATTTTTCGTCCTTGAATTCCGTTTGAGAACAAAGAAATTGACATATGGATTATTTCTTATTCAAAATTTGACGCACGTAATACAAAGATTCACACAAGGGCCAAAAGTCTTTGCTAGGAACAAAGCTTAGCTTAGGATTGAAGAATCTTATTAATTTTGGACTGCACTAAGATTACAAAGCTGTAACCATATTTGGACAAAAACTAAGACTAATGGTTACATTTGTAAACTCGTGTTACCCTCTATTTCTTCATTTTCATTTGAGTCTTGTTTTTCAAGAATAGTCAAGCTCTATCATGTGGAATCTTGTTATATCAGACGTTTCCTAAATCAGAAAAAGGAATAGAAGCTTCCATCTTGTCTGTTACAAAGGTGGGCTTCAAGTCTTTTCCTACTTTTATTTATTTTTTATTATTAAATACTTTCTCTGCTTTGATTATTATTCACGAAAGCCTTATAGGTGAAGGGAATTAGTTCTTAATCGTCAAATGACGAACATTGAAAGCCTTTCTAATATATAGCAAATTAAAATCTTCAACTCATAAAGCAACACTGACAATATATCATCCACCCACGGTTCCCACAGATTTATAACTCAACCAAACACAGGGGAGGGAGATCAACCGATAGGGTCGAGGTGAAGGTGAAGCTGTAGAATTACTATAACCACAGAATCAGTTAACAGACAGGTTATCATTATACTAACATCTATCCGCATGTCTTATATCTTACAATGTTTAAGTAGCCAAAATGGTCCCAAGAAACATGTCCCTTAGAAGTTTACTCCATCTCCTTACTCTTTTTCTGCAAACATAGATCCAAGCTACTAGGATATAACAACAGCAATATACTCAAAGGACGAGTCTCCACGAAGGCCTTACTAATACGCTGCATCAAGTGCCCTCTGATTTCTCCAAAGCTGTAATAGGTAAAGAACACAATTAAGCTCAAGAAAACATGAGTGACCTTAACTAACCACAATGTGCCAATCATATGTATATGTGCACAGAAAATTTTGGGTGGGTGATGGCTTACTGTTGTAGTTAAGTAGCTTCTCAATGAGGTCCACATGTGTCATCAGCATTCTTCGACAGCAATAACGAACCAAAGCTAGTGCATCAAGCGCATCTCTGCAACATTAGAACCAAAATCCCCATTAGCCCTAAAAAATTTACCACCTACTTTTTTCCCAAAGAAATCAAAAACAGACCCGGCGATTACCACTGTTATGAAAATTAATTGGGCTGTTCCAACAACATACAAGTAACAGAAAATCAACGCACATCCATAGCTTATATGATCCACCTCATAGGAATGGAATATATTCTATAATAAGGTGAAAGCGATCGTCATAAGAAATAAACTATGTAACCAAGCGACTAAAAAATCTCACAACCACTACATTATAAACTAGCCAGTTCGTTCTTTCCTATTGAATGGCTCCCAAGAGCATATCGTCCACAAGAACCCAACACGATATTCTAACCAAAACCAAACTCCTCTAAGTACAGTTCTTAAATCTGATCTCCGCTACAACATCTGAACTTAAAAATGCTACCAGTACGCCCTATTGTAGTACCTCAATCAGATTCAATCCACCTACCTACTACTACTACTATGTATGTAATCTGATCAAACTCTCAAGCGAGGATTATAATCTACAATATGAAAGGTATTGAAGCAGGAAATAAACTACGTCACCAAAGAACCACACAAACGCCACATTGTAATCTCTAGTTAGCTCTTTCGTGGCTGTCGAACATATCGATCTCCAAAAACAATAAACGATTCCGAATCCTTAGAAAGCACACATTACAAAATGACAATGAATACCTCGAAAACCAGTTGCTCGTAAAGTAATCTACGCAACAAAATTTAAATTTACACATAAATCTCATGCATACCAGCTAGGTTTATTCAAAATTGAAGCAAAATACTCAAAATCAAACATTAAATTAAAAAAGAATTAACAATACTTACCCTTCGGTGTAATCAGCTTGGAGTAAATCGAGGTACATATCCCATTTGTTTCCAATAACCTATATCAAAAATAAAAAATATGGATTAAAAAAGTGAAATTAGAAAAATTACAATCGATTATTATTATTATTATTATTACCTTTCCACAGGTGAAGCAACGAACAGGAATAATCATCTTCACTAGGGGTTCTACTTTCTCTCTCTAAACCCAAAACCCTCCCCTTTCGCTTCACTGGCTAATAAAATAATATGTGCTGATGAATTTAATTAGGAGAATTTTGGGCTTTTATTGGGTTTACTTGTTGGGTTGGGCCTAAGTTTAATTAGTAAAAGCCCAGTTTGTTATCATGTAATACTTTTTAACAATTAACTTGCTTTACATAAAACGGAGTTCGTATGCAATAAAATAAAGGGAAACAAATGTTAGTTTCTAAAAAAAAAAGGAAAAAAAAATGTTACTAAAGAATTTCGAAATTATTGATTATTGACGGGGTAAATCTTATTTGAATAAGCTCAAAAGAAAAGGTGTAGTGTTGCAGTATATTTGCCAAAAGCATCGGAAGCATCAAAATGTAATATATGGAGGTTTTTGGCAAATTACTTCCATGCGTTATGGTAAATTGGTATGTCTACGGATTTCCTATAGAAAAAAAGTTGGTTGAATACTCCATATGAACGCAAAAGTTGGCACACCATTTCCGTAAAAATATTTTTATTGTAAATTTTATGTTAAAAGACTAAAATGCCCTTACATACCAATATTTTCATTTGTGTGATTTCAAAATTGATTTTACTGTATTTTTTGTTTTTATAAAAAAAATTAAGAAACAAGGCATTACATGTATATTTCTTAATTAGGTTTTTATTTCAATTTTAATTTAGTATTATATCTTTTGATATTTTAAATAAAATATTGAATTAAAATACCAATTTTTTTCGCATGGAGATAACTTAATTACCAATTTACCAGAACACAAGAATGTAATTTGCCAAAACCCTTATATTATGGAAATATTACATGCAACCATTTCTTTATGAGAAATTAATATTTACTCGAGAGAAAAAAAAAAAAGAGGTGGAAGAAGAAGGTGGTGTTTCTTCTTTTTTTTTTGGGTCGGGGATGACTTTTTTACACGTTAATAGGCACTGTTTATTTTATATATGATGATAACTTTGGTATAAGATCTACAAATAGTTTAATTTTGGAAAGGGCTTAAACAACCCATAGCTGTAAAGGAAAACACAATATGTTAGCCTTGTTATTATTAGTCATCCAAATCAAGGGTTTTCTTCTTCTCTTGCGTTCAGTCATATCATCGCTTTACAATTTACAAATTTTTTTCTCATTGTTACTTCGCCGCTTTCTCCTCGCACAACATTATTGTCCTTTCTATTCTTTTCTTCTCATTCTTATTTAAGCTTTCTCGTTGTACAACAGGCAGTCCAAGCAGAGACGGATCTATGTTATGGCATGTGTTATGTCTAATTAACAAGTAACCTTATATCTTTTTTTAATTAGAGAAAAGTATCTTTGTTATTTTAAAAAAGTAGCATAAAGCTCTTCAGTTATATTCAATTAATCCATGTGTTTCAGATTTTTATTGTATTTATTTGATATATAAGTAATTGAAAGATTTCAAAATCGCATATAATACAACGTCGATTAGTTTTATAGTGCTTCTAAATAATCATTTAAACAAATCTCATAAAATATTTTTTGCAGTATTTAATTGAATAAATATATGGTTGATAAAAAAAATCATAGTTTATCTATACAATACCGTAACGTATATTATCATAGACATTTTCGTTTTGGAACTAAGAGCTGAAAACACAAACCTTTGTATGCATTTATTTTTTTCAAAAGCACCAAAAATTGATTAAAGAAAATAGTTTTTTCGGGTATTTTTGATTTATTCTCCTTTTAGTTCTTTCTAATTTTGTTCAAAAAAAATTTAACCCTTCGACTTAAAATTCCTGGATACACCACTAAGTCCAAGCTAAGCTCGTGACAAATTGTCTATTGGTTGGTTGCGATGCCTGTACGTGTTTATTAAATTCTACTACTTTTAAAACTGGAAGCAAGTACTAGCTATGGGAATACTAGTAGTAAATATATGTTTACATATTTTTTTTTGATAGAAGCAAAATGTATTAATCAAAAGAATGAGAAATGTTTATTACATGCATTCCTCCATCACAAAGACAACAAATTGAAGCACACTATTATAATTGGCCGCATAAAGTGATTGTCCATACTTGGTTGGATGTGGTTCGTAATTTGTTAGTTTTACCCTGAATTGATTATTTGCACTTGAATGGTTATTTGCATTGTTGACTGATTACTTATATAGTTAATTCAATACTAATATTGTTTATTGATTACGTGTATTTCGGGCGCACATCTCTGCATGTGGTATTTTTGAGCATGCACCTCTATATGTGGTATTCTAAGCATGCATCTGTGCATGTTGTACTTCGAGCATGTATATCTATACATGTGACATTTTTAGCACACTTATCTATACATGTAGTATCTCTGAGCTTGTATATCTCTACATGTGCTATCTTCGAGCATTTATATTTACATGTGGTATTGACGAGCATGTATTATTTTTACATGGAGAATTGACATGGATAACGTGAATGCCTGTATTGATATATGCCTTTTTTGTTGTTTGGTGTTTCGTTTCACTTTTAAAACATATGCAATCACTTTGCACATACGCGAACACCATTGAAATTTGATCTCATAATTGTATTTCTTTTCTTCCGTCTAACTTTAGGTAACTAATTGTTGAACCATCGGAGTGGAAACCCCAGAAGCTTAGAGTAGTTACTTTGCTTCTTCTTCTTTTTTTCATTGCCGTTTATAAACACTTGCGTTGTTATTAAGGTTCCAATGATAGGTTTTCAGACTTTTATTTAGTTCTATAAGCTGATTTTGATTTTGAATTGTTGAACATTTGGGCAAATGTGACACTTCGTATATTCATTCTCGATTATCGTCTGGTGTGTTGATTAGTCTACTTTAATTCTCTATTCTCTAGTGAAATATACATGATCCACGTTTGAAATATCGTCGTATAATGAGCATCACCAGACTCCATCTACACAACATTATAATTAAAATATGACCCCAAAAAAGGTAATACTTTAAAATTTTCTTTTTTGCATTATCTTTGCTAGTGTGTGGGCTCACAGAAGTGCTACTACCAACATGTCAGCCTTATCTAGCAGTTTCTTATGTAAAAAATATGTCAATTCGTTGATGTATTAGAGATACTTATTTTCATGTTTTCTCTTTCACAAAAAGGTTGCATTATTGCTAAATTTTGTTTCAAGAGTTACACCAAACAGTGAAATAATGTTTTATATTGATTGAAACTTACTTATTCTTAACAAATGAGACACTGCATCTATTTATACAGTCCACCTTCTCAATAAACGACATTAATTGACTTGATCTGACAATGATAAATGATTTTTTGCAATAGAAAACCTAAAATGTGCTTGAAAAACACATTACTCTAAAAATCTTGCAATTTCTATAACGCTTCTACTTCTTATATTTAAAGGATACTCTATCTTCGAAAAAGAATTTGCGCACAATTCATTGGCCGTTAGTCTTTTTTGCGTTTCTCGCCTTGTGAGTTGCTGCTATCTCCATCCAACTGTT
Source organism: Linaria vulgaris (assembly GCA_948329865.1). NCBI lineage: Eukaryota > Viridiplantae > Streptophyta > Magnoliopsida > Lamiales > Plantaginaceae > Linaria > Linaria vulgaris. The sequence continues at coordinate 3,040,899 of OX415249.1, read as the reverse complement.
AATGTAAGGGTTGTTGTACACGAATCTTTTGTTAGATATACATGATAGGCTATGTTTCAGTACATTCAGAACAAAATGTGATTGTATGTTCCAAATTATCAGACTGCGTAAGCTTAATAAGTCCCTCCATAAAGGTTAAGCCTTGATAAATCACCTTTGCCATATATGAATGGCTTTATATATTTAGAGAAGAGAGAATAAGCAGAACATATATAGCTGCATATCTAGCCCCTTGAAATGTACAAATAACAAAAACCACTCAAAAGGAAAATCACCTTTTGTTAAAAAATAATTTATAGACCTTATATATGGATGTTCATGTATATTGTTAAGTTATAATCTTGTGTGTGTGTGTATATATATATATATATATATATATATAATATTTATTTCTATACGCGAGACTTTATTATTCTGATATGCATATCTCAAACCCCGTTTTGTATTGGTTGCCTTTGCCAAATGCAAAATGTAATAATTTCACAAATTAATACAAGAAATCTTAAGGGGGGAAATGAATAACACAATACTATATATCAATCACTCTACGCCAGAGAAACAAGATTGGAAGCATAAACGAATGTGCAAAACAATTGAAGAAACACACATGTTCAAACAACAAATCAGCACATCATTACAATCCAAATAATGCACAAAACAAAGGAAGGAGTTAATGTTTTACATAGCCCTCCCCTTTGTTTAAGTTCTGTTTTGAACTCGGATGTAGAGTAAGGACTTGTTTTCGATGTCTTGTTTACCAAAATAAAATAAAAAAATAACGCACAACACAACATTTGCATACAAACCTAAACACATCACAATATGTCCAAAACATTCTACTCGAAGCAAACATTATTTCCCATTCATCATCACCAACAAAAAGCTACAAGCCAATATTTTTTGCAGTTTACATCTATCACCAAAACCGTCACACTTGGCATATGCTCGCCCAACTTCAATTTTTTTTATCCTCAAAAGGAAAGTATTGCATGTGACTAAATCGCCAATATAAATATACGCCTAGTAAGAAATCACATTCCTACCTTACAGGGTGGACTATATGCATCTTCATGTCAAAATACATCCCCGTCACATGCTAATACACAATTCTCATCATCTGAACTAGCACACTACGCAACAACTCCTCACCATCTATCGTCTTCTCCAGAATCTGATTCATGCTCCACTACCTTTTTTCCTTTCCCAATATTAGTTTTCCTTCCTCTTCTTCTTCCCTCTAACCATTTGTTTTCACCTGGATTTTTTTTTCTTTCCTTACCCTTTCTTTTACCTGAGCATTCAGCATCACCATATGTCTTAGAATTAAAAGTAGATGTAACCCCAACTTTAACCAATCGGTTTGAGTCACTTAACAATTCGTTATAATCAGAATCCAGTAATGCGGCCAACACCTCTTCATCCTCATTGTTGCGATCTTAATTCGCACCCTCACCCCTATTATTATCCATATTACCTTCACCCTCCATTTTTCCATTACCCACATTAGCATCCCCATTTTCATCACCGACGTGATTGCACTAATCCCTTTAACACCACCGATATTATCTTTCTCACCTGGCCAACCTCGACAGCACCATCACTTTCCTCACCACTCTCTTTATCATCACCACAATCAACATAAACATGTAGTAGCTTCTTAGTAGCCCTCTTCACCAAATAAATAAATAAAAATATTTTAAATCACCATTAGTCCCACATCAAGAACAAATCGGTCCTCTTCATCCTTGAAATACATGACATTCACCTTTAGAATTCCAAAATGCAAGAGTATTTTGCAAATGCATGCCCTATATAATAGCTTGCGTAGGTCCAACTTTACCAATCACAAAAAATCCACCTCCTTCATATCTTGGATACCGTGTTTCAACAAATTTGTCCAAGCAATACAATCGGAGTATATAAATCTCTATATATATATTATACATATTTCCTCTTCTAGATGGACATTTCTAAAACGTGTTACAAAAAGCCTCGAGTCAATCATGTGCATAATCGCAATTTTCTGCACCCACGACTAAAATCACCCAGACTTTATAGGACAAAAAAAGTAGAATAATCTCTCACTAGAGAACCAAAACTAAAATAAACCCAACTTTTAGGGACCATTGATCCAAATAAAGGAACCTCATTATTTCAAAAGTTTGCCGTTTCAACCCCAACGGTCACCCCCCTTTTTCAAAACCCCACTATAAATTCCCCTTTCCCCCTTTTCCAATTTCAACAAACAAATTAACAAAAGAATAAAAAAGAATTCATTCATCTCTCTGTAATTCAACAATGGCTACGAGTGAAGAATCGACGAAAATGGCGAAAGAAAAGGAAATTCCGGTACTCACTGTGTTGAAGAACAACTGCATACTCAAGAACATTTATCTCTTAAACAATCCGCCTTCAATTTCATCAATGGCGGAGAATGAAATTCAGGAATCATCGGTAATCGAGGAGGAGACGATAATCGTCGGTCGGCATCCTGATTGCGGGATAAAGCTGGAGCACCCGAGCGTCAGCAGATTTCACCTCCGTATTCACTCGAAGCCCTCGTCTCGTTCACTATACGTCACCGATCTGAATTCTGGTACAATTTAATTGATTCGAGTATTTGATCTTGATTGTGATTGCGTGATATCGACACTCCGTTGATCGTCGGATTCTGAGTATGTAACGTAATTCTCGGATTTTTGAACGGTTATTTACTTGAACGTTGAACGCTCTTTGTGCTCTCGATGAGCTGAGTTCTTGTTAATTGTTAGGTGTCTATAAGTGATATTTGCAGTGTTCCATGTGTTAATTGTGAATACATTGCGCAAGTTAGCGACAAGGTGTCAAAACTTGGTTAAGACAGGGTCTGGAAATTGGTTGTGCTATTTATAATCAATATTTTCGTAATTCTGCGCCGAACGTTCCGTTTCTTGAGCTGGATGAGCTCAGCTGTTGGTGAATTATTAAGTTTTTCAGGTGATATGTGCAGTGTTTCATGTTATATATCATGTTCTGTTTGAGTGTTTCTGTGTGGCTGAGATCTGTGGATTTTCTTGATATGTCTCAGACAAGGCAGTATAGTTGGTGTCGGATTCGGCTTTGTGATAATACAGCTTTGAAAACTCTATTTCTTGAGCTGGATGAGCTTAGTTCTTGCTGAATTATTAGTTTTTTCCAAGTGATACGTGCAGTGTTTCATGTGTCAATTGTGATATATCATGTCTGTTTGATTGTTTCATTGTGTTCGGGATCTGTGGGTTTTCTTGATGAGGTGTCGCCACTTGGTTAAGACAGTGATTGGTGTTGGATTCACCTCTGAAATTGGATATGCTAATTCTAATCGATGTTTAGTAAACCAAAAGTTCAATTCATGTAATAGAACTTTTGTTTTCCTAGTTGTTGATATGTAAGATTTCTTTTTTTTTCCTTTTCTTTCAGTACATGGGACTTGGATCTCGGGGAAGAAAGTTGAGCCGGAAGTCCGGATAAAATTGAACGAGGGTGATACTCTGCAGCTTGGGGCATCTAGTAGGTTATACAGGCTACACTGGATTCCAGTCAGTCGTGCTTACGATATAGACAACCCGTTCGTGCCTCAACTGGATTCAGATATTTTTGAAGAAAAGACCACAGAGGAAATATATCAGGTCAATTTTAAGAATTCACTTGACACAGTATATATTACCAATATGATTCTTGGATTGTCAATATTTACTCTTTTTTGTTCCTTTAACTGGATTTTGTAGGATGCGAAGAGTTTCTCCGTTGAAAATGATCAAGTGAAGACTTTGAGTGAGAATGTTGAAGGCCTAGAGTTTATGTTTACTTATGGGAATCTATCGCCGTCTGTTCAAGAACCGAGCCCATTAGCGGGTGTCATACCTCAAGACTCGTGTAAATTTTCTGAGAAAGAGGTAGCAGAAAATGAGAGTTCATCCAGAATGTTAGTAGAAGAAAACAAAGAAAACAGCACTCCACGACGAGTCCTTTTCCCGCCTGAGTCTCAAACAGCCTCGCAAATGGATACTCAGGAGAGTTCTGAGATGAAATCAAATTTGAGTATTTGGTCAAGGAGGGGTAAATCTAATACTGTTCAGATTGAAACCAGTCAAAATAGGGGGAAAAGTGTGAAGATTAGTTCTCCTACTGACTCACTGGTCTATGAAAATTGCGAAACTGAATTCGTTCTGAACAATCATTTTAATAGTCCTGATATTGACGAACAAATATATACTCCAGACAAGGAGAATCGCTCTCCTCACCATATTGTGGTGGGATCACTGAATAAGAAAGGGCAGGAGGCTTTGAAGCTTGAATCACTCTTAAACACTCCCATGTCTAGTTTGGATCTGGATGAAGAAGAAATTTTTACACCGGACAAAGAGAACATGACTCCAAGTACTCGTCTGCTTAGGTCCATTAGAAAAATGGGAGATTTCGAGGAAGTTAAAGACACAAAGTCGTATAGATCTTCACCTCTGAAAAGATCAGTTAATTCCAACATGTCTCAAGAGGAAGCCACATACCTTCCATCTTTACGCACAGTAAATCAGCATGGAAATGTTCTTCAGGAACGAAAGTCAACAAGTTCTGCATCCAAAAGTCGTGTGAGCCTGAAGAAAGCATCGAATGTTTTGAAGAGCGGAGCAAATAGGGATCCATTTCGACCACTGCCTGTGAACTCCTCAGGTAACAAAGAGGCCAACTCAAAACCTTCAGTTAATGAGGTCACCAAGAGAAGTGGCAAATCTGTCAAACAACATAAGCCTGAGGAGGTTCTTCTCTTACATGTAAGTTCATAGCTTTACTTTGCTATATTTATTTTTTGGCATTGTCTATTGTTGATCAGAGTTATAGAAGTATTACTAGAGCTAGTATTATTTTGTATTGTACGGTAATGTTCTTATGCTGAAATATGTTGTTGTATTATAATGATGCATGAAAATTTGCAGAATAATACTAAAGGGGAGGAAAAAAAGCAGTGGACTATTGTAGTAGACACTGCTTCTTTGATGAACGAAAAGTCAAGGAAAGCATTGGAGCTTCTGCGTGGTTTGAAAGACACTAGTCTGATTATTCCTAGAATTGGTACGGCTATCAGTGGAATCATGCAAGTTTATGCGTTGAAATGAAATGTTACAAACAAACAAACATCTCTCCTAACTTTGAACATTTGATGTTTTCCGATTTTTAGTTGTAAGGGAACTGGATTGCATGATAAGACGTCGAGGTTTCTTTAGAAGAATGACAGAAGTTTCTGCAGCGTTGCAATTGATTGAAGATTGCATGGCAAACACAAAATGGTGGATTCACGTGCAAACCTCAGCTGAGGAAGGCATGTTGATTCCGCCGACCCCGCCGGCTTCTCCTCGTTGGTTTAGTGAGGATAAGGGTGCTACATTCAACTTCAGCTCAAATCCTTTCTCTCCTCATAGTTTACAGGAAATTGTCACCCCAACTGCTGAAGACCATATCCTCGAATGTGCTCTTTTCTTCAAAAGAACCAGGAGCAATGGACAACTCGTCCTTCTTAGTAACGATGTTACTCTAAAGATCAAGGCTATGGCAGAAGTAAGGGTTTTTTTTTTTTTTTTTATGTTTACTGATTCCATTTAGAATGTTTTTCAGATTTTCATACATATATATGGCTTTTGGCTTGCCTTTTAGGGTATCATTTGTGAGACGGCGGAGGACTTTCGTGGGAGTCTGGTGAATCCATTCTCAGAGAGGTTTTTGTACTTGGATAGTTCTCCAAGAGGAGCTACTTGGTCTTGTGCAGATGATGCTGTGCTTAAGGATAGATACTATCCCAGTCCTTCGAAGAAACTAACGAAATCTGGAGAAGGTGGCGTGAAGGGCTTGAAGCTGATATTGATGCATAACTCCAATTTCAGGCAGAGCACCACCATCAGTTAAACAAACTTGCTGTAGAAAACTGTTGCTGATTGTCCAATTAGGATTCAAATATCTTGATCAAATTTTTCTCAAATTTGAATGTACTTTGAACCTCGGTTTCTGAAGCATTACTTAAAGCGGCTGTTTTGTTCATGCATACTGTGGATAACAATGAAATTCATGTTCCATATCAAGCCAAAAAGATTTGTTTTTGAACAAACAATAAAAAAGGATCAATCAGAAAGAAACAAAAAACTGAGGTCATTTTTTCAATAAGAACATCTAAAGAAATCCGACCCGTCCAGTTGTTCGTCATACTCCCCCGAGCTGAGTTATGCGCATCACCATTAATAGACCGAGGTATCTTACAATTTCCCGAAATAACATGTTATGACAGATTGATCGGGCTTCAGTGATTTCAACTTGACTGCTCCAGTTCAGTGGTACATTTTCCATATTACTTTGAGTGACCACCTCCAGAATCATACTCAAAACTTGCTAGGGTCAGATTTAAAGAGCTGGCGACTTTTAGGGCAAGCAAAAGAGCCGATGCTTCAGCCGAAGGATCCATTGTGTACCCAATTGCTGTCTCTGCACGAGTCCAGCTGCCTCAGTGGTTGCAAATTAAGAGCAGATGCCAATTTCCCAGAGTCCATATCAAAGGCTGCGTCAACATTAATCTTAGCCCATCCAGGAGAAGGAACGGATCATTTACTGACCTGATGATGTTTAAATTTGCAGCAACAATCTGAACTTTAATGTGCTCCAGAATTATTCTGTAAATCGAATGGTAAAAAGGCTCAAACTCTAGGACAGATTGATCATGGATGATTTTGTTACGTCTTCCTCCACAGAGATTGCGTTGCTGTTAATAAATTCAATGAATTTCTCCTTTGGGATGATGGCAGAATAGTTGCTGGTTATAATTTTGATCCATTCAAGGAACTTGAATGATTGTAATGAAGACAAATGGATATTCCATTTCGATTGGAGCCAAATTCGGTGAGCCAACTCACATACTAGAAATAGATGTTTTAAAGATTCCCTAGCAAAACCACGATTGGGGCATGGTCGATCATCAATAGGGAACACAGCACAAAGTCAATCTCACGATGGGAGAGCATTATTTACTATACGCCAAAGAACCATACGACTTCGATTATGAATAGGCAAATCCCAACACTAATTAGAGACGTCGGATGAGAAGCTGAACAGAATCGGTGCTTTTGGCCGTAAGATACACACTTTAGGGAGAGAAAACTCTTTTCCTTGAGGAAGTCCAAACCATGTTCAAGGGATCCACCGAGGGAATAATATGGATTTTTCGAATTGCTTCAATTGTCAAAGGATCAAAACAACCTCTTCAGACTATCAATATTGCAAACAGCCATATTGTTGTGCACAGGGAACTAACTTTCGCGAACTGACATATCAGATTTTGAGCCACCGAATTATGAAAAGGCATGAACGATGGAATTGAAGGAATCCATGGGTCCTGCCAAGTTCGAATATCTGAGTAAGAGCAACACGAAAGCATGCACGCTCCTTCAGAGAAAAGATCACGGGTTTCACGATACTTCTCCATCTTGGACAGCAACCATGAAATTTGCTTTGAGAGTCCAAGAAATTTTGACCATGAAGGAATTTCGCCTCTAATAACCAAGACCAAAGAGACTGCCCGGATTAGCAGCATTTACCACCATGAGTTTTTGGTTAATTGGCATAATCAATCCCAGGCCACCAGGCATAAACCTTTCTTGTTACCAGATTTAGACCACCAGAAATGACACATATTAGCGTCCAGGGAATCACAGATAGAGGCAGGATGAAGGCCCGACGTCATGACATAATTAGGAACACTTTGAGCAACCGATTTAAGCAGGATGAGTTTCCCCGCTTGAGAGAGATTACACGCTTTCCAGCCACTAAACTTTTGCAAAATTTGGTCAATACATGATTCTATAGCTTTTCTGAGCTTACAAAAAGGAATTCCCAAGAGATCAATGTTATAACTGCATTCTTTGAATTCCAGGATATTGCGGATGTGGCGTTTCAACAGACTGGTAATTCGGCTCTAATGAATCACTGATTTGTTATGGTTAACTTTCAAACCTGACCAACACCGAAGAGTATAAAAGACATCGCTTAACTCCATTAACTTCATTAGTATCGGCCCTACAAAAACTCATTAGATCATCGTCAAACATAAGATGATTAATCCATGATGCATCCTTCGAAACTTTAATACCCTTAACCCTGCCAAATTTACCAGTAAGAAGTCTAGACAGAAGCTCAAAATAGAGGATAAACAAAAAAAAGGGAGATGTGGTCACCCTGACGGATCCCGCAGGACAAGAATAAATGACCAAAAGGCGATCTAATAACGAGGACCAAGAAAGACGCGTTCATGTATTAAAGATTGTTGTCTCAATTACTCATGTATTTAATACCACAACAATTTGATCATGCAACACAATTCTTACCACATGTTCTTTAGATCTGGTCTATGACAATATTCCCACGACAAGAGTAATCAGAAGAAGGATGCAACAAAATATCATCTGAATAAGAAACAAGCTTTTCACTTCATACATTATAGTTATTGCAATGTATTTATTCAGTCAAAAAAAGAGAGACTGATTTCTAACATATGGTGGTTCTATAAAACTCATCATCCTCTGACCAGGCCGTAGTCTCCATATTGCTTCTTGGCTCTTTTTTGTCAAAAAATTGATCCTACCTCCATAAACGTCTTGACAAGCAACACCACCAACTTCTTCGTAGTAATTTCTTTCCATACACGCCTTGCTATCTTCTAATGGTGCCGACATAAATATTTTGCCGCTGATAAAGAAAGCAACATTATTCAAATTTTGTAATGAGACCCAACACATTGTAGACCAATCCATCTTGAACATCCACCACATACGAGTTCCATGTACGGATTCGGCCCAAGATAATATAAGATCACACGCCTTCTCCATTAACAGACAACCATCCTCCCAGATAGGGGGCCATACTGATCTTGCAACAACAAACTTCCAACATCTGTTTGACAAGTTGTAGCTTTTTAGCGAGCCTTCAGAAAAAAGACAATAAAGTTCTCCATTCACGTAACACACACTGAGAGGTTTCCCGGGTATAAATCCAAAGTATTCCACACTCCATTTCTTGTCACTGGAGAGGCAACATCGACCAACACTAATAGTATTGAGACATGAACCATACTCAGTGCACAACACCAAAACCTCGCACTCTGGAGATGTGGGGTCCATAGTGAATGTAGCTACTTTACAAACGCAATCCAAATGAGGCAACATGATAACTTCATTGATGAAAGGATTGTACAAGAAAAGTAACGAACCGTGTCCTATTATACCAAGAAGCAACCATCCATAATTTGAAGCATACGACTTTATCATTTGAGGCGTGTGGGTTAGATAATAAAGGTCTTCTACGTAATTTGATAAATTGTATGTTTTTTGTGAGTAAGGATCAAAAAGTTCACACTCGAAAGGGTACCTGGAACTTTTCATTGTTCCGTTTATGCATGAAAACTTCGTTAATACCCATGGAAGGCTATCCGAACACCGGACAAAATTCTTTGGTATGCTCCAATTCTTGCAAACGGCTGGGAACCGAAACTGATCCGCAAAATGCACTTTGTTGTGAATTGACACAAGAACGTCTTGCGGAAGATCGGCCCAAGGTCGCCTTTCTGCGATTTCGTGCTCTTGAATGAGAATAATAATATTCATGGCAATTTATACGATGATGTCTCCTCGGAAGATCGGCTCAAGGTTTGATATCTTGCTCTAGAGTGGGAATAATATTCATTGCAATTTCTTTTTTCTCAGCGTTAAGTTGCATGCTGCGCTCTCTTTTTTAGAAGTACAAATAAATAGATAGGTTGTTATTAGGTATTAGTTTCCATTTCAAATGAAACTTTTGGTCCATGAAAACTTATCTTAAGTTGTGCGAATAAATAGTTATTCCTTAGTGTTCGGACTGTTATTATTTTTCATAATTTTTTTGAGGAGATTATATGGGCGAGTTTGCACTTCCACTACAAGAAAATAGGGTTTTTCCCGACCGGAAAATCCCGACCGAATTTCGGTCGGGAGCATTTCCCGACCGATATTCGGTCGAAAAGTGCAAAAAGAAAAAATCCGACTGCAGTGCGGTTGAAAATACTTTTCTCGACCGAATATCGGTCGGGAAAAGTATTCCCGACAGCGTTGCGGTTGGGACTTCTGGGCGGGACAATTTCCCGCCCAGAGTGTCGCCCTAATCTCGGCCCAGCTGGGCCGAGGCATCCCTCCTCCTCTTCATTTCTCACACTCAAATTTCTCTCTCCCCCTACTTTTCTCGACCGCGCAGCCCCCTTTCCCTACCGGATTTCGGTCGGAAATCCGGATCCGGTAAGTTTTTTCGTCTCTTCTTGTTTTTTATGTTATATTTAATGTTTTAATATTTATTTTTTATGTTTAATTGTTAGATATTGTAGAAATTGTTAGGATTTAATTAGGAAATGCCTTTAGGAATTGTTAGGCTTTGGGAAATGTTAGAGTTTTATGCCTTTAGGAATTGTTAGGCTTTAGGAAATGTTATAGTTTTATGCCTTTAGTAATTATTTATGCATTTAGGAAAACTATATATGATTTTTATATGTGTTAATTTATTTATTATGACGTTAATTTTATGAAATGAGTTTAGATATCTTAGAAATGATAGTTTTTATAACATAGTTCATGACTTTAGGAAAACTATATAACTTAGCAATGATTAAATTTAGGTCATCTCTATAATTAGAAATATTCTAACTTAGATGCTTTTACTTAGTACGTAGCACTTTCATTGACGACATGTCGGGCGATCATTCACGCTTGTCTCGTGATAGCGGTCGTGGCCAGCCCTCGAAGAGAGGGCGTAGTGGTCCATCGAGTGCTCCACCGAGTGTCGTAGGGCCTAGTGATCCACCGAGATTAGTTCCTCGTCTACATATCATTCATTCTAGCACTGCACCATCCGCTGCTGTCAATGCCCCTGCTATCGATCCTGCCGAGTCCCCTTCTTCTTCACAGCCACCTAGGCGTACTATCGGAACGAGCGGCGGTACTCCACCAGATCGAGTAGTACCACATTGACTAGATGATGACCACGTAGCATCGACGCCACCGTCATCATCTGAATCGAGGCGTATGGCACCTAGGCCACGATCTACTGAGTCTACACCGGCGGGTCCCAGTACTTCTTCCCCTGCAGACGATGCCGGTGCAGGACCATCTACAGTGATGCAGCAGCGACCGGGCCGAGGCATATCGAGAGGCCAGCAGGTTCCGGCTGACCCTAGAGGTCGTACTAGGGTTGTTTTGGATGAGCGCGACGTATTTCAGGATGGGGGGAAGATATCGACGGCGATTACCTGGATCATTAGGGAGTTTATGAAGACGTGTGTTCCTTCATACACCGAGGTCGATCTAATAGTCCAGGGGCATATGTGTGCTAAGTTTAAGGCGAGATTTCAAAAGATTACTATATATATACATAGTAAGATTTTTATTTAACGAAACCTTAATTAAAAACCTTAATTAATTGCAGAACATATACTACATTAATCCGGATGACTTGCTTCGAGCACATACCTCATACGAGATTAAGGCTAAGAGGTGTTACAAGGAAGTAACGTACAATGTGAAGAAGAACTATTATGCGAGGAAGGATGATCCGAAGTGGGCGGGGCATGCGAAGAACAGTTGGATGAGTGACAAGTTAGAGAAAATGTTCGTGACGCATTGGGAGTCAGATAAGCATGCGAAGAAATTAGAGGCAGGACAGAAGAACGGGCGAGGAGGACAAGTCCCAGACCCTGATCGTCCTCCACGAGGGACTCATGCTAGTGGGTCCCGGAGCTACACGGAGATTCGACGTAGGATGGCATGTCTTATTAAATTGAGTTTCTATACGAATAACTTTTGTCTTAAATTTAAATAGCTTAAAAAACAAATGTATATCAATATGCATGCTGCTTCAAGACCTACAGGGGCCCCTGAGCCTCGGCACGATGAGGCATATCGTTATCAGCACACACATGTTCCCGCTGGTCTGCTAGTGGGAGCTCCACATCGCCACGTTTGGGTTCACCCCAAGTATAGGGCTATCTACGTAAGTATTTAACTTGTAAAGCATTCTTTGATTACTATATTAACATATGTCTTCCTTAATTATGTACTAACAATTCTGACTAAATGAATAGGAGGACTACATATGCCGTATAATCGAGAGGTACGAGGCGTATCGTTCTGCGTGGCCACCACTAGATCAGGAGTTGTGGAGTCTGGCGAGTGGAGGATTGAAGAAGGGGAAGGCTGCGGGTCTCCCTTCGGATGCACGTCACGATCGGTCTGGTTTCGCGGCGAAGAAGGTGCCAGACACGACACGGGCCTACACGAGGGCATTGGAGGTGGAGAACCGTCGTCTTAGGAGTGCTACTGATCGGAGGTTTGACGAACTTGTTGGTCACATCGAGCACTTGACCCAGCACATCACCGAAACTACATGTACTCCTCCTTCTCGACCCATGCCTACTGGACTCATGTCTGATACTCGTCGAGCCGACCAGGGTTCCCGATCGCCCCCCCCTCCTGATCCTTTTGCACATGGTGCTCCGGATGTTATGATGTGTGATCCTGAGTACGCGGATGACTACGAGGATGACACTCTCGATGGTGATGCAGCCGATCTTGGTGGTGATGAGGGGGCTGGATCCTCCACATATGATACATTTGGCTTTGCTGATGAGGACTATGAGGAGTAGTAGTATTATTTGTTCGTTTTATTTAAGTATTGAAAACTGTGTTAGTTGTTTGTATTTTTGTAATTCGTTTGATGCTTGGACCAGTTATGTAATGTTAAACTAATTTCGTATTAATTCAGTAATGACTCTATGTTTGTGTAATTTATTGTTTATTGGTAATTATGTAATGTTGTTATTAGTACAAGCACGAATACAAACTATAATATGAAATTAAACAACGTGAATCAATTTTTTTTATAAAATAGAAATCGACCACTAAACCATAATCGCACGCTATTCATACATACTATTGGATATTTGAGTACAAGCACGAATGCAAACTATAATATGAAATTAAACAACGTGAATCAAATTTATTTATAAAATAGAAATCGACTACTAAAGCATAATTGCACGCTATTCATACATACTATCCTCATAATCTGAGTCACTCATTATCTCTTCCTCTTCCTCTTCCTCATTGCCCTCCTCATCCTCGTTGCCCTCCTCTTCCTCGTTTCCCTCCGCTGCTGCCTCCTCGTTAACCACATCAAATCCCTCGTTGGCCAATTGGATATTCATATCGATTGAGGAAAGGTCCACGCATAACTTAAACCCTTCAGATGCATTCTCTTATAGGATTTGGTTCGGCATCCCCGCGTCGACATCGTTTGATCATGCAACTGATGACATATCGATTATGTGTCTGGCAGGAATAGTGGATACGGCCAACCATCCTCCCTGTCCCGGTCGCCCCGTCGTCTTCTTTGGATAGGGCACATAGTACACCTATTTTGCTTGGTTAGCAAATACAAGTTGGTGCCGAGGGTACACTTCGGGTGGATGTCAACCAACTTGTACGTTGAATGCTCCTGTGTACCTGCGTTTATATCATACCAAACACATTTGAACAAGACTATGTTCAGGGGTCTAATTCTGCTCCAATATTCCACATGTATAATGTCTTTCAACGTTCCATAGAAGTTGGTAGCATCGAATCCTCTCATGTCTCCCTTCACATAAACACCGCTACAATCACTCTTCTTCGGGCCCAAAATCATATCGGTGTGAAATCTGAACCCATTCACAATGTATCCCTCGTAGGTTGCCACTGAATTAGCCGGACTTGTGATTAGAGGATCTATTCGTACGTCGGTCTCATATTTCCCACTTGAATATGTCTGCTTGAACCATGCTACGTACTCTTGGTTGTTCATGTAACACATACTAAGAGGTTGCCGAAACATTAATTCTAGGAAGGGAAAAATTCAGGAAACTATCCAACGTTTGCCCGCTTTTGCACTTTCCTATCCAACGTTTTATTTTTTACACTTTGCTATCCAACGTTTCATTCTGGTAACACTTTACAGTCCAACCTTTGTTTCTGGCCTATTTCAGCCCAAAAACGTCAATTTTTGACAAAATGACGCATCGCTGACGTCATTAGGAGGGGTATTTTCGGTACTTTACTATTTTCAACGGCTAAGTCATTCAAAAACATTTTAAAACCAACTTTAACCAAATTTCGGCCCCAAATCGATTTTTCCGACGAACCCTAAAATTCCAAACCGAAAATTACCAACAAATTCACCAAATTAATGCCACAATCATAATCGAGTAATGTCAGAGACTACTGTTACGGAGGATTTTCATTGCAAGTGCAGGTTTCCAGCGGTTAACCAACTCTCCTTAACCGATAAAAATTCGGGTCGTCAATTTACGAAATGCTACAAGGGATCCAAAGGATGTGGGTTATGGTTCTGGGTTGACGAACCACTTTGTCATCGTGCAAGAGAGGTTATACCGATGTTGAGGAGAAGAATCGAAAAGGCCGAAGCCAAACTGAAGGAATTCGAAAAGGGAAACATTGAACCTAACATGCAGCAGAAGAACATTGAGAGCCATTTGTTATCTGATTTCGAGATTATAGTCTGCTGAAACTGAGAGTGTGTGTTGACGTTATTAATTAGGCATTTGTTATATGATTTCGAGATTTGTAACGTTATGCATCTGTTGACTAAAAACTCAATTAAACTGAAACATAAGAAAATAACATAAATTGTTAACAAATCCCCAAAAAAACAAAATAAATCCTTGGCAAAAAAGGGTAGAAGGGGGGGAGGGGGGGGGGGGTCAACAGTGATTACACAATAAACTATACGGGAATCATGCCATATTCTACTTCAAATCTGGTCACGATCCTAATGGGTGGGATGGGAAGCTTCTTGATGCAGAAGCAATAGTCCATTATGTTGTAGTTCACCAACCCCTCTGCTGCAAATCTCTTCTCCATATTCGAAGGCTGCATAAGGGCTGCAACAAATATTAAAAAACGTGAAATATCATAATATACGAAGTTGAGGAGAAGATCTTACATTTTTTAAGAGACGTTCATAGACAGAGTTTGTCTTCACATCCCCTGTCCTCCGGTTGTAGGTGACCCCTGGTTTCCCATAGAACTCGGTGAAGAGTTCAAACTGCGTCTGCATTATCCGCAGACGGTCCAAAATCTCCACCGGTTTAACTACAACTCCCCTCCTCCCCGTGAAAACATCAGCAAGTTCCTCGTAAACTTGCTGCATCATAGCCTCGGTATAGGTAATTTCAAACTGGACGCGGCGACTAAGTTCTTCCATAAGAACTAATTCTTCGACGATGAAAAAGTCATCAAATTTGAGGAATATGTTGGGGAGGTATTCGGTTACCTCGTTGTAGGAGTTCTTTAGGCTTGACTGATAAAAGTTCTCCATGGAGATTTTTTTGTGAAAGAAGAGAGATGTGAAGAGTTTTTTTTGACAGAAGAGAGAACTGAAGAGTTTTTTTTGCCAGATGAGAGGAGGGAACAATTTTTGTTTGAGGGTTTGATTGCATGTGTCTTTTGGAGTTGATGAGTGTTATTTAAATACTAGGGTAATCGTCTGCTGAATTAATGCATCTCACCGGTTCAGTATTGATCCTACGGTTACGATTTTGGAGATGTCTAATCAGGTTTTAAGTTTATGATCTTCTCGAGACAATTGGTAGTTGAGCAATCACATAAATACTAATTAAGGAAATTGAGGCTTTTCAAAGTTGGCTGACATATATATTCAGTTGTTGGTTTACGTGATCTGCTGCGTTGATATGGGATTTGGATAAAAAAAAATGAAACAAATAATTAATGGTAGAGTTCAGAATTGATGATGGAATAATTAATGATCTGCTGCGTTGATATCGACTTCTTATAAAAAAAAAAGGAAACAAATATAATGGTGTGATCTAGAGCTGCCAAATATGGGATAATTGGCAGCTGCGTTTATATCGGATTCTTATCAAAAAAAAGGAAAAAAATATAATGTTGTGATTCAGAATTGATGATGGAATAATTCACAAAGTTTATATCGTCGCGTGTTAGTTATTTAAAAGTTTGGATATGAAAGTGTAAGTTTTTCAAACGTTGGACCGTAAACTGTAATAGCGGGCAAACGTTGGACCGTAAACTGTAAAATGTCAGCAAAGTATATATAGTCGAGTGTAATTATATATATTGTTTGGATAGTATTTTGTATAACATATTCCATTAAATATCCATTCAATACCATGAACAACAACAGGAAGTGGAATCAATATTCAATACCATGACATTACCAACCACTATTCAAAAGAGCACGCAATAATGTACATTATACATAACCATTAGTTAGTACCATCTTCGGCAGTACTAATAGACATCATATTTCTGGTTCTTTTTGGAACTCCAATTTTTTTACTTGCAGTAGGAGGTTTGAAAATTTTTCTGCCTGGAGGAGTGAGAGTCAAATTACTGCTGGATGTTAGTACCTCTGAGAACACAAGCTGCTTCTTTGACTTACTTGGCGGTTTTTCAGTTGATAAACTAGTAAATCTTTCAGGTGTTTGGCTTCTAGTGAGTGGCCTATCAATTGTCCCAGTCACAGAAATTGGTGCAGCAGCTATTGGTGCTGGATTACTCCTTGTAGGCCGCCTTACTTGAGGTCTAACTTCACAAGTAGGTGCTGCATTCTGAGATTGTCTTGTAGATGGCCTTGGGGGCAAATCAGTTGCTTCACGCTTCTTTTTTTGAGGAGCCACTTTAGTCTGTACTTGTTTTTTCCTTTTATTTGCTCTTTCAGAGGGCTCACATTGTCCCAGATCATCAGCAGCACCAGTATTAACAACAGACTCCTGTGTTGCAGCAACCTACCAACAGAAAGTACTAGTTAAATTTAGCAACTTTAAGTAGATAGTAATAGGAAATAAGACTGGTAATCACCTCGCATTGTGCACTAACACCTGTCTCTGAAGGAACATTTGAAGGACCTTCAGCAGATGTATTAGGACCAGCAGATCCTTTTGTTACTTTTTTTGGCTCTTCCCTTCTCACTCCATTTCTTAATTCTTCCCCTACCATTCACCCTTGGCTAGGGAACCCATGTACTTCCAAGAGGGTTATTCTTCCTTGCCGGACAACTCCTAGCATTATGACCTTCTGCTTTGCAATAACCACAATGCATCTTAAGTCCATCCCTTCCTAGATGGCCACTTCATTCCTCAACTGAATCTCTCTCAGTTCTTCAGGAGTTATTTTCTACGGTACTTTTTTGGCCTACCAGGCATAGTTTGGACAGGAGGAGGTTCTATTATGTTCCTATGTGTTTGAGGCATAGGCCAGGCACTCTTTCCTTACATGGGAGACATGTAGTTACTGTAAGTCCTTAGATAGGTCTCCTTTGAGTAATAAGCATGAATGTGCTCTTCTGGCTTCCAACTCATGTGTCTCATTGCAGCACAGGCACGAACATAAGGGATACCTGTCAAATCCCACTTCATACATGTACATGTTTTATTCTCCAAGTGCACAGCAAAGGTATCACTGTAAGGTGCCTCAACCTCAAACTCGAAATTTCCATTCCAGTGCGCCATGTAACCTCCAGACTTTACTCTAATATTATCAAGAATATCCCAAACCTTAGGAGTAATATCCTTGTTGCTCTTGTTTATCGCAATCTTCTTGATACATGTCCTCTTCATAAGGATTCTTCTAATAGATTCTAACATGTCAATGATTGGCATACCCCTGGCTTTAGCAATTGACACATTGAAGCTCTCAGACATGTTATTCAACAAAAGATCACTTTTGCAATGTGTTCTAAAGAATGCTCTAGACCACTGAGTTGGAGGCTTGCTTGCTAACCAATCGTATGCTTTCACATTCCTCTTTTGCAGTGCAACCATGATCTTGTTGAAATCACATACTCTAGCAGCTTTTGCAGCATCCCAAAGTATATTCTTCATTGCAAGACCTGGATGATCCTTTTTCAAATTTGCCCACAAGTGCAAAACACAGAACCTATGCTCACAGTTAGGCAACAGCTCATAAACAGCATCAACCAAGCCTTTCTGTTTGTCACTCATAACAGTCCAACGAAAACTGTTAGTGATATTCAGATCATCCACAAGAATACTCAGAAACCAATACCATGATTTTTTCCTCTCCTTCTCAACCAGTGCATATGCAATGGGATATGTGCAGTTTTTAGCATCAACACCAACATCAGTCAATAGTATACCTCCATTTTTTGTCTTGGGGTGTGTCCCATCCAAGCATATAATGGGCCTGCATCCACTAAGAAAGCCCTTCTTCAAAGCATCCCAGCATATGTATGTTCTTTTGAACTTACACACCTCACCCATCACTTTACACTCCAACTTAACAGTAGTCCCTGGATAAGTCCTCATGGTCTCTTCACCATAACTCCATAGCAAGGAATATTGGTTTGCTTCAGTTCCATGAACATCAGCAAATACCATCTTCTTAGTTTTGTACATTTGAGATATGTTGAAGTCTATACCACAGTCCATTTTAGCAATAGTTAGCATGAAGCTAGCAGGCCAATTTGGATCACTACTTATCTTTGCATGATATTTCTTTCTCTAATATCTGGTAGTTGCTTGTCCTGTCTGGCACATTCATGTGGTTCCTTCAGAATCTTAATCCTCATTGTGTCTTCCTTGTTTGGTCTTGAAGCATATAGCTCCCATTTACAATTGGGCTGTGCACACTTTGCTTGGATCTTCAACTGACTATTGATTGGAAACTTAACGGACCTCCCCTGTTCGATTGAGAAATGAACTATAGCTTCCCTCAACAGTTCAGTAGTTGCAAACTGCATCCCTAGCTCAAATGTGACACAATGCATGTCAAGTAATGGATTGAGAATTGGATGACCTTGGTGTGTTGGTCTTTGTGGTATTGGCTTTTGTGGTTTCCTCCCTGACACTTTTTCCTTTCCTTTCCCAACTTGCACAGGAGCTTGTCTGCTAGAGCTTCCAACTCCATCATCATCATTTGGAACAAATTCAGGTGGTGCAATAGCTTCTTCCTCCTCATACCCCACTGCTTGACTAGCACTCTTAATATATTCATCATCAGCTGCATCATTGTCACTGTCATTCAGATCTTCTGAAAATTCAGAGTCATCACCGCATGAGACTTCACCATCACTATCATCACTGTCCACTATATCAACTATATATTCCAACAGTGGACTTGTATTGTCTCTTAAGCATTGGGGTATATATGTCTCTGGCTTCTTGATTCAGTTGGGGGGGCACTTGAAGAGTTTGGTATATCACTTGCTTTTGCTTTTCTGGTGGCCATATCTCTTAACAGAATTGCTACATCTTCTACATCATGTCGTTCATCAACATCATCATCATCATCATCATCATCATCATCACTCTCTACAAGACCTTCTACAAACTTCTCCTCTTCACCAACATTGGCACCTCTATTGTTATCACCAATGTAATCCAACCCTTCACTCATTGGAGGAAGATTAGGCAATTCACTATGTGATTGAGTATCATTTACCTCATCTATGAGAACATATACATCTACTGATTTCCTTGTAGATGCAAAGAGTGCCATATCCAGTGCCTCCTTATCATTACTTACTTCAATATACTTGTCTGGAGCAGAATCTTGAATGTAACATATTCTCACCACACAACCCTCCGTTTTAACACCCACTTCTTTCACCATATCCAGTAGCTCTAGCCTGGACATTTCATCCTCAGTGCACCAGTCTATATAGCTCACTTGTCCCTCTAGATAAACCCATTTCCCCAAATTCATTAATTTTCCAGAATGATGCAATATTATGGTGAATGGGTCATCTCTAGCTCCAGCTAAATATAGACAAAAATTATTTCGTGTTATATTAACATACATAAACACACTTAAACTAACTAATCACACAAACACACAAGTCGCGGTCAGAGTGACATCTAAAAAGGAAAAAAGAACATGATGAAAAGGAGGACCACACTTAAACTATTCCCTCACAAACAGCCAAAAGGAGGACCACACGACGAAAAATAACTCCAAACAAAGAAATAAATAAATTTTTGGATTTGAGGATTCTTACCATAATCGGGTGTAAATTGACCTTCAGGAATAACGTCAACGGGGGTTCTAACTCTCCACACCATTGTTAGATTGTGTCGATCGAGTGGATAAAACAAGAAATTGAGCTTCGATTTTGTGGATTTGCTTTCGAAATTGGAAATTAGGGTTTTTGGAAATTGGCGGGTTTTTAAGAAAATGGCGCGTTAATCGGGTTATAAACGTTATTGGTTAATTTATTTAATTTTTAAGTTAATAACTAGTAAAGTGCCGAAAATACCCCTCTTAATGACGTCAGCGATGCGTCATTTCGTCAAAAGTGACGTTTTTGGGCTGAAATAGGCCGAAAACGAAGGTTGGACCGTAAAGTGTTATCGGAATGAAACGTTGGATAGCAAAGTGTAAAAAATGAAACGTTAGATAGGAAAGTGCAAAATCGGGCAAACGTTGGATAGTTTCCTGCATTTTTCCCTTCTAGGAATTCCACGCTCCATTCTTTGTCCCTAGAGAGGCTATATCGGCCAACATTAAGAGTACTACTATCTGCATCATATTTAGATATGCACACCACCACAAACTCGCACTAAGGAGACGTGGGGTCCATAGTGAATGTAGCTACCATTTATACAAATTTATCACAGAAAATACATTTTTAGATCTGGTCTATGATAATTCTCCCAGGACAAATGTAATCAGAAGAAAGATGCAACAAAACATTATCAAAATAAGAAAACAACATTTCACTTCATACATTATTGTTATTGCAATGCATTTGTTCAGTAAGAATAAAAAAGACTAATTTTTAACAGGACAAATTAATATTTCTGCCCTGTAAGTTTACCCTTTTGATGAATCTGTCCAATAACTACCGAATTTTTAAAAATAACCTACGAATTGGCATTTTCTCATTTTTTATGCCCCGTGCCTGCCACATGTGAAAAATCGATGACGTGTCGGCCGACTTGGAAGGAAAGACACACGCCATGGCTGCCACGTGGAATATATTTAAAACAAAAATATATTTATATCCTTTATATATATAAATATATAATAAAAATATATCTTTATGTATTAAAAATCCAGAATATATATAAATATATATAAAAAAATATCTTTATGTATTAAAATATATCTATATCTAGAATATATATAAATATATAAAAAAGGGAAAATCATAAATATAATTTTTTATTATTGAAAATTTTAAAAAGTAATAAAAAACAACAAAAAATAGACCCCACCCCCCCCCCCCCCCCCCCCCTGCGGCCACAAGCTTTTTATATATATGTTTATTATTATTATTATTATTATTATTATTGTTATTTTTATTATATATATATATTGGGGTGCAAAGTGCAATTTATTTTGGGATGCAAACACAATATTTAAAATTACAAGGATTTTTGTAAAAAACGTGTTTTGGCTGAAAAATATGACGTGGCATTGACAACTTGTTGACTGTATCGCTACGTAGGCAATTTTGGCCCGAATAAGGGTCGAGGGCATTTTTGAAAGTTTTTTTTAAACATCTGGGGCATTTTGGCAAGGCCCGAAAAAAACGGCCATTTTAATTTTTTAAAAAAAGTTAGCGGGCATTTTTAATATATCGTCCTAATAAAATATTGTGTTAGCACTAAAATCACAAGACTAAAACCTGAAATAAAAAGTTTGGTGTCACAGTTTGTTTATATATATATATATATATATATATATATATATATATACTAGCAAAAAAGCGCACGCGGAGACCGCATGCAAATTTCTTTTTAAGTGTAAACAATATTTTAGTTTTAACGCGTTTATTACAATAATTTATGTGATAATAATTAAAATTGTATCTAAATACACTTGATCTAAAAAACGACAGAAAAATTAAAAAAAAACAAAAAAACAAAATGTCGCAGATTAGTTCAGTAAATTAAAAAAAAAAAGTCCTTCAATTAATTGGAAGAAAAAATATTTAAGAGATGAACTGGAGGCACTAATTTGACGTATTGATATTCTCTCCTTTTAAATTATTGTTATATTGACTAAATTGAAATTCTCTTCTTTAATGTACAATATATCTAAGAAAATTTCAACTTCTACATAGGAAAAATATAAAAATTTAAACTAAGAACAATTTACTCCTTAGTTGATGATTCTAATTTCAAGTATTTCATGACTGGTGCAATCTTATCTCTTCCAAAATTAAAGGGAAAACCTCTTAATAAGAAGATAAAAAAACATTATAAGTGTACGCTTATTTCAAAATCTAACAAACACAAACATGATTCTAAAATATATTATGTTTATCTACTAACATGATTAAGATAGGTTCACCAAAAAAAACATGATTAAGATAGGATATACCTATATCATCCAAACCTGCGATATATTTTACATAATTAATGAATGTAACATATCTTTTTAGTTAATCTCCAGCAAAAAAACTAAGAAACAACAAATAACGTACCTTGAAATTATGTACCTTCATAAAGAAGGTACCTTTTAAGTTAATCTCCATTCAGAAAGAAACACCTACAATGCAATTCAAAATATGAGTGTTAGTAATCCAAGAAAAAGCGCACGCGGAGACCGCGTGCAAAATTCTCTTTGATATGAGGAGTAGTTTAATTTTATGCGTTCTTCTTATTGTGAATTCGTGAAAATAAATTAAATAGTATTTGGTGTAATTATAAGTTGTTTAAGAACTGAATAAATCATCTAAAGAAAATGCCATAAGAATATAGTATGTCAAAGAGAGTTGTGAAATTTAGCGTCTCACCTTCTCTGGAGTATAAGAAGACATTGGGTTGGAAAAAAAAAAGTGAAATTTAGCATCCAACAACAAATGCACTAAGCAAGAAACCCAAAAAACAAAAAATTTGTTACAAAGTAACATAAAAGCGAACTATTTAAATATCACAATTACCTTTCTCGATCTCGGAAAATCCTGGGACAGCCAAATGCACACCAATGACAATCAGTTGTAACAAAAGTAAGAAAGAGGGTTAGAGGAAAAGAGCTCGGCAACATTTTGTAAAATATGATAACACAAAAATGAGGGAACAAAAAAATGAGATTTCTTAACATGAGACATTTAAAAAAGAGGCACAAAGTTAAATGAAAATTACCGTGTGAAGGTTGCTCAAATTGTGGTCTATTGCAGTTAGTTTTTTGAATTTAGTTAGTGGGAGTTATAATTTTTGAAATCCAATTTTGGGCGAACAAAAAAAAGAAGAAAATTAGAAATTATGATTTTTGTAGATAAGCATTCAAAATTAATGTAAATTTATTTAAGTAACTTATACCATGTGGGAGAAAATTTATTCTTTTATATTAGTACTAGCAATTGAGTGCACGCGGACCGCGTGCAACGTTATTTTTGACATAAAAAGTAGCATTATCAAGTTAACATGTTGTTTAAACATTATCAATATTATACGGCCAATAAAAATTAAAGTACATATGCCTCAAATATTAAGTGTATCTTTAGAGTGTCGATTATGGTGTGGTGTTGTGTCAACATTTAGATTTACCAATATGTAAGTTAATATTTGAAATGATATATTGCTAAGTCAAATTTATCAAAACTTATAATCAGTTTCACTCGATCAATAGAAGGTCAAAACTGTTTTTAAGTTTTGTTTTTAATATAATAAGTAGTATTCTTAATACTTAATTTAGAAAAAGTTAGATGTTCTAAATCTTATTTTTTTTGTTAACTGCAAAAGAAAATTGATAAAATTATAAAGCTTGATGTTGACCTTCATTGGTAATTATAGATGCTATTTATTTACTCTGAATTAATCCTTTACTGTGTGTCAAATCAGTATATAAAGTGTGGCCAGGCCAAAGTTTATAAGAAATATTAAAACATTAAAAAGTCAATTTCGAATGGCAAGTCAATTATTCGATAGCAATATAATTCCAAAAAAATATCATTCCGAATGAGCAAGCATGGTGATTTAATTTTTGAAATGAATTAATACGTAGAGTACCATCCCCATATAACATATTATTTATAGTCTTCAAAATTCAAAAGACAAAATGTGCAAAAGAACTTCGGGTACTACGGAGACTCTATCATCAAAATTCATGTTGCAATGAATGAATAAAGGCTCCTCTAATGTTATCTGTAAGAAAAAAGACGTAATTGATGAGCAAATTTGATCATCGATTGTTAGCTGAGTTTGAAAATGTAACTTCTCGTGCGTTTAGAGTAATGAAACGAATCTGAAACATATATTTTCCTGAAGTTATATACAAAAATAAAGTAAAGAATATAATTAGAATATATTTGGTATAGATTCCAAAAAAGATAACTCATTAATTTGTAATAAATCATTGTATTTTTTTCTACAGTTTTTATTTTTATACTTCACATGTATAAGAGAAACATTTCATCACTATACGTACTAAGGAAGATATAATTGAGAAGATAAGTTTACATACTTTGCAATAATGAATTTACCAAAAAAGATAGAAGAAATGAAGCAAACCAATGAACAATAAAAACTTATTACTTTTTTTTGATGAATTAATAAACGCTTATTACTTTAAAAATAAACAGTATGGTTGTGTAACTTTTATTTCAGATGTCCCCGTCGACCCCTACCTAATTCCAAAACATACCTATGTATCTTCCACGTAATGGTACCATCATCAGAAAAACCTTAAGAACATAATACCTTCAAACACTTCATTGGTTATATTCTGCATATAAGAAAATAAAAGCATAGTATAAAATATCTAGAATAAAACCGAGAATATAAAAGCAAAATGATGGTTTTTGGAGAGAGAGTGGGAGAGAAAAATTACTAAAGACATTTAAATTTTTGATTTGGAGTGCTTGATGAAGAAGCCTTCTGATTATATGGATAAGAGCAGTTGGCGAAATAGAAAAAAATTCATCATAAGAAAGTATATATCCTATCTTGTAATTAACCTGCAACTCATGCTAAGAAATCTATTATACGTAGGACTTGAGTAGTGTTGACAAAATCATTCTTGATTCCTAAAACAAAGCAAAAAAGTGTTAGAAACAATTAGTTTCCCATGAATTAACAGAAACAACTTACATTATAAGAATTCTGGAAAATAATAAACTTATAATATTTATTCTTGACTACTGACAAGCAACTTTTCTCTCCATTGCCTTCGTCCCCAACAAATATTTTTTCTTTTCCCATAGAAATGTGAATATTGCATTGCCAGTGCTGCCTCAAAAGTTGTTGCATTGCCCTTGCCCTCGCCTTTATTCCTGATAATATATAAGGTAAAATATAAAATAATGTGAATAGAAAACGAAAACAACATTTTTCTATACAAATTTAATGAGATTAATTGAAAACATGAACTTGCATAATCATATTTCCTTCGTCAAGTTGATTCACATAAAAGACGGAGGAAGAACAAAAAGTGTATTTAAGATTTAGTTGTTTGATGTTTAATATCTCGTTAGAAGTAACTTCATGAGAGTAATTAATTAGCACATATAAGATTATCCCACTTCTTTTGGAGAACTGTTACGAACCCAAAAACCTAATCATAAGTAGTGGGTAGTTGTTAACAATTGGAATTTGAAAATTTCAGATAATTAGTTTTTGAAATGAAATGAT
The DNA here is from genome assembly GCA_948329865.1 of Linaria vulgaris. Taxonomy (NCBI): domain Eukaryota; kingdom Viridiplantae; phylum Streptophyta; class Magnoliopsida; order Lamiales; family Plantaginaceae; genus Linaria; species Linaria vulgaris. The sequence goes on along the minus strand of OX415249.1, from coordinate 3,015,200 downwards.
ACGTGGGAATTTATGTTTCACCGAATTAAGGGGAAGAAAAAAAGGGGAGTAGAGAGAACATGGGTCTATGTATTACCATATTAGCCTTTTGTTTGTTTTAAATTTGGGAATAAAAGAGGGTAAATTTGTAAAACACTTTATTGGACTCCCAACTACCCCAGGTGATTGCTTTGCTTATATTATTAATAGATTTAATAATTGTTTTTTTTATTTACCGTGATTTATGGGGATTATGGGAAAGTTGAGAAATTTGGGAAAAGAGAGATTTCGGGTTTCCTTATTTCATGCAACAGAGAAATTTAGGAAACAGATTAGAAGTTATCAATTTGAATTTGAATTTGAATTTTTTTCTTCGGAAGTACAATTACAGGAGACTAAATTTGGCAAACTACCTAAAAGTGGGTAGTTTTGGTCTTTTTCTATTATTTTTTTTTTAAATTGTGAGTGGAGAATTTTGGTCTCCCGGTCTAACAACTACCAAGGACCGCTTTGCTTATATTATTAATATATATATATATATATATATATATATATACATACTATTATATAAAGGAAGCCATGTTGAGACCAAATTTTTGATTTTCTTTTTTACCCCTTTACACACTATAAAAGTTTATTATTAGTCGGGATATAACTATAATTTACTTTACCTTAATTATTATAATTTTTTTTATTAAAGAAAACAATTATTAAATAATCACTTACATAAAAGAGAAGGTTAGGCTATGTAGATTTTCTATCCATATTTAAATTAAAATTTTTACCATATTTACTTAAAAATAAAAAAAGTGATTAATTGCGCGGGGACCGCGTGCCAACGTTTCTAGTATATATATATATACACACACACTAGCATAAAAGCACACGCGGGACCGCGTGTAAAATTTAATTCAATATTAAAAAAAATTAGATTTAACTCGTATTTTATCGTAATTTGTGTGGCAACAAATAAATTGTATGTAATAGACGTGACTATAAGTGACTATAAGGCAACGATGAATTTGAGACAACTTCCTTACCACACAACACTGTAAAATAGTATTTTTTTAGTAGATTTCCTTGCACATAAAAATATCGACCATAATTGTTCAACCCCCAGTTTACTATAAACAATCATAATATATGAAACAATCGATAAATCATTATCAAACATGATACAACATCAAAAAAGAAACGAAAGCTGGAAAAAAATGTGTAATAGTGCTCTCGCAAATACTAATGGCGATGCATAAGAAAAGAAATAGTAAATCAATGACCATAACCTGATTTATTTCTGTAAGACAAAATCTTGTTAGTATGATGTAAGTGTCACACACCTGCATATTAGAAATTAATTAGCAAATTTAAGAGTTATTGGACAAACTAAATGAATGGGAAAAAGCACCATTTGATTTGTAGAAGAATCAAAATCAAGAAAAAAGATAAGCGAGAGAGAGGGATATGGAGAGATTATGCTCATATTTACAAACAGATAAAAGGGGAAACTAATTCTGCCCTTTTTATTTTTTTTCTCCTTCTAAACCCATGATTACTAATGGAATTGTGGCTTAGTGGGTAGTTACAAAAATTTGAATTCTAAATTGGGAAACTGATCAAACTGTTTTTTTTTTTTTTTTTTGTAATAATTGTCAGATATGGTTTTAAAAATCGTAGGATATACCACATAACTCAAATTTCAAATTACTTTTTATCTTTTTTCTTCTTCTTTTTATCCACCTATACACGGTGGTTATCCTATATTTAAATTTTAAGTTTATCCATTTTTTATTTATTATTTGTGTTTACGGGGAGTTGAGGAAATTAATAATAATAAAATATTAATAGTAATCCTTTTTTAAACTGTTTTTTTTGGTCTGATGGTGTCACAAAATATTTTGACTTATATTAATAGATAGACATTATTACCCTTTTTATATTTTTTTGTTAAAGGAAATAAATGAGGGTAAATTTGGAAAACACTTTATTGGTCTCCCAACTACCCCAGTTGATTGCTTTTCTTATACTAGCAACTTTGACACACGCGGAGACCGCGCGTAAATTATTTGAACTTTTAACGAAATTTGAATCGTTACACGTGATTATTATATTGTATATACTTTAGTCTTTTCGTTAATTCATATACGTGAATTAATACAAAATGGGTGAGAGTTATTTATCAAACGCAGAATTTGTTTATTCATACTATCACTTTTAAAAAATATGTACTTCAATTAATTTCAAATATAAGAAACGTAATGGTGTCCCAATAAGTTTCACCCTATAATATCTTGCCATACAATAAATGGGTGCAAGCAAACGTATGTAGTATGTACAATATTATTTTTCCAAGTGAATGTATGCAGGTCGCATTATGTACCTTATTTCACCCGCAGCCATCGCCCATAGCATGAAAACTAATTGTTAATCTGGATATTTGCATGTGGTAGACTGGTGGTCTAAAAAATTATTTATATTCATTCTCATGTCAATAAACTTTCCATGTAAGAGCAAAGAATTACCCATAATATGATTTTGAACAGTAAAAACATGCATTCTATCATGTTTTTCTCAATGACCTCAAAAATGAAACAAATTATTAAGACGCATGCAATTGCAAAGGAAATTAAAAGAAATGAATTAAACCTTCATATATGTTCATAAAGAATAAAATGTTACACAGGATGATTAAATTTTGCCAAATGAAAGATGAAAAGGGCATACAGTGACCATATTGCAAACTCTTACTCCACTAAATTTTGCCATCTTAATCTTTAAAGTGTTTGCTTTTGAATTTCCGAGTGTTTGCTTTTGAATTTAATAAGGCCCTGCAATCTGCATATTAGGAAAACACATATAGTGGGATTTAAGCTTTAAATTAATGTATATGATACATTACCTTGCAGCCATCAACACTACATAGGACTTTTCTAAATCTATACTTTTAACTAAGAGAAGAACTCCTATAGACACAAACGGGTGGTTATGATACCAACTTTTGGATTCCCTAAAATACCCCCCTTTTTTTTTTCAACAAATCAATAATAAGGACTTATCTGTAATTTAAATATGACTAACCATCCACTCCTCAAATTCCTCCACAAATTTAGCACATTTCAAATCTCCGCAATGTTTTTTTTTTTTCATGTGAAAACGGTTTAATCTCCTAATTATTTGAATTATCAAATGTCTTTTGTTCCAAATTATGTTTTTTTTTATCAACATCTATTTCTATTTAATCGTACTATTTAAACCTTTTTCTTAACTTCCGAATTTTAAAGAGTGAATCCTCCACAATCTTAGGAATTTTTTAATATAATTATCTTAATTAAATAAAAGAAAAGAGAGCCAAATTCGGTTATTTCAAACTGAGTTTCTATCCGAAATTATAAGAAAAAGAGGATATACGTTGTTTCAAAAATTCAAACCCAATTTCTATCCACTTCACCACTTCCCTCATTTTCTCAACTTATACTCGGATATAATTTGAAATTCGAAATTTAACCACCCACAAAGTATTCCACCACTTAGAAAGCACCTGCACTATTTTATTTCTCATTTACTTTTTTTGTCGTTCTTGGTCTCTTTGTTATTCTTTATTATTTTTGCTTGCATGTGAATTGACGCCTCAACCTTGAAAGGTATTTTGTATTTTGCATGTATTTTCTATTACTTTTATATTTTTGTTTCGTGTATATATTCGTGTAATGCATATGTTATATAATTATTTTTGATTACTTATTTTACTGTTTTGATATGATCTTATTATGCAATAAAGAATGCGCTTTAATTTGTAAATAGAATCTACTTAATTACCCTTGATTCTCTCCATTATTTAGGCAATTGTCAAATTGTTTACTCCATAATCCCTATAAACCGTAAGTTTTGGTTTTTGATAAGTGTAACTATTTTTTTCTACATTTATTTCTAAAAATATATCAATCTCATCTTAATGAATAAGTTATTTCTTTCGTTAATTCTTATTACTAACTGTTTTTCTCTTATTTCCCCAGGCGTGAATTGTGATACAAAGATAATGACTAGATATCCACAGTTATATCCTAATTAGTGAGTTCTCTCTTTTGTTATTTTATATTGTGTTTGTTTTAATTTTTATTTTATACTGTGTTAAATATCTACTATGGCAAGTTTTGTATTGTTTTCGAACTTTCTTCAGCAAACGATTGTTTTTCATCATTGCAGGAAGTGGCTGAAAAATATTAACTTTTAAACTCTACAGATTTGTTTAGGTATACTTTGTTTTTTACACTTTTTATAATCCATTGTTTACGTCATCTTATCAGTTTGTGAACTGCTTTAACTCTAAAAATAACCTTGAAAAATATGTTATTGTGAATGCGAAACTTGGTGTTATTATTATACAGTAATCTCTTCTGCGACCGTAATTGAATTGCTTCAATTTTGGAATGAGATTTGTTGGGAATGTCAATCTATTTTGCATTCATTACAAAGGGTTGGATATTTTTTAAATCGTAGCAGGTATAACAAAATATTTACTTATACTGTAGCATCCCGTTGTTCTTTGAAACTCCATGTTGTAACGATTGCATGGTAAGATCTCCTTCTAAACTTGAGTGTTTAATTTGACGATATATATATATATATATATATATATATATATATGTATTTATTTTCTGTTTTCAGGCCTGTCATTAAATAATTAAAAGAAAAAACGCTATGCAAACGATCAAGAAGATTATGTGCAAACTCAAGAATGAACATGTCAAGGGCATTGACTGCCTATGACCATGAGAGGAAAGGGTTCATGTATTTTCAATCTTTCTTTCTTTGCAAGTGTTGCATTTACATGCAATAGCAAATAACCATTTTATTACGTTGTGTAGTGTTTCATTTACTATGTAATTTTTCTGATCTACTAAAATAAAAAAATAAATATGAGTTACTATAGTCCAATAACTCATGTCAATATTTTAGGTAGCTAAACAATTTATAGGCATGTATTCGATATAATTTTATTTGTTGTCACATAAATTATATAAACATACGCGTTAAAACTAAAATATTCTTTACACTAAATAAAGATTTACACACGGTTCCGCGTGTGTCAAAGTTGCTAGTTAAAACAAAAATTTACAGAATTTGGTAAGGAATTGAAACTACCTGTAAATACAAACAAAAGTAAATGACGGAGAACAAATAAAGATGGATGAGAAAATATATCTGTTACCTAATTTTATCTCTCCCTATATAATAGGAATTTGAATTTGAAAAAAAAAAAAAAACTGATCAACGTAGTTAGAGTGGCAGTTGAGAAGAGCAAAAATTAATGACCTTTATGCCTTTTTTTATGTTTTGTTAATGAATAAGATAGGGGTATTTTAGGCAATTCAAAAATTGGTATCCTAACCACCTCTTTGTGAGTGTAGGAGCTCTTCTCTTAGTTAATAGTATAGATTATTAATAGATATAATAGTATAGATAACTAGTCTCTATTAGAAAGTGAAGATCACTTGCGTGATTAAAAAAGCGGGTGATCCTATATTATTCTCAATTTGCCAATCCATCTTGTATGTATGTATGTATGTATGTATCATATGTCAATATATTACGGATTCCAAAATTCATTGCCTACGCCTTTGGACAAAAGTGTATCAAAACTAGAAGAAGAAAACCAATTATTAATGAAAACCGATCGCAAGAGTAAAACAAAAATTATTTCATCAAATTCTGGTTGTGTATGTATTTGTACTAATGGTTGGGCACTGAAATTCCTAAGTAAGGTCAGCGAATCACTAGCTCGTTAACGTATCGCAGGTAAAATTAATATATAGAAAGTCCTTTAGTTGTTCAAATTTATGGAATGTAGGGGTGGGTAAACTGCAATTCGGTTAGGGTACCCGTATTTTCGGGTAGGGTACTCGTATTTTCGGGTAGGGTAAAACCCCTACCCGATACCCTATTGTATTTGGGGGTACCCGGATGGAATCGGGTACCCCAATTTTTCGGGTATCCCAAACTTCGGGTTTGGGGTACCCGAATGGTTTCCAGTGGCCTCGGTTGAGAGGGAGAGGAAGTTGAGTACCGTCGGACTCGGTTGAGAGGGAGAGGGAGAGAGAGGAAGCTTTCGGGCGCGGCGCGGCGCGACGCGGAGGGCGAATCGAAAGGGCTGGCTCGGGGACGGCGGCGGACGGGCGGCGCGGAGGCGGACGGAGGCGCGGTGACAGAGAGACGAGAGTGAACTGAGAGAGAGAGAGAGAGGCGCGGTGAGATTTGAAAAAAAAAAAATAAAGAGTGAAAGTGAACTGAGAGAGAGAGAGGCGCGCTGTCAGTAGGAAGAGAAGGAAAAAGAAAAGGAAAGAGAAAAGGAAAGAGAAAGAAAAGAAAGGGGAAAAAAAAAAGGGGGGGGGAAATCGTATTTTTTATTCGGGTACCCGGATACCCGAATTTTTTAAGAATTGCTACCCGAACCCGTACCCGAAATACCCTATTCGGTTAGGGTACCCGAATTTTCGGGTACGGGTCGGGTATTAATACCCGAAATTCGGGTAATACCCGACCGGGGCGGTTAGGGTACCCGAATTTCGGGTACGATTACCCACCCCTAATGGAATGTAATAAATTCCTCTGATTATAGAGGGCAAATTAGGTAGTTAAAAAAATTGCTTTGGCAACAATGTCTTGCTTTCTCAATATGGTTATTAATATATTTAATGATTTCTGGTGAGTGGTGATGAGGGGTGCACGTCCGGAGCTGCTAGCCTCGCGCGCGGAACATCCTTGTTACATTTAGCTCCTTTATTGGTCCGTTTACTGTCTTGATTGATTGAGATAAGAGTTAAGACCGCCAGGAGATTCCACCCGGTGAGCAGTATATAGCAAAATATGCCTACAACTATAATGAAATATTAGTATATTTGACTTAATTGAAAAAACAATTAACGTTGATATTTTTTACATAAAAATAAAGGATTTAGTAATAAATATTAAAAAAATTACGTAGTCATGCACTCATGCTCATGCATTCTGCTTTGCCTTAATAACCTTCTTAAAATAATTAAGATAATAATAATGTTGTAAAGTGGACCCTTCTCGATAGAGCGAAAAACACGGCAATAATTGAAAGACGCAAAAATACGACACACAGATATTACGTGGAAAACCCCAAATTAATTTAGGGTGAAAAACCACGGGCAAGGTAGAAGAACTTCACTATGAGTGTAAAATAGGAATTACAACTCTCCAACTTTTACCATAGTAAAGTCGCACAAACTCTCTATTTTTACCTCACATTAACAACGCTCTTTTTAATAATTACACTTAATTATAAGAGAAGAATTGTTATATCTTGGGATGAATTTCATGGCTAGAATGAGCTGCTATTTATAGCCTCAAACTGAGCTCCAAAGTGCATAGTAATCAAATACAAAATGAATTTTGTATTCTGATCAATCACCGCCCCAATTTTTGCAGGTGCTGCACTTCCCTTTTAAAAACAGCCGCCCCATTTCCTAAATTAGTGTTGCACTATCAGGAGTAAAGAATGCCGCCCAACAATCTCCCACTTGAAGATTTGACTAGGGACTAATCAGATCTTCACACCATTCTTTCTACCTCGCCCTTCATGTTGCTTACGTTTTCACCAGACCACACGAGGACCGACACTGAACAAACTTGTCAGCATTAACACTCTTCGTCAAAAAATCTGCAATGTTATCTTTTGTGTGAATCTTCTGCACATCCACAGTACCCTCCTCGACTTTCTCACGAACAAAGTGATACTGGACCCGAATATGCTTTGTCTTGGAATGAAATGCTGGATTCCTTGTAAGATGCAACGCACTCTGACTGTCACAGAATAGAGAAATACTCTCTAGTTTGTGGCCGAGTTCCTCCAGAACCATTTTCAGCCAAATCGCCTCTTTACTGGCCTGCGTAGCTGCCACGTATTCAGCCTCCGTTGTTGATGTCGCAACAACTGACTGTAACTTCGAAACCCAACTTACTGCACCTCCAGCAAGAGTAAACACATATCCTGTCGTGGACTTGCTTTTGTCAAGATCACCTGCATAGTCAGAATCAACATAGCCCCTGACTGTAAAACCCGATCCTCCATAACATAATGCAACATCTGAGGTTCCCTGAATGTATCTCAGAACTCTCTTTACTGTATTCCAATGCTCTCTTCCCGGATCCGCCATGTATCGACTAACCACTCCCACTGCATGTGCAATGTCTGGTCTAGTACAGATCATAGCAAACATTAAGCTTCCCTCTGTTGATGCATACGGTACTCGAGACATCTCCCTCCTCTCTTCTTCACTGCTAGGACACAAACTTGAGGATAACTTGAAATTAACAGGAAGAGGGGTAGAGATTGGCTTACAATTCTGCATACTGAACCGCCGCAAAATCTTCAACAGATAGTTCCTCTGAGAAAGCCAAATCTTCCTGCTATTTCTGTCTCGGTGGATTTGCATCCCTAGAATCTTGTTTGCTGGTCCTAAGTCCTTCATTTCAAATTCCCTAGCCAGTTCAGCCTTCAATTCTTCAATACGAGCTTTGTTGGGGCCTGAAACCAACATGTCATCAACATACAACAGTAAAATAACAAAGTCATCACCAGATCTCTTGAAATATGCACAAGGATCTGTATTTAGTCTGTTGTATCCAAGGCTCATTATGAATGAATCAAATCTTTTGTACCAACACCTCGGCGCTTGTTTGAGACCGTACAAAGATTTGGTCAACCTGCAAACCAAGTTCTTTTTTCCTTCTTCAATAAATCATTCCGGTTGGAGCATATAAATCTCTTCTTCAAGATCACCATGAAGAAAAGCCGTCTTTACATCTAATTGTTCAAGATGTAAATCAAATGTAGCACACATCGCCAGAACCACCCGCACAGTTGTCATTCGGACCACCGGAGAAAATATTTCGTTGAAATCAATCCCCTCCTTCTGAGCATATCCTTTCACCACCAATCGTGCACGATACCTCTCCACTTGGTCATCACTGTTACGTTTGATTTTGTACACCCATTTGTTGCCAATAGGTTTCCTCCCTTGTGGTAGAGACACAAGTTCCCATGTCTTATTCTTATGGAGTGCTTCGATTTCCTACTGCATTGCTGCCATCCACTGAGTTGCATCTGAACTGCTCATTGCTTCCTAGAGAGTTGATGGCTCCCCGTCCTCAGTTAAAAGACAGTATGAAACATTGTTCTCCATAGAATAGTCTGAGTGCCAGCCTGGTTGTCTCTTGACACGTGTTGATCGACGTATCCCCAAAACTCCAGACTCCGTTGTCTCCTCAGGTTCATGCTCTAGTTCAGCAGGACCCTCCTGCTCAGCATCCTTCTCGACTACTACTGTCGTAGTTCCTGGATCTTCCCTTGTGCTGCTATCATTTCCTTTCTTATCTTCCGTGAAGATAACATCCCTGCTTACAACAATCTTGTGGGCAGTGGGGTCCCACAAGCGATACCCCTTCACGCCTTTAGCATACCCTAAGAACAAACACTTCATGGATTTTGGGTCCAACTTCGTTTTCTCTTGAGTATTAAACATAACATAAGCGGGACTCCCAAATACATGGAGATTAGAATAATCAACTAGTTTACCTGTCCACACCTCCATCGGTGTTTTCAGCCCCAGTGTTGTTGACGGAGATCGGTTCACCACATAACAGGCGGTATTGATTGCTTCTGCCCAGAACGACTTTTCTAAGCCTGCAACCTGCATCATGGCTCTTGTTTTATCCAACAAGGTCCTGTTCATCCGCTCTGCCACCCCATTCTGCTCCGGAGTGTATGCCGTAGTAAACTGCCTCTTAATCCCAGCATCTTTATAGAAGTCGTCAAACTCCTTACCAGTATATTCCCCTCCATTGTCAGATCTCAGGCACTTGATCTTTTTCCCAGATTCAAGTTCCACCAGCGCTTTGTACGTCTTGAACATCGTGAACACCTCGGCCTTACTCTTGATCACGTACACCCAACATCTCCTGGAATAATCATCTATAAAAGACACAAAATACTTTGCACCTCCCAGGGATAGTACTGGTGCTTGCCACACGTCAGAGTGAATCAATTCTAGAATGACTTTACTTCTAGAATCTGAACTAAGAAACTTTATACGATGTTGCTTGCCAACAACACAATGCTCACAAAAAGCTAAAGATACCTTTGTGAGGCCCGGAAGTAGTTTCTTCTCTGCAAGAACCTTCATGCCTTGTTCTGACTTATGCCCGAGCCGCTGATGCCAAATCATTGATGATTTCTCAATCGACTCAGATGAAGCCACTGACGCTTCTCCCACTTGCAGAGCCCTCCCCTGTACCTTGTATAAGTTTCCGGCAATCTTGTCCGCCTTCATCAGTACAAGTGCACCCCTTTTAACTTTCATGATCTTATTTCGTGACCCAATCTCACAACCAAGATCATCCAGTTGTCCATGAGACAACAAATTCTTGCATAATCCCTCCACGTGTCGGACATCTCGAATGGTCCGAACAATCCCGTCATGCATCTCCAGCTTGATCGTACCGATGGCAACAACTTTCAAGGGTTCATTTTTACAGCTATACACAGATCCTCCAGCGATCGGTGTATACTCATGAAACCACTCCCTCCGGGGAGTCATATGAAAACTGGCTCCTGAATCAATAAGTCATACATCATCGAAGCCACGCATACCTCGAATAGCTGTTGCTGCTTCACAGCATAGTACGTCACCATCATCTGAAGTGCTAGCAACGTTCCCCTGAGGATTAGAACTCTTCTGGTTTGAATCCTTAAGATTCCAACAATCCTTCTTCAAGTGACCTTTCTTGCCACAGTGCCAACAACTGCCCTTGGTCCTTGACTTGGATCTCCCCTGTTTCTTACTCCCACTTGCACCGCGCTCCGTCGTTCTCCCTCTTGTCACCGACAAGGCACCTGCTTGTTGCGAACCTGCCTCCCTGTCTTCTCTGTTTTTGCGCCGACTCTCTTCTTCCAGAATAGCGGCTGCAATCTCGTCGAAGACCAAATAATCCGTGAGGACATTATTTGTTAAGTTGATGACAAGCTGGTCATACGAATCGGGCAGACTTTGCAGCAGAATTTCAGCACGTTCAACCACTTCTATTTTATGACTCAACGACGTCAATTGAGAAAATAGAGTATTTAGAACATTGAGGTGCTCAGTTACCGGGGTAGATTCCGCCATCCTCAGTGTGTACAATTTCCGTTTAAGGAAAATTTTGTTGTGTAGGGACTTCGCCTCATACAGCTTGTTGAGATGATCCCATATCTCCTTAGTTGTCCTCTTCTCCTCAACGCTTGACAACACACCATCACCTAACGCCAGGTGAATATTTGCGATAGCATTGCCGTCCATCTCGTTCCACTTCGTATCATCTGTGATTTCCACCGGCCTGTCGCCGATAGCAACGAGACACCCATCTTTCCGCAAGATGGCTTTGATCTTCAGCTTCCACAACGAGAAATTACTCCCGTTGAATTTTTCGTTCTCGAATTTCGCCGTCATTGCTTCTATCACGTACCACCGTCACTGAAAAAATAATTTCAGCACGACACCCACAGATATTACCGAGACCCCGGATGTGAACCGAGGCTCTGATACCACTTGTTGTAAATTGGACCCTTCTCGATAGAGCGAAAAACACGGCAATAATTGAAAGACGAAAAAATACGACACACAGATATTACGTGGAAAACCCCAAATTAATTTAGGGTGAAAAACCACGGGCAAGGTAGAAGAACTTCACTATGAGTGTAAAATAGGAATTACAACTCTCCGACTTTTACCGTAGTAAAGTCGCACAAACTCTCTATTTTTACCTCACACTAACAACACTCTTTTTAATAATTACACTTAATTATAAGAGAAGAATTGTTATATCTTGGGATGAATTTCATGGCTAGAATGAGCTGCTATTTATAGCCTCAAACTGAGCTCCAAAGTGCATAGTAATCAAATACAAAATGAATTTTGTATTCTGATTAATCACCGCCCCAATTTTTGCAGGTGCTGCACTTCCCTTTTAAAAACAGCCGCCCCATTTCCTAAATTAGTGTTGCACTATCAGGAGTAAAGAATGCCGCCCAACAAATAAGAGCCCGCCCATTAATAGGACTCCTTCCTTATTTATTCTCACAATATATGGTAAATTTTCATGGGCCAAAAATTTGATTTTCGATAGAATACTAATGAAATAAAAACAGACAGTTGGGAATTCTTAACCTATATATACCTAATCTACTTTTATTTTTTCTGGAAAAAAAAAAGAGAGTCGCATTAATGCAGAGAAAGAAATTTGCCATGAACATTATCCCCACTAAAGAACAAGAAATCACGGAAAGCCGACCTTGGGTTGATCTTCCACGAGACATTCTCGTATCGATTCACAACAAACTGCATTTTGTCGATCAATGTCAACTTCGAGCCGTTTGCAATGATTGGAGAATATCGAAGAATTTAATCACGTGTTCGGATAGTCTACCATGGGTACTAACAAAGTTTTCATGGACGAAGAGAACATTTAAAAGTGATCGGTACCCTTTCGAGTGTGAACTATTTGATCCTTACTCACAAGAAACATACAATGTTTCAAATTACGTACAAGATGGTAAGGATATTTATGATCCATATGACAAAACAAAGTTGTATGCTTCAAAATATGGATGGTCGCTTCTTGGTTTATTGGGACATGGTTCGTTGCTTTTCTTGCACAATCCTTTCACTAATGAAGTCATCACGTTGCCTCGTTTGGACTTCCTTTGTGACGTAGCTACATTCAGTATGGACCCCGCATCTCCTGAATGTGAGATTTTGGTGGTGTGCAGACCTAAGTATGGTACAAATGTCCTTCCTCTTTATGTTGGTCGGTGTTGTCTCTCTAGGGACAAGGAATGGAGTGTGGAATTTCTTGAATTAAAAGCCAACAATACACCTCTCAGTGTGTGTTACACGAATGGAAAACTTTACTGCTATTTTTCTGAAGGCTTGCTGAAAAGCTACAACTTGACGAGCAAATGTTGGAAGGAAAACTTTACTGCTATTTTTCTGAAGGCTTGCTGAAAAGCTACAACTTGACGAGCAAATGTTGGAAGTGTTGTAAATTGGACCCTTCTCGATAGAGCGGAAAATACGGCAAGAATTGAAAAGGCGGAAAAATACGACACACATATTTTACGTGGAAAACCCCAAATTAATTTAGGGTGAAAAACCACGGGCAGGGTAGAAGAACTTCACTATGAGTGTAAAATAGGAATTACAACTCTCCGACTTTTACCGTAGTAAAGTCGTACAAACTCTCTATTTTTACCTCACACTAACAATTCACTAAACCACTCTTTATATAATTAACACTTAATATATAAGAGAATGAATTGTGTTTTTGTTTTGGGATAAATTGAATCAACCGAAGGCTGCATATTTATAGGGAGAACAAATGTTGCACCTTCATTTAAATAATACTCCACTTAAAAGGTAATGCTCCACAATTAGCCGTCCCACAAAACTTGGTGCTGCACTTGTGATTAAATTAAATCATCGCCCCATCATTCTCCCACTTGAAGATTTTGATTAGGGATTAATCAGATCTTCACACCATTCTTTCTACCTCGCCCTTCATGTTGCTTACGTTTTCACCAAACCACACGAGGACCGACACTGACTAAACTTGTCAGCATTAACACTCTTCGTCAAAAAATCTACTATGTTATCTTTTGTGTGAATCTTCTGCACATCCACAGTACCCTCCTCGACTTTCTCACGAACAAAGTGATACTGGACCCGAATATGCTTTGTCTTGGAATGAAACGCTGGATTCCTTGCAAGATGCAACGCACTCTGACTGTCACAGAATAGAGAAATACTCTCTAGTTTGTGCCCGAGTTCCTCCAGAACCATTTTCAACCAAATCGCCTCTTTACTGGCCTGCGTAGCTGCCACGTATTCAGCCTCCGTTGTTGATGTCGCAACAACTGACTGTAACTTTGAAACCCAACTCACTGCACCTCCAGCAAGAGTAAACACATATCCTGTCGTGGACTTGCTTTTGTCAAGATCACCTGCATAGTCAGAATCAACATAGCCCCTGACTGTAAAACCCGATCCTCCATAACATAATGCAACATCTGAGGTTCCCTGAATGTATCTCAGAACTCTCTTTACCGTATTCCAATGTTCTCTTCCCGGATTCGCCATGTATCGACTAACCACTCTCACTGCATGTGCAATGTCTGGTCTAGTACAAATCATAGCAAACATTAAGCTTCCCACTGCTGATGCATACGGTACTCGAGACATCTCCCTCCTCTCTTCTTCACTGCTAGGACACATACTTGAGGATAAATTCAAATTAACAGGAAGAGGGGTAGAGATTGGCTTACAATTTTGCATACTGAACCGCCGCAAAATCTTCAACAGATAGTTCCTCTGAGAAAGCCAAATCTTCCTGCAATTTCTGTCTCGGTGTATTTGCATCCCTAGAATCTTGTTTGCTGGTCCTAAGTCCTTCATTTCAAATTCCCTAGCCAGTTCAGCCTTCAATTCTTCAATACGAGCTTTGTTGGGGCCTGAAACCAACATGTCATCAACATACAACAGTAAAATAACAAAGTCATCACCAGATCTCTTGAAATATGCACAAGGATCTGCATTCAGTCTGTTGTATCCAAGGCTCATTATGAATGAATCAAATCTTTTGTACCAACACCTCGGCGCCTGTTTGAGACCGTACAAAGATTTGGTCAACCTGCAAACCAAGTTCTTTTTTCCTTCTTCAATAAATCCTTCCGGTTAGAGCATATAAATCTCTTCTTCAAGATCATCATGAAGAAAAGTCGTCTTTACATCTAACTGTTCAAGATGTAAATCAAATGTAGCACACATCGCCAGAACCACCCGCACAGTTGTCATTCGGACCACCGGAGAAAATATTTCGTTGAAATCAATCCCCTCCTTCTGAGCATATCCTTTCACCACCAATCGTGCACGATACCTCTCCACTTGGTCATCACTGTTACGTTTGATTTTGTACACCCATTTGTTGCCAATAGGTTTCCTCCCTTGTGGTAGAGACACAAGTTCCCACGTCTTATTCTTATGGAGTGCTTCGATTTCCTCCTGCATTGCTGCCATCCACTGAGCTGCATCTGAATTGCTCATTGCTTTCTGGAGAGTTGATGGCTCCCCGTCCTCAGTTAAAAGACAGTATGCAACATTGTTCTCCATAGAATAGTCTGAGTGCCAGCCTGGTGGTCTCTTGACACGTGTTGATCGACGTATCCCCAAAACTCCAGACTCCGTTGTCTCCTCAGGTTCATGCTCTGGTTCAGCAGGACCCTCCTGCTCAGCATCCTTCTCGACTACTACTGTCGTAGTTCCTGGATCTTCCCTTGTGCTGCTATCATTTCCTTTCTTATCTTCCGTGAAGATAACATCCCTGCTTACAACAATCTTGTGGGCAGTGGGGTCCCACAAGCGATACCCCTTCACTCCTTTAGCATACCCTAAGAACAAACACTTCCTGGATTTTGGGTCCAGCTTCGTTTTCTCTTGAGTATTAAACATAACATAAGCGGGACTCCCAAATACATGGAGATTAGAATAATCAACTAGTTTACCTGTCCACACCTCCATCGGTGTTTTCAGCCCCAGTGCTGTTGACGGAGATCGGTTCACCACATAACAGGCGGTATTGATTGCTTCTGCCCATAACGACTTTTCTAATCCTGCAGCCTGCATCATGGCTCTTGTTTTATCCAACAAGGCCCTGTTCATCCGCTCTGCCACCCCATTCTGCTGCGGAGTGTATGCCGTAGTAAACTGCCTCTTAATCCCAGCATCTTTACAGAAGTCGTCAAACTCCTTGCCAGTATATTCTCCTCCATTGTCAGATATCAGACACTTGATCTTTTTCCGAGATTCAAGTTCCACCAGCGCTTTGTACGTTTTGAACATCGAGAACACCTCGGCCTTACTCTTGATCATGTACACCCAACATCTCCTGGAATAATCATCTATAAAAGACACAAAATACTTTGCACCTCACAGGGATAGTACTGGTGCTTGCCACACGTCAGAGTGAATCAATTCTAGAATGACTTTACTTCTAGAATCTGAACTAAGAAACTTTATACGATGTTGCTTGCCAACAACACAATGCTCACAAAAAGCTAAAGATACCTTTGTGAGGCCCAGAAGTAGTTTCTTCTCTGCAAGAACCTTCATGCCTTGTTCCGACATATGCCCGAGCCGCTGATGCCAAATCATTGATGATTTCTCAATCGACTCGGATGAAGCCACTGACGCTTCTCCCACTTGCAGAGCCCTCCCCTGTACCTTGTATAAGTTTCCGGCAATCTTGTCCGCCTTCATCAGTACAAGCTCACCCCTTTTAACTTTCATGATCTTGTTTCGCGAACCAATCTCACAACCAAGATCATCCAGTTGTCCATGAGACAACAAATTCTTGCATAATCCCTCCACGTGTCGGACATCTCGAATGGTCCGAACAATCCCGTCATGCATCTCCAGCTTGATCGTACTGATGGCAACAACTTTCAAGGGTTCATTTTTACAGCTATACACAGATCCTCCAGCGATCGATGTATACTCATGAAACCACTCCCTCCGGGGAGTCATATGAAAATGGCTCCTGAATCAATAAGGCATACATCATCGAAGCCACGCATACCTCGAATAGCTGTTGCTGCTTCACAACATTGTACATCACCATCATCTGAAGTGCTAGCAACGTTCCCCTGAGGATTAGAACTCTTCTGGTTTGAATCCTTAAGATTCAAACAGTCCTTCTTCAAGTGACATTTCTTGCCACAGTGCCAACAACTGTCCTTGGTCTTTGACTTGGATCTCCCCTGTTTCTTACTACCACTTGCACCGCGCTCCGTCGTTCTCCCTCTTGTCACCGACAAGGCACCTGCTTGTTGCGAACTTGCCTCCCTGTCTTCTCTGTTTTTGCGCCGACCCTCTTCTTCCAGAATAGCGGCTACAATCTCTTCGAAGACCAAATAATCCGTGAGGACATTATTTGTTAAGTTGATGACAAGCTGGTCATACGAATCGGGCAGACTTTGCAGCAGAATTTCAGCACGTTCAACCACTTCTATTTTATGACTCAACGACGTCAATTGAGAAAATAGAGTATTTAGAACATTGAGGTGCTCAGTTACCGAGGTAGATTCCGCCATCCTCAGTGTGTACAATTTCCGTTTAAGGAAAAAAAAATTGTGTAGGGACTTTGCCTCATACAGCTTGTTGAGATGATCCCATATCTCCTTAGCTGTCCTCTTCTCCTCAACGCTTGACAACACACCATCACCTAACGCCAGGTGAATATTTGCGATAGCGTTGCCATCCATCTCGTTCCACTTCGTATCATCTGTGATTTCCACCGGCCTGTCGCCGATCGCCGCGAGACACCCATCTTTCCGCAAGATGGCTTTGATCTTCAGCTTCCACAACGAGAAATTACTCTCGTTGAATTTTTCGATCTCGAATTTCGCCGTCATTGCTTCTATCACGTACCACGGTCACATTGAAAAATAATTTCAGTACGATACCCACAGATATCACCGAGACCCCGGATATGAACCGAGGCTCTGATACCACTTGTTGTAAATTGGACCCTTCTCGATAGAGCGGAAAACACGGTAATAATTGAAAAGACGGAAAAATACGACACACAGATTTTACGTGGAAAACCCCAAATTAATTTAGGGTGAAAAACCACGGGCAAGGTAGAAGAACTTCACTATGAGTGTAAAATAGGAATTACAACTCTCCGACTTTTACCGTAGTAAAGTCGTACAAACTCTCTATTTTTACCTCACACTAACAATTCACTAAACCACTCTTTATATAATTAACACTTAATATATAAGAGAATGAATTGTGTTTTTGTTTTGGGATAAATTGAATCAACCGAAGGCTGCATATTTATAGGGAGAACAAATGTTGCACCTTCATTTAAATAATACCCCACTTAAAAGTTAATGCTCCACAATTAGCCGTCCCACAAAACTTGGTGCTGCACTTGTGATTAAATTAAATCATCGCCCCATCAGGAAGTTAGTTGTCGCAAGAATACCAAAGCGTTTTAAAAGATATTTTTTTCGGGGCACTTCTTGGTTGGTTGAGAACGCGAGTGATCTTATTCTTATATTATCTTGGGCGGAATTCGAATTTGGAACTCCTGTATGGCGGACCTTCAAGGTGGATTGGTCTAATATGCGTTGGGTAAGGCACCAAGTTTGAATGAAGTCGCGTTCTTCATTAGCGGCAAAATAATTATGTCGGCGCAGTTAGAAGACAACAATACGAATGAATTACAATAGGAGGAGCAACTCTCACACTCGACTATTACAAAAAACCAACCCTCAAATCTCACGTTTTAGCTCTACGACTTTTTTCTCTCTATTTTCTCTCGGTGTGTGTTTTGTGTATTTTTTGTGGATGATTGTTGAACTCCTCTTGAAGCTCTATTTATAGGCACTGAATTTGGAGAAGTCGTCAAAGGAATAGTTGGAGCCGTGAAAGGAATAGTTGGAGCCGTGAAAGGAATAGTTGCAGCCGTGAAAGGAATAGTAGCCGTCAAAGGAACAGTTGGAGTCGTCAAAGGAATAGTTGGAACATGTGAGGGGCTGGTACAACAAATCTCCCCCTCCAGCCCAACTATGTTCGTACACAGACCAAGTTTCTCTCGTGTCACCGCCTTCGTTAGCATATCTGCAGGATTCTTGCTTGTGTGAATCTTAACCAGCTTCAATAGTTGTTTCTCCATCACTTCGTGTATCCAGTGATACCGAATGTCGATATGTTTTGTACGGGAATGATACATTGCATTCTTGCTCATGTCTAGAGCACTTTGACTATCGCAGTGAATAATGTACTCATTTTGTGTAAAGCCTAGTTCTTGAAGAAAACGCTTTATCCATAATAACTATTTCCCTGCTTCCGCTACAGCAATGTACTCGGCTTCAGTGGTGGATAAGGCAATGCACTTTTGCAGCGTGGACTGCCACGAAACAGCTCCCCCTGCGTAAGTGAATATGTAACTTGATGTAGATTTTCTACTATCAAGATCTCCTGCCATGTCGGCATCTGTGAAACCATTCAGAACTGGCTTTGCTCCCCCGTAACACAAACATAGGTTAGACGTACCTCTCAGGTACCGAAGAATCCATTTAACCGCCTCCCAGTGTTCTTTCCCTGGATTTGACAAATATCTGCTAACAATACCAATTGCATGAGCAATATCTGGCCTAGTACACACCATCGCATACATCAGACTTCCCACTGCCGAAGAATATGGTATCGCCTCCATATCTTCTTTCTCCTTCATCGTAGAAGGACACTGTCTCTTGCTTAACTTGAAGTGATTTGCGAGCGGAGTCGAAACAGGCTTTGCTTTACCCATGTTGAACCTTTTCAGAACTCGTTCAACGTAATCTTCTTGAGATAAGTACAACTTTTTTATTTTTCTGTCTCGCGTGATTTTCATGTCGAGAATCTGTTGTGCTGCACCCAAGTCTTTCATATCAAAGAACTTGGACAAATCTTTCTTCAAGTTGTTGATTAGCGATGCATCCTGGCCAACTATCAACATATCATCGACATAGAGCAAAAGGATGATAAATTTACCATCAGCGAACTTCTTCAAATAAACACACTGGTCTGCCGCAGTCCTGTTATACTGGTGACTCGCCATGAAAGAGTCAAACTTCTTGTACCACTTCCTCGGAGCTTGCTTTAGGCCATACAAACTTTTTTTCAATTTACAGACAAGATGCTCCTTGTCGCGGACTTGAAAACCTTCTGGCTGCTCCATGTATATCTCTTCTTCTAGATCACCATGAAGGAATGCAGTTTTCACATCCAGCTGTTCAAGCTCCAGATCCAAACTGGCAACTAACCCAAGTATAACACGGATTGATGTCATCTTCACCACTGGTGAGAATATCTCGTCAAAGTCAATGCCTTTCTTCTCTTGGAACCCTTTGACGACAAACCTGGCCTTATATTTCACAAAATTTCCACGACCATCTTTCTTGAGTTTGAACACCCATTTATTCTTCAGTGCTCTCTTTCCCTTCGGAAGTTTCACAAGCTCATAAGTTTGATTCTTCTGCAAAGAATTCATTTCTTCTTCCATGGCTTGCCTTCAACTTTCTTTGTCACTGTGAGATTGAATTTCTTTGAAACTTTCAGGCTCCCCCTCACTCGTGAGAAGGATATATTCTGATGCAGGATACCTTGTAGATGGTATCGGCACACGTCCAGATCGTCGAGGTTCACCATCTTCTTGTAAAGGAGGTGAGAGCTCCCCCTGCTCAGAACCTTCATCATCGTCAGCATCGTCTACATTATCTTGGGCATCCTCATTTTGAATATGAGGTTCTAGTGGTAAAGTAACTTCTTCCGGAGCACTAGTACGTTGTCGAACTGGAGCAGCTGGAGTATGGTCATAGAATTGATTTTTGTAAAAAATCACATCTCTACTGCGGATAACTTTCTTGGATTGTGGATCCCACAATCTGTAACCGAATTCTTGATCACCATAGCCGATAAAGATACATGGAGTTGATTTGAGATCAAGTTTCTGCCTGAGCTCCCTCGACACATGTGCAAAAGCCTTGCACCCGAACACCTTTAGGTGAGAATATGAAATATCCTTCCCTGTCCATATCTTCTCCGGAACTTCAAAGTTCAAAGGAACTGACGATGTCCTATTTATCAGATAACAAGCTGTGAGGACTGCTTCGGCCCAGTATGCTTTAGGCAGCTTAGCCATACTGAGCATGCAACGAACTTTCTCAATAATGGTGCGATTCATTCGCTCAGCAACACCATTATGTTGTGGGGTCCTCGGCACCGTCTTCTCGTGCCTAATGCCATGTTCAGTGCAATATGCTGCAAATTCTCGAGAAGTGTATTCGCCTCCATTGTCTGAGCGAAGGCACTTCAACTTCTTCCCTGTCTGTCTTTCCACCAACGCATGAAATGCTTTGAAGCGATCAAAAACTTGATCTTTTGATCTTAAACAATAGGCCCATAATTTCCGTGAAGCATCGTCAATAAAGGTCACAAAATATTTGCTTCCACCGAGAGATTCTTCTTCTATCGGTCCACACACATCAGAGTGAACGAGACTCAGTAACTCGGAGCGTTGCTTTCTGGTGGAACTGAAAGAAACTCTATGTTGTTTCCCGAACAAACAGTGCTTGCAAGGATCTAGTGCAACATCCTTTGTGAGATTGATAGCATCATTCTTGGCTAGTGTAGCCAAGCCCTTCTCGCTCATATGCCCAAGTCTTTTGTGCCAAATATTTGGTGACGCCTCTTCTTCAACGGCGTTGAGGCTTAACTCGCACAATTTTGTATGAGTTTTGAATAGCGTGCCACAAATATGACCCCTCGCAACAACTATCACACCTTTCGACAACTTCCACGTGCCATTTTTAAAATTACTTTCATAACCCTGTCGGTCAAGGGCTAGTCCTAAGATCAGATTCAGCCTGAGATCCGGAACATGGCGCACATCCTTGAGGATAAGAGAACATCTTATGTTGGTTTTCACGTGCACGTCACCAACACCAACTACACTGGAGTAACTGGTGTTACCCATCTTTACGGTACCAAAGTCCCTTGATTTGTATGTAGCAAACAAATCACGATGTGGAGTGGCGTGAAATGAAGCTGCAGAGTCAATCACCCACTCAATATCTTGGTTGCCTACATGTAGGCATGTCTCGTCTCCATAAGAAACAAGTGCAATTTCCGATGATACTGTGACAATGGTTTCACCTTCATCCTTGTTGGAGCTTTGGCCGGTTTGGGGTTGATCCCTCAAAAGCTTTCGACAGTCCCTCTTTATATGACCGTAAATTCCACAATAATTACAATTTCCGTTGAATCGACTCGAGTTGTCAACGGATTTACCCCTCTCCTGGGATCTACCTCGATCTTGAGATCGTCCACGATTTTGACCTCGACCTCTGCCTCTGCCTCTGCCACGACCTCTTCCTCTACCTCCACCTCTGCCTCTACTTTCTGACACAAGAGCATAAGATTGGTCGGCACTGACTTCTCTTCTTCGGGCTTCTTCGTTAAGTAAAGCATCTGTCACCATTTGCATAGATACTTTACCGTCGGGGGCAGAATTACTGAGGGTAACAACAAGAGTCTCTCAATTGTCCGGTAGGGAACTTAGAAGTAGTATCGCTTGTTCCTCGTCTTTGAGGTTCCAATCGGCGGCAGCAAGCTGGTTCACGAGGTCCTGGAACTGACTCGTGTGCTCTGGTATAGACGTACCACTACGAAGCTTGTGGTTTACTAAACGTCTCATCAGCAAGGTTTTGTTACGTGCCGTCTTTGCCTGATACATGTTAGCAAGCTTATCCCACAACGTGTGGGCACTCGTTTCCTGTGCGACATGATGGAACACGCTATTGTCAATCCACTGACGAATCTGAGCAACAGTCTTCTTGTTCAACTTTTTCCAATCGTCATCACTTGTCTTCTCGGGTTTGACACCTTTATTTTCGATTGGCCCGGCTAAATCCTTCAAATTTAGCAAATCCTCCATGCGCGGCTTCCACATGTTGTAATTAGTAGGCGTCAATCGCATCATCGTGTCCGACGTTGAATTTTCCATGTTAAAATTCAACAAGCTTGCTTGTACCCAAATTTAGAAGCTGAATTTGGGGAAACAGAGCGCACGGTTGGATCCGGAACGATCGAAAACCTTGGGAACCGTTCTGATTTTGTCAAAAACCGACAAGAATTGAGTTGAACCGGACCAAAAGAAGTTGGAGGGAATTGAACCGGACCAAATCCGGTTGGACCAGTCGTTGACCGGTCAGACCAGCAGCTGGCTGGGTCAGGATCTGGGCGGGTCGGATCCGGGTCGGATCCGGATCTGGACTTCGTCTTCTTCGCCCGTCAATTCGAGTTGGGTTGAGTTAACTCGCCGTTAACTCGGTCGGCGTGAAACGACGCTTTCCGGCAACCGAAAAATCTCGAAAAATATATTTTCAGAATCCTCGCAACACGAGCTTCGCAACGGTAGTAACAAAACACGATTTCGGGACGGGAAAATTTTGACGTCGAATTGGGTCGTCTTCGATCGTCACTTTCCGGCGATCGAAATAGCTCGAAAACTATATATTCGGAATCCTCAGACCGAGAGCTTCACATCTAATTGTTTTCTCAATATTTATGCAGCAACAAAAATGACACCTAAAATCTGAACAAAGTAAAGATTCAACGCCTTGAGGACAATGCAAAAAGAACGTATGTCGTCATTTCTTCTTCGTCGTAAAGCGAACTCCCTTATACATATCCACTTTCTCCTTGAGAGCGTCTCTTCTGGGACGTGCAATTTTGTTGTTAGGATCAAAAAGCAGGACTTCTTCAAATGCTCTTAGAGCAGATTTCAGGTCTTCGATTTTCTCATAGGCGTCCCCGAGGTTGTTCCATGCAGTCACGTAGCCTGGTTGAAGTTTAACGGCGTTTTCAAGCTGGGCTATACCCTTGTCAACCTTTTCGTTAAGAATGTAACTGACTCCAAGGGCGTTATAAACCTGAAAAAATGAAGGACGGGAACTGGTTATGTACAAGTTTTCGGCTTTTGTCTTGCAATATCCTGTTGTAAACTCGATGTTTTCAGTAGCGGAAACGGTATTTAATCAAGGGAATTAGACTAATTACAGAGACCTCAAACAATTCCTGAGTAATTCAGATAGCTCCAATCTGACTCCTATTGTAGTATAATGTTTTGAGGGTTTTTTTCAAGCTTTACGAGAGTTCCATATAACTATTCGAACATCAGGGGAGGTTTTTGTAACTAAACGAAGCCTCAAGGGGTAGCATATAACATGAAATGGAAATAGACAGCATATTATCTGCATGACTGATAAATTATGATTTAAAAAATATTATAAGAATTCGTACTTGAGCAAGATCTTGGTCATCTCCATCCCATTTCTCAATTGCTTGAAGAAGATACTTGGTGGCAGCTGGATAATATTTTCTTCTCAGCATCACAGCCCCGAGTTCAAATAACTCGGTCGCACTGGCGTCTCCACTTCTAACTTGTTCCTGTCGTTTTATACACATATTTACAAAGTGCGTGTGATCGAAAATTCAACTCTAGATGAATGATAATAGAGTCAGAAACTACAGAAGCACGTACTTGCAATTCTTTTGCTGAAAGATCGAGCTCTCTACGAACTAGGACTTGTCGGATTACATAGAAGGATCCGACACCAAGAAGACCTAGAAGTAGAAGCAAGTATGAAAGCTGGATTCCCAATTCAAACAGCTCACCTACCTCGTACATTGCATTTATTCGTATATCTTCACTCGCTTGTGCCATTGTTGTAGGTGCTAACCACAAAAGTGACGAACATAGGACTGTAGACGTTAAAAGGGAAGGCCGTTCTGCTCTTCTTATCTCCTCATCTACTAGATGGCTCCAGGAGAGCTCTGAAACGAGAGTTATATTTACTAGAAAATTATAGTTATGTGAAGTTGGTAATACCAATTTTTTTGAGGGGCACAATAAGAATGGAATCGAATTAGAATAAGAAAGTAACTGACATAATGAAATTACTATTACCTTCTACTTTGGTCAAGGTCAAAGGCGGAAAACTTCTGGTTTCATTTCCATGTACCTATTAAAAGTACACATGTTTCAAAAGTACACAAGTTTGCATCAACAAGCGTTGTAAGACGTTTGCGTGCTTTCAAAATGATGGTGGTTACGTATTCATAGGCTATTATTCTACCTAGGAAAGTAATTAGACTCTATGTTGGATTCAGTTCCCAGAATAAACTTGAGAATTAAAGGACTCAGATTTCTAAACTCTTTTACGTAATTCTCAAGTTTTTATGCTATGCAGCACCGTAAGTCCTGTATCCTTACGTAAAAGTTCTTTTATCGAAGAGCAGAACCTTTGATAATCCAAACAGAGTTATTTCATATCATATCCAGTAGTCACTCGGAGATTCACCCCATAACAACTCAGAATTTATATCTCGCGTCAAAAGTTATCAAAGTAGTAACAACGAGCTTGATGCAGCCATACATAGGCAATACGTGAAGAGAAACGTTTGGTAGCTTCGCCGAATTAGTGCATGTCAAACTTAGACAATTTTACTGGAATGAGCTCAACAGCAATTGAATCTCCGTCTACGATTTGTCGTCTAGATTGTGCATTCATGCTTTTTAGTTACCACTTTTCTCTATCAGAAGAATGTCATAAGAGTAATCAGCTTAAGTGAGCATACATAAAGTTTTGGAAATTCAGCCAACAAAATAGCTAAGCTAATAGAAGGATAGATGAATTAAAATTTGGCAAGTATACAATTCTCTTGTTGATAGTTGAGGATTTCTACCAAAGGTAAATAAAAGAAATGGAACATAATGTAAATCAAATGAGCTCATACAGGAAGTTAATATCCTTAAATCAAAACTAACTCCAAAGGAACTATAGTGTGTTTGTTCACAAAACAGATTAAATCAATGATAAACAACATTACGACAAATCGCGTGGAAATGCCCCTGTCATATCCGTCCCATGGATCAATATTTCTAAACGTTTACATTCCCCATTCAACAAGCATACCTTTTAAGTTCATTGCAACAGCTATATCACAACAAACTCTAATTTTTTAAATTTTTTGTTACGATTTCTAATATCTAGCTGACCGAAACATACTTCGAAAACCGAGAAGTTAAACATGCCTCATACTTCACTCTCTCTCTCTCTCTCTCTCTCTCTCTCTCACACACACACACACACACACACACACAGGCACACATACATGATACAACACACACAGTAACAAAATACCTGAAGAGAAATCTTGGGGACCCTTAATTTGAGCTTAGTGGGTCTGCTTGAAAACCAACAAACAGCAGTTCCATTTCCCTTACCAGTTGAGAATTCAAAGGATATTTTGGGGATAAAAATGGCAGTGCTGTCACAGTGGTGCAGTGAAGGAGGTGAATAGTTGCACTGGATTATCATGCCTCCTTTCCTCTTTCTCTCAACTACCCTTTTGATATACTACCTTTCTAAGCTAATTAGTGTACAAAAGATTGAATCTTGTCGATTGGTTAGTGCGTGTACTGTGTGTGTGAAGATCAATACAGGTGAAATTTTATCTTTCTTTTTTTTTTTTTGTTGAAGATAAAGTTTCTTTTAACACTTATTATTATCCCAACCAAAATTCATGAACCGAACCGGTTGGTTGAACCGGGTTTTATTTCTTTTTTTCATTTACTATGGTGGGACTTCTTTGTTTAATTGTTATTATTATTATTGCACTAGTTTTTTTGTGGTTTTCGATTTTTTGGGAAATATATTCTCAAGGCTCCAGTTATTCCTTTTTTTTTTCCTTTTAATAAGTTTAGATATGTTAAGTACTATGCATCATATTTCATTGGTCCTTAAAATTAAGATTGTTATAATACTATTGGTAAAAATCAACATGCAACGGTAATTTATGTTTGGATAACTAATGTATAAAGTTTTGATTTTTTATACAGCTTAATTAGTATTTATGAAAGTGTAATTTCGAGCAGTGACAGAAACACATGGGATTTAATTCAAAAAAGGAAGACAGAGAGGAGCACTTGCAATTTGTTGAATCCAAAATTTTTATATTACAAGACAAAATTCCAATGATGCAGTATCAAAACGCTTTGCTGTTTGCAGCCATGTTTATCCCCTTCTTCTGCGTGAGTAAGATGCATAATTTCCGATTACACACTTCAAGGGGGAGGAGGGTGACACCGCATTGACTCGCCATTTATCCCGTTATCGCACGTCCCAACGCTGCTTTTGTGGAACCAGGCATTCTTCTTCTACAGCAAAATTGCAGTTGCTAAAGCTGGCTGGATTTCTCATCCTCCAAATATAAGCTCGCGACTTGAACGAGATTCATTCGTTCACTTAATATCAGTCGGTTTACTCAGAAAGTCCATGAAGCTCGATAAGACTACCGAATCATTTTGTGCATCCCTAGTAGACAGCCACTGCTCCTCAATATGCACATCGAGATCCCTGTAAGAAAGTTTAAGAATTGAAGTTTCAAACGTAAATCTAGGCAGAAAATGGGCTCTAGACATGGAAAAGAAAGAAGAGGTTTTACCTTCTTAAAGAAAGAACTTCGTAATTCCTACGCAGAAAGTCAGCGTATTTAGTGAGGGCTTCTTGAGCGTATTGTTTGCCCACCGTTCTTACAGTCGCGGCGGTTAGTAAATTCTCTAGAGAACCATGCTTGTTTAAGAGCTTTAAAGCCGTCTTTCGACCAAAACCAGGAGCAAGATGCTGGATGCCAGGAATGCCATCTACCTCGTCGCCCAAAATGCATCCTGTCAAAAGTAGAACAATTCAGATAATGACAGCAATATGTAGCTTGCAGTTGAAAAACACTAAAAATAAAATGTTTAAATGCTTACTTAGACTCAGATCACACTGTGGTTCGCAAGTGTACTGAGCTATATAGTGCTTTAACGTGTAAAACGACCATCTGTCCAATTCCGGTATAGGCATAACAATCTGAACATCATCTGATATCAATTGCTTGAAATCTTTGTCTGGGGAAGCAATTACAGCTCGATATCCCTTTTGTAGAACTTGCTCTACAAGTGTTGCGACCACGTCATCTGCCTCATGCCCTTCAATCTTCACAACCTGTAAATTGAAGGTTACTAAATTGTCAAAGATTAACAAAGGTAAAATTTGCGAGCATTTAAGGTAAGTGGCGAGAGATATTAATGAAATGTGTAATCATATGACTTAGGTGTCAAAGTCAGAATTTTAATGGGACTTTGAATTCAAAAAGGGTCTTAACTGTCAACTAATTTGTTTCTCACCGGTACATTACATTTCTGAAGAACGTCCATGACAAGTTTACGTGATCTTCCAAGAGTGCTTCTTGGAGACCTTTCTACTGCAGAAAATTGCTGCAGTGGTTTTCTCCTATGGGCTTTATAGGAAGGTAGTATCTTTCTCCGGTACTCATTGCTTCCATCTCCATCAAGAACCTTTACAAGGAATATATCAAATTTTCAGTAGTAGATGATATTATACAATAAAGAATCAACACATTAAACTCATCATCCATCTCGAATTAATGCTTTTTCTACCTTACTACGACCCATCTTTTCTCTTCTTCTGCACCGCCACCCTAATAATAACTAAACCCCCAAGCAGGAAAGCCAACAAAGGTAGGTGCCGTCGTAGGAAACAGATCACAGAACATTTCTCATTCATTAATTAGATTACTACTTTCTTAACCAGAGTATAATGGTTCTTGCAAACAATCTCAAATATCTCTATGAATTCAACACATTGCCAGCTTGTTATCACTAATACGAGTTTAGTTTCTAACAATGTACTTAATACACACGCACACACCACTCGTCCACAATATGCGTGAAATACCAGCTAATAAGCATTGATAGGCACGAGACTAAGCATAAATACCCCACACATAATCTCGAATAAGTCTATGTATCCGACCACATTGCCAAATCGTCGTTATCAGAAATGCAACTCGCTAATATTTTCCAACAATGTACTCTACACACATTTATGTAACACTCATCTCCACTACACGTGAATTAGGAACTAATAAGCATTGATAAGCACCTGATGAAGCCTATTCCACACGCATAATCTCACATATATATATACAAATCCCACAACATTGCCACACTATTACCACAAATACAACCCCAATTTCTTCAACAATGTATGCCACACACATTTACGTAACACTCGTCCACGTAACGCACAAAATAGCAGCTAATAACCATTGATAGGCCTGTAATAAAGCATATAAAACCACACAACACACACACACAAACATAATAAAAGATACTTACAGCAATGACAGGATCATTAACACTGACTTGTGAAAAGAAGAGTGAAATCCAATTAGCAAAAGACCGCAAACTCGGAGTACTACCCTTGTAACATAACGGGTTCACGTCCAAAAAAAACACCCTCTTCTTTCTTGTTACCTCACCACACTTTTCACTAAAAAGATCGTTTTTTGGAAAAAGGGTTTCTTCTTTAACTGCTGTTTGATTGAAACTTGAAGCTGAAATTTGGAATTTACAAGATTTTGCATTTTGGTGGGTTCTTAAATTTGGCAGTGAGAGAATAAAAGGCGACTGCTTTGCTGTATTGCGATTTGGGTAATGGGAAAAATAATGAGAAGAATTGGTTCGATGAATTTGAAAATGAGGTGGTTCGAGCAGTTCCGCCATTGTCAGCTCGCACAAGCTCTGCTTTTTCTTTCTTCTTCTTTATCCCTTCGATTTATTTGCGCCAAAAAGCGTATCTTTCTTTTATTTTTCATTTGTCTAAGTAAAGAGTATTAGACCATAGTCTTTAGTTTAGTACTTATGGAAATTATTATAGTAATTATTTCCTTTTTGTATTTATTTTGTACCAAGTATATATATGCCACCATAGTGTGAACAATAAAATAATACCCTTATAAATTTTATATTCTATTAAGAGCACAAAAATATCTCTAACGAGAAAATATGATCCATATGTCTTGCTCACCAAACTCTAGTGACTCCGTCGCCTTAGCTGCCGTGTCACCACCGGTCGCCTCATCATCGGCTCCGGTCATGCAGTTGTTGTTGACTCCTCTTTCTCTTGCGGGTTCCGGGCTTTCGCCCGTGATACCACCAAATGGTCCCGGTGGTCCCCCTTTGTGCCCATCAACGCACATACTTATCTACCTCTGCAACTTAACTCCGAAAATTATACCTCCTGGAATGCACAGGTTCGCCATCTTTTCTATGGGTATGGTCTTCTTGGCTATTTGGACGGTACGACCCCCTGCCCTCATCCTGGTGATTCTCTTGAATCACTCGTTGCATTCGTTCACTGGACGCGTCAGGATTCTCTCCTCGTTTCCGCTCTCTCTGGCTCTCTCTCACTGGATGTCATGAATCTCATCTCGAGTGAGAAGACCTCGACTGCCATGTGGAAAACCCTGCAGGACACGTTTGCCAACAAATCTCGCTCTCGTGTCATGCAGTTGAAGGAATCTCTCTCTCAGATGACCATAGGCTCCAAATCCATCTCTGAATTCCTTCAACTAGTCAAGGTAAAAATTGATGAACTTGCACTCATCGATCATCGTCTTTCCGATGATGGTGTCACGCTCTTTGTGCTTAATGGTCTCGGGTCGTCGTATCGTGACGTAGCGGCGCAGATCCACTCACGTGACCATGCTCTCTCGTTCACTGCCCTCCATACAAATTGGTGGCGCATGAAATCTACGTTAAGCGTTTGGAGGCTTAGTCAGCCTCTCTTGTTGCCTCGGCCCACGCTGTTTCCTATCAACCAAACTCGGGCCAGCATGGGAGTAACCATGGTTATCGTGGCAATTCTAATAGCCGTGGCGATTTGGGGCGCAACCACGGACGTGGCAACTTCTCTAACCTTGGTGGGAACCCTAACTCTCATAACCACCGCAACAACAACCGTTCGGGTTCTCAATCATGCCCCGACATCACTTGTCAAATCTGCGGTATCTACGGTCACGGTGCTCGTACGGGTCATCGCCTTCAGCAGCCTCTTGCCAATATGATGTCCACTTTGCCCCCGTCTCAATCCGATAATAATAATTGGCTCGTTGACTCTGGGGCCTCGCATAATTTGACATCTGGTCTTCAGAACCTTACGGTTCATTCTGAGTATGACGGCACGGATGAAGTGGTTATTGCCAATTTCTTAGGTTTGCTTATCATGCATGTTGGCTCTACTTCTTTTTATACAACTGCTCGTAATTTTGTTGTTTCTTCAGTTCTATGTGTTCCTTCTTCTAAAAGGAATTTGTTATCCGTGCATCAGTTTTGTCTTGCAAATAACATTACTATTGAATTTCATCCTTGGTGCATTTTTGTTAAGGATCGTGTCCAGGGGCGAGATTGATGCACGGTGATTGCACTAGAGGAGTATACCATTTGGACATGAAGCCGCGGCCACCTTCACCTTCAATGGCGTTTATGGGAGTTCGCACTACTAAGGATAATTGGCATAGTCGTTTAGGTCATCCTTCTTCGGATGTTATTTCCTTTTTGTTACGTACGTTTAAATTACCATGTATTTGGATCATTCAAAAAATTTGACGTTTTGTCATTTTTGCTTAGCAAATAAGAGTACTCAGTTGTCGTTTACTGTTACATCTCTTGTTTCTACTCATCTGTTGGAATTATTTTATGGTGATGTTTGGGGGCCGACATCAATCCCTTCTATGCATGGCAGTCATTATTATCTCTTATTGGTCGACCATTTTCCGAAGTACTGTTGGTTCTTTCCTTTGACACATAAGTCTCAAGTTGCTACAGTGTTTCGCCAATTTCATAGGTTGGTTGAAAAACAATTTGGGTTCTCTATCAAGAACTTCTACTCGAATAATGGGGGTGAATTCATTGCCTTACGTTCCTACTTGTCTAACCATGGTATTAGTTGGCTCTTCACTGCGCCCCATACCCCGCAGCAAAATGGTACTGTTGAACGTCGTCATCGCCATGTTGTTACTCTTGGGCGCATTCTCTTGCAACAGACAACCTTACCTCCCTCTTTTTGGGACTCGGCCTTATCCACGACGGTCTATCTTTACAAACGACTCCCAACAGTAGTACTTAACCACACCTCTCCGTTCTTCATCTTATTTGGGCGTGCTCCTAACTATCTCATGCTTCGAACTTTTAGGTGTCTTTGCTTCCCATGGCTGCGTCCTTATCTCTTGGGCAAGCTCACACCTCCATCTCGGGCTTGTATATTTGTGGGCTACAGTTCCTCTCAAAGTGCCTACCGCTGTTTAGACCTTGAAACGGGGTGTCTCTATGTCTCGCACCGTGTTCGATTTGTTGAGTCTGCGATCCTAGGGTTTCGTGCGCCGCTGGACCGCTCTCGGGTCGACCCGCCGCCTAAGGTTTCAACCCCGCTCCTTATTCTCCCTCATGGACCCGACCCCTCTTTTCATAGATCTGGCCCATCCAGCCATGTGGTCCACCCAGCAGGCCCAGCGGTCAACCCACCTCCTCGTGAGCCACCCTTAACTCCATTAGGCCCATCTCCGCGTTTGGCCACTCGGCCGGAGTAGTTGCCCTTGTCCGCCCTGGCCCATGATCTGCCTCTTGGATCTGACCTCTCGGCCCATGGGTCCCCTTCAACTGGTTGGTGATTCGACTTTGCCCAACTCAGACCCAACCACTCCGGTTAGCGGTCGTTTCGAGCCCTTCTCGTTGACCAGGCTGCACAACCCTACTTCGCAGTTGTCGTCCACTGCGCCGCTCCCTTCTCACGAGACCGACCCTGCCGCTCTCACTCACGGTATGACTACACGAGCTATGAATCATATCTTCAAACCTAAGCAACTCACCTTGGCCTCTAAACACCCGGTTCTTGGTCATGTTGCTCCTTCATGTGTTTCTCAAGCCTTAAAGGATCCTCTCTGGTGTGCGACCATGGACGATGAAATTACTGCCCTCATACACCATGGAACTTGGAATTTGGTGCCGTCTCCTATTGGGAAGAACGTCATTGGGTCAAAGTGGGTGTTCCGTATCAAACGTCACCCGAATAGTTCGATTGAGAGGTACAAAGCCCGTCTTATTGCTAAAGGGTTTCAAGAGAGGGTTTAGACTTTAATGATACTTTTAGCTCGATCGTTAAACCAACCACTATACGCATTGTGTTATCCTTGGCAGTGATGCGTGTTGGCATCTTCGTCAGCTTGATGTCAGTAATGCTTTCTTACATGGTACGCTTGATGAGGATGTTTATATGTCTCAGCCTCAAGGCTTTGTTGACTCCTCGTTTCCTCATCATTTCTGTCACCTTAAGAAGTCTTTGTATGGCTTGAAGCAAGCACCTCGGGCTTGGTTTCTTGCGCTCAGTGCTGCCTTGTGCTCCTTTGGGTTCTTGTAGTCTAAATCTGAACCTCTCTATTCGTCTTCTCCCGAGACAGTAATGTTATTTATCTTCTCGTCTATGTGGATGATATTATTGTGACGGGTGATGATGAGTCTCTTGTTTCGCGTGTGGTTGCTCATCTGGATCGACAATTTGTGGTCAAGGATTTAGGATCATTGTCCTACTTTCTTGGTGTTGAGGTTTTGTCTTGCAATGAGGGTCTTTTTCTTTCCCAACACAAATATATGTGTGATGTCCTATCTCGTTATAAGATGGAGGATGCCAAGCCGTTGGCCACTCCCATGGCCTCCACTTCTTCGATTTCGACTTTCTCCTCCTTGACAGACGCTTCAGAGTATCGTAGTGTTATTGGGGCTTTGAAGTATCTCACCCTGACTCGGTCCGACATTGCTTTTGCCGTGAATCATTTAGCTCAACGCATGTCCAACCCCACTAAAGCCTATTGGTCTGCCTTGAAATGAGTCCTACGTTATTTGAAGGGCACGTTTTTGCACGGTCTCCTTCTTCGGCGTGTCTCCTCTCTCCGACTCACAGCTTTCTCTGATGCGGATTGGGAGGGTGATGCGTCTACTGCGGCCTCTACCTTCGCCTACATGGTGTTTCTTGGAGCTAATCCTATTTCTTGGTCTTCTCGGTGCCAACGTATTATTTCTCGGTCGTCCACTGAATCCGAGTATAGGGCATTGGCTAATGTCACTATAGAAATTCATTGGTTCCAACACCTATTCGTCGAGCTTGGTGTGTCCTTGCATTCCATCTCACGTGTTTTGTGCATTAACTTGGGTGTTGTTCGCCTTTTGCTTTATCCGGTGTTGCACTCGCGCATGAAGCGTATCTCTATTAACCTTCACTTTGTTCGTGATCTTGTCAATAAAGGGTTCCTCAGTATTTCTTACATTTTACAGATCAATTGGCGGACCTTCTCACGAGGCCACTTCCTCGCTCTTGCTTCCTTTTGCTTTGGTCTAAAATTTCCATCGTCGATGGGACGTCATTTTTCGGGGGCGTATTAGACCATAGTCTTTAGTTTAGTACTTATGGAAATTATTCTTGTAATTATTTCCTTTTTGTATTTATCTCTTTACTTAATTATAACTTGTACCAAGTATATATATACCACCATAGTAATTAAACCCCTTGACTTGTAATTGTTTCGTCTCTAGAATCAACAACAAAATGTCACTTATTTTGGTTACTGACTTTATGAATAACTAAGGATCATAAATTTTCGTTCTCCACTCGTTCTGGTTTTAGAGTTTTAGTAAGCCTCGAGGCTTTTAAATTCAAAGTTTCGTGTCATTTTCTTTTTCTTTTTTTTTGGCTGCATCAGAGAAGGGTGACCCAAAATATTACATATTCGAAAACGTGCAGAAGACTAGTATCGTCAATTACATCAAAAAGAATGTAAAAGTGGAAAGACGGCGGCGGGAGGCTGAAAATTATGTGACGTAATAGGTTGGCAAGCCTTTTTTGTGTTAAAATATAACACCTATAAAAATCGAACTTTAAAGACTTTTGTCAATTAGTGAATTAAAAACAAAGTTAAAAACTCTACTATCTTCTCATGTAGCACGTCAATCATTTCTTCCTCAACTATAGGTGAGAATCAAAGTTGGAATTTATTTTCTTCTTATTTTCTTTCCTTTATTTAATTATATTTCTTGCCCATAAACTTCAATTTGTCAACTAAGTTAATTGCTTGATTTTTATTTAATTTTAATTGGTTTTAATTTCGGTAATTATAGATCTTGAATTAAGAAATGAAAACTTCTAAAGGGGTACTACAATATTTTAGTTTACCAATAATTTATTCTATATGGTTATTTACTCATGTTTGATATTCATATGTGAATGAACTTAATAGTATAATTCATGTTTTGATGTTGTTGTTATACGTATATTAATATAACATATTAAGAAATTAGATATGTCCATGCCGTATCATATCCTATAATTTTTTAAACTTCGTGTCGTTGTGTCCGTATCGTGTCATATATGTGTCCCCGTGTATGTATCTGTGCAACATAGCATGGTTGTTGTTATTTTCTCTGTTAGTTAAGTATTTCATGACAAGATTCAAAGCATTTAAGGTTGCAAAATCAAAAGTTCGCCCAACTTAGATGTTCTTAAGATTGAAGTATTTATAAATATTTTCGACTTATGATCAAAGGGTTGAGCCCCTCATACAAAATGATTGTTCATCGTTTTGACCTTAGTAGAGATAAACAACGTGTCACTCCCGAATATGATACATCATTCACTTTGCATTACATAAATGACATGCTCCACCTATTTTTTAGATCCCTTGTCGATTCATTAGAGCGGCATTCTTGTACGCGAACTCATACTTAAGATATCTAACGCAGTTTATAAAAGGCGAAAGCGTAAAGCGGGGGCGTCTTATGTTCGTAGAGGCGAGGGCGTAAGCCCATGAATTTTGAAATTTAATATTTAAAATCATATAAATAATGATAATAGTTAATAAAATAATTTTGTGCCACTTGAATTTTACAAAAAAAAAAAATCAAATAGTAATATCAACACTTCCACAATCACAAAAAATAATTTAATAATTCATAGATATATGAAATCTACTTATGCTTGATAATGAGCAACCAACAATTAGAAATAAGTGCATGTTTTCGTTTGTTTAAAAATTCTTGCTTGCAAAATATGTGGTTAGATTCTATATAGCCTGCCAAAATTATGACTAGCTAAGTGTTTTCATAACTAACTTAACATGAGAAAATTAACTTCAATATCATTTCCTAATCACTTTCAAGAATCTCCTCGTTCAGATCATCAAACTCTTTTTCGTCAGCCGCATTTGACCCATCTATTTCACCGTCCGCATCATCTCCAACCAAAACATCATTGAAATGTGTTTTGGTATTCAAAAAATTCTCATATTTTCTCGCAAGTCCATAGATGCATACATTTCCTCCGGGGCGTAAAAAATCCACTTTTAGCGCCCTGGGCATACGCTCCGATCTTTGGAGCGTAACTCCCGTAAAGTTTAAGCCTCAAACCTGAGCTCTGAGGCGTTTTTAATGCATTCTGCCTCAAGGTGTACCAAGACGAGTCTGAGACGCGTTTTTTTTAAAACACTGATCTAACGCGATAGTTACAACACTACACGAGTCAATGCTTATCACCCTTCGTTTACTAATAAAACTACAACGATTTTGCTCTAATTTTTATAAACTATAAAAATCATGGTTAATTTAAACGCTATTTGATCTATTATTATTATTATTATTATTATTATTATTATTATTATTATTATTATTATTATTATTATTATATTTTAGATTGCACACACACCCTACACACACTCAAATTGTCATCATGTATGACAATATACCGGTAAAAGTTAGTTGTACACAAAACTTGAAAAACTCCGCCCTCTCCCTTTTCGATGCATTCGAGGTGTATGTAAATATATGATTGTATCTCTCTCTCTCTCTTTTCTTTCCCACTTCACTTAACACAACAACATAAACCCAACTCCGGCATTTCATCAAACACCTTCTTCTAATCCTCCCTTCTCTTTCAGACACAAACACACAATGTCTAATTCCCACCTCCTCCACACCTCCTTCATCCCCGCCGCTCCTCCCTCCCTCACCCGCCGCGCACCCGCCGCCGTCTCGACCCACCTCCCGATTCGACACCGACAAATTGAGTCCAAGATCCGCGAAATCTTCATGCCGGCGCTCAGCTCCACCATGACGGAGGGCAAAATCGTCAGCTGGATCAAATCGGAAGGGGATAAGCTCAACAAGGGCGAGTCCGTTGTGGTGGTGGAATCCGACAAAGCCGACATGGACGTCGAGTCATTCTACGACGGGTACCTCGCCGCCATTTTCGTTGAGGAAGGGCTCTCCGCCGCCGTTGGATCGACCATCGCTCTCCTCGCGGAGTCCGAGGAGGAAATCGAGCTGGCCCGATCGCAGAAATCGGGTTCCGCTTCGTCTCCGGCTCCGGCGGATGTTGCGCCGAAGGTGGTCGTGGAAATGCCGGTCCCGGTTCCGGCTGCGAGTGTGAAGAGTTCGGTTTCGGTGGGGTCGGGGGCCCATCCGGCGTCTGATGGGGGGAAGAGGGTGGTGGCGTCTCCGTACGCGAAGAAGTTGGCAAAGGATTTGGGTGTTGATTTGTTGGGAGTGGTTGGTAGCGGGCCAAACGGGAGGGTCGTGGCGAAGGACGTGGAGGGTGCGTTGGCGGTTGCTAAATCAAGTGGTGGCGCTGGAGCTAAGGAGGCGGTGGCTGCGGTTAAGCCGAGCGGTGTGGAGTTGGGGTCGGTGGTGCCATTCACGACAATGCAGGGCGCTGTGAGCAAGAATATGTTGCAGAGCTTGGAAGTGCCGACTTTCAGAGTGGGGTATACTATTACCACCGATGCTCTTGATGCTTTGTATAAGAAGGTGATGTATTTTGATAGTACTGCACTATGCTTTGTTATCGTTCGTAGGAAATTAAAAAGCTAGCGGTTTCGATATATGTGTCTAATGCGCGTCAGCTTTGAACTATTGAGGTTAGAGTAGAAAACAAAACTAAAGATTAGTAGTTTCATTCTATGAAGATCGTTGGTTACTTGAAGTGATAAAGGTTC
This sequence comes from Linaria vulgaris, assembly GCA_948329865.1. Classification (NCBI taxonomy): domain Eukaryota; kingdom Viridiplantae; phylum Streptophyta; class Magnoliopsida; order Lamiales; family Plantaginaceae; genus Linaria; species Linaria vulgaris. The sequence goes on along the minus strand of OX415249.1, from coordinate 2,977,614 downwards.
GTGTACAGAGTCTTTTTGGATCTCAATGAGTGACGTATTGGTTGAAATCAATTTATAGTAGCTATTATAGAAAATAATCACTTTGTATCAATTAATAGAATAAGGAGATATGGTCTTCATCGAAAGAACATATGAAATTAATAACAAAGGTGGAGAACAAAATGTTAGGTTTTCTGGTATTTGGACAAATTAGGATTCATTTATGTCAGGCAGAGGATCCGATAGTCCAGTTTTCTCACGAGCTTGCTTGTTGGAAATGATTCTTTTCTATTCTTGGTTTAAGATTGTTTAATAGATTGTATTTTTTTCATAACGTCACAGGTCAAATCTAAGGGAGTGACCATGACAGCACTGCTAGCCAAAGCAACAGCTCTTGCTTTGGTCAAACATCCTGCTGTGAATTCTAGTTGTAGAGATGGCAAGAGCTTTACATATAATAGTCATATCAACATTGCAGTAGCAGTGGCCATCGATGGCGGTTTGATTACACCAGTACTTCAAGATGCTGATAAGGTGATAACTATTACTTTATTGAACTTATAAGAGAGCGATGTTTTTTGCCCTTCTTTTGTTCACCGCTTACATTAATATGCTTTTCTCATTGATTTTTTCAGACTGACATATATTCATTATCAAGAAAGTGGAAGGAGTTGGTTGATAAGGCACGAGCAAAGCAGCTCCAACCTAATGAATATAATTCCGGTTAGTTAATTAATTAACTTCTCATGTCCCTACTAAGACAAGTTGCTTCTGCAAAAACTGTGGTGATAATCTTGTTCTTCTAATATCCTAGTCTCAACAGAGGACTGGAGTCTCGCTTCGTTGTCATATAATTCTTTAGCAATTTGTTTTTGTTGTCAAACCCTTAATGTGCAACTCCAGAGCTTATTCAGGCACATATCCACCATAAACAGAACCTCAAAGTTTTTGATTGTTAGCAACAGAATTTCATCTCTGTAGTATTGGGCATTGGGTAACAAACGATTATCGATATGAAAACACCACTGGACGTGAAGCAAAAACTTATATGTCAGTCTTTGACTAGTTTATGCAATTTTCTGCTTGCTAACGTCTATTACTGAGTGGGAGTTTTAATTTATAATTGTGTACTAGAGGCTAGATCTCACTGTGATTGTATGGAATATGGTTATGAACTTGTTCAGGAACAGATCCTCCAGCCCCAGAATTTTTGTTCATAGTTACCACACCCCTTTCCATTATTTTTGACAATTTCCTATCATACTTTTTGATGCCATTAATGCTTCTAGGAAAGTAATTTCTCTCCCTTTGACCACCTAATGGAATTTATCTCACTATATAAAACTCGAACGAGTATCAAGCTAGTGAAAGATCATCGCTCAAGTTCGATAATAGTTAGGCAAAAAAGTGGCACCTCCCTTTCATTATGAACACTTATGCTTACCATGGACGATTGATTGCATGACAGGAACTTTCACTCTATCTAACCTTGGAATGTTCGGTGTGGATCGCTTTGATGCCATCTTGCCCCCAGGAACTGTAAGTGTTGTGGCTTCATATTTGAAGGCATTGCTGTTGAATGTTTGCCTGAGATTGTGGAATTTGGTCTCATCTGTAAAATACTCAGACCATATTTGGTAAATGTTTAGGGTGCAATCATGGCTGTTGGAGCTTCTCAACCCACAGTTGTTGGCACTAAGGATGGTAGAATTGGAATGAAAAGCCAGATGCAGGTGGGTTCCATTACGATTATAACTGGTCACTATTTATGCATTCATCTCTTTTGTCAATATATTGCTGATTGCAATTGATGCTGATGTGCAATCGTTCCAGGTAAACGTTACTGCAGATCATCGTGTCATATATGGTGCTGATCTGGCAGCTTTCTTGCAAACCTTGGCGAAGATAATTGAGGACCCTAAAGATCTTACTCTTTAGACTCTTCTCATCATCTTGATTCAAGCTCCAGCGACCAGCGACAGATTAGCTTGGCTGAACTCAGTATCCTGGAATTTGAGCCATCATTGAAGTCTTCAAAATGCGGCAGCAAGATTTATGTATTGTGGAATATGCTTCCATTTTCAAGTCTAATTTGTTATAGAGATACTTCACGACATCTTAGTTCGAGATTGGAGTTGTTCTTTTTGTCATTAATTGTTTTGAATTTGAGGCTGTAGAGGTTAATGGATGATCTCCAGTCAGTAGATTTTGTTTGCCTGATACATAACTATAATTTACTACTCTTTATTGATTTATAGATACATACACACACAAACACACACACATGACTTTAAAGTAATGGTGGTAGCTTTGTACAAGATAACTAGATAGAAGCTTTTGCATTCTCATAGGTCTAAATATTCTGTAATATTTAGTTGCCTGGATAACAAAAACCAATCTTCACCATAATATAGATGTTGACTATCCATTTCACTTGAAGCATCACCTTGCGTTCAGTAACATACGCAGCACACTCTTCATGTTTGGCCTCGCGCCTTGAGACACACTAACACAAGCCAAAGCTACTTTTAAGACAGCCAACATCTGACTTCTAACAGCTACTGATGGCTTACTAACACTGTAATCAAGAATTTTGTGCAATTTATTTTGCTGCATATTGTTGCTCAACACCCACTTGGCTAGCTCAGTTCCTCCATTAACTGCAGGCTTACCAGTTAGCAGTTCCAGTAACACAACACCGAAGCTATACACATTTCCTGCTGCTGTCACTCTCATGGTATAAGCGTACTCTGAAATACAAATGACAAAGGATTTAAGTTCAACTGTCAAAAAGTGTAAAATTACATGAAATTATCAGCAGTTACAGTTGAAGATATAATTTCAATATTCAATACCTGGGGGGATATAACCAACAGAACCAGCAACGGTAGAGAGACTACCGGTGTTCTTTGAAGGATCGATCACCTTGCAGAGCTCGATGTCACCGATCAGAGGCTCATTCAGGGATTTTAACAGGATGCTTTTGCTTGAAAGGTCAAGGAGAAGAATCGGACCGGAGCTACATCCATGGAGAAAAGCCAAACCTTGCGCTATTCCAAGTGCAATGCTGTAACGATTCGACCAATCTAAAGTATGGATCGTATTACTATGAACAATGTCAGATAGAGCACCCTCAGGTAAAAAGTTGTAAAACAGAAAAGCACTATCGGCCGTCAAAACATATGCAAGTGGGATCATCACATTCGAATTACACAGCTTCCCAAGAACTTCCAGCTCCTCCCCAAATCTTTCATGGCTACCCGATTGGAATATCTTGTCACTCCAGTTAAGCTTCTTCACGAAGTAGCTGGCACCCGATGGCATGACCGATTTATAGTAAGTCGAAAATCTTGTCTGTAAGATAATGTTTGAAGGGTCAGCAACTGCTTCCATGGCTTTCGCGAAATCAATATTTGACCTGTGAATGCTGTTTGGTGTCAGTATGTTTCCACGGATGACTGTAGGTGAAGTTTCTTGTTCCGAGTGCTTGTATTCATCGTTGATTCGGTAATACCGTCTTGAAATGAATAGACATATCATTACAAATAAACCGACAGCTGCAGCAGCTGTTACAAATGCAATTATAAGGTTTACTGCAAGTGATCTTCCCCTCTTCTGAGATACAGGGGTGGGATTTTCTGCAGGGATATTCGAGACGTTATTTCCATTAGTGTCCACCATAACATACGATTCAAACTTCGGTACAACTCCAGTGAGCTGATTGTTCGATAGGACGAGGCGAGTTAAACCAGGCATTCCTGTTAGAGAGTTCGGTATCTCGCCCCAAAATCTGTTGTTCGAAAGGTCCAAAACCTCCAATGCGTTCAATTGCGATAGAGTAACTGGTATAAGTCCTGACAAATGATTGTGGCTGAGATTCAAAGAAATTTGAAGATTCAGTGGCATAACCGGAACAGTCCCGTTGAGTTGGTTGTTTCCTAGCTGGAGTTCTATTAGACTTGATAAACTTCCAATTGTGTTGGGTATTTGGCCACTCAGATTATTACCTTGCAAGTCCAAGTGTGTAAGATTTCTCAATCTGGTAATTGACATAGGCATCGATCCAGTCAACGAATTTCTGCTAAAATTCAGCCTCTCCAATCTATTCAACAATGTAATCTCTGTCGGGATTTCCCCGGAAAAATGGTTGAGCTGAAGATACAGAACTTGAAGATTGGTCAGATTACCTAACGAAGAAGGCAGTCGACCTGTTAAATCATTCTGTGCTAAATTCAACAGAGCCAAATTTTTGCACACACTCAATTCCCAAGGAATAGTTCCAGTCAGTAGGTTATTATCAAGCTCCAAATATGTCAACTCCATAAGACTTTGCAACGAGGCAAACGGGAGTGCCCCGTTCAAGGAATTGCTCCCCAATCTTAATCTGATCAAACTTGTCGAAATGTTCGAAGGGATTGATCCCACTAGCTTGTTATACGACAAGTCGAGCGCCTGCAAGTTGGTGCTCGATAAAAGATCAGACGGGATTGTTCCCGTCAGATTATTATAACTCAGGTCTAAACTTCTGAGGTAAGTAGTAATCCCTAACGGAATAGTCCCGATAAAGTGGTTCTGATTCGCAGCAAACCGAAGGAGTGTTGTGATATTGGAAACGGAATTTGGGATCGAACCTGTTAAGTTGTTTCGAGACAGGACCAAGATTTCAAGCTTCGTGAGCTGGCCGAAATCCTCAGGAATGGATCCCAAGAGTCCATTGAAACTGAGATCAACCAGTGTCAGATTTCGGTATCTCGTGATTTCTCGAGGGATTTCGTTAAAGAAACCATTGAAGGAAAGCTGAAGCTCCTCCAAAAGGCTCATTCTTCCAAAGTTTATAGGAATGTTTCCTGTGAACTGATTACGGCTCAAATTCAAACTCCTGAGTGAATCCAATCCTTCCAACTGTGAACTAATCCCTCCAGAGATAAAATTATATGAAATATCTAAAACCTCCAACATTCTAAAACCATTTGAAAAAGTTGGCAAAGTGCCACTTAAACTATTCCTACTGAAATTCAAGACTCTCAAACCACTAATCTCCCCACAAACAGTGAAAAAACCAGTTGGGATTGAAGTCAAGTGATTGTTAGACACATCAATAGAAACTAAGCTACCTATCTGGCATATAACTGGAAGAAATTCAGAACTAGAAATCGAAAGAGACGAGAACGAAAGTTCGGTTACCGAAGAATTATCAGAACTGCATGAAACTCCAGTCCATGAACAAGGATTTGATGCTCTAGAAATACTCCTCCACACAAAATAAGAATCAGTAGTGTTTTGAAGTATATCATATACTCTGTTCATGGTACTAACCTGATCAACAGGCAATTGTGACAACCCCAGTTCAAAGCAAGTAAACAAGACAAACAGTGTGAGTGTACTGTGCACATACCTCCCCATTTTTAGGCTTAGTGTTTTTTGCTCTCTCTTCCTATATTAAACAAGAACCCAGCACAAACACACCTTGTGTTTTTAATATATAATAATAAAGTATATATATATATATGATGATGATATGAAGTAATAATAAATGTTCTTAGTTATATTATATATATGCCCAAATGTTTCTTTTGTTTGATTTAGTTGACTAGGAATTCTAACAGGCAAACCCCACAAGCATAGAAAATGTCAGTGGGAATGTGGAAATTATGCTACTTTGTTTGGAAAGTGGGAGTTGACTAGACTTACTGTTGAGAATAAAGACAATTAGAAAAAAAAATAGTGATCATTTCTCTTTTTTTCACTTACATGAAAACACTAGAAAGTAATGTTCATATTGACTGGAAGATTCATTTTAGACGTGCACAAGAATATATATAACAGTGCCAACATTTCATTGGAGAGTCTTGCAGCATTTCATTGGAAAGCGCGTTGGAAGAATGGACTTGACTCAAGTGTTTGACCTTTGTGTTTTCAGAATTTTTGATCCAAATTGATCCAAACCAGGTTAATGGATCTGGGATCCAGGCCCAATTGGCTTTGATATTGTAACAACGCCCTTCCATTTATACTGTCCCTTCAAAGACAACGATAAAATTGGAAAGAATGAGAAAAAATTAGCATGGCCACCTGTGCAAGGATGACACGCAAAAATCGAAAAATGTGTATGGATATTGAAATCTTATGGTACGATGGAGGAATCAAACCCAAGATTAAAATTAGAATACTTGACAAAAGGGAGGTTCGAACACGGATGAAAGGGATGCGTAGGGGTAAAGCTGGAAATCAGGAAAAGAAGATTCGTTGCTCGTAAGACGTCGCCGTTTCAGGTGGAGGAAGAAGCAAACAAAAAAGAGCCACATGTCGAGCTTTAATTGGAAGAACCATTTAGCTGCACTTCTATTCCATTTCCACTCCACTAAACTTAGTTATATTAGCTCTCCTATTTTCAGCATTTTATTATTTTATTTTATTGAAAAGTAATTGCTATATATATAGCAGCTTGTAAGGATGTTTAGGGCAACGAATGAATGAAATTAAAATGTCTTATTTCCCACCTCCTTCTTCTAACTTCTCATAATTTTTTTGCAAGTTATCAAATTATAATGGTTGGAACAGTGTCGATGATTCGAAATCATGACAAAAGGATCCCTACCATTTACATTGCACGAGAGAAGTTTGTAGCCAAAATCAGGTACTTGTGCGATAAAACTTACAAGAGGCTTTCTTATCATTTCCGCTAGAGCAATATTCTCTTGAAATCAGCGTAGTTGATTGTTGATTTTTGATTCCTTGATCAAAATTCTTGGTAAAGTATTCAGTCAAATTTATTCTCGCCTTATTGGACGGGAACGACCAATCTACCACTTATTGAGTAGTAATGGACACGATTGTCTGAACGACTTACTTGTTTGTGTCAGACATTTAAGAGGATTTATTGCTACAACAGATCAACACGTTAAACAGTCTTACGAGTTATGGTCCTTTATAAATAGCTTGCCTCCTCTATAAATAGCTTGCCTCCTCGTAGATATCGAGTGAGACTAGTACAAATTACAAAATCAATCTTCTAATGAACAAATACATCATAAGTATCATAAACTACGTAATACTATATATACTCCTCCGCCCATAAAGAACACCATGTGCAATAAGAGAAAGGCAATTCCATTTTAATACTCACGATTCGTTTGGTGGAGGGCAGCTTAAAATCATAATGTAATGATAAGAGTGTTTGAATAGATTGTGATTTCTAATAAGATAAAATCTTTATCAATTCACATAAACAACTTTATCCATCAATTACTTTACACTGATAACAACAACTAGCTAACAGTATTACTAATTATTTATTTTCGACAAATAGAACCGTTGTACACAATATGATTATTTAATTTCTTATGTTATGTAATAACATGATGTCCCGAAATCAATTCTAAGAGACGTTGAATAATTGTCTTAATTACACTTTTTTATATATAGGCCTCGAAGAAAAGTTGCATTTAATTGGAGAAAAAGATATTCGTACGTAGTAGTAATGAAGCTTCTGGCATGGATTTGCAGTCTTGTATCCTGTGTGTTATTTAGTCCATGTCCAAATTTGTGCTATAGAATGACTCATGAAGAATGAAAGATTCAAAAGAAATGGTAGAATACAAGATAAAAAATAATTAATATGGAAGGAATTATTCACGTGATTCAGTAGAGCGGCCCGAATATGTTACATTAATATTTATGGATAATTACAGTCACACCCCTAGAGGTTTGGTATATATATATATATATGTACTTCCCCTCTAGTTTGAAAATTTGCCAACACATCCCCTCCAATCAAAAGTCATAAATGAATTTTCAGTTTTACCCTTCATCAATTAAGTATTTCTTAAGTGATTTAGATATGAGAAAGGTGATTTTTATTTTGTTATGTTCCAAGTTGTGTATATATAATGTTAGATTAATATTGCAAAATTTAATTTTAAAAATTACTTGATAAAATTTAAAGTACGAATATATAAAAAGTTATCACCTGTTCCTTAAATTTTAAAAGTTGTTCGGTCATTTATAAAAAATATGTAATATTAGATTGTATACATTGAATAAATACGAGAATAAAAATTGATAAACATGCCTTAATTAATGATACAACAAATAGATAAACATGCCTTAATGTGTAATTAAATAATAACATATTTCTAATGTATTACAATAAACAACTTAAATTTAGACTCACAACATGAAAGTTAAACTTCTTTTAGTGTTACTTTATAAATATTTTGGCTAAACGATACCCAAAAATAATCTTGACGAGTTGATATACAAATTGCGATCTCTTTATGTCTTTCAATTTGGGAAGTTTGGCAACATTTTGATACGCCGACAACAATGCTAATAGCATTACCACAATTTATTTATAAATTAAAAACCCCACACTTATTCTAGAGCACGTAGGCATTTAATTTATTTATGAATTACTGTAACAGCATTAACCGTTTTTATGACACCAAAAATTCTTAAATACATATATATATATATATATACATACGTTCTCATGAATGAATTCCACGTAGCTACACTTGTTTGGTGGGATCCATAAAGTCCGTATCCGTTGACAATAACAACTTATCACTTCCACTACTCGTATAGCCGTTGCACTTCAACTATATCTTATATCCATTTATATATTTACACACATTTACTACAACTATATATTATCGAAAAAAAAAACCAAATCTATATATACTACAAACTAAACTACAAACAACCAATTTTCTCACTTCCAAATTCCAACGATATCCAATTGTTAGTATTCCAAATAAAGAACTATGGCCACCTCAGATGACGACGACTTCAGTTTTCCGGCGACCACCACGGGACCTTCGTTAACGTTCCTCGAGTCACCGCAACTATGGCACCACTTGTCCACCTCAACCTCCACTAGTGAAAGTCGTAACAGTTTTAAGGGCAAGGAGCATTTCAACGTTATTTTATTCCAAGATTTGAAAGGTACTATTAGTGTTAGTAGTAGTAGTCATAAAAGAAAGAGTTATGATTATGATGAGTATGGCGTTGATGAGAAAATGGATGTGCTTTGGGAAAATTTGAATGAAGAATTTACAAAGTGTGGTGAGCAAATATTATTACAGAAGAACAACAATTTTGATCCTTTGTCACCAGTGAGAGATCCAAAGATGAGCTCATGTGTTAGCATTAAAAGCTTGAAATTGTCAAAAGCTAACGGACTATTGCTTTCTGGGTTGAAGCCAGGAATTTTGGTGTTCATTGAAGTATTGAAGAAAATATTTGTCATGCATAATTCTCGTCGTCGTTCCATGAAGAAACGTTCGTGGCAACACTGAAGGAATTTCCAACAACGATTTATTAGTCTTTACAGATGTATCTTTCTCCTTGTCGGAAACTGTATACGGTCGATATATGATGCAATATATGTTCTTTTTCAGATTTATTCATTTCATGTGTTCTTTTCTTTAATATATATATATATATATATATATATATTTATAAATTATTGGATTCATGTGAGTTGTTTTGATGGAAGAATTAGTGATTGGTTTGGAAGGTTGCACGCCATTCATGTAATTGTATAGGGTTGGCAAGATATGTGATTCAGTGGGAATATTGCAGTATGATATTTTTGGGGTATTATTTGAGTGTTGGTTGAGTAGTTCATTTCATGGGCTCGTACTCCATGTGTATTTGATTACCAAATTGTGGTAGTTTATTAGTATCTGTCACCCATCCATTAAATAATTTCATTCATTAATTACGCTATAATTTACTAACAATGAGTTATTTGCATATCATCATGATTTTAACGTAATCGCAACCATAAGAAATTGCTCACAATTTGAAGTTGTTGAAACACAATTAAAGAAAGGAAAAAAATGATTGTATAATATTTATTTTTGCATAGTTAAGATCGCTCAGTCGAAGATTATAACTTTTGCTTATTATGTTGGATGTATACAATACACCGACCGTCTGAGAAAACATTCGTCTTTATTTTATGTAGTGACAACATGTCAACGTGTTCGTGTCCGTGCATCATAATTTGTAACAGTATTTACAAATAAACTGTGTCATATATGACACTTTCCTACATCAACACAAGAAATTCCTTTACGATAGGTCGATCGTATAAAACGAAGACGCATAAGCATACTAATTTAGAAATTTGATGCTCGAGAAATTGAAATCACGGCAATGTATAAGACAGTGATGAGATGCATACAGGGAGAAAGTGTTAGTACGATGAAACACGTTTGACCGAAAGTCGCAAGTCAAACTGCTCTAAATTAAAGTCGCATTTTCAAACTTACAGAAAAAATGAAAAGAATAAACTATGAAAATATGAGTGGGCAGTATTGTGGGGTGCAGAGCACAGGAACAAGATTCTCCCTTTTCTTCAACCCCCCCCCCCCCCCCCCCCCACACTACTACACACAACACAATTTCAATCGAGACCCATCAAAGGTACTTTATTTTTTTCTCATGAAATTGAACTAATTATATGTTTCCTTTATGGGTTTTTTGTGGCTAATTTGTTTATGAATTTGCTTAGTATTATTAACTGTTTACTTCTTTTGTTTTTTAAAGCAGAGGGATGCTGGGAATATCTTCAGTTTCTCCTGTGTTGACTTTTGATTCAAAAGTCAGCTCCTCTGCTTATGTAAGTGTCTGAATACCCAATGATGAATCTCTGTTGTAATTTAAGAAAGTCAAAGAGTGGGCATTACAACCTTAGCATTTAGTAATATGAGTTATGCTTCAAGCATGTTAGCTTAGGAAAAAAGAGAATTAATCTAGTAGCAGTTCATGCACATTGTCAATCCAACCAATGGTTCGGTCTAATTTGAATGTTTTTTTTGATACACCAGTTTATGTTGGCTGTACTTGAACAATCGGTCATACTCGAACAAAATAGTGCTCGTGGAACTAATGCCAGAGACTGTGATTTTGTTAATATGGCAATCCTATTTGTATTTGCTCGATGAAATGTGTTGATTTCTCTTTTCCAGATATCCTTTCTAACACAAGAGATGTGTTTATTACGTTGTGATCTTGATGATTTGCTCGTCTGATCAGTTTAAATCAATGTGGATGGAAAACTGGATCAGATAATAATGCTGATGCTCTTTTGTGGATAAGTTGTTCTGTTAATTGATTTTCTAGCATTCTTATTATTCATGATAAATTTGGTATCAGCTCTGATTTGTGATATGCGTTATTCATTTGGACTAATACCAAGAACTCTCCTAGTGCTTTGCTTGATTTAGAGGCACCCTTAAGTTTATCTATAATGGTTATAAGTTTTAACATTGGGGGCGGGGCTGGCAATGTAAATATTCAAACTTCAAACAGAGTCTATCCATTTGTAATGCTTGTCCCGGTAAACAACAGGGGTAAATTTGTTTAATTAGACCGGGGTGTAATTACGTTATTCGGACAAAACTAATAAAATGATACTGAAAATATGTGAAAGCAAGATATGCGGCATTAAAATTTGAGTCGTTGATTGTTTTCTCTTAACTTTCAGCCTGATTCTACTTCAGCAACAACCAAGAAGTCACACACAAGCATAAATCTTCCAATTTATTCTACCTCATACGCCCTCCGAAGAAACAGGATAGAATGGAAGCTTCATTCGACTTCTCAAACTCTCGGTGCAGTTCTCAGTGATGATGATAAGGAAACATGGGAATCTTGCCGGCAAGCTCTGTCCAATTTTGGTTTTGCTAATGAAGAAGAAGACAAGATCCTCGGTAAAGCATTTGGTCAACTTCATTCGCCTTATTGGGGTGAAGAACGGAAGAAGGAAGTTCCCAAATTCGAGGTAGTAAACGAAATACTGAGCTATCTCAAGGAATTAGGACTTACTGATGAGGATCTTGGCAAAGTTCTGAAGAAATTCCCCGAGGTGCTCGGATGCTGCCTCGAGGCCGAAGTGAAGCCAAACGTGCAGATATTGGAGAAACAATGGGGTATCAAAGGCAAAACTTTGAAGAATCTTGTACTTCGAAATCCAAAGGTGTTGGGTTATAATATTGATTGCAAGGGAGATTGTGCGGCGCAATGCACTCGCTGCTGGGTGCGGTTTTAGCCGTTTATCGTGTTTTTGTTCGTAGGATTCTATTATGTGTACAAAAGCATAGCTAATCGAACCATACTTATAAAACTTCGTCTGGATTTGTATACTAAAGGTTATATCTGAACCAGAAGCTGTATGTTTCACTCTGGTTAGGTGGTGTTGTCAAGCATTGCCGTGTTCTTTGCCTCTGTATATGAGATGGTTTGCATTTAATGATGAATTATGTCATTTAGGTATAAAGGATTCTGCCATTTACAACATTTGATGGTAATAATGTTGATGTTGCTGCCGCTGATTTGTATCAAACTTTTTTACGCATCAACACTATTTCGTTTTTTTGGCTCTGCGAAACTGAAAGGTATAAGTATTTTGTGCACTCATTATTTTTACGTAGTTTTTGAGGCGTGTATAAGAATCTCAAACCTTTGCCAAGTGTTGCAAATATTTAGATTTTAGTGTAACAGATTGATGAGGCTGGCAAAAACGCAAAAGGTGCGTTCAAGAAATAAGGAGTACTTTTGGGATCACAAATCTAAGCCTACATAAACGCAAACAGCACCATTTAAACTCACAACACATATTTTCTAAATTCTTTCACTCCTAAGAAAAATATTCAGCAAATTAATGTCCAAGGTGGGGTCAAAAGCTACCCTGTTCTTAGTGATTTTGTGCTTTGTCCTACTATATGAGGTATGAATTATTGAATTCGTTTTATTTAAACAATCATACTTACTGAATTGTTATCTCCGATATTGCGAGCTTCTTTTATTAAGCCGGACACCTCATATTTTCTGATAAACCAGTGAGTGTGAAGATGAACTCGTTATCTCTTTTTTTGACATGGACTTTGATACCATACTAAATTGCCGTCTAGATGAAGCTACCAAATTTGGTAGTTAAACATGACTAAGGTGGTGTTTGCAAACTCTTAAAAAAAGCTATAATCAGCTTTTTATTTGAATAAGTGATTTTGGGGTGTTTGCAAATCAAGTTTTTTTCGGTTATACAGCTTTTTTTAAGTTAAAAAACCCCACAATCTTAAAGCTGGTGTGAGGATGCTTCTAGATTCTGAACTTCTACTTTCCTACTAGAGTTTGCAAACACCACCTAAGTCATATAACTACGCGTTTTGGTGTGCATAATCAGATGGAGACACACAAGGGGCGGAAGCTAGTAGTCGAAGCTGGCAAAATTGGTAACTCAATATAACATCTGAAGCCATATTTTTTTAAAAATAATATTAACTTTGATGCGGCGTGATCGACAATATTAACTCTTTAATTGCCAGATTGCGGAGCCAAGTGTGCTTATCGTTGCAGCAAGGCATCGAGGCAGAAAATGTGCATCAGGGCATGCAACACGTGCTGCACTAGGTGCAACTGTGTGCCTCCTGGGACGGCTGGAAACAAAGAAATGTGCCCGTGTTACGCCAACATGACAACTCACGGGGGGAAGCCAAAGTGCCCATAAGTGAATCTCTAGGACAATGTTTTGTTCTAATCATCATCGGATATATATGCTTCGGTTTGAAGAATAGTTGAATAATTGACAATATAATGTATGTCTACGACTACCTGATCTTATTGTTCTTTTCGAGAATTCTTTAAAACCTTTATAACAACTACACGACATTACTCTTAAGGATTATGCAGAAATCTAACTTTTTGTCCAGTGTACACTTACATGTACGTTCTCCTGTTATACAGACATGACTTTTATGTGTCTCGGGTTAAACCTCTGGTAAATATAATTCTTTTAATCACGAATATTTCAAAAAATCACTCTGCATTGTATTAATTTCATGTTTCTATACTGCTCACAAAAGAACTGAATTACTAAATAAATTTTATTGAGATTTTATTTGTGTATCAAAGATTAATTCCTCATACATTAGATAGAACTTTGATATATTATGTACCAAATAACTTTATATTGATGCATATTATATAGTAAAATCCGTATAAGTACCTGCATCTATGTTATACCATTTCTTGGAAATGTCCTCGTCATCACGCACCCTTGTTCTCGTATTCGTGCAACATAGGTTATATCAAACGTCTCAACAACACTCTATCCAAAAGAGATCGCCTCAACAACATTGCCCAAAAATTATATATGGGCTGAAAGTCTTAAGCTTTAAATTTGTAGACCAGGCTCATAAATTGCACTTGCTCTTTTGACAATTGGGCTTATTGAGTGTCATAACTCATAACTGAGTATAAGTTTTGTATGTTTTCACTAGACAAAATCATCTAAATTCCTTTGAATGATGTCGAATGAATTAGTAGAAAATAATTTCACAACCAATTATTCCAGGAAAATCGAATTTGTCCAAAGAAACAAATTAAACACCCAAATATCCCCACAGTTTTTTTTCAGTGTACTACATACAATAAAATATAGTGTTGTTATCGCACGTTGCATCTCGGATAAAGTCCAAAATGTTAGTAAAATAATAATGTACCTAACTCAACTAAATAGTTAGTAAATGCAACTACATCAGCTTTTTATAGTTGACGTACATTTATTGTGCAAGAATTTTATGCTACTGATTGAAAGACATAATCCTTTTATTGAGTCTGAGAATCTTAGGTGATTCATTACAGATTTTCCAAAATGATGAAAAACACCCAAGTGGGATTATAACTTCAAGTAGCAATCATATATCCGCATATAGTCTTTGCGGCTCTTATATATATATTATTATCATATTATCATGGCCTGCTGCATATTCCACTTACAATCCAAGCAATAGTATAGATAGAAGGATGTGGCTCAAATATAAATTCTGAATAGAAGCAAAATATAATAGCTTGCTAACTTGTGATAATGCATAGGGGACTACTATTTTAGCCCTATAACTTTTTTATTTTGATGGAAATGTCCAATATTTTTTAGGGCTTCATTTTTGCTCCGTAATTCAAGCATTTTGCCGCCGAAATTGCCCTTTTGCTTTTATTTGGCCTTGTTGTCCTTTTTACTTTTGATGAAAATGCCCAATATCTTTTCGGGCTTCACTATAATTTTTTCAAATTAAAAAATCACCACAAATTTTTGAAATTACACTTACACCCCAAAATGTATAAAAGAAGGAAGAAAATAAAAGAAATTTATCATTGTTAAATGCTTATATTTATATCCTTAAAAAACTATCTATTTAATTTTCTAATATGTATATTTATACTCAAAAAAAATTCTTAAATATTTTATATCCTTACAAACAAATTAATTAGTTCACAAAAAAAGTAAAAATTAACGAAACCATTTTTCTTCCCAACATCTTAACACAATAACAGTAAAAATTCTATGTTTATTTTCAAAAAAGAAATTGTCATCTCTAAAATACAAAATACACATAAAAAAGACCCCCCCCCCCCCAATCATCTTCGGCAAATCCATCAAAGCGCATCTTGCGGTTTGGGGGGGGGGGGGGGGGGGGGGGAGGGGGGGGGGGGGGGGGGGAGGTTGAGAAAGATGATAATTTTTTTTTTAAAAAAACTACAAAGGTTATATTTTATTAAAAAGAATGACGAATATTTGTATTTTATATTGTAATTTTGGGATATAATATAAGTTTCAAAAGGGTACTGAAAAATTGTTATTTGAGTAGATTTTGTTAGTAACTCTATATAAGCTAAGGACTGGGTACAAAAAATAATTTTTAGTGCAGTATGATGATCAAATAGAACATATAGAAAGTTTTGCTAATTAAAATAAAGGCAGAAATATCAAAAATGTCCTATATCTTTTGCCAATTTAGTTTTTGCCCTTTATCTTTTTAAGCCGTCGTTTCTGCCCGTTATCTTTTACAAAAAATGCCCCATTCACTGTTTATCTGCCAAATCATAAAATCACGTCCAACATGGCAAATTTTCTTATTACACCTCGAATCTTAAAAAAAATAAAAAAATAACGTATTATACATACATAATACACATAGTGATATATACACTATACATATGTCACCATTCACTCTCTCAATTAATCATCCCGCCAAAACAAAAATCCCCAATCTAATTTTCCCTCTTTTCTAAAGAACCCTAATTCAATTTGGGCAAATTCAATTCCGTCCATTTCTCTCCCTCTTGTTAATTCAACTATGTCCAAAACCAGTTATCCCGCTGATATGAATTGCTTTTGTGGTAGAACGGCTGTGACAAGGACATCATTAACCGACGCGAATCCTGATCATCGATTTACTGGATGTTATAGAGGTACGAAATACGATTGCGGGATGTGGTTTTAGATCGATGATCCTCTTTGTAAACGCGTGAGAGTTGTGATACCTCAGTTGAGGAGGCGGATTGAATCGCTTGAATCCAGATTGAGGGAATTAAGAAACTCAAGAAATGAAACAGAAATGCAGACGAGGATAACGGAGATTTCGAAGAAGAACAAGGAGCTAGAAAAGAAAGCGGAAATTTTGGAACGCAGGAACAGAGAATTGTTGATGCTCGTAGTTTTTCTGTTTCTGGTAGTGATTTACCGTGGTGTGTGATGACATAACTTTTAACTTTTTAAGGTTTAGTGTATGTTATAGTTGTTTGAGTCAGTGTTGAAGGTTTGGTGTTGTTTTTGTCGTTTAAGGTTTGTTTGAGTCGATTATGGTTCAAAAACATGAGTTTATCATGCTTTAAGGTTATTTATTGTTGTCTATATGTTATGTTGAGTGTAACATAACATTATGTTGTCTGGATTCTAAATGGTTGTTTAAGGTTAATTTTCTATTGTGATCAAGTTGTTTGTTTGGTTTTATTTGCTAAGTTTGTGTTTATCTACTGTGATCATCTAATATTAATAGAAAAAGATAGTTATAAAGGGATTTTAATATCTCTGTTCAAAATGGTAAGGATATAACTATATTTCTAAGTTTATTTGGAGGCTAATTATAGAAGTTGGACCAGTTTAAATGGTTACGAATTTTACTAATAGGGTAACGAGTTCAGTAACCTATTTCAAATATTTTAGTCGAATATGATTCAACAAGTTTTAGTGGTGACAACTCGATTGCTTCTTGAGAGTTGTAACTCATTTACTGCCCGTCTTTTCAACTCTTACACTCTAACATTAATATCCATTATCTACCCTAAACGTCATCATTTCTCTCATAATTCCTCAAGTAAAAAACCCTAAAAGAAAAATAACTCTCTCTCTCTCTCTCTCTCTCACACACACACACACACACACACACAATTTGTATCAATGGCTGCATCCAACCAATCAGACTTGAAATCTGTATACGACCCTAGGGAGGATGACATCGTTGGTGTTTTCTACAATTTTCGCAACTTCACGCAGGAGGAGGAAACCTGGATGCTGAATGTTCTTTGTAGGCTTGTGAAACGCGACATCTGGATTTCTGAGTAGATGATGGAAGACATATACAAAGAGGTTGCTGAGAAACTGGCTCAGAAGAGGGGGAGTCCAGTCACTCCCTTAATGATAAAAGAGAGACTGATGATCATGGAGACACGGTTTATGCTTTTCAACAACCTCTATAGATGCTCTGGTGTCAGTTTTGACAAGCCTACAGGGACCGTGATCACTGATTCGGTGGTGTTTCCTACTTTTATCAAGAACGTAAGTATAAACCTGGTATCAGTTTGATGTTTTTTGAATAATGTTAGTTATGATTTTAATTGACATTGTATTCCATGCAACCTATGAACATGGACCGTATGTTCATCAATCGGGGGTTCTTGAACTATTCTAGGATGGCCTACCTATTCTAGGTCAAAACTCTGCCCATTCCGAAGATTAGGGTCTTGTCTTATATGGACATCATCAACATGGGTGGTTTTTGAGTGTTTTTGTCTGAAGTTTTCTGGTGGTTTCTGAACAATTTAACTTATGTTTATCTGGTGTTTTGGTTAATGTTGCTATGTTCTGTGGTCAGTTGAATTAACCACTTATGTTTTGTTTAATTTTTTTGAATGATGGTTGAGGGTTCTGTTTCAGTTGAATCCTGTTTTGATGGTTAGGAATCCTGCTTTTGGCCATATGATGTGTAAGAATCATGTGTTTATGTTTAATATGCTATATATAAGTTATGTGTTTCTGTTGATCTATGATATATAGAAGTCATGTATGCTATTTAAGCAACTTTAGTGAGTACTCTAGCCTGAATTGAGATTGACAACACAATAGTGTATTCATAGTCAGAAACCAAACCAAATAAGTACATAGAGTTTAATGTCAACAACCACAACAAATAAGTACATAGAGTTTAATGTCAACAACCACTGCTTTAAGCATTACATCTTTCCTTTTCCTTTGTCTTGTTTTGCCTTTTGTTTACCCTTGTCAATCTCTTTCCCCTTTTGTTTTTTCTTCTCCTTTTCTCTCTGCTGCTCTTCTTTATCAGTCAACCTTCTCGCCACACTTGCTAAATTAGCCATTTTCACAAATTTCTTACCACTGCTCATGAATGTTGGGGCAGAAACTTGAACTTGAATGTTTATAGGTGGTGTATTGTTTCTCTCTTGAGTGCCTGCTATAGGTTGAGGTACGCTATAGTGCACTTGTTGGCTCATTGTAGGTGTGCTATTGCAACTCTTAATTGAGCAAGCATAGGGGAAGCATTTTGTCTTATGTTTTTAAGCAAAACATCATGCAACCAGCTATTAGGTACCAGTGATAGATCATCTTCACTAGCATCATATTCAACCACCTTCATCTGTAGTTATTACCAACATCAGTTCAATAAGTATACAATTCACTTCAATAAATACTACAAATGAATTAGAAATTACCTCCTTAGGTTTCCTTTTCTTTCTTTCCTTTGGAGGGTTTTTTTTGCTACTATTTGAGC
This sequence comes from Linaria vulgaris, assembly GCA_948329865.1. Classification (NCBI taxonomy): domain Eukaryota; kingdom Viridiplantae; phylum Streptophyta; class Magnoliopsida; order Lamiales; family Plantaginaceae; genus Linaria; species Linaria vulgaris. Next base: position 2,958,775 of record OX415249.1, on the reverse strand, counting down.
TCTCAACAATTGTATTTTTAGGAGTTATTTGATTTTGAGCATTGGCCTCCTGATTTACCACATTATTAGTTGTCAATGGTGAGGGATTAAATGGAATAGCTGGCATCTGTAAAGAAATAAAATCTGGTTAACTGCCAATAAAACAACAGTTTTTTTTACCCATATCAGAACATGTCATACTTATATCATTTGGCTTTTGGGTCTTTTTTGGTCTAGGAGGGGGGTGTGTAGTACCATCAACCATTTTTTTCAACTGCTCAAATGGTGTAAATTTGATGCCAGATACACCTCCCATGTTCTGCAAATTAGCCTGTCCGTCACTTGAGACAATTGTTTCATTCATCTTCCTCTTTTTGGGTCTTGGCACTCTGAATTCACTAGTAGTATTTGTCGGATCAATATGAGTCACATGTTGTGCACTTTTCTCAGCATTCTTCTCCTGATTGACACTCAAATCTGAAACTTTGTTTTTTTGCAACCCACCTCTATTAGCTTCTGTACCTAGAGACTGCACCTGTAGTACACTATGCTCTACGCACACACGGTGGTCAGCTGATTGTGGAGGGATGTTTAGGGTCTTGCAGAACTAATACACCAGATGCAGTTTCTGCATTTCTGGTTGATTCCCCAGTATTTTTTGCACTTCTCACTGGATCTCTTCCAGTAGCTCCATCATTTTCAACATTTGATGGCCCAACTGTTCCAGCATCATCCTACAAATGATTTATACATATAAAGTAGGATGTTATAGTTGGCTACATGAGTTACAAAATGACTTAAAATGAATACTTACAGTAGTTGGTTGGTTAACATTCATTCTCCTTCTGCCACAAGTTTTTTTTATTGTGTCCTATTTTACCACACTTCCTATACTTATTATTGCCTTGTTGCCTGGGCATTCGTGTTAAACTCTTCTTTCTTGTCTTAACTGGAGGAGGTTCATCTGGTCCTCTTTTCCTGGATTTCTTTGGTCTGCCTGGTTGCCTCCCAAAATTTGGAGGTAGTGGGGGTATGATAACACCCTTATCCCACATCTCTATGCATAGTACACCATATAATACAGGCTCATAAGCCTTCAAATACAATTCATGGTCATACCAAGGAGCTAGCCAAGATGTCACTTGTTCTCCTTTGTGAAGGATTGGACATGCAGCATGCCTGCAAGGAATACCAGTAAGATCCCAGATCCTACAAGAGCATGTCCTCTCTTTTAAACTAACCAAATAAGGCCCTCCAAGCCCACTCAAAAAAGTCACCTGATAGTGAAGATTATCTGACTTAGCAGAGATACAGTCAGACACCTTCAACTTTTGAATTTCTTCTTGAACCTTGGGAGCTATAAGTGCAATTTGATTTACTCGTTTTTGGGAAGGCCATTTACATATTGCTTTGTCTCGGTTCCTTGTTATCCTATTAATTAAGTACATCCTTATCCACTCAAGATAAGTAATTATGGGATTCCCTCTTGCTGGAATTAGAATGCCATTAAATGTCTCACAAGTGTTGTTCATGATAAGGTCTGAAAGTGCAAGTATTCTGGCAATGTTAGAATGTCAATGTTAGAGTAACATTGACTGACATAATCAGTTTTACTATCTTGCTGAGAATAATTTTAACTATTGTTTGGCCTTATTCACTCGACTAATCTAGTTCCACAATTGTGTTTATCTTTGGTTATTATTCAGGAAACAAACTTGTCATAGCTTGATCACTCAAAGTTTTCTTAATTAAAGCTAGCCGCGTAACAAATAAGGAAGGAAGAGTTCGAGTGCAACTAGAAAACTTCCAAGTTAAGTTCTGATTTGAAGGAGTCTTTCCTAAGTTAGTTCACTAACGAAGGAACTGTTATTCAAGAAGAACACCGAAAACAAGGAAGAGGAGTCCGACAAGGAAATTAGAAGAATTACCAAACCGTGTGCAACACACCTTGAAGATCAAGTCAAGAACCTATATATTGGTGTGAAGTACATCAAGACAAACACGAGACAAGAGCTAATAATCTAAGAGCTTTATTTACGAGTTGTTGAGTGTCTTTGTCTTGCTTTTGCAAAGTTTGTGCGTTGTTCAATTAGTTCTAGTTTAGAATTGAGAGAATAATTCTTGTCTACTTTGTTGAGTTCGAAGCAATTCGAGAGTGTGAGCTTGAGAGTTGTAAGAAACATATTTTCATAACCCCTCATGGTATTTTGCCTACGGCTCAAAAGTTAATATTAATATATTCACTTCTTAAACTTTTTGTTATTTAGTTTTCTGCTGCTTTGTTAACATAGACGCTGTTAAAGTAACATTGAGAAGTTAACAACGGTCTTGTATCAACCGATCCACAATTTCAATTGGTATCAAGAGCCAAGCACCAACCTCACCGGTGTTTAGTGTTGATACGAGAACATGGACAACTCCAACCCCAATACCAGCAGACTACCTGTGTTGGAAGGACCAAACAACTATGCATATTGGAAGATCAGACTTAGGGTTCACATCAAATCCATTGACCTGAGAGCATGGTAATCAGTTCTGGAAGGCTATACCATTCCTTACTTACCAAGAGATGGAGATGCTGATCTGGTCCCCAAACCCAAAGGACAATGGACAGCCAATGAGATTGCTCTCTACAACTTCAATGAAAATGCTCTCAATGTGATTTTCAGTTGGGTAGGTAATCATATGTTTAAACTTATTCAAAACTGCACTACAACTAAATTTGCATGGGATATTCTTGAACTTCATTGTGAGGGAGATGTGGCTGTGAGGGACTCTAAACATAGGAAGTTGCTTCAAGACTTTGAAAAAATGGTGATGGGTGAAGATGACAGCATTGATAGCTATTTTGAGAAACTGCTTGATATTGCTAACCAGTGTCAAAACCCAGGATTTGTTATTTCTAATAAAACTATGGTTTACAAAGCTTTCAGATCCTTGTCTACTAAATGCACCGCCAAAAGAATAGCTATGAATGAGTATAGAGATCTTGCAAATATGGGTTTTCAAACCTTAATGAACACTTTGAAAGAATTTGAGCTAGAATTTCTAAGTAAGTCCAGCAAGCAACCTGCTTTAGCCCTACTTGGAACAGGCTCAGATAATGTAGGAAGTGATGACAATGAGTATGAGTTGATCTCCTCTAACTATGGAAACATTACCAAGAAGTTTAGCAAACTAGGCCTCAGAGATAAAGGTAAAGAGAAACAATCTGGTAATGCTAACCCTGGTTATAAAAAGCTACCCCCTAAATTCATAAAGTACATGGCATCAAAGAGTACTCCCCAAGATGCTGAAAAACTAAAAGATGTCCAGTGCTATGAATGTAAAGGGTTTGGTCATTATAAACATGAATGTGCTAACGTCCTCCGAGCAAGAGAAAACTCTCACTAGGTTTGTGTAGATGATTTTGATGAAGCTGAGTTCAACTCTGGATCAAGTGCTGATGAACACTCAAAAGAAATCAATACTGCTGCACTCTACACTCAGATTAACTGGTCAGGAGAAGACTCCAGGAACTGCAATGATCCACAATGTTACTTTAACATTGAGGAACCAACAACAACACATGATATCTTTTTTGGAAATTGGGACAACAATGACTTACAGGTTAATTTTGATACTTACTCTAATTATGATGATACTAACTTTTGATTATTTTCATGGTTCAGTTGATCTGGAGGAAGAACATGGCTCGGATGAAAAACAGTCCCATGATGAAATCATTGAAGAACTTCATTCCACATTCATCAAACTTGAAGAAGAGAACAGAGTGCTCATCAAAAGCAATAAAGCCCTTAAATTTGAGATTGAGTGTTTGAAGAACCTGATGAAACTCTATGAAAGAGATATTGACTGAACAGAAACTGAGTTGAGGGAGGTGAAAGATAAACTCAAAAAGGACACTGAGATCATTGCCAGATGGAATTTAGGTACTTCCAAACTTGATGAGGTACTGAACATGGGAAACACATGTACAAATAGTCTAGGTTTTGTTGATAAAGATGTTGTGGATAAATCATCTAATGAGAAATCTTCTTACCTCAAAACCAGTTTTGTCAAAGAATCCTCTACTTCAAGTTCTGGTCCAGTTAGCATAGCAAAAAGAAAACCTATCTTTATATGTCAATACTGTTTTCAACCAGGTCACATTAAACCATTCTGTAAAAAATATTTGAGAAGGAGTGGTAAGAAAACAGCTTCTGCAGCTAATACTAAACCAACAACAGTTTCTGATGTTAGTCCAACATTGGGTTCTGGACAGAAAGGTAGAACTTGGGTTGAAAAGGTAAAATCCCCTAAGATCAAGATTGTGTGCAATGTGGTTTTCTCTGCTATTTATTCTAACCTTTCAGGGAAGTGGTACTTTGACAGTGGATGCTCAAGACACATGACATGTACCAAATAAAAATCTTAAACATGTGGTTCCTTTGAGTACTGGAACAATCACCTATGGAGGAGGCACCAAAGGAAAAATCATTGGAAAGGGGACACTCAATGTTGAAGGATTTCCACCTCTCAAGGATGTTCTGTTGGTTGACAGGTTAAAAGCTAATTTAATTAGCATCAGTCAGCTCTGTGATGATGATCTGCTAGTTACCTTTGATAAAGTGTCTTGTGATGTTTATGATAGTGATAATGTTCTTGTTATGACAGGTACCAGATCTAAGGACAACTGCTATCTGGCTCAGGAAGAGGCATAATGTTTTCATGCCAAAATAGATGAGGCTTCTCTTTGGCACATGAAACTGGGACATGTGCACTATAGAAACCTAGAGAAATTACAGAAAGTTGATGCTGTAAGAGGTTTGCCTAAACTCTCCAGTCCAGGTAAGCTTGTGTGTGGTGATTGACTCAAAGGTAAGCAAACCAGAGTTGTTCATGCTCCCCTACAGGTACAAAATGCTTCTCCTAGAACTAGTAGGTGTTTCGAATTGCTGCATATGGACTTAATGGGTCCAATTGAGGTAAGCAGTCTGAGTGGAAAGAAATATGCCTTTGTAATTGTAGATGATTTTTCTAGATATGCTTGGATAAAGTTTCTTAGAGAGAAATCAGAAGCCTTTGATCAGTTCAAAATTATGTGTGCCAGTATCAAAACTTTGTATGGTTCTACTGTGTCTAAGATTAGGTCTGATCATGGAAAGTAATTTGAGAATGCAAGTTTTGATAACTACTGTAATACTAAAGGCATCTTTCATGAATACTATACTCCTAAAACACCTCAGTAGAATGGCATTGCTGAAAGAAAAAATAGAACTCTTCAAGAGATGGTCAGAGTGATGTTGAATGCTAAAGATCTGTCTAAGAGACTTTGGGCCGAAGCTTTAAATACTGCCTGTCACATTAGTAACAGAGTATATCTCAGACCTGGAACTAATATGACACCTTATGAAATCTTGAAGGGTGTAAAGCCAAACATTGCTTATTTTCATGAGTTTGGATGTGACTGTTATTTGTTAAATGACAGGGATTACCTGAGTAAATTTGATCCCAAAAGTGAGAAGTGCATCTTTGTAGGCTACTGAGCTAACAATGCTTCCTTTAGAGTCTATTATCCTAGAACAAAGACAGTCCAAGAATCTTTGAATGTTGTGTTTGATGATTTCACTTTTGAAACAGGTACTGGTGACATTTGCAGTGTCTAATGTTGAACCAACATTGGAAACCGAGAAGGCAATACCAACACTGGAGCTTGAAGCTGGAATCACTGAGCAAGAGATAGGAACTGATGTTAGACTAACACCAGTCAGATCGGATGTTAGACTAACAACAGAAGAATCTGACTCAGAAACTAAAGTTGGCACTGAGTCAAGAAGAGACCCCCCCTGCTAGGATACAAAAAGATCATCCAGCTTCTCAAGTAATTGGTGAGATCACTGAAAGGGTAAGGACACGCAATAAAGAGAGACTGAATTATAGGGATATGGTTAAATTGTGTGTCTGTATGAATTTCACTTGTACTGTTGATTATGCCTCATGCTTTGTCTCTGCCATAGAACCTAAGAACGTGTCTGAAGCTCTGTTAGATGACTTTTGGATTAATGCCATGCATGATGAACTATTACAGTTTACTAAGAATAATGTATGGACCTTGGTACCTAGGCCACCTGATGTAAATGTAATAGGGACTAAATGGATCTTTAAAAACAAAAGTAATAAGGAAGGAGTAATTGTAAGGAACAAAGCCAGACTTGTTGCTCAGGGGTATACTCAAGTGGAAGGTGTAGATTTTGATGAGACTTTTGCACCAGTTGCTAGGATAGAATCTATTAGGTTACTTCTGGCTATTGCTTGCAGTCTTAAGATAAAACTATACCGGATGGATGTAAATGGTGCTTTTCTGAATGTGCTAATTGATAAGGAAGTGTATGTAGAACAGCCTAAGGGTTTCACTGATCCTAAGTTCCCCAATCATGTGTACAAGTTAAAGAAAGCTCTGTATGGTCTCAAACAGGCTCCTAAAGCATGGTATGAAAGACTTACTGAATTTCTTTTAAGTCTTGGTTTTGTTAGAGGTGATGGAGACATGACACTGTTCCTTTTAAAGAAACTTTTTGATATCTGTATTGCTCAAATCTATGTTGATGATATAGTGTTTGGTTTTACTAACAATTCTATTTTGGAAAAGTTTGTTGAGTCCATGACATGAACATTTGAGATGAGTATGATAGGAGAATTAAATTTCTTTCTTGGTCTCCAAATAAGACAAACACGTACTGGCATATTCTTGAACTAGGAGAAGTATGCCAAGAATTTGGTGAAAATGTTTGAACTTGCAGATTCAAAGCCTTGTAAGACACCTATGTCTGCCTCAGTGAAGATCATCATAGATGGAACTGGAACTAATGTTGATCCAACATTGTACAGATCAATGATAGGAAGTTTGCTTTACTTATCTGCATCTAGGCCTGACATAATGATTTCTGTTTGTGTATGTGCGAGGTACCAGGCGTGTCCAAAGCAGTCTCACTTGATTGTTGTGAAGAGAATCCTTAGATACATATTTGGAACTTTGTCTCTTTGCATTTGGTATTCATTTGACACTAACACAAATCTTGTGAGTTTCAATGACTCAGACTGGGCAAGTGATGCTGATGATAGGAAGTCCACAAGTGGAGGATGTTTTTATCTGGGAAACAATTTAGTCTCATGGTACAACAGAAAGCAAAACTGTGTGTCTCTATCCACTGCTGAATTAGAATACATAGCAGCAGGTAGTTGTGTCACCCAGCTTGTGTGGCTCAAACACATGTTGATGGATTATAGGTTGGATAGTGATACTTTACTTATGTTATGTGATAATCTTAGTGCTATCAGTATCTCTAAGAATCTTGTCCAACATTCCAGAACTAAGCACATAGACATAAGACATCATTATTTGAGAAACATGGTTGAGGACAAATTAATATACATTGAGCACATTGAGACTAACAATCAGCTTGTTGATATGTTCACTAAGCCTTTAGATTCTGAGAGGTTCTTCAGTTTGAGGAACTCTCTTGGCATGTGCATTGTATAAGAATGTTAGTCCACCAGTATAACACCACTGTCTAGCACTAGTTATTGGTTGTGGTGTGTTTGTAATTCTTTTATTTTCTAGTTGTGTATTTCCTTTTCTTGCATATTTTGTCTTGGTTTGTCTTCATTTGGGTTGTGTGGTTATCATATGCTTCTGACTGGATTGACTGGTGAACAGGTTTATATCTTAAGTTTTGTAAAGTAAGAAATTCTAATGTTGGTTTGAGAATGTTAATCTAACATCAGGAGAAGCTGGGGTGCCCAGAGTTCACTGCTTTGGTGTCATTAAGTTGTGACTTATCTATGTTAAGATCCAACAAAACATGAAAAGAAGCTGGGGTGCATAATGTTGACAGCTTCAGTGTGATTCAGTTGTGCTTATTTCCATGTTTTTGTTATTTTTGGCCAAGGAAATGCATGATGGTGATCCTTTCTACTAGGATGTTTGGAGTTTCGACTGCCTCACATTCAGTAGCACTGATCACTTGGTGTTTCTCTTGCAAACAGATTGGTCAACAAGTATGCATAAAGAGTTGGGGTGATGAAGTATATGATAAGTGTATTGTCCTCATTCAATTTCTTTGTACTTGCCTAATCTGTAGCTGGTAATTGAGTTGCTGGGGTGTGTGGAGTCCTGTGCTGCCCACATTCAGTGATAAGATTATCCTTGTTTAATCATTCTCAGCTTTTGTTCTAAATGAGTTTCACGTTAAAATAAATCAAAGGGATATGTCCTGGACTCAGTCAGTGCAGTTATTAGTACTTGGTTACCATCTCTCAATGTTGTTCTACCATGGTTGCATTCATTCTTTCTTTTATGCATTGTATTGTTATGTCGGCTTGGGCTTAGGGGGAGTAGTAATCCAAATTCATGTGTTGAGGCATGCACCTTGGGTGAACACACTGGATTGTGATTTGTCATGCTAAGGGATTAAATGTCTTCTAGATATTTACATCTACTATCTGTGTGTTTCCCTGTCAGAAGTGTTACTTACTCATACTGATGATCTTTAACTGTGTTGTGTGTACTTATGTGTTTTGATGAAGTTTCAGATCTGTATTTAGTAATATCTCACGCTCTCACATGAAGCTGTTTGGATGAAAGCCCTGCACCTCCAACTTCCTTACCCGCTGTTAACTTACCAATGTTAGGCTAACATTGTAACGCTGTGACTTATAAGTTTTTATGGAAACTGCTCTAGTCACGTGTTAATCCAACAAGACACGTGGGCAAGGACTGTACGCGGGAACGTGTGTAAGTGGCCAGAATTTTTTGGTAACATGTTACAAAGCCACTTTCACCACTCGCCTCATTCGATTACCTTTTATAATTTGCCCTAATTTCTTTTAATTCTTCACGCTTTCATAATCAGCTTTGTTCAATTAAAATTTTATGTGTTTAAGTCTTTTCTCTCTCCAAAAACCACTCTAACAATGACCCGCAAGTCTTTGATTGATGCTCTTGTAGATGCTGCTGAGCAAATTGAACAACCGAGGAGGTACAACACTAGACATGCATCAACTGAGTCGCTCGTCGCCGCTGCTGCAAAAAGAAAAACCACCTACAAACGGCGCAAGGGAAAGAAATCAACAAAGGACAATGTTGGTTCAACATCGAAAGCCGCTGAGAATACCTCCACTCCCACTAACACAGAAAACGAGGTAACAATGGCTAACCCTACTCAAGATTTACCTGCTGTAGTTGAGATTGAGAGGGAGAATGTAGATTCTGTTGTGGATGTGGGTGAGTCTGAGGATGTTGAGGTTGTTGCTAATAATGATGTTGAGATTATGGTTGAGGAGAGTGTTGAGGTTGTACCTAAGGAGAATGATGTTGGGATGGATACTACTGAGGGTATCCCTACTGATAATGAGGACAATGTAAGTGAGAAGGAAGAAGATGAGAGTCAAACTCTGGCTGCTCAAGCTAAGGCTGCCAGAAAAAGAAAAGCCAAACAAGTGGTGGTGGCTTGTGAGTCTGAGTCAGAAGCACTGAAGAAGCTGGAGAAGAAGAAGAAAATGAAGAAAATGAGGAAGAGGAAAAGGAGGAAGAGGACCAGGAGGAGACTGAGAATGAAGAGGAAGAACTTGTGGCTGAAGACAATGCAAAGGCTGATGTTACTCCAACATCTTATGATGAGGAGTATTGTGATGTCATGGATGGTGAGTATCCAGAAAAGCCTTACTCTGACTACTATGTGTCTGCGGAAGCAGAAGAGCAGTGGGAGGCTTATCAAGCAAGGGTGATTCACAAGGAAAGGGAAATAGAGGAGGAGAGTTTCAAAGAAAACAGAATTTTTGAGCTACTGGAAGCTAGAGGAATGCTTGGGTCAGTGATGAATCATGCCTCTTATGCACCAGAAATCATCAGAGAGTTCTACATGAACTTATCTCAGCGGGTGTGCCACCAGGATTCTCCCAAGTATGGGAAAGCTTGGGTTAGGAAGGGTGTCTTCGACATTAGCCCCTCCACCATCAATGAAGCTTGGGGACTTCCTGATACTGAAGAGTCTGAGGATCCAAACATGGATGACATCATCACAGATCTCACTGGTGGGCTGACCAAGAAGTGGAATGACAGTTTTCCTACAACAAGGCTGACCTCTCTAAGTGATGTGCTGCACAAGATCTCTACATACAACTGGCTGCCATCTTTAAACACCACTGTAATGACTAAGGAGTCTGCAAGGCTGGTGTTTAAGCTGAAGAATGGTCTGAATGTCAATATAGGTGAAAAGGTACTGAGGTCAATGAGAGAGGTCACCACAATGTTGAAGGGGATCATTCTATATCCCTCTCTGATTTCTAGCATTTTGTTGAAGCAAGGGTTGAAAACCTCAAAGACAGTGGGGTGGGTCAAGAACAAGGCAAGACTGCCTATCACCAAGAGCTACTTCACACAGGTGAGGATCCAAGATCTTCCATGGAATCCTGAGGATGCAGCTGGACCAAGCAGGAAGAAGAAGAAGAAGAGGGCTCACAAGTTTGTTGCCTCTTCAGTGCCCATTGCCAGTGGTGACAGTTGATCAGTGATTGCAGATGCATTTGTGGAAAGTGGCTGGACAGGGAGTACAAGGACACCCAAAGGGATATAGCTGGAAAACAAGTAAGGCTGCAGGAGATTGACAGCCTCATGAAGAACTTAAGGGATCTGCCTCAGCCTCATGAAGAACTTAAGGGATCTGTCTTCCTCACAAAAGGGGGAGAGTAGATCAAATATTTGAAATTTCTGAGTCTTTAATTTTCTGTCTTTGGTAGCATGCTTTGAACTGTTTCTGTTTTTTGCTGAACTATTTTTATTTTTCCTTATCTTTCTTCATTATGATCAAGGAGTGTGTTCCTTGTTACAGTATTGGCCTGTAATTAAGTATTCTTATTGGTACTGAGTGCTTATGCTATCTTGAGTTCCTGTCAAGTTCTAACTTGGTCTGCAGGTGTGAGCTGATAACTAATGTTAAGATAACATTGTACTAACTATGTCTGCAGGTGTTTGCTGATACCTGATGTTAAGTTAACATTAGAAAATTCAATGTTAGAAAAATCAACTGAAGTCAATGTTAAGTTAACATTGATATAGGAAGATGTGATGGCAACATTGGAGAATCAATGTTAGAGCAACATTGTGTTGGACTCTTCTGATATTAAGGGGGAGTTACTTGCCGTAGGTATCTCACAAGGTTGAATAAGTTTGTTTTGAATATTTGATCTAACCACAAGTTCGAAGGTTTTGTGAAGTAAGGCAAAAAAGGGGAGATTGAAAGTGCAAGTATTCTAGCAATGTTAGAATGTCAATGTTAGAGTAACATTGACCGACAAAATCAATTTTACTATCTTGCTGAGAATAATTTTAACTAATGTTTTGCCTTATTCACTCGACTAATCTAGTTCCACAGTTGTGTTTATCTTTGGTTATTATTCAGGAAACAAACTTGTCATAGCTTGATCACTCAAAGTTTCATAAAGAAAAAGTTTCCTTAATTAAAGCTAGCCGCGTAACAAATAAGGAAGGAAGAGTTCGAGTGCAACTAGGAAACTTCCAAGTTAAGTTTTGATTTGAAGAAGGAGTCTTTCCTAAGTTAGTTCACTAACGAAAGAACTGTTATTCAAGAAGAACACCGAAAACAAGGAAGAGGAGTCCGACAAGAAAATTAAAAGAATTATCAAACCGAGTGCAACACACCTTGAAGATCAAGTCAAGAACCTATATATAGGTGTGAAGTACATCAAGACAAACACGATACAAGAGCTCATAATCTAAGAGATTTATTTATGAGTTGTTGAGTGTCTTTGTCTTGCTTTTGCAAAGTTTGTGAGTTGTTCAATTAGTTCTAGTTTAGAATCGAGAGAATAATTCTTGTTTGCTTTGTTGAGTTCGAAGCAATTCGAGAGTGTGAGCTTGAGAGTTGTAAGAAACATATTTTCATAAACCCTCGTGGTATTTTGCCTACGGCTCAGAAGTTAATATTAATTATATTCATTTCTTAAACTTTGTGTTATTTAGTTTTCCGCTTCTTTGTTAACATAGACGTTGTTAAAGTAACATTGAGAAGTTAACAACGGTCTTGTATCAACCGATCCACAATTTCAAGGTCTATGCTGGCTTTTGTGTCAAAGTATGCCTTTGCCCATTGGGAAGGTGGCTTGTCATCTAACCATTTGAATGCTTTGCTGTTTTTAACTTTGATTTTATCCATTGATGCCAAAAATCCAGGCTTGGTTGTCTGGTGGGCAGCCTCCCACACTCTATCACTCCACTCCAACCCATTGAATCCAGCTCTCCCAAAGTTAGCTATGATATGCCTAACATAATACCTGTGTTACAGCTGGAAATACAGCATTACATGCATGGATGAGTCCTTTTTGCTTATCACTCATGAATGTCATGTGACTGTTGGAGATTAGATTCAAGTCTTCTTTTAGTATCCCAAGGAACCACATCCAATTCACATAATTTTCCACAGAAATAATAGCATAAGCAATTAGATAGAAACTATTGCCTGCATCCAAACCAACATCAGTTAATAGTATTCCTCCATTAGGACCAGTGAGATGTGCTCCATCCAAACCAATATAAGGTCTACAACCGTTCTTGAAACCATCCTTCAAAGCTTTCAAGCAAACAACATACAAATAAACTTGTTTTGACCTATTTTATCCAATCCTATCACCACTGTTGAACCAGGGTTAAAATTCTTTAACTGGTCAGCATAATCCCACAATCTACTGAACTGGTAAGCAGGTTTGCCCTCTAGATTTTCCAATGCCAACCTCTTTGTTTTATATGCCTGGTTAAGAGATATGTCTACCCTCAACTCACCAATACAGTCAAGCATAAATCCCTCAGTCCTTTTACTAGGATCAATCTTGAATACATGCAGATATCTGGCCATCAACCAACTAGACTTCATATTTTTTACATGGTGAGTATCACCACAGCTGTGAAGAGGCTGATAATCTCTAATCTAAAATGTGTCCTCAGTCAAGAGTTTCAATGCACTTAGTTTCCACTTACAATCCACCTTTTCATTTTCACACATTGCATGAATTATTTTAGGATCACTTTTCTTGATTGTAAGGCTCTGTCTTGTTGCATTAGCATGAGATTGAATTACAAACTTTAACTGCTTTTTGTCTCTAAATAGCATCCCCAACTCAAAACAAGGATTAAAGATTTCATCCTCATTAAAATGATAGGTCTATTTGCATCTTCATCAGCCTCAAAGATATGAGCCCATTTATACTCTCTGGCAACTGTGACCACATCAATCTCATCTGTCTCAGTATCCCAATGCTCTTCATGCACTTCATTGACATTGCAGCTAAAACCATCCAACTCAGGTTCTACAAATTGTGCTGATCCCATCCCCCCAGTATGTTCATCTCTTGATTGCATAGGCATAAAAGTTTCCCCAATGTCATCTACTCTACTATTGGGATTTCTATCAACTCCAGGTTGGTCATCAGTTCTAACATTCTAATTCATATTTACACCAGAACCCTCTATCAAGCCCTTTCCAATACCTACCCCTAAACCTCCTCATATACCTTCCTCCAACTCTTCATCAAAATCAGTATCAGGCATTTCATAGCCCTCTAACACTCCTCTACTCAGATTACCAACATCAGTCCGACACCCATTCACTTCACCTGGAACACTCTGATCATCATTCTGATAATCAATGTAATTGCCAAATTACAATGGAATAGAGCAGCCTCACGTGCCTTCTTCAAAGTATCATCATCTGATATAAGCATAAATTTACCCCTAATCTTCAAATAAATTTTTTCACACCAACTAGTGCTTTTGTGGCATAAATATTTTCTAACATATCTACAGAAAGGCTGTCTACTTCCACATGGTCATACTTACACTAATAACCTCCTCTGTAGTCAGGTATTGGAACCAGCTTGAACATTCCACCTTGAAATAAGGTAACTATAATACAACTTCTATCTCGAGCTGTTAAAAATGAAGAAAAACCTGTTATTTCCTACTGTACTCTACTATAATTCAACATTTTGAGCAGAAATGAAAAACAATTAGCATGAACCCTAAAAATTCTTTCTTTGGCTCAAACTAACAATAAAATGTGAAAAAACAAAATACAGTACCACTGAATCACATTAATACTCATGCAACCTCTAATACGAAACAACATTAAAAGCCCTAAACAAAATCGAAAACTTACGATAAAGAGGGGGGAAACCGAGAATCTTCTTTAAGGGCCTAAGAATCGGCATTTTTTGTGGATTAGAGTTGTTAATGCAGAAGTGGAAATGTGAAATTTGAAAAAACGACGGGATTTAGGGTTCTAAGGCATTAGGGGATTTAAGGGATTAGGGGATTTTCGTGGCTGCTCGATTAACTAAGATAGAGAGTGAATGGTGACATATATATAGTGTATTATGTATGTATAATATGTTATTTTTAATTTTTTTAAGATTCCAGGTGTAATAAGAAAATTTGCCACGTTGGACGCGACTTTGCCACGTAGGACGCGATTTTATGATTTGGCAGATAAACAGTGAATCAGGCATTTTTGTAAAAGATAACGGGCAGAAACGATGGCTTAAAAAGATAAAGGTCAAAAACAAAAGTTGACGAAAATATTGGATAAAGGGCAAAGTGCTTAAGTTACGTAGCAAAAATGAAGCCTGAAAATATTGGACATTTTCGTCAAAATGAAAAAGTTCTAACGCAAAAGTAATAATTTCCTCTAACGCATATATATTTTACGACCTCAGAGTTGTAATGACAAGATCGGATCCATAAATCATGACCTTTCTCGCTCGTTTCAGCCATTAAAAGAATTTATTGCTACAACAGGTTAATGCACTAAACTGTTATGCGGTTATCGACCTCTCATTAACGACACCAATCTCCGTGATTAGTAGTACTAAAAATATAAATAATAGATGAATGAAACAATACTTGACAAACATATTGCCCAACGTACATTGAGACGCACTATCTTCAACAATAATCAATCAGGTGTGGACACATTCACTTTTATAACCCAATACTAATCAATCAATGATACATGTGGCCGTTAAAAGTTAGTAGCATATAAAGGATTACAAAAGTGAAACTCTTAAAGAGAATGTTAGAAGAGCTAGAATACTTTTATTCAAATATTAATTAAGTTAAGAAATAATCTTATCCTAGACTTGATATATCATATATACACCACAAGCATCATGAACTAATTTTAACCAGTTGTTTATCCTAGATTAGTGCAAATTCTATATTTGGCCATTGAAAGTTGGTAACATAGAAAATACCAGAAATTGAAGCTGTAAAAGTTATTAACATTTCTTCATATAGTAGCTAAGTTACAAGAAAATGTTATCCTAGATTGTAATTTATACATCGCGTGGTTTTATTTCAATAGTTACAACCGAAAGTATATGAGGTAATCATCAATCGCTTAGGTGAATATTCTACGCATTATCCATTAAAGAAAGAATTCATTAATCTAGAGATGCACTGATGCAGTTAGCTAGTGGATTACATTCCACAAGTTGCCAATTGGGAAAAATTAACCAATGACATGGTTTATATATATGCAGTTGGCTTGTGTCTGGTCTTATTGTCACAGTGTAAAAAAAGATGAGCTTTGTCTTAATTGAATTAAAATAATGTAACAAAGAACAGACAAATAGAAAACCTTGTACTGTTGCAATCATCAAACCGTCCCTGTCTCATGTCTGAGGAAAATAGTTCTTTGTTTTTGTGTGGAGATATGTCATTATCAGCCTTAGTTAGGGACCCCTATTATCCACCCCTCCTCTAGAAGCTTCTCCAGTCCTTATCAAGTTTAGTAAAGTACCCTACCTCACCCCACATCACCCCACATCACCCCCACCCCGAAGTATAATGTAGGCATATCGTGTAGCCAAATAAAAACAATTCAAAACATGAAATTTGTTTATCATATAGTTAGAAGAGTTGGGTAGCAGAAAATGTCCCCAATAAATCCAACGAGTAACTAATAATTCGGTTATACAGAAAAAAGTTATTATCATGCCCTTTTCGGACGAATCATATAGTTTTACGATTTCATCGACTAAAAAGAACGACGAAAAATCAAAAAATATGCCTATTTTCTTTGAGTCAGATTACTATATATAACACGCGAGATTACTATATATAACACGCGAAAAGGCTAGATATGCACGGTCCTATTTGTAATTTTTCGTATAACTTGCCTGTAATTTGACATAAGTTGGATCACAGTTGTGCTATGGGTATTTGTGTACTAACATGTTGTCTTAGATTTACGGTACCATGCTGGATCAACAGTATTTTTAAGCTCCACAACCTAACACATGTCAAACTCCAATTAACACCATGTTATATGTATAGTCATGCGGTTCGCAAAAAAACAAAAACAAATTAATAATAAATAAAAAATACAAAGATTTGTTTATACACAGTTCGTTGAAAAAGCTGCATCTAGACCCTTTTAAACTAGAAATTTTCTCTAATTACATGGAGTTGAACCATATTAGATATTAATATTTTAGGGGACGTGTATATATATATATATATATATATTGTAAATTTAAAGATATATGTGTATGTCAGTATTGAATTATGTATATGTCAGTATATGAATTATATATTAATTATGAATACAGATATATATATATATATATATATATGTGTGTGTGTGTGTGTGTGTGTGTGTGTGTGTGTGTGTGTGTGTGATGATGAGAGGGTTGAAATTTTTTATCCAAGGATGTAAGTGTTCGTAGGCGACGAGCACAACTTCAAGAGTCCCTACAAACCGCCCCAAAAAACCCAACTTGCTTGGTTTACACTTGTTAAATTTGCTAAAGCAACCCAGTCTTCTTAAGATACATATTGTAAAAATTAAACCTTCAAGTTAAATTCAAATGCCAACACTATTAACCTAGTATAGCAATAAATAACTAAAACGTCGGGCTTCACCTTTTAACATGAAATGCTACATCGCACAAAATTCTATGTAAATTTTAATGGTTAAATTACGCTAGTAACAATAAACAACATAATCTTAGAGTTTCAAATCTTTTTTCATGTAACATGTACGTCACTGTTACATTGCTCAAAACCCTATGTTATTTCTTAACGGTGACTTTAAGTTGCAATAAACATCATAATCCTCAAGATTTAAAATCTTTCAACAGGTAATTAATGTTACACGGCGCAAAATTCTATGTTGGTTTTTGATGGTTATATTAAACTAGCTAGTAGCAATAAACAACATATATAATAACATCGATGTTTAATTCATTTATCATTTGGACTCTATGTTAATGCGATACTAAGTATTGTGTGAGTTTAATTACTTGAGGGGCTGATATTTATTCTGTGTTTCTCGTGTGGCTGTTGGAGGAGCTAGAGTTCACACTAGAAGTCATAGACACAAACTTGTTAGCAATCAAATTTTGTCACGCTTTGTTCATATGTTTGCACTACAGTGTGCAAAAGACATTTATACACTTAAAATGATTGTGCTTTTTTCCAACTTTTATTTACAAACTTTGAAATGTTCCACGCCAAATTAAGCTCTTGACACCTGGGAGCTCTTTTGAAATATTCATTAGCATTCATGTTCAAAAATGGCTTGACCTATTTGAAACTTGAGTCTGAAGACGCATGTATATATATTTTCCAGCTAGACAATTTTTTTTGTACTTGTGAAGCCAAAATTGAACCTTTTCAGAACTTGAAGGGGCAAAAAAGATCTTATAATGTAGATTGCTTAACAGAAAGCAAGGACCACATAAATACTCAATAGACTACACATTTGTTCTGATGTATATTGTTGGGACAAGGAATCAACTACAGATTCATGTTTAAGGTTTCTCATGGCCAAATTGTTTATGCAATAACTTAATTAACATTTTTGTACTTGATAAACAGTTTGGTGAACAATATCTAGTGTAGCTAGTTTTTATTAACGTGTGGTCTAGTTAATTGGTTAAAGTGGCAAGTCATTTATTCCTAGTCTCAATTTTGATCACGCAAAGAGCAATTTCAATATTTTATGAGTCTAAGTCTATCATGTTGTTTAATCGGTTCGAAGGGTTTACAGACGATTGCATCTAACTCGTGGATTAATAACCACTATATGCACCCTACGAGCTAGGGCTCAACATTGTTTTTTCTTTTTTCTTTTTTTGTTTCTTTTGGTTACAATTGATTATATAAGACTCATGAACTGTCAAATTAAAGGTATACCTAAGTACTGGTAATGAGTGTTAGGCCATGGAGAAAAGAGGGTTAGCCTTTAATCTCTTTACATTCACTTTAAACTTTTGAGTTTAATTTTGACATTAGGGTCATAACTAATTTAGAGAGCGTGACGGGCATGCGCAGTGAGAATTTAACTTCCAAATAACAGTATTTGTTAATACAATATTATTATACATCGCTCTTTCTTATTAATTAGGGAATTTGTTAATTAGTTGTTTTCAAGTTTAATTAGGGCTTAATTCGCTCTTTGAATTTGCGCTAAGACAGTATCTAGCACAGGATCCAATGAATGTTCTTTCGACACGCATGAAACGTTTAGTATTATTTAAAGGATACATTTTGTATTTTTATTAGAAGAGTCATAATTGCAGGTCAGTATTGTTTAATCTCTAGCTTTTATGTACTTTTATGGCTTAAATGATTAATAAATCTAAATCCATTCCACTTTTACATAATCAAATCAGGGTGACATATAGGGTCCATTAAATTGTACGTCTTGGGTTAATGTTGAGGTTGCACTAAACCGTTCGTTGATTTATTTTATTTGATTTATCAACAAACTAGAAATTCTACTATATATATTTGATTTAAGAATATATGTGTAGCTTTATTTCGTTGTTCATATATAGATACTTAGTTATTGACGATAATAAAAAAAGAAGAAGATAAAAATGATAAAAGACTGTGGTTTGTTTACGTACATAGCTCCTCAGAAAAATAACAAATTACAATAACACAAATTAAACTATTTGTATTACGGACGCACGCAACCCTAACGTTAACGCACTTTCACGTTCCATAACATCATCGTCGGTGAACTTAATTCATATTCAATTAGCTTATTTATATATATTTTTTTTAAAACAATTAGCTTATTTATATTTGATATATCTTTTTTGTTGCCTTTCAATCCCATTAAGCTACTAAGAAAAATCTAAAATTTAAAAACAGACCGCTATAATAAAAATGTGGATAAGCAAGAAAAAACAAACGGTTGCTTGGGCCCGTACAAATTTTCCGAGGTTAAATAACATAGTTGTTACTTGTTAGTTGTAACTTTATGCTTCTTAAGCTAATTAAAGCTACTTTCCGACCAAGCCAAGCTTTTCAACAATTTTTTTGCACAAATCCACTTTGTCATTTTGTCAATTAGTAGTGCATAATTAATTACTAGTAGATATAATCATGACAGATATCTATTTAAAATCATGGACCACCAAATTCACCATTATTATTATTACCTCATCTCATTTTTTGTTACCTTTCTTATTTTTTCTCTTAACATTGATATGATCAACATTAAGATGTACAATATAAACAACTTGCTATCATTTTGAGAATAATATAACTAAGCAAATTTTATTTTTCATCGACTTTTGTTTTATGTAACATGGCATCTCACTATATATTGCCCTGTTTCATTGAGTAGAAAAAATTTCAATTAGAATTCTAGAGGTTATGTCGTTATATATGACATTCATCTACATTTTGTACAGTACTCGTGCTCCACTCGCTTGTCTTGCTAGTGCATCATGAATTCTAACCAAATTGACATGAGGCAGTGTTCTTGTCAAATATTTTTGTGTGTCTTCTATTCCACGGATAGGTATCCACATAGTCCTAATAAAGAAAATGATTTGTGGGATTTGAAAATCCATTAATGGTATTGGGAATGTGAAATTTACTTGTCAACCCCACAATCTACATGTATTATTGCATTAGGACCCTCTGGGTCCTATCTATCAACCTTGACAAGGAATAGCCGCAAAGTTTTTTAGAAGTCTCAATTTCTTTTCCCATTTCCTTTATTTATTTTTTCAGAGGTTGGTCCATCATAAGTATCCTCTTCGTTTAGTTAGAACCTTAATTACAGTTAATTTTCTAAGAGCGTTTTGCTTAATAGTGCTTCTCTTCTAACATACTCAAGGTTGATATGTATTTTTTAAATTGGAGAGGATACAAAATTTTAATGCAAAAGTATTCAACACCGCAAAAAGTGCACATTTTTTATTAGCTTATCTTTCCCTTTTCAGTAAATTTGTCTTCTACTCTTTCTTTTTGGGTTGTACAACATGTTTAATTTAGAAATAATAAAGGATCGATAAAGACAAAGTAGTAGTATCTTCTCGAAATTCGGACAAAAAGTTTTTGCTGATGAAATATGTAACTGCAAAAATCGACAGTCTTTTGGCATCACATTGTCTGAAAGTACCTCTATAAAAAGGTTCTTTGGCTTCTCACTTTCTTGTCGTGAATTTTTACCATCTTTTTCCAGGCCAACAAATAAAGAAACAATTTTATGCACCCTTATAGTTCAGTATAAAGATGTTGCCCCAGATTTATGTAATTTTATACCGGCAAACTTACAGAATTTGTATGTAATTTTACGTATATATATGTATTAATATAGAAGAATCCTAGAATTAAATGAATCGTAATGTTGAGGATGTGCAAGAGAATATAATCATAAAACAAAACTTCCAACAGTTCATGATCATGTTATTCGCGTGTTGGTATATATATCGATTATAGCCCGCATCTATCTAACTATTTTAATTATTATCTAACAAATCACCTGAGTTACAGCTCGTGTTAAGCTAATATGTTTTTTTTTCAGTACACGTAAATACATCACAATATTTGGTCCTCAATATAAACCGTCTCGAGCTAAAAACAAAAAAAAAACTTAATTCAACATTTTGTATATATATGTGCGTAATACGATAATCTGAGATTAACTAATAAAATGTATATAATATAAGTACAGAACAAAAATATATAAAGACACTATTTAGCCACGGATATATCTTTCCTCAGACTCATCCAATTAAAAACAGTTTGAGTTGACACAACAAATGATTAGTACCCTGAAGAAGACAGCTCCCTTACATCCACCTGGCAACCAACTACTGGTGGCAATTGTTCTAGGGCGGCGCACCAAACAGACCAGCATAGCTGGATTGAGCCCCCGAAGTTTACAATTTTACCAACATATTTATTGAATTCTCTCCCATCCAAAAAAAACTCACATTTCTTGTTTTATAATTCTTTGTCTCATCTAAAACTCAAACATATCTAGATAATTAGCCTTTATTAACTTATTGTTAAGAGCAATGTGATTATAAGAGAACAAAAACACCAAAATCATAAAAGACAAAGAATTTTTTCTATTGCTAAGCTCGTCAGATAAAATACGTGTCTAGAGGCTCCCCGAAACAACATATTTTTTCAATTTTGGATGAGGTCAACAACAGAATTCGCCGGACTATAATATTTAATTGAGACGCAACTCTACTTATAATATTACATATACTGCTAATAATATCCTCCAAGAAAATGTCAGATTTCGAGATTGTTCAACAGTTCATTCACCCGGAGTGCACAATACATATGTGTATATATATTATATATATGATAATGGATATATAACTTCGTTTGCTACGTATACGTGGAAACTTTTGTGGCATGTAGAGAATTGTTCAACGAACTCTCGAATGCTTATATGTTTGTTTGAATGTAGGTGGTTGCAAATTAAACTAGGTCTAGATAATTCTTTGGTTCGAGCGTTGGTTGGATGATTCTCAATATTTGTGATGTTTTCACGTAGCCAATATAGTTACCCGCATCAATATACTTTAAGTTCTGCAAATTATATTTAGTACCTAAAGCCTATCAAAAATTATTAAATATAGTGCTAATGTGAGTGACCAATGACTAGAACATTACATGGAGGAAAGGAAACCTTAGGGCATAAAATAACGGTGAAGGGGGGGTGGCGTGAAAATTTGGTGTCACGCCGTCCAAACAAGAACCTTTGATCCAATATCTGCCACCCCCACGCGTAATCAATTATACCATATTACGCACACACACACAAAGTTAATCTATCTATCTATGTACTATAACTTGCATTAACTGACTTCTTTTTTATCTTTGGTGAAATGAAAAAGTTTTATGTTAAAATATCTTTTGTCCCTGTCCGAGTCACAATTAAATAGTAATATAGTATACTGTTACCATCTGCTGATGATATAAATATGCATAACACATCCCTCTCATAACCAACATTAGCCAAAGCTTAACAGACTTCTCACATAATTTTATATATCATTCTGTCACAAATATATATAAGCATCCCTTCTATATATATACAACAAGAAGAGTACTTTCTCTCCTCTCTCCTGTTCAAGAACCGAAAACCGCTGAATTTTCAGGTAAGCATTTTTTTTTTTTGAATATAATGTGTTCTAATATATGAATCAGCCAAGTTTGTTGTATATGTGCTCATAAGTGGCTAACAAGGCTCAAGTTTTTTGTGTGATCTACTATATGTGCACATGGATCAAATTTTCTGGTTTCTAAGAATGTTTAATATAATTTGTAAAATATTAGAAGTTTTTCGTCATAATTTTGAAATCTTGTAATAATTTATTGTTGCAATGAATGTAAAAACACTTTTATGTTTAATTTCCAATCGGTAAAGTGAAGAAGGATTTTTTTCTCTTTTTCGAGAAAATGTTAGAAACTTCAATCCATAATTGTTTACGTATACATACATAATGAACCATAATTTTTTTCGACTTCTTACCGACCAGCCGCGACTTCATGGTAACATAGCTTTGGAATGATGAGCTGAGTATTTAAGCTACTGGATTAAGTTAGAATGTGCAGAATGAGCGAATTAAGGAAAGGAAATTCCAGGTAGCTGTTTATATTGATGTTATTCATGGATTTAGATTCAAGATGTTTCAATAAAAAGTTTCGAAAATAATCTCTATCTGTTAGTCTTATTCTTGTCAAAACATTTCAGAGAATCCTCAAACTTTACGCCAAAAATTTTGTGACATTTAATTAGCTGACCGTAACATATCTCGAATAACAAGAGCTTGGATCCATGGGGTCAATTAGTAGTATAAATTTGAGTGATGGATCATTAGAGTTAAAAGCTTATACATAGTTTTTGAGTGATATTTTTAGTAAGTATCATAAATTGTGCAACAAGCTGTGGGTGTGAAAACCCTTGTGCACCAGGCATCATGGAGTAGAATGCACTCAAAGAAATGAACATGCCACTAAAAAAATATATTTTGAATGTCAATTTTTACGGCCACTACTACTTTTGTGTTCTATAATATACTTTACCTAATAACTATACATGCAACTGAAAGGATTGGCCTATGTTTTACTTTTTTTATAAGGTGGGCTGCCACATTTGGTCTGCCATTCTTTCTGTCAATTTCCAAACATACATGAATGCATGGCACTTAAGTTTTTAACCCTGTGCCATTTGAAATAGCTAGGCATATTACCTCTTTATACAAATAAGTTGGTAATTGCACTTTCACCCAAGTCACTTCAAGCAGAAGCAGGTGCAGGTGCGAGTGTATCAGTGCGGCAGGTAGTTTTTAAATTACACAGACTTAGTGCGTCACTATAATGCGCTTCTAAAATAAAAATAAAAGTAACTTATATGTAAAAGTAAATTGTTATTACCTAAATTACGATATTATAAACACATAAAACAAAAATATCTATAGAATTTCACACAAGGAAATAGGTTATAAAAAAAATATACCTAACTTCTCATGGTTATTAATTTTTTATAATATTTTTTATATTATTATGGTGAGAAGACAAAGGTATAGACCTTAAATTACTTCTAATTTTTGGTAATTATATTATTTTTGACTTAGTTTTGTTAGCCTCTTACTTCAATGCTTTTTTAATGTCATTCTTTTGTTTGTCTTCTACAAATTTTCTATGATAATTCATTAGATTTTAATATAAAAACTAAGAAAGCTTAGTATGAGTGCGGCTGCAATTTTTTAGGCGTGGGAGATTAGGTGACTCAGCTCCGCACAATATTTTGTACAAAATAATTATGTGAATTACCTCGCATGTGATATTAAAAATTATACGACGCTCGCCTAACAATTTTATTTATAAGGGAGTCTCCTGGGTAAAAAAATAAAAAGAACAACATAAGATAATGATTATTTATTTTGTACCGAGATAATGCGACTATTATACATAATACAAAACCCGGTAAAAAAATATTGTTGGACCATCATCATTTCATTGTGCTCACGAATGGATATGATATGAAATCATGACAATTTTTTATGTTGTGTGAATTTTACTCTCTTCATCAAACTTTACATCTAACTTTTATGTGTAAACATATATGTGGAGAAAATATCTTGTGGTTTTGGTTGTATTTGGAGGGATCCACTCTGAATCATTGAAAATATCTTGTGGTTTTAGTAGTGTGATCACTGATCTTAATATGCAATAGTCACTTTGTTCTATTACATCTTTTTTTTTTTTCTTACTTTCTAACATATATATAGCTTTCAATATTCATTACAAGGCTCAAATTCAAAAGATTTGAGAATGGATCAGATGGAGTCATGTGTACCACCTGGTTTCCGATTTCATCCCACTGAGGAAGAACTAGTCGGATACTATCTCAAGAGGAAAGTTAACGCTCTGAAAATTGATCTTGATGTGATCACCGACGTCGATCTATACCGAATCGAGCCGTGGGATCTTGAAGGTATGCATTGATGATCTGTAGCATTAGTTTGATATTATTGAATACGACAAAATATCGTGCTGATATTATCCCACGCTGTTTGAGAATGAATTATGACTTATGTGTATTGATAATTTTGTCCTCTCCCCATACTAAATTTAGAGGAAAGCTTAGGGGTTTTAAAATTCTTCCATATGCTCCTAATCTGTCATTCAAATCAGACGATCCTAATTCCCATTTATATCAACATTTTCTAATTGACCATCAAGAAATTAATTAGATCAAGTTCCATTTGGTTTTTGCAGACAAGTGCAAATTGGGATATGAAGAACAAAAGGAGTGGTATTTCTTTAGTCATAAGGACAGGAAGTATCCGACAGGAACGCGGACGAACAGGGCGACGACTGCTGGTTTCTGGAAGGCGACGGGACGAGATAAGGCGGTTTTGTCAAAGGAAAGAATCATAGGAATGAGAAAAACATTGGTGTTTTACAAGGGTCGTGCGCCCAACGGCAGGAAAAGTGACTGGATCATGCATGAGTATCGCCTTCAGACATCTGAACATGGACCTCCTCAGGTAATATATAACCTTAACACACACACATATATATTGATAGGAACCTTAACATATATATATGTTCACCCAACTAATATATAGTACAAAATGTTCCTACGTCACATTAATATATATATATATATATATATATATATATATATATTGAGATTTGTTTTTGAAGATAGATTACATTTTTGGCCTATATTCGGTAAAGAGAGATATTTGTATTCAAAGGTATTATTCTATATAAAGTTATAAACGTGACATTCTCTAGGGATAATTACAACTACACCCCTCATGTTTGTGTAATTACAAATATCTCCCCTCTAATTTGAAAAATTACAATCACCTCGCCTCCAACTAAAAAGAATTTAAATGAACTTCAGAGGTCTCATTTGATCATTTTTTTTAACTGGTTAGACGTAATGTTAAAAAAGAGGGGCGTACTTGATAAAGTTTGCACAATTTTAGATTTAAAAGATATTGATCAAATTAAAGATAAATATTAATAATAAAAGTAACTTTATTTAAATATGTAATTAATGTTAAAATAACTTAGTTATATATCTCCACTTTCAATAATTAAATTTTAGTTAATTTTTTTAACACTCCATTTTCTAGCTTGGATTTTAAATTGAAGTTGATTCTCGTACCATCTTTGAAAATATATTATTAATTAAATAACTCATTTCTAAAATATAAAAAAAAAATATGAGTTCTTACAATCATTAAGACATGCACATCTATTTTTATTCTAGCACCAATAGTTCTTTTAGACTAATACAAGTTTAAGAGGATGTAATGTCATATACTTTTTCTTAATAGCCAAATCGCGTTTATATAATTATTTATATAACAAGTAATAATATTTATTATATAATTGAATAAAGTTATTTTTGTGTTAGTTTTTTTTTAAACAATCATCAAGTTTTTTTAAAACAAAATTATATTACGCTAAATCTTTAAAAAGATTAATCGCTCAAAAGCAACATTGGAAGTTCATTTATAATTTTGGTTGGAGGGAAGTTAAGGTAATTGTGAGTTTCTAAACAGAAGAGATGTATCTGTAATTACACCAAACTTCAGAGGTGTAGTAGTAGTTATCCCTTATATATGTGAATAGTAGTGGGAACCGCAAACCTAGCTAGGGTATCTTCATTTGGTATTGGTGGCACTGAATTCATTTTGTGCAAATTATGGTTGTGGTAGAACTCCATTCATATATGTCTGTAATGATTTGAAGCATGACAACCGTTCTTTCCTAAAGCAATTTCTGAGGTTGTGAACACATGCTAATGAAAGCTAACATAAATGTGATAGAAATTACAAAGTAGAGTCCATGACAGTACTATAGCGTCAAGCCCCTTATCATATACAACCTTTTGTAACGTGCCATCTAACGTCTAAACACAAAATGCAGATTTTTATTTTAGCCTATGATATGAGTACTATATAATCCAAGCGATCAATGTAACAGGAAGAAGGATGGGTCGTTTGCCGTGCATTCAAGAAGCCAACTCCAAGCCAAAACAAAGGGTTTGAAGCATGGAACAATGCTTACTACATAAGAGACCATAACAACAGCAACTTATACAGGCCTCCACTATCATACAACAACATGCAAAATTATGACCATCCTCTTCTTCTTACACAAGGAACGAGTTATCAACATCAAAATCAAATGGTTCACGAGCTTCCGAAGCTTGACAGTCCCTCGATTTCCACGAGTTTTGTGACGAATGAAAACAACTTCGACAACACGTTATTAAATGAGGAGATTGAAGACGAGAAGAGCGGGTTTGGTAGTGTTAATCAGTTCAATGATGATTGGAAGAGCTTTGACAAGTTACTTGCGAATCAAGTTATTGGATCCTCATCATCATCATATGCATTCACACACATGCCTCATAATGATGAGTTGGATGGTTCAGATCAGTTGAGCAATGTGCTTGAATGCTTTACTGATTTGTAGGTAAAATCCATTTGATATAGAACTTTAACTGAATATTGTTGTAAAAATAACAGACTTTTGTCCACTTAAAGGTCAAGCTTTTTTTGGCTTATAAAAGCTGACTTATAATAGACCATGAATCCCAAAGTTGGGAGGGTGGTCTAGCTAAACTGAAGATTTTATTTTTTTTATTGTAAGAAATTATGAATTTGGTATATTTTATTAATTGCAGCTTATTCATTGGAATCTTACTAAGTTTACGAGTTCATTTTTATTCAGATAAGTTTCTTGCATTCATTAGAACATGCTTATTTATTAACTACTTAAGTGAAGATCCCTAGCTATTAATTATATACAAAAATATTATACCAAAGCATTTTTCTCATACCAAAGACTGCCAAGAATGAAATATAATGATAAACCACTAGTATTATAAAAAAAGTATTATCATCCAAAAATTATTTTTATTTAACTTAAAGTGAGAGATCTAATTCGTGAGTAAGTAACGGGAGTTTTGCAAATATCAAAAGTAATAGAGGCTTCAACCAACATCCCTGATGTGGTACAATACAAAGGCCTAATTTTTTTTGTGCCATCGGAAGGGAACACCCAAAGAAAAAAATTATAGTGTCAGCTATTCGGGAAGAGACCGAAAGCTTGTACCACCGACACCATCAAATAATAAACACGAATAAAGAGAGTTTGAGGGGAAGGGGGTGATAGTAGAACTGGACTCCATAGGGAAGGGAGTGGCCCATGTTTGCTAGTTTATCCTCCACTGGCATTCGTCTCTCGGAATTCATGAATTATATTGCACGACATGAGATTCGACATGATTTACTTGCAAAAGTTGATGAGCCTATGGTGCGCATGGATATCGGATAAAGGCTGCATGAGAAAATTTACCGTAACCTTAGAGTCGTTGGACAATATGGTGTGGCGCATATTGTGCTTAATAGCAACAGTGACACCATAATAAATTCCCCAAAGTTTTGTCATCATAATACTACCATAGCCAATATTGGCTGAAAATCCAAAGAGCCAATGACTATCACAATCTCTGTCGATTTTGCCGCATGCAATGCTTTTCGGGTTCCCAAAAGCACTTCCATCTACGTTAATTTTGACAATATTATGAGGAGGTGGAATCCACCTCCCAAAGTCCTAATACATATAGTAGAAAGTATAAACAAATATGGTTATTGTCGATGTCAAGGTCATCAATTAATGTGTAAGTGCATGTGTTAAAGTGCAATGTTAGTTCGACATTGTGAATGCAATGTTAGTCTGACATTGTAGTAACAATTGTTAACCTAACATTGAGCTTGACATTGCACATTGCACACTCGGTTTTATATTATTTGCCTTTATTCACAACCTTATTTTGTTCCACGAGTTGTGTTTATCTTTGGTGTATTTTAGGATATCAAAGGATCTAGGTTTCAAGAGGATTGCGCATCAAGAAAAGAATATCAAGAAGATAGAGTTAAAGAAGATTATGATAAGGATGGAAGATCTCTGAAGATAAGAAGGTTCAAGATATGATAAGAGAGCTTTCAAACTGGTGATAATCTTGAAGAAGATATAAAGCCTATCCAAGAGAATAAAAGGACAATCATTTTGTTTCTATCACTTCTTCGAAAATGACGTTGCAACATCTATAAGAAGACGTGGTGGACATCAAGCAAAAATACAAGACAAGAGCTAATAATTCTAAGAGAATACATTAAAAGAGTCTTGTGTTTTTATCTTGTTTTGTTGAGACTTCCCTTAACTAGTGAGAGATGTAGTGTCTATAGATCGATATAGTTAGGTTGAGAGGTAAGGTTCCCTCTAAACGTTCTCAACTGAGTTTTATAAAATCATTAAGAGATTAGTGATTATTTCACCGTAAGGCTCAACTATAACCTGCTTAAATATTCATACGTTGTGTGTTTACTGTTCCGCTGCAATTTACTCTGTCACAAATGTTGTGGCAACATTGAGTACTGCATTGTTGGCGCAACATTCAAAATAACACAACGTGTGAATTCAACCAAGTATCAGTCCCGATCCACACATTCCCAATTGATGTCAAAGCCAAGCACCGTCTACACTGGTGTTTGGATTTGGTACTAAGTCATGGACAATGCGAACCCCAACACGAACTACAGGTTACCAATGTTGGATGGAACCAACTATGCTTACTGGAAGAGCAGACTCAGATTATACATCAAGTCCATAGACCTACGAGCATGGAAATCAATCGATGATGGCACCAGACAATGTGAATGATGTTAATCTGAAGCCTGAAGCCGACTGGACACCAACTGAAGTCAATAATGCAACCTTCAACGAGAAAGACTTCGATGCAATATTCAGCTGGGTTCATCCTCACATGTGCAGGCTGATTCAAAATAGCACTACTGCTAGGCAAGCATGGATGTTTGTGTAAACCCATTGTGAGGGCGATGTAAGTGTTAAAGAGACTAGATTACAAATGGCTTTGTACAAGTTTAGAAATATTAGGATGGGTGAGGATGAAAGTGTCACTTCATACTTTGAAAAGTTAATGGATATTTTTAATGAATGACAAAGTTTGGGAGATCCCTTAACTAATAAACAACTTGTTTATAAAGCTATGAGAACTCTATCAACAACTTTTGAGGTTAAAAGATTTGCAATGCAAGAAGCTAGACACATTCCCACTCTTAATTTTCATGCTCTTCTAAATGTTTTACAAGAATTTAATATGAATCTTGAAGCTACTAACAAAGAGAGAGGACTTGCTCTAAAAGTTAATGAGGAAGAAGTGAGTGATAAAACAAAGATTAATATTTATTTAGGTTTGTTGTTAGGAAGTTTAGTAAACTTGCTCTCAACGATAGAGTTAGAAAAGTGAAAAATATGCCTGCTAACCTAAGAAAGAGTTTTCCTGGTAAAAATGTGAAATACACTTTTAAAAGACCTTCTGGAAGTGAAACTAACAAATGAAAGAAATCCAATGCTTTGAATGCAAAGTTTTTGGTCACTTGGCTTATGAATGTGCAAATACATTGAGAATCAAAGGAAACTCTAACTGGGTATGTATAGATAATATTAAGAGAAAAATACAAAACTATACCCAACCTATAGGAATATTTGCGGAACTATACCCAACGTTTAAAAAGTTGCAAAACTATACCTAACCTTTGCATTCTGTTCGAAACTAGACCTAACGTTTAATTCCGGCCACTTACAGGGGCAAAATCGGTATTACACTTCTAATTTATAAAAAAAAAAAAAAAATCACTATTTCACCTATTATTATATTAAATCAAATGTAATTAAACTATTATTTCTTAAAAGTATATCTTTATATATTAAAAAAAAAACATTTAATTCCTTAACATATATAAATATATATAAAAAGTATATCTTTATATATTAAAAACAATAAGATATTTAATTTCTTAATATATATAAATATATAAAAAAAATATATCTTTATATATTAAAAACAATAACAAATTTAATTCCTTAACATATATAAATATATAAAAAAAGTATATCTTTATATATTAAAAACAATAACAAATTTAATTCCTTAACATATATAAATATAAAAAAAGTATATCTTTATATATTAAAAACAACAAAATATTTAATTCCTTAATATAATATAAATATAGAAAAAAGGTATATCTTTATATATTAAAAACAATAACAAATTTAACAAAAAGTATATTTTTAAATATTGAAAAAAAAACAAAAAGAAAAACCCTCCCCCACCCCCTACCCCCGACCCCCTCAACCCCTCCCCCCCCCCCCCCCCCACCATCCCCGACCCCACCCCACCCCACCGCACCTGCAAATGGCGGCGGCGTCGATTTAACGCCGCCACCACTGCAGTGGCGGCGTCGTCGATTTGACGCCACCACCACTGCAGCGGTGGCGGCGTTAAATCGACGTCGCCGCGATTTTCAGGTGCAGCGGTGATGGCGTCAAATTGACGCCACCGCCACCATCACCGCGATTCTGGTGATGTTGTGGGGTGGGGATGGGGGTGGGAGTCCGATCTGGTCGTGGGGGTGGGGGGGGAGTGGCGGCGGCATTAAATCGACGCCGACGCGACTTGCAGGTGCGGCGGTGATGGCGTCAAATCGACGCCACCGCCACCATCACCGCAATTCTGGTGATGGTGTGGGGTGGGGGATGGGGGTGGAGGGGGGCGAGCTGGTCGTGTGGGTGGGGGCGTGGTTTTCCGATCTGGTTCGTGGGGTGGGGGCGAGCTGGTGGGGTGGGGGGGGGGGGGGGGGGGGCGAGCTGGTGAGGAAGATGAAGTTTGAGTTTTTTTTGTTTTTGTTTTTTTTTAATTTTATTTTATAATAAAAAATGATATATTCTGAATTTAATAATTTTTATGTATATATTTGTGAAATGTCTATTTTGCCCTCGACCAAAACGGAATATGATGTCATCACGTCGAAATATGACATTTTTTTATCGGAATTAAACGTTAGGTCTGGTTTCGAACATAATGCAAAGGTTAGGTATAGTTTTGCAACTTTTTAAACGTTGGGTATAGTTCCGCAAAAAGACCTATAGGTTGGGTATAGTTTTGTATTTTTCTCTAATATTAATGAAGAGACAGGTACAGAGGAGATTGCAGATGAACAGGAACCTGCCTCTGAAGAGATACACACAACAACTCTTTCTGCTCAAGTAAACTTGACTGAATGTCATAACAACATCGTCATTGACCAATGTGTGCTCAACATCCAGACAGGAGCTGAACGTCAGAAAGAGTACTTTGACAGCTGGGAGGATGATATAAATGAGTCCGGTGAGCATACTAATCTTGTTTTTTTTGGTGGTTCTGTAGATTTAGATGTAGAATATTTATTTGAAGGAGAAATGGATCAAGATAAAATCATTGATGAAATGAAAGAGGTTTTTGGGGAATGGCTTGTTGAAACAAACAAGAGAATCAAAAGGAAAAAGAGCTCTTAAAGGAAAATGCATTTCCGATTAAAGTAGTGACTGAACTGGAAAGAAATCCCACCAGAAAAGATGCTCATCTTGCAAAGGTAATGAAAAAACTTGAGGATGCAGAACATAATATTTCCATGTGGAACTCATGTACAAGTAAACTGGATGAGATGTTCTCTGTTGGTAATGAAGGTACAACTGGTTTGGGCTATCAAAAGTTTTCTAATTGTTCTGAAACTGTTATGCTAGGATTTGTCAAAGCTAATGAAACTTCTTATAAAACTAAGAAAATGACCTATATTTGCCAATTCTGTTAGCCTAGTCATTTGAAACTTTATTGTTTTAAGTATAGAAAGTTTTGTGAGACGAATAAAAATGGAAGCAGCGATATTAACTGTGATGTTAGGTCAACAACACAGACTTATGATGTTGACTCAACAACTAGAAATAACACTGCTGAACAGAACAACAGTTTAAGAACAAGTAAACTTTGGTCTCCTAAAATCAAGATTATATGTAATGTGGTCTTCACTGCTGCTCACTCTCTTACTGGTAATTGGTACTTTGATAGTGAGTGTTCTAGACATATGACATGTACAAAGACCAATCACATGGAGTTTGTGCCATTGACCATTGGTACAGTCACATACGGTGGAGGGAGTAAAGAGAAGAGCATTGAAAATGGGGTTCTAAATGTTGATAGCTTTCTACATCTGAAGGATGTACTCTTGGTAGAAGGACTGCGTGCTAATCTTATTAGCATCTCTCAACTTTGTGATGACAATCTACTAGTTAAATTTGATAAATATTCATGTGATGTATTTGATGAGAATGATATGTGGGTTATGATAGGAAAGAGATCAAAAGACAACTGTTATCTAGTAGATGAAGAGGCAAGTGCTTTTATGTTAAGGTGGATGAGTGAGTTGTATGGCACATGAGACTTGACAATGTCCACTACAGGAATCTTGAAAAGATCATTAAACTTGAAGCTGTAAGAGGAATACCAAAACTGATCAGTCCAGGTAAACTTGTTTGTGGTGACTGTCTGCAAGGTAAGCAAACCAAAGCCTCACATACTCCAGTATATGTAGAAGGACAAATATCTAGAACTTCTAAGTGCTTTGAGCTTTTACACATGGATCTTATGGGTTCTATTGAGGTTTGTAGTCTTACAAGGAAGAAGTATGCCTCTGTCATTGTGAATGACTTTTCTAGGTACACTTGGGTGAAGTTCTTGAGAGAAAAATGTGAGGCTGTACAGACTTTTAAATTACTAGTTGTTAGTATAATTTTTTTTACAATGCATGTGTTATTAGAATCAGATCTGACCATGGCAGGGAATTTGAGAACAAAAAAAATGATGATATATTTGATTCTATGGGCATATCTCATGAATATTCTGCCCCTATAACCCCACAACAGAATGGTGTGGCAGAAAGGAAAAACGGGACATTACAAGAAATGGTTGGGGTAATGTTGAACTCTAAAAAAATAACAGAAAGACTTTGGGCTGAAGCAACGAGCACTGCTTATTATATTTCTAACAAAGTTTATCTTAGACCAGGCACAACTATGACTCCATATGAAATTATCAAGAAGAGAAAATATAATCTGAGTAATTTCCATCAATTTGGGTGTCTAGATCTTGAAGGATAGAGGATCTTTAGGAAAGTTTGATGCTACGAGTGAAAAATGCATCTTTGTTGGATATTCTGTGAAAAGTAGTGCATACAGAGTGTTTAATCCAAGATTGAAAACTATTAAAGATTTTGTCAATATTATTTTTGATGATGAATCTATTGGTACATACACTAACGACGATTAGTCTGTCCTAACTTTTGAAGAGAACTATGAGTCCACATCATCCATTGACAATGAATATTCAACACAGAATGCTGATTAGGGTTCAGAAGTGACATCGGATGTTGGGCCAACAACTGCCTCCACATATGTTGCCGCAACACCAGATCACACAGATTCTGACATTGTTGACTTTGTTGGAGAAAATGTGAGAAGAGATACACCTGCCCGAATGCAGAAGAATCATCCTTCTTCCCGGGTTATAGGTGAAATCACATAAGAAGTTAGAAATAGAAATAACGATAAAGTTAGCTATAGATATATGGTTAAACTTGGTGTTTGCATGTCTACTGTTTGTGACAATCTTCATGTTTCTTGTTTTGTCTCTGCAATTGAAACAAAAAAATGTGAATGAAGCTTTAAAAGATACCCATTGGATTAATGATATGCAAGAAGAGCTCATGCAATTGACTAAAAACAATGTATGGAAATTAGTTCCTAGACATGCTAATGGTAATGTGATAGGAACTAAGTAGATCTTTAAGAATAAAAGTGATGAGAATTGAGTATTTGTTAGGAATAAGGCTAGATTGGTAGCTCAAGGTTACACACAAGTAGAAGGAATAGATTTTGATGAGATATTTGCCCATGTTCAATGAATTCATTTTTAGGCTCTAAATGATTCACCTCAATACAAATTCGAGGGTAATTCGGTCTAGACAAAGTGACCCCGCACTAATCAAGGTGGTTTACCAAGGTAGTGGCCGAGAGCCATGAGAGCTTTCCTTTTTCCATAACATATATTAAAATTAGAAAAATCTACCCACATCGGTGCAATAGGGGGTTCAAGTTCCGGATCAAGGGTCCGGGTCCATTTAAAGATCGAAACCTCAAGATCAAGAAATTCTAACGCTTTTTCATCCAAAGACGTGTATAGTCTTCATCCTTTTCCAATTTAATCATGATATGACGAGGGCCTAATGGACCAAGAATGTATTTTCTTTTAAGCTTAAATCGAGCAATCTTACAATGTATATACGCGTAAGATGGTTTCTCTATTAGGGACAAGATTCTTGATTTTTTCTTCCTAAAATGATCATTTGTTAAGTGACTTACTTTCATTACACGTAACAAATATTCAAATGAGAACTTTGAAGGCCGAAGAGAGGAAATGCTCCATTTATACGTATGGGAGCAATTTATTAAATGAAGAATAGGTTGGGGGATTTCTCCTTTAAAGCAAAAAATAGTGAATTTCTCATATCAAACTATATATGTCCAAGTAATATTGTAGGAAGTTAAAAATCACTGTTCAATGTTCGATAAAATAGTTCTTGTTCAAATAGATCCTAAAATTCTAGTCCAACTTCAACGTGTAACGAATAATAAAACGAAGCACATTCTGATCTAATCTTTGGATAAAAATGATATTTGATATTTATAATGGAGTAGAAAACTTCAAAATAGAATGTGCAATCTGATTTTTGCAAAATCACATTCTGAGTTCGGGGAGACATGATAAGATATTTATGGGGAGCCACGTGTCAAGCCGAATCATCAAAGAAATACCAAATTATCTGGGTATGTCGAATATGCCATTTGATATATGCTACGTCGAAAAGCTCATTCGACATAAATTTGGCATTCTAGATAACCTTATGTCGAATTGGTAGGGATTCGAATAAGGCAGGAGTTTGACAGACTTGACAGCATGTCAGAAAATGCTGCAAGTGGTTCTGCATATTAAGGCCTATAAATACACGAGTATCTGTAATGAAGGTAAATCACTTTTACTCTTCATACATGGTCTTCAATATATCGAATTGCGCCCATAATATCAAACCAGGTTGTTCACTTTTACATAGCCAGTCCGATATACTAGCTTCGATATATTGGCTGAATACGACATACTTTCTAGCATACTAAATATATTCGTCTTAGGCTCAAATTCGACATACTCTTTTTACACTTTGTTGACTTAAGTATAGAAGGGGCTTCGTCGGCATCACCCCAACATAGTTCACGTGCATCACCCCAACATAGTTCACGTGTATTGACTGATGTGTATTGTGTTTCACAAAGAGCTGACCTAAGAAGTAGCTCACAACTCGAGATCAACATTTTAAGAGTAACTGAATAACTTATACAGACTCCAGACGTACATATCTCGAAGCATGTAAGACACTTCAAAGATGACCGCATTATGTCGATAACACGTTTCATCCGTAATAAAAATACAAAGTTGATTGATAAAAGGAGGGGAGGAAAAAAAAAACCCAACTTCTAACAATAGTTTTTATTTACGCTATTATCTAATTTTTTTAATGCTTATTCTTAATTATACTTAGAGTAAGTAGCAAGTAGTGTGACGAGATCCGACCATTCGAATATACTTTTTTGCCTTAAGGTTCAATTCCATATCCCAATTTTCCCAATTTCAATCAACGAAATACACTAACCCGATTTATTCTCACCGTCAAACACGCTTTTTGGTCTCCCCAACCCCAACAACAACAAATTTCGCGATTCAATTCAGATTTTGATTTTGCTCCTCATCGTTGTTAATGAATGTTTGATTTCCAGCTGCGGCGATAAATTCCTGATTTGCAATCGTTGTGCCACGTCAGCGGATAGCCATGGCGGCGCCGCGGAGTCTGGTGGTGGATATCGGCGGCGGTGGCGGGCGGCCGGACGAGGAGGCGGAGGCGGAGGAGATCAATGTGGAGTCGCCTACTGGTAAGAGATTTAAGGCGGATCGATTCCCGCTGTCAAAGTGGGAATTCGCAGCTGCTCTAGGGGTATTTTTGGTATTTACTACTGGTTTGTTGTGCATTTACCTCACCATGCCTGCGGCGGAGTATGAGATGCTGAAGCTGCCACGTACGCTCTCCGATCTTAGATTGCTCAAGTAAGGCCAGCGATTTTGGTGATATTTTTGTTTGGTTTTTAATATTTTTTTGTTTGATTTTGATATGAGTTGTTGTTGAGCTTGAATGCACATAGTTTAATTGATTTATGAATTTGTGATTAGTAGTTCTGTGATTAGTAGTATACGCATATCGTTGTTGTTTGACGACGTATCTGAACCACGGATCAAAGGTTTGGTTCGGAGACATGTTTTGGTCTGCTGAATGTTGAAACTTTTGGGGATGTTCTTTTAGTTTCATTTTCGATTTGTACTGTTGAGATTCTGTCTGATTTTGTTTGGTAATTCTTGGTATGTTTTGTTGTTTGGCATCTGAACTTTGGAAACATGTTTCCGTCGGCTAAATATTTTAGAAGTTTTTGAATGTGCTCTCAAAGGAATCATGAAAGTAGTTGGTGTGTTGAATTTGTAAAACATATCGAAGTTCGAGTTTTCCAAAATATAGCTATAGCAACGAGGTTGAACATAGAAACATTCTGCTAATTTTTGAGAAAACATTTAGTGATCTTAGTTAATTTTGATTAGGACTTATCTAATATCTCCTCTATTGATGAGAATTGACATTTTGTGCTGTGCTACAGAGATCACCTTTCGACCTATGCTCAAGAATACCCTGCAAGGTTCATTTTGGGTTACTGTTCGACATACATATTCATGCAGACATTTATGATACCTGGGACAATTTTCATGTCTTTACTAGCTGGGGCGCTCTTTGGTGTTATTAGAGGTCTTTTCTTGGTGGTTTTCAATGCCACTGCCGGTGCATCATCCTGTTATTTTCTATCCAAACTGATTGGCAGGCCCATTGTTACCTGGTTGTGGCCTGAAAAACTGAGATATTTTCAGGCAGAGGTACTTTCGTCTTTGATATTCCATTATGCTCTGTTCATTTTGATGTATTTAACACATTCGCAGTTGAGTTTTATAGCTGATTAACGTGAATTTATATTGATTTCAGATTGCGAAAAGGAGAGAAAAGTTGCTCAACTACATGCTCTTCTTGCGAGTTACCCCAACATTGCCGAACCTTTTTATCAATTTAGCATCACCAATCGTCGATATACCATTTCATATTTTCTTTCTGGCAACTGTTATTGGTCTTGTTCCAGCCGCTTATATTACTGTCAGAGTAAGACTTCTTCCTTTCTGTTCTTAACTTTTCGGAACTTACCTGTAACACTTGTAGAAGGCTCAGCTAGTGCTGACTGTTGAACATGTTGGTAGATGCTACTTTCATGAAACATAAAAGGCTTAATGGGGTGTAATTTCCTAGTGATGCAAAATTAGATCTTCACCCATAATTTGAGATTTTCATCTAAAAATGTTACATGAGCTTCAATTGGTCATAGTTCTTTCTTGTGGGTCATTAGTTGACAATTGCATTGGCTCATTCCCAGCTGCCATTTCATGCCATTTATCAATCTCATTTTCTCTTGTTGCGTTTAACTGTGGCAAGATACTGTAAATCTTAGTTCTCAACTCGCTTTGGATTTATCATTTATTGAAGGAACACAACGTCTAGAAACATAAATAATGAAGACTTACATGACAAGCATAATGAGTTTGGAGTTTTCTTCCACTAAGTATGTGATATATTGAGAGAAGAGTGCATAATATGAAAATTATCTGTAGTTAAATATAGGCAAATGTGTTATATTGTGTCAGTAATTCAATCGTTGAATAACAATCAGCAGAATTGATTACTACCGTTCCAGCCGCCTGTCTTCTTTCCAGTTATCCGTTTGTGCATTTTGTGCACTTGAAATAATCTTGCCTCTGCTTCTCTGTTAATCAGGCGGGGCTTGCTCTTGGTGATCTCAAATCTGTCAAAGACCTATACGATTTTAAGACGTTGTCCATACTTTTCTTGATTGGGGCCCTCTTATTAGTTCCCACCCTTTTGAAGAGGAAGAGAATATATGAATAGAGTTGTTTACAGCTTCATACAAGGTTTGCTGCTATAGTCGGGATACAGAAATGACCCTTCCCGGGTACACGCGACAATCTAAATCATGCAATTATTGCAGATTATTCGAATTATGGATATTGCACAATTCCTCCCCAAGTTTACCTGGATCACATGGCTAATATATAAGGATCATGAAATTGTACTAATATATAAGGATTTCTAGATGACAGATTTTTTTAACTCGTACTGATGTATCACCATTTAGTGGCGAAATCAAGCAACGTCGTAGTAAATACAGATGTTGACCTCAGAGCCGAAATCTCGGTGTTTTGCTGCAGTACTTTTTTGAATGTAGGACTAGAGTTAATAGTGTATGATACTGTGAAAGCTCACAAAGAATTGATATTATAGATTATATGCAATTTTTAATCTGTATTTCTGCACAAATTTGTTCTTGCAGAAATAACTGTAGCTTGGATTTCTTTCAAATGCTTTGGTTGAAATATGGTGTGTACATAAGATTTCTTAGATTTTGATACGTAGGTGACCAAAATTCAAACACCATACCTCTTTTCTCTTTGCTTTTGATACCATGATGAATTGTCATCTTAGATATAAGCTAAAGCTTTTGAACGAAATTTATATTTTGCAAGTATTTTCCAACAAAATGGAGACTGGTTGAAGTTAAACTGCTTTGCTAACGATTAGTTAAATCACAATTCTGTTATAGGATTTGATTCATAACCGATGAGTAGAAATAGAATTGAACTATAATTATTTCAAAAGTTTTGATTGATTGATAATTGTATGAGCTTTTCCACATAGTGAATAAATGAATCCCAGGTTTCGTATATAGTGAATAAAGTATACATTTGTATAGAAATCAATCTCTGAAAATTGAAAGTCATATGAATTTTTGCACCATGGCATTGATTCTGAAAAAATAGTTGCAGGTTACAAATTTGTGTAAAAAAAAAAATACAGTTGCCGATTACACAATCTGTACAATGTACATGCTC
The DNA here is from genome assembly GCA_948329865.1 of Linaria vulgaris. NCBI lineage: Eukaryota > Viridiplantae > Streptophyta > Magnoliopsida > Lamiales > Plantaginaceae > Linaria > Linaria vulgaris. The sequence goes on along the minus strand of OX415249.1, from coordinate 2,918,882 downwards.
TTTTTTCTGTCTCTCCCCTTGTGTTCCTGTCTCTCCCCTCGTGTTCCCGTTCATTCTTCAGGCTTTTTACCTTGCAGTGCATCTCCTAAGTTAAATGCCATTTTGCCTCTCATGGTCCTGCAACCGAAACCGTGTTGATTACCCTTTCTCATCATAGTTGCAAACTCTCCATAATCTATTCTTCCATCCTGCCAAAAAAGAAGCGAGTAATGTTAGGACCAAGCTTCCAAATTTCTATGATTTATCAACATTCAAAGTGAAAATTGAGTGCTTAAACAAACTTACGTTGTCAATGTCGATTTCTTTAATTATGTCGTCCAGCTCAACCTCCCCTAGTCCAAATTCCTTGCAAGCTTGCTGAAGCTCGTCAATGGTGATGTAGCCACTACCATCCTTGTCAAAGTAAGAGAACGCAGCAAGCAGATTTTCTTCCCTTTCCATTTTATTCATGTGTAATGTTGCAGCCAGGAATTCACCGTAGTCTATCGTTCCATTGTTGTCGATATCAGCCTGCAAGAAATTAAGAATGCTCGAATGCAGATCAATTGAGCGTACGGTTTGATAAAGATTGAATCTTTGTATTTAGTTAGAAGCCATATAAAACAATTACCGCGTCCATTATTTCCCTGATCTCTGAGTCCATTAGCTCTGAGCCTACTCGTCTCAGCCCTTGTTTTAGTTCATCGTATGTTATTGTTCCGCTGCTGTCTGTATCTATCATTCTGAACAACTGGCCTAGTCCCCCAATTTCTTCTTCCGATAGTCTTTCTGCTATAACCTGCACGAAAACAGTTTTGTAAGTAATCCTACACCCTTTAAAACACAAAAATGTAATTATTTTGTAAATCACGAAGAAATTTACGCGTAGAGCCATCTTCTTAAGTTTGTTCATGGCCGAAAACTGTTTTAGACGCGACAACACAGCAGATCCCAACGGTTTGTCTGGTGCGACCGTGTCGTCCACAATCCAAGGATGGCCTAATACAGAAAACCAAATTTCAAAATAAGTCGAAATATGAAATAATGAACAAGTGTTACACGATGTTAAACTAAACAAAGTTAAATGACTTACATAGGACTTGGTGAGCTGAGATTCGATCTCTGGGGTTTCGGTCAAGCATTCTTCTTACGAGATCCTTTGCGCTTTCAGAAATTTGAGGCCATGGTTCGGATTCAAAATCGATTTTGCCTTTCAGAATCTGCTTGAAGATCCCATTGTCCGTCTCTGCACGTTTTGGAAATTGCAGGGAAAAAGTATTACAAAAGACGAAACTTTTGAGAAAAACGTGCGACAGAAAGGATAATTCGAAAGGCTTGCCTGCCCAAAAAGGAGGAACTCCACTCAGCAAAATGTATAGTATAACACCAGCACTCCATACATCACTTTCAGGTCCATAGTACTTGTGCAACACTTCAGGCGCGACGTAGTAAGGACTTCCAACGACATCCGAAAGATATTGCCCTGTCGAGCAAGATCAAATGTCGAAAATCAAATCGAAAAACAAAAAAGGAAAGACATTCAATACTCCTAAATCAATTTATTGGAGGAATCTATAAGATTATTGTCAAAAAACACTAAACTTAAAAGTTATCTTTTTAGCATCTATTTATGTTGCTTGGTGATTTTAAGATTAGAAACTATATGTGACAACATGTACATTGAAATTACAATTTCCTGGGTATTGTCTGCATATGTAATTAATTGCATTTTCCCAAAACAAAAAGAAAAAAAAATCTCTTTTAATTACACATATTGATCTAAATTATCTATATATTATGTTGAACTTCATTTCAACAGTGATTCTCTCAGCATTTTATAGAATTCCAAACTTGTGAAGCAATTCTTGTCTATTTATTGCCACTTTATTCATTTATTTTTCGTCGAAAATCAACAATTGAAATTCAATGATCCATTGCCAAAAATCAGATTATGAAACAGAAGAAAATAAGCCAAAATCACAGCAGAACCAACACCAACCAAGACTGTAATCCCTATTAGTTCGGGTCGGCTTACATGAACAAAACGTAAATCACGTTCGATCTAATGTCGTAATGCAAATTATCAAGAAACTAAAATGGTGCAGTAAATTTAGAATCAATACCAGGCTTATAAAACACGGACAACCCGAAATCCGTGGCCTTAAGCTTCGCGTCCTCATCAGGCGAGTCGAACAAGAAATTCTCCGGCTTCAAATCCCTATGCATCACGCCTAACGAATGACAAGCCTCCACAACTCCCACAATGGTCTTCATCAACACGGCCGCCTTTTTCTCGCTGTAATGCCCCTTTTTCACGATCCTATCGAAAAGCTCGCCTCCACGACACAACTCCATCACCAAATGCACGAACACGTTGTCCTCGTACGTCCCCTTGATCTTAACAACATTTGGATACTCGGACAAATGGTGCATTATCTGAATCTCCCTCCAAACATCGTCGTAGTCCTCACGACATAAAAGTTTTCGTTTGGGGATCGACTTGCACGCGTACTCGATCCCCGTGGCCTTCTCCGTTGCATGATACGTGGTGCCGAATTGGCCCTGGCCTAATTTCTTGCTCAGGTTGTAATGATCTCTTAATCTTGGAGTTTGGTATGGAAGAACTGACGATGTTGGCTTTGAAGTTGAGGATCCTGATGATTTTTTCATCCTTTTTTTTTGTTTTTGGTTTTAAATTTATATATTTTGTGGGATATTTGTTCTGTTTTTGAGTTTGATGAATGATGATCCTGAGAAAAAAAAAATTCCCAGATTTGATCGTGGTATGTTTTGTTTTGTTTTTTTAGTCAACACAAATTTGGCGGGTTGTGTTTTGTGGTGGAGCTTGAATTGCTGATAATTTTTAGCTTTTAAAAGGTGTTGCCATCAAGTATTTATATTGCATGGATGATAGATATTCTCGCAACTTAATAGTTGATATTAAAAATGTAACCACTTTATTAATACTTAATACTGTATTCCTATTGGAACGCATTTCTTTGTAATTAAGAATTTATTCAAAGTATAATATAATTAATTTAGATGGTAAAAACTATAACTTAAATATGTACATATTAAACTTGTAAAGATAGAAAAGTTATATATATTAATCTTTTTTTATGTAAGAGAAATTGAGTAATGATTTTTTTCCATTCTTGAGAAGGCTTAAATAATGTTAAAGCTAGTTAACCATAGAAAACTAAAATATTAAAGTTAAAATAAATTACGATTGTATTCTAACCAATAACAAAATTTAATATTGTGTTGAGGAGTAAATAAAGAAATCAAAAGATTGATGTAATACCAGATTTATTAATATAATAGTATATAGATGTTTATATAATAGTATATAGATGATGATATTATTATTCATAATTCTTGGAGAAATTGACAAGGCTCCCTTGTGTTATGTCTAATTGGCAAATAGACCCCGATATGTTTTTATTAGTAGATACTTCCCCATGTTAATTACTAAGTGACAAATATCCCTTCATAGTTCAGACATATATTAGCAAATTCCCAATACTTTATTTGTAGGTTCTTTGCTTCGTACTGTAGAATAATAGTCTTCGATTTAAAATTTACACAAAATTGTGTAATTTACTTATTTCTTCCTAGTACAAGACGATTTTTGCTTCAACATAAAGTCCCGATAATACAGCTAGACAAGGGGTACAAATGAGTCTTTTGCTAATTGGTTGTATAGCTTAGGGATGTATTTACAAATAAATATATAACATGGCTGTTTTCGCCAATTATAATACCGAGTTTTTTTCGCATATACCTCCTATTTTCCATTCCCCACTATTATCCACCGATTTCAACTTTGTGGATTGCATCGTGCGAACAAGTTGAATATTTAATAATTATGGCAACTAATTGTGGAGTTGATCAAGCATAACGTGCTGACCTTTTCTATTTTTAACGTGTTGACGTAGTTGTCGACTTGTCATGGAACAGTATATTACGTGTTCTAAATTTATAATTTTTACATTAACAAAATAATATAATTCCATTTTTTTGGAAACAAATGTTTAGAAATGAAAGTCACACGCTTCCGACAGCTGTTGAACTCATACGACCTTTTTTCAATATTAATAAAAGCTTGTTAATTATAATTGAATTCTGAGTTTCTGACATAACAAAAATTAGAAAAATTATAGGCTATGCATCTTTCTAATCATTATTACCTGTCGGAAATCGGAGTCCTTCTAAACCGTGGAAACAGTTGGGACTACAGTCTACAATGGAAAAAATAAAAATTAAAGGAGAATGGACGCTGGAATTAAATTGTAAAAATCAGAATTCTGTTTATTTTTATATACATATGAAGAATATAGGATTTACTTTTTGGATGAATTAGAAGATATATGGTTGATTGTCTAATTTACATGTGATATTTTTTTTACCTTGAGGCAGATTTTAAGGATCTTGTTCCTCGTATCAGATGGAACTAGCAGGCTAGCTAGCAGGCATATGATATGTCCCTGATATACGACAGATACATAATATATGCCAACTAATTAAAACTAGGTGATCACTTTTGTTATCTTTCTTTGGTAAGCGCTATAATTATTATATGATTGATTAAAAGTATTATTATTATTATTATTATTGTTGTGTTGTTGTTGTGAATCAAACCAATAAGCACTAAAATCGCACGAATATTTCTAAAAAGCAATGCGGGCCCATATTTGGATGCATCTATATATGTTTTCCATGTTTGCACAAATATTGTTTAATTTACGAACTTGTGCGTTTCCAACCTCTAAATCAATCAATGGAATCGGAGTTCTGGCCTCCCGATCCCCCTATACGTAGTAAGCAATACTCAATGTTGTGACAAGCGCGACTAGAGCGCGCTCTGGAGCGCGCTCCGAGCGCCGTGAGAGCAAAAACGCGCTGAAACGCTGCTGTTGTGCGTAACTTTTTGAAAGCGCGCGCTCTAAGACGCTCCAAGCGCGCTCTACGGAGCTCCAAGCGCGCTCTAAGGCGTTCTAAGACGTTCAGTTTTTTTTTTTTTAAAAAAAAATGGGTTGGGCCGGTTCAGCTTTTTTGACTTTAGCACGTACGGCCCAAAGAAAGAAAGAGTGGATGATGTTATATTTGAAAGTGACTAAGTAATTTTATGGTTCACAAATTGCAATTTTAAGTATTTCTTTAATATGTTTTTTTATATTTTATATTTTTTGTGAAAGCGACTATGAATGATCTTTATGGATATTTTGGAATCTGAGAAATATTGATTTTAGACTTTTAGTTGAAATATGTTTTTGAGCATTCTGAAGATTATATTATTTGCATTTTTTTGTTCTAGTCAATATTTTTTTCAATGTTGTTTACGTAATTATATTTTTATATTTGAAATAAAATAAAAATGCCAACATTTGTGGAGCTTACGCTTAACGTCTCTGAGCTTACGCTTCGCTTCTAAGTATGAAAAACGCTCGTCCTGCGCTTTTCGCCTTTCACAACACTGGCAATACTACACGATCGAATGCAATTGCAACTGAGGAAGAGCAAAATACGCTTGGTGGGTATATTTTATGATTGACCCAATGCTTGTATATTGGGCCGGCCCATAACCGCATCAAATCGGTATGATTTGATGCGCGCATCGAATCACGATTCGATGCGCTTTCCGTATCTGGCAATGGGACCCACATGACGGTTGCTATATATAGCTCGTCCTCTTGTAATTCGTGTACGTTTTAATTGGAGAATCACTTCAGCACAATCAGCATCGAATCACTGTTCATTCGAGACGCATCGGATCGAACGGTTTCCATTCGACACGTGATCGAACCGAATTTACCTCATTCGATACGATGAAATACGCATCTAATTCGATACGGTTGTGACATCGAATCTATTGAATTCGATACCCTTGAGTTCAGCATCGAACCCCTGTAATACATTTCATATCGAACAAGGCATTCGACACGTCTGCATCGAACGCCTAGGATTCGACACGCTACAATAGTCTTGTAATTAGTTTATTCAACCTAGTAAGCTTGTAATAAGTGTTCCGGACCAAGCTAGTCCGATAATAAAGTTGGATGGCATTATTTTGGTTATTTATATCTCAATTGTATCATTTTACTGTGTTCTATTACCGTGACGAAATAAGACCAAAATATTGGCGCCGTCTGTGGGAACACTAAGTTTTATTAGTTTATTAGGCATCATGTCTAGAATTACCCCATCCCGCAGTAGAGCTCTAGAGGGAACTATGGGAGAGGCTGAACGAATAACGCCTGAATAGATAACGTTGGATAATGCGGGACCGTCAGCAGTACCCGCGGCAGTACCAACACCTGCAAGAAGGGAAAATCAAGGACCTCAAGATATGGAGGCGACGGGCACTGAAGCAGGTGCGACTGGGGCAACGGGGACGAGTGCTTCGATTCTAGACAACATGAAGAATGAACTCACGGTGATGGTAAAAGCCGCGTTGGCCGAAGTATTGACTCCAGCACAGCCAGTATTGATACCATCATCTATTGAACATCCAGAGGTATTAAGGGAACAAGGTTCCGTTGCCCGAATACTGAGCGGAAAGGAGAAAGAAAAATCCCGACATGATGATAGAAGAAGTAAACATGCATCGGAGGAAATGAAAAGTAAGGGAAAATCTACCGGTGATGATCAGGGGAAGAAGTTAGTGTCGGTCGATGTACAGTCCAAAAGGCACTGTCAGAGAAGAGAAAAAGAAAATGAGGAAGACCGCATTACTGAACAAAGAAGAAGAGAAGATAGGAGACGTTCGGAAAGTCATGATTCCAGAAGGGAACATAATGAGGAAGAAAGAAAACCAAAGAGAAGAAATGAGAAGGAGAAAAGATAGAGATGACAGAAGACATCTGGACGATCATGACTCACGAAGCGAGCGTGATAAAATGGGCAGAAAAATAGAAAGGCTGGAGAAAGAGAAAGCAACATTCGATGCTCAGATGGTACAAGAGGACAATACGTCTAACCGTAGTCCATTTTGTTAAGAAATAGAATCATAGATCTTGGGACAAGGGGAAAAGATCCCAGACCTGAAAACTTACGATGGTAAGTCTGATCCCCGAGATCATCTGTTTCAATTGGATAGAAAATTGTCCCTTTACGGCTTTAAAGACAATATCCAAGCCAGGATATTTGCAACGACTCTGTCAAGAGTAGCTATGGATTGGTTTAATCGGATTTCTCCAGGACTGATCAAAAGCTACAACCAATTGAGAAAGATGTTTGAAGATCAATTCTCCAGTCAAGCTAGATTGGTTTTTGATCACTCCCATCTCTATACGATGAAACAGGAAACCAATGAAAGTCTGAAGGACTTTATGAAACGTTTCAACACAGGGCTGCTAAGGATTGATAGCCCATCTCGAGAGATGATCGTGAGCATACTATTCTGAGCAACCACCAACACAATGATCAGTGGGGACTTACTCAGACGCAAGCCCACCAACATCGAAGAAATTAATAGAATAACACAGGAGGTGGTTCATTTTGAAGAGATGATGGCAGCTAAAGTGCCTATTATTGCGCCCGTGAAAGAGAGAGAAAGAGGCAGAGAAGAGCACAACCGTAATAACTACAACAACAAGAGCAAGAACTACAAACATCGGGAGAGTTCGCCTAGACGATACACGCCACTAAATGCTCACATCATGACAGTCTTTGGGGCAGCAAAGAGAAAAGGTTGGTTAAAAGATCCTAGACCAATGGAGGAATCCAAAGCTACAAGGTATTCAAATCAATTTTGCAAGTATCACAATCAGAAGGGCCACGATACTGAGGAGTGCATAAACTTGAAGGATGAAATTGAACGATTAGTAAAGGATGACAAACTTGTGGAGTTTGTTAAGAAGGTTCAAGAACAAGAAAATAATTTCAATAGAAAGAGAACTCCATCCCCCATGAAGGATAAACAAAGGATGGTCAACGAACCACATCTATTCGAGTATCCTCAGATTGAAGATGGAAACGCAAGGAAATGGATGATCAATATGATATCAGGAGGACCGGGAGGAGCAGATTCCACCAACGGGCGGAGAAGGATCACAAGGCTGATAGAGTCGGATAACTTTGTCAATATAGGCAGTATACTAAGAATTGAAGAGATGCCTCACGAGGAAGTCACATTCTCTACAACAGACCTACAGAAATTGAGCGCACAGGCTATACAAATGTCAAATCCAAATTTCCCTCTGGTAATAACTGTGGATATAGCCAATTATGGAGTCACCAAGATGTTAGTGGACCACGGAAGCTCTGTAAATGTGTTGTTCAGTTCTACATTGGCCAAAATGAGATTGAATAACCATATACTGGAACCAGTGAGAATATCTCTCCATGGATTTGGAGGCCCAGAGATAGTACCACTAGGAATGCTTAAGCTCCCAACACCATTGGATACGGCGCCACAGAGAAAGACAGTTCTGGAGAATTATGTGATCGTTGACATGCTTTTCGCATACAATAGAATCATAGGAAGACCGGCGCTGAATGCATTTCGAGCGTTACCATCAAATTATCATCAAATGATAAAATTTTCAACCTCTGCCGGAACAGGCGAAGTCATAGCAGACCATATCGAAGGCTGGAAGTGCTACGTAACTTCGCTTCGAACGCGGACACAACAGGAAGAGGGCGTAGCAAGGACAAATGGAGCATATTGAATAAAACTTTCATTTCAGTTTATAAGAGTCCTAGGTATTTTGAATATTTTGAACAATATTTATTCGTCCCCTCTGCTATGACAAGCATGAGGGGTAAACATGTACAAACTTGAAACAGGGACACCCAGAACGTGAGTCTCGAAGGCGACATAGGAAATCAGGGTCAACGAGCTGTAACTCAAGCTCAGATCTGCTCACATAATCAGATTCCTCTCAATCAGTCGAATTATGTAAAATTCATCTAATATGCATGATAAAACTGTGTGCAGTACATAACGTCCAAGAGGAAACCAGAAGAACGGAAACTATGTCCATCATGGCACGAGATACCGAAAAAAGTCAGAGGCAACGAAAGGGACAGAGACTCTGTCCATTGTGGCACGAGATACCGAAAAATGTCAGAGGCAACAAAAGGGACGGAGACTCTGTCCATCGTGGCACGAGATACCATAAAAAGCCGGAGGCAATGAAAGGGACAAAGACTCTGTTCATCGTGGCATGAGAAACCGCAATTCCTTGAAAGATAATCAAGAAAGACGGAGACTCTACCCAATGTGATATGAGATACCACAATTCCTAAAGGACACTAGGGAGGGATGAAGATTCTATCTATTGTACCACAAGACACTCAGAATCTCACACAAATGACGAGGAGGGAAGAACGGTTCTCTCCGGAGTGGCAACTATTACCACAACTGCTTGGAGAAAAAAGCAATGAACAGACACTACATATAAAACTGTAAGTGCTATTTAAAACTCACAGTTCGAAAGAACATGAACGAAACTCTCAAAAGGCAGGTAACAACGACAGAACGAAAACATAAGGAAAGAAAATACTATGTCTAAAACGACAAGCAAAACCTTCTCCTAGATGGAATAATAACAGATAGGACGATTATAACCCTGTAGGGAAATTTTTTATTCAACTCTTCATAGCAGAATGAACGATAAAGAACCGACAGGTTGTCAAAATAAAGTAAAGAACCAATACAGGAAATTGAAATAAAAGGCAACAAATATGAGCTTAGATAATTAAGAAATTCAAAAAGAGAATTCAAAAACGAAATACTGCCAGTCCTCAAATTGTTCAAACACATAAAAGCGACGCATCGCCACAAATAAAACTAAATTAAAAATTGTTAATAAGCATAAAAAGAAAAAAAGGCCTTAGGGCTGCAACTTCAACTATCTTCCTCATCCTGAGAGGAGGGATATGGCTCAGTCATCGGAGGCGGAGATAAGAGTCCTTGGAGGACAAGATTTTCATTCTTCAGCAGAGAGGCGAACTCGTCAGGATCTGCAGGCTTAGAAGTTGTTCGAGGCGGCATAGGTTCTCGATTGGGCCCCAGAGACAGGCTCAACCAATCTGGCCTAAAACTGATGAACAGTCAAAACTTGTGCCTTGCGAGCTTTGAGATCGCCTCGGTGAGTGCAAATTTCTCGGAAGGTGTTGCACCGAAGAAATTCTTCAACGATCTCCACTTTCTGCTGAGCAGAAACCTATAGGGGCACGAAGGTTATTAATACGACAAAATATAAAAGGAACACAAAACACTAGAGTTGGTAATATTTTAACTCGCCAAGGCCGCGCTGATATTCAACGTTGTCAGCATTATAAGCCTCTTCTCTAGCAATTGCCACTTTCTTTTTGAGCTCGGTGATTTGTTTGGTCAGCTCTTCTTTAAGCTGATCAGCCTCCTCCCGCGCCTTTTTTGCTGCCTCCCTATCGGCATGCGCCCTCGCAGCATAATCATTGACCTTTTGTAGTGCCTTTTCTTTATCTTCAAGGGCAGCTTTAAAGGCAGCAGTATCACCACCAATGACCGTTTCCCGGACTTCCATCAGCGCTGCAAACATAGTGTCCTCGAAACCGCCCTCCTAACAATTAATGAGCAATCAGATCAATATTTAAAATTCAGGTCAAACGAAATTAACTCAAAGAAAAGAAATAATTACCGCTGTCAACAAATGAAGCGTGTTCCGCTCCACCATCCTCCTCTCTTCGGCAGATACCGGAAGAGGAACGGCAAGGCCATGCAAGAGAGACTTCAGGTGGTCGATAGCTTCGGCCTCAGAAATTTCGTACCCACCAGCCCGAACACGAGGGCCTTGGCTAAACCCAATCCTTGCACTCGGTCCAGTCACATGGGCCGGGGTGTTGGCAGCACTTGGCCTACATGTTCGTGCGGCAGGTGGAACAGTCCCTCCGGTTTGTGACAGAGTTTGAGGCATTTTTCTCTTTTTGGTCTGGACGGCGCCTTCGATATTGTCGCCTAGACCAGCTGCCAGACTCTCTAAAGCTTCAGCACCACCTTGAACAGTGTCACGATTTCCCCCCAATATATCCTTGAAAGGATCGACTGCTGAATCCGCAGCAACAACAGTAGAAGGACCGACATGGTTTTTCTTGCCCTTACTCTTTCTTTTTCGTTGGGGAGGAATATCAGTAGCGGTGTTGGTCTGTGAGCTAGCCTGATCAGCAGCAATGACTCGGTTTATCCTCGCATGGCGGTCCATAATATAATTGACAGCAAGAAAATTATACCATTAGAATATTTAACAGATATAAACCAAAAATATCAAAAGAGTTACGCAGTTATACCAAGGGTCATCCTCCCGTTATATTTCACTGGGACAAGCTACCTAACGAGAGGACTTGACTTTCAACTAATCTTTTGACATCAAGTTGATATTATCGAACTGGATTTGGGATAAATTCGCAATCCCATGATGTCGTAGAAATGCCAGCGGGTATCGTTACCCTTGCACCGTTATACCATTCACGGCAGTAATTCCTAAACTCGCCTTCATAACTCTCCTCCATATAAAAATACCGTCTCTTCCAATCTTTCACATATCCAGTCGCCCCACCATTCAAGAACTTACGATGCATTTGTGCCTTGACATGATAAAACCCCTCATCCCGCCTCGCAATCTCGAACAGTGCGTAGAATTCGTTGGGACTTTGTGGTTGGCGCAATGCTTTCATGATAATGATGAAGCCAATCAAGTTCCCATAAGAATTTGGCGTGAGTTGGGCGGGTACAAGATTAATCTTCCTCAGAAGCCATCTTAATTGGAAAGAGATTGGAAAGAGAAAACCATTGAAGAGTTGACCGACAAACACAGTCATATGCCCGGGTGGTGGGGTATGCATCCGATCGTTTGCCTGGGAAGGACAATTTTATATTTATCAGGTATATCGAATTTTTCGCGGAGCCCCTTACGACTATGTTGGAGGCGGGAAATGTATTGGTCATAGGCCATTTCTGGGACCTCAACATGATCATAGAACTCCCTATTGATATAATCTATGTCTTCTTTGCCCTCGATAGGAGCGCAATTATCCCGGTAGGATGAAACGGGCGAGTTATCACTTTCAAACTCAGGCGTTGTTTGTTCAGTGTTTATGTCGGGATTGTTACCCGCGGGTGAACCGATAGTTTCTATATCTATTAACTCAACTTCATCTACTGCGACTGTGCTCAAACCCGCATGAGCATTAGATGGGCTCACCATATTAATCGAACTGGCGCTCGAGCCACTACTCGACTCACTGCCAGACGTTGACTCACTGCTCACCATATTTGACGAGAACGAACTGAAATAAATTAAAAAGAAACGGAGGCTGACTAAGGACGAACACGTCACTTTAGGCTTTCACATATCTCTCAAACATACAATTAACTTATTGAAAAGATAAAATCTAATAAATAAGGGCATATCATTTTACCTTAAATGAATTTCCTGGGGAAAAGCTTTTGCTTGATTAATTGATCTGATAAAACAGCGACAAGATGCAAAATATTAAGAAATAGAGATAAACATCATAAATATCACATGATATGCTTTCGAAAAAGGTTAAGGCATCGCATCGAACACTCACGGTTCCATGCCAAAGGCATCGAATCTGTGTTGTTCGATGCGTGCCGCATCGAATTGCATCTGTTCGATGCGCTTTACCTCGAAGACTAAACGCGCAAGGAGCAGAATGAAGACTCCACCATAACCCATCCTTTATATAGGCAGCGGGCAGCCCACTAGGCCCATATCATAAGTGCATCGAATCAGCGCATCGAATGTGTTCTATTCGATGCGATAATACAAGCGCATCGAATATCTTCTATTCGATGCGGCAATGCAAACGCATCGAATGTATCCCGATTCGACGCGTTTTATTAATTATCAGATATCAATTGCGGACATTTGAAATCTCTTCTGAAGGAACGAATGATTAGGAATATCCTTAACCAGTGAAAAATAATTGGTATCAGGATAATAAGCCTCATCCAGGTGGTACAACGTCGACCGTTCATCAATCCACAATTTATTATTTAAGTTTGGCAATCGAACCCAAATTGACATCGACTCCCAAACTGGGGGGACCATGTGGTGGGTATATTTTATGATTGGCCCAATACTTGTATATTGGGCCGGCCCATAACCGCATCGAATCGGTATGATTTGATGCGCGCATCGAATCACGCATCGAATTGGTGTGATTCAATGCGCCTTCAATATCTGGCAATGGGACCCACGGGACGGTTGCTATATATAGCCTGTCCCCTTGTAATTCGTGTACGTTATAATTGGAGAATCACTTCAGCACAGTCAGCATCGAATCACTGTTCATTCGAGACGCATCAGATTGAACGATTTCCATTCGACACGTGATCGAACCGAATTTACCTCATTCGATACGACGAAATATGCATCGAATTCAATACGGCTGTGACATCGAATCTATTGAATTCAATACCCTTGAGTTCAGCATTGAACCCCTATAATACATTTCATATCAAACAAGGCATTCGACACGTCTGCATCGAACGCCTAGGATTCGACACGCTACAGTAGTCTTGTAATTAGTTTATTCAATCTAGTAAACTTGTAATAAGTGTTCCGGACCAAACTAGTCCGGTAATAAAGTTGGATAGCATTATTTTGGTTATTTATATCTCAATTATATCATTTTATTGTGTTCTATTACCGTGAAAAAATAAGACAAAAATAATGCTGAAACGACCGAGGAATGGCTACTCTTTCAACGCAAAGCGTGATAATATGGCAAACTCATCGGTAAAAAACACGCTCGAGTCGAACCCTAAGATGTCTTACGCCAGCAAGGTTAGACCTCAAGACGTAAGAATCGATGAATCGAAGAAAGAAGCTATCGAAGGGAAGGCGATGCTAATTCCTCCATAAAGAGACATAAAGTTTAAGACAATCAAACTCTCGGATGAACTCACTAATTTATTGTCTATTAAATGAAAAACGCAATCATGATCAAAGTTATAGGGAGACAATGGTTCTACCCAAACTTAGTGAATAAATTAAGCACAATGTGGTATCTCACCGAAGGCAGCGAACTCGTCGATCTAGGGCAAGGATGGTACTGCTTAAAGGGAATCTCGGATACTCAACGGGGAAGAATTCTACGCAAGGACCTTGGTAAATTGCCGAAAGTTTTCTTTATATCCGTACATGGACACCGAAATTCCGAACTGATGAAAGCAATATAGATTCAGCCATCACATGGGTTAGAGTGCTGAAACATCTTATCGAGATGCTTGATGAGGCATTGCTCATTCCTATTGCGGAAGCGGTAGGCTAACTTATAAAAATTGACGGGAATACTTTCACCGCATCAAGAGGTAAGTTTGCACAATTTTGTGTCCAGATTGACACGAATATCACACTCGAAAAGGCTATTTACGTTGGGGATAAACTCTATCATGTTCAATAAGAGAAGCTTGCAGATATATGTTACACATGTGGGACACTTATCGCAATCATGCGAGAAATCACCATTGGTGAATGCCGAGAACAATGATGCGTAGCCAATGGACATAGCAGAATTCTCAAAAGGAGAAAAGAGTACACCAAACTCATGGCTTATTGAGAAACCAAATAAAAAAGAGTTCGGTGAGTGGCTCCAAGTGGCAAGAAGAAAGTCGTGGGAGACTAAAGGGAAAGTCTACGAATCACGACAAATCCCTAAGAGAAAGAACGTGGACAAAAGTCGCGGGAAAGGGAAAAGCATTGTGAACCCTATAATTCTGATGAGTGTTCAACAAGGAAAGGACTTCCACACAGGGAAGGAAACGAACATGGACGAGTGTTCTACTATGGAAATGAAACAAATTACAAAGAATCCCCATAGTAGCAAAATTTGAAATAAAGGAAGAAAAAAGGTAACGCCTAACACAAATGGTATTACTATTGGCTCACAGAATCAGTTCGCATCCTTAGCAAATATCAATGAAGAGTTCTAAAATAATAGTGAACAAAATACGACAATGGGTAACAAATCCTTTGGAACCCGAGGGAAATATACATCGGATACAACATATTTTTCAGAGGCCCCTCAGTGACATCACGAGTTCATCCCCACGCTATAATAATCACCGAGACTACTCCATAGATTTGGGATATGGAAAGCAAGACATGCACGATAGAGAGGGAGAACCACATCCTACACCACTGGCAAAGATTCATTCTGAGCAACTTGGAGAAACGATGACATGAGTATTATGTGGTAGAACTTTTGCGACAGATGATTTTAGCATAGGCGGGTCGGACAATTAGCAACCCAATGATCACGCACCAACTAATTTATATCACAATGAAGGTTATCACATGGAATGTCAAGGTGCGGGCGACTTAGATTTTAGACTTAATTTGCGAGAGTTAATTTGGGTTAATCGACCTGATGTTGTCTTTTTACTCGAAATGCTAGTTTCTGAAGACAGGGCGCTTGAGATTGCGCCTAGGCTGAGTTTCACAGATTTATGTGTTGCGACAATTGATGGTATGGATGGGGGGATTTGGATGTCATGGAACTTGGATAACATCGACGTGGAAATAAAAGATAACGATTACCAGGGGATTCATTCTTTGATCGGCCCTAAGAAGCAAGAAAAGTGGAGAATTTTGGGTATCTATGTGATACCACATGCCGATGATAAAGTCCGTTATTTTAGCAAACTCGAGGAGATGTCGAGACGCATAAACGTCACATGGCTCATTCAGGGAGACTTCAATGAGATTGGAGAAGTGCATGAGAAAATAAGAGGGTGTCCTAACGTTACAAACCGTTGGTTTGCATTCCAATAGTGGATTACATCTTGGGGCGTGCATGATCTTGGCTTTCAAGGCCCGGAATACACGTGGACAAACAAAAGAGAAGGAACAACCATTATAAGAGAACGCATCGACCATGCACTAGAAAACACCGCATGGGTCGACAAGTTCCCGATCTACTCAGTCTCCCTCGCACTCACGGGGATCACCACTGGATTCTTACTAATTGGAAGAGAATGAACTCTAAAAATACCAAGAGATCGTACCTCTTTGAGGAAATGTGGTACAACTACCCGGATTGCAAAAACATAACGAAATTTGTGTGGGAGGAAAACCCGACGCTTTTAGATGTAATTAAACGAGTTCTGGATATTATGATAACGTGGCATAGCACAATTTTTGGCAACCTTTTCAAGAGGAAAAAGCGGGTGATTAAAAGATTAGAAGGAACACAAAAGGCCATCTCCCACGCACCTAACGAGTTCCTAATTTGGCTGGAACGAGAATTGCCTAAAATACACAAAGAGATCTTGAGGCAAGAAGAGATTTCTTGAAGACAAAAATCGAGGATAAAATGGTTAAAAGAGGGGGATAGAAACACTAAATTCTTTCGTGGATAGACAATAACTAGGAGAAAAAAGAATGAAATTCTCATGTTATGTATAGATGATATTTGGTGTGACGATCCGCAACTCCAAAAGAATCATGCTATTGAGTTTTTACATCGTTTGTTCTCGGGTACACCCGCCACCACTCCACCGCTTCAGAACTCTCGCTTCTAATGGTGAATTTCAGTCGACGTGGCTGCAGATTTAGGGAAGAAGCTATCACTGAGGAACTGAAAAGCTTGATCTGGGCTATGCACCCCTCCAAGGCTCCAAGACCCGACGATCTTCAAGCTAAGTTGTATGAGATGTACTAGAATTGGCTGAGTGATTCCCTGTTTAAATTTGTAAATGAAGCGTTCAAAAAGAAGTAGTTGACACAAGTGTTTGCGAGGCATTCCTATGTTTGATTCCAAAGGTGCCAAACCCGACGAATATATCACAATTCTGTTTGACATCATAGTGTAATGGTTCTTGCAAACTCATTACTAAATGCATCACCATGCGCCTTAAGGAACGCATGCCAGAGTTAATCGCTAATACTCACTTGGGCTTCATCAAAGGGCGAGGAACACGAGTTCATATTCTGGTTATGACATGAGATCCTACACTCTTTTTAGAATGAAATAAATAATAAGGTTGGCCACATGCTTCTCATGCTCGACCTCAAAAAAAGTTGGAGCTTTCTTGAAGAAACGCTTGTAGTGTTTAATTTTTCGACGAATATCACAAAGCTTATCATGTTTTGCGTCACTAATGCATCGACACGCATACTTTGGAATGGGGAACCTTTGGAATCATTCAAATATGGATGCGGTCTAAGGCAGAGATATTCGCTCTCTCGATATACCTTTGTACTTTGCGTAGAAAGACTCGCATATCTAATCCTGGAGGTGGTTAGCGAGAAACGTTGGGAGCCAATTGTGTCGTGCCATGGTGGGCCTCATTTGTCTCATCCTTTCTTCATAGACGATCTCATTCTTATGGGAAAAGCAACTCTCAAGACCACACACACCACTAAGAAGGTGCTTGACCAATTTTGCAAGGCATCGCGATTGTAACTTAGTGCTGTGAAGTCCAAAGTTTTCTTCTCTAAGACTGGCGGGTGGACATTGAAGAAGAGAATTTGCACTCACTTGGGCTTTGCGCAAACGCATAATCTCGGAAAATATCTCGATGTTAATTTATTTTACGGGCGAGTTAAAAGAGAAGATTCCAACGGCCTTTTTGACAAATTCTAGGCGCGCTACTCGATTTAGAAAGGGAAAAATCTTTCTCTTGCGGAGTGATCTACGTTAGTCCAATCGGTGTCCACGGCCATTCCGATTCATGTTATGCAAACTTGTTGGCTCTCAGATAATGTGTGTAAGAGACTCAACCATTTCAACATAGATTCCAATTGGTACAGTGAGCCAAACTGAAGGAAAATCCACCTCGTTGGGTGGCAACGTGTCACTCGCGGCAAGAAAGAAGGCGGATTAGGGATACGAGCTACTAGGATAAGCAATCAATCTCTTCTCTCGAAGCACGTTTGGAATTTATTGTCTAAGAATCAAACTCTTTGGGGTGATCTTGTAAGTTCGAAAAACCTTAAAAACCAAAGACTTAGTGATTATATTTCAAAAGTAAGTGATATCGTTACATGGAAGGGTTTAATTCAGTGTTTGCAATTAATTAAGTTGTTTCTTCAATGGAAAATTGGCAAAGGAGATAAGATCTCGTTTTGGTTTGATAACTGGTTGGGGAATTTGTGGATGCTTAAATTAAATGATGTGATCGACGAAAATGGGAACTCTACTTGGGTTCATCTTATCATAGGACAAACTCTTAGGCTTATAGATACAGAGGATCAGTTATTATGGAGCGAGGCGACGGATGGTGTTTCATTATGTCAAAGCATGTACACAGCCATATTCCGAGCACATGAAGTTGAGACAAATACGTTGAATAACCTTTGGATTTGGAAGTCGCCGAGCAACAATAAAATAAGACACTTCCTATGGTTGGCACAACAAAACGGATCGCATCGAATCACCCTAGGAAGACATGGAAAATTATAGAGTCGGTCGTGTGTGATTTATTCAATAACCCAGAAGAGAACACTACTCATATTCTCCACCATTGTGTCGCAGTGGTGAAAATTTGGAGGACTCTATTGAGTGGTCCGTATTTGTACGAGTTCAATAGGTTGGTGGGTGAGGTATGGATCAAGAAGAACCTTGGATGATATGCTAAGGTTTTTATGTTTTTGCCCGACATTCCATGGAACGTTATCTTTGCTGCGAGTCTTTGGTACATTTGGAAAGCAAGGAACGCGCGTATTTTCAAAGGCAAAGGGGAAAGAAATCATATGGTTATTGGACAAATAAAACAGCTAAGTGTTGATCTGGCTAAGGCAACCGCGGGGCAGAGACTACATGCAAAAAGCCGATGGGAAAAACTGAAATCGGGATGGGTCAAATTAAATGTAGATCGAAGTGTTAAACCCCACAGGAATATTGGAACACATGGCAGGGTGCTTAGAGACGAGAACGAGAAGTGGGTATGGGGATTTACGGGGAGGCAAAACTGTCCTACAATCCTAGAGATCGAGATTGAAGCTACCAATGAAGGTCTTAAAGCTGCGAGGGATAAACGCTATCCTAAAGATCATCATTTAAACGGACTCCTACGAAGCTTTTAAGTTGATCACAGATAAAAATTGCACTAATACCGATCTCCAATCAGCCAATGATGAATGTTGCATCATGCTCCATAAGCCTTGGACACACGAGTTTTGGTGGATTGCCCGCGACATTAACACTCTTGCGAATGCTATTGTTAAGCTTAGTTATGCCGATAAGGAGGATTTTAGCTTCATTCAAAATCCACATCAAGAGCTTCTCTGCATTATGTCAAAAGATGTAGCCTAAGGGCATTTGTCTGCCATTTTTCTGAGTGTTAGATGAATTATGCATTATAAGTTATGGACCTCACTATATAAAAAAAAAAAAACTCACTCTAAATAAATTAGTTAGTTATATTTTCCACTAATACCCCTCAATTTGTTATTTTTGTAGTTAGTTAGTTAATCTTTGTTAGTTATCTTAGTCTTGTATATATACTATACAACTCTCAGCTCATTTCGCGAGATAATAATATACGAAAATCATTTCTAGCTACTTTCGATTACGCTATATTTGTACATGGTATCACTCGCCGGAACTTCTTTTTAGATTTTTGCAATTTTTCCATTCAATTCTCCTGTGATTTTCTATAGTTACATTGAATTTAGTGTATGATGTTACATTCACTATGACAAATCCAGTTCCCATGTGACTGCTACTGTGAACTCTTCGGCTCAAGCTAAGATCCATGGCCGCCATTGAATGGATCGTTCAAATTACAAAGTTTAAATAATCCAAATATCTTCTTAAATACCATTCGAGTAGTTGGAATTCAGAGTTACTTGTCTTGGAGTCGATATGTGAAGATCGTATTGGATGAAATTAAAATCAGGGTTCATAAGTGGTGTTGTTTCAAATCCTGAGCTCAATTCTCTAAATTTTGAGAATTGGATTAGAGCAAATTCTATGGTAATATCTTGGTTGTTGCATTCGATATCTGAGGATCTCTCCGAGGCATTCCCGTTTGTCGTTTCTGCTGTAAGTCTGTGGAAATAGCTTAAAACTCATGACTGCTTTAACAACGATCCTCTTCACTACCAGCCTCAACGTGAGGTTGTGTATATTTCTCAAGGTTCAAGTAATGTTTTACACTACACTAAATTGAAGCGGTTATGAGACGAATTTGCTTGCATTATACATGCGGTTTCCTGTTGTTGTAATGCTATTGTTCTACGCACTTGTAACCTAGCTCAACATGCTTTGGAATCCCACTCATATAACAAAAGTTATGTAATGGGCTTATATTATGTCTTTATTCAATTTGTGGTCAAATCATTGGCATTGGTCCTTTCCCTTCAGTAGAAAAGGCATATTCGATGGTTTCAAGGGTGGACAAATAGAAGAAGGTTCAACTTTCATTTCATGAAACACTAGATAACTCTGCTATGTGTGTTACTCACAACAATGCCAATATCACAAAATTTGTGAATTCTAAAGACTCCATGAAAAAGAATGTTGATATATATAGTGATTTCTGTCAAATAAGAGGTTATCTTCGTGATACTTGCTTCAAGTTAGTTTGGGTGCTTGACTGTTACAAAGCTCTTAAGGAAAATAAAGGTGTTGAAAAGAATATGGCTCACTTCGCTGATACTACTATCCTCAAGCCTGCTGAATCTACTTCATTAAACACAGACTCCTAACATTGTCCTAGCGCTGCTTTTCAAATTGATTTTGTGGCCATGATGAAGAATTTTATGAATTAGGATAGGATGAACAACTTTATGCCTCACGGTGTTGGTAGAGTCAATTTCCCTCTGTTTGGTGATTTGCGGGTACTAATCCTTGCCATTTCTCTACTAATTCCATTAAACATTTATGGTTATTGGATCATGGACACAAGAGAATCCGATCATATGGTAGTTGATATCAACTCGTTTCATCATATCAGTAATACTTCTACTCTTATATCAATTTACCATGTTGATGGCTCTATTAAGTTTGTTAAGCACTTAGAAGATGTGCATATCACTCCTAGCTTACATTTGAAGAGTGCCTTATATGTTCCCGAATGCAAGTTCAACTCACTATCAATTTCTAAATTCTCTCATAATAATAATCCAAAGTTTATCTTCTTTCCTACTCACTGTATATTGCAGGCCACATAGACTAATCAAGTGGTTGTTGTGGGATACTAATATTTATATTCTTGATCGTGTCAACTGTAATTCTGACCGCTTGATTAGTAATAATTATTTTCTAAACACTACGAATTCTGGTAAATTGATTATGTTATCGCACACACCCCCTTTACAGTGAATAAATGATTATGACTTGTTGTGCCTTAGGCATAGACGATTTGGTCATGCCTCATACAATGCAATGAAACATTAATTTTTTTGTTGAGAATTTTCTCATTCTTTTGTTTCATTATCCCATTGTGATGTTTGCCATAAACCTAAACAAGTAAGAAACTCATCCCATTATTACTCTTAGGTGCCTTTCTCATTACTGAATATTGACATCTGGAAACCTTGAAAGTGCCTATAGTCTCTAGTGCACGTTATGTTCTCAGTATAGTAAAGTAACACACCAAATGCACCTGGACTTTTATTTTGAATAACAAATTTTAGGTTCCTTCCACTATAACCAACTTCATCTCATTTGTAAATACTCACTTCAACTTTAAGATATTGAATATTAGAAGTGACAATGGCACTGAGTTTCTCAACTGTTAATGTCACCATTTATTTGCAAAACATGGTATTGTTCATCAGATAAACTAAGTAAGAGATTGAAAAGAGGATCATTGGACCTCGCTCTCGGGCCCAGAGGCATAGCAAAGAAATACTTAGATCTTTGCTTGTTTCGTGGTATGGACCAAAGCAAAGGTTATGCTCAATAGTAGCTATACAAGAACTATATGAGTAGTGAATAGTTTCCTTCTTGGTATAAGGCGAAAGAGGCAAGAAGGGTAGGTAAAGTTCTATTTAAAGCATAAGGGATAATTAAAGGACTAGATGATATAAGGCACTAATTGCTAGATTTCTTTCCATGTCTTAGTCATCTTTATCGGGAAGGTCTAACTAGATAACTTTTCTGGAGGTTTTAGTTGCAGTGAATAAAGATTTCTTTTTTTTAAGGGATCCGAGTCGATCCGATTCATTATTATCTATAGATAAGGCAAGAGAGAATTTATAGAGATATGCTCCTTACACTCCACAGCAAAATGGTGTTGTGGGGAGAACGCATAAGAACTTACAAGTTACTAGAGTATGGTTGTTCCATGCTAACTTATCCTTCATAGTCTGGGTTTATGCTCTATGTGATGGCCACATATTTCATTAACAGAACCCACCCCTACTTAGCTGCTCTAGTGGAGATCATTTTAGGAGATGCTCTATTATCACAAACTTGACCACTTCCTATTGAAATGTTGGGTGCCTCTGTTACTACACTAATGTGGCTTCTTATAAAGACAAACTTGCTCCCAAATCCTCCAGATGATGTTTTTTTGGGTTTTGCTATAAGTCGAAAGGTATTTAAGGAGTTTTGCCTTGAACAACAGAAGGTTATAATCTTAAGAGATGTCATATTTCATGACTTATAGTTTTTACTCGTACTTTGCCACATCCAACAATATCCCGTTCTGCTCTGCCATCTACTCCAGTTGACATACTCCAGTTGACATACTGATACATCTCTCTCCATCTCACAGTACGATACCACATACGATACCACATCCTGATACATCTAATAACTCCAGTCTATCTATTTTTGAAACTTCACCTAAATTCTCATTCTCAGATGTTACAAGTTCACCTGCTGAGCGTGTGTCATCTCACTCTCCCTCACAATATCCTGCTCTTACCCTAATAAGAAGCAATAGAATACATTCAAAACCTTCTCATCTCAATAACTATATTCTACATTGCATTGAAGACCTCGTATGTATTAATCATACCACCAGACAACAATCTTCCCCACATACACCTCCTACCTTCCCTTACATACTTACTCCTCATTTTACTCCTCTATATACAACTTTCTTAGAAAACATTACATCCTCTAGTGAGCCTCAATCCTACATGCATCAAAGAATCCTAACTGGGTTGCAACTATGCAACATGTAATGCAAGCCTTAAAACCCAACAACACTTGGTCTCTTATTTCTCTCCTTCATGTTAATCATCCTATTGTGAGGAAATGGGTTTTTAAATTGAAGTTAAACAATGATGGTTCAGTGGAACACTACAAAGAAAGACTTGTAGCAAAATGATATAATCAAGTACTTAGTTTAGAATACGATGAGTGTTTATCTCTAGTAGTCAAGCTTGTTAATGTTAGGATATTGTTGGTTGTTGGCACTCCGTTTGCTTAGTCTATTGAACATTCCTTTCGTGGCATTCTTGATGAAGATATTTACCTTACTCCACCTAGAAGATACACAAAAGCCTTCCCTCGACAGGTTTGCAAACTTCATAAGTCCTTCTATGGACTTAAACAAGCTTCTAGGCAATGGAACCTTGGATATTTCAAAAGCCGAATGACTTATGGCTTCTGTCAAACTATTTATGACAATTGCTTATTCACCACGGCGAGTGGTTCCTCTTTCTTAATACTTTGGTTTATGTGGATAATGTGTTGATTACTGACCACACTTCAAGAATTCAGGTTGTCAAAACTTAGTTCACATCACCTTTATCATTAAGGATCTAAGTCCTATGGAAATAATGTTCTGAAATTCTTAGAACACTCTCTGGCATGTTCATTAACCAGAGATTGTATATTCTAGACATTGCACAAAATTCAATACTTTTACGAGCCAAGCCTTTATGTTACAAATTCTACTCAAATAATGGACCTAATTTAACATAGAATAAATACACGTTTAGTTAGGCGTTAGTTATATTAAACATGGCATTACTTGATATCAGCTATGTTATTAACCATCTTAGCCAATTCATGCATCAACTTAAGTAGTCACATTAGGATGCTACAATGTCCTTGCTACTTTACCTAAAGAGTTGTCCCTCACTTGGTCTATTCTACCCTGCCAAGTCTAGCCTGAATTTATCATCTTACAATGACGCTGATTGGGCCGCTCGCCCAGATTCTTGTCGTTTACTCACATGTTATTGTTTGTATTAAGAGATTCACTCATTAGTTGAAAGACAAAAAAAGTAGGTCATTGTCTCCATATCATTCAAAGAAGCTAAGTATAAAAGCATGACAAGCACCACATGTGAACCCATGGGTGTCCTTCATCTTTAGTGAGCTTTAGCTGCAAATTCCACTCCTTATTCAACTCTACTATGAATAAATCGGCCATTCATATCACTCAGAACCCAGTGTTCCACAAAAGGACTAAACACCTTGATATTGATTGTCATATTAATGTGCACATTTGTTTTAAAGCATGAGTTATGTTCCCCCAACATTTCCCCTCTACAAAGTAGCTCTTCGAGCTCTTGTTTTCACTCATTGGTTGTGCAAGTTGGGATTGGTGATCCTGAATAATCTCTAACTTGAGAGGTAAATGTAGAGAATATTCACTAAGTAATGGACCTCATTGTAAATGGTGATTAGTTAGTCGCATTTTTGTTAATACCCTCTGTTTGTTATATTTGCAGTTAGTTAGTTTAATCTTGTATATATACTACGTACAACTCAGCTCATTTCACGAGATCATAATAAATGAAAATTATTTCTCTCCACTTTCGATTACGCTATATTTCCACATTCGGTGTTTAATACTGTAATTTCACCATAATATGATACTGTTCATGTTCGGCACGTTAAGCAAATAGTTTTGTTTTATAGTCCACATCAAAAGAAATCATACTGATGAAGGTACAATTTCTACCAGTCTATATCTACTCTTCCATCATTTCTATCTTGAGATTCTTGTTTGCTCCAAAATTACGTACTTAGAGGTGAAGCATAAGTTCAAATTCCATTCATACCCTTCATATGCAACTTAATGCCTCCTGGTTTTGGAGGGACATACTGAAATGTAGGGAGCTGATTGAGAAGGGAGCATGTCTCAAAGTAGCTCCCTCCTCCTCAGTCCTCATTTGGGACCAACCTTGGATCCCTGGTCTTGCTAATTTCTTACCTGTTCCCAGGATTCACACTGATTCCCAGCCCCCTGTTGTTCAAATGGTGGGTGATCTTATATTACCATCTGGAGAAGCATGGAATTCAGACCTACTTAGCCAGTTATTTGATGATAACACTTGCCAGGCTATTAGTAAAATTGAATTGTGTGAATCTCACCAAGATGGTTGTTTTTTCTGGGCTCTCTCCTCGTCAGGAGCTTTTACATCTAAATCCGCATATAATATGATTATTCAATCATGTTATTCTTTGTCAGATGATGAAATCTGGGAACAATTATGGAAATCAAGACTGCATAATAGGCTCAAATTGTTGATCTGGAAAGTTCTTAATAATATCTTACCCACTGCTTCTAGGATTAACCTGAGATTCTGTGTGCAGGACACTAAGTGCAAAATCTGTAATGAAGGAGAAGAGTCAGTCGATCACATGTTCTTTCATTGTCCACTTATTAGAGGGATTCTCTTTGCTTCTAAGTGGAACCTCAAAATTGACCTTGTTCCTGCTACTAATATTACTCAGTGGATCAGTTTACTTGTTAACAAGGATTCTGCTTTTTTTCCCTCACCACAGATTAGGGATGATATCTTAACTTTCTTTACTTGTGCTGTTGATTGCATTTGGAAAAGCCGCAATAAATCCATTTATGAAGGAACTAACTTTGACAATCAACAGATTCTAAAGGAAGTTGCATCAAGAGCGTCGGAACATTCTCAAGCTCAAATGGTCAAGAATCAAACAAGAGAATGCTCAAACACTCCAAAGAAGTGGAGACCACCGCGTAAACCGATCCTGAAATTCAATACTGATGCAGCATTCAAGGAAGACTATGCAACAGCTGCGGGAATCTGCCGCAACCACAATGGATCGATCCTCTTCTCCTTTGCTCATGGTAAAGAAGCGAACAATGCTCTGGTTGCTGAAGCATTTGCAATCAAAAAAGCCTGTATCTGGAGTAAAGCGCTCAAAATCAGAAGGATAACTTTTGAATCCGATTGCCTCAATGCAATCACCTCTATCAATAATCCTAGCTTGCTGCCGGACTGGGCAGTAGCCCCGATTATTGAAGACATTCGTAGAATTAGTAGTTCCTACCCATTTTGGAAGTTTAAATTTGTGCATCGTAATTGTAATACGGCAGCCCATAACTTGGCCCGGTGGGCCTCAGCTGCTAAATTTTTTGGTCCCATTCCCCCCGAAAACCTTCCATCAAACGTATTTTGTGATGGAGGTTTCCCTCTTGTTGACGTTTTTGTTCCTATGGTTCGTGTTTAACGACCATACTTTTTATCTATCAAAAAAAAAAAAAAAAAAACTTACAGCTCATCAACAGTAACAAAAATAGTTGGGATCAAAGAAGGGACAAAGATGATATAAAATCTTAGAGCGCCAAGGAACAATCTCACATGTTCTTTTCACTTATTGGTTTCAGTGACGCAAAATTACTATACATGAGAGACTGTACCAAACTTATAAAATAACTTTAATTTATAGCTAAGATATAACACATTTTGTGGCTAAACAATGCTTTTCTTAAACAAAGAGAATAACCATAATGCAGTTTTCTTCCAAACTCAAACCAATAGATAAAAATCTGCTTAGTTCTATTGTAGCTTTTTCTCTTTTCAAGTTTCTTCTCATTACAGAAATAAGAAATTGTTTCCTTACTTATTTAAATAAATACATAAACACTCATTGAAGGTTAAATGTATCAGAAAATAATTGACGTACGCTGATGAAGTTAGAAGAGTAATTACAAAATATCTCATAAAATTAGAAACAATCTTTAGGGTATAAGTATAACTGCAACTATCCCTAATTTGACAATGTAAAACTCAAGTAATCGCCCTTCACCACTAATATGTCCATAACGCGTAAATATAAGTACCTCTAGCTTTATGTATGCTTAAAGATGCTTATCTCTGTTCTGCAACTCCAAAAAAAAAAAAACTTAGAAAGTAGTAAACTTATAAGCATACACACTAGTACTAAGTCCAGATGTAGCTAATCAAATGACAGTCGGGTATTTGATTCATTTGATCGGCTCTGGCTACGCCAAGTCTAGACAAGAATTTTGAGTTCTTTTGATTAAGGTTTTTTTGGTCGAATTTTACATAAAACAGAATACATAAGTGTAGAGCTGCATACTGATTACTACGTATAAAAGGAATACACTAGTAATTGTTTAAAACATCCATTGTTGTACTCCCAGAATGCATGTTGCGAGCCTGGCTAGGGACTAGTTGAACCACACCAGGTTGTTCTGCCAAAATATTCAATACAATCAGTATCGTCAACGTAACATAGTATGGTACCCAAAAAGTCCAAAACAAGTTACGTAATAAGATTACAGAGTTTTTACGCGAAACTTATTTAGTATATTTGATCCAACAAAATATGTGCTAGGAAGAAAGGATAGAGAAATTCATCACATGAGAACAGATTGATGTTGGTAAGTCCTCTGATCTTGAGAATTGTGGTAGTAGAATATCAATAACGAAGTTTGAATCAAATGAATATTGATCTCGATGCAATGTAGGGAACTTAGACTAGGAAATGAACTACGTATGATTCATTTAAAAACTAGGTATGTACAGAGCTTGCAATTCTTTCAGTAGTCGACAAATAAATTCATGATCTAAATCGGACAGGCGTTTTCGAGCGGATAAAAGCAAATGGTTTTTTGATTCAAAATTAGAACTGCTAAGAGAAAAAGTAACCTAGAAAAGGGTGATAATCGAACATGATTTCTAAGAGACTAAAGAATAAGGCAAAGACCAATTTCGCATGTTGCATGTATAATCCGCAATTTTGAACAAATGATATGGTCCGGAAAATTGCTTTATGCTACTGGTCATGCTATATGTGAAGTGGTGGTGCAACCAATGAACGTCATAAATCGACAGTCATAAACTGAATATATATAAATTTCGTAACACTTGATCAAGATAACTATAAATCCCAAAAAAAAAAGTAAAAACCAAAATTTGAAAAGATAATATTAAATTAGAAAAACATACTTGAGAGCAGAGAGACCTGTTCTGGTGTCAGCTTAGCTGAAAAACCAGTTGCGGCATGCTTATAGCTGTACACAAAAGCCCCTTTTGCAGCATCTTCACTTTTAACCAAAAAAAGAAAAAGATTGTTAAGCGATTGTCAATCGCAACCAAGCCGTACAAACGGTTTTGGCACATCATCCCCTGTGTTAAGGTAAATAAGCACATTGTTCCTCAACTCTCTTAAAAATGAATATGCATTATATGTTGCATAAAAGATACAAGCCTTAGGGGCAAGTGGACAACATTGAAAAATCATAGCGATAATTTGATTGTTTCTATCTCAACGAGGAGTAATGTGCCTATTTAACGAACACGCCATGCTATGCCTAATTAATTTTTACTTGACGGTAAAATGCCTATTTTTCGTAATGCTAAAATACATTAGCTCCCAATCAAAATTCAAGCCTATCTCACACACAACAATTCATAACCAAATCCATATTGATTAATTCTTCTGATCCTTATCTTGTACAAAAGAACATAAGCAAATGAACAATCACAACAAAATTCAATATTCCACATCACAGAATCCTTTTGTTAGCAAAAAATTGGATCTTTTCCCAAATTCTTGAATTAAAATAAACGAAATAAAATAAATAATTTAATTACTAACCTGCCAAGAACAGAGGTGAGAGTCCTGATATAATGCAATTCAGGCTCAGATTTTTCGGTGTAAACAATACGAACTTTGGCTTCCAATGATGAATCATCCATTGCCATTAATAATGATGGGATTACGAACAATAATAGCAGTAATAATTGCGGTAACACAATTGGTGGGAAAAAAAATCGATCTTTATGCATTTTTTTTCTTCTTCTTAAAATTGAGAATTTAAAAGGGCTTCTTGGATATAATTTGGCTTTAATTTTTTCCTTTTATACTACTGCTGCATGCACTTAATCAAATGTTTTTCTGTTTTATCTTTTGTTGCAAATTCAGGGTATTAATCTGATCTTCGGCAAAATCTTTCCTATTTTATTCTCTTGGATCTTGTCCATGAGAAATTATTACGTGTGACATTCAATTTGGTAATTAATCTATGTAAACGCAAATCAAGAGGAGAAATAAAAAAAAAACTAGTGTCCCAGAATCCTTAAAACTTAAAAGTATGTTTATTTTGGTAGTTGACTGCGCCACGTGACACATTTTACGGGATTGATCATGTGTGGACCAGAATCTGTAAATTGTTAGAATGCATAGTTACTGCAAAAGATAGCGAGTCTTCTGGCTTGAGTTGATTGGACACCATTGTTGCATGTTAGCATAATAGAATTTTGAGCAATGCCGTACAATCAAATTTTTAATTTTAAAATTTAATTGTTATAACATACTCTTTACCTTGGCTGATAAAGAAGAAGAAGAAAAAAACATACTCTTTACATTAACTTTGTTTTTTATTCTTTTCCAATTTCATGTCCTCTCATGTGTTTCTAAATGGGCCTTATTTATAAATCTCGATATGACAATGAATCCATTATATCTTATTAGTATTTTCTGAAGGGTTATAATTCTAACGTAGAGTAAAACATATTTTACGCACTTACATCTTCTCAAGTTCTAAACTCGAATCAATGCATGTTTTCCTTTAAGATTTAGTATGTCTTCAACTTAACTATTAATCTTGTGTTTCACGTCGCTTACGTGCCTAGTACTTCTTAACAAAGATTTTCGACTCCGTGTCGTGGTTATTCGTTACTTTCTTCGATAAATATTTGTTTAGAATGGATGCGGATCGATGTCGTACACAATCTGCATCATCACAAAATTAACAAAATAACCATTTTTTGTTCCTTCACATTATCACAAACTTGGTTACTATAAGATCCATACGCATATATATGCACTTATTCGATCGGCCAAAGGTTTTTGCAGCTTTCATTTTGAAGGACCAAAACTGTATATTATCTCTCTCCACTCTTGGGGTTGAAAAATTCTTCATTCAACAATACGAATGAATTACAATAGGAGGAGCAACTCTCACACTCGACTATTACAAAAAACCAACCCTCAAATCTCACGTTTTAGCTCTACGGTTTTTTCTCTCTATTTTCTCTCGGTGTGTGTTTTGTGTGTTTTGTGGATGATTGTTGAACTCCTCTTGAAGCTCTATTTATAGGCACTGAATTTGGAGAAGTCGTCAAATGAATAGTTGGAGCCGTGAAAGGAATAGTTGCAGTCGTGAAAGGAATAGTAGCCGTGAAAGGAATAGTAGCCGTCAAAGGAATAGTTGGAGCCGTGAAAGGAATAGTTGGAACATGTGAGGGGCTGGTACAACAAATCTCCCCCTCCAGCCCAACTATGTTCGTACACAGACCAAGTTTCTCTCGTGTCACCGCCTTCGTTAGCATATCTGCAGGATTCTTGCTTGTGTGAATCTTAACCAGCTTCAATAGTTGTTTCTCCATCACTTCGCGTATCCAGTGATACCGAATGTCGATACGTTTTGTACGGGAATGATACATTGCATTATTGCTCAGGTCTAGAGCACTTTGACTATCGCAGTGAATAATGTACTCATTTTGTGTAAAGCCTAGTTCTTGAAGAAAACGCTTTATCCATAATAACTCTTTCCCTGCTTCCGCTACAACAATGTACTCGGCTTCAGTGGTGGATAAGGCAATGCACTTTTGCAGCTTGGACTGCCACGAAACAGCTCCCCCTGCGTAAGTGAATATGTAACTTGATGTAGATTTTCTACTATCAAGATCTCTTGCCATGTTGGCATCTGTGAAACCATTCAGAACTGGCTTTGCTCCCCCGTAACACAAACATAGGTTAGACGTACCTCTCAGGTACCGAAGAATCCATTTAACCGCCTCCCAGTGTTCTTTCCCTGGATTTGACAAATATCTGCTAACAATACCAACTGCATGAGCAATATCTGGCCTAGTACACACCATCGCATACATCAGACTTCCCACTGCCGAAGAATATGGTATCGCCTCCATATCTTCTTTCTCCTTCATCGTAGAAGGACACTGTCTCTTGCTTAACTTGAAGTGATTTGCGAGCGGAGTTTAAACAGGCTTTGCTTTACCCATGTTGAACCTTTTCAGAACTCGTTTAACGTAATTTTCTTGAGATAAGTACAACTTTCTCATTTTTCTGTCTCACGTGATCTTCATGCCGAGAATCTGTTGTGCTGCACCCAAGTCTTTCATATCAAAGAACTTGGACAAATCTTTCTTCAAGTTGTTGATTAGCGATGCATCCTAGCCAACTATCAACATATCATCGACATAGAGCAAAATGATGATAAATTTACCATCAGCGAACTTCTTCAAATAAACACACTGGTCTGCCGCAGTCCTGTTATACTGGTGACTCGCCATGAAAGAGTCAAACTTCTTGTACCACTGCCTCGGAGCTTGCTTTAGGCCATACAAACTTTTCTTCAATTTACAGACAAGATGCTCCTTGTCGCGGACTTGAAAACCTTCTGGCTGCTCCATGTATATCTCTTCTTCTAGATCACCATGAAGGAATGCAGTTTTCACATCCATCTGTTCAAGCTCCAGATCCAAACTGGCAACTAACCCAAGTATAACACGGATTGATGTCATCTTCACCACTGGTGAGAATATCTCGTCAAAGTCAATGCATTTCTTCTGTTGGAATCCTTTGACGACAAGCCTGGCCTTATATTTCACAATATTTCCACGACCATCTTTCTTGAGTTTGAACACCCATTTATTCTTCAGTGCTCTCTTTCCCTTCGGAAGTTTCACAAGCTCATATGTTTGATTCTTCTGCAAAGAATTCATTTCTTCTTCCATGGCTTGCCTCCAGCTTTCTTTGTCACTGTGAGATTGAATTTCTTTGAAACTTTCAGGCTCCCCATCACTCGTAAGAAGGATATATTCTGATGCAGGATACCTTGTTGATGGTATCGACACACGTTCAGATCGTCGAGGTTCACCATCTTCTTGTAAAGGAGGTGAGAGCTCCCCCTACTCAGCACCTTCATCCTCGTCAGCATCGTCTACAATATCTTGGACATCCTCATTTTCAATATGAGGTTCTGGTGGTGAAGTAACTTCTTCCGGAGCACTAGTACGTTGTCGAACTGGAGCAGTTGGAGTATGGTCATAGAATTGATTTTCGTAGAAAATCACATCTCTACTGCGGATAACTTTCTTGGATTGTGGATCCCACAATCTGTAACCAAATTCTTGATCACCATAGCCAATAAAGATGCATGGAGTTGACTTGAGATCAAGTTTCTGCCTGAGCTCCCTCGACACATGTGCAAAAGCCTTGCACCCGAACACTTTTAGGTGAGAATATGAAATATCCTTCCCTGTCCATATCTTCTCTGGAACTTCAAAGTTCAAAGGAACTGACGGTGTCCTATTTATCAGATAACAAGCTGTGAGGACTGCTTCGGCCCAGTATGCTTTAGGCAGCTTAGCCATACTGAGCATGCAACGAACTTTCTCCACAATGGTGCGATTCATTCGCTCAGCAATGCCATTATGTTGTGGGGTCCTTGGCACCGTCTTCTCGTGCCTAATGCCATGTTCAGTGCAATATGCTGCAAATTCTCGAGAAGTGTATTCGCCTCCATTGTCTAAGCGAAGGCACTTCAACTTCTTCCCTGTCTGTCTTTCCACCAACGCATGAAATGCTTTAAAGCGATCAAAAACTTGATCTTTTGATCTTAAACAGTAGGCCCATAATTTCCGTGAAGCATCGTCAATAAAGGTCACAAAATATTTGCTTCCACTGAGAGATTCTTCTTCTATCGGTCCACACACATCAGAGTGAACAAGACTCAGTAACTCGGAGCGTTGCTTCCTGGTGGAACTGAAAGAAACTCTATGTTGTTTCCCGAACAAACAGTGCTCGCAAGGATCTAGTGCAACATCCTTTGTGAGATTGATAGCATCATTCTTGGCTAGTGTAGCCAAGCCCTTCTCGCTCATATGCCCAAGTCTTTTGTGCCAAAGATTTGGTGACGCCTCTTCTTCAACAGCATTGAGGCTTAACTCGCACAATTTTGTATGAGTTTTGAAGAGCGTGCCACAGATATGACCCCTCGCAACAACTATCACACCTTTCGACAACTTCCACTTGCCATTTTTAAAATTGCTTTCATAACCCTGTCGGTCAAGGGCTAGTCCTGAGATCAGATTCAGCCTGAGAACCGGAACATGGCGCACATCCTTGAGGATAAGAGAACATCCTATGTTGGTTTTCACATGCACGTCACCAACACCAACTACACTGGAGTAACTGGTGTTACCCATCTTTACGGTACCAAAGTCCCCTGATTTGTATGTAGCAAACAAATCACGATGTGGAGTGGCGTGAAATGAAGCTGCAGAGTCAATCACCCACTCAATATCTTGGTTGCCTACATGTAGGCATGTCTCGTCTCCATAAAAAACCAGAGCAATTTCCGATGATACTGTGACAATGGTTTCACCTTCATCCTTGTTGGAGCTATGGCCGGTTTGGGGTTGATCCCTCAAAAGCTTTCGACAGTCCCTCTTCATATGACCGTAAATTCCACAGTAATTACAGTTTCCGTTGAATCGACTAGAGTTGTCAATAGATTTACCTCTCTCCTGGGATCTACCTCGATTTTGAGATCGTCCACGATTTTGACCTCGACCTTTGCCTCTGCCTCTGCCACGACCTCTTCCTCTACCTCCACCTCTGCCTTTACTTTCCGACACAAGAGCATAAGATTGGTCGGCACTGACTTCTTTTCTTCGGGCTTCTTCGTTAAGTAAAGCATATGTCACCATTTGCATAGATACTTTACCGTCGGGGGCAGAATTACTGAGGGTGACAACAAGAGTCTCCCAATTGTCCGGTAGGGAACTTAGAAGTAGTATCGCTTGTTCCTCATCTTTGAGGTTCCAATCGGCGGCAGCAAGCTGGTTCACGAGGTCCTGGAACTGACTCATGTGTTCTGGTATAGACGTACCACTACGAAGCTTGTGGTTTACTAAACGTCTCATCAGCAAGGTTTTGTTACGTGCCGTCTTTGCCTGATACATGTTAGCAAGCTTATCCCACAACGTGTGGGCACTCGTTTCCTGTGCAACATGATGGAACACGCTATTGTCAATCCACTGACGAATTTGAGCAACAGTCTTCTTCTTTAACTTTTTCCAATCGTCATCACTTGTCTTCTCGGGTTTGACACCTTTATTTTTGATTGGCCCGGCTAAATCCTTCAAATTTAGCAAATCCTCCATGCGAGGCTTCCACATGTTGTAATTAGTAGGCGTCAATCGCATCATCGTGTCCGACGTTGAATTCTCCATGTTAAAATTCAACAAGCTTGCTTGTACCCAAATTTAGAAGCTGAATTTGGGGAAACGGAGCGCACGGTTGGATCCGAAACGGTCAAAAACCTTGGAAACCGTTTCGACCTTGTTGAAAACGGATCAAAAATGAGTTGAACCGGGCCGAAACAATTTTGGAAGGAATTGAACCGGATCAAATCCGGTTGGACCAGCGTTGACCGGTCAGACCAGCAGCTGACCGGGTCAGGATCTGGGCGGGTCGGATCCTGGTCAACTTCACCTTCTTCACCCGTCAATTTGAGTTGGGCCGAGTTAACTCGCCGTTAACTCGGTCGACGTGAAATGGAGGTTTCCGGTGATCGAAAAATTCCGAAAAATATATATTCGGAATCCTTGCAACACGAGCTTCACAACGGTAGTAACAAAACGCAATTCCGGAACGGAAAAATTTTGACGTCGAATTGGGTCGTCTTCGATCGTCACTTTTTGACGATCGAAATAGCTCGAAAACTATATATTCGGAATCGTCAGACCGAGAGCTTTACAACCGTGATAAGAAACCAAAGTTTCGGGACGAAAAATTTCGGACGAAATTTTACCGTGGCTCTTGATACCACTTTGTTGGGGTTGGAAAATTCTTCATTCAACAATACGAATGAATTACAATAGGAGGAACAACTCTCACACTCGACTATTACAAAAAACCAACCCTCAAATCTCACGTTTTAGCTCTACGGCTTTTTCTCTCTATTTTCTCTTGGTGTGTGTTTTGTGTGTTTTGTGGATGATTGTTGAACTCCTCTTGAAGCTCTATTTATAGGCACTGAATTTGGAGAAGTCGTCAAAGGAATAGTTGGAGCCGTGAAAGGAATAGTTGCAGTCGTGAACGGAATAGTAGCCGTGAAAGGAATAGTAGCCGTCAAAGGAATAGTTGGAGCCGTGAAAGGAATAGTTGGAACATGTGAGGGGCTGGTACAACATCCACAAGTAGCACTTCTGGTTGTTCTGCCAAAATGATACATCACCGGTTAAAAGTGTGCAAATAAAATAGAATTAATTGATAGAAATTGAAGCCCATATTGCTCCACTTAAAAGGCCTTGTTAAGTGGAGGGGGAACTTCTCTTTATTAACATTAATCCAAGACCATACCCAAGCGATGTGGGATAATATATTCTCAACATTAATATTTCAAAATATCTAAGGATTTATATCACTAACTTGGAGTTTGATTAGTTAAGCTTCAAATAATCAGACTCGGTTTTAAAATTTCACTAAATATTTCAAGGCCCCATAGATCAAGAAACTGAAAGAAATTAGACAAAAAGTAGCGAGCTATATGCATACATAAATCGAAAAGTATCTTACTCGCGATGCCAGCGACTTGATCAGGAGTCAGCCTAGCAGTGAAACCTGCGATAAACGAGAACGTATATCCCAACGCATCCTTTGCCGCTTTCTCACTTTATCACATACCACGATTTAACAGTATAGATTTGAAAAGTACTAGCTAGATTTGCATAAATATTTACAATTGTTATATATTGTCGTCTCATTTAAAAGCTCAAGTTCAACAGTGCAGACTCACAATTGTTTCATTTTTATATATTTACTGAGAAATAGATACCTGCCAAGGACCGGAGCGAGAATATTGATGCAATAAGCCTCAGCCTTTTGACCTTTCCCATGTAGTTTTTTCGTAAATACTATGTAGATTTCGGTACCGGAATCTGGAGATGGCGCTTGAGAATACAGTGACTGAACTCGTGACGCCTCCACTCGTTTGTCAGCGACTAAAAATAGTGATGGCAAGAGAGCCAAAGAGAAGAAAATTAGTCCTCTCTGCATTTTCTTCCTTCTTGTTGTTAATTAAGTGTATGTGATGTGATACTTAAGATATAATACTCTAATGTCGGACTTTACATGTAAAATGATTCTCTTGATGTATTTTAAGGCCACAGTTTCATAATCTTGGTTCTTTAATAAGTGTTGAATTTAATGTAGAAATAAAACCATTGATTTTGAATAACTGTTACAGAGTAACAGAAGAAAGATTAGTAAACTCTCTGTCACAGAAATGATGTAATAGGTATGTACTATAAATTCAAGAACTTCAGAATCTTATATCCACTTGAATGAAATTTTAATATGACAAGAGTCTTTCTCTTACAAGTTCTTTACACTTGTGACTTGTCCGAATTATGCTAACTTGTTTCCTAATGCCATCAATCATGACACAATGTTAGGACTATCTTTGTTACATATCCCTTCTACACAACACATTATTCCCATATTCTTTCTTCTTATATGGTCATATGATGTTCTTGCATTAGGATTAGGACGGCGATTCATAGTTCCACGCCTTCTCAAGATCGAATTCGCCTCAGCAAGGCGTAGGCCAACAATCTGTACCCAACAAACATGATCAGCAACACACATACGCTCGTTGCCGGGTGAATCTGCCCTTGTATATCTTCATGAATAAATTTGCAGGTAGCTCTGTCATGTACCCCAGACGAGCAATTTAGCAACGATGAGATATCATTTCCTTCTCCGTATTGCACGTTGATTAGAAGCCTATAGCTGTAAAATGTCGTAGATATGTACTTTATCCACAACATAAAAGATGGTACTTTGTGCACGTAATACCCTCCCGTCAACACAAACGCCAGCATTGTGACAGTGACCACCGTTGAAGCTTGCTTGGCGTCCATGATTAAGGCCCCAAGCGCAAGGCCCAGCCCTTGGGAAGCGAGCACGTATCCGAGCAAAACAATTAGCGTCAATGCAAACGAAGAGATGTCCGGTTTTAGCCCTGTCATCCAGTACGCTATGGAGAGAAACATGGTGGGGAGGATAAGCTCCATTGGCAAATCACTGGTTATTCTAGCAATGAAATAAGACGAGAGAGTGTACATTCCTGAAGCCCTTTCTTTCACGAAAATGGCTCGTTCTTGAGGAAAAGCGAATACCGCGTTGAAAGAGGGGAAAACGCCCCAAAAGATGGAAATGAAGAATAGGAGACCGAGGCGGTCTTGAACATCCCTATAATCCGAATGCCACCACATAAAGCCCGCGAGCAATGAGGCTGTGATCACTTGAAATACTCGTAACGTGTTGAAAGTTTCGTGCTTTCTCTCCTTGAGGTTTCTTTGGAGCAAGATTGTGAACTGATTGAACCAAGTTGAGAAATGGCTCGTGCAACCGTAGCATTTAGCACTAGAACGTTCGATATTCATCCTCTCTCTCGAGACCATGTGTGATGCTTCCGTGCATGCCACTTTTACCGTGGGAGCAAGTACGTTATTGTAAGACGATACCAGAGCTTGTCGTACACTAGGCTTCTCTTTCTCATTAGCACCATCGAGCTGACATACCCCTGCAGTTGGAAGGTTTGTTTAACAGAGTTAAAAAACTTT
This sequence comes from Linaria vulgaris, assembly GCA_948329865.1. Taxonomy (NCBI): domain Eukaryota; kingdom Viridiplantae; phylum Streptophyta; class Magnoliopsida; order Lamiales; family Plantaginaceae; genus Linaria; species Linaria vulgaris. Next base: position 2,881,080 of record OX415249.1, on the reverse strand, counting down.
TTTAAAATGTTGATTAATACCAACTTACAATGTTTAAAGAACATTTGTTCAAAATTGGAACGAATGCAAGCGTGACGTCTAATGTTTCCCTGTGAAAACTATACGAGTTTCCCATAACATGTCAGAAAGAATCACGAAACATTGCAAAACATTTCTAATATTTAACAAATCAAAACACTTCTACAATAAATGAGGCTTTAGTCCATGTTCATATCAACTCAGATCATGCTAAAGAACAAACTCTCGAGGCCATCAATTTCAGGTGTTTTAACTCATCAAAAAAAATAAAAATTCAGGTGTTTTAAAAGGAAAAGTTGACCACTATGAGATGAATAAAGGAGGATATTAAAGCAAACATATTGTTCAATAAAAATGATATTTATATATATATAGTAAGCAATTATTAGCCAAAGAAAGCAAATGAAAGCTGCCCATTGTTGGTGGCGATGTGGGATTCCACTTTACATAATGCTGCTAAAGGAAAAACAGGGCCACCATTTCCACTTCTTTTCTTACAATATTTCTAAGTTTAAAACTATAACATGTTATGTTCTTTCTGTGTAATGTGAACTACTTCGACTTCGATAATTCCACGAATAAATTGGCCCCTAAGGACAAAATTGAAAGCACGAAACAATGTTAAGAATATTGTGTCGTATAAATTATAATCCCACCTATGTTAACTATGCGACATGGATCTACTCGTGTCTCGTACATTGATCGTTAACACGAGTGTCATAACATAACATAGACCTCTTCTTAGTACTTCAATGGTATCGTACGTAAGAGATGTTACATGGTCACTATAATCATCATTGAAAGAGATGAGAATCAAATCCCCCACTTCAACGTTTGTTCACATGCTATAAACAGAACAATCTTAAACAAGTATTTAACAATAGATTAATTAATTAACAAGTCAAAAGGCTCTCCACTAATAAATACTTGTTTATTACTTTCTTAGTCACAAACTTGGATTAGTGACTAGTCCCACCACTCCGTTCTTGAAACTAAACTAGATAAATATTTAGGTTATGCTTTTCAAATTCGGCTATAGAAGAGCATCTTTTATTAAATGGGCAGACCTTATTACATTTAAGTTTTAACACTTATTATTTTGATTACTAGTGCCATATGTAATTCCAATAAGATGATCAAGACTAGATCATCAAACTCAAACTGATCTGGGATTTGTCCTTCAAATTAAGTACTCTCACAAGTACCAAACAAAACTAGTACATAATTAGACTTTCAGTGAATTATCTATAATTCACAACATGTTACGTCTACGTGCTACGAAGCCACCAGCCTATAAATACATATTACACACTTAGATCGTTCGTTTCTACGGTTCTACCTCACAACACACTTTCCTTTTTCTTTTCTTTTTTCTTTGATCGGCATATAAGATTTTATTGAAAGAAGCATAAGAAATACTCAAAAAAGTTTACATACACACGTTCATTGATAAGCTACTTAAGTCCAAAGTAGGATATTTTGTCTTATCGGGCTTCCCAATTGTACCCTCGTCGTGGTAAAATTACGTTTGTTGATAGGGATATCGGAAAAAAGGCGTATGACATCTTATCTTACGCAAATAAAAGAGGGGATGGGCTGGTTCTAAAGTTAAGTAGTGTACTATCATCCATTCATTTCTAAAAAGATTTGGCAATCAACAAAAAATTAAAGTTGGGAAGGGGAGGCCATACAGAAACCCAGCTATTCCCACTTCAATTAAATTATGTATGATTGAGTTCAAGATTGCAAGATGCTCATCTCAAAAAGAACCATAACAGGTCCCTCTTACAATCCTTTCACTATAATGAGTAGTCAATCTATATATCAACCCATTTTCCCCTCTATATTTCTTTTTCTATCACCATGCATGTAAGAACCCGCATTTGCATAAGGTAGCTCTTACACAAACGCAATTTGTTTGCCCATTAAATCACACTAGATAAACTCGATGTGAGGAGCTCAAACTCATGAAGCATAGAGCAAAGTATCACCTTTAAAATCAAATATGAATCTAATAAAAAGAAATTCGCCATGTTTTCGACGCAATTAATGTCTTTAATAGGCGTTCAAATCATTTGGGAATACTAAATTGAGACGTTTAGAAGTTCATCTCTTCATTAACATACATGACCAAAATTTACTACAAGTTGAAGAATCCATTTATACAAATCTAGTATCAAAGATATTAAGTGTGACACTTAGTAAATCATCTGTACATTAGTATATAAAAATACAAATATAGTAGCGAATATATTATTATTCTTTTTATAGGAGAGAAATATATTATTATTCTTATAAAAAGCTATATGTGATTTAATATCTCGACAACAATATCCCTAATTCCACATGTGAGATTTTGCAAAAGCTTAGAAGGGGTCCCATGTTTCACGGTCTTAAGTTGGACATATTAAAATTTTTTAGGTGAATTTTCTAGCATAAGAATCCTAAAAAGAATAGGATAAAATGGGTCCAGTCCATGTTTCCAACAAATTGATCCCGGCTGGAAAGTAATTTTAAAGTTCTTCACATGATTTGCTTGCCAGCTTAGTATATTATTCTTGTTTTTATTAACTAAACAATTAGTATTCAAATTCTGTCTGACTACTTTGGACTGAAAAGTTACGAGCTCGAATCTGAAGGTGACACCATTTCCCACCTCGACAAATTTAAAGAATAATATCAGCAAAAATCTTTAGAGTTTTACGTGATATCACTAATCTCCTTTATATATCATTTTAACAAAAACATTATAAATCATAATCACAGTTTAAAAAGATCTCATCTCTTTATCTTACTCTTAGATGTTACAATGCTATTACCGAAGCTTTTAAATTTTTTTCAATGTTTGCCATCATAGTTACTTATTTCATTATATTGCTAATTTCCACTCTCATCTCATATCAGCTAAATTATATTAAACTCCTAGTACTGTTATTTGCTTAAAACAATTACATTAGGTCAGTGGGACAACATGAAAAATGACTAATAACGATAAAAAGGTAAAAAGAAAAAGCCAAGACCAAATCTAAGGACACGTGGTATGCAGCTAATAAAAGAATTTGATTTCCAACTTTCGCTATTGATTTAAGATTTATGTTTTTAATCAACCATGCCCACTAAATATCATCACCCTTTCCATGTCAAGTATCTTTAGAAAATCAGCAAAAATATTTACGTAGGCCAAATGCACGCGCGTGGTCGCAATTATTTTACGTATTATAGGTTGTAACTATATTTAAATTATAAAATTTTACTTTATATATTTACCTAGGTAAATATTATTTTACGGTTAAACGCGACCACCGTACTCTGGCCTTCAGTGCGATTTTCCGCCTAACTCCGACTACTTGTTCTATGTCAAAATGTGGTACATTCACGCTGTGACACTATAGTACAAAAATCTAGCACAACTTTAAGTATAGTGAGACAGATCTGAGCTCCCAAAAGATATTCAGTTTCTGTCTATTTTTAGCTTTTGTAACCAAAAAATCGAAAAATTGAACTTGGCCTGATTTAATGAAGACAAAAACTATAGCACAATTCCGAAGTATATATGATTTATCGATTCCCCTACCAAATTCCCATATTTTCTGTGCCGGCCCCACACCTAACAATTCGGCTATACACAAGTAACACGCAAAGATGCTAAATCATGAATTAGTTAAGACATTAGTACTAAATATCATCTAAATGTCTTTGTCTCTATACACATAATTAGTTGATTATTTGTTATGCGTGTTAGACGAAAACACCAACGCGCGAATTTCGGACAGAGAAACTAAAAATAGCTAAAATTGTAGTACAATAATAGATAAGATTGTAACAAAAAGTAACTAGGTTAAGATAAGATCAACGTACCGTTAGCGAGATCAAGGAGGAAATCAGCAGGATTCATGGGGAAACTGGGCCTAAATCCAACGTTGTCAAAATACCCCATTGCTTCGCTTCCTTTACCAAAGTATATACACCTCCCTTCGGACAAGACGAGCACATCGTCGAACATTTGGAATACGCGACTCGACGGTTGGTGAACCGACGTCACGACGGTCTTACCCTTTGACGCCAGTCCCCCTAGCGTCGAGACCAGTCTGAAGGCTGCCGTAGCGTCTAGTCCTAATGTCAAAAAATAAATATAAATAAAAAAACTCTCAATTATTCTAAAAGCACGAACATTTAGATGAGACGACAATTCTATTACGACACTAGAGTCGTCTTGGTAAGAAGTCTAGTGTTCTAGTTTAATTTCCCATTCAATCAAACTGTCATCTATCCTAATTTATAGTAAAAATTACAATTTGTACGTTAATTAGATGAGACAAAAATAAATTAAAATATCAAATAAAATTTTAACAAGTATTTTGGTGTTTAAATTTCATTGTCACTCTCTTGTATCAAGAAGTTATCATGTACGTCTAACAAACTATGAGAAGCATATACGTTGAAACATATAAAATATCTAGTCACCTTAAAGTATTTTAGATGAGACGACAATTCAATACCTGAAGTGGGCTCGTCTAGAATCAACAAACTCGGATCCACCAACATCTCGTGCGCGATGCTAACTCTTTTCCGTTCTCCCCCTGAAACCCCGCGAATAAAACTATTACCGATGATCGTATGCTCGCATTTCGACAACCCCAATTCTGATATAACCGAATCTGCCACCGCAATCTTATCCTCTTTCGAAACCGAACTTGGAAGCCTCAACAGCGAACAAAAAACCAAAGTCTCCCGAACCGTTAAATGCGGGTACAAAACATCATCTTGCGCTACAAAACCGGATCTTTTCAAAACCGGTTTCGTCAATTTCCGGTTGTTGAATAGAACCGTTCCGGTAAGCCCGTGACCGTGGTGGAGTCGACCAGCTAGCGCATTTAGAAGCGTTGATTTGCCGCTGCCCGATGGGCCAAGAACGGCCAGGATTTTACCCGGTGAAGCTATGCCTGTGATGCCGTTCAATATTGTCCGTTCTTGGTGGTGCTGACGTGGATTTTCGACGTCGGACGATGGTCTTGAACAACCTCCGAAGATGTTTCTAATGGTGGAGGCTTTTGATTTTGTGTTGTCATGGAATCTTATTCTGTATGAAACGTCGACAAACTGCACAAATGATGCAATAGATCAAAGTTAGTCAACACATTTTCCATTACAGTCAACATTTTAATCCCATAGCATATGTGCATCGAATTAATAAAATCGCACGTTGAAATCTATAACACATCGCTTGCTGACTATTTTTTAGTCGAATTGTGCCAATAATCTTTCATTTGCTAATTAAATGATCCTAACAAGAATTCTAGGATCAACATATATAATCCAAGTATGTATAAAACCAAAATAAGACAAATTATGTTTCAAAATTCATATAGTTCAAATTTATTAAACCAAAAGTACCAAAAAAAATCGAGTTATTATTACCTTGAGTGTGATCGCAGAAGAATTAACCGGAGTTGCTGGTGTCGTTTGATGATCACCCGAAACCGGCATTGTATGTTAATTTTGTTACTTAATTTACTCACTAAATTTTGTTCTACAATGAAACAAAAAGAATGAGGTGAAAGATTAACGTAGATATATTTTTCTCTTAGCAACGATAAAAAGTTGGCGATTAAAAAGAATTGGACACGAATAAAAAGCAACCAAAAAAAGTTTGATAAAGAAGAAAGAACGAATAAAGGATGTGAAGTGTTGCAATTGATGAGAGCATGGTGTAATGGTAGCGTCCTCTATTTATGTAAAATTTTGAGCACCCAATGCGTGCCACGTCAAACTGAAACTAGCCCACTATATAGAGAAGTGCTACGTGGCACTAAAACCGACAATGACCTAGCTGTCAACTCTATAAACCTATAGTCTAATATAGGATTCTTGATTCATGAACTACTTGCTAATTGCTATATATTCAGTGCATGCATGTGTATATTATGATTTTATGGTTTTCTTTTCTTGGTTTATGAAGTAAGAAAGAGAAGTAGGAATCACGGAAAAAGGGATTTTTGGTAGTAGCTCTACAGCAACTGTGGGAAAGAAAGAACATTGAACGACTACATTCAATTATCATCTTTCAAGTAGTTAGTGCCTTAAATTAGATTCATGGTTTTCTGTATTTTCGATTACTGTGGGGGTGAGTTAATGAGTATAATTGATGTTACTTAACTTATCACAAATCCCCTTCATTTGCGTGGTCACTTGTAATTTAGTCTATTTTAAATATTATTTAAATTTTCCAACTGATTTTAAATCTCGAGTTCGTAGAGAGAATATATATTTAAATTTTATCAACACATCCCTTTGAGAATAGAGAATAGGTTTTTGCCTCTGACACATGATATTATGTGAAAAATAAGTCTGATGTGGTTAGTAATTAGTACAACTGTGCATTGCAGAGTTTTTAGGTATTTTTAACTTAAAATGTAATTCTAGAGAGATTGTACATTTTTATATTGTGTATATGTTTTTTTGATACTCACCTTAACTTACGTGTAGACTGTGTATATGTGGGGAAAAAAGTGACGCTAATATAATGGTTGAACAGTGACTTTTTAGATGAACTATCATACGTACTGGTTTAAATTATCATCATACGTTTTAAAAGATTCAAACTTTATCGAGTGATTATTAGGAATTTATAACTTATACATTTTTCAAACATGTATACGTACTGGAATATTTTCTTTATGCTTTAATGATGACTATAAAGAATATTATCATGATTATGTTCAATACAATTAAAAATGTTCTACAAATCAGCACACACAAATGCTCTCCTGGTATTACCCACAAAATGACCGCCCAAATCGACGAACACATTTTGTTCATTTCCCTTCTCCTTCTGTCATTGTTTCTACATGTACCGTGATTCTAGTTCGCAGTGCGTATATATAGTAAAGATTTATTTTCTTTATTTTAATTTCAATTGCTCCACTATTATCTCCTCATGTAACTTCATAAGTTAACTAGGCATTTCTACCCTCCATATCTATAGGCTACTACATTAAAATAAAAAGGACATATTATTGTATTAGATGCAATGGTACACCAAACTTTTAATTTCAATTAATATTAAATCAAATCATAATATCTACTCACTAATTTAACCTCACAAGTAAATTATATAATCTTTAATTTTCAAATTTACATATAATTCACCTAATTATGTGACAATCGCATAATTTCTTACAAAAACTATGAGTTAATTAAATCTACTCAATATATGAATATTATAATAAACACATCTCATTTACTAACTAACCAAAATAGACATACCGAAGCAGACTCCACACATTCACGGATCCATCTTCTCTACCTTGAAAAAAAATCCAACAATTTCATCATTTTAGCAAGGAAATCCCAACACTCAAATGTTTTTTCAAAATCCACCTTGAAACATCAGTTTTTGCCTTTTCATCTTAATGGCATCAATGACTTCATTAGTAGAGACAATACTATCGAGGATATGTCTACTCCTAACGAATGTTGTTTCCTCTATAGAAATAATTCGACAAATGACTTTTCCTGAGCATGGCTGCCATAAGTTTTGAGAGGATTTTATAAATACTCCCAATAAATGAGATAGGTCGGAATTCCATCAAACTTTGTGAATCGTGCTTCTTTGGGATCTAGACGATAAATGAAGGATTAATTCCACGAACCTCCCATTAGGCTTGATTATACACGCTCAGTTTTTCTTATCTTCTTCGAACAAGTAGCCAACGCGCATATCCTCGTATCAAAACACACAAGCCCCATTTAGAAGAAGGGACGTGCACAACCCCGTCTTTCACCTTCGACCAGGTTATAACGATGACGGTGACAGAGCGACCCTTGAATATGTTAGAAAATAAAATTCAGAAGCAGATTATTAGGAATGATTAACTGTTATATCATAGCCTGTACATAATAAATCTTTCTGTTTTTATCTCTCTGTTAGGATTTCCTTTAGCCTTAAGTTCTACTACTTTCTGTATATACCTGTTGTAACTCTCATATATCAATGTAAGGTTAAACAGTGGTGCTAGTAAGATGAACCACACCCTGATTTACTTTTCTTACATGGTGTTAGAGCATATGGCTAACGCCATTTCTTGTACCTACATACTTTCAAAAAATTTCTTCCGTTTCCACCACTTTTAATCCTCTGAATATCGCACAATTGATTTCGATAAAGATGGATGGAACAAACTATCTAAACTAGATTTCTCAATTACTTTCGGTTTTACGGAGTAATGATTTACTGGGCTTCGTGGATGGTACTAACAGTGCCTAGATAAGTTTCTTCCAGCCTACGACTGCACCGAAAACTCTAACGATGCAGTGAATCTAGAATTTCTCCTCTAGACGAAAAAGAACCAATTCGTCCTTAGTTGGTTAAATGCAACTCTGGGGGAAAATACTTTGCCACTTACGTTTCGTCATGATACTTCTCAAGCTGTTTGGCTTGCATTAGCCAACAAATATGCCTCTCAGTCTCGCTCCCGTATTCACTACTTGAAATGCCAACTGCAATCTTTATCATGAAAAAGTTGTGGGGAATATCTTGAAGATGCAAAGTCGTAGGATGATGAATTTACTATAGCAGGACAACCTATAGAAGAGAGTGATTTAGTTTAGTATGTCCGCAATGGTTTAAATTCTGTTTTCTCATCCTTTACAATTTCTACGAATGTTATTTTACGTGATAGGTCAACGAGTTTTGAGGATTTCTCATCTGCGCTCTTACCCTGTGAGATTCCACTTACAAGTCAGTGATCTACACAATTTACATAATTACATGATAAGGGCACATTTGCTATGGTAGCTCGTCGACTTAGTGGCCAAAAGAAGCAGAATAAACCATTTCCACCCAGGTTTTCTAGCCCTCCTAGACAAAACCAGCCTCAAGGCACTCCTCGACATCACAACAACTCCAATCATCAAAGGAGTGGTCAAATTCAAGGAAATTTCCAACCGCACAGAAACACTAATACCTCTAACAATGAAACATTCAGTCCATATGCCTGTCAAATTTGTCATAAAGAAAAACACAATGTCTTAGATTGCTTTCATAGTTATCAAGGTCGTCATCCACCTGCTCAACTCGCTGCGATTGTGGCTCAGTCAAATACTCTCTTTGAAGACAACACCTAGCTTGCTGACAGTGGCGCTAATAGACATATCACCAATGATGCTAGTGGTGTGCCGTTTTCAGAACCTTATAATGTATTAGATATAGTAGTTGTGGGTAATGGTAATGGTCTACAAAATTCAAGTACATGTTCATTTACCTTACAAACCCCATGTTCTGACTTTTCCATCAAACAAGCCTTACATTGTACAGATGCTCTAACTAAATTATTATCTATTAACAAATTTTGCATAGATAATGACTGTTATTTCATCCTAACTTGCGTTCTTCATGAAGGATACAAAAATGGGCCGCACACTGTTGGAAGGACCGAGTGAAGGAGAACTATATCCAGTTCATTTTTCTTACAATTCCCTTAAATAAAGTCGACCTCATGTTGCCTTTATAGGTGTTAAAACTTCTATGCATGTTTGGCATGCATGCCTTAGCCATCCATCTCTACAAGTCACCAAGAATGCCATTAGTTCCTTCAATCTTCCCATCTCTAAGACAACTCAATGTGATTTTGTTTGTTCGTCGTATAAGCTAGGAAAAAGTACTCAATTGCCCTTTATATCCTCAAACAGAATATCTGACTTTCCGCTTGATCTAATTCCTTTTGTGGTCACGAGTCATTATTATGTTTTCTTCATTGATGATCATTCAAGATTCACATGGTTGTGTCCAATTGCTAATAAATTTGAAGTTCTTTCTTGTTATATTCGCTTTAAACTACTTGTTGAAAATTTACTTTCTTGTAAAATCAAACAGATACAAACTGATAACGGGGGAGAATATATTTCAAGGTAGTTTAAAAAAAATTTAGGTTCAAATGAGATTTTGCACCGATTCACGTGTCCACATACTTCCGAACAAAACAGCATTGCCGAAACAAAACATAGGCATATAATGGATGTTGGATTGTCTATGTTGACTCAAAGTAATCTTCCCACAACCTTTGGGTAAATGCTTTCTCTAAAGTAATGTTTCTTATAAATGGTCTCCCTATTACAAAATAAATCTCCATATCTTGTTATGTTCTAAAACACACCACAATACCATAAGTTTCTTATTTTTCGGTGTGCTTGTTATCCTTTACTCTGCTCCTATGCACAAAACAAGTTAGCCCATAAAAATAAAATTTGCATATTTCTAGGCTATTCTGCTCAACATGACGGGTACAAATGCTAAGATCCTTTATCAAATAAAACATACCTTTCACAACGTCGTATTTGTCGAAAAAGTATATCCTGCAAAAGAGTCCTCCATCGCTTGGTCTAATAACGAGGTCGCACCTAATCAAAATCCTTTTGTTGTCTATCCTCATTCAGGTCCAACTCAACCTTTAATGACACCAATAGAACATGAAACTCCAATTGTTAACGTGTGTGGAATTATGACCTAATTAACTGAATTATTTATTTGGGTTGGAACGCCTTTGTCCGTGGTTCAAAAACTAAATTCTATTTAATGGGAGAGAAAACTGACAAAAACATTCCTTCCTTTTATTCACTATGATCCACTTTCTTTTCCGAGTCGATATGCGTATTTCCGAGTCTATACGTGTGTTTTCCTTAATTGCCCCCCTTTTTTCTCTCCCTTCTTCCTCTGTTTATATAGAGTTTTTAGGGACAAGTGTCGTTATGCATGTTTTTACATGTGTCGTTATGCATGTGGTGGTGTTCTACACGTGTTACAATGTTCATTTAACCAATAAGATAACGTGTCTATCTTAAGTGCTGACTGTATCTTTTCTTCTTTCGAGAGCTTTGGTCTTCATTATGATAAGGGGTAGACTGCCTCCTTTGCTTCCGAGAGCTCATTGCTTCTAATGGTGACTCGAGAGGTTTTTAGCTATCGTGGGTAGGTGTTTTCTTTCTCCGAGTGCCCGGAGAATGTTGTTCTGTAGTGGTTTGCGTTATTGTGGAGTTCCGACCTCTGGGTTGGTCGACCGGGGTAGTATTCCGAGAGCATTTGTGTTGGGAGTACATAGCAGGGAAGTACTGGGGTAGTGCTCCGAGAGCGTTTGTGTTGGGAGTGCATAGCAAGGAAGTGTTTTTTTTCAATGTTCTGGGACTCTGTTGATTTCCGACAGCTCTAGTGGGCTTTGATAGATTGGTTCTTTTAACTCATCTTTTCCGAGAGTTCATTCTTTCCGAAGAGGCAGAATGAGTTGGGCGGAGTGTTTGTCCGATGCTGTTGTAGTTCCGATAGCGGTTAGTCTGTAGAATGCTTTCTTCAGGTGTATATTCCGATAGGTCTCTGCCTTAGTTTCGGATTCCACCTGCTGGGCCATTAGGCACGACTTTGCTCTAATTTTTTATGCTTGGAGATGTGCTCCAAGGGATACTTGGGGTGTGATACATGTATCGTGAATGCAGATCGCATAATCATATAATAATATACCTGGTAATTCCAGTAATTGATTTATTGTTTTATTTCAAGCAGGTGAATTATCATCCTGTTAACAAACCCCCCAGTTTTTAGTGCAGTTGGTCATTATGACTGCACTAGAAACTTAATAGGTTAAAGGGTACGAGGCCTCGGGTATCGTATATTTTGTCAGGTATACCGGTAATATTTCACAAGGCCTCGTAGAACTCTCCAGGGATGTCGTAAACACTCGTCAGTGACATTTATGTTTTGTTCGACGTTTCCCTCGTTCTTGGCATTACCTTTAAAAAGGTGAGGAGTATCGTGGTAACTCTCTCCGAGTGATTCCCGTCGTATTCTGAAATGTGCCCTCGTAGGATCGTTATCGAGACATTAATTATAATTTAAAGTTATGGCATTTACTTAACTGCGATTTAAATGCAGTTAATGGTGATTTTAATGACACGTTTATGTATTGTGCGAGAATCGAAGTGTCTTGACCGTTGTGTTTTCGTTAACCGAGGAGACGTGACATTGAATAGCACTAAGCACGACTTTTAATCGTGGGGCGTGAGTGGGTTTAGTGGTCATTTAAGGCACTTAGTGGGTGTATGGTTTATAAACCCTCTTCTTTCCTCATTAACCTCACTTGCAATTTTTGAGCGAAAAAATTCTCTTCTCAGCAAAAATTTTCTGCAAAAGCACTCTCTGATTTCTTAAGAATTCTCTACAATGGCGTCACAATCCAATACTAACCTGGTATCGGCCGCTTCTGGTACCGGAGGTGCAGCGGGGGCAACGTTTCTAGGTTCACGGAAGAGGAGTGCAGCGGCAGCGGGGGCGAGCGGCAGTGGTGGTGCCGAAAAAGCGAAAAAATTGAAGAAGAAGGCCGACAAGGGTGGTGTTCCGCGGGCTACCCAGAAGGTGGGTGATACAGTTAGCACCGCGTCGGAGAAGGAAATCCGAAATCTATTCATCGAGCACGGCGCTTCTGGCCGTAATGTGTAGGTGATGGTGTCGGAGGCCCACCACCGGGGTGATTCTCCTCCGTCGGGGCACCTGACGGTGTACTATCCACAAATAAAGGCGGGACTGCTCTCCTTTTTCCAACTCTTTTACTACGATATTTTCAACTACTGTAATCTCTGCCCTAGCCAACTGTAGCGTTAAAAATTCTAAGTCTTTAAAATAAAAGACAAGAAAAATTAAGTACAAATAATTTTTATTTGTTCAAATGAATATGGGGTTACAATCTCTAGTAATCCTCTGATTCTTTTCTAATCATGAAACTTGGTTGACTTGACGGCGGAATTGACTTTGATCGCTTCCACGTGGTTTAAGTTGAACGTTAATCCAAGGGCTTTTGAGCTTGATCTTGAATTAACAATTTGACTTGATCTTCGCGACGAACAATTTGATCTTCGTCTTGACTTGTTGAACTTGTTGAACGTCAATCTTCTTTGAAGAATCTTGATCTTCAAAATACTTGGATGCTTGACAAACGTTGATGCGAGGGCTTGGCAGCTTGATCTCGGATCGAACGGACTTTTGACTTTGAATTTGGTTGAAGATTGTTGAAGAACGATATGATCCTCGTCTTCAGTTCTTCGGATATATGGACTTTGATCTTCTTTAAAAGGGACTTGATCTTCAATAACAGTTTGTCGAGGGCCTTGCAGCTTGTTCTCGAATCAAACGGACTTTCTTGCTTGAAGATTGTCGGAGAACGGTATGAACTTGACTTGAATTTATTGAATTTGTTGAAGCTCGATCTTCCTCGGCAGAAGTGCGATCTTCAAAAACGGTTATTTGATGGACTTGGAGCTTGACGCCGGATCAAATGGAGGTTTTCGCGAAGAACGCCTTGAATCCCGCGAAGAACGCTTTGAAGATTGATGAACTTGGTGGAGCGAAAAACTTGGAGCTTTTCCCTCTTCAACTTGTGAATATTTTTATTTGTGTTTTCTCCAAGACCACCTCTATTTATAGCTGTGGAGTGAATCCCAATCAGAATCTCCTGATGAGATGAACGGTTGTGATTGCGTCTACAATTTCTTGACATGGAAGACTTGATCTACATGAATCTTCTAGATATCTCTTGAATATTCAATCTTGGAGAAGAAGACTTTCCTTGTCTTGATATTTGATAAATATATTTATTTAACCCTTTAAAATATTAGGATTAAATAATATATATTTATTTTCATTTTCTTGCTCTACAAGACTTGCCATTATTTAATTTAATTGGATGATTTAACTCCAATTAATAAATAAGACATTATTCAATTTATCCATCATATATATTAAAATTAATAAATTTAACTACTTTACCTTGGAAATAAATTTATTATAAATCCAAAATAAAATAGAAAAATAAATCAAAATTTAATATATTATTCTCCACGTGTCGAGATTTAATTAGACACAAATTTTAAGTGTCTACAAATTGCCCCCTTGTGACTTGTTCGCGGAGTTGTAGAGAAAACATGTCGCAAACAAGTCACAAAAATATTTTTGATATGACATGAATGCAACAATAGTATTGTGACTATTGTTCAATAATGTGGATTCAATTTCTACCATATGCATCTTGATGGTCACGTAAACCATATGCACATGATAATCCCATCTCCACTTCCTTTTTAAATTGGCGGACAGCATATCCCTTTTTTTTTTTTTTTTTTAAGGCCCACAACTTATGGTCTATGTAGACCAGTTGTACTGGATTTTTGCTCATCTTCCTAATTTGAGTTTAACGGATCTCTTCTTCCTTCAGCACATCTCCAAGATTTCTTTTCTTTCTTGCGCCATCAATTTCGTTTTTTTAAAAAGGAAGTTCTTGCTACCCACAAATTTTGCGGCAGCATCGAATATATTCGAAATTCTTTCCCTTCGCCTCTCGGGCAGGAAATAAGCATGCATATATTTATTTCCTTTTCCCGGTTCGTGAATAGAAGGTAAATTCTGAAATTGGCCTGCGATTCTTGCCTATAAAGAACATATTGGTCAGGCAATTTTTCTTCATTAAACCAATTTTTGTTCTGCTGCTACTGAGTTCTTCTACAATTTACTTTCTTTTTGCGCAACTTGTGAGAGTTTTTGGGGCCCTGCTGCGACTTTCAGTCGAACTTGGTGAGCAATTGATCAAGCATGCGTCATATTCGACAAGATGATGAAAAGAAATTGCGGCTCTCGGCTTCTCGTTTTTTTTTTTTTTTCTTTTTTTTTTTTAATTGCTCCTTTTCTCTTTTCCTTCACTGATAACTTTTTCCTTCTTTCTATTGCAGGTCACGCAGCAGGTCTTGGTGGATTGGAAAGTTGAAAAGGAATTGCCAATTGCGAAAAGAGACATATATTTTCACATATTATTATTTCTCACCCCTTTTCTTTTCCTCTTTTCTTCTTTGGATGCCCTTTTCTCTTTTTTTTTTTTTTTTTTTTGTTAATTGCTAACTTGTCTTTCTTGTTGTTTCAGAATTGCTACAATGGTTTCGTTCAAGAAGGGCTTTTCCTCATCCGGCGCGGAAAACTTGATCATCATTGACGACGACAACCGATCAACTAGGCGAGACACAATCCTGAAGGTGGGCACTCCGATTGATAGACATTATGCGAGCCCGTGGCCAACATTGACGAACAACGGTCAACTAAAGGAGTGGACTGAAGAATATCCTCGGTCTTCGAGTAGATCCTCCCGACTGTTGGTGCTCCGTGCCGCGCATCACCAACCTTCAACCGACCACACGCCTCTTTCAACTTTGGGACGACGCATCATGCAAGGCGACGCCGCGTGGACAGACGCTTCTCTTCACATTCCTGGCGAGGTTCGCTTCTTTCCTGGATATTGGGAGTGGACAGAAGACATCCTTGTTCTGTGGGCAAACGACCTCCACGAAGATACATGGCAACCCTTGCGTTCATATTCACATAAATTGCAACTTGGAGATCATGAAAGCTTTTATGCGTGCAACAATGCTTGACAAATTCTGGATCACTTGCAAGGAGAGGAGGAGCACACTCAAACCTTAATCGACACAACATCATTGGTGAGCTTGAAAGAGGAGACATTCTTTTCACGACTCGGCATCAAAGAAACCTTGAAGGAGACATTATCCTCAAGACTTGACTTCAAAAGGCATCCGAAAAGAAGAGACTTGCTTTCGAGACTTGGCGTCAAAGACATTCGGCAATAGCGGACTTGTTCTTGAGACTTGGCATCAAAGACATTCAGCAGGAGCGGACTTATTTTCAAGGCTTGGCATCAAAGACATTCAGCGGGAGTGGGCTTGCTTTCACAACCCTACATCAAAGACATCTTGAAGAAGGAGCCATTGTTTTTCATGACTTGGCATCAAAGACAGCTTCAATGACGAGACTTGGTTTCAAACACATGCACACTCATCTTGTTGGTGATACTCATGCGTTCTTCCCATTAAATATGTCGGCTTCATTCGTCAAAGAAACGTTCAAGATGACTAACCTTTTGAAGAACTTCGCAAATTCTCTTTGTTGGGCAAAGGGGAATGACGTACTTGTTGCACTCCACCCTGATTTTTCAATGAGCCTCGCCGATATGGGAGTGGTCACATGACATACTTGTCAAACTATGTTCCATCTTCTTAAAGGACTTTTCTAGTTAAACATGCAAGGCATATCCTTTTCGTAGTTGGAATGGTAGTTTGGAAGTATCGACTTTGATCTAACAACACATAAGTGTCTAATCAATGATCAAGTGAGCTTGGAGCAAGATTGCAGCTGTCCTCTTGGAGCAAAGTGATTGAAGATTGGAATCAAGGCGCACATTAAAGCATCCTATTGAACTTTGCAGTATCAACTCAAGAAGCGCTCAAAATCTTGAAGCACGATTTCGCGGTCAACATTTAAAGCATTGGTGTTCTTTCACTCCTACTTGACGGAAGTTTTACTCGTCTTCACTGGAACATCACATCTCAAGGAGCTTCATGTAGCATCGTCGACTCAAGATAACTTGGTGAAAGGATATGACTGAACTCAGAATTTTTTTTTTGAGCTGCATACGTATCCAACAATGGAATCAAGTCACAACGTAGTTCAAAGTACATCAAATTTGATTTAGAGATGGTGCAATTTATACTCATGCAAGCCAGGAGTAACGTGCAGTTTAAACTCGTGCGTCATGGAGCAATTGACTTGAAGATTTGAAGAATTGAAGACTTGAACACTTGAAGAACGTGTAGACCTTTTTGCTCGTGCCTAGGAGGACTTGAAGACTTGAAGGATTCGCAGACCTTCGACGCGTTTAGAAGACTTGCGCATTTGGTTTGAAGACTTGAAAGATTTGTAGACCTTTTGGCTCGTGTCTAGGAGACTTGAAGATTGGAAGGATTTGCTTGAAGACTTGGATTTGAAGAATTTGCAGACCTTTTGGCTCGTGTCTAGGAGGACTTGAAGATTTGAAGGATTTACTTGAAGACTTGGATTTGAAGGATTTGCAGACCTTTTGGCTCATGTCTAGGAGACTTGAAGATTTGAAGGATTTGCTTTGAAGACTTGAAGAATTTACTTTGAATTCAAATATGCAAACAGTTTATACTCGTGTTTAAGGAGAATGTTGATAGTTTATACTCTTATCAAGGAGTACATGATTTGACACTTAATTTGAAGATTTTAGATAGTTTAAGCTCGTATCAAGGAGCATATGTTTTGGCACTTAATTTGAGGTTTTGAGATAGTTTAGGCTCGTATCAAGGAGCATATTGGCTGTAATGAAATTTGATGTTGCGCCCTCTTCATCGTAGGTGTCATATGTATCATCACCTTCAGTATCAAGGACGTGAGTCGAGCTTTCTTCTTTAGTAGAGTTCATGCTTGTTTCAATGTCATGAGCACGCGTCGCCAACTCTTCAAAGGTTCTTGGTTTGATTCCTTGAAGTATGTATGCGAGACCCCAATCCATCCCTTGGATGCAAATCTCTATGGCTGAAGTTTCAGACAATTTCTCTTTGCAGCTTAAGGATAGATTTCTCCATCTATTGACGTACTCAATCACTGGCTCATCTTCTTGTTGACGTGAATTCGCAAGCTCTATCATGCTCACAGTGCGTCGAGTGCTATAAAAGCGATTGAAGAATGCACTTTGTAGATCTTTCCAGTTGTCAATGGAGTTTGGCTCAAGATTAATATACCAATCAAAAGCGACGTCTTCTAAGGATCGAACAAATTGCTTGACTAGAAGATCTCCATCAGTTCCGGCGCTACTGCACGTTTCGACAAAGTGAGCAACATGTTGTCTTGGGTCTCCTTTTCCATCGAATCTTTGAAACTTTGGAGGTTGATAACTTTGAGGCATTTGCAATTTCTCTATCCTTTGAGTATAAGGCTTCATGTAAGGTTTGAAAGTCTTGTGTTGGGCTACATGTTCCTTTGCAACTTCCTTGATGAACTTCTTCAATTGATTGGCAGAGACAAGGCCTTGTGAGGAAACTTGAATTTGCTGGCTTGAGGACTTAGAGTATTCTCCAACTTCCGCATCTTGAATGATTTCTTCAGAAGGCTTTGTGTGCGCCATGATGCCTTGATCTTCCTTCCTTGAGAAATTTGACTTTTGGAAAAGAGAAGTGACTTGGACTCCATCTAATTCTTGAGCTTCAACTCCATGAATAGCCTTTACATATGTCATGCCTTGACCGTCACTTTTTACATCTTCCTGTTCGTTGGGATGAGTTGCAACTTCGATTACGTCGCTTGAAGGTTTGATGCATCCTTGAACTTTGACTTTGTCAATGAATTCTTCAATGTTGTGATTTCCTTCTTGGATCTCTAGCTTTTGGAGAAGACAATTCAAGCGCTCTTCACGTCTATGCACTTGTATTGTGAAGCTCTCAATAGCTCTCGCCAGCGCAGCAACTCGCTCCTCCATTGAAGATGCTTGACTCTTTTCCTTAGCTTCGTGTCTTGCCCCCGATGCGAGTGTAGCTTTCATCATCGATTGAGAAGAGCCTCCGCTTGTTGCCCCCATTGACTTGTCCATTGTTGAGCAACGTTGACTTCTTGTGACTTCAAACTTGTAGACTTGCTAGAAAGGAGATGAGAGGTAGAGGTAGTCCCACCGGGCGTGCCAAAATTTGTAGCGTTAAAAATTCTAAGTCTTTAAAATAAAAGACAAGAAAAATTAAGTACAAATAATTTTTATTTGTTCAAATGAATATGGGGTTACAATCTCTAGTAATCCTCTGATTCTTTTCTAATCATGAAACTTGGTTGACTTGACGGCGGAATTGACTTTGATCGCTTCCACGTGGTTTAAGTTGAACGTTAATCCAAGGGCTTTTGAGCTTGATCTTGAATTAACAATTTGACTTGATCTTCGCGACGAACAATTTGATCTTCGTCTTGACTTGTTGAACTTGTTGAACGTCAATCTTCTTTGAAGAATCTTGATCTTCAAAATACTTGGATGCTTGACAAACGTTGATGCGAGGGCTTGGCAGCTTGATCTCGGATCGAACGGACTTTTGACTTTGAATTTGGTTGAAGATTGTTGAAGAACGATATGATCCTCGTCTTCAGTTCTTCGGATATATGGACTTTGATCTTCTTTAAAAGGGACTTGATCTTCAATAACAGTTTGTCGAGGGCCTTGCAGCTTGTTCTCGAATCAAACGGACTTTCTTGCTTGAAGATTGTCGGAGAACGGTATGAACTTGACTTGAATTTATTGAATTTGTTGAAGCTCGATCTTCCTCGGCAGAAGTGCGATCTTCAAAAACGGTTATTTGATGGACTTGGAGCTTGACGCCGGATCAAATGGAGGTTTTCGCGAAGAACGCCTTGAATCCCGCGAAGAACGCTTTGAAGATTGATGAACTTGGTGGAGCGAAAAACTTGGAGCTTTTCCCTCTTCAACTTGTGAATATTTTTATTTGTGTTTTCTCCAAGACCACCTCTATTTATAGCTGTGGAGTGAATCCCAATCAGAATCTCCTGATGAGATGAACGGTTGTGATTGCGTCTACAATTTCTTGACATGGAAGACTTGATCTACATGAATCTTTTAGATATCTCTTGAATATTCAATCTTGGAGAAGAAGACTTTCCTTGTCTTGATATTTGATAAATATATTTATTTAACCCTTTAAAATATTAGGATTAAATAATATATATTTATTTTCATTTTCTTGCTCTACAAGACTTGCCATTATTTAATTTAATTGGATGATTTAACTCCAATTAATAAATAAGACATTATTCAATTTATCCATCATATATATTAAAATTAATAAATTTAACTACTTTACCTTGGAAATAAATTTATTATAAATCCAAAATAAAATAGAAAAATAAATCAAAATTTAATATATTATTCTCCACGTGTCGAGATTTAATTAGACACAAATTTTAAGTGTCTACACCAACTCACCCCCAACTCTTTCACTGCGTTGGCCTTGTTTGTGTTTTGGTGTCTGGTGAGGGGCATCGAGTGCACGAGGGACAGATTTTTCGCTGTTTTTGAGTTGAAGCCATCTCCGGGGAGAGGTCCTTTCTACTGCTTCACCCATCGGGATAAGGACGACAGGATCTCCGAGGGCATGGTCACCTCCCACAGTTCATGGAAAAACAAGTTTTTCTTCATATGTCCTGCTGAGGGAGATTAGGACATACCCCTGACTTGGAGGGAGCCCATCTTTCCCGAGAGAGTGATGGACGATACCTTGATGTTCTCACCGGTATTCTCCGCGAAGCCTCTCGTGGAGTCGAAGGATTTTATTCGCCTCTATCGGACCGCAGGATTGAGGCACATTTATCCCTTAGACAAAATCGAGACTCCCTTGGTCGTTCCCGAGGAGCTCTTCGATACATTCGGTAAGTATTTATCTCCCTTATATTACATGTGTTTCTTGGTATCTTATCTAACTTGTAGTCATCTTTGTTAGTGAATGTTCTACGACCGTTCATGGTGGAGAACGAGGACGTAGTAACCAAGAAGAGGAAGTCTACCCTAGGAGAGGGTGAAGCCTTTGGTGCTGCGGAGGGTGAGGATGAGCAAGGGGGACCCCTTTGAAGGTTGCTACAGTCACGTCTCGGTCGTCTAGCGAGACTTCCGATACCCCTGAGGAAGCGGGGTTAGGCGTGACTTCCGCCGATGCAGGCCCTGTTGGGGTATTTGTCATAAGGGGTGGGGAGAAGGAGGTCGGGATAGAGGGGATGACTTTACCACCCCCCGGTGTTATCAGTATACCCTCCTCCTCGGAGTTATCGGAGGACTCTGCTTACGCGTTACTGTCGACTCCTCCCAAAGGTATGTGTTTCTCCCTAGTCTTTAAACAGCATTGAAACAGTATATACTTCTTTTATTTATATGGGAATCTGCTCTAGATAGACGAAGGGATAGATTTACTTAGAAACATTTCTGATTCTGCAGGAGGTGAAGACCTTTTTGGTCTAGAAGGGGGATCTCTTCCCTCAGATACCGCCCCTCCTCCAGCTTTTGATACAATGAGTCTGCTGGACGAGATTTTGGCTGCGGGTCCCCCGCTTACGAGTGCTCCTGCTCCGAGACCACTTGCGGCCTTCTAGTCGGATAGCCCTGTAGTTACTCAGGTTCCACTGTCGGGGGGAGTACCTCCAGGGATGCCCTCTTCTTCCAACGCTCCAGCCTCAGGACGAGAGCCTAGTTCTGAAGACGCCCAGGTGGCTCTCGAGACTGTCACCCGATACTTAATAGCTGCCAATTCCTTGCCAGCGGACGGGTTGCAATTCATCCGAGCTTGTACCAACAACGTGGCTATGTTGGTAAGTTTTTATTTATCTAATTCGTTTAAGATCCTGTGTCGGGATCTTTATTCCTTTGTTTTGCTTTCTTAGGCACCTAAAATGCTTCCTCTTTTGTTACTCGAGGTCGAGAAGCTGCAAAAACTGGCAAGCACAGCTGAAGAGAAGTCTCGGAAGTTGGAGGCTGAGAACAAGGATATCCGAGAGAGAATGGGGAAGTATAACGAGGCGTGGGCCATGCTTACGCAACAAAATCACGACTTGAGGGGGAGAATAAGCAGCTCCACTCTTCTGTAAAGGAGATGGAGGCCTCCGGGCTTGTACTGAAAGACAGGGTGACCTCCTTCGAAGGGGAAAAAGTTTCTTGGGAGGCCAAGCAAAAAGAGTTGGAGCGGGATCTGTCCCAGGCACTGGGCCAGGTGGACACTCTTAACGAGAAGCTGTCACAGGCTACGGTCTCGGGGGGTGTCACTTCCGAGGAGGTGTAGCAAAGGGTGGATGTTGCGGTCAAGCAAGCTCGGGAGGACGCCACTGCTCACGTGAAGGAACTGTACATCAGTAAGCACCAGGGGTACTTAGCAGGATCTGCTATGTGGGGGTTCCTTCAATGCTTCGGGCAGGTGCGCAGTAAGGTGGCTCCCAATTTAGACCCGCGGGTAGTCAATATCGCGAAGATGCAGAGGCCTACCCTGGAGCAAGCCTACGACCTCTTCAAAAAGAGTAGCTCTCGACTTCCTCCCTCCTCCTCTTCCCCGACTCGGGTGCCTTTGGCAGCGGTACTTCCGCGGCCCTCGGTGCACTCCCCTCTCCAGGCTGTCTCCTCTGGCGTTCTTCCTCCTGCAAGTGCTCCAGTTCTTCCATCCACAACTGAGCCAGCTCCTGTCCCCTCGAGTGCTCTACCCCCCAGCCTTAGCGGTTTTTAATTTGTTTTTCTCTTAAGGACCATTGTACTTTTTATTATTACATTTATGTGTAATGGTACTTTTATCTTTTGTTTGGAATGAAACATTTCTTATTTGGAACGAAACTTTTTTTTCCCGTGTTAATAGTCACATAACTTTTCAGCATATTATGGATACTTGGTCCCTTTCCTTCAATTGTAGAATTTTAAGATTGAGTTTACAGAAATGAGAGAGCATCTCACTCTTACTGGCCAAACAACTTTCTTAGCATAGCGTGTCTTTTTGCAGTGCAAGTTTGGAGAAATATACTTTCCTAAATAGGAGTATCCCCTGACAAGCCCTCGTAGCCTTTTATAGTATGCTTTTGGCAGCTCAACTTAATTCAGTTATTCGAGGAAAGGGTCCTAAGTATGTATAGATGCTTAGAGTTTAGTGAATATTTTCACGCCCTTTCAAAGAATCATTCCAATAGAATTGTTTATATCCTCGTCACTTTTAATTATGTAGACTTTCGGAAAGCCTTTGATGAAAGAGTACGAGTGAAGCTTCCCAAAGTAACTGCTCTCAGAGATATTCTCCTAGGTCACTGGACCATGTCTTCCCCCCTCCCCTCAAGTATTTACATAGTAAATTATAGAATCTTATGGTTTCTCACGAAGATAACCAAAATCTGACTCGAACTACAACTAGTGAAAGAAGGATACTTATCTTTGGTGCGTATCGTTCTATTGCAGTAGCACCTGCTTTCCCTTTTAGTTGTGGCAACGATCCCACGAACCTGCTTAAGGGTTTAATGGCCGGAGAATAAATTCTCCCCAATTGGCATCTCTTTTGAATGCTCTTGAAGACAAATCTTATGGCGTTCCCACAGACGGCGCCATTTTGTTAACGAGTGTGGAATTACGACCTAATTAACTGAATTATTTATTTGGGTTGGAATGCCTTTGTCCGTGGTTCAAAAACTAAATGCTATTTAATGGGAGAGAAAACTGACAAAAACATTCCTTCCTTTTATTCACTATGATCCACTCTCTTTTCCGAGTCGATATGCGTATTTCCGAGTCTATACGTGTGTTTTCTTTAATTGCCCCCCTTTTTTCTCTCCTTTCTTCCTCTGTTTATATAGAGTTTTTAGGGACAGGTGTCGTTATGCATGTTTTTATATGTGTCGTTATGCATGTGGTGGTGTTCTACACGTGTTACAATGTTCATTTAACCAATAAGATAACGTGTCTATCTTAAGTGCTGACTGTATCTTTTCTTCTTCCGAGGGCTTTGGTCTTCATTATGATAAGGGGTAGACTGCCTCATTTGCTTCCGAGAGCTCATTGCTTCTAATGGTGACTCAAGGGCCGAGTCTGAGTATTCTCTTAGTGACAATGCTTCTCCGATAGGTGTGTATTCTGGTGTGTTTGTTTCAGGATATTCTCCGAGGGGGTGTTCGTTCATGGGTTAATCTCCGAGAGGTTTTTAGCTATCGTGGGTAGGTGTTTTCTTTCTCCGAGTGCCCGGAGAATGTTGTTCTGTAGTGGTTTGCGTTATTGTGGAGTTCCGACCTCTGGGTTGGTCGACCGGGGTAGTATTCCGAGAGCATTTATGCTGGGAGTACGTAGCAGGGAAGTACTGGTGTAGTGCTCCGAGAGCGTTTGTGTTGGGAGTGCATAGCAAGGAAGTGTTTTTTTTCAATGTTCTGGGACTCTGTTGATTTCCGACAGCTCTAGTGGGCTTTGATAGATTGGTTCTTTTAACTCATCTTTTCCGAGAGTTCATTCTTTGCGAAGAGGCAGAATGAGTGGGGCGGAGTGTTTGTCCGATGCTGCTGTAGTTCCGATAGAGGTTAGTCTGTAGAATGCTTTCTTCAGGTGTATATTCCGATAGGTATCTGCCTTGATTTCGGATTCCACCTGCTGGGCCATTAGGCACGACTTTGCTCCAGTTTTTTATGCTTGGAGATGTGCTCAAAGGGATACTTGGGGTGTGATACATGTATCGTGAATGCAGATCGCATAATCATATAATAATATACCTGGTAATTCCAGTAATTGATTTATTGTTTTATTTCAAGTGGGTGAATTATCATCCTGTTAACACCAACATTATCACCTGAATCTAATGAGCCACCAACATGAGCTTTATTCAACTAATGAATCTGGCCAAAACTCCTCTTAAACTGTCTTTGATTCAGGCTCCATTGTAGAGATCCAAAATGAAAATCGCATGACTACGAGATCTCAAACTGGCTCGTCTCATCCCAAGCAATACACTGACTTTCATCTCTTTTATGCCTCCAAATATCCTCTAAAGGCTTTGATTTTACTTGATATTTGTGAACCATCATCTTATTCACAAGTTGTTATTTCTAGTGATTAGCGTACAACAATGCAAGAGGAGTATCAAGCTTTGTTGAATAATGGGACTTGGGAGTTAGTTACAAGACCTCCTAACTGAAAGGTCATTCCAGTATGATGGGTGTATAAAATCAAACAAACACCTTTTGGATCAGTTGAACTATACATGGCGAGATTAGTTGCAAAGGGGTTTCACGAAGTCTCTGGGATAGACTTCTCTGAAACGCTTAGTCCTATAGTAAAACTAGCAACAGTTCGAAATTGTATTAGCACTGACAGTTTATTTTTGGTGGCATATTATGCAATTATATGTCTCTAATGCTTTTTTAATGGAACTTTACAAGAAGAGATGTATGTTGAGCAACCACAAGGCTTTCAAAATTCAGAGTTTCTAAATCATGTTTGCTACCTTTGAAAAGCCCTTTATGGCTTAAAACAGGCCCCAATAGCATAGTTTACGCGTTTATCATAGTGTTTACTGGAGTTGGGCTTTGTTGCTTCACATGTAGATACATCTTTGTTTACATATCATAGACAAAATGTCCATATCTACTTCTTGATTTATGTAGATGACCTGCTCGTTTCTGGAAATAATTCCAAATTCATTGAGGTCTTGCTTGTCAAACTGAAGGCATAATTTAAAATCAAGGATTTGGGTTCTATCAAGTACTTTTTGGGAATTGAGGCAAGTCGTGATTCTATGGGTTTGCATCTGAGACAAACCAAATATATCTTATATGTATTACACTGTAGCAGAATGGCTGGAGCGAAACCTTATATTGCTCTGTGTGTTTCAAGTCAGAAACTATCAACACTATCAGGTGATCCCCTCGACAACGTTACTGAGTATAGACAACTTGTTGGTTCACTTCAGTATTGTACTCTAACCAGGCCAAATATTGCATATATTGTAAATCAATTATGTCAATACCTTCACGCTCCAACCTCTGCACATTAGAATGCTGCAAAAAGAGTCATTTGGTATCTAAAGAGTATAATTGATCATGGCCTCTATTTCACTCGAGGTACTTTCAACCTTCGTGCATTTTACGATGCTGATTGGGTCAGTAATCCGGATGATCGCAGATCGACTACATGGTATGGTGTTTTTATTGGTCCTTTTTTAGTTTCATGGTCTGCTAAAAAGCAGCATGTGGTGTCTCGATGCCAAAGCCGAATATTGTTTTCTTGCGATGGTGGTAGCTAAATTATATTGGATAAGAATGGTGTTACATGATTTATAGATTCTTCTTCCTCAAGTTTCAGTTGTATGGTGTGATAATGTGGGTGTTATTTCTCTTGCTACAAATCCTTTTTTCACGCACGAAGAAAACACATCCAACTTGACTATAATTTTATTCGTGAAAAGGTGGTTAATCAAGACTTACATACCATCTAAAGATCAAATTAGGGACATATTCACGAAAGGCCTCACTTCAAGTCGCTTCCAGTTTCTCCAGTCCAAGCTCATTGTTCAAGAACTCCCATTCTCTTGCAATGGGGTATTAGGAAATAAAATTCAGAAGCAGATTACTAGGATGATTAACTGTTATATCATAGCATGTACATAATCTTTCTATTTTTATTTCTCTGTTAGGATTTCCTTAATCCTTAAGTTCTGCTACTTTCTATATACACATGTTGTAACTCTCCTATATAAATGTAAGGTTAAGCAGTGGTGCTAGTAAGATGAACCACACCTTGCTTTACTTTTCTTCATAATAATTAGTAGCATAGTAGCATGACACATATCAACTATCTGAGAATGAGCGACACACACCTTCTGACGCCTCCACACATGTCCACATCTCAAGTAGTCACAAAGGACAAGCATGCACCAAGTAAGCAAAGAGCCTAAGCCCATGAACATTTAGAGCACTCACATTCGATAAAGCCAAGGGAATGAGCAACTTCCTTCTGTGGCTCCACCTATAAAAGGTGCGTCTTGTGCCAGTAGAAGGCGTCCTTACTTTTTGGAGACCTTGGTAAATTCAAAAAGAGAAAACTCCATGTAACCCCATAAAGCAAAGAAAGCTACGATTATTACTGGCAATAGCCACTTTTCTCTTCATTTTTTCCCCTTTGGCTCAGGATAGGCGCTCCGACCCCCAAAATATGCTCCCTCTAAATCAAGCACACAGAAGAATAATCATCATCAAATGGCACCATTTGTGGGAACATCTTAAAAAGCCTTGAAAAAAGTCTCTAGAAATATAGTGAACTTAGGGAAGAGTGATGGGCAGGATCCTCCTCCACCATTTAGGGATCCTACTCCCAAAGGCATGTTTTCTAGGAAGTTTTTCCAAGGATCATGTACAGCCCCTCCGATAGGCCATTTCAGAGGCTGAGAAAAGAAGTAGAAGATCCGTTGGCTAAATAGGATCAGGAGGAGCCTCGTCTTTGAGAGGATCAGTCGACTCTGCTTGGTAATCTGATCTCGAGGAAGAGGACGCCCGCCTATGTAAAAAGGTCATACCCAACGACACACCGCTCATCCCTCGCATAACCAAAAATTTCCTCTTTCTCATTATAGTACTCAATAGGTTGTTTGAAACATGACAACGAAATGGGCGAAAGGAGCACGTACGACCCTACCGATCCCCAACTAGATAGCCTAGGCTAGAATTTAGCGTTTGCGCCCGTGTTGTGCCTAACTCCTTAGAGCACTTGCAAGTTTGATCCTCCTTGACAAAACGAACCTCTGTACATGCCAATAGGCCAGACGACAACAAGCCTCCCTCTTTTTACGAATCCTCACCACAAGCCAATGCAATCTTGACTATCAAATAATGATTTATAGGAGGAAAGTTGACTTAATCAAAAATCATAGCTTTTATAAGCAAAGTGGAAGCTAAATACGGATCACGCCTAACTTAAACTTTACAACAGTGAAAGGTACAATATTCCCACTCGAAGTGTGCATATTCGCCTTTCCGCTCATTTATCAAACAATGCATGCTTAAAAGCGCCTGAGAATTATGGAATCAATCATGGTTGTGGAAGTGATGCAAGTCAACCAAGATGACATCAATCTTGGTGGCGGAGAAGTCCAAAAAGATGGGTTAGTCATGGGGGGTGGAAGTATTGCAAGTACGTGGTGATGTGGACATTCTAACAAGAGAGAGTATTCATGCTAGTGGGAGTTTGAAGACTTATTGAATAAAGTTGTTGCCTTGGTGGGCTTGAAGTTGTGCATACTTCAACGAGCCTTGGATTTTGAAGAAGTTCAAGGATTGGCATTGTCAATGTTTAACGAAAGGTGTTGGAGGTCTTTGATTGTGGGTTCAGTCTCTAAGTGGGAGATTGTTAGAATTGTGGAGCCTGAACAATGAAGACAAAGTGTTGAATAGTGAAAACGGAGAGCAGATCAAGATATGGAGTTAGGGAGTTGCGTTACAGGACGTGTTGCGCCCTTGGTCGTGCAGTTCATCCACTAAGTTGCACTACAGGGTCGTAAGGTTGCATTTCCTGTGCAGGCATCTGCGCTACATGCCGCGATACAAAATAGGTTGCACGACCCCATTTTGGCCCAGTTTTGAACCATCTTTGTATGTTGCTCTAGGGTGCATTTCAGAAGCCATTTAAAGGACCTTTAGGACGTGAAACCCAATGAGGTGAAGTGAGACAAGATGTAATCATGTAGCCTACAATGTCTGGCATTGTGATGATGAGAGGAAGAGATTAAAATAAAAGAGGATACACTTGTGAGATTGAGAGACATTGTGAGCGGTTGTTCTTAATCTGTGAGAGACATATGTTGTATTTTATTTGTAATCACACATCATCTTCATAGTGCAGATTCTGGCTTGGATCGCCCCCATAGGTAGCTCGTTAACAAACATGGTAAATAAATCGTATCTTGTGTGTTGATTGTTATTTATCGTTCTCTATAGGCGTATTTCTCTTGTCCTTTGCTGTGGAATTTAATTTTCTGTTGTGAAACATTACGATCCATAACAACGCAAGGAAAACTCACTTCCAAGAAACTCTACAGCGAGAGGTTATGCCTTCCTAAACCGGCTCTAAAGAAGACTCACGACTTCGATAGAGACCACTCACTTGAAGGGACAACTTACTCGTAGCACTAGTTCAAAGCAAACCGCGATCCCCGCGAATTTCGAACATTGAAGGGTTCTCAAGGGCCTGGACACAGGTTGGGTGCACCTCCTTATGCCCAAAAAGACCATTACGAGATAAAAGAGCCTTACAACCCTGTAGCACAATGAAGGGACACTACAAATCTTGAAATTACCTCTAAAGGAGACTTGTGACTCTTTAAAAGGCTCAATCGATAAATTAAAAAAAAACGACTAGTTAGATGTGCACACCCTCCCTGACACACCCACACGCATAAAAAACTTCATATTCTAACACGCGATGAATCGACTGGATAAGCTCAACTTCCAGAAATTCCTACAAGCCAGCCCTTTGCAGGACATGAATCAACAGCCCAATGCCCCTCGAAGGCCAACAGGCAGACGACCATCGGCGAAAATACTTCCCCAACATAAACTGTCGACCAGAAATCCCTCCCTAAAATATTCATGACTCATCTTAGGATTACCCAGCGCAAAAACATATTTGTCCTCTCGAATATTTTTGCACTCCTCCACGGAAACACACTAGTTAATTTAGAGGAAATCAACAAGGAAGAGTTTGAAAGAGCCCTCTAAACCTGCCCCCCTCAAAGCATGAAGAACGACACATCAACCTATAAGAGGATACTATTATTCAATGTGAATACATCTAAATCGCTTAAAAAAAAATATGCGCACAACACAAAGGTAAGACCAGAGTTACTATTATTCAAGCACAAAAGCTTTCCATACAAACTAAAAAAACCCCTTGTTCATACAAGAAAAAAATGACAATAACAAAGTAACCAACTACAAAGAGCCTGACTAAACCATGGAGCAATCGGCTTCTTTCTCTTCGGGACTTCTTAAGTCGCCTTTCACGCATCACTAAACCCCCAAACGCATCTTTCTCATCTTCTTTAGACACCATAGTCACATGCAGAGCCAGAGGGGAAGCTTCATGCTCAAGGGAGCAAAAGTCGGTCTCGATCCAACATTGGCAGGACCGCGTTAGGCAACTACGGCATCTTTATATCTTTAGGCCATAGCAGCGATAAATCTGCATCATCGCTATAAAGGCCACCCAATAGCCATATATCACAAGTTCCGTAAAATTCTTGTAAAAATATGCGTAATGGTTGGATGAACCCTTATAGTTTCTCAATACACCCATGCTAGTATCCTTTATACTCTTTATCAAGTGATCGACCTGTAGCTCTTTCTCCCTTCTAGCGAAATCCTAGCACATCTTCTTTCCCGCAAAGGGCTCACGCACTACCACCGCGTCTGCCTCCTCCCTGGCCTTATGGAACACCTCTCGCAGCCTTTCCACTTCAGTCGACATTTCCTCAGCTGCCCTGGTCATCATGTTATTTGACCTTCTCAATTGCCTCCCCTCGACAAGAGTTCTTTCTCTCCTTCACAGTCTTCACCTCCCGCTTCAACTCCGTACAGCACAGACCTTGCTCCTCTGCGTCCTGCATGAGCTCTAACCTTTGTTCTCTACCCTGGCATACGTCTGCATGTGCTCATCCCAATACTCCAAGCTTATGCCCCTCGAAAAGTAGAGTAAGTCCTACGCCTCCAAAGCCTGAACCCAAGCATCAAGCACCATCACTCGTGCGCCAAATTGTGCGAGGCCCACACCTCATTTACCACCTAGGACATCTGACGAAAAAGGGGGATACGCAAGGGCTAAGCCAACTATCCATAAATAAACTCTCAACAAACAATAAACCTGGGAAAGATAGACCAAAATCACTTACATCTTCAAAAACTAATCCTCGTATTTATTGGATAATAGACAAATTCATCAACAATTTAACAATAGTGCTATACTAAAAATTGAAAGCACCCCCTTAAATCACATTATAGATTCGATATAACGTATATATTACAATATGATAAATTCAATAACAACATAAATATGACATACATAATCATTTCACAACTAGAGAAATAGCGGGAAAGATACCAAAATGGTTAGCTGGAAAAATATCAGATTTACCTTGCATAGAGGAGACATGTTAGATAGTTATTTGCTGGGTTGCTTCAATACATACATAATCGAGGTAGCTAGTGTAAATTAAGAACAACTTTATGATGATTGTGACGTCGCAAATGGTATATGTTCATCCGACTCCTCATCCATTTTACTCGATTATCATTGGTGTTTTCGGAAATTAAATAATCTTGTTTAGTCTAATTTGGAAATTAAGTGAGATACTTGTCAACTATATAACTATTTGTGCGTTCGATAGTGCTCATTGACCAATATCTAGCAACTTTATCTGAGGAAACTAACAGTATATAATATGAACATCATATTCAAAGGTTTTTCAGTTCATAGGACGAAATATTAAAACTGCCCTATAATTTTTTTTCAGAACTAAAAATGCCTGTTTTTTTTGGGGCTTGTAAAACTACCTCGTAAGTCTTGAAAAATCTTGCAAAAATGCCCGATGGCCTTATTTGGGCTATAAATGCCTGTGTGGCGGTACAGTCAACAAGTTGTCATTGCCACGTCATATTTTTTAGCCAAAACATGTTTTTCACACAAACTCTTATAACTTTAAATATTGTATTTGCACCCCAAAATAAATTACACTTTGCCCCCCAAAATATATATATATATATATATAAATAATAAACATATGTATATAATCATTTGTAAAAGTAAAACATATATTATATATAAATAATAATATCAACATATATTATTCTTTATAATAATTTATAAAATAATAAATATTTTAACATTAGATAAAATAAAATAAAAATAAAAAATTCCATCCCCGCGGTTTACCCACCCCCCCCCCCACCCCCGCCGCTGCGAATCGCCGGAACCCCACCCCCCTCCCTGCCCCGCCACCCCCACTGCCAAATCGCAGTAGTGGCGACCACGATTGCAGTGGTGGTGGCGTCGATTTGACGCCACCACCACTGTAATCGTGGTCGTTGGGTGGCGGGGGGGGTGTGTAGGGTGGGGGGCGAAGGGGGGGGGGGGTCAGGGGGGTGTGGTAGGGTTTTTTTTAATTTTTTTATTTTTTTTTTATTTTTTTTGTGTTTTATTGTTATTTGTTTTATTTATATATATATGTTTATTATTATTTATATATATATATATCTTTATTATTTATATATATATTTATTATATATATATGTTTATTACTATTTATATATATATCTTTATTATTTATATATATCTTTATTATTTATATATATGTTTATTATTATTATTTATATATATATATATTATTATTGGCTGAAAATATGACGTGGCGGAGCTATTTTATGATGTGGCGTTGACTGTGTCGCCGCGTCGGCATTTTTAGCCCGAATAAGGCCATCGGGCATTTTTGCAAGATTTTTCAAGACTTACGGGGCAGTTTTACAAGGCCCTAAAAAACGGGCATTTTTAGTTCTGAAAAAAAGTTATAGGGCAGTTTTAATATTTCGTCCTTCATAATATATAAGCTTCGAGCATGATTTCATTGTGATTGAAGTATATGTAGGTTTTTTGTCGTGGATTAAAATTTTGTGATACTTGCTTCCTAGAGGAAAATTTGCAAAGTTAACCTATTATATTGACACCATTTCAATTTCAACCTATTATATGTCAAGTTTCAATTTAAATCCATTAAGTTGGCACTCGTTTTAGTTTGACCCAATTTTAACACGTATTGCTGAAACCGCCACGCAAGCAGTGCGTGACCCACATGGCTAAAATTGGATTTTACTAATATTGGTGAGGCAATATTGTCCGGACCTGGATAGTGAGGGTGTTTGGGGATATTGTTACTCAAGTATTTTTGTTCGCAACGCCAATCTCGAGTTTGAGGAAAGGAGACACAATACTTTTATTAAGAATATTGAGTAAAGTACAAAGGGTTGTGTGAAGTACACGAATTAGAGCTAGAAGAATGCGATAAATTCTAGGTACAAGTAAAGTGTATGACTAAGGAGAATGTTGCTATTTTCATGTGGAGTGGATTAGTGCTTGAATCGGAGCTTGTTCTTCTTTGCTGAGAAATGAGACTATTGATAGTGTAAGTCCAAGGGTCTTTGGCCAATGGGGGGCGGTCTTGCCGTCTTCGCTGGTGCCCAATGGTGTGAGGGTCTTCTGCACCAATGGGGTCGTCTATCCGAGGGTTACCAATAGCTGATGGTCCGTCTAAGTAATGATGATTTATGCCCCAATGGTCTTCGGGGGTAGTCTAAGCCAATGCATGTGATTTGGTTTGCACCAATGGATAGTCTGCATCAGTGGTGTTTGTTGCTTTCTACCCCAATGAATGAGTTGGACCAATGTGGGGGGGTGGTATTTCCTGATTATTAGGGTGGTTGAGACGTTGGGAGAGTTGATGATGAATAGTTCATCTTTAGATTTGAGTCGGAGGTCGTGGTTGATTCGGTATGTCCTTGCGGGTCGTTCGTCGTGAATAAGGCCTAGGGGTTGTTCTCTGATTATGAGCTGCTCACATGGGATTATGATGGGTCTTTGACCTTGGCTTGTCTTTAATCGTGTCCTTAATGTTTGTTGTGTACTTTTGCTTCTTTAATTTTGGCTAAGTGTTGGCGATGGTTCCTCGGGCGTCTCGAGAGGTGTTGAATGCTCCAAGGAGGATTATTCTTTCGGGCTGGGGGGTCTCAGGTCGTTTGTCTTGGGTCCCTTGATTTTAAGTAGGTCTTGGGTCGTTGAGGAGAACGCGTTCAAGCCTTCGTGGCCTCATTGCATCCCTTTTAAAAGGTGTTGACTGGATCTGGGGGTACCTTTCTTCGAGTGTTTAAACCGAGTACCCTTGATGGGTGTTTTCTGGTCGTGACTCGGGGGTACCGTCTCTAGAGTCTGGGCCATCTACCTTTATCCGGGCGGAGGTGGGTCGTGGTTGTTACGTACTTTCCCGCAAGATCGTAGGCAATTTTTTGTAGGGTACCCACTTTTCCACCCCTCTCTGAGGGTATGGCAGATTATGCATCATCAAATATAGTGGGTTGAAATTAAAATAGTACCAACATACTTGCTCAACTTTGACAAATTATAAGACAAATATTTTTATCTATGTGGCACATTGTGTGTTGTCACACACTGCTTGCACGGTAATTTTGACAATACGTGTTAAAATTGGGTCCAAATTGACACTAGTGCCAACTTAATGGACTTAAATTTGAAATTGAAATTGAAAATGGGTAATTTTGAGTATTTTTCTTTCTGAGAAGTATCAAGATTATAATATTTATTATGTGAAAACAAAATAATAGCTTTCGATTATTAACATTTAAAAGAAAATGAAAACTCACCTATTTTATATACTGGAGATATATAGGAGCTTACACTACAAGATTTTTGGTCATTAAAGACCGTATTTTTGGTCGATGTTGACCCAAATGCGGTCGCTAATGATCATTAGCGACAAAAAGTCGGTCTCAGATTTCCGGTCGCTAATTGCTAGCGACGGGATTTCGGTAGCTAATGTGGCATTTTCCTACCGCATCTCCGTCGCTACATTAGTGACCAAAGTTTCGTCGAAACGCCCGTCACCACTTCTTCAACTTTAGCGACAGATTTTCGGTAACTAATATAGAGTTAACTCGCATTTGCTACCGAGTTTTGATAGCTAATAGTATGAATGTCATTACCAACCGAGTTTCGGTAGCTAAATTTATGAATATTAGTAGCTACCGACTGGCGGTATCTAATAATATTTAAACAATTTGCTACCGGCTGGCGGTAGCTAATAGCATTTAAAACCTTGAATATTATTAGCTACTGCAACGGTAGCTAATCACATTTAAATTCTTGAATATTATTGGCTACCACGTTGCGGTAGCTAATAACATTTACAGCTTTTTAAAAAAAATATTATATCGAAAATATTTCGAAAAATTATTGGTTTATTTTTTCACCAATATGAAAATCAATGTTGATTTGTTAATTTAACACTAACAAGCATTTAAATAAGCGTAGAATTTTTTTTACAAAATGATTGTAAAATAAAAAAAAGGTTTGGAGTTTTGAAAATATGAAGAAAGTGTTGAGAAATGAGAAACATTTTGAAGATTTGAAGAGAGTATTGGGATTTGATTTCTTTATGTTTTCAGTTTAGTAACATTGGTAATAATAAGTAATAATTAACTTATTTGTTAGTAATTGAGTTATTATTACGCCTGATGTATTGTTGTGTGGCGTATATATTCGTTTTACCTTTACACTTAATCATGTCTCGTATATGTGATTAAAATATCATGTGACGTGATGATTGATGTATCGATGAAATGTGATGATTCGTTATGATGTGAAGTTATAATCTTTATTTAGAGTGCTATTGGTACATATATATTGACAACAAACGACATTATGTAACATTGTACGTTATTATGAACCGGCATCAGTAATGTCATTGGATTGTGCAATGAAATCATCATTTTGTGTTATTGATGTAATTGATAACGAACAACCAATTATATTTAAAATAATCGTCGAAAAATCACAATTTATGCACTAGAATATTAGTACCTACCGCGTTGCGGTAGCTGATGTTGGT
The DNA here is from genome assembly GCA_948329865.1 of Linaria vulgaris. Lineage (NCBI taxonomy): Eukaryota > Viridiplantae > Streptophyta > Magnoliopsida > Lamiales > Plantaginaceae > Linaria > Linaria vulgaris. The sequence continues at coordinate 2,845,965 of OX415249.1, read as the reverse complement.
AGTAGCTACTATGGTACACATATTAGCTACCATCATGTGGTCGCTACTGTTAGGGTATGGGTAAAGGGTTTAATCCAATTTTTTAATAGTCGCCAACAGTAAGAATAGTTAGCTACCGCAGTGCTGTAGCTAATGCCAACGGTAAGAAAGGTTAGCTACCGCGTGGCGGTAGCTAATGAGAGTTACTGTTTACATTAGCTACAGCGAGGCGGTAGCTAATAGTTAATAGTTATAACAACATTAAGGGAGATAGTTAAAAGTTAATAGTTAAAACAATATTAAGCGAAATAGTTAAAATTACACACTAACAAACTTGGGGAAAAACACACACTAAAGGAAGCCATGTATGTTTCCATTATCACAGTGGAAAATAGTTTCCTTGAGCTAATTTTTCATCATATTCTCTTTTTCGTTTAACTTGGAATTAATGCAAACTTCATCAGGAATCTATATATAGGAATTGATATTGGTAAATTAAATAAATTAATTAATAAATAGCAGAAGATGTATGAATTACTTGGATCCTAGCCCATGTAGTCTCACATATTTTCTTTGAAGTAACAGGACATTTAAGCGTAACTTGCATCAGCAGTACTTGTTATGTTGACAAATGCGTACCCCAGATTGAATTTCTTGCTGAATAGATAATACCATTAAAATCACTAATTATTATCCAATTATAATATTACATTATGTTACTAAAAATAATGGTTTTAATTGAGTAAGAAAAGTAGGAGGAGTTACACAAAATCTATTGGCAAGTAGAGGAAGTCATATTCAAGGGAGTTGAATTTGCAAATGTTGTCCATAACTCGAAGCATGTAACCACTCATGCAAAAAAGAACATTACATTTAACTAACAACATTAATCACAACATGCAGGGGAAAATAAATGAATGGAGGGAAAAAAAATCTAAACTAACACCTTTTTTTTTGCGGGGAAAAAAAAATCATGTTTTTAAAAAGTTAATGGAGATTTAATTTTTTGTAGTCTATAAGTTGCATAAAAAATGAGATTTTTAAATGATGAATTGAGAATTTTTTTAAAAAATGAATGGAGATTTAATTTTTTATAGTCTATAAGTTGCATAAAAAATGAGATTTTTAAAAGATCAATTGAGATTTTTTTAAAATTACAACACAACAAACTAACTAAATAAGTTAATTACATACTACACAACAAATAAAATTAGTTTAACTTAAATTACATACCGAAATAACTAAATTAAAGGTACATAAACAGTTCCTGAGTTCAAAACACAAATAACATAAATAGAAATAAGATTGTTTATTATAACTAAACATAAACAACAAAGTCATGGCCTGCCAAGATCCTCGTCCTCCTCCTAGGAACCGTCTAACCCGAGAGCACTGCATTCGGCATGAGAACACTCAGCGTCGTCTACGTCATCACGCCTCAGCATATCGTCAAACTGACTAGAAAATTGTGTACTCGGCGCATATGGATCTGCAAAACACGGCCTCGTACGTCTCGGAGGAGGATCGACATGTGTCATGGTCCTACGATAAGATGCACGGGCCTCGTGCATGAGTTTATTAGGAGGGGGTGGTGGCTGTGTACCTGTGCGAGTCTCGAAGGCCTGTGTGAACTCCCGTATATATCGGACTACATCTCTCCATCTCGTTTCGTCCGTCTCTCTCACCTCCTCGTGTCAAAGCTTCAAGTCCTCCACATATGCCTCGTCCAAATGGGGATGTGATATCCAATGGATGCCGAAAGCCTCAGGAGGTGCATCCAATGGTAGCCCCTTCTGTTTCCCCTTCTTCGGATCTCCATCCATTAATTGCCTTGCTTCATGGTCGAAAACAAGCTAATCACTCTCGCCATCACCGTACTTGCGCCGCAACTCCGCTTTGTAATTCATATGCTCATATTTTAAGTGATATTAGTAAAAAGTTTAGTATAATTTGCAAATTAAAGAACAAGTATTTAATCAGGTGGATTGAAGATTCTTACATAAATAATCTAATAGGACTTGTCAAGCCACTCGAGTACCGCTGGATGTCCATCATTCTCCTTCTCAACAGTCTTCATGTGAAAGGCCCGATATATCTCGTCATGTCTCATGGGAGGTCCATCAGGGCGTCGCTTCAAAGTTCAAAGGACAATATTAAAATTAAGGAAGAAAAAAATATATCAATTACAATTATTACATTACTAACGCCTAAAAAATATTTATATAATATAATAAAACATACCATCATAGCACGATACTAGTTGTAGCTAATGGATCCTCTAGTGTAAGTGGGATCCGCCTTCGCTTTCCTATCGGGTGACTTTCCTCCTCTCATATTCTTCTATGCCTTCCTCGACAACTCCCTCACAGATTCCTTCTCACAATGCAACACCGCCTCGGCTTCTAGTTTATCGTTCATCTAAGTCTTTTTGCGATTTTCCCACTTCAGATCCTCCTTCCTCGCGAAATAATTCTTTTTTGCATCATGCATCATCCCCTTATACCGTTCCATAGCTTTGGCCTCATATGCTGCGTGCCCCCAACGCCTTTCTGTCAATGAAATCTTATATGTGCTCGAAAAATCAAATATTTAAGGTTCGATTATTATGGGCATTTTTTTAGAAAATATTCAACATTATTAAATATATGCTTTTTATATATTAAATACTCACCCAAAACCTTAGCCACATTTTATCTTTCACGTCTCCATGGAGTTTCGTCTAACATGGTACAAACTCCGTCAACAACTTCATAATAGTCGTAATAGTCTTCACAACCCGCTGTTGATCGACCAATAGTACATCGGCGGTTAATGACAGCGACCTACGCTGTGAGCTATCGGGAGGCACCTAGTCTCATCTAGTAACTCCTCTCGGTGGTCGTGTCTGATTGGGCCCTTATAGTGGAGTATACAATGGGCCCACACGATATGTACATGGAGTACGTGGAGTAGATGATGGACCCGCCTGATCTGTACCGCGTGGCCCTCGTGCAGTAGGTGATGGTCCTGCATGATCTGTGTTGGGTGCCTCTCGTGGAGTAGAAGATGAAGGCGCCACATCGGCAGGAGCGGGAGCTCGAGTAGTAGACGAACGTATATGTATGAGCCTAGGGTCTAATCTAGCACTCGCAGGGGGCCAACAGGGGGGTCATCGCGACCCTTGGGGCGTGTACGATCGTTAGACATGTCGAAAATCTATTTCAAAACCTAAGTTAGAATTCTTGAAGGTATAATGGATTCTAAGTTATAAGAATTTCCTACATATTTATCATGTCTAAGTTAGAGATTCCTAAAGGCATAATTACGGCATCAACGAGATCTAAAGAATAATAAAACATATGTAATCAACGTTTAAAACTAACAATTTCCTAAATGAATGACATATATAATCAACGTTTAATAAAAACTAACACTAAGAAAACTAACAATAATTTTGTCAAAGGTTCCTAAAACATATAATCGACTAAACAAATTAATTTTAATTTATATATATTTAACAAACGTTACCAAATTTAACGAAATTGAAATCTAAACGTAAACCACAAACTATATTACCAAAAATCAATTCATTACCAAAATCTACAACGATATAACGAAAATTGTATTTGATTCCTAATACATTATTTCTAACTAATGACATTCGATTCTTAAGTAATTACCAAATTTAACGAGTCCTAACTAACAACAATTCTAAAGCTAAAAATTGAAGATTCCAAATTTGACGATCGTTTTCTAACTAACAACACTCCCAAATTTAATTAACCAAATTCCTAACTAACTAATTTACCAAATTTACCAATTCTTAACTAACTAATTTAACAATATTTCCAAATCCCAACTAACTAATTTACCAATCGTAACAAACTAATTTACCAAACTTGCCAAATCCTAACAATCTAATTTACCAAATTTAGCAATTCTCGTATAACATGATTTCAACACCGATATATATCAAAATTCCTAACATGAATTCGACTAACATGCATATATATTTCAAAATCGATTCGACGGAAATTGTTTTACGATATTAAAAAAGGCTAAAAATTGAAGAAAAACAACAAACTTACAAAAATCCGACGATGCTACGGCGCGGCGGTGGACGACGGCGGCACAGAGGTGGTGGCGACGGAATCGCGTCGGAATTCAACTGAAATTGGTGGGGTCGTGTGTCAATTATAATCTACAATATAATAATATTCGAAAAAAACCTAAGAATTGAAGAAAAAAAACTAACAAGAATCGGATGGCGCGGCGGTGGGGAACGGCGGCGCGAAGGTGGATGGCGACGAAATCGCGTCGGCGGCAGAAAAATGGTGGGGCCGTGTGTTAATTAAGGTGTACAATATTAAAAAAGCTTAAAAATTGAAGAAAACAAAACTTACAAGAATGCTACGGCATGCCGGTGGCTGCTGCGGTGGGCAACGGCGGCGTGGAGTGGTTGGCGACGGAGCCGTGTCGACGGCGATGGGTGGGGGTGGGGCGACTGAAATGCGGTAGGTGTGGGTTATGATTGAATGAATGTTTTTTTTATAAATTCTGAAAAACGAGCGACGGAATGTCCGTCGCTACTATGGTCAGTAGCTACGGGCTTTTCGTTGCCCATGAGGCCCAACTGCAGCCCAGGGTTGCCCTAAACAATGGCGACCGGGACTCCGTTGCTGAGTTAGCTTGCCGACGGAATTTTTGTCGCAACTTTTTGCTTGCGACGGAATCATCGACGGAGATGACGACTGATTGGTTGTCGCCATCTCTGTCAATTGACGAAAGTTTTCGTCGGTACCCTCGTTTGCTACAGAAATTCCGTAGCTATTGACTGGCGACGAAATTGCAGTAGGTAATTTGCGGTAGCTAATACTGCGAAATCTTGTAGTGTTATTTTAAACTGTCGTTAATGCATTATGAGAAAGCATTTACTTAGTACTAGTGACGTACAACTGCGCACCAATAGAAAATTAGAAATCTTTGAAACTGTTGTTCAGTTTAGAACTCTATTTAATGAATACGATCTAATTGACCCCCTCAATGTCTCATTTTCCATCCTGTTTTGGCTACCATGCACTCCAAACTCATGTTACTTATCCCCTCAAACACAATTTAATATTACAAGAGCCAAATCAATTATATAGCACATTTTGCACATCATATTGTTAACTAAACTCTCAAAAGTTACATCTGCCTAGCTTTTGTAAGTGTGCCGTTCCTGCCCTCCTATCGAGCAACGTTTCATTTTGCGCCTACTTTATTTTGCGAGGTACGTAACTTACTGATCTTCCAACAATTTGTATCATAAGAAGGCTGCAAATTGTTATTAATGAAGATTGGCAAACCTCGTTAAGCCTGTAAAAACCTCGAAAAAGATCATATCAATCCTATTATTATAGTTTAAAACCTCATAAGAGGTCAATTAGACCTCCTAGCCTACAAGCTCAAAACCATGAGGAACCTCAATTGAGTATTTCACTTGCGATCCAAAGTGATACACTAAAGAAGGGCATTTTCTTCAAAATTTAGATAGCAAAGTATAAAACAAACAATAATTATTAGGGAAAAATGCAGTTTACTATCCAATCTTTGGCCCATTTTGCACTTACCTATCCAACCTTTTTTTTTTTACACTTTACTGTCCAACTTTGCATTTTTTGACACGCGACTGTCCGATCTTTGTTTTCCGGCAAGTCTCCACCAAAAAACGTCATTATGCGACCAATGACGTCACTTAGTAAGGGTATTTTCGGTACTTCCAATTAAATCTTAAAAAAAATTACACTTTACGGTCTGATCTTTGAAATAAATTACATCCGAATGCCTTTCATTTAACAATTGCGTTGCTGCTTAATGACGCAATTGTTAAATGAAAGGCATTCGGATGTAATTTATTTCAAAGATCAGACCGTAAAGTGTAATTTTTTTTAAGATTTAATTGGAAGTACCGAAAATACCCTTACTAAGTGACGTCATTGGTCGCATAGTGACGTTTTTTGGTGGAGACTTGCCGGAAAACAAAGATCGGACAGTCGTGTGTCAAAAATTGCAAAGTTGGACAGTAAAGTATAAAAAAAAAAAGGTTGGATAGGTAAGTGCAAAACGGGCCAAAGATTGGATAGTAAACTGCATTTTTCCCTAATTATTAAGCGTCGAAATGTCTTATCTCATTGTATCATTTTTGAGATGAGTAGAATATCCAATCAAGTGTCACGAGATACTTGGAATTATCTCATATACCTCAAGATGCAATGCCTCTTTCACTCAAGTGGACCACACAGTTAAATATGTGACATTCTCCGAGATACCTAAACCTCAGGTTTATTAAACTACGATTATATTTAAAATTCAAAAACGTACACAATGCATAATATTATTATAATAACCAACATTGTAATATTATTCTAATTTCTACATATGCTTTAGCTATTTTCGTGGGAAAAGACAACGAGAAAGTGTTTTTCCCACAAACAAATGCTTCCCACTGTGAATTAAGCAGAGAAAAATAGAAAATTTTGAGATGTCAATTCTATAGTGGTTTAATGTAAAGAGTTCGACACGTGTCGGTTAAATGATGCAAATGAGTGACATTAAGAACATGCTTCCCACTCAAAAAAGAAAAATAAATTTTTGAATATTATGTCAACAAACAAACCGTATTCCACTTGAATTTGTTCTTCTTACGGTCTATTATTAGTTTAAGTTGTAAGAAGTTGCAGCCATTTTTTCCGCAAAAGCAGTTGGGATATTATGCAGTACCCTTGCTTTTCAGCTGCCACTTTCCTATTGGATTATTTGTTTTGTTCTTGATTTTGGCTGTATTAATTAGTTTATAAATAGTTTTTTAATACCATAATATGTTCCCACTTTATAAGAAAAATGTCAGAGAAATAATAGTTATGTATTGTTTTATAAGTCCAAAATCCCTGGTACATGTTAGTAGTGCAATATCGTCTCACACTGAAAACGAATAATGAAGATGACTCGTGGAAATCCATCAACGTACGTTCTTACGATTGGGCTCACAAATTAACATAATTCTCGATTGTCGGCACTTCTGCCCATAATAATTGTACCAGAGCTAATGGTTCTTTAGGAAAAGATACGAAGATGTTCTACAGACGCGCAAATTCCTAATAGGGTTAAAAGAGCAGCAGTCGCTTATTTCGTTCGGGCAACAAAATATCATAAAATATTATAAAAAAATTATGAATAATTAAAATAATGATAATCAATTAATAATCGGACTAGCTTGATCCGCAACACCTAATAAAGCTTACTAGGTAAAACAAGTAAATTACAAGGTAAAAATAGCGTATCGAATTGAGCGAATTCGATGTTGCCGTATCGAATCGGGGTCGTTCGATACTGGGCGAGCTGAAGTGATTTTGTATCGAATCTATGTCCTTCGATCTGGTTGTGTATCAAACTGAGGTCCTTCGATGTGAGTGCGTAAGTAATTGCAGTGTATCAAATTGACTTGATTCGATGTAAGGTTGAGTAGCGAATGCAGGGTCTTCAATAGAGTTCTATATCGAATGTTGAGAGTTCGATCGAGTAACGTGTCAAACACAAAGGATTCGATATTGAGTAGGTTTGAGTGTGTATTCAATGCCCTCTGAGAATGTGAGGAGACGGGGTATTTATAAACCCCTGTCCTGCGGGCCCCATTGGTATTTGGAGAGAGTGCATCGAATTGGGACGATTCGATGCTCACTCAGTATCGAATTTGTATCATTCGATGCTCGTTCAGTATCGAATTCTTACAGTTCGATGTAAAGTTTTAGTGGGTGTTTCTAGTTGGGCCGGCCCAATATTGGTATTGGGCAATTCCTAAAATATCCCATCATATAGTCCCCCCAATTTGGGAGACGGTGTCGATTAGAGAGCGGTTTCCAAACTTATTTAATTGTATTCTTGATTTGTTGGCTTTTATTTTCGATTTTGAAAATCATGCCCCCAATTGGGAGGCGGTCTTGAATAGAGATTGGGTTCCAAGCTTCAAAAACATTTCCGTTTTTTGTTGAAAGTCATGCCCCCGATTGGGAGGCGGTCTCGAACAGAGATCGGGTTCCAAGCTTTGAAGACATTACCGTTTTTGTTGAAAATCATGCCCCCGACTGGGAGGCGGTCGCGAACAGAGATCGGGTTCCAAGCTTCGAAGACATTATCGTTTTTCGTTGAAAATCATGTCTCCAATTGGGAGGCGGTCTCGAAGAGGTGAGTCCCATTATATTGATCCTTAATCTTTTTAATAAATGCTTGGGTTGTCGATCGAATGTGTTGTGTTCGATTTTCCTCCTACGTCGAATGATGGTGGTTCGATGCAGATTTCACTCCTTTTAATCCTAGGTCGAATCGATGTTGTTCGATGCTGAAATGTATATCGAATCGGCGAGATTCGATGCCTGAGTTGATGGTCCTGATGGGTTTTTCCGCCGCCTATATAAAGGCGGGAAGGTCGTGGGGAAGCTCATTTCACTTCCTACAGAACTCACGCTTAGACATAAGTTGCATCAAACTGGTATGGTTCAATATGGGTTGTATCGAATGCAACTCATTCGATGCTGGATGCATCGAACGATGGGCATTCAATCTAATGCCTTAGGAAAAATTATCCTGTTTTAGCATTATATATAGTTTTTGCCTCTATTGTCTTTTAACATTGGTTTTTCTTTCTTCTTTTTCAGGCAATTTGCTTTAAATTTTTGTCGATTCTTCAACTGTAATCAAGGTAAATCATTGTGCTCTTATTTTTCAGGTCGTGTTATTATCGCCTAGTTAATAGTTATTTTAAGCATGTCGCGTAGATGTCGTGAGTGCCGAGAGTGATGTATTCGCTCGTAGTCAGCCTTTTCCCATTTTTTATTCTATTTCAGTTTTTGTCGATCAAGATGGTGAATTCTGAGTCGATTTCTAGGAGTGAGTCGAGTAACGGCTCAAGCTCTGGTTCAACCAACTCTGTGGTGGGCCCTACAGGTACTCCCGCGAGTGCGGATGTACCCCGAGGAGATGACAACGAGTCAATTGATATATATTCTATGGAGTCACCTAATGATAATCATCCAGGTGTTAGAGTTGATCAGTCGTCCTCTCAAGGTGAGGACTATGGTTCAGAATCATTTTCGTCTGAGGACAATCGTTCCTCTAGCGAAGCAGGTGAAGATATCGAGCTCATTAATAGAGAGATTGGTGACTATGTGGAAGTTCCAGGGATGGCATATAATACTTATGTGTCACGGTTGCAACATAGTCGCCCTCAACTGCGTGAGAGATATAATATACCAAATACGTATAAGTTAGTTCTTCCCGGTCCGAACAACCGCATGGATACTCCGCCCCTGCTCATCTCACAGTGTTTGTAAGTCAACTCTCCAATGGGTTACTCTTTCCAATACCAGTTGAAGTGAAATTTATTCTGAGGTCCATTGGACTTGTACCAAGTCAGCTGACGCTGAATTCATTTGGGGTTATCATTGGTTTTATCATTCTGATGAAAGCACTAGGTCAGCCTCAGAGTCCCAACAAGTTCTGGGCTCTTTTTGAGGTCGCTAGGAGAGAGGAAGGTTTTTATCATGTTAAGGCATTGAGGAATCATAAGTTTCTGAGTGGCAGGGCCACTAGCTTTGCAAAAAAACTGGAAGAAACGCTACTTTCACAATGAAGAGAGCTAGGCGAATTTGAAACGTATCATCGCGATTGATTTTATGAAGCGAGAGTCGCGATACCACTTGGTGTTCACCCACCTTCATAGGACTGTACTTTTTCTCCAAACTTAGTTCATGACCACCAATTAGACGTTAAAAAATTGGTGGAAATTGTGTTTTATCCTTAGCGGGGCTGTCCCCAGTTCCGTATAACAGAAGATTTACGCTTGGTATAGTTCTGTGTTTTATTTGAAATTCTGCTTTCGTTTGCCATTATGATGATACTAATAGTGTGATATGTTTGCAGTCGAGTTTATCATGGATCGCCATGCCCATATCAATCGAGCCCTTGCCGCCTAGCAAGAAAGTCCTCAGACCACCGTGGTTCCTCTAATACCTCCCCCCCCCCCCGGAAGAGAAAGAATAAGGGGAAAAGAGCCGCTGCCAAAGTTTCGGCCTCTGCCCATGTTGAGGCTTCTGATGATCCTTTCGAGGATAATTTGGGACGGGCCGAGGAGACCAGCCCTCCTCCTGCTAAGCTTAGCCAAGCGGGAGGTTCTGATGGTGTTGCAGCTACCAAGATGGTAATGATGAGGTTCTTGCTCAAGCCAAGCGGAGATGAGTCCACCCGATTTGTTCTCAAATCGGGGGAGTTATCCCTTCCGCGGAGCAGACGTCTTGTTCGGGTGTTAGGAGCAGCTATGCTCCTGCGGAGGGCCAAGTGTTAGGGCGGAACCTAGCCACGGTCCGCGTGCCCAAGTTGGTGGGTATGAAATTTCCGAGGCGGCGTCCATTGAAGCCCTGAAGGATCTTCTTCCCTATCTCTCAGTACCTCATGCAGTTTATGCCGAAGAAAGGAAAATGGTTGAGTGGAGTGCTCTTCATATATTAATTGTGGTAATTTTTTTGTCTTCCCTGAATGCATTTGTGGACGAATTATTGTATGATCACTAACTCCTTGGTTTGTCGTCTTTTAGGGTGGTGGAGTTGTGGATGCTATGTTTGCGGCTCTGGACCAGGCTCATGAAGGAAGGATGGGCGGACAACCTCAGGTCGGAACCAAATTTTGTGGTAGTGACCTTGACGCTCTGAAGACCGCTCTTGATGAGAAAGAGAAAGTCGGCAAAAGGTGAGGGACTATGCTGCTCGAGCAGCCAGTGATAGAGAAACTGTGAGGCTTGCAAAGCAGACTGTTGATCAGCTTCAATCACAAATCACTAATCTTTCATCTAGCAGGAGTGAGTTGGCGAAACAAGTAAATGAACTCGAGAAAGAGCTTGCAGCTGAGAAAGAGAAGAACAAAGGGGCCGAGGCGACTGGGTACTCTTGCGGTCTCAACGAGGTAAAGTATTTTTACATGGCTATTAGTCTGTATTCTTCTATTTTTCCTTGTTAATCTCATTTTACCTTGTACAGGTTCCTTCCGCACAACAACCGGTGGAAATTGCTGAGGCGTTCCTCCGGAGCGATACCTTTCGAAAGATAAGCGCTCGGAAGGGTGCCCGGGAGTCCCGTAAGGCGCAGGTACTCATGGTGCAACAACTTTATAGCACCAATTATGTTCGTGGGCGCTTCGAGCCTGGTTGGCTCAATCTTTCGCTGGGACCTAACAGAGAGGCCTTGCCACCCATCGTCAACGATCAACCAGCTCATTCTGATGAGTTCGATGTGTTGCTTGAGAGTGACAACCTCATGTTTTGGGGAATTTCTCCACCGCCTCGTATGGCTCATGTTTATCCTTCCTCCGAAGATGAGGTTGACGCCGAAGCGTGAGGGCTTCGATTTTATTTTCATTCCGTAATGAACAATTTCTATTATGCTTTTATTGCGCTGCATCACTCTTTAATGATTTGATCAATTTGAGCAATTGTATGGTTGTTTTTCATGAACATTTTGATGGTTTGTTTGATTGTTGGCTCATATTCATTGCATTTTCTTTCAATCGCTATCGTCGCGTTTTACTTTATTTTGACAACTCAAAAGCCCTTCTCTATTTGTTGAAAGTGATACATTTTGCTCCGAGTTATAGAACTAGTATTTCATTTGAGTGACATAGATGTCAATCCGTTTATTATGATTTCTTGGGGATTGCGGTATCACTTGTCGCTTCGGACAGAGTGTTCGCCCCTTTCATATTTGGGGATTTGTGGTATCACTTACCACTTTGGACAGAGTGTCCGTTCCCTTTTTCATCTCATGGGATTTGCAGGATCACTTGCCACTGTGGACATAGTGTTCGTCCCTTTTTGTATATCGGGAGTTGCAGTATCACTTACCACTTTGGACAGTGTCCGTCCCTTTTTGTATATCGGGAGTTGCGGTATCACTTGCCACTTTGGACAGAGCGTCGATCCCCTTTTTTCATATTTCGGGATTTGCGGTATCACTTGCCACTTTGGAAAGATTGCCCGTCCCTTTTTTCGTATTTCGTAATTTGCGGTATCACTTGCCACTTTGGACAGAGTGTCCGCCCCTTTTTGTTGGAGCGAACCGTCTTGGGTCCTGCCTTGCCATTTTGGACATAATGTTTGTCCTTTTACCATTGAAGTGAACCATCTTAGGTCCTGCATAAAATTGATATTATGCAATTTGAAAAGATAATAATAAGATTGATAAGTCAAAAATGTTTCTCTTGGAAACGAATTCATATAAAGAGAATAGGGCGGAGCTTGGTTTCACAACCTGCTTTCCTATATTCTTCAATGCAGTCATTGGGGCACAAATCTTCAATGTCCATGTTTTAGGTTAGTACATGTGTTTGCCCCTCATACTTGTCAGGGTAGATGGGACGAATAAAAGTTGTTTAAAATGTTCGGGGATATAAAGACCTGCAAAAATTTAGCAACAACACTTTAATCAATGTGCTCCATTTCCGTGGGAACTAGCGATTCCACTTCTTAGCTCCACATGTGGTTGCGACCGAAACGAAGTTACATAGCATTTACAGCCTTCAATGTGGTCTGCAATTACTACACCGGTTCCGACAGAAGTGTGGAATTTCACCATTTGGTGGTAAGTCGATGGCAATGCCCGAAACGCGTTGAGCGTCGGCCTTCCAAGAATACCATTGTATGCGAACGGCATGTCAACAACAGCGTAATTCGCCAGCAGTGTTCTTCTCTGAGGTGTGGTCCCCAATGCAGTAGGGAGCGAAATCATTCTGCGAGGCACTATCGTTGGGCCTCCGAAACCATTAAGCGAAGTTCTAATTGGTTCCAATGTCTTGCCATTAAGCCCCATTTTCACTAAGGTGGAGCTTAATAGCACACTAACTGAGCTTCCATGGTCCATCAAGATTTTTGTCACGCCGAAGTTGGCTATGTTCACCGTTATCACCAACGGGGAGTCCAGATTTGCCATTTGGAGGGCTTGGGCGCTTAGCTTACACAGATCGGCAGTTGAGAAAGTGATTACTTTATGAGGCATCTCTTCGATCCTTAATATATTGGTGAAGCTGACAAACTTTTCTGATTCGACGAGCCTTGAAATCTTCCTCTTACCGTTTGTAGAATTCACTCCCACTAGGCCTCTGGGCCTCCTGATATCATATGTATCATTCCCCTTCTGACGTTGCCGTTTCCAATTTGAGGATATTCCAACACGTGCGGATGGTCAATCATCTTTTGCTTGTCATTTCTGGGTGATGGTGATCTATCCCTCTCGACGCTGTCATTTTACTCTTTCATCTTTTTGACAAACTCCATAAGTTTGCCATCCTTCAATAGTCGTTCAATCTCGTCCTTGAGATCCTTGCAATCCTCGGTTTCATGTCCCTTCTTATTGTGGTACTTGCAGAAGTGGGTTGAATACCTAGTTGCCTTCGAATCCTTAATTTGTCTGGGTTATTTTAGCCAACATTTCCTTTTCGCCGTCCTAAATACTATCATGATATTAGCATTCAGAAGCGTGTATCACTTTGGCGACGTGTCCCGGTACCTGTGGTTCCTGTTTCTCTTGTTGTTGTTATTGTTGCGGTTTTGGTTCTCCCTTGCCTTTTCCTTCTCTTTCGAGGGTGCAATATGGCCAACTTAGTTTCCATCATCTTTTCACGGTGGACCACCCTTTGTGCTATATTATTTATCTCTTCGATAGTGTTGGGGTTTTGCCTGAGTAGGTCTTCACTGGAGACTATATTGGTGGTTGCTCGGAAGAGTATACTCATCACCATCTCTCCACTTGGGTTGTCAATCCTCAGCAACTCTGCATTGAAACGCCTCATGAAATCCTTCCGACTTTCATTGGTTTCCTGCTTCATTGAGTATAGATGGGAATGATCCATAACCAGTCTTGCCTGGCTCGAGAATTGGTCCTCGAACATATTCCTCAGCTTCTTGTAGGTTTTGATCGAGCCCAAAGCGATTCGAGTAAACCAATCCATTGCTACCCCAGCTAGGGTCGTGGCAAATATTCTGGCATGCACGTTCTCCTTGAAATCATACAAGCTTAGCTTGCTGTCCAAATGAAAGAGATGATCGCGGAGATCGAACTTTCCACTATAAATATTCAAATCGGGGATCTTCTCCCTGTATCCCAAGATCTCTGCCTCTATTTCCTCAGAAAATAACTGATCCGCAGAGCACTTTCCGCACGTACCATACGGCCTTCATCCGCTGCTTTCTTCCTTTCAAGTCTTTCCAGCCTTCTCACTAGCCCATCATGTTCCCTTTTGGAGTCGCGACTCCCACCACGTTCTCTCTCATCCTTATCCTCTCATCTTTTTGGTTCATTTTTCCGATTCTCCTCTCTTTCTTTTCTTCTTGCGTCACGGTGCCTTCTTGATTGTACCTCCATGGATTTGGGACTGCCTCTTCGGTCATCCCTGTGCGGTTTTTCTTTGTTTGGCATCTCCATCGAGAATGGTTTGTCCCTTCCATCATCCCGATGAGACTTCTCTCTGTTCACTGCCTCTGAAGCTCTGGACGCAGAACCATGTTCCTTCATGGCCTCTGCTCATCCCACCAGCAGCAGAGTCTGCATCGGTGGAGCAGGGGTCAGGAACTTCACCAGTGCGGACTTTGCCATAGCCCAAATTTCATCTCTCAAATTAGTTGGGATCGAAGGAGTGGTTGTTGTGGCCCCAGTTGCACCGACATCTGCTCCCGGGATCTCCTCTCATTGCGGTCACGGCATCTCTCACCTTGTGGGCATAAGTACCTCAGTGGGCACTGTCGACAGTCCCACAACGTCTGGCACAGTTTGGCTAGCGGTCGTCCGCTCAACCCCTTCATTCGAGCCCTTTATAGCCCTACTTTGAGACTTGGTGGTAACTCTAGAAGTCATGCCTAGTAAACTCGAAAAAATATGGTGTTCCCGCAGACGGCGCCAATATTTTGGTCTTATTTCGTCCGGGCAACAAAACATTGTAAACATTATAAATAGCTTCTGAATAACCAAAATAATGATAATCAATTAATAATCGGCCTAGCTTGGTCCAGAACACCTAATACAAGCTTACTATGTAAAACAAGTAAATTACAAGGTAAAAATATAGTATCAAATTGAGCGAATTCGATGTTGCCATGTCGAATCGGGTCCTTCGATACTGGGCGAGATGAAGTGGTTTTTGTATCGAATTTATGTCCTTTGATCTAGTTGTGTATCGAACTGAGGTCCTTCGATGTAAGTGCATAAGTAATTACAGTGTATCGAATTGACTTGCTTGGATGTAAGCCTGAGTATCGAATGCAGGGTCTTCAATGAAGTTCTGTATCGAATGTTGAGAGTGCGATCGAGTGACGTGTTGAACACAAAGGATTCGATATTGAGTAGGTTTGAGTGTGTATTCAATGCCCTCTGAGAATGTGAGGGGACGGGGTATTTATAACCCCCATCCTGTGGGCCCCATTGGTAGTTAGGGAAAGTGCATCGAATTGGGACGGTTCGATGCTCACTCAGTATTGTACCGTTTGATGCTTGTTCAGTATCGAATTCTCACGGTTCGATGTGCTGTTTCAGTGGGTCTTTCTAGTTGGGCTGGCCAATATTGGTATTAGGCCATTCCTAAAATACCCTCATCATAGTAGTATTAGTAGTATGGTTCGTGATGTTAATATTTGCAAAGAATTGAAAAGATCATTTTATTGTTGTATTTTTTGTTGAATTGATACAATGATATAAAAAGATATATATATATATATATATATATATATATATATATAGGTCAAAAGAGGGACTATTCTAGGAAAGAGCAATCATATAATTGCTCTAGTTTAGCCAAATCAAATCCCCTTAGAGTTGGTAGTCAATCATCTTGATTAATCTATCAAATCCCGAAATATTGTATGTCAAATCCTTGATTATGATAATACTCCCTCTCAAGTTGGATCATGAAGATTCGACATGCCCAACTTGCGAACAAGAAAAAGAAAGTGATCCTTGCCAAGTGCTTTAGTGAAGACGTCGACCAATTGAAGTTTATTTGAAATATGGGTAGGATGGATAAGTCCGGACAGAAATTTCTCACGTGTCACATGACAATCAATCTCGATGTGCTTGGTGCGTTCATGAAACACCGTATTTCGAGTGATTTGTATAGCTGCTTCGTTGTCACAAAACATAGGGATGCGTTGAGGATGTAGAATACTAAGATCATGTAGAAGAGACTTTAGCCAAATGAGTTCACAAGTAGTGGCGGCCATGGCACGATACTGAGCTTCAGCAGACGAACGAGATACAATATGTTGCTTTTTAGTACACCATGAAATGGGTCTAGAGCCAAGTGAGATGAAAAAACCGGTAGTAGAACCACAAGTCATGGAACAACTTGCCCAATCAGAGTCTGAATATGCAGATAGTTGAAGATTAGAATGTGCAGAATAGAGAAGTCCATGTCCAGGGGTACCCTTCAAATAACGAAGAACACGAATGGGGGCATTAAGGTGGGTATCTCGAGGATTCTGCATGAACTAGCTCAACATGTTGTCGCTGAAGGAAATATCGGGGCGAGTGATAGTGAGGTATAAAAGGCGACCCACCAATCATCGATAGCTGCTTGGATCAGCCAACAATATCCCATCTTCATTAGTAAGCTTGAGGTTTTGATCCATAGGAAAATAAATGGGTCAAGGGCCTAATTTTCTTGAGTCCGCCAGAATGTCTAGTGTGTATTTTCTTTGACAAATAAAAATGCCATTTGAGGAGCGAGCAACTTCAAGACCAAGAAAGTATTTCATAACACCCAAATCCTTTATTTTAAACTTGATGTCAAGAAAAAGCTTAAGTTTTTCAATGGCTGAAAAGTCATTTCATGCAACCACAATGTCGTCAACATAAACTAGAACTAAAATAAAAGATGAACCAATAATGCGAGTAAAAAGAGAGTGATCAGGATTAGATTGCGAAAAACCGTCTGATAATAGGACTGAAGATAGCTTGGAGTACCAATTGCGAGAAGCTTGCTTAGGTCCATAAATGGATTTTAACAAGCGACATACTCGTGTCTCCCCCTCTTTTACATACTCGGGTGGAAGATTCATATAAACCTCCTCATTTAGATCACCGTGGAGAAAAGCATTTATTCACATCGAGTTGAAGCATATGCCAATTGCGGGATGCGGCAATGGCTAAAACGCAACGAACAGTAACCAATTTTACCACGGGTTCAAATTTATCGTGGTAGTCAAGTCTCTCAATTTGAGTGTATCCCTTGGCAACTAATCGAGCTTTGTATCGTTCAATGGATCCATCTGCATTTAATTTAGTTTTGAAAACCCATTTGCAACCAATTGCTTTCTTTCATGGAGGTAAAGCACTAAGAACCCCAAGTATGGTTAGTTTCAAGGGCAGTAATCTCATTTTGCATAGCATCACGCCAATGCGAATGCTTTGCGGCCTGAGAAAATCGAGTAGGATCAGAATGTTTTAATAAAGTAAAAAAGAAATGCAAAATGTTTAGAAGAAAATTTAGAGTAAGATATAAAAGAGTAAAGAGAATGGACTGTACCTGAAGCATTGATCGCTGCGGAAGAGTTCGTGACAGCAGGGGTACAGTCAATGGTCGGACAAACATAGTCTTGAAGGTGTTTTGGTCGTTTGTGTGCTCGGCGAGGGCGTGAAGTTTCTGAAGTAACAGGTAGGACTGGGGGGTGTCGACTGATGAGGGTCGATCAAGGATAGGTAAAGAAAGGACGGTATTATATGGGTTTGGTGGTGGTTGTGTGGACATGGGAAAAACATTTTCGACAAAAGTAACATCGCATAATGCGTGAAAAGTCTTTGTTTCTATGTCATAAACATGATTAGCGCTATGATTGGGTGGGTACCCTAAAAAAATGCAAGGGCGAGCACGATGTTTGAATTTATCGCGATGGGTAGAAAGTGTTTGGACATAGCATAGACAACCAAAGACTCGTAAGTGGTCGTATCTAGGTGGGATGTCGTACAATCGTTGAAATGGAGATATATTACCTAAAGATGGTGAAGGTGTACGATTGATTAAATATGCGACAGTAAGAGCACATTCACACCAAAAAGAAAATGGGAGGTTAGCTTGAAAACGTAAACATCATGCCATGTTTAATATGTGGCGATGTTTTTTTTCGGCAACGTTATTTTGTTAAGGGGTTTCTACACATGTGCGTTCGTGGAGGATGCCGCGTTCAAAAAAAAATTGTTGGGTATTTTTAGCAAGAAATTTTTGGCCATTATCCATGCGAATATGGCGAATTTTGGTATTAAATTGAGTATTGACCATATTAGAAAATGTGCGAAGGCAGGTGAGAGTTTCACCTTTAAAACACATAAGATATAACCACACTGCCCTCGTGTATTCATCAATAATAGTTAAAAAATAGTGTGCATCACATGTTGAGGGTGTGGAGTAGCCTCCCCCAAATATCACAAAAAATACGTTTAAAGGCAAAAGTACTTTTAATTAAAATATTCTTAAAAGGTAATCGAGTGTGTTTTCCACGAGCACATGTAGTATAATGATTAAAATTAGGATAATGGGGAATGGAATGAGGAATATTGTTTTGGGAGGGATGTCCTAATCGTTGATGCCAAATTTTAGGGGAAATGGAGAGAGAGGATTGGAGGACGGTGGCGGAAATATGGGTGAAGTAATATAAGTCGTCACGTTCTCTACCCGCTCCAATCAGCTTCTTCATGGTTATGTCCTGAAATATACAAAAGTTAGGAAAAGAAAAGATAACAAAATAACTTAACGACTTTGTAAGTTGACTAATAGATAACAAATTAAATTTAAAATCAGGAACATTTAAAACATTAGTAAGATGCATATCATGCGAAAGAGAAATATTACCGGTACTTAAAACGGGGGTTTGAGTGCCATTCGGAAGCGTGATAAAAGAGGCAAATTAATTTTATTTGAAAAATTAGATTTATAATTGGGGTGGGATCCTGTGATATGGTGCGTAGCACCACTGTCTATAATCCAATTAGAGTATCATTTGCAGAACCTTGAAATTGAAGAGGATGTGGTTTTAATAATTCAAGGAGGCAAGAGTATTGCTTAGATGTCAGTCGTGAGACAACGTCGATGACGTTCGCGGTGGTCTGGCCGGAGGTTGATGGCACAGCGGCAAAACAATCCTGAGCTTCCTGCAACGCGACAGCGGTGGTGTTGCGTTTGTTTTTCAACGGCCACCATTCTGGATACCCGACGAGTTCGAAGTATTTGCTTCGTATATGACCCACCTTTCTTACAGTGGGTGCAGCTGACGGTCGATAATGGCGGATCTCGGTGATTTCGGGTTGGGTTCGGCGGTGTAGATTTCCGAGCTAAGAAGGTTGTAGAGAGATTGACCAATCTTTGGCTTTCTTCTTGATGGATAATTGTGTAGCATCTACCGATTGATGGTAACAGTTCAGTCGCTAGGATTTGGGATCAGAGTTGTTGGAAACTTTCGTTCAAACCCATTAGAAATTGGTACACATGGTCGGATTCCTCTATTTCAGCGATCAATTTTACAGCGCCGCATGTACATTTTTTATGGGTTTGAAGTGTAGAAATCTCATCCCATATCTCCTTCAATTTTCTGTAATACACCATTACCGATTGTTGATCTTGGTGGAGATTTGCTAGATCTTGCTTCAACTTGAGAATTTTTGTGCGATTGCTTTGTTAAAATCGGGTCTCCAATTCTAACCAAAGATCATTTGGCATTTCACAGAAAATGAGACTTCTCGAAAGTGAACGTTCAATGCAACGAAGAAGCCACGTCATTATCATGTCGCAGCATCGATCTCGTGATTCCCCAGTACCATCTGTTGGATGCTCAATGGTATCATCGACGAAACCCAGTTTATTTTCGCATTCAAGGCTCGAGTGATTGCTCAATGCCAAGTTGGGTAGTTATCTCCGACAAGTTGTGTATACACAAGATATTGATTTGGTTGATCTGACGTGTGTATGTAATGTGGAGATGGGGGGTCATTGGTAGGTTGTGTTTGTGGCATGGTTGCCGATGTTGAAGATTCGGTTGTTGGTAATGGTTGATCAGGCATGGCCGTGAGTTTATGGACGTGCTCTTGATACCATGTTAATATTTGAAAAGAATTGAAAATATTATTTTAATGTTGTATTTCTTGTTGAATTGATACAATGATATACAAAGATATATATATATAGGACACAAGAGGGACTATTCTAGGAAAGAGCAATCATATCATTGCTCTAGTTTAGCCAAATCAAATCCCCTTAGAGTTGGTAGTCAATCATCTTGATTAATCTATCAAATCCCATAATATTGTATGTCAAATCCTTGATTATGATAATACCTGACGTGCACTCCTGAAAAATTCCCCTTCAACGAAAGAGTCGATAAGATGCAGAAGGCTTGAAACTGTATCGATGAGTTTGAAAATCACATTAAGAAAATACGATACGGACACAGATACGGTCAAGATACGTGTTGGATACGCCTTGTAGCATATCCTAATAAAAAAATTGAAAAAATAAACCAAGACCTACTTTTACATATCTTAGTTTTCAAAAACTAAGTGATGAAGAGAACACCATCTTAACTGAACCTTTCTCTGAGGAAAAAGTACGAGCAGCAGTGTGGAGTTGTGAAGGCGGAACAAGTCCATGCCCATGCAGGTTTTCCTTTAATTTTATTACAAAGTAGTGGGCACTCTTGAAGGATGATATTTATCGCTTCATCTCTGATTTTCACAGGAATATGGAAAACTTGTTCGTGGCTTGAATCCCTCATTCATCATGTTAATCCTGATGAACGACAACCATCAAAGTCTTAAAGAATTTCGACCAATCTCTCTCATTGGTTGCACATACAAGATCCTCACGAAGGCCCTTGCAATTAGACTAAGGAAGAAAAAATTAAGTCTAATTCTTAAGGTTGACTTTGAAAAATTGTATGATTCTGTTGTTGGGATTTCCTAAATAATATTATGATTGTCATGGGATTTACTGAGACTTGGAGGCTTGGGGTAAATGAGTGTCTACAATCTTTTTCAATTTCAATTCTTGTCAATGGAACACGGACGAATTCAATACTTCTCGAGGTGGGGGATCCGTTATCCACCTTATTATTTCTTATTGTCATGTAGGGATTGAGTGGGATGATATAAAAGGCAAGAGAAGAGAACCTTTTGGAAGGGCTTAAAATTGGCAGAAACAATCTTGAAGTCTCACATGTTCAATTCGCAGACGATACAATTATATTCTGTGAAAGCAAGCCACACAATGTATGGGCAATGAAGTGTATCTTAATAAATTTTGAGCTTGTTTTCGGTTTGAAAATTAACTTCATTAAGAGCAATCTCATCGGAGTTAACATGCCATCTAATGATTTAATATTGTTTGCTAACAAGCTTAATTGTCGTGTTGATCATGTTCTATTCTAATATCTTGGTGTCAAAACGGGTGCTAATTTTAGGAAATCAGATATGTGGCATCAAGTTGCTGATCTGACGAAGTCCTCATTGTCATGCTAGAAAAATCATATTTCTGTTGGTGGTCGGTTAATTTTGCTCAACTTTATACTTTCCAGTCTTCCAGTTTTTTACTTTTCTTGCTTTAAAACTCAGAAAAATGTTATTAGCAACCTCTGTGCTATCCGAAGACGGTTCTTGTGGGATGTGGATGAATCAGGAAAAATAATATCGTGGATTAGTTGGGACTCTTTGTGTAAACCAAAAGAGGAACGTGGCTTAGGTATAAAAAATTTAGGATGGTTTAATTGTGCTTTCTTGCAAAATGGAGGTGGAAACTTATTGTTCACTTTGGGAACAGTTGATGAAGTCAAAATACGGTGACAATGATATATATTATTCCATACTAGACATATATATTGTGAATAATTACCATTAGATTCTACTTAAAAAAAATAAAAAATGATATCAATAGTTATTGAATAAAATGATGATGATGATGATATAATAATGCTAGAGATAGGATTGAGCTTCTTTTTTTTTTTTTTAATTCAATAAGCATTTATTAAAATGATTCTAACTACACCAACAAGATTAATAATGAGAAAAGACAAGATACTATATATTAAGTCACCTGAAAAAGCTTTTGACATGTCCGTAACATCATTAGTTATTTTCTTTAGGGTAATAATTACTTACAAAACATCATTAACGCAATGTGGTTTGACCATATGGCGGAAAAACGTCAAAGTTCGTGGCTTTTAATTATTATTATAAATTGACTTTTTACACTTTATTTCACTGGAGGTGTTGAACTATGATCGATTGTACAAAAGTTAGGTTGAATTACATTGCAGTTAATCATATTCCCTCCAATAATAGTTAAAAAATGGGAAATTATGGTGGATTGTTTTATGGCATTATGTCTGTTTAATATCGTGGAATTTCCGCACTATTAGACATTTGTGACACGCGTTATGGTTCATGTTCAATAGAAATGCAAGAGTAGATTTTTTATGCAATTATTCTGATGCATGCAGGAGAAACAATAATAGACATTGAAAATCGTTGAATATGTGTATATATATATAAATATTTAGTAGTCAAAGCTTTTTTATATCGCATAAGTTTATAAAACTTTGCACTATATTTACTGTTGGATGTAATGATGTCCTAATTAAGATCCAAAAATAAATAAATCATGGCACTTAAAAATCTGCGAGAGGAACTCAAGCACTTCAAGTCATGTAAGAAGCGTATTGAAGATTACATACAAATAAATTTATGCATATTTCTAATAGCTTAATTTTTAAATGAGATGACAAATTTAATATGGTATCAGAGCTCAGGATCAAAGAGCATGGGCGGATCTACATTTAGGCTGGGGTTATATGTATATAAAGTATTTGGGGTCCTAGTATAATATTTATAAGTATAGTTCTGTAAAACCAATTATAAACAAGAATTAAAAAGAACGGCTGCCGCCTGCTTCCAAGGAATTGTGAAATTACAACTACTCATGCATTACTGTCTAATTTACATATAACCTCATATATGATACTTTTTTAACGAAAAAATCTTTTTGATCTTAAAACAATAGCAAAAACATATGTACCACTTAATTATTCCAAATGTAATGAAATCTCAGAGATTTATGCTTAATTGTTTTATTTGATGCATAAAGAACTTTTGTTGTTTAAATTTAAAAATATGCATATTTATTTATCCCCTTTAAAAAA
Source organism: Linaria vulgaris (assembly GCA_948329865.1). Classification (NCBI taxonomy): domain Eukaryota; kingdom Viridiplantae; phylum Streptophyta; class Magnoliopsida; order Lamiales; family Plantaginaceae; genus Linaria; species Linaria vulgaris. Next base: position 2,822,762 of record OX415249.1, on the reverse strand, counting down.
CATTAGTTTCTTGATTTATAAAAACATAAGTGTTTGTATAAAATAATTGATGAAGTATTTCAAACAAATATAAAAGAGTCATAGCATAAATTTAAGTCTTTTATTTTAGTAAATATATGTTGATAAGAGTGGTAATGAAAAAAATATGTCTTGTCGATATAGTCATGATAAAACATCTATACTACTATATAAAGAAAGCCATGTTAAGAACAAACTTTTGATTTTTTTTTACCCTTTTAAACACTATGAAAGCTTATTATTAGTCGGGATATAACTGTAATTTACTTTACCTTAATTATTATTAAATCTTTTTTATTAAAGGAAACAATTATTAAATAACCTCTTACATAAAAAAAGTAGATTATGATATGTGGATTTTCTATCCATATTTAAATTAAAATCATTACCATATTTACTTAAAATTAAAAGAAGTAATTAATTGCGCGGAGACCGCGCGCCAATGTTTATAGTATTATTTAAAAGTTTCGAACTAAGAAATAGGAACTAAAGGCCAAAACAAAACACAACTTTTTGTGAGCATTCATTTTTTTCAAAGGCTCTAAAAAAAATATCTCTTAAGATATTGTTTCATTTTCTCTCCTCTTAATTCTTTTTCAGAATCTTGGCTCACTGCTTTTTCCAAAAAAAAAAAGAATTATTTAGCCCCCCCCCCCCCCCCCCCCCTCCCCCCCAATGTTCGAATCCTGGATATGCCACTGTCAAAGAGGTTTTGTGTTTGAATCCCACTATCACCCAATTATAAAAAGGTGTCACGAATCAGTTTTGTACCAAATAATTATCTGCTTACAGGTGAATTATACGTAGTTTCCAAAGGAAACCAAATACTCAATTTGTGAACTAAATTTGAGACAAATACATAAATATACTTTGGTGTGTTTGCAAACTCTAGTGGAAAAGTAGAAGTTCATAAGCCAAAAGCGCATCCACACCAACTTTAAGATTGTGGGTTTTTTTAACTTAAAAAAAGTGGTGTAACCGAAAAAACTAGATTTGCAAACACCCTAAAATCACTTATTCAAATAAAAAAAAAGCTGATTCTAGCTTTTTTAAGAGTTTGCAAACACCACCTTAGTATGAGAAAACATGTTTGCTCTTCTCCTATTGTGAAAATGTTAATAAATAACTGGACCCGATTACATATGGGCTTCTAATGAAACAAATTTGAGTTGGGCCTACTGTGAAGTTTAAACTTGTTAATAGTCCAACTTTTGTTCATCATATGGATTGCATGTGAATAGCTCAATTCTTACTTTACCGGGCTTCATATTATTGTTTACTATTTATGTTACATTGCTCGTAAACTGTATTTTGTTTATGTTTTATGAATGTTTTTTTCACACCTTAACTATAGAAAGAGGTTCAATTTGGATATGTGTCAACAAACAATTCTCGGTTTATAGTATTAGTTTCTATTGAACCAGAATTTTAATTTGTATAATAACCAAAAGAAAAAGAAACAAAATTAACTTCCACTAGAAACACGCCATGCATGAAGAGTCAAAACTTGACCAACACTTACCACGCAAATTGACAAATTCACCGTTCTCAAATCATGAACATATAATGCTCGACATTCATCACATACGAATTGCCAATTTTTTACCTACATAAACAACCAATTTTACTTCATATATTTCACAAGTTCAATTCGTTGATAGCTAATTACAATGGCGGCAGAAAAGATTAAATTAAAGGTGGAGTCGTTAATGGACACGGATTTCTTCGTGGAGTTTAAGGAAACAGATAAGGTTGAGGCTTTGGCTAAGGTTGTTAAAAGAGTTTGGGGTGATGAAGACCCTTTCGTTCTGAGTTATGGTTCGACTAAATTGGAGACACATAAAACTTTCTCCACGTACGGTATTAAAGATGGATCTGTCATCAAAGTCAGATATTATACGGATTAATTAATATTTAATTATATAGCCTAACTATGTTAGTTAGTTATTAGAGATGTGGGTTTTATTTTTATAATTATTGTGAAAGTTATTACTATAAACATGTCTTGTGACTCTTGTTAACGTCGCAACATATATCAGGAGGATTGCAAATTATAATAGGAAGTTCAAATAGTATAGCTAAGCTGTGGTTACGTTTTACTTGACATTAATGAAATAACGGTGAATTTATGGAATAGGCCGGTTACTAGCTATATATATATATAACACCATACACATATATGATTAATCTGTGTGTTGTAACAATAGTATATATAATACAGATGAATTTATGGAATAGGCCAGGTTACTAGCTATATATATAACACCATACACATATACGATTAATCTGTGTGTTGTAACAATAGTATAATACAAGATGAAAGGCGTTAGATCTATTAACCTGTCCTTGACCTCGTCTTTGCGTCGCCACAACCTTTCATCAGTGTGATCGAATTTCTCCATGAACTATTTAAATTATTTCTTAAATTGGCCCATCGCCAAAGTATTAAGCGTTAATATATATATATATATATATATATATATAAGAGAATTCATCTCAAAAACTGAAATGATTTCAGTAAACAGTCTAGCTTAGACTTTAATATACATGTTTCTTATTCTCAAGTAATTTGGTGATTAAGATGATGTTGAAGGAAACATGCAGCAATTTGATGAAATTATGGTTAACTTGAAGTCGCAAACATGCATGCAGCAATCTGTTGAAATAATTATGGAACTGAAACGAATCTTCATATATACGCTTGGGGGGTGTTTGGTTCGGAAGATGGCTTAGTAGCTAGAGATAGCCCGAATCTCTTATCTCTGCAGATTGGTGCTCTATCACTTTCACAGTAAATCGTTTGGTTTGTACGATGCGCACTAAAGACAATGGTCCTAATACTCTAATATCATGTTTGATTTGAAATCTAGACCGACACATACGTTTTTTAAAAGACTAAAATACCCCTTGCTTCGTTTCATTTCCAAAGCGACAAGATCGGTCAAAACTCACCATTTCACTCTCAATTTCCATATTTGCTCTAACAATTCACACCCAAAATACTAGGGTTTCTTAAAATCTAACGTGTGGTCCAAGTCTAATCATTTTCAAAAGGAAATCACGGTAAGACCCTAGAATCTTTGTCAATCGTTGTAATAAATCTTATTTTTTACAAAAATTTTGGTCAAAATTGAAAACCCAAAATCCAAAATTCGGTTTTTTTCTTTGAAATTTTCTAACATGATCTCTTTTTGTCATCTCGTATGTACAACGCGATGCTTGTGGATCGGCGTGGCGTTCATGGAATTCCCAGCAGTTCCAATTAAGGTAAACTCATTTTAGGGTTTAATTACACTGTTTTTTTGTATGAGTTTGCTAAAAAATGAAACCACGTGCCTTGTGTTATGCTATAGAGTGGTGTTATTCGAATTTTTCTGACATGTTATTGACTGTATATGAACTGATTAGTTGAATTTTAGGCATTTCCTGTAATTTCATGACAAAAATTTCATGTTTACTGATATTATTGGCTAAAATTGTGCTAGATGATGTTATAATTGTATTTGATGACATGTATATATAGACTGATTAGTTGAATTACCTGCCTTCAATGCCATTACATGTCTAAAATATTATGTTTCTTTGTGGTTGAGCTCTGTGTTATGCTTCTTTGTATTATTATTGTGTTGATGAGTGGTTGTTGAATCTATTCAGTTTCTTTAGTAAAAACTCAGGGATTGAATGTGATAACATTACCAAAATCTCATGTTTCTCAATATGCTTCATTGGTTATTGTTGGGGGGTCACATTATATAGACAATTGTCAGGCTTAACTCTATATAAGTTTGATCCTTCAGCCACTCCCATATCTACTATAGATGGCCCTTGTTGTGCATTGCACTTGTGGAGCTGGTCCAATGAAGTAACTTCTTGGAACAATGCGCCCGGGATGTCATTAATACTTGTGTTCAAGGAACCGTAGGCACAAATTCCATTTTGTGTTGTCTGATCAACTAGATACCTTACCCACACCTGGGAGCCATGGATACCAACACCCCTCCCCCCACCCCCCGCCGGTGCCCGCAGCCAACATCAGAGCCATACATGTCTCGCGGAAGCCCTACCTTCAGTGACTCAACCCACAACCAACATGATCAACAATCCAGTCAATTTGTTAACCATAGTGGCCCAATATCAACCACTTCTACAGCTGATTGTGTCAAAGGGGAAAATGTGACTAGGAAGTATTATGAGCTGATGTGGAGGGAAAACAAGGCAATTGCCTGGATTGCTGTGTTGTGTTGTTTTCTAGGATGGGTGATGTTTTTTATTATGTTGTTGCTTGTTGTCTTTTTTATGTCAATTATTGGGGGGAAAATGTAGTTTAGCCAGTTTGGGGACTACTAGATGATGATCAAGTAGCTTTTCTCTTTATTTTATGTTATTTGGTTGGTTTGTAAGTCTGTTGCTATTGTGTTGTATTTTGTTTCCCAGGCTGTGGTGAATGCAATAAAATTACGAAGTTCTAGTTTTACCAAGTTTATTATCTTTATTGATTATTCTAATATATGTCATAAATTGTGTTTATATTACCCCTACCATCTCTCTCAACTATTAGTTTAATCCTCTTATATATCATACTCTAATCCTTTGTCTGTTGTAGGATGGTGGGCACGCGAGCTAAGTGTCATGCATATACGTTCAATGATGATTTCTTCGGCCGAAGGGGAGAGAACCTTATCATCTGCATCCTCAAGGACCAAGGTAAACAGAGATACCTTACCAAGTTGGATGAACTGGTGAAGGCACTGAATGTGTTGTAGGTCTTCCTGTCAAGGTTCCTCTAGACTGATGTGTCCACTGACCGACTCCGCAAAAAGATTGCTCTTCTGAGGCACAAGTTCCTCATTTTTTGGAGTTCACCATGATCACTACAAAAAAAATCATCTATTATGACAATTTGTGGTGACGAATTCTTTTTTTGTCACAATAGATTCGGCTATAGTGACGAAATCATATTTCGCCACATAAGGGTTAACTGATATGACGAAATAAATTTCATAACGAGAGCTTATCCTATCGTGACAAAGTAAGCACTTTCGTCACAATAAAAAAGCGCGGAAAACTATCGGATTGGCGCGGTTGGTCTTGTGACAAACGTCTCCACTGTAGTGACAAAATAAATCATCATAATATATAATTTCGTATGACGAAACTTGTTTTCATCACTATAAGCATATTATATATATATATATATATTTAGGATTAATGTTAGACACGGTAGTTATTTAAATTTTACAATTAATTTCATACGTAATTTGTATAGCCAAATCTTTACTCTGATGTCCAAAACGCTAATGTAGTCCTTCATAGTGTTAATTGCTTGCATGTGTCCTAATAACTAATAGTAATTTACGTTTACGTACTATTTTCATCCCTTAATAAGCGACGTTCATTAAAAGTATTTTGTACCAACTCTTAACAAAAGAGGTCAAATACATGACAAGTAAATAAGTATAAAGTTGAATTAGTAATTTTTATTTTGAAAAAAAAAAGATATTTCTAGCTTTTATTTTTATATACAAGTTACATAAATTAGTCTAATACACGACAGTAATAGTATCATGTGCACACAAATTTATTGAAAATCTTTGATTTAGATATGTGAAATCTCATAAAATTTAAATTGATTTCCACAAATGAAAAAATAACATAACTACCTAATATTAATCATGAGGATACACATGAACAAAGGAAATTCTGATCGAAATACATGTATAGTAAATAGTATAGAAATACATATTTAGTTTAATTCTAGTAATTTCTAACTTTTAGACACTTAACATATGACACCAAGTTACTTTTACTTTTTAGTCTTTGTAATAATCCCCAACGATTGGGGATTTGGGACAACTAATGAATTGTTTATCCTTACAAATAATTTACCAACTAATAAATAAATCTACCAAATTTACAAAGTTTAATGAGCCCACTTCACAAAATCAGCCCACTTTAATGAGCCCACTTCACAAAAATAGTCCAAAATCCCCAATTATCTTGCCCTAGCCTCTTCCTTCTCGCCACCTGATTCAGAGAAAGATGCACTCGTCACGATTTCGCCGACGAAGACGAGGATGAGGAGTATGGCGGCAGAGGAGGTGGAGGAGCACGGGGAGGGGGAGGGGGAGGGAAAGGGAAAGGTGCGAAGCGGCATAGGAGGATTGCGGCTAATTTCTTCGATAAGGGGATAGTGCTGAGAATGAAGAAGAAGAGGAAGGCGAAGACGGTTAGTGCTCTCGTTTAGTTTTTACTTGTCGTAATTTGATGGTTTTGTTATCAGTTAGAAATGGAAAAGCAAAAACAAGAGGAGAATTGAGCTTTGGGGGTGTTACGATTTTCCGGTGTTGGTCTAGATTACTGGTTTTTGGGCTCAGTAAAATGGTTAAGAGAGCCTTTCGCCACGCATTTGACGCTCAAATACACGTTGAGGATGGGTTCGAATGCGATGTTGCAGTCGGCGTTTAAGGATCCCGAGACGGGGAAGGTTAGCTACCATGGGAGGATGTTGTCGGGCATGCTCGAAGCTCTTGTGATCGTCACTCCTTTTGAGGTTGGTATTCGTAAAATTGGATTGTTGTTTTTATACGGAAATTGTGAGTTGTAAGGTGGAAGCTACATGTGTTTGTGTGTAATTCGTTTTAATCTGAATTGTGGTGCATTTGATTGTGTTATACTGTGATTTATAATGACCTTTAATTGATAGCAGTAGTTATGTTTGATGAAGATTGCTCGAATGGATGTTAACACCGATTTACTGAATTTAGTAAAATGCAAGGTTTTGTTTGTCTTTTGGAGCATTGCTTAATCTTTCTGTATGATTGTGCACTCTTTGGATTCGTTTAACCTTCGAATATAATGTATGTCTTTGTATCAAGTTGTAAGTAGCTGCATTTGATACTTTCGAATGTTTATGGTTACCGATTTTTGAAATTACCTCTGTTTATCTATGTCCATTCCCTGTTTTCTTTAGTTTAGGTACTCATTTTTATGCACAATGCTAAGCTGCTTATGTTTAGTTCTTGCTCTAGTTATTGTTTGAGCATTCTTGTTACTGCTTACTTATAGTTCTTACTGCCATTTACGACACAATCCAGACTTATATTAATAAGAGTAATTAGTAGTTTTGGACTGGTATGAATGCCTTTTTGTTGAATGTTATGTTTGAATGTGTTGGCATGGTATGAATGCCTTTTTGTTGGTGCACTTTAGAAATTTTATTTGTAACTGAAGTAGATGGTATTATTCTTTTCACTTCTCAATAGCTCTTAGTTTATAATAAAGAGTGGTGGAGGTTAATAATAAGTTAATAACATCTTTAATCTGTATGCATTTTTAAAGCTTTATAATATGTGTCTCGAACATAGGTGTGAGATCTGTAAGTTTGATGTATAACATCCATAAGTTTTAATTGCGAGGTTCTGTCTTTAAGATAACATCCACAAGTTTTTGAAGTAGAAAAAGTTCCAGTTTCATTTGATGTTGCATGAGATTTTTGTGTATCTTATAAACTAGATTTCAAATTTTCTTTGAAGGATAGAGAGCTTCTTTGATATTTGTAGATCTATGTTGCTTCTCTCAAGTGTTTTAACTAAAAGCTTCAATATTTTTCATTCAAAGTAGTTGTAATTTTAAGTTATTGAATATATTGCAATACTAATCCATCATTTTTTATAAGTAAATATTATTTGCAAGTATTGAATACTAGATTGGCTTACTTTATTATTTTTTCGATGGTACATCAGGTGTGAGAAGATGGGAAAGAAGGCAATTGAAGAAGGGCTTGGAGAAATATTTTTTATGTTGATGGTGTAGTACTTGTGGATGTGAAATGCTTTTGACATGTTATTTTTCTTGTACTTTCCTTGTACTAAATCAACTGTTGGTTAAATGTGTTTTCTACATTATATTACATGTAAGTAATGTGGATGATTGTCAATTCAATGAATTTTTTTTTCATGCAATTGAGTGATTTTAGTAAGTACTTATGTGTATTATGATTAATTCTAAGACTTTCAGATTTTCCTATAAAAAAGTTATAAAAACGAAATAAATTAGAAAAAAGTGGAAGCCAAAATTTGGCAAATAAAAAATAGCTATTGTGACAAATGTTTTGTCAGTATAAGCATTGGAAATATCATCACGGTAGGTTTATTGCTGTTATGACGAATAAAATTGTCAGCATAGACTCCAATTGTTGTGACGAATTCAGGGTATTGTGACAAAAAACTAAATGTAAAGTGACGAAAATATCGTCACAACAGAGTAATCTATCATGATGAAAGTCATTTTCGTCACAAGCTATTATGACAATTGCTAATTTTCGTCATTACAACCCTATTGTGACGGGCCTGAAGCGACGAACCTTGGGGTGCAATTTTTCGTCATGATAGCTGATTTGTGACGATTTTCCAGCTTATTATGACAAAAATCATTCGTCATATTAAGTGATTTTTTTTGTAGTGGATTCCTGGTGTTGGCTTCCTATATCGTGAGAACAAGATCTAGATAGAGCCAAATTACAGGAGGCACCACCACAAGGTAAATGACAGCTATAGATTATTCAATAAAATTTGAGTAGTGCTACTAATCTATAAATAAATGATGATATCTAACTTATTTTGAAATTTTATTTTGCTTCAGGAGACTTTTGTGGAGAGGTACTTCAGGCTGGAGGAGGAGGAACACTGGGACTTGTATGTTGATGTCTTCCGGACTCTCCACATTGCCAGATTCTCTGAGGAGCAGATTGGAACAACCAGCAATCCCCTGGTGCTTGATGATGACTCTGGTGATGATGAGAAGCCAGATATAAGTGGATCTATTAGTTGTTTCAGTGCACTTATGGGTGGAGGTTCAGTGACTTATGAGAGTGGTTCAGCATACCTGTCCTGAGAAAACTCTATCTTATTTTAAGTGATTATAATGGGGTAATATTTAGAACAATTATGGATAAGAGGTTGGGTGGAGAGTACAATTATCTATTGCTATGTTCTGTTTCTTGGCAACATGATCCTCCATGGTATTGATCATGGGTTTAGGTTGGGTGGAAAGTACAATTATCTATGTCTATGTTCTTTTTTTTTTCCTACATGATCCTCCATGGTATTGATCATGGAGCAACTCTGAAGGCATGTCTATATGGTAATATTAAGTCTTTATTTTTATGGTTTCCCATTTGTGTGTTATTTTTGATTTTGCTGATAATTTGGCAGTAGTGCATTTGGCTTCTTTTGAATGTTGTCTCCTTTTGCCTGAGTGATTCCTTTTGAAAGAAGTGTTGGCCAATTATTTGCATTTGCTTTTCATTCACATGTGACCAACTTTATTCATTGGAACTATGGGTTCTACACACATTACATCATCATATTTTCCAATGATTTTATGATTAGTAATGAAAAGATTCCCCAACCTATTATAAATTGTACTCCACACTTGACACACATTCCATTCAAGAATAAAAACTCTCAGCACTAGTCACTTTTGTCATACCAGAGCTTTTTCTTGAATACTTGAAAAAATTGTATTTTAAATGGGTAAGGCTAACTACACTCAAGCTAGTTGCTTCTACTCGCGACGTTGGCTAGAAGAATATGATGAGGAGCTAATACTCGACTTGCAACAGTTTGCGAAGTCTTTCTTCGGCTGCGTCCCCCTTTCCAACATAAAGTTCATGGACACCGTACTCGTTAATGGACGTGATCGCATCAGTCACTTGTTTGAACAAGATTTTAACCTCGATGAAATCATGGACCGTATTATGTTGGAGGAGCGGTTTCATTGTTTCTCAATGATATTATGCACGGGAACGTGGTATGGGACAAGTCCAAGAACACAATCTCATGTGATCCGTCGACATGGGACTACTTTGTTGCGATACATTTTTTACTAAATTATATTCATATTATTTGAAATATTTGTATGATATGACTATGGTTAAGTACTTATTTTTATTTGTTAACCTACGATGTTTAGTGGAACAAGCTCGCCGAAACGTACAAAGAGAATGGAGAGTTTGCATGGGAAGAGTTGCAATCTATTTTTGGTAAGGTTACGGAGGTCGCGATGGTGTTGGATGACAAACCGATTCGAAGCAATGGAGACATTGTTCGTGCAACACGTTCGTTCCTTCTTTATCTTTCGAAAAATTGCACGTTTTTTGTTTTGGATACTTTTTTGATTGTTGAGCCTCAAGATATACCAATATAAAACTTAATAGAATTTTAAATTTCACCTTTCTTTGTAGGAAAGCCTAAACAAACAGATAAAGAAGAGGTGAAGATAAGAAAGGCGTCGTGTGATGAAGGCTCTGACATCTACGGGAAGAAGACTGTTTATGTGAATATTCCTAGCGATTCGGAGATCGTAGGAATGAATCACGATGGTGAAGAGCATAGCTCACACGCGCCTTATAAAGTGCAGGGGCTAATTATGTTGCATTGTTTTATCCTATTTCAATGTCTAAGTCTTTAATATTCTGCATGTACTTCTATTTCCCTAAGCTACAGGAGTGAATAACTTGTGTTGCTATGCTTACTTCTACATTACAACTATGAATGGTTTGGTTTTAAAACGGTTTCTACTTCAATAATTGCAAAGCTCTTAAACAAAATATATGTAAACAGTTTAGAGCTAAACAACATTGGATAGCTTTGTCAACAACAATATAATATTGAATAATGCATATAAAATAAACAAAACTTTGAGGATAATCTAAACCATATTATTTTCAATTGAACTCCACATAAACATGACAAAATATATGACAAAACATCACTGTTTAGGCTGCTCAGACAAAAAAAATGGGATCAGGCCTAATGACTAGACCCCACTGCACTCCCAACGGAAATGCATAACACAGGCAACCTATACCATCAATAGGGTCATGAATGTGGATCTAACAATGGTCTCTCCTAGGTTAGACCACATAGACAAAAGATGCACTAAAGTGCAGTTGCCAAACAGGCCAAAAGGGTATGCTGTTCACAATTCACTAGACAACCAACACACCAAATAAGTTAGAATTGTTCAAAAATCTTCACAAATTATGGAACCAGCAATGTTTGGGAATCAGATCACTTGGCAGGCTTTTGCTTGAGGAGGAACTTGAGGTACTTGGGCTTGGAGCTCTCAGGCATGTTGAAGAATAGGTCAACATCTTCCTTGTTATGAGAAAGCTTGTGTGCAAGGACCATCATCTGGTCCTCATGTTTCTCCAGTTCATCAAAGATGCCCTTGCGCTGAAGGGTCGCTGGATCTTCTAGAATGGTCTGAGACTGAGAGAAGAGTGTCACCATCCTCTCAATGCTTTGCTCAGTCTTATGCATGAACTCCTCTATGTAAGGGGGCACTTCATTGGCCTTCTTCTCAGCCTTCTCCAATGTAAGTCTCCTCTTCTCGGCACGAGCCTTCTTGATATTCTTCATTATGGCCTTAACACTAAGCCTCTCATCGTGGTGGGATGGATGATTGTAGTCAGTGCCACTGGATCCCACGTCAAGATCACTTGGCATATCTTCTCCCCTGACACTGCTTGGGGAAGGAGTCTGGGTCTTCATACGTCGTCCTCGGCTCAGACCAGCACCATCAGTAACCCCACCATTGCCCTTACCAGTCACACATGTGTTGTTATTCACATATTGCACAGCTGCATATATATCCTCAACGCCACCTCAATTTGCCCTATCTTTAGCAAACAATTTCTCCCAATCCTCATAGAAGGGAAACTTCTTGAGGCAATATCCTTTCACGTAGTTATGGACCTGTTAATAAGTATGAATAGACACAATTTATATATAACAAATACATGACACAATTAAATTGATCAAAGTTAATGAGATTGAATTAATGTCACACATACTCACCCTCTTGCACTCAATCCACCAGAGTTCATCAGAGATCTTGATCTTCTGGGTTTCTGGATCATAAGTAGCACAACCACCTGTCACCTCAAACAGTGAGTAGAGGTGTGAGTAAACCACTCCTCCAGACAGTGACCTTGGACTTCACATGAGGATCTCCGAGAATGTCGGTGTCAGGAAACTCCTTCCTTATGAAATCCTCCAAGTCCCTCAAGTACCCTGCTCTGCAATTGTTATCAACCTTGTTGCCTTCTGCCTTGTACTTATAAAGAGCATTGATCAGTGCTCTCCCCTCCTCTATTGTACACACTCGCCTCGAACCTTTGTCTCCATCGACCTTTCCTTTGCCCTTCCCCTTCCTTCCATTCTTCTTTGGTATCGACACTGAACTGGCACTTGAAGCCTCCATCTCAAATACAAGGTATCTACAAAATATTACAGACATCATGTTAAAAGAAATGCCAATTAAGTCAAACCTCAAGAAATGTTAATCAAGATGTGGTATCATGTTGGATCAGAATACCTGTTATACACAAGTGTAGTGTGTCTATTTGATTGTTTTCATCAAGCAAATAACACAGTTACCACAGAATCAACACATATAAATTGCTCTACAAATACCAATTCAGTAGTAAACACCAAACCAAAAAACAATCAATTGAAAAAAAAATTGTTCGCAAACATGGGTTCAACACCCCAATATTCTTCCACCCCTCAAGCTCCCAACATCTTAAACTAACAATCCTAATCCCAACAATCAATCCCCAAACCCTCTAACGGCTCCGTCGACGTGCACGATAATCGTTCCACATCTCTTTAGCAATCTAGTCCCTAAACTGGTTCCATTCTGCAGAGTTCCCAAGTCCATCAATACATTTTGGAAGGGGTCCATCATCACCGTCGTTGTCATCGTCGTTCGAAGAATCATCCTCATCATCACTTGAGTTTATAATGGGATCATCTGGCATATGCCGCCTGATGAAGTTGTTGAGCAGGGCACACGCCATTATTATACGGTTATGAATCTTTATGGGGTAATTGGAGGGCCGCTTAAAAATCTTCCACCGGTTTTTGAGCTTAGCAAAGGCCTGCTCAATTATGATGCAAGCTCTGGAGTGTTTCGTGTTAAAGAACTCCTCCTGGTCTTGCGGCGCTGCTCTACCGGTCTTCCACTCTTTCAAGTGATAGCGTCTGCCATGATATAGAGCAAGGAAACCCTCGGAGTTTGCATAGTCCGAGTCTACCAGGTAGTAGTTGCCTTGCAGACAAAACTAAGAGTCATAATTGAATTTGTAATATAACATCTTACAATGTAGTGTGAGGATGAACTTTGCATGGAGAACGTTATAGACTTACCCTTTGGAATCTTCAATCCATTTGGGGCATGTCGGAACATGGCGTCTCGTAGTACTCTCCCGTCAATGGCCGAACCCTCCCAACTACACAACATGTATACAAATTTCATGTTAATATCACAGACTCCTAGCACGTTAATGTTGATTCGACCCTTCCTTAATATGTACCTTGCTTGATCAGCCACTGGCACCGTCACATCGATTAAGGTGCCATCCAGTGCTCCCAGGCAAGCCTACGATGCAAAGAAAAACAATGCATACTGATTAAATTTTGATATTTAACACTGGCTAAGATTTCAATATAAACAACTCAAATTGACAAACCTTGAAGTAAGTCAATGGCTCATGACATTTGATGTTTTCTTCGGCTACAGGTGATGGTGTGACCAGAAAGAGCTCACTGGCCTTCAACAATGCATTTAGAGCTTTACCAAAGTACCGACTGATCGTATGCCCAGAACGCTGCCAATAAAACCCCCATTACCCGATTCTTACCGTGGTGCGCCATTATCTTTATAAATAGTGTCACCTGCTCCCTCAAGCTCATGTACTTTTCATCGCGCAAACCCCAAACCCCTCGAAGAACCCAACAAAGCTTATCAAAACACTGACGATCCATCCTCAAGTTTCTAATTGATTCTATGTCATTCTTAAGGGTTAGCTTGTCCATGTGTTCTCTTATACTAGGAATCTTACTGAGTAGGATATATCGTACAGCTTCTCTTCTCTGAAGATTACGTAACTTAATCCATTGTTGGTGCATCATGCTCATAAACAAGAAAGCATGAACCCTCAACAGTATAATCTGCAATAGCACTAACACTAGCATACGCCTCTGATGATGTTCCATCTGATGGTCACACAACACAATTTCATCAAAAATTAAAGCTCAATCGGTCAAATGGTGAGTTTGCTAACTTTAGTCAACGGGGGTTTCGACACTTTCGAGTTTAATGAACCTAATTTCTGACCATATCATAATAAACACCCAATACTCACCCTAACAATCATGCTCATCTACAATAACTAGGGTTTACTCTTGAAAACACAATTTTTAATCAATCACAAGCACATAACCATCACATAAACCACTGATAAATCAATTACAAACACAGTTGCACATATATACATGATAACCTAACACATGCATTAACATTTAATCAATATTTTGTGGTCTAGTGGGTTCGAATCTAACAAATGTGAGTTATTTCATCATAAATAAAAGTGTCAAGAGCGAGATAATACCTGTAAACGTTCGGATTAGGTGTAAAGTTGAGCAAATGAGACCTGCTTCGCACGAATTCCTGCAAAGTGAAACCAACCCAACCTTAAAAAACTTGAAATCTAGATGAAGACTTGGACATACAACGATTGAGACTGAAGAACATTACCTGTGTACGAGGTTCGCGAGAATCGCCAATTGTGCTTTGTCGCCGTCGTATTTTTGTGAAATGGGGCAAAGTGAGGAACCCTAATGTTTTAGAGGGATAATGAATAGAAAATTGAGGGGAAATTGTGGTGTATTGGTGTGAAATTGTAAGATTTTCGGGGAAGAATAACAATGTAACACGTGTAAAAGTAAAGGAATCTCGACATTTTACAAAAAAGTGTTTTATCCTTCAAGGGCCGAGATAACTTGTCTTTGGGGGAGAGGGGGGGGGGGGGGCGAGAGATGAAAAACAGAGGATAACTCCACTTTTTGACCGGGCTTCAGCGGGCTAGGATAAGAGCCCGTGCGCGCTGACATTCATAGAAAACATAATATAGCGATGGATAACACACCTTATCCATCGCTATATCTCGAACCAAACACCCCTTTAATATATTTGAACAAAATAATTTTCAGGTGGAATATTAATTAATTTCACAAAAAAGTTGACCAAGAGAATATGTGACACCAAGTAAGTAGCGACTTGTACTGCTGATGTACTGGAGGATTTTCAGGTTTTTTGTGGAATGAAAGTTTGCAATTCAAAAAAAAAAAGTAAGAAACGTTCGCGGAAAAGCTGCTCATTAACTAGGGACATGTTGAAAATGTGTTAAATTTACAGATATTGTTCATCCTTTATAAGAAATCATTTTATTGGGCTAAATTTCGAACATATTCCAGTTTTTACTTTCTAATATGATGCATTTGTTTTCTGTAGTGCATAAATCTTAAATCAAAATTCTTTTTCAAGATAAGAGAAAAACGTCAAAATTTATTCGCTCTAATGTCCAGCATAACTCACCCAAATGAAAGCATAAAATAAGCGTATGATTAATCTCTAAAATCATGATAAAATAATAGGAACCTGGCATAATTATCCAACAAATCGTTGACAAAATAGTATTCGAGAGATGATCCCTAATTAAACATTAATTTTAGAATTTGGTCTAATTAAAGGTCTTATTTGATGATTTGGCAAATATGTAACCAAATAAATTAACGTAGTAACCATATGATAGTGAGTGAGACGTGGTGGAGAGCTTCCATGATATAATAAATTATAAGTTGCATAATTAACCTAACTGCTGATACAGCACTCTGTAGAAATTTCTTAAATTTCACACGTAATTCGAGTCCAGATTGAGATTTCAAAAATTCGAAACCATATGATAAATTTATTAATTATTTCAATTGAGAAATTCTGAAACAAAGACAGCCAGCCTGCGATTGCCTATCAAATATATATAGACGTAATGTACGCAAAAATATTCCACAAAGTGTCAACAAAAAGAGTGGCTTAATTTTATAATCACCAATTAATTAACTTTTTATGCCTAGCTGTATATACACATGAATTTGTGAATGAGAATTTAATACTTTGAACTTTGAATTGCTAGAGAAAACTTTTATCTCGTTCTTCGAGCTACTTGCAACGAACACGACTTTTAAAATGGAATGGATATAAGTCAACGAAAACGAAATTTAAATTTAAATTTATTTATTATGAATTCGCCAGTAGACTCAGGGCCAAGTGTAACTTTGAAAAAAACAAAATGACTATTTTATGCGACCAATTATTGATCAGTTGTTTTATTTAGAAAATTTTACACAACAAAATAGCTAAGCTGCGTTACACTCTGTAGGAAATAAATACACTAACATCCTCTTCGCATTATATTACTCAGGCAGATTAAAAATCAATAGATAATTCTTTTAGTATTATTTTTTGTACGGTGCAGAATAAGCTCTTGTATACGTATGTGATAAAGTTGGTATACAAATTTTTGTATCATGATGAGATAATTTGAGTGTTTATATACGCAGTTTTTTTATATGAGTTAATGCGTCAATTTTCATTATAAATCGGGTAAAATTGCCATTATTAACTACTTGAATTTATTTAGTGGGGTTGGATTTTTTATTTTAGGGCAAATGAATAAATGGAGTAGTAATTAGTAAAATAATTAATGAATTTTAGTAAGCAATCACTTAATTAATCAATCAATACTTCAGACAACTTTCCTTTAATACAACAGCAGAGTTGACCCATGATCAAGTGGTAATTAAAAGTGGGACACGTCCATGTAATGTACCTAACAATCAAATTAAAAATTGTAACCATGGCCTTCATAATACATTGCAATAATGACATACCCCACATCATACTCTACCACTCCACTCCAACAATTTGTTCCTCATTATTTTATTTTATTTTCTTATTCGCTATCAATTTTTTTTATGATGATATAGTGTGTGTTCAAAAGTTTTTGAAATTTATGGTCACAATTTAACACGGCATTTCAAAATTTTAACATGCAACAATTACATTCTTAAGTTTTTTTTTTTTTTTTTTTTTTTGTAACCAAGTGAAAAAACGAGCCCTTAGACTAAGTCCTTTTACAAAATAGGTACTAAACTAGGGGGATTAGCAAAACATTAAAATCGCCCTCTAACTGTTCGAAATTTTTTGCCATTGCGCCCGCCACTTTATTTGCCTCTCTTCCAATCCACCGGAATTTATATTCCCACGGCTTGTGAAAAAGTATGCGACATTCCTCGATCTTCTCACGAAGCTCGTGATTTTGGATCCTCTCATCCGTTATGATGGTGAAAGCTTCCTTTGAATCCGTTTTCACCTCAATTTTCCCTATCCTCTTCTCCCACGCGATGATAAGTCCCTCGCGAATCACATCAACCTCGGCTTCAAGCACCGTTGGAGTTAGAAGTTTCTTAGCAAAGCCCCACTTTCATTCACCTTGATCGTTTCGCGAAACTCCACCAGCATAGCCGAGATTATTTTTGTTGGATATGCTGCCATCGGTATTTAATTTATACCAACCTGGAATCGGCTTTTCTCACTTGCAATTCTCCTTCGAAATTTTGGCATTTGACACTAACATTTGATCCCAACAGAGTTGCTTAATTTGACACACCACTCCATATGTCGTAGTGTTTGTTCCTTTGAAAACACGGCTGTTGCGAGCCTTCCAAATACACAAAATGCCCGCTGCAAAGACGACCTTCCACAGAACGCCTCGTATTCCAAGACTTATCTTTCCTGCAAGCGACATGTTAGTTTTCAGCCAACTCCTATCCTCAGTTTCCAGAAAACGGGGCCATGTCGTCCTAGGGATAAGCACCTTCCAAACCTTCACCGCTCTCGGGCAATTACGTAAGATATGTATTGTCGATTCAACTGTTCGGGGACAGAGATAGCAGTACACATTTTGTGTCAGCTTTCATTCCTTCCTCAGGGCGTTTGATGCAATTCTCTCGTGGCTCGCGAGCCAAATAAAATGCTTCACTTTGTTGCTGCAATGAGACTTCCAAATCCAGCTCATAATCGCAGAAATACTAACCGTTCGCGAGTACCTATTAAATAGTGCTAGATACGCACTTTGACACGTGAAATTTTCGTCCGCGGTTGGGCTCCAAATTATTTTACCGACTTCCTCACGCAGCCTGGTATTCTTACCCATACTCTTTACTTTTCATTCATGTGGGATTTGTGTGTCAAGCTCTTCGAACTTTCAGTCGCCATTTTCGTCTATCGCATCCGAGAGTTTAAGCCCACATTCCTCGTAATCTATCTCCTCAATCACGTCACATAAACGTGCTTCGCCCAACCAATTATCAAACTACATAGAAATCAATTTACCATCGCCAATTTTCCAGCGGATAAATGGTTGGATTCTCCCCCCAAGCACCTCATTACGCCCTTCCACGTCACGCTATCTCGCATTTTTGTAACTTACTCCGTAATGCGCGTATTTTTTAGATACTTCGCATTAATTAGCCCCGACCAAATGGATTCATGGTTTTGTAGAATTTTCCAGCAAATCTTGGATAGCAACGCCTCGTTATTAAAACGTGTCGATCGCAGTCCAAGTCCCACATCTTTCTTTCTTTGCAAAACCCGATTTCAACCTACCAAGTGAAGCTTCCTCGCATTTGGATCATCCGCCCACAAAAGGTTACGATTCATCTTGTCAAGTTTGTCGCAAATATTTTCCGGGACCCACACGACTGCATAAGGTGAATAGGAACAGCAGTGAAGAATAATTGAATTAAAGTTGCTCTCCCCCCAAGTTACTTACATTGAATATGCATACACAGCTTTATATTTTAATTTTTATATTTGGGCAAAAATATATATTACGTGGGTGCATCAAAAAGTCATACTTGACACCGATATTTCCATGTCTCTATGTTGCACGATAAATTTAGAAAAATTAAATCAGTTATGAGTTTAAATTTTATAAATGTGTGATAAACTTATAATCTAACAAAATAAATGTGTTATAGATTATTAGTTTTTGATTTGCATTACAGGTCAAAGTTTTGATGCATCACAAATTAAAGACTTTATGTAAATCATAATATTGATATTAGAATAAATTACTGTGTTTATGCTACATCGTTCTCGCCACTTCAGAAAAATTATATCTACATATCGTATTCGCATTGTCGGTTTTCATAAATCTATGAATCTTTTCGACGTTTTGCTATTCCATAATAAATTATCTTCACACGCTAGCCACCAGCCTAATTTAGTTTTTCTTTTTCTTTTAAATAAACGAAGTATACACATAGATATAACGTTCCTTCATATTCCATATATATTGTCCACATAAAGACAAATCATAGGAGCTATAAACAACACCACAAATTATAAGCCATACTAAACTCTCTTCCTCCTGAAAGGCTAAAACACTATGGCTTCTACTCCTCTCCCAAATGAAGAACAAATCCCTTCCTCCGCCCAAATACTCCAGCTGCAGGCGGCAGTCCGACGCACACCGTCATTTTCATCGTCCTCATCGCAGCCGTCACACTCTCGTAACTCCTCCTTCCGATCATCATCATTCTCATTCTCTGAGGAATCTCCGCCATTTAGTCCAACCACGCCACTCACGAAATTCAAGGGAATCCCATTTTCATGGGAAAAAATCCCCGGTATCCCAAAACAACAAGAAAGTTGTAACAAAAAGGAATATTCCGGGGAATTCCTCCCTCCACCGCCTGCCGGAAAAGAGATATCTCCAAAGAAACATCATCACAATAAGAATCAAACGGATGATCCATTTGTGGCGGCACTAATGGAATGTTCTAAGGATGATGATAATGGACATGTTCAACGTGAGACAAAATTTGGAAGCTCGAGGAATATTATTACAAGGAGTCTAAGTGACAGATTCGGATCTTGCAAAACAACTTGTGTTGTTTCCGAATCATATGTCTATGTACCACGATCAAGGCTACATTATCTTCCCGATTCTCGTCCGAGCTAAGTTCATAACGTAATTCATCTAGTCCTTGTGATTTGAATGTAAGAAATAGTTTAGCTGCAATATCAATAGCTAGATAATTTCAATATTCTTGTACGTATGTCAATCTCGTTCTTCTCTATAGTGTTGACCAACTGCTATGTTGCAAGAATATTGCGAATAATCATTTCGTAACATATCACAACATATACTTTTATGTTATTCTAGTGGCACATACATTTTGGTGGTAAGGGGATTTTGTGTTTAGCATTTAAATGATAGATTAATTTTAGCGCTTTCTATATTACGTTTAGTGGATATATAAATGCGTTCCATATCATAATATAAATATTTATATTTGAAAATAGTTTATTGACGATGCCGCATTTATCACTTTTATATATGAATAAAAAAAGTAGAGTCATTATGTAACATAAATAATTGAAGGGCAAAATATTTTTTTTCCCTTTATTTTGTGCTAAATTCAAGTTTTGCCCTTTAATTTTTTGGGTTTAATAAATGCCCGTTAACTCTTTTTTTTATATAAATAATGTCTGGCGGGCTTCAAAACTGGATTGGGCTGATTTTTGCTTACGTGGCGTCTGACAATGTCATTTATCAATTCCATTTCTCAAGAAAGATGACGCCACGTGGAGCCACGTCATAAATTTTTTCTTAATAATGTTTATCTTAAATCTTTATAATTAGTGTTATTATTATAAAACCTTAATTTATAATTTTAATTTCAAAAATTCAATTTTTAATAACTAATAAATTTTATATAAAAAAATAGAAAATGAAAAAAGAAAAAATAAGGCAAAAAAATTTTATTATAGAGTAAGAGAATTCAACACCAAATTTTAAGAAATTGGAATTCAAGTTTATTCGTATAAAAAAAAAAGACTAATTGGTGCGCTAAAGGAAAGACTAATTGATTCATATCAAATTTTAAGATGTTTGGTGTCAATATGTTCATAATTCCCTGACCTTTCCCATCCAATTACTAATAAGTAATAAGAACTTAAATTAAATTGTTTTCTTTTTCAATCAAAATTATAATTAATGGAAGTACTGAAGGGTAAGAAGAAATCATCGTCTGGTTCGCTGGCACCCGGGGTTCCGATTCCATCCGACGGACGAGGAATTGGTGCGCTACTATTTGAGGCGCAAAATCTGCCGCAAAGCTTTTCGATTTGATGCCATTTCTGAGATCGATATTTACAAGACAGAGATGTGTTCTTTTTATTTGAATTTTAGTGTGTTGTGTGCAATATGGGAGTTGACTATTTGTTGTGTTAGTCATTTTGGTTTTGGCGATTGAGATTGGAGTGGGAGTGGCCGGGAGACGCGTTTGATTGAGAAGGATTTGGGTAAGAGTGGTGGTGGCGACGGCGGCGGGGAGGGAGGTGAGGGGCGCGAAATCGGAGTGTGGTGGTAGGGGGGGGACGCAAAATCGGGGGATGTGGTGGTGGGATGGGGCGTCGGGTGGGGATGGGGAGGCGACGGGGAGGGGGCTGGGGGTGGTAGAAAAACTAGTAGGGAAGATGATGAACAGTAATTTGTTTTTTTATTGTTTTTTTGTTTCTTATAATTTAAATAATTTTTATAAATTGTTAAAAATATAAAAAGGAATTGGAAAAGATAAAAGAAAAGTTGCACATATATATATATATATGTGTGTATGTGAAGATGATATAAAAAAGTATATATATATGTATATATATGAATATGCTAGAATTATTCTTTTTTGTTTTTTTATAACTTTTATCACCATTATAAATTGTAGATTATAAAAAAAATTGTATATATATAAATATATATGAAGATGCTAGAATTATTCTTTTTTTTTGTTTTTTTTTATAATTTTTATCACCATTATAAATTGTAGATTATAAAAAAGTTGTGTATATATATATGCATATATATGCAATTTTTTGTTATTATGTGGCGTCCAGGTGGCGTCCCAGTCAGATGTCACGTAAGCAAAAATCATCCAACATAGTTTTGAAGCCCGCCGGACATTTTTTATAAAAAAAAATAATAATAAGTTAACGGGCATTTACTAAGCTCGTAAAATTAAAGGGCAAAACTTGAAGTTAGCACAAAATAAAGGACAGAAAAAATATTTTGCCCATAATTGAATTAATTTTCGAATATATTTATTATTTAAAAGAAATCTGGTAACGTACGTAACTATATTGCACGTAATTTGTTTTCGTGAAGTATTATATGTCTGTTATTAAAGTACGTATATATTACTTAATATTGGACAAAAAAACTGTCCCGAACCCCATGTCACATTATATTGTTGAGTAAAATTAGTTCTTTTTTCGTCTGGATACTACGAAAAGCATCTTAGAAATTATATTCAGGTTGAATTCACATAACTTCAGTATCTCTTATATATATCTTGTCTGGGAACAGCTTGTCATGATTCATGAGTAGAAGTTACCTAATCCCATGTGAGAGGAGGTAGATAATTAAGAACTGGACCAATCATGCATTAATTATTACCCAATCAATACTGAAATGTTTATATCTGTTCTTTAACGAAGGCGGACTGTTAGGTACTACAAGTAACTGCGTAAAATAAGCGGCTCTTTATCAAAAAGAAAACGTAATTGAGTTCGAAATTAATTCTGTCACATTCAAATTAAAGAAAGAAAAAAAAAACTTGTGTACTACATGTAATTAAATTGATCGTGATAATTATACGGGCATGTCCTCATTACAAAAAGGATGTTTGGATAGATTTAACAATTTGTCATGACCCTGCACAAATCAATCAAGAAGAAATCAGAAGACAAGAAGAAGAAATGCAGAAATGATTCAGAAGAGGAAAAAGGGAAAAAAGCTCACAGTTTGACAAGTGCTAAATTAGGGATCCGACATAAGCTCGATTCAGCTTGTCCAACACTAAACGACAGCGTTTCGGATCAGTAAGCTTTCATCTGGCGCAGACACGTGGCGTGATCGTGTGCGTACGCGTGTGGCGCTGGTCAAAGCCTGTGGACCGAAACTTATTTCAAACGGCATCGTTTTCATCTTCTAAATCGGACGACTGAAATCAAATAGAGAAGGGTTAATCTGAACCATTGGTTTAATCCTCAGCTCAGCTCAAAACAATTAATGTTACCGTTGCTTTTGTACCGTTTCTTAAATAGTACCGTTACTTTCAGCTCAGCTGATGCTATAAATAAATGTACTGGAAAAGGAATAAAATAACGAAAATTGTCCCAAAATTACTTGTCCTTTATTTTTGCACTTTTTATTTCTTTCAGTACTTAGTTTTCTTCTTCAGGAAATTCTCCCTAATATCCAAAACATAACATTTGGTATCAGAGCCAGATCGTCCTTCAGGCGAAAATGGCAAACGGCCCCACCCTTAAAGAACTCTACGAAAATCAAAAAAAGACTGAAACTCAGCTATTAGAAGAAAATGTGAGAATAGAAGCTTCTGAAGCTAATCTTCAAGATCAAATATCCAGCATCAAAAGCAAACTAGAGGAGCAAGCAGCTGCACAGGAACTCAACCATGCACAACTCAGCTCAATGCTCCATGCACTACAACAACAGCTCACTAAAAATGGTGAGAATACACAAACCAGACCACCTACTGTGGAACCACCAAATCCAAAAACCACAGATCACCAATTCACAATTACTCCACCAAAATATAGAACTGTAGAGTTCAATATGAACTCTCAGTAGCCCAAAAACACCCCCACTACCAAAAGTAGACTTTCCAAAATTTGATGTAACCAATCCTAGAGATTGGATCCTGAAATGCAACTGCTACTTCTCTCTTAACCCCGCAGTCCCTAAACATCAAAAGGTCACAATAGCAGCCATCAACTTTGATGGCAAGGCCTCAATATGGTACATAAATTATTACTCTAAAATGCTTGGAATCAGCTGGGATCAGTTTGTTAAACTGGTAGCTATCAGATTTGAGGATCTCAGAGAAGAGAAAGTGGTCAGTGACTTCAACAAGCTAAGACAAACTGGAAACTTGGATGAATACATTGAGAGGTTTGAAGAGGTCACTTCTCATCTGTTCCTTTTCAACAGCAGGGAGTTTTCTAACCCCTATCTTATTGGTAGCTTCATTAGTGGCTTACATGAAGATTTACAATTATTTATTGACATGTTTAATCCTCAAAGCCTACAACATGCTATAGAATTAGCTAGAAAACAAGATAGAACTATTGAAGCTTTAGTTAAAAAGTCTAGAGCTAGATGGCCTGCTAATCCTCAAAACAATATTAAAAAAAAAAACAAACAGGAATACTCCCCCTCACCCAATCATCAGTTCAAAAATAATTTTTCCCAACTTCCAAATCCTGCTCCCCCACCCCAAAGAAAAACACTCTATGTACCTGAAAATGAAAGCTAGAAGAGAAAAAGGCTTGTGTTATAACTGCGATGAACCTTATACATTTAACCATAAATGTGCTGCAAGACTATTTACAGTTGAACTAAGCCCAGAAGAAGAGGATGAGTACTTATTATCCATGGAGGTCAATCTGAACCCTTCCATGGAGGAAACACCCAGCATTTCAAAGATATCCCTTCATGCTTTAGAAGGAAGCACATGAGAAGGAACTCTGAAATTGATAGGTACATTTGGGAGTGGCAAAAAGAGGCTTCATATTCTGCTAGACACTGGAGCATCTCACAGCTTCATTGATGAAACAACTGCCCACAAGTTGGGTTGTACTATTGAACCCATACCACCCACCAATGTAAGTGTAGCTAATGGGAGGAAGTTGTTAAGCTCTCAGAAGGCTAAGCCCCTGCTTGGTTCTCCCCTCAGAGTTATTTTTCAGAGAACAAATCATTTTTAGAGATATTGGGCTTCTCAGAAAAAGTGAATTCGGCCCAATAAGAATAAATTTAGGTCTTTGCTGAAATTTTTGGAATAAAAGAAAAGTAAAATTTAGGGGGAAATCTAGCATTTCGCCTAAAACGAGGTGTGATTGTGACATAAAGTTGCTGAAAAAGTTGTTGCTTTTTTTAGGTAATTATTACATAACTGAAATGACTTTTTTTTTCAAAAATTGGTTGCTCCATTTTTTAAAAACTAACAGTAGTTATGTATTTTGTACTTCATTTCTTTTAGGCTTATTTTCTTTATATTAGCCTCAATACCCTTTAAATGCCCCATTATGTGCATCATTTTTGAATTATATGTGCTTGTGATTTTACTTGGATATTAAAATAATACATATTAAAAATCCACTTACTATAAATATAAAATTTCAGAGATCTTTTGCACTCAATTTTTAATTCCTTGACATATGTTCGGATCTTGATATGAAATTTAATTATTCCGTCACATATTATACTTGTCGCCAAATTTAAAATGTATCAAAATTATTCGTGAACATAATATTATATTTGATACAAGGAAACAAGGTTTAATAGATACATCAATATCCGCATACGTTACAAACTAGACATATTTCGTATTTCTCTTTTGTTGTGCTGACCCGCTTTGTTTGCCGGTTGAAACTTACCCCCGGCAAGTTTATGAACTCCATAAAATCCTAGTAACGCATCCAAACAGTCTGGTACTGTCCATAAACTTTCACATAGTTAATTCCAGCGAGCGAATGAATCTCGCATAGAATGAAGTGGATGCGATCTAAAGCACTTTCAACACCTTCCCGGGTTGAAATGTCAATCTCATTGGCTACGCTCGCTAACGTCCTTATGTAGCTCTCGTCCAACGAACGGTACCAAAAACCTTTATATATAGATAGATGGTCTTCCCATTTAAGTTGAGCGCCCGTCTGAATTTATTGTATATATAGACATGATACAAAACTACATTACATATTTTTGATCAAAGTAAAGTTTACTGGAAACAATGTTATATCACTGTTTAGGAAACATCCCTCCAACATTGAAATCATAATGTTTCGTAGCTATTATTGTAACCATATTTTTTAACTTTGAGTAGGCTAATTAAATCATTTTTGAACATGACCAGATGTCATGAAGAATAGAGTTACATGTAAGTTTTAAAATACATAAGTTAGTGGATTTGTCTGTTCGTGTACCTTTTTCGGAAATTCAACCAACGGCGGGTTGCAGCTGCCTTGTCCGTACTCGTAGTTGTCCTCCTGCTTCTCCTTACCAAACTTGGTTTCCATTGGAGCTCTTCTAGTAATATTTATGAAAAGTGTATAGTACGGAAACTATGCATATAATGCCTCTGTTTAGTGCTTTATATAATGTTCCTGCCAAAAGTGAACTTTGATTGTAACACTTTTGTGTTGCCATTACAACACACAACTGCCAATACATATATGATGCATATTAAATGTGGTAACCATTAATTAAGAAGTAGCCAACTCTTCCTGTGACTTCTTTAATGCAATCTTGTAAATCTATTGACGGGATTGGCATGGATACTCCATAATTGTGAATCCCCCAGCCCATAAATGAACTTTGTTAATATAGTAATACCCTAGCTGTGCTGGCCAATTGCCTACCTAATTAAATACCCAAGTCAACACATTTGATTATCGTCAAATATAATTTAAAAACACCCATTTTTGTTTTTGCCATGCACGAGATCTAAGCATTACGATATAAGAAGGCCGTCAAAACTTTTGACAATACATTTCCTTGGATATTATGTCAACTTAGATCTCCCTAATTTATTTCGGCCTTTTATTAATTTATTAAAAACATTTAAAAGTACTCGTGTGTTGAGATTAAATTATCCTTTTGAAAATAGAAGATATACTTTTATCCGGGGTGGTGTGATTCTGATTTTGATTTTAATGTCTTTTGATGCAAGTTTGTCCGTGTGTTATTTTGGTTTTTTGGCTAGAACTTAAATAGGTTGCTATTTGTAAAAGGGGCGACAAGTCACGCTAACAAAGTTAAGTTCAATCGCCGAGTGAAATCCCATCGTGGTTGGCTTAATGAGTTCACGCGCAACTGTGTTAATATCATAACAACTTGTGTCATCCCATTGATGTGGGCTTACTCCAAACAATGCATAAGGCGACCAGCATATATTGAGAACTACATATATAATTTGCGGCAGGTTCCATTCGAGCATGATAATAATATAAATCGCCGATGAAGCCGCAAAACGTTGCTCGATTGCCTGACCACAATGTTCCTATCTTAGTAACTTTTCGGATGACGCGCATCTCTTTCCCCGAAAATGAACTCCATTAAGTCGTAGAGTGGCAAACCGTGTTTGCGAAAGAACTTCTTCCACAGGTCATCCTGTGAATGCAGAAAAACATAGTTAAGTTATGAATCACTGGGGTATATGTTATTTAAATCATGTTACGTTTTTCTCCAGGCCGTTACCGCATCTCCGTTCTTTAAAAGCTCTAATTTATTGGATACGCTAACACAATTGGTCTTGGGGTCGAAGGTTACGCCCGATAAGCGAATGTAGTCCTTGAAGCCAACATACCTCCTACATAGATTCCGGTACTGATCCATTACATCCGTGATCGTGATGCCGAGATCGGGACAAGCATAGCATAGCATGAAGTGAACCCTGCTGAGTGCTTCTGCGACACCACGTCGCGTTGATAAGTCGACCTCTTTCGCAACGTTGTACAATGTGTTTATATACAACTCATCCAATGAACGGTTCCATCCCCACTTGTAAATAGCCTGGTTGGTATAGATAGTACGCATCCCCCGTGTCTTCCAAAATTTAAAAATGGACATATGATTAGCATAAACACCCGCCAAAATGGTAGCCAAAAATATTACTGCAATGTGGCATGAAATGAATCGTAAAATATATTAAAATGAACCTTCCACGCGGAATGGCTACTAGTCACTTCAATATAATTTTGCCACGTTACCTATAATCTGGGTAAAACATGATATTGAGGGTCCAAGCTACCTCTTCCATACTCGAAGTTCTTGCCTCTGCAATCGCCATTTACTTTTTGCTCCATTGCTACGCAATCTCTAATTTTTTTTGCAAGATTTACTGATAATAATTGTTCACTACACAAGATGTTGTAGTTGAAAATGCATTTTATAAGGTGTTACATGTACCTCCTACGGCTATATTGCCATTATTAGCCCTGCATCCGGTAGATTGATTTATTTAATAAATGTGGCTAAGCATCGAAGTCCTATTTAATTAATGTCGACACAGTTCCTTTAACTTATTATATGGCCCCGTTACTAATCCTACAACTAATTTGGTCCAACATGACGTTTAGCTTTTTGGACCTCTAATGTTTGAGTTTTTAATGTAAATACGGACTTTTATTTTGACTAGCTTCATTACAAGTCGCGAAATTGATGACTTCCGTAAAGTGATTTTTGGAAATATAGAGCTTGCCGAAAATATAATGCGCAGTCATTACCTGAAATTGTAGTACACAAAAATTATTCAAACTAGAATTTGGAAGCCAAATTGTTTTGGGCTCAATGTTTGATGCCTGTTGCGTCAACATTGTGATAACATTCAAACCTGAGCCCTCCTCTTAAGTGCTGATAAATTAAGCCATTGCAAGTACGCGACTGATGTTCAATATAGATTAGTGCCACACCGCTGTTCACAAATAATCAATGTATTTGGTATCTATACAAGTGCATGATCAGGACTAGTTTTCAGTGGTATCAATCATTATGCAATTAGTAGATAACCTTCCGGAAGTCCTTCCTATTAAATAAAATATTTAAAGTATTTGCCATAGTTTGGAGATTTATTTGCGTATTAACATATCCTTTATAACAATAAACGTGACCTATATTTGTGTGTATCACACGATCCCTAATTAGGAACTACGCCGCGAGTTGTTTATGGTTTGATCCGCCTTTGGACAACAATATGCAAAACCAACATTATCATTAATTTAAATATATGATAAGTAGTTGCAGCCCATCATATACGGAATTGGTGCTTATTAAAGTTTGGTTACAAGTGGCATGTACCGTTGACTGGTAATTGTATGGGGCTGGGATGTGTATGCAACGAAATACACTCGTGGAATTTATTTAGTGGATCTGTCCTTCAACAACCCCAACCACCATAATGTAATGCCATGCAATCTGTCTTAAATACCATAATCATGTAGCTATATTATACCTTCTTGTTGTTTATTATTCATGTCCCCTTATACTTTGCTAACGAGACATTCATCACGTTCGAAGACAATCCGATCTCCAAAACCCTCTGTTGCCATTTCACCATGTCTTATGAATTTTCCACTTGCTTCACCATGGATAGCACCGGACGAACCCCTTCGGTCGAGGTACACTACTCTAATCATTATTGAAAATAACTTTGGCATGAAAGACCAAATAATACAAAATATATGATTCTTATTGTTTATGTTCTAACCGGCCGATATACACTTCATATTGTTAGGAAACTTACCGCCACTCAGGTCATCCATTTCACTACAACAAATTTTGGTGTGCCGAAACCGAGGCACAACTTGCTTTTGCACTACGCGAGTTCTCCAAACCTCATCCAATTTTAGATTGCACGCACATGTGGAAGGTTATTAAACAGGCGGCCATTTTTATGTCCAACACGTTCGCAACAGATGTTACTCTCGGCATGGTACGATCTCGCGTTGGCGTTATGCGTGAAAGGTTTATCAAGTTTCGCCGTTATATGTCAATTCCAGGAGTTATTTTCGATCCATTAAGCGATTGCGTCCGCACCGATGAGTTATACGCTGAATACGAGCATAAGGTACTCATTTACCAATATCTATTCTTGTTTTACGCGATTCATCGATTAAACTATAACGATTCTGATAAAATCAATTTTCATTAATGCCCTGACAATTAGTGATAGCTAGAATATCCCCTAACAATATGTATAATTTTTTTAAATTAACTACGATGACATTATATATTACTTATGTAATTCTCGTTGTAATTGTGTATGCGTACATGCTGTATTAGCACAGGATTAAGATTAATCACGTTAAGCCACTCTCTTATATCTAGCAACCATGCCGATCTTTTCGTTGAATGTCCGATTCCACACTAGTTCTTTTAACTGATGTTGGTCGTTCTTAATTATTGCGGGTGTTTTATACCGATCGAAACTCCTTCCATTTTTCTTGAATCGAACCTCGTCCAGCTAATTCATTTTTATACAAAATGCAAGAGATAATGCTCGCTTCTACTTTAAGGTCCACGACATGCCAAATTATTTCGAGCTTGATTATTTCTTCAACGTGGAGCGTGCTCCGCTGACACGCGTTGAGGAGATTGGATCTTCAAGCACCCCTTACGAAGTTTATGATGAAGCATCAACAACCCTTCAACTTAGCTCTACTTAGAGTGTTTTATGTAGATTAGCAATGTTGATTTCTTTTCCAGGGATATTTTGGCCAATATTGTCGTACTAAGTCCGGCTAATATCTACATGCTAACTTGTTTGTTTGTACCAGTCGATACTTTACTATAAGAACTCACCTAAAGTTTGGTACCATTAATTAATATGTTCATCCTGTTATATACGTACTTGGGTGGAAGCTACTATGTGCAATGAGTAACATCCCATAGTTTAAGCTAATAGTCAAATCGGAAATACATGGGGAAGAGAAAGCATTAAATGCACCTAAAAATGTCATGATTAGCAATATCTAAAACTTGGCGGTAAAAAAACCCGCCATAATCCCAAGATCCCTTTCCCTCCCCCCCCCTTTGTTTATTCTATAAATAACTGCCTCATGGCAATTAATTTTCTCAACCACTCTAAATAGATTCTTCTTTTCTTTTTTGCATTCAGTGGTATGCATTAGCAGCTTTGGCCATCTTCTTATTGTTTTTCAAAGTCAACTATCAGTATTTAACGTCTTTGTTGGTTAATTATCACCCCCAAAAAAATTCTTCCCAACAAAATGGATGCCAAAAGCGTGTTGTTCTATGAGTCCCCGTGGACTCTCGAAATTGATGGCACTTTTGTAGGCCTGTTGGCAATGCATGGCGAACGTCTCGAGCATAATATACAAAAGAGTGACACTTTTGTTTTTTCAGAGTGCATGGAACAACTGAATGCCAAATATGGCACAACATTGAATATGAGGGCCTTACGTATGCGTTTTGAGCACTTGCATGCTCGTCATGATTTGGTAAATTATTTATACGTGATTTGCATTAATTCGTGCTTTGAGAATTTGTATATTACCTCGTTCAAGTGTAATATGTCGTATAGATTTAACAACAGTTGAGCTATGTAACATTTCCCAAATGTATACATCAAATACTTTAAGATTGCTTTTCAAGAGCTCCTTTACAAATGTGTTACATTCATTAAACTTTATTCATATATATTGTCAAATATTTACGATTCTCATTTGTTTGGCTGTAGAGAAACGCCCTTGTCGTAGCATACCACGACGAGGGTGAACTCGCGTGGAACGAGCTCGTGTCCATATTTGGAAGACTAGACCCAGGAGGAAGAGGGCGTAGTTTCCCGGTTGTCGACCTAACTGTCGATCCATATGAGTTCGACGATTTGGACACCGTTGACAAGTGGGATTCAGGGAGCACGACCGATAATTTCATTGAGTTCCCAAGTCCCGACTGCGTACTCTCTGTCCGTACTCAGAAGCGCCCGCGAATCATCATAGATGATCTTCTTGAGTGGGCGCACCCCGCAAAGGATCCTCCTGTGGACAACCTTACCCCCCAAAGGAAGAGGATAGCCACGGCCAAGTGCCTGTTTCCTGTGAAAGAAGAGAAAAAGACCCCAGAATCGAAGCCAACAAACTTTGTTACCATCGACTCAAGCCCAGAAACTCCCACTATCAAGAAGTGATGCCTCAGTGCATCCTACTTATTCATAAAGCCCGTGACTGCGTAATATTAGTAGACAGTCAATCCTCTTTCGTAAGGGCTTATTTTGGATCGTTGTAGTTTTTGGATGTTTTGTTCCTCTGTTGATGTTGCTAGCATGTGGTCGAATTATTTTGTTAGTTATTCATAACTAAATTTCGGTTATATATATATATAAATCGACCTATTTTGGAAGTTGTCGATGCCTGTGTTTTGTTAATTTTGTGTGTAGTTTCATTTGGGAGGTCACAAACCTCGTTTGCAAGCTTCCATGCTTTATTTATAGCAATTTTAAATTCGTCTGGACACAATGTTCATATGATGTGCAACCAACATCGATCCAACAATGATCAATACCACGTTTGCCCTTTTCCTTCGTTTTATATGTTGGTAATAATTTAAAAAAGAGCCAATTCAAATTTGTCACTTCGTCAATAGCATTTTAACACCTCGACCAATAGATGAAATGTAACTTGTACAAAGGAACCTGATGATAAATTGAGAATTTTAACTCATGTTGTTACGTTGTAAAATATTGACCATTTTGCTGACATAAAAGTAGGGTAAACAGATTAATTCCAATATAATGTTAGCACACATTGATTAAGTAAAATTTATTTCACGTAACTATAAATCGTTTTTTTTTGGTTAAAAATTAAATATTTGGCAAAAGAGGAATAAAGTTTACTTTTAGATTGAACTTTTTAATCAATGGGGGTCCTAAAATATAATTGTGTTTCAATTATCTAACTTCATAATTTTCTAGTTTACTCACTGATCAAAATCTTGTTTTGTTTAATTGATAGTCAGTTTCATTTAACACCTAAGTGCAACATGTGCAGGCGCCCATGTTGGCTGGATGTTGGCCCAACACTGACCACCCCTTTTTGTTGATCACCCTCTAAAATTTACTTCATTATTTTGAAAAACCATTTTATTGTTTTTCTCCATTTTACCAAGCATCACAACCCTTTCCCCTGGCAGCTCCTCATTAATTGGACACGACGGTCTAGGTTGAAAGTTGTAACCCACTTAGTTAGAGTTGCCACGGTCCATTCTTTTAACATTAATTGTTATTTTACCACATTATTGTCAAAGTAAATTTAATTAGAAACCCCTAAACACGTTCGACAGTCGGCCCTCATAATTATATTTGTCATCTTAAGTGGTAAAACTGATTAGCAGAGAAAATCAAAAGGTCATGGAACAACTGTTCTCCGAGATGAAACGCCTTGGGGCCACTCTGGTGGAGAGAATCATTGTAAGATTATGTTCCTTTCACTCGACTCTACTATTAGGGAGTCGTACTTTGTTTTGCGTACTTGTTATATCTATTCCCTACGGTTTAAACACTTATAATGTTTCTGCATGCACCAGGAACCGCCAAATGAAGCGGTATTCGCACCTATGCGGTACAACAACGAGTGGGATGACGCTAGAGAATCCTTGTTACTCAAATATTTTCGGGTGGTGGGGGACACATCAAGGCGCACACTTGAACAACTTGCTACCGATCTACACACACACGGGGGTCCACCCCTTGGTGTAGGAAGCCTGGAAGAACGGTCGCAGGTTTTGGCCCTTCGTATGTCTTCTTACCTTTCCTTCATTAATAGGGAAGGTGTAGTTTACGAGAAGGCCACACATCTTCATACTGTGCGGGAGGATACTTACTTCGAGGCTTTGGCACGCGAATGGGTAATCATCTTTTATGCTTTGTCCATTTGTAGCACGGCAACAAAAATCATTAAATCGGACGTTATGTTATGTACATAGTGAATTTGGGTGCTCTGTTGTTGTTTGGTTGATCCTTTTATATTTGTACATTAGGATGTTGAGGCAGTGATATATCGCTACTTCCGTCTGCACGGCCTACCGAACCGCGAGGAAATGTTTGTCGTGTTTGTCCCTATGGAGGATTCCTTTCCTAATACAGATAATGAATCAGGGGAAGAACATGAAGACGAGCAGACCTCCTCAGACGGATCAGAATACGACACAGGGTCGGAGTCGATCGAAGACGCGATATATCGCGACTCAGACGGGTGCTCTTTCGATAGTACAAATATGCCGTCGCCCCCCAATAATGTAAGTACGGTGTGTGAGAAATGTGGAGAATATTATGACATGTGCGTCTGTTTGAGTTCCGATGGGTCGAGTGGTCTCCCGTCGGACTTTTATGACGATTCAGACTAATCACATAATAATGGTAATTTGTTTGTATTTACTATGATTCTGGATATTGCAGTATTATGTATGTTGAATGGTTAATTTTATTTTTCGGCCTTGCATCCCTGTGTTACATTATGGCCGGGAAAAAATCGAAATTGGTCCTTTATTGTGTCTTAGTTACAGTTTTCGTCATTTATTGTGTCATTGTTTTATTTTGGTCCTTTATTGTGTGTTTCAGTATGATTTTGGTCCTTCAGATGAAATCTCAGCCGAAAATGTCATGTACGAGCACGTGTTGCCCTCAATTCAATTTTTTTGAATTTTCCACAAACATATTCGCATGTTGGAACAACAATTTTAATTTTTTTATTTAAAATTTTGACCCATCCGATCCGGATAACCCGGTCAAATCGGGTTGGCCGGATCAGAATTTTAAATAAAAAAAATAAAAAAAAATTGAAACCAGCGTTTTCACATGTGAATTTGCATGTGGGAATTAAAAAAGTTTTTATTTTGGCCGGCAAGTGCTCCCACGTGATATTTTCGACTCTGACTTCTTCGTGAGGACCAAAATTGTAGTGAAATACACAATAAAGGACCAAAATAAAACAAGGACACAATAAAGGACCAAAACTGTAACTAGGACACAATAAAGAACTAGTTTCGATTTTTTCCCCTGGTTATGGCCTTTGTTGGGCTATGATATAATTACAATACGTGTTAAGTGTATACTATGGCATGCTACTGGATTCAATGTTGGCATGATGTTGCCCCGACATCCATATGACATTTAAAATTTAGCACTTACACTGGCATAAACACACGTGCACTATTCATTTATAGTTGTAGTACTATGTCGAGCACAACTTATCGAGAACATATGCTACTTCATTTATTATATTACGCGAAACAGATAGTTGTGTTTTTCAACATTTTGTCTAGTACAAAGGGAAAAAGTCAACAATAGACGGAAGACGTTTGGTTTTGTATTAGGTCACACGCCCGGCCATGACAATTCTGAAATAATTCCACGAGTGTGTCCATTCATACTATTGGGAACATTGTAGTTGGGGTTTCGTTTCTTATTATTAATTTATTAAAAGGACCATAGTCAGTTGTGCCCTAGTTGTGGTAAAACGTGTTTAACATTTCAGTCAGTTTCTTCAAATATATATAATACTGGTTCCTCATCCCATACACAATGCACTCAAAAGCTCTACACCATGGCCCACCTCCATTCCCCCCCCCCCCCCCCTACTCATATACTCATGACATGTGTCCTCTGAATGGTTGGGGCTAGCATTTTCATGTCCCCATGAATTGTTGATTTATTTTATAATAAAACGTAGGTTCATTTCATATTAATTAAATGTGGTTTTTGAGAACAAGTCAATGATCATTGTTAAGCAGGTCGTTAGTACTATATTCAAGTTAAGTTTCACATTTGGGGGTCAACATCCCCATAAAATCTTTTTGCTTGCAAATTGTTAGGTGATAAACGCTATTTGATTCATTAACCGGGACTGTACGTTGTAATGATTACGAGCTGTCATTTATATATGACTTGACGACCAATGTCAGAGGTTCATATGCACATTATTAAAAAAATTGGAAAACATTTTCCAAGTTGGTCTTGTGTCATTTCTAAGCAACATATTTTAGCCACTCCTGACTTTTTGTAATTTAGTTGACAAATGGATGTTTCACCCTTATGTCACTTGAATGAGTTTTCGTATATTGTTCAGCAATTGTCATCAACCATTACAAATATTGATTTTACGTTCATATAGTTAGTTATATTAATCCCCATTTTTAAGTAGAAATATACAATATCATACACACCGAATATCCATCTTTGTAATTCCCTAACAAATAAAAAATTATCATAACTTAGAGCCGATAAGTAGTTGTTTAATCAGCTAATAAAAGCGACAAGTTCATATGCAAGCATTTTGAAGTGGAACACAATACAAGTAGTTACCAACGCAATTCAATGCAAAACATGGACGTTGAAGTCCCAAAACATTTACACACAAAAACTATCAAATGAAAGATGTTAATGCCATTTCACATGACATATTAAAAGCATTCGAATATCCTTCATGGCTCACCAAACAATACATCCATCTTTGACAGTACCTTAATTTTAGGGATGGGAAGTTCTTTCATGGCAAACAGATACTGCATCTTGTTGTAGTTCTGGAACCCTTTCATCCTGAACCACACATCAATCCTCGTAAGCTGCATTTAGCAAATAGGGTATTCAAAATTTGGTTATGTTTATTTCACATGCATCAGGGGATTTAGATAAACTCACGTGTTTGACATGCAGATCATGTAGCCCTCGATTAATTTTCAATTTGCCTTTCTTCTTGATTAGCGTCACACCAGGTACTTTGTAATATCGATTGAACAATTGGAAACGAGTTTGCATGATCATGAGACGTTCCTTGATCATCAAAGGGGAAATATCCGTCCCCTTGTGTTCCGTTAGTTTTACAGCCAATTCCTCATATATCGGCTGCATCATCTCCGGCGTGAACCAAATCCAACGATCCGCTCTCTTTCGAAGCTTGTGTAGTAGATAATCCTCGTCTGTTTGTGTAAACTCTCTAAAACTCATGAACACATTGCATATGTCTTCCTATAATTTTCGATCAGTTGAACATGTCAACACTCGACGCATGATGAAAATAACAATTATATTATTAGTATGTAGAGCTAACCTTCGTGGAATCGTACACTTCCTTCAATTGGCCATTCGTTCCCGCCATTTCAATGGCAATAAGTTATTTTTTCCGTGTAAGTATGTTGTGGGAAAATGTTGATTGCTGAGTGAGAGTGTGGGTAGAGTCAACATAATATATACTTTTCTAAGTTGTTATTAATGACGTATATCCATCCTTTGGTTAAGGGAACTGACCAATAAAAACAAGTGGCTATTCATGTACAATTGCATGCCTGTATGACCAGATAACCAAACGGCAACACAAGGTTAATTTCGGTAATAAATATAATTAGACATCTCTTTTTATGGCCTTGTATTAAAAGTGCAACTCTCGGTTTCTACCCCAACTACTACTTTTAATTCTACTGCTCAAATAATAATTATAGTTAAATTTCCAAGGAATAGGTAATGTACGCTTGAAAATCGTTAGACTTATTTTAAATTACACACTAAATATTGTTCTTTTGCTTTAACAACTGTGTGATTAGTATGGAGTAGAATGTCGTTCCGATGTTAAACCCACAATATTTCAACATCCCTTCTACAACGTTTGACACTTATTTAATCCTAAAGCGTTACGCATATAACCGGGATAGTACGATATATGAAAGAAATCTGATCACGTTGTTATTATTAAGGTAAACCTAATAATTTGCCTAAATTCCACAGTTTTTATTGATCATGACAATGAGTGTGGGATTGAAGTAGAGAATATTCATTGTAACAAATACGTGGTTCCTCCGAATTATGTCCGAATTATTGTAACAACGAGTTGATATTTGGTTAGAATTATGTTAGTGTACATTTCGAATCTTTAATTTTAATATTACACCGACAAATATAAGTTGGCAAATTGCATACGGGAAAGAACTGGCGTAATGATTGGTGGGATGAAGTATTCCTCACTATATATTTGCTTGTTTTATTGTCTCCAAATTACGTATAAACTATATCAATAAATATTGCCTACGGTCATGCTGAATAATGGGCCCACACACAATACTATCAATTACAAGTGTGTCACATAGTAATACTTCTTTATGATTGCAGTTGACACAATTTACACAACTAACGGGGTTTGTTTGATATCTTAATGGCTCGCCGATCGAAACAAATAGTGTGATAGCGTGTTATAGGTGCCATCTATGCTGTAGGGGAGCTGACTTATTAGACAATGTCATCTGTTCTGACAAATGAATGCGGCCGAAAGTAAGATACGTTCTGGAGATCACAATCCAAGTTAAATAAATTGGTATGTTTCTAAATAAAAAAAGGATATATTTCTTCTGCCTACTCAAATCTCATCGCACAACATTGCTCGTCACTTCTAGACAAGTAAAGACAATTATACATGAGTTCTGTTTACTTTATTATTATTCTTAAAAAGATAATGATAAGAAATAGATAATATATATAAAATTGCCAGTTTAAGTCCATATTATAAACTCAAACTATGATTTAATAGATTCGTGTGCACATTAAAAGCATGCGAGTCCAACACCAAGCACAAACATACAATTGTAGTCGAAAACACTCACCTCCAGTCATTTTTACTTAATTGCCATTACCATTTAATAGAAATTGATTGCATTCCAAATACTTATATTACGATCCAATGTCATCATTTCGTAACATACTTGTCCTACCGATGGGCTTCTTGACACGTTCATAGTGGTACGAAGCGAATACCCTACTCAATAATCGGAAAACACCATTGTACGTAAACAATGAAACATGGGATGTTCTAAATAAGTATACAACCCTGGTGTAATATAATATAAACTACAAACTTTTTACAACAATGCATTTCCCCTTTCCAATATATAAAATGTACAATAATATGACTTGCCTTCATGGAGACGCTGGGATCTGTCATTTCAAATATTACCGTTGTGACTTAACATAGAATACGTATGGGTGGATGGATAGTTTCAAAATTCGAAAAGTAGGAAGGCGGGTTTTCTATATAACCATTCTCAATCCAGGGGTCATTTATCGGCTTTTATCGTTGTAGAAAAATCAAACACAAATATTAACCACATTATAATTCGACATGGAGTACGGTCAAAGCTCTGGTATTAGGCCGCGACCAACTATAGGGTTTATAAACGGGAAGGTTTTGTGCCATTGTGGCTGCGAGGCGGTGATGTAGACAGCTTGGAGAATTCCGAACCCAAGTCGGCGTTATTGGAGATGTCCGGTGGGTATTGAAATAATTAGGTTATGCGTTTTACACGTTTTGAATATAAGACTAGTACATAATATGATTAACAATTATTAACCACAATATTGCAGGCATATAGATGCAAGATGGTATCCTAGCTTGATCCAGAACCTTGTCACAGGTGTAAGGCTGTAATTCCCGGGCTCATGAATAACCTTGAGAAACAAGAGGCAACGATTGAGCGTTATAAAAAACGTGAGAGAGTTGGAATGCTGATGACTTTTGGGGCATGTATCCTGGTGGTGTCTATGGTTGCGAAGATTGTATTTATGCACTGATTTTTTATCAATCTATGTCTAATTCGTTATATTAATATTTTGTATTTCATAATATTATCGTGTGAGCACTGGGCTAGTAGAACCTAGCGCATGCTTTTGGTTGTTTATCCCACGGTCCAACTAGATTTAAAGCTACGGCCCAAAAATATAAAAGATTTTTACGTTGTCGCGCAGACGTTTGCTCAACATCGATCCAACATTGCATACAGATCAACGCTCTCTATTTTCATGTCCCTAATTACCAAATAATCAACTATAATTTTTATAATATCATATATACAATTAATTAATATTTTAAAAAAAATATTCTACCGCAAGATATCGACAAGCCTTTAATACTAATTTGATTTTGAAATCTAAAAAATTGTAATTGTTTTTGTAAATTTATAAATGGGATTTTTTGCGGTATGTTAATAACACTAGAACCGTGGTGATATATCATAAGTAATCAATAATCGGTGAGCAAATAGAATTTAACTGCGGATCCTTATCTGATTAATTGAAATACAAATACTAATAACACAGATTTCGAGTTGCACAAAATTAAATATCAGGGAATTGTTCTTTTAAATGCCAACTACGAACTAAATAAACTAATACACAGAGTACTCTATTGTCACGCACTATATATAGATAGTTTAAATTTCCTAATGGAAATGAATAATTGTACATGTCCATGTCACGCCTATCACCTTTTGGAAGGATTTACGGGATTTATCGTCGGGCTATATGCAGTACGAGCAAGGTAGCCGCTTACTAGCACCAGTTACCTATCACAATATCTTGCGCAATCCAATACGATTATTTACGAAAATGGAACACATTATCTCTTACTGTGACAGAACATTTTATTGCTAATATATAGAAATCTTTGTTGAAGCTTTGACATTTAAATGCATGCACATATGGTGCGCAATAAGGACTAATATCGTTGTGAAAATTTCTGTCAAGGTCATGTTTATTTAGTTTCAGAAGTTGTTACGTAAATTCCAATTGTTTAGATTATATTTGTCATCAGCATTCGAACTATGGTAACAACAAATTTTGTAATTAACAAAATCAAACATTCAGTTACAGGGCATTATGTACTATATGTAAATTATGAAGTGTTGGACCCTCCCGCATACAAAGATCCGGCATTTGTTAAGGGCATGTTGAGACACTATATATGTAATATAATATAACAAAATACAAACTTGATGTCTAATCAATCAAATTAGGGGGGCTTCAGCTGCTCATGCTCTATAAATAATAGTATGACGCGTTAAACGCAGATGCACACTTCTCCAGTCAATAGCAAATTGCACAACGATCCACAAAAATTTAATCCAGCAAACCTTAAAAAAATGGCACCAATAGTTCTTGTGCCACAAGAAGAAATGTTATATAGCAAAGATTGGACAAAGGAAATGGACACGGAATTCATCGGCGTCCTGGCTGACATAGCGCGTACAAACCACACAACTTTATCGGTGTGTAACTTTGATGCCATATCAGCAGCCGAAGTAGAGACGAGCATCGAATTTGAAACCACTTTATCGTATAATGAGTGTGTGTGGCGATTTCATCTACTCAAGCTACGATTCGATACTTTCACTGATTTGATGTCTCGAGATGGATTTTACTGGGACGAGGAAAATAACCAAATAGTTTATACTGAAAAAAAAACGCTTTTGATGAAGTATTGAAGGTAAACATTCTTTATATTAATTGTTGGTAATTCGGCTTGCTATGATTTAAAGGTGTTGCACAATCGAATTAATTTTTTTTGGCTGATAAATCGATTTGCGGAGGTCTACATGATAAATGGTGAACCTGCATGAAGCTGTTTGTGCGAAATTTTCCGCGGAAAGGAACCATCAAAAGTAACCAACTGTATATGATCACACTATCTAAGAATTATTTGGCATATGATATTAAAAATAACCTCTACGTATGATCCATAGGAGCAACGATCTTAAAAGTCACACTGCAAAAGTTGTCAAAACTTGCAATTGCAGCTGAAGTGGAAGTGCAACGACGCACAGAGCCATATCGGCCGTCATGGAAAATCAAATATTTTTCTTCATTTGATTTCTTTTGCCATACGGATGTTGTCCTATGTAACGTATATTAATTATCATATGATTATTTAAATGCTTTTGCAGAAATTACCGAGCTCATGCATGTATATTTAATAAATTTTTTACTTTATTCGTTTAATCGATGGGACATCTACGAAGAGTTCCGTTTACTGGAAACTATAAAAGAATTTAAAAATAAGGGATAAATGCATTAAACCCCCTGAACTATGCACGTTTTTGCATTTTCGTCCTTAAACTAATTTAATAAGCGTTTTCCCCCCTAAACTATACCAGTATGTGCGATTTGCCCCCTGGCCGGGTTTTCGGCTATTTTTGGCCATTCTTGGCCGGAATTTTTTCCCTTACCCGACACATATGTGTTGTACTAGATGTATTTTAGTAGTTGCTGACAAAAAGTAGCAAAAAAACACCTCGAACGGGACATATTCCGGCTAAAATGTGATTTCCTCTTCAATGTATTTTAGTTGGAAAAATTCCCGTTCGAGGTGTTCAAACCAAATTGTTAAACATACATTACCCAACAAAACATTCAAACTAAACCCACAACACGACAAACACAATCATCACCCCTACAACATAATAAACCATGGATCAGTCCATACCATTTTGTGCAGCAAGCTCCTCCATGTTCTTGATTAGGACATCTAGTTCCTGCAACTGAACTTGCTTAGCAGCAATCTCCCTCTGAAGATCCGCATAAGCATTTCGGTACCAAGCGAGCTGCTGATCCACAAAATCCTTTGTGGTGACCCTGGTTTCAACCTCATCGGAATGGGACACTGATTGTCCCGCAAATAAGTGGGCCCTCCTCTGACTGGTACCAGCAGGTTGTGATCCATCGGTCGGCGCCTACGGCAGGTCCTTAACTCTTCCGCTGGTCAAGTAAGTTGTCGTGATGGTGAACTTGTCCTGATTCAACATCAACCCATCAAACTCTTCCTGCCTCATCCCCTGTTTGAGAAGAAGGGTGGTGATCAACGAAGGAAATGGCAGAACCCCTGAGTTCCTTCTTGAAACGTCTTCCATTGACCTCAGGACTCTTTCACCGATGTTAACGGGTAACCCGTTCTTCAGTTTATAGATCAAAAAGGCAGCGTCCTTGGTCAATACGGTGTTGTTCACAGTGGGCAGCCAATTGTAACTAGCAAGCTTGTGCAAAACAGCACTTAGGGCAGTCAATCGAGTGCTTGCTAGTTGTCCTTCCCATACCTTCACAAGACCTCCAGTTAGATCCTCTATCACCTCGTCTAGCCTAGGATTACCACCTTCCTCAACGTGATCCAGTCCCCATACCTGATTGATCTTTTGTGGGCTTATGTCGCACACTTCTCCTCTCACCCATGCCTTGCCATATTTTGACGACACCTGGCACGTGACCCATCTTGACAGATTCATGTAGAATTCCTCGACTAGGTAGGGCGAATACGCACCGTGCTCCCTCATACAATTTAGAACTCCCCTAGATTCGAGGAATTCAGTCATCCGGTATTCTTTGACACTCACCTTATCCATAAACCTCTCCTTATGGATTGCCCTCTTATTAAAATCAGTTGCCTTAGCTTTTATCTCCTTAGTGAGATAGAACCTAGAGGAGGTTGGGTCCTTCCGGTAGAACTCCGTAAGGTTGTCCTGGTACTCAACCTCTGCTTCTTCTTCCCCGGCCGAAACAGTTCCATCCTCATTTTGCCCAGCCTCATCAGTATTCGCAGGTTGGTCATCCACCACAACATCCTCCTCCTCAACTACCCGTTTACCTTTCCTCCCGGCAGCGCTCTTTTTCTTTTTACGTCCCAGTCGTTTAGACCTCCTTGCTGCTCTTCGTTTGGCTGTCGCTCTAGGCAATGTGCTAGATTCAGCCTCCACACCTGCCTCCAAATAGGCATCCACCCCAATCTCTGCCCCTGCCTCCACCTCAGCCTCCTCATCGGCCGCAACAGTTTCCTCATCATTTAAACCATCCCATGCCTTATCACCATCGGCATCTGATATCACACCAGCCTCGTCAAACACAACAATTTTCCCTTTCCTTCCAGCAACGAAATCTTTCTTTTTACGAGCCAACCGCTTATATCTCTTACCCGGACCTTTTTTCCAGTCGATTCCGACACTTTGCGTAATCTTGCCGCCAAATCAGCCGCTATGGTTTCTTCCTCATTTTGCCCAGCCTCATCAGTATTCGCAGGTTGATCATCCATCACAACATCCTCCTCCTCAACTACCCGTTTACCTTTCCTCTCGGCACCGCTCTTTTTCATTTTACGGCTCAGTCGTGTAGACCTCCCAGCTGCTCTTCGTTTGGCAGCCGCTCTAGGCAATGTGCTAGCTTCAGCATCCACATCTTTCTCCAAATCGGCATCCAC
The DNA here is from genome assembly GCA_948329865.1 of Linaria vulgaris. Taxonomy (NCBI): domain Eukaryota; kingdom Viridiplantae; phylum Streptophyta; class Magnoliopsida; order Lamiales; family Plantaginaceae; genus Linaria; species Linaria vulgaris. The sequence continues at coordinate 2,779,184 of OX415249.1, read as the reverse complement.
CCCAACCTCCGCATCTGCCTCCACCTCGGCCCCCACCCCGGCCTCTGCATCTGGCCCCGCCTGAGCCTCCTCATCGGCAGCCTCAGTTTCCTCGTCATTTAAACCATCCCCTGCCTTATCACCCTCGACATCTGATATCACTTCAGGCTCAACAAAGCCATCCACCACGCTTTTCCCTTTCTTACTGCGATTGGACTTTCTCCATGCAATCTTGAATCGTTTAGAGCGTCTTGGCTCACCGCTATGCTCACCCGCATTTGGCGCTTTGCTCGCTTCGGCATCAACAGTAGGCACCCCAGCATGGTCTGGTGCAACATCCTCCACCTCAACAGTGCTACTTCTTTCAGCAAGGTCAGCTTTTTTTCTTGAGCGCCTCTCAATTGCGGCTAGTCGATACTTGTCCGCTTGCCGAACCGCTTTGTTTACCTTCATCCCGAGGAATTGGCACCCAGCATCTATTTCACCAGGAACCAACGGGGGAACAGAACCCATGGATGCTGATCGAGACCTAGTTCTGTGCGCGAGAGTTGTAGCCACGGGCCTGCTCCTTTTACCCTTTTTCAAAGCTGCATCAACAAGTGTGTCTAATGGGTTCTTGCTTGCCATTATAGAGATGTAGAAAGAAATAAAGATGTCGAAGTGAGTTCAATTTTGCCGGAAATAGAGAAGGAAAGAGGAATTTGTAATTGGGGATAAATTAGGGCAGAAACAGTGGAGTCACAGAAAAAGAGAGAGAGTGGTGGAATTTATGGCGCCAGTATCACATTGTATGTTTACATTTCCCGCATTTAATTAAAGACTCTATTTTGTTTACATATAATTTGAATTAAGTCCCAATCATTTCGGTCCTTTTAGATATTAGAAGCCAAGTGCCACTTTGTGTAATATTTTTTTCCATGTAACCCACTGAAACTTATATTTTCTAACTAAGGTTTAATAAAATATAATTTCTTTCCTTGCCAAACAGTTGTCCTAACGTCTATCCTGCATTTGTATAACTTCACTGGTTTTAATTTAAAAGGAATTCTCGGTTCATTGAAAATCTGTTTTAAGGAAATCAAGTAGTTTACACGAATATCGAAATAGATAGTCAACAACCTAGCTGCACGATATTATAGTCAATAAGTAGTATTTACTTGTAAATAATCGGATAGATTGATTAGACGATCAAAATCAGTTAAAAATATCTTTATAAACGATTAACAAAACTCGTGTGTGGGTACATGCACGACCAACAATAAGTGCGATTTGTTAATAACAAAGCTATAAAGTATGGGCCTTAAATGTGGTTGATCTATAAAATTGTGGGTTCATACTTTCTTCAAGTATACATCGAAGAATAATTGAAGGGGCCTTTACAAACTCACTAATTTTCATGTTAAACATATGTTAGACGAACATCTCTTACACATTGAAACCAGTAAGGACATCGAGACACAGCAAAATACAATCAGCCAAAATCTTCAAAAAAATAAAAATACAACAGCAATGGGGACGGGGGGTGGCTTTAAATCAAGTCGACATAGTATGTTATATTTATATTTTACATGACTCTATTTTGATTGCGATAGTCGTCCCACATTGCTCTTGCTATTTCACCCCTCCTGCGATCCATTGCTCTTGCCTCTGTAGGAACGGTGTTAATCCGGCTGCGAGATATTAGGCTACTAGCGCGGTACACGTCGTCTGGGTGAAAATCAAACAAGAAATCACCATCGACTCCATTCTTCCGAATGAAGTTGTGCAGTGTACAACACGCCATGACAATCTTAGCCTGGTGTTTTAAGCTGTAGTTGGGCATCATCTTCAGAACGGGGAACCGCATCTTCAACACACCAAAGGTACGCTCAATAACGTTGCGGAGACTCGAATGCATGTAGTTAAACAATTCCACCATTCCAATCGACTGATTGTTTTGGAACTCGCGTAGGTGGTACCGCCTGGACGAAAACGGAGTCACGTAACAAGTGTACAACGAGAACCCCGAATCAACCAAGTAATACTTGTCCCCAGGTGGATTTCTCCAACAGGGGTCCCTCGCGATAGACATTTGCAATGCCCTATAGTCGTTCATAGAACCTTCGTACCCGGCACCGACGTAAGTGAAGTTCATGTCAAAATCGCAAATAGCAACAACGTTCTGGCTCAAGCTGTTTTTCCGATTGATGTACGCCGTGTGAAGATTCATGGGCACGTGGGCTGAAATATGTGTACCGTCGATTGCACCAACGCAGTCCTGCCGAGAATCAATGAAGGCTATTGTCAAATTGGTCAAAAGAAATTAAACCGTGGCTCAACACACAAGATCATGAAAGATGAAATAGGTTCGGTAGAGAATGTTGGGTAGGTGTTGAAGCAACATGTGTCCAACATGTAAAGCAGAAACATTCTTAACGTGCGGCAGCGTCCCTATATTGGGGGATAAGTGCAAAGTTTTCTGGTAACAACGATCCACGCATATTTGTTCGACACCAGAGAGTGTTACGAATAAGGACACATCTTCTAATTGATTAGAATGTACCTTAAAGTAAGGATAAAACCGGGAATCGTTGGCAATGCGATCAGGAACAACGTTGAAGTCGGGTGGTACAATCATGTCAATAGCCATGTTTAAAATGGCCTTCATCACCCTACGCACGTGGCGGTGAATGGTTTCCGTTGAGTGTTGGAAGCGCTCGCAAGAGTCTCGGAATCTGTGATTTAGCCCAACAGTCCACATAAATATCGCAAGTGCCTCCATGGACTGTACACGTGAGTTCCTCGAATCAGTGAGGCCATAATGGTTCTTTAGCGTGTCGTGCAGCGTATAAAATGTATCCCGATTCATCCGCAAAGCATCGAAGAACCGATCATCGTGTCCAAGCAATAGTTTCAAGAGCCACCTCGAACCCGTCAATTCAGAGTTATTCCTAGGTCGCTTTGGGTAAAACCAATCGGGGGCCATTAACAAACCAATGAACATGATCTCAGAAAGACCATCGTTGCTATCGTCCTTGCTTCGTCCAGTGGAGGTCGACACGGTGTTATCGCTGCCGGAATCCATTTCTGCAAATTATAAAGATCGTCCGATCAAGATAACCGTGATAGATAACCGTACGATGGGGCCGTTCTTTACTGTACTAGTCCTCAGAAATAAATTAAATAGATATGATCATAACAAACACATTGCATTCATAGAAAATGTCACAAGCAAAGCGCAGTGACGGTTGTCAACACAGCCAAGATGCACACAAAGGGAAAAAACCGAATATTATTCCAAGATGTCAAGGGGGGGAACAACGTATACGGCAAGTCTAATACAAAAGATTGGAACTCGAAAGCACAAAAAGCCAACACTACTCTAGGGACCAGTGTCCATGTTGGCGGGTGTTACCCCAGCCGGCAGGCGCATCACCCATTCGCGACGATCCTCTTCCTTCATCCTTAGGAAAAAACACCCTTGTCTCTTTGTCCTTCAATTGGTTGATGGCTTCGAAGAACAATGCTTTCGGCACTATTTCTAGTTTGTACAGTGCTTCCATGCATTCACCAATCTAATTGGACGTTGACTGCGTGATGTTGGCAGCTTTTGTCTCGTTCAACATATTCCAACACTTTAGAGTTGTGTCCAGCATAGCGCCTCTGGATGTAGGGTTGTCTGAACATTTCCTTGGGGCGCGCCTGGTTGCAAGACCCAACTGCGAAGGGTTCATATTAACCACAGGAGGCGTAGGCACAGTGGCATTAGGAGGATTCAGACTACTAGACGCATATTGGGAAGAGTCTTGTGTGTACCCAGTAGGGTCACCACTTTCAGGAAGGCTGTCCTGATCAAACACAGAGCTACCGCCAGAAACCGGCTCGGGATCACCAAGTTGCGTGATCTCATCTTCGGAATCGGAACCGCCCTGCCCAGAATAGTGGGCCATGTCGCCGGTGGCAACACGGTTGTGCCACATTTCCTCCAACAACTCCCAGTCTGGACAGCCACGCCTGCAGCTTAGGGCGGCTGCGGGATCTTCCTGCAAATTGTCAACCGATAAACAGATTAGGTTGCATTCATAATCCACGGCGTTATAAATATAGGTTACAAGGAAATGAAGAATGACATTTCACCTTGGTAAACTGCGCCCAACGCTCGTTGTCAAATTCCAGCTTACCCGTCACTGGATCAACACCAACACCAGTCTTTGACCTGCCTAGCTTAATGTGCCTCCATAGGACCTTTAGCCTATTGTACTTGCCCTTCAGCTGGTCTACCGTGTAATCGAACCTGACCGGACAATTCGCTCTCATGGCGTTCACCGAATCGTTCCATGTGCTTGTGGTGAAAGTGCTCCCGAGTAACTTACCGGCCACAAATTCTTCGTATATAAGCCGGATGAAAAAACGCTCGTTTACGTCACCCCAGTACGCATCGTCTTTCTTAGAGCGCTTAGGAAGATTTGTGGGCCTGTCGACTCTAGCCCCGCGGCGACTACTCATCTAAACCTCAATTAACTTGGCCAATTAGTAATACTCAAAGGTCGTACGTAACCACAAACAGGACATCATGGAAATGTTTTAACTCAAACTATAATATATGCATCTGCAAAGTGTTCTGGTTTCAATGTTAGGCAGATGTTAAGCCAACATCAATCCAACATTTATATCAGAAACCACTCAGCCAAACTATTGTAAGCTACTCTGCACTTATATATTCATTTAACCACACCTCATTTAGTTGGATTTCATTATGTTCGTGAACATAATCACAGCAATGAAATAAAAAAAAAGGTCACATAACAAATGTGGCATTATCCAAATGAATAATAGGTGATACAGTGAAAAGTATACATTGGGCATCAATTGTTTAAGAAAACTTTGAAAGGTATCCATCAAGGATGCATGGAACATATTATGTGCGTGTAATGTCTGTAACTAACTGAACATATACATCTTCATGTGAATACAATGTGAGAATGCGCACACTAAATACATGAGACATGGACAACAATTACAACAAAGATAATTGACATATCAACTTAAATCAAAAGGAGATGAGTTCAAAAGTAAACATTTTCTTGGAATTTGAAGGCAAATAACGGATTTGTCACAATAAAACCTTCACTTGGGATTTGCAGATAAAGAAGGGATTTGCTGGTAACTGCATCGGAAAAAAACATCATATTAATAACAACTACTGAACAAGAAAAGCAGTACACGAGATTATCATGTGTAATAACTCGGACAACTTCACTGACCTTCACTAAAAATAGAGGCTGCAATTGAAATAATGAGAGTGATGGTTGTAATATATAGGAGATTATTAGGGGGAAACCAAAAAATTCGAATGTTGAGTATTTGGACTCAAAATTTTTGGGATTAAATGTTCAAAATTTTCGAATTTTGGATAGTTGGAACTGAATAATTTTGGGATTACATGTTCAATGATGTTATTCAAGAGCTGAGGATTTATGGAGGGAAACGTTGGCGCATTTTTGGGTGAACAGTGGCCGTCTTTTTTCGGGTACAACAACTTTTAGAAGCTGTCACAACTGACATATCTGCAAAAAGTAGAACCTATATTGTAGCCTATTTCTACTTAATTTTAATCGTGAGTTTTGAGACACCAATTGGGCCATTTTAATGCTTGTTGGGCTGTTTCAGAAGTCCTAAACCAAACATATTTTTTGGTTTCTAAGAATTCTCAGATCTTTGGGAAATGAAAACCAAACAGGGGCTAAGAATTTCAGTTGGGAACTACAAGGGTATGAATTTTCATTTTCTCTCAAATTACTCAAACTTGGTGGCTGTCATTTAGTTCTGGGATGTGATTGGTTGAGAAAGCATGAGCCTGTTGAATTTACTTTCTCAAAACACAGTGTTAGTATGTGCATTGAAGGTATTAAAACCTTATTTTATGGGGTCACTGGGGCTCCCCAATGCTCTCTTATAACTGTTAATGAAATGCATGAAGTCTTGCTTAAACAACTTGATAGAGTGTTTGCTTTAACACTCAAAACAGAGAAGGGGAAATTGGCCCCTGAACTCACTAAGCTATTAGGGAACTATGAGTCTATATTTCAGGAATCTACAGGTCTACCTCCTACCAGAGAAATTGAACATCAAATCATCCTTAAGCCTGGAAGTACCCCAAAGCATCAGCACCCATACAGGTACTCACAGGCTTATAAATGAGAGATTGAGGAGATTGTCCAAGGGCTACTAAAAGAGGGGGTCATCCAACACAGCAAGAGCCCCTTTGCTTCTCATGTGTTGTTGGTTAGAAAAAAAGATTCAAGTTGGAGACTATGTGTAGATTACAGGTACCTAAACTCTCTTACCATTAAACACGACTACCATATACCTGTAATTGATGAACTACTCTCAGAATTGCATGGAGCAAAAATTTTCTCAAAAATTGACTTGAGATCTGGTTATTTCCAGATTAGAATGAAAGAAAATGATAGGTATTTAACTGCATTTCAAACTCATCAAGGACATTATGAGTTCTTAGTTATGCCTTTTGGTTTATGTAATGCTCCTACCACATTTCAATCATTAATGAATCAAGTATTTGGTCCTCACTTAAGAAAGTTTGTCCTTGTGTTTTTTGATGATATATTAGTTTACAGTAAGACTTGGGACTTGCATTTAACTCATTTAACTACTGTCTTGAACACTTTAAAAGGGGAGGAATTATATGCTAAAATGTCAAAATGTGATTTTGGACTATCTAGCATAGAATACTTACGACATATCATTAGTGATAAGGGTGTTTCTACAGACCCCACTAAAGTAGAATGCATGCTTAAGTGGCCTAAACCTAGCACTATCAAGGGGCTCAGAGGATTTCTTGGACTCACAGACTACTATAGAAAATTCATTAGAGGTTATGGCTTAATTAGTAGACCACTCACTCAAATGCTTAAAAAAGACTCATTTAAGTGGACTAGTGAGGCTGAACAAGCTTTTGACTCTTTAGAAAAAGAAATGACTCAGGCCCCTACATTAGCATTAGCTGACTTCTCTAAGGCTTTTGTTGTTGAAACTGATGCTAGTGGCAAGAGGATAGGAGTTGTTTTAATGCAGAAAGGACACCCTATTGCTTTTCTTAGAAAAATTATGTGTCCCAAGAACCAGTTACTCTCAATCTATGAGAGGGAATTTTTGGCTGTTCTAATGGTAATTCAGAAGTGGAGGCATTATTTACAAGGCCACCACTTCATTATCAAAACTGACCAGCAAAGTTTAAAATACCTACTGGAGCAGAAAATTACCTCAGCTTTACAGCAGAAGTGGATAGCTAAGTTGTTGGGCTTAGACTATGAAATTCAGTACAAAAGAGGCTCTGAAAACAGAGCTGCTGATGCACTATTTAGACAGGAGGTAAGTGATAATACTTGCAATACCATTACATTAGTTTAACCCAACTGGGCACTTCAAGTTCAAAAGAGTTATGAACAGGATTCATTCTTCAACAACATTATTGCTGTTAAATCTATTGACTCTAACTCTTTTGACGACTTCGATATTACTAATGACATTATCAGATTTAAAGGGAAGATTTGTGTGGGAAATGATCCCCTTCTTAGAAAGCAGATATTAGTTGCTTTCCATTCCTCTTCATATGGAGGACATTCAGGTATACAGGGGACTTACATGAGGGTTAAAGGAGTTTTCTTTTGGCCTAAGCTTAAAGCAGATGTTATCAGTTTTGTACAAACATGTGGTGTGTGTTCCATTACAAAACATGATAATGCACCATACCCAGGGCTTCTCCAACCATTACCTATACCACAGCAGGCTTGGACTCATATTACCATGGATTTTATTGAAGGTTTGCCTAACTCTGAAGGAAAGAACTCTATTTTAGTTATTGTAGACAGACTAACTAAATACAGTCATTTATGTGCTTTATCACACCCTTTCACTGCCCAAGTTGTGGCAAAAGTGTTTCTTGATTGTGTATACAGGCTACATGGGTTACCAGCTAGTATTGTCTCTGACAGAGACAAGGTGTTCACTAGCTCATTTTGGAAGGAACTATTCAAAACCCTTGGAGTTTAGCTGGACCAAAGCACTGCCTACCACCCTCAATCTGATGGTCAAACTGAGAGAGTAAATCAGTGTTTGGAAAACTACCTAAGGAGTATGGTGTTGATAACCCCAAAAGATGGTTCAAGTGTTTACCTCTGGCAGAATTTTGGTATAACACTAATTTCCACACTAGCTTGAAAATGACACATTTTCAAGCTTTGTATGGTTTCCAACCTACACATCTCACACTCAGTCCCTATTTAGAACCTACTTCTACTGATGTTAGTCAAACACTTGCTGAAAGAGATCAACTACTACAGTCTATAATGGCTAACGTACAACAAGCTCAAGATAGAATGAAGTATTATGCAGACAGACACATGACTCACAGATCTTTTGAAGTTGGTGATAAAGTTTCCCTCAAGTTGCAGCCTTTTCGCCAGAATACAGTATACCTGAGAAAGAATATGAAGGTGTCAGCAAAGTACTATGGGCCTTTCACTGTTTTAGCAAAAATTGGCCCTGTTGCTTATAAACTGGATTTACCCCCTCACTCTCAAATACATCCAATTTTTCATGTTTCCTTCCTTAAAAAGAAGCTTAGTGATACTCTCATACCTACCCATACCCTCCCCACCACTGATATTGACGGGCGTTACAACATCGAACCCTACTTAGTACTGGATAAACGCTCAATCAAGAGGAATAATGAACTCGTACCTCAAATCCTCGTCCAATGGGAAAATTCTGACGCTGACTCTGCTACTTGGGAAGACTTTGCGCATATCCGCAGTACTTTCCCCTCCTTTGATCCTTGGGGACAAGGAAGATTTGCTCGCGGGGGTAATGTCATGACCCTGCACAAATCAATCAAGAAGAAATCAGAAGACAAGAAGAAGAAATGCAGAAATGATTCAGAAGAGAAAAAAGGGAAAAAAGCTCACAGTTTGACAAGTGAAAAATTAGGGATCCGACATAAGCTCGATTCAGCTTGCCCAACTCTAAACGACAGCGTTTCGGATCAGTAAGCTTTCATCTGGCGCAGACACGTGGCGTGATCGTGTGCGTACGCGTGTGGCGCTGGTCAAAGCCTGTGGACCGAAACTTATTTCAAACGGCAGTGTTTTCATCTTCTAAATCGGACGGCTGAAATCAAATAGAGAAGGGTTAATCTGGTCCATTGGTTTAATCCTCAGCTCAGCTCAAAACAATTAATGTTACCGTTGCTTTTGTACCGTTTCTTAAATAGTACCGTTACTTTCAGCTCAGCTGATGCTATAAATAAATGTACTGGAGAAGGAATAAATAACGAAAATTGTCCCAAAATTACTTGTCCTTTATTTTTGCACTTTTTATTTCTTTCAGTACTTAGTTTTCTTCTTCAGGAAATTCTCCCTAATATCCAAAACATAACACAATTCTAGTCACTTTCTTTAATTTGTGGAAAGATTTGGAGTAAAGATTGCTCAATGATAATTATATGTATTTTTTTGAATTTAATTAGTAGACTGAAATTAATTAGGTAGACGCTAATGAAAGTATATATATGTACTATTTGATGTGTGTTCCAACACGAGAGATTCTTGCCTAAAATGAGCTGGCAATAACAACCATATTTGACGGGCTGGGGAAAATAAAAGAATTAAATGTAGGAGCCATTATGAGATGAATGATAAAGGGACAGCTTAGTACTTTAATTAGTTAACAATATATTTTTTTGTCTAAGAGGTAGTTAGCAAAAGACATTAAACCCTCTAAAACAAAGTATTTATTATTCTTTTGAGTTGAGGATGGACAAGTATAAGATGCCTAACTTATAATAATACTACTACAAAATAAAATATGCTCAAATACAATATATTTAATCAGTGCTTAATTAAGATTGCCAGAAAGAACCAAAAAAACAATAATGTGCCTTTTTCCTAGTATTAAATATTAAGAAAATAACAATACAAATCATTTGACAACATTATCTCACCTAACCTAAAGATTCTGGTTGACTTTATATATTTATTTATATATATTATATGTCTCGACTATGAATAATTTGTTTTCTTAGATAGAAATCTTTTCATAGAAAGGGTTAATAATCTTTCCATTTGTAAATTAGTTGCGACTTTTCAGTTTTCACGTCAAATATGCAGACATCATGAATTCAAAGGTTGTAAATTGTAATGAGACCAATCATAAGCAAAACTTGTATATATTTCCCAAGTAATGCGAATATTGCATATATAGAAGTTAAAGTTTTGACTAAGATTGCTCACGATAAAAAAGCTGCATCGACCTAAATATACTCTAGAGCTTGATCAAAATCAATGTAAATGAATCGTTGGATCGTGCTCAGATATCATTCAACCATTGCAATTTAGATATCAGATGGTCTATGTTGAGAGTTGGGGAAACCTGAACTTAGTCTCACATGTGTGTTTTGAGAGTGGCTTATTCTAAACAAAGTTTGAGGCATGACTCTTAATTTCACAAGGAAAATATGTGGACCAACGATGATACCGTCTAACAGAGCATTTCTCAGATTTAATTTTTATAAACCAGCTTAGTGTAATTATCCTAGTCAATATTTGAGTTAATGTTTTTTCCAACTATACATCGGTGACGTGGTGCAAACTAACAACGAAGATGTAGGTACTTCTTACGCCAGCATATCAAAATCGCACCACATCATCGTAGCAACCGTAGCATGAAATATTTCTTCTCTATTGGGCCTATCTTGACTTCTCAATTTAAAACGGTTCACAAAATGGTCCGAAGACATGGGCTATAGGTTCTTTTCACTCTCTATAAAAGACAGGGTTGTGGCCCATTTACTCGTTAAGTTAGCCTTACAGCCCAATATTATCTGCTCAACAGATAGAAACATAAACACAATTTTTTAAATTTTCTTTTACGTGAAACCCAAGCCCTAGTTCTCCATTCCATTGATTTAGTAGGACATAAATTTGTTTTGAATTAAATTTGTATTCCTTTTAGCTTATGAAGTTTCATTTTATTTAACTTTGAATCCTATATTCTTTTTAGCTCATGCATCATTATGTATAGTTCGGCTGAGGTCTAAATTATATCTTTGGTTGTTGGAGGTAATTTGAAAGGTAAAGTATACTAGGAGCTAACACTTTACACGATTCACCTTAAATCAGCTGAATGTCAATGAATCACGTTAAATCAAACACATAAATTATATGTCTCTATTTGTGTTGTTTGAAGAGCACTGTCTTCGTGTAGGCTTCTGAATTCTTGTATGACGTCCATCAATTTTTTTTTCCCAATCATCCACGTGTTTTTGGTTCTGATTGAAGGTTTCAACGTGTCCTTACATAATCGATTTATTACTGGAAAAAGGACATGTGCAGCCCAAAAGTCATGAGCGTTATGCCTTAGCCATTTTTAAGGTTTCATGTAAGTTGTTAAATTGCTAGAAGTTGTATTAACTCAATACGAGCATTACGACACATAAATGCATGCATTGTTTATTTTGTGGATTTTTAGATAGTTAATCATTGATATTTAAAGTTTAATTAACAGCTCATAATCTTACAGGCCTGATTTTGTGTTGCGAAATTTGCCCGAAACTGCCTTCACAGTTCACTCCAGCTGTATTTTGAAATTTGAGGTTTGCATGTTGTTGTTTTTTGTAAACCTTTTTTGAGATAATTCCATTTTGTCTCATATTATCGAACAAGCTAAGAAAAGAATATATGAATGACATAATCATGACAGTGAATATGGTGCAGATTCTGACCACCTCTATCTATCACTAATTAAAAAGATAAACAGCGGCGACGCCATGAGCGAACCCATGCAAGCCCTAATTTCTCCGGCACCATCACTACAATCACAATCGGAAATTCTACGACCTAGTGCAACGAAATTCGTGCCACCAGATCTAGACCTCAATATCAATCAAAATCAAAAACAACATCGTCAAGAGGAGAGTGTGACCTTGAATTTTGGACTGCCAATGCCGAGGCCCCAAATTCTGGAATCAAAGAAATCCACGCCAGTCTCGTACGCGGGGTTGTTTAGGCAACGGAATGATCACATTAGGGTTGAGACAGAGGATACCTCGGAGTAGGATAATCTCATCATTACTCAACCACCGAATGAAAACTTGCCTTTCAAGAATGTCGAATTCGCGCTGGAATTGGATCGCCGCATTGAATTAAGAACAATGGAAGGATGCGATTATTGTTCGAATTCTTGGAAAGCCTTGGTACTATCCAGCTCTTTTCAACAAGTTGGATACAATGTGGAGCCTGCGGAATGATTTTGAATTATTATATTTGGGCTATAGTTGCTTCCTACTAACGGGAGTGAACCAAGAGAAAATGGAGAAAAATCTCACGGAAGGGCCATGGCAACTTGCGGGGAGCTTCCTTTCAATCCGTAAATGGGATCTGAATTTCAGCGCAGACACGGATAAGGTGGATAGCGCTATCACATGGGTGCGAATTCTAAATCTCCCGGTAGGATGCTTTCGACCAGCCATTATCAAAGCTCTCGCAAAGTGCATAGGGGATCCGATAAAAATTGGCGAAAACACCTACAATGCAAAGCGAGGAAAATTTGCCCGAGTCTGTGTCAAAGGGAAAGCGTACCAGGTTGTTTACGAAAATCTACCTTCGCTTTGTCATACTTGTGGTCGAGTAGGGCATATTGCTAGGGACTGCAAATCGACAAGAAGAGAAAAAGAACAAACATTCAGTGAAAAGGACAAAGAAGGTATGGTGGAGGTCACTTTAGATGATGGGAAAGCAAGGGAAACGCCTGATCGAAATACCGATAAGACATGGCTGATGGAAATAGGGCGTAAGAAAGAATACGGGGACTGGGTTGAAGTCCAATACCGAAAAAATAAGACCACGGTTAAGCGCGGGACTTACTCGACAGGAGAATCGAGTAAGGGGATGGAAAAGAAAAAAGGAGTACAAGCAGGGTAGCAAAAAGGCATACAAGAAAATATAATTGGTGCTAGAGAGGTACCTAGGAAGGATTATCCTAAGGATAATCAAGGTAAGTGTGTGTTACCTAATTCAATTACTAAATTACGGAAGAAATGGGTGACAAGAATTAGGAATTCCACAACAATTAGGACTTCAAAAAAGACCTATAAGGAGAATACTACAAGACGCCCACAATCAGTGCTTAGGGAAAACCCTTTTGATATACTTGCTGAAGAAAACCTCAACAAAAGTGAGGATAGAAATATTTTTTCGATAACCCGAGATGTACGCCACCATCATGAGGGACGTGAAGGGGGAGGCCCGATTCACAACCATGATACACTTTTTCCAAGGACTCTCACAGATATTACGAACACTATGAGAGGATCGGATGGTGCGGGTGCTGAAAATTCCATCGGCAGTCTGGGAGGTCGAGACAAGGGTTTTTTCGTCTAGGGGGAACGAATCGCCCGATAGTATGGTGGCACAGAACAGCCGTGAGCACGCGGGAAGTCCAACGACAAATGTCGTTCATGTTGGAGATGCTGAAAAAACTTGCAGCAAAAGCATTGGGATGTCCTTTTGACAATCCGATACACCCATACCATCTAAATAATTTTTCTATAAAGATCATTTCATGGAATTGTCAAAGTGCGGGTAACGGAGACTTTAGGAGAAACTTCCGAGATTTGGTGTCAACCCACGCACCCACGGTTGTGTTTGTGTTAGAGACTAGAGTCAGCAAAGTACATGCGCGGGAAATTATACCTCACTTAGGATATACAAATTATGTCATGGCCCCGACGACGGGAATGAACGGAGGTATATGGATGTTGTGGAACGAGGAAGAAGTTGTTGTCAAAATAAAATCAGTCGGAGATCATACCATTCACTCCCTAATTAGGCCACGGGCAACGGAGGTTTGGAGATTAACGGGAGTCTATGCTCAACCTCGAAAAGTGGACAAAATCTGAGCCTTTGATAATTTGGTGAAATTCGCGGAAGAGGAGAACTCCCCGTGGCTTGTTACGGGCGACTTTAATGAGGTAGGGCTCTCAAATGAAAGATGGGGAGGGCGCATTACTCCTATAAGTTGACTGAAATTTTTTCAAAAATATATGGATAGCTGTCGACTTCTAGACTTGGGGTTCAACGGATAAATAAGCGAGAAGATGGCGCAACAATTAAAGGGCGTATAGATCGGGCTCTCCCAAATCAAGGCTGGATCGACCTTTTCCCGGAGAGTGTCATCATTCACCTACCAAGAACTCGCGGCGACCACCACCCCATCATAACACACTATCAAGGGCTGCATGTGAATGGAGGAAGGAGGCCTTTTCGTTCCGAAGCGGTATGGCTAAGAAATACGGAGTGCACAACGCTCCTAAGATCTATCTGGGATCGAAAGCCGAATATGCTCGAGGCAATTGAGGAAGTCCCGTGGATACTTATACCATGGAACAAAGAAAGATTTGGTAACATATTCTATAGGAAAAAGAGGCTCCGTGCGAGACTTGAGGGTATTCAGCGAGTTAATTGTCAAGGGCTAAATTCTTTTCTTAATAATCTGGAGAAGGAACTGATATCCGAATATAACGAGGTTCTCTTGCAAGAAGATTTTTTTTGGCTTCAAAAATTGAGGATTAAGTGGACTCGAAAATTGGATAGCAACACAAAGTTTTTTTATAAACCAACAATGGCGAGGAGGCGCAAAAATAAAATCGTAATGATACAAATTGATGGGGTGTGGGAGGATAATGTCCCGCGGTTACAAGAGCATGCGCGAGATTTTTTCCGGAAGCTTTTTACATCGAGGGATAACTACCCGAGGTGGGAGAGCTTGGAGTAGCTCTCGGGATTACAATACTAGCAGGTCTTGACCGATGAGGAGAGGGACAACCTATGCCGAGAGATTATGAGATGCGAGAGGTTGTATGGTCTCTACACCCGTTAAAAGCCCCGGGACCGACGATCTTCAAGCACTTTTTATCAGAAGAACTGGGACTGGATTAACGAGCCGTTGCTGAATTTTGCAAAGGAGGTATTCATGAAACGACGTTTCGATAAACGCCTATGCGAAGAATTTCTTTGCTTGATACCCAAGAATCCAAATCCGGTAAATATTTCTTAGTTTCGCCCTATATCTTTATGCAATGTTATTTATAAATTTATAACAAAATGCATAACAATGAGATTGCGAGAGATGATGCCGAGGATTATTGCTCCTACTCAGTCGAGCTTCATAAGAGGAAGAAGCACCCAAGATAACATTTTTCTTCTTCAAGAAGTGCTGCATTCTTTACGAGGGAAAAAGAAAAATAAAATTGGGGATATGGTCATGAAATTGGATCTTGAAAAAGCATAAGACAAAGTGAGTTGGAGATTTCTCGAAGACACGTTGAAAAGTTTTGGCTTTCTCGAGTCGCTCACTGAGTTAATCATGTTTTGTGTCAAGAATGCGGCAACGCGGATTCTATGGAACGGGGTGCCAATGGAAGGCTTTCGACATTCATGCGGCCTACAACAAGGGGGTCCTTTATCCCCACACTTATTTGTACTATGTGTCGAAAGGTTGTTTTATTTGATACATGAAAGGGTGGAGAAAATAAATGGAAATCGTTGACACCTTGTCGGGGAGGCCCGCGGCTCTCGCACCTATTTTTTGCAGACGATCTCATATTAATGGGGAAGGCTATGAAAGGCACAACTCGGGAAATCAATAGGGTATTGGAGAATTTTTGTGATGCCTTGTGATGTCTCGGGATTAAGAGTCAGCCCCTCCAAATCGAAAATATTTTTCTCAAAGAGTAATGAGGCGCAACTTAAAAGGGAGATATGTGACTTGCTCGGCTTCGCGCAAACAAAACATCTTGGGAAATATCTGGGCATAAATCTCTCGCACGGATGCATGGATAAGGAGAAATTTGCTGAATTGGTTGATAAAGTATTGGTGAGATTTGGAGGATCGAAGAAACAATTTTTATTTCTAGCGGGTCGAGCGACTTTGATACAATCTGTATCCTCGGCGATGTTGATTTACCACACGCAATCATCATGGTTGTCGGAGAGTATTTGTGATAAACTCGATAAGATAAATAGGGACTTTATATGGTCGACTAATATTGAGGAAATGAAGTTGCATTTAGTCGGTTGGGACAAAGTTACAAGGCCGAAAAAAAATGGCGGATTGGGGATAAGGAAGAGCAGAACTTGTAATGAGGCAATGTTGCCCAAAATTCCATGGAAAATACTCCAAAAGGAGGACACGGTACGGAGAGGTCTGGTTATGGCGAAGTACTTGAAAGGATGGTCGATTCTAAATCATCAACCAAAGAGTTATGCAAGCGCGACGTGGAAATGAATAATTCTGTGTATGATATTGATGAAGCATTTTCTTCGGTGGAAATTTGAAACGGGAAAGATACGTCTCTTTGGTTCGATAATTGGTTGGGGGATTCTAGCTTGTGTGATAGCATGGGCGTGATTGCTCCAGAGGATCAAGAACTTTGGGTCTGTGATGTAATCGATAATATGGGGTGCTGGAATTATGAGAATATACGCACAGTGATTCCCGAGGAGATCCGTGAGTTGCTGAATGGCAGAATGTTAACTCTCACGGAGCAGGATGATCAGATTCGCTGGAGTGAAACGGGTGATGGAAAATTCTCTTACAATTCGGCGTACAAAGCGTTCCAACGACACTATGGAGAGATTGACCGAAGTACAAAGAAGTGGGAGTGGATCTGGAAATCGAGGCTTAATAATAAGTTGAAATACTTTATTTGGCTCGCGACGCAAAATAGACTCGCAACAAATTAATTAAGAAAATCTCGCTGAATTGCGAACTCGGCGTTATGTCCGACGTGCGACGATAATGAGGAGTCAGTTATACACTTACTGAAGAAGTGTACCACGACTAGGATGATATGGAAGCGAATTCTTAATGAACAAGATCTCCGCGAGTTTGAAAACATCTGGGACGAGAGCTGGATCCGAGCAAATATACAGAGGAAAAGATTTGATTGCAAGTTTGTAGATGGGATAGAATGGGTGTTTATTTTCGCAGCTACGGTTTGATGCATTTGGAAAAATCGTAACCATTTAGTTTTCCGTGGAGAAAAACAATCGGTGGAGGCATGTATGAGTATGATCAAGAAACTAAGCTTTGAACTTACTTGGGCCTGGAAAAGCAAAGGAGTCCTGAGACGAATAGCAAACTGGGAAAAGCTGAAGGAAGGGTGGACAAAGCTAAATGTTGACGGGAGTTGTAAAACACACATAAATAATGGCGCGGCTGGAGGAATTCTAAGATCCGACACCGGGGGCTGGATTTGGGGTTTAAAATGAGGCTTGAGTCGCCGACGATTGATGAGGCGGAATTATGCGCGCTAAGAAGAGGTCTCCAAATTGCTTAGGAAAGGAGAGTGAAAAATATAGAAGTAGACGGACTCTGAAGTCGTATTCCGTCTTATTTTCGGATTTAGAGAGCCAAATTATGGACATATGAATTTGGTAAATAAATGCCGAGCTTTGATGCATCGCTCGTGGAATGCGAAGATTAAATGGATTGCTAGAGAAGCGAACAAAATCGCGGACTTTGCTGCCAAAATCGAGATCGACGAAAGAGTTTAGGAAGTATTTTGGAATACGCAGCCGGCTCGAATTCTCAGTTTGCTACAGGATGATGTAGCATAACTGTTAGTATAGTCATTTTATTTCCCTTTCTACAAAAAAAAATAAAAAAAATAATATATGGTACAAGATTGTTCTCGGTGTTTTTTCCCTTTAAATTATCCCTAAACCAAATAGATGCAATGGAAATATATACATTAGGTATTTGCCGTACATCGAATATAATACTGAATATTCTATAAATATCGCCAGAACGTTGTTTGACGGCTTGGCCCAGGCCCAGTCTTGTTTGGGTCGGTTATGGCCCATATTAAAAATTATTTTAGTATTTTTCAAGATATTTTAATGCATGTTACAGAAAAATCATATGAATATTGTTGCAGGGAATAAGCACATTAACAACAGATAAAATTGTAATGTTAATCAATCGGACAAATGGATATGAACCAAAATGACAACCATGTAAATTCTCTGTCTTCCCTTTTTTTTTTTAGTAAGACTTATTTATGTAAGTGTTTAATGTTCGTTTGTTATGTATGATCTTCATGAACTTTTGGTTCAATCGCGCTGGTAATATAGAGGTGTGTATTTATGAGTCTTCATGTTATATGATCAAATCATTTGAAATGATTTTTCAGCATCTTCTTTACAGTACAGTGAAGATTTTCTATTCCCTCCCTCTATTCCCTTCTCTATTCCCTCAATTAAATAATGACATGTGTCATTTAGAGAACCACATAAATTAACTCCAAAATAATCCCTTAAATCTGTTTAGTTAATTATATTATCAAACTAATTATTTCTTTCCTCAAGTTTAAATTTCCGCTGAAGTTTTTTTTGGTCAATTTCAATAATATTTTAACTGTGTGATTAAGCCATGAGGAATAAGTTTAATTTGACTATAGTTAAATTAATTATATATATTGTATATTGAGCAGTAAATTTAATCATGATTAATTGCAATCTTACAAATAGAAGTCCATTTTTAATGAATAAACAAATAGGAAATTACTTTTATTATGGGTACGCCCTGCAGAGATACGTAAATATATGATAATTAATGGTACAAGTTTTGATTAGTGATTTTGATAGAAGAGAACTTTATTTATTGATTAAAAACCCAAATGTTAAATAAGTTAAAGTTTATAGGAATGGACAATAATCTACTAACAAATTAATAATATTGATCCCTATTAATATAGTCAAATGCATTTTTGATCAGAATAAGAGATATTTTAATTGATCAAACTATACCAATCATATACTCCTTGAGGAATAATTAGAAAAGTTTGCCAACAATAAATAATAAAGATTATTAGATTTTTCGAATATATTTTCATAATTAGTAAATAAAAGTCACAGAAGTACGATACAACATGGTCTAGATAATAGTAGGACGACTGTCAAATTGTTCCGGGAAACAAATTAATTGGTGTATATATATATATATATATACTAAATATTGGCAATTACTATTAAACAATTATAATATTATTAGCCTAGCATGTAATAAATTAACAGTACATCACCTATGCAATTTTATTATGAAATTTGAGGCCACCCAAAATTAATAAATGTTTTTTTAACGAAATCAAGATTAGAAGCACTCAGAAATTAAATGAAATAAAAATATTCGGCAAAAAGTTGATTATAGCACTTAACATTAGAGTATTACAAGTTTGTTAGTATGGGTTAATTTATGTAGACCTTCAAATGGCACATGTCATTATTTAATTGAGGGAATAGAGAAGGAAACAGAGGGAGGGAATAGAAAATTTTCACCGGTAAATTAAAGCTAATTGCTTCTTGTTAAATTTCACATAACAGTAAATATATTGTCAAGTAGGCATAATATCATGATCATTGATCTTAAATACCATTTTGGTTATAATTAATTTTACTTCAATAAGGTGAAAGAAAGGCAAGGAAGACAATATATTCTCTCTCATTTGGATTTTTGTAAATGAAGGACTGCAGTTGGTAATAAAAGACAATATACTGTAACTGAATCATTTAAATAATATATAATGCAAAACGACATGGAATTTCACATCTACTTCTGAATCAGCTTTCCGCTACACCGATTTCAGAAAAATCGGTGAAAATTTTCTATTCCCTCCCTCTATTTCCTTCTCTATTCCCTCAATTAAATAATGACATGTGCCATTTGAAGGTCTACATAAATTAACCCATACTAACAAACTTGTAATACTCTAATGTTAAGTGCTATAATCAACTTTTTGCCGAATATTTTTATTTCATTTAATTTCTGAGTGCTTCTAATCTTGATTTCGTTAAAAAAACATTTATTAATTTTGGGTGGCCTCAAATTTCATAATAAAATTGCATAGGTGATGTACTGTTAATTTATTACATGCTAGGCTAATAATATTATAATTGTTTAATAGTAATTGCCAATATTTAGTATATATATATATATATACACCAATTAATTTGTTTCCCGGAACAATTTGACAGTCGTCCTACTATTATCTAGACCATGTTGTATCGTACTTCTGTGACTTTTATTTACTAATTATGAAAATATATTCGAAAAATCTAATAATCTTTATTATTTATTGTTGGCAAACTTTTCTAATTATTCCTCAAGGAGTATATGATTGGTATAGTTTGATCAATTAAAATATCTCTTATTCTGATCAAAAATGCATTTGACTATATTAATAGGGATCAATATTATTAATTTGTTAGTAGATTATTGTCCATTCCTATAAACTTTAACTTATTTAACATTTGGGTTTTTAATCAATAAATAAAGTTCTCTTCTATCAAAATCACTAATCAAAACTTGTACCATTAATTATCATATATTTACGTATCTCTGCAGGGCGTACCCATAATAAAAGTAATTTCCTATTTGTTTATTCATTAAAAATGGACTTCTATTTGTAAGATTGCAATTAATCATGATTAAATTTACTGCTCAATATACAATATATATAATTAATTTAACTATAGTCAAATTAAACTTATTCCTCATGGCTTAATCACACAGTTAAAATATTATTGAAATTGACCAAAAAAAACTTCAGCGGAAATTTAAACTTGAGGAAAGAAATAATTAGTTTGATAATATAATTAACTAAACAGATTTAAGGGATTATTTTGGAGTTAATTTATGTGGTTCTCTAAATGACACATGTCATTATTTAATTGAGGGAATAGAGAAGGGAATAGAGGGAGGGAATAGAAAATCTTCACTGACATATTACCATTAGGGTCGAAATTAAACCGGGGATGAAACTCACTCTGGCCCTCATGGTAGCCTCGCTTTGAATTAATACCTTTCAAAACCAGCAAGGTCAACACGGTTAATCCTGGCAAAACGGGAGTTAGTGGTTGAATCCTTCTCTCTTTTACTCTCAATCACACAAGTAAACACATTGTGTGAACGACTGCTTTCTCTGCTCATATTTGTGGCAGCAACCTTTCTGTTTGATGAACCCTAATTCATGAAGACCAAAAATTACTCCAAAGACATGTGCTTTAGACTCATAAGAGATGCATGAATGGAGAAAAAATAAAAAAGAATAAAAGGAGTCAAGGTTTATGACAATTATTAATGACATTCTTAACAACAACATAAAAAAGGAGTCAGATCATATCAAGGTTAGCTCTTTAATCCTTGCAAGCAAGAAATCAAATATCCGCAACGTCATCCCCCGGTTTGGATTAGGCTTGACTTCTAGTCCTTCAGTCTCACCAAACATTATGAAAGTCTTCCAGCTACATCATTAATAATTTAATTTACACAGAGCAATATAAAAACAAATTGAAATGTAGTGTTGTATTTAAACCAGAACTAAACTTTAATTTAACATCACTCCAACAAAAGTGTAATGCGTAAGCTTGATACTTGGAGCAATTACCTTCTTCTTTGAAATTGCTTGGAAGCTAGTAGGTGCACACGGTCTTAAATAATTGATCAAGTTAAAACTGAAACCAATGGAGTACGACGACATTCATCATTGATTCAAAATGATTGCATTTCACGCCTGGAAAAAGAAGAAAAAGGAAAAGAATGAAAGTATCCTTTAAGACTCATTATTTGGTTTATATTATAGATGGTTTGAAAAGTTAGGATTGTATGCCATGTATAAGGAACTGAGAAGTGCTCATCTTTAAAGAGGCGAAATCCATTATTAGTCAGACAACGAATGGTACTTCTTTTCGCCTCGTGGGAAGAAGTATCCAAATGGCTCTCCAAAGTGAAATGACTGTTATAAATGTTTGAACTCAAAGGAAAATAAAAGAGAGTAATATTAGCTATCAAACTCTTTCTTATTCCATAAGATGTGAAGTGTGTATTACAAATGTGATAGGTCTTCTATTTATAAGAAGGCTTAGGTGGAAGTCTTTACAACTTCCCAATGTGGGACAAGGACATACACATATATTTTCATAACACTCCCCCCTTGAATGTCCGGTCCCAAGAGAAATATGCCGAGAGAAGCTGCCTCGTTAAAAACCTTGCTAAGAAAAACCCAGTGGGAAAAACCTCAGCGAAGGGAAAAAGAGTGCAGTGCATATTTACTCCCTCTGATCATTGCTTCCATTGATATCTTTGAAGCGTCGCATTCCAATCTTGTGCACCAGTTTCTCAAATGTTGCTGTAGGGAGGGACTTAGTGAATAAATCTGCCAAATTGTCACTTGAACGGATTTGTTGAACATTGATTTCGCCTTTCTCGTAAAGATCGTGAGTGAAGAAGAATTTGGGCGAAATGTGCTTTGTTCTATCCCTTTTAATAAACCCTTCCTTCAATTGTGCTATACATGTTGCGTTGTCTTCATAAAAGGTTGTTGGAACTTCTTGCTTGGTCGGCAAACCACATGCTCCAAGAATATGTTACGTCATAGATCGTAACCAAACACATTCACGACTAGCTTCATGAATTGCTAATAATTCTGCATGGTTAGTTGATGTAGCGACCAAGGTTTGTTTTACTGGTCTCCATGAAATAGCTGTTTCACCACAAGTGAAAACATACCCTGTTTGAGATCGTGCTTTGTGTGGATCTGATAAATATCCTGCATCTGCATAACCAGTTAGATCCGATTTGGACGAAGATGAATAATACAATCCTAAATCGATTGTCCCTTGAAGATATCGAAAAACGTGCTTAATGCCATTCCAATGCCTTCTGGTTGGGGAAGAACTGTACCTTGCTAATAAATTCACTGCAAATGATATATCAGGCCTCGTATTATTAGCAAGATACATTAGCGCTCCGATTGCACTAAGGTATGGTACTTCTGGACCGAGTAGTTCTTCATCATTTTCAGATGGTCGGAATGGATCTTTTGTCACATCAAGAGATCTCACAATCATAGGTGTACTTAATGGATGTGCTTTATCCATATAAAACCGCTTAAGTACTTTTGAGGTATAATTCGATTGATGAATAAATATTCCGTCTTTTAAGTGCTCAATTTGAAGACCTAAACAAAATTTTGTTTTTCCAAGGTCTTTCATTTCAAATTCTTTTTTCAAAGAATTCATAACTTTTGATAACTCTTCATGAGTTCCAATAATATTTAAATCATCAACATAGACAACAATGATAACATATTCAGATCCGCATCTTTTGATAAAAACACAAGGGCATATATGATCATTTTTATAACCTTCTTTCAACAAGAATGTACTCAAGCGATTGTACCACATTCTCCCAGATTGCTTTAATCCATATAAAGATTTATTTAGTTTAACTGAATAAATCTCGTTACGATTTAAAGCTTATGCTTCAGGCAACTTAAATCCTTCAGGGACTTTCATATAAATATCATTTTCCAAGGATCCGTAGAGATAGGCTGTAACGACATCCATTAATCGCATTTCAAGTTTCTCACGTACTGCCAAACAAATCAAATACCTTAGGGTAATTGCATCAATTACTGGAGAATATGTCTCTTCATAATCAATACCTGGTCTTTGGGTATATCCTTGTGCCACAAGCCTTGCCTTGTATCGCACAACTTCGTTATTTTCATTTCTCTTACGTACGAATACCCATCGACATCCTACTGGTTGTACATTATTTGGTGTGCGAACCACACATCCAAATACTTGACGTTTGGAAAGTGAATTTAATTCAACATTGATTGCGTCTTTCCATAAGGGCCAATCCTTTCTACGCCTACATTCTGAAATAGATGTAGGCTCAAGATCATCACATTCTTCCATAATGTTGACCGCTACAGTGTAAGCGAAAATTTCATCAATGTGAATATTATTGCGATTCCATTTGTTGCCTGTTGTGACATAGTTGATTGATATTTCTTCATTTTCAGTAGGTTTTGGTGACTGCGGTTCTTCTGGAACCTTGTCATCTATGTCAACAGGTTCTGCGAGAATTGTTGTTTCCTCTTTTTGATCATTTTCAACATGTGCTCCTTTTCTTTTTCGAGGATTTTTATCTTTGGAACCGATAGGTCTTCCTCGCTTTTGTCGTGTTACAGACTCATTGGCAATACTTGGTTGTCCTTCAGGGACATCAATTTTAATTGGAGCATTTACAGCTGGTATATAAGACTTAGTCACTCGTTTCGAATCAGTAAATGCATCTGGCAACTGATTCGCAATATTTTGCATATGAATTATCTTTTGAACTTCAAGTTCACTATGCTTTGTACGAGGATCACTAATTGTTAGTGATAATTCTCTCCAAGAGATAGTCTTTTCCAACTGTTTAATCTCTCCCCCTAATGTTGGATAAATAGATTCGTCAAAATGACAATCAACAAATCTTGCTGTAAATAAATCTCCAGTCAATGGTTCTAAATACTTTATTATAGATGGAGATTCATATCCAACATATATTCCAAGTCTTCTTTGTGGACCCATCTTTGTGCGTTGTGGTGGGGATATCGGAATATATACTGCACAACCGAAAATTCTCAGATGAGAAATACTTGGTTCTAGACCGGAAACCATTTGTAAAGGGGAACTAGCATTATAACTTGTTGGCCTGATGCGTACAAGTGTTGCTGCATGTAAAATAGTATGTCCCCAAGCAGAAGTGGGAAGCTTAGATTTCATAATTAATGGTCTTGCAATTAACTGAAGACGTTTAATAAACGATTCAGCTAAACCATTTTGTGTATGAACATAAGCAACGGGATGTTCAATATCTATTCCAATTGACATGCAATAGTCATTGAAGGCTTGGGACGAAAACTCACCAGCATTATCAAGACGAAATTTCTTTATTGTATAATCAGGGAATTGTGCACGTAAACGAATTATTTGTGCAAGCAATCTCGCAAATGCTAAATTGCGAGTGGATAACAAACACACATGTGACCATCTAGTTGATGCGTCAATCAATACCATAAAGTATCTAAATGACCCACACGGTGGATGGATAGGCCTACATATATCACCCTGAATACGTTTAAGAAATTTAGGATTTTCATGTTTGATTTTGATTGGTGATGGCCTTGTGATTAGTTTGCCTTGAGAGCAAGCAACACATGAAAGTTCATTAGATTGAAAAATCTTCTGGTTTTTCAATGGGTGACCAACTGAATTCTCAATAATTCTTCGCATCATTATTGAACCAGGATGGCCCAACCGGTCATGCCAAATTTGAAAGTCATTAGTAAACTTCTGGTTTACTGTGGCATAAGTTTCAATAGTTTTGATTTTGGTAAAACACAATCCTGGTGTCAAAGTTGGCAACTTTTCTAAGACATATTTCTTTCTAGAAACAGTATAAGTAACATAGAGATATTCATTATTTCCTTCCTCTTGTGTTTCAATATGATATCCATTCAAACGAATATCTTTAACACTCAATAAGTTTCTTCGAGCCTTTCGAGAAAACAGTGCATATTCAATTACCAATTTTGTTCCTTTCGGTAGTAAGATAGTTGCTCTTCCGGAGCCATCAATTAATTTTGTAGTACTAGCTATAGTACTGACATTTGCACTTTCCATATTTAAGTGAGAAAAGTATTTTCTATTATTGAATATGGAGTGAGTAGTAGCGCAATCTGCTAGACATATTTCTCCTTCGTTGTTTGAAGATGTTGCCAAATCAATTTCCATGTTTCTAAAAATAAAAGGATAAGGAGATACATATTAAAAAAAACTTTTATTGAACTTAGAAAAAGGTTACAAGGAAATTCGGAAACACACACGACAACAAACAAAGGTACATATAAGATAATACTGAACTTAAAACGAAACAACATGCTGAAATGGAAAAACTAGACTTTAAGACCATTTAGTTATTCTCAGAAAACACCATATGTCCTATTCCACCTTCAGGGCGGTCAAGATAGTCGGCAACATCAAGTTGTGTCATGTCAATATGTCCGTGTTCATTTGCATCTTGAACATAACTAGTTTCGATATTTTCACCCCTCGCCTTCGATGCTTGGTAAAGATCAACAAGGTGTTTTGCTACTTTGCAAGTTCTTGACCAATGGCCTGTCATACCACATCGGTGACAAGTACTTTCATAAATTTTCTTTGTCGACCCATCATCTCCATTTTTCTCTGTCTCATTATATGCTCTTTTATTATGGTCGTTTTTGAAGTTGTTATTACGACCTCTTCCTCAGCCTTGACTACGTCCACGACCACGTCCATATCCACGTCCACGTTCATGACCACGTCCATACCCACGACCACGAAAGGAATCATGGCCAAAAGGATTGTGTGATGTTGCATTCACTTCAGGGAATGGGGTAGAACCAGTGGGACGAGACACATGATTTTTCATCAACAACTCGTTATTTTGTTCAGCCACTAAAAGACATGAAACAAGTTTAGAATACTTTTTAAAACCTTTTTCACGATATTGTTGTTGAAGAATAATATTTGTGGCGTGAAAAGTAGAGAATGTTTTTTCGAGCATATCAGCATCAGTAATAGTTTCTCCACATAATTTCAATCGCTGAGTAATTTGACATACTGTGGAGTTGTATTCTCCCACAGTTTTAAAATCTTGCAAATCGAAGGTGTATCCAATCATGTCGAGTTTTAGGAAGGATAACAGCCTTACGATGCTCAAACCTTTCTTTGAGACAAGTCTAAAGTTATGCAGGATCTTTGAGTGATACATACTCCCCTTCTAATTTTGGAGTAAGATGGTGAAGTATAAAAATCATAGCCGTTGACCTTTTATTTTGTGGTAATGTGTTACCAGTTTTAACAGCATCGCGAAGGCTTTTAGCATCCAAGTGCAATTCTACATGCAATATCCATTGTAAATAATTATCTCCAGATGCATCCAATTGCGCAAATTCTACGTTTGAGATGTTTGACATGATGACTTTTTTTTTCTTTTGGAACTCAAACAAGAATGCCGACAAAATATCGAGCCTCTCGTGTTGATAACGTGTTATAAATATTTGAACTCAAAGGAAAATAAAAGAGAGTAATATTAGCTATCAAACTCTTTCTTATTCCATAAGATGTGAAGTGTGTATTACAAAGGTGATAGGTCTTCTATTTATAAGAAGGCTTGGGTGGAAGTCTTTACAACTTCCCAATGTGGGACAAGGACATACACATATATTTTCATAACAAGGACTACTTTCTCTCTAAAAACAAACTACGTTTCTCTGTTAATGAGGCGTATCCTCTCCAAACGTACTATCTATATTATATTGATTTAAACATGAGAATTTCTCAGATGAAAACAATCGACAAGTTTAAATGTCTTGGTTTGGCTAGGTTATTTCTATTATGGCAGAAGACCTATTCATTTTAATAGGACAACCCTCGATCTTTTTTTTTTTGAACACCAAAACGGCTATTGCTTTCAGCAAAAAGAGCACCCAATGTTCATTACATATTCACGAGCAAAATCAACGCTAAAGAACTGAAAAAAGAAAGAGAGCCGAGCCTCAAATACAGTTCAAAGGAAATTCGAAGTTGGATGTTGCGTTCCGAGCAATCATATGTACGTCAACGTTCGCCTCTCTAAACACCCATCGGAAGACAAAGCCTCTTTTATCCCCACAAAGCTCACGGACGTCTCTCGCAATATTGAAGTATTCCGCGCCTCCATCGGTATTGTGCGAAAGATCATTGATCACATCCATACAGTCCCCTTCAAAAATTACCTCGTTCCAATTCGAATTAAGCGCTAATTGAACCGCAAGACGAGCAACCAGCATTTCAGTTACCCTCAGTTCGTACAACACCAGTAATCTTCTTCGTGCCCCTGCTATCATTTTCCCGGAACTATCCCTCGCCAGCACCCCGATACCGCTCGCATCATTTTCCGTAAAGCAGGCTCCGTCAAAATTTATTTTCACCATTCCGTCTCTCGGGGCTTGCCATATCAGAACTGATCGAGAACGTTCCACGTAATTTTCCCGGGTGCAGCCGTCCAAGCATTACCGATGTGTGTCGCAAACTCCACAATGGCCGCTGGACTTTTTGCCTCTTCCCCTGCAACAATGCCGTTCCTATTTCCCCATAAAGACCAGCAAAGTATCGCTATATTAACAAGTACCCTTCCTGTGCTTTTCCCAATCGTTCACTGCAGCCTTGTAAGTAAATCCTCGGCGTCTCGGATCCTCTCATGCAGAAGAAAATATGGTCATCAGTGGTTTTTCTTTAAAGTAAGTTTTGTACCATAAATATATGTACTTTGTGGCATTATCCTAAACCCTACAGTACTACGGTGCTAGATCTCAGCGTGATAATAAACTAAAATGCATCGTTTTGCATTGCTACCGTGACTTATTTGTCACATGTTAACTAGATCTATATTCAATACATGAAACTCTTATGTGTCCTTTCTTGGAATGCTATATTAAATGTTCTATTATATTATTTTGGTGTAAACATCGGATTATCTTAAATGAAAACTTTTAACGCTAGACTTTTTCCTTCACGATGCCACCAAAGCATTACGAAGACCTACCCCAGCATCGATGGCCTTAGATGTTGCCCTCGATGCTTGCAAAACGGTACCCCACTAAATTCTCCCCGAATCACGATAGCGACTTACAGAATACAGTTCCCGCGAGGTATCGGAGGTTTTAGATAACCTCACGAATATCCCATAGGGACACGATATCCTAGCAATCGCCTTATCAAGATACGGTACTGATATATTACAACGCGAGGGATAGATACCCCGAGATTTGCGAGAGGACCTCCCATCCTCGAAGGCCAAAGATACTAGCATCCCCTCTGAAACCCCAAAGGCCAAAGAAACTAGCACCCCCTCTGAAATGGTATCGGAACGCAATAGGTCACACGAATAGCAGGACAATAACGTTTTTCAGCACTGCGAAGACAGCTGTCAAAGATAGAACAAGGTTACTCATCTCCTAAAATTACATGCATATGACACTTGTCAAGAAACATACATGCATGAAAGTCACTTGTATACAACCCTCCCCCCCCCCCCTCCTATAAAAGGATGGGAAGGAAAGGAATAAAAGGGCAGGGTTGAGGACTTTTGGATCATTTGACGCATCTTATTTTTCTCGAACTCATGTAAGGCGTTCTAACTCACTCATAAATCAAGAAAAAATAGAACAAATAATCAATTGTTAACAAAATGGCATCGTTGTGGAAACACCATGAAATATTGCCTTTGTGTGTGTTCGATGAATTTTTTATATCGTACTATGGATATCCCTGTAATCAATAGCAGCCTCTGGGACCATCATGAGCGTATGGAAGAAGAACCATTAGTAACCCCCTATCCGCCCCAAATGGAAATAAGGAATTTTATAAATATCCCTCGATTCGTGTTCGAACGTCTACTAGAAGATGTCGCTCGAAGGACTCAGCAAGAAGCCGCATACTCTCAAAAGCCCCTCTCCCGACGACCCTATCGGGAACGATACGATTCAGAAGAATAAGAATCTCGCATAAGGCCAAGCCTTCATTGAGCCCCACGATATCACGATACCCCTCCCCGCGATAGGAAGACAGGAACTTACTATGGGGACAACCGTGAGAGAGAACAATTAGATAACGAAAGGGTAAGAGCTAATTACCCTCGAGTTCACCAGTTGCCACCCGCACCCATAAGAGTGGACAATTCCCTGTGGGATATGGTCAATAGCATGCACAGAGAAATGTGGAATATAAAGAAGAATATAACCCCCGGGGAAGAGCCTATGTATCACGACTCTCATTTCGTCCCAAAAATAGCTCATGCCCTGGTCCCATCAGTGATGCGACCTGTCAATCTCCCTCTATATACATGTGATAAAGATGGGAGAGATCCTCAAGATTGCATCCATCAATACATAGCCAATATAAATCTAGCATCGAGCTCGGATTTTGTCATGTGCAGGGTGCTTAGGACTACCCTGACCGGGAGAGATCAAACTTGGTTCTCTCAGCTATATCCCAACACGATATCCCACTTCGATCAATTGGCATGCCTATTCGTGCGACAATTCGCTTGCAATAGAAGATATTCTAAATCTGCCAGCCATTTGTTCACAATCAAGCAAAGTAAAGATGAATCCCTGAGAGATTACATGAAGCGTTTCTCGGACGAAGTCCTAGATATCCTGAATGCTAACCCCTCGATAGTAGCAGATATCCTCACCCAATGGCTTAAAACCGGGGACTTTTTTTGATACCTCGTGAGTAATCAAATTAAGGATATGAACGAACTCATGCAAAAGGCGGAGACGTACATTATCATGGAAGAAGCCAAGAGTTAAAAGGTTTGAATGGAGAATGACGCTAATGAACATGAAAATAGGTCTAAAGATAAAGCAAATGAAGAAAAAAACCTCCCCAGCGAAGGGATGACGGAAATACAGTAAAAAGGCATTTACGACCGGTACCGTTGCCACCCCTAACGATCACCCATGCCAAAGTATTGAATGTCATTAGGGGAATTAACGACCTGCAATGGCCCTTACCCGTTAAACAACCTTATAAGAATAAAGATACGGGTAAGTTCTGCAAATACCATAAAGCGTATGGGCACACTACAGATAGTTGCACGACCTTAAGAAAAGAGATACGCCGGTTGTTAGACGTTGGTTACTTGGGAAACTATTTAAAAGAGAATAACCAAGAGGCTCCCAAGACCAACGTTTGGAAAAAAAAACCGACCAGAAGAGCTGGCGGAGGAAGATGTCCCTAATACTAAGTATCGAGAAGAAGCTTCTCACCAAAGATTACCCCCACCCCCAGAATCGTATAAGGATAACCCTCATTTGGGGAGAACAATAAACATGATCGAATGAGGGGATATCTCGGTAATACCCTCGGGAAAAAAAGAAGAAGTATCTGAAAGAAGCTCGATGAATAAAACAGAGACCACGGATATGCTCGATATAGGGAGCAAAGTCACCCATCATCACCTTCGAACCGAACGATTTGAAGGGTATAATATATCCTCACGAGGATTCGCTGGTGATAGAAGCCACCATCTATGGTATCGAGATTCAACAAATCTTAATCAATACTGGGAGTTCGGTGGATGTCCTCTTTCTGCCCGCATATTTGGCTATAGAATTGAAGAAATAGCGCCTAGAATCAACCGAGGTTCCCTTAGGAGGCTTCGTAGGAGAATCGTGTCGCACATTGGCAATGATAACCCTGTCTATGTCATGGGGAGAAGGTGCCCTGCGACGAACAGAACATACAAAATTTTGGGTAGTGGAGGCATCGTCCTGCACTTATAACGCTATATGCGGAAGACCCTCCATACGAACTTTCAAAGCAATCCCACCCACACTTCATCTCAAAGTAAAGTTCCCCACGCATTCAGGGATCAGAGAAGTTAGGGGCAGCCAATTCAAAGCTAGGGAGTGTCATATGAATGCGATCCCATCGAAAGATGACGAGTATACCATTGTGTCTAACAAAAAGCGTAAAGTTAAAGAGGAATTAAAGGTACAACCCGTTGAGGAGCTGAAAATGATATAAATCGTAGATGGGGGATCCTTGAAAAATGGTTAAGGTGGGCACAGGGATGGATTCTGATACAGAGCATGAGGTGGTTTCCATTATAAAAAGGTTCCATCACCTCTTCGCATGGGAAGGAAGGCCCCTAGGTAAGATCAGTGACCAGGTTTGTCAACACTTCCTAAATGTTGAGACCGGGGTCAAACCAGTCCAGCAAAAGAAGATAAATATGGGACCAGAAAGAAATAAGATCATACAGTCTGAGATACAATGACTGCTTAACCTACGACAGATTAGAGAAGTCATGTATCCCGAATGGCTAGCCAATGTAGTTCTTGTTCCCAAAACGGGAGGAAGATGGCAGATGTGTGTCGATTTTACCAACTTGAATGACACATGCCCGAAGGATTGTAATCTGTTGCCCAGCATAGATTAGTTAGCCGATTCCACTACAGGATGCGCGTTATGATCTACGATGGATGGAGACCAGGGGTATAACCAAATCCCGATGGCAATAATAGATCAAGATAAGACCAGTTTCATTACCGATGTGGGCACCTTCTGCTATATGGTAATGCCCTTTGGCCTGAAGAATGCGGGAGCTACCTACAGACAACTGGTAAACCTTATGTTCACGGGGTTGATCAGAAAACCAATAGAGGTATACGTTGACGATATGATCATTAAGAGTCATCGAGCAGAGGATCATTTGGGGGACTTGAGAAAAGCACTACCAATTATGGACAAGTTTAGAATGAAGATTAACCCTCAGAAGTGTTCCTTCGGAATCAAAGGAGGAAAGTTCCTAGGGTTCATGGTAACCAAGAAGGGAATAGAAGTAAACCCTGAGAAGGCTAAAGCCATCGTAGAGACGTCGACTCCAAAAACTGTCAAAGACATCCAGAAATTGACGGGAAGTATGGCATCTTTGAGCAGGTTCATTTCAAGATCAGCCAAAAAAGAGCTCCCATTTTTCAAGATACTGAGAAACATAAAGGACTTCCACTGGACCCAACAGTGTGAGGAAGCCCTCAATAAGATGAAAAGCTACTTGGTATGCCCTCCGTTGCTAGTAAAGCCTATACTACAAGAGGAACTGTTCGTATACTTGGAAAAAGAGCAAAACAGAGAGCACCACCATGTGTACTACATCAGTAAAACGCTCAAGGGCTAGAAGGCAGGTATACCCTGACCGAAAAACTGGTGTTGACCCTGGTCACCATCACCTGTAAACTACGGCATTATTTCCTTTTTCATCCCATTACCGTTTTAAGCAAAGATCCCCTACGCGCTATCCTTAACAAGCCCGAATCCCCAAGGCGGCTAGTAAAGTGGGTAGTAGAGCTTATGGAGTATGATATCTCCTATGCCCCTCGACCCTCAATCAAAGCCCAAGTATTGTCTAACTTCGTCATGGAGATTACGGGCATGAAAGTATGCGAATGAACGCCATTGTGACATGCGTTTGTTGACGGGTCATCGGTAACAACGCATGGGGGAGTAGGAATAGTCTGGTTGAATAGTGAAGTAGAAGAATAAGTACTCCACTTCACCGTCAGACTCGACTATCCCATGTCCAATAACGAAGCAGAGTACGAAGCCCTACTGATCGGGATATGATTAGCACAAGAAGGAGGCATCGGGAAATTGATGATCCACATTGATTCGCAATTGATCGTGCAACGGGTCAATGGCGCCTACGAGGCCAAGGAAGAGAGAATGCGAGACTATCTTCAGGTAGTCTATCATAGACAGGATTGGTTCGAGGAGTGTGAGATAGTTCAAATTCCCCGCTCCGAAAACCAATAAGCAGATGCCTTATCCAAGATAGCCTCCCAAACAGCTACGATCCATACTCTTCGTGTCACCTTTCTTCAAGCCTCGGAGTCAGAGAAGTTAGAGGTCGAAAAGGCGAACACCATGGTAAACCCAACTGAAGAGGAATGGATGACCAAAATCAAGGCAAACCTAAGGCATCCGGAGGAGTATTCGGCGGAAAAGTTAGAACAGTGGTTAATGACACGAAAAATGGCCCACTACTTTTTGCACGATGACATATTGTTCCGCAGATCCTACTCATGTCCGCATGCAAGATGCCTCAACAAAGAAGAAGTTGAACAAGTTATTAGGGAAGTTCATGAAGGTACCTGTGGGAGTCACACTAGGGGAGAAAGCATGGTCGGTCGCATAATTCGTCAGGGCTATTATTTGGCCCATGATGACACAAAACTACAAAAGATATGGAAAAAGATACAGATCATGTCAAGCCTATGCTCCACGAATCAATGAACCCGCGGCACCATGGGAACCTGGCCTGAACTTATGCCACTTCGCAAAGTGGGGCATCGACATCGTAGGACCCCTGATCCCCGATGTGGGTCAGAAAAAGTTTTTGTTAGTAATTGTTGATCACTTTACCAAATGGGTGGAAGCGGAGCCCTAAGCCAAAATCACTACTGGAGCGGTTATCAACTTCCTGTGGAGGTACATAGTATGCCATTTTGGCATCCCACGATACCTCGTCAGCGACAATGGACTTCAGTTCACCAGTAAAGAGTTAAAATACTGGTGTGATTAGTGGTAAATAAAGCATCACTTCACCTCCGTGGGATACCCCCAAGCTAATGGTCAACTCGAAAGAACTAATCAAACCTTGCTAAAAAATTTAAAAGCAAGGCTAGATTGGCATAAAGTCAAATGGTGGAAGAAGTTCCTGGCATCTTGCGGGCCTACAGGACCACTCAAAGAACAGCCGCGGGAGAAACCTCCTACAACTTAACCTACAGCAGTGAGGCAGTGATACCCCCTGAAGTCGTAGTAGAAAGCTGGCGATTCAAAGAGTACGAGGAAGTAAACAATAGTTCTAATTTGGCCTTAGCCTTAGACCTACTGGGAGAATGAAAGGCGCAACGGCTATCCGAATAGAACACTATAAAGCACACATAGCGCGATACTATACCGCCAAAGTAAGAACCAGAACCTTCCAAGTGGGGGACCTGGTACTAAAAAGAGTCGAGGCTTCCAAAATCATGGGAAAGCTTCAACCCAAATGGGAGGGACCCTTTAAGATCTCCAAGATCATCGGGGTCGCCACATATCAGCTGGAGAACCTTGAAGGAGAGACGTTCCATAACACATGGAACACATTTAACCTTATAAAATACTACGCCTGATGTGAAAGTATCAACCATTGTACATAAATAAAAAGATAATTTACAATAGATGTTCTTCACGCTATCAAAAGAGAAACATGGTTGCTAAAACAAAAGTATGGCCTCAAAGAGGACCACGAGCAACCTTATCCTATGATACGATCTATTTGCAAACAAGAGTCGATCGTAGAAACTTACAGGACTCGTCTATACACATAAATGTACATATATACAGAAAGTTATCCTACAAGCTCTAAAGATCTACAGCGGGACATTTCCCTTCCCTAATTAGGCGGCGACGCTGATCCAGAGTCAGATCCATCGGATTAGCCACATCTATGGAGGGAACCACAAAATTCTCGGAGGTTCGGATAGTCCTAGCATGGGAAGCGGATGAAGTATCAGAAAGAACTTGCCTAATATTCAATTCAGAAATGACTACAACAGACGGGAAATCAGGCAAAGACCGCACAACCTCTTGACAAAGCTTGTACCCGATGCGTACCATGTCGCGGAATTTGCCTCGGAGAGATTCACAAAGTGGAGAATGGATAGACATGTCCATCACAGCCTGAGCACGCCCAATGACCAAAGCCACCTCATGCGTCATTGTCATCTCAGCTATCTTAAGACGGGTGACATCCTTCTCTTCGGAAACCTTGGAAAACAATTCTTCAGACACGCGGAGTTGGTCTCGGAGATCTCCAATTCTTTCCTCCAAGCACACTACTCGCGCCCTTTCTAGCATTAGGCGTGGTTCCAAGTCCCAAGATTTCTCCAATTCACCTTTCAAAGCCTTGTCATGAATATCTTGCACAATCTTGTGGTTAGCCTCTAACTCTTCAACTTTCATTTGAACCATGATAAGATCTCTTTCCATGTGTCCCTGTGCTGGAATATCAATTCCGCATCAGAAGGGACCTAATCCCTCTAGAGCTGACGACATTTAAAACTATAAATAACTGCAAACAAGGAGGAACAGTTAGCACGGATATGGGTAATGTTAACCCTAAAAAATAAATAAGGGGTTATATGAGTTAAACAAAAGATTAACCCTTAAATTAGGGATTAATCCCAAGGATGATACTATCGTCACAAACACTCTCGTATGTCACATACCTTACTATGGTATGACGTGGCATCCGAAGAGATAATAGAATCCCTCGGAACTCACATATCCTACTAGGATACGACGTGACACCCGAGTGAACACCCAAGCGTCCCTTGGAAAGTCAAAGATGAATAAAAATAAGATATCAACGTGGCATCGGAAAAAGAGTAAACCCCGATGGATCCACGCGACTCGGATATCCATCACTGCGCCAAGAGGGACCACTATACGAAAATACTTCCTTGCTGAACACTCCCAAAGCCCTCGGAATCACTATCCCGAAGGCCAAAATTCACCAAACAACGTCTTACTCAAAGCACCAACCACTAAACTCCCTTACTCCGAAGGCCCAAATCAAGAAGGTCATTCAGCAAAAGACCAAGAAGCCCTCGAAGAATAATTCATAAAGGAGCCACTATTCTCACAATGACAAGAAACACTCGGAATCCATACTACGAGGATAGGATCCATAGGCAAGAATACAGCCTTACATATATATTGATGCTCTCGGAGCCCGCCTTACAAGCCTAGAGAGACAAATCTGCCCCTCGGAAAATCTTACCAAAGAAGTCAATGAAGAAATAGCCGTCCCCGGAACAGAAAACTCCTCGGACACCCACTTCACTTCAACTAGTGGACCTCCTCATGAAATTCAGCCCCTCGGAGAAAAGAAAACAGAAGATTTCGTCTATCAAAGGGAAGAAAACAGAAGAAGTAACCCCTCGGAACTCCCCGTAGCCCTCGGACAAGATGAGGATCAGCCTAGTCAGCGCCTTGTCAACAAGATATACCTTATCTTATAGAAGGACACTTGTAATTCATGCAACATTACACTTGTAGCACATGCATAGTGACACATACTCCCTTCCATACCTATATAAGGGAAAAGGAGGAGAGATGAAAGACAACAAGAAAAAAAAGGAAACATATACAAAAACTCACTTAAAAAGTATAAGATCACGTTTGTGCTTCTCGGAGTAAGAAGTTCAGTGAATAAAGGAAGGATATTTTCGTAATTTTCCCCAAATAGTCATTTACTTTCTTTGAACCACGGATAACGGCGTTCCGAACTTCTAAATAAATCAGTTAATCGGGTATTATTCCAAACCTGTTAACAAAATGGCGCCGTCTGTGGGAACGCCATAGAAGTTGTCCTCGAGCGTGTTCAAGAAAGCAAACCAACCATGGAAAATTTGTTCTACAGGGAAATCCACTTGCCCCATTCGGACAATTCGGAGGAAACTGTAGCGAATCGCCGTTCCGACGAAAGGGACTTCATCAATGTTCCCCGATCTGTTTATGAAAGACTAGTGGAAGCCACCGCTCGAGTTAATCACCGAGAATTCGAGTCTCCCCTGGAAACTATCCCAGGATCTCCGCACCAAGGAGATTACCCCTTGGAACAAGGCGAAGTTTATGCAAGAAGGGCACAATGCCCTACTCCAATCTCGTGGTATCAGGAAACTCCTCGGAGGACGCCCAGGCGTTATGATCATCTGGAAACTCCGAGGATAATCCAGAGGGAAGAGAGGTCTCTCCCCGTATATCGATCCCCCCCTATTATCACTCCCAACGGAGAACCAACCTTATGGGGAATCCTTGAAGATCTACGAAAGGAAGTAGGAGATCTCAAGAGGACCGTAGGGCCCAAGGAAGATCCGACGTTTAAGACATCTCCCTTCATTCCTGAAATAGCTTCCGCTTCGATTCCTTCAGGAATGCGGCCTATTAATGTACCATTATATACAGGAGAAGCCGATGGGAGAGATCCGCAAGATCATATACACCAATATTTGGCAGGAATGGACTTATCATCTGCCCCGGACTATGTCCTGTGCCGAGTGTTCCCTGTTACCCTCGGAGGACGAGCCCAATCTTGGTTTACCCATCTCCCTCCCAATTCAGTGGCCAACTTTAATCGACTGGCTCACCTGTTTATACGCCACTTCGCCTGTAACCGTAGGTATCCCAAATCGGCCACTCATCTTTTTACTATTAAGCAACGAA
Source organism: Linaria vulgaris (assembly GCA_948329865.1). Taxonomy (NCBI): domain Eukaryota; kingdom Viridiplantae; phylum Streptophyta; class Magnoliopsida; order Lamiales; family Plantaginaceae; genus Linaria; species Linaria vulgaris. The sequence goes on along the minus strand of OX415249.1, from coordinate 2,741,445 downwards.
AGGATGAATCCCTTCGGGAATATATAAAACGCTTCACGGATGAAGCGCTGGATGTTCCGAACGTCAGCCCAACCATTATAGCCGATATTCTGACACAAGGGCTCCGAGCGGGAGAATTCTTTCGATACCTGATGGGGAATCATGTCACGGACATGAATGAACTTATGCAACAGGCTGAAACTCATATTCTTATGGAAGAAGCCGACCATACAAAGAGAGGGCTAGAGAAGGATGACAATGAACGTCACGAGCAGACGGAAAAGGAAATTAAAACCAAAGAGAAGGGCAAAGACGGAAAAGCACCCCCTCGGAAGGACGAGGGGGAGACAGTCAAGAAATTCCTTAAACCCGTACCCCTTCCTCCGATGACCCTAGCTCCCGTGGAAGTACTCAACGTGATGCGGGGCAACGAAGAAGTGCGCTGGCCCCGGCCCACTAAATTTCCCAACAAAGATAAGGATACGGGTAAGTACTGTAAATTCCATAAAACCTATGGACATACTACCGAGGAGTGTACTACCCTGCGAAGAGAAATACTTCGCCTTCTGGAGGCAGGATATCTGCATAACTACTTAAAAAGAAACAATCCCGAAGAGCCCAAAGCACATGTATGGAAAAGGCCCCGAGGAGAACCTGGTGAGGAAGAGGATACTCCCCACCGGCAGTCACGAGAACGAACCGCGGAACATCGGCGGAAGTCCCAAGAAAAGACCAAAAAGCATCAAAGATCCCCCCGAGAAAGAACCGCTGCGTTTCCGCGGCGATCACGGGAAAGGACCACAGGGTATCGGAACCTACCTCCCCCTCCCGACACGTACGAGGTCAACCCCTCCTCGGGGCGGACGATCAACATGATAGAGGGAGGAGATATTTCCAGAATACCCCGAGGTAAGAAGACAAAATATCTCAAAGAGGCCAGACGAGCGGGACAAGGGCTCCCGATATGTTCCGTCCAAGGGGCCAGATTACCAAATATCACTTTCGGACCCGAAGACTTGAAAGGTATAGTCTACCCCCACGAAGATCCGTTGGTAATTGAAGCTACCATTTACGGATTTGGGATCCAGCGTATCCTCATAGATACGGGCAGCTTTGTGGACGTCTTGTTTTTTCCCACCTATCTAGCTATGGGATTGAAGAAGGAGCAGCTGGAGGTGGTTGAAGTTCCTCTAGTAGGCTTCTCTGGCGAAGCCTGTAATACCCTCGGAACCGTGACCCTGCCAATGTCGTGGGGAGAGGGAGCCCTACGAAGAACGGAACCCACCAAATTTTGGGTGGTGGAGGCTTCGTCAAGGACATACAACGCTATATGCGGAAGACCCTCTATTCGGTCATTCGAAGCGATTCCCTCTACCCTTCACCTTAAGGTAAAATTTCCTACCTTGGCAGGTATCGGAGAAGTCCGAGGAAATCAAGCTAGAGCCAGAGAATGCCGAATGAATGCCCTACTCCCCGAAGAGGACGAAAACCCCTCGGATAATGGCAAAAAACGGAAAGTCGAAGAAACCCGAGTCCAACCTATTGAAGAACTCAAGATGATAGAACTTGTGGAAGGAAACCCCGCTAGGGCGATCAAAATGGGCACTAATATGGAACCTGAGTTGGAGGCCCAACTGATATCCGTTCTAAAGGAATTTTGTCACCTTTTCGCATGGGAAGGAGGCCCCCCCGGACGGATCAACAATAAGGTATGCCAACACTTTCTTAATGTGAAGCCGGGGGCCAAACCCATTCAACAAAAGAAGAGAAAAACGGGACCCGAACGCAACAAGATTATCCGATCAGAAATTCAGCGGCTTCTCAGTTTACGACAAATCCGAGAGGTCGTGTATCCCGAATGGCTGGCCAATGTGGTCTTGGTCCCCAAGTCGGGAGGAAGATGGAGGATGTGTGTTGACTTCACCGATCTCAATGAGGCTTGCCCAAAGGATTGCTATTCCTTACCAAGCATAGATCAATTAGTCGACTCTACCGCTGGCTGTGCACTTCTGTCGACTCTGGACGGGGACCAAGGATACAATCAAATCCCGATGGCATTCCCGGACCAGGACAAAACCAGCTTCATTACGGATGCAGGTACCTTTTGTTATCTAGTCATGCCTTTCGGACTTAAGAACGCAGGAGCTACATACCAACGATTGGTGAACCTCATGTTTGCGGGACTCATCGGAAAAACCGTAGAAGTATATGTAGACGACACTGTCGTCAAAAGTCGTTCCGCGAAAGATCATCCCGAAGACTTGCGAAAAACCCTGGCTATTATGGATCGCTTTGGGATGAAGGTAAACCCTCGGAAATGCTCCTTCGGTATCCGAGGAGGCAAATTTTTGGGATTCATGGTCACTGAGAAGGGAATAGAAGTTAACCCCGAGAAAGCTGAAGCAATTATTGGGTTACCAACCCCGAAATCCATAAAGGACGTGCAGAAACTGACTGGGCGAATGGCCTCCCTCAGTCGATTTGTCTCCAAATCAGCAGAGAAAGGACTCCCGTTCTTTAAAATCCTTCAGAACATCAAAGAATTCTAGTGGACCTCACGATGTGAAGAAGCTCTCCAGGAATTAAAAAGCTATATGGTAAGACCACCCTTGCTGGTCAAACCGTCGCCCCAGGAAGAACTTTTCGTGTACCTATCCGTAGGAGAGGAGGCTATCGGAGCGGTATTGGTCAAAGAGCACGAGGGAGAGCATCATCCGGTCTACTACGTTAGCAAAACTCTCCTCGGAGCGGAAACCAGGTATACTCTAATAGAAAAACTTGTACTCACTTTGGTTACCACGGCGCGTAGATTACGCCCGTATTTTCTCTCCCACCCGATCACTGTCCTGACCAAACACCCTCTACGGGCAATTCTCAATAAACCCGAGACCTCGGGGAGACTGATAAAATGGGCCGTCGAACTAACGGAGTATGATATCTCCTATGCTCCGAGACCTTCCATCAAGGCCCAGGTGCTAGCAGACTTTGTAGTGGAACTTACGGGAATCGGAGTGGAAAGGAAAGAACCTCTCTGGCATGTCTACGTGGACGGTTCCTCCGTAAATACGCATGGCGGAGCCGGGATAATCATGATTAACACGGAAGCCGAAGAAGAGGCGCTACACTTCGCGGTTAGAATTGATTATCCCGTATCCAATAACGACGCCGAATATGAAGCCCTCCTGGTCGGAATGAGACTCGCTCGGGAAGGCGGAATACGAAAAGTCCGCCTGCATAGCGACTCTCAGTTAATTGTCCAGCAAGTTCAGGGCGCATATGAAGCCAAAGAAGAGAGGATGCAGAGTTATCTTCGAGTAGTCCATCGGGCCAAAGCATGGTTCGAGGAGTATCAGTTAGTGCAGATTCCCCGAGGGGATAACTAGGAAGCCGATGCCTTGTCCATAATGGCTGCACAATTGACCACCATTCGTACTCGGAAAATCACTCTGCTACACATGAGCGAATCAGAAAGGACTGAACCTGAAAAGGTAAGTGTCACCATGACAAATCCTCCGATAAGCTGGATAACACCCATTAAAGCATACCTACAAGATCCCGAAGGGTACTCCGAGGACAAATCTGTCTGACGAATGTTGTCTAAGAAGACCATCCGATATTTCCTCAAAGACGGAATATTATTCCGAAGGACATACTCCTACCCTCATGCCCGATGTTTAAATGAAGAGGAGGCTCAACTTGTCCTGGCAGAAACTCACGAAGGGGTGTGTGGCAGTCATACCAGTGGCGGAAGCATGGTCGGACGGATAATCCGACAGGGTTATTATTGGCCCACAATGGTCAAGGATTGCAAAAACCACGCGGAAAAATGTAGGTCGTGTCAAGCTTATGCCCCTCGGATTTATCAGCCAGCGACTCCGTGGGAACCCCATCTAACCGCATGCCCTTTCGCCAAATGGGGAATAGACATAGTGGGTCCACTTATTCCCGATGCTGGTCAAAAGAAGTTCTTACTCGTAGCAGTAGACTACTTTACCAAATGGGTAGAGGCGGAGCCCTTAGCACGAATAACTGCAGGGGCGGTTATTAACTTCTTGTGGAGAAACATTATGTGCCGTTTTGGGGTCCCTCGGAGCCTAGTAAGTGACAACGGTCTGCAATTCACGGACCAAGGATTAGAAAAGTGGTGTGATCATTGGGAAATTAAGCACCGTTTTGCTTCGGTAGGATACCCTCAAGCCAACGGACAAGTTGAGAGAACTAATCGCACTCTCCTGAAAAATATGAAGGCCCGACTCGACTGGCACAAAGCCAAATGGGTGGAAGAAATACCCGGCATATTATGGGCCTATCGGACTACACAAAATACCGCTATAGGCGAAACCCCTTTCAGCCTATCTTATGGTTGTGAAGCAGTGGTACCCTCCGAAGTCTCAATTGAGAGTTGACGGGTCAAAGAATATGAAGAAGTGGCCAATAGTGCTAACTTAGCTCTGGCCCTTGATCTCTTAGAAGAGAGAATAATCCGAGCCGCCGTTCGGGCTGAAGAATACAAAACTCGGATGGCACGGTACTATAACGCCAGGGTAAAACTTAGAACTTTTCAAGTGGGTGATTTAGTGCTAAAACGGGTCGGAGCCTCCAAAAACGTAGGCAAACTTGAGCCCCGATGGGAAGGACCTTACAAGATAGCGGGAATTGTCGGACCCGCAACTTATCTACTTGCCAACTCTGAAGGTGCTACTCTTCGCAATACGTGGAATTCCTTCAACCTTAGAAAATACTATGCTTAATGTAACATTTTCATTGTTACATAAATAAAACTGTTTGTTCATAAATAGATGGTTATGATACATTCGAATCCGATAGGGTACATAGGTTTGCAAAACAAAAATGATAGCCTTACACAGGAAATCATTATAAGCAACCTAACCCCGAGGAGCCATCTACTATAGATAAACAGCCATCGGACCCCAAAAGACCACGTACTACAAGTTAAATACTACCTACTACAAACTACTCCTCTCGTAAAGGACGCTTCCCTTCTCGGATAAGGCGACGACGCTGCTCCTCGGATAAGGTTAGTGGATCCGCCAATAACACGCCCTCAGATGTTATGGGACTATCTTCAGGAAAGATGGGATGAAGATTAAGCTCAGGAATGACCAAGTCCCTGGGGCACTCTGGCAATATTTGAACCGCATCCGTACCAAGTCGATACCCGATGCGGACCAGATCACGCATCTCCTTTCGTAAAGACTCCCTAAGAGCTGAAGGACCCGCGATATCCAAAACAGCTCGAATTCGAGCTACCACCAGAGCAACGTCGTGGGCGCGAGTAATCTCCAGCACCCGACGAGTTGCCGCATCCCGTTCCTGAATCATTTGCAGTAATTGCTCATCGGAGCGGCGAAGTTGACTCTTCAACTCCTCCAAACTCGCCTGAAAACTCGTTACCCGGGTCCTCTCTAGCATCAACTGGCGCTCCACTTCCCAAGACTTATCCCTCTCAATCTGAAGGACCATATCGTGAATCGCTTTAGCAGCTTCATGCTCTTCCTGCAAGCGGTAAATCTCTGTTTGAGCCTCCAACAAACCATGTTCTAACTCGTCTCGACGGCGGTAAACCAAGCCAGGATCTGAAGAGGAACACCCCTGAGATCCGATGGCATCTAGCACCATATAAATCTGAATGGAGACGAAGGAATCACTACCGGAGAAATAAAAGGTAAGTAACCAAAATTTGCAAATAAAATGAGCATTTACCTCACACAGGTTTTTGCAAACCAAATCCTGAAGACGGGAGGAAGGAAGGGTCCTCATGAGCTCACAATCCGTAACATTTAGTAGACCGCTAAGAAAATTTCGGCAAAACCCCGATACCTCTCCGAGAGGAGAAAACCCCGGGTCCGCACCCGCGGGAGAAGAGCCCACGGGAGGAGGATTCTCCCCGGACAGCGACACAGGTACGCGCTCGGGGCCTCCTTCCATAACATTCACGATATCGGAAATCCGAGGAAAGGATTGTGACACCAAGGGAGGCACTGGATAGTCTATCGGAGAAAGTGCTGTAGTCGGATTTTCTGCCCTGAGAGGGATTACAAAGCTCACTGGGGGGGCTGCCACGGGCGAACCCCCCGATTCCTGCCTCTCCGAGGAGGAGTCAACCCTCGTAACTGCCACGAAGGTATCGGAAAGGCCTTCTGACGCCCGCCGCATACCGTGTAGAGCTCGTCCCAGAAAAACACCATTAAATGGATCTATGGAAAAAGCCGCCATCTCAGCACCTATAAGGCAAGTATAGAGTATATGATGATCCCGATGGCACACAAGTTGATAAAAGAGAAGTCGACAAATCTTCAGACTTACGGAAAAAGAAATTGCCATGAAGAGGATGAATTGGTGAATTCTCTCTCCTTATTCCCTCTTGAAGACCTGCCAGAATAAGAGCTTCAGGACACGCAAGCAGGCCGGTAATATCGTACGAGCCAGAAAATAACCCAGAATGACTCAGTTCCTCCCATTCCCGCCCCAACGTCTCGGATATGGGCGAAACGTATCCCAAGCCCCATCGGATGGGTACTCCCCACGATCGGGCCGAATGACCTTTCGAACGGACAAAGAAAAACCTCCGCTTCCAGTCCCCCCTACGAGGGCGAGGACTGGATGTACCAGTGAAGGCTTTTTCGACGTCCCGATAGGCCAGGCTGAAAAGGGGGACTCCGTCCGAACAAGGCCGAAGGATGAAAATTGCCCCCACCCGATACGGGGACAGGGGAAGGTTAAGGAGCTCGCAGCATAAAACGTATCCCACTAAAAGGCGATACGAGTTGGGTGTTAACTGGCTCGGACAGATTTGCCAATACTGGAAGAGTGATCGAAGAAAGGGGTGAAAAAACACCCGTAATCCACAGTGCATTTGATCACAATAGACAGTTAAGAATCCAGGAGGAGGATCATATGCTCTCTGATCTGGAGAGGGCACAATCACATCAAAATCATTGAAATTCAGATTGAATTCCGCAAAAAGAGTTACTAGAGACTCTCCATATACGGTGCTAACGGCGGAACCAACTCGTCCCCGACCTATCAACCTTGAGGGGCTCAAAGGTATTAAGTTAAATACAGAATGCTCATCGGCAAGAGAATATGGTTCTCTACCCAAGAACACATCCCTTATATGGTCCATTCTCCGAGAATCCGTATACGATGACCTACTCCCCATCCTTGAAGACGAGCTTGTCCCAATGATCACTTGATTCTCCATCAGCCTATTCTGCTGCCCTGGGGAAGAACTTTCCGAGGACGCACTATAAACTTGGGATCCAGGAACACCTCGGGTACGACTCCGAGAAGAACTACTTGATGATGTGGACCCCCCATGCCTGTGATGTGGCGGCATCATCTTTAATGGTAAGTTTTTCGTTTACCCTTGTATGAAAGTCAGAAATAAAGTATTGAGCACAACTACGAAAGCGACAACTAAGTCCTGCGAGAATAGATTTCTAAAAAAAGAAAGGAAACTGATTTATCCGATAAAGCAAGATAGCTTCTAATGGTAAATATAAATACCACTGTTAGCATATTATATATGATAAGCTAATCTCATGGAGAGAAGCTGGAGCTGTCCCACCCACTCCTAGGGACATGACACGTGTTAATGAGTGTCCTTAATTAGAATAAATAACTCTTAAGCATGCATATAATTTGACACGTCCTGCTAAGTTATATACTTAGTCAGCAAATAAAGGATTTTGTCTTTAGCTTACCTTTTTGTAGAAGATTAAAGGGAATAAGCTTTATATATAAGCATGTTAATAGTTTATTACTATCTCAAGCTAGTGGACAAGTAAAACAAAGTAGAAAGACAAGAATAGGACAAATTGTTCATTCATAAATCCGAGAAGCTCTCGGAAAAGTTTACAAAAGCATAAAAAGGAAAAAGAGAGAAAATAGAAAAAAGGAATCCTATCCTAAATCCCTGTACTCGGAGGGGGCGGGGGTGGAGGCAAAACTCCACTCGAGCCAGTAGCACCAAGTTTGGAAGCAGTTGGAAGAGGAGCAGGGGAACCCCTGGGCGTCATCACCGCATCATACATCTCAAGAATGCTCTGAACCTGCTCGGGAGATGGCTTGGCAAGTTTCTTGACATCAAAAAGGCCGCCAAAATTCGCCCCCGAGGGCATTACTCCACGGGCAACAGTGGCACACTCTAGCCATCCCCATAGCATATGCCCAAGGGATTCCCGAGCGGACAAGGAAGCATATTGGCGCTCTGCCTCTGCTGCTGCGCACCGAACTGCCTCATCAATCCGAGCTTGCACCTCCTCCTGGGGCACTACCTGGACTATCTTCAAATCCACCAACTCCTTGATCCGAGATTGGAGCTCCTGCTCTCGCTCCAACCACCCCAACTTCTCTTTCTCCAGAGCTTCCACCCGAGCACGAAGAAGCTCCTCGGACTCCCTCTTCTCCTTCTCCAGAAGAGTCAATTGGACTCGAACAGACTCCTCGGACGCCTCCAACTTATCGTAAGCCGACTGCATCCTCTGCAAAGTGAGCCGCATCACATCCTTGGCTCTCTGATCCTCTCTCCAGGCGAAGTCGCTGGCCTCCAACTTCGTTCGGAAAACATCCCTCATTGATTCGGCCTCATAGAGTTGGGCCCAGAGAGAAGTCACCTGCCTTCGGAGAGATCCTAGTTCGGCCACCTCCCTCGAATGGCGTTGCTCTACTGCAGTGATGACCTCCCGAGTTTTCTTGGACTGCAAGACAGGAAGAGAAACATAAGGAAGAATACAGGAAAATTATTTAAAAATAAAGTGACTTGAGGACTAATACTTACGATTGTTTCCATCCAGATCATGCTGGCCCGCAAAAATTGATACCCTTCCGCGGGTGCAGCAAGAGAAGATCCGAAGAAATGGAGGATCTCGTGGTATGCCTCCCCTACAGTCGAAGGCTCCTTCTCGGGCACTTGAGATGAAAAATCCCCCTCGGAAGCTGACCTCCGTAGGGGAACCCTCTTCGGGAGATCTCCTATCGGAGAAGGAATAACAGTAGCAGGAGTCGCGGCCACTGCTTCCGTTGTGACCGCTTCTGGAACTTTTGCAGTGGTCGAGGGACCCTCCCCCCGGAGCAGAGTATCCCACACTTCCTTCTTCGCTTCAAAATCCTTCAGTAGATCCGTAGGACCTTGGCCGATCCCCTCGGACGGCTTCTCCGGGTCCGGATGAAGTAGTTGAGCGAATAAATCTGCACCCGGAAACATAGGGGCCTTGCCCTTATCGACATCTACAAGCGCCAAATACATAGTCAGATAATGATAACAAAAGTTGAAGGGAAGTAGAAAAGAGAGAAACTTACGAGGACGAGTAGGAGAAGTATCAGGAATAATGGGCGAGGGGTCTCGGGAAGAGACTAAAACCACATCTGGAGACGAAGACTCTTCTTCTTCAGCCCTCGGAGATTGCCCCCCCTGCGAGCCCCTCGGAAGACTACCAGTGTCGGACTCAGAAGCCGACCTCCAAGTCAGAACGGACGAGGGAGCCACCTGCCGCAACGGAACAGCCTCCAGGGGCACTTCCCCAACATCCTCGGAAGGAGGCGGAATATTTTCATAAACCTTCTCAGCTTCCGTGCCCATCCCTACCTCCTCGGACTGCGCCTCCGCTCCCTCGTGATCTCCTTTCTCGGAAGCTCCGCTATAACCACTTGGAGCCACCTCTTCGGAACCAGGTACTAAATAGTACCTCGCCATAACCTTCTCTGGGCCACACCAAAATATCTTAGTACGAATAACGGAAGAATACGAAAAACTACTCAAAGGAAATAGATATGGAATAAAGAAGCATACGAGTAACAGGAGGAAAACTTACTGAAAGCTGGCATGAGCATGCTCGTAACGAAAAGCGGTTTCTTCACGTTGTCATTAGCACCCACCACGAAGTGAAGTCCGGACTTATCAAATAGCCACGAGAAATCTTCTGACTCCATTAGCGCATGCTGGGCGATCACTGGAGAAAGCACCATATCTTCAGCTAGGGTGTGAACTAGAGTCACACCCTCCCCCCACTTGAAGGGCATATCCCATTTCCCTCGGATAGGCTTCACGTAAAAGAATTTGTCCTTCCAAACACCGTGTGAGCTTATCGTCGCACCCAAAATCCTCTTCGTAGAGTTAACCGAATGATCCCGATGGTGAACGTGATAGAAGGGATATCCCCCGGGTGACACTCCCACATCGAAGATAGACAGGAAATGATCCACATTGCACTCGTACCCCTTGACCATACACCAAAATACGTAAATACAAAGGGCAGCATAGCCATTGGGAACCAATTGACTCGGGCAGATTCCACAAGTCTTGAAGACTTCGCAGAAAAAGGATGGCATAAAAGAACGCCACCCGTAATTCACTTGCGCAAAGTATACAGTGAGCATACCCGAGGGAGGGTAGCACGCCCTTTGATCTTTTGAAGGAATGTGCACATTCACATTCATCATTGTCGCTCCCGTAGCCTCAAACAAATCCATGACCTGTTCATAGGTAACCACGGATTGAACATTCTCAATTTTAGAGAAGTCACGGAGAGGGGGTTTCTTTGATTTCGAAACCCTAGCCTTTTTCGCGGCGGCGGCGCCACTCCCTTCGGCGACAGCAGCCCTTTTCTTGCGAGTAGCGGCAGCAGGTCCCACGAGGGGAACGGTAATCGCAACAGGGATAGGAGCATCAACGGGAGCAGCAGCAGCAGAGGACGTGTTGGCATAGGAAGCCATCTATTTTTTGGGCGGAAAGAAGATTTTACGAGTTGGGTGAAAGGAAAGAAAAGTGAGAATAAAAAACTATGAGAAGAACAAAAGTCGCGCTTTTCCGCTTGAGAAGAATTAGAGAACTAAGAAAAATTTGGAAGCTTGAAGATTGAAGATTTTGTGAAGAGAATAGGGGAAAAAAGGTACGGACGGATATATTTATAAATAGACCGCCATTAAAAACGTGCCTCGTCTCCCACGCCCCACGTCTCCACTCAGGAAACGACGCGTCGTTCCACGCGCTAGCCGTTACTGCAGATTAACGCACAGATGAATGAATGTCATTTAAGACATCCAACGGCTAGAAAGAGCCGTTATAAAAGTGACTCTTCATCTGGACCGCTGCTTCCCAAGACCATAACGGTAATTTTATTTCACGGTATTTCAAGTATATATTTATATACATATAATACCCCCGTAAATCATAAAAAAGAATGGAGAAAATCCTAAGCCCTCGGAAAAATTACCAAAAAATAAAGAAAAAGCCCATTTTGCCCTATTAAGGCCACGAAATAAAATTTCACTCGTCTCTGCGAGAACGATCGAAATTTGGGGGGGCTAGTGTTAACCCTAAAAAATAAATAAGGGGTTATATGAGTTAAACAAAAGATTAACCCTTAAATTAGGGATTAATCCCCAAGGATGATACTATCGTCACAAACACTCTCGTATGTCACATACCTTACTATGGTATGACGTGGCATCCGAAGAGATAATAGAATCCCTCGGAACTCACATATCCTACTAGGATACGACGTGACACCCGAGTGAACACCCAAGCGTCCCTTGGAAAGTCAAAGATGAATAAAAATAAGATATCAACGTGGCATCGGAAAAAGAGTAAACCCCGATGGATCCACGCGACTCGGATATCCATCACTGCGCCAAGAGGGACCACTATACAAAAATACTTCCTTGCTGAACACTCCCAAAGCCCTCGGAATCACTATCCCGAAGGCCAAAATTCACCAAACAACGTCTTACTCAAAGCACCAACCACTAAACTCCCTTACTCCGAAGGCCCAAATCAAGAAGGTCATTCAGCAAAAGACCAAGAAGCCCTCGAAGAATAATTCATAAAGGAGCCACTATTCTCACAATGACAAGAAACACTCGGAATCCATACTACGAGGATAGGATCCATAGGCAAGAATACAGCCTTACATATATATTGATGCTCTCGGAGCCCGCCTTACAAGCCTAGAGAGACAAATCTGCCCCTCGGAAAATCTTACCAAAGAAGTCAATGAAGAAATAGCCGTCCCCGGAACAGAAAACTCCTCGGACACCCACTTCACTTCAACTAGTGGACCTCCTCATGAAATTCAGCCCCTCGGAGAAAAGAAAACAGAAGATTTCGTCTATCAAAGGGAAGAAAACAGAAGAAGTAACCCCTCGGAACTCCCCGTAGCCCTCGGACAAGATGAGGATCAGCCTAGTCAGCGCCTTGTCAACAAGATATACCTTATCTTATAGAAGGACACTTGTAATTCATGCAACATTACACTTGTAGCACATGCATAGTGACACATACTCCCTTCCATACCTATATAAGGGAAAAGGAGGAGAGATGAAAGACAACAAGAAAAAAAAGGAAACATATACAAAAACTCACTTAAAAAGTATAAGATCACGTTTGTGCTTCTCGGAGTAAGAAGTTCAGTGAATAAAGGAAGGATATTTTCGTAATTTTCCCCAAATAGTCATTTACTTTCTTTGAACCACGGATAACGGCGTTCCGAACTTCTAAATAAATCAGTTAATCGGGTATTATTCCAAACCTGTTAACAAAATGGCGCCGTCTGTGGGAACGCCATAGAAGTTGTCCTCGAGCGTGTTCAAGAAAGCAAACCAACCATGGAAAATTTGTTCTACAGGGAAATCCACTTGCCCCATTCGGACAATTCGGAGGAAACTGTAGCGAATCGCCGTTCCGACGAAAGGGACTTCATCAATGTTCCCCGATCTGTTTATGAAAGACTAGTGGAAGCCACCGCTCGAGTTAATCACCGAGAATTCGAGTCTCCCCTGGAAACTATCCCAGGATCTCCGCACCAAGGAGATTACCCCTTGGAACAAGGCGAAGTTTATGCAAGAAGGGCACAATGCCCTACTCCAATCTCGTGGTATCAGGAAACTCCTCGGAGGACGCCCAGGCGTTATGATCATCTGGAAACTCCGAGGATAATCCAGAGGGAAGAGAGGTCTCTCCCCGTATATCGATCCCCCCCTATTATCACTCCCAACGGAGAACCAACCTTATGGGGAATCCTTGAAGATCTACGAAAGGAAGTAGGAGATCTCAAGAGGACCGTAGGGCCCAAGGAAGATCCGACGTTTAAGACATCTCCCTTCATTCCTGAAATAGCTTCCGCTTCGATTCCTTCAGGAATGCGGCCTATTAATGTACCATTATATACAGGAGAAGCCGATGGGAGAGATCCGCAAGATCATATACACCAATATTTGGCAGGAATGGACTTATCATCTGCCCCGGACTATGTCCTGTGCCGAGTGTTCCCTGTTACCCTCGGAGGACGAGCCCAATCTTGGTTTACCCATCTCCCTCCCAATTCAGTGGCCAACTTTGATCGACTGGCTCACCTGTTTATACGCCACTTCGCCTGTAACCGTAGGTATCCCAAATCGGCCACTCATCTTTTTACTATTAAGCAACGAAAGGATGAATCCCTTCGGGAATATATAAAACGCTTCACGGATGAAGCGCTGGATGTTCCGAACGTCAGCCCAACCATTATAGCCGATATTCTGACACAAGGGCTCCGAGCGGGAGAATTCTTTCGATACCTGATGGGGAATCATGTCACGGACATGAATGAACTTATGCAACAGGCTGAAACTCATATTCTTATGGAAGAAGCCGACCATACAAAGAGAGGGCTAGAGAAGGATGACAATGAACGTCACGAGCAGACGGAAAAGGAAATTAAAACCAAAGAGAAGGGCAAAGACGGAAAAGCACCCCCTCGGAAGGACGAGGGGGAGACAGTCAAGAAATTCCTTAAACCCGTACCCCTTCCTCCGATGACCCTAGCTCCCGTGGAAGTACTCAACGTGATGCGGGGCAACGAAGAAGTGCGCTGGCCCCGGCCCACTAAATTTCCCAACAAAGATAAGGATACGGGTAAGTACTGTAAATTCCATAAAACCTATGGACATACTACCGAGGAGTGTACTACCCTGCGAAGAGAAATACTTCGCCTTCTGGAGGCAGGATATCTGCATAACTACTTAAAAAGAAACAATCCCGAAGAGCCCAAAGCACATGTATGGAAAAGGCCCCGAGGAGAACCTGGTGAGGAAGAGGATACTCCCCACCGGCAGTCACGAGAACGAACCGCGGAACATCGGCGGAAGTCCCAAGAAAAGACCAAAAAGCATCAAAGATCCCCCCGAGAAAGAACCGCTGCGTTTCCGCGGCGATCACGGGAAAGGACCACAGGGTATCGGAACCTACCTCCCCCTCCCGACACGTACGAGGTCAACCCCTCCTCGGGGCGGACGATCAACATGATAGAGGGAGGAGATATTTCCAGAATACCCCGAGGTAAGAAGACAAAATATCTCAAAGAGGTCAGACGAGCGGGACAAGGGCTCCCGATATGTTCCGTCCAAGGGGCCAGATTACCAAATATCACTTTCGGACCCGAAGACTTGAAAGGTATAGTCTACCCCCACGAAGATCCGTTGGTAATTGAAGCTACCATTTACGGATTTGGGATCCAGCGTATCCTCATAGATACGGGCAGCTTTGTGGACGTCTTGTTTTTTCCCACCTATCTAGCTATGGGATTGAAGAAGGAGCAGCTGGAGGTGGTTGAAGTTCCTCTAGTAGGCTTCTCTGGCGAAGCCTGTAATACCCTCGGAACCGTGACCCTGCCAATGTCGTGGGGAGAGGGAGCCCTACGAAGAACGGAACCCACCAAATTTTGGGTGGTGGAGGCTTCGTCAAGGACATACAACGCTATATGCGGAAGACCCTCTATTCGGTCATTCGAAGCGATTCCCTCTACCCTTCACCTTAAGGTAAAATTTCCTACCTTGGCAGGTATCGGAGAAGTCCGAGGAAATCAAGCTAGAGCCAGAGAATGCCGAATGAATGCCCTACTCCCCGAAGAGGACGAAAACCCCTCGGATAATGGCAAAAAACGGAAAGTCGAAGAAACCCGAGTCCAACCTATTGAAGAACTCAAGATGATAGAACTTGTGGAAGGAAACCCCGCTAGGGCGATCAAAATGGGCACTAATATGGAACCTGAGTTGGAGGCCCAACTGATATCCGTTCTAAAGGAATTTTGTCACCTTTTCGCATGGGAAGGAGGCCCCCCCGGACGGATCAACAATAAGGTATGCCAACACTTCCTTAATGTGAAGCCGGGGGCCAAACCCATTCAACAAAAGAAGAGAAAAACGGGACCCGAACGCAACAAGATTATCCGATCAGAAATTCAGCGGCTTCTCAGTTTACGACAAATCCGAGAGGTCGTGTATCCCGAATGGCTGGCCAATGTGGTCTTGGTCCCCAAGTCGGGAGGAAGATGGAGGATGTGTGTTGACTTCACCGATCTCAATGAGGCTTGCCCAAAGGATTGCTATTCCTTACCAAGCATAGATCAATTAGTCGACTCTACCGCTGGCTGTGCACTTCTGTCGACTCTGGACGGGGACCAAGGATACAATCAAATCCCGATGGCATTCCCGGACCAGGACAAAACCAGCTTCATTACGGATGCAGGTACCTTTTGTTATCTAGTCATGCCTTTCGGACTTAAGAACGCAGGAGCTACATACCAACGATTGGTGAACCTCATGTTTGCGGGACTCATCGGAAAAACCGTAGAAGTATATGTAGACGACACTGTCGTCAAAAGTCGTTCCGCGAAAGATCATCCCGAAGACTTGCGAAAAACCCTGGCTATTATGGATCGCTTTGGGATGAAGGTAAACCCTCGGAAATGCTCCTTCGGTATCCGAGGAGGCAAATTTTTGGGATTCATGGTCACTGAGAAGGGAATAGAAGTTAACCCCGAGAAAGCTGAAGAAATTATTGGGTTACCAACCCCGAAATCCATAAAGGACGTGCAGAAACTGACTGGGCGAATGGCCTCCCTCAGTCGATTTGTCTCCAAATCAGCAGAGAAAGGACTCCCGTTCTTTAAAATCCTTCAGAACATCAAAGAATTCCAGTGGACCTCACGATGTGAAGAAGCTCTCCAGGAATTAAAAAGCTATATGGTAAGACCACCCTTGCTGGTCAAACCGTCGCCCCAGGAAGAACTTTTCGTGTACCTATCCGTAGGAGAGGAGGCTATCGGAGCGGTATTGGTCAAAGAGCACGAGGGAGAGCATCATCCGGTCTACTACGTTAGCAAAACTCTCCTCGGAGCGGAAACCAGGTATACTCTAATAGAAAAACTTGTACTCACTTTGGTTACCACGGCGCGTAGATTACGCCCGTATTTTCTCTCCCACCCGATCACTGTCCTGACCAAACACCCTCTACGGGCAATTCTCAATAAACCCGAGACCTCGGGGAGACTGATAAAATGGGCCGTCGAACTAACGGAGTATGATATCTCCTATGCTCCGAGACCTTCCATCAAGGCCCAGGTGCTAGCAGACTTTGTAGTGGAACTTACGGGAATCGGAGTGGAAAGGAAAGAACCTCTCTGGCATGTCTACGTGGACGGTTCCTCCGTAAATACGCATGGCGGAGCCGGGATAATCATGATTAACACGGAAGCCGAAGAAGAGGCGCTACACTTCGCGATTAGAATTGATTATCCCGTATCCAATAACGACGCCGAATATGAAGCCCTCCTGGTCGGAATGAGACTCGCTCGGGAAGGCGGAATACGAAAAGTCCGCCTGCATAGCGACTCTCAGTTAATTGTCCAGCAAGTTCAGGGCGCATATGAAGCCAAAGAAGAGAGGATGCAGAGTTATCTTCGAGTAGTCCATCGGGCCAAAGCATGGTTCGAGGAGTATCAGTTAGTGCAGATTCCCCGAGGGGATAACTAGGAAGCCGATGCCTTGTCCATAATGGCTGCACAATTGACCACCATTCGTACTCGGAAAATCACTCTGCTACACATGAGCGAATCAGAAAGGACTGAACCTGAAAAGGTAAGTGTCACCATGACAAATCCTCCGATAAGCTGGATAACACCCATTAAAGCATACCTACAAGATCCCGAAGGGTACTCCGAGGACAAATCTGTCTGACGAATGTTGTCTAAGAAGACCATCCGATATTTCCTCAAAGACGGAATATTATTCCGAAGGACATACTCCTACCCTCATGCCCGATGTTTAAATGAAGAGGAGGCTCAACTTGTCCTGGCAGAAACTCACGAATGGGTGTGTGGCAGTCATACCAGTGGCGGAAGCATGGTCGGACGGATAATCCGACAGGGTTATTATTGGCCCACAATGGTCAAGGATTGCAAAAACCACGCGGAAAAATGTAGGTCGTGTCAAGCTTATGCCCCTCGAATTTATCAGCCAGCGACTCCGTGGGAACCCCATCTAACCGCATGCCCTTTCGCCAAATGGGGAATAGACATAGTGGGTCCACTTATTCCCGATGCTGGTCAAAAGAAGTTCTTACTCGTAGCAGTAGACTACTTTACCAAATGGGTAGAGGCGGAGCCCTTAGCACGAATAACTGCAGGGGCGGTTATTAACTTCTTGTGGAGAAACATTCTGTGCCGTTTTGGGGTCCCTCGGAGCCTAGTAAGTGACAACGGTCTGCAATTCACGGACCAAGGATTAGAAAAGTGGTGTGATCATTGGGAAATTAAGCACCGTTTTGCTTCGGTAGGATACCCTCAAGCCAACGGACAAGTTGAGAGAACTAATCGCACTCTCCTGAAAAATATGAAGGCCCGACTCGACTGGCACAAATCCAAATGGGTGGAAGAAATACCCGGCATATTATGGGCCTATCGGACTACACAAAATACCGCTACAGGCGAAACCCCTTTCAGCCTATCTTATGGTTGTGAAGCAGTGGTACCCTCCGAAGTCTCAATTGAGAGTTGACGGGTCAAAGAATATGAAGAAGTGGCCAATAGTGCTAACTTAGCTCTGGCCCTTGATCTCTTAGAAGAGAGAATAATCCGAGCCGCCGTTCGGGCTGAAGAATACAAAACTCGGATGGCACGGTACTATAACGCCAGGGTAAAACTTAGAACTTTTCAAGTGGGTGATTTAGTGCTAAAACGGGTCGGAGCCTCCAAAAACGTAGGCAAACTTGAGCCCCGATGGGAAGGACCTTACAAGATAGCGGGAATTGTCGGACCCGCAACTTATCTACTTGCCAACTCTGAAGGTGCTACTCTTCGCAATACGTGGAATTCCTTCAACCTTAGAAAATACTATGCTTAATGTAACATTTTCATTGTTACATAAATAAAACTGTTTGTTCATAAATAGATGGTTATGATACATTCGAATCCGATAGGGTACATAGGTTTGCAAAACAAAAATGATAGCCTTACACAGGAAATCATTATAAGCAACCTAACCCCGAGGAGCCATCTACTATAGATAAACAGCCATCGGACCCCAAAAGACCACGTACTACAAGTTAAATACTACCTACTACAAACTACTCCTCTCGTAAAGGACGCTTCCCTTCTCGGATAAGGCGACGACGCTGCTCCTCGGATAAGGTTAGTGGATCCGCCAATAACACGCCCTCAGATGTTATGGGACTATCTTCAGGAAAGATGGGATGAAGATTAAGCTCAGGAATGACCAAGTCCCTGGGGCACTCTGGCAATATTTGAACCGCATCCGTACCAAGTCGATACCCGATGCGGACCAGATCACGCATCTCCTTTCGTAAAGACTCCCTAAGAGCTGAAGGACCCGCGATATCCAAAACAGCTCGAATTCGAGCTACCACCAGAGCAACGTCGTGGGCGCGAGTAATCTCCAGCACCCGACGAGTTGCCGCATCCCGTTCCTGAATCATTTGCAGTAATTGCTCATCGGAGCGGCGAAGTTGACTCTTCAACTCCTCCAAACTCGCCTGAAAACTCGTTACCCGGGTCCTCTCTAGCATCAACTGGCGCTCCACTTCCCAAGACTTATCCCTCTCAATCTGAAGGACCATATCGTGAATCGCTTTAGCAGCTTCATGCTCTTCCTGCAAGCGGTAAATCTCTGTTTGAGCCTCCAACAAACCATGTTCTAACTCGTCTCGACGGCGGTAAACCAAGCCAGGATCTGAAGAGGAACACCCCTGAGATCCGATGGCATCTAGCACCATATAAATCTGAATGGAGACGAAGGAATCACTACCGGAGAAATAAAAGGTAAGTAACCAAAATTTGCAAATAAAATGAGCATTTACCTCACACAGGTTTTTGCAAACCAAATCCTGAAGACGGGAGGAAGGAAGGGTCCTCATGAGCTCACAATCCGTAACATTTAGTAGACCGCTAAGAAAATTTCGGCAAAACCCCGATACCTCTCCGAGAGGAGAAAACCCCGGGTCCGCACCCGCGGGAGAAGAGCCCACGGGAGGAGGATTCTCCCCGGACAGCGACACAGGTACGCGCTCGGGGCCTCCTTCCATAACATTCACGATATCGGAAATCCGAGGAAAGGATTGTGACACCAAGGGAGGCACTGGATAGTCTATCGGAGAAAGTGCTGTAGTCGGATTTTCTGCCCTGAGAGGGATTACAAAGCTCACTGGGGGGGCTGCCACGGGCGAACCCCCCGATTCCTGCCTCTCCGAGGAGGAGTCAACCCTCGTAACTGCCACGAAGGTATCGGAAAGGCCTTCTGACGCCCGCCGCATACCGTGTAGAGCTCGTCCCAGAAAAACACCATTAAATGGATCTATGGAAAAAGCCGCCATCTCAGCACCTATAAGGCAAGTATAGAGTATATGATGATCCCGATGGCACACAAGTTGATAAAAGAGAAGTCGACAAATCTTCAGACTTACGGAAAAAGAAATTGCCATGAAGAGGATGAATTGGTGAATTCTCTCTCCTTATTCCCTCTTGAAGACCTGCCAGAATAAGAGCTTCAGGACACGCAAGCAGGCCGGTAATATCGTACGAGCCAGAAAATAACCCAGAATGACTCAGTTCCTCCCATTCCCGCCCCAACGTCTCGGATATGGGCGAAACGTATCCCAAGCCCCATCGGATGGGTACTCCCCACGATCGGGCCGAATGACCTTTCGAACGGACAAAGAAAAACCTCTGCTTCCAGTCCCCCCTACGAGGGCGAGGACTGGATGTACCAGTGAAGGCTTTTTCGACGTCCCGATAGGCCAGGCTGAAAAGGGGGACTCCGTCCGAACAAGGCCGAAGGATGAAAATTGCCCCCACCCGATACGGGGACAGGGGAAGGTTAAGGAGCTCGCAGCATAAAACGTATCCCACTAAAAGGCGATACGAGTTGGGTGTTAACTGGCTCGGACAGATTTGCCAATACTGGAAGAGTGATCGAAGAAAGGGGTGAAAAAACACCCGTAATCCACAGTGCATTTGATCACAATAGACAGTTAAGAATCCAGGAGGAGGATCATATGCTCTCTGATCTGGAGAGGGCACAATCACATCAAAATCATTGAAATTCAGATTGAATTCCGCAAAAAGAGTTACTAGAGACTCTCCATATACGGTGCTAACGGCGGAACCAACTCGTCCCCGACCTATCAACCTTGAGGGGCTCAAAGGTATTAAGTTAAATACAGAATGCTCATCGGCAAGAGAATATGGTTCTCTACCCAAGAACACATCCCTTATATGGTCCATTCTCCGAGAATCCGTATACGATGACCTACTCCCCATCCTTGAAGACGAGCTTGTCCCAATGATCACTTGATTCTCCATCAGCCTATTCTGCTGCCCTGGGGAAGAACTTTCCGAGGACGCACTATAAACTTGGGATCCAGGAACACCTCGGGTACGACTCCGAGAAGAACTACTTGATGATGTGGACCCCCCATGCCTGTGATGTGGCGGCATCATCTTTAATGGTAAGTTTTTCGTTTACCCTTGTATGAAAGTCGAAAATAAAGTATTGAGCACAACTACGAAAGCGACAACTAAGTCCTGCGAGAATAGATTTCTAAAAAAAGAAAGGAAACTGATTTATCCGATAAAGCAAGATAGCTTCTAATGGTAAATATAAATACCACTGTTAGCATATTATATATGATAAGCTAATCTCATGGAGAGAAGCTGGAGCTGTCCCACCCACTCCTAGGGACATGACACGTGTTAATGAGTGTCCTTAATTAGAATAAATAACTCTTAAGCATGCATATAATTTGACACGTCCTGCTAAGTTATATACTTAGTCAGCAAATAAAGGATTTTGTCTTTAGCTTACCTTTTTGTAGAAGATTAAAGGGAATAAGCTTTATATATAAGCATGTTAATAGTTTATTACTATCTCAAGCTAGTGGACAAGTAAAACAAAGTAGAAAGACAAGAATAGGACAAATTGTTCATTCATAAATCCGAGAAGCTCTCGGAAAAGTTTACAAAAGCATAAAAAGGAAAAAGAGAGAAAATAGAAAAAATGAATCCTATCCTAAATCCCTGTACTCGGAGGGGGCGGGGGTGGAGGCAAAACTCCACTCGAGCCAGTAGCACCAAGTTTGGAAGCAGTTGGAAGAGGAGCAGGGGAACCCCTGGGCGTCATCACCGCATCATACATCTCAAGAATGCTCTGAACCTGCTCGGGAGATGGCTTGGCAAGTTTCTTGACATCAAAAAGGCCGCCAAAATTCGCCCCCGAGGGCATTACTCCACGGGCAACAGTGGCACACTCTAGCCATCCCCATAGCATATGCCCAAGGGATTCCCGAGCGGACAAGGAAGCATATTGGCGCTCTGCCTCTGCTGCTGCGCACCGAACTGCCTCATCAATCCGAGCTTGCACCTCCTCCTGGGGCACTACCTGGACTATCTTCAAATCCACCAACTCCTTGATCCGAGATTGGAGCTCCTGCTCTCGCTCCAACCACCCCAACTTCTCTTTCTCCAGAGCTTCCACCCGAGCACGAAGAAGCTCCTCGGACTCCCTCTTCTCCTTCTCCAGAAGAGTCAATTGGACTCGAACAGACTCCTCGGACGCCTCCAACTTATCGTAAGCCGACTGCATCCTCTGCAAAGTGAGCCGCATCACATCCTTGGCTCTCTGATCCTCTCTCCAGGCGAAGTCGCTGGCCTCCAACTTCGTTCGGAAAACATCCCTCATTGATTCGGCCTCATAGAGTTGGGCCCAGAGAGAAGTCACCTGCCTTCGGAGAGATCCTAGTTCGGCCACCTCCCTCGAATGGCGTTGCTCTACTGCAGTGATGACCTCCCGAGTTTTCTTGGACTGCAAGACAGGAAGAGAAACATAAGGAAGAATACAGGAAAATTATTTAAAAATAAAGTGACTTGAGGACTAATACTTACGATTGTTTCCATCCAGATCATGCTGGCCCGCAAAAATTGATACCCTTCCGCGGGTGCAGCAAGAGAAGATCCGAAGAAATGGAGGATCTCGTGGTATGCCTCCCCTACAGTCGAAGGCTCCTTCTCGGGCACTTGAGATGAAAAATCCCCCTCGGAAGCTGACCTCCGTAGGGGAACCCTCTTCGGGAGATCTCCTATCGGAGAAGGAATAACAGTAGCAGGAGTCGCGGCCACTGCTTCCGTTGTGACCGCTCTGGAACTTTTGCAGTGGTCGAGGGACCCTCCCCCCGGAGCAGAGTATCCCACACTTCCTTCTTCGCTTCAAAATCCTTCAGTAGATCCGTAGGACCTTGGCCGATCCCCTCGGACGGCTTCTCCGGGTCCGGATGAAGTAGTTGAGCGAATAAATCTGCACCCGGAAACATAGGGGCCTTGCCCTTATCGACATCTACAAGCGCCAAATACATAGTCAGATAATGATAACAAAAGTTGAAGGGAAGTAGAAAAGAGAGAAACTTACGAGGACGAGTAGGAGAAGTATCAGGAATAATGGGCGAGGGGTCTCGGGAAGAGACTAAAACCACATCTGGAGACGAAGACTCTTCTTCTTCAGCCCTCGGAGATTGCCCCCCCTGCGAGCCCCTCGGAAGACTACCAGTGTCGGACTCAGAAGCCGACCTCCAAGTCAGAACGGACGAGGGAGCCACCTGCCGCAACGGAACAGCCTCCAGGGGCACTTCCCCAACATCCTCGGAAGGAGGCGGAATATTTTCATAAACCTTCTCAGCTTCCGTGCCCATCCCTACCTCCTCGGACTGCGCCTCCGCTCCCTCGTGATCTCCTTTCTCGGAAGCTCCGCTATAACCACTTGGAGCCACCTCTTCGGAACCAGGTACTAAATAGTACCTCGCCATAACCTTCTCTGGGCCACACCAAAATATCTTAGTACGAATAACGGAAGAATACGAAAAACTACTCAAAGGAAATAGATATGGAATAAAGAAGCATACGAGTAACAGGAGGAAAACTTACTGAAAGCTGGCATGAGCATGCTCGTAACGAAAAGCGGTTTCTTCACGTTGTCATTAGCACCCACCACGAAGTGAAGTCCGGACTTATCAAATAGCCACGAGAAATCTTCTGACTCCATTAGCGCATGCTGGGCGATCACTGGAGAAAGCACCATATCTTCAGCTAGGGTGTGAACTAGAGTCACACCCTCCCCCCACTTGAAGGGCATATCCCATTTCCCTCGGATAGGCTTCACGTAAAAGAATTTGTCCTTCCAAACACCGTGTGAGCTTATCGTCGCACCCAAAATCCTCTTCGTAGAGTTAACCGAATGATCCCGATGGTGAACGTGATAGAAGGGATATCCCCCGGGTGACACTCCCACATCGAAGATAGACAGGAAATGATCCACATTGCACTCGTACCCCTTGACCATACACCAAAATACGTAAATACAAAGGGCAGCATAGCCATTGGGAACCAATTGACTCGGGCAGATTCCACAAGTCTTGAAGACTTCGCAGAAAAAGGATGGCATAAAAGAACGCCACCCGTAATTCACTTGCGCAAAGTATACAGTGAGCATACCCGAGGGAGGGTAGCACGCCCTTTGATCTTTTGAAGGAATGTGCACATTCACATTCATCATTGTCGCTCCCGTAGCCTCAAACAAATCCATGACCTGTTCATAGGTAACCACGGATTGAACATTCTCAATTTTAGAGAAGTCACGGAGAGGGGGTTTCTTTGATTTCGAAACCCTAGCCTTTTTCGCGGCGGCGGCGCCACTCCCTTCGGCGACAGCAGCCCTTTTCTTGCGAGTAGCGGCAGCAGGTCCCACGAGGGGAACGGTAATCGCAACAGGGATAGGAGCATCAACGGGAGCAGCAGCAGCAGAGGACGTGTTGGCATAGGAAGCCATCTATTTTTTGGGCGGAAAGAAGATTTTACGAGTTGGGTGAAAGGAAAGAAAAGTGAGAATAAAAAACTATGAGAAGAACAAAAGTCGCGCTTTTCCGCTTGAGAAGAATTAGAGAACTAAGAAAAATTTGGAAGCTTGAAGATTGAAGATTTTGTGAAGAGAATAGGGGAAAAAAGGTACGGACGGATATATTTATAAATAGACCGCCATTAAAAACGTGCCTCGTCTCCCACGCCCCACGTCTCCACTCAGGAAACGACGCGTCGTTCCACGCGCTAGCCGTTACTGCAGATTAACGCACAGATGAATGAATGTCATTTAAGACATCCAACGGCTAGAAAGAGCCGTTATAAAAGTGACTCTTCATCTGGACCGCTGCTTCCCAAGACCATAACGGTAATTTTATTTCACGGTATTTCAAGTATATATTTATATACATATAATACCCCCGTAAATCATAAAAAAGAATGGAGAAAATCCTAAGCCCTCGGAAAAATTACCAAAAAATAAAGAAAAAGCCCATTTTGCCCTATTAAGGCCACGAAATAAAATTTCACTCGTCTCTGCGAGAACGATCGAAATTTGGGGGGGCTAGTGTTAACCCTAAAAAATAAATAAGGGGTTATATGAGTTAAACAAAAGATTAACCCTTAAATTAGGGATTAATCCCCAAGGATGATACTATCGTCACAAACACTCTCGTATGTCACATACCTTACTATGGTATGACGTGGCATCCGAAGAGATAATAGAATCCCTCGGAACTCACATATCCTACTAGGATACGACGTGACACCCGAGTGAACACCCAAGCGTCCCTTGGAAAGTCAAAGATGAATAAAAATAAGATATCAACGTGGCATCGGAAAAAGAGTAAACCCCGATGGATCCACGCGACTCGGATATCCATCACTGCGCCAAGAGGGACCACTATACGAAAATACTTCCTTGCTGAACACTCCCAAAGCCCTCGGAATCACTATCCCGAAGGCCAAAATTCACTAAACAACGTCTTACTCAAAGCACCAACCACTAAACTCCCTTACTCCGAAGGCCCAAATCAAGAAGGTCATTCAGCAAAAGACCAAGAAGCCCTCGAAGAATAATTCATAAAGGAGCCACTATTCTCACAATGACAAGAAACACTCGGAATCCATACTACGAGGATAGGATCCATAGGCAAGAATACAGCCTTACATATATATTGATGCTCTCGGAGCCCGCCTTACAAGCCTAGAGAGACAAATCTGCCCCTCGGAAAATCTTACCAAAGAAGTCAATGAAGAAATAGCCGTCCCCGGAACAGAAAACTCCTCGGACACCCACTTCACTTCAACTAGTGGACCTCCTCATGAAATTCAGCCCCTCGGAGAAAAGAAAACAGAAGATTTCGTCTATCAAAGGGAAGAAAACAGAAGAAGTAACCCCTCGGAACTCCCCGTAGCCCTCGGACAAGATGAGGATCAGCCTAGTCAGCGCCTTGTCAACAAGATATACCTTATCTTATAGAAGGACACTTGTAATTCATGCAACATTACACTTGTAGCACATGCATAGTGACACATACTCCCTTCCATACCTATATAAGGGAAAAGGAGGAGAGATGAAAGACAACAAGAAAAAAAAGGAAACATATACAAAAACTCACTTAAAAAGTATAAGATCACGTTTGTGCTTCTCGGAGTAAGAAGTTCAGTGAATAAAGGAAGGATATTTTCGTAATTTTCCCCAAATAGTCATTTACTTTCTTTGAACCACGGATAACGGCGTTCCGAACTTCTAAATAAATCAGTTAATCGGGTATTATTCCAAACCTGTTAACAGGTAACACACTAAAGAAAGTACCAAGGAGATTCATATTTCACAGAGATCTTTGCATGCCAAATTCTGAAGGGTGGACTAGGGAAAAGTGTTCAGCAATGCACAATTTAACTTGTTCAACAAACCACTTAAAAAAGTACGGCAAAAATTCACATCGGGGGCTATATGAGGAAATGCATCAATCCCCGACGGGATCTTATCATGGCCATCTTCGATAACATGGGTCCCCTGATGAGAAGGGGATGGAGGGCGTTCCTCAACCACATTTACAATATTCTGGCCCGGAGAGGGAACAGAAGTATTCACAGGGATAGTACCTTCTCCAAACGTGGATAAACTCAAGTTTAGGGGAGGATCCGAAGGAAGAACAACCAAGGAACCTGACACTATCAGAACCCCTCGTTCAGAAGTACTAGGCATATCTATAGAGGAAATCTCAACGACCTGAGGGGGCAGTCTATCACTTGGCATCGTGGGATAACTATCCAAGATAGCACGCCTGAGACCAACTCGAAACCCGATAGCGACGATCCTTCCCCTCCTTCACTGCTAAAACTATCATTGGACACATAACTCAAAAATGTTTTGTCAAAAGCCCTTACGGCAAAGAAATCCATCTCTGACCCTACAAGGAACAAGAAAACACAACAAGTCAGATGATAATGCAACGTAATGTCATAAAGAACGCAAGGAGAGATGAACTCACGATAGAAGAAGTTAGTATGCAAGGGCTGAGAAGGAAGATCCAAAGCTTCTGCACCTTCCTGTAAACCCGCCAGCGCAAGAGCTTTGGAGAATTCCAGTAAACCGCATATATCATAGCTTCCTGAAAATAAGTCGGTATTGCACAAAATCGCCATCTCCTGCACAATCGCTTCTGGACTTGGTACTACATACCCTAACCCCCACCAAAGGGGTATCCCCCAAGAAGAAGCAGGCCTACCCATAGGCTTCAAAAAGAAAAAAAAAATGATTTTTCCAATCGTCCAAAGGGGTAACACGCCTAGTGATGGTAGTAAAAAAGCGACGGTTATCCCGATACACTAGACTAAAGAAAGGAAGGTCAGTGGGACAAGGGAGGAAGATGAAAATGGCCTCTACATGATAGGGGTAAGAGGTAAATCCAAAAGTTTGCTACATAATATACCCTATCAAATAAAGATAGGAATTGGGCGTAAGCTGGCTAGGACAAACCTGCCAATATCTAAAAAGGGACTGCATAAAGGGATGAAGAAACAGGCGAAGCCCGCATGGAATTTGGTCTGAATATAGTGTCATATACCCAACGGGGGATCGTATGTCCTTTGATGAGGACGAGGAACGACGATATCATACTTTTTGGGATCTAAATGGTACTCAGCAAATAAAGTAATGATAGAGTCCAAATACTCTATACTAGCGGCATATCCTACTCGACCCCCCCCCCCCCCCCCAATCATGCTACAAGGGTTCAGAGAGGCAGTAGTAAAGACAGAAAATGATCGATAGGATGATACGCTTCCCTCCTCAGAAATACCTCCCTTATGTTACTTACCAAAGAAGCATCAGTACGTAGCAGGGCAACAACGGATGCCATAGAGGGATTCCCAAATATGGCCAATAGGCCCCCTTCAGTACTTCCCCTCAGATGCTGAGGAAAACCTTCAGTAGGAGTACGACACACGACTTGCAAAGGCGGAGAGTTTCGAGAAGACAAAGAGTTAACTTGAGAGTGAGAGGAACGTGGATGAGTCATAATGTATGCCTTATCACTATGATAAGCTATCACACCGGCCAGTTCAGCACAAAAACAAAAAGAGGAAGAAAAGTACAAAAGATAAGAGTTTGCTTTCAACAAAAGAGAGAATATTCTTCTGAGTAAAAGGTGTTTTTGGGGTCAGGTGAAAAGGAGTGTTCAGAGTTCAAAAAGATATATAGTGAGGCAATCATTTGATCGGGCCCCACGTTAGCTTGAAGACCACCCGGGTTATGTGGTGACTTTGACCAATCACCACCTTACACAACTCTAAACAAAGGGACACGTGTCAAAAGTATTCATGGTAAAAGAAGTATACTCCTTGTCATCACCCATGCAATGATGGGATGGAAGCACGCAACTATTGCCCCAGATGGCTAAGGATATGTTCTGAACTCAAAAATTAATGCAGACTTCAAGAAAGAAGCTCAAGTCCCCAAAACTGTGAGAGGAATAATGAGTCATAAAGTTGTGCATATACGTACAGAAATGAGGTAAGCATGAAAAAGACAAACATTCAGTCATTCATTGATTCAAAAGTTCAGATACAAACCAAAGGCCAAAAGCAACACAAGAAAAAGAACAGGAAGACAACAAAACAGAATAACAACAACCAAAGATGAAAAGATCCCCCATCTAAAATATCCTAAGCATTGGAAGACAGTGGGGCAGAAGTGGATGGCGGGGGTGGCATCACTGACAAAACGCTGGTTGGCACTGTTATCGGAGGAAGAGATAGAGGCAGCACCCCTTTTGGCATCACCGGCCTTGGAAGTAATGCGGTAATGGGGACTCTTATGCTGGGGTCCATCGGTGAAGGGGGTACGCGAGAAATATGTCTCTCGAAAAGGGCATAGGCGTCCTCGGAGTGGTAGGTTTCACCATCTCGCGAACATCCCGAAGGCGCATGTCTATCCCCGGCTGCAGTATTCCCTTCTTCCGCGCCTGTCCAGCGCACTGAAGGAATCCCCAAAGTAGATGGCCCATCAGATACCCATGATATTTCTGAGCGAAACTAGCCTGACATTGCTTGAAGGTCTCCTCTTGAGCATACTTGGCCGCAGCATCCAACTTGGCTTGCAGAACTTCCGAAGGTATACCCCCCTAACCGGAGTCTTTGCCAACTCCTCCGTACTGGCATCCACTTGATGGAGAGCCTGCTCCAAGTTCCTTTGCAATTCCTCTCCCCTTAACACTTCAACAGCTTTCTTCTTCTCAAGGAGTGCTACCTTCTCCTTCAAGTAGTCTCGACATCCAACTCATGCTTCTGATGGCTAGCCTTTTCCCAAGTTGTTTGGTACTTGGTCAACATCTTCTGAAGGGCTCTATGATCATCCTCCATCTTTTTATAATTTTTCTTCGGCTATGGCTGTATTTTCTCGCATTTTCCCAACCTCCAGCCAAACAACGGGAAGAACTTTAGGCGCCTAAGAACAAAATTAAAAAATATAAAAAAGAAGCCTAAAGGTATCCCACAAAAATAGAGACAAGATGAGAGCATACCATCAAAGCCATCCAGTTGACACAAGCCTGAAGAAATTGCCACCCGTCGGCCGGTAGCGCATTAGTTGAAGCAAAAAAGTGAAAGATAGTCCCGAGAGCCGCATTTACTCCCTCCACAGAGGGTAGGTTACCTAGAGTCGGAAGGCCCAAAGAAGAAGGCATTCCGAGTGTAGCTCCCACCGAGTACGGAATTTGACTTACGATAGGGGGATCCAACATTATAGCTTGAATAGACCCCCAGGGTTGAATAGACGATGGGCCAGCAAACACCAAACTCTCAGACATCAGCTCGTCCAGCAGCCAAGCATTTCCACCTAACGACGAGCCCGAAGGCACGCTCCCGAAGCAGGCAAAGGAATATCCTCGCCCAAAAAGTAAGCCAAATCCAGACCAGGGACCTTAGACTTCCCTCATGAAGCCCGTAACAATTCCCCTTCTGCAAATAATAAAGTCCAACATAAGGAAATTGTCTCAAAAATTATTAAAGATAGAGCAATGCCTAGATACTCACCTAAATCGAAGGCCTCGTCCATCAGAGCCTTCCCTTTGTCCGAGACCATCGGAGCCTTCCCTTTATCTAAAAATAGGAAATCACATACATGTTAAGTAAAGAACCTACGAAGACATCACACAAATATTTGAGAAGTCCATCTTGTACTTACCAAGAACTTTCGAAAAGGGGGTAGGTATCCCCGATGAAATAAATGCGCCCAAAACACCAGGCGCCATCACCAGGGATGTCAATAAGGGAAGACCAACCATCTTCGAAGAAGCCGAAGAGTGATTGCTAGAAGACTTGTCCGTTGAACAAATATCGATATATTCAGGAGCAGCGGTCATGGGGGCAGTAGAAGACGGAATCAACGTGGCCGCTGCAGCAGTCGAAAGATGAGGCAGATTGGCAGCCTCTAACCCCAAATCCTCATCACCACCCTCGATGGTAAAGGGAACGGGCGCGACATCCATCGGGGCCACCTCAGATTCATCCCCCTCGAGTAGACCCGAAGTACCGCTAGATGATCGAGATAGCGCGGTATAAGCCAGAATTACCGATGATCGAGTTTGCATTCGCTCGCCTCAAAGAGGAAGAACTGCATCATGAGCCAAAGCATCGTCGTGAACTCCAGCCCTTTCTTGAGCTTCAGCATCCCCTTGGATTTCAGCATCATTGTGGGGTTCGGCGCCACCATAGAGCTCAACGCCCTCGATTATAAAGGGCTTCAGGGCCCTTTTTGTACCAAAATATGAAATGTAGAAATTAAATAAACATCTAGAAGGTCCGAATTGATACCAAAAAGGTAATATACAGATGGCTCACCAAAAAAGGTCGCATACTCTGGAGGCACGACTAAAGGACTCTCAATCCTGTCAAGAGGGGCAATGAACCTTAGCCCCGCGGTCTGATACAAGCCTATGAAAGAAGCAAACTCCACCAATGCCTTCGCCTCAAACACTAGAAGGAAAATCATCATATTATCTAAGACTCGTTCGAGAGCCTTGGGCACCTTCCAAGAAAGGGGTATATCCCATTATCCCACTAGGGACTTCGTGAAGAAGAATTTACTCTTCCAGTTACTGTGAGAACTAGCAGTACCCTCTAAAATGCGATTGTTTGAATTGCGATGCCCAAAAAGTAGAAGGGCGCCCCTCTAGGGGATACCAGTAGCTTGAAAATCGAGAAGAACCTTCCCACGGTACAATCTATGCCTATAATCAAACACCAAAAAACAAAAATGGACAACATCGCAAAACTATTCGGGGTGAGCTGACTCGGACATATATCACAAAGCTTGAATACCTCGCAGAAGATGGGTGGGAAGAATGACCGAAGACCCGCCTTCACCTGCACATAGTACACCGTGACATAATTTGGCGGATGAGTGTTTCCCCTTTGATCTGCCCTAGGAATTGCCACCTCTAAATTACGGCATGATGCCCCAAAATAAGTGAACAACTTATGCACCTCACTGTGAGTAACAGTACTGGCGGTGGCATCCACCTTCTGAGTATTCCGAGGAACGGCATTTTTATCGGCCGATTTCTTAGCCCATTTCTTCTTTTGGGGAACACTCCCGCTACCACTCGTCATCGCCACCGCTGCAACACCTCTCTTACGAGTAGTTGGTATAGAAACAACCCGTCACCACCAAAGGGTCAGAGAGAGAGAGAGAGAGAGAGAGAGAGAGAGAGAGAGAGAGAGAGAGAGAGAGAGAGAGAGAGAGAGAGAGAGAGAGAGAGAGAGAGAAAGCTGAATTCGCAAAGAAGAGAAGTGAGCTCAGAAATTGTAAGTGTGGAGAAATCAAGGGAGATGAGGAGTATTTATAACCCTAGGAGTTAAGAGGTAGTGGGGATTAATTACATATGATCCCTCCTTAAATGGGCTAAGGCCCCGACGACACAACATTAATGGGATCGAAAAAATAAAAAACTCGGAGCTGTTACACCGTTTTTCTTGCCACTAAGAGATGTAGGCTTAAATGCCCACGACATCGGGAAAAACAGAGACATCTCCGGATACACCCCCATCTAAAAAAAATCATCTTGCTTCTAATGAATTGGGGGAACACTAAACTTTTTCCTTCACGATGCCACCAAAGCATCACGAAGACCTACCCCAGCATCGATGGCCTTAGATGTTGCCCTCGATGCTTGCAAAATGGTACCCCGCTAAATTCTCCCTGAATCACGATAGCGACTTACAGAATACAGTTCCCGCGAGGTATCAGATATTTTAGATAACCTCACGAATATCCCATAGGAACACGATATTCTAACAATCGCCTTATCAAGATACGATACATATATATTACAACACGGAGCATAGATACCCTGAGATCCGCGATAGGACCTCCCATCCCCGAAGGCCAAAGATACTAGCATTCCCTCTGAAATCCCCGAAGGCCAAAGATACTAGTATCCCCTCCGTTACCCCGAAGGCCAAAGATACTAGCACCCCCTCCGAAAGGGTATCGGAACACGATAGGTCACACGAAAAGCAAGACAATAACGTTTGTCAGCACCGTGAAGACAGTTGTCGAAGATAGAGCAAGGTTACTCAACTCTTAAAATTACATGCATATGACACTTGTCAAGAAACATACATGCATGAAAGCCACTTGTTTACAACCCCTTTCCTATAAAAGGAGGGGAATGAAAGGAATAAAAGGGGAGGGAAGAGGACTTTTGGATCGTTTGACGCATCTTATTTTACTCAAACTCAGGCAAGGCGTTCTAACCCACTCATAAATCAAGAAAAAACAGAACAAATAAATAAATGTTAACAAAAACCAATCGACAAGTATATTTTGGTTTGGCTGCGTTATTTTGGTTCCAATCGGACATACCAACAAAAAAAATCGAACTTAGACGACTCTCAATTTGATGCAAACAAAAACACGCACGTAAATGTTTCTTTTAAACTAAGGGCTCGTTTGGTTGGGCCTTTAAGGCCCTATAAGGGTCATTCAATCCGGATTGAACAGTTGCAATCTTTTCTTTGGTTGGGCCTTTCTGGAACCCGGGTCATTCATATTGAGTATGAATAACCCGGGTTTGAGGCTCAGTTTCAATATGGTGTTGAGAGGAGTTTTTTAACAAATGACTTCTACAGTGAAATCTGGACTGGATGTTTAAAACCCAAAGTACCCCTTATCCTAACGTATCAATTCCATAGAGGGTGAAATCCAAATCTCAGATCTCACAAATTCGACTTCCCACAGTTTGTCGCGCAACAGTGAACCCAAGGTTCACTTCGTGGTCCATAGAAGGCAATGTCAATCCCTTCGAAACAAGAGGTAATTGATACCTCCATCTTTGTGTCTTAAATTCGTGACCCACTTTCGATTTGGTTTA
Source organism: Linaria vulgaris (assembly GCA_948329865.1). Lineage (NCBI taxonomy): Eukaryota > Viridiplantae > Streptophyta > Magnoliopsida > Lamiales > Plantaginaceae > Linaria > Linaria vulgaris. Next base: position 2,708,390 of record OX415249.1, on the reverse strand, counting down.
GTACGCGCAAAACAACAATTGATTTTGTATTTATGTATCAATTATTCTCTGTATTTCTTAATAGGGTACTCCGAAATCGTTGGGCGATTGCATTTTCCGTTTAGGTATGGATTGTCGTCGATCCATTGTACATTCCGTGTAATCGTTATAATTTCCCGAAATTGATTGTAATCTTTGAAATCCATCATGCAGCCGTTCATTTGTTCGTCTTGAAGCTTCTCGGTCGTACAGGTAAACCTTTTCCCCCAATTTCTGGTGTTGGATGGTTTTGGGCAAGTCTAATTTGTTTGGGCTATACTCAATTATAGCTAATTTTTAAAAATCTCATTAACCTCTGTTTAATCATTTCATATATGGACTTTGTGGTGCATTGATTGATTTGATGAGCAACCATCTCAAAATTTCGAGCTTATTAGTGGACTTTTAATTCTACATCTCTTTCTCAGGTAACCTGCTAAGTACCATATTACTTGTGATTTTAATAATTGTGGATATGTATAGTAAATAATAACATCCAGGAGTGTGATAGCAGTGAATGGGCCACCTCATTATACTCGCTACTTCTGTTAAATGAAACCATATATGTTCCATTGTCAGGTTATATGAAATGCATATTATTTTGCCATACATCAGTTTACCGATAGTGGCCATTGATATGGCCAGCAGGCTTGATATTTCTGGTTATATATTGTTTTCTATGTTCTATGTATATTTGGAAGTTAGTGCATTGAATTTTTGGGAAATAATTAGTTATTCAGATATCTACATTTTATTTGTTTCTTTGATATCTACATATTATTTCCTAAACACTGCAAAGTACTATATTCGTAGGATGGATTTGATAGCACATGCCACGATCATTGGTTCCGCTCAATTAGTGTTGGTACGGGTTAGATTATTCTTGGTGTTGCTTACTTGCTTGCTTGTGAGGAGACGTATGACTGAGAGAAACAAACGTAAAAGAGGGTATTCTTATGGCATGCTTGATAGGCTACCAAAACAAGTAAAACATATGAAAGATTTGGTACACATTAATGATAAGGACTGCGTCGACATTCTACGTATGGATAGGAATAGCTTCCACAAGTTATGTTATTTGCTAGAACATGGGGTGGTTTAACAAGTTGTAAATACGTTAATGTCCAAGAGATGACTGTCGTATTTTTGCAAACTTTAGCCCATCACGATAAGAATCGTGTTGTTCGATTTAACTTTAAAAGATCTGGTCAAACCGTAAGTCATTATTTTCATAAAACAATGGATGCTTTGATCAAGATATCCGACCTACTACTGGTAACCCCCACACCAATTACCACAGATTGTACTGATGAGAGGTGGAAACCGTTTCAAGTAAGAAAAAAAATATGTCGTAACAACCTACTTTATATTTCATTTACAATTAGGATTCTAATTCAATTTACTTTATTGAATAACTTATAGGGGTGTCTAGGTGCACTTGATGGTACGCATATTGTAGTTCGCACCCCTCTAATTGATAAAGAACGTTACCGTACACGCAAGGGATTTGTCTCAACAAACGTTCTAGGAGTTTGTGATACTAATAAAAACTTTGTGTATATACTTGCGGGATGGGAAGGGCCAGTAGCAGACAGTATGGTTCTCAGAGAGGCATTAGTAAGGTCGGGAGGTCTTAAGGTTCCTGCCGGTAAGTAGAATTCACAATTAAAGTGGTTATTACATAAGTTAAATTGAACAACAAATGAGTCTAATTAAAATTAATTTTTTGGCCAGGGAATTACTATCTTTGTGACCTAGGTTATATGAATGGCGAGGGGTTTTTGGCACCTTTCAAGGGTAGGAGGTATCACTTGAATGAGTGGAGTACTGGTAGGAACAGGCCGGTAGATCGAGAGGAATTTTTCAACATGAAGCACAGCAAAACCCGGAACGTAATAGAATGTGCCTTTGGACTCTTGAAGATTAGATGGCCAATTTTAGATCATCCAACACATTTCTCTGTTAACTCCAAGTGCACTATAGTTTTGGCATGTGGATTGTTGCATAACTTTATCCTGTTACACATGGAAGTAGACTCCCTTGAAGCTAGTGGTGTACAACTTGTCGTTGGCGCGCATGACGAAATGGAGTACATTGAAACAGTAGTTCACTCCAATGCCTGGCATGCTAAGTGTAATAATATGGCGGGGGAAATGTTTAACAATTGGCGCCTTAGCCGTCAAGGAAACTAAATTGTGCATTTTCTATTTTCTGGTTTGTAATTTTTATGTAATATTCATATTGTCCCTATTTGAATATTTTAAAACATATCCACCAGCCAGGTACTTGTGTTCTGGTTTTTTATGGAACATATATTAGCCTGTAATCTTATTTATTATTATTGACCATGCTCTTGTTTGGACATTATGAATCAGACATTAATCAATTCACAAATCATTACATATGCCATTTATTATATAATGGTGCTGATGTTAACTGGTGGGAATGCCTTCTGTAGAAACTGGTGGGAATGCCTTCTGTAGAGGAGCAGAATATGATTATTAATAACTAACTTAGAATTGGCAATGAACTTATCAAATGCTTACTATATACTTGTAGTAATTTCTTTTTGCCTTTGTTATATATTGTGTCTCCATTGCATTGCTATTGTTGATCTTGTTATATCATAAAGGCTGAGTAAGCATATTATAAAATTGTGTAGCTAAACTACAATTTGGTCTCTGTATCCATCAATCTATTCCCTAATTAATTTCATGACATTCTAAGTTAGTTATTTGTGTCTATGAAATACTATATCTATGTTAAAACAACTTTAATGTCATTATTATTTTCATGATATGCTTCTACTAACATTTTTTCCTCCATCAGATGGAAGAAACCGCCACTAGCAAGAAACCAAAAAACAAAAAGAGTAATGGAAATGCTAATCGCAAATACTGGACTAAGATAGAGGAGGAGGCTTTGATAGAAGCTGTGAAGGATCTTATTATTGAGGGTTGGCAGTCGGGAAATGGATGGAAACCTGGATTCAATAACCAGGTTGCTTTTAGAATTAAGAATAAGGTCCCTCATAGCGATGTCCAAGGGGATCCTCATGTCATTTCAAAAATGACGGTGTGGCGCAAGGACTATGGTGTTTTATCTAGGTTATTTGGGCGCACGGGGAGTAACTTTGTGGCTTTGGACCCTCTATCCCACACAATCACTATCGTAGGATCCAAAATCTAGGAAGTCGGGGTTAAGGTACAAACTTAAAATTCACTTTATCAATTACTTGATGGTGATGATTAATTGAAATAAATTTCTATTTTGTTTATTATTATGCAGGTAAATCCAGATCTTGATAAGATTAAGAAAAAACCTTTTCCATACTATTATGAATGGGATGTGATGTTTGGTTTCTCCAAAGGCACGGGTGATCATGCCGTTGACTTTAATGCTGCAAAAGAACGAGTGAATAATCGTACTGCCCCACCAAACGACGATCCAACAGGTAATGATCCAACTACCGTCCTAGAAGACCTGACCTCAGAGGCTGCCGATGAGGCATCTGGCACTCCACTTTCGGATCCCTAGAGAAGCCAGATATTGTAATTACTGAACTCTCAGCAGCTATTCGGTCACTAAAACAAGTCGACCCACAGGTAACTCTAATTTTCGCAGCTCTTCAAGATTTGCCAAACTTTACCATGACCACTAGGATTCGCGCTGCGAAGAAGATTGTCGAGTCTCAAACTCATGTTGCTCTGTTCTTTAGTTTGGACATGGAAGGGCGGAGTGAATTTGTTAGGAGTATACTTGCGGAGTGAAAATGCAATACTCCTTGAAAAGCTTGCAAATGAAGGTTTATATATGTATTCGACCTTCTGCAATCGCCAATACCCTATCTTTTTTTTGTCGGGCAATGTTGCATAGCTTATTTTGGTATAACCTATTAAGTGATTATCTAAACACTTTATGGTAATTAATTATGTGGTTTTGTAATATAATACTTATTTTGGCCGCTAGTATGTATAACTTTGTGGTTTTTTAAAAAAATCACTTACTGTATGATGGATAATTGCGTATTATATTTGATCTTTACATTTTCTGTAATATTTAGATTTCAAACATGTTATCATTCCGATTGTACTTCAAAAATTAGGCTCTTCCATTATTTAAACAAATTATTTTAGCCTTGAATTTTTTCCTACGTTCATCACCCTTATCAGTTGAGGAAAAATCGGTATTATGAAAACTTGAGTAAATTAATATACGTGACTGGTCAAAATTCGTTATCTGCATTTTACGGGAGAAGTTTCCCTTAAATTTATTTGCCATACAACAATCTATAATTATCAAATGTATTCGTATTAATTAATAAACAATTAGAGCAAACGTAATTACACCACATAAAAAAAACTTGACTGCATGTGGTAAAGAAATAATGTATTCATATACTCATTTTGTACTTATACATATAATAACGGCCCATTAGACGAAATCCACAGTGAAGAATGAGGAAAACATATGAATCTGGTGTAATAGGCCCAACCAAACCTCGTCTACATCATATATGTTAGGGTTCTTTAGAAGATTGGCCGCCACCTTTGTAAAGCTTCCTTATTATTTTTCGCTAACAAAAAAATGAACTCAAACGATATTGCACAATAAGTTGAGGCGGAGGAATATAATGATTCTGTTGTTGAATTGTTCCGTTCCCTACCTGTCCGTGAAATTCCACCGCCGAAGTCAACCGTTGTATTAGGTGCGCAGGTTGGCGAGAGTGACGCTCGAAAGGTGATTTTATGCTTTTTACAGATATTTGATACATAGATGCATGTTTTTATGATAGATTGTAATAGCGCGTTTTAAAACCATTTGGTGCAATTATATTCGTTGTTATATATTTAGAAATGGACAAGGGGTGATCGCATCCGACATATGCTTGGTCGGGACAAATGGAGCCTCGCCACCGAAGTCGAAGTTATGATACTTACGATCGATAAGCTGCCCGACCTTGAACAAATCGACGACGAGGATAGCATTATTAACCTCCTCTCTTTTGTAATCGAAAAATCTGATTCCTTGCCGATGAATTTCGGAATTAGAGTCATCCGTGATCGATTGGTGGATCTATCTCAAAGGCTACAAGATTTCAAAAAGTGGTGTGCACTACCGGGGGTTGTTCGTGGGGAAGATGGTTGTTACACTATCACCGCGACTTATCATCTAGCTAAGGTAATGCAATATAGGTTCAGATAACTAATTACATGTTTACTTGTGGCCGTTATTGATAATATTTTCAATTAGTACTTATTGTTTCATGAAAATTGACGTAGGAGAGTGATTTGTGGCTGTATTTTCGACTAAACAAGGGGCTGCCTATGCATCCCATTTTCGAAGACTTGTTTGAGTGTTGGGAGTTTGTTCCTTATCCTAAAGGGCAACCCAGAACTGCTGGTGAGCCGGTTCCGATCGACGATTAAGCATTTTCAAATTATGGAAACGTCCTAGGAACATTTTGTCTTCTTTTGGTTCCTTTGGAGCTAAGTGCTAATGGCTAATATGTATTTTGAATTAGTTGTTGACTGTAAGAACGATATTAACTTATGGTTTGTAACGCTCATCATGGATTACGCTACATCCATTTTTGTTGTTTGTTGTAGTTGTAGTATTCAGATTGGATGTATGCTACATGTGTTGGTACTCCAACCTATTATAAAAAAGACCTTGTGTATTTGCTTAGTTGTTGTTAATTATATTGGCCACTACATGCCAACTACATGCCGCTAGCTATGATTACAAGAATATAAGATTACATTTTCGTTGATATAAACATCTGTGGTAATGGTTATTAGATATCATGCGTCTTCAGTTATCTAATGAAGACCGAATTAATGGTCCCAACTTGACTACAAATCAATGAGAAAGTTTGATTTATTTTTAAAAGTGGTTTTTTTTTTTGCATTATGGATTGTTTTCGGGTCTACTTATGAGTTGTGGTGCATCTTTTCTTCTGACCCAATTAAAGACAGCACTTGGAGAAACATAAAATGTAGATAGTGTTCTCGTATATACATTATTATATAAATTATTGATAATATCCAAGATCTACCACATATGTTTGAAGTATTCAGTTTCAAACAAATGTAAGAATAGGACATACATTGATGTAACTAATTGACAACATTGATACACGCAAACATCATATATAATAATTTAAGTAGCCTTCATTACAAAGTACTAATTAAACATTGACGACCTAATAAAATGGCCGCCATGTTTTACCAAAACAGCCCACATTGTGATATTTCTAAACTCCAAAAGGCAATAAGATGATAGGCCTATCAAACACGAAAGCAAAAACCATATATGTTGTCACGGCATAGAACGGTAATTGAAAACCCACTCAAAGTGTTACATAGGCATCTAATATACATCATGAAATACATAATACAGAAATTTAAGAACATAAGGGGCTGTGGGGCCCCTATAGATCTAAAACCTCATGAGCGCAATGGTGTTGTAGAGCTTTTTATATTCATAAGCGCGGACTCGATCGATTATGGGAGTGTCACATATGGGAAAACTCCTAGGTAGCTCGAACAAACCATCGTTGCGAGTTGGTAATATGAAACGTGGATCATTCTCCCAAAGTTGTGGGAAATCAAACAAAAACGACATATCGTTCCATAATGGTTCCCCGGTGTAGATATACCTCCCCAAAGCCGGCTTTCCCTATTAGACGACAATATATGAGAAACATCTTACAAATTAAAAAAAAATTATACTATAGGTCAATAATGTAACCGAAATTCGAAAATCATGCCAACAAAACATTTGTAGAAGAGTTTTGATTTATTACATGTTTCATGGCCATCATCACCATTGAAGGTATAGACACAACGTTGGTATCGGGATCCCATTCAACCATCAGAAAATCGAGAACCTCTTTGAAAAGTTCATAGCGATCACGGAGTAGTTCATAGTGCACACGGAAAAATGCCTTCGTGTAGGGACACCCGAAAGTGTAGGTCATGACCAACGTGATGACATCCAAAACACGGTCGATTACCACAGCATCCATGATCTCCATGTAGCGTCGTGCCTCCACTAACTCAGCGACAAACATTCGCAATTGTTGTCGTCTCCACAACACGGTACCTTCCGGAATTTGCAACGTCGCCTCATACTCAATTTCGTACTCCATTGCTTCGAGAATTTGTTAACTACAACACAGGAGTTTTACGATGATTTGTTAAAGGATTTAATTAGTTGTTGGAGTCCTTCTATTTACACATGCAAAAATATGACGGTTTAAGTAGAAGAGAAATGTAACGTGTATAGAGTTTTTCACTCATTAGCTGCAACAATATTTAATTTTACAGAGCTAAGGGTCCAAGGTAATTATTATTGCAAGTTGTAATTTTGGCGTCATTGAAGGATGTCCAGGCCTAATATGCAGCCACTTCCCTAAGAAATGAATAAATCTATTTTAAATTTTCAATCACAACTGATTGACTTCACAAAACAAAAAACTATAGAATATGGTAACAATAAATAATCCTCTAGTCTGTAATGGAGATGGTTGGTAAGTTGATTTATGCATGGCAAGTGGGTATTACAATGATTTCATATTCCGTACTATGTGCAAATTATATCAGGTAACTAAAACGTTACATTGCTATTAAAATAGTTAGGGGAATAATTGTAGAGACTATATTATATAGATTTGCGTAATTTGATGCCATAACATTGAGGATAAATAAATTGCATAATCGCACTCATGATATAGCCAGCATATATCAAACCCTATATGGAAAACCATAGCAAATAACAATCACAAACAAAAGAACTGCCAACTTGAAAAACGCTTAGAACATGATAAAGAAAATAGGGACAACCAAATTTAATAATACAATATAAGCAATAGTACAACAAATTTCCCATTCCAAACTCTCCAAGGTTATGATAGACCAAAGTTTAGGTAGTTTGGTAGAATTCGTTATATATTCCACAATAGATCATACCCTTGTGAAGTTCATCATCGTTCTGAAATTCAGTATGTGGAATCAATTCAACGTTGATGGGTTGAAAAGGTGTGGGCGGGTGTAGGACGCGAGTGTCATGGCAGTACTCAACCGGTACATCAAACATGAACTTGAACTCATCGTAAAATTGTTCGCCCTGATTGAAAAACTGACTAGCCGCAGGCTTAAACTACAACAAATTAATGTATATATTATTAGTAATATATAACTAGATCGAACAATGAGATGACTCTACTATAAATAAAATAAGACCACGTTCTTGTACAAATAAAAAGCTTGAAAACTTTATTCAAGTAAGTGTAGGTAGGGGTGGGCATCGGCCGGTTCGGTTCGGTTTCGGCCGGTTTCCGATAGAACCGCATAACCGAACTTCGGAAATATGGCCGGCCGAAACCGAACCGAACTACATTCGGTCCGGTTTCGGTTTAACCGGTTCAAAACCGGTTCGGTTTGGTTTTCCGGCCGATTAGCCATACAAAAAAAAAAAAAAAAAACCTTCTTGTTGTAAATTACATGTAAAAAAATGTTCATAATGTTTTAAGAACATTTTTTGTCCGTGTATTTGTGTCATTAATTGAAAGTTTAAGTAACAATCTTTTTTTAACAAGCATTAAGAGAATTGAAGCTTCTTGAAATAAATTAATAATTGCTTGAATGTTTTTTTCCTCAAGAATCCAAGGATCTTCGTCATATATGATTTAATGATTATATCCAATATAAATTACGACATATATTTTTTCAAGATAATTATTTATTAGACTTTTATTAACCAAAAAAATTAAACACCTATTAATTAGTTATACTATTTTTTTAAGATCGGCTAATTACTTATTACTATTGATTTGAAATAGCAATCCATAAACAAAGTAACCAATACTATTATACTAAGTAGTTACCAACGGCAAGTTGGCAAGGCACAATTATTAATTCGGTCGGTTTCGGTTTTTTTCGGTTTTTCGGTTCGGTTTCCGAAAGAACCGCATAACCGAACTTCGGAAAAATGACCGACCGAAACCGAACCGAAAGGAAACCGGTTCGGTTTCGGTTAGGCCGGTTCGGTTCGGTTTCGGCCGGTTCGGTCGAACGGGCCAAAAATTGGACAGTCCTAAGTGTAGGGGATCACGTACATGTCTTATAGAGGTCGAGATTTGTGCAGGCATTGTTACCGTATTGGTTGGCTTGTGATATTTAATGAAAGGGAAGCCTAGTACGTAAACAAACAATTCATAACGACCTTTATACGCAGCAAACCGCTCTCTTAATGCGTTTAGGTGGAAAGGATGATTAAACGTTGCCGACAAAATGGTAAGTATTGTATTAAGGACTGGCCCAACAACTTCCTCTTTGTGAAGAGGTACGAATTTCCGACTAAAGAGTAGTTCGCACAAAAATACTCGGTTGTGCTCGGCTTGCCAATGTGCATGACCCCAACCTTCTTCCATTTTATTATTCTCTTAAGTAAAAATATGATGTGTATTTACACTATGGTTTCTTATGTAGTATCAAATGAAACAACCATATATATAGGCTTCAGGATTTTGTGGACAAAAAAAACATGGACCATGCGTAATTGATTGCCCCTGTATTTCCACAATTTCGTGGGGACAAGCAAAGTTAATAATAATGTTAATATTTCTAGTTGGCACTTATATTATAGGGCATGATGTATGTGTCGACCACATGTGGTGAATAGTTAAGTTACAAAAGTTAGTTCAGTAAAGATATATACCACAAATTGATAATTGTTATTATAGAAACAAACTTGAACGTATATGAAATACAACATAATTTGAAATACAACTAATTAAAATGCATCCTTATTGAAGACCGTTTTGTAGATATTGGCGTCTAAATTTTGTGATGAGGAGTTTCGGAAGCATCCTTATATTTCCGACAAAAGGTCTATCCAAGTAGAAGAAGCTTCCTAACTTGGTTCTGCTTCCATAGAATAGTACGATGTTTCAGAATCTTGTCTACTTGGATAATCGAAAACCGAGTTGCTTGTATATGCTGGTTGGGGCTGGACGACGTTTGTTCTATTGGTAGTCAAATTCCCACGGTAACGATGATTGGGCCGATTACCTTTAAAGCAATAACAAATATGGAACAATAAATCATATTCAAAACGGGTGGAAGAACAACAATAAAGTATTTTTAATTAGTAATAAAAGTACATCGAATGTTTTTTACCGGGAAAAAATCGAAACTAGTCCTTTATTGTGTCCTAGTTACAGTTTTCGTCCTTTATTGTGTCCTAGTTTTATTTTGGTCCTTTATTGTGTATATCATTACAATTTTGGTCCTTAGGAAGAAGTCAGAGTCGAAAATATCACGTGGGACCACTTGCCGGCCAAAATAAAAACTTTTTTAATTCCCACATGCAAATTCACATGTGGAAACGCTGGTTTCAATTTTTTTTAATTTTTATTTATTTAAAATTCTGACCCGGCCAACCCGATTTGACCGAGTTATCCGAATCGGACGGGTGGAAATTTTAAATAAAAAAATTAAATTGTTGTTCTAACATGCGAATATGCTTGTGGAAAATTCAAATAAATTGAATTTAAGGCAGCACGTGCTCGTACATGACATTTTCATATGAGATTCCATCCGAAGGACCAAAATCGTACTAAAACACACAATAAAGGACCAAAATAAAACAAGGACACAATAAAGGACTAAAACTGTAACTAGGACACAATAAAGGACCAATTTCGATTTTTTCCCATTTTTTACCTACGGACCCATCCGTATCAGACGATATCATGATAGTATCTGGATTTAGGAAAGGGAGGATAGGTTCCGGTTCGCCAAATATTTTTTGAAGATATTCCCAACACGGTTCCCCTTGATGGCGATAAGCCACAATCAACTCCTTGTTCTTAATTTAACAAGAAATGTTAGTATTTATTTAATGATATTGATATATATATATATATATATATGTGAGGGGAAAATATATATTTATATATATATTAAAATTATCCTATAATGCATGTATTTGTAAAGGATTATTATGCATAGGGTGTCCCAAACTTCATTTTCAGCATGTAAAATATTGTTAGGTTCGTCGTACGTGAATTCTTGCATTGCTAGTAACGCCTTGAATGTCAAATATCGATCTTCGAGTCTTTCAAATTGGCGAAGGCAAAAAGGTTTGGTAAACCGTTTACACCAACGTGTGTTTACCTCGTCACGGGCGGCAAATATGCATGTTCTAGAACCCCTCGTTAATGGTATACCTACACGATCAGCCTCTTCACCTAGTTTTATTATGAAAGTTAAATCCATGTAGTCTTTCCATATATCAGTATAAAACAATGCTTGTTGAAATGGATCAACAGCAGTGGACATTTGGTTTAAAAAAACGAGATACTATGGATAAAAATGGAGTTATATGGCAATGGTAGTGAGGAGCAAATATTTTTAATTTCTGCTTCTAAGTTATTGTATTTGCTCTAATTTATAAAGATTGTATGTATCACGTGAATTTTTAAGTGAGTTGCATGATTGATTAGTGAACATTGCGGTATTCAGACAAGCTGAGTTTTTCAATTTTTCCATATAATAATTGAAAGATGTACATCAAATTAAGGTAACAACAAAGTAGCACGGGTGGCAAGATAGTAGATGATAAATAATTGAACATATTTCCAAATAATAGATTCTAATCATCTGACAAAAAATATAATATAGATCAATAACAATATGGAAGAGCCAATAAAAACACTCCATCCCACCTAATTCATTACTTGTCCCCTGATGTGATGTGGTGAAATTGGAATTACATGGCAAGTTGCTCAAATGAATGTCAACATAATCCCATCTTTTTAGGAAAAAATCTGCCTTTGCATCACATCTGCCAAAGGAAAAAAAAGGAATCCAAGGTTAATTACATATATGAAGTTGGTTCTATTATCAGAGTCACCTAGTGGCAAAATAAGATTTCACACAACTCTCACTCATAATTACATTTCCCTACAAATTGTCTATCTTATAAAAATAAACAAATTTAACAAGGTAGGGATAAAATGAGTCAACGTGGCACTTCATCCACTAGAGGTCATTCAAATACTTTTACTCACTATGGGGAGGTTATCAACCACAGAGCTTGTTTTTGTGGGGAGCATGTGATTCTCAAGACTCATTGGGGCGATGATGATCCGGGTCGTCGCTACTTCAAATGCATGTTCAACGGGGTAAGTAGGAATATGAAAATCATTAAATTTCCAGTTACACCTGCCATTATGTATAATAACTCTTAGGTGATATTTAACTTATCGTAGGATTCCGGTTGCGGTAAAAAGGAATGGCACGGCCCACCAATGTGCGTGCGCGCGAAAAGAATAATTTCCGGACTGCTTCGGAAGCTAAATAACTATGAAAACTCAAAAACTAACCGATCGACAACGAGCCAAAATGAAGTTCAGTCAACAATTAAGGATGGGACTAACAGCAAGATCAACCACACCCAAACAATTGAGCTAAAGAAGATGTTAAAGCAGGAACAAAGGAAAACGTGTGTGTTGTGGGTGTTGTTAACTATATCTTGGATGTTAATTACTGCTATTGTGAAGGAAAAGAATAATGTTTAGATGCAAAATGTAATCATTCTCCCTGTCGAATAAAAGTTTGGTAAAAATAATGCCACCAATATACATGTAACTATGCAGTAATATAGATTATCATATATACACATCTATATAAGTAGGATCAATAATTCTAAGATATAGAATATCACATAAAGAGTATGCAATTGGTGTTCACTATGATATATATATATATATATATATATATATATATATATATATATGTGAACATAATTTTCATCCAAGTAGAGCCGCTAACAATCTCAAAGAAAACTGTCTCTAAATACAAAAATTAGAGGTGACACACCCTTATTCAGACAAAGGCGTATAAGCAGCGAGGTTTATAAGTTCGGATTAAACTTACGATTCAAAGTTGGTGATGTAGTGTGTGGTTACTACGCAAACATCACAGACCATGCATCGTAGTAAGGAAATGGAATGTTCCGCATTCTACGAATTTCGGGCACTTGCTACAAAATGAATACAATAATTATCATTACATAGGATGATATTGATTGTAATTAATTCCACACAGCTTTTTGTTTTAATTCACTAAGAGATTTACTTACCAATATATAGTTTTGCCATGCCAATTCATCAACAACTATTAGACACAGTGTTAATGAGTCCATCCCGTTGTGGCCTTGAGAGTCGTTGTAATTTGATAGAATATTGAATTTTCTTTCCCAGTTCATGATCTTCACTTGGATTTCCCTCACGCCGTCATGTACACCGTTGGTAAACAGGTCATTGACCATGGCAAAAATCCTGTTGTAAAATCCAGATTTCCAAGAATGTCCTGAACGCCAACCATCGAAGCTTAAACCAGTAACAACATCAATTAATCTTATTTCTTCCTCTGTTGTCCAATGACGAGGTTGTTGATTACGGCGGCGTATTGTTGCATTAGTTGTATCACACCCTATTCAATAAATAAAATGAAACAGAGGTTGTTATTACTTGTGTTTCTATTAATGATACACATGGCAGTTTTGTAAAAAAACTATATCATAATGGTTCCAATAGTTAATATGTGAATAGAAGGTGAATGCAAGTATATCATCAGATTACCTAGTCCAGACATTGTTGATGTGGTTCCCTCAAGGTTTGTGATGTAGCGAGGTGAAGCCATAAGGGAAGATGAAATAACACAAGAAATCAAAGGCTCGTTGATTCCGCAGAATACCGAGAAATTGACGAAAAACTGAGATAACTCTCAAGTTTAGTTTTTTTTTTATTCAATCAACAAGTGACTACAATGACTCAAAGACGACTAACTTATAAAGTTAAAACTCTAATTAAGAAAAATGTCAAAATTACAAAAGACTCTTAAAATAACTAAATAAACCATAAAAATCCCGCTGGAAATAATAAACTGCAGTTTTGACCCTCTAAACCTTCGAATTTGCCTAAAATCATGTGGGCGTAAAGACTTTGGTCTTTACGTTTTGCTCAGGAGGCCGTTTCCACTTGGAAAAGTGATATCTTTTGTCAAAAACGGGCTCCGTTGACTTTCTGGTCAAAACTCGACTCGCTTGAACCTCTGGTTGATTATTTTCGATCAAGAGATACCCATGTTTCTGATCTCCATCATTCTCCCCTCGTTGAAAAAGATTCGACCTCGAATCTAAATCGTGTTTAGTAACTTTATCACCACAATACAAAATAAAATTTGGAACTTGAAAAAACTCAAAACCCCGAGAGTGAACATCTTTAATTGTGGCAACAACAATATGTTTATTCTCTTCGTCGACCACTATCACACCTAAATTCTTCTTTTCCTCATCAACACCTTCAAGCATATCAGCTTTTTTATCAACCTCGTACCTTCCCGACATCTCCATCTCTTTCACTGGGTGCGCTACCCGGGATCTCCTCATCCAAACCCTCCATGAAAGCTTTTAACCGAGACATCTCAAACTCATCAACAATACCGTCACCATCGCTATCATAAACAACATCATGTGAAGATTCACAATCCTCTTCATAATCACCATATAAATTTAGAATATCACCTTGAAACTCTGATTTCCAATGTTTTTCCTCTAGATCATCTTGTCTCCGGTGAATAGGCGGAATCAATGGTTGTTCTAGTGGTACAAACGGATTCTCCATGAAATCCGCAAGCAATGGAGCTCCAGGTGTTGGTATGGGTTCAGGCTGTCGAGCAGCCATCACCGCCATTTGTTGCGTCAACAAGTGAATTTGTTGACGTAACTTTGTGTATTCATCACATCTATCTTCTTCTACCGGAACATCATGGACTTCAGGGTTTCTCCTTGCCGCCATGGTGAAGGAACGAACCTGTCTCTGATGCCAACTGATGTAGCGAGGTGAAGCCATAAGGGAAGATGAAATAACACAAGAAATCAAAGGCTCGTTGATTCCGCAGAATACCGAGAAATTGACGAAAAACTGAGATAACTCTCAAGTTTAGTTTTTTTTTATTCAATCAACAAGTGACTACAATGACTCAAAGACGACTAACTTATAAAGTTAAAACTCTAATTAAGAAAAATGTCAAAATTACAAAAGACTCTTAAAATAACTAAATAAAACATAAAAATCCCGCTGGAAATAATAAACTGCAGTTTTGACCCTCTAAACCTTCGAATTTGCCTAAAATCATGTGGGCGTAAAGACTTTGGTCTTTACGTTTTGCTCAGGAGGCCGTTTCCACTTGGAAAAGTGATATCTTTTGTCAAAAACGGGCTCCGTTGACTTTCTGGTCAAAACTCGACTCGCTTGAACCTCCGGTTGATTATTTTCGATCAAGAGATACCCATATTTCTGATCTCCATCAGTTTGACTCAATTGAAAATCGTTATCTCACCAACAAACGCAATTTGTTTGGCAAAAATAGAGAGGAAGCAATGTATATGTTAGTGATCAAGAAAAAACCCCATTAAAAATAATACATTTCGGAAGCCCTATACGACAAACAAGTGAAACCTCGACCGAACTGCAGCATAGTAGTAGTCTAAATAACCTGTCTCAGGTAAGGGTCATAAATGAAAGGGACGAACACTTCTTAGTTCACATAGCAAAAGTAATGGACAATCAACTTCTCAAGCACATTATACATTCGATGCTTATGGTGAACCATGGAAATGTGCAAGCAAATTCGTATACAATCATGGAATTTAACAATGGCCTATCAGAGGGTAAAAATAGTAATCACACATAATGGTGATACGAGGGAAAAAGGGTTGATCTGCATTCTACAGCCTAACCCCTCGTTGCTTCGTCTAAAGAATGTGAGAAGCAATTAATGTTTTAGTACATTCAACCTGTTGTGGTACAGGTACAATTGACATTTTCTGTTGTGTTGTGCAGGTAATTTGGCTCGAGAGGGGTCATAGGTAACGCAACGCACAGAGGATATAAAATCTCACATCAATATATAGGTTACGTCGAACTTTTTATTTGATGACTAGTTAATTAAGTTCATATTTATACAATTTCGATACAACAAAAACTTTCTAAGTAAATAATAATCACAATAATAGCAATTATTCTGATGATGATGGTGATTATGATGTTATTATTTGATAAAGTCATCATAACTCATCCAGACAGGATAGTCAATTTAATTGATGAACAACGTCAAAGAATATCCAATCCTGGACGGAAATCATAGCAAGTAATCTTAGTCTACGCAGATGAAAATACATGTACCCTTCCCATCCAAATTCTACTCATATTAAAATTCAGGTTCCATCAAACATTATTCTAAAGTGCACAAACATATTCAAGCAATACAATCATGCCAAAATGACAGTCTGTATAACCACTAAAGAACGCCTTCAATCCGAAAAAATGCAAATTATAGTAATTGTAAATTCAACAGTGAACCCTAAATTTGACACCCGCATGGTAAGTGCGAATTCCGTTAAGTACAATATACTGATTTACCTCTTTATATATGAGAGATTTCGCGCAAGAGCTTCTGGGCAAGGTTAGGCCAATTCTCGTCGTCGACTAATCTCTGGTCAATTCGGTGATGGGGGAAAGGGAAGTGTAGTGAGATTTGACTATTTGATACAGTGATGGCCCTTTACTGATAGTTTGGGATATGCATGGGGGTAATTTAAGGGCAAATAAAACAATTTCTATATGAATTATGTGAATAGACACTGAAAATTGATAACCAAATGTGGGATAAGAAAATAGTACATAGTCAATATATGAGGGAATTAAACACCAACCAAACTTAATACTCACCAAATAATATGGATCTTATTAAAATCCTTGATGAAAATGACCAAAATGATTAGGCCCAACCAAACGAGCCCTAAGTCTTGTAGCATAAATATCTAGACTTAAGTACTCTCCATAAACAAACAAATCCAATAAGCTTAAACACTTGATGGACCTCCTTATTTTAAACTACCTCTCTTGTTTGACCTTCACTCCAAAATGTTACTGATACATTTATATAAATATTAGGCAGAAATGTCAAAACTGCCCGTTATCTTTTGCCCACTTTACTTTTTGCCCGTTATCTTTTTTATCTACCAAAAATGTCCGATTTACTGTTCATAGCCATTTGTCCGCCAACTCATAAAATCGTGTCCTACGTGGCAAAATCGTGTTTTACGTGGCAATTTTTTTTATTACACCTGGAATATTAAAAAAAAATTAAAAATAAAAAAACTTAAAAATTAACAATTAAAAAACTTTAAAAAAAAACTTGAAAATAAAAAAACTTAAAAATTAGTTGTCTTCTCCGGCGCCCCCCCCCCCCCCCCCCCCCCCCCCCCAAATCCCGCCGGAACACCTCCCCCGGTCGTCTTCTCCGGCGCCCCCCAAATCAATCAATGAAATTAATTTGACACAAACACAATTAAAATGAGATTGATGTGGTGAAACATCCAGACGTGAATATTACTCCGGCGGCTGTGCATGTCGAGTCTCTGCTGTCTAATGGCGTGCGTTGTGCACGTGTTCGCGTCTCTGGTCTGTCGAGGCTAAAACTTGGAAGTTACTCCAGTGCGCACAGGGTTGCGTTGGTGCCTTCGCCAGAAATTCACGAGAGATTGTACAGGAAGATTCAGATTTGTTTACACAGGTGAGTGGATGAAAGAGAAGATTGCTAGTGTTCGTTGTACTTTTAACACGTTGTAACACTTGTGGGGATGTGTTTTTTCAGCAATTCTTCACGTGTATTGTGCAAGTGCGAGAGTGATAGCTGGGAGAGTATTCAGACTGAAACATGGAGCTCTGTGATTTCCCCTTATGAAAACAGATATATTTAGTTAACAGGAAGAAGTACAGGAAGGTTTGTGTCAGTTTTAAATAGGGTTTGTGTTTGTGTCAAATTAATTTCATTGATTGATTTGGGGGGCGCCGGAGAAGACGACCGGGGGAGGTGTTCCGGCGGGATTTGGGGGGGGGGGGCGCCGGAGAAGACAACTAATTTTTAAGTTTTTTTATTTTCAGGTTTTTTTTAAGTTTTTTAATTGTTAATTTTTAAGTTTTTTTATTTAAAAATTTTTGTTTAATATTCCAGGTGTAATAAAAAAAATTGCCACGTAAAACACGATTTTGCCACGTAGGACACGATTTTATGAGTTGGCGGACAAATGGCTATGAACAGTAAATCGGGCATTTTTGACAAAGATATCGGGCATTTTTGGTAGATAAAAAAGATAACGGGCAAAAAATAAAGTGGGCAAAAGATAACGGGCAGTTTTGACATTTCTGCCTAAATATTATTTGATTTTTAGAAACGTAAGACCAGTGGCATGTGAATCCAGTCACTACTCACTACCCTACTTGGAGATTAAAAAATGGCAATCATTTACTCATATTGAAGTCACACACCCGCACCAAATTCGATTAATCTAGTACCGTCTTGTACCTCGCGAGTTGCGGGTAGATTATCTTTTATTTTTAATAATGTATAAGATCGAGACCTGATAAAAATATCATGCCAAACAGGATTTTTTGCCAATTTCAAAATATGGGTAAGAAGTGCATAGATATTTATGATTTTTCGTCAATTATCTCTCTTACAGAAAAAGATGAGTTAAATGTAAAAATTATGTAAGTGTTGTTTTTATTAATTCTTATTCATGAACAAACCAACCCAAAATTAATTTAAGACCTCTATAACTCTTGTGCAACCAATTGTTTTATATCTATAGCAGGAGTTTTACAGAATAAACAAGAGCCTCACGTCGAAAAATAAAGAATCAAACTCGGTTAATAGCAATATTAAAATCTATATCAAAATGAATCGTTTTTTGAAGAGCAGTACAAAACCGAATATTTGGCTTAAAGTAAAGAAAATTATACTTCTTAAGATATAATTCATAACAATAGACATAACACAAGAGACTATTCTAATTGACTCGAAAGAAGTTTAAAAAAATTAAAATACTCCAATAAACCCTTCAAGACATTTTTTGCCCATTTGGTAATCTTCATCTTTTGGTAACAAATATCCGAAATAAATTATAGTTTCATCATTTAAAAAAAAAAAAAAAAAACCCTTTTTTTGGAAAACTTCAAACTATCTTTTTCATGGCTAATTTGGTCAATTAGTATAAAAAAAATCCCAAAAATAAAAATAATTTCTTTGTATTTTTCTTACAAGTTGCCAATTTTTAATGGATATTTTATTTTCTCACAATTTTAGACAGGTAGATATCGATACAGATAGATACCGATTCTTTTTAGAACAAAACAGATTATCATCATCATCAGTAGTCTTCTTATTACCCACAGAAAAAGACACAAACCCTATATATAGCAAATTTAATTACAATTGCTAATCAAACAAATACTTACCCTCAATTTGCAATCCAGCCAATCCCAAAAAAGAAAAAGAAAAAGAATTTCAAAAGCATTTGCAGAAGCCCTAAAAAGTTTGATAGAGAAAAAAGCCCACAAAATTCTTTTACACTGCAGTAATGCAGAAATGGAAGCTGATGTTTCAATTTTCTTTCTTGTTGTGATGACCCTTTTGATGATTTGATGTTAAAAGGTTGATTTTGTTGTAAAAGGTTGAATCTTTAAAAAAGAGAGATGTTGAATTTGTGGGTGTTTTTTTTCTGCTGCTTTTTGTGGTTGATGGGTGCTTTTGGGAATGTGGTTTTGATGACCAACAACGTTACGATGTCGTTTGATGACATTGAAGCTAATTTTGGTGAGTTTGATTTGTTCTTCGGATTAATGGTTGACTTGAGAAGAATCTTGGATCAGGATGATTTGTTTGTTCTGTTATAGGAATATGGTTTATTGTGTGCTTGACTTTTGGTTGTATGTTTGGACTTTATTCGTATTTTCGCGTTGAATTGATCGAGTTTCGTGCTATAACATCAATAGGTTTTCTTGATTTTTTTTTTTTTTCGTTTCTTGTGATTTATCTGATGTTGATGGTATTGTTCCAAAATGGCGGATGATGTTTTTATGCAAACTTGAGCTTAACTTCAGCTGGGAATTTGTTGGATTGATGGTAGCGTTGGTTGAAAATGAAACTCGTTTTTAAGTTATCGAACCTTCTATTTGCTTGGAATATGATGAAGTTGGCGTCAGGAAGCCATATTTTGGAATTGGGATTCGTGTTGCTTCTCTGTGCTCCTATAATACTCACATTATAGGAAGGATTTGATATCTGATTAGCTAGTAATTAACTTAGTCGATTACATTATAGTTTGATTCTGTGTACTGTATGTATGCTAGTCTTGGTTGAGGCAGGCAGAATCTGATATGAATATCTTTGCTGATTTCAGCTCCATCGATTAAAGGGGGCGGGAGAGCCGGGGTATTATACGTGGCAGAGCCATTGGACGCATGTTCGCAGCTAACTAATAAAATTGTTCCACGTCGTAATGACTCCACGCCTCCGTTTGCACTAATTATCAGGGGAGGATGTAGCTTTGAAGATAAAGTGAGAAGAGCGCAAGATGCAGGTTTCAAAGCAGCCATTGTGTACGATAGTGAATATGGCGATTTAGTTGCAAGTACGTCATTATCCTGTTGGCGAATTCATTCATGCGATAGCACAGATTCAGTGCTGTTTTGTTACATTACTTTTGGCATTACTTTATCGAGAAAAAATAGCAGGCATGAGGTTCAGAAATTGTGTATGAAGTTGGATGCAGTTTTGGCTACTGTTCCCTTCATGTTTACTAAATCTTCCTTCTTATCCCTTAGCAATAGTTAGCATGATTGATAATTGAGATGCTGGCTAAGGTGGTTGTTAGTTTGATCGAACTCCTGGTAGCATTTGGTGACAAAAAAGTGCCTTAGCGACTTCCGTTAGATGGAATTCCTTATTCTTCATTATGATATAAAAGTAGTAAAGTCCTATTAAGATTTGGGAGTGCTAGCATAGCTTTGTACTTCGAAAAGGCAATATGTCATGTGCTGTAATCTTTTACTTGATTTATAACTAGTGGTAAACAAGTTACTGAATCGCATACTTGGCATGATATACCGAAATCATTTCTAAGACTTGAAATATGTTATCTCTAGCAAACATTGGCACTTTTTGCAGGTAATTCTGGAATGTATCACGTCGTACAATACTAGTCCAATTACTGTATTTCTAAAACTATGAGAAGTTAGTATCGTCATAGGCAGGTGACATTAAAGAATATAACTGCAGGGTATTGACATAGGTTTGGGTATGTCAAAGTTATGGAGTGAGCAGTTCATGTTAGATTAAGTTATTGTGCTTTGAGTAGTTGCACGTACTTGATAATGGAGTGGGTCTTTGTTGCATCATTATCTTTTAGAACTTAGCGATGTAAGAGTTGGTAAGCTGCATTGCTATGAGCATTTTGAGTAATGGAGGTGTATAGTCCTAGCCAATAACACAGACGCTCTTTTCGGTTTGAATTTCATATCTGTTAAAGTGCGTGATAAAGAAGATGTGCATGAAATATAAGTGGTTAGAAGAAGTTGTATATTAAATCCTACCTCTAGACATCTTTTAAATTCCTCAGTAGAAACTCAAAAATACGTAGAATCTTATTAAACTAACTAGTACGTCATTACTTCAATTTTAGTTTGTATAATTTTTTGTCAATATCATTAGTTTATTAATGCGTCAGTATCAAAAGCCAAAATAAAAAAGTCCAAGTGCTGAAGATCGGTTACTCTACCCTTTATAGTTTACTTGGAGGTTTCATTTTTTGATTGATTACAGATTCTACATTCTTCGAAAATGCGTAACAGGTGGATTTTGAAATTGCAGTGGCTGGAAATTCTGCTGGAATAAAGATATATGCAGTATTTGTTTCAAAAGTTGCTGGTGATACATTGACAAAATATGCTGGCTCTGATGGTACAGAGCTGTGGATAGTCCCGAGTTTTGAAAACTCTGCTTGGTCTATCATGGCTATTTCTTTCATTTCGTTGCTGGCCATGTCTGCTGTGTTGGCGACCTGCTTCTTTGTCCGAAGGCATCGAATTAGAAGAGATAGGGCACGAGGTACACGTGTACGAGAATTCCATGGAATGAGTAGTCGATTGGTGAAAGCTATGCCTAGCCTTGTCTTTTCAGCCGTTGTCGAAGATAATACTACTTCAAGTACATGTGCGATATGTCTTGAAGACTATAATCTGGGAGAAAAGCTAAGAGTTCTGCCGTGCCGCCACAGTAAGTTCTTTCTTTTCTTCTTTTTTCCTTTTTTCTTTTAACTATGGACGACTGGAATTAGGTTTGTGTGTGTTTCCTGTGGAGTTTGGAGATGTCGCGCTTTGTTATTTTCCTATTTAGCTGTTGTGAGATGGTCTAAAATGAATGTTACATACCCACTCTGAATTTATCATGAATTGTGTCCTTTGCTGCTATTTAATTCCTATTTACGACGAATACTAAAAATTCGGAATATGGTAAGCAATTTCATTTGCTGTTAATTTCTTTTGTTAATTGGCATCTCAGTTTAGATCTGAGTTCGTCAACCCAAGGCAGAACTTGGGTGTGTGTATGCACTTTCCATCAATGTTGTCTTGGCAGTACTTGGTTGCTTCTTTACGGTTGATGGAAATCGTTTGTTGTAATTCCCATTAGTTGAGTAATCTCGTACTTCTTTTTCCTGCAGAATTTCATGCTTTTTGTGTCGACGCTTGGCTTACATCGTGGAGAACATTCTGTCCCGTTTGCAAGCGAGATGCAAGAACAGCTAACGGCGAACCACCAGCATCAGAATCTACCCCATTGCTGTCGTCCACGCCAGCTTCGACATCCTCGCTTTTATCCTCCTTCAGATCGTCATCAGCCATACAAATCGCTCAATCACCTTCAGGTTCACGTCTCCATTCCGTTGCCAGCACACCGTATAACCAGAACTCTCTTCGCTCGTATAACCAGAACTCTCTTCACTCGTATAACCATTCGCCCCACCTAAGTGCAAGCAGGAGCTCTATGGACTTCGTTAACATGTCTTCGCAGAGATCCCACGGTGCTTATTTAGTTTCGCCCCACTCGTTGGGTTACCCTTCGTTGTCGCCTCTCAACTCCAGATACATGTCTCCGTACATTCCAAGTCCGGGCAATGGTATGTCTAGTTACGTTGGATCTTCAAGTCGTCAGGCTAACGCACTGCATTACAGTGAATCGGCTGCAAGCTTTTCACCCTTTGCTTCGGCCCAGTCTCTCCCAGGATGTTAGCAAAGCAAGTTGTGATAGATTTAGCCAAATCACGTGGAGGTTTGAGGATTTGTTCTGAGTTTGTGTTCTTTTCTTCATATCTGAGTGTAAATTATTGGCTCCAGGGCCAATTGCGTAACTGCAGATGGTTCGAGGTGACTGCAAAAGTTTGTATATTGTAGCTAAGGTTTGTAGTGTCTTGATATTAGATTGTTAGTTATATAAGTTTGGGATTCTATACTGACAACTTCATGAATCACGCTGTAATTCTTTTTTCGTTGTTTGTGATGGTGCTTCATTGTCCATTTTGTGCAATATACTGAGATGTTTGAAGAATAGAAAGTTTGTCTGTTTGATATCCATTTTTGCAGCAAAGAGAGGAGAAGGCTTCATCATGTCAATGCAACAATATTAGTTGATTTAAGCCAATAAGTGATAATAGTCATTCATCAAAAGTGATAACACTTATAGTCAATACTACTAGCCTATAAGTGATAATAGTCATTCATCAAAAGAAGGGTTTTTGACAAATTAAATTGATGTCAAATACTTCTCCATGATTTTTAAGGAAATTGATATTTATCCGTCCCTACGCTTTCACACATACTCTTTCATGTGGTAATCAAATTTTATTTTGAAAAATACCAATTTTTTCAAGAAAATATGTATATCTTTCATCTTTATATTTCAAATGTCAAAATATAAAAACATTTTAAGAAGTAAGATTAAAACAAATTCAAGATATATATGCATAAACATCATTTTTTTAATTTTGATTTTATTAAAAAAAAAATTACTACTAGTGATAGATATCTTAGTCTTTTAATATAAGGTTTAAAACCACAAGAAGTACTTGGCAAACTTATTTTCAAACAATGTCTTGCCAATTTAGCATAACAACAAAAGGTAATTTACCAAAAACCTTCAAAAGAATTCTCGACCTACGATCATCTTTTTAATTAAGTACCAAGATGTCTGATTTGGAGAAAATTGAACGTCGAAATATTTTTCACGCCCATTGCTACTACTTTATATGACATTTCTGGTACAAGTCAGAAACATCATAAAATTTTCAGATTCTTCCAAAACAAATATTTAGCAGAATGAAAGACTTACCGAAATCCAAAACTTTGATACTAGAATGTTGCACAAAATTGATGATTTTTGTCTGCAGTGTGTCTTTACAGCATTGTGTAGCATCAATTAAATTACTTATAATAACACAAAATTAGTAGCAAGCGACATCAGCAACCACAACAGTTCTCTGTATGCTATTGTACTCCAAAATACAAAATACAAAAAAACAATTTCTCTAAAGCAAGCTCTCGATGTTAATTTCAACGACAGAGAAGGGGTCTGGAATATCAAAGTTATCCAACACCTGAAATCAGACAAGAATATATGCTGAATATCTAAATCAAAATACTGACAGACGTAAGAATTTTCAGTTGTGCAAGGCTTATTCATCGTTAACACTATTCTCACCTTGTAAAACTCCATTAGCTAATCAGCTCATTGCAAATAATAGTTAAAAAACACAGTTTCAGAGGACCCAAGAAACTTGTAAAAAGACATTCTCACTCAACACACTTTTAAACTGATACGAAAAGAAGAAATGATACCTTGGATAAAGGGTAGGTAACCAATTTATAAAACAACTACTTATCACATTAGCAAAGATGATATATGATTATCAATCAGACGATGCATCAGTCAACATCGGATAGACTAGAACCAACATCATGAAAACTTATGACGTCCGATTCCTTTTAACACTCAAATAGAAATGGTTTGAAATGGTTCTTCGCCTACAGAGCATAAAGCAAAGTTGAAGAGATATTTCCGAAAATCATAAACCAAAGATAATCCATAAATTTGAAGAGACGTATATATATATATATATATATATATATATATATATATATATATATATATATATATATATACATATACACGGATCGAGATAGAGCTTATAGTAGCTTACTGTAGGTGCGGCCTACGGCATGGAAGAGGCGATCTCTGCCAACGCTGACGGTAGGCATGGTGGTCGTCTGCGGCGGAGATGACGTCACTCACTCGCGTGATATTTTAAAGATGGTGAAATCTCTACCGATTTTATAATTTTGACATCAAACGACAAGCCGATTTGCGATATATTTTTAGCATTGGATTTTCCAACATAAGTACATAATATCTAGTGGAATATACAACTGAAGTTAATTATTAGATAGTTAAGAAATATAATTTGGCTTGTGGTAATTACGCGTCATAACACACAAGTCAAAGATCCAATAAAAATATATAAACATCATGTATCTCACGTGAATGTCATGTATTTGACATGACAAGTTGTTTTAAGAAGTTGTTTAGCAACGTCTAATAAACTTTACTACACATCTAATATGCTCGACATATATATTCTATAAAGAAAAATAACATAATAATAGATATACGTTCATAACGCACATTATAATGTTTAATTATTATGATTGATATCTAATTTTTATTGACTACCAACGCCCAGTAAAGTAAGACAGATATTATAGACAGAGTAATCTGCAATTATTTAGCTATTTTGCCCTTAAAAGAAATTAGTCTAAGCTGATTGATTACTTTGTTATTGGTTAAATGAGTAATGTAATTTATTCTATAACAAATTTCTTTCCGCTTGTTTGGCTCCTTCATATGGAAACATAATAAGATTGCTCAAATCTGAATACAAAATATGATATATACGTTGCTAAATTATGTAAAAACAAATCGAACACAAATTTTCAGCCGGCGTGGCCTTTTTTTTAACCTAACAATATCTTTGTAGTCATAAACACAAGGAAAATAATGTTTGCTAAAAGCAATAAAAACTGAAAATAATTAGCAGCAAACTACATATGTACGCTATTGTGCTTCAAAATATAAATTGATAAGTTTCTCAAAAGGAGGGGTTTAATGTCAATTTCCACGTAAGAGTAAGGAATCTTGAATACCAAAGTCATCCAAAACCTGAAATCGGACAAGAATATTTGGATCAAATAACTTTCGAAAGTAAGAATTTTCAGTTGTACGCCGCTTACTCGTAAATGTGGAACCTATGGCAAAAGCATCAAACCCTTTTTTCCTACAACCTATTTTGCAAAGTATGGTGTGTCGTTTTAAACATGTCCCCCAGGTATCCCAGAAAACTATCGCTGAAAGTTGACTAGGGTACTTTGCACCAATTAAGAAAGGTTTTGATGTGTATTCTTTTTAAACGATACAATGCATGTTAACAAGAGTATATATGATAGGAGTTCCAAAAAAAAAAAAAAAAAAAAAAGAGTGTATACGATAGGAGTTAGACAATTTTTACCATAAAACCTAAACAGTTGATGTATACCTGAAGGGGCACCATTCCAAAAGTTCCAATTTGCTTTCCTCTGCAAATGATGCTTGCTTGCCTATCTCGGAGAAACTCAGGTTCCTGTGGAAAGAGGGTACAGTAGACATTTAACAATATGGCTAGGAATACGTGTGAAACAGTAAATGCCGGGCACTTACATCTGAACATTGAAGTTAATAGCTTGTTTATTATCTCTGGGTGATACAAACAGGGTTGCTGCAACTTCCATGATTCTATCCAGTAAACCATGTATCAACTGAAAAGTAGAAAATATGACCAGAATTAGTGAGAATTCCAGAATAGAACGGAATAAAACATAAAGTATAGTAAAATGTTACCTCTAATCCAGAAGGGGCCCGACAATACAAAGCTGCCGCGTGGCGATGATTAGATGAGCGACGTTTTCTTTGTACAATAGCACCACATCCGCCCACTTCAAAAATCTAAATCGAGAATATGAACATAACAACGAATTTCATGGAGAATAAAGCTGAACATATGAAAGCATACGCGAAGTCGGGGTTCCAAACACATGGTAACAGTTTATTGCAATACACTAGCATGATTGGGAATAGTATGATTTGATGTCTAACGGATAGGAGGATCAGCTTATCAGACGTGAAGACAACTATTGAAATCAATCTAGAGAATGCGAAATCTTATAATTGTTACAAAATGTTAAGGTACATGAGGTACTTTGACATCATGTTATCCTCTAAAGTCAAGATCTTCTTGAATTAGAATACATAATGCAGCTATGATGCAATTCCAGAAAAAAAGTAAACACTTCAGCATTCCAGAGAACTATATGAAAACAATATATATAGTTCTATAGTGATTTCAAACTGTTACAACAAGTATACCATATAAACACCCATGAAGCCTTCAAACAAACTAAAAATATAAAGATTCTAGTTGTAATTGTATTACAAACTCTCTAACTCATTTGCGGTTCAGTGGGCATTAATCGTTTGCGTTCAACGGCACTAATCGTTTGCGCTCAGTGGCATTAATCGTTTACGTTTCAGCGGCATAACTCCTCTATGTATCAGCTGCATTACTCGTCTGTGTTTCAGCAGCATTACTCCTCTGCGCTTCAGCGGCCTATCATCATAAATGAAGAGAGTTAGTTAATGTTTATGGTATTCAACCAATATACTACTACTTCATTTTTCTCAACAACCATAGCAGGACTTAAAATCATTTTAAGTTAGACAGAAGTCGCTCGCTCATTGTTAGCTTAATTGCTTAAATCCGACACAAACCAAAACAAAATTTAGATAGAATTGAGAATTCTGATATCATTTAAACAAAATCCTCCCATGAAGAATTATGCATAAGGAACTATTAAGATCGAAAAAAGTATGATTATAATATTACCAAATATTATTCACATAAAGCACAGTAGAAGCTTGGACCAGTTACTAACCTTCCTCATTTTTTCAATAACAGAGTTTTCAAAAGCCTTTATTCCAGCACCAACAACAGTGCGGAACTTGGGACCATCAGGTTCACTTCTCTCCGGACTGAAAACTGGTGGAGTTGAAACCGGTTGAAGTGGTAAAACCAGAAGGGGATTCGAAAGATTGCCCAACACATTTCCAAGAACACTAGCCTGCCAACACAATCTCTCCATGAGAAACCAATATAAACAGCAAAAGCAAAAGAATAAGGTAAGTTGATGATTAAACAAACTTACAGCCTCATCCTCGGATGCCATTTCAACAATAGCTGACCCTTTCTTCTTGGAAGTATTAATGACAATATCTTCTACTGTACCAAACTTTTCAAAAATGTCCCTAAGTTCCTCTGCAGTATAACCTCCACCAACTTTCTCCCACGAAACTTTAAGCATCTTTGCCTTGTCCAATTTGTTACCTCCACCTCCTGTGTTATTTCTTTGCTTTGCTTCTGCATCCTTCTCAAAAGGTGTTGAAGGCATTTTTCTTCCATACATTGCACGAATTTTTGCAATTTCCTCGTTCAGTTTTCGGGATATTCTCTCTTCCTCCTCTCGAGCCCTTGCATTGGGGTCAAATGAAAATGCAGATCGTTCTCTTTCGTCAAGATCTGACCTCATCTTACGGCGCTTAGAATCCTGCTGGCCCTCGCGATGGATCTTTTCCCGTCTCACTCGAATAAGATCATTAAACAATTTCCTTGTCTTTTCATCCTTGAGAACCTCGTAGGAAGTTTGAAGCTTAAGAAAATTCGCGTGTGCATTTGGGTCATCACGGTTCTTATCTGGGTGCACCTTCATGGCCTTTGCTTTATAAGCTTTGTTAATTTCTTGCTCCGATAGCCTGCCACCTTCCTCGCCAGATGGCAGACCCAAAATAGCATAATGATCAACATCAACATCCATATTGCACGGTAGTTATCAACTGCAAAAAGAAAACATCAGTACAGGGCAAAGAAAATGTACAAAAACTAGCAAGTTGAAATTACAAATATGAATAAAATTACAAAAACTATTTCAGAAGATATACTTAGTCGCCCCCGGTATGTTTCGCGGTTCCATCGATGCTTGATAATTCATCAAATACTCCACTACTAGACTTGCATACATAAATATACAATATAGTAATCAAATTGCAGTTTTTTTGTTTGTAAACTAATAAAGATCCGAGTTTCTTGAAATTCTAGGAAGCCTACCAAGCTGCTCAACCAATTAATTAATGTGATTGAACAGTCATATCGAGTACATCTCTTATACCAAAATCAATTCAATTATCAAAGTTCAAATAACAATCTCACTTTCAAGTCAGAAAACACAAAGCATTAAAAATAGAAAGGAAAAAGAAATACACAGATACAATTCACAAAGAACAGGAACAATTATTGTTACTGCTCTACAAACCAGAATTCCCTCAAAAATAGAAAAATTGAGAAGTCAAAGTTGGCGTTCACAAAATACGATCAAAACTCAAACTGCTGAGTGTAACAAAGATCAAATATAACCGATCTCCAGTAAATTATAAAATTCCAACAGCTCATCGCTCATTCTCTGCGCTTAATCAAACAGTGGAAGCATGAAAACAATGCCAATACTCAGTAAATAAGACTTTACTTTGCAAGAAGTTGCCTAACGCAGAAAGTCAAAACAAGGGAATGGGATGACCCTCGAGTCGACAGTGACAAGTTAGCTTCTAATGATGCAATATAATTGTAATCTGATATCCATGTACACGTTCACATTCCAAATAGGCTCATACATGAATCCAGTTACGAAAAAAAAAAAGGTTCGACTTCAATGTAATAATAATGCACACAAGAGTACACAACGGGCAAGCATGTTCACAAGTTGCAACACCGTAACCTAGTCCAAACCATTCAATGAATCATAACGTATCGTGAAAAGAATCTGAGTCCCAATTAACACACACACACACACACACACACAGAGGCTAAAAGCTCAATATCTCGCAATCAATCGGTTTTATCTTCCATCACCTTGAAATCAATTGAGTTTTTAATACCTCTAACTGAAATTCTCGTTATTTATCTAATCGTATATACAAATCATAAACTCTATCAAAAGCAATCACTAAAAACGTAAAAGGATTACAAATATGAAGGATTTATAGGTACATAGGTTTGTTGGCTAAGTTGTTTGAATATAGATAATGAGACAAAATAGCAACAAACAACTCCTCCATAAATGCCAAATTCCATCAACAACAATGTTACACTACAACACTACTCGACCCCACATTATAGAGTTGGATATCAATTTAGGCAATAACATTATAAAATCTTAATCAACAATTCAATGTATTTGAACAAAGACTAATCAGACTGATGAACAAGGTGTACGTACTTCCGCAAAAGAATCTAGGCAAAATCCAAAACAAAATTGAGTCAAAACACACTCAATCACATCGCACAGTAGTAGTAGTAGTAGTACCTTACGAACAAAATAAACACCACAAATTATGGCGGCGGCGGCAACGGTGAAAACGACCGCGCCTCCGCGAAACGACGGTGATAATGACGGCGCCTCTGCGAATCGAATCGAATCGACGGCGACGGATTCCCTGCAAATCGGCGGTGAAAAAAGGAAATTCTAAGTGACAATATATAAAAAAAAAAAAAAAAAAAAAAAGCGTTTTGATATGTCGAAACGCTTTGTGATAATAATATATATGTGTGTAATTAGGGTAATGATATTATTGCCAAAGCAATTTTATAATTGAACTGATTTGTACAAAGTCTTAGAATATAGATTTTCCATATCGTCAGTAAATAGTTTATTATAAACTCTTTTTTATTTTTTTGCTAAATATATTAGAATATAACATAACAAGAAAACAAATTTGCAATATTATTAATTAAATAACAGAAAAGAATGCCTAAGTTAACACATGCTACGAAACAACAAATATTTTTTTTGTTAGTTAAAAGAAATTGTTAGTTTTAGATATCAAATTTTTTTTTTTTGGGTGGGACAAGGAATTACAAAGTCCTTAGACATACATCATGTTTAAGAAAATCAAGAACTTGGGAGGGGAATTATCCCAAAAATGTCCCTATCCGTATCATCATGTCGCAACTTGGTTAGCCCATCCGCTACATATCAAATCTTTTCATAATACCGTTAAATGTGCAAAAAGTTTGTAGTGACTAAAATAAAAGTAACGAAACGCTTTTTCTTCTCTCAGAAAAAATAAAAGAAAACTTTTTACAAGAACTAAATAAAAATATAATGTAGTGGGGTAGTCAAAGGATCAATAATAAACTCAGTTCAAGCATAATTTGAATTTGTTACGTAATTTAATTAAATACATTGGTCTTGTTTGGAATTTTCGTGGTTTTGTTTAAGAAAGAAAATCAAACTAATTAATCTCAATGAGTCATATGGCTGTAGACACTCCAATTAAATATTGACAAGTGTCGAAATTAAATTATTAAAAATTAAATTGATTAGTTTTATTTTTAATTTGGAGTTTTACTAAATTAAATTCCAATTATTAATAGGTTACTTAATTAATTTTCTAATATCTATTTGATTGGCCAGTCAAATAAAGCCATATGGAAAAGATGAAGAATTGCAACCAGTCAAATAAAGCCACGTGAAAAAAAAATGATAATGTGATGCAGCCAATCAAACAAGGCTATGTGGAAAAGATGATATATTTCAACCAATCACATTATTACACGTGGAGATATGATGTGTTCTAGATATTTCTTGATGAGCAAGGCAAATTAAATTCATGTTTATCTTGAAAATAAAATCGACCAATCACAAACAAGGAGCTCTAGGTTTTTACAACGATCCCTCTCATAAAGAAAAAGACACACAAATATTCACAAGTTGAAGAGGGAAAAGTTCTAAGTTTTTCGCTCCACCAAGTTCATTCATATTCAAGCGTTCTTCGCGAGATTCAAGGAGTTATTCGCGAAAAACCTTTGTTTGATCCATCATCAAGCCTCAAGTCCACCAAATAACCGTTTTTGAAGATCACACTTCTGCCAAGGAAGATCGAGCTTCAACAAATTCAGCATATTCGACATCAAGTTCATACCGTTCTTCAACGATCTTCAAGCCCAAAGTCCGTTTGATTCGAGAACAAGCTGCAAGGCCCTCAGAAAAACTGTTTTGAAGATCAAAATCCCTTTCAAAGAAGATCAAAGTTCACATATGCGAAGAACTGAAGACGAAGATCATATCGTTCTTCAACAATCTTCAAATCAAATTTCAAATCAAGTTTCCGTTCGATCCGAGATCAAGCTGTCAAGCCCTCGCATTAACGTTTGTCTTACATCCAAGTATTTTTGAAGATCAAGATTCCTCTAAAGAAGATTGACGTTCAACAAGTTCAACAAGTTCGTTGTGAAGATCAATCAAGTAGATTATTAATTCAAGATCAAACTAAAATGCCCTTGGATTAACGTTCAACCCAAATATACGTTGAAGAGATCAAAATCAAATCCACTCTGAAATCAACCAAATTTCAAGATTATTTGTTGTAGATAAGAATCAGAGGATTACTAGAGATTGTAATCACATATTGTTTGAAGAAATACAAATTTTATTTGTACTTAATTTTTCTTGTCTTTTATTTTAGAGACTTGAAATTTTGACGCTACAAATTTTTTGCACACCCAGTAGGACAATCCCTACCTCTCATTTCTTTACTAGAAATTCTACAAACTTGAAGTCACGAGAAGTCAGCGTTGCTCAACAATGGGCAAGTCAATAAGGGCAACAAGCAGAGGCTATTCGCAACCGATGATGAAATCTACACTCGCACCGGGAGCAAGATACGAAGCTAAGGAAAAGAATCAAGCATCTTCAATGGAGGAGCGAGTTGTTGCGATGGCGAGAGCAATTGAGAGCTTCACAACACAAGTGCATAGACGTGAAGAGCACTTGAATTATCTTCTCCAAAAGCTAGAGATCCAAGAAGAAAATCACAATATTGAAGAAGTCATTGACAAAGTCAAAGATCAAGGATGCATCAAACCTTCAAGCGACGCAATTAAAACTTAGAACCAAAGAATCGTTGTAAAATATTTTTCCAAAATCGTATTGCCAGCGAGAAATTAAAGTTGTTGGAAACTTGGAACCAAAGAAACTCTTGTATTGATCTGGAATTCTAATTAAGGAAAATATTTTGAATATGTTCTTTTAGATAAATACCCAAATTACACTATATATTATAGTGGACTAATTTCTCTATTTAGAATTTTAGATATACACAGAGATTTCTCGTCTTAAAGCTAAGGTTTTAAAATTTAAAATAACAAAAAAAACAACTTTTACAACTATACCCTTTAGAATTATTGCCCCAATCATATTCCTCATCACATAATCGGGGAAAGATACCTAAACGGGAAGTTGCTCTTTGACACGAAAGATAAACAGATAATTATTGTTATGTGTGCATATATTAAAACTGGATTCCTTATTCTTTTCATGTTTTTAATACTAATGTGGATTTGAAAATAATCAAATTAACTTTCTTTGTTCATTTTTTTATTTTATATAAATATAAAGTAATTTTGTCTGACATCAATTTAAAAGAAATTCTAAGAATTAATTAGGAATTTGTGTATATCCACAAAAGCGATTTACTAAGATTCTTTAGTACAATCAGATCAATTCTTAATTATCTCATGCGCATAGAAACAAATGGTGCAGAATCTGATTCTAAAACAGTTTTCCGTAGGTTATGCATAATTTTCCTTTACGTATACTAGCTAATTAAGATATTTTGGTTAAAATTTGAAGGGATAAAGTGACATTTTGTATTATTTTGCTCTCTAATTAGTAGATGTATTCGGTCTATATCATTTGCCTTTAAGTTTTAAAATCCCAAAATAAATCATTCAATTTTAAGCAATCCACCAAGAATTGACGAATTATAATATGCCACGAAATGAGGACCGGCCAAATTACATCACTCCGGCCCGCATTTTAAAATTCGAAATAATACCCCTTTAATATGGGACTACTATAGGCTATCAAACGTCTCCTAAAAAGATTAACACTGGTAGGTTACATTAACATATAAACAGTACATTTGTTTTTTAAAGTTTCACGCTATATGTACAAAAAAGAATATCATCATTGTATCAGGCCATGGTTAACTATGAATAGAGATTAGTAGATTACATATGATTATTTGTTAAAATCAATTTTTGGAATGCTTACATAGATGTGATTTGAATTATTCCTTAATATTTTTCAAATTTATAATAAAATATAGAAGTTTAATCATTTGCATCAATCATATTGTTTATTATATATGGAGTATATAAATCTTAAATATAGCATAGCAAGCTCAATCCTACTATGTATTTTCAGCTAACTTGAACTAGAAAGATAAATTGTTCTTTAATATTCAACTTTTAACTTGATATTAAAAAGTAAATCAAAAAAGGCATTGTTGGTTATATTAGTAAGTAACTTGGCGTAGATCTCAAAATATGTTGTCAAAAAATCAAGAACTAATTATCATATATCAAACGATACCATGAAAGGTAACGCATACAAGAAAAAATTATCTTTCGGATGCTCTCAAAATATGTTGTCAAAAAATCAAGAACTAATTATCATATATCAAACGATACCATGAAAGGTAACGCATACAAGAAAAAATTATCTTTCGGATGCGCACTAGGTAACACACTAGCCACTAGGTTGATGCAATAATCTCCAAAGATTAGAAACACAGAATGGACACTAAGCAAATCTTCAGAGCTCACCACCTTCATTGCTTTTAATATAAGCATCAGTATGCTCATTTATAAGGTCTTTTACAAATTTAACACTATGGCTATGCAGAATAACTCATAGTAATAACATTACTATGTACATCAAAGAAAAAAGGGGTCGAGTCCATCTTTTAGCTAAACCCTAGATATTATAACAAAATCTTACTAATCATAACACAATGGGGAAAAAGACATGTTAGCTAAAAACAAACAAAATTGAAATTAATCCTCCTTGAGAGCATCTCGACGTGATTCCATGATATCTGGTTGTAACGTGGAATTTATCTCATCATCATCCAAGTCACGAGTGCCACCAGTCAAAGGTTCGTCTTTAGCCATGGTGAGGATCATCACTAGTACAATTACCATAAAAATGATAACGAGTATAATTTGGATTCCAACCTGAGATTTCATGAAACCCATGAGTGTTAGACCGGTGATTCGTTTTTGCACCACTTTCCCTTCTCTATAACCTTCAATAAACCTCGAGACCTGAGTCCCCATATCTGTTTCATCCATGGTTTCTGAACCAACAACCTGTTCATAAACATATATCAGCGTTATGCAAGCTTACAACATTTTGCAGAATTATAGCATGTATGTGTTACAAGATGAAAACTGCAGATAGCACCGTTTGAACCTCAGATAGAAGGTTTAAGTACAGAATTTTCCTTCTTTTCCAAGGCCACGAGAAATGAAGATAGCAGATGTTCAGCTACTAGGAGATATAATCGCGTAATATATTATGTGTTTAATGTAGCAGTTTGTGAAACAAGATTAATGGTTACTTTATTTTCAAATATCAACACTGCAGGGTACTCCAGCCAGTTAGAAAGGAGAAGTTTACTTTGGAAGTTCAACGAGATTGAATGTTATACGACAAGGTAAAAACATTATCTCAAGAGCTGGTTAACTGTAGAGGAAAGAAATCTTTGAGAAAACAGCAAGCATGCATCACTTACGGTGTCGTATTCCTCATCACCGTCCCAAACTATCATCTTTGGAAGCTGAGTTTTCCAATAGACTTCGAAAGATTCAAGAAAATCTCCCCACTGCTTGACCCCTACATAACCAAATATTAAGTCCCGATTTGCAGAGGCAGCAGCTTTCAGAACTTTGAACAATTCCTTGGATCTGTCAGTTGTTTCATCCTTCACGATTGTCAAAAGAATTTTTCTTTGGTCGTCTCTCAGCAATTTTAATGAATCTTGACTTATAGGCAATACCAAAGGAAGCAGACTCTGTTTTATGTAATCTTCAATGAACTTTTCTGCAATTTAGAGCATGGAAGATTACTGGACGAATTGAACCGACCAATTATATTCAAAGGCATTGCAGTGTTTCAAATTGCTGAAGCTGTACTTACACAAGTTGAAATATGTATATGCTGATGATCACACCTAAAAGTGTGAAACTACAAGCAACACAGGAGGAGAAAGTAAAGACGGCTTACAAAACCTTGACACAACTTAGACATGTGGACAATACTATGTGCAACCCAGTAGAACCTAGCGAAAAGCATATAGGACTATAAATTAAAATATGCCGTGAAATATTAGAATTTACATACTCATAAATATCCAAATTTTCAAAAAAGCTCCTCAAGAAAATGAAATTTTGAACCAACATATACATTGTACTGAAGATACATATAACATATACACGTACATGTCGAAGGAAAATGATAAAAACTTGATATGCCATTAGAAACTATGTTTGCTTAAGGGAGTTACTGAGGGTTTGGAAGGCCATAATTGATAATAAAAAAAGAGCTAACCTTCAAATGGCCCATAAAAAATGCTACGTTCATTGTAGGCTGGATGAATTGAAACTAAAGCAGGCACCTTATCAAAATCATACGTGGTCATCACATCTTCCGAGAAATCCTTGGCAACAGCAAACCATGCTTTTTTCTTATACTTAACAGCCAAATTTGCTATCACGGACTCGTTCATGCCAAACCCTGTGAATATAGGAAACTCAGCACCCGCTGCTTCAACAAATTCTCTGACAGCTGAGTCAGAATCCAGAATAGACACATCAGGAGCAACAAACTTCGTCAGAGACCGAACCAGTAGATCAGCCTTGCGTGGTCCATAATATTCTGTAGAGACCCCATGCATAAATATCTTCAAACTTGGATACCCACTGCATGAAAAAAAGAAAAAGCTATGTTTTAGTAATCTTCCCATGTTATGCATACCTGAGACTCAGACGATAAATAAGTTGGAGCAGTAATAAAGTCTGATACTTTACATCTCATATCAAAGAATCAATAGAAGACCATATAAAAGACAGATCATACAATAATATGTCAGGATGTCATGAGTACTCACTCAATATCATGCTTAGTGGCAAGCTTTTTATACTTATCCGCATCTACTTTTGCTACAATTATGGGCTGCTTCAGACCAGCCAGAATGGGGGCCGCTTTATCCAACTGCAGAGCAACATTAGTAAATTCAAAATGATTCAGTCTGAAGTAGATGAACTGAGGCTGACTACTATGTTTGAAGACCACAACCAAAAGACTGAACTCATATAAGCATAGCAAACAATTCAATGAAAGAAGAGTCAATCACATTCTTATGTCCTAACAGAAAACCAAAATCCCGCAATCAGATGTGGCCCATGCTTAATGAGTTAATCAAGCTTTCAAAAGTATGTTAATAGACTTATATCATATGACATCATGCCAATGAAATACAGCACATGCGATTTTGGACAATAATCTGGCATGCCGACAAAGTAGATTGTCATCATCAATTTCTAAAACCTATGCTTGAGTAAATATATAAATAAGATCAACGACACATCAAAGAAATCAAGTGACCAAATTCTACAGTTTCATATTTGTAGCTCATTGCCAGAATCAAGGCAGACGGTTGATACCATATAGTGTGGTTTCCCTTCCAAAGTCTTATCCCACTACATTTTTCCCTTGTAGCACCACAAGGGTTGTAAATAAGTAGGTCACAGAATTAGTTCGGACTCACCCATGCTTCAAAACCAGTCTTGAGCTTATTCTATCGAACAAAGCTTTAATCAAGTGTGCGGATTGCCAACTTTTTAGCCTAACAAGCTGAGTTATCATACAAAAGAGAAAGCTTTTTTGGCATAGTACAACAGATTGAACTAAATTGAGCTTCTGTCAATCAAACTAGAGCTAATTACCAAATATTAAACGTGACACTGTATCATTCCGCCCAAAATCTCGTCCCATAACAATGTGCTACAAACCACATGCCAATAGGTTGTCATATGAGACACCTACAGGCTAGTAATCAAATCGAGTCAAGACGCTCAGAAACTCGATTTGATCCTCGACTGAGCTGAGCCAAATAGCTTACACATTCAGCTGAAACGACAACCTAAATCACATAGGTTATGACAGACGAGTAAACATTGCTCATAGAATTCAGTTGAAGCTTACTCAATTACAAAGCTTTAACCGAGTTTGAGCATGCATATGGGATTGCCAACTTCGTAGCCTACCTTCAAAAGCTATGAAACAAAAGAAGGAATCTTTTTACTTACGCACACCAAATCGAGCTTCTATAAATCACACGAAAGCCAAATAAAGCACAACAAATTAATTAATACTTTTTGTTTACATATTCCACTTCTTCTCTCTATATAATAAAGCTCGGATGAGCAACTTGTATTATCAACCTATTGGCCAACATTTTCAGTTATGCACGACAAATCGAGCTTTAAATCAATCAAGCCAGAGCCAAATAACAACACATTAGAGCTCAATAACAAAATCACATAATAGAATCCGATAATTTTAAAAAAAAAAAAATCAAATTCTAACCTCAGGGGAGAGGCGTTTGCAGTGGCCACACCAGGGGGCGTAAAAATCGACAAAAATATAATCGAATTTGGAAATCGCGGCGTCGAAATTGGAATCATCGAGCTCCAATACGGTGCCGTCTAGTTTGAACTGAATATCCGATGCGCTGATCCATGAAATTGATGACAATAATAATAATAATAATAATACTATATGGATCCGAGAGAAGATCATCATAAAAAGCTATTTGTTTGTTCTCTACTTCTAGGTCTTGATTTATTATTTTTTGTTATATATATATATATATATATATATATATTATGATGAGTAATGAGTTTTCAACTTGATAGGGACGAATTACTTTTTTGAATTCAACGCCCCCTTTTCTTTATTTTATTTTTTAAGAAGAAAAGAAAAAAAAAATCTATTTTAACTGTTGATTTTATCTAATTATTATTATTATTGCCTAAAATAGTTAGTTATTAATTAATTAAGAGTTGGATATCTACATAAGTGATAAGTACGATGAAAGAAAACTAGTGTATTATTTATTTGTAACGACAATTTCTTTATATGTGTATATTAAGTATTTACCAGCATATATGTGATTATTGCCGAGGCGGTCCAAATTCATTATAAATTTTGTAAAAAGATTATGCATTCAATAAAAAAAAAATGTTGCACTTGATGTTCACCAATGCGATTTACCAAATTCGTGAATCAAAAGGAAAATTTAAAGATTGGAGCGTTATTGAAAAGGGAAAAAAGACGAACTATACTCATCGTTTAGCCTCTTTTACGAAACTATACTCAACCTTTGAACTTTTGCAATACTATACCAACCTTTGTAAATCGTAACTATGTTATACCTAGACTAATTTTCCGACAAAAAAACGTTATATTCTGATCTTGTGACATCAGCAATCCGATTTGCACAAGGGCAAAATAGTCATTTTATTTATTTATAATAAAAAATAAAAAAATTAATAAAAAATAAGAAAAAAACAAAAAAAAAAAAAAACCCCCTCCTTCCCCGTCGCCTACCCCCCCCCCCCCAACCCCCACCCCCACCCAAATCGCGGTGGTGATGCGATTTGCAGCCACCACGGCTGCAAATCGCGGTCATCACCGCGATTTGCAGCAACACCGCTGCGAATCGCGGTGATTCACCGCGATTTGCAGCGGTGTTGCTGCAAATCGGCGTGGTGGGGTGGGGGGGGCGACGGGGAAGGAGGGGGGGTCTTTTTTTGTTTTTTTTTTTTATTATTATTTTTTTTTTATTTTTGAGTGTAGTACCGGTTTTACCACTGCAAATTCCCAATTTTGGCCGGAAAATTAGTCTAGGTATAGCATAGTTACGATTTACAAAGGTTGGGTATAGTATTGCAAAAGTTCAAAGGTTGGGTATAGTTTCGTAAAAGATGCTAAACGATGGGTATAGTTCGTTTTTTTTTTCTATTGAAAATTGGCATGAAATGGTCGTTGTTTGTGATAATGAGGGGGTTAGTTAAAATTCCAGTTGGGTCACCTGCTTGTAGTTGTTAGTTGTTACGTGCCAACTCTATTCTGCTTTGTCCTTTTCCAGTATATATTTGAACAAATATTCTTTACTTTGACATATTGCAAATTGCTTCTTTTTTCTTTTTTCCTTTTTTGCATTATGTAATTTTATCCTTTTTCCGGTACATATTTCAACATATATTCTCTACCTTGAACAATTGCAATTATCGAAAAAAGTAACAAGATTACATAATGCAAAGAAAGTATATCTCACGCAATGAACTGCTTGGACTCATCACGGATAAAAGTTTCGGAATACATGTATGCACTAAATATTAGAAGCCTACTTTTCATTGTCGTCAATGGAGAACGGCCACTCCTCACGAGCAGCCATCGTCTTCACTGTTGCATAGTTTCACTGATGACCTCATGTCACCGGCATAATCCCACCGGCCTCACCCCATTTTTTCTTTCTCCGTTCATCTTTTTTCTTCGTCGTTTCTTTTTGGGCCTCGGTTTATGCTCATTTGAGATTTATTTTCACGTTGGAGTAGTCGATTTGCTCAGTTCTTCATCTTTTGTTCTTGGAGCAGATTGTTTGGAGCTCATTTGGCAACGGTGAGTTTCAACTTTTTACTCACTGTCATCACCGTTTCATCAACTTCCGGCCATCTCCTCCACTTTCCAGACTCATCAGTCAACCCAGGAGTGTTTGCTATAGTTGGTGTGAAGTTTTTGTGCATTTTGGCACACATCTTGCTAACAGTGAGTTTTTCAGTCCTCCCCATTACACCCACCTCCGACCATCTCCTTCAAAATTCTGAACCCACCACTCGACTTATGGGTGGTTTTCGAGTTGGGTGTAAAGTTTTTGTTAATTTTGAAGCAAATTAGATTTTTTACGGGCGAGTTAATCGTGGTGCATGGCGACTCTTGGGCGGCTCTGGTTCCTGACGACCATCTCATTGGGAACAATGAGTTCGTTCCGTGGGGCTCACACCTGATTGGGATTTCTCCACTTTAATTTGAACAGTGATTGATGGTTGTCACATCATCTGACACGTCAGGTCTGGAACCGTGTCAGACGGCGCCGTCTGCAGCACGTCATCATATTGACATGATTACGACAACACAACACGGTGCTGGCATGCTTTTGGCGCAGCTGTCGAGTCAACAATTGTCGTTTTTTGCAGGCGTGAGACAACTTTTTAGCCCACACGTCGACTCTCTCGTAGTACTTGGTCGGCTGCATGTTAATGCACCAGCTGCTCCACCATCAGCCGTGGAGACTTGTGCTTGTTGTCATTAACACGTTGGGTCAAACCAGAAACGCATGATACCAGCGCTCATTTATCAAGTTATGGATACACCATCACTGTAGGTGACCTCAACGACAGATGAGACACAATTGGCACCAAAATTTGAAGAGGTCGTGCCTACTAATGTTGCTTCAGGGGCTTTCCGTCCAATTTCATCAAATTTCACTAAGGCATCTTATGCTTCGGTTGCACCGGCCACCCCTCATGCGAAAAGCGTAGCCAACCTATCAAGGCAACAATGTCATAGTTCACAAGATCTTCTCATGGCCCCGCCCACAATTGGCACTAACGTAGGGGCATCACATGATCATCATGGTGGGGCCTTAACTCAAGGTACACGTTCTTTTGCTCAAGCTTTGGCCCCCAATAAACTGTGTCCATGTTCCCTTAAATTACATAATTTGACGGTTTCCATTCACACGAATGCTTGGAAAGATTTGACAATTCCCATGCACACGAGCACGTGGAGCCCAAATCATGATGTGCACTTACATTTGCAGTCAACACAATCCACCTCCACATCAAAGGCTGCTTGAATTTGATTGAGGGATACAAACCTCAGGTTTTACAAGCAGATGGGCTGAACTGTTTAATTTTGAGCAGTGGGACCATACGCTGCTCGTGCTGGCCTTGCTTGGCACAGTTGCAAAGGCAAGGCGGTTTCAGACACCCTAGTTTGAAATGGAGGATTTCAGGGGCTCGTTTTCAGCCGCACTTGGTTGTCAAAATTTTTGTGCACATTACCATTGATCCGACAACCAGCATCGATGACACCAACACTCACACGGAGCAAGAGTTTATCTTGTTGATTTTTACATGCTTTCTAATATGTATTACGGTATAACTCTCGAGGTTCGCCTTAAGCTTGGGTAGTCAATTTTTTTTCAATTCTATAGTCTTTTTTCCATGGCATTCATTTTTGAGCATGCCTTTGTTTATAATAGCGTAGAGGCGGGGGATAATAGTTCCCCTCATAGTAGGAAGCAGGTCTCGAGGCGTGTCCTGCGTGGTTGCACTATTCATGTTTCAGTCAGTTGTACTATTCATGTTTCAGTCAGCAATATTTGATAATAAGATTTCACTAATTGCTAAACGACACAAGAATCTCAAAAGTTCCGACCGTTTCATCAAGCATAAGAACATTTGGCTCGAATCAGCACCCGTCATCGTGAAGGTCGCTACAAGAAGCAATTTTTCGAGGACAAAACTAAGTGTACTCGTCAAAGATCAAAATGCCGAAGCTTTGTACCGAATCATCATCTTCCAGCCTCTTCATACATGCAACAAATTTTTGAAGCAACCTTGGACTTAGTAGTCGTTTTTGTTTGCAAGGATCACAATATTTCTAACAAGCTCAGATCCAAGGTGCACAAGCATCGTTACTTATATTTCTCTTTTTGATAGAGTGGGATACAAGTACTTTCCTACGTTTTGTTTTCATATGGTCGACATGTTTAGGCCACCATAATAGGTTCTCCATCTTTAGAAATGGTTTCTGTCAGGCGCAAAACGTCGTTGTAATTTTGCAATGTGCTCATTATTAATATATGACTAATTCCTGCACTAAGGGCCTGTTTG
Source organism: Linaria vulgaris (assembly GCA_948329865.1). Lineage (NCBI taxonomy): Eukaryota > Viridiplantae > Streptophyta > Magnoliopsida > Lamiales > Plantaginaceae > Linaria > Linaria vulgaris. Next base: position 2,665,394 of record OX415249.1, on the reverse strand, counting down.
GTTGCAGAAACAGTTATATATGTAGATTAACTATTACTCAGTTAAAATAGTCTTTTATTTCATACGTGTAACAGTAACCGTGTTTGGTTGGAGAGTTGAATAAAGTTACTATTTTATCTTAATTTAACAAAACGTGTTTGGTTCATGTTATGTGCTCTTAATTACCTTATTGCCCCCATTTTATTAAGAAAATATACACCAAAAATATTTTCGAAAAATATCACGTTCACCTCCCAAGCAATATTCACAATTAATTATGTCCTTAACTAATTTGAAGTAGAACATTTTTTTTTTAATTACATTGGTCATGTAATTATTTTGAGAATGAACTTGATTTATGTTATAAATGACTCATTATATTTAGTTTAACTTAAACATAATACAAAATCATAATGCCTTGTTGCTGCATAAAAAGATTAAAAATAATTGCCCAATACTTTCCCTAATATTTTAGCTCATTTGATTATCAAATATATATATATATATATATATAATATTATCAACTATATATATTGTATCACATAGTACTTATGTCTATTAATAAATTCCTATCTTTTGTTGATAATTAACTTTTTAATGTTGAAATAAATTTTTTTATCTTGTTCATTACAAAATCTCGTTGGCAGTTGATATATATATATATATATCTATATATATGTGTGTGTGTGTATTAATAAAAATTTTGATTTATCAATAATTTGGTTGATATACGTATAAGTTCCTATTTTTTTGATAGTTTACTTTGTTGAAATAAAAATTTTGGATCTTATTTATTATAGAATTTCGTTCCATCTACAAATAATAAATTAAACGCTTTCAATGACAAAAGCCTCAAATTAAAAAAAAAATTAAAACAGAAACCCCAATCTCATAAAATTAAATTTGTCAGAAAAAATTGAAGAAACAGGGGTAAATAAGTCATTTCGTCGGGTGAGCTGGATGGCTAAAAAGTGAGATAAAATAATAACAGGGGGGAGTAGATATTATTTAAGTCATTTTAGTAATGTTTTGAAAAAAAAATAAAAAATGGTTGATTTAGGAAATATTTTTATGTTCCGTTTTTATTGGTTGAAAATGAAAAAAAATGAACATTTTTCAAGAAAACATTAGTGAAACTTTGATTCATGAATTAACAAACCGATTTATCTTGTGTAAAACTTAGACCGATAGTAACAAGACACTTGTGTATGCCATAATTCATGTAGCATTCTAAAACAAGCGCATGAGTACTGGTCCTATGTACAAACAACTTGAAACATAGGACAACCTACTATAAGAAGATTAACAACTATTACTAACCATAGATATTCATTTGAGTGCATAGACACATGCTCATTTGCTGCTTCTGCAACTTCATACATATTTCTACAAAAATTGCGGCCGCATTACTGATTAGAATCAGTCCCTACAACGATCCCACATTGGCAATTGATCCCTTCAAATAAGTAAGACATTTCTCTGGATTTACATCTAGACCGCATGATCCTATAAATAGTCAACCACTTCAAATGGTAAAAGATAGCATAGGAGATTCGAAGAAACAGTACAGGTCGTCACAACTCACAAGTTGCAGCTGTCTTACCACCTTCTTACATAATCTCTCCTCTTACCGGTGTTGACTATGAGCTTTAGGTTCAAAAAACTACTATGAGGCCATCCTGTAGATAACAGTAAAAATTATCCTTGTGAGAGATGAAGCAAATGCATCATAAGAATATTAATCTTTAATTAAGAGGAAGTATTTGGATGAGATTATCATACATCGTTGACTACAAAATTATCTGATAACTTTACTGATGGCAGCAGCCACTGGGTGGAAAAATTGGAATGCCTCTGATGCTTTCCATTACTATCTGTAGTTACATTAAACATTACAAGACTGTAAAAGATACTACATATAAGATTTAAGAACACTAAATAAGCTTGAATCATAAGAAAAGGTTTTTCAGTTGGGACCTGAAGCTCGCAGAAGAATTCTGTGTGTAATAAAGGACTGCAGCCAAAAATAAAAATAAAGTATCACGTGTGGTTAGCTTTTTGCAAGGTAAAAAGTTCATACATTCCACCTTCCATCTGCAATTGCTCGAAATTCAAGTTTGGATTGCACAAAAGAAGATGACACATCACGTAGACTGTTACTTGGAAAGCAGCCAACACATGAAACAAATGGAATGATTTACCTCATTGTAAGGGGTATAATCAGACAGAACCTCTCAAAATACCACATTAGAGCTTACAATTTAGGAGTAGTAGTCATCGAAAAAAACCCTCAGATGAAATTCTACTGAAACAAAAAAAAATAAAAAATACAGGCATCTCAAGAGTCACTTCATTTTTCTCCTTGCAATTGGGGGGCGGGGTGGGAGGGATTTAAACAAACTCTAACAAGCTCAATTGCTAAGAGAGAGAAATTATGAGCACAGAGGAAAAGTATATCGAACAGAAGATAGTACCTGCCAAACTGAAGGCATAAATTCACGATAGGTTAGATTTGCAGGACATCTTTGACCAAAAATATTTTCATCAAGCCCTTCTCCTGAGTCCCTGAAAGCAAGAGAATCAAATGATTTACCTCACAGAACGAATACAATCCAAAGAAGATATTTCTTGATAGTTCCAAAAGAATGCATTACTACATAATATATCATCTACTTCCTAACCGAATCATTTCACTTGTTGATTGCTTATTGTTCAATGAAACTGATTTGGCTGCTACAACAAGCATGGGATGCACCAGCAGTAGCCTCTGAATCTCCTGAACTACGGTTTCTGTCACACTCTGAAGAGAAAGGCTCTTTCTACAAATTAAATAATAAATTACATTAGGAAGATCATAAATCATAAATACAAATAAAATTTTCCAGAAGTTAGCATTTCCAGTGATAACAATAAACAACTCAGAAGCAACCTAACTGTCTGAAACAAAATAGATAAAATGAATCACAACTTTGATAGAAACCTCATTAAACCATGAGTAAATAATTAAGCAGTAACATTAACCCTCACCTGTTGCTGCTGTCTGATGATGAAATTGGTAAAGCCCGATCCATCCAGTAAAAAGCTCCAATACTGCTGGGACAAGATATCAAATTGAAATAAATATTTTGAGATGGCCCTAGAATGAGCCAAGCTACAGATAACAATAAGCACTCACAAGTCACAGCTAAAGATCATGATATAGACCTGTCAATTATAAGCATATAAACACCAACAGCTTGTGTTTCCTTCTCTTTCTGAAGCCTATAATGCATCGTCTGCGATAATAGGCGAAATCTCAAATAAAGAATTATAAAATAACTGCAGTCACGACTAGCAGAACAAGCTTCTCACGGAATGGGGTTGCTGAAAATTGTTATAAGAGGAGCAGTTAATGGTATTTCATAAAATAGACAGCCTAAGCTGAAGTGACAGAAAAGGCTTCTCAAATTGACATTACGAAACTTCATGTTCACTAATTTTAGTAGAGGATTCAATTCTTCCTAAAGGGAAACAAGGCATTCACAGCAAGAAGCAAATTGTTATCTGCAGGCCAATCAAAAAGTAATCATGAATCCAATGACTTCACCACTCAATGCCGTGAAATCCAGAACAATATCTTCACAGGGATGAACAAATCTTCTCACCTTAAGAGCAGCGAGAAACTCACAACTATTGTAACACCGGATATACAAGAACCGCCTCATACACGAAGCAAACAACTCGTTATCACACTCACGTTCACCCACTTTCACATTCCCTGTTAGCGTTAAAACTATTCAGTAACGGAAAATTAAAAACCAGATCATCTATAAGAAATTCAATTTATTCATAATCCATCAATACAATAATACACTTGACATAAATCTCTAAAAAATCGACCAACCCCGCGTTCCACTAATCCGCAGCTCCAATGCTCGCGATAAGCTCAAAACATCGAAACGACAGTCCAGATCGACGAAAAGCACGCCGCGCTCCAGCCCACCGTACTGCACGCCTTTCCATTCTTTAGGCAAAATGCAATTCACAGCCGCCTAGACAGAAATTAACTCGCTTTATCATAATAATATTAAATAGAAATTCACAACATCTCATTTTTTTGTTTACCTGAATGAGGATTAGGGTTTTGGCGGAAGAAGAAGGCCCCGCTATTTCGACGACGTTGCCGGCGCGGAGGGGAAGGCGGTGCAGCGGAGGTGGAAATACGATAAACGGCCGCTCAGTGAGGATTCTGACGAGTGCTTGTTTCGCGGTTTCGTCAGCTTTGATCCATGAAAATGCTGACGTCATTTTTGTTTTCGCGCCTTAAGGCGGGAAGAATAGGTGGTTATCGGATTACTTTGCAAATCATATTTTAAATCTTCATCTATACCAAACACTCTAAAGTTTTTAAATTTGTAAATTATGTTGATTTTACTAATTGTAAATATAATTTTGTAATTTAATCAATGCAATATATTTTATTTTGAATCGATCCCGCATATTCAATGTTACTATATTTAACGTAAAACACATCTCGTTGTGGTAGAGACATGGGCATGTTGCATAAGTTGGCTGTAAACGTTAACTCGATGTTAGATCAACATTGGTCTAACAATTTGCACTAGGTCAATGTCAACTTATGGGGTTCCGTAATGCATTTATCTTCTCGAGAAGTGTTGTAAAGATTATCAGCAAGTGCTTGTAGGTCAACATCAACCCATAAATACTCTCAATTGACATGTGAAAAATGGTGGAGTGACAACTGGTTCATGTGAGTCACCATGGTGCGACAGAACTACGTCTTGAATTTGTAAATGCACCTCACGTTATAAAAAGGCATACGTCGTTTATCGTTAATTTTATCCACGCACTCGATTTGTTTGTCGATCTATTAATTTCTTTCATAAGCATAAGAGGATGTACGTTAGACTTCCAACGACTGTACCAGGTGAACTGTGCGTATTGTAAGTCCATGCACAAGCTGGACTTTGCTTAGATAACCATAGTAAAAAAGCTTGGTTTGAGGCAAAATATACTAGATGAGCTTAAATAGCGGATGTTTCAATACCTTAAGTCGAGAACACACATTTATATAAAAGGGGTTAAAGTTGCATGAATATTGATATACATTTCAATAAAAGAATTGTTTCTTTTTTCTTTTCATTTTTTGTTAAAGGTATATATAAAAAAAATACGATATTTAATCATTTCTATAATTCAAAAGTATTCTAAAAATTATGAGAAAAAACAGAATAAGGTCTATAACAATTGAAGATGTCACCAATTCATTCACGAAAAAATATATAATATAATACCAGGTCATTATTATTAGCCAGCTCTTAGATTCCATTTAAAAAAAAAAAAAATCCTTTTAGATTCGACAAAGGGTAATTGCCAACAAAAAATACTATAAAGGGGTCTAAACTACCTCAAAATAGAAACAAGGGATCCATTTGCAATTTACTCAAACAAAATTTAGACCTTTTCAAATTCCCCAAATTCTCAAAAAAACACCCAAAACAAGTAAAAAATAATGCTATTCGCCTCCGTTCCCAAAACCCCTCAATCACTCCTCTCCTTCCTCATAAACCCTTTCAAATTCACTCCTCACAAAAGCCCTAATTTCAATCACAACAACAAGCTTTTACGCATCAACCATAAGCGCTTTTTTAGCTTCTGCTTATCTCCAACAGCTTCTTTTGTAAAAATGTGTACCCTAACCCAACGGCCAACGGTTGACGTGAAAGAGAGAATTGATCTGACGGTTAAGGAGAAGCAGATATTTGATCGGCTTGTTGAAGTGCTTAATCATTTTGAGCTCAAAACTCAGCTCCGTGTTGCTGGTGGCTGGGTTCGCGATAAGGTTTAATATATATATATATATATATATATATATATATATATTTTGGTAGTTATTGGCGATTTACTGCTATTTGTGCGGGAAATAGTGGTAAATAGTGAATGTGTATGGTGATTGTTGAATTAAATGTGATTTGTTTGCAGCTGTTGGGTAAAGAGTGTTACGATATTGATATTGCGCTTGACGATATGTTGGGGAGGGAGTTCTGTGAGAAGGTGAACGAGTATTTGACGTCTGCTGGAGAAGAGACACACGGGATTGGCGTCATACAGAGGTGTTTTTATTCGTACTTTTGCTTGCTTCTATGTATGATTTTAGAATGTAAATGTGTGTAGGTTGGAAAAAGAGTTGTGCCGTTTCTGGTCGTTGAATGTGATAATGTGTGTTGGTTGGAAAAGAGTTGTGCCGTTTCTCTTGTTTTTGGTGGTTGAGTGCGATAATCAGTTGCTCGTTGGATCGTTTTTCTTACTCTTTTTGTTTTGCTATTTATTGTTAATAGTTTTATGCGCCTACTTTTCCTGAAAGAATTATGGTTTCACATGGATGTTCTATGTGATCATTTTGCAGCAATCCTGATCAGTCGAAACATTTGGAAACGGCAAGGATGCGCCTCTTTGATGTATGGATTGATTTTGTCAACTTGAGATCGGAAGACTACAGCGAGAATAGCCGTATTCCTACGATGGTAAGTGCTACTAGTGTTCTATTATGCTTTACCAGAACAATGGATGAGTTCTTAATTGAGGGTGGCGTTATGATGGAGTCATCACTTAAGGCATTACTTTAAGTTTTTCTGGTTTGGTTTTTGCTGTAGGTTGAAGAATTGTTATGCTTCTGTTGTTATATTCTTGCTTGTATTTCAGTAATATCGCCACTGTGGGAACAGAGGTTTATCAGTTATGTTTAACACAGGAACATGAAGATGCCATTTTTCACGTTATGATTTAGCTCCCAGTTACATCGAGTCAAATAGAAGTAAACAAGAGCGTGTTCTTAAAACACTAACAGCCAAAAAAATGTTTTATAGGTGATTTTAAAATGACAAAGTTGACGTATTTGCAAATTTTATTATGCAGAGATTTGGTACTGCTGAAGAAGATGCATATCGAAGGGATTTAACGATCAATAGGTAATTATTGTCTTCTAGCAAACTCTAGATTTTACTCAATTTATTGGGTATCAATTGCTTGAGCTTCTTATTAATCTGAATTGCATATCGTACAGCTTGTTCTACAACATCAATACAAGCTCTGTTGAAGATTTTACTCAAAGAGGTAATGCAAACTTCTCTTTTGCATACCAATCTATTTCAATTATTTGGAAGATCATTAGATAGGTAGCTTTTGGTCCCTAATAATTTGTTTTTTGTTTGATTAATCATCTGTAGGCATCACAGACCTGAAATCTGGAAAAATAGTGACCCCATTACCTCCAAAGCAAACATTTTTAGATGATCCGCTTCGTGTTCTTCGAGCTATCCGGTTTGGTAGTCCATGGAGAACTTCTGTTTGTCCCTCTGGTTATAAAAGAAAATGACTTAATATCTTTAGAGTCCTACCTGATTTTGGTAAATACTAGGTGCACGGTTCGGATTTGAGCTGGATGGAGAATTAAAGATAGCCGCTGCAGACAATGATGTAATAGCTGCCATTGCTGATAAGATTAGCAGGGAGCGTATAGGTCATGAGGTATGCTTTTATAATAATGTCTTGTGGGGATTCAGTCTTCAATTCTCATCTGCCCGTGATGTGCACACATGTCTTCATTGTTTTCTTGTCTCTGTCTGCAGATTGACCTGATGATAGCTGGCAATCATCCTGTAAGAGCAATGACCTATGTTTCCGAGTTGCAGCTATTTGGAGCTGTATTTAGCCTTCCAGTAGAGATGGAACCTTCAACTGTCGTGGGATATGAAAGGTTTCTTCTCTGCCCTATAAATTTACTTTACCTGTATTTTTGGAGAAGTGTTACTCTGTCTATCTTCCTGATATCTGTTTTTCCGAAAATTAATTTGAACATTGTGAGATATATATATATATATTATATATTTATACACATACTAGAAACGTCGTGATTAACAATTTATTTTAAGTATAATATAATTAATTTGTATGATAAAGATTATTATTTAAATATGGATAGAAAATTCATCTATCTAACTTTTTTTTTTGTAAGAGAGAATCTAGTAATAATTTATTTTTTTAATAAATTACAGTTATATTCTAACTAATAACAAAATTTAATAGTGTCATGGGGATAAATAAAGAAATTTAAAGATTGGTGTCAACATGACTTCCTTTATATATATATATATATATATATATATATAAAAATAATATATATATATGTGTGTGTGTGTGTGCGCGCGCGCGCGCGCAATTTGAAATTCTTCGCACATATTGTATTATTCACGTTTAACCTTGTTTTTTGTGTAATAACAAGTGTCTCATTTTCTTTCTCACATATTTTGAAGTGTCTCTCACAGACTCACATAGTAGAATTGTCGAGGAAAGTTTAGATGGACATATATCAAGTGGTACTCGACATTTTCCCGTATAATATGGATCATCAAAATAAGTATTCAAATTCCTTTCACAAAAAAACTTATGAATAGATAGCCCATTCTCGATGTATAATAAACATAGTTTCCAAGCCTCCATCTGTTTTCCTGTATGTTAATAGAGATAATTGCTGGCTTATGGGCTTTTCGCGTTGTTGTTTAGTACTTCCCTTGTTGCTCCTTAGGGATACTTTTGAACTGAATCTCACCTTTCTATTATTATTTCTGTCGCTAGGCTTTGTGTTGCTTACATGGATTCTGCATGGAACTTCTTGCAGTCAGTAGGATGCTCTTCATTCACTGTGCGTATTAAGTTCACACATACTCTATAATTGATATTTAAATAAGTAATAAACCAGTGGTTCATAAGTAAGTGAACCAAGATGAATATTAATTTTTAAAAAATGGTTCAAAGCTGAGCGGAGATAAATTTACAGTTACACGGCTCCTTTATGTATCTATTTCTGTGTCTTTTTAGGATGACCAACAAAGGCTTTGTCTATATGCTGCTTTGTTTTTGCCCTTCAGAAATGCCGTGTACAAAGACAAGAAAGGCAAAAAGGTAAAAAGTGTTGGCCTACTCTACCATTCTTCATAAGTGTATATTTAGATGATCTTGGACATGTATGGGGACTTGGTACTTAGGTTAATATAATTCTAGCTCATTCGAATGAGTGCAACTCCCAAAGTTGCATGCTATCATATACTGAAAAATTAGGGCTCTCCTCGCAACAACTATCACACCATGGTCTATAAGCTTCTGAAGAAATAGTCTAACTTCTAGTAATGGTCTATCAATGAGGCTGGCTGCCCATGGTTCCTGCATATATAAAGCATAGCGATGTCAGTATTGTTATTTAAAGCATCTCCTCTTTTAGCGTCTTTCTCTAGTTATACATTATTCATCTTTTATACAGGTTCCAGTTGTAAGCTACATCTTTCGCACTTCTCTCAAGTCAAAGGCTAGTGATGCAGAAACAGTACGATCTATGCTCTTTTTTCTGAATGATTATGATTTACTAGCTTTAAAAACTAATTTTAGCATTATTTATTATATTGATTTATCATCTCACTGCAGGTTATTAACATGCATCTTGCGGCAGAAAAATTTACATCCTTGATTCCTCTAATCACATCTGAAGAGAATTTAGAAATTGTTGAAGTAGACTGGAAAAAGGATACAATTGATGTTCCCGTTGCTTCGAAACTCAGAATATTGGCTGGTAAAATGATCTCTCTACATTCATTCCCTTTACAGTTATGCATGTAATGTAAAGTATTTACTCATTAGACACAGGGTAATCTCGTTGAAAAGTGAAAACCCTCATAGTTGCAAGAAAATTTGATCGAGATGATCTAATGACTATATTATTTAATTCTTTGCTAGGCTTGCTTCTTCGAGAAATCAAGGAGTTCTGGCGTGCTTCGCTGGTGCTCTCGTTGCTCTTGTATCCTAACGATCTTGATTCTAGCGAAAATGATTTATCCATTGCTGATGCCAGATTAAACGAGAGAAAAGAATTATTCATCAGAGTTGAGGATGCAATCAAGGAAATGGGTATTTATCTATCCTTCTAACATGCTTCATGGACACATGAAAATGAAATATAATCTTCCCATTTTTCTTGTGATGCAGGTTTGGAGAATGCCTGGGAAATCAAACCACTGGTTAACGGTAAGGAGATCATGAGTATCTTGCAGCTTAAATCAGGAGGACCGCTCGTCAAAGAATGGGTATGTCCTTTCGCAAAACTTTTCTTATCATATTGTTATACGTACAAGTCTACCATTCTATAAACTTAGTATTTTCCGACTAAACACCATTTTCTTGCTTGCTTTCTTTCGTGTAGCAACAAAAACTGTTCGAGTGGCAGCTTGCCCACCCCTCTGGTTCTGCGGAGGAATGCATGGACTGGATGCGGCAGAAACGCGCAAGGATTGAGTAACTTGTTTATGCTTTCTGTTCCACGAGGACAGAGTAACTTATCGCGCTTTAATTCACGGATAGGAAGCAACTTGGACGGAATTTTTGTACAAATTATAGTGGTAGACCTGTAATATTGGTACTTGCTAGTGATTTCTTCAATGGAGATCAAGTTAATCTTTGTATACCAGGCATTCTGTTTTTAATGGTGAAAAGAGAAGCAATTTTTAGTTTGTTGCGACTTTATATAATATGAACTTGGAGAGATTGATAATCTGGTATGGTATTATTACTAAGTTTTGGTACGTTGGATTCAATTCAGCACTAGTTTTCACCTGCTAAACTAAATTCCTGATTTCGGGCCCTGACTACGACGTTAGATAGTAGGCATGCAACATATATTCTTCCAAATATATAATGTTCATAGGACATTCTCCTTAGATTGATTCCTCGTGAACTATACCAAATTTCTTATTTCAATTCTTGCACGGTGTAGGAACACTTTGTTGCATTTTTAACCAGTGTTTTGAAAATCGGACCGGATCGGCCAATTCAACTGGTCCAACCGCGGTTCAGCACTTGTTTTGATCCGGATAGAAGTATAAACTTGCGGTTCAGTTTCACCGAGTCGAACCGCACGAAAACCCAGTTCATCCAGATTTGACTGGTCATCTGGACCGGGTGGTGAACCGCTCAGTGTTCCTTGTCTCTCAACACGGACCAAAATTCCGAGCACACACATCAAATTTTTCCACAAGTTGCAAAATATTTCTCTATCATTCACCTAAATAAGACTTTCATCACAAATCAACAAAATTTTTGAAAATTACCAGTAAATTATTCAATAAAAGAGATAGCTGAAAGCAAAAAAATATACTTCTTAGGACATACGAGGAAGAGAAGAATAATGAAAAAGAAGCGGCGGAAAAAATATGAAATATGGGGTAAGCCAATGATCAGTAGGGTTCATATTACTCTTTTATTATTTTATTATTAAAATACACCTCATTTGGGCTGATTAAACTGGGCCTCGTAACTACATTTTTTTAGAATTCTCTCAATATACATAATTGGGCCCCATAAAGTCATAGATACATATCTTTATTCTTAAGTTAATTTGTATAATATTAATTGCAAAATTAACCATTTGGTCCAATTTACAAATAAGACTCTTGAACTATGTAATATTATGACTAAGGACCTAAATATCAATTATTTAGTACTTATTATTAATAATTATATTTATTTAAATGACTAGCGGTTTAACATGAGGTTAAACCGATCCAATCGATCGAACCACTAACCTGTAAGCTCATCGGTTCAGTATCTGATCCGGTTCTAAAAACACTGTGGTGAAATTACATGAAACTTTATTTTAATGGATGAATCATTTTACTGTTGAATTTCTATTAATTTGTTTTAAAACTAGTAACTCAATGTAAAATCTTAAGAAGCACATAATTAGTGTAAAAACAAATAGAAATGGAAATGTAAAGTAACATAACTATATCTCTTAAAAATAGTTCTGCATAAATATATATAAGAAACAATAAAAACAAATAGAGACATTGTATACTTGGTATTCTTCCTTTAGATGTGTCATGCTTTAGAGGGATTTTTTTTAATATTACTAAATTAATATCTCTTCTACCAGGTATTATCAGTGTAACGCACAAGAGAGTGTACTTAATTGGTTTTAATCTATATATTTGTTGCCACAAATATTTCTATCAAAAAATACAAGTTACATTGTAAATACCTTCAATATAAAGTTAAATTATCCTAAAAAGTAAAAAGAAACTATTCTCTCAAATGTTATATTCTTTTTAATTTATTTATTGCATGCAAATATACAATACGAGAAATTTAAGAAAGTATTATACAAAATCACCAAAAACCATGAAGAAATTAAGAAATTTAATAAGATGATAAAAGAAAAAAGAGAACTTTGGGTATAATAAATATAGTAAAGTTTCCGACTGTTCAAATAATATTTTAAAGTCAACTACTAGAAATGTTAAAAATATATTCGTCTGTATAATTGCATATAACTGTCTTAAAGCATTGCAAAATATTTTAACATAGTAAGAGGACAAGCTCGAAACTTTATACAAGTAACTAAACTAGATAAAAAGCCTCATGTATCGGCCTTTAAACACCTTCAGCATCAGTTTCTATCCAAATACCTCACAAGCTATTAATCTATTATAATATAATACATACAGCATATAATATATAATATATAACAAACTGTATGGTTCTTTTTTTTTTGTTTTTTTTTTTTAAAAAGGACGGAAAAAATACGCCCTTAGGCTACATCCGATGCAAGAATTGAAATACAATTCGGGGGAGGGTTATGCAAAAAACACAATTCTACGTCCGTGGCTCCTTTATGCTAAGCTAACGTATCTGCTAGTTTATTTCTTGATCTAGCAATCCAGTGGATTTCAGAGGTCCATGGCACGTGAAGGAGCATGCGACATTCATTAATCTTTTCTGGAAGGAATTCGTCGTTGTACGCCTCGATCGTGATCAACTCATATGCTTCCTTTGAGTCCGTCTCGGTTATAATTTCCAGTCTCGGTTATAATTTCCAGAATTCTTTTCTCCCATGCGAGTAAGTGACCTCGTGTGATCGCCTCAATTTTCGCTTCAAGTACTGTGGGGCTAGCCAACACTTCATTGAAACCCCAACACCATACCCCCGGCTCATCTCGTAAAACTCCTCCAATTGCTCCCCAGTTTTCACGAGTACAAATGCGACCGTCCACATTTAGTTTCTTCCAACCAAGCTTTGGTTTCAGCCATTTTTCCTCACTTCCTTTGATTTCTTTCACTTGGCCATCATGAGATCAATAATGAGTTGCTTAATGTGACATATAGAGGTGAATGTCGTTTCCACCTTGCTTTTAAAAATTCTCGCGTTCCTCCATTTCCATATAGTCCAAATACACACGAAAAGCAATATTCCAAGGGGCGTCTGGAACAATTTGACTTCTTTTTCTCCACGTCCATTAGGTTCCTTCTCAACCAATTATCATCACTAATATTTGCAATATTCCTCCAATCGTTCTCCGTAAGCATTCGTCTTCAGGTTTTCCTCGCGGGGGGTGCAATAGCGTAATATGTGAATCACAGATTTTTCGAATGGGCCACATATATCGCAATCAGCCGAATCTGTTAGTTTCCTTACCTTACGGAGTTGGTTCGTCGCAAGTTTGTTTTGGGCCGCTAACCAAATAAAGAATTTAATTTTACTGCTGCACAATGCCTTCCAAACCCACGTCTAACTCTCGGCTTCATTTGGGAACGCTGAATTCATGCGGCTCAAAGCTCTATACGCACTTTGGCACGTGAAGATGCCATTTGTTGTCTCGCTCCAAATAATTCGATCGTCATTTGCGCCCAGGTTGAGTCGCGTTCCGAGTATTTTTTGTAGCCAATCCAGATGAATAACCGTGACCAGTTCATCAACACACCAATTTCTTTCTTCATCCACCACATCGAAAATCTTGAGATCATATTCATCCTCCTCTATGTGATTAACCACCTCACTCAGTGCCAAATTTCCCAACCAATTGTCAAGCAAAAGTGAGACGTTGGCACCATCCCCAATCTTCCATCTAGAGAATGGTTCAATCATATTCTTGGATCGAATAATGTCTTTCCAAGTAACGCTATCTCCCATTTACTTTCATAGGCCATAAGGTTCTTATGCTTGGGGTATTTTGCTAGCACCAATTCCTTCCTAATACACGGTTGGTTCACTAAGATCTTCCAACAAAATATTGCTAGAAGCGCTTCATTATTTTGTCGGCGGTAGGTAAACCCAAACCACCATATCACTTCTCGGTCGCCACTTTTTTCCAACCCACGAGGTGAGCTTGTGTATGCTCGGGTCATTAGGCCAAAGAAAGGACCTATTAATCCTATCTAAATGATCACACACATTTTCTGGGAGCCAACAAGATTGCATTAAATAGATCGGTACGGTCGTCAAGACTGATTGGATGAGGGTGGATCGACCCGCTAAGGAGAGAGTTTGATTCTCCCAATCAATGACTGAGGCCTGATGAAAGTTTGTCAAAAGTATCATTAAAGTCCTCACGTTTCATTCTACCGTGCATGAGCTGCACCCATAAGTACTGTCCCAGATGCGACGTTTGTGTGAAACCCAAAGAAGCGCAAATCCTATTTTTCAGTCAAAAATCACCAGATTTAGAGAATGAAATCTTCGACTTTGCGGCAGTCAGTTTTAATCCCGAGATGCGACACAATTTGTCAAGAATTCCTTTCATCTCTCGCATCGTCTTCATGGTAGCTTTACCCATTAAAATTAAGTCATCGACGAAAAAAATATGGGAGATTTGGTCCCCCCATGAAACGGCACAATTGGTTCCCATCTTTTCGCATAAACAATCTCTCGGCACACAACACAAAGAGATATGGGGATAATGGGTCACCCTATCTCAAACCACACCCATGTTTGAAGGCTTCAAGCGGTTGGCCTTTCCACAAGATCCTAGTAGAAACATTAATCACATAAAACATAATAAGCTCAATAATATTATCCGAGAAATTTAAAGCTTTTTACGTTTCCTCTAAGAAGCTCCAACTAATCTTGTCATATGCCTTCTCGAGATCAAGTTTGAGAATCATACACTCCAATTTGTTTTTCTCTTATTCCTTAAAGAATGAAGAACCTCTTGAATCATAAATATGTTATCTTGTGTGCAACGAACCTTAATAAACTAGATTGAGTCAGCGCAACCAAAATTGGCATAATATCTTTTAATCTCATTGTCAGGCACTTCGTGATAAACTTGTAATTGACATTACACAAAGATACAGGCTGAAACCGTGAGATGAGTTCGAGGTTCAGGACTCTAGGAATAAGCCATAGAAATGCCTCACATACCTTCAGATCAAACTTACTTTCTTTGAATGCTATTTCATCAAACTCGAACAGTGAGGGGATGATTCAATTCCAGGACTTCTGATAAATATTTTCTTGGATGCCATCGGGTCTCGGAGCCTTGAGCGGGTGTGTCGCCCATACAGTTGCTTTAAGCTCATTAAGCGTGATAACCTCTCCAATCCAATTCGTTGCCTCACGATCTATCTTTTGTTGCAAATCCGAAATCTCTAAACTTGGAGTCCTCAATTTCGTGTCCTTAAAGAACTGGATGGCGTGTACTTTAAGGACAACTTGCTCCTCAACCCATAGATCATCAATCTTCAAGGTATGAATCCTATTCCTCTTTCTTCTCACAAGTGTCGACTTGTGGAAGAATTTTGTATTTCTATCTCCTTCATCAAGCCACTTCACATGAGGTTTTTGACACCAAAAAATGTCCTCACGTTTGAGGATCTCGTTGTAATATTTGATGAGCTCGCGTTCAAAGTTCTCGACGAAAGGATTCGGTTTGTGTCTGAACTACTTTTGGACCCCCGATATCCGATTTAGTACCCATTTTTTCTTCTTAAAAATGTTTTCAAACCTCGTATTATTCCATGGAATTAAGGAGTTCGATATATTTTCGATCGCCTCTAAAATATTTGGGTACCGCTCCCAAACTTCCCTCATCAAAGTTTCGCACTCTGGATGATTGATCTATTTGGCTTAAAAAGCTAAAAGGTCATGTAATTTTTTGGGCAGCTGATCTATGGCAACATGTAAGTATCGGGCGGTGATCCCCATGTGTGCGCGACAAATGATATACAACATTAGCCGAGAATTGTTCTACCCAACTAGGGTTTGTGAGTGTCCGATCTAACCTTTCCTTAATCAGCGTTTACCCCTCTCGTTTGTTCGTCCAAGTAAAAATTGGTTCGTGGAAGCCAAGGTCTTGTACTCCCCATGTCTCAATTCATTGTTGAAACGCCAAACACCGGTTGTTTGAATCCCCACTTCCTCCATCCTTTACGTGGGTGAAACTAATCTCATTAAAGTCACTCTGAATTAACCATGGCGTGTCATACACTTTTGACCAGTTTCTGAGGCTGCCAAAATACGTATCTTGTCTTCTTAGTAGGGTTTGTCGTAAATGCCAAAAAGAAGCCAAAGATCCTAGTTTTTTTGGTCCAACGAGTGCATGAATACCCTGATTCTCGAAGCCTTTAATCTTCACTATGATATTATCCGAGTTCCAAAGCATCTAAATTTCGCCCCCATACCATCTGTAGGCGCGATACAAAAATCAAAAAAGCCAAGACAAGGTGCAATCTCGTAAGCATGCTCCTCTGAGACTCTAATATTCATTAGATAAACAATGTCGGGGCTATGATTTCACACCATGCCTCTCAAATTCTTGTAGAATGCCTCGTCGCCTGCACCTTGACAATTCCAAGAAATAACCTTCATTGGGGAATTGGTGAGGTGGTACTCTCGGATTGGGTCAACGGTCTTCCGACCCATCCATGTCTGTATCAACTGACTCGTAATTGTCTGCGCCATGTAGTTCTGTCTGTTGGACTCCCAATTGCTTAGTGCAAATTTCTGCCAAAAAATGGGGATGTTCTCCAGTCTTTCCACTCTTCGTGTATAGATTTCTAATTCTCAGAACATCGGGGATATTTCCATCACATTTCTCGTTCACTTTTCTATTCGTGACATCCTGAAGGGGCCGTGAAATTTGCTCACTCGTGTTTGAATTGCCCAGAAATCGTGTGGTATTGTGGCTATGAAGGCCCCGTTTGCCCATACGAGATTCGGGTTGTCCTCCTGTTCCATTAGATACCACGTCGTCTTTTGTTCCGGTTATCACGTCTTTGGAAATCGCAAGGGCTGAGCTTTCACCTGTATATATGGGTTTCGCCATAATAGAGAATTGATTAGACATTGGACTACCTTTTCTTGCACCGTGCCTTGAGCTTTTTTTTCCCTTTTGTAAATTCTTTTTAGGGATACTCTGCATTAAGGACGCGTATCCCAGATCCTTAGAGATCTTCTGCGTCTGGGTTTCCATTCCTGGATGGAATTGATTTGCAGCTTCTCTTTGTAAAATAACCATAGAAAGCTTCCATTCTTTCTTGTTATTAATTTTGTTAGCCAACTATTCCCTTTTGCCAACTATTTCCTTTTCTGCATGTGTAACATATTGACGACATATTTTCGTATTGTAATTGAAACACATGTTCGCCTATATAGACACCTCTTTCAAGCGGAACATTCATTTTGATTTGTACACAAAATCTAGCATATTTCCCCTAGACGCCGTATTGGTGTTACCATCAATTTTAATCGAATCGCTGACGCAACTCGCTAAGTTGTGTATAATTGATTCATCGAACATCTCTAGTGGGAGATCCATAACACACACACATGTTATGGCGTAATCCATCATATTGTCTTCGGCTCAGAAATTTGGCATTCATATCCTAATTGTTAGGAAACTCCCAGCAATATGCCACGCACCTTGCGTGAGAATGCGCTCTCGTTGGCCTGCCGAGATTCCTTTCAAACAATAGCTTCTGTGTCCAAGGTCAACGAGGTCGCTGCCTTCTATGAGACGCCACATGCTGTTCAATTTGTTCAAAAGATTAGGATAGTACCAGGGTTTTTCCCAAACCGTGATTAAAATCGTATCATGCCATTTTTACTCTAGTCATCCGCTATCACGAGGGTTTTGTATGGATTTCCCACAGTTGGATGAAGAACCCTAACTTTTGCACTTGTATCCATTCTCCGGGTTTCATCAATTATCACGTCTTGCGGTCGAACCTTGCTAGCGTAAGATTGTTTAGGGTTCCTTGTTCCGTCAATTGGTGCGCTATCCGCTTGAGAATTCTACTTTCTTGCGCAAAATTCATACGCTTGACGAGGGCGTTTTGTGTTTTTGGCTCGTCCAAAGTCATGCCTTCATGAGTAACGGAATTGTGTATTGGGGGACCATTAGAGGTACCGGGAGATGGAGTTTCCGATGCCATTGATGATGAACTGAAGGAGATTACCAAATCGCCTTGCAAATTGCCTTTTCACATTTCTAAAAGTTTTCTATTCACGCTTTATAGTTTAACTAGAAATATGACACACGCGGAGACCGCGTGCAAATTATTAATTTTAAATATGAAAATATAAGTGAATATGCGTGGAATTTCTATTTTTTAGGATGTGTAATTGAGCAAAGTAAGTAAAATGACATTATATACCATGCTATTCTTTTATTTGAGGAGAGAGAAATAAGGGTATTTTAGAAAACACAAAAGTTGGTATCCCAACTTCCTTTTTGTGAGTGGGAGAGCTTTGCTTTTAATATAGTAATAGATAATACATCTAGGACTCATTTGCTTGAAGTCATTAGCCCAATTTATATTATTAAATGCAGATAATACATGGCATGGTTACAAATGTTTAATAAACCAAAAGACCCGTTACTAATAAACTGAATGCTGACGTGGCTGTCTAAATAGCCCTATTACTAAACAGGCTTTCACCCCCTTTTAATAATCACAACATTATTAACAAGTGAAATTTGCTTATCTAACAATCCTTTTGATCAAAAAGATGACAAGAACAACCTCAAACTTGTAGGCAATTATTTCAAGCTCTTACCGTATTAGTTTATCTTAATAGAATGTACGGGAATATTCATTCAGTAAACTTGAAATTACATGGCACACTTTAAAAATAAAATAAAATTATATGGCACACATGATTTATCATCTATTTAATATTATAATATTTGGTTGATAACAAATGTACATGAAAACTCCGCCAGTGAACTTGCATTGTTTGTCCCAAGCTAGGATAAAGGAGGAGAGTTGTGGTAGGCTTGTGATAGCCAACGTAAAAACCTCATCACATCCTATGATAGAACGATACTATGAATTTTGTTGGGACGTTCCCTACTCAGCGACGCGCTACATCGGACGCCGGGTGTAATGATAAATGGGCAAGGGTTGCTAGGTCGTCGCCCGGAAGCGACACACCACATCGACGCCCGGGTGTGGTGTCAAATGAGCAAGGGTTCTCTCACATTCCAGGACGGGTGAGGGTAAAGAAGTTAGTCTAGGAACGACGAGTTCGCCTTGCATCGTGGAATGTGGGGTCACTCACATGAAGATTGGCGGAGTTAGCTGAGGCAATATCCAGAAGGAGGATCAACATCTTATGCGTGCAGGAGACCAAGTGCGTTGGTGAGAAGGCCAAAGTAGTAGACCATTGGGGTTGTAAGCTTTAGTATACTAGGACAGAGAAGAACTGAAATGGTGTTGGGATCATCATAGATAATCTTTGGCTCGAGGACGTGGTGGAGGTCAGAAGGAAGGGCGATAAGATCTTACTAGTCAAGTTGGTCATAGGCGAGGATATCTTGAATGTCATTAGTGCCTATGCACCACAGATAGGACTAGACGAAGATGTGAAACGTAAGGTTTGGGAATATTTGGACGAGATGGTACAAATGATCCCTAGTAGCGAGAAACTCTTCATTGGAGGTGACTTTAATGGTCATGTAGAATCTAGCCGTGATGGGTATGAGGACATCCATGACGGGTATAGCTTTGGGGATCGTAATGAGCCGGGCAACGCTATCTTAGACTTCGCTTTCTCCTATGATTTGCTTGTAGCAAATACTTGGTTTAAGAAGACAGAATCTCATTTGGTCACTTATAGGAGTGGGTCAAATAAGAGCTAGATAGATATCTTCTTAGCTAGGAGGGCGGATATAAGTCGTTGCTTAGATTGCAAGGTCATCCCCGGAGAAAGTGTGGTTACGCAACATAGGCTTTTGGTGTTGGATATTAGACTGCGGCAAGGATTGAAGAGGAGTAGGCGCCGGGTGGAACCTAGAATTAAGTGGTGGCGGCTTAAGGAGTCTACCCAAAAGGCCTTCATGGAGCGAGTGGTTCAAGAGGTAGATTGGAAGATTGACGACGATGCAAATGCAACTTGGAACAAAATAGCTTGTTGTATCAAGAAGGTAGCTAAAGACCTCTTAGGTGAATCCCGAGGTAGTAGCCTGACAGGTAAAGACACGTCATGATGGAATGAAGAAGTGAAGGCGGCAATCAAGGCCAAACGGGATTGCTACAGGGATTTGAAGAAGAACTATGATGGAGAAAGCTTTGAAAAGTATAAGCTAGCCAGGAAAAAAGCAAAGAAAGCTGTTCGACTAGCGTAAGAGGCTGTGTGCAAGGAAATTTATGAGAAGAGGGATAGCAAGGAGGCCGAGAAGGATATATACAAAATTGCTCGCATTAGAGAGAGGAAGACTAGAGACCTAGGTGCAGTGAAATGCATCAAAGATGAAGGTTAGTTTGTCTTGGTGCGTGAGGATCAGGTCAAAGCACGATGGATGGAGTAATTCGAGGGTCTGTTCAATAGAGGCCCCACCCAAGCAGTGGGTGACATATCGCAGTCCCTTCAAGATCTGAACCGCAATTTTATGCGCCGTATTAGAAGGTCGGAAGTCAAAGATGCTTTGAAGAGGATGAAGAATGGAAAAGCTGTTGGCCCAGATGGTATTACTATCGAGGCTTGGAGAAGCATATGAGAGATAGGGGTGACCTGGTTGACGGAACTCTTTAACAAAATATGGCGAACAAATAAAATACCAGAAGAGTGGAGGAAGAGTACGCTAATACCTCTATATAAGAATAAGGGCGATGTCCAAAACTATTCTAACTATCGTGGGATAAAGCTTATGTCTCATACCATAAAGCTATGGGAGAGGGTGATCGAACACCGATTGAGACAAATTGTTCCCATATCTGAGAACCAATTTGGATATATGCCTGGAAGGTCGACCATAGAGGCCATCCATTTGATTTGTCAGCTCATTGAACGCTTTCGAGAAAAGAGTAAAGATTTGCATATGGTCTTTATCGACTTAGAAAAGGCATATGACAAAGTACCTCGAGAGGTATTTTGGTGGACTTTGGTGAAGAAGGGGGTACCCATTAAATATATCAACATCATAAAAGACATGTATGAGAATGTGGTGACAAGTGTCCGAACTTGTGGCGGTTTAACAGACGTCTTCCCAATTACAATTGGCTTACATTAGGGCTCAGCTTTGAGCCCATTTTTGTTTGCCATTGTAATTGATAAAATCACCAGAACCATCTGAAACCGAGTCCCATGGTGTATGTTGTTTGCAAACGATATTGTCCACATCGATGAGACAAGAATATGAGTTAACGCTAAATTAGAACGATGGAGACAAACATTAGAAGCACGAGGATTTTGACTAAGTCGAACAAAAATAGAGTACCTCGAATGCAAGTTTAGCAAACAACGAAGAAATAACGATTTCATGGTTCAGTTGGATGGCCAAGAGATACCGAGAAGTACGCATTTTTGGTATTTAGGCTCCATACTACAGATGGATGGAGAGTTAGACGGAGATGTTAACCACCGCATCCAAGCTGGATGGATAAAGTGGAAAGTGCAACAGAGATCCTGTGTGATCGTAACTTTCCTTTAAAGCTTAAAGGAAAGTTTTGTCGTGCGACTATTAGACCTACTTTGCTTTATGGCTCCGAGGACTGGGCTATTAAGCAAAGTCATGCACATAAAATGTAAGTTACAGATATGTGCATACTTTGATGGATGGGCGGTAACACCAGGAGAGATAAGGTACGCAATAAAGATATTCGACATAAATTGGGTGTGGCGGTCATCGACGAGAAAATGCGAGAAAATCGTTTAAGATGGTTTGAACATGTTAAACGCAGACCCATAGATGCACTGGTACGACGAGTTGAAGACCTCGACTTAGGACAAAACGGCTAGAGCTCGTGGGAGACCGAAAAAGACGTTGATGGAGGTCATACGGAATGACATGAAGCTAAAAGATCTAAATGAAGACATGCTCGTCAACCGAAACATATGGAGGCAGAAAATTCATGTTCATGACTCGACGTGATTCATTCATGGGTCATATAGCCTACCACAATTTAATTGGAATTACAGACTTGGTTGTTGTTGTTGTAACAAATGTACATGAAAATAAACACTCCAAATTGTTTGTGCATAATATATTGGTATATAACCAAAATAAATTGTGGATAAACATGTAAATAAATAGCAAACAAACATTTGAATCACATTTATAACCACAATATTTTAAATAGCTAATCGATTGCTTTAATAAATTAAAAAGAATATATATAATAATGTTGATCGAATACATATTAAAAGATGCAATAATGGATTAATCATATAAATAGAATGCTTAATTATACACTAAAAATTAATTTAATTAATTTTTTGGCTAATAAGCTAGCTTATGCTGGAATAATATTAAAAGAAGAAAAAACTTTACCAGATTATACATATTATAAAAGATATATTATATTTATTAAAATTTATGCAAAGTAATTAATGATTTTCATTATTCTGTTCCTAATAAGATATCAAGTCGATTTCATTAAAGTGAATGTATAGCAATTAAGATATGAAATCGATTATTTTGTCCCTATGTAGATCTTTGTATTTTTGTTAGCCTAGATTTAAGGAACACTGAAAATGGAAGGTGAATTAGTTAATTATTTAGAAGGGTAAATTATAAAATATTAGAGATATTGCTCTGCGATTAGGAATTTTGTTCTAGACATATCACCTTCCCTTCATCTTCTTTCTCACTCACATACTTGCGCACGGACAAGAAAGCAATGGAGGTGTGAAACGTGATGAACGACATGGGAAGTTGAATGCTCCTAATTTTTTTTTTGGGTAGAAAAAGGAAATAAAATTGCCCTCATCAGTCGACAAAAAAGTAAGAACTTCGGGGATGGGGGCGATGCAAGAAAACTAAGGCTCCCACCCGTGTTACAATTTAATCTAGCAAGTGCATCCGCCAACTTGTTCTTGTCCCTCGCTATCCAATGAAACTCATGGGTCCATGGCTTGTGAAGAAGTACACGACATTCGTTAATCTTGTCTTGGAGAAGCGGCTTCGTGGCGTCCTCATTTGTGAGCAACTTGTATGCGCCCAACGAATCAGTTTCAATGCTAATCTGCTCAATTCTTTTTTCCCAAGCCATTTCTTCTAATATACTCAATCTCTGCCTCGAGCACATATGGGCACGTTAAGGATTATGTAAATCCCCAAACCCATTCTCCATTCTTGTCCCGTAGTACTCCACCAATTGCTCCTCGGTTCTGGTCAGTCACAACGCTCTCGACATTCAATTTTTTCCATAATGTAGCCATCCTTTGCCAAGACTCACTTATGCGTCTGTTCTTCCCGATGTAAGCACGTGCCATGTCAAAACTTAGTTTAATTTGACAAATCCGCCTAAATTTCATATCGGCTTTTCCTTTAAACACTTTATTATTTCTTGCCTTCCAAATTGACCAAATACTTGCGGCAAAAATAATGTTCCACGGGATATTAGGCATTATGGAACATACCTTTTCCTTGAGACTCATGTTACGTTTCAGTTATACCTTGTCACGTACATTTCCGAATGTGAGAAGATTTGTGCCTTTAAGCAACGTACTCCAAATTTCCTTGGCAGCGGAGCAATGTCGAAGCATGTGGAGGGCGGATTCTTCATCTCTTTTGCAAATTTCATAAATTGCTAAATCCATGCATTTCCTTATCTTCCTTAATTGGTTGGATGCTAAACGATTTTGGTTAGCCAACCAAATGTAGTAACGAATTTTGTTACTACACGGCGCGGTCCAAGTCCACTTCAATTGGTTCGCACCACTTCTTCTTTCGGCATTCGCACGGTACAATAATTGTAGGCACTTTGGCATGAGAAGATTTAGTTCGCCATTTCATTCCATAAATTACGATCTTCGGCTTAACTCAAAGTAGGTTCTTTCCCCTCTAACATGCTAGTATAACTCGCACTCACCTTCGTGCTAATAAGGTCCAAACATCACTGCCCATCGTTGTTAATCACATCGCGGAGTGTAATATTGCAGTCGGCTTCCTCTATGCACGGTACAGCTTCACATAATTTTCTATCCCCCATCCAATTATCGAACCACAATGACACTTTGCTGCCATCCTCGATCTTCCATCGAAAAGAATTCTTGATTAAGTCCATGCATCGGATTACACCTTTCCACGTTGCACTATCACTAGGCTTGATTCTATACTCCATAAGCCGTGACTTCTTGAGATATTTTGACGCCACGATCTCTCCCCACAAGCCCCAATCTTCCATTAACAATTTCCAGCAATATTCAGAAAGAAGCGCTTGGTTATTGATCCATGCAACGCGTATTCCAATCCCTTTTTTACCCTCCATTGTGACCTTTTGCCATCCCACGAGGTGTAGTTTGCGCACGTTAGGATCACTAGAACACAAAAAATCTCGGTTCATCTTATCCATACGTTTGCAAACGTTATCCGGGAGCCAACAAGATTGCATCACATGTATTGGCACCGCCGTCGATACTGATTAAACAAGAATAGTGCGAGCGACGAGCGAGAGTGTTTGGCTCTTCCATCCCGTGAACCGCACGCTAAGCTTATCAAAAATTCTCGTGAAGTCCTCTCTCTTGATTCAACCATGAAACAACTCCGCCACCAAATACTTCCCGAGATGCGTGGTTTGCGCAAAGCCGAATATAACGCATATCCTTCTCTTGAGGTTCCACTCCCCCACTTTCGAGAAAAAAAACCTTGGATTTCGCCGGACTAAGTTTTAAACCCGATGATGTACAAAATGGATTGAAGGTCGCTTTTCCCTTAAGCATAAGATCATCGGTGAAAATAATATGTAAAAGGCTCGGTCCGCCACAACAAGGCACAATTGGTTCCCATCTCTTCTCATGCACTTCCTCGAGGATAAGATATGCCAAACGCTCCACGCAAAGAGCAAAAAGGTACGAAGACAATGAATCTCCTTGTCTCAATCTGCACCCGTGGTTAAACGCTTCCAGTGGCTCCCCATTCCAAAGAATCCTTGTGAAGTCACACAGAACATGGTCATTTTTATAATGTTCGTTCGAAACTTGAAAGCAACCAATGTTTCTTCTAAAAAACTCCAATTGATCTTGTCGTAAGATTTCTCAAGATCAAGCTTGAGGATCATGCTACCAACCTATTTTTCCTCTTATTGCGCAAGGAGTGTAATAATTCTTAGATCACCAAAATATTATCTTGAGATTTGCGGCCCTTTGTAAAACTCGAGTTGGCGCTATCGATCCCAGCATAAGACCTTTGAGTCTTAGCGTGATGCACTTGGTGATGAATTTATAATTGACATTGCAAAGCGAGATACGCCGAAACTGGGATATGAGTGATGTGTTCGAAATCTTTGGGATAAGACATAGGAACGCTGCACACATATTCGGTTCGAACTTTCTACTCTGAAGCGTCTTTTCCACAAAGTCAAATAGAGAGGGATTCATCCGGGCCCAAAATCTTTGGTATACTCTAGCTTGGAGTCCATCCGGCCCCGGGGCTTTAGACAGGTGTGTCGCCCAAGCCGTATTTTTCAGCTCCTTCTTAGTTATAGCTTTCCCCACCTCAAGAATTGACTCCTCGTCTAGAAAGTCGAATAGAGAGGTATTCATCCAGTCCCAAATTTTTTGGTATACTCTAGCTTGGAGTCCATCCGGCCCCGGGGCTTTGGACGGGTGCGTCGCCCTAACCGTATTTTCCAGCTCCTCATTAGTTATAGCTTTCCCCACCTCAAGAATTGACTCCTCATCCAGAAAGCACTGAAATTGAGAGGTAGCGAGCGGAGTTGTATTTGAGGTCGTACCCGAGAACAAACTACAAAAATAGGAGATCACATGACTCTTGAGGGTGGTCTGCTCCTCGCACAAAATATCATTAATCATCAAAGTCGTGATCCTGTTGCACTTACGACACGTGGTAGTACACGATGGAAAAACTTCGTGTTTCTATCCCCTTCTTCTAGCCACTTCACCCTCGATTTTTGCAGCCAAAAGACTACTTCTCTTCGCAAGATCTCGCTATATTCCACTAATAAATCCCACTGCAGATTTTCTAAAAAGGTGTTAGGGTGACGCGCAAGTGCCTTTTGCGCTCCCTCAATACGTTTCAAGACCCTCTTCTTGTCACATAAAGTATGTTCGAATTTGGATTTATTCCATGGTACCATGTACTCTGGGACATTGTTTATTGCATCGCATAATTGTGGGTGAGTTTCCCAAACGTTTCTCATAGCCCATTCACACTCCGGGTGGCCGTACCACATGTCCTTGAAACAAAAAGGTCTTGTCCCCTTAATATTAACCGACCCCTCACTACAAGTTAGAATTGGGTGGTGATCCCCATTCGTACGTGGTAGATGAGACACTGCGTAGTCGGGAAATTTCCTCACCCAATCTCCATTTGCTAAGGCCATATCAATGCGTTCCTGTATTATTGCCTCTTCATCACGTTTTTTAGTCCATGTGAGGTCTGGTCCGTTAAATTCGAGGTCTTATACTTGCCACGAGTTTATCCTCTCCTGGAAGGCCAAACATCTATTCATCACGTCCGTGATGTCGCCTAATTTCTCATGTGTTGCTCTTATTTCGTTAAAATCCCCTTGAATAAGCCACGTCATCAGAATATTTTGTGCTATCTCCTCAAGGCGATCAAAGATACAAACTTAAAGATACAAACTTTATCAGCCGTGTGGGGCTTGGCACAGATTCTGGAGATTGCCCACTTCTCTTGATTCTTCGGCCCAACGAGGGCGTGGATTGCTTGATCCCAACCTCTTGGATTTCGACTTCAATATTTTCCGGAGTTCCACAATAGCCAGATTTATCCTGACATACCATCAGTTGGCGCGATACAATTGCCAGAGTAACCCAACGTTGGTGCGATCTCATATGCATGTTCCATGCAAACGCGAGTTTCTAGCAAATAGACCACATCACGACTGTGAGTCCTTACAAGTTCTCTAAAATTATTCCTAAAATCCTCCCCCCCCTTGGCGATTCCACGAAATGACTTTCATCTTAACACGGACTAGGTGACAAGGTTGGATAGGGTCAACAATTTCCAGTCCCATCCATGACGCAATCATCTGTCGCATTAACATTAGTGCAAAGTGGGTTTGACAATTTTCCTCCCACTTCCTCAGGTTGAAATTTTGCCAATAGTTTCTCAGGTATTCCTCTTTCTCGACCCGGGATGTGTTAATTTCGAACTCCCATACCATCGAAAACACCTCCATCACGGTAATGTTTCAAGGATCGATTAGTAATGTCCGTGAAGGGCCACTGAACATCTCCATCCGTGTATGATTGCTTGGCGCTTTAGTAGATATCTCCACGATCTCCCGAATTTCCATGGGATTCGAGCTGTCCGTGCCATTACCCACAACCTTCTTTTCGTTGCATAGATTCGCCAAGTGACCAACGCGTCCACATTCATAACATAAAGTGTCAATGTTTTCATATTGGACTTGGTGCAATTTGTCTCCAATGTACATAGCCCTCTAGAGAGGTCGATCAGTCGCAACTTGAACACAAAGTCTTGCGTATTCCTCCTTGATGCGGTATATGTATTACCATTAATCTTGATGAGATCTCTTATGCTTTGTGCTAAAGGAACAATCACCGCTTCATGCGTCATTTCAATCGGGATTTTAAGGACACGGACCCAAGTGATGACTTGATCCGGGTTGTCTTCTCTCAAGATATATTCAGACGTCCATTTCCGGATGGAGAGGAAACTCCCAGCAATCTGCCACGGCCTTTCGATGAGGATCATTTCTCGTTGCGTTGGTGTAGTTCCTTTTAGACAATAGCCATTTGACCCCAGATCAACCAGTTCGCATTCTCCAGTTAAGTTCCACACTGTGCTTAGTTTGTTAACAAGGTTCGGATAGAACCGAGTGCGGCCCATGACTTTGATGTATATTGAGTCTTCCCAGAGATCGAAGAGGGATTGTTTCAACTCGTTTGACAATTCAAGAGTTTTAAATTTCTTGCCCTCCGTTGGGGGAAGAACCCTAGCCTTCCCTTGGACTGCAGCGATTTTTGTCTCGTCTATTTTGACGTCCTTTGGTAGAACTTTGTTGGCGTAGGACATTCTAAGATTGCATGTTGCCACGAAAGTTGAGTGCATGTTCTGATCGTTGGTTCTCGACGCCTTAAATTCATACAGTCGACAAGTTCGTTTGAGGGTTGCGCTCTCTTCTTTCCCTTCATTAGCGTACAAAAAATCTTTTATGAACTCTTACCCTTCTTTTTTCCCTACTCATGAAAGTCTTTCATGAATCCTAAAAGACAACATTAATTTATACAAGTCTCGCTTCCTTCATATTTGTAGAAGGTACTTTGTATTCAAATATGATATTAGTATATGATTTGGTATGTAACATCCAAACGGCAATATTTATTTTTACAAGTCTTGATTTCATCAAATTTGTAGAAGGAATCTTGTACTCAAATATGATACTAGTATATTACATTTATCATTTACCGTTTTAAGCGATTTATTATGATATCGACAAAGAAAATTTAAATATCTAAGATATGTTGTTTTTTCTTGATTTCTTTACGGTGGATGATACAATTATGTTTAATCTGCCATTTGTCTTGATATATATTAGCTTACTCAGGTATGAAACAATTGCATAAGTTAGTGAAGGCGAGTACTGTAATGGTTATTTGTATGTTGTCATTTCGTTTTGCATAGTAGGAGCTTTTGTTTAATAATATAGCTAGTTTTAAGTTGTAAAAATCAATATTGTCTTTTAGGTGTTACAAAATAAATCATATACTATTATCATATTTGAATACAAAGTAACTTTTATAAATATGATGAACTCGAGACTTATATAAATTAATCTTGTATTCTATAACTCATACAAGAAATCTTGTATTTTATAACTCATACAAGACTTTCATGGGAGGGGGAAAAAAGAAGGGTAAGGGTTCATAAAAGATTTTTTATTTTTTTACTAAAGGTTTTTTTTGCGAAACCTGAAAATAGGAATGTAGGATGGTTTTGAAGATGCTCTTGATTCTAACATGATAAATGGAGAATTCGAGGTATTAGTTATTTCACTTTTTTTTTTGTTTAACATGTGTGGTAGTTTTAAAATGAAAAATAAAAATGAGGTCTAATGTGCAAATAAGCCGATGAAGAGACATGCTTGTGAATAGAAAAATCCTGCAAAAAGGTAGTACATGTGTCCAATTTTTATTTGTGGCTTAAGATGTGGCACACAAAGGTGGTACAAATGAATTGCTTGCTATTGTATTAGCTATTGATGCACTTGCACGCATAACAATCTGCGCGTGTATATATAGCTTTGGGACATGCATAAAGATAATTTATCTTCTCATGCGGGTGGTTGCATCGTTTGGTAGTTCGTGTAGTGAACTACTTTGAACGTGTTGGCTCTATCTGCTCTTCCCATCGTTTGAAGGATCGTTTTGGGGATGGAGGGAAGTTCTATTTTGAGGTGGTACACTCCACCATGACCATGATTAAATGCTTGTGTAGTTACTTATATCAAGATATTATCAAGTTATCAAACGAGGTTAACTGACAAAACTACATTGAACCCCAACTCAAGTAACTCGTCTACAATGCCCAATCAAGCACGCAGTTGGAGGGTTGACAAGTGAATTCATCCTTTTATCGAAACCCAGTCATAAATATTTCAAATGTTGGGCGATATGAAAATTATAGAACCATAGTTTCGACAATCCTGACGACAATTCTAACCTCTTCGTGCAACGCAAATGAGACTTGCCCATACAGTAGCAACCCAAATTTGCAACATTTATTAATTTTTATGCATTATTAGTCAAGCTATTTATAATGGTCCATTTCAAATACAAATCTTATTACCAACCCAGTATACAAGATACTTGATATAAACCATGCCTATTATCATAATATTACGAGATACTTGATATAAACCATCGGCCTATTATCATAATGTTATTGTGGCATGCAGATATATATGAAAGATTAACAATGTAACCTATCAAGAAAAGAAAAAAAAAGATTTTTCCCGCAATAGCTACACTTTGATGTAGTGCAACAACATGGTTACAACTTTCAGTCCATGATGCAATATCAATAAACCATTATATCTAGATCGTTGTGTTCGCCACGTCAATCATACAATGATCACGATATTATTTGGATGAAAACTAAAGTTTACTAAACATGCAAATATGCAAACTCTAGATTCTTTCTTGTATATAATAATGTTAGTATTCCCTAGAACCTTTCTAGGATTCACCAACTTATTTTATCTTAAGAAGAGTACCAAACCTTTCTTTAGAGTCGTTAGATTAGATTCATCAGGGTCGTTCATTGAGCCCAGCTCCTTGTATATACCTTTTGTTTTTACTTTTTTCAGACATCAAGGAAAAATCTTCAGCTCACTTATCTCGGGGCACTTAGTAAACCACAAGTCTTAGCTTTTTGGGTGAAAAAAGCTTAAATTTGTGTCACGTGGTTAATTTGGACATATCAGTTCTTGGGCCTATAGGCCCTTCACCATATAATTTAACTCTAATGCATTATAAATAAGTTAGTTTTAGTAATGCATAATATTAGCATTAAAATAACAAATTGTGTTATGATCCTTCATTTCAAATAAAATTTTATCGTTATATTTGTATACGAGATACTTACTATATACAATTAGTCTATTATTACAATATAATTGTGGCATTTAGACGATATTTACGGAAAATATTGATAAAATATCCCATCAAATATTTTATAGAACCGCTACATATTGACATTGGTTAGTGCTATCAATAATGCGAGTAAGACTGTGGGCAGTTTAACACCTACAAATTAGGTTATCATAAAATCTATAGCTCTAGCTGCACCAACTTATCATACAACGACTAGTAAAAATGAGATGAAAGTTCAATAAAATGGTAAGCGATGCAAGCTGCCACACACATCGTGGTCCTATCGAAATGATTCCACCTCGTGTAGATAATACCCACAAACCTCGATTTCGAGCTGCCCCCAGTCCCTTACGAGTCCTTGAAGTCGTTCGCGGTCGATGGCTTCCACCTCATGTCGTGCAAAAACCTGGCCCAAGCGTTCAAGACATACGTGGATTACATGCCGCGTAAGAATGGCTCCGTTTAACCTTGTTCAGCCTCGTGATGCAACACTTCACATGGATAAGGTTTCTATAGGGGTGCATGGAGGTACTTAGCCAACCAAAAGGTACACAATTTGAGCATTCAAGTTTCTATTAAGTTTAATACGGTAGCATTTATGAAAATGCTGGTTACTTGTCGTTTTTGATTACATTGAGGTTGAATAACGCGACCACAAGTAGTATATATGTTTTTTCGACTTTCAAGAATATCACTTTTAGATCTTTCACTGCACAAAAATTAAAATCAAATGCATGTGTGGTCTTATTTTGTTAAGAGATCATCAAGGTAGTTATTCACCTAAACTGTCCCGCTGAACAATTTTAATCTCAAGTTAAGTGACTTTTCCTAGAACGTCCAATCAAGCACGTAATCTATGGGATGAGAAAGAATTTTCTCTCACCCCTTTGTCAAAACCTCTATAACAAAAACTCCAAATGTCAATAAATTTGAAGATCATGGGACCATAGTTTCGACAAGCTTTGTCGACGATACCTAAATCTTAATACATTATAAGTTATTTATAGTAATACACGATATTGATATTAAAATAACTAATCATCTCCACGTCACGATGATGCATCATTCCAAATACGATCGTATAGCTGCACATGTATCATGAGATACCTCACATATACTATTAGTTTATTATTACAATATAATTGTGGCATGAAAATGATATTCTAAAAGATTAACAAAATAACCAATCATGGAGAAAATAAATATTTCTAGCAATTACTACACGTTGATATAGCGCGACAATTTGGTCACTGCTTTCAATACATATTGTAATAGCTATAAATTATAACATTACAATATCTTGATCGTTATTTCCATCACTTCAACAATACAACAATCACAAAAGATATTTTTTGGTTCGGAAACTAAAGTTTAATGAGAGAGAAATTAAACGGGTTTCATAGGCCTATTAATTTGGGTCATAGAGGTATATGTAGGCCTAAAGGCCCGTTACCATATAACTTAATTATAACAATACATTGTAACTTTAGAGCACATTTGATTAGTTTTTAACTATTCAATCTATTTTGTACTAGTTGCTACTATAATTTATTTTGGTTTTGATAAAAATTATTTTGGTTGATAATGTTGTTACCCTTATTAAGTTGTGGGTTCCATTTTTTACTTTACTTTGGTAACACTTTTATCTACCCATTTTAACTCATATTAGAGCAAAATTCCAAATTTAACCTTTAATAGTAATTTACAATCACCTTATCATAACAAGTCAATTTTCATCAAACATACACTAAATAAAATTATTATGTATCATATTTTACCAAATCTTAACATTTATTCCAAATTATCATATCCATGCTTAATGCTTATCAATAAATTATATGTATATATATATATATATATATATATGTGTGTATATATCAATCTTCTACTGCACAAATGAAAGGCCAATCATAAATTTACTTGTTGAAATAAATTAACACAAACTATGAATGTGAATGCTACGTTGCTTTCTAATACAAATAATAGCATGCCGCTAATTAGTCTTAATCGAACACGTAGAACATAAGGAAACAATTAACAATGATTCATAAATTTGACCACATTAGAAAATACTAAACACAATGGGATTTAACATACTCTCTCTTCACCCCCTCCAAAGCCATATGGGATCATCAAGCTATATCATAAATCCAGCACCATTTTTTTCTGGCAATCCCAAATAAATACAATTAATCATGCTTAATAACACACAAAAGCCTCCAAATGTCACAAAAATTGAAACTTCCAAAACTGAATCCCATATCATCATCGCTCTCCTCCTTCGGCTCCTCCTTCTCCTTAGCGGTAGGGGCAGCTGCGGCGGAACCACCTCCGGCGACTGAAGCACCGATTGTGACGGCAACACCATATGTAAATATGTACATCCATCGGATCTAGCGAGATAATTGACATCTGCAGTAAAGGGCTCGCCGCTTTTCATCCACGTCGTCCTAGTCTCAGGGGAGTAGCAGTAAGCCAAAAGAAATGATGCCCCCATCAAAATTCTCTTTGCTACTAACTAATTTGAGAGAGAGAGAGAAATAAAAATATATTCGAGTGGTGGTGTGCGGTGGCTGACTCGACCTCCCAGTGGTGGTGTGCCGTGGCGGACTCGACCAGAGTATGGAAAAAGGTAGTCGCCATTGTTTCACCTCAAAAAATTAGGGATTTTGCAGCTTTAGGCCTTTAGGAGAATTGTACCCTTAATTTGAGGGGTATACAAGTAGTTTAATTAAACACTACTTTATACTGTTGAACTCATATTATGAAAACGATGGGGACGATGAGGGGGGGGAGGGTAATGCTATTTTCCGTATTGGGTACCGGGTGCCCTTGTTTGGGCCCTAGAGATCCGATTTTCAAAATGGTCAACTAAACCAATTTTTTTTACTGTTAAAGTCACATAATGGGGTCTTGCATGTCATATAATGGCATACAATGGGCTACCAAACATGCCCTTAAGTTATAGTAATGCATAATATTAGTATTAAAATAACTAATTGTATCTGTGTCATGTCAAGTACAAATCTTATTGCTACAAGTGTGTATGAGGTACTTACTATATACTACCAATCTATTATCATAATATGATTGCGGCATGCAGACAATATTCACGAATATTAACAAGATATCCCACCAAAAAGGGAATATCTCATAAAACTCTCCACGACATAGAGGAACAACCTGGTTACTACTGTTAATACCTAATGCGGGTGACACCATAGCGGTTTTGCACCTACAAACCTACTTTAACAATATCTCGTATAGATAGAATAGGGTCGGTAACAAGTGTGTTACAACGAGTATATCGCTAACTAGGCCTACTCTATCTATGTTAGTCTCGAATAGGCTTGGTCTGAAACACCTCGAACTAACGTCGGATGCAAGGGAGGATGTCGAAAATATATAGAAGATGACGACAAGGATTATGCCAGGGACAACATCGGATCTTCTACGTCGAAAGTGGTCTCCTTCTTATGTTGTAGGTGGCGTATGCCATATATATCGGATAATAAGTCCAACACTATATCGAGGAAAGCTCTATATAGGTGAACAATAATTGCAGATAATTTACCTTGATTACCGGAAAACGCGTATTTATAGGCCTCGGAAAGTGGGGACCACTCACGTGATAGACACATGAGTTGTACTATATCGATGATGATATTCAATATGTATGTCGGGGATGACATAGGTGAAAACCTGGATCTGGCCCATGGCAGGCCCAATACGGGAAATACCCATATCATGTAGTCCCCCAATTTGGGAATTATTAGAAGGTAATAATTTACAAATTTAATTTAGTTTTTGGATTACCAGTACCCCTCGTCCCGCCAGTTCAAATGACGAAAATCTGATGCGGGAATTTCATTTTGTTGTGGTGGACCCCCAATGCAATTTGTGATTTTTCAGAGGTTCTCATTTGAATTACCAATTTCCATGTTATATCGAATTTCCCCTGACATGCATGTCGAATTCGAAGTTCGATATACTTTGCCATAAATGCGTGCCTGATGCCCGATGCCAATAAATAGAGGGCACGAGGGGAGAGAAATTATTTTGTCTTCTAGCGAAACCCGTTATCTCTTACGCCGAGGTATGTCGGGTATTCTTCGACATAACTGTCGATATACCCTATGCAAGATTCTCGATATGTTTTCTACGTGTTTTTCACATAAGTTTTTATATTAACGCCTTCGTTTGTTTCACTTATTTTTTAAGGTTGCTAACTTCGAGTTTGTTTATTTTAGCCTTTTCAGAAATTCTCACTCTTCTCATCATTTGACATTCTTATGGCGAACGAGAATGATTTTGACTTTACGGGCGTGGATTCTCAAACGCGAAGCTTGGAGACTCCGGGACTGCTTTCTTTGATACCAATTTTCTCGATACTGATGAATTGTTTGGGGATGGCGCAACTAAGGATGCTAACGAGGCTCCAAGGACCCAAAACGTTGAGTATGATGAATGGAGTTTTCCCATACCCCCGAAGTAAAGAAGTTCAAAACGGTCAAGAATTATGAGGACATGATGTCCCATGTTCCTCATTACCCTAGTTTTTACGCATCAACATATCATATCGATGCAGGATATGAAATCAGGTTCCCTGAACCAACTGAGAGGATGCATACGCCGCCAAAAGGTTGTATCATTGTGCATGCAAAGCACCTTTCCAACGGTCTGCGATTCCCTATCCATCCTGCTGTTACTACCATTTTGGCAAGTATATGGGTTTGCCTTGGGCAGCTGTCACCCAATTACCTTGGGTGTATCGTGGGCTTAATTTGTGAATGCCCTCGGTGTTCCCCATGGTGTAAATGAGTTCTGCAATCTCTTTACGGTCGTCACCAACAAGAAGGGTGGTGACAAGGGTTTCTTCTTTGTACGTTCGAAGAATGGACGCAAATTCATGTTCTGTGGCAAATGTAGTTATGCTTTGGGAATAATAATGAATATTTTTATGTGAAGGAGAAAACGGATGTGGAGTTCGATGGGCTCCCACAACAGTGGTCTACGACAGAGAAGTATATAAGGCCCGCTGGTCTTTGCCGCCCTCAATTTTCATCCAAATTTTTACTGAAGCTGCTTGATCATCCTTATGATCTTACCATGCTTTGTGATGAGGACGTGGTTGGCGCGAGCGGTATCTCTCTGATACCCTATCGAGGCCCTCATGACCTTGGTATAGTTTTATCTTATTGATATTCGGGCAGTTTTTATTTCATGTTCTTGTTTTGATGACATTGTTTGTGTCTATTTGTAGCTACCCTCGTGATGCACCAGAGGCTGGATGTGATTGCCGAACGTGATGCTATTCCAAGAATAGCGGCAGGGGGTGATGCTACGCTTTTGGTCCTTATAAAGAAGCGTGGGCGCGAAGGTCATCGCCTCAAGGAAAAACTGAATAGGTCATCGCAGGGTCGAAAGGTCGCGGGAGGCGTTGTTTTGGGTGGCAACCTGCCCTCGCAGAGTGGGCCTGGTGCGGGTCCTAGCGAGAGTCAAGCTTTGGAGACCTCTGGCGCTAGTGCCTTGTCCCATAAGAGAAAAAGACTGAGGGAACGAGTTTTACCGTTGGGCAAGGCGTCCTGTTTCAATCGGTAAGTGTGCGACCTACCTTTTTTAAAGGATCATACATATGCATTTATTATTTAAAATATTTTCTTGGTGTTCTTACGGTATTAAAATGTTTCTATTTTCCAGGTCGGGAAATTCCTTACCAGCTTTTTGAAGACGACGAGTAAGAATAATGTCGCCCAGGTGGAATCTATTTTCAAAGCTATCGCCCTACTCGAAAGCCTGGCCAATTATGACCCTGCTGCTACTGCCAATTTAGCGAAAGAGTGGATGAAGCCTTGAGCATTTTTAGTGCCACTGAAGTAAATATGCGCGAGCTCTTTACCCAAAACCAGGAGTTGATAGCCGCTCTTAACGAGGCTAACGTATCTCTCGCAATAGAGCAAGAGCAGCGGGAGAAAGCATAAGCAAAACTTACTTTGGTGCAAGAACAGTTGTCCCTTGCTGAGAGGGCTAACAGATGTAAGACGCTCACTCGAGAGCAGAGGGTTCGCAATGCGAAAGCCTTCATGTTGAGTGAGAAGTTCAAGGAAATCTGTGCCGCACGCGGGGTGTAGGAGAGAGAGGAAGCGAAGGATTCCATCATCGGTCAGATCCGCCTTCTTGATGGGTTCAAGGATGACTCTATCCTAGTCCTCTAGATCCCTTATTGGGCCTTGATGGGAAACCCATTGAAGACTTCGACGTGGAGATCGATGATGATCATGTAGAAGATGTCTACAAGGAGATTCTCGACCAGAAGAGTCTAGTTCTGATCCATACCAAGGGTGCCCCCAAATATCCCGGCTAAGGGTTTGTGGTGTATTGTGATATTGCCTTTTATTTTGGAGTATTGTGTGTAGTTCCCCTTCTGGCGTCTGTAAATTTCAGTCACATTCTTGGAATAGAATGATTTTTCTTTAAGACTCAAGTGTCCTTGATCTTTAGCAATGTCGTTTCTTGACTGTCTGTAGTTGAGCGAAGCCCTTTGTGTATCGGTTTACTCCCGATATTTCCTTTTCCTTCTGTATGTCGGGTGTCTTCTCCCAATTGCGATAGATAAGGGAGTTATCCCAAGGCATTTTTATTTTTTGTATGCCGGGTTGTCTTCTACCTATCTCGATGGATAACGGGGTTATGCCAATGCATTTATGTTTTTCGTATGCCGGCTTGTCTCCTGCCTATCTCGGTGGATAGCGGAGTTATGCTAAGGCATTTATATTTTTTGTATGCCAGCTTGTCTCCTGCCTATCTCGGTGGATATCGGAGTTATGCCAAGGAATTTATATTTTTCGTATGCCGGCTTGTCTCATGCTTATCTCAATGGATAGCGGAGTAATGCCAAGGCATTTATATTTTTCGTATGCCGGCTTGTCTCCTGCCTATCTCGGTGGATAGCAAAGTTATGCCAAGGCATTTATATTTTCCGTATACCGGCTAGTCTCCTGCTTATCTCGGTGGATAGTGGAGTTATGCCAAGGCATTTATATTTTTCGTATGCCGGCTTGTCTCCTGCCTATCTTGGTGGATAGCGGAGTTATACCAAGGTATTTGTAGATCTTTATCCTTTCTCGGTAGCGGATTCTCCATGATCCTTTCAGAATGCACCGATATTCTATTTATGATGTTAATCAGAGAAATAATCATTTCATGTTAGAGATGATGAGTGGATGAGATCCATTGTCCATATTATGTCCCCCTGAATGGAGAGTATCATCCTTGTTATCAGCAAGGATTTGTTTGTACCTGTGATGTATAAGAGATACACGTATATCTACAAGAGAGATAATGATATGATAATATTTTTCAACGTAGGTGTGTATGTTTGCACATCTCAGTCATTCCCTCATAAGGGTAGTACATGTAGTAAAACACGCATATGTATCGCAATCGAGTATATCGATTGGAACGAAAATGAGGTTATAACGGATAACGGTCGAATTCTAGGTAAATCCTAACCTGCCTATGTATCCCGTTGTATAGGTTTCAGACCGACGTAGTTCCCTCTGTTTTAGTTACAGTCGAGCCCAAACGATGGGGAAATTTAGGGAAATTCAAAAATGTTCAACATTACTGAAAGTAAAAAATGTTCTAAACGGTTTTCCTATGGTGATTACTCCACAACTTGATGGTTGTCGTTTAAGTTCGCAGCTCCTCCAGCAGCACCCCTGATCCTTGGGAGAGTGAGAGAAGTTATGTAGCACAAGTGCACAACCATCATTCCTCATGATTGGCGATGACTTCTCCCACGCCTCCTACTGCTGGGAACTTCAACTTCTGGTGATATGTGGATACCACTGCTAGGATGGCGTTGAGAGCCGGTCTGCCTATAATGATGTTGTAGGCGAAAGGTGATCCACGATTGTGTATTGGATGTTGATTGTCCTCCTGCGTGGCTCTTCACCAAATGATGTTGGTAAATTCACCTGTCCAAGTGGTATCACCTCGGCACCTCCTATGCCAATCAAGGGGGTGCGGATTTGTTCCACCACATAGTGGCCGAGAGCCATCTTTTCCAAAGCATGTGATATGATGTTCGTGGAGCTTCCGTTGTCAATAAGCACCTTGCGAACACCATAATTGGCAATGTCAAGTTTAACAACCAAAGGGAAATCAAGTTTACCTGCGTGTATGGCCTCGGGAGTCAGATCCATGAGGTTCTGTTTGAAAAGGTAATGTTCTCCTCTGGCAGCTCATTAGCGACATGAACCCAATATAGCGGTCCTCCTCCAGTCCTCTTGTGATCTTTTTCCTCTGATTGGTGGAGTATGCTCCAGTCGGCCCTCCACTGATCATATTGATCACTCCTCTAGAAGGTGCATTAACAATTGCATTCCCACGCCCATTGGGGCCCTCTACGGTCTTCATCTTGTCCCTTTAGGGGAGCGGGACCGATCCTCCTGATCATCAGAATCTCTGCTGTTTTGGATGTATTCGACTAGTTTGCCCTCCCGAATGAGGCGCTCAATTTCATCCTTGGTGACCTATCCCTATCATTCTTGTCCCTGTTCCAACCTTCTCCGCCTCTATTGCGATTGGCGTGCTGGGGAGTCTGCTTCCTCGCCATCATACTGTCTTGGTATGTGATATTATGAGCAAGATCATTGATTTGATTAATAGTGGGTGACTTGAGCTTGATTAACTCATGTGCGAACCTCTTATGCGCCATTGCGTTGAACAAAATGAGCACCACCTGGTCGCCATGTGGTTCATCCACCTTCATCAGTTCATCATTGAATCTCTTCATAAACTCTTCTAGGCTCTCTTTCTCCTTCTGCTTCATCGCGTTCAGATGATGCATGTTAGTTTTCATCATTTTTTGACTAGAGAACTGAGTTTCCAACTTTTCCCTCATATGTTCATAACTGGTGATTGATCCTATCTCGATCCTGTTAAATCAATCCAGAGTTTCTCCGGTTAGGGTAGTGGCCAATAATTTTGCCTTGATACCGTGCGAGAACCTATGCAAGTTTAGCACACTATCAACACTGTGGAGATGATCCCTCAGATCGCTCTTTCCATCATAAGCCTTGATGGTGGGGGACCTTATCACCCTTGTCCAATACTTCTGCCTCGATCTCTTCACAAAATAGGGTCAAAGTCTGGTGGCCCTCTATCAATGCCAGTTTCCGACCTACCTCCATCCTCTCACAGTCTAGCTGCTCCATTCTTCTAGCAATGTTCCTTCTTTCTCTCATTGGGTCAGGCATCTCCTCTTCTTGAACCCTTGACCTAGAACGGTCCCTCATGTCGTCACCCGCGTCCTCACGGTCTCCACCCCTAATTCTGGATATAGGTCCTCTAACCCTAGACTCCTGGGGTCTCGGTGGCGCGTCGCCTCCTCCCCTACCGTTCATGTGCAACATCAAGGTTTCTAAAGTTGTCTTCAGTGTAGCCTGAACCGTGGCATTGATATGTGCCATGATCTCCGGCGCTAAAGCGGCAGGTGCCGCAGGCTCAGGTCCTGCTCCTCTTGGTGCTTGAGGCTGGACGGGTTCATTCTGCCCCTCTCTCGGTGCTGGGGCCGGAATGGGCGATGGGGGTGCACTTTCTGCCATTGAATTGTCAACCACCGGTCTAGTAGGCTGCTAACGGGTCATCCTTATTTGCATCTCGACTTCATCGTCCGAGAACTTGGTGTTCCCACAGACGGCGCCACTAGTTTGACAATATCTCGTATATATAGAATATGGTCGATTACAAGTGTGTTACAACGAGTATATCGCTAACTAGACCTACTATATTTATGATAGTCTTGAATATGGGAACACCTCGAACTAACGTCGGATGCAAGGGAGGATGTCAAAAATATATCGAAGATGATATCGAGGATTATGTCAAGGACGACATCGGACCTTCTACGTCGAAAGTGGTCTCCTGCTTATGTCGAAGGTGGCGTAGGCGATATATATATCAGAGATATATCGGGTAATATGTCGAAGACTATATCGGGGAAAGCTCGATATAGGTGAAGAGTAATTGCGGATAATTAAAACTTATTTTGATTAATGAGAAGCGAGTATTTATAGGCTTCGGAAGCGGGGACCACTCACGTGATAGACACGTGAGCTGTACTATATCGATGATGATATTCGATATGTATGTCTGGTCCAATACGAGAAATACTCATATCAAAACCAAAAAGTCATTAAATCTTAGCCACTGGTTGACGGTTCCACCAAAATTCCATACAACGGTTACAAAAAATACATTAGACGTTCAATAAATCGATAAGTTAAACGACTACTTAGGCGGTTAGGCCCATTACTATTGGGCCTAGTAGCCATAGGTCTATTATAAAAGCACCCGCTCTCGCCCCTTCTTCTATAATTCTCGTGAGATAAAAATTCAGCGATTTTCTACAATCACCCTCGTGTAGTTTTCCTTTTTTAGAGCAAAATTCTTGAAAAAAGAACCCTATGAAATCCATTCAAATTCTAATAAAAAATCCCATCGAATCCCACCTTAATTCTTCTCTCCAATCTTCAATTCCGTGATCTATATTCGCAAAAATGAAGCCCAAAATCAAGAAAAAATCGAAAACCAGCAAAAACCCGCAAGAAAGTTCGGATCTTGATCCTCTGAGCTCGTTGCCCGACAGCATCCTCAGCCATATCTTCTCCTTCCTCGACACGCGATCCGCCACCCGGACCGCAGTCCTGTCTAAAAGATTCCACCTCGTGTGGACGATAACCACAAACCTCGACTTCGAGCTGCCCGCGGTCCCCTACGGACCCTTGAAACCGTATGCAGATGGTTTCCACTTCCCGCCGCGCAAAAACCCGGTAAAAGCGTTCGAGGCATTCGTGGATTACGTGCTGCGGAATAGGGAACCGATCAGTTTAACCTCGTTCAGCCTCGTGATGCACCACTTCACTGGGGTCGGGTTTCTCGAGGGGTGCCTGGACTACGCGGCCAAGCACAAGGTACAAAATTTGAGCATTCGAGCATTTCTTAAGTTTAAACCGGTGGCATTGCCGAAAAAGCTGCTCACTTCGTCGTTTTTGATTACGTTGAGATTGAATAACGCGACCACAAGTAGTATAGAGCTGCCAAAATCAGTGCTTTTGCCGAATTTGAAGGTGTTGGCTCTCAAGAATTTTGAGTTTTGGGATGGTAGCTATAATGGGGAGTTGTTCTCGGGGTGCCCGTGCCTCGAGGAGTTGGTGTTGAACAAGTGTTGCGTGAGACCTGGGGGGAAGCTCAAGGTGTTGAAAGTGAGTTGTTTGATGTTGAAGAGTTTGGAGATTATGTATTGGAGGAGTCCTTGGAAGGTGTTTGATGAGTGCATGATCAATGTGAATGCGCCTGGATTAGTTTGTTTTAAGTTGGTAGGTCATCTTGTTAGGATCAATTTCAAGGAGCGGTTGCCCTGTTTGAATCGGGTGGTGGTGGATTTGTACTATCCTACGTCGTGCGCGGTGGTTAATCTTAAGGATAGGTTGCGTAAGAATGCAGAAGTTTTTAGTAGTATGCTTTGTCTGATGAGCAGTGTCGTGTGCCTCGTCCTATCCCGGATGACAATCGAGGTACCCTAACACTATTCTCATGACATAAGCTATATTTGAAGTTTTCTTGTTTAATTGTTTTATTGTTGAATGGTTTAGTTTATTTACTCGTTTCTTTGCTCTTTGGTTTGATTGATAATTCAATGTGGATTTTTGGTCGCACCACTCCATGTGATATAAGAAATAGGCACATCACGCTTTTGTGAGAAAATAATAGGCAAATTACTGCATAGTATTATGTTAAATAGGCATTTTTACCTTATGCGCTGAAGAAGTAGGCTAGTTACCCACCTATATTATGTTAAATCGGCACGTTACCACCCTGTGTACTTCTATACTTTGTAAAAGTACCTCTTATACGTAGGTGTTCGTGTGGGGAACAACTTTTTAAATCATAAGAGGGTAATGTCCCTATTTAGCATACTAACAAGGATGTAAATTACTTATGTTTTATTACATGGGCAACGTGCTTTGTTAAGCATAACACATGGGGTAATTTATCTACTTTTTGTTACAATGGGTAATGTACTGTATATCGTAACACATGGGCGATTTGCCTTTTTTTACGTGAAATAATTTGCCTATTTCCTATTTCACGGAGGGTAAAATTAGCTCTGCAATGTGACTAGATAATCAAATTATACACTGCTAGGTCCAAAAATGTTCTTTACTTTTCCCAAGTATGATCATATCAATGTGTTTCAGAGTTTAGTAATGTGAAGAAGAGGGAGATTAGGAACTTTAATGCTTAAATAGTGGTCCTGACTGATGTTTGTATTACAAATCTCCTAGGTTTTATCTATTCTTACCGATTTAGGAGTACATTCGTCTATTGTGTTTGAGAATCTGAGGTATATCAAGTTCAGCGCTGAGGATAAGTACGCAGAAACGACTCTACCTGTTGAGACAGTTAGACAGATGCTCGAGAAGGTTAGAGGCGACAAATGGACATTTGATGTGCCCAAGGTATTAAGCTCGTCTCTGATCTTGTTGTTCTCCTCTTAAATCCAAGA
Organism: Linaria vulgaris; assembly: GCA_948329865.1. Taxonomy (NCBI): domain Eukaryota; kingdom Viridiplantae; phylum Streptophyta; class Magnoliopsida; order Lamiales; family Plantaginaceae; genus Linaria; species Linaria vulgaris. The sequence continues at coordinate 2,621,973 of OX415249.1, read as the reverse complement.
TTAGCATTCCATTGTGCTTTTGGCGTCTTGATGGATACGATTTTGTCAGGCTGCAGCATAATTTTGCTATAGAAATATATTCGGATGATTTTGATTACTATTTAATAACAGGAGCTGAGGCAGAAGAAGGCTAAAACTAGGCACGGGGATGCCAACTGTCTTCCAATACCAGTAAACGCAATGCACTACTTACTGGATAGCTCTCCTTCAGCAGAATCTTTATGTATTGAGATTCCGAAGGTTGATCGGAGAACCGGATAAAGAATAATTAGTGGCTGAAGTATAAATCACGAATCAGAGTCCCAAACTTTCATTATAAAGTACCAAAAGTTTTCATTCTCGACTGTGTGGAAGCAAGGAGTAGAAATATTTTCCCGTCCATTGCAACAGTTGGTTTTAACAAATCTCCAAAATGTCATGAAACCTAATTTTTGATCCACGCGTGAAGTGACCATTGCGTTATTTCAGGTATCTTCTTCAGACAAAAATGAGACTAGTGAAGTCCTCGTGGGAAAACTCGTGTATTAGCATATTTTTGGAGAAGGATGATACCAGCTCGTGGCTATCGTGAGATGAATTGTGTATTATCATCTTTTGAAAGTCCAAACTTGTTTATGAGTACATCCCTGTTCTTACTTTTTATTTAATCCTTTGGACATTGTTGAAGTTTGAACATTACTTGGATGGTGAATTTAAGTAGAGCATAAGAACATTGTTTGTATTTATGAATTATGGTCATCTTTGTATGATACTAAACTTTCTTGTTGATCTATCTTATAAATAAACGTATTTGGTTTGTCATTTTTACGTCTCGTTTAAGTTTTGGTATTATTACAAAATTCTCTCCAGTTGTTTCAGTAATTACAGAGTGCCGCACTTGAACGTCAAATAACATAGTAACAGGTGGTCTAATTTGCTAATGTTTTCAAACATTTGGATGGTGTCTCTTGATTATCTCACTCAGTGGAGGCGAAGTAACGTTTTCGGTTTTGAGGACCTTTGTGTAATTGAGTTTTTCTGCAATTAGGCCAAATCTCAGGGTTGTTAAGGCTATTTTCTTAGAAACAGTAAGCTTGTAAATGTGTTGTATCTTGAGAGAAACATGAAATGAAGGTAAAAATGTATTTTATCATATACAGGTCGGTCTTTTCAGACAAACAAACATGGTTCTCCAAGAAGTGAGTGTCCACAGATATCGTCATTGTTGGCGGGATCTCTTTACCATGAGAACTCGTCTCCTCCGTCCTATCCAGCTAGTCATCCACGGAGGATCCGCTGAAACAACTTTGTAGCCCGCAGCCGAATAAAGTTCTCGTGCACCGTAGTCGTCCTCATAAGCTCTAAGTACTAGAAACTCGAAACCCCAAATAGCAGAGAGAACATCACAAGCTTTTAGTAATGTGGTTGCAACCCCTTGTCTCCTGTTACATTTTGAAAAAAGGATGGGTCAAGTTAAAAAGTACGTGTAAACCTAATACAAGTTTCCGCTGCACGTCGTTTATGCTACTTTTTGTGTCACTATGTGCCATACGACCGTCCACCCTCCATCTATAAAGATTCAGGTGACATATGTGATCATCGAACTGTCTATGCTACTTTCTAAACCGCTCCATATGTCATATAACCACTCAGCCTCCGGTTTATAAAGATTCGCATTTTTTTTAATCATGGAAACAAAATGGCACATCTGATATGAATATTGCTTGGTTTTACACAGGATAAAGTAGCAGTTTTGATTATACGAACCTGAATTTGTTTAGAACAGCTATTCCAGAGACGTAAAGATACTCTTCCGCGAATGGATATGGAAGATGCTGAAGAACAGAATCTTCCCTCTGAACAGTAACATCTACTACCCCCACTAGCTCTTTCTGTGATTCATCAACATCAGAGTTGGGTTCTGCTACCAAACAAGCATACCTGTTAATGGAACAAACTTTATAAGAAGGTGCTATTTATAGGCCTAGAGCTGAATCTGCAAAAAATGGGATATTTTTTTAGGGATACATCTATACCCCTTGAGATTTGATCTTATTATGTGAATCATTCTTTGGATTTGTATAGAGCTATCCAGTGATGTCTCTATAACTATACAAGTAGTCTTAATAGATAGACTAAATCTTGAGGTTATAACTGCAGTCAGGGATTAAAGTTTCTGAGTGTTTAGACAAAAAATATCAAAACGTTATGTCGAAACAAAATTAAATATGAAAGTTATGTTTTAAGTTCATTTGAACAACTATTTTTACGACTTTCGCTACTACTAATAAGTCCTTACCTGTCCCGCGGCGACTTTCTTAGCCTGTAAACAAGTCCTGAAAGCACCTCAGCCTGTATGTATCATGCATGAAATCGATGAGAGACATTTGGAGATCTCGTGAAATTCAATATTGAATCGTCGTTACATGACATTTATATTTCTGTACGGACTTTTTAGCACGCTCCCTTACGCAGTTGTTGTAAGCATTTTTGCTAAGCGGACATATGATATTTATTGATAAACGAGAAATAGTGGAATTGAAATCACAACCTTGTTTTCTACCCAAAACTCGGGTATTAAGTCCATTACCTATCTCATCTAAAGACTCAAGCTTTTTCCAACATCAGAAAAGATGCTATTGATATTGCATTCAGAAACAACACAGGTAGACATTGTTCGAAATACCTTAAAGAACTCGAAAAACATATCGTTGAACAAGAACACGGGCTCGTGGAAAGCTTCGGCCTGTACTTCAGCCACTCTCCTCATTTCATCCACCGTCTCAACCATTCTTCTCACTTGCCAATTTGCATAAATGACAAGTTGACTAAACTGCAAATTCTTATTATTATTCTCGTACGTCCCGTTGACATTCTGGTCAACCAAATCCAAATTCTCTTGCTGATTATTAGCAGATGAAGAAGATGTGGCAGAGCTGCAGCAGTACACAAGTCTTTTACTTTTCTTCAATCTTTTTGTCTGATTTTTGAAGGAAATGTTAGAACTAATGGTGTGCTCATTTGTGGTGCTATGTATGTTGTGATGAAGCTTGTTTTTTGAATGTTTGATGGTGGTATAGAAATGGTTGGAATGCAAATGAGCCATTATTGACTTTTCTTGATTTTGGTTTAGTACAGCTTATGAAAGGCAAGTGATAAGAGTGGAAACTCTTTCATAACCATACAAAAGGTGAACTTAGAGACCACAACTACCCATGGTTGTAAAAATTTGTTTAAGCAACATAGTGTTTATTGTGCTTGTAATGTATCACGATAATACGGCACGAATACGGATTCAGTTACGCCATTATGGTGTATTCGACATATATTTGTCGAAAAAAGTTTTTATATGGTATGACATGGACACGAGTATATATTCGAATTTATTAAATCTTCTTCTAGTATAATAACATGCGAGGATTTCTTCTGAATGTTTAATAAATTGTGTGCGCAACATAGAAAACATAAAAGTATCTGCTAAGTATCGAAGCCAAGGTTAATGTAAGTAATAGGTAGGTTTATTAGTTTTTTTTGATAATTTTGTGAATGTGACTTTAGAGGTTCTTGGATCAAAATTTAAATTGGAAAAAAAAAACACGTATTGAAATTGAATTACTGCCCATGTCCACATGTAGAGGCCAGTGTACTTGATCAAGATATGTTTTGTCCACAAAAATTAAATCCGAAGAGATAATGGCCATATTGGTAGTGGCTGTAACTTTCTCTCAGCAGCTCATAATAGGCGTGGCCCTACCTGTAATACTATTTTTGATAATAAGAACATATCCACTATTATTTAAAAAAGAGAAGTGCAAGTTTATTTCATCAATTCAAGTTATGCCTGTTCATTTTTTTTTCTTTCAAGTTATGCATAATATTTCCAAATCGAAGACTATGAACCAGCCAGCATTATTGTATAGGCCTTATTAATTGTTAGAAAAGAAGATATGAGCCCAGCCCAACTATTCCGATCGTGAGGCCCATGAGAACATGAACAACAAATTGAAGGACACATGATTTTTTATACCAATACACAAACTCGCAATTTTCAACAAAATAAGAGTAATTTCTAAAACTAGTTCATCTTGGTCTCATGAAGAATCTGTTTAGATATGGCGTTGCCATTATCATAACAAATATGTTCTTTAAAATAAAGATATTAAATCTAAAAGGTGTAGGATTACCAAACAAAGCTAACGTTTAAGTTAATTTTGAACTTAATTCTCAAGTCTTTCCAGTTTGCTTGATCCCGTCGAATCATGATATACATGGAAAGATGATTGGTGAGATTCTGGTATATATATTTGATTTTTTATATTTAACATGATCTTGTCGAATCAGGATAATTTACGAAAACTTGACCTGGACTTGATTCTAGTATACATATGTAAAATATTTCTATCTTTTGATTACATGACGAACTTTGAAAAGTTTGAAAATTGGCCCAAGGATCATGGGATCTGACGCGACACCTACATTCCATATAGGATCTGCATCTATAAAAGCAGGAGACTCGAAGACAAAGAAGAACAAGCTTTAAAGATTAAGTGTGGATTGTTTTTATTTGTATAAGAGACGAATTTTTCTTTCTATTAAATTATTAAGAAATTTCAAGCCGAAGGAACTTCGTGTGAACTTAAAGACTTCTAGATTCAAATAAAGTACTATAGTAAGGTGTCGCGTCAGGTGTTAGGAAAGTAATTATAAGGAGTCTAGATTAGTAGTACAAGTAAAACGTGAGTGAGTCAATCTTATAATTGAAAAAAGACTTGAGTTGATTATAGGCGAAAACCAAGTGGATTAGGTCTATTGAGATGCGAACCACTATAAAATCTCTATGTTCTGTTTTACTTATTTTCTTGTTGAGACACCTAACTCTTATAACACTATAAAATATTTAAGATGTTACACAATCAAACTTGAGAAAAAGATCAAATAATCGAACTAACATGTATCTAAAGATCAAACTAGTCGACACATAAAATGATTGAACGATCAAATTATTAAGCATTAGGTAAAACGATATACCTTTTTGAAAACATTAGTCATTCAAAACAAGTTGCGTGAAATAGAGCGTATCAATCTTTATGGATGCTTAGATAATCAAGCAGAGCCCTAAACTAAGCATGTGTTGAAAATAATTGATCTCAATTGTACTTACCAAGCAAAATGACCGATTAAGGATCATTATCCATGGAACCATGGTTCCATATAACCATTACAAGCCACTTTTACTAAAAAAAAAAAGTAATCGGTTTTAACGAGGGTGGTGAAAATTTGTCACTAGAACGCTCGGTTTGATGACATAACAATCAATTTGACACCACGATGATTGATACGACAACATAATGGTCGATTCTGCATAATTTGATCGCAGAAAAAACCTGATCGCCACATGTCTTCGTATCTAATTTTCAAGTGTTAAGTTCGAAGAACGACATCTCATATTTATTATCCTCTTAAGTCAATACAAACTTCATCTTTCAAAAATAAGACTTTGAAGTACAAAAACCTAAATGTCGATAAGTAATAAAATACACTCAATTTTGTGTTCATAAAATGGCAAAAATAGCCAATTATTGGCTCGTTTAATAGGAATTTACTTTACTATGCGAGAACCTCCTCGACTTTAACAAAAAGCCACAAGAATAGAAAGACCATTCTACCCTCCCATGCTGCCAGACTTTTCTAGAACTAGATCTCTCTCTCACGTCACGCCCTCCTTATAAACAACAACAACAACGAACTCTTTCTCCCGCTCATTACAGTTAGCACAGATTTTCAGACAAAGAAATCACACTACTGTACTTGCAACACTGACAGTACTCATGGCTGCTGCACCTCAACTTCACTGCACATTTCCTCAAACAAAAAACAACCTCAAAACGTCATTTTTTAACCATAAAACGATCAACAAAACACCGTTTGTCACATCTCAAAGAAACAAGAAGCACAAACCCTTTAAAGTAGTGTGTGAAAAGGTTGTCGGGATCGACTTAGGCACGACGAACTCGGCCGTGGCGGCCATGGAAGGTGGCCAGCCAACTATAATAACTAACTCGGAAGGGCAACGAACTACGCCGTCTGTCGTGGCCTACACAAAGACAGGTGATATTATATACTCGCGATCTCATCTAAAAGCTTAAAGCGTTAGATTTACTTATAATCTTGTATGCTATGATTTCTTTTATACTTTTGGCTTCGATTGCATTTTTCATTGCGATACGAATTTTTCTGAGCCCTGATACTATATTGAATTAAAAGCTTATGATTATTAGAAAGATATGACATTCATAGTTTGCTTAAGGTGTAAAATTAGACCTCTCACATTTTATGATAAATGATAGACATGGAAATTGGAATCGGACCTTTGGTACGGAGCGTTTATACCGTGCTGAATTGTCGTCCCACCTAAAATTTAATAAAAGCTTATGATTATTAGAAAGATATGACATTCATAGTTTGCATAAGGTGTAAAATTAGGCCTCTATCATTTTATGATAAATGATAGACATGGAAATTGGAATCGGACCTTTAGTATGGAGCTTTGATACCGTGCTGAATTGTCGTCCCACCTAAAATTTAAACTTGTGATTCAATTACACGGGCCTTTTTACGCGTCCTGAGCTCTAATATAATATTAAATTGTCGTTTCACCTAAAAATTAAGGTTGGAGAACGATTAGACATTTATATATTTGTATGTATTTTCTAACAGGCGACAGGCTTGTGGGCCAGATTGCAAAAAGACAGGCGGTGGTGAATCCCGAAAACACGTTCTTCTCAGTGAAGAGGTTTATTGGGAGGAAGATGAATGAGGTAGATGATGAGTCGAAGCAGGTTTCTTATAGAGTTGTCAAGGATGAAAACGGAAATGTGAAGCTTGACTGTCCGGCTATAGGGAAACAGTTTGCTGCTGAAGAGATTTCGGCTCAGGTACAAATAAATTTACAATTACCGAATACACTCTACTACTCGAATTGATGTGCACATACTGAAACTTATTGTTAAAGCTCAACTTGTTATTGAGCTTATTTGGTGCATTTGAGGTTAGTATTGTTGATGTTAAAATCTTTGTGTTAATTTCAGGTTTTGAGAAAGCTTGTTGATGATGCTTCAAAGTTCTTGGACGACAAGGTTACCAAAGCAGTTATTACAGTACCCGCTTACTTTAATGATTCACAAAGAACTGCAACTAAGGATGCTGGCCGCATTGCTGGACTGGATGTTTTACGTATTATTAACGAACCGACAGCAGCCTCTTTAGCTTACGGATTTGAGAAGAAGAATAATGAGACTATCCTAGTTTTCGACCTTGGAGGTGGTACCTTTGATGTTTCAGGTACAGATCACGAATCTCGTAGTTAACTTATGTCTTTTGCCATTTACTTTGTCGGCTAACATGTTGGGTTATTCATGTATATAGTTCTTGAGGTTGGGGATGGAGTTTTTGAGGTGCTTTCTACCTCGGGGGACACACATCTTGGTGGTGACGATTTCGACAAGGTATGATGTCGTTCAACATGACTGCCTGTAGCTTATTTTTTTTACAAATGATGATGGTTTAGTATTTTTCTCATTGAACAGAGGATCGTTGATTGGCTTGCTGATACCTTCAGAAAAGAAGAAGGTATTGATCTTCTCAAAGACAAGCAGGCTCTTCAGCGTTTAACCGAATCAGCAGAGAAGGCGAAAATAGAATTATCTTCATTAACTCAAACTAATATAAGGTACGTTATGAACGTACAATCTATATTTCTAAAGACTTACGTTTATTTTCTGGGCATGTTCACTGAGGTATATTGTTGTTATGCAGTTTACCGTTTATCACTGCAACTGCTGATGGTCCGAAACATATCGACACGACACTCACAAGGGCTAAATTTGAAGATTTATGCTCAGATTTACTAGACAGGTATATGAAACCGTCAGATGATGGTCGCAAACAACAATGTGCTGTTCAACACATGACTTAGTTTCATTTTTCAGGTTAAAAACTCCGGTCGAAAATGCTTTGAAAGATGCTCAGCTTTCTATCAAGAGCATAGATGCTGTCATACTCGTTGGTGGGTCGACCAGGATTCCAGCTGTTCAAGATCTTGTAAGAAAGATGACTGGGAAAGAGCCTAATGTCACCGTGAATCCAGATGAAGTCGTTGCACTTGGAGCTGCAGTTCAGGTGCGCTTCAGATGCCGTTTTAAATGTTAGGTCTCTAAAGATTGTACAAAGCATATTTGTCTATCTGGTTCGTAGTAATTTATGTCTTTGTCCATGATAGATGATCCTTCGATTTGATCTAGTTTGCCGACTTTAAGGTGACAAATTGATGGTCTATTTGGTCTATTTTTTCAGGCTGGTGTATTGGCTGGTGATGTTAGCGACATTGTACTGCTAGACGTAACACCATTATCCCTCGGGTTAGAAACGTTGGGTGGAGTAATGACAAAGATTATACCACGGAACACGACCTTGCCGACCTCAAAGTCCGAGGTGTTTTCCACCGCGGCGGACGGGCAAACCAGTGTGGAGATCAATGTGTTGCAAGGTGAAAGAGAATTTGTGAGGGACAACAAATCTTTAGGAAGTTTCCGACTGGACGAAATCCCTCCTGCTCCTCGTGGTGTTCCTCAGATCGAAGTGAAATTCGACATAGATGCTAACGGTATTCTCTCTGTCACAGCAGTTGACAAGGGAACTGGGAAGAAACAGGACATCACTATTACTGGTGCCAGCACTTTGCCTAAAGATGAGGTATATTACCCTTTTACTTATATTGGTTATTTCTGATTAGTAACCGATTAGGATATAACCTTCATTCCAATTTTTAAAGTTTTGTGTCCAATGTCATAATTGATGATACGAATTTGATGAAATGAACCATGATCAGGTGGATAAGATGGTGAATGAGGCTGAAAGATTTGCAAAGGAAGACAAGGAGAAGAGAGAGGCCATCGATACGAAGAACCAAGCCGAATCCGTTGTGTATCAAACCGAGAAACAGTTGAAAGAGTTGGGCGACAAGGTCCCCGCTGGCGTAAAAGACAAAGTCGAGAGTCGATTGAAGGAACTTAAAGATTCGATCAATGGTGCATCGGTACAAGCCATTAAAGACGCAATGTCAGCATTGAACCAAGAAGTCATGCAAATGGGACAATCGTTGTACAGCCAGCCAGGGGCCGCAACTGCCGGTGCCACCGAGGGATCGGATTCTTCCGGTGGATCAAGAGATGGAGACGGAGAAGTTATCGACGCGGATTTCAGCGAAAGCAACTGAGCTTGTAGAGTTTTAGTTTAAGGACGTGGATATATTGTTGTACGCGTTTGTGTTGAGTTATGGTTTGTGGCTTTTTTAGCTGTGGGGAGTTGGTTAAGTGTGTACAAATCATGAGCTTATGTAAGATCAATGTGACTGAATGTAATAATTGATGATTAGAACTTTCATTTCAGTGGTATCTGTTGGTTTAAAATCTTTGAGTAACCAGAGACATAATTTGCACGTGTTGACCAACAAAAAACGTCCATCTTTGTGGAAGGGACGAGATAGATCGGATCCTTTTGAAGGAACAATTACAATTGTTAGATTTTACGGGCCTGCGAATTTGATCTAGTAAATGTTTTCTATTCTCTTACTTTTCGGTGATTCCACAAAAATAGGTCCTTTTTATGTTGGGCTTGTTCATGTTTTTAAATATTATGTGGGCTTGAATCCAAATTCATTTATTATGATGGGCCACAATAGGTAATGTCTATAAATTAGGCATGGTTCTCATTCCAAGAGAGATATCTAACCCTAAATTTTGTGAATGTCAATCTGTCTCAATGGAAGGTATAGCGGTGCAAGAACTCTGAATTGACTAGAAGATCAATCGCGAACTTAAAACTATGAATCAAGGTACGTTTTTGCATTAAAAGTTTAATTTCATATGGCTTAATATGTATGCGATCTTGTTTTGGTGATTTTGTATTCATTTTTGTGTTGAGATCGAACAAGTGGTGTGAGAGCCATTAATAAACGTCAATTGAAGTAATTGATTTGATTTTCTATTGAATCAATTTCTTGATGGTATGCAGTTTGGTACTTCGGTTGTTTTAGATCTAGATGAGATTTTATGAGATTCATCATTAGCTTTTGATGATTTAATAAAATTGGTCGATTTTTAGTTTATTCCTTGTTAGAAGGAAAGTTTAATTTTATGAAGGGGATGCTATTTTGCTTTGTGTTAATAGATTTGAAATACTTTGGGTAACAAGATCTTTCTCATTACTAATCGTAAAGTGCTCTGAGTTGGGGTTCTAGTTATGGAGTATGAACAAAATAGAGTTTGGTTACGGATTAAGAAGGAAATCGGGTTCGAATGGAGAGATTTTGGTTTTTTGTTGCAAATGGAAGTATTTTCCTAATTAGGTGTCAATTTCAAAGAATGAGTAAATGTTACGAAGATGAATAAAGGCATCGAGTCTTTCGTTTTGGAGAAAGGGAATGGTAAAACGCCTAAGGTACAATCACCTACAACAACAACAACAACAACAACAACCAAACTTGTAATCCCTATAAATTGGGGTAGGCTATATGAACCATCAATGGATCACGTCGAGTCGTGAACATGAATCTTGTGCCTCTATACCAGTGTTTTGAAACCCGGGCCGGTAACTGACCCGGTGAGGCTACTGGGTAGTGGGTCAACAGGTCGAACCGGTCGAACCACTGGTTGGACCGGTTTGTTGACTAAAGTCAACATTCAATTAAAGTATATTCCAAATTAATATATATATCCTGATGTAATATGTATCTATGTCTTGTTTATTAATTTTGTATATACATTCGTGCATCATATGTATATATATATATATATATATATATATATATAAATATTATGTAATATGTATCTATGTCTTGTTTATTAATTTTATGACTTGCCCCAATTAGTTTACAAGATTTAGAAATGTGAATTGAGGTCCAAAGTCTAAACACATACTTAAGGCCCAAATCATGAATTTTCTATTAAAAAATTCTACTAGGTATATTGACTTTTCTTCAAAATCTATTTTCTTCTCCTTTCTCATCTGCCCGCCGCTGTACTCTTCTTTTTCTTCCTTTTTTTTTCCTTGCTACTCAGAATCTTTCTCATTCATTCTTTTCTCTCCAACAACAACACCAATTCTCCTCCGCCCATGTTCTCTTTTTTATTTTTTTCTTGCTTTTGATCAATCATTATCTTTCTCCAATTTCTCCTCCGCCCCTTTTTTTGGCTTTCTGTTTATGGGTGCCAATTTCTTTTTTCCAATTCAATCTTTATCAAAATGGTAAAAAGAGAGAAAAAATGAAAAAAAAAAATTAAGAAAGAAAGCCGAGTCAGACCACCGACCCGGGTCACCCGGGTCTCTGGGCGAACCGGCCGAAATGGCCGGTTCACTCATCAAACGCAGCAGACCGTTTGGTGGCCTGAACCGTGCCGTTCAGGCCACCGGTTCCCGGTCGAACCGGCCGGTCCGGTCCGAGTTTCAAAACAATGCTCTATACGTTTCGGTTGACGAGCATGTCTTCATTTAAATCTTTTAGCTTTATGTCATCCGTATGACCTCCATCCACGTTTTTTGGGTCTTCCACAAGCTCTAGCCGTTTGTCCCAAGTCGAGACCTTCAACTCGTCATACCGGTGCATCTATTGGTCTGCGTTTAACATGCCCAAAACATCTTAAACGGGTTTCTCACATTTTCTTGTCGATGGCCGCCACACCTAATTTATGTCGAATATCTTCATTGCGCACCTTATCTCTCGTGGTGTTACCGCACATCCACCGTAGCATGTGCATCTCTGTAACGTTCATTTGTTGTGCATGACTTTGCTTAATAGCTCAACACTCGGAGCCATAAAGCAAAGCAGGTCTAATAGCTGTACATAGAACTTTTCTTTAAGATTTAAAGGAAAGTTATGATCGCACAAGATCCCTGTTACACTCTTCCACTTTGGCCATCCAGCTTGGATGCGGTGGTTGACATCTCTGTCTAACTCTCCATCCTTCTGCAGTATGGAGCCTAAATACCCACAATGCGAACTTCTCGGTATCTCTTGGCCATCCAACTGGACCGTGCGATCGTTGTTTCTTCGTTGTTTGCTAAACTTGCATTCGAGATACTCTGTTTTTATTCGACTTAGTCGAAACCCTCGTGCTTCTAATGTTTGTCTCCATTGTTTTAATTTAGCGTTAACTCCCGTTCTCATCTCACCGATGAGGACAATATCGTCTGCAAACAACATACACCATGGAACTCGGTCTTGGATGGTTCTGGTGATTTCATCAATTACAATGGCAAATAAAAATAGGCTCAGAGTTGACCCCTGATATAAGCCAATCGGAAGGCGCCTTTTAAACCGCCACAAGTTCGAACACTTGTCACCACATTCTCATACATATATTTTATGATGTTGATATATTTAATGGGTGCCCCCTTCTTCACCAAGGTCCACCATAAAACCTCTCGAGGTACTTTTTCATATAATTTTTCTAAGTCGATAAAGACCATATGCAAATCTTTACTCTTTTCTCGAAAGCGTTCAATAAGCTGCCGAATCAAATGGATGGCCTCTATGGTCGACCTTCCGGGCATAAATTCAAATTAGTTCTCAGATATGGGAACAATTTGTCTCAATTGGTGTTTAATCACCCTCTCCCATAGCTTCATGGGATGAGACATAAGCTTTATCCCACTATATGAGCATACTGGCAGTCAATTTGCAGAGATAACAATATTCGATGAGACAAAGGCTATGAGATGTGAAAGTAGAGAGGTCAAGCTTCACATCATTCATTCTAAAGGGGGGGGGGGGGGGGTCAAAGCACGAACAAAAGAAGAAATGACTTAAGGAGCCAAAGTGATGGTCCTCGAATTCTAAGTGCTTAGTGGCACATTAAGCTTAAATTTCTCTAAAAATGTTATTAGAGAGATAATATGGGTGAGTATAAACCAACATGTCTCGTGTTAGCAACAATATTTAAGTGTTTAGGAAGCATCCTTGTTCGGGGCATTCACACAACGACTATGGTCATTCAAAAGAAGTTTCCTAGTCTTCAATCGAGTGTCAAAACGGTGGTGTTGGACCCTTAGGGTCTACATCTGGCACAAATTACCGAAGAGGCTTGTGAGCACACCAGCTACATTAAAAGCTTTGTGATTAACTCATAACATTGGCTTCAGGTTCAATCCTTGCTACAAGAGTTTGAAAGCTAAGATATGCGGTTCTTGAGTGTCCCGATAGACATTGAGGCATATTAAGGGGAAGTAGGGGCATTTGGTCTTTCTAAAATGAGTTAGTAGTGAATGAAAAAAGGACTTCAAGTGACATCGAGTACGGAAAATGAAAGTTGAGAAAGAAAAGTGTAAGAGATGGACTAGAATATTTACATACCAAAGATAAAGGCTAATCTAATCTACGAGATATACAAGAATATATCTAACAATATATCTAAAACACCCCCGGTCGAAGGGGGAGGTTCACGTATGCTAAGGCTGGAATGAAAATAATCAAATAAGACCCGAGGAAGTCCCTTGGTAAAAATATCCGCCAATTGATGTCGAGATGGAACATGAATGACCCGAGCTTGGCCGCGAGCCACTTTTCCCCAAACGAAATGGATGTCAAGCTCGATGTGTTTCGTTCATTGATGCTGCACCGGGTTATTCAAGAGATAAATTGCACTCACGTTGTCACAAAGAACCAAAGTAGCCTGAAGAGCGGTATGTGCAACGCGAGTAACAAATTACGTAACCAACAAGATTCTGACACAACATTGGCGACCCCGTGATACTCTCCCTCGGCACTAGACCGTGACAACGTGGGTTGTCGTTTAGAAGACCAAGAATTTAAATTTTTGCCGAGAAACATGCAATATCCAGATGTTAAGCGACGAGTATCCAAACATCCCGCCCGGTCGGTATTGGTGTAAGAGACGAGACGGTCTATCGTGGACCGCGAGAGGTGAAGACCAAACGTGACGGTACCCTGAATGTACCAAATAATTCATTTCAGCGCAACCATATGATCAAGCTTTGGATCGTGAATGTGTAGGAAAATTTACTGAACTGCATAGGAAATGTCGGGCTAAGTAAATGTGAGATACTACAATGCTCCAGCCAAACTACGATTGAGAGTAGCGTTAGGAAAATGAGAACCCGAAGAAGCACTAAGCTTCGGTTTTGTATCGACTGAAATAGCAAAAGATTTGCAAGATGACATTCCAGTGTTTTCGATTATCTCAACGACATTCTTCCTTTGGCTAAGGAAAAGACCATCCTTAAGTGACCGTAGTACCCAAAAAATAACTCATGGGACTGAGATCTTTCATAGCAAATTCCGAGGCAAACTGAGCAATAGTGGAGCAACGCAAGTTATCCGGGAGGCCGTGATGATAATATCATCCACGTAGAGAAAAAGATAAGCCATGCCCGTTTCCTTATAAAGAATTATTGGAATGACTGTGAGAGCAACCAAGAGTAGAAGCATAATCCGCAATGTGTTGGTACCAAGCCCTTGGCGCTTGTTTTAAACCATAAAGGGAACGCTTTAGTAAGCAAATATGATCTGGATAATCACAGTCCTTAAATCCCAAAAGTCGATGCATGTACACGGTTTCATTGAGCTTGCCTGGTAAAAATACATTATGAACATCGAGTTGGTGAATAGACCAAGGCTTGGAGAGGGGAACGCTAAGAACTGTCCGGATCGTCGCAGGCTTGACCATTGGACTAAAAGTATCATGACAATCAATCCCAACATGTTGCGACATGCCATCACCAACAAGGCAAGCCTTGTACGCTCAAAAGAACCATCAGAGTTAAACTTATGACGAAAAATTCACATGCATCGAATAATAACCAGTTGTAGAAACTGTACGATCCTCAATATGGGGGCAAAGCTAAGAGGTTGTATGAGACATCGAGATCTGGACTTCAAGAGAACCTGAGATGGACGACAAGCATGGATTCGTGTGTAGTGGAGTGTGTTTTAAAGACTCACACGATCCTCAATATGGGGGCAAAGCTAAGAGGTTGTATGAGACATCGAGATTTGGACTTCAAGAGAACCTGAGATGGACGACAAGCATGGATTCGTGTGTAGTGGAGTGTGTTTTAAAGACTCACACGATCCTCAATATGGGGGCAAAGCTAAGAGGTTGTATGAGACATCGAGATTGGGACTTCAAGAGAACCTGAGATGGACGACAAGCATGGATTCGTGTGTAGTGGAGTGTGTTTTAAAGACTCACGCTAGTAAAACGCAAGGTACTTGAGCTCTGAAGTAAGCGAGCGCACGTACTAAAGTACATGCGCAAGGATGTGTTCTGATGTTCAAGTAAGCGAGAGTTGTGGACAATTATACTTGAAGTGTCAATTAAGACTTAGCATTTTTAAAAAACATTTGTGACCCAAGCCTGAAATATATAAGGGATAGGCTTTTGGGTCAATCCGAAGACTGGACATTCTTACGTCGGACGTAGAATAAAGGTCCACATAATTAAACCCACCTAATTAGTATTATAGGTAGGTCAGGTTGGCTCCAATCCAATCTTGTTTTCTTTACTTAAGGTTGATCGAGTTGAGAAGGATAGTTCCAAATGTGGAATGGACTAGAGAAGTTTATACATCTACCCTAATGTTGGTATAAAACATAACTTAATGAATGAAAAATCTTACATGTTATCATGTTATGACACAAATGCCTAGGACATGTTTCCAAACAAAGATTCTTGTCGGAAGAAATGCTCGATTCCCTTGAGAACCCAAGCATCTTTAAGAGCCCCTAGGAATTTCACGTGATCACTCTTCAAAATTTTGAAGTTTTTACATCTAACCTTCATGTACTATTTGTTAATCCTCAATTTCAATAATTACTAACAAAATTAGAACGGGTGATTGGTTGTTTGTTAACGTCTAACACTATAACATAGCTAACCTATTGCATCTTCTACGAGTAAGTCATATTTTTTTATGCAGAAACATAATATAGTAAATGATAAATCACACCCCAAAGGTCAAACAACCATACAATCACACAAACCTCATATTATATTCTCTAATTATTATAACCTTTTATATTATAAAATGGCTAAAGTTTCCAATATTTCGTAAACTGTAATATACTACAAAATCAAAACTTTAGATCCATGCTTTGGAGTCCACCCCATTTCACACTACATAGGTAATATACTTCATCTCTTATTAGTAAATTATAATCTCTTAGACAAAAAAATACAATATAGTAAGACATAAATCATACTTCAAACAACCATATAATCATACCAACAATAGTCATGTTACAATCACTAATTATTACAATTTATAATCTAAAAAAGCTCTTGCAAGCTTTAAGAAACTTAATTCCTCTCCTCTTAGAAGCACTAGTGTGCATCTTCTTCCAATCAGCTGAGTCTTCAGACAAGTGGTGGATTCTTTGGTACCCTTCAGACACAGAAGCTGATCTCTTCATGCACATTGCACCAGCAAAACATGACAATTGTTTTGGCTCACATATTATAACCTTGTGATCATCACAATTATTAGTAGTTACAACTCCCAAAATCTCACCACCATTGTTGTTGTCATCACTCTCATCATCATTTTCTTGCTCTGGAATTGAATCACACACTAAATTTTCCTCTTTTTTGAGGTAAATTTGGTGTGCGAATATTGAAAGATCAGCAAAATCTAAAGAGTGGGATTTTACCTTTTTGTACTTGGATTGAGACTTTTCAAGATTTGGTAAGAGAAGGGAAGAGTTTGAATCTATGAAGAGAGCTTTTGTTGTGCCTAGATTTGGAGGAAAAAACATGGTGACTATTGTTAGAAAGAGATTTTTGTAAGGAGATTTGCTTCATTAATGTTATTTATACTTAGGACCACAGATCTGTGTCTGAATAAGTTATGGGATAGTAACAGATACACGCCCTCATGTTTAGTGTAATTGCACAAATCTCTCTTGAGTCTTAGAAAAATCCCAATAGATTTTGAGTGAGAAATTTGTAACTTCTATTAATTATTTTCTATGAAAACTTGGAAATGGCTTCTAAGTTTCCTTTTAATATAAACTTTAACAAAAAAGAAACTTGAAGATACAATAACTACATTACATAATAAAGTAAAACAACAACAACAATTAAGTCTATAATCTCAATTCATGATCGCGTTAAGTTGAACACATGAATTCATCGTCTCCATTTGTTTCAATGAGTAGGACGTCTCTGTTAGGCATTTAAGCTTCATCTTGTTCTGTATACCTTCATCTACACTCTTTGAGTCCATCTCGTATTCCTTCTATATGTGTGAAGCAGATGGTTTCAACTCGTCGTATTACCACGTCTATATGTATTTTTGTTTTTACATGACCAAATCATAGTACAACAAAATCATTTATTTTATCTAGAAATTCTTATTAAATACTACATCTAATGAAACTTAGTAATACCAAGTGCACCTCATAGAACATTAACAAAAAAGGTACTATAAAATCAGCAAATTAGATCCATATGTCAATCATAACAAGTATTGAGAAAGGTTATTGTAGATTTAGGCAATTTCTATAAGGATAAAACACGTTAAGCCCCTTATTATATATTGTGTTTCTTACTTTGCCTCATAAAGTTATAAAAGTAACAATGTGTCCTCTAAGATATGTTGAATTCCTCCTTGAACCGTTGATTGTGGACACATTTTTGTATTTTTGTTCGTGATATTTAGTTTAGAGAGGTATTTAGTATATAATAGAGAACACATTGCTGCTTTTGAAGCCTTAGATGGCAAATAAGAAACACAATATACCTTAGATTTACCATTTTGTAATTACACCAAACTTCATTGTGCAACTGTAATTATCCTTTAAATTATCAGTAACAGACAAATAGTTAGTGCTGTCGTGTTATCAAGCAAAGCTAACATGACAAGTCATGTGCACGTATGGAAGTCAAAAGTAGTATCAGTAGAGCAGCTGGATTTACCTTCAGATTTTTGGAACATTATGGAAGAAATTAACGTTAGTGATTGTCATGGTATCTTTCTATTATTACAGCACTGGTAAATAAATTTTATGGTAAGTGAGGTTTTTTTTTAGTGAATAATTGGAGATAACGTGGGTAGATTCGGACCTTTAATTTCTTGCGGGACCCAACTTTAAAAGATTACAACTCTATGGAAAGAAACACAAGAATACACGATAATAATAAAAATAATAAATATGATATAAGGATATTGAAGCAGTAGAGAAAGACAGCGCGAGGGCCGTCGATCCGTCCAGTTTATGAAAAATTAAGGAATAAGGTTAGTCTAACGATGTACTTATATGAGCTTAATTAGTAATTCTTTTAAATACGATAAAGAAATCTCTGTTATGGTCCTTTTCTTTTTTTGAAATAAAATGCAGAAAAATGTTTCTTGTGGTATAACAGAACAAGAACAGGAAACCCAAAGAGGGTGAAGTCAGTAAGATATATTGGTCTTAGAGCATGATCGGATATAGAATCTGTGATTTTACTAGTGACATGTTTTACTGGCTGAACTAGATCACTGATTCGACCATCAAACGAAGTCCTTATTATGATCCATGCTACATATCTTTTATACATTCATACCATAGTCCAGATTATTATTTAGTACTAATATTGGTCATGTTTGCGATTTTTAATTTTTTTTTCTAAAAGTAAGAAGAAATTGAAAGATCATGACGTTTTTAAACACGTCTTATACAAGACGTGTCTTGTTAGTACTGTGACTATATGAGTTAGTAAACATGCACTCCTTAAAACAAGGAGTTTAACGTTAATAAAGTCGATCGGCTTCATATGACGTGCCGTGGTGCATTTGACTACTTATTTGGAAGTTTGTTAGGTCATTAGTCGATTCTCCTTGTCCTAATACGATCTCTCTGTAAACATACAATGTCATACTTTTTGTTTCAGAAAATCAGATCAGGTAAATATTACATGAGAACTTGATCACAAATTAATATGCTCTAATTCTATGATTTTTGATTTTTTCTTTATATTATTATTTGTCTTAAAGAGAGTATATTCTTACGTTACATTGAGTGTTCCTATTTTGTTATTAAAGAATCATTTTATGGTGAAACGACATTAATTTAAGTCAGTTAAGCTGAAGCTGCGCATGGGGCGTACCACGTGCAATCTGAAACTGTCTGTTACTCTGTTCATGTTTAATTTACTCTACTTATTCTCTAAATAGTAAATACGATTCACTTTCAAGTTGGTGATTTTTTCAGAACTGAAAATTTAGAAGTGTTCGTAAACGCATAAGTTCCTACTGTTTGCTTAATCATCACTTCTCTTATAATTATTACTTACATGAGATCGGTGCTTCATCACAATTCACAATGTGTACATGAAGCAATTATTTAGGTCTTGTTTTCTGTGCCCCACACACAACACTTGGTAAAGTCTACGTACAAGTCTTTCCACAATTCTTTAGGTCCCACAAACCCATATTTATAGTAATATAATATTGAAAAATAATACTAAAAAAAGCTTTAAGGCATATCAACAGATGATCCAACTATATAAATACAAATGCTTACTTACTATTTGCTGCAGATAAAAAAAGAGTTTTTCCAACACTGTTGTGCGGATAGCTAAGTCCATACATATGTTTTTGCATTATTTTATCTACACTAGTGAATGAAATGACAGATTAGGCCAACTGAAAAACCAAAGTTTCCTCTACAAGTTTATGATTCGACCCTCAAAATATAAAGTTTACCTTTCCTTTTGCAGATTGTGAAGAGCAGATATCTCCATGTACCGTAATAATCGCCGTATGAGGAGACGAATCCAACAGAGACAAGAAGAAATGGATCGGGACGAGGAACAAGCTTTTTTCTGGCACGACATCAAGTTTAAAAGGCAAGATCAACTGAAAAAGTATCTCGACGAAAAGTTAGCGCGGCAACGAGCAACTTCACAACAAAAGCCACAAGATCAAATTAAGTCAGGAACCGAGGATCAAAGTAAGTTAGCACTACTACCATATGATTTGCTTTTCCAGATTTTCATACTACTTCCTGTTGAATCCCTCAGCAAGCTGCAGTTTGTGTGCAAGAAATGGTTTGATTTGATCAACAGCTCGAGTTTCATCGAATCGCAAACTCAGCAATCAGAGACGGTTTTATACTCTCAAGAGCTTTTCCTTAAGGAAACCCCCCGTCCGTCCTGGCTTGTTATGTCGGAGAAGGCTAAGCCCCACTTCCATTACGTGGATTTCATTCGTGGGAACGACAACTTCCTTGAGTCAAGCGTGATAAACATGATTTATATCCGGGCAAGCTACGATGGTTTAATTGTCGGAACGACAAATGAAAAGAAAAGTTTTATACTAATGAACCCCTTGACGAGGAAACACACCGAGCTTCCGTCAGGTACAATCGGATTTCACGAGAGTTATGGCTTAGTGTTTTGTAGTGAGGAAAAAACTTACAAGGTGGTACACTTGTTTCGTGAACCGTCGGGATACACTGGTTGTGAGATTTTGAGTGTTAATACGAAAAAATGGACGGTGATGGAAGGTCCTGATTCTGATTTGCTACCGGAGGTTAGGCTTATGCCGGTTTCTGCTTGGGGGTCGTTGAATTGGATGACTCGGGGACATGGTCGTGATTCGTTTCTCTCGTTGAGTGTGCGGGACAAAAAGTTTGCCTCAAAGAAACTGCCTATCATATGCACTTCGAACGATAGACTAGTCGAGATAACTGGAGTTCTTGGATTTGTAACTCATGCAACACTAAATCTGATGCAAGTTTGGATTTTAACCAAAAGTGGTGGAGCAAATGAAAAATGGATTAAGCGTTATAGTATTTATCTGAGTTTTGATGTCAGGCTTATCGTTCCGATTTGTAGCTCAAGAAACGGAAAGGAAATGGTGTTTGAATATCCGGGGAATAACTTGTATGTTTACAACTTTGAAACAGGTAAGATGAAGAAGGTATATTCCAGAGATGATGAACGCATACATTCACGAGAAGGGGCAGAAAAGATATTTGTTCCTCATCGGAACACCCTTATATCATGGGATCATCGTGAGTCGTGAGAAAGATCTTTAAGCTGAAAAAATCATAGTGGCAAGTAATCTGGTTTTGGAGCTTCTGAGCTTGTTTTGTTCTTTGCTGTTTTAAACTGTTGGTGTGAGTGATTAGGGAGATTATGATTAGTGTTTTGTTGTTCTTTATTATCTGCACCTTCTATGGCAACCTAGGGATTCTGGTATTGTAATTTCAATGTCTCTCCTGTTGATCTAAATGCATAACAAATTGTGAAGTTCTTCACTTCATCTCATCACACTCTATGTGAAAGCTCAAGCTTATCCTTCTAAGATCAGATTTTTAGTAAAAAACTAGAAACATTTGAACTCTAATCATTACACGTCTCTAAATAACGCTTCAGCATTTACAAAATCAGGTCTAACTGTACTATCAAAATTCACAGAGCAACTTTACATTTGCACAAACATCAAAGACTCGAAAAATATAACAAATCATGAGATTTTGCAATCTAAAAAGAATCCATCAGTTTTGATTACCCTCAAATACTCTTTGTTTTCTTAAGAAACAATCAACTTTAATACACCTTCCATTGTAGAATACCTTCTGAAATTTTGAAATCTGTACTCAGCTGACATGTAAATAACTACATTACTGTTCATTTTAGAAGGGAAGCCAGAGATTTTGACAACTCCTGGCAATTGGTTTCTCTTCAATCCTTAGTTTTTTCTGATGGAAAGTTATGGTAAACGGTTGACTAACAGACATTTAGTATATCATATCGACCTCTCTGTTAGCATATCTTTATTGTATATTAATTATGTTAAGGGTAGTTTAGTCTTTTGTTGTCTTGTATATATAGTTTCCTAATTGTAAACCCTAGACTACACATTCATACATTGTTTTGTAAGATCTCACTCTTGTCTTGTAAGATCATGGTTATCTTGATGAATGTCATCATGGCATCAGAGCCAAATCTCTGACCCAACCGGTAGGCAAACACGACACCACGCCGATCGAACTCGGCGGTGAGTTCGCCGAAATTTTTTTGGGTTTTTCGTCTTCGTATTGCTACTGGTTTCTGGTAATCCGCTGCACTCTCTGAACTTGTTGGTGTGTTAATTTCGATTTCGATTTGGTGCAATTTTTGTTCGATTTGTTGCCCCAATTCTGTTTCTGGGTTAGTCTTGCTTTGTGTATTGCTGCAATTTTCGATTTCTGTTATCATGACGGGAGGGGATGATTCGTTGCAGTCGATTAGTGTTCGTTTTGATGGGAAGAACTATGGGTATTGGAGTTATGTTATGAAAAACTTTCTAAAAGGGAAGAAGATGTGGAATTATATTTCTGGTGTTTTGGTTGCTCCTAAGTCACATGATGCTAATTTTGTTGAGTTATTGGATGTGTGGGATACCAATAATTCTAAAATTATTACTTGGATTAACAATTCTGTTGAGCATAAGATTGGTACTCAGTTAGCTAAGTTTGATACTGCGAAAGAAGTTTGGGACCATTTGGAGAGGTTGTATGTGAGGTCCAACTTTGCTGTTCAATATCAACTTGAAGGGGAAATTCGTGCTCTTACACAGGGCGATCGAAGTGTTCAAGAGTTTTATTCTGAGATGACAAACTTTTGGGATCAGTTGGCTATGACAGAATGCGCTGAACTGAGAGCATTCGGTCCGTATATTGAAAGGCGAGAACAACAACGTTTGGTTCAACTGTTGTACAATCTCCGCTCTGAGTATGAAGGCATCCGTGGGTCAATTCTGCACCGTACTCCTTTGCCTTCAGTTGATTCAGTTGTGCATGAATTGTTAGCTGAAGAAACCCGCCTCAAGACTCAAATTGAGAAGTCCACTCCTGTTGGTTCTGTTTTGATTACTCAACCTAGTCATATCAAATCTAAACAAAAGAGTTATGATAAGGATGAGTGTCGTTATTGCCATGAAAAGGGTCATTGGAAGAATCAATGTCCT
The DNA here is from genome assembly GCA_948329865.1 of Linaria vulgaris. Lineage (NCBI taxonomy): Eukaryota > Viridiplantae > Streptophyta > Magnoliopsida > Lamiales > Plantaginaceae > Linaria > Linaria vulgaris. Next base: position 2,598,981 of record OX415249.1, on the reverse strand, counting down.
TTACTGAACCAGAAAGGTAAACCACAACAGGAATATGGAAAGAGGCCAAGTGACAAACCTTCATATTCACAGAATCTTCGTTTTGGAGGACAACCTAATACAGCTGCTGTCATGCCTACATTGGATCCAGCCTCTGTCGATTCATCTTTGTCAGAAAAAGCAACTTTGGTTAATCTATTGCAGAACCTTCTTGAGGCAAACAAAAACCAGTCTCCACCATATGCTATGTCTGCTCCATCCACATCAGGTAGAAACTCGTCCTTATGGGTGTTGGATTCTGGAGCATCTCATCACATGTCTCCTGATCGCAACTCATTTGTATCTATGTCTCATGTGTTACCACCTACATCTGTTATGACTGCTGATAGCACTCCTATGCCAGTCGTAGGTGTTGGTACAATTCAAACAGAAAATCTCTCACTACCTGATGTTTATTGTATTCCAAAATTGGCTATGAATCTTATTTCTGTTGGTCAATTGTGTGATCGTGGTCTTGATGTTCACTTTTCCTCTACTTCTTGTCATGTGCAGGATCCGAAATCAAAGAGAATACTTGGGACTGGAAGTAGAGAGGGGGGACTTTATGTTTTGGATGGCATGAAGGTTGATGGTCAGTTTGCAGCTACGAGTATTGATCTATCTACATTTCATTTAAATTCTTCTTCTTCGAAGTTTTACGTATGGCACTCTAGACTAGGTCATGTATCTGGATCTTGTCTGAGGTTTTTATGTAATAGTGGTGTTTTGGGAGACTTGCAGTCTCATGATATTTCTGATTGTAGTGGATGTAAACTTGGGAAGTTTTCTGCAAAACCTTTTAATCACAGTACATCCACTTCTTCTGCACCATTTGATTTGATTCATTCTGATGTTTGGGGACCTGCCCCTATTCCTACAAAGGGGGGGTCACGATATTATGTTTCTTTCATTGATGACTATACTCGTTATTGTTGGGTTTACTTGATGAAAAATCGTTCTGAATTCATTGATGTTTATGCTCACTTTGCTGCATATGTGAGAACTCAACACTCTAAAGTCATAAAATGTTTTAGATCTGATTTGGGTGGGGAATATACGAGTAATGCACTCTCTGACATTCTTCTTAGTGATGGTACTGTGCACCAATCCTCTTGTACAGACACACCTCAGCAAAATGGTGTGGCTGAAAGAAAACATAGGCATATTGTTGAAACGGCACGTTCTATGCTTTTGTCTGCTAGTGTACCTAGTGAGTATTGGGGAGAAGCAGTTCTCACTGCTGTTTATATCATAAATAGAGTTCCAACTCCCAAGAATGCAGGTATCTCTCCATATGCTAAGTTATTTGGTCAAACTCCTGATTATTCTCATTTGCGGGTTTTTGGGTCCACATGTTTTGTTCTTCGTCCACATGTTGAGCGAACTAAGTTGTCTTCGCGTGTTGCAATATGTGTCTTTTTGGGATATGGAAATGGTCAGAAGGGTTATCGGTGTTATGATCCAGTTGGTAGAAAATGTTATGTTTCTCCTCATGTTCACTTTATTGAGCATATTCCATATTTTTCCATTCCGAGAAGCTCACATAATGTGACACGGTCGAATATTATTCACATTGACCCATTTACTCTTGATGTTTCTGATATTGGAACTAATGATCCAACTGATGAGAATATTGGTATTGGTGATGTTGTTGGGGATGACAATATTGGTGTTGGTTATGGAGATAACTTGGGTGCTGCTGAAGAGTTACCCCCTCATGTCCCTTCTCTTACGATTTCGGATCCAGCTCAGGAGCGGTATCCCAGGCGTACTCGTAAGTCTACTCAACTACCTGATTTCATTTACTCTTGTTATTCTCAGCCTTTTGTTTCCTTTTTGGCATCTGTTTGGCCTCTTTGTGAGCCTACCTCTTATTCTGAGGCGGCACAAGATATTGTTTGGCAAGAGGCTATGGCTGAGGAACTATCAGCTTTGAACAAAAATCATACTTGGGACTTTGTTCCTCTTCCAGCAGGGAAAAAGTCAATTGGTTCTCGATGGGTCTATAAAATTAAAACCAAAGCTGATGGTTCAGTTGAGCGATATAAGGCTCGTCTAGTGGCAAAAGGATTTGCTCAACAATATGGCATGGATTATGAGGACACATTTGCTCCTGTTGCTAAGATGACATCTGTCAGAGTTCTTATTGCAGTTGCATCAGTACGACAATGGTATATTTCACAGATGGATGTGAAAAATGCATTCTTGAATGGTGATTTACATGAGGAAGTGTACATGACACCTCCTCCGGGTGTTCCTCACGACAAAGGGCAAGTGTGTAGACTTAAGAAAGCATTATATGGGCTTAAGCAAGCTCCAAGAGCTTGGTTTGAGAAGTTTTCCACTGCTGTTTGTTCTCTTGGCTTCTCCTCTAGTCCTAATGATTCAGCCTTATTTGTTAAATGCAGTTCTGCTGGTCGCATAATGCTTTTACTGTATGTTGATGATATGATTATTACAGGTGACGATGTTGAGGGTATTAAGGTTTTGAAACACACCTTATCCTTTTCGTTTGATATGAAGGATTTGGGTCCTCTTCGTTACTTTTTAGGTATTGAAGTCGCCTCATCTCCAAAGGGCTATCTTTTGTCTCAGTCGAAGTATACTTCAGATATTTTAGAGCGAGCTCGTCTTACAGACACTCGTGTTGCTGCTACTCCTTTAGAGGTAAATGTTCGTTATACTCCTACTGGCGGTACACTTCTTCCGGATCCCACTTTGTACAGGTCTATTGTTGGTAGTTTGGTATACTTGACTATTACCCGATCGGATATTGCTTATGCGGTCCATGTTGTTAGCCAGTTTGTTGCTGCACCTACCTCTGATCATTGGGCTGCTGTTACTCGCATTCTTCGTTATCTTCGTGGTACTATTTATCAGAGTCTATTGTTTCCTTCGAGTTCTTCATTAGAACTTCGAGCATATACAGATGCTGACTGGGCTAGTGATCCATCCGATCGAAAATCTACCACTGGATACTGTATTTTTCTAGGTGATTCTCTCATCTCTTGGAAAAGCAAGAAACAAGATGTTGTTTCTCGTTCTTCTACCGAGGCAGAGTATCGTGCTATGGCTTCCACCACAACTGAACTTGTTTGGTTACGACGGTTGTTATGTGATATGGGGGTGTTGTTGTCATCCCCCACACCCATGTATTGTGATAATAAAAGTGCTGTTCAGATTGCTCATAACTCTGTTTTTCATGAGCGTACCAAACATATTGAGATCGATTGTCATGTGACTCGACATCATTTTCAGCATGGTGTTATCTCTCTACCGTTCATCTCGTCTTCGATGCAGTTGGCTGACTTCTTTACGAAGGCACATACGATTCAGCGACACAACTTCTTTGTTGGCAAACTCTCGTTACTTATTGCAGTACCTTCTCGAGTTTGAGGGGGGGTGTTAGCATATCTTTATTGTATATTAATTATGTTAAGGGTAGTTTAGTCTTTTGTTGTCTTGTATATATAGTTTCCTAATTGTAAACCCTAGACTACACATTCATACATTGTTTTGTAAGATCTCACTCTTGTCTTGTAAGATCATGGTTATCTTGATGAATGTCATCACTCTCATTTAGACGGGAAACTATGCGGACAAATCTTGTAACGAAAACAACAAACATCACGACTCCTAGTAGAATGAAGTCAGGCAATTGGTTTACTACTACCACTAACTCAAAGACCAACTTCTACCATCTTTTGGCATGGACGGTATAGCTTCAGAGCACGTACATTTCTCTACGACTTTCCACCAGAAAACTTTAAACTGATAACACCTGAAAGTGATTCTAGCTTCTACATTCAACTCATCATTTGAACCTAGGGCATGCTAATTCGCCCACTGATACACAAGTATGCTCGATTAGGACTTTACGCAGAACTACCGCACATTTTCTTTTTCTCTAAACTTCATTGGCACTACATATTTTGAATAGCCCCAGCTGAATTTCATTCACAATTTCCACAAAAACAGAATACGAAAAGTAATCATATCCATTACCATTAAACATGTTCGTAATTCAAGCAACACTAATGCAAACGCCAATTCGTAAGCCGCATATTCATATTCATATTCATTTCATAAAGATCAACTATACTAATACTTCACATTCATAAATTGCACAACTCAATCATTTTCGACAAAACCGATCACTATCCAAACACACACTTACAATTCACAATCAACGATCGCGTTATCACGAGTGCTGCTGCGAACACGACGTCGTTTCGAGTGTTGTGGTGGGAGTAGTGGAAGAAGAGGAGGGGATAATCAATTGCTTGTTGGAGGTAATATTAGGACATTTTTTTTTTGATTTGGGAATTTGGCGGAATATGGCGCTATATTGATAATAGTTATAATTTTTCAATGTGGCACAAACATTTTGATATTGGAAAAAAAATATGAAAATACCATGCTAAAAGTAATAGATTAACAAGCCCCGAAGAAATCTGTTGCCAAAGAAAAAGAAAGACTTGGAGAAAGCCTATAAGTCAAGAGGCCTCGTAGAGGAATAAAGCCCTTATAAGACGGGGCAAAGACCTCGTAATCTTCACAATCGCCATCCCTTGATAAGAAAAGGCCTCTACGAAGTAGTCTCAAAAGAGAAAATATTCTTGACGATCCAAGATTAACCAAAATGCTTAATTAGGAATGTAGAGGGGACTCGTATACCCTTCCCGTAGTCTTAAAGAGAAAATATTATCTTTATGGGAAAAAAAAAGGCTTCATTCGTAGGATTTTTGTCCTCGCGTAGGGTTTTTATATGCATATATTTATATATAATATACATGCGAAAGTATCAGAGAGTACAAAGACGTTTTCTCTAGACATTGTATTGTTGATCTTAGCTTGTTTCTTACATATGAGCTTTCTCTCTCTCTCTCTCTCTCTCTATTTATAAGCTTAGGTCACCATTAAATGGGTCATCTACCATACAATTAATAGGAGTATGACTTGTCCTAAATGCCATATAATAGGATAGATAGATCTATCAACTTTCTTTTAATATGGTGCGGTTCAGGCTTTTAATGTCTCCCACTTGCTCCACAATGCAGTATGGACATTTAGTAAAATGGTCTATTTATGTCGTCAGATCTGTCCCAGACACCTTCATCGCAGGAATTAGCTGATACGGGGAGGCCTCGTATTTACATCTGTTCTTGAGTTATTAGATGGATATGGGAAAGTTCATGAAGGCTCATTCCCATTTTCTCTTACGAGGTCCTTTCTCTAGGTCGTCGTGCCTTTGGGGTTCCTCGTTTGTTACTTTTTGGGGTTGGGGCCCCATATTGGTCCATGGTATTTTCATGCGTTATTAGATGTCCCCCAAGTCTTTGGGATCTTCATCTACGAGGTCGAAGACTTGTCTTCGTTATTGTTCTCTTTTTTGGGGTTGGGTTCGTCATAAATTCTTTGTTTTTAACCCTAGTCCATGTTTTTCCCCGATAGCGTATCTTGTAAAAGAAAAATGCCGGGTTAAAAATATTTTTGGCAAATGGTAAACCTGTGAGTACCTCCTCTTTTGGCATATATTTGTTTGCACAAACTGTCTTTACGGCTCCTTTCATCATCCTCCTCTCTTTCGCTGTTTCCTTCTTGCTTCTAACCTCTTTGTTTTTAGAAGAAACCTACTATATGTAATTGCAGATCGGGAACCAGCTTAGACCACATCTACAACACGCAGTGCTTGGCCTAGAGATAACATTCTCTTAACTATGTATCTTCCTCATCCATACTTTAGAACTGTATCCCGTTGTCACTAATAAGCAACCTAAGCACCACTAAACAGGGTAATATGTTTTTGTATAAGAAGCATATGATCGTCGTGATGGTGGTTTTAGGTACAGGCTCTACCTTCACCCACTAGGTGAAGTGATCCACACGACTACGGGGAGGTATTGCTTTGATTATTATCCTTTGCTAGTGGTCCAACTAGGTCTATTCCCCATTTGTCAAAGGGGCATGGGATAACATTGGATTCTTGTGATGACCGCGCCCCACTAGCCATGCTTCGATCCGATTTGGTTCAGTAGTGAATAGTCACTTTACCCAACTCAGACTAAAGCGCAACTCATAGGAAGGGGTCTCACTTGTTTAGGATAAAAACCATACACGTTTTATAAAAATATATTTTGATATATACAGCGAAAGTCTTGGTATTACAAACAATGTGACAATTTTAATGGTGATGCACTAGTGACAACACATGTATATTCCAAAATGCACACTTGAACAATTATTCACTTGATCCATGCTGCTATGTTGATTTTATCCCGAGGAATGGACAAAAGAAATGAGGAATAAGCCTTTAATGACTTAGTGAGATTCATATAAAGGAACTGGTAATGCAAGAATTAACTGTGATTTAATGGATACATTTTGAGGAGTGATCTTACCGGTAGAAAGAGTTAAACTAGATAATTTTGATGTGGCAATGGTACTGGAGTTTCATAGAATAGTTAATGAACTTGTGCTTAACAATAAATAAATCCAACCTTATGACTTATAATATTCTACCTTATACCTCCCGACGAGGAGCGACCTTGCAAACGAATCAAGATACATGCTCGAGTACATGTCGATCCAGCACGCGGGTTACAACCAACTCTTGATTGGAAGCGGTGCCTAGATAGATGGGTATCAAGCGAAATTACTTAAACCGACAATCCATACTGCCCGGCAGTAACTCAACTCAATTCATTGGCCCAACTTCCTAAAGGCGTCCCAATGGGTGTAACAGATAAACAAATAATCTAGTAAATCGAATAATATCTGTTGCTCCTTGAGCTACATGCCCTGAACACAGTTCGTTGCTCTTTGCATAGTTCAAGGACCAGCATATGAGATTAAAATATCGGGGAAGTACCATGATTATGAATCAATATGATAAATAATAAATGATTGGATATGATTTAACGATGAATAAGAAAATCATGTTATGAGATGAGATGCAAAAACAGGAATTTGATGAAATGTAGGTTGTTCGAGGTTTGTCCACGGAGTGGTGTCTTTTCTGTCCAAGTTCCTCAGGGCCGGATGCCAAACAGGGCTAGAACAAATCATAAATAGAACCTCACCTGTGACAGTAACTTCGTGTTCGAGGAATTCTGCGTCGTCTCCTAAATAAATTTAAATGTGTTAATAAGTCTAAACCAAATAATTAATTTTTATAACTTGTTGTGATTTCACACATGTCCTTTTTATCTTTAATATTTGATTACAACCCAATCAAGAAATAGAAATACGAAAAATAATTACATATGAACTCGGTGCCCGCGATTTCACTGTAAAGTTATTAATTTCTTAATAACATCGGATGAACCATTTGGGAGTAATTATTTTATTTTAAGGTTGCCTATTAGCTATAACATAAATAAACTTTTATATTTTAACATGAGACTCGTACCTAATAATATATAGAACTTTCCTAGGATCACTACCTATTAACAATACCACATTGTTACATTTAAAAGGAATCACAAATATATAATTTCGTAGGATTAATTTAGGATGAAACTTAATTATCAACTTGAAAACAAGGTTATAACCTAGATCATAACACAATTTCAACACCTTGAGAGGATTTGGAGAAATTAAGTATATTTCCTACAATATGTAATTAAAAGAAAATCATAATTAATACCCATACTTGATTAAGAATTATAACAAACGTGTTTTAAACTATTTTCATGACTTACTAAAGTGCTACACATGGTCAATTTAAGATTGGTATCATTATGCCTAAGTTAATTTGAAGAATCAAAAGAGATATGCTATTTAGGGCTAAAAATTGTAGCAAGCTTGAAATTACCTTAAATCAACCCTTTTAATCAATTGTGATTTGAGGTCTTTTGTTCTAAACACACATATGAAGGTGTGTATAAAACAATTTTCCAAAATATTAAGATTTGATATGTTTTCTCTATTTTTCAAGTTTAAGGCAAAACTGGAAATTTCTGGCAGTACGAGTTTTGGGGTCTTTTTGGATTGAAGATGAAAATAGAAAATTATGAAACAATATTTTTCCTCACCAAAACACAAAAATAAAGAAGTCTTATTACACGAATATTTGGCTAATTCGGTTTAGTTTGGGCTATAGAAATTGTTGAACAAGGGTGATTATTTATAGGCGAAAAATGATAGTTTAATCATTAATTTTTATGTTCCACCATGATTTTTTTATAATAAATCACAAAAATCTGATTTCAATCATGCTCTTAAGGATGTCATGGCTTACCTCATCAATTAGTTAATTGCATATCAAGTCCCTCAGTTATTAATTAAAAGTCAAATGGGTATAATTAGATTTCTTTCTTATATACTTCTGTAATTTTTCTAGGTAATTCGATCGTCTTGGTTAATATTTGAAATTTCAATATATGTTTGAGAATTAGAAATCTATAAAAATAACAAAAGACTAATTTCTAAGTTTAGGGACTAAAATGCAGTTTTTTCTAAACATTTAGGGTCAAAAATGGAAATTTTCAAAAGTTCAAGGATTAAAGTATAACTTTATTTTGTTCCTAATTTTTGGGGTGTTATAATTCTCGGGGGGAGCCAACATGTGGTTGACTCGAGAATACATTTGGCATTGGGCCCATGTTCCGGATACTGTTTTACATCTGTGGCTAGGGTGGGCCAATAGTATATGATGCGGGTGAAATGCATAACTAGGTATGGTTTTAGGTACAGGCTCTGCCTTCACCCACTTAAGGCACAAAAAATCCTCTTGTACAAAGCAGCACTTGGAAAAAGCTAGAACGATGCTAACCTAGAGCCCCTCGGAATTCTTATCCTATCACAAGATCAACACAAAGCAAGAACGTCGCTGAGCCCCTCGAAATTCTTATCCTATCACAAGATCAACACAAAACAAGAACGACACTGACCCAGAGCCCCTCGAAATACTTATCTTATCACAAGATCAACATTGAATCAGGACACCCGTCAGACTCCCATTCGACTATGCGCTCACCGCCATTCGAAAGGACCTAGATACGAGGCATACCTAATTCTCTATATAAAGCCCCGACTTTTTTTTTTCTTTAAAAGAGGAGAGAACTCTTCTTCATTGAAAAATTTAGAAAAAAAGAAATACACATCAAGTACAATTTCTTTTATGTTGTTATTTCCTCTTTATTCCTCGATTGGGGGAGAGACCAACCCCCTTTTGTTTTGTACAAACGTCTTTTATTATAATGTAAATATAAGTGGATTTCTCTATCATCAAATGGTGTCGTCTGTGGGAATAGACTCCTATCCTCTGAGAAAGGATTTGAGGGAGTGAAGGAAGCCGAAAGCATCGTATGTACTGACAAGAAAAGGGCATGCTTTCAAGGAAAAAATGGCATGTTGTATAAGGAGAAAGCCTTAGTCAATTAAGCGCGTATCGCTCCCTCCACCGCAACTCCTGGTCATACGAGCAGAAAGGAAGACAAACTGGAACCCTCCTCCCGTGCAGGAAGGAAGCCGACCTAGTATAAAAACTACAAGATAATGCCGCGTTCCGCCAGGATCGCCAAAGTTTTTCTTTTTTGTTTTTGAAAAGAAATTTAAACCGAAAAAACCCCACACATAGAAAAAAGGGGGGATACATGCGATATAAAGAAGATGCCAAGGACAAACAAGGAAATCGAATAACAAAAAACATAGCAAGTGATTCGAGGCCCTCGGGTTCTACGTACGACCAGAGGAATCAACGTAATCACCTCGCCCCTCTATGGCAAAAGGCAAGAGAAGGAGTTCACCAGAGATTGCAAGTAATAGAAAGCCAAGTCATTTTGTATACAAAACTAGCAAACGCCTCCCACCCAGATATTACATAGCAATTCTGCATTATCTTCCATATCCCTCTTCAAAAACCTATGCTACAAAGTCCTTTATGTACAAAAGTCATGCCCATACTATATAAAGACGAACGGGAAGAACCCTCTGAAATCACCCAAACAACCAAAGATATTGCCCATATTCAAGAACATGATGCTTTCCCTCCAGAACAGCAACCTGACGCATATTGTTCGATACCTCCACCAAGGAAACTGCTAAAAGAATGAGATTAGATGCCAATGAGCCCACCTTCCCAATCCATGCAAGCTGGAACCACTCGCCCCTACAAACGACGAAGTTCGAGATACAGAAGGATCTTTTGAGGGAGGATATACCACCAACTTAGGAATCACCAAATCTGAGGGATATCCAGGCATCGACTGAACCACATCTTGACAACTACCCTAACCCATCAACAGAAATTGTCGTGCCTCCTTGTTGAAAGAACTATTTGAGCGCACCGCGCTCGATACCCCCAACGCAGCTTGAGCTTAAGCCCTATCCAATTTCTCCCCGAACCGACGGCTTAAGTCCATCAGTAGACGCTTATACTCATCTCGTTCTGCTCCTGCAGTACGAAGCAACTCACCCGACTGACCAAGGCGAAAAAACAGACTTTCTAACCGTGTTTTCTCATGTTCTAACCGCTTGCTCATAACCTTCAAATTCCTTTATAACACCTCCTTACTTCCATTGAAACTCCATATATTCATGGCACAAATGTCCTCTATCTTCGCCTCTTTCTGCTCTAGCTGACCTCGAGCCTCTCCCAATGCTAATTCTAGCTATTGACAACGCCTTTGTAGTATTGGCAGATCAAAAAGAGCAGTTCAAAAATGGTCGCCCATGGCTTCTACCAAAAGCGGTAGCTGTTCACCCCTCAAAGCCAAAATTCGACAAGAAAATTGGATGGGAATAACGAACACTAAGAAACCGCGCGTAAATAAGTATCTTACAAAAGGAAAAAGGGCATGTACCTCGCAAGCATTCTTACTGAAAACATCCTGCAAGGTCAAAAAAGCGAAGGGAATGAGAGATTTCTTAGCTCACTCATTGCGCAGTCTGCACAAATATGACTGACAATACTCCAGGTTGCCCGGAACCCCATGAAAAGAGAAAGGCCGTTCGCTATGCCTAATAGAGAAGACTGGTCCAACTCCCACATCCGAACACCAGTCGAACGAAAGGTACGACTAGAACACTCGCCTGATTCGCTAAACAGATGACCCTTCAAGTCAGGGAAACCCTTTCCCAAACTAGTGAAAATCTAGGGAGCGTCTAGATAGACGGAGTCGGGGAAGAAAAGTTAAAAGTCATCGAATCGAACCCCCTTGATAGGGGATAAAGGGCCCCCTCTTCAACTGAATATTACAGATAAAGCAAGGGAATTATCGAGAAAGCTCTTGAGCGTGAACGTCCATCTCAGTTCCTGGGGTCAACCCAACCACGTTAGTGAAAAATCATGCCCAAAAGGAAAACACGAAGTATAATAAGAACGAATCGAGAAAAAATGAGGAATACATACTGAACAACATGCTCATATGAAGAGGACCCTTGGGGAACTCCAGCACCTCAGCGGCTTGCTGAAGCCTGGCCATAATCATAGCCACATGGTAGTTCAATATCAAAAGTGTGTCATAACATCCCGCTTACAAACCTCTTTGCTCCAAATATTGTCCTTCTAGAGATGGAAGTAGCCGTGCCACACCCAGCCCCCACCATGTACAAATTCCTCACTCCGCGATCGCAAAATTATGGGAAGCCAAGTAAAAAAACTCATCTCGCCAAGAACTGGCCTCGCCTGTGAAGTCTCCGGCCTTTATGAAGAAATGAGGACCCGTCGGCTCAAAATAAAGGAAAAGAGGATCAGAAGGCGTGGCTCGTAGGGGAAAGATCGCTGAAAATTAAAAAGGAGAACATTCAATATCTAATAATCCACAACACAACACAAATCCCACTACATACTGAAATGGCGAAGGAAGTAATTGACTGGGGCAAACATGCAAAAACTGCAGTAAGTTTCGTACGAAGGGATGGAAAAACCAACGTAGACCACTCCAAACTTATCAGTGTACACTGTTAAAAAACTTGGAAGAGGATCATAAGCCTACTGACCAGCCGCCGGGATGACGATGTCAAACTTAGATATGTTCAAAGACACCCCATCGAATAGTCTACACATATACTCTTTTGATACGGTACTAGACACAATTCTGATCCTTCACGCACCCGCTACAGAGCCCGACTCGAAGTAACTCAACATCATGGTGACCTCCCAGAACATGAGGGTTATAAGGAGCACCCCGCAAGAAAGCTGCCTTCACTTCATCTACGGCGCGAAGGGGTGCCGACAAAGAAGAAACACCCTCACCAGAACCCACATCCCTCTCATTTGGCAACCCAGACCCCATGGGATTAAAGTGAAGGCGTCGCAGTCTAGCCATAGCCACAAGACGAATCGCTCGCTGACAGCGAGTCCTTGAAGCCACACCAGAATCTAGTAGGGCTGCCTAATCCGGCCTGATACCGAATGCTTGCTTAAACTTTGCCCAACCTTTACCGAAGATGAAGAATGCACCGTAAGCAAACTAGACGTTTCGGTTGAATCAGACTCCTCAATGTGTGGATCAAACACCTCCAAAAGTATGGGCTCCATGGCCACCTTACATAAAAGAAGTAAAGTGGTTTTACTTGCTACGCTTAAAGTACTTAAAATAAGAGCAAGTATGTAAGTATATCCTAAAGGAAGAGGAAGGCGGAAATTGTTGACAAAAAAGAATGAATCAACATGGATATTTATGGGCTACTACCCCTGCCCCCAAAAGTACCATCCTGCTCCGCATTAACACCTCGTCAAAGAAACTGCCACGACCTTTTGATAAGACATTACAAGATCGTGGATACGTAAAAAAAGTCCGCGTGGTCCAATAGACAAACTGCCGCAGAGAGACATGAATGCACTTAAATGAGCGAAATTATAACATGTCTAATTATATACGTGGCATCCGAATAAGCCAAAAAACTCAAAGATGGCACCGCCAACGTGGCAAATATCCCCTACCATACGTCCCTCACAAAATCATATGGTCAACCTCTAAAAAAGAAAGGCCTTCCCCGAAAGGAAAAATCTCCCTCAAGAGAAGAACTCCCTCGAAAAAGACATCACTTTTTGAAAAAAAGAAAAAAAACTGCGACGAAGGACCCTACGCTCCCCCACAAGCATCTCCGACGACCTCGACCCAACTCGTAGGGCAATACATTCTACCTCTCAGGAATCTTCTTACCCCCGACAAAAACAAGAGAAAAAAGAATAGGATGGAACTTCATTTTAGTATATCCACTGCTATCGTAAGAATCTTCCTCTCCTACGCGCATCATAATTTATTGCATCATCATACAAATGCATACATAATTCTAAAGGAGATTCACGACTCCAATAAAACCCATCAACTCCATGGGACCACTTGGTCTCAAAACTAGTTTGAGGGGGACTGCAATCCCCACGAACGCCACTTTACGAAAGGGTCTCGCGGTCCTGAAGACGATTTGAGGGCACTTCCTTACGACCAAAAAACCCCCACGTGCAAAAAACAAAAGATAGGTTATTGCCTTAGCCACCGCCCAACAACGGGACATTATGTATCCTAGAAACTGCCTCTAAAGGAGACTCGTGGTGCACACATGTTTATAAACAGAAACGTACGAACTCGATAGAAATACTCTAAGCTCAAAGAAACCTATTATCAAGAAGAAAGGGGAAAAAGAGAAATCCCCGCTTTCACCCTAATCCCTGGTCGTACATGTCTACGGAAACACCTCCTAAAAAAAAACACTCACCAGTTCCTTAATCCCTCCCCTCAAAGCGTAGACTACATCTTATCTCCTATAACCGTTTTTCTTTCTTTTAAAACCAACTGTCATATCCTATGAACCTTTCTTCTCTAAAAAGATGGATCTATGCATACTAACCCGGCTAGAAACTCCGCCCTTCTTATTTTCAGAAGTATATTCCACAGACAAATTTTTGCTCAAACGTGCACATATGTTCGAAAAGCATAAATTTTTTTATTCATTCATGCAAACACGGCAAATGGTCAACTTGTCTTCCAACAAAACATAAGACAAAACAAAAATACATAAGAAAAAAACAAATACAATATTTCTAAAAACTACGAGGCTGGTCGCTTCTCTTCCCTGGCTCGCCGTACACGAGCCTCTCGGGTCACCAACCTCTCCACCTCTTCTTCCCCCTCCCTTTCCACATCAGTCGCTTCGAAAAATAAAGAAACTGACAGACTCACCCCTGCCGCCGCCAGAGTTGGGCTATATGAACTACCACGCTGCCCCAATAACTTTAAGACATCGTCAGGACATTCAGGCATTTGCAGCTCTATCGGACGAAGAAAGGACACATCGACTCCTCCTTATATAAGCCAAGTTCTTTCTGTTTGGCACGACAACACCATTAGCCATATAGGACGTGTCCGCCAAAATGACAACGAAAGGCGGCTTAATGCTTTGCCGACCCCTTATACTTATCCAATGTACTTAAGGCATTGTTCTTCACCGCCTCGTACATATGACAGTCATGTTTTCTTATCAGATCAACCTCCATGTCTGTGAACTCCTGATGCAACTTTGCCATTTCCTGGGCTATTTGCTCTATGGTAGCTTCGACATCAAGCTTTCGTCAGTGCCTCCTGTAATCGAGCCACTTCTGTGGACGGTTTCTTCGCGGCACAAACTAATTCGTTATTAGCTCGGCACAACTATCGACCTTCCACCAAAGCCTCCTCTCTCCCCCGCTCCTACCCATCTAAAGCCAGCTGTAACTCCTCCAGCTGATACCTAAAGCCTCAGTAACCTAGGCTGCCTCCTCCCCGCGCTTATCTACTTCAGCATACTCTCGTATGTGTTGATCCCAATGCTCCAGATTAACACCCTGATAGCGGGCTTCCCTCGCTTTTAGCACCCGTACACTCTCCTCCAGTTTGCCTATCCGACCCAGAGCTCGATCGTACGGGCTCCACACTTTTCCCATCGATGCAAACGCCTATAAAAGGAAAATAAGAAAACAATTGGACCAAAACTTAGGATCCTTACCGCCTAATAAACCTCCTGAAAACATAAAAAACATATAGCCAAGCATTTTGCCCAAACAACTACTCACTTCATCAAAAGCCGGTTGTGAACGACGATGCAGTTCCTCCACCTAAGACGACCCAACTAAGGGACAAGAAACAACCACCCATCCTGACTTCACAACCTCAACAACGTCCAGTGGTACCCCAAAAGACTCTCCCTTCCCAAAAGGCCTAACCCCCTCTGCCGATTCATCGCTACTCACAACCACCACCCCAGGCACCGAAACTTGCACTATTTCAGTCCTCTCAATAAACCTTCTCGTTCCTCTGGCACCTGTCGGAGAAGAAGAAGGGGAAATAACCAAAGGACCTTAGCGATGCTAGCAAAAACATCGTCAAAATCCATCTCTAGAAAAGATCCCCTCGAGAGGCTAGACTGAGGGGCCTCCGCAAATGCCTCCTCCAAGGAATGCCGAAGTGCCTCCTGGTGAAGAACGAAGCGCTCCTGTGCTACAACCCCCAAAATTGTTATAATTGCATCTCTCCCCGAAGGCGTCTCGGTGATAACGTACACTCCCCCTTCCAATTTACGCAATAAATCTGCACCCTTCGATCCTCCTTTAGAGAGGGTGTCGCCTTCAAAAGACACTCTCTCTTTCTTTTCTTATCTCCCTTATCTTTGTTATCCTTCATTTTCTTCCTTTTCTTCTCACTCGGACCTACACCCTTGGCCTTTGTCGCAACATCTAGTTCCCCGCCTGCCCAAGCTCTCCTCGTAAAGCCTCATCATCCTCATCTTTACCCTTTTATGAAGACTCCTTACCACTCCCTTGCTTCAACAGCTCCACATCAATATGCGCACCTAATATCAGGAAACGAAGGCCAATCATCAAGACAAAAAAGAGAGAAAATAGCAAAACCCAAAGACAAGGAGTTTCTTACTACTCACAGATCACGCAGGACTCCACTTAAGGAAGGCTCCACAGATTGAAACCCATCCCAGAAAGACCGCTCTTCTCATAAAAATAAGTTGAGCACCTTTGGATCAAAGAATTTTGAGGCGTCATATAAAGTGTCATAAAACCCCTCGGCATGCATCTCCTTTGCCACCGCATCTAGGTTTTTTGAATCCTAGACCAAAGGCCTCTGCTGCCACACATAAGGAATCACCCACGCCACTCCCAAAGGACGAACAAAGAAATAACAAGTCTTCCAATTTCCAAACGAGAATGAAGTATTGCACAAAACCTGGAAGCGCGAATTTTGAGGGGTAAAATAGTAAAACATAACAGCCAAGGGCGAGAGACTTACCCCATGCACTGACAAAAATCACTCCACCGAGTACACAACCCCATTATCAAGCACAAAGTAAGCCAAACATGTATAGCCGTTAGGCGTCACCTGACTAGGAGACAATCTACACGCTCGAAATACGTCACATTAGAAAGAAGGGATTAAAGCTCGTAAACCCTCTTTGAGTTGCGCTTCGTAAATTGTCACGTGCTCCGCCAGAGGTCTATTAGCCCGCTCGAAAGAAAGGGGAACCTTGAATTCCTCCACCAAGGAATCCACTGCACAGTCCTCGAACTTATCCTCCACAAATTGTTCTGAAACGACATAAGGAATGTCACCTACCGATATGTGCTTAGACTCAGCCTCTGCCCCTCTCTGCCACCTAGAAGGCGATTCGCTATTACCTCATTGTTTGAAAACCCCCTCTCCAACACCCGATGACATCGGTCCAAAGGTCCTCGTATCCTCCCGGACTCTCCCCCATCCCCCCTTCAGAAGAAATCGCAAGAACTAGAGTGTTAGAAGCCACGAGATCTCACTAGAAAAAAGTTGAACTAAACATCTGTAAAAAGAAGAAGCTATAAACAAGAAAGAAGAGAGCTCAGAAGAGAAGAGATAAATTTTTGCAGTATAAAGAAATCACGGTGCGAATCCTATTTTACAGACTGTGAAACAATGTCATTTGATTCCCGCCTAAAAGATGAATCGCTTCGTGGAGAGGCACGTGTTTGATCAAACCTCAAAGGTCACACCACGTCAAAAGGTCACAATTAAATCCTAATCAATGTGTATGTTCCAACCTCTAGAAAACAATGAGCCGCATTGCATTCAAGTCCCCTCCGCGTCTTCCTAAGAATCGCTAATACGAGGCAAATTAGGGGAATCCTGGTAATAGGCATAATCAAGCTCCTCACAACTAGGCACATAAACTCTTCTCATACAAAACAACACTTGGGAAAAGCAAGAAAGATGCTAACCCATAGCCTCTCAAAATCCTTATCCTATCACAAGATCAACGCAAATCAAGAATGACGTTGACCTAAAGCCCCTCAAAATTCTTATCCTATCACAAGATCAACATTAACTCAAGACACCCCTCAGACTCCCACTCGACTATGCACTCACCGCCATTTGAAAGGATCTAGCTGCGAGCCATACCTAAATATCTATATAAAGCCCCCCCATTTTTTTTCTTTAAAAGAGGAGAGAACTCTCCTTCTCCGAAAAACTTAGAAAAAAGAAATACACATCAAGTACAATTTCTTTTATGTTGTTATTTCCTCTTTATTCCTCGAATCGGAGAGAGAGCAACCCCACTTTTTTGTACAAGCTTTTTTCATTACCACGTAAATATAAGTATCATATTTCAAGAGAGTGGTGGATGAATGATTGAGTTACTTAAATGCAAGAATACTAATGGTTGTCACGGTTGCTATTTTTGTATATCTAGGATGAATGGAATACGAATGCAAAATACTTTGAATGCAAAAAGAAAAATGAATGCAAGTTCAATGAAAATAGTTTTGAATGCTAATGGCTACTAAACTAGAATGCAATGAAAGCAACGTATGAATGCAGAGAAGAGTTTTAATGCAGGAAAACAGTTTGAGTGCAAGGAAAACTAGAATGAAAGCGAGTTGAATGCAAAGAAAATTAATTAACTAAATTAATCTAATGCAAGAATGTAAACAAGATAAATTTTAAGATGATTGATTGTGTGAATGCTTTAGTTGTAAACATATGAGTAAAATATTTTTGGAGGTTGGGTTTCACTACAGAGTTAACCATAATATTTCATTGACAAACTACCTAGGTTTACTTGAGATGCTTGATGCTAGTTTGAGTTCTGTGTGTCTAATGGATCTGCGACCTATAGTTGGATATATCCTAGCCATAGAATCATTAAGTCTCTAATAGCCTACCGCATACGCAAAATTAGCCCAATTGTCAGTTGTTTTAGTAGAGATATTAATTCTGTAATCCAATTAACTAATCTGAATCATGTTAACGTAAACATACATTATCAAGAATGATGTAGTGTGATATAGGGGTTGCGCAATAGTTGTGTTAGCGTACCAAAGTCACAAATCACATGTATATGTAATTATCTTAACATCTACACTCTGGCAGTCCCATGGTAGTGAATTTGTTCATCCATCGAGGGCATACGTAGAATAAAGACTAATCATTCTAGACACATGAGCACATCAAACACACATCAAACGAAGAAAATAAACATATTCATAAATTAGAGTTACTCCCCTACTCCAAACACAGAGTGGTTTAGCTACTCACAATCTTGAGTTACAACAATACAGAGTTAGATAACATAAACAAAGTAAAAGATATAGGGAAAAGCTTCTCAGATCCGGTGGAACATTGACGCCTTGCTATCTTTCTTAACTCATACGTGCTATCTTCTTCCTCACAAACTATCGACTTTAGAATATGAAAACAAAACTATAACATAGCTTCAATGGTGTTTTTTTATCTTTTCGCAACTTCTCAAAGTAATTATTCTAAGAATTTATGAGTCTTGAAAGCGATGCGTGGTGTCTTCTAAATGTTGGCCATTCTCTCCTATTTATAGGAAAGTATTGTTGCCCTAGTTTTGTAGTTCGCCACAACTTAATCTTCAGAGAAGGGCGATTTTACCCTAGAGACGCGTGACTTGACATGTGGCACAACTATGTCACGTGGGGTCCGTGTGGCTCGCTCATCTCTCTGCATGTTCTGCGTGATGCATGGATGCCACTCGCGTTGCCGATTTCCTGTTGTGCGTTGTCGTACAACTACCTGCGCAACTCGCATAACTCCCTCCGTGTAAGAAAATAAATACCTAAACCACGCTAAATAAAGGCTCATCAGTATCCATGCCTTAATTTTTGATGCCAGCCTTCTCCGCGTAGCATGATTCTGCAACTCCCTTCGTGGATTTCTTGCATTGACATCGTAGATAAGGCTTTGAGAACCCATTCTTGTACAATATCCTGACTTTGATGAATAATTAGGCTATTCTTTTCCTTATTGCTCTTTCTGCCTCTCTTGGGAGAATCAAAATAGATCCTTGTAAGTATTCAACCACCTCCGCAATCCATTCTCTCGTAGTGATCCCACAGTTGGATAGCTGATATTTTGTAAATCTTGCTAGAACTTCTTCAAAAGTCTCCAACAGTTCGAAGGTTTCACTTTCAAGTTTTCCCAAAAATCATTTTCCTTGTACCGCCTCGTCTAGTAACAGTTTATTCGTCATACTCATTCCATAGTAGAAGACATGTATCATTGTTACCTTTGGTATCCTCAACATTGGTTCAACCTTCCTGCTTAATAATTTGAACTTGTCCCAAGCTTGTATGCTTGTATCGCCCTCATCCTATTCGTAGTTAATAATTTTCCTCTTCTCCTCCATTTCTTTAGAGGTCAGTGAGAATTTTGCCTTGAATTTTTCAACCTGTGTTTCCCATTTTTTATCGTCTGTCATGGCCTTAGCAAACCAATCGAGTGCTATCCCTGACAGGGACATAGGGTATACCACCAATTTTTGTGGTGAATTATGATGAATGAGACAATTATACAAACTCTTAAATCGTGCAACATGTTACACAATATCTTCATCGTAGATCCCATTAAACTGATACTTCTAAACCCGCCTGTTGAAAATTATGCGCATTTCCTCGTTAATTTCCTTCTCTTCATCCAGTGTTGTTGGTCATTTTTCACGTGCAATTCGTGACAGAAATAGTGCTTTCATCGTACTTTTGTGCACTTTCTTCTTATTGTTGAAAAGTGCGGGTGAAATTTCACAAGTGACTCCATGCATGCTTCTTAGCTGCAAATAACAAGTGTCTATTAGTTCCTTAACAATTAAGCTCAATCATTCACACAAAACAATACCATTACTCCTCGACAACTGCGCTAAAAGCTTGATGGGGACTTTGATGTAACTTACAAAGAATAGAAGTTAATAAATTATTGTCGCACCTAAATTCCTCTTATCGCAAGTGCACAAATCAAGTAATAATAAAATGATAAGTATAGTTACAAACCAAGTATCGTATTCCAAGGGAGTGGTCATGTGTGAATCACTTAAATGCAAAATACTTAACAACTGTCACGTTTCTTATCCCTTGTGCTTGTAGTATTACTATTATACTATGAATGATGCGAATATTACGAATGCAAAAAATATCTAATCTAGAATTCTTATGAAAATCTAACTACGATGCAAGAAAACAATAAATATCTGATTTGTGGGTTGAATGCAAGAAAATAATTAAATTAACTAATGAATGCTAGAAAGGATTACTTATTCTAACGATAAACTAAACTAAACTAAAATAAAGCTGATTGATTGATTGATGGGATTGTATTGGTTGTAAACAAGGATAATAAAGATTGTTTAGAGGTCGGGTTTCACAATGACTTAACCATAGTAGTCCATAAATAAAGTACGAATATTCACTTATAGTGGTTGATGATAATTTGATGTTTGCATATCTAATGGACCCGTGACCTATAGTAGAAGTTATCCCAACCATAGATCTATGAGTCTCAAATAATCTACTGCGTTAACTGAATCAACCCAAATGTTAGTTGCTTTAGTAGAGATATCAAATCTGCAATCCAATTAACTCATCTGAATCGTGTTAACAAAACATACATAATTAAGATTGATCTAGTGTGATCTAGGGGTTGCGCATCAGTTGTGTTAGCACAATAAAGTCACAAATTGCACACACACACATACACACACACACACACACACACACACACACATATATATATATATATATATATATATATATATATATGTTAACAGGTTTGGTATTTTAACCGGATTAACGAGATTATAAGGGTTAGAACGCCCTGTCCAAAGGTTCAGAAGTTTGCTTATGACGAAACATCCCTCTTTTTATTCACTGATAACCATATGTCTTGTTTGTGTTGAGTTGAATTGATTATTATAATTTTGACAAGGGATACCCCTTATATAGAGGTATTTGGGGACATGTGTCACTGTGCATGTCTTTAGTAAAGTACATGTGTCAAAACATACATGAGTAGGTAACATGTATCTTATCTTTAAACTATTTATCTACTAGGTGCTAACTGGACAATGTTTTATCCCTTCCAATGACTTGCATGTGGCCCCGATAAGCTGATTTTCGAGTCTTTTTCTCTGATGGGTTAGATTCCTTGGAAGAAATTTATACATGAGGTGGGGTATTCGTCCGATGCTGTTATAGTCCTGATAAGGGTCTATTCTTGTGTTTTTGTCTTCGTGATATATACTCCGATAGGTGATTAACTCTGATAGGGCGCTGTTCTTGAGTTTTATCCTTCGTGAGGTATGCTCCGATAGATGGTCTACTCCGATAGATGGTTGGCTCCGATAGGGTGTTGCCCTTGTGTTTTGCTCTTCGTAATATGTGCTCTGATGGCTTACTGACCTCAATAGGGCTTAGTTATCATTCGTGGTATATTGTTCCGAGGGCTCTTTTCCTTTGGTTTGTTCAGTGAGGGGATGTTCTCGTATTTTTTGGGGGACTCAGGGTCCTCGTTTTGGTCCCTCTTGGTGCATTTGATGGATATCGGAGTCTCTCGGGTCCATCGGGGTTTACTCTTTTTCTGATGCCGCGTGGATATCTTATCTTTATTCATCGTGACTTTCCAAGGGATGCTTAAGTGCCTTTTCGGGTGTCACTTCATACCACTTTGGGTTTGCGACACTCGGTAGGCCCTCTCGATACAGCGTGGCATCGGGAGTATATGTAACGATAGTATCGTCCTTGGGTTAATCCCTACTTTTAAGGTTAACGTTTTGGTTAATCGCTATATTTATTTTTTAGGGTTAACAATATATATATATATATATAATATATACACTTTGACGGTCCCTTGTTAATGTTTTCGTTGTTCCAGCGAGAGTAAGACTAGTCACACAACATAAGTAACTATTCAATCGAAACATGTAAGATCATCAAACGCACATTAAGCAAAACAAATAAACATATTCATAAATCAGAGTTACTCCCCTACTTTAAACATCGAATAGGTTAGCTCCTCATAGTCATGAGTTCAACAATCAATAAAGAATTAAATAACATAGACAAAGTAACGAGAATAAAAAAGCTTATCGGATCTGGTGGAACTTCGTTGCTCGACTATCTTCTTGACTCCTTTGTGCTATTTTCTTCTCCACGAACTATTTCTCAAACAATGACTCAACTAAACTAGAACAAAACTTAAATGGTGTTTCTCCATTAAAACAATCTCACCGGGTTTCTGTAAGCTTTTGTAAACTTTTGTAAGTGTTTGTAGGCTCTTGTAAGATGTGTTTGAGGTGATGGACGCCATCCTATATTTATAGAAGAGTCTTAATGCCCTAACCTCGTGAACAGTCGTAACCTAACTAGTGAAAAAGACTTTTCCGCATTCACCGCGCCTAACATGCGCAATCTCTCTTAATCCCGTGGCCGTCGAGCCTGCTAAGCACGATCATTTTTGTCATCGCGACTACCCATCGTGCCACCTCTTGTTTCTACCATGTGCTCTCCTGATGTTCTCCTTTGCTCGTAGTACATTTGGTATTTGCAGTGCTACATCGCCTCTCGTCACGCCTAAAGTTCTCGAAGTCGTGTCTCAACTCTTTGTCTCCAAAAATATCCATTTTGGCCTCTTTTAGCTTTGTTTCGCCATAACTCAATAAAATCCTAGAAAAACATGAAGCAATACTAAAACCAATAAATATTCAATAAGACTTATACAAAAGCTAAGAAAACGAGTACGTAAATGTATATAAATAAGGAAAATTTTAGTTACCTATCCAAACTTTGGCCCTCTGACAGTTACATATCCAAACTTTCATTTTTGACACTTTACGGTCCAAACTTTCAATTTCTTTACACTCGACGGTCTGAACTTTTATTCCGACCTATCTCGACCAAAAATCGTCACTATTCGACTAAATGACGCATCGGTGACGTCACCTTTGAAGGGCAAAATCGGTACTTCACTTATTTTCAATGCCTAACTCATTCAAACCCAATCTAAACCTAAAATTCGCCCCAAATCAAATTATTCCATGAACCCTAAAAACCTAATTTTGAAAATTAACAACAAATTCAACAAATTAACGCCACAACCCTAATCGATCGATATCAGAAACTATTGTAATGGAGGAATTTGATTGCAAGTGCGGTTGTCCAACGGTTACAAAGTTGTTCTTAACGGATAAAAATATGGGTTGTCGATTCACTCAATGTTACAAGGGAAACAAAGGATGTGGGTTGTTGTTCTGGGTATATGAACCCCTTTGTGAGCGGGCAAGCGGGGTGATACCGACATTGAGGATGAGATTTGAAAAGGCCGAAGCCAAGTTGAAGGAAATTCAAAAGGAAGAATTGGAGCCTAGGTTGAATTAGAAGAACATGGTATTGGGTTTGGAGAATAGTAAGCTGACGAAGAGGATCTTGAAGCTTGAAAAACATGCTTCCAATTTAGAGGCCGAAAATAGGAACTTGTGGATTGCCATATGTTTTTTTCCTTTTTCATGTGTTATACTGTAATTTGATTAGGTAGGCTTTTGTTGACTGAAATAGATGGTTATAAAGGTAGTGTGGTTTAGGGCTAATGAGGTTTGTTAGGGTTGGAGAATAAAGTGTGTTGCTTTCAAAGGTTGGTTGTTGAAAGAATGAGATGTTTTAAGTGTTTGATTTTTGTTTTGTAAGTTGATGCTTTCTTTTCTACCTTAAACATTATAATCTACCATGATATTATCACATGATTTACTTTAACAATCCAATCATAAATCTAACTTCAAAACACAGAGCATAGCACCATCTCAAACACATAAATACAATCACAGATAAAGAGATCATAATGCATGCATAGTAACATCATCCAAGATCATGAAAAGCAAACATATATTAATCACAGCAATACATAACTAATACATCCTTCAAATAAATAGAAATTAAAAATATTGTTCAAAGCCCGACAGAAAAACAAAATATTGTTCAGACATAAATGAAGAGGGGAAGTTCAAGTGGTCCCCTAAGAGTCTTTATCCGCATTGAGTCGTCACGATTTGGCCTTGATGCATATAGCTCCCAGATACATCCAGCCTGCTCACACTTTGCTTGAAGTCTCTTCTGACAGCTGATTGGATACTTAACAAACCTCTCTTGTGCTATTGTAAAATTCTTTATAACATTCCTCAAGAGTTCAGTGGTCTCAAACTGCATGCCAAGCTCAAATTCAACATTATGCATGTCAAGTGCTGGATTGAAATAAACATGTCCTTGGTGTGTAGGTCTTTTGGGTATTTTCTTTGGTGCTTTCTTTGACTTTAAACTCTCACATTTGTCTGCAACTTTGGTTACTTTCTTAGAACAATTTTCTTTTTCAGCTTGCACAAGAGCATTTCTGCTCGAGCTTCTAACTCCATCACCAGCAGCTGGTTCTACAATAGGTGGAACAACTTCATTAGGGGCAGTGCCTTCTTCCTCCTCTAATCCCACTGCCTCATAAGCTCTCTTAAGATAGTCATCTCCAGCTGCATCATTGTCATTATCATTTAGAGTGCCTGAAAATTCTGAATTATCGTCAACTGAGACTTCACCTTCACTATCATCACTGTACTCTATATCAACTATAGAATCCAACATTGGATTTGTATTATCTCTTAATCATTGGGGTACATATCTCTGGATACTTAGTTCAGTTGTTGGTGCTCTTTGGCTCTCAACATTTGCTCTTCAAGAGCTAAGTAGGTCACTTGCTCTTGCTTTTTTTATCTGCATGTCTTGTAATAAATTTTACTACATCCTCATCAGGCTCTTCACTCTCACTCTCTACAACAACTTCTTCTGTCTTATCTTCACCAATATTGGCACTGCCTCCATTGTTTGCACCAATGTAATCCAACCCTTCACTCATTGGAGGAAGATTTGGCAATTCACTATGTGATTGACTATCATTTAATGGTATCGCATATGTAAGAACATAAACATCTACTGTTTTCTTTGTATATGCCTCCAGTTCCATCTCCAATGCTTCCTTATTATTATTTACTACAATATATTCCCCTGGTGAAGAATCAAAAATGTAACATATCCTTACCACACAACCCTCCACTTTAGCACCATTCTTGTACCATTTGCAGTAGTTCTAGCCTAGACATTTCATCCTCCGTACACCAATCTATGTAGCTAACATGTCCCTCTAGATAAACCAATTTGCCCAAAAACATTAACTATGCCCGAATGGTGCAAAATTATGGTGAAAGGGTCATCTCTGTCTCCAACTGAATAAAGACAATTGAAAAGTTATTATGATTTTACCATATTGGGCTACATATACATTTAGAAACACAATTATCACGTGCAAAAAGTTAAACTAATCCCACAAATACACTTCGTGGCAGACAAAGTGTGAACAACAAAGGAAGAAAATTAATAATTTTGCACATGTGTTCAACTAATCCCTCAAATACAGCCAAAAAGAGGGACCACACAACGAAAATTAGCTCCAAACAAAGAAATAAAGTAAATTATTGAATTGGGGCTTCTTACCATAATTGGGGGTAACTTGTCCTTTAAGAATAACGCTAGTTGGGGTTCTAACTTTCCACACCATTGTCAGATTCAATCGACAAGTAGGTTAATCAAGAAATTAAGGTTCAATTTTGGGGATTTGCGTTTGATTTTAGGAATTACGGTTTTTGATTTTGGCGGGTAGTGTGAGAAACAGGGCGGGCTCAATAAATCTCTTCTGGATTTTGGGGCAAATAAGGCATCATCGATGATAAACTTTGTTCCATCTGGTAAAGTAAAAGTAGCTGTACCAGATCCTTCAATCAATTTAATAGGACCTCCTATTGTACCGACTTGAAATTTTGAGGGTTCTAAATATGTAAAATATCTCTTACTTGTGAGAATTGTATGAGTTGTACAACAGTCAAGTAGGCAGAAATCACCAATATACTCCATATCACGCTTCCCTTCAAATAAACAATATTAAAACAAATATTGCAATAAACAAGGTATATATTTGAAAAGAGATTATTTTATTAAAAGCACACAACAGAAATGCAGGAAGTAGATAATACAACTTAAAACATAAATCACAATAAGCATATTCAGCCAGAAGATCACATAACACATATTAAGCCAAACGGACATCATAGTCATCAGTAAAGTCTGCCGCCTCCATAAAGGTGGAATCACCATTTGGATTTTGTTCAACAAGGTTAACTTCCTTTTCTTTACCCTTCAAACTTTCTTGGTACATCTTACAGAGATGTTCTGGTGTACGACATGTGTTGGCCCAATGCCCTTTCATTCCACATCTAAAACAATAACCTTGTGGGGTTTTATTATGTTTTTCTTTGTTCTGGTGGTTATTCTTAAAGACAGTGTTGGTATGCGAGGGGTTGTGAAAACCCCCTCGACCACGACCACGGCCACGACCACCTCTTTTACCGCGTCCACCTCTATATCCATATCCTCCTCTATGACCACCTCTACGTTGACCATGACCACGACCACGACCACGACCTTGCTTGACATTCTCATTGTTACCTCGTCCATAGGAGTTTGAAAAGTTAATGGCATTTGCCTCAGGTAATGCATGTGCTCCAAGAGGACGAGATTGATGATTTTTCATCAATAAGTTATTGTAACTTTCTGCCATTAACAACTTTTGTTGCAAGTCGTGATATTTTGAAATATTCAGCAATCGGTATTGCTGTTGAACATTTATCATGGACACATGGAAAGTAGAAAGTGTTTTCTCTATCATTTCTCTATCAGTAATCTTTCTTCCACAATAAATTAAATCTGAACGAATCTCCATAAGCGCGGAGTTGTATGCGCTTACAGTTTCAAAATCTTGGAACCTTAAATTGTTCCAATAATTGGTGGCTTTTGGCAACATGGTTTCATTTTGATGGCCATATCTTTCTTGTAGATTTATCCATAATTCATGAGGATAGGTAACATCGAGATATTCCCTCTTTAAGATTTCATCTAGATGTTTTCTCATGTAGATTACAGCCTCACATTTTTCTGGATCCGTATTTGTATTTATTGCAGCAAGAGTTTCAACCATACTCTTTGATCCGAGGTACAATTTCGTATCCGATTTCCATTGTCCATAATTCTTGCCAGTGATATTGAGTATACAACTAACTGTACTCGTGAGGTTAGACATTTTGCTAGCTAAATATATAACCAAGAAAAACATAATTAGGATCGAGACAATTTATTTAACACATAATCATAGAAGCATAGTTATTACAATAATACAATGCAATTATCTCATCTCTAGCCAAATCTTGAACTCGAACATTATTATGATAAAATAGAGGAATATCATAGGGACAAACATAGGAGTGTCTTCATCTACTAGCATAAAAATAAAAATTGAAAGGAAAATGAGGATCAAGATCGCTGTTGTCGTAGAGATCATTTTGCAAGATGAGAGAAATAAGGTGAAGATTTGTGTGGAGTTTGTGTTATGAAATTTGTGTATTTATACAGGAAAAATATCCGTAAGTATCCGTTTATAGCCGTTAGAAAAACAATCATTTTTTATTTTGGCATGTTTTATGAACGGTAATGTCTTTAATAATTTAGCAACAAAAATTAATTGTAATAACATGTAAAATAATTTCCGCCGCATTAATGATATTTTAACAAGCACATGGAATAATATTACGATAAGTAAATACATATATATTTTCCGCCACATTACTATGTAAAAACTTTCCTGGGCTTAAGGAATAATGTAAACAAGTAAAATAATTGCAATGAATTAAGTGCGTAAATAATTTCCGTCACCTTACTATGTAAAAACTTTCATGGGCTTATGGAATAAAATAAGCAATAATAAATTGTCAGTAGTCGTTTCTAGCTTGGGGTTAACTCAAGCATCAACGAAAGTTAAAATTAGCTTTAGTGTTAGAGTTAGATGACAGTAAAATAATCATAAAATTATAGATAGGCGGTAGTCCGCCTTGTCTATAATAATATAAATAGATGAACACATAAATAATAAACTTTAACAACAAAATTATAAACACATATTCATCTAATCATAAAATTATAGATTGGCGGCAATCCGCACTGTCTATAATAATGTAGATAGATGAACAAGTAAATATTAAACTTTAAAAACAAAATTATAAACACATATTCATCTAATCATAAAAGTATAGATTGACGGTAATCCGCACTGTCTATAATAATGTAGATAGATGAACAAGTAAATATAAAATTTTCGTACCTTTTAACGTTGAACATTTTCTCTAACGAAGGAACTAAATTCTTCCGGATCGAGTACTATGCTGATAACGTGTTATAGAATAACTAAAACTCTTTGGGAATTATAACAATATATTAAAAGAATATAGGAAAATAATAGCAAATAAGGAGTATATTACTTGTGAATGAGTGTTTTTCTCTTCATCTTGATGGCTCCTTATATAGGCAAGAATTTTCAATATCTTACATTATTTACAACAACAACTATTATTATAAAATAGTATTTGTACATAATTTTCAACAATGGCCACAAGGCATATTCTACCAACCATACCAACCATATTTATAACATAGTAGTATTTCTTTTCATTGATAAGTACTTTTGATACGTTAGTGAGTTCATTTTAAAAGGCGCACAAGTTATCTTGGAGGGTTTAAAGCATTAATCCCCTAAAAAATGATAAAAACCTCGGATAAAGCGTATAAAAATCTCTTGTGTTTTCATAAACTTGCAGTAGACTCCCCCCCCCCTTTTAATACTAGATTTTCTTGTTTTACCATCTTTATGATATCTGAAACCTTCTCGCAGTTCACCCAGTGGATCCCTTCATGTTAATTAATATTCTCACAAATTTACTTGTTCCGAAAAATCATACACCAAACTCCTTCTCTGAAACACTTTTCTATCATCAACAATCTACACCCAATCCGTTCTTGTAATCAAAATCACGCACCGAGACTCTACAAGTCATGGACCAAATATTTCATTTCAAAACATATATAGGAGAGGTAAAATAAGACATACTGTCTGCAATGGGTAATTTCTGTATTGGGCTTGCCATGGGCCAGACCCATGTTTTGACGATGTCGGCGGTCATCCCCGACGTACATATCGAATATCACCTTCGATATAGTACAACTCACGTGTTTATCACGTGAGTGGTCCCCACATCCCAAGGCCTATAAATATCCGCTTCCTGGTAATCAAGGTAAGCTTCAATTATCTGCAATTACTTTACATCTATTTTGAGCCTCAGCTGATATAGTATTCGACATAATACCCTATATATATCTCCGATATATATTGCCGACGTCATTCTCGATGTAAGCAGGAGATCACTTTCGACATAGAAGGCTCCGATGGCATCCCCGACATAACCTTCGACATCACTTCCGATATACTTTCGACATTCTCCCTTGCATCTAACGTTAGTTCCGAAGAATCGGGCACTCCACCCAGAGAATGAAACTAGGCTCCTCGATGATCTGATCTATCTGCTGCTACCTCGTTATCAAGTCGAGGTGTTCCACACCAAGCCTACTCGAGACCAGTATAGCTAGAGTAGGTCTAGTTAAGCAATAGACTCGTTGCATCATACTTGTAACCGACCCTATTCTATATATATGATCTATTGTCAAATGAGTGGCACCGTCTGTGGGAACACCAAGTTCCCGGACGAGGACGTCAAGATGCAAAGTAGGATGACCCGATCGGAGTCTAATAGGCCAGTGGTTGATAATTCAATGGCAGAAAGTGCACCCTCGCCGCCTATGTCGGCCCCAGAGCCAATGATGGACCAGAGTGAACCCGAGCATCCCCAAGCACTGAGGGAGTCAACTCCCGCTCCCGCAACACCGGCCACGTTGGAACCTGAGATCGTGGCAAATATCAATGCTACGGTGCAGACCACATTGAAGGCAACCTTGGAGACCTTATTGTCGTGCCTGAATGGTAGAGGAGAAGGCGATGCGCCACCGCAACCCCAAGGATCCAGTACTAGGGGACTTGTATCTGGGATTAAGGGTGGAGAGCATGACGACACGGGTGATAGAATGATGGACGGTCCACGGTCGAGGATTCCCTGGGAAGAGGGTCCCGACCCAATGAGGGATAGGAGAAACATCACGAGAAGGATGGAACAGCTGGACCGCGAGTGGATAGAAGTCAGTCGAAGATTAGCATTGGCACAGGGTCACAAGACTTTAACCCCGTTTTGTGAGGAAATCGAGGCGTAGGTGCTGGGAAAGGGCGATAAGATCCCTACCATCAAGGCATATGATGGAAAGAGCGATCCAAGGGACCACATCCACAGTGTCAACAGTGTCTTGAACCTACATAGTTTCTCGCACAGCGTCAAGGCAAATATTTTGGCCACGACCCTAACTGGAGGAGTCCTTGATTGGTTCAACATGATAGAAACATTATCTATCACCAGTTATGAACAGATAAGGCAGAAGTTGGAAAGTCAATTCTCAAGTCAGAAAAGGATGGGAACTAACATGCACCATTTGAACGCCATGAAACAGAATGGAAAGAGAGCATGGAAGAGTTTATGAAGAGATTCAATGATGAACTGATGAACGAGGATGAATCGCAGGGCGACCAGGTGGTGCTCATTTTGTTCAATGCGACAGCGCATAGGAGGTTCGCACAAGAGTTAACCAAGCTCAAGTCATCAACTATCGATCAAATCAATGATCCTACTTATAATACCACATACCAAGATAATATGATGGCAACGAAGCAGACTCCTCAGCAGGCCAATCGCAATAGAGGCAGAGAAGGTTGGAACATAGACAGGAATGGCAGGGTCATGTCACAGAGAAGATACACTCAACTGAATCAGGATATCTTGACCGTATTTGTGGTAGCTCAGAGGAAGAGATGGTTGAACCAACCAAGGAAATTAAGAGAGATTGAAGGCACCAGACGGTCAAGAAAGTACTGTGAGTACCACCGTCAGAAGGGACACAAGACTAAGGATTGCATAGATCTCAAAGATGAAATCGAGTGCCTCATTGGGGAGGGCAAGCTGATCGAATATGTGCAAAATAATAGAGACTCTGATGATCAAGAGGATCGATCTCGCTCTCCTAGAAGGGACAAGGTGAAGGTCTTAGAGAGCCCCAATGGGCATGGAAACGCAATTATCATCACGCCTTCTAGAGGAGTGATCAACATGATCAGCGGAGGACCAACATGAGCAGACTCCACCAACGGCAGGAAAAAGATTACAAGAGGACTTAAGGAGGATCGCTATATTGAATTCACGTCACTGATGGATGAACTGCCGGACGAGAACATTACTGTTTCAAATAGGGACCTGATGGATCTATCTCCCGAGGCCATACAAGCAGGTAAACCTGATTTCCCCTTAGTTGTTAAACTTGACATTGCTAATTATGGTGTTCGCAAGGTGTTGATAGACAACGGAAGTTCCACGAATGTCATATTAACATATGCATTGGAGAAAATGGCATTGGGCCACCATGTGGTGGAGCAGATATATACCCCTTTTATTGGCTTTGGGGGTGCCGAGATGATACCGTTGGAACAGGTGAACCTCCCAACATCATTTGGGGAAGAGTCGCACGGGAGAACCATCAACGTCCAATACACAATTGTGGATCACCCTTTCGCCTACAACATCATAATACGCAGGCCTGCTCTCAATGCCATCCGTGCAGTGGTATTCACATACCACCAGAAAATGAAGTTCTCGGTGGCAGGAGGCGTAGGGCAGGTCATCGCCAATCATGATGAGGGATGGCTTTGCTACATAACATCTCTCACACTCCCAAGGATCAGAGAGGCTGGAGGATAGGCGGCGAATCCAAATGACAACCATCAGGTGGTGGAGTGACCGATATATGAGGATCACTTGAACTTTTTTCATTTTCATTAATGTTGAACATTTTATAATTTCCCTAAATTGCTCCATCGTTGGGCTGGACTGTAACTAAAACAGGGGGAACTACGCCGGTCTAATTCCCTCGCAACGGGATACGAGGCGGGTTAGGATTTACCTAGCCTTCGACCATTATCCATTATTAACTCATTTTGTTCCAATCGATACATTCAATTGCACTATGCATTCGTGATTTCATGTAGGTACATCCCCTTTTAAGGGATTAGATGAGATGTGCAGACAAGCACACATTTATTCTAAGATGATTTATCATCATCTTCTTTGCAAATATACTTGTTTCACCTAAATAAAGCAGGTACAAATAGATCATTGTCGATAACAAGTAATGATATTCTCCGCCTATGGGGATAGAATACGAAGTGTGGATTTCATCTTCAGACTATCTTTGACATGGAACAATTATGTTATCTGTTTAAACAACAGGAAATGGAGATCAGCGCATTCCACAAAGTCCAGGGAGAGTGCACTATCTAGAAAGGATAAGGATCTACAAATTCCATGGGATAACTCCCGTATCCAATGAGATAGGGAGGAGACAACCCGACATACAAAATAAAAAAAACAAATGCCATGGGATAACTCCCCTATCCACCGAGATAGGGAGGAGACAACCCGGCATACAAAAAGAAAAAATGCCATGTGATAACTCCCCTATCCACCAAGATAGGGAGGAGATAACTCGGCATACAAAAAGACTAAAATGCCATGGGATAACTCCCCTATCCTCCGATATAGGGAGGAGACAACCCGACATATAAAAAGAAAACACAGATGTCAGGAGCAAACTCGACACAGAAAGCAGCCACTACCAACCCAGATAAGGAAGTAAGCACACTGTAAGAATTGAGCTCCGCCCAACTACGTACAGTCAATAAGGGACATTATTTCAAAACAGACAAAAAACCAAAAATACAATACACGACAGACCCTTAGTCGGGGTATTTAGGAGCACCCTTGGTATGAATCAACACGAGACTCTTCTGGTTCAGGATCGCCTTGTAGAAATCTTCTATAGGATCATTATCAACCTCAACATTGAAGTCCTCATGCAGATTCCCATCGGGGCCCAATAAGGGATTCAAAGGGCTCGGGTCGAAGTTATCCTTGAAACCATCAAAGAAACAGATCTGACCGATGATCGAGTCTTTAACTTCCTCCCGCTCTTGTGCTCCACGTTCGGCGCATATCTCTTTAAAGGTCTCACTCAACTCAAAAGAAAGGCTTTAGCATTGCCAACCCATTCCTCTCGAGTGAGCACCTTGCATCTATTAGCCCTCTTAGCAAAGGCCAAGTATTCTCGCACCCGAACGAGCTCCGCCTCGGCATTCTGCCGCCGCTCCCTCTCTATAGGAAGATATAGGTTGGCTTGATCGAAAGCGGCCTCCCACTCCCGATTCTGAGTAATAAGATCGTTCACATTCGCTTCAGTGGCACTAAGGACGCTCATGGCTTCATCCCATTTAGCCGCCAATTTAGCAGTCATGGCTGGATCATAATCAGCCAAGCACTCAATCAGAGCAATAGCTTCACATATAGATTCCACCTGTGCGACATTATTCTTACTCACCATCTTCAAAAAACCGACAAGAAATTTCCCGACCTAGAAAACAAAAAACATCTCAATACTTTAAGAAAACCGAAGAGGTACCTTTAATAAGTACATCTATGTAGTTATACGAAAAAGGGAGGATAACACACTTACATATTGGAATAAAGCGCCTTGACCAACGGCATAACTTCCGCCCTTGCTCCATTTCCTCTTATGGGGTGATGTATTGGCTCCAAAAGGCCTTGGAGCTTGGCTCCTACTGGAACTTACACCAGTCCCACCTTGTGTGGGCAAGATGCCACCCAAAACCGCGCCTGCTGTGGCCTCTCCGCCCTACGAAGAACCACTCAATTTTTTCTTAAGGCGATGACCCTCTCGCCACGTTTCTTATGAATTGTCGGAAGCGTTATATCACCCCGACCTCTATCCTTGGGACAGTGTTGCATTGCGCAATCACGTCCAATCTCCGATCCATCACAAGGGAAGCTACAGACAGACAAGAGCAATGTCATCAAAACAGAACACAAAATGGAACTACCCTCGAACGATAAGAAATGAACTTACCAAGCATAACTTCGTCACATAGCATGGTGAGGTCGTACGGATGGGTCAACAACTTACCCATAAAATCCACGTCCATTGGGGACCGCCAATACCAGCAGGCCTTGAATATTTCTCTACTATAGACCTGTTAACAGGATGATAATTCACCTGCTTAAAATAAACAATAAATCAATTACTAAAATGAACAGGTATATTATTATATGATTATGCGATTTGCATTCACGATACAGGTATCACACCCCAAGTATCCCTCGGAGCACATCTCCAAACATCAAATACCTATCGGAGCAAGTCGTGCCTAAGGGCCCAGCAGGCGGAATCTGTAACCAAGGCAGATACCTATCGGAATATACATCCGAAGAAAGCATTCTACGGACTAACCGCTATCGGAACTACTGCAGCATCGAACAAACACTCCTCTCCGATAATTATGAACTCTCGGAAAGGAGGAGTTAAAAGAACCAATCTATCAAAGCCCACTTGAGCTGTCAAAAATCAACAGAGTCCCAGAACCTTGACAAAAACACTTCCTTGCTATGCACTCCCAACACAAATGCTCTCGGAACACTACCCAGTACTTCCCTGCTACGCACTCCCAACACAAATGCTCTGGGAATACTACCCCGGTCGACCAACCCAGAGGTCGGAACTCCACAATAACGCAAACAACTACAGAACAACATTCTACGGGCACTCGAAGAAAAAAAACATCTACCCACGATAGCTAAAAACCTCTCGGAGATTAACCCTTGAACGAACACCCCCTCGGAGAATATCCTGAAACACTCACTCCAGAATACACACCTATCGGAGAAGCACTATCACTAAGAGAACACTAAGACTCGGCCCTCGAGTCACCATTAGAAGCAATGAGCTCTCGGAAGCAAAGAAGGCAGTCTACCCCTTATCATAAAGAAGACCAAAGCCCTCGGAAGAAGAAATGATACAGTCAGCACTTAAGATAGACGTTATGTTATTGGTTAAATGAACATTGTAACACGTGTAGAACACCACCACATGCATAACGACACCTGTAAAAACATGCATAACGACACATGTCCCTAAAAACTCTATATAAACAGAGGAAGAAGGGAAAAAAGAGAGGGCAGCCAATTAAGAAAGAAACACACATATAGACTCGGAAATACGCATATCGACTCAGAAAAGAGAGTGGATCATAGTGAATAAAAGGAAGGAATGTTCTTGTCAGTTTTTCTCTCATGTTAAATAGCATTTAGTTTTTGAACCACGGACAAAGGCGTTCCAACCCAAATAAATAATTTAGTTAATTAGGTCGTAATTCCACGCCCATTAACAAAATGGCGCTGTTTGTGGGAACGCCATAAGATTCGCCATCAAGAGCGTTCAAAAGCGATGTCAACCAGGGAGAATTTACTCTCGCGGTCATTAAACCCTTAAGCAGGTTTGTGGGATCGTTGCCACAACCAAAAGGGAAAGCAGGTGCTACAACAATGGAACAATACGCACCAAAGATAAGTATCCTTCTTTCACTATTTGTAGTTCGAGTCCGATTTTGGGTATCTTCGTGAAAAATCATAAGATTCTATAATTTACAATGTAAATACTTGCGCGGAGTCGATACAAAACTTGGGGGAAGGGGGGGAGACATGGTCCAGTGGCCTCGGAGAATATCTCCGAGAGCAGTTAATCTGGGAAACTTCACTCGTACTCTCTCATCAAAGGCTTTCCGAAAGTCTACATAATTAAAAGTGACGAGGATATAAACAATTCTGTTGAAATGGTTCTTTGAAAGGACGTGAAAATATTCACTAAACTCTAAGCATCTATATATACTTAGGACCCTTTCCTCGAATAACCGAATTAAATTGAGCTGCCCAAAGCATACTATAATAAGCTACCAGGGCGTGTCAGGGGATACTCCTATTTAGGAAAGTATATTTCCCCAAACTTGCACTGCAAATAGACACGCTATGCTAAGAAAGTCGTTTGGCCAGTAAGAATGAGATGCTATCTCATTTCTGTAAACTCAATCTTAAAATTCTATAATTAAAGGAAAGGGGCCAAGTATCTATAATATGCTGAAAAGTTATGTGACTATTAACACGGGAAAAAAGTTTCGTTCCAAATGAGAAATGTTTCATTCCAAACAAAAGATAAAAGTACCATTACACATAAACATAATAATAAAAAGTACAATGGTCCTTAAGAAAAAAACGAATTAAAAAACCCTTAAGGCTGGGGTAGGGGGGGGGGGGGGGGGTAGAGCACTTGAGGGGACATGAGCTGGCTCAGTTGTGGAAGGAAGAACCGGAGCACTTGCAGGAGGAGGAATGCCAGAGGAGACAGCCTGGACCCCCACTCGGAGAGGGGCGTGCACCGAGGGCCGCCAAAGTACCGCTGCCAAGGGCACCCGAGTCGGGGAAGAGGAGGAGGGAGGAAGGTGAGAGCTACTCTTTTTGAAGAGGTCGTAGGCTTGCTCCAGGGTAGGCCTCTGCATCTCCGCGATATTGACTACCCGCGGGTCTAAATTGGGAGCCACCTTACTGCGCACCTGCCCGAAGCATTGAAGGAACCCCCACATAGCAGATCCTCTTAAGTACCCCTGGTGCTTATTGATGTACAGTTCCTTCACGTGAGCAGTG
This sequence comes from Linaria vulgaris, assembly GCA_948329865.1. Lineage (NCBI taxonomy): Eukaryota > Viridiplantae > Streptophyta > Magnoliopsida > Lamiales > Plantaginaceae > Linaria > Linaria vulgaris. The sequence continues at coordinate 2,562,042 of OX415249.1, read as the reverse complement.
GCGTCCTCCCGAGCTTGCTTAACCGCATCATCCATCCTTTGTTGCACCTCCTCGGAAGTGACACTCCCCAAAACCATAGCCAGTGACAACTTCTCGTTAAGAGTGTCCGCCTGGCCCAGCGCCTGGGACAGATCCCGCTCTAACTCCTTTTGCCTGGCCTCCCAAGCAACTTTTTCCCCTTTGAGGGAGGTCACTCTGTCTTTCAGTACATGCCCGGAGGCCTCCATCTCCTTTACAGACGAGTGGAGCTGCTTATTCTCCCCCCTCAAGTCGTGGTTTTGTTGCTTAAGCATGGCCCATGCCTCGTTATACTTCCCCATTCTTTCCCGGATATCCTTGTTCTCCGCCTCCAGCTTCCGAGACTTCTCTTCAGCTGCGCTTGCCAGTTTTTGCAGCTTCTCGACCTCGAGTAACAGAAGAGGAAGCATTTTAGGTGCCTAAGAAAGCAAAACAGAGGAATAAAGATCCCGACACAGGATCTTAAACGAATTAGATAAATAAAAACTTACTAACATAGCCACGTTGTTGGTACAAGCTCGAACGAATTGCCACCCGTCCGCTGGCAAGGAGTTGGCAGCTGTTAAGTATCGAGTGACAGTCTCGAGAGCCTCCTGGGCGTCTTCAGAACTAGGCTCTCGTCCTGGGACTAGGGCATTAGAAGACGAGGGCTTCCCTGGAGGCACTCCCCCCGACAGTGGGACCTGAGTAACTACATGGCTATCTGACTAGATGGCCGCGAGTGGTCTCGGAGCTGGAGCACTCGTAAGCGGGGGACCCGCAGCCAAAATCTCGTCCAGTAGACTCATTGTATCAAAAGCTGGAGGAGGGGCAGGATCTGAGGGAAACGACCCCCCTTCTAGACCAAAAAGGTCTTCACCTCATGCGGAATCAGAAATGTTTCTAAGTAAATCTATCCCTTCGACTATCTAGAGCAGATTTCCATATAAACAGAAGAAGTGTATACTGTTTCAATGCTGGTTAAAGACTAAGGAGAAACACATACCTTTGGGAGGAGTCGACAGTAGTGCATAAGCAGAGTCCCCCTATAACTCCAAGGAGGAGGGTATACTGATAACATCGGGGGGTGGTAAAGTCATCCCCTCTATCCCAACCTCCTCCTCCCCACCCCTTATTACAAATACCCCAGCAGGGCCTATATCGGCGGAAGTCACGCCTAACCCCGCTTCCTCAGGGGTATCAGAAGTCCCGCTAGACGACCGGGACGTGACTGTAGCAACCTTTAAAGGAGTCCCCCGTTGCTCGTCCTCACCCTACGCAACACCAAAGGCTTCACCCTCTCCTAGGGTAGACTTCCCCTTCTTGGTTACTACGTCCTCGTTCTCCACCTTGAACGGTCGCAGAACATTCACTACAAAGATGGTTACAAGTTAGATAAGATAGAAAGAAACACATGTAATATAAGGGAGAAAAATACGTACCAAAGGTATCGAAGAGCTCCTCGGGGATAGCCAGGGGAGTCTCGATTTTGTCTAAGGGATAAATATGCCTCAATCTTGCGGTCCGATAGAGGCGAATAAAATCCTTCGACTCCACCAGGGGCTTCGCGGAGAATACCGGTGAGAACATCAGGGTATCGTCCATCACTCTCTCGGGGAGGGTGGGCTCCCTCCAAGTAAGGGGTATGTCCCACTCTCCCTCAGCAGGACATATGAAGAAAAACTTGTTTTTCCATGAACTGTGGGAGGTGATGTTGCCCTCGGAGATTCGGTCATCCTTATCCCGATGGGTGAAACAGTAGAAAGGACCTCCCCCCGGAGACGACTTCAACTCAAAGATAGCAAAAAATCTGTCCCTCGTGCACTCGATGCCTCTCACCAGACACCAAAACACGAACAAGGCCAACGCAGCGAAAGAGTTAGGAGTGAGTTGGCTAGGGCAGAGATTATAGTAATTAAAAATGTCACAATAAAAGAGCGGGAAAAAAGAGCGCAGTCTCGCCTTTATTTGTGGATAGTACACCGTCAGGTGCCCCGGTGGAGGAGAATCACCCCGGTGGTGGGCCTCCGGCACCATCTCCTCCACGTTACGGCCAGAAGCGCCGTGCTCGATGAATAAGTTTCAGATTTCCTTCTCCGACGCGGTGCTAACTGTATCACCCACCTTCTGGGTAGCCCGCGGAACACCACCCTTGTCGGCCTTCTTCTTCAATTTCTTCGCCTTTCCGGCGCCACCGCTGCCGCTCGCCACCGCCACAGCTGCGCTCCTCGTTCGTGAACCCATAAACGTTACCCCCGCTGCTCCTCCGGTACCAGAAGCGGCCGACACCAGGTTAGTATTGGATTGTGACGCCATTGTAGAGAATTCTTAGGAAATCAGAGAATACTTTTGCAGAAAGGTTTTGCAGAAAGGGGAATTTTTTCGTTCAAAGATTGCAAGTGATGTTAATTTTTTCGCCCACAAAGTGCCTTAAATGACCACTAAACCCACTCACGCCCCACGATTAAAAGTCGTGCCTAGCGCTATTAAATGTCACGTCTCCTCGGTTAACGGAAATATGCATATCGACTCAGAAAAGAGAGTGGATCATAGTGAATAAAAGGAAGGAATGTTCTTGTAAGTTTCTCTCTCCTGTTAAATAGCATTTAGTTTTTGAACCACGGACAAAGGCGTTCCAACCCAAATAAATAATTCAGTTAATTAAGTCGTAATTCCACGCCCGTTAACAAGACCATTGTTGAGGAAGAGTATCGAACTCCCTAACTGTCTTCTTCTCTACGTAGAAATATTCGTTCTTATTCCTGAAGCCATAACTAGATTGGCCGCCATGCAAGAATTTGCGTCCATGTTGTGATCGCATAAAGAAAAAACCCTTGTCACCACCCTTCTTATTAGTGATAACGGTGTAGAGACTCCAAAACTCATTTAACCCGTGAGGCATACCAAGGGCTTTCATAATACAAACAAAGCCTACGGTACACCAAAGGGAGTTAGGCGACAACTGCCCACGGTAAACCCCAATACGTGCCAAAATAGCGGTGATGGCAGGATCAATGGGGAATCGCAGGCCGTTGGAAAAGTGCTTTGCATGCACAATGATACAACCCTTCGGCGGCATGTGCATTCTCTCATTCTGTTCAGGAAACCTGATCTTTTATCCCGCATCGATATGATACATCGTGGAATAAAGGGTGATGAGGGACATGGGACACCATGTCCTCATAACTGACGGTCGTCTTGAACTTCTTCACTTCGGGGGATATGGGCAAACCCCATTCATCATATTCCACATTTTGAGTCCTTGGAGGCTCATTAGCATCCTCATCTAAGCCATCAACGACGTAATTCCCAACCAACTCATCTGTATCGAAAAAATCAACATCAGTGAAAGCAGTCCCAGAGCCTCCAGCCTCCACACTTTCAGAATCTAAACCAATGAAGTCAAAATCATTCTCGCTCGCCATGATAATGATGAGTACAGAGAAGAGTAAAAAAAGCTCTGAAAAGACTAAATGACAAAACCCGAAATTAACCTGAAAAATCAGAAAAACGAGAAGAAAAACACGAATATTAAAACAACCATGTCGAAAAACATGTTGGAGATACATCGAGTATATATCGAAAACAAGTCGAGAATTATATCCAAATTTATGTCGAAAAACCCCGACATACCTCAGGGTATGAGACAACGAGTTTCGCTAGAAGACAAAATGATATTCTCTCTCCTCACAACCCGCTATTTATATACATCGGGTATCAGACATGCATTTATGGCAACCTTATATCGAACTTCAAATTTGACGGTTATGTCGAGGGAAATTCGACATAAAATTAATGATTAAAAAACAGGAATTCAAATGAGACCCTATGAAGATTCGCAAATTGCATTGGGGGTCCACCAATATTTCTAAAAAACACAATGAAATTTCCGTATCAGATTTCCGTCATTTGAACTGGCGGGACGAGAGGTACTGGTAATCCAAAAACTCAGAATTAATTTGCAAATTATTATCCTTAGATAATAATTTCCAAATTGGGGGACTACATGATATGGGTAATTCCCGTATTGGGCATGTCATGGGCCAGACCCATGTTTTCACTATGTCGGGGGTCATCTCCGACGTAAATATCGAATATCACCTTCGATATAGTACAACTCACGTGTTTATCACGTGAGTGGTCCCCGCATCTTGAGGCCTATAAATACCCACTTCACGATAATCAAGGTAAGCTTCAATTATACGCAATTGTTGTACATCTATATCGAGGCTCACCCGATATAGTATTCGACATAATACCCGATATATATCTCCAATATATATCGCCGACGTTATTCTCGACATAAGCAGGAGATCACTTTCGACATAGAAGGCTTCGATGGCATCCTCGACATAACCTTCGACGTCACTTCCGATATACTTTCGATATTCTCCGTTGCTTCTAACGTTAGTTCGAGGTGTTTCGGACCAACCCTACTCGAGACTAGTATAACTAGAGTAAGTCTAGTTTAGCAATAGACTCGTTGCATCACACTTGTAACCGACCCTATTCTATATATACGATCTATTTTCAAATTACTGTCAAATGTTTATGTTAAAATGAGAGCATTGGTGTAACATTTTTAAAAATACGCAGGCATTCTGTTCCAAAAATATAACACAATTGGGGTTTCGTCAGTGGGAGATTTTCTTGTTTTTCTTATTTTTTTCTTTTCTCAAAACACATCATGGCACAAAGCCCAAAGGATAGCTTAGTGCAGTATACTGAATGACGTGTAGACACCACAAATTTCTCTTTACGAACCTGATAGTGGTGGAGCTGGTTGTGCCCCCTCGCAACACGAAGAGACTAGGAAGAGGGATCGGAGTGAGCGTTGTATCAGAGATTCCTGATTCGTCGATATTTTCTTTTCTCCTTTTTTTTTGTGTTATGAGATAAATGCATGAATAAAATTATATGCCGTCGTTATGTGGGATTATGGTCCTATATTGTGCACTATTGCAAGATGATAGGGCCATCACGTGTACAGGATGAAACTGTCTAGTATTGATCGTTTTGAAATGGGTGAAATTTTTCAGACTGAAAGTTTTGACGTGTTAGCAAACTTACAAGTTTGTACTTTTTTTGTTTCAGAACAAAAGTTGTTACATGGGTACTTGATCACAAACAGCCATGCTGCAGCTTTATGCACATATAGAATCTGTTTCAAAGGTAGAAACCAGCTTTATGCACATATACAATGCGGTAGGTAATTTCAACGGTAATACCTATTATCTACCGCCTGGCGGTAGCTAATAACAACGGTAACATTCATTAGCAACGAAAATACGGTAGCTAACCTTTCTTACCGTTGACATTAGCTACCGCAATGCCGTAGCTAACCTTTCTTACCGTTGAGATTAGCTACCGCAATACCGTAGCTAACCCTTCTTACCGTTGACATTAGTTACCGCAATGCCGTAGCTAACATTTCTTACCGTTGACATTAGCTACCGCTTGGCGGTAGCTAATTGTCACAAATTTGAAAATTTGAGTAAACCCTTTACCCAAACTCTAACAGTAGCGACCAAATAGTGGTAGCTCATATTCATACCCTAACAATAACTACCGCTAGTCCGTAGCTATTGACTATATCAGCTACCGCATAGCAGTAACTACTAATATTCAAGTGTTTGAATTGTGATTTTCAAACGATTATTTTAAATATAATTGATTGTTTGTTATCAATTACATCAATAACAAGTTATAATTAACAAATAAACATAAAATGATGATTTCATTGCACAATCAAATGACATTGCTAATGTCGGTTTATAACAACAATGATACATAATGTCGTTTGTTTGTCAATAGTATATATATATGTATCTATCTCCCAATAGAACGTTAAATAAAGAATGTAACTTCACATCATAACTAATCATCACATTTCATCGATACATCATTCAACACGTCACAACGATATTTCAATCACATACACGAGACATGATTAAGTGTACAAGTAAAACTAATATATACGTCACACAACAATACATTAATCGTAATAACAACTCAATTACTATCAAATAAGTTAATTATTACTTATTATTAGTAATATTACTAAACTGAAAACATAAAGAAATCAAAATCACACAAATAAATATACAAAATAGAAAAAATTTAACATTAGCTACGGCCAAGCGGTAGCTACTAATATTCAACGGATATTAGCTACCAGAACTCGGTAGATACTAATGTTCAACGAACATTAGCTACCGAAAGTCAGTAGCTACTAATATTCATCCTGATAGAACCCAGAAAATTGACAATTAGCTACCCATTTTCGGTCGGTAAATTTGAAATTTGGGCGCCCATGTGCGGGACATTCAAATTTTCAGAAAATTCAAAAATTTTGACCATTAGCTACCGATTTTCGATGGCAAAACGTCGAAAATTTGGGCGGGCAAGGGAGGAAAATTCAATTTTTTCGAAAATTCAAAAATTTCAATCTCATATTATAAATACCCCTCAATTCTTCAATCTACGAAATAATCCCAACACTTCTCCAATCTAAAAATTATCCCTACCATTTCTTTATTTATCAAATCTATAAAATCATCCCAACACTCTCTTCAAATCATCAAAAAATCCTTACTTCTCCAATATAAAAGAGTATCCATATCATTTCTTTATTTCTTCATATCTTTCACTTTTTTTCCATTAATCAAATCTCACACTCTCTTCAAATCTTCAAAATGTTTCTCATTTCTCAACACTTTCTTCATATCTTCAAAACTCCAAACCTTTTTTATTTTACAATCATTTTGTTAAAAAAACTTTTTCCATTTATTTAAATGCTTGATAATGTTAAATTAACAAATCAACATTGATTTTCATATTGGTGAAACAATAAACCAATAAATTTCGGAAAATTTTCGAACTTTTTTTTTAAATCTGTAAATGTTATTAGCTACCGCAGTGCGGTAGCTAATAATATCCATGACTTTAAATATTATTAGCTACCGCCAGTCGGTAGCTAATAAGACTCAAGGCTTTAAATATTATTAGCTACCGCATGTCGGTAGCTACTAATATTCATAAAGTTAGCTACCGAAAATCGGTAGCTACTAATATTAATACTATTAGCTACTAAAATTCGGTAGCAAATGCGGGTTAAAATGGGCAAGCGAAATTGGTAAGTTTGTGACGGAATTTCGGTAGCTAACTCCACAGTATCTACTGAAAATCGGTAGCTAATTTTCAAAGTTCTGGCGACGGAAGTGGCGACGGAAGTGGCGACGAAACTTTGGTTACTAATGTGAGCGACGGAAATTCGGTAGCGAATCATTAGCGACACGATTAGTACCTACTAAAAATTAGCAACGAAATTTCGGTAGGTCATGATCATTAACGATCGCATTGGGTCATTAGCTACCGAAAATGTGGTAGCTAATGATCGAAAATCTTGTAGTGTATTGTTGTAAAATTTTATACACCAAACTCTTTCATATTTTATTTTTTAATGACGTGGAAACCCTCAGCCGCTACCCTTCGGGTGCACACTAGAATAAACCCCCGGGTCGACCAAACTCTCTCGTTATATTAATTAACCCCTGCACTGAACACTTTCTTACTATCAAATATTTAGACTCAATATACTCCTCTTATCAAAATCATGCGATGAATTTCTACATTTTACCAGAAATCTTGCACCAAATACTTAATTTCAAAACATAAGAGAGATAAAATTAACAATGATTTCATAAAAACAAAGTCTATGAAATGTCTATGTTAAAATGAAAATTAGTGTAAGATTCAATTAGTGTAAGATTCCCTGAGACTCTGTTCCAAAAATATATGTGGCCACTGGCCAGTTAAAACCTGAGCTGTGTGCCCACGTGCACACGAAAACTGTCTGTTCATATACTTATTCTCCAGATACACTTTACGTTGGAGTTAGGGAAAGCTTGCAGGCAACAAAGGTTAATTTCGACATGTTCGTAAACGCACAAGTTGACGTTTTTTGTTGCACGTCACTCTTAATACATGGGTGCTTACTGCTTAGTCATTAACAACCATGCTCCAACATTAATTATGCATGCATTAATTGCATGATTTTAGTGATTAAAAATATGAAAATATGCATAAAACTCCCTTTTGGGCAATAAAAATCTGCAGTGAACTCCCTTTAATTTTTATTTATATAGAATTCCCTTATATTTTAAAACCCTGCACCAAATATACTTGTTTATTTATGTTGCACGACATCCCCGGTATTCTCAAAAATCCTGCTAAACTTCATGTGTTCTCAGGAAATTTCTGACCTAACATTAATGTTAGTGTCCACAACCCCATTTTGTAGGCATGGGTGTGGGCTCCACAACACCCCAAAAGTGTTGTGGAGCCCACACCCATGCCTACAAAATGGGGTTGTGGACACTAACATTAATGTTAGGCAAGATGCCCCCGTGTTCTCATAACATGTGCACCAAACCCCTCTTATTAAGAGGGTAAAATTGATGATTTCATATCTAATTATGGGGATTGATGCATAATTTTTGAAACCATGAGAAAATTTTGTACAAAAACAATAACATGAGTGGGTCTAATACAGAATTGAAAAACGAGAGGAGGCTTGTTGTAGTATATTTGAAAATTCGAAGGGAGTTCGTGCAAAATAAATAACACGAGAGACTTTGGTGCAAATTTTTGATAACGCATGGGGTATTTATGCATTTTCCCCGTAGGTTGTAATGGCTTACCAAGAATAGTTAAAACACATAGCTTAGCGGCTTCTTGAAACATAGTCTTTTTGACGTGTCTTTTATCGTTTTTCATACAGATGTTCTTCTCTCATTGTATCGTTCTGTCCACAAGTTTCTTTTCTTTTCGACAAAAAGTATCAAAATATTTTTATTTTGTACCGAAACCAAACACACATATATTTTCTAAGTTATGTGCAGTTACAATTTTTACGATTTTCGAAATATATCGAAAAAATCTCTAAAAGAAAAAATTTCTAATATTTAGCAGACCCAAACATGTTCTCGAAATGAAATTTTGATCCATGGTTCCGTCAAATAATTGTATGCATAAGTTTCAGCCGAAACTTAGTTTAAGAAAAAGTTATCATAAATTGGAGCACTCAGTTATTTAGTTCCTGGTCCTGAAACCCACATCAATTGGTAAAGACTAAATACTATATATATACAAATCTTCTTCGATTCAGTCCCAGTAACCCCTATTTCTATACTTAAAAAATATGCGAACTATCACCAAAAAGTTAAATAATCCAACTATTTCCATACAAGAGCTTACTACCTATTTGCTGCAGATAAAGAAAGAATTTCCCAACACTATTTTTGCTGGTAACTCCTTCCATATAGATACATACTCTCTCATTATTTAATTCTCCCATATTGAACGCAATGGCAGATTAGGCCATTTAGGCCATGTGTGAAACCAAAGTTTCCTCTTCAAGTTTCATGAACCCAACCCCATATTCTAAAAATCTACCTTTTTTTGTAGAATGTAAAGAGCAGAAAACTCCATGCACCGAAATAATCGTCGCATAAGAAGACGCATCATCTAGAGAGGAGAAGAAATGGAGGAGGAAGGGGCACCATCCTTGTGGCAGCACCCAGCATATAAGCGGCGCGAACAACTGAAAAAGTTTCTCAATGAAAAATTAGCCCGACGGCAAGCTACTTCAGAACAAAAACCACAAGATCAGATTAAGTCAAAAACAGAGGCTCAAAGTGAGTTAGCACTTCTACCATATGAGGTACTTTTCAACATTTTAGTACTACTACCTGCTGAATCCCTCTGCAAGCTGCAGTTTGTGTGCAAGAAATGGTTTAATTTAATCAACAACTCGGTTTTCATCGAATCCCAAATTCAACTATCTGAGACGATTCTGATCTCTCAAGAACTGTTCATCAACGAAATTTCGAGGCAATCATGGCTTGTTATGCCACTATCTGTCGTAGAGAAGGCTAAGCCCCACTTTCATTACGTGGATTTTAATGTTGGGAACGATAACTTTGTCGAGTCGAGCGTGATAAACTTGACTAATATTCAAGCAAGCTATGATGGTTTGGTTGTTGGAATGACAGATGAGGAGAGTCGCTTCGTACTAATGAACCCCTTGACAAGGAAACATACCAAGCTTCCATTAGGCACAATCGGATTTCAAGAGGGTTATGGTTTGGTGTTCTGCAGTGAGGCAAGAACATACAAGGTGGTCCACTTGTTTCGTGAACCGTCAGGATACACTGGTTGTGAGATCCTGAGCATTAGGACAAAGACATGGGCGGTAATGGATGGTCCTCCTTCTAGTTTGCTACCTGACATTAGGCTAACGCCAGTTTCTGTTGGGGGGTCGTTGAATTGGTTGGCTCGGGGACATGGTCATGATTCTTTTCTCTCCATGAATGTGCAGGACGAAAAATTTGTCTCGAAGAAACTGCCTATCATTTGCACTTCAAATGATAGACTAGTTGAGATAGATGGGGTTCTTGGATTTATAACTCATGACAAACTAAATCTGATGCAAGTCTGGATTTTAACCGCAAGTGGTGGAGGGAATGAAAAATGGATCAAGCGCAATAGTATATATCTGAATTTTGATGATGTCAGGCTTATTGTTCCGATTTGTAGTTCAAGAAATGGGAAGGAAATGGTGTTCGAATATCCCGGGAACAACTTGTACGTGTACAACTTTGAAACATGTAAGATGAAAAAGATATATACAAGAGATGATGAGCACATACAATTACGAGAAGGCGCAGAAAAGCTCTTCTTTCCTCATCGAAATACCCTTATATCATGGAATCGTTGCCTGCCGTGATGAAAATTAAGCTGAAAGAATGTCTTCTAGTTTTGGAGTTCTAGGTTTCTATTTGTTCTTTGTTGTTTTAAACTTTTATTGTGAGTGATTGGGGAGAATTTGATTAGTGTTTTTCTGTTATGTATGTAGCTACAATTCTATGGCAGATCCTCTTTTCATTTCCCTGCTTTATTTTCTAAGCCAAAACATCGTAGTATACCTTCTAAATATAATTATGAGAATCTATACTCAAGCTCTACATGGAAATAACTACATCACACAGTTCAATTTGGAAGATAGCCAGCGGTTTAACAACTTCTCGCAATTGGTTTCTCTACACTCTTGAATTCTTTTGATTGAAAGTTTGAAATTCAAAACTTAAGTTCATACAGGTTACAGGAAACGGTTGAATGACAGAGTTTTAGCATATCATATTGACCTCTTGTTTAGACGGAAACACATACGGACAACTTTGTAAACTTACCAATAAGTAGCTCAGTTAGGACTAAACATATTCGGTATGTTACATAAGTAGCTCAGTTAGGACCTTCTGCAGAACTAAGCAAACTTACCAATATGCGTACAACAGAGTACCAAACAGCGTAATTCTACCAACATAATGCAAACGCCGATTCGTAAAACGCATATTCATTTCTAATATAAACAGAATCTCATCAAGTACAAGTATCATCAACATCAAGATCCCAACACTTGACACAAACGAAATGCGTAACGTAACTCAATCATCTTCGACAAATAGATCACCACAACACACTATCCAAACAAACACTTACAAGTTATTGAATCAATGCCCCTCTTTGTCATCCTTACTATGATCTTCACGGCAATCGGCCTCGGAATCGGAACGACTTCTCTTAGTGAAATATACAGGCAGCATATTTTCGAACTCATTTTGTTCATCATGAACTCGTTGTCCACTGTTGCTTCTTTCCATGACACTTTCCTTTCAGGCGGCTTCAGTTTCAGTACGACTGATTCTCCGATTTGGGGCTGCGGATGCTGCTGCTGCCAGTACGACGTCGTCGTTTCAGAAGATAGCCAACGGTTTTGCAACTTCTGGCAATTGGTTTCTCTACACTCTTGAATTCTTCTGATTGAAAGTTTGAAATTCAAAACTTAAGTTGACACAGGTTATAGGAAACTGTTGAATGACAGAGTTTTAGCATATCATATAAGATCTCTTATTTGGACGGAAGAACATGGGGACAAATTTTGTAACAAAGACAACAAACATCAAAACTCCTAGTAAATGAAGCTGGGCAATTAGTTTAATCCCCTGGAGCAATGCTAATTCACCAACTTAACACATTCTTCTATAGAGTACATAAGTAGCTCAATTAGGACTTTACGCAGAAGTAGAACTAAGCAAATTTACATTCTTTCTCAACTTCATCATTATCTTATATGGTCTTCCAGCACTACATATTTTGACTCTTATTGAATCTCACTCGCCAATATCCGCAAACCGCAACAGTTCTACTAATTCGCGAAACGCATATTCATTTATTATATAAACAGAAGTATCAATGTATCATCAACATCAAGATCCCAACATTTCACACAAACAAAATCATCCTCGACAAATCGATCACCACAACACACTATCCAAACAAACACTTACAGTTTACACAATCAATGCCCCTGTTTATCATCCCTACTATGTGTAGGATATTTTAATAAAATATAATTATTATTGGTGGTAGTCAAAACGTTTATTATCCAATTTACTATTCATGTTATTGGTTACTAAAACTCTTCAAGAATCCGTTGGGATTATTATAAGAAATATTATGTTGGTCAAGGCCTTTTCAATGAAATGTAATAGCGAGGCCATTATTCCATTTTTCACCATAAATCCCATAACCGAAATCAATAATGAGGATTAATGCATATTCCTCAAGTTGCCACTTGCCACCTACATATATATATATATATATATATATATATATATATGTTCTTGGGTTGTGCGAGCTTTCGTCTTATTTTCTAATATGCAATTAGAAATAAGAAACATCAGTGTTGTTGGTTGTTATATTTTTTTTTTGTGAATATATAAATGTTGGAGATGCATTCTTTCCAACTATGTGCACTTGTTTGGAAATATTTTTTTTTTAAAGCTCAACTTAAAATATTTTTATGAGCTTAAGTGGATATCCTAGACTTCCTATTTTTTTTATATAAATAATTTAAATCCCAGGAATGTGGTGAAAGTCTAGAGATACATCGAGGAGGAGGGGATTTGAGCCCTATTATGTTATAAACTTCTTATGAGGATACCCTACCTAGGGGCTAGAGATCCTACGAACTAGGTCAAAGGGACAAACGAATCATAGAGTGGTTTGGAGAAAATATATGCACTAAATTATGATCTTTTGATCAAATGTTCCTCCCTATGGTGTAAGTGCATATTCCTATGACGTTATGGAGGTTGAGATTATTTTATCTTTTAATGAGTTCTATGGCCCTTATGGGTGGGATGTAATAGTCATAGGAGCAACCTTGATAGACTCACCTATACAAGTGAGAAAGTGGGGCCGCTTTCTATGAGAATTGACGAGCTAATTCTTTAGGACACTTGCGAAAACTGGGATTAGCACAAGGTCGTTAATGTGCGAGCTGGTGAACCTATTTTAGAACACTTTGAGTATTATGTGTGTTTCATGATTCTTCGTGCCCTCGAGGATCATTGTTTAAAGGTTTTGTCCACTTTGATTCTAGTACGGGAATTGTGAGATACTAAGTGAAGGTTTAAAGGCATTGCCACTTTCATGATGCATAATATTCTAGCTCTTGCTCATATATTGCTATTATTATTTTATTAAAATAGTGGGGTGTTTCTGACTGCAGCGACCGATGGTCCTGCGAGCAACGGGGATTAGCGTCAGAGATACTTTTTCATTGCTCCCTTGGGAGAGTAGTCGACTCTCTGGGAAGATGTGCCCCAAGTTTGGGGGTTGGGTTATGTTTACCACTCCCCGCTGGTGGCTTCAAAGGCTGCTTCCTACTTGGAGGAGAGGGGCCTTTTTGACGGCCTCTACGACGTATCATCGATGTTGAAAAATTCCATGGTCTTGCTTATGGTCGATCTGCAAGACGGGCTGGTGGATGAGCAACCTAACCCGCTGACCCTTCGACAACACTCGGAGTTTCGTAAGTGCCTTTAATTTTATTTTTTTTTCTGTAAATTTTTTTTAACGTTCCTCGAAACACCTTATCTGAGTATAAAGAGTACACTCCCTTTTTTTACTGACCCTTCATGATGTTGGTCTGTAGGTGCAGAGATGGCGTCCCATGCTTGTCGACCATTTAGAGGTGACATGCTAGCCTTATCCGATGGAGGTTCGGACTTGTCTGGGTCGGAGGATTGGGACGTGACCGCCTCTTCGGAGTCTGCTGAGCCCTCGGGGTCTCTAGACAGCAAGTACTTCCCCAAGGCTCCGGGAAGCCCATCAGATGTTGATGCGGATGTTATGATGGCGGAAGCTGACGAGGGTGTTAGCTCCAAAGGTATGCCTCAACCTATGGACCCCGTGATGGCTAAACACCTTGCATCATATTTTATACCTTCTTTTGGCACAAAGCTTGACTTTGGGCCCTTGCCAATATCATCGTTTAATCTGACAGACAAGGCGCATGCTGTTGGTGGTCCCTCGAATAAGAGAAATGGGGGTCGAGATGTGGGCGCATCTTCCTCGAGGAGGGATAAGGGGAAAGGGGTGATCGAACCCTTCCTGGTTGTAAAAGACTGCCGCCCTGAGTCTCCCCCTAAGAAGAGCAAGTTTAAGCTCACTCAGGAGGAGGAAAAGTTTCTTCGTACTCCTGCAGTGCCCTCGATTTTTATTGAGGGCTACAAAGACTCCGACCATTATAGGTCTTTTGTTAGCGGGATCTTGAATCCTGAGGATCGTGAGATCCTAATGGGCTATGGCGACGCCGCTTTGTGGGAGCGTTTCTGTCAAAACATATGCGAGGTAACGCTTCCCCATTTTTCCTCTACTTTTTTTTTGCTTATGTTTTTCTCGTAACACCGTTGGTCTCACGGTTGATCTTTTATTTTGCAGCTTACTGTGCTTGGAGATAATCTAGGCACATATAGGGCCAGCCCTAGTGTCCAGAAAGCTATGATGGAGGAGCGTAATGCTCTCTGTGCCTCGCCTAGGCATGCTCATGAAGAGAATGCCACGTTGGAGGCCACTTTAAAGGAGTTTCTTGGGCGTATGGCCGAGTTTAGAGTGTCCTCGGATCGGGACTTGGGGGACTTGAATAGTTGCCTGAAGGAGGTTGTAGCTATGTTCGATGCTAAGGCCGCGAGGTGGGAGCAGAGGGCTAGAGAAGCCATCCGTACTGCGGAGGAGGTCAACCTGCTTCGAGAGGAACGTGATCGATTAACTCGCCAACTTGAGGATGCAAGGAGAGAGCTTTAGGTGGTGTTTCCAGTGCCCGCCTTGACTCGGTTGGGCCGTCCCGTAAGCATATATTGCCTTCTAAGATGAGGGACCTTGTTAGAGGTGGATATGGAATGGCGGCATCCTCCATTGTTTCTCTTCCTAGTGTTCCCCGAGGACTGGCAATTCCAAGGCTGGAGTTTTTCTCTACCTCCTCTGGTGCAACCTAAGCAGACCCTCGTAGGGCCCCTTCCAGAGTTTTGATGATGCCTAACCCGACCGAGCTATCTGTCGAGGAGCGTCGGGCCTGGATCGAGGCCGAAAAGCGTCCTGCAAAGGAGTAGTGTTAGCCGGGCATTGCCCTTGTTTCTTTTTGTATTCCGCTCTGTGTGGACGTGATTTTGCCACTTTTCATGGGCATTTTTTTTATTGTTGCTGCTTGTATGGGCGAAGTATTCTATGGATCCTACTGCACCTTGTAGTCTTCTATGGAAATCATGACTGCACCTTGTAGTCTTCTATGGAAAGAATTCTACTGCAATTAGTCTTCTTTCTTTCTTGCAAATCACACGCCTTATTCTTTCCATTGCAGCACATGCAGCTTTCCTTCTTGAATTAGGAAAGTTTTCTTTCTTTAACTTGAATTCTTCTAAGGGAAGTTTCCTTCTCTTTATAGAACTCTTCAACTGAAAGGATTCTCCTATGGAAATCTTTATTCCTAATTCACTTTTGTTCTTTCCTTTGTTTTCAGCCTGCACGCGTCTTCAATTAAGGAAAGTTCTTCTTTGGAAACTTATCTTTGAATGACAACTTTTCTTTAAGGAAATAAACCCATTCTTGAAGTCTCTAGACCTGGAGCACATAAAAATATCAAATACAACTCGTGGAACTAGGTTAGTAAGTGAATAAAGGCAAAACAATAATTTTCGCAGTTTTAAACAGATTGCCTGCAGGTTCTCTGGTTTCAATGTTATCATCAATGTTGTTCCAACATCGCAGAACATTGATTCCAGAATACCTTGCACTTTCAATCTCCCAATTTTTGCCTTTCTTCACAAAACCAAACATGTTCACAATGCATTTCAGGCAGACTGCTCCAGCAACCCAGCATCATTAAAATCTTAAGCTACTCCCCCTTAATATGATAATTTCAATCTTGTATCCTTAAGATACTAAACAGAAAACATAAAGAGTTAATCATCACAACAATAAGCATAACTAATATAACATAAGATACTTCAGACTTATAGAAACAATAGAATAAACATGAAGCTGAAATGGCTTACTTCTCCCCCTTGTTGTGAGGAAAGCAAAACCTTGACGAATCACTTCATAGGATAAAGTTCCTATAGCTCTTTTGTAGCAGCTATTTTCATTTTTTCCACAAGAAACTCTATCATCCAATGTTTCTTAAAATCTTTCATAGCCACAGTCTAATCTCCCCAAATGGAAAAACAAAGTTAGCCTCAATTGCAAATATTACCTCAGGTGTTACCTCTGATGTTGAGACTTCTCAAAATCTTCTTCCTTATCTCTTCATCTAAACGGTTTCATCATCGCCATTCTTAGTTTCCTCGTCCCTTTCCTCAGAACCATTTTTCTCTTTTTCACCACTTTCTCTTCATTCTCAACCTCTTTGTCCTCTCTCTCTTTTTCATTCTCCTCATCACCTTTCAATTAACCAACAACATCATCAACCTCGTTTTCTCTATTATCACAGCAGCAAAACCACCATTGTCACCCACTCTAGTTTCTCCAGCAACTAAAGTGTTCTCCCCCTCAATTAAATCATTCTTCTCTGCAAAAAGTTCTTCAATCACTGTCTCCTCAACTGTGTTTGAAGTACCAACAAAAACAACACCATGTTCCTCAGTTTTTAACTTGTTTTGTCTCATCAACAATGTCTGGAACGAGTGTTGTACCTACGAGAAAGAACAACAAGGGTGGGGTTATCTTCTTGATTATCCACATCAAGGGCCATAATCAAGATAAGAGATAGATGTCAAGGAATTGAAAACTATTGCAAGTTAGAACTCTTAGTATTTGAGAGAATAAGGCACAAAGAGAGTAGAATATCAAAATCACAAGTGAAAGAAGTAATGGGCGGTTACTTGAAATAAAGCATGCATAATTCCCGCCTATTGAAACAACACGTGACACCGAGTTTACTTCAGACATGACCAGAGCAGTTCACGAAAAACTTATAAGTCATAATGCTAAACCTGGATGTTGACACAACATGCTTACAGACTGATGTTGGCACAACATTGACACCTGTTTTGAATCAACATTGGTTCTTGTGCATGTGGAGGTATTGAGCTTACCCTCAAGATCTTTTCAAGTAAAAGCATGAGCTAGATCTGAATACATATATCTGAAACTTAAGACATATTAGCAAGATAGTACCACAGATATATGAGACTTATACATGGAAATGAGAGTTAGTTAATAGAAAATCCAACATTTTGGGTATGAAGTAAATTAAAGGAGTTAATCTACTTTCATATCATAACAAGAGACAATGTAGTGTGTCACCGCAGCTGAATCACCCAAAATATATGAGAACATAACTATTTCTCCCCCTTAAGCCCAAAACCGACACAGACACAACCAGGAGAGAATGAATGAATGTAGGCCTAAGTGAATGCAGAATGCAAAATGTTATGAAAACATTAGAAGATGGTAAACACTTGTGAAAACTTCTCAAACCAGCATCAGTTCACATCACATCAAATATTTATTATTTCATAACTCATCTGAACAAAAAACTGAAGGTTGCTAAACACAAAGCTAATGTCACTACTGAATGAGGGCAGCCTGAACTCCACACACCCCAGTAACAACATTAACAGCAGCAAGTTAGGCAAGTACAAAGGCCTTGAATGTTGGCGATTCATTTATCATGCACCCCAACACCCCAATTCCTTATGCATACTTGTTTACCAACCTGCATTCAAGAGAATCACCAAGTGATCAGTGCTACTAAATGTAAGAAATCTAAACCTCAAACACCCTAGTAGGAAGGATCACCCTCATGTGTTCCTTGGCCAAACAAACAGAAACATGTAAATAAGCACAACTGAGTAACACTGAAGCTGTCAACATCATGCACCCCAGCTTCTCCACATGTCCTGTACACCTTTCATATGAATAAGACACAAATGAATAGACATCAAAGTAGTGAACTTTGTGTATCCCAACTTCTCCATATGTTAGGCTATCACAACCTCAGACAAACATAAGAGTTTTATTACTTTTTCAAAACAAAGTTTATAAAATGATAACTAGAAAGAGTTGTTCATCAAAGAGTTCAACCACACAAACCAAATATGACAAACATTCATGAAGACAACCAAGAACAAAAATAGAAATCAAACATAAAAAATCTAATGCAATCTTCTACACCACAAATAGTCTACGGTGTTTGCTAGTGGTGTTATGGCAACACCGGAATGCAACAATGTTCACATAACATTCATGTCAAGAGCATTCCTCAAATTGAAGAACCTCTCGCTATCTACGGGCTTCTGAAACATATCAGCTAAATGAGAGTTGTTCTCTATGTGTTCAATGTGAATCATCTTGTCATCTACCAGATCTCTCAAGAAATGATGCATGCAAAATATATGCATTGTTCTAGAATGATGCACCAGGTTTCTTGATATGCTAATGGCACTAAGGTTATCAAAAGACATTAAAAATGTGTCACTCTTGATCCCATAGTCATGCAACATGTGTTTAAGCCACATAAGTCGGGTAACACAGCTGCAAGCTGCAATATATTCAACGGTTGATAATGACACACAATTATGTTCCTTGCCATAACATGAAAGAGGATTATTTCCCAAATAAAACAACTCCAAAATGTAGATTTTCTATCAGCTAAATCACCATCCCATTCAGAATCATCAAAACCAATAAGGTTTGTATTTGTATCATGTGTATACCAAATGCATAAGTCTATAGAACCAGATATATGTCTCATAATTCGCTTCACAACAATTAAGTGAAAAGCTTTAAGGTCAGTGTAATACCTGGCACAAACAAAAATACAAATCGAGCACATTATATATGGGTAAGTGGTGGATAGATATAGCAAGCTTGTGTCACTTTTTCCAATTATCAAAGTAGAAGACATTTGAGTCTTGCTTGATTTTGACTCCTCCAAACCAAATCTTCCCACCAAGAAGAAACCTTGTTCACCAATCATGCTCATCTCTAATGTACCTGCCAAAGCTTCAAAAAACTTGTCTAAAGTAGACTTGTTAGTATAAACAAAGACAATGTCATCAACAAATCTTTGAGCTAAACAATAATCAGAACATGTAGCAGAGATGCAAACACTCAACATTATCATATCTCTATATTTTACCCTTTTCTTGTTGCGTGTCTTGATGTCATTAGTGATTTGACCAATAACCTGAGATGTTGGATGATTCCTTTGAATCCAATCAGTTGTATTCATCCAAACATCTTGAACTTGAACCTTTTCGTCATATAAGATTGACTGCTCAGATGTTGTGTCAACATTAGGACTGATCGATGTTGGCATAACATCAACTTCTGGTTCAGGTTCAGGTTTTGGATCTGCAGGTGGTGATGGAATAACACTGTCTGTTTCCAATGTTGGGGTAACATCAGAAACAGAAAGTTCTTATGTACCTGCATCTGTTTCCAATGTTGGGGTAACATTAGAAACAGAAAGTTCTTCAGTACCTGCATCACTAGTCAAATCATCAAATACCAGATTTTCATTTTCTTGAACAACATTCAATCTTGGATTAAACATTCTAATATCAGTATTGTTCAGAGAATAGCCATCAAAGATACATTCTTCACTTTCTGGATCATATTTGCTCAAAAAATCTTTATCATTTAAAATATAGCAAACACATCCTAATTCATGAAAATGAGCAAGATCATGTTTCTTGTTTTTCATCATCTCGTAAGGAGTCATGTGCATAAAGAATTTATGAATATTTTCATTAAACTCACATAAGTCAATAAATGACATATTCTCAAATTCTCTACCATGATTAGACCAAATATTACCAAAAGAAGCACCATGTAAGTTATCAATACTAGCATGCAATGTTCTAAATGTATAAAGAGCTTCGATTTTTTTTTAAAAGATCTGATCACAGTATATCCAGAAAAATCATTCATAATCACACAATCATATTGCTTACCCCCGACTCTACGAACTTCAATAAGACCCCAAAAGATCCGTATGAATTTGTAGAATACAATTAGAGGTACTTGTAACCTGTTCATCCACATGGATTGGATTATGAGAAGCTTTGGTCACCTTACCTTTCAAGCAATCCTCACAGACCAACTTACCAGTACCCGAGAGATTTGGAATACCTCTCACGGTTTCAAGTTTCAGCACTTTGCCCAAATTCTTGTTGTGCATGTGTCCAAGTCTCTTGTTCTTGGCAACTGAATAGTCCACCTTTGTTTGAAAGAAAGTCACTTGATCCCTCACCAAGTAGTTGTCTTGAAACCTTTTACCTGTCAAAGCACACACATTTGCACAATTAGATACATCACAAGAATCTTTATCATACCTTACCAATAAGTCATCATCACACAATTGACTGATGCTTATATGGTTTTCACAGAATCCATTCAACAACAACTCTTCCTTCAAGGGTGATAATCCATTCACATTCAGCTCTTCTTTGCCAATGATTCTTCCTTTACTTCCATCTTCATAGGTGAAAGTTCCAGTGGTTAGTGGTGCACAATCCTTCAAATCAGATTTGTATCCAGTCATATGCCTCAAGCATCCACTATCAGAGTATCACTTTCCTACCAGGTTAGTAAGCAAATGAGAAAAGACAAACTTGCATACAATCTTAATTTTAGGCACCCAAAGTCTAGTGCTCCTCATCTCACAATTCTGTTCAGCAATGTTGGAACCGAATGTTGAGACAACACCAAATTCCAGTGTTGGCTTAACATCAGTATCAGCATAGCCTAAATCCCTATCCCACTCAACTGTTTTCTTTTTAAGAGACTTTTTGTATTTATAACAATAAGCTTTAAGGTGTCCATGTTGAAAACAATATTGACAAATATAGGTTGTTTTCTTAGATTTTCCGAAAATACCTTTCCTTTTTCAAAACCAGGATATTGGATTCAACAGAAGTAGTGGAGTAAGTAGCTTGACTTTGAAATCTTAAACTAGAATTATCATCACTGCCAAAGCATAAAACTTTATCAAGTTTATAAGTACATGCATTCCTCTTGGCAATAGTGTGTTCAACAAATTCTAGCTTAGACGTTACCTTTTCTATTTCATCATCTTTTCTGTCCAAACTAACCTCAAGTTGAGTGATTGTAGCCTTCAAGCTTTCATTCTCTTCCATAGCCTTCTCAATTCTACTCAACTTGTTCTTCTCCTTGAGTAGGTCTTGGTAGATGATTTCTGGTTCTTCAAGAAATTCTTCTTGACTCGGTTCATCTTCAAAGAAGTAATCATCTTCCACACCTACAGAATCATTCAAATACTCAAAGTCAGAATCATCATCAAACTCATCATAATCATAACTCAAACATTGAGAGTTGTCTAAACAAATGGTTTCATCCCAATCGCCAAAGACAATCTCTTGGACTGGTGTTGTCTTCTGGATGTTGTCACAACATCGAGTTGTCTGAGTGTTGAGCAAACACTTAGTTTCAATGTTGGCTTGAAACTCTGTCCTAACACTGTCACTCCAGTCCACATTTGTAGTCAACACTGCTGTCTGAATTTCTTCACTTGCTGGCAATTGTCCATCAGCACATTCTTCAAAACCTGTCTCATCATTATCATCTACACAAAGCCAGTTAGAATTCCCTTTTGTTCTAAGGTTGTTAACACATTCAAAAGCATAATGGCCTCAACCTTTACATTTGTAGCATTAATCTGTTTGAGATGTGTATCATCATGAGGAGTAGGTTTACAAGAATATTTGGTCATCTTTTCAGAGAAATCTTTCTTTAAATCAGCAAGAATATTTTCATCTCTTGGACTAAGCTTACTAAACTTTTCAATCACAGTTTCACTATAAGCTTGAATTTCTTCTTCATCATCTACTTTTTCATCAGTTTCAAGATTAATCTCAAATTCTTTCAATTTGTTAAGTAGAGTATGAAAGTCTAAAGTGTCCATATTCCTAACTTCTTGTAAAGTAATCACCTCAAATTTCTTGGAAAGAGTTCTCACAGCTTTGTACACCAATTGCTTATTAGACAGGGGATCACCTATGTTTCGAATTTATTTAGCAAGATCCATGAGTTTTTCAAAATAAGAAGTAATGCTTTCATCGTCCCCCATTGTTAAATTATCAAATTAGCTCAAAAACATGCGTAGCCTAGTATTTTGAGTACTTAAATCATATTCACAATGATTTTGTAAGATATCTCAAGCATGCTTAGCAGTTGAACAATCTTTAATTAATCTAAACATGTAACAATTAACCAAACTAAATATAGTTTTAAGGGCTTTTTCATTGAGGAAAGAATCACTTATCTCAGTTTGAGTCCACTCTGATTTTGGCTTCGGAAATACCTCATGATCTTCACCTGGAGTACACATAGGAACTGTATACCATTCGATCACCATCTTCCAAGCTTGCCAACCGAATGATTTAATGAGTGCACGAATTTTGATCTTCCAATAAGAGTAGTTGGATCCATCCAAGACAGGTAATTTGTTGTTGTTCGGATTCGTGTTGTCCATCCTCTAGTATCAAATCCAAACACCAGTAAAATCGGTGCTTGGCTCTGACGCCAATTGAAATTGTTGGATCGGGACTTGATACTCTTTTTCCAATGTTATGATACCACTGGATTCGATGTTATCTTAACATTTGTTAACAGCAGTTAACGCTAGGACCAATCTACTTGACAGATAATATAACACAGCGGAAAAATAAAGAACACAAGTAGATAATTTTAAGAAGATTATAAGGTTTTATAATCTTCCGAGCCTTAGGCGAAATAACCACTATCAAAATAATGATTTTAACAAAATTCGTTCTATCAACTCTCAAGTTGTTCGAACTCAACCGCGCAAATAAAGATCAACTCCTTAAATCTAAACAAGACTTTAGACTCAACTCGTTAATCTCAAACCTCGAAAAAACAAGACAAAGACACTCAACTCTAATAACTTCCTCACGGGATTTTTTTGCTCTTGTCTTCGTGTCTTTTTCTTGATGCCCAACATGCCTATTTATAATGTAGTCTTCTTTGATGTCCAAGACATGTTGTGCACGTTTTTGATTGCTATTAGATCTCCTTGTATGACTGTAATTTCGTCCATGGCAAGTCTTCTTCAAAATGAAAAGGTTTCCTTGTCCAACTGGAAGTCTTCATTGAAAAGGTTTCCTTCTTTGACTGAAAGTCTTCTAAGGAAATAATCATTTTCCATCTTGTAGTCTTCTTAGGAAAGAATCCTTCTCCATCTTGTAGTCTTGTATGGAAAGAATCCTACTGCACCTTGTAGTCTTCTATGGAAGAATTCTACTGCAATTAATCTTCTATCCTTCTTGCAAATCATGCGCCTTATTCTTTCCATTGCAACGCATGCAACTTTCCTTCTTGAATTAGGAAAGTTTTCTTTCTTTAACTTGAATTCTTCTAAGGGAAGTTTCCTTCTCTTTATAGAAGTCTTCAATTGAAAGGATTCTCCTCTGGAAATCTTCATTCCTAATTCACTCTTGTTCTTTCCTTTCTTTTCAGCCTGCACGCGTCTTCAATTAAGGAAAGTTCTTCTTTGGAAACTTATCTTTGAATGACAACTTTTCTTTAAGGAAATAAATCCATTCTTGAAGTTTCTAGACCTGGAGCACATAAAAATACCAACTACAACTCGTGGAACTAGTTTAGTAAGTGAATAAAGGCAAAACAATAATTTTCGCAGTTTTAAACAGATTGCCTGCAGGTTCTCTAGTTTCAATGTTATCATCAATGTTGTCCCAACATCGCATAACATTGATTCTAGAACACCTTGCACTTTTAGGGAGTATTGGGTCTCGGCGTTGAGGAGGGTTTTGCTAACGTAATACATAGGCTGATGTTCCCTTCCTTCAACTCGGACCAGAACTGCGATAATCGACTCTTTTCCCACTGCTAGGTATAGGAAGAGCATTTCTTTGGGGATGGGGTTTACCAGAAGGGGGGAACGGACCAAGTATTCTTTCAGTGCTTTGAAGGCTTCTTCGCATTGGTCGGTCCACTGGAACTCCTTTATATTCCTGAGAATTTTAAATAAGAGAAGGCCTTTTTCGGAAGAGCGAGAAATAAACCTGCTTAGTGAGGCCATCCTGCCTGTTAGCTTTTGGATGTCTCGCACAGTCTTTGGTGACTCCATACCGAGTATGGCCTCTGCTTTTTCTGGGTTAACCTCGATCCCCTTTTGGGTGACCATGTACCATAGAAATTCTCCTCTTCAGATACCGAAGGAGCATTTTCAAGGGTTAATCTTCATTTCGAATTTTTCCATGATCTTGAAGGCTCCAATGAGGTCGCGAGCGTGGTCTTCCTTTCGCTGGCTTTTTACGATCATGTTGTCGACGTAGACCTCCATGGTGTCACCGATTAGCCCCTCAAATGTGAGGTTGACTAGTCTTTGATATGTGGCGCTGGTGTTCTTGAGGCCGAACGACATGACTAGGTAGCAAAAGTTGCCGATATCTATGATGAAGCTAGTTTTTTCCTGTCCGTGGCTTGCCATCGGGATCTGATTGTAGCCTTGGTCCCCGTCCATGGTGGCCAAGATGGTGCAGCCGGCGGTGGAATTGACTAGCATATCGATACTAGGTAGAGGATAACAGTCCTTTGGACAGGCGCTATTGAGGTCAGTGAAGTCTACGCACATGCGCCACAGACCTCCGGTTTTTGGCACTAGGACCACATTGGCCAGCCATTCTGGGTACCTAACTTCACAGATCTAGTGGAGGTCTATGAGTTGTTGGACCTCGGTTCGGATCACCTTGTTCCGCTCCGGTCCTATGTTCCTCTTTCGCTGTTGGACGGGCTTGGCAGTAGGGTATATGTTGAGCTTGTGTATGCATATTTCTTGACTGATTCGCCCAGGGGTCCGTCCTTCCAAGTAAAGAGGTAGTGGGACGATATGAGGGTGGCGATGATGGCTTTTTCTATGTCTTTCCTGACCTGGTACTGATTTTCACTATTTTACCCTCAGCACCTTCCACCGATTCTATCATTTTGAGTTCTTCGGCAGGCTGGACTCTGATCTCTTTCGAGCAAGCTCTTTCGTTGGGGGGCCGTAGCTAAGGTAGGTCGGGCACGATCGGCAAGGCGTTTATTTGGCAATCTCGCCCGAGGGTCTAATCCCGCTTAAGCACTCATATTCCCAATGGGGTCAGAAATTTGACCTTCAGATGGAGAGTGGACGGAACCGCTTGGAAGGTTTGAATGGCACATCGTCCACATATGGCGTTGTACGTTCGTAAGAGGGTATCCACCATCCAAAAGTTTGTAGGCTCGGTACGACGTGTGGCCCCTTCACCTCACGACATAGGCATAAGTATAATTCCCACTGTTTGGCATTGTTCCCCGGAGAAACCCACGAGGGGCACCTCGATCGTCTCCATCTGACTCTACAAAATCCCCATAGCCATGTATGTAGGCAGGAAAAGAACATTCATTGAACTTTTCGTGTCTATGAGTACTCTTCTGACTTCGGTACCGAATATGGTAGCTGTGACCACGAGGGGATCTTCATGGGGGTATATGATTCTCAGGAGATCCTCGGGGCTGAAGGTGATAACCCGTTGGTTAGCTATTCTAGCAGCGAAGATTTCCAACTTGTTGTCCGCATTGCGGGCCTTCTGGATGTAGTTTCGCCTTTGTTCAATGGTTAAAGATAGTATCCCTCTCTTGATCACACTCACGGTGTGACCTGTAGGGGCGTTATCACGATACGTACGAGGGGGTAGGGGAAGCAGTCTCTGCTCAGCGAACTCTGACTCATCGTCTTCTTCGGGTGATCCTGACCTGTGTTTCTTCTTATTGGGCGCTTCCTAGGAGCCTGGCTATCTCCCTCTAGAGGTGGATGTAGTCGTTTGTTAAATTCCCGTACGTTCGGTGGTACGTGCAGAATTTTGTTGTGTGCTTCAGCCTCTGGGCATCCCTCGTGGCTCGAGGCCACTTAAAGTAGCGTTCTTCCTCAACGACAGTCATGATTTCCATGGGGGATATCTTCATGCTCAGCAAGGGTACTGGGTCCAGTTTTTTCTTGGCCCTTTTCCTCTTGCCTCCTTCATTTTCTTCGTATTTTTCTTTCTCCTTAGACGGCCCCCTCGTGGTTTTGGCTGCTTCCAAGATATTTTGTGGCTCTTCCATTTCTATGAAGGTATCTGACTTTTGCAATAGGTCCTCCAGGTTGACAGCAAGTCTTTGGGAAGACCCGGTTGCAGGCAAACTGCCTTACAAACATCTGGGTTAGCTGGTCGAAGCTATGGATGGTCCTCGAAGGCAGCTGAGAGAACCAGAATTGGGCCCCTTTCGGTGAGGGTTGTGTGGAAGATTCGGCACATGGCGTAGTCTGGGGTTGAATACAAGTCCATGCAAAAGATTCGGCACATGGCGTAGTCCGGTAATGGTTGATGTGATCATGGGATCATGATCAGTGCTCTCTCAACGTAGCTTAGAAGTTCGACGGGCTTCATGGTCAGGGGGATCTGAGGTTAGGCGATAGTGGGGGCGAATGGCGACCCCTGATAGATCGGTTCCTCGCCCGGGTTGAGATTGTGACGGAGTTCCGGCAATTCTCTCTACATTTGTTCTATCATGCCTCGTAATGGGGCATCGGGTGTCGGTGAGCTCCAACGTCTTGCTACGGGCTCTAGGTAATATAGATCATGGAGGTTAGGCGCATTCCACGCTTCCCCTTGCGGATGGGGTAGCCTGAGGGGGTTCACCTCCTCGTGGTGCACCGACCGAGCTGGCAGTATCCGGTGAGGGTTGTCTCCTTCTTCGTCATGGAGCGGAAGCTCGGGTGTTGTTTTGCGACAGTCCCTCTGATCGAGCCCTAGGAGGTAGGGCCGATTGACAACGTATGGGGTTTCCTCTCTCCTCGGAGTGTTCCCTGTCCCAGCGCCGAGGATTTTCCGAGGTTGTGGCTTCTTGCCGGTTGAACCGAGCGAACATGTTGTGATACATGTCCAGGGGCACCTACACGTAAACCATAGCGGGTCTTATTCCCGAAGGTGCTACTGGTGGTCCGACGGTATAAGAGCTTCAACTGCAGGTGGTGTTGGGACTTTAAGGGGAGGCATTGGACCGTCTGGTCGTAGGACCTCATCAGGAGGGAGTGGAAGGCTCAACGCCCTCTTTGTTTCATTGTAGTGATTCTCAATGGATTCGACTTCGGTATGGGATCGTGAGGACCGTGAGGATACTCGAACTGGTACTCATCTAGCTCTTTTTCTGGCAATGCAACTTTTCTCAAGCTTTTTTCAGAAAACTTTTAAGGCGTTCTCACATACGGCGCCATTTGGTGAGGGAATATCATACAGGCTCGTATAGTTAGGATGTTTGGAGATATTGTTACTCAAGTATTTGTATTCGGAATGCCAATATCGAGCTTGAGGAAATGAGGCACAATAATTTTTAAGGACTTTGAGTAAAGTACAAGGGGTCGTGTGGAGTGCACGAGTTAGAACTAGAAAATACGATAAATTCTAAGTACAAGTGGAGTGTATGATGATGGAGAATATTGCTACTTTTGTCTGGAGCAGATTAATGCTTGAATCTAAATCCTTCTCCTTGTCCTTTCTTTGCTGAGAAAATGAGGGCTATTTATAGTATAGATTCATGGGTCTTTGGCCAATTGGCTTACTACTTTTGCTGGTTCCAATGGTGTGGGAGTCTTCTGTGCCAATGGTCTTCGAGGACAGTTTGAGCCAACGTATGAGGTCCGGTCTGCACCAATAATATTTGTTGCTTTCTGCCCCAATAAATGAGTTGGACCAATAGGGGGATGGTCTTTCCTCGTTATTAGGGTAGTCGTGGCGTGAGGAGAGTTGGACGAATGGGGGATGGTCTTTCTTCGTTATTAGGGTACTCGTGACGTTGGGAGTGGTGATGACGAATAGTGCGTCCTTCAAGGTGAGTTAGAGGTCGTAGTCGATTTTGGCTATCTTTGCAGGTCGTTCGTCGTGAAGGATCTTTGATCATGGACTGGTGATATGAGATTATGGTGGGTCTTTGACCGTGCTTTGTCTTTACTCATGTCCTTAATGTTTGTTGTGTGCTCTTGTTTTCTTAGCTAAGTGTTGGTGATGGTTTCCTCGAGCACCTCGTAGCGTGTCGATTGCTGCAAGGGCGATTATTCTCAAGTCATTGTGCCGTGGGTACCCTAGTTTTAGGTAGGTCTTAGGTCGTTGGGGGGACGTGTTTAAGCCTTCGTAGCCTCACCCCATCCCATCTAAGAGGCATCGGCCAGATCTAAAGGTACCTTTCTCCGAGTGTTTAGACCGAGTACCCTTGGTGGGTGTTTTCGGGTCGTGCCTCCAGAGTACCGTCTCCAGAGTCTGGGTAGTTCACCTTTATTTGGGCGGAGGCGGGTCGTGGCCGTTATGTACTTATCCGCAAGATCGTGGACAAATTTTTTGTAGGGTACCCGTTTTTCCGCCCCTCTCCGAGGGTGGGGCAGATTATGCATCATTAATATATATTATATATATATATATATGAGCATAATGTGTGAGAAAACAATATATTACTTTATCAATATATTGATATGAGCAAAAGTAGCAAAGTGTTGTGCGAGCTTCAGTCTTATTTTTTAATATGCAGTTAAAAATAAGAAACAACGATGTTGATGAGTTGTTGCATACTTGAGACGACGCGCGGTGTTGACCCTACTACATGTTGAGTATTACCTACTAGGTGCGCGAATTATCTTAAAGAGAGCTTACATAGTACGCGACTCAGCCTAGCGTTTATATGATACGGCCCAAGATGAAGGCCGCAGGGTTTACTGATTAGGAAATTAGTTTATTAAGTTCTGTTATTCTTATATTAGGAGTCTTATGTTAGTCTTAGATTAGGAATCATTATTTAATTAGAGTAGCATTAGAGTTCTATTTCCTTTGGTAGTCTAGGTTTATTAGTATAAATAGTCCAAGTCTTGTAGCTTTTATTCATTCAGAAAAGAAAATAGAAGTTTGGTTATCTTAAATTTAATCTCTCTTCTTCCATAATTAATTCTTGGAGCCCGTTCTAGCTCGAATAGAACCCTATCCCTAACAATTGATGCTTTCATTGAGAGTAACAATTGGTGCTTTCATTTCTCTCTTGTGATCATGCCTCCCTAAAGGAAGGACCATCCTCATCGGAAGATGTAAACTTTGCCGAGTCTATTCGACAATTCCAATCTAGATTGGCGGCAGTCGAAACAACAACTGCGGCCCACAGCCAACGTTTTGAATCTATGATGCAAATAATGACGGCTATGCAATCTGATTTGAAGACGGTTGTAGAGCAAACGAATTTCCTCATGCAGTCAAAGATTGAAAGAGATTTGAGTGCACGTTCACAAAATCCTCCACCAATACAATCACCGCCTCCATCGCCTCCAACATCGCCGTCGTTCTCAACGATCTACAACACTCAAGATCTTGATTTTGAAGTTGTCGTCGAAAAGCCAAAGAAGGCCACGAAAATTAAGACCAACGTGGAAATAGTGAAATTCCACATCAACGTGGCAATCTTACCACAACCTCAAATTAAAACTAGAGTATCCTTGTTGTTGCTTACAAAGAATAAAATCAATTCAGGGATGGTGATCCTTCGCAACAATGTGATGGCTTTTCATGAGGGTTATAAAGGCATAGTGACTATGAATTGGAGAAAACGTAAAAAGGGTCTTGAGGACAAGACCCTGTTAAGGGGGAAGGATTGATACAGCCCAAGATGAAGGCCGCAGGGTTTACTGATTAGGAAATTAGTTTATTAAGTTATGTTATTCTTATACTAGGAGTCTTATGTTAGTCTTAGATTAGGAATCTTTATTTAATTAGAGTAGCATTAGAATTCTATTTCCTTTAGTAGTCTAGGTTTATTAGTATAAATAGTCCAAGTCTTGTAACTTTTATTCATTCAGAAAGGAAAATAAAAATTTAGTTATCTTAAATTTAATCTCTCTTCTACCTTAATTAATTCTTGGAGCCCGTTCTAGCTCGAATAGAACCCTATCCCTAACATTATACTTCACCATCGATGTGAACCGTTGGAGTTACGGTAATATCGTCACTTTATATTTTGTTGTTGATTCTTCTTATTATTTTTTCCAAGCAATGTTCATCCGAGTGCAATCGTGAAACGAGGTAATATAACTTTACTTTATTTATGTTTTTCTATTTCATTATATTGTGATTATTGAAATAGAGGAACAACACTATGATCGGCCTCGGAATTGGAACAATCCTCGTCGAACGACTTCTCTTCTTTGTGAAATATGCAGGCAGCATTTTTTCGAATTCTTTTTGTTAATGAACTCGTTGTCCAGTGTTCCTTCTTGCCATGACATTGGCAGCTTCAGTTTCAATAATAAGACGTCGTCATTTCAGAAGAGGAGGGGATCTCATCAATTCCCTGTTCGAGGTAGCTCTCGCCATAGTTAGGGCTTCTCTTATTTTATTTTAGTTTCGATTTGGCGGAAGATATTATTGACTATACTTGTTTTGTAAGATTATATTTTCACTCTTTAAACATTTTTTAATTGAAATATATTAGATTTGTT
Organism: Linaria vulgaris; assembly: GCA_948329865.1. NCBI lineage: Eukaryota > Viridiplantae > Streptophyta > Magnoliopsida > Lamiales > Plantaginaceae > Linaria > Linaria vulgaris. The sequence continues at coordinate 2,531,105 of OX415249.1, read as the reverse complement.
GTGTGTTTAGACTTGTTAGCACGTGATCGTGCAATTTTTGTTGGATCATTTCATAAATAATTCTTATGATATATTGTTAATAATGAAGTCGACAATGATTAGGAAATCTTAAATTCTTAGGAGACTAGTTTTTTTTTTTTTTATAACTAAGGAACAAAACATAGAGTTTTACATCATGTCACTAGTAATAAGGCTAGTAATAAAACTAGAGGGGGATCTATCCCAAAAGATATCACTCTCTCTATGAACTACGTTAAGATGGCTAAGAGCATCCACTGTTTTATTAGCAGCTCTCGGAATCCAATTAAAGGTAGCATTCCATGGCTTGTTAAGAAGTGTTTGACAGCCCCGAATTAGATTAGTCAAGTCACAAGGTGCTGGTTCGACCCCTGCTATCCAATTGTATGGCATCAAAGAATTAGATTAGTCAAGTCACAAGGTGCTGGTTCTACGTTCCCATGCGATTGACATGCCTTTCTTCAAAGCTGCCAGTTCCACCTCATCCACAGTGGGGGACGGTATTGTCAGTTGGAATCCCCATTGCCATTGCCATGCATAGTCCCTCAGAACTCCTGATGCCTTCCCTTGGTTGGGTTGTACATTTAGGCTACCATCGGTATTGAGTTTCAACCAGCCAAACATAGGTTTCTTCCAAGGCATTGGTTCCTTAGTAAGGCCTGATTTCCTCCTGCCTAAAAATTGCTCATAGCTCAGCTGTTTCACTTGCATTAGTCTGCCCTCAACGTTGCTCTCCTTCTTGTGAAATACTCTGGAGTTACGATGCTTCCAACAAATCCACACAACTGACATAAAAATCCACTTCCAACAGATATTAGGACAGATATCTTGCATGAGGTTCTGAGATAAGACTGTTTTCAATTCTGACAGCCTCCAACCTCCATCTTCATCTAGTAAATCTTTAAGCAGTAAATGTTGGTCAGCAGGATGGATGAAGTGACATTCTTCACTGAGAGCTCTTCCTCCTCACCAGTTATCATACCAGAATGAGATTTGGTCGGCCCTGCATATCCTCCATCTCAAGCGAGGCTTCATAAGGTCCACACAATGAATAATTCCCTTCCAAGTAGCATTGTCAGTCGGTTTGCTTTTATATTGAATCAGCTTCTGGTTTTTCAAATATTTTTCTTCCAATAACTTACTCCAGATATTCTCCTCCTTATTTAGAAGTTTCCAAGATATCTTAGCTAGCAGTGATTCATTAATGGTTCTAGCTATTATGATTCCTAGGCCACCATCTTTTTTGGTTCTAGTGACTTGCTGCCAGTTAACCAGATGGAGTTTTCTTTGATTGACATTTGAAGACCAGAGAAAACTTCTATTCAGTTTATCTAACTTCTCACAGACATGTGTTGGAAGCCATGCTGATTGCATTGAATACACTGGTATGGTGGAGGAAACTGAGCCTATGAGAGTGTCTCTGCCAGCAAGATTCAAAAGTTTGTCTTTCCATGTTCCAAACCTTCCCATTATCTTATCAAATAACTCCTTGTGAGTGTCTCTTGTTACTCTGTCATGAACAAGGTTCACTCCTAGGTACTTACCAAGGTTCACTGTTTCATTGATTTCCAATATGCCACTGATAGTTCTTTTGAGGCTAAAGTCATGTGACTTTGAAAAATAAACCTTTGATTTTTGTAGGCTGAGTTTGAGACCAGATGCAGCACAAAACCTGTCCAGAACCTCCTTAATACACTTTGTGGTGCCAAGAGTGGCCTTACCCATGATGATCAAGTCATCTGCAAACAAGATATGGGATATGGCTGGCCCTCCCCTACATGGAATGACTGGTTTCCAGGATCTTCTGTTCACCTCTTCAGTAATCAAGTAGGAGAGCCTCTCCATGCATAAAACAAAGAGGTAAGGAGATAAGGGGTCTCCTTGCCTCAGTCCACACTTATGGTTAAAAGCCTCCAATGGACTGCCATTCCATAAAGTCTTGGTAGATGCACTGGTGACATAATGCATGATCAACTCTACTAGTTCTGGTGGGAAGGAGAAAGTAGTAAGAGTTTCTTCAAGAAATCTCCAGCTTACCTTGTCATAGGCCTTCTCTAAATCCAGCTTCATGATCATGGTGCCTACTTTGTTCTTTTTCTTACTCCTCAAAGAGTGCAAGATCTCCTGTAACAGCAGGATGTTGTCCTGGGTGCTCCTTCCCTTGATGAAACTAGACTGATGAGGACTAATGATCCTAGGCATGAGATCCCTTAGTCTTGAGGTGATGCATTTGGTAATAACTTTGTAAAGAACATTGCACACGGCAATTGGTCTGAAGTGAGATTCTCTCAGGATTCTGGATTTTAGGGATCAGATAGATGAAGGCCTCACAAGTCTTCTTGTTAAATGTTCTCTCCCGAAACACCTTCTTGACAAACTCTACAACTGAGTCTTGCATCCAACTCCATCTCTTCTGGTAAACAAAGGCTTGAAGCCCATCTGGTCTAGGGGCTTTCAATGGAGCCATACAAGAAATGGCTCTGAAGATCTCATCTGATTCAATATCTGTTGTCAAAGGAGCCCGCTCTGAATTCTACAATGTAACTTGAAAAGGTGAGACTGGAAGCAGTGATCCCTGCTGTTGTTGGCTAGATAATGCATTACCAGAGAAGAGTTTGATGAAGAACTCCCTAGAATGAGCTTTCAGAATCTCCTCATCTTTCTCCCATATCTTCTATCTTCAGCATTATAATAGCATTCCTTTTCCTTTTGATAATAGTGGATCTATGGAAGAACTTTGTATTCCTATCCCCATCTTTAATCCATTTAACACTAGATTTCTGGTACCAGAAGAGCTCTTCATTTTTAAGCACCTGATTGAATTCCTGAATCAGTGCCTCCTCTAACTTAGCAAGGAGATGGTTGAATCTTGCTGGTAAAGCTTTCTGAATGCCCCATATTCTTGCCTTTAATCTTCTTTTGCATTGAAAGATGTTACCAAAGGTGGGATTATTCCATGGTAACAGCACTTTAGGCACCTCAGCAATAGCCTCCAGTAAGTTGTCCTTATCATTCCAAATGTTCCTCAGTAGATATGAGCAATTCTTCATGTGAAAATCACATGGCCTAGAATCTGAAAGGTCTGTCCGCATGGAACTAATCTCTTCCAAACAACCTGGTAATCACAGGGTGGTGATCAGAATGTGTTCTTGGCAGGTTCTCTACTTCATATGCAGGGAATTTCTCTATCCACTGGTAGTTAGTTAGAGCTCTGTCCAATCTAGCTTGGGTTAAGGCACTCCCTTGTCTTTTTTTGGTCCATGTAAACTAGGGGCCAATGAATCCAAGATCAATAAGATTACATTCCTCAATGAAGGAATTGAAGAAGTGTAATCTACTTGTACTTCTGGTTCTGCCACCTTCATTAAAATCTCATGTAACTAACCAAGGAAGAGGTTCAGACCTTGCCTGTCTAACAATGCCCTCAAAAGCAGTGATATTTGCTGCTTTCCTTGGTTGTACATAAACTCTTGAAAGTTTCCATCTGTCTGCTGAACTAGGCCTGATGATTGCATGAATAGCTTGAAATTCTGAACTAATAATCTCTACTTCTACATCATAATCGTTCCACAGCATCCATATTCCTCCAAACATGCCATGGTTTGGAGCTATTTCATATCTGTTAAATCCTAGAAATTGTGCAATCTCCCAGGCTTGCTGAGGAGTAACTCTAGTTTCTAGTATAAACACCATAGAGGGTTGATAAAGTCTTACCAAATCTCTGAGGTTTTGCCTGAACTCTCAGTCACCTTCTCCTTGACAGTTCCAACTCACGATTTTCATTGAAGGATGATGTAGATGAGCAGAATGGACAGGGTTCTCAACTGGAGTCCCTCTCCATGTCTGTACAAGTTGATTCAATATCTCTTGTGCCAGAGCATGTTGTCTGTTTTCCTTCCATTCTGTCAAATGAAATTTATGCCACCAATGATGGTTGTCGTCCCATCGGTTCAACATGTACACAATTGTTTCTATCTCCCACATTGTTGATGGAATTGTTGTCACTTGGACCAGTCTGTTCCAGATTTCTGTTAGTGACATCATCAATGGGGCTTGAAACTGGTTGAAGTTTGTTCCAAACTCCAATGGCTGGAGTTCTTGATCTAACTCTAGGTGCATGGGGAAGTTGTGAGCCATGAGAGATATTGTTGATGGAATTTACTTTATCTGAATCAGGGGTTTCAGAAGAGGTGGTAGGGAGAATTGCAAATGATTTTTCAGATGGTAAACCAAGAGCCTTATTATTCGAAGTTAAGGAGGAGACTCTTGGTTTTCTCTTAACTTTAGTAATCGTTTCTGATGCCAACATGGCCACGTTCTTCCTCAATAATGGGTTGAGGGATGCATGTAGAATTCTTTTACCCTTAGTGTCCTTATTTCCCTCCTGAGTGCCAGAGTCTTGAATGCTAATGATAGACTCTACCTCCTTTGCTTTGGTTCTGTTGGTAGCACTCATGTCAGTCTGTTTGCTTTTATGGACATTACTCCTTTTATTAGCATTATCTTTCTTCCTGTGATGGACAAGCATTCAGTCTCCAAACTCCTTCCCTTTAGCTTTTTCTATCAACCAATCAGTAGACTTCCTCTCAATAGTTGTAGAGGAAATGGAAGGAGCAGGAGCAGTAGCATTGTTGTCTGGCTGGTTCTGTGCAGTGAGATTGAACTTACAGTTGCCTTTGGCATGTCCAATTCTCCCACAAGCAGGGCATAGCGAGGAGACATTCTCATAGACCACTTGGTATACTTTATTATCTATCCATATACCAAGTTCGAGAGGCTGATTTGTTTGGAGTTGAAAATAGAATCTGGCATAATTTCCTCTACACGCATTATAAGTATTGCCATCTATTTTAATTGGTTCTCCTATGCATGAAGCCAAGGTTTTGATCACTGGCTCTCTTAGGTATTCAATTGGAAGATTGAGTATTCTTACCCATGAAATGGTACTGTCAATGACACATGTATCTGCCATGAAGTTAGGGCTCCATTTCCTGATCGAGAGAAAGTTTCCAGCAATTTGGCAGGGCCCCTGAGTCAGAATCATCTCCCTATTTAGAAGAGTAAGCCTCTTCATGCAGTAGCAGCCATTTCCAAGATCTATTAGATCAAATTCACCATGTAACTTCCACATGGAGTCTAGTCTGGTTTGAAGGGCTGTGAAGTACCATGGCTTGCCCATAATTTTGATAATGATTGATTCTTCCCACTGCATTCGCATTATGTCTCGCAGTTCTGGTTGGAAACAGACTTGCTTGAATGGAATGGACTGATAAGCCTCTTTGATCATAATCATCTCCCTTTCCTCAGCCGTCTTGGCTTCATTCACACGAACGTCACCATGTCTGAATTTGTGCATGACGATTCCAGCATATGAGGAGTTGGGAGTATTCTGGTTCTTATCATTTAGGATGGAATGTCGAATTGTCGTTGTCTCTTTTGGTTGCGCCAAGGTGGCTTATCTTTGGATAAAATTCTTTGTGCATTGAAAGCAAGGAAATCAGGATCCGGTGGCTGTGGCGGAATAAGTTCCGCCTCCGCCGTTTCCATGGCTGTTGTCGGTTCGGACATGACAGTTATTAACGCGGGAAATGCAGTTATTTACTCTCCGAATATTGCGTTTGCTTTCCTATAACTTAGGAGACTAGTTTCAATATATAACAAAAACACGATCTCAGAGTAAGATGATGATCTACTTAAAAGCTTTCCTTATTGGACTACAGACAATCAATATTTATGTGAACCAGTTCAAGCCTTTTAGAACATAACTAGAGCAGATAGATCGAGTTGGTTAATGGATCAGCCATTAATCATGAGAAATCTGCTATATCTACCAACAGATGTCATCATCAATGTCCTCTTGAGGCTTCCCGTTCGGATGATTATAAGATGCAAACTCGTTTGCAAGTCATTGTTTGAACTTGTCAAGACTCCTGAATTCGCCGACTCCCATCTTTCCAAATCCGTCTCCGGCCTAATTCTCTGCCGTGATCAAGTATACTCTGGCTTTTTTGGAATATTTGAGCTTGATGAAGGACAAGGGATCAAATACGATATTCGCAACGTTCTCGCCACGAAATTCCAGCCCATATCGTTTATTAGTCCTGACTCTCTAGGTTTTACAAGTATACATGGCTCAGTTAATGGTTTGGTTTTGTTGCAAGAAAGAGGCAAGACACCTCATTCTTTGTATGTTGGAAATCCAATCACACGTGAGTGTATCGCTCTTCCAAATACAGATCAGAGGAGTTCTAGTGATAAACAACCAATTGTCACTTATGGGTTCGGTGTAAGCAAGACGACTGCTCAATATAAGGTTATAAGAATTTTCGATGAACGTGAGTGTCGAGTTTACACTCTTGGAACGGGGTCATGGAGAAGCATCGAGTCTCATATCTCTTGTAAATACCTTTATGCCTCAAAAGGCATTTTTTTGAACGATAATCTACAATGGTTGTCGCTTGACTATACGAGGCCCTTAACAATTACATGTTTTGACATCGAAAATGAACTATTCAAGACCTTTTCTTCTCTTCCTTGTCCAGTTGTCCTTTTGGAAGCAAAAGATACTTATGCAATGTGATAGCATTGGGAGATCGATTCTGCTTATGTGATAATACATCGAATGACAAAATCATTTTGTGGATTATGAAAGAATATGGGGTGGAGGAATCTTGGACAAAAGAAGTAATAATCATCAGCTGGCCCAATGGTTATATTCAGCACTTTAGTGAGACACTTCATCCTGTCAAAGTTTTAAGAGACGGTGATCTCTTATTGTTATGGAGTTATTCGAATCTTGTCTATTACTCTGTCTGGACTAAAACTATTTAGAATTCCATATTTTTGAACGAAAAACTTATATGAGGAGCCACGAAGTAAGTGTTGGAAAAATATATGAGTATATATATAAAACAACAACTTAACAGCGGAAGGATCGTATACCACCGGCCATTTGTGCTTGAATCTTTTATGATATATAACCTTTGAAAAAGAAATATATTTGTACGGATATATTTATATAATACTACTTTATGGGTGAGGGACTTCAGTCTTGCTTATAACTTAATGGGTGGTTCTAATGGAAAAACACAAGCCCTATTTATACAAGACTAGGGACCCCCTATTTTAACTTCCAATATCTTTTAAGCTATCATATTATCCCATCCATCACAGAATACTAGCTAACAACTTTAATTCACTATAAAGAAGTAAGTCTTATCTCTTGAAATGAATGACCCATAAAGTGGCAAGAATTGTAACGCCAATGGTTTTCACATCAAGAGTATGTGAACCATCAAAATAAAGACCAAAGGTCTAACATTCTCCCACTTGGTTCTCATACTATTGACTTAATCAAGATAGACAAAACTGAAGTGGCCATATAATCGCTTTTAAATGTAATTTTTTACCTTTTAAATTCAAATAAGATACACTACAGATGAACCATGGCGGTAATACTCTTTAGGTGAGATTTTCCCTTCCATGTGTTACAATGCATAATACACCTTACTTGAACTTGTTAACTTTACAAATGACTAAGAATCATTCGGGTCCACCATAATCACCTGGATGGATGCAATGAATTCATTACTTTATGCACAAAATTCTAAGCTTTATACAATAATTTCATTATTAAGTGCTATTTCAAAACAACATGAGAGGTATTGCTCTTTGATTAGGCCCATTTGATCAACACGACCTTGAAACTGTTTTACGGGTAAACCTTTGGTCATGGGATCTGCTATCATCAAATTTGTACTAGTGTGCTCAATAGACACTACTTCATTCTTTATACTTTCTCTCACACTTAAATACTTGATGTCGATATGCTTGCTTCTACTCCTGCTCTTGTTATGTTTTGAAAAGGACATTGCAGCAGTGTTGTCCCGAAGAATCTTTATTGGTCTTTCAATGTAATCGACAACTTTAAGACCACGTAGAATATTCTTTAACCAAATGGCTTGTGTCGTAGCTTCATAGCATGCAATAAATTATGCCCCCATGGTAGAAGTAGCAACCTTTGTTTGTTTAGTACTCTTCCAAGATACGGCTCCTCCTCCACGAAGAAAAACATATCCTGAAGTAGACTTCATACTATCTACACATCTGGCAAAATCTGAGTCGGAATAACCTAACACTTGCAAGTTATCTGTATGCTTGTAGGTCAACATATAATCCTTCGTTCCTTGTAAATATCGCATAATCTACTTTGCAGCTACCCAGTGTTGGAAACCAGGGTTACTTTGAAATCGACCCAGTAACCCAACAACGAAACTTATATTTGGTCTGGTGCAAATTTGGGCATACATTAAGCTGCCCACAACAGATGCATAAGGGATACTTTTCATCTGTGCTTGCTCCAAAGCATTTTACGGTGATTGACCTTTATGCAACTTTTCACCTTTGACTATGGGAGCTACTGAAGGTTTACAATATTTCATACCAAATCTCTCTAAAACTTTTTCAATGTAGGCTATTTGAGACAACCTTAATATTCTTTGTTGTCGGTCTCTGTGAATTTCTATGCTAATGACATAAGAAGCTTCACCCATATCGTTCATTTCAAAGTTCTTTGAGAGAAACTGGTTTGTCTCAAGTAGCAAACCATAATCACTACTAGCAAGAAGAATATCATCTACATAAAGGACTAGAAAGATATATTTGCTTCCACTGGCCTTGAGGTATATACATTGATCAACAAGATTTTCAACGAAATCCTATGATGTGATAATCTCGTGAAACTTTAAATACCATTGTTGTGAAGCTTGTTTTAGTCCATATATAGATCTTTTCAACTTGCAAACTTTCTGACTACCATCAATGAAACCCTGAGGTTGCTTCATATATAACTCTTCAGACAGATCTCCGTTAAGAAACGTTGTTTTAACATCCATTTGGTGAAGCTTTAAATCAAAATGAGCCACCAAAGTCATAATAATTCTGAATGAATCCTTCTTTGAAATCGGAGAGAAGGTTTCGTGATAATCGACGCCTTCTTTTTGAGTAAATCCTTCGCTACAAGTCTGGCTTTATATCGTTCAACATTACTAGATGCATCTCTTTTGGTTTTAAAAACCCACTTTTGGCTAATGACCTTAGCCCCATCTGGTAAGTCAACGAGATCCCAAACTTTATTTTTATACATATAACTTATCTCATCTTTCATGGCATCAAACCAAAGTTTGGAATTATTACTATTCATTGCTTGTGAAAATGTAACTGGATCCGCCTGAAGTCCAATATCAAAATCAGACTCTGCAAGGTATACAATAATCATTTAAAATTGCTGATTTTTTTATTCTTGAGGATTTTCTAGGAGTCATCTCTTCGTCATTTCGTAGTAACTTGTTTGGCTCAAACTGCATTGGTTGGACCTCCTGGGACTAAATGGGTTCTTCCTCAAAATGAATAATGTGAGAATCCAAACTCCCACAAGTTTCAACATCCTCAAGAAATCTGGCATTTATAGATTCGACATTCTTGGATTATGAGATGGGTAATAGAACTTGTACCATTTCGAGTGACTTGGATATCCAATGAATAAACCACTAGTTGTCCTTGGATCTAATTTCTTTATGGTAGAAATATAAATCGTAACTTCGACAGGACAACCCCATATGTGTATATGATTTAAAATAAGTTTCTACCCTTTCCATAATTCAAAAGGTGTCTTAGAGACAGCCTTGGATGGAACCCTATTTAATAAATACACTCTGGTTTTAAAAGTTTCACTCCACAGATACATATGCATGGTAGATTTACTAATCATGCTTCTAACCATATCCATTAGTGTACGATTCCTTCTTTCTGCAGCACCATTTTGTTGTGGTGTGCCAGGCATAGTATACTGTAAAATGTTTCATTTTTCCATGTTTTGTGTGCCTTCCGTAATACTCCCCTCCTCTATCAGATCTTACGATCTTGATTTTCTTTTCAAGTTGATTCTCAACTTCTACTTTATAGGACTTGAAAGTGTCTAGGGCTTTTGCCTTTTCATTCAAAAGATAAATATACATATATATCTAGAATGATCATCAATAAATGAGATAAAATATCTATGACCATTTAGGCAAGGAGTAGAAAAAGGTCCACAAATATATGTGTGTATGATCTCAAGAACACTTGAGCTCCTTTTAGAACATTTATTACTTTTAGTGGTTTGCTTTCCCTTTATGCATTCCACGCAATCTTTAAGGTCAGAAAAATCGAGCTCCCGTATGATTCCCTCTTTTACCAACCTCTTTATTCTCTCTAAAGATATGTGTCCTAATCTCGTATGCCATAAAAGAGAAGAGTTTTCATTCAAAATGTCCCTTTTAATACCAACTGTATGCATAGACATATAATTCTTGTCAAAATCGGGATGCACATCTAATTTAAATAAATTTTTAACCAAAGTTCAAGAACCAAGAATAATATTATATTTCATAATAGTTAAAACACTTGAAAAAGGGAAATTATAGCCTTTGACAACCATTCTTGAAACGAAAATTAAATTTCTACTAAAACTTGGAATGTATAAAACATTTTCTAAATCTAAGGCATGTCCAGGTTTTAGATTTATTCTAAAAGTCCCAACAACCATGACTTGTGAACGACTTTATTTCCTGAGAAAACCCAAAGTTCACTTGTTGTTGGATTCCTTTTGTGGAGAAATCCCTGCGAAGTATTCACAATATGGATTGAAGAGCCAGAGTCAATCCACCATGAATTCTTTGGAGCATCTACAAAAAAAGATTCATGACACACAACAAAAGTAAAGTTACCTTTCTTTTATAGCCATCTTTTATACTTATAGCATTCTTTCTTCTTATAACCCCCCTTTTTGCAAAAGTAGCAGATCATCTTTTTGCCATTTGATTTGGATGACCCCTTCTGCTTTCCTTTGTTATGAGGTTCATTTTCTTTCTTCTCGGTTTTATTCTTTTCATGAACAACCATATTTACCCTTTCAGGTTGATCATGCTTCACATAGTCAAGAGATCCGTAATTGACCAGTTTTCTTTATGTGTATTATAAGAGATTTTGAAAGGACCATACTCAGATGGAAGTGAGTCAAGGATGAAATTCACCAAGAATGGCTCAGATATCTCTATCTTTAATGCCTTAAGTTGAGAGGCCAAGTCTCTAATCTTAGTAATATGAGCACGTACACCTTTAGAATTGTCAAAATTTTTGCCAGTAAGTTGCTTCATAAGGGTACTAGCCAAGGCTTTATCTGAACAAACAAATTGTTCTTCAATTGCCTGCATAAATTCCTTGACAGTGTTGCATTCACCGATAGCACCCCTAGTGCTCTTGTTAACGCGAGACTTTAGGAGCATTAGACTTAGGCGGTTAGACCGCTCCCACCAATGGTACTTATCGATAATCTCTTGCGTATCTGTATCCGTGGGGGTGGGTGGTTGCTCCTCACAAAGCGCATAGTCAAGGTCCATATACCCTAAAGCAATCCGACATATTCTTTTCAGTCAGAAAAGTTAGTATCATCAAGCATTGGAATAAAAGCACCACTATCGGCTAAGGATTGAGAGAAAACTAAAAAAAATCCAAGGATAATATTAGTGCAATGTATCTAATTAAATTCATTCCTACATGTGGGCAAAGGTTGCAAAAAGTGCATGAATTTACTTATTCTTTATTTATAGGACAAATCAATTTTTAACATTAATAAGTAAAATCGTCCACACCTGTAGGTAGAAGAAAACCTCACCATCAATGCCTAAAATTCATTTTTCTACACTAATTAAATCATTAAAATTATGTATTTCTCTGTGGAGACTGTTTCTTAATAAAATAATCTAATTACAAGCAAATAAAGTTATGATGTTAACCATACATGATTGAAAAACAATGTGAATGTTGTGGCATTACTAACAATAATTTTAAAATTACATATATATATATATTCTTTATAACGTAAAGCATATTATGAAACCTTTTAGTCAATATGAAAAAAAGAAACTCCAATGTGTAGTAACATATACTTGTTAGATGATTAAAATATTGTTAGATAATAATAATCATCATCATTATGAGTGCATATAATTATTTTAACCTTCACCAACATGACGTACTTCTATTTAGACATTTATATGAATAATAACTATAAAATAAAAGAAAACCAAAGTAATTCATACAGATGGTTCATGTAATCATAATAAATATATATGATAACGATAAATTAGTCACATGCATCAATATAAACTTCAAACACAACGGTTTAGAAGTGGCTCTGATACCACATGTTGAAAAATTATATGAGTATATATATAAAACAACAACTTAGCAGCGGAAGGATCGTATACCGCCGACCATTTGTGCTTGAATCCTTTATTATATATAACATGTGAAAAAAAAAATATTTGTACGAATATATTTATATAATACTACTTTATGGGTGAGACACTTCTAGTCTTGATTATAACTTAATGGGTGGTTCTAATGGGAAAACACAAGCCCTATTTATACAAAACTAAGGACCCCCTATTGTAACTCCCAATATCTTTTAAGCTATCATATTATCCCATCCATCACAGAATAATAACTAGCTAACAACTTTAATTCACAATAAAGAAGTAAGACTTATCTCTTAAAATGAATGAGCCATAAAGTGGCAAGAATTGTAACGCCAACGATTTTCTCATCAAGAGTATGTGAACCATCAAAATAAAGACCAAAAGTTTAACAGTAAGACTTCATGTTCCGAGTTTTCTTTCATTGAAAAGATTCGCAAAGGAGAATGTAGCTAAGTTCTAATTTTATTAGAGAACGTCGATACTTTGTGAACTATTTTCACGCTAACTATACTTTAAATATTGGTTTGAGTTCTTAATTGCTATTGTAGTAATATTTTAAAAATGTTTGATTGATGTCTTATGCATGAGTTGTGAATTAGAATGGTTACCTGACGCTTCTCACACTTTCTTTTCTGATTTTTAATAAGAATGGTGACGTTTCACTCGTTGTGTACAAAGAGAATCATAACTCTTATAAAGTCCTATTGAATATCGGGTGGTTATTTCTGTACCACTACCTTTTTTTTGGGTACATTGAACAAAGGTCCCTGAAGTATAAATTATCAAGACTATTAGTGTCCGATTAAGTTGGTGCAATCAACTCGATTACTATGTAAGTTCATGGTTAGGATGAAGTGTTCGGAAACTGATACCTCATAGTTTAAAAAAAAAAATTAACCCTTAATTGCACAATATGATGCAGCGCCACATTAAAATCAACTGTGTTTGGCGATCTGCACCTTGAAACCCAATAAATTAATCTGAACCCCCTAAAGATGTCCGTGTTTGGTAAATAAAAAATATTATTTCAAATAAATTGGAGGGAATTGGTGAACAATTTAACACCGCTTTGAGATGGTGATTTCGTTATTTCGATCTTTTTCTTTCGGAAGCTTCCTTTAATAGCTTTTGACTTTGTTGCTTCAAAGAATAATAACAATTAAAAGATTCAAAGAAGCATAAATTTCAAAGCTTGAGAAGAAAAAGAACATAACATAGGTGACCCTCTGCTGCACAATTCAACTCTTGTAGTTGGTAGACCATCATTTTTATGTACTTGGTCCATATACAGAAAAGAAAAAAAAAAAGAGAGAGAGTATATTCTACAGACGCACAAAATATTTTTGTGCTATGTCACGTCTCAATTTCAATTCTATCATAATTTATATGACTTTAAAAGAATAAAACCAAAAATTTGACTAAGTCGACGAGTCGGTAGTAGACCGTGATAGAGCCGGGGGCACTGTACACACCCCTAAGGCCCTATCTAAGCTATCTACAACCTCACTCATCGTCGGCCTATGGCGTCCCTCAGGCATGACACAATCCGCGGCTAAATACCCTACATAGGCCACCCCCTCGATCTCGAATGGAGTCGGGGGTGGAACCCTTCGGTCCAGAACTCTATGAACTTCGTCTTGAATTATGTACGGAATGACGTAATCCACCACATTTCTTGGTACTCCATTCTCATTTTTGTGAATCGCTTTGCAACCCGATAGTAACTCTAGCAATACTATCCCAAAACTATACACGTCACTTTTGGTTGTCAACACCTGTAGCCTATAGTACTCAGGGTCCATGTACCCCATGGTGCCTGCCGCGTGTAAAGAGAGGTGGGACTCATCGTCTTGTGGGCCCAACAATGAAAGACCAAAGTCCGACACTTTGGCATTCCACGCGGCGTCCAGTAATATGTTGGATGACTTAATATCACGGTGTATGACGCTAGGAACTGCGTACTTGTGAAGGTATTCAATGCCTCGTGCAGCATCTAAGGCTACCTTGATTCTCGTAGTCCACGACATTAGAGGCGAACTTTGCAGCTTGTGAAGATGATCCGAGAGAGTACCATTGTTCACATACTCGTAGACTAAAATGCGCTCGTTGCGGTCTTCACAGTAGCCGAATAATCTAACAAGATTTTTGTGATTTAGGCGCGACAGAAACTCTAGTTCATTCAAGAACGCGTTATCCTTGTCATCTTGGCCGCGTTTGTTAGCACCAGCATTGGATGCGCTGGTCGAGCTTTCGGCCCTTTTTACAGCAACTTCACGACCGTCATCTAGTGTAGCGTGGTACACTGATCCAAAGCTACCAGTTCCAATCTTGTGCTCCTCTGAGAAATTATCAGTCACTTGAAGTAATATTTCAAAGGGAAACTCCTCTAAATGCCCTCCATTCCCCATGCTGATCAAGTGGCTCAGCTTCTTTTCTAGGACTGATGGTGGCACGAGTGGAGGTTCCGCGGTTTGACTAGGCGAACCTCCCTCTTCTAAACGGCCCGAGTCGTGAATTCTACTTCCCCTAATCTTGAAATACCGTGAAAATATGTATGCGAACAACACCACTAGTGATGAAAATGATCCTACACAACCAACCACGAGAAACGCCACCATTCTATTATCCCATTTTCGACTACTTCTTGTGGTCGACGATGGTGGTGATGCTGGTTGTGGAGTTTCCGGTTCCGGCGGCCTCTGAACGCAAGGCCGACATATCATTAGTCCTTCAACACAATACACACCGTATTTCGGTAAAGGACCACAACCACATTGATCACTAGTTCTACAAGAACCAGGAACCACATCACTCAACACCAACGGATTGGAATCAAAATCACCACTCCCCCAACAAATCAACGAGTAATTCGACGTCGCCACCCCACAAAACACCCTTCTTTTCGCCTCAATCGCGATAAACGACTCCTCCCGCAACGACTCAGGCAAACTAAACCCACCCTCACCCCAACAAACCACAGTCTCATTACGCCTAACTGCACAACCGCGACCCTCGCCCAACACAACATCCGTAAACTCGCCTCGTGGACTCTCCACGGTCACATTCCCCCAACAGAGCAAACTACCATTCACAGACACACCACAAGCATTTCCCAAACCAGCCGAAACTCGACTAAATACCCCACTGGGAAAACGATCAACGACGTTTCTATCGCTCCCCAAACACCGAACCTCACCTAAACCCGACAACCCGCAAACGAAATCCTCCCCCACCGCAAGATTCGACGACAAAGCACCCCCATTAAAGCCAAAACCACTCCACTGCCAGCATTGAACAACAGAGCTTGACCCACTGACTAATCCACAAATGTGTGAGCTACCAGAGCTCAGCTCTGTCAAAACAGGGCCAATGTATACTCTTCTATAATTACTCAAATTGCTTTCAATATTCAAAAATCTCCAACAAACAATGATTGATGTGTTGGAAGAGTAAAAAGAACTCAAAGCACAAATAAAACCATTACCACCCACAATACCAGAAATAGAAGAAAATGGAGGGTTTAGCTGGATTTGTGTTCTTTGAGGGAAAATGGTGCAATTGAGAAACTTTGAAGCTGGATCAATAGATTGTGTTAATGAACATATTAAAGTTTGATTCCCAGTTTCAGAAATGGCGACAGAGGAGAGTGAGCTGATTAATGGCAAAAGGGTAACGAGGGAAAGTGTGAAAATTAAAAAAGATTGAATTTTTATGGGATTAGAAGCCATGGAAGTTTTCTCATGGTGGTGATGAGAGCAAAAGGGAGAATGTTTTTTTTTTCTTTCTTTTTTTGGGAAGGATTTGTGTTTAATTCTTGATTTTATTGCTTTTGTGTTGTGAATATATGTAAGGTTTAAGGTTTGAGGAAGAATCAAAGGAAAATGAAAAAACGCGGTTAGAGAAAGAGAGTGTGTGTGTGTGAGGACCGAAGACTAATTCAGTGTCAATAATTTTGAAAATGAGAAAGGAGTAAATTGCAGAAACTATATCTGTATTATTTTTAATTGGTACATAACCCCTTGTATAATTTTATTAGCAAATACTCTCCCGTCGTTGTATTTCAAGGAGACGTTTGGTAGTTACAATGGGATTAGCTATAGATTATAATAGTTAGAGATTTTAGTATCGGTACTTGCATGATTATGTGGTTGTCTGATAGAATAGTTCTTTTTTCATACTATAATATCTTTTTGCCTAAAATTATAATCCATCCATAGAAGGTGAATAGTAATGACTCATTGCGTTACTTATGTTGGATTCAATCCATTCGGGTTCCAATAAAAACGTGACGTTTTGGGATACATGGTGCAAACAATGATGTAATTCGATTTTTAAGAATGTGAAATAGTCATATTTGAACAATATTAACCTTTTTATTCATAAGAATCAAACTTGGCAATCACTTGGTGCAGATAAACCAAGGCACTTTAGGGAGGCGTGTGTCAGTAAAAAAATTAGAGTGGGGCTTATTTGGCAATTAAAAATAACAAATGGGTAGTCTCTTGCAATTTACTCGGAGAAAGTAGTGCATGGTTGGATGGTCCAGGAGTATGAAAGCCTTTCACCGAGTAATTGAAAATTATTTGTGGCGTAGGATGAATTAAGAATAATTATAAAAGTTGTGGAAACGTGACTGGAAAATACTCCTGTCAACTCATGTGTAATATTGCTTTAGAAACCAGATTTTGGAGCAAGAAGTCGATTAATATAGACGAGTAATAGGTTTCCTAATCTATATAAGGCAATCAATAACTGTTATTTATTTGAAATAGTTGCAATGATCAAGTTGAGTATAATAAATCGAGACTGAATACTATATCAAAAAAGAATAAAGAAAACATAGAGATTTGTCAAAAGAAATATTTAAACTTTGGAATGTCAAAGATATGATCGATGCAAGTTATTAGGAATTGGTCAGCAAATTAATTAATTTCAAAAAGAAAAACGAATTATACTCACAAGTCCAATACTGAAATAACGACAAGAACACGTTTTTCATCCTTTAAGAATTGGTTTAATATTTACTTAGTCTTGCTATAATGAACTCGACAAAATTAGTATTCAAAAGAAAGCATTATGATTTTAGAGCTAATGATGAAGAATAAAGCTAAGGTATCTACGCGGTATTGATATATTTCTCGTAATCAAGCTGATCAATATGCATGGGAATCTAATTATTAATTTTAGGAAAGAGATCTGACATAGGTATGATTGGAAAATTTTGTGATAGTCAAATGTATGATAAATTTAGAAACTGGTCGTTTAATGAATAAATCTAATAAAAGTCATAAATGAAAGTCATATGTCCAATACATTGAAATAATAATATACAACACGTCTTATATGCGACTATGTGTTACGTACTGTAAGGATTGTTGTTTCTATTCAAGTCGGAACGAAACTCCAAAGAAAAAGGAGATATTGTTGTTTCTATTCGAGTCGGAACGAAACTCCAAAGAAAAAGGAGATGGGAGAAATCAGAAAAATAAACTAAAACACTTTTTATTCATTCTTCTTTTCTAATACAATACATACAAACCTATATTTATAATACCCAAATTTACTAACTGACTACACGTCAAATACAACTCATCCTATGCAAACTGTTATTCTGATAATATTTGATAACTGAAATTAACTGCTCTAATTACATAACTGATCATAATTAATATTTAATATAATATTTAATACACCTAAATTAATATAATATAAACTCAGTTAAGCAGACTCCTATCACTATGTCCATGACTTTCTCATTTTCCAGTCTTCTTAACGTGTCGTTTGGTTTATACTTAGTCTTGCTATAGTGAACTACTGAACTTAACAAACTATAAAACCAAATTTAGAATCAAAGAGAAAAAATATGATCGTGAAACACAGAATTGGTAATATCTCGACTCAGAGTTGTACACTCATGTATTTTGATAAAATGAAGGGTGCGTAAAACAATCGATATCGAGTAAAACTATCCATACCAACATAATACTAGGTTGGTGCATCGTAACCAAAACTTTCTGGTTTGTTTTGTTCCGACGGTCATAGTTATGGTCTCATGAGTCATGAAACATGTCTAATCTTTTAATCCAAATTATAGTGCTACAAGAACAATGTACACAAAATGATAATCGTGGCAATTGGCAAAAAATGTACCTGTTATTTAGTATATCTGTCTCCATTTTAGATTTTTTAATGCCTTTCCAATTCCATCAAAAATCTAAATGCATGTAAAAGTGACAATATATGCCTTTGCCTGATATGGCACGGTTTGGCTGAGAAATATTACAAGCTCCGACTCAATTTGGTGTAGGGATCTTGCTAGCCTTAGCAATTCTCAAGATGATATGGTAAAATTGGATGGGGGGCTACTCAAGATTATTGGGAATGGCAAGGATACATAATTTTGGGACGATATTTGGATCACAAATCTGCCATTACGTGACCATTTTTCGAGGCTTTTCTATATTGCAATCTCCATTGCTAGTAAAGGAAGCTGGATTGATGGATGTTGGACTTTGGGTTGGAGTTAGAGATGATCATTGTTCTCTTGGGAACACGAACAACTTCAGGAGCTGCTAAATACCATCCAAAACTTCACGTTGAATCCCTAATGCCTTGATCGTTGAACATAGAAATGGGATAATTCTTCTAAATATACGGTGAGTTCGGCCTACAATATCCTGTCCTCACAGAATGGTGTGTCACAAGTCTAATTTTTCGATATGTTGGATTTTAGTGCACAATCAAAAATGCAGTTGTTTCCTTGGATGGCACTACAAAGTCGTATTGCGTCAAAGTCTAATCTTCTTGCAAGAGATGTTATGATCACAAATAGAAATTGTAGTTCTTGTGGCTTTGAGGATGAAACGACCAACCATATTCTTTTACAATGCGATTCAACGAATAAAGTTTGGATGAATATTTTTGAATGGCTCGGTATTAAACTCGGTCTTCAATGTAACCTTGGGGATCTCTTCCTTCAACTTCTCGGCTTGTTATCTTTCAGAAAAGGTAAGAAGTTTTGAAACACGATATGGATCCACACTCTTTGGTATACTTGGAAAAGGAGAAATAACAACATTTTCAAAGACAAGTAAATGAGTACTAAAGAGACGATGAATATCATCAAAATGCATTCTTGGAATTGGATTAGTATTAGATATAAAAACTTATGTTAGTGTTTTTATGATTGGTTGAACTTTTCCTCAAATTGTATGTAATTTCTTTTGAATATTTCTTATGCTCCATTAATAAAGTTGCTTTTGCCGATAAACAAAAAAATTGTAAATTGATCAACATTAATACATATATATATATACATATATGTTGATCGTAACCGGTGTAAAATAGAAAAATAAACTAAAAATGTTAAATCGAGGCAAGAGTTGGACTCTTTCTTTTTAAAATAATATTTACCCCGCTCAGTGCTTACGGCTTGATCGGTAATTGCTTCCCATGATGCAATGACTATCTTCTTAATATGGCAACACTTTGAATATTAAAAACGGTGAATCAAAAGAAAGTTTTGAACTCTCAGAACAAAACAGAAAGAAAGAAAGGTATTTATGAATTGAATGAAAAATGAAAAAGTATTTTCTTATGAAGCGGCCAAACTACACACTTACATAAGTGATCTCATATAAAGAGTATCTTGTCATACTCTACTTTATTGAGCTTATGGACAATTAAAAGCTAAACTTAACCTTACTCTTTCTACAGGTAGCACATTTATCGTACATAGTAATAAGCTAGAGTTTGCTCCAAGGTGTTATTTTTGAATCCTTACAACTTCGTTGTCCATTGAACCAAGATCCTGGAATCTCTAGTCAACATGGTTGGGTTACATCATAATGATTCTTTAGTGTTGGGTTTTAAATCCATTCCTCCGATAAGAAGTATGTTTGATCTCTTGGTAGGCCTTTTGTCAACTGATCTAGTAAATCTTTCTTTAATTTTACATAATCAATGGAAATGATATCATTAGAGATCAACTGCCTTATGGTATTATGTCTACGACGTATATGTCTAGACTTACTGATGATGCATAATCCTATCCGCTCTCGGGTATAGGAAAAACGAGCACCAAACAAAAACGACCAAAGGCTGGAATAAATGGTACCTCTGGGTTACGACCGACCAACACTCTACAACGGGTATACGGTCTGCATAAACGACTCGGGTACACCTTACTCATCTGCCCAGAGTCACTCACATTACGGGGTACTCCTAAGCAATCTAAAGAGCCTCCCCTCCCCCCCTCCCCTCTCGGGTAAGGGACCCGTAATAAGAGACCCCCGTTGTTAGCGCTCAACACTTAGCTAAAACACTTTTGAGAAAGGAAAGCAATACAAAACAATAAGGAAAAAAGTATAAACAAGGAAGGGTCATACCGAAAAGGCCTCTCATAAATGACCTCAGTATAACAACTCAGAGAAAGACAGGCCTCAAAGGACCCCACATCAAATCACCCGAAGACAACGTAGCTCGGAGGGTTTCATCGTTCGAAGCTCGAATATAACACGACTAAGGTATGATTCGACTCAAGGAGGGTGTCAACTACCCACATTAAAGGCTACTTCGAACTGCCCGTCATTACCAGCCCTCTTCCGCCCAGAGCGACTATTAGAGCATAGCCAGACCATCCCCATTGGCTCAACAAACCCTTAAGACGATTGGAGCAGATGTAATTATTATTTGGTCAGAGATACTCTTATCAAACTCACATTATTGGGCATCTCTCATTGATCGACCGTCATTGGTGCACAAACCTCCTACAGTATTGGTCACCTCCACTACCAGAAGTTATGGAGGAAGACCAACCCTCATTGGATAGAAGGCGTTCAGACCAGCACTATAAATAGCACCATATTCAACACCAAATGGACCAAGTGAACATTCTCCAAGCCCACTATACGCACCTTTGTACTTAGAAAAGTACTAAAAAGCATTATCTGCGATACAAGAAACTATCCCCCCTCACACACGACCCCTTATATAATTCACTCAATTCCTTAACAAAATTCACTACTTTCTTTCTCAAGCTTGGGATTGGCGTTCCGAATAATAACTCACGTGATCCTAATCCCCTTCGACTTCCTATCCCGGGGTCGCCGGACAATTTTGAATCATCAAATGGCGCTGTCTGTGGGAACGCTAGAAATACCCTAAGAAAAAATTGAGAAAACCGCATGGCAAGAAGAAGGGTCAGAAAAGGAAAAGAAACCGTAGGAGCATCATCCAGATTTGCTCCCGCTCGTGAATCAATGAAAAATCACGACACTGAAACCGAGATGTAGCAAAGTCCCCCTTCTCGTGACGATGGTCCATCTCTCAATCCGTACATCTCTATGCCTCAAGCACCAAGTCCACAAGCACATCAAGAGGCAGGGCGGGGAATGGCCTATGTTCAGGTGCTCTGGGAATGTACCGTAATATGTTCGCTAGGTATAATGGAAACAGAAGGCCTACCTTGGAGGAAAGCCATGGCCGTGGGCAAAGTCACCTAGAAGAGCCTAGAAATCCTCTTCGACATCGATTTGTCCGCCACCTTGGGCCAAATCTATCGACTCACACCATAATGATGCTTACGTTGTTCCTTCTCCCCCCCCCCCCCCCCCCCCCAACAAAGGAGGGGACCACCATCCTCGTAATTAGCAAACTCGGTGGACGCTCCCCCAGAGACTTGGGCGCCAAGATATCCTCTCTGAATGAGGGAAGTAGCATGGAATCACTTTGTCCCAAAAGAGGGCTAGTTTGTCAAACCTCGTCATCGACGTTCACTGACCCATGAGAGCCCCCTAAGGTACATGATGGAAGAAATGCACAAAGAATTTTGGGAGCTCTGACGCAATCTCAACCCTGGAGACGAGATGCCCTACAGGGGATCACCATTTGCACCCTGCATAGCTAACGCCAGTATCCCTCCTAGGATGAAGCTTTAGGGACTCCCGACCTACGTATGGGAAGGGAAAGATCGGGATCCTCATGAGCACATCAACCAGTATATTGCATGCATTGGTTTCGTGTCCCCACCCGACTGCGCACCATGCCGCATATTCCAAACGATGCTCATTGGGCTGGCACAATCCTGGTTCTTCAAACTATTGACATGGACGATGTACAACTTCGAACAGCTAACCCATATGTTCGTATGACAATTTACGAGTAACCAGGCTTTTACAAAGACATGTAGACATCTGTTCAATATCTGGCAAATGCTAGATGAACCCCTTCACGATTACATGAGACGATTCTCATACGGGGTCATCGACGTCTCACATGTCGACCCTCTCATGCTATATGACATCCTACTCCGAAGAATTCTACCCAGAGACTTTATCACATATCTCATGAGGAATTGATCTCGCTACCTCAAAGAGTTAATGCAAAAGGCGAAATCTTTCATGGAACTGGAAGAAACTCAAAAGGCCCTGGAAGCCACAGAGGTAGCTAAAACCCCGACCCCGGCCACAAGAGGGGAAAAGAGAAGAATGGCAAAAATATGGCGGCAGAAAGGAAAAAGGAAAGAAGAACTTGGAGCCAACGCCCTTACCTCCTATGACGGTCACCCGTGTAGAAGTTATGGCCATTATGAGGGAATATCGTATCTTCAAGTGGCCTCTTCCCGCAAAGGACCCTCAGAAGTACAAAAGCTAGGGTAAATTCTACACTTACCATCGGGCCTACGGGCACCTGACCAACGATTATTACCACCTCCAAGAGGAAATCAATCGACTATTAGGCATGGGCTATCTAGAGATATATGTGATGCCAGATAGAGGGACTTCCATTGGAAAACGGGGTCCAGAGGAGGAGCCCAAAAATAAGAAGCCACGCTCTGACACCTTCAAGGACAGTGAGCCCCCGCCTCCGACGGACGTGCGGTTACCCCCTCCTCCATGAACCTATCGCGATAACGCTCTCACCGGCCGAACAATAACATGATTGAAGGTGGAGCAATGGTCGTATCTTCTAAAAAAGAAAAAGCAAAATTATGTAAGAAAAGCTCGGAATGATGACAGCAAATTGAAGGTCTTTGCTGCCCAACTTGTGGACCAGCCCACTATCTCCTTTGAGCCTGATGACCTATTTGGTATTGTATACCCCCACGAAGATCATCTGGTAATCACGTCCACCATACTCGGAACAGAAGTCAAAAGGATCCGTGTGGATACGGAAAGCCCGATAAACGTCCTTTCTACACCCACATATCTCGCCCTCGACATTCTCCAAGACCAGATGGAGCCCATGGAAGTCCCCCTTGTGGGGTTCTCTGGGGAACAATGCTAGACAGTGGGGCTCATAACCCTGCCAATGTCCTGGGGCGAGGGAGTAACCCATCGCACTGAGCCTACCAAGTTTTGGGTAGTAGGGGCCCCCTCACGAACATACAACGCCATATGTGGTCGACCAACCCTTTTAGATTTCGAGGAGTTCCCCTCTACCCTTCACCTGAAAGCCAAATTCCCTACCTCATCGGGGATAGGAGAGGATAAGGGAGATCAGACCCAGACTCGAGAATGCCGCATAAATGTCCTACCATCTGATCCCCGACCACCAATCCAAGAGCCACCAGCTAAGAGGGCTTGGACCGAGGAAGTTCGCATTTAGCCAGCAGAAAAGCTGAAAATGATAGAACTTGGGGACGGAGACAAGGGAAAACGACTAAGATTGGCACCAACATCGAAGACGATGTGGAAAAGGCCATCACGACTATGCTCAAACAATACCAGCACCTATTTGCCTGAAAAGATGGACCCCAGAGCGGATTAGCCAGGAAATATATGTGCACGAGTTAAACATGTATCCCACGGCCAAACCCGTCCAACAAAGGAAGCGCAATATAGGTCCTGAGCGTAACAAGGTAATCCGGGCCAAAGTACAACGATTGCTTGACCTCCACCTGATCCGAGAAGTTTGTTACCCGGAGTGGCTAGACAACATGGTTCTCGTCCCAAACACGGAGGGAAGGTGGCGCATGTGCGTAGATTTCACCAACTTTAATAGTGCCTGCCTGAAAGACTGCTACCCACTCCAAAGCATCGACCAACTGGTCGACTCCACTGCCGAATGCACACTCTTGTCCATGATGGATGGAGATCAGGGTTACAACTTACAAGCATATTCCGATGGCCACCAATCACAAGGAGAAAACTAGCTTCATCACCAACATTGGCACCTTCTGCTATATGGTCATGCCCTTTGGTATTAAGAACGTCGGGGCCACATATGAGAGATTGGTCAACCTCATGTTTGAAAGATTGATCGGGGACATGATGGAAGTGTATGTCGATGACATGATCGTAAAAATATAGAAGGAGAAAGACCACGCACGAGACCTCGTCAGGGCCTTCGAGATCATAGACTGCTTTGGAATGAAGGTGAGCCCTCGGAAATGCTCCTTTAGCATACACAGAGGGAAGTTGCTTAGATATATGGTCACCCAGAAAGGGATAGAGGTCAACCCAAAAAAGGCCGAGGCCATTCTTAACATGGAGTCTCCAGAGATAGTATGGGAGGTAGGAAAACTAACAAAATTGCCTCATTGAGCATGTTCATCTCTCGCTCCTTGAAAAAAGTCTTGCCCTTCTTTAAGGTTCTTAGAAATGTGAAGGACTTCCAGTGGGCCGACCGCTGCGAGGAAGCTTTCAAGGAACTAAAGGAGTACCTAGTCAAGCCGCCCGTCTGGTGAAACCCGTTCCCCAAAAAATGCTCTTCCTC
The DNA here is from genome assembly GCA_948329865.1 of Linaria vulgaris. NCBI lineage: Eukaryota > Viridiplantae > Streptophyta > Magnoliopsida > Lamiales > Plantaginaceae > Linaria > Linaria vulgaris. The sequence continues at coordinate 2,506,071 of OX415249.1, read as the reverse complement.
TACCTCGATGTGGGTCGGAGCATGTGAGTGCCGTCCTGGTCCGAGCTGAAGGGGGAAACACTTACCAATCTACTATATCAGCAAAACCCTCTTGGATGCCGAAAAACGATACTCGTTGTGAGGACCCAAACTCTAAAGTCTCGTTTAGGCCCGAATAAGATTTATGAATTTCCAATTCGAGTTTCAACGCTACCTCGGAGAGGCTCACTTAATGAAACATAAATTATTTATTACAAGAGAAGCTTTCAAGTTTATAGGGGTTATATTACAATTTCACACCACACTCAAAACAAAAGCAAAAGACTTAATAATTCATATAATGACACACGACAGTTGGAAGAATTTATTTGACAAACACTTTCAACTGTTATTTAATATTCCATATGCCTACGGTAGTTTTGATCCAGCTGCGTTGCTAACCCACGCTTACTCTGAGGAATGGACAGAGAAAACGAAAGGAGAGATAAGTCTTTGGTGACTTAGTGAGATTTTCAACAACAATAAAATATTCAAGACGTAGATGGAAATATTATATGGTCTGAAATGTCTACAAGATATTAAAATGAACGAGACCAAGAAAAGAAAAAAAACGAAGCAGGATAATGAACTTGTACTTTACATATAACAGATCCAACCTTATTTCACCCAATATACTACCTTGGACCTCCTTACGAGGAGCGACCTCGCAAATAAATCAAGAGACATGCTCGAGTACGTCTCTATCTAGCACGCGGGTTACAGTCAACTCCTAACCACAAGTGGCACCTAGATAAATGGATATCAAGTGAATTACTTAAACTAACAACCCTTTGTTGCCCAACAGTAACTCGACTCAATCCATGAGCCTAACTTCCCAAAGGCGTCCCAATGGGTAAAACAGATAAACATATAAGCTAGTTAACCGAATAATATCCGTTGCTTTTGAGCTAAATATCCAAACATAATACATTGATCTTTGCACAGTTCAAGAATTAGCAAAAAAATATCATATCGAGAAGTTATCATAGTGTTGAATTGGTAAGTGGTTAAAAATCGATATGCGAATTCAATAACAAGGTACTTGATTTTATGCAATGAAATATTATTGCAAGAAAACTGTTAAATAAAGGTAGTTTATGATTCGAACAGAAAGAACCACAACAACTATGTCCAAGTTCCCCAGGCCGGATGCCAAATGGGCTCGAATAAATATTATAACATCACCTTGTAGTAACTTCTTGCTCGTGATGGTCGACACAATTTCTTATATAAATTAGATATGTTAGATTATATAAATATCTCTTGTTATGGTTTCACATAAGTTTTAAATATCATCATCAACATTTAAGTATTATTGGGTCATAGTAATAATGACACAAGAAAATAACATTAATGTCAACTTTATTCTATGTAGTTTTATCGTAGAGTTATTAATCTCTTTAGAAGTATGTGTGTATTTTTATTTAAAGCTATGTAAGTAAGTTATAACAACAATAGATATTTCATCTATAGATAAGGTTTATATAACTTTTAAGTTTTTTGATATTAACTATAACACCTAATATTACACACATTACGTATCAAGATTCATAAAATTACAAGTGCATGAATTCATTAGATTAGTTTAGAATAAAACATAACCTCAAAGATAATCATTCAAATTAAATGATTAGATCATAATATAGTTGCAACAATTTGAGAGAAATTAATGAAAACAGAAACCAAGCATGATGCATATTTCCGAAGCTATGTAAATAAAATAAAGTTGTTCAATTATCTTTAGGATATTATGAAGTTATATTGACGATCAAGATTATTTTTTAAGTGATTATACATAGGCTAAAATAAAGTACCAAATAGGGTATGTAGATTAAAGTAAAAATCTGCAGCAGTTTCAAGTTTACCTCAAACAAACTTTAAACTTTATCCGAGCTCAGAAATCAATGACTGGATTTCCTTGGACCTAGACTTACTTGAGGAAAAAAGGATCCGAGCAGCCACCCATGCTGAATTTTACAAGGCACGAATGGCTAAGTTTTACTAGCCCGGATCCGCACTCGATCCTTCCAAGTCGGGGACCTCATCCTTAAGCTGGTGGAAGCCTCCAAAAATATGGGGAAGCTAGAGTTAAAATGAGCGACCCCTATCAGATCTCCAAGATCCTCGGACCGACTACCTATTTGCTAAAATACATGAACGGTTGGGAACACACCCGAGCCTGGAATAGTCTCAATCTTTAGAAGTATTATCTTTGAAGCTCCGAGATCGACCTTTTGTGGGGACTCTATTTTGTTCACGCAGTTGAATGTTTGTATTTTGACTTAGCAGTTATACCCGTGTAAACAAAATATACTATCGGAAATAAAATAACTACATTGAAAAGTCTATCGACTTGAGAACAAATGCTAAAAAGAAATATTGTATTCAAAGTAATAAAACTGCCATAATAGATAAAAGGGGAGACCAGACCCGTACAAAAGACGTCCCAACAAAATATAGGTTACACACGCCCCACTCGCGCTAATCTTTCATGGGGTGTTTCCCGACCTTGATCTAGTTCCAACGCTCCTCCTCTGAGAGCTCACTCAGATTGAACATCCGCACAGAAGGGGCATTAGGTTTCGTCCCCCGAGAGGTAGAAGGGGGATTCGTAGGGTTAGTAAGCATATAGTAAAACTCTAGCTCGGGAAGTTCCAGGTCTGGAGGGAAACCGAGGAGAGCCCTAGCAGCTTTTTGCGCCATCTTATAGCCCACTCGGACTAGATCCTTGAGCTCAGAACCCGGACCCACTTGGCCCTTCTAGGACTTGGTGGCACCTAGTCAGGTAGAAGTAAGGCTAGCTCGGTGCTCCGTCCTCATATCCTTGATCTGATGAAACAGTCAGTCTCGCTCCTCCTGCAGTGGTTGGACTTCTTCTAGAGCCCGAGTCTTCTCCTTCGCCTTCTCCTCCTATTTTTGGACCTTAGTGCTGGCTTAGGCTAACCACTTCTCGAGAACTCTCTTCAGTTCCCCCATGTCTCGATCTGCGGACTCCCTTACCTCAGCGGCAAGTCCACGAGCTTCTTAGAAGGCCCTCTCCAATTGAGCTGCCTCTTCTCGAGCATTCTGCAGGGAGGCTCAGAGGGCATCACGCTCCTGGACGTGGTCGTTAGAACAGTTAGACTTGCCCCCCATATGCCTAAGGAATCTCCAAGAACCAGGAGCTACAAAAATAAATAAAGCCAAACGACGGTAGAAAAGGCCAAAAATAAAAAATACTCATAAAGGAAATAAAGGAAGCAAGATATCACCTCGCAGATACTCTTGAAGAACTTCTCCCACAAGGCTCTGTCACTGAAGCCACCAAGTAGCTCACGATCGCCTTGATTTAAAAAACTGCAAACAAAATCGCTATAATATGAGGGATCTCTTCAAAAATCAAAGGCGTCACCAGATCGGGGAGTGAATCCCTATCGGGGGAGGGTCTCTTCCTACTCTCTGACCTCACTGGAGGTAGAGGGTCTATAGGGGCTTTCCATTTGCTTTTCTCCGACGACCGAGGCGACAGACCCTCATCCTTCTTCCTCGAAGGATTACCAACAATGGGGATCAGACCTGCCAAGTAATTTGTAGAAGCCACCAGCGAACAAAAATTAAGAACAGTGCCAAAAGAAGGCCTAAAGTAGTTAGCAAAGTGTTTTGCCATATCGGGATCCATGGGCTGGGGAATACCTTTAGCCGAAGTTGCCTCACTTTCGCGATGAGTCTTAGCCATAAACTCTAAGGCTTCATCAACATCTACAAACGTAGGACTACCCGGTGCCCGTGGACAGTTCTCGGCATCTATAGAGGAGGAAGACTCATCCGCAGTGGCCTCAGCTTATGATGTCGTGCAATGCTCTGCAATCACCAGTCGGTAGATGCGCCTCGGGATCACAAGACAAAATAGTCTGAATCCACTTCAGTCCGCGAAAGGAAATTCCAACGAAACGAAGTTCGTGAGCGGCTAGCCATCTCCTCGTCTGAGAAAAAAACGGCTCGGTTAAAAAGAATGAGTATACTATATATATTTGGGGTATAGTTTCGAAGCTACATTCGAAAACAAAAAATGCAAAAAGGGAGAAGTACTTACGAAACCCGTCATGAAGACGAAGCAAGACCATGGTCGGATGCTCATCCAGACCGCCCTGCAGAACTGCCAACATCATGGTCATCGAGTTTTGTAGCATCAGGGATGTGTTGTACACCCCACTAAAAAGGCCCCTCCAACCCAAAAACACGGTTCCTCCACGTGCACCTCGTTAGAGGGAATGACATACCCAAGGCCCTATTGGGTGGGCACACCTTCCCACTTGAGAACTGACTCTCCGACACGGGCCACGTAAAAGTATCTCCAACGCCAATCCCCGTTACTAGACAACTCATTCCTCACAGTCGACACCAAAAACATGCGCTTGTTGTCACGAGTAAACAACATGCAGAAATCGAACCTGCTCCAAATACATTGTCATATAGCCCTACGAGGGCTTGTATGCCATCTGCAGGCTGGAAGGAATGATCAAATCAACTAGCTCTGGAAAAATATTGAAATACCCCAAAAGAGCTCGGGCCTCCTCCATGGTCACGATCGACACTGTGGACCCCACTCACAGTCTGCTTGTCATGCGCTTCGGCTCTAATTTTTCTCGAGTGAAAACATAACCATCGAAATCAGGATGGTAAGGAGCACGGGTAGAACACGCCGCGAAAATATGATATGTTGCAGTAATTGGCGGAGCCCAGCCTTCAATGATGGGAGGACCATCGCCACGGGCGCCACCAGAACGAGTACCACATGCATTTCTTTGGAAGAGGAACGAAAGGACGGCGAACGAGTAGCCTACAACGACATGTCTGTCAGGACGCCGCAACGCTGCTACGGAGGTGAGAAAGCACAGTGTTGAGAGAATCATGTGAGTTCTCCTCACTGGAATAAATGGAGGTGGCGCGAGAAACCATGTTCGGAAAGGAAACAAAGCTTGAGGAAAGGGAATGATGGCAGGAAATGGAAAGAAATGAAGAGTGTGAGGAAGAAACTTAGAAGAGGCCCCCTTTTATAGGCGGAATAGATGGTTCACATTCAGAACCAGATCGAATCCCGCCCACATTCAAATGGTGGGACCCTCCAATCGCCCACTCACAACCCCTCATAATCTCCACATTCCCTTAATCATTGTTACCCTAGATTGTTAGACGTTGCCATAGAGGAGGTCGATCGATGCTTCAACTCCCCAAGTCTACTCGCATTCAGTAAGCGCCTATTCCCAATGCCGTCAGTTGAACAGACTGACAGGCGTGGCGATTCAAAAAACAACCATACTAGGAACTCCCAACCACGACTACTCCTACGAAAAGGTCAGAGGCACCTATTATGCCACGGTATCTACGAGCGATCATAGGAGAAATCAAGATCTTCTAAGTGCGGTAGCCTCGGGCATTGGAACCAAAGATAAGTACCCTCATGGCACGGCGCTCACGGATACTCACACGAAGATCGTATAGACTTCTACAAATAATGTCCACGAGCACCTCCCTAAAGGGTCAAAAACTCTTTTAAGTACAATGGCCAGGGCTACCCGTGCAAAAAATGGAGAAAATACTAAAATTGCTACGCTCACGAATACCTACACAAAAAAGAGGGGATTCAGAACCTTCCCTGTGAGGTAAAAACAGGTACCCATGTGGGAAAGCAAAATTTTTCTAATTATAGAATCGCCAAAATAATATACGTTAAAAGCAAAAATTTGTTCATAATCCCAACCATGAAAACGCGAGTCGGTAGCCAATAAGTTCCATTAAACACACAAAAACAGGGGGACTTCCCGATACAACCCCAAAATAAGGCCATCTGACCCCAAAATCATCCCTAAGCTACCTAAAGCTAAAAGGGGAGAAAGGAATACCCCGGAACAAAATAAGGGGTCGGAGAATCCTGAGAGATCGGAACGCCCTCTTACAACAACGACAGGGCTGCTTCAGTATTTGGGGGTCGGTTCATCTTGGCGGAGGTCAGCTTCCGAAGATCGACACCTTGGCTGAACAACCCAAACTTCATGCACATCTTCTTGCAGGCCTTGAATCCCCACAAGAGGTGCGCAACACAGTAAGAGGAAAGTTGCTCTCAGAATTTCTTCTCCACGACCGTACTCTGATTCGCTAATCTCCCGTCGTGTTACATCCTAGTCAAGGATATCTTAGCACGAAGTGATGCCACCACTTCCTCCACAACTCGCAGCTTACACGCCCTCGGCCTCCCTTTCCAAGAGAGACTCTTTATCTCCCTCAACAGAAGCCAAGTTCTCCTTTAAAAGGCGCTCCGACTTCTCCAGCTCTCTCAGTCGAGTTAACCATCCCTCAACTTGGGTAGACAACTCCGAACAACGAACCAGGTTAAGGCATACGAAGGAATGTACTCACTAAGGTCGCAGAAAGTTGTGCCATGTGGCCGTACTCCGGGGGGCTAATGAAAGACTGGTTCGGAGGGGACACCAAAGAGGCCACTTTGCGAGAAAGGCTGAGAGATTTCTCTCCCAGCTCCATGGAACCCTTTAGAAAGGAGCGCAACGGGGATGGCATGATGGTGCCCCAAGTAACGACTTCCTTGACCGGAGCCACCAAATCAGAAAACACCAGAGGACCAAAAGACTCAGTGTCATGATGCTCAGGCCTCGGAGGCAACGACCTCTTGGCTATTGACTCCTCCCGAACGGTCAAAGGCTGGGGCATAGATGAGTCTCCTTCCTCGACCCCTTCGACGTCCACTTTAACATACCCTTGAGCTAGTCCTCTTCTGCCTCATTTCCAGACACGTCGGGCAAATCCGCCAAAAGACGAAAATCCTAGGGGCTTGCCTCAGCCCGAGTCTGCAAGGTTACCTCGTCCTCCGAGTCCAGCAAAAATATTAAGTGGGTCCTTTGAACTCACCTCAGGCTGAACCCTAGAAGACCTCGGCTTAGAAGAACCCACACCCTTTTCGCTTGCTTAACTCGTATGGGACGGAGCACGAACAATGCTTCCCTCCTCTGAAGGCTCGTTCACCGATGCAGCCAAAGTTGTGGACCCTCGAATGCACCAAAGCTTCTTGGCCAAAGCTTTCTTCTTAGATGGGCGACGAGGCGGAGCATCACACCTCAACTTGTCTATCGTCGCCTCTACAAACAGGAAAACATAGAAGTTAAAGTTAAAAACTTAAAGGGGGGGGGGGAGGGAATGATTCAAGAAATTTTTACAAGGGAAAGAAGCTTACTTATACGAGGACGATTATCGGCGACGTTGGGAACCATGGTAGTAACATCGTTCAGGCCACAGTCAAAGTAAAGAGACTTGAAGACATCGGTTTGTGACATCTCGCTCCAACTAAAGCCCTGGTAAAAAAAATCCTTCCACTGAGAGTTAGGCCATGGCCTCCATGGGTAATACTCAGCTAAAATCCGAGGGTCTGTATTCCACGCCTTCAGAACCCCCACAAGAAATTCTTATTCGAATGATAGAGGAAGAAGAACTTGTCATTCCAACTGTTGTGGCACCCCACAAGCTCATGGATGACCCTCTTGGTAGACTTTTGCAAAGAGAAAGTGTAGAAGAGTTTGTCCCCAGAAGAGCTTGTCAGATCAAAGGCACAAAAGAATTGGGCCACAATGCAGATATAGTTGTAGGCCGTGCAGATGAAGGCGAATGTCGCCAAAGTTGAACACGTGTTGGGAGAAAGCTGACTCTGACAAAGAAGGCAGGCCATAAAAACCTCCCGATAGAACACCGGAAGGAAAGATCTCAACACCCATTGATCTGGACAAAGTAGACCGTAAAACACCCTTATGAGAGGAGGTATCCCTCTCATATTCCTGAGGTACCTCAATTTGCAGGCCAGTCACATCCACCCCATAATTGGTGAACTTGGCCATGCCCTCCTCCCGTAACCTAACCGTACTCATCACATCATCCGCCAAAACCATAGGTTGCACCACCGCAGCCATCGACTTCTTTTCCCTCTTGAAAGACGTCTCCGCCACCCCAGAGGCGGCGCGACATCGCCACAAAGTCCTATTGGCTACAAGAGACGTTTTCGACATCGAAATAGTCATCTCTTATGCTGCCCCGTGTCATTTTGCACTAGTATTCCTCTCGTTGGAACTGATTTGAGACGCCATTAAAATTCTGAATTTTATGAAAGAAAGAAGAAGGAAGAAAGAGAAGGAAAGTAAAGGATGCTCGTGTAGAATGAAGACAAAAAAGTCGAGCCTCTCAATTTATAGGCGGAGAAGTTCGAGCGAATCACTGTAACGTGTAGCCAGCTCAGTGCCACGTGGCTCGTGCAGGACCATAAATCCTCAAAGTGCACGACATCCCATCACTCATTCATAGTTCCAAGTGATTTCTACGAAATACACTCGGAACTAGGGGACTCATAATGATGGATAATCCTACCCGCCCTCAGGTATAGGCAAGATGGGCACCCACAAAAACGACCAAGGGTCAGAAGAAACGGTACCTCTGGATTACGATTGACCAACATCCCACAACGGGTGTACGATCTACATAAATGGACCGGGTACACCTTACTCATCCTCCCAAAGTCACTCACATTACGGGGTACCCTAAAACAATATAAAGAGCCCCCCCCCCCCCTGGGGTCAGTAACGACCCACCAACAAGCTAATTCCTCTACCCAGATCTCACGAGACCCTGGGTTGTTAGCGCTTAACACTTAGCTAAAACACTTTTGAGAAAGGAAAGTAGTACAAAACAATAAGGGAAAGAGTGAATACAAGAAGGGTCATACCGGAAAGTCAGCAACGACCTCAGCATAATAACTCGAAGAAAGACACGACTCGAAGGACCCCCCCCCCCCTCAAATCACCCGAAGACAACGCATCTCGGAGGGTTTCATCACTCAAAGCTCGGTAATAACACGAATAGGGCACGACCCGACTCAAGGAGGGTGTCAACTACCCACATTAAAGGCAGCTCCCAACTGCCCACCATTAAGAAGAGCGTCCTTGTTTCATTGGCTTAAGACTACTATTGGCGCAGAAGGTGGCAAACCTTACTGGTCCTCTTCCGCCCAAAGCGACTATTGGAGCAAGGCTACCCCGCCCTCATTGTCTCAGACCTAAAGACGATTTGAGGAGATGTAATTATTATCCGGTTAGAGATACCCCGTCAAACTCACATTATTGGGCATATGTTGTCGACTGACCCTCATTGGCGCAACAGACCTCCTACAATATTGGTCACCTCCATTACCAAAAGTTATGAGGGAAGACCAACCCTCATTGGCAGAAGACCTTCAGACCAGCACTATAAATAACACCCCATTCAACAGCAAATGGACCAAGTGAACATTCGTGAAGCTCACTATACACACTTTTGTACTTGGAAAATATTAAAAAGCATTTTCTACAATAGAAGAAACTATCCGCTCTCACACATGAACCCCCATTGTAATTCACTCAATTCTCTTAATAAAATTACACTGTTTTCTTTGTCAAGCTCAGGATTGGCATTTCAGATAATAACTCACGTGATCCTCATCCTCTTCCATTCCCTACCCCAGGGTCAGCGGACGATTTTGTATCATCACTTACCATTATACATGCCACTTCGTGCCTCCCAACTGTTAATTATCTGTTGCAATTTATCATAATTGCAGTCACTGGCTTGTTCCAACAGAGAATGTCCTCAAGAAAATGACGAAGCTATTCTGCTTCCTCACCAGCTTTATCCAAAGCAATGAACTCAGATTCCATCGTAGAACGATCTGTACTTGTTTGTTTTGAGGACTGCCTTGACACAGCTCCACCTCTAATGGTGAAGACATAGCCACTAGTGGACTTAGTATCTTGAGTATCCGATATCCAGTTAGCATTACTGTATCCTTCTTATACATCTGGATATCTACTATAATGTAGTCCATAATTTGAGGTGTGTTAACTGCGTTCTAGTGATCTTTGTTTGTATTACTCGTAAATTTACTCAGTTTGTTAACTGCGTAAGCAACATCTCGACAAGTGCAGTTCATGATATACATTAGACAACCCATTATCATGTCATATTCTATTTGAGAGACAGGTTCACCATGATCTTTGCCTAAGTGTAGACTCAAGTATTCTAGCGTCTTAGTCGGAGGACCATCATGTGCATTGTACTTCTTGAGTATTGTCTCAATATAATGAGATTGTGACATCGCGATCCCATTTAATGTTCTAGTGATCTTAATCCCTAATATGACATTGGCGACCCCTAAGTCTTTCATGTTGAAATGTTTGGTCATTATTTTCTTTGTATTCATGATTGCATCATGATTATTGCCCATGATTATCATATCGTCGACATATAGACAGATGATCACGTAATCATTATGTGTGCCTTTCACGTATACGCATTTATCACACTAATTAATTTTGAAACCTTTTGACAACATCGTTCCATCAAGTTTTTTATGCCACTGCTTCGATGCATGCTCAAGACATACAATGACTTAATGAGTCTACACACCTTCTTCTCATTTCTAAACCTTTTAGCTACCAATCTGGCCTTGTATTTATCAATAGATCCATCTTGTTTATACTCTCTCTTCAGTATCCATTTGCAACCCAAAGGTTTGCTACCCGTTGGTAGATCAACTAACTCCCATGTGTGTTTGTGAAAAATAGACTATATCTCTTCATTGATAGATTCTTTCCAGAAAAGAGCTTCTAGTGAGAACAAGGCTTCACTTAACGTCCTCGATTAATTTTCTAACATGTATGTTAGAAAATAATGACCAACGCTTTTAGCTATCTTAGCCCTTTTACTGCGTCTGGGTTCTTCATCTTCTTCTAGATTATCCCTTGCAGCTTCATAGGTACTTTTAAAGGAACCTGATTCTTTCCTTTCTTTGCAAGGAACCATTTCAAAGAATACTACATTCCTTGATTCAATGATCATATTTTCGTTAATATCAGAAATTAGAGACTTATGTACTAAGAAGCGATAGACACTACTGTTGTGCGCATATCCAATGAATATGCAGCCATCGGTCTTAGGTTCTATCTTAACTTGTTTAGGTTTATGCACTTAGACCTTTGCTAAACACTCTCATACTTTTAAGAATTTATAGGAAGGTTTTTGAACTTTCCATAACTCAAACGTAGTTTTATTTCTACTTTTGTGAGGTAATTTGTATGATTTGCTGAGAGGATTGAATCCCCCCACAAATTATGTGGTAATCAGAACTAATCAACATGGCATCATCATCTCCTTAAGAGTACAATTTTTGCATTCACATATTCCATTTGATTGTGGTGAATAAACGTTGTTGTTTGATGAATCATGCCTAAAGAAACACTATTTTTTTTCCAATGGAGCTTCATATTCCCCACCTCTATCACTTCGAATAGTTTTTATTTGTTTGTGAAGTTGATTTTCAACCTCAGATTTGTAGACCTTAAAAGCTTCATGAGCTTCATCTTTACTTCTTAGTAAATAAACTATGTGGTATCTTGTGCAGTCACCAATAAAAGTAATAAATTACTTTTTTCCACCTCTAGTCTGCACAAACTTTAAGTCACAAATATCGACGTGAATTAAGTCTAAAGGTTCCATGTTCCTTTCTATGGAAGCAAACAGTAATTTGGTTAACAAATCTCACATTTATTATTAGAATCGAATTTAAAGGCAATAACTATAAGCTTACTAGTTAACATGTCCTAATCTAACATGCATAAATCTGAACACTCAACTAAGTAAGCAGAAGTAATAGTTTTATTATTATTTTCCATACCACGTTTTACAGTCATTAAATTCATGTTGAACATCCTATTTACTACATAACCTTTCCCAATAAATTGTTCATTCTTAGTGAGCACACATCTTCCAGACTCAAACACTAGTCTAAACCCACTCGCACCAAGTGGGGAACTAGATATCAAATTCTTTTGAATATCTGGAACATGCAGTATATCAATCAAAGTGATCTCTTTGCCTGAAGTCATATTCAACACCGCTCTTCCACTTTCGATGATATCTGACGTTGCAAAGTTCCTCATGTAGAGCTTTCGGTTGTTGAATGAATAGTATAAGGAGAACACTTCTCTGTCAGCACAGACATGGCGCGTGGCATCGGTGTTGATGGACCATTCTTTTGGATGGTCTACCATATTGGCTTCAAAGAAAACTGCAGTGAGCATTGGGTCACCATGTCAATCGGAACACTCTTTTCCTGAACTACAACAGCCTGGTTGGACTGGTTCTGTTGTCTTTCTTTGGAAGTCGGCAGTCTTTGGCCATGTGGTTTGGCTTTCCAAAGTTGTGGCAGTTCCCCTTGAACTTCTTGGCCTCCACCATTTTCCTGATTCTTTCTCTTCTTGTTGGGCTTGTGCTCTACTACGCTGGCTCTAGCCTTAATGTGCATCTTCTTTGTCTTGCCCTTAGTCGATTATCCTCTTTAATCTGACGTATGACTATCAAGTGTTCAAGACCCATCTCCTTGCGCTTATGCTTGAGGTAGTTCTTGAAGTCCTACCAGGACGGCGACAACGTCTCTATTATAACAGCTACTTGGAAGGAATCACTAGCTTCATGTCCTCAGCATCTAGGTCATGTAGGATCAGTTGCAACTCTTGAACAAGACTCGTCACCTTCTTTGAATCGCTCATCTTGAAGTCCATAAATTTGCCAATGATGAACTTCTTCAACCCATCATCTTCGGTTATGTACTTCTTGCCAAGGGGCGTCCAAAGTTCCTTTGATGTCTTGATGGAACAACACACGTTCTTGAGTGAACTGTCTAATCCATTTAAGATGTAGATTTTGCACAAAAAGTCTCTCTGACTTTAGGCGTCAAATGCAACCATTGGACGAGGATCAATCTCATCTACTAGCACTGTAAGGGCATCCTCGGACAGCATCCTCGATAGGTTAAAGTTCGTAAGGTAGAACAACATTTTTGTTGCCACCTCATAAAATCAGTGCCGAAAATCTTCTCCGACTTTTCGCCGCTACTACTATGAACATGCTATATGGTCACCATCTTTCTAAAATACATAAACAGAATATCGTTTTAAAATTATTGATTGTAACAGGTGTAAAACAGAAAAATAAACCATAAATTTAAAGTTGAGGCAAGAGTTGGACTATGTCTCTTTAAAATGATATTTGACCCGCTCGATGCTGACGGTTCGATCGACAATCTCTTCCCAATATGCAATGGCTATCTTATTAATATGGCATCACTTCGAATATTAAGAAACAACGAATCAAAAGAAAGTTTTGAACTCGCGGAACAAAACATAAAGAAACAAATGTATTTATAAATTGAATGCAAAATGAAGAAGTATGGGGGGTCTATTTATAGATTTCGAACATTGGCCTAGAGGGTGATTGGACAGACACGTCTTTTTCACGTCACAACTTTTCCGCTAGATTATGCACCATTCCGGCTGACTTTGCACCCATTCGTGTGAAATGTGACACTTATTCTACTGACGGGGTGTGTAGGTGACTATTCGCTGACTGGATTTTTCTGCCAGATTTTCAACCTACTAGACACACTGATTCAACTAGATTCTCACCCCTAATTACGTTTAATTAATTAATAATTTGTTGCTTAATTAATGAATAATTTGTTCAAAAAGAATATTATTTAATAGGGAAAGCCCAAGTCTAAATTCAAACTCATGCTCAAGCCTAGGCCCAGGCACAGATCCACGACCCATTTCATTTTCTTTTTTCAAGATAACTTATTTCAACTAGCTCACTTTAGTATTTAATTTAGGAAGAATTACACAAACTACCCCTCAACTATGGGATAATTACACAAACCACCCTTCATGTTTGGGAAATCACACAAACTACCCTTATGGCCAATTTTTTGCATAATTGTTTTTACATTTTATTGAATGTAAATTCATGCTCTTCATTTATTTTACAAAGAAAATAAATATTTAATCAAAATTATTGCATTAAACCTCATTTATCTCGTTCAAAAGACAAAAAAAAAATAATATCTTCAAAGAAAAAATAAAATATTTGTGGATTTTAGTCTCTGCTATGATTTGAAGTTGAAAGGTTGCCTTAATTATTTTATTTTTTTCGGCTATAAGGGTAGTTTGTGTAATTTCCCAAACAGGAGGGGTAGAGGGGTAGTTTGTGTAATTCTCCCTTTAATTTATCATCCATCTCAAATTGGTTTGAATGATTAAATATACTATATTCATCTACATGAAATGTAGAATTCATAAGGCTAAAGAGATTCTAATTTTATAAAGAAGAACTCGCTAAAATAAATTATCAAAAATGTGGAAAACCCAATTTTTTCAACTATATATATATATATATATATATATATATATATATATATATATATGTAATGTAGTACAACTTACAAGCAAGCAACGTAAGAGTGCCACTACATTATCAGTTTCCAGTCTTCATCTGCTAGCAGAAAGCCCAAATTAAAAATGAGAAAAAAAGAAAAAAAAGAAAAAAAAAACTAACTGCAGAATGCAAATGGATGCTTTTTGTTGAAAGTTCAAAAGTACAAATATCATGGCCGTACTCAATTTAAGTTGGTCCTATAATGGGAACGTGATTGTTAATTATAGCTTTTATAAATTTAAAGCTAGCTATCTTATTCTTACCTATATGCATGACAAATGACAAACAATTAAACCAAACATTTATCGTAAATAAATTAGTGGGATTTGGTATAGGTGCAACTACTACAAGAACCAAATAAAGTAGGAAAGGTTACAAAAATACTAAAGATAATATGTTCTCTTTTATGGAAAGAGATAATTGTTGAAAAGGCTAAGTGAATGTTTACACCTTTAAAATTGACTACAGATTAATCATTAGCCTTTAAAATATTGATATCAAACTTATTTTCTAAACAATTTCTCGAAAAAAAAATACTAGTCTATTTTTAATATTGTGGCCTAATAGAGCGAACATAAAAGTGTTATTTTCTTTTTTCTTTTTTACATAAATCTCAACAAGGTGAATTTACAAAAAAAAAAAAAAAAACATGTCAAAAACATTGTGAAGGATTGCAAAGTTTTAAAATTTTACTTCACAAACCTAAAAAATGATCCAAGATTGGAATATGAACTTTTATTGTAGAATGCAGTTGAGTTAGGCCTGGCATGAAAAATTAACAATATAACAACTTTTATTGACATTTTCACTACAGTGCTAACGACTGACTAACAAAACCTTCATGCTTCACATTGACTATGATACACAAAAGGCGCTTAGACAACCTTAAATCAGACAAAATCTGAATCTTTATTTATGCACTAAACCAATCTTAACCCTATATGTAACAAAACCATTTGAAGAAAAGGGCTAAAAAACAGTCTCTTAATTCAGGTTTTTTGAAAACTATCTGAAGACATGTAACTACAAGGCTCAGCATCAACAAGCATCTTGACAACTTCCTTCATGCTCGGCCGAAGGTTCGGAAGCTTAGTCGTGCACAGTGTGGCAATCTTTAAGACTTTTATCATGTCGTCTTGTACTAGATCAGAAACCACCTTGTGATCGAGAACTTTGAGCACATTTTCTTGGTCATTGAGATGAGTCGAAACCCAATAAACTATGTCCTTCCCCTCTCCATAATCGTCCTCTACCGGCCTTCTTCCCGTTAACAACTCCAACAGCACCACACCAAAGCTATAGACATCGCTCTTTTCAGTGACTTTGAGCGAGTACGCCATCTCTGTAAAGAAACGAGTTGTATCATGTTAAATTAGGAGACGAACCAGTAGGCCTAATGAACTAATTACATTACATGGTTAACTACAGTTACAATCCATTAAAGTTTGTTCTAATTTGAAATCAAACCTGGTGCCATGTAGCCATGAGTCCCCACAAAACAACTGAACTCTGACCCTCGAGGAGAAACTTGATCGGCCACCTTCGCAACACCAAAATCAGCAATCTTCGCTTCGTAATCCTCATCGAGTAAGATGTTTGTCGACTTTATATCTCGATGAATAATAGGCAAGGGGCAATCATGGTGTAAGTAACCTATTCCTTTCGCAGCTCCAACCGCAATTCTATACCGTTGATACCAATCCAGTTCCGGCCTCCCAGCCTTAATTTCTCGATGAAGTGCTTGAAACAGATTCCCGTTCGCCATGTACTCGAACACGAGTAAATTTGAACCTCCTTTTATCAGACAAGCATAGAGCTTTAGTATGTTTCTATGTCGAATCTTTCCCAGAATGTCCATCTCTGCTTCCATGAGTTTAATGCCGTTCCCTTTCCATAGTTTCTTCACAGCAACAGTACCACAGCCTTTTTTTAGATCAAGTCGATAAACTTTTCCGGTGCTTCCGCTTCCTATCATGTTATCTTCGTCTAAGTCACATAGTTCATCTGCATCGAAGTCCACTTGTTGGAAGCTCTCAAGCTTCCAATTTGAACGCATTCCCTTTTCAGCTTCGATTTCTTCGTCCAATTCAGACTCTTCTTTCTTGAAGCTTCTGTAGCTTACGAGCAATAAACCGCCTATAACCACGACCAGTGCAAGTAATATGAAACAGAACATAGCCAGTTTACTCTTGAAGAAACTTTTATGACTGTTTTTCCCATCACAAAGAGGCAGTTCTGTGTTCACGAACTTTCTCGTGCTCTGATCGCCATGAATACAGAGGCCCTTATTTTCCAAAAAGGCCTTGTCTCCGGCTATCGTCAAAAAATAAGGCGGAACACTCCCTGATAGCTGGTTATTCGATAAATCGACTGATGACAGCTTCAATTTATCGAAATTATGTGGGATTGATCCACTGAGCCGGTTTCTAGACAGATTCAACGAGTTCAACGACGTCATTTTTGAAAAGCTGATAGGGAGACTACCAGTTAAAGAATTGGAAGCGAGATTTAACTCCACCAGTCTTGAACAATCTGCCAATTCCAAAGGTATGGATCCACTTAACTTGTTTCCTTCCAAATGCAGAGACGATAGTTGCTTTAACGCACCGAGTTCTGATGGAATCCTCCCAGAGAAGCTATTGTTGTCGAAGTAAATCCGTTCCAGTTTTGTCAGCTTTCCAAGTTCTTTAGGCAGCTCACCTGAAAATCCATTGTTCGACAGCATCAACTCGCTAACGTGCACGGAATCTTCTACGCCTGGTGATACCCCTCCAGTGAAATGATTGTCACTAAAATCGATCACCTGAACATTTGGAAGCGCCCAAACACCGTCTGCAATCGTCCCATTGAGCTGATTCTGACTGATCCTTAACCTATCCAAAGTCTTACATTCCGCGTAAGAATCTGGGAACTCTCCAGAGAAATTGTTGTCCAAAGCTAACAACTTTTGTAAATTCCTATTCTGGCAAAAGTACTTAGGAAATGCACCAGAGAATTTATTTTCGGAAATGTCGATAATGTTCAACGGAGAAAAGCGACCAAGATTCTGTGGAAACTCACCCGTAAAACCATTTTTGTAGACAGAAAATGCATTCAAACGTTCCATATCACCGAATCCCGGTGGGATAGTTCCCGAGAATCTGTTGTCGTACAACTGAAAAACGGTTAACTTCTTCAAATTTCCGACCTCATGAGGAATTTCACCGTGCATTTGGTTAGTGGATATATCAAACTCCTCTAAAAGTGTAAGATTTGCAAGTCCTTGTGGTAGTTCACCTGTCAAGTTGTTCCGATAAAGCTCGATTTTCCATAATTTTGTAAGCTCGCCAATCCACGTTGGAAATTTGCCCGAGATCTTATTCCTACAGATATCCAACGTCCCCAACAATTTCAACCCCGAATAAGATTCTGGGATCTCTCCAGACAAGTTCGATCCAGCTAGATATAGCCAGTTCAAGCTCTTTAAATTCCCAATGCTTTCAGGAATGACACTCTCGTCAAAATTGTTGTCGCCTAGGCCTAACACAACCAAACGAGTCAAATTCCCGACCCAATTGGGAAATGCCCCGGAGAAAGAATTATCGGATAGATCAAGTTTCTCCAAGTTTGTCAGATCTGACAAGTCCGGTAGGCTGCCGTTCATGTAGTTGTCAGACACGTTCAAGACTTTAAGGTTGTTACATTGAACAAATTCTTTCGGAAGAGCTCCCGATATTTGGTTCGACGTTAGTACTAAGGAAGTGAGGTTTTGGAGCACAGAGATTGAAGGGGACAACACACCTGATAAGGACTTGTTGTCTAGTGAAATCTCAGTCACTAAACCAGATTCTTGATCACATTTGACCCCATAAAATTGGCACGGAGAATCGGAATTGGAATCGGATTCTTTCCAAGATTTCAAATAGTTCATGGGATCATTAAGCTGCTTTTTGAAATCTAACAAAGCTTGTTTCTCTGCTTTTAGGCTCAGTGATGGGGCAAAATGAGACAACATAAGTAACAAAACAGTTAGAATTTGGAGGGAAAATAGTTTTGAGTGTAATTCCATTTTGTAAAGTGGTTGGAGGGGTATAATGGTACATTTAGTTGGTGGAGACAAATCCTCTATTATTGCCATGAGTCCATCTTTGGAGTACAGGTAGTACAAACAGTTGAAGACAGAAACTCTGCACCAAATAAATGAAATCAGAAAAATAAATAATATTACAGAATATTTTGTATACCCATTAGTGAAATAAAATATATAAAATAAAAAGCCAATCTGTCTGAAGACAGGTTGTTATAATCATTAATTAACTAATGTTAGAATCTTTTAAGCAATAAAAATTCTCATAGATTGTTCTTAAACCGAATTAAGGAACAAAATCTTTTTGCGATTTGTAAGAAGAAGAAATAGAAAGGAGAATCAATTAAGCTCACAACAGGATAAGATGTCAATTTGTGATTAGTTGTGGAATAAAACCAAACAAGAAACTCCCCTTGAAGTAACTTCAAACAATACTCATAAAATAGAAAAGCACCTACTCAATAATGCAATTTTGTAATTAAGGATCATATCCATATATCCCATAACAATAACAGAAACACAAAAACATAATGATGGACATGACGGATCAAAGTTTCTAAAAATTTCCATGAAAAATATCGATATATTTCCGTTTTCGACTTAAACGCTAAACAGTATTCTAGCTTCATTGCATTTTTTATAACAAGCTAAGATGAAAAGCTCGAAAAGTTGCGAAAAAAAATCCATCAAATCAAAACATATTCTGAAACCAAAACTTTGATGCCGGTTCATATTCAATAAGCTTTTTCTGTCCTAAATCTTGTCTCAGTAACAGATAAAAAAACATGCAAGAAGATCATTTAAAAGGAAATTAAATTAAATGGACAATAAAAGCTACTTACATGGTATTCTAGTACTTGTCTGAAGATCCCATGTAAGAAGAGCTCCCGAAGTTTCGAAGTATCACAAGTTTCCAATGGAAAAAAAAAAAGGAGTGGAAGAAGAAGAAGAAGTTTGTTGGGAATTTAATTAATGTGTATCTTTATTAAATTTGGAATGTGAAAGTTAAGTGGAACGAAAATGATTAAAGAAAAGACAGAAGATGGCCAAAAAGAAGAGAAGATAAGGAGGTTGGATCACACGCGTAGTCTATTAATGAATGAGTGTAAAGTTAGAACAAAATCTGAGATCACATTCTTTACTATGGAGGTGGTACATGACAAAATAAATGGGTTTTTTTTTAAGAAAAAAAGAATATTAAACAAATGTTTGTTATTACTTTACATCTCCAAATGCCAAAAAGCAAAACACTTTGTGATAAAGACTAATGCTTTTGATTGATTAATGGAGTGATTAGCTGGTGGGAGAGAGAGAGAGAGAGAGACTGCATTAATTGGGATGATAATGACAATATTAGGACTAGTTATGTTTCATTAGTGGTGCTTCACATATTGACACATGTGTGCTTGTTTTTACAGTTTATTGAAATTAATGACAAATTATTGATGTGCTAACTATGGTTAAAAAAAAACATCAAACTTTCAGTTTTGTGTTTCCTTTTATTTAATGTGCTTCTTATCCTTTAAATATATGTTCCTCCTCCACAAATCGACTAACTACATATGGAGATTAATCTTAATTACCTTAATATCAGTAAATGTTGTTGTTTCCGTCGTTTCATCTCGGTCTTCAAAATTAAGGTTGACATTTAAGAATTGAAATGAAATTAAGAGATTAAAAATTAGGTCAAATCGGGATAAACATACATATTAAAGCTTAATAATTTAACAAAAGTACTCCGTCGATAAAGCTTTACACAAATTTAATATGTCAATTAGTGACATATTTCTCTTTTTAAAAGCGAAGTATTATTAACGAGACCTTTGATAGCACAAAACATACTCAAAGAAACAGAGAACAGAAATTTATTCAGTATATGGAAATTAATAAGCGGAAATTTGATGTTTAATATTAATGTAATTAATGGAAATGAAACTTTAATGCTGCCAAGGATCATGAACCAATCTTACAAGGGTTTACCAGATTTTGAAGATAATAGGAAAACTTGTTTTTATATGTGAAAGTTTTATAAAATTAAACAAGCCTCTACGTTTACTTTCTTTTCTTCCATATCTCCTTGCTTTTACCGCTTCACGAGTGCCACAAAGAGTGGACCTTAGTAGAAAAGGACTATGACAATTGATTGATAGAATTGGCACAAAATGTGTGTCAGACCGTGTAGCCGTGTGAACCATTGTACGTGGCTTGACCAAGAGTCAGCCCAATTATATGTGCCACAAAAATCAAGAAGCTCAATTATTTGATGCAAAACGATCACAATTTTTATGATACAAGTTGAGCTAAGATTGATCATACATAGATAGATGCTTCGATGTTAAAATCATTAAAATTGAAATTTTAAATACAATGATATGTTAACTGCATTACGTGTAAACAGTCCGCTCTAGATTTCGTTTGAAAGTATTTTCATCACGAACACTAAAGGTGATTTATTTCGAGAACCATTACACACGATGTGAAGTTTATCCAGTCGCGTGATACACGGCATACTATATTATAGCGAGCCAGTCGGTAAGTCAAGAATTTAAAACTACTTGTCGTACATTCTCAATTAGGTGAAAATTTAGTATTAATTGTGTAGTAACTTTAGACTATCAAAACGAGTCGGTCGATGGAACCGTTCGGCGAAAGTTTGGAGATTACTTTTCATAAATCTTCAATTACGTGAATGTCATCCTTATCAACTATCAAGACGAGCCTATTGATTGAACTTCAGTCGGTAAAATCTAGAGAGCGCTTACCACATATACTTAATTGGGTGAAGTCTCATTATAGTTGTGTAATACACGTCATTCTATCACAACAAGTTGATCGGTCGAATGGGTTTAGGGTAAAAGTTTGAAGATTGCTTGCTTTACTTTCTTAATCACGTGAGTGTTCCATCCTAGGTGCGTGATAAATGTGACCCCACAACGACGAATCAGTCGGTCAAGCGGTCAGTCGGTCTGAACTATTTGTCATACACTCGCAACTAGATAAAAGCTCCTCCCGTCTTTATCAGATCGCCTAACATTGACAATTGTCTTTCGTTCCCATCTCATGTTGTACTTATTCTTCCCCTTAAATAATAGTACAATTAAGGACTTTGATAATAGAATATGAAAAGTTAAAACTTTCTAGTGAGACGGATATTATTGAATACTAATCTAATAATATAAATATATCTCTAAACTTAAATTGTAAATTTTGAATGATTTAAACAACTTATATAGAATAAACCAAAATAAGAATAACTGATGAACAATGGTAGGATAAGTTATTAATTAACATAAAAACTCACCAACTAATGATTCTCTTACATGCTATAATTAATTCGTATAATTGTCTTCTTCTTGTACGACAGCTAACGCCAGAACATCTTCCAAACATAGTCTTATCTACTATGTATCTTGCTAAAATATTCAGAAGGATTCCGTGTTACATTAATCATATTATATACAAAATATATTAGAGATAGTGAGTAAATAATTATGCATATGAATAATAATTCGCAAGGGCCAGTTGAAAGATATTAATATACTAAGGAACACTAAAGAACAAGGTTAATTGGTAACTTTATACAACTTATAAGATCATGGTTTAAAAATTCGCTGTGAAACAGCCGAAATGGGCGAAATATTTCGGAAAATCAAGGCACCAAAACGGTTCCAGCATGTAATTTCGAAACTGTAATACTTTATTAAACTGTGCTATTGCTAAATGATCTGATGCCATTTTGGAGTAATTAATGAGTCTTTTTTCTAAATTTCTATTAGTGGTACACTTTCTGATATGGGCATTTCCCGCATATTGGGCCAGACCCAAACCAGGCCCATTTTTGGAGCATATTGGGGATAACTTTCGATGTCATATCGGTAATCATCATCGATATGTTACTGTGGTCCCCGGATCCCGAGGTCTATAAATACGCGGTGCCCGGATCCCAAAACAGGCAATTATTATCCCTCAGCTACCACCCGTCAGATCGAAATAAATCCCTGATATCCCTTTCGATATCTTATTCGATATCGGGATTATCGCGTGCACCTCTGACACGTCACACCACCTCATCACCGATCTCACATCGGGGGTCATCCCCGACATCACATCGAAGGCGATCACCGACGTCCATTGGATCTATTTACCGATATTCCTCTCCCATCGAAGCGTTGGGTCTGAGGTGTTCCGGACCAAGCCTACACGAGACACGTCGTGTAGGTCTGATTTGAGATAGGCTCGTTGTATTGCTAGATCACATACTTGTAACCGACACTCGCATATATATATATATATATATATATATATATATATATAAAACGATCTATCGCCAAATCAGTGGCGTCGTCTGTGGGAAAACCAGTTCCCGGACAAAGATGCCGAGATGCAAAGAAGGAGGACCCGATCTGAAGTTAGCGGAGTTGTGACTAGGAGCGCCAAGATGGAGGACACACAAACCCCTCAACACCCGACTGACCAAGAACAGACAGTGGCTCGAGCCGAGATGGAGCTCCCTCCAGCACAAGTGTAACGAAGGCGCGGGCTCGGGAGAACCCTTGTTGCACCAAGTGCGACAGAACCCGAGATAGAGGGCCCACCCATCGAGAACCACGCAGCTGACGTTCCAATGACCGAAACGCCAAATACGGATTTTCCCGGTCAGGAGGAGACAATGCCCGCGGGACAAAGCACCGTCCATCCCGCCGCTATAACCCCGGAGATGCAAGCTCACATCAACGCCACTGTGAGAGCAGTGCTGAATTCCACATTGGAGACCTTGCTCCCACGTCTGGTGGAGCAAAGGGCAAAGGACATCCGGGCGAGGCCCACTGAATCCAGAGCGGATGAGAGAAGGGCAATGCAAGTATGCGACGAACATGAGGACACGGGGGACTCTTTCAGGGAGATATCGTCCGTTGCTTACGATAGGGTGGAAAGACGGGACTCCGGGGCCCTTGATCGGGAAATAGCAAGGAAGATGGAACGACTGGACCGTAAGAGGGCAGAAGTAGTCCGGAGAATGGAACGCGGTCACGACCGCGCCGAGGTTGCGTATTCAAAGAATGAGGATGCAGAGATATTGCGGGTGATCTCAAAGAGGATGGAACAGCTAGACCGCGAGAGGGCGGAATTGTCGAGAAAGCTAACTCAGAATAAGGGGAAGGGGCGCAGCAGGACCCCATTCTCAGATGAGATAGAGGCAGAGGTACTACACAGAGGAGACAAGATTCCAACCATAAAGCCATACGACGGAAGAGGTGATCCGATGGATCATCTACATCAGGTCGATAGCATTCTAAACTTGCACAACTACTCGAGGAACATAAAGGCAAATATCATGTCCACCAGTTTAACGGGCGCTGCACTGGACTGGTTCGCACGGCTGGAGGCCAGATCCATAACGGATTACGAGCAGTTAAGGGTGAAATTTGAGAATCAATCCTCTAGCCAAAAGAGGATGAAGACCAACCTGCTACACCTCGGCGCTGTGCAGCAGAGGGAAAGGGAGAACCTCCGAGACTATATGAAGAGGTTCAACGATGTATTATTAAAGGTGGATGAGCCGCATGGCGGGTAGGTCATGATGATGTTGCTTAAGGGAACGACCCACCGTAGGTTTGCCGGGGAGCTAATCAAATTAACGGAGCCCACCATAGCGCAGATCAACATGCTTGCCAACCAAATGGTCTACGAGGATGAAATGATGGCAACACGTTAGGGTTCGTTTTCCGGCAGGAACGCAGACAAAGAGCGCAACAGGGAAAGGCCCCCACAGACGTACACCCCATTAAACAGAGGTATTCTGGAGGTGATGGCCGTGGTGAAGAGAAACAGATGGTTGACGGAACCCAGGCCGTTGAATGAGACTCCCTGGATGAAGTCATCCGGCAAATATTGTGCGTACCACCGTCAACCTGGACATAGGACGGAAGACTGCACACACCTGAGGAACGAAATCGAAAGATTGATCAAAGAAGGGAAACTGGTCGAGTTTGTCAGGGGCGCCAGGGAGGATGCTAGAGGAGCAGAGCATTCCTCACCCCCTAGAAGAGACTATTCACCCAGGAGAGGAAAGCAGGAAATGATTGAGGCACCCGAGGAACGAGGTAGGGCCATTGTGAATGCCCCGAGCAGAGGTGTCATAAATGTGATCAACGGAGGAGGCTTGGGAGCTGACACGGCTCACGGCCGAGAAACCATAACAAGAAGACTCCACGGTGGAGCCTATGTCGGGTACACCAACGCAATCATGCCGGAAGCATACTTGGAGCAGGAGATCTCTTTCACTAGGAAAGACTTGGAGCAGCTTAGGCCATTGGCCTTGACTGCAGGGAAATTAGATTGCCCATTGGTTATCACGATCAACGTGGACGGATATCAGGTGCATAAGGTGTTGGTGGATAACGGTAGTTCTGCAAACCTGATATTCTCAAGAGCCTACGGGCAGATGGGGTTAGCCCCGGACCCACTGAAGTCGATATCCACCCTGTTGACTGGGTTTGGTGGAGCAGAGGTAGTGCCGCTTGGACAAGTCACATTGCCCACCATGTTTGGCAGGAGCCCACGCACTCGGGTCACACCGATAAAATACACAATTGTCAACACCCCATTTCCCTACCACGCCATCATTGGCCGACTGGCACTCAACCAGATCAGGGCTGTGGTCTCTACTTATTATCAGAAGGTTAAATTCCCGACGCTTCAAGGAGTTGGTGAGATAATAGGTGACCAGGTACAGGGATGGATGTGCTATGTGGACTCGCTGAGGCATCCAAGAATCAGAAGAAGGCAGGAAATACAAGTCCCACACCAAGAACACCTTCCCCACACGAAGTGATCGCCATGAGGAGCAAACAGAACAATATTTTAAATTTCCGCACTTTTTAAATTGTGTTTGAACATTTGAAACATTGCCCTATCGTGGGTTGGTCTGTAAACTTAAAACAGGGGGAACTACGCCGGTCTGATTTCCCACTCAACGGGATACGTAGGCGGGTTATGTTTACCTAGCCCTCGACCGTTATCTCTTATTTAGCCCCTTCGTGGGTCGGCATGTAACTTAAAACAGGGGGAACTACGCCGGTCTGATTCCCCATGCAACGGGATACGTAGGCGGGTCGGGTTTACCTGGCCTTCGACCGTTATCCGTTATTACCTTTTTATTTGTTGCTTGGTAGAGCACTACGGAAACAGGCATGATAGAGCACTACGGAAACACTATTTCTTGTGTGAAATAGATATTCTCAGATTGAGGGAACATCCCTCAAATAACACATGCACGTCATTTCGTGCTTTTGTATTAGATTTTATGTCGAAAATTTTTCTTGTCTATGATGTTTTGCAGGGCTCAATAACCTACATATTCAATGACGACACAGTCACCAAGAGACATAGTCAAAAAGACAATGAAAAGGCTCGCCTACAACACAAAAATATCCCCTATGATAACGGGGTCGATCAAAAACAATTCAACGGTAGTGGGACCCCTGTGATAACGGGACGCATCCCTACCCACAAAAATATCCCCTGTGATAACGGGGTCGATCAAAAACAATTCAACGGTAGTGGGAACCCTGTGATAACGGGACGCATCCCTACCCACAAAAATATCCCCTGTGATAACGGGGTCGATCAAAAACAATTCAACGGTAGTGGGACCCCTGTGATAACGGGACGCATCCCTACCCACAAAAATATCCCCTGTGATAACGGGGTCGATCAAAAACAATTCAACGGTAGTGGGACCCCTGTGATCACGGGACGCATCCCTACCCACAAAAATATCCCCTGTGATAACGGGGTCGATCAAAAACAATTCAACGGTAGTGGGAACCCTGTGATAACGGGACGCATCCCTACCCACAAAAATATCCCCTGTGATAACGGGGTCGATCAAAAACAATTCAACGGTAGTGGGACCCCTGTGATAACGGGACGCATCCCTACCCACAAAAATATCCCATGTGATAACGGGGTCGATCAAAAACAATTCAACGGTAGTGGGACCCCTGTGATAACGGGACGCATCCCTACCCACAAAAATATCCCCTGTGATAACGGGGTCGATCAAAAACAATTCAACGGTAGTGGGACCCCTGTGATAACGGGACGCATCCCTACCCACAAAAATATCCCATGTGATAACGGGGTCGATCAAAAACAATTCAACGGTAGTGGGACCCCTGTGATAACGGGATGCATCCCTACCCACAAAAATATCCCCTGTGATAACGGGGTCGATCAAAAACAATTCAACGGTAGTGGGACCCCTGTGATAACGGGACGCATCCCTACCCACAAAAATATCCCATGTGATAACGGGGTCGACTCAAGAAAAAATTTCCTGTGATAACGGGGTCGATTCAAGAAAAAATTCCCTGTGATAACGGGGTCGATCTAAGAAGAAGCTCCATGTGATAATAGGGCCAGTCCAAGAAAAATCCCCAGTGATAACCGGGTCAATTCAAGAAAAAATTTCCTGTGATAACGGGGTCGATCCAAGAAGAAACTCCATGTGATAACGGGGTTAGTCCAAGAAAAAATCCCCTGTGATAACGGGGTCGATTCAAGAAAAAATTCCCATAAATTACGTCAGGTGAAGAGCCTATTGGGTGAAAAATCCCATAAGTCAAGCTAGGTAAAGAGCTTATTGGGTGGAAATCCCATAAATTACACTAGGTAAAGAGCCTATTGGGTGAAAATCCCATAAATTACATTAGGTGAAGAGCCTATTGGGTGAAAATCCCATAAATCAAGCTAGATGAAGAGCCTATTGGGTGGAAATCCCATAAATCACGCTAATTGAAGAGCCCATTGGAGGAAAATTCCATAAGCAAACTAGGTGAAGAGGCAGGCTCTACGGGCCCCTAACCACAAGAAGAATATCCCCTATAACAGTGCGGTCAATCCTAAACACATGAGTAGTGGCAGCTTACCCACGCTTCTACCAACACCAAGGAAATTCTAATCATTCCTTGACTGACAACAGACATATTAAACGAATCTCATCAAATACGAGAACGAAATGACTGCGTCTCAGATATCAGAATACTGCGTATTCTATCATCACGACAATAAGAGAAATCGACAAGTTATCAGGCAACAAGGCCACGAAGAGTCACATACTACGAAGACAACAAAGAAACAAATATTCAGTTACAGAACCATGAATCAAAGATAGTCCAGAAAGGGATAAATTCAAATTACAATGAGGGCAGTAAACAACTACTCCCACGAGGATCCTTTAGTCTTTTTCTCCACGACCTCAGAAAACATGTCATGGTCGGCCGGACTCTCTTCCACCTCATCTAGGCCACCAATCGGCAGATCATCATGATCATGCCTTGGGTTTAACCCACTCAACTCGAGGGAGTCCTTGAAACCGTCACTTCTCAATATTTGCCCTACACAAGCATGAAAAGTTGCATCTCGAACCTTCAAAATTAGACTTCGGAAACTCGAGCTTTCCATAAACCTCTCCGCCCCGACCCGGAGGAGATCAGGACGACGTTCCTACAAATTGAATTCTATTAAATACAAGAGGACAAAAAACAGAAACAGATATCGTACACAAGATATATACCAAGTCCAAGAGAGCTAATTTAGCAGTGGAGAGCTCCAACGAGAGACATTCGTTAGCAGCCTTCACCGCCGACACCTCAGCCTTCAGTGTTTCCAGCTCTTTGTTGACCGCAGATTCACGCGCCTTTCCTTGATCGAGCTCAGTCACTAATGTTTTGAAGTTGTCCTTCAACAAATCGTACTCCTCCCGGAGCGCACGACATGTCTTCCGTGCATCCTCTTTTTCAGCCTCCAACCTCTCCAACATCATGGGGTTGAATTCCCCCATCTTCAAGATGTCAGCCTCGAGCTCGGCAGCAACCGCGTCAGGGTCGCCCTTGGACTCGCGAACGGTCTTCAGACACGAGATCGCCAGCTTAGCCGTCTGCACAATACAATGCATAACATGATGCTAAAACATTCGAATGAAAATGATAGAAGTCGTGTTCAGATACATACACTTTGGAACAGATGAACGTTGTGGTGTATATTCTGGGCCCGCTCAAATTCTGAGAGCACTCGTACATTCGCAGGAGGAGGAAACGTCCGCATCATGCCCCGTACAACATCTGCTTCAGGAAATTCTACTCGCTTTGGGGGTTTGACGGCACCCGCCTTCCGAGGGCCCGAACTCGAAGATGAATGGCCACTGTGGACATCTCCCACACGGGACCTTTTATTACTTGATATCCTATTCAGGTCAACGGCAGGTTTTGCAATCGGGATCCCAGGAAAAATAGGGGCGCGGTCCCCCAATATCGAGGGCTCCTGCAGTGGCCCCTTACCCTTGTCGGTCCTGCCTGAAGCGGTCGTCTTTCCCTTGTCACTAATAAGGATCGGGCGTGAAGAACCCGACCCCACTAGAAAAGGCGCATCCGCAAAATCACCCAAGTTGACAGGGGTATTAGATTCCGAACCTCCAACGTCCTTGGTCAAATGAATATCGACCAACGATTCAGAACGTCGAGCGACATACTCACCGGAAGGAGACCTCGCAAATGATCTATCTCTCGCCACAGCCCCGTCAGGTAGAGGAGCCACACTCCCTTGTTTCGAGGTCAACATCTCCAGGATGCTGGCCGCACCATCCGGGCCTCCCACCACATCAAGGATGTCTTGGCTAAGGGATCCAACCGTGGCAGGAGCATTGCTAAAACGTTCTTCATTAACACGTTCAGGCACTACAGTGCTAGGGGGAGGTCGCTCGACCCCCGAAGCCTCTGCCAAAAAATCAACGGCTGCATTATTTAGGTCAAAGCTAGACGCAGACCTTATTTCGGGCGTCACCGCGATAACCGCCTTTTCTGTAGCTTTCTGAGCTTCACGATCTGCTTGAAGTTTCAGCATCAATTGTCTGAACCCCATTCTAACGACGTATCTCAGAAAAAGCTAATCTACCTGCAGAATAATTAGACTATCAGCATGAGGAAATAATAATAAATAATTCAAGTATCACGGCGAGGTCGAAACACATATCGGGGATCATGTCGAATATTATTACCGATATACTTACCGATGTGGTTACGCTAAACGACAGAGAAAACGCAGAAAACTATGAACTTCAGAGTCTCTTACAAGCCCTACTTATAGACGGAGGCCTTAACTACATCGAAATATACTTTCGATGTCATATCGAATATGCATTTCGACATCATGTCGAAGATGAGACCCGACATCCTACCTTACTACACGAAGAGCCGCGAGAATAATAAACAACAGCCCCGGCAACCCCATCACAATTTTCAAGGAACCCAAGTACCAAGGGAACTAGAATTCAAACGAGGACCTCAAACTTGGTGTTCATCACAAGTGCACTCTCCACAAGTTTAATCTCCGTCATTTGAACTAGCGGGACGAAGGGTACAGGTAACCCAAAAATTTTAAATTAAATTTGCGAATCCTTATCTCTAAGATAAGAATCCCCAAATTGGGGGACTACATGATATGGGCATTTCCCGCATATTGGGCCAAGCCCAAACCAGGCCCATTTTTGGAGCATATCGGAGATAACTTTCGATGTCATATCGGTAATCATCACCGATATGTTACTGTGGTCCCCGAATCCCGAGATCTATAAATACGCGGTGCCCGGATCCCAAAACAGGCAATTATTATCCCTCAGCTACCACGCGTCAGATCGAAATAAATCCCCGATATCCCTTTCGATATCTTATTCGATATCGGGATTATCACGTGCACCTCTAACATGTCACACCACCTCAACACCTATCTCACATCGAGGGTCATCCCCGACATCACATTGAAGGCGATCACCGACGTCCATTGGATCTATTTACCGATATTCCTCTCCCATCCAAGCATCGAAGCGTTGGGTCTGAGGTGTTCCGGACCAAGCCTACACGAGACACGTCGTGTAGGTCTGATTTGAGATAGGCCCGTTGTATTGCTAGATCACATACTTGTAACCGACACTCGCATATATATATATATATATATATATATATATATATATATATATATATATATATATATATATATATATATATATATATATATATATAACGATCTATCGCCAAATCACTTTCTTTTACGTACGACATTGTTTTTAAAAAGGGAGGATTATTATTTTTGCTCTTTATCTTCGCCTAAAACTACTTTATGTTCTTTTTTTTTCGGGCCGACTTTTTCTGCTCCGTAATTTTTTATTTTTCTATAAAAATGCCGAAAATCTCTTATTTGGGCTAAATCGCTTATGTGGCGGTCCAATCAATAAAACGTCACGCCTAGTCAACAAATCGCCACTTTATTTTTAGCCCCAAAAAACGTTTTTTTAAAAATACCCAAAAAAAAAAATTTATCTTCTTCTACCCGTCACCCCCCCCCCCCCCACCTCTTTCTCTCTCGCACACACACACACACTCCATAACCACCCTTCTTTTAACAAACTCGAAAATGGTGTTCAAGGGAGAATTCTTCTCAACAAAAAAATACGATTCATCAACAGTCGTATGTTGAATCCAATTGCATCCAAAAAATCCGATTGTTGAATCTGTTTGTTGCAGAGATCCGTCATTATTTCCGGCAGATCTTCGGACTCGTGGTGGTGACTGTTGGTGGGGGGCTCCTAGCGACTATCAAGGGTTTAAGGGTGTTTTTCGGAGTGGGGAGAAGATTCTGGCGTGAATGATGGGTTGAATTGGAAGATTCCGACCGTGAACAATGGTGGTGGTTGGGTGTGTGTGTGGGGGGGGGGCTGGGCTTACGGGGAAGAAGATGAAGAAATCTTTATTTTTTTATTTTTTTAATTTATTTTTTAAGTGGAGTGATATGAGCCTCTGATTTCTATCATGGTATCAGAGCCAACTCAAGACGTATGTTGGGCTCCGCGACTTACTCATGTGATGACACCGAAGATAATTACCGGGCCACGCGTGAGGCGGCGTGTTGAGAATATATTATCCCACATCGTTTGGGTATGGTCTTGGATTAATGTTAATAAATAGAAGTTTCCCCTCCACTTAACAAGGACTTTTAAGTGGAGAAATATGGGCCACACGTAGGGGCGAGAACGGGTAAGGGAATTTCCCTTACCCGTCCTTTCCCGCGGGAAAAAAAACTCGCGTTTTCCTTTCCCGGCAAGTCACCGAGAACGAGAATTCCCGTCTCCCACGGGTCGAGAACGGGAATCCATTTTCGATTCCCGTGGGAATGGGAATTTCCGTCACTATAGTATATATATATTTTTTAATTTTTTTTTATATATGGGAGTTATATGTTAAAGAAAAGAAACTAGGACAGTTTTACAATTATAGAAAGTTTAGGGACCACAAGTAAATAGAATAGTTCTCTTATAACCACACACAAATTAACTCGCCCTCTCTCTTTCAGCTGAAATCGACGGCCTGCATCTCTATTCTCTTTCCACTCTCTTAACTCTCACTCTCACTGTCACTCTCTCAACTGTCACTCCGCCGTCGCGCCTTCACGTCTCCACGCAGCCCGAGCAGAGTAACAACTGTTCGAACCTCTCTCACGCACGCGACACGACTGTCCGAACCCGCCACCACCTCTTGTATGCCGCCGCCACCACGCACCCAACACAATTGTCCGAACCTCTCTCATGATTTGGGATTTCACAACACTCCCCTGGAAAATGGAGGGATTCTCCATGACAGGATCCCGTCCCCACGGGTTCCCGTCTCATCATGGACGGGAGCGGGAATTGAAATCCCATTCTCGTCCAGGCAGGATCCTGTGGCGCAGGATCCCGACATTCCCACCCCTAGTCACACGTGACGAGACGTGTTGAGAATATATTATCCGACATCGCTTGGGTATGGTATTGAATTAGTGTTAATAAAGAAGAGTTCATCCTCCATTTAACAAGGCCTTTTAAGTGGAGAATGATGGTCTTCAATTTCTATCAATATAGAACTACTTCAACTAAAAAGGAAAAAACGCTCCATAGCTTTGAAAGATCAAAAAGTAAAAATAATTGCAACTTCAACAGACAATGTGTTCCTAATACTAAAGACCGCAATGGGTTGTTGGTGATTTGAATTATAAACATCAAGCGTGGTTGTTGGTGGTGTTGATCTAGATGCTCCAAGTTTTATCGAGGGGTTTACATTATAGTTTAGGTTCTTTATAACAAAAGGGCATGTGATTGTTGTGAATCTAATAAGTTTAATTTGAATCTCTTGAAGAAAAAAAAACGCGTTATATTAAGTATCCTCTTATATCTTGATAAGCTAATAAGTTGATTTGAATCTTTTGGTTTGCTTTTTTAGGTCTAGTGGTAATGATGCAAACCAATAAATCAAAGAGTTTTGGGTGGACATAACATTGTTAGATAGATTGATTTACTTTTCTTATTTAATGTAGATATTTTCTGAAAATATTTCCGTCCTAGTTCAGTTCTAAATTATAGTCATATTGATAGTAGTATATAAATATATATCTTATGGAGTTTTAGACTGACTAGAAAATTTATAATTGAAAATTTTTGTTGTATAGAGTGATTGTGCAATTGTTTTTCCCTTGCGGCAATTGATGAGTGGATTGATCAACGGAAGGGTTTGTTTAACACCAGGTGCTTCTTTTTCAAAACACAAGAAAATAAATGACAAATAAGAAAAGAAAAATGAGTTAATAAAAATAAAATCTGAAGGTTGGACCCTCCAAAGAGTAGTCCAGCTCACTCAGCAATAGACACGTCCATTAATTCCATTAAACATCAGATCACATTAAATTATTCTTTTGACTATGCCCATTGCCCTCTCCTCTTGCCGTCGGTGTGAATCCAATCACCGTCCAATATTACAACTTAGTTGCTGAAACAAGGCTCCAAAATCAATTCATTTATTTGACAAAAGAATTTATATAAATCCGATCTTAAATTGCTATATACTCCTTGCTTATGTTCAATTTTCTACACATGAACTCAAAATTTTACAACTCATCGAACGGGTCTTGTTATCGAATACTCAGTTTAAACTTTTATCTCCACGATAGTCGCATGCTCTCTCTACTATCGAAAAACAAACGAGCCAGTATCGACTTACAATATTTGGGACACATGCCAGTTGTGCCTTGCACTGTTTCTCGTTTTGGTTGAGCTTGGAACGATTGTGCATATGCTCCATCTCCTTTATTGTGTTCTAAATAAATCTATTGCTTTACTTTATCGTGTACTAAAATTATTACTTTATATTAAATAAGTAGCTTTGATCTTGTTAAAAATCATCATCATAATAATAATAAAAATAGTTTGTGGTTTAGTTCCATATTAAGCATATCAAACATATTTTCGGTATTAATAGATAATTTCGACGTGGATGTGTGGATATTTTTTTAGATATTGAATAGACATAAGGGTGAATGTAATCCAACTAGCTAGGTTCCATCATCCATGGGATTTATCCACAAATCCAAAATGACTAATCCATAATCAACCAGCAAATGATAATGAAAAGCGCTTAAAAACCAATTTCATGAATTTGGAGATTGGACAATTTGTAAATTAGATGTAATTCAACCTATTTGACTTGTCTCATTTTCGTTTGGATGTTGAAAAAGATTTTGAGTTAGTGACGAGGTTTCGTATCCAAGCTACATAATACAAATCTAATATGTGATAGAACCTTAAGAAGACAACTAATTTTACAGTTATAGAAGTACAAGGCTACCGTTGGAAAAACAAGCTAAAGCAGCCATTGAAGGCCTACAATTCTAACTAAATCCTTCGACAAGTACTTTCACATACAAGCGCACAATACACTACAAGGGGAGAAGCTTTCCAGGGTGACTGAAAAACCGGAATTCACTGAGGATCAAACTGGCAATGTGCATTTCTTCTGTGAATGCCCGAGCATACGGCAACGACCACATTGCACGATTTTCTTCGGACGTTTTAAACTTTCAATACGCAGAACTTTCTTTTTGGGTCTTCCGGGGGGCCTACGAGTTTTAGGTGGGCGGATAGTGATGTCGACTTTCGCACCTCCACCGCCCTCGACACCTTCACTGCGCTCGTTGTCCCAGAAAGCTTTATCGGGTATGGGATATATCATCTGTGAGTAGGTCTCACGATAGCTGTTTACGGTAAAACAATGTTCAGCGAACAAATGGGCGTTTTGACCACATGAGATAAGAGCAGCGGCTGCATGCGCACAGGGAAGACCATAGAGCTGCCAACGGCGACAAGAGCAGACTCGGGTCCTTATGTCCACGATGTTCGTTCGTTCTGTCGACACAATCTCAAATTCGACTTCATTCGCACGGAGAACTTTGTAACAGCGAGCGTCAGCGATTGCTTCTGCAATTTTCTTCTCGGCTGATGGTACAAGGATCGAGTTTAACCTCATGGCCATATTACGTCGATCACTGAACCATGACGTTAACTGATGACGGATATGCTCCATCATTTGTATGATTGGGAGTTCGTGAGATTCCAATGCCCAACTATACAATAACTCTGTGGCTGACAACTTGAAATGGCCATACCTTTCCCCTTCAAAGTACGCCACAGCCCATAGCTGAGGGTGGAAATGTTCAAACCAAGGCTCAACATCATGCGAAATTTGCACCATCTGACCAACATTACTTTCAAATTCCGTTGGTGTAAGTGCATGAAAGGCATTCCAGAAAATATTCATCAACTTCGAATTCTTAAAGGTATCACGAAAATTCTCACTGATGAACCTCGAACAAAACCCATGATGTGCATTAGGAAAATGTGTATCAACTGCGACAACCATAGCTGGTGCTCTCTCAGAAAGTATTGTGAGTCGGGGCATAGAGTCGGTATTTACTCCCAGAAGCTTCCTCAGTTCGGACATGAACCACATCCAATTCTCATCACTCTCCACATCAACAACAGCTATTGCCAATGGGAACAGTGCACCATCGGCATCAATAGCCGCAGCACATAACAATGATCCAAGATACTTCCCTTTGAGATTAACCCTATCCAGTTCCAAAAGCGGGCGACAAGCATTTATAAACCCATAAATTGAAGCACGGTACGAAACAAATAACCGCTGAAAGGAATTATCTTGTCCGGTGGCCACAACAGAGGCAATGCTGCCCGGGTTGGTCTTCCTTATCTGTTCACAGTACCCAGGAAGAAGCTTAAAACCCTCCTCATAAGTTCCATGCAAAGCAGCCATACTACGCTCCTTTCCCCGCCACGCCTGCATATACGAGACGGCAACCCCATGTTGATCTCGAATGTCCTGCAAAATCTCCTTCGGTTTATACTGCGGATTATCCCTCACGCGCGCTTCAACAGACCTTGCAACCCAACCCACAGAAGCCTGCTGGTGGTGAAGATTCTGGACCCCTTCACACGTGTGCTCGCCATGAAGCGTCCTAACCGTAAACGTCGGAACTCCAGGGCACTTCGCCACATGGATACGCCAGGGGCAGCCCTCTTTCGAACACTTAGCAATGAACCTACTCCTATCAGATTTCACTATCCGAATCTCAAAATGCATCGCTATGGCTATATCTTTCAGCCTCCTCCTACACGTATCGACATCCGGAAACTCCTGACCGATGGACAACATGGGGCTCGCCAACGTAACGCAATCGTTCATACTAGACACAGGGGTCAACGCATTTTCAGCCAAATCGATACCTCTTCCATTCGCATTCGACACTATCGATAAACCCTGTTCCGCCATTTTACTTAGAACATGCAATAAGTCCTCCTAAAGCACATCATTCCCTCTCCTCCAAGACGCCATTTTTCGTTCAAAAACATTCGATTAACTACCAATGCCACTCAACGAGATCCAAACTTCTCAAGATATCACATTCAGTTATCAATTGAGTACCCAAATTACCATATTATCCAACCAATTGACAACTGATGAAGCTCAACAATCAAAAATAAACTGTTCATCCACCTAATACTGAATTAAGAAAAAAAAAACAAATTACGAGAATGTATGTATATACAAAATTGAGCCCTAAAGCACAATTAAATGATGACAGCAGCTCAATTTGAGTGAGTTTACCTTGCGAGAATTAGAGAGCACACAATCCTGTTATGAGATCTGAGAATACAACAAATCATACAAAATTGTGTGTGTATATATCTGTATGTATAGGTTGATGATTAGGAGATATACACATACAAATTACAACGTGATGCGGAATTCGGATTTGCAGATAAAGCAGAAGATGTAAAATGTGGTGGTGAGTGAGGGCAAATTTGGGGGCGAGTGAATTTTCGTTTTATTACGATTTTGACCTAATATAATTTTATATTAATATGTTCTTTACCTGTTAGGAAAAATAATCGATACTGAAATGACAAATATAACCTTGGACAATTGAAAATAACATTATTTATTCTGTAAAGTTGGAATACACGAAACAAAAATACTCAGCTCCCAAAACTTCTTTTCCTTTTATTTTATGCATTACGTAAGCAATGTTGAGAACTTTTATTCGTATTGTTATACCAAATTATACAAAGCATACACATGCACGACACGTGACATCTGGTCAACAAGAATTTTTTCGAAATTTCATCGAATAAAGATTTGGGCCATTATCTACTAATTGGCCCAATTTATATGTCCGGTTAGAGTTGAAGACCAATTAGAGTTAAAGGACCAGTTCGAACTGAAGCCTAATTCGAGTTAACAGACTCTGTTCAAGTTATAAGCTTTGTTTGAGTTGAAGCCCAGTCAAGTTATAATGCCTTGTTCGAGTTGAAAGGCATATTCGAGTTATTCCCATCATCAAAGTTGACCAACCAATCAGGCCCGCAACGGCGTGGCCCACTCCGCTAATTAAGGAAAGATTCAGCCTATAAATACCGGGATAATCATCATTATCGAGGGACGTTTTTCATAGAGAGCTCAAGCTAATTCGAGCTAATTCGAGTTATCAAGCTATTTTGCTCTGAATTCGACTTGAGGGATGAATTTGACTTATTTTAGTCAATTCGAGTAGGACAGAGCATCGAATTCGAGTTTTTCCGATCCGATCGGATAAAAACCCGTTAGGGTCGGGGCTTGCAATTTATGGGAACCCCTTAATCAGCACCCGCGAGAAATTCCCAATTTCAGAAGGGAATTCGGGGAGAATGGATTCCTCTCCCGTTCCCGCTCAGATACCCAACAGTGATAGAATCCGCAAGAAATCTGGAAGAAATGTGTAAGCAATCTGCAAAAAAACTGCAATTTTCAATCTATTTTCGACTGCTTATCTAGATTCCGCTCATTTCCATATGGATTTCCCGCCTCTCTACCCCAATTATCGAATTCTTCTCAAGTATTGAATCTCCCCCAACCCTAGGCTAAACCACAAACGTACACTTCACACATATTTTGATATCACAAGAAATAACGTCACCATACATACCCAGCTTTCATGAGTTCACCAATTGAGATTTCAGTAAGTTTCTTTTTCTTTTTGTTACTTGTGTGTATATTCCAACAATAACAACATTTATTATGGCTATTCTTCATACATGGATGGTGTTTTATATTGTGGATCTATAAGAGTAATTTTGATTTGTTAGTCTTTATTGAGTTAGCCCTTTGTTCTGTATACTCTGTATACACATGTGTTTTTTCTTGATTTCAGAATTATTTAATCAAATTATCAAATATGCTGATTTTGCTAAGACTCACAAGTAATTAGATCTTTGTCCACTCTTTATCAAGTTTTGTATGATGATATTGGTCATTAGAATGAACATGTCTTATAACTATGTGTAGCGCTTGCTTAAATTAGTATATCAGATTGCAAAAAGGCTCTTTGAAAGTGACATGAATAAGCTATTTGGCCCTTTAGATTTGTATGAATTGTGAGTTAAATGTTTCATGCATTGATTAGAATATGAATGCATCTCATATAAAAGATCCAAATGGATGTAGGCTTAACTAAAGGTATGTTTAGTATTTGTAAGTTTTAATCATATCATAATAATTCTTTTCTTTGTTGATTAATTTCAGATTTCAGGAATTGAGATGGAGTCTGATTCCCATGTTCAATCATCTACAAACTTAACATAGACTCAAACTCCAAATGTTTCCACCCCCATGGAGGTCAGTTACGCCAGCCCCGACCCTAATGCTATTGTTGGTAATGGTCATCCAAATCAGAATCTTGATTCAGGTGAGGTTGAGTAAAAAAAAAAAAAGAGAAAGTCATTAGAGTCCAGGTCTGGGAATTGAGTTCACCTTGATAAGTTTCAGTGTCCAGAAGAAAATATACAAAAAGCCCGATGTAACTACTGTAAGACAGAGATCAAAGCTGGCCCTAGGAAGCATTGGACAACTGGTATTAGGAACCATTACAATACATGTAAGAAAGCTCCTCGTGAAGTACCAAAAGAATAAATGCATATAAACGTGCAAAATTATTTGTTGAGGGGTTTTGATTTTAAAGAGGGGCGTCCATCGTTGTGGAAGCTGGATGATGAAAAAGTTACGAAAGCATTATGCTATATGATAATTGTCGATGAACTCCCGTTTAAACATATTGAAAATCTGGGGTTTATACATTTCTTGTCTGTCATTTGCCCTTAATTCCATATCCCTTCAAGAGAGACTATGGCGAGACAAAATTTTCAAATCTATTTAGATGAAAAGCTGAAACTTAAGTCTTTCTTGAATCAATCATCACAAAGAGTATGTATAACAACAGACACTTGGACCTTAATACAAAAGATAAACTACATATCTCTCACTGTGCACTATTGATAATGAGTGTGCACTATTGATAATGAGTGGAAATTACAGAAAAGTAGTTTGTGCTTTTGTCCAATTACAAGCCACAAAGGTGATGAGATAGGAAAAGCCATAGAGAAATGCATTCAAGAGTGGAGGATTGAGAATATATTTACTATCGCTATAGACAATGCATCTTCGAATGACGTAGTTGTGTCTTACTTAAAAAAGAAAATGGATTCTTGGAAAACAAGCCTACTAAATAACGAACATGAGCACATGAGACGTATTGCACATATAGTTAATCTGGTGGTTCAAGACAGATTGAAGGAGAAGGAAGAACATTGTGCTATTGATTATATTAGAGGTGCTGCTAGGTACATTAGAAGTTCTCCA
This sequence comes from Linaria vulgaris, assembly GCA_948329865.1. Classification (NCBI taxonomy): domain Eukaryota; kingdom Viridiplantae; phylum Streptophyta; class Magnoliopsida; order Lamiales; family Plantaginaceae; genus Linaria; species Linaria vulgaris. The sequence goes on along the minus strand of OX415249.1, from coordinate 2,466,546 downwards.
TCTCGGTTCCAAACATTTACCAATTGTGTAGATTTTGAAAGAGGTGGTTCTGGTATATTACTTTGTCTTGACGTTCCTACTAGGTGGAACTCCACCTACTCCATGTTGGAGGCAGCAACAAGCTTACAGAAGGCCCTTTTTTCTTTTGAAACGACTAATCATAACTTCAGAAAAGATTTTGAAAAAGCACCATTTGGAGGTGTTCCTTCTGATCATCATTGGGAGAGGGCTAAGTTGTTGCTGAAATTTCTTGTCCATTTTTACAATCTTACCAAGAATATTTCTGGTTCCTCATATGTCACATGTAATATGGTGTTTCATGAAATCAGTTATGTTGATTTGCTTTTGAAGGAATGGATTACGAGTGATGACTAAGAATTAAAGCACATGGTTGTGAAGATGAAAGAAAAAATTGATAAGTATTGGGGGTCGATCGATAAAATGAACAAGATTATTTACTATGATGTCATTCTTGATCCACATAACAAGCTGGAGCTCCTAGAATACTCATTTAACAGAATATATGATGTTGAAAAGAGTGAAAAGATGAAGCGAGAGGTTTAAGAAGGCATGATTGTGATGTTTAATGAATACAAAAGAAGATATGAAGACACATTTGGACCAGTAAGTAAGTCTTGTTCTTCTCCATCTACAATTACACAATCTGCTCCAGAATCTACTAGTATGAAGTCACAAACTTTATTTGATGATTTTAAGAAGTTCAAGAGCACAAGTTGGATAGGTACTTGATGGAGGAAGTAGATGTTGTGGATGCTAATAGATTTGATCTTTTAGGGTGGTGGAAAGTGAGTGTTCATAGATTTCCAGTTCTGTTCAGAATGGCTTGAGATATATTAGTTGTCCCCGTTTCAACAGTTTCTTCTGAGGCTGTTTTTAGTACAGGGGGCGTGCACTTGATGCTTTTAGGAGTTCATTGATACCTAAAATTGTGCAAGACTTTATATGTACTCAAGATTGGTTTCGTGGTCCTATAAGTTCGATAGACGTTGAAGAAACTGTTGATGATTCAGACACCATTGAGAAAGGTACAGATTGTGCTCCGCTTTTTTTAATGTTTGTTCTGTTTTTATAGTATTTTTCTGGGTTTTTTTCACTGTACTTCAAAGATCATTGCTATTTTTTGATTTCAGCATTCTCAAATCTTTCTATTGGCTCAAGTACGAGTGCGAACTAAACTGATGGATTTTTTGTTTTGAGATACTGCTCGGTTTTTGTTTAACAATGGCACTCTTTATTTTACTTTCAAAATCATAAAACCATTTCAAATTTTTACTTACTTGTTTTCATGTGTATTATATTTCAACAGGTTGTGTGAGGTTTGTGGTTGAAGCTTAAATCCTAAAGCCTGGTCTCTTGAAGTGGAACTGAAGTTTATGATTTCTTTTTCCTTGTTCTTTGTCTTTTGAGTCTGCATTATTTTATGAAACTTACATTTTTGATTTTTAGTTTTGGGGTTGTATTAGTTGAGTTTATGAATTTGGAAGTTTTTGTTTTTATCAGTATACATTGGTCATGACATTTATGAATGTTTGTTATCTTAAGTTCTCTGATATATGGTGATTGTGGTGAATTATGGAATTATGGAAGCTCTCTTATATAGTTTTAGAGATTGTACGAAATACATTACAGATGTTGTTGACTTGTTGTGTGAAAAAAAAAAGGTGCAAGAATGACAGACTCAGCATGTTATTAGGCTTTGACAACATTGAAAACTATCTTCTGAGCAAAATTCAATATACAAACTTGAATTCAATATTGAATTCTGATGGTTATTACGTGTTGTTATTATGAGCTTAAGTTAGTGATAATAGATTTAAATCTTATTATTTGTGATAATTTAATATTAATACTTGCAACAAGTTTCTGTCTAGTTGATACTTACGAATTATAAATATGTAAATTATTTGAATTAATTATTTTAAAAAACAAAATCACTATCTAAACTCCCGGTCCTATCCTAACAGGGTATCCGATTACTTCGGAATAGGGATCAGGTGTCGATTTTTAGTACCAGAACTAACCTTATACCCGGTATATCGTCCCGAACCCGTCTCGCGTCCACCCCTAAATTCGAGTTATTCAGTCAGTTTAGAGCCGTTTAACACATTTTCATCATATTTGAGCATATTTCTGCAATACAAGACGTATAATTTACAGTATAAGCCAGTCTCATCATGAGCTCAATACTGACTTAGGCATCAGAGTGCCTTCATTGGGTCAGCCCCAACCTAATTCACGTGTCGTGTTTCTTGTGCAAGTTTCTCGAACTCAAAGACAGCTCAGGACCAATTAGGAGTTTGGGTTAGTCTGACATGGAGTAACTGGTCAGCAGACAAAATTATTCCACATCAATGGCGTCGTCTGTGGAAAACCACTAAGTGCAATGAAATGGAAACACACGTGATCACCAACAACGACTGTAAGCACCAGATAATTGAAAAATCACAAACAACTACCACTAAACCCCTCCGTTCGAGTCGAGAGGGTAGATCATATTGTCCTAAGTCAACATAGGGACGAGATCTCTGCAGTTGATACTGCACTAGGCCGCAGAAATGCCACCCCCACTAAAAATCAGCAAGCCGATCAAGTTGTTATAGCTCCATTGCCACCCCAGCATGTGGCACAAATGATTCAAGCTCTGCAGGCACTAGGTGTCTTAGCCGCTATTGTTCCTGCCGCACAAAGATGACCGCACAAATATGAGGACCGAACATCATGCGCATAACTCTCGATCTCAGGCTGTTTGAGTAGCCAAACAATCACGTCAAAACGGAGATAGATAGGAGGACATGATACCTAGTTCACATAGGGGGGATTCGCCAAGCTTCTTCCAATGTACGCCCTCTGAGGCACGTTGGTGGTTCCAGGCTCGAAAATGGAAGAATAACTCTTGAGTCACGCGTAAGGCTTGTTGAAAGGGATGATGAAGTGAACTTATATGACAGAGTTTGGAGAGGAAGATAAATGGATAGAAATGGAAGAAATGACATGTGTCAGCACAACTTGGAGATGAGAGAACAATATTGTAGTCGTCGTGAGCCTACTCCAACGAGGATGGAGAAAGACTGAATAAGATTAATTGGATATAATCGGAGTGATGATAGAATTTTTGAGCCCTCACCTTTCTAAGAGGAATTGCGTAGCTTAGTTCTTGGGGAGAGGTCAAGACATCCATAAGATGCCCAACTATGACGGAACTACTGATCCATCATCACATCTGCATGTGTTGGATGGTATACTGAGTCTAGGAGGTTTTCACACAAGGGTCCAAGCACGATTATTTTCAATATCTATAGTAGGAGTAGCGCAAGAGTGGTTTGCGCGTATTCCTCCAGGCACCATTTATAGTTATGAACAGTTGCGTGACATGTTTCGATCAAAGTTCTCTACCCTTTTGGTAGATCCTTTGGAGGTCGACGGTCTGTGTCAACTAAAGCAAGGTGAGAATGAGTCACTACGTGAATACATGAAGAAACTCAACGTGGAAATGCTGAAGGTTAAGACTCCTACCCCCATGGAAATTTGAGGAATACTGTTCAAAACTCTGGCGCGGTCTAAAATCCAATTGCGCTAGTTTCTGTAACTAATCCACGATGACAAGGTGAAATCACGCAACTCAAGCGCACCTCTGTTCGTGCAGCTTTTCTGCTATGTGCGGCGTCACGATTTTGGCTATAACTTCCTTTCGGGATGTCAGAATTAAGATTTGTTTGTTGCGTTGTAACACTGACTTCCGTGACTTTTCAATGGTATATATCACATCCTCTGATTCTTCACATCTCCTTTGAATCAATGGCTTCCTTTGGAGTCTCGTCATTGTAACGTTGTGTCTTGAAGCCATGTTTCCCAAAACATCCAATTTAGGCTCTTTTTGCATTATTTTGCCTTATCTCACAAAAATCCTATAAAAACATAAAACCATACTAAAATCAATCAATATGCACCAGTACTTACACAAAAGCATGAGCAAATGAGTACTTAAATAACGTTAAATAAACGCTTATCGCTATCCTCTAGAAAAGATAAGGCAAATTGAGGCTAAGTAAAATTACGAAAAAAGAGAGTGAGAGTGAGATAAGATCACTTACTCAAGTCAGTACGATCGGGATGAACAATCAATGCCACATGGTCCAAGTCGTCTAGTTGGTAAGCAGTACATAGGGACATTAACGTATCCTCCTTCACCATCAGGGAATAGTCAAACCCTTTGTTGAAAAAATCCTCACTCGGTAGTTACGTTCCGATGCCAAATTAGTCGCATGAGTTCAGAATTGATAGTTATTTGCTCCACTTGTAAGGGACATCCCACTCATTTCCCTCGGGGTTTGACACAGAATAACTTGTCTTTCCACCTGTTGTGAGAGGCGGTAATATTGTACAACACACATTTTGTCCCCTTCCGAAGGGTGAAAATGTAAAAAATTATCGGGGACTGGACCAGGTCGAAGGCACCAAAGAATCGAGCCACAGTAAAAGGGTGGTTGTACGCCAAGAAGATGAACACTAAAGCGGCCAACATTGTGTACGTGTAAGGAGAGAGCTGGCTAGGACACAAGCTGCAAGCCTTAAACACCTCACAGAAGAAGGCAGGGATAAAGTCATGTACGTGACCCGATAGAGGGACCCATCTCATTAGAGCAAGGAATCTCTATCTCCAATTGAGAAGCACTTACCCAATGTTTAGCAGATTCTGCGAGAACATGAATACTAGATTTCACGAAGCTGGGAACATTCTTTGTCGCAACCCTTGCTTTGGAACTCTCTACAATTTTTCTGGATCTTTGGACGGGCATTTTAGGCACGCCCATGGCGGCGCGACATTGTCGCGACCCTCCATCACACTTTGTCTCTTGCGACAGAACTGCCAAAATCGACTCCACCATCTTGGCGGACCAAATATACAACTCCGCCTCCACAGGATTCAACTTTTTGCCCGTAAAAATGTCTTCGAACGCTATTGTTTCCAGAAAAGGTAAAGCTTTATGAAGAAGGAAGAGAGGGTAGTTAAAAACAGGAAAAGGGCGGCCGAAAATTTGATCGAACGTGACAAAAAAGACCCATCAGAACCCTTTTTAACCTAACGCGGGGGTAAAAAATGAAGGGTAATGGTTTAACAAGACATGTGATTGAGAAAGGCCATGTATGCTACACCGAACCTAAGACCTAAGAGTGATTGACATCACATTCTAGTTCCTGAGTGTTTTCTACGAAGCACACTCTGAAATAGGGGACTCTTGACGACACACAAAATATAATAAAAGCCCAGACGGAGCTCAAAAAACAACACGAGGGCAATCCAAGGATCGGAGACAATACCCTCAGAATATGCCAACCGACCAAGCCTATAGAAAAGCATCAGGTCATGCCTTCTCATGCGACACCCGATTGAATCCTAACAGGCAACGCCAAATGGGCTACCCGTCCAAGTGACACCCGATTACTCCCTAAGGGGTAACATCCGGGTAAGCTTGCGAAGATCCTTTCCAAGAGCTTATCCATCCTCGTGGATTATGCCTAATCAACTCATCATGAGTATAAGAGGGATCGGCTCCCTAGTAATAACCGACAAAACCATTTTGGCACACATCCTCGGGTCTCACCCTGAGGATCTAGTCCAGATCCCGATCGAAGAATCATACTTGGGCAATCCTCTAATAACAAGACTCCCACTCATTTAAACTACAAAGAGTCACCTACTCTCGTGGGTTATAACCAACAGTACTGCTTTCGAAACTGTTAACATAAATGCCACTCAACCTCTCTCCAATGAGCTCTTGCGAACAAAACTCACAAAGCCCTACATATTGGGGACCCCAACCATAGTTCCTTCCGAGAAGACTCCCTTGAATAAACACTCTGATATCATGGGTTATGAACTAACTCTTCTAAATTGTTCAAGGAGCATCACGATGCTACTTAAAAAAATATCAATAACTTTTAAATTTGCATAAGTATTTCTACTGGCCATTAAAACAAGTGAGAGAGAGAGAGAGAGAGAGAGAGAGAGAGAGAGAGAGAGAGAGAGAGAGAGAGAGAGAGCACCCATGAGGAGAAGCTACTATGAGGGAGCATCTATGTTGCACGGATACTTGGAAAATGGCTCTGTATCCTGTATCAGATACCAAACAGATAAGGATACGGCCAAGATACGTCTCAGATACGTGTCGGATACGCCACTTAGCGTATTCTATTTAAAAATTATTTTTTAAATAAATGGAATACGTATCGGATACTATTCTAAGGTGTATCTGATACGTGTCCTCAATAAAATATGCCATTTTATTGTTTTTGAAAACTTTAGGGGCGAAAAGTAATTTATTTATACTACAAACACCAAAAAGCAATTTTCTAATTTATCAATATGATTTAACTCATATAATAGTTTTCACATAAAATTGCAAATCTTTCTCTTGATGAACCCGACTTTGAGTCGATTTTGTTTGTTGATGATGTTGTTTAACAATAAATAAGTTATTGCAATATTAATCTTGTTTGTTATATTATGAAATTTTGTAATATTCGTGTTGAACATGTTTATCAATTAATATTTGAGCTTGTGGAATGGTGGATCTTTGTATATGGCTATATGTTAATTATTTTCTGAATTTTATAAGTGTTTAATATTCATTATTTTACATATTTACTTATAACATATATACATATATAATTTTTTAATATATATTCGACATATCCTTGACGTATATATCTCAATATGTGATTTTAGAAAAATCTGTATCTTTGTATCCGTAAACGTAGAAGAGCATTAAACCTACAATTAAGAGAGCTAACCCTTAACTACCTACAATAAATAAGAAGGAGACCATATCTGATTGGTCCTCCCGGCGAAAAGGGCAGCTATTGGTTCAGAAGAACAACCCTCGATTGGTCCTCCTTGCAGAAGGCATCTTTTGGTTCAGAAGAACCACCCTTGATTGGTTCTCCCTACTCAAGGCGACTATTTGCCCGGACGAATAGTTCTTAACTGGTCACCCTCGCAGGACTCGGTCATTGAGTAGAAGAAAATGCACGTTATTGGCTACCCATGTAGAAGACAACCATAGGCTAAGAAGGATGTCCTCTAATTGGCTATACACTCCCCTGAAGCTCCTATAAATATGGGACAAATTCAGCACTCCAACGCTACACATTTGACCATTTTTCAGCACCTGAAAAGCAAACCAATGCTTTAGTGTTTTTGCACTTGGCCGCATTCTTTTGGCTAAAAAGCTACCTCCCCGATCAAGCTCCCCCCAATTGTAGCTCTCTCCTCACCAAAATAATAGAATTGTTCTCTCATCACTAAAATAATAGAATATTGCTCCCTCTCTCAAGTCGGGATCAACTTTCTTAAAACTACTCACTAGATCTTCATTCCAAAATTACCCTCTATGGGTGTCCATTGATATTATATCATCATGTAATTTAGAAATATCCAATGGCCTTCATTGAACAACTTCTGTTAGAGAAGCTGATAATATCATCGTGAGTTCGTGACATTATAATATACTTTCAGTTTTATACCTAGTTAATCAAGTGTAGAAGGGGCATAGATGTAGAGTTTTATAGGAGTGCATACTTATATGTTGTTATGTTTTATGGCTTTGAATGTATATGTATTATATAAAGTTATGTATGGTAATATTGAGGAATTATTGAATAACGTCCCTATCGAAAGTAACTCTCGGATTTTCATGGGTGGTTTCTGTAATTACACGAAACTGCTTTAGATGAGTACTTTTTTTATTTTTTTTCGTCCAATTGTTGTCCAAATACTTTTGTGCGATATGCTAGTTATTGGGCTTAGGCCGTGTTCGAAAGAAATATGGTAAGCAAGCCTAAAATTTAAAGTACTCAAAATTATATTAGGATTTCCGTAAAATGATAACAATTAACAGGTTAGCTTAATTTTGTTTATCTAAGAAATTGACAAGGTCTATACTTTTTTCCGTCCCATTCTTAAGCCTTAACTAATATCTTTACATGAATAATTTTTTGAAAACTTTGAGCAAATTGAAATTTACTTATATGTGTTGATATCCTTCGACAATTTATTGTAGTCGTCATTAATCATTATAAAGCATCACAAGTTTAACGATACTTACTCTAGCTTTTAAAGAATCTTTGTGATAGAATCAATATGAAAAAATATAAACATAGGTTAATAATTAAAAAAAGGAAATATTTATTTTCTAGTCTTTATTCAGAAGACCCAAACATGCATAGCATTAAGAAATTTGAAGAGTTTTAAGAGGGCGGATAATAATGTCGACTTTTGCACCTCCGCCACCCTCGACACCTTCATTGTGCTCGTTGTTCCAGAGGGCTTTATCGGGTATGGGATAGATCGGCCTCGCGATAGCTGTGCACGGTGAAACAATGTTCAGCGAACAAATGAGGGTTTTGGCGAAATGCGAGGAGCGCAGCGGCTGCATGCGCACAGGGCAGACCATAGAGCCGCCAGCAGCGACAAGGGCACACTCGGGTCCTTATGTCCACGATATGTTCGTTCGTTCTGTCGACACAATCTCAAATTCAACTTCATTCGCACGGAGAACTTTGTAACAGCGAGCGTCAGTGATTGCTTCTGTAATTTGCTTCTCGGCTGATGGTACAAGAATGGAGTTCAACCTCATGGCCATATTACATCGATCATTGAACCATGACGTTAACTGATGACGGATATGCTCCATCATTTGTACGATTGGGAGTTCGTGAGATTCCAATGCCCAATTATACAATAACTATGTGGCTGACAACGTGAAATGGCCGTACCTTTTCCCTTCAAAGTACGCCACAGCCCATAGCTGAGGGTGGAAACGCTCAAACCAAGGCACAACGTCATGCGAGATTTGCTACCATCTCACCAACTTTACTTTCAAATTCCGTTAGTGTAAGTGCATAAGCGGCATTCCAGAATATATCCACCAAATTCGAATTCGTAAAGGTATCACGAAAATTCTCGCTGAGATACCTCAAACAAAACCCATGACGTGCATTAGGAAAATGTTTACCAACACCTTCAACCATATCTGCTGCTCTCTCGGATAGTATTGTGAGTCGGGGAATAGAGTCGGTATTTACTCCCAGAAGCTTCCTGAGACATGAACCACATCCAATCCTCATCACTCTCCACATCAACACTGGCTATTGCCAATGGGAACAGTACATCATCGGCATCAACAGCAGCTGCACATAACAATGATCCGACGTACATCCCTTTGAGATTAACCCTTTCCAGTTCCAAACACGGTCGACAAGCATTTATAAACCTGTAAATTGAAGCACAGTACAAAACAAATAACCGCTAAAAGGAATTATCTTGTCCGGTGGCCACGACAGAGGCAATGCTGCCTGGGTTGGTCTTCCTTATCTGTTCACAGTACGCGGGAAGAAGCTAGAATCCTACCTCGTAAGGTCCATGCAATGCAGCCATACTACCAGAATTACCACATATTCAGTTATTACCAGAATTTCCAACTAATAAAGCTCAACAAACAATCAAAAATAACTGTTCATCTACCTATACCTATACCATTACAAGAAAATCGGGTCATTTTCGACCGAAACTCCGGTCGGAAATAACCCGATTCTGGTCGGGAAAGACCTTTTCCTAACCGCACTCCGGTCGAAAATGTCCGGTCGGGGATGTTTCGGTCGAAAAAATTTTCTCGATCGAAATTCGGTCAGAAATCACTTTTTTCGACCGGAGGTCGTTCGGGACTTTTTTCGACCGGTTTTTCGACTGGACTGCGGTCGGAACATTCTATCCCGACAGGAGTCCGGTAGCAAATACTCCGATCGGAATCCTGTTGGTAAAAAAATTATTCCAACCAAACCGGGGTCGAAAAAATTGCTACCGGATTCCGGTCGAAAAAAACTATTCCGACCGTGCTCTGGTGGTAAATTTTTCGACCGCGGTCCGGTTGAAATGTGTAATATACCGATCGGACTCCGGTCGGGAAAGATCGTTCCACGTTTTCTGATCGAACATCGGTCGAAAATAATATTAAGTTATTTCCGATCGGAATCCGGTCGAAAATAATATTCATTAGAATTGGTAATAATTACCGAAATATTTTTTTTCCTTTTTTGAAATATTTCGAGTTATTGCACCAATATAAAATATAAAAAGTGATTATTAGTCAAAAAAATATTTATTTAAGATGAAAGGAAGAAAAAAGTGTTTATTTTAAAGATGAAAAGAAAAAAAAAGTGTTTAATATGAAAGGAAGAAAAAAGTGTTTATTTTAAAGATGAAAGGAAGAAAAGAGTCTTTATTTAAAGATAAAATGAAATATTGAAAAACTGGAATATACTGAAATTTTGTGTTTGGAGAGTATTTAAAGATGAAAAAATTGTTTAAGTTGAAATATGTTGGTGAAATGTTTCTGTTTGGAGGGTATTTAAAGATGAAGAGAGTATTTTGATGAAAATGAGGTGAAAAATGAAGTGTATATATAGAATTTAGAGAAAATATTTGAATTTTCGGAATATTTGAATTTCCCACCTTTGCCCGCCTAAATTTTTGATATTTTCCAACCGAATTCCGTTTAGAAAAAGTTTGAAATTTGAAAATTTCGGAAATGCGCCAAATTTTCCGAAATTTCCGAATTGAATTCGGTCGAAAATTATTTTCGACTCAGATTTCCGACCGGAGTCCGGTCAAAAATAATCATGAATATTATTTTCGACCGAAATCCGGTCAAAAATAGTGTAATTTGTTTTTTTTTTTTGGCTTGATTTTCAAAAAATGCGGATGCGTTTGTGAGTTTAACTATAGAATTTCACTAAAAATACATGAATTGAAATAATACTTAGTTAGTTTAAAGTTCTTTTGAACTAGTATTTAGTTAATATTAATTAACATAGTTAGATTACTATTAAATTTGTTTGAAGTTTTACATATATTAATCATACGTAGCATAGAGTAATCTCTCATTTGCGATTAGCATTCGTTAGAAACGTTAGTATAGAGAAGGCAATTGTGATATATATATATATATATATATATATATAATATGTTTAGATGTTACATTCAATTAACATAATCCTGAGTAGTTAATTAGCAAAATATACTAATGTATTTACAAGTGACATTATCAACCGACACTTTAAATGATTATGTAACGTGCGAGAAAATAAGTTTTTTTTTTATTTAATTGTAACTTATATATACCAAATATTGTTGTAATGGATCATTAAACCAATGATTTATCTAAAATTGGAGAGCTAAATGGGAAAATTAAAAATAAGAATATTATTTTCGACCTCATTTCGGTCGAAAATAACAACGGTTAGTTGTTTTTTTCTACCGGAATGCGGTCGAAAAAGTGGCCGAATGTCTCTATAAATTACCCACCCCATTCCAATTGTCAAATCATTTCATTCTTCCTCATTTGTAAAGTATTCGCGACTTTTCCTTGTTATAACTATTTTGTGTTTGTTTTCTCAATAATTTCTTATTAAAACGATCACTCTTAACTTTCTTATATATATATATATATATATATGTTTATTTGTGTATTATTAGATATTGTGGTAAATGCAACGAGGGGCATGAGCGTGCAAACAATACTTGATCTAAGTATTTTCTACGCTACAACAAGTAAGTATTTCTTTGACTTCTATATACTCATGTTTTAGAAATTTAATATAGATGATGAAGATATTGATTGGTGGAATTGATTGTAACAATTTCTTTTTAATTTTCTTAGATTAGAAATGGATTATCTTGTCGATAGATCTTGGATGTACGATAGGATAGATAGTAATACTGGTTATTTGAATCAACATTACGTGGTTGGGGTTCATTCATACAATTTACATCGCAATAGAGAGATTACTTAGATCTCAGAAATCGTATTAGGTGCTTGTGCCAAAAATGCAACAATTTAAAGTTTTTTGATCGAAACGTAGTCCGGAATCATCTTCATAAGTCGGGCTTTACGTATGAATATTGGGTATGGGTGTTGCATGGAGAGGAGGTGAGTGGGGCATCCACATCGTATGTACCTGAATCACCGTCCACTAGTATTCACGTGGATAGTCCGGTTTATGTTGATACTTTGTTTAGAGAATTGGTGGTGGATGCATATGGGGGTCGATTTGTTGAGGGAGAGGTGCGCACCGAAGATCCAAGTCCCGAGGCGAAGGAGTCCTACAAATTGATGCATTTTGGAGGCATACAAATGCACCGTAAGAAGCCAAAGATTGTGCTCCAATGGTTTGCCGAGTTCTTGACTACCAAGACAATGCACATAGTACCAAATGTCGCTTGCGAAAAGTACTTAAGGTTGTCTAAAAATCTTATGGACCTAGAGATTGAGGAAATGTTACCTAATACGGTTCCAGGCATGAATAAGATGCTCGCGGGTTTGGGTTTAGTTTACAAAAAGATCGACGTCTGTTGGAATTTTTGTTTCTTGTACTACGGCGAGAATGCCAAAAAGGATCTCACATCGTGTCCGATATGCAAGACCGATAGGTTTAAGGCTGATAGAAAGTCCAGGGTCGCAAGGAAAAAATTGTGGTACTTCCCCTAGGCCCTCGATTACAGAGGTTGTTCTATACTGTAGGCACTTCAAGACATATGACTTGGCATTTGAAGTGTCGACAGTCAACTGATAGAATGATTCACCCAGCTGCAGGCGAGGCATGGGGACATTTTGATCGTGCGTATCCGTACTTCGCATCAGAGCCTAGAAATGTCCCACTTGGTCTCTGTACGAATGGGTTCACATTGTTTGGGCAATCTGGGAAGAACTACTCTTGTTGGCCCGTGTTTGTAACCCTTTATAACCTCCCGCCAGATTTATGCATGCGACTAGAGTTTATTTTTCTCAGCCTTACTATACCCGGTCCAAAGAGTCTCGGAAAGAACTTGGATGTTTTGCTGAGACCGGTGATTGATGAGTTGAGTGATTTGTAGAGTAATGGTTTGTGGACATATGATAACTCACGAAAGGAAAACTTCCAAATGCGAGCGGCCCTAATGTGGACTATTAGCGATTTTTCTGCTTATGGAATGTTGTCCCAGTGGAGCACGTATGGGAATTTGGCGTGTCCTTATTGCATGGGTGAGACAAATTCTTTTACACTTAAGCATGGTGGAAAAGCCTCGTGGTTCGATTATCTTCGTCGGTTTCTACCAGAGCATCATGAATGGAGGTACAACAAGAAGGATTTCTACAAGGGTAAAGAGATACTTGCAGCGCCTATTCGAAGCAAGACATGAGCGGATATGAAGGCAATTGTGGATAGGCTATGATCGGTTAGATTTGGGCCAAACTCCACAAAGCTTCCGGGTTTTAACAACGCATAATTGGTGTCGTCGAAGCATCTTTTGGGAACTAGCTTACTGGTCCACAAACTTGATTCGCCACAATCTAGATGTCATACATTGTGAGAAGAACTTTTTTGAGAACATCATCAACAAGGTGTTGAACGATGCTAAGTCGAAGGATAACATTAAGTCGAGGCATGATCTTAAGCTATTGACCAGCCGTAAAGAATTTTTCTTAGTACCCACTGGTTGAGGAAGTGAGTATATAAAGCCAAAGGCAAAATATTGTCTTACGAGAGAGCAAAATAACATGGTGCTTGATTGGCTGACAGGACTGAAGTTTCCTGATAGATATGCCTCGCACTTGAAACGATGTGTGCAAAAACAACAAGGAAAATTGTATGGTATGAAGAGTCATGATTGTCACGTTTTCATGCAGAGATTGATCCCGATTTCCTTTCACTACTTCTTGGAACCCGAGATTTAGGGGACCTTGGTAGATATTAGTCTTTTTCTCAAGGCGATTTGTACCTCGGAGGTTTCGGCCAATGATATGAAGCAATTGGAGGAATCGTTTATTGTTACCATGTGCAAGATGGAAATTATATTTCCTCCTTCATTTTTTGACTCTATGGAGCACTTAGCCATACACCTTCCTTACGAAGCTAGAGTTGGAGGTCCAGTCCATTATAGATGGATCACTACAACAAAATATAGATGTTGGGACACTTTGTTTGAAACATTTTTTATGAAATGTCTCAAGTAGTTTACTTAGGGACATATGGTTAATTATGTCCTAATAAATTCTTAATGTTGGGGCACTTTGTTTGAAATATTGTTTATGAAATTTCTCAAGTAGTTACTTAAGGACATATATTTAATTATGTCTTAATAAATCTTAATGAAGGGACACTTTGTTTGAAACATTTTTAATGAAATGTCTCAAGTTGTTTACATAAGGACATCTAGTTAATATGTCATAATAAATTAATATTGTTGAGACATTTAAAAGAAATTACGAGATTTAGCAAAACATAAGTTAATTAATGAAATGTTGGCGCCTAATGCTATATACCATTTCCCTCTTTTTTTTTTCTTTTACAGAATTTTCTTCCCACTAATTATGGCCACTCTCACATATTAACCTAAGCACTAAAAGGAAGAGTAATCATCTAGGACTAAAAATATGATGTGGTAAATGCAAGGCTAGAAAAGATGGAAGCATTACTTCAGAATAGACCACACCTCGATGAAGAACATGATTTTGTTGGTGCTCAAGTTGCGTCTCCAGGTAGACAAAGCAATTCACAAAGTCCTTCACACTTGCATCCATGAACAGTTGTCGTCCACCCCAGACAACCAATACCAATCGCCAAATGCAGATAAGGGTAAAGTCCCACTTATGCAATCTTTTGAAATCTTACAAATTAATAAAATTATTTGAGTGATGATAGCTAATCTATAACCTGTTAATGTACATGGAATCGCAGGTTGGTCGTGATGTTGTTTTGAGAAGTCTTGCCAATATTAACGAAGTTGTTGCATCTGGTATTGTTAATGAAATATGAAGTGTTAGAGTAAATGGTATTGATATGGGGCCTGAGATTTGCTTGGTAATACTTCACTTACTAGTGAAAAAGGATGCTAGATTGCTTTTTCCTCATGATCATCTGCAGACAATAGGAGATTGTCTTGGAGCACCCGTCGCTTGGCCTTTGTCCCTGGTATTTTCTGCTCATTTTTACAACTGTTGAATGACGAACTTTGATGGTTTTCATATTTTGCAAGTCTAAATTATGATATTTTCACTTGTGTACTTGGTGGCGTGGAGAATAATGAAGATGTCACTCTTAATGCTCATCATACTATTGTTTTAAGTTCAGTTATGCGAAAGTGGCTTAAGCTCGTTGCGGTGTTTAAATGGTATTATGCAGAGAGATTTGTCATTTAATTTTGAGAACGAATAATATTGATTGGTTGAACTACTTATAGGTTGTTGCATCTCAGATTTTAGTGATTTTCATGATATGACATTCATGTTTAATTGTTTATAATTATATATAAATACTCCTTAGAGAATGGAAGTGATTAAGAACTGATCATCATAATCAACCGTCAATATACTGAGTTGATGCAATGACATATAAATTCCTATTGTGACTTCTTAAGTGCATTTACTTTTTAACTTTTTTTTTTTGTGGAATATCTGTTTTCCTTCACATATCTACATGTTCAGTACTTACTCTTTTTATGTACAATTATGTCAACTTGTATTTTTAAAACTTTTGTTCATGTTATGTTTATTATACTCCTTTGTTTTTACATAGAATTTCCTGTTTTGTTTGCAGGTTTCTTTGGGTCACCATAATGATTGATGGATTTGAAATGTGTTGGATAATGAGTTAATGAGTTTCAACAATCAACCTTTGTTTTATTTGGATGATATTAGTTGTACTAAACTAAGTGGATTTCATTAAGGTTTTCTCTATGGATTGTCAATGGGGTTAATTATTAAACTATTTATGTTTGTCTTTGTTTTTTGTGTAATGACGGTGAAATCATTTGCTACTACTTATATATATATATATATATATATATATATGAAAATTTAACCTTTGCAACTGAATTTGCATTTAGTGTGTAAATCATACGTTGTCTTCAATTGTATATTCAATGAAAAATGTCATATAAATACAATGAATTTTGTATGCTTGAATATACAATTGGCCGACGAGAGATTTGATGTGGTTGAGGAGAGAAGACGCGAGGAGGAGGCAGAGGAGGACAACGGGGGTGGGAACGGGTAAGGGAATTTCTCTTACCCGTCCCCTCCCGCGGGAATTTTTCCCGCGGGAAAAAAACCCGCCGTTTACTTTCCCGGCAACTTGCCAGGAACGGGATTTCTCGTTGCCCACGGGTCGGGAACGGGAGTCAGTTTCCGATTCTCGCTGGAACGGGAATCCCGCCGACATATATATATCTTTTTTTATATATATGGGTGTTATATGTTAAAAAAATAAACTAGGATAGTTTTATAATTTTAGAAAGTTTAGGGACCAGAATTAAGATAATAATTTCCTTATTATAACAAAAATAATTTACTCTCTCCTCAAATTTCAATTCACACGACACACATTGTCACTGCTCCTCCACAACACACGGCCGCCGCGACAACTCCACGCAGCCATTTCGCCGCGCCTCCAGTCACTGCCATTCCGCCACGCTTCCACGCCACCACGCAGCCCGAGCAGAACCTCTCACTGCCTGTCCGAACCTCTTTCCACGCCACCACGCACCGCTCGACTTACGATTGTCGCCACCATTTTGTATTGTTTGAACTTTGAACAATCTCTAGTTATTACTTATTTAAATTGTGGATTTGTGGTATTTGACGATTTGTAATCGACTAATTTGAGGTGTGGCATTTTGGTTTGGTGATTTGTGGCGTTTTGGTTTGGTGATTTGTGGCGTTTTGTTTTGATATTTTGTAGTTTGTACTTGTGAATTGCGATTGCGAGCCGAATGGTACTTTTGTGATCTATATTATACTGTAAACAGGTAAAAAAACTCAAAAACGAGACGAATAATTGATACGAAAAGAAGTGGGGAACTTTTTCTCCACTTCTAGCCATTCAGAATCTCCTGGAAATTGAAGGGATTCCCGCGGGAATCCCTTCAATTTCCAGGGAGTTCACAATTGATGAACCACCTTGAAAATGGAGGGATTCCCACGAGGGAATCCCTCCATGACGGGATCCCGTCGCCGTGGGATCCCGTCGACTCGTGGATGTGAATGGGATCAAGAATCCCCTTCCTGTCAAGGCGGGATCCCGCAGCAACGAGATTCCATCTCGTTCCCAGCCCTTACGAGGATGAGGAGGACAATGAGGAAGAGGAATAGGAAGAGTTAATAATTGACTCAGAGTCTGAGGATAGTATGTATGAATAGCGTGATTATAGTTTAGCGGTCGATTTCTATTATATAATAAATTTGGATTCACGTTATTTAATTTCATAATATAGTTTGCATTCATGTTGGATTTTTTTATAGCTGCATCTCATAATTAGGTAATTTGGTCCTAACATTGTAACACAGACATATAAGTAGCATCAAAATATTTATCATATTTCTACAATTAACCATAAAACAACCCTTTACATAAACATATTGTAGTTTGTCCAAGCATCTAACGAATTATTTAAATACAAATAACTAACACAGTTTTCAATACTTAAAAAAACGAACAACTAATACTACTACTTCTCATAGTCATCATGAAAGCGAAATGTATCATATTTGGAGGCTCCACCACCCTCATCATCATCAGCACCAAGATCGGAAGCATCACCATCGGGAGTGTCATCTAGATCGTCGTCCTCATAGTCATCCTCGTACTCAAGCTCATACATCATAGCATCCTGATCAGTAGGAGCAAATGGATCACGAGGGGGCGATGTTGGCAACTGGGGTATGGCACGGTACCGTGGTAGGCTCGACGAGCAAAGGACACGAATCCAGTAGGAAGGGGTCGAGAAGGAGGAGTACATGTCGCGTCGGTGATGTGTTGGGTCAAGTGTTCTATGTGATCCAAGAGGACGTCAACCCTCCGATTAGTAGCAGTCCGAAGACGACGGTTCTCCACCTCCAAGGTCCTCGCGTAGGCCTGTGTCTGGTATGCACCTTCTTCGTATGGAAACCAAACTGATCGTGACGTGCCTCCATAGGGAGGCCCACAACCTTCCCCTTCTTCACTCCTCCAGACGCCCGACTCCACAACTCATGATCTATGAAGGACCAGTCAGTACGATCCTCCGTGTACCTCTCGGTCATCAAGCCTATGTAGGCATCCTGCTCATTTTGATAGAATAGTTAGTACATAATTAATATTGCACATGGTAATATAGTAATCAAAAAATGCTTTACAAGTTAAATACATACGAAGATAGCCTTATACACGGGGTCTGGCCAAACGCGGCGACGTCGAACTCCCTCTGACAGATCCTTAAGAACATGTGTATGCTAATATCGATACATCTCATTATGCCGAGGCGCATGGGCCTTTCGAGGTCTCAAACGCGCCTGCATATCGACATAAAATTTTTGTTAAACTATTTAAATTTAAGACAATAGTTATTCGTATATAATCGAATTTAATAAGACATACCATTCTACACTGGATCTCCATGTAGCTAAGAGACCCACTAGCATGAGTCCCTCGTACAGGACGATCAGGGTGTGGGTCCTCTCCTCCTCGCATGTTCTTCTGTCCTGTAAATGATTTATCCAGATGTCCTCCAACTTACCGTTCATCCACCCAGTCCTCGGATGCCCGACCCACTTCAGATCATCCGTCTTCGCATAGTAGTTCTTCTTCGCATTGTACATTATTTGCTTGTAACTCTTCTTGGCCCTAGCCTCGTAGGTCGTATGTGCCAGACCCAACTCATCCGGACCAATGTTGTATGTTCTCTACAATTAATTAAGATTTTTATGTTTTGAGACATGGTTTTAATTAAGGTTTAGTTAAATAAAAATCTTACTATGTATATATATATATATATATGTGTGTGTGTGTGTGTGTGTGTGTGTGAGTGTGTGTGTTCCAAAATCTTACCCTAAACTTAGTCCACATTTGACCTTTGACGCTCTCATTGACCTCATTATATGAAGGAACACACGTCTTCATAAATGACCTAATGATCTCGGTAATCATCGTCGATATCTTGCGCTCCTTCAAAAATACGTCTTGCTCATCCAAAACAACTCTACGGAGGCCTCTAAAATCAGACAAAACCTGATCACCTCTAGACAAGCCTCGACCCAATCGCTGTAGATGATCCTGTATCGACGACGTCTATCGGGGAAGAAGTGCTGGGACCCGTTGCTGTAGAATCAGTAGATGGTGGCCTAGGTGCCCTACGCCTCGATCCAGATGATGTAGGTGGCGTCGAAGCTGCGTGATCATCATCTAGTCGATGTGGTACTACTCGATCTGGTGGAGTACCGCCGCTCAATCCAGTAGTACGCCTAGGTTGCTGGGAAGTAGAGGGGGACTTGGTAGGATCGGTAGCAGGGGCATTGACAGCATCGGGAGGTGTAGCGCCAGAATGAACAAATCGAAGACGAAGACCTAATCTCGGTGGAGCACTAGGCCCTCCGGCACTTGGTGGACCACTACGCCCTCTCTTCGAGGGCTGGCCATGACCGGTATCACGAGACGAGCGTGGATGATCGCCCGACATGTCGTCAACTACAGTGCTACGTACTAAGTAAAAACATCTAAGTTAGAATATTTCTAATTATAGAAATGGCCTAAATTTAATCATTACTAAGTTATATGGTTTTCCTAAAGGCATGAACTATGTTATAAAAACTATCATTTCTAATATATCTAACAACATTTCATAAAATTAACGCCATAATCACTAAATTATCACATATAAAAATCATATAAAATAAAACAATGCTAAGATAAATAATATTACCTAAAAAAGACATAGATATTTCGAGAGTAGCTAAAAACATAAATTTCAAGTAGATATTCTAAAAATATAATCATTTCTACTTTATAGTAATTCCCTAAAAATATCATAAATTCTAATTTATAAATCGATTTTCTAAAAGGCATAAACAATGTTGAAGGTCTAACAATAACACAATATCAAATAATCTCTAAAGACATAAATAAAGTTTAAAGACTAACAATGCATAAAGAAAATATATATTATTTAAAGTCTAATTGCATAACATTTCCTAAAAGCATAAATAATTACTAAACTCTAACATTTCCTAAAGCCTAACAATTCCTAAAGGCATTTCCTAATTAAAGCTTAACAATTTCTACAATATCTAACAATTAAGCATATAAAATAACTATTAAAACAATAAAAATAATATAAAAAACGAAAAAAAGCAAAAATACAAAAAAACTTATCGGGTCGAGATTTCTGACCGAAATACGGTCGCGAAAGGGGGCTAGGCGGTCGAAAATGGGAGGGGGGAGAGAGAGAGAGAGTGGTGTGTGGGAAATGAAGAGGATGAGGGAGGTATTTATAGAAATACCTCCCTCATTTCTGATCGCATTGCGGTCGGCAATACTCCCTCCTCCTCCTCATTTCTCACACACCGCAATGCGGTCGGCAATACTTGGACCAGCTGAGCCGAGTTTAGGGCGACGCCCCAGTCGGGAAATATTTTAATAAGTTCTTAATTTAACCTTCAGACTTAAGTCCAATCATTAACCATAATAATTATAGTATTGGAGATTTAGTTTCCTAAAATTTAAATATTTTTATATAAATTCTCTATTTTTGTATATTTAATTTTTATTCGTTTAAGTAATTTTATTTACCATATAAATTAAATAAATTCTTTACCACGCGAGAACCGCGTGTCAGCATTTCAAGTTCAGTAAAAGAAAATAGTCATACACCTTTTAAAAAAAAAAAGAAGATAAATACATAAAACCAAAAACAATAATAAAAATAACTCAGCTCCAAAACCTTCTTTTCCTTTTTATATAAATGCATTAGGTAAGTAATATTGAGAACTTTTATTTGTATATTCTTAGAAGCCAAAACAAAATTCAGATATGTAGGAACTAGAAAGTGTTTTTATGTAGTTATTAGTCTTTTTCTATTATTACGTGTGCAAGATTTCAACTAGTATTACGTATTTTGATTATAAAAGAATCTTATATAATTTGTGTCAATTATTAAATTACTCTCACATATAAAAGTACATATGGAGGGATAAAAAGCATATTACACTCGAAGTTTTGTAGAAAACCCTATAAGATTTCTTAAAATAACATCTTCGAGTCTTGAAAATTAAATTCCATTCGATTTAATGAAAAAATAACATTATTTGACAATTGAACAATTTGCCTGCTCTGGCATTAGCCACTTTGCTCTGGCAACATTTTATTTCTCTCATCTCTTTCACTTTGCACTCTGCAAAAACTACTTCTTGCGGGCCACGCTAATTCGAGTAGCAACAATGGTGGCGGCCTCTGGAAACAGTTTCTTTGCAAAAGAGATGGCCATTCGAAAGAGAATTGGCAGCATGTGCGTCTATTTTCTTCTATTTAATCGTATTTTTTTTTTAACTGCGTGATGGTGAAATGTTTTGTTGTTAATTGCTCAATTGAATGTTCATTTGCTATTGGGTTTTTGTTGTACTGTCATAAATTAGCTGAAAATGAGCTGTACAGAGGTAATTTTGTATTAGGGTTTTAGTTGGTGAAATTTGTTGTTATTTTCTTATGTGTGTAATTGCAATCTATTATTGGGTTTATGAATTGTGATTTGATTTTTATTACTCTATGATACACCGACACTCCAACAAACCTAATGTGTCCGAGTTGTATCGGAGACACGAATAGAATTTGTTTTGAAAATCCGTGTTGCCGTGTCAGTATCTGTATGTTGGTATCATAGCGCATAATGTGTTTGGTAAAGTGAGCTCAATGTGTGCGGAAAACCATTTCGTAAACATGGTTGTTATGGTTAGGCTGATGAGCTGATCGAATATAGTGTTGTCTTGACCATGTGCATACGATTCAGTTACTGGTGTGATGGAATTATGTGGTTCGATATGTGTTTGCTTAATATAATGATGCTCTATAAGTATCTTAAAAAACACTTTCTTGTTTGTTTCATAGATATAATAAAAGAGAGGAAGATTTTCCGTCATTAAGGGATTACAATGACTACTTGGAAGAAGTAGAGGACATGAGTAAGTATATTTTGTCGTGTTGTAAGGTGTATTATGGTTAGTATCTAATTGAGGAAACATGCTTGCTTGCAGTTGTAAATTTAGCTGAAGGGAGAGATGTTCCAGCTATTGAAGCTAGAATTGCTCAGTATCAGAGAGAGAATGCCGAACAAATCATGAACGCTCAAGCTCGCAAGGTTTTCAGTTTTATTTTTGTATTTGTATTTCCAGTACCGTAGCAATGATCTGAGAGGATACTTTGTGGACCGTATTGATTGGTTTATTCTATCTTTTGTTTGTTCCTTATTTCTGACCATGTATTTTTCTTGGTCATGCAGGCTGAGGAACTTGCAGCTGCTTTGGAAGCCAGCAATCGACATATCTCGCAGATAGCTGTTGATGTTGTGAGTTGGTCTTGTAATATTTGCATCGATTATTCTATAGTTTTTTTTTTTCGTTTTTTTTGTGCTAGAGTGTGTAAATTGTTGTCAATAGCTTCATTCATCTTTCAAAAGTTATTGCCGATTAAAAAGGTGAAAAACTGAAACATCCTAAGTCTGGTAAGTTCTAGCGTAGTAGCTGCCTGAGGTTATTTTTTTTCTTCAATCAGCTGACAAAGATCGAGAGCCACTATATTTTTTCTGATGGCTATTATGCTGGTACTCTTTTATGTTAGTGTAGTTGTTTTGTCGGTTTTTGGCATTACGGTTTCCTCATAATTTCCAACAGTTAAGATGGGCGTGTGCTCTCTCGAATTTGCTCCTCTGTTGTTTCTCTGACAAGCATATTTTAACACAAAACTGGCTTATGTTACATTTGAAGTATTTCTTGGCTCTCAGTAACCTGCTTTTTCTAATAACCTGCTTTTTTGATGAATGTGCATTCTTTGCTTATTCCAGTTGAGTTAAAAGGATATTATGAAGAAACTTTATAAGCACAAATAAGTATAGTATGCGTCTTTGATCGTTTGTAGTGAGTTGTTGCAACATTTGGATCCCTTTCTCGTTAACTGCTTTTGTCTTTGATTCTGGATATAAGGATTGCCCCCATATTTGTAACTGTTTTTGTCCTGATAAATGCAGTCCTCGAGCTCTCAAGCAGGCAACAATACGGTTCCTCAGGGACAATACGCGCCGGCAATTGCTGGTGGCGGAATGGCTCAGCCACGTCCATTGGGGCCCGTTGGGTCTGACATGCTGGGATTTGAATACGAAGATGAAGAAACAATGAAACTTCGAGCTGAAAAAGCTGCCAAGGCGGGCGGATGGAGCGTGGAAATAAGCAAGAGGAGAGCAATTGAAGAAGCTTTTGCTAGCATTTGGATATGATGATACTTATACCTCTAATCACATAGTGAATGTGATGGTTTTGTGTTTGTAACTCATCCTAGAGAAATTTACTTTTTTAGCACTTGATATCATAGAAGAAATGCAAAAATTTGAGTCTAAACTGTAAAGCGCCACTTACTAACAGCTTTGAGTAGTAAAGTTATTATTTTGGGACAATTACAGCTACGCCTCGTGAAGAGAGAGGCGAGGCTCTTCCAGATGTGAGATTGTCTGCTTCCTTCAGGGGAAGGAATTTGAGTGCTGATATAGTTAACAAACCCCATTCATAGTCGATTCATTAGGGTCGTCACCTTCCACCCAGAAAAGTATCCACAGCAATGGAATGTCAATTCTGTACATTTTAGAAAATCCTAATGATCTTTCCTGAAACTAAGTGTAGTTAGGAAAGTCGATGATTCCATCGTGATATTATACTATACTTTCAGTTTTACCCCTATATATATATGAGTTTAAGGGGGTGTATATGTAGTGTTTTGTAGCAGATTGCGTACTTATATGTTGATTAAGTTTTATGGGGTCGGATACAACTTTATATAAAGTTTTGTATGATAATATTTAGTGATTATTGAATAACACCCCCGTTTGAAGTAACTTTCCAAAATTCATGGGTGGTTTCTGTAATTCCAATTATTTTCTTGCGACATTACATTTTTTGGGTGGGATGTAAATTGCAACATTACAAGCGTTATAATTTTTCTTAAAAACTATTGCAAGTGTTATTGGGCTTTGGCTTGTTCAGAAAAATGTTAATCGGGTTATGGTATGCAAGCTCAATTTGAAGTACGGATTTTTCTTTTCTTTTTTTATTATTGATAATAACCACTTTGTAATACTTAAAACTATCTTTGGACTTGCATAAAATGAAACGGCATGACGTTAGCATAATTTGTTTTTCTAAGAAATGACCAGGTCTACACTTTTTTTCTTCCTCTTAAGCCTTAATTAATATTTTAGATAATTGTTTATCGATTCACTTGGTGAGCAATTCGAAATTTACTTATATATTTTTATCCTTTGACAATTTATTTCTGTCGTCATTATAAAGCATCACAAGTTTAACAATACTTGCTCTAGTTGGTAAAGAATCTTCATGAGAATCAACTTCAAAATTGTACACATAGGTCAAAAATATAATTTAAAAAGGGTAATTTTCTAATATTTATTCAGAAGGCCCAAACATGCACTGCTTTACGAGATTTGAAGTGTGAACAATGACACATGCAATCAATTAATGATTTCGTTTGAAAAAAAAAATAGGTAATTTGAATATACCTATATCCTCACTTCTGACAATAATGTGGATTATAAAATTGGAGTTTCCAAACGAAAAAACTAAAAAGAAAAAAAGGGGTAGGTCAAATCGTCAAAATAGTATGAAAATGACCTCTTAAAATTTTGTTGGTTGATCTGCAATTCTGCATTTCTTATTGGATAATGGTCTGTAGGACTAACTGTGGTCCAAGTATAGGATATCATGCAATAGTTTATTGAAATAAACATGTGACGTATATATCTATAACCCGTGAATCATGACGTTCAAGGGAAACAAAACAAAAAAAAAGGAAAAATTTAAAAGTAAGAGCGTAATTTTTTTTTTTAAAGAGCGTCATAGTTGCTGACTTTTTGAGACCGCAACGCGGTATCTGAAAGTAATCAGGAACTATGTCGACGTCCCAAGCCCATTGGCTGGACTTTTCCAGCCATGGGAGTATTTGTAACCAAAACGCGGTTACGAATAATATTCATAATTCAAAATGACGCGTTTTTGATGATTTGAGGTACCACGTTGTTAATTTAGTTGATAACTATCCTAATAATGGTAAAAACAATCATAATTTCAATGTCGCATTACAAATCCAAGCATTATATATGAGGGACAAGCCGTGATAAAGTGATAAAGATTCTTATGATTTCGAACGATAACGATCACACACACACACACACACACACACACACACACATATATATATATATATATATATATATATATATATATCATGCCTAGATACATATAGAAATAAACGTAATGTAAAAGATTATCTACTAATTAAACCGATTAATCATATTATTAGTGAAGCAAATCTTAATAACAAATCAACAAGGTATGTATGATTATGAGTAGTGGATATAACATACAACAAGTTCAACACTACTAACTCATTTGATCATTTCACATTCAATTTACTGTTTCATTCCTCAATTACTTGTTTTGTAACCAATTATTAGTTCATTTCATATTATTAGGGACCGCAACGCCGTCCCTAAAAATATTCATACAAGTAAGGACCGCGACACGGTCTCATTAACTCTTATTTCAAATTTTCAAACTTTAAGAGAAGGCATTGTGATTGCAATTCTTTCGAGAATTTCAAAATTTTCGGCGGTCTATGGAGGAAATTTGAATTTTCACGAAAATTCAAATTTTCACACCATTTTCTATATGTACCAACCACTACCCTCCCATTTTTTTCAAAACTCTCACAATAAACTTACCAACACAAATCTTCCCAAAACATCAAACACTTCTCTTCTTTTGTTTTCCAAATCCAAAAACAAAAAACACCTAACACTTCTCTTCTTTTCTTTTCTAAATCCAAAAAAAAATAACACCTACCACTTCTCTTCCAACTTTATTGCTCTTCTTCTTTATTTCAATTGCTGTTTTGTTAATTGTTTTTACCTTTTTTCATTTATATATCTTTAATTTCATTTTATTAGTTGTTTTTCATTATTTTATTTTATTTGTTTTTGAATATTGTTTTGTTGCCATTATTTATATGTATTTTTTACAAAAAACAATATTATTTCAGTAAATTACCGAAATATTTTTTTTTCGTTCTAAGTCTTTTTGCAACTGCAGCGCGGTCTCAATTGCTCTTTGAGTTTCTGGGACCGCGTCGCGGTCTCAGAAAATTGAATACAATCTGAGACCGCAACGCCGTCTCAGAAAGTTTCTACAACCGCATTTAGGTCGCAGTTGCACTCAACTGCAACTATGACGCGGTCTCAGATGAGCAACGACCAAGCTCATACGCGACCAAACTATCTGAGACTGCGATGCGGTTGCAATTAACTTTTTACAACCGCATCAAAGTTGCAGTTGCATTTGACCCCAAAATCTTGTAGTGATAAATCTATGTTAAGTTGTTAACGTAATACTTTTTTTTTTGGTAAGAAAGTGAAAACAAGGTCGTTAGACTACATCATTCGCTAAAATAGAAAAAACTTCAGAGGGGGGGGGGGGGGGGGGGGGATTCGGCATAAAACTAAACCCGTTCTCTGATCCATAGTTGCTCTTCGCCAAAGCATCGGCAAGTTTGTTTCCCGTCCGTGGTATCCATCGTATCTCGTGGTCCCAAGGTTTATGAAGCAGACCGCGACACTCATGGACTTTGTGAAATAGTACATCTCCTCTATGTGTACCTTCGGTAATTAGCAAAACAACCTCCCGTGAGTCCGACTCCACGACAATCCTTCGGATTCTTTTGCTCCACGCAATTTCCAACCCTTTTCGGATCGCCTCTACCTCGGCCTCTAACACTGTCGGACCAGCAAGTTGATCTTTAAAACCCCATATCCACTGTCCCTTATCGTCACGAAGTACCCCACCAATCGTTCCACAGTTTTGCACATTAATAACGCTTTCGTCGACATTTAATTTGTGCCATCCTGGATTCGGTGCGGACCATCGTTCCTTGATTATCTTTCCCTTTCTTTTGTGCATCAAAGAAAGGTCAGTTACCAGCCTCCTTATCTGCTCAAGAACGATTGTGACTGGTAAATGCTTCCCTTTAAAAACGCTATGGTTCCTTGCTTTCCAAATAATCCATATACTTGCTGCGAAGATTAGATGCCAATGCGTATCCGGAATAAGCAGACATTGTCGTTCCTGCCCCCTGAAGTTTGCTTTCAACCATATTTCATCATCAATCTGTTCAAACTTCGGACACAGCGAGCTAGGAATCAGCCTCCTCCAAATATGTTTCGCAGATTCGCAATCCCTCAAAATATGAAGCGTTGATTCATTGGCATTAAGGCACGTAGAGCAGGTCGCGTCCACAATGATCTTGCGTGATTTCCTCAACTGATTTGTTGCCAAACGGTTTTGGCTCGCAAGCCAGACAAAGTGTCTGATTTTGCTACCACAAGGGATCTTCCATATCCACTCCAGATTCGCTCTCACGGCCTGATGCGCTGAAAATTCGCGACGTAATGCTTTGTAGGATGTGTTGCATGAAAATATTCCATTCGCCGCTTCTTCCCAAATCAATTTATCCTCGGCCTGACTCAAAATAATTGTCTGATCCATAATTTTCTTCTTTAGAACATTTGGAATATGTGTACTGATCAAGTCGAATCTCCAGTTCCCATTCTCCTCAATCACATCCGCCAGTTTAGCGTGACATCTGTGAGTTCGATCCCACCTAGTTCAGCATATAGGGTGTTATTGCTGAGCCAATTGTCGAACCATACGGATATATCCTTGCCTTTACCAATCTTCCAACGGAGAAACGGTGAAATTAACGCCATACACCTCACGATGCCTTTCCAAGTGTGACTATCCCCGGGTTTTGCAACATAAGCCGTGAGTTTCCTCCCCTTAAGGTATTTCGCCTCCACGAGCCTTGACCAAATGCTGTTCGTTCCTTGCAATATTTTCCAACAGAATTTCGAGAGCAAAGCCTCGTTATTTCCCCGTACTGTTCGGATACCCAAACCACCCTCTTTTTTGCTTTTCGTGACTCTTTGCCATCCTATAAGGTGTAACTTCTTGATGTTCGGATCGCTTGACCATAGGAAATCACGGTTCATTCTGTCTAACTTGTCACAAACCTTTTCCGGGAGCCAACCCGACTGCATAACATGTATAGGTATCGCGGTTGACACCGACTGGATTAGAGTTGCTTTTCCGACAAGAGATAAAGTTTTGCTCTTCCAGGATGCATAACGAGCTGAAAGTTTATCAAACGTTTCATTAAATTGCTCGTTGTTCACTCGGTCGTGACTAAGGTGTGCCCTCAAATATTTCCCAAGGCTTCCCGTTTGAGCAAAACCCACAATGGAGCATAATCTTCTTTTCAACCATGCCCCTCCTGACTTAGAAAAATATATTTTAGATTTGGAGTTGCTTATTTTCAGCCCCGAGGCTTTCCCGAAACGGTCCAGCACCTCTTTTACCGTACGCGCGGTCTTGACAGTGGCCTTACCCATGAGAATTAAATCGTCGGCAAAAAAGATGTGAGACAACCTCGGTCCACATCTACATGGAGTAAGTGGTTCCCACTTCCCGTCTTCCATTGCCTCTAAAATAAGATACGCAAGTCTCTCCACGCACAAGACAAATAAGTACGGTGATAATGGATCTCCCTGACGCAAACCACACTCATGCTCAAAAGGTTCAAGTGGTTCACCATTCCATAAGATACGAGTAGATGCATTACGAACACAAAACATAATGAGATTGATCACATGGTTCGGGAAGCCAAAAGCATGCAAAGTATCCTCTTAGAAATCCCAACTGATTCTATCATAAGCTTTTTCTAGATCCAGCTTAAGGATCATACACCCAACTTTATTTTTCTTCTTCGTTCTTAAAGAGTGGAGTATCTCTTGCATGACAAAGATATTATCTTGGGTACTTCTCCCCTTGATAAAGCTTGACTGACTAGGCGCAATAAGATCGGGCATATAATCTCTCAACCTCATCGTAAGACACTTTGTTATGAATTTATATAACACATTGTAGAGTGAAATTGGACGGAATTCAGAGATACGAGAAGGAGACATCACCTTCGGTATTAAGCACATATGCGCGGCACACACTGTAGGGTCGAATTTTCCTTCTCTAAAAGCGTCGGCTATGAATCGCATGGTTGACTCACAAGTCCAATCCCAATAGTGTTGGTAGAACATAGCTTGTGTTCCATCGGGGCCCGGTGCTTTATTCGGGTGCGTCGCCCAAACGGTTTTTTTCAACTCCTGTACCGTGATTTCCTTCCCCACTTCCATTAACATCTCGTCATCTAATCTGTATTGAAGTCGGGACACTTGGAGCGTGATGAGCTCATTCGTCGGGGCCGTGAAGATACCCTTGAAGAACTGGACCGCGTGCGCTTTTAGCACCTCTTGATCTTTAGTCCACATATCGTCGATTGAGAGCATTAAAATTCGGTTCCTTTTGCGTCGGGTCAAGGTCGATCTATGAATAAAGGCCGTATTTTGGTCCCCATCCGCTAGCCAATTTATCCTCGACTTCTGATGCTAGAATATTTCTTCCTTCTTCAATATATCACTGTACTCCGTAAGCAACTCACGCTTCAAATTTTCGAAAAAAGCATTCGGACTATGAGCAAGGGAGCGTTGAGCCCCTTCAATCCTCTTCATAAGGCGTCGTTTCTTACTGAATATGTTACCAAAACGGTCTCTGTTCCACAAAATAAGGATCTCGGGCATCCTATTAAGAGCATCAGCAATACTACTCTTCTCCTCCCACATCGGCTTCAAAATCATCTCGCACTCCGGGTTTGTAAGCCACATGGCTTCGAATCTGAATGGTCGTGATGTATGATTTACCACCGAACCATAGCAACTAGTCAAGATAGGGTGGTGGTCCCCATGTGGGCGAGGGAGGTGGAACACTCCGCACTCCGGGAATTTCTCGAGCCACTCGACATTAGCTAGAGCCTTGTCTAACCGTTCTTTGATATTTGCTCTTCTCTCTCTCTTGTTGGTCCATGTATAGATTGGACCATGAAACCCGAGATCATGTACACCCCAACTTCGGATCCATCTTTGAAGAGCTAAGCACCTATTCGTTGACTTCTCACTCCCTCCTTGCTTTTCATAGGTGAAGCCAATCTCATTAAAATCCCCTTGTATCAACCAAGGTACCTCCATTCGATTTCCCATCTCCGCTAACCTGTTGAATATGCGAATTTCATCGTCTGTGTAAGGTTTGGCGTATATCCCGGAAAGCATCCATTTATCCTGTTTCTTCGGACCCACCAATGCATGAATTCCTTGATCTTCAACATTTTTTATGTCAACATCGATGCTCTCTGAATTCCAGAGCATCCAGATGCCCCCGTCCAACTCATTTGTTGGAGCAATACAGAAGTCCGTGAACCCCAAGTGCGGTGCAATCTCGTATGCCCGATCATTAGCCACACAGGTTTCAAGTAAAAATACAATATCCGGCGAGTGAATTCTTACCAAATCTCGATAGTTTGCCCGAAACTCCTCGTCGCCCGCGCCTTGGCAATTCCAAGATACAACTTTCATTGGTCTATTTGACAGATGGATCGGATGAACGGGGTCCTCAATATTCAGCCCCCTCCATAATTGCGTCAGTTGACGCAATGTTTCTCGCAGCAGGAAAATCTGCCTGTTCTCCCCCCAGCCGCTCAACTTCGTAGTTTGCCAATATACCCGGATGTTCTCCTCTCTCTCTATCCTTTACAACTTGATCATGAACTCCCATATTGTCGGAATCACGTTCATTACAGTGATAGTTCGAGGGTCAGTTCGTAATATTTGTAAGGGACCTTCGAACTCGTGAATTTGTGTTTGAATCTCCCAAAATTCCAGATTGATTGCGATTTGTACCATCCCGTTCTCCAAAATCACCTCCAAATTTTCCATTGAGATCCTTAAACTGATCGCGCACTGCCCCTGTTTCGATTTGTGGGATTTCCTCGACGCTAAACTCCCCGTTCTCAACTTCTTTCAAGATTGCGAGGGCTGCGAAAGAATTGGAAGATTCTTTCCTGGATGTCGACGGCTTTCTAGCTGCAGCATTCTTTTTCTTGCCTTTATTGCTCGTGTTTTTGAGTATAGACAGGGTGGGAGGGAGAATCCTTTTCCCGGAGGAGTCCTTATTACTCTCGTCCTCCTTACCCGGATGGAAGTTTCCATTTATATGCATTGGGAAATTTTCCTTCTTCTGGAACACCTTCCCAGTAGCTTTTTTCTTTCCTTTATCCAAAGTTTGAGCCTTGGAGTGTTGATATGAGTATGACCCTCCACCAGATTTGTACATAGCTCTTCTGGGTGGGACGACGATCCAATCGCCAAATTCCTCTTTCCTTGCTTTTTCCACTAACCAATCGGTCGGGTTCGATATCGCCGCTTTAGTAATATCCGACATTTCCATCTCCTCTCCTGTAGTACTATTTTTTCCATTCTTGTCTTTGTTATCACATTTGTTAATCGCATGATCAGCCCTCCCGCATGCTTGGCATAGATTGGGTAGATTCTCATATTTTATTTAGTACGCTTTGCCCTTAATACATATCCCTTGTTTCACAGGTTTGTTCATCGTGATTTGGACACAAAATCTCGCGTATTTCCCCCGCATCGCCGAGAACGTGTTTCCATCAATCTTGATGGGATCTCCAATTCTGCTCGCAATTTTCTCGATGGCGACCTCATGGGACATCTCCAAAGGGAGGTGCAGCACCCGCACCCATGTAATGGCATATTCGATGTTGTCTTCGTCCGCTCGGAAATTTGGCGTCCATTTCTGAATGGATAGGAAGCTTCCCGCGAGTTGCCAAGGTCCTTACGTTAGAATCGTCTCGCGTTGCGTGGGCGAGATGCCTTTTAGACAGTAGGTGTCGTATCCTAAATCGACCAACTCACTGTTTCCGGTGAGTTTCCACATGACATTGAGTTTGTTCACGAGGGCGGGATAGAACCATGGCCTGCCAAGGATCTTAATGATTATTGTGTCTTTCCAATCGCTACACACCATATCCTCGAGTTCCTCATCGAATTCAAGATTTTCGAAGGGGCTAGTTGCGGATGGGGGATTTACCCTAATTTTTCCTTTTAAATCTGCATGTTTCCCCTCTTCAAAACGAACGTCGGATTGTTGAACCTTGCTCGCATAGGTCTGGCTGCTGTTGTTACCCTTCGGAGTCTAAATGACGTTCTCTTTCCGACCAGTGTCCGCTTCCGCCCTAAATTCATACATTTGTCTCGGCCTTTTTTGCGTTCTCTGTTCTTCGTCGTTCTTCAACCCTAACGCTGAATCCAATTGATTTGTGTTGTGCATGAATGTTATTGCTCGATCAGTGGGTTGGGGACATCTAGAGGATAATTCCTCTGATGTCCGAAGTGTAATTCCGCCGTAATTCGCCACTTCCGCCGTATTATTTTGCTCTCCTTATTTAACCTCGTGTTAACGTAATACTTTCGGACTAGACAATGCATTGATAATTAGTCAATAACACATAAATGCCGTCACGACCTTCATGCCTTGAGTGGCGTGAGCTACAAAATAAGGCATAAATAACATTTAGCAGAAAAAGTGAAAAAAAAGAGAGAGAGAGAGAGATAGAAGAAGAAATAACTATACGAAGGTTAGGATCTTAATATGAATTGGGAACATATATTATTGGTGAGCGAGATATCATAATTTAACATACATGTGAACTTAAAGCTTCTATAAAGCACTTACTACTTTTGAAATTGCATACATAGGACAAATGTATCATCTTTTTATAATAAAAATGTTACTGAATAAAATATTAAAAGAAATTATTATTCAATTAATAATAGGAAATTAGGAATACAGGATGGATTTGTAAACATCCCTTTCAGAGTTTCAGTAGGCATTTTGGGAAGGCACGCCTTATGTGTTATCACTTATTCACTTAGCATGCGAGTCGTGTGCATTTTATATAGACACTAATCATAAGAAATTATATTGACCCTGATTCATATATATATGCAACATACATTGTGTTTTTCTAATGAATATACCCTAAAACCTTACTATTATATATCCATGTACATATTCGCGATAGTAGATTTCAGATGAACCCCCGGGACACCCTATGCTTTAAAAAAAATTCGAATAAGACGAAAAAAAAAAAAAGATAAATAATCACCATATCCCCAAAAAATCTTGAGGGCTCTTAACGCTATATTTCATTCTGGACTCATGTGACTTGAAAACGACCTATTATTATTATTGTGAAGATAAGGTAATGTACAAAATCTTAGCTGGACCTGTCTATTTTATACTACATCCAAAACACCAAAACTATTACACATTAAGTACTAGCTATTTTTCGTTAAATCCAAAAATTACAACAAATAAGCATGCACATATCACTAATCAATAGTGTATGAATCCAACAATAGTCACGTTACCGAACACAAGCATTTTTCATTTTCGTTGGTTCTGAATATAAAATTTATGAATGACTGATAATGTTATTGACCACAAATGTAATATATATATATATAAATATATTTACAACAAATTTGAATGACGTAAAATAGATAATTACAAGGAAGATATTCTAAAGAATACTTTTAATAGATTAAAAGGAAGTTATTAAATAAAAGATATATTAAGGAATATCTATAATACGCTCCTGTAAAATTGACATATCATCGACAATGGCAATTTTGAAACGAAGCAACAAAAATCTTGCGCGAGGCAACGGTGTTGTGAGAAGATCCACGAGCTGCTCTGTCGTGTTGATGTACGCAACACTGAAATCCTTTGTTGACGATGTCACGAACAAAGTGAAGGTCAAAAGAGATATGTTTCATGCAAGAGTGGAGCACTCGATGAAGCGAGGGGCGAATAGCACTTAAGTTATCACAAAAAATACAAGGACGAGCGGGTAATACAACACCATGCTCACCAAAACAATGTTGGAGCCATCGAATTTCAGTTGCTACCTTGGCAAGAGCACGGTACTCGAATTCGGTCGAAGAACGAGAAATCACACGTTGACGAAGGGAGGACCACGAGATCGGGTTGTTGCCAAGAAAATCATGTACGCTAAAGTAGAGTCAGCTAAGAGACTTTCCCGACCCAATCAGCATCAGAGTATGCCTTGAGGTGAAGAACGGAGGAGTGGCGTAAGAGCATACCTTGAGAACTCGTGCCTTTTAAGTAGTGTAAAACTCTCTTAAGGGTTATCCAATTTGTTTCAGTCGGGGCAGACATGTGTTGAGCAAGCTGATTAACAGCAAATGCAACATATGAGCGGGTTAAGGCGAGATATTGCAAGACACCAATGACACTGCAAAATTTCGTAGTATCCGTCAATGAAGAGGAGGTGGAGACCGGAGACGCCGAGGCCATATGAGTGACAAGAGGCTTAGCACCATCCATCTTGTGACGAGTAAGAACATCACAAATACATTTATGTTGGGAGAGGAATAGACCCTTACAACAACAAAAAACTTCAACACCAAGAAAGTAGGACAAGGCGCCAAGGTCCTTCACTGCAAATTTTTGGGCATGGTGCAAACTAATAGAGGAAACAAGAGAGGGCAGGTTTCTGTGACAATGATGTCATCAACATAAACAAGAATATAGATCAAGGCACCATCACGAGAGTAAATAAAAAAAGAACGCATTGCACTTGGATAGGATGAAGCCAAAGGTGCAAATAACCTTACTTAACTCAAGGTACCACATATATGGAGCTTGCTCATAATACCATATACCAGGACAGTATGATGGCGTCAAAGCAAACTCCACAGCAAGCCGGTTGCAATAGAGGCAGAGAAGGTTGGAACAGAGACAGAGGCGGTCAGGACAGGTCACCAAGAAGATACACTCCTCTGAATCAGGATATTCTGACCGTATTTGCGGTGGCTCAAAGGAAGAGGTGGTTGAATCAACCGAGGAAGTTGAGAGAAACCGAAGGCACCAAACGATCAAGGAAGTACTGTGAGTACCACCACAAAAAAGGACACGAGGCTAAAGATTGTATAGGTCTCAAGGATGAAATCGAGCGCCTTATTAAGGAAGGCAAGCTGATTGAGTATGTGGGGAACAACAGAGACTCTGATGATCAGGAGGATCAATCCCACTCCCCCACAAGGAACAATATGAAGGCCATAGAAGGCCCCAATGGGCGTGGCAACGTAATTATCAACGCACCCTCTAGAGGAGTGATTAACATGATCAACGGTGGGCCAGCTGGAGCAGACTCCACCAATCTGAGGAAAAAGATTACAAGAGGACTGGAAGAGGACCGCTATATCGGATTCATTTCGCTGATGGATGAGCAACCATAGGAGAACATTACCTTCTCGAACAGGGACCTCATGGATCTGACTCCCGAGGTTTACATACAGGTAAACTTGATTTTCCCTTGAGGTCAGATCATACAGGTAATTGCGAACATACAGGTAAACACCTCGGCACCTCCGAAGCCAACTAAAGGGGTGTGGACTTGTTCCACCACGTGGTGGCCGAGTGCCATCTTCTTCAAAACATGTGCAAATAATCGTGGAGCTTCCGTTGTCTATCAGCACCTTGCGAACACCATAATTGGCAATTTCCTTGTAGACATCTGGTCGAGAATCTCCTTGTAGACATCTTCTATAGAATCATCATCGATCTCCACGTCAGAGTCTTCAAAAGGTTTCCCATCAAGGCCCAATAAGGGATCTAGAGGACTAGGATCCAAATCATCCTTGAACCCATCAAGAAGCGTATCTGACCGATGATGGAATCCTTCGCTTTGTCCCTCTCTTGTACCCCGCGCTTGGCGCAGATCTCCTTGAACACCCTTTTGCTCTCGAGTGAGTGTCTTGCATCTATTAGCCCTCTCAGCAAGGGCCAACTGTTCCCGCACCGAAACAAGTTCTGCCTCTGCCTTTTCCTGCTACTCCCTCTCTATAACAACATAACATTGGCCTCATTAATAGAGGCTATTAACTCCCGATTCTGGGCGAGGAGCTCATTCACCTTCACTTCAGTGGCGCTAAGAATGCTCATGGCATCATCTCGCTCTTTCGCCAATTTGGTAGTGACAGTCGGGTCATAATCGACCAAGTTTTCGAGAAGGACAATAGCCTTGGAGACAGACTCCACCTGACAACATTATTTTGACTCGCCATCTTCAAAAAGCTAGCAAGAAATCTCCGACCTAGAAAGCAATCATATCTCAATACACTAAGAACACCAAAAAAGTACTCGTAACAAATGGATCCGCATAATCGCTCCAAAGTGATAGATCACAAACTTACAGATTGAAACAGGGCCCCCTGACCAATTGTAGAACCTCCTCGGTTGTCCTCCTCTTCTTATGAGCGGAGGCGCCAGTGTTAGAGGTCCCCAGAGCTTGACTCCCACCAGGGACTACGCCAGTCCCACTATGTGAGGGTAGATTACCACCCGGGACCGCACCTCCCGCGGCCTCCCCACCCTGTGAGGAACGGTTTAGTTTTTCTTTGAGTCGATGACCTTCGCACCCACGCCTCTTAATAATGACGGAAGCGCAATATCACCCTCAGCTAGCATCCTAGGGACGGCTTTGCGTTGGGTGATCACATTGAACCTCCGGTGTTCCATAAGAGTAGCTACATATATACAGTAGCAATAACTATTAACACAAGAACATGTGATAAATTACTTGAATAACGATAAGGGAGGACTTTACCGAGGTCATGAGGGCCCTATAGGGCATCAGAGAGATAGCGCTCGCACCAATAACGTCCTCATCACAAAGCATGGTAAGATCACAGAGATGATCCAAAAGCTTCAATAAAAATTCAGGCGTAAATTGAGGGCATCCAAGGCCAGTAGGCCTCACATACTTATCCGACGTAGACCACTCTTGCGGAAGCCCATCGAATTCCCCAACCATTCTCTCCTTTATATAGAAATATTCATTCCTATTTCGGAAGCCATAACTAGATTAGCCGCAAAACATGAATTTACATCTGTTTTGCGAACGAACAAAATAAAAGCCTTTATCACCACCCTTCTTATTGAGGATGACCGTAAAGAGATTCCAAAAATTATTTATGCCATGCGGCACCATGAGTGCCTTCATAACGCATATGAAGCCCACGATACATCCAATGGAACTCGGTGACAGTTGTTCGAGGCAAACACCTATACTTGCCAAAATAGCACTAACAACATGATCAATAGGGAATCGCAGTCCATTGGAAAGATGCTTTGTATGCACCGTGATACAACCCTTGTGCGGTGTATGCATCCTCTCATGTTTTTCAGGAAATATGATCTCATATCCCGCATCAATGTGATATGTCGTTGCATAGAAAGTAGGATGATGAGGGACGCGGGACACCATGTCATGATAATTTCAACCGTTTTGAACTTTTTTACTTCAGGAACTATGGGTAAACCCCACTCATCAACCACCACGTTTAGAGTCTCCGAAGGCACATTGGCACCCTCATCCACGCCATCACCAACGTCATCCCGAAACAGCTCATCCGTCCCGAGATAATCATTATCAAAGAAGGCAGTTACGGAGCCTTCAGCCTCCGTATTCTGAGAATCCAAACCCATAAAATCAAAATCATTCTCATTCGCCATGAGAACGCCGAGAATTGAAAAAAGATAGGAAGTCCTGGAAAGGCTAAAACACACATACTCGAGAATAGCAACCTGAAAAAATCAGAGTAACAAAGGAATATATTAATACCGAAATTATGTCGAGAGCCATGTCGAAACATATATGGAAAGACACGTCGAAAATCCCCGACATACCTCAGCGTAAAGATGATGAACTTCGCTAAAAGACATAATGATCTCCTTTCCCATCCGAGGCTGCTATTTATAGACGTCGGGCATCAGACACGTATTTATGACAAAAGCATATCGAATTTTAAACTCGACATCCATGTCGGGGGAAACTCGATATAATGCGAAATTTTCTAAACGACGTGAATTCAAATGCGAACCTCTGAAAATGCGCAATTTGCATTGGGGTCCACCGATAATTCTTCTAAACACAATGAAATTCCCGCATTAGAGCTCCGTCATTTGAACTGGCGGGACGATGGGTACATGTAATCCAAAAACTCATAATTAATTTGCAAATTATTGTCCTTAGATAATAATTCCCAAATTGGGGGAATACATGATATGTGTATTTTTTGTATTGGGCCTGCAATGGGCTAGGCCCAGGTTTTACTTATGTCGGGGATCATTCTCGACATATATATCAGATATTATTCTCGATATGGTAAATCTCACGTGTTCATCACGTGAGTAGTCCCTGTATCCCGAGGCCTATAAATATCCGCTTCCCGGTAATCAAGGTAAGATATAATTATCCACATTTACTGTACACCGATATCGAGCCCTCCCAGACATATAGTTCGATATCAGACTCGATATATGTATCCAATATATATCACCTGCACTATCTTCGATATATCTAGAAGATCATTCTCGACATAGAAGATTCGATGTCATCCCCGACATAATCCTCAACGTAATCTCCGATATAACCCCGGCATCTGGCCTTGCATCTGACGTTAGTTCGAGGTGTTCCGGACCAAGCCTATCCGACGTTAGTTCGAGGTGTTATATATATACATATGAGATATTGTCGAACTATGTTTCTTTGAGAATCTCTGATTTTATCTGCTTCACGTGCTATAGCTTGTGTATAAATGGGAGCATAATATATTAATTTAGTCCAAAGTTGTTAGTTGCTAAATCTTTTTCAATGCCAAGTCATCTCGAGATTATTTTATTGAACACTTGTTCCGAGTAGGGAAGTACCAACTTGTTTCTTGTATTTACATATGGTTGAAACTTGAAATTATCGATCTATAGGTTGTCTAACATTTATTCAATGCTACAACCAACTATGCTAATGATCTTCCATAATTAATCAGTGATCAAAAGCCTTTATAACTTACGAGCATAAATACAAGAACATCTTTTATTGGTTTTAAGTTTTAACCAATTAATAGTGTTAACTCAAGGGTGTAATTTCTATAGTTTTTAATATTAGGAACGCCTTGCCCAAATAGCTAATAAAAGAATCTTATCAAAATAAGAGGAGATTATATTATAAGACTTTTTCTGAATTTACAGAATAAAATTTTTCCTTTTCTCTCTTTTTTCCCCTCTTTTCGATCTGCCTTCCTTCTTCACTTTGCATCTGTATTTATAGCGCTCTTGAAATTGCATGCGCCTCCATTAGGTGGCAGATACTCCAATGCTCACTTACTGACTTAGTTCATAACCTGGTGAATATTCATTTTTTTGGTGCTGAAGTGTCACTGGCGAAGATGACACCTGGTTATTTTCGTGGCTGATTCAAGCTATGCATGGTGACACTTAGTTGTTGCACAACCACGGTATCTGGTAGGACGACACCTGGTTTTATCCTGGAAATGTTTGGAAGTTTTCCCGTGATCTTTTAATTGGCCTAAAAATGTTATTCACAATAATGCCATCGGAGAAGTTTTCTGGTGTCGTGTCCTCGGAATGCTTTCCCAACGATGCCATCGGGACGTATCCCTGATGTTATCATCGAGTAACTTTATTAGGTCTTCGGGGGGGGTTTTTCCTCCGAGACTTATAAAACATATTCTTTGATATGCTGTTACAAGAGGCATCGTTTGGGAGGAGCATGTTTAAGGTATCGTGTTTAGAAGATTGTTCACTAACTAAAGCATCGACGATTATTAGGCATCGTAGAGTCATCCAAGACTGGTAGTTCCTTTAGCATCGGATGCTCTGGGAGTGTAGTAATCCGTACGTCATCGAAGACAAAGCTTGCGGAGAGGCAATATTATCTTTTAACGATGAACGTTATACTTTTCCCCGATGGGGAAGGTTTTTCTTGTCTTTCGAAGGCCACCGTTTAGTTTGTTCCCCGATGGCTCTTAGTTCCGAGGGTTGTTCTTTTCTTCCCAGGTTTACACCAGTCCCCCCAGTTCCTGGTGTATTATATAGGTAATCATCAGGAACTTATAGTGAAGTGGTTATTGGAGGCGTAGCCATCGGAGCATCGTGGGGAACATACTAATTTCGCATTAATGGGAGAATTTCAAGGGTTTTGTAACGACCGTTATTTATGGGAAATCGTGCTCTTTAAAGCAGGCGTGTATTAACTTCTCCCCTTTTTTCAGCTTAAACTCTTTAAAACTACTTTCCCCTTCTCATTTTTTCTTTCACCGCTTCAATTCTCTTCTCTCTCAAGTTTTCCTTTTTCAGCAGCAAAGCCCTAAGTTTTTTTTTCTCTCTCCTCTATATCATGGCCGGCGAAGCTTCCTTTACTCCTCCTTCTCTAACCACCACTTCGGAGGATGTTACTGGTGCTCCTCTCACAACTCTCACGGATTCTGTCGCCCCTTCCACCGCTCCTTTCACGTCGGACGTGGATGCTACCGCTGTTACTGTAGCTATGTTACCGGAGGTCAACCCCTCTGGCCTGGAAACTTACCGCCGCAAAAGGAAAGGCAAAGCTTCTAAAGTTAAGGGAGATGAACCTGTCCGTGTTTCGAAAAAGTCAAAGAAATCCTCCGTTACTGCTGTCGCTTCGTCTGCTCCTGTGAAAACGAAGAGTAATCGCCGCTACAAAGAAGTGGAGCAGGTAGCTAGCACTGTTACCGAGGAGGAGGTTAATCAACTCTTCCATGACTTTGGGGTGTCGTCTATGAACATCCGTCGGGAGTTTCCTTCTCAGGACGATAGGGGTCATACTCCCCCCAAGGGCTACGTTACCCTCTATCTGGTTCAGGTACGAGCAGGCCTTCGGTCTTTCTATCCCCCTTTCTACTGTGAGGTATTCAAAGCCTGTGACATATGTCCCAGCCAGCTGACCCCCAATAGTTTTACCATCCTAGCCTCTTTTGTCTTTTGGTGTTTATCGAAGGGAGTGGAGTGCACACTTAGGAGATTTTTTTCTATCTTTACGATCAATGTCTCTTCTTCTGGCCATCCCTCTTACTTTTTCTCGCATCGGGATCCCGAGAAGAAAATAGTTATTGGAACCACCCTATCTTACAGCAGTTGGAAAGATAAGTTCCTTTTTATTAAACCTATCGAGGGTAAGTGGGACTTCCCCTATTCTTGGCGTCGTCCCGAAGCCCCTTCTTATAAAGTAGACTCCTCTCTCTCCTTTAATTTAGCGCTCGATGCTTCGGCTTTACTAAGGTCAGCCCACTATCTGCCTTTGTACGATACCGCGGGGCTGACAGTTCCTGCTCCATTGGATGTTTCACTCATAGGGAAGGACCTTCTATGCCTTTCCGCTGAAGAGCGTCCTACGTTTGGTGAGTAACACCGATGTCTATATCCTTCTCACTGATACACTATATTCTTCTTATTTGATTTTTTTTTTTTTTTTTTTTTTGCACAGTTTCTTACTTGGAGGAACACGAGAAAGATATGAGTGACGTTCCACGTCCTTCGACTTCTCGTGTGAAGAACAAGGGATCTAAGAAGACCGTGGTGCCTTCCGATAGTGATTCTCAGTCTTCTGATGCAGGTTCTGATTCTGAGGGCTCCTACGGGGCTAAATCCCACAAATCTGCAGAGCTAGGTTCCGAGGATGAGAATTCTCAACGGGATGTTCCAGATACCCAGGTGGCTCACGAGGTACACCCGTCTCCAACGGATCCCCACGCTTTGCCTGGTGCTGATGGTGAGAACCTCTCGAAGGATGTTCCTACCCCAACCTTTGCTCAGGAGGTGCCTGAGAGCTCTCACGATTCCGAAACTTTAAACTCTCTGCTTCCCCCTTCTACTCACCTGGATCAGACTGTGGAGGTACCCCTTCTTCCTCCACACTCACCTCTTTGCGCAAATGACACCCAGGAGAAGCCCGATCCTCCTGCGGATTCTCCTCCTTTAGGTAAGCGTTGCAATACTTTGCCAAGTGTTTGTTATTCCGAGTAATGTGTTTTAACTCTTTTACTATTCTATAGTTAACCAAGAGAAGGTTATTGTGATCGAGAGTGGAGATGAAGATATCCGATCAGGTTAATTCTTCTTACTATAACCTTCGTGTCAACTTTATTCTCCACGCTTTATTTTATATGTTTGTTACACTTCTGTCGAAGCAGGTAATTCCCCTTTGGATGCTCAGAAGCATCCATCCTTGGCCCATCGCGATCTGTCGGTTGACGATCTTTTTCCCTCTGAAGATCAAGCTTTCCAAAATGAGGTTCACAATCTCCCTTCTTCCTCTCATTCTCACCCTGTCAACTTAGAGCTCTTGGATGAGTTGCTTCCTTCATTGGTGAAGAAGCATGTATGGAGCACCCATTCGGCAGCTCCTGTTGGTACTTCTACGGGGTCTCATTTCGAAGGAATGCCATTTTCCAGCCGATTTACTCCGACGGGCTCACCTTTTTTCATTCACACCACTGGGGCCAACGCCGAGTCTAGCGTGAGGCCAAATAGTTCTGACCTGAGCTCAGCCCTTGAGGTGATCACCCATTATTTGAATACCACATCAGCGGCTACTCCTCACGATGAGCATACCGCCCGGTTTTTCTCCGAATTGATGGTTGCTACGGTAAGACTCCCTTTCTTATCCTTTCTTAACATGATTACTAGTTTTTATAATCATAAACTTTCTTCTCGCATCCTTCTAGGTTCCCAAAATCATCCCCGCCATATGGCGCGAAGTAGATGCTGCTCAAGCTATCGGGCAAACATCTATGGAAAAGCTATCTCTGCAAAATGCTGCTTTAAAGAAAGCTGAGGACGAACTGAAGAACCTTCGGGAGGCATTTGCTCAGAGCCTGGCGAGGGAAGAAATATTGAGAACTAAGCTCGATGCGACCACCACCCTTTTATCCCAGCGCACCTCCGAGTGTGATAAGCTGAAGGAGGACATTAACGTGCTATCGAGAGAAAAGAGTTCTTGGGGGGAGTTAGAACACATTTTAAAAACAGAAATTTCTACCCTTCGGACTCAGTATAGTCAACTCAAGGAGGAGCTGAAGAAGCCTTTGCCTCCATCTTCAGGTTTCATTACTCAAGAGGTATTGGAAGATAAACTATATGGGGCCGTCCTTCTTGCTAAGGACGAAGTTCAAAGGCACTGTGAGGAGAAGTATCAACAAAGGCATAAGAGTCATCTCCTAGGCAACTTCATACTTGGGTACCTGGGATGCCTCAACCAATGCCGCGAAGATCAACTGTTTTCTCATCCTGATAACTGGAGGCGTCTGAGACCTCAGTCTTTGGTGATGCGACCCCCTTCTTCCCAAGAAGCTCACGATGCCTACCAGAGGGTGCTGGGTCGGGGTCCCTCTCCTGCTTCTTCTTTTGGCTTGCCATCTCAACCCTCGGAGCGACACCCTTAGATTAGTTTTTTAACCTTGAGAATTTTATCAAGCTTGTAATAGCATTTTGGACAAGTTATCAGCCTTATTGTATGAATATTATTGCCTTATGAATTTCTGAACGGGTTTTATTGTCTTCTCTTCTTATTTTTTATTCCGCCGTTTTGTCTTTTCTTGTCCCTTTCTGCACTGTTTTTTATGCGTGATGTCTGCCAATACTGCCAACATTCTTTTCACGTGTCTTTACTCTTCATTTGCCCATACCTTGAGAATTCCAGATGTCAACTTTATTTTGACACGTACCCTTTTCCTGTCTTCAAGTACTTCTATAAAATGCTCCATCCTTTCACCTATCAACCACATTCTCAGGATCTTGCTCTTGTCCTTTTATTGCTTTTGGCTTTCTCGGGTGTTTCTTATTGTAGTAGATATAACTTCTGTTAATTTCCCTGTTTTTCTTTTTCTAAATGCCTTCCTTCATACGCAGATCGTCGTCATCTCCCGAGGAACCTCCTCCCCTTCATGTTCCGGGTGAACCCTCTCATGGACATGCAAGGGGTAGAATTGAGGGGGATGATTTGTCTTTGAATTTTAGAGGTTCTCCTGTTGTGCCTGGATTATCAGCCTCTCGCCCTAGTTCGAGCATGGCAGATTCTCTACGCCTGACATTTCTGCGAAGAGAACCCTATCTCCCTTCTGACAATTTTTCTATTTTCAACACTTCAGCCCTGAATGTCAATGCTATGATTGGAGGAAATAGA
Organism: Linaria vulgaris; assembly: GCA_948329865.1. Taxonomy (NCBI): domain Eukaryota; kingdom Viridiplantae; phylum Streptophyta; class Magnoliopsida; order Lamiales; family Plantaginaceae; genus Linaria; species Linaria vulgaris. The sequence goes on along the minus strand of OX415249.1, from coordinate 2,422,359 downwards.
GTTGGTTCCTGCCAAAGCGTAGAATCACCCGAGTCTATTTTTAATACGTTACGCGAGAATGGTTTGAATCCTGATGACTACAGTATCATCGTTCCTCGTCCTTTCCATAGGGCCTTCGAGCCCCCTTTTGGTTATCTGACTTTGTATTCGGAACAAATTCGTTGTGGTCTGCGGATGCTCTTTCACCCCTTTATACACTCTTTATTTCAATACTGGCAGATTTGTCCTAGCCAACTGACTCCTAACTCCTTTCGCTATTTGGTGGGCTTCGTCCTTTGCTGTAATCTATTGAATGTACCCCTGACCCCGTACCGGGTGTGTGCAGCCTTCATTCTGCGTCCGTGTCCCAATGGTCTCCCATATTTTAGCCTAGTTTACCGAGATCAGCAGAGAAACTTTCACGTCCCTCGTCGTTTGGCATTTGTAGTAGATTGGAAGAAAAGGTATTTCTTTATTAAACCAAAGGATTCTTCTGGATATCCATGGGGTATTCCCTTACGATGGGGTTTAGGATACGTGATCCCTCGCCCTGAGACCGCTGTACGGGAAATGGAGTATTTAACCTCCACTGGCCTGTTTTTAGGTAGTTATGATATATGCTCTATTCTGACGAACTCTTCGGCCTTAATCATGGCGGGTCTGCAACATGGTGTTGAACAGCTGAATCTTCCTCCGATGCCTTTGCACTACAACCCGGCTTTTAGTAAGTTAATTTACTTATTTACCTTAATGACACTGTCTTTTTCGCTATGGTGATTAACCTTTGACTATTTCTTTTTAGGAAGTGAGATGGAGCGATTTGCCATCAGGCGTTATCCTGAGGAAGTGTTGGTTCCTCTGCCTTCTTTTCCCTTATATTCGACCACGCCTGGCTCCTCGTCTGAGCACAATCCACCCGACCCCTGTCTTGGTTCCGATGACATATGGATGTTTTCGCAATCCGATTTTGCATGGGGATCTACCCTTCCTTCTATTGATTCGCTTTTTGAAGATCCATCTCCTCCAGACTTAAACATGGATCCCGACTATACACCTCCACTTACGCTGACCTTATCTGCCCAATCCCCCCTTGATCCTTCAGTCAATGTTATAGATGGTGACAACGTAACCGCGCTACCCACTGGCTCTAATGATGTGATACCTTCTCCTCCACGAATGGTTCCCCCCCATGGGGAAGGAACTAGTGGTATAGCCACGGGGAATCTTCACGATACCTTTCCCGTACTTTCTTCAGATGTTTCATACCATCGGCGATTCTTAAGTAGCTTGTTGAGTCAGGCTAATTGTGAGGCTCTCAGCTCTGTTTCTATGAATCTTCTCCAGGATCGGTTATGCCGTAACTTATGTGAGGTACGTCGTATTCCTGTTTATCTTTGGTGACGCCTATATTATATTCTCTTAATCTTCCCTCTGTTTCATGCAGGTATTTTTGATCACGGACGCCCTTGGTGCACATTCTTCCACTGATGTTGGTTTTTTGTATAGACACCTCCATGATCTGGAGAAGAATATAGACGATGCTCGTAATCAGATTGACAACCTGCACGCTCACTACGATTCCGACCAAGCGACCTTAGAAGCTCTTTTAAAGGATGCCCAAGATACCATCTTGGATATGAGACAATTGGTAACCTTGGGACGGGATCATGTCAGAGAATTGGAGACTCGTATAGACAATTTGCTGAGTCAGAGCCGTACCTCCGATGCTTTGATATCCTCTCTATTGGCTGAAAGGGACTTATTGGCTACAAAGTTATCGGATCTAGAGGGATCTAGGGCAGTTGGCGCATTGATTACCCGTGCCGAGGCTATCATGGCAGTTCCCAGTTTGGAGCAAATGAGGGCCACCCTACGTGTGGAGATGCGGGAGATGGTGATGATGGGCTTTCAGATTTGTCGAGAGGCAGTGAGAACACTCCCGAATTTTCCTCCCCACCTGGATCTTCCCGACCTTGAATTCATTACTTCTTCCCAAACTACAACTCCTTCGGTTTCTTCCCAAAGATCTACCGTCCCGGTAGTAACTATTACGGATCCTGCTGACCTTTCCGAAGAACAACGCCGTTGCCTAATTCGAGAGGGAAAACGTCCTATGCAAAACTAATATATTTTTTATATGTTAAGTTTGTAATTTTCTATGTAAATTGAACTACGAGCGGCTTGATTCCTTTGTATCGGGATACGTAGGCATCTCGGAGCTTTATCCGAGTTCAGTCGTATTAGTATGTGTGTATGCAAGTTAGTCGGGTTAGATGGCTGTATCTGAATGAACTGAATTTTGAGGTTACGCACAAATTTTATATAAATAAAAGGCCATCTTTATTTCACCACGACTTTATTTACATGTACACTGATGTGATGCACTTATCTTCGATGTTACTACATTAAGCATAATATTTTCTAAGATTTAATGCGTTCCAAGTCCGAGTAAGCATCGTACCTCCAGGGGTACTTAACTGGTACGTAGCAGGTCCAATGATTTTGCTCACCTTGTACGGTCCTTCCCACTTAGGTTGTAGCTTAGCGACATTCTTGGATGCCCCCACTCGTTTGAGAACCAGATCTCCGACCTGGAATGTTCTAACCTTAACATTCTTGTTGTAGTACTTGGCCATTCGAGCTTTATATCCTTCCATGCGTATCGAAGCTCGATGCCTTTTTTCTTCCAATAAGTCCAAGGCTAGGGCTAAATTAGAACTGTTACTGACTTCTTCATACTCTCGGATTCTCCAACTTTCAGTCACGATCTCGGGTGGAATTACAGCCTCACAGCCATAGGCCATGCTATATGGTGTCTCTCCCGTGGCAGAGCTAGGAGTTGTTCGATATGCCCATAAAACACCCGGAATTTCTTCTATCCATCGCTCTTTATGATGATCCAGTCTAGACTTAATGCTCTTCAACAAGGTTCGATTGGTTCTCTCAACTTGGCCGTTGCTTTGGGGATATCCGACGGAAGCAAAGCGGTGCTTAATCTCCCAATGCTTACACCAATCTTCCACCTTTTGATCTTCAAATTGTAACCCATTATCGCTAACGAGGTATCGGGGAATTCCAAATCGGCACAGTATATTTCGCCATAGGAAATTTATGACTGCGCTTGCTGTGATCCTGGCCATCGGTTCTGCTTCTACCCACTTTGTAAAGTAATCTACTGCTACCAACAAATATTTCTTTTGCCTCGGATTAGGCATCAAGGGTCCTACAAGGTCTATTCCCCACTTGGCGAAAGGGCACGCTAGTAAATTTGGCTCCCATGGTGCTGCTGGTTGATGAATCTGTGAAGCATGGGCTTGACACGCGGGACATCTGCGCGCGTAGTCTTGGCAATCTTGAACCATCGTAGGCCAATAATATCCTTGCCTTATAATACGATTGGCCATACTTGCTCCTTGCGAGTGGTTTCCACATGTTCCTTCGTGCATTTCTTTTATTACTCCCAACGCTTCTTGATCATCCAGACACCGAGTGTGAGGATTAGAGTAGCAGCGTCGGAACAACACCCCTTTGTGCAAGAAGTATCTTGCCGCTTTCCTTTCTAACCTCTTTCGTTCAATGTCGTCATCGTAGTATTGCGTAGGGTCTTCTAAATAAGCAACTATCTCCGTCATCCATCCTGATGTCACTGGGGCAACAACGACATTGATATCCTTCTGAGGCTCCTGCTGTTCCGATCTCAAAGCTTGCAGCAACGTAATTTGTCGTGTTCCAACCACAAATTGAGTTGCTATTTTTGACAATGCATCCGCCTCTTGGTTCTCCAATCTTGGAATCTGCTTTAATTGAAATTCTTCAAACATCCTTTGCCTATTTCGAACCGCCTGAGCATATGCTTTCAATCGCTCTTCTTTTATTTCAAACTTTCCTGTGGCCTGCTGTACTATCAATTGTGAGTCGCTGTAAACCACCATTCGACTGATGTTTCCTTCCATGGCTAACCTCTTCCCGATCAGGAGGGCTTCGTATTCGGCTTCATTGTTGGATAAAGGGTAATTTAACCTGACAGCAAAGCATAGGTTTTCTTCCTCCTCGTGGTTCTTCAAAACTACTCCCGCTCCACCATGTGTTCCGACGGAAGATCCGTCTACATACACGTGCCACAATGCAGGGAGCTTCTCGTTTTGCATTTCTTTCATTTCAACCATGAAATCAGATAAAACCTGTGCTTTGATGGCTGGTCGTGGAGCGTATGACAGACTATACTCACTTAACTCTATTGCCCATTTTACCATTCGACCCGACGTTTCTGGGCGATTGAGTATGGCTCGCAACGGATATTTAGTAAGTATCGTCACATGATAAGTCAAGAAGTAGGACCTCAGTTTTCTAGCTGCAGTTACAAGGGCTAGTATCAGCTTCTCTGTCTGCACGTAATTTTTCTCAGCACTTTGCAAGGTTTTACTTACATAGTACACTGGATGCTGGCTGCCATTCTTATCTTTCACCAGAACCGCACTTACAGCTTCCTCCCCTGCTGACAAATACACAGATAATTTGTCTCCTGGTTCTGGTTTGACCAGCAATGGAGGACTTACCAAATAATCCTTCAGATTATTGAATGCTTCTTCGCATTCTGAGGTCCATTGGAACTCTTTTACCTTCCTCAACACTTTAAAGAATGGCAAACCCTTTTCTGCTGATCGTGATATAAATCTGCTGAGTGATGCCATTTTTCCTGTTAATCTTTGTACCTCTTTGATTGTTCGGGGAGATTTCATTTCTATGATAGCTTTAGCTTTTTCCGGATTGACTTCTATTCCTTTCTCCGTGACCATATACCCTAGAAACTTTCCTCCCCTAATTCCAAAAGAACATTTTTTGGGATTTATCTTCATGCCAAATTTATCCATGATGGCTAGAGCTTGTCGTAAATCCCTTGGATGATCTTCTGCCCTTTTGCTTTTTACAATCATATCGTCAACATATACTTCCATCGTGTCTCCGATGACATCAGCAAACATTAGATTCACTAACCTCTGGTAGGTGGCACCCGCGTTCTTGAGTCCAAATGGCATGACCATGTAGCAAAATGTACCAACGTCGGTAATGAAGCTAGTTTTCTCCTGATCCTCTTCAGCCATCGGAATCTGATTGTATCCCTGATCACCGTCCATTGTGGACAATAATGCGCATCCTGCCGTTGAATCTACCAATTGGTCAATGCTGGGCAAAGGATAACAATCCTTCGGGCAGGCGTCGTTCAAATTGGTGAAATCTACACACATTCGCCATCGTCCTCCTGATTTAGGTACCAATACTACATTGGATAGCCATTCAGGGTATATAACCTCCCTTATTTGTTGCAATCCGAGGAGTCGTAATATCTCTGCTTTGATGATTCCATTCTTCTCTGAACCCATATTTCTTTTCTTCTGTCGGATAGGTTTACATGTGAGATTAACATTGAGATGATGCTGACACACCCTCGGGCTGATTCTTCCAGGTGGGCCTCCTTCCCAAGCAAATAGATGCTTGTACTCTTTCAGAATGGAAACAATTTCTCCTTCTGTCCCTAAATCCATTCCTGTTCCTACCTTCACCTTTTTCTCATCACCCTCTAACTCTATTAGTTTCAATTCTTCCACGGGATGGACTCGTATCTCCTCCATCTTCTGCTTCTTCCCAGTGTGGTTAAATTCTTCTTCCACATTTGTTGGTAAAGCATTCATACGACATTCCCTAGCCTTGATCTGGTTGCCTCGGACTTCTCCTATGCCCGACATCGTGGGGAACTTCACCTTGAGGTGAAGAGTAGAGGGTATGGCTTCAAAAGCGTGAATCGATGGCCTTCCACAGATAGCATTATAAGTTCGCGCAGACGCTTCAACAACCCAAAACTTCACATGCTCGGTACGTCTCAATGCCCCATCGCCCCAAGACATGGGGAGTATGACAGTTCCCAATGTTCGACTAGTTTCTCCAGAAAAGCCTATCAAGGGTATCTCTGTGGGATCAAGATGCACTCTTTTTAACCCCATGGCTCCGAAGGTTGGGGTGAACAACACATCTACTGAGCTTCCCGTATCTATGAGGACCCGTTGTATATCAATGCCCATTATGGTTGCCTTAATTACCAATGGATCTTCATGAGGATATACAATTCCTTGCAGATCTTCGGGCCCGAAGGATATGGTGGGTAGCCTCATTCCCTGCACTGTACATATCGACAATCCTTGTCCCACTTTCCTAGCCTCTTTGAGATATTTCTTTTTTCTACCAGCTGGAGATGAGGATATATCTCCTCCCTCAATCATGTTGATGGTTCTTCCTGATGGAGGATTATCTCGGTATGTTCCCGGGGGTGGCGGTAGCTGCTGATTGAATTCTTCTTGTTCATCATTCCTCGAGGGGGGTTCCACGACTGCCTCTCCTTCTTCATTCCGGGCTTTCTTTCGTTCTTTCGACTGATCTTCTTTGTTGCTGTTCAAGTAGTTTCTCAGATAACCCAAGTCCAGCAGCCTATGAATTTCATTTCTCAAATTTTTACAACCATCGGTTGTGTGGCCATAAGACTTGTGGTATTTGCAAAACTTTCCCGAGTCTTTCTTCTTGTATGGTTGTCTGACTGGCATAGGCCAAGAGAAATCCTTGTTTCCCCTCATTACATTTAATACTTCCGACTGGGTGATGGTTAGAGTTGGCAATGGTATAGGCTGAAGATGTCTCTTCACCACTCCTGGATTATCTCTTCGAGGGGGATGATTCTTTGATTCCTCCTTTTCTTTCAGCCCTGTATGGGCATCGGCGGTTTCTGCCTTTAGTTTAGACTTTTCTGCTTCCTCCATTAGGATATACGTTTCTGCCTTCTGCATTAACTCATTCATGTCTTTTACTCGATTTCCTACTAGGTATCGGAAGAAATTCCCCGATCGCAATCCCTGAGCAAGGATGTCTGCTAGCATGGTCGGATCTATATTGGGGACGTCCAATACTTCGTCAGAAAAACGTTTCATGAAATCTCTTAAAGATTCGTCCTTTTGCTGTTTTATGGTAAACAGATGACATGCTGATTTGGGATAGCGTCGGTTACAGGCAAACTGCCTTACAAACAAACTAGCCAACTGGGAGAAGTTAGAAATTGTGCCTGGGGGTATCTGGGTGAACCAGGATTGTGCCCTTCCCGTCAGGGTGGCTCGAAAGATTCGACACAACGCAAAATCTGGGGCAGATTGTAGATCCATCGTTGCAATGTATTGATTAATGTGATCTTGTGGATCTTTTCCATCTTTCTCTCCAGAATACATGGGTAAGTTGATTGCTCTTATATATGCTGGGATTGTAGCTTGTGCTATATCTGGTACAAACGGTGATCCATGATATACGGGCTCGTCTTCTGGTGTGATGGCTCTTTTCATGCTGAGCATTTCACGTCGGAGATGATTCAGCATCTCCCAAAGAGCGGGTTCATTGCTTGAATGAGGGAACATGTTGGGACGGTAAAGAGGTACTCTGTCTTCGAAAATATTGCCAGGGGGAGGTATCACACCTGGGTATCGTTCTTGTCGACACCCTTGCTGTGGTGGTGGTACCCGCTGCGGAGTTGGTGTCATCCTTGAGCCTTGCTCTTCCACTCGATATCTTTCCCCATATGGCTGTATATGTTGTGGCTCCGGGGGTCTCTCGTTAGCTTGAGCCCTTCTTAAAGCAGCTTCCACCAAATCTTCAAACACTGTTCTGGGTATATTGATGTAATCGCCATTGGGTGGTGGAGTGTTTCTTGGGGAACTCTCAGCAGATTCTTGGTATATGCTTTCATCATGGTTGTCTGTCCGATCCTCAGAACGTGCTGGTCCTTCCATCTGTCGAGTTGGTTGTAAATATGGCAAGTATTGAGATCCTTTTACTAGCGTGACTCAAAGGCAATAATCTATGGCGTTCCCCCAGACGGCGCCATTTGTTAACTCAAGGGTGTAATTTCTATAGTTTTTAATATTAGGAACGCCTTGCCCAAATAGCTAATAAAAGAATCTTATCAAAATAAGAGGAGATTATATTATAAGACTTTTTCTGAATTTACAGAATAAAATTTTTCCTTTTCTCTCTTTTTTCCCCTCTTTTCGATCTGCCTTCCTTCTTCACTTTGCATCTGTATTTATAGCGCTCTTGAAACTGCATGCGCCTCCATTAGGTGGCAGATACTCCAATGCTCACTTACTGACTTAGTTCATAACCTGGTGAATATTCATTTTTTTGGTGCTGAAGTGTCACTGGCGAAGATGACACCTGGTTATTTTCGTGGCTGATTCAAGCTATGCATGGTGACACTTAGTTGTTGCACAACCACGGTATCTGGTAGGACGACACCTGGTTTTATCCTGGAAATGTTTGGAAGTTTTCCCGTGATCTTTTAATTGGCCTAAAAATGTTATTCACAATAATGCCATCGGAGAAGTTTTCTGGTGTCGTGTCCTCGGAATGCTTTCCCAACGATGCCATCGGGACGTATCCCTGATGTTATCATCGAGTAACTTTATTAGGTCTTCGGGGGGGTTTTTCCTCCGAGACTTATAAAACATATTCTTTGATATGCTGTTACAAGAGGCATCGTTTGGGAGGAGCATGTTTAAGGTATCGTGTTTAGAAGATTGTTCACTAACTAAAGCATCGGCGATTATTAGGCATCGTAGAGTCATCCAAGACTGGTAGTGCCTTTAGCATCGGATGCTCTGGGAGTGTAGTAATCCGTACGTCATCGAAGACAAAGCTTGCGGAGAGGCAATATTATCTTTTAACGATGAACGTTATACTTTTCCCCGATGGGGAAGGTTTTTCTTGTCTTTCGAAGGCCACCGTTTAGTTTGTTCCCCGATGGCTCTTAGTTCCGAGGGTTGTTCTTTTCTTCCCAGGTTTACAAATAGCGCCAATTTTTTATTTTTATTCAGAATTTATTTCTCCAAAATTTACAATCTATATTTATATAGGCTTAAGCATCGTAAGGTAATAATCGAAATCCAACCAACAAGTTTACATGTCTATTTTAATAAAGCGAGATGATGATGATTCTGGTTGGTGTAAGCTAACATGACAAAAGTCTTCATAATAATCATAACGAATCCCCGCCCTAACCACGCCTTGCAAGTACTAGCGTTTGATAATTATTTCCAAAAAATAATTTGCGAGCTGGACAAATTACTTTAAAAAAGTTAAATTCAAACATATATTTAATTAAGTATATTTCGCACAAATTTTATCGTATTTGAATGCACCTCTCACGTAACCTCCTTAGATTTTTCTGTATGTTTTTTTTCCCGTAAGATTCATGCTCGATTAACCTACCTCTAATCTAATAATTATGGATCAAAATTTTCACACGTTTTCTAAAAAATATGGGCTCTTTATAGTTCAAGCTTCTCTAAACACAACTTGTATGTAGATAATTAACCAAATCAAATTATTGAAAAAGATAAAAGTTGGTTGAACTCATGAATATACAAATAGCAGACAACTCAAGTGAATTTTTGTTCACAATATATTTATTTATACACATTTATAAAGTTCCGCACCCTAATCATATTTTTAATAGGTTAAAGAATTATACTAAAGAATCAGACGGCAACAGTGAAAAAATCCCAAAAGTACATCCAAGAGTCAGATTACAAAAGTGGAACTAATAAAAAAAACCAAAAAACATTTTTTGGAAAAACGAAAATAATAATTAGTAGTACAAAAGAAAGGGGTTAGTTGGCAGGGGGAAAAGAAAAAGATCAGAATCTTACAGCCAAACAACTCCTCCAAAGTTTGAACCAAACAAGAAGAAGCTGCTAATGTTACTTACCGAACCAAACAAGACATTGACAGGGAGGGTAAAATGTCGTTTTGTCCACGTGGACTAAAAGGCAATATCCTCGTGCTTCTTATATCATCCTCTCTTTCTCCGTACTTTCCTCACTGAACACGTTACTTCGATTTTTCTTTTTTTCTTTTTTTTTTGGTTTTCTCTTTTTCAATAGAGCTGAACTACTCACCGGTGGCACCGGTAACCTGTACTAAAATTAGGTGTAGCTCAACAGTTTTTTGATTTCTCATACCCTGTGATGCACCGATACCGATACAAAGACGACTATACAGTATTCGATACATATCGATACCGTTTCAGATACCGATACCAGTTCTGACGTATCCGATACGCCACGTGGCGTATCCTTTAATTTTGAAATTAAAAAAATCTCGATACTTATCCGATACGTTTTTTTAGGCGTATCGGAACTATTATGGATCTTTTTTATAAACTTTTAATATTTGATGGGTTAAATATTTAAATATAAATTCCACTAAATATAAAATGAAATAAAAAAATGAAAATCCCTTTATCAAGGGCACGATTCAGGTCACATTATTTTTACAATTATACTTTTATTTTTCTATTCATAATCACCACCATCACCGTGCGCCATCTTCAAGCTTGTTATGGTGTTGTTTAACTTATTATTCATAAATAATTCACGTTTATATGTCTTTTTTCATATTTGATGCATGACTTTTTTCAATGTTAAACATTTTTTTGTATATTTCTAATTTTTCTTGTTTAAGTTTTAAATTTTATTGCTTGTTAAAAAAATTTACATATAATAAATATTAATAATTATTTATATATAGACATATCCTTGCCGTACCTGTATCGGCTGTTTTTAAAAAATGTCGTATCGGCATATTCGTAGCGTACCGCCGTACCGGAACCGGTGCAACATAGCTCATACCATTCCTCAAGTACCGTCAACCGGCAGTTGTCCTAAACAAGTCTCCTATGATAAAATTACCCAAAAAATCTCACAAACAGAGACTTCTGAGTTCTGCCCATCTATAATCTATTATTACATTATTTTTATATTGATGTCGATGGTCCAAAAGCCTCTTTTCCTTTTCTTACACACACTACACACAGTCCCCCACTCACACACACACGCATTATACATACACACACATTACGTATACGCTGATACGCATACGATTTACCTGTGTGCTGGTTTGGTTTGTTTTTTTTTGTTTTCTCTATAAATTCAACCTCTCATCCAAATGTATCCTTTTTCCCCTCTCTCCTCTATTTTCTCACTCCTTTAGCTTTCTCTCTCCTCCCCCTATTCTCGCCGGTCGGATTTCCCTCCATCTCGCCGGAATATTCCCTCCTAGATTCTCTCGTCCTCCATTTTCGCATAAAGGTCTTTTCTTTTTCATGTCCCTCTTATTACACATGCTTTTGTTTGGTACGATTGTTGTAATAGATTCAGATCTACTGCATCTGTTTGAGATTTATCTCCTTTTTTTTGACGTCCCTTTTAACTATCTGTTCATTTTTCAATGTTAGATCCGTATGTTATGTAAATTTATTTATTTTTTTTGTTGTTGTATTTTCAGCTGGTTTTGGGATGGATCTTACTAATTTTTTGTGTTTCATAAAACCCATGATTTGGATTTTGGTAATGTACTTTGTTTCTTGTAAAGATCCGATCTTTATATATTAAAGCTCTTTTGTTTTTGTCTTTTGTAATATTTTATATGGTAGGTGTGATTTGAGATTTTGTAGTTGAGGTGGGATTACCTTTCTTTCATGAAGATCTATTGCTAAATTTGTCAACTTTTAAGGTAGGTTTATGACTAGGAAGATTTTTATTAATTTTTTGCATTTGCTGACTAATATGGTTCTGATCCACTTTTAGATCATCCTTTTCCATTTCTGATCCTTAATTGTTTATAAACTTTTAACATAAATATCAGTGCACTAACTGGCCCCTTGTTAAGTCAAAACTATTATTTTGTATTCATATAATTATGGATAAGGTTGTGAAGGGTAAGAATTGATCCCACCTTATAATTTAATTAATTTCCTAATTTTCCATTATTTTGATGGATAAGATCACAGTGATGCTGGCAATCATTTCTTTTTTGTTATAATTTGTGTTGTATTTAGTGGCACCAATTGCTCTTTCATTTCATTTCATGTGTGACAGTTGTATACTATAAACATAATGATATTGAAGATTTGAGCTTCTAGATTACATATCTTCTCCTCTTACTTACATACAGAGGTATACATTTATTGAGTTTTTGGGATAACTTATGTTAATTGATTTAGCTTGGTTGTTAGATTCTTAAAAATATGTTTTGGTCTGGTAATGGTTGCTTCTTTCGTGTACAGAGATTCTAGTGTTGAAAACTAGGACAAATCATGGATGGTATTAGAGTTGTTGTGGATGGTCTTAAGGGGGGAATCGACGGTTCGAAGGAGACTGGACTAAAAAAAGTTAGTTCCCATGCTTCTATCTCGGAAATGGACGACTTTGATCTCTCGAAGCTACTCGATAAGCCCAGATTAAACATTAAGAGGGAAAAGTCTTTTGATGAGAGGTCACTCAGTGAGATGTCTATTGGTCTGTCAAGAGGCTTAGAGAATTACGAGAGTGCTTACTCACCTGGACGATCAGGTTTCGACACGCCTGCTTCATCTACTCGCAATTCTTTTGAGCCGCATCCAATGGTTGCGGATGCTTGGGAAGCGCTGCGGCGGTCCATGGTGCATTTCAGGGAACAACCAGTTGGAACCATTGCCGCATATGATCATGCATCTGAGGAGATCTTAAATTATGATCAGGTAACTACTATGAATAACTGTTTTTGGTAATTTTTATGATCAGGTAACTACTATGAATAACTGTTTTTGGTAATTTATACTTGTCGTCAAACTGTTTATTAACTGGTGTTAACTTTAAGTTGTCAACGATACAGTGAGATTGTAACAATTGAATCCTTATACTGGAAAACTATTGTCATTTGGGCAATATTGATATATTTTCTCCTAAATCAATATTTTGTTTACCTGACATCAAAATTTATAATTTGGGCAGGTCTTTGTTCGAGATTTTGTACCAAGTGCACTGGCCTTTCTAATGAACGGTGAACCTGATATTGTCAAAAATTTCCTACTGAAGACACTTCAGCTTCAAGGTTGGGAGAAAAGAATAGACAGATTCAAGCTTGGAGAGGGTGTTATGCCGGCTAGTTTTAAAGTTCTTCACGATCCAGTTCGCAAGACGGATACGATAATAGCTGATTTTGGCGAGACAGCAATTGGAAGAGTGGCTCCGGTTGATTCTGGTTTCTGGTGGATAATTCTTCTTCGTGCGTACACAAAATCTACTGGTGATCTCTCTCTTAGTGAAACACCGGAGTGCCAAAAGGGGATGAGACTTATCTTGAGTTTATGTTTGTCGGAAGGATTCGACACATTCCCTACGTTGCTTTGTGCTGACGGTTGCTCAATGATTGATCGTAGAATGGTGAGATATTTTATATTTTCTTTCACTATACCTATCTGTTATGGTTATTCCCTTTCACTAAGATTTTGCTTTGGATTCATTGATAAGATGCTTAGTTGCGTGAACGAAGTTTTGGCATCTTATGCATAAAGGAAACTTAAGGGTTTTATGCAAATTTATGCAAGAATGTGACCGACTGAGCTATTGTGACACAAATGAGGCAAAATCTTGAAAAGAACCAACATTATTAGCCTTTCCTTTTTATTTTGTCGGTTCTCGACCATAGTTTTTGCCTTTTATTAGCTAACCGGACCCATTAATAGGGACGATATCATTATGGGGAACACCCAATCTACGTGTGGTGTACACATTAAGTTTTGATGTCATATTTGTCGTATACTGGATGCACAAATGGAATCAGTATTGCATCCTATTTAGTTGTTATGTATGTATATATTTATATTGTTATTCCAATCTTGTTTTCAGGGAATTTACGGCTATCCAATTGAGATCCAAGCACTCTTCTTTATGGCGTTGAGATCTGCCCTGGTAATGTTGAAGCATGACGCAGAAGGCAAAGAGTTTGTCGAGAGAATAGTCAAGCGCTTGCATGCCTTGAGTTATCACATGAGAAGTTACTTTTGGCTCGACTTTCAACAACTAAACGACATATATCGGTATAAAACTGAAGAATATTCTCATACCGCCGTCAATAAATTTAATGTCATTCCAGATTCGATCCCTGAGTGGGTATTTGATTTTATGCCGACACGTGGCGGCTATTTTATTGGAAACGTTAGTCCCGCAAGAATGGACTTCAGATGGTTTGCTCTAGGTAATTGCATTGCCATCTTATCTTCTCTTGCTACTCCTGAGCAAGCCTCTGCTATTATGGATCTTATAGAAGAAAGGTGGGAGGAGTTGGTCGGAGAAATGCCTCTAAAAATTTGTTATCCGGCAATTGAAAGCCACGAGTGGCGAATTGTGACCGGCTGTGATCCAAAGAACACAAGATGGAGTTATCATAATGGAGGATCTTGGCCAGGTTCTTACATCGCTCTCACTTCATTTATGTTCCTAGCTACTTATAATCTCCTATGTTGATGATGTGCCTGCTCTTACATCCCCTTTTATTAAGCGAAAAATATCATGATATATGCTCCTTTTTCCCATTACCAAATAGACGAGAAAAAGTCTCTAATGCACCCTTATGACTTTTTATATCATTCATTGTTTTTGTTAACTATTGGATTAATGTTTCCGCTGAAATTAGAAACTTTTTGAATGTTTTGAGCTCTTTTTGTCATGTTGTAGAGATTCGTAAAGATTGTAGTTGCAATGAATATGGATAAAACTAATACGTTTCAACATAGTCAAAAATGAAAATGTTTCGCTACTTTTTGAAGAAACACTTAGAAACTTTGATCCATGCTTTAAACTTTAATTCGAATTGTTTCTGATATAATTTAATCACCTGGAGAAATTTCTGTTTTTACGCCAAACCTCAAGTAATGCTGCCTTACCTTTATCTAAATATATCTACTCGTGTATCTTGTTTCACATCTTTTTGCATTTGGAGTGCAGTTCTTCTATGGATGGTAACAGCCGCCTGTATCAAAACCGGACGGCCACAGATCGCAAGACGAGCAATTGATCTAGCAGAGAGCCGTTTGCTGAAGGATGGCTGGCCTGAATACTACGATGGAAAGTTAGGAAGATACATAGGTAAACAAGCTAGAAAACACCAGACTTGGTCCATAGCTGGATATCTCGTGGCGAAAATGATGTTGGAGGATCCGTCTCACCTTGGAATGATTTCTCTCGAAGAAGACAAGCAAATGAAGCCTGTCATTAAGAGATCTTCTTCGTGGACTTGCTGAAGATTAACAAACGCGAAAGGATTTAGTAGAGGACAGAAAAGAAAGGTAAAACGCCATTTTGTTTCGTTTAAAGAAAACACTATTATTTGTTGGCGATTTTCCCTTGTTTTAGTTTGTGATGAAAAAGATTGGTTTTGTGTACATCTAGTGTTGTTTAGCAAGACTGCAATCTCTTTTATCTTGGTAATAAGAAAGACATTCGATCATTTGTGCTTCATTTTCTGTATTCATTTGTTGTGATTTAAGGTACTGCAAATTGGTGTTCATTTTATGATTTTGTGATCACATTCAAGTGTTTGTTTCTTATCAAACATTGGCAATAATGAAACAGTTTTTTTTTTTTTTTGATGAATATGAAAAACAGTTTCTGCAATATTGAAAAAAGGGTTTAAAAAGTTATCGAATCATTCAAAAATCTTACATTCAAAGCCATAATTTGAATAATGCTCCATGTGAATTGATGTTGAAGTTTCCTGCATTTTTGTGAACATGGTTGATGAGGGATATGTCAAGAGCCCAAGATCTAATGTGATGACTTAGATCGTCTTGATATCTCTTTAAGATCGTCTTTGAGTGGTCGAGCCTTCAACATATTCTGTGCGGAGGCGTATGGACAAGGATGAAGCATTTCTATTTTTTACGTAGAAGATGGATTGTAGGTAGTTGTGCCGACGAGCATCTCAACTAGGTTGGCATTCACGCCTAGCACGACCAACCAAACTCGGATTTTATTGAAAAAACAAAACTAAAACATTACAAAGAGTTAGGAGTACTTCTATTAATCGGTCCTATAACAGTACACTTGGACATGCATATTAATCAATTTGCAATATCTGTAGAAATATACCGAAAAGGTGACCGATCAATCTTTTTTTATTTCTCGATTCATAGAATGCTAAAGAGGTGAATAGGGTACCAAAAATAATGAGATAGGAGAAAAAGCATGTCTGCTTTTACCGATTCTTAAACTAATGGAATGGAACTTTTTTAAAAAAAAGGATAATGTTTATTTTTTATTTTTTATATAAGCAATGAAATTGTGTACTGAGTGTTCTAAAATCCTTTTTTTTTTCCTTCTCCCTTTTCCAGAGTCCAATTTGTTAAGACTTATAGGAGAGAATTATTCCAAAGCAGATGCCATGCATACAGATATTCAATCTAATGATTCTTGATACAGATATATTTGTTAACGTTAACGTTACGCACAACGTGAGAATAGCCGCAACACCGAAATGAATAAAAATAAAACCAATCTAACATATTTCTTCAAGTGCTGAAACCTGAAAGTGACACTGGACGGTGGCTTCTCTTAAACTCAAACTAAGAGGAAATCATTGCGGAGATTAAGGATATTATACATAAACACATACACATATATATTATATAATATTATTATAATATATATGGTAACTCTCTGTAGAAACTTGATTTCTCTGTGAGACAGCAATTTAGTATGGAGCCTCTACGAAGACAATGTCTTAAAGTTTGAATCGTTGTGTCATTCATTTGTCAAAATGTGTAAGATATGAGACGTTACAAAAAGATTTACATTTTACACGAGGGAGTGCAATGTAGAACATCTATTATTTAAGAAATACAATTTTTATCTACAAACTTGAATTTGTAGATGAGACGAAGATTTGATGTGGTAACAAATTCATGCCAAAGAAACGGTTTGGATCCGAAGCCTAGTGCCCCACACTTATACAAGAAAAATCACTAGTCAGATTGGAACAAAAAAAGCCATTCAGCAAATAGGCGAGGAACGACATTTTAAGCGTTTATATAAATTAATATATACTATATGCTTTATCAAATTTGAGTTTTTAAACCAGATAATAGTTCAATAGTCAATACACTTTTAGAGTTGTCCAAGGAGAATATCCTTTTGGGAGTTAGTTCAGACATATAAAGGGGCGTTTTAGTCTTTTGGCAGTTAAGAATGACACTAAATGGAACCATGCTCATGTTAGCAGTGGTCAATATGTTAGTTGAGCTAGCTTGTTTATAAGCTGATCTAGTTGTGTAAGGTGGGATTCAATTCATCCTTCTTTGTTTCGATTCACTTTGTAACCGATTTCAGTGCATCAATAAAGCGCTCATCTCTCTTGGGTGTAGGATCATCGATCACATTGATAGAGCATTGTGCTCCTTGTGTGCGTGTGTTAGTGCTCTGTTTTCCATTGCATTGGTGCATTGTTTAGTGTGTTGCTTGTGCGGTTAGACTGCAAACAAATCATCGATCAATTGTGGATTGAATTTAGCATTAACTGTAAGAGTCCTAAATTTAAATCTCACAACCATCTACTTGTTGACACATATTATGTGTTAACCGTAGCTAAAAAAATTATTGCCTACACGTTAAAAAAACTTATCCGGAGTTCAGCTAAATTGAAAAATACCAAATTTTCTACAAGTTTGAACTTTTAGAAAAGACCAAAATTCAAACTTTGCTTAGATTTTTATATTTCAAAAAAAGAGTAAAACTAGATTGGAGTTAAAACAAGGGGGGGGGGGGGGGGAGGGGGGGTTAGGTCAGGGATGAGCTGGTCTTTTCTTGTTGTGTTTTAGATGCTAGCTAAGCTATAAGCTGTCAAACCTTAGCTTCTCTGTCTGAATTATGGACCCATTTTCCTCAAAAACTTATTACTTGTCCTCTTCATTGGTCCCTACCTACCCCACCCCACCCCACCCACCAACCAAAAATAATTTATTATTAATAATGTTTCAGAGCAACAGTAAGTCACCCTCTCTTTCTGTGGCTCTGCATGCATTTACCTTTTCTCTTTCATATCACTTTCTCCAATTGGTCCTGCTCACAGTTCTGCACACTGTTGCCCTGCTTAAAAAGGGCTGGGTAATATTTTTTTACCAAATGGGTTCTACTCCTTTTAACTTTAACTGGATTAAATATTTATGAGTTACCCCTTTTCTCTAATAATTACTGTGATAATAACAGTTTTCCTGAAATCATTGTTATTTTATCATTCCAATAATAAATATCATATGACACATCAAACATGAACACCAAAATACGTGCGGTAACACATATTTTTCGATTTCACACAACATGGAAGATTTGAATACAAAATATATAAATATATCACATCAATATCTAATCTAATGCACTAGTAATGTACATACATACACTTCATCTAATCACTCCCATAAAAATATTCATGCAGACGAACGTATAAACATAGATGCATCAAAATATAAGTGTATGTTATAATATAAAATAATATATAAATATACGTACAACATAGCTCTAAAGTATTTTGCTTTAGAATGTTTGATGATTAAAGCATAGTAAAATCGGAGGTTGAGTTGATTATAGTCATCGTATCTTGATTATCGTCATCATAATCGCCGTTTAACAATATTATTATTAATCTATTACGCAATAATTGACCAGTGAAAGAAAATATAATCATTCTTATTATATATATTATATAAAAAAACATATGTGTTGGGTAAAAAGAGCCAAAAAGACTAGAAAAAGGGGCAGTCTTTAGCCATAACTTTAGGTTGAAAATTCAAGCATTTCACACTAATTAATAAATCCACAGCCGCCTACTTTTTAATTAGTGCAAATCCTTTCGGATTATATTTTAAGTGCCTTATCATTCATACACTGTGGCAAGACTGATGGTTATAACTTTCATGAATAAAACATAATTATCTCATTTGACACCATGAACATAAAATAAAATCATATCCAAAAAGGGTTAGATTATTTGACTATAACACAACCAAAAAGTCAGTAGCCGTTCCAAATAAATTGATGTAAATTATATGAGTCAAATTAAAATTGTGTTAAATCTTCTATCAAATGAAATGTCTTCCTTCGCTATTTATATAGTCCATCAGAGTCTCTTCGGTAGTGGTCCTAGTTTCATTTCATTGCGACGATTTGTATCTAAATTATTGCTTTGACAAAATGTAAAATCAGAATGCAAGAATGGGTAAAAACAAAATAAGAGCAAATGTCAAATATATGTTCCACAAGTGATTTTTTTGTTTTTGCTTTTTTAATAGGAAGTTTCACAAGATGATCAGAACAGTGGGAAAACTGCTAAGATATGATAAGGTCGGAATAAGACTTTTATCCACCAATAAAGTCTCCTGTTTCTTGATTTCATAAAAAAAACTTAATAATTAAATAAAAATAGAGTCAGATTACAAGTATCTTTGTGTTATTTGATTGTTGGTTTAGCTAGCATCCTAGGCTTGTAGCTCTCATTCTCCATATGAACAATATTCTAAAAGACAAAGGACGAAATGCCAATTACTCAATAAAGAAGAGGGGTGAAAGTGTGAGTCACCAAAAGGATTAGCTGCAAACTTCTGTGGTTGTGTGACTCTCATACAAATTCTAGAACAAACCAATCCAAAACTATACAGCACTAAATTCCTTACTAATATGGAGTCCCCACTCGTGGGGCTTCAGTTTCAGGTATATTAATTATTTACCCCTTTTTTCTTTTCTCATACCTCAAATAGGTCCCCCACCTGTCACCCCACCACTTGGACCCCAATCCCCACACACAAACACACACTGATTCTCTTTTGGTACTGCCTAGCTTTTCTACCCATTTAGCCTCACCCCCACAAACACACTTACTCTCTCCTTCTCTCTCACACACACTCACACACTTACAGACTTACTCTCTCCTTCTCTCACACACACTTTACTTTCTCTCTGTCATTCTCTTTCCTTCTCTCTCTAGACAGCCCAAGACAGCAGTCAACCACAAAGAAAGAGAAGAGAACCCCACTAATTACCTCCCCACTTGCTCAGTTGGCTCAAAAGACTTTTGCAAAATAACAACTTCATCCCTACACACCCCCACCCTACACCTATCCCCCACCCCCCCACCCCACTTCTTCTCTTACACTTTCATCAATTCTTTTGCAAATGGAATTATGTCTGAAGTGCTGAAACTTTCTTGATCAACACACCCTTGAAAATAAAAAAACAAATACCACACACACACACATACAACAAATGGAGTTTATAGAAACACAAGGCAAAAACCAAGGAGGAAGCAATAATAATAATAATAGTAGCAACAACAACAGTAATTCAGACCACCACCATGAAGCCTCTACCCTACAACTAGTCTCCCCACACCA
Source organism: Linaria vulgaris (assembly GCA_948329865.1). NCBI lineage: Eukaryota > Viridiplantae > Streptophyta > Magnoliopsida > Lamiales > Plantaginaceae > Linaria > Linaria vulgaris. The sequence goes on along the minus strand of OX415249.1, from coordinate 2,402,093 downwards.
CCACCACGAAACCGGTTCCGGGTCCGGTCCGATTACCCCATTCATCTCATCACAACAACAACAACAGCAATCAAGAAACTTATCAATAGTACCACTATCCACTTCCGTTGCAACCACTAACAACAACAACAACGACAACAACAATTCTGTTGCTGCTGCCGCCACGTCAGGAGCAGCAACCAGCAAAGCGGTTAAAAAGCCCTCCAAGGACCGGCACACTAAAGTAGACGGTAGGGGCAGGCGCATACGCATGCCGGCCCTATGCGCGGCACGCGTCTTCCAATTGACCCGGGAATTAGGCCATAAGTCCGATGGCGAGACGATCGAGTGGCTCCTACACCAAGCCGAACCGGCCATAATAGCCGCGACAGGAACCGGAACCATTCCGGCTAATTTCTCGACCCTCAATGTGTCGTTGCGGTCCTCCGGGACCACGATATCCGCTCCGCCATCAAAGTCCGCACCCTTGTTTACGACCGGGATGCTCGGGTTTCATCATCAGCTCACTTCAAGCTCGAACTTCGGACAAGACCCGGATGAGAACTACCTTAAAAAACGCTATAGGGAAGATTTGAACGATGGTGGATCGCCAAAACAAGCAAGAACCGGAGTGGATCACCATGAATCCGGTTCCAGTTCGGATCCAAAACCTGGTTCGGTTCAGGGGTCCGGTTTTATTCCGGCTCCGGCTATGTGGGCGGTGGGTCCCGCGGCGGCGAACGTGGGGAACACGTTCTGGATGCTTCCGATGACTGGAGGTGGTGCGACGGCGGCGGTGGGGCAGCAGGAGTGGCAGTATAAGGGGTCGCCCATGCAGAGAATTGGCGGGTTTGAGTTTCCCGGTTCGACCCGGTTTAACCCGGTTACTCTTGGTTCGATGGTTTTGCAGCAGCAACCGCCGGTTCAGCAGATGGGGTTGGAGACTAATATGGGAATGTTGGCTTCGATTAATGCTTATAATAATAATATTAGTAATAATAGTGGTGGGAATAATGGTAGTAGAATTGATTTGGGTATGAATTTGGATCATCATCATCAGCATCATCAACAACAACAGAATCAGCAGCAGAATAGTGATAGTGGAGATGAAAATCAGAAAGATTCGCAATGAGTTGGTAATGGATGATTTTTAATGTTTCTTTGTAATTTTGTGTGAAATTTTATTATTTTTCTTGATTTTTAATTGTTCAATAATTTGTAGTGTTTTTTGGAGGCTTTTTTTAGGTGAAATTTTCAGATTGTGTGCATATTTTTATTTTTCCAAGATCGTTGTAGTACATTTTTATTGTTTGCTTCATTTGCTGATCCTTTATATCATTTTGCTTGTTGCCTTAAATTCAGATTTTTTTTTTTAAATTGAGTTAGTTAAGAATTTTGCAATTGGATAATATGCGATTCGATTTGGCGATAATACGAATTTGCCACAAGGTTGGTTTAGTTGATCAAATATATCCAATGTCAAGTATTTTTTAAAAATTAAATTTCCAATGTCAAGTGTTTTCTTTTATTATTGTTTTCTTTTTAAGTGGTACAACTTATTTATATATCTTTTGGGGCTGTGTTTGTGTCATTGAATTATTTTCACTGCTATTGCTTGAAATTTTCAGGTTACAATTTATTCAGTTCGGATCTTAAAGGAGGAGTAGCTGGTGGTTCTATTTATGAGTTACTGAATTGTTTTAAAACTGTAATATAACAAATAGAACTTCTTGAATTAAAAAATATTGTCAGAATCATATTCTTGAAAGAATTGTTTAACTTTGTTCAAGTAATGTCAAAATGGACTTACTAAAAATATGGAACCATCAAGTCTTTTATGCCTTGGGCAGAGTTTTCACTTTTCAGGGATTAAATAAGACATTATATTTTAATTTTGAAAGAAATAAAAAAACTTGGAATTAAAGCTCATTATTTCTTTGGGGGTCACTATAGTACCAGTCATTTATTCAGTGCTGAAAGCTAAGCAATCAAAGATGGAAAGCTGATTGGTGGAATAAAAGTCCTGCAGCTGTGAATGTTTGACTTTTCAAAAGTAGCTTTTTCTTTTTAATAATTTCTTAATTAAATTTTATTATGGGTGTTAGAGATGGAAAGAGAGAGATGAAAAAAAGTTAAATTGTTTAGATTATCTGAAACATTATTGATATCATTCATGCCGACACTTTCGTCTCTTTATATTTGCTCTGGTTACACCAACTTCATCGATTTGAACAGTGTAACGAATTTGGTAAATGATAGTTCATATTACTTACAACATGGGCATTGTGAATAAGTTACTGTAGTGGTATTCAACCTTATCAGAAAAGTATTTCGACGAAATTATTCATTTAAAATACAAAATAAAATAAGATTATACGGTTATGTGATCTCATAAGCTTTCATTATTCTAAGCCAATAATAAAGTAATAAACTATGCAACGGACAAATTCTTACATCATCAATTATTAAATAAAAATCCGGCAACAATTTAATACTAGTGGGTCTCGCACCTTCCGGCATGAAACACATTTTTACCGTTACGCCCCACATCACGGTCATCATAGGCCTAGCCAAGTATTTATAATTGTTTTATTATACGTGTTAATATTATAGTGGATATTAAAGTCACATAGCATTACTTATAGATAGAAACAAATAAAATTATGCTTATAACTTTGTTCATACAATCCGAGAAATGGTTTTGGGACACAATATACATGTGTGATGGACTGATGGGCATATAATTGAACTCATTGCCCGTTAGAGGTAAGCGCGATTTAGTTGTTTAAACATGAAATCTGGTATAGTAATTTCAAATTTGATCTCTATGCGAAGAGATTGATTTTCTTTGTTTTTAGGTCCGTGCATTCCGTTTAAAAGAAAACGTTCTGATTCTTTCGATAACCAACAAGATTTGCAAGTTTTTTTACTTTCGATCGAGAGTTTATCTTGTGAATCTTAAAGATATAGTACTCGATCAAGTCGCGTGTGTTACGACTTATGACAAAGTGGCAGCAGTTTACCTCTTATGAAACATAAGTGATAGATTATCTCATGTGTATTTTTATATATGTTGCAAAGAATCTCTTTTATGTGTAAGTGTTATGATGTGATGAACAATATTTTGAAACCACACGAAACAATTTGTCGTCTACTTATAATTCTACTATGATTCCAACTTGTAAGGTGTTGCATTGCATGCCGCCGAGGAGGCCAAAATACAATCACTCAAAAAACCAACCATAGAGATAATTATATATTGTATATTCCAAAATTGTAGTAGGTAGAAGTTTTGTCCTATGGCATGCTTGGTATTTCCACACTAGAAATCAAGTATATATTACAATTCAATATTAATTAAGAATCATAATAAATGGATCAGTCATTTTAGGGTAGATTTTGATTCTTCAATTATAAATACGTTATAATTTTATTGTGAATTTCCCTTTTATTTAAAATTTACATTTTTGTTATTCACTACTGTAAGAGGGCAAAAAATGTTTTTATTTTATTTTATTTTGATTTATCAAGAATGTTGACTTAGAGGGCGTGACACTATTATAGTTGAAACTTATGAGGTATTTTTAGTATTACACCAAGCCAGCAAAAAGTAGAAAATAAGTATTACAGATAGAGCCCATAATAATCTTTCTTAGTAGATCGTTTATGTAATAGTGTAATTTGACTTCTTTTATACCTTTTAAGCATCTTAATGTATTTTTTTATGTACAAATTCACACAAACAATTTTTTGGCTACAACACTAGAAAATAAACTCATGTATGATTTTAGTAATATACATTTATTTTAAAATGTATCACACACAATGTTTTATACATAACTTAGTGATAATATCACAAAGGAATTCGCCCCCTTAAACCATATTCATGTTTTCTTCTCTGCATCAAACCTTGAAGGGTGTAATCGACGACATTTAATTATGTCATTTAACAGATTTTTTTTTTGAAGGTAGGAGTATATCAACATGAGCGCTCACTTACAATTTGCACATGAAAGAGTTGAACATGAGCAAAGCAAGAGAGGATAGGATTTAAAGAGGAAACAAGTCTCCTCGTTTTGTCTGTCTCTGTCAATCTCATGGGCCTAATTTTAGTAAAGTCTGCTTTTGCTTTTTCTCTTCCCTTTTGATTCTGTTTTACTGGAATGATCAATTTTCCTTCAGCAATTCATTGGATCCTCATGCCTTTTTCTTATGTGGCTACAATTTTAGCTATAAAATTTAAAGCAAATTGGCTAAAAAAGCTAAAGAAATCATGGATAATCATGAATCTACATATTCTTATTTCTATTTTTTTTCCCATTGCGCTTCATATGCAAGCAAATTAACTACGTCGACAAGAGAGAATCTCCATCAAAAAAAATATCTACCAAAAGAGCATAATAATCAAGAAGAAAACCTGATTAAGAGCCTAGAGTGATTGATAACCCGTTGTTTGACTTTCTTTAGTCTTAAGCCTCTAAACAATCCAACACTACAAGAAATTGGGTTATTGGCTACGGACGATTCCGTAGCCAATAGCCCATTTTTCCGTTGCCAATAGCTATTGGCAACGGGATTCCGTTGCCAATAGCCGTTGCCGATACCCTCGTTGCTAATGACTTTTGGCAACGGGTGGCCGTTGCCAATGGCTATTGGCTACGGAATCTTCCGTAGCCAATAATAGAAGACCAAAATACCCTTTTGTTATTGGCTACAGATGTTTCCGTTGCCAATAGCCATTGGCAACGGAAATAATCCGTAGCCAATAGCCATTGGCAACGGATTATTCTGTTGCCAATAATTATTGGCTACGGATGATTCCGTTGCCAATGGCTATTGGCAACGGAATATTTTCGTAGCCAATAGGAGATTTTCGAAAAAAAAAAAATTTGGTCGTTTGAATATTATTGGCAACGGAATTTAACCCGTTGCCAATAATATTTAAAATCATAAAAAAAAAAATCAAAATTCCGAATTCTTTATTAAATAAAAAAATATAATCATATCAAAATTAAATAAATGTTTTTTATTTCAATTAAATAAATTAATGTATTTTATTTCAATTAATTAAATTAATGTATTTTATTTCAATTAATTAAATTAATGTATTTTATTTCAATTAATTAAATTAATGTATTTTATTTCTATTAATTAAATAAATTTAATTTATTGCAATTAACTAAAAATCTTCATTATAATCTTTTTTAATTGTAGAAGTAATTACTTAACAAATTAATTAGATTATTATTATAATTCTATAAATTATAATTATTGAAAATTAGAATTGATGAATTGAGGAAGAGTTGTTGGAGAATGAATTGGATGATGAGAATGAATATATGATTGTAATGGTTGAGAATGAATAAATGATTGTAATGGTTGGGGTATTTATAGAATAGGATAGTATTTTTGGCTACGGAAGTTTCCGTAGCCAATAGCCATTGGCTACGGAAACTTCCGTAGCCAATGTATTGGCTACGGAAGACGCCCGTTGCCAATAGCCATTGGCTACGGAATCGTCCGTAGCCAATGTATTGGCTACGGAAGACGCCCGTAGCCAATAGCCATTGGCTACGGAAACTTCCGTAGCCAATGTATTGGCTACGGAAGACGCCCGTTGCCAATAGCCATTGGCTACGGAATCGTCCGTTGCCAATGTATTGGCTACGGAAGACGCCCGTAGCCAATATCCATTGGCTACGGAATCTTCCGTAGCCAATAAAATCTGATTTACATAATAATTTGTTAATATTGTTTTGCTAACCATTTCTCTTTTTTTTTTTTGCAAATTAAGTGGATGCACATATTCAAATATTTATATTTATAATCCAAGCGACGTAGTTAGGGTCAAATCTTTACTTTTTCTTTCACCGACATATTCTAAACAATAAGAAGGAGTGTTTGATCAAATCTCGTCAATAACGGAGTAACGAAAGATGCAAACAAACATTTCGGTGGTGAAAATGTAATTATTCAAAAGTTACAAAACAACTCGAAATTTACTTTTTCTTTACCATTATTTTCTAAACAATAAGTAGAAGTGTGCTTTCAAATCTTGTAAAAAACTGAGTAACGAAAGACGCAAATTAACCTTTCGGGGTGAAAAATGCAAATTTTTGAAAAGTTGCAAAACTACTCGAAATTTACTTTTTCTTTCACCGACATATTCTAAACAATAAGAAGGAGTGTTTGATCAAATCTCGTCAATAATGGAGTAACGAAAGATGCAAACAAACATTTCGGTGGTGAAAATGTAATTATTCAAAAGTTGCAAATCATCTCCAAATTTACTTTTTCTTTCACCATCATTTTCTAAACAATAAGTAGAAGTGTGCTTTCAAATCTTGTAAAAAACGGAGTAACGAAAGATGCAAACAAACATTTCGGTGGTGAAAAATGCAAAATTTTGAAAAGTTGCAAAACTACTCGAAATTTACTTTTTCTTTCACCGACATATTCTAAACAATAAGAAGGAGTGTTTTATCAAATCTCGTCAATAACGGAGTAACGAAAGATGCAAACAAACATTTCGGTGGTGAAAATGTAATTATTCAAAAGTTGCAAATCATCTCCAAATTTACTTTTTCTTTCACCATCATTTTCTAAACAATAAGTAGAAGTGTGCTTTCAAATCTTGTAAAAAACGGAGTAACGAAAGACGCAAATTAACCTTTCGGGGTGAAAAATGCAAATTTTTGAAAAGTTGCAAAACTACTCGAAATTTACTTTTTCTTTCACCGACATATTCTAAACAATAAGAAGGAGTGTTTTATCAAATCTCGTCAATAACGGAGTAACGAAAGATGCAAACAAACATTTCGGTGGTGAAAATGTAATTATTCAAAAGTTGCAAATCATCTCCAAATTTACTTTTTCTTTCACCATCATTTTCTAAACAATAAGTAGAAGTGTGCTTTCAAATCTTGTAAAAAACGGAGAAACGAAAGATGCAAACAAACATTTCGGTGGTGAAAAATGCAAATTTTTGAAAAGTTGCAAAACTACTCGAAATTTACTTTTTCTTTCACCGACATATTCTAAACAATAAGAAGGAGTGTTTTATCAAATCTCGTCAATAACGGAGTAACGAAAGATGCAAACAAACATTTCGGTGGTGAAAAATGCAAATTTTTGAAAAGTTGCAAAACTACTCGAAATTTACTTTTTCTTTCACCGACATATTCTAAACAATAAGAAGGAGTGTTTTATCAAATCTCGTCAATAACGGAGTAACGAAAGATGCAAACAAACATTTCGGTGGTGAAAATGTAATTATTCAAAAGTTGCAAATCATCTCCAAATTTACTTTTTCTTTCACCATCATTTTCTAAACAATAAGTAGAAGTGTGCTTTCAAATCTTGTAAAAAACGGAGTAACGAAAGATGCAAACAAACATTTCGGTGGTGAAAAATGCAAATTTTTGAAAAGTTGCAAAACTACTCGAAATTTACTTTTTCTTTCACCGACATATTCTAAACAATAAGAAGGAGTGTTTTATCAAATCTCGTCAATAACGGAGTAACGAAAGATGCAAACAAACATTTCGGTGGTGAAAATGTAATTATTCAAAAGTTGCAAATCATCTCCAAATTTACTTTTTCTTTCACCATCATTTTCTAAACAATAAGTAGAAGTGTGCTTTCAAATCTTGTAAAAAACGGAGTAACGAAAGATGCAAACAAACATTTCGGTGGTGAAAAATGCAAATTTTTGAAAAGTTGCAAAACTACTCGAAATTTACTTTTTCTTTCACCGACATATTCTAAACAATAAGAAGGAGTGTTTTATCAAATCTCGTCAATAACGGAGTAACGAAAGATGCAAACAAACATTTCGGTGGTGAAAATGTAATTATTCAAAAGTTGCAAATCATCTCCAAATTTACTTTTTCTTTCACCATCATTTTCTAAACAATAAGTAGAAGTGTGCTTTCAAATCTTGTAAAAAACGGAGTAACGAAAGATGCAAACAAACATTTCGGTGGTGAAAATGTAATTATTCAAAAGTTGCAATACAACTCGAAATTTACTTTTTCTTTCACCATCATTTTCTAAACAATAAGTAGAAGTGTGCTTTCAAATCTTGTAAAAAAAACGAGTAACGAAAGATGCAAATTAACCTTTCGGGGGTGAAAAATGCAAATTTTTGAAAAGTTGCAAAACTACTCGAAAATTTACTTTTTCTTTCACCGACATATTCTAAACAATAAGAAGGAGTGTTTTATCAAATCTCGTCAATAACGGAGTAACGAAAGATGCAAACAAACATTTCGGTGGTGAAAATGTAATTATTCAAAAGTTGCAATACAACTCGAAATTTACTTTTTCTTTCACCATCATTTTCTAAACAATAAGTAGAAGTGTGCTTTCAAATCTTGTTAAAAACCGAGTAACGAAAGACGCAAACTAACCTTTCGGGGTGAAAAATGCAAATTTTGGATTGACTTTTCTAACAAGAATCATTATAGACATATTAAATCAATATGTTTTTCCATTCAATGTTGCATCAAATCATTTCATATTATTATTAATTAATAATATTTGGAGAAATCTTATGGCATAAGACATGCAAAGTGAGATATAATGCTGCTAAAAGACAGATTAAGTAGTATTTTTCTTCAATTATGATGCGATTTTTACATTTAGCTTATACTAATGGTATCATGCATTGACAACTAAGAATAGAAACACGAATTGATGGAACATGCCAAATTGGGCAATGTTTGTGATTTTCTCAACTGTCCTCTTCCTGGGGACCCTAACTACGTCGCTGGGAACGGGCCCGAGTTGTTAGTTTAATGGATATTTAATATTATATTAGATAATATTTACTATTGTGTTTATGTTTGGGTTCTATAAATTTTTCTCGGCATGTAAGAACTTCTGTGAATTTTCCTCGGCAAGTATTAAACGAAGTTTAATTTTTATATTCGTGTTTCTATTTTTACGATATTTGAAAGAACACTTCTAATTATGGTTAGGGTCATTAGCAACCATATAACTTGATTTTTAAAAGTAAAATAATAAATAAAAATAGAAACACGAATATTAAAATTAAACTTTGTTTAATACATGCCGAGGAAAATTCATAGAAGTTCTTACATGCCGAGGAAAATTTATAGAACCCAAACATAAACACAATAGTAAATATTATCTAATATAATATTAAATATCCATTAAACTAACAACTCGGGCCTGTTCCATCATTGTAGTTCCCAGCGACGTAGTTAGGGTCCCCGGGAAGAGGAAAGTTGAGAAAATCACAAACATTGCCCCAATTTGTCACGTTCTGACCACCACTATGGCCTTGACTAGTTCCTACATTGTTGTCACGCTCCAATAATTTTTTCTCCAACTCAGCTATCCGCATATTTGAGGCACGCACTAATTCTTGTGTCTCCAGCAATAGTTTTGCATGTGTGTCAAACTTCTCGTTTGTTTCTCTTTCCTTTCTAGAGATCCTTACTTTCTCCCCCTGTGACACTTTCCCTGAAGAAATGCCATGTGCTGCAGCGTTAGCACCGCCGGGCAATCCTCTGTACCTCCCCTTCTTGACATGTTCATTTGCTTCTGCGATAAACTCTGGAATCGCATCCGCTGGCCATGTGGCTTCATTAAGCCCATATTCTCTTTTAAGTATGGCGCAATATTTCTCCTACACAATTTTTCAATAAGAATATTTAGTATATAAAATGACATATACAAGAAAATTAGTTCTATATAACGATACACTTACCCAATACGCCTTGTCATCCTCGTTCACCCATTGGTCCAACGGTTCGCCCCGTGGACCCTTTTTCACCCTAGTCCACATGTACGACTCATGATATTTCAATTGTCTACCGAAATACTTGTTCTACAACGATATTTTAAAAGACAAATTAATAATATTCTATAATCTATGACTAAATTAGATCACTTTAAAATTAATATACTTTAAGTAACGTACGTGTCTCTGTGAATGCTCCTCGACACTAAGGCTTCCACCGGTGTACGTTGAACTCACAGAGTTGCTGTCGGTGTTGCTCTTGTTTGCCTTTCTGTTGTTTGATGCCGTTTCAGAGATTGTCTTTGTAGTACTTAGCTCCCAATATGGTTTGTATTCCCGTATCAAGGCATCAGACATCCAAGAAAAAGCTCGCCCTTCGTAAGCAGGATCATTACACCTTGCATAGTATAACTTCTTGGCCCGAGACACATTGCAAGAAAATAGGGTAGTGGCAGACCTTCTGAATCTAGCAAATATCATGTCCTCATCATCATCATCCCACGTGTACGTTTCCTTGTAAAATATTAATGACTCATTAAAATAAATTAATAATATAACATTATATACCAAAGTTGAAAATAAATTAATTTAAATAAGGTATTAAATACTTGCTTACCCCAAACCTTTTTTCCATAGAAATCTTATCTTCGTCAGTGACTTGGCTAAAATTCTCCGCCATAGTCCGATAACACCTCTTGATAATGGCGCTAATTGTGCTGTTGATTCGGTTTTTTCCACTCTTCCATTCTCCAAACTCATTAACCGCGATCTTTTTTCGCTTAGAGGCGTCCTTCTGCGGCGGGTCACCTTTCGTCAACCCACGACTACCTCGCTTAGACGTACTACCCACACTTGAACGTTGGGAACTTGGAGACGGGCCCTCTCTCGACAAAGCTGGCGACGTCATCTCTTGATCTTCATCATCATTTTCCTCATCATTTTCTTCTTCGTTTTCGTCGTCGTCTTCCGTTTGCACATCCATCAACCCGTGAGCTATACGCATAGTTGGAGGAGTGATAAGAAGGGCCCTCGACACGGGGACAATTGGCGACAAAGTCTTTAAGAGCCTTCGATCGGTCGTCGTTGTTTCATGTGGAATATGAGTGGACTCTGGCTCGGAAACATTGTTGCGCTCTTCGGTTGGGGCACTCCTTCCACGAAGGGACGTACCAATTCGTGTTAAATTTTGTAGACTAATCGTAAAATTCCCTTTAGCATTTTTTCGTGGGCCGGGATTTTTATCGGCCATAACGAAAGCACTACTATTTGAAAAAGAGAAAGAGATAGAATGCTAAATTTAGAAGATATAGATGAGAATGGTTTGATATAGAATTGAAGAAATATGGTAGTATTTATAGAGTAATATTTTCTATTTTTATTATTTTTTTAATAGCATTGGCAACGGCCAATGGCCGTTGCCCTTGGCCGTTGCCAATGGTTTAGGCGCCTGAATTTGGCGCCTAAACCTATTGGCAACGGCCAAGGGCTACGCCTTGGCCGTAGCCCTTGGTATATACCAAGGGCTACGGCCAAGCCGTAGCCCTTGGCCATTGGCAAGGGCCAAGGGCTACGGCCTGGCCGTAGCCCTTGGTTTAGGCGCCAAATTCAGGCGCCTAAACCAAGGGCTACGGCTTGGCCGTAGCCCTTGGCTATTGGCAACGGCCAAGGGCCGTTGCCTTTGGTTATGGGCAACGGACACTGTCCGTTGCCCTTGGAAAACGAATTTTTCTTTTTTTTTTAGTGAAAAAAAGCCATTGGCTACGGATTCTTCCGTAGCCAATGACAAAATGGTCATTGGCAACCATGCCCGTTGCCAATGGCCGTTGCCAATACTTGAATTTCTTGTAGTGCAATATCCAAAAAATTCGGGTCATTTGCTTTAACAGAAAAAGAAAAGTTAAACACTATAACAAAAGGTTTATTAGAAACTGTAAGGCCGGTATGTCACCCTTTTTTTTTTTTTTTGAAGAGAACACTTCCATTATGAAACTGTGCAAACTTGCACACAAGAGTACATACGCAACAATGTAGCCAATACACCCAAAACTAGCAAACAAGTTTAAGGAACAAAAATGAGATCATCCGGAACAAGGACAAGCCCCGTCGCTGTGCGAGCAAGTTCATGTGCCGCAGTGTTTGCTTCCCTCCTCACCCAACGTATCCGGAAACCTCCACTTGGTTCAAACAATCGAATAAAATCATCAATGACATTATGATACTGCGCCTCCAACTGTGTTTGGTAAATGATATCATGCACAATATTAAGGCGATCGCCCTCAAACACTACCTCCGTCCATTGCATCCCCATCGCCAATTTAATCGCCCACAATGCAGCCATCGCCTCAACACACGCCGCATCCATTGTTGAGATAAACCGTCGCTGCGCCGTAGCAATTATTCCGCCCCCATGGTTCCGTACAATTACACCCAGCCCAACCTCGCCTTCGGCCAAGAAGACAGCCCCGTCAAAATTGATCTTAAAACACCCCTCAACCGGCGCAACCCACTCCAATGACGTCGATGGAGCCGAGAGCTGCTGGCCTCTCACGACATCGCGCCATTGCTGCGCATAGAAAGTCGCGAATGAAACTATCTCCAAAGGACTCCGCTGCCCCTCCCCTGCGAGACTCGTATTGCGACTGCTCCACAGTGACCAACATATAGTAATCATAACGGCGAGTTGCACCTTCTCAGTCCCCTGCCCCACGCGGAGAAACCAATCCCCCAACACCTCACCTTCCCGAATATTCAGTACTATCGGAACATGGGCTAACGCCCACACTTGCCTCGCCACAGTACATTCAAAAAAGAGGTGTCGCACCGTCTCCACCCCTTTGCCACATGTGACGCAACATATATCATGACACACCCGACGCCGCGCAAGATTATCTCGTGTTGGTAACACTCCATACATGCTCGCCACCAAAACATTTTAGTCTTGTTAGCACACTGAAGCTTCCAAATTTTCTTCCACGCCACACAACCGCTAGAGCTCGGTTCACCCTCCCCATTTTTATTTGTCAAGTCTTGCGTCATGATTAAATAATATGCACTCCGGACCGTAAAAACTCTATTCTTTTTATAATGCCAAATTAGACGATCCTCGTGCGCCAAATTCACTAACGGAATTGATAAAATACAGCGAGCATCCCCCTCCCAAAAAACTTCTTTGACCAAATCAACATCCCACCACCCCATGCGCTCATCTATAAGATCACAAACCTCCACAACCGTCATATGTGATTGCCGCGCAGTAATTGGCCAAAAAGAAATTGGGCGGGGCAGCCATTTATCCTCCCATATTGATACTCGCCTTCCATTCCCAATACACCATCTTACTACCCTCCGAATCACGGGTAAGGTCTCCCAAATACATCGCCAACAAAACGACGGAGTATGACCCACGCGCGCCTCAAGATAATCCACCAATGGAAAATATTTAGCTTTAAAAATATGCCTAACAAGGCTATCCGGATTATTAAAAATTCGCCATGCTTGTTTCGCGAGCAACGCTATATTAAAAGCTTTAAGATTGCGAAAACCCAACCCACCATCATCCTTACTTCGACAAACTTTTTCCAGGCGACCCAATGAATCTTGTTTTGATTACCGTTCCCCCACCAATAATTACAGATAATAGACTCAATCTCTCGAATCAAGGAGTCAGGCAAACGAAAACAACGCATAACAAAAGTTGGTATTGCTTGCATAACGGATATAATAAGTACCTCCTTTCCAGCACTGGATAACAACTGTCCCTTAAAACCATGTGCCCTTTTCCAAACACGCTCGCGAATAAAATCAAATAATTCATTTTTCGATTTCCCCACAACCGACGGTAGTCCAAGATATTTTTCATGCCGCTCCGCGATGGCTACCCCTAATAGCGCCCCAATCTCAGCCGCCCATCCCGCACCCATGGTTTTGCTAAACACCACCACTGACTTCTCCAAATTAATTTTTTGACCCAAAGCCGCCTCATATTTATAAAGAAGATCCCAAATCCCCGTTGCTGCGTCGCGTGTTGCCTCACAAAATAGAAGCGTATCATCGGCGAATAGAAGATGTGAAACCCGCGGCTCACTTCTACTAATGGCAAGCCCACACACCATCCCTCTTTCCTCCGCTTTCGTGATAAGAGCTGAAAAAGCCTCAGAAACGAATAAGAAAAGGTAGGGGAGAGAGGATCCCCCTGCCTTATGCCCCTCTCGGGGAAAAAACATTCGACTCCCTACCATTAATAAGCGTAGAATAGGATACTGAGCGCACGTCCATCATAAGTAACGACACGAAAGTAGAAGCAAAATCCAATCTAATCATTACATGTTCCAAGAAGGACCACTCGACCCAACCATACGCCTTGCTCATGTCGAGTTTCAGCGTCATATAACAGCGGTTTCCCGTCCTCTTATTTTTGAGAAAGTGGTTGAGTTCGAAGGCCACCAGGATATTGTCAGTAATTAGCCTCCCCAGAACAAACGCGGATTGGGTCGGCGCAATTACTTCATTTAAGCATAGTTTCAACCTGTTTGCAAGAACTTTGGAGGCAATCTTGAAGCATACATTGCTAAGACTTATAGGATATGTCACCCTTTATCATGCCATTTTGGACCAAAAAATTACAAAATTTTGATTATGCATATCATACGGCTAGTACTCCTTAATACACAAATGACACTGAACCCCTCCCCGGTTTTTCTTTGAATGTTCAATGCATTTAAGAGGATTATCCCTATAGGAGGTCAGCAAATCATTTGTTTAACCAACCTCCACCCAGCACCCCTATGTGTGTATATATTATCCGACGTCGGCCTAGTAAATAAATAAACATGTTTTGTTCAAAAAAATATTTATTTAGCTGTCATGTGGATGCTGACATTTCATAAATAGCGATGTTCCCAAATTAATGATCTCTCATTGAGTACCAATCAAAATAATACAAGAGTGTCAGATCGTAAATTTGAAAAGTAAGGGTTTGTGAGTCGAATTTGGGATCTAACCAATTTTAGTAATATTGAGAGTTTAATAGTTTTTTGTAATCGCATTTCTATAAGTCGTGTTGGTCAAAATGGTGTCGTACCTCTGCGTAGTGACGACTTCGTTTTAAGGAGTCTTTATTTAAGTTGCTTTTTTATTTATATTATTTTACCGTTATTCCAGCTAAGTAGCTTAGTGGTCCCGGTCTCGGGATTAGCATGTGGAGGTCATGACCAAGTCTGTATAAAATCACTACAGAACTAAGCCTTTGATTTCATGAATATTATTACAATTGAAATTTTATCTCTCGTCTTAATTTCTCTTTGCAAAAACAAAAGCCAGTTCTTCTTTTCTTGTTGGTTTTTCTTTATGCTTTATCCTTTACCTGCATAAAACCCCCAAAACAAACACTATTAGGGATCTTGTTTGTAACATTGGCCTCAGAGCTGTGATTCTGTGTGCATACTCTGAAACAAAATGTCTAAATCAGGATCTCACGCCGATCGGCTTGATGACCTAGAAGTGGGATAGAAAGCATTACAAGAAGGACAAGTACGACTACAAGAAGCAGCTTCAAAAAATAGATGGACTCAGCGAATGAGAAACTGACCCAACTCCTAGAAGCATCGAAGGTTGACAAAACAAAGGAAACTGAAGTATCAACATCCTTTAACATTGGATCTGTGCAATCCCCAGGGATGAACAGAAACCCAGCTGATGCAGCGGTCATACCCACCCAACGAGAAGGGTTTTTTAACAAAGGGTTAAAAGTAGAGTTCTCCAGTTTGGGGGTGAAGAACCAATTGCATGGATTAGGCGTTGCCAGAGGTTTTTTCTCTTGCACCACTTGTCTGACTATGAAAATACCATAGGAGCTGGAATGAGTATGGAGGGGGTGGCTGAGATTTGGTATTTGGATAATATAGAGGGAAAAGAAAACATGGGGTGGGCTAAGTTTGTGGATCTGGTGATAGACACATTTACATCAGTCAAATGAGAGAATATTGTGGGAGAGTTTAACAAGCTTAAACAGATAGGAACTGTGGATGGGAATATTCAGAGATTTGAGGAGTTAAAAGCATTTATGACTCAAAAAAATAGAAACCTAGATGAGGAATATTTTGTACTAAGCTTCACTAGTGGACTTAAGGAGGACATAAGAGTAATGGTGGAGATGTTGATGCCTTCCACTCTTAACCAGGCCATTTACCTGGCAAGGAAGCAATAGGTACAAGTGGAGAATCTTAGTAGACATTACAGGGGGACTAGGAACGCACACATCCCAGTGTTTAAACCTAGGGGAGGTCCTAGCTTCACTAATGAAACAGTGAAAGGACCCGGTAACAATGATAAATACCCACATCTCAAGAGACTAACCCCTGAAGAAATGGACAATAGAAGGATAAAGGGCTTGTGCTTTAACTGTGATGAGCCTTATCACATAGGACACAAGTACAAAAGACTATTTGTCATCATGGAAATAGACGAGTCAGAGGGAGAGGAAGAGTTGGAGGAGTGCTTGGCAAATAATGAAGGACAAATTTATAAAATCTCTATGCATGCTTTGAAAGGGAAGATGCACCAGAAACTATTAAACTACATGGAAGAGTGAGAGGAGAGATAATCAGTATCTTAGTGGATACATGGAGCACTCACAGCTTTCTTGATGAGTGTACTGCTAAGAGGCTCCAATGTGAAGTGGAACACACTAAGCCCCTACTGATTACTATTGCTGATGGGGAGAGAATGAAGTGTGCTGCCAGATGGCCTCAATTCCAATGGAAGATAGAGGGTAAGGAGTACAATACTGATGTTAGCATTATACTACTAGAAGTGTATGCCATGGTAGTGGGAGTAGACCGGTTAAGAACACTGGGAAATATAACTTTTGACTTTGATGAGTAAAATGTGGAATACAAAGAAAGAGGGCAAAAAGTTATACTCCAAGTGGGGAGGACAGTTATGTCCTTACAAGCTATTTCTGGGAGCAAAATGTGCAAGTTACTCGAGAAAGGGAAAGAAAAGATCAGGAGTTTCATCTTCATGATTACACCTGTGAAGGGACAAACTAAGGAGGAGGTCAATGAAGCGTTGAGTGACCTGATGGATGAATATAAAGATTTATTTGAGGAACCCAAGACTCTACCCCCTAAGAGGGGACTAGAACATGGAATTGAGCGAATACATGTTACTACTACTTTTAAACAGCACCCTTACAGATACTCCTACTTACAAAAAGAGGAGATTGAGAAACTTGTGAAGGAAATGATGGAGGCAGGGCTGATTCAAGACATCAACAATCCCGTTTCTTCTCCTGTACTATTGGTCAAGAAAGAAGATGGGAGCTAGAGGTTTTGTGTAGACTACAGAAAGCTCAACTCACTCAACATAATAAATAATTACCCCATTCCATTGATAGAGGTTTTGTTGGGTGAGTTGGGAGGAGCAAGAGTATATTCAAAAATAGATCTGAGGTCTGGATACCATCAGTTAGAATGAAGGAGCAAGATAAGCTAAAGACAACTTTTGTAACCAACACATGGCATTATGAGTTCAAAGTTATGCCCTTTGGGTTGACTAATGCTCCTGCCACTTTTCAGAACTTGATGAATAAAATATTTAAAGAAGAATTAGGGAAGATGCTCCAAGTTTTATTTGATGATATACTTGTATTCAGCAGAGACATGGAGGAATACAAGGGGCATATGAGATTGGTGTTTGAGAAGCTGAGACATAATGTGTTGTTTGCAAAGGCATCTAAATGTACTTTTGGGAAACCTAAGGTGGAGTACTTAGGTCACATCATTGAAGGGGGAACTGTGAGTGCTAACCCCCCCCCCCCCCCAGCAAATTTAATGTATGATTGAGTGGCCCAAACCAAAGAATGTTAAATCTACGAGGGGGTTCCTAGGGTTAACTGGATACTATAGAAAGTTTATAACGTATTTTGAAGTGACTGCAAAGCCCTTGACATATATGAAATCACTCCCATCTTTTTATAGGGTTGTGCAAAAAGAATCGGATCGATCGAATCGGGTGAAAATTGATCCAAGGATCGGATCGAATATTGATCCGACTTTTGATTTTTGCCTTAGGATCGAACCCCCCTTTGATTCGATCCTCGATTTTAGAGGCTGAGAATTGGATCGAATCGAATGCTCATCTTATTTTTTAAAAATAAATAAATATATAATAGTATATATATATATATATAATATTTTATATATATATACAATGCTAAGCCTGTTAAGAGGCTACTAAGATATTTCTACATATAATGCTAATATTATATTTTTATATATACACCTACCTAACATTTTTGCCACGTTTTTGTCTTTAGGAAACGTAGACAATTTGTAACACCTTTCTCTCTCTGTAGTCACTAGTCTTAGTCTGTACGAAGGGTTCATTCAACAAAAAAATGTTTCACTCAAAAATCAAAATTTCTTCAAATCAAACCCTTTCTCTTTCTGTACGAAGGCCGATAGCTGCTGATAAACTAGTGCATAGTCTGGTGAATGAAAAGTGTAAAGTGGTGAAAATGAATTTGTGAAAGTGTATCTTTTATAATTGATTTGTGTTTTGTGTCAAAAAGTGTGATTGAGAACCATATGAAAGTGAGTTTTGTAATTCAGTAACTCTATTTGAATGTTGTGGTTGGTACCATTGATATTAAATTAAATAAGAAAAAAGGATCGAAATCGAATCGAATCGGATCAAAATCAAATCATTTTGGATCGAATCGGATCGTTTTAAATTGATTTGATTTCGATCCTCATTTGTCCAGGATCGAAATCGACTTCCAGCTTTAATTCGATCCGATTCGATCCGATCCGATCCAAATGCACAACCCTAATCTTTTATTGTGAGTGAGTTGAGCTTTCTGTAGTCTACACAGAACCTCCAGCTCGCATCTTTCTTCTTGACCAATAGTACAAGAGAAGAAAAAGGATTGTTGCTGTCTTGAATCCGCCCTGCCTCTATTTTTTCCTTCACAAGTTTCTCAATCTCCTCTTTTTGTAAGTAGGAGTATCTGTAAGGGTGATGTTTAAAGCAGTAGTACCATGTATTAGCTCAATTCCATGTTCTAGTCCCCTCTCAGGGGTAGAGTCTTGGGTTCCTCAAATAAATCCTTATATTCATCCATCAGGTCACTCAACGCTTCATTGACCTCCTACTTAGTTTATCCTTTCACAGGTGTAATCATGAAGATGAAACTCCTGATCTTTTCTTTCCCTTTCTCGAGTAACTTGCACATTTTGCTCCCAGAAATAGCTTGTAAGGACATAACTGTCCTCCCCCCTTGGAGAATAACTTTTTACCCTCTTTCTTTGTATTCCACAGTTTACTCATCAAAGTCAAAATTTATCTTCCCAGTGTTATTAACCAGTCTACTCTCACTACCATGTCACACCCTCCTCGTAGTATAATCATGACATCAGTAGTGTACTCCTTACCCTCTATCTTCCATTGGAATTGACGGCTTCGTCGTTACGATAAGGGGATCTAATCTTCAGGGATCTGGCAGCACACTTCATTCTCTCCCCATCAGCAACAGTAATCAGTAGGGGCTTAGTGTGTTCCACTTCACATTGGAGCCTCTTAGCAGTACACTCATCAAGAAAGCTGTGAGTGCTCCATGTATCCAGTAAGATACTGATTATCTCTCCCCTCACTCTTCCCTGTAGTTTAATAGTTTCTGCTGCATCTTCCCCTTTTAAAGCATGCACTTAGATTTTATAAATCCGTCCTTCATTATTTGCCAAGCACTCCTCCAACTCTTCCTCTCCCTCTCACTCCTTTATTTTCATTATAACAAATAGTCTTTTGCACTTGTGTCCTATGTGATAAGGCTCATCACAGTTAAAGCACAAGCCCTTCCTCCTTCTATTGTCCATTTCTTCAGAGGTTAGTCTCTTAAGAGGTGGGTCTTTATCACTGTTACCAGGTCCTTTCACTGTTTCATTAGTGAAGCTAGGACCTCCCGTAGGTTTAAAACTGGGTTGTGTGCTCTCCTAGTCCCCCTGTAATGTCTACTAGGATTCTATACTTGTACCTCTTGCTTCCTTACCAGGTAAATGGCCTGGTTAAGAGTGGAAGGCATCAACATCTCCACCATTACTCTTATGTCCTCCTTAAGCCCACTAGTGAAGCTTAGTACAAAATATTCCTCATCTAGGTTTCTATCTTTTTTAGTCATAAATGCTTTTAACTCCTCAAATCTCTGAATATACCCACCCAAGTTCCTATCTGTTTAATCTTGTTAAACTCTCCCACCAGATTCTCTCATTTAGCTGCAGTAAATCTGTCTATCACCAGATCCACAAACTTAGCACACCCATGTTTTCTTTTCCCTCTATAGTATCCAAATACCAAATCTCAGCCAACCCCTCCATGCTCATTCCAGCTCTTATGATCTTTTCATAGTCAGGCAAGTGGTGCAAGAGGAAAACCCTCTTGCAACGCCTAATCCACGCTCTTGGTTCTTCACCCCCAAACTTGGGGAACTCTAATTTTAACCCTTTGTTAAAAAAACCCTTCTTGTTGGGTGGGTATGACCCGTGCATCAGCTGGGTTTCTGTTCATCCCTGGGATTGCACAGATCCAAAGTTAAAGGATGTTGATACTTCAGTTTCCTTTGTTTGGTCAACCTTCGATGCTTTCAGGAGTTGGCTCAATTTCTCATTCACTGAGTCCATCTGCTTTTGGAAGCCGTGTTGCCCTTCTTGTAGTCGTACTTGTCCTTCTTGTAATGCTTTCTGTCCTACTTCTAGGTCATCGAACGAGCGGCATGAGAACCAGATTTAGACATTTTGTTTCAGAGTATGCGCACAGAATCACAGCTCTGAGGCCAATGTTACAAACAAGATCCCTAATAGTGTTTTTTTTGGGTGTTTTCTGTAGGTAAATGATAAAGCATAAAGAAAAACCAACAAGAGAAGGAAAATGGTCTTTTGCTTTTGCACAGGGAAATTAAGACGCGAGAGAGAATTTCCGTTGTAATAATATTCATGGAATCAAAGGCTCAGTTCTGCAGTGAATTTATACAGACTTGATCATGACCTCCACACGCTAATCCCGAAACTGGGACCACTAGGCTACTTAGCTGGAATAATGGTTAAATAATAGAAATAAGAAAGCAACTTAAATAAAGACTCCCTAAAATGACGTCATCACTACGCAGAGGAACGACACCGTTTTGACCAAACACGACTTATAGAAATGTGGTTATAAAAAACTAATAAACTCTCAATATTACTAAAATTGGTCAGATCCCCAATTCGACTCACAAACCCTAACTTTCCAAATTCACGATCTGACATTGCCCCCTCACTCATCAAGTTTGTCCTCAAGTTTATCAATCAAATATGGAAACCTCTTCTCGAGTTCCTCATACTTCTCTCAAGTAGCTTCCGCTTCTGGTCGACCCCTCCACTGAATTAACCAGTCAACCCTAGCTGCGTTCTCCCTCTTCACGACTCGCCGGGCTAAGATTCGTTCTAGTTTCGACTCTAATTCTTCTTAGAAGTTTAAAGGTTTGTATAGGTCTCTAGGAAAAATTGACAATATTTGGCAAAAACAAGTTGCGCCATGTACTACAAGACCTCCGGTTTATAAATACATATTAGTTATAGATTCAAATCTATACCGCACACAACTTGTTTTGCTCAAAGAAGGTCGTGTTTGGCAATAATGTGTCCCGATGATTGTATTACTTTCAATTCTACTCTCATATTTGTAAATTAAATTGGCTGCAAAAGACTTTCTACTAGATTATAACATCTAAAGCCTTCAAGTAAAATCGTGTTGAAAGATGTACATATAATTGATATATATATATATATATATATATATATATATATATATATTTCAAGCAATCAACACTTTTAAATCAAACTCCGATTTAATGAATAATTGTAAAAGCTTATTTTTACCATATATAAGCTCTATATACCATATATCGACGCTCCTCAAGGATGTCCAGAGGATGTCGAGTTGCGCAATGTCGAGTAGCTTCGCGCAACTGGACGTCTCTTGCATATATCGCGAGACGAACAATATTGGTGATGTTCTGGCGAGTAGTGGCTCAGACCGTGCCTTGAGAGACATCCCCTTAGAGTCTCCTTTTTGTACTAGTTAAGCTTGTTCCTCCCCCTCTTGCCCCAGTCTGGAACGTCTTGTCGTTTGTGATGAGTCTTGTACATATTTTCGGCCCTTTCGCCGGCCCCAACCCCACAACCCCCTGTACACTATTGTGTCACATGTTGAAATAAACACTACTACGGGTTTGTTAAAAAAAAAGTTCTCTATATACTTATTTCTCTTGAAAGTACACATTTTACCGACAGCACATATTATTGGATAAGACCATCTCAGAAGATATATATCATGATGATTTCCAGAATAATATATACAGCTGGAGCATCTTTTTTATAGTACATGAATATGTAAGCGATAATAAATAGTACATAACAAATTACAGAAATAATGTCTGTTTTTGTAGTCCGTGCGCTAACAGTGATGCTTTGAATACAGCAGCATTACCCAATTGGGATGGAAATTTCTACTGCAATTTGTAAAGTTGTAAATATATTTTAGGGGAATAAATGATATCTACTTTTAAGTGAGATCACACACTCACAGAGGTATATAAACTTTAGCACAAATTAATGAACCCAACTTTTTTGATATTGTGTAGCTTATTTGTCAAGCTGATGGTGAGCGAAACAATTGTAAACCAGTGACACCGTACCAAATCTGTATTTTAATTTATATCATATTGTACAACAACCATCTTGTAATTTTATTATATTAAAAGCAGTCAACAGTCTGCAAAACAGAGTACCAAATCAGGAACCATATCGGTTATTTAGAATGTTACTTAGGTAAGTGTTATTTATGCACTAAGCATTATGCAGTACATAGTAAAGTGAATCTATTTGAAACTGATCACTCTATTTAAAAGTGTGCCTCTTATCAATGCACACATTTCAAATAGTTCTCTATATTCAGCTAAAAGTGGCTGTAACAAAAGAACAATGTCTAATTAAGAAGAAGAAGGAGAATAAAAAAAGAACATAAAGCAGAAGTTAATTAAAATCAGAATCCAGGGCTATACGTCTAACATTAGCTATCGTTGTAACATGGTAACGTGGTATAAAAATACCTAATTTTCGACATGGAGCGCGCGGTTCTATAAAATCCATCCTATACCATTACGTACTTCCTGTTGTGTGTGAAATTTCCAGCCGCCAACTTTGACAACTATTCCTTTCACGGCTCCAACTATTCATTTGACGGCTTCTCCAACTATTCCTTTGACGACTTCTCCAACTATTCCTTTCACGGCTCTAACTATTCATTTCACGGCTCCAACTATTCCTTTGACGGCTTCTCCAAATTCTTTGCCTATAAATAGCAAAGGTCCTCAGTAGTGAAATGCATCCCTTCAGAGTTCTTTTCTTTTCTCTCTAATTATACAATGTAGTATTTTATACACCGGGAGAGTGTAGATTAGGGAGTGGTGAGAGTGAAAAAGATATGTCGGGATCGTCGGGTCGAGTGAGAATTATGTAATTGTACGAGTTTTGTACATAGTGAATTTTGCTCGGGTCCCCGTGGTTTTTCTCCGGTGAAGGAGTTTCCACGTTAAATCCTTGTGTTGCTACTATCGTCAATATTATATTCGTGTTGCTTCGCAATTACCTCATGGGCAAATCCTGGGGGCGGTATTTGAGGGTGGTTCAAATACCCAACAAGTGGTATCAGAGCCCGGGTTCTGCCGGAGGTGGAGTTACTGCGGGGGTGGAGTTGTGGTGTGGTGTAATATGAATACGTACTGTAAAGGCGGTTCTGTCAAAGGTAATTGGTTATTAAGCGGGACCGTTGTGACCCCACCAATTACCTGGGAACCTTGAAACTTTGTCAGGAAAGACGAGCTATCTCTTTCCGGGGGTTTACTTTGTACTATTCTCAGAAAATTCACCAACTCACCGGAGTAATGTCAGGAAGCAAGGGTACGGATATGGAAAATTTTGACGGAAAAATCAACTATGACTTGTGGCGTGTTCAAGTCGGAGAGAAGTCGATTTGGTCGGGTTACACAAGGATTCAACCTACGGAGGGTATACCTTTCTCCATAGCGATGTCGAAGAAAGAGAACAAAACAGTGACGTTTCCATTCTCGTGGTTGAGTAGAGAAAAGGGGATGATGGTGTACGGAGAATAATTATATCTCCACGAATGTGCTTCCTTTCTCGATGGGTTTTCGGAGAAAGAGATAAGTGTTTGTGTTCCTTTCTTCAGGGTCATACGGAGAAAGATCGAGTATACAGAGATACGTTATATCTCTATGTTTTGTTTGCCTTTCTTCAGGGTTATTCGAAGAAAGATCGGGTATACGAAAATAAGAGATATTTCCATGATCGTTTACCTTTCTTCAGGGTTATTCGAAGAAAGATTGGGTATACGGAGGTGTTGTATATCTCCACGTTTGTTTGCCTTTCTTCAGGGGATTACGGAGAAAGAGAAGTTTTGAGTAAGGGGAGCGTTCACTCCTACATGTAAAGTCGTTTCAAGGAATGATCCTGGTGAGCGATAAATCGTGTTCCTCTTTTAGCAAGAGAAGAAATAATTAAGTAAAGTTGGGGCTGGAGGGGGAGATTGTTGTGTGTGAAATTTCCAGCCGCCAACTTTGACAACTATTCCTTTCACGGCTCCAACTATTCATTTGACGGCTTCTCCAACTATTCCTTTGACGACTTCTCCAACTATTCCTTTCACGGCTCTAACTATTCATTTCACGGCTCCAACTATTCCTTTGACGGCTTCTCCAAATTCTTTGCCTATAAATAGCAAAGGTCCTCAGTAGTGAAATGCATCCCTTCAGAGTTCTTTTCTTTTCTCTCTAATTATACAATGTAGTATTTTATACACCGGGAGAGTGTAGATTAGGGAGTGGTGAGAGTGAAAAAGATATGTCGGGATCGTCGGGTCGAGTGAGAATTATGTAATTGTACGAGTTTTGTACATAGTGAATTTTGCTCGGGTCCCCGTGGTTTTTCTCCGGTGAAGGAGTTTCCACGTTAAATCCTTGTGTTGTTACTATCGTCAATATTATATTCGTGTTGCTTCGCAATTACCTCATGGGCAAATCCTGGGGGCGGTATTTGAGGGTGGTTCAAATACCCAACACTTCCATCAGTTGATCTTCCTTTCTCCCCTTCAAAGAATAACACTTAATATTCCAATCGTAGCGACTTGCATAATTAGCAATGCCAACAGAGCAAATTCTCGTGTAGTAGTATTCTAGGATCTCCTCGTCTTCATCTTCAAATGGTGCCGACAACAATGTGTTGCCACTGATACAGAAAGCAACATTATGCGGATTTTGTTCCACAACCCAACTCATTCTGGAGAAATCCATCTTAAAAATTATGAAGAATCTGCCAAATTGCAGTGCAGCTAATAGAAGATCATTCTCGTTCTCGATTAACCAAGATTTTTTGAGCCAATAACTGTCGTAAGGCTCTGGAAAACTTACCATAACTAACTTCCAACACTCTTCACTCAGGTTGTAACTTTTCAAAATGTTTCCATAAAAAAGACAATAGAGTTCACCGTTCATGTACCGCAAACTAATAGGTTCCTCGGGAGTTAATTCAAGGTATTTCACCCTCCACTCTTTGTCCTCAGAGAGACGACATCGACCAATATTAAGAGTAGAATGAGCATATGTGGCTCTGCACACCATCAAAATCTCACACTCAGGAGACGCGGGGTTCATTGTAAGCGTCGCGGCTTTACAAATTTGATCCGTATCAGGCAACATGATAACACCATTAGTGAAAGGGTTGTGCAAGAAAAGCAACGAACTGGTGGGTCCCGTTAAACCAAGCAGCGACCATCCATCTTTTGAAGCATACAATGTACTTTGAACATATTGACTGAATTGGTTTGTGAAATCCTGTATGTAATTCGAAACTTTGAATACTTCTTGTGAGTAAGGATCAAAGAGTTCACACACAAAAGGGTACACGTTAGGTTTTGCTTCCGACAGCTCCGTCCATGAAAACTTCATTACCCATGGGAGACGGTCCAAACGCTTCATATCACCCGCGGGTACTCGCCAATTCTTGCATACAGCTCGGAACCGAGCTTGATCAGTAATATATAGTTTGTTGTAAATTAGTACGAGGATGTCCTGTAGAAGATCATCCCAAGATCCAACTTTGATGATTTCTTGTTCGTCCACAATATTGTGAATATTGTCTAAAGCATCCATGTCTCCTTTCCGTGTCATGAATGCTTTGATGTGTTTATATATAATTATATACAAATATACAATTAGGTTAGAGGTCATACTCCGTAATTATAGAATTAGGTATTGTATCATGCCACGCTTCTTATTAGAAAGATTCCTTTCGAAATTATCAGCCAACTAGGAATTAAGTGATCTTCACTTTAATAGTATTACAATTTTCAACCCAATTATAAAAGTTACTTCCTTGTAACTCTAGTTGGATATACGTTGAGAATATTTATAAAGACTCATGAAGCTTCATAGTTATAAACACTATAACCCTTAAGCTATAATCTAATTCTAAAAATTTAATTTCCTAATTTTAATAATTACAAGATTAGATTTTTTTTTTCAAAAGATGTATCTAGTGAGTCCACCCCTCTTAGCGAAGTCCGATCAGGGATAAATGTTATATTTGTATTTCACAGTGTTTTCTCGCTCATGCCATCAACACGGTGTTGGTAAAGGAGAAATGAGCTCAACAACTCCCGATACATTATGAGAGCCGAGTGTTACAGGGTGTAGAAAATAATTATTTGGAGATAGATGCAGTCGTACCCTATCTCGATCATAACTGATAAGCCGTTAAAATAAGTGATGGTGAGACCAAAACTTCCCGGCAATTGGTCAACTGGGTTGTTGAGCTAAGCGAATTTGGTCTGGAATTCCGTCTTCGAACTTAAATCAATGCTCAGGCACTGACGGACTTTATGGCAGAGACATCTACTCTCACCCGTACCGTTGGGAATTTGAATTTTCCATAAGCTTGAATTTTCTTGCAACGAACACCGAGGAAGAATACGAAGCTATATTGGCGGGCAAACGCCTGGCCAAACCCTCCATGTTGATTATTTGGAGGTATTCACAGACTGACACCATTTTCCTGGCAAGTATGGCAAGTATGAAGCGAGCAAGGGGACCATGATATTATATTTGGCTAAGCTTAAGGATCTAGCTGACAAATTCTATTTTTTCGATCTTCTGCAAATCTTGCGGACCGACAACACCAAGGCCGATGCATTATCAAAATTTGCTAGCTCATTGGAAATATACGTGCAAAAATGCGTCACACTATTGGCAATGGAGAAGCCAACCATTGGGATATCAAATTATAGCAAGGTGTTGGTTTCCGTGGATTACATACTATCGGTGCTTGAGTCACCATCGTGGAAGGATGAGATTTTTTGATACCTCGCTGACGGCATCTTGCCGAATGATCCCAACGCTAGGCTCATGTTGCGCCACAAGGCTTTCAGGTTTACGATTCACAATGGTGAACTCTACAAGCGTTCTTTTGAGGGACCACTTTTGCAATGTGTGTCCCCACTGCAAGCGAACTATGTGATGAAGGAGATTCATGTGGAAAGTTGTGGGAATCATATGGGGGGAAGAGTGTTGGCGCAACGCATTCTCCACCAAGGATATTACTGACCCACTCTTCTAAAGGATGCAACGGCTTTCTTACGGTGGTGTGATAGTTTCCAGTTTTATGCTAGGTTAATTCATATGTCAGCCCAGCCATTGAAGCCTTTGGACGTGTCTTGCCCATTCGATCAGTGGTGAATTGACATTGTGTGGCCACTCCTGATTGCGAAAAGGGAAAAATAATTTCGTAGTTGTGGTAGTGGGGTATTATATGAAATGGGTAGAAGTGGAGACAATGACGACTATTATGGAGAACAACATGACTGAATTTAAATGGAAGAACATAATATCCCGATTCAATATTCCAAGAGCCTTGATGTCGGACAACGACCGACAATTAGTTGGGAAGGAAATCAGATCTTAGTGTGAGGAACTGAGAATTTCTTAACACATCATGTCAGTGTCGCATCCTCAGGCAAATGGGAAAGTAGAATAAATCAACAAGACGTTGAAAGACTATCTCGAACGAAGATTAAAGGATATGTGAAGAAGCTGGACTAATGAGTTGCACGACATCCTATGGGCCTACAGGACCACCCCCAGAACGTTGACATGGGAAACTCCCTTCGGATTAGTGTATGGTTCTGAGGCAATCTTATCAGCCAAAATTGGAATGCCAACCCGGCGAATACACGACTACGACCCAAAATAGTCAGCCAGATTATGCCAGATGGATCTTGATATGATCCGGTCGACAAGGGAGCAGGCATACTAGCACACAGTGGCCTTCAAGGTGGCCATGTCCAAAAACTTTGACAAGAAGGTCTGATTCAAGAACTTTGAGATCAACGACTTGGTCTTAAAGAGGGTCGAGTCAAGAAAGCATGTGGGTAAGCTACAACCATTATGGGATGGCTCCTATCGAGTCATACTGGCAAGTGCCCGAAGATACTACTACTTGGAGGATTTAGAGGGACAAAACTTGACCCGTCCTTGGAACCTGCAACACTTGAGGAGTTACTACTCCTAATTTTATGATTTATAGCTATCACTCGGCATGTAAAACTTAATACATGAACTACGGCGAC
The DNA here is from genome assembly GCA_948329865.1 of Linaria vulgaris. Taxonomy (NCBI): domain Eukaryota; kingdom Viridiplantae; phylum Streptophyta; class Magnoliopsida; order Lamiales; family Plantaginaceae; genus Linaria; species Linaria vulgaris. The sequence continues at coordinate 2,373,613 of OX415249.1, read as the reverse complement.
TTAAGTCCCGAGGCACCACTCGGGAAACGTAGGCAACTCGGCTTTATGTTGGGCTCAACCTTATCCTAATCTCAAATGCTATCCTCGTGTGTGTGATATTTATTGTTGTTGTTAGAGGATGACTCTACAGGTACACAAACACAGTTTTCTCAGTCCCCAGGCCTGCAAAGGTCCGAGAAACAAGTTCAAGAGTGCGGCTATCGCAACCCGTATACCCAATGCGGTCATACAAAAAGTTGGACATTCGACCCAACCCAGTTGAATGCAAACCTAATATCCCCATGAGAACAGAGATGGACATTTGACCCAATGCGGTCGATTGCAAACCTAATATCCCCATGAAAATAGAGATATACATTTTACCCAACACAATCGAATGGAAACCTAGTATCTCCACAAGAAGAGAGATGGACATTCAACCCAACAAGGTCATATGCAAACCTAATATCTCTATCAGAAAAAGAGATGGACAATTGACCATATGCAGTCAAATGCAAACCTAATGTCTCCATCACCAAAAGAGATGGACAATAGACACGACGCAGTCAAGTGTCAACTAAAGGAGAAGGAAGACAGACGTTCGACTCAACATATCGAATGGAAAGGTATAATCTGGCTAAAGAAAAAGCCCTTTGAACGCTTCGTCAAATTGAGGCAACAAAATTGGAGACAGATTAGCGATGCCGCAATGAAGATTTCATAGAGAACAGACCAAACATCAGTACGACAATTTTTTTAATAATCAATCACGGACCTAGCGTAACCTAGAGAGGGCCCAAACTGGGACACCTTCCAAAAATTTACAAATCTGGGGGCCTAGATGAATCTGGGCGTAATACAATTTCGAGTAATCGTATGAACCTTGTGCAATTCCTTTCTATTTGCTTTTTCAACATGCTGAGGCCCTCACTGCCAAAGTCATGACATGCCTTTTGCCAAATCCCAACATCTTCTTCAAAAGAATCACCCACTTTGAAGTCCTTATCATTGACCACAGAAGACGAAGACGCTGCATAGGCAGGAGCCGAAACCGCTGCGGGACCAGTAGTGGTCCCTGATACAGCCTCCATCACGATCAAGACAGGTCGAGACGATATGGGATTCTTATTTAATATATTTCGCTGATAGAACTAACAGTCATAGTCGGTGGAGCCTTCACAGGACCAGTAATAATCTGATCAACAACCTCGCTGCAGAAATCATTGAGTTTCTCCATGCGAGAGGTTGGAGGTGCACCTCCATCAGCGCCAGACACAATAGGCAGAGTAACGCAATCATCGTCACTACTTCTGAAGATGCTACAAATTGCATCATGAATCGCAGATGCAACTCCATCCAGAATGGTAGCCCTTCCGACGTGCACCTCTCCAGGTACTGCATCAAGCACAACCTTACTCCTATCCAAGTCGCGTGCTACACCAACTAGACCTCTTTTCTCCTACCAAATACGATAGAATGGATCTCTTGCTCTAGGAGGAGTAAATTATTCTTCATCAGAGACTTTGGGGGTTTCCATACGAGGACCACGGCTCATGTCGAGCATATCTTTTTGAAACCCCTCTTTCAAGTAACCCAGATTTTTAATCTGGTCGACACTAAGCTCCAGTTCAAGCTTCACATCCTCCGCTTCTTGATGCAGCTCAATCCAACGGTATACACCATTCGTTATGAAAGCCTTGTACACCTTACATAGATAACCCTCCAATTCCAAATCGTGAACCCTAGCATTCAGTCGACTGATTATTAGTTCAGCTACTGAATTCGACTTCTTAGACGAGTCCCTCTCCGGCTTCAGCATGTCTCTTTTTTTAGCAGGGTGGCGATCTAGGCGCTTAGCGAACCTATGGTATCCTCGACTTTCTTTGCATTCGCCACAACTGTAAATGCATCTTTTACAGTCTTGGCCTTGGCCTTCTCAACGTCACGAGCTCGGTTGTAGGCTGCAAGGCGATTGTCATCAGTTCCTCTAAATCTTTTTGTCATCTTGTCAATAACTCCATTGTGCTTATCCCTCACTTCTCTCAATCCACTATAATCGCGACATAGCTGATACACCAAAATGCTTATGGCAGCACTAAACAGGTAACCAAAGCGAGCTATGCCGTGATACCCAAGGTTCTCAAAGGCTACACTATAATCGAGCCGAGGCCACATACTCATCATAATCTGAATAGCTTGTTCTTCTCTTAACATTTATCCCATTAACTTAATGTTCAAAGATTCAAAGTCCTTATCATTCAGAAAACTGTAATCAGATCGGCTGCCAGGGAGCACGAGCCTCAGATTGCGTGATGGTCGATGATGTTTTGAAGGCCACGGTGGCATTTCGACAGCCTCATCTGCAACTTGAGATTCGACGACCCGCCTTTTAGCGACCGTATACCAATTCTCGCCGCTCCCATTCGTTGGGGCCTCACTCGGTTCATTCGCCCCGGAACCAAGGCCATGGGCTTTTCTCTCAGGATTATATCTCGCCAAATTCCCTGCAATCCTCTCATCAACATCATCCGCTTCCTCCATCCTAATTTGAGCTTTGGTACCGACTTTGACCCTCCCACCTTTAGCGGTTGGGGTCATAATAATCTTACGTCCGTCAAAATTTTCGTGTCTCTCAAAATCACAGACACGGGATACACAGACCCCTGAGGACACTCTCCAAGCTTCTCAGTGGAGATGCCCTCTCGTTCACTAACTGTATGACCCGCGCCCCAATTAGCGAATAAACTTCCCGATGCCCTCACAAGTACCGAACCTCCAGAATGACCGAATGCAGACCCACTACACGAGGCATCTCCACTCGTCAAAGAACGTACTTGAATTACCCACCGTGGGATTGATTCCATGACCCACAGTTGCATGAGATTCACCGGCGGCTTCACGATCATACTATGACCCCTCGGCTTACTCCGAGCCATTACGCAACAAAATACGTTAAGCCTTTAGAAAATTAATATTGCTGGCGTTTGACCAAACATGTGTTCGATACTCCTGTTACTTGACTATTTTTTAGTTCGATTGATACCCTAGTTCGATTGTTCAATCGTTTGACACTCTCTTCGGTTCGATCGTTATTCTCAAAATGACAAAAGTTTGCCACACGAAGAAAAATGACTTGGCAGGCATCGCCCTAGCATTGCCTCGGAAATGGTAATCACACTCAATGCTATGAGTTTGAGAGTTAAGTATCGAACATAGTGAGTTCGATACTCCTGATAATCGAGTCACATAATATTTGATACTTCCCAAAACACTCAAATATGACGTGATTTGATGTTGCCCGTAACAATCAAATCACCTACGACTCGATTCTCGCCCACAACAATCAAATCAAATAGGATTTTATATAACTAAAAACCATCGAACCACTCGGGTTTTGATACTGTCCAGAATAATCGAACGTATGATGATGCGATTCTCTTCCAACTGGAGGGCGTATTTTGAAGCCAGATATTGTTATTTGGCAATCTTCGTATTATGGCTCCAAAATGGGGGCGTATTTTGAAGCCAGATATTATTATTTGGCACCCGATCCTCCGGATAGCGGCTCCCAAATGGATGGCGTATTTTGAAGCTAGATATTACTATTTGGCACCCGATCCTCTGGATTGCGGCTCCCAAATGGGGGGCGTATTTTGAAGCCAGATATTACTATTTTTCATCTGATCCTTTGTATTGCGGCTCCCAAATGCGGGGCGTATTTTGAAGCAGAACGCGTTCCAATTTCAAGAACAACAAATAATTTTTTTTTATTAAAATTATAGAAACTTATTATATAATTCTAATTTTAAAAACTTGATTTTTAATAACTAATAAATTTTAAAAAAATTCAAAAAAAAACTTATTCTTCTTTTTCTTTTTGTTTTTCAAATTTCTTTTTCTTTTTATTTAAAAAAAACTGTTATAATTTTTTTAGCCCAAAAATATATATCATTGAAATATTTTTATTTTTAATATTTACTAGTAAATATTTATTTATTAAACATTTTAAAATAAACTTTATATTATACATTATTTTTGTATGATTTACAACAATATATAATAAAATTTAATTTAATTTTGAATTAAAAATAAGTGCAAAATATTTACTTTTTTTTGTTTTAATTTTTTTTACTAAAATTGGACCAAGCCCAAATAAAAGCGCATCGGGCAATTTTATTAAAAATAAATAAGTTAGCCGGCATTTTCTAAGCCCGAAAAGATAAAGGGCAAAACTTGAAGTTGGAGAAAATTAAAGGGCAAAAAAAATATTTCGCCCTAATTTAAAATATAATCAATTAATTAATAATCATCTCCATAAATGAACTAGACCGAAAGTACCAAAAAGGAGTTTTAGTTCTTTACTTAAACCAGAAGCATAAACAGAAGGAATGAGCTAGCATCCAATCGATAAGTTTTCTACTGTTACATAACGTTTTTTTCTATCCAAGATACACGAGACATGAAAGTCATAGTTGAGCGGTGTAAAATGTCAACACTCTCGATACAACATGTCGATCTTTGTGGATATCTTTCCCTCGACAACACTGGAGGCTAGAATACGTACAAAAAGTTCGACTTACAAAGAAGTAGGATGCAACCCTGCTTAATAATATTCCTAAATTCTCCTATTAATTGAGCATGAGAACTAACAACTATTTTGAGGCCTAAGAAGCACACACTTGTTTATTTATTTATTTATCTAAGAAAATATAATTAAAGAAGCAATAGGGTTGCTTCAACCCCGTACAAAATTCAGCTTTCTTCATCTTTACATCTAAGACAAATACGTGGGTTCACATTCCAATCATGAAAAGAAGCACATGATAAATTGAACTCTTCGAAATTAACCAATTCTTTCAAATAATTGATAGTTACGTCCAAATTATTCAAGTGCTACGCACTCATGGCACGAGGAATTTAGAAAAAAGAAAAGAAAAACAATTTCAAAGAAGAACAAAAAGCAACCTTTAATTTGTCCAAATCAAAATCATGCCCTATACCTACACAAGTACTTATGTAATGTTGTAACACGATCGTGTAGTATACAAGTAACTACTTTCGGATATTAAACGTCCCACGATACCCATTATATGCCAAGGACCTTTAGTCACGCTACATATTTCCTCTAGTTGATCAATTTGCGTCTTTATCTTCAAACCATAACACATACCTTTTCGGCCATAAGATCTTTCATAATCATCAAGTCCATTAGAATAATATGTCGAGTAGGCTTCTCGGATCTTCTCGTAGCCATCTTCTAATGACGCCATAAAAGATGTGTTTATGGTGATGAATAAAGCTACAATATCCAAACTCGATTTCATTACCCGTTATCGTTTTGGACAAATCCATGTCCAACGTCAACCACACACCTTTTGTATTGTTTGATTCTGCAAAAGCTAATATAAGATTGCTCTCGTTGTCGATCTACCAACATTCTTCAATTAAGTCATAACTTTTAAAAAGGCTATCACCAAAAAAACAATGTTGGTGGGGGTATTTTAGGTGGCCCAGAAACGAACTAGGTCGGGCTGCCCCATTCACGGCCCAAACGAGTGAGAGTCAAACCGAGGTGGTTCGGCCCTTCTTGGACAATCGAACGGAGACGTTCGATTATTATTGCCCTTTTACGGGGTGGGTCCTGCGTACCAAAATCTATAAATACCCCGCTCCCTGAGATTCACGCCAGACATTGATTACTATTCACCAACCCTACAATAATCGAACCAGGCATTTCGACTATTCGAGAGTTATTGGATTCAATTGATCCACATCCTCGTTCGATTGATATCAACCATTTCGTTCTGTTCCAGGGTTTTTTGAGTCAAACCGGTAGCCGTCAACTGTTTGGGAATTCAACAGTTATGACGACGTCGAATCGTGCACCGTTCGACTGTTCTTGGATTGTACCATTCAGGATTACTTTAGTCATTTTAGACTTCGGTGTTCTGGACAAAGCTGGTCTCATTCCTTGTAATATACTAGCATAGTTTGGTTTATTTGAGGCTCATTTGTATTGAGATTTCGATGTATTATAATTCAAATAAAATAAAACCAAATTATTAGCGCCCTCTGTGGGAACACCATCGTTTGGGCATAGGAGTCCAGATTGGTGGAATGGTGAAAACAAGGAATGCTGGTTCAGCTGCTGAATTCGACTTCTTAGACGAGTCCCTCTCCCGCTTCAGCATGTCTTTTTTTTTTTAGTAGGGTGGCAATCTCGGCGCTTAGCAAACCTATGCTATCCTCGTCTTTCTTTGCATTCGCCACTACCGTAAATGCATCTTTTACATCCTTGGCCTTCTCAACGTCACGAGCTCGGTTGTGGGCTGCAAGGGGATTGTCATAAGTTCTTCTAAATCTTTTTGTCATCTTGTCAATAAATCCATTGTGCTTATCCCACACTCCTCTCAATCCACTGTAATCGCGACATAGCCGATACACCAAAATGCTTGTGGCAGCACTAAACACACAACCAAAGCGAGCTAGGTTGCGATACCCAAGGTTCTCAAAGGCTACACTGTTATCGAGCCGAGGCCACATACTCCTTATAATCTGAATAGCTTGTTCTTCTCTTAACCTTTATCCCAACAACTTAATGTTCAAAGATTCAGAGTCCTCATCGTTGAGGAAACTGTAATCAGATCGGTTGCCAAGGGGTTCGAGCCTCGGATTGCCTGATGGCCGAGGATGTTTTGAAGGCCGTGGTGGAACTCCGCAGCCTCATCCGCAACTTGAGATTCGACGACCCGCCTTTTAGCGACCATGTACCAATTCTCGCCGCTCCCATTCGTTGGGGCCTCACTTGGTTCATTCGCCCCGTAACCAAGGCCTCAAGCTTTTCTCTCAGCATTATATCTCGCCAAATTCCCTGCGATCCTCTCATCAACAACATCCGCTTCCTCCATCCTAAGTTGAGCTTTGGTACCGACTTTTAGCCTCCCACCTTTAGCGGTTGGGGTCATAACAATCTTACGTACGTCGAAATTTTCGTGTCTCTCAAAATCACAGACATGGGATATACGAACCCCTAAGGACATCCTCCAAGCTTCTCAGTGGACATGCCCTCTCGTTCACTAACCGTATGACCCGCGCTCCACTTAGCGGATAAACTTTCCGACGCCCTTACAGGTATCGAACCTCTAGAAAGACCACATGCAGACCCACTAGCTGAGGCATCTCCGCTTGTCAAAGCACCCGCACTTGAATTACCCACCGTGGGATTGATTCCATGACCCCCGGTTGCATGAATATTCACCGGTGGCTTCACGATCTTACTATGACCCCTCAACTTACTCCGAGCCATTATGCACAAAATAAGTTCAACCTTTAGAAAATTAATAATGTTGGCGTTCGACGAAACATGTGTACGATACTCCTGTTATTTGACTATTTTTTAGTTCGATTGATACCCTCGTTCGATTGTTCAATCGTTTGACACTCTCCTCGGTTCGATCGTTATTCTCAAACTGCCAAAAGTTTGCTACACGAAGAAAAATGACTTGGCAGGCATGGCTCTAGCACCGCCTCGATAACGGTAATCACACTCAATGCTACGAGTTTGAGAGTTAAGTATCGAACATAGTGGGTTCGATACTCCTGATAACAATCGAGTCACGTAAGATTCGATACCTCCCAAAACACTCAAATTTGACGTGATTTGATGTTGCCCGTAACAATCGAATCACCTACGATTCGATTCTCGCCCACAACAATTGAATCAACTAGGATTTTATATAACTAAAAACCATCGAACCACCCGGGTTTTGATACTGTCCAGAATAATCGAACGTATGATGATGTGATTCTCTTCCAAATGGGGGGCGTATTTTGAAGCGATGTATTGTTATTTGGCACCCGACCTTCGAATTACGGCTCCAAAATGGGGGGGAGGGGGGTGTATTTTGAAGCTAGATATTACTATTTGACACCCTATCCTCTAGATTGCGGCTCCCAAATAGGGGGCGTATTTTGAAGCCATATATTACTATTTTGCACCCGATCCTTTGGATTACGACTCCCAAATTGGGGGCGTATTTTGAAGCAGAACGCATTCCAATTTCAAGAACAACAATGAGCTATTGAATTTGGCACTCACTCTATAATCAAGACCAACTCTTAAATTAGGGGGACTATATAGTGGTGGTATTTTAGGCGGCCCAGAAACAAACTAGGTCGGCCTGCCCCACTAGCGGCCCAAATGGGAGAGAGTCGAACCGAGGTGGTTCAACCCTTCTTGGACAATAGAACAGAGACGTTCAATTGTTATTGTCCTTTTACGGGGAGGGTCTCGCATTTCGAGATCTATAAATACCCCACTCCTCGAGAATTACGCCACACATTGATTATTATTCACAACCTTACAACAATCGAACTAGGTCGTTTGACTGTTCAAGAGTTATTGGCTTCGATTGATCTGCCTTCTCGTTCAATTGATATCAACCATTCCATTCTGTTTGAGGGTTTTCTGAGTCGAATCGGTAGTCGTTCGACTGTTCGGGAATTTGGCCGTTATTATAATGTCGAATCGTGCCCTGTTCAACTATTCCAAAATTCGACCATTCAGAGTTACTTTAGTCATTTTAGGCTTGTTATTGTGTAATAGGTGTTTCGAAAAAAGTTGGTCCCCTTCCTTGTAATATAGTCCTCCATTCATGTAACACGCCTTTCTAGGTTCCAATTCTATTAATTCAAAAAATTCCAGGCTCCACACTTTGTCCTTAAAGAGACGAAATCGGGCAAGATAAAGTTCAGAGACATTGTGTATCGCTATGCACAACACCAGAACCTCACATTTTGGAGATATGGGATTCGTGGTAAATATATCAGCCTTACATATATGATACATTGGAGGCAACATGATGACGTCATTAGTGAAAGGGTTGTGCAGAAAAAGTATTGAGCTAAGTTCCGTTGAACCCAACAAGGACCATCCATTTTTTGAAGTGTACAACGCAGTTTGATCATATGGTAATAATTGGTCTGCAAGATTTGTGTTAGTGTCAAATGAGTACCAAATGCATAAATATGAAGTTCAAGAGATATATCTCAGTATTCTTTTCACAACAATCAAGTGAGATTGCTTTGGATCTACCTGGTACCTAGGACAAACACAAACAAAGTACCTGATATCTAGTCTAGTAGTAGAGAGATACATAATTCAAGTTTCTAAGAAAAACTATCACATGTGAGGTACAAAAGACTTGCCAAAAATGCTTTCCCACCTACAAAATTGCAGTTTGGAACTCCTTTCAATCAGTATCTATGGCATTTTTGAACGTCATAAGTGCTCGAAAATCCGTTTCAACTCGAGGTAGAGATAACATCACATCTTTAGAACTTGCAACTTTGATTTATGACTTATTTTTCGTTTCAAGATAACTTAATTTAGGATCAAGAAGAATCATAAATAGAAGGAATTTCAGTTCTTTCTTTTTTTGTTCAAAGATCCTATACATTAAACTTTACAAAGCTAGCCTACTAAAAAAAGGGAGAAAGTTTTACCAAGCTCTCTATATTTAAATTGGACATGACTGCCTCATTTCATAGATTTGTTTTTCTACAATAATAATTGCCCAGTAAGTTTCTATTAGCCATCATGTGTTTAGGTCTTGATATCACCAGAACCTCAAATATAGGAAGAAATCAGGAGTATAATGTAGAAATCATTACAGTCAAATTGCAAAAGAAAAATACCTGAATTATTTTAAACAATTCAATGCTCTCATTATCTGTTGTAAATGAAAAGGACCAAACTACAACTGCGTCATCATTCAACTGCAGAAGCAGATTTATACAATATGGTAACAACATCGGCCATCGCCATTCGATCTCTAGGCGATTCACTAGAGCAAGCCACCCCAATTTCCAGTACAGAAACTATACATGTCTTGATCTTATCATCCATTTTTAGTTCATGTTCATCTAGTAAGACATGATCCACAACTTCCATCACTTGGCTTGACAAAGCACTTTCGACAATATCACGAAGACTCGCTTCACAGCTCAATGCTTCATCTGTCGGTCTTTTACCCGTAAACATCTCCAGCAATAGAATTCCATAACTATATACGTCGCCTTCTTCTGAAACCACGCCACTCATGCCATATTCTGAAACATGTGTATACAATCTTATGCCATTTTTCAATTAAGAAAGCTAATAGAAATATTGTGAGAGGAAATAGGAAGGCATACCAGGAGGGATATAGCCAATAGTACCCTTGATTGCAATCGAACTGCTTTCTTGCGTTGAAATTGTACTAGGAACAAATTTCGCCAATCCAAAATCCCCAACACGAGCTGTCATTTGGTCGTCTAAAAGAATGTTACTTGGCTTCAAGTCACCGTGAACAATAGTTGAATCTGTTCCTGAATGGAGGTATTCGAGTGCAGATGCAATGTCCATAGCAATATTTAGTCTTTGTTTCAGGCTAATATTTCGACTTTCTTGAACATTAGATGTTTCATCTTCAGATTTCTTATGAAGCCATTCATCTAAATTTCCATTGGCCATATACTCATACACCAGTGCCTTAAATTCATTACCCCGAAAATCTGTGCTCTCACACACGCTCAATAATTTTATAAGGTTTCGGTGTCTTATGCCACTTAAAGCATTGCACTCTGATAAAAAACTTTTAGAAGCTCCTCGAGTATTGAGATTGAGAACCTTCACCGCAACAAGGGTCTCTCCTCCATCGAGAACACCTTTATAAACAGATCCAAATTTTCCGGCTCCAAGTAAATTTGCCTCAGAGAATCCACCTGTGGCTTGTAAAAGATCTGCATAAGATAGTCTCAAAAACATGGCCTTGAATGAGTGCATGGATGATTGAACATTTGACATTCGCTTCTTGTATACAAATACGTAGAAGCACGCTGAAAGTGTAATGACTATGGCTCCAGCACCAGCCACTGGGATCAATACTTTCCATACTGTAGGAAATTGTCTTTTCTTGATTGACGGGCAACGGGAAAGCTCTAAGAATGCAACTCCTCCACATAATTCATTGTTACCTTCAACCGAGATTGCACTTTCGTTTAGAAAAACACCCAGAGTTGGGATTTCACCTTGGAGCCCGTTGAAAGACAGATTGAGGTGCACGAGATCCAGTTCACCAAGAAATCGTGGAATTCGGCCTGACAGGTTATTTTGTGAAAGGTCTAAATACTGCAAACCCCTTAAAGCACTTAGCCTGTCATGTATTTCTCCAGTAAGATAATTGCTCTCCAGGTGAAGTTGCTCCAATCTTATGCAACGGCTCAGAGTATCTGGAATTGATCCGGATAATCTATTATGAGACAAGTCCAAGTTCACGAGATTTGTCAATGAGCCGACTTCAACCGGAATAGAACCTGCGAAGGCGTTGAAGCCAAGATCGAAGGAAATTGAAATGGATGAAAGGCTCATAATTTCTCGAGGGATCAAACCACTAAGATTATTGTGAGAAATCACTAAGCTTAGCAAGTTGGAACAGTTTCCAAGACTCTGAGGTACGTTACCGAAAAAACTGTTTTGCTCTAAGCGCAGATGGTTCAACATAGTCAGGTTACCGAGTGAAAATGGTATCACACCTGTCAATCTGTTTGCTCCCAGATAAAGTTCCTGCAACTTATAAAGTTTACCAAAGGCAGGAGGAATTGGACCGTCAAGATCATTATTTACAATGTTTAAATGAGTGAGTCCAAGTAGGTTCACAATTCCGTAAGGAATGCTTCCATTTAGCTGATTTCCACTTAACGCCAAGAAATTAAGGCGACTCGAAAGATTTGAAATGGAGTCTGGTAATGAACCAGCGAATAGATTCTCGGAAAGGGAAAGAGTTTCGAGCCTAGTGCAATTTGTCAAAGATGAAACAAAGCTAATATCTCCGTCTAATAAATTAGATGATATGATAAGGGATTCAAGAGCTTGAAACCTGCTAAAATCTATACGAAATCGCCCTGTAAAATTGTTTGACGGTAAATAGATCCTTTCAAGCAAAGAAGCATTCGAGAACGAAACTGGAATTTCTCCAGAGAACTGATTATCTCCCAAATCGAATTGTCTCAATCTTGGAAGCGTGTATCCTATGTCAGAAGGTATGGTTCCAAGAAGTAGATTCGAACGCATTGAAAAAATAGAGATGGTGGAAATATTGTACAGGCCTGATGGAACTCGACCGGTCAACCTGTTTCCATCCAGACTTAGCAACTGAAGATTTCGAAGCTGTACAAATGACTCAGGAATTTCTCCCCGCAAGTTATTGTTTGCTAAAGATAGTAACACGAGACTGGTGAAGTTACCGATGAATGGTGGGATGGTACCCGAAAGTTGGTTATCCGTTAGGCCTAGAGCTTCGAGTTGCAGCAAGGAACTTAGTTCCGGGATTATGGTTCCCGTCAGGTTATTGTCGATCAAATTCAGGTAATAAATATTCGTACACCGTGACAGGTTTCTCGGAATTTCACCACCAAGTGAATTGTTACTAAACTCAATCCACTCGAGCCGCCTTAAACGACCAATTTCTTCCGGGATTTGGCCGTGGAAGCTGTTATTTTGTAAAACGATCGACCTGAGGAAAGAAAGATTACCTAAATGAGGCGGAAGGGATCCCGACAGGCCCTGCGACATCAGATTGATCGACACAACTCTGCCTTGATGCCTTTGGCTGCACAAGACGCCTCCCCACGTGCAAAAATGCACGGTCTCGTTCCACGAGCCCAGAACTCCTCGTGGATCGATATCTATGGCGTTCTTGAAAGCTATAAGTGCTTCGAAATCGGTTACGTTGCTCAAGCTCATCGCAGGAGTGACACTGGAGAAATAGAAACTGAGACATAAGATCATGCAGGGATTATTGAATGAAAATTTTGACATTGTCTTGTTTTTTGGTAATAATTGGAGAGTGATCATGCATGCATGGTTCCATCATCCATGTTGATTATAAGCTTAGGCTTTATTTAATGATATGACATGATCAAATGTTAGTCAGTCAATGGTTCTGTCTAGCATTTTGTCAAAACATATTATGAGTTCACACTTCAAATTAGAACAGATGAAATAAACTGGAGTCTGAAGACCTTGACTCCCGATTTGGCAATTAGCTGTACGTGTTGAAATATTTTCTCCAATAATGAGTGAATTATCTGTCTCTTATTCAGTTGACATTTTCAAAATAGTGACTGAATTTTGTCAGAGCTAGGCCTTATTATAAAAAACTTGTCTTTAATTCATTAAAAAACATACATGAAGAATTGATGCAGTTTTAAAAAGATCCAAAGCAGGGAGTATAATTTGGGGAGGATTTTGTTGGAGAATCATTTAAGTTATGATTATTTAAACACAATATTTTAATATTAACTATTTTTAACTAGCCGGCGAACTAGTAATCAATCATGAATCCATCTATATCTTAAAGATTCACGATTTGGCAGTCCTAAAAATGTACTGCTTCACTAGCACTACTTTGATCATGCCACTCTATACTTAAAAAGAAAAGCAATACAAAAAAGAAGAAAAAAAATATAAGTGTATATATATATATAGACACTATACAACAAACGAATAAGATTTAAATAGTGAAACTGTATTAAAGAATAAAAAAATTGCATTACATTAACTACTTTATTTCGTTCATGATTGGTATGATAAGAGTTTGGTGTGCACATGACGAATGACGATAATAGTGAAGACACTAATTTATATCAGAATAATATGATGATTATAAGAGAAGAATTTTCGAATACCTTATCTTATTCTTAAAGCTATCTAAAACAATTTTTAAATTCCTTAAAAAAAACAAATTTTATATTAGTCGGTTAATTGTTATGCAAATAACGGCTGTAATTAAGTTTGGGCCGTGAGTTTTGCGGTGAGATAATAAGCATTAAGCGTAATCCCTAATGATTTATTCTTGGGAATCTAATTAATATTGCAATCCCTAATGAGTTCACAATTAGTAAGGAAAAAGCAAAAGAAACTCACAAAACCAAAAAGTCATGAATGATCAGGACAATATTGTCAAGCTAGAAGAACAAGAAATCATTGAGATCGGACCTAGTTATGGTGACCTTCCACAAGACATCATCGTATCAATTTACAACAACAACAAGCTGCATTTATGTGATCAAGTTTGATTCCGAGCTGTTTGCAAGACTTGGCGAATACCCAATGCTGATATCAAGTGTTTGTACCGACTTCCATGGCTAACAAAGATTTTGTGGATTGAGTTGTTAGGAGAAAGACCTGACATAATGCACCATTTCGCATGTGAACTCTTCGATCCTTATTCGCGAGAAATTCACAAAGTTACCAATCGCATACAAGACTCCACGCACCATCTCATTCGACATTATCATACTGCGTTGCATGCTTCAAGAGATGGTTGGTTGCTGCTCGAACGCACTTCATTGCTGATCGAACCTTCTAAACACAGCTAGTTGCTCTTCTTACTCAACCCTTTTACTAATTATATTATGTCGCCTCCCCACTTTAATCTCCAATGTAAGGCTGCTACATTCACCATAAATCCTGTCTCGTAACTGTGAGATTCTGATGTTGTGTGGAGATTATATGTCTTGTAAGCTCTATGTTGGTCGATTTCGTCTCTCCATGTACACACAATGGCGAGTGAAGTTCCTTGAATCAATTAATAAAGAACCTCTTAGTGTGCACTACATCAACGGAGAACTCTATTGTCTTTTTTCGGGAGGCCTTTTAAAAAGTTACAACTTGATTAATGAATGTTGGAAGTTAGTTACTGTAAGTTTACCAGAGCCTTACACAGGATATTGGGTTTAATAGATGTTGGTTAGCCGAGAACGAGGGTGAACTTATATCATATTTTACCCAATCTGATATGCAACACCGTTGCGGTTGTTTTTTAAGACGGATTTCTCTCAAATGAGTTGGGTTATCGGACCAAGTTTGGATGATGTTCCTTTTTTCATTAGTAACAAAACATGGGTGTCCCCATCATTTGAAGACGGAGATGAGGAGATCATAGGAAGGTACGAGGCGTTTCTCTCTAATGACAAAGCTGATATTGATGGTTATGGAAGACGTAGAGTTTTGAGTACCAAGCATCACATTTTGCGGAACAAAAGGCAAGTTGAACTGATACGAAGAAGTTCATGTACTGGTTTAATTGGTTTTCATGGAGCCTCCTGTACAGAATTAGTTATTTTATGTAATGACTACCGGTTTTAGATTTGGCTGCCATTTCAATTTGAAGTTGTTTCTTTGGTTCTTCTTCTCCACATTAATTTCTCATTTATTTGCCAAAATGTGACAAGTCGTAGGAAATATTTCATTCATACAATCTCTTCCCATTATTTTCTTGAAAAGAAGTATTTCAACAAGTCTTGTTAGTTTGCAAAACGGACTCTTGAAAACTGTTTGATATATAGTATGAAAGAGGGACTGAGGGAGTGACTGGATAGTCTGTTATGATCATGTAATTAATTGTTATTGCAGTTCGATAAACCGAAATGAATAATTGCTTACTATCTACTTATTGCTAACAACCGAAATGGACTCCCAGTGAAAACACCTTGACTCTATGAGTAAACAATTTATGTACTACTATGCTCAGGAAATTGGAGCTTCAAGATTGTTCACGTACAATCGAACACTCATTAAGATCAGAAGTGATGAGTCGATATCGGACATCCGACCTGTTTTCTGGATGGCATGGCTCCAACATAATCCCTTGCAAACTTCTTTTAGCCAACTGAGCAAGTGGGGACATAATTGAGCCATAAGAAATCCACACAAAGATTTGGATGATTGACATGAAGTCTTTTAGCTTTTACGATAAGAAAACAGACAAGTCCTATGATTTTTCCGATAGGTCTGTAGTTTCAGAAAACTCCAAGACTCCGCTGAGTTAAAAACACAAAAGTTTACACTGTAAGTAAAAGCAACAACTCAAATACATGTAATTAACAAGGTGACCGACCATTTGACTACTAACTAACAGCCACCGCTAATGAAAAGTTGGGTAGTGGCAGGGTACACACACAAAACGTACAGCAAAAACCACCAACTCATCCAACGAAAGGAGCACGGTTTATCATGACCGAAAAACAATGCTTATTCAACCGAAGTTTGCAGTGTTTCCCCTATAAAAATCTTTAAACCACATCTCATCATATCCCAAGATTCAAAACAAGGATATTCTTAAAGTAAAACAACGGAAACAAACACGTGTAAATTAATTGTGAAACAGCATACATACGAATACGAGGAACAAAAACATCATCACCACCCAAAAGGCCTGCTCATGCTACTCCAGGGGAACTTAGCAGCACCGGACTTCCCCGTCTCATCCACCTTCTCCACACCTGTCCTGTGTAAGGATTTGGATATTTTGGGAGATTTTTATGAATTTAAAAATGACCAAAGCAGTAAAGAAAAGAAAGGACTAAAAGCAGTAAAGTAAGTGCATGATTGCAGAAAAAGTAAATAAGAAGATAAGTGGAGCAATTTTTCGTTCTTCTTTATTTCCTCATTCAGTACAGTACTTATAGAATTTCAGCTGAGCTCATAACGGTACTATATAATGGTACATTAATTTTTGCAATTCTCAGATTCCCATGACGGTCATCAATTGGGCGGCTTAGATGTGTTTCGGAGTTTGAATCGCAGCCGTTGGATCAACAGCCTGCTTTTTACCAAAAATGTAGTCGTTTCCACTAAAGAGGTGTTGACCAGTCAGTCCACACGTATGCCAATCTTTCACGCCACGTGTACGGTCTGGATCGCACCCCTTAAGTCTCGATACGTCGCCGTTTAGAGTCATGCAGCTCATTTCAGACAAATCCCTGCTTTCTGCTTTTATTCCTCTTTCCAGGCCCGCATTTCTTCTTTCTCTTTTCTTCTTTTCTTTTTTCTTCAGTTATTTTTCTCTTTGCTTTATGAATGCTGAATTTTCTTCATTTCTTTGGTGCAGGGTCATAACATTACTCCCGCGCGCAAAAGCTCATTGTCCCAAGGATCGAATTGAGGAAAAGTAGCGTGGATATGGGCATAATCTTCCCAAGTTGCGAGCTCTGGGCTTGAATTTGTCCATTGGACAAGAATTTGAGGTATCAATTCTTCATTTCTTTTAATCGATCTTTTATCAAGTACAGTTAAGGGCTCTACTTGGAATCTGCCTTCAGAATCAGTGAGTGGAATTCAGAATCACTGAGTGGAAGGGTAGGTGAAGGGATAATAGTGTCACTTAACTTCTTTTTGAGTAGGGAGACATGAAAAATGGGGTGTATTTGGGAGTTAGGGGGTAGAGCTAGCTTGTAGGGGTGGGAACGGGTAAGGGAATTTCCCGTTCCCGTACCTTCCCGCGGGAAAAATTCCCGCGATTTCCCTTCCCGGCAAAGCGCCGGGAACGGGAATTCCCGCCATCCACGGGTCGGGAACGGGAATTCGTTTCCGATTCTCGCGGGAACGGGAATTCCCGCCGGTATTTAATATATATATAAATATATATATATATATATATATATATATATAATATGGTTATAAGTTAAAAACAAAAAAAATAGGGTAACTCTCTCTCTCTCTGATACACACACACCGCAACCACTCTCAACTCTCTCTCTCTCTCACTTCAAACTCCTCCACGCCGCGCCGCAGCTCCTCCACGCCACTCGAGAAGTCACAGCAGTCGACGAGCAGCATGCATTCCCGAGCAGTTGCAGCAGTCGACGAGCAGCTCCTCCACGCCGACGCAGTCACCCCCGTAGCTCCGCCACGCCGCCGCAGCTCCTCTACGCCGCCCGAGCAGTTACAGCAGTCGACGAGCAGCTCCGCCACGCCGACGCAGTCACCGCCGCAGCGCCACCTAATAGATTATACAAGGTATTTCCGAACCCCTTTTGTTAGAAACTTATAATTCTTGATTTAAATGGTGGATTATAGAATTAGGGTTTAAGATTTATGATTTAGGGCTATTGCATTTGGACCCCCTGGAAAATGGCGAGATTCCCGCGTGGGAATCCCGCCATGACGGGAGCCCGTCGTCGCGGGATCCCGTCGACTCGTGGACGGGAACGGGATCAAGAATCCCCTTTCCCGTCAAGGCGGGATCCCGCGCCGCGGGATCCCGTGGAACGGGATTCCATCCCGTTCCCAGCCCTACTAGCTTGTATGCCCAAAACCAATTTTAACAATAATTGTGTAAGGGCCAAAATATTTGGCTGAAAGCTTCATATATTCCCTTAAATGGACAGTATTCTGTCTGAAAGGTTGAAGCTTGGGATCACTTGATCCCCAATATTGAATTGTATGTTCTGTGTTTATCTACAAAATGATTCATCCTTTCTTGAGCATGCTGAAGGTTTGATTTGATGAGTTGAAGCATCTGATCTCTTTCAGACAGGGTTGATAGGTTCAAGGTAAGGATTTAGAGTGAGGTGAGTTGGTTGATACCCATACAAGGCTTGAAATGGAGTTATTTTAAGGCCTGTATGGAGGTTGGTGTTATACCAGAACTCAGCCATATGTAACCACTTACACCACCTCTTAGAGTTATCAAATACCATCCCTCTGAGGTAGTTTTCCACACACTAGTTCACTCTCTCTGTTTGATCATCTGATTATGGATGGTAGGCAGTACTGAGGTCCAGTTGAACACCCAGGGATCTAAAAAGTTCCCTCCAAAAGCTGCTGGTGAAGATTTTGTCTCTATCTGAGACAATGCTCATTGGGAGCCCATGTAACCTGTACACAATATCAAGAAAAATTCTTGCCACTCCTTATGCAGTAAATGGATGTGCCAAGGCACAAAAGTGGTTATACTTACTGAACCTATCAACAATAACAATAATTACTTGTTTTCCTTCAGAAGAAGGAAGTCCTTCAATGAAATCCATAGTAACATGAGTCCAAGCTTGCAGAGCAGGGTAAGTGTTCTGATTTAGTAACACCACAAACATCACAAGTTTGAACAAATTTAACTACTTCAGCTATGAGTTTAGGCCAAAAGAACACATATTTAATTCTCATGTAAGTTCCTTGAGTTCCAGAGTGACCCCCATAAGAAGAAGAGTGAAAAGCTTTGATGATTTTTTCCATGAGAGATAAATCAGAACCAACACAATTTTTTCCTTTGAACCTGATGATTCCATTAGTGACCGGAAAATCCTCAAATAACTGAGAGTTTAGGGCTTTAGCAGCTAGAATATTAAGGAAAATTTCATCATTTTCATAACTTTTTTGAACATGCATAGCCCAATCAGGTTGAATAACAGTAGTAGCAGAACAAGTAGGATTATGAGAATACTGTCTAGAAAGAGCATCAGCTGCTCTATTGTCATTACCCTTTTTGTATTGAATTTCATAATCTAATCCTAAAAGTTTTGCAATCCATTTTTGTTGTAAGGCAGATGTCACTTTTTGTTCTAAGAGATATTTCAGACTTTGCTGATCTATTTTGATCACAAAGTGGTGCCTTTGTAAATAGTGCTTCCATTTTTGGATAGCCATGAGGACTGCTCGAAACTCTCTTTCATATATTGAGAGTAACTGATTCTTTAGGCATAGAACTTTGCTTAGAAAAGCAATCGGTTTGCCCTCTTGCATGAGTACTGCACCAATTCATTTCCCACTAGCATCAGTTTCAATGACAAAAGATTTAGTGCAGTCAGGTAGGCTTAATGTATGGGCTTGAGTCATGATCTTTTTTAGGGTGTCAAAAGCTGTTTCTGCTTCAGTGGACCATTTGAAACAATCTTTTCTTAACATTTGAGTGAGGGGTCTACTGATGAGGCCATAACCTTGTATAAATTTTCTATTGTAGCCAGTGAGACCTAAGAATCCTCTTAGTCCTTTGACAGTAGCTGGTTTAGGCCATTTGAGCATACAATCAATCTTAGAGGGATCAGTAGAAACCCCTTTATCACTTATGACATGTCCTAGATATTCAATGCTAGACAGTCCAAATTCACACTTAGACATTTTAACATAGAGTTCTTCCTTCTTTAGGGTGTGTAACACAGTAGTTAAATGTCTTAAATGATCTTCCCAAGACTTGTTATATATCAATATGTCATCAAAAAAGACTAAAACAAATTTTCTCATATAAGGTTCAAAAATTTGATTCATAAGGGATTGGAAGGTAGCACGAGCATTGTATAAACCAAATAGCATAACAAGAAATTCATAGTGGCCATTATGTGTTTGGAATGCAGTGAGGTACCTATCCTCTTATCTCATTTTGATTTGAAAATAACCAAATCTTAGATCTATTTTTAAAAAATATTTAGCCCCATGTAGTTCATCTAACAATTCATCAATAACAGGAATGGGGTAGTCATGTTTGATAGTAAGGGAGTTTAGATACCTATAATCCACACAAATTTTCCATGTGGCATCTTTTTTTCCTAACAAGGAGAACAGAAGATGCAAAGGGGCTTTTGATGTGTTGGATGACTCCTTCTTTGAGTAACCCTTTGACTATTTCTTCAATCTCTCCTTTGTAAGCATGTGAGTACCTGTATGGGTGCTGGTGCTTAGGGGTACTCCCTGGTTTGAGGAGTATTTGATGTTCAATAGGTCTAGAGGGTGGTAATCATGTAGGTTCCTAGAAAATAGTTTCAAAAGATTGCAACAACTTGTGTAACTCAGGTTTGAGTTCACTGGGGTTAGTGTTCAGTGAGAGAGTATAAATCTGGTCAGGTTTTTTGTGAACTAATCTCTGCATTTCATTAATAGAAATCAGATTGCATTTAGGTAAGACAGGAGATCCTCCCAATAGGTTTTTAACCCCATTAATGTATAGTTGCACAGTTCTAACAGAAAAAGTGACTTCCACAGGTTCATGTTTAGTGAACCAATTGCGTCCTAATATCATATGCCAGCCTTCTAATTTCAATAATTTGAGGGTGTAAGAAAACTTATGACCTTGCATGTACCAAGTGAAGATGGTCATTTTGGTGCTGCTCAAGTTCCTTCCATCAGCAACACTAACCAAAGTGGGGATTGTATCCTGCAGTTGACACCCCAGCTTGAGAGCAGTTGTTTCATCCAAGTTGTGGCTGGCTCCTGTGTCTAGTAGGATGTGCAAGGTTTTCTCTTTGAAAGATCCCAATATTTTCAAGGTACTGCTACTTTGCCTCCCTTCAAGAGCACTGACAGAAACTTTAGCAAGTTCTTCAGTTATTTCTAGAGTAGGTTCAGATTGCTCTAAGAAGGATAGATAATTGTCTTCTTCCTCGTGATTGAGTTCCAACATAAATAACCTAGCTGCACACTTGTGATTAAAAGTATAAGGTTCATCACAATTATAACAAAGACCTTTTCCCCTTCTAGCTTTCATTTTTGAAACTGATAGTGTTTTTCTTGATGGGACAAGGGGTGCAGGAAGTTGAGATATATTATTTTTAAACTGATGATTTGGAGCAGGGGAGTAATCAGACCTTTTTGTGGCAGGAAAAGTAGGGCTATTGTTCCATTTAACTCTTGAGTTTTTTTACCAAAGCATCAATAGTTTTATCTTGTTTTCTAGCAAGTTCAATGCATGTTGTAGAGTGGGTGGGTTAAACATATCAATAAAAGATTGTAAATCATCATCAAGCCACTAATGAAGCTACCAATAAGATATGAGTTAGAGAACTCCCTGTTGTTGAATATGAATAGGTGAGATGTGAGTTCTTCAAACTTTTCAATGTAGTCCTCCAGATTTCCTGTTTGTTTGAGTTTATTGAAGTCACTAACCACCTTTTCTTCTCTCAGGTCTTCAGATATGGCTCCTATTAGCCTGATGAATTGATCCCAGTGGATTCCCAGCATCTTGATGTAGTGATTTCTATACCAAATTGCTGCTTTACCATCAAAATGTATAGCATAGGGTAGCTTTTTGTAGTTCAGGTATCTTAGGATTTAGAGAAAAATAACAGTTGCATTTGCGGATCCAATCTCTAGGATTGGTTCCATCAAATCTAGGAAAATCAACTCTAGGTAATGAATGTGAGGATTTTGGGCTTCTTGGTTGAGAAGTGAAATCACTCATTCTGTGTCTATTTGGTGTGATGTTGGGTTGTTGGCGGTCATGAAATTTTGTGTTATCATGGAGTGGGGTTGGAGAAAATATGGTGGTGTCATGTATAGGTGGTGGAGGTAGTGGTCTTGAGCTGCTCTGTCCACCAACTATCTATTGCTGAAGAGCATGTAGTAATGAGCTGATTTCTATGTGGTTGTGCTCATGTGTGGCTGCTTGCTATTCTAATTTCGTTTTGATGGTGAGTTTGGTCTTGGAGATTAGCTTGTGTAGCTTCTCTCCTCACAGTTCCCTCTAAAAATTAAGCTTCTGTTTTTTTTTTTCTGATTTTCATAAACCTCTTTAAGGGTAAGCCCATTTGCCATTGTTGTTGAGGTACAGCTGGCTCTGAGATACCAATGTAAGGTTTTGGATATTTTGGGAGATTTTTATAAATTTAAAAATGACCAAAACAGTAAAGAAAGGACTAAAAGCAGTAAAGTAAGTGCATGATTGCAGAAAAAGTAAATAAGAAGATAAGTGGAGGAACTTTTCGTTCTTCTTTATTTCCTCATTTAGTACAGTACTTATAAAATTTCAGCTGAGCTCATAACGGTACTATATAATGGTACATTAATTTTTGCAATTCTCAGATTCCCATGACGGGCATCAATTGGGCTGCTTAGATATGTTTCGGAGTTTGAATCACAGCCGTTGGATCAACAGCCTGCTTTTTACCAAAAACGTAGTCGTTTCCACTAAAGAGGTGTTGACCAGTCAGTCCACGCGTATGCCAATCTTTCACGCCACGTGTACGGTCTGGATCGCACCCCCTAAGTCTCGATACGTCGCCGTTTAGAGTCCTGCAGCTCACTTCAGACAAATCCCTACTTTCTGCTTTTATTCCTCTTTTCAGGTCTGCATTTCTTCTTTCTCTTTTCTTCTTTTCTTGTTTCTTCAGTTCTTTTTCTCTTTGCTTTATGAATGTTGAATTTTCTTCATTTCTTTGGTGCAGGGTCATAACATCCTGCTCCTGCTCCAGTCCCCAAACCTACGACCCTCGGGTGCCTTACCATCACATCGTCCCCGTTTGTTGTTCTCATCATCAAGACAATGCTGCGACTTGTCAGGATCCTCCACGATACTCGACTTGTTCGAAGACTGCTTGTTACTGTTCTTCTTCTCTTCCTCGATAGCCCTAATAGGAAAGAGGTCACGGTTTATGGACAAGGGGGTCCAGTCCTGATAGTGACGTAAGACTTCTTGTAATCGGGACTCGAGAACCCTCTTAATCTCGATCTTGGTGGCGGAAGGGATATGGTTTTGAGGGCAATTTCGGAAATGTTGGAGAAAGATGAGGAGGGCATCATCAAGAGCTTTATTGGAAGGTTCGCAAAGCTAACGACTCTTCTTCCTAATCTGCTAAAACCCATTTCTATTCCTTCCTTCTCTGTGTGTGTGTATGTGTGTGTGTCGAGCTGCTGTAATGGCGGACGGAGGGAGGAAGGAAGAGAAGGAAGAGGGTTTTAATGTTGGGCCTATTGAGCTTTGTACAATAATACAAGTGTTGTGTTGGGTTATTTATTTACCTTTCTCTTGAGGCCCACTTCATGTTTTGTAGAATTAGCATAAATTAATTGCCTTTTCTGTTTGTTTTGTTTTGTTCCTAATTAACCTCTTCTTTTTCTTCCATGGCAACAGGAAAAAGCACTTGTCGCTCTAACACATATAATTATTAATTGTTTGTGGTTGGGATTAATTGAGTTGCTGGAAAATATATATCACTGTTTTTAGACCCGGACCGGACCGGCCGGTCCGACCGGTTTGGCCGGGAACCGGTGGCTTCACCGGTCTGGGTCTGGCCAAAAAACGGGTTGCAAGAGTGTTCTGGTCGAACCAGTGACCCGGATCGGCTCGACCGAAAAATTGGTCACCCGGTTCGGTCCGGAGAACCGGTCAGCCCCATTTTTTTTTAAAAAAATTACACACAGCTTTTGACTTTTCAACTAAACAAAATGCAGGTATGTGTACTCTACTCTCACAGACGCACACGAATTAATGAAATAAGAAAGAAAAAAAAAGAGAATTTTTTTTTACGATTGCTAGGTCACCTGCTGATCCGCCGCGTCGCCTGCTCCATCGCCGCGCCGGGTCCGCCACATCCCCTGCTCGTACAGCTCGGCCAGAGCTGCTCGTCCGGTAAGTCGCTGCCTTTTTTTTATTCTTAATCGATTTTTCATTTTTTTGTTCTAAGTTCTAACTTGTAAAGAAATTCTTAATCGATTCTAGTGTAATTTGTAAGCAAGTCCATTGTCCACTGGATATAAAGTAATTAAAAAGGTTCAAGAAAATAAAATTCTAGTGTAATTTGTAAGCAAGTGCAAGTATGAAGCATGAAATATGAACTATCAAAAAAAGAAGGGAAAAAACAAAGAAAAAGGAAAGTAATGATTCTGGAACAATAAGAAAAGGAAAAAACGTCATATGTAATTGAGGGCAGTCCTACTTAATTTTACATTTTATGTTTCAGTTCATTGATTGACCCATTGAGGGCTCGTGCACGAGTTGCATGCTAACAATCATATGGCCATAAATATTTTGGATTTTTATATGGTGGTTCAAGGAATATCGACGCTAGTGGCTTACATTTTATTTTTGTGTTTCTTAAATAGGAATGACAGAGAATACTTTAGGGACTCTGAAAGTGCAGGATTTTCTGGAATCAATGTTACACGATATTGGGACAACATTGAGGATAACATTGAAACCCGAGAGCTTGTGCGAAAACTGTTCTTTAGTTGCCAAAATTAAGTTTTTCCTTTATTCACCTATTAATCAAGTTCCAAGGTTTTAGTTGTTTATGTTTATGTCCAGGAAAGTATCTTAATCATAAGGAAGAGCTATGGAAGATTCCTTACTTGAAGTTTCCATAATTCAAGCTAAGTTGAATTAGTCAACTCAACACGCTTTCAAAAGAAGGAAACCAATTGGATTCTCTGCAACTTTGATTTTTTCCAGGATTCTCCGAATTGGAGAAGATGTGTTACCTTGTTAGATCAGTAATAAAGGAAACACATATTCAGGAAAGATTTCGAGTTCACAAAGAAGGCAATATTCAACAAGGAAACAACAAGAGTTACCAAAACTGTGAACAACACATCTTGGCGTGCAAGTTTCAAGAAATCTATAAAAGATGTGAAGTTCATCAAGATGAAGACAAGACAATCGTGCAAAATAATCTGAGAGATTAATCATACTTTGTATTGTCTTCGTCTTGCTTTTGCGAAGTTTTTGTATCAACTATTTACGTCTAGTTCATAGAAGTTAAGTAGTTCGTACTTGTCTGCTTCGTTGAGTCCAATCAACAAAGAGCGTGAGTAAATTATTGTGAGGAACATTTTTGTTAAAACCTTTATGGTTATTTGGCCTAAGGTTCGGAAGTTTTTATAATATTGAAAACTTCTTAAAAATTATATCTTCTTGTGTTGTTACTTCCGCTGCACATTATTATAGTCAAGAAGATCACAATAGAGTTAAGGCAATTCCAGCTTAACTCTCAAAGTTGTTGTGTCAATCCACGATCCAAAATTTTCAATTGGCGTCAGAGCCAAACACCGACTACACTGGTGGTTTGGAGGTGATACAACACCATGGACAGTGTCAATACTAATACCAAAAGGATTCCAGTTTTGGATGGCTCCAATTATACATATTAGAAGATCAGGATGAGGTCTCACATCAAAGATATTGATATTCGAGCCTGGCAATCCGTGATCAATGGATACTCTCTTCCAACATTACCAAGAGATGGTGAAGGTGATCTAGTACCAAAACCAGAAGCAGACTGGACAGCAGTAGAGGTAAGTCTCTATAACTCTAATGAAAAGGCTCTTAATGCTATCTTTAGTTGGGTTAATCATCACATGTTCAAGTTAATCCAGAATTGTACAAAAGCCAAACATGCTTGGGATATACTTGAATTACATTGTGAAGGAGATTATGCTGTTAAAGATTCTAAATATACACAACTGCTTCTGCAATTTGAAAGATGGGTGAAGATGAAAATGTTGACAGTTATTTGGAGAAAATTCTTGATATTGCTAACCAATGTGAAAATCTAGGTTTTGCTATGACTAATCAAGAAATGGTTTATAAAGCTATGAGAACACTGTCATCTAAATTTTCTCTCAAGAAAACTGCAATGAGTGAATCTAGGAACCTTGCTAATCTGCAGTTTCAAGTCTTGATGAATACTCTTAGAGAATTTGAGATAGAGCTTGCCTCACAACCTAGCAAACATAGGGATGTTGCTTTAAGAGGGTCAAGTCTTGACAATGAAAGTGATGATGAATTTGAATTAATTTCTTCAAACTATGGTAAAATTACTAAGAAGTTCAATAAGCTGAATCTTAAAGGAAAAGGTAAAGAAAAGAATCTTAGTAATAGTTCCCAGGCTATAAGAAATTACCTCCTAAGTTTGTGAAGTACATGGCATCAAAACCTACTCCTTTAGAAGTTGATAAGTTAAAAGATGTTCAATGTTTTGAATGTAAAGGATATGGTCATATGGCTAATGAATGTGCTAACACTCTTAGAAAAAGAGGAAATTCTCATTGGGTTTGTGTAGATGATTTCAATGTAAAGGATATGGTCATATGGTTAATGAATGTGATAACACTCTTAGTTCTAGAGAAGCTGAAGAACAATCAGAATAGGTTCAAAATGCTACGCTACTCACTCAGATTGACTGGACGCCAGAAGACTCCCTGAACTGCTTCGGATCTCAATGTTACCCCAACATTCAGAATCCAACATCAGAATAGGAGATCTTCTTTTCAGATTGAGATGAATATGATACTGATACTGAACCTTATCTTGCGTCCTACTTTGATGAATCTAAATTTGATTGTTTTCATGGCTCAGTGAATCTAGATGAAGAATATTTCTTTGAAGGAGAAATATCCCAAGAGGAAATCATTGAAGACCTGAAGTCTATCTACCACAAACTGCTGCATGAGAATCACAAACTCATCAAGAACAACAAAAGCTTGAAGGAAGAGATTGGATGCATGAAGGAGATGCTGAAACTGTATGAGAAAGACCTTGACAAAACTGAGGCTGAGCTGACAGAGGTAAAGGTAAAATTAGATAAAGCTGAACATACCATTGACAAATGGAACTCTTCTACATCTCTGCTTGATGAAGTGCTGAGTATGGGAAATCAAGGTAAAAATGGTTTGGGCTATGTTGAGAAACCTTCCTCTAAAGATGTTGATTCTGCCTATTTAAAAGTTGGTTTTATCAAAGAAAATAGTAGTGTGAGTAGTGAAATTCCTGTCAACACTGTGAAAAAGCCTATTTTTATCTCTCAATATTGTTTTCAACCTGCTCACATTAAGCCTTATTGTAAAAAATTAAGAAGTGTGATTGAGAAGAAAACATGAATTAATAGCAGTACCAATGTTAGGAGAACCTCTGGTCTGAATGTTATCCCAACATTAGGTAACAAAGCTGAAGGACATAAAAGTAGAACTTGGATACAAAAGATAAAAACTCCTAAGGTTAAAATTGTTTGCAATGTTGTCTTTTCTGCTGTTTACTCTAACCTTGCAGGTAAGTGGTATTTTGACAGTGGATGTTCAAGGCAAATAACTTGAAATATTGACAACCTGAAAGATGTAATCCCTTTGACTGTTGGAACAGTTACCTATGGAGGAGGCACTAAGGTAAAAATCATTGGAAAAGGAGTACTGGATGTTGAAGGATTTCCACCACTCAAGGATGTGTTGTTGGTTGAAGGATTGAAAGCAAATTTAATTAGCATAAGTCAACTTTGTGATGATAACTTGCTAGTTACTTTTGATAAAAGTTCATGTGATATGTTTAATAGTGACAATGTTTGTGTCATGACAGGTACAAGATCAAAGGATAACTGCTATCTTGCTCAAGATGAAGCTGAATGCTACCATGCCAAGGTAAATGAATCTGTCATGTGGCACAAGAAGTTAGGACATGTACACTATAGAAATCTGGAGAAACTACAGAAGTTAGAGGCTGTGAGAGGACTGCCTAAGTTGACTAGCCCAGGTAAAATTGTTTGTGAAGACTGCCTGAAAGGTAAACAAACAAAGCTATCCATCCACCACTTCAGGTACATAGTACTAACCATAGAACTAATAAGTGCTTTGATTTGCTACATATGGATCTCATGGGTCCTATTGAGGTTAGTAGCCTGAATGGTAAGAAGTATGATTTTGTTATTGTTGATGATTTTTCAAGATATACATGGATTAAGTTTTTGAAAGAAAAATCAGAGGCTTTCAACACATTCAAGATTTTGCATGCTAGTATTAAAAATCTGTATGACACTTCTGTAGGAAGAATTAGGTCTGACCATGGGAAAGAGCTTGAAAATGTAAGCTTTGGTAATTTTGTGAAACTAAAGGCATTTTCCATGAGTTCTCTGCACCTAAGACACCTCAGCAAAATGGGATTGCTGAGGGGAAGAATAGAACACTTCAAGAGATGGATAGAGTAATGTTGAATTCTAGAACCTATCTAAGAAACTCTGGACTGAAGCTTTGAATACTGCATGTCATATTAATAATAGAGTTTATCTTAGACCTGCTACTACTATGACACCTTATGAAATCTTGAAGGGTTCAAAACCAACAGTAGCACACTTTCATGAATTTGGTATTAACTGCTATTTGCTAAAAGATAGAGACTATTTGAGCAAATTTGATCCCAAAAGTGAAAAGTATATATTTGTTGGATATTCTCCTAATAGTGCTGCTTTCAGGGTCTACAATTCAAGATTGCATACTGTTCAAGAATCAGTGAATGTCATTTTTGATGATTTAACTGTTTCTGCAGGTACTGAAGAAGTCACTGGTTCAGATGTTGCTCCAACATTGGACTCAACATTGAACACATAATCTGGAAATGCTGAACTGGAAACTGGAACAAATGATGACCTAACACCAGAAACTCCCAATGTTAGGCCAACATCTGTGCTGTCAGATTCTAAAGATGAAGTTGTTCCTATATCCAGAAGAGATCCTCTTCTTAGGATACAAAGAGATCATCTAGCCTCTCAAGTAATTGGACAAATTACTGAAAGAGTTAGAACACGCAACAAAGAAAGAGTCAATTACAAGGATATGGCTAAGTTGTGTGTTTGCATGTCTTCTTCATGTACTGTTGATAATGCATCTTGTTTTGTTTCCTCTATTGAACCTAAGAATGTAACTGAAGCTCTTAAGGATAGTTACTGGATTAATGCCATGCAAGAGGAACTCTTACAATTCACCAAAAACATAGTTTGGAATCTAGTACCTAGGCCATCACATGTGAATGTAATAGGTACAAAATGGATTTTCAAAAATAAAACTGATGAGAATGGTGTAATCATGAGAAACAAAGCTAGGTTGGTTGCACAAGGTTATACTCAGGTAGAAGGTATAGATTTTGATTACACTTTTGCTCCAGTAGCTAGGATAGAATCAATTAGATTACTTCTTGCTATTGGTTGTTGCCTTAGGATTAAACTTTACCAAATGGATGTTAAAGGTGCCTTTCTGAATGGTTTAATTAACAAAGAGGTTTATGTAGAACAGCCTAAAGGCTTTGCTGATCCTAAATATCCAGACCATGTGTACAAAGTTGAGAAGGCTTTGGATGGCTTAAAACAGGCTCTTAGAGCTTGGTATGAGAGGCTAACTGATTTTCTGTTAGGCCTAGGCTTCAAAAGAGGAGATGGAGATAGAACATTGTTTGTCCTTAGAAAAAGCTCTGATATATGCATTGCTCAAATATATGTGGATGATATTGTATTTGGATCTACTAACAAGTCTACCTTAGACAAATTTTTTGAGTCTATGACAGGTACATTTGAGATGAGCATGATTGGTGAGCTCAACTACTTTCTGAGACTACAAGTTAAGCAGTTGGAGAATGGTATCTTCCTGAACCAGGAGAAGTATACAAGGAATCTGGTGAAGAGATTTGAGCTACAAGAGTCCAAGCCTTGCCAAACTCCTATGTCCTCTTCAGTGAAGATAACAAAAGATGGCACTGGCAGCAATGTTGACCCAACATTGTACAGATCCATGATTGGTAGTTTGCTATATCTCTCTGCCTCTAGACCTGACATCATGTTTTCAGTATGTGTTTGTGCCAGGTACCAAGCTGTGCCAAGGCAATCTCACTTGATTGCTGTGAAGAGGATTCTTAGATATATCTCTAGAACTTCACCTTTAGGCATTTGGTATTCTTATGACACTAACACTAACTTGGTTGGTTTCAGTGACTCTGACTGGGCAAGTGATGTGGATGATAGAAAATCCACAAGTGGGGGCTATTTTTATTTGGAGAATAATTTGGTCTCCTGGTATAGCAAGAAGCAGAACTATGTTTCATTATCAACTGCTGAATCAGAATATGTAGCAGCTGGCAGTTGTGTTACCCAACTTGTGTGACTCAAACACATGCTTGCAGATTGTGGGCTAGATAGTGATACACTTCTCATGTTATGTGACAATCTAAGTGCCATAAGTATCTCTAGGAATCCTGTCCAACATTCTAGAACTAAGCATATAGACATAAGGCATCATTTCCTAAGAGATGTGGTAGAGGACAAAGTGATCAACATTGAACATATTGAGACAACAAATTAGCTTGCTGATATGTTTACAAAACCTTTAGATAGTGAGAGATTCTTCAGCTTGAGGAAATCTCTTGGCATGTGCAATATGTGAAAATGTTGAGGAAACCAGTGTTGACATAACACCACTGTCTAGCACTGGTATATTTGTTGTGGTGTAGTAGTTATTCTGTTGTTTTCCTTTGTTGAACTTATTTTCTTGTGAGTCTCATTTCATCCTTGTTTTGTCATATTTGGTTTGTGTGGTTGAACTCTCTGATTAACAACTCTTTCTAGTTATCAGTTTTACATCTTTGTTTTGAAAAAGTAATAAAATTCTTCGGTTTGTCTGAGGTCGTGATAGCCTAACATATGGAGAAGATGGGGTACACAAAGTTCACTACTTTGATGTCTATCCAGTTGTGTCTTATTCATATGAAAGGTGTACAGAACATATGGAGAAGCTGGGGTGCATGATGTTGACAGCTTCAGTGTTACTCAGTTGTGCTTATTATATGCTTCTATTTGTTTGGCCAAGGAACACATGGGGGTGATCCTTTCTACTAGGATGTTTGAGGTTTAGATTTCTTACATTTAGTAGCACTAATTACTTGGTGATTCTCTTGAATGCATGTTGGTAAACAAGTATGCATAAGGAATTGGGGTGTTGGGGTGCATGATAAGTGAATTGCCAACATTCAAGGCCTTTGTACTTGCCTAACTTGCTGCTGTTAATGTTATTACTGGGGTGTGTGGAGTTCAGGCTGCCCTCATTCAGTAGTGACATTAGCTTTGTGTTTAGCAACCTTCCGCTTTTGGTTCAGATGAGTTATGAAAATAATAAAGATTATAAAGAGATGTGTGATGTGCTGGTTTGAGGAGTTTTTTCATATGTGTTCACCATCTACCTTTTTGACATTACATTGTTGCATTCATGTAGAACTGCATTGTTTTCTTTCTTGTTGTTGAGTTGTGTCGGTCTAGGCTTAGGGGGAGTATAATTCATGTGTTGAGGGCATACAATTTGGGTGACATACTGCAGGTGACACACTTTTCTGTGACTTTCTATGCTGTGGAAGTGAATTTTTCCTTAAATTCAAAACTACTTATCTCTGTGTGTTTCCTGTTATCTATGTTGCTTGCTCATGATCTTGATCTGAACAATATGTTTGAGGTACTCAGTTGCTATATTGGTTAAGTTTCAGATGCATTTTTGGATGTATCTCAAGCTCTCACATGAATTTTCCTTGGTGAAGCCTGTACCTCCACCTTCTGGTTTGAATGTTATTGAATGTTATCCCAACATTGTGCACTGCCGCAGGCTAACATTGAAAACAGGAACTTATAAGTTTTCGAATTTTTGAAAACCGCTCTAGTTACCTGTTACTTAAACATCAAAGCGTGTGCGCGGGAAAACACAGTGGGAAGTTTTTATTTGATTAAAATTAAGTAACTGCCCACTAACATTCATTCTCTTTCCTTAGTTACAGTTATTACAGAAATCAAAACCATGATATCCTTAATTGTGTTTGCAATTTTCTTATTTGTGCTTACTCTGCAAAATTACTCTCTCTACTCTCAAATTCTCTCGATTTTCTCTGTAAATTCTCTCAAATCTTCTTTACTAACAATGGCAAGCAAGTCTCCCATGCAAACTCTTGCAGATGTTGCCCTGGGAAGTGAACCCACTGTCGCACGCACCCGTTCACACACTAGAGGTGTTGCTGCAAAATCAGATGATGCTCCTGTTGCTGCTAAAACGAAGGCGATCCCCTACGTGTGACGAGGGAAGAAGTCCAAACAGGGAGAATCGACCTCCAATGTTGATCCAACTGTTGAATCAAGCACTCCCATCACCAATGAGATTGGTGCTGATATAACTGTTGAGGGGGAGGGTAGTGAATCTGCTGATAAATCTGTGGAGAAATCCGTGGATACGTTTGTGGATAAATTGGTGAGGAAGTGGATTAGGGCTCAAAATAAAAAAAGCAAGGGGACTTGTGAGAAGTTGATTGGTGGTCGAAAGATGTCTGAAACTGCCAAGCAACGTGCTGAGGCTAGAAAAAGGCAATTTGAGGGGTTAGCTAGGAAGAGGGTTGCTGAAGCTGAGAAGATGGCTGAGGAAGAGAAGAAGTCTATTGTTGTTGCTGCTGCTGAGAGAAAGAGGAATGGGAAACAGGTTATGGAAGAGGAAATTGAGGTTGTGGATGTTGAGGATGAAGTGGAAGAGGAGGAGAAGGAAGAGGAGAAGACTAATGATGAGCAGGATGTTGATGCTGATGTTAAGGAAACATCAGAGACAGAAGAGTACATTGATGGGCTGTATGTGATCTACCATGAGGATGAGGAGGACTACTTTTCTCCTTATTATCTCACCAAAGAGTTGGAGAAGAAGTGGGATTTCTTCAAGAGAAGGGAGATTCACACTGAAAGAGCTGTAGAGATGGCCAGTTTCAAGGAACAAAATGTGATGGACTTGCTTGAGGCAAGAGGTTGCAACAATCAGTGATGGAGTTGAGTGACTATGCTCCTGAGATTGTCATGGAGTTCTGCCCGAATCTCTCCAAGTGGATCAGGGACTACAAATCTCCAAAATATGGAAAGGCTTGGGTGAGGGGGAGAGTCTTCAACATTGAACCCTACACCATCAATAAGATCTGTGGATTCCCAACAGCTGATGAATCTGATGACCCCTACTATGATGATGTAATTGAAGACTTGACTGGAAGGTTGGTCAAAATCTGGAGAGATGCTCTGCCAACCACAAAACTCACCTCTCTTAGTGCTGTCTTGCACAAGATAGCTTGCTTCAACTGGCTGCCAAGCAAGAATGTCATTGTACTGACCAAGGAATCAGCAATATTGGTGTACAAACTCAAGAATGGGCTAGCTGTGAACATGGGGGAGAGGATTTTAAGGTTAATATCTGAAGTTGTTGGAATGAAGAATGGCATGCTGCCTTCTCCCTCACTCATCTGCAAAATCCTTAGCAAGCAAGGATTGAAGACAAGTGTCACTGTGGGCTGGAGGAAGAATGATACTGAACTAACAATTCTCTCAAGTTACTTGTCTAGATCAAGAGTGAGAGATCTTCCTTGAAACCCAAAAGGAGTGGTAATACCAATAACTGAGAAGAAGAAGGCTCATGAGTTTGCTGGAACTTCAGTGCCTATGTCCAAAGAGGAAGAGTGCATGGTCATAACCTCAACTTTTGTGGATCATATGATGAACTGGTATAGGGGGCAAATTGCTGATACTCAGAGGGAGATTGAGGAAAATAAGGAGCACCTCAAAGAACTGGAGGATTTGGTGAAAAATTTGGAGAAACTCCCTTCTTCACAAAAAAGGGGAGAATAGTTCCAAGTTTTTTAATTTTTTTCGGTCTTCTAGTTTATGTTTTTTTTCTTTGAACTGCTGATATGGTTGCACTGCTGGTACATTTATCTCTATTTGGTTTTATTTGATCAAGGGACATGTCCTTGATATCTAGCTATGGTATGTAACTCTAAGTACTACTGTTTGAACTGCTCTAACTGCTATTTCTTATGAAAGCACATTTTTGAACTGTTTTTTTGTTTAACCTTTTATGCAGAAAACTCACTGGTTTCAATGTTGAGGCAACATTGATGAATGTTGGAGTCTGAACATCTTTTGATGTAGTGATGACCTAATACTTGTCTTTGCTAATTTAACTTTGAATATGTTATCTTGCATTGAGGGGGAGCAGTTAGCAGTTTAATGTGTTTCTTGTTGATTCTAACTTTCTGGATATAAGTCTTGATTGGAACAGGTATTGGTTTTGTCAAGAAAGGCAAAAAGAGGGAGATTGAAAGTGCAGGGTTTTCTGGAATCAATGTTACACGATGTTGGTACAACATTGAGGATAACATTGAAACCTGAGAGCTTGTGTGAAAAATGTTCTTTAGTTGCCAAAATTAAGTTTTGCCTTTATTCACCTATTAATCAAGTTCCACGGTTTTAGTTGTTTATGTTTATGTCCATAAAGGTATCTTAATCGTAAGGAAGAGCTATGGAAGATTCCTTACTTGAAGTTTCTATAATTCAAGCTAAGTTGAATTAGTCAACTCAACACGCTTTCAAAAGAAGGAAACAAATTGGATTCTTTGCAACTTTGATTTTTTCCAGGATTCTCCAAATTGAAGAAGATGTGTTACCTTGTTAGATCTATAATAAAGGAAACACATATTCAGGAAAGATTTCGAGTTCACAAAGAAGGCAATATTCAACAAGGAAACAACAAGAGTTACCAAAACTGTGAACAACACATCTTGGCGTGCAAGTTTCAAGAAATCTATAAAAGATGTGAAGTTCATCAAGATGAAGACAAGACAATCGTGCAAAATAATCTGAGAGATTAATCCTACTTTGTATTGTCTTCGTCTTGCTTTTGCGAAGTTTTTGTATCAACTATTTACGTCTAGTTCATAGAAGCTAAGTAGTTCGTACTTGTCTGCTTCGTTGAGTCCGATCAACAAAGAACGTGAGTGAATTGTTGTGAGGAACGCTTTTGTTAAAACCTTTATGGTTATTTTGCCTAAGGCTTGGAATTTTTTAATAATATTGAAAACTTCTTAAAAATTATATCTTCTTGTGTTGTTACTTCCGCTGCACATTATTATAGTCAAGAAGATCACAATAGACTTAAGACAATTCCAGCTTAACTCTCAAAGTTGTTGTGTCAATCCACGATCCAAAATTTTCAGACTCCAACATTTGTTCCGCCTCCAACTGAAAATGAGCCTACATCACAACAAAGCAACTACGCTCCAAATGTCCGCCATAGAACCGACATAGGATGGGATTATGGAACTTAGTTACCGCCGGATGGTAAAAAAAGTAGAATAAAGTGTGATTTTTGTGGCATTATTCTTTCTGGCGGGGGAATTAACCGATTTAAGCAACATATTGCGGGCATCCCAGGTCAAGTTAGAAAATGTAATTCGGTTTTAGAAGCGGCACGATTCAAAGTTAAGGAATTTTTGGACAATGATAAAAAAAACAATCATCAAATTTATTAAGTGTTGATGGAGAAAGTGATGATAAAATTGAAAGTAAAATTCTTGTGGATACGAATGACAATGGCGAGAGAAAAAAAAACAAATAACATAGGGAGCTATATGCAAGGAAAAGCAGGGGTAGACACTTCTCAACCTACGATAAAGGCAAAAATTCTAAGTAGAGAAAAAGTTTTAGAAGCAGATTTCGCTGTTGCTACGTGGTTTTTTGATGCTTGTATCCCTTTGAATGCTGTCAATTCTCATTTTTTTGAGCAAGCAATCACTAGAATAGCCAATATGGGCACTGGGTTTGTCGGTCCGTCTTATCATGCACTAAGAACTAATTTGCTTGCAGAAGTGAAGTCTCAATGACAGTTAGAAATCGATGATCTTAAGAAATGTTGGGTTACTTCTGGTTGCACAATTATGGCTGATGGGTGGACCAATAGGAGACATAGATCATTAATTAACTTCTTGGTTTATTGTCCTAAAGGATTATCTTTTATCAAGTCTGTGGATGCATCTGATATTGTGTCCAGTTCTGATAATTTGTGCAATCTCTTCTCTGAGGTTATTGACTTGGTTGGTGTTGAAAATGTTGTGCATGTAGTTACTGATAATGCAGCTAATTATAAAAAAAGTCGGATCTTTACTTGAAGAAAAGTATCCGTCATTGTTTTGGTCACCTTGTGTTGCCCATTGTATTAATTTAATTATGAAAGATATTTGTGAACTCCCGCTTGTTAAGATATTGGCACAAACTGGTGCTAAAGTCACTTCCTTTGTTTATAACCGTAAATGGGTACTTGCTTGGTTGAGGAAACATGAGGGGTGGACATAAATAATTTCTCCTGGTGCTACGCGTTTTGGCACGGTATTTATAGCATTGAGTAGTTTGTATGAGAGAAGGAGTTTCTTGAAGCAGTTGGTGGATGATCCGGGCTTTGAAAAGTTTCGAAAAGAGGTAAAAGGAAATCAAGTGAGGGCTATTATTGTGAATGAGGGGTTTTGGAGCAATGTAAACATTATTGTTAAGGTTATTTCTCCAATTAAGAGGTTGCTTCGTCTGTGTGATTCTGATGAGAAACCTTCTTTAGGTTATGTTTATGATGGCATGGCAAGGGCAATAAATGGGGTAAACAAAGTTTTTGGCAACAAAGCAACTCAGTACTTGCAGTATACGGAAATTATCGATAATAGATGGGATAAAATGTTGCAAAAAAGTCTTCATGTAGCAGCTTTTTGGTTTAATCTCGTTTTTCAATACTCTGGTAGTGAGCTTATGCAGAGTACTAATGTGATGAGTGATGTGTGGGAAGTCTTAGAGAAGCTTGTCCCAGATGAGCCAAATGTGGTGAATGAAGTGACCATGTTTAGAGAGCGGCAAGGGAGTTTTGGAATAAAGTATGCCTTGCGGGGTATTCACACTTTTACTCCAGGTAATGTTTGTTTCAAGTTAAATTTTGTTTATTCTTACATGTTTGGTAATGTCTAATATGATCTAATTGTTTAGATAATTGGTGGAGCCTATTTAGCGGTGATGCACCAAATTTACAAAAGCCTGCCATTAAATTTTTGAGTCAAAGATCATCTTCTTCTAGATATGAGCGCAATTTGAGTGTTTTTGAACGTATACACACAAAGAAGCGGAATAGGTTGGAACATGAGAAGCTGAATGATCTTGTATTTGTGCATTATAACCTACGCTTGAAGATGCGGTATGACTTTAAAGTTTTAATTATTATGTTTCTTTTGTTTCAAGGTATGTTTTATTTTATTAGTAAGTATAATTTATTACTTGATGTTATTTGTAGAAGCAAGAAGAAAAAATCAGCATATGATCCAATTGACTATGAGCATATTGATAGAGTCGACAAATGGATAGTAGAAGAAGATACAAACGAAGACTTTACTAATGAAGAAATTGATGATATGTTGGGGGGGGGGGGTGCGAATGTTGCAAGTTCAAGTGCAAGTACAATGGTGAATGACGTTCCTGATTTGTCATTGTATGGGTCCTATGGAAGAGTGCCTAATTATGAAAATATTGGTGTGAATGTGGATGATCACGATGCCTCGTGATGAATGTATTGTGCTTTATCTTGTTGCTACTTTGTTATTTGTATTTTTTTTGGCTTGGTAAAACTTTGAATTTGGAATCTTAAGTTGGGATTTCTTAGTTGTGAACTTGTGATAATATGTTAATATAATAGCATAATATATTTATTATATAATTTATATATTTTTGTAGAATTTTGACTAAATCAACAAACCGATCCAACCAGTGGTTCAATCGGTCCGACCTGCTGACCCGCTAACCAGTAGCCTCATCGGTTCTGTGACCGAACCGGGTCTAAAAACACTGATATATATATATATATATATATATATATATATATATATACTTACTGATGTTCCAATGCGACATTAATTGGACCTTATATACCAAAACAATATATATATATATATATATATCTATATATTGTTATGTATAAACAACTTCAAGTGAAAAAAAATTGAAACGTAGGCAACTATTATTTATATGTTTAATGTTAATTTCTGATTGATCTGAAAAGCATTTATTTTTAATGTTTCATTTTGATAATGCAATGCATGAATTAACCTAATGTTACAGATACATATACTCAATTGTGTCGTATTCTATGACTTAATATTCGTATCGTTTATCAGCGTGTTATAATATGTGTCTATCTCGTGCGTTCATATATACAGCATAGCTTTAATAACACAACTAGGCATAGATATACAACAACTTTAAGCTATTTTCTGATTAATTGATTTTGAATAATTTGTTACTCTATGGGGGACTTGTATTTACTATTTAGTGGAGCAAATTCTATTATCTAGAAGCCCGAAAACATGGAGGACGGTACTATTGACTTTGGTTCATCATGTTAATAATAGCCCCACTTCAGAAAACAAAAATTTGTAAGGAATGAAATAAGAACGTGCGTGTTGACTTTGAATTTTAGGTCTTCTGTCTCATAAAGTTATAAAGATATACAGAAAAAAAGAGAGTAAAAAACAACAAGAAGAAGAGGACGAGCACTCGGGCTCTTCCCAAATTAAGCAGGAGAAAAGAGAACATAATTACTACTCTTATAATGTAAATGTGAATTATTTTCCCTTTTTGTTTCTGATTTCTGATTTTATAATCTCTACTGCCTGCAAAGTAGGTTCGTTTTTCTTTTTGATATTTTATTGGAGAGTAGGTAAATTGCATTGCAGCGTATGCAAAGCACTGATATAATCATATATAACATCACCATTATTATAATTAATATCCATGAACAAGTTGATTAAACTACAAGACCGGATACCGAACAAGAATCATGATGAGACTTTTGCATTTAAAAAGAAAAGCTAATCGAATTTTACACGCGTTGAATAGAAAAATATTATCCTCATTTCTTTTACGTATTATCCCTGTTATATAATAAGAGTAGGCATACGTCGGTTAATTGGCGCAAATAGTACTCCCATGTGATACGAAAAAAAACAATCAAATTAATTAACTATGAAAATAGTTAATAAATTACGTCGGTGGTGTTTTGTAATTAACTATAAAAATACATGGGATGTTTAACTAGTTCTGCAAAATATCTGAAAAGAATATATTTGGTGTGGGTTGAATGAAAAAATAGTATACAAATGTTAATATGCATTTTGTTATATGTTTTGGACTTTGGTAGATGCATTATATTGCGTTTTTGGATAAAATAACATTTCAAAAAGTAAGGTGTCATATAAGCCTTTTTTTTTATAAGTGTGTGTTATATATACTAGTGGAACAAAATAATTAGCCCGTTTGAACACTTTGGCAGTAATGCGACCGCCATTTTTTTTTTTTTCTTCTTTTTTTCTTTTTGCACATGACGAACACCTTTCAACACAAAGAATCAATCAAGACTTGCCACTATATATATATATATATATAATAGTATATATTATTATATAGATAGTTAGGACTAACTCTAATGTTTTGTTGTGCTGCGAGAAAGATAGCAATATATGTATGATGAATATGTTGCTATCTTTCTCGCACAACAATTTTTTTTTTTTTTTACTATTACCCCCCCCCCCCCCCCCCCCCCCCCCCTCAAAAAAAATTAAGGACCATGATCACCATGCTACAACCTGCAACTCTGCTAATTGTACTACTCTTTGTTGCACCCCTACTACCCCCAAACTTGAGTTTCCACGTGGCAAAGCACGACTGCATGGATCGTTGTGGCAACGTAAGCATCCCGTTTCCGTTTGGCACGACGGAAAATTGTTACCTAAACCATGATTTCCTTGTCACATGCAATAAAACCTTCAATCCTCCAAAACTATTTCTAACAAACAGTACTACGTTAGAACTAACGGACATATCACTCGACGGCCAGCTAAGAGTCATGCAATTCATAGCACGAGATTGTTACGATAGAAACGGAAACACCACGTTATATACCGATCCCTCGATATGGTTGGCGGACCACTTTACCATCAACAACACAGCAAATAAGTTCACTATCATAGGATGCGACACTTATGGTTCCATAACAGGACAAAGGCTCGACCGCAACTACGAGACAGGGTGCACTGCCACGTGTGACAGTATGGATGATCTGTCCGAGGGGTCGTGCGAGGGGTTGGGGTGTTGCCAGACTAGCATACCGAGACAGGTGTGGAGAGCGGAGTTATCATTGACGAGTTTTTACAATCATACCAACGTTGTGGACTTTAACAACTGCAGTTATGCTTTTCTCGTGGAGGAGAGTGCTTTTCGTTTTTCTCGGGATAATCTTACCAACTTAGGGAGTGTCAGAATGCTTCCTATGGTGGTTGATTGGGCAGTCGGGGTTGATACGACGTGCAAGGAGGCTCAAATGAATTCAACGAGCTACGCGTGTAGGAGCGGCCTCAATTCAGAGTGCTATGATCCAAGCAACGGTGACGGGTACCGGTGTAGATGTAAGAAAGGATATCAAGGGAATTCCTATCTCGTTGATGGCTGCCAAGGTATGTTGCAAGCAAAAACAAACTTAATTTATGTTACATGTTTGAACATTGATATTTTAGGCTTATAGTAGATTGACAGATCTTCCTTTTTCTTGAACTACTTTTTGCAGATATAGACGAATGCAGTAATTCAAAACTTAACAATTGCGAAAATAAATGTGTAAACACTCAAGGAAGTTTTCAATGTCGTTGCCCCAAAGGATACCATGGCGATGGTATCAGAGGTTCAAAAGGCTGCATTCGAGGCGAATCACTAATTTTCAAACTTGTGGCAGGTTAGCAATTTTTTTACCATTGAATGTGTCATCAATTCATTTCTTTACATTTGCTAGTGAACGAGGTTATATAAAAGAACGCGGATTTTTTTTTTCTTCTTAAAATACTAAAACAGGGATTGCTGTTGGGGTCAGTATTGTGTTGTTGGTTACTTGCTGGTTGTACTTGGTACTCAGAAGAAGAAGATTGTCCAAATTGAAGCAGAAGTACTTCATTCAAAACGGTGGTGTTCTATTACAAGAGAAACTCGCTAGAAGAGAAAGATCACCTGTTACCGTGTCAATCTTTAGCTCGATTGATCTGCAGAAGG
The DNA here is from genome assembly GCA_948329865.1 of Linaria vulgaris. NCBI lineage: Eukaryota > Viridiplantae > Streptophyta > Magnoliopsida > Lamiales > Plantaginaceae > Linaria > Linaria vulgaris. The sequence continues at coordinate 2,332,402 of OX415249.1, read as the reverse complement.
CGACCAATAACTTCCACGCTACTAAGATTATTGGCCAAGATAATAGAATAGTAGCCATTAAGAAATCTAAGGAAGTTGATCCAAACCAAATAGAGCAATTCATCAACGAGGTCATCATACTTTCTCAAATCAACCACAGGAACGTAGTCAAGCTCCTCGGTTGTTGCCTAGAAACACAGGCCCCTCTTCTTGTGTACGAATATATAAGCAACGGTTCACTGTTTGAACACCTACACAAAAAGCCAAAGGCATATTCTCTCAACTGGGACCAGCGATTAAAGATTGCTCTAGAAACCGCTGGGGTGCTATCATATTTACACTCAGCAGCTTCCGTTCCAATCATACACAGAGATGTCAAGTCAGCTAATATCTTATTAGACCATACTTTAACGGCTAAGGTGTCGGATTTTGGAGCTTCGAGGTTGGTACCACTCGATCAAACTCAATTATCTACACTCGTTCAAGGAACGTTTGGGTACTTGGATCCTGAGTATATGCAGACTAACCGCTTGACTGAGAAAAGTGACGTGTATAGTTTTGGCGTAGTTCTCGTGGAGCTTCTAACAGGAAAGAAGGCGTTGTGCTATGATAGGCCTGAGGAAGAGATGAATTTATCAAACTTCTTTCTTTCAATGCTAAAGCGAGAGCACTTGACGGATATCATTGATGATCGAATTGTGTGCGAAGGAAATTTGGAGCAACTAATACAAGTTTCCGGGATAGCAAGAGGGTGCTTAAACGTGAGGGGAGAGGATAGGCCTAGCATGAAAGAAGTAGCTGTGGAACTTGAGGGATTAAGACAAGGTGGTAAACACCCGTGGGCACAAATGGAAGAAATTAAAATTTCGAATGAGATGGAATCCTTGTTTGGGTAGAGAATAGATGCATTTGACACAGCTTATGGTAATAGTACTCTTCTTGCGTATCATTTTATCGCTTAGCGTATGATGGGGGTAGATATATTGATCGTTGTGGAAGATGTAGAGGTTTGAGTACTGAGAATCACATCCTGCAGAACAAAAGGCAAGTTCAACTAATACAAAGAAGTTCATGGACTGGTATAATTAGTTTCATAGAGCCTCCTGTACAGAATTAGTTTTTTTTTTTTTTAAATGACTATTGGTTTTAGCTTTTGCTGCAATTTTAATTTTAAGTTATTTCTTTTCTTCTTCCCCACATTAGTTTCTCTTTAAATTTGCTAAAATGCGACAAGTCGTAGGAAATATTTCATGCATACAATCTCTTCCCATTATTTTCTGGAAAAGAAGTATTTCAACAAGCCTCTTGTTCGTTTGCAAATCGGACTCTTGAAAACTGTTTGATATATAGTATGAAAGAGGATGTTACGATCGGCAAATGTACAGAGAAGAAAAAAGTACTTGTTGGAGAAGAATTAGAGAAGAGAGAAGAAAGGATAATTGTAATATTTTTCTTAATGAAAAAGATTCCTCACGAGGACGATTACATAGCCTGCTCATGACGTCATACTGGCATCCATATTCATTTTAGAAAATAAAAGGCGAAAGAAATTACACCATAAAATAAACGTACGACACAAAAGGGTAAAATAGGAAATCAACATGCGACTAATTCTTAAACGACAGCGTTTCCTCCTCCTGCCAAAACGACGCTGTTTCTCTTCCAATTCTTTTGACATCAATTGAAATCGATTCACAATCTTCATTTCATCTTCTCCAAGATCCGATTTTTAACATTGCCCACCCCTTCTGAAAAGCTTGTCCACAACCTTTAAGATTTGGAAACTGAACCTGTACCCAATCCCAATCCTCCTACGTCGCCTCTTCCTCCGGCAAATGCAGCCATTTCACCAACCACTGAGCCATAGCAGCATTTCCTCTCTTCACAATTCGTTTTGCCAAAATCTTCTCAGCCTGTCGAATCGCCTTCCCATCTTCATCCATCAACAGTAACTCAGGAAACACCAAATCCTTCTCCCCGACTTTACGCTTGAGCACAGACACATGGAAAACCGGATGCACCTTCGCCGCCGGTGGTAATTTGAGGCGGTAAGCCACTACTCCTACACGCGCCTCCACCTGATAAGGTCCGGCGAACTTTGGGCTGAGCTTCCAGATTGGACTTTTGCGCACTGTCAACTGCCGATAGGGTTTCAATTTAAGGTAAACCCAGTCTTCGACGTTGAACTGTCTATCAATTTGGTTCTTGTCTGCATTGATTTTCATCCTATTATGAGCAGTAGTCAAATTATGTTTCAATTGCATGGTAATTAGTTTTCTGCTCTTGATTAACTCCTCCACTCTGAGGACCTTAAAATCCTGCACCAGATCCATCCCTACTTGAGGTGGCTTGTAGCCATAAACCGCCTCAAAGGGTGTCATCTGAATAGCTGAGTGGAAACTGGTGTTGTACCACCACTCAGCTAACCCTACCCATCTGGCCCAGTGCTTGGGTTGGTTCCCCACCATGCAACGCAAATAACCCTCCAAACATTGATTCACACGCTCTGTTTGCCCATCAGTCTGAGGATGGTAGGCAGATCTCAAGTGTTGTTGCACTCCTAGTGCAGTGAGTAATTCCCTCCAGAATCCACTCACAAAGATCTTATCCCTGTCAGTTGTAATGCTATGAGGAAGGCCATGCAACTTGTATACAGTGTTGAGGAAGGTTGTGGCTAGGCTAGAAGTGTTGAGGAAGGTAGTGGCTAGGCTAGAAGCACTGAAAGGATGAGAGAGTGGAATAAAGTGTGAATACTTAGTGTACCTGTCAACCACCATCCAAATAGTGTCATAACCCTCTGACTTAGGAAGTTGCTCTATAAAATCCATTGTAAGGTGTTTATCTATCTTGAAGTTTTATATTGATATATATATATATATATATATATATATATATATTGTTGCATATCTTGTCATTCGTTTAAATGACAGGAACGCAGACATCCTTCGTCAACAAAACAAGGAGAAAAAGAGATCCTCTATCCATCGAGATAAGGAGGATAAAAAAATGTTGGTACAACAGCAAAGAAGTATCGCCCTCAGGACACATCGCTTGAAAAGACGACTGTCCATATGCCTCTACAGCAAAGATGCTGATCAGACAGCAGAAAGGTATCACCCTCAGGACATATCGCTTGAAAAGGCGACTATCCATAGCTTCTACAATCCTACGAGGTCATAACTCCCCTATCCACCGCGATAGGCAGGAGAGAACCCAACGAAAATATATGTCCACAATCCTACAAGGTCATAACTCCTCTATCCACCGCGATAGGCAGAAGAGAACCCAACGGAGTAACCATCTACAAATCCTACAGGATTCCAACTATCCAAAAAGGAAGAATATCTGCAAATCTTATGGGTTCATATTCCCTACCCACAAAATTACAGAGGAGGCAGAAGAATACCGTAACATGTAATTTGTTTATTTACTATCCTACAGGATATGATAGAAAATATTCAAATAGACTCAGAGACCCTCTTTTATTTATGAATTCAAACGAGAAAACGAACAACGCCCACAACACAAATGAGACATGCTAGAAATGGCAGCGTCACTTCCACTAATATGGTAAAATGCCAGAAATGGCAGAGCCACATCTACCTATTCGGTAAAATGCCAAAAATACCAGAGTGATAATTACCTATACGATATTATGCCCGAAATGACAAGAGAACATGTACCTTTATGGAAACATGCTAAAAATGGCAAAGGGCACATCTACCTACATGGTAACATGCCAGAAAGGTAGAGCAACGTCTACCGATACAGTTTAATGCCTAAATTGCCAAGAGGAATATTTACCTAAACGGTACCAAACCTAAAATGCAAATAATTTTGTACCTATGCGGTACCGTGCCTGACGGCGGAGACATAAGTATCTGCGCGGTACCCTGCCTTAAATGACAATGAATCATGCACCCACAAGGTACCCTAACTGAAATGACAACGAATCAAATACATGATTCCTTACACACTATTCCTTTAAATATTACAAATAAGTTACTTTGAGACACCACGTGAATGGCAAATATTCACGCACAAATATGAGATGACACGTTTGTATTAATCCAAACAAAAATGAACAAAGATGAGCCAGGTTACACCATCAAATACCAGTGTCGTAACCCGCCTCTTAAGGCACAACGACTAGTACCTACGTGGTATCCCCGCCTCATACGGCACAAAAACAAATACCTATGCGGTACCCCCGCCTCTTAAGGCGCAATAAAGCACCGAAATGAGACCCCGACTCTCAAGGGCACGTAATCGCCGCCAAATGCCTCCTCTATATCTGGCCTGAGGATGCAAAGGTCAAGCAGATAGCTAGACGCCTACTCTGCATAATTATAATAAACTGAAGATAACATCTATATAATGGCAAAATATTGTTAGACGCTCAAAAACAGCGCGATAACATGATTAAATGAATAAATCATTCGTACCATAATTTTATAACAGTGGCGTTACATCCGTCAACATACTGGGACTAAAATTACAACGAGAAACACGTTCATTATCGCATGCGAGACGCGAGTCATGAAAAATACCAAATTCTAAAAATAGGTCGCAGTCGCAGTGATTACGACATGTATATCTACTATGAGGGTTAACATCTTACCCATATTTGTCAATTGATTCAAAAGCAATCCACTCTACGTGGTACGATATGACTTTACCCTTTAAAGTATTGTCAATTTCTAAATGAAGCCGACACCAATGGTAAATTCTCATCATTAATGAGATCTTCAATAATACCACTACGACAATAAGATATATAATGCAAGGTTCAAACTGAACAACCACTGTTCACATAAAATTGCTCCAAAGCACAAGAAGTGTTAGCTAGAAGATCATTCTAAGCAGCACAGTATGTTATACATCAGCGTAAACTATACAACCCTTTCAAAGGGTGACCAACCTACACCCCTTAGTAGCGCAAGAAAGTGATCTAATACGCACTAGGCGCTGACCTAAGAATGTCAAGAAACTTCTCTGCGTCCATCATTGCTTTCATCATTTTCACAATTACTATAGCCGAAAACCTTCTTCACGATGACTTCTCGCTTATTACCTATCTTATCCTCTTTAAGATTGACAACGCGCGTGCTTAAGTTACATGGAAGAGAACGTTGGCATCTCTCATCGGACCTATAAATGATATGGACGTAAACCCTCATTTACAAACATTGGCCCGAGGAGCCTCCAGTCCGCCATGACGGGCTTTAACTTTTCCAAATGATGCTTTATATGATTTTTGCTCTCGCTGCAACCTTGCTTGACTTCAAGCAATTTACTATCATTTGATTTGCGGATGGATAAAGGTAGAAAATACCTCAAACGGAAAATGATATCTCATATCCTACGGGAAATGATAGACAGTACCCTAATAGGTAAAGGAATAGGATGAACATGTTGATCCTAATATAGTAAGATGGCCGAGAATACCTTAACATATTGATTTATCTCCTATCCTATGTGATATGGCAGCAAACAGCTTAACCAACATACTTATCCTACAATGCACGGCAATAGATTCCTACCCAAGCAAATGATATCTTCTATCGTAAACAGTAGCAACCATGCAAAATATAGCAGCAAATGCTAGAATTCAAAAAGAATAGCGAACAAAGCTTACGATTATCTAAAGGTTATTAGACAACCACAGCAAAGGCAACATAGTTCCGCTCCTACTCTCAGCTTGGACATTGTGGCCCACACTTCACAACAATCAATACGAGACTCTTTTTCTTAAGAATCTCGACAACACCATCAGGCTCAGCATTATCATACCTACACTCTACGCTGGTGATAGCTCAAAACCACCTGTGAGATGTAGCAATATTTGAAGCTACATTCCACAATAGCTTCAGCTAGAAACTGCCCAATAATGGTATAGTGAAACATACCTTGCACGGTATCCAAGTCATTCGTCTCTCATAATACAATGCAATATTCTCTACATGGTATTTTTGTCGTAGGGCATATTGAGCATGTTATCATAGATCATACCTCACAAGGTATAACAAGAATCATTTGTGATACAATGTCAACAACGTCTACCTGTAAAGGTAACATAAGCGCAGTCAGATACTACATCTACTAAAGTACTCGAATAACTCAAGAGGTACATACAAAGTTTGAGTTAGTTACGTATCCACCTTTCCAACGCGAGACCCAGCCACACTAACATTATGGTCGGGCTAGAACATTCAAATATTTTTGCATATCCCAAATTGTTATGAGGGTAAGATCATAATAAGCAATAAAGAGCGCTCTCATCGGTGACCTTGAGACTCTCAATCATCTGTCAACCTAACGCAAGGTTGGTAAAAACCTGGTTTTTATAAATAATCGCGTATACACAATCGCAAGCTATAATCACAATAATACATGCAAGATTGCACATACAAGACCTCACGCGGTCCAATTTGTCTCTAGCATTAAGCTTTTGGGGCCATGACGGCCTCGGGTGGAGAACAACCTCTTTATGTTCTACACTACTCCCGACTAAGACATATTTATCCCTATATTATTATGGGCCCTCTTGCCCATCAACCCATCACACGAAATGGTCAAGTACCCACCTCGGTACGCACATTTTTCGACGTAGCCCTTTTGCGACCACGCGTTGCATCCGCCTCTATATCGTCATTTGCATTGAATATAGGAATCTTACTCGAAATGCATTTCCTAAGGGGAGTATAGAGCAGCAATGCATCTTAAAATATCATTACTCAAAAATCTCATCCAATGGAAAAAATCTTGATGATTGCCGATATATATAAAAATCATCGCATCGTGAGTCAATCCTCGACATTAAGCAACTGCACATTATATATTTTGCAATCATAGTAACAAATAGAGTTTACGAACTCTACTCGCCCGCTAGCGGTCTCCAGTAACGTCATCAGCACCGTCTTGGTGAAAGACGTCAACGATAAACCACTTCGACGAATTTTTTCATCCAGACAAATAGAAGGGACCAGCTTATATAATAACCACACTTGGGATCTGCCGGACATAGATGCCTTCCATATTGGGGAGCTATTGAAAACACATATTTGATATCACTGAATTTTCGACATCCATCTTAACAAAATTGTCTAGAAAAATGGGAGAGTATCCGAGCTCTATTTTCACTATCCCAGTTCGTTGTTCATGCAACTCGAAAACTGGGGGGAGTGAAGGGTATCCCTCAATAAAATACTCGAGCATACAAATCAAGTTCACGAATTATCATCTACAATGATAACTCCTAAAATGGGGGACTACTGATAAGTATATCATCCAATTAGAGTTTGAAGTATGCTCATGTTCCAAGAACACACTCCAAACTGGGGGACTACTAATACTACATAAGATAGTAGCAATACGTGTTATCTCACGTGGATGATACAATTGAAAGGATCACCATTATTTGTGTATAACAAACTAGGAACCTTATGATATGTCATTCAAAAGTCACGAATGTCTAGGTCGTAATGCAACAAGAGGATTGCAATTAGAAGCTCCAGAGTGAAAGTTATGCCCGAAACGGTGGAACTGCAGAGAGCTAGACAGTATATCAAATATAATATTCGATATACTATGTCGGGGACCATTTTCGACATACCCTGGCCCATATGCCTATAAATATCCCTCCATTTGGCCCTAAAGTGGAGAGAGAATGCTTGGTGACCTCCCCCGTACCCCCTCTATCGAATAATATTCAATATAGACCTTCGACATAGGATATTCCCGACATAACATTCGACATACATTCGACACAACATTCGATATGCAATACCCAATATGATATTCAACATAGAGAATGCTATAATTACCCATTCGATATGTACCTTATATGTACGAAAAGCTACATGTGTCTACTTTTCATAGAAAGAAGCAGATTGAGGTTTTAATATACCCACATCGAGATATAGCCGATATGGTGAAGCCTCAACATCACACCTGACATGCCAGATACCCGACATGATATTCGATGTCGAGGCCATTATACATGTCTTCCCAATATGTGCCTTATATGCTTGGCAATCTAAGGGAGTCTACTTGTTATATCAAGAAGTGGATCAAGGTTTGGACCTTTCTACGAGGAGATGTGGTCAAAACCATGAAGTCGCGCAGTACAAAAATGAGTGAATCACTTAGCCCGATTAGGGCTCGGTCATCAAAATAGAAAAGTAAACTACGCTCGACTTGATTCCCTCAAAAGGATACGTATACAGCTTGGGATAACCCGAGTTCAGTCTGAAATCATCAAAGATCCATTGTCCCCTCACTACGTCGCTTGGAGTACATGTGTGTAAAGGACAAAGCTGGTTCCAGCGTGGCCTAGAACTAGCATGATGTGGAGTGTTTCGGCAGCCTGCCAAGTCAGCATACGAAACTGCCCAAATCAGTATCCCTCATTTCCCCTACCAGACTATTAACCATATTCCATAAGGAATCGTCTACTCATGCGGGGGTGGGGGGCAGTTGTCGATCTCGGGGATAAGGAAATCCCATCCCCTCATAATCTCGTGGCTCCCTCCTTCTATTATCCTCAGAAGGGGTTCGAGGTACATGCTCTGTAGAGGAGTATCATGACATCGGGGGGCCTGCTGAAAATCGGGCCTTGGGTGGGATTCGTATTCCTCTTAGTCATATCGCTCCTTATAGGATCGTGAGGGAGGGCCCTCACGGGGGTATGCTGTTTCTGGCCTGTTCCTCCAGGTGGCTCCTTCTACGAAGCACTCAAATATGGATTGGGGGATATCTACGAAATCCTCTCTTTCTGTCGGGGGAGACGACTGGGTCTCCGAGGGCTCTTCGTGCATGGGTTCCGGGGGATCATGCGGGTTGCTTTGAGGAGGAGAATTATTCGTGGCTTTTGTTTATTTTTGAGGAATTTCGGGGGTGGATTATAACGCCTTGCCCAAGTTTGAAGAGAATCTAGCCACTTTTTGTTGTCCTCCCAAAAAAGTATCTCTTTTATTCTCCAATTTTGTCCCCCTTTTATATGGGTTCCTATTCATACAAGTGGGGATATCTCCTTTAGACAGATGTCCGATGGCTGGGGGTGGATATCGAGTGTTTATTCTTAACATAGACAACTGTCTTCGAGGAAGCTGGCATAGCTTCCGGATTCTACTGCCTTTGGGTTCAGATGGCCATGTGTCTCCAGCTTGCTGGGTCGATTCTTTTGGCAGCCTTATCGATTTAAGGAGAAACATGACGTGTGTCGCTCTTTTTACTCTGATGCCTATTTACCGATGGGTGGATATACGAGAAGGAAGCTTCTGGGGAGGGTTTTCGAGGGGTCTCAGTATGTCTTCCTTGAGGCCTTGAGCTACGAGGGAGTCGGTCCCGGGTGATAAGATAAGTGCGAGAGTATCGTATCCCTAAGGGGTATTTGTGAAGCTATTTAAAGCTTTTGATACCTCGCGCGGGATTTGTACTCTGTGAAATACTTATCGTGAAAGATAGAGCACCGTTTATCCAATATCTGGAGGGCATCTAAGTCTGCCGATACCGGGGTGATCTCCGTGATGCTTAAACGGCATCGGGGAGGGAGTACGAGGGCTTTGAAAAAAGCCTAGGGTTAACAATTTCATTTAATCACAGGGAATAACCAAATGTAATATACTTTTTCATTGTTAAGGAATATTCATGTATTTTAATTAGTCTTTTACTATTTTTATAAATGGTTATTTATATATGGCCGGATAATAATTTTATATTTTATAGTTAGATTAGAAGAATACTATAATTGGAGTGAGAAAATCATGAGACTGTCTTTATTGAGTTCCATAATATAATTCTAGTGAATATGCAAAATATGGTATCTAGAATCTAGAATTTAATAATATTTGATTGACAATGCAAGGATAATTTAGAGAGTAATAGTAACATTGATTCCCGCGTGATTAAGAGTTGATTCTCGCTAACCTTGTGGCTAATAATTTATTTTAAAAAGTGAAATAAAGGGTGATCCTGTAATTATGGGTGTTAATTTTCATCCAATATATGGCTAACCTATTTTAAAAAGTGAAATAACAGGTGATCTTGTAATTATGGAAACTGGAAATAATAAAAACGTGTGATCTTTAGATCCAACTTTAAGGAAATACTATCAAAGAGAAGATTAATTCCTAGTTTACAAATAATGACAAAAAAAGGAAATTTCGAGGTACCCTTGCATGATACAATCTCAGTTTAACCTAATTGTACAGCTGCTTTCACTATAGAAACGAATTAAGAATTGGAAATTTTTATTTTACGTATAATATAATTAATTTGGATTATAAAGATTTAACTTAAATATGGATATAGAATATATATATATATATACATATCTTAACCTTCTTTTTATGTAAGGGATCAATAAGGTAATAAATATTTCCTTTAATAAAAAAACTTAAATAATAATAATGTTAAAATAAAATTACAATTATATCCTAACTAATGACAAACTTTGATAATGTGTCTAAGGTTAAATAATAAAAATATAAAATCAAAAGCTTGGTCTCAACATGCCATCACATAGCTTCCTTTATATAATACTAGAAACGTTGGCACGCGGTCCCCGCGTAATTAAAAATTTATTTTAATTTATATGATAAAAGAATAACTTGAATAAGTAAATACTAAATAAATAAGGATATAGACTTTATATAGAAAGTTTTAAATTTTGAGAAACTAAATATTCAATCACAATAATTACTATAGTTATTGATTCTACTTAAATTATAAGGTTAAATTAGGAACTCAATAATTAAAATATTATGCTAACAATAAAATTATAAGGCTAAAACCGGAAATCAAAAGTTTGGTGTCACAGTTTGCCTTTCTTTATATAATAGTATAGATAGTATAGAAGTATAGATATAGATAAAGTAATTGTTTTGACAACAACATTTAGTGATTTGGCAATATCGCTAACCTTGTGGCTAATAATTTATTTTAGTAAGTGAAATAAAGGGTGATCCTGTAATTATGGGTGTTAATTTTCATCCAATATATGGCTAACCTGTTTTAAAAAGTGAAATAAAAGGTGATCTTGTAATTATGGAAACTGGAAATAATAAAAACGTGTGATCTTTAGATCTAACTTTAAGGAAATACTATCAAAGAGAAGATTAATTCCTAGTTTACAAATAATTACAAAAAAGGAAATTTCGAGGTACCCTTGCATGATACAATCTCAGTTTAACCTAATTGTACAGCTGCTTTCACTATATAAACGAATTAAGAATTGGTAGGCGACTAGCAAACTTATAAGTTTCACGAGAAAGCATAACAAAACCAAAAAAATCATGCATGGTTTAGTCAATAATATTGTAAATGTAGAAGTAGAAGAAGAAGAAGAAGAAGCCATCGAAATCCAACCTAATTGGGGTGATCTTCCACAAGAAATCATCGTATTAATTCACAACAAACTGCATTTAACGGATCAAGTTCGATTCCGAGCCGTTTGCAAGAATTGGCGAGTACCCAAGACTGATATCAAGCGTTTGGACCGTCTTCCATGGGTAACAAAGTATTCAATATTGATCGAATCATCAAGAGTTGAACCTAATATTCACTCTTTTTTGTGTGAGCTTTTTGATCCTTATTCACAGGAAATACACCAAGTTTCAAATCACATACAAGATTCCTATAACCTGTTAATACCACCACATGTTCAAATTACGTTGTATGATTCAAAATATGGATGGTCGCTGCTCGGTTTAACGGGACCAAGTTCAGTACTTTTCTTGCACTACCCTTTCACTAATGACGTTATCATGTTGCCTCCTATGGATTATTTGTGTAAGGCTGCTACATTCACCACGAATCCCACATCTCCCGACTGTGAGGTTCTGGCGATGTGCAGAGCCATACGTTTTGATTCTGAAGCACTTTGTCTTGGCCGATGTCGTCTCTCTAAGGACAAAAAGTGGAGAGGGGACTACGTTGAATCAATCGTCTCAGAACCTGAAAGGGCGTGTTACATGAATGGAGAACTCTATTGTTTCTTTGGTGGTAGCTTTTTGAAAAGTTACGACTTAACTGAAGAACGTTGGAAGGTTGTTGCAGTGGGTTTACCGGATCCTTGCACATATTGTTTGGATTACAGGTATTGGTTGATCGAGAACGAAAGTTGTCTTATATTAGCAATCCTTGGATTTGAAAATACAGGATGTCATGCTTGGTCGATGTATAAGCCAGATTTCTCCAAAAGGAGTTGGGTTAAGGAACCAAGTTCGGATAATGGTGCTTTATTCGTCGCTGGCAAGACATGTTTGTCGGCGTCATTAGAAGATGGCGACGAGAAGATCCTAGAAGCCTACTCGAGGTTCTGCAGTAATAATAGGTGCCGTGTTTTGAATAAAAAGAAGCAAACTCAACTGATGGAAGTATGTAAGGTAACTGGTCCTCCGTATAGGATGAGTTTTATAGAACCTCCTCATGTCTGAAATTAGTTGCATTGATAGCGCTTGATTTTGATTTGAATAATTCTTGCTTTTTGTTCTTCTATATTCTCATGCTTCTTCTTACACATTGTTCTTTTTTTCTTTCTTTTTTTAATTTCTCTTGCCATGAGCATGTAATACTTGAGTAATTTGACATGATTATCTATATTTGGATAATCAATCCGTTTGGAAGAGTTCAATTTACTATGTACTGCTTAAGCCTGAAAATTGCTGTTATTTCTCATGCTCAATCAATAAGACAGATTATATTCCATTATCTATTAGCTGATTTACTCGCTTTTGCGGCCCAAGGAAAAATATGCTGAGGTGTAATCGCAACTTTGGTTTCTTGTGGTTTGGAAAACCTGGAAATTAGAAACTCAATCTGCTTAGTTTTAGACAACTGACTTTGTGGTTGGATGATGATTCAGTTGTAATACTTTGTAAAATCAACTTGTTGGAAACTTGAATTGTGTTTAAAATAGAGGCAAGTAACAGTCCCGCGTTCTTATTCACATCTGTGTCCAAAACAGTCACCTGAAGCAAAATCTCGAACTAGTCGCCACATGTTTCTAGTTTTTTAACTACCTCTCCTGCCAAACGACACTCACCGCATTCAAGAATACCATAGATTTTGATGCAGGAAGAGTACTTACTAAGCTCGTGGAATGAAACAATGAATTTTTGCCTCTAGAGATCGGATTGGATTTTTGGGTCCATTTCACCACTAATCGGTGGACTTTCTTTCCTCATGATGATCGTTCTGGGCTTCTAAGGCGGCTCGAGCGGATTGGATTTAGTACCAATTCTTTTGGCAGTGAGATCCCAAGAAACCTATCACAATGTACAAATCTGTATGACCTGCTAAAACTTACAAATCTAGGAACTATCCCGCCAGTCACTGGTAAATTCATGAGTCTCAAGTTACTATCTTTAGCACTCTGTAACTTGCAGGGCGAAATTGCCAAGTCACTCGGACAACTCAAAAAGTTGGAATTTCTAAGTTTAGGTGGAAACAGGTTGAGTGGTAGAGTTCCCATCGGGCGTGTACAATATTTCCACCATCTCTGTTTTCGTTATGCTTTCTAATTTACTTCAAGAAACCATACTACTATATAGGTTCCACATTCCCAAGATTGAGAATTTTTAGTGTGGAAGAAAATCAGTTCACTGGAGCAGTTCCAGTTTCATTGCCGAATGCTTCTTTGCTCAATTTTACGGGGCAATGATTACTCAGATTTTAGCAGGCTTTAGGCTCTTGAAGGGCACGTCATACTATCTAATTATTTAGACGAAGATCATAATTTTATGTCATCCCTGACTTTCTTCGCCACGCTATTTAGGTGATGGCCTTAAGTTCTTCAATTTCATATCGCATACGTTCTTTTCCAATCCAAATAGCTGATAAGTTCAACTCTTGCTTATTAACCAGAACTAGTCGAGAACCTTATCTACTGCTAAATCTTCTCGGGGAGTTATTGCATCAGTCGAATATACAATGATGAATCAGAATTTGGATGGAGTTTCATTATCTATGTTCATTATAAGCTTTGTGTTTAAGTAATGAAAATGGTTCTTTGTGGCATTTTGTCCAACAACCTATGCGTTCATGCTTCAGGGCATTAGACTGTTTGTAAAGATCTTGTCTCCCATTTTGGCAATTAATTGTGCATGTTGAAATATTATCTCCAATAGATGGTGATTGTATTTTGTCAGAATTGTCAAATCTGCTCAATATCTTTTTGAGCCGAGATTTTCCCCTATAACTCTTCAACTTTACTGCTGACAATGTTTCTTGTACAAATCGTCGCCATGCAAGAGAAGCCTTCCTAGATGGATCTTAATAAAATAACTATTTTTTTAATAAGATTTAACAAAATAACTATAATATTGTCCATGTATTCTATTTAATTACCATATAGCACCAAAAATTACGTTTAAATGTCTTTATATTGAATGTCTTTATATTGAGTTAATAGCAAAAACGACCCCCGTGATATTTGTTAGTTATACTAACAAATGGGGCACGCGGGCATAAAACATGTTGTAGTACCATTCTATATTGATATGTTCATATGTCATGGCACCATATGGGTTCGAGAAAATCCGATGTATTCAAAAAAAAAATCATAGTTAATTCTATAAAAATAGTATTCCTTTTCAAACAACCTCTTTGTGACTTGTTTCCAAGTTTTACCGGTCTTATCACAGGGATTAATCATTCAACGAAAATTAAGGAAATCATTTTATAGCAATTAATGAATCTTACATTGTTGGAATTCCAATAGTTCTAAGGGAGGGGCAATTTAAAGAACTTGAGAATTTTACTCGGAAATTTTAAGAAGTGAAACAAAGAGTGATCTTTTAATAATGGAAACCAGAAAATAAAAACTTGTACTAGATCAAACTTCAAGAGTTAAAATATAGCTTTATATAGTTTTGACAAATTCTCCACCCCACGTTTATCTATATCTATACTCTTGAACAAAAACCATCTAAGAGAAGATATATTCCTTTTAACAAATAATTACAATAGGAAATTTTGAAGTACTGTGGCATGATAATTGATAAGATACCCAATTCGAAAGTTTAGGAGTATGGGTTCTAAGTTCTAACCTAATTGTACTAATGCCTTCATTATATAAACGAAAATACAGTTGCAAACTTAAAAGTTTAAAGAGAAACCATCACAAAACCAAAAAAGACTTGGATGGTTTAGACAATATTGTAAATGTAGAAGACCAAGAAATCATTAAAGAAATCAGACCTAATTGGCGTGACCTTGTACAAGACATTGTTGTGTCGATTTACAACAAACTGCATTTTTCCGATCAAGTTTGATTACGAGCTATTTACAAGAATTGGCAAGTAACCAAGGCTGATATCAAGTCTTTGGACTAGCGAAGTTTTCATGGACAAAGTTGTCTAAGGCAGAACGTGATAACATGTACCATTTCATGCGTGAACTCTTTGATCCATATTCACAAAAAGTACGCAATGTTACGAATTACATACAAGACTCCAAGAACCAACTCAGTCAACCTTGTCCTTATGATGATACTGCGTTGAACGCTTCAAAAGATGGTTGGTTGCTGCTCAAATGCAGTTCATCACCGCCTGAATACAGTTCGTCGCTCTTTTTACTCAACCCTTTCACTAATTATACTATCATGTTGTCTTCCATTAATTTCAAATATAAGGCTGCTAAATTCACCACGAATCCTATGTCTCCTAATTATGAGATTCTGGTGTTGTGCGGAGATCACAGTTCTAGCAAGCTTTATGTTGGTCGATGTTGTCTCTACAAGTCTAGAAAATGGAGAGTGAAATTTCTTGAAGTAAATGCTGAAGAACCATATAAATTCCTTAAAGTAAATGCTGAGTGAAATTCAGTTATGTTTCCACGAAAAGTATTGAATCGATTTTAATTTTGACTCTTACGAAAGACTTAAATGAACCATATAAATATTTTCAACGTCAATTACAACTAACATGTGTACAATTTTTTTGAAAACTACTAGAAAAAAAAAACTTGTGAGACTGCAGAATATATGATAGTCAACAAATCAAAACATGTTTCGAAACTGAAGCTCTAATCCATGGTGTCAATACGTCTGAATTCTATTTTTTATAAGCTTTTAATGCTTCCTAATGTCAATTAAAATTTGATAATGAATGATCATATATTTTAGAAAACGTAACTGTGTTTCTCACTTTGTTCCATGACATTTCAAAATTGGGAATGTGTCCATAAGGTATTGACAATACACTCTTGGACCGTTGATCATCTATAGATATGTGTCAATATTTTTGTTCGCCAGATTTAGTCCATAGGATATTCAATATATGTTAGGAAGCACATCACTAATTTAGAAATCTTAGAAGGCAAAAATAAAATGAGAAACATATAAGTTAGGGGTTTGAACTGACATTTGCCCTTATATATTTTGTATATACTTGAATAAAGAACAAATTATATCTTCGTTTTCCCTCCACGAATTATTTTCCCTCTTCTTTGCGTTGCCCTAATTCTGATCTCTCTGACATCGCCATTCGACTCCTGATTGATCTCGAAAAGGTGAAATTCTGCTATACGCCCAATTGTTTTACATTATTCATCTACACAACTAATGATACAAATACCTTTTTTTTTTCTTTTTTCGGGTGAATTTACTGTAACGTGGTTAGTGAATTGAATTTGAATGGATGATATGTATTTTGTTTGTGGTTTCTAACCACATCGATTTTGATCCATTTTATTACAACTGCTTGTTTGTCATATAAATCAGCTCAATCAACTTGTTTGTTGTTTACTTATTTGTTATGTAACCTGGCTCAATGTACTTGCTTGTTGTTTACTTTGTTCAATGGATTCTTAATCGTGTTACGACTCATATATTTAGGTTTGTAATGGACCCGATGGCTCATTTCATGTCAGCTGCAGCAACAAACGAGCTGAAATGACCTACAATTGTTTCTTCCCTAAGCTTTTTAACGCTCTCAAAAAAGCCCGCAATATAACTCCCGTTGCGGCCCTCGCCACCATCGCTGCAGCTAAACCCTCCTCCGTGATGGAATCTGACCTCCAAATGCTGAAAACACGCCTCTGCATCGTTGGCAGCGGCCCCGCCGCTCACACGGCCGCCATATACGCAGCTCGTGCCGAGCTCAAACCCATCCTCTTCGAAGGATGGATGGCCAACGACATTGCACCGGGAGGCCAGCTCACAACTACCTCGGAAGTTGAAAACTTTCCGGGTTTCCCCGAAGGAATCGGCGGAATCGAGCTCATGGACCGTTGCCGCGCTCAGTCGCTCCGTTTCGGCACTCAGATTTTCACGGAAACGGTCACGAAGGTCGATTTTTCGACCACTCCTTTCAAGATATATTCTGATTCGAAAACGGTTCTGGCCGATTCCGTCGTTATCTCCACCGGTGCTGTCGCGAAGCGTCTCCCGTTCTTGGGGTCGGACACGTATTGGAACCGCGGGATATCTGCCTGCGCGGTGTGCGACGGCGCTGCACCTATTTTTCGGAATAAACCCCTTGCTGTTATTGGTGGCGGCGATTCCGCTATGGAAGAGGCTAATTTCTTGACCAAATATGGGTCGAAAGTTTACATTATTCATCGGAGGGATGAGTTTAGGGCGTCTAAGATAATGCAGAGTAGAGCCATGTCGAACCCTAAGATCCAAGTGCTGTGGAATTCAGTTGTCACGGAGGCGTATGGGGAGCGTTCCTTAGGGGGTTTGAAGGTGAAGAATGTGCAGAGTGGGGAAGTGTCGGTTTTGCCGGTTAATGGTTTGTTCTTCGCGATTGGTCATGAGCCTGCTACCAAGTTTCTGGATGGACAGTTAGAATTGGATTCAGATGGGTATGTTGTCACAAAGCCAGGGACTACTCTGACCAGCGTTAGGGGCGTGTTTGCTGCTGGTGATGTTCAGGATAAGAAATACAGGCAGGCCATCACAGCTGCTGGCACAGGTGCGTCACGTCAATATAGAACCATATAATTCTGTATTTGCGCATTGTTATATTTTAAGTCTTTTTCTGGGTCAGTTGTTGGTGATTATTAGATTGCATTTCATTTTTTTGTAGTATTAACTGTTAACCAGGTGTAATAAGGAAGGAATGTAGACCATATGCCTTTATAGCATCAGTAATTTGGAAATTGCCAATCAAGAAGTAAAGAATATTTTGAAATAAAGATGTGAGGGAGCTTATGTCCATTCATGAAGACTGATTAAATGTTTCACCAGATTAAGAATATGAACAGTTAGCAGATTAGAATTTGCTGAGGAAAGATGGTTGTAGAGGATTAGGAAATTAGAGAAAGTCAGTTAGCTGGGACAATTTTAGGTTATTCGCTTTAAGAGTTTGTCAACATTGGTTAGTCTGCTATGTAAGGAAAGAATCAGATATCCCCTGGTATTGGAATTTTAAAGCTAAGGATCTGGCTAAGTCACTCCTGTAGGCTTGGGGACCTAATTCCACATCCGAAATTGAGAAGAAAGGAAAAGAATAATCCAATACTCCTCTAACCCGTCAGTAAGGTATGCATCTCTGAAGATTTTCTGTCTAATTACCTAAATGTGGGTAGTATGACTAATATATAAAGACAGAAGAAACTTCAGTTTAAAGTAATCATAACTCTGTCGTACAAAATCAGGTCATTTGTTAAACCTTTGAGTGAGCTACTTCTCCTGATACCATTTTATTTGATGCTGGCCTTGTATTTAAGTCACAAAGAGAGATTAAGCATGTTATTGAGCTTTTTTCACCTCAAAACTAATCAAAGGTATTTGTAATCGTCATGGAAAATGTTATGCCCTATGGCATAAGTATATGCAGCATATTGTTATTCTGTTCTTATGGAGTTATAGTGAAGCTTCAAATTACAATAACTTAGGTTTCACCTATATGAGTTTTAAACTAATAACTATACATGGAGCACAAATTTTAGCTGTGTGGTTGACTAGCATTCATTTAAGAAGTGTACGCATAAAGGTAAGTTTATAGGGTTTCATCAGCATTAATTTATCTTTCATTGGGCATATTCGTATGCGTTACTCATTTGATCTAATAAGCTGCGGTTATATCATCCCGTACTTTGTGCAGGATGCATGGCAGCATTAGATGCAGAACATTATCTTCAAGAGATTGGTGCCCAAGAGGGTAAAAGTGATTGAGTCTGTGTCTCCACCGAAACTGGATTTGAATATATGCTGAAAAGTTTCATGTTAGAAAGAGAGTTGGATATATTTTTACTTTTATCGTTGAAGTAAGATTGTTTATGCTGCATATTTATTTATAAATTTACAAACCAACGGCTGACTGTAAGTGGCAACTCAATTGACATGATTTGGCTAAATTAAAGGCGAGATGAATATGATAGTACTGTTCTTTTTCTTCTCCGATGAGCCTCACTGCTCTTTGTCTTATGAGGTGGGATTTATATGTCTACTTCCACCAAATTATTGTAACGGTAATTGTGGGTTGGCCTTATATCATTCTAATATGATGTCTTGAAGTGTATTTTTGGTTGGTTTGAGTTTGTGACGGATTTTTTGGAATAGTGAGCGCGATGTCTAATGTTGCTGCACTCGAGTGTGCATAGTCTACAACTTATGTTGCGGTTTGCCGCACGAACGCGACAAGCTAGTTCAAGAGTGAATAACAGACACAACAAGCTTCAAAGTACGTGATATTGATAGGCAATTAGCGTCGAGATTTATGCATGTAATCCAGCGTACGTGATATTGATAGGCAATTAGCGTCGAGATTTATGTATATAATCTAGCGTTCGTTTCGATACGTGGTACATGTCTGACGGCACGAAAGGTTGAACTAACTTTGGAGAACGACTGGTGTGCTCCTTGGAACCCCCTGCACTCACAGAAGTGTGAGACCTACACACATGGGACCCGCATGGGATCCACACTCATGTGAGTGCAGGGGTTGTGCCCCATGGAGCGCAGTAGCGCACACACACCAGACAAATCTCTAACTTTGGGAAGTGATTAATCGATCTGTCAATTGAGTGTGGCATCTGGATGAAGTGGTTGAGGACAATGATTAATTCTATCACCGCCTCTAGTAAGACCGACGATTGTCTAATCATTTGCTTGAGAAGTTACCTTCTTATTTTCGGGACTCACAAATTTCTGCTCACATGTCATGACCAAATATGATGTATTATTGTTAATTAAAAGATAACAAAACAATAAGATGATAGTTAACTATACGCTGCAATTGCAATAATAGCGTGATTTTTTTTTTCAATTTTGATGAGTATAATAGCGTAAATTAATTAGTAGCCACGATTTTTAGATAGAATTTTTCAAAAAATCACTCTAATGTTATTTTTTGATTAACAAGTGACAAGTCCATGCCCTTTGAAAATTAAGTGGATTTCATACTCTGATTTTCTCATTCATCAATCAATTTGGTCCATATATGTCTTGCCACCAAATATTGATGTTTTTAAAGTAACATGCAATTAATCTAAAAACATTTTTTAATGTCCATATTGGGTTTGCTATAGAATTAAGTTTTTCTTTTACAATTTTTTTGGATAAATTACATATTGATAATTTGGGTATTTTCTGTAGGGAGAATTATTCAAACACCCCCCTAAAATATAACGTAATTACTAACATCTCCTCATGTTTGAGAAATTACACAAACATTATGTCCAGTTAATTTTAATTTGAGAATTATTAAATCTTGTTGTACATTAATTCATTCCCCGCATTTATTATATATAGGACTTAAAATTAATACAAAATTACAAAAAAGAACATGTTAGCTTTCTTAAACATAATAAACAAAAGGCTAATTTTATTTTCTAAGTAGGTTTTGCTTTATTTTTCATTCTAATACATAAAAATGGATATTAACATTCAGACTCTACAAAACCTAACACTTAGACCATAAGTTACCATTCAACAATCAAATAATTTATTTTTCAACTGACTGGGTGGGAAGACTTTTGTCGTCAAGATACGTCCTTGTGTTTATACGTGTTAACGTGTTGTGACATAGGATATCCTATTGTGAATCCTAAGATAATCTTTCATAATTATGCAAAGATATTTAAAACAAATTTAACCGCAAAGGATATTTGTATAATTTCTCAAACACGAGGAGGTGTTCTTTTAAATACACCATACCCAAGGGGGTGTTTGTAATTACCCCTTTACCATTTATTTCGTTAATACCTTTATTATTATTATTACTAGCAAATGGAGCACGCGGTTCCCGCGAGCATAACTTTTTTTTCAATGTCATTTTATGTGGGTTAAAGAAGAAAATTTATCTAGATAACATGTGCCATAAATTTAGAGTATAACAATGGAAGAACAATATATTATATGGAAAGTAAATCATTAATTACAATAAATAGTGTAATTAATTAGTCTAACTTAATTTGTAAGGTTATTTTGGGGATTTAATAGTATACTTTTACAATATAGCTAAAACTCAAAGGTTAAAGTTGAAAATCAAAAGATTGGTGTCACAATGAGTTTAGTAAATGGAGCACGCGGTTCCTGCGAGCATAATTCTTTTTTCAATGTCATTCTATGTGTGTTAAAAAAGAAAATTTATCTAGATAACATGTGCCATAAATTTAGAGTATAACAATGGAAGAAAAATATATTACAGGGAAAGTAAATCATTAATTACAATGAATAATGTAATTAATTAGCCTAACTTAATTTATAAGGTTATTTTGGAGATTTAATAGTATACTTTTACAATATAGCTAAAACTCAAAGGTTAAAGTTGGAAATCAAAATATTGGTGTCACAAATTCACAATGAGTTTCTTTATATAATAGTATATAGATATAGATTTTAAATTGCACCATATCAATAAAAAAAATGGCGCCCTGAAATTTGACCGCTATTTGAAGGGCTTCGCTCACTCGTCTTCTCTCCCTACTCTCTCATGGCTTCCACTTCAAATCCTCTTCACGTAATCGAAGATGACGATGTCCGTTAAAAACTCTCCATTAAACTATTTAGAATTTCCGTTGTTTTTTCCAATTTTTTTTTTTACTTATTTAATTGTTGTGTTTCAGGAATTCGACTGGGAAGCAGCTGTGAGAGAAATCGACGTGGCTTGTAGTGTGAAGAAGAAGAAGAATCCAGCTATTTCGGAGATACCGAGGAATGGGAGGAAAGTTGTTAATGCTAAGCAGTCGACGTTAGATAGGTTCATTGGGGTGTCTTCGAAGAAACCATGTGTAGATGCGGAGTTTAGTAATTATAATAATGTTAATGTTAATGTTAATTATGTTGATGAGGAGCATGAAGGTGTTGGGATGATTAACGGGGTCGTTAAGATCGATCCTCAGGCCGCTAAAACCTGGATTTACCCAGGTTCTATGTTCTTCCCATTTTGGGTATTTTTAGTTTTTGTTAAAATGTTCTTTCTTTTTGTTGATAATGTAGGGAGTTTATGGTGTTATGGTTTGTGTTAGATGATGATGATGATGCATGAGTAAGGACTTAGAATGCTCCATTGTTGATATGTATTGTGTGATCTTTTCGGCTCCCACTGCATATCCTCCTACTCATGAATTTTGTATTGGGATTCGGATGAAAGTGGTTTTTTCCTGTTCCTTTTGTGTTAGTTGTACTGCATATGAACTTATTGTTAATGGGTTGTCTCTGTTATTCGATAACTGATACCACCTAAAGCTAAGTTACTTTTGAGTTTCACTGGGTAGTTTGGAAATATGGATTTTTTACGACTATGGTGAAGTTAATCAACGAACTTTAGAAATAGAATTGGGGGTTCTTTGCAAAGTAGCGTTCATTTGTATCGTGTTAATGGCTGAGACAACTTTTTTTTTCTTTTCCAGTCAACGTTTTTGTACTTTACCTCATTGAGGAGAATCCTTAACACCATGTTGTTAAGTATTTCAGTTCTGAGCTTTATTTTTGAAGTGACGGGTATTTGATATTTTAGATGACTGCGTCATATTAATTTTGTTTGCGCTGTTACTTTATGTGAAAGCTATTTACACAGTCATTGACTCATCGTTTTTTATTTAAATTCAGTTCCACTGTCAGGATTATACACTTACTAAGATTTAATCCTGTGCAATGTTTTGTCTGCAGTGAATGTCCCTCGCCGTGATTATCAATTTTCGATCACCAGGACTGCTCTTTTTTCCAATACATTAGTTGTATTGCCAACAGGACTTGGCAAAACTTTAATTGCCGCTGTTGTCATGTATAATTATTTCAGATGGTTTCCTGAAGGTAATGCAGTAATGTATTGTTCTTTTGTCTTACACATTTGTGATTATCACACCATGTCTATAACTTTGCAGTGCTGTGGCTTTGCATATGCTTTTTCTGTAATCTATCCTCGTAATTCGGGGAAGTCGATCTTAGTATAGTGGTAGTTAATCTGGTGTTACTCTCTCTCGGCTTATATCTTCTCATTGGGTGACCTGTTTTGGTGTGTGTATGTGTAAATTAAGGTGCAATAAAAACTCATAGAATGGCTCTAGGTGAAATCAATATGGTGCTAGCATGCAGACTTCTTGGTTGAGTTTTCACATTTGGTTGTTAAAGAATCAGATTATGGTCTTAACAAAAGCACTATTGACTACAGCTTTTGCATTATTGGCAGGAAAAATTGTTTTTGCTGCTCCTTCTCGACCACTTGTAATGCAACAGATTGAAGCTTGTCATAACATAGTTGGAATTCCTCAAGTAGGGAAATTGTTGCTATGCTCTTGCACTTCTCTTTTTTCATGTTCCACTTACGAACATTTGCATTCGCTATATGTAGAAATTTACCACTGTGAGTGATTGCAGGAGTGGACAATTGATCTCACAGGCCAGACGAGTCCTACGAGAAGGGCAGGTTTTTGGAAAGATAAACGAGTTTTCTTTTGTACTCCACAAGTACTAGAGAAGGATATTCATTCTGGTATGCTTTTTTACAATCTGTTACTGCAGTCAATTTAAGAATGTGAAATGAAAATAACTATGTATGACATGCACAGACTATGAATTATAAAAAGATCTACGTAAATTCTTGTCATCCGGTCCATGTGGTCGAGGTTGAAGGATTACTTTTTGGTTTTGTGGACTACATTTATCTTCTGAAGGATTTATTTTAGACATTAGCAGAAGCTTTTTCAATAGTTATTGAGCACATTATATGACTTTGTCCAAGATTTGGCTTCCCCTTTTCTGTTTGTCCTTTATGATGCTCTTTGTTCTCTGCCTTATCTACCATACTCAGATTTTAATAGATTTCCTTTTTGAAACTTGTAACCTGATTTTATGCCGTAGGCTCATGTTTGGTGAAGCATCTTGTTTGTTTGGTGATTGATGAGGCACATCGTGCTACAGGAAATTATTCCTACTGTGTAGCTGTCCGTGAGGTTTGTCTCTTCTTTGTTTTTCTTTTTATTTTCCATGAGCTTTATATCTTGTTATGAATCTACTTAACATGATGTCCATTCAAACGATGAAATGTAATTTACATGGCTTTGCTGTTCTCCTATTTGAATCTTTTTGATAAACCCGTTATTACTGCTTTGACATTGCAGTTGATGGACACTCCTGTTCAACTGAGAATATTAGCATTGTCTGCCACACCAGGATGTAAGTACTTTGTAGGTTCTGAAGAAATATATGGTGATCTGGCTTCCTTTATGATTCTACTTTTTAATGGTTCATATTTCAGCCAAACAGCAGACAATCCAAAATGTTATCAACAACCTCCAAATATCTACACTTGAATACCGAAACGAAAGCGATCCTGATGTTCTTCCATATGTGCATGAGAGAAAGATAGAACTAATTCAGGTACTTAGAATCAAATATTTGCTAAACACAACTACAATAATTGTATGAAAATGATATCAATTTTGTTAGGTAGCCATGGGCCACGAAGCTGATGAAATAAATACACTGCTTTTGGAAGTAGTACGTCCTTATGTTGCTCGGCTTTGTGCGTTTGGAGTGCTTCAGAAGAGAGATTTTCAGACAGTAAGTCCTGTATCCCATTGTTATGGATATATTGATTATTTTGTTTATAAGTGCTGTATAAATGCAAGTTAATACTGTGAACAAAACCTTGCTCCTTGGGCTCCCAACTGTTCAGATCTCTAGTATATAATTTCAAAATTTGGTTAGTTTAGCCAATCACCAGCTAAAGCGGATTACAATCGTTTCTTCACAATTGAATGTTCATTCTGCTTTTTAATGTGTCCTGGTAACTGACAGTTGAGCCCCTGCGATTTACTCAATTCAAGGGATAAATTTCGCCAAGAGCCGCCTCTAGACCTGCCTCATATGAACTATGGAGAAATTGAAGGTTACTTTGGAGTTCTTATAACACTTTACCATATAAGGAAATTGCTTTCAAGCCATGGAATAAAACCCGCATTCGAGATGCTTGATGAAAAATTGAAACAAGGGTATGCCTCGTCTTTAATCAAATAAAGTTTTATGCCTTTGATTTTTCCAAATGGTGGTCTTTTCCTAGTTGTGCATCACGTTTGACTGCAAAGTGATGAATTATAAACAAGAATATTAACCTATTATCATCTCATGATATTCCTGCATTTCTGCACATTTGAGTACTGTTTTATTAGCTAACAAGATGAGGTTAGTATGATATTTACAAATAAATATGGTCTTATTGCAAGGTATTTAGAAGTTTCCATTTATATTAAAGCCTCGGTTAATTTCATTTTTGCAGCTACTTTGCAAGATTAATGAGTAGAAATGAAGTTCTCTTGAAAGCAAAACTTCTGATGCAGCAAACTGTTTCCCATGGTGCCCCCAGCCCCAAATTGGCGAAACTGCTGGAAGTACTAAATGAGCATTTCAGTATGTAGTATATTTTCTTTCACCATGAAATGCACTGGGTCTCCATTACATTATTGTTGCTTTCTTCTATGTCATTAATGTTGTCCGGATAGTACTAGCCAGATGCATGGATTAAAGTTTCTTTTCGTGAGTATGTGCCGATCTGCTAAATATTAGAAAAATTGTCTTTTCACCATGTGTTGGAAAATTCGTAAAAAACTATAATTGCCAATAACTTGAAAAGTACATGTGTTCTCCATTTGATAGAACTAAAAAGGAAAACGTTTCTGTTAGGTAAAGAAAAGAAACTTTAATCCATGGTCAGATGATGTAAAAATAATGAAGATGATACGAGAGTCAAAAGCTTTTTTAGTTATTTTTTTTTTTTTAATTTGTTACTTCCTAGATATAGTCAACGGGAAGTTTTAGAATGACTTTTTGAGAGAACTAAGCAGTACTATCCTGTCTTCCATATGGTGAGACTAGCTATTTTCTTCTATTAGTTGCAATAATTATCACCATTCAATATGTGAGTGTGGTGAAGTGAATGAAAAGGGTTTCCACGCTCGGTTTTGATCGACTCTTCTATCCTTATTAACCGTGTCTTGTGTGACATGATGTGTTCTGGAATGACTGAGGTTCAGGTGCTCCACATCCTTTCACCTCTCTTCGCTCTGGAACTTAGCCAGCTCAACCTTAACTTATGCTGTTTTGTGCCCTCCTTCTCTATCATCAATATGTAATATATCTACTACCATTTCGTTTGGTTGGAATTTATCTACTACGATCCTTTAGCATGGTCATGTTTTCTCGTCACTGTCAGCCTATCATCTTATTCCACTAATTTACAGTGGTGCGCGGCCAAGTGCAATGAAGCACTGTAGGTGGAGTTCATGCTTGTTCACCAGTTAGTCTTACTAAGACTTTTTGAACATGTCAAACATGCATCATTCTTTTGATTTGATGAATTCAAGTAGATATGATGCAACGTAGATGAGAGTCCATCTAAATTGCTATTTTACTCCCTTCACTTTTTGAATTTGTATGGAACTGGCAGCACACTATTGACATTTGAAAAACTCTGGTGCAGAAGTGAAAGACCCACAAAACTCCAGGGTCATCATCTTTTCAAATTTTAGGGGCAGTGTCAGGTGATTTAAGTTTTCCTTTCCTTTAACTCTCTTATATATGATGCTGACATCAAATTTGCCATTAAAAAAAGGCACTACTCACTCTAATGGTCCTACACATCAGGGACATACTAAATGCACTAACAAACATCGGAGAGTTCGTCAAAGCCACGGAATTCATTGGCCAAAGCTCAGGTTTGTTACCCAGTTGTCCTCATCGTTGTCATTATATATTCAACTGAACACGCTTGAAATATTTAGACCATTTCCAAGAAAGTCATTTCATTCTGCTGTGCTGATGTTTTTATCTTTGAATTATGGCTGCATCAACTAGAACCTGTAAGAATGTAAGTTGGAAATATTGTACTTGTACTCATTCCACTTGTATCTGAAACTGAATGCTTCTGCACCAAGGATTTCTGTGCTTCCCGTAGACTTTTTCATCTAATATGGATTATAGCACATTCTCTTTTGCTTTTGTGGATGCATCTCGCCCTTCAGTTAGTAGTGATAACTACCCACCCCCCCAAACCTATATGGTGTTCTACATGTTGCCATCCAACCTATTAGTTTTTCTAACTTGTCCACCAACCTATTGAAAAAAGTGCAACTTGCCCTTCGAAGCCAAATCTAACGGATGCAGACATGTTTCCAGGATGTGTTCAAAATAAATGGCTGGTCTACGACTTAAGGGCAAGTCACATATTTTTCATTAGATTGGGGGGCAAGTTGTAAAAAATAATAGGTTGGAGGGCAACACGTAAAACACCACATAGGTTGGGGGGTTAATGTTTTTTACCCTTCATAATAATCATCCATGCGTCTTAGCTCTTTATCCTTATCTGGAAAACATGCAGCTTTAGAAGGTAGTTGAAACATATTGTTGTTTCCCTAGCTTAGTGCGGTGCTTGATTCTTGTTAGCAACCATGAACTGCTGTAGAAGAACTGATATGAAAAGATTTGTGAAATCTAGGTAGCAGTTATAGCTGGACTTTGCTGTCACAATTACCATGCTGGCTTAGGAATACCTTGTCAAAATTTGAGAGGTTAAAGAATTGTTGTACGCTGTTCACTTCTCTTGTTGTTCCCTGCAGGAAAAAACTCGAAGGGACAATCACAAAAAGTTCAACAAGCGGTGTTACAGGTAATTCTTTTAGCTCATTCTAACCTCTTGTTCTCAGTGACTTATTTGACTTTCCTCTTTAGAAATTTCGGACAGGTGGATACAATGTCATAGTTGCGACTTCAATTGGTGAAGAAGGTCTAGATATCATGGAAGTTGACCTTGTCATATGCTTTGATGCTAATGTCTCACCTTTGAGAATGATTCAGCGCATGGGGAGGACCGGAAGGAAGCATGAAGGAAGAGTTGATATCCTTCTATTCATATTTGAATTATGTGCAACACTTGCTTGTTAATCTTACTAACCTTTGAAAAGATACACAACAACTGAGTTTCAATTGCCTTTTGGGTGGAATTTCCTTAATAAACATTACTAGTTTTAGCATGTGAAGGGTCAGAACTGAAAGGTTACATGCGAAAAAAAGCAAACAGCAAGACTATTAAGAAACACATGTACAATGGAGGAATGAGTAGTTTTGATTTTCACTCTAGTCCAAGAATGGTATGCCTTTTTTCTGCAAGTAACATTGAAATCGCCTCATGAAAGCCAAAAAGGCAATCTTATAGCTTGTGATGCTGCTGGCTAGTTGACACGTCCGTTGCAATGTTCTTGCAGGTTCCTCATATTTTTAAGCCAGAAGTGCAGTTTCTTGAAATGTCTATTGAAGAGTTTATTCCTCGTGGAAAGAAACCAAAAGATGATGACCTTTGCCCTGTGCCCATCTACAAAACAAAATTAACGGATTCTGAGACAGACTTACTTGCCAAGTATTTTCCCTCCACTAACAAAATTGCTTGGAAACCATCACTCATTGCCTTTCCACATTTCCAGGAATTTCCGTCCCCCGTGGACAAAGTTTTACATTCGTCTAGAACAGGGATGTTGATCGACACAATGCAGTATTTGCAAGGATTGACATCTTCTGAAGACTACAAAAGTCTTTTTATCAAGGTTTGCCTCTTCTTGGACTTCTTTGTACTCCATGTGACATTATCTTGCAACTACTTGAGCAATCTCTTGATTCAGGATGATGATCCTTCAGATCCTTGCCTGAGAGTTGATATGGTGGGATTTGAAGATGAAATAGTAAAAGGTAAGCACTTCTTTTACGATTGAGATGCTATGTAGTTTCATGAAATCATTCACTTGATGATCTGTGTGCTCATAGCACGTTCTGTTTGATATGTTACATGGAGATTGGGTAACTCTAAATGTTCACTTAATAAGTTTCGGTGTGAATCATTTAAAGTTACAATAGAAGGTAGGACCACTTTATACCAGGAAAACCAGCCCCGGATTCTATGTCTTAATGCCTTTCTAACTATCAAGCTTTGTTGCTACCTGTATATAGAATTGGGAATCAACTTCAATATGCGGCTGATTTTTTTCTTTTCTTTTTGAAGAGCCTCTTATTCAAGTTTGATATATTACACTACATTTCTCAGTTTATGGAAGAATTTGCAATTTAAAATGAACTATGATTTATGTGCTTAAAATATGCATTCTTTCAGTAAGGTCTGCCGATCCTGCTGAAGAGAATCTGGAGACAGAAGTCGTTGAAGGCAGTGTTAATACCGGGGAAATTGCTAGAACCAAGGACAAAAGCGTAGCAGAAAAACCTTCTGTACACACCCTTTTGTTTGCTTCAGAATTTGTATCTGTTGATGATATGGGCAATGTTCTGGTTTTGTCATTAACAGAGCTTCCTCTGGTATCTCATTTTAAATTGACAAATTGTATAGTTTCGGCTTCAGAACTCCACTTGAAGCCCAACTCTAGTGAGCATGAAGTGAACACCATGCAAACAACTGCTTATGCCACTTTGCTGCCAGAATTCGCTCAAGAGGAGAATTTGCTTGAATCCAGTCCCAGGAGAAACCATGATGTGCAGAAAGAGCAAGTGTTATATGCACCTCAGAAAATATTGCATACTCCGTCTTCCAGTAGAAAGACGAAACAAATGGGAATTTCTGGTGAGGACCATCATGGTGGATTTGATGGGACACCAATGCACATATCTGACGAGTCCGGAGATGAAAACTTTGAACTTAGTCCACGACTGACTAATTTCATTGAAAGCGGGATTGTTCCAGAATCTCCAATAAATAATGCAGGTATGTCTTCTGAAAATAATAAGTGTCAGTTTTTGTCGGTATGTGAAATGAACTAATGCTTTATACACAATTGGGCATTACAGAGACTCCAAATGGAGGAGGGAATTCCGCAGGGCCTGCTCTTGTTCACTCACAAAATATGCAGACAGACTTCGTGATGAACTCTCGGCAACACGATGTAAATGTAGTTCGAGATGGAAATTTGAGTAAAGCTCAAGACCCATGTTCAAATAATTATGATATTCAAATGTCCATTCTACATCTGACCAACAATGATGTGGAAGCATGCATGTCACCTGTCCCAGTTGCCCCAGAAGCACAAACTCCATTTGCTAAGTCCTCTAATACAAGCAGCGGCAGAGACTGGCTTTTGGATTCTGGAGTAAGCCCTGAAACAGTTGAGCAGCAATGCAAATTCAGAAGGTTGCGCAAGCTTGGAGACCTCGACAGGAAACTTTCGCCAAAACTGAAGGAAAGAACTGCCCTGATTGGGAAATTGAGAACTTCTCGAGTCGTTGGTAAATATATTGCCACTAAGCTTGTCAAATGTTATCCAATGACTGTAAAGCTCATCAAGTTTCTTCATCTGCGAGTTCTGTGATTTTGATATATCTGGTGATGTCGTATTGTCACCTGGTGATTATAATGTTCCGATATCTTTTTGGAATAGGAATTCTTACTCTTGAAAAATGATGTGGGACTAGGTAGTTGAAT
This sequence comes from Linaria vulgaris, assembly GCA_948329865.1. Taxonomy (NCBI): domain Eukaryota; kingdom Viridiplantae; phylum Streptophyta; class Magnoliopsida; order Lamiales; family Plantaginaceae; genus Linaria; species Linaria vulgaris. The sequence goes on along the minus strand of OX415249.1, from coordinate 2,301,557 downwards.
CACAGTTCCTGTGAAAATCGCCTTTGACATGAACATCTAAATTTTCTTATTTTGTTTCACATTCAGGTGAGAAGAAGCGAGCAAATGATGCTGCAGTCTTTATTGATGAGGAAGCAGAGTAAGTTCCTTACTTGGTTTGGACAATTACTGAAGCACTTCTTGGCTTCACCGTAAAATGTCGCAGCAGAAAGGCATTTTTTGTTTTATCATTTAAAATGCAATTCTATAATAGTAGTACTGTTTGAAATGTATCATGAAGCAATCTGTCGCTATTCCTTGGCTTGTTTAACTTGGAAGTTGCATTTTTGTCATCGTACTTAATTTTTCATTTCTGTTCAGGGTATCTTCTGAAGGTGTGGCATCTGCTGATGAGGAAGGTGAGCAGGCGAACAGTTCATATGAGGACAGCTTCATTGATGACGGTCCAAATTCCGCACCAACTAGCACACAAGCTGGACCCAGTAGGATTGACATGATGGCAGTTTACAGGTTTTCCATGACTTCTCCTTTCCTAGTTCATATTGATGTTCCTTCATGCAGCTTTTTGATTCGACTTTTTTCTTAAATCTAACATAAATAAAATGTGTGCATGCTCAAAGAATGGAGAGTGAGATGCCTAGCACAATGTTGGTAATTGTATTAACACGTGTTAAAAGAATATCAAGTGCGTACTACTCTACAGTAATCTTGCTCATTGCATAAGTTTCATTAAGAGGATGTATTTCCCTTCTGATAATCCTCCGATTTTTAATTAATTACTACTCTGGCTTTGTTGTTCTAGATAACTTTCATGGACACTATCCATATCTCCAACTTTCTGAATCGATATTCGATATTTGATGAGTCATTAGTCTGGTTCTAGCATGCATCCATACTTGGTATAAAACTGCAACTTCTGTATTTATAATTGCCTTCATTGTTGCTCCTCCATCTAAAACCTTAATATTTCTTGAACTTTATTTTAAGAAATTATGCTTTAGCTAATAGACATTATATCAATATGGAATGGCAGACGATCCTTGCTCAGTCAATCGCCATATCCGAGTTTACCAAACTCCACAAGTTTCAGTCCCGACTCTGTTGTCCAAAGTAGCCAAATGCATGCAAGTGGGAGTTCACCAGGAACAAAAGACAATCACACTCCTCAAACTGGACCAGAGACAACTGCAATGAATTCTCAATCCGCGCGTGATAGGATCTTGAATGAGCTGATTGAAAATGAAAACAAGCAGGAGAGTCGAAAAAGAAAATTGAGTTTTTACCAAGGTCAATCCATACCAATGGTCAATCTTGAAAAGGAATTCTCGGTTCTCTGTGAAACCGCAGGCGAAAATTCACCAAAACATATAGATACAGAAACGTCAGAGGCTAAGAAAAATGTATTTGAAGATGAGGATGACCTGTTTTTTGGATGTATTGATCTTGATGCAGTAGAGGAAGAAGCTGCAAAGCTTCTCAGGTGCAAAATGGATTGCTCGACGCAGAAAACGGGGATGTTGCCTGAACCGGTTGAGCAACATTTTGGGATTATGGGATCTCCGAACTTTGATCTTGGAGTTTGATATTTTTCAGGCCCATAGTATTAAGTTATGTTTGTTAGGGGATCTCTATTATTTAGAGACGCATGAAAATGGTTAAGGTGGAATTTGCATCAATTGTAGATATGCAATTTGTGGTCAACAGATAGTTGTGCATATATATGTAATGAGATGAAAAAAAAAGAGGAAGAGGTTAAAATGTATATTAAGTACGTCTCTTTTTGTAACTAATTTTCGAGAAAGCTCATCCTATACTTGGAGGGGTTAATCGTTATGTTTTATATTAAGTAGTAAGTTCTAACACATGGGAAACATTGGGGTTTTAATGAGATTAACCCTATTTGCATTGCAAGCTTTCAAATCTTAGATTTCTAACAATGTAGCGATATTCTGTACATTTTCAGATGCCTATGAATATTTTGGTACATACCCGCGCATTTGATGTTTAAGAGAATTAACATATTAAAATCAATTCCTTTAACCGTCTTGAAAAGAATATAATTACAACTTAAGCAAAGAACAATTAAATGGACTTACCACTGCCATTCTTCTCATTTTAACATATAATAAATCAACTATAATTCTCTTAGTTTAAGTACTATGATTATAGCTGGCAGCGTGGCATCGATTATTGTTTTGGCATACTTCTCAGTTTTGTAAAATATTCTAAACAAAACTGTTAAATTATTAGTCTAATCTCTTCTAAGCCATAGCTAAACAGACACGCACATCAAAACTGAAGTCATCAAAAGAAACTAAGCTTCCATTAAACAGCGTACTTGAATCCACAACTTACAAAACTCCACATACTTTAATACAGCAGACTCTTACGTACCTAGTTTCCGATCGACAGGTTAACATCTTTTTTACAAGAGAAGTAACTAAAAACATCACTTTGCACAAAACCTACGACATATTCCAAAAGGCAACCTTATTGAGGCATAAAAGACAAGGCTCGTTTCAACGACTTTAGGGCTGAATCTTGGATAAGGCTGTGTACCCGGCAATCACAAATTCCCACATCTTTTTTGCAAGAGAAGTAACTAAAAACATCATTTTGCACAAAGCCTACGACAGATTTAACCTCCCACTATTGAGGCGCAAAAGACATGGCTCGTTTAAATGACTTGAGGGCTGAATCTGGGATAGGCTGTGTACCCGGCATCCACAAATTCCCATGATGAGGTAATATAATGTTAGGTTGATTGCTCTTTGCAGCTTTTTCTCCCATATCGGGAGCACAAATTTCTTTCTGCTTCTTCACAAATTCAAAGAACTCAGCCACTTGGCGGGCATACTCTGCCTTAGCTTCAATGTCTCTGTTAAAATCAATGTCCGGCTCACAGTCGAGAACCAACGCAGGAACCTGCTCGTTGTCAAGAAACGCTAAAAGTCAAGGGCAGTGGCATCCCTCAAATTATAAGGTAACAGTTGAAACGTGAGGGTGAAATTGTACCTTTTGGATGCTCGAGTGCATATGATCACCATTCAAATAAAACACACGGTCTCTTATGTTGGGATGTAAAGAACAGTCAGCATCATTAGCCATCTTACTGACAGAGAGCACTCCATGATTTCCACTTTCGAAGGGGAAAAGCCAGCTTTCATGCTTATCATGCAACCCACGCAAATAATCCAGAGAGACTCCACCTTCCTCGGATCTATTACGCATTATCATACGCTTGTGGCAAGTGTCAGGGCTTGCTCTCAGGTAAATAAAACCATCAGGAATGAGACCAGGCAAACTCGAGACAACTGGATCAAACCAAGAATCGTAAATGCTGATCTCCATTTCATTCATCCACTTGGCCTCATGAACAGCTCTGACAAAGACCTTTATGTAGAATCACAACAAGAGAGCATTAGTAAAAAAGATCAAGTAAATCGGCGTCATGCAACTTTAATTCCACAATAGCTTACACAAAGCGGAATATATAATTTTTTTTAAGTATGACAAAATAATTAGCAAGCTCATAAAACAAAAGATCTTTACCATTCTATCACTGAAAATACTCCTTTCCATCAGCCTGAGGGGCTTAATACCAGCAGAAGACTCCCTCTCCTGCATGACTCGTGTAACAAAAACATAGTTTTGAAACGTGTACGCATATCTCTCTGGCTCGGCATAAAAGGCATCCAATATATTGAAATGATCTGGACCGATATTCTGCCACTTGTCAACTGGTTCAGGAACAATCTCCACAAGATCTCTCAGCTCAAGGGTTTCATTAGCTATTCTCTGAAGGAAAGTGGACTTTCCAACACTGATGTTCCCTTCAACACACAAAGTGATTCTTTTCTTCTGGACCGGCTTCGGGTCATTCTCCTTCAGCTCTTCATCCACGCTCTCCTTGATAAATGTGGTTATGCTTTCGGCATGGTTTTTGTGTATGATACCAACCGAACTCCGTAAATACTCTACCATTTTCGGACTGGACTCTCCAAAAAACTGCATAACAAATACTAGCACATTACATAATGCCAACCAAACTCTGTAAATACTCCACCATTTCAACATACCCCCTCACATTATCAGTATGTGCATCAAAAAACAACTACAAATATCGAAGCCAACAACACAATTCATATACCTAGGAAACAACAAAGTTATAGCATTCACACAGTTTAACAACAGTCAAAACTAACAAAAAACAAACAAAATGAGTACACAAGAACCAATGAAACACAATTCCCACACCTTGTCCCTGTAGAGTTGTTTAAGCTGAGCTACACCCTCAAAACCTTTATCCACAAGCTTCCTCAAATTCCTCGGGCCCACACCCGGTATCGTCAACAAATCCGGGCTCGCCCCCTCGACTACCGCCCCACCACCGACATTCCTCTGCCTCCTATGCACCTTCACTTTCTCGTCCTCCACCTCCACCTCATTCTTCGACAACCCATTATCCGCATTTGTCGTTGTCGTGGCAAGTGTCGTAAACCAGGCCCTCCCACCGTGGGACCCACCAACAAAATCCCTACTTTCCTTTACTCCAACCCACGCCCTCAACGGCGCCGTTTTGGCACCTCCGTTATCGACTGAGTAACTACAGGAGGGTATTTTCGTGAAATTAAGCCGCCGTGAGACGGCGGCGGTGGAGGACATTGGGTGGGGTAAAGGGGTAGTAGTGGCAAAAGACATATTTTTGGGAAACCCTAGAGAGAGAGAGAGTGGTAGAGAGAGAGAGGAGTTAGCGGGAAGAAGGATAGGGGGGCCAGTGGCTGTTCGCAGCAGCTTCTGCATCGCTCTGGCGCATTTCACAGCAAATTATAGATAGATACAGGGTTCGATATATCTCTCTCTATGTATATATATATTTGTGTATGTATGTATGTATATGCGTGTGACTTGTATGAGCTTTGTGTGTGCAGAGGTGTATCTATTGAGTTGGAGAAGATGAAGTTGTGGAAAGGGTTTTGGGGGATTTGAGGGGGCTCGAGGTTTTTACTTTTTAGGGTTGAGGATTTGAATTTTGTGGGTTTTTTTTTTTTAAATATTTTATCAATTTTGTAAAAGGAGTGGGGGGGGGGGGGGGGGGGGGTTGTTTTCTTTTCTTTTCTAATTAGGGTCAAATATATTAAGTAGTTTTGCATTAATTTATCAACACAATTAAAAGAAATTAGAGAAGGCAAAATACATAGGTAAAACTTGTGGCCAATATACCATTATTAAAATGAACGGTCATCATGATTAAGTTTATAGTAGATCTCGTGGCTTCAATTGTTATATGAGTAGTCGAAAATATTAATGTGGTACAACCATAACGACAACTAACGTACACCTAAGTGTTCTCTACATGCATACATGGGTTTCTCGATAGCTCATTATATTAACGAGAACGTTCTATCTAATGCAGAAGAAAACGAACCATAAAACATTGGCTCTTCGAGGTGTCTTTTCCTTGTTATTGATAAATGTGCGTACCATTGAGATAGAGAGACCGAGTGCCCAAATATTCGTCTTTTAAGGTTGGTAGCCAAGCGATATAGTGGAAAAAGATTATTTAATGAGGTATTAAAGAATTATAATAGTCGATTGAGTTTCTTGTGTTCGTGTATCTATGTTCCTGTCGTGTTACAAATAAATAATACTAACTTTATGAACATTTTATGTAGAAGTATCGATACAATTTTATTTGGTATTGTATAAAGCGAATCCACCCACTGTAATAGGATTTCTAACAAATTTTTGGAAAGATATCTAAAAGATTTCAAAATAACGCATGCAATGTTTTAATAATAGAGAATCAAACTTATAAATATATTATATTTTGATAGTATAACAATAACTCGTTCAAGTAAGCTTTTTTTTTTTTTTGTTTGGTTTAGATATAGGAACTAGTTCAAGTAAGTTGAAAACTATAGTAGAACTTACATTAGATCCATAAAGTTAATGGACAAAAGTATGTAGTAAGTAGTATTGAAGTTGAATAGTACATTTTGCAATGGAATCTTAGAGTGTCCTTTCTCATGTCTTTGTTATTGGCTATCGTACTACTATTATTTTAAAGAGTACTTATTTAATCATTTCTTAATTATTCAGATCAGAGAAAGCAAATTAATATTTAATAGGGGAGTGTAACTGTGTAAGACAGCTAACCAAGCAACTATTCAGACATTATCCTTATTCTAGGGGAGTATGGGAACAAACTATTATTTACTAATACTTTCTAAAATTAAGATTATGAACTACAAAACATGCTATTTCTTAATTGACAAATCAATAAAAAGTTTTGTGGGACCTAAACATATATAATCTCCTTATTGTAACTTTCTTTTGGATATTGGGACATTAATTTTATTGCCATGTATTTAAATAATCAGTACATAATATGAATTAATCTAATAAATATGGGCAACATCATGATTAGCTCTAGTACTTGTTAAAGGCCAAATTGTACACTTGGATTGAAACAACGGACTTTCAAAAGAGTCCATAACGGAGGAAGGCCCATAAAAGTACAGAATATGTGCATCCCCTCAAAACCTAAATCATTATTTTATGGTATATTATTCTACTAAACCCCCGAAGTATACCTACTTTATGCATTCAAGGACATATTGTTTTTAGCACGGTGGAGCACAAACTATTTGTGTTTGTGCGATTTGCCACATTTTTTTATTTTTCAGCGAATTTCCGATCAAAAATTGTCGAAAAAATTATTTGAAGTCTAACCAAAGTCTACCCCTCCTCGAGACGATTACGATGGTGGTGAAAATGTCGCAAAACTCAAAGTCATTACATGAAAAATCAAACTTAAGTTTATTGAACTTAAACTAAAATTCTCGTGTAATGACTTTGAATTTCGTGACATCGTCACTAATATCGGAATTGTCTCGACGATATGAAGATTTTATGCAAATTTTTAATAACTTTTTCGGCGATTTTTGGTCGAAAAACCACCGAAAAATGAGGCAAATCGCACAAACGATCAAAGACCAAGTCTGATTAGAGCTTAAAAAAACTATGACCCGAAATGCATAAAGTATGTATAATTCATGGGATTTGGTGGAATAATTCCTTATTTTATACGATTGCCATTGTTTTTTTTTAGAGATTCAAACTTGAGGCAAAGGAGAGAAAGTTTTCCCCTTTTTATCTACTAGGCCACCCTTGCGGGCTACTATGTGTTACAAAAGAAAGATTAAAGTTACACACATGTATTTAAATATAGAACAAACATACTCCGTTATATGTGTTCCAACAACAATAACCGAATCGATTCCATCTAGGGGCGGACCCCAGATTTTTTCTTCACATGGGCTACTTTAGGTTTAAGTAAGAAAAAAAAAACCTAAGTACAACTGTATAAACAAAATGAGAAATAAGTCATTGCTTGATACAAATAATAAGCAATAACATGAAATAATAAGCATGTTTGTTAAAAAGAAAAACAAAAAAGAAGAAGATAAAGAAAAAAACGGTGACATATTGCATACAAGGAAGAAAAGTTTCAACACTCAAGATTTAACTTATTTACACTAAGCGTCTCACGAATGATATTTTACTTAACTACAGTTACCGAAGAAATGAGAAAAAAAATAAAAGGATGAATTTGCATACAAAGTAAATGGGGTTCATTTCATTTAAAAGTAACAAACTACCTCTATAAAATTTAAGCTTTTAGTACTAACTAATACAATTATTAAATTTTTGGTATAGTATGCGATTTCACAATTATTTGAAATCTTTGAAGTAATAAAATTATGGCGTCATTCACATTCACACAGGTGACTGTAGGGCCTCTTATTTGTATTTTTTTTAAATTTTATTTTAAAACATGTGTAAACTTTCTTTATTAATTATCAAAATGGTGTGGGTCGAAAGAATTAAGAGATGGGCCTGATTTGACGAATTATTTTGTGTCATGAATTTTTTGTATTGGACTTCTATTTTCAATTCATACATATATAAAAACTAGTACTAAGAATCTCACTTAAGCTTCAGCCAAGGTGAGCCAACACGTAAATCCGCCCCTAATTCCATCACTTCAACTCGCGATAGCTATATGTGGGAATTTTAATAGTTTGGTCCCATAACTTGGAACTTTTTCAATTTTGGTACAAGAACTTGACACCCTTCAATTTTGGTCCAACAACTTGGCACTTCAACTGAAATTTGGTCCCATGACCCCTCCTCCGCCCAGTTCCGCCGTGAAAGTCCTATGTGGCACCCGTTGACTCTCAACTTACCAATTTTGACCCAACTTCTGACCCCATTTGTTCATGTGTCACCCACCTGGAAAAAAACAATAAAAGAAAAAATTAAATCTGCGGATCTCAACGAGGAAGATGACTAGAGGTACGCCGGAAAAGCGTGAGACACGCCAGAATAAAATGGGACCAAGACCAAAATATGTGAAATCTCAAGGGGAACCCAAAAAACACACGCAAAATGGACGCAAACGTGAGCAAGTGGCTCGGCTTTTAGAAAAATTAAACCACCTCCGGCTAGAAAAAATGAAAATTCTTTGGAATTAAACGAAACCTCCACCAAAAGGTTCGTAATCGTAAGGGGATCACGAAAACCAACATTAAAAGAGACGCGAAGTGGTGAAGGTACCTCAGCTTTGAGAAAAACTCAAGAACGCCGGCGAGAAAACAAAAAATCACAAAACAATAGAGTAAAACTTCTACTGGTATCAACTAAGGGAAAAAAGTTAGAACGAAGGAGAGGGGGAAGAGCATAATCACGCGCGAACGAGAGCAACCAAAAAATTAACATCCAACAAAAACGAAGACCGCCATTGTCGTACGAAACTGAAGCTCAAAACAACGAAAAGAACAGGACGAAGAGCAAGGTACGTGAAAGAGTGCAAAAACGTAAAACGCGAGCAACTAACCATCAACAAAGACTAAAAACTCCATTGTTGTTAGATTCTAAGCTCACGAACACGAAGATGTGTAACAAACACGAAGATACCATCTTCTCCTGCGGCCCCGCCAGTGGGATTTATTGATGAAGATGATGGGCAATGGCTTCCGATGAGTCTTCGAGTGAGTTTTGGGGGGTTTGTGACCTTCTTAATCGGTATTGGTGGAATGGTGGTTGAAATAGGGGTGGGCAGCTGGTGGTGATAATGCTACTAAAATTAATTGGATATCATGAGTGTGACAAGTGTAATTGTGGGGTCCAATTTTGGGTCAAAATTGATGACTATTCAGTCAACGACTGCCAAATAAGAATTTCGCTGCAGAGTAGGACGAAGCTTGGATCATGGGACCAAAATTCAGTTGAAGTGCCAAGTCGTTGGACCGAAATTAAGGTGTGCCAAGTTATTGTACCAAAATTGAAAAAGTGCCAAGTTATGGGACCAAGTGATTAAAATTCCCGCTATATGTGGTTACTCTTCATATAAATTAGATTACCAGACAAAATGTTAAAAGAGCTTACAATTTATAAATCGCACAAAGCATCAATTTTATGCAAAAAAAAAAAAATTGTTTGTGATTGGGATTAATTGAGTTGGTGGACCATATATATTTAGGGCTCATTTGGTTAGACTTTTCAAATGAGTCCACCGTTAGTAATGACGTGATTTGAATGAGACTTTCGATTCCAAAACTCGTGTTTGGATATCAAATTATCACACGTCATTGTCAATTTTTTAAATACTAAATTTGCATTTGGATTGTAGTTTAAGAAGTAGATTTTATTATAATATCTAAAATAATCTTACTTTGTTAATCCATATCAAACACTGATTTGAATAACCTCTGTTATAAAGACACCTATATACCTGCACTTTAATAATTTATTCTAAATTTTTTGGTGCTAATTTACAATGTTTCAGAGCCAAAAACTTGCACGGAAAATTCCATTGTTAGCGTCAAAAAATTCCAAGAGAAATCTCTCAAGAAAAAATTAATTTTGTAATTAGTATCAAAGTATATTAGAAAAAAAGAAACTAATATATTCATAAACAAGGAAGAAAAAACAATTAACCTATAAACATGGTAGGGATAATTTTTTGCCTTTGATTCTTTAGTTCGTAAGATGTAAGGGTGATTTAAAATTAAAGATGATGTTTTTATAGAAAGATATAAGAAATCTGGATAAATCATTTTAAAGGAAATCTTATAAGATCCCTTTTTCGAATTATGAAAATCCAGGAAAATGTGAAATTGATATAATTTGTAAGGATAAAGTTGGAATGAGAAAAAACAATATTGGCCAAGATTATGAAATTTGAGGTAGGAGGTAACAATTCATAATAAGGCATAATCACAAGACTATGTCTTTAATTCGTGATTATTATAATGTTAATCCAAATATGAGTTTGGGTTAGATTATAACTCTAATTAGGCATAAGAATGTAAACCAAATGTGCATTTACTGATGTTCCAATGCGACGTTAATTGGAGCTTTTGGCATACGTTAATTGGAGCTTATATGCCAAAAGAATCTCTATATATTGTTATGTATAAACACCCTCAAGTGATTTTTTGAAATGTATGAAACTATTATATGTTATGATCAAATATGTTTGATGTTAATTTCTGATTGGACTGAAAAGTATTACTTTTTAAAGAATTATTTTGATAATGCAATGCATGCATTAATAACCTAACATACAGATACATATACCCAACTGTGTCGTATACTCGTATTCGAGGACTTAACATTCATGTCGTTATCAGCGTGTTATTGTTAGCATATTATTATTGTATATTAGTTGTGTTAATGGTAGTTTAGTCTTTTAGTTATCTTGTATACATATATATATTCCTTATTGTAAACCCTAGTCATCACATTCATTTCATTGTTTTGTAAGATCCACTTTGTCTTGTAAGATCATGGCTATCTTCATGAATGTTAGTTTAGTCTTTTAGTTATCTTGTATATATATATATATATATATATATATATATATATATATATTCCTTATTGTAAACCCTAGTCATCACATTTATTTCATTGTTTTGTAAGATCCACTTTGTCTTGTAAGATAATGGTTATCTTCATGAATGTTATCATGGTATCAGAGCCAAATCTCTGACCCAACCGGTAGGCAAACACGACACCACGCCGATCGAACTCACCGCTAAGTTCGCCGAATTGTTTTTTGGGTTTTTCGTCTTCATATTGCTACTGGTTTCTGGTAATCCGCTGCACTCTCTGAACTTGTTAGTGTGTTAATTTCGATTTTGATTTGGCGCAATTTTTGTTCGATTTGTTGCCCCAATTTTGTTTCTGGGTTAGTCTTGCTTTGTGTATTGCTGCAATTCTCGATTTTTGTTATCATGACGGGAGGGGATGATTCGTTGCAGTCGATTAGTGTTCGTTTTGATGGGAAAAACTATGGGTATTGGAGTTATGTTATGAAAAACTTTCTAAAAGGGAAGAAGATGTGGAATTATATTTCTGGTGTTTTGGTTGCTCCTAAGTCATATGATGCTAATTTTGTTGAGTTATTGGATGTGTTGGATACCAATAATTCTAAAATTATTACTTGGATTAACAATTCTGTTGAGCATAAGATTGGTGTTCAGTTAGCTAAGTTTGATACTGAGAAAGAAGTTTGGGACCATTTGGAGAGGTTGTATGTGATGTCCAACTTTGTTGTTTAATATCAACTTGAAGGGGAAATTCGTGCTCTTACACAAGGCGATCGAAGTATTCAAGAGTTTTATTCTGAGATGACAAATTTTTGGGATCAGTTGGCTATGACAGAATGCGCTGAACTGAAAGCATTCGGTCCGTATATTGAAAGGCGAGAACAACAATGTTTGGTTCAACTGTTGTACAATCTCCGCTCTGAGTATGAAGGCATCCGTGGATCAATTCTGCACCGTACTCCTTTGCCTTCAGTTGATTCAGTTGTGCACGAACTGTTGGCTGAAGAAACCTGCCTCAAGACTCAAATTGAGAAGTCCACTCCTGTTGGTTCTGTTTTGGTTACTCAACCTAGTCATATCAGATCTAAACAAAAGAGTTATGATAAGGACGAGTGTCGCTATTGCCATGAAAATGGTCATTGGAAGAATCAGTGTCCTTTATTGAACCAGAAAGGCAAACCACAACAGAAATATGGAAAGAGGCCAAGTGACAAACCTTCATATTCACAAAATCTTCGTTTTGGAGGACAGCCTAATACAGCTACTGTCATGCCTACATTGGATCCAGCTTCTGTCGATTCATCTTTGTCAGACAAAGCAACTTTGGTTAATCTATTGCAGAACCTTCTTCAGGCAAACAAAAACCAGTCTCTACCATATGCTATGTCTGCTCCATCCACATCAGGTAGAAACTCATCCTTATGGGTGTTGGATTCTGGAGCATCTCATCACATGTCTCCTGATCGCAACTCATTTGTATCTATGTCTCATGTGTTACCACCTACATCTGTTATGACTGCTGATAGCACTCCTATGCCAGTCGTAGGTGTTGGTACAATTCAAACTGAAAATCTCTCACTACCTGATGTTTATTGTATTCCTAAATTGGCTATGAATCTTATTTCTGTTGGTTAATTGTGTGATCGTGGTCTTGATGCTCACTTTTCCTCTACTTCTTGTCATGTGCATGATCCAAAATCAAAGAGAATACTTGGGACTGTAAGTAGAGAGGGGGGACTTTATGTTTTGGATGACATGAAGGTTGATGGTCAGTTTGCAGCTACGAGTATTGATCTATCTACATTTCATTTAAATTCTTCTTATTCGAAGTTTTACGTATGGCACTCTAGACTAGGTCATGTATCTGGATCTTGTCTGAGGTTTTTATGTAATAGTGGTGTTTTGGGAGACTTGCAGTGTCAGGATATTTCTAATTGTAGTGGATGTAAACTTGGGAAGTTTTCTGCAAAACCTTTTTAATCACAGTACATCCACTTCTTTTGCACCATTTGATTTGATTTATTCGGATATTTGGGGACCTGCCCCTATTCCTACAAAGGGGGGGTCACGATATTATGTTTCTTTCATTGATGACTATACTCGTTATTGTTGGGTTTACTTGATGAAAAATCGTTCTGAATTTATTGACGTTTATGCTCACTTTGCTGCATATGTGAAAACTCAACACTCTAAAGTCATAAAATGTTTTAGATCTGATTTGGGTGGGGAATATACGAGTAATGCACTCCCTGGCACTCTTCTTAGTGATGGTACTGTGCACCAATCCTCTTGTACAGACACACCTCCGGAAAATGATGTGGCTGAAAGAAAACATAGGCATATTGTTGAAACGACACGTTCTATGCTTTTGTCTGCTAGTGTACCTAGTGAGTATTGGGGAGAAGCAGTTCTCACTGCTGTTTATATCATAAATAGAGTTCTAACTCCCAAGAACGCAGGCATCTCTCCATATGCTAAGTTATTTGGTCAAACTCCTGATTATTCTCATTTGCGGGTTTTTGGATCCACATGTTTTGTTCTTCGTCCACATGTTGAGCGAACTAAGTTGTCTTCACGTGTTGCAATATGTGTCTTTTTGGGATATGGAAATAGTCATAAGGGTTATCGTGTTATGATCCAGTTGCTAGAAAATGTTATGTTTCTCCTCATGTTCACTTTATTGAGCATATTCCATATTCTTCCATTCCGAGAAGCTCCCATAATGTGACATGGTCAGATATTATTCACATTGACCCATTTACTCTTGATGTTTCTGATATTGGAACTAATGATCCAACTGATGAGAATATTGGTATTGGTGATGTTGTTGGAGATGAAAATATTAGTGTTGGTGATAAAGATGACTTGGGTGCTGCTGAAGAGTTACCCCCTCATGTCCCTTCTCTTACGATTTTGGATCCAGCTCAGGAGCGGTATCCCAGGCGTACTCGTAAGTCTACTCAACTGCCTGATTTCATTTACTCTTGTTATTCTCAGCCTTTTGTTTTATTTTTGGCATCTGTTTGGCCTCTTTGTGAGCCTATCTCTTATTCTGAGGCGGCACAAGATATTGTTTGGCAAGAGGCTATGGCTGAGGAACTATCAGCTTTGAACAAAAATCACACTTGGGACTTGGTTCCTCTTCCAATAGGGAAAAAGTCAATTGATTCTCGATGGGTCTATAAAATTAAAACCAAAGCTGATGGTTTAGTTGAGCGATATAAGGCTCGTCTAGTGGCAAAAGGATTTGCTCAACAATATGACATGGATTATGAGGAGACCTTTGCTCCTGTTGCTAAGATGACATATGTCAGGGTTCTTATTGCAGTTGCATAAGTACGACAATGGTATATTTAACAGATGGATGTGAAAAATGCATTCTTGAATGGTGATTTACATGACCCTCCGGGTGTTCCTCATGACAAAGGGCAGGTGTGTAGACTTAAGAAAGCATAAAATGGGCTTAAGCAAGCTCTAAGAGCTTGGTTTAAGAAGTTTTCTACAACTGTTTGTTCTCTTGGCTTCTCCTTTAGTCCTAATGATTCAGCCTTATTTGTTAAATGCAGTTCTGCTGGTCGCATAATGCTTTTACTGTATGTTGATGATATGATTATTACAGGTGACGATTTTGAGGGTATTAAGGTGTTGAAACACACCTTATCTCGTTTGTTTGATATGAAGGATTTGGGTCCTCTTCGTTACTTTTTAGGTATTGAAGTCGCCTCATCTCCAAAGGGCTATCTTTTGTCTTAGTCGAAGTATACTTCAGATATTTTAGAGCGAGCTCGTCTTACAGACACTCGTGTTGCTGCTACTCCTTTAGAGGTATATGTTCGTTATACTCCTACTGGCGATACACTTCTTCCGGATCCCACTTTGTACATGTCTATTGTTGGTAGTTTGGTATACTTGACTATTACCCGATCGGATATTACTTATGCGGTTCATGTTGTTAGCCAATTTGTTGCTGCACCTACCTCTGATCATTGGGCTGTTGTTACTCGCATTCTTCGTTATCTTCGTGGTACTATTTATCAGAGTCTATCAGACTGGGCTAGTGATCCATCCGATCGAAAATCTACCACTGGATACTGTATTTTTCTAAGTGATTCTCTCATCTCTTGGAAAAGCAATAAACAAGATGTTGTTTCTCGTTCTTCTATCGAGGCAGAGTATCGTCCTATGGCTTCCACCACAACTGAACTTGTTTGGTTACGACGATTGTTAGGTGATATGGGGGTGTTGTTGTCATCCTCCACACCCATGTATTGTGATAACAAAAGTGCTGTTCAGATTGCTCATAACTCTGTTTTTCATGAGCGTACCAAACATATTGAGATCGATTGTCATGTGACTCGACATCATTTTCAGCATGGTGTTATCTCTCGGATTTTTTTTTTCAAAAATGGTCCTTTATCGTGGCCTCATAACAAAAATAGTCCGTTATCGCGCCACTGTCTAGATTTAGTCCTTTATCGTGGTTTTTCGTCCAATTTTGGTCCTCCGGCCAAATTTTCCACCGGATTTTGACCAATTTGGGAATTTTGACCAGATTTTTGGGGATTTTGACTAATTTGGGGCAATTTTGACCAGATTAAAAAAATTTAAAAACAAAAAAAAATATAATTTAAAATATATAGTTTTTATAATTGAAATCCCAAAAAAAAATTAAAACAAAAAAAAAGTTGTAATTTAAAATATATAGTTTTTATGGTTGAAATCCCAAAAAAAAAAACAAAACAAATTTATAATTTAAAATATATAGTTTTTATTATTGAAATCACAAAAAAATATTTAAAAACACAAACAAATTTGTAATTTAAAATATATTATTTTTATAATTGAAATCCGAAATAAAAATAAAAAACAAAAAAAATTGTAATTAAAAATATATTGTTTTTATTATTGAAATCCCAAAAAAATAATTAAAAAACGCAAAAAATTTATAATTTAAAATATATAGTTTTTATAATTGAAATCCAAAAAAACGTATAAAATAAAAACAAATTTGTAATTTAAAACATATAGTTTCTACTATTGAAATCCCAAAACATAAATTAAAAAACACAAAAAAAATGTAATTTAAAATATATTATTTTTATTATTGAAATCCCAAAAAAAACAATATATTTTTGGGTTTCAATAATAAAAACTATATATTTTACGTTAAAAATTTGGTGTTTTGATTTTTTTTGAATTTCAATAATAAATTTATATATTTCAAATTATAATTTTTTTTTGTTTTTAATTTTTTTTTTGGATTTCAATTGTAAGAACTATATATTTTAAATCACAACTTTTTTTGTGTTTTTTTTTGGGATTTTAATACAAAAAACTATATATTTTAAATTAAAAATTTGTTTTTGTTTTTTACGTTTTTTTGGATTTCAATTATAAAAGCTATATATTTTAAATTACAATTTTTTTGTGTTTTTTTAATTTTTTTTTGTGATTTCAGTAACAAAAACTATATATTTTAAATTATAATTTTTTTTGTTTTTTTTTTTGGATTTCAACCATAAAAACTATATATTTTAAATTACAATTTTTTTTGATTTTTTTGGGGGATTTGAAATATAAAAACTATATATTTTAAATTATAAATTATAAAAAAAAAAATCTCAAAATCTGGTCAAAATCGCCCCAAATTAGTCAAAATCCCAAAAAATCTGTTCAAAATCCCCAAATTGGTCAAAATCCGGTAGAAAATTTGGCCTCAGGATCAAAATTGGACGAAAAACCACGATAAAGGACTAAATCTAGACAGTGGCGCGATAACAGACTATTTTTGTAATGAGGCCTCGATAAAGGACCATTTTTGAAAAAAACTCGTTATCTCTCTATCGTTCATCTCGTCTTCGATGCAGTTGGCTGACTTCTTTACGAAGGCATATACGATTCAGCGACACAACTTCTTTGTTGGCAAACTCTCGTTACTTATTGCAGTACCTTCTCGAGTTTGAGAGGGGGGAGGGGGGAGGGGTGTTAGCATATTATTATTGTATATTAATTGTGTTAAGGGTAGTTTAGTCTTTTAGTTATCTTGTATATATATATATATATTCCTTATTGTAAACCCTAGTCATCACATTCATTTCATTGTTTTGTAAGATCCACTTTGTCTTGTAAGATCATGGCTATCTTCATGAATGTTATCAGCTATAAAATGTCTCTATGTCCTGCGCTCATACAACGTAGCTTTAATAACACAACTAGGCATAGATATACAACAACTTTAAGCTATTCTATGATTAATTGATTTTGAATAATTTGTTACTCTATGGGGGACTTGTATTTACTATTTAGTGGAGCAAATCCTATTATCTAGAATCCCGCCGAAAACACGGAGGACGGTACTATTGACTTTGTTTTCGGAGGACGGTACTATTGACTTTGGTTCATCATGTTAATAATAATTGCCCTGCTCCATTTTTTTTTCAAGAATGTTTTAAGAACGTGCGTATTGACTTTGAGGTCTTCTGTCTTATAAAGTTATAAAGATACAGAAAAGGAAAAAAAAAAACCAAGTAAAAGACAAGAAGAAGAAGACGACGAGACGAGCACTCGGGCTCTTCCCAAATTAAGCAGGAGAAATAAGAACACAACAGGATATTCTTTTAAGTTTTTTGCATATACAATGAACGGGCATACAATTCAAGAATAAAGCTATTGACTGTCGCGTGAAATATTTGTTAGATGAAGCTTTGTTATAAGGTTGAATAACCAACAACAAAGTAACAAATTTATATTTAATGTCAATTATATTAAGTGAAGTATGTTATATATATATGCTAAACAAGAACCACACGTGCGAGTGAACACGTGATTTTTATTTTTTTTTAGTTTTTTTTCAATTCATTTTAGATTCATTAGAACTAGGCTTTCCAGCTTTCATGATCTCCATTCATATTTTCTCTGATTGTCCTCGTCTTCTATTTGTTATAAGTACTACTGTTGTAATGTACATATGAATTCATATCATTTCCCTTTTTGTTTCTACTCATTACTGTGATTTCTGATTTTATAATCTCTGCTGCCTGCAAAGTAGGTTCGTTTTCCTCTTTGATATTTTATTGGAGAGTAGGTAAATTGCGTTGCAGCGTATGCAAAGCACTGATATAATCATATATAAGTATATAACATCACCATTATTATAATATCCATGAACAAGTTGATTAACTACGGGACCGGATACCGAACAAGAATCGTAATGAGACTTTTGCATTTAAAAAGAAAAAAAGCTAAGCGCATTTTACACACGTTGTATAGAATATTACTCATAGAAATAAATAAGCAAATTATTCTATGCATTATATCAAATAGTACTCACATATGATATGAAAAAAACAACCAAATTAATTAATTAACCCTAAAAATACACGGGATGTTTAACTACTTCTGCAACAAAATCTGAAAAGAATATAGTTGGCGTACATGGGCTGAATGAAAAAATAGTATACCAATGTTAATATGCAATTTGTTATATGTTAAGGAAATGCATGACGATTTTGGATAAGATAACTTTTCAAAAAGTAAGGTGTTGTATAAGCTTTTGTTTTTTTTTTTTTTTGATAAGCGTGTGTTATATTCTATAAGCGAGAAATAATAGTGGAGTAAGAAGTATACTACTGTTCAAGAAAATAATCAGCCCGACTGAACACTTTTGCAGTAATTCGACCGCCACTTTTTTTTTCTTTCTTTTTTTTCCTTTGTGAACATGACGAACACTTTTCAACACAAAGAATCAATTAAGATCTGCTACCATATATATATATAATAGTATATATATTATTATATAGATCGTTAGGACTAACTTTAATGTTTTGTTGTGTGCGAGAAAGATGTCAATACAAATATATTGCCATCTTTCTCACACACAAAAATACTTTTACTATTAGCCTCCCCCAAAAAATTCAGGATCATGATCACCATGCTACAACCTGCAACTCTGCTAAATGTATTATTCTTTGTTGCACTCCTACTACTCCCAAACTTGAGTTTCCACGTGGCAAAGCACGACTGCATGGATCGTTGTGGCAACGTAAGCATCCCGTTTCCGTTTGGCATGACGGAAAATTGTTACCTAAACGGCGATTTCCTCGTCACATGCAATAAAACCTTCAATCCTCCAAAACTATTTCTAACGAACAGTTCGTTAGAACTAACAGACATATCACTCGACGGCCAACTAAGAGTCATGCAATACATAGCAAGAGACTGTTACGATCGAAACGGAAACACCACACTCTACACCGATCCCTCAATATGGTTGGCAGACCACTTCACGGTCAACAACACCGCAAACAAGTTCACTATCATCGGATGTGACACTTATGGTTCCATAACAGGACGAAGGCTCAACCGCAACTACGAGACAGGGTGCACTGCCACGTGTGACAGTATGGATGATCTGTCCGAGGGGTCGTGCGAGGGGTTAGGATGTTGCCAGACTAGTATACCGAGACAGGTTTGGAGAGCGGAGTTATCATTGACGAGTTTTTACAATCATACCAACGTTATGGACTTTAACAACTGCAGTTATGCTTTTCTCGTGGAGGAAAGTGCTTTTCGTTTTTCTCGGGATAATCTTACCAACTTAGGGAGTGTCGAAATGCTTCCTATGGTGGTTGATTGGGCAGTCGGGGTTGATACGACCTGCAAGGAGGCTCAAATGAATTCAACGAGCTACGCGTGTAGGAGCGGCCTCAATTCAGAGTGCTATGATCCAAGCAACGGTGACGGGTACCGGTGTAGATGCAAGAAAGGGTATCAAGGAAATCCCTATCTCGTTGATGGCTGCCATGGTATGTTGCCAAAAGAATTATTTAAAGACGATTTAGATGTTTGATCATTGATGCATGCTTGTATTATTGAGTAAAATGGTGAAAGTAGTATTGTATTGTAACTTAGGCTTATGGTAGATTATTGATTGATCTTGCTTTTTTGTTTTTGAACTACTTTTTGCAGATATAGACGAATGCAGTAATTCAAAACTTAACAACTGCGAAAATAAATGTGTGAACACTCAAGGAGGTTTTCAATGTCGTTGCCCCAAAGGTTACCATGGGGATGGTATCAGAGGCTCCAAAGGTTGCATTCGCAGCGAATCGCTAATTTACAAACTTGTGGCAGGTTAGCAAATATTTTTGTTCTATTGAATGTGTCACCAATTCATTTAGAACGAGATTATATAAAAAGAGCGCGGATTTTTTTTCTTAAATATTAAAATAGGGATTGCTGTTGGGGTCAGTATTGTGTTATTGGCTACTTGCTGGTTGTACTTGGTACTCAGAAGAAGAAGATTGTCCAGATTGAAGCAAAAGTACTTCATTCAAAATGGTGGCGTTCTATTACAAGAGAAACTCGCTAGAAGAGA
The DNA here is from genome assembly GCA_948329865.1 of Linaria vulgaris. NCBI lineage: Eukaryota > Viridiplantae > Streptophyta > Magnoliopsida > Lamiales > Plantaginaceae > Linaria > Linaria vulgaris. Next base: position 2,281,304 of record OX415249.1, on the reverse strand, counting down.
AAGATCACCTGTTACCGTATCAATTTTTAGTTCGCTTGATCTGCAAAAGGCGACCAATAACTTCCATGCTACTAAGATTATTGGGCAAGGAGGCTATGGCATAGTATATAAAGGCTTGTTAAGAGATAATAGAATAGTAGCCATTAAGAAATCTAAAGAAGTTGATCCAAATCAAATAGAGCAATTCATCAATGAGGTCATCATACTTTCTCAAATCAACCATAGAAACGTAGTCAAGCTCCTAGGTTGTTGCCTAGAAACACATGCCCCTCTTCTTGTGTACGAATATATAAGCAACGGTTCACTTTTTGAACACCTACACAAAAAGGCAAAGGCACATTCTCTCAATTGGGATGAGCGATTAAAGATTGCTCTAGAAACCGCTGGCGTGCTATCATATTTACACTCCGCAGCTTCTGTTCCAATCATACACAGAGATGTCAAGTCCGCTAATATCTTGTTAGACCATACTTTAACGGCTAAGGTGTCGGACTTTGGAGCTTCGAGGTTGGTACCACTCGATCAAACTCAATTATCTACACTCGTTCATGGAACGTTTGGATACTTGGATCCTGAGTATATGCAGACTAACCGTTTGACTGAGAAAAGTGACGTGTATAGTTTTGGCGTAGTTCTCGTGGAACTTCTATCAGGAAAGATGGCGTTGTGCTATGATAGGCCTGAGGAAGAGATGAATTTATCAAACTTCTTCCTTTCAATGCTAAAGCAAGAGCGTTTGACGGATATCCTTGATGATCGAATTGTGTGCGAAGGAAATATGGAGCAACTAATACAAGTTGCTGGGATTGCGAAAGGGTGCTTAAACGTGAGGGGGGAAGATAGGCCTAGCATGAAAGAAGTAGCCGTGGAACTTGAGGGACTAAGACAAGGTGGAAAACACCCGTGGGCTCAAATGGAAGAAAATTCCGATGAGATGGAATCCTTATTTGGTTAGAGAATAGATGCATTTGACACAGATTAGAGTTGATTCCGTTGATTCCAACCCGTATGTCATATTGTGTTGTGGGTTTCTTGTTTCTTTTTTCTTGTTGTTGCTTTTACATTATAGAAAGTCATTATAAGTTTGTTTAATACATGATTTGAAGTATATTTTGCATTTGAATAAGTTTAATTACTAGGAGCTCAGGGCAAAGTATCTCAATCTAGCTTTATGTGTCATGAACTAAAGTCTTCTTGTTTCTTTTTGCTCTTTCCAACATTATTATGCGTTCACATGATTGTTTCCATGAAAATTAAAATTTGAAAACTACCCTCTTATGAGTATGATGATAACTTCTCATACGTTGCAAATTGCAATATCTAGATTCGGTCTGGACATGTCTGCATTAACTTTATAGCTTAACTACATATACGAGAACGTTTGGAGTGCCTCATAAAGTACTATACCCCCTCTTATATATGTCATATGTGTGAGTTGCACCCACACGAGGCCTACAAGAACATATTCTACATATATACCACATTATTGGATCAACTGTTAAAGATATATAAAAGGACGAATTATTAAAAATACCCGTAACTTTGTCTCTTTGACAAAACTGCTCAAAAAAATTTCGGCCTTTATTTATGCCTCGTAAGTTTTTGATTTTACATCAAAGTGCCAATTGGCCCTTATTCGGGCTTCTTTGTCTGCCACATTGTCACGAACTTGATAAAACGCCACGCCACGTCACGCCCAATCAGCTTTCTCACTTCACAAAAAAACGTGATGATATTATTCCTCATGTGTGCTTGGTAGTACAAAGGAGAACGGAGGGGGGTGGGTTACATAGATTCAAAAAAGTCCCACTTTTGAATTTAGAAAAATTTAAGGGGGTTCTGTTAGGGATACAAGAATGGAGAGTTCTAGTTTTATTCTTTCTCTCTTTTAAAAGCGTCCTCCTCTGGACATGAGTGGGGTGGGGTGGGGGCTTTTGTTAGACGGGGAGGGTGGCTTGTCTTCTCCTTTCCTCGAAATGCGGTAACTATACGTCATACATCGTGGCCATATGGAATTTTGACAAATGTCTTGGGAGCTTATCGAATTTTCATAAGTGGGAGCTAGATCTATACTGATTTTGCAAGTAAGATAAGACTTTCGAGGCGTCTAGTCAGCGTTGTCTTTCTTCTTGTGCTAATATTCTGAATAAGATAAGATTTTCGAGGCATCTAATCAGCGTCATCTTTCTTCTTGTGTTAATCTTCTAAATAAGATAAGGTTTTCGAGGTGTCTGGATTTTACTAATATCAGGAGTCACCCAATTCTTCTCGTAGTCGAAGAATACATGAGGAATTTAGAGCATTGTTGCGAAGGGAATTCAAAGCATCATAACCCTTCATTCTTTAACGCTTGGACTAGTCACATTGATTAGGGTTAGTTATGAATATTCGACATGGCGTGACCTTTAGGGTTGATTAGGCTTTCCATGTGCCTTTTCCTGAAACGACAAATTTTGGGCGGGAATTAGACGACGTCTATCTGCCGCCTATATAAACAGGTTGACCCAAGACTTCACATATATAAAAAAAAATCTTGTCATTTTCTTCTTGAGCTTTTCTTCTTCTGAGCATTACCGCTCTCTCTACATGTTTTTGTTTTTTGGTTTTTTATGAAATTTCAAGACTTCTGATGTTCCTACTGTCGTGGTTTCTTTTGAGAGAGAGGATTTTGCACCAGTGGGCACAATAGTTGCTACGGGTGTGACGTTAAAGGTTGCAGAGGGGGTTTCTAGGCAGGACAGTCGTCGCGGATCGTCTTCAAGGAAGAGAAATGCGGCAGGAATAGAGCCTAAGCACGTGGCGGTGGGTGACATTCTCTCGACCGCTACTGATAAGTATGTGAATGATAAATTTGAGGAGTTTGGTGTGGATACGTCTATGTGGAATTTAGGGTTCGTCTCCCTTTCAAGCGAGTAAACCATCCTCTAGACGAACACATTACCATCTACATGATGCAAATCCAGACAGGATTATGAGCCCTAATTACTCCTTTCTTTTATGACGTGTTTTGGGCTTGTGGGCTATCTCCCATTCCGGTAACACCTAATTGGTATATCTGACTGGCTTGCTTCTTGTTCATATGTTTGATAAAGAGGGTCGTATGTTAAATGGAGCATTTTTTTGCGGTGTATGGGGTAAGTATTTTGCCTTCGGGTCTCCTCTTTTATTATTTTACTCTTCGTAACTCAAGCCATTGGTTTCTGGATAATACTTCTTCATCGTTTGGATACTGGAAAACTTGCTACTTTTACGTTCATCCATCTGGGCCGGCATGGCGATTCCCTATGTTTGGCGACCGAAGCCCTTGGCCCATAATTTCAAGCATTTGGAGGTGGTGGCGAAGGAGATGGTGGCCGAGGGTTTTTTGATACTTTGTATGATGCCTCAAAATTTTTGGAGGGGAAGACTATGGGCTTTTTCTATGACAAGAGTAATCTTTCTTCGGTGAGCGCAAGTCTTTGGAGTCTTCCTCAAGTAGATTCTCAAGTGATTTGTAAGTGTCTCTTATTATCCCTTCTCTTGTTTTTTTGTTTTGCTTTCCCCATTTTTGGCCGTTCGTACTAGAATATGAGGTTTGTGCAAACATTTTAGGGCCAGGTGCCGTATTGACATTGAGTTGTTGGAGCGAGGGAGTGGCAAAAAGTTTGCCTATATAGAGAAGACTGGTGAGGATGAAGAAATCCATATGGCGAGGTCTGAACAGCCAACGGGAGGCAAGGTGGCGACAACGATCATGGGTTCGACGAGAAGAGGAAGAGGAAGAAGAATATAAAGAAGAAAAGGGATATGAAGATGAAGGGATGTCCTTTGGAAGCGCTCTTCGGTTAGGGGAGGGCTTAGAGATGTCGGGTTGTCACAACGGGTTGAGGGAAGCAGTCTTCCAAGTTAGAGGGTGGCGGTAGTAGAGACCAACCTGTGGAGTGGGGTAGATACGACTGTAAATATGCGACTCGAGCGGTAGTAGAAAGTTCTCCAACGCTCCTTAGAGGATGTATTTGCAATGTCGCCTCAGTCGTTTCTCAGGAGGATCCTACCTGGACGAGAACTTGGGTGATGTTTTTGCCAGTATTGCCAAAGGTCCCCTGGCTACCTTCCCGTTGTCTTTTCCAGCCGTCGCAATGGAGATCGAAGGGCCAACATGTGATGTCGAGGTGATGCAGGATCCGGTGCATGTGATCATAGCGGTCAGTAGTGAGAGGTTAGAGGAGGGAGTAGGCCTCTCGCTCCTAGAGGGGCGTTTGTAGTGAAGACTGATGTAGCCGAGATAGAGGAGCCATGTCGATCAGCCATTTTGTGTCCTTTTGTTGCATTACTTGAAGTAAATGGGCTTCGATGTCGCTCGCGTTTGTTTTTTTACGAGGTGAGTATTTATTTGGGTCGAACTTCTTGCTCTTTCCTTTTTTCCTTTGTTTTTTTTATATTTGCCGTTTTAGACATTGTTAGCAACGTGTGGTGCGATGGTTACCTTTGGTTTCCGTTTTCTTGTAACAAGCGTTCGCTTTGAAAGGGGGAGGTATGAGGTTTGTACGACTAGGTTGTGGGTAGAATAGACTGAAATTGTTGGATCATGACTTGATACTTCTTACTTAGTGTTAACCTTGATGTTGGTCTAACACTGATAAACTTTTCCAATGTTAAGCTGATGTTGGACTCTCGATATTATCTTAACATCCGTTTAACAACAGTTAATCGTTAGCACAAATATACTTGACAGAGAATACTACGCAACGGATAAATAAAGAACACAAGTAGATGTAATTTTAAGAAGATAAAATATTAATATGATCTTCCGAGCCGTAGGCGAAATACCACAAGGGTTTAACAAAGATGTTTCTCTCAACTCTCAAGCTCCTCACTCTCGAATTGATCGAACTCAACAAAGCAGACAAGAATTGCTTTATTAATTCTAAACCTAGAACTAATCTTACAACTCACAAACTTTGCAAAAGCAAGACAAAGACACTCGACTATAATAATTTCCTCACGGGATATTTTCGCTCTTACTTTTGTGTCTTTTTCTTGATGCCTAACATGTCTATTTATAGCGTAGTCTTCCTTGATGGCCAAGACATGTTGTGCACGTTTTTGTTTGCTATTAGATCTCCTTGTATGACTCTAATTTCGTTCATGGCAAGTCTCCTTCAATAGGGAAAGGTTTCCTTGTCCAACTTGAAGTCTTCAATGGAAAGGCTTCCTTCTTTGACTAGAAGTCTTCAATGGAAAGGTTTCCTTCTTCTAAACAAAGAATCTTCTTCTTGTAGTCTTCTATGCAAAGAATCCTACGACATGTAATCTTCTTTCCTTCTTGCAATTCACACGCCTTGATCTTTCCTTTGCATTGCACACATCTTTCCTTCTTTAATTATGGAAAGTTCTTCTTTGGAAACTTCTCTTTAAATGGAAACTTCTCTTTAAGGAAATAGATCAATCCTTGAAGTCTCTAGACCTGGAGCACATACAAATACCAACTACAACTCGTGTAATTTAGTAAGTGAATAAAGGCAAAACACAATTATAACAATAAAACCCGAATGTGCAGTTTTTCTGTGTTCAATGTTATCCTAACATTGCAGTTACAATGTTGATCTAACATTGACCAAACACTTTACACTTTCAATCTCCCCCTTTTTGCGTTTCTTCACAAAACCAAACCTATTCACAATTCATATTATGCATAGTGCTATGGCAACACAACATCATCAATATCTTAAGCTACTCCCCCTTAGTATGACAAGATCAATCTCGTAGCCTTAAGATACTAAACCGAATACACAACGAGATAAACATCACAATTAAGCATAACTAAGAAAACATTAGCTGTATAAGAATTGTAGAACTAGTAGAATAAGCATGAAGATCAAATGGCTTACTTCTCCCCCTTTTTGTGAGGAAAGCAAAATCTTGACGAATCACTTCATAAGATAAAGTTCTATAGCTCTTTCTTTAGCAACTATTTCCACTTCTCTCTCTAAGTACTCTATCATCCACTATTTCTTAAAATCCTCCATAGCCACAGTCTTATCTCCCAACAGGAAATCAAAGTTAGCATCAAGTGTAAATATTACCTCAAGTGTTACCTATGATGTTGAGTCAACATTGTTCTCCAGCGATGTTGTCGTAACAACTAGCTCAGACTCAGCATCATCAGACTCCTCAGAATCTTCTTCCTTATCCTCTTGATCTCAACGGTTTCATCATCACCATTCTCAGTTTCCTAATCCTTTTCCTCAGAACCATCTTTTTCTTCTTCACCCCTTCATCTTCATTCTCGACCTCTTGTCCTCCTTCTCTTTCTCATTCTCCTCATCACCTTGCAGTTAACCAGCAACATCAACATCTCTTTTTCTTTATAAGTACGAGCGACAACACACTGCTCCCCCTTAATGCAAACCAGTCCAACTCAATGTTGGCATAACATTGAAATATATCAATGTTGTCATAACATCAGACTTTCACAATGTTAACTTAACATTGAATCCAGAAGGTTGTTCTAACATTGACGTTTATCAATATTGTCTTAACATTGAACCAGAATGTACATGCACAAAAGTTTATAAAAACCAACGACAAAACCACCATCATCGCCCACATTAGTCTCTCCCAGCAACTAATGTGTTCTCCCCCTCAATCAAATCATCTTTCTCTGCAAAATATTCCTCAAGCACTGTCTCCTCAACTGTGTTTGAAGTACCAACAAAAACAACATCATGTTCCTCAATTTTAACTTATTTTATCTCAGCAACAATGTCTGGAACGAGTGTTGTACCTACGATAAAGAACTACATGAGTAGGGGTGGGGTTATATCCTTGATTCTCCATACCAAGGGCCACAATTAAGATCATAGATGCATGCCAAAGATTTCAAAAACAATTACAAGTGACAATTCATAGTATTTCAGAGAATTGGACACAAAGAGATTATAAATTCCAAATCACAAGTGAAAAGAAGTAATGGGCGGTTTCTTAAAATAAATCATGCATAATTACCGCCTGTTGAGACAACAAGTGACACCGAGTTACTTCACACATGACCAGAGCAGTTCAAGAAAAACTTATAAGTCATAATGTTAAACCTGAATGTTGTGACAACATGCTGACAGTCTGATGTTGACACAACATTGACACCTGTTCTGAATCAACATTGGTTCTTGTGAATGTGGAGGTATTGAGCTTACCCTAAATATATTTTCAAGTAAAAGTATGAGCTAGATCTAAAAAAACATATCTGAAACTTAAGACATATTAGCAAGTTAATACCACAGATATATAAGACCTGTTCATGGAAAGGAAAGTTAGTTAACAGAAAATCCAACATTTCGGGTATGAAGTAAATTAAAAGAGTTAATCTACTTCCAAGTCATAACAAGAGACAACGTAGCGTGTCATCGCAGCTGAATCACCCAAAATATATGCCTTCATAGGATAACATAACTATTTCTCCCCCTTAAGCTCAAACCGACATAGACACATCAAGGAAAAAAAAGAATGAATGTAGGCCTAAATGAAATGCAGAATGCAAAATGCAGAATGTTAAGTTAGCATTGGGAGATGGTAACCATGGAGTAAAAGCTTCATAGACTGGGAACAGATCATATCAACTCAAATCTTTATCAATTATTATAAACTCCTTTTGAACCAAAACTGAAGAATGTCAAAAAATGATAATATCATCACTGAATGAGGGCAGCACAGAACTCCACTCACCCCAGTAACACTATTATCAGCTACAAATTAGGCAAGTACAAAGGAATTGAATGAAGACAATACACTTATCATATACTTCATCACCCCAACTCCTTATGCATACTTGTTGACCAACCTGTTTACAAGAGGAACACCAAGTGATCAGTGCTACTGAATGTAAGGCAGTCGAAACTCCAAACATCCCAGTAGAAAAGATCACAATCATGCATTTCCTTGGCCAAAAATAACAGAAACATGAACATAAGCACAACTGAATAACATTGAAGCTCTCAACATCATGTACCCCAGCTTCTCTTCATGTTCTGTTTAACTTAAACATGGATAAATCACAACTGAATAACACCAAAGTAGTGAACTCTGTGCATCCCAACTTCTCTTGATGTTAGGTTAACATTCTCAGGCCAACAACAGAGTTTTAACTTTACAAAACTTTTGATATGAACCTGGCCACCAGAATACTTAGCTAACAACACAGGTTAACCACACAAACCAGCAGTAACAAAACATTCATGAAGACAAACAAACAAAAAAAAAACCAGATCAAACAGAAAAAATCTAATGCAATCCTATACACCACAAACAGACTACAGTGTTAGTCAGTGGTGTTATGGCAACACCGGAATACAACAATGAATCACAGAACATTCAAGCTGAGAGGCTTCCTTAAATAGAAGATCCTCTCGCTATCCAATGACATTTTAAACAACTCATCTAACTGATTGTTGGTCTCTAAGTGATCAATGTTTATAACCTTGTCATCTACCAGTTTTCTCAAGAAATGATGCATAAAAAATATATGCTTGTTCTAGAATGATGCACCTGATTTCTTGATATGCTAATAGCACTAAGATTATCCCAAAACATTAACAATGTGTCACTCTTTATCCCATAATCATGCAACATGTGTTTAAGCCATATAAATCGGGCAACACAGCTGCAAGCTGCAAATTCAACAGTTGATAATGGCACACAATTATGTTTCTTGCAATAACATGAAAAAGGATTATTTCCCAAATAAAAACAACCCCCACATGTAGATTTTCTATTAGCTAAATCTCCAGCCCATTCAGAATCATCAAAACCAACAAGGTTTGTATTTGTATCATGTGTATACCAAATGCTCAAGTCTACAGTACCAGATATATAATTTCACAACAATTAAGTGAAAAGCTTTAGGTTTAGCGTAATACCTGGCACAAACACAGACACAAACCGAGTTCATAATATATGGGTGAGTGATGGATAGATATAGCAAGCTCGTGTCTCGTTTTCCAATCACCAAAGTAGAAGACATTTGAGTCTTGCTCAATTTTGACTCCTCCAAACCAATCATACTCATCCCATCCTCCCTTTTCTTCACTTTCCAATCCAAGAAGAACTCCAGTTCACCGATCACGCTCATCACTAATGTACCTGTCAAAGCCTCAACAAACTTGTCTAGAGTAGATTTGTTAGTATAAACAAAGACAATGTCATCAGCAAATCTTTGAGCTAAACAATAATCAGAACATGCGGCACACATGCAAACACTCAACATTATCACATCTCTATAATTTATCCTTTTCTTGTTGTGTGTTTTGATGTCATTAATGATTTGAACCATAACATGAGATGTAGAATGATTACACTGAATCCTATCAGTTGCATCCCTCCAAACATCTTGAACTCGAACCTTTTCATTGCATAAGTTTGACTGCTCGAATGTTGTGTCAACATCAGGACTGGTCGATGTTGGCATAACATTAGCTTTTGATTCATATTCATGTTCAGGTTCTGGATCTGCAAGTGATATTGGAATAACATTGTTTGGAGTCAATGTTAGAGTACGTCAGAATCCAATAGACTTGGCATATCAGCCTCTAGCTCACCTGCAACACTTGGTAAATCATCAAAAACCACATATACAGATTCTTGAACAATATTCAATCGTGTATCAAACATTCTAATAGCAGTATTGTTCAAGGAATAGCCATCAAAGACACATTCTTCACTTTTTGGATCATATTTGTTCAAAAAATCTTTATCATTTAAAGTATAGCAAACACATCCAAAGTCATGAAAATGAGCAACATCATGTTTCTTCTTTTTCAACATCTCATAAGGAGTCATGGGTATAGAGAATTTACGAATATTTTCATTAAGCACACATAAGCCAGAGAATGACCTATTTTCAAATTCTCTATCATGATTTGACCAAATATTACCAAATGAAGCATCATGTAAGTTATCAATTCTAGCATGCAATGTTCTAAAGGTATTAAGAGCTTCTGATTTTTGTTTGAAAGATTTAATCAAAGTACATCCAGAAAAATCATTCATAATCACACAATCATATTGCTTACCCCCAACTCTATTTACTTTAATAAGACCTAAGAGATCCATATGAAGTAGATGAAAACAATTAGAGGTACTTGTAACCTGTTCATCCACTTGGATTGGATTATGAGAAGCTTTGGTCACCTTACCTTTTAAACAATCATAACAGACCATCTTACCAGAACTCATGAGATTGGGAATCCCTCTCACGGTTTCAAGTTTCCGCACTTTACCTAGGTTCTTGTTGTGCATGTGTCCAAGCCTTTTGTTCTTGGCAATTGAATAGTCCACCTTTGTTTGAAAGCAATTCACTTGATCCCTTGCCAATTAGTTGTCTTCAAACCTCTTACCTGTCAAAGCACACACATTTGCACAATCAGATACATCACAAGAATATCATACCTTACCAATAAGTCATCATCACACATTTGACTGATGCTTATGTGGTTTTCACAGAATCCATTCAACAACATCTCATCCTTCAAGGGTGGGGATCCATCAACATTCTATACTTCTTTCCCAATGATTCTTCCTTTACTTCCATCTTCATAGGTGAAAGTTCCAGTGGTTAGTGGTGCACACATCTTCAAATCAGATTTGCTTTCTTTCCAGTCATGTGTCTTGCACAGTGTTAAGGCAATACAATCTGTTATCAATGTTAAGGTAACACTGGTTTTCCAGTGTTGACTTAACATCATGCATAATCGTATCGAATCAGATTAGTATCCAGTCATATGCCTCAAACATCCACTATCAGAGTACCACTTACCTGCAAGGTTAGTATGCACAGTAGGAATGATAACATTGCAAACAATATAAGCTTTAGGCACCCAAAGTACAGTGTATCTCATCTCACTATTCTGTTCAGCAATGTTGGAACCGAATGTTAAGATAATACTGGAATAACTAGTATCAACATTGGAATGTTCAAACTCCAATGTTGGCTTAACACAAACATCAACATTGCATGAATCCCTATTCCGCTCAACTGTTTTCTTTTTAAGAGACTTTCTGTATTTATAACAATAAGGTTTAAGATGTCCAAATTGAAAACAATATTGACAAATATAAGCCAATTTCTTAAATTCTTTAGAAAGTACTTTTGCCTTTTCAAAACCAGGAATAGTGGATTCAACAGAAGTAGTTGAGTGAGTAACTTGACTTTGATATCCTAAACCAGAATTACCATCATTACCAAAGCATAAAACTTTATCAAGTTTGTAAGTACCTATACTCCTCTTGGCAATGGTATGTTTAGCAATTCCTAGCTTATAAGTTACCTTTTCTATTTCATCATCTTTTCTGTCCAAACTAACCTCAAGTTGAGTGATTGTAGCCTTCAAGCTTTCATTATCTTCCATAGCCTTCTCAATTCTACTCAACTTGTCCTTCTCCTTGAGCAGGTATTGGTAGATGATCTTAAGTTCATCAAGAAACTCTTCTTGAATCAATTTACCTTCAAGGACATTATCATCTTCCAAACCTATAGAATCATCCAAATATTCAAAGTAAGAATTATCATCAAACTCATCATAATCAGAAATCAAACATTCAGAGTCGTCTAAACAAATGGTTTCATCCCAATTGTCAACAAAAATCTCCTGGACTGGTGTTGTCTTCTGGATGTTAACATAACATCGAGCTGTCTGGATGTTGCCAGAAAAGCAAGCCTTGACACCAGCGGGTCTGTCCACCTTTGCACACACTGTTGTTTGAGTTTCTTCAATCGTTGGCACCTGTCCATCACCATATTCTTCAAAACCTGTCTCATCATTATCATCTACACAAACCAAGTTAGAATTCCCTTTTGTTCTAAGGTTGTTACCACATTCATAAGCAAAATGGCCCCAACCTTTACATTCATAACATTGAATTTTTTTGAGATGTGTATCATTATGAGGAGTAGGTTTACAAGAATATTTGCTCATCTCTTCAGAGAAATCTTTCTTTAAATCATCAAGAATATTTTTATCACATAGACTAAGCTTATTAAACTTTTCAATCACAGTTTTATTATGAGCTTGAATTTCTTCTTCATCATCTACTTTTTCAAGATTCATCTCAAATTCTTTCAGAGCGCAAAGTAGGGTATGAAAGTCTAAAGTGTCCATATTCCTAGCTTCTTGCATAGCAATCACCTCAAATTTCTTAGAAAGAGCTCTCTCAGCTTTGTAGGCCAATTTCTTAGTAGACAGGAACTCACCTAAGTCTTGAATTTCATAAGCAGTAATACTTTCGTCTTCCCACATTGTTAAATTAACAAATTTGCTCAAAAACATGCATAGCTTAGTCTTTTTAATGCATACATCACATTCACAATGATTTTGTAAGATATCCCAAGCATGCTTTGCATTTGAACAATTTTTAATTAACTTAAACATGTGACAATCAACCAAACTAAATATGGTATTTAGGGCTTTTTCATTGAGGAAAGCGTCACTTAGCTCAGTTTGAGTCCACTCTGATTTTGGCTTAGGAACAACGTCATGATCTTCACCTGGAGCACACAGAGGGACTGCATACCCTTCGATCACCGTCTTCCAAGCCCACCAACTGAATGATTTAATGAGTGCACGAATTCTGACATTCCAATAAGAATAGTTGGATCCATCCAAGACAAGCAATTTGTTGTTGTTCGGATTCTAGTTGTCCACCCTTTAGTATCAAATCCAAACACCAGTGAAGTCAGTGCTTGGCTCTGATACCAATTGAAATTGTTGGATCGGGACTTGATACTTCTTACTTAGTGTTAACCTTGATGTTGGTCTAACACTGATAAGCTTTTCCAATGTTAAGCTGATGTTGGACTCTCGATGTTATCTTAACATCCGTTTAACAACAGTTAATCGTTAGCACAAATATACGTGACAGAAAATACTATGCAGCGGATAAATAAAGAACACAAGTAGATGTAATTTTAAGAAGATAAAATATTAATATGATCTTTCGAGCCGTAGGCGAAATACCACAAGGGTTTAACAAAGATGTTTCTCTCAACTCTCAAGCACTTCACTCTCGAATTGATCGAACTCAACAAAGCAGACAATAATTGCTTTATTAATTCTAAACCTAAAACTAATCTGACAACTCACAAACTTTGCAAAAGCAAGACAAAGACACTCGACTATAATAATTTCATCACAGGATATTTTCGCTCTTGTTTTCATGTCTTTTTCCTGATGCCCAACATGCCTATTTATAGCGTAGTCTTCCTTGATGGCCAAGACATGTTGTACACATTTTTGTTTACTATAAGTTCTCCTTGTATGACTCTAATTTCGTTCATGGAAAGTCTCCTTCAATAGGGATAGGTTTCCTTGTCCAACTTGAAGTCTTCAATGGAAAGGTTTCCTTCTTTGACTAGAAGTCTTCAATGGAAATGTTTCCTTCTTCTAAACAAAGAATCTTCTTCTTATAGTCTTTTATGCAAAGAATCCTACGGCATGTAATTTTCTTTCCTTCTTGCAATTCACACGCCTTGATCTTCTCGTTGCATCGCACACATATTTCCTTCTTTAATTATGGAAAGTTCTTCTTTGGAAACTTCTCTTTAAATGTCAACTTCTCTGTAAGGAAATAGATCAATCCTTGAAGTCTCTAGACCTGGAGCACATACAAATGCCAACTACAACTCGTGGAACTAAGTTAGTAAGTGAATAAAGGCAAAACACAATTATAACAATAAAACCCGAATGTGCAGTTTTTTTGTGTTCAATGTTATCCTAACATTGCAGTTACAATGTTGATCTAACATTGACCAAACACTTTGCACTTTCATAGACAAGTTGGAGGAGGGAGTGCAGGTGTTGGAGGCAAGGGAGGCTAGCTATCGAGATGTAAATATGGAACATTGGGATCACCACATGCAGGCTTATGCTGACGTGCAAGAGCGGCGAGTGGAGGCGGCTCAATCTTTCGAGAATACGAGGCACCCGATTGAGGAGCAACGACTGAATTTGGAGGATGTGGAGAGGGAGCGAGAAGAGGCTTTGGTGGAAGGCATGCAGTTGTGTCATGCTAATAATGAATTGACTCAAGCCTCAAGGAGCAGACAATGGAAGTTATTCGTCTACATGAGGCCCTAACTAAAACACATTTCGACGCGGAGGCTACAACTGAGCGGGTGACTCAAGAGATGGCCCAACAACATCAAGAATTTTCCGACAAGGAGGCGGAGATGATCACGCAGCGTGATCGCTATTTGTTCAAGATGGTGACTGAAACCGCTTTCGGGGCATTGGATAAGTAAAAAGGATCCACCAAGCGCTATTCGACCTTTAGTTGTCATTTCTTGGGCACGTGGCGTAAAACTACCGGGGTTGTCGAGAAAGAGGAAATGAGCTTGGTATTTATAAAGAGGATGCCGACCTATCCCGATAGCGACCTAAGCATCTTTTGATGCCTATACTTCGGACGACGTCCTGCCATTGTTGGGGCACCGTGGTAGCTTTTCCAGCCCGACGCGGGTGACAGTAGAATTTTCATTGCCAGTTCCTCCAACTTTGATGACTGCTGGTTAGGAGGGGAGGGAGAGGAAGAAAGTGGGGAGTTCGTGACACGAGAAGATCGTATAAGGTATGATAGGGTCGAGAAGAGGCCGACTGCTTTGTAATTTAGATCATTATGTAAGATTTTATTTTATTTTAATGTTGGCGTGGTTTGTACGAGGTTTTTATGTACTCTTTTTTATGAGCATACGAGCTTGACTTATGTTCTTAGTGTGTTTTTTTATCCTTAAGAACTCGTACCGATTCCTGCAGTCATTTATTTTTTGTGATCTTGTGGTAAAGATGAAAAAAAGGGGGCGAAGCATAGTGTCTTGTTTTTTTATGTGTTTTTGGATTTCCCATAGTTATAGATGGACGAGATCAAAGATGGAGAGGTCATTCGAGGGTCGGTAAATCTTTTTTAAGGAGGGGTGAGCAACCTTGTTAGGGGACAAAATTTTGGTGGTTTGGATCACCTCTATAGTATGATTATTTTCTATCCTCTTTTCTTATTTAGGTGCAAGCCCAAAGTCGAGAGGCTCGTATGTTTCTTCTTGGGTGTTTGCGAGGAGCGTTACCCTTTCAAGGCCTTTAAGGTGGTCATGAGTCCCTATTAGAGACAGTTCTCGGGATTTATAGTGTCCCTTTGTTGTGCTATGGGCAATTTATATACCCTTTTTTTTACACGTGGTGTTTATTTTGGGTGTAAGGAGGTGTCCTCAAACCGTCTCCAGGGCTACGAGACCCCTTCGTTTTAGTGTCGTTCTTGGGGATCGCAGTTCCCCTCAAACTAGTTCCGGGACTAAGTGATCCTTTGGCATAAATGGGTTCTATGGGAGTCGCGAGTCTCCTATAAAGTCGGTTTTTTCGAGAGAAGATGACCCTCATAGCAGGCTATGATGTCTTAAGAAGGAAAAAGTATCCTTTAAAAGATGATATAAATATTGGGAGAGAGTTCTAACCTTTGCGAAGGAAGCATCCCCGAAGAGGAGATGATGTCGCTTACGCGGGTTTTGTCGGGCCTGTAAGGGTTTAGATTTTTATGCAGGTGCGCCGTCCCCCATAGCAAGGTCTTTCTTTTCGAGAACCAAAGCTTAGATACTCCTGTTGTAAAGCGTGGCTTTAACGGATTTGCCATGCTGGCGGTTCCACCTTCTAGTGTCCGATCCATTCAGATGCCATGTTTGCCAGATAAGAATGTCATAACTTCTGCCATTAAGGACATTTGTGACCTTTTGCGGCTGTTTGTTTGCCGATCCACGTTGGCTACCGTTACTACTCCACGATCTGCTCACGTTGGTTAGGTGATTGTGGTCGTCCATTCGAGGGGGTATTAGTAAAGAGGATTTCGCTGAGAGCAGGAACTCTCGGAGTTTCCTATAAATAGCCGTGTCACATGTTTCTTTTTGCTATCACCCTTTCTATTCTTAGCTATCCCGTTATTCTCAAACGCCATGTGCAAGGTTCTCGAGCTTTTTTTTAAGTCATCTTTTAACTCTTAGTCATCATAGATCATGTGAGTTCAGAAGTTTCAGATCCTTTAGGACGAACATATTTTCATGGTTAATGGACAAAGGTTGAAGCATAATTTTGCTACATACCAATAAGAGGACGTGTTGAACATCACCCTGGACTCCATTCACTAAACAAAAATAGGTGTCAAGCTGATGACATTAAAACAAGCGCTGAATTGGAGGCAACCCATTAAAGTTTTTCCTTTTACATATTTATTTTGCATCAGTTGATTTATCTAGTTCATGTTACCTATTATTGCAATCGTTAAGAATTATTACACCAAGGTGGACAAATGAAAAAAAAATAACGTCAGCAGAAATGAGACGCGCGATCTAGTTGCGCGATCTGGCGCGCGATGTGTCAAATCGCCAGCCCACTGAACATATAAATATGTGTGTTGTGTTGTCATTTTTGCCATTTTGCTCATTTTTCTGAATTACCACTTCACGTTTTTCCTCTAAATCCACATTTCAGGTATTTTGCACTTTTGCTTATCTCTTCTAAGTTGCTATATATAAATACAACTCTAAATATACTATCATAAATACATCAGAATGTTCAAATATTATGTGAATTTAATAGAAAATATTAAAGCACATAAAATATTTTTTAATTAATAATTTTATGTATCATGATATGAGAACGTATAACATTAGAAATATTGTCCAAGTTTTTTTTTATTTTTTTTAAATTTAGACAATAGTTCTAACTGTTGTGGAACCTAAATGTAGACTCGACCTCGACTAAAATTATTTTTGACTGTACTTTTTCTAATTTCATTTACCAGATATAAACGAGGTGTATTAGTGGCCAAATATGTTATTCCAAAACCTTAAATATTCTATTCTTATACTAAGTCGAAATATTTTGAAATAAATAATGAAAACATGAAAATTTCCTTTCTTTCGGTGGAAACCAACGAAGCCTCATTAATTTTGGTGGAAATACATCAACTTCGGAAATGAGCATAAATTTTGTTTCGGTCAGCATAAAATCCACAACGTTTTCGACGTTTTGGCCAATTCGGATTGAAACTTCAACCCATGCTAGTATGTATATCAAATTATTATAATACTATTTCTCATGCACGTTTCTCACGCACACCTTTAATGATTAATTACCGAAAGAATGACAACTCATGTCACATCTAGTAGTCACAATGCTAGCTACTTTCAGTAATATTAGTAACAACAGAAAATTTGTTCACATGGTATTCCTCGTGATGGCAGAGACGACATGAATAACATTTGGTTTGTGTTTATGTGTGAAAGTCCAAAAGTAGACTATTTATCACGACCCTTTTGGACTTTTATAATAAAGCACATGTGAAAGTCCAAAAGTAGACTATTTATCACGACCCTTTTGGAATTTTATAATAAAGCACATGTGAAAGTCCAAAAGTAGAACCTTGGATTCTTGGAAGGGATGAACAGAGTGAAAATTGAAGCACATATGTTGAAGTCCAAAGACCAAAATGTATATTTTGGTCTTATTTTGTTTAGGTTACAATAATACACCGAGAAATCGATACAGTGGGGCCTGACTTAACCAAAATAATGCTATCCTATTACAGTGAATGGATTAGCTTGGTCCGGAACACCTATTACACATAGAGAAATATAAGGTTACAGGAAATAATCCCTAAATGGCCAAGTTGAGGGAACAGTCGAACGTGAGAGATTTTGTATTATTTGATTGTTGACTTGTGAGCGTTAGGTTCTTATGATATCGGACTGAACTTGGGAACTTGCCAAGCTGCCTACGTATCCCATTAAGGGAATCAAGCCGAACGTAGTTCATTTGTCTATTTTGAGCTGCCTCTATTAGGTCGACCCCTTATAGGTCCGCTTGGTTCACTTGGTTCAGCATTGGAGCGACTGCACGGTTTCGATCATATCTCTTTGTAGGATGGTCGAAACCTCATTCCGCTTCTTGATTCAGAACCCTGACTCACGTGGCTTTCTGGGCATGTGCATCGAATAGGCTTGGTTCGATGCGTGCGCATCGAATTCGATCCCTCAATGTCGAATCGGGTGAATTCGATGCGCTGTGCGCGACTTCACGGTTTCGATCATATCTCCCTAACGAATGATCGAAACCTCATTCCGCTTCTTGATTCGGGACCCTGACTCACGTAGTTTTTTGGGCATATAAGGCATCGAATTGGGGCATCGAATTGGGGCATCGAATAGGGGCATCGAATAGGGGATCGAATTGGGGCGCATCGAATTGGGGCGCATCAAATTGGGACGCATCGAATTGGGACGCATCGAATTGACTTGGTTTGATGCGTGACCTCTCTCTTTCTCCCCCTCCTTTGTGAGGAGTGAGGGGGTATATATAGGCATGATTCAGGGGCTAAACGGTCATTATACACTGAACTGCCCAACTTTACTATTTTAGGCATAACTTTCTCTCTGGACCTCCGAATCGCATTCCGCTTGTTGCGTTGCGACCTAGACTTCCGTGGCTTTCCAATGACATATTACTCAATGTCTAGTTAGCTATAGAGATATAATGGTGACCGAAATACGGCTAAGGTAGCTTTACCTCTAAGCCTCCTCGACACACACCGGTCAATTTCGTGCCATCGTGACTTTTCTTTGTCGTGACACATTATACCATATCAATGTACAATCATCATACGGCGATGAGCGTGTTACCGGGGCTGAAACTATTAAATGAAGGATGCAAATTATAAGTATCCATGCACTAGATAGTGTATGGGTATCTTAATTAATTTTCTCTCGCACAAAATTATTATATATTAGTTTTCAAAAAATAGATTATGAGAATCATGGAATTCCATCAAATCCTAAAGATCATGGGAGTACTACTTGTGTTTATAATGTTTGTCTTAACACCAGCACTTTCCGCTGCACCAGTATCCCCAAATTTCCCGATAGCGAAGCCCAACTGCGTCCATCATTGTGGCAACATAAGCATCCCATATCCTTTCGGGACGACAGAGGATTGTTCCGCACCTGATTTCAATTTCTGGGTTACCTGCAACAAAAATTTCAGTCCCGCTAAACTATTCATGCTAAACACCTCAATTGAAATCACCAGCATATCACTTGATGGCCAACTCACAGTGATGCAACCCATAGCAAAAGATTGTTATGCTCGAAATGGCAGCCAAACGTTCAGTACGGAAACCCTTATAGACCTGCCCCCATTTTTTGAAGTCAACATCACTGCAAATAAATTCACAGTTGTGGGTTGTGACTCCTTTGGTTCCATGATAATACTGCGCGGAGGTGGGAGAACCGGAATGGAATGCGGTGCAACGTGTAATAGAAGAGATGAGTTGTCAGAAGGGTCTTGCGGAGGTACGGGTTGTTGCCAAATGGGTATACCTGCAGACGTTGAGAAAGTGAAGTTGGTCCCTACCAGCGATAAAAATCATAGTACTGTGTGGAACCTTAACAACTGCACCTACGCTTTTCTTGCGGAACAGACTGCTTTTAGTTTTTCTCCAGATAATCTGACCAATTTACAGAATGTTGAAGAGCTTCCTTTGGTGGTTGATTGGGCCATTTCGTACGGGACATGCGAGGAGGAGGGTCAAATGTTTTCACCGAATTCTGATTGTGCGAGCCTAAATTCGGAATGCTACAACCCCAACAATGGTGACGGGCATCGTTGTCGGTGTAAAAATGGTTATGAGGGTAACCCCTATCTCATTAATGGCTGCAAAGGTAACCAAAACATTTTCTTCAAATGCACGCAGGCATGCCTTAGACTTGACTAGAGCGATGGCACTATACTTAATTGAACTTATTTATCTCTAGTTCTTTGGTTTCTTTATTTAAAAAAAAAATGTAATTTTCTAAGTATTGTAACCAGATGTAGATGAATGTGAGATCAACCGGTGCACATACCGTTACCACTGTAATAACACTCAAGGGGGATTTAACTGTAGTTGCCCCGAAGGGTATAACGGCGATGGTAAAACAGACGGATCAGGTTGTATTCCTGGTGTACGTTGGATCATCAGGTGGCGGATCAAATATATTCAAAATAGTGGCAGGTTTGTAAAACTCTTCGTGCTATGTCCAGCGAAGTCATTGTTATGTTAGATATAAATGGATAGTACGTAGAAAAGGAATTTATTTTGTTATTAAAATTTTCCAATTTATATATTTTTTCAAAATAGTCTATATACAAACATAAAATATGTTGCCAAATAAAATGGACTTCTGATGATTAACTCGATTTAGCCTTATCGCATGTTTATTAGTTAATTGAACAGAACTGGTGGATAAAGAAGCTCATATGTTCTTTATTTTGCTTCTCAAAATATTGAAACAGGAGTTGGGGTAGGGATCATTGTTGTGTTGTTTGTTGCCTGCTGGCTATACGCGGTATTCAGGAGAAGAAAGTTGGCAAGAATCAAGCAAAAGTACTTTGTAAGGAACGGTGGTGTTCTATTACAAGAAAAACTCGCAAAAAGTGAAACATCACCGGTTAAAGTATCAATTTTTAGTTCAATCGATCTGCAAAAGGCAACCAATAACTTCCATAGTAGTATGATTATCGGTCAAGGAGGCTTTGGCACAGTATATAAAGGCTCGTTAATAGATAATAGACTAGTAGCTATCAAGAAATCAAAAGAAGTTGATCCAAACCAAAATGAGCAATTCATCAATGAGGTTATCATTCTTTCTCAAATTAACCATAGAAATGTGGTTAAGCTTCTAGGTTGTTGTTTAGAAATGCAAACCCCTCTTTTGGTGTACGAATTTATTAGCAATGGCACCCTTTTTTAACATATCCATAGTAAGCCAAAGATTACACAAAATTCTCTTAATTGGGACTTGCGTCTAAAGGTTGCTATAGAATCGGCTGGTGTGCTCTCATATCTACACTCTGCGGCTTCTGTTCCAATCATACACAGAGATGTCAAGTCGTCTAATATCTTGTTAGACGATACTTTTACGGCTAAAGTGTCGGATTTTGGAGCTTCGAGGTTGGTTCCTCTCGATCAAACTCGATTATCTACATTGGTTCAAGGAACATTTGGTTACATGGATCCTGAATATTTGCAAACTAACCAATTGACTGAGAAAATTGATGTTTATAGCTTTGGAGTAGTTCTAGTTGAGCTTCTAACTAGCAAGAGGGCATTAAGCTATGATAGGCCCAAGGAAGAGAGAAATCTATCAAACCTTTTTCTCTCTATGCTAAAGCAAGAACGCTTGTTTGATATTCTTGATGGCAATGTTGTGCGCCAAGGGAATAGGGAACAATTAATACAAGTTGCTGCGGTTGCAAAAGGGTGCTTAAATTTGAGAGGTGAAGATAGGCCTAGTATGAAAGAAGTGGCTATGGAACTTGAGGGGCTACGACTAGGTGGAAAACGCTCGTGGGCTCAAATTGAAGAGAATGCCGAAAAGATGGATTTCTTGCTTGGTGAGAGAATCAATAGAGTTGACTCATACGATGGTAATAGTATAACTCTTGAATTTGAGACTAGTCTTAGAAATTATATAATGTCACCAATTAACGATGGAAGATGGATATAGTACAATTTCATAGTTTCATTTGAGTGTATCGGTTGCGTTGTAATTTTAATTTGTAGCTATCATTGGTTTGTGAACCATCTTTTAGTGTCTGATCAACATTATGTTTTGGGATGATCCCTCTGTTGTGTTGTAGACATATACATTTTTGTTTTGGGATGAACTTTTAGATTTCATATATGCATATATTAAGTCATTTATTAAATTCTGTAGGGAGCAGATACGATACGACAGGTCAATTGAATTGATTAATTTTATCTTGGATGTACAAAGAAATGTGAAAAGTCTTACTAGCTTAAAATAAACATCTTTGGTTAATTTGTTATTGTAACGAACCGTTGCATATGTTCTCCAACAGTTAATGAATTCTTTTGTTATTGTTATGACTTCTTCCATCATAAAAATGTCTGTCCCTGCTCCACCAGCAAGTATGTCCTCTTTAATAATGAGTAACTAGTAAAAACTACCGTCGTATTTGTTAGTAGCATAGCACGGAAATGAACAGAATAATACAATGATTGACGAAATAAATAAAACACAAGTAAAGTAACCAAAACAGAAAATAGTTAACCTCAACCGGCAGTGAACCGAAAGGTGAAAAGAGGTCGAGGATCTCTCGGTTTCTTTAAAACAGATTCGTCCTTCTCTTCGTGCAGAGGACGTTGAACGACTGCTTCACAGGATACAACAATCTACGAGTAGAGTTGCTAGCACACGCAAAATTGGCCCGACGAACTCGAACAGTAACTTCGCTCACCACCACACAATGTAAAAAGAGTTTTTGGCTGCGCAACAGCCTTTTTCGTGTATGCAATGTATTTTTTCGATGATAAAAACTCTATGGGGAGCGACCTCTTTTATAAACTAGGCCGGGAGAAGGTTGGAAGACTTAGCCATCAAGAAACGAGTTAAGATAATTACGAATTTTGTAATTAAGATAATTACGAATCGTGTAATTATGATAAGTAAAGATCTCACAAAGATTTCGGATGAACGTAGACATGTTTTTTTCAGTTTCAACCGAATCATGAAATCTTTTTTCTCGTAAGGTAATTTTAATTACCAAAGTGATGCTACGAATTTTCTATATATAATATATAGTAGAAAATTACATATTTATGTTTACGAAAAACAAAAATATTAAATATTGATATGCAATATTTTTGACTTTAGTTAGTCAACGTTGAGCATCAATTTCTTATTCACCCACGTACCAAACTCGACCCAAAGTCGATTGTACAAACCGGTTCCTTGAACCCATTTTTTCCAACAATCCCCCACATGAATGAAATTGAATGATCATGCATACATCATGTGGTGGTAGAGTTCTACGGTCTATGCCTGCATAGGATAGGTAGAACACACCCTTGAACCTTCTCTTGTGAGAAATACTTTCTTTGCTAGTCGATAGTATGAACTTGATGTCTTTGAACTATCCGCCGTTAGTGCAAACTATCCATAAATCTCAACACATGTATATTCCTGTTACCATTGCGGTTCTCATGGTTTATGTCCATTTTGGCCCAGGACAAACGCCTCGTTCTGCAAGAGTTTTCTAGAAAATTAAGCCCTCACAATTTTCTTTAGAGGCAGCCCCTCCTCTCTCTCACATAGGTGATTTCTTATCTAAGAGTAACCCGTATTACTCCGCTCGAATTTTCGACACGTAAGAATCATTAAAAGCACAATGCTTAACCTTTTCCATTATAGGTATCACTGTTTCATCTAAAATGGACAAGGGTTGACCCCCACAGTGACCATGCAAGGTTCTTACAATATGTTGTCCCATTGAACTAAGATCTTGGGATCTCCAGTCAGCATAGTTGGGTTTTCCTTCATAAGAACCTTAATTTTCAATAGGCTTAAGTCCCATTCCTCTCGATGTCTTTCAACTTGATCTCTTTTTAACCCATTGGTTAGCGGATCAGCAATGTTATCTTTTGACTTCACGTAGAAAGGATAATAACCCCAGTTGAGATCAGTTGTTTAACGGTATTATGTCGTCGACGTATATGTCTAGACTTACCGTTGTACAAAATAATATGTGCTCTTTCAATCATAGATTGATTATCACAATATATGTATATTGTTGACACATGTTTGGACAACTCAAGAATATCTTTCAAGAAGTTACGGAGCCTTTCGGCTTCTTCACTGCATTTGTCTAATGCCACAACTCAGATTCCATCGTGAATCTAGTTATAACCGGTTTTCTTGAAGATTTCCATGACAAAGTTGCACCTCCTAAAGTGAATACACGTTCACTTGTTGCGTTGTAGTCTTGTATAATATATATCCAACTTGCTTTGGTAAAACCTTCAAGCAACATTTGGATCTCTCGTATAATGCAACCCACAGTCACGAGTATAACGTAAGTACCCAAGTACTTTCACAATTTTTTTACAATGCTCATGCCATGGAGTACTCGTGAGTCTACTTAACGTGCTAATTGGATAGGTAATGTATGGTCGTGTACAACTCATTAAGTACATCAGACTTCCTATCACTCTAGCATATTGATCACCACTTTCTCCCTTATTCTTAGATAAGTGTCGACTCGTATCAATTGGAGTTCTGGTGACAACATAGATACCCTTGCTGAAATTTTCAAGAATCTTGTCCACGTAGTGTGACTGAGTTAATATAAGACCATCTGGTGATCTTTTAATCTTAATTCTTAAGATTACATCAACTAGTCTCATGTCTTTCATATTGAATCTTGAATTCAACAAACATTTAATGGACTTCACCATTCAGTCGTTGCTTCCCACAATGAGTATGTCGTTAACATACTGACATAGAACCAAATATCCTTCTTCTGTAGTTTTGACGTAGACACATTTGTCGCACTCATTGATTCTGGGATCATTTGACATCATGACATTGTCAAATTTCTCGTGCCATTCTTTAAGTCTACAGGTCTTCACCAATTTATAGACTTTATTTTCTTTTCTAGGAGCTACATAACCCTCAGGTTATTCCATGTAGAGTTCTTAATCAAGATCTCCATTTAAGAAAACAGTCTTTACATCCATTTGATGTACTTACAGATTTTGGAGAGTGCAAATCGCCAAAATCATTCTTATTGAATTTATTCTCGTCACATGAGAATAAGCATTAAAGTAATAATGGATTTCTTGTTACTTGTATCCTTCGATCACAAGTCTAGCCTTATACTTTTCATTGTTCCATCTATTTTGATTTTTCGTTTGAAAATCCACTTAGAACTCAATGGTTTACATCCCGAAGGAAGGTCAACCAATTCTCAAGTGTGACCGTGTCAAATCAATCTCATTTTTTATGGCTTCTTTTCATAAATGATCTTTAATATAGCTTATAACTTCTAATACATTTGAGGCTCGACCTCTATCATGTAAGTTAAAAAATAAATTTTATGTTCTTACCCTTATGCCTCGTCTTTGCTTTTCATGGACCTCACCAGTTTATTCAATTTCTTCTTGATCTTGACTATTGTCAATATCTTTGAAGACTCGTTTCGAAGAACTTTGTTCAACCGCATTGGATTTACAAGAATGATCGTGTTCAAAGAAGAACGCATTTCTTGATTCCATTATAGTGATTTTATGAATCTTAGGATTTTTAGATTCACGCACAAGAAAACCGATAACCAATGTTATTGTATGCATCACTATGAAAATATAATCCAATGTTTTGTATCTATTACCATTTTCTTTGGCACAGATGATGCCAACTTAGCATGACACACCCCCACATTTCAGAGTATTTATAAGAAATTTGTACCTTTCTATAACTCATAGAGAGTGTTTTAATTTTTTGGGTATCTTATTTAAAAGATAGTAAGCCGACAAAATAGCTTCACCCCATTGTCTTGCAATAATACATAATTTATTGCATCAATGTCATTCTCTCTAAAAGTAGGAGAATCTCATTTCAAAAATCTCGTAAGATTCAAACATGGTGAGATAAGAGCATTATTTGCTACACGTTTTTCAAAAATCACGCCACTGCAATTCTTTGTTTTTCACTATAGTTCATGAGAACCATAGATCCTACTACACTAACAGGATCAATCAAACCCGTCTTGCTCAAAGGCTAGGTTTTCTCAAGATTGAACCAATGTCTATGTTGTCGACGTTTGATGCATCGACGAATTGGTATCAGTAATAACTATATCCATAATTTTTTTCGATATCTCTAAACGTATCAAATATTTATCCCATCTCTCTCGAGATTTGTTCTTTCACATAAGAACGTCTCACAATGAATAAGATAAATACACTTATTTAGTTATATTACTTATAAGTAAACAATTACCTCAATGACACATCACCTCGAAGCGTATATCATGTCTTCTCATTTATGACCAACCATTGCTCGATCATCAAAAGAACATGGTTATCCATCATAAGCTTAAACCAAAAAAATCTCACGAAGAGAAAAGCGTTAGTAATATTATCTTCAATATTACAAAATAAAAGATCTATGGTATTAAGCAAGTTATCAAATTGAGCTATATGAAATGATGTTCCGAATCACAATATGATTACATATAAATTCATGGATCACGTTCAACAAGCTTCTTCGAATATTCTGTGTTCAGACACGGGAATAACTTGCAATTTGCTTCCCAAATACAATAAATTCGAACTGTGCAGAGGCCAAGTATTACTCGTTCTAGCCACAACAAATAAAGTAATATATGTTTAAAGTAATTAATCACATAATTACCGTGTTCCACTGTGGAGAGGTCAAAGAAACATATATACAATATTATATGTTTTAAATGTCGACGGTAAGCACGGCCATTAATTAATCACAATATCTCAAGTTTGATTCATCGTCAGCACTATAGATGTATCGTGACATGCATTTATGAACAAACTTTGCATATAATCAATCTTTTAAAATGTACCAAATCGAACATATATTAAGCATGATACCTATATATATAATATAATATATAGGGATAAAAACATCAAGCCCCAACCTATAGCCTCTTTTGCGCGATGTCCCCTGAATTAATTTTATAAACGCTTTGGTCTTTGAACTATAGGGTGTCTGTTCGATTTGCCCCACCTGTACATTTTCGGCCATTTTTGGTCATTTTTGGCAGGAATATTCTCCTCTACCCGATTCATATGTGTTATACTAGATGTATAATAGTAGTTGGTGAAAAAAAAGAGACAAAAAAACACCTCCAAGTGAGGAATATTCCGGCCACAAAAAGACCGGGAAGGCACCACAGGATTTGCCCATTTCTGGCCATTTTTTGTAGGAATATTCCTCTCTACCCGACTCATATGTGTTGTACTAGATGTATAATGGTAGTTGGTGACAAAAAAAGGCCAAAAAAACATCTCGAAGGGAGGAATATTCCGGCCACAAAAGACCGAAAATGCACAACTGGGACAAATCGAACAGACAACCTATAGTTTAAGGACCAAAGCGCTTATAATGCAAAAGATGCTATAGGTTGGGGGGCTTGATGTTTTTATCCCTAATATATATCACTACAAGAGAAACGGCCACTTCCGACGGTACAAAACCCGTCGGAAAAGGCCTATTTCCCGTCGAAAATGGTCTTTTTCGACGGTTTAGTCCGTCGAAAATGGTCGACGGTAAAGCTTCCGTAGGAAAAGCTTTTTCCGACGGCACAGTACCGTCGGAAAAGCTGTCGGACATTTCCGACGACACGATGCCGTCGGAAAAGACCTCTTTTCCGACGGCACTATGTCGTCGGAAATGTCCTCTTTTCCGACGGCATCGTGCCGTCAGAAATAGACATTTCCGACGGCATAGTACTGTCGGAAAAGACTATTTCCGACGGCACGATGCCGTCGAAAATACTCTTTTCCGACGGTACTATGCCATCGGAAAAGCATTTTTAAAACCGTCGGAAAAATTATTTTAATTAAAAAAATCATTTTTTGTACCGTATTTTTTAAACAAATACGTATTATTTCATACGTATTTTTATAAAAATACATATTAAATTTAAGAATACGTATTTAATAATTTTAAAAAATATTATTTAAATATCATTTCCGATGGCATAGTACCGTTGAAAATAATATTTAAATATTATTAAAATATCATTTCCGACGGCATAGTACCGTCGGAAATAATATTTAAATATTATTAAAAATTATTTTCGACGGCTCATTGCCGTCGGAAATAATAATCATAAATATTAAAAATAAAATTACGGAAAAAACAATTTTTTGTAATTTATCATCTCAAATTTTGTCCGAATTTTCGGAAAAGGCTATAATTAAAACATATATATATATATATATATATATAAACATTAATAATATATATAAATTATAAAAAATGAATTATTTGGTACGAAAAGCATAAAT
Source organism: Linaria vulgaris (assembly GCA_948329865.1). Taxonomy (NCBI): domain Eukaryota; kingdom Viridiplantae; phylum Streptophyta; class Magnoliopsida; order Lamiales; family Plantaginaceae; genus Linaria; species Linaria vulgaris. Next base: position 2,253,413 of record OX415249.1, on the reverse strand, counting down.
ATAAACTAATTTGTAATATATATATAGATTAATAAAAATAGTTTATTATGAAAGTATTAAGAATAATATATGATATGTGTAAGAAAACAAAATATATATAAAGAAAATATAAGTAAGAAAAATAATTGAAGAAAGAATTGAGAGAAGAAATGTAGTTAGGGAGATATAATTTAAGTGTTTGTGTATGAATGAATGAATTTTAGGTGTAAAATTTGGGGGTATTTATAGATTTTGGAGGGGGAATGGTGCCATGTCAGCGATCCGCGTCAAAAAATTTCCGGATACGCTCATTTCCGACGGCACCATGCCCTCGGAAAAGGTCTTTTCTGACGGCATGGTGCCGTCGGAAAAGGGTATTTTCCGAGGCTTTTTGCCTATAAATATAGTCCGAGAGAGGTTTATAAATTCAAATCACAATCTTCTCCTTTCAAAAATTAAGGTTCGTATTCGCATTTTATTATGATTTTACGTATTATTATTATACATGTACGCTATATATATGTTAATATAATTAACTTAAGTTATTTTTGTTTGCAAATTGAAGAATAGCAACGAGGCAGGTGTTAGAGATTCTTTCCAGCGTTGTGTCCGACGGATTAATTATTTTCTACAAGAGGTACATACGCGCTTTTAATTATATATATACTTACAATCTCTTTTAATTGTAGACTCGAAGTGTAATTTTGTCGTATTAATAACGGTAAAAACTATTAATTTTATAGATAATAATGTATTCAAATAAAGATAGAAATTGGATGTACGATCGTTTGGCCGAGAAGGGTCGAGTGAAAGAAAGATTTGTCGAAGGTGTATTCAATTTTTTTGCAGTTTGCGTTATCTCAAGAACGTTATCTAGACGATAGTCGAAATCTAAAATGTCCTTGTAGAAAATGCACCAATAGAAAATATTTGAAAGCTAACGAAGTAGCTGCTCACCTGCATCGCTGGGGTTTTGTAGAGGGGTATCGTGTATGGGTGTTTCACGGGGAAAATTACAACGAGTATAATAGCCTCCTAGGTGCGTCGTTAAGTCACACAGTTAGAAATGATCCGATAGCTGTTCAACACGACAATTCTTTTGGAGCTTTATTAGATGATACTTTCCGAGGCCAATTTCAAAATGTCGAGTGCGACGAGGAGCCTAACGCCGATGCAAAGCAATTTTTGGAATTGGTGAAATGGTCTGAGATTAAGTTGAGCGGCCCGAAAAACATGTCTGTTTTGGAGTGGGTGTCTGAGTTTTTTACTACCAAGCTAGAGTATAACTCTAGCAGAGCTGAGTGTGCAAAGTTTTACAAATTATCACGCGAGTGTTTGGGGCCAGAAGATAGTCATTGTTTGCTCGCAAATCTGAATGCTGCCGAGTAGTTAATGAAGGGTTTGGGGTTAGGATACGAAACAATCGATGTTTGTGATAACAATTGTTTCTTGTTCTACGGGAAATTTGCATCTGCCGATTACAGAGTGTGTCCTGAATGTGGGGAAAATAGGTATGAAACCGTAGGAAGAAAAAAGCATGTGGCAAAGAAAAAATTATGGTACTTCCCGTTGGCCCCACGACTTAAATGACTGTTCATGAGTCCAACAACTGCTGAGCACATGTCGTGGCACTTAAAGTGTAGGTCTTCAAACGATGTTATGATTCACCCGACATCAGGGGAAGCGTGGAAACATTTCGACAGGACACACCCTGAATTCGCTGCCGAGCCACTAAACGTTCGTCTAGATCTTTGCACAGACGGTTTCACTCCGTTTGGAAACTTCGGATCCCAATACTCATGTTGGCCCGTGTTCGTGACTCCTTATAACCTTCCTCCAGATCTTTGCATAAGAGAGGAGTTTATTTTCTTGAGCTTGATCATATCGGGTCCGCGAAGCCCAGGACAAATCATTAACGTTATGCTTCGCCCCCTTATCGACGAGTTGAAGGGGTTGTGGCATGATGGTGTTCGTGCTTACGATAGATTCAGGAGTCAGAATTTCCAGTTAAGGGCTGCATTAATGTGGACTATTAGTGATTTTCCAGCGTACGGGATGTTGTCACAATGGAGCACACATGGGAAGTTATCGTGCCCCTATTGCATGGAGAACACAAAGTCGTTCCCGTTACCTTACGGTGGGAAACCTACTTGGTGGGGTTGTCATCGTTATTTCTTGCCAAATGACCATGAATTTCGCCATGACGGCTCGATGTTCAATGGAAACACAGAATACGATGGCCCTCCACAACGGAGGACCGGTGCTCAAATGGCAGCAATTGTTGAACAACTGCCACCAAGGTCTACGAATGCAGACTCACCAAAAATAGTTGGATATGGGGAAGAGCACAATTGGTCGTACAAGAGCATCTTTTGGGAATTACCCTATTGGAGTACAAACCTGATCCGTCACAATCTGGACGTGATGCACTGCGAGAAGAATTTCTTCGACAACATCAAGAACACATTGATGGACGACCCGTGTAAGACAAAAGACAACGTAAAAGCTAGGAGAGATTTAGCGGAGTTGACAACTAGGGAAGAGCTTTTTGTCCACGATCGAGATGATGGTAGAACCGTCAAGCCAAAGGCCAAGTATTGTCTTGATAGGCCTCAGAAGAAACTAGTGTGTCAGTGGTTGGTTGGTTTGCGATTTCCAGATGGATATGCTTCAAATATTAAACGTTGTGTGCAACGACAACAGTTGAGGTTGATTGGAATGAAGAGTCACGATTGTCACGTATTTATGCAAAGGTTAATACCTATTGCATTTCGTGATTTGCTGCCTGATCCGATATGGGGGGCCCTAGTAGAGATTAGTATCTTTTTCCGAGCATTGTGCGCCACAGAGATTAAAGCCTCGGACATGGCAAAATTGGAGGAATCTATTGTGGTAACAATTTGCAAATTAGAGATGATATTTCCCCCCGGCTTTTTTGATTCTATGGAACACTTGGCGATACATCTTCCCTACGAAGCCAAAGTTGGTGGACCAGTTCAATATCGTTGGATGTACCCATTTGAAAGGTAAGCCGTTTTGTATTTCCAACATTATTTGTCATGTATTTATCCGATACTATTATTGAATTACTGGTTTGTTAATAGGCGAATGCTTGGGTTGAAGAAATCTGTGTTGAACAAAGCTCGCGTTGAAGGATGCATTGCAAATTCTTATATATTCTCCGAGACCACCCAGTTGTGTTCGCGCTATTTCGAAAAAGGTGTTGAAACGAGATACAACAGGCTCAGTCGAAATGAGGCTGAATTATGTGGTGATTTTACAGGGCAGCTTTCTATTTTCCATCGAAAAGGGAAATGTCTAAAACCAGATAAAAAAGAATGGCGTCTTACTTCCGAGGAGCTGAGGCTAATTGAGCTTTACACGATGATGAACTGTCCAGAAGTCGACAGTTGGTTCACGTATGTATATAACAATTAATATTTTTACATCTCTCTTTTTGAATCTATTTAATACGTTGATGAGATTTACGTTTCACCTATTTGATAGGTTGTTTGAGAACTTATTTTGTGGCGGTCTTACTCAACAACAAATTCAAAGAAAGCGGCTAGCTGAGTTCGTGCCATGGTTTAAAGAAAATGTTTGCTCTGGAAAGTACGATGTAGATCAACGTTTGTACGCCCTCGCCTTAGGGGCAAACACACTAATAAAAGGGTACGCAGGTTACAAAGTGAATGGTTTTAGATTTCAAACAGAAGTGTTCAATGAGGGCAAACAAACAAATTGTAGTGGGGTTTATGTCAAGGGCAGCGGTGATGGGGTCGAGGGCACAAATTTTTACGGGACGTTAAATGACATCATTGAGTTTTTCTGGTGCGGCGGACATGATAGGGTACAATCAATTGTATTTTTCAGATGTGTGTGGTACGATATCACCCGTCGTGGTACGGCAATACACCCGGTGTACGGAATGGTTGATATCAATCCTACGTGTGCTCTCACTACCAATGAACCATTCATATTTGCAAATTAGGCTCTCCAAGTGTACTACACTCCATATCCAGCACAACATGTGGCGCGGAGGAGAGGATGGTGGGCAGTTTGCCCTATTCGTGTAAGGAACATAATCGATATGTCGCCAATGCAAGAGGAAGAAGAAGCCGCAGAACTCTTTCAAGATGATGAGTCGCCTGGACTAAACTTGTGTGCAGATTTGAACGACTTTAGCATTGAAGGACAATTGGCAGATGACGTGTACGAGGTGGTTGAAGATGACTATTCGGACCATGACGAGGACGATAACACTTGATACCAATGTACTCGAGTTCAATAATGTATTTGTTACCACTTTGTAATCGTTTCTTCAAATATTCAGTATGTAAGCCAAGTAGTATGTAATTCGCATCAAATACGGTAGCAAAAAAATGATTTTTAATATCGAATTACAAAACATTACTTCAAACCCATAAACTGATTACACACAATATAACTGGTAATTAAAACATACAACACTTAAAATGGTAAGTGAAACGTACAAACTCACACTAACACAAATAACATAAAACATACAACACTTAAAATGGTAACTGAAACATACAAACTCACACTAACACACATAACATCTTCATTCCTGAGTGGCGGGGCCTTTACCTCTGTTACCCCTTGGCCGATATTGTTGATTTTTGTTATGGAGATTCAACCAATCATTATTACTCAAAAAGTCGACCTCCCCGATAGGCAAACTTGATAGGTCGGCTATCGTTTCCTCGTTCTGAGTAACATGGGTGGATACATTATCCTGTCGTGTACTACTTGGCAGATGACATGTACAATCCACACTAACGCTATGGCGCCAACGATCCCCACTAACACTATGGCGCCGACGATCCCCACTAACACTATGGCGCTGATTATTCCCACCAAAGTCAGACCGCATCAAAAGATCCAAGTCCTGGTCAAAATTAAGGTCGTTGTTTTGGCCATGCGTACTTGGATGACTCGTCTGACCGATTAGCACTTGCCACGACGTGTTTGTTCCATGAAACTCTTGGTCCCAATACTGATAGTTTTGACCAGGTTGTGTCTGGTTATGTTGCCAATAATCGTTCGGTTGACTTTGCGCTCCATGAAACTGATTTGGAGGAAAGTTGCTTGAATTGTAGTTGTTGGTGTTGAATCTATGTGGGTTGTTCCATTGATAACGATCCCTCTCTTCTCGGTCGCGAGCTCGCTCCCGCTCTCTCTCCTCTCGCTCAGGAGCTCGCTCCTTCCTCCACTCCTCCCGGTCCCTCGCCACTTGGCCCTCCACATCAATAATCTTTTGCTCCAAGCCCGCAACGGTTTGTTGCAACTCAACAGTAGCATCCTTGACTACTTTACGTGTTCTTACCACCTCAGCACGGTTAAGATTTTTACCCTGCGACTTACCATAATCAGCGAGGGTATTGCACCTATCTTTGCCTTTGAACCTCCCATGTGTGCCATTATGATCTGCAATGGCCGCGATATTTACGTCAAACTGAAGCGGCCATTTGGCTTTGTCTGGACCAAAACTATCCTCGAGCGCTTCATAATAATTTTCCTACAATGTTCAAAGTAAATAAATGAAAAAGGTATATACGCAAAACAATCATATACGTGCTTAATTAAGATAACTTACAAAATACTCTTCTGCTTGTGGGGGGTCCCAATAGAGTATTCTTCCAATTGGATCCGTTACTAAGTGGTCGTGCATGTATTGCTCGTCGAAGCGTATCACATCATTCGTGCCATACTATAACAACATTTTTTTTAAACAATATTAATGTTAAAGAGTAATACAAATATCACAAAATGTATTCTGCAAACAAGGAAATCCTAACATATCGTACCGTTACGGAGCTCCTCTCTTGTGTACTCACAGATCCACCGTGGTACGTACCTAAGGATCCCTTTCCATCAACACTCTTTGTCTTATTGGCCAGTCAATTCTCCGTTGCTTTTTCTGCAAGTTCAATCATCCTTTCATTCTCCCAATGATTACAGTATGTCGATTCAAAGCCGATTGGTAGCCAAGTCTTTTGGTACCATTGGGGGTCTTTAGCTCGCTTCCTGTAGAGCTTTTTGCACTCGTATATGGCATCCCTCCATTTTACTTGTGCCACCTTATGGAATGCCGTTCTAATGTTATCCGTTTCTTGTAGATCCCATTTGTATATAGCCTTCAAAATATGATAACATATAAGTAGAATGCAAAAATTATAATGGACATAAATAATGAAAAATGTGTTAAAATAAGTTAAAAGAAGATACCCTAAACCAGTTTATGAATTTTTCTTTTTGTGCATCGGATAACTGAGAGTAATGTATCGCCGGTTCGGTCACTATGCTTGTTATCGTAACTTGAATTGATCGCTTAACTGTGTCGATAGTATCTTCACATAAATTTTTGTCAAATTGAAAATGCTCGTTCACCCCAATTTTGAGCCTCGCTTCGTCTGAGTTTGTAGTACCTCGACCCTTCGCCTGTCCCCTAGGCATCCTATTGGTATTATTAGAAGCAGATTCAGAAGCAACAGATGCTGGCGAGGGTTGTCGTCCCGACGAAGTTCCTTCGTTGTTGGCTTGTGGAAGTTCGTCCATCATGCCATGCGGAACAACTAAACGTGGCGGAGTAATTCCAAGCGGAAACAATGGATCGGGGTCGTCCCTCAGTCGGGGAGCAGCAGCTCTATGGCTCCGAGTGGTGGGGTGTTGTGGTTGTTCACGAGCAGGACTAGAGGCCTGAGTTGTAGTTGGGCGCTGTTGGGTAGCAACCGGAGTATGCTGAATTTGTGGCGGAGGTTCCTCGAATTGTTGGGTAACTTCGTCGGGACAAATTGTTTCAGCATCGCTACCACGCCGCGATTTAAACTTACTCGAAAGTTTATCGAAGAGGGATCTCGATAAATTTGTATGGGAAATATATAATTTCTGTTTCCCTTTTCCTTTATTAATATTTTTTTTTCGATTATCGACCATTTATAAAATGACAATTTTTCAAAAAAAAAAATATATTGGAAGAAAGTAGGATTCAAATATTTAGAATGAAGAGTGATTGGTGTGATGAATAAAAAACTTGGAGGGGGGCGGGGGGTATTTATAGATTTTTTTTTGTTAATTTTTTTTAATTAAATTAAATCCACGACCATTTCTGTCGGCACTAGGCCGACGGAAAAAGGACCGGCCGACGTCTTTTCTATGAGGGAATAATCTTGACCGTTATTATTTCCGACCGAAATTCAGTCGGGAATAAAAATAACCGTTGTTATTCCCGACCGCACTCCGGTCGGGAATATTAGGGTTTAGGGTTTAGGGCTTAGGGTTTAGGGGTATTGGCGACCGATTTTCGGTAGGGAATAATATTCATATTCTTAATTTCACAATTTCGCTCTCAATTTTAGATAAATCGTTCATTTAATGATCAAGTAAATCAATATTAGTTATATATTACTAAAAATCTAAAAAAATTTAAATTTAATTGCACGTTGATGAATCGTTTGAAGCGTCGATTCATATTGTCACTTATAAATAGATTAGTATATGTAGTTGCTAATAATGTAACTACTTACGATTATGTTAAACATATGTTAATATATATATATATATATATATATATATATATATATATCACAATTAGCCTCTCTATACTAACGTTCGTAACAAATGTTAATCGCCAATTGTGAACTCCTCTATACTACGTATGATTATTATATGTAAAACTCTAAAATAACTTAACTTATACTCTATACTAATTTAATAATTAAAAGTACATTAAACTAACTAACTAACTAATAGTGCAATTCATGAGTTTAATGAGATTCTATAGGTATACTTAACAAACACATCAAGATTTTTCAAAAGATCGAAAAAAGGTAAAATTGTCTATTTTCCTGACCGATCTGCGGTAGGGAACAATATTCAATCCCATTCCCGATCGATTTTCGGTCGGCATTGACCTTTATTGCCGACCGCAAATCGATCCAGAATAAAATTTAAACTTATTCCCGACCGCATGTCGGTCGGGAATAATATTCAACGTTATTTCCGACCGAAAATCGGTCGGGAATAATGTTTAAAATTTTCCCGACCGCAGTGCGGTCGGCATTTCCTGCGTTTCTGGGCAGCATAGTATTGCCGACCGAATTTCGATTGGCAAGTTTTTAAAATTTGGCTGTTTTTTGAAATTTTTGAAAAAATTCAACATTCCCGACCGAAAATCGGTCGGGAATAATCGAAAAAGTTGGCGGGACTTGGTGGAAAGTTCAAATTTGACAAAAATTCAATTTTTTTTAACTTTTTCTATAAATACACTTCATTATTCTCCTCATTTTTTCCTCTCCACACACTTTTTTCATCTCCAAAAACTTTTTCAAATACTTTTTTCATATTCAAACACTTTTTCAAACCCTTTTTTTCTTTCAATTTCAAAATTAAAAATTTTCACTTTTTATTCAATTTTCAATAATAAAAAACTTATTTTTTTTTTGTGTTTTAGACTGAGCAATGAATCAAAAATTTAATTGCTCATCTAAAACACAAAAAAACTAAATAATGTTTTTAAAATATTGCAAAATAGAAAAAAAAATATTCCGGTAATTATTACCGGAATATTATTTTTTTTGTTCTGATGATTTTTATTCCCGACCGAAAATCGGTCGGGAATAATATGAATATTATCCCCAACCGATGCGCGGTCAGGAAATGCATGAATTTTATTCCCGATCGATATTCAGTCGGGAATAATATGAATATTAATCCCGACCAATATTCGGTCGGGAAAAGTCCCGACCGGTCGACGGTCGATATTACTCGTAAATAGGCTCGACCGGATTTCGGTCGGGAATACGAAAAAGTATTATCGACCGATTTTCGGTCGGGAAATAAATTGAGAATAAAACGACCGGAAATCGGTCGGGATTTTTGAAAATGTTTACCCAACCGATTTTCGGTCGGGATATGTTTTTCCGACCGTTTAGCGGTCGGAATTTTTCCCGACCGATGTTTGGTCGGAGTTGGCGGTCGGAAAATTCCCGACCGCATTTTGGTCGGGAAAGGCGGTCGGGAAAAGCCCTTGCAAACCGAATGGCGGTCGGGAAACTTTTCCCGACCAAAGTAACGCCGACCGGGTCTTCCCGACCGAATAGCGTTCGGGAAAGGGTTATTCCCGACCGAATAGCGGTCGGGAAAGGGTTATTCCCGACCGGCTTTGCGGTCGGGAATAACCCGATTTTTTTGTAGTGCTTATTAGCTATCTTTTGATGTAATTTATTTCAAATTTCGTCCATAATTTTGCTTCGTAATTTTCTAAAGTTTAATATATATATTTTTTAATTATTTCAATTGTGTTTGTGATTATGCTTGTTTATTATAGTTTTTATATGTTTTAAATGTATGATTATTGTTGTTTAATGTTGATTTTTAGAAAAGATTGAACTTTAGGGTGAGTTTGCATTTTAAGAAGTTTGGGGATGAAAAGTGTAGTTTGAAAGAAAAAAGTATTCAATTGTTAAGTTTTAATCTTTTGTGGTGTTGACATACAATTTATTGAGACTTTGTTGTTAGAATTAGATAATTATAAATTTTGGGCTATTATGGTAAATATTTAGTGATTTAAGAAAACTATAATGTAGAAATTGTATGATTAATTGATTTTGAATAATTTGTTACTCTATGGAGTATGGGGGACTTGTATTTACTATTTAGTGGAGCAAATCCTATTATCTAGAATCCCGCCGAAAAACACGGAGGACGGTACTATTGACTTTGGTTCATCATGTTAATAATAGCCCCACTTCAGAAAACAAAAATGAAAAACATTTTAAGGAATGAAATAAGAACGTACGTGCGTGTTGACTTTGAATTTTAGGTCTTCTGTCTCATAAAGTTATAAAGATATACAACAACTATAAGCTATTCTATAATTAATTATTTTTGAATAATTTGTTACTCTATGGGGGACTTGTATTTACTATTTAGTGGAGCACATCCTATTATCTAAGAATCCCACCGAAAAAACACGGTGGACGGTACTATTGACTTTGGTTCATCATGTTAATAATAGCCCCACTGCATTTTATTTTCAAGAATGTTTTAAGAACGCGCGTATTGACTTTGAGTTTGAGGTCTTCTGTCTTATAAAGTTATAAAGATACAGAAAAGGAAAAAAAAAAAAAAACGAAGTCAAAGACAAGAAGAAGAAGACGACGATACGAGCACTCGGACTCTTCCCAAATTAAGCAGGAGAAAAGAGAACACAACATGATATTCTTTTAAGTTTTTTGTTACAATTCAAGAATAAAGCTATTGACTGTCGCGTGAAATATTTGTTAGATGAAGCTTTGTTATAAGGTTGAATAACACAACAACAAAGTAACAAATTTATAATTAATGTCAATCATATTAAGTGAAGTATGTTATACATGCTAAGCAAGAACCACACGTGCGAGTGAACACGTGATTTTTTTTAGTTTTTTTCAATTCATTTTAGATTCATTAGAACTAGGCTTTCCAGCTTTCATGATCTCCATTCATATTTTCTCTGATTGTCCTCGTCTTCTATTTGTTATAAGTACTACTGTTGTAATGTAAATGTGAATTCTTATCATTTCCTTTTTTGTTTCAACTCATTACTCTGATTTCTGATTTTATAATCTCTGCTGCCTGCAAAGTAGGTTCGTTTTCCTCTTTGATATTTTATTGGAGAGTAGGTAAATTGCGTTGCAGCGTATGCAAAGCACTGATATAATCATATAACATCACCATTATTATAATATCCATGTACAAATTGATTAACTACGGGACCGGATACCGAACAAGAATCATGATGAGACTTTCGCATTTAAAAAGAAAAAAGCGAAGCGCATTTTACACACGTTGTATAGAATATATATTCCTCATAGAAATAAATAAGCAAATTATTCTATGCATTATATCAAATAGTACTTATTAGACAAGCTAAGAGTCATAGTCTTTGTATTTTAGGAATATATTGTTTGTATTTATTTCCTTGTCATATTTATTTCTTTCCTTATCTCATTGTAAGTTGTAAATATATATATATCACCATTGAGTGAAGAATAAAATCATCACTTCATAAATTTTATATGGTATTAGCAGGAAAATATCTCTAACGAGAAAATAAGATCCTCATGTCTTCCTCTGCAAACCTAACGACTCAGCCTCTTCCGCCGCCCTCTCCTCGCTGTCCGCCTCCGCGTCGGCTCCGATCATGCAGTCGGCCTCCGCCACTGCTTCGCAGTCCCCTCCTTCGGGTTTTGGACTGTCGCTACAATCACCGTTAGGTCCCGGTGGTCCCCCTCTTGTGCCTATCAATGCACATACTCATCTGCCTTTACAATTGAACTCAGGCAACTACACATCCTGGAATGCTCAGGTTTGCCATCTGTTTTATGGCTATGGCCTTCTTGGCTATTTGGACGGCACAACACTCTGCCCTCCTTGCGGTGAGACCCCAGAGTCCATCGCTGCATTCGTTCACTGGACGCGTCAGGATGCTCTTCTTGTATCCGCTCTTTTTGGTTCTCTTTCACACGACGTCATGCACCTCGTCTCTAGTGAGAAAACTTCGGCCGCCATGCGGAAAACCTTGCAAGATCACTTTGCTAACAAGTCTCATTCGCGTGTCATGCAGTTGAAGGAGTCTCTTTCACAGATGACTATTGGCTCCAAATCTATGGCGGAGTTCCTTCAACACGTCAAGATGAAAATTGACGAACTTGCCATGATTGATCATCGTTCTCCGACGATGATGTTACTCTCTTTGTCTTGAATGGTTTAGGGGCGCCCTATCGTGACATTGTAGCACAGATTCATGCTCGGGATCACGCCCTTTCGTTCTCCGCGCTCTACGACAAATTGATTGCTCATGAAATCTATGTCAAGCGCGTTGAGGCTCAATTCGCCTCTCTCGTTGCCTCGGCCAATGCAGTGTCCTACTACAATAATTATGGACAACGTGGCAACACCAACACCAACCGGAACAATGGTTGCGGTACCTTGCACCGCAACACCTCCCGCAACAACAATTCAAACCGTGGTGGTGGTTCCAATCACCCAAATTACCGCAACAACAACAATCGCTCGGGTCCTAATTCTCGCCCCGACATCACGTGTCAGTTTTGCGGTACTTATGGTCATGGGGCTCGTACTTGCCGTCGCATTCAACAGCCTATTGCCAATATGGCGTCTTCCCCGTCTCCATCCCCGACGGATAACACCAACTGGTGCCTCTCATCACCTAACCTCTGATGTTCAAAATCTCTCGGTCCACTCCGAATATGATGGCACAGATGAGGTGACCATTGCTAATGGTTCAGGTTTGCCCATCACCCACGTTGGTTCTACTTCGATTCATACGCCTCGTCGTAGCTTTATTGTTTCCCCCGTCTTATGTGTTCCCTCGTCTCAACGAAACTTATTATCGGTGCATCAATTTTGTCTTACTAATGATCTCATTCTTGAATTTCATCCTTGGTGTTTCTTTGTTAAGGATCGAACAACGGGGGCGAACCTCATGCGAGGGGGATGCACTAACAGGGTTTATCACTTGGACATGAAGTCACGACATCCTTCAAGTCCAATGGCGTTCATTGGTGTTCGCACTAGTCGGGAGAATTGGCATAGTCGTTTAGGTCATCCGTATTCGGATATTAGTTCCTTTTTACTTAACAAGTTTAATTTACCTTGTAATTCGCATTGCTCAAAAGATTCTACGTATTGTTCCTTTTGTTTATCTAATAAGAGTACTCAGTTGTCGTTTACCACTACATCTCTTTTTTCTACTGCACCTTTGGAATACATTTATGGTGATGTTTGGGGTCCTTTGCCCGTTGCCTCCGTGGATGATCATCGTTATTATTTGCTATTGGTGGATCACTTTACTAAGTATAATTGGTTCTTTCCCTTGACTCACAAGTCACAGGTTTCTATAGTGTTTCGCCAATTTCACAAGTTGGTTGAGAAAAAGTTTGGCCTATTTGTTAAAAACTTTTACTCGGATAATGGGGGCGAGTTCATTTCTTTACGATCATACTTATCCGATTGCGGTATTGGTTGGCTCACTACTGCTCCTCATACTCCACAACAAAATGGCACTGTCGAACGACGTCATCGCCACATTGTTACCCTTGGCCGCATTCTCCTACAGCAGTCGGACCTTCCTTTCTCGTTTTGGGATTCGACCTTCTCTACTGCAGTCTATCTATACAATAGACTTCCGACAGTTGTTCTTCACCGTGAGTCCCCGTTTCGTGTCTTATTTGGGCGCACACCAAACTACCTCAAGCTTCGCACGTTTGGGTGCTTATGCTACCCGTGGCTCCGTCCTTATCTTTTGGGTAAGCTTACACATCCTTCTCGGGCTTGTGTATTCGTGGGCTATAGTGTCACTCAGAGTGCTTATCGTTGTTTGGATATTGCAACAGGCTGCCTCTATGTCTCGAGACACGTTTGCTTTGTCGAGACAGCGTTTCCAGGGTTTCCACCGCGCGCCCCTATCTTGCGACCCGGCCCATCCGTGACCACTTCGGCCCCACTTCTCATTCTTCCCATTGGACCTGACCGCCCTTCTCATAGGCTTGACCCTACGGGTCGTGGGGCCCAACAGCAGGTCAGCGGTCTAGAGTTGACCAATCCTCGCCGCTCTCTTTTCACTTGCGGTCAAACGGACTCCTCTCCGTTGCCCGGACCGCGTTCCAGCACGAAACCATCGTCCGAACCGCCGGTCAGCCCTAATTCGACCGCTATCCGCCCGTCTACTTCGTCGTCACCTCCTACTGCACCGTCCACCGACTTGGGTCATGCATCAGTCCTTCGTACGCATCCTATGACCACTCGGGCGATGAATAACATCTTTAAACCTAAGTAAGCCCGCTCGGCCACCAAGCATCTCGTTCTTGGTCCCGTTGCTCCCACTTGTGTCTCTCAAGCTTTGAAAGACCCTATTTGGCGTGCTGCTATGGCTGAGGAGTTCACCTCTCTTATGCACCATGGTACTTGGAATTTGGTTTCACCTCCGTTAGGGAAGAATGTTATTGGGTCCAAATGGGTGTTTCGCATCAAACGTCACCCGGATGGTTCTATTGACCGTTATAAGGCTCGCCTTGTGGCTAAGGGTTTTCATCAATGAGAAGGGTTGGACTTTCAAGAAACTTTTAGACCCGTTGTTAAACCCGCCACTATTCGGATTGTTTTGTCGTTGGCCACTATGCGTGGTTGGTCTATTCGCCAGTTGGATGTGAGCAACGCGTTTCTTCATGGAAATCTTGTTGAGGACATTTATATGACTCAACCACAAGGTTTCACTGGTTCCTATTTTCCTCACCATGTTTGTCATCTTAAGAAGTCGTTGTATGGCTTAAAGCAAGCACCTCGGGCTTGGTTCCTTGCTCTAAGCTCCGCTCTATGTTCGGTTGGTTTTCTTCAATCCAAGTCCGACACCTCTCTTTTCATCTACTCTCGAAGTAATGTTGTTCTTTATCTCCTTGTCTATGTGGATGATATTATTGTGACGGGCAACAATGCTTCTCTTATATCGCGCGTGATTGGTCACCTTGGTCGCCAATTTGCGGTTAAGGACTTGGGTCACTTGTCTTATTTTCTTGGTGTTGAGGTTTTCTCGTGTCGGGAAGGCCTTTTCTTGTCTCAACACAAGTACATATGTGACATTCTTGCTCGCCATAAAATGGATGGCGCGAAGCCATTAGCTACCCCCATGGCATCTACCTCTTCGGCCTCCACCCCATCTTCTTTAGCGGATGCTACGGAGTTTCGTCGCATTATTGGTGCCTTGCAATATTTATCATTGACTCGCTCCGACATAGCGTTTGTTGTCAATTGACTTGCTCAGCGCATGGATGCTCCTAAGGACATTGATTGGTCGGCCCTCAAACGTGTTTTACGTTACTTGAAGGGCACGATATTTCATGGGCTTCTTCTTCGTCGGACGAACTCTACTTGTCTCACGGCCTATTCGAGTGCGGACTGGGCTGGTGATCCGCACACCGATGCCTCCACCTTGGCTTAAATTGTGTTTCACGGTGATAATCACATCTCTTGGTCGTCTCGTCGCCAACGCGCTATTTCACGCTCTTCTACTAAGTCCGAGTATAGGGCGTTGACGAATGTTGTTGCTGAGGTTCGTTGGCTGCAACACTTATTTGGTGAACTTAGTACCTTCTTCTCCTCGCGTTCTATGCGACAATTCGGGTGCCATTCATTTGTCTCTTCATCCCGTCTTGCATTCTCGGATGAAACCCATCTCCATTGACCTTCACTTTGTTCGTGACCTAGTCACCAAAGGGTTTCTTTGTGCGAGAAAGATGGCAATATTACTTTTACTATTAGCCTCCCCCAAAAAATTCAGGATCATGATCACCACGTTACAACCTGCAACTCTACTAATTGTACTACTCTTTGTTGCACCCCTACTACCACCAAACTTGAGTTTCCACGTGGCAAAGCACGACTGCATCGACCATTGTGGCAACGTAAGCATCCCGTTTCCGTTTGGCACGACGGAGAATTGTTATCTAAACGGCGATTTCCTCGTCACATGCAATAAAACCTTCAATCCTCCAAAACTATTTCTAAGAAACAGTACATTAGAACTAACGGACATATCACTCG
Source organism: Linaria vulgaris (assembly GCA_948329865.1). NCBI lineage: Eukaryota > Viridiplantae > Streptophyta > Magnoliopsida > Lamiales > Plantaginaceae > Linaria > Linaria vulgaris. The sequence continues at coordinate 2,237,810 of OX415249.1, read as the reverse complement.
ATGGCCAACTAAGAGTCATGCAATACATAGCAAAAGACTGTTACGATCGAAACGGAAACACCACACTCTACACCGATCCCTCAATATGGTTGTCAGTTCACTTCACGGTCAACAACACCGCAAACAAGTTCACTATCATTGGATGTGACATACACTTATGGTTCCATAAGAGGACATAGGCTCAACCGCAACTACGAGACAGGGTGCATTGCCACGTGTGACAGTATGGATGATCTGTCCGAGGGGTCGTGCGAGGGGTTGGGATGTTGCCAGACTAGTATACCGAGACATGTATGGAGAGCGGATTTATCATTGACGAGTTTTTACAATCATACCAACCTTATGGACTTTAACAACTGCAGTTATGCTTTTCTCGTGGAGGAAAGTGCTTTTCGTTTTTCTCGGGATAATCTTACCAACTTAGCGAGTGTCATAGAGCTTCCTATGGTGGTTGATTGGGCAGTCGGGGTTGATACGACGTGCAAGGAGGCTCAAATGAATTCAACGAGCTACGCGTGTAGGAGCGGCCTCAATTCAGAGTGCTATGATCCAAGCAACGGTGACGGGTACCGGTGTAGATGCAACAAAGGGTATCAAGGAAATCCCTATCTCGTTGATGGCTGCCATGGTATGTTGCCAAAAGAATTATTTATAGACGATTTAGATGTTTGATCATTGATGCATGCTTGTATTATTGAGTAAAATGGTGAAAGTAGTATTGTATTGTAACTTAGGCTTATGATAGATTATTGATTGATCTTGCTTTTTTGTTTTTGAACTACTTTTTGCAGATATAGACGAATGCAGTAATTCAAAACTTAACAACTGCGAAAATAAATGTGAGAACACTCAAGGAAGTTTTCAATGTCGTTGCCCCAAAGGATACCACGGGGATGGTATCAGAGGCTCCAAAGGTTGCTTTCGCAGCGAATCGCTAATTTACAAACTTGTGGCAGGTTAGCAAATTTTTTTTTTCTATTGAATGTGTCACCAATTCATTTACACGTTCTAGTGAAAGAGATTATATAAAAAGAGCGCGGATTTTTTTTTTTCTTAAATATTAAAATAGGGATTGCTGTTGGGGTCAGTATTGTGTTATTGGCTACTTGCGGGTTGTACTTGGTACTCAGAAGAAGAAGATTGTCCAAATTGAAGCAAAAGTACTTCATTCAAAATGGTGGTGTTCTATTACAAGAGAAACTCGCTAGAAGAGAAAGATCACCTGTTACCGTATCAATTTTTAGTTCGCTTGATCTGCAAAAGGCGACCAATAACTTCCATGCTATTAAGATTATTGGGCAAGGAGGCTATGGCATAGTATATAAAGGCTTGTTAAGAGATAATAGAATAGTAGCCATTAAGAAATCTAAGAAAGTTGATCCAAACCAAATAGAGCAATTCATCAATGAGGTCATCATACTTTCTCAAATCAACCATAGAAACGTAGTTAAGCTCCTAGGTTGTTGCCTAGAAACACATGCCCCTCTTCTTGTGTACGAATATATAAGCAACGGTTCACTTTTTGAACACCTACACAAAAAGCCAAAGGCACATTCTCTCAACTGGGACCAGCGATTAAAGATTGCTCTAGAAACTGCTGGCGTGCTATCGTATTTACACTCGACAGCTTCCGTTCCAATCATACACAGAGATGTCAAGTCAGCTAATATCCTGTTAGACCATACTTTAACGGCTAAAGTGTCGGATTTTGGAGCTTCGAGGTTGGTACCACTCGATCAAACTCAATTATCTACACTCGTCCAAGGAACGTTTGGATACTTGGATCCTGAGTATATGCAGACCAACCGTTTGACTGAGAAAAGTGACGTGTATAGTTTTGGCGTAGTTCTCGTGGAACTTCTTACAGGAAAGAAGGCGTTGTGCTATGATAGGCCTGAGGAAGAGATGAATTTATCAAACTTCTTCCTTTCAATGCTAAAGCAAGAGCGTTTGACGGATATCCTTGATGATCAAATTGTGTGTGAAGGAAATATGGAGCAACTAATACAAGTTGTTGGGATTGCGAAAGGGTGCTTAAACGTGAGGGGAGAAGATAGGCCTAGCATGAAAGAAGTAGCCGTGGAACTTGAGGGACTAAGACAAGGTGGAAAACACCCGTGGGCTCAAATGGAAGAAAATTCCGATGAGATGGAATCCTTATTTGGTTAGAGATTTCCGATGAGATGAAAATTTCGATGAGATGCATTTGACACAGATTAGAGTAATGGTATATTATATTATCGTTCATTCAAACCCATTTGTCATACTGTGTTGTGGGTTTCTTTTTTCTTGTTGTTTCTTTTACGATATAGAAAGTGATTATAAGTATGTTTAACACATGATTTGAAGTATATTTTGGATTTGCATAAGTTTAACTATTAGGAGCTTAGGGAAAATGATCTGAATCTTTGTGTATCTGAATTAACATCTTGTTTCATTTTTGCTCTTCCAACATTATATCTTCACATGATTTGTTGTTTTCATGTAAACTAAAAATTGAGAACATACGAGGAGTTCATCAAAATCTTCTTATTAATTGTTTTATTGTTGTCTATTAAGTAAATACTACATATATATATATATATATATATATATATATATATATATATTAAGTAAACACTACCTATAGTTACTAGGTTAATTAGTAACTATTTATACTTACCATTTTATATTACTTGACCGTTAACTTGTGAACACATAGGCATAACAATTCATTGGATTCATAAAAACTACACGCTTCGCCACGTATCAATAATCCTCGTCGAACGAGAGATTTGAATTTATAAAGCCGGTGCAAAAGTAGGATGTAGCTGATCAAGAGATATTCAAATGGATTCTTTGTCACGGTGTTCCTTTACATGCATGTACTTTGAATTTCATAAGGACAATTGTAAGTTACGTGGGCACTTTTGTGAAAATGATCTATCGACGTTGCGTTCAAGGCTGACTGTGGCTAGTATTCATATATCCACCAACTCTATCGATTGGATCAACAAGATGTTGAGAAATATTATCCCACATTGTTTGGGTATGGTCTTGGGTTATTGTTAATAAATAAGAGTTCCCTCTCCACTTAATAAGGCATTTTAAGTGGAGTAATATGGGCTTCAATTTCAATAACAAGATTAATTAAATTGAAATCAATGACAATATGCTCACAATCATAATTCTAGAAGAACTCTCTGAGTGGAGGAATGGCGGAAATAGGTCACAACTGGATTGTAGTAGGATTGGACTTCTGGAAGGAGTGGTGGATTCAGGGTTTTCAGATTCTGATCTCGACGGTTTCAATCATTAGGGATAAGGCAATCATTTCGCTAGCGTGCCCTCAAATGGAGAAGAGGTGCCAGGTTCGCTTGTCGAGAATGTCGATGCATATCTTCAAAAATGACAGGCGCATTCAATCGCAACAGTTGAATTTGGTGGAGAATCGAGGCACTGACTTTTTTGGTGATATGTGAAGCAATCAGACTTTAAAATAATCTAATGTAGCTCAAACTTTGTTAATTCAAATCTGAATCAAGACCATTTAGTGTTTAACAATGCAGGCCATATAGAATCTTGCGAAAACCATGCTATAATTCTTCAAGCAGGACTACAAGAAGAAAATGTTAAAGGTAATTCAAATCCCTGCTCGATTGTAATCCTCTTAGCGATTTCAGTATATGCAATCGCAATAAGATTTTGAGGAAGAATCGACACAATGAAGTGGTCGATATCTGAGAATTCGGAAAGAGGTGGGGTATTTGTCACAAGAATAATGAGTAGGAAATTATTTCTATGCTCGAGCTCATGGAGAAAAGAGACCATGATTCATTCCTCAGCTATTGTTATCTGGTAATTAGGGTAGGGGATAAAGATAACCATTTATGAATCTTTTAACCTTTAACATGAGAGGTTATGGAGGGAGGAAAAAAACAAAGTTAAGCAAGTTGGTGTTCAAATATAATTTAAATATATTGGCTCTTCAAGAAACAAAGGCTAAAAAATTTGAACCTATAGAGATCTTTGCCACATGGGGTAATTCAAAGCGAAAGTGGGTTGAGAGTAGTGCAACTTGGAGACCAGAGGTGCGCACATAATTTTGAGAAATTTTTTTTTTCTTTGGAGCTCGCTGTTATTAGTAACAATTTCTTTTTTCTTGTTAGAAGCTGGGTTCACTCGAAACTAGACGTTTTATCTGAAAAGTGCAAAGTATTCTGTCAATGTTAAAATAACATTGTGATCACAATGTTAGGATAACATCAGAAACATAAACTTTCTAACACTCTAGTTTTGAATCTTTATATTAATGTTTTGCCTTTATTCACTAACTAATCAAGTTCCACAATTGTAGTTATCTTTGATTATTGTCTAGGAACCAAACTCAATATAGGTTGGTCACTCAAGTTTTCATTTAGAGAAGTTTTCTCAATTAAAGCGTGGAAGAAGTGAACCACACACGTCTTGAGAATAAGGAAAGAAGTGGAGTTCAAGTGCAGCAGGGAACCATCCAAGATGAGCTCTGAATTGAAGAGTCTTTCCTTAGTTAGACCACTAACAACATAACAGTTATTCAAGAAGGAGCGCGAGATCTTAGAAGCAGAGTTCAACTAGGAAACATGAAGAGTTACCAAAACCGTGTACAACACATCTTGAAGACCAAGTCAAGAACTTATATGAAGGTGTGAAGTACATCAAGATAAACACAAGACAAGAGTTAATAAATTATATCTTTAGTTGTTGAGTGTTGTTTTGCGTTTGCAAAGTTTGTGAATTGTTGAGTTAAGTCTAGGTTTAGATTTAAGGAGAGAATTCTCGTCTTCTTTGTTGAGTTCGATCAATTCGAGAGTGAGGAGCTTGAGAATTATGTGAATATATTTGTTAAAACTTTCGTGGTTATTTTGCCTACGGCTCGAAAGATTATATTAATATATTATCTTCTTAAATTTAGTGTCATTTTATTTCTGCTTCAATTGATTCTGGATCACTGTTAAAGTAACATTCACTTTGTAGTTTTAGTTTAACATTGAGTTTACAACGTATCAATCCCAGTTCGACTCTCTTATTTTTGGGCCTTATCTGGGGTAGGCTGACCCAGTTCATTTATGGGCCTCCTAAAATACCCCCACCAACTTTGATTGTTTTCATGGCTCTGTTGATCTAGATGAAGAGTACTTCTTTGAGGTGAAATGTCCAAGGAGGAAATCATTGAAGACTTGAAATCTCCATTTCACAATCTTTTGAGAAAAAACCATAAACTCTTGAAAAACAATAAAGCTCAAAAGCATGAGATTGAATGCTTGAAGAAGATGATGAAACTGTATGACAAAGACCTTGATAAAACAAAAGCTGAACTAAAAGAGGTAAAAGAAAAAATTGAAAAAGACAATCAGATCGTTGCCAAATAGAACTCAGGCACTTCCAAACTTAATGAAGTTCTGAGCTTGAGTAATCAAGGAACAAATGGTCTTGGGTTTGTTGAGAAACCTATATGTGATGTTACTAATTTTGTCTACTTGAAAGCAGGTTTTGTCAAGGAAACTAAAAACTTGAGTTATATCCCTATCAACACTGAGAAAAGTAAAACTACTTACATCTGTCAATATTGTTTTCAAATTGGTCACATTAAACCGTTTCGCAAGAAATATCTAAAAGTGAATGGAAAGAAAACAATTACTGTTTCCAGTGTTAACTCAACAACTGTCACTGATTTTACCCCAACACTAGGAACTAGAAAGAAAGGTAGAAATTGGATTGAAAAGCTGAAATCTTCTAAGATTAAGATTGTTTACAATGTTGTCTTTTCTGCTGTATACTCTAACCTTGCATGTAAGTGGTATTTTGACAGTGGATGCTCAAGACACATGACAGGAAACAAGGACAGTCTTAAGCAAATGACTCCTCTCACTGTTGGAACTGTCACCTATGGAAGAGGCATCACATGAAGAATTATTGGGAAATGAGTACTGAATGTTGAAGGATTTCCACCTCTAAAGGTTGTTCTGTTGGTTGATGGATTGAAAGCGAACTTAATTAACATTAGTCAACTCTGTGATGATGATCTGCTAGTTACTTTTGATAAAGTGTATTGTGATGTATATTCTAGTGATAATGTCCTTGTGATGACATGTACAAGATCAAAAGACAACTGCCATCTTGATCAAGAAGAGGTAGAATGTTTCCAAGCCAAAATAGATAAAGCTGCTACCTGACTCAGAAAATTAGGGCATGTTCAATTCAGGAACTTGGAGAAGCTACATAAGGTTGATGTTATAAGAGGACTACCTAAGCTAACTTGCCCAGGTAAACTTGTTTGTGGAGACTGCCTCAAGGTAAACAAACCAAAGCTGTTCATACACCTCTACATGTACAAAGTACTGCTCCTAAAACTAACAACTGTTTTGAAATGCTGCACATTGACTTGATGGGTCCAATTGAGGCCAGTAGCCTGAATGATAAGAAATATACCTTTGTTATTGTACATGATTTCTCTAGATATACATGGGTAAAATTTCCTAACGAAAGTCTGATGCTTTTGACACATTCAAGATTCTATGTTCTAGTATCAAAAAGCTCCGTGGATCTTCTGTATCTAGAATTAGGTTTGATCATGGAAATAAATTTGAAAATCCAAGGTTTGATAACTTCTGTAATGTAAAAGGTATATTTCATGAGTACTCAACACCTAAAACACCTCAGTAGAATGTCATTACTGAGAGGAAAAACAGGACTCTTCAAGAAATGACCAGATTTATGCTTAATGCTAGGAACATATCTAAAAGACTTTAGGCTGAAGCATTGAATACTGCCTATCATCTTAGTAATAGGGCTTATCTTAGACCTAACGCAAATATGACACCTTATGAAATCTTGAAAGGTGTGATACCAAATATTGCATATTTTCATGAATTTGGATGTGAATGCTACTTGTTGAATGATAGAGATTACCTAAGCAAGTGTGATCCAAAGAGTGAAAAATATGTTTTTGTTAGCTATTCTGCAAATAGTACTTCGTTTAAGATATACAATCCAAGATTGAAGACTATTCAAGAATTAGTAAATGTGGTGTGTGATGATTTCAGTGTTGATGTGAGTACTGATGATTTATCTTTTTCTGATGCTGGTCAACACTGGAAACTAAGATGTTACCCTAACATCGAACACTGGAGTTGGACAAATTCAACTGAAGACAAAAACTAATGTTGAACTAACACCAGCCAGAACGGATGTTAGACTAACACTAAAAGAATCTGCCTCAGATGATGACATTGTTGCTGAACCTAGGAGAGATCCCCTAGCTAGGATTCAGAAGGACCATCCAGCTACACAAATGATAGGTGAACTCATAGAACACATAAAGACTCGCAACAAAGAAAGGTTGAACTATATAGATATGGTAAGGTTGTATGTCTACATTTCCACATGTACTGTGGATAATGTTTTATGTTTTGTGTCTTTTGTTGAACCCAAGAATGTAAACGCGGCTCTTCAAGATAGTTACTGGATAAATGGCATGCATGATGAACTGCTACAATTCACCAAGAATAATGTTTGTAATCTAGTACATATACCTTCCAATGTGAATGTTATAGGAACAAAATGGATTTTTAAGAACAAAAGTAATAAGGATGGTGTGATTGTAGGAAATAAAGCTAGGGTAGTAGCTCAGGGATATACACAGGTAGAAGGCGTTGATTTTGATGAGACATTTGCACCAGTGGCCAGAATAAAATCTTTTAGATTACTGCTGGCTATTGCATGCTGTCTTAAAATTAAACTCTATCAAATGGATGTGAAAGGAGCCTTCATAAATGGTTTAATAGATAAAGAGACCTAAGGGGTTTGCTGATCCTAAATATCCTAATCATGTATATAAACTTGAGAAAGCTTTATATAGTCTAAAACAGGCACCAAGAGCATGGTATGACAGACTAACATAATTCTTGTTAAGTATTGGTTTCACTAGGGGTGATGGAGACGAAACCTTGTTTGCCTTAAGAAATAACTCTGACATTTGCATTGCTTAGGTTTATGTTGATTATATTGTTTTTAGGTCTACTAACAAGTATTTTCTAGACAAGTTTGTTGAGTCCATGACATGAACCTCTGAAATGAGCATGATAGGTCAACTGAACTTCTTCCTTGGACTTCAAGTGAAGCAGATGGAGAATGGCATCTTTCCGAATCAAGAAAAGTATGCAAAGAATTTGGTGAAAAGTTTTGAGATTTCTGAGTCAAAACCTTGCAAGACTCCCATGTCTTCTTAAGTGAAGATTACTAAGGATGGAACTAGAGATAATGTAGTCCCAACATTGTATAGATCTATGATTCGTAGTTTATTGTATCTATCTGCATCTAGAGCTGATATCATGTATTCTGATCGTGTGTATCCCAAGTACTAGGAAAATCCAAAGCAATCTCATTTGATTGCTGTAAAGAGAATGTTTAGATATATCTAGAACCTTATCTTTGGGCATTTAGTACTCATATGACACAAAAACTAATCTTGTAGATTTAAGTGATTCTGATTGGGGTGATGTAGATGACAGGAAATCCACGAGTGGGGGCTGTTTCTATTTGGAAATAATCTGGTCTCATGGTATAGCAGGAAGCAGAATTGTGTGTCTCTATCTACAACTGAATCAAAATATATAGCTGCTGCCAATTCTAGGATTAAGCATATAGATATAAGACATCATTACTTGAGAGACATGGTTGAGGATAAATTGATTAACATTGAGCATATTGAAACAAAGAATGAGCTTGCTGATATGTTTACTAAGACTTTAGATAATGAGAGATTCTTTAGTTTGAGGAAGTCTTTCGGCATGTGTACTATGTGAGAATGTTGGATCACCAGTGACATAACACCACTCCCTAGCACTGGTTACTGTTTGTGGTGTGTATGTCATTCTTTTTGTTTCTTTTCATTTTGTCCTTTGTATTTGAGTCTCATTCATCATTGTTTTGTCATAATTGGTTTGTGTGGTTAAACTCTGTGATTAACTAAACATTCTGGCTGACAGATTCACATCTCTATTTTGTAAAGTAAAAACTCTAATAGTTGTCTGAGGTTGTTAGCCTAACGTCAAGAGAAGCTAGGGTTGCACAAAGTTCACTACTTTGGTGTTCTCTCTTGAATACAGGTTAGTCAACATGTATACATTAGGAATTAGGGTGTTGGGGTATATGATAACTGTATTCCCACCATTCAAGTCCTTCATACATGTCTAATCTGTCGATGATGATGATGTAATTGGGGTATGTGAAGTCTTATGCTGCCCTAATTCAATGGTGTCATTGTCCTATTTTTTTTTTTTTTTACAGCCTTCAGTTTTTGTTTCATCAGAGGTAGTAATAATAATGCAGATTGGATGTGATGTGATCTGATGCCGATCTGTAGAGTTTTCACAAGTGTTTACCATCTTCCATTGTTGACTTAACATTGCTGCATTCATACTAGAACTGCACTTTTTTCTTTTCTGTGTCAATTTGGGCTTAGGGGGAGTCGATAGTTTCCTAATTCATGGGTTGAGACATACTCCTTGGGTGACATACTGCCGATGACACACCTTTTGTGACTTTCTATGCTGATTATCTCTTTAATTCATAACTGCTTATCTCTGTGTATTTTCTGTTACCTATGTTACTCATGATTTTGATCTAAAACATTGTCTGTGGTACTCATGTATTTATTAAGTTTTAGAGATATGTTTTGGAGTTATCTCACACTCTAACATGAATTTTCTTTGATAAAGCCCTATACCTTCAGCCCTCTGATCGGAATGTTATCCTGCCAATGTTACTCTAACATTGAAACACTGTGACTTCTAAGTTCTCAAATTTGGGAACTACTCTAGTCACGTGCTATTCTGACACTGACACGTGGTAAGGATGTACGCGGGAAGGTGTGAGTAGCGGGCAACTAATTTTGGTAACGCTACAATCCCGCTCACACCACTCTTCATAACCCGATTCTACATATTCTTGCCTTAATCTTTTCTTGCTTTTCAAGATTTTGAGTTTTTTTGCAAATACTCTATGTTTCTAACAATTGCTCGCAAGTCCTCCATTGATGCTCCTTTAGATGCAACTGAGCAGATTAAGCAACCACGAAGATAAAACACCAGGCATGTGACCCCTGAACCCACCGCCGCTGTTTCTCCCGAGAGAAAAGCGACCTATCGACGGATCAAAGCTAAGAAAAGTGCGATGACGAGTGATGTTGGAGCAACATAAATCCACCACACCGACCACAACTAAAATTGAAAATCAGGTAATGATGGCTAACACTACACCTGCTCTAACTGTTGATGATGTTGTTGAGGGGGAGAATGTGGCCCCAGTGGTTCATTTGGGTAACTTAGGTCTTGACTCTGGTCTAGGTGTTGCTGATAATGAAATTGAACTTAAGAATGAGGTTTATATTGCTGAGGGTGATACTACTACTGCCGCTGAGAATGAGGGTGATGAGGTTGAGGAGGAGGAGACTATTGCTGCTCTGGCTACTGCTACCAGAAAGTGGAAGGGTAAAAAAGTGATTGTGGAACCTGAGTCTGAGAAAGAGTATGTGGATGAAGAGGAGGAAGAAGAAAATGAGGAAAAAGAGGAAGAAGATGAGAAGGATGAAGAGGAACCGGTTGCTGAGGACCCTGCTGAGGCTGATGTTAACCTAACATCAGAGACAGTGGAGTTTGATGAGAGGGATGGAGGGTATCCCAAAGTACCACACTCAGACTTCTATGTTTCTGTAGAGGCTGAAGAACAGTGGGAAGCCTACCAAGCCCGAGTAATCCATAAGGAAAGAGCAATGACGTTGGACAGCTTTAAGGAGAACAAAGTGTGTGAGCTGTTGGAAACAAGGTGTGTGTTAGGGTCCATGATGAATCATGCTTTCTTTGTGCCTGTTGTCATCAGAGAGTTCTACATGAACCTCTCTCAATGGGTGTGCTTCAAAAAGTCTCCCAAGTATGGGAAAGCTTGGATTAGGAAGGGGATTTTTGACATAAGCCCCTCCACTATCTATGAAGCTTGGGGACTTCCTGATCTTGAAGAGTCTGATGAGCCTGACATGGATGATGTCATCACTGGCTTGACTGGATGCCTTACTATAAAGTGGAATAAAGGCTTTGCCACCACTAGGCTTACCTCCCCGAGTGCTGTGTTGCACAAGATTGCAACCTACAACTGGCTACCATCTTCCAACACCACTATTATGACCAGAGAATCTGCAAGGTTGGTGTTTAAACTGAAGAATGGTTTGAATGTGAACATAGGGAGAAGGTTTTGAAGGCAATGCATGAGACCTCAACTAAGCCAAAGTGGATTCTGCCAAACCCATCACTGATCTCCAGAATTCTGGTGAAGAATGTGTTCAAAACCTTGAGAACAGTGGGATGGATCAAGAATGAGGCCAAGATGTATATCACTACCAGCTACTTCACACAGGTGAGGGTTCATGATTTGCCTTGGAATCCCAATAATGGTGTTGAACCCAGCAGAAAGAAGAAAAAGAAGAAGGCTCACAAGTTTGTTGCTACTTCTGCTCCTCTTTCAAGTGAGGATGACTGCATGGTGATCACTAACAACAACTCATTTGGCTTGACAAGGAGTACATTGAGACCCAGAGGGAGATTGCTGACAAGAAAGTGCAAGACACTGATAGCCTCAAGAAGCATCTCAATATTCTGCCTTCCTCATAAAAATGGGGAGACTAGATCAAATTTTAAAATTTCCGGGCTTTTGATTTCTTGGTTTCCATATTTCTTTGAACAATTCTAATTATCCTTTGAAGTGCTGCTTTTGTTTGTTTATTCTGGTTTGATTTGATCAAGGAGTATGTTCTTTGTTATTGATATGGTTATGTAATTATGTATTCTACTATGTTGGTCTTAAATGTTTCTGCTTATGAAGACTTGTTAGCTATTTTCTGCAGGTACTGGCTGATTTTGATGTTAAGACAACATTGATGAAATCAATGTTAGAACAACTTTCTGGATTCAATGTTAAGCTAATATAGATAAAGTTAGATGTGATTGAAGCATTGAAATTGTCAATGTTATGCCAACATTAAGTTGGGCTGTTCTGTATTTAGAGGGAGAAGTGTTAAAAGATAGATTAGTTTACTTAAGTTTGTTTCTAGATATTTGATTTGTTTGAACAAGTTGTTAGGTTTTGTGAAGTAAGGCAAAATGGGGGAGATTAAAAGTGCAAAGTGTTCTGCCGATGTTAGAATAACATTGTGATCACAATGTTAGGATAACATCAGTAACAAAAAACTTTCTAACACTCTAGTTTTGAATCTTAATATTATTGTTTTGCCTTTATTCACTAACTAATCAAGTTACACAGCTGTAGTTATCTTTGATTATTGTACAGGAACTAAAGTTAACATAGGTTGATCGTTCAAGTTTCCATTTAGAGAAGTTTCCTTAATTTAAGCGTTGAAGAAGTCAACCGCACAAGTCTTGAGACGAAGGAAAGAAGTGAAGTTCGAGTGCAACATGGAAGCATCCAAGGTGAGCTCTGATTGAAGAAAGAGTCCTTACTTAGTTAGACCACTAGCAAAGGAACTGTTATTCAAGAAGGAGTGTGAGATCTTAAAAGAAGAGTTCAACTAGGAAACTTGAAGAATTACCAAAACCGTGTACAACACATCTTGAAGACCAAGTCAAGAGCCTATTTAAAGGTGTAAAGTACATCAAGACAAACACAAGACAAGAGCTAATAAATCCGAGAGATTAGATCTTTAGTTTTTGAGTTTTTTCTTGCTTTTGAAAAGTTTGTGAATTGTCGAGTTAAGTCTAGATTTAGATTTAAGGAGAGAATTCTTGTCTGCTTTGTTGAGTTCGATCATTTCTAGAGTGAAAGAGTTGTGAGAAATATCTTTGTTAAAACTTTCGTGGTTATTTTGCCTACGGCTCAAAACATTATATTAATATATTATCTTCTTAAATTTGGTGTTCATTTTATTTTCGCTGCAATAGATTTTGGATCGTTGTTAAAGTAACACTGGCTCTTGAGTTTACAACGTAATCAATCCCGATTCACAATTTCATTATCTCAAATATTTATTCTCCATGTGATTCTGTGGATGAAAGGAGACTTGGATGATATCACTACTTTGAAACAACAATATGGTTCTGGAAGGCGGTACTTGATGGGAGATTTCAACTTATTTAGGGTCTCGTCCGAGGGAAAAAGGCCTCACGAGTCCTATGGATCCCTAAGAGACGAGGCTGACTTCGATAAACTCATCATATACCCTGAACTTGTGGATTTACATTTAGCTGGGAAAAAATATACTTGGAGCAAAATATTATTCTTCTTGCATGAGTCAACTGGATCATTTCATTATTTATGAAGAGTGGATCGGATAATGGGATCACTTAGTTCAGGAGGAATTGCACAAGTCAGTCTCTGACCATTGTCCGATTCTTCTTTACATCCAATTTCAGGACTCGGTTGCTAGTCCATTCAGATTTACAAAGTGTTGGCATGAAGAAAAATTGCTTCATCCCATCGCTTCTGGATGGTGGACCAACATAAAGGTATAATGTTCGGCAAGTTTCATTCTTGAAGAAAGATTCGAGGGCCTAAAAATGCACTAAGAATGGAATACATTATCTTTTTGGAGTTTTGATACAAAGATCAAGATGTACATGCAACTTTAGCACTAATTGATGAGAAAGAAAAAACGTCCCCTTTGTTATTTGAGGATTCCATTAGAAGGCGAACTATTTTTGGCAAACCATTAAATGTAAAGAAATCTTCATCCATCAAAAGGCATGATCGACGTGGCTTAAGGATGGCAATTCTAACTCTAACTACTTTAATCATTGTATTAGGAAAAGGTCGGTGACGAACACGATCCGAGGATTATACATTGATAGTGTTTGGGACGAATGTATCTCTTGTATTGGAAGATCAGGAAGTTGTTTTATGTCGACTTATTCTTGGAACCAAATTTAGATCCTCATTACCTTGATTAAATCGAGTGCAATAAAGTTACTGGTAATGATAACGCCTTCCTCACCAATACCTTTCCAATGGAGGAAATAAAGGATGCAGTTTGGGGTTGCGACGGACAAAAGTGCATGCCCCGGCCAGATGGATTTAATCTTAACTTTGTAAACAAGTTTTGAGACCTGATAACAAATGAGCTCTTTGCCTTTATTTCAGAGTTTCAGTCTAATGGGAGATTAGTTTGTCGGATTAATCCATCTTTTATCATCTTGATCTCGAATCAGCACAATCCACCAAGAGTCTAATGGAATTTTGGCCTATCTCATTGATAGTGAGTATTTATAAGATGGGATAAAAGCATCAGCCCCTTGAACTATGAACACTTTTGCGACTTGCCCCTTAAACTAATTTAATGAGCTCTTTGCCCCATAAACTAAGGTCATATGTTCGATTTTCACCAATAGCGTATTTCCAACATTTTATTGGCCGTAATATTCTTTGTTTTGGGGGTATTTTTTGGTCTATTCTTGGTCATCAACTATCAAAATACATCTAGTACAATACATATGAGTCGGCTAAGAGAAATATTCCGGCCTAAAATGGTGAAAAATACATCGGTGGTGCAAATTGAACAGATGACCTAAGTTTAAGAGGCAAAATGATTATTAAGTTAGTTTAAGATGCAAGTCGCAAATGTGGCCATGGTTCAGAGGGTTTGATTCTTTTATCAATTAAAAGACGCTCGCTAAACTTATCGCATTTAGGCTAGGGAAAGTCATGTGTCCAATTATTTCTAGAACGAATTATTATTTTTGCCCCTCAACTATTTTTTTGAAACTTAAATGTTCTTTTTGGTTCGGGCCGAGTTAAAATTCCACGTATCTTTTAAAAATTCTAACAAATATGCCCAAAACGTCTTATTTGGGTTAAGTCGCTTACGTGGCTGTCCAGTCAATAAATCGTTTTGCCTAGTCAAAAAAAAGCCTCGCTACGTCGTTATTTTTTTCTCCCAAAATCGTTTTTAACACAACACTCTTATTGCACAACTTAACGAATCAAAAATTCTAACACTACCATTATATAATTTAAAAATTGCACTTGCATTCCATAATATGTATTTCTTATAAAAGTATTTATTTATATCTTAAAAAAATAAGATGTTAAATTACTTAATATATATAACAAAAGGAAAAGGAATCATTAATTCACCAATTTATTTCTAATTACTTATATTTTATAGATTTAAGACGAAACTTAATATTACAAGTAAAAGACTTAAGAAACTACATAACAAATACATTTATAAAAAAATCATTAACTTTATTTTATTTTAATTGCTTAAATCCAAAAAAAAAGGTCATCATGTTCCCCACTACCCCCCATTAACCAGGTCACATCCACGCTGGAGCACCATTACTCTGCCACCTCTTCAATCAAATCGTGCCACTCTCATGGAAAAATGCCCCTTTTGTCATTTGAGGATTCCATTAGAAGGTGAACTAGTTTTGGCAAACCATTAAATGTAAAGAAATCTCCATCCATCGAAAGGCATGATCGAAGTGGCTTAAGGATGGCAATTCTAACTCTAACTACTTTCATCATTGTATTAGGAAAAGGTAGGTGACTAATACTATCCGAGGATTATACATTGATAGTGTTTAGGACGAATGTATCTCTTGTATTAAAAGTTAAGAATGTTGTTTTATGTCGACTTATTCTCGGAGCAAAATTAGGATCCTCCTTACCTTGATCAAATCGAAGGCAATAAAGTTACTAGTAATGATAATGCCTTCCTCACCAATACCTTTCCAATGGAGAAAATAAAGGATGCAGTTTGGGGTTGCGACGGACAAAAGTGCATGCCCCGACAAGATTGATTTAATCTTAAATTTGTAAAGAATTTTGAGACCTGATGACAAATGAGCTCGTTGCCTTTATTTCAGAGTTTCAGTCTCATGGGAAGTTAGTTTGTCAGATTAATCCATCTTTTTTCATCTTAATCTCGACTCAGCACAATCCACCGAGAATCTGATGGAATTCTGGCCTATCTCATTGATTGTGAGTATTTATAAGATGCGATAAAAACATCAAGCTCCCTGAATTATGACCACTTTTGCGACTTGGCCCTTAAACTAATTTAACAAGCTCTTTGCCCCCTAAACTAAGGTCATCTATTCGATTTTCACCAATAGTGTATTTCCAACATTTTTTGGCCGGAATATTCTTGTTTGTGGGTGTTTTTTGGTCTATTTTTGGTCATCAACTACCAAAATACATCTAGTAAAATACATATGAGTCGGGTAAGTGGAATATTCTGGCAAAAAATGGTCGAAAATACAACAGCGGTCCAAATCGAACAGATGACCTTAGTTTAGGAGGCAAAATGATTAAATTAGTTTAAGAGGCAAGTCGCAAAAGTGGACATAGTTCAGAGGGCTTGATGCTTTTATCCCTTATAAGATTCTGGCTGAACTAATCGCATCTAGGCTAGGGAAAGCCATTTTGTGTCCAATTATTTCTAGGACGAATTATTATTTTTGCCCCCCAACTTTTTGTTTGAAACTTAAATGTTCTTTTTGGTTCAAGCCGAATTAAAATGACACGTATCTTTTAAATATTCTAACAAAAATGCACAAAACGTTTTATTTGGGCGAAATTGCTTATGTGGTAGTCTAGTCAATAAATCGCATTGTCTAGTCAAAAAAAACGCCCCACTACGTCGTTTTTTTCTCAAAAAATGTTTTTAACACAACACTCTTATTGCACAACTTTAACCAATCAAAAATTCAAAAACTACCCTTATGATATTTTAAAATTGCACTTGCAATCCATAATATATAAATCTTATAAATGTATTTATTTATATCTTAAAAAAATAAGATGTTTAATTACTTAATATATATATATATATATAACAAAAGGAAAAAGAATCATTAATTCACCAATTTATTTCTACTTACTTATATTTTTTTAGTTTTAAGATGAAACTTAATATTAATCAGCTTTAACTTAAAAAAAAACAAAATATAGAAGTACTTTAATAATCTTACCAATAAAAGACTAAAGAAACTACAAAAGAAATACATTTATAAAAAAACCATTAACTTTATTTTATTTTGATTGCTTAAATCCAAAAAAAAAAGTTCATCTTCTTCTCCACCCCCCCCCCCCCATTCACCAGGTCACATCCACGCCGGAGCACCACCACTCCGCCACCTCTTCAATCAAATCGTGCCACTCTCATGTAAAAACATCCACTTTGTCGTTTGAGGATTCCATTAGAAGGTGAACTATTTTTAGCAAACCATTAAATGCATAGAAATCTTCATCCATCAAAAGGTATGATCGAAGTGGCATAAGGATGGCAATTCTAACTCTAACTACTTTCATCATTGTATTGGGGAAAGGTCGATGACGAATACTATCCCAGGATTATACATTGATAGTGTTTAGGACGAATGTATCTCTTGTATTAAAAGTTAAGAATATTGTTTTATGTCGACTTATTCTCGGAGCAAAATTGGGATCCTCCTTACCTTGATCAACTCGAGTGCAATAAAGTTACTGGCAATGATAACACCTTCATGACCAACACCTTTCCAATGGAGGAAATAAAGGATGCAGTTTGGGGTTGCGACGGACAAAAGTGTATGCCCCGACCAGATGGATTTAATCTTAACTTTGTAAAAAAGTTTTAAGACCTGATAACAAAAGAGCTCTTTGCCTTTATTTCAGAGTTTCAGTCTAATGGGAGGTTAGTTTGTCGGATTAATCCATCTTTTATCGTCTTCTTCTTGAATCAGCACAATTTACCTAGAGGCTGATGGAACTTTGGCCATTCTCAATGATAGTGATTATTTATAAGAAGGGATAAAAGCATCAAGCCCCCTGAACAATGACAACTTATACGACTTGCCCCTTAAATTAATTTAATATGCTCTTTGCCCCCTAAACTAAGATCCTCTGTTCGATTTTCACTAATAGTGTATTTCACTCATTTTTTGGCCAGAATAGTCTCTGTTTGAGGGTGTTTTTTTGTCTATTTTTGGTCATCAACTACCAAAATACATTTAGTTTAATATATATGAGCCCGGTAAGGGGAATATTACGGCCAAAAATGGTCAAAAACACACTGGTGGTGCAAATCGAACATATGACCTTAGTTTATAAGGCAAAATGCTTATTAAATTAGTTTAAGGGGCAAGTCGCAAAAGTGGTCATAGTTCAGAGGGCTTAATGCTTTTATCCCTTATAAGATTCTGGTTGAACTTATCGCATCTAGGCCATGGAAAGTCATTATATGTTCAATTATTTCTAGGACGAATTATTATTTGTGCCCCTCAACTATTGTTTTGAAATTTAAATGTTCTTTTTGGTTTGAGCCGAGTTAAAATGCCACGTATCTTTTAAAAATTCTAATAAAAATGCTCAAAACGTCATATTTGGGCTAAATAGCTTACGTGGTAGTCGAGTCAATAAATAACTTTGCCAAGTAAAAAAATGCCCCGCTACATCGTTAATTGTTTTTCCCAAAAATCGTTTTTAACACAACACTCTTATTGCACAACTTAACCAATCAAAAACTCAAAAACTACCCTTATAATATTTTAAAACTGCACTTGCACTCCATAATATATATTTCTTATAAAAGTATTTGTTTATATCTTAAAAAATAAGATGTTAATTTTTTTTTAATATATATAACAAAAGGAAAAAGAATCATTAGTTTACCAATTTATTTCTAATTACTTATATTTTTTTAGTTTTAAGATGAAACTTAATATTAATCAGCTTTAACTTAAAAACAACAAAATATAGAAGTACTTTAATAATCATACCAATAAAAGACTAAAGAAACTACAAAAGAAATATATTTATAAAAAAACCATAAACTTTATTTTATTTTGATTGCTTAAATCCAAAACAAAATTGTTCATCTTCTTTCCCACTACCCCCATTCACCATGTAACATCCACGTCGGAGCACCACAACTCCGCCACCTCTTCAATCAAATCGCGCCACTCTCATTGAAAAACGTCCCCTTTGTCGTTTGAGGATTCCATTAGAAGGCAAACTATTTTGGGCAAACCATTAAATGTAAAGAAATCTTCATCCATCAAAAGGCATGATCGAAGTGGCTTAAGGATGGCAATTCTAACTCTAACTACTTTCATCATTGTATTAGAAAAAGTAGGTGACGAATACTATCCGAGGATTATACATTTATAGTGTTTAGGACGAATGTATCTTTTGTATTAGAAGTTAAGAATGTTGTTTATGCCGACTTAATCTCAGAGCAAAATTGGGATCCTCCTTACCTTGATCAAATCGAGGGCAATAAAGTTACTGGTAATGATATCGCCTTCCTCACCAACACCTTTCCAATGGAGGAAATCAAGGATGCAGTTTGGGGTTGCAACGGACAAAAGTGCATGCCCCGGAAAGATGTATTTAATCTTAACTTTGTAAAGAAGTTTTGAGACCTGATGACAAATGAGCTCTTTGCCTTTATTTCAGAGTTTCAGTCTAATGGGAGGTTAGTTTGTGGTATCAATCCATCTTTTATCTTCTTGATCTCGAATCAGCATAATCCACCGAGAGTCTGATGGAATTTTGGCCTATCTCATTGATTGTGAGTATTTAAAAGATGGGATAAAAGCATAAAGCCCCCTGAACTATGAACACTTTTGTGACTTGCACCTTAAACTTGTTTAATATACTTTTTGCCCCCTAAAATAAGGTCATCTGTTCGATTTTCACCCATATTGTATTTTCAAAATTTTTTGGCCAAAATAGTCTCAGTTTGTGGGTATTTTTTAGTCTATTTTTGGTCATAAACTACCAAACTACATCTAGTTTAATACATATGAGTCGGGTAAGGAGAATATTACGACCAAAAATGGTCGAAAACACACTGGTGGTGCAAATCGAAGAAATGACCTTAGTTTATGAGGCAAAATGCTTATTAAATTAGTTTAAGGGGCAAGTCGCAAAAGTGACCATAATTCAGAGGGCTTGATGCTTTTATCCCTTATAAGATTCTGGCTGAACTTATCGCATCTAGGCTAGGGAAAGTCATTATATGTCCAATTATTTCTAGGACGAATTATTATATTTGTCCCTCAACTATTTTTTTGAAATGTAAATGTTCTTTTTGGTTTGGGCAGAGTTAAAATGCCACGTATCTTTTAAAAATTCTAATAAAAATTCTCAAAACGTCTTATTCGGGCTAAATCTCTTACGTGACAGTCCAGTCAATAAATCGCTTTGCCTAGTAAAAAAAGCCCCGCTACGTCGTTAAGTTTTTTCCCAAAAATCTTTTTTAACACAACACTCTTATTGCACAACTTAACTAATAAAAAATTCAAAAACTACCCTTATAAAATTTTAAAATTGCACTTGCACTCCATAATATATATTTGTTATAGAAGTATTTATTTATATCTTAAGAAAATAAGATGTTAAATTTTTTAATATATATAACAAAAGGAAAAACAATCATTATTTCACCAATTTATTTCTAATTGCTTATATGTTTTTATATTTAAGATGAAATTTAATATTAATCACCTTTAAATTAAAAACAACAAAATATACAAGTACTTTAATAATCTTACAAATAAAAGACTTAAGAAACTACAAAATAAATACACTTATAAAAAAACCATTAACTTTATTTTATTTCAATTGGTTAAATTCAAAAAAAAAAAACGTCATCTTCTTCCCCATTACCCCCCATTAACTATGTCACATTCACGCTGGAGCACCACCACTCCGCCACCTCTTTAATCAAATCGTGCCACTCTCATGGAAAAACGTCCCCTTTGTCGTTTGAGGATTCCATTAGAAGGCGGACTATTTTCGGAAAACCATTAAATGTAAAGAAATCTTCATCCATCAAAAGGCATGATCGAAGTGGCTTAAGGGTGGCAATTCTAACTCTGACTACTTTCATCATTGCATTAGGAAAAGGTAGGTGACGAACACTATCCGAGGATTATACATTGATAGTGTTTAGGACGAATGTATCTCTTATCATCACGGGAAGAGAGAGAGAGAGAGAGAGAGAGAGAGAGAGAGAGAGAGAGAAAGAGAGAGAGAGAGAGAGAGAGAGAGCACCGAATCTTATATGAGCGATATGATGGTTGACCTAACAACGCCGTGAACGAAACTAACTGCCGCCACCACCGAATATGTGCCACCGTATTCAATTCGCCACTACGAAAGACAATAGAAACATATGAGGGAGAGTGAAGGACCAATGATGGTTTTCAGCGCTCAGAAACAAGGAGGAGGAGTTCGGGGGAACCCTAGCGTATTCAAGGGATCTTACGTAGAGGCTATAGGACACAAAAAGAAGATCAACAACGTGAACTTTGACAAGTTCACCATGGACGAAGACAATGACCATGTCAGAATTCTGAATCCTACCGATGACATGCTATTCAAAACTATAGACATATCTCCGGAGCTGTGCAAATGGATGGAAAACCAATGGAGGAAAACGATCATCGCTCATATAATGGGGAGGCCATGGTATTATCAAGCCCTACACACAAAACTGGATATCATGTGGAAATTGTAAAATGAATTTGAGATGATGGATCTCGACCACAATTGCTATTGCATTTAGGGGTTATCTGATGAAAAAAGAGAAATGATACTCACGGAGGGGCCTTGGCAACTCGCCGGTAGCTTTTTCTCCATAAGGAAGTGGACACCTGATTTTCGATCGGACACCGACAAGGTTGAAAGCACCACAACATGGGCACGGATTTTAAATTTACCGATGGAATACTTCAACAAGCCTATCATGATCGCCATTGCCAAGAGTCTTGGGGACCCCATTAAAATAGACGGCAACACGTACAACACATTGAGAGGAAGATATGCACGTCTTTGCGTTCAAGTCTGCACCGACGAACCATTTGAACTGGGACTCCGGTTGAAGGGCAAGGTATACCAAGTGGTGTACGAGAATATTACCTCGGTGTGTCACACATGCGGAAGGGTAGAACACGGGGCCGAAGCATGTGTTTTCAATGGAAAATCGATGTCGACAGATAACCCCCAAGTCCAACCTCAAGATGGAAATTCAAGGGGAAAGTCGAAGGAAGACAACGCATGACTGGTAGAGAAAGTCAAGAACAAAGAATACGAGGACTGGATTCAGGTCGAAATGAGAAAAAAACAGCCGCACCAAGAGAGAACTAACATCACAATACTTAAGAGAACACCGACTGGAAATCAACATTAGTCGACGCCAAAAGTGCAAAGCCAAAACATCGCACGCGGGGGTGATAACACGATTTCTGGAACAGTAGGAGCGAGTGGTGTGAGGAGAGAAAATCCGGAAGGAAAGAGGATATTGCCAAGTTCAATTATTGGTACAAAAAAAGTGACGAATAAAGGGGGGAAGGTAAATCCTAATAGAAATCAACTTCTAAGAGGGAAGGAAGGAAATAAAAGCAAAGAAGGAAACTTCTCTACACAAAAAAATTCCTTTGGGATATTAGCGGACTGTGAGAACTCGAAACCACATACTTCCGGCAACATGAGACTGATTGTTAAGGATACCGTAACAAATGGCGATCAATCCCAATGACATTCAAGTGAACTTCGTGAACGGGGCGTTAGTAGTGAATTGGGTAATACCACAGGCACCCGTAACCATATTCCACCAGTTCAACGGATGATCAATGATATTACGAACCACGGAGGAAGAACGCTTGATCCGTGTCCTCGAGATCCCCTCATCGATTTGGGAAGTGGAAATGCGAGTGTATGTGATACCGAGGGAGGAGGAGCCGAATGTATGGTGGCAAAGAAATACAACGAGTACATGGAGATTTCTTCGCCAACAAGTGCTAACGTGGATGAGGAATCCTCTTGATAATCCGGTAACACTTACCCAAATATATAATCCATCGATGAAGATAATTTCATGGAATTGCAGGGGTGTGGGAGATGGAGAGTTGCGAAAGAATTTCAGAGAATTGGTAAGGAGTCATAGTCCTTCCGTGGTTTTTGTTATGGAAACGCGAGTGTCTGAGGAGAATGCAAACGAAATCGCCACTCAATTAGGATTCTCGAACTTTGTGATAGCGCCTACTTACGGGATGGAAGGAGGTATTTGGTTACTATGGAATGCAGAAGATACGAACGTGGAAATATTACAAGTGGAAGAACAATGGATCCATATTAAAATCGGAGCAAACGTGCAAGATAAATGGTGCTTGAGTGGAATTTATGCGCAACCAAGAAGGGAGGCAAAAATCCAAATTTTTGAGTGTATGGCGAGACACACAGCAGCGGAAAATACGCCATGGCTCGTAATAGAAGATTTTAATGAGTTGTCATTTGCGCATGAAAAACGAGGAGGCTAAACGACATCACTAGGCCGCGTTAAATTCTTTCAAAAGGCAATGGAGAAGTGTGAGCTCATCGATTTGGGGTTCCATGGGCCGAATTATACGTGGTCTAACAAACACGAGAGCGGAGGTAATATAATGGAAAGAATTGATCGATCCCTCGCGAACCAAAAATGGATTGATCATTTCCCCGATAACACGGTGATCCACTTGCCCCAAACTCACTCGGATCACCATCCGATTCTTACGTTGTACGAGGGCCCAACAAACACGGGGGGAGAAAAGGCCTTTTCGATTTGAGGCTGCGTGGTTTCAACACCCGAATTACAATGGGATGTTGGCGGCTTATGGGAAAAATTTCCGGAAATTGTTGAGGCTATTGAGTAGGTCCCAGGCATCATGCGTCCTTGGAATCGAGATGTCTTCGGGAACATATTTTATAGGAAAAAGAAAGTGTTGGCATGGTTGGATGGAATACAAAAGGCGCAACGAGTGAGGTTCAATGGCTATCTTGCGGGTCTCGAGATTGAACTTATTAAATAATTTAACGAGACCCTAAAGCAATAAGAGGTACTATGGTTTAAAAAATCTCGTCTACAATGGAATAAGGAGGGGGAACGCAACACAAAATTCTTTCATAAATCAACTTTGGCGCGGCATCGACGAAATAAAATTATAACCCTCAAGATAGATGGAATTTGGACAAAGGAAGATAATATCTTGCGCGAACATGCAAAGAGTTAATTTTCTAAACTCTTTTCGGCTGCTGCGAATGGAAGAGGTGGGGGTCGAGCACACAAACTCCCAATTTCTATTTATCAAATGGCGCTTAGTGGGGAAGAGGCGTTAAATTTGAGAAAATAAATTGATATGGAAGAGCTAAAACGAATCGTGTGGGAAGCACACCCTTTCAAGGCACCGGGACCCGACGGACTCCAAGGAATATTCTACCAACACGGCTGGGATTGGGTGCGTGAATTATTGTTTGTATTTATGAAGAAAGCTTTTGAAGAAACGAGTTTTAATCCCAAACTCGTAGAGGCATATTTGTGTTTCATTCCGAAGGTGCAAAACCCCGAACTTATCTCACAATGTCGCCCAATTTCATTATGTAATGTCCTTTATAAGATCATTACAAAAGGCGTCACCATGCGGTTGCGTGAGATAATGCCGAGTTTGATATCACCGACCCAATCAAGCTTTATACGAATTCGTAGCACACAAGACAGTATTTTGTTTTACAAGAAGTCCTCCACTCCATGCGTCCTAAGAAAAAAATAAGACGAGTTGTATGATCATGAAGTTGGACTTAGAAAAAGCATACGATAAAGTAAGTTGGGATTTTTTGGAGGACACGCTTAAAGTGTTCCAATTTCCAGAATCATTAGTGCGCTTGATCATGTTTTGTGTGCGCAACGCCTCGACAAAAATCCTATGGAATGGGGAACCTATGATGGCCTTTAAACACACTTGCGGCCTACGGCAAAGAGATCCCTTATCTCCATACCTTTTTGTGTTATGCGTCGAACGTCTTTTGTATCTTATCAACAAAGCAGTGGAAAAGAAAAAAATGGCAACCCATCATCCCTTGTCGTGGTGGACTGACTCTGTCACATATATTGTTTGCCGACGACCTTGTTCTAATGGGGAAGGTGACACTAAAAACGGCTAAGGTGATAAAGAGGGTGCTTGACATGTTTTGTCAAGCTTCGGGACTGAAATTAAGCCCACAAATTGGGGTGGTGCGCGATTGAAGAGAACGATTAGCGAAGTGCTCGATTTTGGCCAAACGACGGTCTTGGGAAAGTATTTGGGTGTAAAATTAATCCATGGGCGCGTGACACGCATAACCTTCTCGGGTATTTTTGATAAGGTCATGAGGAAATTGTTGAGTTGGAAGAATAAAATATTGACGCTAGCCGGTCGGGCAACTCTTGTACAATCCATCTCCACGGCAATGCCAATATACCATATGCAGTCGACATGGTCACTCAAAAATATTTGCGATCAACTTGATAGGCTGAATCGAGGTTTCCTTTGGTCGACGGATGTAACGAAAAGTAAAATTCACCTTGTCGGGTGGAAAAGATTAACGAGGCCGAAGGAGGATGGAGGGCTAGGAATCCGGGTGACGTGCACGAGCAATGAGTCTATGTTGGCTAAATTGGTTTGGAAAATATTACTAAAAGAAAATACACTATGGATGGGGTTGATCCAAGCAAAATATCTCAAAGGACATAATATACTTCATTATTCGGCCAATAATGCGGGGAGCTCGACATGGAAAGGAGTAGTGCGCTGCGTTGGATTAATGAGACCTTTATTACGATGGAAGGTAGGGGACGGACGCTCGATGTTGTTTTGGTATGATAATTGGTTGGGGGATAGAAGACTATGTGATGAAGGGCTCAATGTTAATCTGGGAGAAATTAATCTTACTCTTCACAACGTGTTGGAAGAGGACGGTACTTGGCGTTTGGATGAGTTATTGACAATAATTCCCGATTCGCTGACATAGGCCATTTTCAAAGTCCGAATTAATATTTAGGACCGCGAGGATACCATCATTTGGAGCAAAACAACGAGCAGAGTGTTTTCTTGCCAATCGGCCTACAAGGTTTTTCATAAAACATATAGCAAAGACATAACGCCGAATCGAGAATATAAGTGGGTGTGGAAACTGCCTTATAGCAGCAACATTCAACACTTTTTATGGCTGATTTCTCAAGGAAAATTGGCAACGAATTAGTTACGAAAAGAAAGGAAATTCACACACGACGCTGAGTGCCCACGGTGTGCATCACCGAGCGAGTTAATTTTTCATATCCTCTGCCATTGTCTAGCCGCAAGAAAAATATGGAGAACACTACTCTCGAATGCAGAGGTGCTATGGTTCGATAAAGTCTCGTATGATAATTGGTTAAAGGGGAACTTGAGATCCAATGAGAAAAGATGTAAAGAATTGCCGAATTCGGAGTGGCACTGGACTTTCACAGCTGCTAAATGGAGTATATGGAAGGGGCATAATAAATTCATATTTAGAGGGAAAGAGGAGAGTATAGCAAGCCAACTTTTTTGGGTTAAGCAAATGAGTATCCTAATGCATGACTGTAACAGAAAAAGGAAGGGGACCGCGATGGAATGGAAGAAGTGGAGGAAACCAAAGAAAGGATAGACCAAGCTAAACGTCGATGGAAGTGTGCAAGGGTCTACGAATTCAGGAGCAGCCGGGGGACTACTGAAATCCGAAACTGGAGCTTGGCAATGAGGATTCTACAAGAGTCTAACATCTCCAACTGAAAGCACTCAAATTAGGACTCGAATTAGTTACAAAGCGAAACTGAATGCACTCAAATTATGACTCAAATTCGCCTGGGAGCAACGAATCCAGAAGCTATGAGTAGAGACCGATTCTCTTATGGTCTACAACATGGTTATGGGACAAAACGTCGACACAAAGTCTACAGTGGAGTTGATAAATGAGTATAAGGATCTAATTAGGAAGCCTTGGGAGATTAAAGTGCGATGGATTCCTCGTTCGACGAATAATGTGGCCGACGGCATAGCAAAACTAAGTTTGGAGAATAAGGATCGAGAGATATTTTTGGATATCGCCCCTCCCCCGGTTGTAAAGCTTATTAGTTTCGACCTCGCCTAAGAGGCCGCTTTCCCTTATCTACCAAAAAAAAGAAGATCTTGTAGTTGTTTTATGTCGACTTATTATCGGAGCAAAATTGGGATCCTCCTTACCTTGATCAAATCGAGTGCAATAAAGTTACTGGTAATGATAACGCCTTCCTCACCAACACCTTTCCAATGGAGGAAATCAAGGATGCAGTTTGGGGTTGCGATGGACAAAAGTGCTTGCCCCGACAAGATGGATTTAATTTTAACTTTGTAAAGAAATTTTGAGACCTGATGAAAAATGAGCTATTTGCCTTTATTTCAGAGTTTCAGTATAATGGGAGGATAGTTTGTGGGATTAGTCCATCTTTTATCGTCTTGATCTCGAATCAGCACAATCCACCGAGACTCTGATGGAATTATGGCCTATCTCATTGATTGCGATAATTTAAAAAGATGGGTTAAAAGCATCAAGCCCCCTGAAGTATGACCACTTTTGCGACTTGCACCTTAAACTAATTTAATAAGATTTTTACTCCCTAAACTAAGGTCATATGTTCAATTTTCACCAATAGTGTATGTCCAACAATTTTTGGCTGGAATAGTCTCTGTTTGGGAGTGTTTTTTGGTCTATTTTTGGTCATCAACTACCAAAATACATCTAGTAAAATACATATGAGTTGGGTAAGGAGAATATTCCGGCCAAAAATGGTCAAAAATACACCAGTGCTGCAAATCGAACAGATGACCTTAGTTGAGGAGGCAAAATGATTATTAAACTAGTTTAAGGGGAAGTCGCAAAAGTGGTCATAGTTCAGAGGACTTGACGTTTTTATCCCTTATAAGATTCTTGCTGAACTTATCACATCTAGGCTAGGGAAATTCATTATGTGTCTAATTATTTCTAGGTCGAATTATTATTTTTGCCCCTCAACTATTTTTTTTGAAATTTAAATGTTCTTTTTAGTTCGGGCCGAGTTAAAATGCCACGTATCTTTTAAAATTTTTAACAAAAATCTCCAAAACGTCTTATTTGGGCTAAATCGCTTGCGTGGCTTTCCAGTCAATAAATCGCTTTGCTGTGTCCAAATAAAAGCCCCGCTACGTCGTTATTTTGTTTCTTCCAAAAATCGTTTTAACACAACACTCTTATTGCACAACTTAACCAATCAAAAATTCAAAACCTACCCTTATAATATTTTAAAATTGCACGTGCACTCCATAATATATATTTCTTATAAAAGTTTTTATTTATATCTTAAGAAAATAAGATGTTAAATTCCTTAATATATATAACAAAAGGAAAATGAATCATAAATTCACCAATTTATTTCTAATTACTTATATTTTTTTAAATTTAAGATGAAACTTAATATTAATCACCTTTAAATTAAAAACAACAAAAAATAAAAGTACTTTAATAATCTTACAAATAAAAGACTTAAGAAACTACAAAAGAAATACATTTATAAAAAAACCATTAACTATATTTTATTTTGATTGCTTAAATCCAAAAAAAAAATAAAGTTCAGCCTCTTCCCCATTACCCCCCATTCACCAAGTCACAACCACGCCAAAGCTCCACCACTCAGCCACCTCTTCAATCAAATCGCGCCACTCTCATGGAAAAAGGTCCCCGTTGTCATTTGAGGATTATTCACCAAGTCACAACCACGCCAAAGCTCCACCACTCAACAACCTCTTCAATCAAATCGCGCCACTCTCATGGAAAAACGTCCCCGTTGTCGTTTGAGGATTCAAATAGACGGCGAACTATTTTTGGCAAACCATTAAATGTAAAGAAATCTTCATCCATCAAAAGGCATGATCGACGTGGCTTAAGGATGGCAATTCTAATTCCGACTACTTTCATCATTGTATTGGGAAAAGGTAGGTGACGAATACCATCCGAGGATTATACATGGATAGTGTTTGGGACGAACGCATCTCTTGTATTAGAAGATCAGGAAGTTGTTTTATGTCGACTTATTCTCGGAGCAAAATTGGGATCCTCCTTACCTTGATCAAATCGAGTGCAATAAAGTTACTGGTAATGGTAACGCCTTCCTCACCAACACCTTTTCATTGGAAGAAATCAAGGATGCAGTTTGGGGTTGCGACGGACAAAAGTGCATGCCTCGGCCAGATGGATTTAATCTTAACTTTGTAAAGAAGTTTTGAGACTTGATAAAAAATGAGCTATTTGCCTTTATTTCAGAATTTCAGTCTAATGGGATGTTAGTTTGTGGGATTAATCCCTCTTTTATCGTCTCGATCTCGAATCAGCACAATTCACCGAGTCTGATGGAATTTGACCTATCTCATTGATTGTGAGTGTTTATACGATGGGATAAAAGCATCAAACCCCCTGAACTATGACCACTTTTGTGACTTGCCCCTTAAACAAATTTAATAAGCTCTTTGCCCCCTAAACTAAGGTCATCTATACGATTTTCACCATTAGTGTATTTCCTACATTGTTTGGCCGGAATATTCTCTATTTGTGGGTGTTTTTTCGTCTATTTTTGGTTATCAACTACCAAAATACATGTAGTAAAATACATATGATTCGGCTAAGGGGAATATTCAGGCCTAAAATGATCGAAAATACATCGGTGGTGCAAATCGAACAGATAACCTTAGTTTAGGAGGCAAAATAATTATTAAATTAGTTCAAGGGGCATGTCGCAAAAGTAGTCAGGGTTCTGAGGGCTTGATTCTTTTAACCCTTATAAGACTCTGGCTGAACTTATCGCATCTAGCTAGGGAAAGTCATTATGTGTGTAACGACAAATTCTTGCTATCTCTGTAATTGAAAGACAAGAAAAGATTACAAATATTTTTTGAGTAAATTTGAAATACAATTGTGGTTCAATCTCTATCTAATCCTCTGATTCAATTCTACAAGAACAATATTGAAATATGTGATGGAAATCTTCAATTTGATCTTCATTCAGATGATTTGAACTTGGAGAAAACGTTAATTCGAGGGTCTTTGGACTTGATCTCGGATTAAATGGTGATTTGATTTGAGGATTGATGAAGGATGATATGATCTTCTTCCTCAATTCCTTGGATTTGTGAATTTTGATCTTTCCAATATGGATTTTGATCTTCAAAAACGGTTTTCCGAGGGTCTTGTGACATAATCTCGGATCAAACGGATTTTTGGTTTGAATGTTGTTGAAGAACGGTATGAATTTGATTTAGGTTTTCTTGAATTGTTGAAGATTTGATCTTCTTGACAGAGACACGATCTTCAAAAAACGGTGTTAACCCTAAAAAACAATATATGGAGGTTACTCCTACTCGGAAAAACAATATATGGACAATATTATTATCAGAGTACTTCCGATGAGATGTACCTATAAAGAAAACCCCTCGGAGGATTGCCCTACCTTTTGGTCACTGACCCGAAAAGGTTTATAAGAGCACCCGAGGAGAAACATAAGAGTCCCTTGGAAAGTCAAACGGTGAATGAAAAGCAGATATCAACACGGCATCGGAAAAAGAGCAAACCCCGATGGACCCGTATGACTCCGATATCCACCAAATGCGCCAAGAGGGACCAAGAGGGACCCCGAGTCCTATGAACTTACAAGAAAACTTCCTTGCTGAACACTCCTCGGAAAAGACGACACTCGGACTTATCCGAGGACCCAATTTTGGAGAAAATCAAGAAATAAATACAAGAACATCCAGTGAATACAGTCCGAGAACTCTCGTGAAGAAATCTCACTTTCAGTAAAGCAAATACAGCCCTCGGACACAAAATCACAGTCCTCGGAAGTTATACCAAGTCCTCGGGGATCACATTTACCCCCTTAGAGATCACTCCTGTTTGTTGAAGAAAATACCCGAATCAAGAAGGAGAAATAAAAGCCCTCGGAAGAATAGTCCTATCAAAACAATCTACATCAGAAGCCCTCGGAGATATCAGAAGACGCAAAAGCTAATCCAGTCAGCGCCCAGTAGATAAAAGATAAGCATTATCCTAATTTTTACACCTGTATCAAGGTAACAACAACACCTGTTCTTACCAAAACGCATGCACAATGACACCTGCCTCTACCAAAGTCTATATAAAGGGAGGTGATCAGTAGAAGAAGGACAAACTGAAGCCACTTAGCTTACTTACTACAATTTAACATTCAAATACGTAAGAGAGGAGGAAATGTTCAGTGAATAAAGGAAGGGAATATTCTTGCAATTAATCTCATTATGTCCATTCATCATTGCCTCTGAATCACGGATAGGGCGTTCGAACCCAAAATAAATATCTTCCGTTAAATAGGGAATAATTCTAAACCTGTTAACAAACGGTTTTTGGATGAACTTGAGGCTTGATAGTGGATTGAAAGGAGTTCTTAACGAAGAACACCTTGAAGGTTGTTGAGCTTGTTGGAGAGAATTTGTTGAACTTCCTTGCTCTCAATTCTTGAAGTTTTTAGTTGTGTTTTTGTTCTTCAAGAACTCATCTATTTATAGTTGTAGAACCGAGCCTCCTTGCTTGTGATTGGTCGGTTTTATTTTTTTAATATAAGCATGAATTTAATTTAGCTTGTAGTGGACTTTTTCCCCGGACCCTCGCATTGCGAAGATACTTTCGTGCACTGGGTTGCCTTTTAACAAGAAATCCTTAGAACACATCGTATTTCCACATGGCCTTATTTGATCGGCCAACAATTCTCCATCTTTATATTATAAATCAATTAATTAACCTATTAATAAATGGAATTTAATTTAGTAAAATTCCAAATTAAAAATAGAAATAATTAATTTAATTTATAATAATCAATTTGACACTTGTCAATATTTAATTGGAGTAGACAAAATTAATTGGTCTACAAATGCCCCCTTGCGACTTGTCACGAATAGCATTGTAAAAATGCGTCTTGAAGTGAATATGTCGCAACATATTTATTTCGGGGCCATCAATAAGATTTGATGAAATATATGTACTTCGTTTGGAAAAGATCAACATTTGGAGACTTCCATGTCAATTTCTTTTAAGGACCAAAGTGCAATTTTGATACCCAAAATTTTGGATGACACGGCTTCCCTTTCTTTTCTTCTTTTTTTTTTATTTTTTTTTTATTTTTTTCCTTCTTTTCTCTTCTGCTGCGCCACTTTCTTTCTCTTTTTATTTTTTTATTTTTTTTTTTCCTTCTTTTCTCTTCTGCTGCGCCACTTTCCTTTTATTTTATTATTATTTTTTTTTCTTCTTTTTTTTTCTCTTGTGCTGCGCCACTACCCTTCTCCTTTTTATTTTTTTATTATTTGTTTTCTTCTTTTTTTTTCTCTTGTGCTGCGCCACTACCCTTCTCCTTTTTATTTTTGTTTTATTTTGTTTTTTCTTCTGGCAATGGCATTGATCAAGTTGGTTATAAATAGGCAGATGATCAGTTCTCACAACACACACAAATTAAATGTACCTACAAAAGCACCTTACATCACTTTTCTACAACGGACAAAACCACCCCTCATCTTTCTTTATTTTGTACATTTCGCCCTACTTTTGTTCTCTATTTTTGCCATTAAATTTTGTAATTTTGACAAAGGTTTTTTTTTTCTTTGTTAACTGCTAACTTGTCTTTCTAACCCTTTTGTTTCCTTCTTTGTGTTGACAGTTCACGAACAATGGTGAAATTCAGTTACGCCTATAATTCGAAGGGAATTGAGACTCTAACCATCACCAGCAATGAAAATCAACGGGACACAATATTGGAGGTCGGCACCCCTCTCGCCGGAATTCACACAAATCAATGGCCCACTTTGATTAACACCATTAAACCCAAAGACTGGACTGAAGAGTTTTCCAAGTCCTCCAATCGATCTCTGCCGTCGTTTGTGCTCCGGTCTCCTCTACACCGAATACCAAACAATGATCTTCCTTTCGATACTTTGGGGCGACGCGTTGCCAAAGGAGATGCCATGTGGGACGATGCCTTTCTTCACTTTTCCGGCGAGGTTCATTACTGTCCGGGATATTGGGAGTGGACAGAAGATGTTCTTGTTCGGTGCAAGCCTACACTTACTTCCACCAACACGTACGAGGCAGTCTATGCATCCTTGTTCACATATGAGTGCAATTTAGAAATCATAAAAGCCTTGTGCGAAGCGTGGTCACCGTCTACAAACACCCTTGTCACTTCACTTGGAGAGCTCTCAGTTTCCCTATGGGACTTGAAACACCTTGCCGGCCTGCCCATATTTGGATCCTTATATGATGAAGTCATACCGAACGATAGAGAACTTTTCGGCAAAGAAAAAGAAAACCATCACTTGCCGAGGTCATGCAGAGCTTTGTTCCATGCGTTTCACTTAATCCGAGCACATGTTGGTGATAACGATCCTCGAGTGCCAGTCAAAGAGTGGGTCAACTTTTGGTCGAAGAAAGAAGTCAAATACAAATGTCCCCCATCACGGAAGGAGAGGAAAAGTGTGCGTCGACCTCAAGCGACACATAACCGTTCCGGAAAGCTCGAACCATACAGTCGGTGGTCATCGCAAGAAGAGATCATGTTTTCACAACTCGGTATCAAAGGTTGTTGGAAGGAAGAGACATTTTTGGCCGCGCACTTAGCTTGTTGGTTGTGCATCTTTGTTCTCCCTATAAAGGATGTTGGCTTTATTCGTCCAAGTACTTTCAAGATGGCGAGTCTTATTGCCAGCGGCCAAAGAGTATGTCTTGCCATTCCGGTGCTAGCATCGATTTACAAAGGGTTGAACTCAATATCAAGGTCTACTCAACCGTCTCAAGGGTACCTTCCTTTTCCGATCCATTTTGTCTACGGGTGGGTGGCGCTGTACTTCAAGACTCAGTTTTCTATCCACCAAGAGTCGCAAAAACCCGCAATGACGATATTTTCTGGAGAAAATGGAGCAAGGCCTTTTGATCCAAAAGAAGCTCGTAAGAGAATTCACAAAGGAGACTACACCACTTGGGCATGCAATCTTCTTCCGAACGTCAATAACGTCACACTTGTGGATTGCAGTACTCTTAGCGAAGCAGAGCATGACTATTTTATCAACCTTCGATCGTGTTATCTGACTCTGAGGCAAGGTGAAACTTTTGACGTTGAGCCATATAGTCCACATCGATTTGGCCGACAATTTGGATATTATCAAGATGTCCCTGGCGTACTCAAAAATGACTACCACAAAGCTTCTTTGGATGAAGGACTTCGTTTTTGGAGGTTAAGTCTTGCACAAAGGACATATTCAAAGGTTTGGATTCCCAATGCTCCTCTTAACGCAAGAAGGCACTTTTCAGATAGTTATAAGTCATGGATAATCAAAACCTATATGAGCTACCTTGAAGACAATATCGACTCTTTACTTTCGCCTCAAAAGCACTTGATACTCGGCGGAGATGACAAAGTCGCACAAATTCGTGACAACCAAATTGCTCCTCTTGGGAAGAGCTCGCAAGACGCACCACACATTGCGATAGAGGAATCAGCTAAAAGAAAGAGCATTGTCAAAGAGAACGGCAGCAGCGAAAACGGTGATCGCAACTGGAAGAAGGTTAAGAAAGGCTCAAATATCTCGCAACCTAGAGAAATCAATTCTCCTCGCTGCCTTTCGAGCACCCCATCCGCGACATTGGACTTGGCTGTACAGGTATTGGTCAACTTTGCTATTTATTTCCATACATATATAAATATATGTATATGTTTCTAACTTTCGACACATTCCTTGTAGGTGGGTAAAGAGAGGATTTCCACTTTGAAGGGTGATGAGCAACCTTCTCAAAGAAGTGAAGGGTCTACTTCATGTGCTGGTACTAAACCTTCAAAAGATGACAAAGTTCATTTGAAGCCAAGAGACTCAAAGAATGGTGAGGAAGGTTCTCCACATATTGATGTCTCTGTTTTTAAGGGTGAGAGCCTATTAGAAATTCATGACAAGAGGTATCTCAACTCTCTATGGGCCGATGTTAGTGAGAGGATTGTTCGCGCACCAATTAACCAAATTTCTTCTTTTAAAGATGAATTCCGCATTGTCTTTGAAAGAATGAAGTTGGTTGGGAAGGAAAAAGTTGCTCCCTTAGAGGCCTTAGTGAGCAAAGGTTTTG
Source organism: Linaria vulgaris (assembly GCA_948329865.1). Classification (NCBI taxonomy): domain Eukaryota; kingdom Viridiplantae; phylum Streptophyta; class Magnoliopsida; order Lamiales; family Plantaginaceae; genus Linaria; species Linaria vulgaris. Next base: position 2,202,788 of record OX415249.1, on the reverse strand, counting down.
ATCAAACTGCTGCTTATGATGTGCGAAACTCCACAATATTGGAAAACTCATTACTTCTTCAACAAATTTCGGAAATAGAGGGCCACATATCCGATGCCAAATCTGACAAGGAAAAAGGATCCTCACGAGTTAGGTCCACAAAAGATGAACTTCAAAGTGTTAAAAGAAGATTGAAAAACTTGAAGTCGGAGAAAGCAAGCTTGACGTCGTCCTTAAAGAGCCAACAAGAGTTTCTTCGAGGTGTCGACATTAAGATCTCTAGTTTGGAAGAGAAGATATCCGTCCTTAAAAGCACTCCTTCACTTACTGACGCGGAGATGGACGAATTGAATGTTATGAGATTGAACTTGGAGACTGCACAACTGGAGTTGGGGGATGTGAGGCCTTTTGTTTGAGAGAGATTTCCTTTTTTTTTTTTTTGCTTTATTCTGTTTTGCTTTGGATTTGTAGCGTCATCAAACTCCAAGATTTAATAAAAGATTTACCTTTATTTACCTCATTTTGAGTTTTTTTTATTTTATTTGTACTCATTCTAGTAGTCCACGTGTTTGTCAACAAACTGTAACGATAGATAGCGTAAGACACGAGTTCTCTACCGAAAAGAAAAAAGTTCAGTTCCAACCGTCAAAGATTCCTTATCTCCAAAGACAAAGCATTGATCAGGATTCAAACTCGGTAAAGTCATCCAACGACGGGGCTTGGGGTCAAATGCTTCCCATTTGAGCAGCTAGCAGGAAACATAAATCCAATGCTCAACTACTCCATTCTGTCTCCTCAGCATGTATAACTCGCCGCTTCATGATGTTTGTTATCGGATTGGTCCGGTTGAACGAGTCAAAATCCCACCAAGCAATAAGGCCGTATCTACATGATCATCAGTCAGTTTTAACACTTTCTTAACAAGCACGTCCTTCACCTACTCATTTTGAGTTTTTCATTTGCATTTGGCATCATGTTTCTTTCTCATGAGTACTGTAACGTAACGCAACAAAACCAACTTAAGCAGATTTCATGACTGAACTTAGAAAAATTCTAAGCTGCCTACGTACCTCAATAAAAAGGATCAAATCATAACGTAGTTCAAAGAAATCAAGATTGATTTAAGGGGGGTGCCGTACACAGTTTATACTCGTGCGGGCCAGGAGTATTCATTCTTTAACCACTTTGAACAAAGTGGGTATTTAAATTTAACCACGTAAAACACCTTTAGTGGGGTAAGTTATCATTTTAACCACATAATTTACCATTGGTGGTTGCCATCCACAGTTTATACTCATGCGGGCCAGGAGTAACATGCAGTTTAGGCTCGTGCGTCATGGAGCATACTTCAGTTATCAAGGGTAGTATTGTTTCATGAATTTTCCATTAATAGGACCAATTCTTAATCCATCTTCGGCAATCAACTTATATGCTCCATTTGTGTATACTTCTGTGATGACATAAGGACCATCCCACTTTGAAGTGAACTTGTTTCCGGTTCGATGAGTGATAATGATGTAGGCGGACCTTTTTGTTAAAAGACTTGGAGATACGAGCTTGATAGCACTCAAGTTCCTGTTGCGCTTCTAGTCTTTTCTCATCAAGAGCATCTAGTTCTTGCAAGCGCAAACGAGCATTCTCTTCTTCGGTGAGTCCTTCTTGCAGAGCTATCCTTAAAGACGGGATTTGTTGCTCAAGAGGGAGAACTGCTTCTACTCCGTAGACCAATGCATATGGGGTTGCTTGAGTTGGCATTCTGTGTGTAGTTCTATATGCCCATAGTGCTTCTCCAATTCTTTCATGCCAATCTTTCTTTGACTTCGCCACCACTTTCTTTAACAAGTTGCAGAGAGTTTTGTTGAATGCTTCGGCGAGGCCATTAGAAGCAGCATAATACATGGAAGAGTTTATTTGCTTGAATCCAAACTTTTCACACAACTTGTCTATCAAACTATTGCAAAACGGCTTTCCATTATCAGTGACGATGCATCGAGGAACTCCATAGCGGTAAATGATATTGGTACGAATGAAGTTGGCAACAGTCTCCTTTTTGACTTCTTTGAGAGGCACAGCTTTGGCCCATTTTGAGAAGTAGTCGGTTGCAGCCAAAATGTACAAGTGTCCGCCAGAAGACTTTGTCATAGGACCGACAGCGTCCAAACCCCACGAATCAAAAGGCCAAGAAGCTACAATCGGATGTAAAGGTTCAGGCGGCTGATGGATGAAGTTTGCGTAGAATTGACAAGCTTGACATCTTCGTGCATACTTCATGCAATCTAAAACCATGGTAGGCCAGTAGTAGCCCATTCTTTTGATGCGAAAATGTAACTTTGGACCAGACTGATGAGCTCCACAAATTCCGGAATGTGCTTCTTCCATAGCTTGCATAGATTCTTCTTTTCCTAGGCAGCGCAAGAAAACCCCATCAAACGAGCGACTATAGAGTGTGTCTTTATAGAAGATGAAGCGAGCTGCACGACGCCTAATGTCGATCTTTTGTCGTACGTCATCGGGCAATTTCCCGTGCTTTAAGTAGTCCACGAATGATTGTCGCCAATCTTCAACTTCAATTTCGTATACCTCCACAGCATGACTTTCATTGTTATTACCTTGCTCACCGTTATCTTCTAGAACAGGCGGGAGTACCCATTTGTGGCACACGGGTACCAACGTCTTCTCTTCTGATGTGACCAACATAGAAGCAAGTTTAGCTAAAGCATCAGCTTGCCCGTTATCGTTTCTCGGCACATGCTCTACTGTAACGTCACCAAGATTTTTGATCAATCTTCTTGCCTACTCAACATATGGTAGGAGCTCTGGCTTCTTAACCTCAAATTCGCCATACAATTGATTGACGACCAACTTGGAATCGCCATACACTTTTAGATGAGGTTGCCTCAGCTCAATTGCCATTTCTAACCCGAGTATCAAAGCTTGATATTCCGCAACATTGTTTGAACAATTTTGAGTTAATGTGAAGGAATACGGCAAGACCTCTCCATTAGGCGTGAGAAAGATAACGCCGGCGCCGGCTCCATTTCTATGTGCTGCACCATCAAAGTACATTTCCCATGGAGGAGTAACTTCAACCACAAGCGCATCTTCATCGGGCAAGTCGTCCATTAACTCCCACTCGGCAGGAATAGGGTGGTCAGCTAGAAAATCTGCCAATACTTGTCCTTTCACAGCCTTTTGAGGGATATATGCAATCTCAAACTGTTGTAGCTGGAGGTACCATCTTGCAAGTCGATCAGACAACACCGGCCTTGTCATGACATACTTCAAAGGGTTTGCTCTGGATACAAGACGGATAGTATGAGCTTGAAAGTAATGCTTTAATTTCTGAATCGAGAACACAAGGGCTAGGCAAAGCTTTTCAATAGGAGTGTACTTCAACTCATTCGGCGTCATTGTTCGGCTCAGGTAATAAAGTGCATTTTCCTTCCCTTTGTCATTTTCTTGGGCGAGTAATGCCCCCACTGATCTTTCTTGGGCAGCAATATATAGGATCAAGGGACGTCCCGGCACATGAGCAGCTAAAACGGGAGGTTTCATCAGATACGACTTGATTCGTTCAAAAGCATTGCGACAAGATTCATCCCACCTAAATGGCACGTCTTTCTTCATCAAATGACTGAAAGGTTGGCAACGACCGGCTAAATTCGAGATGAACCTTCTGAGATATGCCAATTTTCCTTGTAAACTTTTGAGTTCATGAATATTTCGTGGCTCTGGCATCTTAACTATTGCATCAATCTTGGCTTGCTCGATTTCAATGCCTCGCCGACGAACAATGAAACCAAGGAACTTTCCCGATGTTACGCCAAATGCACACTTCATAGGATTCATCCTTAATTGATACTTTCGCAATCGCGCAAATACTTTTTGTAAGTCATCTATGTGATCTTTCTTTTCTCTCGACTTTACGACAAGATCATCCACATAACACTCAACATTCTTGTGCAACATGTCGTCGAAGATATTTTGCATTGCCCTTTGATAGGTAGCACCGGCGTTCTTCAATCCAAAAGGCATCACCTTGTAGCAATATATACCCTTCGGAGTACGAAAAGCAGTCAGTTCTTCATCCCTTGGAGCCATTCGAATTTGGTTGTATCCGGAAGATCCGTCCATGAAAGACAAGGCTTCGTGTCCCATGGTAGCATCAATCATTAGTTCAGCAATCGGTAGAGGAAAGTCATCCTTAGGGCATGCTTCGTTCAAGTCTCTAAAGTCGACGCAAACCCTGATTTGTCCATTCTTCTTTCTTACCAGCACGATGCTAGAAATCCAAGTTGGGTATTTGACTTCTCTGATGAACCCGGCTTCAATGAGCTTGTTAACTTCAGCTTCGAGCAATGGGACTAAGTCAGGTCGAAACCTTCTTTGGGCTTGCTTGATGGGATGAACATCTTTCTTTACTGATAAGTTATGTACCGCCACATTTGGGTCCAAGCCTGGCATTTCTTTGTATGACCAAGCAAACACATCCTTGAACCCGTGCAACAACTCAATGTAACTTCGTTTTTCATCAGCTCCGAGCAATGCACTTATGTAAATCGGTCTTGGGTCATCGATGTTGCCCAAGTTTACCTCTTTTAACTCATCAACAATGGCCTTGACACCCTCCTCCCACTCAATAGGTGCATCTTCGGCGTCTTCTTCAACATCTTCTTCACGAGAAGTGATATGGCATGACGACCCTACACTCTCTTCATCTCCGTCTTTGGTCTTCGTAAGTACCACGGTTTGTAACTTGACTTTGAGAGTTTCACCACAGGACACTATCAAGTCTTCGCGACGAGTCATTCGAGATGGGATCAGACTTTGAAATTTCTTAGAGTTTGATGACTTGAGGTTTCTCTTAGCGTGTGTCAACATATGTGGAACACTCAACTTTTTCCAATCAAACCTTTTATTTGGACCAAGCCTATCAAAGACTATTTTATTCGGACCAAGCCTATCAAAGACTGTTTTATTCGGACCAAGCCTATCGAAGACCGACAAGTGTGGTATCTTCTCTTCACAACCTGTTGTTAAACCCTCTACTTCGCCTATGTAGTTGGCATTAGCTCTTTTTATAGCAATACGAACTGGGTTTGGTGGCTTGTAGCCAAGGCCTACCCGAATGTTTGGTATGCCCTTTTTCCTTTAGCATAACCTGTGTGGCATTGAGTCCGTATGGCTTATCTGTAGCAGCATCAAGAGCGAGGCCCTCCAATCGTGGTTCTTCATTAGGGTCATATCCAGCTTTAACTAGCAATTTCAAAGCTTTCGGGTCGAAGCATTGCTCAATCTTCCATGTGGGCAATGTTCCATGCTCTGTTTTTGGTCCTTTGGATGGACGAACAAATCCTTCAAGTGGAGGAGATGGCCCTTTCTTTTCAAGTGTTGTAAGAGGGAATGTTAGTTATTTCAAAGGCTTTGACTCAAGGGGAGATCCATAAATTTTACTCTTCTCTGTGTCATTTGTGTTATCAGAGCCTTTTACACCATGCTGCTGGAGTTGCTCAGTTTCATTGAGTCTCACAGTGTTCTTTCCTTCAATATAGTATTTTGCATCTGCAAAGTGTGATTCAGCATCAGAAAAAGGCTTTACATCACCATGTACCTTTCTTTCGACTCCATCTTGATAATATCCGAAGCACTGGTGTAATGTTGAAGGAACAACGCCATTTTCATGTATCCAAGGTTGACCCAATAACATGTTGTAGGATGTGTTGGATTCGATGACATAGAATAGCGTACTGGACGGCATATCTTCAATAAGAAGATCGAATCTTATGATGCCAATGGCTCTTTGCCCCCCTTGGTTGAAACCTTGGATCATCAAACGACTACTTGATAGTTCATCCACCGAGATCCCTAATGTATTCAAAGTGCGTAGAGGTAAGATATTGACCGCAGAGCCCTCGTCAATTAACATTCGATTGACTCTTTTCTCGCGAATATAGCCGACGACAAACAATGGTCGGTTGTGGAGCTTGGAACCTAGTAGAAGGTCTTCATCAGTGAAGCATATAGTGGACATGTATTGGTTTGTGACATGAGCAGTCTTTGAAGTAGAGTCTTCAATTTTCTCTCCTTCGTGAGTTGCATTGCATGAAACGATGATGTGGGAGTCATCTAGGCTATCAACTGGGCTTGAGAGTGCGACAAGGTTTGATGACACGACATCCTCTTCTAGCGTGATCTTTCCGTCACGAGCCAACCGCATCACCTTATCTTTGAATATGAAGCAATCATGGATTGGGTGTCCTACGAGACGGTGATATTTGCAATACTTAGGATCATCGGTGCGACCAGCCTCTTCTGGTCTCTTCATTTCAGGCAGATGAATCAGATTAGCTTTGAGCAAATCATCAAATATGGCTGAAACGTCAGAATCGAGGAACGAATATTGCTTTGACCGCATCTCCTTGAGTGTTGTCTTCCTTTGCTCATTAGCTTGTGAATTATTGGCCTTTTCAGATACCAAAGCACCTTTTCGTTGGTCGTTGCTATCATTTGTCTTGGTTTGGATTCTCAACGGAGCAACATTCACCGCTATAGACTCTTTGGTAGGTGCTTTGTTGAAAGATTTGCCTCCTTTCTTTGCATCTTGCTTGTCATTGAATCTTCACGGATCTTGCATAGGCGGTCTATTAACTCCACTTGCCACCATACTCAATTCCATGTCATGAGCACGAGTTGCTAACTCCTCAAACGTCCTTGGTTGTATTCCTTGAAGAATGTAACGGAGCCCCCATTGTATGCCTTGGATGCACATCTCTATAGCCGAGGTCTCGGACAATCGATCTTTGCAATTGAGACTCAAGTTTCTCCAACGGTTTATGTAATCAATCACCGGCTCTTCATCCCATTGGCGAGCATTTGTTAGTTCAATCATGCTGACGGTCCTTCTGGTACTGTAGAAGCGATTGAGGAATTCTTGCTCCAACTCATCCCAACTATCAATCGAGTTTGCTTCCAAGTCAGTGTACCAATCAAATGCATTTCCCTTCAGCGAGCGAACAAATTGCTTGACAAGATGGTCACTGTAAGTTCCGGCATTGTTGCAAGTCTCAACAAAATGAGCTACATGTTGCTTTGGGTCGCCTTTGCCATCAAACTGCTGGAAATTTGGTGGTTGGTAGCCATTCGGCATCTTGAGGTTATCTATCCTTTGAGTGTACGGTTTGGAATAGGAGAATGATGATTTGAAGCTTCCGTCTAGTTTGTCCTTAATAGTTCCCATGATGAACTCCTTCAATTAATCAGCAGGGATCATGCCATTTGAAGAGACTTGGAACTCCTTGGCAATAGATTTTTCCTTCTCATTGGATACTTGCTTCATGGATGTTTCACCCTTTTCAAAGCCTCCAAACTTCAGTTCCTTCACATGACTTTCTTCTACCTTGACTTCCCTACTCAGCAATTTTTCTATCTTGGAGTCTTGGTCTTGCACATGTTTGTTCAGCATCTCTATGGCTTTGGTCAACATCCCAATTTTTTCCTTCAAAGTTGTAGCACTTGTTGTCAATGCGTGCACTATATCCAACGGAGGTGAAGAACCCGATGCAGAGTGAGGAGTTGGTGGGGAGGAGTCGCAGCTCTCAACATCCTCATCACTGTTGACGTTGTCAGAGACAAATGAGTCCTTTTGATCAATGTCGTGAACGTCTTCACTTGGCATCTTCGTGGATGGATCAGACAATAGATCAGACAACCTTCTTGTCTTGCGTGATGCCATATGGTTGACTTGGTTGTTCTTGATGAAAAGAGATGAGAGGTAGAGTTGTCCCACCGAGCGTGCCAAATTTGTAACGACAAATTCTTGCTATCTCTGTAATTGAAAGACAAGAAAAGATTACAAATAATTTTTGAGTAAATTTGAAATACAATTGTGGTTCAATCTCTATCTAATCCTCCGATTCAATTCTACAAGAACAATATTGAAATCTGTGATGGAAATCTTCAATTTGATCTTCATTCAGATGATTTGAACTTGGAGAAAACGTTAATTCGAGGGTCTTTGGACTTGATCTCGGATTAAATGGTGATTTGATTTGAGGATTGATGAAGGATGATATGATCTTCTTCCTCAATTCCTTGGATTTGTGAATTTTGATCTTTCCAATATGGATTTTGATCTTCAAAAACGGTTTTCCGAGGGTCTTGTGACTTAATCTCGGATCAAACGGATTTTTGGTTTGAATGTTGTTGAAGAACGGTATGAATTTGATTTGGATTTTCTTGAATTGTTGAAGATTTGATCTTCTTGACCGAGACACGATCTTCAAAAACGGTTTTTGGATGAACTTGAGGCTTGATAGCGGATTGAAAGGAGTTCTTAACGAAGAACACCTTGAAGGTTATTGAGCTTGTTGGAGAGAATTTGTTGAACTTCCTTGCTCTCAATTCTTGAAGTTTTTAGTTGTGTTTTTTGTTCTTCAAGAGCTCATCTATTTATAGTTGTAGAACCGAGCCTCCTTGCTTGTGATTGGTCGGTTTTATTTTTTTAATATAAGCATGAATTTAATTTAGCTTGTAGTGGACTTTTTCCCCGGACCCTCGCATTGCGGGGATACTTTCGTGCACTGGGTTGCCTTTTATCAAGAAATCCTTAGAACACATCGTATTTCCACATGGCCTTATTTGATCGGCCAACAATTCTCCATCTTTATATTATAAATCAATTAATTAACCTATTAATAAATGGAATTTAATTTAGTAAAATTCCAAATTAAAAATAGAAATAATTAATTTAATTTATAATAATCAATTTGACACTTGTCAATATTTAATTGGAGTAGACAAAATTAATTGGTCTACAATGTGTCCAATTATTTCTAGGACGAATTATTATTTTTGCCCCTCAACTTTTTTTTTTAAACTTAAATGTTCTTTTTGGTTCGGGCCGAGTTAAAATGCCCCGTATATTTTAAAAATTCTAACAAAAATGCCCAAAATGTCTTATTCGAGTTAAATTGCTTACGTGCCGGTCGAGTCAATAAATCGTTTTGCCTAGTCAAAAAAATGCCCCGCTACATCGTTATTTTTTTGCCCAAACAATGGTTTTAACACAACACTCTTATTGCACAACTTAACCAATCAAAAATTCAAAAACTACCGTTGTAATAATTTAAAATTGCACTTGCACTCCATAATATATATATTTCTTATAAAACTATTTATTTCTATCTTAAAAAAAACAAGATGTTTAATTCCTTAATATATATAACAAAACAAAAAAGAATCATAAATTCACCAATTTATTTCTAATAACTTATATTTTTTTAGGTTTAAGATGAAACTTAATATTAATCTCCTTTAAATTAAAAACAACAAAATATACAAGTACTCTAATAATCTTACAAATATAAGACTTAAGAAACTACAAAAGAAATACATTTATAAAAAAACCATTAACTTTAATTATTTTTAGTTGCTTAAATCCAAAGAAAAAAAGGTAATCTTCTTCCCTACTACCCCCTTTCACCAGGTCACATTTACGCCGGAGCACCACCACTCTGCCACCTCTTCAATCAAATCGCGCCACTCTCATGGCAATCAAATCAAATCGCCCCCTCCCCCTCTTCCTCAATCAAATTCTCTCCCCGTCTCCTTCTCCTCGGAGCTCCGAATCGCCGCCCCTCAACTGTGCCTCATCTCTAATTTCTCCGATCCCGCCGATAAAGTGCTTCCTGCGATTCGATTTAGGGTTTTTGATTTGGAAGAATTTTTGGGTGGTGGTGATGATGGTGACGGATTCGTTGGTGGTGATGCTAGGCAGCTTCGATGGTGGTGGACTGGTGGTGGGGGTTACGGGAGGTCATGCAGATGATGGATTTTTTCATTTTTTTAATGTACTTTTTTTTGTTGTTATTTAAATTTTATAAATTGTTAAAGTATTTATTATTTTTGCAAATAATTTTCAAGATATAAAAAAATGTATATACATAAATATTTTTTGGGGTGTTAAAGTGCAATTTATAATGGGGTGCAAGTATAACTTTTTAAATTACAAAGGTTTATGTAAAAAACATTTTTTTGCTGAAAAAAATGATATGACTGGGCGTTTTTTTGATTGGACCGTCATGAAAGTAATTTAACTCGAATAAGACGATTTGGGCATTTTTAATAGAATAATTAAAAGTTATGGGACATATTTAGTCGGTCCTAACCAAAAAAAGCATTTCAGTTTAATAAAATAAAGATTTGAAGGGTAGAAAAAATAATTTGTTTGATCTTATTCCTATGGAGCAATCAGTCTCTGCTAAGAGTAGACATATCCTCGACATACACTACAAAAAAATTGGGTCTTTCCTGACCGCAAAACCGGTTGGGAATAACCCTTCCGCGGTCGGGAAACGGCGGTCGGTGTTGCTTCGGTCGGGAAAAGTTTTCCGACCGCCTTCCGATCGGCACAGACCTTTCCCGACCGCATTTCCCGACCGAATAACGGTCGGGAATTTACCGACCGATTATTCCGACCGCACAACGGTCGGAATATTTCCCGACCGCATATCGGTCGGGAAATGCTTGAATATTATTCCCGACCGCTTTGCGGTCGGGATTATATGAATTTTTGTCCCGACCGCAAATCGGTCGGGATTAAAATTCATGTTATTCCCGACCGCAAATCGGTCGGGATTAAAATTCATGTTATTCCCGACCGAGGCCCGGTCGGGAATAATATTCAAACCAATCCCGACCGATTCGCGGTCGGGGAAAATATTCATCTTATTCCCGACCGATATTCGGTCGGGAATAATAATCATCAGAACAAAAAAAATAATATTCCGGTAATAAATTACCGGAATATTATTTTTTTAATATTTTGCAATATTTGAAAAACATTATTTAGTTTTTGTGTTTGCAATAATTAAATTTTTGATTCATTGCTTAGTCTAAAACACAAAAAAAATAAATAAGTTTTTGATTATTGAAAATTTGAATAAAGAAGTGAAAGATTTTAATTTTGAAGTTGAAAGAAAGAAGGTTTTGAAAAAGTGTATGAATATGAAAAAAGTGTTTGAAATTTTTTTTGAGGAGGAACAAAGTGTGTGGAGATGAAAAAATGAGGAGAATAATGAAGTGTATTTATAGAAAAAGTTGAAAAATTTTGAATTTTCGTCAAATTTGAATTTCCCACCAAGTCCCGCCATTTTTTTCGATTATTCCCGACCGATATTCGGTCGGGAATGTTGAATTTTTTCAAAAATTTCAAAAAACCGCCAATTTTTCAAAAAATACCGACCGAAATTCGGTCGGCAATACTTTGCAGCCCAGAAACTCGCGAAATACCGACCGCACTGCGGTCGGGAATAAGTTTAAATTTTATTCCCGACCGCACCGCGGTCGGAAATTCCTTTAAATATTAATCCCGACCGGCATGCGGTCGGGAATACCTTTAAATTTTATTTCCGACCGCCATGCGGTCGGCAATAATGGTAATTTCCGACCGATACGCGGTCGGGAAAAATAGTAAATTTTACCTTTTTTCGATCTTTTGGAAAATCTTGATGTGTTTGTTAAGTATAACTATAGAATCTCATTAAATTCATGAATTGCACTATTAGTTAGTTTGTTTAATGTACTTTTAATTATTAAATTAGTATAGTTTATCGGATTATAAGTTAAGTTAGTTTGGAGTTTTACCTATAATAATCATACGTAGTATATAGGAGTTCACAATTGTCAATTAACATTTGTTACGAACGTTAGTATAGAGAGGCTAATTGTGATATATATATATATATATATATATATATATATATGTTAACATTTGTTTAACATAATCGTAAGTAGTTACATTATTAGCAACTACATATACTAATCTATTTATAAGTGACAATATGAATCGACGCTTCAAACGATTCATCAACGTGCAACTATTTTTTTTTTGATTTTTTCAGTAATATATAACTAATATTGATGTACTTGATCATTAAATCAACGATTTATCTAAAATGGAGAGCGGAATTTTGAAATTAAAAATATGAATATTATTCCCTACCGAAAATCGGTCGCCAATACCCCTAATTCCCTACGGGTCGCGAATAAGTATTTCCGACCGAATTTCGGTCGGGAATACTTATGAATATTAATCCCGACCGAATTTCGGTCGGGAAAAATAGTAAATTTTTTTTTTTTCGATTTTTTGAAAAATCTTGATGTGTTTGTTAAGTATAACTATGTATTCTCAATAAATACATGAATTGCACTAACAAATAATTAGGTTAATGTTCTTTTAATTATGAAATTAGTATAGATTAACATATAAGTTAAGTTAGTTTGGAGTTTCACATATATATTAATCATACGTAGTATAAAGTATTCCCAATTGCGATTAACATTTGTTACAAACGTTAGTATAAAGAGGCTAATTGTGATATATATTACCATATGTTTAACATAATCATAAGTAGTTACGTTATTAGCAGCTACATATACCAATCTATTTATAAGTGACAATATGAATCGACGCTTCAAACGATTCATCAACGTGCAACTTTTTTTTTTTTTTTTTCAGTAATACATAACTAATATTGATGTACTTGATCATTAAATCAACGATTTATCTTAAATGGAGAGCGGAATTGTCAAATTAAAAATATGAATATTATTCCCTAACGAAAATCGGTCGCCAATACCCCTAATTCCCTACCGAATTTCGTCGCGAATTAGTATTCCCGACCGACTTTCGGTCGCGAATAAGTATTCCCGACCGAAATTCGGTCGGGAATACTTATGAATATTATTCACGACCGAATTTCGGTCGGGAAAAATAGTAAAAAAAAAAAATCCGTTTTTTTGAAAAATCTTGATGTGTTTGTTAAGTATAACTATGTATTCTCAATAAATACATGAATTGCACTAACAAATAATTAGGTTAATGTTCTTTTAATTATGAAATTAGTATAGATTAACATATAAGTTAAGTTAGTTTGGAGTTTCACATATATATTAATCATACGTAGTATAAAGTATTCCCAATTGCGATTAACATTTGTTACAAACGTTAGTATAAAGAGGCTAATTGTGATATATATTACCATATGTTTAACATAATCATAAGTAGTTACGTTATTAGCATCTACATATACCAATCTATTTATAAGTGACAATATGAATCGACGCTTCAAACGATTCATCAATGTGCAACTATTTTTTATTTTGTTTTATTTTTTCAGTAATACATAACTAATATTGATGTACTTGATCATTAAATCAACGATTTATCTTAAATGGAGAGCGGAATTGTGAAATTAAAAATATGAATATTATTCTCTACCGAAAATCGGTCGCCAATACCCCTAATTCCCTACCGAATTTCGGTCGCGAATAAGTATGCCCACTTTCCCGACCGAATTCCGGTCGGGAATACTTATTCCCGACCGAAATTCGGTCGGAAAAAGTATTCACGACCGAACCGCGGTCGGGAATGCTTTTTTAAAAGTTCCCGACCGAAATCCGGTCGGGAATACTTTTCCCGACCGAAAAGCGGTCGGGAATGCTTCCGACCGATTTCCGGTCGGGATTTTCCGGTCGGGAAAACACCCGAATTCTTGTAGTGATATAGTATTGTATCTTTTGGATTGGGATACCCTTTTACACCTTTTATTTAATTATTTTACCAATAAAAAAAAAGTTGTTGGCTGTTAGAAGAATCGTTAATCGGAGTTGACCAAGAATTATAACGTCCTGAAATCTAAAAAAAATAAAATTCAAATAAACAATAATCTTCGAATTACATATGAACACGATGACATTTTGAAAAAAAAAAACTCAGTCTCGAATCAACATTACCGAATTCGAGGGCGAAAATTGGCATATACTTGCAAATTGTCAATTTTGATCTAATTTGAGGGATAATATAGTAACTTTAGCAGATCAATAATACGACTACTGGTTATTGGGGTGGGTGACCACCAGTTTAACAGTGTTGGACTAAAAGCTACCACATCACATCAAAATAATTAAGTGAGCCTAAATTAAAGGATTAATATCTTGCTAAAGCATGTACCCGAGTAGGGATTTATATATTTATACTATCGGGCCTCATGACCTGAAGCATGCACGTCCCAAGTACTCTACTACCAAATATTTAAACGCGTTATATCAAATAACTTCACTAGCTAGTTAATAGTTATATAAGACAACTTTTTGCTACTTTGGCTAATTCAACTATGAATATTCTTCAACTTTTGTATGCTAGCTATATAGAGACCATCGTGAGAAGAATTATAGAGGACCACAATGTGGACGCAAGAAGACTCGGGACTTAAAGACTCACCACTAATTTTATATCTATTGAGTATTGACTTACAGGTCTTCCCCAATGTTTCTATTTTATCTTAGGATATTATAAAATGATGCTACAAAGTGCAAACATTTGAAACCATTGAAAATAATGGCAACATTAATACTAATTGTGCTTATTATAGTGACGCAAGGACTTTCCGCTGCTGTAGCAGTTATCCCGAGTTTCCCCGTTGCGAAGCGCTACTGCAGTGATCGTTGTGGCAACATAAGCATCCCGTTTCCCTTTGGCACTATGAGAAATTGTTACAAAGAAAAGAGTTTCTTGGTCACGTGCAACCAAACTTCCCATCCTCCTAAACTCTTCATGCAGCACACCAACTTAGAGATCACGGACATATCCCTTGATGGCCAACTAAGAGTCATGCAATCCATTGCAAAAAGTTGTTACGGTCCAAATGGCAAGAAAATCTTGAATATTGAAGCCCACGTAGACTTGCCCCAACACCTTACCGTCAACAGCACCGCAAATATATTCACTGCTCGGGGTTGTGGCTCCTATAGTACCATTGTATTAGAACGCGACCTCTCCGACGGGTCTAACGTAATGGGTTGCAGCGCAACGTGTCGTCTGAATCTGACTGATGATTATATTTATTCGTCAGAGGGGTCTCGCAGAGGTACAGGTTGTTGCCAAACTCTTGTCCCTGAAGATGTTTCGACTGTGAGTTTGGTCTCTTCTCGTCTTCGTAGTCGTACTGATACGTGGAACTCTCTCCACGAATGCGTCTATGCTTTTCTCGGGGAGGAAAGTGGTCAGGATTTCTGTCGAGTTAATTTGACCGTTTTGCGGAATGTTATTGAAAAGCTTCCTATGGTGGTCGATTGGGTCATCGGGTATGGAAAGTGCGAGGAGGCTCAGGCGTGTAAGAGCCTAAATTCTGAATGCTACAAACCCAACGATGGTCCCGGGTACCGTTGTCGTTGTAAAACGGGTTATGAAGGAAGCCCGTATCTCGTTAATGGTTGCCAAGGTATGGCTGTAACAAAGTATATAATTGACATCATTTTTTATCGAAAAATGGGTGATGGATCCTTGTGTTATATATATATGTTAGATTATGAAAATTTGCTCTCTTTAGTTTCATTTCAGGTTAAATTAAATGTAGTAAATATTAATTAAAAATATATCTATATAGAGTGACTTTTTAACAGCACCACTTTAATGGAATTATGTAGTGGCTCTTAAAACCACTTTGTTGGAGTATATATATATATATAGAGGCTCTTTTAACCACTATGTTGGAACACATTTTATTAAGCGTTTACATTTTTTGATTAAAAACAGTAAGATATGTTTTCGTGGAAGTTGGAATATGTCTCTTAGCTTCTTTATTTACTTTCTTGTTATTTTATTGTTTTCTTGATGAATAAACTTGTAAGTAATTAAGACCACCTATTTATACTGTTTAAGATGGTACCAAATACTTAGTACTTATCGAGTTATTGCACATATTTCATTCCTATTTCTCTTTGGAAATGTAATTGTCCGGCATTTTTAAGCAGATGTAGATGAATGTAAGCGTAACATATGCGTAAACGTTCACATGTGTGAGAACACTCAAGGAGGATTTACATGTAGTTGCCCGAAAGGGTACCGTGGCGATGGTAGGATCAACGGAACAGGTTGTGTTGGTGGTGTTTTATCATCAAGTGGTGAATCAAGGAAGTACAAAACAGTAGCAGGTTAGTTGAAACTCATCTTGTGTGAGGAAGCATTAGATATATAATAAACATCGGACTAAAAACATTTTTTTTTTTTTTTGGTTCTGAGATATTTCCCACAATAAACTTGTTTCATATATCTATATGAAGTTTAAGTAATTTTTTGAAGTATAAAATGAATTTAATAACAAAATTATTTAAATCTTTTTTTCATGTTTTTTAAATTAGTGAAAAAAAACAGGTTGATAAAGAAGCTTACATGTGTTCCTTATTGCTTCTCAAAATATTCAAACAGGGGTTGCTGTAGGGATCACCGCCATGTTGTTTGTTACTTGCTGGGCGTATGTGGAACTCAAGAGAAGAAAGTCGTGGAGGATGAAGCAAAAATACTTTCTTCAGAATGGTGGTGTTCTTTTACAAGAAAGGCTCGCAAGACAAGAAAAATCACCGGTCAATGTATCAATTTATAGTTCAAGCGATCTGCAAAAGGCAACCAATAACTTCCATAGCAGTATGATTGCCGGTCAAGGAGGCTTTGGCATAGTATACAAAGGCTTGTTAACGGATAACAGAATCGTAGCTGTCAAGAAATCTAAGGAAGTTGATCCCGACCAAATTGAACAATTCATCAATGAGGTCATCATTCTTTCTCAAATCAATCATAGAAACGTAGTCAAGCTCCTAGGTTGCTGCTTAGAAACACCAACCCCCCTTCTGGTGTACGAATTCATCAATAATGGTTCACTTTTTGAACACATACATAGAAGGCCAAATAAGACGCATTTTCTTAACTGGGAGGTGCGGTTGAAGATTGCTATAGACACTGCTGGGGTGCTCTCATATTTACACTCTGCAACTTCTATCCCAATCATACACAGAGATGTCAAGTCAGCTAATATACTGTTAGACCAAAATTTTACGGCCAAGGTCTGTGACTTTGGGGCTTCGAGGTTGGTTCCTCTAGACCAAACTCAGTTATCTACATTGGTTCAAGGAACGTTTGGATACTTGGATCCTGAATATATGCAAACTAACCGGCTGACAGAAAAAAGTGACGTTTATAGCTTTGGAGTATTTCTTGTTGAACTTTTAACAGGCAAGAAGGTGTTAAGCTTTGATAGGTCGGAAGAGCAAATAAATTTATCAAACTTTTTCCTTTCCATGCTAAAGGAAGACCGCTTGCTCGATATTCTTGATAATCATATTGTGTGCGAAGGGAATAAAGAGCAACTAACAGAAGTTGCTGGGATTGCAAAAGCTTGCTTAAATGTGAGCGGGGAAGATAGGCCAAGTATGAAAGAAGTGGCAATGGAACTCGAGGGGCTAAGACTATGCGGAAAACACTTGTGGGCTCAAATTGAAGAGAGTGGAGAAGAAACAGAATCTCTGTTTCGTGGGGAAATACATGGATTTGACACAGATTATGATTACAGTTACAGTACAAGTGTTGGATTTGAGAGTCTTAAGGATCATATTATCTAACTAGATTTAAGAATAAATGGATTTGATACAGATTCACGATTACGGTACAAATGTTGTTGATGCGTGACAATTTACCGGATTTTGTTGTATTACTATGTAGAAAATCATTAAATGTGTCCTTAATATGGAAGCCGAGGTATATATTGTGTTTGAACAAATGTATTTATCAGCAACTTCTACTTAAAATGAGACAATTATATCAGTCCTTTTGTATCAGCTAGCACCATTTTCGATAGCTTTTCCTGGCGTTGCAATATTGGGATTTCGGCAAAATCAATTTTCAAATCCATGTACATGTTTGATGATTAATGCAACAACTCGTTAAATACATACGCATGATCGATTGCTGCACATTAACTGTTAAATACATATGATCTAACATTTTAGGTTTAAAGAGAGCATGGACTGTCCTACGGTTTTTGAGACCGAAATTGAAGCAATAAAGAAGGGATTCAGCATTGTGTGGGAGAAACGCATTCCTAATATCATCATTGAGACCGATTCTTATGAGGCCTTCAAACTGATCACGGACAGCACTTGCACGAACTCGGGGCTACAAACAAGTGTTGAAGAATGCCGTATCCTCCTCCATAAACCTTGGACGCAGGAATTTCGTTGGATCCCACGAGAGAAGAACAAACTCGTAGATGCTATTGCGAGACATAGTTGTAATGAGGAAGGCGGACTTTGTTTCATGAGATATCCTCCTCCCGAGCTTATTTCCATTGTGTCGAATGATATAGTCTAAGGGCCCTTGTTTTCCTTTTATTTCTATATAAAAAAAAATTAATACAACATATTATGTCAGCGACATCATTACACTGTATAACAGTGCCTCAATTGTTTGTAATGAAATTGATGGGTGTGTTTTAAGATTGGCCCAACACACTGTGATTGGGCCGGCCCATAAGCGAATCGAATTTAGAGAATTCGATGCGCGCAACGAATCCACGGTCAGATACGCTGTTATTGGGCCAGCCCATTAGCGCATCGAATAGCCCTTATTCGATGCGCACATCGAACAGTCACGATTCGATGCTCCTTTCTATATTGGTTTGTGGGCTCCATGGGACGACGGCTATAAATAGCCCGTTCCCTTGAGTTTTGTGCACGTTTTCGAGAACGTAACCACCTCAGCACAGTCAGCATCGAATAGCCATCATTCGACACACATCGGATCGAATAACCATCATTCGACACGCAGTTAAATAGTGTTCCTCCATTCGACACTAAAGATACGCATCGAATTCGACATATATTGCACGCATCAAATTCGATACCTTAAAGACTGACTTTGACCCAGTGTTAACTGATCCACATCGAACGGAGACATTCGACACGTCAACATCGAATACCTTCAGTTCGATACGCTACATTAATATTGTAATTTAGTTATTTTTCTTAATAAGCTTGTAATAAGTGTTCTGAACCAATCTAGTCCGCTAATAAAGTTGGATAGCATTGTTTTGATCTCATTTTGTAATCTTTTACTGTGTTCTATTACCGTAACAAAATAAGACCAAAATATTGGCGCCGTCTGTGGGAACACTAAGTTTATTAGTTTGTTATGAGGTATGACTAGAATTACCAGATCCCAAAGTAAAGTTCTATAAGGAAATACAGGAGAAGAAGGACTGAATACACCTGATCATGCAATATATCGCGGGACCGTCAACAGTACCCGCAGTAGTACCAACTCCAGCCAGGAGAGAGAATCAAGGACCTCAAGCTGAGGAGATACCCGCCACTGAAGCAGATGCAACTGGAGCCTCAGCAACGAGTGCCTCGATTCTAGATAACATGAAGAATGAATTGTTGGCAATGATAAAAGCCGATGTGGCTGAAGTACTCACTCCAACACCGCCCGTTGTGATACCATCTCCTGTTGGATATCCTGAGACCTTAAGGGAACAAGGTTATGTTGCCCGAATGTTAAAGGGAAAGGAGAAGGAAAAATCCCAGCAAGACGACCGGAGAAGTAGACATGTTTCGGAGGGAACAAAGAGTAAATGAAAATTCACTCGAGAAGGACAAGGAAAGGAGTTAGTATCTGTTGAGGTACAATCAAGAGGACATCGTGAAAAGAGAGAAAGGGAAAAGGAGGCAGAATGTGTTGTTGAACGAAGAAGAAGAGAAGATAGGAGACATTCAGAAAGTCATGATTCAAGAAGGGAACGAAATGAGGGAGAAGATCAAAGAGAGGAATCACGAAGAAGGAAGTATATAGATGACAGAAGACAGTCAGAAGGTCATGATTTGCGTGGCGAGCATAATAGAATGGCCAGAAATGTTGAAAGACTGGAGAAAGGGAAAGCAACAGCTGAGACTCAAATGGTGCGGGATGACAATTCTATCAATCAGAGTCCATTTTGTGAAGAGACAGAGTCAGAGATTCTGGGGCAAGGGGATAAGATCCCGGAACTGAAAACATACGATGGAAAATCTGATCCCCGAGATCATCTGTTCCAATTAGATAGGAAGTTGTCCCTTTACGGTTTCAAGGACAATAGCCAAGCCAGGATATTTGCAACAACTCTATCACGAGTAGCTGTTGATTGGTTTAATCGAATTTCTCCTGGACAGATCAAAAGCTACGCCCAGTTGAGAAAAATGTTCGAGGATCAATTCTCTAGTCAGTCTAGATTGGTTTTGGATCACTCCCATCTCTACACAATGAAACAAGAAGCTAATGAAAGTCTAAAGGACTTTATGAAACGTCTCAATACGGAGCTATTAAGGATTGATAGCCCATCAGGAGAGATGATTGCGAGCATACTTTTCCGAGCAACTACCAACGCAATGTTTAGTGGGGACCTACTCAGCCGTAAGCCCACGACCGCTGAAGAGATTAATAAAATTGCACAAGAGGTGGTTCATTATGAGGAAATGATGGCGACTAAGTTACATGTTGTTGCAGTGGTCAAAGATAGAGAAAGAGGTAGAGACGGTCACAACCGAAATACCTACAACAACAGGAACAAAAACTACAAAAGGGAAAGTTCGCCCAGACGGTACACACCATTGAATACTCGTATCATGACAGTATTTAACGTAGCAGGAAGAAAATGATGGTTGAAGAATCCTAAACCGAGGAGGGAATCCAAGGCAACGATGTATTCAAGTCAATTCTGCAAGTATCATAACCAGAAGGGTCATGATACTGAAGAATGTATAAATTTGAAGTATGAGATTGCACGGTTAGTGAAGGATGGCAAACTCGTCGAGTATGTCAAGAAGGTGCAAGAACAAGAGAAAAATTTCAACCGGAAGAGAACTCCGTCTCCTAGGAAAGATAAGCAAAGGGTAGTTGATGAACCGCAACTTTTCCAGTACCCTCAGATCAAAGATGGGAATTCCACGAAAGGAATGATTAATATGATATCTGGAGGACCAGGAGGAGCAGATTCCACCAACGATCGCAGAAAGATCACAACATTGGTCGAGTCGGATAATTTTGTCAATATGGCCAATATACTGAGAATTGGGGAGATGCCGCATGAAGAAATCACTTTCTCTACTGTAGATCTAAGGAAACTGAGTGCAGACGCTATACAAATGTCCAATTTAAATTGCTCTTTGATAATCACGGTGGATATAGCTAATTATGGGGTCACCAAGATGTTAGTGGACCATGGAAGCTTAGTAAATGTATTGTTCAGTTCCACATTGGCTAAAATGGGATTAAATAATCAGACATTAGAACCAGTGAGGACATCTCTTCACGGATTTGGTGGTCCAGAGATAGCTCCGCTCGGAATGATTAAACTTCCAACATCATTAGAGAAAGACACTAGTGGAAAACTATGTGATCGTTGACATGGATTTCGCATATAACGGGATCATAGATAGACCAACACTAAATGCTTTCCGAGCTTTGCCGTCAACTTATCATCAGATGGTGAAATTTCCTACCACAAATGGTACAAGTGAATTCATAGAGGACCATATTGAAGGATGGAAGTGTTACGTGACTTCACTCCGAGCACGGCCACAACAGGAAGAAGGTGCAGCAAGGGCATTGGTCCCTAGACAAATGCAGCATATTGACTAGAAGATTCTGCTTTAATTAACAAGAGTCCTTAGTATTTTGAGTATTTTGAACAATTTATATTCGTTATCTCTGCTATGACATGCATGAGGAACAAATATGTATGAACTTAAAACAGGTACACCAAAACATGACCCTGGAGGACAAAGTGGAAGGCCAGGGAAATTAATCAATGACTCAAACTCCGAATTGTTCACATAATCTAAATTGGTTAATCTGAGAAAACGAATTGTCGTTAATTGTTTACATGAGTCTTATCTAATCTGCACCATAAAGTGCACGCAGGGCAGAAAATCCCTAAAGGGGTAAGAAGAACAGAGAGTCTGTCCAAAGTGGCACGAGATACCGAGAAAAGGCCAGAGGCAACAAATGGGACGAAAACTCTGTCCGAAGTGGCACGAGATACCGAAAATCCCCATGAGCAACCAGGAGAATGAAAACTCTATCTAAAGTGGCACGAGGTACTGAAAAAGAAGCCAGAGGCAACAAATGGGGACGGAAACTCTGTCCAAAGTGGCAAGAGATACCGAAAATCCCTAAGGCAATTTGAAGAACGAAAACTCCGTCCAAAGTGGCACGAGATATCGAAACCCCCAGAAAGACAATCCAGAACCAAAGATACTCTATCCAATATGATACGAGATATCACAATTTTCAGAGAATATTAAGCAGGGATGAAGACTCTATTTGAATATCACAAGATATTCAAAATATTACAAAGAAAAAGGACAGACGAATGATTCTCTTTGAGATGGCAATTATTATCATATTTACTTGCCAACACAAGCGAGGCACTGACACTACATCTAATGCTGTAAGTGTCCATCAAAACTCACAATTCAAAAGACATGAACAAAACTCTCGGGAGACGAGTAATAATGATTAAACTGCGTCCGAGGAGACAAGTAAAACCTTTTCCTAATTGGAAGAATAATACATAGCACATATATAACTGCGCAAGCAAAAACATTACTCAATTTTTCATCGTAGATAAAAAACCGGCAGGTTGTCAAAATAAAGTTAAAACCCATAAAGGATATTGAAATAAAAGGCAACAGATATGAGCATACTAAATAATTAAACAACTGAAAACAAACATTCAAAGTTTAATTGCGCTTAGCATAAAATGTTCAAACGTAGCGCCATGCACAAATTAAATTAAAATAAAAATTGTTCATAAACATGGAGAGATAGAACAACCTTAGGGCTACAAATTCAGACATTTTCTTCATCCTCTGATGAGGGATACGGCTCAGGCATCACAAGCGGTGGTGATAGTCCCCCGAGAATAAGATCCTCATTCTCTAGCTGTGAGGCGAACTCATCAGGTTCTGCAGGCTCAGAAGTTTTACGAGGCGGCAGTTTTTCTCGATTTGGTCCTGGAGACAGGTCTAACCACTCTGGTTTGAAACCGCCACGAACATACTCCGTTGCGTAGAACTGATGCACAGTCAGAACCTGAGCATTCTGAGCTTCGAGGTTGCCTCGACGAGTGCAGATTTCTCGAAAGGTGCTGCTTCGGAGAAACTTTTCATCTATTTCCACCTTCTGCTGGGGAGAAACCTATAAGAAAAATATATATTAAAATGATAACAGAAAATTGGGATGTGAAACACCATGAAAAGGTATATTTTTTACCTCTTTAAGGCCGCGCAAATAACCGTTGACATCAGCATTATGGGCTTCTTCTCTGGCTGCACCCATCTCCCTCTTAAGGTCATTAATTTCATTGTTTAGCTCTTCTTTGAGCTTTTCAGCCTCCGCCCGTGCCTCCTTAGCTGCCTACCGATCAGCATGCACCTTCGCATCATAGTCTTTGGCCAATGGCAAGGCCTTTTCCTTTTCATCAAGGGCAGCTTGAAGCGCAGCATTTTTACCACCGCCAGCAGTCTCCCGAAATTCCATTAGGGCTGAGAACATGGTGTCCACAAAACCTCCCGCCTAACAATTAATGAACAGTTAGATCAAAATTTACAAAGTTAGTTCAAAGGAGAAAAAACTTTAGCAAGGAGATCAATACCGCTGTTAACAGATGCAGCGTGTTCCGCTCCACCCTCTTCCTCTCTTCGGCGGACACTGGGAGAGGAACTGCAAGACCAGGCATCAGCGCTCTCAAATGCTCGATGGCTTCAGACTCCGACATCTCGTACCCAGCAGCCCGAGCTCGAGGACCTTGGCTAGGCCCAACACCTGCGCTTGGTTCAGCTACATTGGTCGGAGCATTAGAAGTACTGGGCCTGCTAGTTCGGCCGGCTGGTGGAACAGCCACTCCGGCTTGTGACCGGGTCTGAGGCATTTTCCTTTTCTTGCGTTGGTTGTCGACTTGAACATCGTCTCATGTTCCAACTGCCATGCTCTCTGACGCCTCAGCACCGCCTTGCACATTCTTTGGGTTATTCCCCAACATGGCCTCAAAAGGATCAACTGATGAATCCGCAGCAGCGGCAGAAGAGGGACCAGCAATGTTCTTCTTGACCTTACTCTTTCTCTTGCGTGGAGGAGGAATTTCGGGCACAATGTTGGTCTGGGAGCTCGCCAGATCAGCAGCAGCAACTCGATTCATTCTCGCGTGTCGACTCATGAAGTACTTGGCTGCAAGAAGAATAAATCATTAGAATCATAACAAGCATAAATCAAAAATATCTAAAGAGTTGCGCTATTTTACCAAGCGTCATCCTTCCGTTATATTTCATTGGAGACAATCCAGCTAACGAAAGGACTCGATTTTCGACAAGTTTTCTAACATCAAATTGACGCTCTCTAACTAAGTTGGGGATAAACTCGTAATCCCATGAAGTTATGTCAACTTCGTCGGGAATCATTACCCTTGCCCTGGTGTACCATTCACGGCGGTATCGTCCAAACTCGCCTTTGTAACTCTCTTCGATATAGAAGTATCTTCTTTTCCAATCCTTTCCATATCCGGTCGCCCCACCATTCAAGAACTTTCGGTTCGTTTGTGCTTTGAATGGTAGAATCCTTCTTCACGCCTCGCAATCTCGAATAACGCGTAAAACTCATTGGGACTTTGTGGTTGGCACAAAGCTTTCATGACTGTGATGAAGCCAATCAAATTCCCATAAGAGTTTGGCGTAAGTTGCGCAGGTACGAGGTTTATCATCCTCAGAAACCATCTTAGCTCAAAAGGAATTTGGAAGCGCAGACCGCTCAAGAGCTGTCCAACAAACACAGTCATGTGACCGGGTGGTGGGGTATGCATCCGATCATTTGGGCCCGAAAGGACGATTTTATACTTGTCGGGTATATCAAATTTTTTGCGAAGCCCCTTACGACTGTGTTGGAGATGAGAGGTATATTGATCATAGGCCATTCCTGGGACCTCGACATGATCATCAAACTCTTTATTAATATAGTCTACGTCCTCTTCACCTTCGCTCGGAGCGCGATTATCCCGATAAGATGACGCGGACAAGTCATCACTATCTATTTCGGGCACGGATTCAATATTTGCAGAGGGTTGTTTTGCGCAGGCGAATCCAACATTTCTATATCTATTGATTCGTATTAATTAACTTGAACTGCGCTTGGGCCTGCGGGAGCATTCGTAGGGTTACCCATATTTATGTAACTGGAGCTAGAGCCAGTACTCGACTCACTGCCAGAACTGGATTTACTGCTCACCATCTTTGACGAAAATGAACTGAAATAAATTAAAAACGGAGGCTGACTAAGGACGAACACGTCACTCTACACTCTCACACATCATTCAAACGTATATAACGATGAACTTGTTGAAAGAAATAACTCAGAAAAATAAAAAACAAAAATTTTACCTTGGTCGAATTTCCGGTAGAAAAAGCTTTTGCTTGGTTGTATATATCCTAAACAAAATAGAAACAGGTTAGAAATGCACATGCGAACGTTTAAAGCGAGGAAAAACAACGATTTTAATTGCAATAAGTAACGCATGGAATCATCCCAATTCGATGATGATCGCATCGAATCATCCCAAATTTGATGCGTCTCACCTGAAGAGCAAAAAAAGTGTTGGCAGAGAAATGAGCTCCTCACGGCAGTGTTCCCCTTATATAGGCAGCGCGAGGCCCATCAGGGCCATTTGAGGGACCACATCGAATAATCGCATCGAACAAGCATAATTCGATGCGGGTTATTTCACGCATCGAATTGCAGCTATTCGAGGCGTTAAATTAATGTCATTGGACTAGTGTCAACTGCTCCGAACTATACTATGAGTAGAAATATCCCAAATCAGTAAAATATTTGATAACATGTCTAAAATTTTGTATGCGTACGACTAAGACCGTTCAGAGCAATCCCAAATATAGTCTTTAAAGTTTGGAAGACGATCTCCACGTTGATATCGTCTCCCAAACTGGGGGGACTATATGATCGGTGCGTTTTAAGATTTGCCCAATACACTGTGATTGGGTCGGCCCATAAGCGCATCGAATTTAGAGAATTCGATGCGCGCATCGAATCCACGGTCAGATATGCTGTTATTGGGCCAGCCCATTAAGGCATCGAATAGCCCTTATTCGATGCGCACATCAAACAATCACGATTCGATGCCCCCTTCTATATTGGTTTGTGGACTCCATGGGACGGCGGCTATAAATAGCCCGTCCCCTTGAGTTCTGTGCACGTTTTCGAGAAGGTAACCACCTCAGCACAGTCAGCATCGAATAACCATCATTTGACACGCATCGGATCGAATAGCCATCATTCGACATGCAGTTAAATAGTGTTCCTCCATTCGACACTTAAGATACGCATCGAATTCGACATATATTGGACACATCGAATTTGATACCTTACAGACTGGCTTTGACCTAGTGTTAACTGATCCGCATCGAACGAAGACATTTGACACGTCAGCATCGAATACCTTCAATTCGATATGCTACATTAATATTGTAATTTAGTTATTTTTCTTAATAAGCTTGTAATAAGTGTTCCGGACCAAGCTAGTCCGTTAATAAAGTTGGATAGCATTGTTTTGATCTCATTTTGTAATCTTTTACTGTGTTCAATTACCGTGACGAAATAAGACCAAAATAGAAATGTACATGTAAGTATTACCAGCAATGCAATATTAGATTACAAATATGTTTGTGGTTAATAAAGTACTGAACTATTCCTTTATCAACATGTGTAGCAAATACTAATTCAGCTCACATTCATCGATATCTACTAACACTTACGATTTGATATCGATAGAGGAAGTTCTTATATTCCCTAGTCTACTTTTGAAGATTAAGAATTCATTTTTTTTTTGAAGAGCTACAGGTAATCGGCAATGGAGCAAAAATTGGAGGATTTGAAGATTGGTGTGAAGTAAGATTGGCCCAATACTTCGTTACTGGCCGCCCCATAAGTGCATCGAACGTGTGATGTTCGATACGCGCATCGAATAGACTAGATTCGATGCGCCTTTCCATATTGTTCATTGAGACCCACAGGACGGAAGCTATAAATACTCCGTCCCCTTGTAATCCGTGCACGTTTTAGTTGGAGAATCACTTCAGCACAGTCATCATCGAATCACTATTCATTCGAGACGCATCGGATCGAACGATTTCCATTCGTCACGCAATCAAACCAAATTTACTTCATTCGATACGACAAAATACGCATCGAATTCGATACGATTGTGACATCGAATCTATTAAATTCGATACCCTTAAGTTTAGCATCGAACCCCCGTAATACATTTCATATCGAACAAGGCATTCGACACGTCAGCATCGAACGCCTAGAATTTGACACGCTACAGTAGTCTTGTAATTAGTTTATTCAACCTAGTAAGCTTGTAATAAGTGTTTCGGACCAAGCTAGTTCGATAATAAAGTTGGATAGCATTATTTTGGTTATTTATATCTCAATTGTATCATTTTACTGTGGTCTATTACCATGACGAAATAAGACCAAAATATTAGCGTCGTATGCGGTAACACTAAGTTTTATTAGTTTATTAGGCATCATGTCTAGAGTTACCCGATCCCGCAGTAGAGCTCTAAAGGGAACTATGGGAGAGGCTGAACGAATAATGCCTGGACAGATAACGCTGGATTAAGCCGGACCGTCAGCAGTACCTGCGACAGTACCAACACCTGCAAGAAGGGAAAATCAAGGACCTCAAGATGTGGAGGCGTCGGGCACTGAAGCAAGTGCGACTGGAGCAACAGGGACGAGTTCTTCGATCCTAGACAATATGAAGAATAAACTCATGGCGATGGTAAAAGCCGCGCTGGCCGAAGTATTGACTCCAGCACAGCCAGTATTGATACCATCACCTATTGAACATCCAGAGGTATTAAGGGAACAAGGTTCCATTGCACTGAAAGGAAAGGAGAAAGAAAAATCCCGACATGATGATAGAAGAAGTAAACATGCATCGAAGGAAATGAAAAGTAAGGAAAAATCTACCCGTGATGATTAGGGAAAGAAGTTAGTGTCGATCGAGGTACCGTCTAAAAGACACCGTGAGAGAAGAGAAAAAGAAAAAGGAGGAAGACCGCATTACTGAACAGAGAAGAAGAGAAGATAGGAGACGTTCGGAGAGTCATGATTCCAGAAGAGAACATAATGAGGAAGAAACCCAAGGAGAAGAACTGAGAAGGAGAAAATATAGAGATGACAGAAGACATCTGCACGGTCATGACTCACGGAGCGAGCGTGATAAAATGGCCAGAAAAATAGAAAGGCTGGAGAAAGAGAAAGCAACAGTTGAAGCTCAGATGGTACAAGAGGACAATACTTCTAACCGTAGTCCATTTTGTCAAGAAATAGAATCACAGATCTTGGGACAAGGAGAAAAGATCCCGGACCTGAAAACTTACGATGGTAAGACTGATCCCCAAGATCATCTTTTTCAATTGGATAGGAAACTGTCCCTTAAGGGCTTTAAAGACAATATCCAAGCCAGGATATTTGCAACAACTATGTCAGGAGTAGCTGTGGATTGGTTTAATCGGATTTCTCCAGGACTGGTCTAAAGCTACAACCAATTGAGAAAGATGTTTGAAGATCAATTCTCCAGTCAAGCTAGATTGGTTTTGGATCACTCCCATCTCTATACGATGAAGTAAGAAACCAATGAAAGTCTGAAGGACTTTATGAAATGTTTCAATACGGAGCTGCTAAGGATTGATAGCCCGTCTGGAGAGATGATCGTGAGCATACTATTCCGAGCAACCACCAACACAATGTTCAGTGGGGATTTACTCAGACGCAAGCCAACCAACATTGAAGAAATTAATAGAATAGCGCAGGAGGTAGTTCATTTTGAAGAAATGATGGCAACTAAAGTACCCATAATTGCGCCCATGAAAGAGAGAGAAAGAGGCATAGAGGATCACAACCGTAATAACTACAATAATAAGAGTAAGAATTACAAACACCGGAAGAGTTCCCCTAGACGATACACGCCGCTAAATGCTCACATCATGACTGTCTTTGGGGCAGCAAAGAGGAAAGGTTGGTTAAAAGATCCTACACCAATGAAGGAATCTAAAGCTACAAGGTATTCAAATCAATTTTGCAAGTATCACAATCAGAAGGGCCATGATACGGAAGAGTGCATAAACTTGAAGGATGAAATTGAAAGATTAGTAAAGGATGGCAAACTTGTGGAGTTTGTTAAGAAGGTTCAAGAACAAGAAAACAATTTCAGTAGAAAGAGAACTCCATCTCCTAGGAAGGATAGACAAAGGATGATCGACGAACCATATCTATTCGAGTATCCTCAGATTGAAGATGGAAACGCAAGGAAATGGATAATCAATATGATATCAGGAGGACCGGTTGGAGCGGATTCCACCAACGGGCGGAGAAGGATCACGAGGCTGATAGAGTCGGATAACTTTGTCAATATGGCCAATATACTGAGAATTGCAGAGATGCCACATGAGAAAGTCACATTCTCTACAACAGACCTACGGAAACTGAGCGCACATGCTATACAAATTGAAATTGTGGATCGGGTTGATACGTTGTTGATGTTAACTTAACACTGAAGTTCTAACAACAGTTTGTGTTCGCTGTTAGTTCGACGATGTTACTTTAACAGCAGACCAGAGTAACAGTTTGCAGCGGAATAAACAAACACAAATTTAAGAAGTGAATATAGGATTATATTAACTTCCGAGCCGTAGGCAAAATACCACAAGGGTTTAACAAAGGCGTTCTCACAACTCTCAAGCTCCTCACTCTCGAATTGTTCAAACTAAGCAAAGCACACAAGAGTTGCTTCGACTATCTCTAAAAGCTCCTTACTCTTAGATCTATTCTAACAACTTAAAAACTTTGCTAAAGCAAGACAACACTCAACAACTGTAAATTAATCTCTCGGATTGATTAGCTCTTTGTCTCGTTGTTTGTCTTGATGTACTTCACACATATATATATGTTCTTGATCTTTGACTTCAAGGTGTGTTGTACACGGTTGGTAATTCTCTTTGTTTCCTTCTCGAACTCCTCTTCCTTGTTCTCGCAGTCCTTCTTGAATAAAAGTTCCTTCGCCAGTGATCTAGCTAAGGAAAGACTCCTTCTTCAATTCCGGACTTTCCCTTGGAAGCTTTCCTAGTCGCACTAGACTTCTTCTTTCCTTTTATAAGCCGTTTGCTTTAATTAAGGAAACTTCTCATCTTGGAAACTTTGAGCATCCAACCTAATGCAAGTTTGTTTCCTGAATAATAATCAAAGACAACTACAACTGTGGAACTCAGTTAGTTAAGTGAATAAGGCAAAACAATAATAATAATAATAACTAGATTGTAAAACAGTTTCTGGACGTGCAATGTTACTCTAACATTGAAAATCTCAATGTTATCCTAACATCCAGAAAACTTGCACTTTCAATCTCCCCCTTTTTGCCTTAATCACAAAACCTAAGAAACAGTTCTTATCAGATCAAATTATTCAGAAAAACTTCATTATATCATAACAATGAAAAACTAAGTACTCTCCCCCTGAATATCAGAAGGGACTAATCCAATGTTATTCTAACACTGATACTCTCGATGTTATAACATCCAGCTTTATCAATGTTGGTTTAACATCAGAAAGTTAACACCTGCAAAACAGAGTTAGTACCAGTAATCACAGTTCAATAATAGCATAAGCAGAAACACTAAGTACCCAAAATTAAAAAGTACTTAATTACAGTCCATACTAGCAGCAAGGAACAGACTCCTTGATCAGAATAAAAAGAAAACAATTGTTCAAAAGGCATTAGAAACAGAAACTAAAAAACTTGCAGGAAATTTTGAAATTTGATCTACTCTCCCCCTTTTTGTGAGGAAGGCAGATCCTTCAAGTGTTTCCTCAAGCTGTCCAGTTCCTGCAGTCTGACTTGCTTGTCAGCTATTTCCCTCTGGGTGTCCTTGTACTCCCTATCCAGCCAGACCAAGGTTTCCTCAACAAAAGCATCTGCAATCACTGAGCAGCTGTCACCACTGCTCACTGGAACTGAAGAAGCAGCAAACTTGTGTGTCTTCTTCTTCTTCTTCCTGCTGGGACCAGCTTCTCCTTGAGGGTTCCAAGGCAAATCCTGGATCCTCACATTAGTGAAGTAGCTCCTGGTGATTGACATTACAGCCTTGTTGCTGATCCATCCTTCAGTCTTCTTGGTTTTGAAGCCTTGCTTCACCAATAGGCATGAGATCAGAGAGGGATAGGGAAGGATTCCTTTGGGCTTTGTAGTGACTTCCCTCATGTGTCTCAGCACTTTTTCACCAATGTTTACACTCAGTCCATTCTTCAGCTTGTACACCAACTTTGCTGACTCTTTTGTCATCACAGTAGTGTTGGAAGAAGGAAGCCAATTGTAAGTGCTGATTTTGTGAAGGATGGCACTAAGAGAAGTCAGCCTGGTTGTGGGAAAGCTCTCTCTCCATTGCCTAGTGAGACCACCTGTAAGATCAGTGATGATCTCCTCCATAGTAGGATCCTCAGACTCTTCAGGATCAGGAAGCCCCCAAGCCTCATTGATCATGGCAGGAGTGATGTCATAGATCTTCTTCCTAACCCAAGCCTTCCCATACTTAGGAGAATCCAGGTTGATCACCCACTCAGAGAGATTCATGTAGAACTCTCTCACTACATCAGGAACATATGCAGACAGATTCTGCACAGAGCCCAAGACTCCTCTAGCCTCAAGCAACTCAAACACCCTGTTTTCTTTGAAAATACCCTCCTCAATAGCCCTTTCCTTGTGGATTACCCTGGCTTGGTATGCCTCCCATTGCTCCTCAGCATCAGGAGACACATAGAAGTCAGAGTAAGCTTCATGTGGATACTCTTTCATCATCAGATCAGTAAACTGATCATCATCTGATGTTAGAGTAACATCAGCTTCCTCTGGCTCATCAGCCACAAGCTCTTCTTCCTCAACTTCCTCTTCCTCTTCCTCCTCAACCTCTTCTTCTTCTTTTTCTTCTTCTGACTCATCCTCAGAAGACTCAGCCATCACCTCCTTACCCTTCTTCTTCCTGGCAGCATTTGCAAGAGCAGCCAAGGAAAGGTTTTCATCCTCATCCTCTTCTTCTCCTTCAACCTCAGCTGGTTGATCACTCACAACAGCTTGGTTACCTTCAGTAGTAACCCCATTATTTACACCAAGATTGCCATCAGCAGCAATCTCCTCAGACAAATCCTCATCATGCTCACCAGTAGCATGTCCACTCTCCTCAGCAGCAGCAAACTCATCATCATTAGCCTCATTAGGCTCAACAGAACTAGCCACAGTTGGCTCCACCACTTCCTCAACCACATTAGCCTCAGCTGGCTCAATCACAGCACTACCCAACCCAATCACAGGGGCCTCATTCTCCCCCTCAATACCAACATCAACATCAGCAGGTATACTCGGAGTAGGGTTAGCCATTGTTACCTCGATTTTAGGATTGGTGGGAGCAGGGGCTTGCTCGACAGCATCTGATGTTGAACCAACATCTTTCTTTGAAATCTTTTTGCCCTTGCGCCGTTGAGTGGTAGCTTTCCTCTTTGGAGAGGCGGCGACTGTGGTTTCAGCGGCAGTGCGTCTAGTACTGCGTCGTGGCGCTCGCTCGATTTGCGCAGCTGCTTCTGCAAGAGCATCAATATTGGACTTGCGTGCCATTGTTAGAGTAACTTTGAGATAAAAGATTGAAGATTTTGAAAATTTAGAGAGTAATTTGCTTTGCACAGTTGTTAGCGTTAGAATGAAGAAGAAATTAGGGCAAATTACATATATGATTCAGATGAAGAGCATGGAATAGTGGTGTTGTAACATGTTACCATAATAATCTGACCACTATCACACGTCCCCTACATGTTATTCTTACCACGTGTCAGTGTTAGGTTAACACGTAACCAGAGCAGTCTCCATACCTGAAAACTTATAAGTTACACTGTTACAATGTTGGACTAACATTGGCAAGTTAACATCAGGGAGGGAAGTAGGAGGTGCAGGGCTTCATCCAAAGTAGCATCATCTTGTGAGAGCGTGAGATATTCCTGTACTAATCTGAAGCTTCAACCACGTACACAGGTACAATGAAAAAGCTTAAGATCATCAGTATAAGCAAGTGACAAATCAAACAGGGAAAAACACAGAGGATATACTTATCCAGGGAAAAGATTTTCCCACAGCAAGAAGATCACAAAACATAGTGCTTTTACCTGTAGCTGGTCACCCAAGAAGTATGCCTCAACACAAGATACTTAACTACTCCCCCTAAGCCCAAACCGACAAAAGGAAATATGCAGAACTAGAATGAATGCAACCATGTTAGATTAACATTTGAGAGAGGGTAACCACATACAAACCGCCTTGGTAACTGGGATCAGGACATATCAATTTATCTTTAACTTTCACTATTTTTAGAAACTCTTTTGAATAAAAAACTGATGAATGTTAAAGGACAGTCTCATCACTGAATGTGGGCAGCACAGGACTCCACACACCCCAGCAACTTAACTATCAGCTACAGATCAGGCAAGTACAAAGAAATTGAATGAAGACAACACTTTTATCAAATATTTCTCCACCCCAACTCCTCATGCATACTTGTTTACTAACCTGTTTATCAAGGAAATACTAAGTAATCAATGCTACTGAATGCACACAGTCTAAACTTTATACACCCCAGTAGGAAAGATCACTATCATGTAAAAACCTTGGCCATAGACAAAAATATGAAAATAAGCACAACTGAATGACAATGAGGCCTTCAACATCATGTACCCCAGCTTCTCTTCATACCTTGTCAAACCTAACATGGATAAGTCACAACTGAATAGCATCAGAGTAGTGAGCTCTGTGTATCCCAGCTTCTCCCATGATGTTAGGTTAACATTCACAGACTAACATCAGAGTTATTTCTTTCCAAATCTCTTGATATGTACCTGTTCACCAATCACCTTAGCTATTCATACAGATTAACCACACAACCAACAGTTTCTCTAACAAAGATGTAATATGCAAGAAAGAAGAATGCAAAAAAGGAACATAAAAGAATTACAGCTACACCACAACCAATAACCAATGCTAGACAGTGGTGTTATGTCAACACTGGTGAACTAACATCTCTAAACAATGCACATGCCAAGAGAGTTCCTCAGACTGAAGAACCTCTCAGTATCTAATGGTTTAGTGAACATATCAGCAAGCTGATTGTTAGTTTCTATATGTTCAATGTCAATAAGCTTGTCTTCTACCATGTTTCTCAGAAAGTGATGCCTAATGTCTATATGTTTTGTCCTAGAATGCTGAACAGGATTCTTAGAGATGCTTATAGCACTAAGGTTATCACAAAACATAAGTAAGGTATCACTGTCCAACCCATAGTACAGTAGCATATGTTTGAGCCATACCAACTGGGTGACACAACTACCTGCTGCAATGTATTCAGCCTCAGCAGTGGATAGTGACACACAGTTTTGCTTTCTACTGTACCATGAGACCAAGTTGTTCCCCAGATAAAAACATCCTCCACTTGTAGACTTCCTGTCATCAGTATCACCTGCCCAATCTGAGTCACTGAAACCTACAAGATTTGTGTTAGTATCATAAGAGTACCATATGCCAAGGGCCAAAGTGCTAGATATGTATCTAAGTATTCTCTTCACAGCAATCAGATGTGACTGCTTTGGACATGCCTGGTACCTTGCACATACACACACAGAGAACATAATATCAGGTCTTGAAGCAGACAAGTATAACAAGCTTCCTATCATTGAACGGTACAATGTTGGATCAACATTGACACCAGTATCATCCCTGGCCATCTTCACTGCAGATGCCATGGGAGTCTTACAAGGCTTTGAATCTGCTAATTCAAACCTTTTTACCAAATTCTTTGCATACTTTTCCTAACAAAGGAATATGCCAGTACCTGTTTGTTTCACTTGAAGACCAAGGAAGAAATTAAATTCTCCCATCATACTCATTTCAAACTGCCCTGTCATTGATTCAACAAACTTTTCTAACATAGAATTGTTAGTTGAGCCAAACACAATATCATCAACATAGATTTGAGCAATACAGATATGAGAATCTTTCTTTAAAACAAACAGAGTTCTATCTCCTCCACCTCTAACAAAACCAAGACTTAATAGAAATTCTATAAGCCTTTCATACCATGCTCTAGGTGCTTGTTTAAGACCATAAAGGGCTTTTTCAAGCTTGTACACATGGTTTGGATACTTAGGATCTGTGAATCCCTTAGGCTGTTCAACATATACTTCCTTATCAATCAGCCCATTAAGAAAAGCACCCTTAACATCCATTTGGTATAGTTTTATCTTAAGACAGCATGCAATGGCTAAGAGTAATCTAATAGATTCTATCCTAGCAACTGGAGCAAAAGTCTCATCAAAATCTACACCTTCAACCTGAGTGTATCCCTGAGCAACCAGTCTAGCTTTGTTCCTAACTATGACTCCTTCCTCATTACTTTTGTTTTTAAAGATCCATTTAGTTCCTATTACATTTACACTAGGTGGTCTAGGTACCAACTTCCAAACACAGTTCTTAGTAAACTGTAATAGTTCATCCTGCATGGCATTAATCCAAAAGTTATCAAGAAGGGCTTCAGTCACATTCTTAGGTTCAATAGAGGAAACAAAACATGAGGCATTGTCAACAGTACAAGTGAAATTCATGCAGACACACATCTTGACCATATCACTATAGTCAATTCTTTCTTTGTTGCGTGTCCTTACCCGTTCAGTGATCTCACCTATTACCTGTGATGCTGGATGGTCTTTCTGAATCCTAGCTGGAGGGTCCCTTCTAGATCCAGTGACAGCTTCAACTTCAGAGTCAGAATCTTCTGCTGTTAGTCTAACATCAGATCTAGCTGGTGTTAGTCTAACATTGGGTTCTGTCTCCTGTTCTGCATTTCCAGCTTCATGGTCCAATGTTGGAGTACCATTGGAAGGAGTAACATCATCAATCTCCACTGTTGGTTCAACATTGGAGACATTAATATTACCAGTACCTGTATCAAGTATGAAATCATCAAACACAACATTCACTGATTCCTGAATTGTCTTCAATCTAGGATTGTAGACTCTAAAGGAAGTACTATTGGCAGAGTATCCTACAAAGATGCATTTTTCACTTTTTGGATCAAATTTATTAAGATAATCCCTGTCATTTAGCAGATAACAGTCACATCCAAATTCATGAAAATGTGCAATATTTGGTTTCACACCCTTCAAGAGTTCATATGGAGTCATGTTAGTTCCAGGTCTGAGGTACACCCGGTTACTAATATGACAAGCAGTGTTTAAAGCTTCAGCCCAGAGTCTCTTGGATATATTTTTGGCATTCAGCATGACTCTGGCCATCTCTTGAAGTGTCCTGTTCTTCCTTTCAGCAATCCCATTCTGCTGAGGTGTCTTAGGTGTTGAGTATTCATGGAAAATTCCTTTAACATTGCAATAGTTATCAAAACTAGCATTCTCAAATTCTTTACCATGGTCAGACCTAATTTTAGTCACAGAAGAGCCATATAAGTTTTTAATACTAGCACAAAGAATTTTGAACTGATCAAAAGCTTCTGACTTTTCTTTAAGAAACTTTACCCAAGTATATCTAGAGAAGTCATCTACAATAACAAAGGCAAATTTCTTACCATTCAGACTACTCACCTCAATGGGACCCATCAAGTCCATATGTAACAGTTCAAAGCACCTACTAGATCTAGTATTAGCATTCTGTACCTGTAGGGGGGCATGAACTGCTCTAGTTTGTTTACCCTTGAGACAATCACCACATACAAGCTTACCTGGGAAAGATAGCTTAGGTAAGCCTCTTACAGCATCAACTTTTTGCAATTTCTCAAGGTTCCTGTAGTGAACATGTCCAAGTTTCCTATGCCATATAGATGCTTCATCTATTTTAGCATGGAAACACTCTGCTTCCTCTTGAGCTAGGTAGCAGTTGTCCTTGGACCGAGTACCTGTCATAACAAGTACATTATCACTATCATAAACATCACAAGATGAACTGTCAAATGTAACCAGCAAGTCATCATCACATAGTTGACTGATGCTGATTAAATTTGCCTGTAGCCCATCAACCAACAACACATCCTTCAGGGGTGGAAATCCATCAACATTCAGTGTCCCCTATCCAATGATTTTCCCTTTTGTACCACCACCATAGGTCACAGTGCCAGTACTCAAGGAAACCATATTCACAAGATTGTCAATGTTGCCTGTCATGTGTCTTGAGCATCCACTGTCGAAGTACCACTTACCTGAAAGGTTAGAATACACAGCAGAGAAAACAACATTGCAAACAACTTTAATCTTAGGGGTCTTAACTTTTTCTACCCAAGTTCTACCTTTCTGTCCTGAACCTAATGTTGGTCTAACATCAGAAACTGATGTTGTTCTAACATTGGGTTCAATAACTGTTTTCTTACCACATTCTCTTATAAATTTTCTACAGAATGGTTTTATGTGGCCTGGTTGGTAACAGTATTGACAGATAAAAGTAGGTTTACTTCTCACAGTGTTGATGGTACCTAAACTCTTAGAATCAGATTCTTTAACAAAGCTAGAAGATAGATAGGCAGAATTTACAATAGAAGAGGAAGGTTTCTCAACAAATCCCAGACCACATGAACCTGAATTTCCCATGCTTAGTACCTCATCAAGTTTGGAAGTACCTGCATTCCATTTAGCTATGATCTGTGTGTCTTTCTTGAGTTTATCCTTTACCTCTTTCAACTCAGCTTCAGCTTTGTCAAGATCTCTTTCATAGAGTTTCAACATGTTTTTCAGACACTCGATGTCATGAGTCAGTGCTTTGTTCTTCTTTATGAGATTCACATTCTCTCTCTCAAGCCTGAGGAATGTTGTGTGCAAATCATCAAGAATCTCCTCCTGGGATAATTCTTCTTCTTAGGAGTACTCTTCTTCTAGA
Organism: Linaria vulgaris; assembly: GCA_948329865.1. Classification (NCBI taxonomy): domain Eukaryota; kingdom Viridiplantae; phylum Streptophyta; class Magnoliopsida; order Lamiales; family Plantaginaceae; genus Linaria; species Linaria vulgaris. The sequence goes on along the minus strand of OX415249.1, from coordinate 2,164,905 downwards.
TCAACTATCCAGCTAAAAATAGCATTGAGAGCCTTCTCATTGTAGTTGTAGAGAGCAATTTCAGCGGCTGTCCATTGTCCCCTTGGCTTTGGCACCAGGTCAGCATCTCCATCTCTTGGCAGATAAGGGATGGTATAGCCTTCTAGTACAGCTTCCCAAGCTTTGAGGTCGATGGATTTGATGTGGACTCTGAGTCTGATCTTCCAGTAGGCATAGTTGTTGGGACCTTCCAATACTGGCAACCTGCTGGTATTGGGGTTGGAGCTGTCCATCTTGTCGTATCAACGCCAAACACCGGTGAAGTTGGTGCTTAGCTCTGATACCAATTGAAATTGTGGATCGGGTTGATACGTTGTTGATGTTAACTTAACACTGAAGTTCTAACAGCAGTTTGTGTTCGCTGTTAGTTCGACGATGTTACTTTAACAGCAGACCAGAGTAACAGTTTGCAGCGGAATAAACAAACACGAATTTAAGAAGTGAATATAGGATTATATTAACTTCCGAGCCGTAGGCAAAATACCACAAGGGTTTAACAAAGGCGTTCTCACAATTCTCAAGCTCCTCACTCTCGAATTGTTCAAACTAAGCAAAGCACACAAGAGTTGCTTCGACTATCTCTAAAAGCTCCTCACTCTTAGATCTATTCTAACAACTTAAAAACTTTGCTAAAGCAAGACAACACTCAACAACTGTAAATTAATCTCTCGGATTGATTAGCTCTTTGTCTCGTTGTTTGTCTTGATGTACTTCACACATATATATAGGTTCTTGATCTTTGACTTCAAGGTGTGTTGTACACGGTTGGTAATTCTCTTTGTTTCCTTCTCGAACTCCTCTTCCTTGTTCTCGCGGTCCTTCTTGAATAAAAGTTCCTTCGCCAGTGATCTAGCTAAGGAAAGACTCCTTCTTCAATTCCGGACTTTCCCTTGGAAGCTTTCCTAGTCGCACTAGACTTCTTCTTTCCTTTTATAAGCCGTTTGCTTTAATTAAGGAAACTTCTCATCTTGGAAACTTTGAGCGTCCAACCTAATGCAAGTTTGTTTCCTGAATAATAATCAAAGACAACTACAACTGTGGAACTCAGTTAGTTAAGTGAATAAGGCAAAACAATAATAATAATAATAACTAGATTGTAAAACAGTTTCTGGACGTGCAATGTTACTCTAACATTGAAAATCTCAATGTTATCCTAACATCCAGAAAACTTGCACTTTCACAAATGTCAAATCTAAATTGCCCTTTGGTAATAATTGTGGATATAGCTAACTATGGAGTCACCAAGATGTTAGTGGACCACGGAAGCTCTGTAAATCTGTTGTTAAGTTCTACATTGGCTAAATTGGGCTTGAATAACCAGATACTTCTTCATGGATTTGGAGGGCCAAAAATAGTACCATTAGGAATGCTTAAGCTCCCAACATCATTGGGTACAGCTCCACAGAGAAAGACAATTCCAGAGAACTATGTGATCGTTGACATGCATTTCGCATACAACAGAATCATAGGAAGACCGGCGATGAATGCATTCCGAGCGTTACCGTCAACCTATCATCAAATGGTAAAATTTCCAACCCCTGCCGGTACAGGCGAAGTCATAACAGACCATATTGAAGGCTAAAAGAGCTATGTAACTTCGCTCCGGACGCGGCCACAACAGGAAGAAGACGCAGCAAAGGCATTGGCTCTTGGGCAAATGGAGCACATAGAAGAAAAATTTCATATCAGTTTATAAGAGTCCTAGGTATTTTGAATATTTTGAACAATACTTATTGGTCCCCTCTGCTATGACAAACATGAGAGGCAAACATGTACAAACTTGAAACAGGGACACCCCAGAACGTGAGTCTGGAAGGCGACATAGGAAATCAGGGTGAACGAGCTGTAACTCAAGCTCCGATCGGCTCACATAATCAGATCCCTATTAATCAATCAAATTAGGTAAAAATCATCTAATATGCATATGATAAAACCGTGTGCAGGACATAACGTCCAACAGGCAACGAGAAGAACGGATACTCTGTCCATCGTGCCACAAGATACCGAAAAATGCCAGAAGCAACAAAAGGGACGGAGACTCTGTCCATCGTGGCACGAGATACCGAAAATCCCTAGAAAAACGAGAAGAACGGATACTTTGTCCATCGTGGCATGAAATACCGAAAAAAGCCAGAGGCAACGAAAGGGACGGAGACTCTATCCATCGTGGCACGAGATACCGAAAATCCCTAGAGAAACGAGAAAAACAGAAACTCTGTCCATCGTGACACGAGATACCAAAAAAAGCCTGAGGCAAAGAAAGGGATAGAGACTCTGTCCATCGTGGCACGAGATACCGAAAATCCCTAGAGGAACGAGAAGACGGAGACTCTACCAATGTGATACGAGTTACCATAATTTTTAAAGGACAAAGGGAGGGATGAAGATTCCATCTATTGTACCACAAGACACTCATAATCTCACACAAATGACGAAGAGGGAAGAACGGTCCACTCCAGAGATGCAACTATTACCACGACTGCTTGGAAAAACAAGCAAGGAACAAACACTACATATAAAACTGTAAGTGCTATTTTAAACTCACAGTTCGGAAGAACATGAAAAAAACTCCCAAAAGGTGGGTAACAACAACAGAACAAAAACATAAGGAACGGAAGTACAATGTCTAAACCGACAAGCAAAACCTTCTCCTAGATGGAATAATAACAGACAAGACGATTATAACCCTGTAGGAAATTTTTTGTTCAACTCTTCATAGCAAAATGAACAATAAAGAACCGACATGTTGTCAAAATAAAGTAAAGAACCATTAGAGGAAATTGAAATAAAAGGCAACAAATATGAGCGTAGATAATTAAGAAATTCAAGACGAGAATTCAAAAACGTGATACTGCCAGTTATCAATTTTTTCAGACAAATAAAAGCAATGCGGCACCACAAATAAAACTAAATAAAAAATTTTCATAAACGTATAAAGAAAAGAAAGGCCTTCGGGCTGCAACTTCAATTTTCTTCCTCATCCCCAGAGAAGGGATACGGCTCAGGCATTGGAGGCGGAGATGAGAGTCCTTGAAGGACAAGATTGTCATTCTCCAGCAAAGAGGCGAACTCATTAGGATCTGCAGGCTCAGAACTAGTTCGAGGCGGTAGAGGTTCTCGATTGGGCCCCAAAGACAGGTTCAACCAATCTGGCCTAAAACCGCCACGGACGTACTGTGTCATGTAAAACTGACGAACAGTCAAAACTTGTGCTTTGCGAGCTTCAAGATTGCCTCGACGACTGCAAATTTCTTGGAAGGTGTTGCTCCGGAGAAATTCTTCAGCGATCTCCACTTTCTGCTAAGCAGAAACCTATAGGGGAACGAAGGTTATTAATACGATAAAATATAAAAGGAACACAAAACACTAGAGTTGAGATATTTTACCTCGCCAAGGCCGCGCTGATATCCAGCGTTATCAGCATTATAAGCCGCTTCTCTAGTAATCGCAACTTTCTGTTTGAGCTCGGTGATTTGTTTGCTTAGCTCCTCTTTAAGCTGATCAGCCTCTTCCCGCGCCTGTTTTGCTGCTTCCCAATCGGCAAGCGCCTTCGCAGCATAATCTTTGACCATTTGCATTGCCTTTTCTTTCTCATCAAGGGCAGTCTTCAAGGCAGCAGAATTACCACCAGTGGCCATTTTCTGGACTTGCATCAGCGCCGCGAACATAGTGTCCACGAAACCGCCCGCCTAGCAATTAATGAGTAATCAAATCAACAATTTAAAATACATATCAAACGAAAATTAGCTCAAAGAAAAGAAATAATTACCGCTGTCAATAGATGAAGCGTGTTCCGCTTCATTATTCTCCTCTCTTCAGCAGATACCGAAAGAGGAATAGCAAGACCAGGCAAGAGAGACTTCAGGTGGTCGATAGCTTCGGCCTCTGAAATTTCGTACTCACCAACCCGAGCCAGAAGGCCTTGGCTAGACCCAATCCCTGCACTTGGTCCAGTCGCATGGGTCGGGATGTTGGCAACACTTGGCCTACCTGTTCAGGCGATAGGTGGAGCAGCCCCTCTGGTTTGTGACCGAGTTTGAGGCAATTTTCTTTTTTTGGTCTGGACGACGCCTTCGGTATTGTCGCCTAGACCAGCTGTCAGGCTCTCTGAAGCCTCAACACCACCTTGTACAGTGTCATGGTTTCCCCCCAAAATATCCTCAAAAGGATCGACTGCTGAATCAGCAGCAGCAACAGTAAAAGGACCGGCAAGGATTTTCTTGCCCTTACTCTTTCTTTCTCGTGTGGGAGGAATATCAGTGGCAGTGTTGGTCTGTGAGCTGGTCTGATCAACAGCAACGGCTCGGTTTATCCTCGCATGGCGGTCCATAATATAATTGACTGGAAGAAAATTATATCATTAGAATATTCAACAGGTATAAATCAAAAATATCAAAGGAGTTACGCAGTTATACCAAGGGTCATCCTCCCGTTATATTTCACTAGGGACAAGCCAGCTAACAAGAGGACTCGACTTTCAACTAATTTTTTGACATCAAGTTGATATTCTCGAACTAAATTTGGGATAAACTCGCAATCCCATGATGTGATAGAGATGCCAGCGAGTATTGTTACCCTTGCACCGTTATACCATTCACGGCGGTAATACCTAAACTCGCCTTCATAACTCTCCTTGATATAAAAGTACCGTCTCTTCCAATCTTTCCCATATCCGGTCGCCCCACCATTCAAGAACTTATGATGCATTTGTGCCTTGATATGATAAAACCCCTCATCCTGCCTTGCAATCTCGAATAGTGCGTAGAATTCGTTGGGACTTTGTGGTTGGCGAAAAGGTTTCATGACAGTGATAAAGACAATCAAGTTCCCATAAGAATTTGGCGTGAGTTGGGCAGGTACAAGATTAATCTTCCTCAGAAGCCATCTTAATTCGAAGGAGATTGGAAAGCAAAGACCATTCATGAGTTGACTGACAATCACAGTCATATGGCCCGGTGGTGGGGTATGCATCCGATCATTTGGTCCGGGGAGGACGATTTTATACTTATCAGGTATATCAAATTTTATGCGGAGCCCCTTACGACTATGTTGGAGACGGGAAACGTACTGGTCATAGGCCATTCCTGGGACCTCAACATGATCGTCAAACTCCCAAATTGATATAATCTACGTCTTCTTAGCCCTCGCTGGGAGCACGATTATCCTGATAGGATGACACTGGTGAATTATCACTTTCAAACTCTTGCGTTGTTTGTTCAGTATTTGAGTCGAGATTGTTACCCACGGGTGAACTAATAGTTTCTATATCTATTAACTCAACTTCATCTACTGCGACTGTGCTCAACCCCGCTTGAGCATTAGGTTAGCTCCCCATATTAATCGAACTGGCGCTCGAGCCACTAATCGACTCACTACCTAGGCGTTGACTCACTGCACACCATCTTTGACGAGAACGAACTGAAATAAATTAAAAAGAAATGGAGGCTAACTAAGGACGAACACGTCACTCTAGGCTCTCACATATCTATCAAACATACATAAAATTAACTTATTAAAAAGAAAAATCTAGCAAATTGAGGACAAGTTATTTACCTTAATTGAATTTTCGGAAGAGAGAACTTTTGCTTGATTAATTTATATCCTAAGCAGAACAAAGAAACAAGTTAAAAAAGCTCAAACAAATATTAAAGTATCGGGGCACAACAACTACAAATATATGATATCGTATCGAACACTCACAATTCGATGTCAATCACATCGAATCAGTATTGTTCGATGCAAATCGCATCGAATTGGCACCATTCGATGCGCTTTACCTGAGAAGCGGAATGCGTGAGGAGCAGAATGAGCTCCTCACGGCACCCCTACCCATATATAGGAAACGAAAGGCCCACCAGGCCCATTTTAGTAAACGCATCGAACAAGCGCATCGAATGCACTTCGTTCGATGCGATCTAATTGACGCATCAAACCAATGTTGTTCAATGCATTTAATTAATTTTCATATAACAATTGTGATCCGCTCCGAAGTAACATATGATTAACAATATTCAAAACCTGTAAAAATATTGTTAAAATGTGAAAAATATTTATTAAAGTGGTACGGCACAGACCGTCCAGAGCAATTCCAAATTTATTCTTTAAGTTTGGAAGACGATCTCCACATTGACATCGTCTCCGAAACTGGGGGGACTATATGATGGGTGTGATTTAAGATTGGCCCAATACTTCGTTACTGGGCCGACCTTCGATGCGCGCATCGAATCGACTAGATTCGATGCGCCTTTCCATATTGGTCATTGAGACCCACGGGACGGCAGCTATAAATACTATGTACCCTTGTAATCCATGCATGTTTTAATTGGAGAATCACTTCAGCACAGTCAGCATCGAATCACTATTCATTTGAGACGCATCGGATCGAACGATTTCCATTCGGCACGTGATTGAACCGAATTTACCTCATTCGATACGACGAAATACGCATCGAATTCCATACGGTTGTGACATCGAATCTATTTAATTCGATACCCTTGAGTTCAGCATCGAACCCCCGTAATACATTTCATATTAAACAAGGCATTCGACATGTCAGCATCGAACGCCTAGAATTCGACACGCCAAAGTAGTCTTGTAATTAGTTTATTCAACCTAGTAAGCTTGTAATAAGTGTTTCGGACCAAGCTAGTACGATAATAAAGTTGGATAGCATTATTTTGGTTATTTATATCTCAATTGTATCATTTTACTTCTATAACCGTGACGAAATAAGACCAAAATATATGTCATGTTTTGAAGAGCTATAAAAGGCTTCTATTCCAAGTAAGTAATTATTTTGCACCTCATTGCCATATTAATAATTAAAGAGTCCATATTAATAATTAAAGAGTACTGATGATGCTTCTTAAGTATATGTTTGATGAATAGAGCTTTTATTTCAGTTTTGTAATAAAAACAAAGAGAGACCCTAATCTAACAGACACATTAATGTGTCTGTGAGTACAGACGAATAATTAGGAATTCTATTAATTGCAATTAGTAATCTAGGTTTTTAGTTTTACGGATATGGCCCATTACTATCTAAAATCAATATAAGCCTCAATGTAAACATGAAAACATAATATATAATAATATCTAATTAACTAAATCACTTCCCCTTCTATTTAATGCTTACAGAGTAACAAAAAAGAAGAAAATAAACAAAACCTAAGGTGACACTAAGTGCAGCCACCAAATTTCGCCAGCATCATCTTTCAAATTTGTTTCTCGTAAGCTTTTCTTTTGACATTATTACCCATTATTTATAAGATGCTTTTCTTTTCAAATTATTATGCATTATTTAATTGATAAGATTTTGTACATGAAGTTGTATTTTTTTTCAGATGGAAAATACAGAAATCGATAAAAACATAATGCTTTCTTCTTTTTATTTTAAATCCCATGTTGATGAATGGTGAATTTTTTTCATTTACAAAAGAAAATAGTTATTTGCATCAGCAATTTTAATATGCAATATATGACAGGAAGTTTTTTTAAACTAGGAGTATGATTGTGGAATGTTATTTTATTCTTTTTTTTTTTGTTTTAAGAAACAAGTTAGTTATTGGCTAGTGTACGTCTGTAAAATGTTGCAGGATAATTGCATATTTGGGAACATTCTTGTTGAACAAAATATTTGAAATATGAAACTTTTGCATTGATGTGAGGTATGGGCTGAAATTATTATTATAAGAGTTTATGGCCATATATATGTAAATTTGGAGAAGTATAGGAAAAAACTTGAAAAATGGTATCATGTGCTCATCCAGTTGTAAATAATTTACAAATAAAATTCTAAACAACATAAAGTGTCTGTATAATTATACAGGTTGTGAGATAAGTGTTTCCCAAAAACAAATGAGCAATGCTCTCATGAACCGATGGCGACTAAACATGATGTTCATGATGGATTATTAATTTGATTCTCATGGTTATAATTCTTTTAAAAGATAAATTCCCTCGTTATTTATTTTATATATATATATCTCATTTTAGCAAGAACGTTTTCATCATTGTCACTAAAACAACAAGATATGAAAATAGTCCTATTAAATAATATAATGGAATCAGGTGATATTAGAATGGAGCACTGAGATTGGAGGGATGCTTTTTTTTTTTGTTTTGTGTTTGGAAAGCTACAGTTAAACAATGGGATGCTTGAACTATTCTTTTAATTCTTTTTTATGTATTTTGTAAACAAATGACGTGGTTGATTATGGGCCAGAAGGTGTATAGCTTTGCTAATGCGCCCAGCCCACCTAAGAATTTTCCAAATTATTTAAAGAAAGGTTTTCCTTGTACAGTTTTTCACAAGATCAATCATGAGACATGACAGAAAATTATAAAATTCGCAACATATATTCACCAATAATTGTCGTACTGTTAGTGCAAGCCAACTTTTTATGATATTCTCTTATAAGACAAAAGATCATTGAAAATGGAGGCAAAGGTAGTTGCCCAAATACCACAAGCTTATAAACTCGACGCACTTCACAAATTAAACGTAGATTTCACTTCACAAATTAGTATATGAGAGTGTAATTGGTTTCATATATTTCGTTGATGTCATTTTTTAAATTGCTATGATCTGTGCTGTATGGTATTTTCTTTAATCATTTTTTTCTATTGGATGATATTTTCTTGAATCCTTTTTATTCCGAACATAAGGGATAATAACAAGCTGTGGAAGTGACTAATAATTGATATGTGTTATAAATATGGTAAGTGGAATATGTCAAGTGGCCATTGTTGAAAATTATGTACAAATATTATTTTATAATAGTATTTGTTGTAAATAGTGTAAAATATTAAATTTTTTTCTATATAAGGAGTCATCAAGATGAAGAGAAAATCACTCATTCACAAGTAATATCACTGTTTTGAAACCCGGCCCGGACCGGCCGGTTCGACCGATTCGACCGGGAACCGGTGCCTTGTCCGGGCCGGTTCGCATGCAAAAGCGGGTTGATAGCTGCAGTGGTTGACCCGGCGAAACCCGCCGGTTCGACCGCTGACCCGCTGACCCGGTTCCGGTTACGAACCGGTTCAGCTATAAAAAAAAAAAAAAAAAAAAAAAAAAAAAAAACTCAGTTTTTTAATAATAAAAAAAAAAAACCCTCCAACACTCTAACTACTTTCTTATTTGAGTTTATTGTTGACTTATTACAACTTTGAATTTGAAATTATGTGTTGAAGGTTTTTAATTGTGGACTATTTTTGTATTTTTGTTTGTTACTTTATTGTTTTGGTACAATGAATTTGAAGTTGTTTAATATTTTGTTTGCTTATTTAGTGATTAGTTATGATAATATATTAATATGGTATATTAATTTAGAGATTTTGTAGTATAAGGAGTATGTTTGTTATAATTTTTGTTATACACTTGAATATTTTCTATATATTTTATTAAATGTTGACTTTAGTCAACAAACCGATCCAACCAGTGGCTCGACCGGTCCGACCTGTTGACCCACTTTCCGGTAGCCTCACCGGGTCACTCACCGGGCCGGGTTTCAGAACACTGAGTAATATACTCCTTATTTACTCTTCTTTCTCTATGTCCTTTAAAATATATTGTTATAAACCCCAATAGTTTTAGTTTTTCTATAACATGTTATCAGCACGATAGTGCTCGATCCGGAAGAATTTAGTTCCTTCGTTAAAGAAAACGTTCAACGTTAAAAGGTACGAAACTTTATATTTACTTGTTCATCTATCTCCATTATTATAGACAAGGCGAATTACCGCCTATCTATAATTTATGATTAGATGAAAATTCTCTTTATATTTTACTGTAACTCTAACACTAACGCTAATTTTAACTTTCGTTGATGCATGAGTTAGCCCCAAACTAGAAATGACTACTGACAATTTATTATTATGGAAGGTTTTACTTCATATTACTACTAACACTTTAATATTATGGAAGGTTTTACCTCCTGTTACTACTAACACTTTATTATTATGGAAGGTTTTACCTCCTACTACTACTAACACTTAATTATTATGGAAGGTTTTACCTCCTGTTATATTGCTTAGTTTATTCCACAAGCACATGAAAGTTTTTGCATAGTAATGTGGCGAAAATATCTATATGTATTTACTTATCGTGATATTATTTCTGATGCCCGTTGAATTTATTACTGCGGTTGAAATTATTTACTTGTTATACAATTAATCCTTGTTGCTTGATTATAATTCATCAATTATGCCAAATTAAACAAAACAAATAAAATGATTGTTTTCTAACGGCTATAAAACGGCTACTTATAGATATCTTTCTTTCAAAAATATGGAGATTTTATAACTCAAACTCCACACAAATGTTCATTTTTTTTTCTCTTATCTTGGAAAATGCTCCGCACGTCAATAATGATCTTGATGCTCGTTTACCTTTTATTTTTCATTTTTATGCTAGCAGCTAAGAAAAATCCTATGTTTTCTACCTATTATATTCCTCGCTTTTGTCGTAGCAATGTTCGAGTGCATAATTTGGCTTGAGATGAGATAATTGCATCATACTATTGTAATAATTGTACTTGTGTGGTTGCGTATTAAAATAAAATGTTTTGATCCTAATTATGGTTGTTTTAATGTTCATTTAGTTGCAATATGTATAACTAAAAGTAGATTTTACCGAACTCATTGTCGATGAGGAAAATTATATGCAATGGGAATCAAATGTGAAAACGCATACTACTGGGAAATTCCTCGCATAAACAATTGATGAGGAAAATGAATGTACTGACCAGCAACGATGCGAGGCAATTATATTCCTGTGTAAACATTTAGATAATTTCCTGCAAACGGAATATCTTGATATTACAGATCATTCTGAGCCATGGATTAATCTAAATGAAAGATATGGCCACCAAAGGGAAACAATGCTTCCAAAAGCCATACATCAGTGGAATACATTAAGGTTCCAAGATTTTACATTAGTAAATGATTACTCCTCTGTCATTCATAATATCCGACAAACGCTAAAATTTTGCAGGACATAATTTACTGATGAGGAAATGATTGAAAAAACTCTTTCTACTTTTCATGTCAGTCATATACTCATCCAAATGCAACACAGACTAGTCAGATACACTAAGTATCACGAACTAGAGAGGGTGTTGTTAACGACAGAAAATAGTAATAATATATTGATTAAGAATTCTGAATTACGCCCAACTGGAGCACATGCATTGTCAGAAGCACATGCCATAAATTTCTCAAACTTCCGTGGGCGAGGAAATTACAATAATGGTGGTCGAGGTAGAGGCCAATATCAAGGTCGGGGTGATTATAGAGGAGGATATGTTTATAGAGGTGGTCATCGCCATAGACGTGGTCGTGGTTGTGGTCGTGGACGTGGTTGAGGTAGTTATCACAACCCTTAGACCAGTGATACGGTCCATAACAATAACTATGATAATAAAAGAAAAAATGTTCATAATAAATCTGAAGCTTACTGTTTTAACTGCGGAATGAAAAGACATTGGGCCAATACATGTCGTACACCTGAACAGTTTTGTAAATTGTACCCAGAGAGTAAAGGCAAAGAATAGGAAGTGAACCTTGTTGAACAAATGCCTAATAATCTCACATATTTAGCAGCATCTGATTTCACGGATAATCAAGATGTCACTATGGCTTGATATGAGCTATGTGATTCATGTCTGCATGATTCTTGGTTTGATTTGCATTATGTGATTCCTTGTTGTGTAATTTTTGAATTGATATGTATTTGCGATTTCTGCTTGTAATGTACCATGTTTTCATTAATTGTGTTTCCTTATGTATCTTAATGAAACTATTTCGTTTTTTTTTTCAAATATATGCTTCATTTATTGTTATATCATGTTTAACTCTACTTGTTTGACATGAAGCGAGTATGGAGCATACCAATGATTTTTGCATCTCTGATAGTGGTACAACTCACACAATTCTGACAAGTAAGAAATATTTTACATATCTAAAATCAATAAAGGCAAAAATCAATATGATATCAGGTCCTACTGACCTGATTGTACGATTTGGTAAAGCAAGTTTTATTTTACCAAATAGAACGCTATTTATCATCAACGAGGCCTTATTTCCCCCAAAATCCAGAAGAAAATTGTTGAGTTTTAATGATATATATCATCATGGATATGATATTAACTCAAAAACTGAAAACAAAACTAAATATCTTTTTATTATTAAGTATATATCAGGAAAGCAACACATATTTGAAAAACTACCAAAACTCTCATCAGGATTGCATTATACATATATTAATGCTATCGAGTCAAATATGGTAGTCAATGAAAATCTTGAATTATTAACTTTATGGCATGATCGACTAGGTCATCCTGGTTAACAATGATGCGAAGAATAATTGAAACTACACATGGGCATTCATTAAAAGGATCAAAACTCAATTTAATCAATAATAGTCAATGTGAAGCATGTTCTCTTAGAAAACTAATTATAAAGCATTCATGAGTTAAGATTAAGACAAAACTACCAATATTTCTTGAAAGAATTCAAGGTGATATTTGTGGACCTATTCATCCATCAAGTGGAACATTTCAATATTTTATGGTATTAATTGATGCCACAAGTCGAAGGTCACATGTCTGTCTATTATCTACTCGTAATATGGCATTTGCGAGATTTTTGGCTCAAATAATTAATGTTAGGGCCGTCCCTCACACTTAGATTCGGCTTAGATCTGATCGACCCATTCCTTTATTATTGATGTTGTTTTGTTTAAATCATTAAGGATAAAGTTAAATCTTAGATGTAAGTTATCTTGCTAATTCTTCCATATCTTCATATGATATTATTCCATCTTACGATTTAACTAACATATATCTTCTTATTATGCATCTAGACATATTTATGTAGCATATATAATTGGATATCTTGTATGATATTGCAGGAATCTCTCGGATAAGGCAAGGAAATATATTCGGGTTGCAACCGGATAATCAGACACGCTTATCTATAAGGAAAGAAGACCCGCGTAGATTGTAACTAGAGATAAGAAGATCTTATTCATTAAGGGAAGAAGATCTACGATGGTTGCAACTAAAGATCTGCAGAGATTCGTCTCATGCCTATATAAGAAGAAGACTCGACACAGTTAAAAGGCACTTTGAAAAAGATAGTAGTGAGTCAGTACTGTATCGAGTCAAAGGGCTTTGAGGATCTCTGGAGTAGCTTAGTGTGTTCTTCGATTTCTGAAAACAAGTTAAGGGATAGGTTTTGCAACCACAAATATTAGAGGGAGTCTAAGCTTTGGGTTGATGTAAAACCTACATTGTAAATCTTAAGTAGGATACTGTTTGAGTCAAACATTTGGGTGTAAGCCCCATGGACTAGGACCATTTGGACTGAACCACATTAAAATCTTTGTGTGTTCTTTACTGTTTTATGTTTAACTGTCTTGTATTAGTTGCAACAGAAAACTAGTTTTGAAACATAAAAATACAGTAATTTGTTCTACCTATGTGTGCAGTTGCAACTATGTCAAGTACAACTGCATTCAATAACAAGTAGAATAGACCTAAGATCTTTCAATTGGCATCAAGAGCGGGCCACTATATTACATAGTGTAGATTATGGATCAAAGATCTTTCTGTTTTGTTTTGTTTAAATATTTCCATGGAGGAAATGAGGGAAGGCATGTCGACCATAAAATTCCCAATGCTGACAGCAACAAACTACTCCTACTGGAAGAATCGCATGCAAAACTTCATCAAACAACATGATCAAAAAGCATGGAAAAACATTCTAAAAGGGTGGACCCTGCCTACCGATGAACAGGGAAGAGTCAAATACGAACTAGAATGGACCGATGCAGAAGAACTTCTTGCAAACTATAACTCTACAACCTTAAATATTATCATAGTTGCAGTAGATTACGATGAATATAAAAGTATTTCTAACTGTGAAGTTGCAAGAAATGCTTGGCAGGCTATTGAGAACGCGCACCAGGAAAATGCTAAAGTACGTGCATCCAAGTTGCAACTGCACAATGATCAGTTCAACTTCATACGAATGGAAGTAACAGACACCATTGAGAAGTTCCATTCCAAACTTAGGAATCTAGCAAGCGAAGCCACCATCCTTGGAGCTGACTTCCCAGAATCCAGAAATGTACTAAAGCTACTAGGATCACTTCCAAGAATACTCGCAATGAAGGTCTCAGCCATTGAAGAGGCAAAAGACATCAACACCCTACCTCTGGCCGATCTCATGGGTTCCCTCACTACATTTGAAATGAAACTCAAAAGAGAAGGAGACACTATCTCCAAACGAGTAGCGCTACAAGTAAACCTCCCTCATAACAGTTCCAACTCTGAAGTGGTTCAATCTCTGGCTCTCTTCACAAAGAGGTTCAATAAAATGAACAAGCACTCGAGTAAAGGTAACACTTCAACTAATGTTGCAAGTCCCTCTGATAACTCTAAAAAACCTTCCGCTACTGATAGGCTTGACAACAAAAGGTCTGGAAAAGGTATTCAATGCAGGGAATGTTTAGGTTTTGGACATATTAGGGCTGACTGTGCAAATCTCCTTGAGAAAGACAAGAATCGAGCACTAATTTCTTGGAGTGACGACGAATCCGAGGAAAGTGAAGAGGAGTCAGAAGAAGTGGCGGATGTTGCCCTCTCATCCTTTATCCCATTCACTAGAGCAAACATGGAAGTTGCAATTCAAACTCTTGTGGAATCCGATTTCGACTCACTGGATTGTGATGAAGAGGGACCTGTAAACGATCCGGATACCATCCTCAAAAGCAACTCAGCGCTAGAGGCACAACTCAAAATTGTATCCTTGTTTAGGAGTCTTGTCAAGATGAAAAACAAGATCATGGAACTGGAGAGAAAATTACTCTCACTCACAAGAGAAAGAGACCTCCTATCTACCGATATTGACACAGTACTCAAAGCACAAAAAGCTCTAGAAGATGTGTGTGATCTTACTCGAAAGGAATTGGACTCACTAGTTAAAAATGTAAAGTTGCTCACACCTGGAATCGAAAAACTAGAGGAAGTTCTAGATACTCAGAAAGTCGCAACTGGGAAGACTGGGTTAGGATACATTGATCCAGTGGATCCCAAGTTCCTTGGAAACACTAAAATTACCATATCCATGAAAAAGCGAGTATCCAAAGGAGTGGAAATTCTACTTAACTACAATCAGAGCCAATCCCCTCAGGTTCAGGTACTCTCTAGTCGCAACTCATCTATTTCGTTAACTAATCCTGACTCTGTCAACATATTTCCAAGAGGACGGTTGTTCCAACATGCCACCATTGTAGAGTGAAAGGGCACATCAGGCCTTACTGCTACCAACTGTGGGAACCACATCATGTATCACATCCCAACAAGGCTGATGTAGAGACCAAAAAGAAAAGAAGGAACCACAGGAAGAAGAAATCCAAACAGGAGTTTGGGTTAAAACATTCCCCAACGCCCTTACATGCTTTACTGCCTATAATTCCACATCTCAACGCACATCTTTTTCTAACTCCTGGTTTTTTGATAGTGGTTGCTCCAGGCACATAACAGAAGATAAAAGCATCCTGACCAACCTCGTTTACGAATGAAAAGGCGATGTGGTTTTTGGAGATGGCAATAGAAGGAAAATTCTTGGAAAATGAATACTGAATGTGAAAGGTTTTCCTAAACTTAGAGATGTATTCTATGTTGATGGGTTGCATGCTAATCTCAATAGTATTAGCGAATTATGTGATGATGACCTGTATGTTCGTTTTACCAAAGATGAATGTGAGGTTATCAAAATCAAAATAGAGTACTACATGGATTAAGAAATGCTGAGAATTGCTATACTATGATAAATTGTAACTCTGCCATTAAGTCTTTAACTTGCAACTTTAGTGCAGATACTCTTGCAGATCTCTGGCACTAGAGACTTGGTCACATCAACTATAAGTCTCTTTCTCACCTTTCCAACATCCAAAGAATGAGAGGTCTACCTAAGCTTGGACCAAAACCCCTTGAGAAATGTGGATCATGTCTTGAGGGAAAACAGAAGAAAGTGAGCCATACAATGATGCAACACACCCCTTCTGCAAGAATCCTCGAACTCCTTCACATGGATCTAGTAGGACCAATCCAGAAGGAAAGCATCTCAGGTAAACGATATATATTTGTGTGCAGATGATTTCTCACGATTCACGTGGGTCGAATTCCTAAAAGAAAAAATGAATCTTTTGTGGTTTTCAAAAACCTGTGCAACACTGTTGCTATTGAGAAAGATCTATTTGTTAAAAGGATCTGTAGTGATCATGTGAAAGAATTCGAAAATTCCAGTTTCAATAATTTTTGTTCTGACAAAGTTATATTTCATGAATACTCATCCCCCATAACACCATAACAATATGGTGCAGCGGAACGAAAGAACAGAACATTGGTTGAAATATGCACCATAACAATATGGTACATATGAACTCTAGAAAGGTAAGCGTCCCAATGTTCAACATATTCACGTATTTGGTTGTGCTTGCTATGTACTCAATGATAGAGAATCTAGAGGTAAGTTCCAATCCATATCTGATCTAGGAATATTTGTAGGTTACTCTCGCAACAGTCACTCATATCGTGTGTTCAACATTCGTACCCAAACTGTTGTGGAGTCATCTAATGTTGAATTTGATGACTACATGGACTTTGCTTCAACATCCTTAGAAGTCAAGATCACAGAGCTAGTCGATTTCGAAGAAGATGAGGATGAAGAACGACAAAATATGTCCAAGAACTCAAATCGGGTTGCAACTGACCCCGTTGAACCGCAAGTGGTGAAAGAACTGAACGTCTAGAGGAAACACCTCACATCAAAAGAAATCACCCACCTGAATCGGTCATTGGCGAGATGAGTGATGGCATTCGTACACGAGATCTTCCTCGCAAATGGTATGACCAAATGGTGCACTTTGTCAGTTGCACCTCCAAAATTAAACCCAATAATGTCAAGGAGGCACTCTTGGAAGAAGCCTTTATTGAAGCCATGCAGGAGGAACTGAATCAGTTCGAAAGAAATGAAGTGTGGGAACTAGTACCCAGACCCGATAAAGTAAATATCATTGGTACAAAGTGGATATTCAAAAAGAAGACTGATGAGTTGAGAAACATTATTCAAAACAAAGCACGACTCCTTGCGCAAGGGTACACACAAGTCGAAGGAGTGGACTATGGTGACACCTTTGCCCCAGTTTCAAGACTAGAATCTATTTGTCTCTTACTTGCAGTTGCATGTGTCTTGCGCTTCAAACTGTTTTAAATAGACGTTAAAAGTGCCTTCTTAAATGGGTACCTAAATGAGGAAGTTTACGTTAAACAACCCAAAGGGTTTATTGACATACACTTTCCCAATTATGTACTAAAACTCAAAAGAGCACTTTATGGTCTCAAACAGGCACCTCGTGCGTGGTACAAGAGACTCATTGTCCATCTTCTTGAGAAAGGATACACCAGAGGAAGTGCAGATCGAACCTTGTTCTATAAACACTTTGGCACAAACATTCGAATTGCACAAATATATGTTTATGATATTTATTTGGTTCCACTTCCGCTAACGAGTTGTAACAATACATCTCTGTCATGAAAAATGAATTTGAAATGAGTATGGTTGGTGAACTCACTTACTTTCTTGGATTACAGGTGAAACAACAGGATGATGGGATATTCATATCTCAGAAAAAAGTATGCCACGAATCTAATCAAACAATTCAGGCTTGAACATGCCAAATCAGTGAAGACTCCATGGGTTCAACTAATCGACTCAGTAAGGACGGGGGTTGCCACTCGGTGGATGCCAGTCTATACAGGAGCATGATTAATAGTCTGTTGTATCTCACGGCGAACCGACCAGACATATGCTTTAGTGTTGGAGTGTGTGCTCGCTATCAAGCCAATCCTAAGAAGTCCTATCTGAAGGCTGTCAAAAGAATCATTCAATATATAGCAGGTGTAAAGACAAATTGTTGATCTCTGAAATTAAAAGACAAGAAAAAAATTACAAAATAATTTTTGAGTAAATTTAAAAATACAGTTGTAGTTCAATCTCTATCTAATCCTCTGATTCAATTCTACAAGAACAATATTAAAATTTGTAATGAGAATCTCCAATTTGATCTTCGCTGAAATGATTTGAACTTGGAAAAATGTTAATTTAAGGGTCTTGGACTTGATCTCCGATTAAACGGTGATTTGATTTGAGGATTTGACTTGAGAATTTGATGAACATTGATTTGATTTGGGGATTTGATGGACACCGATTTGACTTGGGGATTTGATGAACATCGATTTGACTTGGGGATTTGATGAACACCGATTTGACTTGAGGATTTGAGGCAGGATGATATGATCTTCGTCCTTAGTTCTTTGGATTTTTGGGTTTTAATCTTTCTAGTATGAATTTTGATCTTCAAAAATGGTTTTCCGAGGGTCTTGTGACTTGATCTCGGATCAAACAGATTTTTGGCTTGAATATTGTTGAAGAACGGTATGAATTTGATTTGGATTTTTTCGGATATGTTGAAGATTTGATCTTCTTGGCAGAGACACAATCTTCAAAAAACAGTCGTTGGATGAACTTGAGGCTTGATAGCGCATTGAAAGGAGTTCTTAACGAAGAACACCTTGAAGATGGTTGAAGGATACCTTGAATGCCGCGAAGAACGTTTGAAGATGGTTGAAGGATACCTTGAATGCCGCGAAGAAAGCTTGAAGATGGATGAATATGGTGGAGCAAAAAAACTTAGAGCTTTTCTCTCTTCAACTTGTGAATATTTTGTGTGTGTTTTTTCTTCTTCAAGACCACCTCTATTTATAGTTGTGGAGCGAATCTCAATTAGAATCTCCTGATCAGATGAACGGTTGTGATCACGTCTACAATTCCTTGATATGGAAGACTTTATATATGAGAATCTTATTTCCATCTCTTGAAGATTGAGACTTGGTGGGGAAGACTTTCCATGTCTTGAGATTTGCTGAGCAATTATTTCCTTGTCTTAAGATTTAATTAATATATTTATTTTAATCCCTCAACATATTAAGATTAAATAAAATATGTTTTGTATTTCTTGCATCTTAAGAGTTACCATCATTTAATTTAATTAGACACAAAATTAATGTGTCTACAAATTGCTCCATCGAGACTTGTTCACGATTTGTGTTGAAACTCATCAGTGAGTGGATAAGTCTCAACATCTTTCTCCTTCTTGTCCTCGTGCTTTAATTCAACCACCATAAATCCACTTCATTATTTTAGAACATTTGTGAACTTCATCATTGGATCCATCAACTTGAATGTTGCATGAGTATTTTTTTTTCCGGATATGATTGGTCTAAGAATAAACTTCTAGCTGCCTACGCATCCAATGAAGGAATCAAGTCATGACGTAGTTCAAAAGAAATAAAGATTGATATAAAGGGGGTGCCATACACAATTTCTACTCATGTGGGCCAGAAGTAACGTGCAGTTTAAGCTCGTGAGCCATAGAGCAATTAACTTGGACATTTCTAGACAGATTTATCTCATATCAAGGAGGCTTTGACTTAAAGGATTTGTAGACCTTCTAGCTCGTGTCTAGGAGACTTGAACATTTGCTTTGAGGACTTGAAGGATTTATAGACCTTTTAGCTAATGTCTAGGAGACTTGTGCATTTGTTTTGAAGACTTGAAGGATCTTCTTTGTGTTTGGATATGCAAACAGTTTATACTCGTGTTAAGAAGGATGTTGATAGTTTATACATTTATCAAGGAGTGTATATTTTGGCACTTAATTTGAGGATTTGAGATAGTTTAAGCTCGTATCAAGGAGCAAATATTTTGGCACAAAATTTGATGGCTCACCCTCTTCATTGCCATCGTCGTCGTCTGTATCATCACTTTCAATATTAAGACCATGGGCTGAGTTTTCTTCTTTAATAGTGTTTACACTTGTCTCTATGTCATGCGCTCACGTTGCTAACTCTTCAAAGTTTCTTGGCTTGATTCCTTGAAATATATAAGAGAGACTCAAATTCATCCCTTGAATGCAAATCTCCATGCCTGAAGCTTCAGATAGTTTTTCTTTGCCACTTAAGGATAGACTTATCCACCTATTAATGTACTCAATCACTGATTCGTCTTCTTGTTGATGAGAATTTGAAAGTTCAATCATGTTTACAGTACGCCGAGTACTATAAAAACGATTGAAGAATTCAATTTGTAGATCGTTCCAACTGTCAATGGAGTTTGGTTCAAGATTAATGTATTAATCAAAGGCAAAGTCTTCTAAGGATCGAACGAATTTCTTGACTAGATGATCTCCATAAGTTCCAGCACGATTGCACGTCTCAATGAAGTGAGCAACATGTTGTCTTGGGTCTCCAGTCCCATCGAATCTTTGAAACATCAGAGGTTGATAGCTTTTCGGCATTTGCAATTGCTATATTCTTTGAGTATAAGGTTTCGTGTACGCTTTTGTCATTACATGTTGAGCTTTTAAATCCTTTGCAACTTCTTCAATGAGCTTCTTCAATTGATCGGTAGAGACAAGGCCTTTCGGAAAAACTTGCATTTGTTTGCTTGAAGACTTAGAATTTTCTCCAACTTCAACATCTTGAATGTTTTTCTCGGCAAACTTTGTGTGCATCATGGCGCATTGCTCTTCCTTCCTTGATAAATTTAGCTTGTGGAAAAGAGAAGTGGATTGGATTCCTTCACTTAAGAATTCATCAAACTCTTGAGCTTCAACTCTGGAGTAGCATTTTCATGTGTCATGCTTTGATCGCCGCTTTCCACGAGCTCTTGCTTTTGGATGAACTTGAGGCTTGATAGAAGATTGAAAGGAGTTCTTAACGAAGAACACCTTGAAGATGGTTGAAGGATACCTTGAATGCCGCGAAGAACATTTGAAGATGGTTGAAGGATACCTTGAATGCCACGAGGAATGCTTGAAGATGGATGAATTTGGTGGATCGAAAAACATAAACTTTTCCCTCTTCAACTTGTGAATATTTTGTATGTATTTTTTCTTCTTCAAGACCACATCTTTTTATAGTTGTGGAGCGAATCTCAATTAGAATCTCATGATGAGATGAACGGTTGTGATCACGTCTACAATTCCTTGATATGGAAGACTTTATCCATGAGAATCTTCTTTCCATCTCTTTAAGATGGAGACTTGGTGGGGAAGACTTTACATGTCTTGAGATTTGATGAGCATTTATTTCCTTGTCATAAGATTTAATTAATACATTTATTTTAATCCCTCAAAATATTAAGATTAAATAAAATATATTTTGTATTTCTTGCATCTTAAGAGTTACCATCATTTAATTTAATTGGACACAAAATTAATGTGTCTACAAATTTCTCCCTCTAGACTTGTTCACGATTTGTGTTGAAACACATGAGTTAGTGGATAAGTCTCGCCATCTTTCTTCTTCTTGTTCTCGTGCTTCAACTCAACCACCACAAATCCACTTCATGATTTTAGAACATTTGTGAGCTTCATCATGGGGTCCATCAATTTGAATGTTGCATGAGCATTTTTGTTTTTCCGGATATGACTGGGCTAAGAATAAACTTCTAGCTCCCTACGTATCCAACGAAGGAATCAAGTCATGACGTAGTTCAAAATAAATAAAGATTGATATAAAGGGGGTGCCATACACAATTTCTACTCATGCGAGTCAGGAGTAACGTATAGTTTAAGCTCGTGCGCTATGGAGCAATTGACTTTGACATTTCTAGACAGTTTTATCTCATATCAAGAAGGCTTTGACTTGAAGAATTTGTAGACCTTTTGGCTCGTGTCTAGGAGACTTGAACATTTGCTTTGAGGACTTGAAGGATTTATAGACCTTTTGGCTTATGTCCAGGAGAGTTGTGCATTTGTTTTGAAAACTTGAAGGATTTTCTTTGAGTTTGGATATGCAAATAGTTTATACTCATGTTAAGGAGGATGTTGATAGTTTATACTCTTGTCAAGGAATGTATATTTTGGCACTTAATTTGAAGATTTGAGATAGTTTAAGCTCGTATTAAGGAGCATATATTTTGGCACAAAATTTGACGGTGCACCCTATTCATTGTCATCGTCGTCGTCTGTATCATCACTTTCAATATCAAGACCATGAGCTGAGTTTTCTTCTTTAATAGAGTTTACACTTGTCTCTATATCATGGGCTCACGTTTCCAACTCTTCAAAGTTTCTTGGCTTGATTCCTTAAAGTATGTAAAAGAGACTCCAATTCATCCCTTGAATGCAAATTTTTATGGATGAAGCTTCAGATAGTTTCTTTTTGCAACTTAAGGATAGACTTCTCCACCCATTAATGTACTCAATCACTGGTTCGTCTTCTTGTTGATGAGAATTTGCAAGTTCTATCATGCTTACAGTACGTCGAGTGCTATAAAAGCGATTGAAGAGTTCAATTAGTAGATCGTTCCAACTATCAATGGAGTTTGGTTCAAGATTAATGTACCAATCAAAGGCAAGGTCTTCTAAGGATTTAACGAATTGCTTGACAAGATGATCTTCATAGGTTCCAGCACTATTGCACGTCTCAATGAAGTGAGCAACATGTTGTCTTGGGTCTCCAATCCCATCGAATCTTTGAAACATCGGACGTTGAGAGTTTTTCGGCATTTACAACGGCTCTATTCTTCGAGTATAAGGCTTCGTGTACGCTTTGGTCATTGCAGATTGAGCTTTAAAATCATTTGCAACTTCTTCAGTGAGCTTCTTCAATTGATCGGCAGAGACAAGGCCTTGCGGGAAAACTTGGATTTGTTTGCTTGAAGACTTAGAATCTTCTCCACCTTCAACATATTGATTGTTTTTCTTGGCAACATTTGTGTGCATCATGGCGCATTACTCTTCCTTCCTTGATAAATTTGGCTTTTGGGGAAGAGAAGTGGCTTGGATTCTTTCACTTGGGACTTCGTCAAACTCTTGAGCTTCAACTCCTTGAGTAGCATTTTCATGTGTCATGCTTTGATCGCTGCTTTCCACGAGCTCTTGCTTTTGGAGATGAGGTGACATTTCAAATTCGTTGATTTTAGTATTGATGCATCCTTGAACTCCAATGTTGTTGGTGACTTCTCCGGAATTTTCAACTCCTTCTTTGTGCTCTAGCTTTTGGAGAAGGCGATTGAAGTGGTCTTCACGTTTTTGAGCTTGAGTTGTGAGATTCGCAATGGCTCTTGTCAACGCTGCAACTTGCTCTTCTGATGAGGTTGCTTGACCATCTTCCTTAGCTTCATGCATTGCCCCGGATACAAGTGATACTTTCAACATCAATTGCAAAGAACCTCCGCTTGTTGCCCCCATTGACTTGTCCATTGTTGAGCAACACTTACTTCTTGTGACTTCAAATTTGAGATTTGTTGGAAATAAGATGAGAGGTAGAGATGGTCCCACCGGGCGTGCCAAATTTGTAAAGACAAATTCTTGATCTCTGAAATTAAAAGACAAGAAAAAGATTTAAAAAAAACATTTTGAGTAAATTTAAAAATACAATTGTAGTTCAATCTCTATCTAATCCTCTGATTCAATTCTACAAGAACAATATCAAAATTTTTAATGAAAATCTCCAATTTCATCTTCGCTGAAATGATTTGAACTGGGAAAAACGTTAATTTGAGGGTCTTGGACTTGATCTTGGATTAAACGGTAATTTGATTTGAGAATTTGACTTGAGGATTTGACGAACATTGATTTGATTTGGGAATTTGATGGACACCGATTTGACTTGGGGATTTGATGAAGGATGTTATGATCTTCGTCCTCAGTTCTTTGGATTTTTGGGTTTTAATCTCTCTAGTATGGATTTTGATCTTCAAAAACGGTTTTCCGATGGTCTTGTGACTTGATCTCGGATCAAACGGATTTTTGGCTTGAATGTTGTTGAAGAACGGTATGAATTTGATTTGAATTTTTCCAGATATGTTGAAGATTTGATCTTCTTGGCAGAGACACGGTCTTTAAAAAACGGTTTTTGGATGAACTTGAGGCTTGATAGAAGATTGAAAGGAGTTCTTAACGAAGAACACCTTTAAGATGGTTGAAGGATAATGTCGCGAAGAACGTTTGAAGATGGTTGAAGGATACCTTGAATGCCGCGAAAAACGCTTGAAGATGGATGAATTAGGTGGATCGAAAAACATAGAGCTTTTCCCTCTTCAACTTGTCAATATTTTGTGTGTGTTTTGTCTTCTTCAAGACCACCTCTATTTATAGTTATGGAGTGAATCTCAATTAGAATCTCCTGATGAGATGAACAGTTGTGATCACGTCTACAATTCCTTGTTATGGAAGACTTTATCCATGAGAATCTTCTTTCCATCTCTTGAAGATTGAGACTTGGCGGGGAAGACTTTCCATGTCTTGAGATTTGATGAGCAATTATTTTCTTGTCTTAAGATTTAATTAATATATTTATTTTAATCCCTCAAAATATTAAGATTAAATAAAATATATTTTGTGTTTCTTGCATCTTAAGAGTTACCATCATTTAATTTAATTAGACACAAAATTAATGTGTCGACAGCACGTACAGTTGATTTCGGACTCAGTTACAACTTTAACAATAACCTTTCACTTGCAGGTTACAGTGATGCCGAGTGGACTGGATGTGCTGACATGAAGAGTAGCACATGAGGATGTTTTTATCTTGGCAACAACCTTGTGACGTGGTTCAGTAAAAAACAACACTCCATCACCTTATCTACCGCCAAGGCTGAATACATTACTGTCGAGAGCTGTTGCACCCAGCTAGTCTCGATGAAGCAAATGTTGGAAGATTATGGTATCACTCAAAATGAGATACTCCTTTACTGTGATAACACTAGTGCTTTAACATTTCGAAAAATCATGTTCAGCGCTCACGCACTAAACATATTGATATAAGATATCACTATATCAGGGAACTGGTAAAGGCTAAGACTATTGAGTTACACCATGTGTGTACTGACCTTCAACTTGCAGCCATCTTTACAAAGGCTCTAGATGTTACGCAGTTTAAGCACCTTCGAAAGTCTTTAGGCATCTGCCTTATGTGAATTGCGACAGGGACCCTGTTACAACTAAGAGTGACGGTTTTGGTTTTAATTACTCACCACATTGATGAACAGTCCTCTTAGTTATTTTTGTCGTGGTGTCTCCTCAGTCCCAACTGATATTCAAACAAAAAAAAGGGACACAAATGAAGATAAAACAAAAATGTTTGGATATATGTGCAAAGCATGAACCCCATTCAGCAAGCCAGTCCCACAAGCCTGCAATCGCAACTGGAAAAAGCTACCTGACCTAAAAGAAACAAGAGTGAAAGTTATCAATTCATATTCCACGCGTCCACTCATTGAAAAGAGCTACCTTGTTCACAAACGAATCTGCGTGAAAGCTACCAGCTGCTTGCACAATTTTACTTCAGTTATAACTGAGGAGCCAACCCGGTCTGATTGCTTTTGGACTTAGTTCTACTTATGGGGTTTGTAATTTTAACTTAGCAATTTTTCATTCCTTGGGGCACAATGTCGCTGTTTGTTTTAATTCTACATAACTGTGGAGCCCTAATTATTTCATGATGGTAATTACGCTCGTGTAACATTAGGCGGCGTTTAGATTATGTTTGTAAAGTTGAGGATATTACCATATGATTAGCTCTACATGATTTGCGTCTATCCTATCACTAACTTGGACATATCTTTCTCAGATTAGGTTTGCTTCTATTTTTGTTAAGATTGTGTTTTGGCGAGAAAGTTTTCCCTTTTTTTAGGGTTAAGAGGTATATTAATTGCACTTACTACTTGTTTCCATACCCATTAAATCTTAACATTACTCTCCTTAACTCTAGAACTCTCACAGTTTCTTCCCATTCTTACTCTCTCTCTCTCTCTCTCTCTCTCTCTCTCTCTCTCTCTCTCTCTCTCTCTCTCTCTCTCTATATATATATATATATATATATATATATATATATATATATATATATATATATAAATATGTATCTCCCTCCCTCCCTCTCTCTCTCTCTCTCTCTCTCTCTCTCTCTCTCTCTCTCTCTCTTAGATGGGTGGCTCGATGAGACGATCAACAACCATGCATTCCGACTCCGATGAACCCATCACCATGGATCCACTGCAGTCTCTCCCTCCTTCACCACCACCGACCATAGGGCATCCTGATGAAACTGAGGAACAAGTTCCTCCTCCTGATCACACCACTCTGACCCTCACACCACCTTCTTCTCCACCGCAATCACTTGCGAGGGTCTCTGCCATGGACAAGGGTAATGCCAAAATTGGAGAATCTTCGACGGCCCAAGCTAAATCAGGTGATGTTGTGGAAGAAATACTTGTCCCTCCATCTGCTTCTAGTGTTGCAACCAGGAAGAGGACCAACGTCCTTGCTCACAAGTTAGTTCGTCCTAGGCGATTACACAAGATCTCTTAGCAATCTGCGTCTGAGGTGATTCCGATGAAGATGCCCCCATAGAACCGACTGCTACTGATGATGAATCGGCCCCCAAGAAGCGCCGCAAGGCCACCTCCCCCAAAAAGATGGTCCTACCCCCTATTGTGGAACAATTTTCTCATCATGAGGTTTCTCCTGCAACTCTCGCCTTGAAATCTGTGCGTACCTCATCTGCCTGATTCTACACTCGTGAAGCCCAGGCCCACTTTACGGCCTATCTGAAACACATTCTGGTGGAGGAACGACCACTTGAAGAAAAGTCCTACTCCAACACGGACATTCTTGACTCGCTGACTGCAAGGGGTTGGTTGGTCGCAACTCAGAAGGCCAGCAGCTACTCAAAACTGCTGGTGCAAGAGTTCTATGCCAACTTGACTCCACCTGAGGGTTCTCTTCAACAACACATGATCTATGTGCGCAAGAATGTCTGCCCCTTCACCCCCACCATTATCTCTGTTGCCATGGGTGTCCTTGAGGTAGACACTGGTGATCAATAAGAGTTATGACTGGAGCGCAACATGAACAAAGTTGCAACCGAGCTCACTGACGGGTTCATCCGCTCTTAGCCCTCAGGACCCCTCACCACCAGTGACCTCACCAACAGGTACAATCTATTTTTTTGCATTCTTTTTTGTCATTTGATGCCTAGTACCCATGTCTCCTTCATGCACGCGGACGTTGCGAGTGTCCTTTACCTTATTGGGATGGGAGTTCCAATTGACATGGGCAAGCCCGTGTTTGAGCGCATCTATCGGGAGGTCTTTTAAGATGCACACCTCTCCTTTGGGTTCCCGTCCCCATCTACCGCTTCATCATTGCCCATGTGCCATCCCTCAAGGCCAAGAAGGAGGAACTCACCAGTGTTCAAGCAATGCGTGCCAGTCCCAAGGTGATCAACAAACCACCACCATCTCCAGTTGCAACTAGCAACTCTTCCAAGAAAGGCTCTGAATCACTGCCTGATGCCTCGGCTAGTCTTGAGGGCATTCACATGGAGCTGTCGTGACTAAACGGCCTGGTTGAAAATCTGGCCAAGTCTCATGAGAAGATGGGCACATCTCTGGCATTACAAGCTTCCAAGCTCGATCTTTTGCTAGACCAGTCTGGGACGGGCACCCCTTGATTGGTTTTCTCAAAAAGGGGGAGATGGAAAGTATAGGTAGTCAGGGGAAGTTGCAAGTCGGGGGCACCCCAATCTATGCTAACTATGATCAATCTTAATTTTGTGTGAACAATTTTTATTCCTGTCATTTTGTCGGATGGTTGCACCGATGTTGCAACCACTACATTTTCATCACTATTTCGTTACTTGCATTGTGGACATTTTTTTGGAGGTATTCTAACCACTTGTGCAGATTGGTAAATGGTTTTGACAAAACAAATCAAAGGGGGAGATTGTTAGGGCCGTCCCTCACACTTAGATTGGGCTTAGATCCGATCGGCCCATTCCTTTATTATTGATGTTGTTTTGTTTACATCATCAAGGATAAAGTAAAATCTTAGATGGAAATTATCTTGCTAATCCTTTCATATCTTCATAAGATATTATTCCATCTTACCATTTAACTAACATGTATCTCATTATTATGCATCTAGACATATTTAGGTAGTATATGCAATTGGATATCTTGTATAATATTGCGGGAATCTCTCGGATAAGGCAAGGAAATATATTCGAGTTGCAACCGGATAATCAGACGCGCTTATCTATAAGGAAAGAAGACCCGTGTAGATTGTAACTAGAGATACGAAGATCTTATTTGTTAAGGGAAGAAGATCTGTGATGGTTGCAACTAATGATCTGCAAAGATTCGTCTCATGCCTATATAATGAGAAGACTCGACACAGTTAAAATGCACTTTGAAAAACATATTAGTGAGTCAATACTGTATCGAGTCAAAGGTTTTTTAGGAGCATTAAGTTAGAAGATCTAACGAGTAGCTTAGTGTGTTCTTCGATTCAATCGAGTATTCCAAAAACAAGTTAAGGGATATGTATTGCAACTGCAAATATTAGAGGAACTCTAAGCTTTGGGTTGATGTAAAACCTACATTGTAAATCTTAAGTAGGATATTGTTTGAGTCAAATATTTTGGTGTAAGCCCCGTGGACTAGGACCATTTGGAGCGGACCACGTTAAAATCTTTTTGTGTTCTTTACTGTTTTATGTTTAACTGTCTTCTATTAGATGCAACAGAAAACTGGTTTTAAAACATAAAAATACAGTAATATGCTCTACCTATGTGTGCAGTTGCAACTAGTGTCAAGTACAACTGCATTCAATAACAAGTAGAATAAACCTAAGATCCTTCAATTAAAATAAGAGCCCAATTTCCTGACTATACGATCAATAAAGTCAGACTTGATAATGTTGGTGAATTTATATCTCAAGCTTTCAATGATAATTGTATGTCAACTGGAATTACTGTTGAACATAGTGTTACACATGTACATACTCAAAATAGTTTAGCCGACTCATTAATTAAATGTCTTCAGTTAATTGCTAGGCCGTTGTTAATGAAAGCTGAATTACCAACTTCTCTATGGGGTCATGCAATTTTACATGCTGCATCACTAATTCGCATAGACCAAGCTCGTATTATGAATACTCCCCATTACAACTTGCTTTTGGTTATGAACCTAATATTTCCCATATAAAGATTTTTGGTTGTGCGGTTTATGTTCCGATTGCACCACCACACCGAACAAAAATGGGACCTTAAAGAAGGTTAGGAATATATGTTGGATATGACTCACCATATATAATCATGTATCTTGAACCATTAACAGGTGATGTCTTTACGGCACGTTTCATCGATTGCCATTTGAATGAGACAAATTTCCCAACCTTAGGGGGAGAAAAGAAGCAGTTGGAAAAGGATATATCATGGTATAATCCATCTTTATAACACTATAATATTTTAACAAAATAATGTGATTTATAAGTTAAGAAAAATTTTACATTTTTAAGATATTGCAAATCAATTACCCGAGGCATTTACTGACATAAAATGGGTAACCAAATCACATATACCAGCTGCAATGTTCCTGCTCGGGTTGAAATTCTGAAGGACATATCCAACAATAATAAAATAAATGCACGCAAGAAACGTGATCGTCCTGTTGGTTCAAAAAACAAGAATCCTCGAAAAAGAAAAGGAGAACATATTATTAACTCCATTATCAAGGAACTTATTCATGATGAAACAGAAAATGTGACAAATGAGATAACTCAAGAGAACACCGAACCAAATTCCAATGTTAAGATCTCTGTAAATTACGTTAATTCAGGAGTTATTTGGAATCGAAATGAGATGAAAAATATAGGTGAAATATTTTCATATAATATTGCTTATGATCTTATGAATGAAAATGATGATCCCGAACCACAATTTGTGGATGAATGCCAAAATGGGGACGATTGGGTTAAATGGAAAGAAGGTATGGAAGTTGAATTTATTTCCCTCAACAAACGAAAGGTTTTTGGAACTATTGTCCTCACACCTAAAGACGTGAGACCTGTAGGCCACAAATGGGTTTTCGTTCGAAAAAGAAATGAGAAAAATGAAATTGTAAGATACAAAGCTCGACTTGTTGCACAAGGTTTTTTTCAAAGACCTGGGATTGATTATGGAGAAACTTATTCCCCAATAATGGATACAATTACTTTTCGATTCTTAATTAGTTTAGCTGTTTATGAAAATTTAAATATGCATCTCATGGATGTTGTCACGGCTTATCTTTATGGATCACTTGATAATGATATTTATATGAAAGTCCCTAAAGAACTTAAAATGCATGAATCATCTAATTCTAAATCTAGAGAAATGTACTCAATTAAATTGCAAAGATCGTTGTATGGTTTAAAACAATCAGGTCGCATGTGGTACAATCGTTTGAGTGAATATTTATTAAAAGAAGAATATATAAATAATTATTTGTGTCCATGTGTTTTTATCAAGAGAACGTCATCTGGTTTTGCAATTAGTGCTGTTTATGTAGATGATTTAAATATCATTGGCAATGATAAAGAAATTCATTCAACTATGAATTATTTTAAGAATGAAATTGAAATAAAAGATCTTGGTGAAACTAAATATTGTCTTGGTTTATCGATTCAGCATACTAAAAATGACATATTAGTGCAACAATTAAATTATACCAAAAGGATTTTAAAACGTTTTAACATGGATAAATTAACTCCTTTAAATCATCATGCCATTGCTAGATCATTAACTAAAGACAAAGATCCATTTCGTCCAAGTGAAGAAAATGAAGAAATTCTTAGTTCTGAAGTTCCGTATTTTAGTGACATTGGAGCTTTAATGTATCTAGCTAATGGTACTAGACCTGATATATCTTTTATTGTGAATTTATTAGCCAGATTTAGCTCATCACCCACAAAAAGACACTGAAAAGGAATTAAATATTTATTCCGTTATTTGCAAGGAACTGTGGATCCTGGTCTATTTTATCCTAGCAATGCAAAACAAGAATTGATTGGTTATGCACATGCAGATTACCTATCAAACCCACATAAATCTAGAGCTCAAACTGGATATGTATTCACGTATGGTGGCACTGCTATTTCATGGCGTTCTTAGAAACAAACACTTGTTGCAATATCATCGAATCATGCTGAGATTATTGCACTACATGAAACCAGCAGGAAATGTGTATGGCTACTCTCAATGACACATCATATAAGAAGTACATCTCGCTTACCAATTAAAGAAGGTCCTACAACACTATACGAAGATAATTCTGCATGTATTACACAAATGAAAGAAGGCTATGTCAAGAGTGATCAAACCAAACGAATACACCCGAAATATTTTGCCTACACTCCGGAACTCGAGAATAACAAAGAAATTAATATCTAATATGTTCAATCATGTGATAATATGGCAGATCTCTTTACAAAGGCACTCCCTACGATAACTTTTAAGAAACATGTTCAAAGTATTAGGATGCGTCACCTACGAGACTTATGAAGAATTGGAGATGCCAACTTGAGGGGGACTTCACACGGCTGTACTCTTTTTACCTTATTATGGTTTTTATCCCACTGGGTTTTTCCTTATAAGGTTTTTAACGAGCCAACATAAGACGTGTGCAGAAGACGGATCATGTACATAACAAAATTTTCAAACGGCCAAGCGGGAGTGTTATAAATATGGCAAGTGGAATATGGGAAGTGGTCATTGTTGAAAATTATGTACAAATACTATTTTATAATAGTAAGGGCGAATTATTATTTCTGCCCAATAACTTTGCAAAAAATTACTTTTTGCCCTTTTTTCCGAGCCGACTTTTTCTGCCCTGCTAGTTTTCATTTTTCTATAAAAAATGCCCATTTTCAGCCACATCAGCTAAATTGCTGATGTGGCTGCCCAGTCAAGAAAGTGCTACGCATAGTCAATAAGTTGTCACGCCACGTCATATTTTTCAGCCCTAAAAATATTTTTTGGACTAATCCTTGTAATATTAAAAATTGCACTTGCACCCCATGATAAATTACAATTTGCACCAATATATATATGTATATATATATATATATATATGTTTTTATATATATATTCATCTTTTTACATCTTAAAAACTATTTGTAAAAGTAATAAAGATTTTAATCATTTATAAAAATTGTAAAAAACAAATAAAAATAAAGTATATTAATTAAAAAATAAATTGGCATCATCTTCATACTTGTAAACGCCTCCCCCCGCCGTCGTCTGCCCCCCAACCCCGCCGCCATCTTCATCACCACCTCACCACCACCACGCTCGCCTTCACCCCGCACTCTCTTTAAGTCACGATTTGGAATCTCGCCGCCCTCCTACCCCCACCCCCGCCACATCTTCATCACCACCCCACGCTCGCCCTTACCCGCCCCTCTTTAAATCACGATTCGAAGATAAATTCAATTTCGATTTACTGAATCTGATTTCGATTTCGAATTCGTAGCACCGCCGGTGATGAGCGGTGATTTCGAAGGGGATAGGGGTAGGGTACGGGAATCACTACCAATCGTAGCAGGGGCGGCGAAAGATGAGCGGTGATGTAAGGGAAGCACTGGTGGTAGCGGGGGGAGGGGGGTGGGGGTGGGAAGGGATGATGATTTTCTTTTTTAAAATGTTTTTTTTTGTTTTTTATAACTTTTATAAATATTATAAATTATTAAAGATATAAATATATATATTACTAAAGATGATGAGTTCATTTTTTTTTTTTGCTTTTTTGTGTTTTTTTATAATTTTTAGAAATTATTAAAATATTTATTATTTTTAAAAAAAATTATGATATAAAAAAGAATATATATATATATATGTTTAATATATATATATATATATATATTAGAGGTGCGAAGTGCAATTTATTATGGGGTTCAAGTACAATTTTTAATATTACAAGGGTTAGTCCAAAAACGGGCTGAAAAATATGACGTGGATATAACAACTTATTGACGTGGCGTAGCACTTTCTTGACTGGGCTGCCACATCAGCAATTTAGCTGATGTGGCTGAAATTGGCCATTTTTTATAGAAAAATGAAAACCAGCAGGGCAGAAAAAGTCGGCTCAGGAAAAAAAAGGGCAGAAAGTAATTTTTTGCAAAGTTATGGGACAGAAATAATAATTTGCCCTAATAGTAATAGTTGTTGTATATGGTGCAAAATATTGGAGTTTTTTCTTATATAAGGAGCCATCAAGATGAAGAGAAAATTACTCATTCACAAGTAATATATTCCTTATTTGCTCTTCTTTTTCTATGTCTTTTTAAATATATTGTTATAAATCCCAATAATTTTAGGTTTTATATAACAATATGTGATATTTGATGATATATCCATGTCAGTATAGCAATGAATCTGATCGACGCGAGGCCTGAACAACATCTTTACGTTCTCTTTTCAATAAAACACTTGATTTAAGTAGGCCCTAATTGGTGGTGTGGTTTGTTTGTAAAAAAATAATAGCTACTTGGTTAGATATTTTTGAATAAATAGACTGACAAGTGTCTATATCTATATCTAACTATATGCTACTATTATTTCTCGCGCACGTTTGTCACGCACACCTTTAATGGATTAGTTATTTACCGTAGAATGACTACACATGCATGTCATCTGGTTGTAATAGTGCCAGCTACTTTATGTAAATACAACGTACTACACAAGAAAAGTTATTCCCATGATATAATCGAGTTATCAAGATTGACGCTAGTGAAGACATTCAGTAATTCTCAGTGCGCGTGGGGCTCATCCCCGTATAAGAGCACATGAGAAGTTCCCCATCCAAATACATTTGGTTTGTAGTTATGTCTGAAAGTCCAAAAGTAGAATAATAATTATGAAGACCGTACAATGTGGAATTTTTAATTAATAAAGCACGTGTGGAAGTCCAGAGGTGGAATTAATTACCATGGCCTTGGAAGCACATGCATGATAATTAAAGTCCAAAAGTAGAATCATCATATATCTTAGAAACTAATTAAGTGAAGCATACATTCTTGCAAATTATAAGTATCCAGGAGGAATATGTCTTAAGTTCTCTCTCACAGCATTATATATTAGTCTTAGGAAAACAGAACATATATATACTGAATCATGGGATTTCATCAAATCTTAGAGATCATGGGAGTAGTTTTACTTGTGTTGATAATGTTTGTCTTAACACCAACACTTTCCGCTGCACCAGTAGTACTCCCAAATTTCCCCATAGCGAAGCCCAATTGCGTTGATCGTTGTGGTAACTTAAGCATCCCGTTTCCCTTTGGGACAAAACGAGATTGTTACCGGAACGAGTCTTTTCTTGTTACTTGCAACGAAACTTTTGTTCCCCCTAAACTTTTCATTCGAAACACCTCAACAGAAATCACAAGCATATCACTTGATGGCCAACTAAGAGTCATGCAAGCCATCACAGAATATCTTTATGCTGGACCAAACGACAATGAAACCCGCGTTATAGACTTGCCATGGAGCTTTACTATCAACAACACAGCAAATATAGTCACTGTTTTGGGTTGTAACTCTCATGTTGTCATAAACTCAACCGACGTGTTCTATGGGATTGATAGTGTGGCGAGTTGCAATACAAAGTGTGTTAGAATGGATGATTTGTCGGGTGGAAGTTGCGAAGATACTTCCGGTTGTTGCCAAATTGCTGTTTCTGATGATGTTTCGAGAGTGCGTTTCACCCATACAATGACAAGTGATAGTTCTATTGATTCGGTGATCAGCTTTAACAACCGCACCTATGCTTTTCTTGCAGAGAAAACTGCTTTTAGCTTTTCTCGAGATAACCTCACCGATCTACGGACTCTTGGAGAGCTTCCTATGGTGGTAGATTGGGCCATTGGGAGTGGGACGTGTGAGGAGGCACGAATGTCTTCAACGAATTCTGTGTGTGCGAGCCTAAACTCTGAATGCTACAAGCCCAACAATGGTGTCGGGTATCGTTGTCGGTGTAAACAGCGTTACGAGGGAAACCCCTATCTAGTTGATGGTTGCAGAGGTATTCTTATGAAAAATTAGTTCTCTTTATATGCAGGCATCCCTTGGTTTTTTTTTTTTTTTTTTTGAAATATAATTTTCCATTTTTTTAAGCAGATGTAGATGAATGTGAGCTCAACAAGTGCGAATACAGTCACAGTTGTAGTAACACTCAAGGGGGATTTAATTGTAGTTGCCCCAAAGGGTACGATGGGGACGGTAAAAAAGACGGAACAGGTTGCAGGATCATCAACCTACCAGGTGGTGAATCGAATTTGTACAAAATAGTAGCAGGTGTGTAAAACTGTACCTCTGTTGTGTCAAGAAGCTATATTCGTTAGATATATAAATGGATACTAAAAAGCCATTGTTTTTGTTTTTTTATTCTGGATAATCCCGTTAAACCCCCTCATGTATATTGTGTTTCTCATTTTTTTCATTTATAAACTTGCGCATCTAATCTGTACGAGTACGAACAGTACTAAAGTATATTTCTTAGTAAAATGGGTTTCTGATAATTATATAGATTTATTCCTATTGCATGTAGGGCTGTGCAAAAAGAATCGGATCGATCGAATCGAGTGAAAATCGATCGAATGATCCGATCCGAGGATCGGATCGAATATTTGATCCGACTTTTGATTTTTGCCTTAGGATCGAACCCCCATTTAATTCGATCCTCGATTTTAAAGGCTGAGAATCGGATCGGATCGAATACTCATCTTATTTTTTAAAAATAAATAAATATATAATAGTATATATAATATTATATTTTTATCTATAAAGCTAAGCCTATTAATGCTACTAAGATATTTCTATATATAATGTTAATATTATGTTTTTATATATACGCATACCTTACATCTTTTTCTTGGTCCATTTGAAGATCACGTTTCTGTCTTTGAGAAACATATACAATTGTATATTTGTAACATCTTTCTCTCACCATATGAAAGTGAATTTTGTAATTCAGTAACTCTGTTTGAATGTTGTGGTTGGTCTCATTGATATTAAATTAAATAAGAAAAAAAAAAAAGGATCGAAATCGGATCGAATCAGATCGAAATCGAATGATTTTGGATCGAATCGGATCGTTTTAAATTGATTCAATTTCGATCCTCATTTCTCCAGGATCGAAATCGACTTCCAGCCTCGATTCGATCCGATTCGATCCGATCCGATCCAAATGCACACCCCTAATTGCATGTTATTAGTTGAACAAACACAAGGGTAAACAAAGCTAATGCGTGTTTTATTTTGCTTTTCATAATATTGAAACAGGAGTTGTTGTAGGGATCATTGTTGTGTTGTTTGTTGCTTGCTGGTTATATACAGTATTCAAGAGAAGAAAGGTGGAAAGGGTCAAGCAAAAGTACTTTGTTCAAAACGGTGGTGTTATATTACAAGAAAAACTCGCAAGAATAGAAACATCAGCGGTCACCGTATCAATTTTTAGTTCAACAGAACTGCAAAAGGCAACCAAGAACTTCCATAGTAGTATGATTATCGGTCAAGGAGGCTTTGGCACTGTATACAAAGGCACGTTAACAGATGGTAGAATAATAGCCGTGAAGAAATCCAAGGAAGTTGATCCAAAGCAAAATGAGCAGTTCATCAATGAGGTCATCGTTCTTTCTCAAATCAACCATAGAAACGTAGTTAAGCTCCTCGGTTGCTGTTTAGAAACGCCAACCCCTCTCTTGGTGTACGAATTCATCAGCAATAGCACCCTTTTTGAACATATCCATAGTAAGGCTAAAATTACTCACAATTCTCTTAATTGGGACTTGCGTCTAAAAATTGCGATAGAAACGGCTGGCGTGTTAGCATATTTACACTCTGAAACTTCGGTTCCAATCATACATAGAGATATCAAGTCGTCTAATATCCTGTTAGACGATACTTTTACGGCCAAGGTGTCGGATTTTGGAGCTTCAAGGTTAGTTCCGCTTGATCAAACTCGGTTATCTACATTGGTTCAAGGAACGTTTGGATACTTGGATCCGGAGTATATGCAAACTAGCCAATTGACCGAGAAAAGTGACGTTTATAGCTTTGGAGTAGTTCTAGTAGAACTTCTCACGAGCATGAAGGCGTTAAGATATGATAGGCCCGAGGAAGAGAGAAACTTATCTAACTTTTTCCTATCTATGCTAAAGAAAGAACAACTATTTCAAATCCTCGATGGTGATATTGTGTACGAGGAGAACCGGGACCAACTAATAAAAGTTGCTGGGATTGCAAAAGGGTGTTTAAATGTGAGAGGTGAAGATAGGCCTAGTATGAAAGAAGTGGCTATGGGACTTGAAGGGCTAAGATTAGGTGGAAAACACTCGTGGTTTCCAACTGAAGAGATGGATTCGGTTCTCGGTGATGAGAGGACAAATAGAACTGGCACAAATGATGATTATAGTACAACTATTGAATTCGAGAATAGTCTTCGAAATTATATAATGTCACCAAGTAACGAAGGGCGGTAAATATAGTTCTCGTTCGAGTTTCATAGCTTGAGTATATGTTTAGTGATTTAGTTTCCAGTTCAGTGGTATATGTTGTTAGAAATTAAAGTATATGAATTTTGTTAATGTTTGTCATTACTACTTACTTGAAAACATAATCTTGTCAATGGTGTGATGTTCCTATTAGTATTCCCTGGTTTTGTAATATTCAGATCAGCTGGCATGTTTGTATATTTGTGATGGATGTAAGAATTTAAATATATTAATTAAATCAATTGTTACATTTCAATGTGAGGCAAAACGTGCAGATACTGTTCAATACATGTTCCTAGAAAACTCAATTGATGAATTGATGCACACAAAAAGAAGAAAAGAAATACTAGCTTAAAATATATACATGGTTAATTTGTTAATTGCAAATGAACTGTTACATGTGTGTATTCCAACAGTTAAGAATTCTTTTGTTCTTGTTGTTATGACTTCTTTTATCCTTCACTGGCCCACCAGCAAGTATGCCTTCGTCAAGAACCCTAAACCGCGGTCGCTTTGCAAACGTACAAAGTTAAACCACTTGCCTTCGCCAAAATCGTTGTGAGGTGTTAGCACCGGTAACGACAGCGATTGGCGAGTGTCGATGCCATAGTCATTAAGTGATTGCGAAGTTAAAATTGATAAGTGTATGCACGAGGACTAGAATTGAACCAACACTATAAATGGCGAAAGATTAGACATGATATACACTAGAAAGACCAAAAATGAAAAAATCCTCATTCTTTTCAATCAGCATATACCCATATAATCTGAGCAGCTTTAGCCTCATACCGTTTTTGGGCAATCGAGCTGTAGATTTCTATCCATAAAATCAAAAATCTTGTTACAAAATTTCGAGATCTTCTCAAAGTGTATCAAAATCCGAAAAAATAATTGTTGACAGAAAGAGGTTTTATGTTTCGGTTTGAGTAAAATACAAAAACCTAACTACCATATGTTATCTCTAACTGACAAAAATATTCCATTATTCTAGTATTGTTTAATTGGCACACTGCACCTAAATTTAGCTTTTTACTTTGACTTTAACACAAAATGTCCTCTTCGCCCTTGAATTAAAGTTATATTTTACTTAGAGTTATTTAAAACATATAACTACTAAAAAAATAAACTTTAAACTCATGAACTTTAACTTTTTACTAATTCAAAAGTTAATAAAAAAAACTAAACGACTTGGTCTTTTCACCCCTAATAGTGTTGAAATACAAACTATGACTTGATGCATTCTTAAATATGAACTTCAATTTCTATCATGTGGATTGAAGCCTGCACCTTTAGTAGTCGGATAACCCCCTTTCTTTTCTTTTTTGTTTATTCAATTTTGTTCTTCCCGTTTTAATTAACACCACGGTAGAAAAGTATTTTCATTTTAAGTTTTACTATCTCAGTGGCGGTTAGGGCACGCGTTGTGCAATTTTAATTCAAAATGTTGTTTTTGTTTTTGACCAAATAAAACAAAGGGGTTTGCCAATAAAAAAAATGCAGGAAGAGTTTTGCTAAGATAACACGGGGTAAGTTTTTGTATTTTACTCGTTTCGATTCTACATAGTTTGGCGATGATCACTTCAATCTACATTTTCCATTTCTACGGTATCCTTTTTTTTTGTTTTCTTTTGATAAATTTCTATGGTATCCTTGCTTGTTTTGCTGAAATTGCCTAACAGTGCTGAACTATCGCTATTGCAACTTGCATATGGTATATAGATATGATTAAGAATTTGGTTGGCACTTGATAGTTGACACTATTAGATAAAATGGTCCTGGTCCAAATCTTTGTAACTCTATTACCAACGGGCTTAATTTATAAAGGTAAGCCCAATTCGTTGTAGAAAACGTGCTTCTGTTACTTAAAAATTAGAACTACACGCCCTAATGTAAACCTTAGCTTTCTACTTTCCGTATCAATGCAAAGTACTCCTGGAGTCCTGGTTGACCATTTCCCGGAATTATTTCATTGTTTTTTTTTTTTTCTGGTATGAAGAATATATTTAGTACAACGAGGTTTAGTCTAAATTAATCTTAATTTCATTAAAGAGTCATCTTTGAATTTTGATCAGATTAACGTTCAAAAATTAAGAATTAGTTAAAATCAAACTGAGAAACATAAAAATCGCAAGTCTTCTACGCTCTATACATTAATATATATTACCGGCCAGGAGATTTTTTATTTTATTTTTTTACTTTTTTGCAGAACATTTTGATACGGCCCAACAGACCACCATTACAAAGACTAGGCCCAGGCATATGAAGACTAACCCCACATGGCTTAGAGATTATGAAAATTAGTTCATTAAGTTATATTAGTCTTAAATAAGGAAACTTTATTTATTTAAAGTAATAGTAGATTTTATTTCTTTCAAGAGTCTAAGTCTTGTAATTTTTAAAGCATTCAAGAACAATAAAATCTTAGGTAAATTAAATTATTAGTCTCTCTTCTCTCTTAATTAATTCTTGGAGCTCGTTCTAGCTCGAATAGAACTCTATCCCTAACAATTGGTGTTTTTATCTTTTGAACTCACTTGTGATCATGCCTCCTCGAAAGGATGGATCAACCTCCTCGGAAGATGTAAACTTTGCTGAGTTTGTTCGACAGTTCCAATCCAAATTGGCGGAAGTCGAAACCACAACCGCAACACACAGCCAACGGTTTGACTCTATGATGCAGATGATGGTTGTTATGCAAACTGATTTGAAGACTGTTATGGATCAAACAACTTTCCTAATACAGCCAAAACATACTGCACCTCCAACGGAACAGCCTCAACAATCATACCAGGTTAATGGTCCGTCCCATTCACATAATTTTAATTCGTTTTCACCTATCTCAGATTCATTGTCAAAGCCACCTAAGGTGCATCTCCCACCCTTTGATGGCTCCAACCCTAGGGATTGGGTTGCGCAGGCCCAACGCTATTTTTGCTTATACCATGTTCCCCCGGAACAGCGTATCACACATATTTCATTTTATATGCAAGGGACAGCTCTGAGTTGGTTTAAATGGATGACAAATAATGATATGATAGGTACATGGGATATGTTCGTACAAGATTTGTTTTCCAGATTTGGGTCGTCTTCTTTTGAGAATCATCAGGTTGAGCTTTTTAAACTCCGACAAGTTGGGATAGTTATGGATTACCAGAGAGAATTTGAACAACTTTCTAACTTTGTGACAGGTTTATCTCATGAAGCCCGCATGAATTGTTTTATTTCGGGGTTGCGTACAGATATTCGTAATGAGTTGGCAGTTATGAAACCACACTCAATGCATCATGTTGTTGGTTTGGCTAAATTATTTGAAAAGAAGATTTTGGAAAGTCGACCCCGCTTTGTCCCTAGAACACAAGCAGTATCGCCACCAATTTTACCTTCCCCCACACTCGCCTTACCACCACCCCAAACTAAGTCTCCTCTACCAATCCGATGCTTATCCCCTAGAGAGATGCAGGCGAGGAGATTAAAGGTCTTGTATTTTAATTGTGATGAAAAGTTTGGCCCCCTACATCGGTGTAAGACTCCTCAGTTTTTAATGCTGCTTGAGGAAGAGGGTCCCCAAGGTGATGTCATAGATTACGGCAACGATGCTTATTCCTTACCAGAACACGACAGCATCAATGCGGTGATACATGATCCACACATTGGGCAATTTCATCTATCACTTTCCGCATAGATGGGTCTTGCATCACCTCAAACATTGCGTTTAGTTGGCTATATGAAAGGTCAGCCGCTAACCATTTTATTGATACTGGTAGTACTCATAATATTATACAACCTCGAATCGCTACTCAGTTGCAGTTGCTTGTTCTGGATGCAACTCCAATTAAAGTAATGGTTGGTAACGGCGCATTTCTGCAATGCGAGGGCCATTGTGCCAACACAAAGCTACACCTCAATGCACTGAATTATGTGTTCCCTTGCTGGTTTTTCCCATTCAAGGTGCTGATCTCGTATTGGGAATTGAATGGCTTCGGGAATTGGGTGACATTAAGGCAAATTTTTCCATACCACGAATTTCATTCGACTAGGGCGGTAAAGTTATTGAACTTGAAGGGAATTCTGTTATTTCAGCAGCCACTCCGACACAGGTCCGTCGCATGTTACAAACGAACGTTGTTGCTTCAATTCATATGTTATATGTGGTTGACTATTCAGTAGACAGTGTGCCAGCAACGGACAATGGGACAGTGCTTTCACCGCAGTTAACCACCTTACTTAAGGATATCACACGATATTCTCTAAACCTAAAGGGTTACCACCGCACCGTCCCCACGACCATTTTATTCATCTTGATCCACAGTCTAAGCCCGTCAACTCTAGACCTTACCGTTACCGACACTACCAAAAAGCTATCATGACTGAATTAATTTCAGAAATGCTAGCTTCAGGCCAAATCCGGCCCAACACTAGTCCATTCTCTTCGCCAGTTTTACTCGTTGGGAAGAAAGATGGCACATAGAGTTTTTGTGTTGACTACAGGGGTTTGAACGCTAACACAATTAAAGACAGGTTTCTGATTCCCACTATAGACGAGTTATTGCATGAACTTAAAGGCGCGATAATTTTCACTAAGTTAGATTTACGATCGGGTTATCATCAGATTCGTGTAGCTATACAGGACATTCACAAAACCGCATTTTGGACATGTGATAGGCACTATGAATTTGTCGTCATGCCTTTCAGTCTGACAAATGCACCATCCACTTTCCAATCGGCCATGGACGATTTGTTTTGTGAAAATTTGTTTTGGTGTTTTTTGACGATATACTTATCTATAGCACATCCATCGAAAGTCACTATGAGCATTTGACCTTGGTTTTTCAACTTCTTTTGGCTAACCAATTTTATGCTAAGCTTTATAAATGTATTTTTACCGTTCTCTGAGTTCATTATTTGGGCCACATTATTGGTTTGGGGGGGCGTTTGTGTTGATCCAGAGAAAATGCATGCAATGGTTACTTGGCCGAGGCCAACGTCACTCACGGCCCTACGGGGATTTTTGGGGTTTACGGGGTACTCTTGTCGATTTGTTTGTCACTATGCTACAATCGACGCTCCCCTCACCTCTTTACTAAAGTCCGACAGTTTTACATGGAGTACATAGGCTCAACAAGCCTTTGACGAACTCAAAATGAAAATGCAGCAACTACCTATGCTAACTTTGCCAAATTTTAATACATTTTTTGAATTAACTACGGATGCCTCCACTGTTGCTGTTGGGGCCGTTCTCTCCCAAAATCAGCGACCATTAGCTTTCTTCAGCAAGAAAATGTCTCCCCGCATGAGTGCTACTCGACCTACAATAAGGAATTTTTGCATTAACTGAGGTAGTTAAAAAGTGGCGACATTATCTTCTTGGCCGAAAACTCATCATTTACACAGACCAACAGAGCTTACGGCACTTTCTAACGCAAACCATGCAGACACCAGCCCAACAAAAATGGATAATCAAACTAATTGGCTTTGATTACAAGGTACGTTACAAACCTGGGCGTGAAAATGTTGTGGCTGATGCTTTGTCCCGAGTTGATGCTAGTGTTTCCTTGGCAATATCCATTCCAACTTCTTCCTTGCTGCCTGAGTTGCGCCAATTTTTTCAGTCCTCGCAAGAAGGAATAAAGTTAGTCAATGAACTCAAACAGTTGGCTCAAACAGATTTGAAGTTCCTGCTGCAAGATGGTTTACTATTTTTTAAACACAAAAAATTGGTGCCTGAATCTAGTGGGTTGCAACAACAACTACTTAAAGAATTTCATTCCACACCACAAGGCGAACATTCTAGAATTTCAGGTACGTTATCCCGATTCACATGTGTATTTTATTGTCCATGCATGAAGCACACAGTACAAGAATTCATCAAAACATGCCAAGTGTGTCAACAACAAAAATATCTCACCACAAAGCCATTCGGCCTCTTAAACCCCTTGCCGATACCAGAACAAGTTTGGTGAGATATAAGCATGGATTTCATCACTCATTTACCAATGTCACACGGAAAAATAGCAATTTGGGTTATTGTTGATAGATTAACCAAGTTTGCTAGATTTATAGCTCTGCCTACAAAATTCACTGCTGCCTATGTTGCCTCAATATTTTTAACTGATATATAAAATGTTCATGGGTTACCCCGTTCGATTGTGTCTGACCGAGGGTCAATTTTTCTAAGTACATTCTGGGCAGAATTATTCAAGCAACTCGGTACAAATATACGTTACAGTTCGGCCTATCATCCCGAGTCAGATGGCCAAACTGAAGTGGTGAACCGATCTTTGGAATGCTATCTCCGCTGTTTTAGTATGGACGAACCAAAACAGTGGTCGAGATTTCTTCCTATGGCTCAATTTTGGTACAATTCATGCAAACACTCTGCAACACAAGTTTCCCCTTTTGAGGATTTATTCGGGCGACCCCCATATATAATACCGATTTACATAACAAGTACATCTACCAATCAAGCCATTGACACTACACTTACTGTCAGATCTCACATGCTCAATAAAATCAAGAGTAGTTTGCACACCACACAACAACGAATGACGACTCAAGCTAACAAACATAGATCCGACATAACGCTTGAAATCGATCAATGGGTATACCTGAAGTTACGAAGTTACCGATAGATCTCGGTTCGCCGTGCGGGCTTTCACAAGCTGCCTCGCCGCTTCTACGGGCCATTTCACGTGGTCTGACGCATGGGAGCAGTGGCGTACGAGCTCGATTTGCTCGCCGGGTCACGGATCCACCGTGCCTTCCACGTGTCGCTCCTTCGACCGCACCACGGGCCTCCATCGGACACGACCATCGCGCTACCGCCGTTGAACGAGAAGGATGTTCTGATTTCGCCGCCCGCCCTTCCTGCTTTTATACCACCAGGTAGGGGTGTTATGGGCCGGGATCCCGCCGGGACGGGACCCCGGCCCAC
Organism: Linaria vulgaris; assembly: GCA_948329865.1. Lineage (NCBI taxonomy): Eukaryota > Viridiplantae > Streptophyta > Magnoliopsida > Lamiales > Plantaginaceae > Linaria > Linaria vulgaris. The sequence goes on along the minus strand of OX415249.1, from coordinate 2,120,482 downwards.
CGGGAACTGCCGGGGCGGGAGCTGCTCAGCAGCTCCCGTCCCTCCCGCCGGGAACACTGTTCCCGGCGGCGCGGGACTCCCGCCGGGACGGGAGGGCTCCCGGGCTCCTGGCGGTCCGTCAACAAGGAGAAGGGGCTGGAATTTTCCAGCCCCCTTTTTGAGCTAAAACACACACACACACAGTTCATATATATACATACATATGTGATATATAGATACATATATATATATAGTTATATAGTTATATAGATACACAGCCAACTAGTATATGCATGTCTGTTTGGATCGCTTTTGGTTCGAATTTTCAGTATTTCGTTGGCCCAAAAATCAGTTGGATCGTGTTTCAGCAGAAAAAGATTTTGTCCCTTCAAAGATTCCCTTCTGTATCTGTAATGAGTTTTTACTAGCTATTACTACATGGACTGGTACAGCTGGCCTCTATCCAAATAATAATAATAATATAATCTGTCCTTCACTTCTTACTTTTTATCTAACAGAGGCTCATTAAAGTATTGCCAGAAAATTAGTCGATTTAATTTGGTATTGCGCTATATATATAGAGAGAGATACACACACACACACATATATATATATATATATATATATATATATATATATATAGTTATATATATCCCTACACACACAGCCACACCTATCTACAAAACCAGATCGGGCATGGTCAGTAACAACCACCAACAAAAACCACGGGCAGCCTCAAAGAAGAACACAACCACCAACAAAAATGGCGAGCAGCCTCTCCATTTCGAGTTTGTGCCCCAATTGGGCATGGTCAGTACGTGCCTCATCCTCTTCTTCTTCTAACTCGCCCTCTGTTGACCTCAAGGGAGAGCTCTTCATCCACCGCCGCACTCCTACCCCACAGCTGCAACCTCAGGTCCCCGGGATCCCGCGGGAGGTAACGGGATCCGATTCGGATCCCGTTACCTCCCGGCGGGAGTCAAACCGGGAGCAAATTCCCGGTTTGACCGGGAGGGAGCTAATCGGGTTTTCCCCGGCTCGGGGAAAACCCGCCGGGTCGGGTCGGATTCCAAGCTCCCGACCCGGCCCAAACACCCCTACCACCAGGCATGGATCAGTTGGGCCAGTTAGAGCTGCCAATGGGCCTTGAGGACAAGGCCTCTTTTTCAGAGGTGGGCATTGATACTGCCCAACAGACAACCATTACAAAGGCTAGGCCCAGGTGTATGAAGACTAAGCCCACATGCTTAGAGATTATGGAAATTAGTTCATTAAGTTATATTAGTCTTAAATAAGGAAACATTATTTATTTAAAGTAATATTAGATTTTATTTCTTTTAAGAGTCTAGGCTTATTAGTATAAATAGTCCAAGTCTTGTAATTTTTAAAGTAACAAGAACAATAAAATCTTAGTTAAATTTAATTATTAGTCTCTCTTCTCTCTTAATTAATTCTTGGAGCTGCTTCTAGCTCGAATGTAACCCTATCCCTAACACATTTCAAATATTCCAAATGTATCTTCAGTCTTCACAAGTCAAAACGGAATAACATCTAATCCTCCATTTTCTTGTTGATGAATTACAAATCTTCCTATTCAATTTCCACATATCAATCTGCTCTTTAGTATATGTCGGTATTTGCTAATCATTTATCTAACGACCTACTTCTTTTCCATTTACATGCAAGCTAAGGTCGAATCTCAATCTACCTTATGGCATATTTTTTAGTTTCTTTTTTTTTTCTACCCAGGTATATGTGAGGTTCTTTTTTAAAAAAATTGGGATCTTAATATAATGTATATAAAGTATAAATCTAGAAATACAATACACAAAAGAAAGAGAAAGGACACATATATATTGATTTTATAAGCTGGAATTGAGATACTGCAAAAGCAACCATGCATTATGACTAAATCACAAATAACCAATAAGTGTCACTTTTATTAGCAAAAACAAAATCTTTTAAAGATAAAGAAATAGCAAAAGAAAGCTCTACTACTTAATTAATTCAAATATAATGAAATCACAAAGCTTGATTTTTTTATTGTTTTATTTTAAACATAAACAATAAATGTTGTTTAAATTTAATTATATGCTTATTTCTTTATTAGTTTTATGAAAACATTAGTTTTTAGATCTATAGAAACATATTTAATTTGTAGTACTATACAATAGTTTTATGATGTTTTGCTTCACAAATTTCAAACAAATTTAAAAGAGTTATAGCTTAGTTTAATTTAAGTCATTCGCTTTAATAAATACATATTCTCGTAAAAATGTAATGCAAAAACAAACAAAAAGAATCTTGGTTATCGATAATTAAAGTCATGGTCAGATTTATCATCAAAACGATTTTTGAAAAGTAAAATTTCTTTGAGCATTCATCTTCTTTAGAAGCCTCAAAAATCTATTCAAAGCAAGTCTTTTGGGGCATTGTTTATTCTCTTTTCCCTTAATTCTCTCTCAACTCTTGCTTATTGTTTTTTAAAAGAAAATTTTAGTCCCGATATTTAAATCTGAATACGCCACTTACATGCTAAAACAACTTTAATTCCCGTGCCGGTTCCCTTTACGTGCCTTGTATACTGATCTTGATCAATTTATGTATGTACAAGCAAGTAACGTGAGAGTACAAGTACAACAGAATTAGTTTCTATCTTGTTTCTGTTAGAGAAGGTTCCAAATGGATGTGAGAAAACAGACCAGAAGATTTGGCCGAGTATAGGCTAGTAAAAATTGAGGAAGCCACAAACTGCCAACCTCGTTAGGTACGAGCAACGTGGGAATCCACATCCACTTCTTATATTTTTCTATGCCCTCATCACCTTAAGATGATAACGTGTGACTAAGATCATTGGACTATATATTACACGTAGGACCTCAAACAGGAATGGAAAATGAGTGAAGTGGGGATAAAACTTTTGAGCAGATAAAATATTCTCGATAGTTTTATGTGGCACTAATAAAATGAGTCAGTTTGATACATGGATCAAAGTAGGTTTCAGCTTCGCAATTTGTTTTAGTTTACTAAATATTAGAAAATTTTCTTAATGTTGCGCGACTTTCTTGACATATTTTGATCGAGAAATACATCAAATGCATTGTTGCAAGGAATGTGTTAAATTATTATATGTTATTTAGAATCAAGAATATATAATCATCTTTGTGGTTTTCGATGAAATATATATTAGATCTTAATCCATTGATACAACCATACAGTGCCTTTAATAGAATGATGTTTTGAGTGTGTTAACAGTTGTTTATTTATTTAATTTTTTCTTGATTTACGAGTAGATTGGAACGCTTTGTGTGAATTCGAAAAATAAAATATATTTGTGAGATGATTCACAAGTCCTCTCTCTTTATTCCTTTTATTCCGTTCCCTTTTTATTGGAGTGAGATTGTATACACGTGGCTTATATGCATGTATGTTTCTTGACAAGTGTCACATGCAATTTTTAGGAGTTCATTAGTCTTGCTCTGTCTTCGACATCTGTCTTCTAGGTGCTAACACACGTTATGGTCTTGCTGCTATTGTATTCTGATACCCTTTTGGAAGAGGAAGCTAGTATTTTTGCCCTTCGGGGGTGAGAGGTCCTATCGTAGATCTTGGGGTCCTATCGTAGATCTTGGCGTTGATAATGCGATTGCAAGGACATCGTATCCGTATGAGGTATTCGTGAAGTTATCTAAAACTTCCAATACCTCGCGCGGGAGCTGTACTCTGTAAATTGCTATCGTGATTCGGGGAAAGAGTGGGGTACCATTTTACAAGCATCGAGTACAACATCTAAGGCCATCGATATTAGGGTAAGTCTTCGTGACGCTTTGGTGGCATCGAAAAGGAGAAAATGTATAGTGTTAACACTAGCCCCCCCCCCCCCCCCCCCCCCCCCCAATTTATGTTGCCTTCGTTAGAGGCAAGAGGAATTTTGTTAGATGGGGGGGGGGGGGGGGGTATCAGAGTCGTTTAGATTTTTTCCGATGTCATGGCACATTTAAGCCCACGTCTCTTAGTGGCAGGAAAAACGATGTAATGGCTCCGAGCTTTTCGCTTTTCGCCCCCATTAATGTTGTGTCGTGGAGCATCAGTTCATTTAATGAGGGATCATGGGTAATTATTTCCCACTGCCTCTCAACTCCTAGGGTTATAAATACCCCATTTCTCCTTCTATTTTTCACACTTGCAACTTTGAGCTTACTTCTCCTCTTTGCAAATTTGGCTTTCATCTCTCTCTCTTTGCGACTTTAGTTTTCATCTCTTTCTTTCTCAAGCTCTCTCAATGGAATATTTTTCGAACGTCGATCTTACCTCTGCCGCTTTCGTTTCCGATGCCGCGATTTTTTCACCTTCTTCTGACCCTCCGGTGGTGACGGGTGTCTCTGCACCGACCACTCGTAAGAGAGGTGTTGCGGTGGTGGCGGCGGCAAGTGGAAGCTGGAGTGCTCACCAAAAGAAGAAAAGGGCTAAGAAACTGGCTGATAAAAGCGTCGTTCCTCGGAATACTCAGAAGGTGGATGCCACCGTCATTACTGCTACTAACACGGAGGTGCATAAATTGTTTACTAATTTTGGGGCATAGGACTGTAATTTGGAGGTGGTGATGCATAGGGCAGATCAAAGGGGAAATACCCCTCCGCTGCAGGATATTACAATATACTATGTGTAGGTGAAGGCAGTTCTCCGATCGTTCTTCACACCCTTCTTCTGCGAGGTGTTCAAGGCTTGTGACATTTTACTCCAAATAGCTTCGCGGTGTTGTCCCTTTTTGTGTTCTAGTGTCTGATTAAGGGTATCGATTGTACGGTAAAGAGGTTTTTCGCAACTTTCGAGCTGTTGGTATACCGTGGAGGGGCGCCCTTCTATTTTTTTTGGGCATCGCGATTCCAATAATTGCATCTTAGAAGGCACTTTTAGTTCACACAGCACCTGGAAGAGCAAATTTTTCTTTGCCAAGCCTCTTGTGGGATAATGGGATATGCCCATTTCTTGGAGGGAGCCCAAATCCCCCGAGAGAGTTTTAGACGACACGATGACTTTCTTGTCGGTGTTCGAGGCGAAGGCGTTGGTGGAGTCTGCTTCCTTTGTAGGCTTGTATCAGACCGCAGGGCTAAGGTTAATTACCCCTATTGACTGGATGGAGAACCCCTTAGTCATGTCCCCCGGAGTATGTAGCCTCTTTTGGTAAGTCATTGTATGTTACTTTCTTAGTATCGATTTAGGATTTCTACACATTGGTTTGATTTCCATGTTTCGTACTTTAATGCAAAGAGGGCCTTGAAGCCCTATATGGTCGAGGGCTCTGAGCTTTATGGTGGTGTCGAACCCTACGATGGTTCTAAGACTCAAGGAGACGTTGAGGTTCGGGGAGATGTTGGAGTTCATGATGGCGCTGGAATTCACGAGGGCGCAGAGGCGCATGAGGTGGCTCCTCTTCTTTTAGGTGAGCGAATGCAGACTCGATCATCGGTAATTCCAGCTTCTACTGCTTTATCTCGATCATCTAGCGGTACGTCGGGCCTACCCGAGGGGGATGAATCTGAGGTGACTCTGATGGATATCGCGCCCATTCCTTTTACCATTGAGGGTGGTAATGAATATTTGGGATTAGAGGGGGTTTTCCTGCCTCCTCTTTCAACCGCTTCAGAGGTCACGCTGGTTCCGTTTTCTACTGCCCCTTTGACCATTGTGCCTGAGTATATTAACATCTCTTCGACGGACAAGTCTTTTGGCCATCACTCCTCGGCTTCTTCGGAGATGGTTGATCTTTCTTTGTCGACATTTCCGTTGATGGCACCTGGCTCCTTCGGCACACTCGCTATTCCAGAGCTGCTTACCCTCACTTTGCAAGTCCTCGGTGAGTACTACATCAGTTTCTCAAATATTTACGAGATGTCTTCGCATGTTTCTTTACTTAATGTGCGTGTGCTTTTCTGCTTTCAGATAAGGGGAAGGTTCGGATGGTTTCGGATAAGGGGAAGGCTCCAATGGATGAAGCCTTTGATTTAGGTGAGTATCTAGGCACTGCTTTTCCTTTAATAAGTGTTTAAGACATCTTTCTTACATTGGTCTTTGTTGTTGCAGAAAGATAGTTATTACGGGTTTCGAGAGGGACGTCTAAGGTCCCTGGTTCGGATTTGGCTTTCCTTTTGGGCGAGGATTTCTTTGCCTGCTATTGGGAACGTGCATTTGAGCTCGTCATTAGGTGGAAATGCTTGGTTGCTGGACGAGCTGATGTCCCAACATTCGGTGTTTGCTGGCCCAACGTTCATTCAACCCATGAGGGCTATTCCAGCTATAATGTCGGATCCTCCAGTAACGCAAGTTCCGTACTCAGGGGAGCCACTTTCAGAATGTCTTCTTATGCGGGTCTTTCGACACTGGTTATCTTACCTCCTGTGGAGGGAGTAGATGCGGCGCTCGGCACTATCTTCTGCTTCTTTGCTTCGACCAACGCGTTGCCAGCCGATGGGTGGCAATTCCTTCAGGCGTGTCTTAACTGGACGCCTTGATGGTATGCTCTCTTCTTCTTCATGTTTTTATGGGATACTTTTAGGCTTCTTTTTTATATATTTTCTTTTTAATTTTGTTCTTAGGCGCCTAAAGTTCTTCCCGTTGTTTTGCTTGAGGTTGGGAAATTGCGGGAAAACGCGACCATGGACAAAGAGAAGTATAAAAAAATGGAGGAAGGTCATGGACTTCTTCAAGAGAAGTTGACCAAGTATCAAACGGCTTGAGAAAAGGCTAACTGTCAGATGCATGAGTTCGATGTCGAGACTACTCGTCTTCAATCTTCTGTCTCGGAGCTCGAAGCTTCTAACTTAGCTTGGAAGGGGTAGTTAACTCTTCTTGAGAAGGAGAAGGCTGCTGGAGCATTAAGGGAGGGGGAGTTACAGAGGAATTTGGAACAGACTCGTTTTTGGGTGGATGCTGTTACAGAAGAATTGGCAAAGGCTCCAGTTTCGGGGATTATACCTTCGGAAGTTCTGCATGCTAAATTGGATATCGCGGCCAAGTATGCTCAATAGGAGATCTTCAAGTAATGCCAGGCTAGTTTTGCTCAGAAATATCATGGGTATCTCATGGGCCACCTACTCTGGGGCTTCCTTCAGTGTGTTGGGCATGCGGAAAGAAGGGAAATCTACAGCATGGGATAGACATGTGATGTCTGGATGTCTGCAAGATAGTGAAACCTACTGCACCCGAGGACGCCTATGCCCTTTTCGAGAGGCACATTTCTCGCGTACCCCCTTCACCGTCGGATCCCAGCATAAGAGTCCTCGTTACCGCGGTGCTTCTGAGGCCGGTGATGCCAAAAGTTGTATCACCTCTGTCTCTTCCTTTGACAGCAGTGCCAACCAGGGTCTTGTTAGTGATGCCATCCACTTCTGCCCCACCATCTTCTGATGCTTAGGACTTTTTAGATGAGGGATAATTTTCCCTTTAGTTGTTGTTATTTTGTTTTGTTGTCTTCCAGTTGTTGTTGATTTTTTGTTGCTTTTGTCCTTTGGATCGTACTTGAAAATTTGAATTTAATGAATGTTGGTTCCCCTTGTGCTTACTTCATGCGTACCTCATTTCTGTATGGATATGCACAACTTTATGACTTAGTACTCTTCAGACATTTTGGGGACTTGAGCTTCTCTCATTAAGTCCATATTAACTTTTGAGTTCAGAACATATCCTCTGCCACCTAGGATATTAGTTGCGTGTCTTTGCTCCATCATTGCATGGACGATGACAAGGAATGTACCTTCTTCTGTCATTGGGACCTTCGACACGTGTCCATTTGTCAGAGTTGTGTATGGTGGTGATTGGTCGAGTTTTCCACTTAACTCGGTGTTATCTAGTTGGTACGTGGCCCAATTAAGTGTTGGTGTACTATATATTTCTAACTTCTGGGAACATTATTTTTCACCTGACCAAGGGAACACCTTTTGTTTAGAAGAATATTCTCTCCTTTGTTAATAGCAAACTCTTGTCTTCTTGCACGTTTTCTTCTCTTTTATTTTTTTGTGTTGAACTAGCCAGTGTGATAACTTATCAGTGATAAGGTATATATTATGACTCATCCGCGTTCCTCTCATTCTCAAGGCAACTCCCTATCCTCTCGAAGTTCTTCGTCATTGCATGGCGTGCGTCGTACTCTTGTTGAAGGTTTTCCTTAGCATCTGAGGGGAAGGACTGAAGGGGTCTATCGGCCATATTCGGGAATCCCTCTATGGCATCCGTTCTTGCCCTGTTACGTACCGACGCTTCTTTGGTAAGCAGCATAAGGATAGTGTTTTTGAGGAGGGAAGCGTATCATCTTATTGTTCATTTTTCTGGCTTTAATACCGTCTTTCTGAACCCTCGTAGCATGATTGGGGGGAGTCGAGTAGGACCCGCTGTGAGCACAGAGTTTTTGAACTCTATCATTACTTTGTTTGTCGAGCATCATTTGGATCCCGATAAGTATTACATCGTCGTACCCCGTCTTCATCAAAGGGCCTACAATCCTCTCACGCAATATATGATAGTGTATTCAGATCAAGTTAGATGTGGGCTTCATCTGTTTTTTCACCCTTTTATGCAGTCCTTGTTTAGATATTGGTAGATTTGTCCCAGCCAACTTACGCCTAATTCCTATCGTTATTTAGTAGGCCATATCTTTTGTAGCAAGCTTTTGGACTTACGTCTCACCCCCTATCGGGTAGGGGCTGTTTTCATCTTGTGGCCTTGTCCTAGTGGCCTTCCCTTCTTCAGCTTAGTGTATCGGAATAACTGTCGCTCTTTTACGACCATCATTAGGCGCGTGACCCGATCGAACGATTGGAAAATTTGTTTTTTTTCTTTTTGAAGCCTAGGGGTAAGCGTGCTTCTTCTTGGGGGGGTACCCATTCAGTGGGGATTAGGGTACACGGTGCCAAGTCCGAAAGCGGCTGTGCATGAGATGACAGTTTTGTGTGATACGGGTTTGTTTTCAGGAAGATATGATATATGTGGTTTGATGGAATTCTCTGAAGCTCTTCCGATGGTGGGTTTACAAGAAGGCGCGGAAGCTTTGGACCTTCCTTCTCAGCCCTTACACACTAACTTTTTCCATCGCAAGTCTCTTTCTCTTTGCGTTTTTTGTGCCACTGTGTTGAATTATCATTTGACTTATGATTTTTTTTGTCCCTTGTAGGGTTAGAGATGGATTTCTTTGTCGTGAGGGCATATGACAAAACGTTCTTGAGTTGTGTGTCCAATGATAGTTTTAGCGGTGAAGGTGGGGAAGGATTTTCCCTATCGGGTTTTGAGTTAGTTCTGAGACATGCTATCTTGGATAGCCATCCTTCGGTGCCAAGTGATGGGCCTTCTTCTCAGGTAGCCGGGATACCTCTTATAGACATGCCGAGTTCCTCTTAACGAGGGGTTCCAAGGGTATCGGCTTCTTTCGTCGTTCCCCTCTTGAATCCTTCTTTGGGTTTAAGTTTGTTAACTCTCGGTGAAGATACTATCCCAGCGAATGTTTCGGTTCCCCTTTTGGACCGAAAAGTTGTTAGTGTGGTTGTGGAGCACCCACCATCCCCTTCGTCTCTAAGGACCCGTGTTATTGGAGAATGTGAGAATAGGATGCCATCGGGGATAAGCACCTTCCCTCAGATAGCTATAGATGTGAATTTCGGCCGTACTTTCTTGTGCGGCTTACTGAATAGGTTGGACTGTGCGTTGTTGAACACTTTCCCTTTGTCTGCTCTTCAGGACTTGGCTTGCAAAGATCTTTGTGACGTATGAATTTTCTCCGAGCCTTCTTTGGTGTGTTACGCATATCCACGTCTAATTACCATTCTTCTTTTGCAGTTGTTTATGGTTATAAATTACCTGGGTTCTAGAAGGGACCAAGTCCCATCCAATGTAGAATTTATATATCGCCATAGGGATGATCTGGAAAGATATCTCATCGTTGCTCAGAAAACAGTTGAAGAGTTAGAGACTAACCGAAAGACTATGCAGAGCATTCATGACAAGGATTTGAAAAGCGAATTGGAGAAATCTTGGGACTTAGAACATCGTCTTATGCTGGAAAGGGCGCGAGTGGTGTGCCTGGAGGAAAGAATCAGGGACCTCCGCGACCAACTTCATGCAAGGTTTCCGAAGAGAAGGATGCTGCTTATCGTAAGATAGCTGAGATGATAAGGACGCATGAAGTGGCTCTGGTTATTGCACGCGCTCAGGCTGTGATGGACATGTTCACCCCTTCCCCACTCCGCGAATCTCTCCGAGGCAAATTCTGCGACATGGTGCGCATCGGGTATAAGCTCTACCAAGAGGATGTATGATCTTTGCCCAATTTTCCCTCTGCTGTCATTATCCCTGAATTGAACATTAGGCAAGTTCTTTCTGATACCTCTTCTGACTCCCCTGCTGGGGTTATCTGAACCTCCGAGGATTTTACGGTCCCTTCCATAGGTGTGGCTGATCCGATTGATCTGACTCCGAATCAGCGTCGCTGCTTGATCAGGGAAGGGAAACGCACTGCGGAGGATCTTTAGACCCCTTAGGATAGTTTTTTGCATATGTATACATTTATGTGTAAAGGTGAATCTTGTAACTTCCTACAATCGACTTTTGTTTGTGGATAGATGATATCGTAGGATAGGGTTGCTTGTGGTCCTCTTTGGGACCATAATTTTGTGTTAGCAACCACGTTTTCCTTTCGACAATATGAAGGTCATATATTGTAAACAGTCTTTTTATTTATGTACAATGGTTGATATTTTTACATCAGGCATAGTACTTCATAAGGTTAAATGCATTCCACGTGCTGTGGAACGTTTCTCCTTCAAGATTATCCAATTGATATGTGGTGACCCCAATGATCTTAGAGACCCTAAAGGGTCCTTCCCATTTGGGTTTAAGCTTTTCTATGTTCTTGGAAGCCTCGGCTATCTTTAGTACCAGGTCCCCCACTTGGAAGGTTCTGGATCGCACTTTGGCATTGTAGTATCGCGCCATGTGTGCTTTATAATGTTCTATTCAGACAGCTGCCCGCGCCCTTCGTTCTTCCTAGGGCTGTGCAAAAACAAAATATCGGATCGATCGAATCGGGTGAAAATCGATTGAATGATCTGATCCAAAAATTGAATCGACTATTTGATCCCACTTTTGAGTTTTGCCTTAGGATCGAACCCCCATTTGATTCGATCCTGGATTACAAAGGTTAAGAATCGGATCGAATCGAATACTCATCTTATTTTTTAAAAAATGAATACATATATAATAGTATATATATAATATTGTATATTTATATATAATGTTAATAAAATGCTACTAATTAACTTAATATATTAAAAAAAATATAACACTTAACATCTTTTCCTTGGTCAAAAAAAGGTCACGTTTTCGTTTCCTTAGTCGTGACTCGTGAAAGATCGGTCCTATTATGACTGGAAGTTTAACTACTTAGAGTTATAATACTTTTGTATCTAGTACATATGTACAATCTTGAATTGTAACATACTAATTACTAGCACTAACTATGACTTGTCTGCTTTTTGGGATTTCTATTTGAACATTGGGTTACTATTTTGTAAGGAGAAATCCACTAATGCATGTTAATTGTTTTAAATTGTCATTGTATTCATGTTTTTTTTAAGTTTTCTTTAATTTTAGATGCAAAATAATCAATCATGTGTGTTTGTTCCATTGATATTAAAATAAATAAGAAAAAAGAAAAAATGATCGAAATCGAATCGAATCGGATCGAAATTGAAGGATTTTGGATCGAATCGGATCAATTTAAATTGATTTGATTTTGATCCTCATTTCTCCAGGATGGAAATCGACTACCAGCCTCGTTTCGATCCGATCCAAATGCACAGCCCTAGTTCTTCCAGTAGATCTAAGGCTAAGGCGGGGTTAGAGCTGTTGCTCACTTCCTCATATTCTTCGACGCGCCAACTTTCCACTACAACTTCGGGAGGAACCACCGCCTCACAGCCGTAAGTTAAGCTATAAGGGGTTTCTCCCTTGGCTGTTCTTTGAGTGGTCCTATAGGTCCACAAGATGCCAGGGACTTCTTCCACCCACTTAACTTTGTGCCAATTCAGCATTGCTTTAAGATTGTTTAGCAAGGTTTGATTAGTTCTTTCAACTTGGCCATTGGCTTGGGGGTATCCCACAGAAGCAAAATGATGCTTTACTTCCCACTGGTCACACCGGTCTTCTAACTCCTTACTGGTGAACTGAAGTCCAGTGTCGTTGATGAGGTATTGTGGGATACCAAAATGGCATATTGTGTATCTCCACATGAAGTTAATAACTACTCCGGTAGTAATTTTGGCTAAGGGCTCCGCTTCTACCCATTTAGTAAAATAATTGGCAGCTACTAATAAGATCTTTTTCTAACCCGCATCGGGGATCAGAGGTCCCACGATGTTAATGCCCCATTTGTCGAAGGGGCATGGGTTCGGGTTGGGTTCCCATAGTTCTGCAGGTTGATGGATTCGTGGGGCATAGGCTTGACATGACTTGCATCTTTTGGCATATCTTGTGTAGTCTTATGTCATCGTGGGCCAGTAATAGCCCTGGCGAATTATACGACCAGCCATGCTTTCTCCCCCGGTGTGGCTTTCGCAGGTGCTTTCGTGAACTTCCCTAATAATATGTTTAGTTTCTTCTTTGTTGAGTCATCTCGCATGTGGGCAGGAGTTGGGTCTGCAGAACAATATGTCAGCGTACAAAAAGTAGCGGGCGGTTTTTGGTGCCATTAATCGATGTTCTGACTTGTTCGCAGAATGCTCCTCAAGATGTCTCAAGTATGCCTTAATTCTGGCCATCAATTCCTCCTCGGTTGGATTTATCATAGTATCCACCTTCTCGGCTTTGGACTTCTTTGATTTCGATGCCAGAAGAAGGGTGATACGACGTGTATGGATCGTAGCCGTTTGGGTGGCTATCTTGGATAAAGCATCTGCTTCTTGGTTGTCGGAGCGGGGAATTTATACTATCTCACACTCCTCAAATCAGTCCCGTCTCTAATGGATTACTTGGAGATAGTCTCGCATTATTTCCTTCTTGGCCTCGTATGCACCATTAAACTGTTGTACAATCAATTGCAAATCATTGTGGATCCTCAATTTCTTGATGCCTTCTTCTTGTGCTAATCTCATTTCCCCGGGGGTTATATTCTTCTTTATATCCCGCATTTCTCTGCGCAGGCTATTGCTCATATCCCACATGAGCTATCCACTCATATGGGTGCGGGTTGCAACTGGTGATCCCGAAGGTAAGAAGCTCTTACCCTTTTGTTATCTAATCGTTCTCTTTCACGGTTGTCCCTATAGTAAGTTCTTGTCTCCCTATCGCGGGGAGGGGTATCGTGATGTCGTCGGGGGGGGGGGGGGGGGCTCAATGAAGGCTCTGCCTTATGCGGGATTCATATTCTTCTGAATCGTATCGTTCCCGATAGCGTCATCGGGAGAGGGGTTGGAGAGGGTATGCGGCTTCTTGCCGTGTCCTTCGAGCAGCATCTTCCAGCATGCATTCGAACATGGATCGAGGGACATTTATCTTCTTTCTGTTTGGGGTGGAGAGGGGGTTACTAACGGTTCTTCTTCCATGTGTTCCTAATGGTCCCAGAGGCTGTTACTAGTTATAGTGCTATCCATAGTATGATAAAAAAAGAATCCTCGAACACACTCAAAGGCAAAATTTCATGGTGTTCCCACAGACGGCGCCATTTTGTTAACAGTTATTTGTTTATTCTAATTTTTCTCGATTTTTGAGTGGGTTAGAATGCCTTGTTTGAGTTCGAATAATAAGATATATATGTGAGGTGATTCACAAGTCCTCTCCCTTTATTCCTTTTATTCCCTTCCCCTTTATAGGAGTGAGATTGTATACAGGTGGCTTCTATGCATGTATGTTTCTTGAGAAGTGCCACATACAATTTTTAGGAGCTGAGTAGTCTTGCTCTATCTTCGACAACTGTCTTCTAGGTGCTGACACACGTTATGGTCCTGTTGCTATCGTGTTCCGATACCCTTTCGGAAGCGGAAGCTAGTATTTTTGCCTTTGGGTGTGAGAGGTCCTATCGTGAATCTTGGGGTATCTATGCCCCGTGTTGCAATATATCCCTACCGTGTCTTGATAATGCGATTGCGAGGACATCGTATCCCTATGGGGTATTCGTGAAGTTATCCAAAACTTCTGATACCTCGCGCGGGAGCTGTACCCAGTAAATCGCTATCGTGATTCGAGGAAAGAGTGGGGTACCATTTTATAAGTATCGAGTGCAACATCTAAGACCATCGATATTAGGGTAGGTCTTCGTGACGCTTTGGTGGTATCGTGAAGGAAAAAAAAGATATAGTATTAACAAAGTGAATATTTATTTTATGTATTAATATTAATAAAATGAGTTCCAATACTCGATATATGTAAGTAATCCAAAAGCATTAAAAAATTATTTATAATGCGTTAGTAAATTTTGAAGGCGCAATACACTAAGCATTGGCTAAAATGTTTCATGCAATTTAGAAATATATATAGAAGTGTCAAAATGTATGATACGCTAGCTATGGTGATTTTGAAATATTCATGTAAACTTGGCAAGGATATCTGTTATGGCATACTTATGTGTCTCATTTTTGCCATGTAAACCTAGATATAATATTATTGATGTTAATTAGAGATAAACATTTTGCAGATTGTGTTTAACAGATCTCTTGAAATAGTTGCCCTTTGTCAAATACTTTACAAAAATTATTGACTCATCTCTCTCAGCTTTGTCTTCAAACACTGAACGAATTAAGGTCTTCGATTGAACTAGTCGTAATAACATCCTTAGAATAATGCCCTTTCACGAATCTATTCACTTTCTGTTGATGGATAAGATGTAGAAATAAAACAAATAAGCGGTGAAGAGAAAAAAAGTGACGTGAAATTTATGTAGCTTATAAAATATTGAAGAGGTTAAATGTTATGGCAGTAGACCCAGGGGCGGAGCCAGGATTTTTTCCGACCCCGGGCTGCTATTAACTTTTATATATATATATATATATATATATATATATATATATATATAGTGTAAAATAAAATAAAAATATCTTATATTAAGTACAATACAATAAAAAATACACGTAAACAAATATGTTATCGAAGTTAAGCTCTATATTTTTGTGAAGAGTAAAAGAATACTTTAATCAGTATATCCTTTATCTATATTAGAACAAACAAAAGAATACTTTAATGGACATATATAAAAAATTTGCCCCAACAAATAATAAATTTTGTTTGAATGCACAAGACTATACTTAAAAAAAACATGAAATTTAGTATGCTCTTTGTATATAATAATATAACTTAGTACACTTTTACTAAAAATCTCAAAATTTGGTATCGGTTTGAGCCTAAAAATGGTAATTTTTTAAGTGTAAAGAGATTTAAAACTAGATATTTTTCTTATATTTATTACTTTTGTTAGTTTTTTTGACTTTTTTAAAGGAAAACTTCTTAAAAAAAAAACAATTAGTGATATATTAATATTTCGAATAGGGAATATTGATTCTAATAGTCATTTAACATATAAATTGATAGTCATTTAACAACAACTAATGAATTGAGATTTTATTTTGGTTATATTCATTTTAAAGAAAATATAGCAAAAATATACTCTGCTTTTGTTGGGAATCGAACGCAAGACCTGTACCTTGCCAGAACAGAGTAATACCGCTGCGACAACTCTACTTTGATGTTATGTGATATAACTATACCTAATTGTTTAAAGTTTTGTACCGAGCTTCAGCCCAGCTGAAGCCACACTGTGGCGCCGCCCCTGAGTAGACCCCAAAAATTGAATATCGGTGAGAGGAAATTTAAAGATGGGTACATTTGTTGCCGCATCTAACGTCACTATATAGCTACCAACCGCCAACTACCATCCCTGATTTCTGGTCCCATTGTTTTATTAGTACTAGTATATGTCCTTCATTTACGTGTTACAAATTGATTTAGATCAGCTGCTATTTTATAAATGGGATAAAAGCATCAAGCCCTGAACTATGTAAGGTTTTGCGACTTGCACCATAAACAAATTTAATAAGCGTTTTGCCCCTTAAACTATGCATGTCTGTGCAATTTGCCCATTCAGTGGATTTTTGGCCATTTTTGGCCGAAATATTCCCCACAACCCGACTCATATGTGTTGTACTAGATGTATTATGCTAGTTGATGACAAAAAGTTGGGAAAAAAACACCTTGAACGGGGTACTTTGGCCAAAAATGGCCGAAAATACGATTTGCTACTTCAATGGCCGGAATATTCCCCACAACCCGGCTCATATGTGTTGTACTAGCTGTATTATGCTAGTTGATTACAAGAAATTGGGGGAAAAACACCTCGAACGGGGTACTTTCGCCAAAAATGGCCGAAATGCGATTTGCCACTTCAATGTATTCCTGGCCATTTTTGGGCGGAATATTCCCTGCTACCCGACTCATATGTGTTGTACTAGATGTATTTTGGTAGTTGATGACAAAAAGTAGGCAAAAAAACACCTCGAACGGGGAATATTTTGGCCAAAAATAGTCGAAAAATCTATTAAAAGGGCAAATCGAACAGACGTGCATAGTTTTGGGGGCAAAACGCTTATTAAATTTGTTTAGGGTGCAAGTAGTAAAAATATGCATAGTTCAGGGGGTTTGATGCTTTTATCCCTTTATAAATTAATTAGTTACAAGTATTGTCTAAATTATTTATAATAAAGTTTTTTATTAATTTGCCAAAAGTAATTGAGAAAAGTTTGAAACAATGCGAAAAGTTTCTAATTGCAAACCAAAATATACTCTGAAAGAAAGATTTGATCCATGCCCATATGTTTTGCTAACTTGATGCTAGATCCGGTTCTCGACAACTTTTCGTGAAGAAAGATTAATAATTAGACTATTATTCACATCTATATATATATATATATATATATATATATCATTTAAGTATAAATTGAGTTTGAGACGATAGTTTAAAATGTTATCATGCTCGGACCAAAGAAGCTAAGCGTTCGTTTATTTGCATACTACGTACAACCACGTATTTATAAGAAAAAAATAACATACCGCACATGAGAGTACATCTTATGCTCCACCATCAACAAATTTTCTTCTTTATCAAAACAAAAAGAACGGTCTTCACATGAGAATACACAAATAGGTTGGTTAATAAATGGTCTGTTAGTACTCAAACTGTTGTTTGCGTTGGATAAATAATGATATTTTTTGTTCCAAAAAAAAAATTAAAAAATCATAAAATATGTAAGATTATAATTTCACTTGTGTTATTCAATAAATAGTATACAATATAAATACACATAGAAAATCTTTTATGATTTCAAAATTATCTATCACTAGAAAACTATTCTATCACTAGGGATATGTATCAATCACAATATCTACCAAAACTATTACCCACATATTCTAATACACACCCTATGTCATAACGGGAAGAGGACGAACATTGGGACTTGATTGAAATGTTAGGAATTGGAATCTCCACATTGGTATGATATTGTCCACTTTGCGCCTAAGCCCTCATGGTTTTATTTTTGGGGTCCAACTCTCCAAAAGACCTCATACCAATTGAGATGTCTCAAATCCTATAAACCAGTTCAACTCCCTCATCTTTTCGATGTGGAACTCTTGTTTGCCCCAACAATCCTCCCCTCAAACAAAGGACCACCGAACTGTCCCTACGTGCGCCTCATGTGACTGGGATTCGTCTCCTTCTTCAGTTTTTGTCCCGGGATATTGTTTTGGCCCAACAAACTTTTTTCTTCCCTTGAACAAAGGATCTCCGAGGCTCCCCTTAACCCGACAACTCACCACATGTGATCGTCTCTTTAGGCCAGTGCTCACCTCCTTTCTCGTTCACTCTGGGACACCCATACGGATCGGGAGTACTGACTCTTATACCAGTTGTTAGGAATTGGAATCTCCACGTTGGTATGATATTGTCCACTTTGGGCTTAAGCCCTCATGGTTTTATTTTTGGGGTCCAACTCTCTAACTCTTGTTTGCCCCAACATGAAAGTGGCCAAAGAGAACTCGTGGAAGACCCTTCGTAAATATATCGACAAGTTGATAGCGAGAGGGGACATGAAGCATACGAGCTTGATCACGAGCAACCTTTTCCCAAACAAAATGAATATCCATTTCAATGTGTTTTGTACATTGGTGTTGAACTGGATTGTTGGAGAGGTAAATAGACTGACATTGTCACTGTAGACAAGGATCGTCGAAGAAATAGGACAATGGAGTTCCAAGAGCAAATTCCTAATCCAACATGACTCAAAACCCGCATTGACAACGCCAATATACTCGGCATCTACACTTGAGGGAGACATAGTCTGTTGGCGCTTGGCCACCAATAAATCATATTATCACCCAAAAACACACGATACCCCAAGGTCTAACGACGTGTGCAGAGAAAGATGCCCCAATCGGCGTCTAAATATGCCGTAAGTTCCATCACCGAGGATGGGGAAATATGAAGACAAAGATCACGGGTACCTTGGACGTACCAGAGTATGCATTTCAGAGACAACATATGAGCATCCTGTAGATCATGCATGCGGAGGCATAATTGTTTTACAACATAACAAATATATGGCCTCCTGAAAGTGAGGTACTGAAGAGCACCCACGAGACTACGGTAATGAGTTGAATCATAATATGATGCACTATTTGGCATAGCACTAAGCTTGGATTGCGTGTCAACTGGGGTTTGACTAGGCTTGCAAGAATCCATGCCAGCCCGGTGAAGAATATCCTCGGCATATTTCCTCTAAGATATGAAAATACCATCACGACGACAAGTAACAACAAGGCCCAAAAAGAAACTTAGTGACCCCAAATCCTTCATGTCAAATTCTCGTCTAAGGAGAGAGATAATAGACTAGCGCAGAGATGTAGACGATTCCGTCAGAATAATGTCAGCCACATACAACAGTATATAAGAAAAATTTGTACAACGTCAGAAAATAAATAAAGAGTGATCAGGTTTATTATGAGAGAAGCCGATGGTTGCCATAAAGTCAGCACAATGCTGATACAAAGCTCGAGCTGCCTGTTTAAGGCCATAAAAAGAATGCTTCAACAAACATACAAAGTTGGGATTAGAGGAATCACAAAAACCACAGGGGTGGTGCATGTACTCAGTTTTATGCAGATTACCGTGTAAGAATGCATTCTTCATGTCAAGTTGATGGATTTCCCATGATTTGGAGATCGCAATGTTGAGAACTGAGCGAATGGTCGTTGGCTTAACCATGGGACTGCAAGTTTCATCACAATCCATGCCAACTTGTTGAGACCTGCCATCACCTGTAACATGTTGCTTATTCCGCTCAAAGAACCGTCAGAATTAAATTTGCGATGAAAAATCTAAATGGAACGAATAATGTTCATACCAACTCCCACGTCTTATTTTTAACAAGCGAACCAAACTCATCAAACATGGGCAGTTAGGGTCAGATAAGGTAACCACATGGTTTCGTGGAATAAGAGATGGAGAGGCATGTGTGAGAAGAAAGAATAGGCGGTTAGGGTTGAAGATATCGTATTGGCTTGAGGTGGTCATGGGATATGAGGGGAGAGGTGAAGGGGCCATGATGTAAAAGGAGTTGGAGAAGTAGGATGCAGATAGTCCACGGGGTTGAGCATGTCTGGTCGCAAGACAATCGGCAAGACTTACGCCACTCTCTGGTCGTGTCGCGCGACTGCGCTCGGGTCGCGTGGCATCCGTTGGTCTCTGAAAGGGTCGTGTGACGCAGCATTGGCTGTGCCGTGACTCGCAGAGTTTAGGAGGCCGATGTCTTTGAGGAACCGATAGTAGGGCGAGAGGGATCAGGTTGAAGTATATGTGAGATGAGAAGAAGGGATAAGTCGCTATCGAGAAAAGAGTAGTTGTGTGGCTTCAGGTTTGGTAATGTAGAGAAGGGAAAAGTGTGCTCGTTAAACAAAACATGACGACATATGATGATTTTGTTAGTGGAGAAGTCGAAGCATTTGTACCCATGGTGATTAGATGGATACCCTAGGAAAGCACATGGGGTGGATCGAGGTTGGAGTTTGTTTATTTGGGTGGAGGGAAAGAGAGGGTAACAAAGACACCCAAAAACTCGGAGATGAGAGTAGGATTGAGCCTGTTCATAAAGAAGGGGAGAGGAGTTTTGTGATTAAAGAGTTTAGAAAGGATAACATTACGGAGATATGTGGTAAGATTTAAGGCGCGAGGCCACAAGGAGGGCGGAACTGAAGCATGAGTAAGAGAGGTGTGCATTATGTTGTTTATGGTGCGTATGATGTGTTCAGATTTGCTGTTTTGAGAAGAAGTGTATGGGCAAGAGAAGAGAAAATGCATGTCATGTTTGGCACAAAATTAATGAAAAGATGAGTTATTATATTCTTTCCCATTATCACACTAAAACGTTTTAATGTCCCTTTCAAATTGTATTTTGCCAAAAGCACGAAAAGACAAGAATGTAGATAAAACTTAATGTTTACGTGATATAGGAAACGTTCACAAGAAACCCGAATAATCATCGAAAAATAACACATAATAACGATGCCCCGAGGAACTTAATACATGAGATGTCCAAATATCACTACGAACCAGATCAAAGGGAAAGTGTGTAACACATGTAGAATAAACAAACGATAGTCTAATATATTTACCCAAAGGACAAGAATGATAGAAAGAACTAGAAATACATTTATTACAATTAATTAAAGAACTACGCCTAAGAAAATAAAAAGTTGGAGCGCCAGAACAATCGAGACATGCGTGCCATAGATCAGAGGAAAGAGAGAGAGAAGGGTGGATAGGGAGGTGTTGGCTTTGGAGATGGCGGGTGGATGGAGGGGTAGAGATCGCCCGTACTATTGCATTTCATATACGGGGTGCCCGTCCAAAGATCCTTCATAGAGAAACCAAAATGATCAAATTCAATGGAAATAGAGTTATCAGCAATGAACTTGCGTTCAGAGATTAAGTTTTTGATGAGATGATGAGCATGAAGAACATGATTTAAGTGTAGAGAGGGGTAGGGAGAAGAAAGAGCGGAGTGACCTGAACCTAGAATTGGAATTGAATGATCATTCCCAACAATAATGTTATGTTTGGTGCTCGAATTAAAGTAATACATGAGATTACCTTGGTTAGGGGTTATATGAGAGGTGGCACTCGTGTACATGTACCAATTGCCATCTGACAGGTTGAGGGCAAGGGTGTGCATGGAGAACGCGCTATCGGTTGGAGCATAAGATGTAGCATCGGCGTGGTATGCGTGTTGAGGTCGCGGGCCTAGAAGTATCGATGAATCGATCAATAGGATCGGGTGGCAGTG
Source organism: Linaria vulgaris (assembly GCA_948329865.1). Lineage (NCBI taxonomy): Eukaryota > Viridiplantae > Streptophyta > Magnoliopsida > Lamiales > Plantaginaceae > Linaria > Linaria vulgaris. The sequence goes on along the minus strand of OX415249.1, from coordinate 2,099,138 downwards.
CAGGCCATGGCGCAGTTGGGTAGAATGCAGGTGGCATGGCCCACAATTGTTGGGGATAGCCGAGCCTTGTCGGATAGGACCAATTCCCTGCTAGAGGTGGTGGTGGATGGAGGCCGCGACTGTTGTGGAGACCACTGTGGCCATGATTACCGGAATTACAGCCAAAACCCCTACTACGATTGTGACTCCACGAAGTAGTGTGAAATGGATCAGTAGGGGCAGTATGGTTCACGTGGCTGGATGTGTTGGTGACTAGGATTAAATTGGTCTGACATGCTGCTTGTTTGGAAAGACTAGTCTCTTCCAAAGTTAGCATGGAACGGGCTTTGGAAAAGAGGAGAAGAGGATCACTTTGCTGAATAAGTATTGCAATTCCACTGTAGGCATCAGTGAGACCCGGAACTAGTTGAAGAACCAACTGTTGGTTAGAGACAGGAGCACCAACGTTGGCAAGTTGATCGGTTATCATCTTCAATTTCTGACAATAGGTGCCCACGTTAAAAAACTCAGCATGATAGATAGAGGAGAACTGGTTTTTGAGGTGGACGGCACAAGAATTATTATTGACTTGGAACATGTCTGCAAGTCTGTTCCAGGCAGCCATGGTTGTGGTGTCGGGCTTGATGATGGTGTGAAGAAGATCGTTGGAGATGGTTCCATAGATCCACTACAAAACAATGGCGTCCAAACGATCCCACAAGTCAGAGTCATAATTGACAATTGCATCCGGAGAGGGAAGGATGTGACGAAGAACTTGTTAGGCCCACGCATAAATGTTGAATAATTTTGACCATGAGAAATATTGGCCAAAAAACGTCCAACGTTATTGGGATGAAGTTGTGGACGTTAGTAACGGTGAGGGCGGGAGGAAATTTTGGTGGAGCGACCGCGTGAGGCGACGCTCCGGTGGTGCCGCCAAAGGGGGTGGGCGGCGTGGAGGTGGAGGAAGAGGGTGGGGTATTATTAGAGTTTGTCATATTATTAGAGAGAAACGAAAGAAAGGTTTGATACCATGTAATATAATAATTTTCGTTGTGTTATTTAATGAATAGTGCTCAATACATATACATAAAAAATCTTCTATGATAAGGAAATTATATATCACTAGGAAACTATTCTATCACTAAGATATGTATCAATCCCAATATCTACCAAAAATACTATCTACATATTCTAATAAAATAATTAATAGATATCTTTAATTAAATATTGTTTTTGAGAGCTTGAACATTTACACTTTTTTCCTTTAACAAAGAAAAAGTTATTTTTCACTTTTTAGTTTTTGGAAACTACTTTTCAAGTTCAAATATAAAATGGTTTTCTACTATGAAGATTTGTACACATGAGGAATCTAATTATATCATCCAAAATCGTAATCCAAATTTAATGTAAGGAATTTTAAGATCTTCTGGTAATTACGCAATTTGAAATTTTCAGAATATATAAATGTAAAACCTTGTGTACAAACAATATCAACCTATGAAACTTTTCAATTGGACTTTCCTCTTATTAGTAGTTAACTTGGTTTTTTGTTGCGTAAGAAATAGGAGTACTACTTCTGCTATATAGGAGTTTCTATTTTTATTTAATTGGTTAAGAAAAATGCAGATTAATATATATTGGATGATCACTGGTACTATTGTAAATAATATGTCGTGTCAAATGAGGTGTTTATCACTTTATCGAAAATGACGGGATATTAGTTAGTTAAATGATGAAATCAGTTAGTGGCAAGATTCTGTTAATCTGTATTAAACTAGAGCTAATTACGAAAAATATTTATATACTAATCAAATATCAGCCACATGACGCCTCTATTCAACAGGTGTCAGTCACAAAATTCACAAGTTGAGAAGTTTGATACTAACTAAGGTGACGGAGGAAGGTTCCTGATTGGCCACCTAAAAGTAAAACTTATAAAAATACGAGAAAAAATCAATATTTTAAAAGGATTAAAGATATGCATTTGTATGTGAATGCCTATATTTATATATTGTCAAAAGGGATAACTTTTAAAAGTTTATGGTTCTTCTTCATTCTATAATAAGCATATTTAATTTCCTGCACCCTAAACCCATATCTAGAAATATATATATTGTTATCCCCTCGGAAACTAGTACCGTAAATAAAGGCTACCCGTGGTAACAAATCTTCCTAAGGCTAACCAAGGAACTTTGCCATCGGAGGTAAGCATCATCGGGCTTAGATTTTCGATGAATTTACACCCAAACCACGAAATAGAAAAGCGAATAGAAGCACAAGATCCGCGTAGCACTACGAGTCTTGGATGACTCCATAATGCCCCACATGATCGACGTTACTCTCAAAGCAAACCCCGATACTTTACATTAATAGAGCAAGGGGTTCACGAGTCACGACGAAGTGGCTCATTGAGAATACTTACGGGAATAAAGCCCCGATGACACGTGCATCAGAAAACGAACCAAATGTCTAACGAAGGCAATGCTAATCAGCATCATAAGACCACCTGTCACAAACAGCACATGCAAAAAGGCTCGTCAGCATCCAGAGAACCATCTGTCAAAGCGAAAGCATGCACGCTCACAGCTGCATACTAAGAAAAACCTTATAAATAGGGAGACCCACTGCCATTAAGGGGTAACGAAAATAGGGAGAAAAAGAACAAGGGAATCACAAGGATCATCGTAAGCCCCACCTAATAGTATTATCATAATGATATTTTCGAAAAATCAGGCAAGGCATTCCGATACTTCAATATACTGTTGATTACTCGTGTATCAAAAATAATCGAGTGTAACAAAATGGCGCCGTCTGTGGGAATGCCATAGATATTATCTTGATAAGTTTCTCGATGTACATATCGGATTGTCGAAAAGAAGCAATAAAAGAAGAATAAAACCCATGGAAGAATCCATCGGGCCCAGCAAAGAAGCCACAAAGAAGTAAGAGATGAGGTGTGAGTACAAGACCCGACAGATTCGTTACCTGTATCGCCTTCACCAATTTCGATTGCAGAATTCATCAACATACCAAGCGCTATCTTCGAAGATTTAATGGAGGCAGCTCTACGCAGGACAGAGCGCACCCCGGAAAGGGCGAGAGAACCGCAACCTATACTACCGTATGGGGAAAGATATCATGTGGAAGAGCAAGCGTCACGAATGACTCCAACACCCCTTCGTAGTTCACCTTATCAAGGGCCGGGGCACCGGGCTCGAGGGAGGGAATATATGGATAGCCCTATAACCCACTCGGTGCCGACCAAACTCGTAGGATACCTCCTGGGTTCCAGCAAAATTTCCTCCGTCATACGAGAGAAGAACCCACCCTTCGGGATGTGATTAACCATATGCGACGAGAAAGGCAAGATATGAAGAGGACAATAACCCTCGGGGAGGAACCAGTATATCATGGATCCCTCTTTATTCTAGAGACCGCACATGCGCTCATCCCCCTAGCAATGAGACCCGCCAACCTACCATTGTACTCGGGGGATAAGGATGGAAGGGATCCACATGGTCACGTTAACCAGTATTTGGCTACCATGGACTTTGCCTCAACTTCGAATTTCGCTCTCTGTCGAGTGTTCTGTACTACCTTGATTGGACGAGCTCAATCGTGGTTTTCCCAAATACCCCCAGGTACGATTTCTAAATTTGAGCAATTGGCTTGTCTCTTTGTTAGACAGTTTGCTTAAAATATGAGTTATCCCAAATCAGCATGCCACTTATTTACCATCAAAAAACGAAAAGATGAATCCTTGAGAGATTTTATGAAAAGATTCTCGGATGAGGCCTTGGATGTACCCAACGTAGAAACCTCCATGATAGCTGATATACTCGCACAAAGCCTGAGATATGGTAACTTCTTCCAATATTTAATTGAAAATCGGGTGAAAGACATGAATGAGCTTATACAAAAGGCCGAAACTTACATCCTCATGGAAGAGGCGGAGAATTCCAAGCTTAAGTCCGAGAATGATGATTCATATCAGAATGGTAAGGGAAAAGAGGATAAGGCGCCACCGCAGCGGAGAGACATCCCCGGACACGTAAAGAGGCATCTACAGCTGTTTCCCCTCCCCGTTTTAATAGTCACTCCAGCCAAAATACTTAATGTAATGAAGTGCCACAAAGATTTGATGTGGCCGTTGCGAGTAAGGCAACCGTACAAGAAGAAAGATTCAGGAAAATTATGCAAATATCATAAAGCCTATGGACATACTACAGGCGATTGTACCACCTTGAAAAGGGAGATACATCGTCTGTTGAACCTAGGATACTAAGAGATTGTGTAAAAGAAGGAGGACGGAATACTCGATAAGTCGATGCATGGGACAAAGTAAAATGCGAGGAAGGTAACAATGACAAGAAAACCCCCATGTGAAACAGGACGAAGAAGAATACCTTTACAGGCTTCCGCCTCCACCGAAATCGTACGAAGAATCCCCCGTTGGGAAGAACAGAGAACAAGGTGATATAGCAATCATACCCACCGGAAGGAAAAAGAAATACATCAAAGAAGCCAGAAAGATAGAGCAAGGGTTACCAATTTGCTCAATACAAGGATCAAAGCTTCTGGCGATATCATTCGGGCCTAAAGACCTAAAAGGGATAATATACCCTCACGACGGCCCGTTGGTGATAACCGAAACAATTTTCGGGATAGAAGTTCAAAGAATCATGATAGAGACGGGAAGCTCCATAGACGTGTTGTTCACCCCAACTTTGGGAGCCATGGGACTAAGAAAAGATCAGTTAGATCCTACGGAAGTGCCACTAGTGGGATTTTTCGGGGAATCTAGTCGCATGATGGGAGCAGTTACATTACCCATGTCTTGGGGAGAAGGAGTTCTAAGACGCATCGAGCATGTAAAGATTTGTGTAGTAGAAGCGTCATCCCAAACTTACAACGCAATATGCGGAAGGCCGTCCATACACGCATTTGAAGCAACCCCCTCCACTCTCCACCTAAAAATCAAATTCTCGACTATGTCCGGAATCAGAAGTAAGAGGAAGCCAGACCAAGGCATGAGAATGTTGCATGAACACTATCACACTAGGCATTGGAGATGAGATTATCACCCCATGAAAGAAACAAAAAGCCGACCAAGACAAAGTACAACCTATAGAAGAATTGAAGTTAGTAGAAATTGTGGACGAAGACGACCAGAAAAAGGTCAAGATAGGGACAAAAATGGAGCTTGCGGTGGAAGATGAAGTAATCGTTATCCTGAAAACGTATAACCACCTCTTTGCATGGGAGGGCGAACCCCCCGGCCGAATTAGCCCTACAATATGCTAGCCTTACCTCAATGTAAGGCATAACTCGAAGCATATTCAGCAGAAAAAGAGGAACATGGGCCCGGAAAGGAACAAGATCATTCATTCTGAATTCCAGCGGTTGTTACGCCTCCAGCAGATCAAAAAGGTTTTGTACCCCAAGTAATTGTCAAATGTGGTATTTGTTCTGAAGTCAGGTGGAAGATAGCGTATGTGCATCGACTTTACTAAACTAAATGACACTTGCCCGAAAGATTGTAACCCTATGCCGAATATCGACCAGCTGGTGGATTCCACAGCGGGATGCCCGCTCTTGTCCACAATGGATGGTGATCAAGGGTATAACCAAATACCCATGGCAGAACAGGATCAAGAAAAAATCAACTTTATCATTGACGCGGGTACTTTTTGTTACCTAGTAATGCCGTTCGGACTTAAGAAGGCGGGTGCCACTTATCAAAGACTGGTCAACTTTATGTTCTTCGATCTCATAAGAGACTTCATAGAAGTATACGTGGATGACATGATAGCCAAAATTAAACAAGCTAAAAGTTATCCCGACGACCTGAGCAGAACCCTAGACACCATGGATAAGTTCGGACAAATCCGAAGAAATGTTCGTTTGGTATCAAAGGGGGAAAGTTCCTAGGATTCATGATAACAGAGAAAGGAATTGAGGTGAATCCGAATAAATTTAAAGCCATTGTAGAAATGAAGACTCTGAGAACCATCAAAGATGTCCAAAAGCTAACGAGAAGGTTAGCTTCACTCAACCAATTCATTTCCCACTCCGCGGAGAAAGGATTGCCCTTTTTTTCAAAATTCTGAGGAACCTTGGTAACTTTCGGTGGGACGCACAATGCGAGATAACCTTTGAGGATCTAAAAGACTACTTGGTCAGCCCACCCTTGCTAGTAAAACCCCTACCAGGTGATAAGTTGTTCGCATATCTGGCGATAGGAGAGGAGGTTGTTAGCGTTGTACTAGTAAAAGATCAAGGAAAAGAACATTTACCAGTTTATTACGTCAACAGGATGCTACAAGGGGCGGAGACCAGATACACTCTCATGGAAAGATTAGTTCTAGCACTCATAACGATGGTATGAACACTACGTTGTTATTTTTTATCCTACCCCGTCACCGTCCTCACAAGACACCCTCTGCAAACCATCCTCAATCGGCCTGAAATATCGGGACGGTTAGTGAAATGGGCGGTAGAGTTAAGCGAGTACGACATTTCATACGCCCCACGGCCTGCCATTAATGCTCAGGTGTTGGCAGATTTTATTTTGGAAATGACCGAATCAAAAGTTATGAGTAGCGATCCCTTGTGGCACGCATTCGTAGATGGGTCATCTGTCGGAACCCACAAAGGCGCAAGAGCAGTGCTAAGGAACATGGAAGTGGAAGAAGAAACACTCCATTTCGCAGCTAGATTACCCATTATCTAACAATGAGGTGGAGTATGAGGCATTACTTGCAAGCATGAGGTTGACACATGAAGCATTGATAATCCATAGTGATTCTCAGTTGATAGTACAACAAGTCACACGAAGCTTCGAAGTCAAGAAGAAAGGATGAGATCATATGACCAAGTAGTTCATCTAAGAAAAGAGTTATTCGCAGAATTTAAGATAGTCCAGATACCACGATCGAAAAATCAAGAAGCAGATGGTTTGTCAAAAATAGCCACGCAAACTATCGTATTAATGTGATGCTTTACTTTATTCCAAGCGATTGAGTCGGAGAAAAATGCACCCGAAATGTCTGGAGCCATTGTAGCTCGTATCAATGGCGGATGGACACCAGACATCAGGAATTATTTGGAGAACCCTGGGAGCTATGTTGGCAGCGAGAAAAAACGTTGGCAAATTGTGCAAAAAACGTCCAGGTATTCCCTCGATGACGGAATACTTTTTAGAAGATGCTACAGCAGTCCCCCATACGCGATGCCTGGACGAGTCATAAGCTAAGGCAGTAATGAGATAGATGCATGAAGGAAACTGTGGAAACCATGCAGGAGGAGCCATCATGGCAAATCGCATTATGACAAGGATACTATTGGTCCACCATGGTACAATATTGGAAGTCGTACTCCCGACAATGTTTATCTTGTCAACTCCATGCACCTCAACTTCATCAGCCCGCAGCCCCATAGAAGCCCAATCTCTTAGCATGCCCCTTTGCCAAGTGGGAAATCAATATTTTGGGCCATTAATCCCCGACGTACAGCAAAAGAAATTTCTCTTGGTGGCGGTAGATTATTTCACCAAATAGGTAGAAGTGGAATCGATGGCTAAATAACCACATGAGCGGTTATTAATTTCCTTTAGAGAAATATACTCTGCAGGTTCGGCATCCCTCGTTACCTAGTCAGTGACAATGGGCTCCAGTTTGACAGTGATGAGCTGGACCGATGGTGCGCACATTGGGGAATAAACATCGTTTTGCTTTGGTTGGATACCCCCAGGGCCACGATCAGGTGGAAAGGACCAACCGAACACTACTTAAAAGCTTGAAGGCTCTACTAGATTGACATAAACCAAATTGGGTAGAAGATGTCCCGGGTATCATACGGGCATATCGCACAACTCAAAGTTCTGCTAATGGAGAAACTCCCTATAGTTTGGCATATCGCTATACCCCTAGAGATAGTAGCGGAGAGCTGGTGCATTCGGGAGTACGAGGAAATAAATAATAGCTCAAACTTAGCCCTGACATTGGACTTGTTAGAGGAGAAAAGAGCACGACCAGCCGTAAGGATAGAAAACTACAAAGCACATACGGCCCGATATTACAACAAGAAGGTAAAGGTTATTTTCAGGTAGGGGAGCTAGTACTCAAAAGATCAGGAGCATAAAAAAATGTCATCAACTTACAACCCAAATAGGAAGGCTCCTACAAGATATCCCATATAATTGGTCATGCTACCTATCGGCTAAGCAGTGTTGAAAATACCGAATATCCCAATACGTGGAATGCCATAAACCTAAGAAAGTACTATTCCTAGAAAAAGTGTAGAATGAACGAACGTCTAGATACACGCCAGGAATGTATGTATTAATAAACCATGGATAAATAAAGGAAGGATTTTATTACAGGAAATGAGTGTTATAGTAGTACCAAAAGTGGAAACCACGCCCATCAATATATATACTACTACACAACTCATGACCGCCACGATAGTAGCCCTCCTATTACCATGCCATATTTATAAAAAGACTTAAGAACACACGAAGACCCCAAACTATAAAAATTATTTACAAAAAGCTTTATAAATCGTTGAGTTTAATTGTCCTCGATGGGACGCTTGCCCTCCTTAATGATGCGACGGCACTGCTCCACAGTCAAATCAGCAGGATCCACGAGAGTCACAGTAGGAACAATAGTCCTACAAAGGGAGGAATCTTGAGAAGGTACCGTAGTAGGAGCTGAGACGGATGAATGAATATCCAACTCAGGAAGGGTCAAATCCGATGGAAATTCAGGAAGGTTTTTTACTGCCTCCTAACACAAGCAATACCCGATGAGAACCATTTCCCTCATATATTTGCGAAGGGTTTCTCGAATTTAGGTTAGGAAGAGCCATCGTAGTTTGAGCACGGGCCATAATCAGAGCCACTTCATTGGCCTTAGTCATCTCTTCGATTTTACAGCGAGCAACATCTCTGTCTTCCAAAAGTAAGAGAGAAAGCTCCTCGGAAACCTTAACTTGTGCTTTCAGATTCTCGATCCTCTCTTCTAAACCAACAACACGGGCCATTTCCAACACTAGAAGACGCTCTAAATTCCATGATTTGTCTCGAGAAGCTTTGAGCAGATCTTCTAAAGCCCCTTGATCGGCTTCTGCTGGAATCGCCACTTGGGAACTTTTCCTGCAAAAGGTTAGATAACTCTTTCTCTAAATCATCAAGGTGACGGAAGATAAAACCCGAGTTAGAAGAAGCATAATCCTTATGCGACTCCATAGCATCCACTAGCGTAAATATATGAAGAAAACCCGAAAATTCAGAGTTCTGGAATAAAGAAAGGAAAGGATATATACATAAAAAAAGAGGTTTACCTTGCAAAGGTCCCGGCAGAACCTGTCACGGAGAGTGGACAGGAAAAGAGACCCCAAGAATTCACAACCCGCCCGATTCAAAAAACCGCTAAGGAAATTATGGCAAAAGTCGGCATCAGGAGCTACCGAACCAGGAATATCAAAAGTTTCACGATTTTGGCTAGGTCCCTCACTAACCGGGGAGAAAACTAGCGGTGGAGAAGGAAGGGAAGTCTCGTCTACCACGTTTACCGATGCAAGAGTAGCAGAAGTAAAAACTGATAAGTTTAAGCCAAGAGAAGGGGTAAGTGCTGTGTCGTTACCCGCCATGGAGGTTGAAGGAACCAATTCGCCGAAGGATCCATCTATAGTGGACCGACTCCCGATACCATGGAAATATCATTTGGGCCTAGGCGAGCGGCCAGAACTTTGTAATCAAACTGCAAGGATTCAGAATCATCAGAACGAAGGAAGGGAAACAGGCATTGGTGCCATAAAGTTCGGAGCAAAGGGTTCTACAGCGTGAGAGTTCATTTTCGATCCTGAAATCGATTTCGCCAAATAAGGAAGAAAGGAAACGAAACAACAATCAGAAAAGGTTAAAAGATTGGCATGCTAGAAGGGAATTCTGAAATATCAAACTTATTATATAGGGAATTGATGTGTAGAATTTTCGAAGGAGATCTTACAACACCTCGACTTGACTGTAAACCCGCCATCTCCAATGCTTATGAATCCTCCAGCAACGCACAAACATTATAGCAGCCGGTATACAAATATGCGGTAGTCAGATACCCCATTTCACGAACAGGAATACTGGGGTTGGGAACTACAAATCCTAAGCCCCAATGGATGGGCAACCCCCAAGACTCGGCTGATGCGTCCCTAGGCTTCAGGTAGAAGAACCTTTTCTTCCAATCCACGGGGAAAGCAACACAATGGGAAATAGAGATAAAGCTACGACGATGATCTCGAAGCACCAAGCTAAAAAAAGAAAGTCTGCTGGGACAAGGACGCAAGATAAAAGCCGCCCGACGCGGTATGGGTCAGAGGAATATCCAATAAATTGCAGTATAAGATAAATCCGACCAGATGACGGAAGGATTTTGGTGTCAACTGGCTTAGGCAAATTTGCCAATACCTAAACAGGTATTGAACGAAAGCATGAAAAAAATAAACACAGGCCACAACGAATCTGGTCTGTGTATACAAGTCATATAACTCGCAGGAGGGTCAAAAGCCCGTTGATGGCGACGAGGGATCAAGATATCGTAACTCTCCGGATCTAAGTAGTATTCGGACAACAAACGAGAAACTTATTTTGGGGACTCAATACTTATGCAGGATCCAACCCTTCCACCCCCAATCATGGCACTTGCGTTCAGGGGAGAGATGTTGAGGATGGAAAAGTGATCGATGGGTATGTACGGCTCCCTACGAGGGAAAGTTAACTGCAAAAAGTCTATCAGGGAGATATCAGAGCTATTGGGAGAAGCATAAGCTACAGCAGTAGAATCCCTATAAATTCTCGATAAACCCCTGATACTTCATCGCATGCGAGCAGCAACGTAAGGGGCACTTATCGAACCATGTCTAACTCGATGGAGAGTGGGATTTTCTAGCGCAACAGCCTGCGAAGGAGAAGATGAGTGAGACGAGCGGGGAGACATTCTATAAAATCAGATGTGAATGAACAACAACAACTAGGATGTAAGTACTAAAAAGCAAGAGCTAATGCTGGAAAAGACATGGAAAGAAAAGACAAAGCCACACTTTTTGGTGAGCCTATTTATAGGACGAGAAGTAAGTCAGCCAGGGCCCGTATTGTCAGGTCATTAAGAAGGAGGGTGGCGACATTGACCAATCACATAGACATGCAGCCAATGGTGTGGACACGCAAGGGAAAATGTCACTGATAGTGGACGACATTCCCTAACATCAGGTATAATCGTTCACTTAATAGCAGCGCCCAAAGTATATCAGAAGTATATTATACCATTCAGGAAAAAAATGGCATACAACTATAAATGTTAAATGCTAATAAACAAAAAAGAGCATTCATCTTTTGAGCAACATTTACTAAGAACGTCCATTGGACACACCCGATGACTCAAAAGGCAGAACGATACAAAACGTGCATTAAGAAAAGTACAAAGAAAATCAGTACGGAGAAATAAAAGCTTAGACAGAAAAACTTACAAACTATTACTAAGACACGGAGCTATTAAGAAAAGAGGGGTCAGAAGCAGCCTTCTGAGTTTCTTCGATACCCATGGATCCCTCTGGAACTCCAGTAGTGGACAGAGGAGGATCCACCATCACTGTATTAAAGGAAGAATGAGGAACTGAGGGTCCCGGAACCTCCGAAGAAAGCGGGGGCAAGTGAGAAGGAGAAGGGGACATAGCTACCAACCGAGTAAACATTCCAAAAGCTTCCTCCATTATCGGAGGTTCAACCAGCAAATTGCAAGGGTTCAGATGCTTTCAGCTATCTTTCGTGGATAAACAGCTTGCCCTCTCTACACATGTTCACACAACAAAGAAACCCACAAAGAAGGTGATCCATCAAGTAGCCTTGATGACGGGTCTGGAGTTCTTCCCTGCAACGCTTAAAAGTGGCATCCTTAACTAGGTGGACAGTTTTATCCAATTTTTGCTGCAAGTCTTCAGGTGATATAAAACCCTTAAGAGCCGGGGGGCTTCTTCAACTCTGCTTTGTGCATATCCACGCGGGTGTACACCTCCGACAGCTCCTTCTTTAGTTTTTTTTTCTTATCGGCCTAGGTTGATCTCCCATCCTTCAGGGTGAAAACCTCGTCTTCCACTGAGGAGCAGAGAGACTGGCTCTAACTCACAGTTTCCTTCAGGACTGAGATTTCATCGGCCTCTGGTTCATTTGACCAAAGAAAAGACTGGCATTTAGAAGCTTTCTCCCTAGTCAAACTCTGTGCGAAGCTTTTCACTTTCTTTCTTTGCCGCAACCAAATAAGTATTTTTCTCCTCCATCTTCTCCATCGATAGCACCGTGATAGCATGGGCAGCATCCAACTCGTGCCAAATAGAGGGCATAATCTTCAGAACCTAAATGATGGAAAGAAAAGGAAAAGCTAAGGACTGCAACGATATCTTCGATGAATAAAACACCAATGAATAAAACTAACCATTTGAGCCAACCGTTCGGAACAAAAATGAGCCACCCCTTCACTAAGGCAGGTCAAAACAATAGTAGAGTTTAAATAGCAATTTATAACGTCCATCACCTCACCCATCTCCATCAATTTGGGCAAAGGACCCGCGCTAGCTCTTTCGCCAGTAGTATGGATAAAAAAAGGGAGAACCCGCCACATTAAACCGTCTAAAGAAGGACATACGTTCCCGATGCAGGAGGGGAGTTGGAGCAACTCGCTGGGAATTGGTAAAGACAGTAGGAGGAGGAACTAACGAAGAAACCCAAGCACTTGAAGCCACTAGGGAGGGTAACATCATGTCCAGAAGGGCAAGATCATCGCGAAACAAAGGCAGATTCGATGAAGGCTCAGGCGCCCTAGTGGCAGGAAACAACGGAGAAGCATCCTCACCCCCAATAAACAAGTCGTCTATCGAAAGATGCTTCACTGTGGGGGGAAGACTAGCGAAAAATGACATACCCTCTTCTATAACACAACAAAATATATGGGGATCGGGTGGTTAAATAACTAAGTAGAATAAAAAGACTAACGATACTTACCAGCAGAGGGAAGTAATCATCGTAAGTCACATCGACTTTACCCTTATCTGTAGAAAGGAAATGGTGATATTGATTAAAAATATCACAAAGTATCCTTAGGAATAAAGCAAAATAAAGTATACGTTATGATACCTAGCGTTGGAGGGGTAAAACTCAGGCTCCGAGGTGGAAAGGGAGTTAATATCTGAAGAGTAGAGATGGGAGAGGTCAAATCTCCGATGGTCAATCCAGGAGAAACCTCATTAGCCGGCCAAGTTGGGGACAATGGTGTAGAAGTTGGTGTCAGGAGTGCAGATTCGCCGACAACAATCTTCTCCACTTCAGGGATCGTAGCAGCTGCCAACTCTGGTCAAAGACAAGGGGAATGGTGCCCGTTGTCAAAGTAGTATCGAGAGACACCAAAGCCTTAAGATCTGGGCCATCAGAGCCATCACTCAAAGCAAAGGTAGCGCAGTGCCCCACGGTTAAGGCTACGCCGCCTCCATCAGAGGGAGCAACAACCTCAGAATCCTCACCTTCTGAAGCCTGCGACATATCCCCAAAAGATGAGCAGCTCACTCTGGCGATATATCTCGTCTTTATACTAGCGGGGGGGTGGTTAGTAGGAGCACTCTTAGACGAAGAAGAAGAGGGGTTCACCACCAGCTTCGATAATAACAAAACTTTGAGGGCAAAAATAAAAAAACGCCAAGCGATAAGCAAAGTCCCAAAAAGTAGTACTTAAGGAAAAATGAGAAAGTCAAATAGAAACAGAGGAGAAAAAGGAACTTTACCGAATAAAGCTTTGTCTTCTTTCGATAGTGAAAGAAGTGATTCCACTTCTTTCTCCACATCTATCGGAGCAACTTGAAACAGACCCGCAACTTTGCACAAACACGATAATGGTCGAACGAAGAAAGGCGTATTGTGTCAAGCACCGGGTCAAAAGTAAGTGAGGGATCCAGTCGGTACGAAGGAGCTTCAGGAACACTTCAAGAATGAGGGAAATCCCATTTGCCTCCAACAATAAGTCTGACAAAGAAATATTTATCTTTTTAGCTGCTATACGAAATGTTGGTGCCAAGCAACATCTTCTTGGACCAGTCCCTGTGGCAGAAGAAGTGAAAGGGAGCACCAGCAGCAGACACGCTCAGCTTAAAGATAGAGAAAAACCTCTTGACCGTGCACTCCAGCCCTCAGACCACACACCAGAAGACGAAGCCCGATAAAATAATGAAACTGGTAGGCGTGAGCTGGCTAGGGCAAGTATCGCAAGCTTTAAAGATTTTGCAATAAAACGGAGGAAAAAGAGATCGAAGCCCTGCCCGGATGTGAACATAGTAAATGGTAACACAACCATCAAGAGGAATATCACCCCATTCTTCTGAAGTAGGGATCTAGAGTTCCAAATTCCTCGAGGAAGCCTTATAATCCTTAAATACGGCTTGCCCTTCCTCCTCAGTGGCAGCGCTAGCAACGACGCTCACCTTTTGGAAATTTTGAGATTCCTCCTCCAGAATAGATTTGCCGGACTTCTTTCCCCTCATTCGAGTTATAAGGGCGCCACCACCATCTCCGCCCGCCTTTGTCGTACCTTTTCTTTTGCGGGAGGGAGCCACGACGCTGGTCGCGATAGGTGTGTCGGTGACAGGGACGAAAGATATCGCCTCCGTCGCGGAAGCTGCCGAAAATAATTCCGTTGAAACTTCGATTGTCGCTATTAGACCAAAAATGCAAATAAAGAACAGAGGAATAAAGTGGAAGAAAGGGAGATTAGCGAATTTCTTTCAGAAAGGAAAAAGGAATCTTAGTGAAAAATGAAGAAAGTAAAGTGTAGGTTTTATAACCCTAGCGCAGTGGTGAGTAGTGGGAAGTTAGGAATTACTTACCCCCTCAAATCTAATGCGCACGACACCCGAGAAACAAGGAGTCGTTACTCGCAGATAAATATCCCACTAAAGGAGCAGTTATTAATCTGCGAGATGATTCCGATGAACAAGACTCAAAGATCTCACGAAGGTACATGACTTAGACCTAGAAGCAATACCATAAGTTCCTCTACATTCACACGAATTTAAGAGGAACTGGGGGGGGGGGGGGGAGGGGGGGACTGGTGTTATCCCCTCGGAAACTAGTACCCTAAATAAAGGCTACTTGTGGTAACAAATCTTTCTAAGGCTAACCAAGCAACGTTGCCATCGGAGGTAAGCATCATCGGGCTTAGATGATTCGATGAATTTACACCCAAACCATGAAGTCAGGGAAAAGCGAACAGAAGTACAAGATCCACGTGGCACTACGAGTCTTGGATGACTCCATGATGTCCCACATAATCGACATTACTCTCAATCAAACCCCGATACTTTACATTACTAGAGCAACGGGTTCACGACGAAGTGGCTCATTGAGAATAATCATGGGAAAATAAAACCTCAATGACACGTGCATCAGTAAACGAACCAAATGTCTAAACAAGGCAACGCTAGTCAGCATCATAAGACCATATGTCACAAACAACACATGCAAAAAGGCTCGTCAGCATCCAGAGAACCATCTATCAAAGTGAAAGCATGCATGGTGACAGTTGCATTCTAAGAAAATCTTATAAATAGGGAGACTCACTGTCATTAAGAGATAACGAAAAATAGGGAGAAAAAGAACAAGGGAACCACAAGGATCATCGTAAGCCCCACCCGATAGTATTATCATAGTGATATTTTTGAGAATCAGGCCAGACGTTCTGATACTTCAGTATACTGTTGATTATTCGTATATCAAAAATAATCGAGTGTTAACATATATGAAATCAAATGAATATTGATATTGAACTTGCATGATGTAATATGTTACATCCTTGTTTTTTACTTCAAGAGTCTACTGGGGGGAATAGCACCTTTAAAACGTATTTTTTTTTCAAAAAAAAAAAAGAAGAAGAAATTGTGAGATTTAAAGTACAATAATTTGCACATGGCAAATAACTTAAAATGTGCAAAGGAGATTGAGTTGGTATTAAGAACATGTGATATCAACTATTTTTCTATTCACTTGTGTATGAGTGAGTACCTTATCGTATAGTTTACACACCATTATTTCAACTGCTATATTTCTTCTTTATTTATTATATAAATAGTGAATATTATTTTTTCCCCGTTGCCAATTCTTTTTCCTGCCCTAAATTTGTGCAATGATTCGATATTCAACTGTAAGAAACTAACAAATAAAGCACAAGTACTCCAACTGTTTTTTGTTTATTAAAATACTACTTCTCTTCTCTCTTTTTTTTTATTGATATATAGAACTACTTCGCTTATCTTAATCTTAAACATATAAATGCATAAACCATCAGCAATTTTCGTCGCCTGTATTAGTCATCGGAAATTAATAAATTACGATGAGGGATATTGTACGTTTAGTTGAAGTACATACAGGCAATCTTTGGCTGTCCTTAAATTCTTTTTACGATTGGAGCACATGCGTCACCAACCATTACCTAAACAACTATTTTCTTTTTCTTCTCAGCTTCTTTTTCTTAACCTCAATCTTACTGTTTTCATACTAAATCAAGGGTCATTAAAAGATTCGGTTACCTACCATCCAAACATGTCACATGTGCTCTTATCCTATTTCCAAATTTACTTCCCTTCTTAATTTGTCATGACAAGCAGCATAAGCTAACTAATTAATTATTAATCGTCGATAAATTAATGATTCATTTAGTTTGCATAAATATACCTAATGGTTAGACTTTACAGTTTACACAGAATATACACACACATATAACTATGTATTTTCATGATAAAAAACTTAAGCGGGTTTTTGAAAAAATAATCCAAGTAACATATTTGTTAACTTTGTGAGTTTGGTGGAGTGTTTTAGGTGGCCCAGAAAAGAACTGACAACTGGGCTAGCTAGTCCCATTAATAGCTCAAACGGAAATAGTCGAATCGAGGTTGTTCGACTGTCTTTGAACGATCGAACGGAGATGTTCGATTGTTATTGACCTTTCACGGGGCGAGTCTTGCATCCCGAGATCTATAAATACTCCGCTTCTCGAGATTCACGGCACGCATTCATTACTGTTCACCAACCCTAATCGAATGTTTGATTGTTCGATTGTTCTTTCGTTCAATCGATCTGCGCTTCAGTTCGATCGATATCAACCATTCCATAATGTTAGAGAGTTATCAAGGTCGAACCACAACCATTCAGGAGTTCGACTGTTATTGCCGCATCGAATCGCCCTCCGATCGATCGTTCCCAGTTCGATTGTTCATGGTTACTTAAGTTATTTTAGGCTTTATACCGCGTATTAGGTGTTCCGAACAAAGCTAATTTATTTTCTTATAATTGACTATCATAGTTTGATTTATTTCAGGTCCGATTGTATTGTAATCTCATTGTATTGTGTGACCTAGACGAAATAAGACCAAATTAGAGTTTTTTTTTTGTTTTTTGCTTTTTTTTGAAAAATATATTTATCAATTGCTTTCATATCGTTGAGGAGACATGAACTCTGAAAATTATACACCAAGTTTCTAATAATGTAATAAAGTTGTTTTTTGGGGGCACTGGAATATATATATATATATATATATATATATATATATATATATATATATATGGTGCTGGTGAGGGAGCGCGGGAAACAATATTTGTTCGAAAATACTCATATATATATATATATATATAGACAAAAGAAAATTAATCAGTATGAAACTTACATAAATACACTTAAAATTGCATACGGGCCACCAATAATCAAATATATATATATATATATATATATATATATATATATATATATATTGCTTCATATATACTTTTTGTTACCAGGCCAATTGAAATACTCGACACACTGATGCATTGAATAACACTACACAATTGAAACTCAATTGTTGAACTTTTGATGCCAACACATGGCACACGCACACATGTATTAGAGTAATTAACTCTGGGTCAAACTGTCACTGTTAAAAAAGATAATGCGAGCATATGTAGATTTGATACCGAGTCCATAAATTCCAAATCCTTCTATTAGAACTTAGAATAATATGTAATAGTATATGATGATAAGGTCAAAATTGTTCGGATTTTAGTTACGTATATTATCGCCAATGTTTTGCGAATATTAACCATCCCAACATTGCACAGATCGAACGTGTTAATAATTATTTATTTTTAATTATCACATTGGATAACTGCAAAAAAAAACTATATTTTTATATATAAAAATATCATTTTAAAGCTTTTGCTTGATTATTCACATTATAAGTCAATTTGTGATAATCGACTTATGTGAATCGAGTTTCTATTTACTTTGACCTATCAGATTAGATTGAAAACAGCTCTTTCGCTGCAATTTCTATGAATTTTAATCTCATAATTCTCAACTGTCACAAATTAATTGTTGGCCAAAATTTCAAAATATGATAATTATTTTATAGTATTTCCCATGTGATTAATGAGTCAGAAAAAAGAGCATGCGTGACAATTAGTCTCACGGAATTTATCTGAAAACAGCTTCTTACCTACACCTAACTAATTAGAGAACGGCCAATCACTTAAAAGCGATATGATAATAATTGTTAACAGAAACAGCATTTCAATTAATGACCTGTAGCTGTTTTTTTCTTCACGCAACTCCAAAGTCCAAAAAGAATTATGTACTACAAAACTTTATTATTTTTAACTCTTTAAGCTAAGTTCTAGTATATATATATATATATATATATTTATCTTAAATGATTTTGGTAGCTTATACCATTTCATACTTCCATTGACTTGTATTATTCGTCAGTATTAGTTTAAACTTTAAAGACTACATTTTTGCCGTTGAACCAAAACTAGCGCCGGCAATAATTACCGGCTTTCTTAATTTGTATTAGATCCGTGCAAACAATAATTTGAACCGTAAGCCATGTGATTGGCCAAATTAAATTATATGCTCATCGAAACTTTTTCCATCAGTACAGGATACCGAGATGATAGATCAAACGTCAATTTATATCTTAGTATAGAAAATGTTTTGCTATAATTCGAAATTCTTTTTACATGTTTCGGAAAAACCACAAAAGCAGGATTTGTCCTGATCTTAAAAATATTTTGGTGACTGTCTCTAACGGACACATGATGAGACAAAAATTTGTGCTTCCGAAGAAAACGTTTATAATTTAATTCATATGTTATTGATCAATAAAATTATAGATTTCTATAATTTATTTAATCATGGAGCTTCTAAAAGTTTTTGTGCATTTTTAATCGAACAACAACCATGGGTAGTGATTAGGTGGAAATTACTTTCCGGATAGGACACGGACTAGGTTGTTAAATAAGCATATATATAGAAACATCGAAATTTCTTTTGTTTGTCATAGAGAGTAGTTTTTTTGTAAATCTGAATCAACTGAATGACAACGGTTTTGAATATTCTAGACTGTTGGAACGAGGACGAACGAATTACATTCGGGCACAATACGAGAGGCGACAAAGATTAAATTAAAGTGATGGACAACATACCACAAGTCCACAACTACTTCTTCTAAAGTTTAATAGCTTTTCATTATTCGCATTTGAAAAACTGCACAAACACTCGTTACTGTTAAGTTCTAATTTCTTTTGTTTAAAAATTAAGAAAAGCAATATTATTCGCGACATCAGTTGCATATTTAGATACACTATAATAAGTTGTCATGCGAAATTCTTCAAGCATGAATTACTTATACCACATGAGGCATATGTGTATTCTCTCTTTAGAATATAAGATATGAAAATTGTTATTGAAACCAACAAAAACACTACTAGACAACAAAATTAATTAAATAAACACAAATTGATTTACAATAAAAAGAGCATCGATTAATATCTAAAACCTAAAGCTCTACTACAAATCCCATACAACATGCAACCAACTAATTAATCATCAGTATCTATAATTAAACCCATTAAAAGGTTTACAATTACTACAAAACTGCCTCTTATTACTCTCCCATTTACACAAGCACATAGCTTGCGTCACCATAACCGCCTCCTTTGATGACTTAAACGTGACACTTCTGTTACTACGATTATAATTAGGTAGTCCTAAAGAGAGCTCTAAGTCAATTGATGGGACAATTTTGTCCTCCTCCTCTTTTGGACATGGTTGTGCAATAAAAGATTCTTCTGTTGTGCTGCTGTTGCATTTGTTGTCTTCATCTGTTGACATTGAGTTTCTGAAGTCTAAGCAAGTGTCGGAGGCAGAGGCGGTGAACATGACGGTGGGGTTGGCGACGATTGCAATACCGGTAGAGCTGACTGAGTGGTGGGTTTGTGGGTCGACGCCACGGCTAACGAGTTTACGTTTGATATGCGTGTTCCAGTAATTTTTGATCTCGTTGTCAGTTCTACCTGGTAATCGTCCAGCTATTAATGACCATCTACAACAATAAAATCAAATTTTGGATGAGTTAAGGAGAATTTCTTGATAAAACATAAAAATAAATAAAAAATTTATTGAAATAGAAAGCTTAGAAGAAAGGGCAATTATATATTATATCAAAATAGGAGCAAATGTTTAAATCTAGAATCATACATTCCTCAAAACATATCATGGCAAACGTCACTAATTAACAAAAAAAAAAAACAAGTGGCATATATACGAATTCAATCAAAGGTTACATATAACGGCATAGCAAGGCCGCAAGGTGTAATAAATAAAAAGACTACCAACATGTGACTTATTTAAATTAAAAATCACCGTCCTCGTAAACAAATCATATGAGAGTTTATCAAAAAGTATTTAAAGGTTATAAATGTCAAGCACTACGTACATGCTAAAGTTAGCAACAATTTGTAGATGAACAAGATTCAATACTTTATTTGACTATAGCGATCACTTGTTAGAGATTATATCTAAATGAATAAATATCTATATTTTCAAAACCTAAAACAGCAATTTTTTTAAAGTGATTTAAAGAATGGAAGTAAACTAAAAAATAGTCGGCATACTTATTTCCAAGTAGGCTATGGAGTTTGATAATGACTTCATCTTCTTCTTCAGTAAAGTTGCCTCTTTTAAGATCAGGCCTCAAATAATTTATCCACCTCAATCTGCAACTTTTGCCACACCGAAGCAATCCTGTAACGTATTTAAAAAAGAACATTTTTTCTTTTAATTCAAAAAATTCACTTTTCTATAAGAAATTTTTTTTTGTTATATTTGAATAATTATATAGTTGTACCTGCAGCTTTGGGGAGTGAACGCCAGCATCCTTCACCGTGAGCCCCGATGTAGTTGATTAAACGCTGGTCTTCTTCTTTGGTCCATGCACCTTTGTTTGTATGAGCTTTTTCACAACAAGGAGAGCGCCCCATGATTGATTAAGATTTTAGTTCTTGTGATTAGGAACTAAAAAAGGGAAAAAAGAATTAAGAAACTTTTTCTTTCGGTTTTATTGCTTTTGGTGTGTAACGAATGTAATGAAAGAGATGAGATGAAACTGTGGAAATTGGAGAGATGATTGTCATATATATGGATTTATAGTGTGGGTAGGGGGTGGGGGTGGGAGTGGGGTAGGGCGAGAGTGGATGATGAGACTTGAAAAAGAAGAGAAGAGAAATTAAAGAAGGGAATAGCCAGTAACTTGGAAGCTTTGTAGAGTTAATTGTAATATCTACCCCTATATTATTTTTTATTTGCTAACCAATCTCTGTGTTATTAATTCTTGTATTGCAACTGCCCTCATTTGTTTTTTTTTTAACTAAATATTATGATATATTTCTAGAATTTTTGAATTGGAATATTTGAAAAATAAAATTAAAACATAATCAGTACCGTATTTTGTTTTTACAAACCCAAAAGGTAATGTTTTTCTTTTTCAAAATACACAACAGTATACATTAGTATCTCTATTAACAAACTAAATGATTGAATTCTTTTATAGGAGTAAATTAAGCTGTCTTTCTTCTTCATGAGTGTCTACCGATCAGGAAAATTTTCGCCCAATAGCAAATCGGAGTTTCAATACGAGGAGGACAAAAATAAGTTTAAGGGAAGGAGCAAAATTCAGTTGCTTGTCACTCAGTATAAAAAGTTTCTACTAATGTCACTCCACTCGACCGAGAAGGAGAGGTATGAATCTACTGCCTTAATCCACTCGACTACACCCTCTTTACCTCGTATAAGTCTAAGTCTGGAATCGTTATTTATAAATGTGTATGTGAAGAATCCGATTTAAAGTTATTAAGCCTTAGTTTATGATTTAAATAATGGAATTGTAGTAAGTCCATATCAATTAAATTAAATATATTAGAGAGTTCTTGCTAAATCCAAAGTTTATTTGCGATCATTTGCTAATAAAATGACACAAGGGGTTACATCTCAATTAGCAAACTATATAGGTATGATCTTTGCAATTTACTCAAGTTTTGTATGCAAAGGGGAGGTGGGGGTGTTATTATTTGACCAAGTTGATGAGAAAGACAAGTAGTTAATGGAAGGGGTTGGATTTGGTAGGTAGGTACAGTTAAACAGATGAGTTGGCCTTGTGCTTGTGGGCCCTTCGATTCTCTTACTTTTAAAATTTAACCTTACATACTGTCACAAATAAATATATACAGATATATAATAAGTACACATATACTGTGTGTGTGCGTGTGTTTTTGCATCATCATAAAAGTGATAATGAAGTTAATTACCCTTTAAGATTCATGTTGTTGCCACATGGGGTTAGTGCATTCTCTCGCCTAAATAGGTGGGAACCGTCAATGGTGCACCATACTTAATAAATTAGAATTTTGAATAATAACAGTAGGAGCTGGATTTTTTTTTTTAAAGAGTTAGTTTAATTTTGTTTTTGCAATTCATATGTATTTATGAGTGAGATAAAAGAAATAGTAGGAACTATACATAGTATTGATTATTCTTACATGGAGCGACTTGGTCGAGCGTCGCAGTGGGCGGTCTCCGGTTAATTTTGAGGCAATACCTCCAAGACAAAATATGTGTTAAAGTTGTTCACGTAAGTTATACTTAGGGTCGCATTAATTAAATAAATAGTAATCATATGTGTAATTGTAGTGATTCATCAAAGCGCGAAACTTGAAACCGACCTCCTAAATAGTTTATTTAGTATATGGTGACGAAAATAATGTTTTATACGTTTTTTGAAACATGGTAGTTTTGTGTAATTAGCAGTTACTATTTGGGTGAGGGAAAGAACAAAGTTTCTAGACTAGTATTCTTATTATGGTTGAATAAATATTGAGCTAATTGAAGTTGAACTTTTCGTTGAGTTCATTGATGTCGGTCATTACTCATAATGAATTTAAGTTGGTAAAACAAATTGTCTCGAGAATAAGTCAAAATATAGAGAGGACTTATTTTTCCAAGGCTAAGACTCTGACCATCTGAATTTGCTACTATTTTCAGTCAAGGGTTCTTACATTTTTTGATTTTATACAAATCATTATTCATATCATAAGAGTCTTTGCTGTCACATGCTACATTTATTAAATAATCTTTTTAAAATAGGGTTGGTGCATGTTAGTTAAATGATTGAGCAATAGATCTAATTCTAACATGGGCAAACACACTTCGCATAACTGTTTGTGCCATATAATCCATTCTAATTTGTTGCACATTGATTTCCTTACATTATTGTAAATTATTAATCTTTAAAATACAACCTCACCAAGAAAATTTGCAGAATGGATCTTGATATAGGATATTGAATGTGAATACAACACAATACGAGTGTGAGTTTTCAATAATAATAATAATAATAAAACGAGTACCTATTCAACATGAGAGTGAATTTTGAAATTTGAACTATCAGAGTATCGAAGTATAACACTACACAAAGCAAATTTTTGAAGTATTCGTGCAACATAACAAATGAATGGTAATGGTAATTCACACAACATGAATGAGCGAGAAAGAAAATTCATGTATTCAACTCATGGTTAATGGTTTGGTATAAAATTTACATCTCTAAAGCTTTCAATGCAAATTCTTAAAATTCATAATCAAAGAATTGATTTGATAACAAATGAGCTATATCTATTACAAAGCCACTAGCTGATAAAATACATCAAATATCAGGGAATACGGCACAGATTCTGCGGACGACCAACAACCCTAACGCAAAAAAGAATTGATGACTAATCCTAGTTAACTGTGTGTTACTACATAAGTTGCTATAACTATACAATATAATTTGAATATATAAAATGTTACAACTATAAAGAACCTCTGCAGTCGTATATAAGGTTTATTTTCACGCAAGTGATTTAGTCGTGTTAGTGTATTCAGACTTTTTACACATGCAATCGGGCATGGGGTACATGTAGAGGGAATTACTGGGCTTTCTCAATTCGATCCCCTTCACATCACTATGACGAAGCATCTCGTGTAACTGTCGTTTAAAGTCGTGCCATCTATGTAAAAAACATGTGAATATAATAAGTAGTTGACATCAGGGAAATTCTACACATATTTCAACTGTTATGAGGCTGCAACCGTAGATTAAAAGAGCTGTACTTTCAAAAGGTAAACGAAGTGGAGAGTTGCAGATTACCTGATAGTCGGGCTGTCAAATAATTGAGCTAGCTTTCTCTTATCGGGTTTTATTGTTTTGGCGTGTCCTTCGTAGACGTACCGTCTGTGCCCAACCAAGAAATGAGGGAAATTACCGCCTTGAGTAGTGACAAAAGCTTCACTGTGGAGGCAAACCGTGTAATCAAGGGCGGCCAACCTCGACGAATGGCCCTGCATAATAAGATTTCTATGTCAATCTTAACTGTCAAAAGGTAAAAAGAATTCAACTATGTCTAAAGAGATTTACCATGAATGGATTAAGCTCTTCGGGGGATGCCAAAGTTTCTTTCGTTTGTAAACACGGAAACATTTGCTTAAGAGGAGCCATGTATTTTTCCACTTTGTAGATTTTTCCAGCCGCTACGTACAGAGCTGTGTTGTTATCAAATCCCATACCACGAAGCATCATACCGACCTGTAGACGACAAGTAATAGCAACTATCAGAATCAATAATCACTTTTAGTGTCTAATACACTTGGCCATATTATATTGAGACGTTCATTCTTTTACAAATGTCGTTAAAAATGTAAAATGAAGCAAAAAGATAATTTTTAGGGTAAGAAGCATTAACTCTCCCACCCTCACATATAATCCCTCATACAAACTGCCACCAAACATATATAAAGTTGAATTAAACACCCGAGCCTATTAATTTTGGAGGATTGTCTTGTGAGGCCAAATCCAACGGACAGGATTGCAGACACGTCCCAATTGAACGGTTGAATAACGGCCAGTGGGCAATAATCTCCAAAATCAATTAGTATGGGAGAATTAATGCAAAATTTTGAACATACGGGGTAATAGGTGAAAGGGGGAATAGTTTGAGAGGTTTACACTACTTTACTGTTTTACAAATTAGGCATTTTCATTATACCTCAAGTGGAGTTAAGGGGCACTTTCCGTCCACTCGATTGGCTCCAGGTCTAATTAATCTGCCTCTTCTCCGAAATTTTCCTCTCCAACTTCTTTCTCGAACAATATCCATCTCATGCTTTTCTTCTTCACCACCATCATATATGCAACATGAGAACGCAACCATATCCTACATCAGGAGTTGAAAAGCATAGTTACACAAAAGAACACTAACAACAACAAAACCAAAAGAAAAAAACTGAAATAAATAAAGGATAAAAGGTAGGACCTCTTCAAACCGGAGATGTACGGAAACGTATCTTCCCCCACTTTTCGGACTTCTTTTAACCATCCGATCAACCATCTTAGCAGCAAGCATACGTATGGGTTCTGAAAACCTGAGCGCTTCAAAATTGCACAGGCATCTAAGCCCTTGGATGTATGGAGGAACTGCATGAGCCAATCTGTTAGAGAAAGGCGCAATGCGGACAGCCCTGTCCCCACAAATCATCAAAGAAGCAGCTTGTCATTTTATCTAGAAGAGATATTTTCGTACTCAGAAATTTCTTGACAACAAAATACAATAATTCTAATACAAAAAGAAAAAAGTGAGGTGTCATACTTCAATTCGACGAGCTTTGGCAGAACCTTTTCGAGATAGTGAGTTGCGCTCGACCATCCTTTTACTCTCAAATTTACTATGGTGCTTATATTGTGATCATATAGCTGAAGTATTTCTTCCGGAAGCTCTCTAACAACGTTAACATGATTTCTCAGCGCATATATGAAGAATTCCTCATCAAATATATCCCCAAAATTGCTGCAGGGAAAAAAAAAGATAATAAATTTGTTGAGTATAAACACATGATAACAGAATGAAATAAAATTTAGTTCCTTCCAAAATGTCGTTTGTGCTAACAAAGCTCAATCAATTAGAGAAGCTCCTTTTTTTACAATCTTAGCTATTGACCATATTACGGAATAACACTAGCAGTGTTTCAACGGTGAAATTTCTCTTTAGTTGCACTCACCTGGAGTCCTGCCAAACACTATTTAAGTGAAATATGGGAATAACAAGTGTGGCATTCAGCAAACCAGCCACAGCAACTGCATCACATATCTGTAAAAGAATATTGAAAGGGTATCGATTTCTGTTTCTTAAGTTAATGCAGAAAGAAATAAATATCGCAGAAAACTTACAGACAACCGTTGTTGGTTAAGACCACCATTTGCTTCTATTATCAGAAAACCATTAGACTTTGGCAACTCGGAGAAACCTTCATATATAGTAATAAACATGGCGTGAGCAAAATCAAAGTTAGAACGAAAAAACTGGTACCGTGTAACTTGCCGACATGAAGCCTGTTTATTTAAAGGACTAGAATGATGCGTAATTTCGACGCAAACCTGATCCAGAAACGGTCTGTTTTATACAAGGCTTCCACCCTTGACGCACTTTTGGATTCCATACATTCATTAACTGCAAAGAACTTCTAGACAATCAATTATAAGGGACAAAATTCACCTACATAATTAAAATGTAAAGTATAGTTTGTGCTGCTAATCAAAATAACCTCCACAATCATTCAGTTGTATGAATCAATCAATCAAATTCGGCTATTTGCATCAGTCAAGAGAAGAAATTCAGCTACACAATTGCATACCAAAAATAGCCTCCACAAATATTCAATCATATAAGCAAATAACAGGATTCATCCATTTTTTATGTCCGGTAAGTAATGTACAACAATGCAATCGTGGACTTTGCTACAAGAACCCAATGCTTCTCAAAATCCAAAGAGATGCTAATTTGAGTACCTATAAACATTGAACTTATCATTTCTCCCCGAAAAGGTCTTATGACAGTGAGGTACAATTCTATTTCTTCCAAATGATCTCATCAAAGTCGATTTTTGTCCATCAGAAGGCTCTTATTGATTATACTAAAAAACGCATTCAATGAACTAACCGGGCAACGGGACACGATTCTGTGCCACTGGACAAAATCTAAAACGATAGCATAATCTTTCCTAGAAGTGAATAATATCTATATACAAGCTTCAAAACATCGACTGATCATAGTATTACCTAACTGATTTCTGAATGCCATACAAGACATCCATAATCAAAAATCAAATATCGTTTTGACCAATTTCAGAGCTCCTACATGTTGACAGTATACAGACGACAGGATGACACCAAGATGCTGAAAATTACAATCAAACGCCTAAACTTGAATGCTAAAGTTAGTTATACAAAACCATCAATCCACTCTATGAAGTTTCAATGTTAAATCCAACTTCCCAAAAATTTGTAAATTTCGAATCTTTATAGCCTTAATATCCTGCAATCTTCAAAATGCCGACTAACTCTAAGTTATCATGATATTACCTAATTGATATCTAAATGGCATACTACATACTCGTATCAAAAACTGATTATCGTTGTGACCAAACGCAGTGTTCCTAATTGTTGGCAGTATTCAGACGACATGATGACAACTAGAGGCTGAAGATTCTAATCAAACTCCTATATCTGAATGCTAAAGTTAGTTATAAAAAAACCATCCAAGCCACTCTAAGAAGTTTCAATGCTAAATCTAACTTCCGAAAAAATTATAAAATGCACATCTTTATAGCCTTACTCAAATCAAATGTACTCCAAACTACCATCCAAACAACGTAATCAAAATGGCTGTAATGCAACAATCAATTGAGAAATAAAAACACTAGCAAACTTAATATCAAAATCACCATATTCGAGCTCCGATTGCCATCAGCTTCCATAAAAGGCCAGAGCTTCTCAAACACCTCAGGACTCCGGTACACCGACCCCGGCCCCACGTAATCCCCAACCCCTCCACTCCTTCCCCGACCACCTATACCATCAAACCCCATAGTTCCCATATACATCAACATCCCCGAAATGTACAACAACGGAGCAAACAAAAGCATCCCTCTCCTCCTATAAATCGCCGAAATCAAGAAATACACCAACCTCTCCACCACATTCTTGAACTCCACAGTACCCTCACCACCGACACCGTGGGAGCTCCACCGGCCACTGGGAGAAGCGGTTGCGCCACTCTTCCTCCGCCGCGGCGACGACGGCGGAGATACAGAACTCGCCGCCCCGTTGCTCAGGCGGCTCAATCCATGCATATTTTTCGAAAAAAGATTAATGGGTTTTTCTCTAATTAGCTCGAATCGAAAAGGGTATTGCTTATTTTGTGGAATCAATGGTGAAAGTTCAGATCTTTGGCGTCATTTTGAACTGGGTAATGTGTATTTTGCTACTTAGTGTTGTGTTGAAGCGTGTGAGTGGCGAGAAACACGGGTAAATTGGGAGAGCATTAGTGAAGGTGGGGATAGTGGTCAGTTGTGGTAGCTCGGATTTTTGCCTTTTGTTACATCAATCAGTGAAAATTGTGGTAAGAGGAGAATGAAGATCCTTTTGGGTAAAAAAAAAAGTAAAAGGTGTTTCCTTTTGGACAGTGGAACTCAATTGGTAAGAGAGCTAATTGAGAATCTTACAGGATTTTGAGTTTCAGTATTAAAAGTAAGTTAGCGAGGCATGTTGGCATTTAATGATTTTATTGAGTATTATTATTATGAGGAAAGAAAAATATGTACTTTTAATTTAATATTTGAGTGTGGGTACAAACAAATCTGTAAAATTGTGTTTCTTTGATATTCTTTTGATTATAATAATAATGGGAGGAATCATTAGAATTGTTGTTTTCTTATTTGTGAAGAATGCAAAAATATAAAAGTTATAAAAATGAATATGTATATAATTGCCAAACAAGCCCCGTGTTATTTTAATTGGCCAAAACGAAAAGATAATATACTTAATTTATCCAAGCATACTGGAATTGATCACGTAACGTAATCTTTATTTGATACATAAAGAATTAGCATCGTTTAACGTTAGTCATCAGTATAATTTGCTAATAAAAATAATATAGCTGTATAATTTGCCAATTCAGTAGTGCTAGTTTTACAGACCGGCTGTAAGATTTGGAATTGCAGCCGGTCTTTAAATTAATTACTAGCTACGTAAATAACTAAATCGAGGCTCCACCGACACTAAACCCCTCGAGGAAAGAGAAAATATAGATTAATTTAATTCATTTATTTTGTTAGCAAATAACACTTGAAGTTTTTTTTGATCAAATATTTAACATAAGTTCAAGAATGCTTAAATAAGGTGTTGAGGCATAGCATATCATATAATGTATCTATTATTGTTGGTGTTTTTGTTGATATTTAGGATACGTTTCAAACTAAATATTTACGGTTTGATGGTTTGACACGCATGCTTTAGCATATAAAGTTGTACCTTATGTACTAATACGTAATCTAAATATATTGGTTATAAATATAATATTAGTGTACGTAATGTAATTAGGCAAAATGGATTGCCAAGCTTAAGTAACTGTATTTTCCAAATTAATATGGTAGTTCAAAAACTAAATCATTCTACGTGAAATGAGAAAATGGCCATTGGATTAATTATATTATATGCAATTTTCTAAAATAATATTATAGTAATTTAAATAAAAGTTATTCTCCATAAAATTAAGCAAGAATAGGGTAGTAGTGTACTAGTTTAGAATAAAATAATTCTATATAAAACAAGAATATTACCAAAACTAAAATATATAAAATTCACAAAATTAAATACCGCTAAAATATTATAATAAGTCACTAGGTTGCCGGCAGCTTTGTTTTGTTTAATGAAGGTTGGAACAGTCTGTACACTTACAGACCGTAAGGAAATCATCTTCCATAAAAAAAATTGAAAGGTTTTTGTAGATTACAAAAAGAACAGATGCCCTTTAGAGTGTTTAACAATGTAACAATATATGCCCTTTTGTTTTGATTATAATTTATAGAAAAGACAGGTTTACGTGGGTAAAAAAAAAAATATAGAACCGGTGCTTATAGTGTATGATAATGATATAACTATATTTTAATGTGTGTGTATCACATACCATAATTTCCTTCTTGGATTAATTTTTTTTTAACAAATAAATTTTATTTATTTAATATGGTCGATGCCAAAGAATACACCACAACGGGGTGTATAATATGTTTTAATAATAAAATATTGTTTTCTTAGTTCGGTTGCAACTTAATTTTGGACTCAACGGAAACAAAGCATATAAGTATATATTTTTAAACGCCCATATAGTAGCGATTTTCAAATATTGTTCATTGGGCCTCTTCAAATGTTTGTTTTTCCAATTTTTTGATTCAAAACCTTCCATCATGTTGTCTTTGTGATGTAGGTTCTCTTATAACGAGCTATATTGACTCATTTTGGTAGTAATATATTTTTATTTCCTTTCAAAAAAAAATATAGCAGCGGTTTTTCAAAAAAAAAAATCCCTAAAATTTTTAAGAAAGATCAAAGAAAATAGGGAGAACTACGCAAACTATCCCTCAATTATGGGTCAATTACACAAACTACCCCTCATGTTTGGAAAATTACACAAACTACCCCTATAGCCGATTTTTTGCATAATGGTTTTTACATTTTATTGAATGTAAATTCATGCTCTTCATTTATTTTACAAATGAAATAAAAATTAGATCAAAATTGCTGCATTAAACCCCATTTATCTCGTTTAAAAAGACAAAAAAATTTAAAAACAAATAATATCCTTAAAGAAAAATAAAATATCTGCGAATTTAGTCTTTGCTATGATTTGAATTTGAAAGATTGTCTTAATTATTTTAATTTTTTTGGCTATAAGGGTGATTTGTGTAATTTCCCAAACAGGAGGGGTAATTTGTGTAATTACCCCATAGTTAAGGGGTAATTTGCGTAATTCTCCCAAGAAAATATTTGGCTGATAAATAAAAACACAAAATCTTTGAAATTGAACGGACGGAAACATAAACCCACCCCCAACTTTAATTCCCTTAACGGGGATTAAATCATGGTCTTCAAGAGTTCGTATCATTGTCCTTTTACCAAGTACAGTGAAATGTGAAACACAGTTTTTTCACAACTTCACATGTCTTTTGACCATTAAATGTATCATAATGGGATTAAAGTGCATTTCTTAGATATTTTTGTACTTTGTGATCTACTCTTTAAAGGAATTCAAAAAAAAATTCAGCAGTTTTTTCTCAAACTCTTGTGACATGTCTGCCTACACAGGCTACAACGATCTCAAAGTTATGGAAGTTAAATTTGCTGTTGAGATGTTAACTCAAAATATGCAAAGACAAAGTTTATAAAATAAGATGTTTTTTTTAACACAAAAGTAAGATGTTTTTATTTTTCAACTAAGTAGAATAAAACACTTTTCACGTTCAATACAACAGTTTTCACGAAATTATGTTGAAATTTTATAACAATAAGAAAAAATCTAATGTACAACTAATAACAGAACCAAAACATTAATTCATATCCACTGTACCATTCATGTTATTCAGCTACCACTTGACAGAGAGAGATGGAAATAAATAATACTTTATTGCTTGCAATAATTATTGCGAAATAATTTTAAGTCCCAGAAACGGCGACATAATTGTTAACTAGATAGTAGGAAGATTAAATAAATTAATGTCTAACGGAACAACATTGATAAATGCTCCAAGATAATAGCCATAAGATATTTGTATATCCTTATGGTGCTTAATGAAGGATGAAATTCCAGTTGGGTTCTAACATAATTGTAAAATTTGCCATTTTCAATTAGACTTAATTATACCTTTATCAGTACAATCTCTAATTCAGATGTAATAACAACAATCACTTCTTGATTAATGAAGGATGAAATTCCAGTTGGGTTCTAACATAATTGTAAAATTTGCCATTTTCAATTAGACTTAATTATACCTTTATCAGTACAATCTCTAATTCAGATGTAATAACAACAATCACTTCTTGAACATTGGCTTTGTCTCTTTCAAAACTCTTTGCTACGCTAAATTTTTACTAAATACATTATTGAGTCACGGTCGGACGGTACGCAGTACAACCAATTCGATAATTGATCTAATGTCAATTAAAACGTGGTTTTGGAAACTTAATGCCTATAATACATGAAGCTTCTGCAATCTAAATTTTTAATCCTTGGTGGCATTGGCTAAAACTTCCCACGTACAACAATTGCATGAAATAATTTCTTTTGTTATCTGCTTGCACCGGCACCCTTGTTCTTTGTGTGAAAACCATTGACTTGATCGAGATCTCGACTGCTGTTCCGAAGATGTCTAGAATTCTGGTTGTGTGAGTGATGTGGTTGGTTGTGCAATTGAATTTTTTGTTGCTTCTGTACATGATTCACATTTTGCAACCTTGCAATTTCCCTTTCTAACATCTCTTTCTCCCCTTTATATATTTTAAGTAAAAAAAATACCAGTTTGTTAGAAAAACAGTAAGCCTCTAGCAAAGTATAGTATATACAGGCTTATTAACAAAGTTATGACAAAGAACTGATCTTTTAAGGAAATTTGATTCAAGACTAGGTAACATCAAACAATAGTATCCATTTTGACATAAGAAGAAATAATTATAGAATTTGGGATTGACATAGACATGATGTTTACATTGTTTGATAATTTGCTCTTGCGATATACTTTCTAGGCGTTGCCTAAGTGCTCGATTTTCCATCGTTAAGATTACATTCTGCTGTTCGAGGAATTCAAGCTCAGTCGAAGCCTCAGAACCTTCCGTCTGTCATACGAGACAGAGGAAAAGTGTTTAGCACCACAGAATCTGTAAATGACGCTTAATAAGATTTGAAGGAACTTTCACCTGTAGACATGATGTTTACATTGTTTGATAATTTGCTCTTGCGATATACTTTCTAGGCGTTGCCTAAGTGCTCGATTTTCCATCGTTAAGATTACATTCTGCTGTTCGAGGAATTCAAGCTCAGTCGAAGCCTCAGAACCTTCCGTCTGTCATACGAGACAGAGGAAAAGTGTTTAGCACCATAGAATCTGTAAATGACGCTTAATAAGATTTGAAGGAACTTTCACCTGTAGAATTTGGACAGTCTTTTCGAGATGAGCAATGTGTTGAAGCTTCCTCACTCGAGACCGGTGAGCATTGTGCCTAAAAATCAGATGTCAAGGTCTTATAACATGTTCATTGCAATTGAAATGTTCTAACTTTTGATAAGAAATCATGAGTTACTCTGTCGAAATGAAAGGAAAAAAAGAAACTCAAATGAGAAAAGATTGATGCAATAAGTCTTACTGTTTAGCACGTTTCGCTTCTGCCTTCGATGCAAACAACTTCCGTTGAGAACCGCTACCTCTAGGAACAGAGGCATCTGAGTTCTGTTGACTAGGTTCCTCTATGCTTTGCTCTAAAGAAAAATTAGATACCACTTCTCCTAGCCCCTGTAAAAATCAGCTTCCATCATGTTAGTATTCAATTGGTGTATTGTACAAATATCCAGAAACGAATAACAATAATAATTTAGTGAAATTTGTTTTTCAAGGGACCTTATTATTGTCATCATCCAATGAGTTTGTCTTGGTATCAATGGAAGTTCTATTTACATCTTTAAAATGTGGTATGTTTCCTAATCTCGTTGAGGTCTCGACATAGAAGATTTTGTGCTTATCAACTTCCTCTGTTATGGAGTATGTCTCGGTTGTTTCCCCTAAGTATGCAAGAGAATCACTTGCAGAGCGGTGATGACCTCTAGGGTGAATAATAGTTTCTGACTCATTAAGGAGATCGTCAAGCCAATATGGTTGCTAATCTATGAGAAAACTCTCGGATGAGCAACGCTGGTGGTTGCTTTGAGCTGATTCCGAACATTTTGAATTCCCTTCTAGTTCGACTAGTGAAGAACTGGAGTACGATGTAGAGGAAGCGAGGAAGGAGAATAGGGAAAGAGGGGCACGTTTGCCAGTGTATGAAAAGTTTTTGGAGTTTGCCAATCCATTAGAGCTTTCCATGACCTGAATAAGCCAGCATGTTGTTGCAGATTACATGAATCAGCGTTTTTCGAAAAGCGCCAAAATAATTATGTTTTGTAATTTAGTGAAAACAGAACATAAAAGTATCTTTAAAGTTTTTTTTAACTTCTTTTCTTTTTTTGATAGAAAGTTTAACTTCTATTTCGTAACATTACCAAAATGTGTAGAAAAAATCTTGAAATCAACTTCTAAAATTTAATAGACCGAAACATGCGCGCCAAACTGCGACTAAAGTTGGATCATGTAAACATGCAGATGCGTACGCACGCATGTAGAGCTAGCTATGACATACCAAAGGTAAAGCTGGCACTGAGGTCGCATCAAGGGGTGGAGGTGTGGCATGGACAACGGAGACTTCCCGCAGCCCAAAGAATTGACGATCAGATCGATAATCTTTGTAGCTTAAGTGGTGTATCTATAACTTCTATTCCTTCAACGAGGAAGGGAAAGAGAGAGAAAGTTAGGGGAGAAAAGAATATAAATAAAAAGTTGAGCGGATCTTACGAAAATAAAAGAAAAAATGTCCCTTCATTCTCATTTCAGATGCCAATAAAGTTCCGTTAAATGTCACCAACTTTGACTGCGAACAAAAGGTGCTCCAGTTTAGTAGGAAAGTGAATTTATAGAGTAACAAAAAAAAACATGAAATACGAACCTCAAATAAATTTTTCTTGGTCTATGTATCGCTTCTTTCACAAGAGTTTTTGGTGCACCACCCGTATGTTATGTGAAATGGCACATTTGTCACTGCAAAAATGCCTTCATATCTAATTTGGACTTATTTCGTTCAGGTAACAAAACCCCGTAAAGCGTTACAATGAGATTATAAGTTACCAAAATAATGCTAATCAATTATAATTCGGACTAGCTTGGTCTGGAATACCTAATACAAGCTTACTAGGCAAAACAAGTAAATTATAAAGTATAGATAGTGTATCGAATCATGAGAATTCGAGCTAGGCAGTATCGAATCAGGTGTGTTCAACGCTAAATGAGCTTGAGTGGATCAGTATCAAATCAGAGTCCTTCGATCTAATAGTGTATCGAATCCAGGTCCTTCGATGTAAGTATGTGTGTGATTTCTGAGTATCGAATTGGCCTTCTTCGATGTAAGGTTGGGTATCGAATGAAAAGATTTTGATTGAGTGGTGTATCGAATCTTGGGAATTCGATCATGAGTAGGTTGGAGTAAGTAATGAATGCGTGCTGAGAATGTCACATGACGGGGTATTTATAACCCCCGTCTCGCGGGCCCAAGTGGTAGTTGGGGAAAGTGTATCGAATTGGGATGATTCGATCAACTTATTCGATCGAATCACGTCCGTTCGATGCTCGTCCAGCATCAAATTTCTCCTATTCGATGTACTATTTTAGTGGGTCTTTCTCCTTGTGTCAGCCTAATATTAGTATTAGGCCATTCCTAAAATATTCCCATCATATAGTCCCTCCCCAGTTTAGGAGACGGTGTCGATCAGAGAGCGGGTTCCAAACTTATAAAATTGTATTATTGATTTGTCGCTTTATGATTGCTATTTTGATAATGTTGAAAATTATGCCCCGATTGGGAGTCGGCCTCGAACAGAGATTGGGTTCCAATTCTGAAGACCTAAACGCTTTTCGTTGAAATTCATGCCCCCAATTGGGAGGCGGTCTCGAATAGAGATCGAGTTCCAATTTTGAAGACCTTAACTCTTTTTGTTGAAATACATGCTCCCAATTGGGAGGCGGCCTCGAACAGAGATCGGGTTCCAATTCTGAAGACCTGAACTCTTTTTAGTAATGTTGGTGTCGTCGATCGAATGTGTTTCGTTCGATCTTGGCGTCTGCATCGGACGGTGGTGGTTTGATGTGTATATTGCTTATTTTTTTATCTTCGATCGAATTGATGGCGTTCGATGCTGAAATGTATATCGAATCGACCCGATTCAATGCTTGGTTTGATGGGCCTAATGGGCTTTTTCAATGTCTATATAAAGGGGAAAGGTGGTGGAGGAGCTCATTTCTCCTTTCACATAACTCACGCTGAAATGTAAGCAGCATCGAACGGGCATGGTTCGATACAGCTTGCATCGAATGCTGCTTATTCGATGCTGGATGTATCGAACAAAGATCATTTGATCTAATGCCTTAGAAAAAAAATCCTGTTTTTTGTTGAATATTTAGGTCTTGCCTCTAATTTTGTTTAACATTGCTCTCACTTTTTTCAGGCAATTTGTTTCTCAATCGTTGTCGATTTTCCAGCTATAACCAAGGTAAATGATTATGTGCTTTCTTTGCGGGCCATGTTATTTTTGCTTATTGAATGGTTATTTAAACATGTCGCGTAGATGTTGTAAGTGCCGAGAGTGACATATTTGCGTGTAGTCAGCCGTTTTTCTTTTTTTTTTTTTTTTTTTATTTCAGTTTGCGTCGATCAAGATGGTGAGATCCGAATCGACCTCAGGGCGTGAGTCTAGTAGCGGCTCAAGCTCCGGTTCAATCAACTCTGTGGGGGGGGCATGCAAATGCTCCCGCGGGTTCGAATATATCTCGATGAGATGATAATGAGCTAATTGATATTGATTATGTCGACTCGCCTAGGGATGATCATCCAGGTGGTAACGATGATCAATCGTCCTCGCAAGGTGGGGACGATGATTCACAATCTTTTTCTTCTAAGGATAATTGTGCCTCCAGTGAAGCAGGCGAAGAAATTGAACTTATGAATATGGAGATTGATGATTACGTGGAGGTCCTAGGGATGGCGTATAACACTTACGTGTCGCGGTTGCAACATAGTCGTCGTGACCTTTGTGATAGGTACAATATACCAAATAGTATAAGTTAGTCATTCATGGCCCAGACGATCGCATGGATACCCCGCCCCCTGGTCACCTCACAGTGTTTGTAGGTCAACTGTCCAATGGGTTGCGGTTCCCTATACCAGTTGAGGTTAAATTAATTATGCGGTCCATCGGGCTTGTACCGAGTCAACTGAAGCCAAATAAATTGGTCATATCATTGGTTTTATCATGCTAATGAAAGCTTTAGGCGCACCTCAAGGCCCCAACGAGTTCTGGGCTCTTTTTTAGGTTTGTAGGAGGGAAGTAGGTTGTTATCACATTAAGGCATTGAGGAATCACAAGTTTCTGAGTGGGGGTGCAACTAGCTACGAAAAAGATGGGAAGAAACGTTACTTCTACATTGAGGAGAGTTACGAGCGTGGATTTGAAACGTATCGCCGCGATTGGTTTCATGAAGCGAGAGTTGCGATACCGCTCAGTGTACATCCACCTTCGTGGGATTGTACTTTTATTCCGAACTTAGTTCGCGACCACCAATTTGACGTTAAAAAATTGGTAGAAAATTGTGTATTATCCTTTGGAGGATTCTCCCCAGTTCGGTAAATGGGAGATTTACGCTTGGTATAGCTTCTTTGTCTTTAGTTGACTTTCTGTTTTCGTTTACCATTATGATGATACTAATAGCGTCTGATTTTTTCAGTCGAATTCATCCTAGATTGTCATGCCCGGATCAATCGAGCCCTAGCCGCTGAGAATGATGGTTCTCAGACTACCTTTGTTCCCTCAGTGCCACCCCCAATGAAGAGGAAGAACAAGGGCAAAAAGGCAGCAGCTGATCCTCCGGCCTCGGCCCACGTTGAGGCTTCTACTGATCCTTTCGAGGATGTGTTGGGACAAGGTCGGGCAGCCACTCCTCCTCATGTTGATCTTAGCAAGCAAGAGGTTTTGATGGTGTTGCCGCTAGCCAAGGCGATAATACTGAGACTGCTACTCAAGAAAAGCGAAGAAGAGTACATCAGACTCGTTCTCAAACCGGGGGAGTTATCCCCCCTACGACGCGGACATCTGGTCTGGGTGCTGCTAGCGACTCTGCTCCTGTAGAGGGGCCAAATGTCAGGGCAGGGCCAAGCCATGGTCTGTGTGCCCATGTTGGTGGATATGAGGTTTCTAAAGAGGAGTCGATTGACGCCCTGGAAGTTCTTTTTCCAAATCTCTCAGTTCCTCATGCAGTCTCTGCCGAGGAAAGGAAAATGGTGGAGTGGAATGCTCTTCATATATTAACTACGGTAATATTCTTTATTTTTCGGATGCATTTGTATGCGAATTATTGTGTGATCACGTAACTCCTTGGTTTTTCTCTTTTAGGGTGGTGGAGTTATGGATGCCATGTTCACGACCCTGGTCCAGGCTCACAAAGAAAGGATGAGCGGAAAGCATCAGGTAGGAGCCGAATTATGTGGTAGTGACCCTGATGCTTTCAAAGCCGCTCTGGATGAGAAGGAGAAAGCCTTGCAAAAGGTGAGGGATTACGCTGCTCGAGCTGCCGGTGATAGAGAAGCGGTGAGACTTGCAAAGGAGGTCGTTGATCAGCTTCAATCGCAAGTCAACAATCTTTCATCCAGCAAAGGTGAGCTGGCGAAACGAGTTGCCGAACTTGAGAAAGAACTGGTGACAGAGAAAGAAAAATCTGAGCGGGCCGAGGAGACTGGATATGCTAGCGGCCTCAGTGAGGTAAAGTAACTTTACATAACTATAACTCTATATTCTGTTATTCTTCCTTGTTAATCTCATTTGCATCGTACAGGTTTCTTCCGCGCAACAAAGGGTGGAGATTGACGAGGAGTTCCTCCAGAGCAATACCTTCCGAGAGATAAGTGCTCGGAGGGGGTGCTCGGGAAGCCCAGAAGGCGCAAGTTCTCACTGTGCAACAATTCTACAGCACCAAATAAGTCCGTGGGCGCTTCAACCCCGGCTGGCTCGAACTTTCGTTGGGGCCAAATAGAGAGATTTTGTCGCCTGTTGTGAATGATCAGTCAGCCTCTCCGGATGAATTTGCCGTGCTACTTGAGAGCGACAACCTCATTTTTCGGGAAATCTCTCCACCGCCTCCTATGCCCCTTGTTTATCCTTCCTCTGATGATGAGGATGATGCTGAAGTCTAATGGCTGTGGTTTTATTTTTGTTTTGTAATGAACAATTTCTAATCTATTTTTTGGCGCTGCCTCGCTCTTTAATGTTTTGAATAATTTGAACAATTGCATTGTTGTCACACGTTATTCGTGGGATTTTTTAATGGTTTCTTATTTGTTGGCTCGTATCCATTGCCTTTTCTTTCAATCGCTATCGTTGCTTTTACTTTATTTTGGCAACTCGAACGCCCTTTCATATTTGTGGAGGGTGGTAAGTTTCTTTTTATGATTAGTACATTATTAATTCTAACATAGCAGTTATTCCGTTTTCTATTTTTTGGGATTCACGGTTAACTTGCCACTTTGGACAGAGTGTCCGTCCCTTTTTTTCATTTTTTGGGATTTGCGGTATCACTTGCAACTTTGGACAGAGTATCCGTCCCTTTTTCATTTTTCGAGATTTGCGGTATCACTTGCCACTTTGAACATAGTGTGTGTCCCTTTATTCATTTTTCTGGATTTGCGGTATCACTTGCCACTTTGGACATAGTGTCCGTCCTTTTTATTTTTTTCATTTTTTGGGATTTGCGGTATCACTTGCCACTTTGAACAGAGTTCCGTCCCTTTTTTCATTTTTTGGAATTTGCGGTATCACTTGCCACTTTGGACAGAGTGTCCATCCCTTTTTTCATTTTTCGGGATTTGCGGTATCACTTGTCACTTTGGACAGAGTGTCCGTCCCTTTTTTCATTTTTTGAGATTTGCGGTATCACTTGTCACTTTGGGCACAGTGTCTGTCCCTTTTTTCATTTTTCGGGATTTGCGGTATCACTTGACTTTTCCTTGTTTGCTTCCTCTGGACCTATGACCGTGGATGCATGTTTCCTTACGGCCTCAGTGCGTCTCACCGCCGATGGTGTCTGCATTGGTGGTACGGGGGCCAAACACTCAACCAGTGCGGACTTGACCATGGCCAGAATTTCATCTTTCAAATTGTTTGGGAGCGAATATGTGGTTGTTCTCGCCCCAGTTGCACATGCATTCGCAGTTGGTATCTCCTCTCCTTGCGGGCACGGGCATAGCATCTCTCGCCTTCCAGGAGTGGGTACCCCAGCGGGTAGCGTTGATGGTCTCAAAAACCTCTGGGACAGTTGGGCTAGCGGCTGCTCGCTCGGCCTCTTCATTTGGGCTTTCTATTTCTCTACTCCGAGATCAGGTGGTAACTTTAGAAGTCATGCCTAATAAACTAGGAAATGCGGTGTTCCTACAGACGACGCCAATAGTTTGGTCTTATTTCATCCGGGTAACAAAACATCGTAAAGCTTTACAATGGGATTATAAGTTACCAAAATAAAGCTAATCAATTATAAATCGGACTAGTTTGGTACGGAACACCTAACACAAACTTACTAGGAAAAACAAGTAAATTACAAAGTATATGAAATTGTTGAATCGGGACTTGATACTTGTCGCACAGTGTTAACCTTGATGTTAGTCTAACACTGATCAGCTCTTCCAATGTTAAGCTGATGTTGGACTCTCGATGTTACCTTAACATCTGTTTAATAGCAATTAACGTTAGCACAAATCTACTTGATAAAGAATATAATGCAGCGGATAAATAAAGAACACAAGTAGATGTAATTTTAAGAAGATAATATATTAATATGATCTTTTGAGCCGTAGGCAAAATACTACAAGGGTTTATCAAAATATGTTTCTCACAACTCTCAAGCTCATCACTCTCGAATTGATCGAACTCAACCAAGCAACTAAGGATGTAACTCCTAACAACTAAAGCTCATTAACTCTAAAACTTATACTTAATTTGCTAAACACAAACTTGGCAAAATAAGACAAAGACACTCGACTATAAAGATTTCCTCACGGGATATTTTCGCTCTTGTCTTCGTATCTTTTTCTTGATGCCCAACATGCCTATTTATAGTGTAGTATTCCTTGATGGCCAAGACATGTTGTGCACGTTTTTGGTTGCTATTAGATCTCCTTGTATGACTCTAATTTCGTTCATGGCAAGTCTCCTTCAATAGGGAAAGGTTTCCTTATCCAACTTGAAGTATTAAATGGAAAGGTTTCCTTCTTTGACTAGAAGTCTTCAATATAAAGGTTTCCTTCTTTAACTTGAAGTCTTCTAAGGAAAGTATCCTCCTCCATCTTGTAGTGTTTTATGAAAAGAATCCTACTACAAGTAATCTTCTTTCCTTCTTGCAATTCACACGCTTTGATCTTTCCATTGCACCGCACACATCTTTCCTTATTTAATTATGGAAAGTTCTTCTTTGGAAACTTCTCTTTGAATGGCAACTTCTATTTAAGGAAATAGATCCATCTTTGAAGTCTCTTGACCTGGAGCACATACAAATACCAACTACAACTCATGGAACTAAGTTAGTAAGTGAATAAAGGCAAAACACAATTATAACAATAATCCCGAATGTGCAGTTTTTATGTGTTCAATGTTACCCTAACATTGCAGTTACACTGTTGATCTAACATTGACTAAATACATGCACTTTCAATCTCCCCCCTTTTGCCTTTCTTCACAAAACCAAACATGTTCACAATTCATATTATGCACAATGCTCCAGCATCACAACATCATTAATATCTTAAGCTACTCCCCCTTAATATGACAATATTAACCAAGTAGCTTTAAGATACTAATAAGATACACAACGAGTTAAACATCACAATTATAAGCATAACTAAGAAGGCTTTAGCTATATAAGAATTGTAGAACCAGTAGAATAAACATGAAGATCAAATGGCTTACTTCTCCCCCTTTTTGTCAGGAAAGTAAAATCTTGACGAATCACTTCATAAGATAAAGTTCTATAGCTCTTTCTTTAGCAGCTATTTCCATTTCTCTCTCTAAGAACTTTATCATCCACTATTTCTTAAAATCCTCCATAGCCACAGTCTTATCTCCCAACAGGAAATTAAAGTTAGCCTCAATTGTAGATATTACCTCAAGTGTTACCTCTGATGTTGAGTCAACATTGTTCTCCAGCGATGTTGTCGTAACAACTAGCCCAGACTCAGCATCATCAGACTTCTCAGAACCTTCTTCTTTATCCTCTTGATCTCAGTGGTTTCATCATCACCATTCTCAGTTTCCTAATCCTTTTCCTCAGAACCATCTTTTTCTTCTTCACCACTTCATCTTCATTCTCAACCTCTATGTCCTTCTTCTCTTTCTCATTCTCCTCATCACCTTACAATCAACCAGCAGCATCAACATCTCTTTTTCTTTATAAGTACCAGTGGTATAACACTGCTCCCCCTTAATGCAAGCTATCAAACTCAATGTTGGCATAACATTGACATAATGTTGTCATAACATCAGACTGTATCAATGTTAACTTAACATTGAATCCAGAATGTTGTTCTAACATTGACGTTTATCAATATTGTCTTAACATTGAAACCAGAATGTACCTGCACAAGAGTTTACAAAAACCAGCAATAAAGCCACCATTATCACCCACATTAGTCTCTCCAGCCTAACATGTTCTCCCCTTCAATCAAATCAGCGTTTTCTGCAAAATTTTCCTCAAGCACTATCTTCTCAACTGTGTTTGAAGTACCAACAAAAACAACACCTTGTTCCTCAGTTTTAACTTGTTTTGTCTCAGCAACAATGTTCGGAACGAGTGTTGTACCTACGAGAAAGAACTACAAGAGTAGGGGTGGGGTTATATCCTTGATTCACCATACCAAGGGCCACAATCAAGATTAGAGATGCATGCCAAGGATTTCAAAAACAATTGCAAGTGAAAATTCATAGTATTCCAGAGAATTGGGCACAAAGAGATTAGAGATTCAAAATCTCAAGTGAAAAGAAGTAATGGGCGGTTTCTTAAAATAAATCATGCATAATTATCGCTTGTTGAGACAACAAGTGACACCGAGTTACTTCACACATGACCAGAGCAGTTCATGAAAAACTTATAAATCATAATGTTAAACCTGGATGTTGAGACAACATGCTTACAGACTAATGTTGACACAACATTAACACCTGTTCTGAATCAACATTGGTTCTTGTGAATGTGGAGGTATTGAGCTTACCCTCAAGATATTTTCAATTAAAAGCATGAGCTAGATCTGAAAACATATATCTGAAACTTAAGACATATTAGCAAATTAGTACCGCAGATATATCAGACCTGTACATGGAAATGAGAGTTAGTTAACAGAAAATCCAACATTTTGGGTATGAAGTAAATTAAAGGAGTTAATCTACTCGCAAGTCATAATAAGAAACAACGTAGTGTGTCACCGCAGCTGAATCACCCAAAATACATGCCTTCACATGATAACATAACTATTTCTCCCCCTTAAGCTCAAACCAACACAGACACATCAAGAAAGAAAGAATGAATGCATGCATAAATGAAATGCAGAATGCAGAATGCAGAATGTTAAGTTAACACTGGAAGATGGCAACCATGGAGTATCGACTTTATAGACTATGAACATATCATATCAATTCAAATCTTTATCAATTATCATAAACTCTTTTTGAACCATAACTAAAGAATGTTAAAAAGTGATAATATCATCACTGAATGAGGGCAAGACAAGACTCCACACACCCCAGTAACACTATTATCAGCTACAGATTAGGAAAGTACAAAGGAATTGAATGAAGACAATACACTTATCATATACTTCATCACCCCAACTCCTTATGCATACTTGTTGACCAACCTGTTTACAAGAGAAACACCAAGTGATCAGTGCTACTGAATGTGAAGCAGTCGAAACTCCAAACATCCCAGTAGAAAGGATCACCATCATGCATTTCCTTGGCTAAATATAACAGAAACGTGAAAATAAGCACAACTGAATCACACTAAAGCTCTCAACACCATGTACCCCACCTTCTCTTCATGTTCTGTTTAACCTAAACATGGATAAGTCACAA
The DNA here is from genome assembly GCA_948329865.1 of Linaria vulgaris. NCBI lineage: Eukaryota > Viridiplantae > Streptophyta > Magnoliopsida > Lamiales > Plantaginaceae > Linaria > Linaria vulgaris. The sequence goes on along the minus strand of OX415249.1, from coordinate 2,054,878 downwards.
CTGAATAACACCAAAGTAGTGAACTCTGTGCATCCCAGCTTCTCCTGATGCTAGGTTAACATTCGCAGACTAACAACATAGTTTTTACTTTACAAAACTTTTGACATGAACCTGTCCACCAGTAAACTTAGCTAATAATCCTGGTCAACCGCACAAACCAATAATAACAAACATTCATGAAGACAAACAAGAACAAAATATAAATCAAATAAAAAAATCTAATGCAATCCTACACACCACAAACAGACTACGGTGTTAGCCAGTGGTGTTATGGCAACACTGAATGCAACACTGGATCACAGGACATTCAAGACGAGAGTTTTCCTCAAATTGAAAAACCTCTCGCTATCTAATGACATCTTAAACATATCAGCTAACTGATTGTTGGTCTCTAAGTGATCAATGTTTATAACCTTGTCATCTACCAGATTTCTCAAGAAATGATGCATAAAAATAGTATGATTTGTTCTAGAATGATGCACCAGATTTCTTGATATGCTAATGGTACTAAGGTTATCACTAAACAACAACAATGTGTCACCTTTTATCCCATAATCATGCAACATGTGTTTAAGCCATATAAAATGGGTAACACAGCTGCAAGCTGCAAATTCAATAATTGACAATGACACACGATTATGTTTCTTGCTATAACATGAAAAAAGATTATTTCCCAAATAAAACAACCCCCACATGTAGATTTTCTATCAGTTAAATCTCCAACCCAGTCATAATCAAAACCGACAAGGTTTGTATTTGCATCATGTGTATACCAAATGCCTAAGTCTACAGTACCAAATATATATTTCAGTGTTCGCTTCACAACAATTAAGTGAAAAGCTTTAGGTTCAGCGTAATACCTGACACCAACACAGACACAAACCGAGTTCATAATATATGGGCTAGTGACGAATAGATATAGCAAGCTTGTGTCTCCTTTTCCCATCACCAAAGTAGAAGACATTTGAGTCTTGCTCGACTTTGACTCCTCCAAACCAATCATGCTCATCCCGTCCTTCTTTTGCTTCACTTTCAAACCCAAGAAGGAATCCATTTCACCAATGCTCATCACTAATGTACCTATCAAAGCCTCAACAAACTTGTCTAAAATATACGTGTTAGTATAAACAAAGACAATGTCATCAGCAAATCTTTGAGCTAAGAAATTATCAGAATATGTGGCAAACATACCAACACTCGACATTATCATATCTCTATAATTTACTCTTTCCTTGTTGTGTGTTTTGATGTCATTAATGATTTGAACCATAACCTGAGATGTAGGATGATATCTCTGAATCCTATCAGTTGTATCCCTCCAAACCCCTTGAACTTGAACCTTTTCATTGTAGAATTTTGACTGCTCTATTGTTGTGTCAACATTTGGACTGGTCGATGTTGGCATAACATCAGCTTCTGGTTCATGTTCATGTTCAGGTTCTGGATCTGCATGTGATGTTGGAATAACACTGTCCGGAGTCAATGTTAGCCTAACATCAGAATCCACTAGACTTGGCACAACAGCCTCTAACTCACCTGCAACACTTGGCAAACCATCAAAAACCACATATACAGATTCTTGAACAGTATTTAATCTTGGATCAAACATCCTAATAACAGTATTGTTCAGAGAATAGCCATCAAAGATACATTATTCAATTTTTGGATCATATTTACTCAAAAGATCTTTGTCATTTAAAGTATAACAAACATATCCAAATTCATGAAAATGAGCAAGATCATGTTTCTTCTTTTTCATCATCTCATAAGGAGTCATGGGTATAGAAAATTTATGAATATTTTCATTAAGCACACATAAGCCATAGAATGACCTATTTTCAAATTCTCTATCATGATTTGACCAAATACCACCAAAAGAAGCATCATGTAAGTTAACAATACTAGCATGCAATGTTCTAAAGGCATTAAGAGCTTCTGATTTTTCATTGAAAGATTTAATTAAAGTATATACAGAAAATCATTCATAATCACACAATCATATTGTTTACCCCCAACTCTATTTCCTTCAATAAAGCCTAAGAGATCCATATGAAGTAGGTAAAAATAATTAGAGGTACTTGTAACCTGTTCATCCGCTTGGATTGGATTATGAGAAGCTTTGGTCACCTTACCTTTCAAGCAATCATAACATACCATCTTACCAGTACCCGAGAGGTAGGGAATGCCTCTCACGGTTTCAAGTTTCACCACTTTTCCCAGATTCTTGTTGTGCATGTGTTCAAGTCTCTTGTTCTTGGCAATTGAATAGTCCACCTTTGTTTGAAATAAAGTCACTTGATCCCTCGCTAAGTAGTTGTCTTCAAACCTTTTACTTGTCAAAGCACACACATTTGCACAATCAGATACATCATAAGAATATTTATTATACCTTACCAATAAGCCATCATCACACAATTGACTGATGCTTATATGGTTTTCACAGAATCCATCCAACAACATCTCATCCTTCAAGGGTGGGGATCCATCACCGTTCAACACTTCTTTGCCAATGATTCTTCTTTTACTTTCATCTTCATAGGTGAAGGTTCCAGTGGTTAGTGGTGCACACTTCTTCAAATTGGATTTGCTTTCTTTCCAATCATGTGTCTTAAGCAGTGTTAAGGCAATACAATATGTTCTCAATGTTAAGGTAACATTGGTTATCCAGTGTTTTCATAACATCGTGTATAGCCGTATCAAATCAGATTTGTATCCAGCCATATGCCTCAAACATCCACTATCAAAGTACCACTTACCTGCAAGGTTAGTATGCATAGTAGGAAAGATAATATTACACACAATATAAGTTTCAGGCACCCAAAGTCTAGTGTTTCTCATCCCATTATTCTGTTCAGCAATGTTGGAACTGAATGTTAAGGTAACACTGGAATAACTAGTATCAACATTGGAATGTTCAAATTCCAGTGTTGGCTTAACACCAGCATCAGCATTGCATGAATCCCTATTCTGTTCAACTATTTTCTTTTTAAGAGACTTTCTATATTTATAACAATATGGATTAAAGTGTCCAAATTGAAAACAATATTGACAAATATAAGCCATTTTCTTAGATTCTCTAGAAAGTACCTTTGCATTTTCAAAACCAGGAATAGTGGATTCAACAAAATTGGTGGAGTGAGTAACTTGACTTTGATATTCTAAACCAGAACTACCATCATTGCCTAAACATAAAACTTCATCAAGTTTGTAAGTACCTGTATTCCACTTGGCAATGGTATGTTCAGCAATTCCTAGCTTAGAAGTTGCCTTTTCTATTCCATCATCTTTTCTATCCAAACTAACCTCAAGTTGAATGATTGTAGCCTCTTAGCTTTCATTCTCTTCCATAACCTTCTCAATTCCACTCAACTTGTTCTTCTCATTGAGCATGTCTTAGTAGATGATTTTCAGTTCATCAAGAAACTCTTCTTGAATAAATTTACCATCAAGGACATTATCATCTTCCAAACCTATAGAATCATGCAAATACTCAAAGTCAGAATCATCATCAAACCCATCATTAACAGAAATCAAACATTCAGTGTAGTCTAAACAAATGGTTTCATCCCAATTGTCAACAAAAATCTCTTGGACTGGTGTTGTCTTCTGGATGTTAACATAACATCGAGTTGTCTAGATGTTGGCAGAACACCAAGCCTTGACACCAGCGGGTCTGTCCACCTTTGCGCACACTGTTGTTTGAGTTTCTTCAATCGTTGGCACCTGTCCATCACCATATTATTCAAAACCTGTCTCATCATTATCATCTACACAAACCAAGTTAGAATTCCTTTTTGTTCTAAGGTTGTTACCACATTCATAAGAAACATGGCCCCAACCTTTACATTCATAGCACTTAATATGTTTGAGATATGTATCATTATGATGAGAAAGTTTACAAAAATATTTTGCCATATTTTCAGAGAAATCTTTCTTTTAATCAGCAAGAATATTTTTATCAATTAGACTAAGCTTATTAAAGTGATTGTTATGCAAGAAGCTCCGTTTCAGTCCACTCTGGCTTAGGAACAGCGTCATGATCTTCATCTGGATCTACAGTGCCATGAAAGTAATCAAAGTTAGATTCATCAATAATAGACAAGGAATCAGAATTAAAACAAGAATTATATTTATTCCAAATTCTAATGAAAAACTCTTGTTCTGGTGTTGGATCCTGGATGTTAAAGTAACATTGAGATCTATGGCAGTTTTGGGAGTCTTCTTTTGTCCTGTAAGTATGAGCGAGTAGCGTAGCTGTATGAATCTCATTTGATTGTCCTTCAACCGCAGTACGTGATCCATAATTGAAATCCTCACCATCGTTATTCCAAGCTCGCCAACCAAATGATTTAATGAGTGCACGAATTCTGACCTTCCAATAAGAGTAGTTAGATCCATCCAAGACAAACAATTTGTTGTTGTTCGGATTTCGGTTGTCCATCCTTTAATATCAAATCCAAACACCAGTGAAGTCGGTGCTTGGCTCTGATACCAATTGAAATTGTTGGATCAGGACTTGATACTTGTCGCACAATGTTATCCTTGATGTTAGTCTAACACTGATCAGCTCTTCCAATGTTAAGCTAATGTTGGACTCTCAATGTTACCTTAACATCCGTTTAACAGTAGTTAACGTTAGCACAAATCTACCTGATAGAGAATATAACGCATCGGATAAATAAAGAACACAAGTAGATGTAATTTTAAGAAGATAATATATTAATATTATCTTTCGAGCCATAGGAAAAATACCACAAGGGTTTATCAAAATATGTTTCTCACAACTCTCAAGCTCCTCACTCTCGAATTGATCGAACTCAACCAAGCAACTAAGGATGTAAATCCTAACAAGTAAAGCTCCTTAACTCTAAAACTTAGACTTAATTTGCTAAACACAAACTTGGCAAAACAAGACAAAGACACTCGACTATAAAGATTTCCTCACGGGATATTTTCGCTCTTATCTTCGTATCTTTTTCTTGATGCCCAACATGCCTATTTATAGTGTAGTATTCCTTGATGGCCAAGACATGTTGTGCACGTTTTTGGTTGCTATTAGATCTCCTTGTATGACTCTAATTTCGTTCATGGAAAGTCCCCTTCAATAGGGAAAGGTTTCCTTGTGCAACTTGAAGTCTTCAATGGAAAGGTTTCCTTCTTTGACTAGAAGTCTTCAATTGAAAGGTTTCCTTCTTTAACTTGATGTCTTCTAAGGAAAGTATCCATCTTGTAGTCTTCTATGGAAAGAATCCTACTGCAAGTAATCTTCTTTCCTTCTTGCAATTCACACGCCTTGATCTTTCCATTGCACCGCACACATCTTTCCTTATTTAATTATGGAAAGTTCTTCTTTGGAAACTTCTCTTTGAATGGCAACTTCTCTTTAAGGAAATAGATCCATCTTTGAAGTCTCTTGACCTGGAGCACATACAAATACCAACTACAACTCATGGAACTAAGTTAGTAAGTGAATAAAGGCAAAACACAATTATAGCAATAAGCTCGAATGTGCAGTTTTTATGTGTTCAATGTTACCCTAACATTGCAGTTACACTGTTGATCTAACATTGACTAAATACCTGCACTTTCAGTATAGATAGTGTATCGAATCATGAGGATTCCATCTAGCCAATATTGAATCAGGTGTGTTCAACGTTGAATGAGCTTGAGTGGATACCTGCAAAACACAATTCTAGCCAATACCGCAGGGCCCTAGCGGTAGTTGGGGAAAGTGTATCGAATTGGGATGATTCGATCAACTCTTTCAATCGAATCGCGACCGTTCGATGCTCGTCCAGTATCGAATTTTTCCTATTCGATGTACTATTTCAGTGAGCGTTTCTCCTTGGGCCGGCCCAATATTAGTATTGAGTCATTCCTAAAATATCCCCATCATATCCCACCATGTAAGATGTTGGTACAACATTGTACGAACTTGCTTTATTGTTAATAAATAAAAATGAGCATAGGGGGCGAAACTTTGCCTCCCATGCTTGTGTGGCAGCAGAGTGGCTCACCTTTTTTGAAGATGATAAATCGCCTCCTACCATTAAGTACAGGCAGACGTGTATCTGAAAGTAGGATCGAGGGTAGTAGAGCCTCAATAGCTCGTTTTCTCAAAAGAGTACTCACCTCAAAATGTTGTGTTTAATCATTTTCTAATTTGAAAAACACCATATAAATGAGAGGAAAATGTGTTGTTGAGGGCATAATCACTAAAATAAATTGACTAATTCAGCAAATTTTGGCTTTCTAGCAGCCTGCAACCATGGAAGGCTCAATTTCGCCTCCTACCACGTAGTAACGGGACATAATTGTAGGCGATTAAAGGGAGCACTTTTTTTTCCTTTTATCTCTTCAGTAGGATGCAAATTTGCCCATATTGGAGGCAAATATTTGCCTCCAATATGGAGGAATCCTTTTAGTTTGTTATCTCTCTGTAAAATATAAGCATACAAATTACTCACTACATTACGTTGAATATGAGACATTACCTCCTTGTAAAAGTAAATAGGCAAAATACCCGATCCGTCATCTTAAATCTGCGCACATGACCTCTTTTTCTACTTTCATAGGTTCAAAATAAACCCACATATTTGAAGGGTTGCATGTCTATCGTTTTAATATAGCAGGGGATAAGAGGCTATATTTATCATAATACATGGGGTAATTTGCCTACCCTTCGGTACAAGTAGTGAGATGTCATATGTTACATAGTACATGGGTAATTTACTCGTTTAAGTTTCACATAAGAGATGTTACCTAGTCGGTTAGGTGATGCAGGACATATCGCGCATGATGAGTATTGAACGGTCTTTTGCACTAATTAGGTCTATTCAAGAAATTAGGGCATCAAGGCTCTTCTATAAAGAGAGGAGGACGACTTAAGAGCACAACACCCTCATAAAAATCGCTCACATGAACCACCATTAGCCTACAAAAGCTTACAGAAACCCTGTGAGATTTCTTTCAGAGACAAACATCATTGACGTTTTATTCTAGTTTAGTTGAGTCATTATTTTAGAGAAAATAGTTCGTGAAGAAGAAGATAGCACAAAGGAGTCAAGAAGATAGTCGAGCAACGAAATTCCACTAAATCTGAGAAGCATTTCTTATTCTCTTAACTTTGTCTATATTATTTAGTTCTTTATTGATTATTGAACTCATGACTACGAGCAGCTAACCTACTCATTGTTTAAAGTAGGGGAGTAACTCTGATTTATGAATATGTTTATTTGGTTTTCTTGATGTGCGTTTGATGATTTCACCCATCTCAAGTTTTTCAAATTGCTGAAGCAGTTGTCTATATTTGGAATCTTTAACAGCAGAATCTCCTTCACAATGTAATTCAAGTATATCCCAAGCATGTTTGGCTTTTGTAAAATTCTGGATTAACTTGAACATGTGATGATTAACCCAACTAAAAATAGCATTAATGGCCTTTTCATTAGCGTTATAGAGACTTACCTCTGCTGCTGTCCAATCTGCTTCTGGTTTTGGTACTAGATCACCTTCATCATCTCTTGGTAATGTTGGAAGAGAGTATCCATTGATCACGGATTGCCAGGCTCGAATATCAATAGCTTTGATGTGAGACCTCATCCTGATCTTCCAGTATGCATAATTGGAGCCATCCAAAACTGGAATCCTGTTGGTATTAGGATTGACATTGTCCATTATGTTGTATCACCTCCAAACCACCAGTGTAGTCGGTGTTTGGCTCTGACGCCAATTGAAATTGTCGGATTGTGGATTGACACAACAACTTTGAGAGTTAAGTTGGCGTTGCCTTAACTCAATTGTGATCTTCTTGAATATTGTAACATGCAGCGGAATTAAAAACACAAGAAGATGTAATTTTAAGAAGATTTCAATATTATAAAAAATTCCGAGCCTTTGGCCAAATAACCAATAAAGCTTTTAACAAAATGTTCCTCACAACAATTCACTCATGCTCTTTGTTGATCAAACTCAACGAATCATCCAAGTACGAACTACTTAACTTCTATGAACTAGACGTAAATAGTTGATACAAAAACTTCGCAAAAGCAAGATGAAGACAATACAACGTATGATTAATCTCTTAGATTGTTTTGCACTATTGTCTTGTTTTCATCTTGATGAACTTCACATCTTTTATAGATTTCTTGAAACTTGCACGCCAAGATGTGATGTTCACAGTTTTGGTAACTCTTGTTGTTTTCTTGTTGAATTTTGGCTTCTTTGTGAACTCGATATCTTTCTTGAATATATGTTTCCTTTATTACCGATCTAGCAAGGTAACACATCTTCTTCAAATCAAAGTAATGCTGGAAAGAATCTAAGTTGCAGAGAATCGCCAATTTGTTTCCTTCTTTGCAAACCGTGTTGAGTTGACTATTCAACTTAACTTGAATTATGAAAACTTCAAGTAAGGAATCATCCATATCTCTTCCTTATGATTAAGATACCTTCCTGGACATAAACATAAACAACTAAAATCGTGGAACTTGATTAATAAGTGAATAAAGAAAAAACTTAAATTTGGCAATTAAAGAACAGTTTTCGCACAGGCTCTCTGGTTTCAATGTTATCCTTAATGTTGTACCAACATCGCATAACATTGATTCCAGAAAACCCTGCACTTTCATGTACCTTGCTAATAAATTCACCGCAAATGATATATCAAGCCTCGTATTATTAGCAAGATACATTAGCGCCCTAATTGCACTAAGGTATGGTACTTCTGGATCGAGTAGTTCTTCATCATTTCAGATGGTCGGAATGGATCCTTTTTCACATCAAGAGATCTCACAATCATAGGTGTACTTAACGGATGTGCTTTATCCATATAAAATCGCTTAAGTACTTTTGAGGTATAATTAGATTGATGAATAAATATTCCGTCGTTTAAGTGCTCAATTTGAAGACCTAAACAAAATTTTGTTTTTCCAAGGTCTTTCTTCTCAAACTCCTTTTTCAAAGAATTCATAATTTTTGATAACTCTTCAAGAATTCAAATAATATTTGAATCATCAACATAGACAGCAATGATAGCATAATCAGATCCGCATCTTTTGATGAAAACACAAGGGCATATAGGATCATTTTCAACAAAATGTACTCAAGCAATTGTACCACATTCTCCCAGATTGCATTAATCCATATAAAGATTTATTTAGTTTAACTAAATAAATCTCGTTACAATTTAAAGCTTGTGTTTCAGACAACTTAAATCCTTCAGGAATTTTCATATAAATATCATTTTCCAAGGATCCGTACAGATATGTTGTAACGACATCCATTAATCGCATTTCAAGTTTCTCACGTACTACCAAACAAATCAAATAAATTGCATCAATTACGGGAGAATATGTCTCTTCATAATCAATACCCGATCTTTAGGTATATCCTTGTGCCACAAGCCTTATCTTGTATCGCACAACTTCTTTATTTTCATTTCTCTTACATACGAATACCCATTGACATCTTACTGGTTGTACGTTATTTTGTGTGCGAACCACACATCCAAATACTTGACGTTTGGCAAGTGAATTTAATTCAACATTGATTACATATTTCCATAAGGGCCAATCCTTTCTATACCGACATTCTAAAATAGATGTAGGCACAAGATCATCACATTCTTCCATAACGTTGACCGCTACAGTGTAAGCAGAAATTGCATCAATGTGAATATTGTTGCGATTCCATTTGTTGCCTGTTGTGACATAGTTGATTGATATTTCTTCATTTTCAGTAGGTTTTGGCGACTGAGGTTCTTCTGGAACCTTGTCATCTATGTCAATAGGTTCTGCGAGGATTGTTGTTTCCTCTTTTTGATCATTTTCAACGTGTGTTCCTTTTCTTTATCGAGGATTTTTATCTTTGGAACCCATAGGTCTACATCGCTTTTGTCGTGTTACAGACTCATTGGCAATACTTGGTTGTCCTTCAGGGACATCAATTTTCATCGGAGCATTTACAGCTGGTATATAAGTTTTTGTCACTCGTTTCAGATCAGTAAATGCATCTGGCAATTGATTCGCAATATTTTGCATATGAATTATCTTTTGAACTTCAAGTTCACTATGCTTTGTACGAGGATCTCGAATTGATAGCGATAATTCTCTCCAAGAGATATTCTTTTCCAACTGTTTATTCTCTCCCCTAATGTTGGATAAATAGATTCGTCAAAGTGACAATCAGCAAATCTTGATGTAAATAAATCTCCAGTCAATGGTTCTAAATATTTTATTATAGATGGAGATTCATATCCAACATATATTCCAAGTCTTCTTTGTGGACCCATCTTTGTGCGTTGTGGTGAGGATATCGGAACATATACCGCATAACCGAAAGTTCTTACATGGGAAATACTTGTTTCTAGACCGGAAGCCATTTGTAAAGGGGAATTAGCATTATAACTTGCTAGCCTGATGTGTACAAGTGTTGTTGCATGTAAACTAGCATGTCCCCAAACAGAAGTGGGAAGCTTGGATTTCATAATTAATGGTCTTGCAATTAACTGAAGACGTTTAATAAACGATTCAGCTAAACCATTTTGTGTATGAACAGGAGCAACATGATGTTCAATATCTATTCTGATTGACATGCAATATTCATTGAAGGCTTGAGACGAAAACTCACCAGCATTATCAAGACATTTTTTTTATTGTATAATTAGGGAATTGTGCACGTAAACGAATTGTTTGTGCAAGCAATCTCGCAAATGCTAAATTACGAGTGGATAACAAACGCACATGTGACCATCTAGTTGATGCATCAAGCAGTACCATAAAGTATCTAAATGGTCCGCACGGTGGATGGATAGGTCCACGTATATCACCCTGAATACTTTAGAAATTTAAGATTTTCATATTTGATTTTGGCTGGTAATGGCCTTGTGATTAGTTTGCCTTGAGAGCAAGCAATGAAGCAACACATGAAAGTTCATTAGATTGAAAAATCTTCTGATTTTTAATGGATGACCAACTGAATTCTCAATAATTCTTCGCATCATTATTGAACGAGGATGACCTAACCGGTCATGCTAAATTTGAAAGTCATTAGTAAACTTCTGGTGTACTGTGGCATAAGTTTCAATAACTTTGATTTTGGTAAAATACAATCTAGGTACCAAAGTTGGCAATTTTTCTAAGACACGGATCTTTCCAGAAATAGCGTAACTAATATAGAGATATTCATTATTTCCTTCCTCTCGTGTTTCAATATGATATTCATTCAAACGAATATCTTTCACACTCAATAAATTTCTTCAAGCCTTTCTAAAAAATAATGCATATTCAATTACCAATTTTGTTCCTTTTGGTAGTAAAATAATTGCTCTACCGGAGCCTTCAATTAATTTTGTAGTACTAGCTATAGTACTGACATTTGCATTTTCCATATTTAAGTGAGAAAAATATTTTCTCTCATTGAATATGGAGTGAGTAGTAGCGCAATCTGCTAGATATATTTCTCCTTCGTCATTTGAAAATGTTGCCAAAACAATTTCCATGTTTCTAAAAATAAAAAAGTAAGAGATATATATTAAAAACTTTTATTGAACTTAAAAACGGTTACAAAGAAATTCAAAGAAAAAACACACATGACAACAAACAAAGTTACGTATAAGATAATACTGAACTTAAAACGAAAACAATTTGCTGAAATGGAAAAACTAGACTTCAAGACCATTTAGTTATTCTCAGAAAACACCATGTGTCCTATTCCACCTTCAGAGCGGTCAAGATAGTCGGCTACATCAAGATATGCCACGTTAAACTGTCCGTGTTCATTTGCATCTTGAACATAATTAGTTTCAATATTTTCACTCCTCACCTTTGATGCTTGGTAAAGGTCAACAAGGTGTTTTGTTACTTTGCAAGTTCTTGACCAATGGACTTTCATACCACATCGGTGACAAGTGCTTTCACGAACTCTTTTCGTTGAACCATCATCTCCATTTTTCTCGGTCTCATTGTATACTCTTTTGTTATAGTCATTTTTAAAATGGTTATGACGACCTCTTCCTCGTCCTGGACCACGTCCATGACCATGCCCATGACAACGATAAGAACCATGGCCAAAATGATTGTTTGATGTTGCATTCACTTCAGGGAATGGGGCAGAACCAGTAGGACGAGATTCATTGTTCTTCATTAGCAGCTCGTTATTTCGTTCAGCCATCAAAAGACATGAAACAAGTTCAGAATATTTTTTAAAACATTTTTCACGATATTGTTGTTGAAGAATAATATTCGTGGCGTGAAAAGTAGAGAATGTTTTTTTTTGAGCATATCAGCATCAGTAATAGTTTCGCCACATAATTTCAGTCGCGAAGTAATTTTAAATATTGCGGAATTGTATTCTCCCACGGTTTGTTTGTTAGGCGTTAATGAGCCACTAGCGATGTCAATAATGGTATAATTTTAAAAATAATTAAATCAGTAATTTTGAAATTATATAGCTTGCGTATAAAAAAAATATACATATTTTTCAAATAAGCCAAATAAGTCGGTAGTTAAGTCATTCATATAATATGATATAGAGGCAACAAAGTCATCCATGTAATTAATAACATAATAAAGAGGAGGCAAAGTCGTAGGCTTTAGCCTTCCATAATAATATAATAATAACCGCAATATTATAAATGGAGCCATAACCATCCTTATTTATAACAAGGGTAATAATCAATAAAAATAACAAATTGTGTACCTTTTTCTTTTTGGAACTCAAACAAGAATGTCGACAAAATATCGAGCCTTTTATGCTGATAACGTGTTATAAATGTTTAGAACTCAAAGGAAAATAAAATAGAGTAATATTATTTATCAAACTCTTTCTTATTCTATAATATAAAAGTGCATATTACAAAGGTGATAGGCCTTCTATTGATAGAAAGGCTAGGATGAATGTTTTCAACATTTTCCAATGTGGAACAAGCAACATTCACAATACAATTATTTTTCATAACATATTAGAGTTATTAGGAGCAGAATACATTTTGTTTTGAGGATCCCTGTTTTGAAAATCCATAGTAAACATGCCAAGAGAATCATTGGGAACAGAAGAAGTAAGGGCTCTCTCGTTTTCTTCTAGCAACGCAAGAGCATAAATTCTAGACAAAGAAGGCAAAGGACTCGTAAGTAGAATTTGACTATGCACAGTAGTAAAAGTATCATTCAGACCTATCAAGAAACTCAGAATGCAATCAGGATGTTGAAGCTCTAACACATGTTTGTTAAAATTGCAAAAATAGAGTCCACAAGAACACATAGCGATAGGGCGTTGGTTGACATATTCATATCCCATACAACACGAAAAGAGTTATAGAATGCAGTAACATATATGGCACACTGAGAGATAGTGTATAGAGATCTTTGCAACTGAAATATCCGAGAGCTATATTTCAGTGCAAGCATACCGCCTCTGCAATTCATGGCAAACCTCAAGAGCAATGGTGCAGTAGATGAGACAGTTACAAATTTCCTTGACAACGGAGTTCAGGAGCCAAGTGAGAACGAGATTGTTCACACAGATCCATTAGCTTGAGTATTTCGTCGTCATCGGGCATCGAAAGGAAACCGTCAATGAATCGCACCTCATCTCTTATACTGAGAACAATAAAATAGCTCTGGTCCAGGAGATGTACTTGTGACCAGTGAGAGGATCACCGACAATCGTAAATCGTGTCAGATCGTTGCTCGGCAAGTAGTAAATGGTCGAAGGATATTCGCTAGGGTTACACAAACAGGTAGATCCAACAGAAATAGATCCAACAGAAGTAGAAGATGAAGCGCCAATAGTGGAAGAGAGATCACCTGATGATGTCATTGTGAGAGAATTATAGCGAACGAGAGAGAAATCAAATAGTGAAACAAAATTAGGGATTTCACGCAGAAAAAGACACAGAAAGGAGAACCGGACAAGATGTTCAGAGTGTAGCGAAGTGCGGAAGCAAGGATCGATGAACGCTGGATTTGGTACCATGAAAATACAGTGATTTGAGCTTAATTATTGTTGAAGAAACAGAGAGAAGAGAGGAGAGGCGAACAGAGAACTAGGGTTTCATCGTACCGAAAAATAGAAAAGATAATTAATTGAATAAAATAACGTTACAAGTCTACCTTCTATAGCGGGCAAAGTGTATAAATAAGTGAAAAAGGAATGACCGAAAAGTAAAATACAAGAAACACGTCAAAGAGAAAATAACGCTAAACTAACTCGTCTAATAAATATGAATGGACAAAGATACTGGATACTAACTTTTACTCTTTCATGTGTGAACTCTTTAATCCTTTACTCGCAAAAAGTCTACAAAGTCTCTAATTACAGGAAAAAAAATATAGCAACCTGACAAACCTATCTAAAAAAACAACAATGTATGCTTCAAAATATGGATGGTCGTTGCTAGGGAGCACTACATCGCTTTTCTCGCACAACCCTTTTAGTAATGAATTTATCATGTTGCCTTATTAGAAGATATGCATATGTCTGGTGGTAGCTACATTCACTATCTCCTGAGTGTGAGATCTTGGTGCTGGCACGACTCCAATTTCTTCTGATCTTTGTGTTGCTCGATTTTGTCTCTCTAGGTTCGACAGAGAATGGAGCGTGAGCTGTTGGGGTTGGAAAATTCTTCATTAAACGATACGAACGAATTACAATAGGAGGAGCAACTCTCGCACTCGACTATTACAAAAAACCAACCCTCAAATCTCTCCGTTCGAACTCTACGGCTTTTTCTTTCTTATTTTCTCTCTTTCCTATTTTTGGTGTGTTGGGGTGTATCTTTCTGATTGTATTTGGAGTTGCTTATGTAGAGGAAGATATGAATGGTGGCGTGTCCATGTTTTGATGGTCATCAATCGCTTTCACCCAGCTGGAGTTTGATAGCGACGTTTTGGGCATGAAATTTGGAGATGCCGTGCTAGTCAAATGTGGGGGGTTGGTACTACAAATCTCCCCCTCCAGCCCAACTATGTTCGTACACAGACCAAGTTTCTCTCGTGTCACGCCTTCGTTAGCATATCTGCAGGATTCTTGCTTGTGTGAATCTTAACCGGCTTCAACAGTTGTTGCTCCATTACTTCGCGTATCCAGTAATACCAAATGTCGATATGTTTTGTACGAGAATGATACATTGCATTCTTGCTCAGGTCTAAAGCACTTTGACTATTTCAATGAATAATGTACTCACTTTGTGTAAAGCCCAGTTCTTGAAGAAAGCGCTTTATCCATAATAACTCTTTCCCTGCTTCCGCTACAACAATGTACTCGGCTTCAGTGGTGGATAAAGCAATGCACTTTTGCAGCTTGGACTGCCACGAAACAGCTCCCCCTGCGTAAGTGAATATGTAACTTGATGTAGATTTTCTACTATCAAGATCTCCAGCCATGTCGGCATCTGTGTAACCATTCAGAACTGGCTTTGCTCCCCCGTAACACAAACATAGATTAGATGTACCTCTCAGGTACCGAAGAATCCACTTGACCACCTCCCAGTGCTCTTTCCCTGGATTTGACAGATATCTGCTAACAATACCAATTGCATGAGCAATATCTGGCCTAGTACACACCATCGCGTACATCAGACTTCCCACTGCCGAAGAATATAGTATCGCCTCCATTTCTTCTTTCTCCTTCATCGTAGAAGGACATTGTCTCTTGCTTAGCTTGAAGTGATTTGCAAGCGGAGTCGAAACAGGCTTTGCTTTACCCATGTTGAACCTTTTTAGAACCCGTTCAATGTAATCTTCTTTAGATAAGTTGAGCTTTCTCGTTTTCCTGTCTCGCGTAATCTTCATGCCAAGAATATGTTGTGCTGCACCCAAGTCTTTCATATCAAAGAACTTGGACAAATCTTTCTTCAAGTTGTTGATCAGCGCTGCATCCTGGCCAACTATCAACATATCATCGACATAGAGCAAAAGGATGATAAATTTACCATCAACGAACTTCTTCAAATAAACACACTGGTCTGCCACAGTCCTGTTATACTGGTGAGTCGCCATGAAAGAGTCAAACTTCTTGTACCATTGCCTTGGAGCTTGCTTTAGACCATACAAACTTTTCTTCAATTTACAGACAAGATGCTCCTTGTAGCGGACTTGAAAACCTTCTGGCTGCTCCATGTATACCTCTTCTTCTAGATCACCATGAAGGAATGTAGTTTTCACGTCCATCTGTTCAAGCTCCAGATCCAAACTGGCAACTAACCCAAGTATAACACGGATTAATGTCATCTTTACCACTGGTGAGAATATCTCATCAAAGTCAATGCTTTTCTTCTGTTGGAATCCTTTAACGACAAGTCTGACCTTATATTTCACAATATTTCCACGACCATCTTTCTTGAGTTTGAACACCCATTTATTCTTCAGTGCTCTCTTTCCCTTCAGAAGTTTCACAAGCTCATAAGTCCGATTCTTCTGCAAAGAATTCATTTCTTCTTCCATGGCTTGCCACAAGCTTTCTTTGTCACTGTGAGATTGAATTTCTTTGAAACTTTCTGGCTCCCCCTCACTTGTAAGAAGGATATATTCTGATGCAGGATACCTTGTTGATGGTATCGGCACACGTCCAGATCGTCGAGGTTCACCATCTTCTTGAAAATGAGGTGAGAGCTCCCCCTGCTCAGCACCTTCATCCTCGTCAGCATCATCTGCATTATCTTGGACATCCTCATTTTCAATATGAGGTTCTGGTGGTGAAGTAACTTATTCCGGAGCACTAGTGCCTTGTCGAACTGGAGCAGCTGGAGTAAAGTCATAGAATTGATTTTCGTAGAAAATCACATCTCTACTGCGGATAACTTTCTTGGACTGTGGATCCCACAATCTGTAACCGAGTTCTTGATCACCATAGCCAATAAAGATGCATGGAGTTTACTTGAGATCAAGTTTCTGCCTGAGCTCCCTCGACACATGTGCAAAAGCCTTGCACCCGAACACCTTTAGGTGAGAATATGAAATATCCTTCCCTGTCCATATCTTCTCCGGAACTTCAAAGTTCAAAGGAACTGACGGTGTCCTATTTATCATATAACAAGCTGTGAGGACTGCTTCGGCCCAGTATGCTTTAGGTAGCTTAACCATACTGAGCATGCAACGAACTTTCTCAACAATGGTGCGATTCATTTGCTCAGCAACACCATTATGTTGTGGGGTCCTCGGCACCGTCTTCTCGTGTCTAATGCCATGTTCAGTGCAATAAGCTGCAAATTATCGAGAAGTGTATTCGCCTCCATTGTCTGAGCGAAGGCACTTCAACTTCTTCCCTGTTTGTCTTTCCATTAACGCATGAAATGCTTTGAAGCGATCAAAAACTTGATCTTTTGATCTTAAACAGTAGGCCCATAATTTCCGTGAAGCATCGTCAATAAAGGTCACAAAATATTTGCTTCCACCGAGAGATTCTTCTTTTATCGGTCCACACACATCAGAGTGAACAAGACTCAGTAACTCAGAGCGTTGCTTCCTGGTGGAACTGAAAGAAACTCTATGTTGTTTCCCGAACAAACAGTGCTCGCAAGGATCTAGTGCAACATCCTTCGCGAGATTGATAGCATCAATCTTGGCTAGTCTAGCCAAGCCCTTCTCGCTCATATGCCCAAGTCTTTTGTGCCAAAGATTTAGTGACGCCTCTTCTTCAACGGCGTTGAGGCTTAATTCGCACAGTTTTGTATGAGTCTTGAATAGTGTGCCACAGATATGACCCCTCGCAACGACTATCACACCTTTCGACAGCTTCCAATTGCCATTTTTAAAATTACTTTCATAACCGTGTCGGTCAAGGGCTAGTCCTGAGATCAGATTCAGCCTGAGATCCGGAACATGGCGCACATCCTTGAGGATAAGAGAACATCCTATGTTGGTTTTCACGTGCACGTCACCAACACCAACTACATTGGAGTAACTGGTGTTACCCATCTTTACGGTACCAAAGTCCCCTGATTTGTATGTAGCAAACAAATCACGATGTGGAGTGGCGTGAAATGAAGCTGCAGAGTCAATCACCCACTCAATTTCTCTATTGCCTACAAGTAGGCATGTCTCGTCTTCATAAGAAACAAGAGCAATTTCCGATGATAATGTGACAATGGTTTCACCTTCATCCTTGTTGGAGCTTTGGCCAATTTGGGGTTGATCCCTCAAAAGCTTTCGACAGTCCCTCTTCATATGACCGTAAATTCCACAATAATTACAGTTTCCGTTAATCGACTCGAGTTGTCAACGGATTTACCTCTCTCATGGGACCTACCTCGATCTTGAGATCGTCCACGATTTTGACCTCGACCTCTGCCTCTCTGCCTGGACCTCTTCCTCTACCTCCACCTCTGCATTTACTTTCCGACACAAGAGCATAAGATTGGTCGGCATTGACTTCTTTTCTTCTAGCTTCTTCATTTAGTAAAGCATATGTCACCATTTGCATAGATACTTTACCATCGGGGGCAGAATTACTGAGGGTGACAACAAGAGTCTCCCAATTGTCCGGTAGGGAACTTAGAAGTATTATCGCTTGTTCCTCATCTTTGAGGTTCCAATCGGCGGCAGCAAGCTGGTTCACGAGGTCCTGGAACTGACTCGTGTGTTCTGGTATAGACGTACCACTACGAAGCTTGTGGTTTACTAAACGTCTCATCAACAGGGTCTTGTTATTTGCCGTCTTTGCCTGATACATGTTAGCAAGCTTATCCCACAACCTGTGGGCACTCGTTTCATGTGCGACATGATGAAACACGCTATTGTCAATCCGCTGACGAATCTGAGCAACAGTCTTCTTGTTCAACTTTTTCCAATCGTCATCAGTCGTCTTCTCGGGTTTGGCACCTTTATTTTCGATTGGCCCGACTAAATCCTTCAAATTTATCAAATCCTCCATGCGAGGCTTCCACATGTTGTAATTAGTAGGCGTCAATCGCATCATCATGTCTGGCGTTGAATTTTCCATGTTAAAATTCAACAAGCTTTCTTGTACCCAAAATTAGAGACTGAATTTGGGGGAATGGAGCACACGGTTGGATCCGGAACGGTCGAAAACCTTGGGAACCGTTCTAACCTTATTGAAAACGGATCAAAAATGAGTTGAGCCGGGACGGAACAAGTTGGAAGAAGTTGAACCGGACTAAATCCGGTTTGACTAGAGTTGACCGGCTGACCGGGGTTGACTGGACCAGAAGCTTTGACCGGGTCGGATCTGGGTCTCGGATCCTTTCTTCTTCGCCCGTTTTGTGAGTTGGGCTGAGTTAACTCGTCGTTAACTCGGTCGGCATGGAATGGAGGTTTCCGGATATCGAAAAATTCTAAAAAATATATATTCGGAATCCTTGCAACACGAGCTTCACAACGGTAGTAACAAAACGCAATTTCGGAACGAAAAAAATTTGTTGTCGAATTCGGTCGACTTCGATCGTCACTTTCCGGCGATCGAAATAGCTCAAAAACTATATATTTGGAATCGTCGGACAGAGAGCTTCACAACCGTGATAAGAAATCACAGTTTCGGGACGAAAAATTTCGGACGAAAATTTACAGAGAACGGAGGAATGAAACCCGTGGCTCTTGATACCACTTTGTTGGGGTTGGAAAATTTTTCATTCAACGATACGCACGAATTACAATAGGAGGAGCAACTCTCAACTCGACTATTACAAAAAAACCAACCCTCAAATCTCTCCGTTCGAACTCTACGGTTTTTTCTTTCTTATTTTCTCTCTTTCCTGTTTTTGGTGTGTTGGGGTGTATCTTTCTGATTGTATTTGGAGCTGCTTATGTAGAGGAAGATATGAATGGTGGCGTGTCCATGTCTTGATGGTCATCAATCGCTTTCACCCAGCTGGAGTTTGATAGCAACGTTTTGGGCATGAAATTTGGAGATGCCGTGCTAGTCAAATGTGGGGGGCTTGTACTACATAAGCTTCCTTGAAAAACTAATGGATTCTAGAATTTTGAGAGTGTGATATATGAACGGACAACTCTATTGCCTTTTTCAGGAAGGCAAGCTGAAGAGCTATAACTTGGCAGAGAAAAAGTTAGAAGTTACGGATAGGGTACCGGATTATAATTTTTTTTTTTTTTTTTTTGGTAATTGTTGGTTAATCAAGAATGATGGTGATCTTTTATTAGCTTCAAGAGAATGGGTGAATAAGTGGATGTTTCATAAGATGGATCCAATATGCGTAATATTGCTTTTTTAGCGCGCGGTAAGATATCACTGGCGGCACCATCGAGAAATGGCAATGGGAAGATCAAAGAAGACTATAACAAGGCGTTTTTTCTTGACCGAAAAGTTGTTGATAACGAACCTCATCATGGCTGGATGATAAAGTGTTACTCTTTCGCAAGAAAGCAGCGTAATGAACGTTATAGGATGAGATTTATCGAACCTCCTTATGTCAGAAATTAGTTATATATTTTTAGCTGAATGAACGTGTTACAACAAATAAATAATCTTAATGAAAACTTGATTTTATGTCCAGTAAATGTTTAATTGGTTTTATATGCATTTTTCTATGGAATTATTCCACCAACCCCTCAAACTATATGCACTTTATACAAACAAGGTCATATCTTTATTTTTAGACTTAGTAAGGTCTAAACTTTTGTGGTATGTGCGAATTGCCCCATTTTCTATTTTTTGGTGACTTTTTGACCAAAAATCACCTAAAGAATTGTTTAAAGTTTGACTAGAATCTTTCCCTCGTCTAGACGGCTCCGATGGTGGTGACAGTGTTGCAAAATTCAAAGTTATAAAATGAGAATTATAATTTAAATTCAATACACTTAAAATAAATTTCTCGTATATTAACTTCAAATTTTGCGACTCTATCACCACCATCGAAACTGTCTCAACAAGAGAAGATTCTAGTCAAACTTTAATAATTTTTTCGACGATTTTTGGTCAGAAAAATACCGAAAATTGGAAAATAGGGCAGTTCGCACAGTCTACCAAATTGTAGACTTCACTGTGTCTAAAAACAAAGATTTGACCCTAAATTCATAAAATGACCATAGTTCAGGGGGTTTGATGGAATAATCCTTTTTTCTATTATAGTGCTTCTATATATATATATATGATTTATGTTTTGTATGTAGGGGTGGGTGGTCCGATTAAATCAATTATCGTCGGTGCGGTTTCTTGAAGAAGGATGCGATTTTCGTTCTTCCTAAAAGCAAACAATACACCAAACTGTTTGACATTGTACGATTCGGTTCAAGTTAAACATCACATGGTCTATTTAATCGAGTCTGTTTTGATTTTTTACTTTTCTTCTTAACACAAAATGTGGAGGAAAATATTATAATAGCATAAAGTACACAATTAAAAATTTGATATACAACACATCGAATAAGCAAATATAAATCTAATAGTCATTCACAAAGAATAATCAACCGTCAACAAATTGAGAAATATAAAATTTGAAGTATCATGATTGCACCACAGATGCACAATAACAAACCACAAAAACATTCACTATAAATCACAATTCGAGAACATATGCATTACAAGGCACAAAACAACGATTTTGTGGTTTTAGAGAAATAGAACGCCTATAATTAAAAAACAAAAACTTACAGAATTTGGTTACGATTCTTCTTAACCGAAGCAATAAACTAAAATCACACCATGTACACCAAATCACATTTTCGGCTCGGTTCTTTTACCAAAGCAACGGTTCAGTAATTGATCGATTTTGTCGGTTTTAGTTTGTGCTCCCACCCCATTTTTTAAATTTTTATGTTTTCTCGAAAAGCAAACATGTTTAATTTTAATGCGTAT
Source organism: Linaria vulgaris (assembly GCA_948329865.1). Taxonomy (NCBI): domain Eukaryota; kingdom Viridiplantae; phylum Streptophyta; class Magnoliopsida; order Lamiales; family Plantaginaceae; genus Linaria; species Linaria vulgaris. The sequence continues at coordinate 2,033,110 of OX415249.1, read as the reverse complement.
TTGTTGAATATTTTATTGTTAATTACCTTGTTCAGATTCAAATGGTTCGTCGCTTTTACATGCCTATAATAAATAAATCTTTAATAGAATGTTTGTACTTTGGAGAAGAAACTCATTTGATGCTGCTTCTCCTATTTATAACATGAAAAGATTTAAGTAACTAATAGACTTTTGTTTTTCGAAAACTCCAGAATCACTTCAATAATCAGCCAAAAAATCAGACAACTCGACAAACCCGACTGTCCATAGTCAGATCAAAAATAAAAAATAGGAAACAAGAAATCAAAGTAAATTAACATAAAACTCAATCATAACCATTTTCATCTTCCACGGCGATGCGCGCCAACTCATGAACTACCATATTCTAATTGCGCCCCATCCATCTCGCGACAAAGCCCACATGTTGACCAAAAAGACGCCGAATATCGTTAAGGACATTGGTATATTGTGCTTCCTCGTTAGTACCGTCAATAATATCGTGAATGATTGTTTCTCCGTTAAACACAACACTATTCCATCCTTTTTTCCACAAAGAGTCTTACCGCACTTAACGCCGCAACTGCCTCAATTCCAGATGGCTCTAAACAAGGGACTAATCTTCTTTGTCTTCATGCAACAATATCACCATTGCTATCATGCAAGACCACTCCCAAGCCAATAACATCATCTTTCTCAAATCGAGCTCCATCAAAATTAATACTTTATTGAATCTTCGTAGGCGGCATCGATCCATTCTAATCAGCTATTTTCTAGGATTGTGCACTATGTCCATTAAATTCAACCCAATTCGCTGCATAAACCAGCCTAAAAGTTGCAAGTTCAGAACGTCACGGTTTTCCCCCCGCTAAAATTTCATTTCAATTTTTCCAAATGGCCCAACAAATCGTTCACATAATGCTCACATTCTGGAAGGACCGACTATTCGCAATCCTATCACTACAAGAATAAAGTCTGGTCGCTAAAGGGTCATTAGCAATCACTTTTTCGTCGCAGAAAGGCAATCGCCAATACCTTTGTCGCAAAAGACAAGCGACCGGACTTTGGTCGCTAATAAACCCTAGCGACCGCCTTTCCGTCGCCACCACATTTTCGACGACTAAGTCGTCGCCAATCAATTACGACGGCCTGGCGGTTACTAAATCCCGACCAGCAATAGCGACGACCATGCCATTACTAAACCCCGACACTCAATAGCGACGACATGTCCATCACTAACCGCCTGAAGCCATTAGTGACGGCTAAACAGACACTAATGTTTTGGTCACAAAGAGCGATATTATTGATTTGTTTTAGGAATATGAATGCTTAAAAATGTGAATGAAAAAAAAATTATTAAGGTGCATAATGGTTTGAAGAAAAGTTTAAAATAAATTGAAAAAACTATGAAGATATAAAGGTATGCATAAAAGGTTTGAAGAAAAGAAGAAAAAGTTTAAAAAAACTACGAAGATATTCATAAAAGGTTTGAAAAAAAAGTTTTAAAGATATGAAATGATTTGAAGAAATTATTTGAAGAATCAAAGAAATGATTTGAAGTGATCGAAGAAAAGTGGGAATGTGGAAACATTTATAGTTTGTAGATTGTAACTTTGTGAATTTATTTTTTTTCTGAATTTTCTACCCATCCTCGCCATTTCTGGGCTCATTTGCAACGGTTAGGTCGTCTCTATTGCTTAAAATTTTGAAAATTTTGACTTTCTGCCAAATTTTTTGGAATGTAAAAACATAGCAACGTCACTACTACATGTTGAGTTTTAATAGTGACGGCTAGGCCGTTGCAACTGAACGTTGAATATTTATAGCGACAGCCGAGCCATCGTGAATGTACGTTGAAGCATATTAGTTACGGCTTGGCCGTCACTATTATGATTTATGCTTTTGTGAATTTTAATTGAATGATTGTAATTTCTATATGATTTATGTTAAGTAACTTGTTATATATGTGAAATTAAGTTACAATTAAGTAGTATACTAGTATTTGAGTTATCGAAATACAAATATTGTTAAATAACTATTTACGATTGAAGTAACAATTATATATGATATAATTATATATTCGTTTATGGTCTACAATTAATTTAACAAGTTTGTGATCGCGTCTCATATGTGTCATTACGATGTTTAATTAGTATCTCCTATAAACATTGTTTTGAAACTCGGACCGAATCGGCCGGTCCGACCGGTTCGACCAGGAACCAGTGCCTTGTCCTGTCCGGTTCTACCCCAAAAACGAGTTGCAAGCCTCCAACGAGCAGACCAGGAATTTTTTTGGTCGGACCGGTCGATCCGGTGATCGGTTTGGCCTACGAACCGGTCTGCCCTTTTTTAATTTTTTTTCTTTTTCATTTTGCTTTTGGTCAATTGCAAACCAGTCCCCCTATTTTTTGCTAGATACAATCCTACCTAAAAAATAAAAGAAAAAAAGAAAGAAAAGAAATGCAAAACTTTGAAAGGCCATATCTTTGTGTAGGAGCGTCTGTTTTGGATGCATTTTTTTTTATTTAGGGTATCTCGACGAGATCTGTCCACTGCCATTTTCAAAAAAATGTTGTTTTCCATCCTTAATTTGATTTTGTAGCGAAACGAGCATGCATTCGAGAATTTCATGCATAGTATTTCGTGTGATGCTAAGTTCATTTTCTAGATTTTAGTGTCACATATTGTCGTTCTTGTATTGAATTTTATAATACGGCTGACCAACATTTAAAAATCCAAAACAATCTTTTAGCTTGTATCAAATATATAGTTTGTTGGATTATTTATTAAATTGTTGGATAACTCAATGGTTTCCACTACTTCCCAAAACTTGTTTTTGTTGGAGATCACGTGTTCAAGTCTTAGTATTATGATAACCATGTTTTTTATTTTATTTATAATATAACAAAATATTAGTGACTTAAAATATTTCTCACAATCTTATAATTTTTTTATACTATTAATTTTTATTATTATATCTTTTATTGAATGTGAACTAAAGTCAATAAACTGGTCCACCCAATGGTCCGACCGGTTCGACCTGCTGACCCACTACCCGATAGCCTCACCGGGTCACTCACCGGGTTGGGTTTCAAAACAGTGCCTATAAGTATATATGTATATGTATACATATATATATATATATATATATATAGTATAGATGTCCTGTTACGATGTTTAATTAGTATCTCCTATAAGTGTGTATGTGCGTATATATATATATATATATATATATATATATATATATATTCTTGACCTATACATCATTAGGTAATAAGTGTCATTGTATGAGCCGACCTTATAAATTAGGGGTGGGCATTTCTTTCGGGTACCCTATTCCCGTAACCGACCCCCCCCCCCCCGATCGGGTATTATTTCATCGATTCAGGAAAAACGGGTTAAGTTATCCGATTACAGGGGTATTGCGGGTACCTGGCCGGGATTGGGTACTGGGTCGGGTAGAAAAGTTCAGATACATGACCTCGATTGGATACCCTATTATATCTATATATTATTCTTTTATTTCTTTAACTAATACTAACACATATACAATCACACATTTACACTACACACTCGCTGTCTTACACACACTCGACACAAAACCCTTTTCACTCGTCCCTCACCGCCAATGCCGCCTCCGCGTCGTCGTCTGGTGACCACTGTCCGCCAGAACGCCACCGATAAGTCCCCAAACTCTCTATGTCCCTTAATTTCTTCCATCTCACTCCTCCCTCTCAAATTATGCACCTCACATCACTGTCTCTTTACAGACCCGTTCTCCGTCGCGATGCCACCTCTCCACCACCGTAAGGTCGAACCTTTCAAGTCACATCTCTCGAAATAAATATAGTTATAAATGCCTAATTTCTTCATTTTGAGATATGGTTTCATGAATTATAAACTGCTGAGTTGATGTTCTGAATTTTGATTGGTTGATGTTGCTGAATTGTAACTACTAACTTGATGGGTTTTACATGGGAGATTTATGGTGTAGATTGTAATGGAGTTTGGTTGTAAACTGTAATGGCAGATTATAAAGCTTTGTAACCCTATTTAAGAAATTGATATGGGGTAATGGTGTTTGTCTAAATCCAAATGAGAATCTAAGATCTAAGAATCTAGAAATTTGACGATTAGAAATTTAGGACAACTTATTTAAGATGTTAAATTATTAGTTTAACTAACTTTATATGTTCTTTGTTTATGGATTTTGGTTAGAGAAATGGAAGGAGGTTCTTCAGGTATATATAATCATTTTAAGATGTTCTTTTGCAAAGAAGATAAGATACGTAAAGGTATATGCAATTTCTTTGATAGAGAAATTAAGGCAGATCCAATAAAGCACTGAATTGGCGCTCTTAAAAGGCACTATATGACATGCAAGAGAAAAACGCCTCAAAGGATGAATGCGCATGTGGTGGAGGAAGAAATTGATGACATAGGCTGTATTGAAGACTAAAAATAGTTGGAGCAATGAAGAAATGAGGACCGAAGTTGAACTTGAGACTTGTGCGATATTGGATGCATTTTTCTAAATTCAAGAATTGTAATTGTTGATACTTGATCGGTTGTTGCCTTGAGTTAGTTTGTCATTTTAGATTGATGTTATTTGTATATTTTTTTTTTTTTTGGTTTTTTAAGAAGGGATCCTTGTAGATTAGGAAAGATGTGAAAATAGGCAGAATGTTTCTGCCTATTTCATTCTGCCTATTTTGAATTTTCCTCTAAAACTAAAAAAATGTGCAAATTGAAATATGGGCATGCGGGTACCCTGAATACCCCCACGTACCCAATCGGGGTATCCAAAATTGGGCACCGACTCGATCAGTGTCGGAGTCGGGAGGAGATTTCAGATTACTCGACCCCAAAATCACCCAAAACGGGTACCCGATCAGGTAGGGTACTCGACAACGCCCACCTCTATAATAAATGACGCTTGATTATGCAATCAAACCAATAATTTATATATATATATATATATATATAACTAATTAGTATTTGTTATTGACGTAATTGATAGTAAACTATATATATATATATATTAAATTAAGTAGTACTTGTTATTGACGTAATTGATAGTAAACAACCAAGTATATGTAAAATAATCTCTCGAAAAGCATAATTTAAGGAACTTGAATATTAGTAGTGACGGCATGGGCGTCCGTAATAACCCTCAATAGCAACAGAAATACGGTCGCTAAGGTTAGGGTATTTATGCAACGGGATTTCGGTCACTAGTACTCGCAATAGTGACAGCCTAGCGTCACTACTATTAAGCTTGGCATTTCGACATTTAAATTTTTTGTCGTTGGTTTGTGTTTAGCGACCCAAACACCGTCACAATATTAACAGGCATAAGGGTTGGCAACGACCTAGTCGTCGCTACCTCTAATAGTAACCAACAATGGCAACGGCCTGGCCGTCGCTAATGGAAATTGTCACCTCTATTAGCGACTTCTTGGCCGTTGCTATTGATGGTTACCGTTGCCATTAGCGACGACCAAGTCGTTGCTAGTTCCCGATTTATACTTATAAATAATCTTCCCTCCTTAATTTTGAGAACTCCCCTATTTTAGGTATTTTTTTAGTTTACTACATTTCTTTTTTTCTCTTTTGCACATATATTTGTAATTACTATTAACCTTAATGCTATTATTTTTTAGTTGTTGATTATTTGATATTATCATACGAGGCGGCAAGGCTAAACGATGTGCTCGCTATACATTCTTGATGATCGAAATTTTGCGCGCCAACAAGTAAGTATTTCCTACTTTGCTTGTAACGTAAATTCTTTTATATTATATATATATATATTGTTTAGGTGAATAAATTGTAATTACTTGTTTTTTAATTATTTATTAGATAAAGAATGGCTTATCGTGGCGATAGATCTTGGATCTACGATAAGTTAGATCACAATGGTTATTTGAACGAGAGTCTTGTTGTTGGCGCCCGGTCGTTCAGAGATCGTGCTTCAGAACAACCAGAGTATTTAAATCTACAAAACCGTTTACGTGCCCATATCTGAAATGCCCCAACAAAAAGTGGTTGGATCGAACAACAATACATAGTCATCTGTATTAGTCAGGGTTTACGGGCCAATGTTGGATTTGGGTGTCGCATGGTGAGATATTTGATCGTGGCTCTACATCGTATTTTGACGACTCGCCTAGTCCACCACCCACTCGTACTACTAGTCATGTACATAGCCCTGTTCACATTGATGATTTTAGATAAATGGTCGTAGATGCATATAGGGTACAATATGCATTTGAAGAAGAACTCGACGAAGATCCAAATCCCGATGTCTGACAATTTTTCGAGTTGATGAAGTTGGGAAACGTAAAGTTACATAGTCAAAAGGAGAAATATGTGATCTAGTGGATTTTAAAGTGCTTCACTGTAAAGCTCATGCACAAAGTTAGTAATGCCGCATGTAACAAGTTTTTAAAATTGTCTAAAGATGGTATGGACCCAGAAATTGAGAAGATGGTACCTGATACAGTTCATGGGTTCAATATGATGTTAACAGGTCGGGTTAAGGTACACGGCGATTGATGTTTGCCAAAACTTATGTTTCTTGTACTATGGTGATAACGCAGGTATGCAATCATGCTATGTGTGTACGGAGACAAGTTATGAGAGTGGTAGGAAGTCAAAGGTCCCTAAGAAAAAATTGTGGTACTTCTCCTTAGGCCTTCGCCTATAGAGGTTGTTCTATTCTAGAGGCATCGCCAAACACATGTCTTGGCATTTAAAATGTCTCCAGTCCACTAATCAGGTTCAGGTGAAGCACGTAGACACTTTGATCGATCATATCCATATTTCACAACAGAGTCCCAAAACGTTAGACTCGGTTTATGCATAGATGAATTCACAATGTTTTACTAATCTTTGGTCAAGTACTCGTGTTGGCATGTGTTTGCAACCTCGTATAACCTCCATCATGATCTTTGCATGCGATCAGAGTTCATATTTTTTAGCCTTATTATTCCGGGTCCACAAAGTCATGGGAAGAACCTTGACATATTGTTGAGACCACTAATAGACAAGTTGAAGATTTTACAGATAGATGGTATGAGTACTTGTGATAGCTATAGGAAGTAGAAATTTCAATTACGAGCGGTGGTCATGTGGATGATTAGCAATTTTCCAGCATATGGAATGTTGTCTCAGTGGGGTACTCATGGGAAGTTATCTTGCCCTTATTGTATGGAGCATACAAAATCCTTTACACTAACGAAGGGTGGAAATCGACTTTCTTTGATCGTCATCGTCGATTTCTACCAGAACATCATATATGGAGGAGAAACAAATGGATTTATTCTATAAGAGGGATGCACCAGAAGCACCTATTCCACAAAGAAAGGGTGAGGAAATGAGAAGAATTGTGGACGAACTATTGGTTTTGGAGCAAACCCACAGAAGACCCGAGGGTTTGGAACAAATCATAATTGGTGTCGAATGAGCATTTTTTGAGAATTACCTTATTGGTCCACAAATTTGACTCGTCACAATCTAGAAGTCATGCACTGTGAGAAGATTTGTTTTTTATAACATCAAGAACACGGTGATGGACGATGCCAAGACGAAAGACAATGTCAAGGCTAGACGAGATTTGCAAATCTTGACAAACTGTAAGGAACTATTTATAATTCCCACTGGCAAAGGAAATGAAGTGAAGAAGCCAAGGAAATCTACCGTCTTACTAAGGATCAAAAGAATAAGGTGCTAGAGTAGTTGACTGATCTTAAGTTTCCGGATGGATATGCCTCAAAATTAGGAAGATGTGTTCAAAAGCAGCAAGGAAGATTGTACGGGATGAAGAGCCATGATTGTCATTTCTTTATGCAGAGATTGATCCTGATTATCTTTCGCGACTTCATACCAGATCGTATTTGGGGCCCTTTAATGGAGATTAGTCATTTTTCAAGGCTATTTGCACTTTAGAGGTTTCAACAAAGGATATGGCACAACTTGAGGAGTCAATAGTTGTCACGATGTGCAAGTTGGAATATATATTTCCATCGTCATTCTTTGGTTTCATGGAGTATTTGCCCATTTACATGTCGTACGAGGCTAGAGGCAAATGACCAATTCATTATGGATGGATGTATCCATTCGAGAGGTACAATAGTTAATTTTGAATACAATTAATTTGATATGAAATCCAGTTTATATTTTGTTTGTTTCATTAGCTAATACCCGTTTTACGCAGGCGTATGGATGATATTAAAAATGTGTTGAATAAAGCGCGTGTCGAAGCATCGATTGCCAATTCATACATACTATCGGAGATCGCCAATCTATGTTCTCAATATCTGGATATCTCTATTCCAACCAGGTTCAACCAACTCAACAGAAACGAGACACTCGATAGAAGGGAGCGGGAAGACGAGCTTCCAATATTCCAAAATAAAAGGCAACCCAGTTGGATCAGTGACCAAGCAACGACAGTTGATAGGGGCTGAATTGGAGCAAATTGAACTTTACACACTTCTTAACTGTCCAAAGCTGGGCGGTTGGCTCGAGTGAGTTACATTTTACAATGTTTAGTGCTTACAATTTATTGTGATTAGTAATATTATATCTTGTATTGTTTAGTACTTACATTTTATTGTTTACTACATAGGTTGTTCGAAGAGGAAGAGTACACTAATCCCAGTCCCATGGAGGCCAAAAAGAAAAGGAACGAAAAATATGTGGTATGGTTCAAACATGCGACTTCAAGTGGAGAATTCGAGGTTGATGACCATCTAATAGCATTTGATCAGTGGAACAACTTGTATAGTGAGCACGTATGATGGGTACATTGTGAATGGTTTTAGATTCCAAACAGAGGGGCTGACATGGTCGAAGAAGTGTGATTATAGCGGAGTTTATGTCAATGGGAGCATGGGAGGGGGAGACGCGACAAAATTCTACGGGACGTTGAAAGACATCATACAAGTGGTATATTGGGGCGTGTACGACCACTTTACGTTGTGATATTCAAATGTAAGTAGTATGACATCAACGAAGGAACCTTAGTCAACAAAATATACCAATTGGTTGATATTAACCCGCGACGTTGTCTCACGACCAATGCGTCAATTGTTTTTACCAATCAGGCCCTACATGTCTACTATACCCCGTATCCGTGTCAGACACATCGCAGAGGATGTTGGGTTGTATCCACAATACCAGCTAAACACATTATCAAGATGGAGTCATTGATGGATTCAAACAAGAACCAAGCTGGAATGCCGATAGAAGTGTTGCAAGAGAATGAATCTGAAGGGTTGAATTTATGGGTAGGCTTGAGCTCGTTTGATATGGATGTACAACTAGGGGTTGGTGAATTTGAATTGGTTGAATATGTGGGTAATAAAAATGTTGACCGAGAAGAAGAGGAAGATGTTGATTTATACGAGGATGAAGAGGAAGATGGCCCCTAAAGTATGGATGAAGATGAAGATGTTGTTATAGAAGATAGTGAAGATTAGCTAGGCATTAAATTATTGTAATAGTTAAAAATAAAGGTTCGTGTTGTATTTTCTTACTATGAATTGGTACTCTATATAATTAATGTATCTCATTTTGTTATCAGGTTTGATATTATTACCTAATTAACGGATTTATTTTGGGGTTGGAACGCCATGTCCGTTGTTCAGAAGCTTGTAAAATTACGAAAATATCCCTCTTTGTATTCACTGAATTTCACTCTATATGCTCTAATACATTGTTGTGTAAGTGTGTCTCTGGATCTGCCTTTCTTCTTAATTTGTACCTTTTTTTATAGAGGTTTTTTAGGGACATGTGTCGTTATGCATGTTTCAATAAATTACAGGTGATGCTTTTTGTGTAAAGGGATAAGATAAATTTTATGTTTGCTGACTGGAGGCTGACTGCGATGAACTTCTATCTCTTCCGAGGACTTCAGGGGTTCCGAGGGGCTGATCTTTCTGATTTCTTTTCTACGAGGGGTTGTATCTTTCGGAAAGACTGGATAAGCGGGGCGGTACGTCTGTCCGATGTTGTTGTAGCTTCTGCAGTAGCCATTTATGGGTTGTCCTTTTTGGGAAGGGTACCCCGGGGGGTATGCCTGTTTTCTTTTATTGGTGGCGCCTGTTCCGATGGCTCCTTTGCTTCAGTAGGGTAACGTTCTCGTACTTGGATTTTTGTAACAAGTATCCCGATGGCTTCTGGGTTTTAATAAGACATCGTTCTTCGGGCTCGGCCTTCGTGGTAGGTGCTCCGAGGGATTTTGTACTTCAATAAGACACTGTTCTTCATCTTCGGCCTTCTTGGCATATATTCGAAGGAATTTATATCTTGATAGGACATTATTCTTCGTGTTCGGCCTTCGTGGTAGGTGTTCCGAGGACCTTTGGACTATGGATTGTTCAATGAGTGGATATTCTCGTATTTTCTAGGACTCGGGGTCCGTTGTGGTCACTCTTGGCGCATTGATGGATATCAAAGTCGCGCGAATCCGTCCGGATTTACTCTTTTTCCGATGCCGCGTTGATATCTTTTTTTATTCATCATGACTTTCCAAGGGACGCTTAGGTGCCTCTTCAGGTGGCGTTTTGTACCACTTTGGGTTGGTGGCACCCGATGGGCCTCCTCATCGGGAGTGTGCACTCCTCATCGGAAGTGCATGTGATGATAGTATCGTCCAGGTATTAATCCCTAGATTTAGGGTTAATATTTTGCTTAATCTTATGTTTATTTTTTATGGTTAACACTAACCCCCCCCCCCCCCCCCCCCCCCCAAATTTCGATCGCCATCATAGGGGCGAGGGAAATTTTATTTCGTGGCCTCTGTGAGGCAAGGAGCCTTTTCTTTATTTTTTCCTTCGTTATTTGCAAATTTTGGTATTCTTATGAGGGGGATAGGCATATATTTTCTCCACCACTTTTTTCTTTTTGTCCTTGGTGAGGAGAGGGGTTTTCTTATTTTTTCGAGGAGCTCAGGTATATATTACATGTGTATACTTAAAAATTTCTAGGCAAGTTACCTTTTGGGTCCTCGGCAGGTTGGTCCTTGGATAAGCAGGGGTTTTTGAGCATTTATTGCAGATGGTGATGATGAAAGGATAACGCCCGTTGAACGGCGTAACAGCTCAAATCTATGACCGTTGGTAACGGTCAGTCTTCAACGGCTCGCTAGTAGGTAACATGCCAAGCGGCACGTGTCAGGTGAGGGGGTAACGTGGGGCGTTAAACGCGCTCCACGTTCAATTAGCCGACCGTTGTAATCGTCGGCTATAAATAGTCACCACACTCATCTTTTCTTCTCACTTTCAATCTTCAATCCTTCTTAGCAAATTTCGACAAGCAAAAATCTCTCCGTGCTTTCTCTTAATTTCGCAATTTCTTTTTCAAATTTTTTGCAAATACTTTCCATTCCTCTTTAACCAAGCTCGATGGCATCCTCAACTGCTACTGATCCCATCACTGCTGCTTCCGCCTCGGGGGGCGTGGCCTTCACTTACGCCATTGATTCGCCGGTGGTTACGGGTGGTGTTGTTATAGGTGGTCCTGCTGCTGGTACTCGTAAGAGAAGGGGTGATACTTCCACGACGGCGGAAGAGGGTAATGTTGGGCCCTCTAAGAAGGCTAGGGTTTCCAAGTCAAAAAAGCTTGTTGCTCCCATCGCTCAGAGTTTCCACAAGATTGAGGGAATTCAGAGTACCGCTACTCGAGGGTAGGTGTCCAATTTGTTTAGGATTTGGGGGCTTTTAATAAGAACATGACTTTCCGGATTCTGACAAAGGATGAGAGGGCGTGCAGTCCTCCTTGAGGGCTGGCTTACGGTCTATTTCGCACAAATGAGGTTCGGGTGGCGATCTTTTATGCCTCCCTTCTTTTGCAATGTTTTCATGGCGGGTAACATAAGTCCGAGTCAGTTGACTCCGAATGGGTTCGCCGCTTTGTGTATTTTTGTATTCTGGTGCCATATGAACAGTTTGAGTTGCAGTGTTGACCGTTTCTTCTCTATTTTCGATATGTTGATTTCTCCTGGGGGTTTCCCTTTTATCATTTCCCCCATCGGGACAATGCCAAGAATAAGAAGATTATGGAGGGGGCACTCAGCTCCCACAGTACTTGGAAGGATGAATATTTCTTTGTGCAGCCTGAGAAGGGAGAGTGAGATATGCCCTTCGATTGGAGAGAGGGTGAAGTTCTAGTATATACTTTGGATCCGGAGGTAAGCGTATCTCCGGTAATTTTGCAGAAGGCCCTAATGGAGTCGGATGACTTCATGATGTTGTTTGAGATGTCGGGACTACAGAATGTGGTCTTTATCGATGCCGCAGTCGAGGAGCCGTTGTCTCTAAGCTCCAAGGCGCTAGTTCCTTTCAGTAAGTAACTTTGCATTATCTTTTGTCTTTTCTTTTATATGAGGGTAAACGATGATAGGTTTAAGAGATACTTATTTGCTCTCTTGTGATGCAGGGGAGACACTGGCGAATTACAATTTGCGTCAAGGTCCCTCGGTCTAGGCTCCGAGTGGTCGGAAGAGGTCGAAGGCTTCTACGACTTCCTTGGCTCGTTCTTCGAGTGGCACTTCCAATGCTCCCGAGGAGGAGGATACTGCTGATGAGGAGGTTGACACCCCCGAGTACACAAACATGCCTCTGAGGGAGGAGAAAGAGGAGGATCATTCGCCTTTTATCATCGGAGCAGATGGCATAATCTACGATACCGTCCCCCTAACTTTGGTGGATCCTCAATCAGCCCTGGTGCTAGCGCAGGCCCCGACCTGTAATACAGGGATTTCTTCTAAGGGTTCGGAGGAAGGACTCGCATATGAGGGGGGTCCTTCTCCGAAAGCTGCTGAGGAGGAGCATGTGCCAGACCTGGTGGACCTCTCGTCCGACGATCCATCGCTATCCCGTTCTCACGAGATCGGGGCTCCTCTATCGGCGCCCTCGGTGATTCCTGAGTCCTCGGAGAGGACTTTTTCCGAGTCTCTTCTTCCTAGTACGTCCCCCTAGGTCCTTCTACCTTTAGACGCATAAAAAAAATTCTTTGTACTAAGATTCCTTTTTCGGTGTAGATATCATAGATAAGGGGAAGGTTCCAATGGTCGAAGGGGAAGGAGCTTCTCTTTTTGGAAATGAACCTTTGCTTCCCTCTTTTTTCTTATTTTTTCCTGTTTATTGTTTGATGATTTCCCTTGGCCTATCCTCTCTCCTCATATATATATATATATATATATTGTGCAGGAGAGGAGTTTTTAGCACAGCTTCTCTAGCCCGGTTTGGAGGCTTTGTTGGGCGACTCCGAGGATATTCCCGAGGAGTTTAACGCGCGATCTGCCAATATGGACGTGAAGGTAGAGCTTCTGAGCTCAATTTTTGGGGAGGCGGGTTCTTCTGATGCTGTTGGGGGTCATCGGTCTTTGTTTACCGATGCGGATGTCCTGACTCCAACTCTGGGCACCCTTCCTTCGAGGAGCGATATCCCCGTAACACTTTCTCCGAGGGGTCTCACTTTTCAGCCTCATGTGGCTCCTCGTAGGTTGGAGGATCTTCCCTCTATGCAAGTTTTTGAGGGAGATTTTCAAGAGGTCCTTCGTTTCTTTGTCTCTTCCAATGCAACCCCTGCCGATGGGTTTCATTTCATGCACACGAGTCTTAATTGGATGGCTCTAATGGTAAGATCGACTTCTTTTCTTTTTTTCTTTCTGTTCATCCTTCTTTTAGGTAATCTGCTTTAAATATTTATGCTTTTCTTTCTTGATCGTAGGTCGGGAAGACTCGGGACGCGGCTGCTGCTGTAGAGTAAGGGTATCAAAGGGAGGGGAACGAAGTAAAACTTCTCTGAGCACAAGTGGCGTCTCTTCTTTCCAATGAGAAGGAAGGTCAGATAAAGATGGATGTGCTTCAGACGAAGATTTCCGACTACGACTTCCGATGGAAAGAGGACCAAAAAGAGAAGGAGGCTTTGCATCTTAAGGTAAAGCGCTTGCATTCTTTACGCGAGGAGTTGGAAGCATCAGAGAAGGCTTCTAAGGACCGAATTGCCCTTCTTGAGAAGTAATTGGAGGCGGGTCAGACCAGGGAGGCTGAACTCAGGGGTTGCTGGGTAAGGCCATGGACAGGGCCGAATCGGCCGAGGAGAGACTGACTAAGGTCGTTTCTTCCGAAGAGATGCAAGCTAAGATAGATGCGGCAGTCCGGTTCGCTCAGCGGGAGACCCTGCGGTAGCACTTGGAGTCTTCCGATAGGCAGCAACAAGAGCTCTTGACAGGCCACATGTTATGGGGCTACTTAGAATGTGCTAGAGTTGCGCATACGTTGGTGCGGTCGGATGTGGACTTTCCTAAGTGCTTCGATATCCGTAGGCTGAAGAAGCCTACCCCCGAGGAGGCCCGCGTCCTTTCTGAGAAATTCAACGGTCTGTTATCTCCTCGGGTTTTTCCAGTGCCTTCTCCAAATCGGTCAGTGAGCGGTGTAAGCCCGAGGCCCAGTGGCTCCGGAGGGATACTGTCGCCCTTCTCTCGCCTGGCTCCGATGACTCTTTCTTCTGAGGTGATGGCTCCTTCGCATTCGACCCCGTATCCACCGACCACGGGGGCATAACTTACGACTTTTATTTTCCTGTTCTTAGTTTTAGTATTTTTGGACTTTTAATTTCGTAGTTTAACATTTGTAGTTTTTTTTCACAATTTATGGATGTTTTCCGAGGACTTCTCGGGTTCCGCTAATGAATAATTATTTCACTCTTTCTTTCATTTGTCTTATTTCTACTTGTCGATTACCAATAAATATCTAGCAACTATAACTACTTTGACCGTTTCTTTAATGCGGGAATTAAATTAAGTTCAGAGAGATTAAGATATAATTTTATGCTTGTTGGCCAAGTTTGCAACTAAGCAGGACGTGCCAGTCTGCATGGCATTCTTAAGGAGGTGTTTTGCCTAAGTAGAAGCATCTTGTGGACACGCGTCCCTAGCTTTAGCTTATGGCGGTTTAAGCTTGATTCTTAATTAAAGGATAAAGTTACAAGTAAATATATATGTACCGAGCATTCAGTAGACAAAGTTATGCTCACTTCAAAGGAAACTCATTTTAGATATAGAGTTCACTGATTTTCTTGCAAATTTGCCTTCTTGCTTTCGTATAGTTAGCTTTTGCATTTCAGTTTTCCTTTCTAGTTTTCAACTAAGCGAAAAGAGTGAAAACTTACCTGGAAAGATGATGCCCCCACATTATAGGCGAGGAGGATCCGTCTCTTCTCATAATTCCACTCGGAACTCGATTCAGACTCCTTCTTTGTCGCTAGGGGTCCGTCATGCTTCCTCAGATAGTTTCTCTTTGAGGCGAGATAGTCTGGATGATGATATAGCGGCCATTTTGGGGAGTTCTTCGAGAGGAGATGTTTCAAGGTCTGTGCATACTGACTCCCTTAGGATGAATCATATCCGAGAAGTGTTCATGGGTAGGGAGTCTTATACCCTTGAGGATCATTCCTCGGTGTTTGATATACTTCTTTTGAATCCCTCGAAGTTAATGGGTCGAGGCCGCGTTGGGACTGCCGTGAGCAATGAGCACGAAGGGTCTACTATGACCCTATTTGCTAAGTACAATTTGGACTCTGATAAGTACGATATGGCCATTCCGCACTTTGAACAGAGGGCCTACGATCCCCCCTGGGGCTATTTGACCGTGTATTGCAAACATGTACATTGTGGGATGCGGGTGTTTTTCCACCCTTTTCTACAAACCCTTTTCCGATATTGGCATATATGTCCTAGTCAGCTGATGCGGAATTCTTATCGTCACTTGGTGAGGTACATCCTGTGTTGTGAGCTCTCGAATCTCCCCATGTCTCCTCATCGGGTGGGGGCTATCTTTACCTTACGCCCTTGTTCGGGTGGTCCCCCTTTTTTTAGGTTGGCCTATCGGGACAATAGTAAAGCCTTCACTCATGTATCCAACCCACGCTCTCGTAGAGGGGATTGGAGGCGGAGGTTCTTTTTTGTTTGCCCGAAGGGCCAATCAGCTAATTTGTGGGGAGTGCCTCTCCAATGGGGTTTGGGATATGTTACCCCCAACACCGAGACCGTGGTACGTAAGGAGGAGGTGCTATCCCGTTTCAGGCTATTTTCGGGTACTTATGACATAAGCAGCTTATTGGAGTTACTCGAATCTTTGATCTTGGCGGGCCTTCAAGAAGGGGTAGAGATGTTCAATCTCCATGTTCAGCCGTTTTTTACTAATTTCTTTTTTCGTAAGTTCCTCTTCTTGTCTTTGTTGTTTTGGGGTGTTCTTTGTTGCTTCAGGCTTATAGTGTGCTTGTCTTTCCGATAGGTTCGGAGATGCAAACATTTGCGATCAAGCCTTTTGATAAGGTCTTGTTGGTGCAAACACTAAATGAGGGGTAAACTTTATCGGAGGATGGTGTTTCCGACCAAATAAGTTTTGAGGTCGTGATGAGTCCTTCTTCGGAGAGGAGGAATCAGAGGGTTTTGACTGTTGCAGCCCCTCCAGTGAACTTTCTAGATCCTGTTGTCACTGAGGATCCAATTGCCACCCTTCTCCGAAGGGATTTTCCGATACCTCAGCTGGTATTATGTTCTTCTTCTCCGGGAGGTTTTAGCGTTGTGAACATGGTGGATGAGGGTCTTCCTTCTTCTGTTCCTGGAGGATCTCAACCTTTAAGGGAGGGTCCTGATCATGTTTCTCACCCGCCCCTCGAGGGCAACCCTCTTCTTGCGGGGACTCGGCCCCTCGAAGAGCGTGGTTCCGTTCCTTCATCTTCTTTGGTATCTGACTTTTGTCAGAATTATTTGAGTGGGATTTTGAATGCAAGGGACTGTGAGTTGATGAAGGTCCTTCCTCTGTCTAGTCTTCAGGATCTAGCCTGCAAGGATTTATGCGAGGTATAGCAATTTTTTGTTCATTCTATTTGGTACTAACCCTTTTACCCTCTCGGTGGTGATGAGTTGGCTTTATGCAAATTTATATGGTCTTGAATGCTATCGGATCCAGAGGAGATTCCTCTTCAGACCCTGATCTGGTGTATCACCATCGGGATGAGATGGAAAAAGGTCTATTGGAGGCTCATAAAGAGATAGCTCAGTTGGCCGCGGATAGGGAGACCGCTCGTGAGGTTCACAACGGGATACTGCAAGCCGAGAAGAATAAATCTTGGGAGTTGGTGCGCCAGTTGGTACTTGAGAAGGCCCGGGTGCTGGGTTTAGAGAAGAGAATGGATGACTTGAGGGATCAGATATGGTTTTTCGATGATCAGCTGATACGTGTCACGAGAGAGAGATGTTGCAAGTCAACAGCTGTTGGAGACGACCCGTACTCACGAGGTGGCACTAGTGATGGCTCAGGTCCAGGCAGTGCTGGACATTGTAGGTCCATCTGGTCCTCGTGAGTCTCTACGAGGCGAGATGCACGATCTAGTCCGCATAGGGTATCGCCTATGCCGGGATGCGGTTCAACGTTGCCAGGATTTCCTTCGAGTCCAGTTATTCTTGAACTTAGCATCCGTCGGGTTTTTGCAGAGGTTTCTCCCTCGTCTCTCGGGGATACTGTTGTTCCGATGGTGGTAATTGATGATCATGTTTCTCTATCTGAGGAGCAGGGTCGTCGTCTTGTTAGGGAGGGGAAGCGTTCGATTGAGGATGCTTAGCCTAGGTGTTAGTTTATTTGTATTGTATGGGATCCGATATACTTTTGGGGTGAGGATCTGTCGTTTGTACCAGTTGCTTATATTAGATGGCCCATCGGGGTTAGGTTGCTTAAGATGACGTTTATGTAGGGTCATCATTTTGTTTCGCAACCCTTTTTCCCCTTTTTGTACAGGAGCCTTCTATATATAAAAAAAACTTTTTATTTATGTACAAACTTCCGCTGTTTACATCAAGCATAGTATTTACGAAGATTTAGGGCGTTCCAAGTATTGTGGAGCACGGCGCCTTCGGAGTTGGCAAGCTGATAGGTTGCGGGTCCAACAATTCCCGATATTTTGTAGGGTCCTACCCATTGGGGTCGAGTTTTCCCACATTCTTGGAAGCTCCGACTCTTTTTAACACCAAGTCTCCGACTTGAAAGGTCCTAAATTTTACCTTAGAGTTATAGTGTTGGGACATTCGAGCCTTATACCCCTCTATTTGGACGGCGGCTCGTGCCCTCCTTTCTTCGAGGAGATCAAGGACCAGGACTAAATTGGAGCTATTGGAGACTTCCTCGTATTCCCGGACTCGCCAGCTTTCCACCGCTACTTTCGGGGGACACCACGACCTCACTACCATATGCTAGGTTGTAAGGAGTTTCACCCGTGGCAGTTATTTGGGTGGTCTGATAAGCCCACAAGATGCCAGGTATCTCTTCAACCCATTTGGCTTTATGCCAATCAAGTCTGGCCTTTATGTTTTTAAGGAGAGTTTGGTTGGTCCTCTCCACTTGACCATTTGCTTGGGGGTATCCCACCAAAGCAAACCGATGTTTAATCTCTCAATGATCACATCATTTTTCTAACTCTTGGCTTGTGAATTGCAGCCTGTTGTCACTCACCAGGCTCCGAGAGATTCCGAATCGGCATAGTATGTTCCTCCACAACAAGTTGATGACCGTGCTCGCTATGACTCGGGACAAGGGTTCGGCCTCCACCCATTTGGTGAAGTATTCAACCGCTACCAACAGGAACTTCTTTTGTCCGGCATCGGGGATAAGGGGTCCTACTATATCAATGCCCCATTTGGAAAAAGGGGCAGGGGTTTAGGCTAGGTTCCCACGGAGCCGCAGGCTGGTGGACTCGGGAGGCGTAGGCTTGCAAGGTTTACATCTTTCTGCGTATCTCTTACTGTCTCTGGTCATCGTGGGCCAGTAGTAGCCTTACCGAATCAACCTTCTGACCATGTTGTCGCCTCCGGTATGGCTTCCACATGTCCGCTCGTGTATCTTTGCCATGACCAATTGGGCTTCTTCTTCATTGAGGCATCGGGCATGGGGACATAAGCAAGTTCTTCGAAATAGCACCCCATCCTTGAGGAAGTACCGCACGGTTTTCTGGGACATCATCCGTCACACGGTCTTATCTTCGGAATAGCCCTCGGGATCTTGGAAATAGGCTTTAATGGAAGTTATCCAACTTCTCGGGGAGTCCGTGGTGGCATTTATATCTTTGCTCTCTTTCTTCTCTGATTCTCTTATCTATAGCAGGGTGATTTTTCAAGTATGAATAATGGTTGTTTGGGTAGCCATTTTAGACAAGGCATCCGCCTCCTAATTTTCCCCTCGGTGAATTTGGGCGACTTTGCACTCATCGAACCATCCTTGTTTTTAACAGACTACCCGCAGGTAATCCTGCATCCTTTCTTCTTTGGCTTCGTATGAGCCATTGACTTGCTGAACAATCAGTTGAGAGTTGTTGTGGATGAGTATCCTCCTTATTCCACCTTTTTTTGCGAGTCTCATTCCAATGAGAAGGGCTTCATATTCGTCCTCGTTGTTTGATAAGGGGTAATCAATCCTGATTGTGAAGTGGAGAATTTCCTCTTCCACTTCTTGGTTTACTAAAACTATTCCTGCTCCCCCATATGTACTTACAGAGGAGCCATCTACGAAGGCGTTCCATAGGGGCTCTCTTTCTTCGGTCCTGATGCTTGTTAGTTCCATTACGAAGTCTGCCAAGACTTGTGCTTTGATGGAGGGTCTCGGGGCGTAGGAAATATCATACTCGGTGAGCTCTATTGCCCATTTTATCAATCTTCCCGATGACTCGGGCTTATTAAGGATCGCTCGTAGAGGATGCTTAGTCAACACTGGTTTCTGCTCCGAGGAGAGTCTTGCTGACATAGTATACTAGGTGATATTCTCTGTCCTGCTTTTTGACTAACACGACACTGATGGCCTCTTCTCCGACGGACAAGTATATGAAGAGCTCTTCTTGAGGTGACGGTTTTACCAGCAAGGGCGGTTTCACCATATACCTTTTTATCTATTCGAGGACTTCTTTGCACTGGGGGGTCCACTGGAATTCCTTGACATTTCGGAGTATCTTAAAAAAGGGAAGTCCTTTTTCTGCCGATTTAGAAACAAATCGGCTCAAGGAGGCCATTCAGCCTGTCAACTTTTGAACGTCTTTCACTGTCTTCGGAGTGGGTAGTCCCACGATGGCCTCAGCCTTTTTGGGTTGACTTCTATTCTCTTCTCCGTGACCATGAATCCCAAGAACTTTCCTCCTCGGATACCAAAAGAGCATTTTCTAGGGTTAACCTTCATCCCAAAATTATCCATGATGACCAATGCCTTTCGCAGGTCCTCGGGATGGTCTTCCGCGGTATTACTTTTAACCACAGTGTCGTCCATATAGACTTCCACTGACTTTCCAAGGAGTCCAGCGAACATAAGGCTTACCAGTTTTTGGTAAGTGGCTCCGGCATTCTTGAGTCCGAATGGCATTACTAGGTAGCAGAATGTACCTGCGTCGGTGATTAAGCTAGTCTTATCCTGGTCAACTGCTGCCATCGAGATTTGGTTGTGTCCCTGGTCTCCATCTAGGGTTGACAATAGCGCACATCCAGCGGTGGAGTCGACCAGTTGATCTATATTGGGCAGGGGATAGCAATCTTTCGGACAGGCTTCATTGAGATTGGTAAAGTCCACACACATCCTCCATCTTCCTCCATCTTTGGGGACTAAAACTACATTAGCCAGCCATTCGGGGTATATGACCTCCCTAATATGCTTTAGGCTAAGGAGTCGTTGTATCTCCGACCGAATAATTTTGTTGCGCTCTGGCCCTATCTTTCTCTTTTTTTGTTAGACTGGTTTAACCCCTGGCTTCACATTAAGAAAGTGTTGATATACCTTGTCGCTGATTGGCCCGGGAGGTCCTCCTTCCCAGGTGAAGAGGTGATGAAATTGCTTGAGTACAGAAGTCAGTTGAGCTTCTATCGCTGGTTCCATGGTGGTACCCATATTAATCACCTTTTCGGGACTTCCTTCTACCAATTCCACCATCTTTAATTCTTCTACGGGTTGAACCCGCGCCTCTTCAATTTTGCGCTTTTTATTATTCCTGAGGGTGAGTTCGTCCTCTTCTGAGGGGATAGCATTCATGCGGCATTCTCTAGCCTTAGATTGACTTCCTCGGACTTTTTCGATCCCTGAGAAGGTGGGAAATTTTACCTTAAGATGGAGGGTAGAGGGGATGGCTTCGAAGGTTCGGATGGACGGCCTTCCACATATGGCGTTGTACGTTCGTGACGAGGCCGCCACCACCCAGGATTTGGTGGGTTCTGTTCTTCGAAGGGCTCCCTCTCCTCATGACATCGGAAGGATCACAGTTCCGAGAGTATGGAAAGCTTCTCCTGAGAAACCTACTAGGGGGACCTCGGCCATCTCCAACCGTTCTTTCTTCAATCCCATGGCAAGGTAGGTAGGAAAAAATAGAATGTCCACGGAACTACCCGTGTCAATGAGGATCCGCTAAATTTCACATTCGTGGATCACGACTGCAATAACTAAGGGGTCTTCGTGGGGGTAAATTATACCTGTTAGGTCCTCAAGTCCGAATGTGATGCTAGGCAGCTTTGGTCCCTGAACAGAGCATACGGGGAGTCCATGTTCTGCTCGTCTTGCTTCTTTCAAATATTTTTTCTTCTTACCCTGGGGCGTTATCGAGATATCTCCTCCTTCTATCATATTGATCGTTTGCCCTGATGGGGCGTTATCCTCATATGAGTCTGGGGGAGGGGGTAAATTTCGATGCCCCGTAGTTCTTTCTCGTAAGCTCCGTCAACGTTTTGCGATCCATTCTCAGGACCGGTGATATTCCGTGGTCCTTTTTCGCAACCGGCGGCTGGAGGGCCGCTTCTTCTTCTTCTTTCTCTCTTCGTGACCTTTTCCATACATTTGTTTTGGACTCCTCAGGGTTATTCTCCTTGAGGTAGTTCTTCAGGTATCCTGCTTCCAGGAGGCGGAGCACTTCCCTGCGTAGGGTAGTGCACTCCTCGGTGGTATGCCCATAGGTTTTATGATATTTGCAATACTTTCCCGTGTTCCTTTCTCTATTGGGGAATTTGGCCGGTGTTGGCTAGTGTAACTCGTCGTTACCTCTCATCACGTTGAGCACTTCCAGGGGAGCGATGGTCATCTGGGGCAGCGGTACAGGCCGAAGGAATTTTTTGACCACAACAACATCGTCTTTGCGCTGGGTGGGTTTACTTTCCTTGCCCTTTTCCTTAGCTTTCACCTCTTGTTCGGCACGCTCACGGTGCTCATTGTTGTCGTGCTCTATGCGCCTTTTCGTGCCTTCCGCTTCCTCTATAAGGATGTAAACTTCTGCCTTCTACATAAGTTCATTCATGTCCGTGACATGATTTCCCATGAGGTATCGGAAGAAATCCCATGTTCCAAGTCCCTATGTCAATATGTCAGCTAAGATGGTTGGACTGATATTAGGGACATCTAATGCCTCATCCGTGAAACGTTTTATATACCCTCGCAAGGGTTCATCCTTCTACTGTTTGACCGTGAAGAGATGAGTGGCGGACTTGGAATATCATCGAGTGCAAGCAAATTGTCGCACGAATAGGTGAGCTAATCGATCGAAGCTCATTACGGAGTTACGGGGAAGGTGGGTAAACCAAGCCTGAGCTCGTCCTCCGAGGGTAACGGGAAACACACATCATAGGACATGGTCTGGGGCGGAGGATAGGTCCATTCCGACCAAGTATTGATGGATGTGGATCTCTTCCATCTGCGTCCCCGGTGTATAAGGGGACATTGACGGGCCGCATCCCCGACGAAACTGTTGATAGGGCAATTTCGGGAATAAAGAGGGAGGTTTTAAATGTAGGATCCTCCTTAGGGGCCATGGTTTTCTTGATATCGCTCATTTCTTTGCGCAGGCCATCCAGCTTCCCCCACAATGTATGATCATCACTCCTAGGGTATCCCAAGGGACGGGGTATTTCTTATCCTTGGCCCCTCATCGGAGTTCTTTCGTAATTATCATACTTGTGTGATTCTTGTAGAGGTTTGTGGTGCCAGGAGACGAGAGTAGGGCTTCATATTGCACGGGGTGCGCCTTCTTCCGAAGAGGGATTTCCCCTTCGGAGGGATTCGAAAGGCCGGTTCCTGAAATTCCCCCTCCTAATGACGTTCTCTGAGCCGTAGCTTCTACGAGTCTCTCGAAGACAGAGCGGGGGATATTGATGAAATCTCTTGTACTAGATTGGTGGTTCGACAAAGTTTCTTCCGAATCACCTTGGCGGGTCTGAAGACTTTCACTATTGAACAAATCATCCATAATAAACAAAGCTTATTGAACACGCTCAAGAACAGATTCTATGGCGTTCCCACAGACGACGCCATGTTGTTAACAGGTTTGATATTATTACCTAATTAACGAATTTATTTTAGGGTTGGAACGCTCTGTCCATGGTTCAGAAGCTTGTAAAATTACGAAAATATCCCTCTTTGTATTCACTGAATTTCACTCTAAATGCTCTAATACATTGTTGTGTAAGTGTGTCTCTGGATCTGCCTTTCTTCTTAATCTGTACCTTTTTTTATAGAGGTTTTTTAGGGACATGTGTCGTTATGCATGTTTAAATAAATTACAGGTGTTGCTTTTTGTGTAAAGGGATAAGATAAATTTTATGTTTGCTGACTGAAGGCTGACCGCGATGAAATTCTATCTCTTCCGAGGACTTCAGGGGTTCCGAGGGGCTGATCTTTCTGATTTCTTTTCTACGAGGGGTTGTATCTTTCGGAAATACTGGATAAGCGGGGCGGTACGTCTGTCCGATGTTGTTGTAGCTTCTGCAGTAGCCATTTATGGGTTGTCCTTTTTGGGAAGGGTACCTCGAGGGGTATGTCTGTTTTTTTTTATTGGTGGCGCCTGTTCCGATGGCTCCTTTGCTTCAGTAGGGTAACGTTCTCGTACTTGGATTTTTGTAACAAGTATCCCGATGGCTTCTGGGTTTTAATAAGACATCGTTCTTCGGGCTCGGCCTTCGTGGTAGGTGCTCCTAGGGATTTTGTACTTCAAGAGGACACTGTTCTTCATCGTCGGCCTTCGTGGCATATATTTCGAGGAATTTGTATCTTGATAGGACATTATTCTTTGTGTTCGGCCTTCGTGGTAGGTGTTCCGAGGACCTTTGGATTATGGAGTGTTCAATGAGGGGATATTCTCGTATTTTCTGGGACTCGGGGTCCGTTGTGGTCCCTCTTGGCGCATTGATGGATATCAGAGTCGTGCGGATCCATCTGGGTTTACTCTTTTACTGATGCCGCGTTGATATCTTTTCTTTATTCATCGTGACTTTCCAAAGGACGCTTAGGTGCCTCTTCGGGTGACGTTTTGTACCACTTTGGGTTGGTGGCACCCGATGGGCCTCTTCATGGGGAGTGTTTCGGGGAACTTTGGAATATGAAGTGTTTAGTGAGGGGATATTCTCGTATTTTCTGGGACTCGGGGTCCGTTGTGGTCCCTCTTTGCGCATTGATGGATATCAGAGTCGCGGATCCATCGGGGTTTACTCTTTTTCCGATGCCGCGTTGATATCTTTTCTTTATTCATCGTGACTTTTCAAGGGACGTTTATGTGCCTCTTCGGGTGACGTTTTGTACCACTTTGGGTTGGTGGCACCCGATGTGCCTCCTCATCGGGAGTGTGCACTCCTCATCGGAAGTGCATGTGACGATATTATCGGTCCAGGTATTAATCCCTAGATTTAGGGTTAATATTTTGCTTAATCTTATGTTTATTTTTTATGGTTAACACCTTTGATTTCTTTAATCGTATTAAAGTTGCTTTCACATCACAACATTAGTTATTAGAGTTTTACATAAATAAGTCTGGCAACCTGCCCTCTTTGGATCATATTTTCTCTAAGAATAATTCTTCTTCGTGTCATGCATCATGCCCTTATACCTCGCTTTAGCTTTGTTCATGAATGCAGTATGCGCCTTACGCATATCGGTCATATCAAAAAAATAAGGTTTTGAGTTTTATGTGCTTTTGTTTTATAAAAAAAAAACCACTAAATTTCAAAAATTTCTAATAAGTTCTCACCCTAAAGTTCAGCCACAACTGCTCTTTCATACTTTGCTCGAGATTTTTGAATTTAGGTACAAATTCCTTCAACAAACTCTTCATGATCACTCCAATAGTCTTGACATTCCGATGCTCCTCAACGAAAGGTCCATGCTTATGCAACTCCAGGGGAGCATGTCGTGACCTATCTTGAGGCATTAGATCTCCTCTACTCACTCCTCTAGGTGGCCGCACATGTGTACTCGGTGAAGCACCATTAACTTCTGCTCCTGTCTGAGTCGGGTCTAACACTGGGTCCTGCTTCTAAATCTGTTTGCCCTTGACTGCGTACTGCTCTTGCTCCAGCTCCTCTCAGCCTACTATTAGGTACAACTCCAGTAGACTATGCGGATGGTGGCCTCGGTATACTAGGGGGTGTCTGTCGTGTTGATCCTCCTAGCTGGTCAGCACAAGTAGCCTCTGCATCGAGTCCTCTAAGTTTTGGGAAATGCGTCGATCTGGTGGGGTAGATGACGTAGATCCAACCTGCAACGTACGAGGTTGAGTTTGGATAGGGGCCTCTGTATCAGCACGAGCTAGAACTGGTGTAGTAGACAAACGTACTAGCACTATGCACGTAGGTCCCAATCTAGCAGTACGGCCTTTCTTCGCAAGAGGGTCGCTGCCCGAACGCGAGCATGGTGGATCGTCTGACATGTCGACGATCAACGTACTACGTATTAATTCAAACTATCTAAGTTACATCATTTCTAAGTTTTAGAGATTCCCTAAAGATATAATCATTTCTAAGTTATAGAGATTCCCTAATAAGGCAAAGACCATATCTTTAATGATTATAATTAATACTTGCTTCTACAATAAGATCTAAGCTAATATATAATAAAACATTATTACATCTAATAAATCTAAGATATCTGATAATTGATAATTCCCTAATAACATTTCAACAGATTTAAAAAAAAATACTATAAAAACATAAAATATAAGACAAGAAACGAAAAAATCATAAAAACTTACAAATCTAATTAATTACATGCAAACTACTATATAATTTCTAAGAGATTTTCTAAATAATCGTTTGAATTACCAAAGACATATATAACCGATATTTCAGAACAAACCGTCCCAATCGTTGGGGCCTCCATGGCCGGTGGTGTTCAATCTCATGTAGGGAGTGCTAGTGTCATGGAGGAAGTTGCTCATGTTGCTGCCGGAGCTGGTGGTGAGAGGGTCCTTGACAATGTGTGGGGGGACGGGGTGGCCAGAGCGGATGCGTTGCTCAAGGCAGTATCTATGGCCAAAGATGCTACTGGGTCTTCCTAAGTTTGGCCTTCGTCAGTGGGGCGGACTGAAATCTGTCCCCCTGTAGTTGGAGAAACTGTTCTAACAACAGCATTCCTTTGCTTTCCCTCTGTTTCATTCTTTTGCTTTCCCTCAGTTTCCTTGGCTCATTGAGCCACCTATATTTATGCGCTATGGCGAATACTTCCAATATTCCTCTGTTCAGTGGGGTATATTTTATTGAGAACCTATCCCTATATCGCTCCTTTCTTGGAGGCCTGCTTTGATTAGGGCTCTACTTGGTTGCCATCATGTTGTCCTCGTAAACGATGTCATATGCGAGCGTGTTGATCTGATCTATCGTTGGCAATTTAAGCTTGATCAACTGGGCAGCAAAGCTCTTATGTGTCGTAGCATTAAATAAGATAAAGACAACCTGATCCCCCCTTAGCTTATCTACCTTGAGCAGTTCATCATTAAACCTCTTGATGAAGTCCCCCAGACTCTCGTTACCTCTATGTTGCATAGCATTTAGATGGTGCATGCTAATCCTCATCCTTTTCTGGCTGGAGAATTGGCTCTCGAATTTCTACCCCATTTACTCGTAGCTTATTATAGAGCCAACCTCTAACCTGGTAAACCATTCCAAGGCTGCTCTGGTTAAAGTTGTAGCCAAAATCTTGCCTTGATGTTGCATGAAAATCTATGTAAGTTCAAGAGACTGTCGATATAGTGAAGATGGTCAGTTGGATCATTATTACCATCGTATGCTTTGATGGTAAGGATCTTATCTCCCTTCTCTAACACCTCCGACTCTATCTCCTCTAAGAATGGGGCCAAACTGCAGCCTTCAGCCAAAGCTACTTTTCATCCAACATCTGCCTTCTCACGGTCCAATTGTTCTATTTTCCTGGCAATGTGCCTCATGTCCATCAATGGGTCGTGCCCCTCAACCCTGGGAGTTCTTGGGCGTCTCCCTTCTAGAATCTCATGTGTCCTCGCATTCATCAACTCTATGTTCTGATCTGGGGCCCCTAGTCCTGGACTCTTGTGGTCGCGGTGGTGCGTCATCTACTCCTCTATTGTTCAAGCGCAGCAATAGTGTTTTCAGGACCGCATCCAATGTTGTCTCGACGGTGGCGTTAATTTGCGCCATGATTTCAGGTACCAAAACTACAGGCACCACAGGCAGGGGAGTTGGCTTCCTCAGCGCTTGGGGATGCACGGGAGTTGGCTCTCTCACCACTAGTTCTGGGGCCGGAACAGGCGCGGCGGGGGCGCACTTTTTGCTACTGAATTGTCAACCACCGGCCTAGTAGACTGCGAGTGTGTCATCCTTCGTTGTATCTCGACGTCTTCATCCGGGAACTTGGTGTTCCCATAGACAGCGCTACTAGTTTAACAATAGATCGTATATATAGAATAAGGTCGATTACAAGTGTAGTACAACGAGTCTATCACTAAACTAGACCTACTTGAACTATACTAGTGTCGAGTAGGCTTGGTCCAGAACACCTCGAACTCACGTTAGATGTAATGGCAGATGTCGAAGGTATATTGGAGATGACATTAAAGGCTATATCGGGGATGATATTGTAAGCCTTTATGTCGAGGATGATCTCCTGCTGACGTCGAGGGTGACATCGGGTATGATGTCGAATAGTATGTCGGTGATATATATCGAATGTTATGTCGAGCTCTATATCGTGTATATTCGATATAGAGTGTATAGTAATTATGCATAATTAAAGCTTACCGTGATTACTAGGATGTGGGTATTTATAGACATCGGGATGCGGGGACCACTCACGTGATAAACACGTGAGATGTACTATATCGAAGGTCATATTTGATATGCATGTTAGGCTAATTAATCGTAATGGTTCAATTGGGTGGAAACTTTCTCAAGTTGTATATTGTATAAAGAGATTGCTGGTAATGGGAGTTGAGAGGGGAACTAAGTCGCTGACTGCTTAGCAAACAAAGCTTGGAGAGGAATGATCATAGTGAAGGTCCTTTCATTCAGATTCATAGACAGAACTAAGTTGTGTAGAGTGTTTTGGATATAGAGTTGATGCAAGAGGCTTGTTTTGGTGATGAACTTTACTGATTTATTTATTTTTTCTTGTTGATATTGGCATCTGTACATGATATCTCAAGTTTTTGTTGACAAGTCTGTTGAAAAATATAAATTAATATTTCTAATCAAGATTTATGACCATACAACAACTAATGTTGGCCCCTACCTCAATATCTCTTAGCCCCACCAATGTTGAAGAGAGCTACCCTATGGTTAGAGTTATGTTGATTTAATATTATGTTTGTTAGGTTTGTATTATAAATATGCATCCCTTCCATTTTGTAAAACCAAGAAATATAAGCAATGAAATATTTTCTCTTCCCTCCTTTAATATTTTAACATGGTATCAAAGCCTTGTTAAAGAAAGGGAAATAATTTGTAGGTAATCCGAGTTTCCGCGGCAGAGCCGCCAATCTCTGCCCTGCCGCGACCGGCTGTAAAAATTTGTAAGAAAAAAAACTCATTATAATTTTGTTTCTATAATTCTATATTTACATTAAAATAAAAATTGAAGAAAAACAAAAACAAAAACCTCTTAAGTCAAAGAGGGGAGGTAGCCACTACGCCGCCGCCGTGCCAAGCTCCTACCGCCACAGTGTTATAAACTTCCGCTGCCGTCAATTTCAACTAAACGAAAGGCAATCGATCTCCCATAACCACACCACCACTACGGTCAACTCTGCCACCATGCTCTCCGCCAACAAACTGATGAAACCGATATTGCAATTGTCTTTCAGCTGCGAAACCCGATATTTCGAAGTCGGCTCCCGATTGTTGCCGATAATAACTCCGGTAACGAAGAAAAAAAACATAGAAGGAGGTGGAGGAGGAAGAGAAGGTGAGAGTCAAGCAAAAGCCCCGCAACCACCGTCTTGTTTTATTTACACGCTCTTTGTTTACATAATTACCCTAAACTTGTTACCTTCTATCACTTTTGTCCCAATCTACCCGCCGGGAATAACTCCGGTAAGTTCAAGAAAATAAAGGGATAGAGGGATGGGAGGAGGAAGGACGAGGGAGAAGAGTGAGTGTAGAAAAGAAATAAAAAAGAAAAGAAAAGTGAGTTGCGAGGGAGAGTGGAGAGGTAGAAGAGAGGGTAAGAGAGAGAAAAAAACTGTAGGGAAGAAAGATAGTGGTGATGAAAAAAATTGATGGGTTGGTGAAAAGTGGAAAAAAAATGTGAAAGAGAAGAGAAAAAAGAGGGGGTGAGATTGGGGAAGGAATGGGAGATTGTTTACTATTGAGTGAAGGATTTGGAATGTTAATAATAATGAAACGAAAAAGGAGAAAAAAAAGCCGAAAAAAATGGGTGGATGAAAATATAGAGGGGATAAAAAAAAGAAATGGAGAAAAGAAACAAACAAAAAGGAAAATGGTTATCTTCTTGTAAAAGCAATATAATGCTTGGTTGAGAATTTAATTGTGCAGACGAAATGCTTGTCGTCGTTGGTAAACCACCGTTGAAAGAAATGAACGAAATGTTCAAATGCGTTGGTAAATCAACAAAGAAAATTGAGCAAAATGCTCGAATGCGCCGGTAAATCAGCACGAAAAAGAAGGGCATTTTTCCCGGATGCATTGATAAACCAACATTTGGAAATGAGTGAAACGCTCAAATCAATTGAAAAAATATACCAACATTGTTGGTTGGTCCTTCACTTTTCATCGAGCAACATTGTTGTTCAGAGGGAGAATTGTTTGATTTCGTAATAGTAATTTTATTGTGTTTTTCGTTTGACATGTCATTAGTGCAGAAGTCGCACGTATTTGATAATGTTGCATTAGCCTATCGTCGTTTTTTGTGGACCAAGTGGATCTACAAGTTGGGATCTATGTTTGTGCCGATCATTTGTCACCGCGAATATGTGGTGTCTTTGACGAAGGTGGATTATAGCATGTCAAGAATGGATCAAGTGACTTACTCGGTCTGCTTCTACCAAGAGAGATCATTATAAAGTCAAGTTCTGAAGAGTGGCATTGAAACCAGCCAACCACTACCTTGCTTTGTTAACAAATTTGGAACTGTCATGAAAGGTGGCTCTGAAGCCTGCAAATCAAATCTTTTTAGCAAGTCGAACACGTGTTTCACTCGTGTGCCAACTTGAGGAGAAGTGTTGAGAAATATAAAGTAATGTTGAGAAATATATAAATTTATGACCACACAACAACTAATGTTGGCACCTACCTCAATAGTTCTTAGCATGCCAATGTTGAAGAGAGCTACCCTATGGTTAGAGTTATATTGATCTAATATTATGTTTGTTAGGTTTTTATTATAAATATGCATCCCTTCCATTTTGTAAAACCAAGAAATATAAGCAATCAAATATTTTCTCTTCTCTCCTTTAATATTTTAACATCTCCCTTAATGGTGATGGGCTCTTTAATTGTAATTGATCTTTTGTAATAAATATTAGTCCAATTTGAATCTACGTACTATTTTGAATTGACAAGGGCAAATAAAAGAGACATTTTATGAAATTTTGCTATGTTGTTGAGGGATTTTCTATGTCTATATCATTACTTATTTGGAGTGCAAAATTATGAATAATTATAGCGGGCGAAAGTTGGATTGCAAAAGGAAACTAATAAAATAAAAAATACAAAACGGTTTCCTTCTAGTAAAGTATTAGTAGTTATATAGTGGCAATACTTAAAATATAGGGTACCACGACCAAAGTCCAAATGGAATTAGAATTGTATCTAAAAGGCGCCGTAGATACATATACGAAGTTAGAAATCACATTGTATTTTCAATGATTATGGTTAGCAATGCACAAAAGGAAAAGAAATACCACTTCTTGTCCTTGGGGTGATATTTCACAAAACATCTTTGTTGTTACTGTCTTTGTTAGTACTGCGTATGCATAAACATATGATGAACAATAATTATATTTTCAAACAAATATTCTCATGTAATGTGTATTGTTATAAATTAAAATACGACAAAGAAAATAAGCCTCTCAGCAACTAAATACATAATCTTTGGAGTGAATTGACGAGTCGAAATTTTAACGTCTTTCCTTAAGATCCAAGTGTCAACTCAGCTTCGATATGCTGAATTATTTTTGCTTTTGGACGAAGCTGAAAAGATTTTGCTTTTGGATATGCTTTTTGACCGGGGGTTAATAGAAATGCCTTCCCGCAGGGGACACGCAAAAAGGACTCTAATGTCTTATTACTAATTTAGTAATTTATGCTATGTTGGAAAAAATAAATTAGGATGGGCTAATTTATCAGAATCATGTGATGCAATGCTAGAATACCAACGTGATCTATTGATCAACTTTTAACGTACACGGTGGGGCAGCATGCATGCGTATTAATGTCATGCAATCCTTATATGTTGGGTATTTGAATCGCCTCAAATACCGTCTTCAGGATTGCCCATGAGGTAATTATGAAGCAACACGAATAAAACATTGACGATAGTAACAACACAAGGATTTAACGTAAAAATTCCTAAACCGAAGAAAAACCACGGTCAACCGAGCAAAATTCACTACATAGAAAATTTGTACAACTAGATAATTTTCACTCATCCCAACAGCCCCAATAGTGCCTCCCCCTCACGACACTCCCTAAACTACCCCGTACAAGTACTCAAAGTACTACATTGAGTATCTAGAGAGAATAATCAATGCTCTACAAAATGGGATGCTCAAACTAAACAAATGAGCTTACTATTTATAGCCAAATTCTTGAGACTAAGAATTTAATTCTTTCGCGTTGAGGCCTGGCAATGGACATGCATAATTCACAAATATGCATTTTGTATATGGGTGGTGGAACCCACAACACATAATAATGCCCTCCATGTGCCACCGTCAACAATATCCACCTTGAAGATTTGATTAGTGACGAATCAGATCTTCAAAATCATCTTCATTCTGGCCTCTGGACGATCGCACGCCCAGTCTGCCTTAGAAGATCTCCATAGCTTTCGCTATCACTACAACGCAGTCATACTTCATCTCAGAAGTACCATGTTCCACCATAAAGCACAACCACTTAGAATAAACCAAATTCGAGAATTTTCTTTTCGACCCATGTCGAACATAACCCTGTTGATAGTATGGTGGTAACTTCCCATTTGGGCTCCTCCGGAAGTCATCATCCCACTGACATGAATAACACACACCTGCATTAACACCCAAAGTAATGCCCGCCCTGGTGAACTAGAGAATTAACTTAAGGAGGCAACAAAGTTTGGAGTCTCGGGGATACGTAGATCGATACGTGTTAGGAGACCACCAGCCTGGCACTCAGACTTTTCTGTGGAGAATAATGTTGCATACTATCTTTTAACTGAGGATGGGGAGCCATCAACTCTCCAGGAAGCAATGAGTAGTTCAGATGCAGCTTAGTGGATGGCAGCAATGAATGAGGAAATTGAAGCACTCCATAAGTAGGGGTGTTCATAACCCCCCCCCCCCACCCGACCGACCCGCACAAACCTCCACCCGCATGTTTTTGTTTTTTTTTTAACTTGTGCCACAGTTAGAAAAGATGGCAACCCGCCCTTGAGCGGGTGGGTTGCAGGTGGAGCCATACACCCGCCCGCCATCCGCCCACTCGCATATGAAGGAGAATAAAAAACAAATTAGTTCATTTCTATAAAAACTTCAATGAGAAAACAAAGTAATTGTGTACTAGCAAAATAATAGAAATAACTACACAAAACTCTAGTTCATCTATGGCGTGAAAATTTAATAATTTGATGCATATTAAGGAAAGACTTTATATACATATATTTGAAACTCAATAATAATAATGCATAAATTGAACATGTAAATAGTATAAACATACGAAAGTAAAAACAACAAAAGAATGAGAGGATATTTCTTAAATATGAACAATATAGGATCATTGCGGCATATGATTTGTGTGTTTTAAAATATGGAAGTATTTTTTATTTGTGATTTGATGTATAACATAACCCGCCAAACCGACCGCAACCCGCCTAATCTGCAAACCGCATGGTCTTCAAAATAAATCTACCCGCATGATTAGAAAATTTGGTAAACTGCAAGTGTTGGGTATGGTGTCTTTTCTTATGACAACCCGCCAAAACCCGACCGCGAATATCCATATCCATAAGAATAAGACATAAAAACTTGTGTCTCTACCACAAGGGGGAAACCCATTGGCAGCAAAAGGGTGTACAAAATCAAACGTAACAGTGATGACCAAGTGGATAGTATCGTGCACGATTGGTGGTGAAAGGATATGCTCATAAGAAGGGGATTGATTTTTTCCCCGGTGGTCTGAATGACAACTATGCAGGTGGTTCTGGCAATGTGCGCTACAATTATTTTACATCTTAAACAGTTAGATGTAAAGACGGCTTTTCCTCATGCGATCTTGAAGAAGAGATTTATATGCTCCAATTGAAAGGATTTATAGAAGAAGAAAAAGAGAACTGGGTTTGCAGGTTGACCAAATCTTTGTACAATCTCAAACAGGCGCCGAGGTGTTGGTACAAAAGATTTGATTCATTCATCATGAGCCTTGGATACAACAGACTGAATCCAGATCCTTGATGACTTTGTTATTTTGCTGTTGTATGTTGACGACATGTTGATTTCATGCCCCCAACAAAGCTCGTATTGAAGAACTGGGGGCTCAACTGGCTAGAGAATTTGAAATGAAGGACTTAGGACCATAATTCAAGATTCTAGGGATGCAAATCCACCGAGATAGAAATAGCATGAAGATTGGCTTTCTCAGAGGAACTATTTGTTGAAGATATTGCGGTGGTTCGGTATGCAAAATTGTAAGCCAGACTCTACCCCTCTTCCTGTTAATTTCAAATTATCCTCAAGTATGTGTCCTAGCAGTGAAAAAGAGATGAGGGAGATGTCTCGAGTACTGTATACATCAGCAGTGGTAAGTCTAATGTTCGTTATGATCTGTACTAGACCAGACATTGCACATGCAGTGCGAGTGGTTAGTCGATACATGAGGGATCTTGGTAGAGAGCATTGGAGTACAGTGAAGAGGGTTCTGAGATATATTCAGGCAACCTCAGATGTTGCATTATGTTACATAGGATCGGGTTTTATAGGTAGGGGCTATGTTGATTTTGATTATGCATGTGATCTTGAAAAAAAGCAAATCCATGACAGGGTATGTGTTTACTCTTGTTGGAGGGGCCGTAAGATGGATTTCAAAGTTACAGTCAGTTGTTGCGACATCAACAATGGAGGCTGAATACGTGGCAGCTACACAGGCCAGTAAAGAGGCGATTTGGTTGAAAATAGTTATGGAAGAACTCGGGCATGGACGACATAGGATTTCTCTATTTTGTGACAATCAAAGTGTGTTGCATCTAGCAAGGAATCCAGCTTTTCATTCAAAGACAAAGCATATTCGAGTGTAATATCACTTTGTTCGTGAAAAAGTCGAGGA
This sequence comes from Linaria vulgaris, assembly GCA_948329865.1. NCBI lineage: Eukaryota > Viridiplantae > Streptophyta > Magnoliopsida > Lamiales > Plantaginaceae > Linaria > Linaria vulgaris. The sequence continues at coordinate 1,998,339 of OX415249.1, read as the reverse complement.
GGGTACTGTGGATGTGCAAAAGATTCACACTAAAGATAACATAGTTGATTTCATGACGAAGAACGTTAATGCTGATAAGTTTATTCAGTGTCGGTCCTCGTGTGATCTGGTAAAAATGCAAGCAACATGAATGGCAAGATAAAAAGAATGGAGTGAAGATCTGATTAGTTCTAATCACTTCAAGTGGGAGATTGTCGGCAACAGTGCATGCATGCACTTGTATATGCATATGATCAGAATTATTCAAGCTTGGTGCATGTGATCTGAGTGGTTGATGGCCTTTATTATGGTGGTTGATTGGCTTAGGAGTTGAGAGTTGTGGCTTATTAATTTCACACGACATTGGCTTCAATTGGAAATAAAAAATGGCAATTGACACGGTTTGCTCCTTTTATAAATAGCCGGCAATTTCATCAGTTCAAATCATCCCAAAACACTAAACCTTCTCTCAAATTTAATTAAGTAAATAGTTATTTATAAAGAGTGTTGTAAGTATGAGGTAAAAATAGAGAGTTTGTGTGACTTTACTACGTTAAATGATGATGCATAATCCGCCACGTCTTCAAAAACAGGCAAAACGGATACCCCTAAAAAACGGTCAAGGGCTAAGGAAAAGGCACCCCGGGTCATGAACGGCTAGCACCCATAAGTCAGGGCACATGGTCTAAGTAATCGGAAGAGGTACCCCGGGGTCATGACCAGCTAGCACCCATAAGGATACACGGTCTAAGCACCCGAAGAAGGTACCCCCGACCCACGGCTAGTTAACGCCCCCAAAAAGGGATAACGGCTCGGATCGAGGAACCTAGGTACACATCTCTTGACGACCCAGAGTCACCTATGATCAGGGGCACCCCACGAGGAAAATCATAGAGACCCCCAGGCCGATGCGCCAATCCCCCGATTGGCTAAACCCACCCAGATCTCACGGGACCTATGATAAGGGACCCCCGGGTGGAGGCATCCAACACTTAGCCAAGATACTATTGAGGATGGAGGACATACAAAACTCTAAGAAAATAAGTGAATACAAGGAAGGATCGGGACCACTCAATCACGGTCTTGAGATAGCAAACGATATAACTCAAAACTCACCCCGACAAGGAGTGACTCCATGAGCCTCTCTCAGAACACACGGCCAGGAGAATAGCCCGACCCCCGAGGCAGAACCCAAGACAAGACCTAACTCGAAGGACGTGCCAACCACCCCCATTATGATGAAAGAACACACCCCATTGGCCAAGGCCAACAATTGGAGCAGAAGGCGACAATTCTTACCGGTTTAGACTAATGATTGGGGCAGACCATCTCCCTCTCATTGGTTCAGAGTCAGCCTCGAAGACAATTGAAGCAGGCACCATCACTGCTTGCTCAGACGGAACTCAGTCAAACTAACGACATTGGCCACCTCCTGGCGAACGACCCTCATAGGCGCATAAGGCCCTCACGCCATTGACCACCAGCATCACTCGGAGTTAAGACGGAAAGACCAGTCTGTATTGGCCAAAGACCCCAAGGCTAGTCCTATAAATAGCCCCTCACTTTAGCATCAGAAGAACAACTATAGCACAATTACACGCTACACAAGCCACACAAGAGTATTTTTCGCAACATTTTCTACACACTCCATTGTACTTAGTAAAGTAACACTTTATCGAAAATAGCTATCTCATTGTACAATCCCCTTGTAATTCACTCAAAATCTTTAATAAAATAATATTGCCTCATTTTTCCTCAAGCTCGAGATAGGTGTTCCGAACAAAACTCAATAATAATATCCCCTAAATACCTGACCTTACGGGCCCGGACGATATTGCATCACCAGTAAAAGTCTAAGAGTTGTAATTCCTATTTGGGCGAATTACTTTTTCTGCCCTTTATAATAGGCTAAAGTTGCCTTTTGTCGTTTATCTTTGCGGACTTCACTTTTACCCTTTAACTCCCATTTTTTTTTGACCAAAAATGCCCAATGGGTTTTTTTATAGGCCCGGTCATATTTTTTTGACCAAAAATACCCTTTAATTTTTTTTCCAATTTTTATTAATAAAAAAAATATTTGTTTTAATTACACTCAGTTTTGAAAACAAAATTAATATAGTTTACTTAAATTTAATTTTATTTTACAATAAGTGATAATTAAGAAAAATATTTATGTATTTTTTAAAAAAAATAACAAAAAATATGGTTAAAAATCACTTCGCACCCCCGAATTAGCTCATTTCCTCACTTTGCACCCATCAAACAAGATAAATACACTTTTCATATGTTCAATTTTATTCTTTTCAATCCTAAATCATGATTAATTATATTATAATTAATTAAATTATTAAAACTTATCTTATAAGTTCATAAATATTTGTTAAACAAGTTATTTTAACTAAATATTTTTTAATCTAGAGAAAATCAACAACTCGTTGATTAAATCAAATTTTTTTTATAACTTTTAAAAAAAGTAAGATTTTTCTTCTCCAACCCAAATTCACCACCAACACCACCAGTCCACCACCATAACACCCCAAGTATGCACCTCCTCCACATATACCCAAACCCACGACCACCAATACTCTAACACTACTTTATATCTCCCTCTTTAAAAAAAAAAAAGGCTCTAGCTACTATAGATGGAGCATCACTCCACGTCTCCACCACCACTCAATTCCACACCACCATATCCTCACTGGAGCTCGAAACACCTCAATAAATTCATAATCACTCCCCACGCCAATACATCTTCCTACGCCGCAGCGTTGGTGCAGAAATCAGTTTTCCAGGAGTCGGAATCAGTGGTGAACATGACTGTTACCAGATGCGTTAACACAAAAACAAGTGAGTGACACGTCGGACGGCGGTGTGCGGCGTAGGTTTACGTCTTTACAATTAAGTCGTCACTTTTGATTTTGATGCAAGTGGAGAGAGAGAAGATATAGGGTTGTGGCTTGGGTGTATATGGAGGGGATAACGAGTTTGGGTGTTATGGTGGTGGTGGTGGTGGGTTGGAGAAGAAGATGACAAATTTTAATTTTTTTAAGTTATAAAAAAGCTATAAGCTTATTTAAATAAATAAGTTGTGGATTTTCTTTAGATAAAAATATTTAGTTAAAATAACTTGAATAAGAATTATTTATGAATTTATAAGGTTAGTTTTAATAATTTAAATAATTATAATATAATTAATCATGATTTAGGATTGAAAAGAATAAAATTGAACATGTGAAAAGTGTATTCATCTTTTTTGGGAGGTGCAAAGTGAGGAAATGAGCTAATTCGGGGGTGGGAAGTGATTTTTAACCATATTTTTTTTATTTTTTAAAAATACATAAAGATTTTTTTAAATTATCACTTATTGTAAAATTAAATTAAATTTAAGTATACTATATTAAACTTGTTTTCAAAACTGAATTTAATTAAAACAAATAATATTTTTACTTTTTATTACTAAAAATAAAAAAGAAAATTTAAAATGCATTTTTGGTCAAAAAATAGGATCATGCCTGTGAAAAAGTCCAGTTGGCATTTTTGGTCAAAAAAATATGGGTTATAGGGTAAAAGTGAAGCCCGCAAAGATTAAAGGGCAAAAAAAGTAATTTGCTCTTCCTATTTTATACTCATAGTAAAGTTCTTTTACTTTGTCCGTGGTTTTTCACCCTAAAGTAATTTGGAATTTTCTACGTAAAATCTGTGGATTATTTATTTTTTCGTCTTTAAATTATTGTCGTGTTTTACGCTCTATCTGGGTCCACTTTCCAACATTTTATACGTGCCCGCAAAGAAGTTATCAATATAATTACTCGAAATTAATCTCAAGTTCCGTAAGGAATCCATACCAGCTGGTCGGGTTACTACAAACTTAAAAGTTTGAACAGGATCAGACTCATCACTCATCCAAATCCTATTATTTACCTTCCTTCTAATTAATAAAAATTCGTTAAATGTATAATAACTGCCAAAGATACATAATCAAATTAAAAGGGTCGACCATATATAGATGATTAGTTTTAATGGACAAAGGTTGGATTGTAAAAGGAAACTAATAAATAAATATAAAATAGTTTCAAAGAATTGTATAATAAAGGCAATATTCCAAGTATTACCGTGCTCGAAATCCAAAAAGAATTGGAAATTGGAATTCTAACCTAATTCTTATTGTGATGCTATAATTTCGAAAGGAACAATATGCGCACTCTCTTGCTTCTACACGTATATAGTTACGAAAGGTTTTTGTATTTATCCAAGAGAAGAATACGTACAGCAAATACATAGGAAAAAAAAAATTAGCGATGGATGATTTCAATAGTTCGTTCAAAGAGGAACAAGAAAGCAATCCTCCGGGCGAACCAGTTACTTGGGGTTGGGGCGATCTCCCACATGACATCCTTGTATTATCTCATAACAAATTGGGTTTTCCCGATCAAGTTAGATTCAGAGCAGTTTGCAAGAATTGGAGAATACCGAATGGTAACACACTCAGGTGTTCGGATCGCCTCCCATGGGCAATGAGGTTTGCATGGGCGAAGAGAACTGGACAAACGAACAGGTACCCTTTCGTGTGTGAACTCTTTGATCCCTATTCACGAAGAGTATACAAAGTTTCAAATTTCATTGAATACTATAAGAACCCGAACAAGGTATTTTGTAGAACAACGTTTTATGCTTCAAAAAATGGATGGTCGTTGCTCGGCTCATAAAAAGATGGTGCCTTGCTTTTCTTGCACAACCCTTTCAGAAATGAAGTCATCACGTTGCCTCATTTGGAGTTCATATGTAAAACCGCTACGTTCACCGTGAATCCTACATCTCCCGAGTGTGAAATTTTGGTGTTGTGCAGTCCTATTCATGGTAGAAATTACAGCAATCTTTATGTTGGGCGATGTTGTCTCTTTAGAGTCAACAAAAAATGGAGCTTGAGCTTCCTCGAGAAAACAACTATAGAACCTTTCCGTGTGTGCTATATGAAAGGTGTTCTCTATTGTCTTTTTCTGGATGGCATGTTGAAAAGCTATAACTTGGTAAATAAAAGTTGGAAATTAGTCATAGAAAGGTTACCCGAGCCTTATAGTAGAAAGTATGCGTGGGGTTGGTTAATCGAGAATGGTAGTGATCTTTTATTAGCTGGGAGACTAGATGGAGAGAGAGGAGGAGGATGTTTGATTTTTAAGATGGATTGGTCCAAACTGATTTGGATTATGGAACCCAATTTCGATTGTATTGATTTATTCATTAGCGGTAACATATCATTGTCCGCACCATTTGAAGACAACAATGGGGAGAACAGAGGAGATTACACAACGTTTTTTCATGGCTGGCAACGTGTTGCTCATCTACCTTGTCTTTGGGCGATTATTGACTGTTACTCCTCGGAAGAGAGAAGGCAAGTTCAGTTGATAGACCATATATGCTTGGTCGTCCGTGAAATGTGTTGTACGATGAGTTTTATTGAACCTCCTTATGTCCCAGATTAGTTATATACTTTCTGAAAGTTTGTAAGAACCATAGTTGTAAGATCATGATGTAGGAGATACTTGTACTTGATTCACTGATCCAAGCCAATTTTGATCGACTATATGTTGCACACAGTATTGAGACTGTATGTTACTTACCTTTAATTATATATTTTTAATATTGTAAATATTTTTAATTTTTAATTTATCAAGAAAATATAATATATTAATAATTACGCACCTTATATAGATAAAGAAGATTGATAGATATTACAAAAACTTTTCTTGGGTGTGTTTATTGCCAAACAGTAGGGAAAAAAAAAGTTTCCTTCTTCTTATTTTTTTTTTCCTTTTCCCCTATTTTCTGGGAAACAAACGGAAACAAAAAGAATGCATGTAGTTTTGCATATAAAGAAAGATCATAGCAGCGCATCCTATGAGAGGCTAGAATACGTATAATCCTATTACCAAAAAAAAAAATATACGTATATAATCCCAAGAGTACAAGAATATATAGTAAGTCTAAGTTAATTGTGATTGACAGCGCATCTTACAAGAAACATAGCATTACACGTATCCTTCCTTTCGTTCCTCTATATAAATAAACGAATTGAACTGAGATACTTTATTTCATAGTCTCTAGGTAACAATTCAATTAGGTAAAAAGAGTAATAGATTCAGATCAATGGATTTTTTCAAATTTATTTTCGGAAAAAAGGAAAGAAGAAGAAATTGGGATGAACTTCCACAAGGCATCCTCGTATTAGTTATTAAGAAGCTACATATTTTTACCGATCAAATTCGTTTTCGTGCAGTTTGCAGATGTTGGCGAATACCTGAAGATGATTTAAGGAGTTTGGGTGGCGTCCCATGGAAATCGCGCCTCGCCACATATCGTGTATGTGCGACTTCTATAATATCTTACGTTCGCCCGTTCGAGAGTAAACTATCTGATCCTTTCTCTCAAGAAAAACTCAAAGTTTCAACCAATTCCGTTCGACGCTTCACTATCCATAAGACACGGTTTAAAGAAATAACGTTGCATGCTTCTAAATATGGATGGTTGTTGCTCAGTACTTCTGATATTTCGGAAGTGGACTCGTATTCTCTTGGTTTAGAAGGACGACGTGTTTCATTGATTTTCTTGTACAACCCTTTCACCAAGGATGTTATCCCGTTGCCTGATTTGGGTAATTTCACGTGTGAGGCCGCTACATTCACTATGCATCCTTTGTGCTCTGAGTGTGAGTTTTTGTTGTTGTGTAGACCTAAGTCTGCTACACCATGTGATGCTCTCTACGTTGCTCGATGTTGTCTGAATAGGGATGACAATGAATGGAGCATGAAGTATCTTGAAACGATAAGAAAAAGATATATTCGTGTGTGCTACATGAACGGCAAACTGTATTGTCTTTTCCAGAGTGGCATAGTGAAAAGCTATAATGTGATGGTAGAATCTTGGGACTTATTGACAAATTCTTGACCAGAGCCTTACACGTCAATCATGCAAAACAATACGCGTGATAAGTATTGGTTAACCGAGAACGAGGGAAAGCTTATGCTGGTTTGGATGAGAGATGGAAACGATGCAATGTGTAAATGGTTGGTTTTTTATATGGATTGGTCTACAACGACATGGGTCATTGAAAGAAACTTGAGGAATGTTTCAATCTTTGTTAGTGACTACATATTGTTGATGGCACCATTAAAGAGTAAAAGAGACTGCAGCTTGGTATTTTACTATGATGGGCGTCCTTCTGGTACATATGGTACTCGCCATAACACCCGGTGTTACTCTTTGCACGAAAACAGACCATTACTACCACGGGATGGGTTCTTATCGATGAATTGGATGGAGGATTCCTGGGAAAAGACAACTTTTATAGAAGATCCTTATGTTAGGAGTTATCAAAAAAAAAAAGATCCTTATGTTAGGTAACGGTATCCCTTGGTGGAAATTTAATAAAACTGGGTCGATATTAAAAAGATTAGCATGGCTTATGAGCAAATTAAAATGACGCGCGGAGGTCCTTATGTTATTAGAAACTAGCTATTTTTTTAATTCCACGCACTAATGTAAGTTTCCTTCGTTTGTTTGTTTTTCGATAAAGATATTATATGTTGCCTCTGATCGCCTTTGTTCCTATTATTTATCTTTCATTATATTGTTCATTTGTAAATTATTCATATATAATTGGGTCATAGTTCAGCCCGTAACTTCAGTTAGAAAGGAAAAGAATTTTACAAAACAAAAGCATATTTATTAATATTTAGATGTATTCCACTAAAACAATTATCTTGACAAAAAAGTGGGAACGAACAAGAAAGTCACTAAACGTAAGGCCACCGCAAATCTTAGAAGAGCTAATATAAGCCCAAAAACACAGAAACTTTGGTGTTGTACTAATTGTGACCGAGAGCCAAAAACAATTAAACTATACTATTCTATTTTTTAAATCTTAGTTTTAACATTTTCTAAGGCGATAAAAGAAGAGATTTATATATTATTACAAATTTAAGGATACAAAAGTAGTCCATTTCGAGCTAAACTCAAACTCACTTTTGTTTACTCGCTTTTGAATATTTTTCGAGTAACAATGCAAAATGTTCTCAAGATTGTATGTCATCATTCTTAAACTAGAGGGCAGTAAATTAAATGCAGTTATTCCAGAAATATTTGATGATGTCAATGATATTTGACAATTAAACTCCACGGATGATATTCCAAAAGTGTCCAAGCACACAGTGCAATTTGTTTGTGCATGAAAATATGAAGAACTCTTTCCCAAATAAATCCCTTTTTGATTACGAGTACAATATGAAAGTGGAGGCGTAAGGCAGAGTGTTGTCCAACTCCAACACTAAGTTATGCAGTGCCGATTCAACACCGAGTTAACACCACGTCACTGCACGATTTGAAATTAATTTGTATATTTTGTTTTACCTTTATTACAAACTTAATTCCACGGTTGTAATTGGTTGTAAATATGTTCATGTTGATGAGATCAAAGGCATATGAAATGCAAGAAGGAAATAAGATTTCCAAGAGAAGGATATTAGGAAGGAAGATACTACGGAATCTTCTCCCCCTGATTAAGGGATTCTAGTCTATCGTTACCATACTTAGATAGTTATCTTTACCATACTTAGATAGTTATCTTTACCATACTTAGATAGAAGAATCTTTCCTTATTGTACACTCTTATAGTTGTATATATATCCTTGTAATTCACTTTACTTATCATTCAATGAAATACCATTACAAATAATTATTTACATGGTATCAGAGCCAACCCAAGACGTATGTTGGGCTCCGCGACCTACCCACGTGATGGCACCGAAGATAATTACCGGGCCACACGTGAGGGGGCGTGTTGAGAATATTTAGTATCCCACATCGCTTGGAGATGGTCTTGGATTAATGTTAATAAAGAGAAGTTCCTCCTCCACTTAATAAGGCCTTTTAAGTGGAGTAACATGGGCTTCAATTTCTATCATGGTATCAGAGCCATCATATGGAAGGTGCCAAGACTGTCTCCACTCCTATGGCCTCCAAGGCCGCCTCGACCTTTCGGGACTCCTCGCCCGACTGCGATCCTAGCTTGTATCGTCAAGCCATTGGTGAACTTCAGTACCTTGCTCTCACCCGCCCGGACATCGCTTTCCCAGTCAATCGTCTTGCCCAATTTGTCTCCAAGCCCACCGAGGTACATTGGGCCGGGGTCAAGAGGGTCCTACGGTACCTCAAGGGTACTATCACTCATGGTCTTCTTATCCGGCGTGACTCTCCTCTTACTCTCCACGGTTACTCTGATGCGGACTGGGCCGGCGACCCCATTGACCGCTCCTCCACCACGGCCTTCATCATTTTTCTAGGCAACACTCCGATCTCCTGGAGCTCCCGCAAGCAACGGGCCATAGCTCGATCTTCGACCGAGGCCGAATATCGGGCCCTCGCCACTACAACATCAGAAGTTCGCTGGATTCAAAATCTTATGTCCGAACTTCACATTTCACCACCATCGCCTCCGACCATCTACTGCGACAATATTGGTGCCACTCATCTTTCTCTACATCCCGTCCTCCACTCACGGATGAAGCACATCGCTATTGATATTCACTTCGTTCGGGATGTCGTCTCCAAAGGACTCCTCCGTGTATCACATATCAGCACTCATGACCAACTCGCCGACATCCTCACGAAGGCCCTCCATCGGACGCGATTTATCTCCTTACGTTCCAAAATTGCCTTAGCCGATGGAACGACAATTTTGAGGGGGTGTATTAGGAAGGAAGATACTACGGAATCTTCTTCCCCTGATTAAGGGATTCTAGTCTATCGTTACCATACTTAGATAGTTATCTTTACCATACCTAGATAGTTATCTTTACCATACTTAGATAGAAGAATCTTTCCTTATTGTACACTCTTATAGTTGTATATATATCCTTGTAATTCACTTTACTTATCACTCAATGAAATACCATTACAAATAATTCTTTACAAAGGACACTTTCTTAGAAGACTTCCACTTGAAGAAGAAAACTTTTTCTAATTAAAGAAAATAAGTTCAAAAAGGAAACGGATTTGGAGATCTAAAGCAATCCACAGATTGTGTGCGACATGCCGTCGACATAAAAAAAAAATATTATATAATGTCATGCAAGACATCAAGAAACGACACGAGATAAGGACAAATAATTCACGAGAGTTCATTTTTAGAGTCGAAAGTGGTTGTCTTGTTTTACTGACTTTTGTCTAGCGAGTTAGAGCTACTTTGGTGCATATAGATTTAAGGAGCTAGATTGTAAGGAGTAGAATATTTCACCCACTCAGTCTGTTTTACATTCTAATTGTTCTTAGAATAGTTAGAAGACATTTTGTAAAATCATTATTCAATAGTGGTTATTTCACCGCGAGACTCGCCAGATAATCCTACAATGTTTTTTAAATCCTATTGTGCATTGCTTCTGATAGTATGTGTTAGGATAACACTGAGTATTTCAGTGTTGGCACGACACTCGGAGTCAACACCAGCGTTGAACTGAGGAAAGTTGGTATTGAATCCCGATCCACAAATTTTTATAATTCATCGAAGATTTACTAAATAAGGTCGTACTATGAATTAAAAAATAAGATGACCTCCTAATGTGGCAGAAATAGAAATTGTAGTTATTCAAAGGCTACATTACAATCCCAAGTTTGATTAGGGATAGAAAATTGAGCGTAAAAGGTTCAGGGTTTAGGGTTAAACATCGAAAGTTTACCATGGCCTCACGCACCAAGCATGAGAAGTGTTTATGACACGAACAAATATTGGTTAACCGAGAAAGGGGTAGGTAGTTTGGTCGAGGACAGAAAATTGGATAGATAACTTTTGTATTTTTAGAATGGATTGGTCTAAAACGACATGGGTCGACACAGAACGAAGCTGGATGAATGTTTCGGTCTTTATATTAGTCGCGAAACATCGTTGATAGCACTGTTAGGACACATAATACTTGGAAGATCAAAAATGGTATGGCATTTTTCAATATATGCTTATTTTTATTTGCATCTCCATGTGACCCTCTTCTGGTTGGCATTCATCTTGTCATTTACTTTGGTGTGACATAATATGTCATGTCAAGAAGAAGCCACAATGGCGTGAAACTGACCGATAAGTGTCGAGAAGACTTAAAGGTAAAGTTACCTTAGCTATATTTGGTTCACCGTTATATCTATATAGCGAATTAGACATTGAGTAATATGTCTTTGGAATGCCATATGAGTCTAGGTTGCAACGCAACAAGGAGAATGCAATTCGGAGGTTCAGAGAAAAAGTTATGCTCAAAATAGTAAAGTTGCGCAGGAGAATATCGAATTTGAACAATTCGATACTCAAAGAGTATCGAATTACCACAATTTGACACTAAAAGAGTATCGAATTACCTCAATTCGAAACTAAGCCCAAAATTACCTTTAAGCCCCTCTAATCATGATTATATATACCCCCTCACTCCTCACAAGTGGGGGAGACGGACGGAGAAGCCTTAGGTCGAATCCAAGTCGATTCGACATTGATAGATCGAATCCAAGTCGGTTCAACATTCACTAAGGTCGAATTTCCCAGCTCGACATTGATAGATCAAATCCAAGTGATTCGACACTCACTTAGGTCGAACCCATACATGGATTGAAAGCTACATGAGTGAGGGTCCATAATCAAGAAGCGGGTCGAGGTTCCGACGAACCATTCAGGAGATATGATCGAAACCGTGAAGTCGCGCTATGCAGTCTCGAATTCACCGATTCGACATTGATAGATCGAATCCAAGTGATTCTACATTCACCTCGGTCGAACCTGTTGGAGATAATATATAAATATTAATTGTCTACCCTCTCTAACAATTTAAGCTTTTAGATGAGATAGCAATTCAATATGGTATCAGAGCTCAGGCCAAAGAGGAGGTCCTAAGTTCGAATCCCACCGCCACCCGATTATCAAAAAGTGTCACGTGACAGGCATAACAAAAAGATTTACAGCCTGCACGTGAGGGGCGTGTTGGAGATAATATATAAAGATTAAATGACTATTCTCTGTATCAGCTTAAGCTTTTAGATGAGATGACAATTCAATAAAACCCATACATGGCCTGAAAGCTACATGAGTGAGGGTCCATAATCAAGAAGCGGATCGAGATTCTGACCAACCATTAAGGAGATATGATCGAAATCGTGAAGTCGCGCTATGTAGTCTCGAATTCACCGATTCGACATTGATAGATCGAATCCAAGTGATTCGACATTCACTTAGGTTGAACCCATACATGGCCTGAAAGCTACATGAGTGAGGGTCCATAATCAAGAAGCGGATCGAGGTTCCGACCAACCATTACGGAGATATGATTGAAATCGTGAAGTCGCGCTATGTAGTCTCGAATTCACTGATTCGACATTGATAGATCGAACCTAAGTGATTCGACAGTCACTTTGGTCGAACCCATACATGGCCTGAAAGCTACATGAGTCAGAGTTCATAATCAAGATGCAGATCGAGGTTCCGACAAACCATTAAAGAGATATGATCAAAACCGTGAAGTCGTGCAATGCAGAACCAAGTGAACCAAGCAGTCCTACCAGGGGTCGACCCAATAAAGGATACTCAAAAGAGATAAATGAACTACGTTCGACTTGATTCCTTCAATGGGATACGTAGGCAGCTTGGCACGTTCCCAAGTTCAGTCTGAAATCATAAGTATCTAACGCCCCCAATTCGACAATCAAAGAGCATCGAATCTGCACTGCTCGACTGTTCCCTCAACTTGGCTATTTAGGGATTTTTCCCGTTATCTTATATCATTTTATATGTAATAGGTGTTCCGGACCAAGCTAGTCCGTTCATTGTAATAGGATAACATTATTTTGGTTAAGTCGGGCCCCATTGTATCGATTTCTCGGTGTATTATAACATATACGAAATAAGACCAAAATATACTTATTTTTTTTCATATTCCTTGCAGTACGAATAGTCGTAAAATAAATACAGTAACAAGTGGTCGATCTTAATTTTCTATGTATTTTTTTCCAAAAAAATGCTAAAAATAGTTCCATTATGTACTCTGTGTAAAGTGATTTTTACGTGATTTTTACGTGCGATTCAGTACAACAACATTATTTTACATATTCTTTGAAGCATATTGAAAAGATCAAGAACTATCATAAGTTTCTGATTATACACGGAGTCGATCATCATGCTTACAATAACAATGAGCATTGAAAACATGATGTAAATTTCCACCATTTCCTTGATTTTAAGGTGAACATATATAGTCTTAGCAATTGAGAAATGTCGATCAATTATCTTTCACCGCGTTGTTCTGGTGTTAATCCTCCTTTGCCACAAGCAGGACAACTCTTGAGTCCAAATCCTTGGCACTCAAAGCACCTTCACAAGTTCAGTTCAAAAGTCAAACGCAGAAAAAACAAAAAAAAAAAAAAAAAAAAACTTAGATTCTTAATATTTAAAAAAGAAAACTCACTTCCATCGCTCGAACATATTACCATTCTTCTTGTTTTTCCCTGTTCCCTGTAGCATGAAGTCGAAATAATTCTGTTATGTATACAGTATATACTTTGTGCGAAACAAAAACCATAGTAGTTTTCACGTCATCGCAACAAGTCAACAACAGTATTCACGAATTCTCCTGGACATGTAAAAAATATCCTAAAATATTGTGATAAGCTTCTAATAATTAAAAAACACACAAAGTGGCTATAATATTAACATCAAACGGTGTACAAGAACAAGAAAAGTTTGCAACATTTCATCGATTTGAAGGTATGAATATATATTAGAAATTAGAGTTGAACGAAAATAATAATCAACCTTGCACCCTGAGCAGTCTATTGCACCTTGACCTTTACAAGTTTTGCAGCTATTTGTTATCTGCAGCCACGCGCAATATTGGTTAACATAATGAGATATTACACGCATTACATCATTGGCATGCATAAATATAACTATGTGAGGATTTAAATGAATAAATTAATGAAATACGTACTGATTTCAATGAGAAACCACCAGATTTTGCTGCCAGTAGTGTGAAATTTCTTCCTCTTTGTTGCGTTCCATTTTCTTTTGGTGTGTAGATAACAAACTGATGGTGTAGTTGACCTGGAAAGGCCAGGTTCTCCATTTTCTCTTTTCTTGGTTTAAAAATTCAGGATGGATGTTATGTGTTTCTTTTCTTTAATTTTTTTTTACCCTTTTTCCTTTTTATGTTTGTAGCAAATTTGAGCTTTAAGTGGATAATGAGATTGTGGCATTCATATCATTACAAATGAAAAGATATAAAAGTGGTCCCAACAGCTGGAATTAATAAAATTCAAATGAAATTCTCACATTTCTTGTCGGTACAAAAACCAAAACCAACTGATTTATCGAAATAACCTACTGAAACTAGAAAAAAAATTACCAGACAAAAACAATTAGGCCTAAGAAGGCACTCATTCAACTAAGTATCCACATGCTAAAAGAAGAAAGGCTTGACTTTCAAAAATTCATGACACGGCCAATGTTCATAGTCCAAAATTCCAAAGGATTCCAAAAAGTGAAAAAATTATATCTATGTTCAACGGATCACACCTAATAAGTCTGATTAAAATGTGTGCTCGTAAAATAAAATGAATGTATTTCAACTTTCAAGAACAACGACCAACTTATATCCGAAAAAATTATCAGATACAACCGTTCTATTACTAATGTGGTACAAGTAAGAACTCCAGTAGAAAAAGAAAAGCATTGGCCCTAGAACTCACTCTCACCGTATATTGGTAGACTTAATTGGTCCCAGAACTCACTCTGATCGTATATTAGTAGACTTAAACCATATATTGGTAGACTTAATTGGCCCTAGAACTCACTCTCACCGTATATTAGTAGACTTAAACGGCTTATTTTGATTTTTGACACCTCTTTGTAGGGGTGAGGTAGGCCAGGAATCTGCGGTGGCGGGATCCCGGCCCACAGATTTCGCCGAGGTCGGGAGCTCACCGAAAACTCTCGATCCGCCCCGCGTAGGCGGAGCTCCCGCGACGGTGGGAGTCCCGCGGGAGTCGGGATCCCGAGCGGGATCCCAAAAATTCCAGGGGACATTTTGTTGTACTTCAAAGCGTTTTCTTCTTGTCGTTTGGCGCTCACAATTAGGCTGCTGCAACTCTCCTTCTTCTTCTGCATCCATCTCAAAGAGTTAGGAGGCGGCAATAAGCGGCTGGTTGAGTGGTAATGTGGTGAAAGAATGGTGCGGCAAGTGGAGTTTGTGTTGTTGGGCTGAAATGTGGTGGTGATAGTGGAGGAACTGGAAGAGGATAACGCCATGGAAAGGGGTTATCGGAAGTGTGTTTGTGTAGTGACAGGGGAAATGCATGCGCCTGCTGTTTTGCTTATGTACGCACATCCCCGCTGTTTTGCGTTTTGCCCCTTCTACTCTCACATTATTATTGTGAACATCACACTTATAGTTTGTGTTTGCAGTTTGGGGTATTTCAATTGTACATAACAATAATAATAATTAGTAAGTAGATGCCAATTTTTTTTTACAGTTAATATGTAATCGCAAATGCTTCTCGTTCAATTTATAATGTTTAGGACTCTTTCTAGTCCAAAAAGAAAAACCAGAAATAAGAAAAGTACAAATTTCAAAAGATGTAGTTTTCAAAAGAAACTAGTAATAAAACTCATAAAAAATTATTACACAATCAGAAAGAAAACCACATTTTCCATAGACACCCGCCAGATATGACAACCCTCAATTTATTTCCATACACAAAATAAAAGCATACATAATTATTTTATCTTAATTACATCATAGCCTTGATGACATCCATGGCCAACTCAAGTGGCCTAGGGTTTTTGAAATTGTTGCGGCGGCGGGGCAGCGGAGCAACAACGGCGCGAGGGTCCTGGACAGTGGTGGTTATTCGCGTGCTGCTACCGGTGGTGAGTGGTGACTGTCGGACCGAGTGTGTGTGTGTTTTGGTCTGTTAGTTTGTTTTTTTTGTTGGGAATTTCTATATAAAGAAGAAAAAAAATTGGCCCTTCTCGATTCTGTCGGCGCTCACTGAAACTCTCGGAAGTTGCGGGTCGGATCGGATTCCGGCCCCAACACCCGACCCCGACCCGCGAGAGCAGCTACGGGAGAAAATCCTGCAGCGGCGGGTCGGAAAAACTATTGGATTTTTCCCGTACGGAAAAAATCCGATCGGGTCGGGTCGGGTCGCGGGAATCCGATCCAGCCCTCCCACCCCTACCTCTTTTTTTTTGGTGGGAGGGAATTACAACTTGTCTAACTACTTTTGGCTTCTAATAAGCTCAAAACACTCGACGGTGGGGTATCCATGAATACCTCCCGCTCTATTACACCAATATCAATCTTCGTAATGTGATCAGCCACCATGTTTGCCTCCATCGAAATCCATTTGCATTCGATCTCCCATGGCATCCGTAATAGTTCTAGGCATTGCATAATCAAGGTCGCATTCGGTCGCCTCACATGTCGGGTTCTGGATACTAGTTTTGCACATTCTTTGGAGTCCGTCTCAATAATTAGTTTCGGCACTCTATGCTCCCACGCAATTTGTAGGCCTTTCTGAATTGCTTCTAGCTCCGTTTCCTCAACCGTCGGTGTGGTGAGTGTCTTCTTAAAGCCCCAAATCCAGCCGCCTGTCTCCGATCTTAATACTCCCCCGCGCTGCTCCTTGGAAGGTATTCCCACAAAAATTATCGTCGACGTTAAGTTTATGTTAGGTATTTGAGTCGACAAATATGCACCTCCAGAATTTTCCCATCGTGGATATACGAAGCAAATACGAATAAAATATGACGATAGTAACAACACAAGGATTTTACGTGGAAACTCCTAAACCGGAGAAAAACCACGGGGCCCGAACGAAAATACACTATGTAGAAAATTGTTACAACTACACAATTTCTCGCTCAACCCAACCGATCCCTACAGAGCCTTTATACTGCAACACTCTCCGAATAAACCTCGCACAAATATATATAATATTACAAGAGGAAAGAAGAGAATTATATGCTAAAGAACTCTAAATGTTGGGATGAATTTCCTTCACAATACACACCCCTATTTATAGGGAGGAATTGAAGCAAATGCCAACCCTTCCAAAGGCCAACTCTTCCAAAAAGCCAACCCTTCCAAAGGCCAACTCTTTCAAAGGCCAACAACTATCCAAAAGGCCAACAACTATCCAAAAGGCCAACAATCTCCACCTTGAAGATGTGATTACTAGTGACTAATCACGTCTTCAAAACCATCTTCATTCCGGGCTTGGGTAATCGCATACCCACTCTACCTCCGAAGATCTCCATAGCTCCCGCTATCACTGCAACCGCAGTCGTACTTTTAGAAGTACCATGCTCCACCATAAAGCATAACCACTCAGAATAAACCAATTCTGAGAATTTCCCTTTTCGGCCCATGTCGAACATTAACCTGCTGATAGGATGGTGCAACTTCCCCTTTTGGCTCCTCTGGAAGTCATCAGCCCGCCGACATGAATATACCACACCTTGCATTAACGCCAAAAGCAATGCCCGTGTGCACACTAGACCCACTAACATTAACGTCCTGTCTCATGGCAACTTTTAGGGTCTCATGCCATCAGGACGAGCATGTCGCTTACAGAACTTCAGAGTCACTGCAATAAGCAATGTTAGTATCTCCTCCAGTGTTCCCCTTTGATGCCTCAGAGCCATTTTCCGAACCGGATCCCCTTGTTGGACAATTTCTTCTAACGTGGCCAGATTGTCCACACCGCCAACACACTTTCCTCCCAGAGTTTGTCTTCCTGCCATCGTAAGTCACCAATGCATTGTTTACATGTGAACCGTTACCCCCGCTAAGCCTCCTCTCTTCAGACAGAAGCTTGCCCATAACTTCAGAGAAATTGATTTTCTCTTTCCCATGAATCAATATCGGTTTCATGTGCTCGTACGAACTTGGAAGAGACCAGATGAGTCTCAAGGCTTGATCCTCCTCATCAATTGCAACTCCAATGGATTCAAGCTCAGCAACGATTCCGTTCAGAACACTCAGATGATCTGAGATACTCGCACCCTCTGTCATTCGCATTGTGTGAAACTGCTCTTTTAGGTACACGTGATTCGATACGCCCTTCGCCTGGTACAACTCCTCTAATTTTTCCCAGAGTCCCTTAGCCGAAGAAATTCCATGCACGTTCGCAAGAATGTTTTTGGCCAGACACAGACGAATTGCGCTTGCATCTCGCAAATCTAGATCTTCCCAATCATCATCGTCCACCACAGCTTTTATACCAGCTGCCTCGGAACTCGTGCTAGTAGTGCCGCTACCTTTAGCGACCCTTCCTTTCAAAGCCTTGTGTAACCCTGACTGAATCAACACATCCCTGACTTGAACTTGCCACAAGCCAAAGTTGGTTTTTCCGTCAAATTCTTCAACGTCAAATCTCACTGTACTCGTACCCTTGCTTCCTGATATTGCACCAGTGAGCCTTAGTGAATTTCAAGTAGATCCGAATAGCACAAAGTAAACCCCCGGAAAGAGATAGCTAGTCTTTCCAGACAGGATTTCAAGGTTCCCAGGTAATTGGTGGGGTCACAACGGTCCCACTTAATAACCAATTACCTTTGACAGAATCGCCTTTATCAGCGCGTATTCACACTACTATCACACCAGTACTGCACCCCAATAAAAACTCCACCTCCAGCAGTACCCGGGCCTGATACCACTTGTTAGGTATTTGAGTCGACAAATATGCACCTCCAGAATTTGCCCATCGTGGATATACGAAGCAAATACGAATAAAATATGACGATAGTAACAACACAATGATTTTACGTGGAAACTCCTAAACCGGAGAAAAACCACGGGGCCCGAACGAAAATACACTATGTAGAAAATTGTTACAACTACATAATTTCTCGCTCAACCCAACCGATCCCCACAGAGCCTTTATACTGCAACACTCTCCGAATAAACCTCGCACAAATATATATAATATTACAAGAGGAAAGAAGAGAATTATATGCTAAAGAACTCTAAATGTTGGGATGAATTTCCTTCACAATCCACACCCCTATTTATAGGGAGGAATTGAAGCAAATGCCAACCCTTCCAAAGGCCAACTCTTCCAAAAAGACAACCCTTCCAAAGGCCAACTCTTCCAAATGCCAACAACTATCCAAAAGGCCAACAGTTTACACCATCCCGTCTTCGGTTTCACCCAATATTCCTTCGGCCTCTCCTCTCTTCTTTTGCTCTCCTTTAGCGCACAATCAAGCTCGTTGCTTAGTAGTTTGATTTGGTGCACAATCGATTCGGTGCTCACGTGTTTTCCTCTAAAGACTACATCATTCCTCGCCTTCCAAATGCACCACAGTGATGCCGCGAAGACTTGCCCCCAGTCCACATTCGGAGCCACCTTATTTTTGAATTTCCTTTTTCTTAAGTTTGTACTCCACCACTCTTCATCCGAGAGCATCTCGAGCTGATTTAAATCCGTGCCAGATAACACCCCGAGTCCACACGTCCTTTGCTAACTCACAATGTCGAGCCATATGTATCACGGTTTCGTCTGCATCGTCGCAAATAGGGCAAACTGCGAGAGAGGTCATCTTCCTAACTTTCCTTAGATGATTTGTCGCCAATCGACTTCTCATTGCAAGCCAAAGGAAAAATTGTATCTTCGCACTCAACCGCAGCTTCCATATCCATTTATTATTTGGAGCTCGCCTCGGATTTGTCCCGTATCGCTTCTGAAATGCGTGATAGGCCGAGTTACACATGAATTCGTCGTTACCCGTTTCACTCCAGATCAATTCGTCACTTGACTCGTTTAAAGTTATTCTTCTCTTTCGGATTTCCACATTTACAGTCTCGGGAATCACTGTCTCAATGTCGTCAAGCATCCACTCCCCATTATCGGACAACACATCGCACAATTTGAGGTTCCTTTCGCTCGGCCTGATTGATGATACAACTTCATAAATCTTCCTCTTCCCTAGCCACGCATCAAACCAAAACGAGATTGTTGTTCCCCCTACCTTCCAGCGCAAAAAAGGTTGCATCAATCCGAAACATCGCGCGACGCCCTTCCAAGTCGCACTCGAGTTCTGCTTCGGTTTATGATTGAAGAATGATTCGTTCTTGAGGTATTTATGTTGGATTAGGCTGCTCCAAAGTGTATCCTCCTTTTTAACCACCTTCCACGCTATTTTGGCTAGAAGACTTTCATTACTCGTCCGAATACCCAAGCCTCCATTAGCTTTCGACTGTGTTACATTCTCCCAACCGACTAGGTGTATTTTCCTCCGTTCCATATTCGTTGACCATAGGAAATCCCTATTTAGCTTATCGAGTTGGTCACATGTGTGCTCGGGAAGCCATGAGGATTGCATATGGTAAATAGGTAAGGCCGACGAGACGGATTTGATTAATGTGGCACGCCCCGCAAGTGAAAGAAGGCTACTTTTCTATCCTCCAAACCGTTTAATCACACGGTCCATCAATTCGGCGAAGTCCGCGCGGCTTGTGCGCCCATGTAGCAACCGAACTCCCAAATATTTCCCTAAGTTACAGGTTTGCTCGACCCCGAGCACTTCACTAATATCCTTTTTCAAACTTGAACCCGCGACCTTAGAGTAAAAAACTTTCGACTTGGGATAGCTTATTTTTAGGCCGGATTTCTCACAAAAAGGCTTCAGTACTTTCATTATAACTTGCGCCATGGGTTTTGTCGCCTTTCCCATCAAGATAATATCATCCACAAAGAAAAGATGCGAAATTTGCGGCCCTCCCCGACATGGGACAAATGGTTTCCACCTCCGTTTGTCAACCTCCTCCTGTATCATGTAGGATAGTCTATCCGTGCATAAAACGAATAAATATGGAGATAGGGGGTCCCCTTGCCGTAATCCACAAGAATGCTTAAAAGGCTCAAGCGGGGTCCCGTTCCAAAGAATTTGTGTCGATGCGTTTTTCACACAGAACATGATAAGATCAACCATATTTGCTGGGAAATCAAATAGCCGGAGTGTTTCTTCTAAAAAATCCCACCTCACTTTATCGTAAGCTTTTTCAAGATCAAGTTTCATAATCATGTCACCTGTCTTTTTTTTTTTTCGATCTCAGTGAGTGAAGAATTTCTTGCAGTAGGAAAATATTGTCCTGTGTGCTACGCCCTCTAATGAAGCTCGACTGTGTTGGCCCAATTAATCCAGGCATAATCTCCCGCAACCTCATCGTGATGCTTTTCGTGATGAATTTATATATTACATTGCATAACGATATAGGTCTGAATTGGGAAATAAGCGACGGATTATTTACCTTAGGGATGAGACACAAATGCGCCTCGCACAGTGTTTTGTCAAAGCTCCTCTCCTCGTAAACTTGCATGAGGAATTTTAGTAAGGATTCCTTTAACCACGGCCAGCCCTTTTGATAGAAAATAGCTTGCAACCCGTCCGGTCCCGGAGCCTTAAGTGGGTACGACGCAAAGACCACCGCCTTTAATTCCTCTATGTTTATCATTCGGCCTAGTTGGTCTTTCTCGTCGTCCGTGAGTCTTTTTTGGTACGCCATCCCAGAAATATTACCGTGTGCTTGGTAACTATGTGGCGTGAAAAATCTCACAAAATACGACCTCGCATGCTCCTCCAATACTTTGTTATCCTTTTCCCCACTCGTTCTCAACTTTGAGCATGACTATTTTATTTTTCTTTCGTCTAGCCAAAGTGGCTTTGTGCAAGAATTTTGTATTTCTTTCCCCGTCTTGAATCCACTTCACTCGGGATTTTTGTAGCCAAAAAATTTCCTCTTGCTTCAAAATATCATTATACTCCAATATTAGCTCATTCTCCAACGATGCAAGATAGTTGTTGTATCCCTTCAATGCGCGCCATTGCTCTTTTTTTCTTTATAAAAATGTTCCCAAACGTATTCTTATTCCACGGGATCAACACCTTGGGCACCTCCTTTATTGCTTCTGTGATTTCCGATTTTTCCTCCCAAATATTTCTCAAAAGCAGCTCACAGTCGGGGTGTTGGAGCCACGCGGCCTCAAAACGGAATGGACGCCCCCCGTTCGATGACGGGACCCCAGAGTAGCGCGTCATGATCGGATTGTGGTCCGATTTTGTTCTCGGGAGGTGTATAACCATATTATTTGGGAATTGTTCGTACCATTGTTGATTCGCCATCGCACGATCAATTCTTCCCCTTATTATCTCCCCGTCCTCTATTTTATTCGTCCACGTAAAGTTTGGACCATGGTATCCCAAGTCAATTAGCCCGCACCTATTCATATAATTGTTGAAGAAGCGTAGTCGGCTAACTGAGGCCGTGCGTCCCCCTTCCTTCTCGTGGGCAAAGCCGATCTCATTAAAATCACCCGTTACAAGCCATGGGAGGTCATCATTCTCGGCCTCTGCCACCAGTCCATCGAAAGCCTTTATCTTATCAGCTCTTCGAGTTTTCGCGTACACTCCAGATAGCTTCCATTTGTCGGGGGAGTTTGGCCTAATAACCGCATGGATGGCTTGCTCCTCCACTTTCTTAATTTCTACCTCGGTCACTTCTTCATTCCATAGCATCCATATTCCGCCCTCCATCCCGGATGTTGGAGCTTTCACATAATTCGAGAACCCGAGTCTCGGCAAAATTTCATTAGCATGTTCGACGTTCACTCGTGTTTCGAGAACAAAGACCACCGACGGATTGTGGTCGCGAACAAGCTCTCTAAAATTCCTCCTAAATTCACCATCCCCCGCGCCTTGGCAATTCCATGATATAATATTCATCGGGAAACTATGAATTTGGTGTGGCAAGACCGGATTCTCAATCCGAAGCCCCATCCATAGCACAATCAGCTGCGTCAATGTCTCCAACATTAATGACATTTGTCTTCGGAATTCCCAAACGCTCACCGTTATGCGTTTCATCCAAACTCTCGGCTCCCCCTCTTCTTGGACCTTGAAAATCCGTGTGTCTATCTCCCAAACTGATGACGGAATCCTCATGACGGTGACCAAATTGACCTCCGAGTTGATTCATAACGTCTTGGAGAGGCCTCGAAACAAACAGACCACAATTGGTATCTCCACCCATCGTGCAATTAATCCCCCGTTTCTGAAAAGTACTTCCGCGTACCTCATTCCGTGTGCAATTTTCTTTTTCCGTGGGATTTTCTGGATTGTTTTCTTTTCTCTTTTGTATTTGTTTCAGATCAGGGTTGTTGAAGATTATATCCGTCGGAGTGGGTGGGATTTCCTTCGATCTTCTAATATTTTCCTCTTCCTCCAACGCACTATTTTCCTTAATAACCAAGGCTGCGAACGAGTTGTGGTTGCTGTGCGTCGTAGGGTTATTTTTTTTCCTTGTATGGCTGATTTCTTTCTCCCTAAGGATGTCGATTTCCTATTTTGCATATAG
The DNA here is from genome assembly GCA_948329865.1 of Linaria vulgaris. Lineage (NCBI taxonomy): Eukaryota > Viridiplantae > Streptophyta > Magnoliopsida > Lamiales > Plantaginaceae > Linaria > Linaria vulgaris. The sequence goes on along the minus strand of OX415249.1, from coordinate 1,974,928 downwards.
CTTGGTAGAACTCGATTTCCAGTGGTATTCTTTGGCATGTCACTTTCCTTTCCCACTTGGAATTCTTGTCCTTTGCTCTTTAGGATTTGTACGCCATTAGGAAAGGTCTCCTTCCCCCGTTTGTCACCCCTGTTTCTTGCTTGAGGTAGCGAGTTGGTTTTTCCTTTTCCCACGTTCCTCGCACCCTTCTTTGCTTGAACAATCAGTCAATCACCCAATCTCCATACTCTTCATTTTTTGCCTTCTCCACTAGCCATTCATTCGGGTTTGGGGCTTGACTTCTCGATGATTCTCCGATCTCCATCTCATTCGTCTTGTTCTCGACCTCGGGTTTTTTATTTTTTTGACATTCTTTTATGTCATGGTCCCCTCTTCCGCATCCATGACAAAACTTTGGGAGATTTTCGTACACCAATTGATAGATCCTCCCCTTGATCCGTACCCCTTGTTTCACCGGTTTATTGAGTGGGATTTGAACACATACGCGCGCACACTTACCTCTTGTGGCCGAGAATGTATTGTCATCGATCTTAATGGGGTCTCCTACCACACTCGCTATCGTTTCTATCATAGCCTCATGGAATAGTTCGAGTGGAAGGTGCATGATGCGAACCCAAGTGATCGCGCAATCGATTGTGTCGCTATCGGCTCTAAAATTCGGAATCCACTATCGAAGCGATAGGAATGATCCGGCAAGTTGCCACAGTCCTTGCGTTAGGATGTATTCCTTTTGACTTGTCGAGATGCCTTTCAAACATTATGTGTTGAATCTGAGGTCCACCAATTCATAATCTCCGGAGAGTTTCCACATTATGCTCAGTCTATTCACTAGCGCGTGATAGTGCCATGGTCGGCCGAGGATCTTGATGAGTATGGTGTCTCTCCATTGTTCACAAAGCCTATTATCCGTTTCCTCGTCTAATTCCAAACTATCAAGTGGATCTGAATCGGTGAGTTTAGTAACCCTAATGCGTGATTTGAATTTCGAATGCTTCCCGCCCCCTATGCGTACGTCCATTGGTTTCAATTTGCTCGCATACGTCTGTGGCGTGGGATTACTTCTGAATTGTGTGTTGTTGTTCATCCCGTAATCGATCCTTTCCGATTGCGTTGCGTAAATTTGTCTTGGGCGTTTTGGTGCACTCTTATCGATCTCTTTTCGGCCCCCTAACGTTTGGTCATTCGTCCTCTGGCCATTTCCGATTGTGTATGGGAGTGAGTTTTCGTACTGGTGGCGATCAGATTCGATCGTCGGCGATCTTAGTTGGTCCCCTGAAGTCGCCACTGTTTGCGTTCGATAAAGTTTTATTAATCACACCTACCTCTTTGTGTATCAATATCTCGAAATAATTTTCTCCTCGTACCGTCTTGTTATTAAGTTGGCCCATCTCATCAGGCCCAATAACAACCCCAATTCGGCCCAAATAGCATCAACCCAGTTAACTGCCGCAGTAGAACTCATCTCAGCTCACCACTCTCTCTCTCTAAAATGGAAGACATAGAGGATTTACTGGCGGCGGGCGGCGGCGGAGCTCCACCGGGGTTCAGGTTACCGGTGGCAGCATCCGTCGGAGTTAAACCTAAAAGAAAGAAGAATGGGAATCTTCTTCAAGATTCCCTTAAGGACTACAATACTTCTAAAATCCCAGGCACTCAGGTACGGTTTTTTTTTTCTCCCTTTATAATTATGTTTGATTTAATGGGTTCGTTTAAAGTTTAAATCTTTTTGATTTTGATTGTATGTTTTGCAGACAATTTACATTAAAACTTTTGGGTGTTCGCATAATCAGGTAACTTTTTTTGTTTCTTTTTGGTCTGTGTGTTGAGCTCACTCTAGTTCAATCACTTGTGTGTCAGAGACCTTCAATGTGGCATTTGTTTTTTTAGCTTATCGTGCTTGTTCTGCAATGTGGGGTTAATTGTGTGGGCTTTTCTGGTGTGTCTAGATGTAGGATTGAGAAGTTTACTGAATGGGAAGTTGGTTCCGTAATGGTTCATCCATTAATGAATGATCTCATGTCTAGTGTAGCTTGATTTGTCGCATAAAGTTTGTAATGGATTATTATTCTTACTTGTGACTTTATTACTGCCATATCAGTGTCGATTTTGTTATGGACGTGATGAGTATTTTGCCGTACTTGTATTTGCAGAGTGATAGTGAATATATGGCCGGGCAGCTTTCTGCATTTGGATATAACTTGAGTGACGATCAGGACGAGGCTGATCTGTGGCTAATAAACACGTGAGATTCTCCCTTGGACTTCTTTACATTTTATGACGCCAAAAAGATAAGTTCTTGTATTTCCATAATTAGTGGACACACAGTCTGAAAATGAATATAGTACTACCTCTCTCTGTCTCTTACCCTCTGTGTGTGTGTGTGTCGTGACCTGGCATGGTTTATGACAGACATATATGAAACTTGTGGCTTGTTCTCGACCTCTGGTTCTACAACTGCTCTAGTGAGGTTATAGGTGCTTCAAAGTTCTTTGACTGCTAAGCTGCTTAGGCATTCTTGGCTGTCCATAAGTTAAAAGTTAGTGTTACAACGCTAATTTTCACCTGTATATTTGTTTTTTCTAGTTCATAATTTTGAGAAATAAAAAAGAACATTCATATTTCGTCTGCGTTATCTATTTTCCATATAAGCTACGTTCACGAGTTATAGTTGAAAGGAATGCCTATTATGTTTACTTCAAGACTTTAGGATCTGATACCAAATTTCGACATGATAATTGCATGTGTATTTTTTGTACAAATTTTAATTGTTATCTAAAGCAACACAAATGTTTCTTCTAATCATGCAGATGTACAGTCAAGTCTCCTAGTCAGTCTGCTATGGATACTCTTATAACAAAATGTAAAAGTGCAAAAAAACCTCTAGTAGTTGCAGGATGCGTACCTCAAGGAAGTCGTGATATAAAAGAGCTTGATGGAGTAAGTATTGTCGGAGTCCAGCAAATTGATCGAGTGGTGGAAGTAGTTGAGGAGACTCTGAAGGGTCATGAAGTTCGGCTTCTTACACGAAAGACATTGCCGGCACTTGACCTTCCAAAGGTGTGAAAGTGAGACGCTTTGTATTATTCATTATTAGACAAGTTTGTATGCTTTAATGAGGTTTGCCTAGCTTTTCAGAGAAATCGCTTGTTACTTGAAATTTTTTACTTGTTACTTGAAGTTTCAGTTGGTAATTTATTTTGTAAGCATGTTTATTTTTTGCCCATCAGGTGAGAAAAAACAAGTTTGTTGAGATCCTTCCAATTAATGTTGGTTGTTTAGGTGCTTGCACATATTGCAAGACAAAGCATGCTCGTGGCCATCTAGGAAGCTACACGGTTGACAGCCTTGTAAGTCTGTTGCTGGAACAGTAGACTTGAGTTATGAATTGTTTTATGACAGTAGTTTTACTCCGCTAAGTTTAACATTGTAGGTTGGTCGTGTCAGAAATGTTGTAGCTGATGGGGTGAAGGAGATCTGGTTAAGTAGTGAAGACACTGGAGCATATGGTAAGCAGCATTGCTCTTTTTGCCATCCATATTGCTACTCAAGTTTACAGATAAATACTAAAAGAAGCACTTTAGTTTTGCCCGATCATCTGTATGGTCAAGTATAGTAGATATTTCATGTGATTACAATGGGAGCATGAGTAATGTCATGTAAACGAGTTTCTGTAGTAAAAGGAGAAAAAATTAAGTTCCCTAATTTTGGAAAAGAGATTTGAGGAAGACAGATGGAATATAAATCTTTATGGTCTGCTACCAGAGAACTCGATGGGACCATTGTCATTGCTTTCTAAAATACATAAACAATTTACTATTTACATTGATTTAATGTGTTAACTTGTGTATTTGCAGGTCGTGACATTGGAGTAAATCTTCCAATTTTATTAAATGCTTTAGTAGCAGAGCTTCCGTCAGATGGAAGTACAATGCTCCGAATCGGAATGACTAATCCTCCTTATATACTCGAGCACTTGAAAGAGATAGCTGAAGTTTTGCGGCATCCATGTGTATATTCTTTCCTTCATGTTCCTGTTCAATCTGGAAGTGACGCAATCTTGAGCGTAAGCAGTATTTTGTCCATTAGATTTTCTTTTGCAACACTTCTTTCTTTCATTAACTGCAAGAAGCTTGGTATATTTCAAGCTTTAAACTAATGTGTCGTGGACCTTGAGGTAAAGGCTTAGAAATATCTGGTATCTTATTATGTGTTTCAGGCTATGAATCGGGAGTATACTGTTGGTGAGTTTAGGACTGTGGCTGATACATTGATTGAACTGATTCCTGGAATGCAGATAGCTACTGATATTATTTGTGGATTTCCAGGTATTTAAATAGGACTTCTATTTGTGGACTTGCCTGTATCTCCTGTAAAAATGCAGACTAAATGTGCGAAATTGTTGTTTAGGCAACTGCTTGTAGTTTATCTTATCCACTTTGTAATGTGTATAGATATAATAAGTTATGCATGTTTGTTCGGTTTGTTTATTATAGCAAAAAATAAAGATATAGGTTGTTGAGTTAGTTAGGAAATAATACAGTAAACTGAGTAAAGGTTAACTTTAGTTTAGGTGGGACATGGATAAATGTCAAATTATATGATTAATGTTTTACCTTCTTTCTCTGTTTCTAGGGGAATACTTGTTTCAAGAGATGAGAAAGCTTCTTTATTGCTCACATCAATTCTGTGCAACCTTTTTTTTCTTCCTTATTTTTCAACCATCTTTACATAATAATTTGGCATGTTATGTTACTGGTTATTCCGGACATACAAACTTAGCTTGCGTGAATTACACTTCTATGTTTCTCAGGGGAAACTGATGAAGATTTCGAAGAAACTGTCAACCTCATCAAGAAATACAAATTACCTCAAGTACACATATCACAGTTTTATCCTCGCCCTGGTTAGTTTTATCTCGATAACTCCACTAATAATTAGTTTTGTATTGCTCATCATAGACTCTATACTCGTGTTCTTATTTGTGACCATCTATGTCAAACAGGAACACCTGCTGCAAGGATGAAAAAGGTTCCTAGTATAATTGTAAAGAACCGGAGCCGTGAATTGACTATTTTATTTGAGTCATTCACACCATATGTTGGTATGGAAGGCAGAATTGAGAGGATATGGATTACTGACGTTGCAACAGATGGAAGTCACTTGGTAAGATTGTTTTATTCTTTGTTACAAAGATCTATCAGACATAGGAATCGTGCAGTGAGGGCATTCGAACTTCGCCTATTTCTGTGCCAGATCTAATCAGCACACCGTTCTTTTGTAAATTTCTGTGGTCCTCAAACCTCATCAATAATGTCTCGTTGTTCTACTTTGTTTGATGTAGGTGGGTCATACAAAAGGATACATCCAAGTACTGGTGCTTGGACCAGAAAGCATGTTGGGGACTTCAGCCATGGTGAAAATAACGTCTGTCGGAAGGTGGTCGGTTTTTGGAGAGGTGATTGAGATTCTTACCCAGAATGTAACCTCCCGCGAGATTCGTGGTGACTTACACTCAGTATGTTCCAACTCAAACGAAACATGCTGTTCAAAGGAGGCAGAAAGCTGTGCTTGTGGGCTGACAAATGGCTGTGGACAAGCTGAGGAGAAAACTGTTCCATTTTCAAAGGATGACCTATTGCCAGGTGAATCCAAAAGCCAAGACTTAATCGGTTGGATACTACGGAAGCGCAAGAACAATTCTCATATAACGATGGAGGACACAATGGTATCGGAAAATGAAGAAAAGCAAAAACACGGCAAGCAAGAGAGTTCTGGTGCCATACGCGAGTGGGTTCTTGTTGATAAAGCTCTTCTTATTGGAATTCTTGCTAGCTTCTTGATGATTTTTGTAATCTTTATGTACGTGGGATCTAGAGATTTTCATCTCTACCATAATCGCGTGTGATTTAAGTTAAACTATGTTGCCCTAGTGAGATTAATTTTTGAATCAGTAATCATTTTATAGAGATTATCTCAAGGCTTGTAAAAGCTTAATTGTGTAAGTTGTACTTGTGTCCTTCCAGTGAGTGGTGGTAGAAGCTAAATAGCAACACCATCTTTTTGACAGCACCATTGACTGAGAATTGAATCTAATTTCAAAATTCTCATTACATTTTGTGGTATGATACTTACACTTAAAACAGCTCCATCAGATTCAAAAATATTGAATATTACCAAAATAAGTTAACACAAAAAAAGAGGAAAGTTTCTTGCACTGAATACATATGAAGTAATGAAATTTGAGAGGGAAGAACTGGTGGCGCTGAGACGCAAACTCCCAATACAGTCTTCAACTTATGAGGCAAATTTATTTGATCTTTATTTACCAACTGCTTTACTCCAATGTTCAAAACTCATAGAAGAGAATCTGACCTTGCTGGTAATCTCTTGAAGAAATTGACAGGTACTGAAGGTAACTTGTACCTAAACCGCGGATGGCGCAACACGTAAAGCCCCGTGAGCACCGCAATCACTTGGAATGGTGTAACATACAGAAATATAGCCCAGATCAGTGAAAAGATTATGAAAATTGCAGTGGCCCTTGGGTCTCTCCAGCTCAATATTGAAAGTGCTCTTTCCCCTTGTGTAGCCAAATCTCCTATCACAGTTTGGACTCTACCAGCCACACTTCTCAACCTATCATATCTCATCCGCACGACATCCGATCCTCGAGAAGTTGGAAAAGTGTCGAATTCTTCGTCTAGTTCATCCGGATGAGCGTTCTCGGCCTGAGAGAGGCGAGCGTCCATGTGGGGTGGAATCCTTGGCCTAAAGCGATAGTTCCACAATCCAATGACAAAAAGGTAGAGGAAAATCGTGGGCAAGATCAACTCAGGGTAGCATACTAGTATCAAGAACAGTATGTGCACAAGGATAGTCGTTAAAGGGTTTCTCCAGAAGCAAATCCCATCGAACCACCTAAAAACATAAGAAATCCCAGAAAGAAGCGACATTATGCGGTGGAAGTTTGCTTTGCTCCTCCTAAGACTGAACATGTGGTAATCGACGTCCAACATGTACTCGACTATTTCTCGTCTGAGTGGAGGCTCGGCACGGGAGAGCTTTGTCGACACTATCTGCATCGCCTGGTGCCGTAGCCAATCAATGTGGCGAACAGATATCGGTTGAATGTAATGCATTTTTGGGAGCAGTGGCCTTCCATATTGTGTCACCATGTTCACCCAAGCCGTGCAGGTGAAACGTATAGCTAGGTGGAGTTCACCATGCTTTCTTAAACCGGAAGGAGTAAGAACTAACAATGGATACGAGTGAGTATAAACTCGATCAGTTTCTAAGGTAGAGAGCCTTATTCTCACCTTCCCAATCCTCTGATCCCTTGAATCATCCTTTCCGTTGATGTGGCAATTGTCGAAAACTCCAATGGTGATCACAGTACAAGGGTCGTGAACTTCCCAAGTATACTGCTCATTCCAACGAGGATGCAGAGTGTCGATAAGTGTTCTTGTCCGAACCCATTTACTCCCATATTTTGCCACACAATACGCATCAGTCAATTTACCATCTCTTCCCTTCATTGGCAGAAGATTTCTAGCACTCAAAATACCAACTTCAAGAAGTCCAATGCTGTTCTTTCTCAAATGCTTGGACGATGGCTGAAGATCGCTACTGAAATGTGTCGACTCATCAAGGACATGATAACCCGAATCTAAGCAGAGCCGAAGAAGAATTCTGCTAGCGAACCTCTCCTTTTTGTCCCCGTGCTCCTCACCTCCATGAGACGGTTTGTGGAGTGCAAACCACCGTGGATCCGGAAACTTACTAGTATCAACTCTGTGCTGAACTTCTCTAACCGGTATAATAATCCTTCCAAGAATATCATCCTTCCCCGGTCCAACACGATCATCAACACTCACAATTATGTACTCATCAAAAGGCTCAGATGCAACAAACATAAGCTCCTCGTTCCACTCGGGATTAACGTGTTTCATCGGTGAAGGCCTAGTGGCTCTCATCTGATTCCCAAGCTGCACTTTCACATACGTGTCAGGTGGCCTGGATTTATCCCCCGGGATTAGATCTTGCGCTCCAATGACATGAACTCTGAGATAATACAACTTTGGCGAAAAATAAACTTTGGATCGAGTATTCGTAAGGCTTTGCTGACTCATGCTATGAGCATCAGAGTGCCACGCATCAGGGAACGATTCGTCAGCTTGTGTTCCCATCCAAACTGCAAGCATTATCTCGCCTACATTCTTATCCCCTCTCTTGTCCACCAATCTGTACCACTGAGGAGCCAAAGGACTATCGGGTGGCACGCGTTGTGGCACTTCCACGATATCAAACACGACTTTCCCCACGATATCATCTTTCAACATATCCTTATCTTTGACAGTAACTTCAATCAAATTGCTCTGCAATCTCTCCTTAGGGAAAGCAAACACTTTATTCCAAACTGGATACTGATTCTTCTCCAAATGATGAGTCACGCCTTTGTAATTCCCAATTTTCACCTCAACATATGGATCAAGACTCCCCGATATATCCATCACTGGCAGATCCTTAGCTTTAACAACACTGACATACAAAAAGTTCATCTGCTCCACTAAATCGTAAGTGCTCGCCGTTTTGTTTCTTCCCCAGTATCCCATTCTAGCAGCCACTGGAGGCCTAGTCTCCACCACCCCATACTCAGGCTTCTGACCTGGAAACTGTTGCATTTGCATCACAGTCGACGAAGGAGCCGGCCCGCCTTTCGCAAAATCGCCTCTTGTTTCCACAAACATCGCCTTCTCAGGTGGCGGAGGAGGCGGTCCTCCTCCTCCTCCTCCCCCGCCTCCGCCTCCACCGCCATTTCCAACCGAGTAAAAAGTCCTCACCTCCTTCTCCTTCTTCTTCTTCTTACCCTTGTCATGATTCTCCTTAAAATGGTACTCACCATCATCAAATTTATTACCATTCATCTCCTGTAACGGAGGATTCACATTTACCGATGTGGGCTTATGATTCTTGCCAAGATTTTCGACACCATCAACACTATCCATTTCCTCCTCAACTTCCTCAAAGAACCCATCACCACCACCACCACCATGCACAACATAAATCCTCAACCCAATATCACCCTTCACATGAGAAAAGATCCCTCTTTTATCAAGTGGGTACCTCTGCACCACAGCCTCCTGCTCACCAAACGGTACGGACATACCAGAAATCCTTACTTTACCCAAGAAATTACGATGGTGCCCATGATTGTTGTCGTTGTACACAAAAACCTCGACTGTCTGATCAGACAAGTGCTTTGGGTTCTTGATTTTGAAGACGAGCTTCTCGTTCCATGATGGGTTCAGATCTTTGTGTTTAGTTGAGGTTTTTTTACGCTGTTCTTCGAATTCGATTTCGACGAAAGGGCTTGCACTGCCATGGCCGTCTTTTGGCATGAGATCAGTGGCGTCGAGTACTTCCACCACTAGTTTCGCCATTGTTGGAAAAAAGGTTGAAGCTTTCTTTTTTATTTTTTTTACTGGGGTTTTGGATAGATATGGAAAGTGAGGTTAAAGAGAGAGAGAGAGAAGGGTAAAAAATAGGTGAGTCTTTAGAGAGAGAGAGAACAGGGGAGGAAGAGAGAGAGAACAGGGGGAGACATGAACTTACGTTGGACAAAATTGTTTGAAAGGGAAGAAAGAGATGATTGTTTTTGGTGGAATGAAAATGGGGGCCCCACATACTTTAGTATAGGGTTTTTTTCAAAAATGGTCCTTTATTGTGGCCTCATTACAAAAATAGTCCTTTATCGCGCCACTGTCTAGATTTAGTCCTTTATCGTGGTTTTTCGTCCAATTTTGGTCCTCCGGCCAAATTTTCCGGCGAATTTTGGGGATTTTGACCAATTTGGGCGATTTTGACTAATTTGAGCAAAAATATAAAAACAATATATATAAATTTATAATTTAAAATATATATTGTTTTTATAATTGAAATCTAAAAAAAATAAAAAAAAATTGTAATTTAAAATATATAGTTTTTATGGTTGAAATCCAAAAAAAAAAAAAAAATTTAAAATATATAGTTTTTATTATTGAAATCCAAAAAAAAATTAAAAAACATAAAAAATTTGTAATTTAAAATATATAGTTTTTATAATTGAAATCCAAAAAAAACGTAAAAAACAAAAACAAATTTGTAATTTAAAATATATAGTTTTTATTATTAAAATCCCAAAACAAAATAAAAAAACACAAAAAAGTTGTGATTTAAAATATATAGTTCTTACAATTGAAATCCCAAAAAAACATTAAAAAAATTGTTTTCAAATATATTGTTCTTACAATTGAAATCCCAAAAAAAAAATAAAAAAAAATTGTTTTAAAATATATAGTTCTCGTGATTTAAAATATATTGCTTTTATTATTGAAATCCCAAAAACAAAATAAACAAATACAAAAAATTTGTAATTTAAAATATATTATTTTTATTATTGAAATCCCAAAAAAAATTAAAAACACGAAAAATTTGTAATTTGAAATAAATTACTTTTATTATTGAAATCCAAAAAAAATTAATTTTTGTTTTGGGAATTCAATAATAAAAACTAAATATTTTAAATTACAAATTTGTTTTTATTTTTTACATTTTTCATTGATTTCAATTATAAATACTATATATTTTAAATTACAATTTTTTTGTGTTTTTTTTTTTATTTTTTCTGGGATTTCAATAATAAAAACAGTATATTTTCAAACATCAATTTGTTTTTAAATTTTACATTTTTTTTAATTTCAATTATAAAAACTATATATTTTAAATTACAATTTTTTTTGTGTTTTTTTTTTATTTTTTTTCTGGGATTTCAATAATAAAAACAATATATTTTAAATTACAAATTTTTTGTGTTTGTTTATTTGCTTTTGGGATTTCAATAATAAAAGCAATATATTTTAAATCACGAGAACTATATATTTTAAAACAAATTTGTTTTTAAATTTTTTTTTTGGGATTTCAATTGTAAGAACAATATATTTAAAAACAATTTTGTTTAATGTTTTTTGGGATTTCAATTGTAAGAACTATATATTTTAAATCACAACTTTTTTGTGTTTCTTTATTTTGTTTTGGGATTTTAATAATAAAAACTATATATTTTAAATTACAAATTTGTTTTTGTTTTTTACGTTTTTTTTTTTTGGATTTCAATTATAAAAACTATATATTTTAAATTACAATTTTTTTGTGTTTTTTAATTTTTTTTTGTGATTTCAATAATAAAAACTATATATTTTAAATTATTTGTTTTTTATTTTTTTTTGGATTTCAACCATAAAAACTATATATTTTAAACTACAATTTTTTTTATTTTTTTTTTGGATTTCAATTATAAAAACAATATATATTTTATATTATAAATTTATATATTGTTTTCTATTTTTTTGCTCAAATTAGTCAAAATCGTTTAAATTAGTCAAAATCCCCAAATTTCTGGTCAAATCGCCCAAATTGGTCAAAATCACCAAAAATCGCCGGAAAATTTGGCCGGAGGACCAAAATTGGACGAAAAACCACGATAAAGGACTAAATCTAGACAGTGGCGCGATAAAGGACTATTTTTGTAATGAGGCCACAATAAAGGACCATTTTTAAAAAAGTATATTTTATTTTTTGTGACATATGGGAGTATTGATATAAAGAGTTTATATGTATCTACATTTATATATACGGTGCACATACAGATAACACAGACATAGACACAACACGATACGAAAAATATAACACAAATATTTAGAACATATTTTTAATATTTGACGTGTCCAAAACATTATTAGCCACGTCAACATTACACGATACGAACACGTGTAGTTTTTAGAGTGTCTATGTGTTATATAATAAACACGTCACTACACGCACATAGACACGAACATTTCAATTTGACACAACATAAATAGTAATGAACACTTTAAGATTCGGTTATCATTTCAAGTTACCTTGAAGGCATCATTTGGAATTTATCATTTTTTGCTTGAAATTTAATTTGAGCTTTTATATGTAATACAAAACTTTGCCTCTCCAGTCTCCATTAATAAGGCATTCGAGACTGGGGCATTTAATTTTCACGAGAAAACCATTTATTTGTCATGTTTAATTGATAAATAAATGCTTGTAATGTTTTTATCAGCAACTATCCATATGTATAAACAGTTAATTAAGAAATAACTCTTTAAACATTCATAGAGTTATTTATCATATGAAAATCACAAAGAATAATTGCGTACTCTTGTGTGATAAAATTTGAGCTAAAAGGCTGAATTACCAGTATTACATTTAATTAACAAAAAACCTCAAGCATTGTAGTTTTGTTTCAACTCATAATAATATTTATTTAAAGAAGACAATAGACATACTGGGGGCCCGGGTAGGAGAATTGTGTGGTTTTTGTTGTATTTTAGTGTGTGGAACAGTGAAAGGAGACTGAATGGGATTAAATGAAGGGGGTCACAATATTTAATGGAAATTGTGAAAAAGTTTTCAAAAAGTCATTCGGGGCTTTTAGTTGGATGGGATTTCCTTATCATGGGTGTTGGAGAAAAGACTTGTCTATATTCATTGGCCAATCGATTGAAACTTATAGGTACTAGGCATGCATTATTATTTTGATTCAACAAGTGAGTCTATTATGAAATAATTTTGAAGCTCAACCTGAGTACTTATCTTGAATAGTAAAAAGCAGTTTAAAACCTTTCAAAAACTTGTAAAACTTCAAAAACTATGCGACAAATATGAACTAAAACTCACAGTTTATTTGAGTATGCAGAAGCGAATCCGTATTTCTTTCCTTTTTTTAGGTAAAAATACGAACAATATGGCTCTTAGACTACATCATTTGTCAAAATCGAACTAAATTCAAGGGTAGCAATATGCATAAAGCAAAATCCTCCATCTGTGTTGCACGGATATATACAGTTTTGCAAGATATTCTATTCTTGGAGTTGAGGTATTTGCCAAGTATTGTTAGAGACAAATGATTGCAAAGGTTATGTATTAGTTCTGGTTTGTGAGAGACTCATTAATATAAAAGAACATTATGAAATTCTCTTAAGTCTGATAAAGATGAAAACTCGTTGCTCATCGTGACCATACAACTTAAAGGGTCGTTGAATATGTGTTGTCGCTATTTTAACCTGTATTATACGTAACTACTATTTTGGTGTCTTGAATTTCTAACGAAAAGACTTTGAACACGAATTTCAGTATATACTACTAATTCCAAGAATCCCCAGAGATTTAGGCAATAATTAATTTAATATTTCTTATCATATCAAATGACGTAATCGCCCATGATTCAGACACCTTCAAAGCTAAGGTAAGATTTTGGTGATGACAAATTATTATTATTATTAATTCGTTAGTGGTTTGTTCGGCCCACCTTTTATTTCCAACCTTATTTTCTGTTTGTCTGAATGCATGAAAACTTTAATACGAAAGGATCAAAAGATGAATCCCCAACTTCTCACAATTTTCTCTGCTTTTGCGTTACAGCTTGACATTTCTTTTTTTTCCTATTGTAATGTTCGTACAAAAAGTTGACAAGAAAAATAGCTATATTTAGCTAAGTCCTAGTAATCTTTGCAATTATATATGAAATTCATAGATAATAAGGACCATATAATATATATATATATATATGTGTGTGTGTGTGTGTGTGTGTGTGAGTATGTATGTATGTATGTATATATAAAAAAAAGTGTATTAACTTTGAGTATTTGTACATGTATATGCATATATTTCATTTATCAGTTTTGTAACTTCGTTATTTTACCACAAAAGTCGAATATAATTATTAATAAACATAGAAAATCATGTCTTATTATATAGTATTAAATGTTTGAGGTTTTCCGGTTGATGCAAAAGTCCAAACGCCGCATGAGAAAAAATAGTTTAAAAATCGAAAAACTGGAACTAATGACGTCCAACATATTGGAAAATATTGTAAGATACTAGGTGCTTGATTCTTATCATGTTGGAAAATACGAAGTAACGTCATATGTGCGTGTCGGCACAATTCAATAATCATCTAGTAGACTAGTAGTACGCTAATTACAAATTTGTTGAATTTATCGGCTCACCAATATCTAGTTGATAAATGATAAAATCGATTGCAAAATGTGTATTGATTTATTTAATGTTTGTACCAAAATCTGTACAAGATGTCGATTTTTCAAACAGCCATGTTAACTAAAAGACAATTTAAAATGTTGTGATGGGTATTATTTAGGATAGGCCCATATTTGACATTAGGTCGGCCCAGCAGCAAAGATCGGGAAAGATCGGCGCATCGAATGACAGAGGTTCGATGCGGATTCAACATCGAACCACCCCTATTCGATGCTTACTCTTCAACGCTTGAAGGGTTCCACGGGACGAGGTCTATAAATACCCCGCCCTTAGTCTTTTGACGGATCATTAGAGACTCAGACAACACACACTACCGCATCAAACACCTGGGTTCGATATACTTTACTGTTCGACATTGACCCAGCTTACTTTGACTAAGATCGAACCGGTCCCCATTCGAGATTTTACTGTATCGAATCGGCTCAGTTCGACACACGAAGATCGAACCATGACGGTTCAATACTTCATCAATTCGACCGACAACACACTCGAACCATTCGAGTTCGACTTATTACAGCATCGAACCAGTCACGTTCAAGGCGCACATCGAACGCCCTCTATTCGACATGCACTATTCTTTGTCTTATTTAGATATCTAGAACGATTCAATGCCTGTAATAGACAGTAGGTGTTCTGGACCAAGTTAGCCCGTTTATTATATTAGATTAGCATTATTTTGGCATTGTCACGCCCATTTGTAATTATCTCTCGTGTATTGTAACTCGGACGGAATAAGACCAAAATATTTGTGTCGTCTGTGGGAACACCGTTTATATTGTTTTTAGATATAAGTAGCTAGAATGACAAAGAGACGTCATGCGCAATCAGATAGAACAAAGAAAACAAGGAAGATTACCAAAGTGGTAACTGGTGAAAATGGAAAGCGACCCGAGACTAAGGAGCAGGGACGGGAAAAAACAGAAAATCAGTTATTGAAACAATGGCAAGAATGTAAAATGGAACCCTAAGGGAAATTCAAGATTGTACAGTTATTCAAGGAGAGCGCCGAAAAAAAATAAAGATTGGGGCAGGAATGGAGCGAATGATAGAGGCAGCTTTGGTGGACTGTCTCAGACGAAATTCAGATAGTGTTAACCGTATAAAATAAATACGAGATTAAAGAGAATATTAATCCCAAATCAGAAGGATTAATAAACGGACAATACTATTGTCACGAGTACTTCCGATGAAGTTGTACCCACTCCCCACGAGGAGGCCCATCGGGTGTGACCAATATCACTCGATTACTAACCCAAAGCGGTATGAGTGGCCATCCGACGAGGGCACCCAGCGTTCCTCAGAAAGTCACGATGAATCAAGACCAGATATCAAGGTGGCATCGGATAAAAAGCAAATCCGGATGGATCCGCCTGATTCAGATATCCATCACGACGCCGAGCAGGGCCCCAACGGATTCCCGAGTCCCAGAATCTTGACAAGAACGCTTCCTTGCTATGCACTCCCAATACAAGTGCCCTCGGAACAATGCCCCAGACGGCCAACTCAAAGAACGGAACCGCACATTGGTGTAAGAACCATAGAACAACACTTTCTGGGCACTCGGAAAGAGAAACACCTACCCACGAAGGATAAAAGCCGCTCGGAATTCAGATCACGGGTGAACACCCCGTCGGAGAAAATGCCCCGAATCACTTACTTCAGGATACGTCCCTATCGGAGCGGCATTATCACTAAGGGAACACCCAAACTTGGCCCTCAAGTCATTACTAGAGGCAGTAAGCCCTCGGAGACAAAGAAGGTGGCCTAACAACCTATCGGAATGAAGGCAAAACCCCTCGGAGAAAGATAAAGCAGCATAGTTAGCACTTAGTAGATCAAGATAGACATTATCTTATTGATTGGTGTACATTATAACACGTGTATTCATCCTAAAACATGTCAACATGTATAGCGACACGTGTATTTACTAAACACTTGCATAGAGACACATGTCCCTAAAAATTTCTATATAAAGGGAGGTGATCAATTAAAGAAAGACAACTCAAGACACAGACATACAACATGAGTGAAATATAGTGAATAAATGAAGGAATGTTCTTGTTATTTTGTCTCCTTTAAAATAGCATTTAACTTTTGAACCACGGGTAAGGGTGTTCCAACCCAAATAAACAATTCAGTTAATTAGGTCATAATTCCAAACCTGTTAACAAAATGGCGCCGTCTGTGGGAACACCATAAAATCTGCCTTTGAGAGCGTTCAAGAGCGATGCCTATTATGGAGAATTTATTCTACAACGAAAGCCGTTCTAGCCAATCTCAAAATTCGAAAGAAACTATGTCCAACCGCCAATTCGAGGAGAGGGATTTTATCAACATCCCTCGCTCCGCCTTTGAAAGATTTATGGAGGCTAGGGCCTGGAGGACACCGCCCGGATACGTGAACCCTCACGACTTATCCCCTCGGTCCTCCCGCCACCAAAATCCCCGGGCCGAAGAAGGTGGAACTCGAGCTAGATGGAGCCCCGTCTCCAATCCCTGGCGCCAAGGACCCCTGCAGAATGCTCGGAGGCACTACAACTACCAGGACACCCGCCGGATTGGCCAACTAGAAGGGAGAACGGCTCCCCCGGACCGTCCTACGTCATTCCCATCTTCGAGTGAGGATCATACTATATGGGGAATTCTTGATGGCCTTAGGAGGGAGATGGGCGATATTAAGAAGATGATGGGCCCCAAGGAGGATCCTACCTTTAAAACCTCCCATTTTATCCCCGAAATAGCCTTAGCCTCTATCCCCGCGGGGATGCGGCCCGTAAATGGTCCCCTGTATACGGGGGATGCGGATGGAAAGGATCCGCAGGATCATATACATCAATACCTAGTCGGAATGGATCTCAATTCCGCCCCGGACCATGTGCTTTGTCGTGTGTTCCATGTGACCCTCGGAGGACGGGCACAATCGTGGTTTACCCACCTTGCGCCCGGCTCCATCGACAGTTTTGATCGACTGGCCCACTTATTCGTGAGGCAGTTTGCTTGCAACCGGAGGTACCCTAAATTCGCCACACATCTCTTCACTGTTAAACAGAAGAAGAATGAACCCTTGCGAGGATACATAAAACGCTTTACAGATGAAGCGCTGGATGTCCCGAACGTTAGTACCACCATTTTGGCGGATATACTCACACAAGGGCTCCGAGCAGGCGAATTCTTCCGCTACCTCACGGGAAATCATATCACGGATATGAATGAACTTATGCATCAAGAGGAGACTTATATCCCGATGGAGGAAGCAGAAGGCGCGAAAAGACGCTTGGAGGGCGATGACAATGAACATCACGAGCGCACTGAACGGGAGGTAAAGGCCAAGGAAAAAAGCCGGGAAGGGAAACTAGCCCAGCGTAAAGACGATATTGGCCCGGTCAAGAAATTCCTTAAGCCGGTACCCTTGCCCTCGATAAACATTGCCCCCGTAGAAGTACTCAATGTGATGCGAGGCAGCACTGAGCTGCGGTGGCCAAGAGAAGCCCGGTTTCCAGATAGAGACAAGAATACGGGTAAGTATTGTAAATACCATAAAACCTACGGACATACTACCGAGGAGTGTACCACACTACGAAGGGAGGTGCTCCGCCTCTTGGAAGTCGTGTACCTAAAGAATTATCTCAGGGTAAACAACCCAGAGAATCCCCCTCAATATACCTATAGGAGACCTCGAAAGGAAGAAGAAGAAAAAGAAGAAGATCAAGTGACTCCCAATCGGAGGTCACGAGAGAGAACGGCGGGGCAACGGAATCCACCTCCTCCCCCAGAAGCATATGAATATAACACCCCATCGGGGCATACCATCCGTATGATTGAAGGAGGAGATCTCTCCGTCACACCCAAGGTAAAAAGAAGCAATATTTGAAAGAGGCTAAGCGGGCGGAACAAGGATTATTCATAGGATCCATTCAAAGTGCAAAGCTTTCTAGCATCACCTTTGGACCCGAAGATTTAAGAGGGGTGATTTATCCCCACGAGGACCACCTGGTAATAGATGCCGTGATCTATGGGATAGACATCCAGAGAATACTAGTTGATACCGGCAGTTCCGTGGACGTCTTATTTCTCCCCACCTATCTAGCCATGGGATTGAAGAAAGAGCAGCTAGAAGTAGCCTAAGTTATGTTAATAGGTTTCTCGGGAGAAGCCTCCAAAACACTCGGAATCGTGATACTTCTGATGTCATGGGGAGAAGGGGCCCTTCGAAGAACGGAACCCATAAAATTTTGGGTGGTAGAGGCTTCATCAAGAACGTATAACGCAATCTGTGGGCGGCCATCCATTCGGGCCTTCGAAGCGATCCCTTCAACCCTCCATCTCAAGGTAAAATTCTCAACTTTTTCAGGTATCGGAGAAGTCCGAGGAAACCAAGCAAAGGCCCGGGAGTGCCGCATGAATGCTCTCCCTCCCGAAGAGGACGAACCTGCCCTCGGAAGCAACAAAAAGCGAAAAGCAGAGGAAATACGAGTACAACCCGTAGAAGAGCTAAAGTTGGTGGAACTTGTAGAAGGGGACCCGGAGAGGGCGGTCAAAGTAGGTACCAAAATGGAGCCTGAAGTGGAAGCCCAACTGATCCCCATCTTGAAAGAATTCCACCACATTTTCGCATGGGAAGGCAGACCGCCAGGGCAAATCAGCAATAAGGTATGTCAACATTTCCTTAATGTGAAACCCGGGGCCAAGCCGGTCCAACAGAAGAAGAGGAAAATGGGCCCGAAGCGCAATAAAATCATCCGGTCGGAGATTCAGCGACTCCTCAGCCTAAGGCAAATCAGAGAAGTCATCTACCCCGAGTGGTTAGCCAACGTAGTCCTAGTCCCAAAGCATGGGGGTAAGTGGCGAATGTGCGTGGACTGCTATCCCCTCCCGAGTATTGACCAACTGGTAGACTCAACAGCGGGCTGCGCACTCTTGTCCACCCTGGATGGGAACCAGGGATATAACCAAATCCCGATGGCCGTCGAGGATCAAGACAAAACTAGTTTTATCACGGATGCGGGCACCTTTTGCTATCTGGTGATGCCCTTCGGACTCAAAAATGCAAGGGCCACTTATCAACGATTAGTAAGCTTAATGTTTGCAGGACTCATCGGAAACACAGTGGAAGTCTACGTGGATGATACAGTCGTTAAAAGCCGCTCCGCCAAGGACCACCCTGAGGACCTACGAAAGGCATTAGCCATCATGAGCCACTTCGGGATGAAGGTTAACCCTAAGAAATGCTCATTCGGCATCAGAGGAGGCAAGTTCCTAGTATACATGGTTACAGAGAGAGGGATAGAAGTCAACCCCGAGAAGGCCGAAGCCATCCTAGGGTTACCTACCCCAAAGACGGTTAAAGATGTGCAAAAGCTTACAGGTCGAATGGCCTCGCTGAGCCGATTCGTCTCCAAATCGGCCGAAAAAGGACTTCCATTCTTCAAGGTGCTACGCAACATCAAGGAGTTCCAATGGACCCCGCAATGCGAAGAAGCTCTCCAATAATTGAAGGATTATATGTTGAAACCTCATTTACTAATGAAACCAGCACCACATGAAGAACTCTTTGTGTACTTATCAGTCAGAGAGGAGGTTGTAAGTGCGGTACTAGTCAAAGATCAAGACAAGGAACATCACCACGTGTACTATGTGAGTAAGACTCTTCTCGGGGCCGAAACTAGGTATACCCAAACCGAAAAACTTGTCTTAACTTTAATTACCACATCCCGGAAGCTCTGCCCATATTTCCTCTCCCACCCCATAACTGTGTTAACTAAACACTCGTTGCGAGCAATCCTCAACAAGCCCGAGACCTCTGGAAGATTGATAAAGTGGGTCGTAGAGCTCACCGAATATGACATCTCTTATGCCCCAAGACCCTCCGTCAAAGCACAAGTCCTAGCGGATTTTGTGACTGAAATGGCGGGCATCGGAGCTAAAGAAAAGACACCCCTGTGGCACATCTATGTGGACGGCTCCTCTGTGAGCACAAACGGGGGGCTGGGATAGTTCTAGCAAACCAAGAAGTGGAAGAAGAGATACTTCACTTCGCGGTCAGAATCGACTACCCCTTGTTGAATAACGAAACCGAATATGAGTCCTTACTCATAGGGATGATACTTGCCCGAGAAGGCGGCATCAAAAAAATACTCATCCACAACGACTCGCAACAAATTGTGCAACAAGTCAATGGCTCGTACGAAGCCAAGGAAGAGAGGATGCAAGCATGCCTCTAAGCGGTTCACCGCAAACGGGAATGGTTCGACGAGTGCAAAATAGTTCAAATCCCACGAAAGGAGAATCAAGAGGCGGACGCCTTGTCCAAGATGGCCACCCAAACAGCCGCCATCCACACCCGGAAAATCACCCTGCTCCAAGTTACCGAGTCCGAGAAGGCCGAGGGCCACGAAGTGAATGCCACTACAGACCCCTCATCCAGTTGGGTGACCCCAATCAAAGCCTATCTACAGGACCCGGAAGGTTATTCCACGGATAAAGCCATGCAACGGCTTATGGCCAGAAGAACTATCTGGTATTTCCTTAAAGACGGGATATTATTCCGCAGGACATACTCGTGCCCTCACGCCCGATGCCTAAATGAGGAAGAAGCTCAACTGGCTATGGCGGAAACCCACGAAGGTACATGCGGCAGCCATACGGGCGGCAAAAGTATGGTCGGGCCTCTGATTCGCCAAGGCTACTATTGGCCCACGATGGCCAGAGATTGCATAAGCCATGCCGAAAGGTGCAAGTCGTGCCAAGCTTACGCCCCCCGGGTTTATCAGCCCGCTGCCCCCTGGGAACCACACCTGACCCCTTGTCCGTTTTCTAAGTAGGGCATAGACATAGTGGGACCCCTTATACCGTTGCCGGTCAAAAGAAGTTCCTCCTCGTAGCCGTTGATTATTTCTCCAAATGGGTAGAAGGGGAGCCCCTAGCCCGGATAACCGCGGGCCCCGTTATCAACTTCCTCTAGAGGAGCATCATATGTCGTTTCGGTGGGATACCCTCAAGCAAACGGTCAAGTGGAGAGGACCAACCGAACCCTCTTGAAGAATATGAAGGCCCGACTTGATTGGCATAAAGCCAAGTGGGTAGAAGAAATACCTGGCATACTGTGGGCTTACCGGACCACGCAGAGCGCCGCTACGGGCGAAACCCCCTTCAGTTTGGCCTAGGCTGCAAAGCTGTCGTACCTTCTGAAGTCTCTATAGAAAGTTGGCGAGTTAAGGAGTACGAGGAAGTAGCTAACGGTTCTAACTTGGCCCTCGCCCTTGACCTCCTCGAGGAAAAAAGAATGCGGGCTGCGGTCCGGAGTGAAGAATACAAGGGTCGGATGTCCCGGTACTACAATGCGAAGGTAAAACCCAGAACTTTTCAAGTCGGGGACCTAGTATTGAAACGAGTCGGAGCTTCCAAAAACCTAGGCAAACTCGAACCACGAGAGGAGGGACCGTACAAGATAGCAGGGATTGTCGGGCCTGTGACTTATCTCCTCGCCAATTCTAAGGACGCCATCCTCAACAATACCTGGAACACGTTTAACCTTAGAAAGTACTATGCATAATGTAACAAAACAACTTTGTACATAAATAAAAGTTATTTGTATATAGATGGTGCCTTTAGGATACAAGGGAGATAGGATTGCCCGACAAAATAATGACTCCAGGCCTACGAGTCATATTGTCAATCTAACCCGAGGAGCCATCTCATACAAACCACGTGACCCCACATACTAAAGGTATATCGGACCGCATCCTATACAAAGGCCCTTATACCAACAAAACACATATACAAACTAAACACCTTCCATGGGACGCTTTCCCTCCTTGATCAGACGATGGCGGTCCTCTGCGGACATATGATTCGGATCTCCGATAGACACAGTCGGCCCCCGTGAAGAAGGAGCCTCCGGGAACACCTGGCGGATGTTCAACTCCGGAATTACCACGTCCGAAGGGAATCCTGGCAAAGCCTCCACTGCGCCCCGGCATAAGTGATATCCCATACGGACTAAATCGCGCATCTCATGCGCAAGGGACTCGCGAAGGACAGAAGGCCCTGCAACACCCAAAACCGCTTGGACCCGGGCCACAACTAGCGCCACTTCATGAGCACGAGTTAACTCCAGCACTCGTAAGTTCGCTACATCTCTCTCTCTCCTGCAACACGCAGCAATTGTTCATCAACGGAGCGAACTTTCTCCCTGATATCACCCAACCTGTCTTCTAAGCTTGCCACCCGGGCTCTTTCCATCACCAAGCGGCGCTCCAAATCCCAGGATTTGTCCCGCTCTGCCTGCAAAATAGCGGCATGAACCTCCTCGGAAGTCTCCTGATCGGCCCGCAGTTGATCTATCTCCCATCGGGCCTCCAGCAAACCCTGCTCGAGTTCATCCCTACGACGATATACCAACTCCGTGTCAGAGGATGATTCGCCCCTGGATCCGATAACATTCAACACCAGATAGATCTGCGAAAAAATAAGGGCATAACTACGAAGAGCCTATAAAGGTTAGTATCACGCAAAAAAAAATATACTACTACCTCGCATAAATCTTTGCAGGCTAAGTCCTGGAGGCCCGACAAGGGCAGCGACTTCATCATCTCGCAATCCGTGGTGTTTAACAGACCGCTCAAATAGTTACGACAAAAACTAACCGTCCCCAAGGCGGAGGGGGACAAAACACCACTTCCGAGTAGCCCTGACCCCGTAACAGGAAGATTTCCTTCGAGGGGCGGCATTAGAATACGGTCGGGATCTCCTCCGGGCGACGCAAAAGCTCCCACAACCGGAGACAAAGGACCCTCCTCAACAGCATATACAATCCTCGTATCTCCTCAAGAAGAAGAATTCGGCACCAGCGGAGGCAATGGAGTATCCCCCTGCGCAAGCACATCTATCGGATCATACTCAGAAGCCATATAACTCACTGGGGGGGCTGCCACGGGCGAACTCCCGGCCCCCGATGGGCCGACTAACACGTCAAAGCTAAGATTCTCGGATGATTCATCACCCGACGCGTCATACCCACTGTTCATTGTTTCTCCTAAGAAAGCCTTATTAAAAGTCTTAATGGCAAAAGCCCCCATCTCCGCCCCTGCCAAAAGAAAAAAGTGATATGAGTACGAGGGCATCAAAGTATGACACGAAAGGATTACAAAAAAGAAGAAACTAACGAAAGAAGAAATTGAAGTAGAGAGGCTGTTGCGGAAGATTGAAAATCTCCGCCCCCTCCTGCAAGCCTGTCATAATTAATGTCTCCGGAAACTCCAATAGACTGTTGATATCGTACACCCCCGAGAACAACCCGCTATCGGACAAGGTGTCCCACTCTCTCCTCAGAGTCGCTTCGTTAGGGGTAATATAACCCAGACCCCACTGAAGTGGTACCCCCCATGACCTGGCTGATAGGCCCCTCGAACGGACAAAGAAGAACGCCCTCTTCCAATCCGTTCTATTATTACGTGAATTGGATACATCCAGAAATGCCTTCCTCTTGTCCCGATGGGCCAAGCTGAAAAAAGGGAGACCGCCCGAGCAGGGGCGAAGGTTGAATATGGCCCCTACCCGATGAGGAGATAGTGGCAACCTTAGCAACTCGAAGCACAAAATATACCCCACCAGATAACGGTAAGAGTTCGGAGTCAACTGACTCGGGCATATTTGCCAATATTGAAACAAAGTTTGAAGAAAAGGGTAAAAAAACACCCACAATCCGCACCGCATTTGCTCCCGGTATACGGTAAGATAGCCCGAGGGAGGATCATAAGCCCTCTACTCGGGGTGCGGTAGTACTATGTCATATTTGTCCACCAGACTATATTTGTCAAAGAGCGCCATAACGGAGGCACCGTGCTCGTTTCCAACGGCAGTGCCAACGCGCCCTCGCCCCATCATCCACTCGGGCTCCAATACGAGCCTGGTATACACCGACGACTCATCCACCAACTGATAAAGATCACGACTCGTGAACACATTGTGGATATGGTTAATACGGTAGACGTACCTCTCGCAGAATTACCTCTCCCACCACGCCCCCTACGTTCACTATGCCTACTCCCCTTAGTCGAATTCTCTGAAGCCGCGCGGCGCACTCCTAACAGTAAGGAGGGATTCCGGGCGGGACTCCGAGGAGAGTGGCGGGGCGAGGAAGAGTCATCCTGCTTGAAAAACGGAGGCATCATCTTGATAAGGTAAGTAATTTACTTGCTTTACTTGATTTTCGAAGGAAACTTAGCTTTTCAAAGAAAATATAATGAGTCTTTAACGGTAAAAATTTTAAGTAATTCTGAAAGAATTACTGAACAACTATTTATACTTTTTCAAAAAGTAAAGCTTGAGCTGTCTAAACTAGTTAATGGGTGGATACACGTGTCCAATAATTTTCTTACTTAAAAAAATAGGGCGACATGCCAAGCGACACCTCATACTTAACTTTTAAACTTAGTCAGCAAGCTTTTCCTATTACTTATCCTAAAACCAGTAAAAATAGTGGCCAGGTAATTATACTTGCTCAAAAGGGACGAAAGCTTAAAAAAGAGCTTGTTCATTAAAAGAAAAATCCGAGAAGCCCTCGGAAAAACTTACAAGACAGAATGTTAAAAGTTCATAAAATAAGGAGTACATAATAGAAAAACAAAAGAAAATCCTATTATAAACCCCCGTACTCGGAGGAGGCGGGGGCGGAGTGGGGAGGGACTCCTCGGGTAAACCGGTAGATGGACTCGGAGACATAGCCCCACTAGAACTATTTGCACCATGAGCAAATACGGTCGGAGGAGGTGCAGGAGAAGCCCTTGGCGTCATCGCACCATCAAACATCTCCAGAATATCCTGAACCTGCTCGGGAGATAGCATAGCAAGCTTCTTAACATCAAAAATGCGGCTGAAGTTCACCCCCGAAGGCACCACCCCGCGGGCCAAAGTAGCACACTCCAAGTATCCCCACAGCATGTTCCCAAGTGTATCCCGAGCATGCTCACGAGTGGACAAGGCGGTGTATTGGCGTTCTGCCTCCACCGTTGCACACCAAACAGCCTCGTCAATCTGGGCTTGCACGTCCTTTAGTGGCACTACCCCGACTAACTTCAACTCTACTATCTCATTTAGCCGCGATTGGAGCCCCCGTTCCCTCTCCAACCCCTCGGACTTCTCCTTCTCCAGAGCCTCTATCCGAGCACGAAGGGATTCCTCGAACTCTGCCTTCTCATTTTCCAAGCGAGATAATTGTGCCCGGACAACCCCCTCGGACGCCTCCATCTGGTCGTAGGCCGACTGCACCTGCTGCAAAGTAAGGCGCATCACCTCCTTTACCTCATGGTCCTCCTTCCACTTAAAGTCGTGGGCCTCCAGATTGGTGCGAAGGACTTTGGTCATTGACTCGGTCTCGTGGAGTCGGGCTTGGAGAGAAGCCACCTGCCCCCAAAGAGTACTTACCTCCGCCACCTCCTTTAAATGGCGCTGCTCCACAGTGGTGATGACCTCCCGAGTCTTCTTGGACTACATGACGAGAAAGGGAATATAAGTAAGGATACAAGGAAACCACAGTGAAGATAAAACTAAGAAATAACAGATACTTACGATAGCCTCCATCCAGACGGTGCTGGCCCGTAGAAACTGATACCCCTCCGCAGGCGCGGAAAGAGTAGAGCCGAAGAAATGAAGGATATCGTGGTAAGCTTCCCCCACACTCGGTGGATCCTTCTCAGGTACTTGGGGCGAGAAGCTCCCCTCGGAAGCTGACCTCTGCAAGGTCGCACTCTTTGGGAAATCGGCCGTCGGAGGAGAGACAGTCGTAGTGGGAGTTATAGTCACTGCCTCCGCCATTACCGCCTCAAGAACCTCTGTGGCGGCCGAAGAACCCTCCCCCTGAGCAAGGTGCCCAACACCTCCTTCTTCACCTCCAAGTCCTTCAACAAGTCAGCAGAACCCTTGAAAATCCCCTCGGGACCCTCCGATGGCTCCTCCGGGTCCGATTGGAGCAGTTGAGCAAACAAGTCAGCACCCGGAAACATAGGGGCCTTTCCCTTATTGATTACCGCTACAAAAACAAGATATATAATTAAGTAACCATGCGGGATAGAATACTAAAACAAAGTAAATAGAGGAGAGAAGGAAACTTATGAGGGGAAGATGGGGAAGGGTCCCGGGAAGAGATGAGCACGGCCTCCGGCCCAGGAGACAAAAGTTCTTCTTCTTCTACCCTTGGGGATGGCGCCCGCTTGGAGCTCCTCGGAGAGCTGCCAGTGTTAGACTCGGGAGCTGGCCTCAAAACCAAAGCAGACATAAGGTCCACTTGTCGCAGTGGAATGGCCTCCAAGCATACCCCCTCAGCGTCCACGAAGGGACGCGGGATGTCCTCGTGAACTTCCTCGGCCTCCGGGTCCATCCATGCCCCCCTAGGAGACTGCACTTCCCCTCCCTCGTGATCTCCCCCCTCGGAAGCTTCACTATGCCCACTCGGAGCCGCCTCTTCAAAACCCGACAGTAAATAATATCTCGCCATAACCTCATGTGCACCACACAAAGACAAGTAAGTACAGACAACGAAAAAATACGAAAAAGAAACCACTCAGAGGAAATAAATACGAAAAAGAGAGCATGAGAATAAAAAAGGGAAACTTACTGAAAGCGGGCAAGTGCAGGGCCGAAACGAAAAGCGGTTTCTTCAACTTGTCGTCAGTAAGCACTACGCGGTGAAGCCCGGAATCATCAAACAGCTTCGGAAAATCTTCCGACTCTATTAACAACTGCTGTGCAATCACCGGGGAGAGCACCGTGTCTTCATCCATGGTGCGAATTGGAGTCACACCCTTCGCCCATATGAAGGGCACGTTCCACTTCCCTCGGACATGCTTCACATAGAAGAACTTGTCCTTCCAAACGCTATGCGAGCTGATTGTCGCACCCAGAATCCTCTTCGTGGAGTTCCCCGAGTTATCCCGATGGCGGACATGATAAAAGGGGTATCCCCCGGGCGACACCACCACATCAAAAATCGAGAGGAAATGATCCACTCCGCAATCATACCCATTGACGAGGCACCAAAACACGTAAATGCAGAGAGCAGCGAATCCGTTGGGCACTAATTGACTCGGACATATGCCGCAAGTCTTGAACACCTCACAAAAGAAGGGTGGCATAAATGAGCGCCACCCGTAATTCACCTGCGCAAAGTACACCATAAGCATACCCGCGGGAGGATGATACGCACTCTGATCCTCAGTGGAATGTGAACAGTCACATTCTTCATAGCGGTCCCCGTGGCCTTAAATAGATCCATAACCTGCTCGTAGGTAACAACGGACCGAATCTTCTCAATTTTAGAGAGATCGCGAGCAAGGGGCTTCTTCGATTTTGAAACCCTAGCCCTCTTAGCAGAGGCGACGCCGCTACCTTCAGCGACGGTAGCCTTCCTCTTACGAGTAGCAGCAGCAGGCCCCACGAGGGGAGCAGTAGCCACAGAAGCGGCGGAGACCTCGATGGAGGAAGTGTTTACAGAGGAGGCCATTTTCTGTTTTTGGGCAAGAAGAAGATTTTGCAAATTGATAAAGAAAAAGGAAAGAGCGCGAGGAAGAAATTTGAGAGATATAGAAGCTGCTTTCTTAAGTTGAGAGAGTTGAGAAAATTTGAAGGTTGAAAGGTAAAGTGACGGGATGAGTACGGACGAGCCTTATTTATAGGAATAACAATTAAGACGTGTCGCGAAATTCGTGCCCCACGTCGCCACTCAAAAGACGTGTGTCCTCCACACGTCCCAACCGTTGAAAATCCTCAACGGTCGAAATGCCCACTATCATCAATGATCTAACGGCAGAAGAGAAGCCGTCACTTTAAATGCTACGAACCGTTACTTCTCGACACCATAACTGCTCGTCGAAGCCGCCACCAAGCCGTTACGCCCCAAGGGCAATCAGGTAATTACCTTTACAAATTTTTAACATGCACTCGTACGCATTGTAATCCCCTCGGAGACGTGAAAAAAGGTATAAACCCCCTCGGAGAAAACAGGAAAAAATCCTATCCCTTCGGAAAAATCTTGAAAAAGGAAAAGCAACACTCAGGGCTTCTTAGCCCCTCGGAAAAATCAAAAAATGGTGGAAAAAGCTTCGCTTCCCTCGTAAAATGACCACAAAAAACGGGCAGAGAAGAAAAAACATAAAACTCCACAGCTTACAAAAACCCCAAAATTAAAATTTCCCTCTCCTCTACGATGGCGATCGAAATTTGGGGGGGATATTGTTAACCGTATAAAATAAATACGAGATTAAAGAGAATATTAATCCCAAATCAGAAGGATTAATAAACGGACAATACTATTGTCACGAGTACTTCCGATGAAGTTGTACCCACTCCCCACGAGGAGGCCCATCGGGTGTGACCAATATCGCTCGGTTACTAACCCAAAGCAGTATGAGTGGCCATCCGACGAGGGCACCCAGCGTCCCTCGGAAAGTCACGATGAATCAAGACCAGATATCAAGGTGGCATTGGATAAAAAGCAAACCCGGATGGATCCGCCTGATTCAGATATCCATCACTAGGGGTGTGCATTTGGATCGGATCGGATCGAATCGGATCGAATCGAGGCTGAAAGTCGATTTCGATCCTGTAGAAATGAGGATCGAAATCGAATCAATTTAAAACGATCCGATTCGATCCAAAATCATTCGATTTCGATCCGATTCGATTCGATTTTGATCCTTTTTTCTTTTTTTTCTTATTTATTTTAATATCAATGAGACCAACCACAATATTCAAACAGAGTTACTGAATTACAAAATTCACTTTCATATGGTGAGAGAAAGGTGTTACAAATTTACAATTGTATATGTTTCTCAAAGACAGAAATGTGGCCTTCAAATGGACCAAGAAAAAGATGTTAGATATGTGTATATATAAAAATATAATATTAACATTATATATAGAAATATCTTAGTAGCATTAATAGGCTTAGCTTTATAGATAAAAATATAATATTATATATACTATTATATATTTATTTATTTTTAAAAAATAAGATGAGTATTCGATCCGATCCGATTCTCAACCTCTAAAATCGAGGATCGAATCAAATGGGGGTTCGATCCTAAGGCAAAAATCAAAAGTCGGATCAAATATTCGATCTGATCCTCGGATCGGATCATTCGATCGATTTTCACCCGATTCGATCGATCCGATTCTTTTTGCACAGCCCTATCCATCACGACGCCGAGCAGGGCCCCAACGGACTACCGAGTCCCAGAATCTTGACAAGAACGCTTCCTTGCTATGCACTCCCAATACAAGTGCCCTCGGAACAATGCCCCAGACGACCAACTCAAAGAACGGAACCGCACATTGGTGTAAGAACCATAGAACAACACTTTCTGGGCACTCGGAAAGAGAAACACCTACCCACGAAGGATAAAAGCCGTTCGGAATTCAGATCACGGGTGAACACCCCGTCGGAGAAAATGCCCCGAATCACTTACTTCAGGATACGTCCCTATCGGAGCGGCATTATCACTAAGGGAACACCCAAACTTGGCCCTCAAGTCATTACTAGAGGCAGTAAGCCCTCGAAGACAAAGAAGGTGGCCTAACCACCTATCGGAATAGAGGCAAAACCCCTCGGAGGAAGATAAAGCGGCATAGTTAGCACTTAGTAGATCAAGATAGACATTATCTTATTGATTGGTGTACATTATAACACGTGTATTCATCATAAAACATGTCAACGTGCATAGCGACACGTGTATTTACTAAACACATGCATAGAGACATCTGTCCCTAAAAATTTCTATATAAAGGGAGGTGATCAATTAAAGAAAGACAACTCAAGACACAGACATACAACAGGATGTGAAATATAGTGAATAAAGGAAGGAATGTTCTTGTTATTTTGTCTCCTTTAAAATAGCATTTAACTTTTGAACCACGGGTAAGGGTGTTCCAACCCAAATAAATAATTCAGTTAATTAAGTCATAATTCCAAACCTGTTAACAGATATATTTGCCTAGTCTGATTCTGACTTGCACGGAATAGACTCCAGAATCATAGTGCATCGGTTAAATGTAGATAAGAGCGCAAAACCGATAAGACAGAAGGAGCGAAATTTTAGCAAGGAGAAGAATGAAGCCGCCAAAAAAGAGGTGCAAGAACTCTTAGCGGCACAGCACATTTATGCACTAAGATTCCCAGAATGGTTGAGCAATGTAGTATTGGTTATGAAGAAAGAAACGACGTGGGGAATGTGCTTGAATTATACGAACTTGAACAAGTATTGTCCTAGGGATGCTTTTCCATTGCCTAGGATAGACTAGCTGGTTGACTCAACTGCGGATTGTTCAGTGTTGAGCATGATGGATGCAAAAAGTGGATTTCACCATATATTCATGGCGGTACAAGATCAGAGCAAAACAGCTTTTGTCACATATACACGAGTGTACTGTTACAGGGTAATGCCATTCGGGTTGAAGAATGCAGGAGCGACATTTCAAAGACTCGTGGCCAAAATATTTTACCATCAAATTGGAAAGTCAATGGAAGTGTATATCGATGACATGCTCGTGAAAAGTCTCAAGGCTGAGGAGCATGTGCATCATTTAGATGAGACTTTCGCCATCATGAGAACCTACGAAATGAAATTGAACCATAAGAAATGCACTTTTGGGGTGACGGCGGGGAAGTTTCTAGACTATGTGGTGAACGAAAGAGGCATCGAAGCTAATCCAGATAAGATAAGGGCGGTGTTGAATCTACCATCACCAAAAATAGTGAGGGATGTGCAGTGTCTGGTGGGCCGGTTGACGGCCTTGAGAAGGTTCATATCGACCTCTACAGAAAAGGACTTTATGTAAAGTCATGAGGCGAAGCAAGGATTTTGTTTGGAGGTCGGAGTGTGAGGAGGCTTTTCGATAAATGAAAAATTATTTGGTGAGCCCGCCATTGTTAGCTAAACCGGAGGGAAATGAAATGTTTTTATCTATACCTAGCGGTATCCTCGCATGCCATTGGTACGGTACTAGTCAAGCAAAAGGGAACTCAGTAGTTACCCATCCACTATGTGGGTAGAGTTCTGCAAGGGACATAAAGGAATTACTAGGAGCTAGAGTTGTTCACACTGGCAATCGTGGCCACCGCACGAAAATTGAGACCATACTTTCAATCTCACCCAATCACGGTGGTGATAGATAAACCTTTGAAACAAGTGCTGGCGAGGCCCGAAACTTCCGGTAGATTGGTTAAATGGGCGATTGAGCTCAGTAACTTCGAATTGGAGTTCAAGCCGCGAAATGCAATTAAAGCGCAGGCCTTAGCATACTTCATGGTTGAGACACTGGTAATAACGTATCCGATACTGCAAACTGTATATTTTCTATATCAAACCAAGCCGAAACCAGCAGAGCAATCACAACATGGATACTACACACGGACGGACCCGCAACCACTCATGGAGGAGTGGTTGGGATTCATTTTCTATCCCCAGAGCGAAGAGAGTTTGAATTCGCTATGAGTCTAAACTACATGGTAACAAACAACGAGGCCAAGTACGAAGCAGTTATCACTGGTATCAAAATGGCTCTCGGACTCAACATTGAACATTTGGACATATTTATCGACTCGCTCCTAGTGGCAAATTATTTCTCGGGAAAATATGAGACGAGAGAAGAGACAATGAAATTGTATGCCGCAAAGGTTAAAGAATTGGCAAGGAGCTTCAAATTATTTAATATTACTCAGATCCCGAGAGACGACAATGCGAAAGCAGATGAACTCTCTAAATTCACGAGTTCTAGTAAAGAAGAGAGTAACACTTATGGCCCCCGACAAGCCCTCGATAGGGATATCAAAGTATAACGCTACAGAGGTGCAGGTGGAATTTATAATGGCAATACAAGAAGACCTGTCTTGGAAGGACGAGATTATGATTTATCTTTGGGAGGGTATCCTCCCGACATATTTGAATGCACAACACAGAATGCGATATAAGGCCTACATATTTACTATCCGCAATGGAGACCTTTACAAAGATCTTTCGAAGGAACACTTCTGCGATGTTTGACTCCAACCCAGGCCGAATATGTCATGAAGGAAATTCATGCAGGAAGTTGTGGAAATCATTCGGGGGGAAGAACTTTGGCTCAGTGAATATTACGTCACGGATATTATTGGCCAACTCTATTAAAAAATGCAACAACTTTTTCAAGGTGATGTGACAGCTGTCAGTACCACGCTCGTCTCATTCATAAACCTGCACATCCGCTACAACCCATCGACGTGGCGTGTCCATTTGATCAATGGGGAATCGATATCGTAAGACCTTTTCCCCCGGCTAAAGGTCAAAAGAGATATTTGGTAGTGGCGGTTGAGTACTATACCAAGTGGGTCGAAGTAGAGGCTATGTCGCCAATCACTGAGAATATTATGATTGAGTTTATCTAGAAATACATCATATGCCATTTCGGAATTCCGAGGTATATTATATGTGACAATGGCACGCAATTCAGTGGAAAGGAGATTAAATCATGGTTTGCGGAATTAAAGATATCTCACAATCCGACCTCAGTCTATCATCCCCAGTCAAATGGTCAAACGGAATCCACCAACAAAACATTGAAGGATTATCTTGAAAGGAGGGTGAGAAACACATAAAAAACATGTCCATAAGAGCTTCAAGGAATATTATGGGCATATAGAACAACTCCGAAAACATCGACAGGGGAGACTCTATTTATTCTTGTCTATGGTACCGAGGCTGTTCTGCCTGCAGAAATAGGTATGTCGACGCGCATGATTAACGATTACGACCCCGAACAATCGGCCTGTTTGAGAAAAATGGATCTCGATATGATAGGCTCGACAAGGAAATATGCGTATCAACACACAGTGGCTTTTAAGGCAGCTATGGCCAAAAGCTACGACAAAAAGGTTCAGTTCCGAAACTGTGAAGTAGGTGATTTGGTCCTCAGAAGCATTGCGGCAAAACAACATATCGGGAAGCTCGAACCAAAATGGGACGGGCCTTTCAGAGTCATACGAGCAAGTTCGCGAGGATACTATTACTTGAAAATTATACAGGGTATTCAGCAGAAGCGTCTGCAGAATGTGCAACATCTTAGACGTTACTATGCATAGGAATTGAAACAATATCACCCGACAGTCAAATAATAGTATGAATTATGAAGGCTTGAGTCTCATGCAAAATGGGAAACGTAGTCACCTCGGTAAGAATCGAGCTCAGTCTATTTCAAATAACTAATTATATTTTCTATCCGTCGAATGATGTAGGTAGACTTGACGGCGGTATCAACAGCCCAAAGTGGTCACATCCCTTATGCACGTCACGTGCGTCATTGCGGCGGTATCAACATACCAAAGTGGTCAAACCCCTCATGCACGGTACGAGCGTCATGACGGGGGTATCAACAGCCCAAAGTGGCCAAACCCCTCATGCACGACACGAGCATCATGACGGCGGTATCAACAGCCCAAAGTGGTGAAACCCCTCATGCACGACACGAGCGTCGTGACGACGGTACGACGCGAGATCGATGATGATTATAAGGTATAACACAATTATGAAATTGACAACGGACAAAGAGCAATTAAACCGGCATTTAGCTTGGCTAAAAAGAAAAAATAAAGTGTGCAAATAAAGTATAAATCAAAAATTTATGATAACAAACTACAAAGTCGG
This sequence comes from Linaria vulgaris, assembly GCA_948329865.1. Taxonomy (NCBI): domain Eukaryota; kingdom Viridiplantae; phylum Streptophyta; class Magnoliopsida; order Lamiales; family Plantaginaceae; genus Linaria; species Linaria vulgaris. The sequence continues at coordinate 1,941,134 of OX415249.1, read as the reverse complement.
TCTCGTTCAAGAGCCGCTGCAAGTGAAATGCAAAGATTGTTTTCAGAACAAAAAGCCTAATATCATCAAAAAGGTATAACCTAAATATCGCTACTCAGTTGACGACTGTGGGGACTCAGGACGAAGGATCACACCCACAGAACGTGCATAATTGGCACAATTTCCCTGAATTTGATACTCTGTGAGCACCAAGTCATCTGTTTGTGCCCAACCTTCGGGAAAAATAACTTCATCTCTTTCGAAGGCATCGCCAAGCTGATATCTACTAGGAGAAATCAAATTCTGGTCATTGAACTATCGTTCGGGCACAACAACTTCAGTAACAGAAGTTCCAAGATCTCGAGAAGGATCTCGAGGAGGGTACATTCCAGTCGGCAGAATCATGGTCGAACCAGGAATAGCAGAAGCGGACACAACCTTTTCCCTTTGTCTAGAGTCGCTGCAGGGAAAGGTTGAGACCACGCCGTCTTAAGAGGACTTGAGAGGAAGATGGCAATGAGTAGTATTTTTTGGATGCCCTTCATCTTCATCATCAGTATGACCAAAAACGGCATCAATGGCTCTCTTGATTGCCTCTGGTTCACTTAAACCACCCGTAGGAGAACCAGGAACCGCTCTATTGGGCATTGAAGGCGGACTCGGATTCAAAGAACTGGAACCAGTCGCACTCTTGCCCTTTCGGTCACGCCATACGGCATAAAATGGATCACCAGGTCTAGGGGCCTGTAAATCGCCGTCGTCATCGCAGCTAGGCTTCTGGATCTCCATCCTAGGACCACGACTAGCATCCAGCATATCTTTTCGGAAACCCTCTTCAAGATATTCGAGATAACCAACCTGGTCGACGCCAAGTTCCATACCATATTTCATGTCCGCAGCACCATGGAGTAACTCAAGGAATTTATAAACATTACTCTGCATGAAAGATTTGGTAATGGACCACTTGTAATCCTCCGATTCGAAATGTTTGACTCGACGACCCAAATCGGGTATAACACCATTCGCGGCAGCATTTGACGCCTTAAGAAAAGAATTCTCACGCTTCAAATAGTCATTCTCTCTCTTCAATGCAGTTATTTCTGCACGCAACGCGGCAACACTCTCTTCGGTTTTCTTGGCTGCTACTCCAGCGTCGTGGGCATCACGAACAGCCTTAGCAGCCACCTTCTCAGATTCTTTGTCGCGTTTCAGCGCATTGCGTTGACTATTATCACCACTATGAATACTTGCGCACAGCCTGTCGACGACGGAATTATGTTGACCTTGTACCTCAATCAAACCACTGTAATCACAACACAGTCGATACACTCATATAGTAATAGCAGCAAAAAATAAACGACCAAAACGCGCCAGATCACGGTATCCTAGCCTATCAATTATGGCTTGAAGATCCAGTTAAGGCAATAGGTCATGCATGATCTCTGTCGACTGTTATTCCCTCAATCTATATCCACCCAGAGTAATGCTCAAAGATTCTGAGTTCTCGTCATTTAGAAAATCATAGTCAACGAGACTCCGAGGAGGGGCCGGTCTTGAATTTCCTGAAGGTCGAGGTCGCCTAAGTGGAGGCAGAGGGATGTCCTGAGCCTCTCGAGCAGACCCATCTTCAGCTAATTTCCTCTTGGCAGCAGCGTACCAATGCTCACCTCTTGACCTGGAAGAACCCTCTCCATGGGGTTTTCGCGCATTCCGGAACGAGGGATTACTTACGTTGAATCTAGCCCGGTAGCAATCCTTTCATCCTCCGCGTCGATTGCTTCCATCGCTTAGATTTGAGAATTAGTCCCAACCTTAACGCGACCACCAGTGGCAGTTGGAGCAGTCACCAATCTCCGCGGGACAAAATCCTCATGACGCTCGAAGTCACTCACAACAGGCACCCGGGTACGAGCACTTATGTCACCAACCCTCATCGTATAACGATCCACCAGTGGAGGAGGGGCATGACGTACACCCCCAATTATCGGACAAAGCTCTGGGGGCCCTAACTACAGGTCGAATCCTCGCATTTTCTTCCAAGGAACCTTCTGACGAAACACTCACAAATGATGGGCCCACATCCGATGCGTTCGTCTATTTGCTCTCGATCTGAGCACCATAAATACTCTCGGGTGACACAACAGGTTTACTCCGACTTTCAGGTTTTTTTCTCGCCATTTTAAGTCAATTATAGAAAAATATCTGGAGTGTAAAGAAAAATTTATATAAGCATCGAATCCTCAGAATTTGATGTAGATGGGAAGGTTGAACGCAAACGATTCGATGCCAAACGTGTCGAACTCCCACGGTTCGATGCGGTCTGAAGAGCAGCAAAAAACCTCCCCTGGAAAGAAAAATGAGAATGAGATGGAAATGAGCTCCTTTTATAGACCCGCAACTGCCTCTCTTTCCGGTTCGATGCAATTGCATCAAATGGAACCTGTTCGATGCACATGCATCGAATTCCCCAAATTTGATGCCCTCACCAAAGCACATCGAACGGCCAGGGTTCGATGTGCTCAAAATCTGCCATTAAATTGTAAGAGCTTATTGAAATCAAGTCCTTCAAAATTGGACCCCGACCTTTAACCGAGATCATCTTCCAATAGGAGGCATGACTTTCGAGCATATAAGAACGAGGCGCATAATTTCTTGAGTTCGGAAGTAGCTCCCTAATCGACATCGTCTCCTGAACTGGGAGACTATGTGATGGGAATTATTTAGGTTAGGCCCAAATTCGACATTGGGTCGGCCCAGCAGCGAAGACCCGGAGAGACGGGTGCATCGAACGGCAGAGGTTCGATGCAGATTCAGCATCGAACTACCCCTATTCGATGCTTACTCTTTAACTCCTGAAGGGTCCCACGGGACGGGGTCTATAAATACCCTGCCCCTTAGACTTTTGACGGATCATTAGAGACTCAGACAACACACACTACCACATCGAACACCTAGGTTCGATATACTTTACTGTTCGACATTGACCCAGCTTACTTTAACTAAGATCGAACCGATCCCCATTCGAGACTCTACTGTATCGAATCGGCTCAGTTCGACACACCAAGATCGAACCAAGACGGTTTGATACTTCATCAATTTGACCGATAACACACTCGAACCATTTGAGTTCGACTTATAATAGCATCGAACCAGTCACGTTCGAGGCGCACATCGAACGCCCTCTATTCGACATGCACTATTCTTTGTCTTATTTAGATATCTAGAGCGATTCAATACTTGTAATAAACAGTATGTGTTCCGGACCAAGTTAGTCCGTTTATTATATTGGATTAGCATTATTTGGCATTGTTAGACCCATTTATAATTATCTATGGTGTATTGTAACCCGGACGAAATAAGACTAAAATACAATATTTTACGGTATAGACCTAACAGTTGCACAATCCTATACTATATGACCCACTTGACACGAGCCATGTACATCAGAACTTTAGGTTGATACTGTATAAATTAAAGATTTACTTTAGGTTGATACTGTAGCTTATAATGTTGTGACTTGTGACGTGAGTTTAATTTTTCTCATATATATATTTTTATCTGCAATCTGAGGCTTCTAATTGCTGCTTATGTATATGTCTAGTTTCAGTGCAAATAGTTCAACTCAAACATAATTGCATATTTATAAAAAAAATGATAATTGTATCCAAATATATATTTGCATTATTTTTTGTTTTGGAAGATCTTGATCTGATACTTCCATTAAAGAAGAAAGATATGTTGATTTAATATATTCGAATGAATTACAAAGATCTTGATCTTAATTATAGGAAGTGTCTAAGTATATGTATGTTTCTCTTGAAATTGGAGCATGCACAATATAATAAGATGTACCATGCACGGTTGGTCTTGGGTGCCAAATTTATGCAAGTGGGCACGTGAAATTGTAAAGACTCGAGTAATAAAAAATAATTACTGCAAAAATACGATCGAGTTCTATACATAAAATAAGACTAACAACTTAATAGTTGTAAAATATAGTCAAGTATATAGTGGTCCAGAAAAAGAATCAACTCGAACCGACACACCAGGCATATATATATATATAGACAAGAAACTAATATTGATTACGCCAAAATATTAATATTAAAGACCATTATTTATAACTAATGTTTATTGGGATCAAAATTATCGTTCCAAATTTTGAAAAGGTTGATGAACTGTTATAATCATATAAATTATCGTTCCAAATTTTGAAAAGGTTGATGAACTGTTATAATCATATTAAACGAAAAGGAGAGGGATCCAGTGGAGCAGGCCATGTTACGTGTATACAATTACTCACTAAGCAAACAGAATACACATTATAATATAATTGCTCTATTTTCTTTCTTAGGAAGTTAGAATAATTAACTTCGTTCTATTACTTTGGGTAATTGACATATCATTGAGTTGGGCGAGACTTGAGAGCACTGAACTCCAATATGTTTACACTTTACACCATGCACATCAAAATCACAATTATTAATAATAGGACGATTTTATAATTATCAGTAATTATGACAATACAGGAAGATAGAGTTAGGATTAGGGTATATTCCATGCTGCGCACAAGGCTTTGTGCGCAGCCCCCCTGGAATGCTGACACGTGGACAATGATTTGTATTTTTGTCCACGTGTCAGCATCCTGGGGGCTACGCACAAGACCTGTGCGCAGCATGAAATAGACCTAGAATTAGATTGAAAAGAACTTGCATAATTATGAGGGATAACTACGACGCACCTCCCCTCGATTTGTTCTAATTACAGATAGTTCTCCTATTTTTTAATAACTGAAAAAGTGCTCCATATAAGTTCAACGAAATGTAAAATGAATGTTAATTCTTAACATTTTATAAACTTTACTGGGTGTTTCTATAGGATATGGTTATTTGAAGTTTGAACCAAGTTAGGATTAGCTAGAGTCAAACATTTTACCTCTTATTTTACACTAATTGCGTGAAACATGCATGTTAGTTCTTCTTTTACACTCATTTTGGTTGAGTATAATGTCTACATTAATAAGTGACTCATTCTGGTTGAGTATAACGTCTACATTTAAAATTTATCAATGTAATATTTTGCATGACCTCTCGTCCATGTTGATTTTTTTATTTTTTTTCGTTAGTCCTGATAACTAGGAGTTTCAATTAATCCTATCTATGAATCTATGGATCTTCATTTCATATGACTGAACTACTATAAGCAATTTCATGCATCTTTTTATCAACGAGTGGGATGTCTAATTGGTCGAAAAGTATCTTAATTTCTTGTCTGTTACACCACTTCAGCAAAACAAGATGCCTACTTTGATAAGTTCATAATTGTATGTGCACAAAGCCGATTTATAGCCCGTAACAGCCCCCCAAAGTTTAGAAGAATACAAGAAGTCTTTCCTTTATATGGCACTTCCCATTAAACTTTCAAATCCCATTCATATAATTAAACTACGCCAATAGCTTTGTAATTAGACTAAATCTTGGAGGGGGTGGTATAATTTATCCCAACAAATGTGTACACAACAACATTTATTTATTTATTTATTCATATATCTTTGTCTAGGGAATCTAGTACATGTGGTAGTTCCCTTTCTCCCTTTTTTTTGTTTTGTAGCATCAAAATTCACATGCCACAGCACATCTGCCAGCTTTAAATTCCATTTTATTTTAGCCCATTTGTGTCACTCAAGAACAAATAGTGGACAGTGAAAACTCAGCTATATGCAAATAAATAAATGGCTTTCTGAAACCTATACTGGGTCACTGAACTGAGCTGCCAAGTTTATGAAACATTATTTATCAAAAATTTCTCAGATCCCAAAGTACTAAACTTTATTTTTCTTTTTCCTACTGCAAGTACAGAAGTTACTATTACAAGAAACACTATAATTTAACATGTCATCATCTTCTTTCAAGATTTGCCTATTCATTGATGAAGACAAAAGTTACTTGCCAATTTGGGAGCATTATTTTGGAGCTAATTGCAAAAAATAAGCCCCCCATTGTCTTATGTTTATCAGCAAATATAGCCAATGTACTAAAAATAATTGGCGAATCACCCCATTTTGAATCTAATATGTCCCTTGTGTCATGAAGGCTTTGAATTCAAAGCCTAACAAACAAAATTTCAACATCATTTCTGTTAGCAAACACTGGATTTCATATATTATGTACTTAGTTTTGTATATCATTATCGAGTAACGTTCTTCAACTTTTGTTTTAGGCAATATGTGTAATTTGTTTTTTCTACACACAATATAATATTATAATAAACAAGAAGGTGAGGCAGCTGTGAATAGTGTATGGACAAATATAATAAAATAATCGAGAGCCTCTTTAACTTAAGAAATAAGTCACTAACCTCATCCTATCAAACAAAGAAAAAGACAAAACATCTTTGTTCATATTGATGTGCTCATAATGCAGTAACATGTAAATGGCAAGAAATTTCCTGAAAGTTCCATTCCACCATGGAAGTCTGTAAGGCCATAATAATTTAAGACCAATATTTTTGGTTTTTTCACAATTCAAGTGGCATCTCAAAGATTCCTTTTGAAATGATCTTAAAACTATTGATGACCCCTTTAAGGACATGATTTTAAACAATGCAAACTTGTTTGAAATGATCGTATAATTGCCGATGACTCCTTTAGGGACAGGATTCCAACTATGCAAAATTGACAAGGATTCACAAAAAATAACAGGGTTAGTGTTCTATTCTGCACGATACAGGACACAACATGCAATACGAGTATAATACAGTATGTGGCGCTATCTTTTGTGAAACGGATAAATAATAATGTGTTAGTAAGGTTCAAACACGATTAAAAAAAAAAAAAAGTATCTTCTGCATACTTGGATACGTCGATAGGGAACAAGCATACTTAGTAATGATAATAAAGTTGAGGATATTCCATTTTATTTGAGTGCAAAGACCAAGCAAAAAGTGATGTACTTCCAAGAAACAGACCCCTTTTCTTAGAGATTTCTAATGTGGCATCAAAGGAAGTATTGATCCTCTTGTACCAGTCACCATTGCCATCAGAAGGTTAAAAAGGAAAAGCAGTTCCTGGAAAAACTGCGAATGTCGCTTCCAGATACTGTCTGAATATTCGACTTTTTAAATCGAACGACCTTCCCTACGTTGCAATGGCATATTCTTTTCTCCTAGTGCCAAAAGTGTATTAGGTAATAAGAAAATAACCTAATGTTTACATGAGTTTTGTGGTCCAGACACAGAATATAATTGTACAAAAGGGTTTCAATTGGGCCTAGCCTACATAAGTTCTTTACTATGAAAACTAAAGAGCTGAGAGCAGTATGCATTCATAATAATAAACCCCTAGCATTCTCAGTGTTGTTTAATAATGAGAAAAAGAATTTCAAGCAGTAAGTATGACAACAGAAAAATGATTTGGATTCAAGCATGTAGGTATGTGAATAACACCTAATTTATAAGGAAAAAACAAAACGAACCCTTCACGTTCAATCACTGTACAAAACATAAGGGATATCTCAAAACTCTTAACCTGATTCAGAAATGTTGGTAATTGATGCAATCACAATGGCTCACATTGTATACTATTCAGTTTAGTAACTACCGTGGCAATCAAAAAACAACCCCAATCTAAACCACAAAAGATATAGTTTCTTTCTCTTCAAGTAACCTGTCTGTAGCCAAGTTGGACATATTCTAAACCTCCCTCGGTTTCCTTCCTTTTTGTAGATGTTGCATACCAAGTTTCTTGCTGCAAAGACTTCATCCGTTCATCTGTTGGAGAGCTTTTAGAAAGAAATGGAAATTGTCTAGCCTCGTCCATAGTTCTTCCGTGTCTTGATGATAAGTAGTCCTCAGTTTTAGCATCAGCTTTGACAGAAGAGTGAACCATTCCAGGATTTGATTGTACAGGGAAAAAGCCATTCTCTTTAGGATATCTCCCATAGGGAATGGTGTTAGAGTAGTGAACGTTAGACGGCAGAGAATCTCTAGAGCTTAAATGAAATGGACCCTGAAACGGATAAGCGTGAGGAGGTAAAGCATGTGCTGAAAATGGTAAGTTTGGAGGAAATGGACCAACTCTCTGCATCAGTTCCATCGGTTGAAGTACATTTGGTGCAGCCATCACATACTGTTGGACATGAGCATGATTAAAATCTCTTTTTAATTTATTTGGAGAATCCCAGGTTTTGTTTTCCAAGGGTTGGCAACCATGATGTAGCCAGTGACTGTTCTTCACTTCGTCTCTCACGGATGCGTTAACGTCCAAGTTCAAATCCATCAAAGGCGGATTCTTTGATTCACGAGGAATAGAAGGTTGAGTAGATTCATCTGCAGCATCATAGAGGCAATTGAGATCAAAGTCGAGGCTTTCAGTTCTTTGTGAACCAATTTTTGAACAAGAATCTTGTCCTTCTGTAGAAGCATTATCTTCCTCGGCAGCAACATTGAGGTCGAACCCGGCAAAACTTTGTTGTTTCGCTGGGCTGTAATTTCTACAATGTGCATTCTGCTCCAAACTCTGGGAAAGAACTGTAGAACGAAAAGCACTAGTTTCAGAAGACCCTTTCCAACCCACCCCACCTTCAAACTTCAACGGGATTGTCGGTAATCCCCTTGGTACCCCAGCTTTTGCCACCACGTGTATTACACTATGAGAAGATATAGTTCCAACAACGGGCTGAATTAAATCATCCACTACATCAGTGGTAATATCATCATTGAGATCAAATCCAGCCACAAACCTATCATGATCTTTCGGTGCATTTTCGCAATATTTTGTCCTCGAGGAATCAAAAATTTCATTTTTTAAAAAGTCGCTCCCATTTTTGCCCATCAATTCAGGACATGACTCTAATGGTTTCCCTTCCACGGCCAACTTATTCTCATTCTCTCCTGTTATTTCAGAACTTATCATTCTCTGATCCGAAGCTTCTCCTACACAATCCTCAGGGATCTCAACCACATTACCCCACTCGTTAGATATTTCTTCATCTTGTCGTAGAGTAGCTTCGTTCTTGGTAAGAAATGAACTACGGTTTCCAACAACTGAAGAGATCTTCATATTCCTGGATCTTGCATTCCTTATAGCCTTACGAGCGATTTGAACCGAAATACCTGATTCTGAACTGGCTGTCATTGTCTCTTCTGATCGGCACTCGGAGCCTTTAGAGTCTGCATTATCCACAGAACCACTACAATTCTGAGGTTTATGAGCTTCAACTGGAAGGAAAACTGATAGTGAATTAGAACATGATGATTCACTCCTGTGTTGGGAGTCATGTTCCACTATATAGCAGCCTTTTCCAGCAGCGTTTGCATGATTACTACTTTTTTTCCTGGCATCCATTTCAAAACTTCCACAGCCAAAAGGTAAACCAGATTGTGTGCTAATATCCCTCTTCATTGATGTGGGCCATTTTGATGCAGTTCCATCTGATGATGGCGTAGCAACCTCACGGAATTTTGAAATACCCTCGAATACCAGAGTCGACCCACTCCCAGTAGATGTTGATTCAAAAGCTCGTTCACCCGATATATTTGATGTTGAAATAACAGAAGATGGTGGTTTCATGCTCCCTGCTTTATCTCCTCCTGTGTAATCATGGCAAAAATAATATCAGAATTACAGATCTTCTTGCTTTCAGGAAATGAATTGAATCCGTAAATCTTACCCTTTTTATCAGCCATATTCTCTGCTTTTGCAAGATTGTCTGTTTTCTCCAGCAACTTTCAACAAATGTAGCAAAAAGTTTTTTTCAAGATTATCAATTTTCGGAGAGATAACTGATTGACCACATCATAATGATGCAGATTGGCATTGGCAACCTCTTGCCACGGATAATTTTCCTCCCAGTAGCTAGCAGCTACTTGTGCAGAGTAAGATACGCTTTGTCTTTTTGATTCTATTAAAATAGATACTGAAGCAAAATTCCTGCAAAATTAACATCTATGATAAGCTGGCACAAAGTTGCTAACACGAAAATCACGAGCAAACAGTATGATCAAGTAAGAAGAAGATCACAAGTGTCACCCCAAGCAGAATACACGAAGAGAAATTGAAAAACAAATAACATCAGGCTAATACATCAAGACAATAACTGATGTCACATTACATTGAATCAAAAGCTTCTAAAAGCTCATGCTTTACTTGTACTGATTCTTTTCCCGCTTAAAGTAAACCAACTTACTACAAAATTTCGTACAACACAACCCCGTTGTCAAGAAATTGTAGCAATCTTACTTCTTTAAGTTATTACTCAAGGTTTCATGTGCTGGAGGATCTGAAATGCCATTTCAACAAGCATTTATACAAAGTCCATCTAGTACAACTGTACAAGGCTGCATTTTAGCTCTTTTCAAGTTATGATGTCTTTAATTAACTAGGTGCCAGAAGAGATACAAAAGACATGTTACAATCCCTAAACCTCATACTACTACTATAATCATATACATATAGTCATATACATGTGTTTGATACCAAACTTTAACACGGGAAGCTACAGAACAAATTATAATGCTTATGGATATGATATCATTACAATTATAAGTCATTCCAAGACCTTATATGGATTACAAAACACAGCAGATACAGACAACTTCAGAAAATGCATTATAACACGAAGAGTAAAATTTGAAATTCCACAATAAGCCACAGCAATGAAAACAACTAAAACAAAGCGTGAAATATCAACTTCCTTGGCACTTACTCAGCATCAAGAAATATAAAACAAGAGACTGGAAGTTGTGTGTGTGTCAGAGAGAGAGATGAAACAAGTCAAATGAACCCATCCATATTCGTTACAGATTTAAAAACACCAAAAGTAACTCTCTTTTTTTTTCTACTTTTTTTCTCAAAGTTGTAGAGGTCCAAAAAGATGGATCTGAAAGAACATAACAAAGTTGTAAATGCTTCAAAGAACGTAGCAAAGCTTCAAGCCCAAAGACAGAGAGATTTACAGAACCTAACAAGTCAGAGATTCATACATTAAATCTTCAACTAGACAAAATATCTCTCTAAAGAAAAAAATATGCCTCAAACACAAAAACCCAGATGAAAAAACAAACCTGACAGAGTAGAAATCTCCAAAGTTAACACCTTTTTAGCTCAGAAACAGAAACAAAAAAACCCAGATGAAAAAACTAACTCACAGTCACAGGGACAAATCACCAAACAGTAAAAGCGCACAACAGAACAGAACAGAACAGAACAGAGAGGTATTTCAACCCTATTCTCTCTCTTCACCAAATACCCACAAACCAAATATGCCCCAACAAGGAAAGAGCATCGTATAAAGAACAGATCTTTTTATCAACAAAAAAAAGAGAGACCCAATTTGCAAAGAAATGTGTTTGGTGTGTATTACTGTCTGAAAGGGATAGCCAGCCGACTACAGAAGAGTCAGTCACTCAGTCACTCACTGTGTGTATGTGAGAGAGAGAGAGACAGGTGAGTGCGTCAGAATCAAATGGGTGGGACCCATTAAAATTGGTCTGACAGAAAATGGTGGGGACCCGTTAAATGCATATCGTGAGTGAGTGAGATTGGGTAACAGTGGCGTGTGGGACCTACTTGAATAAAAAAAGACTAGGTCATCTTTCCAACTTTGGAATCAGAGGATAATATATATCTGTGATATTTTTATTATTTATTATTAGAAGAAGAAATAAAAAGATGAAGTGAAATTGTGGACTTTGTATGTATATTTGTAGGTGACTGACTCACCCCTTTTCGGTTTCAGTCACATCACTCTCTCCATTATCTTATTAGACTTTTAACGGCTACATAGAATATGTGATATATATGTTGCTTAAGTAACCATTTGTACGAAACTTTATTCTTTCTGATTATATATCCATCAAAAAAAAGACTATGATTACATATGGTGTGCCAAGTCAATCGTAGGAAAGGCGACAAAGCATTGCTTGCAATGAGACACCCGATACTAAAAGTACGTTAGAAATGTCTTAAAAGTCGAGAAAAGATCAAGACAACGTTCAACAACTTCGACTCTCAGTCCGTTTGATACTTTCTAATAGGAAGGGGAGGGCTGAGAAAGTTTAGTGTCAAAATCGGCCGGTGAGGAGTTTCGACTTTGACCTACGTTGAAAGAATATTGTCGATCTCAAGCTTATTTCGAGTCTTACCATTTCAACATTCAGCTTATGAGTCCATGAGGGAACGCCTAGTTCCTAGAGTTCATGGTGAAGTCGCTACGACCCCAGGGCCGAAATGAGGGACATATCAAGCAGAATGGAGCGGTTGAATCATGAGAAGGAGGAAGTAAACTGCAAATTGGTGATGGTAAATGGACAGAGAAGGCTAACCCCCTTTAGTGAGGAAATCGAGGTTGAAGTGTTGGAGAAAGGAGACAAGATTCCTCCGCTCAAGACATACGATGGGAAGAGCGATCCCCGTGAGCATTTGTATTATGTTGATGGAATATTGAACCTACATCGTTTTACGGACAACGTGCAAGCAAAGATATTTGCTGCAACCTTGGTCGAGGCCGCTCTTGTTTGCTTCACGAGGATAACGGTCGGCTATATTGCCTGTTACGGGCAATTAAGAGAGAAGTTCGAGAGCCAGTTCTCCAGCTAAAAGAGAATGCACACAAACATGAATCACTTAAACTCAATGAAGTAAAAGGAAAAAGAGAGGCTTGAGGATTTTATGAAAAGGTTTAACGAGGAGCTGCTCAAGGTGGACGAGCCAAAGGGTGAGCAGGTGGCCCTAATCCTTTTCAACACAACTTTCCATAGGAGGTTTGCGGCTGAATTGCTCAAAATGAAGTCACCTACCATTGATTAGATTAATGCGTTGGCGTAGGAAACAATTTATCACGGCAACATGATGGCTATTAAGCAAGCGCCATATCAGGCGCATAACACACCAAAAGGAAAAGAATGATGGAATAAAGACAAGAACGACCGTGGAAGAGACAAATCTCCTAGGAGGTATACTCCTTTAAACAGGGGTATTATGACCGTGTTTGCCGTAGCGCAGAAGAACAAGTGGCTAAATGAGCCAATGAAACTGAGGGAAAGCCGAGGAATGAAGTACTCGAGGAAGTATTGCGAATACCATTGCCAACTAGGGCACACCACCGAGGAGTGCACGAATCTCAAGGATGAGATTGAAAGGCTTATTCGTGAAGGTAAGCTGGTGGAGTTCGTATGGAATTCGAGAGATGCGGGAGATAGAGATGATAGGTAAGGCTAGCCTCGAAAAGATCAATCCCGCTTGCCCAGGAGGGACAAACATAGGGCCATCGAGGCTTCTAGCGAACGTGAGAGGGCAATCGTCAATGCCCCTTCAAGGGGAATGATCAACATGATCAACAGATGTTCGATAGGAGCAGACTCTATGGATGGACGCAAGAGGATTGCTCAAAGAGTGCAGGATGGGAGATATGTGGGTTTCACAACCCTCACAGATGAGGAAGAATTCATGGGTGAAGAAGTCTCCTTCACCAAAAAGAACCTAGAACAGCTCACACCGCAAGCTCTTATGGCAGGTAAGATCGATTGCCCTCTCGTAGTAAAACTTGAAATAGCAAACTATGCAGTCTGGAAGGTTCTCATTGACAACGATGGCTCATCAAATATAATATGTGCACATGCCTTTGAGAAAATGACTATGAAATTCGGCATAGCCAAAGGAATCTCCACCCAACTGTCAGGTTTCGGCGAAGGAGAAGTGACCCCCTTAGGGCAAGTCACATTACAAACTTCTTTTGGTGAGGAAACCCGCAGAAGGACCATCGATATCAAGTATACAATAGTAGACCTCCCATTTCCCTACAATGTAATATCGATCATTCTGCTCTTAATGCAATTCGAACTGTGGTATCAACCTACCACCAAAAGATGCAATTCCCCACCCTGGGCGGGGTTGGAGAGATCATAGGTGATTAAGAGGAAGGCTGGAAATGCTGCATTGCATCTCTCACACTCCCTAGGATCATAAAGGGACATGAGATAAAGCCCGCCGCCATCGAATACATGCTAGAGACAGAGTAATCGCCCGAGAGTCCTTTGGGCACGTTTGTTTAAATTCTAATGTTAACTATGTTTGAACAATGTTTATTTTACCTAAATTGCCCCGAGTGGGCTGGCCTGATAATAAAATAGGGGGAACTATACCGGTCTGATTCCCTTATCGCGGGATACGTAGGCGAACTGCGATTTACCTAGTTCTCGACCGATATCCGTTATTAACATTTATCTTGAAAATATTTCATATCTCTCACTTTTATGTTAATAGACTGATTGTAGAAACAAACGTATCATACTTGAAAAGTTGAAAATATACCTTGAGGGGTAAAACCGCCTCCTATCCCAAAAAAGATAGGCATGTAGGATGATATCCGGTCTTGGTCATTATCTATCTTGAAATTCTTATTGATGTATGTATTGTTGCATATACTGCTATCCGTTTAGATGACATGAACGTGGATATCCTCCATCGACAAGGCTAGGAGGAACATATCCCCTACCCACGAGATAATGAGGACAAAAGAAAGAAATAGACCCCTTATCCACGAGAAAAGGAGGACAAAAGAAAAGAAAAAGATCCCTTATCCACGAGATAAGGAGGACAAAAAAAGAAAAAATATCCCCTATCAGCAAGATAAGGAGGGCAAAATAAAAGAAAGAAGATCTACGATCCTACGAGATACTGACTCCCCGATCTTACAAGATACGGGGGAGAGCACCTGAAAAGGGCGAACATCTACCATCCTACGGGATACTGACTCCCCGATCTTACAAGATACGGAAGAGAGCACCTGAAAAGGGCAAACATCTACCATCCTACAAGATACTAACTCCCCGATCCTACAAGATACGGAGGAGAGCACCTGAAAAGGTCAAACATCTACCATCCTAAGGGATACTGACTCCCCGATCCTACAAGATACGGAGGAGAGCACCTGAAAAAGGCGAATATCTACCATCATACTCCACATTCCTACAAGACACGTAGGAGGATGTCTAAAAAGGGCAAACATCTACTATCCTACAGGATATTGCCCTCCCGACCTAAAAACATCTGGGAAAACGTACCTAAAATTTGAGTGCTTGCTATCACGTAAGCTACAACCGACGAGGCACTGAAAGAGGGCTTCACTCCTGATCACAATAACCGAGTGATGAACACAACAAATACACAAAATAGAAACCAAGGAAACAGTTGCTTCATCCTACAAACAACATAAACGGCATGCGTTGAAAGAAACGATAATCACATGTTTATGGCAATATGAGCCATACAAATGCAGGTCACACAAATATGAAAAACTCAATAACTAGATTATCCTGAGATTATTACATAAGTTTGAATAAAATGGCAAAGCAACGCCAACAATAATTCGAGAGAGCGAGTATCTTCCCCGTGCTACTCATACAAGATCCTTCTTATTCTGGAGCTCCGCAAACGGATCGACTTTCCCAACATTCGAATCCGATGGCTCAGAGTCCTCAAGCGGCTTGCCATCTGGGCCACACATGGAATCCCATTGTTCGATATCGTACCCTTCTTTGAATCTACCCTTCATAATGATTTGCCCGATAATGGAGTTCTTAGTATCTTCCTGTTCTGCAAAGGCGCGTTCTGCAGTGATATCCTAATATGTATCACTCATAAGGAATTTCTCGGCAATTCGCACCATTAGCTCAGGAGAAGTATCCTGAGTTACACGAATTCACTTAAGACTACATCACAAATGCACAACAACATAACAAAAGGAAAGCACGCTTACCATAATCTCCAAGTCACGCTGGGCTTTCGAAAGTTCTACCCGCAATCGCTCGTTCTCAAGTTTCACCTTCTTAAGCTCCCGTTCAGCAATGCCTTTGTCATTCTGATCCTTGGTAGCATGATCTTTCAAGCTAAAAAGCTTGTTCGAAAGCCTCTCATTCTCAACATATCATGAGTCGTACTCTTTCTTGGTAACCCACCACCGTCGTACGGCCTCGTCTTTCTCAGCAATGATTTTCTCGACAATCATTGGGTTAAAATTGCCCATTTTTTCAATGTCAGTCTCCAGCTGGGCTATTATTGCGTCCTTTACCCCTTCGGCTTGATTGACCGTCATCATGTTAGGGGTCAGGAACTTGGCGAACTGCATACATTATGAACTACAACGTTACGATAACAATCTATAGATACAACTTACAGAGTAAAAAGGATGTTTTTAACCACTTACTGATTGGAAGATATGAATGTCGCGTCGCACGTTTCGGGCACGATCATGCTCTTCTAGCATGGGCGCATTAGCTACAGTGGGGGAACGCTCGCCCCATTGTACGAACCGTTTCGCTCTCACTGAACTCTTGGTTTTTGACATTAATACTAGTACCAGGAGCGGCACATCCATACGGGGGAGGGGCTCGAGGGGCGCCAAATTTTCACCCCGGGTTCCCTTGCATCCGCTCAAACCAGGCATCCCACTTAGAGGCGCAACCGTTTTTTGTGTCCAGCTACCACTAGCCTTCTTCTCTCACGACGACCGCGAGCGCACACTCTGAGCGCTCCGAGCGCCTATTAGAACCGCGAGATTAGGACCAGACGGCTCCTCATCCAAACTTATGGGGACCTAAGAAGATCCTCTCTTGTTGCCTGACAAACTCTGAGGGACACTAGTAATCCCTCCAACCTTAATTCCCGCATCCGCCATAACATCATTTGCACCCGCCTGGGATAAGAACCAGAAGCAATCTTGTCACCAGCAGACGAAGAAGAGACACCCGCCTCAGATAACTCAACCCCAATATTAGATGAAGGCGTCATAGCACCAATTGATGACTCCACAACTTCATTTTGTGGAGCCACGGATGCCTTATCCCTTTCAGCGCCTTCATCCACCGTAAATTGCACTGTTGCAACCTCTTTCCATGTCGCGAAACCAGACGCGATAGCATCATCTTCAGCCACAGTCTGAGCCGCCTCCACTGCTTCTGCCCCCGTGTGTGCCTTCGCCAATGCAACCGCCTCTGTCGCTGCTGCCGCCGTGACCACTTTAGTTGCGGCGGCCACTTGTCGTGTGCGTTTACGGAGACCAACTATTACAATAAATAAATGAGATTAGGTTCAATAACCTAGAGGAAAACAACCTACAAAAGGAAAGCATAAGTTATAAACAATATCAAGAAATGATATCAAAAGTGATATCGAAAACTGATATTAACTTTCGATATCATGTTAATAAGATCATTTTTTTTCTTGAAACAAACAATGTTACGATATAGAGGAAGGGGACGAAGACAATAGTACTATTTATTTGAGGGGAGGCTGCTAGCCCCGCGCGCGCGGAGCATCCTAACTACATTTAGCTCTCATATCGGTCGTGCCCCCTAACTCGAAGGATAAACATCAAAGAGTTATATCGAAGGAAGATATTGAAACACGAAATCGAAAGAGCACATCGAATACCTTCGATATGCTTTCCCGAAACAAGTATGTGTTCACTAAAGGACAAAAATGTTTTCTACCTCCTCTCATCATCTATTTATAGACATGGGGCGCGTGAAACCCGCATTTATTGATGACCATATCGAAACAGGCTTTTGACATAAGAAATTTGATACCGAGGATTTTCAATATCACGGGTACCTGATATAATATCATGCTCATTACTGGAGTGCCTTCTACATAGTAAGTTTTAGCTAATAATTCAAATGCGGACCTCGATGCTACGATAAATTATATTGCGGGTCCACCATTGTTCTAAATAAAATTTATGTATCCGAGCTCCCACAGTTGAACTAGGGGACAAGATGTACTGGTAATTCAAAATTGTTCTAGTTTGCAAGTTATTGTTTACAACAATAACTCCTAAACTAGGGGACTACATGATATGGGTAATTCTCATATTGGGTCGGTCCGTCTCGATTATATGAGCCAAGCCCATTAGGAAGTTGGCCCAGAGCTTTTATATCGAGGATGCACCCGATATAGAGTCTGATATAGAGTATAACATTCAATATGGTACAACGCACGTGAAAATCACGTGTGCGGTCCCCGCATCCCGATGCCTGTATATATCCGGGTTCCGCTAATCAAGGTAAGCTTCATTAATTATCCCACATCGTTCATTCGTATATCGAATATTCACATCCGATATCGAACCCTCGCCCGATATTCATGCCCGATATATCATCTCATATACCTTTCGACGTACATCCCCAACATATATCCCAACATACATCACCGATATATATCCCCAATATCAGTCATATCCCCGAATAGAAGATATTCGACATCAAGCAGACATCAAAGTGTTACTCTGAGGTGTTCCAGACCTAAGTCTACCTAGAACTAGTATTAGTGATAGGAGACATGATTTGTGATACATTTGTTACCATATTATTGTAATCTCGCACTTCGCATATAATATACGATCTATTGTCAAATTAAAAATCAACCTATAGCCATAATTTAATCTTTAGAGTTTCGGCATAGGCCTATAACAACTAGTTGTCTTAAGCATTGGGTGCCTATACAGTAGGGTTTGTCCCGACCTAGTCACATGCGCTTCTTGAGTTAAAACTAAGAGAATTGAATAACCTATAACTGTCTTTGCCAATTTAGCATACAATTTTTACTCGACATCAATATTAAGTTGTTATTTTTTTGAGAACTCAAATTTGTTGAGCAATCAGACATATGTATTTTGCTCAAGAGGTTTTAGCAGATTCACACCCATTTTAGTATTGTTAGTTCAAATGAAGCTTTGTTAGTCTTGAAATTACATCAAAAAAACATTCTGAACTGTTTATTGAAGCAAACTCTACTTTAACTTAATCTCCTAATATTTCCTTTATTACTAGAATGAAGCTAAGGATATGTAAGTAACAAGAGGGCACTCTTCAAATCGGGTTGATAACCTATACTGTTACGCAATCCTAAATTTGGAAAAGATAACATCTCGATTAAATAATGATCAGTTTATAGTAACAAGCTTTTTTCTTTTTGAATAATTAACAAGCTTTGACGTAATAAATAAAGATATACACGAGCTGTCAATAAAACGTACTGCGAATGCGACTGTTAGAAAATAAACGTGTCTTGTCCTTTTAGTATCCACGCCTGAGATGTTGACCTCGGCTCACACAAAAATTCTATTTTTAATTATACGCGGAATCAATCCTCCCTCTTTCCTCATCGCTGTGATCGTACGACATATTATAATAAATATTAAAAATTGTTCGGGGTTAACTAGGTTCTTTTCCACCTAATTAATATTTTAATATACCAACGTCAATTAGTTAACAAAGCATAAAATAAACCTCAGTAAGTGGCAGCTTTATTCAAACTTATATTGTCACAGTTGCATCTTTAATATTACTATGAAGACTGAAGACTTACAAGTTGCATTAAATGCACTCGCTCAAACTGCACTAGCTCAAACTGGGCCTGCTGTTGCTAAGATGCCAAACACACAACTGTACATCTCATTCGGACAACTATTTCACATACAGAATCTTAAGACAATCGAAATTCTAAGTTGGTCCACTTGCGCACCTCTTTGTATGACAAAATTTCATGTCTCTATGAATGTGTTAGGCTCTGTCTCGCTTTCTACTTGCACTTGCACAGATACAAATACGAATACAAGAATACGAGTATGATACAGTAAGAAAGTGCATTGATAATTAAACATGACCACATAGTTCATCTAATCATTCAATAAATTTGTTCTGCAAAATAGATCAAAGCAAGGGAATATTGAATACGATACATGGTTGTTTTCGAAAGTATCCATGCAACATAGATCAAAGGCCACACTCTCACTTAAGAACAAGCTTTCTCAACTGCAAATGCAGGGCGAGCATTACCAAGTATAATAGTTCATACATAATAATGACCCAAATCTATCAACGTGGATAAGTCAACAAGGTTTATCTAACGTTGTTATACAGATAAAACAACATCTAACAACTTCCGTTGACTTATGATTAAAACCTCAATACTAAAATAGAACATGTTTGGTGATTCTTGTGTTAAAAGCACAATATAAGAAATGTTGGACAGGGGATGGTGATACTCATCTATACAAAAAGAGAAAGGCTCCATTTTCCTAGAAAGAATACGCGGAGGATACAAAATATGAGCTAAAACGGTTTTATTCTCCATGAGGAGGCGTTGAGAGTAAAGGTCATTGGAAGAGAGGGAAATCGACATTCAAATCAGCTATTGTTCCTTAAAGTTTCTCGCCATAGTAATAAGCTGTCCCGACCATGAGTGCCACAGTAGCGCCTTGAACGACCACACGAGCTCTCATCAGTTTCTGGCCCAACTGAGAATTCCCCTGTCTAAAACTAATTAGACCAGCTGTAAGCACTCCCGCTGTAATAAAGGCACCTGAGACACATAGTCGGAAAAAGACAGGAACAGATCAGGTTGTTAATGCTAAATGCCAACATTTGCTAGTTTATAGGTATTATAATTTGACTACATGAGCATATGCAGCAGCCCCCATATTGTGAATTGATCTTCAGTCAACAATTTAGAGAAGTCATAATGCATGATCGATTGATCATGAATCACGAGAGTGCCTCAATATCTAAAGGTCTTGAATCACTATCCTTACAATCTTTGACTCTCCCTATAATTAAATCATCATATTTTGTCTGCCTCTAAAGCTCCGTTTTCACCTTTTTGGATGCTTTTATTAGAACAACAAATCAATAGCAGCTTAATGCCATCATGACTAAGATGAACATCAAATACGTCGACAATATTAGCTTAGCTATAGTCGACACAATAGATGCATTCAATCTGATTGTATGAAATAAATCATTTTTGGAAAAGTAAGATAGCAGGATTATAACAAAAATTCAAAAGCAAATCTTACACTAGTACATGTGTAGAAGCAAAAATGAGTCAGTATGTTACAAAGGCGCTAGAATACCATTGCAACTGAACTTTTTCCTTCTTAATGTTGCATACATCCAATAATTCAGAAATCTAGAATCTACCATTCGATGCGTAAATGAACAACAAAGCAAAATCACAGTAGTATATAAGCACACAGCTACAGAAATATAGTCATCTTAGATTGCCATTTCATGACAAAACCATTACGAAATAAACGGAATTGTGATTAACAACAACGAGGAATTTACCCATAGGAACAAACGGATTTCGCACTCGCTTTTTCTCCTGAAACAAATCTTCGAGCTCAGAATTGACAGCTCCCATCTAAGCCACATGTAACACCAGAGTGCATTAGCTCAAGCAAGCTAGATATATGAATTTCAATGCATTATCATATCTTCAAATGCATTAATTTTGATCTACAAACACAATTTCAATGCAGTATCATATCTTCTTATATCTGAAGGCTGAAGCCATTACCCCCAGATAAAATGTTGCAATTATAACATCAAAATGGGACTTTTAACATTGTACAGTCTACCTCAGCTACAGATAACTTTTTCCAAGCAAAAAAACATTAAAAAGACAAAAATCCCCAAAAACCTATTGATCATTGGGATCTTAACGCATAAAAATAAAAATAAAAGCTTATATATAAGAAAATAAGCATACCAAAAGGTCTGATTTTTACCTCGAAATAAGTGATTTGAAAGGGAACCCAGATGCAAAAACTTGATACAGAGGGAACCCTGTACGAGAAAATAAATCTTTTTTGCAGATGAATTTCGATTCTGTTCAATGGTTTGGTAGAGCTCTGTGATTTGAAGGGAAGCGCGTTGGAGGAATTCAGACCATAGGACTGAAGCAGAATTGGGCCGTTTTTTCTGATCAGGTTGGTTGGAGGAGGAATGTTTGTATTTGGGTTTTGCATCTTCTTAGCCCATTAATACCTCATGCATAGATATAAAATTGTTAATTCCTAAATTAATCAATAAATTTTGAAATAAATTTAGGCATTCGATTTGGAGGGACAAATATTTGCAATTAAGGTGATTAATTAACATAAATATATGGAAATAGTGGTAAGTACATAACATATATAGCGTCACTCGTGCGTAGGAGTGTTCACGGTTAGGCCTAACCGAGAAAATCACAAGTTAACCAAAATATTAGGTCGAACCGTAACCGAGATTAGCCACTTGGTTCCCTTTTCGGTTTGGGCTACAAGAGTTTTAAAAAATCAAGTTTTCTGAATACCGCAACCCGATTAATCTAAGTCAAATGAAAACCGCTAAGCTTGTGATCTCACATCCTACATAGGCCATTCTAGATGAAATTGGGGACACATTTTGTTAAGCCCACTACTGTGTTACTGTGTTGAAGGCTTGAAGTTGAATTGAAGCTTTTCTTTTTCCTTCTTGTTATGAAACGTTGAATTCAATCATAAAATGCATTTCCGAAATAAAATAAAATAAAATCTATGAAAGAGATGTATTGTCAAATAAGTGTTACAAATTATTGTGAATTGCTAGGTGGGGGTGATACATTGTCGGAAGATGAATTTCAATTATATATGTGTTATGTTTTGAACTTAACTTATTTTTTATTAGTAGACAAGTTTGTAATGTGAGATAGGTTATTAATTGGATTTGTTAATATTATATGTTCAATTTTTTGAAAGAATTATATATATTTATTAATTGTGTGAAAAGATTTTATTTTCCTTTTTTTGAAATAGTAGGTGTTTAGTTAACTCGAAACAACAACCCAAACCGGACGATTTTAACCAAAAACTAAACAACTTCATCGATTTGGTTATTGGTTATTGCTTTTAGGCTTACCAATAATTCAAGTTCTTTAAAACACGAACCAAAGGTTAATAAAAATGAACAATGCACACTCCTACTCGTGCCATGTGTTGAAAACAACTTATGGTGAAATAAGACATGTATCGAAACTAGAGCTCGTCGAATCTGGGATTCTTCAAAACGGGGACTCGTTGAAACTAGGACTCATTGAGAGTCGTAATATTAATAGAGTGGAATAACTGCATATGTCGAAAGGTGGGATAAATCAAATGGTTAGTCTTGAAACTAGTCTCGTAGGTGATCTTTTGATACAAGAGTTATGGGATAAAATTGACATACATAATTATTGGGATTGGGGGTATTTACAGTCTTCGGGATGCTATACTATTTTTCTAGATTTTTCAGTATGTATTGAAAATACGGTGACATTTATAACTATGTCTCGGAATATAGTTTTGAGACATTTCTCGTTGGACTTTTTCTGAGCGAGGCCGATCCATTCATTTCTTTTGGGCCAACCAAATAAGCCTTTAGCACAAGAATTTGTTTTGACTAAGGCTTTAGGTAATGATTGGGTTGCACAATTTTGAATTATACTTATGTATTACTACAAATTGTATTAGTTAAAAACAAGAATATATGCATCTGGAAACTAATCAAATATATGTGTCACTTTGTTCGTCATTACGTGTACTATTTTTCATAACAATACATACAATTTGAGTCTTATTACATGCATGGCAATAGCTTGTGATGTTCCTCGTGCATATTCTTGCAAAGAATGAGTCCCAAATGAATTTTTTTGGCATCAAAATACGCCCCTCATTTGGGAGTCGGTCTTGCAAAAATTAAATTTTTTGCCATCAAAATATGCCCTCCATTTGGTAATAATTCGTCCGGGTTCGCCTCAATGCCTCTTTCATTCACCACATATCCTAAGAATTTTCATGTAGTAACTCCGAAAGTACACTTCTTCGGATTAAGCTTCAATCTGTAGCTCTTCATAATGCAAACTGCCTCATCGATGTGTCATATATATTCTTTTGCCTTCATACTCTTCACTAACATGTCATCAATGTATACTTCCATTGACTTGCCAACTCTTTACTAACATGTCATCAATGTATACTTCCATTGACTTGCCAATCAATGAGTATAACGTCTTTGCAACTAGTCTTTGAAATGTTGCCTCTGCATTTTTCAAACCAAAAGGCATCACTCAGTAGGAATATACTCCAGTGTCAGGAACAAATGTTGTTTTGCTTTGATCTTGGGTTTCTGTGAAAATCTTGTGGAAACCACTATTGGCGTCCATCATACTCAGAAGAGCACATCCCGCGGTTGAATCAACCAGTAAATCTATTATTATGTGAAGCATGAATGGATCGCATAGGCAATGGTTGTTTAGGTCCATATAATCCACACACGTCCTCCATGTCACTTCTTTCTTAAGTACCAATACGATCTTGCTCAACCACTAAGAGTATTTGATGTAAATATGGACACGTTGACAGATGAAGAAGATTGCAAGAATTCATGAAGAAGATGTCACAATAATAGATCAAGTTCGCACTTTAAATGGGCCAATCACAAGATGGAGTGCTAAGAAGATGGGAGCAACTCTTTATGGGCTAATTAACCAAGCTTGGGTCTATAGTGATAAAGCATACCCAAATAAACAAAAAAGATGGTCAAATATGATTCAAGTTACCTTTTAAATAATGGTCAAAAGTTAAAGACGAGTTTTGACCATTCTTTCATCATTTCCTAGTCTAGTTAATTGATTTTCTTTTCCTAGAAGTTGTTGGAAGTTCATAGTAGCTTTCTTAGTGACCAAGTTTGATTTGCCTATAAATATTGGAAGACATTTTTCTTTGTAAGACAACACTTATCAATTTTATAAACTTTGTGAGATTTATTCTCTTTGGTTCTTTGAAAAACTATTTCCGAACTTATCAGACGGGTTCATCACCCTCGTTTGTGGCGTTCAAATTCGACTTATCAAACGGAACCCACCATAACTGTTTATGGCGTCTTCATTATATCAAGGTTCGTGTTTTGTATCAAGTAGCGGGTCGCGGTCTCCATACCAAGGTTCCTATTTGTACTAAGGCAACATGTCGAGGTTCCATCCAAACAACCTGAAGATAACGATCCTACGTTTGGCATACGAAAATCATTCATCATTGGTGGATATCGTATCAGTATATGATTTCATATATATGTCGGGCTTCTAGAAATTCTTTCACCTCTTTCTGTGCCGCTTCATTCTTCTCCTTGTTGGAATTATGCATTTTCTGCCTTATACGGTTTGTTCTTGGGTCTATATTAAGTATGTGTACTATTATTTTCGGGCCAATTCCTTGCAGATCCGCGTCCGCCCTGTCAAATATGTCAGCGTTGTGCCTCAAGCATTCGATAAGCCCACACTCTAGCAGAGCACTGAGCGTGGTACCAATCCTTATTACCTTTCTGATGTCCCGCGGGAACAACGGTAAGACCATGAACTCTTACAAGGGCTCCATATTTGAGTCCTCCCATTGACGCACAATCTAACACTCTAATTTCTCTCTTCCCTGCTCTAGAAGCCCTGTCTTTGCACAAACGATCTACCATGGTTGGAGTCACTTCCTTTCGTCCTCTTATCCTATTTTGCATGCCCCATACAGATGTCGCCTTTCTCTTCACTATCTTACCAGATTTGTCGCTATGTTGTGTGATTTGCTGCATTCTCACAGATGGCGCCAAAGATTTAGTAATAATTCGTCTGGGTTACAACCATGATAAATAAAAGTACAAATGGGCCACAATTACACCAAACAATGTTAATCTAATCATGCTAGAGTAACTTTATCTGGAACACGTTAGATACACAAAAGTTACAACGCAAACAACCGCTAACACTAATAACTGATAATGTGTAGGAAACACCTTGTGTTGAAATAAGGCATGTATCAAAATTCGGGCTCTCGAATCTAGGATTTGTTGAAACTGGACTCGCTTAAACTAGTTACATCGACACACTAACGAGTTGAATCAATGCATATGTCAAAATATAGGATGAATCGAATGGTTGGTCTCGAATCTAGTCTCGAAGTTTCGATACAAGAGCTATAAGGTAAATCTATGGTAATATGGCATACATAATTAGCGGGATTTTGGGTATATGTGGTCTTCAGAATGCCAGACCACTTTTTTGGATTTTCCTTAATGTATCGAATACTCGGTGTCTCGAAAGGGACTTTCGAGACATTTATAACTACGTCTCGAAATATAGTTTCTAGTCATTTCTTGTTATGCTTTATTTGGGCCAGGCCGGCCTAGGTTCATTTTTTTTGGGCCAACCAAATAAGCCCATAACACAAGATTTATTTTAATCAAGGCGTTAGGTAATGATTGGAGTGCACAATTTTGAATTATACTTCAGTATTAGTACAAATTGTATCAACTAAAAACAAGAACATATGCATCTTGAAACAAATTAAATATATGTGTCACTTTGTTCATTATTATGTGTATAGTTTTATTACCTAGAATATCTTCAGTATCTTTCTATATTAATCGTATATTATTGTTGTAATTAGATTAACTATTTTTGTAATTATCCTTGTACTTGTAGTTGTATAAATACCCTCTTTATGATTAATAATAGTTGTCATTTTTCTCATATCTCTTATATGGTATCCCTTACATGCGACAACCTTCCGGTTTCATTGACAAACGGTTCCAGATCATGTTTGTTTATTGTGCAAGTCGATATATAGCCTTAAGCAGGCGCTTCATGTGCGGTATCTTGTACTTAGCGCTGCTCTTGTGTCCTTCGGGTTTATTCAAATAAAACGTGACACTTCCTTGTTTGTTCTACTTTGCAAGGCTGTTCAGATTTATGTGCTTGTCTATGTCGATGATATTATCATCACATTCTCTTGCGCGACTCTGAAGTGCACAATCTTGCCCTTATGCGCCGGATATTGCCTTCGCAGCCAATCGCCTTACGCAACGAATATTTGCTCCGAATTCTGCAAATTGGGTTGTCTTGAAGCGTGTTTTTTGCTACCTCAAGTGTACTATCTCGCATGGAGTTGTGCTTCGTCAGGACAGCTCGCTTGCTCTCACGGAGTTCAGTGATTCGTTGCGGGCGGGTGACAAGGTTAGTGGCACTTCGAGCACTGCTTATTTGGTCTTTCTTGAGTCTCATCCGATTTCTTGGTCTTCTAGGAAACAAAAAATTGTATCTCACTCGTCTACTGAGGCAGAGTATCGTTCCTTGGCCTCCACGTCGATTGAAGTCTGTTGCCTTCAACATCTTTTTTGCGAGCTCAGGTTCTCTCTTCCCTCTGTTCCTCTTGTTCGCTGCAATTATGGAAGTCCTTCATCTCTCGCTGCATCTGTTTCAACATTCCCGAATGAAATATATTTCTGTCCATCTTCATTTTGTTCGGGATCTTGTCTCAAAAGGTTTAATTAAGGTTGCTTACGTCAATACACTTGATCAATTGACGAATCTTCTCCGAAGCTTACATTTCAAATTTTTTGTCGTTGATGGCACGCTAATTTAGCAAATTAAAGGCATATTAGCTAGAATATCTATAACATCTTTTTATATTTATTCTATATTATTGTTGTAATTAGATTAGCTCTTTCCGTAGTAATCTTTGTACTTGTAATTGTATAAAATCACTTTTTTCATATCTCTTATAAGTTTTTCGTGAATAGATACATTTTGAGTCTTATTACGTGCATGGCAATAGCTTGTCTTATTCCTTGTGCATATTCTTTGTATTGATAATACAATACATGTAATGTAGTTATCGTAAAAATGTGAGAAAGAAAATTACTAAGATGACGATTATGTAACACGTTACGCGAAGCCAAGATATATAAAAGTAGATTATTAGTGAACGACGATATATAACAATTAGATATGCCTCTCAAACTTGAAATACTGATGATTTCTCTTCGTTTTTACATTCTCTTTTCTCCTTTAATTGGTTCTTAGCGGCAGAACGCCACATCTTATCCACTTCGGTACAGTATTTCAGACAAATCCGAAACATCCTTAAACCACAAACTGCCACGTTCAATTCTTACATCAACATTCGACATCCCACGTGTCAAACACCAGTCCTACACCGCTACACGTGTAAGCATTTCAACTGCGGACATCACAACTCCTTAAACTAACCACCACTTCTCCTAATTCCCTGCCAACAAAAAACCATCTTTTATTTACCGATTCAAAAGAACTCACAAGTTACGGTGTGTTTTTTCTTCTAACAAAACAAAACAAAGCAAAACAAATGATGAACGTTTTAGCATTAGGCCTGGTGTTAACATCACTTGTAACAGCAGGATTCTTCTCTCCAAATCCAGAAAAACAGAACGTTAATAATCCCAAACAAGACGATGTGATAGTGAAAGAAGGCCATAGAGTAGTTGTCGTCGAATTCGAAAAAGACGACGGCAACACCAAGGTCTTAATCGCGCCACAAGATACTCACAAAGTCGACGAAAAAGGATACGTTGAAAATGCTAAGGAGAAAGTGTCACAAACGGTGGAGGACATTAAGGACGGTTTTAAAGAAGACGACGACGCTTCTCGGTCGAAGTTTAATCCGAAAGACCTCGTTTGCGATGCTTATGGTAAGTGTAAGCACAAAATAGCGAGCGCGATTGGTAAGACCAAGGATAAGGCCTACGAGGTGGAGGAAGATGCAAAAGGCGCCGTGGGTGATGCTGTCGGAAAAGTTAAGGACACGGCAACTGAAGTCTCGAGCAAAGCGAAGGATAAGGTTGTTGAAAAGGCTGGTGAAGTGAAAGAAGGTGCGAAAGAGCGAATACACGATGCAATCGACTCAACAAAGAGCAGTGTGTCGGGGGCTAAGGAAAAGGCGAAAGAAGTGTCTCAAAATGTGGAGGATGCGTCGAATAAAGCGAAAGACGAAACGAAGAAGGAATTTAGAGAGATTTTGCACCGTGCCCGTGAAGTTGTGGTTGATGTGCTCGGATACATGGCCCCGACCGAAAGATTGGCGTCGATGGCAGGTGTTCTGCATTTGATGGGGTTTGCGGCAGCTTATGGGATGTGCGTGTGGGTTACGTTTGCGTCGAGCTACGTGTTGGCAGGAGCATTGCCTAGGCATCAGTTTGCGATGGTGCAGAGTAAGATTTATCCTGTTTATTTTAAGGCGATGGCTTATAGCCTTGGGCTGGCGTTAGTGGGACATTTGATGAGGCAGAAGAGATCAGGCTCGACATTCGGTTTTGGAATGTTGCATGGGCTTAATCTCGTGGCGTCGTTGGTTATGACTCTGGTGAATTTGCTGTATTTGGAACCTCGTGCTACTAAGGTATGACTGTCTGTGGTGTGTTATTTCATCACAATTTTATCTAGTTATTTGCTAAATTGTAGCCATTTCGACTCTTGACAAGTTCAAGATGTTAGCGTTCACAAGTTTATGTGCATCAGATATTGTTGCTTTCCGTGTTATAATGTTGAGAGCTTATGTTCCTGGTTTTCGTTTAATAGGTAATGTTCGAGAGAATGAAGAAGGAGAAGGAAGAAGGTAGGGGAAAAGAAGGGCATACGGTCGACGAGGTCGCTACTGAAACAACAACTGGGGGCAGGGGTACTACAACAGGAGGTGGAGCAACTACAACTTCAGTGACTAGAGTCGAGGGGGGGACAATGGACAAGCCAGCTGAAGCAGCGACAAAATCGCAAGTTATGCGACTGAGTGAAATTCTGAGGAGGCTGAATTCTTATTCATCTTTCCTCAATGTGCTGACACTGATGTCTCTTACTTGGCATTTGGTCCACTTAGGCCAGCGTTTGAATACAGTTTGTTGATGATGTAACTTCTGAGGATCTCATGCGTTCGTGTATGTAAATTTCCTGTAGCAAGGGGAATATCCTTTATAG
The DNA here is from genome assembly GCA_948329865.1 of Linaria vulgaris. NCBI lineage: Eukaryota > Viridiplantae > Streptophyta > Magnoliopsida > Lamiales > Plantaginaceae > Linaria > Linaria vulgaris. Next base: position 1,911,550 of record OX415249.1, on the reverse strand, counting down.
GTGTTTGTAATGTTCTAGCACTTGTAGGTTTGTAGTTTAGTGACTTGTTCTGTAATGCGAATGTTTCTTTCATTATTGCAGCCTTTGCTTGTTTTTTTTCCCGTGGACCTGAAGTGGAGTTACTTGGCAACATACCGTTGAAAGATTTTGTGAATCAACATTTGAAACGAGACAACATATATAGATTGACATGAGTTTTGCAATATCACCAATACATGGGCGTGGGGATTAACACAACATTATATCTCGTCTTCAAAAAGAAACACTAGTGATATTGACTCTGAATTCCAAGTTGTAAGCGGTATTAGATTGCTTATTCGAAAAGAAACACGAGTGATATTGGCTTATGGATGAAAGTTCAAAGATTTTAGTGTCTCAGTTTGCTAAAAGTAGAAACTTTGGCTATGATCGAAGTTCCAAGTTTTTCAGTATGTCTCACAGTCTGCTAAGTAGAAACTTTTGGCACAGTTTGAGATATATTTTACGTGCTTTAAGAAAATGAAAAAAATATTAAAATAGTAATTGAAATGAACAAGGGAGACACATGCACTTCTTATTTATCGAAAGAAATCGTTTCTGGTTATGCATATGGAAAATCAGATCCAAATTTCGGTACAGAAAAATAAATCGATGTAAAGGGGACGCACCAAAATTTTGAGGTTTCCCTACATCTTTGGACTTCAGCTTGTACATCAATACACAACCTATAGTACTTGCCTCAGTACCGATGGTGGATAAAATGTCTGACTGACAAGATACTTTTCGCGATCATTGCGTACGGGTACAAACATGCATTGTGTAGTTGTATGGTGCATACAACCTTCGAGATGACTGTAGTTTTCTCATACTAGTCACAATCTCATAATTTCTTCATCCCTTGCATAATGGTAGCAAGAGTAAAATTGTTGCACCATGTCATCTAGTTGCAATTGCGTCAAGTAATGTCTTCTAATTGACACCAAAAGATGCATCGTTGCTGTTTAGGAAAATCGTGTTTAAATCACAATCACTTAATAGTGGCACTCAAGAATCTATATAATTGTTCCATTGACAAAACTAAGTTACAGTTTCAATAGAAGAATAAACTATTACCAGGTTTTATATCAATGGGAACAGTCAATTAAACAACTGCCTAAGCAGCAAGTTTTACAAGCTACAAAGATTTCTCAGCAGACGTAAATGGGAACAAGGAAAAATGGAGTACTCCATAATCAGTAACATTTCTCTTTCCAACGGTGCAAAAAAGACCCATTTTTTCTCGAAGTCTGATGACTTTCCTTATCCCCCCTGGTAACAGAATTATCATGGAAATTTGAACTCTAGTGTATATTTTCATACTAATCGCATTTGATGTTTCTGTAGATTCTCCTCACAAACAAGTTGGAACCCAGATATCCGACGGCACCTGACAAATATGACGCAGATTAGAGGATGCTTAAACGTGACAATGATCAGTAAACAAAGTAAGCTGACTTACCGCATAGTACTCCCAAACCAAGACAGAACATCAAAGTGTATCCAAAGTAGAAACTGGTCTGGAAGAAGCCTGACATCTTTGTTTTGACATAATAGTAATATATAGAATAAAGGTATACATAAAGAGCGGTGGAAGCAGCAGAGAAGAATGAAGTCCATCGCCAGTGATAGTTCTCGGCATTCAGCAAGAAATATGTCCCCACAATTGTCACGCAAACGGTGACAATGATCAGAATTACGAACACCAGTAGCATGAATCCGTATACATAGTACACCTACAAATGACGAATAAAAAAATTGATATGATTGGGGTAATTGATGGAGAGAGATCTAAAGGGAGTAGAACTGAGCAGCAGTAAATGAATTTGGTGCCAGTGAACACCATCACAACACCTGTGGAAATGGTTAATTTATGAAACTATATAAATAACGACGCTTCACAATAGAGCACACAAAATTATGATAACAAACATAATTCCTATATTGAGAAAGCAAATTTAAGAATTCCTAATGCAGACAAACTGTGAAAATTTGCACGTGCAAAAATATGTGAATACAAAGTACATAAACATGTAGATGCCAAATTCTATCGACAATAGAATTACTTTAATGAAATAATATTACCTTGTAATTCCAGAAGGAAGTGAAGACAAAGTACATTTCTATGAAAATGCTGCCAAAAGGAAGCAGACCCCCCATAAGAGATATAATTGAAGGTGTGAGATACCATTTCTTCTCGGGTATTGGACGAGGGATGGTCTTCACTCGGCAGGGATTGTTTGGGGCGCCACTCCAATTTCTTCCAACGACAGTGCCGAGAAGTGCCAATGGGAAGGAAATAAAAGCCCATATGACAAAAACAACAACCATTGTTCCAAAAGGAATAGCAGCTAGGGAACCATAAGAAATGGCAACAGTATTTAAGATGAAGCCAATGCCGAAGCACGTGAATGGAAAAAGTGATGCCGTGAGGATCATTGACTTTATCCAATTTTTACCTAAAATGAGATGAATTGAAGTAAGCCTCACATAGACTATACGTGGAAAGGACACAGCAATTATTCAGAATTAATAATTGGCACTAGGCCACGATTAAATAATAAATAAAGCAAACATTGGCATCACATACCCCCATTGCGTGAATACAAGCCGCCACTCACATACCCAGCGATAAATGACGTAAAAGCATAACATACAATGAAGGTTGTGACAATTGCTCCTCTCCTGGGTTACATAGCAGTTAAGTAATTAGAATAAATAAATATTGAAGTACTACAATGAAAAAGCAGAACTAGGAACAGGATCAGCACTTCTGGGGGACAGACGTGTTGCAATATAATTATTAGGAGAAAACGAACACCAATTTCAGAAATCAAATCAATAAGAATAAAAGATAACAGGCGTGCTAAATGAATCAATCTATAACAGAACATCGAACTAAATTCCAATATTCAAACAAAGTAGGATATGTTGGCTGTCCTCATATGCATTAGCGAGGAAAAAAATATCTAATGGACGTCAAGAATACTAGTGCCCCTCCTGTACATAAATATGAAAAACCACTCATAATTTAGGCTAATTAAAGCTTAAAAAACGAAATACAGGCCACATAAAAATTTTAAGATAGAATTCACCATTTCTTCAATTTATGTAACGCCTAGTAATCGGATTTTAACTATTTTGAGAAACTGGCACATACAAATTGAATATCAACCAGTGAACCAGGCAACTAACATTCACACTAAAGTTGAGGACCTCGACACAAGAACAAGACAGGTCCATGGGCTTTCATCTGACTTCAGAAGATATTATGACGAACAATAAATGGACCAGATTCCAAAAGGTTTAGAGTCCCTATAAGATTATTAATGTTGCGTTGTCTACTGCAGAAGCTCGTTTTATCCTATTATCTTAGGTTATTTCTCATCATAACAAACGTTTAACAAGCTACATCAAGCTACTTGCTCCAGTTATGATACTAAAATAATATCTCAAAGAAGCAGTTCTGGCATACCCTATATATAACATTCCGACAATTGCCAAAATGATGACAAGTAGAACAAGTGTTGATAGCTGTGCGCCAGTTCCAACAACAGCTGAAAGTAGAGCCAGATTTTGGGGTGGGCGAAACACATCACCATGGACAAGTTTCCAACCAGATTCTTCACTTACATCCCGCTCCTAAACATGAAGTTTCAATATAAGCAAGCTTCCAAAAGAAGGAAAAAAACAACGAAAAGAAAAGTCACCGTTCTCCAGGGACAATTACGCAAGATACGTGAATATACTGAAAATTGAAAGGAAATATTGCATAACAAAAATGTATGTTGTTCTCTGTTGCTAATATAGAAAGACAAGACCAACAACAAAACATACCAGAGTCTCCAGGTCGTCATCTTCCCGAGCATATTTAGCGTAGTCATTGCGAAGTGTGCGCATCAATATCATAGACACCAGACCAGTAAGGAAAATTACCATCATGAAAGAGTTGAAGACAGAAAACCAGTGAATCTGCATAATGAGAACCCTTGTATGAGCTAATGTTAGGAGAAATAAGAAACTGAATGGCGTTACAGAGTGCTACTACTTGAGAGTAAACTACTAAAGTCCTCCCCCTTCCTCTCAAGCTCCCAATTAGTAACATGCTCACAGAGAGAAAATATTGAAAATACATGCATTGTGTTGTACGTCATTCTCTACCAAATACCATATCCAACTCCTCATGAATCTACGGGTTTCCAGGAAACCTGAAATTAAAATAAATGTACCTGGTGCTCAAAAAAGGGGTAGTCCAAATAAACATCAAAACGGCGTGCAAACGTAACGTTAGTTGGAATCCACTTGACAGAGTAAGTCATATCCAATACTCTCCCCTCTTCGACAGGCTTAGGGTTTTCTTGAGTGAGATTGACATAGATAATCTGCAAGTGAAGATTTTCAATGAAATTCATACAGGTACTAACATCAGGCGGAAATACATCATGTAAGAACATTCAAACAGACCTGATCCATATTGTAGTTAATAACTAGATTCTTGTGCGTCCAAACTACGTGCTTAGTATCGCGGGTTCTATCAGGAAGCACCTCTCCAACAAAACCTTCACATAACAACAAATACTTCAGATAAATTTGGACACAGCACAAAATTCCATCAAATTACAATATAAAGTAACAGACAAACATACCCCATAGCGGCAAATCATCTGATCAAAGGCAAGCCACGAGTTTCAAAGAAACACACAAGTTAGAGAAGGAACAGAAGAAACTGTAAAAGAAACAATGCAAGAGATAACAACCACAAAAGCCATACCCATAAAGAACTCAAACCAATAAGAGTTGTCAATTGCATCCGTAAACTGTTTAACCTTAGCTGCATCCAGCTCAATATCACACACGGTAGTCCTCTCCACGTCTCCTGCAAGAGGGATTTGATTACACACAATGAGCGAGGTCAGAAGTCCAGATAAAAGTATAAATGACTAAACAAAACATGGTAAGTGGACTCTGGACATTACTCTTAAATTTGATGTCAATCTGGCTATCGATAAGCTCATTTCCTCCAAGAACCTCGCCAAGACCACCCCACTTGTGAGCTGCATTGCCCGGTGCATGGCAAAACGGGAGGGTGTAATAGTTGTATGTTTCTTGGGGATTATTATACGGCCCAACCTTGTTCACCCATAGTGTCACAGCCTCACCAGCTTGATACTGCAGACAAAACCGAGTCGTCTCGATAAATAAATCACCAAAATTCCTATCTAAACACACAACCCAGAAACCAAATCTAAGGCCGCGCTTCGACAAAATGCATTCCTCGACCTACATTTTCCGATCTTTCTCACACATTCATATTTTGTTCACCCTAAAGCTGAATGAAATCTTCACTAAATTGTGTAATACAGGAACGAGGCATGATCTACCCATACTCAAAACGAGTGAACAGGTAAGGGTAAAAATATATACTACATAACGAAGCAGAGAAAGGGTAAAATAGTAATTCCATCACCTTGCAGAGAGCGGGAGAGGCGACGAACAAGGAGACACAGGCAACAAAAAGCAAAAACCGTACGGAGGACCGCATCGCCACCTAATCAATATGTAATCCTCGGATCTGAGTCAATAAATTGAAAGCTTGAATGAAATAGATATCGAATTGGAGATCCTAATAGAGCTCTGATAAATTGCAATTAGGGTTTCATATCTGCAAAAATTTGTGGTGATTTAATTTTTAATTTTGTTGAGGTGATGAGATCTGAGGATGGATTTTGCAGTGGAGAAGAAAGAAAGAAGAAGAAGAAGAAGAAGAAGAAGAAGAAGAAAAATCAAATCTGGGTTTATTGAAACACACACATACAGAGTGTGTGTGAGAGTGTAAAATACTCTTTAATTATTATTATTTATTATCATCTTATTTTATTTTCTAGATCTCTTTGCTTGTACTTGAAAAATACCACACACGCGAGTATAATAATAATAATAGTAGTACGTGATTCTTATATTTTTATGTTTTTGGGTAAGTATAAATAGTACGTAATATATATATATATATATATATATATATATAATTTTTTTTGGGTAGAAAGAAAGTAGAACAAAAGGCCCTTAGACCATGTGTGTAGCTAAAATAGCGCTAACACTAGTAGGAGGCCTATTACAAAATATGTCTCTTTCCTCGTCTTGCACTTTCAACCTTGTAAGGCCATCGTCGACTTCATTGGCTCCTCTTGGGATCCACTTTAGCTTGCAACTCCACGGCTTGTGAAGCAACGTTTTGCATTCATGCACACGATCCACCAACTCCGGAATTGGTTCCATATTCTCGGTCATAAGCTTATATACCACGAGAGAGTTCGTTTCAACCTCGATATGTTGCGTCCTCCGATCTCATGCAATTTCAAGCCCCTTTCTCAATGCTTCCAACTCCACTTCGTCAACGGGTGGTGACACAAGTTCTTTGGCGAATCCCCATGTTCCTCGTCGTGTTGAGGCTCCCATCAACGTTCAATTTGCACCACCCTATCTGCGGCTTCTTCCACTTCGCATCCTTAACCTTGCCTTTCCTCCTCCTTCCATCAATTAGGTCTCAACTCAAACTCTTAATTTGGAATATACGCCCCACAATGTTACTCTCATTCTCATGGAAAACACGCGCATTACGGTGCTTCCAAATCGTCCATATTGCTGCCACAAATATCCACGGCCATGGAACGCTCAGCCAAACACAACTTTTTCGAGCTTCGTCTCCTCCAAGTTAGTCCGTAACTACTGCTCGTCATCCCAACTATTAAATTTTCCCCTATCTCTCGGATCTATGATTTTTTCCCACACTTTCCGTGCTGCAGGACAATGGCAGAGAAGATGAATTTCTGTTTCGTCCCAATGATCACACAAATTACACCCCGCGGTTTCGGAAAGTTTCCGAATTTTCCTGAGATGGTTTGTGCTAGCCTCTTCCTTGTGATGAGCCACAAGAAGTGTTGTAATTTGTTGTTAACGTCCATGTTCTAAATCTATGCAAAGTCTTCATGCGGCCGCAGATCATGAGCATATAATTTATCAAAGGCTCTATAAGCGGATTGGCATGTAAACATACCGTTAGAATTCTCGTTCCACAACAGTCGGTGTTCCTCGTCTTTGAGTACCACGTGACGTCGCCTAATTTTATTCAGCACCTCATTCGGAATATGCGACTCAATGCTATCCAAGTTCCTCGGCTTCATCCCTAAGCTTGAGGTCTTTTCCGTAGGTGAAATATTAGCGTTCTCTTCGTAAATACACCCCGAGCCCCGCTAATTATCAAACCAAAAGAAGATTCTAGTCCCCCGTCCGACTCGCCATCGCAAAAAAGGTTGCATGAGGCGCACACACTTGACAATTCCTTTCCACGTGCTACTATCCGAAGCTTTAGGATCCGAGTGTAACAACTTCGTCCCTCGCAAGTACTTTGCTTTGATGAACTCGCTCCACACGGTCTCCTCTCCAACAAGAATTTTCCAAGTCAATTTAGCAAGAAGTGGCTCATTACATGTTCTCGCTTATTGAATCCCCAAGCCACCCTTCTTTTTAGATTTTGTAACATCTTTCCATGCAACGGGATGGAGTTTCTTTTTCGCCACGTCCGAGGTCCAAAGAAAATCTCTATTAAGCCGATCCAACTTATCTCAGACGTGCTCCGAAAGCCAAGTCGATTGCATCAAATAATTTGGCATAGCTGCGGAGACGGAGTTAATAAGCGTTCGCTCCCCGCGATTGATAGCAACTTGCTCTTCCATGAGGTGAACCGAACAAGAATCCTATCCAAGGTCTCCGCGCAAACGTAATTATATTGTTATTAACTTTTTAATAGACGCTTATATTCCAAACAAGTTGAGACTTTGTTTGTACTGGAAAAAGTAGATTTGTGTTGTGGTGCAAGTTGACAAGTTAGGGATAAAAATTTGTTTAGTCCATTGTTAACAGGATGGAAATTCACCTGCTTAAAGTAGACAATAAATCAATTACTGGAATTACCAGATATATTATTATGCAACATGCACTCACAATACAGGTATCACACCCCAAGCATCTCTCGGAAGACCCCCGAGGATCGACAAACGAGAACAACACTCAAATATCCCCTAGCTACATCAAGCGCCCTCGGAACACATCTCCAAACATCAAATACTGGAGCAAAGTCGTGCCTAATGGCCCAACAGGCGGAATCCCGTAACCAAGGCAGATACCTATCGGAATATACATCTGAAGAAAGCATTCTACAGACTAACCGCTATCGGAACTACCGCAGCATCGGACAAACACTCCGCCCCACTCATTCTGCCTCTCCGAGAAGTATGAACTCTCGGAAAGGATGAGTTAAAAGAACCAATCTATCAAAGCCCACTGGAGCTGTCGGAAATCAACAGAATCCCAGAACCTTGACAAAAACACTTCCTTGCTATGCACTCCCAACACAAATGCTCTCGGAACACTACCCCAGTCGACCCACCCAGAGGACGGAACTTCACAATAACGTAAGAACTACAGAACAACACTTTCCGGGCACTCGGAGAAAGAAAACACCTACCCACGATAGCTAAAAACCTCTCGGAGATCAACCCATGAACAAACACCCCCTCGGAGAATATCCTAAAACACTCACTCCAGAATACACACATATCGGAGAAGCCCTGTCACTAAGAAAACACCCAAACTTGGCCCTCGAGTCACCGTTAGAAGCAATGAGCTCTCGGAAGCAAAGAAGGCAGTCTACCCCTTATCATAAAGGAGACCAAAGCCCTCGGAAGAAGAAAAAATGATTCAGTCAACACTTAAGATAGACGTTATCTTATTGGTTAAATGAACATTGTAACACGTGTAGAACACCACCACATGCATAACGACACCTGTAAAAACATGCATAACGACACATATCCCTAAAAACTCTATATAAACAGAGGAAGAAGGGAAAGAAGGAGAGGTCGGACAATTGGGGAAAACACACGTATAGACTCGAAAATACGCATATCGACTCGGACAAAGAGTGGATCATAGTGAATAAAAGGAAGGAATGTTCTTGTCATTTTTTCTCTCTTTTTAAATAGCGCTTAGTTTTTGAACCACGGACAAAGGCATTCCAACCCGAATAAATAATTCAGTTAATTAGGTCGTAATTCCAAACCTGTTAACATCCATTAAGTTAGTCACCTAGCCAAAATGATCATTTAATTAGGCAGCCCGTCAAATTGGTCCATCAAGTTGATTTTATACATTAATTTAGTCTCTCACCCACAACTATGGCTGATTTCAGCCAATTTTGTTGGGGTGGCAGTTGTTGACCGTCTTACCTCAATTTTGAACACATATATATATATACATATATATACATATATATATATATATTATTACACCTGTAAATGCCACATCATTTAAAAAAAATAAAGTGGTTGATTCTTTAAATTATATGTAGTATATAAAGAAAAGAAAAAATATTACTTTTTAATTCATGTTTTTATTTGTAATTCTTACAAAAAATCATATTTTGTCGATATTAATTAAAACATATACAAATTAATTTAATAATTTCACAGATAAAAAATATAAAACAACAAAATTTTAAAAAAAAATCACCATCACCATCACCATCACCATCACCGTCCTCCCGTAACACCCCCCCCCCCCCCTCCGTACCTCTACCACACCCATCACCATCACCATCACCACGACCACCACCGTTGTAACGCCACAAAAAATATGAAGAAAATAAATTTATACTTTACTCCTTGAACTTTTGAAATTTTTTATTTTTGACCCTAAATATTTAGAAAAATTTGCATTTGAGCCCCATGAACTTAAAAGTTAGTCTTTTATTATATTTTCAGGTCTCTAATCCTAAAACATATATTTCAATTTTAAATATTAACCAAGTTGATTGAATTACCTAGAAAAATTACATAAGTAGATATGAATGTAACAAAGAAATCTAATTATACCTATTTGAATTTTAATTATAAATAATTGAGGGACTTGATATGCACTTAACCAATTAATGAAGTAAGACATGACATCGTTTTGATGACGTAAGCCATGACATCCTTAAGAGCATGATTAAATTCAATTTTTTGTGATTTATTATAAAATAATCAAAGTGAGACCTTAATTAAAATGATTTGCACATGATTTTTTGCCTATAAATAGTAGGCTTTCTTCCAACAATTTTCACACCCAAAATCCTTTTGGTTTTTCCTTCTTTCTTCCTATGAATCTCTAAGTTACTGAGTCTACTTTCAGGGAAAATGCATCCCAAGTTCTTGTTTCATCATTTTTTACCCGATAATATCCCAAAATTTTTATTGCGCAGAAATTATCCATTCGGCCATGCACCTTAGAAAAATCATAACTAATTGTAGAAAAATCTTTTTTGATCAAGGACAAATGCCAAATACTCCTCATGATGTCCTCTAACTTTCATATGAATAAATATTTTTCAAATAATGTAATTTAGATGGTCGAAATTCCTAAACCGTAGACTGATGTCTGAAAATCCGAAAATAGGTTCTATGTTTTCAAGAATTATTTAACATAGCAAACCTTTGTGTTTTTCTCAAAATCTTGGATACACACATTCATCATGACATTATGAATCAGAAACCATAAAATTGTTTGAAAACCAAGTTCATTGGATGTCCGATCAAAGGTAAAACCAAAATTTCGGTGAATTTTCAGTTTATTTGGCACAACCTTTATTTTCTTAGTTTATAAGTTAAATCATCATCATAATTCATGTATTTATCACACACATGAACTTAACATGATTTAGTATTCGTTATAATCAGATTATTATAATTATAATCATGAACTGATATTTTTTTTGATTTTATTTATATCATTTAAATGGTAGATTTATCATGTTTAACATACTACTTTCATAAGTTTACAAGATTATTCTTGCCACTTCATAACTTAAACATCAAATAAGATTATTTATCATAATAGACATTCCTTATCACATGTTTTGACAAATTTTCCATGTTATATCTTTATATTTAAGTTATAACACAATTATCTGCATTTTAAACTACCTATGTAAAATAAAGTAATAATCGACTAAGTTGGAACTTTTAAGGTGTTACTTCATATGATACTTATTTGATGTGTGGTTATTAAAAAATTTGAATTGATTAAAGGCAAAAAAGACGAGTTTTCTTAGAGTTGGTTAAGTAATATATTTTAAGAATTGATTATGCATCAAACTGGATAGTTAATCAAATTTTACTTATTACCGTAACTTGTCAGCGAAATGACTCTAACGTGAATACTCACAGTCATAAGTTTGAACATATGGTTGTTTAAGATAATTTTGAGATATCAATAAGGTTGTTAATTGATATTTAACTTAATCTTACGTTGTCAATTCATCGTCTAAGATTTTCATGTTTAGAGCAATGACATAAATTAAATTTATGTGTAATTTAATAATATTTACATTGTAACTAGCATTCTTAACCAGAACGTTCTCAATTTCACCAACAAGAGGATTGAAGAAAAAATACTAATATTTGTTGTGGTGAACTATAAATTCAGTTGATTAATATTATTTACATTTGTTAAAGGTTTGACGAACTAATCAACGCATCAAGGTTCCCCGTACGAGTCAAGGTGAGGTTCCATTTATAATTTTTTCTAGCCCTGTTTGCCATCTGGCCCTGAGAAACTTGGACAGAAAAGTCACTACTCCGTTACCAAACCTCGAACAACATATATTTCATCATATTTCTATTTTTGCATCTCATCTCATAACATGATTTTCTTACTCATCGTTAAATCGTATCCAGTCATTTATTATTTATCATATTGATTCATAATCGTGGTAATTCCCTGATATTTTAATCTCATCTTCTGGTTCTTGAACTGTGCAAAGAGCAACGAACTATGTTCGGGACATATAGCTCAAGGAGCAACGAATATTATTCGGTTTACTGGCTTATTTGTTTATCTGTTATACCCATTGGGACGCCTTTGAGAAGTTGGGCTCATGGATTGAATCGAGTTACTGCTGGACAGTAAGGACTGTTGGTTTAAGTAATTTCGCATGATACCTATCTATCTAGGCGCCGCTTGCAGTTAGGAGTTGTTGTAACCCGCGTACTGGATCAACATGTACTCGAGCATGTCTCTTGATTGTTTGCGAGGTCGCTCCTTGTTGGGAGGTATAAGGTAGAATATTAGAAGCCATAAGGCTGGATTTGTTTATTGTTAAGTACAAGTTCATTAACTAATCTATGAAAAGTCCAGTACCATTGCTACATCAAATTGTCTAGTTGAACTGTTTCTACCGGTAAGATCATTCCCCGAAATGTATCCAGTAGGTCACATTTAATTCTTGCATTACCAGTTCTTTTATATGAATCTCACTAAGTCATTAAAGATTTATTCCTCGTTTCTTCTGTCTATTCATCAGGATAAAAATCATCATGACAGCATGGATCAAGTGAATAATTGTTAAAACGTGCATTTTGGAATATTCGCGTTTGGTCACTAGTGCATAACCATTAAAAAAGTCACATTATTGGTAATACAAGACTTCCGCTGTATATATCAAAATATATTTTATAAAATGTGTATGGTTTTGATCCTGAACAAGTGAGACCCCTTCCTATGAGTTACAGTTTAGTCTGAGTTGGGTAAAGTGACTGATCACCACCAAACCAACTCGGATCGGAGCATGTCTCGTGGGCGTGGTCGTCACAACCACCATCGCCATCGACACTGCTCTAATCGTCCCCGCTCGCTCGATTCAGTTCACCATCCGATCGAATTCAAAATTCGGCCCGTACAACTTTTCACCTCCACTGTACGGATTTGAGGTCGCGATTCGAAGTCGCCCGCCTGCCCCAGAAAAGCCGCATTATTGTGCAGTTGTTACTAATAATAGTTCGTTCAAGAGAAAACTCTGTCGTAAGTTGAATTTTTTCAAAATGGTGGGCAAAGATGATGTTGGAATCGTTCTACAAAAATGTCGAGGTCAATTTGGAGAGAAAGTGCGTCGTTTGAGAAAGAATAAATTTTAACTACCATTTGATTGCGTCTTCAAAGAGGTTGAGGACTTGAGGGAGATGGTGGTGGTGGTTGGGGAGGGGGGGGGGGTTGTTTACGGGAAGAAGAAGGTTGGGTTGGCGATAGTGTTTTTGTTGTTTTTTAAATTGTTGTTTTAGTTATTTTGCTTGATTAAATTAATAAAAACTCTATTTTCTTTTTCTCTTTTTAAATTTATAGTTTTTAAACGTTTTACTTCTGAATTACAAGATATTATTTTGATTTTTTTATTGTTATTTTGAATTTTATAAATAAAAATATGAATTAGAAAAATAATGATTTTTTCTTTTCTATATATATTATATATAAATTAAAGAATCAACACTTTCTTTTTCTTTCTGTTAATTTTATTACATGTGACATATACAAGTGTACAAATTTTTTTTTTTTGTCAAAATTGAGGTCAGGCGGTCAACGGCTGCCGCCTCAGCAAAATTGGCCGGAATCAGCCGCAGTTGTGGGTGAGAAACTAAATTGATGTATAAAACTAACTTGATGGACCAATTCGATAGGCTGCCTAAATTAAAGGACCATTTTGGCTAGGTAGCCAACTTAAAGGATCAAACAAATTTTTTTTCCGACAAGTTAATTATATTTATGAGCTTAGTATTAGTGTTATTATTTTTAAAGCACGGCGGTTTTTTTTTTATTTCGGAGATTTTTGTTGTTGCTACCTTTAAGTGATTTAATGACAGAAAATGACAAATTTCTTTCACCAATATTGTGGAGAAACTCTAATCTCATTAGATGGTCTTTATATTTAATTTAAAGACACTATATACTCTATAGTCTTTGTTTTTTGGTAAACAAATATACTCTATAGTCTTTGTTTTTTGGTAAACAAAGGAGAAAAAATAAAAGGCCTTAGGCCAAGTCTTTAGCTAAAGCAATAACAATACTAGGAGAATGTCTATCCAAAAATATAACTCTTCCTTGTTCATGCACGATCTCTTTCGTAAGTGCACTGGCCACCCCGTTCGCGTCTCGTGGAATCCACCTCAAGTTGCACATCCAAGGCTTGTGAAGCAACACCTTGCATTCGTGAATTAGCCTCGCAAGTCCGAATATAGTCTATAGTAATACTTATAAGTCATAACTATAGAATATGCTTATTGCTATGGTAGATGTAGCTCTTTCAGGAATGCGGGACGGATTAATTGCGCTGTTTAATGCAGTGAGATTATAATGTAAATTTTTGTACAACCAAATCACCTGTTCATTTTCTATCTGAAAAATCACATGTTCATTGCTATAGTTTCTTTTGCTTTATATGTCTGAACTTTATGAATTGATTAAGAACTATGTTGAATTCGGTCTAATTAATCATGAATTAGTAGTCCGGTTAAACCAAACATTTCGTGCAGTTTTATTAGGGATGATGTGGTTTTCGTTCTTTTCAAAGACAGAAATCATGCACATAATGATTTGAGGTGGTTCGGTCAGGTTAAAATCACCACTCGTTCGATTTAATCAAGTCGATTTCGGTTTTTACTTTTCTATTTTTCTTTTTATCACAAATATGAAATATATATATATATATATATATATATATATATAATCACATAACAATACACAAATAAGAAAAGGGATAATTACAGTTGCACCCCCTGAGGTTTGATGTAATTACAAAGACCTCCATGAGGTTTGAGTAATTACAATGACCTCCCCTCAATTGTAAGGGATGATTACAATTACACCTCCTCAATTTTCACTTTGCATTTTGCCTTAGAGAGAGAAAGTAGCTCCAAATGCTCCCACCACTCTCTAAGAATCTGAAAATTTCGTTCATAATAATTCCTAAGTAATTTTGGTTGATCCTCGAAGCAAATCGGTAGCAATTGATCGTGATCTTAGCAAGCAATTCAAACGAATTACACTTGGAAAAGGAGCAAATTGAGGAGATCTTCATCCTTTTCTTGTAAGTTCAAGATTTAATTGCAAACTTCATGTTCTTATGTTACTGATTATGTTCTTCATCACTACATTAAAGTTTCATTCACATTAACATCATCAATTACCGTAAAATCGAATTTGTTCGTCAAAATCGCTGCTCACTGGATTGTATCTTTTCGTGTTGCTGTGATCTTTTTTTGTTGACTCTGAGTGGATATTTGGATTCCTCTCGAAAAATTGAGGGGGGGGGGGGGGGGTAACGCGAACACTTGTTGAAAATAAGTTGAATCACTCTCAAGATCTAAAAAACATCATCAAAAACTCAATTTTCAGCTTTTAAAGTGCTCTCGGGATTGTACCAGATCTGCATAGTTGCACTTATTTTTTGAAAATTTTGGGTTTAGATCTAGATCCCTCATGAAAAATTAAGGGGGGGGGGGGTAGGTTTGATTCAAAACTATTTCATGATTTGTGTTCTTGAGAGTTTAAATCTTCAAAGATTTTCAAGAACTTCATAGTCTTGCTCAAGAACACAATTCAATCTTCATAAATTCTAGGTTTCTTTTGTTGATTGTAATAGAATCTGTTCCAAATCCTACCTTGATTCGTTGTGGGTGGAATCCATCCATCTTGTGTTCATCAAAACCCAAGATTAAAGCCAACACACACTAAAAGGTGTTCTTGGTGTTCTTGAAGATCTTGCACGGAAATTGAATTTCCCGTGTAACAAAAAATGATATGAATGAACCGTAAAGTGCGTTGGAACCGCCTCTATGTTGGCTACATTTTGTCCAGAAAAAAATATTTTTCGGCAAATATTCCGGCGGTGGTGCTTGGCGGTGGTCCGCCGGGTCAAAGGTGGCTAGATCTAGATCTAGTCAAATCTGATTCCTTGTTAGTGGTGGACCCTATTTGAGTGGGGGACAATGTGCAGTGCTCTAGGTGGTTGTTGTTTGAGTGGGGGACAAGGTGGAGTGGGCTAGGTAGGGCCTAGTTGAGTGGGGGACAAAGTTAAGTGTTATAGGTTGTGGTTGTTAAAGTGGGGGACAAGGTTGAGTAGGGTAGGCTTTTGTTGTTTGAGTGGGGAAAAGGTTGAGTGTGTGTGTTTGAGTGGGAGACAAGGTTGTGTGGCTAGGTGGAGCCTCAATGAGTGGGGGACAACTAGGCATGGCCGACGGGATGGACGCACCGGCGACCCATCAACTTCCGACCACTCGGGCGACCGACGCCCTTGGTGGGGCCACACGGGTGGGCCAATGTTGATGCCTATTCATAAACGGCGTGTTGCACCGACCAAGGTCTCCGGCCTTATCAAGGAGCAACACCATGCGTCCGACAGTCACCCGCCACAGATCGAGCGGGACCTGTCGGTGGCGACAGAGCAGCAGCCACAACAGGGGATGACTTATGAGACGGTCCAATAGACGCGCCCGACACAACAGTTGCAGGCCGTCGTCGGTCGAGAGCGTCCTCAGGCGACCATACAGACCGATATTGGGTCCAGGGACGCTGACGCAGTTCTGTCGTCGATCCCCAAAGCTGCTAAAGGTGCAGGTACACGGGCTCCCCCAAAGCCCAGTCAAAATGCACTTAAGATCAATGAGGACAATTTTCCGGCTTTGACATCTGTCAAGCCAAAGTCATATCCGGGACAGAGTTCTCGATCTTTTAGGCCCGTTCCTTCTGGGTCTGGGCCTAACCCTGGGTATCTATCTTTTGCCCAGATGATTCGTGATAGCAAGGTCTCTCGCGTGGCACATCTGTCACCGAGATCAGAAAAGAAATCTCTATTTGACGGCTTTCAAGATGATTCTGAGATAGATGATAAGAACCAGTCGATCGTGTATGACGGGAAGCTTGCGTTCATTTACTCTTCAGAACTTGAAGAGGAACTTGTACAGCCGAATAAGTTCACTCTGGTTTTCAGATTTCCGTCCCATACTCCAAGCTTCATTCGAGTAAAACAAGGGTTTGCCTCCTTAGCTATTAAGGGAGGTTACAGTTTCGGTCCTTTGGGACCAAAACATGTTTACTTGAAGCTTGATTTGGAGGAAGATTTCTCTCGGCTTATTGTCAGAGGTTCGGCCTATGTTCTAAATGTACCCGTTCGAATATCCAAATGGACACCGAAGTTCTCTATTGATAAGGATTCTCTGATTGCCCCGGTCTGGGTTCAGATTTTAGACCTCCCGATGCATCTTTACAAAAAGAGCACGCTCTTTGCCATCACCAAATGCATTGGTAGACCCCTCCGGCTGGATGAACAAACTGCTGAGGTTGTTCATCTACTGGCTGCCAGGATGCTTGTTGAGATCAACCTGTTGGACAAACGGGTTGAAGAGGTTTTTATTGGGATCAACAATGGCGGCAACATGGTAGGAAAGAGCTATAGTGTGATCTATGAGGACATTCCAAAATACTGCATTAAGTGTAGGAATCTTGGTCACACTAAACAAGAATGCATCTCAGCTACAGCTCCACCTCAGTCAGCTCTGAAGGAAAACGTGCGTATGACGCACCTTAGTAGAGAGAAGACGAATAAAGACACGGTGGGAGCTAAGGAGCAAAGTTGGAATAATGCAGCCCCTAGAGGTAGAGGGGGTGGTAGAGGTAGAGGGAGAGGAAACCTTCGTGGCGCTAGTCATGCTACGGTTCCACACGAGGTTCCTCAAACCCTTTTCAGGCACTAGTTGAGGCCCCTGATATAGAGCCACCGGTGGCACTTTAGGCCGATGCGTCTACGGCTCAGAGAGAGCCAATTGTTGTGTCTGATTCCCCTCCTACTCCAGTGGAGGAAGTTGTGGCTAGTGTTCCTGAGACATATTGGTCTCGAGATGTTGACACTGAGATTTTACCGACTAACCCCACAGGGGTTGCTTCTGAGGAGACTAGAGCGAATATCTTTGACGATGTCGAAGTCGACAAGAGCCATGCATCTGACGATGCAGCTATTACTCCAAAGTCTCATGTCAGGTTCAAACATTCGGAGCAAGGGTTTGGCAAAATAGATATCATTTTTTAAGGAACAGTCTGCTAGTGCTGCTTCTTCTGATTCGGCATACATTGAGGGGCTAGAAGCTATTAAACTTGGGGAAGCTTCTGGTCCTCTGATTAAACATGCAAAGTCGACCAAGAAAAAGCAACATGAGAGATCTGCTATCAAGGAACAATCGCGTCTAGCGGCCGCCGAACTTCAAAACTCGGCGGACTTGGGCGTCCAGAACTTGTTTCCTGAAGAGGAACCCGATCTTAGCCATATTACCAGGAGGAAGGTAAAGGCAGGAAAGAAGGCTGTTAGGTCCGAGCCATCCCTAGCACCTCGAGACAGTGACGAGGTGCCTGATACGGACGACTTATCATGATTCCTTTGTTAGTTTGGAACGCCCGGGGGGTTGGTAATAAGCAAGCTCATAAGCATGTCTCTGACATTAAGTAGAGGCACGGGATCAAGGTCTTTGTCCTTATTGAGCCAAAGGTCGATCTAGATGTGGTGTTTTACACCAGACGGTTTGGACTTTCCCATGCTTTTGATAATGTGTCAAATAAGATATGGTTACTGGTAGCTGATGAGATTGAGGTTGAAATCCTTGTTAATGACCCCTGGTTTATGCATGTTCGCATTAAGACTCTGGAGCATGATAGATCCATCTTCTGCACCTTTGTCTATGGCGCGAATACTAAGATTCCGAGACGCGAGCTCTGGGCGGGTCTGAAGGAAAACGCCATCAGGTTAGAGTTGTGGTTGGTTGCTGGGGAATTAAAATTGTTATGCACCCTGAAGAGAAGGCAGGGGGACCCCTGTCTCTTTTACTGAGGCGGCTGAGTTATGTGATTATGCCTTTGAGTGTGGCCTCACTGATGCTGGTTTTGAGGGGAACCAATATACTTGGGCCGGCCAAGGCATAAGAACTCGATTAGATAGAGCCCTAATCAATCTCCATTGGGCTTTTTATTTCGAGTTGACTCACGTGACACATATGGTTAGGAGACGGTCAGATCACAACCCTCTTCTTATCACTTTTGTGAATAAAGTCGAGCGACGTCCCGGCTCTTTTCGGTTCCAAAATATGTGGACTCAGCATGTTACCTTCCTGGACGCTGTCCGTCAGATTTGGCAGGTCTCGACTGTCTACCATAGCCTTGTAGGCCTTTCTGATAAGTTGTTACGGCTTAAGCAGAAATTGAGGTGGTGGAATAAGCATGTCTTTGGGGACATTTTTGCTAGGATCACAGAGAAGGAAGCTGCCTTGCGGCAGGCTGAGATTCTCTTCGATTCTGATCCGACTCCTCAGAACTGTATGGAATTTCATCGGTGTAATCCTGAACATTCTCTTATTCTGAACATAGAGGAGGAATTTTGGCGTCAGAAGGCCAATGTTAAGTGGATTATGGAGGGAGAGCGGAATACCAGGAGTTTCCAGGCTACTGTCAATAAGAAAAGGGTCTGCTCTCGCATCTTTAGTATGCCGGATGGCACTAACTTTATTTCAGATGAGAATGGCATTCGAGCATCGGCAGAGTCATTCTGTAGGGGACTACTTGCGAGTGGAAAATGGGTTGAGGCTTGCCACAGTCTCAATTTCATTCCGCATAGTATCTCTAGTGAAGATAATGATGCCCTTTGCAAGATGCCTACTATTGATGAAGTAAAGTCAGCTGTCTTTGGCATGGATCCAGATAGTGTCGCAGGACCAGATGGGTTTAATGCGAAATTCTTTCATCACTCTTGGGAGATTGTGGCCAGTGATGTTTTTGGGGCAATATTGGATTTCTTTGGGGGAGGCACTTTCACGCCTTCTTATAAAGCCACCAATATTGTTCTCTTGCCTAAAAAGTAGAATGCCGATCAGTGGAAGGATTTTCGTCCTATCAGCCTTTGTAACACTTGTTACAAGATCATTAGTAAATTCCTTAACGATCGCCTTTCTGTTTTTCTCCCAAAGTTGCTCTCCCCCTCTCAGAGTGGTTTTGTAAAGGGACGCCTCATTAGTGACAACATTTTGCTTGCACAAGAACTGGTTACTCATATTAGTTACATGTGCAAAGCAATTAATACGATTGTCAAGCTTGATATGGAAAAGGCGTATGACCGGATGGAGGGGTCATTTATTTACCAAATTTTGGGTTCTCTGAGAGATGGATTGATATGGTTTCCCGCTGCATCGAGTCTTGCAATTTCTCGATTTTGGTGACTGTCGGACGCATGGTGCTACTCCTCGATAAGGCTGGAGACCTTGGTCGGTGCAATACACCGTTTAAGAATAGGCATCAACACCGGCTCACACGTGTAAGCCCCACCAAGGGCGTCGGTCGCCCGAGTGGTCAGAAGTTGATGGGTCGCCGGTGCGCCCATCCCGTCGGCCATGCCTAGTTGTCCCCCCACTCAATGAGGCCCCACCTAGCCACACAACCTTGTCTCCCACTCAAACACACCCACTCAACCTTGTCCCCTACTCAAACAACAAAAGCCTACCCCACTCAACCTTGTTCCCCACTTTAACAACCACAACCTACAACACTTAACTTTGTCTCCCACTCAACTATGCCCCACCTAGCCCACTCCACCTTGTCTCTCACTCAAAAAACAACCACCTAGAACACTACACCTTGTCCCCCACTCAAATAGGGCCCACCACTAACAAGGAATCAGATTTGACTAGATCCAGATCTAGCCACCTTTGACCCGCCGAACCACCGCCGCGCCGCCGAGCACCACCGTCGGAATATTTGCTGGAAAATATTTTTTTCTGGACAGAATGTAGCCAACGTAGAGGCGGTCTCAACGCACTTTACGGTTCGTTCATATCATTTTTCGTTACATGGAAAATTCAATTTCTGTGCAAGATCTTCAAGAACACCAAGAACACCTTTTAGTGTGTATTGGCTTTAATCTTGGGTTTTGATGAACACAAGATGGATGGATTCCACCCACAACGAATCAAGGTAGGATTTGGAACAGATTCTATTACAAATCAACAAAAGAAACCTAGAATCTATGAAGATTGAATTGTGTTCTTGAGCAAGACTATGAAGTTCTTGAAAATCTTTGAAGATTTAAACTCTCAAGAACACAAATCATGAAATAGTTTTGAATCCAACCTACCCCCCCCCCCCCCCCCCCCCCAATTTTTCATGAGGGATTTAGATCCAAACCCAAAATTTTTAAAAAATAAGTGCAACTATGCAGATCTGGTACAATCCCGAGAGCACTTTAAAAGCTGAAAATTGAGTTTTTGATGATGTTTTTTAGATCTTGAGAGTGATTCAACTTATTTTCAATAAGTGTTCGCGTTACCCCCCCTCAATTTTTCAAGAGGAATCCAAATATCCACTCAGATTCAACAAAAAAAGATCACAGCAATACTAAAAGATACAATTCAGTGAGCAACGATTTTGACGAACAAATCTGATTTTACGGTAATTGATGATGTTAATGCGAATGAAACTTTAATGTAGTGATGAAGAACATAATCAGTAACATAAGAACATGAAGTTTGCAATTTAATCTTGAACTTACAAGAAAAGGATGAAGATCTCCTCCATAAGCGCCTTTTCCAAGTGTAATTCGTTTGAATTTCTTGCTAAGATCACGATCAATTGCTACCGATTTGCTTCGAGGATCAACCAAAATTACTTAGGAATTATTATGAACGAAATTTTCATATTCTTAGAGAGTGGTGGGAGCATTTGGAGCTACTTTCTCTCTCTAAGGCAAAATGCAAAGTGAAAAGTGAGGAGGTGTAATTGTAATAATCCCTTACAATTGAGGGGAGGTCATTGTAATTACTCAAACTTCATGGAGGTCTTTGTAATTACATCAAACCTCGGGGGTGCAACTATAGTTGTCCCTTTTTTTATTGGTGTATTGTTATGTGATTATATATATAGATATATATTTCATATTTGGACTAATACGCAAATAATTGTGAAATCTAGTACAACATTAATAATAGCACAACTAAAAGTGATCTAAAATTATGGTTAATTTGGGCTTAATATATCTGATATGGTGTGCGCCTTAAATGTGAATAGGTTATAGTAGCTTGGACTTACAATGATGGGCTCAAGCCCAAGTTACAATGCTAAGGCATTATATTATAGTATTTAAGGTAGTCTTGGTCCCAAAGTTACACAAGTCACATTCTTACTATATCCTGGTGGTTAGATCTAGAGAGAACTTAAGAACTCTTAATTGGCGCTTGCGTTGATTTGAAAGATCAACCACGCAATTCATCAAGTAATCAACCGATATGGAATTCGGCACGCTTCCACTATTTTATCTCTATTGATTCTCGATAGTTTAACATGATGTATACGATTTACGTGTGATGGTTTTCACCAATATATACGTTTAGTTCTTACAAAACATTATTAATTTTGAATTGTGAATTCTTACTTTGTCTGTATACTTTTTCAACATCAATTTGTGAACCCACAACTGTGTGTCGTCTATAAATCTTTATTATTTTGAGAGAGTGAGTAAGAGAGTATTTTGTAGGCTCAACAAAATGAGAAAGAATAACAAAATAAATAATGACTAAATATAGTGAAACTCTATATTTTTTAATTAATGAATGAATCAAAACTAAATTTATCATATTTTTATATTTTATAAGAGTGATTATACATGATCACATGAATGTATAATTTTGCATAAAAAAATTCAAATCTATCTTTAATTAATCAGATAAATACATTTCTTTTATTTTTAATTGAGGTACTCAAATTTATGTATTTTAAATTTGACACATTAGCGTTTTATTTTTAATTGAGGTACTCAAATTTACGTGTTTTAAATTTGACACATTAGCACAAACCCACGTGCATCCGCGCTAGCTCTATGTGACTTAAGACATGATACTCTTATCAAATACGCTAATGAAACGCCATCCATTAGTTAATGTTAGGATTAAAACCAACAAACTACTCCATCTATAGGTAGTTTACGTTTTACAACTTGCCATGTAACCTTTTCTTTTATATCTTGTATCGTTCTCAATTGAAAATTTTGCGAACTCCGCATAGGCAAAAATTTATCGAAATCCAACAATGATATACACACTAGACAACATAATTCACACATTTTCATAATTTGAGAATGTTGAATATTTTAGTTGTGAACAATGAGTATCCATTGTAGGAAATACAGTTTTGAACTTTTTCAAGAGCTAGCTAGTTGTATTAATTTAATTTCGAATTTACTTTGTTTTAAATCGAAATAAATTAATAAAGAGTTATAACCCGTGGTATTTTAATGTTCAGATTCCATTATGTTTAGATCATAATTTAATCGTGAAAATGTGCAAATTTATTGTAAGGGACACAACTAGTCGTGAAGAGTTGCAACTCGTAGTATTATTAGTGAAAGAGTGCAATATATCCTACGGGGCACAACTGTTGTGAATAAACATGCCTGTTCAATTGGAACTCTTCGTGTTCTATAAATATATTGATACCAACGGTTGTTGGCTCAAGTGGTAAGGGACTTGAGTTCACTTAAGCAAGGTCTCGGGTTCGAGTCTTGTGGATGTAAAAAACACCGCTGGGAGAGCCGCCCCCTCAAAAAGGGTCTGACAGTGCTCGGCTGGATTAGTCGCATAAGCGGACACCAGTGTAAAATCAAAAAAAAAAAAAAAATATTGATGCAGATTCTGACTTTATTCAATCCACAAAATAATTTTCTGCATCTTATAGAAATTCCAAAATTCTTTATTGTATCTTGGAAAGCAGATTCTCTTAATACATAGTGAAAATATTGCTTTTAGGAAAATATTTTAAGTTCACGCCCTGAAAGAAACTCACATATACTTTGTATCATATTCTTTTCTGTATCCCCAATTTCTAATAATCTAAAAGCAATATAATCAGTGGAATCTGAAAAGAGTAGACTCTAGTTTCATTGAAATTGAATCCATAAAATGATTCACACCAGCAAAAAGGCCAATCTGTTCTGTAAAACTGCTCTGATTGGGAAAGATCCAGAAGGCGTGCGACATATGGTTGAAAAGATCTACGAGTCCTCTTTCCAATGAAATAAACGAGAGGTCATTTGGAATTTTCTAGAGAAAGTTATTGTTGATTTACTAAGGCTACTGCTGCGAATTCTCGTTTGATGGCATGAACTATCCCCGCTGGCAAGATTTAGTTGCGGTGTTCGACGTTTTTGTTGTGGCGTTGTATACCAATGGTGTTTGGAATATGATGAGGACGCTGACCAATGGCTAAGAATAGATACATGCATCCTAAAGTTCAATTGGTGTTATTTCTGCATCTTTAAAATCGGGTATTCTCGTTCCTTTGAATGCTCACGTTTGTTTTTTAGCATGAATTGTTATTTTTCACTGAGAGCGTAAGTAATGTTGTCTGGGGTGCATACTACACATTGAAATGGTGAATGTTTATGCGATTTATGCTCAAAAGAAAAATAAAATAGATTGTGAAATAACTTCCTTGAATGTCACATGTATGTTTTGTTGTTTTTTAAATTGAAAACGTGGGCATGAATCATGATTAAGAAGATATGTGGCTATTCACATTAATTATGTATATGTGAGTTGCTTTTACATATATGCTTTGAAGAATTGATCAAGGCCTGGATCGCAACATTGGAAATCCTATAAGGATGATTTGCTCGCAACATCATGAGATAAGTTTATTCTTATTTCGTATAAATACATTATCTATAGTTGCATGAGATTATTAATCATTGAATATGCACTTAAATGTTATTGTTACATACAACTTTATGTGGCATTCATTAACTTATGATACTAAGCAAGAATGGTTTACAATTAAAACAACAAATGTTTCAACCTCTGTGTCACCCCTGGAGAATTATATGCTTATGGTGTAATAATTAATGATGAATAATGACTTATTGTAAATGTTTCATTGGTTAAACTGGTGCCATGTGACTTAAACTTTTAAAATAGGAAATGGTGGTTTCATATACATGCATCTCATTCGAATATGAAATCTTTAGTGAACCGTTAATTTAAAAATTTTGGTTGTGTGAAAGTTGTGTATTTTTCTTATTTTTGGCATGCTAGACCAGATCATTTAAATTATAATTGTTTGCACTATATGTCAAAGAATAATTATATTACAATTAGTGATAAACATGATGGAAAATGCGAAATCTGTGTTGAAGCAAAAATGACAAAGAAGCCATTTTTGAAAGTAGAAAGAAGTTCTACATTATTAGAACTTGTGCATTATGATATATGTGAATTAAATGGTCAATTAACAAGACGTGGAAACGGTATCTTAGTATCTTTATTGACGATCATTCAAGATATACTTATGTATATTTAATTAGAACCAATGATGAAACATTCGATTAGTTTAAGAACTTTATGCCTGTTGTCAAAATTCAAAAGAAAAGAAAAATTAAAATTCTTAGAAGTGACAAAGGTGGTGAATACTTTTCAGATTCTTTTAATAAATTTTGTAAGAATCATGGAATTATTCATCAATGAACTGCACCATATAGTCATCAACAAAATGGACTAGCAGAAAGAAAAAAAAATAGATACTTGGTAGAAATGATTAATTCCATGTTAACGAATGCAAAGTTGCCTTTCTTACTTTGGGGTGAAGCCTTGTTGACAGCATGACATATGAAAGATCTTAGTATCTGCACTACTAGTAATTGTGTCCAGTTGCACTTAGCGATAGTTGCAACTGTACACTTAAGTGTAACAGACGATAGTCCTTTAACGTTTGAAGACAGTTTTTGCAGTTGCAATTGTGAAAAACGGTAAAGCATAAACAATAAAGAACACAGGAAGTTTTTAACGTGGTTCGGTCCAAAATGGTCCTAGTCCACGGGGCTTTCACCCAAAGTTTGACTCAAACTGTTTCCTACTTAAGAATTACAATGAAGGATTTAAATCAACTCATATACTAGACTCCCTCTAATATATGCAGTTGCAACACCTAACCCTTAACTTGTTTTCAGAAACCCGATTGAATCGAAGACACACTAAGCTACTCCAGAGACACTCTGACCTAGTGTTCTTCACAAATGACTCGATACAAGACTGACTGCCTAATATCTTTTTCAAAGTGCCTCCTAATGATCTCGAGTCATCTCTTTATATAGGCGCACCAGAATCTTCTCTCGAATCTTCAGTTGCGATCCACTGGCGATCTTCTTTCCAAGTAAGAGGAGTCCGCCAGCTGTTCGCGAGACTGTCCTTCCTTATCAAGCGGATTCCATCCGATCTTCATGGATCTTATAATGAATCTGCACGCTTATTAGTCCAAGTACAATAAGAAGATAAGGGAAGTATATCAAGATTTAGATGGTTATATATCTTTCAAGATAAGCAATTATTCTTCAAGATAATTACCAAATTAGATTTAACTAAATCCTAATAATTTTGAATAAACCAATATCAACAAGGATGGGCCGAGACGCACGGCCCTAACAATCTCCCCCTTTGATTTGTTTTGTCAAAATTATTTACCCATCTGCACAAAGGTTAGTTTGCATTTAAACCAAGTAGACGAGCAAAGGAGTAGAGAGGAGAGTAGGAAAGTACTGGTTGCAACAGCAGTGCAACCTTCCGCCAAAACCAAATGACAAAAAAAACGCGTCTAACTCAAGATTGAAATTGTTTAGAGAAAAATTTAATAACTCCCCCTAACCACAAAATCTCCCCCTTTTTGAAACAACAAATCAAGAGGTACCATGCCCAGATGATTCACCAGGCCCAGAGCGGAGACCAGCGTGTTGCAACAGACAGTCAAGTTTGGAGGCTTGCAGTGCCATCGAAGTGCGCAGTTCCTCATTGGCTTGGACCAGCTCAGCCACCAGGTTGCTCAACCTGGAGAGTTCTAGGTGTACTCCATCAAGACTGGCAGAGGCGTCTGGAATGGAACTGGACTGCTTCTTGGTGGATGGTCCAGTTGCAGCTGGTGGCGGCTTGTTCAGAATCTTAGTGCTTGCTCGCATGACGGGACACTCGAGAAGGTCCTCTTTCTCCAGCATAATGGAGGGATGCCTGGAGGCAAAGTACCTGTAAAGGAGAGCAGGAAACCCAAGTGAGAGATGGAAACTGGGAAAGGTGCCCCGATAGATGCGCTCGAACACAAGTGTGCCCAGGTCAATTGCAACTCCCGTGCCAACACGAAACAACACGCTGGCAACCTCAGGACGGATGTTGGAGGTTTGCGTGCAAGGAAGCCAGTGGCTGACCAGGATGCGGAATAACAGGTTGTAGCGGTTGGTGAGTGAGCTAGTAGGGAACGGGTCTTGGGGCCACACACGGATGGATCCCCCAGTCAGCTCATATGCAACTTTGTCCATGTTGCGCTCCAGTCGCAACTCAGATTTCCCGGCTGTGTCCACGATGGGTGCCTCCATGGCCTGGGAAAGTAGCTCAGCCGTAAGAGGACAGACATGCCCCCGGAGATAGATGACATGGCGCTGTAGTGACCCTTCCGCATCGAGCTGGGTGGTGAGGTTAGCATAAAACTCCTGTGCCAGGGCTTTGTTGTAGTGGGTGGCGTTCTGAGTTGCAACTAGCCACCCGCGCTTTTCAAGGAGTTCCACTACCCCAGCTTCTTCATAGGACTTTAGGTCCAACGGTCGTTCCACAACCATAGGACGCTTGCGAATCTCCAGCATTCTGGTTTCTGCGTCAGTAGTGTAGAACCGCTGCGAATGAGCCCTAGCAGCTTTCAAGGAGGCCGAGGCAGGAGCAACATCGGGAAGAGCGATGGTAGACTCAGGCACAGTCGGTGTGGATTTTCGCTGAGGGGCAGCGGATTGGGTTTTCTTCTTGGTGGGGGCATTGGACTTAGCCTTCTTTTTGGGAGGCTCAGGGTGTGTCTCCCTAATCTCTTCATCATCGGAATCCTCCTCAGAGGCAGATTGTTCAGACAATTTGTGCAAACGGCGGCGTCGGGGGGGCTGACGGATGGTCGCCTTGGTTCGCTTTCTGGTTGTAACCCCAGAAGGAGTAGCAGCAGGGGGAATTGTCTGATCTATATCTGGTTCCTGTTGAGGAGTGGAGGAAGGACCGGCTGTGGCCGGCGCGGCCGCCTGTGGTGGTGGAGTGGTTTCCTCAGCAAACGGAGAGTCTGCTTCATCATCGTCAGTCGCACGTGGTGCCTGGGGTGGTGACGGAGGAATCGTTTGTAGAGGGTCCATGTCAATAGGTTCCTCGGAGAAGGCAGCAGCAGGCTTTCTGGCAGATCCACCCATCTGAAAACAAGATTGATGCTAAACAAAGCAGAGAGAGAGAATGAGATCTGTGGCTGGTGAGCAAAATAAGAGACGAAGAAAAAAATAAATAAAGAACGAATGCGAAAGCCCTAGAAGTTTTGGAGGGAAAGACAGAGGCCCATTAAGACGTAATTTACCCTAGATACACTTAACACTCGATAAAGAATCATGAATTAAGGAACGGATAGGGATAAAATCAGCACAAGATACGCTTAGGGTACACGTCCAAACAACTCGCAAAAATAACACTTGGGCTCACAATGTGACACCCAGTGGGCCCAATCACAAGTAATTAGGGCTCCAACGTGTAAGTAGCTACAGTGACACGAGAACCAAGGTAACCAGTGGAGAGAATCTAACCATTTACCAATCCAATTCAGTCTCGTCAAGGCAGTTTCTCAATCCTCAGATGCAACTAGAGTGCAGGGGTGAGAACGACTGGTAGCTTTCACACTGACACATTTGTGAGCAAGGTAGCTCTTTGCAATGAGTAGGCGCGTGGGATATGAATTGCTAGCTTTCACACTTGCTGCTTCTAGGTCAGGTAGCTTTTTCCAGTTGCAACTTATGGGCGAAGCCCTTCGTTTTACCCCCTTCGTTAACATTTTTTTTTTTTTTTTTTTTTTTTTTTTTTATTATAAAAAATTACAACAACCAAACATGAGGAGACTGTCTGAGATCAGTAATAGGTAGAAGGTCAGACACTGGTCATCCTCAGTTGCAACCGGTTTCCTGTTGCAATTCACAAGAGGCAGAGCCCTAACGACTTGCGAAGGTGCTCAAAACGTGTCACATCCAGAGCTTTGGTAAAAATATCTGCAAGTTGAAGATCAGTGCACACATGACGTAGCTCAATAGTTTTAGCCTCAACCAGTTCCCTAATATAATGATATCGAATATCGATATGTTTAGTGCGAGAATGTTGAACTGGATTTTTAGAGATGTTAATTGCACTTGTATTATCACAGTAGAGGAGTATTTCGTTTTGGGAAATACCGTAATCTTCTAGCATTTGTTTCATCCAAACCAATTGGGTGCAACTGCTCCCAGCAGCGATGTATTCAGCTTCGGCTGTGGACAACGTGATTGAGTGTTGTTTTTTGCTGAACCAAGACACAAGATTTGCTCCTAGGTAGAAGCATCCTCCTGTAGTACTTTTTCGATCATCCGCACATCCTGCCCAATCTGCATCACTATATCCTGCAAGAGATAGATTATCATTGAAGTTATAACTGAGCCCGAAATCTGCTGTACCAGAGATGTAGCGAATAATGCGCTTGACTGCCTTGAGATGAGACTCTTTCGGGTTGGCCTGATATCTTGCACATACTCCAACGCTGAAGCAAATGTCAGGTCTGCTAGCAGTGAGATACAGTAGACTTCCTATCATGCTTCGGTACAGACTGGGATCCACCGAGTTGCAACTAACATCTTTGCTAAGACGATCTGTAGATCCCATGGGGGTTTTCATAGGTTTGGCATTTTCAAGGCCAAAACGCTTGACAAGATTCTTAGCGTACTTTGCCTGTGATATAAATATCCCATCATCTTGCTGTTTTACCTGCAAACCAAGAAAATAGGTGAGTTCACCAACCATGCTCATTTCAAACTCATTTTTCATAATAGAAATGAAGTGTTGCAACTCATCCAGAGATGTAGACCCAAACACGATGTCATCTACATATATTTGAGCAATAAGAATGTTTGTTCCAAAGCGTTTATAGAACAAGGTCCTGTCTACACTTCCTCTTGTGTATCCTTTTTCAAGGAGGTACACGGTGAGTCTTTCATACCACGCCCGTGGGGCTTGTTTCAAGCCATACAATGCTCTTTTCAATTTCAGCACATGATCAGGGAAATGTGGATCTATGAATCCTTTAGGTTGTTCGACGAACACCTCTTCGTTCAAGAATCCATTTAGAAACGCACTCTTAACATCCATCTGGAAGAGAGTGAAGTGCAAGCCACATGCAACTGCGAGAAGAAGACGAATGGACTCTAGTCTTGCAACTGGGGCAAATGTGTCGTCATAGTCGACTCCTTCGACTTGCGTGTATCCTTGTGCCACTAGTCTTGCTTTGTTGCGCACTATATTTCCCAATTCGTCGGTCTTGTTTTTGAATATCCATTTGGTCCCGATGATGTTCACTTTGTCTGGGCGAGGGACAAGTGTCCACACATCGTTTCGTTCAAATTGATTCAGTTCCTCTTGCATGGCTTCTATCCAAGCTTCTTCTTGCAGTGCTTCCTTTATGTTCTTGGGTTCAATCTTCGAGGTGTAACTCACAAATCGCACCATTTGGTCATATCTCCTTCGAGGGATGTCTCGCGTTCTTATCCCGTCACTTAAGCTCCCAATGACCGCTTCAGGTGGGTGGTTCCTCCTAATGTGTAGTGGTGCTTGTGGGTTTTCTGTTTGTACTGCTCTGGTAGAGTCCATCTCTGTTGGAACTGTATCTGTCGGAGTATCCTCAGGTTGCTGAGTAACTGTATCAGTTGCAACTGGTGGTGACGACTTATGCGGGCGGTATGATTCTTCCTCATCATCAGCAGATGTTAGTTCGGTGATCCGAGCTTCAGATGAGGTGGTTGCAAAGTCCCTGTAATCGTCAAACTCAACATTAGATGATTCAACTACAGTTTGAGTACGCATATTGAACACGCGATACGCATGACTGTACCGTGAGTACCCGACAAAGATTCCCAGATCAGATTTGGATTGAAACTTACCTCTAGGTTCCCTATCATTTAAAACGTAACAAGCGCAACCAAAAACATGAAAATGTTGAACATTTGGTCTTTTGCCTTTCCAGAGTTCATAGGCAGTTTTGGTTGTACCTGGTCGTAGGTAAACTCGGTTGGTGACATAGCATGCAGTATTCACTGCTTCCGCCCAAAACTTGATGGCTAATTTTTTTGAGTTTAGCAAAACTCTTGCCATTTCCACTAGTGTCATGTTCTTCCTTTCAACAACCCCATTTTGTTGTGGTGTGATGGGGGACGAGTACTCATGAAATATACCCTTGTCAGAACAGAATTCAACGAAGCTTGAGTTTTCAAACTCTCTACCATGATCACTTCTAATTCTTTTAACAGTTAGATCCTTCTCAGTTGTAACCGTATTGCACAGGTTTTTGAAGAAAACAAAGGATTCATTTTTATCTTTTAGGAATTCCACCCAGGTGTATCTCGAGAAATCATCTACGCATACAAAAATGTAACGCTTACCAGAGATGCTTTCCTTTTGGATGGGTCCCACAAGATCCATGTGTAGTAATTCCAGAATCCTTACCGATGGCATGTGTTGCAACTCGCCATGGCTCGCTCTTGTCTGTTTTCCTTCAATGCATGACCCACACCTTTCAATTGGCTTTGCTCCAAGTTTTGGTAATCCTCTCACACTCTGATTGTTGGAGAGCTGTGCCAAGGACTTGTAGTTGAGATGGCCAAGTCGTTGGTGCCATAATTCTGCAACAGATTCTCTGCTCGAGTTGCAAGTGAGTGACCTGAAGGTAGCTATACAGTTAGTCATAGTATAACAATTTTCAGTGCTTCTTAGTCCTTTCAGGACTATATTCTGGAATTGATCTACAACTTCACATTCATCTTTGGTAAAGTGAACAAAGAGATCATCGTCACACAACTGACTAATACTAATAAGATTTGCACATAGTCCATCAACATAGTGAACATCTTTTAGTTTGGGAAAGCCCTTAACACTTAGGGTTCCTTTCCCCATTATTTTTCTTCTGTTTCCATCCCCGAAAATAACATCCCCTTTTTGTTCATGCACAAAGTTGATTAGGATGTCCTTATTTCCAGTCATGTGCCTAGAGCACCCGCTATCAAAGTACCAAGAGTTAGAATAGGATCTTTCTTGAGAGGTAGAGTTGCAAGCAGTAAGACAAATAAGAGGGTTAGAAGATTTCTTAGCCCAGACTTGTTTTGGTGGTACGACGGTTGCAACTGTGGGTGTGTCTAGTATGATTTTCTTCTTTCTTTGGTTCCTCCTTTTCTTCTTCTGTCCCCTGGGGGCAATGCTGGAAGGTATGCCCTGAGGTGTCCATCGCTGATAGCAATACGGACGGATGTGTCCTTGAACTCCGCAGTGGTGGCAGGTAGGAATGAATCTTCCTTTAGCATACCTGTAACCGGAATTCCGATCAGATACTATTGCTGGCATATTATAATTAGTGCGTACCTGATTGTTGGTATTGAGATAGTCAAAGGGAATTTCAACTCCCTTGGGTGTCCTCTTCCTTTTGGAGACGGATATCTTGGTATTGCCAAGGAATTTTGGTGAGGTGGAATCAACATATCCTACTCCTGTTTTTCCAGTTACAACTTTCTGGGTGTCCAGAACTTTTTCCAAATTCTCTGTTCCTGGTGTGAGCAGCTTCACATTCTTAGCCAGTGTGTCCAACTCTTTCTTGGTGAGATCACATATTTCAACAAGGGCTTTGTGAGCTTTAAGCGCCGATTCCAGATCAGCGGACACGAGATCTTTCTCCAAGGTAAGGGCGAGAACTTTTCTTTCAAGTTCGAGGATTTTGTTGTTCATTCTCACAGGGCTGCCAAAGGTAGACACAATCTTTAGTTGAGCCTCCAATTCGGAATTTCTTCTGCAGATTGCCTCCATATCCTCTGTGAGTTCCAACTCGTTAGTCTCAACTGAGTTGCAATCCGAGTCAGAACTGCTGCGAATTGAAACTCCCATGTTGGCTCTAAGGGAAGTGAACGATGAAAATGCAACATCATTGGCTTCTTCTGTATCATCCTCACTGTTATCAGATTCGTCCTCACTCCATGCGAGTAATGCACGGCTTCTGTTTTTTTCGAGCAGATTTGCACAATCTGCCCTTATGTGTCCGAAGCCTTGACATTCCCTGCATTGAATACCCTTTCCAGACCTTTTGTTGTCAAGTCTATTAGTAGCGGAAGGCTTATTATTAGGTAGATCAGAGGGACTTACAACTGGGTTTGAAGGGTTACCTCTACTCCAACGTTTGTTCATCCTGTTGAACTTCTTTGTGAGAAGTGCTAGGGATTGCTCTAATTCTGAGTTGGAGCTGGTTTGTGGAAGGCTGGCCTGAAGTGCAACTCCTTTGGAGATGGTGTCTCCTTCTCTCTTGAGTTTCATTTCCCATGCGGTCAGAGATCCCATGAGATCAGCCAGAGGTAGTGTGTTAACATCTTTTGCTTCTTCAATGGCTGAGACTTTCATCGCAAACCTTCCAGGGAGAGATCCTAGAAGTTTAAGCACGATCCTGGATTCAGGGAAGTCCGCTCCAAGGATGGTGGCTTCACTCGCGAGATGCCTAAGTTTGGAATGGAACTGAGCAATGGTATCCGTTTCTTCCATGCGTACATAGTTGAACTGGTCATTGAGTAGTTGCAACTTGGATGCGCGCACTTTGTCATTTCCTTGATGTGCATTCTCGATAGCCTGCCAAGCATCTTTTGCAATTTCACAGTTAGATATACTCTTATATTGATCATAGTCAACAGCAACTAAAATAATGTTTAAAGCTGTAGAGTTGTAGTTTGCTAAGAGTTCTTCAGCATCGGTCCATTCCAGCTCGGATTTCACTCGTCCTTGATCATCTGTTGGTGGGGACCACCCTTTTAGAATGCTTTTCCAGGCCTTCTGATCCTGTTGTTTTATGAAGTTTCGCATGCGATTCTTCCAGTAGGAGTAGTTTGTGGCCGTTAGCATCGGTGGTTTAATGGTCGACAGACCTTCCCTCATTTCTTCCATAGGTAAATCAAATTAAATAGACTAAAGATCTTTTAGACCAGAATCTACACTATGTGAATATAGTGACCCGCTCTTGATGCCAATTGAAAGATCTTAGTATCTGCACTACTAGTAATTGTGTCCAGTTGCACTTAGCGATAGTTGCAACTGTACACTTAAGTGTAACAGACGATAGTCCTTTAACGTTTGAAGACAGTTTTTGCAGTTGCAATTGTGAAAAACGGTAAAGCATAAACAATAAAGAACACAGGAAGTTTTTAACGTGGTTCGGTCCAAAATGGTCCTAGTCCACGGGGCTTTCACCCAAAGTTTGACTCAAACTGTTTCCTACTTAAGAATTACAATGAAGGATTTAAATCAACTCATATACTAGACTCCCTCTAATATATGCAGTTGCAACACCTAACCCTTAACTTGTTTTCAGAAACCCGATTGAATCGAAGACACACTAAGCTACTCCAGAGACACTCTGACCTAGTGTTCTTCACAAATGACTCGATACAAGACTGACTGCCTAATATCTTTTTCAAAGTGCCTCCTAATGATCTCGAGTCATCTCTTTATATAGGCGCACCAGAATCTTCTCTCGAATCTTCAGTTGCGATCCACTGGCGATCTTCTTTCCAAGTAAGAGGAGTCCGCCAGCTGTTCGCGAGACTGTCCTTCCTTATCAAGCGGATTCCATCCGATCTTCATGGATCTTATAATGAATCTGCACGCTTATTAGTCCAAGTACAATAAGAAGATAAGGGAAGTATATCAAGATTTAGATGGTTATATATCTTTCAAGATAAGCAATTATTCTTCAAGATAATTACCAAATTAGATTTAACTAAATCCTAATAATTTTGAATAAACCAATATCAACAAGGATGGGCCGAGACGCACGGCCCTAACAACATATTTATAACTGTGTTCCGTTTCAGAAATTTAAGTGTTCACCTTATGAACTTTGGAACAACGGTAGAAACACTAACTCGAATTATTTTAAAGTGTGGGGGTGTGTTGCTTTTATAAAGTTACTGATCCTCATAAGTCGAAGTTAGGACCAAGTGGCATTTAAGGTATTTTTGTTGGATATGCACAGAATTGAAAAGCATATAGACTATTGGACTTAAGTTCAAATGTCATCGTTGAATCTATTCATATTGAATTCTTTGAAAATAAATTCATGCACGATTTTATTCCATCTCAAGATGAAAACGAAATACAAAATTAAGTTGTATCAAATGGACAAAATGTGGGGGTTGGTGAGAAAAGAAAAGAAATCGATGAACCTCTAGAACCAAGAAAAAGTCAAAGAATGAGAAAAGACAAATTCTTCTATTCTGGTTTTATCTCACCAGATTCCATTACCTTTCTTGTTGAAGGAGCAGAACAAAAAATTCTAAACAAAACACCTATTGTGTTAAACTTAGAAAATGATCCAAATACTTTTAATGAATCAATGACTTCGAGAGATGCTCCTTTCTGAAAAGAAGCGGTAAATGATGAAATGGACTCTATAATGTCTAATGGTACTTGGATTCTAGTTAATTTACCTCCTGGTTCTAAACCGATTGGTAGTAAATGGGTGTTTAAAAGAAAAATATTCGGTACAAACATTCAAAGCACTTTTAGTGGCTAGAGGTTTTCCTCAAAGAGAAGGCAAAGAGGATTTTGATACTTATACACTTGTGGCAGAACAACATCCATTAAAACATTATTTTCTTTGGCATCGATTCACAAATTATATGTGAATCAAATGGATGTTAAACTGCATTCTTAAATGGTGATTTAAGTGAAGATGTGTATATGAAGCAACCTGAAGGTTTTGTTCTTTCAGTGAATGAATCAAAGGTTTGTAAGCTAATCAAGTCATTATATGGCTTGAAACAAGCTCCAAATAGTGGCATAAGAAATTTGATGAAGTAATCTTATCAAACAGGTTCAGACACAATAATGTTGATAAGTGCATCTATTGTAAAGTACAAATGAGTATGGAGTAATATTGTGCATTTACGTTGATGATATGCTAATTTTTAGTACAAATATCAAAGGCATTGAGGATACCAAAAGGTATTTGACTTCAAACTTTCAAATGAAAGACCCAGAGGAAGTAGATACTATTGTAGGTATTATGGTAACCAAACATGATAAGGGGTTATTCCTTGAACCAGGCTCACTACACTGAGAAAATGCTTGATAAGTTCAAGCATCTTGGTATAAAAAAAACCAAATACTCCATTTGACTCTAGTGTCAAACAGTCTGAAAATCATGGAAGGATTAGTTCACAATTTATGCCAGTGCCATTGGTAGCCTTATGTATGCAATGCATTGTACAAGGCCCGACATAGCATATGCTATGTGTATGATGGCAAGATTTACGAGACAACCTAGCACAGATACTTGGAAAGCGGTTAGTAGAATATTCGGATACTTAAAGAAAGACAAAATATTTAAGTCTTGTTTACAATGATTATTGAGTCGTGCTAGAAGGCTATTGTGATGCAAGTTGGTTGACAAATAACAGTGAAAGTAAGTCCATATCTGGATGGAATTTTACTTTAGGTGGAGGAGCTATTAGTTGTGCTTCCAAAAAAAAAAAAACTTGTATTGCACATTCAACTATGGAATCCGAATTCATTGCTCTTGCAGCAGCAGGCGAAGAAGCATAATGGTTGCATGTTCTTTTAACAGATATTTTGTTGTGGCCACAACCTATGGCAACAACTTCTTTGTACTGCGATAATGAAGTGATAATGTCTCATGCGTACAATGATATATATATATATATAATGGAAAGTCTAGACATATGAGCATGAGACATTCATATATTCGTGAGTTAATATCAAATGGGGTGATCGCCACAATATATGTTAAGTCCAATGATAATTTAGCCGATCCCCTCACTAAGCCGCTTACAAAAGAATTAGTGAGAAGCACGACTAAGGGTATGAGACTTAAAATGTTAAATTTAAGCACCAATGATGGGAACCCAACTTTAAATCAGTAAATTTCAGATTCTAAAGTTCAATGGGTACAAACAAGTCGTTGCTATGTTGCTTGAGAACACTATAAATAAATAGTGTCGACAATTGCGAATAAAAGTAGGATGAGCGGTTGCTCTTAATGGAGTTACCTAAGTGTCTTTAGCAACTGAGACAAAAGCAGAAACTCTACCTATGTGAACATAAAAGTGGTGCCGCTTTGGTAAGAAAATGTGTTTTTTCTTATAAATGTTCACAACATACGGGATTAGCACATGGCCATGTATAATAGTGCTAAGGTTAGTAAATGAATTTTATGAGACACTAAAGTGTTTGATATATGTGTGATATTCTCGGTACTAACATTAGGAGTTGAGGTTCAATCTACGGACACCTATAACTTCGTTAGGACTTTAAAGTATTTACACTAATTGAAGGTCCAAATCGAAAGATACATTCTCGTACGTGTGTCATTCATTCGGCAGAAGTAATTGTTCACAACTAGTGGGAGATTGTTAAATATTTTAGTTGTGAACAATGAGTATCCATTGTAGGAAATAAAGTTTTGAACTTTTTCAAGACCTAGCTAGTTGTATTAATTTAATTTCGAATTTACTTTGTTTTAAATCGAAATAAATTAATGAAGGGTTGTAACCCGTGGTATTTTAATATTCAGATTCTGTTTAGATCATAATTTAATCGTGAAAATGTGCAAATTTATCGTAAGGGACACAACTAGTCGTGAAGAGTTGCAACTCGTAGTATTATTAGTGAAAGAGTGCAATCTATCCTACGGAGCACAACTGTTGTGAATCAACATGTTTGTTCAATTGGAACTCTTCGTGTTCTATAAATATATTGATGCAAATTCTAACTTTATTCAATTCACAAAATAATTTTCTGCATCTTATAGAAATTTCAAAACTTTTTATTGTCAGATTTACTTAATATATAGTGAAAATATTGCTTTTAGAAAAGTATTTTAAGTTCACGCCCTCAAGAAAACTTACATATACTTGGTATCATATTCTTTTCTGTATCCCCATAATAGAGAATTGGCCTATGAGTTGAGGGAATAATGCTGTGTTTGAACATTAATACTATTAAAGAGTAATCAAATCATATATGTATAACTCATAAACTTATCCAACTTCTCAAGTAAACCGACAACAACATCAAAACATTAATAACTGTTTCTCAGTTGACTTCACAATTACACGCCAAAATAATTATCATAAAAAAAATAAAAGAAAAAGGAAAATTAATTAGCAGAAGAAAGAGCTAAATTATTATTATTCGACGTAATAGTCTCCTCCGATCCTCCTTCCACAGCAGATCCAACCACCAGCTGCAACTGATCTTCAAGATACTTCTGCAGCAACCCCACCTCACCATCGCTGTCCCCTAGGCGGCTCCGCCTCTCGCCGCCGTAACTCCGCCGCCGGCGAAACACCAAATAGAAAACTTCGGCGGCGCAGAATAGTGGGAGTAGAAAAGGGCCGCATACAATCAGGAGGAATAATCTCCTACGGCGCCGGTTCAGCCACGACAACAGCAACATTCCAATGGCAAAAAATCTATTTCTTATAAGAGAATTTTTTTTTTTTTTTTCTTCCAAAATCTGAAATTTGATGGTTAATAAGGAGGGATTTTTGATAGTGGGGAAAGGAAAATCAGAGTTGTGGAATTGGATATTAAAGTGACTAAATTTTATGTCCTAACCAAGGTTAAAAAGTTGGGTTTACTTTACTACGATTTTAAAAGCGTTCATAAGGAAATTTGATTATAATAAAATGGTTGTTTGTTAACAATTATGAAAGCTAGCATGGTAATGACACGGTTAGGGTCATTTAATATTCCAGTTATTGTCTGAAAAGGAAAAAAGAATAGAGGAGGTGTTAGTGTCACCATTCCTCCACGTTAGCCAAAGAGTAGAAGTAACAGATTTTTTAATTAGGAAGTTCAATGAGTAGTACTTTTTGTAATAAATGATTTAAGATGTCTTTCTTGACAGGTTCCTTTTATAAGATATAAATTGGTGTGGGTTCGGTCCTGCCACACCGACCATTTGGCCTCAGGTTGTGTCGACCCAACTCGATGTGGTCTGAGGCTCTGAGCGACTTTGGTGGCTTCAAAGTTTCAATCAGCATCTCGATAGATACCTTTTGAAACGTAAACAAGCGAAAAGGTAATCCGACCACCTCTTTCATCCAACGACATCGAGGGAAAACCCCAACAGAAACATCAGGGATGTTCTGCGCGTAAACCTTGAGCTCCCTGATTCCCGATGAAGCTGCTAATCCACCTTGCATTGATTGACGATACCATCCTCCTCCGAAAAAGTGGCAGCAGCATGCAACGTATTGGTGTTTCGGGAAGAAGGCTTTCAAGCCGTGCTGGATAACTCATTTGTTTTCACTAAGAGTTAAATTTTAAGTCACATAAGAACCATGAAGATTGTAATGTCATTATTTCCCTAAGAAAATTGAAATGGGTTGAGAATAAAGTGGAAAACTGATGAAATAAACCTTTGGCAAGAGGCTTTGATTGGAAAAAAAACATAAAGAATTCTTGGCGTACTAATTGAATAGGGTTCTATTTCAATTTTATTTTGGCTACACTGCCACCTGGATTCTCAAGTCAATTTCTCTCCAATAACACTAAAATTATCACTATAAAACAAAATAACTACACTCTCAAATAACTCTACATATGTAATCGAGATTTTTCTTTTGTTATGTGTGTGTGTGTGTGTATCATGCTCATGTATGGATGTTTTTGAGCATATAGCAAAAAAAACCCCTATGTTCTATGAAAGTAGCAAAAAACCTCCCTTAAGAAACCCCCCTGTGTTTCCTAAATCATAGCACACTGCCCCCTTCTTCGGATTTTAACTTTTACAAAATTAGAAATTGACCTCCAAAGTTCTAGAGTCATTCCTTTTCGAAACTTAAACTCTGGAAATAGTCCATTACGACCATATCAGGCCCAGCATGCTTCCGTATAGAACTTATAAAACATAACTATAAAAGATACCTCGTTTTGACCGTACTACCGTCGGGTATTCCGCCAGATTTTACAAAGACTCCTCGCCTTCAACCACTCGATCGCAACCGATGGTTCTGCAACGGCTCCTTCAACGGTAATCAGCACAACCCTGGTTCGTTTCCTACTCCGGGTGTAAAAGTAACTTTAAATGGAATGTTTCAAAGCTTTAACATCGACATACTCAGGCGAAAGCAAATCAATATTTATTTATGTGGAGACTTATTTATTACAACACACTCATAACCCCTTTAGAGAGGAGTTACTTGTTTAGCTACTCATAGTAGCTATGTCTCTCTTGTACATACACTCACACTATTACAATTCAACTGGAAATTTAAACACTCGGAATTAAAACACTCAAAAATTAAAACTCTCAAACTTATTACAATCTTAATTTGTTTATGTAAGAAAGCAGTGGAGAATGCTTGATCCCCTCTGTTTCCTTCAGCTTGTTTATATAGACGAGGTCTTCCGGATTTGAAATGCGGACTTCATCTCAGCTTGTTAGTTGATTTAACGTGTTCCACTTGCACCTGCGGTCCCTCCATGATAGTGGTGGAGGTTATCCTGTCCTGATCACATGGCTCATTTCTTATCTTCTGAGTCACGTGGTCCCTCCATTATTGTTTTGTTAGTGGAGGTTGTCTCGTGGGTGGCTCTGGTTGTTCAGCTGTCCTGGTCACACACATGGCCTCTTTTCCAAAAGTTGTTCCTTTGCCAGCACGCGGCATCTTTCCCTTTCTCGAAGGGCCCCCTTTGTCACTTTCTTCTTTGTCCCGTTTCATCGAGAATCCTTTTCTGAAAAGTGGCTCATTTTGATCGGGACACTTGTCGCAAATCTGTTCCTTCCATCGCCCGACGTGTATCATATTGCATATTTTTCGGCGCGTCTCGGCTGTCGCCGGGATCTCATTTTTCCACAATTTTTGCCGCTTCTTTTCGAACGCGGTTTCTGCGAATCCTGTGGTGTTGCTGGTCATGCTGTTGAGCATGAATGATCCGTTCTCTGAATTGTGAAAAATTTTGAACGAATACTTCACTTTGTCCATCTCGGTGAGACAGACCCACAATCCCCATGCTCTCCTAGTTGAAATTTCATCTTCAGTGATTGGGGAAACAAGACAAAGTCCTTCTGGTGGTGGCTTGATGAACTCCATTGCTTTCATGTTTGGTCTTTGTATTTTAATGAAATGAAAGCCCTCATGGAACCCTTTTCCTGCGATTTCCGGAGCTGCTGAAATAAATTTTAGCTCCAAAGTGTCTCCTCTTTCTAGTGTATGATTCATTTTCCATGTTTCGTACACCTTCTCGTAGATCCATCCTGGTAATTTTGAAATTTCCAAGAAACTTGGTGATGTGGTGAATACTGAGGCCAGACAGCCAAAGTCAAACCACTCTCGTATACTATCCGATTTTGATCCCGGTAGTGCCCAGATTCTCGGATACTTTCCGGACCCGTCGGCCACGGACTTTCCAGGGATTAATCCCATTCTTGTGTGAAGTTTTTTCCAAGCCCGTTGATATTCCATCAAGGGTATTCTCGGCTCGTTTTTGCTAATCTTAGATGATCCCGTATGGGGTCTAAGATTAATCTTGTCTTCTCTCTTAGGAGAAGTATTCCGGGATTCAATCGGGTTTTTCCCTCTTGAATCAACTTGTTCTTTTGACTCGTCTTCTTTCTTAGAAGAAGTATTCTGGGATTCAATCGGGGTTTTCCCTCTTGAATCAGCTTGTTCTTTTGACTCTCCAGGTGTCTCCGCCCTTGAATCATCTTGTTTATCAGTGTTTTCCTCGAAAGGATCACTGGTTGGTCCGATTTTACTCGGATCGTCAAACTCGTACGTATTCGCTTGTATTTCCACTTCAAGTTTTGATGTGGAAGCATCTCGTAATAGGGGTACTGCAAGGCTATCCCACAAACTTGTACTACCCAATAAAGTCGCCTTCATTGAGCTTTGAACCTTGGTGAGGTCCCTTTCCTGCACATGACCGGAAGCCTGAGCATTAATTGCTAGACCGTCGATCGCCTTGCGGAGCTCATCCAGGTTATCCCTGTGGTGTCTCCATCTCGTAAGGATGGTGTTGGCTTCACGTGCCTCCATCCCTTGTCAAAAAATCTGCAAGAACGTTTTCATGAGATTTTATAACAAGAACATCAAAATTATAATATTGACATTCAG
This sequence comes from Linaria vulgaris, assembly GCA_948329865.1. Taxonomy (NCBI): domain Eukaryota; kingdom Viridiplantae; phylum Streptophyta; class Magnoliopsida; order Lamiales; family Plantaginaceae; genus Linaria; species Linaria vulgaris. Next base: position 1,869,420 of record OX415249.1, on the reverse strand, counting down.
CTTGCCATCTTAATAGTCTAGCTTTCTCGGGTTTGCTTTCTATTTTATTTTTTAAGAAAGCCTTGACACTAGTATTATCAATTTTAAGTGTGAACTTTTTAGCAAGTAGAAATAAGGGCCATTTTTTAAAGGCCTTTCGAACTGCAAAAAATTCTTTCTCGTTGATGTGCCATCTTGCTGCTTCATCTTTTGAAAAGAGACCGCTACAGTATCTGCATGGCACTTCTCCTTTTAGTTCAACTTTGGTTAGAACCGCCGCCCACCAATGATCGCTTGCATCCGTATAAAGTACAAGATCATCTTCATCATTCGGAATTGCAAGTTTGGGGAGGTCCTGACAGATAGCTTTAAGCTTCCGTACCGTTTCCTTGTGTTCATTCGTCCATCTGAACTCTGCATCCTTTTTGAGTAATGGACTGAATATTTTCCTGTAACTTGCCAGATTGTTAATAAACATTCCATCAAAATTAACTAACCCCATAAAACTTTGGAGTTGTTTAACCGTTTTGAGGTCATCGGGAAAATCACGTACCTTTTCCACCAAATGACTTTGGAGGATAATACCTGATTCGTCAATCTCGACTCCAAGGAATTCGATCTTCCTTGTAAGAATTACCGCCTTCTTTTGTGATAGCACTAATCCTTCTTTGTGGCAAACATCTGAGAAGATTTCCAAATGTTTGATGTGTTCTTGGACGTTCTTCGAGGCGATGAGAATATCATCGACATATACAAACATGAATTTGAAATAATCCTTGAAGAGATTATCCATTTTCCTTTGATATATCTGGGGCGCATTAGCCAATCCCATTGGCATGACATTCCAGATATAGTGTCCTTGTGGTGTGGAAAAAGCTGTAAACTTCTTACTTTCTTCTTCCATCTTGATTTGATAGAACCCTGATTTGCAGTCAAACTTAGAGAAGACTCTTGCGTTCTGGACGCAATTGATCAAGTGTTCACGGTTCGGGATATAATATCCATCGAATTCCAAGATCTTCTTGATCCCTTGGTAGTTGATCACAAGCCTTGGTTTTTCTCTCTTGATTTCTCCATGGTTTCTGACTAAGAACCCAGGACTGCTATAGGGAGAAACTCCTGGTGAGATAAGCTTAAGGTCCAGATGTTCCTTAAGAATCTTTTGCATATCCTTTCGATCCTCTTGGTTCATAAGGATAGGCCTGTATCTGACCAACTCGTTCTCCTTTCCCTTTTGAACTCTTAAGGTCGCCTTGAGTTCATTCTTGTTCCACCATGCCAGAGGGTCCTCTTCATAATTTCTCTGGATCTTGACTTTGACATCTTCAATTGAGGTATGTTCTTCGTTTGTGATGTCAATATGAAGACTCGGTTCTAGGCTGGCTTTTAGGATCTCAATCCTAAGCTGTAGGATTGCATTACTGTATCTTCTCTGGTCCTTCATTTTTGGGTGTAGAAGCTTTCCTTCATCACCACGCTTGCTGCGAAATTGGATTGGCATTTTTCGATAAAACGCCTGCGTCAATCTCTGCACCAAAATCTTATGATCACAAATGGTTGTGAGAATAAGCCGTCTTGTTTCATTATCCTGCGTAAAGCGTTTGAATGTTTGCAGGAAGTTGTTGCCAAGTAAAATATCGGCCCCTGTATCGTGGAAATAAATTGGTGGCGTCTTGACCTTGTACCATGGGGTACCTCCAGCACCGCCAATAAGTATTTCTGCCTGCTTTATTCCTCGTTTGAAGACGATGATTTTCTTTGAGAAATCCCTTCCTGCCATTGCTGGTAAATCTTCTCCGATTTCTCTGGGGAAGACTCCTGGCTTTGCTGTGCAAATTCCTGCTCCTGAGTCGATATACGCTGCAAAGTATTCGGCTCGATATTTCTTGTATAACATTCCTACCGATATGTAAATCGAGAATGGACTGGTGGTCATTTGAGCCGGTATCGCTTCCCCTCCACCGTAAACTCCATTCCTTCTGGCAATCTTTCCCAAGGTTTGTGATCCTCGAGAAATTCGATTCCAAGAACAAGTTGTTCTGGGATCTTTCCTGCACGTCCGTTGATTATGAAATCAAATCCACCTAGCTTTAGGTTTCCTTGATACCGTCCAACAAATGGCTGTTTTAGATAATACAATGCGTCGCATGGTAGTGTATTATCCTTCTGGGTGGTGTCGAAGATGACTTCGACTTCTCCCCATCCTCCTGGACATTGAAGTTCACCCTTGGTTGTGAATCTCTTTGGTTCGATAACAACCTCGACGATTGGTTTCTTTCCCCAGGTGAGACTTTGCATCCTGTTTTCTTGGAAAGAAACTCTTCTTGGCTCGAACCTCTGACTCGTATCTTTACCAAAAACTGGTTGGTCTCTGATGATCATATCCATTTCATGAATATGAGGTAAGCTGGAAATCTCTGGCCTGACTGCATGGGCCACATTCTCAAAGATTTCTGGTATCTCGACGAACTCATTTCTATGGAAGAGATCTGAATGATGAGTATTTGAGAGTGCGTAGGAGATACTGTATGTAATGGAGTAAGGTCGGTTTCCTTCCTTCATTAACTCCTTGTTTTTGAAGTCCTGATGTAGAGTTAGGATTCTGCTGAAATCTTTATTGGCAAGGTTATAGGCAACTTTTGGATAAATGAATGTTGCCACTTTTCCTGCGAATAGATTTCCTGAAATCCCTCCAAGACAGGCATCTCGTAGGTTCTGGATTCTTCGATCAAAAATGGCAATGTCAATTGGGGAATTGATTCCTTCTTTGAATGTCGCTTTGATCAGAATTGGTATGGCTCCGATATGGATCCATGACATTTTCTGAGCAACTTCTGGCTTGAGTCTCCTTAGTTCCTCTTTGATCTCATTAATAGGAACTAGTTGCATTTCCATCACATTATTGGTCATCTCCATTGGGATTGCAATTTCTCCCGCTGTAACCTTGTAAATTGTGATGTTTTCTTGGCCTGAAGCTTAGCTGAGCTAGGGTTCTCTCCATTTTTCCAATGGTGAATCCATCGTAAACTCGTAATTTTGGATCTTCCCGCATAATTCTCATCAGGGCTTTATGAGAAATGCTGGTTTGTGAGAAGAACCCCGTCATGTCTTCTTGAACTTCCTGATGGAAGATTTCCTCGTCTTCAGTCTGATTCTGATTCTGAAGACTCATCTGGTCCTTCGTCTTCCTCATATATACTTTCATCTGAGGGAATATCCTCAAACTGGTATACCTGAACAAGGTCTTGAAAGTAGACAGCTTCCTCGAACTCCGGCGTAGCTTCGAACTGTCTAACTCCTCTTTTTTGGTTTTCCGGGCAATCTGTTGAGATGTGTCCCTTGGCTCCGCACGTCCAACAGTTGCAGTCTTTAAAGCTTTCATTAACACGTGTGTGTGCTCTTCTTAAAGTTCGCCTTGCTGGTGTTCTGTTAGCACTCCCTTGGCTGGAAGACATTCTTCCTCGGCTAGGTCCTGGTCTGTGCCCTGATTTGTAATTTCGTGCCTTTTGTTTTGACCAGAATCTTCTTGGTCTCCACGAGGTTCTCCTGGGGAACTTGCTTCTCCGCTCATAGGGTTAATCCCTATGTTTCTTCTTTCGATGTCTCTCTGGTGCACCAATGACTGTTGGGATGTCATTGTCGTCGCAACAAAGACGGGCTGATTTATTGATCCTTTTCAGCCTCTTGAAATTCTTTTGAATTGCTGCCTTCTGGCACCATTCGCTTAGTTTGACCTTGATAAAGGACATCCTTTGGGCCACCGTGTCGACTCCAATGGGTGTATATTCTCTCAGTAACATTTCTCGCCATGGACTTGGTATTTTGGCGAAGAAAAGGGGAATCGCCGTATCTTCCCCAATTCGGCTCTTCCACCTGTACTCGGTGAACAGCTTAATGTATAGATCAACACTACATATGTCGTGTAGTTCCAAGCTATACAACGCTTGTTCGTATCTCCTGACTTTTTCCTGGTCACCTCCTCCGGTTTGGGGATCAACAAAGTATCCTTCTCCGATGAAGTAGATCTTGAAAAGCCTCGCCATTCTATCAACAATATCTTTGAGAGAATCACCGGATAAGACCCCACTTCTAATTTCTGGAGTTCCATGTTCCCATCCGATCTTGACCGATCCTTCGAGACTCATCTGTAACATCATGATGAATCCCTCTTTGTCCAGTTCGAGGATTGCCGCTGCAATTCTCATTGCCGATGCCCATTCATCGATTAGGGCTTCGCGATTCTTGAAATCCAGAGTATCAAGATTGAGCATAAACCCATACGGGTGTATTGGATCGAGTTGAGATCTCCCGTATGGTGTTCCATGAACGTCTGGCCTCCTTGCCCTCGCCCTGGTTGGAATCCGGTTGTACATGGATCCCGCAACGAAATCATGCTGGTGCGGCATGGGTTCCTCTCGACTTGGCTCTTCCCGAATTGGTTCCGGACTTGGGATGGAAGATCCGACGCCCTCTGTAACCGTAGATTGTCCCTGGGGAGGGTTCTGACTTGGCACAAGTGCACTTTCATATGTTTGGACATTTTCCAAGTTAAGTCTTGAAAGTGATTCAGTAAGATCGGAAAGGTCTCGCCCGATCTCGAAGTTGAAATCGTCGATCTTGAATCTGGACATGATCTCAATATGTGCTGGGTTCTCCACGTATCCGTGCTTCCAGCTTCTCGCTCGTGGTCAATTCTCTTTTGACCTCGACTGCTTTGCCCTTTTGATGTAATAAGGGCTCCTTCCCGAAAGATGGTGGCAACCATCCAACTCTCCTTCTTTCGGATGACCTTGGCATAGATTCCAAGCTCTTGACTCTTTGTTGGATATCTTGTAGATTTTCCAAGATCTCCTTCTGTCGTCGAGACATGGCTTCAACCTTGTCTCTTATTTCTTGTAGGCGTTCGGGCATATGGAACTGATGATTGCCATAGGCCTGGACTGTCTTCTGGACTTCTCTGAGGTCCTGTGATAGCTTGGAGCCATCTGTCTGGAGCTCGTGAAAATCTGGCAAGACTAAATCACTCATGAAGAACGGTTATTTCTTTCAGTGATTAATCTCTTTATCCGTGTAATATCTGCCGAGAGGCCATTAATAGCTATGAACTTAGCTCTAATGCCAGGGAGATTATCTGGTCTATGATTAGCTAGATTAACTAACTTATCCAACAAGAGTTGGAGCTCTTGTTCTAGTGTCATACCAGGCATGTTACAAGCTTAGTATTGAACTTTGTTTATTGGCATTTTCTAGGCTAATATTTAACCGCTTGACACTTTCTATCCTTTCTTCCTTGATAGAACACACGTATCCAATTTGTTCTAAGTCGCAACAAAGAACATCTTGGTATTTAATTTCCGTTTTTTGAAAATTACGGTATCTTGTTAAAGCGATAATTTGCCTTTTAATACTTGTGCATGCATTTTCCCTCATGGGGATCTGGATCGGGGAATCCCAGATGTCATCCAAAACTGGATTACTCATGTTTTGTAAAATACTCATCTCAATAGGTAATTATGAATTATCGTAAATAGATAAATAACCACATAAAATAAATAAACCATGCTCTGATACCATTTTTCAAGTTTCGCAAAGGATTAAACAAAATAAAACTTGTTGGGTCAGAAATATAATTTTCTAAAGTTAAAGACAAAAGTATCAAAAGCTTTTGGAATGATTCAAGTTCAAAAAGGATCCCCACTCTCATTCCTTGGCATGTGCATAACACTTTCGCAGAGGAGGGGGTATTTTGCTATGATTCTGAAAGCACATAGGTTGTTTTTGCCTCTTTTCAAAACACGGGGAGGTTTCTTGCCTGTTTCCCAAATCACAGGGGTGCTGCTTGCCAAAAACCTGATGTTTTTGGTGGTGCCACCTTTTTTTTCTTTTCTTCGTAAAAGCACTTTTCTGAATTACAGGTGCTAACTTTTTGCTAATTTGATTCACATCCTATTTACAAGATAACTTATAATAATTTCTCTTGGTCCCCGCAGTAACAGTTTTCTTGGGCCGTTTGCTCTCGTTGAACAGCAATTCATTTTGTACTTGGACCAAACATAAGTCGGGCTCCCAGCAAGGTTGGCTGTACACATAAGTCGACCAAACATGAAACTTGTACTTGGGCTTTGAGTGAGCTTCAAGTAAAAGTAAATAGCACATAGGGCTAAAATGAAAGCCCATATTGCACTAATTTGTAAAGATCCCAAGATCTTTCAGCATCTGAGAGTTAGCTCAGTACTAATCTGCTTTGTCACTGTGATAAGCCCAAGTCAAGTTTCATGTTTGTTTGCAATTAATTTCCCAGCCCAACAATGTGAAATTAGTTGCTAACAAGTATTTTATACAATCGTGCTAAATTAAAAAAAAATAAAGCAACGAGTGGGATCATAAAGTCGTTGAAGAACATTCTTAATATTTATTCGTGATTTTTTTTTTTAGTTTAGTCCATGAGATTTTTGATAGTAATCTATTGCGAATAGCGAGGGATTGCTCTTTTCAAAAACTAGAAATCAAAAAAGAGCTTCTTCAGGCTATACTATAGCTGGACTTTATTAATAAATATCAAAAGGATGTATTATTAGTCGAATTAATAGTAAACCCTGAAATACAAATGCATTTTGCCCTTCTAAAAACACGTCAAACTTCAGATTTGTATGTAATGTACATGTAACCAATTTTCAGACAGAATATATGTAATGATAACCTTGTTTCGGTTAAAATATCCATCAAAGTGTAACTATATATATATATAAATATATTATTAAGATTTTTGATTCCAAATCCTGGTTTGCGGGATCACCATAAAATTGGAAGATAAAATTGGGACACTCCGGGTAGATCATCTCTCATATATGGCCCTAATTACAAGAGCCGATCTAGTTTCATTTTGATGATTTTGGGCCTTTATGCCCCAATATTTCTCCTTTTCTGCTTTATGGGCCTCGTCACAGACTTCACGTTCAGCTTGTGTTCAAACACTTTAGTGTTTATTCTGTCTTCGCATGCAAAGACATGCGCATATGTGTGGAGAATCTGAGTCACATGTTGCTTCATAGTTTCTCCCATTTTCGTGTCGATTTGCAATTTCTTCCGAGTTTGCATGCTCTCAGCTCGATAGTTTTGAGTTCTCTTGCGCCTTCATCTTGGCCTCCTCTAATTTTCTTCGCTTTTGCAACCCTAGGTGTAGATGAGGTTGCTCTAGGGGTGTGTATTGGGAGATTGAGCTCACGTGGTATTCTCGAGCCCCTGCTTGACTCCCCCAGATCTCCCCAACCCCCCTCCGAGTGGGAATTTGACTTTGAGGCGCATCATAGACCCGATGGCCTCGAACGCTTGGATGGTGGATTTGCCACATATAACGCGATAGAGCTTAGCTGGCGCATCCATCAGGTGGAGAGTAATCGCCTTCGTTATTTGGCGAAGTTCTCTTCCACGTCACGGGCAACAAGATGGTGCCCCCAATAAGCAGCGGGTCTCTCTTAAACCCTTTGAAGGGGCTTTGTACATGCTCGATTTGCGACAGGACAAGTCCCATGGATTGGGAGGTGGACAAGAACATCAAACTGAAGGCACTTCCCGTGTCCACGAGGACCCTCAACACATTGACCTAATGACGACTTGCACCATGATGTGGTCTTCGTGGGTATACACGACTCTCTTCACGTCTTTGAGGCCAAAGATGATGGTAGGGCCCTCGTGCCTTTGTGGTGGGCCTATTTTAGCGGGAACCCTTGGAGGGGCGAGGAGCGTTTCTCTTTTTGCTCCGAAGAACTCAAGTTGAATGACTTTCTTAGACCATGTACATTAGCTTCTTAAGATTGTTTTAGTGTAGATCAACCCTCTTAGAACCGTGATCAAGGAATTTTAAGCGTTTTCCACAAACGACGCCAAAATAATAATATAAAATTAGTACAAAGGGGTAATTCTTATATTATTGGCAATTGAGAGAGTTCGTAACGCTCTTCCCATAGTTAAGAGCGAAGTTCCTTTAGGATATTAAGTATATTATGAGGAGGAATATATATAAAGTATGAGACTTTTTGGCGTAAGAAATAATATACATGATAAATAATAGAATTCTTGGAATAGACGGTCTTGCGAAAATATGATAGTACTGTACAATCAGATTGTGTTGTGTTTACAAATGAGTTTTCTGAGGGTATATATGTATGTATGTATATATATATATATATATATATATATATATATATATATATATATATGAGTCTCTACAGTTAATGCCATAACAACTCGGCTTCATAAATGGAGTGGTATGGACAACCTTTACTACTACCTCGAGTTAGTTGAATCTGCTCACAAACTCCAATGTTGGTAGCTCGCGGTATAAATGTGATCGGAGCAGCTACAGTTGCCAGGCAATAAAAGTACACGTGATTTGTCAAGTAGGATTTTATTGTGCCGGATCGGTGTCAGTGTAATTAAGTCTTTATCTTACCGCCTCTTCTTTCCACAAGGCGGTTCTGCATGTTCAAATTCGAGGCCGTTGAGAACTCCCTCCTTTGACGCGATATGTTCAAGAGTGTTAGGGCCGGTTTTCTCCCACAGTTTGGGCTTTAGTCCGATCGGCCCAACGAGGGTTTAATTGATATTTTTTTTGTTTAAATCATTAGGATAAGTTAATCTTTTAGATGGTAATTATCTTGATTTATTACCTTATCTTTATTAGATATTATTCTATTTTGAAGATTAACTTGCAAGATATGTACTTAGATATAATATTAGCATATTTGTTGGATATCTTTGATGATCATGCAGAATCTATCGGATAAGGCAAGAAGATCTTTTCAAATTGCAACTGAATTATCGACGTGCTTATCATATAAGGAAATAAGATATTCCGAGGATTGCAGCTAAAGATATGCTGAAGATTCTGCTCATGCCTATATAAGGGGAAGACTCGTCACAATTGAAGGATACTTTGAAAAAGATAGTTTGTGATTTAAGTCCTGTATCGAGTCAAAGTTTTTTAGTGAATAACATCAAGTCAAAGGAACCTTGGAGTATCTTGGTGTGTTCTTCGACTCAATCGAGTACACCGAAAATAATTAAGGGTTTGGTATTGCAACAACTGCAAATTAGAGGGAGTCTAACTTTTAGTTGAAATAAATCCTTTCATTGTAATTCTTAAGTAGGGTACTATTTGAGTCAACATTTGTGTGTAAACCACGTGGACTAGGACCCATTGGACCGAACCACGTAAAAAAATATTTGTATTTTTTATCGCTTTATGTTTAACCGTCTTTTAACAATTGCAACAATAAAAATGCTTTTAAACGTTAAAGAACTGTCATCTGTCTTACTTACGAGTAGCGTTGTAACTATAGTCAAGTGCAACTATATTCGATTACAAGTAACACAGATCTAAGATCTAACAAATAACTTTTAGGTATTTTCAGTACATGTACTATTCATGCATTGTTAATAACAATCTGTGAACTAATAATATCATAGACGTGAATATTGATGTAAATATTGTAAGCATCTTTATAAGATATGAAAGATCTTAGGTCTATGTTACTTGTTGTTGAACACAGTCGCACTTGACAGTAGTTGCAACTGTATTCGTAAGTAAGACAGATAGATGAACTTTACTGTTTAAACACAGTTTGACTGTTGCAACTGACGAAAAACAGTAAAACATAAACAATAAAGAACACAAAGAATTTTAACGTGGTTCGGTCCAAATGGTCCTAGTCCACGGGGTTTGCACCCAAATGTTTGACTCAAACAGTATCCTACTTAAGATTTACAACGTAGGTTTTATATCAACCCAAATCTTAGACTCCCTCTAATATTTGCAGTTGCAACACCTATCACTTAACTATTTTCGGAATACTCGATTGACTCAAAGAACACACTAAGCTACTCCAGAGACCCTTTGACTTAGTGCTTCTTGAAAGCTTTGACTCGATACAGGTCTGATTCTCAAATATCTTCTTCAAAGTATCTTGTGCATGTCTCGAGCCTTCTCCTTATATAGGCGTGGCAGAATCTTGCTCGTATCTTCCGTCGCAATCCTTTGAATATCTTCCTTCCTTATTGATAAGGTCGTATGATATGCAAGTTGCAACCCGATTATATTTACTTGCCTTATTCCGAGAGATCCTGTCATATCTTGTTAGATAACAGCCGTATATATGTCCACATTCATAATAAGGGGATAAGTAAGAGATAGAAATAATATCAGAATGGATATGCAAGAATAACATCAAGATAATTACCATCTAAGTCTAACCTAATGATTAAACAAAATATTATCAATATGCGGGTTGGGCTGAACGTCATTAAGCCCATGAGACTTTAATAATCGGCCCTAACAATCTCCCCCTTTGATTTGTTTTGTCAAAATCATTTATCTGCATAGAGAGTAAGTATCTAACAGACCTTATCTGCAAAAAGAGTAAGCATCTAACAGATATAAAGGAGTTCATAATAAAAGGTGCAAATAGTTTAAAATTGGTTACAAAAACCAACTGTTCAAATTTTAAAAAAACAAACATGAACTCCCCCTAACAAGAACTCCCCCTGCCTGATGGATTCTCCCCCTTTTTGACATACGAAATCAAGGGGTGCCAGAGGTGCTACCAGGGTGGACCAGAGCAATCAGGCGGTCCAGTTTGGAGTCCATTAGCGCAAGGGAGGTGCTAATGGCCTCGTGTGATTGGCTCAGAGTCTCGACCAGGTTGTTGAGACGGGCAAGCTCCATGCGCACTCCGTCCAGACTGGCAGTTGCGTCTGGAAGACCGGTTCCCCTTTTGGATTGTCCCCCAGTGGGTCCCGGGGACGGCTCTGGTTTGTTCACCACTTTGGGGCTGGCGCGCATGGGTTGCACGCTAGTGAGCTCGTCTGGTTTGGCCTTGAGGGCCGGGACTTGGGAGGTGAGGATGCGGTAGATGAGCGACAGAAACCCAAGGGAAAGAGGAGTATCACGAAAGGCTTCTCGATAAATACGCTCAAAGATGAGCTTCCCAAGATCAATTTTTACGCCAGTCCCAATACGAAAAAGGACGCTGGCAACATCAGCATGCATGGAGGAGATGTGGGTGCAGGGCAACCAATGACAAACCAAAATACGGAAAAGCAAGTTGTACCTGGGGGTGAGAGCGCTGGTAACGAGCTGGCCGGGCGGCCAAGAGCGAATGCGGCCACCAGTGAGCTCAGTTGCAACTTTCTTCATGCTCGTCTCCAGTCGCAGCTCGTACACAAACTTTGTGTCGACCTCAGGTACACCAGGGCAGCAGAGATGATGGAGGGGGTGAAAGGACACACGTTTTGTCGCACATAGACCATGTGCCGCTGGAGAGAGCCTTCTGCATCTAGCCGAGAGGTCAGATTGGCATAAAATTCCTGAACCAACACTTTGGAGTAGCTGCCGGCTTTCCGAGTTGCAACCAGCCAGCCGCGGTTGATGAGGGTGTCCAGGACATCTGTGTCGGCATAGGATTTTTCATCAAGAGGCCTCTCCTCCACCAGAGTCCTCTTCAAGTAGCCAGAAAAACGGGCCTGGGCCTCTTTGGTGTAAAACCGAGAAGAAAAAGCACGTGTTGATTTCAGTGCTAGAGTTGCAGGTGCAACTTCAGGAAATGTGTACTGCTGTTCGTCGTCAGGAGGTGGTGCGACCTTTTTGGGGTTTCCAGTTTGGCGACGCTTCTTGGAGGCGGGCTCCTCATCAGGGAGATCAAAAGGAATTTCTTCATCCGAACCAGCCACATCCTCTGGTTCATCTCTGTCAGCAAGTTTATGCGAGCGTGTAGCACGCACAGACTTGCGAGCTGGTACCTTGTACCGTTTCTTGGAAGTAATGACGGACGGGGAGCAGGGGTCCGTGCTGTGTCCGTATCAGGGAGATCGGAAGGAGCAGAGGGTCCTCCTACCTTAGCCTTCCCTTTGTCCGCCGCTGACGCTTTTGGAGGTGATCGTGGTGGCGAAGGTGGTGGACGCGAATGCAAAGGAGTGTGAGCGGGAGAGAGGCCTTGGTCAGCAGGAAGATCAGGGTCCTGAACAGATGATGGTGGTGATGGAGGGATTGATTGAAGGGGATCCATGTGGATGGGTTCGTCGGAGTTGGGGGGAAGGTTCGCTGATCGCTTGAGAGAGCCATCCATCCTATGAAAGAGAGAGAAAGAGAAGAGAGAAGAAGCTAGAGAGACAGTGAGAAGGTTAGGTGAATTAATGAGATGACAGAGAAGAGATAATCCTTAAATAGAAATTAAGAACCGCGAAACCCTAGCAAAAATAGAGAGGGAAACTTTCCCTCCACACGAAAAACGCAAAGGAAACTTATCCAAAGATACTTGATAGCACAAAATCAGGAAGTGATAAGGCTAACGCGGTGTTACCAAAATCAGGGTAAGATCCCCATATGAAACAATCTTTCAAACTTTCCTAATGTTACACGAGAAGAAACAGAGCCGTGAGGAAGTTAGGGCTGCCTGATTAAATAGAATTGAAAAGCAGCGGCAAAGAGCTCCAAGAGGGATTAGTTACCAAAAATTACTTACAAAAACCAGATCCGAACTAAGTCCCCAAAGAAAGCAGTTAATGTTATCTCCTCAGTCGCAACAACAAAAAGAAACACACAACTGGTAGCTTTCACGCTGACTCATTTTTGAACAAGGTAGCTCTTTTCAATGAGAAGAAGCCCGAGATAAGAATTGATAGCTTTCACACTTGTTACTTTTAGGTCAGGTAGCTTTTTCCAGTCGCAACTACAAGCCTGTGAGGCTAGCTAGATAGAGTATGGTTAACATTTTCCATACATGGCATAGAGATTTGTTCCCCATCCTTTTGATTCATGGATATTGAGTAAGCTTGTACTGAGGAGAGAACAAAAACAAATATTGCTAAGAGGAGAGTTCATTAATGGAATGAATAAGTAAGATTAGAACCATCACTCTTAGTGGCAACAGTGTCCCTGTTGCAATTCACATAAGGCAGAGCCCCAACGACTTACGAAGGTGCTCAAAACGTGTAACATCCAGAGCCTTTGTGAAGATGTCTGCAAGTTGAAGATCAGTACACACATGATGAAGTTCGACAGTCTTAGCCTCAACAAGTTCCCTGATATAGTGGTACCTTATATCAACGTGTTTAGTGCGTGAGTGTTGAACAAGATTCTTTGAAATGTTAATGGCACTGGTATTATCACAATAGAGAATAATTTCATTCTGAGTGATACCGTAATCCTCCAACATGTGCTTCATCCAGACTAGCTGGGTGCAACAGCTGCCAGCAACTATGTATTCTGCCTCAATAGTGGAAAGAGTAATTGAGTGTTGCTTATTACTAAACCATGACACCAAGTTGGTCCCCAGATAGAAACACCCTCCTGTAGTGCTTTTCCTGTCATCAGCACATCCTGCCCAGTCGGCATCACTGTAACATGCCAGAGAGAGGTTATTGTTAAAGTTGTAACTAAGACCAAAGTCAGTTGTACCTGATATGCATCGAATGATTTGTTTGACAGCCTTCAGATGCGACTCCTTTGGGTTGGACTGATATCTTGCACAAACGCCAACACTAAAACAGATGTCTGGTCGACTGGCCGTGAGGTACAACAAACTACCTATCATACTTCTATAGAGGCTCAGATCTACTGAGGTGCAACTGCCATCCTTGCTGAGTCGGTCGGTTGATCCAATAGGAGACTTTATAGGCTTCGCGTGCTCAAGTCCAAAGCGCTTGATCAAATTCTTGGCATATTTGGACTGTGAGATAAAATTCCATCATCATGCTGTTTTACCTGCAACCCAAGAAAGTATGTTAGTTCACCAACCATGCTCATTTCAAATTCGTTTTTCATGACAGAAATAAACTGTTGTAACTCTCTTGTGGAGGTAGAGCCAAACACAATGTCATCAACATAGATTTGTGCAATAGAATGTCTAAATCAAAGTGTTTGTAAAATAATGTGCGATCAACACTCCCTCTAGTGTATCCTTTGTCAAGGAGATGGATAGTGAGTCTTTCATACCAGGCACGAGGTGCATGTTTCAACCCATAAAGTGCTCTGTTGAGTTTCAACACATGATTTGGACAGTGGGGATCAGTGAATCCTTTAGGTTGTTCCACGAAGACTTCTTCGTTAAGATATCCATTCAAGAACGCACTCTTAACATCCATCTAAAACAATTTAAAGCGTAAGACGCATGCAACAGCCAGTAAGAGTCGAATAGATTCCAGTCTTGCAACTGGGGCAAATGTATCATCATAGTCAACTCCCTCGACTTGTGTGTAGCCTTGAGCAACAAGTCTTGCTTTGTTTCTGACAATGTTTCCCAGCTCATCAGTCTTGTTCTTGAAAATCCACTTAGTACCAATTACATTGACATCTGCTGGTCTAGGAACTAGTTGCCACACATCATTCCTCTCGAACTGATTCAGTTCCTCCTGCATGGCTTCAATCCATGCTTCTTCAAGCAGTGCTTCCTTGACATTGCTGGGTTCAATTTTTGAGGTGTAACTGACGAACCGCACCATCTGGTCATACCTTTTTCGAGGTTGATCTCGTGTGTGAATCCCATCGCTGATCTCACAAATGACAGCTTCGGGAGGATGGTTTCGCTTAATGTGAGGTGGTGCTTCCAGTTGTTCAGTTCTTCCATTTGACTCTGATGGTGGGTCATTTGCTATCTCTTCTTCCATGATAGTTGCAGCTGGTGATTCAACCTGGTCGGTTGCAATTGGAACTGAGTTCCTGGAGATGTTAGTCCATTGTTCTTCCTCTTCTGCTTCTGAGTCAATTAGCTCTGTGATCTTAACCTCCGAGGATGTTGACGCAAAGTCCCTGTAATCATCAAATTCAATGTTAGATAATTCGACAATAGTTTGGGTACGCATATTGAACACGCGATAGGAGTGACTATTGCGAGAGTACCCTACAAAGATTCCTAAGTCGGACTTGGCTTGAAACTTTCCTCTAGATTCTCTATCATTTAGTACATAACAAGCACAACCAAAGATATGAAAATGTTGAACATTCGGGCGTTTACCTTTCCAGAGTTCATATGCAGTTTTAGTTGTACCTGGTCGTAGGTAAACTGGGTTAATGACATAACACGCTGTGTTTACTGCCTCGGCCCAGAACTTAAGTGCAAGTTTCTTTGAGTTCAACATAACTCTTGCTATTTCAACCAATGTCCTATTCTTTCGTTCCACCACACCGTTCTGTTGTGGTGTTATGGGTGATGAGAATTCGTGGGAAATCCCCTTGTCGGAGCAGAAGTTGTTAAAGCTAGAATTTTCAAATTCTTTTCCATGGTCACTTCGAATTCTTTTGACAGACAAGTCTTTTTCAGTTGCAACAGTATTGCAAAGGTTTTTGAAAACCACAAACGACTCATTTTTTTCTTTTAGAATTCGACCCAAGTGAAACGTGAGAATCATCAACACACACAAATATGTAGCGTTTACCTGAAATGCTTTCCTTCTAAATTGGTCCTACAAGATCCATATGAAGGAGTTCAAGTATTCTTACAGATGGAGTGTGTTGCAACACAACATGACTGGACTTCTTCTGTTTTCCTTCAAGACACGATCCGCATTTCCCGGGAGATTTGGGACCAAGTTTGGGTAACCCTCTTACTACTTGATTGTTGAAAAGGCGAGCCAGAGACTTATAGTTGATATGCCCAAGTCTTTGGTGCCAGAGATCCGCCAGAGACTCTGTACTTAAGTTACACATTAGAGGTCGAAAAACAGCTTTACAATTTATCATAGTATAGCAGTTTTCTGTGCTCCTAAGACCCTGCAAGACCCTGCTTTGAAATTGATCAACAACCTCACATTCATCTTTAGTAAAACGCACAAACAGGTCATCATCACATAATTGACTTATACTGATTAGATTAACATGTAGTCCATCAACATAAAATACATCTCTAAGTTTTGGAAGACCTTTAACATTTAGTGTTCCTTTTCCTAGGATTTTTCCTCGGTTTCCGTCTCCAAAAACTACGTCACCTCTTCGTTCGTGAACGAAGTTACTTAGGATGCTCCTATCTCCTGTCATGTACCTAGAACAACCACTATCAAAAAACCATGTGTTAGAGAAGGATGATCTTTGAGATGTGGAATTGCAAACCGTAAGACAAGTAAGTGTTTTGGGTGGTTTTTCAACCCAAACTTTTTTCATTGGTAGTCTAGTTGCAACAGGAGTTGCAATCTTCTTGGTCTTCTTCCTCTTCCTTCGGATCATTTTCTTCTTCTTAATTGCTGTAACAGTCTCATAATGAGATGAGTTCCTGGATTCCCAGAGTTGGTAGCAGTAGGGTCTAATGTGCCCTAGGACTCCACAGTGGTGACATGTTGGGACAAAACGTCCTCTTGGAAATATGTTGACAGGGTTAGTTGAAGAAGCATGATAGTGTGAGTTATGACTATTGAATACCTGAGTTGAAGAAGCATGATAGTGTGAGTTATGACAAAACGTCCTCTTGCACTTGGGTGTAGTCAAGAGGGATTTTAACTCCCTTGGGCACTCACCTTTTCTTGGAAATGGTGATTTTGGTGTCCCCTGCGAACTTGAGACTGTCAGTGTCAACGAATCCTACCACAATTTTTCCAGTTGCGACTTTCTGAGTATCCAACACCTTCTTAAGGTTTTCTGTTCCAGGAGTAAGCAACTTCACATTCTTGACAAGTGAATCCAGTTCCTTCTGAGTGAGATCACACACATCTTCCAGAGCCTTGTGTGCCTTGATCGCTGTGTCGAGATCAATGGAGAGAAGATCTCTTTCCCTTGTGAGAGCAAGTACTCTCCTTTCAAGCTCTAGTATCTTGTTCTTCATTCTGACAGGATTGCCAAACACGGATGCGATTTTCAGTTGCGCCTCTAATTCAGAATTCCTTTTATTAATAGACTCCAGGTCGTTTGCGGGCTCTTCTCCATCGCTGTCTGGTGAGTCTGAGTCGGATTCCACAAAATTCTGAATTGCAACCCCCATGTTTGCTCTTGCAAATGGGATGAAGGATGAAAATGCGACACCAGACACTTCTTCTGACTCTTCTTCACTTTCCTCTGATTTGTCGTCGCTCCATGCAAGTAGCACACGATTTTTGTTTTTCTCCAGAAGGTTCGCACAGTCTGCCCTGATGTGGCCAAAGCCTTGGCATTCCCTGCATTGAATACCTTTCACTGACCTTTTGCTGTCAAGTCTATTAGCAGCGGAAGGTTTTTTAAAATTATCAGATGGACTTGCAGCAAGGTTAAAGTTATTACTTTTGTTCCAGTTTCTGTTCATCTTGTTGAACCTTTTTGTGAGAAGAGCTAGAGATTGAACCAATTCCAAGTTGGAACTGCTCTGTGGGAGGCTAGCTTGTAATGCGACTCCTTTCGAGACAGTTTCTCCTTCTCTTTCGAGCTTCATTTCCCAAGCGGTAAGAGACCACATGAGGTCGGCTAGGGGCAGTGTGTTAATGTCTTTTGCCTCTTCAATGGCTGAGACCTTCATATCGAATCTTCCTGGAAGTGACCCCAGTAGTTTCAACACAATTTTGGATTCAGGGAAGTCAACTCCAAGGATGGTGGCTTCACTCGCCAGGTGCCTGAGTCGCGAGTGGAATTGAGCAATGGTGTCTGATTCTTCCATCCGAATGAAGTTGAATTGGTCATTGAGCAGTTGCAACTTGGATGCATGAACTTTAGCATTTCCTTGATGAGCGTTTTCAATAGCCTGCCAAGCATCTTTTGCAACTTCACAGTTGGAAATACTCTTGTATTGGTCATAATCTACTGCCACTAAGATAATGTTCAATGCTGTAGAATTATAATTTGCAAGGAGTTCTTCCGCGTCGGTCCATTCAAGTTTGACTTCACCCTTCCCTGGTCGTCGGTTGGCGGGGTCTACCCTTTTAGGATGCTTTTCCATGCCTTTTGATCCTGCTGTTTAATGAAGTTTCGCATGCGATTCTTCCAGTAGGAATAATTTGTGGCCGTCAGCATTGGGGGTTTTATGGTCGACAGACCTTCCCTCATTTCCTCCATAGATCACTTAAATAAGACAAAACAAAGATCTTTGATCCAGAATCTACACTATGTAATATAGTGACCCGCTCTTGATGCCACTTGAAAGATCTTAGGTCTATGTTACTTGTTGTTGAACACAGTCGCACTTGACAGTAGTTGCAACTGTATTCGTAAGTAAGACATACAGATGAACTTTACTGTTTAAACACAGTTTGACTGTTGCAACTGACGAAAAACAGTAAAACATAAACAATAAAGAACACAAAGAGTTTTAACGTGGTTCGGTCCAAATGATCATAGTCCACGGGGTTTGCACCCAAATGTTTGACTCAAACAGTATCCTACTTAAGATTTACAACGCAGGTTTTATATCAACCCAAATCTTAGACTCCCTCTAATATTTGTAGTTGCAACACCTATCCTTAACTATTTTCGGAATACTCGATTGACTCAAAGAACACACTAAGCTACTCCAGAGACCCTCTGACTTAGTGCTTCTTGAAAGCTTTGACTCGATACAGGATTGACTCTCAAATATCTTCTTCAAAGTATCTTGTGCATGTCTCGAGTCTTCTCCTTATATAGGCGTGGCAGAATCTTGCTCATATCTTCCGTCGCAATCCTTTGAATATCTTCCTTCCTTATTGATAAGGTCGTCTGATATGCAGGTTGCAACCCGATTATATTTACTTGCCTTATTCCGAGAGATCCTGTTATATCTTGTTAGATAACAGCCGTATATATGTCCACATTCATAATAAGGGGATAAGTAAGAGATGAATATCAAGATAATTACCATCTAAGTCTAACCTAATGATTAAACAAAACATTATCAATACGCGGGTTGGGCCGAACGTCATTAAGCCCATGAGACTTTAGTAATCGGCCCTAACAAGATATTTTTGTTTATAACTTACCTATTAATTAATATATGTTGAATTTCATGGTATAGAATTATATTAATTAATAATGTATAAGTTGTGAATATTATAGTCAATTTTTTTATAAAAAGAAGCAATTTTTTTCTTTTGAAAGCACCCTTCAATCAAAAAAAATCAGTTTCTAACTGGTTTTCCAAACACAAAGTTAATCTATTTTTTCTTGAATAAGACATTAGTAAACAAGTTTGCATTAGTATATTTGGTCTTGTTAGTTTATATATCATATACAAAACTACGAAAGATTTAAACAAACACTATAAGCAAAAATCCAGAAAAATAAAGTATTTTCTACAACTACGTTTCCATGGTACAATAAATAACATCACCCATATAATACTACTAAAAGGACATTTAATTTTGTAATTTTTCGTAACAATTGCATGAGAAGATACTAGTACTTAACCTAAAATGTGGAATAACATTAAATACGTTAGAAACTTAGACATTTAATTATGAGATAATCACTCACAAATGATAGCCGTACGCAGAAAACTTTTTACTTCTATAATTATTTCAATAGCACCGAATAATATAAATAGCGCGAAATATAATAAACTTCACCTGCAAATTGTTTATTCGGCTGCTCATAAAACCAGAAAAATCGGTCGTTTTGCCACGCTAGTACCCTTCTATTTTTGGTTCTACATGATCTATAAGAATACTTTTACAACAAATTATAACTTAGTGTATTTACGTGTTTCACAAACTTTTAAGATTACCAATTATCTATCTCGCAAAAAGTTCACAAACTGTAATGCGTGGTCCAAACGGTGTCGCTTTCGTTGCCAACGGGTGATTTTCTGGCAGATTAGTCACTTTTGTTTTAGACTATATATACTTTTAGTCGTTGTGTTCATTAAAAGTTATGGAAGCTTACACGACTGTTGTATATCAAGCATCACACATATATATTATTATATAAGATGTAAGTTCAAAAAAATAAAATAAAATATAAGATGCTTAATCCACCCAACTCCACGTGTAATGATTTAGAATTGGTTATGAAATAGACAAAATTCATAAATATGTGTAATACGTAAGAATTAAAATGGACTTCTTAAAATAGACTGCAATTTTTTTTTTGAGAAGAATAAATAGACTGCAACTTGTTATATCAATAATGGTGATTTTCCATAAAAAAGTTATAAGATTGTCATTGTATAATTGATGAGTCCAACACGAAGTTGGTTTGGAGCATTTATGCTATATTTGTTAGCAGACCGAGATAATTCAATAAACACGCAAAACTCATGTTTATAAGTGTAAGATTCAGAATTTGATTTTGAATTTTTTACATCCTCCACATAATTGAAAATTGTGGGCTTTCTAATAGTATTATCACATCATTGGAAATATCTATACTATTATATAAAAAAAGACAAACTGTGACACCAAACTTTTAATTTCTGATCATACCCATATAATTTTAGCATTGACACAATATTTTTTACTATTAAGTTCCTAATCTAACATTAAGATTTAAGTAAAATCATTAACTACAATAATTATAGTGATTGGGATTCAGTTTCTCAAAATTTGAAACTTTCTATATAAATTTTCTATTTTTATAATATTTAATTTTTACTTACTTAAGTTATTTTTTTCACCGTACAAATTAAAATAAATTCTTAATCACGCAGGAACCGCGCGCCAACGTTTCTAGTAGCATTAAAATGTAACAAACAAGAAAATTTGTTTTAAGAAAATTAAATTGCGGAATATTTCGAACCCCTCCCATATTCTCATGAGAAAAGTTTTACAAAGTGTATAGAACATCGTACGCATGTCAAGAAAAACAAATTTGCTTGTATGCTTTTTTAAAAAAGATTGCTTTAAACACCAAACCCTAATTTGAAGCATTCATTGAGAATAATACGTTTTCATCTTCATCTTAGTTTAACCTTGGCAAAATATTAGCTTGTTAATTACCACATTTTTATCTGAGTAACTTGGAAACACAACTAGCACTGATCGATGTAATAAAATGATTGCATGTTGTTGAGGTGATAAAACTAAACTAAAGGGCATATGTCTTAGTCACAGTGATCACAGTCGATGCCACTCAGACTATTAGAGAATATAGAGTGTAACGACATTATATTGAAAATTAGGTTACTTTCACAAATTATATTTAGAAACAGAACAAAAAAGACCAACTGTTTGTGGCTAACTTACAAGTTTTTCCTTGATGTGGAATCCCTTGTGTCATTTATGTCCACACCACGAGAGACTTGTGCAATTAAAAAACAGTTTCATTTGGTAACTCCCATGATTTTTTGTTTCTTATGAATAATAAGCCCAATAAATGAATGTCCAATATAATTCATACAAATTGATCAATTTAGAAAATCAACCACGCAAGTGGCGCGTAGGGATTTCTTGGATAACTAATAAAAAAGTGTTTGTGCTTGGGATGGACAATACATGTCCATAGTTATTTTAAATCAATATCTCTAAATTTTGACAACACAACCTTTTTTAGACATCTAAAATTACAAGGTCTATGATTTCGAGTTTATATTTAAAAATATCATGTTTTAAAGCTAGTTGCCAAGAGACATAATTGGGATTAATAAGGTCAAACACAAAAATTAAATGAGAAATGATTCGGTCAAAGGAGACGGAGGGTAAACATTAAACTTTTTGCTTGCTACAAGCTGGGCTAAGCGACAACAGTACAACTGCTTCCCCTATAGTCGTCAGCTCGTTCTTGACAGATCCAATCGGGTGTTAATAATCTAGATTAATAGGATTCGAACCTTTGCATTCCCGTACCAAAAATCGATGCCTATACTCCATAAGCATGTTTTGGTATCCACCCCTTCGCTGCCTACTACATGTTGTGGAAAGAAAGAGCTAAATGTAGCAAGGAAGTGACTCCTTAGTTATGGGGCTTGACAGATAGTGTGGGCGAGGATGTTCCACACGCACAAGGTCACCCCCCTGCGGGTATTTCATCTCATGGCTACATGACAAGCCCCTCCGACATCGAAGTCGTTTCTTGGTACTCACAAGGTACACTTCAAATAACTCATAATTTCATAGTATTTCAATTAGGAACCGAATTATATATATCTGACGTTGATGATCTCCCCACCCCCAATGCTCGGTAGATTTTGATGATTTATTTGATGCATTACTTTGCATTTAGATTATACCACGTGGTATGACACCCTCAATCTGTAAATATATAACTTAAATGTAGTCTTCAAACTTTATCACTTACAAAACTAATTTTGTAGTAATAGATTTGATGCCATAGCCCGAACTAAAGTAGACTTCCTTCTGATGATGCATATCCATAAATATAAATACACTCGAAAAGAAAAAACGAGTACCCTACAAAAACCACAATGGGACATCGAATGAATACCCCGGGTCACGCCCAACCGAACCCTAAAAGGGAGTACTCGGTCTACCCAAAGCTCTGGAGATATCCGGTCCTCAGCCTCCTATCCATCTGGATATACCTCGGAATTAAGGATCCTAGATGACTATTTCGCCCCGCTAACCCAGTGTCCATTATGACCCACTCCCCCGAGGGCTTGAGGTACCTCCTCGGTCGTGTACGACCTCAATATACAACAAGCGTACCTCATCACCCGAACACCGTGAGTCTACTTAAACAGTTGGCCTTTGGCATCCAACACTTAGCCAAACTAAGAGTTCACAATCATACGAGAAGCAGCACAAAATACAAGGAGAGGATGGATGCAAGATGGGTCGTAACAAAAAGATCCCATCATAACACTCGAAAAACACAAGGCTTACACTCGGAGAAGTATCCTCGGAGGAGATGCCGCAACCAACATCATTAAAGACAACTCCCAACCACACACCATCAAGTTATATGACTTTACCCGATTGGTCTAAGACTCTGATTGGACCCACAATCAATAAACCTCATTGGTCCTCCCTCGCCGAAGACGACCATTGGAGCAGAACAAGCCTACTTCCATTGGCTTAGAAGACCCCTCAAGACGATTGGAACAAACGCATTCAACACCCAATCAGAGAAATTTCGTCAAACCCATGTCATTGGGCACCCTCAACCGACTACCTCCATTGGCGCATAAAGTATCTCACAATATTGGTCACCCTCCATTTCGGGAGTTATGAAGGAAGACCCATGACTATTGGCCAAAAAATCCTAGAAGACTCCTATAAATAGCACCCTAATCAGTAATTAGAAAAGGCGACCAAGTTTATTCTCAGAAATTACATTAGCATTCTTTGTACTTAGGCTAGCCCTATAACTCTTTACTTACTTTCTGCAAATCTCCTCTACCCTATATACGACCCCCCTTGTAATTCATCTTTATTTCTTACAATAAAATAATACTGCATTCTCTTTCTCGAGCTCGAGATCGGTGTTTCGAATATCTTACTTAATTGTATTTCCGATTTTACCCTTCCCCGGTCTTCGGACGATATCACATCACCACCTTCCATGTTTTGTCCTTGTTTGGAATTGAAGTGTGTTATCATAAGCTTTATATATTTTCCAAGAAATCCACCCCCTCCTTCTAATAGCTCATTGGTTTGAAAGAAAAGAATTTCAGATTGTTGTTCTTCTCTTAAAAGTCTTAGCTTAAAGTAATTATATTGGTCATATTCGATTCTTCTTACCCACTTTTAATTTCTGAATATAATGTGATGTAAAAAGAATGCAATCTCACGCATAGTCTCTTTCAATTATTTATTTATTTTTTCAGCAAAAAGAAAAAGAAAAAAGTTGTTTGTATGTGAGACCTCTACATTGGCCTAACTTGATGTTATAAAATGGAAGGTCGTTGTTATGGCTGGTATGATGCTACACAAGTAATAATGTTCCCTAAAGCAGTTCAATTCTCAGCCAGGAACATATTCTTAAATAATCACTGGATATTGCGCTATCCATATATATGGAAGCGATGACGATTTTCTAAAATACATACTCATAAAAATATTGTTTTTTTTTTGTTTTTTTTTGTTAAGAAGATTAAAGAGACAACAACTATAGCGGGAGCAAACTCAAGTAGAGGGACCACGGAGTAATTAAAGTAAAGATAAATTAAGCTGAGCCACATGATACCACTAAATACTTTCGTAATCACTACAATGTGTAATACGAGTAAGATTTGGTTCGGAAGTGATTTTTACTTGTTTAATTAGCATAGATTAATTTGTTTCAGTATTTATGCATAATTCTAATTTCCAGAGTCTAAAACTGTGCTATATATAGATAATTGCATGTTTAGATTGAGAAGCATAATTTGAATAAAGACTAAAGAATAATAAGCATTCTTTGAAGATGACATCCAATATAATATCAGACTATCGGAACGTAGATTAGAGATGTAAATGAAATTTCAGTTACTTATCCAAATTTCGCCCGCTTTTGCACTTACCTATCCAAACTTACATTTGTTATACTTTACGGTCCAAACTTTTAATATTTTTTACAGTCAACGGCCTAAACTATTTTTTCGACCTTTCTCGGCCAAAAAACGTCACTATGCAACTAAATAACGCACCGATGATGTCATCCAGAGGGGTATTTTTGGTACTTTACTTATTTTCAACGGCTAACTCATTCAAACTCTTTTAAACACAATTGAAACCTAAAATCAGTCTCAAATTGAATTATTCCACGAACCCTAAAAACTCAATTCTTAAAATTAACAACAAATTCATCAAATTAACGCCACAATCATAATTGACTGATGTCAGAGACTACTGTTATGGAGGAATTTTCTAGCAAGTGTGGGTTTCCAGCGGTTACCCACCTCTCCTTAACTGATAAAAATTCGGGTCGTCGATTTACTCAATGTTACAAGGAAAACAGAGGTTGTGGGTTGTGGTTCTGGGTTGATGAACCCCTTTGTGATCCTGCAAGAGAGGTTATACTGACATTGAGGAGGAGCATTGAAAAAGCCGAAGGAAAATTGAAGGTAATTCAAAAGGAAATTTTGAAAATGATTTCCAACAGAAGAACAGTGAGTTGGAGTTGGAGAATACCAAGCTGCTGAAGAGGATGAAGAAGCTTGAAAAGCATGCTACTAATTTAGAGGTCAAAAATAGGAAATTATGGACTGCCCTATGTTTTTTCCTATTTTATGTGTTGTTCTATAACTTGATTAAGTAGCCTTTTTGTTTTCTGATTTTGAGATAAAGTTTGTTGAATGAAAGAGATGTGATTTAGGTGTTGGATTTTTGTTATGTAACTTGATGCATGTGTTGAACAGATGCACATAATAATTAATTTAATGGAACAGAAATAGAATAATAACAGAATTAAACTACATCCATTCATAAAAAAGAAACAAAGAAAAAATATAATAAAAAAATGTTCAAAATTCCCACAAAAAACAAAATAAACCCCATACATCTAAGGGTATGGGGGTGGGGTCAACATGGATTATAAAATCCCACCACTTTAGATGATGCCATATTCTACTTCGAATCTGGACACCACCCTAATGGGTGGGATGGGAAGCCTTTTGATGCGAAAACAGTAGTCCAACATGCGGAAGTTCTTCGATCCCTCTTTTGCAAACCTCTTCTCCATATTGGAAGGCTGCATTTTGTATGCAATACAGATTAAAAAAAACGTGACATATTATTACTATTATCAAAATAAACAAAATTTGTAGAACTCTTAAATTTTTTACGAGGCGCGCATAGTTGGAATTTGTCTTCACGATCCCTAGCCTCCTGTTGTAGGTGACCCCCAATTTCCCGTAAAAATCGATGAAGAGTTGATAGTGCGTCTGCATTATCTGCAGACGGTCCAAAATCTCAACAAGGGTCACTTCAACGCCCCTCCTCACCGGGTATTTTGCAGCCAGTTACCAGTATACTCGCTGCATCATTGCCTCTGTGTACCAGAGGTTATGCTGGACGAGAGCACGAAGTTCATCCATCAGATAGGCTTCGTCGTCGTGAGAGTAGTTTACAAAGTTGAGAAAGATGTTAGGCAGATACTCGCTAACCTCGTCGTATTCGTTTTCCAGAGTTGACTGGTAGAATGCCGTCATTGAAAGAGTTTGAGAATTTTGGGAGAGTTTTTTTGCTATGGAATTTGAGGGTTTGTTTGCATGTGATAATTAGGGTTGACGTTTGGTATATATATAATAGAATATGAATAATTGTTGCCTTGTGGAAATTTATGTCTTGCACCGGTCCTTGTTTGATCCAACGATGATAATGGAATAGATGTCTAATCGTGTTTAACTTGCCCGAGTCTCGAGTCAAATTGGTAGTTGAGCAGCTACATAAATACTCATTATGGAAAATAATATTTGTTTATGTTGGCTGACATCTATCAAATTATTGTTAATCAATGAAAATGAAGAAAAAAGTGATTCTTTAAGTGATCTGCTACGTTGATATATGCATCTTATCAAATAAAAGGAGATAAATAATTAATGTCAAAGTTCAGATTCGCGGATGTCAGAATTGTCAAAGTTTATATTTTAGAGTGTAACATTTTTGAAAGTTTGGATCGTAAAGTGTAAAATTTTTGGAAGTTTGGACGGTAAAGTGTAAAAGTTTTGAAAGTTTATGTTGTCGAGTGTAATTTTTTATATAGTTTAGACATTAGCTTGTCTAACTTATTGCACATTTTTTCAGAGTTATTTCATAATGATTGACATACAAATATCCATTCATATGGACAACAAAATCTTACAAAACAGTGCCACTCACTAATGTTCATTAAACAAAACAAAGGCTTACAAAACAATGGCAATCATAATTGTTCATTATACACAACAATTATTAGTACCATCTTCTGCAGTACTAACTAACATACATAATCTCAACAGCCCTTTTTGGGACTCCTATTTTTTTCTTTGGAGCAGGAGGTTTGAACCTATTTCTGCCTGGAGGAGTGATAGTCAAATTACTGCTTGATGTTGGCACCTTTGAGAACACTAGCTGCTTCTTTGTCTTACCTGTAGGTTCTCAGTAGATAAACTAGTAAGTAGCCTAGTCTGTACCCCCAACAGATACTAGAATAAGAGCTACTGGTGCTGGATTACTCCTTGTAAATGGTCTTGTTTGAGATCCAACTGGTAATTGAGAGGCTTCACTTGTAGAAGCTACATTCTGTGATGCACTCTTAGTTGATGGTCTTGGTGGTAAATTAGTTGATGCACTCTTCTTTTTTTTGAGGAGCCACTTTAGTATGTGCCTACATTTCAGATGTACATAATCTATAAATGGATCACATAAATATAATTAAGTTAGCTAGCAAAATCTGGTATAGCTTAATTACCTGCTTTTTCCTTTTATTTGCTATTTGAGTAGGCTGATATTGCCTATCATTTTCAACAACACCAACATTAAAAATAGACTCCTGTGTTGCAGCAACCCATCAACAACAATTACCAGTTATATTTGACTTCACAATCAGTTGAGAAAGCAATTAAATTAGTATGGTAATCACCTCATCTTGTTCACTAACACCTGTCTCAGAAGGTAGATTTGCATTTGAAGGAATTTCAGCAGATGTGCTAACATTTTTTCCTTTTTTGGCTCTACCCTTCCCACTCCATTTTTTAGTTCTACCCCTTCCATTGACCATTGGTTTGGGCACCCATGTACTTGCTAAAGGGTTATTCTTCCTTGACTGACACCCCATAGCATTATGACCTTCCTCTTGACAATAACCACAATGCATCTTAACTCCATCCTTTGCTAGTTTGCCACTAAGTTCATTCCTCAGCTACATCTCTCTGAGTTCTTCATGATCAATCTTCCTACTATTCTTTTTTGGCCTACCAGGCATGGATTGGACATGTGGAGGTTCTACTCTGTTCCTCTGAGTTTGAGGCATAGGCCATGCACTGTTTCCTTGCATAGGAGACATGTAGTTATTGTAAGTCCTTAGATAGGTCTTCTTTGAATAATAAGCATGTATGTGCTCTTTTGGCTTCCAACTCATGTGTTTCGTTGCAGCACACGCATGAATACAAGGGATACCTGTCAAATCCCACTTCATACATGAACATAACTTCTTCTCCAAGTGCACCACAAAAGTATCACTGTAAGGTGCCTCAACCTCAAACTCAAAGTGCCCATTCAAGTGAGCCCTATAACCTCCAGCTTTTCCCCTTATCTTATCAAGAATATCCCATACCTTTGGAGTAATAGCTTTGTTGCTCTTGTTTATGGCAATCTTCCTGAAACATGTCCTCTTCATCAAGGTTCTCCTAATAGATTCCAACATGTCAACGATTGGCATCCCCCTGACTTTTACAATTGAGGCATTAAAGCTCTCAGACATGTTATTCAACAAAAGATCACTTTTGCAATGTGTTATAAAGAATGCTTTAGACCACTGAGTTGGAGGTTTTCTTGCTAACCAGTTATATACTTTGACATTCCTCTTTTGCAGCCTATCCATGATCTTGTTGAAATCACAGAGTCTACCTGCTCTGGCAACATCCCAAAGTATATTCTTCATTGCAAGACCTGGATGCTCATTCTTCAAATTTGCCCACAAGTGCAAAACACAGAACCTATGCTCACAATCAGACAACAGTTCTTGAACAACATCAACCAAGCCTTTCTACTTATCACTCATAACAGTCCAATGATAACTGTTAGTGATATTCATATCATCCATCAGAATCCTTAGAAACCAATGCCATGATTTCTTCCTCTCCTTCTCTACCACTGCATATGCAATATGATATGTGCAGTTATTTACATCCACACCCACAACTGTCAAGTATACATCCATTTTTTGTTTTGAGATGTGTCCCATCCAAGCATATGGTGGGCCTGCAACCAGTCAGAAAGCCTTTCTTCAAAGCATCCCAACATATGTATATTCTTTTGAACTTACACACCTCTCCCATCACTTTACACTTCAACTTCACAGTAGTCCCTGGATTAGTCTTCATGATCTCCTCAGCATAGCTCCATAGCAAGGCATATTGGTTTGCATCAATTCCATGAACATAAGCAAATACCTTCTTCTTAGTTTTGTACATTTGAGCTATATGGAAGTCTATACCACAATCCATGTTAGCAATAGTCAGCATGGAGCTAGCAGGCCAGTTTGGATCACTACTTATCTTTGCATGATATTTCTTTACCAAATATTTGGTAGTTCTTGTTTTACTTTGTCCTGTCTGGCACATTCATGTGGCTCATTCAGAGTCTTAATCCTCATTGTGTCTTCTTTGTTTGGCCTTGATGCATATAGCTCTCATCTACAGTTATCCTGTGCACACTTTGCTTGGATCTTCAACTGACAAATGATTGGATACTTAACAGACCTCCCCTCAGATACTACAAAAGTGTTTATAGCATCCCTCAATAGTTCAGTGGTCTCAAACTGCATCCCTAGCTCAAATTTGACACAATGCATGTCAAGTAATGGATTGAAAATTGGATGTCCTTGGTGTGTAGGTCTTTTTGGTATTGGCTTTTGTGGTTTCCTTCATGTCAAAGTCTCACCTTTTTCCTTTCCTTTCCTTTTGTTTGAATTATTTTCTGCTCCATCTTGCACATGAGCATTTCTGCTAGAGCTTTCGACCCCATCATCAGCTATTGGTTCCACAGTAGGTGGAACAGATTCAGTTGGAGCATTAACTTCTTCCTCCTCAAACCCCACTGCCTCACTAGCACTCTTAAGATATTCATCATCAGCTGCTTCATTGTCACCATCATTGAGAGTGTCTGAAAATTCTGAATCATCACCACATGAGACCTCACCATCACTATCATCAGTGTCCACTATATCAACTATAGATTCCAACATTGGACTAGTATTGTCTCTTAAGCATTGGGGTACATATCTATGGCTTCTTGATTCAGTTGGGGATGCGGGAGGGGGGGGGGGGGGGTGGCGCAATATGGATATCATCATTAGCCCTTGAAGAGCTAGGTATATCACTACCTCCATTGTTTTCACCAATATAATCCAACCCTTTACTCATTGGAGGAAGAATAGGCAATTCACTTTGTGATTGAGTAGCATTTAATGGTACCTCATCTATAAGAACATAAACATCTACTGATTTCCTTGTAAATGCCTCCAATGCTATATCCAATGAATCCTTATCATTATTTACTTCAATATACTCACATGGAGCAGAATCTTGAATGTAACATATTCTCACCACACAACCATCTGTTTTAACACCCACCTCTTTCACCATTTCTAGTATCTATAGCCTGGACATTTCATCCTCATTACACCAGTCTATATAGCTCACTTGTCCCTCAAGATAAACCCATTTGCCCAAATTCATTAATTTGCCAGAATGATGCAAGATTATGGTGAAAGAGTCATCTCTATCTCCAACTGAATATAGACGAAAATTAATTAGTATGATGTTAACAAACAAAAACTCACTTATCACGTGGATAAAGTTAAACTAAGCACACAAATACACAAGTGGTAGTTAAAGTGAGAACAAAAAAGGAAAAGAATTAATACTTTTTCACATGTATTCAACTATTCCCTCAAATAAACCCAAAAGGAGGGACCATACGATGAAAAGTAACTCTAAACAAAGAAATAAATTAAATTTTGGATTTGGGGATTCTTACCATAATCGGGTGTAATTTATCTTTCAGGAATAACGTCAGTGGGGGTTCTTACTCTCCACACCATTGTTAGATTCTATCGATCGAGTGGAAAAAACAAGAAATTGAGGTTCGATTTTGTGGATTTACTTTCGATTTTGGGAATTAGGGTTTCTAATTTTGGCGGGTTGTGTGAGAGAAATGGCGCGCTAAGTCTTTATGTCTCGTTTGTTAATTTATTTTATTTTTAAGTAGTTAATTTAATCACATAGTGACGTTTTTTGGCCGAGATAGGTCGAAAAAATAGTTTAGACCGTCGACTGTAAAGAAATTGAAAGTTTGGATCGTAAAGTGTAACGAATGTAAGTTTGGATAGGTAAGTGCAAAAGCGGGCAAAGTTTGGATAGGTAACTGGAATTTTTCTTATATAATGACACTTTTGTGCACCCGTATTTTAATTTATTATGACTTGCCTTCACAACTTTAATCACATGTACATCATGAATACTAGATTATTCAACGCCCTAGCTAGTAGGGGTGTACGCGCTACGCGGGCGGGTTCTTGCGGGTGCGCACCAAAAATGTCACCTAACCCAAGCTAGCGGGTAATCAATTTTTAAATAGTGTGGTGCATTATTTTACAAACTGTGCGAGTTCGGGTTGGGGGGATAGCAGAGTGTGGCAGGGCGGGGTGGCGGGTTTCACGGTAATAAAAAGAAAGAGAAAAATGTAATAAGGAAAAAATTGTATTCTTTATATTTATAAAAAAACAATCATTAACAAAAAGACTAGTACACACAAAAGAAATTGTAGTATTTTAAATATATAACTGTGTGTATATATATATAATATTTATATATATATGTATATGTACATGGGTATTGTAAAATAATTAAAAATACATGAAAAATCACGCCCTCACTCTAATCATGCAAGGATATCAAACTCGAAAATTTGAAGATATAGCATATAAAAGATTTAACATAGAACCAAAACAATACACTCTCATTTACACATTAGCTAAATATACATAGTAATTTTCATATCTTAGATTCACATTTTGATAGCTCATTATGTTTCTACTAATCCATCTCAAAAAGTCACGAGAAACAACAGTTTATCCTAAATAAACCTTCTTCTTTTGTAAGAACGAATTTGATATATAACTTTAAATACTTTTAATAAAAAGTGTGGGTGGAGCGGGTGACAAGCTGGTGAGAAGGTAAATCCACCACTCGACTGACAATGAGCAAGTTGCCACGAATTCAACCTGAAAAATAAAATCACGGTGGGTGCGGGCAGGTGAGTGAATTTTTGTACACCCTTACTAGCTAGGGACCATCTAGCTCCGCGTACAAGAGAAAACATGTGCATATACTTCACGATAACATTATAATTAAAATGCAATTTTACAATTGTATTGTTTATTAGAGATATTGATGAGCCAAAAGTAGCACATGGCTTAATTAAGAATTTAGAGAGGGATTCTGTAGTCTTACAGAAATAACAACCTTACGAGGGAGAAAAAATTCTTTCTGCAATGGTGAAGGACCTCATTATATATATGAGGGGGATATTACAAGAAAATGATTTTGCAATAGTACTTGCATATGGGATTTAGCATGTCCTCTACGATTGATCTTCCTCTCCTTATTTATAGACCTAGTCCTTCTTCGTTTTGGGCTATTTACCCTTCATTTAATAGGCGTATGATCCGCCTTTAATGCTCTCACTGACTAGGTGGATATACCAACCATTTGTAATGTGTTGCAGTTGAGGCCTCCAATATCTTCCTACTTGCTTCATAATGCCGCATGGACGTGTGCTAAGTAGCTGTATGTATTATGAAAAATCTCATTGAGACCTATTTTCATATAATACTTGCCCTCATATCGATCTTGTCTGCGAACAATGGATGGTAATGGAGAAGTTCATGAAGGCATGTCTCGTGACTCTATTTTGAGCCCTTTTCATGTGCAACTATTCTATCACAACTCATTCTCAAACAGTGTATTCTCTGACTAAATAACCGGTTCTCTGATCGGGAAATAAGTTGCACTTTGAATGGGTTGGAGATCACCTTGAACCTTTCCATTTGGCCAAGCTAGTAAACTATCTCATTCTAGCATCTAGCAAACAAGCATAAAACCGTGGCTTTGATTTGAATACATGAAAGGAAGTTTGCGATCGCTTAATCCTTTAGATTGATTCTAGTGAAAGTACAAAGTTCTCTCAGTTGAGCCGGTAAACTCTATTCTTCTTCTAACAAGCTCTAAACTACCTTCTTTAATTGCTCTGGTTAGTTAACAGGGTTTAGCCTCAAGATGGATCTCACCCAACACAACAATGCCAAGACAAGTACGGCTGATTGTCTTGTGAGCTGATTGAACAAGTGAATAAGTAGGCTCCTTGGGAGGATCTACCTCGTTCGTCATTTTTGGGGTTTGGCGGGGTCTCTTGTTGGTTTATGATATTTTTATGAGTTATAAGATGTAAACAATTTTAAACATAAAACATGTAACAAGTGATATATATATATATATATATATATATATATGTTAACCCAAAAATAAAATAAAGAAGATTACTCTTACTCGGAAAAAACAATAAATGGACAATACTATTGTCATGAGTACTTCCGATGAGATGTACCTATAAAGAAAACCCCTCGGAGGATTGCCCTACCTTTCAGTCACGGACCCGAAAAGGTTTATAAGAGCACCCGAGGAGGAACATAAGTGTCCCTTGGAAAGTCAAACGGTGAATAAAAAAACAGATATCAGCACGACATCGGAAAAAGAGCGAACCCCGATGGACTCGTACGACTCCGATATCCACCAATGCGCCAAGAGGGACCACAACGGACCCCGAGTCCCATGAACTTACAAGAAAACTTCCTTGCTGAACACTCCTCGGAAAAGACGACTCTCGGACCATCGCCCGAGGACTCATTCTCGGAGAAAAATCAGAAGTAAATAACAGAGTGCCCATATAACATATTCTGAGGACTTAGATGAAAAAATACCATTTCAAAAGGAGCAAATTCAGCCCTCGGAGATCATATAACCCTCGGAGATTATACCACGCCCTCAGAGATCAAATTATGCCCTCGGAGATTACTCCTGATCATTGAAGAACGGACCCAAATCAAGAAAGAGAAAAAGAGTCCCTCGGAAGAATAGCTCTATCAAAACAATCCACATCAAAGGCCCTCGGAGCTATCAAAAGAGATGGAGATTAAATCTAGTCAGCACTTAGTTGATAAAAGATAAACTTTATCCTTATTTTAAACACCTGTATCAAGGTAACGACAACACCTGTCCTTACCAAAGCACATGCACAATAACATCTGTCCCTACCAGAGTCTATATAAGGGGAGGTGATCCGTAGAAGAAAAACAACCTAAGATAACTCAGTTTACTTACTACAACTTGACATTCAAATACATAAAAAGAAAGAGAGGAGGAAAAGTTCAGTGAATAAAGGAAGGGAATATTCTTGCAGCTATTCTTATTATTTCCACTTGTCATTGCCTCTGAATCACGGACAGGGCGTTCCGACCCAAATAAATATCTTCCGTTAAATAGGGAATAATTCCAAACCCGTTAACAAAGTGGCGCCGTCTGTGGGAACGCCATAATATCTGTCCTCGAGAGAATTCAAGCAGATGTCAGCTAGGATGGACGATCTTTTCGAAAGTGACAACCTTCCTTTCTCGAACAGCGACTCAGAAGAAACTTTGTCCAATTACGAACCAGGTACTAGAGATTTTATTAATATTCCCCGATCTGTTTACGAAAGACTTATAAATGCTGCACGGACACCCCGGAGGAGTGAACCTATCGGACACGCATCCTCTGTGCTCTTCGATAATGGGAATTCCCCCTCGGAGGGAGATGTACCTCCGATGGCGTGGAACCCAAATTCGAATCCTTGGCAACGAGAATCCCGACAGATGCCTCGAAGGTATGTGTGTCAGGAAAGAATTCCAGAGAGGGGTAGAGAAGAAATTTCTCGCCCCTTGGAGTATCGAGGAGAGGTTGAACATTCCTTATGGGGAATGATGGATGATTTACGAAAAGAATTAGGTGACCTAAAGAAGACCATGGTCCCTGAAGAGGACCCTACATTCAAGACCACTCCTTTCATTCCCGAAATCGCTTCAGCTTCTATCCCCTCGGGGATGCGACCTGTCAATATCCCATTATACACTGGAGAAGTTGATGGAAAGGACCCACATGATCACATTCATCAATATCTGGCCGGAATGGACCTCTCTTCTGCCCCTGACCACGTGTTATGCCGCGTGTTTCCTGTTACCCTCGGAGGGCGGGCCCAAGCCTGGTTTACTCACCTTCCACCTTGTTCCATTACGAGCTTTGATCGATTAGCCCATTTGTTCGTGCGACAATTCGCCTGCAATCGAAGGTACCCTAAATCTGCCACACACCTATTCACTATTAAATAGAAAAAAGATGAAACCTTACGAGAGTATAGAAAGCGCTTCACGGATGAAGCACTTGATGTTCCCAACGTTAGTCCGACCATTATGGCGGACATATTAACTCAGGGACTCCGAACGGGGGATTTCTTCAGATACCTTATGGGAAATCGGATCACGGACATGAATGAACTAATGCAAAAGGCAGAAATCCATATCTTGATGGAAGAGGCAGAGGGAACAAAAAAGCAAATGGAGCAGGAGGATAATGAACACCTAGAGCGCGTCGAGAAAGAGGTAAAGGCTAAAGAAAAGAATAAGGAAGGAAAATCTCTTCAGCGCAAGGACGAAGGAGGAGTGGTTAAGAAGTTCCTCCGACCCGTGCACCTACCTCCGATGACTGTTACCCCACCAGAAGTGCTCAATATAATGAGGGGTAGCAACGAGTTACACTGGCCCAGACCGACTAAATTCCCTAACCGAGACAAGGACACGGGGAAATATTGTAAGTACCATAAAACTTACGGGCACACTACGGAAGAATGTACTACCCTTCGTTTAGAGGTGCTCCGCCTGTTAGAAATAGGGTATTTGAAGAATTACCTCAAGGAAAATAACCCCGAGGAGCCCAAAGCTCATGTTTGGAAGAGATCACGAAGAGAGGAGGAAGAACAAGAAAGGGAAGAAAGGATACTTAGTCGGAAGTCACGAGAAGGGACAACTGGACGTCTCCGATCCCAAGAGAGAATTAAAGATCGTCGGCAAAATTCACGAGAGAAAACGACAGGGTATCAGAGTTTGCCTCCTCCACCTAACTCTTACAAAAACAACCCCCCAACAAGGAGACCGATCAATATGATTGAAGGGGGTGAAATTTCCATGACACCTCAGGGTAAAAAGAAGAAATATTTGAAAGAAGCCCGACGAGCAGAACAAGGATTGTCTGTCTGCTCCATTCAAGGATCAAATCTGCCTAGCATCACTTTTGGGCCCGAGGATCTTATGGACGTAATATACCCTCACGAAGATCCATTGGTTATTTCTGCTGTCATCTACGGGTATGAGATCCAACGGATCCTTATAGATACGGGTAGCTCCGTGGATGTACTCTTCTTACCTACCTATCTGGCTATGAGGTTGAAACAAGAAACATTGGAAACCGTTGAGGTCCCGCTAGTAGGATTCTCAGGAGAAGCCTGTCAAACCCTCGGAACTGTTACTCTGCCAATGTCATGGGGGAAATGAGCCCTTCGAAGAACGGAATCTATTAAGTTTTGGGTAGTGGAAGCTTCCTCACGAACATATAATGTCATTCTGCGGAAGACCATCTATTCGGGCCTTTGAGGCTATCCCCTCCACTCTGCATCTTAAAGTGAAATTCCCCACTTCTTCGGGAATCGGAGAAGTCCGAGGAAGTCAGTCGAAAGCCAGAGAATGCTGCATGAATGCCATTCCCTCAGAAGAGAACGAACACTCACTCGGAAAGAACAAAAAGTGTAAAACCGAGGAAACACGAGTCCAACCTGTGGAAGAGTTAAAAATGGTGGAATTAGTAGAAGGAAGCCCCGAGAAAGTAATCAAAATCGGCACCCATATGGCTCCAATCATAGAAGGTCAACTGATCTCTCTCCTCAAACAGTTTCATCACCTCTTTGCATGGGAAGGTGGACCACCCGGGCGAATCAGCAATAAGGTATGCCAACACTTTCTTAACGTAAAGCCCGGGGCTAAACCTGTCCAACAGAAGAAAAGGAAAATGGGACCCGAGCGCAACAAGATTATCCGATCGGAAATACAACGCCTTCTTAGTTTGAAGCAAATTCGAGAAGTCATTTATCCTGAATGGCTAGCTAATGTCGTGCTAGTACCCAAGCATGGAGGGAGATGGCGAATGTGTGTTGACTTTACCAACCTTAATGAAGCATGCCCAAAAGATTGTTATCCCTTACCGAGCATAGATCAGCTAGTTGATTCTACCGCAGGGTGCGCGCTACTATCAACTTTAGATGGAGACCAAGGGTATAACCAAATCCCAATGGCGACTATTGACCAAGATAAGACCAGCTTCATCACAGATGCAGGCACATTTTGTTATTTAGTTATGCCATTTGGGCTGAAGAATGCGGGAGCTACCTACCAAAGGTTAGTAAGTCTTATGTTCACATGACTTATTGGGAAATCAGTAGAGGTTTACGTAGATGATACTGTAGTTAAAAGTAACACTGCCGAAGAACATCCCGAGGACCTACGGAAAGCGTTGGTCATTATGAACAACTTTGGCATGAAAGTTAACCCTCGGAAGTGCTCTTTTGGTATCCGAGGAGGAAAATTTTTGGGATTTATGGTTACGGAGAAGGGAATCGAAGTAAACCCCGAAAAAGCAGAAGCTATCATGGGATTGCCTACCCCTAGGACGGTGAAAGATGTCCAAAAATTAACTGGAAGAATGGCCTTGTTGAGTCGATTTGTCTCCAAGTCTGCAGAGAAAGGGCTTCCCTTCTTCAAGATACTTCGAAATGTCAAGGAATTTCAGTGGACCCCTCAATGCGAGGAAGCTCTCGAAGAATTGAAAAGATATATGTTGAAACCGCCTTTGCTGGTAAAACCTATACCCCAAGAAGAGTTGTTTCTGTATTTATCAGTCGGAGAAGAGGCTATTAGCGCTGTCTTAGTCAAAGAACAGGAGGGGGAACATCACCCGGTATATTACGTCAGCAAAACCCTCCTCGGAGCCGAAACCCGATATACCCTAACTGAGAAACTAGTTCTAGCATTGGTTACTACGGCTCGTAAGCTACGTCCCTACTTTCTATCTCATCCGATTACCGTGCTAACTAAGCACCCCCTGAGGGCAATTCTTAACAAGCCTGAATCATCAGGAAGACTGATAAAATGGGCCGTAGAGCTTACCGAGTACGATATTTCCTATGCTCCGAGACCATCAATCAAAGCGCAAGTTCTGGCGGACTTTGTAACAGAACTTACGAGCATAAGACCCGAGGAAAAGGAGCCACGATGGCATGTATATGTAGACGGATCCTCGGTAAGTACACATGGGGGTGCTGGAATAGTTTTGGTAAACCAAGAAGGGGAGGAGGAAAGACTTCATTTTGCGGTTAGAATAGATTACCCCCTTTCTAACAATGAAGCCGAGTATGAAGCTCTCCTTATCGGTATGAGACTAGCAAGGGAAGGGGGAATGAAGAGAGTACTCCTCCATAGTGACTCCCAACTGATTGTTCAGCAAATTAAGGGCTCATATGAGGCAAAGGAAGAAAGAATGCAAGAGTACCTCCGAGTTGTTCGTCAAAGATCCGAATGGTTTGAAGAGTATGATATAATTCAAATTCCCCGAAAAGAAAACCAAGAGGCGGACGCTTTGTCCAAAATGGCTACACAAACAGCTGCAATACATACTCGGAAGATTACTCTACTGCATGTCAATGAATCTGAAAAGAGCGAAGGCCAAGAGGTGAATGCCATTTCAGATCCCTCATCTAGCTGGGTGACCCCTATCAAAGCCTATTTGCAGAATCCCGAGGGATACTCCTCGGACAAGAATATTCAGCGAATGATGTTCAGAAAAACCCTCCGATACTTCCTCAAAGACGGGATACTCTTCCGAAGGACATACTCATGCCCCCATGCTCGATGCCTTAATGAAGAGGAGGCACAACTAGCTTTAGCAGAAACTCACGAGGGGGTATGCGGAAGCCATACCAGCAGTGAAAGCATGGTCGGACGCTTGATTCGACAAGGCTATTACTGGCCCACAATGACCAAAGACAGCAAAATCCATGCCGAAAGGTGTAAATCCTGCCAAGCATACGCCCCTCGGACCCATCAACCTACAGCTCCTTGGGAACCCCATTTGAGCCCTTGCCCATTCTCCAAGTGGGGTATTGATATACTGGGACCTCTTATTCCCGATGCCGGTCAAAAGAAATTTCTATTAGTAGCCGTTGACTACTTCACCAAATGGGTGGAAGCGGAACCCCTGGCTAGAGTAACTGCAGGGGCAGTCATCAATTTTCTCTGGAGGAGTATTATTTGTCGCTTTGGTGTCCCTCGGAGCCTGGTAAGTGACAACGGTTTGCAGTTTACTGACCAAGGATTACAAAAATGGTGCGATCATTGGGAGATAAAACATCGCTTTGCCTCCGTGGGATACCCTCAAGCAAATGGCCAAGTAGAAAGAACCAACAGAACCCTCTTGAAGAACATGAAGGCCCGGCTTGATTGGCATAAAGCTAAGTGGGTTGAGGAGACACCTGGGATATTGTGGGCCTATAGGACCACGCAAAGTGTTGCTACGGGCGAAACCCCTTTTAGTCTATCCTACGGGTGTGAAGCTGTTTTGCCCTCGGAGGTCTCCATAGAAAGATGGCGAGTCAAAGAATACGAGGAAGTGGCCAATGGCTCAAACTTAGCCCTTGCCCTTGATCTTCTCGAAGAAAAAAGAACCCGAGTCGCCCTCCGAATGGAAGAATACAAGGCTCGGATGTCACAATACTATAATACCAAGGTAAAACCCCGAACCTTTCAAGTTGGAGATTTAGTGATGAAACGAGTCGGGGCCTCTAAGAATGTGGGTAAACTAGATCCACGATGGGAAGGACCCTACAAGATAGTGGAAATTGTGGGACCGGCGACTTATCGGCTTGCCACCTCCGAGGAGGCAATACTTCGCAACACATGGAACGCAAGCGATCTTAGGAAATACTATGCTTAATGTAATAATCATGCATGAATAAAAAGAGTGTTCATATACGAGGGGATATAGTACAAAAAAGAGTTGTCCGACAGAATGATGGCTCTATATATGAGACATCGAGACAACCCGATAATAATAAAAACCCTCTGTATTATGAACTAAACTATATAACATTCATCTACAAGCTAGGACCCTCCCATGGGACGTTTCCCCTCTCTGATGAGTCTTCTGCGCTGCTCCTCGGAAAGAGAGAATGGGTCATCACAGAACACAGTTCCGATCGCAAAATCTCCACTAGGTGAAGGTAGAAACTCCTCGGAGACTTGACGGATATTGAGTATCGAAGGAGCAAGCCCGAAGGGAACTCTGGCAAAGCTTGTACGGCGTCTTGGCACAATTTATAGCCTATATGCACTAAATCACGCATCTCACCCCGAAGAGACTCACGGGGATTGGATGGACCCACCACCTCCAGCACAGCTTGGACTCGGGCCATAACCACCTCTACCGCATGAGAACGAGTTATTCCTAGCAACTGCTGACTCAAGGCATCTCTCTCCATCGTAACCTGTGTTAATTGCTCCTCCGAGGACCGCATTTGGCCACGTAACACCTCAATGCTCCTCCCTAAATTCAATACACGAGCTCTTTCAAGCACTAATTGGCGTTCTAATTCCCACGCCTTATCCTTCTCGGATTGTAACGCATGGATATGAGTCTCCTGAGCGGACTCGTGAACTTCCTTCAAATGAGTTATCTCCACTTGAGCCTCCAAGAGACCTTGCTCTAACTCGTCCCGACGACGGTATACCAAACCTGGATCTGAAGAGGAGCTTCCGTAAGAACCAAGAGCATCCAACACCATATAAATCTGGTCAAAAAACAAAGCAAGGGGCATCAGACCGGAAGACAGGTTAGTATTAAATAAAATGAATAAATACCTCACACAGGTCTTTACAGGCTAAATCCTGGAGAACGGGTACCGAAA
This sequence comes from Linaria vulgaris, assembly GCA_948329865.1. NCBI lineage: Eukaryota > Viridiplantae > Streptophyta > Magnoliopsida > Lamiales > Plantaginaceae > Linaria > Linaria vulgaris. The sequence goes on along the minus strand of OX415249.1, from coordinate 1,828,848 downwards.
GGGTTTTTATCAGTTCACAATCTGTTACGTTCAATAAACCGCTGAGAAAGTTTCGGCAAAATCCCACCTCTGATCCAAGAAGAGAAACATCCCGACTATCCCCGGGGGGAAGAGTTCTCCCGAGGGAAGGGTGCTCCTCGGGCGGTGGTACAGGAATACGATCAGGGATATCTTCCCGGGGCTGCAAGACCTCTGTGCCAGGGGAGAGAAGATACTCCTCTAACACGCTCACCATGGCAGGGCTACGAGGACTAGGCTGTGACACTATAGGATTCCCGTGAAAATCTGCTGGGGAAAGAACCGCTATCGTATCTGACGGCCCCGGAGGAATTATATAACTGACTGGGGGGGGCTGCTACAGGTTTCTCCTCCTCCGAGGAAATCTCAACCATGCCCTCATTCACGAGAGGAACGGAATTACCAATCTCCACCATTCCGGGACTACCATGCAATGCTCTCCCAAGGAAAACGTCGGTAGAAGACCCGAGGGAAAATGCTCCCATCTCCGCTCCTGCAAAAGATATTAGTAGGAAAATGGTCCGAGGGCACTTATAAAATTTACAAGTTAAAGAATGATTAATAGAACTTACGAAAATGAAAGTTACTGTGAAGAGGACGAGAAACAGGAGTATATCCCTCCACCCCCTCTTGTAAACCTGCCAAAATCAAGGCCTCGGGGAAATCCAGTAGCCCGGATATATCATAAGAACCAGAGAAAAGTCCCGAGTGAAGCAATATCTCCCTCACTTGCCCTTGTGTTTCAAGGTTGGGAGCAATATATCCCAGACCCCATCGGATGGGTACCCCCCATGATCTGGCTGACTGACCTCTCGGACGGACGAAGAAAAATCTCCGCCTCCAATCCCCTCTACAAGAATGGGAGCTGGATACACGAGTGAAGATATTTTCCTTGTCCCTATAGGTCAAGCTAAAAAAGGGAGCCCCCTCTGAGCAAGGTCGAAGGGTGAATATTGTTCCCACCCGATAGGGGGACATTGGAAGGTTTAAAAGCTCACTACGAAGGATGTACCCCACCAGATGGCTATAAGAAATTGGTGTTAACTGACTCGGACACACCTGCCAATACCGAAAAAGTATTTGGAAAAAGGGGTGAAAAAACATCCGCAACCCGCAACGCATCTGTTCGGCGTAAACGGTCATGTAACCCGAGGGGGGTGCGTAAGCCCTTTGGCCCGAGGAAGGCACTATTATATCATAGTCTTCGAAATCTAAGTTATAACCAGTGAAAAGAGATCTTACCGAGGTTTCACATTCTGTACTCATAGTGGATCCTACACGTCCTCTACCTATCAATCTTGATGGATTAAGAGGAATCAAATCGAACTCCGAAGACTCATCCGCCAAAGGATATGGCTCCCTACTCATGAATATCTCCCTGATATGGTTGACTCTACGTGAATTTGTAGATGGAGTCCTACGAGCCACTCCAAGAGAGGAACTAGCACCAAGTGTCGCTTGATTTTCGGATGGATTGTCCCTCGGGGGAACCCTTGATGATCCAGAAGGACTCCGAGCGGTATCTCGAGAAGAACTACAAGACGAAGCTGAACCGCTTCTTCTATAATAAGGAGGCATCATCGTATCAGGTAAGTATTATCTTCGTACTTGCAATTATGAAAGAAAATCAATGGTTAATTATGATTACAAAAGTAGAGATAAGTGCATAATTGGTAAAAAGCTTAAGTATATATATACTCTCTAAACTCGTGGTTAAAAGAAGAAGTTTAGATTCTTATTATGTTAAAAAAGGGACACTTGTCGAAACTTTTTTTAATTAAGAATGACACGTACCCTACTTAACCATGCAAAGCAACACCTCCTACTTAGAAAGCTTACTTAGTCATCAACCTTATAAGAATTGTCATTATCTGATTTAGTTAAGTTTTAATTATAAAACCAAAAAATAGAAAAAGGAAATTGAACAAAAATATTTATTTAAGCCGAAGAGCCCTCGGAAGGGTAATAGATACAAAGAACATTCTTGCAAAAAAAAAAAAAAAAAAAACACACACACAAAAAGAGAGCAAGACTAAGCTTCCGTGGAAGGAGGGAGGGGAGAAATTGTCTCTTCAGCAGAAGTACCCAATGGAGCGAGGCGAGAAATTGGAGAAAATACCCCCCCGGAACCACTAGCCCTCGGACTCGGACTAGTGGCAGATCGCATCGGAGAAGGTGCTGGAGAATCCCGAGAAGATAGTAAACCCCCAAATCTCCCCACAAAGTACTGGCAATCATCGGGAGTTGGCCTCTTCAGCTTACGAAGGTCAAAAGACTTTGAGAAGTCAACCTCCGACCTTATCAAAGACTTAGCCAACCTAGCACACTCCAGATAACCCCATAAAAGGTGGCCTGTCAAGAGCTCGTGAGAAGGCATCTCGGATACTCCTGATTGCTGTCGTGAAATCTCCCGCTGAGCGAATTGAACGGCTGCATCCACCTTAGCTTGCACGTCCTCGGGAGATAGAAAGTTTACCAACTTCTCTTCAGCTGACTCAGCCCTATCAGTAACTTGGCCCAATGTCTCCTGGAGAACCCTCTCTCTCTCATTCCCGTCCGCCACCGCCTTCTCGAGAGCCGCAATACGAGCAGTAAAGACCCCCTCGGACTCCTTCCTTTCCTTCTCCAGAAGAGCTATCTTAGCTGCTGCAGCCTTCTCGGACGCCTCCATCTTTTTGTAAGCGGACTCAGCAGCGTTTAAGTTACCTTGCAAATCCGCCCTCGTCTTCTCTGCTTCATTAAGAGCAAATTCGTAGTCGGAAATCCTGGTTTGAAGAAGGTCCTCCCTAGTTTGACTCTCTTTGTCTCGGACTAAGAGAGGTGCCAATTGCGCCCGGAGTACTTCTAACTCCTCTAGGTCTTTCCGACCGTGCTCTTCAACGGTAGTGACCGCCTCCCGAGTCTTTCCAATCTACATAGAAGTCAACAATAAAGGATTTAACAGAGATATATCATGTAATTTCAGAGGATTAATTTAGAGAAGCTTACCATGAGCCCCAGCCAGTTAAGACTGGTGTACAAAAATTGGTACCCCTCGGCGGGTGTTGAACTGGAGGAGGCGAAAAACCGGAGAATATCCTGATAAGCTTCACCCACCGTCCGAGACGAGAACTGCCCTCCGGATCCATTGGGAGGAACGGCCTCCTGGAATGTATGACCCCTCGGAGACAAAGTCACCGGAACATGCCCCCTCGGAGGAGTCGCATCCTTTACGGGAGTCATCACTTCTGAATTCGTAAAAACGGCCCGAGAACCACCAACTGTTGTGGGTGGGCTAGTCTTACCCAACAGTGAATTAAGAATCCTCTCCTTCACATCTCTGTCTTCGGAAGAAGGATCGAACTCCCCTTGAGTATCCTCGGAATCCCCTCGTAAACCTTCCTGCTCGGGAATGTTGAATTGGGCCAGAAATTCTTCCTCTACAAAAGATACACACTGTCAGTGAGAAAAAGAATGAAACTAGAAAAAATTATGGAAAAAGGGCGAATAACGGATACTCACCATATAATGAAGGCTCTTCTACCATCGGAGCTTTTCCTTTATCCCTAGCTACTACATCAAAAGGAAAAGTGTCAACACATCAGCGAATGTCACGAGTAAGGTATGAAAATCTCATTAAAATCTCATAGAAACTCACCACGAGGAGCGGATTCGGAAACTATCGGAGGCTGAGGAGAAGGACCCTCAGAAGATAAGTCTATTACTTCAGTAACCTTCTGAGCAGATTCTTCCTCGGTAACACTCGGAAAGATCCCCTCCTCGGAAACTCTCGGAGAAGTTCCTATATTAGATTCAGAAGCAGGTAAATTCCCCGACTCGGATTTGGAAACGGGCACCAAAGCCAAATCCCAAGGAGCTACTTGACGCAAGGGAACAGCGCTCCTCACGACCCCCGTCATATCCATGCATAGAAGAGAATGGTCCTCGTGAAATTCACCCTTCTCTGAACCCATATGCCTACTCTCGGGAGCATTAACCTCCTCCTCCTCGTGATCACCCTCCTCTGGTATCTCAGAAACACCACTAGGAGTAGGCTCCCTCGGACTCGACTGCAGATAGTAGTTCGCCATGACCTCCCCTGCGTCAACCCACCGATAATGTGTATAAGCACAATTTATTACTGTACTCGGAGAAAGAATAAAAGAATAAAAGAATAAATAAAGGGACTTACGAAAGAGACTCCTCGCATCGGGAGACAAAGATAAAGGCCTCTCCACGGCGTCGTCGGTAAAAACTACGTAGTGAAGACCGGAGGTCTCGTACAACATTGTGAAATCCTCTGATTCCATCAATTTGTGCTGAGAAATTATAGGAGATAACACCACCTCCTGGTCCAGAGCGTGCACAGGAGTAGTACCCTCTCGCCAATCGAAGGGCACATCCCACTCACCCTTAACAGGTCCCACGAAGAAATATCTATTCTTCCAGACGCTATGTGAGGTAATAGCAGCACCCAAGATCCTCTTCGTGGAATCCCCCGTGTTGTCCCGATGACGAACATTATAGAACGGATACCCCCCGGGTGATACCGCCACATCAAAGATCGAAAGAAAATGATTCACCGAGCACTCTAGCCCATTCACTTGGCACCAAAAGACATAAATAAAAATAGCGGCAAACCCGTTCGGCACCATTTGACTCGGGCAGATATTACAAGTCTTGAAAAGCTCACAGAAAAAAGGTGACATGAATGAACGCCACCCGTACTTCACCTGGGCAAAAAATACTGTCAACATACCCGGAGGAGGATAACATGCCCTCTCATCCTTTGTCGGGATTCGGAATACCATATTCTTCTGAAGGACCCCGGTTGAGGTAAACAGATCCGCTACCTGCTTACGAGTAGCAATATTCCGCATCTTTTCCACCTTAGCGAAAGTCCGAAGAGGCGGTTCCTTTGATTTGGGAACCCTAGCTTTCTTCGAGGAAGTGGCGCCGCCCTCAGCAGCAGCAACAATTTCTCCCTTGCGTTTACGAGTAACAACTCCCACCGGAATACTCCTCACGCTCGAAGAAGTGTCAATCGGAGCAGTGACTTCCGAGGAGGTAACAGCAGCAACAGGGTTCACATTGGCAGAAGAAGCCATGGATATAAAAAGAGGAAAGTTTTTTTTAGTGGGTAAACCTACTGGAACTTAGAGTTGCAAGAGAATAGAGAATAAGAGAAGAAATTTGTGGCTCTGAGAGAAAATTATCGCAGATTACACTTGAGTGAATGAAGAAAAGAAGAAGCAACAGTGCCCTATTTATAACCACGAGCTACAACGGTCAGATGCCTTCAAGACGTGGCCGTCATTTACCTCTCCACGTAACTGCTGCATAATCGCGCCACGCCATCAAAATTCTGACCGTTGCCAACGGTCAGATGCTTCAAAATTCAAAGCCGGTCAAAGCAACAGCCGGCAACCTGCGCCCCGAGATTCTCGCATGCTTAATAACCATACCCTAAGGGTGTTCAGGTAAAATCACTTGCAGAACTCTGAATATATATATTTACCCCTCGGACAAATATCAAAAAATAAATACGGGGACACTAAAACAAAAAATAACCCCTCGCCTCACTGAGGACGATGATTTAAAATTCCGCTTGTCTCTACGAGGACAATCGAAATTTGGGGGGGCTAGTGTTAACCCAAAAATAAAATAAAGAAGATTACTCTTACTCAGAAAAAACAATAAATGGACAATACTATTGTCACGAATACTTCCGATGAGATGTACCTATAAAGAAAATCCCTCGGAGGATTGCCCTACCTTTCAGTCACGGACCCGAAAAGGTTTATAAGAGCACCCGAGGAGGAACATAAGTGTCCCTTGGAAAGTCAAACGGTGAATAAAAAAACAGATATCAACACGGCATCGGAAAAAGAGCGAACCCCGATGGACTCGTACGACTCCGATATCCACCAATGCGCCAAGAGGGACCACAACGGACCCCGAGTCCTATGAACTTACAAGAAAACTTCCTTGCTGAACACTCCTCGGAAAAGACGACCATCGGACCATCGCCCGATGACTCATTCTCGGAGAAAAATCAGAAGTAAATAACAGAGTGCCCATATAACATATTCCGAGGACTTAGATGAAAAAATACCATTTCAAAAGGAGCAAATTCAGCCCTCGGAGATCATATTTAACCCTCGGAGATTATACCACGCCCTCGGAGATCAAATTATGCCCTCGGAGATTACTCCTGATCATTGAAGAACGGACCCAAATCAAGAAAGAGAAAAAGAGTCCCTCGGAAGAATAGCTCTATCAAAACAATCCACATCAAAGGCCCTCGGAGCTATCAAAAGAGATGGAGATTAAATCTAGTCAGCGCTTAGTCGATAAAAGATAAACTTTATCCTTATTTTAAACACCTGTATCAAGGTAACGACAACACCTGTCCTTACCAAAGCACATGCACAATAACACCTGTCCCTACCAGAGTCTATATAAGGGGAGGTGATCCGTAGAAGAAAAACAACCTAAGATAACTCAGTTTACTTACTACAACTTGACATTCAAATACATAAAAAGAAAGAGAGGAGGAAAAGTTCAGTGAATAAAGGAAGGAAATATTCTTGCAGCTATTCTTATTATTTCCACTTGTCATTGCCTCTGAATCACGGACAGGGCGTTCCGACCCAAATAAATATCTTCCGTTAAATAGGGAATAATTCCAAACTCGTTAACAATATATATGCGCGGGAACTTGCATGAACAGAGAGTTCAACAAGTTAAACATTAGATATATATTCATATTTCTGGGATTTGTATCAAAGTTCTTACTATCTTAATTTTCCACCAAGTAAAATCAAGACCTAGCTAAGTGGCTATAACTTATATATGCTAGTAAGGCTGAATATTTTATAAAACTGTTGTTAACAATGTCGTATTCATAATCATCATCACAAGCATGGCATAAAGTGAAAATAATATGAAAAAAATGTTCTATTTTATATGGCACAGTCACCAGTTTAATAATTGCAAATTAAAACAGTCCATATTATATATTGATAATTCGTACCGAGTAACACCTGCGAGATGACGTGTTATATTATATCCGCTTCAAATTTCAAACCACAAATTTCCACCCTGTTCATTAAAGAATAGACCGCGCCTTTTTTTTTTGCTCATTTATGCATTTGTTTTATTTAGGACATGTCACCTAGTTTTTCATCATGTCACCAGTCACCACGTCTTGATGAGAAATAATATATATTAAAGTACATAATCTTTAATTCTTTTTTCAATTTCAATGATTACTCTTAATTAAGTAACTTTGTTTATTAATAAAAACACGTAAGTCAAATCTCGGCATCTACAGTTAACCGAACCCATTATAATTCCTGGCTTTATTTAAATACAAAAGGAAGAAAAAGCATCTAGGAAGAATCATTGCTAAAACATTCATAATCTCGAATGTTTATGCTTACTTCATTTTAATTGTTTATTTGGCTATAATTTATAAGATAAATTTGAAAATTTGAATCAGGTAGTCCTCACTTTGACCGTTGAGTAAATTACAGGAATATAAAGCATCTTTTCTGTTCAGCTGTTTGCTGGCGTATTTAATGAGTATTCTGTACACTTTCCATAAACTTAACGGTCTGATTTTTATTTTTTATTTTAAACAACTGTAGGGTTTGATCCACAATTTTACGTTTTTCGGCAGGTATGCGAATCGACAAAGTCAATGTTAAAATTTGCTTTGTTAAAAAAGATTGTCATTTATTGAAAGATTCAGAAGTGTGTGCAATATTTTCTTTTAGTTTTCGCGTCAAATTGTTTTTTTTTGGTTTTTGGTAAAATATTATTGAATGCTTTAAAAAGAATTAGGGAAAAGGTCTTTACAACTTAAACATAAATTAATCCTAATAATAGGCTGAATATCAAATAAATCAAGACGAAGGGACTCGTTGAAAAAACCATTCTACCAGTTTTTTTGTTAGTAAAAGTGGTTACAACTTCTTGGCAATGATTACGGATGATGAAGGCAATTTAGGCACCGCCATCCTTGAATGTTGCACCAATAAAATTTAAGGCCGTTTGCAAGGGGAGGTTTCCATGTGTAAAAAAGAGGAGCTAACGCCTTCAGTATATCTTGGTGCAGTTGTGCACGCATCCATTCACCACCATGAAGGTCAGCCTTTTGGGTAATAGGAAGCTCATTGAGTGGCTTATAATTGTTTAACAAATTGTTCCTTGCAGAACAGATTATAGTGCATGCATAATGATAAAAATTAATAAACTCAATGTGCAAATCAGTGAGAGTAACACAACCTATAGGATCAAATAAAGCTAATCAATCAGAGTTGCGACACAGAGTGGAGTAAATGCGAAAGATAGATTTTCGAGCCTGCAAGCAGCACGTAACAACGACTAAAAATTTGTGGCGCTAGCTTATAATTTAGGGGTAAATTTTTCATCCAATTTAAAAACTCAGGTTAGAGAGAACATTCAGCCCGAAATTTCACTTAGATGCAAAGAAAATTAACTGAGTGAATCGAGATTCAATAAAGATGTGATGCGATGTTTCTTCAGCAACGCTGCAAAGGAGACAAGAGAAATCCTGAATATTAATGATCTCTTTGAGTTTAGCTCGGGTGGGTAGGTAGTTACTTGCAAGCTTCCAAGCACAAAACTTAAGCCTATCATGGACACGCACATTCCAAATTCTTTTGAGAAGTAATTTAAAGTATTAGGACAACATGTGGAACCGATACGGTTGATCTACCATATAGTCACTCTTAGAGGTGAATATCCCTCAGAATTTAGGTATCACGCATTTAGTGTCTTTGAAAGAAGAGATTCTGATTCTCATAATGTCGCACACTAGTTGGGTGAATAAGGAATTCAGGAGTTCAATATTCCAAGCAATAGAGGGGGGTGAATAGCTCCTTCACATATGAAACTGATTGTTGCTGAGATGTGTGGAGACCCGTTTAAAACCTTTGCCTGTTGGAATCCAAGGGTCGGACCTGATTCTAAAAGTAGAGTTTCTAGTTACCTTAAAGCATGCCTCTTTGGAGATGAGATCTGAGCAGTTTAGTATGTTCCTCCATGTCTAGGAGTCACTTGCTTTTGGCCGGGCTTCAAAAAATCACACTCTCTGAGGTATTTGAGGTGAAGAATGTTAGATCAGACATTGTTTCCCTTACTTAAAATATTCTAAGTGTTCTTAGCAAGCATGCCTTTGTTAAAATCATGAAGTCTTTTAAAGCCCAACCCCCCATTCATCTTATCTTGACAAATATTGTCCTAGTTATGCGATAGAGCGAGAATTGATATTCGACGTCCACCAAAAATGGCGAATGATCTTGTCCATTAAAGAGCAAACCGTTTTTATCGAGGATGGTGTTAGCAAACATATAATTAGGGAGACTAAGAGCGACCAATTTGATAACTAATGTTTTACCTCTGTGAGATAGATTACTAGCTAACCAACCAGATAACGCACAATCAAAACTTGTGAGAATGTAGCTGAAGTTTGCAATTTCTTGTCACTATTACAAAAAGAGATACCCAAGTGTTTGTGATTATGATTGCAAGGTCGCATACCCATGCAGGTTCGGATAGAGTTCTTGATAGATGGTAAGGATTTCTTGTTAAAATGAATGACGGTTTTTTCTCTACTGATACGATGCCATGTCCATTCACAGAATTTGTTAAGACATTGAGAGATATTCCTGGAATTGTCAATGTTGGCTCATCCGAAGATTATCACATCGTCTGTATAAAAGAGATGCTAAATAGGAATAGGGTTGTGGCTTATCTTAATCCCTTGAATAAGGTTATCACATTCAACTTTACTAATGATGCGAGAGAAGAGATCAACCACTATGATAAGCTGTGATGCACCGATACCAATCCTAAGTGGGCTATGCAATACCCGATACATATCAATACTGATTCAGATACCGATACCCGTACTAACGTATCCGATACTCCACGTAGCGTATCCCTTAATTTTGAAAAATATTTTTTTTTTGATACGTATCTGATACGTTTTGTCAAGAAAATCTCCACATTATATACAAAGGTACTAGGATGTAGGATGTGGCTGGGGATGCCAATGACCATTTAGATGATGTTGGTGTTCTAGGAATTGCAGACTTGTTGCTTGATGAACCAAAACTTGAATATATTTTGTTTGCCGAAGAAGTCCGTGAAGAAACAATGTAGATTGTGAAATTGTGATGTTTAGTTTAATTTTGAAAGTGAATTACTTGAAAACATTATTATTAATTAGGAAAAAATCGAAACTAGTCCTTTATTATGTCCTAGTTACAGTTTTCGTCCTTTATTGTATCCTTGTTTTATTTTGGTCCTTTATTGTGTATATCATTACAATTTTGGTCCTTAGGAAGAAGTCAGAGTCGAAAATATCACGTGGAAACACTTGCCGGCCAAAATAAAATTTTTTTTAATTCCCACATGCAAATTCACATGTGGAAATGCTGGTTTCAATTTTTTTTAATTTTTATTTATTTAAAATTCTGACCCGGCCAACCCGATTTGACTGGGTTATCCGAATCGGACGAGTCAAAATTTTAAATAAAAAATTAAAATTGTTGTTCCAACATGCGAATATGCTTGTGAAAAATTCAAATAAATTGAATTTAGGGCAGCACGTGCTCGTACAGGACATTTTCGGCTGAGATTCCATCCGAAGGACCAAAATCGTACTGAAACACACAATAAAGGACCAAAATAAAACAAGGACACAATAAAGGACTAAAACTGTAACTAGGACACAATAAATGACCAATTTCGATTTTTTCCCTTATTAATTCACTTTTTTGTTGTTAATATGACTTTATGTAGTTATCAATCGTCGAGTATCGAACATCTTGATTTTGTAATATTACAACAAGTTTGTTAACTTGTTGTTTAACTTGTTAGCCATAATTCACGTTTGTATGTTTTCTTTAGTTTTGATGCATACCTTTTTTTAACGTTAAACCTTTTTTTTGTGTATTTTCAATTTTTCTTGTTTAAGTTTTAAATTCCATTGTTTGTTAAAAATAAAAAAACATATAATATATATTAATAATTTATTATATATAGACGTATCCTTGCCGTATCGGTATCTATTGTTGTTAAAAAATATCGTATTGGTGTATCCGTACTGTACCGTACCCGTATCGTCGTATTCAAACCCGTGCAACATAGATGATAAGTAAAGCCGGGGATAACGGATTGCTGTCTAATGCCTTGGGTCGATTTGAAGTAACCGAATGGAGAACCATTAATGACAGTGGAGAAAGATGAGGAAGTAATGCAATTAAGGATAATATTAATGAAACGCTCATCAGATCCCAAACACTTCACAATACCTTTAATAACCTTCCATTAAAATCTATCAAAAGCTTTCACAAGATCAACCTTAATAGCCATTAAGCCTATTTCCCATTTCTTATGATTAATGTAATGCATCATCTCTTGTGTAAGGATAGTGTAATCCGTGAAATTACGACCCAACACAACAGCGGTTTGAGAAGGGGAGATGACTTTAGGGAGAATAATCTTTATTTTATCAACAAGGATTTAAGTAATGATCTTATAAAATGTAGAACAAAAATAAATCGGCCTATATTGGTCCACAATACTAGCATTAGTCACTTTATGGATTAAAGCAATGATATTATGGTTAAAATATATGCAATGAGAGTATGGTTAAAAGCTTTAAGAAAGTACCGTGTTCTAAAAAGTGATGGACGGCAGCCACTACATCGTCCTAGATAATACCCCAAAAAGTTTTGAAAAAAGACGAGGGAGAATCCGCCCGGACCGAGGCTTTATAAAGAGTTAAAACTGAAAATCACATTTTTTTATCCTCTCCCAGGGAATAACAAGTAAATCCTCATTCTCAATATTGTCCACAACAAGAGAATATAAGAGGTTGAGATCTAAAGGAAAAATATGGTCACAATGGGTCAACAAATGTTTACAATGAATATCAAAAACATTCCCAATGAGGTTCCATTCAGTGACATCTATAATCAAGTGATTATCAAATATAAAAAATATATAGGACGTCGACAAAAAATAGAGCATAGACGACAGTACCTAGAATTTGCGCCACCAAATTTCAGCCATTCCAGCTTCGCCCTTTGTCTCCATTTCCCTTTCTCTTTCAAAAGAAGGGAATTGAACTAGAGTTGTAAATAGCCCTCCATGACCAAGGAAGAGACAGTGGGGGTGGAGGCTTGAAGGTTATCGATGAGGTACGGATTCGGGAGATGGTTTGAGTAGTGGGTTTATTTCGGCTATGGTTCCATTATTTAAGGGCAATGCAGGTGGGTTTGGCTTTGGAATGAAGAGAGAAAGGATGGGAATCGTTGAATTCAGAGTTCCAAGTAGAGGAGATAACCGGAAGGCAGTCGGGCTTAGAAATCCAAGCTGCCTAAAAATGAAAAACCTTTTGGCCGCGGGCACAAGGGGGATTTCTATGGAGAATGAGGGGAGAGATCCGAATATATGACGGGAAGATGAGTGATCGAGGCATTCTCGAATGTGGAACTCTAATCAGTCTTAGAAATGGCCCGATTAATTCTTTGTTTGATGTTTTCATCTCTTGGTCTATTGTTAGACCATATGAAAGTATTTCCTTTGAAGATCACATCCTCGATGTCAAAATCATTGATGAAGTTGTTGAATTCATGATGGGAGGTTTGAGCAAGCAAATATCCACCTTGCTTATTGGCTTGAGAAGTGATAACATTAAAATCACCTATAAGAAGCCAATGGACTGTAGTAGGGGGCGCCAAAGAGGGAGGTTTCGACAAGAATTTCTCTAGTTCCGCATAAGATCACGAAGGAGTTCCATGGGGTGCTAGATTTATAATAGAGTGGAAAATGCATCCGTTGTAGAAGTGAACTTTGAGGTTAACATGAGACTTCCAAGCAAGAAGAATGATGTGGCAATGATAACAGGAGGAACGATGATCTGAGGACATGGATTTGAACGATTAAGGGAGGAGGGGACATAAGAGATGAAAGAAGTCTTAATTTTGTAAAGTGTTAGGACCGAATTTATCTGTAACGCCCCTGAAATTTGAGCAAAAATATAAATTTACAACTTAGTCCTCAAACTTTTGGTGACCTTGAATTTCCAGATTGAATAGATGCTTATGATGTGTGACTAACTTTACTCTCACTGGGATAAAACGAAAGCGCCCGTGCGGGGTCGCCTGGAGTGTAGAATGCTAAGGATAATTATATATATATATATATATATATATATATGTGTGTGTGTGTGTGTGTGTGTGTGTGTGTGTGTGTGTGTGTGTGTGTGTGTGTGTGATTTGTGACTTTGGATTTGGGAAAGCAACTGCTGCGCAACCTTTAGATCACACTAGATTAATCTTGACTAAGTACGTTTTGTTTACACGATTCAGATGAGTTAGTTGGATTGCAGATTTGATATCTCTTCTAAAACAACTGACAACTGGGTTCATCCGTTAACACCGTTGTTTATTAGAGACTCATAATTGTATGGTTGGGATAGCTCCTGCCATATGTCACGGATCCATTAGACATGTAAACATGGAATAACTATCATGTATTGTAAGTAGATATAGGTAGTTTGTCTATGAACGATTATGGTTAAATCATTGTCTCTGACCTCTAAATAATCTTTCTATTAATTGTTTACAACCACAATCAATCAATCATTAAATTATGTTCTTTAGCTTAATTTAGTTTAGTTTAGTTAGTTAATCAATCTCTATTCCAAGCATTCTTAGTTTAATTGTTTTGATTAGTTTAATTGTCTTAATTTCCTTTCTTGCATTCAAAATCAAAAACCCAAAAAGATATTTAATTTCTATTTCTGATTCTTTTATTAAATTCCATTGCATTCTAGTTTAAGCATTCTTAGCATAAAAAGCATTCAAAGCATCTTTAGTTTTGAATGCATCCAATTCTGCAAGCATAAGAGAAAAGATCGTGACAGTTGTTATTGTTTTTGCATTTAAATGATTCATACATACAAGCATCACTCCATTGGGATACGATTCTTGGTTTGTAACTATACTTACATCTTATTATTACTTATTCGTGCACTTGCGACAAAGTGGAATTTAGGTGTAACATTCATATGTTGACTTATATTCTATTTTATCACATCATACATGCCCATCAAGTTTTTGGCGCCGTTGCCAGGGAGTAACGGTATCATTATTGTTTGTGTGAGTCATCAAGCTTGTATGTCGAAGCACAAATTTCTCTTTGTTTACAGAAGTAACGCATAGATAGAAGCAGAAAGTTAACAACAACCCCACCATGGGGAAGCAAGATGAGATACGACAACATTGGAAGAACTTACATACAAGGACCACTTCTGCAACCGCCATACTTGGGAGGACAACATCAAGCCAACTGGTACACCGCAAAGTACACGAAGCACATCAACAAATTTTCTCTGCCACGTCTAGAATTTGACATCAATGATGTTGATGAAGAACTGCTGAAGGTGATTAGGAAGGAGCAGTTTGAAGGAGAACCATCTGACAACCCTTATTTACATTCAAAGAAGCATTCAACTTATTTGGTATTACAGAGGAGTACAAGATGACATAATTTGTCCCTCGTTCATTGACAAGAAAAGCAAGAGAATGGTATAACACTGAACTTAATTGAAGAGGAGATTGGGTTACAACAATCAAAGAATTCAAATTCAAATTTTGTGGAGGTGTGCACGCGAATTAGTGAAAAGAAAGAATTTCCAGTTTCAAGCAGAAATGGCATGCAACATTTGTTGAAGCTTGGATAGACATTCAAGAGATGCTGGGAAAAGCACATGATGACTACCTTGAAGAGAAAACACTGGATTTGATGTGTCATGGTTAGAAGCAAAACATGTGAATGACATCTATTATTAGGGGTTAATTAAGTTAGTCGCGATGTTTTGTATAAGCTGAGTGGAAAACTATATCATGGAGAAGGATTTCAACGGTTGAGCTAAACCTGGAGATAGGAAAAATGAAGAAACTGAAAGAAACCATAAGTGGAGAGACGAACAGGACAAAGGCAAGATAATATTGGACAAAAGTAAGTACAACACAAATCAGAGCACACTAAACATGTTTTCCAGTAGCACGCGTGATCACTGTTCTCATCGCACTTCAGCTGCGTGATTAAGAAGTGTAATCTGATTTTGTGGCACCAGAGTTCCAGAATATATCGCGACCAATAGCGTGTAAAATTTCACATCGCGCCTCAGCTGTGCAGTCAGGCCACATCTCGCGCTAACGTTTTCTTGCAGTACTCGTTTCTCAATTCAAAACGCGATATGAGACATGCAGAAATCAAAATTTACGGGATTTGGATGAGCAATCTCTATATTTACTTTCCTACCATACTTATATTTCTCTTATGATTAGATTCTATTGATACATGAGTTGTTCCCATTGTGATTTTATTTATTATAGGAAAGTTATGCAACTTAATGAAAAATTTCCAAGACTCTTATTAAGAACTCTTTTATTATATTATCTCTCAGAATTCATAAGGCTATTTCTTCTTTACTTCTCCTATTTATTTATTTATTTTCTTTCATTTTTTTAAAATTGTTCTTTGTAGAAGAACATGGCATCTGGAAGATACTATAGGATGCATCCAGAGACAGGAATGCCAACAATATTGGAGAAACTTAGCATAATGCAACTGAGCTACAACCTGACAAAATTTACATCTAAAAGGTGCTATGAGAAGTAAATTCAGTTGTTGCACAGTTATTTTGTGGATAAGCAAGCTTTTGCAGTCACATGGATTAGCATGAAGAAAATCAACTTGTATCAAGTTTCCTTGAGAACGGGGATCATTAATGACACCCTAGTACATGAGTTTTATGCCCGCTGTAACTGGAGGGAGTCATCAACTATCATCTGACTTCATGAGGTCTGTTTCACAGCACAAAGAATAACAAACATTACGACATAAAGAAGAAATCCATGGAGATGTGAAGTGCTTACAGGAAAACATCAAATGGGTTCACATCAAAGCAGTTGACTAAAATCAAGAGGATGTTCAAACTCAACCACCAAGGAAAGCTCGAAGCCTACTATGGGTTACTTAAAGCTTGTTACAAATAGCTTTATTTATTTGTATGTTCGAGAATTCTACCACATGTTAATGTCGGAAAAGTTTCATGGGAACAAGCACAAATTATGATATGCATAAAACGAGGAGACACTCTAAACATAAGGGAGATCGAGGATCACACCATCAACGGTCCTCCATGCTTTATGTATTTTGGAGCACTCGTAACCGCACTCCGTATCAAAGAACGCTGTCCAGAGCTTGATACATACATCCACCACTGAAATACATATCTTATTAATCATAGTTTGAGGCAAAAGATAGAAACTACATTTCCCACTAACGAGAAATCATCAATATAGTCAATTGAAGAAACTCTATCAACTTCACCGAAGAGACAAAAGATTGTGTGCGACCAA
Organism: Linaria vulgaris; assembly: GCA_948329865.1. Lineage (NCBI taxonomy): Eukaryota > Viridiplantae > Streptophyta > Magnoliopsida > Lamiales > Plantaginaceae > Linaria > Linaria vulgaris. Next base: position 1,812,376 of record OX415249.1, on the reverse strand, counting down.
TTACAAGAGGTGAAAGAACAATTGGGAAAAGAGAATGCTGAATTAGTGAGTCGGTTGGAAGAAATCAAGGAACACTTCTAGAACGACAACACTCTCCATTGGAGAGAGTTGAGAGAAATCGAGGAGAGTTTCACAAATGAAGAAAGCAACACCACCACCAGTCCAACGACTGCCCTTTGAGCTCGATCCGAGAAGTCCTCTGATCTTTACTTTAATTATTTCTATTTTATTCAATGAGTACATCGCATGATTTTAAGTTTCGGGGTGGTAGCTACGCTTATTTGTTTTGCTTATTTGCCATATATTTATCTTTAGATTCTGTTTTAGAGTCTAGATTTTTTTTTGAATAAGTCATTAGAATGGAATTGGAAGCACGAAACATGAATAAGTAGGGATCTATGATAGTATATGCATAATATTGTACGAACTTGAGATGAAGGATTACGTGAATATATTTGGTACATCTGGTGTAATATGGTCAAAAGCATGTTTTAGTTTCATATAAACCTTTCAATCTGTTGTTGTGTATAATTGTGAAGAGAATGTTGCTTATTTATGAGATTATAGTAATGAAGATGTGATTATGACACTTGAACAAATTGCTTGACTATTGCTTGAGATAACGGTAGATGTAAATTCGTTGAGGAAATGAAATAAGCCATCTTTTCAAAATTTGAGTTTTAGCCTTTCAAGCCAAGAACCCTTTATGAGCAGAACAATATTCGCAGAACCCATACTGAAGCCTTTTCTATGAGCCTTTGTTTAGGAAGCCTACTTTCCTGTCATATCCGAAAAGGAAAAAAAATATATATATCCTACCCATTTCTAGAGATGCGTGTAGTAGATCGAAGGAGGAATAAGGTAGGAGCTCAAAACAAAAGCATGAGCTAAAAGGAAAAATCTAATAGAAAAAGAGAATGAACATAATAGAGAACACAAATAACTCGTGCAAAAACTTTCAGCTTGGGGGTGTTTCTCGGAAAATTATGAAGTATAGAAATAAAAATGCAAATGAAAAGATGCCAAAAAGAGCCTAAACTGTATGGCCAAATGAAGAAGGCAGAAACGAAGGAGGAAAGAGTAATACATGAGTGGTTTACAACATACATCTCTAGAACTCATATATGAGTTTTTTCATTAAAGCCCACACCTGAGCCAACATTATAATCTTACAAAGTTCCAAATGATCCTCAACATATGAAATTTACTTGAGTCTATGGCAATAAGGGTGAAGAGTGAAAACTGAAGTGATTATATGTTAAGAGCTATGGTTTTATAAGTTTGCAACATGAAAATAACTCTTATGCATCAACAATAGTATAACAAATTATTAGAGCGCATGAAACGGATGTGACGATGACTGTATTAAATCTGATGTGCTCGTGTTCATTTATTCTATCTCATCTCTTGTTCTGACCATATGTTGCATTTTGAGAATTATCGCTTATACGTGCTGGCATGCCAATGATTACATTCTAATTTAGATTGAGTCAGTTAAGTAAGTTTGCTTGAGGACAAGAAAAGGTTTAAGTTTGGGGGGCGTCTCATTACCATGATTTAAGTATCTGTTTACTTATGCTTTTGAATACTTATGATGGCATATTTACTTGTTTTGGTATTGTTTTATGTTTTCTTAGGTATTTAAGAAGTCGAGACGAAATAAGGCTAAATAAGTCCAAAAATGGATGTTTTGGGCGACAATTGGCCAAGATAATATTTTGGGATATTCAAGTGCTACAGAAATGCTACGGCACTGCAAAAATGTGAAATTATGAACATAACGTGATTGAAGAGAAAATAACACGAGATCGCAGGGAGAAATTAGAAGGTAGTGCGATCAGCACCGCATTGCGCGGGTAGCACGCGATCAGAAGATTAAATCGCGCGGGGTCGCGCGATCGGATGAAATTTGGGCCGGTAGACAGAAACCCTAAAATGTAGCACAGGGTAGAGAAAAACTATAAATAGGAGGCTATGTTCAGCAGTTAGGGCACCACATTCAAAACTCTCAAAACCACTTTCACCCATCACGACAGAGAAACCCTAAGATTGGTCACATGAGAGAAAACACCATAAAATCCTTGTTCGAGTTTAGTAGAGTCATTGTTAGAGAGAAAATAGTTTGTGATCAAGAAGATAGGAAAAGGGAGTACGAAGAGGGTCAAACAACAATGTTCCACCGGATCCGAGGAGCTTTTCTTTACCTTTATACTTTGTCTATGATATTTACTTCTTTATTAATTGTTGAACTCATGACAATGAGGAGGTAACCTACTCGTTGTTTAGAGTAGGGGAGTAACTCTAATTTATTGAATAGTTACTTATGATGTGTGACTGACCTTACTCGCGCTGGTATAAAATGGAAGCACTTGTGTGGGGCAACCCGGAGTGTAGAATGCTAAGGATAGTTATATATATATATATATATATATATATATATATGTGTGTGTGTGTGTGTGTGTGTGTGTGTGTGTGATTTGTGACTTTGGATTTGGAAAAGCAATGGATTTGCAACCTTTAGATCACGTTAGATCAATCTAAGTACATTTTAAAACAACTTACAACTGGGCTGATCCATTAACATGATAGATTATTAGAGACCACTGTTGTTAAAGGGGGCGCGCTCGGGGCGCGCCTAAGTCAAAAACCATCAGAAAACGCCTCAAGGCGTGTAACTGAGACGTGACCTCTATTGGGCGCGTGCTCCAACATTAAAAGCGCACGCACCAAAGGCCAAAACTAACGCTCAACGCCTCAAATGTTGAAAAGTCAACACTGCCTTTCCTCTTTTTTGGCCCACAACCACACAAAACAGGTGGGACACATCATTAATGTACACAAATAAATTCAAAGCCTACGAGAATGTAAGAGACAATGGTGGCTTCATTATATTAATCAACTAGTTAAAGAGGTTTTTTCAATAAATTGTTAAGTTCTGTTCGTAATATTTTAGTAGTTCTATTTATTTCCAAGTTTTTGTTTTCCTTTTTTCGACTTATTAAAGCTACAAAGAGGTCTTAATTTCTTTGCATAGCCAAAAGTAGCTAAGCATTTTTAAACGTTTATTGCATTACTTTTAGCATTTTAACTTATTTTTTTAATTTATTGTAACTATATAAATAAATATTTAACTTTATAATATAAATAAAATACCAACATCTAAGAGGCTTACGCCTCGCGCCCAAACACTTACGCTTCGCCTCTATATATGCAAAACGCCTTGTGTTCGCCTAACGCCTATAACAACACTGTTAGAGACTCATAGGTGTATGGTTGGGATATCTCCTCTCATATGTCACGGATCCATTAGACATGCAAACATCAAATAACTATCAAGTACTGTAAGTAGATATAGGTAGTTTGTGTATGAACTACTATGATTAAATCATTGTGGAACTCGATCTCTAAACAATCTTTCTAATTACTATTTACAACCACAACAATCAATCAATCATTAAATTCAGTTCTCTAGCTTAGTTTAGTTTAGTCTAGTTAGTTAATCAATCTCTCTTCCAAGCATTCCTAGTCTAATTGTTTTCACTAGTTTAATTAGTTTAATTGTCTTAATTGCTTTAATTATTTTTTTTGCATTCAAAACCAAAAACACAAAATGATATTTAATTACTGTTTCTGCATTCTTAGATTAAATTCCATTGTATTTTAGTTTAAGCATTCTTTGCATAAAAAGTATTCAAGTATCTTTAGTTTAGAAAGCATTCAAATCATTCATATACATCCATCCTGCAAGCACAAGAGAAAAGATCGTGACAATTGTTAGTGTTTTTTCATTTACGTGATTCATATATACAACCATCACTCTCTTTGGATATGATACTTGGTTCATAACTATACTTACTATTTTATTATTACTTGACCCGTGCACTTGAGACAAAGTGGGATTTAGATGTAACATTCTTGTGTTGACTTATATTCTATTTCATTACATCTTACACGCCCATCAGTTCCCTCTGTAACACAACAGGTTATCCAAGAGATCCCTCAGGTGTTTCAGGAGCCTCAAGGGTTACCACCCAAGAGGATGATAGAACACCACATCACCCTCAAATATGGAGCAGTTGTAAGGAGGGAAGCTCCCAACAGGCATTCCCATGCCTTTAAGGATGAGATAGAATCTATTGTGAAAAATATGTTACATTCTGGTATTATTCAACACAATACTAACGCTATTTCTTCACCTGTCATTTTAGTGAAGAAGAAAGATGGTTCTTGGCGCATGTGTGTTGATTATAGATACTTAAATAACTTAACTATGAAGCATGGTTAGCCTATACCTGTTATTAATGAGTTTTTGGATGAGCTACATGGGGCCACCTACTTTTCTAAGATTAACTTACGGTCAAGGTACTTTTAGATAAGAATGAAGAATGAGGATGTTCCATTGTCTGGGTTTAACACCCATCATGGTCATTTTGAGTTCCTCGTGATGCCTTTTGAATTGTGTAATACTTCTGCAACCTTTCAATCATTGATAAACAAAGTGTTTGCTCCACACTTGAGGAAGTTCATCCTTGTGTTTTTTAATAACAACTTAATTTATAGTCCTGACTTATACACTCATTTACAACATGTTAAAAAAAACATTGGGGATGTTGAAGGAACAACAATTGTTTGCTAAGATGAGCAAATGCACTTTTGGTCAACAAAAGTTGGAGTACTTGGGCCATATTATTTCTGTGAATGGGGTAGCCACATATCCTGAGAAGGTGGAGAGTATGTTGTCTTGGTATGAGCCAAGTACAACCAAGCAGCTAAGGGGGGTTTTGAGGATTGACTGGTTTTTACATGAAGTTTATGAAGGGGTATGCAGTTATAGTAAACCATTGACCTCCTTACTTAGAAAAAATTGTTTCTAGTGGAGTGAAGAGGCAACTAAGGCTTTCAACACACTGAAGGAAGCTATGGCCATAAGTCCAGTGTTAGCCTTGCCTAATTTCAGTCAACAACTCATTATTGAGACTGATGCTAGCTCTAAGAGTATTTGAGTTGTACTTATGCAAGAGGGAAGGACCATTGCTTACCCAAAGGTATTAGGAGTGAAGAACCAAATGATGTCATTATATGGAAATGAGTTCTTAGTTGTTTTGATGGTAGTGACTAAGTGGAAGTACTATCTACAAGGTCAACACTTTGTGATCAGAACTGATTAGCAAAGTTTGAAGCATTTTCTTGAGCAGAAAATCACTACCACCTTGCAACAGGAGTGGATTTCCATGTTATTGGGATTGAACTATGGGATCCAATATAAGAGAGGGAAAGAGAACAGTGTTGCTGATGCATTGTCCAGAAGGAATGAAGATGGAGTTTGATGCCTATAACCACAGAGCCACCACAATGAGCAAACGATATATAGAGCAGTTATGAAGGAGATCAGATGTTCCAAGATATTATGGCATAAATCTTGATAAAACCTGATGAACAATCCGAGTTTTCATTGAAGAATGGAATACTAAGGTATTGAGTTAGGATCCGTGTTAGGGGAAATTACTGCATTAAGAGCAGAGTTATTGAAGCATATCCATGAATATCGTTTAGGGGGTCATTGAGGTATGACATGTACTTATCAGAGGGCTAAATTTGTGTTCTTTTGACTCACTACGAAGAAGAAGTTGATGAGCATGGTTTGGGAATGTGATGTTTGCTAGAGAAATAAAGAAAAAAACCAACCCTATCCAGGGTTGCTTCAATCACTCCCAGCCCCTCACCAAGCTTGGACTCACATCAGCTTCGATTTCATTAAAGGACTTCCCCATATCAGAAAGTAAGGATGTGATAATGGTTGTGGTGGATAGATTCACCAAGTATAGCCACTTTTTGGCTTTATCACATGCCTACACAGCTAATCATGTAACAAGGTTATTTGTTGATGGAGTGTATAAACTGCATGGAATGCGAGTGAGTTAACATGGTGTTGGATACAAACAAAGTTTTACAAGTTTATTTTGGAAGGATTCTTTTTAAGTTGTTGGGAACCGAATTGAGTTTCAGCACATCATATCACCCTCAATCTGATGGCCAGAATGAGAGGGTGAATCAGTGCTTGGAAACCTACTTGATGTGCATGACCATTCAACACCCAAAGTAGTGGCACAAGTGGTTGCGGTTAGCAGAACATTGGAATAATACTAACTATCACTCTGCTTTGAAGCTTACCCCCTTTGAGGCTCTATATGGGTTTTCTCTTAATCAGAATTTGTTGGGACCTTACTTGGTATGTGAGCACCCTGATGTTTTAAACTGCTATAGGAAAGAGAACATTCAATAAGCTTATAAGGGATAATCTTATTAAGTCCAATGAGAGAATGAAGGTATATTCTGATAAGCATAAGACTAATAGAGAGTTTAAGGTTGGGGATCAAGTCTACCTTAAACTGCAACTCTACATACAAACTTCTTAGGCACTCAAGACGAACTTGAAGCTGTCTTCTAAATATTGTGGTCCATATGAGATAATTGAAAGGGTTGGTGAGGCTACTTATAAACTACCACTACCTGCTGACAACAAACTTCTCCCTGTTTTTCTTGCTTACCTACTTAAACAGAAGATAAGTCAGAAGCATGTACCTGTTTCTAACCTACCACTTATGAACAAGGAATGGAATGTTAGAGTTAACTACTGCTACTCTCGCACAAAGAGTTGTTAAAATAGGAGGAGATGAATTTACTCAAGTGCTAACCTAATGAGCTAACTTTGGACCTAAGCAAGCTACTTGGGAGAATCTGGATACAATTTCCTCATTACAATCCTTGTAGTCAAGGATCAAATCAGAGGTGGAAAATGAGGGGATTAAAAACCCTAATTGCATCGTAATTGGGGAAAAGGAAAATTGAAGTGGAGAAAGAGTCTTACCTGGACGACATTATTTCAATTGGAGGAAACCCTAAATCAGAATATGGGAATCAGATTTGAATCATGTGCAACAGGCGGAATAGTATGGAGAAGATCGAAATTGATTACCTAAAACGCAAGGAAAGTGATGGCAAAGGAAGAGCATACGCGTGAAAGGCTACTGTTGGAGGATCTAGCTCGAAGAAAAGGGGGGACTACTCTCGCAACTGTTTTTCACAGAAGACCACATACGCCATTTCAATTTTCAGGTGCTTTACTTTTCATTTACTTTATGTTATGTTTTTCTTTTAAGAGAATGGGTACTTTTGCTATTTTGAAGAGTTAAGGGGTGTTAGTCAAACCCTGAGTTGAACTACTCTAGTTAAGGCATGTAATGAATTATTGTGCTTTTTTATGCTTTATATATATTTCAGATATCCCCTCACCTTATTTCTTTTATTTTTCATCGCTATCTTTCTTTGTTTTTTCGAACCTAGTTTGCTAAAATAGGTAAAAAGAAATGCAACAAATTCTCTATCAACATCGCTTGGGGAATGATTTTGACTTCTATCCATATATTTTGGCCACTCCTTCTAATAGCACCTTTTATGGGGTAATATGAGTAGATCTAAATTCTAAGTATGATATCAGAGATTACCCTAAGTTAGCGATGTATTAGAATTCGATGCATATTCTGGCCTACAAGTGAGGAAGCTCGTTGAATGTATTATCCAACATCGCTTGGAGAATGATCTTAACTCCTGTTTATAAATACTTATCTCTAATAAGGCATTTTGGGTAGAATTATTGGGAGACCTAAATTTTTGTTAGAGTATTGTCTTTTGTAATGGAAATCTAATTCATGATCAGGGTTTAGTTTTGATTGTTACTCAACTAGATTTTTAAAAAATCAGTTCTCGACATTCTTTGTGAATCAACGAGTTTGTGTCAGTAGATTTTTGATATTTTTTGATACCAACAAATTTTAAAATGAGTTGAACTCATATTCCCGATATTTTATTCTGCCGACGTCAATGTTTAAAACTTCCAAAATATATCATTGTTGCCGGCCTTGTGGACAAGAGTGCCATACATACTTCCATTGTAGATGTACGATGGTATGGTATACAAATCACTATTTGCGAAAAACAATTATGCTCGCATATATAAAAGACATTATAGTAGTCAAAAATTTCAATGAAAAGACATAATGCCAATGAAATGATGTATCACCCATCGTAGTTGTGGACCAATACATACAGTTACACCAACAAATGATGAAAAGATCTACGGAAGTTGTTGCGTAACATGTTAGAACTATTTAGTTAACACTACAAGAAAACATAGCAATTGGATCCCTTTTTTATGCATGGAAAATTAAAATTCGATCCAAAATAAGATGGATCAAATATTTTGGACCCATCCAAGACAAATTCGATCCATAATGGACCTGCATAGAAAAAATTCGATCCAGAAAAAGCCCGCATTGAATTAATTCGACGCAGCCCACAAGTCTGGGTCGAAAATAAGTGATGCTGACGTGGCATCCCTTATTTTCGACGCAGCCTACATGGCTGCGTCGCAAATATTCCACGCGGGATTTGTTGGGTCGAAATAATTCGACCCATAAGCCATGTGGCGTCGAATTATTTTGACCCAATACTAAAACTCAAAATAATTGATAGCCAGCCGCCCAGCCGCCCATTAATTAATAAAACTCACGCGCTAATCGATAAAAAAAAATGACATAGTCGATTAGCAGCATGGCAGCATCATAATTAATTACCTTCAGCAACATCATCAAGTGATTAAATAAAATACAATGTAGTACTTGTTCTACTACTAATGCAATTACCATTCTGAAATTACTATAATGTTGCTCATCAAATTTTTAAATTGCTAATCGTCTATTTCTCAATTATATAGTGAACTATATGAAACAAAATAGTGATGATTATCTATTAATCCTTTATTGTAGGGCATTAGTTTTTTCTTTCGAAGGGTTAGGATTTTTATATTTAATGTTGTGAATGATGAATTAGTTTATTCATAATTATGTTTATATGTTTAATTTGGAGTGTTGAGAACTTATGTTTGTTTTGGATTGATGAAAGCAGGGGTTGTTTTGTACTGATCAGAACTTCTGCTTAATTTTGAGTTATGTTTATAAGTTTAATTTGGAGTGTTGAGAACTTATGTTTGTTTTGGATTGATGAAAGCAGGGGTTCTATTGGACTTAACTTCTGCTTAATTTTGAGTTATGTTTGTTTTGGATTGATGAAAGCAGGGGTTGTTTTGTACTGATCAGAACTGCTGCTTAATTTTGTGTTATGTTTATATGTTTAATTTGGAGTGTTGAGAACTTATGTTTGTTTTGGATTGATGAAAGCAGGGGTTCTATTGGACTTAACTTCTGCTTAATTTTGAGTTATGTTTGTTTTGGCTTTATGAAAGCAGGGGTTCTAACAAATTAAATATCACCATAAATGTCAATTGTTACAGACAAAACACATCATGAAACAACAAACATAATATTTCATAAACTAATTATAATTATCTGGATCACTGTCGTCGTCGCCCACATTCTGCTCGTCTTCGTCTTCTCCTTCGTCTGCTTCTTCATTCTCATTATCATCACTACTCACTGCAACAGGCTCATTCTCAGTTGCCACCTCAACAAACTCACCCTCCACGGCTAACTGTGCCAAATTAATAGGAGTTCGGTCAATGGCCAAGGCCGAAAGAGGAACGTTATCTTCTTGGTATACATTTTTTGGAACTCCTGGAGTAGTACTCTTTTTTGCATAGAACTCATGTCAACGATATGTCTAGCACGCGAGTGAAAGACAACCCACCATCCCCTTCTTTGTCTATTCTTTTGGCAAAGATACAAAGTGTAATACACTTGTTGTGCTTGGCTAGCAAGAATAAATGGCTTCGCTTCACCCGAAGGAAGACGTCACCTAGGATCCAACTCAGTCAAACGATAAATTGGGTGAACTCGCATCCCACGATAGCTGGTGTCGTACCATATGCACTTTAAAAGCACAACCGATAACCCAACAGAGTATGTTAGCTCAAGCACCTCGGTCAACGTCCCGTAGAAGTAACTCCGATCTACGTATGTTAGTGGCGGTCAAGGCCCTAAAGAAGTTGCTAACCTCAACAAGCGGACCCCATACAACATCAGGCAAGAAGTCTCTAAATGCAATAGGAATTAACCTTTGCATAAATACGTGACATGCAATCATGACTTTTGTACAAGTGCATATGAAGTGAATCTCTTTAATGCATTCAAAGTAAAAATGCAAGGGATTTTATCCATCCAAAATTATTACAATACCGTATGTTATTACAAATAAGTGTGCTAGTCCAAATTTTCGTAAAAAACGGAATATCGAAACATGCTTAAAAAAGTTTTGGAAACTTCATGTAATTATGTAAAATATGCAAAGACGCAAAAATAACTATAAAAAACATACAAATTCCTTTTTTTTTTCACACAATTATCATCACAACATTGAGTATGTGTGTTCTTTCAAATTTCGTGAAAAAATTAGTGACGAAAGACGTTAAAAAGTTTTTGGGGTAAAAAATGTAATTACAAAACATAGTGTCTAGGGGCAATTTTTTAAATACTTATATAAGATACATTGCAAATTTTCAATGCAAAATTATATACATTGGAATATTTCAATGCTATTGTCTAAATTCGGACCCACAACAGCTTTTGTTTGAAAATTTGGGACCCAGAAACTGTTTGGATCGAAAATTTGTACCCCAAAATCTCTTTGGATCGAAAATTTGGGTCCCAGAGTCTCTTTGGATCGAAAATTTGGGACCCAGTAGGCATTTGGATCGAAATTTTGAGAGTCATACAGTAAGTTAGGTACAAGACTTCTCCTATAAATACTCCCATCTTCTCACCATTCATTCCACAACTCATCCTCCTCTCTCTTCACCATCAAATTTTTATTCACCATCAAATTTTTATTTTAGAGAATTTCATTGTTAGTCTTGTAATTTTTGTAATTTATGTAATTTTTGTAATTTTATTTTGTGTATTAGAATAAATACATATTCTGTTATTAACGAAATGTAATTAGTTTTTTATATTTCGTATTTTTTGGAAGTGTTTCTAATTATCATGCTTATAATAATAATATTTTAATTATATATGTATAATCACACAAAATTATTAATACGTATAGTTTAAATCATATACTAAAACATAATTTTGTATAAATAATAATTCAAATATGGCGGATTCCCGCCCCTTTTTTTTTAAAAAATTCAAATAATGGTGGATCGAATTATTGCGATGCAAAACATGATATGAATCGAATTAATTCGATGCTAAATACTGTTGGATCGGAAATATGTGACCCAGAATAATCTGCATCGAAATATTTCGATCCAGAATTTGAGCCACTCACCAGTCGCCACGTGTTCGCTGTCTGCTTTTTGTGAAAAGGCAGTCTGGATCGAAATATTCGGACCCACAACAGTGATGAGTCGAAATTATGCTATCCATTCTCTTTATGGATCGAAATTTTCGGTCCCACTATATGAGTTGAATAATTCCGATGCAAGTTGTCTTGCATCACATTATTTCGATCCAATTGCACTTGGATCGAAATTTTTTGATTCATAATGTTCTGCGTCGAGACTATTAGGATCGAAAATTATAATCCAAATATTTCGATCCAATTGACCAAAAGGATCGAAATTTGGACCTTTTGGGTTGAAAATTTCAGTTCTTTTTGAGCTGTTTTCTTGTAGTGTAAAATAATGCCATAAATTGAATTGGACAACTAGAAAATGTTGAAGACATCTAAAAGACCACGTGTTTTCCTACAACCACGCATCTTATACACATAAATTTAGTTGTGAATATTTACGACAATAATGAATCATAAGGTGATTTGATATTTTTTATTTGGTCGATTAAAATATCCTTTTTGAGCAAGAAGATATGAATGTAATGTGAATGAATCCGAGAATATAAGAAGATCCATGTCAGAGGTCGAGTCACTAATATAAAACGTTGGAGTTTACTGTTTCTAATCATATAGCCCATTGTTAACACTCGATAGTTAATTCTGATGACTGATTGATTATTGATGTATTGGAACGTCTTGCTTTGATTCCACAGAAAAATAATAGTTTATTTATTTCTCTAATTTATACGATGCTTTTTGTGATATTGCCTTTTTCCCTCTCTATTTCTTCATGTCCTCCAAAGTGGTATCTGAAAGTGCAGGGATTCGGTCAATGTTAGTTTAACATTGAGAAGTCAATGTTAGAGTAACATTGCTGGAGCAGAATCCGATTTACAATCTTGATTATATTCTTTATTATGATTTTGCCTTATTCATTTAACTAACTGAGTTCCACATTTGTAATTGTCTTTGATTATTATTCAGGAAACAAACTTGTTATAGGTTGGACGCTCAAGTTTCCTAGAAGGAAAGTTTCCTTAAGTAAGCAAACCGCTCTACAAGGAAAGATGAGTTCGAGTGGAACTAGGAATGCTTTCCAAGATCAAGTCCTGATTTGAAGAAGGAGTCTTTCCTTAGTTAGATCACTAACGAAGGAACTATTATTCAAGAAGGACTGCGAGAACAAGGAAGAGGAGTTTGAGAAGGAAACAAGGAGAATTACCAACCGTGTACAACACACCTTGAAGTCCAAGATCAAGAACCTATATATAGGTGTGAAGTACATCAAGACAAATACGAGACAAGAGCCAATCAATCCGAGAGATTAATTTACAGTTCTTGAGTGTTGTCTTGCTTTAGCAAAGTTTGTGAATTGTTAGAATAGATCTAAGAGTGAGGAGCTTTTAGAGATAGTCGAAGCAATTCTTGTGTGCTTTGCTTAGTTCAATCAATTTAAGAGTGAGGAGCTTGAGAATTGAGAGAACGACCTTTGTTAAAACCTTTACGGGTTATTTTGCCTACGGCTCGGAAGTTAATATAATCTTATATTCACTTCTTAAACTCGTGTTTGTTTATTCCGCTGCACTATTGCTCTGGTCTGTTGTTAAAGTAACATTGTCGAGTTAACATCATACAAAACTGCTGTTAAAACTTCAGTGCTAAGTTAACAACAACAACGTATCGACCCGATCCACAATTTCAATTGGTATCAGAGCCAAGCACCAACTTCACCGGTGTTTGACGTTGATACGACAAGATGGACAACTCCAACCCCAATACCAGCAGGTTGCCAGTATTGGAGGGTCTCAACAACTATGCCTACTAGAAGATCAGACTCAGAGTCCACATCAAATCCATCGACCTGAGAGCTTGGGACGCAGTACTAGAAGGCTACACCATCCCTACTTGCCTAGAGATGGAGATGCTGACCTGGTACCTAAGCCAAGAGGACAATGGACAGCCAATGAGATTGCTCTCTACAACTTCAATGAAAAGGCTCTCAATGTTATTTTTAGCTGGGTAGGTAATCATATGTTCAAACTTATTCAAACTTGTACAACTGCTAAAACTGCATGGGATATTCTTGAATTACACTGTGAGGGTGATGTGGCTGTGAGGGACTCTAAATATAGAAAACTTTTGAGGGACATTGAGAAGATAGAGATGGGTGAGGATGAAAGCATTGATAGCTATTTTGAGAAACTTCTAGATATAGCTAATCAGTGTCAAAACTTAGGTCTTACCATCCCAAATCAAACCATGGTGTATAAAGCTTTTAGGACATTATCTTCTAAGTTCACTGTCAAAAGAATTGCTATGAATGAGTCTTAGCTAACATGGACTTTCAAATATTAATGAACACTTTGAAAGAATTTGAACTAGAATTCCTAGGAAAGTCTAGTAAACAACTTGCTTTAGCTTTACTAGGTACTAGCTCAGATTCTACAGGAAGTGATGAGGATGAATATGAGTTGATCTCTTCTAACTATGGAAACATTACCAAGAAGTTTAGTAAATTAGGCTACAAAGATAAACATAAAGAAAAACAATCTGGTAATGCTGCCCTTAGTTATAAGAAATTACCCCCAAAATTTGTGAAGTACATGGCATCGAAGAGTATACCTCAAGATGCTGAGAAATTGAAAGATTTCTAGTGCTATGAATGTAAGGGGTATGGTCACTTTAAACATGAATGTGCTAACACCCTCAGAACAAGAGGGAATTCTCATTGGGTGTGTGTAGATGAATTCAATGAAGCTGACTTCGAATCTGGAACAAGTGCGGATGAACAATCAGAGGAAATCAACACTGCTGCACTCTGCACTCGGATCACCTGGTCAGGAGAAGACTCCAGAAACTGCCAATATGCTCACTGTTACGCTAACATTAGAGAACCAACAGCAAAGCAGGAGATCTTCTTTGGGGACTGGAATAGCAATGATACACATGTTAACTTTGATACTCTCACTGATTGTGATGATACTAACTTTGATTGTTTTCATGGCTCAGTTGATCTAGAAGAGGAGCACTTCGATGAAGAAGAAATGTCCCAAGAGGAAATCCTAGATGATCTACATACAACTTTCCTCAGACTGGAGAGAGAAAATGTCAAACTCATGAAGAGTAACAAAGCACAGAAGCATGACATTGAATGTTTGAAGAACATGCTGAAACTCTATGAGAGAGATCTTAACAAAGCTGAAGCTGAGCTGAAAGAGGTAAAGGAGAAACTCAAAAAGGATTCACAGATCATAGCCAAGTGGAATGGAGGTACTTCCAAGCTAGATGAGGTACTGAACATGGGTAATACATGTACATGTGGTCTGGTATTTGTTGAGAAACCTTCCTCTTCTAATGGTAATTCTGCCTATTTAACTACAAGCTTTCTTAAAGAATCTGGTAATATGAGTTCTGGTGCCATCAACACTGTAAAGAGCAAACCTACTTTTATCTGTCAGTACTGTTTTCAACCTGGCCACATCAAAACATTCTGTAGAAAATTCATGAAAGAATGTGGTAAGAAAACAACCTCTGTGCCCAATGTTAAAACTTTAACAGATTCTGATGTTAGACTAACATTAGGTGCATGACAGAAAAGTAGAACTTGTATTGAAAAAGCTAAAACCCCTTAGATTAAAGTTGTATGCAATGTTGTTTTCTCTGCTGTGTACTCTAACCTTTCAGGTAAGTGGTACTTCGACAGTGGATGCTCGAGACACATGACAGGCAGCAAGGAGAATCTTAAGGAAATGATACCTTTAAGTGCTGGAACAGTGACCTATGGTGGTGGCACAAAATGAAGGATTATTGGCAAGGGGATACTGGATGTTGATGGATTCCCACCCCTAAAGGATGTGTTGTTGGTAGATGGGTTAAAGGCAAATCTAATCAGTATCAGTCAGCTGTGTGATGATGACTTACTGGTTACATTTGACAAAGTATCTTGTGATGTTTATGATAGTGATAATGTTCTTGTTATGACAGGTACAAGATCCAAAGATAACTGCTACCTAGCCCAAGAGGAAGCAGAATGTTTCCATGCTAAAATAGATGAAACTTCTATCTGGCATAGGCAGCTTGGACATTTTCACTACAGAAACCTTGAGAGATTACAGAAGGTTGATGCTGTAAGAGGCTTACCCAAGTTGTCTTGTCCAGGTAAGCTTGTGTGTGGTGATTGCCTCAAGGGTAAGCAAACCAGAGCAGTTCATACACCCCTACAGGTACAGAATGCTAACCCTAGATCTAGTAGGTGTTTTGAATTGCTACTCATGGACTTAATGGGTCCAATTGAGGTAAGTAGTCTCAGTGGGAAGAGATATGCCTTTGTGATTGTAGATGACTTCTCTAGATACACTTGGGTAAAATTTCTTAAAGAAAAGTCAGAAGCTTTTGATCAGTTCAAAATTCTTTGTGCTAGTATTAAAAACTTGTATGGCTCCACTGTGACTAAGATTAGGTCTGATCATGGTAATGAATTTGAAAATGCTAGTTTTGATAACTACTGCAATGCTAAAGGTATTTTCCATGAATATTCAGCTCCTAAGACTTCTCAGCAGAATGGGATTGCTGAGAGGAAGAACAGGACTCTTCAAGAGATGGCCAGAGTTATGCTCAATGCTAAAGATTTATCCAAAAGACTTTGGGCTGAAGCTTTAAATACTGCTTGTCACATTAGTAACAGGGTGTATCTCTGACCTGGAACTAACATGACTCCTTATGAACTCTTGAAGGGTGTAAAACCAAATGTTGCATATTTCCATGAATTTGGATGTGACTGTTATCTACTTAATGACATGGATTATCTGAGTAAATTTGATTCTAAAAGTGAAAAATGCATCTTTGTAGGATACTCAGCCAATAGTACTTCCTTTAGAGTCTATAATCTTAGATTGAAGACAATTCAGGAATCTGTGAATGTTGTGTTTGATGATTTCACTCTTGATACAGGTACTGATGACATCTTAGTTCCCAATGTTGAACCAACAGTGGAAACCGAGAATGTTACTCCTGACAATGTTGCACCAACATTGGAACTAGAAGCTGGAAACACTAAACAGGAGTCAGGGAACGATGTTAGACTAACACCAGCAAGATCTGATGTTAGACTAACAGCAGAGGATTCCGACTCAGAACATGAAGTTGCCTCTGAACCTAGAAGAGATCCCCTAGCTAGGATTCAGAAAGATCATCCAGCATCCCAAGTAATAGGTGAACTCGCTGAACGGGTAAGAACACGCAACAGAGAAAGACTTGACTATAGAGATATGGTAAAATTGTGTGTCTGTATGAACTTCACTTGTACTGTTGATAATGCCTCTTGTTTTGTCTCCACCATAGAACCTAAGAATGTGATTGAAGCCCTTCTTGATAACTTTTGGATTAATGCCATGCAGGATGAACTATTACAGTTTACTAAGAACAATGTCTGTATACTTGTACCTAGACCACCCAATGTTAATGTAATAGGGACAAAGTGGATATTTAAAAACAAGAGTAATGAGGAAGGGGTTATAGTTAGAAACAAAACTAGACTAGTTGCTCAGGGGTACACACAGGTTGAAGGTGTAGATTTTGATGAGACATTTGCTCCAGTTGCTAGGATTGAATCTATTAGGTTACTTCTAGCCATAACATGCTGTCTTAAGATAAAACTATATCAAATGGATGTAAAGGGTGCGTTTTTGAATGGGCTGATTGATAAGGAAGTATATGTTGAACAACCTAAGGGATTCACAGATCCTAAGTACCCCAACCATGTGTACAAGCTTGAAAAGGCCCTATTTGGACTTAAACAAGCACCTAGAGCATGGTATGAAAGGCTTACAAAATTCCTATTAAGTCTTGGCTTTGTTAGAGGTGAAGGAGATAGAACACTGTTTGTTTTGAAGAAATATTCTCATGTCTGTTTAGCTCAAATATATGTAGATGATATTGTTTTTGGCTCAACTAACAATTCTATTCTAGAAAGATTTGTTGAATCAATGACAGGGCATTTTGAGATGAGCATGATGGGAGAACTAACCTTCTTCCTCGGTCTTCAAGTAAAACAAACTGGTAATGGGATTTTCCTAAGTCAGGAAAAGTATGCAAAGAATTTGGTAAAAAGGTTTGAATTGGCAGATTCAAAACCTTGCAAGACTCCCATGTCTTCATCTGTGAAGATATCCAGGGATGTTAATGGTGCTAATGTTGATCCAACATTGTACTGTTCAATGATAGGAAGCTTACTCTACTTGTCTGCTTCAAGACCTGATATAATGTTCTCTGTTTGTGTGTGTGCTAGGTACCAAGTAAGTCCAAAGCAGTCACATCTGATTGCTGTGAAGAGAATCCTTAGATATATTTCTGGCACCTTGGCCCTTGGTATATGGTACTCTTATGACACTAACACAAATCTTGTAGGTTTCAGTGACTCAGACTCGGCAGGTGACACTGACGACAGAAAGTCTACAAGTGGAGGATGTTTTTATCTAGGGAACAACTTGATCTCATGGTACAGTAGAAAGCAAAATTGTGTGTCACTCTTCACTGCTGAATCTGAATACATAGCAGCAGGCAGCTGTGTCACCTAGTTAGTATGGCTTAAACACATGCTACTGAATTATGGGTTAGATAGTGATACCTTACTTATGTTCTCTGATAATCTTAGTGCTATAAGCATCTCTAAGAACCATGTGCAACATTCTAGAACTAAACATATTGACATAAGGCATCATTTTCTAAGAAACATGGTAGAAGATAGGCTCATTGACATTGAACACATTGAAACTAACAATCAGCTTGCTGATATGTTCACTAAACCTTTAGATTCTGAGAGGTTCTTCAGTTTGAGGAATTCTCTTGGCATGTGCACTGTTTAGGGATGTTAGTTCACCAGTGTTGACATAACACCACTATCTAGCACTGGTTATTGGTTGTGGTGTATCTGTAATTTTTTTTGTTTCCTTTCTACATTCTTCTTTCTTGCATATTACATCTTTGTTAGAGATTTTGTTGGGTTGTGTGGTTAATCGCTGAGTTGACTGGTGGATAGGTACATATCAAGAGTTTTGTAAAGTAAGAACTCTGTTGTTAGTCTGTGAATGTTAACCTAACATCTGGGAGAAGCTGGGGTACACAGAGCTCACTACTCTGATGTTATTCAGTTGTGACTTATCCATGTTAGGTTAAGACAAAGCATGAAGAGAAGCTGGGGTACATGATGTTGAGAGCTTCATTGTTATTCAATTGTGCTTATTTTTGTGTTTTGTCTATAGCCAAGGTTATGCATGATGGTGAGCCTTACTACTGTGGTGCTTGGAAGTTTCGACTACTTGCATTCAGGAATAGTGTTCACTTGGTATTTCTCTTGTAAACAGGTTGGAAAACAAGTATGCATGAGGAGTTGGGGTGGAGAAGTATATGATAAATGTATTGTCTTCATTCAGTTCCTTTGTACTTGCCTAATCTGTAGCTGCTGGTTAAGTTGCTGGGGTGTGTGGGGTCTTGTGCTGCCCACATTCAGTGATGAAACTATCCTTTTACATTCACTAGTTTTTGTTCAAAAGAGTTCATGATAATAAATAAAGATAAATTGATTTGTCCTAATCCCAGTCAGTAAAGCTGTTTGTACTTGGTTCCATCACCCAATGTTGATCTAACATTGTTGCATTCTTTCTTGTTTTGCATTATATCTTGTGTCGGTTTGGGCTTAGGGGGAGTAGTTATCCTAGGAATCATGTGTTGAGGCATACTTTGTGGGTGACTCACTGCAGGTAAAACACTATGTTTTGTGATCATCTATACTGTGCGAACATCTTTTACCTGGATATGTATATCCACTCTGTGTTTGTCTGTCTAATGTGTTACTTACTCATACTGATGATCTTAATCTATGTCTTTGTACCTATGTACTTGGGTGAGGTTCCAGATCAGTATACAGGAATATCTCACGCTCTCACATGATGTTGCCTTGGATGAATCCCTGCACCTACAACTTCCCTCCCTGATGTTAACTTGCCAATGTTAGTTCAACACTGTAACATTGTAACTTATAACTTTTCAGGTTTGAAGACTGCTCTGGTTACGTGTTAATCCAACACTGACACGTGGTAAGGTGAACATGGGTATGATCGTGTGACAGCGGTCCGATTATGTTGGTAACATGTTACAACACCACTATCTCTATTCTTCAGCTGATTAATTGTATAATTTGCCCTAATCTCTTCTCACTGTTTACGCGCTCAAAATTTTTTGCAAAATCTACACTCTCTGCAAATCAAGTTTCTATTTTTCTTCTCTAAATCACTCTAATAATGGCACGCAAGTCTTCCATTGACACTCTTGCAGCTGCTGCTGAGCAGATGGAGCAACCACGTCGCCGTAGCACCAGACGGGCAACCGCTGAAGCCGTCGCCGCCGCCGCACCAAAGAGGAAATCCACCTATCAACGACGTAAGGGCAAGAAGCCGCTAAGGGTGATGTTGATTCAACATCAAAAACTCCTGAGCAAACCTCCACTCCCACCAACCCTGAAAATGAGGTAATGATAGCTAACCCTACTCTGGATATACCTGCTACTACTGTTGTTGATATTGAGGGGGAGAAAGAGGCCCCTGTTGGTGCTGTGGGTGAGTCTGAGGTTATGGATGAGGTCCTTGAGGGTAATGTTAGGGATGAATCTGTGGTTGTTACTGAGGAAGATGAAAACCTTGAGGTGAATGTTGAGCCGTCTGAGGCTAATGATGCTGCTGCTGATGAGATGGATACTCTTCCTGAGAAAGATGATCAGGTTGAGGAGACTGTGGTTGAGGAGGTTACTACTGAAGGTAACCAAAATGATGATGATGAGGATGACAATCAACCTGAAGAGGTTGAGAGAGAAGAAGAAGAGAGCCTGACTCTCACTGTCTTAGCTACTGCTGCTAAGAAAAGAAAGGGAAAGCAGGTGATGGTTGAAACTTCTGAGTATGAGTCAGAAGAAGAAAAAGAGGAGGAAGAGGATAAGGTTGAAGAAGAAGATGAGGAAGTTGAGGAAGAAGACCAACTGGCAAGTGATGACCCTGCTGATGTTAATCCAACATTAGGCAGTGATGAGTACTTTGATGTGCTTGATGAGGAGTACCCCAAAAGCCTTATTCTGGCTTTTATGTGTCTGCTGAGGTAGAAGAACAGTGGGAGGCTTATCAAGCCAGGGTTATTCACATGGAGAGGAACATTGATGAGAAGATGTTCAAAGAAAATAGGTTGTTTGAGTTGCTTGAAGCTAGATGAGTGTTGGGCTCTGTGATGAACCAGTCATCATATGTCCCTGATGTGGTCAGAGAGTTCTACATGAACCTCTCTCAGTGGGTGTCCCACCAAGATTCTCCCAAGTATGGCAAAGCTTGGGTAAGGATGAGTGTCTATGACATCAGTCATGCTATGACCAATGAAGCTTGGGGTCTTCCTGATCCTAAAGAGACTGAGGATCCCAGCATGGATGAGGTGATTACTGACCTCACTGGTGGACTCACAAGGAAATGGAATGACAGTTTTCCAACTACAAGGCTGACATCCTTAAGTGCTGTACTTCACAAGCTCTCTACCTACAACTGGCTGCCCTCTTCCAACACCACTGTTATGACAAAAGAATCTGCAAAGCTGGTGTACAAACTGAAGAATGGGCTGAGTGTGAATATAGGGGAGAAGGTTCTGAGGCACATGAGGGAGGTCACAACAAAGGTAAAGGGAATCATTCCATATCCCTCTCTGATATCCAGCATTCTGGTGAAGCAAGGCTTCAAGACAAAGAAGACAGAAGGCTGGATCAAGAACAAGGTCAAGATGATCATCACCATGAGCTACTTCACTCAGGTCAGGATTTAGGATCTGCCATGGAATCCCAATGATGCAGGTGGTCCAAGCAGGAAGAAGAAGAAGAAGAAGAAGACTCACAAGTTTGCTGCTTCTTCAGTTCCTGTGGCTAGTGGTGACAGTTGTTCTGTCATTGCTGATGCTTTTGTGGAGGAGACACTGGTGTGGCTTGACAGAGGGTATAAAGATACCCAAAGAGAGATAGCAGACAAGCAAGTGAGGTTGCAGGAGATAGACAGCCTCATGAAGCATTTGAAGGATCTGCCTTCCTCACAAAAAGGGGCAGAGTAGATCAAATTTTCAAGATTTCTGAGTTATGTTAATTTTCTGTCAGTATGAACAATTCTATTTCTTTGTTTTTCTGTTTCATCAAGGAGTGTGTTCCTTGCTACTAAGTATGGTCTGTAATTAAGTACTTTTATGTATTGTTACTTAGTGTGTCTACTTATGCTATTTGAACTTTGGTTACAAAGTACTAACTCTATTTTGCAGGTGTTAACTGTTCTCTGATGTTAAGTTAAAAGTGAGATGTTCAATGTTAGAACTTCTGTCTGGTTTCGATGTTAAGCTAACATTGACAAAGACAGATGTTATGACAACATTGAAAGTATCAATGTTAGAATAACATTGAGTTGGTCCCTTCTGAAGTTCAGGGGGAGTGTACTTAGTTTTCCATTGTGATATGATAGTAAAGTTTGTCTAAATAATTTGATCTGATTAGAACATGCTCTCAGGTTTTGTGATTAAGGCAAAAAGGGGGAGATTGAAAGTGCATGTATTCGGTCAATGTTAGTTTAACATTGAGAAGTCAATGTTAGAGTAACATTGCTGGAGCAGAATCCGATTTACAATCTTGATTATATTCTTTATTATGGTTTTGCCTTATTCATTTAACTAACTGAGTTCCACAGTTGTAATTGTCTATGATTATTATTCAGGAAACAAACTTGTTATAGGTTGGACGCTCAAGTTTCATAGAAGGAAAGTTTCCTTAATTAAGCAAACCGCTCTACAAGAAAAGATGAGTTCGAGTGGAACTAGGAATGCTTTCCAAGATCAAGTCCTGATTTGAAGAAGGAGTCTTTCCTTAGTTAGATCACTAACGAAGGAACTATTATTCAAAAAGGACTGCGGGAACAAGAAAGAGGAGTTCGAGAAGGAAACAAGGAGAATTACCAACCGTGTACAACACACCTTGAAGTCCAAGATCAGGAACCTATATATAGGTGTGAAGTACATCAAGAAAAATATGAGACAAGAGCCAATCAATCCGAGAGATTAATTTACAGTTGTTGAGTGTTGTCTTGCTTTAGCAAAGTTTGTGAGTTGTTAGAATAGATCTAAGAGTGAGGAGCTTTTAGAGATAGTCGAAGCAATTCTTGTGTGCTTTGCTTAGTTCAATCAATTTAAGAGTGAGGAGCTTGAGAATTGAGAGAACGACCTTTGTTAAAACCTTTACGGGTTATTTTGCCTACGACTCGGAAGTTAATATAATCTTATATTCACTTCTTAAATTCGTGTTTGTTTATTCCGTTGCACTTTTGCTCTGGTCTGTTGTTAAATTAACATCGTTGAATTAACATCATACAAAACTGCTGTTAAAACTTCAGTGTTAAGTTAACAACAACAACGTATCGACCCGATCCACAATTTCAGTATCATATTCCCTATTTAGAGTTTTTCTAATCGTACAGCTGTCAACATGCATGCTTTTTCTTCCATAAATGGTTCCTTTTATGCTGACAAGTCCTTTTGCATGTGCGGTTGGAGACATGTGGTTTTTCCTAGCTGACTCAGACGATCCTTTGATAGACATCTGAGTTTAATTTGGATGTAGCGTGTCGTAGGGTTTTCACCCTTTGCGTCATTTTTTATGTAGTGGTTCATCGTGAGATTTAATCACAAATGCCAGAAAGTATAGGAAATATGCCCGAGGATAATGTTGATTGTGAGGGGATCATGAGTCATCCAAGACTCGTAGTGCCACGCAAATCTTGTATTCTTTTTGCATTTTCCTGTCATCGTAATTGAGGTAGGTTCTCTGGGTCATCCAAGCCTAATGAATTGTACATCCGGTGATTATTTTTATGCCTTTAGAAGACTTGTTACCGCGGGTATTAGGTTCTTATGATGATTAATCCTTTATTGGATTAACACCTGCCCTCTAGTTCTTTCTAGATTCCTTGGAATGTATAGGAACTTCATAGCGTAACTTTGTTGACGCAACTTGTGTCTTCTCCTTGAAATGAATCTTCTTTCGTCGGGATTCTTTCGCGTTGAGCAATAACTGTCTCTCATAATAGGGGATGCTTTAACTAGGTAACGACTGCTTATTTTTCTGGGAATGTGCGCATTAACTGAAGCGTGCCGATTGGTTTTTATTCACCCACTATCTCCAGTTTAACTTAGGTCTATGAAACTTCTCCTTCTCTTCTTTTTCCATTCAATTTCATATGTTACTTTCTTTAATTAAGGCTTTTCATCTTCTTTAATCGCAAGCCTACTCTCATGTCGATAACTGGAGTTCCTACTGAGTTGGTCTTAGCCGCTTCCGCAACGGGCGCTGTTTTCTTTGTTCTTGTGACTGATACTCCGGCGGTGACTGGCGTTGCCATTCCTTCTCGTAAGAGAAAAGGCGGGCCTAAGGCGGGTGGAGATGCAGGTGGCGCTCCGGGGACCCGAAAGAAGGGAAAGAAATCACACAAGAGTACTCCGGTGGAAGAATCACGAAATCTCCCAGAAGGTGAGCGCAGTCGCTAGTATGACCACTGAAGATGAGGTGCATGCCATCTTTACGGAGTATCGGGCCTCTTCAAGAAACCCGGTGCTGCAAATTCCTACTCTAGAGGAAAGGGGTGATAATCCCCCCGATGGTTGCATCACCATCTATTACGTACAGATTTGCGCTGGATTGCGTACTTTCTTTCCTCCATTTTATTGCGAGGTTTTCAAGGCATGTGGCATTTTTCCTAGCCAACTCACGCCCAACTACTTTATCATTCTATCGGGTTTTGTTCTGTGGTGCTTAGCTCGTGAGTTGGAGTGCACCGTGAAGAGGTTCTTTTCGATTTTTAAAGTATGTGTGTCTTCTGTGGGTGCACCCTTCTACTTCTTCTGTCATCGGGATAGGTCTAAGAAAGTTTTTGTGGGTACGAATATTTCATACAGCAGCTGGAAGGACAAGTATTTTTTTTGCTAGTCCTAACATCGGGGGAACCAGAGGCGCCGTTGTACCTGTTGGACCCTTCTCTTGTTTTTGACCCGACGTACGATGTGGTGCATCTTTCGTCGTCCGATCACTACCGCGCTCTGTGTTAGACTGATGGGTTATTTAAAATTTCTCCGATAGACGTGGAGAGGGAGGGAGTTTGGTAAAGTTTTTCACCTTTGGTTTATTTTTCTATTGAGCGATATTACTTGGGATTCTTACAGAAAGCCTTTTACTTTTTATGCTTCTATAGTTCTGTAGTCACGATTTGCCGTGTCCCCTACTGCTCCTCCTAAGGCAGCTACTTCTTCTACTCGTATGAAGACGAGATCCATCGCGGGCACGAGTGGATCTTCCTTTGGGGGTATGAAACAACTTTCTGATGAGGTGGATGTGGAGATAGATGCTTCTCCCAGGGGAGACAAAGGGGATCCGTCCAGCGTTCGCGCGACAACATTTTCTTTCAGTGATGGCTCCGATGGGCCCGATCTTAGGACCTTAGTGTCCCGTGATGCCCCCTTGACAACAGATGACACCCTTCCAACGGATGTTCACCTATTACCTACTGTTACTACGCCCACTGTTGGAGGAGCGCTAGCTGCAGAGACTATTCTATTGGCTTCACCTGGGGCGCTGTCTTCTTCCTTGTCGGGCAACAAGATCGCTCTGGAGGTGCCAGATAGGACTTTGGCTCCTCTAGTAACCGCCCTTCCGACTCTTACCTTTGAGCTTAGATTTCATTCCTCTAACTCTTGGTACCATTTTGTTAATTCTTGCTCTTTTTTCTTCCTTTGTTGAATATGCCTTGATGTTTCTCATCTTTTCTCTTCACAGATAATGGCAAAAAGGTAGTGAGCTACGATAACCTTTTCCTCCTGTTTGTAAGTTTTGCCTATGTTGACTCTGCTTGTTTATCTAATCTTTTACTTTTTCACGGTATTCGTTTTTGCTGCAGAAGACATGTCTGTTGGTATTCCTCCGATAATCGAACATCTCTCTATAGACGACTTATTTGTTGGTAATGAGGACCCTTCCTAGTCTCTTCCTGTTACAAAAGCATCCAAGGCTTCGTCCAACCCCCCATTATTCCGCAATTATTTGGCACTCCTTGATAAGATGCTTCCGTCGCTAGTGGTTTTGAGCGCCTGGGTTGCTCCTATCCCTCCCTCATCGACCGTTTTTACAGATTTTCAGTGTGTCGCTCCCACTGTTCCTCTGTCTCAAGAAGGTATGTTGTTCTCCAGTCGTTTCAATGTGGATGGTTCCCCTCTATTTGTTTACACTATCGTGGATGGAGCTACTACAGGACTCGTGCCTCCACCCATGTAGATGAGTGAAGTAACGAGTACTATTAACTCGTTATTTGAATTCTACGAGGGCCCTGATCCGTCATAATGAGGGAGTTGGTCATTTCTGCTCAGAGTGGATAGCTCAAATGGTAAACTTCCATTGTTTTTTTTGTCTTTTGGTCGTAAGTAGGATCATAAGATTCACTCCTCTTTTTTTGTTTTTAGGTTACGAAGATTATTCCTTCAATTTGGCATGAGGTGGATGTCGTGCAAGCCATCGAAGTGATGTCTATGGAAAAATTTGAAGCGAGGGATACTTCTTTGGCCACAGCAAAGCAAGAAGTGGATAAATTTTGCATCAATTTTGTGCAAAGCTTGGCCCGAGAGCATGTTTTGGAGGATAAGTTCAAGGAGCTAGAGGAAGCTTTTAGCAAGAATCAGTCTCTCCGCTCTTTATATGAGGAAGACATTTTCTCTTTAAAGGATGAGAAGTCTTCTTGGGAGGTAAAGGAGAAGGAGTTGAAGAAAAAGTTATTGGAGGTGTACGAACGAGTTACCATGTTGAAAGAAGAATTGAAGAAACCTCCGCCTGCCCTGAATGATTATATTTCTCCCGATGAACTGAGACTGAAGTTGGACGAAACAGTCCAAATGATTAAGGATATGCTACGTTCAAAAATTGCAAGGAGGATCTACGCACTTGTGAACAAGGCTACTTCATGGATCACTTGTTGTGTGGATTCCTTCGCTGCGTGAATATTAGTAGAGAAGGTAAGCTATTTACTCATGAAGATAACTGGAGATGTTTGTACCCTCGCAGTATGTTAATCGATCCTCCAATGATGGATGAGACCTTTAGGATGTTCACTCGGGTGGTGGCTAGGTCTCCTCCTCCCTCTCATACACTTCCAGCACCATCGGACTTTCATGGCCCTTCAGCTTATCGTTCTCCCCTTAATGTTGCGACTGTGGATTCTTCCATTCCTGCTCCTGAAGTCCCTGATGAGTCAGCTGGGGTTAGTGAGGCCAAGAAGGCGACTTTTGACCCTTCGTCTCATAATAGCTCTGCGTAGCAATAGATACTTTTAGGCTTTTGTACTTGTGTGATTTTCTAAGTCTTGAAACTTTTCCTTTTGTGTTTCGCTGGGGATGTTCCATTTTGTTGGCCTTTTCTTTTGATTCATCGGAAGGTTCCGATGATTGTAGCTTTGTCTTGTTCATGGTATGATGAATATATCAATTCCTTTATTTTTCTCTAATACTTAACTTATACAGCTGTGCACCATTGTCCTCATGCGATTTATTATTATTCTGACATGTTTTGGGATCCGTGCGTTGCAATCAAGTGAGCGATAACACCTGATGTCAAGGAATGTCGCCCACTACCAGCGACATATACCCTTGTGTGTCTACAATTCCAGTTGCATGCTTTGCCGATTGGCAAGTGTCGCTACCCGATGATTTTATTACTCTAACTGTGTGGGTCCATGTGTGTCTGTTATCTCCCTATAAATAGTCATGGAATCACTCATTCGTTATTAATTCTTCCAAAAAGTGTTCTTTTGTTTCTTTCTCTTTTTGTACTTTTTACGGAAAATCTTCTTTGTTTGGCCTTATCTTCCAATGTACAATCGTGTTTCTTACTTGCTTATCCATAGTTTACTTTTAGCATGTATCCTCACTCTTCTCGTTCTTCCTCTCCTTCACAAACCGCCACCCTTGGGAATTCCTTTCTTCATCGTGTAAGGCAGGGTTCTTTTGGTGGTACTTACGCCACTGCTCGCATGTGGGGAAGTACTGGTGGTTTGACTAGGATGTTAATTTTCATTCCAAACTTATCCATAATATCGAGAGCTTTTCTCAAATCCTCATGGTGTCCCTCTACTCGTTTGCTTTTGACTATCATATCATCCACATATACTTCCATAGATTCTCCTATAATGTCGGAGAACATCAAATTGACCAACCTCTGGTAAGTGGCTCTTGTATTTTTGAGTCAGAATGGCATCACTAGATAACAGAATGTGCAAGCATTTGTGATAAAGTTGGTGTTTTTTTGATTGCATTCTGCCATGGGTATCTGGTTGTACCCTTGATCACCATCCATTGTAGACAATAAGGCTCATCCTGTCGTGGAGTCCACTAATTGGTCAATGTTCAGTAAAGGATAACAATCTTTTGGGCATGCGTAATTCAGATTAGTGAAATCGACACACATGCGCCATCTTCCTCCCGACTTTGGTACTAAGACTACGTTTGATAACCACTCAGGGTACAAAACTTCTTTAATCTTTCAGAGCCATAGTAGCCATTAGATTTTGGAGCGAATGATCTTGTTCCTTTCTAGCCCCATATTTCTATTTTTCTGCTAAACTGGTTTTGCATTATGCCTCACGTTGAGGTAGTGTTGGCACACCCTAGGGCTAATTCTCCCGGGTGGTCCTCCTTCCCAAGCGAAGAGATGTTTGTACTCTTTTAGGAATTTTACGATTTCTTCTTCTAATTCTGATTCTAATTTCGATCCTATCTTGACCTTCTCCTGGTCATCCCCTTTGATGATTTCTACTAACTTGAGCTCTTCCACAGGTTGCACTCTTTCTTTATCAACTTTGCGTTTCCTTCCATGGACAAGAGTCTCATCTATGATGCTTAGAGGAATGACATTCATGCAACATTCTCGGGCTTTAGTCTGGTTTCCTCTTACCTCCCCGATGCCAGACATAGTTAGAAATCTGATTTTTAGGTGAAGGGTTGAGGGGTGGCTTCAAATGCATGTATCGATGGCTTTCCGCATATCGCATTGAAGGTTCTTGTTGAGGCTTCAACTACCCAGAACTTTACGTGCTCCGTTCATCGTAAGGCCCCTTATCCCTATGACATAGGTAGTATAACGATTCCCATTGTGTGACTGGATTCCCCTAAGAACCCGACTAGTGGGGTTTTTAACAGATTTAGTTTTTCCTTTCGCAAACCCATGGCTCAAAAGGTTGGAGTGAACAACCCATCTACGGAGCTTTCAGTATCTATTAGAATCCTTTGAATCTTAATCCTCAGAATGGTCACAATTATAACAAGTGTGTCATCGTGAGGGTACGCGATTCCTTTAAGATCTTTAGGCCCAAAGGATATCGTCGGAAGTTTTGATCCTTGAATCGAGCAGACGGGCAATCCATTCTTCATTTTCTGAGCTTATTTGATGTACTTCCTTTTCCATCCCGTGGGTGTTATGGCTATATATCTCCCCCCCTTTCGATCATATTAACTTTCCTTCCCGATGGGGGATTGTCTTCGTATGACTCTGGGGTGGGGAAGCATGTGACGATAATCTTCCTCCTCTTGCTTCTCTTGCGTAGTTACTTTGTTATTTTAGCCTTCCTCGCATTTCACCTTTTTTTTTCTGACATCTACTGGTCGAGAATTTTGATCACCGCCCTTCACATAATCTCCCAAGTATCTAAGGCTCAGAAAACAGCGTATTTCATTTTTCAAAGAGGTGCCGTTGTCGGTAGTATGCCCATAGGCTTTATGGTACTTGCAAAAATTCTCGGAGTCTTTATTTTTGTATGGTTGCTTAACTGGTATTGGCCATACAAAATCTTTGTGACCTTTCATCACATTCAGTATTTCTGCGGGCGTAATCGTTAATGCTGGAAGTAGGACACGTTGCAGGTGTCTTTTCACATTTTCTGAGTTGTCTCTACATTGCATGGAGGCTTTGTCATCTTTCACATTTCCTTTTATATTGTGATCCTCGCTTTCGGATTTTAACTTGGAGTTCTCCGCTTCTTCCATGAGGATATAAGTTTCAGCTTTTTGCATGAGTTCATTCATGTCTTTTACTCTATTTCCGATCAAATATCGAAAGAAGTTACAGCTCTTAAGCTTTGCGCAAGTATGTCGACAATCATGGAAGGTTCTACATTTTGTACATCCAAGGCCTCGTCCAAAAATCGCTTCATGAACTCTTTCAAGGATTCATCTTTTTGTTGTTTGATTGTAAATAGGTGGCGTGCGGATTTAAGATAACGTCTGTTACAAGCAAATTGCCTAACAAACAGACAAGCTAATTGTTCGAACTTTGAGATCGTACCTAGAGGTATTTGGGAAAACCATGATTTGGCCCGTCCGATGAGCGTGGTATGAAACACGCGTCATAGAGCTGGATCCGAAGTAGAGGCCAAATCCATCATAGCCATATACTGATTGATGTGATCATGTGGGTCCCTCCCATCTTTATCTCCCGAGTATAATGGAAGGTTAGCGAGCCTCATTGCTATTGGAATGATGGCGAGCGCAATTTTCGGGATAAAGGGAGATCCATGATATACCGGTTCCTCTCTAGGCACTATCGTCCTTTTCATGTTCTGCATTTCTTGCCGCGTATGGTTGATAATATCCCAAATAGTGGGTGCGGGTTCATCGCCCGGGCGATGCAAAAGATTTTGGCAAAAATTTGGGGGTATCCTTCCCACCTGATGGGTATTGTAGGGGCTGTAAAGCCTTCCTCCATAATCTCTCCTTCGTGTTTGATATGCTGGCCCTTGGTGTGGAAGGCCATGACGAGGGGTCTGAGTATTCTAGATCCTTGTTCTTCTACATGATATCGTTCTCCATATGGTAGGATAGGTTGGGGTTCTCTGGCCCTCTCTCTAATGCGTTCCACTCCTCGTAGGGCTGCTTCCATCAAATCCTCGAACACGATTCTTCGGATGTTGACAAACTCCACATTAGAAATTGGTGAGGGGGAACTGGCGGTGCATGCGTAGGATCTTGTACCGACATTTCATCCCTTATCTCCTGTTCGTCTTCTGGATGATGACCAACGAATTCTTCCGTTAGTTTGCTTTCTTGTAGCTTATTTGATATGTAACTCTGGGAACTTCCTCAAGGCAATTTTTATGGCGTTTCCACAGACGGCGCCATTTTGTTAACACTCGATAGTTAATTCTGATGATTGAGTGATTATTAATGTGTTGGAACACATTTCCTGATTCCACAGAAAAATAATAGTTTATTTATTTCTCTAATTTATACGATGCTTTTTGCGCTATTGCCTCTTTCTCTCTCTATTTATGCATGTCCTTCATAGTGGTATCATCTTCCTTATTGATAGAGTTTTTGTACAACTGTCAACGTGCATGCTTTTTCTTCAAGAGATGGTTCATTTTATGCTGACAAGTCCTTTTGCATGTGCAGCTGGTGACAAGTGGGTTTTCCTAGCTGACCTAGGCGATCCTTTGATAGTCATCTGGGTTTAATTTGGATGTAGCGTGTCGTAGGGTTTCCACCCTTCGCATCATTTTTGATCACAGATGCCAAAAAGTATCAGAAATATGCCCGAGAATAACGTTGATTGTGTGGGGGCATCATGAGTCATCCAAGACTCGTAGTGCCATGCAAATCTTGTATCATGTTTGCATTTTCCTGTCATCGTAATTGAGGTAGGTTCTCCAGGTCATCCAAGCCCGATAATTTGTACCTCCGCTGATTATTTTTATGCCTTTAGAAGGCTTGTTACCGCGGGTATCGAGTTCTTACGATGATGAATCTTTTTATTGGATTAACACCCATCAAAGACGTATCAATACTATGATATGTACACAGACGTGTTGTTGAGAGTTGAGAGTTGAGACCAGTCCGGAGATTTAGTTAGTGTACACTCTAGTGAATGCGCGTTCTAGTACATTTATTAATACGAGATTTATAAGTAGTGAATCGAATTCTGGAATTAGGTCAACGGAAAATTTGTACACTAGAATGTAAATTTTGATTTTTGCATAGAAATGGGTGCATCTATCAAAATTGACATTTAAATTCCCAAAAGTACGATTGGAAATCTTTCTTATAACATGTTAGGTAGACTTAGGGAGTGTTTGCAAGACCTTTTAAAAGCTCATTATGGACTTTAAGCCACTGAAAAGCATGTAATGGGTGTTTGTAATTGATGTTTTTGCTTCTCCTTCTCTAATAAAAAGTAAAAAAAAAAAAAAAAAAAAACAGAAGCCCATAAGCATGTCATGAAGTGCTTCCATAAGGAGCTTCTCCCCAAATCTTGGTGAATATCTTATTTAGACTTATTAATTTCTTAAATTTCTCTAAAATCCAATTTTATCCTCAGATACATTCCATGGTTTTTCTCTATCCTTATTAACGCGATCTTTTTTTCCATAATTTTCTATTTTTAGAGTAAAAAAATAATTTTAAAAAATCTTAAAAATGATTTTCTTAACAACAACATGCACAACATTATTATATTAACATCTTTAGATATAGGTATTTTTTCTAGAAGATATATGCACGATGTAATTATCCCAAATAACTTGTATATTATAATGTAATAGACATATATTGATTACACTATATTAAAATTTAAATAATTTTAATTTTAAATATATAACTATCCACCTCATGATTGTGCAAATGTGAGTGAAGGATTAATATTTCTATATCTATAATTTCAATAAGAATAATTAAATATTATTGTATTTAATTAAGGTTCAAAAGCTGCTTCTATCTAGTTATTGCAAACACCACAAAACTAACTTTATCTGTTTTAAGTTACTTTTAAAGAAGGATTTGCAAACACTCATAGTTGTAAGTCAAATGCAACTTTAAGTAAATTTAAGTAGAAGCTATTTTGGTCTTATTTCGCCAAGGTAATAGAACACAGTAAAATAATACAATTTGAATACATATAACCAAAATAATGTTAATCCAATATAATAAGCGGACTAACTTGGTCCGGAACACCTACTGTCTATTACAAGTATTGACTTGCTTTAGATATCCTAATAGGACAAATCAACGTCTGTATCGAACTCAGGATGTTTGATGTGCGCCTCGAACGGGAGTGGTTCGATGTGGGTATTATCCAATGATCGTTGGTTCGATGCGGTTGTATCGAATCTCAGTGATTCGATCTCGTTATGACTCGAATAGGACTGATTCGATGTTATTATGGCGCAGTAATGTTAGTGTCGAATGATGTGAAGTATCAAACGATAAAGCGTGTCGAATAGGCTCGTTCGATGCGACAGTGGTTGGTGTCGGGTTCGATGTCCTCTGGGAGATCAAGGGGCGGGGTATTTATAGACCCCTTCCCATGCGACCCCTTGACAGTTGTGGACTGCGCATCAAATCAGGTTGGTTCGATGCGTGCATCGAATAGGGGTCATTCGATGCACATCATACGTCGAATAGGGCATGTTCGATGCGCTTATGGGCCGACCCAATATACAGTGTTGGCCAATCCTAAAATATCCCCATCACATAGTCCCCCCAGTTTGGGAGACGGTGTCGATGAGAGAGCGATTTCCAAACTTAAAAAGGCCTTGCGCGATATTTTGTGTTGCTCGAGGCAAAATTGTGTTGTTTTCATTCAATAGCGGAGAGCGTTGAATTTTGATTTTGAAAGTGGCCGCCTCGAACAGTGGCAGTTCGACGCGTGTTAGTGCAAACATCGAATTCAAAGAATTCGATGCAGGTGCATCGAATGAAGTTTGTTCGATGCGGTCTTGATAGTTGGCGGTGCATGGGCCTATATATGGGGCCATTTTCCAGCTCATTCTTGTTTTCTTCCCCAAAAGGAGTTTTTTATTCGCTCTTCAACCGCATCGAACGATGTATGTTCGACACAAGCAACATTGAAGCGCCAACATTCAATACAGTTAGCATCGAACTACTACTGTTCGACCTTCTCGGCGCATCGAATTTCACGGGTTCGATGCACATTTAATATTTTTTGGCTACATCAATCCATAGATTATCCATAATTTATTAGACATGGCAAGGACAAAGTCTAGAAATCGGAGCAAACCTGTGGTGTAACCCGAGAATATTTATGATGCTCAGAGGAGGAACGAGGAAAATGAGCTCTACGACGTGGGCCGTCTTTTACCAGTGTTACTCCAGAGGATAACCCAGATGAGACTGCAAGAAAAGATTTTGCGACTACGGCCCCTAGAAATATTTCCGATAATTAGAGCACAGATCATTCTGATACTTCTCCAGTTGGTCATTCTACCATGAGGCTCGGTGGCGTTAGCGCTGCTACTTGGGTGCCCATTGTGAGCAATTTTGAACATCACAAAAATGTTGTTCCATGGAGATTGGTGATGATGCCTACCGCCACTGGTGGATGTATTAAGGTTGGGACTAATCGTCAGATCTGAATAATGGAAGAAATTGATGCGAAAGATAAGAGGATTGTTGCCAATTTGGCTAGATTCAATGTGTCGCATCCCACATTCAGGAACGTACGAAATATAAATGCAGTGAGTTCCTCCCGTTCAGGGGGTGAGCATTGGTACGCCGCCGCTAAAAGGAAATTGGCAGAGGAAGAATCTGCTAAAGAAGCTCAAGACATCTCTCCGCCCCCGCTTAGGCGTCCTCGACCTTCAGGGAATCCGAGACCGCCCCCTTCAGAGAGCCTTGTTAATTATGAATTTATCAACGACGAGAATTCCGAATCATTGAGTGCTACACTAGGAGGATATAGGTTGAGAGAGGAGCACACAGGAGAGATAATGCATAGTCTATGGCCTCAGTTGGATAGTCAAACCGTAATAGATAGGCTAGGATATCAGGATCTGGCCCACTTTGGGCACTTATTCTTTGCTGCTATTAGTTTAGCAGTATATCGAATGTGCAGGGTTTATAGTGGTTTGGCTGAGGTTCAGAGCCAACACAATGCTATCGTCGATAGCCTACGCGCCAATGTTCGTAGCGGCGATTATAGCCCCCGCAATGCACTGAAGCGCGCCAGAGAGGCAGAAAAAATGGCATCTAAGACTGCACGCGACGCACATGATGCTGAAGTTAAGGCAAAGAAAACTAAAGAAAATGCTGATGCATTGCGTGCTGAAATAGCCACGCTGAAAAAGGAGAATGACTCCTTGAGGTGTGAGAATTCTTCTCTTAAAGCGTCGAATGCTGCCGCGGACAATATTATTGCCAATTTGGGTCGTCGAATCCAACATTTCGAGTCGGAGGATTATAGGTGTTCCATTGCCCAAAATTTTACGCAAAGTAATGTTTATAAATTTCTTGAATTACTCCGCGGTGCTGCAGACATGAAATATGGAATGGAACTTGGCGTCGATCAACTTGGTTATCTTGGGTACCTCGGAGAGGGTTTCCGTAAAGACATGCTGGATGCGAGTCATGGTTCGAGAATGGAGATCCCAGAGGCTAGCGGTGATGATAATGATGATTTACATACCCTTAGGCCTGGTGATTCATTTTATGCCGTGTGGCGCGATCGTAAAAACAAAAACGTGACAGGCTCAAGTTCTTTGAAATCGAGTTCACCTCTGATGCACAAAGGAAAAGATAAATGTGCTTGTAGTGCTACTTTGAGCGAGTCGGAGAGGATCAAGAAAGCCCTTCACGACGCTTTTGGTCAAAGTGATGATGAAGCAGAATTGCCTCCAAAAGCGTCCAGATCTACGATTTTTCTATCAAGTCCTCCAAAGACGTCGGGTTTTGAAAGCATGCCTGTTGTGGCTGCGAGTAAAGGAGATAAGGTCAAACTCGTATTAAAGATTCCTGGCCCAACAATGATTTTGCCTACTGGAATGTATCCTTACCGAGATGTTGGAGTTTCTATGCTGGAAAATAATGTGCCCGATCAATCGTTCAATGTTCAGAATTTGATTTCTCCGAGCAGATATCAACTTGGCGATCCCTCTGAAAGAGATGAAGTTATTATGCCCGAAGGTTGGGCACAAGCAGATGATTTGATTCTTACAGAGGATCAAATTCAAGGAAATTGTGCTAAATTTGCGCATTCCGTGGGTGTGATCCTTCATCCAGAGTCCCCCCAGGCTTCGAATGAGTAGCAGTATTTAGGTTACATTATTTTGACGATATTAGGCCTTTTGTGTTGTAATGAGTCTTTGTAACTCTTTCGCAGTGGTTTTTTTTATAGAAACCGATTTTGTCGCTTGATATCATAATCTTTGACGTATATTGTAGTCGCACAACTTTTCCTCTCTAATACATTCCCAGGCATGTTTGATCGTTCTTTTGCCTGCTTTTGACTTCATATTTGTTTTATGTATTAGAGCGATTTTTGATGTCATTCAGCATATCCATTATAATGATTGCATTTGATATGATAAGTGTTAGCATTTTGGGCACTTATTTTTACCGTTAGGGAGTTTGTGCTATACCTGAGTGATCGGATCACTTTGGGCTCTTATCCCGCCGTTATGATGTCTGTGTCTGGCATGAGGGATTAGACCTTGTTGAGCCTCTTATCCCACCGTCATGATTTTTCTGTCTGACATGAGGGGTTGGACCTCGTTGGGCCTCTTATCCCACTGTCACGATTTTTTCGTCGTGCTTGAGGGGTTGGACCTTGTCGGCCTCTTATCCCACCGCTATGACGCTCGTGTCATGCATGAGGGGTTGGACCTCGTCGGTCTCTTATCCCACCACCATGAAGCTTCTGTCGTGCATGAGGTGTTGGACCTCGTCGGCCTCTTATCCCACCGTCATGACGCTCGTGTCGTATATGAGGGCTTGGACCTCGTCGGCTTCTTATTCCCCCGTCATGATTTTTTCGTCGTGTATGAGGAGTTGGACCTCGTCGGCCTCTTATCCCACCGTCATGACGCTTCCGCCGTGCGTGAGGGGTTGGAACTCGTCGACCTCTTATTCCAGCGTCATGACGCTCGTGTCGTCCATGAGGGGTTGGACCTCGTCGGCCTCTTATTCCACCGTCATGATTTTTTCGTCGTGCATGAAGGGTTGGACCTTGTCGGCCTTTTATCCCACCATCATGACGCTCCCGTCGTGCATGAAGAGTTGGACCTCGTCGGCCTCTTATCCCACCGTCATGACGCTCGTGTCCTGCATGAGGGGTAGGACCTCGTCGGCCTCTTATCCCACCATCATGACACTCGTATCGTGGATGAGGGGTTGGACCTCGTCGGCCTCTTATACCAGCGTCATCTCCACCTGCGTCATTTTACGGACATAAATTATAATTAGTAACTTAAAAAAGGATAAAGATTGATATCTATCGAAGTGCAGTTATTTGAACGTCAGGTGAAATTGATTTAATTTTTGTGTGAAAGTGCATGGTTTTCTGGAATCAATATTAGATGATGCAATGTTAGACGATGTTGGGTCAACATTGAGGATAACATTGAAAGCCGAGAGTCTGTGCGAAAACCGTGCTTTTGTTGCCAAAATTAAGCTTTGCCTTTATTCACTTATTAATCAAGTTCCACGGTTTTAGTTGTTTATGTTTATGTCCAGGAAGGTATCTTAATCTTAAGGAAGAGCTATGGAAGATTCCTTACTTGAAGTTTCCATAATTCCAGCTAAGTTGAACAAGTCCACTCAACACGGTTTCAAAATAAGGAAACATTATTGGTCGTTCGCTGCAACTCGATTCTTTCCAGGATTCTGCGAATTGAAGAAGATGTGTTACCTTGTTAGATTGGTAATAAAGGAAACACATATTCAGGAAAGATATGGAGTTCACAAAGAAGGAAAATATCAACAAGGAAACAACAAGAGTTACCAAAACTGTGAACAACACATCTTGGCGTGCAAGTTTCAAGAAATCTATAAAAGATGTGAAGTTCATCAAGACGAAGACAAGACAATCGTGCATAACAATCCGAGAGATTAATCATTCTTTGTATTGTCTTTGTCTTGCTTTTGCAAAGTTTTTGTATCAACTATTTAAGTCTAGTTCATAGAAGTTAAGCAGTTCGTACTTGTCTGCTTCGTTGAGTCCGATCAACAAAGATCGTGAGTGAATTGTTGTGAGGAATGTTTTGTTAAAACCTTTATGGTTATTTGGCCTAAGGCTCGGAAGCTTTTAATAATATTGAAAACTTCTTAAAAATTATCTTCTTGTGTTTTTATTCCGCTGCACTTTACTTTGGTCAAGAAGATCACAATAGAGTTAAGGCAATATCAGCTTAACTCTCAAAGTTGTTGTGTCAATCCACGATCCGACAATTTCAATTGGCGCCAGAGCCAAACACCGACTACACTGGTGGTTTGGAGGTGATACAACACCATGGACAGTGTCAATCCTAATACCAACAACATTCCAGTTTTGGATGGCTCCAATTATGCATACTGGAAGATCAGGATGAGGTCTCACATCAAAGCTATTGATATTCGAGCCTGGCAATTCGTGATCAATGGATAATCTCTTCCAACATTACCAAGATATGGTGAAAGTGATCTAGTTCCAAAACCAGAAACAGACTGGACAGCAGCAGAGGTTAGTCTCTATAACTCTAATGAAAAATCTCTTAATGCTATCTTTAGTTGGGTTAATCATCACATGTTCAAACTAATCCAGAATTGTACAAAAGCCAAACATGCTTGGGATATACTTGAATTACATTGTGAAGGAGATTCCGCTGTTAAAGATTCTAAATATAGACAACTGCTTCTGCAATTTGAAAAACTTGAGATGGGTGAAGATGAAAGTGTTGACAGTTATTTTGAAAAAATTCTTGATATTGCTAACCAATGTGAAAACCTAGGTTTTGCTATGACTAATCAAGAAATGGTTTATAAAGCTATGAGAACACTGTCATCTAAATTTGCTCTCAAGAAAATTGTAATGAGTGAATCTAGGAACCTTGCTAATCTACAGTTTCAAGTGTTGATGAATACTCTTAGAGAATTTGAAATGGAACTTGCCTCGCCTAACAAACATAGGGCTGTTGCTTTAAGAAGTTCAAATCTTGACAATGAAAGTGATGATGATTATGAAATGATTTTCTCTAACTATGGTAAAATTACTAAGAAGTTCAATAAGCTGAATCTTAAAAGAAAAGGTAAAGAAAAGAACCTTAGTAATAGTTCCCCAGGTTATAAGAAATTACCTCCTAAGTTTGTGAAGTACATGGCATCAAAACCTACTCCTTTAGAAGCTGATAAATTAAAAGATGTTCAATGTTTTGAATGTAAAGGATATGGTCATACAGCTAATGAATGTGCTAACACTCTTAGAAAAAGAGGAAATTCTCATTGGGTTTGTGTAGATGATTTCAATGAAGATGAATTTAGTTCTGGAGAAGCTGAAGAATAATCAGAAGAGGTTCAAACTGCTGCGCTACTCACTCAGATTGACTGGATGCCAGAAGACTCCCTGAACTGCTTTGGATCTCAATGTTACCCCAACATTCAGGATCCAACATCAGAACAGGAGACCTTCTTTGCAGACTGGGATGAATATGATACTGATTCTGAACCTTATCTTGCGTCCTACTTTGATGAATCTAACTTTGATTGTTTTCATGGCACAATGGATCTAGATGAAGAATACTTCTTTGAAGGTGAAATGTCCCAGGAGGAAATCATTGAAGAACTGAAGTCTATCTACCACAAACTACTTCTTGAGAATCACAAACTCATCAAGAGCAACAAAAGCTTGAAGGAAGAGATTAGATGCTTGAAGGAGATGCTGAAACTGTATGAGAAAGACCTTGACAAAACTGAGGTTGAGCTTAAAGAGGTAAATGTTAAATTAAATAAAGATGAAAAAACCATTGCCAAGTGGAACATCTCTACATCTATGCTTGATGAAGTGCTGAGTATGGGAAATCAAGGTAAAAATGGTTTGGGCTATGTTGAGAAACCTCTCTCTAAAGATGTTAATTCTGCATATTTGAAAGATGGTTTTATCAAGAAAAACAATAACTTGAGTTGTGAAAGCCCTTCCAACACTGTGAAAAAGCCTACTTTTATCTGTCAATATTGTTTTCAACGTAGTCACATTAAGCCTTATTGTAAAAAATTCAGAAGTGTGATTGAAAAGAAAACAGGAATTAATAGTTGTACCAATGTTAGGGGAACCTCTTATCTGAATGTTATCCCAACATTAGGTAACAAATCTGAAGGACACGAAAGTAGAACTTGGATTGAAAAGTTAAAAACTCCTAAGGTTAAAATTGTTTGCAATGTTGTCTTTTCTGCTGTTTACTCTAACCTTGCATGTAAGTGGTATTTTGATAGTGGATGTTCAAGGCACATGACTGGAAACATGGACAACCTGAAAGATGTAACCCCTTTGACTGTTGGAACAGTTACCTATGGAGGAGGCACTAATGGGAAAATCATTGGAAAATGAGTACTGGATGTTGAAGGATTTCCACCACTCAAGGATGTGTTGTTGGTTGAAGGATTGAAAGAAAATTTAATTAGCATAAGTCAACTTTGTGATGATAACTTGCTAGTTACTTTTGATAAAAGTTCATGTGGTGTGTTTAATAGTGACAATGTCCGTGTCATGACAGGTACAAGATCAAAGGATAACTGCTATCTTGCTCAAGATAAAGCTGAATGCTACCATGCCAAGGTAGATGAATCTGTCATGTGGCACAAGAAGTTAGGACATGTGCACTATTGAAATCTGGAGAAACTGCGTAAGTTAGAGGGTATAAGAGGACTGCCTAAGTTGACTAGCCCAGGTAAAATTGTTTGTGAAGACTGCCTGAAAGGTAAACAAACAAAATGTGTTCATCCACCACTACAGGTACAAAGTACTAACCCTAGAACTAATAAGTGTTTTGAATTGCTACATATGGATCTCATGGGTCCTATTGAGATTAGTATCCTGAATGGTAAGAAGTATGCTTTTGTTATTGTTGATGATTTTTCAAGATATACATGGATTAAATTTTTGAAAGAAATATCAGAGGCATTCAACACATTCAAGATTTTGCATGCTAGCATTAAAAATATGTATGGCACTTCTGTAGGAAGAATTAGGTCTGACCATGGAAAAGAGTTTGAAAATGTAAGCTTTGCTAATTTTTGTGAAACTAAAGGCATTTTCCATGAGTTCTCTGCATCTAAGACACCTCAGCAAAATGGGATTGTTGAGAAGAAGAATAGAACACTTCAAAAGATGGCCAGAGTAATGTTGAATTCTAAAAACCTATCTAAGAAACTCTGGGCTGAAGCTTTGAATACTGCATGTCATATTAGTAATAGAGTTTATCTTAGACCTGGTACTACTATGACACCTTAGGAAATCTTGAAGGGTTCAAAACCAACAGTTGCACACTTTCATGAGTTTGGTATCAATTGCTATTTGCTAAAAGATAGAGACTATTTGAGCAAATTTGATCCTAAAAGTGAAAAGTGTATATTTGTTGGATATTCTCCTAATAGTGCTGCTTTCAGGGTCTACAATCCAAGATTGCATACTGTTCAAGAATCAGTGAATGTCATTTTTGATGATTTAACTGTTTCTGCAGGTACTGAAGAAGTCACTGGTTCAGATGTTACTCCAACATTGGACTCAACATTGAACTCAGACGCTGGAGATGCTCAACTGGAAATCGGAATAAATGTTGACTTAACACCAGAACCCCCCAATGTTAGGCCAACATTTGTGCTGTCAGATTCTGAAGATAAAGCTGTTCCTGTATCCAAAAGAGATCCTCCTCTTAGGATCCAAAGAGATCATTGGTCAAATTACTGAAAGAGTTAGAACACGCAACAAAGATAGGGTAAATTACAAGGATATGGCTAAGTTGTGTGTTTGTATGTCTTCTTCATGTACTGTTAATAATGCATCTTGTTTTGTGTCCTCCATTGAACCTAAGAATGTAATTGAAGCTCTTAAGGACAGTTACTGGATTAATGCCATGCAAGAGGAACTCTTACAATTCACCAAAAACAGAGTTTGGAATCTAGTGCCTAGGCCATCACATGTGAATGTAATAGGTACAAAATGGATTATCAAAAATAAAACTGATGAGAATGGTGTAATTATGAGGAACACAGTTAGGTTGGTTGCACAAGGTTATACTCAGGTAGAAGGTATAGATTTTGATGAGACTTTTGCTCCAGTAGCTAGGATAGAATCAATTAGATTACTTCTTGCTATTGCTTGCTGTCTTAGGATTAAACTTTACCAAATGGATGTTAAAGGTGCCTTTCTGAATGGTTCAATTGACAAAGAGGTTTATGTAGAACAACCTAAAGGCTTTGCTGATCCTAAACATCCTGACCATGTGTACAAACTTGAGAAGGCTTTGTATGGCTTAAAACAGGCTCCTATAGCTTGGTATGAGAGGCTAACTGATTTTCTGTTAGGCCTAGGTTTCAATAGAGGAGATGGAGATAGAACATTGTTTGTCCTTAGAAAAAGCTCTGATATATGCATTGCTCAAATTTATATGGATAATATTGTATTTGGCTCTACTAACAAGTCTACCTTAGACAAGTTTGTTGAGTTTATGACAGGAACATTTGAGATGAGCGTGATTGGTGAGCTCAATTACTTTCTGGGACTACAAGTTAAGCAGCTGGAGAATGGTATCTTCCTGAACTAGGAGAAGTATGCAAGGACTCTGGTGAAGAGATTTGAGCTACAAGAGTCCAAGCCTTGCAAAACTCCCATGTCCTCTTCAGTGAAGATAACAAAAGATGGCACTGGCAGCAATGTTGACCCAACATTGTACAGATCCATGATTGGTAGTTTGCTATATCTCTCTGCCTCTAGACTTAACATCATGTTTTTAGTATGTGTTTGTGATAGGTACCAAGCTGAGCCAAGGCAATCTCACTTGATTGCTGTGAAGAGGATTCTTAGATATATCTCTGGAACTTCACCTTTAGGCATTTGGTATTCTTATGACACTAACACTAACTTGGTTGGTTTCAGTGACTCTGACTGGGCAGGTGATGTGGATGACAGGAAATCCACAAGTGGGGGCTGTTTTATTTTGGGGAATAATTTGGTCTCCTGGTATAGCAAGAAGCATAACTGTGTTTCATTATCAACTGCTGAATCAGAATATGTAGCAGCTGGCAGTTGTGTTACCCAACTTGTGTGGCTCAAACACATGCTTTCAGATTATGGGCTAGATAGTGATACATTTCTCATGTTCTGTGACAATCTAAGTGCCATAAGTATCTCTAGGAATCCTGTCCAACATTCTAGAACTAAGCATATAGACACAAGGCATCATTTGCTGAGAGATATGGTAGAGGACAAAGTGATGAACATTGAACATATTGAGACAACAAATCAGCTCGCTGACATGTTTACAAAACCTTTCGATAGTGAGAGATTCTTCAGCTTGAGGAAATCTCTTGGCATGT
Source organism: Linaria vulgaris (assembly GCA_948329865.1). NCBI lineage: Eukaryota > Viridiplantae > Streptophyta > Magnoliopsida > Lamiales > Plantaginaceae > Linaria > Linaria vulgaris. The sequence goes on along the minus strand of OX415249.1, from coordinate 1,769,656 downwards.
GCAATATGTGAAAATGTTGAGGAAACCAGTGTTGATATAACACCACTGTCTAGCACTGGTATATTGGTTGTGGTGTAGTAGGTATTCTGTTGTTTTCCTTTGTTGAGTTTATTTTTTTGTGAGTCTCATGTCATCTTTGTTTTGTCAGATTTGGTTTGTGTGGTTGAACTCTTTGATTAACAACTCTTTCTAGTTATCAGTTTCAAATCTTTGTTTTGGAAAAGTATTAAAACTCTTCTGTTTGTCTGAGGTTGTGATAGCCTAACATATGAAGAAGCTGGGGTACACAAAGATTACTACTTTGATGTCTATTTAGTTGTGTCTTATTCATATAGAAGGTGTACATGGTATGTGGAGAAGCTGGGGTGCATGATGTTGACAGCTTCAGTGTTACTCAGTTGTGCTTATTTACATGTTCATGTTTGTTTGGCCAAGGAACACATGAGGGTGATCCTTTCTACTAGGGTGTTTGAGGTTTCGATTTCTTACATTTAGTAGCACTGATCACTTGGTGATTCTCTTGAATGCAGGTTGGTAAACAAGTATGCATAAGGAATTGGGGTGTTGGGGTGCATGATAAATGAATTGCCAACATTCAAGGCCTTTTTACTTGCCTAACTTGCTGTTGTTAATGTTGTTACTGGGGTGTGTAGAGTTCAGGCTGCCCTCATTTAGTAGTGACATTAGCTTTGTGTTTAGCAACCTTCAGTTTTTGGTTCAGATGAGTTATGAAAAGCATAAAGATTATAAAGAGATGTGTGTTGTACTGGTTTGAGGAGTTTTTCATTTGTGTTTACCATCTGCCTATTTGACATTATATTGTTGCATTCATATTGAACTGCATTGTTTCTTTCTTGTTGTTGAGTTGTGTCGGTTTAGGATTAGGGGGAGTATAATTCATGTGTTGAGGCATACAATTTGGGTGACATACTGCATGTGACACACTTTTCTGTGACTTTCTATGTTGTGGAAGTGAATTTTTCCTTGAATTCATAACTGCTTATCTCTGTGTGTTTCTTGTTATTCATATTACTTACTCATGATCTTGATCTGAATAATATGTCTGAGGTACTCACTTGCTATATTGGTTAAGTTTCAGATGTATTTTTGGATGTATCTCAAGCTCTCACATGAATTTGCCTTGGTGAAGCCTGTACCTCCACCTTCTGGTTTGAATGTTATTGAATGTTATCCCAACATTGTGCACTGCAGCAGGCTAACATTGAAAACATGAACTTATAAGTTCTCAAATTTTTGAAAACTGCTCTGGTAACTGTTAATTAAACAACAAAGCGTGTGCGCGGGAAAATTGGGTGGGAAGTTTTGACTTGATTAAAATTTAGTAACTGCCCATTAACATTCACACTCTTTCCTTATTCACGGTTATTTCAAAAATCAAAACCCTATTTTCCTTAATTGTGCTTGAAATTTTCTTATCTGTGCTTACTCTGCAAAATTCCTCTCCCTACTCTCAAATTCTCTCGTTTTTTTTCTCTGCAAATTCTCTCAAAACTTCTCTACTGACAATGGCAAGCAAGTCTCCCATGCAAACTCTTGCAGATGTTGCCCTGGGAAGTGAACCCACTGTCGCACGCACTCGTTCACACACTAGAGGTGTTGCTGCAAAGACAGTTGATGCTCTTGTTGCTGCTAAAAGGAAGGCGATTCCCAATTGTGCGACGAGGGAAGAAGTCCAAACAGGGAGAATCGACCTCCAATGTTGAGCAAACTACGGATCCAACCACATCCATCACCAATGAGCCTGAAATTGAGGTAAACACTGCTGAACCCATCCCTGAATTTGATGATGATATACCTGTTGAGGGGGAGGACAGTGGATCTGTTGAGAAATCTGTGGATAAGTCTGTGGACAAAGAGGTGAGGAAGTGGATTATGGCTCAAAAGAAAAAGAGCAAGGCTGCAGGGGATAAGTTGAAAACTATGTCTGAGACTGCTAAGGCAAGGGCTGAGACCAGGAAGAGGCAGGCTGAGAGATTAGCTAGGAAGAGGGCACCTGAGGATGAGAAGAAGGCTGCTGCTGCTGCTGCTGAGAGAAATAGGAAAGGAAAGCAAGTGATGGAAGAGGAAACAGAGGTTGTGGATGTTGAGGATGAAGAGGAAGAGGAGGAGAAGGAAGAGGAGAAAACTGATGAAGAGCAGGATGTTGCTGCTGATGTTGGGGCAACATCAGGAACAGAGGAGTACACAAATGGTTTGTATGTGGTCTATCCTGATGAAGAGGGGAGCTACTTTTCTCCTTACTATCTCTCTCAAGAGTTGGAGAAGAAGTGGGATTCCTTCAAAAGAAGGGAGATTCGCACTGAAAGAGCTGTAGAGATGGCCAGCTTCAAAGAGAACAAGGTGATGGGCTTGCTGGAGGCAAGAGGGTTGCAACAATCAGTGATGGAGCTGAGTGACTATGCTCGTGAGATTATCATGGATTTCTACCTGAATCTCTCCAAATGGATCAGGGACTACAGATCTCCAAAATTTGGAAAGGCTTGGGTGAGGGGGAGAGTCTTCAACATTGAACCCTGCACCATTAACAAGATATGTGGCTTCCCTACTGCTGATGAATCTCAAGACCCCTATTATGATGATGTGATTGAGGACTTGACTGAAGGGTTGGTCAAAACCTGGAGAGATGCCCTGCCAACCACAAAGCTCACATCCCTTAGTGCTGCCTTGCACAAGATAGCTTGTCTCAAGTGGCTGCCAAGCAAAAATGTTACTGTACTGACTAAGGAATCATCACTCTTAGTCTACAAAATCAAAAATGGGCTAGCTGTGAACATGGGGGTGAGGATTGTGAAGTCAATGTCTGAAGTTGCTGGAAGGAAAAATGGCATGCTGCCTTTTCCCTCACTCATCTGCAAAATCCTTAGCAAGCAAGGATTAAAGACAAGTGTTAATGTGGGCTGGAGGAAGAATGATACTGAACTGACAATTCTCCCAAGCTACTTGTCTGGATCAAGAGTGAGAGACCTTCCATGGAATCCAAAAGGAGTGGTGAGACCAAGGGCTGGAAAGAAGAAGGCTCAGGAGTTTACTGGAACTTCAGTGCCTATGTCCAAAGAAGAAGAGTGCATGGTCATAACCTCTACTTTTTTGGATCATATGCTGAACTGGTATAGGGGGCAGATTGCGGATACTCAGAGGGAGATTGAGGAGAGGAAGGAACACCTCAAAGAGCTGGAAGGCATGGTGAAAATTTTGGAGAAACTCCCTTCTTCACAAAAAGGGGGAGAGTAGTTCCAATTTTAAATTTTAGTCTTCTAGTTTATGGTTTGTTTCTAATGAACTGTTAATATCTTTGAACTGCTGGTACATTTATCTCTAATTGATTTTATTTGATCAAGGGACATGTCCTTGATATTTAGCTATGGCTTGTAACTCTATTTACTACTGTTGAACTGCTCTAACTGCTATTTCTTATGAAAGCACATTTTGAACTGCTGTTCTGATTAACCTTTTATGCAGGAAACTCACTCGTTTCAATGTTGAGGCAACATTGATGAATGTTGGGGTCTGAACATATGTACATATGTGGATGTAGTGATGACCTTAATGCTTGTCTTTGCTAATTTAACTTTGAATATGTTATCTTGCATTGAGGGGGAGCAGTTTAGTAGTTTAATTTGTTTCTTGTTGATTCTAACTTTCTGGATATAAGACTTGATTGGAACATGTATTGGTTTTGTGAAGAAAGGCAAAAAAGGGGAGATTGAAAGTGCAGGGTTTTCTGGAATCAATGTTAGACGATGCAATGTTGGACAATGTTGGGTCAACATTAAGGAAAACATTGAAAGCCGAGAGTCTGTGCGAAAATCGTGCTTTTGTTGCCAAAATTAAGTTTTGCCTTTATTCACTTATTAATCAAGTTCCAGGGTTTTAGTTGTTTATGTTTATGTCCAGGAAGGTATCTTAATCATAAGGAAGAGCTATGGAAGATTCCTTACTTGTAGTTTCCATAATTCAAGCTAAGTTGAACAAGTCAACTCAACACGGTTTCAAAATAAGGAAACAATATTGGCCGTTCGCTGCAACTCGATTCTTTCCAGGATTCTGCGAATTGAAGAAGATGTGTTACCTTGTTAGATTGGTAATAAATGAAACACATATTCAGGAAAGATATGGAGTTCACAAAGAAGGCAAATATCAACAAGGAAACAATAAGAGTTACCAAAACTGTGAGCAACACATCTTGGCGTGCAAGTTTCAAGAAATCTATAAAAGATGTGAAGTTCATTAAGATGAAGACAAGACAATCGTGCATAAAAATCCGAGAGATTAATCATTCTTTGTATTGTCTTTGTCTTGCTTTTGCGAAGGTTTTGTATCAACAATTTAAGTCTAGTTCATAGAAGTTAAGTAGTTCGTACTTGTCAGCTTCGTTGAGTCCGATCAACAAAGAGCGTGAGTGAATTGTTGTGAGGAACGTTTTCTTAAAACATTTATGGTTATTTGGCCTAAGGCTCGGAAGTTTTTAATAATATTGAAAACTTCTTAAAGATTATCTTCTTGTGTTTTTATTTAGCTGCACTTTACTATGGTCAAGAAGATCACAATAGAGTTAAGGCAATATCAGCTTAACTCTCAAAGTTGTTGTGTCAATCCACGATCCGACAATTTCAATTGGCGTCAGAGCCAAACACCGACTACACTGGTGGTTTGGAGGTGATACAACACCATGGACAGTGTCAATCCTAATACCAACAGGATTACAGTTTTGGATGGCTCCAATTATGCATACTGGAAGATCAGGATGAGGTCTCACATCAAAGCTATTGATATTCGAGCCTGGCAATCCGTTATCAATGGATACTCTCTTCCAACATTACCAAGAGATGGTGAAGGTGATCTAGTTCCAAAACCAGAAGCAGACTGGACAACAGCAGAGGTTAGTCTCTATAACTCTAATGAAAAAGCTCTTAATGCTATCTTTAGTTGGGTTAATCATCACATGTTCAAGCTAATCCAGAATTGTACAAAAGCCAGACATGATTGGGATATACTTGAATTACATTGTGAAGGAGATTCTGCTATTAAAGATTCTAAATATAGACAACTGCTTCTGCAATTTGAAAAACTTGACATGGGTGAAGATGAAAGTGTTGACAGTTATTTTGAGAAAATTCTTGATATTGCTAACCAATGTGAAAACCTAGGCTTTGCTATGACTAATCAAGAAATGGTTTATAAAGTTATGAGAACATTGTCATCTAAATTTTCTCTCAAGAAAATTGCAATGAGTGAATGTAGGAACCTTGCTAATCTACAGTTTCAAGTCTTGATGAATACTCTTAGAGAATTTGAAATGGAGCTTGCCTCACAACCTAGCAAACATAGGGTTGTTGCTTTAAGAAGTTCAAATCTTGACAATAAAAGTGATGATGATTATGAAATAATTTCTTCTAACTATGGTAAAATTACTAAGAAGTTCAATAAGCTGAATCTTAAAGGAATAGGTAAAGAAAAGAACCTTAGTAATAGTTCCCCATGTTATAAGAAATTACCTCCTAAGTTTGTGAAGTACATGGCATCAAAACCTACTCCTTTAGAAGCTGATAAGTTAAAAGATGTTCAATGTTTTGAATGTAAATGATATGGTCATACGGCTAATGAATGTGCTAACACTCTTAGAAAAAGAGGAAATTCTCATTGGGTTTGTGTAGATGATTTCAATGAAGATGAATTTAGTTCTGGAGAAGCTGAAGAACAATCAGAAGAGGTTCAAACTGCTGCGCTACTCACTCAGATTGACTGGACGCCAGAAGACTCCCTGAAATGCTTTGGATCTCAATGTTACCCCAATATTCAGGATCCAACATCAGAACATGAGACCTTCTTTGCAGATTGTGATGAATATGATACTGATTCTGAACCTTATCTTGCGTCCTACTTTGATGAATCTAACTTTGATTATTTTCATGGCACAATGGATCTAGATGAAGAATACTTCTTTGAAGGGACACATGAGGAAATCATTGAAGACCTAAAGTCTATCTACCACAAACTGCTTCTTGAGAATCACAAACTCATCAAGAGCAACAAAAGCTTGAAGGAAGAGATTGGATGCATGAAGGAGATTGTGAAACTGTATGAGAAAGACCTTGACAAAACTGAGGCTGAGCTGAAAGAGGTAAAGGTTAAATTAAATAAAGATGAACAAACCATTGCCAAGTGGAACATCTCTACATCTATGCTTGATGAAGTGCTGAGTATGGGAAATTAAGGTATAAATGGACGCTTCTGTTGAACCCCTTGAAGAGATTCCAAATAATGGTATCCTCGCGAACTTGCTCGTATGACTCTGAAAGGCCCTTCCCGTTTCGGCTCGAGCTTTCCGATATGTTGTTTTAGCGCAATGCTTCTTAGGACCAAATCTCCTACTTCAAAATTTCGGAATTGAACCCTTCTATCATAGCTTTTGGCCGTTGCTGCTTTAAAAGCAATAGTACGTTGATACGCATCATCCCTCGCCGATCCTATCATATCGAGATCCATTTGTCTTAATCGGGCCGACTGCTCTGGATCATAATCATTAATCATGTGCGTCGGCATACCTATTTTTGCAGGTAAAACAACCTCAGTACTGTAGACAAGAACAAACGGGGTCTCCCCTATCGATGTTCTTGTAGTTGTTCTATATGCCCATAATATTCCTTGAAGCTCTTCCGGCCATGTTTTTCATGTGCTTCTTACCCTCCTTTCGAGATAATCCTTCAATGTTTTGTTGGTGGATTCCGTTTGACCATTGGACTGGGGATGATATACGGAGGTCAGATTGTGTGATATTTTTAATTCCGTGAACCATGACTTAATCTCTTTTCTACTGAATTGCATGCCATTGTCACATACAATACACCTCAGAATCCCGAAACGACATATGATGTATTTCCAGATAAACTCGATCATATTCTTCTCTATGATTGATGTCATAGCCTCTGCCTCGTCCTATTTGGTATAATACTCGGCTGTTACTACCAAATATCGCTTTTAACCTTTGGGTGGCATAAATGGTCCTACAATATCAATTCCCCATTGGTCAAGTGGACATGCCACGTCGATCGGTTGTAGCTAGCGTCCAGGTCTATGAATGAGACGAGCGTGGTACTGACAACTGACACATTTCCTTGAGAAAGCTGTCGTATCTTTTAATAGAGTGGGCCAATAATAACCTTGACGTAATATACGCCAAGCCAAAGCTCGTCCCCTAGAGTGATTTCCACAACATCCTGCATGGATTTCTTTCATGACATATTCAGTTTGGGATGGAGTCAAATATCTCAGCAATGGTCCTTCGAAAGATCTTTTGTATAACTCTTCATTGCTGATAGTAAATCTGTAGGCTCGTATCGCATTCTGCACTGTGCATTCAGATCTGCCAAGAGAATACCCTGCTAAAGATAAATCATAATCTCGTCCTTCCAAGATGGGTCCTCTTGTATTGCCAATATGAATTCCACCCGTGCCTCTGTGGTAATATATTTTGATATTCTGATCGAAGGTTTATCAGCAACCATAAGTGTGATTCGCTTCTCTACCAGAATTTCCAAAGAACTCGCGAATTTAGAAAGCGCATCTGCTTTTGCACTGTCGTCCCTTGGGATCTGACTAATGTCAAAGAATTTTAAATTCTTTACTAATTCTTTTATCTTTGTGGCATACAACTTCATTGTCTCCTCTCGCGTCTCATACCTCCCCGAAAAATGATTTGCCACCAGGAGCGCGTCGTTGAATATATCCAAATGTTCAATATTGAGTCCGAGAGTCATTTTGACACCGACAATAACTGCTTCATACCCGGCTTCATTATTCGTTACCATGTAATTTAGGCTAATAGCAAATTCAAATTCTCTTCGCTCCGGGGACAGAAAATGGATTCCAATTCCTCCTCCTTGAGTGGTTGCAGATCCATCCGTGTGTAATATCCATGTTGAGGTTGCCCTGCTGGTTCCATCTCGATTTGATATAGAAAATATATAGCTTGCGGTCTCAGATACACTGTTTTCCAGAGTCTCAGCCATGAAATCTGCTAAAGCATGTGCTTTGATTGCAGTTCACGGCTTAAACTCCAATCCGAATTCACTGAGTTCAATTGCTCATTTAACCAATCGACCATAGGTTTCGGGCCTTGCCAGCACTTGCTTCAATGGTTTGTCTTTCACCACAGTGATTGGGTGAGATTAAAAATATGGTTTTAGTTTCCGTGCGGTAACAACAATTGCTAATGCGAACAACTCTACTTCCAAGTAATTCATTTATGCCCCATGTAGAACTCTACTCACATAATGAATGGGTAATTGTTGAGCTCCTTTTTGCTTGAGTAGTATCGTACTGATGGCATGCGAGGATACCGCTAGATATAGATGCAGCATTTCATTTTCCTCCGGTTTGGCTAACAATGGTGGGCTCACCAAATAATTCTTCATTTGTCTGAAAGCCTCTTCACATTCCGGTGTTCAAATGAAATCTTTGCTTTGCTTCATCACTTTAAAGAAATGAAGATTCTTTTCTGCAGATGTCGATATGAACATCCCCAAAGCTGTTAAACGACCCACCAGACACTGGACGTCCCTCACTGTTCTTGGTGAAGGTAGATCCAATACTACCTTTATTTTATCAGGGTTGGCTTCAATTCCTCTCTCATTCACCGCATAACCTAGAAACTTTCCCGCCGTTACCCCAAAAGTGCATTTCTTGGGGTTTAATTTCATTCTGTAGGTTCTCATGATGCCGAATGTCGCACATGCTCTTCGGCCTTGAGACTCTTCACTAGCATATCGTCAATGTACACTTCCATTGACTTTCCAATCTGGTGGTAAAACATTTTAGCTACCAGTCTTTGAAATGTTTCTCCTACATTCTTCAACCCGAACGGCATTACCCTATAACAATACACTCCGGTATCCGTGACAAAAGCTGTTTTGCTCTGATCTTGCACTGCCATGAATATCTGGTGAAATCTGCTTTTTGCATCCATCATGCTTAGCAACGCACATCCTGTAGTTGAATCAACCAGTAGGTCTATCCGAGGTAATGGAAAAGGATCCCTCGGACAATGCTTGTTCAAATCCGTATAATCCACACAAATTTCCAGATCGCTTCTTTCTTCATGACTAAAAAGATATTGCTCAACCATTCTGAGAACCTTATAGCATAAATGTGTCGTGTTGCTAAGAGTTCTTGTACCTCTTTTTTGGCGGCTTCATTTTTCTCTTTGCTAAAATTCTGCTTCTTTTGCCGTATCGGTTTTGCGCTCTTGTCTACGTTCAAGCGATGTACTATGATCCTAGAGTCTATCCCAAGAAGATCAAAATCAGACCATGCAAATATATCTGAATTGCGCCTGAGACAGTCTACCAAAGCTGCCTCTATTATTCGGTCCATTCCTGCCCCAATTTTTATTATTTTCTCGGTGCTCTCCCTAAACAGCTGCACAATCTTGAATTCCCCTAAAGGTTCCATCTTACATTCTAGCCACTGTTTTAATAACTGACTTTCTATTTTATCCCGCGCCTACTCTTTAGGCTCAAAAATCGCTTTTGATTTTCGTCTATCTCCGTTTTGATCTTCTTTTCTGTTTCCATTTTTTCAACCGCAAAACTAAGACGTTTATTTGTCATCCTAGCTACTTATATCTAAATACAATGTAAACGGTGTTCCCACAGAAGGCGCCAATATTTTGGTCTTATTTCGTCAAGGTAATAGAACACAGTAAAATAATACAATTTGAATACATATAACCAAAATAATGTTAATCCAATATAATAAGCGGACTAACTTGGTCCGGAACACCTACTGTCTATTACAAGTATTGAATTGCTTTAGATATCCTAATAGGACAAATCAACATCTATATCGAATTCTGGATGTCCGATGTGCGCCTCGAACGGGAGTGGTTCGATGTGGGTATTATCCAATGATCGTTGGTTCGATGCGGTTGTATCGAATCTCAATAATTCGATCTCGTTGTGACTCGAATAGGACTGATTCGATGTTGTTATGGCACAGTAATGTTAGGGTCGAATGATGTGAAGTATCGAACGATAAAGCGTGTCGAATAGGCTCGTTCGATGTGGTAGTGGTTGGTGGCGGGTTTGATGTCCTCTCGATATCAAGGGGCGGGGTATTTATAGACCCCATCCCATAGGTGATAGGACCCCTTGACAGCTGTGCACTGCGCATCGAATCAGGTTAGTTCGATGCGTGCATCGAATAGGGGTCGTTCGATGCGCATCATACATCGAATATGGCATGTTCGATGCGCTTATTGGCCGGCCCAATATACAGTGTTGGGCCAATCCTAAAATATCCCCATCAGAAGCTATGAATAATGAGTTTTCATAAGCTCTTGCAAACACCCCTTAAGCCCAACAATATATATGTAACAAGCTATCGCAACATTTCAAATTTTTTTAATCATTATAAATTTCGAATTTCGAATTTTTTAAATTCTAGCCTGAATCCATAATTTCGTCCCTAGAATAATTTACGTTACAAGAATAAACCCGTCAAATAGAATCAAATTATGACTGCTGGTGTATTGTCTATGTATATCTTGGTCCAATAAAATGAATGGACAGTAACGAATACATGTGGCAGTTGCATCAGTTTTTGCTAGTATTTTATTATCTACCTCGCTTTCTTCTCCCTATAGTAATTCAAAAACCTTAGTTTGACCTCAATCAAGTGAAAAATACAAAATAAATTGGACCCGCAGAATAATAGAAAAGGAGACAAACACCACTTGAAATTTAAAAATGATATCTCACGACAAAACCATTGAACTTTAGGTGATTCACGAAGTACCCACTAAACTTTGAAAAGGCATACATATCGCCCTTAACTACGAAAACTCTCCCCTGAAGTCAGATTTAACAAAAATAAAATAAAATGAATGAGTCACTTGTTCAAAAAAAAAAACAATTTTGAATGAGTGAAACGGCTGGTCAATATATAAGAGAAGATATTTGATGTAATAATATGGGTAGGTCGCTCATGCGGCCTAAATCCGACCCGAATTATATTTGAATTCAAATTAAAGGAGGGAGCAGTTTTCCTAAACTCCCTCAACTCCAATAACTTCCACACAACTCTTTTATGCAAAAAATTAAAGAGAGAAACACAGAAAACAGTGTATTTTCGTACAAGAAAATCTATTACTATATTAAAAGCAAAGTCCTCTCACGCACAAAATGGCAGTTGGGATACCAACTTTTGAGTTTCCTAAAATACCCCCCCTCTCTCTCTCTCTCTTTAAATAAAAGCATGTCAAGCAATATTGTCATTTTTTATATTTTGCTCAACTACCCAACCTATAAAATAGTAATTCATATTTTCGTGCATCCATCTTTCAAATTTTGTTTCTTTAAATATTAATATAATTTACACGCGGTACCGCGTGTGTCAAATTTCTAGTGAAGGTAAAAAGAAAGCCATTTGTTGCCATTTTTCAGCACAAAAACTCATCTTTTTTGGGCTCTTGGATTGTGGAAATAATTCCTTTCCGTTTATGATTGGAATCCGACCATTTTGCAGTGAAACAAACGCAGAAAACATCATGGATTCAAGTCGGGCGAAGATCAACATAATTAAAGTATTCATTGGATCCAATGTTAGTCAATTCCCTACAATGTTAAAAAGTTTGAGGGCAAGTTTTATTTTTATTTTCAATATTCAGCGGGCAATTATGCGAATCACCTTAAAGTTTAGAGCGTTTTCTGTATATAAGATGCATATATCCGAATATCGCTTAAATATATAGAAGCGACGTGAAATAAATAAAACATGTTTTTCCATATTTCAGTTATGCCATTGTTAATTTGGCATAAGGAAATGTTTTCACTGGACGTACCACATAGCTGCTTAATTAGAGAGTCATCAAGTATCAATGTATCATACTTAAATAATACTAATAAATCAAAACTTTTAAGAACATTGTAAATTCAAGGCAATTTATATATACGAAATTAAAGATGAATTATCTGCGTTTGCAATGATTCCTAAAAAGAGTAACTTTGATATATTTTGAGATTTTCGAAACTTGACGAGAAGATATCTATACAAATATTATTATTTAACGAAACAGAAACACGCACTTTAAATTGTAATCACAATTAACACATTTATATTTGTCGTGCAAAATTACAAATGTTGATTGATTGATTCAATATTAAATATAAAAACTATACACATGGTAGTTGATTGATTCAAGATTTCAAATATAAAAACTTAAAATCATTAAAAACATTATCATGACAGAGTCTTATTAATGTTACTCCACAAGTTCAATGTACATTCTCCAACAACCGGCATTCTCTTCAATGTTGGACGCAAGGCAATTTGCCATTGGCAAAGTAAACACAAGATCTATAAAATGGCAATGTAAGAAATAATGTTGAACTATGATATTAGTCCCTGTCTTAATTCTTATCTGGTGCATTTCCCAACGTGACTAAATCGCTATTTCAAAACCCCTCACAAGAACCGCATTGTACATTTGTCCATCACAAATTTATTTATTTTCAACAAAGTGATTTGTTTATTCTTCTTTCCAATAATTGAATTCAACAGATAAGAACGACGGAGATGGTCAATGAGGAGTTGAGGAGTTGAGGACCATCGTTCGATATATTGCACGTGTGATTTTGTTTATGAATTTTATAATATGATATGAAATAAAGTAGTTGAATTATGATGATAAAGGTGAAAGCATTGTCATTATTTCTTTAGCCCGTGTGAAAATTTTGTAACGTCCTAATACACTAGTATTCTTTAGTGTTGGTTTGCAATTTAGAATCATTATATTATTTTAATGGTATTACAATTTTATGGTCTAATGTAATATTTTGTTAGTATCTTGTAAATTACAATAACTAAGTATGTAGTGATGTGATGAGATGAGGATACATACATTCACACATATATATATATATATGTATGGCATGACATAATATGGTAACATTACGTGTCATATCACGTGGATGCCACAATGGCATTGGTCGACCAATAAATGCAGAGAAGCATAAGAAGGCTAGAAAGTAGAACTAAGTAGACCATATAAGGATCACCAATATTTGTATACAAGAATTAGGCATCTTATAATATGTCATTGGAAAGCCACAAATGTCTAGGTCGTAATGTAACAAGTAGATTGCAATTTGAACATAGCCCAAAATGGTGAGACTGTGCAGTAACATGTTGAGTTTCGACATAGGCCTTCTTTTGCCTATAAATACCCCCTCCCCCTCCCCCTCCGTCATTCGTCATAAATTGGGAGAGAAAGTCAAGGGAGAGCTCTACAACCCCTATGTTGAGCATTTATGCTCGACATATCCCTAGTCGAGCATTCTATGCTAGATGTGTGAAATCCGACGTGTTAAATTCGACATAGACTCGACATGTCCCCTCTATATGAACCTTATATCAATAGAAAGATATTCGAGATACGGTTATATAAGAAGAAGCGAATCGTGGTTTGTCATACGTACATCGAGATACGACCCAAATCATGAAACCATGTAGCAATACTCGATATGTCTCCTCGACACGTGCCTTATATAAATAGAAATATATTTAACATGTAGTCCCATATGAAGAAGTACGTTCGGCTTGATTCCCTCAATTAGATACATAGGCAGCTTGGGACGACCCAAGTCCAGACCAAAATCATTAAAAATCCAACCCTTCTCTCACCACGTTGCTTGGAGTTCATGTGTGCAAAAAACAAAGTTGGTTCCCGCGCAACTCTGAACCAGCCTGATGTGTAGTATTTTGTCAACCTGTCAAGTCAGTAGACGATTACACTCAAAATCAATATATATATATATATATATATATATACACACATGTATCATATGTATATGTACCTGTACAAGTATTGTGATGCAAAAAAACTGTAGGTTATGATAAATTCAAGGTTAATTGATGTAGTAAGGTGAAGACATACATGAAGATGAAATAACACAAGAAATCAAATACTTGTTGATTCCGTAAAGAATGCCAAGAAATTGATGCAAAAAGAGAGAAACTCTCACAAACTTTATTCAATAATCAACTGATTACAATGACTCAAAGACGACTAACTTATTAAGTGAAAACCCTAATTAAGAAAAATGCCAAAATTACAAAAGACTCTTTAAATAACTAAATAAAACATAAAAATGCCACTCAAAATAATAAACCGCAATTTTGACTCTCCATACCTTTGAATTTGCCTAAAATCACGTGCGCGTAAAGACTTTAGTCTTTACGTTTTGCTCAGCAGGTCGTTTTCACTTGGAAAAGTGGTATCTCTTGTCAAAAATGGGATCCGTTGACTTTATGGTCAAACCTCGACTCACTTAAACCTCGGATTGGTTAGTTTTGATCAAGAGATACTCATATTTTTGATCTTCATCATTCTCCCTTGGTTGAAAGAGATTCGACCTCGAATCTGAATCGTGTTTAGTAACTAAGAACTTATAACCATAAGACAAAATATGACTAGTTACATAAAAAATATCAAAATCGTGAGGATGAACATCTTCAATTGTGGCAACAACAATATGAGCGTGATTTTTCTCGTCATCGACCACTTCTACACCTAGATTCTTCGTTTCTATTACAAAACTTTCAAATCTATCGCTTTTCTTGGCAACCTCGTACTTTTCCAACATCTTCGTATCTTTTATTGGATTCTCCACCGTGAACTTCTCGTCCACACCCTCCATGAAAGCTTTTAATCTAGAAATCTCGAACTCATCTACAATATCATCACCATCGCTATCATAAACAACATCATATGAAGGTTCACAATCCTCTTCATAATCACCATGTAAATTTAGAATATCACCTTGAAACTCTGATTTCCAATGTTTTTTCTCTAGATCATCTTGTCTCCGGTGAATAGGCGGATTCAATGGTTGTTCTCGTGGTACAAACGGATTTTCCATGAAATCCATAAACAATGGAGCTCCAGGTGTCAGTGCGGGTTCAGGCTGTCGAGCAACTAGTGAATTTGTTGATGTAACTTTGTGTATTCATCACATCTATCTTCTTCTACCAAAACATCATGGACTTCAGGCTTTCTCCTTGCCGCCATGGTGAAGGAACGAAACTGTCTCTGATACCAACTGATGTGGTAAGGTGAAGACATATGGGAAGATGAAATAACACAAGAAATCAAAGACTTGTTGATTCCGTAAAGAATGCCAAGAAATTGATGCAAAAAGGGAGAAACTCTCACAAACTTTATTCAATAATCAACTGATTACAATGACTCAAAGACGACTAACTTATAAAGTGAAAACCCTAATTAAGAAAAATGCCAAAGTTACAAAAGACTATTTAACTAACTAAATAAAACATAAAAATGCCGCTGAAAATAATAAACTGCAATTTTGACCCTCAAAACCTTTGAATTTGCCTAAAATCACGTGCTCAAGAGGTCGTTTCCCCTTGGAAAAGTGGTATCTTTTGTCAAAAAGGGCTCCGTTGACTTTCTGGTCAAACCTCAGGTTGGTTATTTTCGATCAAGAGATACTCATATTTTTGATCTTCATCACTAATCCCTTTGACTTTAATTAGAATATACTACATGAACGACGTAACTACTCTTAATAATTTGTATATTCTAACCATAAAACCTTAAATATTACACAATTTTTTTTTGAATAAATATTACACAATTTAGTATGCACATTTTTAAAAAATAAGAGCAAATGATGTATTAATGGGCTGAAACTAATTAATGACGACATCATAAAGATTTTGAAAGGCATCATTATGTGATAGTAGGGTTACTAGAATGATATAGGCATTTCCCGCATATTGGGCCTGGCCCAAACCAGGTCCATATTTAACCATATCGGTGATAATCACTGATATGATAATGTGGTCCCCGGATCCCGAGATCTATAAATACGCGATGCCCAGATCCCAAAGTAAGCAATTATCATCTCGCAACTACCACGCGTCACATTGAAGGAAATCACCGATCTCACTCTCGATATCGTATTCGATATCGAGATAACCCGCGTACTCCACTAACACGTCATACCCCCGCACTACCGATATCATATCGAGAATGGTCCCCAATATCACATCGAAGATGATTACCAATATACATCCGACCTAATTACCGATATACATCCGACCCAATTACCGATATACCCATGCCGTCCAAGCATCAAGGCGTTAGTTCGAGGTGTTCCGGACCAAGCCTAATCGAGGCCTAGTTTGTTAAGATAGATTCGTTGTATTTCCCTTGTACTCCATTGTAACCGACCCATACTTATATAAACAATCTATTGCCAAATTAGTGGCGCCGTCTGTGGGAACACCAGTTCCCGGACGAGGGCGTCAAGATGCAAGGAAGGAGGACCCGATCCGAATTTAACAGAGTTGTGACTAGAAACACGAGGATTGAGTACACACCACTCCCTCAACAGCCGACTGACCAAGAACTGACAAATGACCCAAGCTGAGATGGAGCTTCCTCCAGCATAGAATGAACCGCGACGTAGGCCCGGGCCCGGGAGGCCATCGCGAGCCACGAATACTGGTCCAACCACTGCCGCACCAAATACGGCGGAACCTGCTACTGAGGGCGCTACCACTGAAAACTTGGCGGCGGATGTCCCAATGACCGAGGTGCCAAACGCGGATCTTCCCAGCTCAGGGGAGACGATGGCTGCAGGACAGAGCGCCGTTCCCCCTGCCGCCATAACCCCGGAGATGCTAACACAGATCAACGCTTCTGTAAAAGCGACGCTTGACGCTACACTGGAGACTTTACTTCCACGACTGGCGGAACAAAAGACAAGGGACGTTCAAGCAAGGCCCCATGAATCTAGGGTGGATGAGTGGAGGACAAGGGAAGAGCGGGACGAAGAGGAGATCCCAAAAGGGGCTCGAAGGGACAACACTGGAAGACGACGTTTGACAAGGGCCAGAAGTGAAGACAGGGTAGAAGTAAGTGATGATACAAAGAACGACCAGAGAGCCAGGACGTTTGAGGAGGACAGACGTAACATGATAAGGGAGACAGCTAAAATGACTAAGGACATGGAAGCCGGGAGAAGGAACGTAAACCGTGGAACGACAACAGTTGGATACCGACGGCCGTTGACTCCCTTCTGTTGTGAAATCCAGAAAGAAGTGTTGTGCAGAGGAGAAAAGATTTCGACTATAAAACCATATGATGGGAAGAGTGACCCAAGGGATCACATCCACGCCGTGGAGAGTCTCTTGAACTTACAAGACTTTTCCGAAGGCATTAAGGCAAATATAATGGCAACAACACTAATAGGAGCGGCGTTAGACTGGTTTAACAGAATCGAAGCGGGATCTATCTCTAGCTTCGAGCAGATCAAGGAGAGGTTGGAGAACCACTTTTCCAGTCAGAAGCGAATGAAGACAAGCATGTACCATCTGGAAGCGTTAAAACAGATAGAGAGGGAAACTCTCGGGGAATTCATGAACAGATTCAATGAGGAGCTACGGAAGGTGGACAACCCCTACGGAGGACAAGTGTTACAAACCTTATTCAGGGCAACGACACACAATAGATTTGCCAAAGAACTGATCAAGCTCACAGAACCTACCATAAATCGGATAAACGAGTTGGCACATACCGTGATTTATGAAGACGCAATGATGGCAGCTAAGCTTAGACCCCAGGAGTCCGACAGGGAATGGGGTAGAGAGGCATGGAACAGGAGCATGGGAGGAAGCGACAGGTCGCCGAAGAGATATACTCCCCTCAACCAGGGCATCCGCACTATCTTGGTCGTCGCACAAAGCAAGAATTGGTTAAATACGCCTCGGAAAATCAAGGAGACGGATTTCACCAAGAAATGTAGGCGCTACTGTGAGTACCACCGCCAGAAAGGCCATGACACGAAGGATTGCGATGATCTGAAGGATGAGATCGAGAGGTTGATCAAGGATGGGAGGTTAATAGAGTTCGTTAAGGCGAGCGGGCAATATGCTGAATAGAGAGAGCGGTCCCAATCCCCAAGAAGGGAGGGCCTTAAGGCAATTGAGAGTGGACAAGGACGCAATACAATAAATAATGCACCTTCGAGGGGGGGTGATTAATGTGATAAGCGGCGGGACTGCGGGAGCAGATTCCACCAACCAGAGGAAGAAGATAACCCGTGGACTGAACGATGACCATTTCGTCGGATTCACGACGCTAATTGAGGACCTTCCAGACGAGTTATTATGTTTTCCAACAGGGACCTCTTGGATCTCAACCCCGAAGCCATCCAGGTGGGCAAGCTCGACTGTCCCTTGGTTGTTAAGCTTGATATCGCTAACTACGCTGTACACAAAGTACTTATAGACATCCACCAATGTTATATTTGCAGATGCTTTGGAGAAGATGGCACTCGGCCACCATGTAATTGAACAGGTCCATACGCCACTGGTGGGATTCAGTGGAGCAGAAATAATCCCCCTAGGGCAAGTGAACCTTCCCATGTCATTTGGACAAGAACTGCACAGGCAAACTATCAATGTTCAATATACGATCGTGGACCGACCATTCGCATACAATGTCATAATTGGCAGGCCGGCCCTAAACGCGATAAGAGCGGTGGTGTCCACATTCCATCAGAAGGTGAAATTCCCAGCAGGAGGAGGGGTCAGAGAAGTGATCGCCAACTAGGAAGAGGCTTAGTTCTGCTACATCACATCCCTTACGTTGCCAAGAATTAGAGAAGCGGAGGAAGAAACAATCGGGCCAAATAGGGATCAACAAGCTATGGAGTAATTACCATGAGAAACAACCAGTACAATCGTTTAAGTTTCCTTAGTTTTTAAAATCATGCTTGAACAATTAGAACATTGCCCCACCGTAGGTCGGTTTGTAACTTAAAACAGGGGAAATTACGCCGGTCTGATTCCCCACTCAACGGGATACGTAGGCGGGCTAGGATTACCTGGCCTTCGACCGTTATCCGTCATTACTTTTTATTTTCTCAGCGATATTACTGTATCATTAAATCTCTCATTTCATGCAGCGGCACATCCTAATCGGATATCATGAAAGTGCAAATGATGGCACATAGCATCGGGGAAGTTACACCACAAATATGTATTTGCTATATCACCTTCTTACAGGTACAAGCGTACAGCAGGTACGTCAAAACATGTTGCGAGCATCACTTTTGCTCGAAAAATCAAAATTCACAGGTTAAGGGAAAACTCGTCGGATAACAAAGTCGCATCATTTCATGCTCTGACATAAGATGGTACAGTGAAAAACCTTTTTTGTCTATGTTATTTTACAGGTGCCTAACGACCCATCATCGCGACAATTACAAAGTTACCGAGGGGCATAGACAAAAGACAGGCTCCTACCCATGAGCGGTAACGGGTCCCCCTGTGACAACGGGAGGGCTCCTACCCATGAGCGATAACGGGTCACCTAAAAAAAAAGGGGCAGGCTCCTACCCATGAGCGGTAACGGGTTCCTCTGTGATAACGGGCGGGGCTCCTACCCATGAGTGGTAACGGGTCATCTACAAAGAAAAGGCTCATACCCATGAGCGGTAACGGGTTCCCCTGTGATAACGGGCGGGCTCCTACACATGAGTGGTAACGGGTCACCTACAAAGAGAAAAAGATCCCATGTGATAACGGGGTCGATCCTAAATACATGAGCAGTAGCGATTTCCCTGTGATAACGAGATGGGCCCCTACCCACAAGAAAAAGTTCCCCTATGATAACGGGGTCGATCCTAAACATTTGAACGGTAGCAGGTTCCCTGTGATAACGGGATGAGCCCCTACCCACAAGAATGAAAAAGATTCACTGTGATAATGGGGTCGGTCCTAAACATTTGAACGGTAGCAGGTTCCCTGTGATAACGGGATGGGCCCCTACCCACAAGAAAAAGATCCCCTATGATAACGGGGTCGATCCTAAACATTTGAACGGTAGCAGGTTCCTTGTGATAACGGGATGGGCCCCTACCCACAAGAAAAGATCCCCTGGGATAACGGGGCCGGTCCTAAACATTTGAACGGTAGCAGGTTCCCTGTGATAACGGGATGGGCCCCTACCCACAAGAAAAAGATCCCATGTGATAACGGGGTCGGACTCTAAAGAACAGAAACAGAAGCACCTCCTTGTGATGAGGGGGATTAGCCAATATAATTCGGTATAACCTGATAAGCGACACAGCAAGGAGGCGTAATAATAAGACAAGCTCCTACCAATGAGCGGTGGCAGATTACCCATGTTTCTACCAACACCGCGAAAATTCAAATCATCCCTTGTTGACAACAAGCAGATTAAAGAAATCTCATCAATACGATAACGAAATGAATGCAGGGTCAGATATCGAAATACTGCATACTCTATCATCATGACAATAAAAAGTCAACAGGTTATCAAACAACAAGGCCACGCAGAGTCACAGATTGTGAAGATAACAAAGAAATAAATATTCAGTTACAGAACCACGAATTGGAAATAGTCCGGAAAGGGATAAATTCAACTTACAATAAAGGCAGCAAATAGCTACTCCTACGATGACCCTTTAGTCTTCTTCTCAACAACCTCAGAAAATACGCCAGGATCGGCCGGACTCTCCTCCACCTCATCTAGTCCACCAACAGGCATGTCGTTATAATCATGCCTTGGGTTCAACCCACTCAGTTCGAGAGAGTCCTTGAAACCGTCATTTTTCTATACTTGCCCTATGCAAGCATGAAACGCTGCCTCACGAACCTTCAAAATTAAGTATCGGAAGCTCAGACTTTCCATAAACTTCTCCGTTCCAACCCGGAGGAGATCAGGACGACGTTCCTACAAATTGAACTCTATTACATACATGAGGGAAAAATAGAAGCAGATGTCGTTAAAAAGATATATACCAAGTCCAAGGGAGCTAATTTGGCAGTGGAGAGCTCCAACGAGAGACGTTCGTTAGCAGCCTTCACCGCCACCACCTCAGCCTTCAGTTTCTCAAGCTCCTTGTTGGCCGCAAGCTCACGCGCCTCTCCTTGGTCAATCTCAGTCACCAATGTTTTGAAGTTGGCCTTCAACAAATCATCCTCCTCCCGGCGCTTACGTCATGTCTTCAGGGCATCCTCTTTGTCAGCCTCCAACTTCTCTAGCACCACGGGGTTGAACTCCCCCATCCTTAAGATATCAGCCTCGAGCTCGGTAGCAACAACATCAGGGTCACCCTTGGACTCGTGAATTGTCTTCAGATATGAGATCGCTAGCTTTTCCGTCTGCACAATACAATAAGTAACGTTATGTTAAACAGTAAAATATAATCAATCGAAGTCATGCTAAGATACGTATACTCTGAAACATGTGAGTGCTGCGGCGTATATTCTGGGCCCGCTCGAATTCTGTAAGCACCCGCACATTTGCTGGAGGAGGAAAAGCCCGCATCATTCCCCGCACAGCATCTGCTTCAGGGAATTCTACTCGCTTGGAGGATTTAACTGCACCCGCTTTCTTGGGGCCCGAACTCGAAGACGAGTGGCCACCGTTGACAGTCCCGTCACGAGACCTTTTATTTCCTGATACCCTAGTCGGGTCAACGGCAGGCTTCGTAATCGGAATTCCAGAAAAGATAGGGGCAAAACCCCCCAATATCGAGGGCTTCTGTAGTGGCCCTTTACCCTTGTTGGTCGCACCAGAAACATGCGCCTTTTCCTTGCCACTAATAGGGTTAGGGCTCGAATAGCCCGACCCCACGGTAAAGGGCACATCCACTGAATCACCCAAGTTGACATGGGCATTCGATCCCGAATCACCAACGTTCTCGGTCAAAGGAATGTTGGCCATCGACTCAGAACGTGGAGCTACGTACTCACCAGAAGGAGACCTGGCATCGGGTCTCTCAATCAACACAGTCCCTTCAGGCGGAGGAACCACACCCTCCTGTTTCGAGGTCAACACCTCCAAGAGATTGGCCGCACCATGCAGGCGAAAGCTTTAGCTATATCGAAAGATACTTTCGACATCATATCGAATATGCGTTTCGACGTCATATCGACGATGAAACCCGATATGCTATCCTATTACGCAAAAAAGCCACGAAAATATAACAATTGCACTGGCGGGCCCATCGCAATTTTCAAAGTGCAATTCTCATATTTATAAGAAATTCAAATCCCAAGAAACATAGAGTTCAAACGAGGACCTCAAACTATGCGTCCACTGCACTGGGGAGTCCAGCGAAATTTATCACAAAGTGCATTCCCCGCAAATTTGATCTCTGTCATTTGAACTGGCGGGACGAAGGGTACATGTAACCCAGAAATTTAAAATTAAATTTGCGAATTCTTATCTCTAAGATAAGAATCCCCAAATTGGGGGACTACATGATATGGACATTTCCCGTATATTGGGTCTGGCCCAAACCAGGCCCATATTGAACCATATCGGGGACAACTTTCGACATCATATTGGTGATAATCACCGATATGATAATGTGGTCCCCGGATCCCAAAGTAAGCAATTATCATCCCGCAGCTACCACGCGTCACATCGAAGGAAATCACCGATCTCACTCTCGATATCGTATTCGATATCGAGATAACCCGCGTACTCCACTAACACGTCATACCCCCGCACTACCGATATCATATCGAGAATGGTCCCCTATATCACATCGAAGATGATTACCGATATACATCCGACCTAATTACCGATATACATTCGACCTAATTACCGATATACCCCTGCCGTCCAAGCATCAAGGCGTTAGTTCGAGGTGTTCTGGACCAAGCCTAATCGAGACACCTAGATTAGGCCTAATTTGTTAAGATAGATTCGTTGTATTTCCCTTGTACTCCATTATAACCGACCCATACTTATATAAACGATCTATTGCCAAACTATAGAACTAAACCCATATGGGTGTGATTTATATATCATTAAAGAATGTGAAGCTAAAATATGTAATATTATAGAATGCAAAATTATTTGTTGGGTCCGCCCCTGCGAACACCAATAACTTGATCATGTCTCATGCTTAGATTTTTCATTGTAGATATTATAAATCCAAACTTCAATTCTGATTTCATTTCTTTGACTGATTTTGAAGTCCTTTTTTTTTTTTAAGAAACCGTTACAGTACACGAAAAATCTTTGAAGCTGAAATGTTTGGATTCAGAATCCGATTCACTATAATTATCCACAAAAGAATAGAACCCGATGGAAAATCAAGAGTTCCAACAGAAAACAATCACGTTGAAAAATATAATAAATAGTTGGGATCCACATATATAACAAATTATAAAGAAAAAAATGTGAGTATATGCTAGAAGAAGCATATCCGTTCGCCAATAATTGTGGGACTATTGAGTAGTCAACGGTCATGGAAAGATACGAGACCACGAAAAGACAGGGTCCCGTTTTGTTTGATTCACGATCGAAAAAAAAATTTGGAAACTGGAATAAAATTTTGATCTTCTGGTACGTTTTGTTTGTTTTGTTTAGGAAAACTAATCTATAAGCTTTATTAGACCACAAGTACTATTCATTATTATTAGTAAATGGTAACGTAGATTGGTTAGCTTATTCTTTTTCTTTCATTTTTTGTAAATATAAGCTTCTCCAAAATTTGAAAAGTTCTAATACAAAAGAACTCCAACGATAACCCCATTGGAACATGTGAGTTAACCTTGGCCTTCGGTTTACACCAAGAACATCTTCATTCCAAATATCAAACATTACTCTACTAAACAAGTCTTGTATGCAGAGAAAATGAGTAGTTTTTTTCTCTAGCTAGTTATACTAATTCTAGGTTGTGGGGGTAGCTCGTGAGGTCATGCATTAGCCAATAAGGTAAGGGAAAAAAAGCTAAAGAAGGCATGCTCGACCTGTACTATTTGTTATTGATACTTGTTGTTGAGCGAAACGAGTGTAATTCAGAAAAACAAGGCAGGAGTTGAACACTTTTTTCTTAAAACGATATTTGTCTCGCTCGGTACTTACAATTTATTCAGCAATCATTTCACAAGATGTAACAACTGGCTTCTTTGTTACAGAATAACTAAAACTGTTGGGGTTTATAACAATATATTAAAAGACTTAGGAAAAGAAATGCAAATATCAAGTAATAGCACTTGTGAATTGGTGTCATTTTACTCTTCCAAGAGTGCTCTTTATATAGAGGCTTTTCCAACATAATACACTATTTCAATAGTGTTTATAATAATTATTATTACTATGCTAAATAGTAAGCCTAAGTATAGGTACAATAATTTCCAAAAAGGCCACATGTATGTATTATTTATAACACTCTCCCTTAGCCGTTTAAAAATTTTGTAACGTATATGATCCGTCTACTGCACACGTCTTATGCTGCCTCGTTAAAAACCTTCTAAGGAAAATCCCAGTGGGATAAAAACCTTAATAAGGGAAAAAGAGTGCAGCCGTGTGAACTTCTCCTCAAGTTGGCATCTCCAATTCTTCATAAGTCGCGTAGGTGACGCATTCCAATACTTTGAACATGTTTCTTAAAAGTTACAGTAGGGAGTGCCTTTGTAAAAAGATCTGCCATATTGTCACATGATTGAACATATTGGATATTAATTTCTTTGTTCTTCTCGAGTTCCTGAGTGTAGGCAAAATATCTTGGGGGTATGTGTTTGGTTCGATCACTCTTGATATAGCCTTCTTTCATCTGTGTAATACATGAATAATTGTCTTCGTATAATGTTGTAGGACACTCTCTAATGGGTAAGCCATGTGTACTTCTTATATGATGTGTCATTGATCGTAGCCATACACATTCCCTGCTTGCTTCATGGAGTGCAATAATATCAGCATGATTCGATGATGTTGCAACAAGTGTCTGTTTTTTAGAACGCCATGAAATAGCAGTGCCTCCATACGTGAATACATATTCAGTTTGAGATCTGGATTTATGTGGGTCTGATAGAAAACCTGCATCTGCATAACCAATCAATTCTTTTACCGCATTGTTAGGGTAAAATAGACCAAGATCCACAGTTCTTTGAAGATAAAGGAATAAATATTTAATTCCTTTCCCGGGCCTTTCTGTGGGTGATGAGCTAAACTTGGCTAATAAATTCACAGTAAATGATATATCAGGTTTAGTACAATTAACTAGATACATTAAAGCTCCAATGGCACTTACATATGGAACTTTAGAACCAAGAATTTCTTCATTTTCTTCACAAGGACGAAATGGATCTTTATCTATAGTTAATGATCTTGCAATCATAGGACGGTTCAAAGGTGTTGCTTTATCCATGTTAAAACGTTTCAATATCTTTTTAGTATAGTTAGATTGATGCACAAGTATTCCATTTTTAACATGCTTAATTTGCAAACCAAGACAATATTTAGTCTTGGATCTTTCCAAGATCTTTCATTTCAAATTCATCTGTTAACGGGTTTGGAATTATTCCCTACTTAACAGAAGATATTTATATTGGGTTGGAACGCCCTGCCCGTGATTCAAAAACAATAATGGATGGAAATAACAAGGGATGCAAGAATATTCTTTCCTTTATTCACTGAACATTTCCTCCTTTTATCTCTGTGTGTCCGTTTTTTGTTGTTATCTTTCTTCAATTGATCACCTCCCTTTATATAGACTTTGTTAGGGACAGGTGTCGTTGTGCATGTATTTTAGTAAGTACAGGTGTCGTTATGTTGATACAGGTGTAAAAAGTTAAGATAAGGTATATCTTTAATCTACTAGATGCTGACTTGGCCGATCTTTGTGTCTTCTGATGGCTCCGAGGGCCTCTGAGAGAATGTTTTTCAGGATGCTATTTTTCCGAGGGGAGCTGCTTTTGGTAATGAATAGTCAGGGCGTTCTTCCGGTGGTATTACTGCTTTGGCATGGGTGTATTTGGGAGTAGGGACTGATGTATATGTTCTCCGAGGGGTTTCAGTTTATTTTCAAGTTCTGGATTTGATCTCCGATGGCCTGTCGTGATCTCCGAGGGCTTGATGTGATTTCCGAGGGTTTGATTTGGCCTTCTTGAAATGGTATTTTAGCGTCCAAGTCCTCGGGGAATATCACCCAGGGGTTCTGGTATTCATTTCTGGCTTTTCTCTGAGAATAGGTCCTCGGGTGATGGTCCGAGGGCAGTTCATGTTGAGGAGTGTTCAGCAAGGAAGTATTCTTGCAAGTTTGTGGGACTAGGGGTCCGTTGTGGTTCCTCTTGGCGCATTGATGGATATCAGAGTCGCGCGGATCCACCGGGGTTTGCTATTTTTCCGATGCCGCATTGATATCTGTTTTTTATTCATCATTTGACTTTCCAATGGACGCTTATGTGCCTCCTCGGGTGTCCCTCCATGCCTTCTTAGGTCAGTGACCGAGGAGCAGGGTAACATCCGAGGGGTCCTCCTTATTAGGAGTGGGTACATCTCATCGGAAGTACTCGTGATGTCCATCCATGCCTTCTTAGGTCAATAACTGAGGAGCATGGTAACATCCGAGGGGACCTCCTTATTAGGAGTGGGTACATCTCATCGGAAGTACTCGTGACAATTGATTTGTCCATTTATTCTCCTTATTAGGAGTGGGTACATCTCATCGGAAGTACTCGTGACAATTGATTTGTCCATTTATTAATTCCCATAATTAGGATTAATATTCTTTTTAACCCTTTATCTATCTTTATGGTTAACATCATCCTTTAAATAATTCATTTTTGAATGAATTTATTTGTCAGTGCCAATGATATTTAAATCATCTACATAAAATGTACTAATTACAAAACCAGATGATGTTTTCTTAATAAAAATGCATAGACACAAAGAATTATTCATATATCCTTCTTTTAATAAATATTCATTCAAACAATAGTGACCTTCATGTAAATATCATTATCAAGTGATCCATAGAGATAAGCAGTGACAACATCCATAAGATGCATGATTAGATTTTCATAGACCGCTAGACTGATCAAGAATCAAAATGTAATCATATCCATTACAGGAGAATACGTTTCTTCATAATCGATTTCAGGTCTTTGAGAAAAACCTTGTGCAACAAGGCGAGCTTTGTACCTTACAATTTCAATTTTCTCATTTCGTTTGCGAACGAAGACCCATTTGAACCCTACGAGTTTTACACTTTTCGGTGTGAGAACAATGGGTCTAAATACCTTTCGCCTATTAAGCGAATCTAATTCAGCTTGCATAGCATCTTTCCAATTATCCCATTCATCCCTATTTTGGCATTCAATTACAGATTTGGGTTCAGGATCATCATTTTCATTCACAATTTCATAAGCGACTAAATATGAAAATATTTCATCCATATTTTCCATCTCATTTCGATTCAATACCATTCCTGTATTGATATAATTTATAGAGATTTCAACGTTCTCTTTATTTATAGGATCTGAACGGATAACTTCTTAAGGTGTCTCATATGTCACATTTTGCGACTCATCAGACATAGATTCCTCAATAATAGGATCATTAGGTTTTGATGCTCCTTTTCTTTTTCGAGGATTTTTGTCCTTTGAGCCAGCAGGACGCCCACGTTTTTTTAGTTATATCAAAGATATCATCATTTGATGTTTCTTTTGGAATTACAATATGAGCATGAGCATTTGCAACTGGTATAGTGGTTTTGTTACCCTGCTTATGTCAGTAAATGCATCGGGTAATTGATTTGCAATAGCTTGTAAATGCAAAATTGTCTTTACTTCCAAATCACATTTCTTTGTTAGCATATCAAAGCTTGTCAAAGATGGATTATACCATGATATATCCTTTTCCAACTGCTTCTTTTCTCCCCCATAAGGTTGGAAAATTTGCCTCATTAAAATGGCAATCGGCAAAACGTGTCGTAAAGACATCACATGTTAGAGGCTCAAGATATCTGATTATTGATGGTGAGTCAAATCCAACATATATTCTCAACCTTCTTTGTGGTCCCATTTTTGTTTGCTTTGGTGGTGCAATCGGAACATAAATCGCACAACCAAAAATATTTATATGAGAAATATTAGGTTCATGACCAAAAACAAGTTGTAATGGGAAGTATTCATGATACAAGTTTGGTCTAATGCGAATTAGTGATGCAGCATGTAAAATCGCATGACCCCATAGAGTACTTGGCAATTTAGCTTTTATCAACAATGGTCTAGCAATTAATTGAAGATGTTTAATTAATGATTCAGCTAAACCATTTTGAGTATGTACATGTGCAACACTATGTTCAACCGTAATTCCAGTTGACATACAATAATCATTGAAAGCTTGAGATTTGAATTCACCAGCATTGTCAAGTTTGACTTTCTTGATCGTATAGTCAGGAAATTGAGCTCTTATTTTAATTATTTGAGCCAAAAATCTCGCAAATGTCATATTGCGAGTAGACAATAGACAGACATGTGACCATCGACTTGAGGCATCAATTAATACCATAAAATATTGAAATGGTCCGCATTATGGATGAATAAGTCCACATATAACTTGAATTCTTTCAAGAAATGTGGGTAATTATGCCTTAATATTAACTGGTGAATGCTTTGTAATTAGCTTTCTAAGAGAACATGCTTCACGTGGACTATTGTTGCTCAGATTGAGTTTGGATCCTTTTAATGAATGTCCATGTGTAGTTTCAATTATCCTTCGCATCATTGTTGAACCAGGATAACCTAGTCGATCATGCCATAAAGTCAATAATTCTGGATTTTCATTGACTACCATATTTGATTCGATTTCATTAATATATGTATAATGCAACCCTGATGAGATATATGGTAGTTTTTCAAGAAAATGTTTCTTTCCTGGTATATTCTTAGTAATAAAAACATATTTAGCCTTATTCACAGTCATTGACTCATTATCATATCCATGACGATATATATCTTTAGAACTCAATAAATTTCTTCTGGATTTTTGGGCAAATAAGGCATCATCGATGATAAACTTTGTTCCATTTGGTAAAGTAAAAGAAGTTGTACTAGATCCTTCAATCAATTTAATAGGACCTCCTATTGTACCGACTTGAAATTTTGAGGGTTCTAAATATGTAAAATATTTCTTACTTGTGAGAATTGTATAAGTTGTACAACAGTCAAGTAGGCAGAAATCACCAGTATGCTCCATATCACGCTTCACTTCAAATAAACAATATTAAAATAAATATTACAATAAACATGGTATATATTTGAAAAGAGATTATTTTATTGAAAGCACACAATAGAAATGCATGAAGTAGATAATACAACTTAAAACATAAATCACAATAAGCATATTCAACCAGAAGATCACATAACACATATTAAGCCAAACGAACATCATAGTCATCAGTAAAGTCTTCCACCTCCATAAAGGTGGAATCACCATTTGGATTTTGTTCTACAAGGTTAACTTCTTTTTCTTTACCCTTCAAAATTTCTTGGTACATCTTACAAATATGTTCTGGTGTACGACATGTGTTGGCCCAATGCCCTTTCATTCCACATTTAAAACAATAACCTTGAGGGTTTTTATTATGTTTTTCTTTGTTCTGGTGGTTATTCTTAAAGACAGTGTTGGTATGCGAGGGGTTGTGAAGACCCCCTCGACCACGACCATCTCTTTTACTGCGTCCACCTCTACAGCCATATCCTCCTCTATGACGACCTCTACCTTCACCATGATCACGACCACGACCACGACCTTGATTGTCATTCTCATTGTAACCTCGTCCATAGGAGTTTGAAAAGTTAATGGCATTTGCCTCAGGTAATGCATGTGCTCCAGGAGGACGAGATTGATGATTTTTCATCAATAAGGTATTGTAACTTTTTGCCATTAACAACTTTTGTTGCAAGTCGTAATATTTTGAAATATTCAGCAATCGGTATTGTTGTTGAACATTTATCATAGACACATGGAAAGTAGAAAGTGTTTTCTCTATCATTTCTCTATCAGTAAGCTTTATTCCACAATAAATTAAATCTGAACGAATCTCCATAAGCGCGGAGTTGTATGCGCTTACAGTTTCAAAATCTTGGAACGTTAAATTGTTCCAATCATCGGCGGCTTTTGGCAACATGATTTCCTTTTGATGGCCATATCTTTCCTGTAGGTTTGTCCATAATTCATGAGGATCGGTAACATCGAGATATTCTCTCTTTAAGGTTTCATCTAGGTGTTTTCTCATGTAGATCACAGCCTCACATTTTTCTGGATCCGTATTTGTATTTACTGCAGCAAGAATTTCAACGATACTCTTTGATATGAGGTACAATTTCGTATCCGATTTCCATTGTCCATAATTCTTGCCAGTGATATTGAGTATACAACTAACTGTACTCGTGAGGTTAGACATTTTGCTAGATAAATACATAACCAAAAAAACCATAATTAGGATCGAGACAATTTATTTAACACATAATCATATAAGCATAATTATTACAATAATACAATACAATTATCTCATCTCTAGCCAAATCTTGAACTCGGTCATTATTATGATAAAAGGGAGGAATATCATAGGGACAAACATATGAGTGTCTTCATCTACTAGCATAAAAATAAAAATTGAAAGGTAAATGAGGATCAAGATCACTGTTGTCGTAGAGATCATTTTGCAGGATGAGAGAAATAAGGTGAAGATTTGTGTGGAGTTTGTGTTATAAAATTTGTGTATTTATAGAGGAAAAATATCCGTAAGTAGCCGTTTATAGCCGTTAGAAAAAAAAAAGTTGGCATGTTTTATGAACGGTAATGTCTTTAATAATTTAGCAACAAAAATTAATTGTAACAACATGTAAAATAATTTCCGCCGCATTAATGATATTTTAACAGGCATATGGAATAATATTACGATAAGGAATAATGTAAACAATGTAAGGAATCCGCCACATTACTATGTAAAAACTGTCACGGGCTTAAGGAATAATGTAAACAAATAAAATAATTGCAATGAATTAAGTGCGTAAATAATTTCCGCCACATTACTATGTAAAAACTTTCATGGGCTTATGGAATAAAATAAGCAATATAATAGGAGGTAAAACCTTCCATAATAATAAATTGTCAACAGTAATAAGAGGTAAAACCTTCCATAATAATAAATTGTCAGCAGTAATAGGAGGTAAAACCTTCCATAATAATAAATTGTGAGTAGTCATTTCTAGCTTGGGGTTAACTCAACCATCAACGAAATTAAAATTACCTTTAGTGTTAGAGTTAGATGACAGTAAAATATAAAGAGGATTTTTATCTAATCATAAAATTATAAATAGGCGGTAATCCGTCTTATCTATAATAATTGAGATAATTGAACAAGTAAATATAAACTTTCGTACCTTTTAACGTTGACCGTTTTCTTCAACGAAGGAACTAAATTCTTCCGGATCGAGCACTATTGTGCTGATAACGTGTTATAGAATAACTAAAATTGTTGGGGTTTATAACAATATATTAAAAGACTTAGGAAAAGAAATGCAAATATCAAATAATAACACTTGTGAATTGGTGTCATTTTACTCTTCCAAGAGTGCTCTTTATATAGAGGGTTTTTCAATATAATACACTATTTCAATAGTGTTTATAATAATTATTATTACTATGCTAAATAGTAAGCCTAAGAATAGGTACAACAATTTCCACAAAGGCCACATGTATGTATTATTTATAAAATTCTTAATATAGTAGCACTACAAATAATAAGAATGAGAAATCAAAAAAATATTTTGAACCCTTGGAATAAAATAGAAAGATCAAAATAGAATGTATGAATGAGTGATTTTGGAAAAAGTGGGAGGGGCCTATTTATGGATTACGAAAGTTGGTATAGGGGGAGACTAGGTGGATATGTCTTTTCCACGTCACAACTTTCCCGCCATTTTGGACTGATTGTACACTCAGTCGTGTGAAAGGTGGTCGTTTTCTGCTGACATGGTGTGTAGGTGACTGGTCACTGACTAGATTTTTCCGCTAATTTTTTAGCCTATTGGACACACTGATTCGGCAAATTTTTACACCTCGTCACGTCAAATGAATTATTTAAATTGTTGCAAATTAATTTTAAATAATTAATTAATTACTTAATTAATTTTGGTCAAAAGAGAATAGTATTTGATAGGGAAAGTCCAAGTCCAAGCCAAGCTCAAACTCAAGTACAAGCCCTACTAAGGCCCATAGTCCACGACATGTGACCCCAGACCCAAACGCTGACCCTGACCCTGACCCCGACCCTAACCCTGACCCCTGTCCAAGCCGGACATGCAGTGGTGCGAGCGCGTGTGTGGGCTTTGAAGCATGACCCATATCACTTATGGCTTCTCCCCTTCAAAGACTAGTGGTACCCTAAGGGGGCCCAATCCCTTTACCAAAACAAGCAACAAATGAGATTTACAACTTTAGCTCAATCTTTGCATGTGAGGTGATTGTTTTTCACCTTTCTACCTATTTTCTTTTATTTTTTATAAGTAACTTATTTTAACTAACTTTACCATTTAATTTCTCATTCATCCCCAATTGGTTTTGAGCAATTAAAGATACTAGATTCATCTACACGAAACATAATTTTATTAAGCTAAAGAAACTCTAATTTCTTAAAATAGAACCTATTAAAATAAATTAGCCAACATTGGCTTAAAAAATCAATATTTTCCAACAATTCCTCACGTGAATGAAATTCAATGCATACGCTCGAGAGAGCTCATGTGGAAATCTTACTGCATTAGGAAAGGTAACTTTTGTCTCTTAAACTTCCTTAGTGGAGTTTATCCGATTTACTTTGCTGATCAGTACACATGATATTTTAAACCGTTCAGTTGATGGTGTAAACCAAGACAACTGTATCCATACAATAACTCTCCTAAGAGTTTTTATTCTCATGGTTGTATCCATTTTGGCATTGGACAACTCTCGGGTTCATAAGTGTTTTCTTATAAAGCGGTCAAACTTCACACTTACATAAGTGATCTCCTATAAAGGGTATCTTGTCATACTCTGCTTAATTAAGCTTAGGAATCATTAATAGTTAAACTTAACCCTACTAGATATTGTACTTTTATCATACACGAGAATGAGCAAGATTTAGCTCCAAGGTCCTATTTTAAATTCTTATAGCTTTGTTGTCTCATTGAACCAATATCTTGAGATCTATAGTCAACATAGTTGGGTTCCATTACAAAGATTCTTTAGTGTTGGATTTTTAAATCATTCCCCTCGATAAGTAGTACATTTGATCTTTATGTAGGTCTTTAGTCAACGGATTTGATAAATTTTTCTTTTATTTTATGTAATCAAATGGAATGACACCATTATAGATCAATTGTGTTAAAACTCTTTTTGTTTCACTCTTTGTGATTGTGTACCTAACGATTTTAATTCGAGAACGCACTACCCAAATTCGAGATGATAACGATTTGTGTAATATTAATAGTGAGTAGAAAGATGATCAGCAGGTGGAAGAGTGGAATAATAGTTGATACTTCTTGTTTAACTGGTCTTGCACGTATGGGGTACTATCTTTATTTATAAGAGAAGTATTGGGACATGTTTCAGTCACATGCCTTATTACATTGACAAGTGTCATACATGCACCTTATTGGCTAATTAACATGCTCAGTTTACTGACAACTGGCCTTTACACGTGTCGTGATCAGACATCTTGTCACATGGTCATTTTTATTGTCCATCGTATAAGATAGCCCATATTGTGTTAAGACTCTTATTAAGTGGCGTAGAGTCATTCAAGACTGGTAGATCCTTACAAGTCATCGTGTAGCCTTTACTGCATCTTGGGTGTTTTATCCCGTAAGGCATCGTTGATCCTTTCAAGGGCATCTGAGAGCCATTTAAGACTTATAGTATCCCCGTTAGGTACCGTTGAGCATGTAGGGCGTCTCAGATGTTTAGCATGTATGGTATCGTGGATCCTTCTAAGGCATTGTGGAGTCATTCAAGACTCGTAGAGCCTTGTAAGGCATCTTTGTACCTATAATGCACTAGTGAGGTTTCGTTGATCTTGTAAAGCATCGTCGAACTCAATGAGGTATTGTCAAATCATTTTAGATTTGTATTACCGGGTTGGGTGTCGTAGAACTTGTAAGGATTTATAGACCCTTAAAAAGGCATTTTTATCCTCGGGGAATGTCACAGTATGAAATCTATCATGGACCGATGGTCATGATGGGATAGGTTAACAAACTGTCTTATGGCATTATGTGTACGACGAATATGTCTAGACTTACCATTATACATGCCAGTTTGTGCCCTTCCAATAGCTGATTAAGTTATCGCAATGTATCATAATTAAAGGCATTGGCTTGTTCCAACAAAGAATGTCCTCAAGAAAATTACGAAGCTATTTTGCTTCTTCACCAGTGTTAACATATACCTTTTTATTTACTATGCTACCAAAGCATCACGAAGACCTACCCCAGTATCGATGGCCTTAGATGTTGCGTTCAATACTTGTAAAACGGTGCTACATCATTTTCCCCCGATTCATGATAGCAACTTACAGAATACAGTTCCCACGCAAGGCATCAGAGGTTTTAGATAACTTCACGATACTCCATAGAGACATGTCCTCGCAGTCGTATTATCAAGATACGGTACATATATGCTGCAAAGCGGGGTACAGATACCCCAAAAAATCACGATAAGAACTCCCAACTCCCGAAGGGTAAAATTACTGGTCCCTCCTTCCTGAAGAGCTATCAGAACACAAGAGATGATATAGAAGCAGGACAAAAACATTTGTCGGCATCCAAAAGACAACTTTCAAAGATAGAGCAGAGCTACTCAGCTCATAGATTACATGCATATGACACTTTGCAAGAAAAATACATGCATAAAGCCACTTGTATACAACCCAACTCTTATAAAAGGGATAAGGATAGAAGGAATAAAGGGAGGAGTTATAGACCACTTTGCACACCTTATATTTCTTGAACTCAGGCAAGGCGTTCCAACTCACTTATAAATCAAGAAAAAAAAAAGAATAACTAAATAACTCTTAACAAAATGGCGCCGTCTTTGAGAACTCCATGAAATATTTCCATTGAGCGTGTTCGAGAAATTTTATATAATGTACCATGGACAGCCCAATAAATAGTAGTAGTCTGTGGGACCATCAGGAGTGTATAGAAGAAGCACTGTCAATAACCCCCTCCCTACCCCGGACGAAAAGAATGGATTTTACAAACATCCATCGATCCATTTTCGAATGCATATTAGAAGCCACCTCTCGAAAGACTCGGCAAGAAGCCGAATACTCTTACGAGCCTCTTTCCCAACAACCCTACCGAGAGCAGTACAATTCAGAAGAACGTGGATCTCGCATAAGACCAGACCTCCATCGAGCCCTCCGATATCACGATACCCCTCCACGTGAAAGGGAAACGATAGTTTATTATAGGGACGATCAGGAGAAAGAACAACTAGGTAACGAAAGGGCAAGAGCGTCTTACCCTCAGGGTCACCAGCTACCGCCTGTGCCCTTGGGAGTGGATAACTCCCTGTGGGATATGGTCAACAGCCTGAGTCGAGAAATGCATGATATGAAGAAGAATATAACCCCCGGAGAAGAACCCATGTATCACGGCTCTTCTTTCGTCCCGAAAATAGCTCAAGCCATGGTCCATCGGGGATGCGGTCTACCAACCTCCCTCTGTATACTGGTGATAAAGATGGGAGGGATCCACAAGATTACATCCATCAATATTTAGCCAATATGGATCTAGCATCGGCACCGAATTTTGTTTTGTGTCCGGTATTTAGGACTGCCCTGATGGGGAGGGCTCAAGCTTGGTTCTCCCAGCTGCACCTAGGCACGATATCGCACTTTGATCAATTGACTTGTCTGTTCATTCGACAATTTGCCTGTAATAGAAGATATCCTAAATCCGCTAGTCATTTTTTTATGGTTAAGCAGAGAGAAGATGAATCCCTAAGGATTACATGAAGCGCTTTTCGGATGAAGCCTTAGATGTCCGGAATGCTAACCCCTCAATAGTAGCGGATATCCTGACCCCAGGACATAGAACCGAGGATTTTTTTCCGATACCTCATGGGTAACGAGATTAAGGATATGAAGAACTCGTGCAAAAGGCGGAGATGTGCATTATTATGGAAGAGGCTGAAAGTTCAACGATCCGAACAGAGAATGATGACAATGAGCTCGAAAGGAGATCTAAGGACAAAAAAAAACAGGGAATACTCCCTCCCCACCTAAAAGATGACAGAAATATGGTAAAAATACACTTATGACCGGTATCGTTACCACCCGTGACTATCACTCCCATTGAGGTGCTGAGTGTCATGAGGGGGAGTAACGATCTACAGTGCCTTTTACCTGTGAATCAGCCCTATAAGAGAAAAGAGTCGGGTAAGTTATGTATGTACTATAAGGCCTATAGACATACTACAGATAATTTCACGACTCTGAAAAAAGAAATAAGTTGGTTATTAGACATTAGTTACCAGGGAAACTACTCAAAAGAGAACAACCAAGAGGCTCCAAAGCCCAATGTCTGGAAAAGAACCCGACCACAAGATTTAGTAGGGAAGGATGGCCCTAACCCTAAGTATCGGGAATAAACCTTCCACCAAGGATTACCCCCGCCCCTAGAATCGTACGAGGATAACCCTCCTTCATGGAGAATGATAAACATGATCAAAGGAGGGGATATCTCAGTGATACCCCCAGGAAAAAAGAAAAACATCTAAAAGAAGCTTGGAGAGTAGAATAGAGACCACCTATCTGTTCGATACAATGAGAGAAGTTACCTATTATCACCTTTGGACCAGAAGATTTGGAAGGAATAATATATCCCCATGAAGATCCACTCGTGATAGAGGCCACCATCTACGAGATCGAGATTTAGTGCATCTTAATCGATACATGGAGTTCTATAGATGTCCTTTTCCTACAAACGTACTTGGTCATGGGACTAAATAAAAAATGCCTGTAGTCAGCGGCAGTTCCCCTCGTGGGATTCTCGGGAGAATAATGTTGCACATTAGGAACGATAGTCCTAACCATGTCATGGGGAGAAGGAGATCTGCGACGAAAAAGAATATTAAATTTTCGATGGTAGAAGCGTCATCCAGGATTTATAATGCTATATTTGGGCGACCGTCCATATGAACATTCGAGGTGATCCACTCTACTCTCCATCTCAAAGTGAAAAAACCCACACATTCAGGGATCAGAGAGGTTGGAGGTAGCCAAGTTAACGCAAGGGAGTGTCGCATGAATGCAATACCAATGGAAGACGACGAATATGCCCCCATGTCTAGCAAAACATGCAAGGTTGAAGAAGAATTGAAGGTACAAACCGTCGAGGAGTTAAAAATGATAGAAATCGTGGAGGGTGACCCTGGAAAAGCAATCAAGATAGGCACGAGAATGGGACGCAAAATGGAGCATGAGATGGTTTCAATCTTGAAGGAATTCCACCATCTCTTTGCCTGTGAAGGAGGGCCACCAGGTAGGATCAGTGACCAGATGTGTTAACACTTCCTAAATGTCAAGCCCGGGGCAAGCTAGTCCAGCAAAAGAAGAGAAATATGGGACCAGAAAGAAATAAAATCATACGGTCCAAAATACAATGGCTGCTTAACCTATAACAAATTAGGGAAGTTATATATCTTGAATTGCTAGCCAATGTGGTCCTTGCTCCTAAGACAGGAGGAAGATGGCGGATGTGAGTCGACTTTACTAACTTGAATGACGCCTGCCCAAAGGATTGCTACCCGCTGCCCAGCATAGAACAATTGGTCGATTCCACTACAAGATGTGCTCTACTATCTACGGTGGATGGAGACCAGGGGTATAACCAAATCCCGAAGGCTATAATGGACCAAGATAAAACTAGCTTCATTACCGATGCGGGCACCTTCTGCTGTATGGTAATGCCCTTCGGCTTGAAGAATGTGGGAGCCACCTATCAGCGACTCGTAAACCTTATGTTTGCAGGACTGATCGGAAAGTTGATGGAGGTATACGTGGACGATATGATTTTCAAAAATCATCGAGCGGAGGATCGTCCAGAGGACCTAAAAAAGGCACTCGCAATCATGGATAAGTTAGGAATGAAGATTAACCCCAGAAATGTTCCTTCAAAATCAGAGGAGGAAGATTCTTGGGGTTCATAGTGACCGAGAAAGGAATAAAAGTAAACCCTAAGAAAGCAAAAGCCTCATGTAGATGCCAACCCCAAAAACTGTCAAAAACATCCAGAAACTAACAGGTAGGATGGCATCTTTGAGCAGGTTCATTTCCAAATACGCCGAGAAAGGGCTCCCCTTTTCAAGATACTAAGAAACATAAAGGGCTTCCAATAGACAGAGTAGTGTGATGAAGCCCTTAATGAGCTGAAAAGGTACCTGGTATGCCACCCATGTACCCCATGAGAAGCTATTTGTATACTTAGCAGTGGGAGATGAAGTAGTGGGCATTGTATTAGTAAAAGAGCAAAGTAGGGAACATCACCCCATGTACTACGTTAGTAAGACGCTGCAAAGGGTAGAAAGTAGGTATACCCTGACTGAAAATTGGTGTTAACCCATCGCTTGGCATCACAGAACAACTATCCGAGACAGGACGCCCCGGAATTAGCTCAAAACCTGATAAGGAAGACCATTCCCCTCCTTCACTACTAAAACTATTGTTAGACACGGAACTCAAAAACATCTTATCAAAAGCCCTTACGACAAATAAATCCATCTCCGACCCTATGAGAGAAAGAAAATACAATAAGTCAAACGATAACAAAATGCAACATCATAAAGAGTACGAAGGGAGAGAAACTCACGGTAAAAGAAATTAGCATGCAAAGGCTGATAAGGGAGATCCAAAGCTTCTGCACCTTCCTGTAAACCCGCCATCACGAGTGCTTCAAAAAATTCCAGGAAACCACATATGTCATCCCTGAAAATAGACCGGTATCGCACAAAACCGCCA
Organism: Linaria vulgaris; assembly: GCA_948329865.1. Taxonomy (NCBI): domain Eukaryota; kingdom Viridiplantae; phylum Streptophyta; class Magnoliopsida; order Lamiales; family Plantaginaceae; genus Linaria; species Linaria vulgaris. Next base: position 1,730,768 of record OX415249.1, on the reverse strand, counting down.
TCTCCCGCACAGTCGTTTCTAGACTTGGCACAACATACCCTAACCCCCACTGGATAGACACCCCCCAAGAAGAGGCATATTTACCCTTAGGCTTCAGAAAGAAAAAAAGACTTTTCCAGTCAACCGACGGGGTAACACGCCTAGTCATGACAGTAAAGTAATGACGATTATCCCGATACACTAAGCTGAAAAAGGGAAGGCCACTGGGACAGGGGCATAAGATGAAAATGGTCCAAACTCGATAGGGGGGTGATAAGTAAGCCCAAAAGTTTGCTACACAAAATATACCCTATCAATTAACGGTAAGAGTTGGGCGTTAGCTGGCTAGGACAAATCTGTCAATATCTAAAAAGAGACTGCATAAAAGGGTGAACAAACAGGCCAAGCCCGCATAGAATTTGATCTGAATATGTTGTCATATACCCAACGGGAGAATCGTAAGCCCTTTGATAAGGGCGAGGCACGACAATGTCATACTTTTTGGGATCTAATTGATACTCAACGAACAAAGTAACGATGGAGTCCAAAAACTCTATACTTATAGTAGACCCCACTCGACCCCCTCCAACCATGCCACGAGGGTTCAAAGAGACGGTATTAAAAATGGAAAAGTGATCGATAGGAAGATAAGCTTCCCCTCTCAAAAATATCGTCCTTATGTTGCTTACCAAAGAAGCATATGTACGGAGCGGAACAAACACGAATGCCATAGAAGGATTCCCAACTATGGTCGATAAACCCCCTTCAGTCTTTCCCCTATAGTGATGAGGAAAACCTTCGGTAGGAGTACGACGTCTGCTATGCAATGACAAAGAATTTCGAGAAGATAAGGAGTTGCCATGGGAATGAGAAGAACCTGGAGGCGACACACCTTATCACTCAGATAAGTTAGCACACCAGTAAGTTCAATGCAAAAAGAAAAAGGGAACAAAAGGTACAAAAAGACAAGAGATTGCTTTTGGAAGCAACAAAATAAAGAATATTCTTCTGATGAAAAAGTGTTTTTCGGAAAAGGTGAAAAGGAATGTTCACTGAGCTCAAAATATATAGTGAATCAATCACTTGATCGGGCCCCACGTCAGCCATAAGACCACCAGGTTAGGTGTCAAGTTTGGCCAATCGCCACCTTATACAGCTCTGACAAGGGGACACGTGCCAGAAGCACCCTTGATAAAAGGTCCATGCAATGGTGTGACAGAGACACGTGTATCAGGTACCCCACATAACGGAGGACATGCTCTGAACTAAAAAGTTAATGCGAAATTAAAAGAAAAGGCACAAGTCCCCAAATGTGTCAGAGAAATACTGAACTATAGTAAAGTTATGCATATCCGTACAAAAGTGACATAAGCGTGAAAAAAGCAAACATTCATTGATTCGAGTCCAAGTACACGCTAAGAGATAGAAACGACATAAAGCAAAAATATAAAGACAGCAAGCATAATAACGGTAAATAAAGAGGAAAGGACCCTTCATCTAAGAGGTTCTAAACATCGAAAGTCGGTGGAGTAGAAGTGGATGGCGGAGATGGCATCACTGACAAGATATCGGCATGCACCGCTATCGGTGGAAGTGACAAAGCAGAAGGTAACACCCCTTCTGGTATTAGATGCCTTGAAAGTAAAGATGTAACGGGGATCCTAGTTCTGGTATCTGATGATGAAGGAGGCATGCGGGAAAGATGCCTCTCAAAGAGAGCATAGGCATCCTCTAGAGTGGTAGGCTTGTCCATCTCACGAATATCTAGAAGACGTATATCAACCCCCGGTTGCAATATTTTCTTTTTCAGCGCCTGCTTAACACATTGAATGAAGCCCCAAAGTAGATGGCCCATCAGATATCCGTGATACTTCTCCTCAAAGCTAGTGGAGCCTTGCTTAAAGGTTGCTTATTAAGCATACTTGGCTACTGCATCTAACTTGGCCTACAAAGTCTCCGGAGAGATACCCCCTAAAACCGTCACCAGAGCCTTTGCCAGTTCCTCCGTAACAGCGTCCACCCGATGAAGGGACTAAGCGAAGTTCCTTTGTAATTCCTCATCCCTAAGCACCCCGTTGGCTTTCTCTTTCTGTAGAAGCTCTATCTTCTCCTTCAAGGGCAAATTCGAAGTCTCAAGCTATGTAACAGATGATCGAAGACGAGAAGCCTCGACATTGAACTCATGCATCTGTCGACTAGCCTTTCCCTAAGCTGTTTCATACTTAGCCAGCTTCTCTTGAAGGGCCTTTTGCTCTTCTTCCATTTTCTTGTGCCTCTCTTCAGGTATGGTTTCATTCTACCGCAATTTCCCAACCTCAAGCCAAATAATGGGAAGAACTTTAGACGCCTAAGAACAAAATTAAAATTTTAAAATAAAATTCTAAATATATCCCTCAAAAACACGAAAAAGAGAAGGCCATACCATCAAGGCCATCCAGTTGAGGCAACTCTGAAGAAATTGCCACCCATCAGCCGACATCGCATTTATAGAACCAAAAATTGGAAAATAACTTCGAGTGCTTCCTCAAACCCTTTAACAGGAGGTAGATTACCTAAGGTCGGGAAGCCAGAAGAGGAAGGAATACCAAGAGTAACTCCCTCTGTGTAAGGAACTTGAGACACGATTGAGGGATCCGATATATTATGGCTGGAATAGACCTTCTTGGTTGAATAAACGAAGGACCAGCAAATACCGGGCTCTCGAATAACAGTTCATCCAGGAGCAAAGCAGTGCCATCCGATGGCAAACTTGAAGGCATATTCCCAATGGCGGGCAAAGGAAGATCCTCACCCAAAAGATAAGTCAGATCCGAACTCGGGGCCTTGAGCTTGCCTCCTGAAATTCATAATAGCTCCTCCTCTGCGACGACAAACATGTTATAAGGAGATCGCCTCGAAAAATTACTAACATAAAAAAGATAGTGCCCAAATACTTACCTAGATCGAAAGCTTCATTCATATGAGCCTTCCCCTTATCTATAAATGAGGGATCACACACACGTTAAATAAAGAACCCACGTTGGCACCACAAGTATTTGGAAAACTTATTTTATGCTTACCAGAAGCCCGCAGAATAATATTAGGTAGCTCTGGTGAAATGAGCGCGCCAAAGGTACCGGGGGCTATCACCAGAGATGTTGACAAAGGAAGGTCAGCTATCTCTGAAGAAGTCGAGGAATGGTTACCAGAAGACTTATCAGTGGAAGAAATATTCATGTGCTTGGGCGCGATGGTCATAAGGATAACAGAGGACGGAATCCGCGCAACTTCTGGAGTAGTCAAAAGAGGAGGCAGAGGGGCAGCCTCTAACCCCAAATCCTCAACTCCACTATCGATGGTGAAAGGGATAGACGCGGTATCCATCGGAGCTACATAAGAGTCATCTTCATCAGGCACACCTGAAGTAACGCTAGATGACCGAGATAAGGCCGTAGAGGCTGGAACCACCGATGATCGAGTCTGCATTCGCTCACCTCGGAGGGGAAGAACTGCATCTTGAGGTTCAGCTTCATCTTAGGCCCTTGCACCATCATGGGCTCTAATGTCATCGTCAGCTTCGGTGCCATCTTGAGCCTCAGCATCACCTTGGGGCTCAACACCACAATAGAGCCCAGCACCAATGATCATAAAACCCTTCTGAGCTTCTCTACACCAAAGCACAAAATATGGATATTAAATAAGCATCTAGAGATCCTAAATCGATAAGAAGAGAATAACATATAGTTGCTTACCAAAAGAAGCTGCATAATTAGCAGGTACAGCTAAAGGCTTTTTCACCTTGTCGAGGGGGGGTAAGGAACCTTAGCCCCACGATCTGATACAAGGCCTTAAAAGTAAGAGACTTTACCAATGCCTTTGCATTTAAAATCGGAGTAAAGTCCATAGTGTCATATAAAACATACTCAAGGGATTTGGGCTCTCTCCATGTAAGAGGCATATCCCATTCTCCCACGAGGGGCCTTGCAAAAAAGAACTTACATTTCTAGTTGTTGTGGGAGCTAACGATACCCTCCAAAATACGGCTATTAGTATCACGTTACCCAAAGAAACAGAAAGCCCCCCCCCCCCCCTCCCGGGACACCAATAGTTAAAAAATCGTGAGAAAGCTCTCCACAGTACAATTTAAACCCTTAATCAACCACCAAAAAATAAAAAATCGATAGCATAGCAAAGTTATTCGAGGTAAGCTAGCTTGGACATGCATCGCAAGCCTTAAATACCTCACAGAAGAAGGGAGGAAAGAACGATCAGAGATCCGTCTTAATGTGCACATAGTACACAGTAGTATAGTTCTGGGGAGGGTTGCTTCCCCTTTGATCTGCCCTTGGAATCACCACCTCCAAATTCTGGCTAGGCGCCCCAAAGTTAGTGAACAGCTTCTACACCTAACTATGAGTAGCTGTGCTAGCAGTAGCCTCCACCTTCTGAGTATTCTGGTGAACCGTGCTCTTTTCGACTGGTTTCTTACCTCTCTTCCTCTTAAGGGGAGCACGCCCACTACCGCTCGCCACCGCCGCCGCACCTCTCTTATGAGTAGTTGGTACAGTACCACTTGTCACTGCATCGGAAGAATGAGAGAAAATAACGGCGCAGAAGCCAGAGCCGGCGGAAGTAAGATCGACGTCTGAGAAAGATTCCATGGGAAACTTAAGAAAGGAGAATATGAGCTAAATCGCAAGAAAGATGAGATGGTTGAAAAATTGCAAATGGAAAAAATAAGGAGAGAATGGGCGTATTTAAAATCCTAAGAGTTAAGGGGTAGTGGGGAGTTAATGACCCATGATCCCTAATTAATAATCTAATGGCGCTAACATGACATTAATGGGCACGTAATACGAAAAACTTGGAGATGTTACACCTTTTTTCCTGCCACTAAGAGACGTGGACTTAAATGCGCCATGACATCGGAAAAACCCTAACGTCGCTGATACCCCCCCCCCCCCCCCAAATAAAATTCCTCTTTCTTCTAACGAAGGCAATAGGAATTGGGGGGACTAGTGTTAACATATACTTTTTTATTCACGAGGCTACCAAAGTATCACGATGACCTACCCCAGAATCGATGGCCTTAGATGTTGCACTCGATACTTGTAAAATGGTGCTACATCAATTTTCCCCGAGTCACGATAGCGACTTACATAATACAGTTCCCATGCGAGGCATCAGAGGTTTTAGATAACTTCATGATACTCTATAGGGACACGATATCCTAGCAGTCGTATTATCAAGATACGATACGAATATGTTGCAAAGCGGGGTACAGACACCCCAAAAAATCACGATAGGAACTCCCAACTCCCGAAGGGTAAAAATATTGGCCTCTCTTTCCTTAAGAGCTATCGGAACACGATAGGTCATATAGAAGCAGGACAAAAATATTTGTCAGCATCCAAAAGAAAGTTGTCGAAAATAAAGCAAAGCTGCTCAGTTCATAGATTACATGAATATGACATTTGTCAATAAAAATACATGCATAAAGCCACTTGTATACAACCCAACTCTTATAAAGGGGAGAAGGATAGAATGAATAAAGGGAGGAGTTCTAGACCACTTTGCACACCTTATATTTCATAAACTCAGGCAAGGCGTTCCAACCCACTTATAAATCAAGAAAAAACAGAATAACTATATAACTGTTAACAACCATCTTTATCCAAAGCGATAAACTCGGATTTTATCATGGAACGAGCTGTACTTGTTTGTTTTGAGAACTTCCAAGTTACAGCTACATCTCCAATGGTAAAGATATAACCACTTGTGGATTTAGTGTTCTTAGTATCTAATATCCAGTTAGCATCATTGTATCCTTTTAATACAACTGGATATATACTATAATGTGAGTATTGTTAACAGGATGATAATTCACCTGCTTGAAATAAACAATGAATCAATTATTGGAGTTAACAAATATATTATTATATGATTATGCGACCTGCCTCCACGATACAGGTATCACGCCTCAAAATATCCCTCGGAGCACATCTCCAACACAACAAATACTGGAGCAGAAGCAACAGGAGGAATACAAGACCAAGGCGGAGTCTCACAGACTAACTGCTATCGGAACTCCTTTAGTATTGGGAGAATACTCCGCCAAGCCCACTAGAGCCATCGAAACCCAACAGAGTCCCAGAACCATGACAAAAACACTTCCTTGCTACACACTCCTAGCACAAACGCTCTCGGAACATTACTCATGTCGACCAACCGATAGGTCGAAACTTCATAATGACACAACAACTACAGAACAACACTCTCCGGGCACTCGAAGAAATAAAGCACCTATCCACGATAGCCAAAACCTCTCGGAGATCATCACATAAACAAACACCCCCTCGGAAAATACCTTGAAGCAAACACTCCAGAATACACATCTCTCGGAGAAGCACTATCACTAAGAGAACACTCAGACTCGGCCCTCGAGTCACCATATGAAGCAATGAGCTCTCGGAAGCAAAGAAGACAATCTACCTCTTATCATAAAGAAGACAAAAGCTCTCGGAAGAAGATGAAATGATACAGTCAGCAAGATAGACGTTATCTTATTGGTTAAAAGACTATTGCAACGCGTGTAAAGCACCACCACATGCATAGCGACATCTGTAAACACATGCATAGCGACACATGTCCCTAAAAACTCTATATAAACAAAAGACGAAGGAAAAGAAAGGGAGAGGCCCGATAATTGGGAAAAAATATACCTATAGACTCGGAGAATACGAGGAATGACTCGGAAAAGAGAGTGGAATATAGTTAATAAAAGGAAGGAAGGTTATTGTCCATTTTTCTCTCTTGTTAGCATAGCATTTAGTTTTTAAACCACGGGCAAAGGCGTTCCAACCCAAATAAATAATTCAGTTAATAGGAGATAATTCAAAACCCGTTAACAAGTATGTACCCAATCTTTCTGGTGGAATTGTTTGTAGAGGGACTTGTACATGATTCATCATTTAAAGTAGCAAGTGTGGTGAGAATTTTCTATTCTCAACCCATATTCCCTTCCCTATTCCTTCAATTAGGTTGAGACATATGGCATATAGAGACCCACAAAAATTAACCCATCAAATCAATTCAATTAATCACTAATATGGACATATTTATTTATTTTCTCAAATAAAAAAAACACAGAATTTATTTGTTAATTCATTAAATTATTTACGTTACCTTCAAATACAAATAAAATTCAGGACAATTTGATACTCTCTCTTAATTAAGAATTAAAGGGCTCTGATATTTCTTTTAATCTTAAGAAATAAAGAACATAACACATGCTTTATAAAATTGTAAAAATTGTACAACACACTAGTAAGAATCCTCATCTTCTTTCTTTTTTTAGTGAAGAACTCTCGCTCCTCATCCTTTCTTTTTTCTCTCTTTTTTTTCTTGTTTGTTTTGTGAAGAGGAAAAGAGTCATCAATAATGATGAAACAAATTTTTGAATCGAGTATCAAATTGTCATGAATTTTATTTGTATTTGAAGGTAACATAAATAATTTAATGAATTAAGAAAAAAAATCTGTTTTTTAGGAAATAAATAAAGAACTCTATATTATTGATTAATTGAATTAACTTGATGGGTTAATTTTTGTGGGCCTCTATATGCCACGTGTCTTTACTTAATTGAAGGAATAGGAAAAAGAATAGGTTCTCACTGAAGTGCAAGTGTATTATATAGACTTTAATAATTACTTTCATAAAATATTATCCTATGTTTCAACAATTATTCAAAATTTAGTAGTAATTTGTGTTATTCAACGAAAAATTAAGCAATGTAGGTGTGTGATAAAGACCAAAATTCAACCCCTCAATTTATTAAACAAATTCTTCCACCCACTTGCTTAATAATAATGCCCCCACCCCGAGCCGCCCACGCTTTACCCACTTCCTCAAGCTTCGCACGTACGCACAAAATTGCCCACACGCAAAACTGAATGCTTAAGAAATGTTCCCAATCAGTCGTTATAAAAGTACAACCACTTTTTAATGTTTGGGAAAAAAGAAAGTACAACTTCTTTTGGATTTGGACCAAATCTTAGGTGGTTACTTAATTATTACTGACAGGTCTTTACATATCAGGCACACAAGCTTTCGAGCATAGACTTTTCTTTTTAATCATACTGTGGACCAATGTCACTTATCGACATCCTATGTTTCTACTTGTGCAAATCCTTAATTAATAGTTGAACAACAATAGTTGAATTTTCAAATGGTTTGACATGATACTAGGTCGGTTTTTGCGGTTGATTTCTGTTGGAAATGTTCAAGATTCCGGCGGTGGATATAGGATTTTTATTACAATTCTTAATTAGTGTTAATCTGTTGAGAATATATTATCCCACATCACTTGGAGATGGTCTTGGATTAATGTTAATAAAGAGAAGTTCCCTCTCTACTTAACAAGGCCTTTTAAGTGGAGAATTATGGGCTTCAATTTCTATCCTGGTATCAGAGCCAACCCAAGACGTATGTTGGGCTCCGCGACCTACCCACGTGATGGCACCGAAGATAATTACCGGGTCACACGTGAGGGGGCGTATTGAGAATATATTATCCCACATCGCTTGGAGATGGTCTTGGATTAATGTTAATAAAGAGAAGTTCCCTCTCTACTTAACAAAAGCCTTTTAAGTGGAGAATTATGGGCTTCAATTTCTATCATAATCGCGTATCGGGATTATAATGTGTACACCACTTGAAATTTGGTTAACTAAAAAAATGTTCATCTATTATATTTGTAATTTATAAATGAGCGTGCAAACCTTTTCTTGAATTTAAAAGATTGGAGGTGTTGATTATTGACTTTTTCATTATCCCGAAAAACACCCTTAAAATTTGTGAAACATTTCAAATATACTTTTGAATAATTAAGCATAATTCTAGTAGAATTGAGGAGTCAATTTATTCATACACCTTACTATAGACAGTCAGTTATTCTTCACAAATTATATCGAATGATGATTGAACCAAATTATATCGAATGTTGGTGCTTCGATATAGAGTAGTTGAGAGCTGGTCTTGAATCCGTCTTGAGAATGTTAGAGGACGGAGTATTTATATGCCCCATTCCGCGGGCCCCAGTGGTAGTTGGAGAATGAGTATCGAATTTGGCTTATTCGATCTATATCTTAGATCGAATCTTGCGCATTCGATACCCATTTAACATCGAATTCCTCTTGCTCGATATACAATTTTATGAGCCCTCCATCGTAATCCAGTCCAATATTTATATTGGGTCTTTCCTAAAATACCCTCATCATATAGTTTCCCCCCAGTTTGGGAGGCGGTCTCGACCAGAGAGTGGGTGCCAAACTTCAAAATCCCGCTTTAACGGCGTCGCCGTGTACCTATCGATCTTGCCAACGTTAAAAATTATGCCCCTAAACGTGGGTCCCAAATAATTGCTTTGGATCTACTGTTCTGATCATATGAATGTAGGATGTAGTTTGACTTTTAAACCATATCGAATGTTGCGCGTTTGGATTTTCAGTTATCTTTACATATCTGCATAAATAACTATACACTTTTTTAGGGTGATGCCATCGATCGAATGGGTGGGATTCGATCGATATTTCGCCTTTTGCCTGGCGTCAATCGAATTGCTATCAGTCGATGCTGCGAGCAATGTCAAATGTCCCGATTCAACATTCATTTTTGATGGGCCTGATGGGCTTTCCTCACTTTATATATAGGGGAAGAGGGGCGGAGGACCTTATTCTTCCTTTTGCTGAATTTCGGCTTACACGTGAGTAATATCAAATGGGAACGGTTTGATACTCCCAGCATCGAATTTGTCCTATTCGATGTTTGTTGGATCGAACGAAAATCATTCGATCTAATGCCTTAGAAAAAAAATTCACTGATTTATTGAAAATTTTATTTTTTGCTTCTAACTTCGTTTTCTCTTTTTCTTTTTGGCAGTGTTCTTTGAAATCAATTTGGTGATTTTGCAGCTTTAATCAAGGTAGTTGATTATTCGCTTAATTTTGCGTCTCGTTATTTATTTAGCTAATAATGTTTTTAACATATCACGTAGTTGTCGTAAGTATCGGGAGTGACGTATATGCGTAGTGAGCTCTTTTTTCTTTTTTATTTTATTTCAGTTTGTGTCAATCGAGATAGTGAGTTCAGATACTTCTTCATGGAGTGAGTCTAGTAGCGGCTCAAGCTTCGGTTCTATCAACTCCGTAGTGGGTCCTTGAGGCGGTCCCGCGGGTTTGAATTTAGCTTAAGGAGATTATAATGAGGTTGTTGACGTAGATTATGTTGATTCGATTGGGGGTGATCATCTTGATGGGGATGATGATCAGCCGATGTCGCAGGTTTGGGGAGACGATTCGCCCTCTTTTTCTGTAGAGGATAACCGTGCTGACAGTGAAGTAGGCGAGGAAAACGAGGTCATCAATAGGGAGTTAGATGACTATGTAGAGGTCCAGAGAATGGCATACACTGTTTATGTGTCACGTTTGCAGCATAGTCGCCTCTTCCTACGTGAAACGTATAGCATAGGGAATAATTATAAGTTAGTGACTCCCGGTCCGAGTCAGCGTATGCATACTGCTCCCCCTGGTCACCTCACCGTATTTGTGGGGCAATTGGCTAATGGGATACGATTTCCCGTGCCCGTCGAAGTCAAACGAATTCTAAGGTCCATCAGACTTGTGTCGAGCCAGCAGATGCCGAACTCGTTCGGGCATATAGTTAGTTTTTTCACCGTCATGAAAGGCTTAGGCTAGTAGTTCGGTCCCAATGAGTTTTGGGCACTATTTGAGGTGTGTTATTTGAAGACTTCTTACTTCTTCTTACTTTTGCTATCACCTCAACTGCTTTCAACCTGCTCACTTAGAATGAAGATCAATAATAGGCGGAAAGGCTTTACACAAGACCACAGAGCGAGAGAGAGAGCCTTCTCTTACTTGCTTAATCGTGCCCTCCTATCGTACCTATATCCCATTTCCTTCAGTTACATCCAGTCTGAGTGCAGCTTCCAACTACCGATGGGAGAAGGCTTGTACGTATAGCAAGATTAAATAAGAGGATCTTGGTTGAATATTGAGTTCCGCTTAGGTAAGATGTTCTGTTCACGCGCTACTAGGCTTTTACCAAATTAAAGCACTGAGGTATCACAAGTTCTTGAGAGGCGAATCCTCCGGTTATGGGAAAGATTGGAAGAGACAATACTTCTATATCGACGAAAGTTATGCGGATGAATTCTCTGTCGTCGGGACTTGGTAGATGTTCCAAAAGTTACAATTCCCCGGGGTAGTTCTTCCCAGATGGGGTGGAGATTTTAGTGCAAATCTGGTACATAACCACCAATTTAATCTTAGAAAACTTGTTGAAAATCGCGTGTTGTCGCTAGCGGGGTTGTCTCCCATTCGGTATACTGGGAGGTTTACTCTTGGTATAAACTATGTGTCTTTAACAATGGTTCCTTTCTCTGTCAATTTGATACGTTAGTGACATTTGTTTTTTGCTTTTTCTTAGGAGAGTTCATCATGAATCGCAACGCCCGCATTAGTCGAGTATTGGCCGCTGAAGCTGAGGGTTCACAAACAATCGCTTTTGTTCTCATGCCACCCCCCAGGAAGAGGAAAACAAAGGTCAAGAAAACTACAGGTGAAGCAACTGCATCTTCCCAAGTCGACGCACCGCGTGATCCCTTTGAGGATCTTATGGGCGGTGGTCGTGTAACTTCGCCTCCCCCCGCTGAATTTAGTCATGCAGGAGGTTTTGATGTACCTGGTATGGATGAGAATGAAACTGTTGAACATACTGGGGTGTCCGCGCCTGCTAAAAGAAGGAGAGAACCCGAGACTCGTTCCCAAACATGGGGTGTTATCCCCCTTCATTCCTCGTACATCGAGTCCGATACCATCCGAAGGTCCAGGTCCCGCTACTGGGCAAGCGCTAGGGATGAGGCCAACCAAGGTCCACAGACCTGCGTTGGGGATTATCAGCACTCTGAGGAGGAAGCAATCAATGCTTTGAAGGTGATCCTCACGAATCTCGCAGTACCCTTTGCGGCCTCCGTCGAGGAAAGAAAGAGGGTGGAGCGGCATGCACTCCGCATAATCAACTTGGTAATGTGATCATTTAGTCTGATACAATCTTTGATTTATGCTTCGTTGCTTGACTTTTTGCTGTTTCTTTCCTAGACTGGAGGGGTTGTGGATGCAATTATTGAAGGGTTGAAGCAGGCCCACGAGGATAGGGTGAGCGGGTTCGAACGCTTGAGGGCTGAATTTCGGGACAACGATCTTAATGCTCTGAAGGTTGTGTTGGACGAGAAAGAGAAGGCCTTGTAGCAAGTGACGGATTACGCCACCCGGGCTAGCGGAGATAGGGAAGCAGCGAAACTCGCGCAGAAGACTGTCGATCGGCTAGAGTTGCAGGTCACCAACATGCAAAATAGTAAGACTGCGCTGGAAAAGCGAGTCGCAGAGCTTGAGAAAGAGCTCGCTGCTGAGAAGGAGAGGACTGCAGAGGCCGAAAAGGTTGGATACGCCCGCGGCTTGAGCGAGGTACTTGGCTCTTTTCTTTGACTTTTTTAGATATATATATTTTTCTATTCTTCCTTGTTAATCTTGTTTTGTTGCTTGATTAGGTTCCCACTGCGCAACAAAAGGTGGAGATTGCCGAAGAGTTTCTTTGGAGCAACACCTTCCAAGAGATCAGTGCTTGACGAGGGGCCTGAGACACGAAGAGAGCCCAAGTGCTCACATTGCAGCAGATTCACAACACTCGCTACCTGCGTGGCAAGTTCAACCCGCAGTGGTTGGACTTATCGCTGGGTCCTAATAGGTAACTTCTGTCGTTGCCCATCGAGGATCCACCTGCCGTTGCGGACGAATTCACGAGCCTTCTCGAAAGCGAGACCTTCGTTTATTGAGAAACGTCTCCGCTACCTCCAATACCTGCCATCTATCCCTCCTCAGAGGATGAAGATGACGCCGAAGGCTGAAGGCCTTGATTTTAATTTTCTACTTTAATGAACAATTCGTTTAAATTTGTTTGGCGTTGCGTCGCCCCTGTGTTTTGAACACTTTACTCCTTTGAACTCCTTTTTCGTATCTTTTGTTTATTTGTGGCGACCGTTTGATCGCTTATCTATTTGCATTTCTAGCTTGCCTTTTGTTTCAAATGCGATTTTCGCAATTTACTTCTTATTTTGACAATTTATATGGCGTATTGTACTGTAGAATGGCTTGTGCATTTATTTTAATGCCTTTTTACTTCATGACGTCGTGTTAATTTTTTCTCTTGACCGCTGCGGGATTTCTGGTTGGCTCTAGTCGTTTTAGATAGAGTGTATGTTCCGTTTCTTTGTCTTTTAGGGATTTAAAGTTAGCACTTGTCGTTCTCGACAAAGTGCCCATCCCATTTCTTTGTGTTTTAGGGATTCATAGTTAGCACTTGTCGTGCTAGACAGAGTGTCCGTCCCGTTTCATTGTCATATGGATTTACGGTTAGCACTTGTCATTTTAGACAGGGTGCCCGTACCATTTCTTTATCTTTAGGGATTTACGGTTAGCACTTGTCATTTAAGACAGAGTGTTTGTCCCGTCTCTTCGTCTTTAAGGATTTATGGTTAGCACTTGTCATTTTAGACAAAGTGTTCATCCCGTCTCTTCGTCTTTAGGGAGTTATGGTTAGCACTTGTCATTTTAGACAGAGTGTCCATCCCGTCTCTTCGTCTTTAGGGATTTACGGTTAGCACTTGTCATTTTAGACAGAGTGTCCGTCCCGTTTCTTTGTCTTTGAGACTCCTTAGGTCCTGCAATTCATCAATGTTCCGCATTTAATCTTGCAATATGGGATTCTGAATTTTCTGCATTCGTTACGATAATAATCCAACAAATCAAATCAAAATAATCTCACGGGGAGATACAATCGAATTCAAAAATTGGCCAGAGTTTGACTTTAAAGCTTAGTCGCCTATGCCTCCCGAGGGTGTCCTCAAGTCTTCGATGTCCCTGTTTAGGTTAGTACATAGCAGCCCCTCATACTCATCTAGGTATAAGGGACGAATAAAAGTTGTTCAAAAGGTGCAAGAAACTAAAGACTTGCAGGAAATAGGTAGGACGATTTAATCAATCTGCTTCATCTCCATGGGTCCCAGAGCATTCATCGCTTCTTGTTCCTCTTGTGGCCGTAACCTGAGCGATGCCACATAACATTGTCAATTGTCTATGTGATACGCTATGACTTCACCAGTTCCTGGAGGGGCTGTGTAACGCCCCAAAAATTAGGAAGAAAATAAATTTACACTTTAGTCCTTGAACTTTTAAAAATTTTATTTTTGAACCTAAATGTTTTGAAAATTTTACATTTTAGCCCCTGAGCTTAAAAGTTTGTCTTTTATTATATTTACAGGTCTCTTATCCTAAAAATATATTTCAATTTCAAATATTAACCAAGTTGATTGAATTACCTAAAAAAATTGCATAAGTAAATATGTATGTAACAAGGAAATATAATTATATCTATTTGAAATTTAAATATAAATAATTGAGGGACTTGATGTGCAATTAACCAATTGATGAAGTAAGCCTTAAGAGTTAAGCAATTTTACCTTTTATTGCTACACAATTTTAGTTTTATTTTCAGCAACGGTGGTTTCCAACAAATTACGCATTTAATTTATAAAGCTATTAGAAAATTACTTTTTAAACTACCAAAAAATAAAAACACCCTCATGACTTATTAAAACCCCCTCATAGCAAATCCAATACATGAAAATACTTATTAAATCCAACACTACAAGAGAAACGACCTTTTCCGCCGGCACAAAAACTGTCGGAAAAGGCCTCTTTCCCGTCGAAAAAGCTCTTTCATTTTCCGACGGCATTACCCGTCGGAAAAGATCGACGAAAAAGGTCTCGTAGGAATAGAGCTTTTCCGTCGACCAAATATCGTCGGAAAAGCTATTTTCCGACGGCCAAGCCCTTTTCCGACGGCATCATACCGTCGGAAAAGACCCTTTTTCGACGGCACACTTTTCTGATGGTATGATGCTAGGTCACATAATTCGCGCACCCCCCCCCCCCTCACGCACTAGTGCACGATTCGCGAACTCACGAATTGAGTGCGCGTGCGGCGCTCCAGTGCGAATTAGTATTTACTAATTCGCGCATTAAGAAATACTAATTCACGAACTAAGAAATACTAATTCGCGAACTAAGAAATTCTAATTCGCGATTTATACATTGATAGTGCTCGAATTAAACATTAATAAATCGCGAATTAAGTGTAAATGCGTAATTTGTGCACAAATTTTCCTTTTTTTCTTTTTTTTTTCCTTTTTTTTACTTTTGAAATTCACATGAACAAAAATCATATATAGTTAAGATTTGGAGGAATTTTAAATCTACCAATTAAGTTTGCCATTTTTCTAAAATTACCCAAAAGAATTTCGGGCTTAAAAAATATCCCGTAACTATAGGTATACCTTGTCAAAAATACCCAATCTCTCTTATTCGGGCTATTTGGTCCACGTGGCGGCCACATCGCCGTCACGTAGAATTTTTAGGACATTTTCATCAAAACGGCAAACAAAATGAGCATTTTTAATAATTCGTTCATAATAGAATAATTCTACCTACAAAAATTTAACATATACTTTCAGAAAGTAGAATATTTTCAACAAACATAATTAGTTTAAAGCTATTTCGAATTAAAACATCAAGCTTAAAAAGTATTAATTAGATTTGTTGCAAAATTTTAATTTCTAAAAATTTATATCGTTTGATCAAGATGAAGTTTTTTCTTAATTATTAATTAAATAAAAATCTAGTTTAATTAATGGAATTCTTATTTTTTTTGATTTTTTTTATCACGTTTTAAAATAGTATAATATCAAAAAATTTAAGATATAAATAGTAGTTTAGTTTTTAAGATATAAATATAAAAAAGTAAGCAAAATAATAAATACTAGTAGTTTAGTTTTTAAGATATAATATATTTTGTTGATGCTTGCAAGTAGTGAAATATAGCATGTCACCACGTCACTCATTTTCTGAATGTAATAGCAAGTAATATAGATGCAGTGATGAACAAACTGACATTTTGATGAATGAAAATACTTATCTTGTTTATGATTAGTATTGTTTTGGTGGAAATAATCATTTTGTTACCTAATATTAAAAATTTTACTTAATATTATTAATATTTTAATATTTTTTTAATAGACGCATTAGAGGCGCATTAAGAAGTGAATTTTTGAAAGTAGGCGAACTGGCGCACCCGCACACGCACACGCACGCGCTCGCGTTTACGACTTATGTGACCTAGGTATGATGACGTCGGAAAAGATCTTTTCCGACGGTATGATACCATCGGAAAAGGCGACAAAAATTATTTTAAAAAATTTTATTTTTAATTGTACCGTATTTTAAAAACAAATACGTATTGTTTTTTTGTTAATACGTATTAAATTGTTTAAAAAGATTATTAAAATATCATTTCTGACGGCATATTGCCGTCGGAAATAATATTCATAAAGAAAAACACTTTTTTGTTTTTTACGAAAAAAAAGCTATTTTTTGTTAAATTTTCTCTCAATTTCGTCCGAATTTTTGGAAAAAGCCATAAAAATAGTTTTTGTTGCATATACAGTTAATAAAATAAAAATAAATGAATTATTTATTACGAAAAAAACAAAAATATAAATTAATTTGTAATATTTATAGATAAATAAAAATGGGTTATTACGAAAGTATTAATATATATGTGAAATTAAGAATAATAATAATGTAAGAAAACAAAATATATATGATAAGATAAAAAATATAAAGAAAATATAAGTAAGAAAAATATTTGAAGAAATAATTGGGAGAAGAAATGTAGTTATATAGAGATATAATTGAGTGTTTGTGTATGAATGAATGAATTTTAGGTGTTAAAATTTGAGGGTATTTATAGATTTAGGAGGGAGATTTGTGCCACGTCACCCATCCGGGTGAAAAA
This sequence comes from Linaria vulgaris, assembly GCA_948329865.1. Lineage (NCBI taxonomy): Eukaryota > Viridiplantae > Streptophyta > Magnoliopsida > Lamiales > Plantaginaceae > Linaria > Linaria vulgaris. Next base: position 1,713,824 of record OX415249.1, on the reverse strand, counting down.
TCACCCGGAAATGGTCATTTCCGACGGCATGGTGCCGTCGAAAAAGACCATTTTCGGGCGTTTATGTCGCCCGGATTGGTTATAAATAGTCCGATATCGATTTATAATTTCAAGTCACAATCTTTTCGTTTCAAAAATTAAGGTTCGTATTCATATTTAATTATGATTTTACGTAATATTTTTATACATTTTATGCTATATATGTTAATAATCTAATTAACTTAAGTTATTTTTGTTTGCAAATTGAAGAATAGCAACGAGGCGGGTGTTAGAGATTCTTTCGAGCGTTGTTTGCGGAGTTATTTTCTCCAAGAGGTACGTACGTGTTTATATTTATACTTACAATCTCTTTTACTTGTAGACTCGAAATGTAATTTTGTCGTATTGATAATGGTAAAAACTATTAATTTTATAGATAATAATGTATCAAAATGAAGATAGAAATTGGATGTACGATCGTTTGGCCGAGAAGGGTCAAGTTAAAGAAAGATTTGCCGAAGGTGTATTCAATATTTTGCAGTTTGCGTTAGCTTAGGAACGTTATATAGACAATAGTCGAAATCTAAAATGTCCGTGTAGAAAGTGCACCAATAGAAAATATTTGAAACTTGTCGATGTAGCTGCTCACCTGCATCCATGGGATTTTGTAGAGGGGTATCGTGTATGGGTGTTTCACGGGGAAAGTTATAACGAGCATAATAGCCTTTTAGGGGCGTCGTCATCAAGTCACGCGGTTAGAAACGGTCTGATAGCTGTTCAAGACGACAATTCTTTTGGAGCTTTAGTTGATGATACTTACCGATGCCAATTTCAAAATGTCGATTGCGATGAGGAGCCTAACACCGAAGCAAAAGGATTTTTGGAATTGGTGAAATGGTCTGAGATTAAGTTGTGCGGCCCGAGAAACAAGTATGTTTTGGAGTGGGTGTTTGAGTTTCTTACTACCAAGCTGGAGCATAACTCTAGCAGAGTTGAATGTGCAAAATATTACAACTTATCACGCGAGTGTTTGGGGCCAGAAGATAGCCATTGTTTGCCCGCACATCTGAATGCTGCCGAGAAGTTGGTGAAGGGTTTGGGGTTAGGATACGAAACAGTCGGTGTTTGTGATAACAATTGTTTCTTGTTCTACGGGGAATTTGCATCTGCCGATTACATAGTGTGTCCTGAATGTGGGGAAGATAGGTATGAAACTGTAGGTAGAAAGAAGTCTGTGGCAAAGAAAAAGTTATGGTACTTCTCGTTGGCCCCACGGCTTAAATGACTCTTCATGACTCCAACAACTGTTGAGCACATGTCGTGGCACTTAAAGTGTAGGTCTTCGAACGATGTTATGATTCACCCAGCATTAGGGGAAGTATGGCAACATTTCGACAGGATACACCCTGAATTTGCTGTTGAGCCACGAAACGTTCGTCTAGGTCTTTGCACGGACGGTTTCACTCCGTTTGGAAACTTCGGATCCCAATACTCATGTTGGACCGTGTTCGTGACTCCTTATAACCTTCCTCCAGATCTTTGCATGCGAGAGGAGTTTATTTTCTTGAGCTTGATCATATCGGGTCCTCGTATCCCAGGACAAAACATTAACGTTTTACTTCGCCCCTTAATCGACGAGTTAAAGGTTTTGTGGCACGATGGTGTTCGTTCTTACGACAGATTCAGGAGTCAGAATTTCCAGTTGAGGGCTGCATTAATGTGGGCTATTAGTGATTTTCCAGCGTACGGGATGTTGTCACAATGGAGCACACATGGAAAGTTATCGTGCCTTTATTGCATGGAGAACATAAAGTCCTTCCCGTTACCCCACGGTAACAAACCTACGTGGTGGGGGTGCCATCGTCGTTTCTTACCAGAGGGCCATGAATTCCTCCATCACATGACGGTATTCAATGGAAACACAGAATACGATAGGCCTGCACAATGGAGGACCGGTGCTCAAATGGCATCAATTGTTGAGCAACTGCCACCAAGGTCAACGAATCCAAACTCACCAAAAATAGTAGGATATGGGGTGGAGCACAATTGGTCGTACAAGAACATCTTTTGGAAATTACCCTATTGGAGTACGAACCTGATCCGTCACAATCTGAACGTGATGCACTGCGAGAAGAACTTCTTCGACAACATCAAGAACATAGTGATGGACGAACCGGGTAAGACAAAAGACAACTTAAAAGCTAGGAGAGATTTAGCAGAGTTGACCACTCGGAAGAGCTTTTTGTCACCGATCTCGGTGATGGTATAACCGTAAAGCCAAAGGCCAAGTATTGTCTTGATAGGGCTCAAAAGAAACTAGTGTGTAAGTGGTTGGTAGGTTTGCGATTTCTGGATGGGTATGCTTCAAATATTCAACGTTGTGTGCAAAGACAACAGTTGAGGTTGATTGGGATGAAGAGTCACGATTGTCGTGTTTTTATGCAAAGGTTAATACCTATTGCATTTCGTGATTTGCTGCCTGATCCGATATGGGGGGGGCCTCGTAGATATTAGTATCTTCTTTCGAGCATTGTGCGCCACAGAGATTAAATCCTCGGACATGGCACCATTGGAGGAATCTATCGTGATAACAGTTTGCAAATTAGAGACGATATTTCCCCCTACCTTTTTTGATTTTATGGAACATTTGGCGATACATCTTCCCTACGAAGCCAAAGTTGGTGGACCGGTTCAATATCGTTGGATGTACCCATTTGAGAGGTAAATCGTTTTATATTTCCAAAATTATTTGTCATGTATTTATGTCAAACTATTATTTAATTACTGGTTGGTATATAGGCGAATGCTTGGGTTGAAGAAATCTGTGTTGAACAAAGCTCGCGTTGAAGGTTCAATTGCAACATCTTATATATTGTCCGAGAGCACCCAATGTTCGCGCTATTTCGAAAAAAGTGTTGAAACGAGATACAACAAGCTCAATCGAAATGAGGTCGAATTATGTGGTGATTTCACAAGGCATCTTTCTATTTTCCATCGAAGAGGGAAAGGTCTAAATCCAGATAAAAAGCAACGGCATGTTACTTCCGAGGAGCTGATGCTAGTTGAGCTTTACACGCTGATGAATTGTCTAGAAGTCGACAACTGGTTCACGTATGTATATAACAATTAATATTTTTACATATCTCGATTATCTATTTAATACGTTGATGAGATTTATGTTACGCCCGTTTGATAGGTTGTTTGAGGACTTGTTTTGTGGCGGTCTTACTCAACAACAAATTCAAAGAAAGTAGAGAGTTGAGTTTGTGCCATGGTTTAAAGAAACTATTTGCTCTGGAAAGTACGAAGTAGATCAATGTTTGTACGCCTTTGCCTTAGGGGCAAGCACACTAATAAAACTGTACGCAGGTTACAAAGCGAACGGGTTTAGATTCCGTGCTGACTCGTTCAATGAGGGCAAAGAAACAAATTGTAGTGGGGTTTATGTGAAGGGCAGCGGCGATGGGGTCGAGGGCACAAATTTTTACGGGACGCTAAAGGACATCATTGAGGTTATCTGGTGTGGCAGCAACGATATGGTCCAATCAATTGTATTTTTCAGATGTGTGTGGTACGATATTACTCGTCGTGGTACGACAATACACCCGGTGTACGGAATGGTTGATATGCAAATCAAGCTCTCCAAGTGTACTACACTTCATATCGAGCACAACATGTGTCGCGGAGGGAAGGATGGTGGGCGGTTTGCCCTATTCGTGCAAGGAACATAGTCGACATGTCGGCAATGCAAGAGGAAGAAGAAGCCGAAGAACTCTTTCAAGATGACGAGTCACCCGGACTTAACTTGTGCGCAGATTTGAACGACTTTAACATTGAAGGACAATTGCCAGATGACGTGTACAAGCTGGTTGAAGACGTCATGGACGATAACAATTGATACCAATGTACTCGAGTTCAATATTGTATTTGTTGCAACTTTTTAATTGTTTAAACACATATTCAGTATTCATGTCTTAATATTGGTTAATTCTAGTAAAAGATAAATCACATCAATTACGGTAACAAAATTATGATTAAAATTATGATAAATCGCAATCAATATTTATATCATCGAATTATATAACATTACTTAAAATACGTAAATTTATACAAACAACATAACTGGTAATTAAAAAAACCTCTTACAAACTCGTAATTTAAACATACAACACTTAAGGATCAAACCATACGCATATTGTGTCAGTATCAGGGAGAGGCAGACTCGCTAAGCCGGCTAAAGTAGAGTCGTCTCGTGTAACATGAGGCGCTACAGTATACAATGGAGACCTTCTAGAGGAACTTGGACGATCCCCACTAACGCTAGCACGTCGAGCATCATTCGAACGTGAGAATTGGGTATCATTATTAGACCACAACAAGTAGTCCAAATCACTTCGAACACTATTGTTGGGCATTGTGGCTTGCTGCCATGATTTTTTCGTGTTGGCGTTATGTTGGTTCCACGTACGTGGCTGACTCATGGCGTTATTGTGCCACGAATTGGGTTGCCACGACGTGTTTGTACCCTGGTTTCCTTGCTGCCAAGTCGTGTTAGTATCCTGATTGCCTTGTTGCCACGACATGTTAGTACCCTAGTTTCCTTGCTGCCACGTGTTTGTACCCTGGTTTCCTTGCTGCCACGACGTGTTTGTACCCTGGTTTCCTTGATGCCACGATGAACTTGTTCCCTGGTTGCCTTGCTGGCACGACGAAGCTTGGCCATGTTGTGTCTGGTTTTGTTGCCAATAATCATACGACTGGCTCTGCGTTCCATGAAACTGATTTGGAGGAAAGGGGTTTGAATTATAGTTGTTTGGGTGGTTGTTCCATTGATAACGCTCCCACTCTTCTCGATCACGAATTCGCTCCCGCTCCCTCTCCTCTCGCTCCTGAATTCGCTCCTGCCTCTACTCCTCCTGGCCCCTCGCCACTTCCGACCGCACATCGTGAATTTCTTTTTCCAACCCCGCAACGGTTTCATGCAACCCAACAGTAGCCACCTTGACCACTTTAGCAGTTCTTATCGCCTCAGCAGGGTTCAGATTTGCGCCCTGCGACTTACCAAAATCTGCGAGGGTACTGTGCCTATTTTTGCCTCGGATCCTCCCATGTGTGCCATTATTATCTGCAATGGCCCCGATATCTATGTCAAACTTAAGCGGTCATTTCTCTTGGGGACCATAATTATCCTCGAGCACTTCAAAATAACGTTCCTACAATATTCAAAGTAAATAAATGAAAAAGATATAGGCACAAAACAATCATATACATGTTTAAGATAACTTACATAATATCTGGATCCGCTATTGCGTGGTCCATCACATATTGTTGGTCGAAGCGTAGCACATGCGGAGTACCATACTATAACAACATTTTTATAAAACAATATTAATGGTAAAGAGTAACTCAATATCACAAAATATATTTTGCAAATAAGGAAATCGTTACGTATCGTACCGTTTTATAGCTCCTCTTGTGTGTACTCACAGATCCACCATGGTACGTAGCTAAGGAACCCTTACCGTCGACGCTCTTTGTCTTATTGGATTCTCGATTCTGCTTCGCTTTTTGTGCGAGTTCAATCGTCCTTTTCATCGCCCAATGATCACAGTACGTCGACTCGAAGCCTCGAGGTAGCCAAGTCTTTTGGTACCATTCGAGGTCTTTATCTCGGTTCTTGTACAGACTTTTGCACTCGTATATGGATTCTTTACATGAGGATTGTGCCACCCGATAGAATGCCTTTGTGATTTTAGGCATTTTCTCTTCATTCCATTTGTATATACTCTTCGAAATATAATAACATATAAGTATAAGGACAAAATTATAATATACATAAATAATGTGAAATGTGTTAACATAAGTTAAAAGAAGATACCCTGAAGTAGGTTATAAATTTTTGTTTTTGTGCCGCGGATAATTGAGAGTAATGTATCGCCGGTTCGGTCACCAAGGACTTTATCGTAAAGCCAATTGATCGCGTTATTATTGCCGTAAGATCCACACATAAATCTTGAGCAAAGACGAAATTGTCATCCACCCCGATTTTGCGCCTCCCTTCATCGGTGTCTGAAGCAGCTTGACCCTTCCCCCGTCCCCTAGGCGGCCTAATGCTAGTAGAAGCAGATTCAGAAGCAACAGATGTTGGCGAGGGTTGCAATCATGACAAAGCTCATTTGTTGTTGGCTTGTGGAACTTCGTCCATCAAGCCATGCGGAAAGATTGAACGTGGAGGAGTAATTTCAGGCGGCAAGACTGGATCTGGGTCCCTTAGGCAGGGAGCAGCGGCTCGGTTCCGAGTGGTAGTGGGGCGTTGTGGTTGTGCATGCGCCGGAGTAGGGGCCTGGGTCCGAGTTGTAGTTGGGCGTTGTTGGGAAGCAACCGGAGTATGCTGAGTTTGTGGCGGAGGTTCCTCAACATGTTGGGTAACTTCGTCGGGACTAGTTGTTTCAACGTTGCCAGCACACCGAGATTTAAAAACACTAGCAAAATTGAGCATTCCCAGGGTTTTCGGTAACCCTACATTGGAAATATATTTTTGGACTTTTTTCTGTTTCGCTTTTCCTTTACCTTTATCGATAAAATTGTTGCGATTATTTTTATCGGCCATTTATAAAAATGACGATTTTTCGAAAAAAAACATTTAAAGAAAGAAAGGATTGTATATATATATAAAATGAAGAGTGATTGTGATGATGAGTAAAAAAAATTTGCTATGGTATTTATAGAGATTTTTTCTTTTTAACTTGACCGACGCCTTTTGAAAAAGGCGTCGGTCCCACCGTCTTTTCCGTCGGCACTTGGCCGACGAAAAAGACGGCGACTGTCTTTGTCGTCGCCCAAGTGCCGACGGAAAAGACGGGGGCCCTCTATTATTATTATTATTATTATTATTATTATTATTATTATTATTATTATTATTTTTTTTCTTTTCCGACGGGTGAAGCCGTCAGAAAAGATCTTTTCTGACGGCACGTGGCCGTCGGAAAATGCCTTTTCCGACAGCCAGGTGTCGTCGGAAAAGAGCTTATTTTTTATTTTTTTTTTCTTTCTTTTTCGACGGGTTAAGCCGTCAGAAAAGACATTTTCTGACGGCCGATTCGGTCGGAGGCCGTCGGAAAGGGGCGTTTTTCTTGTAGTGCAACGACTGAAACGATCCAGGTGTAACGAGCAAACATAAGTGCAGATTTATAGAAGTTGACACGTTGTGTGGTTACTATATTGGACTACTCACTTCATTTTATTTTTTATGTTTTTAAATAAATTTAAACTTCATTAATGAATAAATTACATATAAATAACGTTACACTTAAATACTTATTATTCTCGCATATAATATACTAAAAAGCCGCGTTAAAATTAAAATACTCTTTATATTATAGAAAAATTTGTACGCAGAACCGGCGTTCGCTTTGTTGCTAGTGATATAAAATTTTAATTCTGAAAACTTCAACCGCTAAGAAATCCAAATCAAGACAAGGGAGAGCTCTCGTATTCCCAATTTAAGCAAATCAAATGAATACCTGCTGCCCATTTAGTGGAAGCAAATATTAATCAATATATTAATTTCCAGATAACAATGATTAATAACACGATCTTATTTTTCAATTCGATTGGAACCGTCATTAACGCCTAAAATATATGACCTTTTCTTTTCTTCTTCGTGGGGGGTGCCAAGGGAAGACTTTCGAAATTCTTTTACTTGGAAAAAAATGACACATTTAATTGTTAAGATTAAGGAAGGAAAGTGCAGATGTTATTGTTAACATTAACTGTATTTTTTTCCTATACCAAGTTTTAGTCAAATATTTATCATTTATGGATAAGAATTAGTTGTATTTGGACAATATAATACACATTGCATAAACAAAAGTAATAAAATATCAAACATAGTTGGCCCCACAAAAAAATAAAGGAAAAAGCACAGGTGTGCGAGTACAGTGTCCTCGCACCCCACTCAAATGTATTATATAACCAACTCGATTCTGCAACAATTTACGAACCAAACCAACAAAAAGCTCTCATCACTTGTAACATTTTTTGCTCTCTTTATCATATACTCTCAGCAACTTTACAAATTATTTCTATAGCATAACCAAAAAAAAAAAAAAAAAGAAATCATGACGATTGATACGAGAAATGGAAAAGAAATTTCTGAGGTGGAAAGACCGTTGCTTGACGACGTCGTATTGGGTAACGTTGATTACAAAGGGCGTCCTTCTGTACGATCGAAATCTGGGAGCTGGAAATCCTCTGCTTTCATCATGAGTATGTTACTTTTTTTTGTACTTTGTTATTGTATTTTTAATTAGTAAATACCCCCAAATTAGAAATTACTATTACCCTGTTATATTTTTAAGTCGATTGTATTATTGGTAATTAGTTATTTCATGAATTGAGGTTTTATACCAATTCAACCACATATTGTAACTTTTTGAGTTTTTTGTTATTCCCTAAATTATTTTAACTTGCTGTAATTTGAGTTTTCTTGAAAATTATCTAAAAGTGTAATGAAAAAATAGCTGTTATTCCCTTTATATTGAGCTAAATATTACAATATGAACAAATATAAAATTCAATTCTTTCAACAAAACTATGTATGCACGAATGAGTAAAGTAAAAATCAAATCTTGTTGTGAATTTCAGCTAATTAATTAATTGTTAACTCTGAAAGTACACTAAAAAAAATTTGTCAATAGTTTTTTTAGTCATGATATTTTCTGATTTAATTTTGTCGGTGAATTTTAGGTGTCGGTGTGGCGGAGAGATTTGCTTATTATGGCATAAGCTCCAATTTAGTGAGCTATTTGACCGGCGCGTTGGGTCAATCCACCGCCTCTGCGGCGTCGATGTTGAACGCGTGGTACGGTGCAGCGTCGCTTATGCCGATCCTCGGAGCTCTCGCGGCCGACTCTGTTGTCGGCCGGTACCGGACGATTATTATTGCCTCCGTGCTTTATATCTCGGTAGGTTTTAATATTAATCTTAACTATCAAATACAGTAATAGTTTAATTAATCTAATTTGAATAATTAGTAGTGCGATTATGTTTCAGACAACTTTCGGCTAGATCTTTTTGTTTTTAGAAGTCTATGAATTTGTCAGTAGTTAGGACAAAATCGTATTAGGGAATTGTGGTGTGTCGGCCCGTGTGTATCTTTGAGTAAATGACACTTGTACTTGTGTCTGTGTAAAAAAGTCATGCTTTTACGCATCAAGGACAAACTTTTGCTTCTATGTGGCAATTTTTTGATGGTCCCTTAACGAATACAATTCAAATTTTAATTCTCTATGTTACTCACTTACTCTCAATGGCTATTACATCTTTTCAAGAATATAAAATTTTATTTTAGAATTCCAACCCTTCGCAACCTTGATGCTCTAAATGCAGTAAATGACAAGTCTATTATTATTAGCTCACACATCACGTTAATCGTCCGAACCACATTAGGCAGATTTTTTGTGACGAGTTTAACTGTTTAAGGGTTAGTAAACAGAATTATATAAATTATTTTTCGTTAGGCACTAAACTTAAAAAAACCAAAGAAAATATGTTTACCCCTTTAGCCAGCTCTTTAATTAGTTAGGCCATTTTTACTCTTACCACTTTTTAAGCTGTTTAATTTAACCTAATTATTATTGGTTAAAGTTAGGAATATATTCTTCCTTGTAACATCTTGATTTGAATGAAATTGATAGAGAATGACTAATAAATTGTCGTTAGTTGACCCATCTACTTCACCGGGAGCTAGTTCTTATCCAATTGAAATAGTCTCGAAAACAGACTTGGCCCTCAAATCGCAATATAATAATTAAATAAAATCAAATTTCTATACCAATTTGTGTTAACTTATCCAACTTTAAAAATATGAAGAGCTAATTAAATTAAATTTTGTGATCACAGGGGCTATTGTTCTTGTCTCTATCAGCCACACTCAATGCATACAACTCTACAGATTGCAAAAAAGTTGCAAACAGCCTCATCAAATGTTCACCACCTCAGCTTCAAGTTATTTTCTTCTTCTTCTCGCTATACATTGTTGCTGTCGCGCAAGGGGGTCACACGCCATGCGTGCAAGCGTTTGGAGCTGATCAGTTTGATGACGAGGACAAGAATGAATGCAGGGCGAAAAGCTCATTTTTCAACTGGTGGTATTGTTTTTGCTCCGGAGGGATTTTGGTGCCTCTGTTGGTGTTGACTTACATTCAGGATAACCTCGGATGGGAACTGGGATTCGGAATCCCGGCTGTTGTCATGGGTTTGACGATAGTTCTGTTCTTGCTCGGAACTCCAACGTACAGATACCGTGTGATTGTCAAAGGGAGGAATCCGTTTGTTAGAATCGGTCGCGTGTTTGTGAAAGCCGCGAAGAATTGGCGAGCTGCACCCCCACCTCCGTATGTTGATGAGGAATGTTCTTCATTTGTGATGGAGGAGAGCTCTCACTTTAAGTAAGTTATCGTTAAGTATTTGGTTAACACTGTCAAAAATCAAAACATTTTGATATTTTCGATGAATAACTAGAATGCTGATGCTTCGTGGTTTTTCTTCTCTTTTAGGTTTCTCGACAAAGCACTAGTCGTGTCCGACAGTTCGAATGTAGATGAGAAATACTGCAGCATCGAAGATCTCGAAGATGCAAAGTCGATCCTCCGTCTCTTGCCAGTATGGTTCACGGCTCTAGGATACACCATCGTGTTTGCACAACCCGCCACTCTCTTCACCAAACAAGCCGCCACACTAAACCGTTTCGTTACCCCAAGCTTCGAGATCCCTGCCGCATCACTTCAACAATACTACATTAGTCTTTCCCTCACCCTCTGCATTCCACTATACGACCGCGTTTTCGTCCCAATTGCCCGTGCCATAACCAACAAACCTTCCGGAATATCAATGTTGCAAAGAATTGGAGTTGGGTTGTTTCTCTCTTTGGTGTCCATTGTCTTTGCCGCCATAGTTGAGAGAAGACGTCTCTCAATAGCTGCCGATTACGGACTTGTCGACGTCCCAAATGCAATAATTCCAATGAGCGCGCTTTGGTTGGCGCCACAGTACGTTCTCTCTGGCATGGCCGATGTTTTCACCATGATCGGTCTTCAAGAGTTCTTCTACGATCAAGTCCCCTCCGACTTGAAAAGTATCGGTCTTGCAATGTACCTTAGTATCCTTGGTGTTGGAAGCATCTTGAGTAGCTTCCTCGTTGCCTTTGTCCAAAATGTCACTTCTGGTAACGGACGAGATGGTTGGCTCGCGGACAACGTGAATCGAGGACATTTCGACTACTTCTATTGGCTCCTCGCGGGTATTTGCGCTGTCGAATTCGCTGCCTACACTTTCTTGTCTAGGTCCTATGTTTACAGAAGAAAATTGTCCATCTGAAAAAATCACACGAGGGGCCTATGTTGTCTGTTTGCAGTATTATGATTCATTTGTTTAGTTTATTGTAATTAAGGTGTAGTAGCGATATGTTTTTTCCTTCGCTCATTGTATTTATTGCCAGAAGTTGGCAGTGTAATGTATATATAGTATCAAGCTTGATTTTTGAAATAAGCATCAATTGCTTTGTAAAGAAAGATGCTCAAGTTGTAAAAGCTGATAATTTTTTCAAGTTGTAAAAGTTGATAAGCAACCAAGTCATTTTTTTCTACAGGTTTTTAAGTTCTATGAAATCTGCCTTGTGACTTGTAACAACACTTTTCTTGGTAATTGTGATATATGGTATAAAACTATACTGGTGGCGCTGAGACTGAGACTTATTGAAACACAGTATATATGCTATTAGCATTTGGTATAAAGAATATCATGGACCGCAGTCCCCAATAGGTAAACACTTTTTGTTTTTGTTTCTGTCAAAAGGCAGGCTCTTTTAGACTTACAACCCATGAAGTTGACCTAATTACAGCAGCATACTATTCTCTTTTGGTAATTACATACACACTCTTTGGAATTAAAAAAAGAAATACTACTCTTTTCTTGTCGTGAAATTTCTCTTTAATTATTCGAAAAAATAACAGATGCTTCTTATAATAATACCAAGTCTTTTCTGAGTTATAACTTGGGTAAAAGAATTTTACCTTCCAAACTTTATTTCATTCGGAATGTACCCTTTGACTTCTTAACACGGTGCAAATGGCCCTTGGATTGCGAGGACTAGCAGTAACAATTTACTAAAGAAGGTGACGTCGTGTGTATGTCGTGTGCATGTACATCATCATTGCTAACAAAGAAAGCTAATTGTAATTTTTTCAGTGATAATAATAACTTTTGGTAATGAAAGTGGATTTATTAATTATTTTTATTAGAATGTAATAAAAGTGGATCACCCGTCGTTGGGCAAATGTGGGACCAACTGTCATCAATTCATTGGAGTCGGCCAAAAGCATTTAATTCCCAACTTAGATATTTATGTAGTACCTAAAACCAAGTGGACAGTTCAACTAGGAATCGTGTTCAAATTACAAAATTACATACTAGTTGATTAAGAGACTTTAGAGTCTTGCAGCAACAAATACATTAGGCAACCTGATACGGCCCAAGATGAAGGCCGTAGGGTTTACTTGTTAGGAAATTAGTTTATTAAGTATGTTATTCTTATATTAGGAGTCTTATGTTAGTCTTAGATTAGGAATCTTTATTTAATTAGAGTAGTATTAGATTTCTATTTCCTTTAGTAGTCTAGGTTTATTTGGTATGGGTTTATTAGTATTAGTATAAATAGTCCAAGTCTTGTAACTTTTATTCATTCAGAAAATAAGTAAAAGTTTAGTTATCTTAAATTTAGTCTCTCTTCTCTCTCAAATAATTCTTGGAGCTCGTTCTAGCTCGAATAGAACCCTATCCCTAACAATTGGTGCTTTCATCTTTTGAACTCACTATATCAAAAAAAAAAAAATTTTAAAAATCATGGAGGTTTTGCTCTCAAAGACGCTACAATCCGTGGATGAGAAATTGTCGAAACTTATGGAAGCAATGAGAAATTACAATGGCTTATTGTCAAAGATTGACAGAGATTTGAGTGCACGTTCACAAAATCCTCCACCACTACAACTGCCGCCTCCACCGCCACCAACATCGCCGCCGTCGTCAACAATCTGCAACACTCAAGATGTTGATTTTGAAGTTTTGTTCGAAAAACCAAAGGAGTCCACAAAACTTAAGACCAACGTGGGAATACTGAGATTCAACGTCAACAGGGCAATCTTACCACAACCTCACATTAAAACTAAAAAGGTCTTGTTTTTTCTTGCACGGAATAAACGCCATTCAAAGATGGTGAGCCATAGCAACAAACTGATGATTTTTCATGCTGATTATAAAGAAATAGTGACTGTGAATTGGAGAAAACGGAAAAAAGGTCTTGAGGACAAGACCCTGTTAAGGGGGAAGGATTGATACGGCCCAAGATGAAGGCCGTAGGGTTTACTTGTTAGGAAATTAGTTTATTAAGTATGTTATTCTTATATTAGGAGTCTTATGTTAGTCTTAGATTAGGAATCTTTATTTAATTAGAGTAGTATTAGATTTCTATTTCCTTTAGTAGTCTAGGTTTATTTGGTATGGGTTTATTAGTATTAGTATAAATAGTCCAAGTCTTGTAACTTTTATTCATTCAGAAAATAAGTAAAAGTTTAGTTATCTTAAATTTAGTCTCTCTTCTCTCTCAAATAATTCTTGGAGCTCGTTCTAGCTCGAATAGAACCCTATCCCTAACACAACCATTCCTGAGATATTTAATCACAATGATTGGCTTTTCTCTTCTTGGTATGTATAATTATTTCTTATGTTTCTTCACAGTTAAAAACTCAATTGTTCCATCACAATGAAGGTTCTATCTAAGTTACTTAATGTGTGTAGTGTGTTATGACTCTTCATAATTTAATTAATTTACAGAGGAGTACATTGTTGAAGAAGATGTCTCTCTCTATATATCTACATAAAAACTTAATACAATTAATCGCTCGGCAAGAATGAGCTTTTAAGGAATAAAACATGATATTATAGCTCAAATAAAATTGCAAACCTTGACTTTGAAGTCTATCGTTATCCACTTATTAAAAGTGTTATGTATCAAGTGTAGCAAAAATCTTTACCGCATAAGCGTAAAAGGGCATGCCACATATAAGTTTATGTATAATATGATATAAGTTAAACTTAAAAGATGTACTTCTCAACAAAAATAATGTAGAATGGAAATTTATGTAGCTGATTCGACGGATTCACGAATGGTTTATATAGCCAACTCCACTTACAATAATTACATTCTTGATTGTTGTTGCAATATGACTAAAGGCATGAGCATTTTAGATGAAAGAACAATTTGATATTGTTTTTGCGCTAAAATAAAAGGTCGTCGATGTATTCTACTGCCACATATTTATTAAAATGTATCACGTGTCAAGTAGAGAAAAGAAAATTCACATATTCCACATAACATACATTACAAGATTTGGCTATCATCCGTGACTGTCGAACGGCGGTCATCGGAAAATCCGCGACCGCTAGCCGGTCGCGGGTGCCTTAAGCGGGAAACTCCCGCCTATGGTCCGCCGAAGCGACCGTTCAGCGGTCGCGACGGCGGCACACCCGCGACTGCTAGATGGTCACGGATCTGCCCGCGGCCGCTAGCTGGTCGCGGGTGCCATTTCTCACACCTTTGTAAGTTCTTTCTCTCTCTCTCTCTCTTAAGAATTTCTCTTTCTAGTTTTTTAATTATTTTTTATATTTAATGTTTTAGTATTATTTTTAATTGTTTAATTATTAGTTTAATTTAGTTAATGTATTATTATTAGTTTACTTTATTTAATGTTAAATTAGAAAAAATGCCTTTAGGAAATCTTTATAACTTAGAAATAATGCATTTAGGGTGTCTTTATAACTTAGAAATAATGCCTTTAGAAAATCTTTATAACTTAGAAATAATGCCTTTAGAAAATGTTTATAGCTTAGAAATAATGCCCTTAGGAAATCTTTATAACTTATAAATAATGCGTTTAGGAAATCTTTATAACTTAGAAATAATGCCTTTAACAAATCCTTATAATTTAGAAATAATGCATTTAAGAAATATTTATTTAATATTTTATTGTTAGTTTAAATGCGTGTTAAATTGTTAGTTTAGTTAATTTAATGTATTATTATTAGTTTAGCTGATTTAATATTTTATTGTTAGTTTAAATGCATGTTAAATTGTTAGTTTAATTATTTTAATGTATTATTATTAGTTTAACTTATTTAATGTTAAGTTATTAGTTTAAATGCATGTTAATTTGTTAATTTAATTAATTTAATGTATTATTATTAGTTTAGCTTATTTAATACTTTTTGTAGAAATAATGCATTTAGGGAATCTTTATAACTTATAAATAACGCCTTTATGAAATATTTATAACTTAGAACAAATGATGTTAAGGGAATCTTTATAACTTAGTAACGATTAAATTTTAGGAAATCTTTCTCAATCATCTAAATTAAATGATTTTCATAGTTTTCGAGTATATATTCATCATGTCCGGCGGTCATTGACGTAAGACAAGAAATAGTTGACCACGCTCGAGTGACAGTGGTCGGCCGACTGAGGATGTTCCCGATGTTCTCCTTGATGGTAGTGGTCGAGGTAGTCTTGGACATTGTTTAGTTATCATACAGGGCGGTCGCAGTCGCAATGCCGCGGGTCCCGACGCATCTACATCGTTGACGCATTCACTACATCGCCGCCTTTCTTTTGATGCTGCTGCCTCGCCCGATGTCACGCCCTAGACGGCACGTACATCGTCTAGATCTAGGGCCAGAGCACCATCTTCAGTAGGGTCTATTGAGGCTGGACCGAGCTAGAGGCCCACAAAGACTCCAGCATTGGGAGTATTCACTGCCACGCAGCGGCGCCCACCTAGGGGCCCCTCCCTCCCCTCTCATCTCTCACACCTTTGCAAGTTCTTTCTCTCTTTCTTAAGAATTTCTCTTTCTAGTTTTTTAATTATGTTTTATATTTAACGTTTTAGTATTATTTTTAATTATTTAATTATTAGTTTAATTTAGTTAATGTATTATTATTAGTTTACTTTATTTAATGTTAAATTAGAAATAATGCCTTTAGGAAATCTTTATAACTTAGAAATAATGCATTTAAGGGGTCTTTATAACTTAGAAATAATGCCTTTAGAAAATCTTTATAACTTAGAAATAATGCCCTTAGGAAATCTTTATAACTTAGATATAATGCTTTTAGGAAATCTTTATAACTTAGAAATAATGCCTTTAGCAAATTCTTATAATTTAGAAATAATGCATTTAGGAAATATTTGTTTAATGTTTATTGTTAGTTTAAATGCGTGTTAAATTGTTAGTTTAGATAATTTAATGTATTATTATTAGCTTAGCTGATTTAATGTTTTATTGTTAGTTTAAATGCATGTTAAATTGTTAGTTTACTTAATTTAATGTATTATTATTAGTTTAACTTATTTAATGTTAAATTATTAGTTTAATTGCATGTTAAATTGTTAATTTAATTAATTTAATGTATTATTAGTTTAGCTTATTTAATGTTTTTTTAGAAATAATGCCTTTAGGGAATATTTATAACTTATAAATAACGCCTTTATGGAATATTTATAACTTAGAACAAATGATCTTAAGGGAATCTTTATAACTTAATAACGATTAAATTTTAGAGAATTTTTCTCAATCATCTAAATTAAATAAATTTTCATAGTTTTCTAGTATATATTCATCATGTACGGCGGTCGTTGACGTAAGACAGGCAATAGTTGACCACGCTCGAGTGACAGTGGTCGGCCGACTGAGGATGTTCTCGATGTTCCCCTTGATGGTAGTGGTCGAGGTAGTCTTGGACATTGTTTAGTTATCATACAGGGCGGTCGCAGTCGCGATGCCGCGGGTCCCGACGCATCTACATCGTTGACGCATTCACTACATCGCCGTCTTTCATTTGATTTTGCTGCCTCACCCTCGCGCCTAGTGCAGTGGAGCTGCCCTAGACAACACGTACATCGTCTGGATCTAGGGCCAGAGCACCATCTTCAGTAGGGTCCATTGAGGTTAGACCGAGCTAGAGGCCCCTAGAGACTCCAGCATTGGGAGTATTCACTGCCACGCAGCAACGCCCACCTAGGGGCCTCTCCAAAGGTGCAATAGCACCCACTGACCAGTCTTAAAGACAGACCATTAGATTGTTTTCTCGTAGCCTCTTTGAGTCCCCCACTAGCAACGAGGTTGCGACGACGATCACGAATCTGATCAGATAGTTCATGAGTAAATTATGGCATAGCTACTTGACGATGCCCAAGGGAGTGCGAGGCGATATGTTTATCAAATTTTATGTGAGGAATTATTTCACAAATATAACATATTATTTAATTTAATGTATCAATATATCAAAAGACGTAATAAGAATAATCTCAAAACTTTATTATTTTGTAGAATATATATGGGATCCATGCGAGAGACAAATACAACGTACATGCGGCCTATGAAAAGAAAGAGAAGTTGTGTTATAAGAATTTGATGTGCAACACGAAAAAACAGTACTTTGAGAGGGTTGTTGATCCAATATATAGAGGAAAGTAGAAGAATTGGATGAACGACGTGTTGGAGGCGCAGGAGATTTAGCATTGGGCCACCGAGGGTCATTTGGATGTGTCATGGAAGTCCAAGAAAAACAGGAGAGTAGGCGAGGAGCCAGTGGATGGGAAGAAGATGCCTCCCACTTTCTATGGTGGATCCATCGACATAGAGGAGATCAGACGTCGGCTTGTATGATTTATTAAAACTAACTATATGGGCGTAATTAAGTAATCTTAATATATGCGTAATTAAGTTTGACGTACTATTACTTGAAATGTGTAGGTTGAGGCTGATCCTTAGTGAGTGGACCCTATTCGATACGATGAGGCCTATAGATGTGGTCACACGTAGAGGGTGAAAGGGACGGGCGGTAAGACAGGAGCGCCAGCGAAGCGCGAGTGGGTAGATGATGTGGCGAAGGCCATTTACGTAAGTTATTTCAACCTCATACTCCTTTATTTTCTCCTCAACTAGCTTTAAAATCTTTATTCTAATCTAAATACTTATTCTTTCAAATATTAATGCAGAAGAAGTACATAGTGAGTTGAGGAAGAGATATCTGAAACTAGATCCGCTCCCGGTGTTCGATTCTGAGTGTTGGACCACGACATTTGGTCCAGTGAAGAAAGGGAAGGCGAAGAGCTTACCGAGTGTGTCACGCCCAGAGGCGTACGACATTCATTATTAGAAACAGAAAGATTATACACGGGACCACCATCGAGGACTTGCATGCGCAGAACCAGCGGACTATCTCGCGCGCAGATCAGAAGATGAGCGATGTCCATACCACTATGGAGCTCTAGAGAGATGTGTTTAAAGATAAGATGGGATTTGACCTTCCATCGATTACAGATTCGGCGTTCATGGGGAATACACGTAGGCATGGAGCTGGGCATACGATTCCACCGATTCATAGGCCGTCGCGTTCGAGGCTATATCCATTTTTTCCTAGTTTTTCCAGTAGGCCTTCGTAATCGAAGAGTACGATGATGAAAACTCCGATGAGGAGGTGATGCCCGCGCAGATGGGGGATGACGATGGTGTAGATTTGGGTGGTGAGGATGATGATGAGGATGATGGTGATGATGAGGTCGCAGCTGCAGGTGGGGACATTTATAGTTCAGATGATGAGTAGTATTTTTATTTTTATTATATTTGTATCCGTACTGTTAAATTTTAAATTGTGTACTTTTCTTATTGTAATCGTAACTAAATTGCGTACTGTAGTGTTGGACTGTTAAATTTTCATTATTTTAATGTTGGACTGTTATTGTAATTTATCTTTTGGCCTATTGTGTACTTTTATTTTTAATTTAAATCCGTTGTGTTAAATTTTTAGTGTACTTTTATCACAAAATGTTACTTTTAGAAAATCTAATGCTACTGTCTTTTACAACACAAACAAACTGTTACAAATTAAGTGTGACACAAACTAGTGCTTTAAATTATTACAAAACAAATAAACTAATCAATATTTCTATCATCACCATCTAGCTCCATGTTTTCACTTTCTTCATCTTCTTGTTCAACCTCATTTTCTCCTCTATCTTGTACATCTTCGAGGACATCAAACTCACCTGCCCCCAATTGGATATCCATGTCAAACGAGCGAAAGTCTACAAACTGATTAATCCCTACAGATTTGTTCTCTTAGAACACTTCCTCTGGCATCCATGTTTCTGTTTCGCTCGAATCACTTAGTGACGACATGTCGATCACGTGCCTAGCCGAAATAGTAGATACAACCATCCATCCCTTTTGACCCGGTAGACCATTCGTAAGTTCTAGATACGGGGCGTAGTACGACTAAGGGCCTGATTTGCAAAAATAAAAGGCTCGTTGGTTGTGAGAGACCGTCGTGGGTTAATATCAATCGCTTTGTACGTCTCGTAAACATTCGTCCCTCGACCTCCAATATCATACCACCTACACTTGAATAATACAATGTATAACGGTCTTCTATCTCCCCAATATTCCACCTCTATGATTTCGTTCAATGTCCCGTAGAAGTTGGTGGCGTCGGATCCTCCCATATCCCCCTTCACATAAACCCCGATACAATCACTCTTCTTAGGTCCCAAACGCATATCTGTGTGGAACTGAAACCCAATCACAATGTACCCTTCATAGTACAATGCTGAGTTGAGTGGACCTGCGAGCAACGGCTTAACACGATCGCATGTCATATACTTGCCACTCGAGTAGGTCTCCTTGAACCATGCCACGTACTATGTGTTTCTATTCTTTTGCACCTCCATAGGACTGAGTCCACCACACTCCTCCTCTACAAACAACCTGCGAGTTACAAATAAAACAAGTTAGAAATACTCGATACATACAACTTATCCTTAATAAAGAGAGTGTTTGCACGTAAAATAAAGAATATTGACTTACTCGACCCATCCGTCCAACTCTTCACAATTAAGAAGCGTGTACAATTCAATTTGCTCCATCTCTTTGGACATCAACCGCCTCTTCTTGTTCATGAGCCCAAGGGGCTTCCCTTTCTTTCGAAATAACAACAACTCATCATCCCACTCTGAACTATCAAATGTCTCGTTCATGTTGAGCCGGTTAAATCTAGTACTCACGGAGATATCTAGATATTGTGCACACATATTGGATAGCTCTCAAATGAGGTAGTAATTGGCTATGCATCCTTCTATCCTTGCTTTGTTCATCACAAATTTTTTAAAATCAAACATACGCCTGAAAATATCAAAAAGTCAATAACATATGTGTTAACAGGTTTGGAATTACGACCTCATTAACTGAATTATTTATTTGGGATGGAACGCCTTTGCCCGTGGTTCAAAAACTAAGCGCTATTTAACAGGAGAGGAAAATTGACAAGAACATTCCTTCCTTTTATTCACTATGATCCACTCTCTTTTCCAAGTCGATTTGCGTATTTCCGAGTCTATACCTGTGTTGTTTTTTAATTCTCCGACCTCCCTTTTCTTTCCCTTCTTCCTCTGTTCATATAGAGTTTTTAGGGACATGTGTCTTTATGCATGTTTTTACGGGTGTCGCTATGCATGTGGTGGTGTTCTACACGTGTTACAATGTTCATTTAACCAATAAGATAACGTGTTTATCTTAAGTGCCGAATGTATCTTTTCTTCTTCCGAGGGCTTTGGTCTTCTATATGATAAGGGGTAGACTGCCTTCTTTGCTTCTGAGAGCTCATTGTTTCTAATGGTGACTCGAGGCCCGAGTCTGAGTGTTTTCTTAGTGACAATGCTTCTCCGAGAGGTGTGTATTCTGGACTGAGTGTTTCAGGATATTCTCCGAGGGGGTGTTCGTTCAAGGGTTGATCTCCGAGAGGTTTTTAGCTATCGTGGGTAGGTGTTTTCTTTCTCCGAGTGCCCGGAGAGTGTTGTTCTGTAGTTGTTGCGTTATTGTGAAGTTTCGACCTCTAGGTTGGTCGACAGGGGTAGTGTTCTGAGAGCGTTTGTGTTGGGAATACATAGCAAGGAAGTGTTTTTGTCAAGGTTCTGGAACTCGGGAGTCCATTGGGGCCCTGCTCGGTGTCGTGATGGATATCTGAATCAGGTGAATCCATCCGGGTTTGCTCTTTATCCGATGCCACCCTGATATCTAGTTTTGAGTCATCGTGACTTTCCGAGGGACGCTTAGGTGCCCTCGTCGGATGGCCACTCATACCGCTTTGAGTTAGTAACCGAGCGATATTGGTCACACCCGATGGGCCTCCTCGTCGGGAGCGGGTACAACTCATCGGAAGTACTCGTGACAATAGTATTGTCCATTTATTAATCCTTTTGACTTAGGACTAATATTCTCTTTAATCTCGTATTTTATTTTATACGGTTAACACTACCCCCCCCCCCCCCCCCCCCCAAATTTCGATCGCTCTCGTAGAGACGAGGGAAATTTTATTCCGTGGCCTCCGTGAGGTAAGGGGATTATGTTTTATTTTTTGGCAATCTTTGCGAGGGGAGGAGAATTTCTCTTTTTTTGGGATTTCCGGTGATATTATGTGCAGACAAGCATATGTTTATAATATCGTGAGAAAATTACCTTTTTGCCCCCGAGAAGTAACGGTCCAAATAATTGTAATGGTTCTTTTTGATCGTTGGATGTCTTAAATGGGGCTTTACTCATCCGTCCGTCGATCTCAAGGACAAGTTGCTTCACGAGTGGAGACGTGGGTTGTGGAAAATGGGGCACGTCTTGATGACTATTGCCTATAATTAGGCTCGTCCGTACCATCTTCCTCATTTCACCCTTCTTCTATCTCCCAAACTCTTGCTTTCTTTCTTTACTGATTTGCCAACTCTTTTTCTTGCTCAAAAAAGAAAATGGCTTCTTCTGTCAATCCTTCAGTCTTTGATGTTCCCGCCGCTTCGGTTGTCACTGCTCCTCTTGCGGGGCCTGTTGCTGCTACCCGTAAGACGAAATCTGCCGCCGCTGAAGGGAGCAGTGCTGCCTCGGCTAAGAAAGCTAGGGTTTCAAAATCGAAGAAGCCCCTTGTCCGTGATTTCTCCAAAATTGAAGGGGTTCGGTCTGTTGTCACCTACGAGCAGGTCATGGATCTGTTCCAGGCCACGCGAACCGTTATGAAGAATGTGACTGTTCATATTCCAACTGAGGATCAGAGTGCTTGTTATCCTCCCGCGGGTATGCTCACGGTGTACTTTGCACAGGTAAATTATGGGTGGCGCTCGTTTATGCCACCCTTTTTTTGTGAAGTTTTCAAGACCTGTGGCATATGTCCGAGCCAATTGGTGCCCAACGGGTATGCTGCGCTTTGTATCTATGTGTTCTGGTGCCACGTTAAGGGGTAGGGTGGACCACTTTCTTTCGATTTTTGACGTGGGGGTGTCGCCCGGGGGGTACCCCTTTTATCATGTCCGCCATCGAGACAATTCTGGGAATTCCACGAAGAGGATTTTGGGTGCAACGATTACCTCACATAGTGTTTGGAAGGACAAGTTCTTCTACGTGAAGCCTGTCCGAGGGAGGTGGGACGTGCCCTTTAAGTGTGGGGAGGGCGCGACTCCAATTCACACTATGGATGAAAATATGATGCTTTCCCCGGTGGTTGCTCAACAAATGTTAATGGAGTCGGAAGATTTTCCGCAGCTATTTGATTGGGCTGGGCTTCACTATGTAGTATTCACTGATGATAAGGTGAAGAAGCAGCTCTCTGTCTCGTCTTTGTATCTGCCAGCTTTTAGTAAGTTCTTTCTTATTCTCATGCTTTTTCTCTAGTACTTATCTTTTCAATAGTAATGATCAACCATTAGTTGCGATATTCCTCCGAGTAGTTATTTGTATTCTTCTGCTGCCCGCCCTGACTTGCTTTTGTGTGGTGCAGAGGAGGTTATGGCGAGATACTATCTTGTGCCAGGTTCTGAAGAGGCAGTTCCGAGTGGGCATAGTGAAGCTTCCGAGGGGGGAGACCACATGGATAGAGAAGTACGATTTTCTACAACGGCAATGGTGGATCCGGAAGCTGAGGAAGTTCACTGGGACACCCCATGTCTCTTTGTGGATGCTGAGGGGGTATGTCTGGAGGCTGTTCCATTGCGACGCGTGGATCCCACGCTCGCTCTGACCTGGAGGTCCACTTCCGATTCAATTGCTGGCATTCTCCGAGGAGCTCTAAGGGGGCTCTGTCTTCGAGGGCGGGAGAAACAAGGCCCGTACCTCCCGAGCTAGAGGTTGTGCATATCTCTTCTCGGGACCCTTCTCCATCTCCTCCTCGTAGGTTTTTTCTTTTTTCTACTACTTGTTTTAAAAATCGAGTCATTTTGGTACGATTACTTAAATATATCCATTGTTCTGGTAGCGGCATTCAATAAAGGAAAGGCCCCTATGTTCCCGGGTGCAGGTTTATTTGCTCAACTACTCCAATCGGACCCGGGGGAGCTGTCAGGGGGTCCCGGGGCGTCTTCCAAGGGTCCTACTGACTCGTCGATGGACATGGAGGTGAACAAAGAAGTGTTGGGCACCCTGCTCAAGGGAGAAGGTTCATCGGCCGCCATGGAGGTGCCTGAAGTGTTGACGATGTAGGCAGTAACTGTAACTTCCACTGCGACTGTTCCTCCTCCAATTACTGGTCTTCCGAAGGGGGCTATACTGCGGAGGTCTGCTTCCGATGGAGATTTTTCTCAGCCACCCGGGAAAGAGCCTCCTACCGTGGGGGGAAGCTTATCACGAGATACTTCACTTTTCGGGTCCGCTCTTTCCGCGCCTGCAGAGGGGTATCAGTTTCTGCGGGCTAGTACCGTTTGGATGGAGGCTATCGTAAGTATCTACTGCCTTTTAAATCTTCTTTTGCCATGGTTTTCTTACATTCTTATTTATATTCTTCTCTCTGCCTTGCAGTCTAAGAAGACTCGGGAAGTTATTACTTCCGTGGAACAACGTCATTTAAGGGAGGTGGCGGAGGGGGTACTCTTCGGGGACAAGTGGCTTTTCTGCAAGCCCAACTCCACGAGGCCGAGTCGTTGGCTGCAGTCCTTCGTACCAAGTTGGAGGCCAGCGACTTCAAATGGAAAGAGGATCAGGGGGCAAAGAAGGTGATGCGTCTTGTCTTGCAGAAGGTGCAATCGACCTATGATCAGATGGAGGTCTCCGAGAGGGCTGTTCGAGGGCAACTTTCTCGCTTGATGAAGGAGAAGGCAGAGTCCGAGGAAGTCCTCCGTGCTCGGATAGAGGCTCTGGAGAAGGAGAAATCTGAGGGCTTGGAGAGGGAGATGAAGCTCCAATCGCGGCTACATGAGCTAGTGGAGCTGAGATTAGTTGATGTAATGCCCCTGAAGGACGTACAACCCCGGATTGACGAGGCTGTTAGGTGTGCGATAGCAGAGGCGGAGCGCCGGTTTACTTCCCTGTCCGCTCGGGATACTCTTGGGCACATGCTATGGGGATATTTGGAGTGTGCCACCTTGGCTCGAGAAGTGGTGCCTTCGGGGGTGAATTTCGGCCGCATATTTGATATCAAGAAACTTGCTAGGCCGTCCCCCGAGGAGGTTCAAAACATTCTGGAGATGTTTGATAATGTGGTGACGCCAAGGGCTTCTCTTATCCCCCCTTCGATCACCTCCGCTCTTGGCGCTAGTAGTTCTGGTCGGGTTCTGCTCCCGGGTCTCTCTGCGGGAGTCCCCGAGGAGTTTTTCACCGCTCTATCCCCGCCTCCTCCGAGTACGGGAGCGTAAAATAGGATTTCTTTTATGTTTTTATTTTACGCAATTTTAATATCCCGTCTTGTAAGTTTTTTCAGAGGGCTTCTAGGATTTTTCCCTAATGAACAAACTCTTTTTCGAGCATTTGTCTATCATGAGCAGATATAATCACCTGATTTATTATCTTTAGTATTTTTTACAATAATAGAAAGGCTTGCTGACTAGGTTAAAAATTAAGGGTGAGGTGTCGCTTAGCATGTAGCCCCTTTTCTTAAGTAAGAAAATTATTGGACACGTGTATCCCATTAACGAGTTTAGACAGCTCAAGCTTTTCACTCTCTTTCTAAGATGGTATAAGTAGTTGTTCAGTAATTCTTTCAAAATTACATAAAGTTTTTACTGTTTAAGGCTTGTCACATTTTTCTGAAAAGCGGAGTTCCCTTTTGAAATTAAGTAAAGCAAGTAAATTACTTACCCTGTCAAAATGATGCCCCCGTTTTTTAAGCAGGATGATCCTTCTTCGTCCCGTCATTCTCCTCGGAATTCTGCTCGGACTCCTTTCTTATCGTTAGGAGTACGACACGCGGCCTCGGAGAACTCGGTTCAGGGGAGCAGGCATAATGAGCGCAGGGTTCGTGGGGGGAGAGGCAATTCTGTGAGGACCGTGTCTATGTCTCCGGAGGAATCTCTCTCCCGTATGTGACTCTTATCCCTTGGTAGACGAATCGTCGGTGTTTACCAGGCTCAAGCTGGAGCCCGAGCGGATGATGGGGCCAGGGCGTGTCGGTACTGCCGTTGAAAGTGAGCATGGTGCCTCCGTTACAACGCTTTTTGCCCAATACAACCTGGACATTGATGAATATGACATAGTAATACCGCACCCCGAGCAAAGGGCTTATGATCCTCCGTCGGGCTATCTCACCGTTTTCCGGGAGCAAATGCGGTGCGGGTTACGGGTGTTTTTTCACCATTTTCTCCAGACTTTGTTTCACTATTGGCAAATATGCCCAAGTCAGCTAACTCCGAATTCCTATCGTTACCTGGTGGGATATATTTTGTGTTCTGAGTTACTGAAGTTGTCACTGTCTCCTTCTCGGGTGGGGGCTATATTCAACCTCCGCCCCTGCTCGGGTGGTCTCCCTTTCTTCAACCTGGCCCATCGGGACAAGAGGAAGGCCTTTCTAGACGTGTCCCACTTCCGTAATAATAGAACGGATTGGAAAAGGGGGTTCTTCTTTGTCCGTCCGAGGGGCTTGTCGGCTAGGTAATGGGGAGTACCGCTTCAATGGGGGTTGGGTTATATTACCCCTGCCGAATTGATTTTGAGAAGAGAGTGGGACATCCTGTCCGATAGCGGGTTGTTTTCGGGGATGTACGATATCAGTAGTCTGCTGGAGTTCCCAGAGACATTGATTATGGCCGGCTTGCAGCAGGGGGTGGAACTCTTCAATCTTCCACAACAGCCTCTCTATAGCAACTTCTTTTTTCGTTAGTTTCTTTTCTTTTACAACCTTTTCGTGTGGTATTTTAATGTTCCCGTTGTCACGTTATTTTCTTGTTTTGACAGGGGCGGAGATAGGGGCTTTTGTCATTGAGCCTTTCAATGAAACTTTCCTAGGGAAAGCAATGAATAGTGGGTATAATACTTCGGACGATGACTCGTCTAAGAGTTTTAGTTTAGGTGAGGTGGTTGGCCCCTCGGGGGCAGGGGACTCGCCCGTGGCAGCCCCCCCAGTGAATTTTGTGGCTCCTGAATATGATCCGATAGCTGCGCTTGCGCATGCGGATATTCCATTGCCTCCGTTGATACCGTATTCTTCCTCTTGGGGGGATACGAGGATTGTGCATGCTGTTGAGGCGGGTTCTTTGTCTCCAATTGTGGGAGCCTCTACGCAGCCCGGAGAGGGTTTCGACCTCGTCTCGGGGCCGCCCTTCCAAGGAAATCCCCCTGCTATCGGGTCGGAGCCACTCGGAAGCGGTGTCTTATCCCCCTCTGTTTTGTGGACGATTAGCTTTTGCCGCAACTATCTGAGCGGTCTTTTGAATGCTACTGATTACGAGCATATGAAGTCGCTACCCTTATCGGGCCTTCAGGATTTAATCTGCAAAGATTTATGTGAGGTAGTATATTCTTATTTTATGTGATACTAACCTTTACGAGGTTTCTGCAATTATGCACTTATTTGTCCACAGATCTACATGGTGTTGAACGCCATCGGATCTCGGGGCGGATCATCCTCAGATACGGAGTTGGTGTACCGCCGTAGGGATGAGCTAGAGCAGGGTTTGCTGGATGCTCGAGAAGAGGTGGATCAGCTGCAGAATGATCGGGAGAATTCCGATGAGGCTCACACCATCCTCTTGCAGTCAGAGCGGAACAGATCCTGGGACTTGGAGCATCTTTTGGCGATGGAGAAAGCTCGCGTAACAAGTCTGGAGGACAGGTTGGGCGATTTCCGGGAGCAAGTTCGTTCTGTCGACGAAAAATTGTTGCGGGTTACCGGGGAGAAAGATGCAGCGAACTTACGGGTGTTGGAGTTAACTCGAGCCCATGAAGTTGCGTTAGTGTTGACCCGTCCAAGCGGTTTTGGGCGTTGTGGGGCCTTCTGTCCTCCGCGAATCCCTTGCGCAGGAGATGCGTGATCTAGTCCGCATGGGATATTACTTGTGCCGAGATACAACGGAGGCTTTGCCGGGATTCCCTTCGGATATGGTGATTCCTGAGTTGGATATTCATCAGGTGTTCCCGGAGGCTCCTCCTTCGCAGGGACCGATCGCGTCTACCGGAGATCCGGATCATATATCCACGGAGGACCGCCGCCGCTTGATTAGGGAAGGAAAGCGCCCGATAGAGGATGTTTAGTTTATGTGAGTGTTTGGTTGGTGTAAGGGCCCTTGTATAGGATACGGCCCGACCTACTTTTAGTGTGGGATCTCGAGTTTTATGCTTGATGGTCCCTCGGGTTAGGTGGCTAGTATGACTCATAGATAGGGAGTCATTATTTTGTCGGGCAACCTTATCTCCCGTGTATTGTACATGCACCATTTATAAACAACTTTATTTATGTACAAAGCTGTTTTATTACATTATGCATAGTATTTCCTAAGGTTAAAGGCATTCCAAGTATTGCTAAGGATAGCGTCCTCGGAATTGGCGAGGAGATATGTCGCAGGCCCGACGATCCCCGCTATCTTGTACGGTCCCTCCTATCGTGGCTCGAGTTTGCCTACATTTTTGGAGGCTCTGACCCGTTTCATCACTAGGTCCCCGACTTGAAAAGTCCTGGGTTTCACCTTTGAGTTGTAGTACCGAGACATCCGGCCCTTGTATTCTTCATTTCGGGCCGACGCCCGCATTCTTTTTTCTTCGAGGAGGTCGAGGGCGAGGGCCAAGTTAGAACTGTTAGCCACCTCCTCGTATTCCCTAACTCGCCAGCTCTCTATAGAGACTTCCGTAGGTACAACAGCTTCGCAGCCATAGACTAAGCTGAAAGGGGTTTCGCCCGTGGCCGCGCTTTGCGTGGTCCGGTAGGCCCATAGTATGCCAGGTATTTCCTCCACCCACCTAGCTTTGTGCCAGTCGAGTCAGGCCTTCATATTCTTCAAGAGGGTTCGGTTAGTCCTCTTTACTTGACCGTTGGCTTGAGGGTACCCCACCAAAGCGAAGTGGTGTTTAATTTCCCAATGGTCGCACCACTTTTCTAACCCCTGATCCGTAAATTGTAGACCATTATCACTTACCAGGTTTCGAGGGACACCGAACCGGCATAGGATACTCCTCCATAGGAAGTTGATAACCGCGCCCGCGGTTATACGGGCCAAGGGCTCCGCTTCTACCCACTTTGTGAAGTAATCCACTGCTACGAAGAGAAACTTCTTTTGCCCGGCATCGGGTATAAGAAGTCCCACTATGTCTATGCCCCATTTAGAGAACGGGCAGGGGGTTAAGTGCGGTTCCCATGGGGCAGCGGGCTGATGAACCCGAGGGGCATAAGCTTGGCACGGTTTGCACCTTTCGGCATGGCTTTCGCAATCCTTGGCCATCGTGGGCCAGTAGTAGCCTTGGCGAATTAGGCGCCCGACCATACTTTCGCCGCCCGTATGACTGCCGCATGTTCCCTCGTGGGTTTCCACCATAGCCAGTTGAGCTTCTTCCTTATTTAGGCACCGAGCATGGGGGCAGGAATATGTTCTGCGGAATAATATTCCATCTTTAAGGAAATACCTGATAGTTTTCCTGGCCATAAGCCGTTGCGCGGCTTTATTCGTGGAATATCCTTCCGGGTCCTGTAGGTAGACTTTGATTGGGGTCATCCAGCTGGTCGGAGGGTCTATAGTGGCATTCACCTCGTGGCTCTCGGCCTTCTCGGACTCGGTAACTTGAAGCAGGGTGATCTTCCGAGTGCGAATAACGGCCGTTTGGGTGGCCATTTTGGACAGGGCGTCCGCCTCTTGATTCTCCTTCCGTGGGATTTGGACTATTTTGCACTTGTCAAACCATTCCCGTGTACGGTGAACCGCCCGAAGGTATGCTTGCATCCTTTCTTCTTTAGCTTCATACGAGCCATTAACTTGCTGTACAATTAGTTGTGAGTCGCTGTGGATGACTATCTTTCTGATGTCACCTTCTCGGACAAGCCTCATTCCTATGAGTAACGACTCATATTCGGCTTCGTTATTTGACAAGGGGTAGTCGACTCTGACCGCGAAGTGGAGTATCTCCTCCTCGATTTCTTGGTTAGCTAGAACTATCCCTGCCCCCCCATGTGTGCTCACAGAGGAGCCATCCACATAAATGTGCCACAAGGGTGTCTTTTCTTCAGCTCCTATGCCCGTCATTTCCGTCACAAAATCTGTTAGGACTTGTGCTTTGACAGAGGGTCTCGGAGCATAAGAAATGTCATATTCGGTGAGCTCCACGACCCATTTTATCAATCTTCCAGAGGTCTCGAGCTTGTTAAGAATTGCTCGCAACGGGTGTTTAGTTAACACAGTCACGGGATGGGACAGAAAGTATGGACGAAGCTTCCGAGCCGTGGTAATCAAAGTTAAGACAAGTTTTTCGGTTTGGGTATACCTAGTTTCGGTCCCGAGAAGAGTCTTGCTCACATAGTGCACGGGGTGGTGCTCCTTGTCTTGCTCCTTAACTAGCACCGCGCTTATGGCTTCCTCTCCAACTGATAAATACACAAAGAGCTCTTCATGTGATGCCGGTTTCACTAGTAAATGAGGTTTCATCATGTAACCCTTCAGCTGTTGGAGAGCTTCTTCGCATTGCGGGGTCCATTGGAGCTCCTTGATATTGCGCAACACCTTGAAAAATGGAAGTTCTTTTTCTGCCGATTTGGAAACAAACCGGCTCAAGGAGGCCATTCGACCCGTAAGTTTTTGCACATCTTTGATCGTCTTTGGGGTAGGTACCCCTAGGATGGCTTCGGCCTTCTCGGGGTTGACTTCTATTCCCCTTTCCGTAACCATGTATCTGAGGAACTTGCCCCCTCTGATGCCGAAGGAACATTTCTTAGGGTTAACCTTCATCCCGAATCGGTCCATGATAGCTAGGGCTTTTCGTAGGTCCTCGGGATGGTCATAAGTGGAGCGGCTTTTAACGACCGTATCATCCACATAGACCTCCACCGTATTTCCGATATATCCTGCAAACATTAGGCTTACCAATCGCTGATAGGTGGCCCCTGCATTCTTGAGTCCGAAGGGCATCACTAGGTAACAAAAGGTGCCCGCGTCAGTGATAAAACTAGTCTTGTCTTGATCCATAATGGCCATCGGGATTTGATTGTATCCCTGGTTTCCATCCAGGGTGGACAAGAGTGCGCAACCCGCCGTTGAGTCCACCAGTTGGTCAATACTTGGGAGGGGATAGCAATCCTTAGGACATGCGTCATTGAGATTTGTGAAATCCACGCACATTCGCCACTTACCCCCATGCTTTGGGACTAAGACCACGTTGGCCAGCCACTCGGGGTAAATGACTTCTCTAATTTGCCGTAGGCTGAGGAGTCACTGAATTTCTGACCGGATGATTTTGTTGCGCTCCGGGCCCATCTTTCTCTTTTTCTATTGGACTGGCTTGGCCCCGGGTTTCACATTAAGGAAATGTTGACACACCTTATTGCTGATTTGCCCTGGCGGGCCGTCTTCCCACGCGAAAATATGGTGGAATTCTTTCAAGATGGGAATCAGTTGGGTTTCCACTTCAGGCTCCATTTGGGTACCTACTTTGACAGCTTTCTCCGGACTTCCCTCTACGAGTTCCACTAGTTTTAGCTCTTCCACGGGTTGTACTCGCACTTCCTCTGCTTTTTGCTTTTTGCTGTTTCCGAGGATAGGTTCGTCCTCTTCAGGAGGGAGAGCATTCATACGGCACTCCCGAGCCCTTACCTGGCTCCCTCGGACCTCTCCGATACCTGACAAGGTTGGGAAATTTACCTTGAGATGGAGGGTTGAAGGGATTGCCTCAAAGGCCCGAATGGAGGGTCGCCCGCATATTGCGTTGTACGTTCTTGATGAAGCTTCTACCACCCAAACTTTTGTGGGGTCCGTTCTTCGAAGAGCTCCCTCTCCCCATGGCATCGAGAGCGTCACAGTTCCGAGCGTGTTGGAGGTTTCTCCCGAGAAACCTATTAACGGAACTTCGGCTACTTCTAATCGTTATTTCCTTAATCCCATGGCCAGATAAGTGGGAAGAAATAGGATATCTACGGAACTACCGGTATCAACCAGTATTCTTTGGACGTCAATCCCATATATCACGGCTTCTATTACTAGGGGGTCCTCGTGGGGATAAATCACTCCTTTTAAATCTGCGGGTCCGAAGGTGATTCTAGGGAGCTTTGCACGTTGAATAGACCCCACAAATAACCCGTGTTCTGCCCTCCTAGCCTCTTTCAAATATTGCTTCTTTTTACCTTGCGATGTCACGGAGAGATCTCCTCCTTCTATCATACTAATGGTACGCCCCGAAGGCGCGTTATTTTCATACGTTTCCGGGGGAGGGGTGGGGTACGCTGCCTCGCAGTTTTCTCTCAAGGCTTCCGATGGAAAGTCGCCCGATCTTTTTCTTTCCCTTCCTTTCGGGGTCTCTTGTAGGTATAACGAGGGGCTCGGGGTTGTTTACCTTGAGATAGTTCTTAAGGTATCCGGCCTCTAAGAGGCGGAGCACCTCCCTTTGCAGGGTGGTGCACTCCTCGGTGGTATGCCCATAAGTTTTGTGGTATTTACAATACTTACCCGTATTCATGTTTCTGTCGGGGAACCGGGCTTCCCTTGGCCATCGCAATTCGGTGCTGCCTCGCATCACATTGAGTACTTCTACGGGGGCAATGGTCATTGGGGGCAAGGGTACCGGCTTGAGGAAATTCTTGACCGGACCACTCTCGTCTTTATGTTGGGGAAGTTTCCCTTCCCGGTTTCTTTCCTTAGCCTTTACCTCCCTTTCGGTGGATTCGCGATGTTCATTGTCATTGTTCTCTAGGCGTCTCTTCGTGCCTTCAGCCTCCTTCATTAGGATATAAGTCTCCGCTTGCTGCATCAGCTCGTTCATATCCGTGATATGATTTCCCGTAAGGTAACGGAGGAATTCGCCCGCCCGGAGAAGGGTTGCGTGAGTATATCCGCCAAAATGGTGGTACTAACGTTCGGAACATCCAGCGCCGCATCTGTGAAGCGCTTTATGTACTCTCGCAGAGGTTCATTCTTCTTCTGTTTAACGGTGAAAAGGTGCGTGGCGGATTTAGGGTACCGCCGGTTGTAAGCAAAATGCCTTACGAATAGGTGGGCTAGTCGATCAAAGCTGTCGATGGACCCGGGTGCAAGATGAGTAAACTACGACTGTGCCCGTCCTCCAAGGGTTACAGGGAACACGCGGCAGAGCACGTGGTCCGGGGCGGAGTTGAGGTCCATCCCGACTAAGTATTGGTGTATATGATCTTGTGGATCCTTTCCATCTGCATCCCCAGTATACAGAGGACCATTTACGGGCCGCATCCCCGTGGGGATAGAGGCTAAGGCTATCTCGGGGGTAAAAGGGGATGTTTTAAAGATAAGTTCTTCTTTGGGTCCCATTGTTTTTTTAATATCACCCACCTCTTTCCTAAGACCATCAAGAATTCCCCATATGGTATGATCCTCGCCTGAAAAGGGGAAGGGTGCGGGAAGGTCCGGAAGTACTCTTCTACGCTCTTGTTGGCCAGCTCGACACGTTCCCCGATAGTCGTAATGCGCTTGGCCATTCTGTGGGGTTTCGTAGCGTCAGGGATCGGAGGCAGGGCTCCACCTAGATTGAACCCGACCTTCCTCGGTCCAGAGATTTTGATGGCGAGAGGATCGAGGGGATAAATCGTGAGGATCCACGTATCCGGGCAGGGTCTTTCGGGCCCTAGTCTCTATAAGTCTTTCAAAGATGGAACGAGGGATGTTGATAAAGTCCCTGTCTTCGCATTGGCGATTGGATAGAGTTTCTTCCGAAAATTGAGACTGCTGAAGACGACTCTCGCTATGGAATAGGTTCTCCATGATAGGCATCGTTCTTGAACACTCTCCAAGAAAAATCTTATGGCGTTCCCACAGACGGCGCCATTTTGTTAACGGGTTTGGAATTACAACCACATTAACTGAATTATTTATTTGGGTTGGAACGCCTTTGCCCGTGGTTCAAAAACTAAGCGCTATTTAACAGGAGAGGAAAACTGACAAGAACATTCCTTCCTTTTATTCACTATGATCCACTCTCTTTTCCGAGTCGATTTGCGTATTTCCGAGTCTGTACCTGTGTTGTTTTTTAATTCTCCGACCTCCATTTTCTTTCCCTTCTTCCTCTGTTTATATAGAGTTTTTAGGGACAGGTGTCTTTATGCATGTTTTTACAGGTGTCGCTATGCATGTGGTAGTGTTCTACACGTGTTACAATGTTCATTTAACCAATAAGATAACGTGTATATCTTAAGTGCTGACTGTATCTTTTCTTCTTCTGAGGGCTTTGGTCTTCTCTATGATAAGGGGTAGACTGCCTTCTTTGCTTCCGAGAGCTCATTGTTTCTAATGGTAACTCGAGGGCCGAGTCTGAGTGTTCTCTTAGTGACAGTGCTTCTCCGAGAGGTGTGTATTCTGGATGAGTGTTTCAGGATATTCTCCGAGGGGGTGTTCGTTCAAGGGTTGATATCCGAGAGGTTTTTAGCTATCGTGGGTAGGTGTTTTCTTTCTCCGAGTGCCCGGAGAGTGTTGTTTTGTAGTTGTTGCGTTATTGTGAAGTTCCGACCTCTGGGTTGGTCGACAGGGGTAGTGTTCCGAGAGCGTTTGTGTTGGGAATGCATAGCAAGGAAGTACTGGGGTAGTGTTCCAAGAGCGTTTGTGTTGGGAGCGGGTACAACTCATCGGAAGTATTCGTGACAATAGTATTGTCCATTTATTAATCCTTTTGACTTAGGACTAATATTCTCTTTAATCTCGTATTTTATTTTATACGGTTAACGATATGGAATAAACTATTTTGAATAACAGTATCAATTAAGCTCATTAAACATTATGTACATGTCGAATGGATACATCCATCTGTAGTGAACCGGGCCACCTACTTTGTCCTCGTACGGTATGTGTATGGCCAAATGCTCCATATGATCGAAGAAGGAAGGAGGAAATATCCTCTCAAGCTTGCACATCGTGACTGTTAGGGCCGAATTCCCTCCGGATGGGCTCTAAATCATACGGCCCATTCCTTATCTTTATTGATATTGTTTTGTTTAAATTATTAGAATTTAGTTAACCTGATTTGGTAATTATCCTGAAGAATATTGGTTTATCTTAAAAGATTTGTTATCATCTAAATCTTGATTTATATTCCTTATCTCTTTATTGCACTTGGACTAATAAGCTTGCAGGTTCATTAAAAGATCTGTGAAGATCGGTTGGAATCCCCTTAATAAGGAAGGACAGCCTCACGGATTTACAAGAACAGCTGTCGTGCTCATCTTACTTGGAAAGAAGATCGCCAGTGGATTGCAACTGAAGATTCGACAGAAGATTCTGGTGCGCCTATATAAAGAGAAGGCTCGAGATCGTTACAAGACACTTTGAAAAAGATATTAAGCAGTCAGTCTTGTATCGAGTCATTTGTGAAGAACATTAAGTCAGAATGTCTCTGGAGTAGCTTAGTGTGTCTTCGATTCAATCGTGTTTCTGAAAACAAGTTAAGGGTTAGGTGTTGCAACTGCATATGTTAGAGGGAGTCTAGTATATGAGTTGATTTAAATCCTTCATTGTAATTCTTAAGTAGGAAACAATTTGAGTCAAACTTTGGGTGAAAGCCCCGTGGACTAGGACCATTTGGACCGAATCACGTTAAAAATCTCTTGTGTTCTTTACTGTTTATGTTTCACTGTTTTTCGCAATTGCAACTGCAAAAACTCTTTTCAAACGTTAAAGAACTATCGTCTGTTGTACTTCAGTGTACAGTTGCAACTATTGCTAAGTGCAACTGGACACAATTACAAGTATTGCAGATACTAAGATCTTTCAATTGGCATCAAGAGCCGGTCACTATATTTACATAGTGTAGATTCTGATTTAAAAAGATCTTTCTTTTGTTTAAATTGATTTATCTATGGAAGAAATGAGGGAAGGTCTGTCGACCATTAAGCCACCGATGCTAACGGCCACGAACTACACCTACTGGAAGAATCGCATGCGAAACTTCATAAAACAACAGGATCAGAAGGCCTGGAAGAGCATTCTAAAAGGGTGGACCCCACCGACAGATGATCAAGGACGAGTGAAATCCGAGCTGGAATGGACCGATGCTGAAGAACTCTTAGCAAATTACAACTCTACAGCCTTGAACATTATTTTAGTTGAAGTTGATTATGATCAATATAAGAGTATATCTAACTGTGAAATTGCAAAAGATGCTTGGCAGGCTATCGAGAATGTACATCAAGGAAATGACAAAGTGCGCGCATCCAAGTTGCAACTACTCAATGACCAGTTCAACTATGTACGCATGGAAGAAACAGATACCATCGCTCAGTTCCATTCCAAACTCAGGCATCTCGCCAGTGAAGCCACCATCCTTGGAGCGGACTTCCCTGAATCTAGGATCGTGCTTAAACTTCTAGGATCCCTCCCTGGAAGATTTGCAATGAAAGTCTAAGCCATTGAAGAAGCAAAAGATGTTAACACACTACCTCTGGCTGATCTCATGGGATCACTGACCGCATGGGAAATGAAACTCAAGAGAGAAGGAGACACCATTT
Organism: Linaria vulgaris; assembly: GCA_948329865.1. Classification (NCBI taxonomy): domain Eukaryota; kingdom Viridiplantae; phylum Streptophyta; class Magnoliopsida; order Lamiales; family Plantaginaceae; genus Linaria; species Linaria vulgaris. The sequence continues at coordinate 1,677,844 of OX415249.1, read as the reverse complement.
CCAAAGGAGTTGCACTTCAGGCCAGTCTTCCACAAAACAGTCCCAACTCAGAATTAGAGCAATCCCTAGCACTCCTCACAAACAAGTTCAACAGAATGAACAAACGTTGGAGTAGAGGTAACCTTTCAAACCCAGTTGTAAGTCCCTCTGATTTATCTACTAATAAGCCTTCCGCTACTAATAGACTTGACAAAAAAAGGTCTGTAAAGGGTATTCAATGCAGGGAATGTCAAGGCTTTGGACACATAAGGGCAGACTGTGCAAATCTGCTCGAGAAAAACAAAAGCCGTACTTTACTCGCATGGAGTGAGGACGAATCTGATAACAGTGAAGATGACACAGAAGAAGTCGATGACATTGCATTTTCATCGTTCATTCCTCTTAGAGCCCACATGGGAGTTACAATTCACAGCAACTCTGTCTCCGATTGCGACTCACTTGACAATAACGAGTTGGAACTTACAGAGGATATAGAGACAATCTACAAAAGAAACTCCGAATTGGAGGCCCAACTCAAGATTGTTTCTACCTTTTGGCAGCCCTGTGAGAATGAACAATAGAATCCTCGAACTCGAAAGAAAGGTTCTTGCCCTCACCTTGGAGAGAGATCTCATGTCCGCTGATATGGAATCGGCACTTAAAGCCCACAAAGCACTGGTTGAAGTATGCGATCTCACCAAGAAAGAATTGGACACACTGACTAAGAATGTGAAGTTGCTCACACCAGGCACAGAAAATTTGGAAAAAGTTCTGGACTCCCAGAGAGTTGCAACTGGCGAAATAGGAGTAGGATATGTTGATTCCACTTCACCAAAGTTTCTTGGTAATACCAAGATATCCGATTCCAAAAAGAAGAGGATACCCAAGGGAGTTGAAATTCCCTTCGACTATCCCAACACCAACAATCAGGTACGTGTTAGTTGTAATTTGCCAGCAACAGTTTCTGACCGGAATTCCGTAAACAGGTTTGCAAGAGGAAGATTCATTCCTATCTGCCACCACTGCGGAGTCCAAGGACACATACGTCCCTACTGCTATCAACTATGGAGACCTCAGGACACACCTTCCACCATTGTTCCCGAAGTACAGAAGAAGAAGAGGAGAAACCAAAGAAAGAAGAAGATCATACTGGATCCACCCACAGTTGCAACAGTCGTGCCACCACGACTAGTTTGGGCTTAGAAATCTTCTAACCCTCTTATTTGTCTTACTGCTTGCAACTCTACCTCCCAAGGCAGATCCTACTCTAACTCCTGGTACTTTGATAGCGGGTGCTCTAGGCACATGACTGGAAATAAGGACTTCCTAATCAACTTTGTGCATGAACGAAAAGGCGATGTTATTTTCGGTGATGGAAACAGAAGAAAAATAATGGGTAAAGGAACCCTAAGTGTTAAAGGCTTTCCCAAACTAAAAGATGTTCACTATGTTGATGGACTATGTGCAAATCTTATTAGTATTAGTCAGTTGTGTGACGATGATCTCTTTGTTCACTTTACCAAAGATGAATGTGAAGTTGTAGATCAATTCCAAAATATAGTCTTGAAAGGACTAAGAAGCACTGAAAACTGTTATACTATGACTAACTGTATAGCTACTTTCAGGTCACTTACTTGCAACTCGAGCAAAGAATCTGTTGCAGAATTATGGCACCAACGGCTTGGCCACCTTAACTACAAGTCCCTGGCATAACTCTTCAACAATCAAAGTGTGAGAGGATTGCCAAAGCTTGGTGCAAAGCCAATTGGAAAGTGTGGCTCATGCATTGAAGGAAAACAGACAAGAGCGAGCCATAGTGAGTTACAACACATACCATCGGTAAGAATTTTGGAATTGCTACACATGGATCTTGTGGGACCCATCCAAAAGGAAAGCATCTCTGGTAAGCGTTACATTTTTGTATGCGTTGATGATTTCTCGAGATACACCTGGGTTGAATTCCTAAAAGACAAAAATGAATTCTTTGGCCTTTTTAAAAACCTGTGCAACACTGTTGCAACTAAGAAGGATTTAACTGTTAAAAGAATTAGAAGTGATCATGGCATGGAGTTTGAAAATTCAAGCTTCATTGAATTCTGTTCTGACAAGGGTATATTTCATGAATACTCGTCCCCCATCACACCACAACAAAATGGGGTTGTTGAAAGGAAGAACATGACATTAGTTGAAATGGCAAGAGTCTTGCTAAACTCAAAAAAATTAGCCATCAAGTTCTGGGCGGAAGCAGTGAACACTGCATGCTATGTCACTAACCGAGTTTACCTACGACCAGGTACAACTAAAACTGCCTATGAACTCTGGAAAGGTAAAAGACTAAATGTTCAACACTTTCATGTTTTTGGTTGTGCCTGCTACATTTTAAATGATAGGGAACCTAGAGGAAAGTTTCAATCCAAATCTGATCTAGGAATTTTTGTTGGGTACTCACGGCATAGTCATGCTTATCGCATATTCAATATGCGCACTCAAACTGTAGTTGAATCATCTAATGTTGAGTTTGACGAATACAGGGACTTTGCAACCACATCATCTGAAGCTCGGATCACCGAACTAACAGATGCTGATGATGAGGAAGAATCATACCGCCCACACAAGTCTTCACCACCAGTTGCAACTAATACAGCTTACCAGCAACCTGAGGATACTCCGACGGATACAGTTCCAACAGAGACGGACCATACCATTGCAGTGCAAACAGAGAACCCACAAGCACCACCACACATCAGGAAGAACCACCCACCTGAAGCTGTCATTGAGGACATAAGTGACGGGATAAGAACGCGAGACATCCCTCGAAGGAGATATGACCAAATGGTGCGCTTTGTGAGTTACACCTCGAAGATTGAACCCAAGAACATAAAGGAAGCACTGCTGGAAGAAGCTTGGATAGAAGCCATGCAAGAGGAACTGAATCAATTTGAACAAAATGATGTTTGGACACTTGTCCCTCGCCCAAACAAAGTGAACATCATCGGCACCAAATGGATATTCAAGAACAAGACCGACGAATTGGGAAATATAGTGCGCAACAAAGCGAGACTAGTTGCACAGGGATACACGCAGGTCGAAGGAGTCGACTATGACGACACTTTTGCCCCAGTTGCAAGACTAGAGTCCATTCGTCTTCTACTCGCATAGTTGCATGTGGGTTGCACTTCAAACTCTTCCAGATGGATGTTAAGAGTGCCTTTCTGAATGGATACTTGAACGAAGAGGTGTTCGTCGAACAACCTAAAGGATTCATGGATCCACACTATCCTGACCATGTGCTGAAATTGAAGAGAGCACTATATGGCTTGAAGCAAGCCCCACGGGCGTGATATGAAAGACTCACCGTGCACCTCCTCGAAAAGGGATACACGAGAGGGAGTGTAGACAGAACCCTGTTCTATAAACACTTTGGAACAAACATTCTTATTGCCCAAATTTATGTAGATGATATCGTGTTTGGATCTACATCTGAGGATGAGTTGCAACACTTCATTTCTATTATGAAAAATGAGTTTGAAATGAGCATGGTTGGTGAACTAACCTATTTTCTTGGTTTGCAGGTCAAGCAGCAAAATGATGGAATATTTATATCCCAGGCGAAGTACGCTAAGAATCTTATCAAGCGTTTTGGCCTTGATTCTGCCAAACCTATGAAAACCCCTATGGGATCTACAGATCGGCTCAGCAAAGATGATAGTTGCAACTCGGTGGATCCGTGTCTCTACCGAAGCATGATAGGAAGCCTATTGTATCTCACTACTAGCAGACCCGACATTTGCTTCAGTGTTGGAGTATGTGCACGATATCAGGCCAACCCGAAAGAATCTCATCTCAAGGCGGTCAAGCGAATTATTCGTTACATCTCAGGTACAGCAGATTTTGGGCTCAGTTACAACTTCAATGATAATCTATCTCTTGCAGGATATAGTGATGCAGATTGGGCAGGATGTGCTGATGATCGAAAGAGTACCACAGGAGGATGTTTCTACCTAGGAGCAAATCTTGTGTCCTGGTTCAGCAAGAAGCAACACTCAATCACCTTGTCCACAGCCGAAGCTGAATACATCGCTGCTGGGAGCAATTGCATCCAACTGGTTTGGATGAAACAAATGCTAGAAGATTACGGTATCTCCCAGAACGAAATACTCCTCTATTGTGATAATACAAGTGCCATTAACATCTCTAAAAATCCAGTCCAACATTCTCGCACTAAACATATTGATATTCGATATCATTATATTAGGGAACTGGTTGAGGCTAAAACTATTGAGTTACGACATGTGTGCACTGACCTTCAACTTGCAGATATCTTTACCAAAGCTCTGTATGTAACACGCTTTGAGAACCTTCGCAAGTCGTTAGGGCTCTGCCTTATGTGAATTGCAACAGGAACCTGGTTGCAACTGAGGATGACCAGTGTCTGACCTTCTGCTTATTACTGATCTCAGACAGTCTCCTCATGCGTGTTTATTGTAATCTTACTCAAAAAAAAAACAAAAAAAAAGGGGAAGGGGACCCTCGCCCTTGAGTTGCAACTGGAAAAAGCTACTTGACGTAGAAGCAGCAAGTGTGAAAGCTAGCAATTCTTATCTCACGCGACTTCTCATTGCAAAGAGCTACCTTGCTCACAAATGTGTCAGTGTGAAAGCTACCAGTTGTTCACATCCTTGTACTTTTGTTGCAACTGAGTATCATCCAATAAACCCCATTGGCAAGACTAAATTGGTTCGGTAAATGGATAGATTCTCTCCACTGGTTACCTTGGTTCTCGTGTTGCTGTATTTACTTCTACTTACATGCCGAGCCCTAATTACTTGTGATTGGGCCTCACTGGGTGTCACATTGTGAGTCCAAGTTTTTTTTTTGCAAGTTGTTAAGATGTGTATCTTGCGTATCTTATCTAGTTTTAACTCTATCTTTTCCGTTTTTGATATCCTTTATCTTGTGAAAAGCGTATCTAGGGCTTGCTCAGTGTTGGTGTTTTTTTTCTAAAATTCTAGGGTTTTGGAGAGTCTTATATTATCCTCTGTTTTCCTTCATTCTTTTCCTTCCTTACACAAATCTCACGTTTTTCTCTCTCTCTCTCTCTCGTCTTTTAGATTTTTTTCTTTCACAGGATGGGAGGATCTGCGCGTAAACCAGCCGCCACCTTCTCAGAAGAGCCTCTTGACCTTCCTCCTCTCCGTACGATCCACCCACCATCCCCTACGACGGCTCCTGCAACTGCAGGTGACCAAAATACTACCCAATCACCTGAGCAGCCCTCACCTCCTTCACCACCATCTTCCCCGTCTCCGCAGCGCCGATCACCATCTCCTCTGCCGCGCCCCCTGCTCCAGCCAAAGAGAAATCCAAAGTGGAATCCGCCTCCGCTGTACTGCCACCACCACCTGAGGACAATCCCGCCTCTCCTGCTGCCCCACCTTCCTCCTCTGGTGTGAATACGAGGAAGCGGTCCAAGATTCCGGTCCGTCAACCTCCCCGCCGTCGACGACTTCACAAGCTCGCCGACGTGCAACCCGACTCTACCACAGATTCAGAGGACAATGCACCTACACCTGAACCCCCCAGGAAGAAAACCAAATCCTCTGCTCCTCCAAGAAAACCCTCACCTGTGGTGCCCGAGTCTACCTTCACTCTCCCCGATGTTGCTCCTGCCTCTACCTCCCTGAAAGCTGCTAGGGCTCACTCTTAGCGTTTCTACACTTCTGATGTAGAAGCCAAACTGCTGGAAATTCGGAAGCGTCCTATGGTTGTAGAACGACCGTTGGACCTCAAGTCTTATGAAGAGACTGGTGTGCTGGACCTCCTTGAACAGCGCGGGTGGCTAGTTGCAACTCAGAACGCCACCAAATACAACAAGGTCCTGGCCCAAGAGTTTTATGCTAACCTCACGACCCAGCTAGATGCAAAAGGGTCCCTACAACGCCATGTCATCTATCTTCGGGGAAATGTCTGCCTCTTTACTGCTGAGCTTCTATCCCAGGCCATGGAGGCACCAATCGTGGACACAGTCGGGACTCTGAGTTGCGACTGGAGCGCAACATGGACAAAGTTGCTTACGAGCTGACTGGTGGATCAATCCGTGTGTGGCCCCTCGAACCTTTTCCCACCAGCTCACTCACAAGCCGGTACAATCTGCTGTTCCGAATCCTTGTCAGCCACTGGCTACCTTGCACGCAAACCTCCACCATCCGCCCTGAGGTTGCCAGTGTACTGTTTCGTGTTGGAACGGGAGTTGCAATTGACCTCGGGACGTTTGTGTTCGAACGCATTTATCGGGGTACCTTTCCAAATTTCCATCTCTCACTTGGGTTCCCTGCACTCATTTACAGGTACTTTGCCTCTAGGCATCCCTCCATCATGCTGGATAAGGACGACCTTCTCGAGTGTCCGGTCATGCGCGCCAGCACTAAAATTCTGAACAAGTCGCCGCCCTCCCCAACTGCAACTGGATCCTCCATAAAGAAGCAATCAGGCTCCATTCCCGACGCCTCCGCCAGTCTTGATGGGGTGCACCTGGAACTCTCTCGGCTGAATGGTCTGGTGGCTGAGCTGGTTCAGTACAATGAGGAGATGCGCACCTCGATGGCCCTTCAAGCTTCCAAGCTTGACTGTCTGTTGCAACACGCTGGTCTCCGCTCTGGGCCTGGTGAATCATCTGGGCATGGTACCCCTTGATTTGTTGTTTCAAAAAGGGGGAGATTTTGTTTAGGGGGAGTTGCACTTGCACATTTTTTTTCTCTCACTAAATCTGGACAATTTCTATCTTATGGTAAACATTTTGGCGGAAGGTTGCACTGCTGTTGCAACCAGTACATTTCGTACTATTGCCTTACTTTTCTGCGCGTACTACTTGTTTATGAATGCTTACTAACGATTGTGCAGAATGGTCAATAATTTTGACAAAACAAATCAAAGGGGGAGATTGTTAGGGCCGAATTCCCTCCGGATGGGCTCTAAATCATACGGCCCATTCCTTATCTTTATTGATATTGTTTTGTTTAAATTATTAGAATTTAGTTAACCTAATTTGGTAATTATCCTGAAGAATATTGGTTTATCTTAAAAGATATGTTATCATCTAAATCTTGATTTATATTCCTTATCTCTTTATTGCACTTGGACTAATAAGCTTGCAGGTTCATTAAAAGATCCGTGAAGATCGGTTGGAATCCCCTTATTAAGGAAGGACATCCTCACGGATTTACAAGAACAGCTGTCGTGCTTATCTTACTTGGAAAGAAGATCGCCAGTGGATTGCAACTGAAGATTCGACAGAAGATTCTGGTGCGCCTATATAAAGAGAAGACTCGAGATTGTTACAAGACACTTTGAAAAAGATATTAAGCAGTCAGTCTTGTATCGAGTCATTTGTGAAGAACATTAAGTCAGAGTGTCTCTGGAGTATCTTAGTGTGTCTTCGATTCAATCGTGTTTCTGAAAACAAGTTAAGGGTTAGGTGTTGCAACTGCATATGTTACAGGGAGTCTAGTATATGAGTTGATTTAAATCCTTCATTGCAATTCTTAAGTAGGAAACAGTTTGAGTCAAACTTTGGGTGAAAGCCCCGTGGACTAGGACCATTTGGACCGAACCACGTTAAAAATCTCGTGTGTTCTTTACTGTTTATGTTTCACTGTTTTTCGCAATTGCAACTGCAAAAACTGTTTTCAAACGTTAAAGTACTATCGTCTGTTGTACTTCAGTGTACAGTTGCAACTATTGCTAAGTGCAACTGGACACAATTACAAGTATTGCAGATACTAAGATCTTTCAGTGACAACAATGGATTCCTCAAGACTTCTCATATCGGTGGTCGAAACCTCTGAAGCACAAATTGCCCGGAAGAATAAACTAATCTCCACCAATGTGCCCCAAATGTCGGGCAACAGGAAGTCGCAAAAAGCAATGGGAATCAATTTCTGCATGAAGATGTGACAATCATGACTCTTTATACCAAATAGCCTATGTTGCTGCTTTCGTATGCATCGTCCCAATTTTGACGCGTATCAGTCTGGAAATTTGAGGTCGCCCAACCATTCCAAAACCTTCATCTTTTGCTCCCGCGTGAGACAATAGGTTGCCCTAGGCTTCACATATGCGCTCCCTCAGGATTGTTCTAAAAATAACTCTTCACAATTAGTCAAGGTCTTCAAATCATGTCTAGACTTGATGTTGTCCTTAGTCTTAGAGTCATCTAACACTGTGTTGATGATGTTATCGAAAAAGTTCTTCTCACAATGCATGACATCTAAATTGTGACGAATCAGGTTTGTGGACCAATATGGCAGTTACCAAAATATGCTCTTTCTCAACCAATTATGATCCATATGAAAGCCGGTAGATTTTTCACTTTGGGCCCAAAACCAACATCCCCAAGCTCCTCCATAATTTCTCTCATTTCATCTCCCGGTTTCCTGAGAATATGTGCTTCTAGTGACTTTTGCCCTATTTTGAATGAATTCATGTCATGCCGTCACCTATGATGTTTGGGTAAACAATGACGATGGCAATCGAACCAACACGGTTTACCGCCATTCTCCAACGTAAACAATTTCGTGTCTCCTATGCAAGGACATGATAATTTACCATGCGTACTCCACTGAGACAACATTCCATACGCTGGAAAATCGCTAATCGTCCATATCAGGGCCGCTCGTAATTGAAATTTTTCCTTCCTCGAGCTATCAAACGTCTCCAAACCAGTGCTCCATAAAGCATTAAGCTCGTCAATTAGTGGTCTAAGAAAAATATCCAAGTTCTTCCCGAGACTATGTGGACCGAAAATTATAAGGCTAAAAAATATGAACTCCTGTCACATGCAAAGATCGGGAGGGAGGTTATACGGGGTTACCATCAACAAGAGTAATTCTTCCCATATGAGCCATACGATGTGAATCCATCCGTACACATACCGAGTCATACGATCCTAGGCTCAGCTACAAAATCTGGATGCATCCGATTAAAGTGACACCATGCCTTGCCTGAAGCTGGGTGAATCATTCGATCTGTAGCCTCTTGACACTTCAAATGCCAAGTCATATGCTTTGCAGTGCCTACGGGGAAATACCACAAATGCTTCTTCGCGACCTTCGACTTCCTACCAGACTCGTATCTATATGTCCCGCATATCGGGCATTTTAGGCAGTCCATGCTCACCGCAAACCCATAGAACAGAAAACACTGATTTGGGCAAGCATCGATCTTCACGTACCCTAACCCCAAGGTTCGCAACATCCTATGCATCCCTTTCGTGTCTTGGGGTAACAACTTCTCAATCTCTAGGTCGAACCCATCTTTAGACATCCTTAAAAAATTGTCAGACATGATGTTACTCGCCTTGTGAATGGTTTTGTAATTCAACCACTCTCCAATCCACTGTAGGACAATTTTACTCTTCTAAGGATGCATTTTCACCTGTCCTAGACGCATCAATTCATAGAAAGCTCTCGCATAGGAATTTGGATCCTCGTTATGCACATCGTCCTTATCAAATTCCATATGCATCCACGACCATCTGTCTAAAGAAATCGTCAGCACGAACATGGCTGTCGGGAATATTGGCGTGTGATGGGCCGAGAGGTTCGTCGATAAACGTCATATTCGTGGTAAACTTCTCTTCATGCAAAATACACTCAAAATATCCAGACGTAAATCCCGACTTATGAAGATGATCACGGACTCAGAATTGTTCAAAAAACTTTGAATTGTTACATTTCTTGAACGGGCACCTAATACGCCCCTTAGATCTAAATAGGCATATTGTTGCGAAGCGAATTCTATGAATGTGCGAACCCCAACCACAAAACTATCTCGCAAATAACCATTGTTATCGAATCTATCGCACATCCAATTTCTATCTGCATGATAGTCCATTATTTATCTAAGTTGCAAAATTTAAAGAAAACAATTAATACTACAAACAATTAACAGTTTAAAACGTAACAATTATTACGCACGATAAGGTTGTAGAGTGCTAAATTGATCAACTTACTTCTTAAAGCATGAAAAAACGATCCCCAAGAAGCTTGTGTCCACTACAAATAGTCTCGATGTGTTTACGACAATATCTAACAACAAATGAATACACAAGTTGGCATATCATATCAAAATTTAGTATTGAAAAAATATATTTGACAATATAAATGAAAAAAACGAGAATGCCTTAAGAAGTGGTGAAAATTGTTGTGAATAATGAAAGCGAGGGAGGGTATTTATAGTTGAAAATCTGGTAGCTCTTGACCGTCTGGCGGTCGCGAAAGCCAACTAGCCGTTGGCATTCGTCACCACCAGGCGGTTACGAAGACAACTAGCCGTTAGTTTTCGTGACCGCCCGAAGGTCACGAAAGAGGGCATTTTGTGACCACTAAGCGGTCACGAATGAGAGCCTTTTGTGACTGCCTGACGGTCATGAAGAACGTTCATGACTGTCAGGCGGTCGCAAAATATTGTTTGTGACTGCCCGGCGATCACGAAAGACCCCTCTTTTGTGACTGTCGGGTGGTCACTAATAACATTCATATAAAAAATTTGTATTTTATGGAACGATCTTGATGTGTTTAAGATTTTTAACAACAAATCTCATTATTACATGTGAATTGAAGTAATAAATGATGACAACTTTAGTAATTAACTTATCAAAATAATAAATTAGATGTCATTAGGCGAGCTATGAATGAATAACCTATTTTATGTTATACAACTAATCATCATATATACCTAGTTATTTAAATTGTTATATGCGATTGTGCGATAAAACCTTATAATTTGCCTCGTTTTAACTATTTTATCAATTTAATAAACAACGCGCCTTAAATAAACAACCAAAAAGCAAAAAAAAAACTAATGAGGCTCATTCGTGACTGTCCAGCAGACACGAATGAGAGTCTTTCGTGACTGCCAGGCGATCACGAAGGACGTTCGTGACCGCTAGGCGGTCGCGAAATCTGGCGGTCACGAAAAATTGTCCATGACCGCCCGACGATCACTAATAACATTCATATAAATATTTTTAATTTTATGGAGCGATCTTGATGTGTTTATGATTTTTAACAACAAGTCTTATTACTACATGTGAATTGAAGTAATAAATTAGTACAACAATAGTAATTAACTTATCAAAATAGTAGATCAGATGTGATTAGACGAGTTATGAACGAATAATATATTTTATGTTCTACAACGAATCATCATATATACCAAGTTTTTTTAATTGTTATATGCGATTGTACGATAAAATCGTATAATTTACTTCGTAATAACTATTTTATCAATTTAATAAACAATGCACCTTAAATAAACAAACGAAAATAAAAAAAAATGTCGAATGAGGATTATTCGTGACCGCCAATGGGGAGACCGCCTGGCGGTCGCGAAATATCTGGAATTTTCGAATTTAGAGTATTTTGTGACTGCTTGGCGGTCGCGAAAGACATAAGAATTTGACGGGATTCGGGGAGAAATTCAAATCTTTCGAAAATTCAAAATTTTCATCAAAAATTCTATATATACCCACCATTTTACCGACTAATTTTCAATACACTCAAATTATACTCTACAAAAAATCCAAAACTTTCTCCTTTTTTTTCTTTTCAAAAAACAAAAAATCCCAACAATTTCTCTTCTCTTCTTTTCTTCTATTCAAAAAAAATAAAAATCTCAACACTTTTCTTCTCTTCTTTTCTTTTTTTATATCAAAAAATAGACCAAACATATTTTCTATTCACAAAAAAATATATATTCGGGTAAACTACCGGAACATATTTTTTTTAATTCGTTCAGGGATTTTCGTGATCGCCGAGCAGTCACGAATGACCCTGGCGTCATCTGTGATCGCCTAGAGATCACGGGATGCCGCCGTGACCTCCTGGCAGTCGCGGATGGCGCCAACGTCATTCGTGACCGCCCAACAATCACGGAATGATTTTAGTAGTAAAATTAGAAACACACATACATATCTATTCCAAAAAAGAAAAGAAAAGGAAATACACATATATATACATACATGTTTAATCAATACATTTTCCAAATATTGGACTGCTAGATCAGATGTCAACTCGATAAGTATTGCAATTTTTGTTTAATTTATGATTTTCTAAAGTAAATTTACGATCGCGTTACTTGTTTTAGATAGTGACGATCGCATTACTAGTTAATGACTTTATGTATGTTCCTTTCAAATGCGACTTACGAATGTTTAATTGAATAACTTAATAGTGGTTTCTTGGAAGCAACAATTGCTTGTTAGTTACTTGTAACCCGGTTTATCGAAATTAATTTTGTAGGAAGTATAATGGAACGTGCCTTCCGCCGCCCAATCATTTTTATTTAATTGTCAAACGTTTATTTAAGGTCTCACAATCGTGTTGACTAATTAACACAGCGGGTTTCTTTTATTTATTAATTGTTGAGTAAATCATAGGATAAATGTAAACTATTACAATATTATGAAACCTACAATTCTTTGTTGAAGTTAATGTGTCTCAACTCTTAAAAATAAGGTGGTGTTTGCAAACTCTTAAAAAAAGCTATAATCAGCTTTTTATTTGAACAAGTGATTTTGGGGTGTTTGCAAATCTAGTTTTTTCGGTTACAAAATTCTTTTTAAGCTAAAAAACCTCACAATCTTCAAGCTGGTGTGGGGGTGATTTTGGCTTAACTAAAAATTGTTAACTTCTACTTAATAACTAGAGTTTACAAACACCACCTAAGTTGTAAACTCATTTTGTCAATAAGATTGTCAAATGAACATGTTTAGGTGATACTAGAGTAGGAGTGTTCAAATTGCCAACTATTTCTCATGTGCAAAAGAGTTAAACCAACTTCGTATGATGGCATATATTAGTTCTTGATGTGACACATATTTCTTGAAAATTAAATAAGTTCCAGTTTGTACGTATGCTTTAGGTTTTATTGGCCCATACACTTGACGTTCTCCTCTCATGCTATTGATAGCAAATTAACAGGCTAATTGCGGAAAGACCCGTTTGACAATGCTCGTTGTTTTAATTATTAAAACTCTCGAAAAAATTAGTCTTTAGCCCATAAAATATATTAAGATTTATTAAAATTCTTTTGAAACGTAAGGCCCATGGTTTAGTTCATCTTTTGAAACGTAGACCCTGAATTTATAGTTAGATGTCATATCTAGTCTTCCTGACTTCACGGCCCATAATTTTGAAAACAATGTCTAAGAAATCCAAGGGGTAGAATTGCAAAATCACAATATATAGAAATGTGATTCGAAAACGTGCCTTGTTAGTAGTAAAAGTCAACAAGTCTTTGATGCAATTGTGAATATTTATGCGGTGTGACTGACGCCTACTATAAGTGGTGTGGTGCGTTTGACAAATACTGAGCGACACAATCCACATAAAGCCCGCTCAACATAGGTTGTGCGAGGTATTCTTGAGGGCAGTGACGTATTCAAGATTTAAGAATTTGGGGTGGGGCAAGATTGTTTTTTTTTTCAACGAACGATAGGCGGGAACTTGAATCTATTTTATTGTGATTTCTAGGAAGCTAAATGCTCAGATAAATTCGTGTTTTGCTGTAGTTGTGCTTTGATAATAACCTCACCATGATTGTATTGATAACTCTAAAGTTTTTTTTATTATTAATTTTGTTTTGCATTACAATTTTATCAAACATGCTTTGTTAAAATAAAAAATTAAACTATGTTATAACTTATAACTTTTATTACATTTGTTAGAAATTGAATAAAAACATCATAAAGCAAGTATATATATTATACTTATGCTTTTTTTAGATCTAGAGTTAAAAAGATCTTAAAGAATAACAACAAAAAGGATTCATAAAATTAAATTTAACCAACATTAATTTCTTATGTATCAAACAAAATAATTAAAAGCGAACGTGCCTCATAGAGGAAATGAGTTCTCATTTAAGCTTTGTGACTTCATTTCATGCAAAATAATTAAGTGGTATTGATTCTTTTACTAATTTTAACATAAAAAGGAACATTTTGCTCATTTAAATAACATATGAAGTTTTTTGAGAGTTAAATATAACGTATGGGAGCATTCTGCAATATACGGTGTCAATCCATTGGAAGAGCATCCAGCGGTTCACAATTTGTTGTGTAATTGTAGTTTATGGACTTATATTGTATATATTGTACATGAACCTAAAATATTATTATTTGTTATAAATAATACATGCACGTGGCCTTTGTGAAAATTGTTGTACCTATAAATAATAGGTGCATGTGACTTTATGTATGTTCCTTTCAAATGCGACTTACGAATGTTTAATAGAATAACTTACTAGTGGTTTCTTGGAAGCAACAATTGCTTGTTAATTACTTCATTACTTGTAACCCGGTTTATCGAAATTAATTTTGTAAGAAGTATAATGGAACGTGCCTTCCGCCGCCCAATCATTTTTATTTAATTGTCAGACGTTTATTTAAGGTCTCACAATCGTGTTGACTAAATAAGACAGCGGGTTTCTTTTATTTATTAATTGTTGAGTAAATCATCTATATACTATTATATAAAAAAACCTATTGTGACACCAATTTTTTGATTTCCAACTTTAACTTTGAGTTTTAGCTACATTGTAAAAATGTATAATTAAATTCTCAAAATAGCCTTACACATTAAATTAGACTAATTAATTACACTATTAATTATAATTAATGATTTACTTTCTCCATAATCTGTTTTTCTTCCATTTTTCTATTCCAAATTTATGGCACATGCTTTCAACCTGTGTCATCTAGATGAATCTTCTTCTTTAACTCACATAGAATGACATTGAAAAATGAATTATGCTCGCGGGAACCGCGTGCTCCATTTACTAGTAGGATAAATGTAAACTATTACAATATTATGAAACCTACAATTCTCTGTTGAAGTTAATGTGTCTAAGCTCTTAAGGATGAGTTGTACACTCATTTTGTCAATAAATTTGTCAAATGAACATGTTTAGGTGATACTAGTAGGAGTGTTCAAATTGCCAACTATTTCTCATGTGCAAAAGAGTTAAACCAACTTCGTATGATGGCATATATTAGTTCTTGATGTGACACATATTTCTTGAAAATTAATTAAGTTCCAGTTTGTACGTATGCTTTAGGTTTTATTGGCCCATACACTTGACGTTCTCCTCTCATGCTATTGATAGCAAATTAACAGGCTAATTGCGGAAAGACCCATTTGACCATGCTCGTTGTTTTAATTATTAAAACTCTCGAAACAATTAGTCTTTAGCCCATAAAATATATTAAGATTTATTAAAATTCTTTTGAAACGTAAGGCCCATGGTTTAGTTCATCTTTTGAAACGTAGATCCTGAATTTATAGTTAGATGTCATATCTAGTCTTCCTGACTTCACGGCCCATAATTTTGATAACAATGTCTGAGAAATCCAAGGGTAGAATTGAAAAATCACAATATAGAAATGTGATTCGAAAACGAGCCTTGTTAGTAGTAAAAGTCCACAAGTCTTTGATGCAATTGTGAATATTTATGCGGTGTGACGCCTACGATAAGTGGTGTGGTGCGTTTGACAAATACTGAGCCACACAATTTATTGGGGCGGTGATAATGGGGAGGTAGTGCACCATTAAATCATAAGTGCACCATTAATTCATAATGGTGCACTATGATTTAATTATACATTTTTGGTTTAGTATTTAGGCTATAAATAGCTGATTCCTCTTTCATTAAATTCATCCAACAATTCAGAGTTCTTTTGTAGTATAACTCTTATATTTCCTCTTGTAATATTTCTATATTTGTGTGAGGTGTATTTGGGGAGTGTTACGGGTATAAAGGATCTGTGGGGATCGTTGGGTTGAGCGAGAAATTGTGTAGTTGTAACAATTTTCTACATAGTGTATTTTCGTTCGGGCCCCGTGGTTTTTCTCCGGTTTTGGAGTTTCCACGTAAAATCCTTGTGTTGTTACGATTGTCATATTTTATTCGTATTTGCTTCGTATATCCACGATGGGCAAATCCTAGGGGCGCGTATTTGTCAGCTCAAATACCTAACAAGTGGTATCAGAGCCCGGGTACTGCTGGAGGTGGAGCTTTTATTGGGGTGGAGCTCTGGTGTGATAGTAGTGTGAATACGCGCTGATAAAGGCGGTTCTGTCAAAGGTAATTGGTTATTAAGCGGGACCGTTGTGACCCCACCAATTACCTGGGAACCTTGAAATCCTGTCTGGAAAGACGAGCTATCTCTTTCCGGGGGTTTACTTTGTGCTATTCGGATCTACTTGAAATTCACCAAGGCTCACTGGTGCAATGTCGGGAAGTAAGGGTACGAGTGCGGTGAGATTTGACGTTGAAAAATTTGACAGAAAAATCAACTTTGGCTTGTGGCAAGTTCAAGTCAGGGATGTGTTGATTCAGTCAGGGTTACACAAGGCTTTAAAACAGCTGGTATAAAAGCTGTGGTGGATGATGATGACTGGAAGGATCTAGATTTGCGAGCTGCGAGCGCAATTAGTCTGTGTCTGGCCAAAAATATTCTTGCGAACGTGCATGGAATTTCTTCGGCTAAGGGACTCTGGGAAAAATTAGAGGAGTTGTACCAGCCGAAGGGCGTATCGAATCGCGTGTACCTAAAAGAGCAATTTCACACACTGCGAATGGCAGAGGGTGCGAGTATCTCAGATCATCTGAGTGTTCTGAACGGAATCGTTGCTGAGCTTGAATCCATTGGAGTTGCAATTGATGAGGAGGATCAAGCCTTGAGACTCATCTGGTCTCTTCCAAGTTCGTACGAGCACATGAAACCTCTATTGATTCATGGGAAAGAGAAAATCAATCTCTCTGAAGTTACGGACAAGCTTCTGTCTGAAGAGAGGAGGCTTAGCGGGGGTAACGGTTCACATGTAAATAATGCATTGGTGACTTACGATGGAAGGAAGACAAACTCTGGGAGGAAAGTGTGTTGGCGGTGTGGACAATCTGGCCACGTTAGAAGAAATTGTCCAACAAGGGGAGCCGGTTCGGCAAATGGCTCCGAGGCATCAAAGGGAAACACTGGAGGAGATACTAACATTGCTTATTGCAGTGACTCTGAAGTTCTGTAAGCGGCGAGCTCGTCCTGATGGCATGAGACCCTAAAAGTTGTCATGAGACAGGACGTTAATGTTAGTGGGTCTAGTGTGCACACGGGCATTGCTTTTGGCGTTAATGCAAGGTGTGGTATATTCATGTCGACGGGCTGATGACTTCCAGAGGAGCCAAAAGGGGAAGTTGCACCATCCTATCAGCAGGTTAATGTTCGACATGGGCCGAAAAAGGAAATTCTTGGAATTTGTTTATTCTGAGTGGTTATGCTTTATGGTGGAGCATGGTACTTCTAAAAGTACGACTGCGATTGCAGTGATAGCGGGAGCTATGGAGATCTTCTGAGGCGGAGTGGGTATGCGATTGCCCAAGGCCGGAGTGAAGATGATTTTGAAGATGCGATTAGTCACTAATAATCACATCTTCAAGGTGGAGATTATTGGGGCGGTGATAATGGGGAGGTAGTGCACCATTAAATCATAAGTGCACCATTAATTCATAATGGTGCACTATGATTTAATTATACATTTTTGGTTTAGTATTTTGGCTATAAATAGCTGATTCCTCCTTCATTAAATTCATCCAACAATTCAGAGTTCTTTTGTAGTATAACTCTTATATTTCCTCTTGTAATATTTCTATATTTGTGTGAGGTGTATTCGGGGAGTGTTACGGGTATAAAGGCTCTGTGGGGATCGTTGGGTTGAGCGAGAAATTGTGTAGTTGTAACAATTTTCTACATAGTGTATTTTCGTTCGGGCCCCGTGGTTTTTCTCCGGTTTTGGAGTTTCCACGTAAAATCCTTGTGTTGTTACGATCGTCATATTTTATTCGTATTTGCTTCGTATATCCACGATGGGCAAATCCTAGGGGCGCGTATTTGTCAACTCAAATACCTAACACAATTCACATAAAGCCCGCTCAACATTGGTTGTGCGAGGTACTCTTAAGGGCAGTGACGTATTCAAGATTTAAGAATTGGGGTGGGGCAAGATTGTTTTTTTTTTCAACGAACGATAGGCGGGGAACTTGAATCTATTTTTTTTTAGATTTCCAGGAATCTAAATGCTCAGATAAATTCGTGTTTTGCTATAGTTGTGCTTTGATAATAACCTCACCATGATTGTATTGATAACTCTAAGTAATTTTATTTTTTTTGCATTACAATTTTATCAAACATGCTTTGTTAAAATAAAAAACTAAACTATGTTATAACTTGATGCGAGGTGATTTCGTCTGCTGACTAAGCACTCCACGTCAGACTAACCCAAGCTCCGTACTGGTGCTGGGTTAGCTTTGAGTTCGAGAAACCTGCACTGAAAAACACGAAGAGTCCATACCTGGGTGAACTTGGAGTTTGTTGATTTCGGACTGAACTTGGGCTGGTCCAAGCTGCCTACGTATCCCGTATAGGGAATCAAGCCGAACGTAGTTCATTGTTTTTCCGTGATAGCCATTGTTGCGCGTTGGGCTATTGGACCGTGCTGAACGGGTATGCCTTATGTTGGGCTCGAGGCTTCTTGGACCTTGCTGAGCGGGTATGCGTTGTGCTGGGCCCGAAGCTTATTGGGCCAAAGTGAGTCGGATGGGCCTCCAATCCGTACTGGATTGCGCGTCGCACAAGAGCTTGATGGACCACGTCGCATAAGACGTCGTTGGACCGACCGGGTCGGACAGAATTTGAGCTCTTCAAGTCTAGAGAGAGAAAGCTCTGACTTAGAGAGAGAAAGTCAGATGTGAATTGTCTCCATTTGCCTTCAGAGGATGGGGTATTTATAGATATCTCACGGGCCTAAGATGGGCTTGGGCCCATCTTAGGGGCCTGGTCCAAGTGCAAGCGTGCAACCTTGCTACCTTGCTAGCATGCAGTCATGTTACCTTGCTAGTATGCACTTGTGCTACTACGAATTCAACCTTGTTACGGCATGCAACCTCGCTAGTATGCAACCGTATTATCTTGATACCATGCTAGCTTGCGACCTTGTTATCTTGTTACCTCGCTAGCGTGCAACCGTGTAACCTTGTCAGTATTCAAGTGTTCAATCACTTAGAACATTTTTGGTGGTAGAAACTTCTAATGCCATGCGTTGGCGACTTGTAAGCTTGCCATGTGTCATTACCAAATTATGGCACAACAGTAAGTCCCCCAGTTTGTAATGGGTTCAATGTAGGTGAGCGCATTGCAAACTTTATAAGTGTTCATAATTTGTTGTAGTTTTGTTGCTGAATAACATCCAAATGCAGTTCTAGTCTCACTAGTCGGCCATCCTGCTTCTGAGTGTAGGGCTAATTGGTTGGCTTAGTTCATGGATATTTACCTAGTGTGTTCGGCAACAAATTTATTTCTGTAGGGCTTACGCTGGTGGCCTACTTTATTGGATACTCGCCCAATAGGCTCTTCACCTAGTTTATTTTTGTAGGGCTTACGTTGTTTGCCTACTTTAAGGGATATTCGCCCAATAGGCTCTTCACCTAGTTTATTTCGGTAGGGCTTACATTATTGGCCTACTTTATGGGATATTCGCCCAATAGGCTCTTCACCTAGTTTATTTCGGTAGGGCTTACATTATTGGCCTACTTTATGGGATATTCGCCCAATAGGCTCTTCACCTAGTTTATTTCGGTAGGGCTTACATTATTGGCCTACTTTATGGGATATTCACCCAATAGGCTCTTCACCTAGTTTATTTTGGTAGGACTTACGTTGTTGGCCTACTTTATGGGATATTCGCCCAATAGGCTCTTCACCTAGTTTATTTCGGTAGGGCTTACATTATTGGCCTACTTTATGAGATATTCACCCAATAGGCTCTTCACCTAGTTTATTTTGGTAGGACTTACGATGTTGGCCTACTTTATGGGATATTCACCCAATAGGCTCTTCACCTAGTTTATTTTGGTAGAGCTTACGTTGTTGGCCTACTTTATGGGATATTCGCCCAATAGGCTCTTCACCTAGTTTATTTCGGTAGGGCTTACATTATTGGCCTACTTTATGGGATATTCACCCAATAGGCTCTTCACCTAGTTTATTTTGGTAGGATTTACGTTGTTGGCCTACTTTATGGGATATTCACCCAATAGGCTCTTCACCTAGTTTATTTTGGTAGAGCTTACGTTGTTGGCCTACTTTATGGGATACTCGCCCAATAGGCTCTTCACCTAGCTTCTGAGGATTTGCTTTGCGTCATGCCTTGTTTCCTCCCCTCACAATATCTACTTGTAGGTGGAGCAATGATTTGAACATTTTAGCGATTACCAGCGTAAAAT
The DNA here is from genome assembly GCA_948329865.1 of Linaria vulgaris. Classification (NCBI taxonomy): domain Eukaryota; kingdom Viridiplantae; phylum Streptophyta; class Magnoliopsida; order Lamiales; family Plantaginaceae; genus Linaria; species Linaria vulgaris. The sequence goes on along the minus strand of OX415249.1, from coordinate 1,657,534 downwards.
TGTTCTTTTGCCATTTTTGTTTGTGGTGAGTGGATATTTTGAAATGACTTTTGTGATCCTTAAAAGGTTTTCGCGTGTGTTATCATCGTCACCCGCGTAGCTGCAAAAATTTGTGTTATTTGTTTCACTCATATGGGGAGTCCCCCAATTCCATATCGCAGTTGAGCTGTTGATGATGGAAGTGCCAAGAAATTAGCATCTCTGCAGCCTTAAGGAGATTTTCATCTGCCATTCTACAGTAAAAGTAGGATGATCCATGTCCATGTGTTGTGCCTTATACAATGTGTGTGACTTTGCTCTATCACTTTGTGTAGAGTGACGAGGTAGTCGAATATCTCTTCATTGTTGCGAGGTCGTGTATTCAGAAATGAGCTCTTTTTCATGAGTAGTTGATCATCGTGCATAACCCTGAGAGGCGTTCGGTGTTGTGAGAGGCAATCAATGCCTTAAGAGGCAATCAAAACCTTAAGAGGGTTTTTGTGCCTTAAGAGGAATTCTTTTGGCGTAGTTTCTTTGTGAAGCGATGTTGACGCGTAAGTCACATAAGGAAGCACTATTTAGGCGTAAATATTAATGAAGTATTGTGGACGCTAGTCGCTTAATAAAGCCTTATTCTGACATAAGTCACTAAATGAAGCATTGTTGATTTGTAAGTCGCTTCATGAGGTACTCTTTGTAGTTTGATGAAGAGTATCTAGTTTGTATCTTGATGTAGTTTGATCCAACCTTTTCTTTTATTCGTTGAGGTAGTTGATCCACTGACATGCATCAACCATGCCATATTGGATTTTCTTGAGTTGAGGCCCGCGTCTATAATAAGAGCATAAGCGACATCCCTTACTTATTTGCTTCACATCAGGGGGTCGCATTTAATTTTTGATGTGCATGCCTTCTATGAGGTTGAGCTCAATCTTCTTTCTGCACATTCTCTTTGAGTCGCATTCATTCTTCAAAAGTGCATACCGCATGGAAGTCACATTCAAATTTTATGAAACTATTCTTGAGCATCTTGGCTATTGGTTAAGCTAAGTCGTTACTAGTTAGAAAATCTAACTCTTCATGAGCTTTGGAGAAGGACAAGTGTTCTTCAGCTTCGAGAAGCTATGTCTTTAGTTCTTGAGCATGGCGGTTTAATCTTGACCTCCACTAAGTTGTATTGATTTGACCTTGTATTTGGGCGGTTGTATGAAAGTGGGACCGTGCTGGTCGAACAAGTAGATGAAGAGATATGTGACTTCGAATAATAGCGTCGGGTAATGCCAAGGTTATTATTGGAGTAGCTTGTCTTGCGTCGCTTAGATGAGTAGAATTCGCCTCACAAGGAACGGTATCATAAGTCTCCCCACTTTGCGGTGTGTTATCAGGCAGATGAGACAGTGAGAAGTTGATTTAATGGTTCTTTGTCTGTCTGGCAATTCATTAAGGAGTACGAATGGATTAAAACTTGGCGGATTACGAAGCAATCTGCGCAATTCTAAGAAAACGGTCATAACTCATTCTACAAAATTCCAAATGACCTCTAGTTTGTTGCATGTAAAAGAAAACTCGTAGAGCTTCCCATCCGTATATAGCGCACTGTCTGGAACTGTCTCAATAGGAGCAGTGTTTTGAACAAACTTGAGCATCGTACTTTAACTTAATAGATTTTGAAGCTGTCTGCGCAATCTCGGAAAACAATCCATAACTTCTTCTACAAAATTCCAAATGACCTCTAGTTTGTTGCATTAACTAGAAGACTCATAGATATTTCCATTCGTATATGGTGCACTTTCTGGAACTGTCTCAATAGGAGCAGTTTTTTGAACGAACTTGAGCATCGTACTTTAACTTGATAGATTTTGAAGCAGTCTGCGCAATCTCAGAAAAACATCTATAACTCCTTCTAGAAAATTCCAAATGACCTCTAGTTTGTTGCGTTAAAATGAAGACTCATAGAGCTTTCCCTCCGTATATGGCGCACGTATGCTGAAAATTGAAGTTCTTTTCCATGATTTCTTCTTGCATCAATCGAGTTTCCACAAAGATAAGAATTTATAAACATTGAAAAGTCTAAATCTTCATGAGCTTGGAGAAAGCTAAGTCTTCTTGAGTTTGTGAAGATTCACGAGGGTCCTCGTGAAACTCTTGACGAGTCTTTGTGTATTTTAGAAAACTTCTGGAGTCTTCTTGAGATTTTTCATTCTTGATTGGCCACAGATAATTAATCTAGGGAGTCAAACACTCTTTAATGCCCTGTGAGCTGTTTATCCTTATTCACGCAAGCTTTGATGGAGCGATATGAAAAAGCATGTAATTTAATCACTCTAAATATAAAAAACTTCACGGTCCATGAGAAAACATTGATCATTGATGGATGGTCAAAACTCACTAATGCTTGGAATATAACGGCTGCACCCATAACACTTTGAATTTAATGGGATCCTTTGCTATGAATTGAGTTTATGACCTGCTTCACCATCGGTCGTCGGTTTTAAAACGGCAACAGTAGTAAACCATTCTTCACTTGAAATAGAAAAATTACCAGCCACTTCCTATTCTTATAAATTGCACGCTGCTCTCTCATTATTTTTGGCATCATGGCGGATGTTCCGGATGTGCATGGCGTGCAACAAGGAGCTAGTATCAAACGAGACGTTCAGATTCATCGGTCGCGGCACAGTGAAACCGGAACGAGCAGATTTTTTCAACGCGGAGCTACAGGATCAGTTCCCGTTGAGGAGATCGTTGGAGAGGCTGCAAATCTGTTCGGTCGTGGCTGAAGTGTTCGCTTGCGGCGCTGTTCGTGAGTAAGCTCGAGCGGATCAGATCAGTTCAGTTGACGAGAAGATCGTGCGTGGCTAAGGACTTCGTGTGCGTTCAGTTCATGCATTTGCGATCGAGCTGATCAGTTCGGATGTGGATCTGTTCGAGCAAGAAAAGGTCATTGGCACTGAGCTCGTGTGCCTAGTAATTCCTTCGCAGCGAGGAGTTTTGGAGAAGAGAGATCGCTGCGGATCTGTTCGCTGGTAAGGCGTCATTGATCAACTCGTGCACATCGAAGAGTTGGAATCAAGGAGACGAGATCGTGCGAGTGGAGGAGATCAAGCACGCGGAAGAGTTCGTTGGCAGCGGTGAGTTCGTTGGCTGCACTGATCAGAAAATATCGCTACCGAACTAGCGGAGTTCTGCGATGGGGTACGGGGCTAAAGACAAATCATATTTTTCAAAACACCATCGCTGAACTAGCAGAGTTCTGAGATGGTGTACGGCGTAAAAGACAAACCATATTTTTCAAAAAATCGTTGATGAACTAGCAGAGTTATGCGACGGCATACAGTGGTGATGACAAACCATGTTTCTTTAATAATCATTATTGAAATAGCAGAGTTCTGCGATAACGTACGACGGCAAAGACGATCCATGTTTCTCAAAAATTTGTTGTTGTACTAGCAGAGTTCTACGATGGATTACGACGGCAAAGACAATCCATGTTTTTCCTGTGTGGTGCCTAGCTAGTTTATTTTCTTTTGGTGGAAGCGCATGCAACGTTGAGACTCAACTTGGGTTGAATTGTTGCTCTTGTAAGAACTTTACTAGTTCTTTTCAAGGTCTCAATTGGGAGATGATGAAGATGATTAACGTCCAAGATTGTTATTTGCATGATTTATGTTTCAATGATGTCGTAGCATGATAATGAATTTTTATCTGCGTTGCTCGTTGGTCATTGTAGTCTTTGGCGTAAAACCTTGCTGGTTTATTTACAAGAATTATAGTAGTTGATTTCTAAGATCGCGATTTAGTGGCGTTGGTGGCCCTTTTTCGGTTGTTCTCGTAGACATCGCCATGGTGATGAATAGGTATGTTTCTTCTTTATGGAAACTTGTTCCATTGCAGAGCTTGAATGAGTATGACCATATGTTGTGGTAGTAAATCCTAAAGTGGTGCTGATGCAACTGCTGACTTGTCGTTGATGCACGTGCTTCGTAAGGATCGTTCCAAAGCTATTCGCCAATGAATAGGTCGTGCAAGGACGTCGTGCGTGCCTTTGCTCGTTGATGCAAGGGAGATCACCTCAAAGTTGTTCGTCAATGAAGAGGTTGTGGAAGAAGGCCAGTTTGCTCTTTTGGTTGCGGGATCTATTCACAAATATTGAATTTGTGGTGCTCTTAGAGTGGCTTGCAGAGCTTGAATGGGTTGAGCCACATGCTTTGGTGGTAGCAAGTCTTGAAGTGGTCCTGCTGCAATTGTTGACTTGTCGCGGGTGCACGTTGCTACGTTGAGATCGTTGCATCAACTCTCCTTGTAGCTCTAGCAGAAGGCTCTTCTCGTTGCTGAGTAGCGGTGTTGATCCTCTCGGTTGCTTTCGTGCACCTTGTCATTGTGCGTGTGTTTATTCTACAATGCATTGAGTGGTTTCCCATATACGGCGCCACTGATGCGGGGTGATTTCGTCTGCTGGCTAAACACTCCACGTCAGACTAACCCAAGCTCCGTACTGGTGCGGGGTTAGCTTTGAGTTCGAGAAACCTGCACTGAAATACACGAAGAGTCCATACCTGGGTGAACTTGAAGTTTGTTGATTTCGGACTGAACTTGGGCTGGGCCAAGCTGCCTACGTATCTCGTATAGGGAATCAAGTCGAACGTAGTTCATTGTTTCTCCGTGATAGCCATTGTTGCGCGTTGGGCTATTGGACCGTGCTGAACGGGTATGCCTTATGTTGGGCTCGAGGCTTGTTGGACCTTGTTGAGCAGGTATGCGTTGTGTTGGGCCCAAAGCTTATTGGGCCAAAGAGAGTCGGATGGGCCGCCAATCCATACTGGATTGCGCGTCGCACAAGAGCTTGATGGACCACGTCGCATAAGACGTCGTCGGACCGACCGGGTCGGACAGAATTTGAGCTCTTCAAGTCTAGAGAGAGAAAGCTCTGACTTAGAGAGAGAAAGTCAGATGTGAATTGTCTCCATTTGCCTTCAGAGGATGGGGTATTTATAGATATCTCACGGGCCTAAGATGGGCTTGGGCCCATCTTAGGGGCCTGGTCCAAGTGCAAGCGTGCAACCTTGCTACCTTGCTAGCATGCAGTCGTGTTACCTTGCTAGTATGCACTTGTGCTACTACGAATTCAACCTTGTTACGGCGTGCAACCTCGCTAGTATGCAACCGTATTATCTTGATACCATGCTAGCTTGCGACCTTGTTATCTTGTTACCTCGCTAGCGTGCAACCGTGTAACCTTGTCAGTATTCAAGTGTTCAATCACTTAGAACATTTTTGGTTGTAGAAACTTCTAATGCCATGCGTTGGCGACTTGTAAGCTTGCCATGTGTCATTACCAAATTATGGCACAACATAACTTATAACTTTTATTACATTTGTTAGAAATTGAATAAAAACATCACAAAGCAAGTATATATATATATATATATATATATATATATATATTATACTTACGTTTTTTTTAGATCTAAAGTTAAAAAGATCTTAAGAATAACAACAAAAAGGATTCATAAAACCAAATTTAATCAACATTAATTTCTTATGTATCAAACAAAATAATTATAAGCGAACGTGCCTCATAGAGGAAATGAGTTCTCATTTAAGCTTTGTGACTTCATTTCATGCAAAATAATTAAGTGGTATTGATTCTTTTACTAATTTTAACATAAAAGGAACATTTTGCTCATTTAAATAACATATGAGGTTTTTTGAGAGTTAAATATAACATATGGGAGCATTCTGCAATTCACGGTGTCAATCCATTCGAAGAGCATCCAACGGTTCACAATTTGTTGTGTAATTGTAGTTTATGGACTTATATTGTATAAATTGTACTTGAACCTAAAATATTATTATTAATATAAATAGGTAGAACTGTATATAACAAATTCACAAAAATGGAGGGGAAGCCCCCGAAGCCCCCGACCCAACACACAGATACGCCCTGCTTGAGGGGGTCAATATGCATTATTAAAGAGAAAAGTCTATTCCCACGAGTCATAACGAAATGTCAGGTAATGCGCTGGAGCGTGTCATGACATATGACCTAGTTAATGGATTGTATATTACATGTTATCTATTTTGATTTGATGTTTATCACTAAATGCCTACTAATAAATATTGAAAATTAACGATAAGATTACCCATGCCCTTCCTGTGGTTCTGTTTAGTATAAGTTTCGAATAAGTAAGCAATCAAATGTTAGAAAGGCAAAATACGATGTTTAAGGAAGATCAATTAAATTTGTCACTAATGTTGTTATGTTTCATTTTCTTCACTAAATTCTAAAGGGGTGTTAAACCTCTTTCAATAGATTTTAAGGTGATGTAAAGTCTTTTATCGAGAATGCAACAAATTGTTTTTTTCAGATGATAAGTTCATTAATAACAATCAATAAAGGTATTGAGAATGAGTAGAATTTTCAGATGATAAGTTCATTAATAACCATCATAATAGGTATTGAGAATGAGTTGAATGGAAAACTTACTTTCATTAGTAAAAGAAGCTTAATATATAGTCAATGTACAACTGAGGATAACAGTAAATCTAAACAACAAGATATAGCTATCTAAACAATATTAACAAATCTAATGCTAAGTACAAATAATTAAATAAAACGTGTGAAGTCTGTTACAACTAATGTATATCCTTGTCACGCCTCGCAAGACGGGCGATCGTTGGGCAAGTCCGATCTTGTCAAGTAATACAGAAAATCGTTGCTTAGGCATGGGCTTTGTAAGAATATCGGCTAGTTGATCATTGCCCGAGATGTGTTGAACGCGGATAGTGCCCAATTGTACCTATTCACGAACAAAATGAAAGGCCAATGCGAGATGTTTCATACGCGAGTGGAAAACGGGATTTGTTGAATATTGAGTAGCACTAAGATTGTCACAGTAAATAGAAGTCTGAGTATTGGGTTGTAAGCCGAGTTCAGTAAGTAAGGAATGGAGCCAAAGAACTTCGGCCGTGGTGGATGCGACAGCCCGAAACTCGGCCTCGGTCGAGGAACGCGCAAGAGCCCGCTACTTCTTGGAAATCCTGGAGATTGGATTTCGACCAAGATAAATAATGTAACCAATGGTGGAGACGTAATCATCCTTGTCACCAGCCTAGTCTGCATCTGTAAAGGCATGTAAGCGAAGTGGAGAGGACTTGTGTAAGGTAATTCCATGATGTGCAGTACCATTTAAGTAGTGTAATAGGCGTTCGAGAGCTTGCCAATGTAGATCAGTTGGACAATGCCTGCATTGGGATAACTTGTTTACTGCATAAGCAAGATCCAGTCAAGTGAGTGAAAGGTATTGTAGGCTGCCAAAAATAGTGCGGTAGTCAGTAGGATTGGCTAAAGGAGTGCCAACGTTTTGAACAAGAGAAGGGTAAGTTGACATGGGAGTGGTAGCCGGCTTAGATTCATGCATATTGTGGCCGACAAGAAGATCTTGAATATATTTAGTTTGAGTGAGAAGAAGACCATGAGGGGTCGTTTGAACTTCAACACCGAGAAAGTAAGAAATAGGTCATAAGTCTTTTAGAGAGAATCGGTTTGCAAGAGTAGAGATGAAGGAATTAATTGTAGACGACGAGGGGCCGGTAACGATTATGTCGTCGACATAGACAAGTAAGTAGATAAGATAGGATGCATGTTGATATATGAAAAGTGAAGGATCAGAGATGGAGTTTTGAAACCCGAAAGATAGAAGAAAATTTTTAAGCTCCGTATACCAAGCACGAGGCGCTTGTTTGAGACCGTAAATGGCTTTGTGAAGATGACACACATGAGTGGGAAGTGTTTTATCAATGAAGCCAATAGGTTGTGCCATATACACCATTTCGGTAAGAGTGCCTTGTAGGAAGGCGTTGTTAATATCAAGTTGTCGTAACGACCAACCATGGCTGACTGCGAGAGAAAGAATGAGGCGAACAGTGTTAGGTTTTATAACTGGACTAAAAGTTTCAGAATAGTCAAGACCGGGGCGTTGATGAAAGCCTTTGGCGACAAGCCTGGCTTTATAACGATTAATGGAGCCATCCGAATTATATTTGATACGAAAAACCCACTTACACCTAACTACATTTTGTGGAGGGCTGGAAGGAACAAGTTGACATGTGTGATTTTAAGTGAGAGCTGTGAATTCTTCATGCATGGCCTGACGCCATAACGGATCCTTAAGTGCTTGAGTGGTAGAGGTGGGAAGAGAAGTGGAAGAAGGAATAGTAGATGTATTGCATTGTTTAGTAGAGGTATATTTAGGATTGGGTTTTATTATGTTATTTTGGAGACGGGTGACAAATGTACATTGTGGAAGAGGGGGATGAGAGGATAATATCGCTGTGGGAGAAGGAGCAGGAGACGGACATATAGTAGATGGATCAGAGGTTTGTGTAGTAGGGGCTGATTTAGGCAATGAAAGAATAGGAAGAGTGAGATTGCACCATTCTGATATAGGGACAGAATTAGAGGGTGAAGTGCATGAAGTGAGTGTGGGATAGGGAAATTCCGTCTCTATAAATTTTACATGGTGAAAGGCATAAATTTTCTGAGTTTTAGGATCGAGACAATAGTATGCACTTTGAGTAGAAGAGTAACCAGCAAAAACGCATGGAAGAGAGCGTTGTTCAAGTTTATGAGATGTATACGGAAGAAGCAAAGGATAACATAGACAACCAAAGTTGCGAAGCTTCACATAATTGGGGGGTTTGCCGAAGAGAGTAGTGAAGGGAGATTGAAGATTGAGAATTGAAGTTGGTAGACGGTTGATGAGTTATGCGGCTGTAGTGAAAGCATAAGACCAGTAAGTGATAGGAAGAGAGGCGTCAGAAAGAAGTGCAAGGCCCGTTTCAACAATGTGACGGTGTCGACGTTCGTCTTATCCATTATGTTATGGAGTGTGAGGAAGAGAATTAAGGTGAGAAATTCCAGAATCAAGAAGAGTAGGTGTGAGTTTTATATATTCGCCACCATTATCAGAATATAATTGAAGAAGAGGTTTGTTAAAATATTTTTCGACTAAGGCACGAAAGCGAAGAAAAGTGTTGTAAGTATCTAATTTTTGTTTGTGAGGATATAGCCATATATATTTTATGTAGTGGTCGACAAAAATAACATAGTCTTTGTAGTTATCATAAAAATACACAGGGGCAGTCCATACATCACTAAAATGAGATCGAGTGGTGCATGAGATGATAAAGATGATTGAGAAAATGGTAACTTGTGACTTTTATTGATATCACATGAATTACAATGTGAAAAATAATACTTGACATGTAATGAAAATTGCGAGCTAATGGACTGGACAATTTTTAGACAGGGGTGACCAAGACGATGATGCCAATCGTGGATGGTGCTTTTGATGCTGGAGAAGACAGTAGGAGAAGGACACCAATGGTATATGCCATTAAGCGGAAGACCCTGGAGAAGAGTTTGTCCCGTTGAGATTTCCTTTACACGAAAAAAGGGAAGGTAAGAATTCGATGGAAATATTATTATCGTGACAAAATTGAGAGACAGATAAAATATTTTGAGAGATAGATGGAACATATAAGACATTATTAAAGTGAAAAGTCTTTTGAGGAGTAGAAAGAGAAAAGGAACCAGTATGTGTGAATGGAAGTGCAGAACCATCGCCAATCAAGATTTCATCCGAGCCATCATAGGGAGTATGGAGGGAGAGATTGGTCAAGTCGTTTGTGACATGGTGAGTTACACCGTTGTTGACGAGCCAGGAGTTCGGCGAGCCGGGGTAGAGATTTGCAGCATGCGCCTGGGGAGAGTAGGCAGGGGCCGCTGGACTAGCAGACGTACGAGAAGGCACGCCAATATGCGGGAAAAGACGCTTGAATGTGGGGCAATGGTTGAGGGTGTGACCTTGAACACGACACCATTGACATTTGCCTAAAATGACTTAGGCATGCGTGAGGCAGCCATAGTGGGTGGGTTGGGCAAGAGAGGTGTATTATACGATGGACAAGCAATTGTAGTAAGGACGATAATGAGCAGCGTGAACGGAAGCGGGAGATATGTGAGAAGGAAAGGTATTTTTGGCAGTGAGTTCATGAGTAATGAGTTTTTCATGTAATTCTTCAAAGGAAATTGGCTTGTCCCTTGCATTAATGGCATCAATAACATGCTTGTAGTATTCATAATAAAGACCTTTGATAACTTTGGATATGATATCTTCAATATACATAGGCTTTCCCATGGCAGCAAGTTGGTTAGTACAATATTTTATTGCTTGCATATATTCAGTGATAGACTGATTTGTTTTGGTTATGTGATTTAAGTTGCTGCGAATTTGCAGGATATGGCCACGTGAAGGATTAGCATATGTGAAAGCAAGAATTTTCCACGCATCATAAGAAGTAGTGCAATGGTGAACGAGAGTAAAGACAGCCGGGGAAAGAGTGCCGACGAGAGCACCAAATATAAGTTTGTCTTGGCGCACCCATGTAGCATATGCAGAGTTAGTTTTGGTGGTGTTGTCGACAACAGTAATAGTGGAGGGAGGAGCGAGATGTGTGCCGTCAATGAATTTGTATAGATTAAAACCAACTAAAGTAGCTGAAATGTGAACTTTCCAAGAAGTGTAATTTGTAGGAGTGAGTTTAATAGCATTCTGGAAGTGAATGAGGATGAATGGCTGGGTTGGTTCATTTGGATTGGAGAGAGTGCTGTCAGGGGCAGCCATGAAAGATTTTGAGATAGATGAGGAAGTAGGATCGGTATTTGCTGATACCATATTGAGAATGAGTAGAATGGAAAACTTGCTTTCATTAGTAAAAGAGGCTCAATATATACCAATGTACAACACAGGATAACAGTAAATCTAAATAACAAGATATAGCTATCTAAACCATATTAACAAATCTAATGCTAAGTACAAATAATTAAATAAAACGTGTGAAGTCTGTTACAACTAATGCATATCCTTATCAAAAGGATGCAAACAGAGTATTACCATAATTACAAAACAGGAGATTAGCACAAGAAGTTTCATCCAAATTTTCAAAAGGGAAAGTAGAGCAATAAAAAAAATCCACACCAATTGTTCAAAAGGGATTTTTGTGATCTTCCATTTGGTAGACTTGAGCTTAGAGAAGAGATAGAAAAGAGGGGAGCCCGAGAGGGGAATGCACCACTGATCGGCAGTGGTTGAGTTACCACTCGGATCTTTGGCCCACATCGCTTCGAAACGGAATGGAGCTTTACCAAAGTGGTGGAGGGGATTACTATCGAGGCATATGGGGGAGTAGTCGGACTTGATTGCCGGAAGATGATCTAGAACCGTTGAGGGGAAAAAGAGGTTCCAAGAGTTGTTTGCAATGGCACGACCAATCCTAGTGCGGATGTTTGCACGATCCGGTTGTTATTAGACCATGTGAATGTGATTCCTCTATACTCCACATCTTGAAGATCAGTAATGTCAAAAAAATGACTTAGACCGCAGCTAGACGAGTGACGAAAAGAACACCCACCATTTTTTGTCTGTAAGGAGGATATGAAATGGAAGGTCGCCCATAACAACCCATGGGTTCGGGTCAGCATGTCTCAGATCAAGGAGATTATCCCAAGAGGTTGTTTTGTCGACTCCCACGCAAGGACCATGACCAAATGTAAGAAACCATGGTTTTGATTCATCAAACAGCAGTGGAAAAGCCACCTATTATGAAAAAGTATTTGGGCAGGAATATGAAGTTTATGAGCTACTAGAGTTCCCCCTTCAATGCCCACGGGGGTGATGATTTTAAAAGAAGTGAGACCAGCAGAAGGGAGAATGAGCAGAAGAGAGAATGACAGGGAGAAAGGAGAGTTTAGAAGATTTAATTTCACAAAGGAAGAAAATATCAGGAGCAACTTTACAAAACATGGCCCTTAGCTCACGTTTTATCGTGGGTCGGCCCAATCCACGACAATTCCAGGATAAAAGTCTCATAGATAACTCCAGAGACCCATTTGACCAATTTCAGAAAGAGGAGAGGCTGATGGTTCAAGACGCGCAAGCTTCTTGACGTCACTAATTCTTATGCAAGAGAGATTGAGTTTCTTAGAGGGATGGAGGTAAATAGAATATTGTTTTGCCTTTTTTGTTATGAATTTATTTTTCTTCACAAATGGCGTGCATGATTAATAAATAAGTAGACAAAGTTAGTAAATTCCTTGAAAAATATTGGGTTATTGGCAAATCACCTCCCTGTGTTATGCTATACATGTTTATATATTAGATTCGTAATTTTGTTTTCGATAATAATTAAAAGAAAGGATAAATGAAAATTTTAAATATTTAACGTAACACATTGATTTTTTTTTTCCGTTACAAGGGAGGGTGAAAGAGCCCAAAGAAATAAAAGCAGCTACTCCATAATAGTTCGAGTACTGGTACCACAAACAAGATCAAACATAAGGTAATTGGAAACAGTAGGAGGTGGATGATCGAACTCCTGGATTACCTTGTGCCTCGAAACCATTAACAATATCATAGGCCTTCAAAATTTAAGCAAAGAAATTGCCGTTATAGTTGGATAAAACAACAAGTTGGAAAGATCTTCTATCGTACTCGTTTTCCATTTTTGTGGTCTTGATTAGATTGCAGTTCCACTTAAAATTTAGAATAAGTGATAAACCAATTGGAAATTAGTGAATCTAAAGAAAAGGATTTATGGAGAAAAACCTGTGATGATTGATATATCTTGATGTCGATATCTCACTAGTGGTAGAGGGAAAAGTATTTTATAGTCTCAAGTGAGTTTTGCCAGAGCAAAATACATTATAACCTTTAATTTGTGAATGTAAAATGACTAATATTGAGTTAGTTAATTATAATAGGAGCTACAACATGCTATAACAAAGCATAACTAAACATAAACTAGTGTGATTGTAATTGGCTACGGCCTAATGAATAAATATAATGTTCATGTTAAAAAAAATTGTTCAAGAGACAAGTCACGTAGGTCATATATAACTCATAACACATACATGTGACACATGTCACCATCTTCATCGTATTTGGTTGTTATGATGCTTGATTGACAACGAACTATTATTCTGTAAGAAATATTTAGTGGAGTACGACTAACCGCAAATATTCCCAAACAACTTCATAATAAGACTTGAAATATATTCTGCCCCACAAAAATAAAACTAATCCTCCATGAAATGATGTCATGGGTGGATGCATGTATATGCATTAAATAACCATGTGTGTGCATGCATGTGAAGAGAAGGAGCTTTTTTAATCGGTGCATGTGGCTTAGTTGTGGCAGTATGGAGTGTAGATCAAGTTGAATAAACTATTATTCATGCCATGCAAGTTCCAACTAATCCGACGCGGCTTGTTTAATGTTTTGTCCATGAACATTGGCTATAAAAGGGAAGCTCATCCGGCATTCTAAACCATCCCAACAATTCCTTTTTCTCTCTTATATAGTTAAGCAATAATTAATATATAAATAGTGGTTAAGAGTATTGTTAGTGTGAGGTAAAAATAGAGAATTTGTGCGACTTTACTACAGTAAAAGTCGGAGAGTTGTAATTCCTATTTTACACTCATAGTCTTCTACCTTGTCCGTGGTTTTTCGCCCTAAAGTAATTTGTGATTTTTCACGTAAAATCTGTGAGTCATTCCTTCTTTCAATTATTATTGTGTTTTACGCTCTATCTGAAGGGTCCACTGTACAACAAGTGGTATTAGAGCCTCGGTTCATATCTGAGGTCTCGGTGATATCTGTGGGTGTCGTACATAAATGATTTTTAGCGACGGTATGACGGCAAAATTCAAGATCAAGAAATTCAACGGGAGTAATTTCTCGTTGTGGAAGCAGAAGGTTAAAGCCATCTTGAAAAGACATGGGTGTCTCGCTGCGATCGGCAACAGGCCGATGGAGCTTACAGATGATACGAAGTGGAACGAGATGGACGACAAAGCTTTCGCAAATATTCACATGGCGTTAGGTGATGGCATGTTGTCAAGTGTTGAGGAGAAGATGACAACTAAGGAGATATGGGATCATCTCAACAAGCTGTATGAGGCGAAGTCCCTACACAACAAGATTTTTCTTAAACGAAAATTGTACACACTGAGGATGGCGGAATCTACCCCTGTAACTGAGCACCTCAATGTTTTAAATAATCTATTTTCTCAATTGACGTCGTTGAGTCATAAAATAGAAGTGGTTGAACGTGTTGAAATTCTGCTGCAAAGTCTGTCAGATTCGTATGACCAATTTGTCATCAACTTAACAAATAATGTCCCTATGCATTATTTGGTCGTCGACGAAGTTGCAGCCGCTATTCTAGAAGAAGAGAGTCGGCGCAAGAACAGAGAAGACATGAAGGCAAGTTCGCGACAAGCAGGTGCCTTGTCGGTGACTGGAGGGAGAACGGCTGAGCGCGGTGCAAGCGGGAGTAAGAAACAGGGGAGATCCAAGTCAAGGGCCATGAGCAGTTGTTGGCACTGTGGCAATAGAGGTCACTTGAAGAAGGTCTATTGGAATCTTAAGGATTCAAATAAGAAGTGTTCTCATCCTCAGGGGAACGTTGCTAGCACTTCAGATGATGGTGATGTATTATGCTGTGAAGCAGCAACAACTATTCGAGGTATGTGTGGCTTCGATAATGTATGTTTTATTGATTTAGGAGTCAATTTTCATATAGATTCCCCGGAGGGAGTGGTTTCATTAGTATACACCGATCGTTGGAAGATTTGTGTATAGTTGTAAAAATGAACCTTTTGAATACTGGAGATGCGTGATGGGATTGTTCGGATCATTCAAGATATCCGATACGTGGAGGGATTATGCAAGAATTTGTTGTCTTATGGACAACTAGATGATCTTGATTGTGAGATTGGGTCGCGAGACAAGATCATGAAAGTTAAAAGGGGTGCGCTTGTACTGATGAAGGCAGACAAAGGAAACTTATACATGGTACAGGGGAAGATTCTGCAAGTGGGAGAAGTGTTAGTCACTTCATCTGAGTCGATTGAGAAATCATCAATGATTTGGCATCAGAGACTCGGGCATATGTCAGAACAAGGCATAAAGGTTCTTGTAGAGAAGAAACTACTTTCGGGCCTCACAAAGGTATCTTTATCTTTTGTGAGTATTGTGTTGTTGGCAAGCAACATCGTATAAAGTTTCGTAGTTTAGAGTCTAGAAGTAAAGTCATTCTAGAATTGATTCGCTCTTACGTTTGGCAAGCACCAGTACTATCCTTGGGAGGTGCAAAGTATTTTGTGTCTTTTATAGATGATTATTCCAGGAGATGTTGGGTGTACATGATCAAGAGTAAGGCAGAGGTGTTCTCAGTGTTCAAGACGTACAAAGTGTTGGTGGAACTTCAATCTGGGAAAAAGATCAAGTGTCTGAGATCTGACAATGGAGGGGAATATACTGGCAAGGAGTTCGAAGATTTCTGTAAAAATGCTGGGATTAAGAGGCAGTTTACTACGGCGTACACTCCGTAGCAAAATGGAGTGACAGAGCGGATGAATTGGACCTTGTTGGATAAAACAAGAGACATGATGCAGGTTGCAGGCTTAGAAAAGTTGTTTTGGGCAGAAGCAGTCATTACTGCCTGTTATGTAGTGAACCGATCTCGATCAATAGCACTGTGGTTGAAAACACCGATGGAGGTGTGTACATGTAAACCAGTTGATTGTTCTAATCTCCATGTATTTGGAAGTCCCGCTTATGTTATGTTCAATACTCAAGAGAAAACGAAGCTGGACCCAGAATCCAGGAAGTGTTTGTTCTTAGGGTATGCTAAATGAGTTAAGGGGTATCGCTTGTAGGACCCCACTACCTACAAGATCGTTGTAAACAGGGATGTTATCTTCACAGAAGATAAGAAAGGAAGTGACAGCAGTACATAGGAAGATCCTGAAACTACAACAGTAGTAGTCGAGAAGGATGCTAAGCATGAAGGTCCTGCTGACCCAGAGCATGAACCTGAGGAGACAACGAAGTCAAGAGTCTCGGGGATATGTCGGTCGTGTCACGAGACCACCAGACTGGCACTCAGACTTTTCTATGGAGAACAATGTTGCATACTGTCTTTTAACTGAGGACGGGGAGCCATCAACTCTCCATGAAGCAATGTGTAATTCAGATGCAGCTCAGTGGATGGCAGCAATGTCGGAGGAAATTGAAGCACTCTATAAGAATAAAACGTGGGAACTTGTGTCTCTACCACAAGGGAGGAAACCCATTGGCAACAAATGGGTGCACAAACTCAAATGTAACATTGATGACCAAATGGAGATGTATCGTGCACGATTGGTGGTGAAAGGATATGCTTAGAAGGAGGGGATTGATTTCAACGAAATATTTTCCACGGTGGTCCGAATGACAACTGTATGGCTGGTTCTAGCGATATGCGCTACATTTGATTTACATCTTGAACTGTTAGATGTAAAGACGACTTTTCTTCATGGTGATCTTGAAGAAGATATATATATATATATATATATATATATATATATATATATATATATATATATATATATATGCTCCAACCAGAAGGATTTATAGAAGAAGGAAAAGAGAACTTGGTTTGCAGGTTGACCAAGTCTTTGTACGGTCTCAAACAGGCGCCGAGGTGTTGGTACAAAAGATTTGATTCATTCATCATGAGCCTTGGATACAACAGACTCAATGCAGATCCTTGTGCCTATTTCAAGTGATGACTTTCTTATTTTGTTGTTGTATGTTGACGACATGTTGGTTTCAGGCCCCAATAGCTCGTATTGAAAAACTGAAGGTTGAAATGGCTAGGGAATTTGAAATGAATGACTTAGGACCAATAAACAAGATTCTAGGGATGCAAATACATCGAGACAGGAATAGCAGAAAGATTTGACTTTCTCAGAGGAACTATCTGTTGAAGATTTTGCGGCGGTTCAGTATGCAAAATTGTAAGTCAATCTCTACCCCTCTTCCTGTTATTTCAAGTTATCCTCAAGTATGTGCCCTAGCAGTGAAGAAGAGATGAAGGAGATGTCTCGAGTACCATATATATTAGTAGTGGGGAGTCTAATGTTTGCTATGAGCTGTACTAGACCAAACATTGCACATGCAGTGGGAGTGGTTAGTCGATATATGGCGGATCCTGGTAGAGAGCATTGCAGTACAGTAAATAGAGTTTTGAGATACATTCGGGGAACCTAAGATGTTGCATTATGTTATGGAGGATCAGGTTTTACAGTCAGGGGCTATGTTGATTCTGATTATGCAGGTGATCTTGACAAAAGCAAGTCCACGAAATGATATGTGTTTACTCTTGCAGAATGTGCATTAACTTGGATTTCAAAGCTACAGTCAATTGTTGACACATCAACAACGGAGGCTGAGTACGTGGCGGCTACGCAGGCCAGTAAAGAGGCGATTTAGTTGAAAATATTTCTGGAGGAACTCGAGCACAAACTAGAGAGCATTTCTCTATTTTGTGACAATCGAAGTGCATTGTATATAGCAAGGAATCCAGCATTTCATTCCAAGACAAAGCATATTCTGGTGCAATATCACTTAGTTCGTGAAAAAGTCGATGAGGGTATGGTGGATGCGCAGAAGATTCACACGAAAGATAACATGGCTGATTTTTTGACAAAGAGTGTTAATGCTGACAAGTTTGTTTAGTGCCAGTCCTCGCGTGGTATGGTGAAAACGTAAGCAACATGAAAGGCAAGGTAGAAAGAATGTTGTGAAGATTTGATTAGTCTCTAATTAAATCTTCAAGTGGAAGATTGTCATGGGTGGATGCATGTATATGCATTAAATAACCATGTGTGTGCATGCATGTGAAGAGAAGGAGCTTTGTTAATCGGTGCATGTGGCTTAGTTGTGGCAGCATGGAGTGTAAATCAAGTTGAATAAACTATTATTCATGCCATGCAAGTTCCAACTAATCCGACGCAGCTTGTTTAATGTTTTGTCCATGAACATTGCCTATAAAAGGGAAGCTCATCCGGCATTCTAAACCGTCCCAAAACGATTCTTTTTTTTTCTTATATAATTAAGCAATAGTTAATATATAAAGAGTGGTTAAGAGTGTTGTTAGTGTGAGGTAAAAATAGAGAGTTTGTGCGACTTTACTATGGTAAAAGTCGAAGAATTGTAATTCATATTTTACACTCATAGTGAAGTTCTTCTACCTTGCCCGTGGTTTTTCACCCTAAAGTAATTTTGGATTTTGCACGTAAAATATGTGAGTCATTTATATTTTCGTCTTTCAAATATTGTCGTGTTTTACGCCCATCATGCGCTCAAGATCTTCTATTCCAATTTCCTGTTCCAATTTCTGTTTTATTCACAAATATGTGACACGTGGCTTTGCAATTATAGCTGCATTTCACTGAATAAATTTCGCCAATGCATATCTCTCTCTTCCGAACTCACATGCCCAAGGAAATTGATAATTCTTAATAAAAATTAGGAAAACATAAATATGACTTTCATTTACTCATATAATTCCCATTAATTGATTTTCAATCTCTTCATTATATAATATAATACAATGCATAATAATCAGTATTTTTTACTTAACTACTAATTTCTTAAGAAACTCAATTCTAACACAAATTCTCTAATAAATTTTATGAGATTTTAACCAATAACATCTAATCGGAAAATAAGTATTGTGATATCTTGATGATACGACATCATCACAAATTACAAGGAAATATTTAATGATATATATCATCAGCGCACTAAATCTAATGATGTATGTGAAAAGAATAATAAATTAGATTAAATCAAAAACGTAGCCCTTATTCTTCACTTTCTTTTAGAAAACTGACATATATTACTTTTGTATTCAAAAACCATATGTGACATTCAGCTAGAATTTCTTTAAACAATAATTTTGATAAAATAAAATTCGGTAATGTACTATATAATATAAAGACAACACTAAATACTTATTGAATTTTTTTTTTGAACAATATTATTTTGTATCAAGAAATTACTTCCTTTAATGCAATTAGGAAAAATAAGAAATGGAGAAAATTGTTATTGGTTGAAATCTCATAATATTTAATTATTTATTAAAGAGAATTTGTGCTGGAGTTGAGTTTCTTTATAAATTAGTCCTTAATTAAAAATAATGATTTTATGCATTGTATTATATATTGAGGAGATTGAAAATTAATTAAGCGAGAGTTATATGAGTAAATAAAAGTCAAATTCTGTTTTCCTATTTTTTTCTCAAGAATTATCAATTTCTTTTGGCCCGTGAGTTCCAGAAGAGAGAGATACATATGGCCAGATTTAGTCAATGAAATGCAGCTACAATTGCAATGCCATGTGTCACATATATGTGAATGGAACAGGAACTGGAACAGAAAATTAGAACAGAAGATCCGGGCTCTCTATCTCAAGAGTCCACTTCACAACAAATGAAACTGAGCCAAACGTGCACGTTAAACATTCAAAATTATCTCAAACTCACACGTCAATTATTACAAGCTTTTGAGTAATCATGTAAACTGTAAAAGGTCGTGCCACTTTTTTTTTTCTTTCTAAACGATATTTAAATGACTAGCTAACAGTTGAAAAAGCAGAGTGAGAAAACTACTATCCAACA
The DNA here is from genome assembly GCA_948329865.1 of Linaria vulgaris. Classification (NCBI taxonomy): domain Eukaryota; kingdom Viridiplantae; phylum Streptophyta; class Magnoliopsida; order Lamiales; family Plantaginaceae; genus Linaria; species Linaria vulgaris. The sequence continues at coordinate 1,637,979 of OX415249.1, read as the reverse complement.
ATGGCGGTCACTATACTCTCCCCCGATCACGAACTCTCGGACGCCGAAGCTCCGCTACTAAACGACGTCGTTGGGAGCTGCATTGACTACAAAGGCCGTATCGCCAACCGGTCAACGACCGGTTGCTGGAGATCCGCTGCTTTCATAATAGGTATAATTTATTACTCAACGCCATTTTTTTATTTATTATTTTGAAACTGTTTGTTTTAGGAGTGGAAGTGGCGGAGAGATTTGCATATTACGGAATAAGTTCGAATTTGATCAGTTATTTGACCGGGCCGTTGGGACAGTCAACGGCCGTGGCGGCGGAGAATGTTAATGCGTGGAATGGAGCGGCGATGCTGTTGCCGTTGCTCGGCGCGTTCTTTGCGGACTCGTATTTGGGGCGGTATCGTATGATTAACGTCGCCTCTCTGCTCTACATTTTGGTTTGTATACGGAAACTTTGGCGATTATATTGAGTTTATGATCGTGTGTTTATAGTTAGGGTTATATGTAGACTTTGATGTTTAAAAATGTAGCAAGTTATTCGATCTCTAAGATGTTCGAGATTTGGACATAGGCGTAGTAACATATATTAGCAAACAGAATAATGTATTGAGTAGCAAGCGCCGATCAGGTATAGGATTCAATATATGTCTTACATGCTATGGAATGATTTGAGCGAGAGAGTTCACCGTACATATTTTGCTGTTTAGCGGCTAATGCAAGTTTTTAGGCTGAACTGGTTGTAAAAAAGGAAAAGAAAAAAAAAGATGGAAAGAGATGGACATGTTAAAACATTCGAACTAAGCAAAAATTAGTGAATTAGAAAGATTTTTCTGTACGAGAATATTTAAAGCGACCATCATTCATCTGGAAGTCTGCTGATTATCTTCACTTTCTGATGAATCGCTTTAGATGAGATCTGTCTATGAAGGAACTTGACTTGGCTTGTTTTCTCTGATATAGATGATCCGTGTGAACATGCGGGTGAGCCAAGAAAAATTGTAGAGACTGTTGTATCTTGTGTAAAATTTACTTTTTTACATAAATGTTCGCTTACTTCAGATTTGCGTGTTTATTAAATATGAACTTGAAAATTCTATGCAAGGAAAAGGGGATTGTGATGTTCAATGGTACATATATTCTGCAGTAAATAATTCTATAACAGGTTTTTTAAGCCAAACTGGTTATAAAGAAGAGAGAAAAGTGGAAAAGATGAACGTTTAAAGTGAATAGAAAGAGCTGAAATGAACTGGAATTAGTGAATTGACAGGAATTTATGACGACTCTTTTAGTAGCGAGCAGCTACTCATCTGGAATTGCTGCTAATATCACACCTTTTGGATGAATTGCAGGGACTTGGCTTGTTGTCCTTATCGGCCAAGTTTCACTCAGTCAATTCTTCTGACTGCACGAGTGACTTCAACAACTTAGCTTGTTCTCCTCCTCTTCTTGAAGTTATGTTCTTTTTCTTCTCGTTGTACCTAGTGGCATTCGCTCAAGGAGGGCATAAGCCCTGCGTGCAAGCTTTTGGGGCCGACCAATTTGATGAGGAAGATCCAAAAGAACGTAGGGCAAAGAGCTCATTTTTCAATTGGTGGTATTTTTCAATGAATATGGGTATTGTCGTTGCTCTCTTGATTTTGAACTACATTCAAGAAAATCTGAGCTGGGAGCTTGGCTTTGGAATACCGTGCATCGTCATGTGCTTTGCCCTACTTATATTCTTGCTTGGTTCATTGACTTATCGACATCGCATAAACTGTGATAAACAAAATCCATTTGCCAGGATCGGTCGTGTTTACGTGAAGGCAGCTTTAAACCAACAGGTTGGCCCAGCAGCCATATCTATTGAAGAGGAATTCTCGCAGGAAATGCCTCATGAAGCTGCCAGATTCAAGTAAGTCACTAGTCACTACCCCTTAGTTTTATCTTTGAGATGCGATTATTTTCATGCTTTTCTAGCTCTGGTTTCAACAGGTTTCTTGACCGAGCAATGGCCACAACTGATGACTCGGAAGCATGGAATGTTTGTAGCATAGCGGACGTTGATGATGCTAAGGCAGTTCTTAGGCTTGTCCCAATATGGTTGACATGTTTGGGTTACGCCATAGTTTTTGCGCAGACGTCAACTTTATTCACTAAGCAAGGGGTTACATTAGACCGCTACATCATCTCTAGCTTCCAAATCCCATCTGCTTCACTCCAAAGTTTGATCAGTATATCAATTGTCGTCTTTATCCCTCTCTATGACCGTATTTTGGTTCCTATAGCCAGGGTTATTACCAAGAAACCTACTGGCATATCAATGCTCCAACGAATTGGTATGGGTATAATTTTATCCTTCGTTTCTATGGTTACTGCAGCGCTCATTGAAAGGAAGCGTCTCTCAACTGCAGAAGAGTTTGGCTTGATAGACTCGCCAACAGCTACTATACCGATGAGTATATGGTGGCTTGCGCCTCAGTATCTTCTATTTGGAATTGCTGATGCATTTACGATGGTGGGTCTTCAAGAATTCTTCTACGATCAGGTCCCTAAGGATTTGAAAAGCATAGGACTTGCTCTGTATCTTAGTATATTTGGTGTTGGAAGCTTTTTGAGTAGTTTTCTCATATCTATCATTGAAGATGCTACAAGTGGAGAAGGTAAAGATAGCTGGTTTTCAAACAACTTGAATCGAGCGCATATTGATTACTTTTATTGGCTTTTAGCTGGTATTAGTGCAGCGTCTATGGTTTTGTATGTCTACTTTGCTAAGTCTTATGTTTATAATACGAAGGGAAACTTCTAAAATTGGTGCATAGAAGGAGAATTAAACGCTCCAAGATGCCGTAGTTAGAAATGAGTTGGTCCATATTGTGTTATTTGTTGTAACTTGTAAGTGATTGTGCAGAATTCAGAGTTCATTTTTCATGTAATTCTTCTGTTATATATGTTAATAAAGAGCTATTGCGCGCGAATTTAACATCGTGTCTTTTTTTGTTTGTACGAATCAGTATATATTAGTCATCGAGTGAATTACAACAGTAAATAGACACATCACTTGGAAATCGGAGGCAAAAACAGGCCTTGGAGCGGCGGTCTCGTCGGAATTCACCGTTGTAACAGCTCAAATTGAGGAACAGAGTAATGGAGAAGAGTGATTACAGTAAACCAGCAGATAGCACCTTTGCAAGTGATACCATGTAGAATTTGATATCAACTGAGAGAGATTTCTTCATTCATTGTTATAAGAACTGAGATAGTAATGAGCTAAGTACAGAGTTTATATCAACTAAGCTAAGCTAATCACTAATCAGTTAAAGCGGGAGTGAACAAACTAACTACTTAACAGAACTAACATAATTCTTGTGGTTGCATCTCAACCAACACCAGGTCACCTCTTGAATGAGGTGGTAGCACCAACAATACAAACAATGATTAGTAGCGGCACAGCACTTTTTATTTATATATATATTTTTTAAAAGAATATAATTCAAATGAGTTGCTAACAGTTGAATAACTACCTAGAGTGAGACAGAAAGATAAATACTATCCAGCAATGGCGGTCGTTGGAAGCTGCTTTGACTACAAAGGCTTACCTGCAAACTGGTCAAACTTGCTCTACTGTTGCCACTCTGCTCTACATTTTGGTTGGTTTCACAAACTTGACATTGATTAAGTGTGAGATCAATTTTGAATAAAGAAGTTAATGTTAAATGTGGACTTTGAGCATTAGTTTACTAAAAAATATTTAGATGTGTTTGTGTTGTAAAGTGAACCCTTCGGATAAAGCGTTAAACACGACAATAATTGAAAGATGGAAAAATAAACGACTCACAGATTTTACGTGGAAAGTCCCAAATTACTTTAGGGTGAGAAACCACGGACAAGGTAAAAGAACTTCACTATGAGTGTAAAATAGGAATTACAACTCTCCGACTTTTACCGTAGTAAAGTCGCACAAACTCTCAATTTCACCTCACAATTACAACACTCTAAACCACTCTTTATATTAATCATTTTCTAATTATATATAAGAAAAATACTTGTGTTTTGGGATGATCCGATTGCTGCAAGTCCCTCCTCTATTTATAGCAAGAAGCTTGGAGACACAATTGCATCAATACCACGTAGCAAGCTAAGGAGAAACATGGCATGAATAATTGTTTATTCAACTTGATATGTGAACAATCTCTCCACATGCACCGATTAGCTTTGCCCATCTCTTCACACACGCACATGCACTTTTAGTGCATAACTCATGTGGACATGTGCTGCCACTTTTAGTGCATAACCCATGTGGACATGTGCTGCCAACATTTGTTAAGTTGATGACAAGTTGGTCATATAAATCGGGCAGACTTTGCAACAGAATTTCAGCACATTCCACCACTTCTATTTTGTGACTCAACAACGTCAATTGAGAAAATAGAGTATTCAAAACATTGAGGTGCTCAGTTACTGGGGTAGATTGTGCCATCCTCAGTGTGTACAATTTCCGTTTAAGGAAAATTTTGTTGTGTAGGGAGTTCGCCTCATACATCTTGTTGAGATGATCTCATATCTCCTTAGCTGTCCTCTTCTCTTCAACGCTTGACAACACGACATCACCTAACGTCAAGTGAATATTTGCAATAACATTCCCGCCCATCTCGTTCCACTTCGTATTATCTGTGATTTCCATCGGCATGTCGCCGATTGCCGCGAGACATCATTCTGTTTCAAGATGGCTTTAATCTTCAGTAGTGGACCCTTTAGATTTCCTCTTGCATTCCACTGAGCTTGCATCTGAACTACTCATTGCTTCCTGAAGAGTTGATGGCTCCCCGTCCTCAGTTAAAAGACAGTACGCAACATTGTTCTCCATTGAAAAGTCTGAGTGCCAACCTGGTGGTCTCTTGATACGTGTCGATCGACGTATCCCCGAGACTCTTGACTCCGTTGTCTCCTCAGGTTCATGCTCTGGTTAAATAGGACCATCCTGCTCAGCATCCTTCTCGACTACTACTATCGTAGTTTCTGGATCTTCCCTTGTACTGCTATCATTTCCTTTCTTATCTTTCGTGAATATAACATCCCTGCTTACAACGATCTTGTGGGCAGTGGGGTCCCACAAGCGATACCTCTTCACTCCTTTAGCATGCCTTAAGAACAAACACTTCATGGATTTCGGGTCCAGCTTTGTTTTCTCTTGAGTATTGAACATAACATAAGCGGGACTCCCAAATACAAGGAGATTAGAATAATACACTGGTTTACCTATCCACACCTCCATCGGTGTTTTCAGCCCCAGTGCTGTTGACGGAGATCGGTTCACCACATAACAGGCGGTATTGACTGCTTCTACCCATAACGACTTTTCTAAGTCTTCAGCCTGCATCATGGCTCTTGTGTTATCCAACAATGTCCTGTTCATCCCCTCTGCCACCCCATTCTGCTGCGGAGTGTACGCCGTAGTAAACTGCCTCTTAATCCCATCATCTTTACAGAAGTCTTCAAACTCCTTGCCAGTATATTCCCCTCCAATGTCAGATCTCAGGCACTTGATCTTTTTCCAAGATTCAAGTTCCACTAGCGCTTTGTACATCTTGAACATCGAGAACACCTATGCCTTACTCTTGATCGTGTACACCCAACATCTCCTGGAATAATCATCTATAAAAGACACAAAATACGTTGCACTTCCTAGGGATTGTACTGGTGCTTGCCACACATCATAGTGAATCAATTCTAGAATGACTTTACTTCTAGAATCTTAACTACGAAACTTTATACGATGTTGCTTGCCAACAACACAATGCTCACAAAAAGCTAAAGATACCTTTGTGAGGCCCGAAAGTAGTTTCTTCTCTGCGAGAACCTCCATGCCTTGTTCTGACATATGCCCGAGCCGCTGATGCCAAATCTTTGATGATTTATCATTTGAATAGATGAAGCCACTGACTCTTCTCCCACTTGCAGAGCCCTCCCCTGTACCATGTATAAGTTTTCGGCAATCTTGTCCGCTTCATCAGTACAAGCGCACTCGTTTTAACTTTCATGACCTTGTTTCGTGACCCAATCTCACAACAAAGATCATCCAGTTGTCCATAAGCCAACAAATTCTTGCATAATCCCTCCATGTGTCGGACATCTCGAATGGTCCGAACAATCTCGCCATGCATCTCCAGCTTAATCGTACCGATGGCAACAACTTTCAAAGGTTAATTTTTACAACTATACACAGATCCTCCAGCGATCGGTGTATACTCATGAAACCATTCCCTCCGGGGAGTTATATGAAAACTAGATTCTGAATCAATAAGCCATACATCATCAAAACCACGCATACCTCGAATAGTTGTTGCTGCTTCACAACATAGTACATCACCATCATCTGAAGTGCTAGCAACGCTCCCCTGAGGATCAGAACTCTTCTTGTTTGAATCCTTAAGATTCCAACAGTCCTTCTTCAAGTGACCTCTCTTGCCACAGTGCCAACAACTTCTCTTGGTCCTTGACTTGGATCTCCCCTGTTTCTTACTCCCACTTGCACCGCGCTCCGCCGTTCTCCCTCTTGTCACCGACAATGCACCTGCTTGTTGCGAACTTGCCTCCATATCTTCTCTGTTCTTGCGCCGACTCTCTTCTTCCAGAATAGCGGCTGCAACTTCGTCGAAGACCAAATAATCCGTGAGGACATTATTTGTTAAGTTGATGACAAGCTGGTCATACGAATCGGGCAGACTTTGCAGCAGAATTTCAGCATGTTCAACCACTTCTATTTTGTGACTCAACGACGTCAATTGAGAAATTAGAGTATTCAAAACATTGAGGTGCTCAGTTACCGGGGTAGATTCTGCCATCCTTAGTGTGTACAATTTCCATTTAAGGAAAATTTTGTTGTGTAGGGACTTCGCCTCAAACAGCTTGTTGAGATGATCACATATCTCCTTAGTTGTCATCTTCTCTTCAACGTTGACAACACGCATCACCTAACGCCAGGTGAATATTTGTGATAGCGTTGCCGTCAATCTCGTTCCACTTCATATCATCTGTGATTTCCATCGGCCTATCGCCGATTGTCGCGAGACACCCATCTTTTTGCAAGATGGCTTTAATATTTAGCTTCTACAACGAGAAATTACTGAATTTCTCGATCTCGAATTTCGCCGTCATTCCTTCTATCACGTACCACCGTCACTGAAAAATAATTCCAGCACGACACCCACAAATATTACCGAGACTCCAGATATGAACCGAGGCTTTGATACCACTTGTTGTAAAGTGGACCATTCAGATAGAGCGTAAAACACGACAATAATTGAAAGACAGAAAATTAAACGACTCACAGATTTTACGTGGAAAACCCCAAATTACTTTAGGGTGAAAAACCATGGGCAAGGTAGAAGAACTTCACTATGAGTGTAAAATATGAATTACAACTCTCCGACTTTTACCATAGTAAAGTCGCACAAACTCTCTATTTTTACCTCACAATTAATATTAATTATTTGATAATTATATAAGAGAAATATCTTGTGTTTTGGGATGATCCGGTTGCTGCAATTCCCTCCTCTATTTATAGCAAGAAGCTTGGAGACACAATTGCATCAATACCGCATAGCAAGCTAAGGAGAAACATTGCATGAATAATTGTTTATTCAACTTGATCTGTGAAAATTCTCTCCTCATGCACCGATTAGCTTTGCCCATCTCTTCACATGCACACACATGCACTTTTAGTGCATAACCCATGTGGACATGTGCTACCACTTTTAGTGCATAACCCATGTGGATATGTGCTGCCGACAGTTTGGACATTGAGGTTACAAAAATTGTCGAAATCTTAAGCAATTGATTCCAGTACTAAGATGTTTAAGATTTGATCTTAGTAGGAAAGTATGTATGCTAGAGGGAGCTTTAGATGAGACTTGTTACGGTCAGTTCTCCTAAAAGGGTGATTTCATGGGGTTTACCTATTCCCACTGTTAAGCTACACTGGTGCTAATACAAATTATTTTAGGTTGAAAGTGGGAAAAGGTGGAAAGGGGTAAACATGTTAAGAAAGAAAAAAAAATAGCTGTAATTTTTAGAAGCAACCAGACATTCATCTGTGAGTAATGTTAACCTTTTCACTTGCAGATGAATCACAAGGACTTGATTTGTTGTCTCTATCAGCCAAGCTTCATTCAATCAATTCTTCCAACTGCAAGAGTGGCTTCAATAATGTAGCGTGTTCTCCTCCTCCAGATGAAATTGTGTTCTTTTTCTTCTCCTTGTACTTGGTCACATTCGATCAAGGAGGGCATAAGCCCAATGTACAAGCCTTTGGAGCTGACTATTTTGATGAAGAGGATTCAAAAGAACGCTCGGCAAAAAGTTATTTTATCAATTGGTGGTACTTTTCAATGACTACAGGTACTTTGGTAGCTCGCTTGTTCGTGAACTACATCAAGAGAATTTGAGCTGGGAACTTGGTATAAGCTGAATGTAGACGGTAGTATCTTTACGCACTTGAATTGTGGAAAAGTTGGAGGGGTTTTGAGAGACGAATAGGGACGATGGATTTGGGGCTTCACAAAGAAAATTGTTTGTCCGGTGCTATTGGAATCATAGATCGAGGCTTTGTATCGGACTCTCGTTGGCATGGGAAAGGTGAATCCAAAAGATTGTAATTGGAACGGATTGTAGATAGGCTTTTGATCTGATTTCGGATAACACCTTACGGGGCCACAATCTCCAACAACAAATTGAAGAGTGTCGAATGCTTCTACACAAACCTTGGACGCAACAATTTCAATGGATTGAGAGATCTCAAAACGAACTTGCGGATGCACTCGTGAAATCTACAAGCGATTTGGACGGAGGAACAAGTCTTCTTTCTTCCTAATTTAGTTTGTATTTGATGAACGATGTAGCCTAAGGGCTTTTGCATTAGAGTGTTTTCACAAAAAAATAAATAAATAAACATGTGGGAGATGGCTCAACAACAATAAGTGTATCTTAGTAATTTTCTTTTGATTAGTGGGGAGATTAATTTGAACCCTACTTTCAGGCGTTATAGTATTTGTCAAACAACATACAAAAACTCTAGATGGGGCTGATTAGGTATGTATATTGTGTCATTCATGTGCAAAATTAGATGAGAAAAAGGATATTAATAATTAGCAATTAATAGTGAGGAAACTTTGGAATGCCTAAGTAAACTAGTCCTAAGCAATCAAATGTTAGTAATGCAAAATACCACTAGTAAGCAATATGAATGATGTTATTTTCGTACGAGTTGGACATTTAGTGTCAAGAATTTGGTTTCATCAAGATATGTACTCTTTAAATGTTATCTTTTTTTATCAAGCTTCTTTTTTTTTTTCATTTTTGTGCTTTTGATTGGATTGCACCTCCACTTAAAGTAGAGAATGATGGATAAACTAAGTGGAAATTAGTGAATTTAGAGTAAATGCTTTATGGAGAAAAAAGAATCTTGGCTTGCAGTCGAGATACTTAGTTAATATGTTGATGTTGATGACCTCATTATTGATGGATGGGACATTTGCAATCATAAAAATTGCAAAACTTGCAATCCCATAACATAATAAGACTTCTTTTTTCTACCCTTTAAAATTTTGCTTATTGTTATTTCCGTCCCCAAAATTAATTGTCCACTCCATGAGAGTGAGTCAAACTAAACAAAAATATCTAATTTTTTTTAGAAGAATCAGAAATATTTCATTCAACTGGCAATAGTTTGAATATAAGAAACAAAACTAAAATTGCTCGTGAAACTCAAATGTTAAATTCATCCATAGGTATTAGATGTGCTGATCGATGTGCGAGTTCATTTGCAGTACGTGGAATGTGCTCAACCCTGAAGAATGTGAGAGAAGATTTGATTTCCAGAACTTCATCCAAAAAGATTCCAATATTTGCGTTCGTCTTCCTGTTGGTATTTGAAAGTGCAAGTTCTTTGGTCAATGTTAGATCAACATTGGAGTTACAATGTTGAATTAACATTGGAAACAAAAACTTTCTAATATTCTGGATTTAAAACTGCGAAAATTATTGTTTTGTCTTTATTCACTTACTAACTTAGTTCTATGAGTTGTAGTTGGTATTTTTATATGCTCCAGGTCAAGAGGCTTCAAGGATGGATCTATTTCCTTCAAGATAAGTTACCATTCAAAGAAAAGTTTCCAAAGAAGAACTTTCCTTAATTAAAGACGCGTGCAGACTGAAAAGAAAGGAAAGTACAAGAGTGAATTAGGAATGCAGAATTTTATAGGAGAATCCTTTCAAATGAAGACTTCTAGAAAGAGAAGGACACTTCCCTTAGAAGAATTCAAGTTAAAGAAAAAAATCATTCCTAATTCAAGAAGGAAAGCCGCATGCGCTGCAATGGAAAGATCAAGGCGTGTGAACTGCTAGAAGGAAAGAACATTACTTGCGATAGGATTCTTTCCACGGAAGACTACAAGATGGAGAAAGATTATTTCCATAGAAGACTACAAGATGGATAATGATACTTTCCTTAGAAGACTTCAAGTCAAAGAATGAAACATTTGCGTTGAAGACTTCTAGTTAAATAAGGAAACCTTTCCAGTGACTTCTAGTTGGACAAGGAAATCTTTCGTCATTGAAGAAGACTTACTCTTGAACGAAATTAGAGTTATACAAGGAGATCTGAAGCATTCCAAAAACGTGCAAAACATGTCTTGGACATCAAGGAAGACTACATTGTAAATAGACTTGTTGGGCATGAAGAAAAAGACACAAAGACAAGAGCAAAAATATCCCGTGAGGAAATTATTAATTCCGAGTGTCTTTGTCTTGTTTTTACGAGGTTTGAGATTAACAAGTTGAGTCTAAAAGTCCTGTTTAGATTTAAAGAGTTTGCCTTTGTTTTCTCTATTGTGTTCAAATAACTTGAGAGTGATAGCTTGAGAGTTGAGATAATGACTTTTGTTAAAATCATTATTTCAATAGTGGTTATTTTGCCTAAGGCTAAAAAGTTTACAATTACTTATAAACTTTTGAAAAATTACATCTACTTGTGTTCTATACTTTTCCGCGACGTTATATTCTGTATCAAATAGATTGGTGCTAACATTAGCTGATGTTAAACGTATGTTAAGATAACATCGAATCCAGTGTTATCGTAATATTGGAAGAAGAGTATCAAGTCTCGATGTAGTTGATAAAGGCAAGGCAATCACCAGCTATGCAAACGTTTCTCCAGTTATGAGTTTTGCACAAATAATTGGTGTGTGGGCTGCTGCAACCTCTAACATTTCAGCATTCCATCCCCCTAGTATACGTAGTCTTGTCCATAATAGAACTTGTCCATTGTAATCTCATGCAACAACACCAATACCTCCCAACCTAAACTCATTTCTTGTTACAACATCAAAATTGATCATTATAATTCCGGACTAGGTGGTTTTCATTTCCCTCTATTAGGCTCTGTTCCATTCATTGTCAACTCTTTCCTTAAGACACATGTTGCACAATACTCAATATAGAACTGGTTTGCACAATGAATCAAGTTAATCTGTGATTCTTGTTTATTCCCACGCCATAGTTTATTTATGTTATTCCATAATAACCAGCAACCAATCAAGAACAATCCAGGTTCTCGCCTACTCGATCTTTGAACCACTACATTAACCCAATCTCCAATACATTCTTCTGATAGATATGCAATTGGTATGTTCAACAAGTCCCAGAACTCTTTAGCAACGTGAGAGTCCTGAAAGCACTAAATTTATGTTTCAATTCCTCCGTGACAGATATAACATACTTCAGATTTTTCCCGATGTCTTTGCTTGAGAATATGCATGGCGAGAAGAACATTTTTCGTTACTCTCCATATGAGATGCTTTATCTTGTTCGGTACCTGCACATTCTAAACAAAACTCCAATTATGAACCTTTCTCGTGCTATACCCCCCATTAATATGTTCATGAGCCATTCGTCTTAGCTCCATTGCTAAGTGATACGTTGTATGCACTGTGTACTCGCCATGTTTGGTGTAATGACAGGTTAGAATGCCTGGGTTGTTGGGCTGCCAAAGGGAATTTTGAGGATTTATTTAATATCTTCCTACTAGCATAGATGTTCAAGCATATTTAAATCCCATCGATTAGAAAAAAACATCAAGCAAAATGTTGACATTTAACGAGCTTAGAGACTGAAAATCTGATGTTCTCGGTTTGAAGTTAAAATTTCCGGCTATCCAATTTTATCCTCAAATATAAATATTTTCCCCGTTCCCAATTCTCCATCACAAGCCGGCTCTCACCAGTGCTTCCTTACCGTTTTACCTCAAGGATGCTAGAGTTAGGAAAATACTTCGCTTTCAAAATGCGACTAAAGAAACAATCAAGTTGTTGGATAACTCATCATATTTGTTTGCCTAATAGAGCTAAATTAAACGCCTTGAGATCTCTAAGCCCAAGCCCCTATCCCTCTTATTTTTGTACAACTCCTTCCAACTCACCTAATTAATTTTATTCTTACCGTCATTTCCTGAACAATAATTTGAAATCAAAGATTCCATCTCATTAAGCAAGTAATTGGGAAGCTTGAAACAACACATTACATATGTGTGATTGGACTGAAGAATAGACTTAATTAGGATTTCCTTTCCCGTCTTCGAGACGAGTTTATTTCAAAAGGATCCCACGTTACTCCAAACCCTTTTGTTAAGCCAATAAAAAATCTCTCTTACTCAGCCCCAGAAGTCCAAGATATCTTTTCATGCTTAGCAACAACCTGGACATGGAGAATATTTTGAATCCGCTCAATAAAGTCATCTAAGGTATTTTTACTAAACACAACCCTAGTCAAATTTAATCTCTTGCCTAGAGGATAAGCTATATCTATGTAAGATGTCAGAGATTGCCATAGCAGCTTCCTTCGTTGCTTGATGAAACATAAGGGTATATGCGAACAACATGTCAGATATTATCGGGGCGATGGAGCTTATAGTTACCCTTTTCAACAACCTATTGGATTCAGCATTAGATCATAACACTAAAAGCTTCAGTGCAAAAAATTAATAGGTAAAGAGAGAGGGGGTCTCCTTAACGGATTCACCTTTCCGGATGAAGGTGCCCCAATTGATTTCCATTAATTAAAACAAAATAAGTCACAGTACGCCAACACGTCATAATTAAATTAACAAACTAGATATGAAAACCTAATCTAAACAACACTTTTTCAAGAAAAATTTACTCCACCCGGTCATACGCTTTGCTCATGTCAAGTTTTAGGGCCATAAAATTTGTTTTACCTATTGTTTTAAGTTTCAAAAAATGATTGCGAAGTAATGAGGTTTTCTTTGCAATTTACATATATGTAGGTATATGATACATATTACCATAGCTGAATACGGTCCTGCTTCTTGTGGTCCTGTCTAGTATAAGTTTCAATATGTAAGCAATCAAATCTTAGTAAGGCAAAATACGACTAGAAAGCAAGAGCAATTACGTGGTATTTCCAATGAATTATGGTATTTTGGTAGCCCTGCGTAGGATTTGGACATTTAGTTTTAAAAATTTTGGTTTCATCTAGATAGGAACTATCAACTATTTAAAGGTTGTCTTTTTTCCCATTTTGGTGCTCTGGAGTCTTGATTGGATTGCACCTCCACTTAAAGTTGAGTATGAGTGATAATCTAATTGGATATTAGCTACGGAATTTAAGGCAGTTATATAGAGGAAATGCTCTCCATAACTGATATTTTTGATGTTGATATCTTCATTAGTGATTAGTTTGATAATATCTCGTATATATAGAATAGGGTCGGTTACAAGTAGGATAAAATGAGTATATCGTTAAACTAGACCTACTTTAACCATGCTAGTCTCGAGTAGGCTTGGTCCGGAACACCTCGAACTAACGTCTGATGCAAGGGAGAATGCCTGGAGTATATCAGAGATGACGTCGAAGATTATGTCATCGGATCTTCTATGTCAAAAGTGACATCTCGCTTATGTCGAAGGTGGCACAGGTGATATATATCAGAGATATATATCGGGTATTATGTCGAATACTATATCGGGGAAGGCTCGATATAGATGTACAGTAATTGCGAATAATTAAAGCTTACGTTGATTACCGGGAAGTGAGTATTATAGGCCTCGGAATGTGGGGACCACCCACGTGATAAAAACGTGAGATGTACTATATTGAAGGTGATATTCGGTATGTACGTCGGGGATGATCCCCGATATAGACAAAATATGGGCATGGCCCATGGTAGGCCCAATACGGGAAATACCCATATAATGTAGTCCCCCAATTTGGGAATTATTATTTGAGGATAATAATTTGTAAATTAAATTTGAGTTTTTGAATTACCAGTATCCCTGGTCCCGCCAGTTCAAATGACGGAACTGTGATGCGGGAATTTCGTTGTGTTTTGAAGAACTAACTATTGGTGGACCCCCCAATACAATTTGCGAATTTCCAGAGGTTCTCATTTGAATTCCTATTTTTTTGTAGGTAATTCCATATTATATCGAATTTCCCTTGACATATATGTCGAATTTGAAGTTCGATATGTTCGACACTTAATGCCTACCCATAGGTTCTCTCCTATAAATAGTGGCATGTTTGGAGAGAGAGAAGAGTTTACTTGTCTTCTAGCGTATTGATCTCTTCTTCAGGCAAGTATGTCGGGGATACCCGACATGATTTTTGATATGTCTTTCAATATGACATTCGATATGTGTTTCTTGGTTCTCTTTTCTTGGTTTTTCATTTAATTCATTGCTTTTGCAGATCCTTCAACCTTGTCTTCCTTGTGTCTTTAATTTTCCAAAGACATGTCTGGAATTCGCGCCCGTATGCAGAATATTAAGGAGCGTCGTGATCAGGAGGTTGTCGCTTTGGCAGGGAGGATAGATGAGGCTTCCTCGAATTTGGTGTGAACATTGGTGTTCTGGAGGGCATGGTCGCTTCTCCGTTGGTAGTGAAACAAACTATTCCCATCGTCAGGACATCCGTGCCCGATGGTGGTAACCTGCCTGCAGGGGGTGTTAGCCTCGGGGAGGAGACCACCTCTTTGGCCACCGATGCTGGTGGTGATAGGGTTCTTGACATTGTAGGGGGTATGGCCGGAGCTGATGCTTTGCTAAAAGCAGTCTTTATAGCCAAGGAGTCTGCCAGACCTTCAGAAGTGTTGCCCTTTCTAGTGGACCGGACTAAGATCTGTTCCCTCTTTGCTAGCGGAGTTGTGCAAACTGCCACCGATATTGGTCATTCTGCGGAAAATTATCAAGCGTTTGCGAAGGTCACAGCCAGTGCTACGCCTCTTTCGACTGGTAATAAGGCGGGCCAAGGAGATTCATTGAGTGTCCCTATATCGTTAGGTGAGGATACCCCTGATCCGATCAGTATCACGGATAAGGGCAAGGGTCCTGCTATCAGTGTCGTAGATAAAGGCAAGGGTCCTTCTATAGGTGTTGCAGAGAAAGGTAAGGGTCCTTCTATAGGTGTTGCAGAGAAAGGCAAGGGTCCCGCTTCCAAAGTTTCCTCGAAAATGCCTTCTTCTCAGGCTTTTGGCGGTATCCTTGTCCAAAAACCCTCAGCCCCGATCGCCCCACAGTCTTTACAGTCTAGTCAAAAGAGGGCTCGAGACAAAGGCTCTAGCGTGCCACGTCCAACCACCAGGCAGGGGCGATCGAGGTCGGGGTCCAATGTTCAGGATAAAAGGGTTGAATTTCATGAGGCTGATGCGGTTCGTGGCTTGGCGCGGGCCTTCCCTCCGCCAGCTAGGGCACCTGTTTTGACCGAAATGGAACGGGCACAGAATGTGCGCCGTATCGTCCACGTCTTTCAGAGTGTAAGTTGCGGAGGTCGTACTGCTTATTACGTTCAGGTTTTATTATAAGTTCCTTCTATTCATGATGGTCATTTTAGTAGCTTGGGAAAATGCTGGCTACGTCGATGATGATCTTCAGTGAGTCCGAATGGGACAAGGATGCTATTATTGCTCAGCTTGAGGCTGACATCGAAAAGATGGATGATTTTAACACATGGTCCTAGAAAAACTGCAGGCTGAAAAGGAAGAGGCTTTACGCAAGTGTCGGACGTTAAATGATGAATATGATGACCTTCATGCCGATGCTCAGATCCTTGCTAGTAAGAGACTTGAGTTGAAGGAGCACGCGGTTAGAGAGCGAAATCAACGTTGGGCGACTAACCATGAGCTTGAGAAGGTGCGGGCTGAAAACGAGCGTCTTCGGTCTGAGCTAAGAAAAGCACAACTTGTTTCGAATAATGCAATAGGTGTGCAGTCCTTCCTTTTTCATCTTGTAGGATGGTTGTATTTAGTGATAATTCGTACGTTATTGGTGTAGGATGAATCTCCCGAATTCCTGTTGCATGTTGCTAAGAAGTTTCTTGCAAGCGGGACTTATCAAGAGTTCTTGCCAAAGCGTGCTATCCAGGAAGGGGAAGAGGCCTTCCAAGTGTTGATAGGGCAGGTGACTGCCAAGAAGGCTTGCCCCTTGAAGATGATGAGACTGCAGACATTGCTTCGGAGCAACCTGACCTGTTTTTGGCGCTTTTGAAGCAGAAGGGTCTCGCTTAAGCAGAACCTGTTATTTCGATTATTGGCGTTGCATCGCCTTGTGTTCATTTGGTTGTGTAACATTTGTTGAATCATGCTGTTTTAAACTTGTAGACTTATCTCGTTTTGTCTTGTGTCTTTGAATAATTCTCATACTGCATCACTCCCTTTTTGTGACATTAAGGACTCGTGAGGCGGAATCTAAGGTTTATACTTTTATACCTTAAGTTATCATCTTTGGCTGATCTTCTCTTCCGGTTGCATGAGAGTTATATCGCTTTTATTTGTGGGACTCATACCTTTTGGTTGCTCTCCAGCCTACAACGGTGTGTAGAGGAGTTATGTCCCCATAAGGTGTGTCGTTTCCATCCCGGGGGCTCTCGTTCCCATCATCGTGGATAGGGGAGTTCTAGAGTCTTTTGCTGCTCATCGGTGATCGATATCCCGTAGGATTTATAGATTCTCTCACCATTCATCGGCGGTCGATATCCCATAGGATTTGTAGATTCTGCATTCCCTGTTGTCAAACAAGATAACATAGTGTACATTGATGAACATTTGGTAATATGGAATCGAACGTACGTTATCCCATTGTGTGGGAAATATTTCCCTGCATGTAAGCAAGAAGTATCGTTGTACCTGTTCTAGATAGATGAAATAAACCTGTTTGGCAAGAGTAATAACAATTAATATCGTATCGCGTTCTCTGGATAACTCACGAGTAATATCGTAAAGTATGTGTGCCGTTCAGGCACATTACATTCTGTCCTCATAACGAGGGCCATTATTATCCTATCATGTAGGATATGTACCTACAGAGGTTCAGATATGTAGTAGTGCAGGCATATATCAATTAAAACGATAGGAGTTAACGATGGATAACGGTCAAAGGCTAGATAAATCCTAATCCGAGTACGTATCCCGTGTATGGGAATCAGATCGGCGTAGTTCCCCCTGTTTTAGTTACAATCCAGCCCAACGATGGGGAAATTTAGGAAATTGAAATTGTTCAAAAAGACATAGCGTAATTATTCTAGGAATATTAAAAGACAGTAAATAAACTGAAAGTCGGGGGCCCCCAGTTGAAGCGAGGTGATTACTCTGTATCTGGTACGTATTCCTGCTCAACTGCTTCTACTTCTTGTACCTCCCTAATCCTAGGAAGTCTCAATGAGGCCACATAGCACATCCACCCCTGCTTCTGGTCTCCTGTGATTTCACCAATTCCATCCTGGGTAGGAAACTTCATAATATGGTAGTAGGTTGATACCACGGCTCTCATCTCGTTGGGGGCGGGGTGCCTAATGATAGCGTTGTAGGGGAAGAAAAGGTCGACCATGGTGTACTTCACTGCGATTGTCCTCATGTATGGTTCCTCCTCGAATGAGGTGAGCAATGTAATCTGGCCCATTGGAATTATCTCTCCTCCTCCAAACCCTATTAACCGGGTTGAGACCGCCTCCAGCATGTTCTCACGTAACACCATTTTCTCCAAGACATGGGCAAAGATAATGTTGGATGAGCTACCATTATCGATCAAGGCATTGCGTACCTGATACTCAGGTACATCAATTGTAACAACTAGTGGGCAATCGAGTTTACCTGCCTCCAATGCATGTGGCGTGAGCTACTGCAGATCTCTCTTGGTGAATGAAATCTCCTGGTCTAGGAATCCCACCCGCATAACTGAGGTAGTATAGCTTATATATGTCCCGACCTGCATTCGTCGGGTTACTCTCTCACGCCCTTGAGCTGAATCAGCACTTAACGGTCCTCCATTGATCACATTGATCATCCCTTTAACTAGGGTGCATTGACAATAACCCTTCCATACTCAGACAGAGCCTCAGTTTCCGCGAGGTGAACGAGATTCATCATCCCTTCGGCGATTATTCTTTGAGTTTCTCCCGAACTCCGCTAGCTTGCCCTCCTTGATGAGCCTTTTGATTTCGTTCTTTAGATCAGTACATTCCTCTGTTTTGTGGCCCATTTGGCGGTGATATTCACAGTACTTCCCAGAGAATTTCATTCCTTTGTTCTCCCTTAGCTTCCTAGGCTCATTGAGCCACTTGTTTTTCAACGCAACTGCAAATACTTCCAATATTCCTCTGTTTAGTGGGGTATACCTTCTCGGGGACCTATTAGTGTATCGCTCCTTTCCAGAGGGCCTGTTGGGATTGGGGCTCTGCTTGGTTGCCATCATGTTATCCTCGTAACCATGTTGATCTGATCTATCGTTGGCGACTTAAGCTTGATCAGCTGGGAGGCAAACCTCCTATGAGACGTAGCATTAAATAACATGAGGATGACCTGATTCCCACTCGGCTCATCTACTTTGAGCAGTCCATCGTTAAACCGCTTGATGAAGTCCCCCAGACTCTCTTTATCTCTCTAGTGCATAGCATTCAGATGATGCATGCTAATCCTCATCCTTTTCTGATTGGAGAATTGGCTCTCGAATTTCTGTCTCATCTGCTCATAACTCGTTATAGACCGAACCTCCAACTTGGTAAACCAATCCAAAGCTGCTCCGGTTAGAGTTGTAGCCAAAATCTTCGCCTTGATGTTGTGCGAAAACCTAAGTAAGTTTAAGACATTGTCGACAGAGTGGAGATGGTCAGTCGGATCACTCTTGCCATTGTATGCCTTGATGGTAGGGATCTTATCTCCCTTCTCTAACACCTCTGACTCTATCTCGTCTGAAAAATGTGTCAAACTGCGGCCTTCTGCCAAAGCTTGTCTTCGTTCCACTTCCGTCTTTTCACCGTCCAATTGTTCCATCCTCCTAGCAATGTTCCTTCTATCCATGGTTGTGTCATGCCCCTCAACCCCGAGGGTTCTTGGGCGGCGCATATCTCTTCTGGAATCTCCAGCGTCCTCGCGTTCATCAGCACGATGCCCCGACCCGAGTGCCCTAGTCCTGGACTCTTGTGGTCGCAGTGGTGTGTCATCCACTCTTCTATTGTTCAGGCGCGGTAATAGTGTTTCCAAGGCCACATTCAATGTTGTCTGGACAACAACGTTAATTTGGGCCATGATCTCTGGTGCCAAAACTGCGTGCACTGCGGGCGCGGGAGTTGGCTCTCTCGGTGCCTGGGGATGCTCGGGCTCATTCTGGTCCTCCATTGGCTTTGGGGCCGGGATAGGTGGCGGGGCGCACTTTTTGCTATCGAATTGTCAACCATTGGCCTAGTAGACTGTGAGCGGGTCATCCTTCGTTGCATCTTGACGTCCTCGTCTGGAAACATGGTGTTTCCACAGACGGCGCCACTAGTTTGACAATATCTCCTATATATAGAATAGGGTCGGTTACAAGTATGGTACAATGAGTATATCGTTAAACTAGACCTACTCTAACTATGCTAGTCTCGAGTAGGCTTGGTCCAGAACACCTAAGAACTAACGTCTGATGCAAGGGAGAATGTCGGGAGTATATCGGAGATGACGTCGAAGATTATGTTGGGGATGACATTGGATCTTCTATGTCGAAAATGACCGCTTGCTTATGTCGAAGGTGGCGCAGGTGATATATATCGGAGATATATATCGAATATTATGTCGAATACTATATCGGGGAAGGCTCGATATAGATGTACTTTAATTGCGGATAATTAAAGGTTACCTAGATTATCGTAAAACGGGTATTTATAGGTCTCGGGATGCGGGGACCACTCACGTGATAAACACGTGAGCTGTACTATATCAAAGGTGATATTCGATATGTACATCGGAGATGATCCCCGATATAGACAAAATATGAGTCTGCCATGAGTGAGGCCCAATACAGGAAATACTCATATCATATCACTAATGGAGGAAAAGTATTCTATACTAAGATTCTTAATTTCTTACTATAATCATAAAAAATAAGAATTTGCAATCCCGTAGCTTAGTAAGACTTCTCTTTCTAATTCTACCCCTTAAGACTTTACTAATGTCATTTCCGCCCCCAAAATAACTGTCCACTCCAATGAAAGGGAGTCAAAAACGTGCACGTTTACAAAATATCACAATTTCACATGGCACATTAAACTTCAATTAATTAATATATAAACAACGATTAGTAGTAGCTTCGGAATGATAACGTAAACTGCAAACTATCAATTAAACGTGCAGACGCAGAGCACTTTTTTTTAAGGAAAAAAAAAATGAGTAGCTGACTAACAGTTGTTGAATAACCAAAGAACCAGAGTGTGAGAGAAACAAAATTACTATCCAACAATGGCGATCACTGTACTCTCAGATGCGGAAGCTCCGTTACTAAACCACGTCGTTGGAAGCTGCATTGACTACAAAGGCCGTTCCGCGAAACGGTCAACGACTGGTTGCTGGAGATCCGCTTCCTTCATAATAGGTGTATAATGATTTAGATTTTATTACTGGACGCGGTTTTTATTTGTGTTTTTGATTTTTAACTGATTTTTTGTAGGAGTGGAAGTGGCAGAGAGATTTGCGTATTACGGAATAAGTTCGAATTTGATCAGCTATTTGACCGGACCGTTGGGACAGTCAACGGCCGTGGCAGCGGAGAATGTTAATGCGTGGAATGGAGCGGCGTCGCTTCTGCCGCTTCTAGGCGCTTTTGTCGGCGACTCGTATCTGGGGCGGTATCGGATGATTACTGTTGCCTCTCTGCTCTACATTTTGGTTTGTTTCGAAAAACTTAGCAATTAATTAGTATTAAGTTTTTTATTGTGCGTTTAATGTGGACTTTGAGCTCTAATTTCCAAAAAGAAGGTGTTGTTGAGCTGTATGAGGTTACGAGAATTGGACGAAATCAAAAGCGATTGATTCGATTAGTAGATGTTCGAGATTTGAGATTGTTGGAAAATAATGATTCACGGGTCGCCCATGTGGGTTGACCCGATCCATATTATTTGAATAAAGGAGGGAGGATTTCTATTTTTGAAAATAGAATCTTATCCAATTTTCCCCCCATTCCTTATAACTACCAAGGGGTAGTTTTCTCCAGCATTCCAAGTGAGAAAAAGAAAACAAAATGCAGAAAATAAATCAATTTTCGTGCATAAACATGAGCACCATTTTAGAAGATCAAAAATGAGTATTTTGAGCATATTTCATCATAAGAAGGGTTCTTGGGTTGT
The DNA here is from genome assembly GCA_948329865.1 of Linaria vulgaris. Lineage (NCBI taxonomy): Eukaryota > Viridiplantae > Streptophyta > Magnoliopsida > Lamiales > Plantaginaceae > Linaria > Linaria vulgaris. The sequence goes on along the minus strand of OX415249.1, from coordinate 1,616,349 downwards.
GGCAATTGATTCCCTTCCATTTGTGATCGGAATCAGACCTTTATGGAGCGTGAAAGCGGATCAAAACATCATGGAATCAAGCGGGTTAAAGATCAAATTCACAGAGCACCATGAAACTCGTTTTATACGGGTTAAAGGTTAGTAAATTTCCTTCATTGGTATCAGAGCCATTAGGCTCGATTTCTGATGTTATTGACCATGTATTATCATGTTTGACATGTTTGTTATACATGAGAATGCTTCAAATCCTTGAATCTATGTTTTTTGGAGTTCTTCATATATGGCAGAAACTTTATACGAATTTCTGGGAATTTTATTTTGTGTTTCGTGCCCTGATATATATGTAGTTTGATAGAACTCTTCAAGAGCTTTCCATCCATATAAAGAACATAAAATTTGGACAAGAACTCAAGAAGTTATGATTTTTTGAAGTTTATGTCGCAAATTTATTTTTCTGATATTAATCTATGCGGGAAAGATGAAGATGAACAGTGCCCGCGACGTCATCGTGACGCGGTGATGACATCACCCTGATGCAGTTTGACCGGTCAAAGTGATGTGGCTACACTGGAGTGTGCCAAGTGGCATACACTTGTCCATTAATGCTAAGGGCATGTTTGGGTGCGTAGAATGTGTTCTAATGTCCGATTTTGATGAAACCTGTACCAATATTTTCAGAATTAAATTTCTGATTTTATGGTAAATTATATTATAATTTTCAGAGTGAAAAATATTTTCTTGTACTTTTTCGTAATTTTATATTACGAAAATTAAAGAAAATATTTGTTTTTGGTCTTGGAAATTTGTTGAAAAATATTCCATGGACTTAGAAAATTATATAAAAGGTATTTGTGCCTAGTGGGAGTGTATGGACATTTTTTTTGAGCCATAATTAATTTTGTCGAGTATGGAAAATTAGTTTTTCCCTAATACTAATACAAAATTAGGCATCAAATGTTTCTTAATGGTAGCAAGTGTCGAAGAGACGTGCTCTAAATTGTCCTTATGGATTTTTTCATTGTTTTGGACCATAGAAACATGTATATACACTCTCACAAGTTGGATTTCGTCTTTTGTTTTGGAGCATTGTTTCGTCTTCCAAATGAAACTTCGAGCTTGGTAGCTCGTTGTTCGATATGGTCAATGGAAAACGTTTGAAATCCTAAAAGAATTTTTATTAAGCATACTTTAATAGTTATTTTGGATCGGGGATCTAAAAAATTATAAGTGATGCTATAAAGATTCGTTGTAGGATTTTTTAATTGTTTCTTTATGAACTTGCGTTGTTGTGTATATCTGACATGTTTTCTTTTGTTATTGCTAAGATGTAAGCATGTATAAAAGAATTGCATGTTTATGTTGAATCTTATTTTTATGGCAAGAGTACATGCTTATCTCATTATATGCTTTTGACTTGAACATGTATTATGATTTACATGAGAAACGCATGTTTGTACTAAACTTGAGTGGGGGTTCTAAGGTTGGTAGAATTTGAAAAGTTCTCACCTAGAACTTTAAAGATTTTGTTTTTTAGAAATTAAGCTTGTGACAATGAACGTGGGGATATGGATGATGATAGGTCACCTTGTGATTTTTTCGATTTCGTACCTCATGGTTAATTGTCATGAATGTTAATTTGCTAAACTCAAAATCAAACCTTTTATGGTAGATGGACATCAAAATGATATCTCAAAATTGACAGACCATGGCAACTCAATCGATCTATTCACTGAGTTAAGTGCCTTGTTTGCACTTATTGTGAATTAAATTGACACTTTGTGTCATAGAATTATAATAGTGATAGGGATGAGTAAGATGCCGATGAGAGCATCAACTTTGTCACGTTTCATTCTTTTGAAAGCTTAAACTACTCAATTACAGATATAGACCTAACGACTTTCAGATTTACTTAGCTTCCGCTATTTTTGTGCCGCTCTATAAAGTCGTGTGTTCACTGGTCTATGGGTGGTGCACATTTTTCTATGAAGAGAAATGTACGACACTACGTGTTCAAGATAGTTGACTCTCAAATGGCACATGAGTTAATTTATATTGACCACGACTTGAATAACGTCGAGTGTGATCAATGTATGTAGTCAGCTTACACGTTTGTTTTTATGAGTAGAAAGCTCGAGTCAAACCTCGTACAATTCTCTTCATCAATTAATTTGAATTTCAGTTTTTTTTAAACTGAATGGTTCAAATGACGCTCAATATTAAATCTGAGATAAACGATATTTGAGTCATTAGACTCACTGTTGAGGCGTTGAAGGTTGGTTTCAGGTTCTTAACAACTTTTCAAGAGAACTTGTAAGTTTCAGTTTTATGATGTACTGAAACGTAACCAACGATGATAGACTATTTGTATAGTCTGAGAATATAAGCAAGTGTTTGATCTGGGATAAACACTGTTGTGGTTACCATCATATTGTTCCATTCTGTATGGGTAATCTTTTTGATTACACTGATTGGGATATGGTACTTAAATAGGTTTCTAAAGGAGTTAGATTGTCTCTACAGTTGTAATGACAAATCTTGTCCTACGTGGACTTTACGGTTTATTAGAACTTGAGACTGGATCATACTTAAGGAAATCTACAAGTTCTCTCACATATAATCCTTGATAAGATGTAGGAGGTAAGCTCTAGGCATACCAAGAAAGAGTCAACACATACATATCGAGTGATGTTGGTGTTGAATTTTTTGACTACATGACATTATATGTGAGATCAAGGGGGTTAGACTTAGAATTGAAGAATTGTTTTTTCTTCAATGATCTCGTGACTTGAGGAATGTTGTGACTTAGTTAAAACGTGTTGTTAGGCGCAGCACAAGGTGGTGTTGGACATCAAATTTTCTCTAATCGTGTCAACATGTGACTATATGAATATTTTTATTACAAGATTGATCGTTAGGAATGATCAATGCACTTCTCGTGTAGTAATCAAAACATTAGTCACATTGGGCAAAAACGAAGACCGAATACCTATGAGAAATACATTTGGGTTTTGCCTCATTAACTGAATTTTCTTCATTGAAAATTTTGACTCAATAACCATCATAAAAGATGGATTTAAACTGAGTTCCACGGGGATAACTTCTTAAGTTCCTATGATTTACGTGATACGAAGGAATAACATGGATTTGTTAGTTTCATTACATTTATGAACGAACTTGCGCATTTCTTTTGTTTTGATTCTTAACAAATCTGAGGTACTTGAGTGTCTTGGGTGTTGTAAAGTTAAGATCCAATGGGTAGGATTGTAATGATCCTTAATATTGGAGTGGATGCGTAGAGTATGTAATGAAAAATGACATCCTGCTAATTCTTTGTGATTCCCTTGCATACGTATACGCATGTTGGTGTTGCTATGAGAAGGAAACAAAAATTGTTTAGATGAGAAGTTTACAGACACTTAAGTTGGAAAATTAATCTCGAATGGAGATTCTTTCTAAACTAAAGTCGTCGAATGTGAACATTTGCCTCAGTATCTATTTTACTCTTTACATTGGATAAGGTTGAGTAAAAGACTCTATCTATTCTATCTTGGGCCTTGGAACGATGAACTTGTATTCATGCTCTTTTTTTTGTGAATTTGAAAGTGTTGTTCAAATATTAAAGGTGTGTTTGTATGAGATGCATCAAGTGGCTGAGGTATTTGTGTTCATCGTGAACACGTGTAGTAAGAGTAATCTAGAGTAAATCATTATATTCAATTGTTTGAGGTAGGAATTTTTTGTTAGGAAGGATACGAAGAGGTAGAAAGCTTGTTAAGTTATTGATTCTGGTCATGATCAATTATCCATTTAAGTCTAAGCACATCAATGCTTTACGGCTCAAGTGGGAGCCAATGGAGATAAACCAATTGAACATAACTGTAGAATATTTGCTCAAGTATGTGTTTGACGACATTGGAGCAATATCAACTGTATTTATTTATCTCGATGAGATAGATGAAATTCAAGGAACAAGCAATACCTTATCATGTCTTACTTGTTTCTCGAGCAACATGAGATGGAACAAGTTTTCTTTTTTGAGTTTGTATGTTTGACCATGTAAATGTAATGGTCAACTAGGATTAAGGCGTAAGATATTTGAGAACTAATGTGTTCTCGATATTATACTTAAGATTGTAAGAATCTTAAAGAAGTATAAGTTTTGTTTCACCTGAAGGGAATATGTTGTGCTTTGGACAAGAACTTATTCTTCTTTTGGAGGTGAAACTATATATATTCATCATTTCGCTAGATTGGTAGATATGAATTTAAGGTATATTTTATATGAACCTTGAGATTGCATTTCTCGATGGAGATTTGTTTACCGAACTCTATGAACAAGTTTCTAGACTTCACACCAAAGGCATAGAAAGTAGAGTTTAAGGACTTTACGTTGGTCTATGGTATTATACAATCTCTTAGACTATGGCTTATCAGATTTACCGAAGGGTAATCTTAATAAACTTGGCTAGAAGGTGTTCTTACATTACTATCATCAACGGATGATCATATATGTGAAGTTCACTAAGGGCAATCTATGTCTTTACGATGAAAAGTTTAGACAATATTTTTGATTAGATTATGGTTCATGAGAATCATTTTGAAGATGAGCTCATTCTCTTTCTTTATGAAAGTTTTAGACCATTATCTTTAATCAAACTTCCTTGTCTTTCAATCACAATGGAGTGATTATATTTGCTTTGATCATGAAAAGACTTGACAAGTGTTTATAAGTCTGTGTGGTTCACTTAAAATAACTCTTTCTATCAATCTTGATGATACTCTGGTCGTAGGGGTTGTAAAGAGTATGTTTCAATTTTTTAGCAATGTTCATTCTTTTATCATTACGATAAAGAGTGAAATTGAGGTAAATGTATCTCTTATGTCCAAAATTCGTGGAAATCATGATGCCTTGCATCTTGAGCTACATTGAGTGATTTGAAACGAATTTTGGAGAAACTAATACTCATGAGAATGGTGAATATCTTAAGCCTTGGAATCTGTGAAACTCTAGTTATAGTGATGTTCACACCGCTATTTGTAAAACGTCTCTGATAATTGAGGTTTATTGTGTTACACACTTGTCCTAATAATTGTAATGCCATGGATCTGGTCAATAAGTATATCCGAATTCTTAGGAGTAGAATTTGGACAATACTAATATAGGATTTTAGACTCCTATATTCACTGCATACTTATGAACTCAATAATGGACTTGGTCATTGTTGAAAATAATACACTCATGTATTATCGAGATGTGATTTGACTTGGAGTAAACCGACCTCTCAGTTTGCTTCTTCATTGGATGATGTTCTATTTGTAAAAATAGTTAAAAGCAAACGAGTGTATTGATGTGCGTATTAAATGAGACTTTATAGCACATGTCGTTTTTGCAGTATTATGTGTTTTGCTTGAAGTGAGTAATTTATCATTGGAGACCGTGAGGCAAGTGGGAGTTGTAGTGCACATTAGGGTGACTTACAACATTTCCTTACAATAAAGTCTCAAAGTGATAAAGCCATACACAATCACAAAACAAAGGTTTCTGAGAGATATTTATGCAAAGAAAGAAGTGACTTTGCAATACTTATCTATGCGTGATGATGGTTTAGTTTGGTAACTGAACTTAAAACCTGGAGATGTATCCGTAGACGATTTAAATTCTCAAGGTTGGCATAGAATTTATCCTAATTGGGCTAGATGATGTCCAATTAGTTATGTCCATAAGTTTAAGACTCGAATGTTATGAAAGCATCTATTTTGTTGGTGAAAACATTTGAAGTCTGAAGGTATGTCTGACGAGTAGAGATTGGCTCTCTCACACGAGCAATCACCTCTGACATTGAGAAGTGTGCAGAGATGAGACAATTATGATTTTGTTGGGATACAAATTTATACTTATATCAATATGTCGCCTTGACTGATAATCAAGATGAGATTACTATTGCAAGGTAAGTAATCGATATGGATTCCCACCATCCATTATACTTGTCTTATTGCCAGATGTGAGTTTTCTTGTGATTTATATTTTGTAGAGGACTAACAAAAGGAAAACTCAAGTTAAGTGTTAGGAACACTTGAACTAAGATCTGTACGATGCATTTTACTATTAAATATGACATACGCTTCCAAAGAGGAAGAAAAGCATCGTAGCATGTGTTTCATACCACATGTGCTTTTGTGACCGTTGGAATAATGAGTGAATTGGTCCTTGTTTCCTCATTGTGTGAGACCGAGAGGTTTAAAAGACCTCATAATATACCCTTATGACTTTTAACTTTTTCTCGAGGCTTTATTTTGGTGTTGCTACTTTAGCATGTTACTAATAGCCATGACAAATTCGGCAATGCGGTGCATGTCTAGGAAAGCAACCATTATAGTGTTAAGAGGTTACAGTTAGAAAGGAAGACTATCTAGAACTTGCACCTATCTTGTATTCACCGCGCGCGCATTTATGTTAAACTTGAGGTTTTAGACATAATTGTGAATATAAAGTATAGTATTATAGAGAGCGTGCTCCTTTTATAACAAGGAACTGGAGATGCTCTAGTTGATGCAAGTAAGTGAAGTCTGGGGTATAGCGAGATACACTACAAGAAATTGCTTTTTTAGTAACAAAATATTGGTAACAAACGGCTATTTTGTTACAAGAGGACGTCAAATGGTAACTAAATTTGAGTTTCGTTACAAAAACTCGAATTTTTGGTAACCATCCGTAGTTTTAGTTATGTAAAGTATTCTTTCGTTACCATAAGTTCATTTTTTGGTAACTAGTATTATAATTGTTACTATAACTGAAGAATTTCGTTACAATTAATCTATTTTGGTAACTAATATACATTATTGTTACCCAAACGCAAAATTTGTTACAAACAACACCAATGTGATACAACTTCAGAGTTTGTTACTAAAGTTTAGATTTAATTCAATAATACGTATTTAGCTCTAATTATGAGACTATATACTAAATTCGTTAAAAGGAAATAAACAAGAGAAGACATTCTAAGTGTACAACAAAAAGGAAAAGTGGCAAGTTTCCCTAGTTTTGTCAGAGGTCCCTCATGATCTTTAGATTTTTAGTTGATCATTAAATTACAAGCTTCAAACATACGCACAGCTGAGCTATTGATTATAGAAACTCCGAAAATTTACGAAGACAAGGAAGGTAAAATACTAGTCAAATATATAATCTGCAAGTGTGTTAAGTACTGTTTACAATTTTTTTTTTTGGTGAACAAAAAGAATTACAAAGTCCTTAGACCATATCCAAATTCAAGGAATCAATAACATGGGGAGGTGGATCATCCCAAAAGAAATCTCCCTCCGCTTCATTCGTCGTCTTCTTATCCATCACATTCGCTACCCTATTAGCCGTGCGCGGGTTCCAGTTTATAATGCAGTTCCATGGTTTACTAGCTAGCTCTTGGCATTCGCGTATCGACCTTTCAAGGATTATTGGAGTCTCTGTCTCGCCCATGATCATCTTGTAGATCGACAAGGAATCCGTCTCGACCATGATTTTTTCAATCTACCTTTCCCACGCTTTGTGTAGACCACTTCTCAGTGCCTCTGCTTCTATTTCATCTATCGTTGTGCCTGTTGCGCGTGTGCTAAAACCCCACTTTCATTCGCCATTGTGTGTTCTAAGAACTCCAGCCACTCGTCCTTCATTGCGTGCCCCTTCGAAGCTACCATCCACATTAAGCTTTGTCCATCCATTAGGGGGCTTTGACCACCGTTGTCTTCGACTATGCTTCATATTTTTCTTCTTTTTTGCACTAAAGAGCTCCAAGCTTAACTTCTTAATTTTGAAGAGGCAATGCGTCGTGTTGTCCACATGATTGTTGAACACCCTATCATTCCGAGCTTTCCAAATTTTCCACACCGTGGCAGTAAAGATAATTGGCCAGTCACAATTCGAATTAAAGATAATTGTGCGTGGCATTCTCTTTCAGCCATTTCTCATCAGGAACTTTGCAAAATTCCTCCCATTCATATCCCACTAGCAGCTTCTCTCAAATCCTTATAGCATTCAGACAGTGACGAAGAACATGCGTTATTGTTTCATTCGTTTCATAGCAACACGGGCATCTCGCATCCATCGTAAGTTTCCGTGTCTTTCGTAAATTATTAGTAGCAATTCTTTTCAGTGCGACAAGCCATACGAAATATTGTAACTTGCTACTAACCTCAACTTTCCACATCCACTTCGAGTCTCTTCCCCGGCCTACCCCTTCGTCTTTTAATTTATAGAAAGCTCGGTATGCCGATTGACATGTAAAAACTCCGCTCGAGGTTTCGGTCCATAGCAGCCTATCCTCCTCTGACCCGAGAGTAATTTCGCTGCTCTCCAAATTATCTCACAACCAGACTGGAATATCAATTTTAAACTTATCCCACAACCGTAAGCCTTCCTCTCTAAGAGCGTCGCTGAGTTTTAAGTTTAAGTCTTCCGGGTTGATGTTCGATATTTCATCACTTAATCTTCGATTCCCCAGCCAATGGTCCGTCCAAAATCTGACCAAGCACCCACTCCCAATCTTCCATTTTAAAAAAAGCGACATGAAGCTTATACAACGGACCAGCCCTTTCCATGTCGGACTATCCGATGACTTAATTTCATACTCAAGGAGAGTGGATTTATTTAGGTACTTTGCTCGAATAAGTTCTTTCCAAACCGATTCCTCGTTACACATCACTTTCCACACGAGTTTAGCAAGCAACGCCACATTGCTAATGCGTGAGTTCCGAATTCCTAGTCCCCCCTCATCCTTCGGTTTCGTCACCTTGTCCCAACCTACAAGATGTATTTTTTTCCTATTCACATCCACTGACCCTAGGAAGTTACGATTGAGTCGATCAAGTTTATCACACACATGTTCTGGAAGCCAAGATGTTTGCATCACATAAACGGGCATGGCCGTCGACATCGGTTGAATTAACGTTGCTCTACCGGCAAGTGACAATGTGTTACACTTCCAGCTCTTGTACAGACCCAACACCCTATCAAATATTACTGCACTCTCCTCACGGTTCACTCTCCCTTGCGCAAGGTTTATGCCGAGATATTTCCCAAGCTTCATTGTCTGTCCAAAACCAAGCATGGCACATATATTCCTCTTTACCGCCGAACCCTCACTACGGGTGAAGAATATTTTGCACTTCGTCAGGTTTAATAACAGGCCCAAGGCTGCACAAAATTTATCCAGTATGCGTTTCACCTTCCTCGCCGTATCAAGTGTCACCTTTCCCATCAAAATGAGGTCGTCGGCGAAGAATAAATGCGAGAGCTTCGGTCCTTGCCTACACGGGATAAGTGGCTTCAATAAGATCCTTGTCGCGGCGTTCTTCCCACAAAACATGATGATCTCAATAACTTCAGCCGGGAAAAGGAATGCGTGCAAAGTATCTTCGTGAAAATCCCAACTAACTTTGTCGTATGCCTTTTCGAGGTCCAACTTTAAAACCATGTTGCCATATTTCACTTTCTTTTTATTGCGCACGGAGTGTAGAACCTCCTGTATCACGAACACATTGTCCTGAGTGCTCCTATGCTTTATAAAGCTTGACTGGGTAGGCGCGATGATTTGTGGCATAAGATCATGTAATCTCATCGTAATGCATTTAGTCACAAGCTTATACAAAACGTTGCAAAGGGAGATCGGCTGGAAATGTGAAATAATTTCCGGTTGATTAACTTTAGGAATAATACAGAGATGCGCCACACATACCTCTTTATCAAATTGCCTCGTCCGAAAAACGTCCTTAGCAAAATTCAAGAGAGTGTCCTTGATCCAGTTCCACCCTTTTTGATAAAAGAGCGCTAGAAGGCCGTCGGGTCCAGGAGCCTTATACGGGTGTGACGCGAAGACGACATCCCTTAATTCCTCCATGTCAATGCTCGCCCCAAGATTTTCCTAATCTACAGCCCATAAGGTTCGCTGAAATCTCGACTGACCGAGAGCAGCAATTTGCGAGTGTCTATGCCCATATTTATCCCAAAACAGCCCTTCAAAGTAGCTCCGCGCATGCTGCTTTAGTAATTCATCGTCGTTCACCCAGAATCCGTCGATCTTAAGGAGTTATGGTGTGGAGTGCCGACTTATGATGTTTTTAGTAAACAAACGTTTCAAATGCGTGCATTAATCTTGTGGACAATTAATGATTTGCCAGCTCTTAGTAATTTGATGGGATGGACCACTAAAAGATATGAAGCTTGTCCTTGTTGTTTGTACGAGACAAATTCCAAAAGGATTCGAAGTAAGATATGTTACATGGGACACCGTCGTTACCTCGATACTAACCATGTTTTTCGAAAGAGCAAATTGTTTGATGGTGATGATGAAACACGTCTTAAACCAAGAGAATGGACTGGGGAAGAAGTTCTTTGCCATTTAAACACTCTCGAAAATGAATTTGAAAAGCTTGGGAAACACCCAAGCAATAGAAAGAGAAAACGTAACATAGATAAGGGAAATTGGGTAAAAAAACTATCTTCTTTGACTAGAGTGGTTGAGTTGACATATCTAAAGAGAAAAAAAGTGGTGTTGTTCCAATGTGAGTGGTTTGATACTGGTAACCGGAGAACTTTGCAGAAAGATAAACACTTTTTGAGTATTGACATAAGATCTCGGTGGTACGAAGAAGATCCGTTTGTGTTACCAAACCAAGTGCAACAAGTTTTCTATCTTAATGACACCAAGTTGGGTGATAATTGGCAAATTGTACAACGTGTACATCATAGTAGGGGTGGGTAATGATACCCGAAATTCAGGTACCCTACCCTACCCGATCGGGTAATACCCGAATTTCGGGTACAAATACCCGACCCGTACCCGAATTTTCGGGTACCCTATTCGAATAGGGTATTTCGGGTACGAGTTCGGGTATATGTTTTTCAACATATAGGGTACCCGATACCCGGTACCCTATATATACCTTTTTTTTCTCAAAAGCCACAGCCCACAGCTACCCGTCCCTTCTTTCTTCTCTGTTTTTTCTTCACTCTCACACCACACAAACGCACGCCACCACGCCACACACTGCCGCTGTGCCGCACCACCACACACTGCCGCACCACCACCACACTGTGCACGGCGTCACACCACCACCACCACACCACACGTCACCACTCTCTGTTTTTATTTTCTTCTCTCAGTCACCAGTCACCACACTGCCGCACGCCCGCACCACCACCACGCCACCACACACACCGGCGGTGCTCTAAACAACTCCGCCCGACGACGCTCTCAAGTCTCAACAACTCCGGCGAAGCTCTCTCTCTCTCTCACTTTCATAAACCGAAATCAAATTCGAAAAATTGGTAAACCCTAACTCAAAATTAATCTTTTAATTTGTGTTCTATGATATGTATGGACATATGGTGACTCAATTAGATTCAATTAGATTAGTTAGGGTTTATGAATTTGGGCATTTTGTTAGATTAGAAGGAATTGGGAATTTCGGTAATGAAGTATGCAATTGAAGAAATTGGGCATTTTTTAGATTAGAAGTATTGAAATGTGACTTGTTTATTAATAAAGTGTGTTATACTTATACGAGTTGATTAATAAAGTGTGTTATACTTATACGAGACAATGATTTGGACATTAATGTGTTATACTTATACGGTTATACCTCAATGGCTCAATGGCTCAATCTCAATGTGTTATAATTTATATGACTTATTAATTTTTTAGACATTAAGACTAATGATTTGGTTTGGGCATTTGTTATATGATAAATTGATAATTGTCAATTGATATGAAGTAGTGTGTTATATGATTTGAGCATTTTGTTATTGAAGTTTGTCATTTGATAAATTGATTTACTTTAAATGATAATTTGATATGAATTGTTATTGTGTTATATGAATGTTGAAACTTGAAACTAATTTTTATTGAATTTTGTAACTTGTAACTTGTTAACTAAGTGATTTTCTTAATTTATATAGGATTATAGGTGATGGCTCCTCCAAATTCTAAAGGAAAAGGAAAACAAGTGGCATCTTCGCAAAAAAAGGAAAAACGCTTGAGTGCCAAAGCAAAGGGGAAGCGAGTAATGGACGAGAGTGCGAGAAAAGTTCCTAAAAAGAAGCAAAACTCGTCAATATCTATCAACGATGAAGAGGTGCGATCTAACCATTCTATTCTCAATGACATTCAAGAATTTGATTCTTCCGAAAGCGATGAAGCCGAGAGGTTGGAAAATCCAGACATCATTGAAAAACCGGATGGCAATGAGAATGAGGTTGATGATGAAGGACATTGGTGGAGTGACACCAGTGATAGTTGTCGTGATTGGAGCAAAGTCACGGAAGAGATGAAAATTATGAGGAGGAAGGCTCTTGGGAAAAGGGCTGAAGTTTGGGACCATTTTAAACCTTGGTACTGCCCGAAAGAAAATAAAAATAAGGCAACTTGTAGATATTGTAAAAGGGCTTTGGCTGCCAATTCCGCTGTGCATGGAATATCTAGTTTGATAACGCACTACAAGAATTGCAAATTGAAGCCAGACGAAGTTGAAACCAATCAACAACGTCTAAGCTTTCAGCCACCAAGAGGGAGTCGTACGGGTGGCCTATTGAATTGGCAATTTGACCAGGAATCGGTCACAGATGGCTTTTGCAAAATGATTATCATCGATGAGATGCCTTTCAAGACCGTAGAGAAGAGGGGGTTCCAAATTTTCATGGCAGGGTCATGTCCTATGTGGAAAATCCCTACAAGGAAGACGTTGTCGAAGAACATTATGGCAATGTATTTGAGAGAGAGGAATAAGCTAATGGCTTTCATAAAGGCAAATGCTCAAAGGGTTAGCATTACTACGGATACTTGGACTTCAATTCAAAGAGTAAACTACATGGTGATTACCGTGCATTTCATCGATGATTCTTGGACTTTGAACAAAAGAATCATCAATTTTGTTACAATAGCTAGTCACAAAGGTGAGGCTATTGGGGTCGATGTAGAGAAATGTTTGGTGGATTGGGGCATTTACAAGTTGAATACGGTCACAGTCGACAATGCTTCGTCGAATGATGGGGCGGTGGCTTACTTGAAGCAGCGATATACGGCGAGAAGAAATGGAACCATGCTTGAAGGAGAGAATATCCATATTCGGTGTGTGGCTCATATCATCAATCTTATTGTGCAAGATGGCTTGAAGAGCACCGAAGAGATGAATTGTATTTCACGAATAAGAACTTCCATAAGATACGTGAGAACTTCCATAAGATACTTGTCATACTCTTATTGACAAGTATGCGAGAGGGAGGGTTGGGGCGCAATTGACTCTAATGGCAGAGGCAATGAGAGAGAAATTTGACAAATATTGGGGGGATACGTTGAAGATGAACAAGACCCTTTATTATGCCGTGCTTCTTGATCCACGCTCCAAATGGACATACTTGAATTATGCTTTGAATGCAATGTACTCTAAAGATCTTACGAGGCCGCCTCCACAAAAAGTAACCGATCTTACGAGTTCAATTCGTGAAGGCTTCGAATCTTTATTCGATGAGTACAAGCGAGTTTATGGGAGTTCTACTACTTCCACTCAAAGTCAAAGCCATGGCACATCTGTGTCATCTATCACTAGCACAAGTGTGGATGATTTCTCTTTACCGGATGTAGGCCAACAAGCTTATGATTCGGTGCAACTTGGTTATGAGGCATTGTTGGCACAAATAAACACACAAGAGAAGTCCGAGCTTGAGAGGTATTTGGCCGAAGAGGTCACGAGGAGTAAGGATGAACATTTTGATATCTTGGGATGGTGGAAAAGAGAAAGCCATCGATATCCAATCATTTCCAAGATGGCTCGTGACATTCTAGCGGTTCCAGTCTCGACGGTGGCTTCTGAGGCGGCATTTAGCACGGGAGGGCGTGTGCTTGATGCATTTAGGAGTTCGTTGTCTACCAAGACGGTACAAGCACTCATTTGTGCCCAAGATTGGCTTCGCGAAGATTATGTGCCTTTGAACGTGGAAGAAAATTTGTACGAGGTGGAGAAATGGGATGAAGGTAATATCATTTTCTTATTGTTCTTTAATTCAACTTGTACAATTGATAACTTGTACAATTAATACTAATGATTTTCTTTAATTGTTGTTGTAGAATTTAACGAATTGGGTAAAGATGCTTCGATTCTTGATCCTTGAATGATGAAGATTGAATGATGAAGATTGAAGTCTTGTTGGAGAGTTAGGTGTCATCGTTTCGATGTTTAATGAACAATTTTTATGTTGATTTGATGTTGATGTTGTTTGAACAATTATATTGGATTGACTGGTATGTTTTGGATTGAATGTGTTTTGTTTTGGATTGATAATGATTGATTGGTATGTTTTGGATTTTTTCGGATTGGTCGTTGTTTTGGATTGATATTTCATTGGTATGTTGTGGATTTGGTTTTGATTTGAATGCGTTTTATTTTGGATTTAGATCATTAGAATTTAGATTTTGGATTTGAATGCGTTTTGGATTTTGGATTTGGATTTGGATTTAAATTTTTGTTAAAACAGGGGATGCTGCCAAAACAGGAGAACTTCTCGGATACTGCCAAAAAAACGGGTACCACAAACCCGAACTTTGTGGTACCCTACCCGGTACCCGATCGGGTACCCGGGTTCCTAGCGCCCGAGCTCGGGCGCTGGGCGAAAATCGGGTACCCCAAACCCGAAGTTTGGGGTACCCGATTGATAGGGTACCCGATTGGAATCGGGTAACCCTATCAAAAATCGGGTTTCGGGTAGGTGTTTTCCCTACCCGAAAATTCGGATACCCTACCCGAATTTTCGGGTACCCTACCCGAATTCGCGATTACCCACCCCTACATCATAGGCATCTTTGGGAACCTGTAGAAAAAATTCATGATGACGCACAAAGGATTCATGTTGATGTTTGATTAAGTAAAATCAAAGTATTAGATTTAATTATATCCCAGTAGCCAGCTATATTAGAAAAGGAAAATAATATATATATATATATATATATATAATATAATATGAATTATATTATATAATATATGATATTATATTATATATTATATATAATATGTATTATATGTATACTAAAAAAAGTCTACTTAGTAATTACCCTTTAAGATAAAAAAAAATATGTTTTTCTTTTAATTAGGTTAGGCGCCGACTAGAAAAATAATATCTACCTATATATATATATATATATATATATTATAAAAATGTAATTATCAATCCGAATAGATCTTATGTGTATTATATTAGATGTGTATTATATCCGGATGAACATCTAATATAATACACATATCCGGATGAACCCAAAATCTAACTAATTAGATTGTGTCTATATATATATTATATGTGTATTATATTATAAAAAAGGTATAATTATGTTTCAGAAGAAAAAAAAAGAAACAAAAAAAAAAAGAAGAAGTCAAAGTAATTAGGCGCCAACTAAAAAAGATAAGTGGCGCCATATCCCAAGAATTGAAGGGTGTGATCTGATTGGAAGTTACAAGTTAAGAAAAATAATTTTACCACAATAAACGCATTCACGATCAGATTAGGTAATTTTGTATTTTTGCTTTCTGAAATTCTGTAAGTGGATTTGTTTAATGGAGGTGATTAATTGTATGATACATATTATAATCGTTTGTAACTTTTAATCCATTGCTATTGCTCTCTTACTCTTCATGCAATGCATTCAACAACTTGGCGTTATTGCGCGATGGCTACATTTGTTTATTTAGTAGTGACTCTGCCTCTTGATTGGTAAAGCAAACGCTACGCTTGTGTTTGTAGGATAGGATGTGAAGAGGGCAGGCAGGCTTCCTACACTTTGACAGAGCTTTGCAACTGTAATTTGAACAAGGCAGTAATTTGAAGCTCTGTTTCTTTCAATTTCTTTATTTATTTTACCAATTCTACTGTTGGCTGTTGCTCTGTTTTCCAGATTGGGTGTTGTAAGCTTACACTTGGCGTCGAGTTTTCTCACAGAACGTGTACGTTTTATTGATTAGCTGAGGTAAGAAATTTTGATTCTTTACATAACTTCCAATCTGTTGCTTCCTTGCAAAAGCCATTTTTTTGTGCAGTTAATAAGTGAAAGGAATAAATGAATGGTATATGTTGCTGGAATTTGTATTAGCTAAAATAGATGAGTTGCTAACTTATGAATGAGAAATATCAACAAGAAATGTTTGATTAATTTCTGAATTAATCAGATTTATAGCTGCTGTTGGTGATGAATTTCTGCTTACCAGCTATTTGATATAATGCTTGTTAAACTTTGAGAGGCAAAAACCTGCTCATTACGTGAGTTACTCTTTGTTTTGGTTTGATATAAAGCAATACGAAGTTTTTGAAAAACGTTTGTTGCATACACATATTAAATATATAATAACAATTCCAATTGGGGGTTACTATTTTGGGCCAGTTGTTATTGAATAGTCTAAAAAGATTGACTTTTCGATATATATCACAGCATGAATCTAAACTGTAAATATGGCTTATAAGTCGTTCGTGGGATGTGTGAATAACATAATTTACAATGCTTTCACATAATTTTCAATCCTCTTTCAGAACTGGGAAAATAAAAGGTTCCGAATTCCAAATGCCAATTTTTTTTAACATTATCTTTTATAATATATATATATATATATATATATATATATATATATGCATATTAATTTATGATATCGAATTCAAATATATAATCCGAATTAGGAGGCAAATATTTACAGTAACTCGTCGCATTCATACCTTATGGTAGTCGGCATCTGTAAAGGAGAACCTGCATTGCATTCAATATACTTAATTAATAGAATGAACGTTAATTAATAGCAGTTTGATTTAATATATGGTCGTAGTATACATCTTGATGCGGGTTCACGCAGTTAGTAAATATCAATATTTGAAGTATTGGTTTCTCCGTAAATTTTAGTTTAACATATGACAAATGTTTCCACGGCAAAAAATCTATTTCATCCATGTAATCGCTACAATTGTTCTTTCTCATTTGTCTTCTTGATTGCTCTTTTCTTTTATGGGCTTAACTACTTTGCCTTTGGTTCTGAAATAATTGTGGATAGGGAATTATTAGGAAGATGCTTGTTGATTAAGCAATGAAATGTTAGTTATGATTTATTTGGTTTAGTTCTCTTTAGGTTTCGAAGAACTTTTCGTTTTAGTTTGTCAAATATTCGTTAGTTTATATATTTTTAATTTGTTAAATCTTTACATATGTTATTTTCCGGTAATTTGCAGCAATATGCCTCCTAAAGATGTAGTATTACACCGTCCTACCACTAGAAGTTCTGTTTCAACATCTAGTTCTCTTTCTATCTCGAAGATTCCATCACATGCAACTGAAGACGAGGTCGAAGATGAAGAATTGCCACCAACCTTATCAGGTACCCTCGATGAGCTTCATATACTCAATTTATTTATTAATATATGGTTTGTTAGTTCCTTTATATATATAATATATAAAATTGATAAATTGCTAGATACCACAAAAAAAGAAAGGACGAGGAGAAAGTACGGGGAAGACAATTGAGCAGGAGATAAAAAAAACTGTAAGCGGTGATTTTGCTTTTGCTTCATATATATACATTCTTTTTCTTTGTTTAGTTTATACATACTTAATAATAAGCCATGTTTGCATATGTGGTTAGGGGAAGCTGCTCGAAATTAAGTTTTGTGATGGTTTTCAAAAGCCAATCCAACATGCAACTCACTTATCAAATGGAATTGGGATAATTGTTAGGCACAACCCAGAACTTGATTTTCGGACTTCGTGGAAAAAAGTTCCAGAGAGTAAAAAATTGCCCGAGCTTGCTGGATTAGATGTAAGTTGTATAACTATATTTACACTTATTATTTTCTTGTTCAACTAAGAAGTGGATAAACTATTGATTTGGTATCTATACTTTTCTCTTAACAGCAATGGTTTGATATCAAAGGATTCGGCACAGACCCTCTCATTGAAATGTACATAGATAATATGTTTTATGATGCATATAAGCATTTTAAAGGGAGACTTACTAAGGAATACAGAGAAATCATTGAAGCTGGTAAAGATCCTAAGGTTAATAATCCATTTGATTGGTTTCCACTTGATAAATGGCATGCTTTGTGTGATCTCTTTTACGATCCTAAGTTTCAGGTACAATTACTTTTTCTAGCTATGATTGCTTGTTTACGTATGTTTGTATATATGAAGTTTCACATTAATTTGTCATAAAAATGCAGCTAAGGTCCACAACCAATTTAAGCAACAGAAAATGCAATAAAATTCCTCATACATCTGGTTCAAAAGCATTCTCTACAAAACTTTAAGAAATGGTAAAGTTATTTAAATCTTGAAAGAAAAGTTGTCCTATTAGTGTTGTTTTATTTTTTCCTAATTGTATGAGTGTTTCGAATTTTTCTTGAAGAAAATACCAAGTGAAGTGGATATTTATGGAGACACTCATATTGATAGTGATGGAAAGTATGTACATAAAGAGGCCGAAGAACTACATGTTAGTGAGTTGATTTTAGTATTTATTACCTAAAATTATATATGTATCTGTTTAAATGTTTTAAGTTTTTAATGTTGTTTTATTTGATGATTCTATATATAAACAGGATAAAATGAAACGTAAGAGGATTGAAACAAGTACATAAGAGAATCCGCTTTCTGAGAGAGAAATTCTAAGAGATGTACTTGGTGCACGAAGGGGTTACGAAAAAGGTCTTGGATCTGGAATTGTGCCACTTAAAGGGAATAAAAGGTTGAGATGTGAGTCACTACAAAAAAAGTTGAGTAAGGCAGAAAATGAATTACAAGATGCGAGTTCCCTTATCCAATCTCAACAAGAAATGATTCAAAGTTATGACGAGCGAGTTAAAAAGCAGGATGATGAAATAGCAAGTCTAAAAGACGGTCAGAATGAATTGAAGCAGTATTTGATGAGCTTGGGTGCACAAAAACTCTCTGAAACGTCGACCTCCCAAACTCTTTTAGGTATTACTATATATTAACTTTTATTATCATTAGCTATTTATAATGACCAGAAAAGGTTGAGAACATTACCATAGAAAGCGATCTTTTACTTTCTTTGTTTGAAAATAATTAGTGTAGATGCTGATGGGTTTGTGTTGGTGACAATATGATAGCTACTTTTATATTTTTTTCATATGCTTTTATAAAGAATGAAATTGTTGGATCGGAACTTGATACTTGTCGCACAGTGCTAACCTTGATGTTAAGTGATTTTGTTTGATGTAATTTTAATTAAGTAGTCATGCATTGTATGTCTTGAGTGTAGCTTTTCAAATTAAGTTTTCATATCATGTTTTGGCTCGATTGCAGGTTTGTAAACAACTACACCATGTGGGGCAAGTTGAATTAATATTCAAAGAGTTGGGAGCATTTAGATGTTATCTATATTTTTATTAGACAATTGTTGTTGCAAATTGGTTGTATTTTAAAATTAGCACTCATCCGTTCTTTGTATTTGAGACACTATATTTTGTTTTTTTTATCAAAAGATGATGGTAAACTATATTTTTTTATATTTTGTTTAGTTTTTAGGATGGATTATTCTAATGTAACAAACATATTTGTTTTTAGTATAAAATTAATATTGTGTGATTTATATTAGTAATCGGCAATTTATAGTTTTAAATAAACCAACAAAGGTATCGTAATACATTTACTCAATAGTAACAAAATTATTGAATTAAAAAGAGAATTAAAATCATTATTGGTAACAAATATATTTGAAGTAACAATTTAAAAATATTTTTATAACCAAAATATTGGTAACGAAAATACTTTGTTGGTAACAAATATATTTTAAGTAACAATTTAAAATTGTTTTTATAACCAAAATATTGGTAACAAAAATACTTTGGTAACAAATTGCACGACTTTTCCTAACAAATTGTTTGTTACAAATACGAAGGAGCGGTAACAAAAATGACATTCGTTACCAAAGTAATGGTAACCAATGCGTAAATTTTGTTACCAAAAGCTTTCGTAACGGGGTTTAAAGCACAAAATTTTGGTAACAAAATCTTCGTTACCATTAGATTTAGTAACAAATAATGATACATCTAGTAACGAATTTCTTCGTTACCAAAAACCAATTTTCTTGTAGTGATATATTGTCCTCGTGGTGATGAATTAAGCTGCTATATATCCTTAACCGGTGTATAGCTCCATGCTTAAGTATTGAGCTGCTTTATATCCTTAACCGGTGTATGGCATTGAAGCTCAGTTAGCTCGCTGGTCACACGATCCATTTACCTGTATGAAATTGGTGAATGTGTTGATATGATCTTAATGAACGTTGGCTCAACCCTCATGTGCGAGTGGGAGATGTTGGAAAATAATGATTCACGGGTCGCCCATGTGGGTTGACCCGATCCATATTATTTGAATAAAGGAGGGAGGATTTCTATTTTTGAAAATAGAATCTTATCCAATTTTCCCCCCATTCCTTATAACTACCAAGGGGTAGTTTTCTCCAGCATTCCAAGTGAGAAAAAGAAAACAAAATGCAGAAAATAAATCAATTTTCGTGCATAAACATGAGCACCATTTTAGAAGATCAAAAATGAGTATTTTGAGCATATTTCATCATAAAAAGGGTTCTTGGGTTGTGGCAATTGATTCCCTTCCATTTGTGATCGGAATCAGACCTTTATGGAGCGTGAAAGCGGATCAAAACATCATGGAATCAAGCGGGTTAAAGATCAAATTCACGGAGCACCATGAAACTCGTTTTATACGGGTTAAAGGTTAGTAAATTTCCTTCAGAGATTGATACACATGAAATATATGCAGGAGAAAAGTTTTAGATGACATTTGTTATTATGAAAAATGGACTATGAGATTCAGTAAATGTTATGTAGTTATGCTGCATTGGTGCTGAAGAGACAAAGGTTTTGAGGCTGAAATGTATTGAAATTGGTGAATTAACTAGAACTTTTATGTATGACTTGTCTTTTAGTATCATTCATCCGTTTCTATAATGCTGCTAACCATGTTCACTGTCGGATGGAACACAGGGACTTGGCTTGTTGTCTCTATCAGCCAAGCTTCATTCGATCAATTCTTCTCACTGCAATAGTGGCTTCAACAATGTAGCATGTTCTCCTCCGCTTCTTGAAATTGTCTTCTTTTTCTTCTCCTTGTACTTGGTGGCATTCGAACAAGGAGGGCATAAGCCATGCGTACAAGCTTTTGGAGCTGACCAGTTTGATGAGGAGGACTCAAAAGAACGTAGGGCAAAGAGCTCATTTTTCAATTGGTGGTATTTTTCAATGAATACTGGTATTGTCGTAGCTCTTTTGGTTTTGAATTACATTCAAGAGAATCTGAGCTGGGAGCTTGGCTTTGGAATACCGTGCATCGTCATGTGCTTTGCACTACTTATTTTCTTGCTTGGTTCATTGACTTATCGACATCGCATAAACTGTGATAAGCAAAATCCATTTGCAAGAATCGGCCGTGTTTACGTGAAGGCAGCTTTAAACCGACAGGTTGGCCCAGCAGCCATATCTATTGAAGAGGAATTCTCGCAGGAAATGCCTCATGAAGCTGCCAGATTCAAGTAAGTCACTAGTCACTACCCCTTAGTTTTATCTTTGAGATGCGATTATTTTCATGCTTATCTAGCTCTGGTTTCAACAGGTTTCTTGACAGAGCAATGACCACAACTGATGACTCGAAAGCATGGAATGTTTGTAGCATAGCGGACGTTGATGATGCTAAGGCAGTTCTTAGGCTTGTCCCAATATGGTTGACATGTTTGGGTTACGCCATAGTTGTTGCGCAGACGTCAACTTTATTCACTAAGCAAGGAGTTACATTAGACCGCTACATCACCTCTAGCTTCCAAATCCCATCTGCTTCACTTCAAAGTTTGATCGGTATATCAATTGTCATCTTTATCCCTCTCTATGACCGGATTTTGGTTCCTATAGCGAGGGTTATTACCAAGAAACCTGCTGGCATATCAATGCTCCAACGAATTGGTATGGGTATAATTTTATCCTTCGTTTCTATGGTTACGGCAGCGCTTATCGAAAGGAAGCGTATCTCAACTGCAGACGAGTATGGTTTGATAGACGCGCCAACGGCTACTATACCGATGAGTATATGGTGGCTTGCGCCTCAGTATCTTCTATTTGGAATTGCTGATGCATTTACGATGGTGGGTCTTCAAGAATTCTTCTACGATCAGGTCCCTAAGGATTTGAAAAGCATAGGACTTGCTCTGTATCTTAGTATATTTGGTGTTGGAAGCTTTTTGAGTAGTTTTCTCATATCTATCATTGAAAATGCTACAAGTGGAGAAGGTAAAGATAGCTGGTTTTCAAACAACTTGTATCGAGCGCATATTGATTACTTTTATTGGCTTTTAGCTGGTATTAGTGCAGCGTCTATGGTTTTGTATGTCTACTTTGCTAAATCTTATGTTTATAATACGAAAGGAAACTTCTAAAGTTGTTGCATAGAAGACAATTAAAGGCTCGAAGATGTATATTCAGAAATGAATTGTCCATATTCTGTTTTGCAGAAGTAGTTGTTCAAAGTTCAATTTTCATGTATGATGCGGGGTGATTTCGTCTGCTGACTAAGCACTCCACGTCAGACTAACCCAAGCTCCGTACTGGTGTTGGGTTAGCTTTGAGTTCGAGAAACCTGCACTGAAAAACACAAAAAGTATATACCTGAGTGAACTTGGAGTTTGTTGATTTCGGACTGAACTTGGGCTGGGCCAAGCTGCCTACGTATCCCGTATAGGGAATCAAGCCGAACGTAGTTCATTGTTTCTCCGTGCTAGTCATTGTTGCGCGTCGAGCTAATGGGTCGTGCTTAACGGTATGCATTATGTTGGGCTCGAAACTTGTTGGGCCGTGTTGAACGGGTGTGCCTTGTGTTGGGCTTGAAGCTTGTTGGGCCAAAGCGAGTCAGATGGGCCGCTAATCCGTACTGGATTGTGCGTCCACGAGAGCTTGATGGACCATGTTGCATAAGACGTCGTCGGACCGAGCGGGTCGGACGGAATTTGAGCTCTCAAAGTCTAGAGAGAGAAAGTAGAATGTGAATTGTGTGTCTTTTGCCTTCAGGGGATGGGGTATTTATAGATATCTCACGGGCCTAAGATGGGCTTGGGCCCATCTTAGGGGCCTGGTTCAAGTGCAAGCGTGCAACCTCGCTACCTTGCTAGCATGTAGTCGTGTTACCTTGCCAGTATGCACATGTGCTACTGCGAATTCAACCTTGTTACGGCGTGCAACCTCGCTAGCATACAACCGTGTTATCTTGCTACCATGATAGCTTGCGACCCTTTACCTTGTTACCTTGCTAGTGTGCAACCGTGTGACCTTGTTAGTATGAAACTATATTACACTGAATTCAAGTCTTCAATCACTTAGGACATTTTTGGCTGGAGAAACTCCTAATGCCATGCGTTGGCGGCTTGTAAGCTTTCCGTGTGTCATTACCAAATTATGGCACAACAGTAAGTCCCCCAGTTTGTAATGGGTTCAATGTAGGTGAGCGCATTGCAAACTTTATAAGTGTTCATAATTTGTTGTAGTTTTGTAGCTGAATGACATCCAGATGCAGTTCCAGTCCCACTAGTCGGCCATCCTGCTTCTGAGTGTAGGGCTAATTGGTTGGCGTAGTTCATGAGATGTTTACCCAATGTGTTTGGCAACAAATTTATTTCTGTAGGGCTTACACTAGTGGCCTACTTTATGAGATACTCGCCCAATAGGCTCTTCACCTAGTTTATTTTGGTAGGGCTTACGTTGTTCGCCTACTTTATGGGATATTCGCTCAATAGGCTCTTCACCTAGTTTATTTTGGTAGGGCTTACGTTGTTTGCCTACTTTATGGGATATTCGCCCAATAGGCTCTTCACCTAGTTTATTTTGGTAGGGCTTACGTTGTTCGCCTACTTTATGGGATATTCGCCCAATAGGCTCTTAACCTAGTTTATTTTGGTAGGGCTTACGTTGTTCGCCTACTTTATGGGATATTCGCCCAATAGGCTCTTCACCTAGTTTATTTTGGTAGGGCTTACGTTGTTCGCCTACTTTATGGGATATTCGCCCAATAGGCTCTTCACCTAGTTTATTTTGGTAGGGCTTACGTTGTTCGCCTACTTTATGGGATATTCGCCAATAGGCTCTTCACCTAGTTTATTTTGGTAGGGCTTACGTTGTTCGCCTACTTTATGGGATATTCGCCCAATAGGCTCTTCACCTATCTTCTCAGGATTTGCTTTGTATCATGCCTTGTTCCTTCTTCTCGCAATGTCTCTTGTTGTGATCCTTAACACGGTTGTCGTTTGTGTTATCATTGTCACTTGCATATCTCTTGTTGTGATCCTTAACACGGTTGGCGTTTGTGTTATCATTGTCACTTGCGTAGTTGCAACAATTTGTTTTAGCTGTTTCATTCATGTTGGAAGTCCCTCAATTCCATATCGCACTTGAGCTAACAATGATGTAAGTGCCAGGACATTGGCATCGCTACAGGGTTACAGCCCCAGGGAGATTTTCATGTGCCATTCCACTATAAGGGTTGGAAGGTTAATGTTATGCCTTGTGCAGTGAATGCGATTGCGCTGTATCATGTTGTGTAGAGTGACGAGGTAGTGAGATTCCTCTTGATTGCTGCGAGTTCGTGTGTTCTGAATTAAGCTCATTTTCTTGAATAACTGATCACCGTGCATCACTTTTATGAGTTGGTTTATTCTCTAAAACATTATACCCCACTTCTAAGTGTATTATAGATACTTAAAAGGATGTCATAGTAGGCATTCAGCGCCTTGAGAGGGATTCGGTGTCGTGGGAGGCGTTCAATACCTCGAGAGGCGATCAAAGTCTTATAAGGTGTTCAATACCATAAGAGGCGTTATTTTGGTGTATGCTTCGTGAAGCGATGTTGACACGTAAGTCGCTGAATGTAACATTGTTTTGGCGTAAATCATAAAGAAGCATGTTATTCTGACATAAGTCACTTAATAAATCATTGTTGATTTGTAAGTTGCTTCATGAGGTACTCTTTGTAGTTTGATGAAGATGTGCTAGTTGGTAGTTTGATGTAGTTGATCAAACTTTTACATTGGTGGAGGTAGTTGATCCAACGACATGTAGCAACCATGCCAAACTGGCTTTGCTTGAGTTGAGGCCATCGTCCACTATAGGAGAATAGGCGGCATTCTTCAGTTCTTTTCTTCGTATACCCTATTGAGTCGCATTAATTTTTTACACAACGCGCCTTCTACGAGATTGAGTTCAATCTTCATTGTGCACATTCTCTTCGATTCACATTCAATCTTCAATGGTGCATATCCTCTTTGGTGTCTCATTCGGTCTTCAATAGTGCATTCTCACCTAGGGGGTCACATTTAATTTTATATGATGCATGTCCTCTATAAGGTCGCATTCAATCTTCATCAGTGTGAACTCTTTTGGAGCATTGTAGCTTTGGAGACGTAAGGTCCTTTACTAGTTGAACTTTGGAAAGCTTAGCTCTTCATTATTTTCTGAAGGCTAAGTCTTTGTGAGCTTTCAAAAAACTAAGTCTCCGGCGAGTGAAGTTAAGAAAAGTTAATTCTTCTTGAGCTTTGGAAAAGCTAATTCTTCATTGCTTTAAGCTTTTAGAATGCTAAGCACTTGGGCTTTAGGAATGACTAAGTCTTCTTGAGCTTTGAAAAAGTTTAATCTTTAGCACTTGAGCTTTCTTCCTCACTTTACCGATGAGTGTTGAAACTTGAGGTTAGCTCACTTGTATTAGATCTTGCATCTTGGGGTCGTAGTAAAGTGTTGGACCGTGCTGGCCGGACTACGAAGGTCAAAGATTTAGAATCTCAATTGATGGAAAAACTGAATTGCCATCGATGCGAACTCTTTTGAAGCCACATTCCATCTTTAAACGTGCATACCCTCTCGTGATCACATTAATCAGTGATGGTGCTTACCTTTTCGGGGCTCACGTTCAATCTTTATGAAGCTATTCTTGACCATCGTAGCTTTTGAAAATGCTGAGTCGCAATTGGTTGAGGTTCGAGAAATCAGCTCTTCATAAGCTTGGTGCCATCATGTAATTCTTGAAGCTTTGTGATAGCAAAGTCTTCATTGCTTGAGTCTTCACGAGTTTTTGGAAACCAATAAAAGCTAGAATTATTAAGGAGAGTACTATGCGCAATTCCAGGAAAATAGCCATAACTCCCTCTAGAAAATTCCAAATGACTTCTAGTTTGTTGCATTAAAACTATGACTAATAGAGCATTCCATCCATATATGACGCACTTTCTGGAATTGTCTCAGTAGGAGCAGTTTTTTGAAAGAGCTTGAGCATCGTACTTTAACTTGACAGATTTTGAAGCAGTTTGCGCAATCTCAGAAAAGCATCCATAAATCCTTCTAGAGAATTCCAAATGACTTCTAGCTTGTTGCTTTGAAAAGAAGACACATAGAGCTTTCCATCCGTATATGCCATGCTTTCTGAAATTATCTCAATAGGAGCAGTTTTGCTAAGGAGCGTGGAAGAGCTGCAACTTAACAGACTTCAATGCAGTTTGCGCAATCCTACGAAAACGTCCATAACTCCTTCTTGAAAATTCGAAATGACCTCTAGTTTGTTGCATTAACTAGAAGACTCATAGATTTTTCCATCCGTATATGGTGCACTTTCTGGAACTGTTTCAATAGGAGCAGTTTTTTGAAAGAGCTTGAGCATCGTACTTTAACTTGACAGATTTTGAAGCAGTTTGCGCAATCTCAGAAAAGCATCCATAAATCCTTCTAAAGAATTCCAAATGACTTCTAGCTTGTTGCGTTGAAAAGAAGACACATAGAGCTTTCCATCCGTATATGCCATGCCTTCTGAAATTATCTCAATAGGAGCAGTTTTGCTAAGGAGCGTGGAAGAGCTGCAACTTAACAGACTTCAATGCAGTTTGCGCAATCCTACGAAAACGTCCATAACTCCTTCTTGAAAATTCGAAATGACCTCTAGTTTGTTGCATTAACTAGAAGACTCATAGATCTTTCCATCCGTATATGGTGCACTTTCTGGAACTGTTTCAATAGGAGCAGTTTTTTGAAAGAACTTGAACATTGTACTTTAACTTGATGGATTTGAAGCTGTCTGCGCAATCTCAGAAAAATATCCATAACTTCATCTACAAAATTCCAAACGTCCTCTAGTTTATTGTGTTGAAAAGAAGACATGTAGAGCTTTCCATCCGTATATGGCTCGCCTTCTGGAATTGTCTCAATATGAGCAGCTTTTCGAAAGAATTTGGGCTTTCGATTGGACCCTACGCGGGGCAGTTTAATCTTGAAGTCATTTCAATTGTAATCGATTTAAACCTTATATCTTGGCGGTTGTATTAAGGTGTCGAATCGCGTTGGTAGGACAAGTAAGGTCAAACGTCTTGGACTTCGATCGATGGTTCGAGTGATACACTCGTAAATTATTCTCATGAGTCGAATTAGCTTCCAAAGTGTAGTATATATATTTATCTCTCACTTTGCAGTGTGTACTACAAGGGTAAACTTGAAAATTGTATAAGCTTAGGGTTTACGACAAAATCAATGCAAGACCTCAATGGTGAAGTACAAATTCAGTGAATATTCGGGGTCATTTTGCAATTTCCTTGCAAGTGTATGAAACCACTTTGACCGAGCAAGATCCACTTTCAACTCAACTTCTTCTTTCTTTTTCTCATTAAATCAAAGATTTAATTTCCTACGGTTTGAGAAATTAACGGGCATCAAATATGAAGATTGGTTTTTTCCTTGATCATTGGAATTTTGTACCCGATTTTTTTTTTCACAAAAGAATTACAAAGGTTTCTTCCTCCCATATATATATGCGGCTGAACCACTCTTATCTCTTCCAAGATTTCAGCCTTCCCCAAACGGCAAAACCTTTCTTCCGATGGCAGCTCGTTGGATGAAAAGCTCGCACGGTGGGAGCTATGTTCGTCGGTGAAGAGTCGGCAGTGGATCTGATCACGCATAGCGGGAGCTCGTACGTGGTGAGTTCGAGGTGGTGCTGATCAGTTCGTGAACAGGAGTTTGTACAAACTGAGTAGCTCGTTCTTTGGTGGAGTTGGAGATCCGTTCGAGGAAGAGAAGTTCGTTTCGTCGGCACAAGGAGTTCGTTGCAAAGCTATTCGCCCTTGAATGATTCTGCACGCGGAGAAGATTGTTAGCAGCAGTTCGGGCGAGCGGAAGAGTTTGCGCAAGGGAGTTCGCACGTGAGCAGTAGTTCTCGGTGGGTTGTTCGTGCATAGGAGTTCGAGCGGGAATCAGTTGGTGCACAGTGCGGATCAGTCCGGTCGAGGAGACTCTTCACACGAGGAGAATTCGTGCGCGCCATTCAGTTCGGGTGTGGACTCCGTTCGAGCGAGCGCATTGTAGAGATAATAAGGTGCAGCGCTGCGGGTTCAGTTCGTGTGTCGTCAGATTCCTCGCGCAACTTGTTCGCTTGGGAATTGTTCGTCGGCGCGGAATTGTTGTTCGTGCAAGGAATTCAGTTTGGCGAGGAGTTCTTGTATGAGAATCACCCATGATCGTGAAAATGAAGCACTTTTGCGCAACTAATAGATTGTGAGGAAGCATGGAGGCACGTGTCAGTTATGATTTGGTCACGATGGGTGGTGCTGGAAAGCTTACGTCGAGATCTTTCAGATGGTGTTGGCAGCTTTCCAATTGGATTTCATAAACTATGGGAAAATTGTAGTTCAGTTGCTGCAAGAACTAAAGCTTGTCATGTCGAGTGGCAATGAGCAACCACCTTAAAAATGTCCGTAAGACCGTGTCCGCTGTCGGATTGGAGTGTGGTTGGTGGCGTTGAAAAGCTAACACGATTATCTATAAACTGTTGGTGGAAAGGCATAATTGAACGCATGGATCTATGTGAAAATCACGATTCAGCTGCTGTTACGTGAAAAAACTCGATGATCGCGAGTGGCATTGAGTGGCGATCTTTAAAATTCTCGCAAAGGCCCACCTGGGACCGATTCGGTGCATGGTTGGAGCCGTTGGAATGCTAACACGATGCTCGATCAGTTGGAGATGGTGGAAATGCTATTGGATCCCAATCACTTTGTCAAAAAATCTCATTACAACAGCAAAGACTTGGTGAGGATATGACAATAGACATCGATCTTCAAGATGCCGGTGTCGGAGCATCTAGTGTCGGATATGAGCATGGAGGATGGCACTGGAAAGTTGAATCCAAGATCTTCAATTGGTGGTGAAAATATCTTGATGGAGTTGTGCAAGAATCAGTTTGTAGGTGGAGGAGTTGGTGTGCGAAAATCATTATGTGGGTTCTAGAGGCTGATTCGACTCATCGGTTTTGTGTAGTGGCGATGCCTTCTTTGTTTAATGAATGGACCCGCCTATTAGCCTTTTTTAACGTAAGTTTTCTCTTTGCCTTGATGGGTTTAACTTTGACTCTTTGCAGTTTAACGAATTGATGGCATGTTGTTGTAGAAACTTATGTTTCTTTTGTAGTCCACTAATACAGAGGACAACTGGACAAGAGATTTGAACTACTAATGTTCATGATGCAGTCTTTTGTATACTTGAGTGAGTTATCCTTCAATTCAGAGATTCGTTGCATGACTACTCACATATCGCCCGTAATTATATGTTCTTCTCGATATAATCTTCTATTATTGAATAGTTGATATTGAAGTCTTTCATCTTCTTCAGCTACAAATCATGTCGTGGCTAGCTATTATTGATATGAAGTAACATGCAGTTTAAACAACGTGATTGGCGTCGGAAATCCGACAACGTTGAGTTGTGGACCAGCAATGGTGGCATGGCGTCTCAGAAGCATCTTGAAGTTGAATAAAATGTCTCGGAGTCACTAAAGAAACAATCCAGGAACTATTGAAGAAAGCGCCATGTCCGAAAGAGCCGCATGTTGTAGTGGTAGAAAATCCTAAAGTGGTGCAGATGCAATTGCAGACTTATCACGGATGCATGTTGCTCCGTCAAGATCGTTCCAAAGCTATTTGCCAATGAAGAGGTCATGCAAGGACGTCGTGCGTGCTTCTGTCCGTTGATGCGAGGGAGATCATCTCAAAGTTGTTCGCCAATGAAGAGGTTGTGCAAGGAGGCCAGTTCGCACTATAGCAGCGGGATCAATTCACAAGTCTTGAGTTCGTGGTCCTCTGAGAGTGGCTTGCAGAGCTTGAATGGGTTGAGCCACATGCTTTGGCAGTAGAAAGTTCTGAAGTGGTCTTGCTGTGATTGTTAACTTGTCACAGGTGCACGTTGTTGCGTTGGGATCGTTGCATCCATTCTCCTAGTAGCTCTAGCAGAAGGTTCTTCTCGTTGCTGAGTAGCGGTGTTGATCCTCTCAGTTGCTTCCGTATACCTTGTCAATGTGCGTGTGTTTCTTCTACAGTGCATTGAGTGGTTTCCCACAGACGGCGCCACTGATGCGGGGTGATTTCGTCTGCTGACTAAGCACTCCACGTCAGACTAACCCAAGCTCCGTACTGGTGTTGGGTTAGCTTTGAGTTCGAGAAACCTGCACTGAAAAACACGAAGAGTCCATACCTGAGTGAACTTGGAGTTTGTTGATTTCGGACTGAACTTGGGCTAGGCCAAGCTGCCTACGTATCCCGTATAGGGAATCAAGCCGAACGTAGTTCATTGTTTCTCTGTGCCAGCCATTGTTGCGCGTCGAGCTAATGGGCCGTGCTTAACGGTATGCATTATGTTGGGCTCGAAGCTTGTTGGGCCGTGCTGAACGGGTGTGCCTTGTGTTGGGCTCGAAGCTTGTTGGGCCGTGCTGAACGGGTGTGCCTTGTGTTGGGCTTGAAGCTTGTTGGGCCAAAGCGAGTCAGATGGGCCGCCAATCCGTACTGGATTGTGCGTCCACGAGAGCTTGATGGACCATGTCGCATAAGACGTCGTCGGACCGAGCGGATCGGACGGAATTTGAACTCTCAAAGTCTAGAGAGAGAAAGCTCTGACTTAGAGAGAGAAAGTCATATGTGAATTGTGTCCCTTTTGCATCCAATTGAGGGGGTATTTATAGGTACTTCATGGGCTTGTTGATGGGCTTGGCCCATCATTGATGGACTTGTGGTGAACCTGAGAAGGCGATGATTCGAGGAGGCGACAACCCGAGAAGGCGATGACCTGAGAAGGCGATGACCTGAGAAGGCGATGACCCGATGAGGCGATGACCTGAGAAGGCGACAACCCGAGAAGGCGACAACCTGAGAAGGCGATGACCTGAGAAGGCGATGACCTGAGAAGACGATGACCCAATGAGGCGATGACCTGAGAAGGCGACAACCATAGAAGGTGACAAGACGACATTCTGAGAAGCCAACGACTTTCAATCCTTATCTCTTTAAGATACTAAAGGAACACCAATGACTTAGTACTTTTACGGAACTTGTCATTTATATACTTCAAGGTGTGACACGTGGTCGAGTGAGAGGTTGCCAAATATCAATACCAAAGTATGGTACAACAATGTAGTTTAGTTCTCTTGCCATGAAGCTAATATCAGTTTATTATTTGTGTTATGTACGCTATAACATTTTTCCTTAAACAACAAATATATATTACGTACAATCGACACATGATTTCTTATGAGCAATATATAGTTAAACCTCTAGTTAGTGTTACGTTATATAAGGAAATTACTTTTATGCAGTTTTAGAAGGTGCACAATACTCTCAACGTGGGCGATATGATTAAATGTTACGACGTATAAAAGTACTAAATTCGATAATTAAAAGGACACTGTCTAAAACTTCAAGAAATATACTCCTTCAAAAAAAAAAAAAAAAAACTTCAAAAAATATACATGATTTTTGGCACAATGCTTTTGTTATTACGATAAATAGGCACATAAAAAACTAAATAGGTGAATCATGCACTCTGTATTTGTGTTGCGAGAATAATCATGAACTTTCTAACTTTGTATGAGAATAGTAGTATCTTTTGAGATTTAATATAAGGATAAAAATATCAAACCCCCAACATATTGCCTTTTTTGCGACTTGTCCCCTAAACTTTGTTTATCAACACTTTGCTCCTTGAATTTTGTATCGTCAACTATATTTGCCCCACAAGCGTATTTTCGCCCTTTTTTGGCCGGGATAATTTCAGTTTTGGGTGTTTTTTCACCTACTTTTTGTCGTAAATTGTCAAAATACATCTAGTACAACACATACGCATGAGAGAACATTCTAGTCGACGTGGACCGGACCGACGTGCCGGGTCCGGTCGACTTGGACCAGACCAATGTGCCGGATCCTGTCCGACATGGTTTTACTGTCGTTCGATGAACCGTGTCGTCCAGACATCGTGTTGGCAAGCTTTAGGCTTATCGTTTGAATATGTGCTAAAGTATTTTGTGTTTTTTAAGGTAGCGAAATTATGGCACACCATCCGTGCATACTCCTTCTCTGACAACACTTTTGATGCAACCTCAGTTGAGCTCTTGGCTATCTCCAAACTCTTCCTTATTGCTCATTGATAATGCATAAATACATCATACTCGAAAAAGACCAAAATACCCAGAAAGAGGGATTCTCCAAAGGTCCCTCGTAAAAAGTATAAAACAGAGCCTCGTATGTCAGAGAGGGGGTCGGCAGTTCGCCCATCTCCAACTCCGGATTATCGACACTTATACAGATCACACACAAAGTCCACTTGGATAAAAGTCACGCGTATCATAAAGGAATGACAGACTTTATTAGCACGAGATCTCCTTAAACTCACGGATGACCCACATTAAAACACTATCACCAGATCCATCAACCACGAAGTAGCACTAGTAAGCACCCATCCTCCCCATTAATGGAGGACATGTCATGTCCACTTGTATACACAGGATCCCATAAATAGAAGGATAGATCGTCATTGTAAACCAACTCAGATTGAGATAACACTATTGTACTCTATATTCACCATAAAAGCAATATATTCCCCTTTTATTTATTGGGATCTCTCTCTCTTTTATACTTAAAGGATCTTTGTAACTCGGAAATCCTCGCTCGTATAAGCTCCCATTTTCATACACTTTTTTTCTACGGATAACGAGAATTGTGTTCCAAACCATATTTTTTCGATAATTAAGGAATTACCCAAACCCGGTTAATTTCCTGTTATCAGTCATGATCTTGGTATAAACAAGGTGACTTTTGAATCAGACTCCTCTGGTACGAGTTCGTATTTTTTACGAAGGCCTTTGGACGTGGCTATATTTTCTCGGGGTATTTTGGAATTTTTCCACGTCCAGTACCTATAAAGAGCAACAAATAAGAGAAAGAGACCATAGTTGCAGTTGGTAGGGGTGTTATGGGTCGGGGTCCCGCCGGGTCGGGACCCCGGCCCATCGGGTTCTGCCGGGGCGGGAGCTGTTACACAGCTCCCGTTCCTCCCGCCGGGAACACTGTTCCCGGCGGAACGGGATTCTTGCCGGGACGGGAGCTACCCCGGCTCCCGGCCGGCAGTTAGCTTCCAAGTTGGGGCTGGAAAATTTCAGCCCTTTTTTTTTGGTTTTTTATACTTTGTTTTTATTTAAATATTGTGTTCCTTTTCAGAACTCCTTTTCAGAATGTGAAGGGGTAATATAATATTGTGTTCCTTCTTCTCTCTCCTCTTTTCAGAATGTGAACGGGGTAAAATTTGCAGCATCCTTCTCCTCCTCTTCCTCCTTTCCTTCTTCTCCTCCTCTCTTTGCTCCGAATTTGCAGCATCAACCGACTGCTCCGAATTAGAGGAGTCTTCATCGGAGTCCTCCTCTGACGACGACGAGGCATAGGAGTCGCTGTCTCTCGAGCCTCTTCTCTTAGAACCCGTAGCTAACTTCGTTGGGACTCACCTCCACCGCCGTAGGCCCGTAGCTAACTCCACCGCCACCATATCCACCGCCACCATCGCCACCATATCCACCGCCTCGTTCTTCTCCTCCAGATCCGCGACGCTGTACTCAACGGTGAACTCCAGATCCGCCTCGTTCTCCTCCTCCACCGCCACCAGGTTTTACTCCCGGGATTCCGCGGGAGGTAATGGGATCTGATTCGGATCCCGTTACCTCCCGGCGGGAGTCAAACCGGGAGCAAATTCCCGGTTTGACCGGAAGGAAATCAATCGGGTTTTCCCCGAGCCGGGGAAACCCCGCCGGGTCGGGTCGGATTCCAAGATCCCGACCCGGCCCAAACACCCTAGCAGTTGGCATGGTTAATATCCAAAGATTAGTAGCCCTTTAGCGCATCTCTAAAGCTCATTAAGAACCGTCTCTCTTCATCTTCTTTGGAAAGGCCCTTAGGTTGGTAAACAAAGCAGTCCACAACCTTGCATAATGGGTCAACCTTAACAACTGTAACGGTCTTGTTGATTGTAGTACAGTTCTTGCCGAAGGATTATGCTCTTCTAATTATTTTGGCTCACATTTGCGTGATGGTTGTATAAACACTCGCGTGATTGCACCTTTTGTCTTTTAACGTTATTCAGTTTGTCTTTTGCTAAAAAAACAAACAAACAAACAAGTAAGTGCACTTTATTAAAACAAAGAAATTGGTGGCTTAATGATTGTCGTTTCTTTAGAAAATTTGTGTATCAACTCTACTTTTTTTTTTTGATAGATGTGTAGTAACTTATTATCTTATTAAATTCGTTCAATTAATTAATAATACATTCAATTTTATGCATATAGTTAAAAGTTTTTGAAGTGATGATCACTGGCGGATCTATGTAGGGGCGGGGGCAGTAGCCCCCCTCCCCCATTTTTTTGAATTTTTTTTAGATATATATTATATATATTTATATATTGAAGTAAAGAAAAAGAACTATAGGGCAATCCTATCACAATATAGAAAAGATAAGAAGAGATCTCATTATATAATAAGCCATACTCTTGATATTATTTGGATATGATCTAACATATAGTAAATTATAAAACTCCCTTTTGTTATATATATCTTTAAGAAAATAACCCTATTTGTTATTTTAAGTAGCAAAAAATATTCTTGTGATGTTAAAAAATAGCACACACCGAATAAATATGTATTTGATAAAATATGCAATTCCTTTGATTATCAATACCGTCATACTAAGTGATTTTGAAAATCCTTTTAATTATAGTTTGAGATGCTAAGCCCTACACTGCTCACGACACAAATCGAAATCCAATCGACGACAACGAAATTTGTTCTGCCAGATGATTCTATGCTCCAATCAAGACAACAAAAAAGATCATGATCATTAGGGAGAGAGGAAGAAATGGACGTCAACATGTCTGACTCCGTACCGCTAGGGGGAAACCCTAACCCTATGTCGCTTTCATATGCAGCCATAACAAAGGCAAAAGGAAAACAACTGGATGTGCGCTTCGATGGAGAGAGGACTGCTGAGATTAGAAAACACATCAAGATTCATGAGCCGGCTGATTCAATTCCATTCACGAGGGTCACATTTTCGGGACGAACTGGAAGAACAAATAAAACTGCAATAGAAAGACACATTGATCATAAGGGTTTCGGAGCGACTATCGTACTACAAGGCCCTTCAAACAAAATTGGATATCATGGGGGCACTCCACAATGAGTTCGAGCTAATAGATCTGGGGTACGGCTGCTATTGTTTGAAGGGACTTTCGGCCACGAAGAGGGAGATGATCTTAACGGAGGGTCCATGGCATTTGGCGGGGAGCTTCCTTTCCATCCGCAAATGGTTCTCCGATTTCAATGCGGACACTGACAAGGTCGAGAGTGCAATAACATGGGTGCGCGTCCTAAACATGCCACCGGAAGCTCTCTCGGAATGAATTGTGTACTCTTTGGCTGAATGCATTGAAGATCTGATCAAAATTGATCGGAATACCTTCAACGCAACCCGGGGGAAGTTCGTAAGGTTTTGCGTTTAAGTTAGCACGAATGCTCCTCTAAAACTAGGGCTCGGCGTGAGGGATAAAATCTACTAAGTCGTGTATGAAAACCTTCAGTCGTTGTGTTACAAATACGAGAGAGTTGGTCACTTGGAAAATAAATGTGAACTGGGAGAACACAATAACCCATACGAGGAGGCTAACTCACAGCCGAAAAAAAGTGACGCACCAAGGAACAACGGCGACAAAACTCGATGGCTTGTCGAGAAAGTGCAAAATAAGGAATACGGTGAGTGGATGAAAGTTTCGCGCAATAGAAAAAAAAATTAGTTGAATCTGAAAGCCAAAGGAACAAGAAGACAATGAACGGAGGGATTCCAAAAATCCTAACGCGTGAAAATGCAACGATCACAGCTAAAGATGGTGCAAGGATTGGACTCTCGGGTCAGGCAGTTGATATCCATGGCAAAAGAATCCTGCCCAATTCTTTTAATTATGGAGTGCAGAGCGAGTCAAATTTGGAAAAGGAAAGGAGGGCGAAGTGCGTTCCTAAGGAAAGGAAATCCGCTATTGATAGAAAGAAGACTCCTAATAGGAATCTGAATATATTCGAACCCTTAGCTATCCACCAAGATATGGAATTCGAAAATATTGAGAATACACCAACAGACGACAATATAGAGGAGTTCGACGTAACACAAAAAGAGAAGCATGGAAGAGGATCACTGGGAAGACAACTTGCTCCTGGGGAATTGGAACTAATAGAGATAGAAACAAGACAACAACAACTACTCGGGCCCTCATTAATATCACGAACAGCGCTAGAGGAGAGACTGATAATCATTTTAACGATTCCGTCATGGGCATGAGAAAATACGGACTTTGGTGTATCGGACATAGCAAGAGGACGGGATAGCGGCATGGTGGCAGAGGACCACACGGAGCGAATGGGAATCGAGGAGACAGATAGTCGTAGCACTGGAAATGGTACGACAATTGCATGCGACATAGAGGGGGTTGGAAATCGACAATCCAGTCGCGGTGCACCATATCTATCAAGATACTATGAAGATCATTTCTTGGAATTGCTAGGGTGCGGGGCATATCGATTTTTGGACGAACTTCCAGGAATTAGTCCAGATTCAAGGACCTTCAGTCATGCTCATTCTTGAAACACGTGTGAATGAGGATAAGGCGTACGAAATTATGCCGGGTTTGGGGTTTACAAACTATGTGCTTGCTCCAACATCGGGAATGATAGGCGGGGTATGGATGCTTTGGAATGAGAGGGATACCATTGTGGAAATTCTCGACATCGAGGATCAAG
Organism: Linaria vulgaris; assembly: GCA_948329865.1. Taxonomy (NCBI): domain Eukaryota; kingdom Viridiplantae; phylum Streptophyta; class Magnoliopsida; order Lamiales; family Plantaginaceae; genus Linaria; species Linaria vulgaris. Next base: position 1,579,143 of record OX415249.1, on the reverse strand, counting down.
CCATCCATGCTCTCATTAATCCAAGTCTCAAATAAAGAGGGAGATTGTCCGGGGTGTATGCGCAGCCACGAAGAAAAGATAAGATCCATATCTTTAATAGCATGGAGAACATCGCGCGGGTCTAATTTACCATGGTTAGCCATGGGGAACTTCAACGAGATTAACTATGCTCATGAGAAATCTGGGGGAAATACCGCATAAATGAGTCATCTTAATTTCTTTCGCAATTTCATGGAAAGATGTGGGCTGATCGATGCGGGGTTCATGGGTCCAGCCTTCAAGTGGGTCAATAAACGGGATAATGGTGATATTATACGGGAAAGACTGGACCGTGCCATAGCTAATCAAAAATGGTTGGACAAATTTCCTAAAAGTGCTGTGTTTCACCTCCCGACAGTTCATTCAGACCACCATCCGATCCTTATGGCGTGCGCCGAAGAAGGAAAGAAAGGAGGTCAAAGACCTTTTCGTTTAGAGGCTGCATCACCCCAAATGCACGCCTCTGTTGAAACGAATTTGGGAAGGAAACACTGATATTTTCGCCTTAATAAACGAAGTCCCAAAAGTACTCTTGACGTGGAACAAAGATAGGTTCAGCAATATTTTTGAAAGAAAAAAAAAACTGATTGAGCGTATAAATGGGATACAAAAGTCGTTGGGCAAGCATCACAGTCAATATCTCGCGGGCTTGGAAAAAAAACTTATCGGGGAATACAACGGTGTGTTGAGACATGAAGAAACCTTTTGGTTTCAAAAATCCCGTGTCAAGTGGATAAAAGATGGCGAGAGGAACGCTAAGTTTTTCCACCGCTCAACAATGTAAAGGCGTCGTTGAAACAAGATTGAAAACCTCAAAATTAATGATATATGGACTGATGAGGAAGAAACTCTAAAGGCGCACACACAGACATATTTTGGGGGGCTATTTCGGACCGTGAGGGCTGTGATGGGGGTTTATCCCCTTCGACCCTGAACATTTCGAGATATCAGGCAAGGTTAACGACCGAAAATAGGAAGGATCTTTCACGCCTAATAGATAGAGCCGAACTCAAAGAAGTAATTTTTTTTATGAACCCTTTCAAGGCCTCGGGACCGGACGGATTGCATGCGGTCTTTTATCACAATGGATGGGAGTGGCTACAGAATTCGGCCTTAGAGTTCGCGGTGAAAGTATTTAAGGAGCGGAGTTTTAACCCGAATGTATGTGAGGCCTTCCTCTGTCTAATCCCGAAAGTACCAAACCTGGAGAATATTACTCAATTCAGACCTATTTCCTTATGCAACGTGCTTTATAAAGTTATCACGAAGTGCATCACGTCGCGGCTCAGAGGGATCATGCCAGAGATTATAGCCCCGACACAATCGAGTTTCATTAAGGGTCGGAGTACTCAGGACAACATGCTTCTACTTCCGGAAGTGTTGCATTCAGTAAGGAGCAAAAGGCAAAATAAGACACGATGTATGATAATGAAACTCGATTTAGAGAAGGCGTACGATAAGGTGAACTGGGACTTCCTTGAGGACACACTACACGCGTTTCACTTCCCGATCGAGCTTATCGAATTGATTATGTTCTGCGTCCGTAATGTAGCGACGCGAATTCTTTGGAATGGTTCGCCACTTGAACCGTTCAAGCACGTGTGTGGACTCCGTCAGGGCGATCCTCTCTCGCCTTATTTATTCATGCTCTGTGTGGAAAGATTGGCGTACTTTATCTAAGAGTCAGTAGACCGAAAGAAGTGGCAGCCATTAGTTCCGTGTCGGGGCGGACCAGGGTTGTCCCATCTTTTTTTTGTGGACGATTTGGTGTTGATGGGTCACGCGACGAAAGGGACGGCTAGAGCAATTAAGGGAGTGCTAGAGAAATTCTGTGGGGCTCCAGGTTTGAGGTTTAGTTTGCAAAAATCCAAGATTTTCTTCTCCAAAAGCGAGGGCTTGGGATTAAAGCGTTGTATATGTGACATCTTGGGATTTGGCCAAACTAGAAATTTGGGCAAGTAGGGGATCATTAGGTAAAATTGATTTTGGGCGATTTCTGAGCAAAAATCAAAATTGAGATCACCGCGACCAGCAACACTGCCACCGGAGACCCAGCTCTCCCGGTGGCACCCTCTATCATGTCGGACACGCCAGGATACAAACAATCTGAACTCCCTAGCCTAGGGTTCGTCGGCATAGTCGATGAGAACGGATCACAGAAATGGTCCAGGTTGTCGTATGAATTTGGTGCCCCCACGGGATGCGATTCCAATGAATAGCAGGTCTGAGAATGATAAGTACACCACAAAGGAATCATACGCAAGTAAGGCACGCCCGAAAGACGTTAAAGTCCACGAGACGATGAACGCTATCGAACTCGAGGAAATTAGGGTTATGTCGTCGAGTGATTCTGAACCCTTCACGTGTTTGGAATTCTCTGATGAACTGCATGCACGAATGTGCGACCAATGGCGTGACACAATCTTGATCAAGAACTTAGAAAAGTCGTGGTTCTATCCTAGCCTAGTTAACAAATTACACACAATGTGGCAACTAACACGGGGGTGCGAACTAGTTGATCTTGGACATGGATGCTATTGCCTTAAGGGGATTACGCAACATCAACGCGAAAAAATCCTTATCGAAGGGCCGTGGCAACTGACCGGAAGCTTTTTATCGATACGGAAGTGGACGCCGGACTTTAGGGTGGATAGTGATAACGTGGGACATGTGATCACCTGGATGCGCGTGATCAACCTACCACTCGAGATGTTTCGGGACACGGTGATTCATTCCATCGCGAGTTGCATTGGTGACCCCATACAAATTGACGGTAATACTTTTATGGCGTCATGAGGGAAATTTGGACGAGTATGTGTCCAAATCTCGCTAGACAAGCCATTGAAACGAGGCATCAAAATTAGAGGGAAGGTCTACTAGATTACATACGAGAATCTTCCCTCTCTCTGTTTCACATGCAGCTGGGTTGGACATGTGGAGAAATCGTGTCTAAAGCGACAAGATACTCGGGGCGAACTGGAGAAGAATGGAGGTATGGATATTTCTGGACCACCGAGACTTCCTAAGTCGAAAACCATGGATTGGTTAGTTGAAAAAACAAAAAATCAAGAATATGGCGAATGGATGGATGTCCCTCCGAGGCGGGGAAACCCCAAGGCTGGGGGAATCCTTAAACCGGAATGGAAAGGAAAGGAAAGTGTGAAAGGGGGAAGCTCGACGTCGAAGGCAGAAGAGGGAAGGAAAACTGCCTTAACTAATAATCTTATTGTTTTTTCACAAGGAAAGATACAAGTACAACAAAAGGACTCCAAAGGAAAAGGAATTATTCCTAAGTCCCTGTCTATCTTAAAGAGGCTGACAAAGACTAAGCAAAAATGGGTTAATTTAGGTGCTAAGAAAGGGGAATCTAGTAATCAAAAAATAAAAGGGAATTCCTTTGCTGCACTCGGATCAGCAGAAATTCTTGAGGTTGAGACAGAGAGAAACGCTACCCCCACATCAGCACTTTCGGATCGGACTCGACAGAATACTCATGGACTAAGAGGAGAATCTGATCATCGAGGAAGGGAATGGTACGATACAGGTGGTGATACACCCGAATTTCTGGCAGGTGCAAACAATAAGAAACAGATACGACGGACCCTCCAAGATATTACAAATAGAGCCGAGGACAGTTCGAGTGATCGAAATACCACTGATAATATGGGAGTTAACCATAAATTCGGATATTTTCGAGAGGAATGTGAACATTCCGATATGTTGGCAGAAATTTGTGTTGAGCGAATAGGAGATCAACAGACAAGTATACATGATGCGGGAAATCCTGAGACAGTTAACACTGTCATGGATGGGTCGGGGTGTTGACCACCCTATTCATCCGCTCCACCTCAATCGGTGTGTCATGAAGATCATATCTTGGGATTGTCGAGGTGCGGGGAATGACAAATTTCAAACTAGCTTTCGTGAACTAGTTCGAGTTAATAAACCGGATGTTGTTTAGCTTTTCGAGACTCGAGTTGAACCCGAGAGAGCGTATGAAATTGCTCCTTATCTAGGATATACCGATTACTGCATTGCTCCAACAGACGACATAGAACGCATAATTTGGATGTTGTGGAACTCGGTGAATATTGAGGTAGAGATCCTAAACATTGACGACCAAGCCATACACGCCCATATAGGACCGAAAAATCAAGACCAATGGAACATATCGGGTGTGTACGCGAAGCCTTATACAGAAGATAAGGCGAGAATTTTTGATAGTCTTGAGAGGATGGCAGAGAATATGGTGACCCCGTAGCTTATACAGGGCGACTTTAATGCGATTGGATTCTCGCATGAGAAGCTTGGGGGTAGTACTAAAACGGCGAATAGATGCATCGCGTTTCAACGAAGAATTTCTTCTTGGAGGGTTACGGATTTGAGTTACCATGGTTCGAAGTTTACATGGACGAATAACCGTGAGGGCTCGGAGAAGATCATGGAATGAATTGACCGTGCCTTGGCTAATGTCGAATGGATCGAGAAATTCCCCGAGAATGCGGTTTATCATCTTCCCCGTACACACGGGGACCATCATCCCATTCTCACAAGTTTTTTCGGATCAGCGGTGAGCGGGATTAAAAGGCCTTTTCGTTTTGAAAAAATTTGGTTTAAGCATCTGGATTGTGAAACGATTCTTCAAAATGACTGGGAGAAACGTAAAGATATCCTCGCGGCAATAGAAGCAATTCCGAACATCATGATTCCTTGGAATCAAAACGTCTATGGAAATATATTTAAGCAAAAGCAGAAATTACTGCGCTGTATCGACGGAACGCAAAGGGCTATTATGCGTGGGCCGAATTCCTTCCTTGAGAACCTCGAAAGAGAACTGCTGGTCGAGTATAATAAAATTCTACAAGAGGAGGAAAATTTTTGGAGGCAAAAATCGAGAGTAAATTGGGTTGCCGAGGGAGATTGCAATACAACGTTTTATCACCGCTTGACTATTACTCGCCGTAAGAGAAATCGGGTCTTGTTGTTGCGGGTTGATGACATCTGGGTGGACGACCAGGAGATGTTAAAAATTCATGCGGTGAATTTCTATAAAAAATTGTTTACAGGTACAGTGGGTAATTGTTTACCGCTCCAGCGCTCTCGATTTCAGCAAGTTCTCAGTATGGAGGATGCGAATATGGTGGGGAGAATGGTGGATATGGAAGAGCTGAAAAATACCGTGTGGGGACTTCATCCGTCGAAAGCCCCGGGTCCGAACAGTATTCAGGCGGGATTCTATCAAAGATATTGGAGCTGGACGTGTACGGCATTGCTGGAGTTTATGAGGAATACTTTTAAGGACAAATGCTTCGACACGAGGATTTGCGCCGCACATCTTTGTTTAATTGCTAAGGTCGATGATCCCTCACTCATATCTCAATTCCGACCTATATCTCCATGTAATGTTATTTATAAGTTTATTACTAAATGCATTACTACGAGATTGAGAGATTTAATGCCCCAACTTATTATGCCGACGCAATCTAGTTTTATCATGGGTCGTAGTACCCAAGATAATATTTTTGTGATGCAAGAAATCCTACATTCTTTAAGACCCAAGAAAAAGAATAAAGTGGGTTGTATGATTTTAAAATTGGATCTTGAGAAAGCCTATGATAAAATCGATTGGAAGTTCCTTGAGGATACACTACGAGCTTTTAATTTCCCACCGAATTTGATTGAGTTGATTATGTTTTGTGTGATGAATGCGTCAACAAAAATTATGTGAAATGGAGAGGCGCTTGAAGCCTTTAAGCATGGATGTGGGTTGTGGCAAGGGGACCCCTTGTCCCCGTATTTATTTGTTATGTGTGTCGAGAGGCTTCCTTATCTCATTAATGAAGCGGTGGAAGAAAAAATATGGGAGTCGATTATTCCTTGTAGAGGGGGTCCAAAACTCTCACATCTTTTCTTTGCTGACGACTTAATCCTTATGGGAAAAGCCATGCTCAAGACTACGAGCGTGATCAAAGAGACTCTGGAGTTATTCTGTAAAGCATCTGGGCTTAAATTAATTTTTGATAAATCCAAAATCTTTTTCTCTAACTCGGGGACTGCGAGGCTTAAAAGACGGATTTGTGCACGTTTCGGGTTTGAGGAAACAGTCAATCTCGGTAAATATTTGGGTGCCCAGCTGAATCATAACCGTGTGGGTCGAGAGCAATTTAACGACATATTTGACAAACTCCAGTCAAGGTTCACAGGGTGGAAAAAGAATACATTATCGCTTGCCGGTCGGGCTACTTTGATACAGTCTGTTTCAACGGCGATTCCTATACATCTTATGCAATCAAGTTGGCTCCCGGAAAGTGTGTGTGATAGACTTGATAGGATAAACCGCGAGTTTCTTTGGTCCAATGATCCTAACAGCCAGAAGATCCATCTTGTGGGGTGGAACCGAGTAACATGTAACAAGAAAGGCAGGGGACTAGGGCTGCGCAACGCTCAGTTTAATAATGAGGCTCTCCTCTCAAAATTATACTGGAAGATAATTAACGATCAGCCAAGCGTTTGGTTGGACTTCATTAAGGCTAAATATTTAAGGGGAGTGCGACTTACAAAGTATGTAACTAGGCCGAATGATAGCATGGCTTGGAAAGGAATTGTTCGATGTATGGCGCTCATTAAACCGTTCACTAGGTGGAAATTTGGCAACAAAAACTCCATCTCGTTCTGGTTCGATAATTGGTTAGGGGAAACAAGACTTTGCGACGTGATACCAAATATTGATTTGAGAGACTTTGGGATTTCTTTAGCAGATGTGGTTGAGGAGAACGGTTTTTGCAACACTGATAATCTATTTACCAATGTCACGACTGAATGGCACAATAAAATCCTGGGGAAGTCGGTTATCCTAAGGGAAGAAGAGGATAAATTGATTTGGAATGAAACAGCAGATGGGAATTTCACGTGTCAAAGTGCATACCGAGCACTCCATAAATATTATTCGAACTCGCGAGACTCCAAGGCGAATATGGAGTGGATTTGGCGAGTACCGTGCAGCAATAAAATACGCTTTTTCATTTGGTTGGCGAGCCAAAACAAACTCGTGACAAATCAGTTGCAAAAAATTCGCCACCTATCGGATAATACTGAATGCATCGAATGCAAGAACCTGGTGGAATCTGTTGTTCACATTCTCAGCCACTGCACCGCGGCCAAACGAATCTGGAGAAGACTTCAATCACGCGAGACCTGGGCTGAGTTTCAAGCTGAAAGTGACGATCAGTGGTTACGGAAAAATCTACAAGATATGTCGATGTGCAGCTCTACCATTCCGAGCGTTCCATGGTGTCTGGTCTTTGCAGCAGGAATTTGGGAGTTATGAAAAGCTCGGAATGCAAGAACATTCAGAGGTAAATCCGATTCGGCCTATGGTACTATTTGTCATACCAAGCAACTCATTGTGGAGCTATTGTTAGCAAAAAAAAAGGAAGGAAAAAAAATCGAGTGAGAAATGGAATAACCCAAAGGCGGGTTGGGTTAAGCTTAACGTGGATGGAAGCGTGCTTGGGACAGAAAATATTGGAGCGATTGGAGGAGTTTTAAGAGATGCTAAAGACGAATAGATATGGGGGTAGTCAAGAGAGTACCGTTCACAACTATTCTAGAAACCGAACTCGACGCCATTCGGATTGGTCTTGAAGTCGCGTGGGAGAAAAGGATTGAGAAAATTGAAGTTGAGACCGACTCGCTAGAAGCATTCCAGCTCATCTCAGATGAATCATTCAGGACACACGAGCTGAAAGGGAAAATTGATGAATGTCATAGGCTTCTACACATATCGTGGACATATGAATTCCGATGGATTGCTAGAAAGGGAAATTCACTTGTCGATGCTTTGGCGAAAGAAGCAAGACATACCGATGGAGAGACGAGTGTTTTACTTACCCCTCCACGGGATTTTAGTTTCTATTTTGAATGCTGATATAGCTTAAGACTTTGTAACTCTTTTGTTACCGAAAAAATAAAAAAATTGGGCAAGTACTTAGGCGTCTCCTTAATACACGGACGAATTACGCGCGCAAGTTTTGCTAGTTTTTTAGACCGGATTATAAAAGAGATTTGCGGTGTAGAAGAGCAAGCTTCTCACGCTCACGGGTCGGGATACTCTAATTTAGTCCGTTTCATTGGCGTTGCCCGTATATCACATGCAAGAGTCATGGTTGCTGGAGAATATTTGTGACCATATTGACCAATTAAATAGATACTTCTTATGGTCCTCTGATATCACCAAAAGAAAAATACATGTAGTTGGTTGGTCAAAAGTTACTCGACCAAAAAAGAAAGGCAGACTAGGAATTCGACTTGTAAGGGTGAGCAACAAGGTGCTACTCTCAAATTGGCGTGGAAGATATTGCGGAACGAGAATACCATGTGGAAGAAGTTGATACATGCAAAATATATAAGCACGGGGCGGCTGTTGGAAAGCATTGCAAAAACAACTGATAGTGTGGCTTCGAAAGGGATATTATGGTGCGTCAACCTGATGCATCCTTTCTTGCGTTGGAAAATCAAAAACGGTAAAGATATCTCACTCTGGATTGATAACTGGATGCGGGATACAAGACTATGTGACGCCAATTGCAATATAGATCCAACGGAGGTGAAATTAAAATTTTGCGAGGCTATTGATGAGCACAGGTGACTGGAAATTCGATGCGCTAAGGTCCGTAATCCCAAACGAGCTGAAGTTAGCGATATATAGGCTAAATGTCATGCTCAATCAGAACAATGATCGGCTGCTATGGACAGAGAATTCAAGTAGGGAGTTTTCATGTCAATCGGTGTATAAAGCTTATCTCGAATATTACTTGGAGGAGGAGAACAATAATGAGGAACTCAACTGGATATGAGGTGTGACGATCGCGCCCCACGAGCCATGCTCCGATCTGAGTTGGTTTAGTGGTGGCCAACCACTTTACCCAATCCAGACTAAAGCGCAACTCATAGGAAGGGGTCTCACTTGTTCAGGATCAAAACCATACACTTTTTATAAATTATATTTTGATATATATATATATATATATATATATATATATATATATATATATACAGCGGAAGTCTTGATATTACAAATAATGTGACTATTTTAATGGTTATGCATTAGTGACAAAACATGAATATTCTAAAATGCACGCTTGAACAATTATTCACTTGGTCCATGCTACCATATTGATTTTATCCTGAGGAATGAACAGAAGAAATGAGGAATAAGTCTTTAATGACTTAGTGAGATTCATATAAAAGAGCTAGTAATGCAAGAATTAACTATGACCTACTGGATACATTTCGGGGGGTGATCTTACCGGGAGAAACAGTTCAACAAGACAATTTGATGTAGCAATGGTATTGGAGTTTTCATATAATAGTTAATGAACTTGTGCTTGACAATAAACAAATCCAGCCTTATGACTTCTACTATTTTACCTTATACCTCCCGACGAGGAGCGACCTCGCAAACAATCAAGAGACATGCTTGAGTACATGTCGATCCAACACGCAGATTACAGCCAACTTCTGACTGCAAGAGGCACCTAGATAGATGGGTATCAAGTGAAATTACTTAAACCGACAGTCCTTACTGTCCGGCAGTAACTTGACTCAATCCCTGGGTCCAACTTTCCAAATGCGTCCCAATGGGTATAACAAATAAACAAATAAGCTAGTGAACCAGATAATATCCGTTGCTCCTTGAGCTACATGTCCCGAACATAGTTCGCTGCTCTTTGCACAATTCAAGAACCAGTAGATGAGATTATAATATTGGAGAATTATCATGATTATGAATAGATATGATAAATAATAAATGATTGGATATGATTTAACGATGAGTAAGAAAGTCATGTTATGAGATGAGATGCCAAACAAGATTATAATGAAATATAGGTTGTTCGAGGTTTGGTAACGGAGTAGTGACTTTTATGTTCAAGTTCCTCAGGGCCAGATGTCAAACGGGGCTAGAACAAATCATAAATGGAACCTCACCTTAACTCGTACGGGGAACCTTGATGGCGTTGATTAGTTCGTCAACCCTTTGATCGGATATCCAAATGAACTTTGTTTCCAAATATTTTTATGGCACTGATCCCTAACATCACTAGGAACATGTGTACCTGAATGGGAAGGAAAATTCAAAGGTTTGCTATGCTAAATAATTCTTGAAAACATAAAACTTATTTTTGGATTTTCAAACAGCAGTCTACGGTTTAGGAATTTCGACCTTATAAATCACATTATTTGAAAAAAAAATTCTTCATATTAAAGTTAGAGGATATCATGAGGAGTATTCGGACGTTGTCCTTAATCAAAAAGGATTTTTCTACAATTAGTTATGATTTTTCTAAGGTGCAGAGCCGAATGGATAATTTCTGCGCAATAAAAGTTTTGGGGTATTTTCGAGTAGAAAATGATGAAATAAGAACTTGGAATAAATTTTTCCTGAAAGTAGACTCACTAACTTAGAGATTCATAGGAAGAAAGAAGGAAAAACCAAAATAATTTTGGGTGTGAAAATTGTTGGAAGAAAGCCTACTATTTACAGGCAAAAAATCATGTTAAAATACTTTTAATTAAGGTCCCACTTTAATTATTTTATAATAAATCACAAAAAACTGAATTTAATCATGCTCTTAAGGATGTCATAGCTTACCTCATCAAAAAGATGTCATGACTTACTTTATCAATTAGTTAATTGCATATCAAGTCCCTCAATTATTTATAATTAAAATTCAAATAGGCATAATTAGATTTCTTTGTTACATACATATTTACTTATGTAATTTTTCTAGGTAATTCAATCAACTTGGTTAATATTTAAAATTGAAATATATGTTTTAGGATTAGAGACCTGTAAATATAATAAAAGACTAACTTTTAAGTTCAGGGGCTCAAATGCAAATTTTTCTTTAATATTTAGGGTCAAAAATGGAAATTTTCAAAAGTTCAAGGACTAAAGTATAAATTTATTTTCTTCTTATTTTTTGGGGCATTACATGGGGGGTCGATGTTAGCAACAAATTGCATCATTTCCTGTGGTTAGCGGTGCAAAATAAATTAGCCACGAATAGCCTTCGTCATGCGCGGGGAATTCCAACCAGCCCCGCATGCCCATTTTGCAATTCGCACGATGAGACCGTTATACATATGTTGAGACACTGCAAAATGGCCCGTATTATTTGGGGGAAAATATTGCCAGAGACATGTCGCAATGACTTTGACAATATCCCGGATGGCTCAAAGAAAACTTAGTTAATAAGAATTTCTCGAGCACAATCAGCACGGGCGGGGACTGGACAACCATATTGCGGGGAGTCTATGGATTATCTGGAAAAACCGCAACGCTAAAGCTTTCAAGGGTAATATGGACAATACGAATAGCTGCGTGTTTCAGATTAAAATGTTGAGGAAAGATTTGTGGTTCGACCGAAGAAAATCTGGGAAGGGCAAGCATGAGAAGAAGTGGGAAAAACCAAGAGTCGGATGGGTGAAACTTAATAAAGATGGTGGGCTTAAACAAGAAACGAACCGCGGAACAGCCACGTGAGTACTTAGAGACGCGCATGGTAATTGGCTTTGGGGTTTCTGACATGAACTTCTATCTTCTACAGTGAACGAGAGTGAGTTTGAAGCGATCAAGCGAGGGCTAATATTGGCATGGGAAAGTCGATACCCCCGGATAATGATCGAGACGGATTCTCTAAGTGCACATAATTACCTTTCGAAGAGGATGTCCAGCGGAGACCAAGATACACATCTTATGCGGGAATGCCGAGCACTTATTGGATTACCGTGGGACGTGGGGCTGAAGTGGATTCCTAGGAGCGCAAATAAGTTGGCGGAAGCACTAGGAAAAATAGTTTTAGACGATAGGAGCAAGGAATTCTTTTGGAAATCCCCACCCTCCCCGATCTTTAGCTCATATAAGTCCGATATGGTCTAACGACCTTTTGTGAACTCTCTTTCTACAACAACCAAGCCTGTAATCCCAATTAAATTGGGGTAGGCTATATGAACCATGAATGAATCACGTCGAGTCGTGAACATGAATCTTCTGCCTCCATAGGTTTCGGTTGACGAGCACGTCTTCATTTAGATCTTTTAGCTTCATGTCGTTCCGTATGACCTCCATCCACGTCTTTTTCGGTCTCCCACGAGCTCTAGCCGTCTGTCCTAAGTCGAGATCTTCAACTCGTCGTACCGGTGCATCTATGGGTCTGCGTTTAACATGCCCAAACCATCTTAAACAATTTTCTCGCATTTTCTCGTCAATGGCCGCCACACCCAATATATGCTGAATATCTTCATTGCGCACTCTATCTCTCCTAGTGTTACCGCACATCCACCGAAGCATGCGCATCTCTGTAACGTTCATTTTCTGTGCATGACTTTGCTTAATAGCCCAGCACTCGGAGCCATAAAGCAAAGCATGTCTAATAGCCGTACGATAGAACTTTCCTTTAAGCTTTAAAGGAAAGTTACGATCGCACATAATCCATGTCGCACTCTTCCACTTTGTCCATCCAGCTTGGATGCGGTGGTTGACGTCTCCATCTAACTCTCCATCCATCTGCAGTATGGAGCCTAAATACCGAAAATACGCACTTCTCGGTATCTCTTGGCCATCCAACTGAACCGTGTCATCGTTGTTTCTTCGTTGTTTGCTAAACTTGCATTCGAGGTACTCTGTTTTTGTTCGACTTAGTCGAAATCCTCGTGCTTCTAATGTTTGTCTCCATCGTTCTAATTTAGCGTTAACTCCCATTCTCGTCTCATCGATGAGGACAATATCGTCTGCAAACAACATACACCATGGGACTCGGTCTTGGATGGCTCTGGTGATTTCATCAATTACAATGGCAAACAAAAATGGGCTCAAAGCTGACCCCTGATGTAAGCCAATTGTAATTGGAAAGGCGTCTGTTAAACCGCCACAAGTTCGGACACTTGTCACCACATTCTCATACATATCTTTTATGATGTTGATATATTTAATGTGTACCCCCTTCTTCACCAAGGTCCACCATAATACATCTCGAGGTACTTTGTCATATGCCTTTTCTAAGTCGATAAAGACCATAAGCAAATTTCTACTCTTTTCTCGAAAGCGCTCAATGAGCTGACGAATCAAATGGATGGCCTCTATGGTCGACCTTCCGGGCATAAATCCAAATTGGTTCTCAGATATGGGAACAATTTGTCTCAATCGGTGTTCGATCACCCTCTCATATATCTTCATGGTATGAGACATAAGCTTTATCCCACGATAGTTAGAACAGTTTTGGACATCGCCCTTGTTCTTATATAGAGGTATTAGCGTACTCTTCCTCCACTCTTCTGGTATTTTATTTGTTCGCCATATTTTGTTAAAGAGGTCCGTCAACCAGGTCACCCCTATCTCTCCCATGATTCTCCAAGCCTCAATAGGGATACCATCTGGGCCAACGGCTTTTCGAGTCTTCATCCTCTTCAAGGCATCTTTGACTTCCGACCTTCTAATACGGCGCATAAAATCGCAGTTCAGGTCCTGAGGGGACTGCGAGATGTCACCCACTGCTTGGGTGGGGCCTCCATTGAACAGGCCCTCGAAGTACTCCCTCCACCGTGCTTTGACCTGATCCTCACGCACTAAGACAGACTGACCTTCATCTTTGATGCATTTCACTGCACCTAGGTCTCTAGTCTTCCTCTCTCTAATGCGAGCAATTTTGTATAAATCCTTCTCGGCCTCCTTGCTATCCCTCTTCTCATAAATTTCCTTGTACACAGCCTCTCGCGCTAGTCTAACAGCTTTATTTGCTTCTTTCCTGGCTAGCTTATACTTTTCAAAGCTTGCTCCATCATGGTTCTTCTTCAAATCCCTGTAGCAATCCCGTTTGGCCTTGATTGCCGCATTTACTTCTTCATTCCACCATGACGTGTCTTTACCTATCAGGCTACTACCTCGGGATTCACCTAAGAGGTCTTTAGCTACCTTCTTGATACAACAAGCCATTTTGGTCCAAGTTGCATCTGCATCGTCCTCAGTCTTCCAGTCTACCTCTTGAACCACTCGCTCTACGAAGGCCTTTTGGGTAGACTCCTTAAGCCGCCACCACTTAATTCTAGGTTCCAACCGGCGCCTACTCCTCTTCACTCCTTGTCGCAGTCTAATATCCAACACCAAAAGCCTATGTTGCGTAACCACACTTTCCCCGGGGATGACCTTGCAATCTATGCAACGACTTCTATCTGCCCTCCTAGCTAAGAAGAAATCTATTTGGCTCTTATTTGACCTACTCCTATAAGTGACCAAATGAGACTCTCTCTTCTTAAACCAAGTATTTGCTACAAGCAAATCATAGGAGAGGGCGAAGTCTAAGATAGCGTTTCCTGGCTCATTGCGATCCCCAAAGCTATACCCGCCGTGGATGTCCTCGAACCCATCACGGCTAGATCCTACATGACCATTAAAGTCACCTCCAATGAAGAGTTTCTCGCTACTAGGGATCCTTTGTACCATCTCGTCCAAATCTTCCCAAAACTTACGTTTCACGGCTTCGTCTAGTCCTATCTGTGGTGCATAGGCACTAATGACATTCAAGATATCCTCGCCTATGACCAACTTGACCAGTAAGATCTTGTCGCCCTTCCTTCTGACCTCCACCACGTCTTCGAGCCAAAGCTTATCTATGATGATCCCAACACCATTTCGGTTCTTCTCTGTCCCGGTATACAAAAGCTTACAACCCCAAGGGTCTACTACTTTGGCCTTTTCACCAACCCACTTGGTCTCTTGCACGCACAAGATGTTGATCCTCCTCCTAGACATTGCCTCAGCTAGCTCGGCCAATCTTCCTGTGAGTGACCCCACATTCCACGATGCAAGGCGAACTCGTCGTTCCTGGACTAACTTCTTTACCCTCACCCGTCCTGGAAGGTGAGGGAACCCTTGCTCATTTGACACCACACCCGGGCGTCGATGTGGCGCGTCGCTTCCGGGCGACGACCTAGCAACCCTTGCCCATTTATCACTACACCTGGGGTCCGATGTAGCGCGTCGCTGAGTAGGGAACGCCCCAACGAAATTCATAGTATGGTTCATATTATAGGATGTGACGGGGTTTTTACGTTGGTTGTCACAAGCCTACCACAACCCTCCTCCTTTATCCTGGCTTGGGACAGACAGTGAAAGCTCACTCGCGGAGTTTTGTGAACTCTCTTTCTACCAAAAAAAAAAAAAAAAACTGTCATACTAAAATATATATTAGTATATTTTTCGTTTAATAACTAAAAGGTAGTAAAAAAAAAAAACTCTAGTATGTATTCATCTTCTTTAAAATCACCAAAAACATATTCAAAAGAACACATTTTTAGTACACTTCTTATTCGATTTTTTCTTCTCTTATTTTTTCCACGCCACTGGTGATGATATGGTGAATAGCTCTTTCTCGTAACTGTTTCCACCACTTTTTTCTTTTTGTTTTTTAACGCTAAAAATGAAATCCATATGATTAGCGAACAGTCGAGTGAGTAACCAGAGAGCAATGGCTGCCACCGAGTACGAAATCTCCGATGCCGAAGCTCCGCTGCTAAACGACGTCGTTGGGAGCTGCATTGACTAGAAAAGGCCGTATCGCCAACCGGTCAACGACCGGTTGCTGGAGATCCGCTGCTTTCATCATAGGTATCATCAATTAACATCAAATTTGGCTCAATTGTATGTAACACAAATACGTTGATTCATTTTTGAAATTATTTTTTTAGGAGTTGAAATGGCGGAGAGATTTGCGTATTACGGAATAAGCTCGAATTTGATCAGCTATTTGACCGGGCCGTTGGGACAGTCAACGGCCGTGGCGGCGGAGAATGTGAATGCGTGGAATGGAGCGGCGATGCTTTTGCCTTTGCTCGGCGCGTTCTTTGCGGACTCCTATTTGGGGCGGTATCGCATGATTATTGTTACATTTTGGTTTGTTTTCGAGAGATTTGACACTATAATTATGTTTATGATTGCGCGTGCTCAAAAGTTCAAACTCGATAGTTAGCGTTTAAGTTTGGACTTCGAGCTTATGAATCATTGATCTAACTACCAACATTTGTAAGCATGTGGTAGAATATCATAGAAAAGTTTCGTATATTTGTGTTGAATTCGCATTTTACGGAAACTCTTTCTCGCTTACCGGTGCTTATAGGAAGTAATTCTTCATCTGGTGTAGGCTGTTAATTCCTAAGCTCTTGTTTTGCGTACGTTTCGGGAATGTTTATTGAGTTTTAACCGGAAAAATCGAATGCAATGAGAAGTGGATTATGAGTCTGTAGTTAAGACTTAAAGATTAACTGGATCTATTACATGTTAAAAAGAGTCAAAATGGCTGGGGAAACACTGAAATTAGTGGATTTACAAGAACTTTGTTGGAGCTAATATATGTAGGAGTCTTTTAGTACCTCGCAACTTTCATCTTGAAATGCTGCTAACCATGTTCATTTACGGATGAATTGCAGGGACTTGGCTTGTTATCTCTATCCGCTGCACTTCATTCAGTCAATTCTCCTTCTCAGCTTGAACTCGTCTTCTTTTTCTTCTCCTTGTACTTGGTGGCATTAGCGCAAGGAGGTCATAAGCCCTGCGTACAAGCTTTTGGAGCTGACCAATTCGATGAGGAGGACTCAAAAGAACGTAGAGCAAAGAGTTCGTTTTTCAACTGGTGGAATTTTTCAATGTCTATTGGGGTTTTGTTAGCTCTTTCCGTGTTGAACTACATCCAAGAGAACCTAAGCTGGGAACTCGGCTTTGGAATACCGTGCATTCTCATGTGCTTTGCACTATCTGTTTTCTTGCTTGGTTCCACGACTTATCGGTTCCGCATAAACAGTGACGAAAAAAACTCATTTATGAGAATTGGTCGTGTTTTTGTCAAGGCAGCTGTTAACTGTCGGCTTGCCTCAAAACTCAAAAGTCACATCTATATCACCTCATGAAGATGCCGGAGTCAATTAAGTCACTAACACTTCTTTGTACCTAAAGAGGAGGATATCTTTGAGTTAAACTTCATTCGTGTACATTTTTCTCGTTCCAACAGGTTTCTTGATAAGGCATTGATCACAGTTGAAGGCTCAAAAACAGGTGACGTCTGCAGCATAGGGGATATTGATGATGCCAAGGCAATTCTCCAGCTCGTCCCAATATGGTTGACATGCTTGAGTTACGCTATTGTTTACTCGCAGCCCCCGACTTTATTCACCAAACAAGGAGTCACATTAGACCGCCACATCACCTCCACCTTCCAAATCCCGTCTGCCTCGCTTCAATGTTTGATCAGTTTATCAATTCTGATCTTTATTCCTATTTATGACCGTCTTATGGTCCCTGTCGCAAGGGCTATAACCAAGAAACCTACCGGAATTTCAATGCTGCAACGCATTGGTATAGGCATGCTTTTATCGTCAATTTCCATGGTTACTGCAGCGCTTATTGAAAAGAAGCGTCTTACAACTGCTGCCGAGTAGGGTTTGATAGACGTGCCAATGGCTACTATACCGATGAGTATATGGTGGTTGGCGCCTCAGTATCTGCTATTTGGGATTGCTGACGTATTTGCCGTGGTTGGTCTTCAAGAATTTTTCTACGATCAAGTTCCCAAGGATTTGAAAAGTTTAGGTCCTGCTCTGTATCTTAGCATATTTGGTGTTGGGAACCTTTTGAGTAATTTTCTCATATCTATCATTGAAAATGCTACAAGCGGAAAAGGTAAAGATAGCTGGTTTTCAAACAACTTGAGTCGAGCGCATCTTGATTACTTTTATTGGCTTTTAGCAGGGATTAGTGCAGCGACTATGGTTTTGTATGTCTACTGTGCTAAATCTTATGTTTACAACACAAAGGGCAACTTTTGAAGAAGTTGCTTGGAAGAGAATTAATTGATCAAAGATCAAAAGATTAAGAAGGAAATGTGTTCCAGTATTTGTGTAATTTGTTCAAGGAAATTGTGCAGAAGTAGTTTTCTAAAGTTTATTTCCATGTTCTGTTATTGCTAACTTGATAACTGGATTCATATTTTAATGTCTCGCCTTTAAAGTTAGCCATTAAAGGGGAGGGTTCAAACTTCAAACTCATAAAAACTCTCAATGATGTCTTTTAATATTGATGTGAGATTAAAACCGCGTACCTTGCAACTAAGACCTTAATAATTAACGACTACACGCTCTACACCTTTGACGCTCACGCAGCCTAGCTTTAACCTAGCTAGGATGGATAGGTTCATACTTATGTTGTCACCGGCAACGCACGATTGCAACTTAAATTTATGTAATGGATGAATTCCATGCCAATTGTTATGGCACAAATATTGGAAGGACCCTAAGTAGAGAACACCTTTGAGTTGCTCATTCAAAACCCAATTAGAAGTAAAAGCAAAGTTGTTATGAAAAAGATAAGTAGTGATAAATTAGCCAAATTTATTCATTGCTCCAAATAAAATTAAATCATATTTAGGGCCGAGAATTGCAGCCTTCCTGTCAATTCTTCACGTCTTCTAGTTCAAATTTCATATTTAGGTATTGAAATATAAGTGCACCCAAAAGAACTTTCTCCATTTCACACTATATATACATGTAATTTAAACATTATCTTTATTATCTTTATTTTTCAAAATAAACGAGAAAATATGTAAAAATAGCTGCTCATAATCATAACGTTGCGAGACTTGCGAATTATTGGATTTTGTTGAGTGGGTATGACCATAAATGAGCTAATAACTCCAAATCCACGAACACTAATTCATTCCAACGTCATACATTAAAGATAATAAAAGTCAAGGTATTGGTTTACACTTCATATCTTCATCAATAATCAGGAGACCGTAACAGTACAGGGAATTTGAGTTGCTACTGATCTCTATGATCCACCTGTATTAGCCAAAAGTAGTACAACCATTATTAGTTCCACAAGACAGCATTAAAGGCAATAAAATATGCTATCTCATTCAAAATCCATTACCGTATTTTTGGTTTGAAAAGCCTCTCAACATGATGGTGTTATTGTGTATAACTACTTCACGCATTTGGTAAGGTAATTTTTCTCACCAATACCTTTCACCATCGAAAGGCCAAATAAGACTTCATCCTACTAAAGTTCGACCTCGTAAAATACAACACTATTATACTTGGCTCTCAAGCCACCACGACTCAATATGCCAATCCTTGTACATATATCTTGTATGTGATAAAAAGGAATTTTAATGTACATTTAGACAGGCTTAGTGGAGTTTCTTAACCTCGTTTGTCCGTTTTACCATCAGAAAATGACCTTTATATGAACGCACAAGTTCGAGATTTATGGTTCTTTTTTACCACCTTACTTGTATATAAATGGAGCGTCACTAATTTGACAATAGATTATATATATAGAATAAGGTCGGTTACAAGTGTCTTACAACGAATCTATCTCATACTACGTCTCATATCTCTAGCTATAGGATGACTTTGGTCCGGAACTCCAGGTACTCGAAGCAGAGGTCCAGTTGGATAGCCTTATCAATATCGGGTTTGATGTCGAGAGTGTGTCGGAGATCATGTCGGACTTGTATCGGGAATGATGCCGGATTAGACACGTGGTACGATGTCCAATCCCTTACTATGTAATATGTCGGAGTCTATGTCGAAAGTTATGTCGAATATGAGTATTGGATATGGGCGGGAAGGATCTAGGTATTTATTATGTGTGTTCTCGGTATGCGGGACGCGGTATTTATAGAGACCGCATTGTACCATATCGAAGGTGAACTTCGATATATATGTCGGGAATGATCCCCATTATAGTTAATCGTGGGTCTGGCCTATGGGCCGGTCCAATACAGGAAATATCCCTATCATGTAGTCCCCCAATTCATAAATTATTAATTTTATTATAATTTATGAATTTTGCTTGTATACTTCTTTTTCCTTGGGGCACCCATAACTTCCCCCAAGTTGGTAACTGATTGGGCGGAATTTAGTTTTGAGAAAAAATAGTTGTTACGATACTCTCCTATTTTTTCTTAATCTTTTTGTGATCAATTAGTCGGAAACTTTTGTATATCGAATATGGTCTTCGATATATCACCTGATATTTGAGCATTAATTGCTCTGCGGAGCCTAGTACTTCTTGCTTATATAAGTCGGTCCCCATGTTTCATCATCATTGGATTATTTTATTCCAAAGTCTTGTCCCTTTCTCGGTCCCATATCGAAGTTTATATCGAGGAAGTGCGAGGTATATCGAAATTTATTTTCGACATACTGCATATTAATTTTCGATATGCCCGTTATTATTTTCGGTCGGTTTTTTGATGTCTTTTCAACATATCCTCGATATAATTTTTGACATATGTTTTTTGTTCTTTATGTCTCTAACCGTGAGTTTTCTCTTGTTTTAGTTCTAAGGATGGTTCGAGTGAAAAATCCTCCTCATAGGAAGTGTGTCGTGTCCCCACAGCCATATGGGTCGGTACTTCCGCGGCGTAACGCATTCGGAGTTTCTGATGGTGAATCCTTGAATTATAGTATTTTCGCTGATAATGTGAGTGTGGCGGACAACCCACCAACGGATACTCTGTTAGACGATGGTCTTATGTGGGTTCCTGGTATTGCTGCCGATGTTAGGCTTCCGTGTGTTCGTCTTCACGAGCGAAATTCTCAATTTCTGAGTCGTTTCTTAGTGCTATAGCCAAATCAAACTGGCGGTAGTATCGTTGTCGGAAGTCTTGCAACTGTTGAAGAAGGTTTGGTACTAGAGCAAGAGAGACTGCGGGCTATGGAGGTAGAGCTTTTATCACAACAACAACTCACTGCTAATCTCCCTAGAGTTGTTGTGAGGCCGCTTTCGGTCTGAAAGCCCTCTAATTATTGGCATCCGAGCGGTAGGATGCATTTTGAGGAGGATGTAAGGAGTCGAAAAGTGAGCGACGTTTTCCAAGCTAAAGATCTCGATAGTACTGCTCCTCCCTCGGATGGTGTGAACAGTAGTTCAGTGCATGCAGATGTTGGGGCAATGGGAGGGCTTGAGCCCGGGGAATTTCTACCTTCATCTGATAGGGCTGGCAATGTCAACATTGGTGAGACTACGTCCCGTATGCGGACTCCCCCTAATGTGGTGACTGCATCAACATCTCGTGGTTCTGGTTCTCATCGTCCAGGAAAATCGCGGAAGTCTTCGGGTTCTACCCCATTTTTTATGGAAATTATGACTTCCTGCGAGATCCTACTTCTGACCAGCTAATTATGAGGATAGATGGTGAAACAGCTCGTGAGCAAGATGACATCCAAAGTATGAACAACATTTATTCGTCTATTGACCCTGATGTGTTACTTCAGAACCTAGGAGTTGTCTTAGCGCCACGGATGTGTGTAATGCTTTATTATGTGGTAAGGTCTTCTATTGTGAGATCCTTTTAACTAATTGATGATTGTTTCCTTATTTTTGCGATATCTGATGTGTCGTGACTTTTCATCAGTTTGGGCATATGTTTCACACTCTTTGCAATGATTATATGTTGCTCGCGGAGGTGCAATCTGGCCATAATGAGAGGGTTGAAGGATTATGGGCGATGATTTCTCGAAGTAATGTCTCTTGAGATAGGGCTAATGTGGGAGCGCGTGCTGCAGAGTTTCGCGCTAGGAAGGCCCGTGATAAGGCTTGGAGAGTGCAGGTTGAAAAGGAGAAGATGTCTAAGGAGCTGAAGGAAGCTAGGGCTGAAGCCCAGAAGCTTCGTGCGAAAAAATTGTTGTTGGAGCGAGATCATGACTCTTACAGGGGTTCCATAGTATCACTTGAAATTCAAAATGCCAGGCTGAAGGAAATAGTGGGTGATAGTGGTATAGGAGTCACCCTTTCTGATTCAGTGGGGAGCCATCCTCCCTTTAAGGACGAAGGTATGGAGGTCGTCCCTTATGTTCCGGTGGAACGGGACTTCTCCCCTGAACTTGTATGCGAAAGCTTCTTCTTAGAATGAGATGTCAATTTTGACCATCGCGCAGATGTAGATGTGCCACTAAATGGATATGACTACACCGATGAAGCTCAACTGCCTATTATGTGGGTTGGGGCAGGCCCATACCCTCGATTGCATTATAGGGTTCCCCGTGCACTACGGCATGTGCCCCCCGAAAGGGATCCTGAAAGCGACAGTCCCAAATGGTAAATGTATCCGAACGTTTTGTCACCTAGGGCAATGGATGAGCTTGTCACCGATATCGAGGATGAACCCTAGAAGTGCCATGTGAATGTGTCAGAAATGGATTTGGCCCATCTCGGTCCCGTTAGTAAGGATGAAATTTGTAGGGAGCTCTTCACCGATTTTGATGATGATGAATTTTTTCATAATTTATAGAATGTACCCTGGGTTTCCAATTTTTGGTAGAGGAAATGAAAGAGATGATCTTTTTTGCAGTATCTTTTTACCATGTAGGCTTTGTGTACAGTCGCCTTTTCAAGCGAAATGTCTTGAGGGTGATACCTATGTGCTGTTTTGCAGCATCTTTTTGCCATGTGGGCTTGTGGACAGTCGCATTTTCAAGTGATATTTCAGCATCTTCTGTCGTTAGGGCACCTTGGAAGAGGTCCTGGACCTACAATTACCCAAAATAGTATTAATATAATATCGATGTTGGGCCATGAAGGTGACTGTCTAGTATCCCATATAGGGAATCAAGCTTTGCGTAGTTCTATTTACAAGATGTGAAAAATCAACAGTAAAAACAACGCAGATATTGCACGTTCCATGGTCGGGGTAGTGGGTCCCATGTATATCTTCTAGATAATAATATCCCTTAGAGCTCGCGCGGGTGACCCTGTAAGGTCCATCCCAATTTTCTTGAAGTTTTCCCACGTGCTTGCTAGCTTTTGTGCTTTTTAATACTAGGTCTCCCACTTGGAAGTTGCGAAGATGTACTCGTTTATCAAAGGAGCATACCATAACTGCCTTGAAACCCAAAGTGCACTGGTAGGCGTGCTCCTTCGTGGACCCGATCATGTCTAGATCCATCTGGCGCAGCCGCGCTGAGTGTTCAGGGTCATACCATGTAATGCAATATGTTGGCATGCCTATTTCCACTAGTATTATTGCCTCGGAGCCGTATACTAAGGTATGTGGTGCTTTTCCTATTGAACTTCGCGGTGTAGTATGATAAGCCCAAAGAATGCCTGGGTGTTTCTCGATCTAGCTTGTCCATGTAGCATGCAACCGACGTTCTAGATATTCTTTTAACGTCTTGTTGGTGGACTTAACCTGTCCGTTGGCTTGTGAGTGAGCCACTGCCGCGATATGCTGAGAAAATTTTAACGCCTTGCATCATGACACCATTTCCTTTCCCCGAAATTGAGTGCCATTTTCCGAGATGAGAACCGGCGGTAGGCCGAACCGACATATAATGTTCTTCCATATGAAGTATGTCATGATATTTTCAGTTATATGGGCTAGGGCTTCTGCCTCCACCCATTTGGCAAAATATTCAACCGCAACTAAGAGGAACTTCTTTTGCCCTTTTGCCATAGGAAGAGGGCCTACTATATCAATTCCTCATTGATTGAAAGGGCATGTAATTTCTAACGGTTGCATCGAAACTGATGGCATGTGAATAAGTTTCGCATGGTATTGACAGTTTTTGCTAGTTCGGCAGTAATGTGTCGCATCTTTCCTTAATGTTGGCCAAAACTATTCTTGTCGTAGGATCTTCTGCGTCAGAGCTCTTCCGCCGGAATGATTACCGCAACTTATAGCGTGTATCTCTCTCATAATGTACTTTGCGTCCACTAGTGATATACATCTCAATAAGAAACCCTCGAAAGATCGCTTGTAAAGTTCGCCCTAATAAATAGTGAATCTGTAGGCATTATATTTGAGGCGATGCCTTGCGTTTGCATCTTCTGGAAGTGTTCCGTTTAGGAGATATTGAAATATCTCATCCTTCTAGCAAGGGGTATCTGCAATAGGAAAGATAAATTCTACGTCAGCCCATACCATACTAGCCTTAGTAATACCAATTGCAGGCCTTGTTGTGGCTAATATTGTGACACGCTTCTCAACATAGTTATCTAATGAGCTCGCGAACTTTGATAACGCGTCTGCCTTAGTGTTCTCAGATCTGGGAATCTGGGTTAAGTTGAACGTGGTGAATTCAGAAGCTAGTTCTTTTAGCTTTGCTAAATATAAGACCATCCTGCTTTGCCTCAAAGAAACCCGAGAAATGATTTGCCACTAGCTGAGAATCCGTGAAAACCTCTAGGTGGTCTGAACATAAAGCTTTTGCCATCCCTACGCCTGCAAGGACCGCCTCGTATTCTGCCTCGTTGTTTGTTATTGGAAAGTTCAAGCTAATAGCAAAATCAAACTCTCTTCGATCCGGTGAAATCAGGTGGATTCGCGCACCACCACCATTCGTGGTGGAGGACCCATCCACATGGAGTAGCCATGTTGAGTGTCACGTACTAGGCCCCAGATCTTGTGTTATGGTAAAGATGTGGTTGCATGAGTAATCCAAGTTGTTTCCTAATGTTTCTGCCATAAAATCCGCCAAGACATGTACTTTAATGGCGGTACGTAGGAGGTATTCAATCCCGAACTCACCCAATTCAATCGCCCACTTCACCAATCTTCCTGAAGTTTCTGGACTCGCCATAATCTAGCAAAGTGGCTTATCCGTGTTAACTGTAATAGGATGTGATTGAAAGTATGGCTTCAATTTATGTGTCGTCATTACGATTGCCAGGGCGAATAGCTCAATCTGCAAGTAATTTCTCTCTGCACCAAGAAGCACACGACCAACATAATGTATCGGCGACTGTTTGCAGGCTATATCCTTGACCAAAACCATGCTGATGGTGTTGGTTGAGACTGCAAGGTGTAGATAGAGCATCCAGTTCGGGCTTTGCTAATAATGGTGGAGCCATCAAATATTTCTTTAGTTGTTGGAACGCAACCTCACAATCATCCGTCCATTGAAAGTTCGTCGCCTTTTTCAGTACCTTGAAAAAAGAAAGACTATTTTCTGCTGATGTTGCAATGAATCGCCCTAATGTCGTTATGCGCCCTACCAGACATTGCACGTCTCGCACCAATCGTAGGGAAGGAAAACTCATCACTGCTTGAATCTTATCGGGGTTAGCCTCAATTCCCCTCTCATTAACCATATATCCCAGAAATTTCCATACAGGGACACCGAATGTGCACTTCTTCGGGTTGAGTTTCATTTCGTAGTTTCTCATTGTGCTGAAAGATTTCTCCAAGTGCTCCATATGATCTTGTGCCTTTAGGCTCTTGACTAGCATATTGTCTACATAAACCTCCATGGATTTCCCGATCAACTCATAGAACATCTTAGCGACCAATCTCTGAAATGTAGCGCCCGCGTTTCTCAGCCCAAAGGGCATCACGCGGTAACGGTATATGCCAGTGTCCGTGACAAAGGCTGTCTTAGGCTGATCTTCTGTTGCCATAAAAATCTGATTGAAACCACTCTTAGCATCCATGAAACTGAACAAGGCACACCCCGTTGTTGAGTCCACCAAGAGGTCTATTCTCGGCAACGGGAAAGGGTCTCGCGGACAGTGCTTGTTCAGGTCGGTATAATCAACGCACATTCTCCACTATGACGCTTTCTTCAGGACTATGACTATGTTACTAAGCCATTCTGAGTAGCGTATTTCGTAAATGTGACCCGCCTTGAGCTTCTCCACCACCTCTTTTTCTACTGCACCATTCTTCTCCTTACTAAAACTTCTCTTCTTTTGTCTTACCGGTTTGCCTCGGGGATCGACATTCAACTTGTGTACGATGCTTTTCGGGTTGATTCATGTTAGATCCGATTCACACCACGCAAATATATCAACATTCCTCCTTAAACATTCTATCAATGTAGTCCTTATGTCGGGGGACATCACTGCCCCGATTTGTATGCTATGCTCCAGGCATATCGGGTCGATGCCCACAGTAATGAAGTCCCCTACTAGCTTTATTTTCGGCTCATTCTTGAACGGTATAATTGCCTTCTCTCTTTCGGAAGCTTCGCCAGTTGGCTTGATTACAGATTTCTTCTTACTTATGCCAATCTTTCTTTTCTTCTTTTGGTATGTCTCTTTTGCGCTATGTCATCTCTTCATCCTTAGGATACCTTGTGAGCCTCCATCTCGAGAACTAGTTTTTCCACAGACAGCGCCACTAATTTGACAATAGATCGTATATATAGAATAAGGTCGGTTACAAGTGTCTTACAACGAATCTATCTCAAACCACGTCTCTTATCTCTAGTTATAGGATGACTTTGGTCCGGAACTCCAGGTACTCGAAGCAGAGGCCTAGCTGGATAGCCTTATCAATATCAGGTTTGATGTCAAGAGTATATCGAGGTTAATATCGAAAGTATGTCTGAGATCATGTCGGGCTTGTATCGGGAATGATCTCGGGAATGATGTCGGATTAGACACGTGGTACGATGTCAAATCCCTTACTATGTAATATGTCGGAGTCTATGTCGAATATGAGTATTCGATATGGGCGGGTGAATCTAGATGTTTATTGTGTGTGTTCTCGTTATGCGGAACGCGGTATTTATAGAGTCCGCATTGTATCATATCGAAGGCGAACTTCGATATATATGTCGGGAATGATCCCCGATATAGTTAATCGTGGGCTTGGCCTATGAGCCGACCCAATACGGGAAATATCCCTATCAGTGACCTTTGATACAACTCTTTAGCATTTTTCTCCCAAGCTCGAATTGAATTATGTACTTGTGATTTTAAAAGTTTTGCAATACCAAAATGTTGTGTGATTGACTTGCTTCAACGACTTAAATGTTTAGGCCACAACACTTACACCCCTAAACCAACATAACAAAACAAGTTTTATAACTAATTTTTGGTCACGAGATACACATTATTATTAATACTTGGTGAGTTTTATTGGGTAAAAGAAAAATTGCCAATTAAAGGAAGCAATTTGGAAGGGACATACATGCCAAACTAATGCAATTTCCCGGGTAAGTAATTATGGAAAGCAATTTAGGTTTAAGAACACCATAATTTGCATTCGTGCCACCCGACAAATGGGAAACATTCATCACCCCATTGTATGTACATAATTCTAATTTCTGTATCATGAAAATTAAGAACTTAATGACTACTTTAGCAGAAACATCGAATGATAAAATCTCACTTTTCTCGTATTTTACTATATTCTTTTTGCTTTTTAGTGCAACAAAATTATTACAACCTAGGGGAGGTTCTGTCTTTTTACCGCGTGTTCATGTTTTTCCTTTTGTTGTTTGATAGTACGTAAGAAATATTAAATTTGCCCCTTATCTTATTTTAAAAAGTTAATGTGCCTTTTTTCGGGCCTTGTTTATCCGCCTCATATGTTTCAATTTTTTTAATAAAATTGCCCTCGGTCCTTATTTGGGCCGAAATTGCGTAAGTGGCGATACAGTCAATGACACGTCAATAAGTTGTCATATTTTTCAGCCAAAAACGATTTTTACACAAATTCTTGTAATTTTAAATATTGTACTTACACCCCCATAGTAAATTACACTTTGCACTCCAAAAAAAAAAATATATATATATATATAAACATATTATAACTATTTCTAAAATAATAAACATATGTATATAAATAATACTAATAGACATATATATAAAAATAATAATAAATATATATATAAAAATAAATAATACTAATAATAATAAACATATATATAAATAATAATAATAATGAACATATATATAAAAATAATAATAAATATATATATAAATAATAATAATAAATATATATAAATAATAATAATAAACATATATATGTAAATAATAAAAAACATATATATAACATAATATAAACATATATATAAATAATAATAATAAACATATATAATAAATATTTTAACAACATATAAAAATAAAAACAAAAATAACAAAAAAATACAATTTAGAAAATTAAAATAGATCATCATCTTCATCAGCACCACACCGCCGCACCCACCCACCCACCACCACCCCCCCCCCCCCCCTCCCCTGCCCACCGTCACCACCACCACCACCACCAATGCTCTCAAACGTCATCTTCACCACCACCACCACCATCACCAACGGCGCCGCACACCACTACCACCCAAAAATTCTCACAAATCAAAAACCCTAATTTTTTGAGGTGGTGGTGGCGCGATTTGCAGAAGAGTGGCGGCAGAGGCAGCGCGATTTGCAGCGATTTGCAGGAGAGTGGTGGCGCAATTTTGGGAGGTGGTGGCGCCGATGGATCTAATGGTGGGGGGTAGTGGGAAAGAATATGGTGGTGGTGGTGGTGGTGGTGGTGGTGGTGGTGGTGG
This sequence comes from Linaria vulgaris, assembly GCA_948329865.1. NCBI lineage: Eukaryota > Viridiplantae > Streptophyta > Magnoliopsida > Lamiales > Plantaginaceae > Linaria > Linaria vulgaris. Next base: position 1,550,775 of record OX415249.1, on the reverse strand, counting down.
TGGTGGTGGTGGTGGTGGCGGCGGCGGCGGCGGGGAGGAGGTAGGGGGTTACGGGAAGGGGGTGATGGAGATGATGATTAATTTATTTATTTTGTTTATGTATATATATATGTGTGTGTGTGTGTGTGTGTGTGTGTGTTTATTATTATGTTTTATACATATATATGTTTTTTATTATTTATATATATATATATATATATATATATATTGAGGTGCAAAGTGCAATTTATTTTGAGGTGCAAATACAATATTTAAAATTACAAAAGTTTGTGTAAAAAATATTTTTTGGCTGAAAAATATGGCGTGGCATTGACAACTTATTGACTAGGCTTAGCAACTTGTTGATTGTACCGCCACGTAGACAAATTTGGCCCGAATAAGGGCCGAGGGCATTTTTGTTAAAAAAAATTAAAACATATATTTATTCAAAGCTCAAAAAAAAGACATTTTAACTTTTGAAAAAATTAAGGGCATATTTAATAATTCGTCCTTGTTTATATGATATACTAATCATATGAAATAAGAAGTGAGATAAAAAAGCAAACATGTACAAGGGGCGTTATACAAAAAAACATAATGTGAGAGTATCGATGCATGAGTTCTTTAATAATACAAGGGACTTTATGCAATACTATTGAAAACATAAGCGGGTTAAAAAAGTTAAACGCAATGGAATTTGGTGCAAGTTTAAATATACGTGGAGGAGTTTTAAACATATTTTCGTGTCACATCTACGTAAACTATAAGAAAGTTGTAAATATATTACATCTTCTACTCTTTAATTTTTTTATCGGCAAAAACCATTTGACTAAGGTATTAAAAGAAATACATGAAATGCTCCAATTACATCTTCTACTTACATTAACTCTATAAGTAAAATCTTCGAATCCAGTTTGAACAGTCATCAAAATTATATGATCGAGCTAGTTAGTTACCATGTTTCGACTTACCTAGTATATTTATCGATTGTATGGATGGAGCACCCCATATGACTCGGTCTTAGTCTAGGCTTTGGCTATTGATCACTTACAATGCTTACAAGTTACAATAGCTCTGTAATCCCAAAATTCATAATTTTAAATTGATAGCTAAATTGTATTCTGTAAATTTTGGTAGAAAAGCATCCGTACGAACGATTCATGTATATAACTGGTATTCTACTAACTTTTGTGCACGAAATGGCGAACTTTTTTTCTAAAAATCTCAAAGTTGTCAATTGGATATAGTTTACACTAATTCATTATTCGTTTAATCGATTTGAAGCAGTGAAATAAGACGGGGTCAATTTTGCATACCTAGATCACTTTTAAAAATATGGATAGCAGGGGAGGCGTATGTTCCTTAGTTTTAGTAAAGATTCTTTATAACGTGAATGTAATTTTCATGTAATAATATGAGATTACCAATATCACTCTCCGAAAGGTATATATGAATTAATTATGCTACAGATGGGATATAATTAGTGGTTTGGTTAGGCTAAAAAACTAAGGATTTGGATATATATATATATATATATATATATATGTTAACGGGTTTGGAATTATTCCCTATTTAACGGAAGATATTTATTTGGGTCGAAACGTCCTGTCCGTGATTCAAAGGCAACGCGAGATGGACATAATGAGATTAATTGCAAGAATATTCCCTTCCTTTATTCACTGAACATTTCCTCCTTTTTTTATCTTATGTATTTGAGTGATAGATTGTAGTAAGTAAGCTTAATTGTTTCAGCTTCTTCAGCTTGTCTTTCTTCTACTGATCACCTCCCTTTATATAGACCTTGGTAGGGGTAGGTGTCATTGTGCATGTGTTTTGATAAGGACAGGTGTTGTTGTTACCTTGATACAGGTGTAAAAACTAGGATAATGTTTATCGTTTATCTACTAAGTGCTGACTGGATTAGCTTTTGTGTCTTCGGATATCTCCGAGGGCTTCTGATGTAGACTGTTTCTGATAGAGCTATTCTTCCGAGGGCTTTTGTAGACTGTTTCTGATAGAGCTATTCTTCCGAGGGCTTTTGTTTCTCCTTCTTGATTCGGGTATTTTCTTCAACAGTCAGGAGTGATCTCTGAGGGTGGAAATGTGATCTCCGAGGACTTGGTATGACTTCCGAGGACTGTGATTTTGTGTCCGAGGGCTGTTTTTGCTTTACTGAGAGTGAAATTTCTTCACCAGAGTGCTCGGAATGTATTCGCTGGGTGTTCCTGTATTGACTTCTTCCCAAATTGTGTTCTCGGATAAGTCCGAGTGTTGCCTTTTCCGAGGAGTGTTCAGCAAGGAAGTTTTCTTGTAAGTTCATAGGACTCGGGGTCCCTCTTGGTCCCTCTTGGCGCATTTGGTGGATATCGGAGTCATACGGGTCCATCGGGGTTTGCTCTTTTTCCGATGCCGTGTTGATATCTGTTTTTCATTCACCGTTTGACTTTCCAAGGGACGCTTGCGTTTCTCCTCGGATGCTTTTATAAACCTTTTCGGGTCAGTGACCGAGAGGTAGGGCAATCCTCCGAGGGGTTTTCTTTATAGGTACATCTCATTGGACGTACTCGTGACAATAGTATTGTCCATATATCCTCCGAGGGGTTTTCTTTATAGGTGCATCTCATTGGACGTACTCGTGACAATAGTATTGTCCATATATCCTCCGAGGGGTTTTCTTTATAGGTACATCTCATCGGACGTACTCGTGACAATAGTATTGTCCATATATTATTTTTCCCGAGTAGGAGTGATCTCCTCTATTTTATTTTTTAGGGTTAACACTAGCCCCCCCAAATTTCGATTGTCCTCGTAGAGACAAGCGGAATTTTAAATCATCGTCCTCAGTGAGGTGAGGGGTTATTTTTGGCTTAGTGTCCCTATATTTATTTTTTTCTTTTTTGATATTTATTCAATACGTATATATATTTAGAATTTATAAGGATTTTACCTGAATACCCTTAGGGTATCATTATTAAGCACGCGGAGATCTCGGGGCGCAGGTGGCGGACTGTTGTTGACCAGCTTGGAGATTTGAACTATCTGACCGTTGGCAACGGTCAGAATGGGGACGGCGTGGCACAATCAAGTGGCAGTTACGTGGAGCTTTAAATAAGTTCCACGTTTTCGAAATTCTTGACCGTTGTCACCTTCGGCTATAAATAGGACACTGTTGCTTCTTTTTTCTTCATTCACTCAATCCGTCTTTGTGGTAATTTCCTCTCAGAGCAAAAAAGAAATCTCTTTCCTTAATCTTTATTCTTCATCTTTTGCAATTCAAATTCCCAGCAGACTTACCCGTTCCTCTTCTCTCTTTCAAAAACATTCCTCTTTTATTGTATCCATGGCTTCTTCCGCCAACACTGACTCTATTGCCGCCGCTATCTCCTCGGAAGTCACTGCTCCGATTAATTCTTCTACGAGTGTGAGAGGTATTCCAGTGGGAGTTATTACTCGCAAGCGTAAGGGAGAAATTGCTGCTGCTGCTGAGGGCGGCGCCACTTCCTCGAAAAAAGCTAGGGTTCCCAAATCAAAGGAACCGCCTCTTCGAACTTTCGCTAAGGTGGAAAAAACGAAGAATATTGCTACTCGTAAGCAGGTAGCAGATCTGTTGACCTCAACCGGAGTCCTTCAGAAGAATATGGTCTTCCGAATCCCGACGAAGGATGAGAGGGCATGCTATCCTCCTCCGGGTATGTTGACAGTATTTTTCGCTCAAGTGAAGTATGGGTGGCGCTCGTTTATGTCCCCTTTTTTCTGCGAGCTCTTTAAAACTTGTAATATCAGCCCAAGTCAGATGGTACCAAATGGATTTGCTGCTATCTGTATTTATGTATTTTGGTGCCACGTGAATGGGCTAGAGTGTTCGGTGGATCACTTTCTTTCAATCTTTGACGTGGCGGTATCACCCGGGGGGTATCCTTTCTATAACGTTCGTCATCGGGACAACTCGGGGGATTCCACGAAGAGGATCTTGGGGGCTGCTATTACCTCACATAGTGTCTGGAAGAACAGATACTTCTTCGTGGGACCTGTCAACGGTAAGTGGGATGTGCCCTTTGATTGGCGAGAAGGTACTACTCCCGTGCATGCTCTGGATCAGGAGGCGGTGTTATCTCCTATAATTTCTCAGCACAAATTGATGGAGTCGGAGGATTTCACGATGTTATATGAGACCTCTGGGCTTCACCATGTAGTTTTCACTGATGCCGCCGTGGAGAGGCCCTTGTCCCTGTCTCCCGTTGCGAGGAGTCTCTTTCGTAAGTCTCTTTATTCGCTCTTTTATCCTTTTATTCTCTTTCCGAGCACAGTGGTAAATTGTGCTTATACACGTTATTGATGGGATGATGCAGGGGATGTCATGGCGAACTACTATCTGCAGTCGAGTCCGAGGGAGCCTACTCCTAGTGGTGTCTCGGAGATACCAGAGGAGGGAGATCACGAGGAGGAGGAGGTTAATGCTCCCGAGAGTATGCATATGGATTCAGAGAAGGGTGGATTCCACGAAGACCATTCTCTTCTATGCATGGATGCGATGGGGGTCGTTAGGAGCGCTGTTCCCCTGCGTCAAGTAGCACCTTGGGATTTGGCTTTAGTGCCCGTTTCCAAATCGGAGTCAGGGAATTTACCTGCTTCCGAATCTAATATGGGAATATCTCCGAGAGGTTCCGAGGAGGGTATCTTTCCGAGTGGTGCGGAGGATGAATCTGCTCGGAAGGATGCTGAAGTAATAGACCTGTCTTCTGAGGATCCTTCTCCTAGGCTTCCGACAGTTCCTGAATCTGCTCCTCGGGGTAAGTTTTCACGAGTTTTTAATGAGATTTTCATATCTTTATCTGCAATATTTGCTGATGTGTTGACACCTTTTCTTTTGATGTAGTAGCTATGGATAAAGGGAAAGCTCCGATGGTAGAAGAGTCTTCATTATATGGTGAGTATTCGTCATTTGCCTTCTTTCTATAATTTTTTCTAGTTTCATTCTTCCTCTTACTGTCAGTTTGTATCTTTTGTAGAGGAGGACTTTCTGGCCCAATTCAGCATTCCCGAGCAAGAAGGTTTACGAGGGGACTCCGAAGACACCCAAGGGGAGTTTGATCCTTCTTCAGAGGACCGAGATTTGAAGGAAGGAATTCTGCAATCACTATTAGGAAAGACCAGCCCCTCCACAACAGTAGGTGGTTCACGGGCCATCTTTACAAATTCAGAAGTGACGACTCCGGTAAAGGATACGACTCCTCCGAGGGGACATGTCCCGGTGACTTTGTCTCCGAGGGGTCATACATTTCAGGAGTCTATTCCTCCCAGTGGATCCGGGGGGGAATTTTCATCTCGTTCAGTGGGGGAGGCTTATCAAGATATCCTCCGATTTTTCGCCTCCTCCAGTTCAGCACCCGCCGAGGGGTATCAATTTTTGTACACCAGTCTTAACTGGTTGGGGCTCATGGTAAGCTTCTCTACATTAGTCTTCTGAAATTACACAATACATCTCTGTTGAATCTTTTATTGTTAACTTTTCTGTAGATTGGAAAGACTCGGGAGGCCGTTACTGCTGTTGAAGAGCGCGGTCGGAAAGATATAGAGGATTTAGAAGCACTCCGGGCGCAATTGGCACCTCTCTTATTCCGGGATAAAGAGAGTCAAACTAGGGAGGACCTTCTTCAAACAAAAATTTCCGACTACGAGTTTGCTCTCAATGAATCAGAGAAGGCGAGGGCAATTTTACAAGGTAGTTTAAGTGCTGCCGAATCCGCTTATATGAAGAGGGAGAAGGAATGGAAAGATTCCGAGGGGGTCTTTACTGCTCGTATTGCGGCTCTCGAGAAGGCGGTGGCGGACGGGAATGAGAGAGAGAGAGTTCTCCAGGAGACACTGGGCCAAGTTACTGATAGGGCAGAATCAGCCGAGGGGAAGTTAGCAAGTTTTCTATCTCCCGAGGACGTGCAGGCTAAGGTGGATGCAGCTGTTCAATTTGCCCAGCGAGAGATCTCACGGCAGCAATCAGGAGCATCCGAGGAGCCTTCTCATGAGCTCTTGATGGGCCATCTTCTGTGGGGTTATTTGGAGTGTGCGAAGGTGGCGAAATCTTTGATAAGGTCGGATGTTAACTTCTCCAAGTCTTTCGATCTTCGGAAATTAAAGAAGCCAACTCCCGATGACTGCCATTATTTTGTGGGGAGGTTTGGGGGTTTGCTATCCTCTCGGGATTCTCCGACACCATCTCCAATGCGCTCCGCCACGAGTCCGAGTCCAAGGGCTAGCGGTTCTGGGGGAGTATTTTCTCCAATCTCTCGTCTTGCTCCATTGGGTACTTCCGCAGAAGAGACAACTTCTTCTCTCCCTCCTCCCACGGGAGCTTAGTCTAGTTTTTTGTAATTTTTACTTTTAATTTTCAAATAAACATTCCTTGGTACTTATTACCCCTTCCGAGGGCTCTTTGGTTTAAATCAATAAATACTTTGTGCAATCTTCCTATTTTATTTCCACTGTTTAATTAAGATGGATAATGATAATTCTTATATGGATGCTGACTAAGTAAAATTTCTAAGTAGGAGGTGTTACTTTGCATGGTTAAATAGGATACGTGTCCTCCTTAATCAAAAAGTTTTCCAACACGTGTCCCTTAGTTAACGTACTAAGAGTTTAAACTTCTACTTTTAACTCTAATATAAAGAGTATATATGCACGTAGGGTCTTTATCAATTATGCACTTATCTCCTAATCCTTATTAGTCTTTGATTTTCTTTTATAATTGCAAGTACAAAGATAATACTTACTTGATACGATGATGCCTCCTTATTATAGAAGATTTGGTTCGACTTCATCTGGCGGTTCTTCTCAGGATACCGCTCGGGGTCCTTCTGGATCATCAAGGTTTCCTCCGAGGGGCAATCCATCCGAGAATCAAACGACACTTAGTGCTAGTTCCTCTCTGGGAGTGGTTCGTAGGACTCCATCTACAAATTCACGTAGAGTCAATCATATCAGGGAGATATTCATGAGTAGGGAGCCATATCCTTTGGCGGATGAGTCTTCGGAATTCGATTTGCTTCCTCTTAATCCATCAAGATTGATAGGCAGAGGACGTGTAGGATCCACAATGAGTGCAGAATGTGAGAACTCGGTAAGATCTCTTTTTAATGGTTATAACTTAGAGTTCGAAGATTATGATATAATAGTGCCTTCCTCGGGCCAAAGGGCTTACGCACCCCCCTCAGGTTATATGACCGTTTATACCGAACAGATGCGTTGTGGTTTACGGACCTTTTTCCATCCCTTTTTCCAAATACTCTTTCGGTATTGGCAGGTGTGTCCGAGTCAGTTAACACCAAGTTCCTATAGTCATTTGGTGGGATATGTCCTTCGTAGTGAGCTTTTAAACCTTCCGATGTCCCCTTATCGGGTGGGGACAATATTTACCCTTCAACCTTGCTCAGAGGGGACTCCCTTTTTTAGCTTGACCTATCGGGACAAGGAAAATATCTTCACTCGTGTATCCAGTTCCCACTCTAGTAGAGGGGATTGGAGGCGGAGATTTTTCTTTATCCGTCCGAGAGGCCAGTCAGCCAGATCGTGGGGTGTACCCATCCGATGGGGTCTGGGATATATCGCACCCAACACCGAAACACGAGGACAAGTGAGGGAGATATTGCTTCACTCGGGACTTTTCTCTGGTTCTTATGATATATCTGGGCTGTTGGATTTCCCCGAGGCTCTGATTTTGGCAGGTTTACAAGAGGGGGTGGAAGGATGCACTCCTGCTTCTCGTCCTCTTCACAGTAATTTTCACTTTCGTAAGTTCTGCTAATCATTCTCTAGTTTATAAACTTTATTGGTGTCCTCGGATCATTTTCCTACTGACATCTTTTGTAGGAGCGGAGATGGGAGCTTTTTCTCTCGGGTCTTCTAATGACGTTTTCCTGGGGAGGGCATTGCATGGTATTCCCGGGGTGACGAAGGTTGGCGATTCTCCTCCCCTCATAAGTGAGGCAATGGTTGAAATTTCCTCGGAGGAGGAGGAACCCGTTGCAGCCCCCCCAGTCAGTTATATAACTCCTTCTGGATCGTCGGATCTGATAGCAACTCTTTCTCAAACGGATTGTCACATGAGTCCCATAGTATCACAGCCCATTCCTCACAATTCTACCGTAGTAAATGTATTAGAGGAGTATCTTCACTCTTCTAGTGCAGAGGATATGCAGCCCCAGCAAGATATCCCTGGTCGTATTCCTGCACCACCGCCCGGGGAGCACCCTTCCCTCGGGAGATCTATTCCCCCCGAGGGTAATCAGGATGTTTCTCCTCTCGGATCAGCAGTGGGATTTTGCCGAAACTTTCTTAGTGGGTTATTGAACGTAACAGATTGTGAACTGATAAAAACCCTTTCGGTACCCGTTCTCCAAGATTTAGCCTGCAAAGACCTGTGTGAGGTATCTATTCATTTTATTTAATACTAACCTGTCTTCTGATCTGATGCCATTCGTTTTTTGAGCAGATTTATATGGTGTTGGACGCCCTCGGGTCTTACGGGAGTTCTTCCTCAGATCCGGGTTTAGTATACCGTCGTCGGGATGAGTTAGAGCGAGGTCTCTTAGAAGCTCAAGTGGAGATAGCCCATTTGAAGGAAGTTCATGAGTCTTCTCAGGATACTCATATTCATATGTTACAATCCGAGAAGGATAAGGCGTGGGAATTGGAACGCCAATTATCACTTGAAAAAACACGTGTCTTGAGTTTAGACCGGAGAATTGAGGAGTTACGTGGCCAAATGCGGTCCTCGGAGGAGCAGTTAACACAGGCTACGCTGGAAAGAGACGCCTTGAGTCAGCAACTGCTAGGGATAACTCGTTCTCATGCGATAGAGGTGGTCATGGCCCAAGTCCAAGCTGTGTTGGAGGTGGTGGGTACATCCAGTCTTCGCGAATCTCTTCGGGGAGAGATGCGTGACTTAGTGCATATAGGCTATAAATTGTGCCAAGATGCCGTACAAGCTTTGCCAGAGTTCCCCTCGGGATTGCTCCTTCCTGAACTCAACATTCGTCAAGTCTCCGAGGAACTTTCTCCTTCACCTATTAAAGATTTTGCAGTCGAAACTGTGTTCTTGGATGATCCAGTCTCTCTTTCCGAGGAGCAGCGCCGAAGACTTATCCGAGAGGGGAAACGTCCCATGGGAGGGACTTAGCTTGTAAATGAGTTTAGTTCATAATACAGAGGGTTCTTAGTGTTATCGGATTGTCCTGATGTCTCGTATATAGAGCCATCATTTTGTTGGACAATTCTATTGTCTTTTGTACTATATCCCCTCGTATATGAACACTCTTTTTATTCATATATAACTATTACATTACGCATAATACTTTCTAAGATTGCTTGCGTTCCACGTGTTGCGAAGTATTGCCTCCTCGGAGTTAGCAAGCCGATAAGTCGCCGGTCCCACGATTTCCACTATCTTGTAGGGTCCTTCCCATCGTGGATCTAGTTTACCCACATTCTTGGAGGCCCCTACTCGTTTCATCACTAAATCTCCAACTTGAAAGGTTCGGAGTTTTACCTTGGTATTATAATATCGTGACATCCGAGCCTTGTACTCTTCCATTCGGAGGGCTACTCGGGTCCTTTTTTCCTCGAGGAGGTCAAGGGCAAGGGCTAGATTTGAGCCATTGGCCACTTCTTCATATTCTTTGACTCGCCAGCTTTCTAGGGAGACCTCTGAGGGCAACACAGCCTCACATCCGTAGGATAGACTAAAAGGGGTTTCACCCGTAGCAACACTCTGCGTGGTCCGATAGGCCCACAATATCCCGGGTATCTCCTCAACCCACTTAGCTTTATGCCAATCAAGTCGGGCCTTCATGTTCTTCAGGAGGGTTCTGTTGGTTCTTTCTACTTGGCCATTTGCTTGAGGGTATCCCACGGAGGCAAAGCGATGTTTTATCTCCCAATGATCACACCACTTTTGCAATCCTTGATCAGTAAACTGCAAACCGTTGTCACTTACCAGGCTCCTAGGGACACCAAAGCGACAAATAATATTTCTCCAGAGAAAATTGATGACGGCCCCCGCAGTTACCCTAGCCAGGGGTTCCGCTTCCACCCATTTGGTGAAGTAATCAACAGCTACTAGCAGAAATTTCTTTTGGCCGGCATCAGGGACGAGGGGTCCAAGTATGTCAATACCCCACTTAGAGAATGGGCAGGGGTTCAGAGAGGGTTCCCAAGGGGCTGCGGGTAGATGGGTCCGAGGGGCGTAAGCCTGGCATGGTTTGCATCTTTCGGCATGGCTTTTGCTATCTTTGGCCATCGTGGGCCAATAGTAGCCCTGTCGGATCAAGCGTCCCACCATGCTTTCGCCACTAGTATGGCTCCCACATACCCCCTCGTGAGTTTCTGCTAAGGCTAGCTGGGCCTCTTCTTCATTAAGGCATCGAGCGTGGGGACATGAATATGTCCTTCGGAAGAGTATCCCGTCTTTGAGGAAGTATCGGAGGGTTTTTCTGAACATCATTCGCTGAATATTCTTGTCCGAGGAGTATCCCTCGGGATTCTGTAAATAGGCTTTGATAGGAGTCACCCAGCTAGATGAAGGATCTGAAACTGTGTTCACTTCTCGGCCTTCACCCTTTTCAGATTCATTGACATGTAGTAGAGTAATCTTCCGAGTATGTATTACAGCTGTTTGTGTAGCCATTTTGGATAAAGCGTCCGCCTCTTGATTTTCTTTTCGAGGAATTTGAACTATATCATATTCTTCAAACCATTCGGACCTCTGGCGAACAACTCGGAGGTACTCTTGCATTCTTTCTTCTTTGGCCTCATATGACCCCTTAACTTGTTGAACAATCAATTGGGAATCACTATGGAGGAGTACTCTCTTCATTTCCCCTTCTTTTGCTAGCCTCATACCGATAAGGAGAGCTTCATACTCGGCTTCATTGTTAGAGAGGGGATAATCTATTCTAACTGCAAAATGGAGCCTTTCCTCCTCTCCTTCTTGATTTACCAAGACTATTCCGGCCCCCCCATGGGTACTCACCGAGGATCCATCTACATATACGTGCCATCGCGGCTCCTTTTCTTCGGATCCAACACCCGTGAGCTCTGTCACAAAGTCCGCCAGAACTTGCGCTTTGATTGATGGTCTCGGAGCATAGGAAATATCATACTCAGTAAGCTCTACGGCCCATTTTATCAGTCTCCCTGATGATTCCGGCTTATTAAGAATTGCTCTCAGGGGATGCTTAGTAAGCACGGTAATTGGGTGGGATAAAAAGTAGGGGCGTAGCTTACGAGCCGTAGTAACCAATGCTAGAACGAGTTTCTCAGTTAGGGTATATCGAGTTTCGGCTCCGAGGAGAGTTTTGCTAACGTAATATACCGGGTGATGTTCTCCATCTTGTTCTTTGACTAGGACAGCGCTAATAGCCTCTTCTCCGACCGATAAATATAGAAACAACTCTTCTTGGGGTACAGGTTTTACCAGCAAAGGTGGTTTCAACATGTACCTTTTTAAGTCTTCGAGAGCTTCCTCACATTGGGGGGTCCACTGAAATTCCTTGATATTCCGAAGTACCTTGAAGAAGGGAAGCCCTTTTTCTGCAGACTTGGAGACAAACCGACTCAACGAGGCCATTCTTCCAGTTAACTTTTGAACATCCTTTAACGTCCTCGGGGTAGGTAATCCCATGATAGCTTCTGCTTTTTCGGGATTTACTTCAATTCCCTTCTCCGTAACCATGAATCCCAAAAATTTTCCTCCTCGGATACCAAAAGAACACTTCCGAGGGTTGACCTTCATGCCAAAGTTGTTCATAATGACCAACGCTTTTCGTAGGTCCTCGGGATGTTCTTCAGCAGTGTTACTTTTAACTACAGTATCATCTACATAAACCTCTACTGATTTCCCAATAAGTCCTGAAAACATAAGGCTTACTAACCGTTGATAGGTAGCTCCAGCATTCTTTAATCCAAAGGGCATGACTAGATAACAAAAGGTGCCTGCATCCGTGATAAAGCTGGTCTTATCTTGATCAATAGCCGCCATCGGGATTTGGTTATACCCTTGATCTCCATCTAAAGTTGATAGTAGCGCACATCCTGCGGTAGAATCAACTAGCTGATCTATGCTCGGTAAAGGATAACAATCCTTGGGGCATGCTTCATTGAGGTTAGTAAAGTCAACACACATTCGCCATCTTCCTCCGTGCTTGGGAACTAGCACGACATTAGCCAACCACTCGGGGTAAGTAACTTCTCGTATTTGCTTTAATTGGAGAAGGCGTTGTATTTCCGAGCGGATGATCTTATTGCGCTCGGGGCCCATTTTCCTCTTTTTCTGTTGGACAGGTTTAGCTCCAGGCTTCACATTAAGGAAATGTTGACATACCTTGTTGCTGATTCGTCCGGGCGGCCCCCCTTCCCATGCAAAGAGGTGATGAAATTGTTTGAGAAGAGAAATCAATTGGCCTTCTATGATTGGAGTCATATGAGTGCCCATTTTGATTACTTTCTCGGGGCTTCCTTCTACTAATTCCACCATTTTTAATTCTTCCACAGGTTGGACTCGTGTTTCCTCAGTTCTACACTTTTTGTTATTTCCAAGCGAAGGTCCGTCCTCTTCTGAGGGAATGGCATTCATGCAGCATTCTCTAGCTTTTGACTGACTTCCTCGGACTTCTCCGATTCCCGAGGAGGTGGGGAATTTCACTTTAAGATGCAAAGTAGAAGGAATAGCCTCAAAGGCCCGAATAGACGGTCTTCCGCAGATGACATTATATGCTCGCGAAGAAGCCTCCACTACCCAAAACTTAATAGATTCCGTTCTTCGAAGGGCTCCTTTCCCCCATGACATTGGGAGAGTAATAGTTCCGAGGGTTTGGCATGCTTCCCCGGTGAATCCTACTAAGGGGACCTCCGCGGTTTCCAACGTTTCTTGTTTCAATCTCATAGCGAGATAGGTCGGTAGGAAGAGTACATCCACAGAGCTGCCCGTATCTATGAGGATACGTTGGATTTCATACCCGTAGATGACGGCAGATATAACCAAGGGATCTTCATGAGGGTATATTACATCTGTAAGGTCCTCGGGTCCGAAAGTGATACTAGGCAGCTGTGACCCTTGAATGGAGCAGACAGCTAATCCTTGCTCTGCTCGGCGGGCTTCTTTCAAATATTTCTTCTTTTTGCCCTGAGGTGCCATGGAGATTTCACCCCCTTCTATCATATTGATGGTTCTCCCTGTTGGGGGATTGTCTTTGTAAGAGTTAGGTGGAGAAGGCAAACTCTGATACCCTGCCGTTTTCTCTCGCGAATTTCGCCGGCGGTCCTTACTTCTCTCTCGGGGTCGGAGACGTCTAGTGGTCCCCTCTCGTGACTTCCGGCTAGGCGTCCTTTCTTCCCTTTCTTGCTCTTCCTCTTCCCTTCGTGATCTCTTCCAAACATTTGCCTTGGGCTCTTCAGGGTTATTTTCCTTAAGGTAGTTCTTCAAGTACCCTATCTCCAATAGGCGAAGCACCTCTAAACGAAGGGTAGTACATTCTTCCGTAATGTGCCCGTAAGTTTTATGGTACTTACAATACTTCCCAGTATCCTTGTCTCGGTTAGGAAATTTAGTCGGTCTGGGCCAGTGCAACTCGTTGCTACCCCTCATTATGTTGAGCACTTCTGGTGGAGTAACCGTCATCGGAGGTAAGTGCACGGGTCGGAGGAATTTCTTAACCACTCCCCCTTCATCTTTGCGTTGAGGAGGTTTTCCTTCCTTACTTTTTTCTTTGACCTTTGCTTCTTTCTCAGCACGCTCTAAGTGTTCACTATCCTCCTGCTCCATCTGCTTCTTTGTTCCCTCGGCTTCTTCCATCAAAATATGTACTTCTGCCTTTTGCATTAACTCATTCATATCCGTGATACGATTTCCCATAAGGTATCTAAAGAAATCCCCCGCTCGGAGTCCCTGAGTTAATATGTCCGCCATAATGGTCGGGCTAACATTTGGAACATCGAGTGCTTCATCCGTGAAGCGCTTTATATATTCTCGCAAGGGTTCATCCTTCTTCTGTTTAATAGTAAAAAGATGCGTAGCAGATTTAGGGTACCTTCGGTTGCAGGCGAATTGTCGTACAAACAAATGAGCTAGTCGGTCAAAGCTCGTGATGGAACAAGGTGGAAGATGAGTAAACCAGGCTTGAGCCCGCCCTCCAAGGGTAACAGGGAATACGCGGCATAACACCTGATCAGGAGCGGAAGAGAGGTCCATTCCTGCCAGGTATTGATGGACGTGATCTTGTGGGTCCCTTCCATCAGCTTCTCCAGTATATAGCGGGATATTAACAGGTCGCATCCCCAAGGGGATAGAAGCTGAAGCAATTTCGGGGATGAAAGGAGAGGTTTTGAATGTAGGATCTTCCTCGGGAGCCATGGTCTTCTTGAGATCACCTAATTCTTTCCGTAAATTATCCATCATTCCCCATAGGGAATGTTCAACTCCTCCTCGATACTCCGAGGGGCGAGAAATTTCTTCCTGACCCCTCACGGGAGTCCTTTCATGACATACATACCTTCGAGGACTTTGTCGGGGTGCCTGTTGCCAAGGATTCCAACTTGGGTTCCACGTTCTCGGGGGTGCCTCTTCTTCCGAGGGGAAATATCCGTTCTCGGAGAGCACGGGGGACGTGCGTCCGGGGGGATCATCCCTCCAGGGTGTTCGTTCAGCATATATAAGTCTTTCATAAACAGCTCGAGGAATACTAATAAAATCACCTGTACCTGATTCATAATTGGACAAGGTTTCTTCTGAGTCGTTGTTCGGGAAAGGAAGGTTGTCATTTTCGAAAAGACCATCCATCCTAGCTGACGTGTGCCTGAATTCTCTCGAAGACAGATGTTGTGACGTTCCCACAGACGGCGCCACTTTGTTAACGGGTTTGGAATTATTCCCTATTTAACGGAAGATATTTATTTGGGTCGAAACGTCCTGTCCGTGATTCAAAGGCAACGCGAGATGGACATAATGAGATTAATTGCAAGAATATTCCCTTCCTTTATTCACTGAACATTTCCTCCTCTTTTTATCTTATGTATTTGAGTGATAGATTGTAGTAAGTAAGCTTAATTGTTTCAGCTTCTTCAGCTTGTCTATCTTCTACTGATCACCTCCCTTTATATAGACCTTGGTAGGGGTAGGTGTCATTGTGCATGTGTTTTGATAAGGACAGGTGTTGTTGTTACCTTGATACAGGTGTAAAAACTAGGATAATGTTTATCGTTTATCTACTAAGTGCTGACTGGATTAGCTTTTGTGTCTTCGGATATCTCCGAGGGCTTCTGATGTAGACTGTTTCTGATAGAGCTATTCTTCCGAGGGCTTTTGTAGACTGTTTCTGATAGAGCTATTCTTCCGAGGGCTTTTGTTTCTCCTTCTTGATTCGGGTATTTTCTTCAACAGTCAGGAGTGATCTCTGAGGGTGGAAATGTGATCTCCGAGGACTTGGTATGACTTCCGAGGACTGTGATTTTGTGTCCGAGGGCTGTTTTTGCTTTACTGAGAGTGAAATTTCTTCACCAGAGTGCTCGGAATGTATTCGCTGGGTGTTCCTGTATTGACTTCTTCCCAAATTGTGTTCTCGGATAAGTCCGAGTGTTGCCTTTTCCGAGGAGTGTTCAGCAAGGAAGTTTTCTTGTAAGTTCATAGGACTCGGGGTCCCTCTTGGTCCCTCTTGGCGCATTTGGTGGATATCGGAGTCATACGGGTCCATCGGGGTTTGCTCTTTTTCTGATGCCGTGTTGATATCTGTTTTTCATTCACCGTTTGACTTTCCAAGGGACGCTTGCGTTTCTCCTCGGATGCTTTTATAAACCTTTTCGGGTCAGTGACCGAGAGGTAGGGCAATCCTCCGAGGGGTTTTCTTTATAGGTACATCTCATTGGACGTACTCGTGACAATAGTATTGTCCATATATCCTCCGAGGGGTTTTCTTTATAGGTGCATCTCATTGGACGTACTCGTGACAATAGTATTGTCCATATATCCTCCGAGGGGTTTTCTTTATAGGTACATCTCATCGGACGTACTCGTGACAATAGTATTGTCCATATATTATTTTTCCCGAGTAGGAGTGATCTCCTCTATTTTATTTTTTAGGGTTAACAATATATATATTATAATATCTAATATTTGTCCACATATCATGCATGGGTCTAAGGGGAATAATATTGGTGTTGGTAGGGGTTAGATATTATCTTATATGGCGTCTAATCAGTCGTCGTTGTTCTCTAATCTAATGTGACAACTGGAGTTTCGAATAAAGTTGCTCCTTAATCATCGCTGTTCCTGCCTATCCCTTCCAACATTCTAGAAACTTCATATACATGATTATATTAATTATATGCTTCATCTAAAATTCACCAATATCTTTTAATAAAATTCAAAAATAAAAAAGATCATAACAAACATGCAAAAGGTATGCATTTCATGCATGTTTCGTCTTGAATAAACATCTAAGATACTTTAGTGAGAAACAGTTCATTGTATAAGACATCTTTGTACGTGTATATTGATCATCAAAATCGACAATGTCGTATAGACCAATGATCCTTTCACAAGTAACAAAAAGATTAATGCAGGACCAAATTTTCAACAGCTTTCGGAAACAACAGAAAAGAAAAAGTTGGTATGCTTGCGATGTTATAATAGTTGTTATTAACTTGAATTAATTTGAGTAATAACTTTTTATAGTAAATTAAAAAGAAAAATTAAAAAAATGAGAGACAAATAGGACCAAAGAAGGTCTCCTCCTGCAAATGCCAGGCGCATAAAATCCTCTACGTTTTGGAACACATGTGTCAGAAGAAAAAAAAAATGATATAATAAGGTCAATTTTGTACCCCACCTGCCCACCTGCTAAAGATAATAAATGGCAAAATACTTAAGTTCAGATGGCAGACAACTGTTGGGTATTTGAACCGCCTCAAATACCGCCCCCAGGATTTGCCCATGAGGTAATTACGAAGCAACACGAATATAATATTGACGATAGTAACAACACAAGGATTTAACGTGGAAACTCCTTCACCGGAGAAAAACCACGGGGAACCGAGCAAAATTCACTATGTACAAAACTCGTACAATTACATAATTCTCACTCGACCCGACGACCCCGACAGATCTTTTTCACTCTCACCACTCCCTAATCTACACTCTCCCGGTGTATAAAATACTACATTGTATAATTAGAGAGAAAAGAAAAGAACTCTGAAGAGATACATTTCACTACTGAGGACCTTTGCTATTTATAGGCAAAGAATTTGGAGAAGCTGTCAAAGGAATAGTTGGAGCCGTGAAATGAATAGTTGGAGCCGTGAAAGGAATAGTTGGAGAAGTCGTCAAAGGAATAGTTGGAGAAGCCGTCAAAGGAATAGTTGTCAAAGTTGGCGGCTGGAAATTTCACACACAACAATCTCCCCCTCCAGCCCCAACTTTACTTAATTATTTCTTCTCTTGCTAAAAGAGGAACACGATTTATCGCTCGCCAGGATCATTCCTTGAAACGACTTTACATGTAGGGGCGAACGCTCCCCCTTGCTCAAAACTTCTCTTTCTCCGTAATCCCCTGAAGAAAGGCAAACAAACGTGGAGATATACAACACCTCCGTATACCCAATCTTTCTTCGAATAACCCTGAAGAAAGGCAAACGATCATGGAAATATCTCTTATTTCCGTATACCCGATCTTTCTTCGAATAACCATGAAGAAAGGAACACAAACACTTATCTCTTTCTCCGAAAACCCATCGAGAAAGGAAACACATTCGTGGAGATATAATTATTCTCCGTACACCATCATCACCTTTTCTCTACTCAACCACGAGAATGGAAACGTCACTGTTTTGTTCTCTTTCTCCGACATCGCTATGGAGAAAGGTATACCCTCCGTAGGTTGAATCCTTGTGTAACCCGACCAAATCGACTTCTCTCCGACTTGAACACGCCACAAGTCATATTTGATTTTTTCGTCAAAATTTTCCATATCCGTACCCTTGCTTCCTGACATTACTCCGGTGAGTTGGTGCATTTTCTGAGAATAGTACAAAGTAAACCCCCGCAAAGCGATAGCTCGTCTTTCCTGATAGAGTTTCAAGGTTCCCAGGTAATTGGTGGGGTCACAACGGTCCCGCTTAATAACCAATTACCTTTGACAGAACCGCCTTTACAGTATGTATTCATATTACACCACACCACAACTCCACCCCAGCAGTAACTCCACCTCCGGCAGAACCCGGGCTCTGATACCACTTGTTGGGTATTTGAACCGCCTCAAATACCGCCCCCAGGATTTGCCCATGAGGTAATTACGAAGCAACACGAATATAATATTGACGATAGTAACAACACAAGGATTTAACGTGGAAACTCCTTCACCGGAGAAAAACCACGGGGAACCGAGCAAAATTCACTATGTACAAAACTCGTACAATTACATAATTCTCACTCGACCCGACGACCCCGACAGATCTTTTTCACTCTCACCACTCCCTAATCTACACTCTCCCGGTGTATAAAATACTACATTGTATAATTAGAGAGAAAAGAAAAGAACTCTGAAGAGATACATTTCACTACTGAGGACCTTTGCTATTTATAGGCAAAGAATTTGGAGAAGCTGTCAAAGGAATAGTTGGAGCCGTGAAATGAATAGTTGGAGCCGTGAAAGGAATAGTTGGAGAAGTCGTCAAAGGAATAGTTGGAGAAGCCGTCAAAGGAATAGTTGTCAAAGTTGGCGGCTGGAAATTTCACACACAACAACAACAACGAAATGATTTTTGTAAGTAGTCAAGGAAAAATGAGGCATCAACATTTAATTTTTGGATTGCTATGTAACACTTCATAAATATTACACTGTGACATGTACCGACCTATTAATAACTTGTTGTATTTCTTTATTGAATTTAATGCGACAGCAGAAGATTTTGGTTGTTCATTGATGTACATGATGACACAGTCAAAGAGTTATGCATCCAATTCGATAGTTTTTTAATTAGATATTTTAATCATATATTAATATTGTTTCACATAGTAAAATTTTACGAAAATATTTGGGGCAACCAAATTTTTCAGAGTTGTTTAGTCGCCCCAAATATCTAATACTAATATAACCCATTCTAAATCTTTCGAGCTTTTAAACCAATTAACGTTTTAGATGGTAAACTGAAATTCCGTGACATAATTAAAAAAATATTAGAAGGAAGTTAACTAGTGCAAAATTCAACGTAGAAGATGCAATGCAATTTTCATTGGCCTGTCAATTTAGGATAAGCATTGACTTAGTAAGATATATATTAATCTTGCTTCTAAATGTTTACCTGAAAGATTGATTCTACGTCGTTTTCTCCTCTGAGCAATTGTCTCAATTCGTTTCATTTTTTAAAAAATAAAAATAAAATTATCGACTATTCATTTTGCAGCGATTAAATAGAAGAGATCTGAAATTATATGTTTAGTGCAACGGAATTCCTTTTTAGTTTGTATGAGTCGAATCTCATGAATCGCACCGCAACAATCAAACAACAACAACAATGTGCGCAATAATCAAAAGATCGAGTAAAATGAATTAAACCGAATATTATTGATGATGATCGAGGATTGATTTGTACAATTTGATCGCCATTAATAACGGCATTGGAGCATGTTGAAGAATATAAAAAAAGTAAAGTGAGAAAAAATTTACAACTACTCGGCCTATTTAAACAACATAACTTTCCTTTTGTAGTAATACAACCAGTTTTTCTACATAATTATAAAAAGTTGTTAAAGTAGAAATATTTGGAAATGAATAAATTAGTTAAATCTATTTAAGTTTGGTCATCTAAGACCCCCACTCTACCCTCCCGGCAAGTGGGGCATGCATGTCAAGAATGCCCAACTTGGACATCATGGTGGTGAAAGGATGCAATGCAAGGGGTTTGGTTAAGATGTCAGCTATTTGGTGTTCTTTAGAGATGTGTAGAACTTTCAGGTAGCCTTGTTGAACTTTTTCCCTTACAAAAAAAAGCAATCAATTTTTAGGTGCCTTGTTTTCTCATGGTGAACAGGATTAATTGCAATTCTTTTTGCACTTTTGTAATCACTGTATAGGAGAGGGATTTTCAACCCAGTGAATGGCAGATCCTTAAGTAGTTGAGTGATCCATACTATTTTACAAGTAGTGCTTGATATAGCCCCATATTCGGCTTCAGTTGAGCTCCTACTCATAGTAGGTTGCGTATTTGCTTTCCATGAGACCAAAGAATTGTCTAAGTACAGAGCAAAACCACTGATATGTCTCATGTATTTTCACAAATTCCCACTATCACAAAACCCTTTGATGTGTATATCAGAATTCGCTGATAAAAACAATCATTTGCCAATAGAAGACTTTAGATACCTCAGAACCTTATGAGCTACAGCCAAGTATTGAGTGATTGGCTTAGACATGTGTTATGTTCGACACTGAACATTGTAGGATAAATTTGGTCTTGTGATAGTGAGGTAGAGCAATCTGCCAACTAACATCATGTATACTGAAGCATCTGGTATAGGGTCAAAGTCCATATCTTTGGTTTGGTTTTAGGATCCATAGGTATGTTATTTGGTTTGGATCATAAATACCCTAATTCAGTCAATATGTCAAGGCCATATTTCCTTTGAAATACGAAAATTCCTTGTTTTTTGTGAGCTACTTCAATACTAACAATATATTTAAGATCTCGAATATCTTTAATGGTGAACTGGTCATCCAAATGTTTCTTGATGTTGTTGATTTCAGAGAGATTGTTGCCAGTTAATATGATATCATTCACATACACACACAATTATGTGAATGATTTATCAGTGTGATGAGTGAATTAAGATGGATCGCTGATAGACTGTTGATAACCATAAGCAATGAGGCAGTGACTGAGCTTGGTAAACCACTGCCTTGATGCCTTCTTTAATCCATAGAGACTGTTATTTAGCAGATAAACCCTTTTGTCATTCTCACTGCAGTATCCTAAGGGAGGTTGCATATATATTTCTTCATCTAAGTCTCCATGTAAGAATGCATTATTCACATCTAGTTTAGCTACAAAAGCGTATGTGTCAAAGTAATCAAGCTCTTCCTCCTGTGTATATCCTTTTGCAACCAGTCGTGCTTTATACCTTTATATGCTCTCACCTGACTTATATTTGATTTTAAATACCCATTTACAGCCAATGCAATGTTGTCTTGGTGGAAGATTGGTTATAACCCAAGTGTTTGTGTGTTCCAGCGCATTTATTTCAGTTTGCATGGCATCTTGCCATTCTTTATGTTTTATGGCATGTTTGTAAGTCATTGCTCAGTTTGAAGAGATATTGATGCTGTGAAAGCTTTGTGAGCATTCCTAAGTCTTGAGATGCTCGTATTTTTCTCTATAGGATATCTTGTAATTGATGAACTGTTAGCTCTGTGTAGAGACTTTGGGAGTGCATAGTCATATACCTGCAGATAAGAAGGGGGGTGCAATAGTCCTGCTTGACTTTCTTACTGGAGCCTCAGTTGTTTGTATAGAAGCAGCAGGAATATCATCAACTTATGGTTAGTTGTCTGTAGGACTTCAGTGGTTGCAGGAGTATCATGGATACTGTTCGTAGTTGACTCAGTAATATTCAGGTCAAGATTTTGATATATCTCTGGTGTGTGAGGTAGGGAGTAGTTTTTTTGAATGTGAGAGAATGGATCAGATGATGCATGTTGATTAGGAGTTAAAATAAGCGATTGATGATCATTAGATGAGACGAAGGTATCTGTACAGACTATGACTAAGCATGATTTATCATAAGCTTTATATGATATAGGCAGGCTATTCTTCATAGGGAATAAGTGTTCATGGAACATGACATTTCTAGATATGAAGATCTCATTTTTCAACATGTCCAATAGTTTGTATCCCTTAGTTCCATTAGCGTACCCAATGAATATGCACTGTCTAGCTCTTGGATCAAATTTTTGTCTATGATTGTGAAGGATTGAGGCTTGTGATGCACCTATACCGATACTAAGATGGTTATGCAGTACCCTATACATATCGATACCGATTCAGATACCGATACCAGTTCTGACGTATCTGATACGCCACGTGGCGTATCCTTTAATTTTGAAATTAAAAAAATCTTGATACGTATCCGATACGTTTTTTAGGCGTATCTAAACTATTATGGGTCTTTTTATGAACTTTTAATATTTGATGGGTTAAATATTTATATATAAATTCCACCAAATATAAAATAAAATAAAAAAATAAAAATTCCTTTATCAAGGACATGATTGTGGTCTCATTATTTTTACAATTATACTTTTCTTTTCTATTCATAATTACCACCACCACCATGCGTCATCTTCACCCCACCACCATGCGCCGCCACAATTATACTTTTCTTTTTCTATTCATAATCACCATCACCACCATGCGCCATCTTCAAGCTTGTTATGTTGTTGTTTAACTTATTAGTCATAAATAATTCACGTTTATATGTCTTCTTTCATATTTGATGCATGACTTTTTTTAATGTTAAACATTTTTTTGTGTATTTCTAATTTTTCTTGTTTAAGTTTTAAATTTTATTGCTTGTTAAAAATAAAAAATACATATAATAAATATTAATAACTATTTATATATAGATGTGTCCTTGTCGTACCGGTATCGGCTGTTTTTAAAAAATACTGTATTGGTGTATCCGTACCGTATCGTACTCGTACTGCCGTACTCGAACCCGTGCAACGTAGGTTGAGGCATAGCACATACAGTCAAAGGCTCTTAAAAGAGTATAGTCTGGTTCTCTGTTGAATTAGACTTCATATAGAGACTTCTTGTTTAGGACTTTAGTGGAAGTCTATTGATGATGAAGGTTGTAGTACTCAAGCAATTACTCCAGAAATCCAAAGTTATACCCTATTAAAACCTAAGAGTTGTAGCTACCTGCAAAAGATGATGATGTTTTCTTTTCACCATATCATTTTGTTGTGGGGTTTCCACACAGTTGGTCTGATGGATTATGCCATGACATTTAAAATATTTCATAACTAATTCACAACCATTATCAGTTTTTATAACTTTGATATTAGTTTGAAACTGAGTTTTGACAAGTTTGTGAAAATGAGGTAAGTGCAATTTGACCTTTGATTTAGCTTTCATTAAGTATTTCCAAGTACAGCGAGTGTAATCATCTACAATGGTAATAAAGTACTTGAATCCTTCATGAGAAGGTTGAGCTAGAGGACCCCCAATGTATCACAGTGTACAAGGTCAAAAGCACTAACAGAAACAAAATTACTTATAGAAAGTGCTAACTTCTGCTTTGCTAAGTGACATACTTCACAATGTATGTGTTTATTTATAGAAGATGTATGAATAAAAGAAATGTGAGATAGTTTGTCTAGAGAAGCATGGCCTAATCTCAAGTGACATAGGTTGTTGTCATTAACAGCATAATTGTAAGAAACTTTATTAACTTGCAAGAGATTGAGGTTGTTATGAAGATTAGCATAACCGATCATCTTCTTGGTGATTGTGTCCTGCAATATGCATGAATGTAACATGAACATGGGTCTAATTCTAGATTATGTTGTTAGTTTAGAGATAAATAACAAGTTGTCAGTAAATGTTGGAACATTTAGAACATTATGCAATGTCAGATTATACAAATAAGGCTACATTACCAATATGAGTTGATATGGTTGTTTAGTTATTTGGTAGATAAACTATCATGGGTACATGCTTGAGAGCAGATATGATCCATTTTAGAGTACACACCATGTGACCAGTGGCACCAGTATTAGTTATCCATGAATGTTCAAGAGATGCAGAAGCATGAGAAAAATAATCAAAGTGGATACTAGATATACTAGTAATTGTAGTGGCAGCAAAGTAAGGTTTGGTGACTTGATTTTGATCACCATTAGTGTTGTAGGAGATATGATCTTCCTGGGCTTACCTGAAAGCTAGAAACCGCTCAATTATGTATGTAGGGTAAGCTGATACTTGTTGATTAGCAAGGAATGTAGTAGTCACTTCAAAAGATGATGCATTATTAGTTGCGTGATTGTTCTAGCTTCTCTTGCCAATAGGTCCCTCCCATCCATTGGGTATCTATAGAGCTGAAGCATTTGTCAACTGTGTGTCCATTGTAGCCATAATGGGTGCACCTCGGCCTTTTCTTTTCCTACTTTGAAAGCTTGAAGGACTTATTCTGACCAGGTTGTGTTGACTGATAAACTGGAGCAAACCTTGTATGTGGATTCTAAAAGGTGTTTTGAGTGTTTATGGTGAACATTATCTAGAAACTCCATTGGATTGGGGGTAGAAGTGTATAATGCCCTTTGATTTTCCTCCTGAAGCAGCATAGAGTACACCTTTGATAGTGATGGCAGTGGGTTATACAACATTATTTGGTTTCTAAGTGATGAGAATCAATTATTTAGTCCAACAAACACAATCACATTGGCATACTCTTGTAAGTCTAACATTCCAGTATTCGCATTGCATGTCCATAATCCACATGAGCAGAAGATGATTGGTCTTTGGCTCAAAAACTCATCCTAGAGGGATCTAAAAATTGCATAATACTCAGTAATTGATGAAGTGCCTTGTGAAATCAGAGATGGTGACTTTTGTAGATGATATACTCTAGAGCCATCAGACCTATCATACATGGTCTTCATTTCTTTCCACAAATCTAAAGCATTCTCATAGAACATAAAACTTTGCTGCAATTCTTTAGTCATGGAGTTAGTTAACCAAGAAAGAACTAGAGTGTTAGCTCTCATCCAACAAGTGTACATATCATCAGATTCAAGGGGTCGGGAGTAAAGAACCATCTATGAACTTCACTTTGTTCTTAATTTTTAAGGTCATAACTATCCTTTTACTCTAAGCAATGTAGTTAGTGCCATTGAAAGGATCGCAGACAATAGAACTGCTAGAATTATCATAAGTACCCAAAATATATACAAAACTAGAATCCTCATTAGGATTCCTTGTAGGTACATTGGTTGAACTTGATGAAGGAATCGCCATGTTTCTAATTCAGTTTGATGCAGTCAAAGTTACAGAGAAGAATCAACAATCGCACAATAGCAGGCGACACATTACAATCGAACAGCAACAACATAAAACCATTCAAGATTCCACAAAAAATAGAAATCTAACCACTGCAGTGATGCGCAAGAATCATAGAACAACAAGATCACGATCAATTTATGATCGCAATCATAAATGTAATACAGAAGCAAAATTAGGAATCTACGAACTTGTGCAAAAGATATGATGACAAATTCAGGAATCGCGGCTCAGTAATCGAACAACATCAACAATGTGCAATAATCAAACTGATTACAAGATCGAGTAAAAGGAATTAAGGCAAATATTATTGATGATGATCGAGGAATTGAATGGTTGATTTGTACAATATGATTGTCAATGATAACGACATTGGAGCGTGTTGAAGAATTTGGAGAAAAAGTAAAGTGAGAAAGAAATTACAACTACTCGGTCAACATAACTTTTCTCTTTTAGTAATATAACTAACTTTCCTAACAAAATTATAAAAAGTTGCTAAAAATAGAAAGAACTAGAAAATTAATAAATTGGTTAAATATTATTAACTCTTGTCAGCTAAGAGTATGGTCTAATTCAATTAATTAACAATACATGTTTGATTATTATCGTATAATTATAAAATTGTAACAAAATATAAATGATACATGAGAAGATGACAGCAAATATCATTTCACATAACATTAAAAATAGCGAAGAAAAAATGAATTTGGGTATGGAGTACAATTATCAAAATCTCTCATAAAGACAGTTACTTCTGTATAAGACTTGATGTGGGGCGTTTTCGTCTGCTTACCTGTCAAGCTGACTCAGCGCTCCACGTCAGACCAGCCCGAGCTCCTTATTGGTCCCTAGCTAGCTTTGAATTCGGAAAACCTACACTGAAAACACGGCACGTGAACTAGGCGGGAGCTGGCCCCGCGAAGGCACTCTGACACTCAAGTCAGTAGGCAAAATTATCTCTGATGAGAAAGCTTAAGGAAGCTTGTTGAATGTTGTATCTAATCAAGCCTCTAAAAGTATGTCTAATTGAATCTCTAAATTGTGTCTATAATGAGTATTTCTAAACCAAGGTTATCTGTCTCGAATTGTATCTCGAAACAACTCTATGTCTCTAATTTCCTCTTTAGGCTCAAGAGACGAAACTAGAGATAACTCAAGACTTGTAACTAGAGAGAGGACTAGAGATATATGTGGGCGTTCTGTCTCGAATTGTATCTCGAAACAACTTTATGTCTCTAATTTTCTCTTTATGCTCAAGAGACAAGATTAGAGATAACTCAATACTTGTAATTAGAGAGAGGATTAGAGATATAGGTGTGTGCTTTGTCTCGAATTGTATCTCAAAACACCTTTATGTCTCTAATTTCCTATGTAGGCTCAAGAGACAAGATTAGAGATAACTCAAGACTTGTAACTAGAGAGAGGATTAAAGATATAGGTGAGAGCTCTGGTTTTGCATGAGTAAAAATGATGTACCTTTTGTGGTTTAGGTTGGGGGTGTATATATATATATATATAGTCGACTCCACTTATCATGCCACTAATTCCTCCATTGATTACACCAATCACGCCTATGTCTTGGGTTACGTCTAAGTTTGCCTCTTGGATTGTGTCTAAGTCTGTCTCTAACTTAAGGTTTGTGGGTGAGTTTCGAGTTAGAGATAGTTTAAGACATAACTTTACACTATCTCTAATCATGTCTCTAATTTAGAGACTGAATTAGACATAGTTTAGAGATAAAATTGCTTGTTTTGATTTAACACATCTTTCTTCGCATCTTCATTAACAGAGTATCCTCCCTTGATTGATGCCACGTAATACAATCATAATATGGTATAACATAAGTCCCCCAATTTGCAGAGGGTCGTAGTAT
The DNA here is from genome assembly GCA_948329865.1 of Linaria vulgaris. NCBI lineage: Eukaryota > Viridiplantae > Streptophyta > Magnoliopsida > Lamiales > Plantaginaceae > Linaria > Linaria vulgaris. The sequence goes on along the minus strand of OX415249.1, from coordinate 1,523,825 downwards.
TCGAGCATATGCAAATTTAATGCCTATGTTGAGTCTTTCAATCTTTATTCCTTCCGAAATTTGGTTGAAGTCATTCGGATGCAATGCCTTAGTTGGATGTGTGAGTTTGCAGCCGTGGAGTACAAGAAGGAGTTTGTTGGTGAGGCAACTAAGACCAGAAGAGCTGAGGCTGCTCGGGAAGCTTCAGATTGATCATATGTCTTTTGTTCTTCAATTGCATAAGGTGGTTTTCTTCCTTCATTGTTTTCTTTCTTCATTCCTTGTTTTTATTCTTCAATTTGAATAAGGCTTCATGAAGGTTTTTCGCTTGTTTAATTCGGTAGAGCTAATGTAGCTCCTATACTTTATGGTATTTTCACCTAATAGGCTCTTCATCTAGTTTATTTACGTAGAGCTTACGCTTTGGCCTGGGAACGAGATTGAATCCCGTTCCATGCGGGATCCCTCCTAGATGGGAATGGGATTCTCAATCCTATCCCCGTCCCTTGCTTGACGGGATCCCGCGGTGACGGGTTCCCGTTGTGGAGGGGAATCCCTCCATTTTCCAAGGGGTTTATAGGCCAAAAAGTGGGGTAAATTTAAAAAAAAAAATCCACTTTTTAGCCTTCAACATTTTACCACGTTCATTGATACTTGTTATTCTTGACCTGTTAACAACTCAATTAAGAAATACGAATCCCATTCCCATCAATGAATCACAAAAACACAATTGATAACAAAAATCACCCAAAAAAAAAGCGTCACGGCTAACAAGTACAAATTGTCTAACAATTAGGTGATTACAAATACCACAATTCAAATAACAAAAGATTGTTCAAACCATGAAACAGTTCGCCATATACTCATATTACAATATCACAAGTCACAACCAAACAACATTCCTCCACTTTTATTATGCTTGAAGGAAGGATGCATCGAGCCTCATTCGTGCAAACTCTACAAAATGACAAAAGCAACAAAAATAAACGAGGATCAATATCGATATTCATATAAGGAATGCAACATAGAATTAATTTCAATTTACAAATACTTGCATCGCGACTCTCCAATTCTAAAATTGACTTTTCTATGTCAATAAGATCGGAATGAACGCTTTCGTCGTGTAGCCAATCTTGGGCACAAATAACGGCTTTTACCACTCGATCGATGACTCAATTAGCTCTTAAATAGGTCTAGAATGTGCCCTCCTGTGTTGAACGCACACTCCGACACCATGGTAGAAACGGGAATAGCCAATACATCCCGAGCTATTCTACTCAAGATCGAGAACTGTATCGAGTTTACCTTCCACCATGCCAAAATGTCAAATTCATCGTCCATCTCACCCAATTGATCATCGTTGTTGGCATTGTCGAAGTACTTTTCAAACTCACTCTTCGATTTAGCCCGATTTTGAGTTCTCCTACTACAAAATACAATTGTATTTAAATTATATACGGTTATATTGTTAATAAGTTAACTTTAACAATAAGATTACGATTTAAATAATCAAACAAATAGTAAATCACTTACTTGACAAATGAAAATTGTTTCGTGTTCATATTTTTCTCGTTAATGGGTTTCAGAAGAGGTCATGTCGTAGTTGAAGGAGTTGCATCGTACATTCTCTTGTACTCCTTATACAACGTCTCAAACTCTACCCAAATCTTCGATACGAACTCATTGTCATCTGACACAATCTCCTTGATATACTCGAACTTGAAAAGGGGATCCAAAATTGCAGCAAAGTGTAACATATGGTTCATTCACTTTTTCTCCCACGCCCCAATACTTGTCATACTTTTCTTTCATATTTATCGCCATGACCTTGAGTTCGTGGGGCTCCTTCCCAAGTGGAGTATATTGGTCCTCAAGTTTCATCCAATCCCCCAAAATCTCATCTATGGAGGCAATTTAACCCAACACCAAATTTGAGGTGACATAGAATGTTCCCGAGACGATTTTAGTCAAATTCTTGAACGACCTCAAGAATTTCACGTACATCTCTGTCATCTTCCAATCATTGTATTGTGGTGTAACGTCCTCCAAGTCCATTTTTCTATTGATTATCACGGAGCTCGAAAGAGTCAAACCCTGATTTAAGTTCCAATGCCGCCTTCAACATAGAGTATGTCGAGTTTCATCTTGTAGGCACGTCAAGACAAAGCAATTTCTTACTTTGTACACCTTCATCTTCAAGATATTGCTTGAACTTCTTCAACCTCTCGGCAGAACCCTTGATCCACTTTATCGCACCTCTAATTCGATCAACTGAATTGCCTTCGTCGTTCATTTTCAACTCATCTTTCACCACAAGGTTAAGCATATGTGCAATGCACCATATTTGCACATGGATCTCATTCAAAATGAAGAAATCACCTCGCACGGCAAACTTCCTCACCATGTTCTTAATCCCGGCATCATTCGAAGTAGCATTATCCACTGTGATTGTAAACACTTTCTCGATTGCCCAATCCTTCAAACACCCTTCAATATCTCGAGCTATATCTTCTCCCGAATGGCCCAAAATCAAGCAAAATTTAATGATGCATTTCTTCAACACCCACTCCTTATCAATGAAAAGTGTGGTGAGGACCATGTAGTTATCTCGCCTAATAGAAGTCCACGTGCCCGTGATTAAGCATACTCTCTAAGCATTTTCTTTGATAAACACCTTCAATATCTTCATGTCGTCCAAGTACATTTGCACAATCCTGTCCCTTATTGCCTTGCGATAAAAAATCTCAAGTTTGGGCATCCTCGCCTCTACATCTCCCTAGATGTCGGATGACCCACGGTACTAAACGGTAATTCAGTCACAACCATCCACTACATAATCCCATGTAAGATATAATCCTGAATTCCTGATCGAATGTCCATGTTCTTACTTGATGAGACGCTTTGTCGAAGTTCAAATGATATTGGACTAGTAGCTGCTTGAGGGATTCGGGTCTCTTTAGACAAGCAGTCATGTGCCTATTCAAACCGGAGGTCCCTTGGGCACCACCATCACAACTAATTTCTCTATGGCAATACAAACATCTTCCCTTGATTGTTTCTTTGATTGGACAACGGAACGACTCAAAGTATGCCCACCACTTCGACGTCAACTTAGTCGTCTTGGTGCTAACATGGATGGTTTTACCATCTTGCCCCAATGTTTTGACTTCCTCATGGACATTCGAGTATCTAGTTAAACAATTTCAACTTCAACTCAATTTCAATTCTTAACTCACAATTCACAATCAACTCACTAGTCACTTCTCAAGTCACAACTCAATTTCGAGTATCTAATTAAACAAAGTTAACAAACTAAAGCAAAAGTATACTAATTTCGCAAAATTGCTCAAGCAAAAGCACTAATATTCATCAATAATGCATTAATGGTAGTCTAATTTCACAATTTTCCATCTAATTCAATAGCCCTAAATCTTAATTCAAAAGCCTTAATTCATAACCCTAATTCAAAAATCTTAAACCCTAATTCAACAATCAACAATCTAAATCAACAATTATAAGTTTCTAACAACAATTATTAGTAGTTATAAAGAAAATGGGAAAAAACTGCCGTGCGGTGGTGGTGGCGCGGCGGCGACATGCGTGAGAGAGAGAGAGAGAGAGAGAGAGTGAGATAGTGGAGAGCTGCGCGGCAGTGGTGTTGAAGGTCGACTGGTCGTGCAAGTGGTGGAGCGGCCGATGAGAAGTTGAGACTTGAGGTTAGAGTAGTGGAGCACGAATCACTGAGTTGTTAGAGAGTAGAGTGTGGTTTGTGTTTGTTTTTTTAATTTTGGGGGTATAATATGATTTTCTTTTTTTCTTTTTGGCCCCATAGACTTTTTAATATTCTAAAACTATCCCAAAAATATTATTTTTATAACACATACCCTCTCTCTATATTAAAAAAAAAAAAGTAGCCTGCCATTTTTTGGCGTAATTCCCGCCTCCCACGAGAATCGAAAATGAATTCTCGTTCCCGTCCCGTGGGTGACGGGAATCCCATTCCCGGTGGACTGTCGGGAAAAGAGTTTGTCGGGAAATTTCCCTCAGGTCGGGTCAGGTAAGGGAATTTCCCTTACCCGTTCCCACCCCTTCTTACGTTGATTGCATACTTTATGCGATATTCACCCAATAGGCTTTTGACCTGGTTTAATTTGGTAGGCTGTTTATAGCTCGCCTACTTTATAGGATATTCACCCAATAGGCTATTCACCTAGTTTAATTTGGTAGAGCTGTTTATAGCTCGCCTACTTTATGAAATTTTCACCCAATAGGCTCTTCACCTGCTTAATTTGGTAGGGATGTTTATAGCTCGCCTACTTTATGAGATTTTTGGCCAATAGGCTCTTCACCTAGCTTAATTTGGTAGGGTTGTTTATATCTCGCCTACTTTATGGGATTTTCACCCAATAGACTCTTCACCTAGCTTAATTTGGTAGGGTTGTTTATAGCTCGCCTACTTTATAGCTCTTCACTTAGTTTTCTCGTAGTCTTTCATTCCTTGTTTCCGATATTTGTATTTCTTTCGTAGATTGCTTTGAGTATTATTGAAGCGCTTGAAAAGGAACTTTGCAAAAGCACTCTTTAAGCAAGTATCATTTGGCCAAGAAAAAAAGGTTTTATTTATTTCGGACTGCACTTGCGGCCATGACAAGTTGCTTATGTATCCCTTATAAGTGGAAATCAAGCCTAACGTAGTTCATTTTGGTGCTTACATCTCGCCGACTTCCACATGTCAAAACCTCGCATTGACTCTCACAAGTTGGGCTCTCGAATTTATTTGCAGGAAAATTAAACCTATTGATCTACATGCGCTTTCACATCATATGCCTTATTTGCTTGAAAGTTGAGATTATCTTTATTCGTGGTTCATCACCAATATTAGTCTAAGTTTGACAACATGCCTTGTAGCTTCCACCTTCCGTAGTACCAAGTCACCCACTTGGAACTCCCTAACGTGAATTCCCATATGGTCCCCAACTTATGTAGCTATTTCAATTCTTTTTGGCTCCTCTCCATGTAAGATATCATCAGCTCTACTTCTCTTAGCCGAAGGGCTATCTCTCTTATGGTCCCTCACATATTGTGCCAAGTGTCCCTCTTTGATTAGACGTTCGATCTCCACAAAAAGGGTACGACTTGTGAAGTGTCATGCCCATATTTCTCACGGTAGCAACAGTACTCCTTGGACTTACGAGTCTCTTCTGTTTCCTTGAATTTGTTAGGCTTTATGGTCAAGCCTTGTCGGTGTGCAGTGGCATAAACCTCCATGATATTGTTATTCAATGGAGTGTAGTTTACGGGCGATTTGCCCCTCCTTCTGTCGTCTATGACTCTGTATTTATCCCTGTAATATTGGTTCCATTCCTCCACTTCCATTTCACGGCGTAACCTCTGCATAATTAGTTTTATGATTGGCGGTGGGCTACGTACTAGATCGTTAGATAAGTTTCTGTTCCTCAGAGTTTTAAACAGGATTCCTCGAACTTCCTTGGGCTTAGGCGTCTTAACCTTCAACATCTCTACATTGAAATTCTTTATATATCCACGCAAAGATCCTCTCTTGCCTTGCTTGAGGCTGCACAGATAGTCAGCCTCTGAAGGATCCACTATGAGTATAGAAAATTTAGATTTAAACATGTCACACAATTGCTCGTAATTGTAGATACTAGTCGCAGGGATTCGCGCAAACCACTCCTGTGCAACTCTTACCAAAGATATTGAGAACATGAGTGCCTGGATTCGAGCATCAAAACCTCCCAGACTTAATATTCCATCTAACACGTACAGGTGCGACGATGGATCTGTAGTCCCATCATAATTGGGCATTTTTGGGAAATCTGTCCTATACCTAGGACCACACTGCGTAGCTCCTCACACAAAGGTGAGGGTTCAAAAACCATGTTGTCATTCCGATTATAACTAGGCAGTCTCCTCTTGTCTTCCTCGTATCTTGGTGGAGCAAACTCACGAGGAGCCCGGTAGCGCTCGTTTCTCTCCAAACTATAGTGAGCCTCTCCGTTCTCTCATTATCTGTTCCTCTACGAACTCTATCATGTGAGTTCACTTCATCATATATTTCCACACGCCTTCCGTGTGGCTCAGGAGTTCTTATGTTACTCCCGGACCTTGGCCCACCCGCCTACCTCATTAAGTGTGCATTAGAGGAGGCTTGACGGCGTCACTGATGTGGGGCATTTTTGTCTGCTTACCTGTCAAGCTAACTCAGCGCACTACGTCAAAGCAGCCCGAGCTCCTTATTGGTCCCAAACTAGCTTTGAGTTCGGAAAACGTGCATTAAAAATACGACACGTGAACTAGGCGAGGGCTTATCCCCCGAAGGCACTCTGACGCTCAAATCAGTAGGCAGAAATTAAATCTAAGGAGAAAGCTTAAGGAAGCTTGTTGAATGTTGTATCTAATCAAGCCTCTAGAAGTATGTCTAATTGAATCTCTAAAAGTGTATCGAATTGTGTCTATAATGAGTATTGCTAAACCAAGACTATTTGTCTCGAATTGTATCTCGAAACAACTCTATGTCTCTAAGTTCCTCTTTAGGCTCAAGAGACAAGATTAGAGATAACTCAAGACTTGTAACTAGAGATAGGATTAAAGATATAGGTGGGCGCTCTGTCTCGAATTGTATCTCGAAAGAGCTCTATGTCTCTAATTTTCTCTTTATGTTCAAGAGACAATATTAGAGATAACTCAATACTTGTAACTAGAGAGAGGATTAGAGATATAGGCGGGCGCTTTGTCTCGAATTGTATCTCGAAACAGCTCTATGTCTCTAATTTTCTCTTTAGACTCAAGATACAAGATTAGAGATAACTCAAGACTTGTAACTAGAGAGAGGATTAGAGATATAGGTGAGAGCTCTGGTTTTGCATGAGTAAAAATGATGTACCTTTGTGGTTTAGGTTGGGGGTATATATATAGTGGATTGACTCCACTAATCATGTCACTAAATCTTCCACTGTTTGCACCAATCACGCTTATGTCTTGGATTGTGTCTCCGTCTGTCTCTTGGGTTGTGTCTAAGTTTGTCTCTAACTCAAAATTTGTGGGTTAATTTCGAATTATAAATAATTTTAGGCATAACTTTGCACTATTTCTAATCATGTATCTAGGTTAGAGACTGTATTAGACATAGTTTGGAGATAAAATTACTTGTTTTAATTTAACACGTCTTTCTTCGCATCTTTATTGACAGAGTATTTTCCCTTGATTGATGTCATGTAATACGATCATAATATGGTATAACAAACTCATCTAACAAATATATTTTGCCGTCTCTCTTGGTTTATATACTTGTGTCCTAAAATTATTTAACAAATATATTTTGCCGTCTCTCTTGGTTTATATACCTGTGTCCTAAAATTATTTAAGGTGCAGTTCTATAAAAAAAAATTTAAGTAACCTCTAATCTAGCTACACTAATTAAATTTCAAATGCAATACCGAGCATCAATCCCTATGTTTTACAAAGCATGAAAGCAAATAATAGCTTCTTATCACTTTGTTTTATCTTTTCCAACGGATTCATTTCTGACAAAGTTGACCCTTTCAACGTTAATTCTTGTCCTTTTTCCATCTTTAATATTGACTCGATATCAAGAAGAGAAAAACCTTTGAAAGGATCACAATTTTGATATATAGTTAAAAAAAAAAAAAAAAACTTTGTTTTGCACAGGCAGACACATTGTGTATAAAGTTGCAACTTGCACGCCCTCTAGTTCTTTTTAATTGGTGCAAAGTACGACCTCCCTATCAATTCAATGAAATATGAAAATTTACCTTAATTTTACACTTAATTTCAATGAAAGAGCTATTTCTCGAATTTCATCGTAAATTGCAATGGAAATTAAGATATTTAAAAGAAAACCATTTTAGAAATATTTTAATTTTCAGAAAGAAAAGGACGGCCAAGAAAAATCAGGCAGCAGCTTTAAATTGCTTTGCCGCATGAAAGACGGAAGCTGGTAGGGCCCCCTGCAACTATAGACAACTGACATTCCCACCCGTTACCTATACATACATTATTATCTGTCTCTCTATATATCTGTTTTTCCCTTGCAATTTAAAAAGGAGAAATTATTATGTGTAATATAATAATCTAAATTTAATTATCAGATAAAGTGTTTTATAATAGGTCGGCTGCATAAGGGCGATGATGACAAGAAAAAATATGGTGTATAGTTTAATTTCTCTACACAAGATTAATTCATTGGACAGACTGTCACGCGATGAGTTAATTTTATATTTGAACACATAAAAGATGGTTAGTTTTATTTACTTATTTATCTTTTTGGGTGTACCAACCTTGTCAGCGCAGAACAAGCTGGAGAAATGGATTATGTGAGGAATAAAAATCTTTCAACGTGAAGATATATTATACACTTTCAGTCAAATAAATTAAAAATGCCATATAGTATCTGATAACATTAAATTAATTTGTGAAAGGTGAAGGTGTTTAACGGTATGGGGACTACGTACTTATAAATATTAACACACATATATCACTCATTTATTAATTTTCTAGTTATTTACTCACTACCTTAGATTTTTATTATATTAACAAATAAAATCGAGCCTACTATAGTTTTTTTTTATGAATAAGTTAATTGAATTTGTGAAGGTAAAAATAGCTCGCGACGAGCATAGTAGGTTTGTCATAATTCTAACTAATAGAGGTATGTTATATGAACTATGTAAAATCAGATGAGTTCGAAATATGAATACTTCTTCGATAGTTGAGTTTAAAGTTTTGAGCTGATCTTCGAAAGTTTATGATTTTTTCTGTTATCACCTAAGTTTATATTATTTGGTTATCGTAATTCAAGAGTTTACCGCTTTGTACCAAAGTGTACAAAATTGTCAAGAGATCACAAAATTTGTACCAAAGTGTACAAAATTGTCAAGAGATCACAAAATTGCATTTACAACGCCCATAGTTTAAATTGGAAAGTTCTGTGTCCGTATTTGCTTATGGAATTGAAATAGACAAGTCAATAAATAAACATTATCCCTTGCTAGAATTATTAAATTAAGTAGTCATTAGATCTCTAGAAGAAAGCAATTGCTCGTTTACTATAGTTGTTTTGTTTTTTGTTTTTTGAATGAATTACTATAGTGATGCGATAATAATGAAATATTCACGAGATATCATCTTTTGAACAAGTAGCACTGAGAAAAATTCAACATAGAACATTTTTTAACGTATTATAAAAGGATTTATGTTAAGATAGGTCATATTTTTTGAAATATTTACGCTGGTTGCCAATGATAGCCGTTGAAAAATATATCCTCAAAACAGTGATTTTTTCTCTCTTTTTTTTTTTTAGCAATGTTCAAGACCATGTGCAAAATCTTAGCCAATAGGAAGAATATTATTTATGTTTCTTGTTTGATATAAAAACGTATCAAGTATCAACATCCTTTTTGTAGCTGCTAGGATTATGTTTCGACTTTTCTAAAGAACTTTACTTGGGAAAATTTTATTATAATTCAAACAGAATTATAATAGCTGGTAAAAAAATTACCAAATGGATTGTATGAAATTCAAATTCAAAAAAAACAGCAGTACCATTGCTATTTTCTTCTTGTTACAACTTACAACTAAAACAATAAATAATCCAACAAAGGGTAAGCTGGAAAATTAATTGCAATTCCAAAACGGGGAGAGAAAAAAAAAACAAGTTAGCCAACTTAAAATACAAGAAAACTTGTTTGTCACATGGATTGCCACCTAAAACACATTGTATACCAATTTTTGTGTTGATTTATTATGTCACCTAAAATAGTATTACAATGTTTGGAAATTTTCCGATAGCTATATGTCAGATATAGTATCCTTACAATAACTACATACAACGTACATATACATACGGGCAATTTTACGGTGACACGGAAAATGGCACACAAATTGTCAAACTAAATTAGTTTTTCAACCCACACAAAAACTACAACTAAATAAATTAAAATTACTACTCTAATGTGTATTATGTTAGAAGTAGTCTCCCTTGTTACACCTTTTTGATTTTATTCAGTTACCTTTTAAAAATAAAATTAGAGTATCACATATTTTTTTTGATAAGTAAATTACTTTTTTGGTTTTAATTTTGAGAAAGAAATTCAAAAAAGAAAAAAGATGGGGTGTGGTGGTGGGAATGGACCCCACAACAAGAGTGGTAACGAGCTGGCAAAATTCCAAACTCCTTTTGACAGACTGTTCCTCTTCACACACAAATACATACACCAATATATATATATATATATAAGCGCCTCACCACTTCCCTTCAAAAACCACAAAACAAAACCCCTACTATAATATATTTTCTTACATTCATAAGCAAACCCACAATCCCCTGTCTCCTTCCCATAACCCTAACAGTGTTTTTACACCATAAAAATCAAATCTTTATTCACTTTTATTCTTATTTTTTAAGCTTGCCATGGCTGAGGAAACGAAAACGGTGACTCCTGAGGTGGTGGTGTCCGACGTTCCGGTGGCGGAGACGCCGGAGACCGTCGTGGTCGAGAAGGAAGCGACGCCGGAGGTGGCGGCGGAAGAGGGAGGTGAAAAGGTTAAAGAGGAAGGTGCGGTGGTTAGTGATGAGAGTAAAGTTGATGAGTCGAAAGAGGAAAGCAATAAAGTTGAGGATTTGGTTGATCCGGAGAAGAAAGCTTTGGATGAGTTCAAGCTTTTGATTCAGGAGGCGCTCAATAAGCACGAGTTCACCACACCTCCACCACCTCCTGTGAAAGAGGTATTGTATAGAGAATTCATATTTATGGATTTATATGCGTCGTTTTGTAGGCTGTAAATTTTTTTGTTACTTATTTTGATGAGTGGATGCTAGTTGGGCTCGTTTCTGTTTCTGATGTTTTTATTGAACTGTTGATTAGAGAATTGATATTTGTTAAGGTATGTATGTTTTACCATGAGTGTGCGGGTTGTAAATCGTTTTGTTATGACTGTAGAATTTTTTGATGAGATTTGGACTAGGACCCGTGTTTTGGGTTGAGTTCTGATGTTTTATTGAGTTGATATTTTGTCTAAAAGCATAAGTTTGATGTAGTTTTGAATTCCTATTTTGTGTAGAAGCTTATGCTAATTTATATAAGCTTGATGTCATCTTGAGTTGCTGTTTTGTTTAAAAGCTTAAGCTTGTATAGAGGATTGATGTTTTTTATGTGTAACAGGAAGTGAAACCTGAAGAAAAGAAAGAAGAGGAAGTCAAACCTGAGGAAACAAAGGAAGAAGAAACCAAACCTGATGAGAAGAAAGAAGAAGAGGCAAAACCCGAAGAAATTAAGGAAGAAGAAACCAAACCTGTTGAAGAGCCTAAAGTAGAAGAGAAGAAAGAAGAGGTGAAAATTGAGGAGCCAACAAAAGAAGAGCCATCCCCATCAGCAACATCAGTGGTTGTTGAAAAAGTTGAAACTGTAGTTGAAGAGATCAAAGAAACCATAGTTCATGAAGTCACCGCCCCTCCTCCCGTCGAAGAGCCCAAACAAGAAGAAGAGGAGAAGCCCAAAGAAGAAGAGGAAACAGCAACACCAACTGAACCTGAAGTAGTATCCATATGGGGTATCCAACTCCTTGCTGACGAGAAAAGCGACGCCGTCCTCCTAAAATTCCTGCGTGCGAGGGACTTCAAGGTGAAAGAAGCGCTTGCGATGCTCAAAAGCGTCGTGGCGTGGCGAAAGGAGTTTAAAATTGACGAGCTGTTGGAAGAGGAAAATATCGGTGAAGGGCTCGAAAAAGTGGTGTACATGCATGGTGTGGATAAAGAAGGGCACCCTGTTTGTTACAATAGCTTTGGTGAGTTTCAAGATAAGGACCTGTACAACAATACATTTGCTGATGCTGAGAAGAGGGCAAAGTTTTTGAGGTTCTATATTCAGTTCTTGGAGAAGAATATCAGGAAATTGGATTTCAGTCCTGATGGGAATAGCACTATTGTTCAGATTACTGATTTGAAGAATTCACCTGGGTTGATTTTGTTTAAGAAAGAACTGAGGCAATCTACTAACCAGGCTCTGCAGTTGCTTCAGGATAATTATCCTGAATTTGTTGCCAAACAGGTACTTACACAACAAAAGACCCCTCTTTTACAGTTTATTTGAGATGATTGAATCAATTATAGATTTCTGTTTGCTTGTCTGGGTATAAAAGTTTAATCTTTTATGTTTTAATTGTTCACTGATGCTAATTTCAAGGGACTGCTTAGATTTTTGATTTTCTGTGATACTAGTCCATCTATTGAATATTGGATTTAGTGTATGTTTAGGTCCAGTAAATATTAGAAACGTTTCTACATGTCCAAGACTTGTAAAATGCTTGTATTCTGAGAAATCAAAACTCTCCCGATTCTGTTCAAGTAAACGGCTAGTTTATTCGGTTGTACTGATTGGGCTGTTGTCTTTGCTCAGGTATTCATCAATGTGCCATGGTGGTATGTGGCTTACAACAGAATGATCAGTCCATTCTTGACACAAAGAACCAAGAGCAAATTTGTGTTTGCTGGTCCTACCAGGACTACTGAGACTCTCTTCAAGTGAGTTGCAACTAATTAAGTATAACTATTAATTGTTCTTACACTTTGGTGTTTGAGTAAAGATTCATTTTTTTGCTGACAGATACATAGCACCTGAGCAAGTACCAGTCCAATATGGTGGCCTTAGCAAGGGAGGTGAAGTTGAATTCACCTCTGCTGATGCTGCAACTGAAGAAATTATTAAGCCAGCATCCAAACAAACCATCGAATTGCCAATAACTGAGGTAAGCTACTCTTTCAAAATCATTCTACAGCTAAATATTAGAAACTTTGTGATCTTTTTGAAGTTCTTAGGGGAAGCCTCTGAAATTCATGAAAAATAATTTCTATCCATCAAAAGTCGGAAATGGTAGTATTTTGATTAGTTATAGAAATGTTCACTGTTTTTAATAATTATAAATATAGTTGTCCCTGGAATCTAACTAGCTCGCGATATGGTATTTTACAGGCTAGCACATTGGTCTGGGAGGCGAGAGTTATTGGCTGGGACGTTTCATACGGAGCTGAATTCGTACCGAGCGCAGAAGGTGGCTACACTTGGATTATTCAGAAGGCAAGGAAGATTGTACCAGCAGACGAACAAACGATTAACTGCACCTTCAAAATCGGAGAACCTGGCAAAGTTGTGCTCACATTTGACAACCAAACCTCTAAGAAGAAGAAGCTCCTTTACAGGTCCAAGACCAAGTCCTCAGAATAAGTTACGTTTACATATATTATATTCTTTTCTGATTGGAATTAAAAGTTACTATTTATATTTGTTTTGTTGTTTCTTTTCTTCTACTTGTGTGGATGTGGAACAGAATCTTTTGTTGGTTTACTAGTTTATGATACTATTGTCTTCCATGTAAATTTGGTGTAAATTTTAAGATATTTTCGTTGGCTTTGTTTCCCTTTTGTGGATGTTGATGTTTATAAATAGATTCTTTAGCTATGTTGTGTAAATTTGTGTGTTTTGTGTTTATATTGTTTGTTTTTTTGTTGTGGCGTAACATTTGGGAAGTTCCAATATTTCAAACTCATGCATGTGTGTTCTTAATGGAACGTTGGAATTTGGGACCACTTTGATATTTATAAAAGTAGTTTGAAATTTTGAACTAACGTCACATTAAATTTTTTGATGTTTTACTATGAATAATAGATAGATACTATCATTATTACCCAACAATATTATTTTTACTCAGATTGGGGAAAAAGTAATCTTGATATATATTTATTGAAAATATTTCATAATATTTATAAAACGTTTGGATATTTATTTTTTTAAGCAATGAGCGAAGATTTGAGAGTAACATTAAAAATGTGAAAAACTTTTGGAAAGGAAAGGAAAGTTTAATATATATTTTTTTTGAACAAAGCTTTAATATTCATTTAAGTAATCCTTTCAAAACTATTTTCATTAATTAGATCATAATTTATATCACCACGACCAATTTTCTGGAGTTGTTGTATGTATCATTCATTGGCTTTTGACAACCAATTATTGAAAAAATTAAAATAAAAAATAAATCTTAATAATTAAATTTCTCTTAGATAGTGATATAATAGTAATAATCATCGATTGCTTTTATTTTTGAAAAGACGTATCTTTAGAAGCTGTAGGTAGCTCTCTATTTTATTTACGTACAGGATATTGCTTTAGGTGAAAGATGCTTTGGACAATAAACAAATATTGTATCAACATCCAAGAAGAGGCCAAAGTAGAATATATGAAATCATAGTACCAAGACAGCTCAAAAAGGAAAAAAGTAGCTGTTTCCAATAAATCTGTTGTAGCATAAGAATAACGTTACATTCAATCAAAATTCAAAAAGAACACTTCAATGAAACATTAAAAGATTCAAAAAGGCGGTAAGGTTTCTTATCCACTTTAAAGCCAAAGATAAATGATATAATCGAGTAAACAAAGTTGTAAAACGTTGTAAGAAATCTGTCAAAATATAAAGGACGAATTATAAAAAATGCCCGTTAACTTTTGATTTTAATCCTAAATGTCCGATTTTTCTAAACCTGCTGAAAATGCCCGTTAAGTTTTAAATTTTCTAACAAAAATGCCTGATTTTAAAAATTCGGACATTTTATCCGACGTGGCATCCGAATCAAAGAGGCGCGCTGCTGAATCAAAGAAACGCACCCGACATATAACTTTTTGTCGAAAATAACGTTTTTTATTCTAACCAAACCATATAAAGCCAAAATCCGACACTTAGCTTTTTTTATTGTCTTCATTTGCACAATAACGCGGCAAAATCGAAAACCCTAATCCCTAAAAATCGAACCCTCAATTTCTCACCCAAAATCGGAAATTCGCAGTGGTTTGTTGCTTAATCTTGAGTTAGGGTAAAATGGTGTACAAGTTGCGACCTCATAACGAGTTGGATTTGCCTCCACCCGAATATTGTAAGTTTTCTCTGTCATTTGAGAGTCTTTGTTAAATATTATGTTAAATTCGTACTTTATTGGTAGTGGGTGTAGTAATCGACAAAAAGAACCGCTTTTTGGGGTAAAGTGTGTATTTTTGTGGTTGTGGGTAATATTTTAGTGGGGGTTAGGGTTTTGTCCGAAAGTAGAGATTCCCCTCGCACGTGTATTGTCATATTTTTGTGGGCTTTTGCTGCCTTTCATGCTTAGATGTTGTTCAATTTTGTGGTCCCGTTGTGTATTTTGTTAGGGTTTGTTTTTTCTGTCTCCTATATTAAGCTTTTGTTCTCTTCATTATTGCAGCACCAGAAAGCAAAGGATTTACCCTTGTATTACATTTTGGAGGGTATTTCACATATAGCGTTTACCAAGGTGGAGATTATGCATTTGAAGGATCTGACACAAGATGTGTTTATGATTTTGTGAGTTACACAGAGCTTAAAATCTCTCTATTGAATATGATGTCATATGAGATTGGAGTAAGAGGCAGAAAGAAATACTGGTAGCAAGCGACACACTGTAAACATGTGGCGTCAAATGATCCATTGTTACATGATTTGGGTAAGATAGCTCAATCGGAGCAAAGGGAGTGCCATTTGTACATTATTGATGAAAACAACAGGGATGTTTTGTTAGAGAGTATGCATGATGAAAGAGAGGATGCAAAGGTTCCTGTTCTTAATGATGTTGGATGTTCAAGACATGAAGCTAGTGTTGAAGCTGAAAACATAAATGCAGTCGATGACAATGGTGTTGGGGGTGATAATGGACTTGGTGATGACAATCATGAAGGTGATGGTAATCCTTCAAGGTTGGATAAGGGTAAGGGTGTTGTTGTTGAAGAATCTGACAGTGATGATGAAGATTACATAGCATCAGGAGATGAAACTGATGATGAGTTGTTCAAATATATTGATGAATTTCATGAGCTGGATGTTGAACCTGATAGAGAGTTGGGAGATGAAGATGTTGTGCCAGAGTTGGGTGCAAGGTTTGATAAATTCATTGGTGAAATTGTTGAGTATCAAGGTGGTGCTGATGAGGATCAGGATGGAGCTGCTGATAATCAAGGTGGTCCTGATGAGGATCAAGATGGGGCTGCTGATAATCAAGATGGTGCTGATGAGGATCAACATGGAGTTGCTGATAATCAAGATGGTGTTGTTGAGGATCAACCATATGCTGTTGAGGATGAAGATGGTGTTGCTGAGGCACAAAATGCTACAGATGGTGGTTACAGTAGGATGAAGAAGAACAAAGCCACTGATGCAAATTCAGAGCAAGAAGAAGATGATCCAGATGTGACACTAATTGAAGAGAGGGATCCCTGGCATTTTGTTGATCATCATGGAGATCCTGACCCTGAGGTGGCTTGTTTCAATCAGGCAAACAAATTTGATCCCATTTTCACATTGAAAATGTTGTTCATAAACAAAAAACAACTGGCTAATGCTGTAAAGTCCCTTGCTATCAAGAGAAGAAGAAGTGTAAAGGTGGGGAAGAGTGACAAAGGTAGGGTTCACTACAAATGTGTATGCGAAGATTGTCCATGGAGGTTGTATGCTCTGAAAATCCAAGGCCAGGAGAGCTATCAAATTAGAAAGTTCATTGATGAGCATACTTGTGCTGAGTCATTCTATGTCGCCAATGTTAAGACTTCCTGGCTTGCTGAGAGGTTTGCAGATGCATTCATCACAGATCCTAAGAGAGACATTAATAGTTTCAAATTAGACACCATTGCCAACATCAAGTGCAATGTCACATTCAATCAAGAATACAAGACTAAGAACTTAGTTAAAAAGAAGCTAGAGGGGACTCCTGCATTTCAATACCCTAAACTGTTTGACTACCAAGCTGAGCTGAGGAAGACAAGTCCTGGTAGCACTATTGCCATTTGCACAGAAGATATTGATGAAGAAAATAGATTCAAATGCATGTACATTTGTTTCCAAGCCATGAAGGATGGGTATAAAGCAGGATGCATGCCATTCATAGGTGTTGATGGTGCACATCTTACTGGACCTAATGGTGGAGTACTGCTTACAGCTCTGGGACTGGATCCAGCAAACAGCATATTCCCCATTGCCTGGGTTGTAGTTGCTGTTGAAAATACTGATAATTGGATGTGGTTCCTATCACTTCTGCAAGGTGATTTGGAGTTGAATGATCCTACTAAAATGACCTTTATGTCTGATAAGCAGAAAGGGTTAATTGAGGCATTTGCTCAGATTTTCCCAGGTTCATCCCATAGGTTCTGTGTCAGGCATATGATTGGAGATGCTGGGAGAGCTGGCTTCAGTGGGGAAGAGTATAGTGATGCAATTTGGGATGCAGCTAACCAGACAACAGAATCTGAGTTTGAAGCAGCAATGAAGAGATTGGAGTTTTTGTCAGAACACTTGGGAAATGGATGGATGACAAAGATGAAGCACACTGGAGCAAATCTGGCTTCAACTGTAATGCAAGCACAGATTTAATTTTGAACAACCACTGTGAAACATTCAATGGGGTACTGTTGCCAGCTAGAGAGAAGCCTATCCTTACAAGTCTTGAATGGATGAGGGAGTACTGCATGATAAGATTTACAAAGTAGCCTGACAGGTAAAGACACGTCATGGTGGAATGAAGAAGTAAAGGCGGCAATCAAGGCCAAACGGGATTGCTACAGGGATTTGAAGAAGAACCATGATGGAGCAAGCTTTGAAAAGTATAAGCTAGCCAGGAAAGAAGCAAAGAAAGTTGTTGGACTAGCGCGAGAGGCTGTGTACAAGGAAATTTATGAGAAGAGGGATAGCAAGGAGGCCGAGAAGGATATATACAAAATTGTTCGCATTAGAGTGAGGAAGACTAGAGACCTAGGTGCAGTGAAATGCATCAAAGATGAAGGTCAGTATGTCTTAGTGCGTGAGGATCAGGTCAAAGCACGGTGGAGGGAGTACTTCGAGGGCCTGTTCAATGGAGGCCCCACCCAAGCAGTGGGTGACATCTCGCAGTCCCCTCAGGATCTGAACCGCAATTTTATGCGCCGTATTAGAAGGTCGGAAGTCAAAGATGCTTTGAAGAGGATGAATACTCGAAAAGCCATTGGCCCAGATGGTATCCCTATCGAGGCTTGGAGAAGCATAGGAGAGATAGGGGTGACCTGGTTGACGGACCTCTTTAACAAAACATGGCGAACAAATAAAATACCAGAAGAGTGGAGGAAGAGTACGTTAATACCTCTATATAAGAACAAGGGCGATGTCCAAAACTGTTCTAACTATCGTGGGATAAAGCTTATGTCTCATACCATGAAGCTATGGGAGATGGTGATCGAACACCGATTGAGACAAATTGTTCCCATATCTGAGAACCAATTTGGATTTATGCCCGGAAGGTCGACCATAGAGGCCATCCATTTGATTCGTCAGCTCATTGAGCGCCTATTTGACTACCAATGCGTAATGCCACCTTTTACCAATGCCACTAAACCGAATATTCAACCATCATTAAACGCTACATTCGGTCACACTAAACACTACCACACAAAACAACACATACATAAATAAACAAATTGTTCCACAGATTCGTCCTCTTTCAATACAATTTGAAAACGATTAAAAAAAGTGCAATCATAGTAATTAAACAAAACCTATTTCTTCCTCTCAATTTCTTGTTCTCGGCTTCCAGATTCTTCACTTTCTCTTCCAACTCCTTATTCGTTTTTTCAAACACTCTTCGAATCGTAACCAAACTCGGGTGATCCTTCAACTCCATTTCTTTTTTGACTTGCTTAACTTTCGCCTCGGCCTTTTCGATTTTCGTACGTAGTAATGGTACTATAATTCGCAGTCTTTCGCAGACATGAGGATCTTTCCAATCGAAAAATCGACAACTGTATTTCCCCTTCCAACACCCATGGAATCTACGGCCCGAGTTTGCATTGGTGGTAGCAACCCTCATGACGGCGGGTCTACCGCAGTCGCACATCAGACCAGAGCTATCAATTGATTCCGACATGTTCGTAATTTTGCGAATTGGAAGTGAATTGATCGATTTTCAGTTGTTAGGGTTTATAAAAAGTGAAATTGGGGGGGGGGGGTTTAAAAAAATGACCGTTAGCTAAAAGAGCCGTTGAGTTGTTTGGTTGGAATAAGAAACGTTATTTTCGGACAAAAAATTACGTGTCGGGCGCGTTTTTTTGATTCAGCAGCGCGCCTCTTTGATTCGGATGCCACGTCGGATAAAATGTCCGAATTTTTAAACTCGGACATTTTTGTTAGAAAATTTAAAACTTAACGGGTATTTTCAGCAGGTTTGGAAAAACCGGATATTTAGGATTAAAACCAAAAGTTAACGGGCATTTTTTATAATTCGTCCAAATATAAATAAACACTGTTAGTGTACAAAAGTAAACTTGAATTGTGCTATACAACTATGTTAATATCAAAGGATAAAGAAGTTGCATTAAGGACAAACCTGCGTTCTAAATGCAAAATTTCTTGCAAACATGGTCGTTGTTAATTTTAACTTTGATGTACTCATTTTATGATTGATTTCTTGCAAACAGAATGAAGACGTCGTATTTTAAATCTCTGGAGGATATCATTCAAATGAGCCATTGGAATCTACGCCTTGTTAGAATATGAGCACCTAGTTTGTCTTAAAGTTAGGTTTCTCCTCATTCTCCTCACCAAGTATTCAAACAAAAATGGTGGTTTCACTCTCTAACCATCATCAATTATCAGCTGAATCTACGGCACACAGAATCTAATTTAAAATTTAGTCTGTTAAAAAAAGGAATTACCATTTAGAATTTAAGAGCCCCACCAATAATGTTGTAGTACACAACATCATCAAAACTGTTGATGGGCTTTCGTTTATGCAAAACAGCAAAAGGAACATCATTAAGTTGACAAAGCTACCAGAAGGCAATAATTTGATTATAAGATAAACTGTTTGTAGGTAGACATTTGCTGTCTCACAGTATTTTATTTAATTATTTATTTTTGGATAGTTTGAAAGATAATTTTCTCTAACCCCTCCTCGTAAAGTGTTTCTTTAAATGAATAAGTGTTTATTTTTTCCAGGTGTTACTATTTATTATGATATGTTATCTCGTTTCCTATCTAAATATTAAGCCATGAATAGTAAGGTAAATCAAACTTAGCACTAATTGCAATATTTTTATTTGTAATTTTGACACTAGATTTTCGTTTATTTTCTACTTTAAAATTCCTTATCTTTTAGAAACTACATTGAACAACAGGCATACCATTATCTATACTATTATATAAAAGAAGCCACATTGACACCAATCTTTTGATTTTCTTATTTACCCCTCGACACACTATTAAATTTTGTTATAAGTTGAAATATAATTTTAATTTTTTTTAATTATTATTTAAACCTTCTCATTATAAGAAACAACTATTACTTAATTCTCTCTCACATAAAAGAAGGTTAAGATATAAATTTTCAATCCATATTTAATTTATAATCTTTACCACACAAATTAATTATATTATATTTAAAATAAATTAATCCCGCGAAAATCACATGTCAAGATTTCTAGTTACATTAACGGCGCGTTTGGATACCCCTAATAAGCCCTATTAATTAAATAGTGTGTCCTAATTAGGGCTGTTATGGGCCGGGATCCCGCGGGTTCGGGACCCCGGCCCCCGGGATCAACATGGGACGGGATCTGCTAAGCAGATCCCGTTCCCTCCCGCCGGGAACGGAAGTCCCAGCGGGGCGGGATCCCGGCGGGAATAGAAATTCCTCCGGGATTCCCGTTTTACCTTAAGTTTTGAGTGTTTTACCTTAAATTCTAAAATCGGGTAATGTTGTTGTTGTTGTTGGTCGCGGGCGGCGGCGCCGCAGGTGGAGGAGCGGATGACAGTTGGTGTGTGAGGTGCGGGTGACGGACTGGTGGTGCGTGCGGGTGATGACGGTGGTGGACTGTTGAGCGGTGCGGGTGACGGACTGGTGGTGCTTGAGGTGATAACTGGTGGTGCGTGAGGTGATGACTGGTGGTGCGTGAGGTGAAGATTGTGGCGGACTGTTGAGCGGTGCTGTGTCGGACTGGTGGTGCTTGAGGTGATGACTGGTGGTGCGTGAGGTGAGGACTGTGGCGGACTGTTGAGTGGTGCGGTGTCGGACTGGTGGTGCGTGAGGTGAAGACTGGTGGCGGACGTAAAGAGAAAGAAAGAAAAAAGAGGTTCTGGAGGAGAAGTTAACAATGGCAGGGTGTGGTGCGGGTGAAGTATGGACGACGGGACCCCGCGGGTCGGGAACGGGATCCGGTCAGATCCCGTTCCCGACCCGCGGGGCCAGGAAACGGGATTTATTTCCCGTCAACCTGGAACGGGAAACTGGCGGGTTTTTCCCGTCCGGGAAAAACCCGCCTGGGCGGGTCGGGTTCCCGAGTCCCGACCCGGCCCACACACCCCTAGTCCTAATATTGGGTTTGGATGGCAAATGATTTGTAATGGGAGCCCGGTAAATGTGGGCCAAAAATGCACTTTTTGCTTATTAATTATCTCACCTCCTCCCCTCATATTATTTAATACCTACACAACCACCTATTAATGTGGCCATAAAATAAAGGGGGGTGTTGCCTCACAAGGCATCCAAACGCGCCGTAAGTAGAAAGTGCTTGCATTATGATACTAAAAATGTTTAGACACTCATGGGCTTGACATATGAGCTTAGTATTTACTGTATAATATCTAATTCATACTGAGCGCGTTTGGATGACATACGCTTTTATGGTATTAATAAATAAACTGTGTATTAGTCTCGTATTTGGTTCCTACAATTGACACCCTTACAACTTCTGTAATCACGCCTTATCTCACGTTTGGTGCTTAATATGACATAAAAATTACATTCAGTGAGGCCACTCATGACCAAGATTAACAATCTTAGGGGGAAAGACAAGATTTCTTATCATGGAAAAAGTACAAAGTTGGCCCACTTATGGCGGGCTCCCGACAGAAACAAACAACCAATCCAAACGAGAGATTAGCCAAGATAAATAATTTATCGTAGCTCTTTGAGGCAACCAAACGCGCTCACTTTGTATTATCTAAAACAAGAAGACTAATAAATCGGGATATATGTTAGAAAAACAAATGAAGCGTACGTACCTCTTCAATAGAACGAAAGGTCAATTTTAACTTTTAAGCACCCTTAGACTATAATTTTTTTTGTTGTCAATAACTCTAATCATAGGATATATTGAAGCATGTTTCATGTTCCTACACTACCTACTGATGGCATCATTCCCTAAGACAGAAAAGTGTTAAAAACAAAAGGACTAGAAGTCTAGAACTAAAATACCACCCCTCTGCAATGTGATAACACAATTTATTAGTAAGGGAGTTGCAATGTCGATAACACAATTCAGTAGTACGAAAGTACAACTAAAAATCACAAGATCGAACACTTTATATTTTGTCTCAAGCACTTCTTTCCAAAACGAGTGTAGTTAGTTTGTGATAGAACTAAACTCTTCTTAATAGCATCGTACGACTAATATGTATAGATGGACTTTGTAGCACATGGCGCAACAAATGAATCCTTAGAAGCATGTCGATGCGCTAGCTGAGATCGGGTTTCACACGAATCTTTTCCACACCTACACGCACGCTGACTGTGTGGGTCGGGCCCGGACCAGGATCTGGCCCATATCATGTTAACAATTCTGCAACTACTGGCCCACTATTAGGGTGAAAAGCTATTGGGCTCTTCCAGAATTATAGATCTAGCAAAGAAAAAGTTCACTATTTATATAACATTCACTTGTCTGTGTACTGTAGGCAACTTGTGCGAATACTTAAAATTTAATTGAATAGAAACTAAAATAAATATTCGGTATAACTTTTATCCTCAAAGCACCAAAACTAATTCAACATATCTCGAAATACGGGATCTGATCAATACACCTTTCAGGTGCAAACTTGTAGAAATGTTAATACCAATATAATAGAGGGACTAAAATAACACGTCAGTTGATAATGAGGAGATAATTGAAAGCTCAACAACTTTATATACATACATTCATGATTCCACCAGAAAAAAAGGTACTAAATTGATTAACTTCATTTCAATATGTCATTATGGTTTGCACGTTGAATTTCGCACAAAATTACAAAATTGTCGAGAAAAAAGAAAAGATTAGAACAACTAACTTAGTTAAAACGTCAGATCTGCAATTAGAAAAACAATAAATCCAACAACCTCATAACCGAAAATGAATCTACCTTCAAAGGTCGATGCTTGGAAATGATCAAATGAAGAACGAGAAATATCATGATAACACAAGCCTATTGACATAAGGGTGTAATGTAAATCAACAATGTTTTCAAACAATTTCTTTTTAATCTAAAGCTCGCTAAAAAATCGTGTTCTTGTTTAGAAATGAATGTGTTCTTTTCTTTTCTTGTATTAATATTATTATCGATCTATATTGGCAGCAATTGAAGTGGTACAAAAACATGAAAGCAGCAATAGATGAAGGGATTGTTTAAGGGTTCATCGTGCCCGTACAACCTAGTTGTATGATATGCATTATCAAATAAGTTCGGTGAAACATTTTGGTGATAAAAATAAGTTTGGAGATTACAATATTATTTTTTGCTAAAAATATTTTTTTGCAGACTATTGCACAATCCTCTTAACTATAGTTTATCGATGAAAAAACAGGAGTACGACAAATTTGGTAGAACAGAAAATCCAGACCAATAAATTCCCGGTAAGCCTTGGCCAGTTTTAGTAGTAGTTGTAACTTGTAATAAATGAACATGGCCTTGGCAACATGGCAACACATGAATTTATGCTGTACAATCCCAAACAACACATGATGTTAAAATAAATGCAGCTGTCGGAAAACAAGAAAATTTATCTTAAAAAAATCAAACTCAAGACATACAGAAGAGCATAAATAAGATACTACTTATGGAACTGAACCTTTTAAAGTTGTCAACCTTTACGAATAACGAATCCCATTGACGTCATGACACAAGCTGTAAATATTCCCAAAATAAAACATAATGGTACTACCATTGAAAGTTCGATGATTGCTTAAAAGAGCAAAAAAAGTTTATAATTAGAACATCTTTCCATTAGCATTGAGATCGGTTGTTGCATCTCATTAGCTACTCATAATAAGTCTGTACTAGCCAAGAAAAGGGTAAAAGATAGATATGAGCTTACAACAGTAGAAAAAGGTAAAATGCACCTATTTTCTGGAAAAGAGGCTTACATCCTAATTTTTCTTGATCTGTTCAAATTACTCCCATTAACTTTTTAGCTGAATGTTCCCCAAACGTTGTGTTCTTTTGTCGGGTGTCAAGCGTTAATTCGAGAACTTATCTGAGTTTTAACCCTACTGATCTCAATGTCACACTAATTAGGGAGTTCAAAACAAAATTAAGAAACACAGAAGAGAAAAATCCAGATTAATTTCCAATATTCCAACGTAAACAAACTTGTTCGACTAAGATATTACATCGAACATCTGACCAGCAATGCTTCCAACATTTTTAGCAAGTTTCTCTTTTTAAAGGATAGACCTCGCATTGCAAAAGATCCGCGATTTGATGCTTTTTACCCTAAAGATTTGACAAAACAATTATTGGAGCTAAATACAGGTGTAAATAAAGCATTTCAAACAATTTTCTCAAGGAAAAAAAAAACACTGATAGATTACATATGTTCTCAGCCCCTTATAACTCAAGATATACAACAAATCATTCCAGCATCAAGTTCAGAACATAAAATCTTCTCACTCCACAACAAGGATACTATGACAAACTATGAGTGCACAAACAAACATAAACACAAAAGTGACAAACAAAGGAAATCGTTAACCTAAGAACAGATTCTGATCGATTGAGAAGTAACAAGAAACAAAACAAACCCTCAGCTCAGAAAATAGACATGAGAAACGGGCAACAAACCCATACCACCAACCGTTCACGTCTTTGTTGAAACTTATCAGTCGAGAGGAGGAAGGACCTTGAACCGGTAAAGTAGCTTCTTCTTCTTGGCCGTGGGGTTGTCAATGGTGAGTAATATCTTACCCAACTCATTAACGTTGAAACTGTTGGTTACAACTGGCTCGCTCGTTGGAACCATTTTCCTAGTCTTTTGTATGATTACAGTATAAGCACGCTCAGCATTGGGTACGTATTCAGCACTATAGCTCACTTCCCAGCCCACAACACGGAGCTCCCAAACGAGAACGCACTTCTGCGAATCAATCAGATATACCATCAGCTATATCATAGACACCAATCAAAAAGGAAGATGTGTCTTTCTTTTTTATATAATTCCTCTTATTGCGACGACTATGCATAGGTATGTGTCTCGTTGTTAAGGAATGATAAGATTCAAAAAGGAAAACATTGATATTGACATAATTGCTTTGTAACAGACCTCATTCACAATAATTTCCACAGTTTGCTTAGTAGCAGGTTTAACGGTGATCTCTGTGACCGGATCGTCTGTGGTAAACTCTGGGTTGCATTCACAGTTATCAACACCAAGTCCACCATATTGAATTGGTACATGTTCCGGCCTTATGTACCTGTAACCAATATTGCGGTCCCAATTACTACTACAACAATTGAATTTCCTGTTTTATATCAAATAGAGGAGTAAATTCTACGCACTTGAAAAGAGTTTCGGCAGTCTTTGTTGGGCCAGCAAATACGAATTTGCTTTTCGTGCGTTGAGTCAAGAAGGGACTGATCATTGTGTAGAAAGCCAAGTACCACCAAGGAACATTGATGAACACCTAAACGCGGGGAAAAGGAAAAGGAAAATATGTCATTTAATAATATAACTAGCAATAAGCCAAGCAATATATTAACCACCCTACAGAGAAAATAACTTTGTTCAATTCATGTACATATGTATATAAGAATAAACATTAATTCATATGATTCATAAGCCGGTAAACAAATGAACTGCCTTGGTGGGTGAATCAGCATGAAGGACTCCGCCCTATGGTATTCAAAAGTGCTCCTACCAAAGACTATATACTTAATCAAAAGCAAAATTGACCCGCTAAAAACACAAATATCGACTACATTTGTCTTCTTAGAAAAATAAAGTGCATTCCAGTAGAAGCAGTAAGATTCTCCAAATGATGACACAACCCTTATTCAATTCATGTAAATGGGTAACAATAATCACAAATTCATATGATTCATAGAGGTAAACCAACCGTCTCCCTTGGTAAATTCACCTGCATCAAATCTCACGCCCTATAGCATTCAAAAGTGGTCCTAACCAAGAACATACTTGTACAAAAAAGTTAATCAATGATAACGATCGCCTTCTTACAAAAGAAAAAGAATCAATGTTACACTAGAAGTAATAAGACCCCCTTGACTTGGAAGCATTTGATTAAACAAGACACATAACACCTCAACAAGTATTTAGCACACTTCAACCTACATGAAAACGTAAACTTTGATCAATGCACCCAATTGTTGTATTCACAGGTGGTCCTAACAGAAAACACACTTGTCAAAAACTAAATCGAATCACTAGACACAGAAACGGCTACAATGTACAACTTCTTACAAAAAGAAAGGCAATCAGTCTTACACAAGAAGTAATTTATTGATTAAACGACACAAATTATAAAACGCGACAAAATATGCAACACTAATCAAATATATACCTGTTTAGCAACGAATTCAGGATAATTATCCTGAAGAATCTGCAGGGCCTGTTTCGTTGCAATCCTAAGCTCCCTTTTCGCCGGTCCAGGTGAATTCTTAAGATCACTAACTTGAAAGATAGTATTAACACCACCAGGACTAAAATCAAGCTTCCTAATACTCCTCTCCAAAAACTGAATCCTCCACCTCAAAAACTTCAATCTTTTTTCCTCATCGCCAAATGCTTTAGCATACAATTCCTTATTCTGAAATTCCCCGTACACATTGTAACAAACAGGATGCCCCTCCTGATCGTACCCTTGCATAAACACAACCTTTTCGAGATCATCCCCCAAATCCTCGTTCAACAGCTCGTCGACATTGAACTCCTTTCGCCATTTAATGGTGCTTTTAAGCATCGCAAACGATTCTTTTACCTTAAAGTCGCGTGCACGTAAGAACTTCAGCAGGACAACGTCGCTCCTGTCGTCTTTCAAAACAGGCACCCCCCATATCGACACTTCTTCGGGCGAATTCGAGCTCTCCGCAATGTTGAAACTGAATGTGCGGTTGTTCAGTGCTTCTTGAACTAAAACTTTGAATTCTTGCAGAGATTTGAGCTCGGTGTCGGATAGATCTGAAAGCTTGTTGCTTTCTTCTTTAAACGAGAGCCACGATTCGGGTTTTTTCAGCTTGTCGTCTTTTTGCGGCTCGATCGGAGATTCGGATTCTTGAGGTAAGGCTAGCGCGGCGGCGAGTGGCTGAGAGAGTGAGGCGGCGGTGGTGGAAGATGGGTTCTCTTCTCCGGCGGTGACGGTGACGTGCTCCTCAGACAGAGGCGGTTCCGGCGACGGTGGGGATAAAGGTGTGTCCTTTTCGATGACGGTGACGGATTCTGTGAGGTTATGTTCAACTGGGAGTGGGTCTTTTGTGGGTTCGATGTCGACTGACGCTAACGGCGGCTCAGGTGGTGGTGTTTCTGGTTCCGCCGCCGGAGGAGGAGCGGCGGAATCTGGTGGGGGTTTGTGTATGGCTTCGTCTGCCATTTTTTTGACTGTGTGTGTGTGTGTGTGCGTGTGAGAGAGAGAGAGAGAGAGATGTGAGTTGGGCGAAGTGAAGTTGAGCTCAAGAGAGTGGAAGTGATGAGGATGAAGCTGACAAAGGTAGTAGCTGCGTTTTTTGTTCGGTTGTTTCAAATTTTTACTAGGTTGTGTTTGGTAATAGCTGAACATACGTGTCTACAACTAATTATGTTTATTATTATTACTATTATTGTTTTCATTAAATTAAAAACTTACAAATTCAAGAAACATTTGAAAGCATGTTACATTTTTCTATGGCTTTTATTTTGGTCTTATTTTGTCTATGTAACAAAATACCGTAAATATTACAATGGGTTGATCAATTGTCAAAATAATGTTAATCAAATAAAATTCGGACTAGATTGGTCTGGAACACCTATTACAAGTTGACTAGGCTAAATAAATAAAACTACAAAATATAAATAGTATATCGAACAACATGAAATCGATCTAAGCATTGATTAAAATTTCGGTTTACGAATAGGTTTCGGTGCGCTGAAAAATAGAAACTTTTCGTAATGTTTCGAGAATATTTCGACATGTTTCGAGGAATTCGTGAAAACTATTGTTATAATGAACATGAGAAATACATGTATGTTTTGTTTCGTTAGTGTCAAAAACGGAAACGTTTCGGTACTTTTCGAGGAAACGCACGGAAATTTTGATCCATGGATCTAAGCAGTATCGAAACGGGGACGTTCGATACAGAGTCTGCATGATGGTCCAATATCGAACAAGGGGCCTTCGATCTATAAGTGTATCGAACTCGGGTCATTCGATGTAAGATTAAGCTGGATTACTAAGTATCGAATCGGTCTGCTTAGATCGAACGCAGTGTATCGAACTCGGGGATATCGATCGAATGTTAATGGTTCGACACTAAGTGAGTTGGTGATAATTGAAATGCGTGCTGAGAATGTCAGGGGACGTGGTATTTATAACACCCGTCCCGCAGGCCCCAGTGGTTGTTGGAAAATGTGCATCGAACTGGGCTGGTTTGATCAAGTTGTTGGATCGAACCAAGTCCGTTCGATGTTCATTTAATATCGAATTTTACATATTCGATGTACTATTTCAGTTAGGATTTCTTCTTCGGCCGGCCCAATACTAATATTGGGTCATTCCTAAAATACCTGATAAGCTGTTTACAATTACTATTGTATTAATGATACGGATGCAGCCCAACTTTTTTTATTTAACTTTCATTATTTTCTTTAATTTATTTAATTGTATAATTGTTTCTTTAATAATGTAATTAACTTACCGTTAGTAGCATGCTTAGCGGAGTCCAATTTAATTGCTAGTTTAGTGGAGTCGTGGGTTGGAATAGTCAACCCTTTCTCTATTTAATTCCAGCCGTTGTAATTTTTTAAGAAGTTTAATGTGGAAAATTATCAATTAATATTTAGTTAAAAATTCTTCTTATCTTATTTTCCTAAGGAACTCGTTTTTGCTTGAAATAGAACAACAATCCTAATTGATCCTAACAATTAACATAAAGTAAATTTTATTATAATCTCGACAAATGACGTGATTGGTTATGCGCAAAATAAATTGTTACTTCTTAAGAAACAGGCTAGCTGGGATATTCTTCTAATTCTTAGATAATAGTCTAATAGATGTGACTGTATAATGAAATTAACCTATCAAGAACACCAGAAGTTATATTGCATGTACTATTTATCATTTAAAGTGATACTTTCGGCCTGTTCATTAAAGTATACTTTTAGTTATTCAACTATCTAATCACGTATTCCGAATAATTCACTTTATAATATCATCTCATCATATAGGCAGAGTCCAATTATTGAGTATTGACATCAAGAACCTGCTCAGTTAAGAGGTGTACATTTTGTAGTTGATATGAGATTTGCAACTTAATGAGCTTGCTTTTCCATTTCTTCTAGTAAAACACAAACACGTCCTTAGGCAGTGAGATTCTTTCTCTGTTCTATAATTTCAAAATCTAATTATAAAATAATTTATTAGGGGGAAGAGAAAGACAGAGTGACTCATGCATTGAATGTTATTATAGAGACAGACAGCAAAAGTCACGCGGTCCGTAAAGTGTCAATATCTTAAGGTTTGACACGAAGAAGCATGACGCAGTTGGTAGAATACAAATACAATTGAGAGTATCCTATTCCTAGGTCCCCTCGCTTAAAGGGCTAATGGGCTTGGCCCATTTCCATATTTAACCCATTTTTTTAAATAAAATAAAAAAAATAAGAAGTTGGCAGGGTAAGAGGAAAAAGTTTTTGCTTTCCCTTAAAATATGAGTGGAAAGTTGAAATTTGTGAGGTTACATTATGAGTTATGACTTTACTTCAGAAAATTCAAAGATCAGTTGGTTCATGCGACCAAATTCATTTAACACATAACTCAAAAAAAGGTGCCACACAAGTTGAACAAATATAAATACCCCAATATTTTTTTTTTGATAAGTATAAATACCCCAATATGTGAGTATTAAAAGGGTGTAAAATCACGGTATCTTTTTAAATATAACTCGAAAAGCTGGTACGTAATTCTCGCGTGATTAAAATTGTTGTAAATGTAATATAATTAATTTATATGATAAACAAGTAATTTAAATAAAATAAATATTAAATATATAAGGGTAGAATAGCTTATTTTTATCTTTATTTTATATAAGGAAGAATTAAGTGGTGGTTTTTTTCTTTAATTGAGAAGATTTCAATCATGATAAACGTGGAAATAGAGTTTCAATTAAATCGAACTTTAATAGTTATAAAGAAAATTTTAATAGATTGTTGTAGGTCTAAATAAAAAAAATGGTGTTAACATATGGTTTTCTTTATATAATAATATAAAATTATAAATGATAAAGTATGACATAAATATGATTGTTTATTTTTAGTTATCAATATATATATATATATAGATAAGCTAAACATAAAAAACTAATCTATTAAACTTAACTCGAAAATTAAACGGGCTTAGTAAAGTCTAAGCGCATACAAATCTGACTAATTAAAAGTATGTGCAATTTGGAACATAATAAAAAAAGTATGTTATAATATAATGTAAGTTTTGAAGTATCTCCACAACACAAACAATTAAGAGATTATCAAAAAAACAAAAAAAAAAGGATTAATTCATACTACTCGGCCCAATATTTCGAGAGTTGAGCTTGAAAGTAACACATTATGGGCCCAGTCTCGGTAGAGGAATCTATTAAGAGGCCCAAACAAAATCAGAAATATATAAACTATATAAATGGATATGATATATCAAAAATCCCCAAATTTCAGTTTTGCAGAATTAATTATTAATTAAAAAAAATAATGGCGGATGAAGTAAATAAAGCTCCGATTGGAGACGATTTGAATGCGAAATGGGATGCGTTGGTTGATTTAAGCGCTCGTCGAATCGGTTACTCTTCCTTAACTGGCGCTGTCGCCGCTCTTCTCCTCTTCCGTGGGTTCACTTTTATTTCTGTTTAATCATATATTTTATTTAGATTTAATATATTTTCTAATTTGTGGGTTCTGAAATAATATGGTCTATTCTATTGAGTTGTGTTAATATTATTATGTACAATGAATGATGGATGGGGCTTTTTTTTAAGCTGATTTTGATTGTTAATGAATGCTACCACTACCACCCACCTGTGTTTTATTCAACAACTACCCTTTAAAAGCTTATTTTGATTTGGATGCGTGTTTTTATTTAAATGTATAGTTTCCAACCATGTTAGTTGTTGTGGTATTGGTGCGGTGCCGGTTTGCATATTGCCCGCATAGCCAAGTTTTATAGCTATTTCTTGCAAAATCGTTACAATGCGGAAATTCACTAATTGTGCTGGTGAAGGAAGAAGGTGTACATGATTCTTATATCTTCGTGCAACAGTTGCATAGAAATCGACTTTGTTTGATGGTTGATTGATCGTTTGGATTACTTTTGAAACTAGCTCCCGGAATGGATACTTCCCGATATGATAAAAAATCATCAATGCTTGCTATATTGAATTGATTAATCGATCATGTGGTTTGATTACTGAATCAGGGAGTCCTGTTACACGTCGAGCCTCTGTAGCTTTTGGGGCTGGGATTGGGATCGGTTCTGCATACTCAGATTGCTCTCATAAATTTGAGGCATCCCCACTACAACTGATTTCTAACATTCTCAAGGTATATACACACATACTGCTCTCATTAAGTTCTCTTTGTCCCATCTCTTTATGTTTGCTTGGGCCTTGGGGATAAGATCCTCTCTCCCTCTACTGCGTCCATACACCATTCTAACTATTTTTACAGTAGACGTCTTCCTCTTCCTCAAACTTATCCGTATAGTTGTACATCTACAGGAGCAAAGATGTTAAACTAAATTTGTTTCATTAATGCAGGCTGAGGAGAAATGAGACAATCACTGCTGGACAAATATAGCTCGCAAGGCTTCCGTTTTTTTCCCTTTCTCAGAGATATATTGCATAGATTGATCTCACCTTGTAATCCCTAAGGGTGCTGTTATCTTTATGTATGTAACTTTTTTTTCTGTTCTGTAACTCTATTTCAAAATACAAAAGTAAACGCATATAAAACCTTTCTTTGGAGTTTGATCAAAAAAATAAACTTTGTTTGGAGTCATTTGGTGTATACTATGATTTCCAGTGCGTGAATTTCTTATGCAGAACTAAATCTGATTATGTTGCCTACTAACTTGATCACTGTCCTCCTTTATTTGAGAACATACTGAAAACGGGACATTAAGTTTTAGAATCTCCCTATCACTATAAATTACCCGTGAGAAAGATATATATATTATGGCTCATAAGCAGATAAGTCATGGCGTTTTTCATTATGTGTTTGATTTGCAGTGGTGAAGCAACTTGTGATAAAACTAGCTTACTAGAACGGGATGCTCTATCTTTCTTTGGGTAAATTTTTGAGATTGGCTAGTTATTGAAGAGAACCACCCAAAAGATCTCCTTTCTTAGGATGCACTTTGCCCTCGCCTCTAGTTTCATAAGTGTGAATCAAGTCTTAATATTACATCCTCGTTGTGTAATAAATAGAAATACTCGACTTGTTGTATCAGATATCATCGTACAACGAAAAATAATTCTTGTAAAACAGTTATCGTGTTACGGTTGTTTAAATAATACTCATAGAATCTTATTAATTACACATCTCTAATTGCATTGACCTAATTTCTCCGATGCCATCGCTGCAATCACAATTGGAAATTCTACGACCTGGTGCAACGGAATTCGTGCCGCCAGATATAGACCTCAATATCAATCGAAATCAAAAACGGCATCGTCAGGAGGAGAGTGTGACTTTGAATTTTGGACTGCCAATGCCGAGGCCCCAAATTCTGGAGTCAAAGAAATCCACACCAGTCTCGTACGCGGGGTTGTTCAGGCAATAGAACCTCGGAGGAGGATAATCTCATCACTACTCAACCACCGAATGAATATTTGCCTTTCAATAATGTCGAATTCGCGCCGGAATTGGATCGCCGCATTGAAGAACAGTGAAAGGATGCGATTATTGTTCGAATTCTTGGAAAGCCTTGGTACTATCCAGCGCTTGTCAATAAGTTGGATACAATGTGGAGCCTGCGGAATGATTTTGAATTATTTGATTTGGGCTATAGTTACTTCATACTAACAGGAGTCAACCAAGAGAAAAGGGAGAAAATTCTCACAGAAGGGCCTGGCAACTTGCGAGGATCTTCCTTTCATCCGTAAATGGGATCCGAATTTCAGCGCAGGCACAGATAAGGTGGATAACACTATCACATGGGCGCGAAGTCTAAATCTCCCGATAGGATGCTTCCGACCAGCCAGTATCAAAGCTCTCGCAAAGTGTATAGGGGATCCAATAAAAATTGACAGAAATACCTACAATGCAAAGCGAGGAAAATTTGCCCGAGTATACGTACAAGTACGAACGGACATACCCTTTGAATTTGGAGTTTGCGTCAAAGGGAAAGCGTATTAGATCGTTTACGAAAGTCTACCTTTGCTTTGCCATACTTGTGGTCGAGTAGGGCATATTGCTAGGGATTGTGAATCGACAAGAAAAGAAAAAGAACAAACATTCAGCGAAAAGATAAAAGAAGGTATGATGGAGGTCACTTTGGATGATGGGAATGCGAGGGAAAAGCCTGATCGCAATGCCGATAAGACATGGCTGATGGAAATAGGGCGTAAGAAAGAATACGGGGACTGGGTTGAAGTCCAATACCGAAAAAATAAGATCACGGTTGGGCGCGGGAATTACTCGACAGGAGAATCGAGTAAGGGGATGGAAAAGAAAAAATGAGTACAAGCACGGAAACAAGAAAGCATACAAGAAAATATAATTGGTGCTATAGAGGTGCCTAGGAAGGATTATCCAAAGGATAATCAAGGTAAGCGTGTGTTACCTAATTCAATTACTAAATTAGGGAAGAAATGGGCGACAAGAATTAGGAATTCCACAACAATTAGGACTTCAAAAAAGAAATGCAAGGAAAATACTACAGGAGGCCCACAACCAGTGCTTACGGAAAATCCATTTTCGATACTTGCTTAAGAAACCCTCAACAAATGTGAGGATAGAAATATTTTTCCAATAACCCGAGAGGTCCGCCACCATCATGAGGGACGTGAATATAACATTCCGCCACGGGGGGATGATAGTCGCATGGGTGGAGGAGCCCCGATTCACAACCATGATATACTATTTTCGAGGACTCTCACAGATATTACGAACACTACGACAGGATCGAATGGTGCGTGTGTTGAAAATTCCATCGGCGGTCATGGTGGCACAGAATAGCCGTGAGCATGCGGGAAGTCCGATGACAAATGTCATTCCTGTTGTAGACGCTGAAACAACTTGCCACGAAAGTGTTGGGATGTCCTTTTGACAATCCGATACGCATGTACCATCTAAATAATTTTTATATGAAGATCGTTTCGTGGAATTTCCAAGGTACGGGTAACGAAGACTTTAGAAGAAACTTTCGAGACTTGGTGCGAACCCACGCACCCACGGTTGTGTTTGTGTTAGAGATTAGAGTTAGCAAAGTACATGCGCAAGAAGTTATACCTCAATTAGGATATACAAATTATGTCATAGCCCCGACGACGGGAATGAACGGAGGTATATGGATGTTGTGGAACGAGGAAGAAGTTGCTGTCGAAATAAAATCAGTCGGAGATCAGACCATTCACTCCCTAATTAGGTCGCGGGCAGCGGAGGGTTGGAGATTAACGGGGGTCTACGCCCAACCCCGTAAAATGGACAAAATTCGAGCCTTTGATAATTTGGTGAAATTTGCGGAAGAGGAGAACTCCCCGTGGCTTGTTACGGGGGATTTTAATGAGGTATGGTTCGCAAATAAAAGATGGGGAGGCCGCATTACTCATATAAATCAACTAAAATTTTTTCAGAACTATATGGATAGATGTCGACTTCTAGACTTGGAGTTTCACGGACCAGACTTTATGTGGACAAATAAGCGAGAAGATGGAGCAACAATTAAATGGCGTATAGATAGGGCTCTCGCGAATCAAGGCTGGATCGACCTTTTCCCGGAGAATGTCGTCGTTCACCTATCAAAAACTCACGGCGAACACCACCCCATCATAACACATTGTCAAGGGCTGCATGTGAATGGAGGAAGGAAGCCTTTTCGTTTTGAAGCTGTGTGGCTAAGAAATACGGAGTGCACGGCACTACTAAGATCTATCTGGGATCGAAAGTCGAATATGCTCGAGGCAATAAAGGAAGTCCCGCGGATCCTTATACCATGGAACAAAGAAAGATTCGGTAACATATTCAATAGGAAAAAAGGCTCCTTGCGAGACATGAGGGCATTTAGCGAGTTAATTGTCGGGGGCTAAATTCTTTTCTTAATAATTTGGAGAAGGAACTAATATCCGAATATAACGAGGTTCTCTTGCAAGAAGAAATTTTTGGCTTCAAAAATTGAGGATTAAGTGGACACGAGAAGGGGATAACAACACAAAGTTTTTTCATAAATCAACGATGGAGAGGAGGCGTAAAAATAAAATTGTGATGCTACAAATTGATGGGGTGTGGGAGGATAATATCCCGCGGTTACAAGAGCATGCGCGAGTTTTTTTCCGAAATCTTTTCACATCGAGGGATAACTACCTGATGCGGGAAAGCTTGGAGCAGCTCTCAGGATTACAATACCAGCAAGTCTTGACCGAGGAGGATAGGGACAACTAGGGGTGGGTAATCAAACCCAAAATTCAGGTACCCTACCCTACCCGATCTGGTAATACCCGAATTTCGGTTTTTACTACCCGAACCGTACCCAAAAATCCGGGTACCCTATCCGATTAGTGTATTTCGGGTACGAATGGGTGTTCATTTTTGCAGCTACAGTTTGGTGCATCTAGAAAAATCGTAACCATCTAGTTTTCTGGGAAAGGAGAGTGAAAAATATATAAGTGGAGACGGACTCCGAAGTCGTATTTCGTCTTGTTTCCGGAGTTAGAGAGCCAAATTATGGACATATGAATTTGGTTAATGAATGTCGCGCTTTGATGCATTGCCCGTGGAATGCGAAATAAATGGATTGCTAGAGAAGCGAACAAAGTTGCGGACTTTGCTGCCAATATCGAGATAGACAAAGGAGTTTGAGAAGTATTTGAGAATACGCCGTCAGCTTGAATTATGAGTTTGCTATAAAATATGTAGCATAACTCTTAGAATAGTTATGTTATTTTCCTTTCTACCAAAATAAAATAAAATAATAAGGGCCTGTTTGGTTCTGATGATGAAGATAGATGAGAGACCTCATCTCACCTTATAACTTGTTTGGTTTCAATGATGTTGTTATCGGGCTTTTTAATTTAATACCCGAGGCCCGGTCCATATCCCACTTTCTCATACTATTCAATCTCTACCCCCCTAGTTATTATTTTAACTCAGTTTTTACTCATCCAAATAGGTACATGAAAATACCAATTTGTCCTTGTTTTTCTCATCAAAATGACAGGTGCTACCCTCATCAGCTCATGCCCTCATTATTATCACAACATTTTCCCCTAATTTTTCATTCCCTCCAATATACTACCGCTAAGAACCCTAGCCGCCTACAGTTACAAGGTAAATTCACTTCTTTTTCTCAGCTATTCTACAAAATCGCAAACGGGGTTTCATCCTATCATGATATTATCTTCCGTTCGAACCAGAAATTAAGTCTACATCGCTCTTCGTTAGGTTTGTAAAAAGTCGCGGTCGATTTACGAAGTGCCTTCGTTACTATGTTATCTGTTATTCATAGCGTCGAAATTACCTGCTTCTTTCAACCATTCATCGACGCCGCAGTCCCATTTTCAGTGAGGGCCGAATTTTTTGTCAATGTTAGGGTTTCCCGAAATGCATTCTATTTGGGGTTTTTTGATTTTTTCGCGTTTGTGCTGCATGCGTTTCATATTTTCAGTAAAATCTATTTGTTTGTGTTGCTAATGGTCTGTAATTTATCCTGTTCAGTGTTGCTGGAGACCGGGTGCTAGCAAGGTAGCTGAAATTCTTATCCTAAGAGCTTCGTAATCAACAGGTAAATCTGTTGGACTGATTTGCAGTTAACAATTGAGAAACATTAATATAATTGGTGGGTTGCTGTTATCTTAATCTGAAAAGCATTAGCAGGTGCAAAAGTGAGAGAATCATTTTATATTTGTCTATTGGAATAAACATTGCAAAAGTGAGCTTTTTACCTGCAATCATCGACTTTTTGTTTTCCTATTATACTTTAGTTTAATGATAATAAATTGGAAGAGGAATATATGCATAAATATCTAACTGTGTGATATAATTTCACTGTAACAGGTGTTACTTATTAGGACTTTTGTTGAGGCCTGTTAGATGTATCAATAACAGCTGTCTGACTTACTTGCCTACTGCTTAATTGATTTTTGGTAGTTAGCAGTTAGTGTTTGTTTCAAACTGTATAAGACATATGCTTGCTTGCTTTAGGTATCATGTGCCAACCATTTTGTTAATCTTAGTTTAAGAAATATTCAAGTTTATTTGGATTGTGACTAGTTAAATAAAATATGCATGCCAGATGGATCAAAGGAGGAAAAATCTGGTCCTTCTTTTAATACAGTTGCTTGCTTTGAGAGTGAATGTTGTGATGATTTTGCTGTTGATTCACAATCACCAAAGGAGATTGAGATTAGGTCGTCAACGTAGACTGGTCAACTATAGTCTCTTGAATAAGATGGGCGATATACATGTTCATATGCAAAACCTCACCACCCTTAGTGATGTAGACTGTGTGGCTAATTTGCGAATGGATACCAATTGTTTTATGAGGCTCTGTTGGCTACTTAAGGAAGTTGGGGGGTTAAGAGATGAGAAATTTGTTAGCCTCCGAGAACAAGTATCATTGTTTATTAAGATTTTGGCTCACCACGACACGAATCGAACGATTGGATTCTACTGGAAAAGATCTGGTCAAACTATCAGCCATTACTTTCGGCGAACCCTCGACGCCTTTTTGAAGATTAGTGAGCTGCTCTTGGTTGCTCCCAAACCTGTGTCAGAGGAAAATGACAACTGTCACGAGCCTTGGAAATATTTCAAGGTAAACTTTTGTTATTAGTTGGTGGTTTCTAATATACTATCATGGCGTACAGGTATATGTATCTCTAATACACCTCTTTATTACTGAATACAGGGCTGTCTTGGTGCACTTAATGGGACCCTCATCGATGTAACCGCCCCTATTGCCCTTCAGCCAAGATACAGATCGAGGAAAGGCCGCGTGTTAGTAAATGTGCTTGGTGTGTGCGACATTCAGATGAGATTTGTATATATGTTATGTGGATGGGAAGGGTCGGCTGCGGATGCTAGGGTGTTGCGCGATGCATTGTATAGACCTCGACCACATGGCTTTCGTGTACCACAAGGTTAAGCACATCAATAATTGAATCTGCCAGAAATTTATGTAGTTGTTTTTTTATTGTAATAATTGATAAGTCACTAATCACTGTCACATGCTTCCAATGTAGGCAACTATTACCTTGTTGACGTCGGTTATGCAAATTGCAACGGTTTCTTAGCTCCGTACAGAGGACGCCGATATCATCTCAAAGAGTGGGGCGAGGGAACAGTGCTGCCACAGGACCGCGAAGAAATTTTTAATATGAAGCATGCCCGCGCAAGGAGTATTATTGAGAGAGCATTTGGCAAGTTGAAAAATCGATGGAAAATACTCAAGAGGCCTTCGTATTACCCCCTAAAGATTCAAAACCGTTGCATAATAGCTGCCGGACTTCTCAATAATTTTATTAATCAGCAAATGCCGAATTACCAGTTTGACGACTCCTCGGATAGCTCTTCCTCTGACGACGATGATGATCCTCCACCTCCAACAGAATTTGTAGAAGGACTGGAAAACACCACAGCATGGACAAACTATAGGGACCAGGTTGCCTCGGAAATGTGGAACGACTGGGGCGAGAGTCGCTGTCATCATAATTGAAGGAGAAGAGACTTGTTCAGTTGTGGGAATTAGACTATTTCATTATCTGTGGTCATTTATATTGCCTCATCCTTCTTGCATTTCCCGGTTTTACTTGAACATTATTACTTGCTTTCTGTGTAATGATTGTGGATGGTTTCCATGCTTATCATGGCTTTGTGTTGTGCTGTCAGACTAATCTCAATATGTTGTGATTGGTAAAATGTTGTTGTCTTTACAGATTTTGCTTACTATCTACTAGTTTAATTCATTATTGTGTTTGATTATTATCTTGCAACGTGTTTTCCATTATGTTTGTTGATATAACCTTGTAGCCATGGTATTGTAGAAATGGCAGCGTCTAGTTGCAATTCCACCCCAGTTGAAAGCCCTCCAGCTCTTCCTAAGGGGAAGAAGTCACGGCGTGTTTGGACAAAGGCGGAGGAAGCTGCTTTAATACACGCGCTGAGGGAGATCAAAGGAAAAGGATTGAAAGTCGATAATGCATTCAGGGCTAGATACTTACTGCAGATTGAAAAGGCATTTAGGAACATACTACCAAACACTGACATCCGCCACGATCCCCAGATTAAGTCGAAGATGACTATTTGGAAGAAGGTGTACGGGAACTTGTACTCAATGTTCGATCTGACTGGTGGTGGTGCCTCGTTCTGTCCTATCACTCATACTATCCAAGTTGTAACTGAACAATGGTGGACAGAGTATCTCGCGGTAAGAGCAATTGCATTGAATGAATTTTTTCAATTAATTGAATATTGATTTTCACATTTCTATTAAGGCTAATCTATTATTCTTGTTCATGTGCTAATCTATTATGGATGTTGTTTATAAAATTTAGGCACACCCATACGTTGATGGTTACCGTGAAAAGACCTTTCCATATTATGAGCAATGGGGTGAGTTCTTCGGAAAGGATCGTGCAACTGGAGCAGGAGCTGAGGATATCAGTGCTGCTGTGCAAGATGTCATCAACAACCATGACAAGGATGAGTCATCTGGAGGGACAGCTGGTGTTGGTGCAACCTCAAGGTCTGCTGGTGTCATTGACTTGGACACCGAAGAGGCAACTGGTGACAACATGCCATTGCCACAGTACACGTCGAAGATGGCGCCAAAGGAGCTGCTGAGAAGGATTAAAAAGGAGAAATGACTGAAGAGGAAGAGAACTTCTGAGCATTCTGAGGTTACAACCATGGAAGTGCCTCCATCTGTTGATGAGCTGGTGCAAAAAACAAATGACACAATGGAGAGGATTGCACAACTTGTGGTTGAGCCACGGGTGGCACCTGAAGATCTTGCAACAACTCAAAGGAAAGGAATATATGCCGCGTTGTTGGAATTTGAAGAACTGGAGGAAGATGACAGAATTGCGATCGTGCATAAGTTAGCCCACTCAAAAGAAGATTGTGATGTTTTCTATGCACTACCCCAGACTGCCCAGCTGAGGTACTTGAGGGTTATCACCCAGAAAAAGAGTAAGAAGTGAACTGTCAGTCATATGAAGTTTGGCAAATTTTTGTTTTCACGAACTATTTCCATTACCGCAATACAGTAGGCCACCTATTTTGAATCATTGGCATGGCCAATGCTATATCATTTTGAGTAAGATCACTTGAGTACAATGTGGTTATTGTTTTGAGGCCTTAAACTGGTGTGGTTATTTGGTCGTTAATGTACTGTTATTTATGCGACTCCGTTTGGAAATTGCACTTTGTTAAGTGTTCATTTTGTTTAGACCTTAATGATGTTCATTGTTAATATTTGTATGAATCTTGTTTGCTTGTCACTGTGATCAGATTTCCCTTTGAATAATATCTATGAAGGAATATATAATATGGAATCATGTGACTAATATCTATGAAGTAATGCACTGTGACGTACAATTGTTCATTTTGTCAACCATTTCTGAAAATTATTATTAGATGCTTTTCATTTGCAATACTTTGTAAAGACGTTATGTAAAGACTATTAAAGAAAGCAGTACTTACCAATAAAGAAAGCAGTACTTTATTTGCAATGCTTTGCAGTACTTACCAAAAAAAATGCATTGGCAGAATTCAAACTAATAAATCTGTTATGTAAACTTCCTGTTTTTGTTTTTAGGATTTTTATGCAATGGAATATAGTAGATAAAAAGAAAGCAATGACACAACAATATTAATATAACAATAACGACAAAAATTAAAATACATGTTACGAAAAGCGAAAGTATTAGCCGATAGAAGAAAAGGATACAAGTCAACAAACGACGAAAATGAATAGTGTACCCGGGAAATAAAGCCAAACACGCAACATACTAAACATAATACTCTCGAATAAGACGGGATCTATATCTCAAAAGATTGTGCCGAGCATGATCCAATTGAGCCGGCTGGTCCGGCATAGTAGTCCGTGATGTTGGTTGGGGGTTTTTCCTTATTTTTAGGTAGCGTGTAAGCAACACCACACGTGTTTGACAAATTATCTTGAACTGAGCTGCTATCGGTGTTATTAGAAGTGTTCGTAGGAGCCCTTTTCGAACCTAAAACCAAGAAACGAGTGTAAACGAATAAATTAGTTAAAAAATTTAAGGAACCGTAACTAATAAATCTTACGAGCGGCCGTAAAAATCTCTTGTGTCGTGCGCAAACGTTCACGATGTTTGATAGGTGCTTTAACTTGAGCTTTTATCTTCGCCTTGCCGAATAGCCTTTGCAAGTCCGTCCACGCAAACTCGCCGTGCTCCAAGTACGCCCTTGACATCGGATATTTCTCCATTAAAAAAAA
Source organism: Linaria vulgaris (assembly GCA_948329865.1). Classification (NCBI taxonomy): domain Eukaryota; kingdom Viridiplantae; phylum Streptophyta; class Magnoliopsida; order Lamiales; family Plantaginaceae; genus Linaria; species Linaria vulgaris. Next base: position 1,481,874 of record OX415249.1, on the reverse strand, counting down.
AAGAACCGAGAATTACGTTACATCAAACATATACGTAAATTTCATTAACATGTATTCTATGTGATACTAATTTACCTCGTCAAATTTCTCCCACAAAGCCGCCGGTGTCGATAGCATGTTCGTCTCCAAATCCCACCTAGCCTGTTCACAACCCATGATCGTTCGAAAACAAAGATGGCGCTCGGCAAGGAGCTCGAAACGATACAAAATGTCCACCGCCGTAAAAGTCGTGGCATGTTTGAAGTTAACATAGTCGGTTGCATTGTTGACTATCATTTCAAGAAACCTTGAATTTTTGAGAGGAATACAACCGCGGTCCGAAATGCATTCTTCTTTGAGGATTTCGATGAGACTTTCGTCGTACTTCTCATCTCATATTCCATCGTATAAGATCGTCTTTTGGTACTCGGTAGCCTTGAGATTCAACATAGTGGTTAACTTATTTGTGGGTAGTTGGATATTTGTGTTTCTGTTTGAGAGCTTTTATTTGAAACCAAAATGTTATCTGTTTCAATTCATGAGGTTGGAGCAGATTATATAAGCAGATTGATACACTCAAGGGAATAACATTTTTGGAAATAAGTGCAAAATTGTTGGCATGTGATAAACTCTCAGCATATTTGGAAATATATTGAAGGGAATCTTTCCTGCCAGCATTGTTTGAATGCTGTCTTATTTTAAGGTGTGTTTTTTTTGGTAAATTTTTTTTTATTGTGTGTTTGAGTAAGCAACCCAATGAGTTGGCATAATGTTTAGACAACTTTTTAGAATAGACAAAAAATACACATATGCTCCTTACATCACAATCCATCTTTCAAGATTTAAGAGTCTGCCAAAAAAATATCAAATCATGCATTCTAAATTACATAAAAAACAGACCAAACTGAAGAAAAAAAAAATAATCAAAACATTACTGCACCATCAAAACACATGACTGCACCATGAAAAGGCTATTACTGCACCATCAAAAAAATAATCAAAACACATGACTGCACCATCAAAACATTACATAAGATAGATGATACTTGAACAAACATATGATTGCACTTCCAGTGACCATCAACAGGTTGATGAATGATGATTATGAAAAATACAAATCCAAGTAACTATATAAATATAAGTTGCACTTCTGGCTGCTAGACACAATAATAACCAACTAAATATAGTGCATCGTACAGTTACCTCACGGGCAGTTAACGACAAATTGCCCGACCATCTACAAAAAAATAGGGTTATCGTAGTTATAGAGTTTATAAACACTCAAAGATAGATCTGATTACAGACGTCGAGTACGATGTCAATGATTACATTTCAATTTATTCACACGCAACAACTCAGCGAACAAAAACAACATCGAATACAGTATAACCAAGCATGCAACTAATGTACAAAATGCAAATTAACATATCTATTCGATTACAAACACAGAATCGAATTGCACACTTGGCAAATTTATTGCTAAATTAACAAACCTTAAAATGTCGCAAATTTACTCCATTCATCATCAAAATTCTGCAAATTAGAAGAAAGAGAATAGAAAATCAGCAATGGCGGAGCATTTGGCGCCAACATTCGGAACGGAGAAGGATCGCGTGAACTGTCCATTCTACTTCAAGATCGGCGCGTGCAGACACGATGACCGTTGCTCGCGTCTCCACACCAAGCCGAGCATCAGCCCTACTTTCCTCCTCTCCAACATATACCAGAGACCCAACATGATCACACCCAACAATATGCAGTGAAGGAAAAAAATTTCATAAACAATTTTGACGGCCGAGCATTTGAATTAAGAATCGAACAAAGATTATCATTAAGCTAATTAAGGATTAACGAACCAAACCCATACCTTGGTTGTGATTTTAGAGATCGTCCGTGAATCTTTGTCGGATCGTCCGTGAATCTTCCGATTTTAGAGAAATTTATTTTTTATGTTTGGGTTATGAAATGAGGGTTTGGAGTTTTCTCAATCTGTGAAGACGAGGGCAGGATGGGAATTTCATCACAACTACAGACTTTAATAAAGCAGAACATATAAACCAAACTAGGTTTTAAATTTGAGGATAAAATAGTGTTATTTTTATTTTAGGAACCAAACACAGTTATTAACGCTTGTATGTAATAACTGGAGTTTTAAACTTGGTTTTAGTTAATCTAAGGATTAGGCAATCAGCAGAACCAAACAGGCCTTAATAATACTCATAGAATCACAATGAATATTTATTTGAGTCGTTGATCTAAAATCAGGAGTTTGGGCTTACTCGACCCAAACCCATTACATATTTCTATATGTTGTGATCGGCCCGGCCCAATGAAACCAGGATTTTAATTAGGTTTTGCCCTACAATATAAAATCTTCTCTCCTCTAGGGTTTTCGTTTCCATTTCTCCATCGCCTGCACACACTCACAGATCACACACACACTGCTAACCTTGTAGCAATGGCGCCGAAGAAAGTGACACGTAACCCAGAGCTGATCCCCGGCGTGAGGAAAGTGTCTCGCTCTAAGATGTACCACAAGCGCGGTTTGTGGGCGATCAAGGCCAAAAACGGCGGCAAATTCCCCCAACACGAGAAAGCCGCCGCCGTCGCGGCTCCGGCGGAGAAGGCGCCGAAATTCTACCCGGCGGACGACGTGAAGAAGCCGCTGGCGAACAAGAGGAAGCCAAAGCCGACGAAGCTGAGGGCGAGCATCACTCCTGGTACTGTGCTGATTATACTTTCGGGGAGGTTCAAGGGGAAGAGAGTCGTCTTCTTGAAGCAACTCACTTCTGGATTGCTTCTCGTTACTGGTAATGTTTGTTTGCTCCCTTAATGAATTCGATTTGTTTATTTATCTGTGGTAATGTTGTTGCTGAGATTTGATGTATGAAGGTGTGAGTTTGATGGTAATTATTGGAATTGATGTCGCATTTGCATTGGCTATTAGTAGTTTAGTTGATTGCAGTTAGTAGTTGTGTATCAGTACTCCATGTATTATTGGTCGCATATGAATTGTTTTGTATGTTTTTAATACCGCAAAAAGCAAAATAGAAGAGCACAAAAAGTTTTTTAATAAGATTTTAAGCTGTGTATTAAACTTTATCTCATCAGATTTGTAATAACTACCGCCAATGTTTATCTTGTTATTTGTTTGATTTTGTAAATGAGCACCTGTTTTGGCTGTGTTGCTAGTACCTTCGGGAGCTGGTCACTGCTGTTACACTTTATGGCTTCGTATAACCGTATCTGCATCGCGTTTAGTCATTGTTCCTTCTGTGTAACAGTTTTGACTTATTAGTGGAAGATAATTCGGCATGTGTTGGTATAGGTTTGCAACAATTGGTGTTCTATTATTGTTAATGCCTGTTTCTGTTACTGTGAAGTTAAGTTACCTATGTGTTGTAGTTACTGCATGTTGTATGTATTACCATGGTACTCTTTTGCTTGTGTCTCATGACCCAACCGTCAAACTCTTGGTCACATGATTTTTTGCTCTTGCTATTGTCACAGGTCCATACAAGGTCAATGGTGTCCCGATTAGACGGGTGAACCAGGCCTATGTTATTGGCACTTCCACAAAGGTAGACATTTCTGGGGTCAATGTGGACAAGTTTGATGACAAGTACTTCGCCAAGCAAGTTGAGAAGAAGAAGAAGAAAGGCGAGACTGAATTCTTTGAGTCAGAGAAACAGGTTAGTCTTTTGAGAAAGGAGATGTCATTTGTCATAGGTCATTGTATGTGATGCTTGTTCTGTTCTGATGGGGTATTGTTTGAATTGTAGGAGAAAACTGCCCTCCCCGCAGCCAAGAAAGATGACCAGAAGGCTGTTGATGCACCTCTATTGAAGGCTCTTGAGTCTGTCCCGGACTTGAGAGCGTATTTGGGTGCAAGATTCTCGCTCAGTGCTGGCATGAAACCTCATGAGTTGGTGTTTTAGACGAAGTTGGGGTTGAACTTTAGATTTAATTTTTGTTTGCTTTGGTGCCATCTTTCAGCAATTTTTGTTTTAGTGAAGACACCCAAGTCTTTCCGTTACTGTCTTGAATCTTTTAATTTGGTTTTGATACTGGAGAGTAGTCTGGATATTCTATTTAAACTGCGTTCAACTTTATTGTGGTTTCATGGTGGCTGGCTGTATAGGTTGTGTTAACAGGTTTGTACTTCTTTTACTTGGCTAATGTTGGTCATTGGGTTCGGTTCTGTTAGATTTTTAGTTCCATTTATGGAAAGATTATGGTATTCTTTAGTAGAAATAAGGTTCAATTTGATACATATTCAATAGTTATAGGACTTGGGGTCTAGCTATAATTGAAATATCAGCTTAACGACGTTCAAATATTATTTAACATTCTCAAAAAGAAAAAGCAGAGTTGTACTGCGGAGAAGGCTTTGAATCCATGGATAAGGTGATACGGAAACTCTAGGATAAAGTCTATAAAAATGTATATATACTCATGTTATACGTCTACATATGTAATGGAATTAAATAGAAACGTGTCAAGCGCAGGGAAACTGTATATTTCATAATCTGACGCGCGAAAAAGTTAAACATGCAAATGGGATATACATATGTTAAATGCCCCATCCATAATAGTAACGTCGATACAAATACTTTATTACGCAGTGACATTGTAACAATTATTCCTAATACTTTTAAAACTAATTTACTTTGGAATTTAAATTAAACGTCGGGATAAGGCATTGGTACTTCATAACTTCTTCAGATGCATATCAAGAGTTGGCAAAAAAGACGCGTAGTTACACCCTAGGGACGCATTGAAGATGAATCAAATATTTATTGCTTTGAAAAACTAATGGATAGTTGTCCGTTACACCCTAGGGACGCATTGAAGATGAATCAAATATTTATTGCTTTGAAAAACTAATGGATACGCCACGTGGAGCATCAATTTGGTGTGAGTATTGGAAGCGTATCAATATGTGCGTATTCGATACATCGTGGTTTATTTCGCTGAAGTATAGGTGCGCCACAACTTCGAAAAAAAAAAAACTATAAAAAGAAGACAAATACGAGAAAAGAAACGTGGGATTTTCGATACACATCGTTTATCACTAGCTAGATCACATAATCCTTCACATCGTCAAAAATTTTGGCGCACCGTTCTCGCACTGGCGCATTCAGTGCCCGTGCTTCGCACTGAGACGCATTATAAATTCTTAGTTCTCGCACTAAGATTTCTTAGTTCTTTTATTCAAATTTAATGAATAATCGTAGAAAATTTGTAAAGAACGAAACAAATGAATGATATTAAAAAAGAGTCGAAGTAGATGGAGAACAAAACTAGGTTGAAAATAAAATAAATATAGAATATTAGAAGTAATTTAAGACTTATACCTTTGTCTTTCCACCATAATAATTTAAACAATATTATATAAAATTAATTATCATGGTAGTTATTAAAAAATACTCAAATATATACGAAATTATGTATCAATATTCAATATTTAATTATTTTTAATAAACGCATTAAGGCGCATTGAAATTTAAGTATTTTTAATTTTGGCGAACTGGCGCACCCGCATCCGCACTCGCACTCGCACTCGCACCCGCACCCGCATCCGCCTTATGTGACCTAGATCACTAGTGTGGCGGCTCTCTTAAAGATGCAACTCAAGTCATTTTTAGCTGAACTTCGTTTAATTTGGAAAACTATTGTTTTGTCATAGAACTACAGAGTCAGCAAAATCACTATTGACCCAACAGTTTCGAAAACCATTAATCGGATTACATCCACTAACTTCACGGTATGTTGAAGATCAAAAGTCTTATGTTATTGCCATTTGAAAATTTTGGTCTGGTGAGACAAGTGGAAATTCAGATTTATTTCTAGGACTAAGTGTGGCACATAATAATAGCTGCTTAGGCCCGTAACCAACCGTGTTTGGAAATGATGCATCTCGTTGAACTTTCGCTAAATATTGTTTTCTGCAATGGGGGCTCCCCTGAGGAGCTTGCCCCGTCATTTGACATGATAGATTACCAAAAACAGAAACACAAGAAGAAAAGAAAAATAAAATGATGCCTACATATACACGTTAATTTAGTACATGCTTGTTTTTCTGTTTTGATGATCGTTATAACATGCTTACTTATACATAAACCCAAAAAAAAAAAATTAAAAAAAAAAGTTATGACATGCTCAAAATGCAGGGCATCTTGTATTAAATGAAACAATACAGACTTTCATAATGTAATTTTGCCGGTCTAGTCTTTCTAGGGTCTCTTTAGGATGTGGAAAACAAAAATCACACATCCGTAACTTAAATATACTTCTTCTCGAAAAAAAAAAAAAAAACTTAAATATACTGAGGTAACAACATACTGGCAATTTTCATTCAAATTTTAATAAAAAACATAAAAATTTTCAATTGTATACTGCTAAAGGTTGGAGATTCACTTTGCTTTTACACCTTTTGTGCTCGTCTTTTTTGTGGATGCATTTTTATTTCTACCATCCTTTTTCTGCTTTCCTCCACCACTGTGTTTCGGAGTTTCACCTCTCTGACGGACATGCGTGTCTTCGTATTTGATCGGTTTGATGATAATACCAGATTTCTTCACCACCTGTCGAAAACAAAATCAAACAGGACTGATATTTGTTAATGTGTAGTTTAAGGATCATTTAACAAGCAATTAAGAAGTTAAAACCTAAAAACTGAATGAAAGCGGTAATTGAGCAACGAACCTCTGGACGATTAAGAGCTCCAACAGCAGTGACGGGATTAAATTCTGGTCCAATTGGCATCCGAATACTTTGCTCGTAAACTTCTTGTGAAGTGTATGGATATGGCAGCGTCTTGGTGTGCAATTTTTCAGCCTTACAGAAAGAATCAAACATTTAAAAAGTAAGATTTCACATCATTTTCTGACAAAAAATTACTCTAAAAGCAAAGGTGAATAGTGTCGTCCACTCGTTCATGTTAGTTACGATATGCGGACATTAGTATTGGATCTTTTCTGAAGAATTTAAAAGCAGACAACCTTTTTATCCAATTTCTCGGAGATGATGACATTGTTGAGATGTGCATCCTTCCTCCTCTTCAGAGATTCTTCCCTTTTCTTTTTCGCGGTCTCGTGCTCTTTGAGCATCCATGAAGGTAAACCTTTCTTTTTCTGTATGTGAGTCCATTGACCCCAGCCAGGAAGTAAAACAGGCTTTTCGGGTTCCGGATTTTCCTCATTTAAAACTGCCTCTTTATCTTTCTCAAAATCTTCTTCAACATCATCACCAGCGAAAGCACGGTGTATAAGTTCGGCTTGAGATGGAAGTTCATAAGTTGATTTCGTGCCAGAAGTTAAAATTCCATCTACCATTTCATCACCACTATCTGAAGCACTATCACCATCAACATCATCATCACCATCCTCATTTTCCTGAGAACAGATACAAGTTTTAAAACATGGCAAAGAGAACAATGGGCACGTGCATTATATCTGAATAGTACATACCTCTACATTCTGATCATGTTTTCCAGTTACTTCAGACTTCTGAACATTGTCGATGCTACTCTTGGTCAACTTGCCACCATTTGATGATCTTTTCCTCTGTTTGTGACACGTCATAGTGGTTAAAATAATGCAGAAAGTTTCCAGGATATGAGACAAATTAAATAAAGAAAAGGTTAACCTTCTTCCATGAGTCGGAAGCCATATATGCAACTTCATATGTCGTCTTGGGCTCAGGATCAATGTCTTCAAAATTCTAAAAACCAATAAACGTTTAGCTCGAAATTACACTTACAGAAGCAACAATGGTTCAGAAGAAAAAAACAATTACTGATAATATTTGAGCAAAGTGGTCTCTTTCACTACTAGGAAAATATCACTCAGTCCCTCACACCATTACATGAGTTTCACGGTGCAATTGTGTGGTGATCAACGTGCAGCACTAAGCTTTAGACACCCAAACACTCACACTTGTTTGCAGTTCTTAATTCAGTTTTCTCTCTTTAACATTCCAAAAATGACAGTCATGAACTGTTAGTATTTGATCAGAGGACTAGTCAATTTTAATCTAATAAACAACAGTCTTTCCTATTTAGAGATACAATGAAAGAAATGGAAAAATTTAGCCAGTTAAAAGAAAGCAGCAAAAGGAGAAAGATGAGGAAGCTTTCTCACCTTAAATACAGAATCATGACTTATCTCAAACACTTCCCGGAGTATACTAGGGTCAATGTCTGCTTCTTTTAAAGAGTTATTATTCCCATTACTTTCAAAAACCTCGCTCTCCTTGGGCTCAGGATCACTTTCACTATCACTGTTGCCAAAGTAGTTATCTGATTTGGCCTGATTAGTCGTTTCCACAACGGCTGATTTAGTGACACCAAAAACCCTTCTACCATTTGAGGAACCAGTTTCACGACTTTTCAACGCACTTTTATCCTCTAATTGTTTCAATGATCCCTCGATTTCTTCAAGAGCAGCCTTTGCTTCTTCATCAGCAGCCTCTTTTCTTTTCTTCAAACCACGCACCTACACACAAAAAAAAAGTACCACAATGTACCAGTTTCATCATGAGAATTCTCAATTTTAACCACAAAGAAATAATGTTTGCCTCCAGTTTTAGAGTTCAACATTTTAGAGAAACAAGTAACGAGCAAGGAACATAGATGCACCAGTATTACCATGAAAGGTAAATTAAACACTCCAGAGTTAGGCAATTCATCGTCCCCTTCTAATACTTTAAGTGTCTTCTCCTTTGCCCTCATCAAGAGTTTTGAAGCATTTTCTCGGTCCGAACCGTCTGATAAGTCATCATCAAAATCATCGCTGCTCTCATCATCGCTACTGCTTTCTTTCACAGAATTTATTTTCCTAGTCAATGCAGCATGCTGGTTAAGCTGCTCTCCGAAAGCTGCTCGTGTTCCGTCATCTTGAGCTTGCAGACCACGTTCTAAGATGCGCTTTGCCCATTTTGAACTGTTTCTATGTTTTAAAGTCATGCGCTCCTGCAGGAATGAAGTACTAGATAATGCATCGAAATATTCTCCATATTGTGAATGAAGCACAGGAAACCAGTATATATGAACCATGTAATCTTAAAAATTAATTGAAGTACCTCAGCCCTTTTAAACTCTTGTTTTATGGCCTGTTCCTTTGCAGCCTCTGGATCCAACAGAAAAGCAGCTTCTGCAGCTTTGTTTCTATCTTTCTTCAACAATCGGTGATAGGTTTTAGACTTAATTTTTTTAACTCGTTTTGCCTTTATTTCATGGCGAAAAAGAACACTACGCATTTTTGCAAGCAGCTCCTGCCGGTTCTTCACCTCATCCATAGATATCTGCCAAAGATAAACCAGTTTGCATTGTTTATGCTTTGAACAGGACATGATCAGATGATACAATAATGAAATTGAATGATGACACAAATTAAGGCTACAATTATAAGAGCCAAATACCTTGTTCAGCTCTAAAATCCTGGCACCATCGTTGTTATGAGCTTCAACAACTTCATTTTGGTTGACCAACGATGCCATTTTCTTCTCAAAGTCAGTTCTTGGTTGAAATTCAGAAGCAATAGCTCCTATTGTAGAAAATCCTACGTCCACGTCTTCATCAAAATATAAAGTAGTTGCCTCTCTATTCCTCTTGACCAATGGTTCCCACCTTGTAATGTCCTTCTTAGAGTGTTCATAAGCAGCTTTTCGCTCTAATCGTTCTTGTTCTGGCTTGGGAAGTGGTGCAAGAATAGGAATTGACTTCTTCTCTATCCGATTCACGCTCTTTTCAAGTTTACTGACGCCCGACTTTCCTTGCAATGCGCCCAAAAGGTCATGAACGGTGATCACACCATCCCCATCAAGAATGTCTCTAGTCGGGTTAAATTCAGATTCTGGATAAGCCTCTGATATGATCAAATCTTTCTTCTTCTTTTCTGGGAGTAGGAGCGGAAAATTGTTTTAGAATTAAGCTGAAGTTAACAAACAGCAAAATGTGATTGACGAGTAGTAGTCCTTGATTTGTTACATCTCCTCCCACCCTCACATTCATCACCCGCCCACACATAACACGGATAATATTCACTTTCTACTATATTGGTCGAAATGCATAACTTAAACCAGTTGCATAACAATGATTTTTAGCAATTATTCTTTTGTAATCCATTGTTAAAATTTTAGGCAGCAGTCGGTCTGGAGGGGAGAGAAGAGCTAAACTGTACACTTAAATCACAAAATTTCACCCATGGAGCTGAAGCTAAACAGAGTGATCCGAATCCATAGAGACATGCACTAATCTATATAACTCCACAATTAATTTAAATTTTCACTACTTGAGAATTAAATTAACACACGATTTATAACAGTACCTCCAAAGGCATCACTTGGAAGTCCAGTAATATCTTGCAACATCCTCCCATGCCTTCCATCATCTTTCTCGTCCTCGTCCTCGTCCATGTGGTCCTCATCGCCTTTGAGATTATTATCATCATCTTCAGCATCCTCACCTTCGTCAGACCATATATTCTCGTCCTACGAGCGAAATACACACACAACAAATAAGCAAATGCAGGAAACATCATAATTCCACTGGTACAGTACGGAAACATACCCATAGTCAACTCTACTCAACAAAACACACGTGTATTTTCGACATTCATCGCAACTATAATACCTAGAAATTTTCTGAAACGCATCGAAACGTTTCTAAAACTAAACATTAATCCACGGATGGATGGATACCTTAAAATCATCAGGAAGCTCATACTCGTAATTCTCGACAGGATCAAACCGCTTGTTTTTTCTCGATTCCTCTTCCGGTAACGCCTCTTCGTATTCGTATAGGTCGCCGACAGCTGCATCGTCGGAGGCGATATCTTCGTCATCGTCGTCAGCGTCGGAGAGACCTAATCCGGCAGCTGGATTAGATCGATTTTTAATCTCTTTTAGAAACTGATTCGGCAGACGCGGACCGCGCCTCGCTTTGCCGCTCTCATTCTTTTTGCTCTTGTTGAAGCTCGAACCCTTACGCTTTTTGTTGCTGCTGTTCGATTCGCCGCCGCCTTTTTTGCGGCTGACATCACTGGATTTCCTCTTCTTTTCCACCATTACTGAAGGCATGCAGTTAGTTAGTTAAGCTCTCGTAATTTGACACTGACCTAGTTGAGATTTTCAGCTTCCCAATTGGTGAGAGCTTCGGACTTGTTGTTAATGGCGGCAGGACAGGAAGTAGGTGACGATTGTTGAGAATATGGGGTTTGGTTATTACGACTAATGGGCTTAGGGCTTGGGCTTCCTTCATTTTTCTTTACATAGATAGAATAATAATAGATAATGGGCCGGATTTAAGTATCTTTGTATCGAGCCATGTGCGTCGTCGATGCCTAATAGTTATAACGCTCTAGTAGTACTTAAAGGTCGAAATATCGTTGGTCAATCATTTAATATGATTTGTGAAGTACAACAATTATATTAGAAAATAATCGAGTTAGAGTTGTTAATATGACTTGTGAAATACAACAATTATTAAAAAATAATCGAGTTAGAGTTGTAGCTATGAGTGCTACAGATAATCTGACCCAAGTGGTTGATACAGGAGCTCCTCTAATTGTTTTGGTCGGTGAAGCTACTTTGGGACGAATTTTCAACGTGCTTGAAGTGTTTGTTGATAATTTAGGGCATGTAGATACTCGTACAACATTTCTCATTCATCGATTTGTCTTTGCCTTTCTACAGCTTGATATAAGATTTGTTTGATAATGATCGGGTTACATTTCTTCTTCGGCCTAAACCGCGGAATCTTTTATATATGATGCATGGATCTTGTTCTATTTTGGTCAGAGATTTCTCTATAAAAAATACGAACCGGGGTTTGAAGAAGAGGAGAGAAGGAGCCCTTGACCCGCAACAGCCACATAGTTTACGCTCCTAAAATATGGCCTTCTTAAGACTTTCTATATGCGTGCTTTAATGATGTAGTAGTCATTTACATACATATATATATATATATATATATACACACTAAGATAATTAGTTTAGGTAATTACATAGTAAGAAGATCACCTAAGATTTTGATAAAAAAAAAAAAAATTTGATAAGATTAGGAGATAAGGAAACTACAAAATGTCAATGATGGGGTAACCCCCATCACTCAAACAAAAGTTAGGAATTAAATGGCTAGGAATGGTTCCTTGCCAATTACAAAACGTGCCCCATTTAGCTAAATTATGAGCAACATAATTACTATCTCTAGAAATGGTTTTAAATTTCCATTTTGGCAAACAAGCCCAAAACTTCCTAATATCCTTGATATGGATATTGGTTTCTTGATTATGCAAAGCTTCAGAATCCTTGATCATTTCCATCACCTCAGCATTATTTGATTCCAGGATGGCTTTACTGATTTTTTCTTCATTCAGTTTGTTACATGTAGCTAGAATTGCTTCTGCTTCTGCTACAATACTATCAGAGCCAAGAACCTTGTAAACTTTAGCAAAGATGATGGAACCATTGTGATTTCTCCAGATTGATGCATTTGCGTATCCATTAGCTGTTTGAGTGGCATTTGAGTTGCACTTTATCCATTGTTCTGGAGTTTTTTTCCAACATCTTGTCATTGCCACTGCATTGGATTGTTTATGAAGATCTTTGATCTTTGCTTAGAGATTAGCTTCATTCTCAATTATGGAAACAATTCTGCATGCTGGAACTTCTTCTTTCTTGTGAAGTATCTAGTTCCTATTATACCATATCTTCTCCATGGTGATACAACAGAAAATTTTGAATTCCAGATTTGATCTAGCACTCTGATTTCCTGGTAACCTGCATTTCAGAAAGAAGTTAATCCACTCAGCAATGGAAGAATCAACAAATCTGTGCATGTTGAAAGACCATTTGGAAGTAAGCATAATGGTCTTTACAAATGAGCAAGGGATGAATAAATGTTCTAGAGATTCTGTTGTTAAATCTGTGCATTTTGATAAATGATTAAAGTGAAATTTATTTTTTGCTCTGTTGTTACGAAAATGCTTCTGTGTATATCATTTGTTTTTTTTATGTACTGACATAATAGACGTTGGTAGGAAACGTTAAATATTTGAAAGCTTTCGAGTCATTACGACTTCTAGTTAAAAAAAAAATGATTTGTAAAGCTCATCAAATTAATAATGAAGAATTGAAGATCATGTAATTATTGGCTTCTAGAAGTTTTCTTTGTTTACTTCAAGAAAAAGAACCAAGAGAGATAGGTAACATGAAAACGTGAATAAAAACATACGCAATTTCCTTTTTGTTTTGGAAATTTATTAAACATAGCTACAAATTGCATACCATCTCTCACAAATAAAAGGTAACATTTGAAACTTCTTCATTATATTTGATGTTTCATGATTGTTAGAAGAAAAAATACAAGTAATTAATTGTTATACAATATGCTCTAGTCATAAAGACGAGGGTGACAAAATTAAATTTCCTTACATAAGTAGAACCAATCTCTAACTTTTCACAAGCAAGCCATCAGAAAGCCAACTTCTCATCATCGTGAATGCTTCCTCTGCATCTGCATCGTCTTCAGTAGTCTGAGGCCTATGAGCAAAACCATGCCCTCTTCCATTAAAAATTACCAGTTTCAGTTCTTTATTTCTCTCTGTAACTTGTTCAAGAATGTTGACGGGGCAAGACGCGTCATTGTCACCCGTGATTAGTAACAGAGGTACCTTAATATTGCTAGCCGCAGAAGAGTCGATTCTTGTGCCATAAAATGAGACCCCAGATCCAAAATATGCCTCGTGATCTTGCGAAAGAATGTCTACAACTCGCCCTCCTCCAAAACAAAACCCAATAATGCCAAGCTTGTTGGAGATTCCAAAGGCTGCAAATTCATTTATAAACCATTTTGCTGATGTGAATATAATCTTTGCTATATTTTTGGTATTCTGATTAGTTAACCACTGTTCAAGTGAAGCCTTGGGCTTGTCCTTAGTCCATGGGTCTCCGTTAAATAAATCGGGAACTAGAACGCTGCAATGGCATGCGACAAAGACCAGGAAAAGGTCATAAATGTTTTGTTTTATCAATGATAAGAAAAAAAAAACAAATTATACTGAAGTTTGCATGAACTTCACTAGTAATTACTATTTCATTGATTCCTTTTGTAATATCTTGAACTTACTACCTTCACATTCAATGAAGTATATCTGAAACAGGATCAGAGGCATTAGGTATCAATTTGAGTGGATTTCTTGACTTCACGTATGTTAGTAATATTATTGACATTTTACACATTATTGTTTCTATATCAATCATCTTAAAAGGTGGAGAATAGCTGCCCCCAAATTACTATATCACAGCTGAATCTTGATTAGCACCATTATGATGCAATAGACCACATCAAGCAATGAACGACAATAAAGAGAAAATGTCTTACTTGAAGCCGTTACAGGCAATGCGATACGCAAAATCTCCAGTCGAAGAGTCTTCAAAACCAAAGATATCAGACAAGAGCAATATGCCAGTTGCATTATTGTTCTTCATTGCAGTGTATAGATAAGCCTGAATACTTTCTCCTTCGTCTCCTTCAATGGTTAGTTCTGTTCCATTTACTAATTCACAGGTCTCATCCTCACTTTCGCTCTCTTCAATCTTCACTTGGCTGCAGACCTTGAACTTTTGCCTCTTATGCACTGTAAAAGAATGGAAATGGTTGCTCCATTCATCCACATTGCTCTTCTGCACAACTGAAGTTCCATTGTTAGCAGATTACTATTAAGCTCAGTAAGAACTAAGAATATTCACATAACAGATATAAAAATACTCGGGATTGTAGTTATGGAGTGTAAGAGTGAGAATAAACAAACTAAAAACTTACAGGAAAGTGAAGCTTAGATGCTTTTGTTGCTGGTTGCAGGTGTTTCTGTTGTTGCCTTATATGAATTGGTGGACCTGAAAAAACTGGGGCTGAACACAAGCCCATTTTCAGTCTGTTGTCTAATTATGATTTATGACCAACAGATGAAGCAAACTGCAATCAGGCTTGATTGGAAAGGTCTGCACTTATGTAAAGACAAACAGTAGTTGCATTCACTAACATGCAAGGGAAATATCCCATCAGAAAAATATCTCCACTTAGAGAATTTAAACCTCAATTTTAAGCCGGGTCCACTGAAATGGATTTCTACTGGGGACCCCAAGCAAGCACAAAGATTCTATCCTATGTCAAAATTAATATATACCACTCAATTAAACAGAAACTTTAAATTGCCATTCATATCAGGAGCAGTCAGATTATTTGCTTATCTTTTTAATATTCTCCAGATTTTGTTATCTGGGAACAACTTTTTTTTTTTAAACAATCGCGGCAATAAATGCATTACTGACATTTTGGTGAAATAAGCATATATACATGCCTTGGTTGCATGGTTTAATATGAGATACAGATGTTGTATTTCCGTGCCTATGGCACCTCTAAAGATTGAATAGCAAGCTTAGCGGCAACAATAGCGATATTATTTCTGACAAATTCAGTGGACTTTTCAAGTCTTTGTAGTGTGTCTCTTATATCCATTGCCATCAATCTTTCGTTCTGTAACTTCCGCAGTTCTGATTGAGTTGCACCTACCATTCAAGGGAAACATAATAGTGTTAACAAAAATAGTCCACTCTAAGAGTGCCATTTCTTAGTAATACAGTTATTTAATAAATAAAGCTGAAGCAAGTAGAAGATCAGAAAAATGGCAAAAAAGACAATTATCTTTGCCAATATTACTTGTTCACGTGGTATAGGAATAGTGCTACATGTTTAACATGTAAATATAGAATAGATCTAGTTGATTGATGTAATCAATCATTGAATTAAAATGGAAAACTCAAAGAAAGTGATAGCCACTGAGCTTTAACTTAAGTACTTGGGTCACAGACAACTGATAAAACCACCCAATAAGTGGATAGAAGACTCAAGTAATGTCAGCTATTAGCGTTGCCGGATTTTGATACAAATCTGATAGGATAGGTACCTGTTTGGCAATATCTGTTTTTCATTTAGTGTGGTCTTGTTTTGTGCGGTGGATTTTCAGGGGGTAAATATTCTATATAGATCCTCAAATAACATGATGTGTGAACAAAGAAATGATAAAAAGTTTTCCTCTTGTGCGAGTCACTAGATTTACTACATCCTTAAGGTACGTACCAATGTTGATTCACTACTTTACTTGAAGTGCTATTACTATTACTCCAATATCAACCTCAAAATATATACTATAAATATATCAATTTACCGGAAACAGGTTGAAGTGCTGCAAATGAAACTCGCTCAGCCATAGGTGGAATGAAATTTGTGATGCAATCCAAGACTGGCTGCGTCTCCGCCCATAAGAGGGAATTTGTAGTTTGCGTCTGTAATAATGCTTCTGGGGGTGCCTGATACAAACAGTTTTTGCAAAAAAAATAATAAAATTCTATAAGAAAGTCAAGAAGCAAGCTTTCTCTGCCAAAAGAAAGATAAGTGTGTCATTCTATCAGCAACAAACATGTAAAATATTAATACAGAAATGATTTCCCATTTGCATGTAAGACGCCTTCATCCATAATGAATAGTTCCAAAAGTGGCCTTCATTAAGAGCTATCTCTTTTTTCCCAATATTCCCTTTAGTAATTGACAAAGTTCCATGGTGACAAATTACTTAGCAGTACAAACAAGAATCATTTATTAAAGTACCTAAACTTTAAAATACTTTGACCCACAATCCCTCAATGCAACATTTGCTCAGCGCAAGAAAACTTTGCAATATCTTTCTAGTAAACACAAAAAGAAAAAGAAAATAAGAATGGTGCATTTTGGGCAGGAAATGGGCATAATGTTAAGTACATTCATGTGCTGCAAACACATCAAGTTCTTCAAGCTGCAAGAAACTCTTTACATATGTGGGGCTTGCAGGAGAATCATTTATTATAGGTGCACGTACAACCTTTTCCTTTGGAGTTAATATTCCCAGATAAAACTAAAGCCTGGAAGATGATTATTGGAGGGCAAGGCAACATGAGATGATGACAACGAAACAATATCACAGATGAACCGGATCAATCACTTACAGACTAAATGAGGACAATAAAATAGCCAAAAGTATACAAATACAGTTACATGTACAAACTGTAAAGACCTATTCGAACGAGAGAGAGAGAGAGAGAGAGAGAGAGAGAGAGAGAGAGAGAGAGAGGAAACCTTCAGCTTTATCTCTAAGCTATTCAAACTGTGAAGAGATGCTTTCAATTCCAAAACCTTAGAGCTTATGTCTGTCATGTTGTATGAAATATCGTCTTGTAGTGGTATAATTTCACCTGTCAAGTAAGGTTGCATCTGCAAGTTCCGATGTAATTATGTAAGCAGTATTCAGCTCCAGTAAGAAAGGTAACTCTATGTTATACATGATCGTAATCAATAACGTTTTCAGCTTATGGAAAATAACCTTTTAAGCTTGTGATGAATTTTCAGAGTTAATCTAGTTATCCAAACAAAAACCAACTATGTTAAATTAGTTCATTGGAATCTTTCTCATTCCTTGTAAGCACACCACTTCAAAAATGGAAATAAACCCGTCTTGCTTGAACACTTCACTGCCACTCAACCTTAGCGTGGTTTTAAGTCCGGCTTGAGCTTATCCTTGAATATGTATCCTAATGAAGCTAAAAACTTCCCACATTTCTATCAAAAATAATAGGTAATATCAAAGAAAGAAAATTCCATGTATAAGGTTAGGAATATAATGAGTTAATATGGTGGTGAAACCATAAAGCAAGTCATGGGAATGCTCAAGTTCCCTACCAAAGTTAGGTGGATTCCCATGTATATTACCAGGTGGTTTTGTACTATGAATGAATACAAGTTATTACCTTCTCTTCTACTTTTATATAAAACAATTTATCATTCAATGATATAGGAGCTTTTATTTTCATCAAATGAAAGTCAACAAAATAGCTCGGGGCCTAACCAAGTTTTGACAGTGCACGTGAACATTCTGTAGTCACTCACATACACAGAGAAGGCGCATAATATGTTCTCCAGGTTACCCAGCGCCCTAAATCAAAGTCCAGACGGAAAAAGTTACATGTTAAATTAAGACATACAATTACACTTAAGCGACATTTACAAACTAGAAGTCAGTTTAGAAGTGCATTAGTACAAAAACGTTTTGGAGAATGGAATCTAAATCCTTCACCATTGAAGCACTCGTTACAATCCAAAACACAAATTTTCCTCATTATAAATTAGGTATATTTAAAAATGCACGATTTACTATGCAAGCCTGGTGGGGAAATGAAAAGATCTGTAACATTTAAACAGATCTCCATTCATTAACTGACCAGGGTTGTTGTATTCTTTATGAGTCACTTCTGACCCAACCACGCTAAATTACTAGGTAATTTAAAAGGTGGTGGTCCTTAGCGGCCCTAGTGTAAAATGTGGATTTTCCTCCTCACTGCCTGATCATATTGGACACCACAGGACAACACCACAGGACAACAAGTTCAACATCATCATTACCAATACGTAAGCTAAGTCAAGAAAATGAATCTTAACCAGAGAGTAAGTAATCTAAACAAAACATTTCCAATTTGTGACAGTTTTCTTTTTTGTCACCAACGCAAGCATGCACCAAGGTGAACTTGAACACGTGACCTCTTGGTTACACGAGAAGCGTCTTAACAGCAGACTGCACTTTGTCGTTGATCAGTAGCATCTATTTATTGGCGTATTCTGACATGAAAATGGTTAGATAGAGAACTTAGACGTGCGGCTGTTTTCTATACCAGTTTTTTCGTCACCATGTTATTCTGAGAGCTTCAGTTCTCATGACCATCATTTTGCTTTTATTTCCCAATCTTGGTTGTCTTGTTACAACGATGGACCTGATAATGGTTTTGGAAGTGAGATATTATGCAGATTCTTAATTATTTGACATTTTCACAGCTAAGAAGAACGAAAGAATTGAGCAAATACGGAATATGACATGGAATAAGTGAGAAGGCTCAAAAAATTGGACAGTGGTTTTCTGCTTTTTCTTCTATAATACCTCGATGTGGCATGAGCGCGAAAGTTTCCGATATCATTTGCTTTTACCTCCAAGTCCTACATATGACTATCATCTGACAAAGATTTGGGCAAAAAGCAAAATATATCTTAATTCTGGAAGGTTTGTAGGCTGGATAACGATAGATATCAAAGATATATCTTCAGTTAACACACTACTACCATTTAATACTGCTTTCCTACTCTACTCGGCAGAATTCGGGATGTACCGGAATTCTGGAAGGGCCTACGATCACACTGAAAGGTGTAATCCACGGCAAACAAGTGATGTATTTTTGTACTACCCCCATATTCTGAAGGGAAAGAGCAGGCAAGATTAGCTGAAAGATAGTTGTAGTTTAGGAGTTTACTGTGCTTTCATTTTCTCACGGTAAAAGTGTAGAGAAAATGCCTTCTCCGGAATGATCTGTTCTCATGATCATACATGATTATTTATGGCTCTAGCATGCCAGGTTGACGAAATCGAGTGGACGGGGAAGTAAATAGCATACTACCCAGAAATCCCTCTATGGATGATAGGTACTATAACCGGTATCATTATGATTGGTTTGTTAGGTATTTCATTCGTGGTTTATATATCAGATGAGGTTCATCTCGTTAAAAATTAAATACGATACATACAATTCTAATCTTTCTTGCCCAAAAAGTAAGGGTAAATTTAATTACAGCGACATATACAAAGCCTATTGTAACCAAGTGCTGCTCATTAGGTCTATACCTACTTAATAACTAGAAAGTCTCTCTAGCCCTTTCTTAATGGGGGCTAAAATCCCAAAAATTAATACACAAAAGTAAGGGATATGACTTAGGTATTACTGAAAATGCTAAACAAAAAATTACACAAAAAACATATATACCCGCCTACAAATGAAGAAAATGTACGTGATCAATCGAATTGTATATTGAAGTGTCTAAGATGTCCATAACTATTTAGACAAAACAAAGTTTATCATGGATACTGACCCAACATATTGACTAGAAGGTCTTATTTCCAACATATTTCTAGTCTATTTACCTTTTTTCTGCTATATCTATTAAATTAATTCCTGTAGTTAGTATACCTGTAAGTATCAGGCTTAGACAGACTTCTTGCTTACATCTCGGATTCTTGCTACACAGAGCAACTTCCAAATCAAACTAAAACAGAATAACTATTTATCTAGTTGACTATGGAACTTACAATTTTTTTTTTTAGAAAGTTGTTAAATTTACAAACTGGGTTAGCAATACAATTCAGACGTTTCATAAATTCACGTGACACGATCAAAAGTTACAGCTATTGGATAACATCGTATGCACTAGATTGCTCTTGTTAACAGTCATTTACTTCAATACCTTATAGGACTCATCAAATAATATGATACCTTACTCTACTCCACGTAAGTCCTTAATCCTTTTCTTGTTACTAAGATCAGAGAATGTTCTTATGAAATGGCCAATACTAGGTATAAAGCAGGGATTCCAGATTTCAAGTGTAACTGTACTCCAACAAGGCAGAGGCTTGATGTCTTCAAATTTAAAAAGGAGTCATGGAGATATTGACAACATATGTTGGCACTAGATATATGTGCATTTAGACCTTTTTGAAATTAGAAGGTTGAAGAGGTGAAAGTCATAGGACTCAAGAATCTCATTGGATGGGAGTCATAACGCTATAGGGCCGCCGCCACCTGCCTCAAGTGCCCCCTGAACCGCACGAAGGTCACCTATTACACGACTCACTAACCCTGTCTGGCGGGGGAATCTATTTTTGTCGACGAGGCAGAATTTCAATCGAATCAATGTTACTTAACTAAAGAACTTTCTTAATATTCAGGATGACATTTTTTTCATTCATATAGTTTAAAAATAGTATCTCAAAAAGTAAGTATTGAATATCAAATGATAAATATATACTTAAAACAGGTCAACAGAATACTTAATGCAGAAAAAATAGTACTGATTGGTTGAACTCGTCTAATACTCAAAAAATATGAAGTCCCCAATCCCTACCCCGGTTGATCTCCATCCAGGCCCTCTCTTTCACAAGATATTATATAATATCAATCTCAGCCTAATTTAGGACTTGAGGATGACATATATCAATCTTTTCTTTAGTTCTAGATAAGGGCAAAACATAATAGGACAAGTTATTGTAAGGTTTTCATAATAATTCACATACTAGTTAATGAAAAAAGAGTATGGCAAAGTACCAGTTGAAGGGCTTAAAATTCTGTGTCTCTTAAGGAGCCCTAAGACTCAGTTTCAAGATGACTTAATTGATAAATGAGTAAAAAGATCATTCAGAGATCTGATTTAATTCTTCAGGGTGAGGTTCATTCTCAATCTCTTGTGCTCCTGCAACCATTGTAGGGCCAGAATGCTCAATTTCTGCAATCTTCCGATCAACCATTCGTATTTTCCTGTCCAGTAAGCGCAGCATCGCAGTTGAATCGTCTGAACTGGGCACGCCCACCACATCATTATTCAAAGCTTCAGACAAGCCTAATTCCATCTCGAGCGACTGAGATTTCTTGGTTTCTTTTTCCAAGTTACTGGATAATCTAGACAGGTTCTGTTGAAGAAATCCAACTTGATCTACCATGTGGCTGGTTTGGGAGGTAGTAGGTAAACCTCTGAACTTCTCAACTACTCGGCTTGCTTCACTTGGGGAAGGCCAAACTTCAGACTGAGTTCCGTCTCCATTGGTGACAATGGCACAAGCCTCAATGTCACATAATGTTTTCAATTCGGTCAGTTTTTTTAAGAAGCCCGCCTTTCTTTTCTTAAATGTCTCGCGGCGTATACGCTCATCAGCAATTAGCTCGTATCTTACCTTTGATCGAACCATGGTAACGTTTTTTCAAGCTATAAAAGCAACCTTGAAGCAATACAAGCTTATCAGCTTTGACAATTTTAGATAAAAGACCATCAGTCAACAAGCTAACGTTGCGGCTAACTTTAGGAAATAAGCTATTATAAAATCATAGAAGTACAGAAGCATGATTCTATCATGAGAAAACTTATTTTAATACACAGAAGGTAGCTAAGTAGCTAACTACTCGAGTATAATAAAGATGGTAACAGTTTAGAGTAACCAATCACAACAGTTGTTTGCTTACTTAACTTGCAAAACATTGGACATGTTGTAAGCATCCTTCTTAGTAAAAGATGATTAGCGAAAATAAAACCAATAATATTCCCTTTACCTCAAACTACCATGGCCTACAAAGTTAGCCCAGTATCTATGAAACATTATTTTTCCATTTCTATTATAGTCTAGAAAGACAGTTTGATAAAGCAAGAATGTATTTGATAGAAAATCACGTATATAAACATAGTAGCTGTATAAATGTTTAAGAAGTTGCATGAGAACTTATACTATCAATGGATACCATACATTTTAGCACAGTGGATAAGATATACCTGTTTAAATTTCAAGATTTCAACACGGCCTACACCCCTTATCAAGACTAGTGCTCCAATACTTAGCCGTTCAACCTGTGAAGCAGGTCAGAAAATGTTGGATAATTCATAGCATGACACTGAGATGAAGACATGCAAGCAAAGAAACTCACTTTTTCTATTACGACCAAGCAACCGTATCTCGCAACAAACGATGCTTCTACCTGAGTAAAGCTAAAACCAACTTGATCCAACACAAAGTGAACAAACAGCTTGTTCCTCTGAAACAAAGACTGCATTCAGAGAGGTAATAAGTGAAAGCCACAGTGAAAATAGAGAATCATGTCAATATTTACCTACAGAACAAGGCGAAGTTAAAATATGTGGACTTATTCGCTTAAAATAATAAAATCGGATTATAGAGGGTCGGATCTCATATCACCCCCTTTAGTAGTAGCAGTAGTCTCAAGGAACTTAGGATAAAATCTTCTAGATATTAGCTTATAAAAATTATATTATCTGCAAATAATGATAAACAAGTCCACATAACAAGGTGATATTGGCTGATAGAGTGATAGAGGTCTTAAAGACAACAGATGTAGACCATGCAATACATTTTCAACCCCTAATCTCTGGAAACCAAATGGCCTTGTTAAAACTCAACTAAAGGTTAGCTAAAATCACTAAGGTACCATAGTGAGGCTGATTCGAGGTCATGGAGTGTGAGTGCTTTGATGAAAAGCTGACCTTTTTACCAAAGACATTGCATTATCAATGTAAAATGATGAGTAGAAACAACTACTAATCAATCACATCCTTGTAATTCACACATAACTTTAAGTGTAGCATGTGAGAAAAATTTGTGAATTAAATTTAGCTCTGAATCTTCTTGAACTAATTGTGAGGTGTTGATTCTACATATAAGTAAAGGAAAATGGAGAACTTGATATCGATGCCAACCATCAAATTGAAGTTGTCGAAATGAAATGAAAGAGTGCAACGGTCTTATGCAACTCTAACTTTCTCGTAAAACTGAAAAAAAAAAACATTCTATAAGATTGCTTAATAGTTTGATTTGAATGTTGGACATGTAAGGAAAATCATGCTTAAATGAAGAGTGCAGTAGATATGCATATTCTGTTGGATTTGTTGGTAACTTGTGACAAAATAAGGTCGACTTATGTGTTTGCACGACACAATATTTAGTTCAGATTAATGGATTAATAGCCTGCTTGTTGATTTGTTTGTTAACAGGATTGAGGCTGACACTACTCGATGATTGTAATTATTGGATCTTGAGATGCTGAGAAACGAGTACAATCAGAGGTTTGGAAAGCATAATACAAAATATTAATACATTATCTTGCTCTTAATAGGGGATGAGTGCATAGTCGTTCCAGGGTACAGTCGTAGGACATCTAAGAAGATTTGCAGTGTACCTAAGACCCATATCAAAGGATTCCCATGTGATTCCATTATGGCAAGGATGACTGGTGATAGATGTACCTAAATTGGAAATTCTGATGAGTCAAGATGGACACACCCATTATAGGGGTAATATGATCTTCAGGAAGATATCCCTATCCCAACTGGGTTGTAAATCAAAGTGTCAATTTCACAACTCAATCGGGATGCGTGGACAAGGAGTGAGTACTCTGTTAATCTACAGATTATGAATCTCAATTCGGTTAGCGTAGCTCCACAATTAAGAGGGCTAAAGGTTTGGTAGTGGTTGTAATTTTCTAATGCAACTTGAACTATGTACAACCAGTTCCCTGAATATGGATTAGGTTGGCCTCTAATGCAGGCAAACTCAGGTAACAATAAACATATTAACTTCGTTCGAGGGGCAAAAACCAAAGCCAAAAATAGATACGTAACATTTCTTACAGAGCACATAGTGTAACTTTACTGTACCTCCTCCAGAAGGCTTATATACCTTGCTTCGTACAGATGTAGAGTTTTAGCTTCGGAAGGAACAAGCACCTGTTTCAGGAAAATAGTAAAAAGCAGCAGATCAACAACAACGTCAACATTACATAGAACCAAATTCTGTTGGTTCCTCATTACAGACGTAAAATGAACCAGAAAGAGGTAACATAAAGCTGTTCTATTCAATACAAAGCCCAACTATCCAGTCCCGGGTTTTGGACGAACACAATCAAGTGTAGCTTTCAAATAACATTCGTTGTTTCTCTGTGTATGCTAGGGTCCTGGACACTCAATAATATTCGCTCAATACAAGAAACATTTCATGGATCATCTACTCAAATTTATCAATGGATACAACATATACTAGTTCATAGATTACACCGATGCATGATTCACTCTGTGTATCCGTCTTCTACTCACACGCATTCAACACAACACTCGACGATTCTTATTATGTGAATATTCCAGTTTAAGTGAAACTCAATTATATTTGTTCAGTATAACAAGCATTTCACAGATCACCTCTTCACATTTATCTATAGAGACTACACCAAAATGCACGATTAAACGTGTGTATCCGTTATCTGCATTGTAACGCAGGTACACACAACTTTGAGTAGCTACTCATACACACACACACACACACACATTCAATTGAACACGAGACTCGATGAATCTTACGTTGAATTTTCCCAAACCTCGACAAATTACTCATTTAATTTAAAGGCAAAATGCAAAAAGAGGATGTATATCTTTTCCTCTCTTTTTTCTTCTCACACAAACAGTAACCACAGCACCAAAATTGAAGTAGGAAAATAAAAAACAAAAAACAAAAAAAACGTGACCTGATCGATTGGGAAAGGGAGAAGGGGAAGGACCGTCGACGAACACGCCTGAACCCCGAAACGGCGTCGTTGCCGAGGGGATTTTCGAAATTGGGAAAATGAGTGAGCATTGTGCTTTCTGTTATTATATATATTTATTGGTGGAGGGATTAGAGGTGAATTAAATGGTTTGTGGATTATGGTAATCATAATGCTTTTTTGCTATTATTCAATTTCAGTGCGAATGAAATCCAAAAGCTAAGGTTGAAGTAAATGCAAATTAATGGTAGATGAGAGTTCTCGGAAGAAGGTGCAAATTGCAGAATAGTACTCGGTTTATATGGTTATTCACAATACTTAGAAGACTATACTGAACCTGAGGATTGTGATACCTGTCCTTTGGGTCTTCCTTGTGATAAAAAATCACCAGAAGGAAATGATGAGTATTATAAACTCTTATCTCAATTTCAAAATTCTGATATTAATGTTTTGACAAATGATATTCTTTTGGATATAATAAAAAACCTTACTAATAAAGATCTTAAAGTTAAATTGATTGATCACTTGACTCAGAATGAGCCAAGAACTTCTGAAGAATCTTTTGATAAAATACCAGAAGAGCCAATGGTTCCGAAAGGGCCATATTCAATGTCTGAAGTTCAAAAACTTCTTAATGACAGGAAGGTGAGTAGAGCTCCTACTTCTGCTCTTGATTTGCAGAATGAGGTTGATAACCTCAAAGAGGAGATTAAAAATCTCAAAAGAAGCACCAGAACTCTTGATATAAGAGTCTCTAAATTGTAAGATAATACTCCTTCCAAAGAAGAAGCTTCCACTTCTTCACATAATGAAATCAAGGATTTTAAAATATATAATGAAAACGAAGATTATTTATCTGTCATGGAAATTATAAAGTCTCAAAAATGGCATACTGAGACAACACTAAAGATTGATAATTACTTTACAAAACATTTTGATGTATTACTTGACAGTGGTGCTGACTTAAATGTCATTCGAGAAGGTTTAATACCAACTAGATATTTTCAAAAAACTACACATGCATTATCTCATGCAGGAGGAAAGCCTCTACAAATTGAATATAAACTTTCAAAAGCTTATATTTGTAATAACAATACTTGTATTCCTATAAGCTTTTTACTTGCTAAGGATATTACTAACTAGATGGTTTTAGGAACTCCGTTCCTTACAAAGTTATTTCCCCTTGGAATTACTCATGAAGGTTTATCAGGCTCTTATGAAGGGCAAAAAGTTTTCTTTAAGTTTAAAAACAAACCCTATACGAGGTTTCTTCATGAAATGTTTGATTCTATCTTTTATAAAGAAAAGCAATTGAATTTCCTAAAATATGAACTGGCTTCTCTCAATATTGAGAAGGATCTTCAAAATTCTAAATTAAAGGATAAAATAAAAATATTAATAAGCGATTTTTCGATTACAATATGTAATGACCACCCGAATGCCTTTTGGGATAGAAAGAAACATATTGTTTCTTTACCTTATGAAGAAGGTTTTGATGACTCTCAAATTAAAACCAAGGCAAGACCTTGCCAGATGAATAAAGAACATCTGGAGTTATGTAAAAAAGAAATTGATTCTCTTTTACAAAAGAAATTAATTAGCCCCTCACAGTCACCATGGTCGTGTACCGCTTTTTATGTTAATAAACATTCAGAACAAGAAAGAGGTGTTCCTCGTTTGGTTATAAATTATAAACCACTTAATAAAGCTTTAAAATGGATTAGGCATCCTATTCCTAACAAAAAAGGATTTATTAGATAGATTATATGGTTCTATCATATTTTCAAAATTTGATTTAAAATCAGGATATTGGCAGATCCAAATCAGCAAAGAGGATCGATATAAGACTGCTTTTAATGTTCCAATAGGACATTATGAATGGCATGTCATGTCTTTTGGTTTGAAGAATGCACCTTCAGAATTTCAACAAATCATTAATGATATATTCACTCCTTATAGTGAGTTTATTATTGTCTACATTGATGACATTTTGGTATTTTCCAAATCCATTGAAATGCATTTTAAGCATTTACAAATTTTTAAACAAATAATCATAAGAAATGGCTTAGTCATATCCAAGCCTAAAATGTCCTTGTTTCAGTCCAAAGTTAGATTTCTTGGACACTTTATTGAAAAATGTAGTATAATACCTATTAATAGAAGTATTGATTTCGCAGATAAATTTCCAGATGAAATTCGTGAAAAAACCCAATTGCAAAGGTTTTTAGGAAGTCTAAATTATATTTCCCCTTATTATAAAAATCTGATTCAAGATACGTCTATCTTATATGAAAGACTTAAAAAGAAACCATGTACGTGGACAGAACAACATACTAAGGCTGTTAGAAAGATTAAAGAAAGAGTTAAATCTCTGCCTTGCTTGATGATTACTAATCCTAATTGGAAGAAGGTCATTGATACTGATAGTTCAGAGATAGGATATGGAGGTATACTTAAACAAATTAATCCTGATACTAAACAAGAAATTCTTGTGAGGTTCCATTCTGGAAAATGGAACAATGCCCAGAAGAATTACCCTACTGTGGCAAAAGAAATTTTAGCTATAGTTAAATGCGTTTTAAAATTTCAAGATGATTTATATAATCAACATTTTACTATTCAGACTGATTGCAAATCTGCAAAATTTATGTTTAATAAAGATTTTAAACATGATGTTTCAAAACAAATGTTTGCCAGGTGGCAGGCGCATCTTGCACCGTTTGATTTCGAGATTGCTTATAGAAAGGGGGAAGATAATAGTCTTCCAGATTTCTTAACTCGTGAATATCAATCATGCCATTACACAATTACTTAAAAACATTGGCAGAAGCCATCAGATTTTTACAAGATAATATCAAAAGATATGAGAGTAAAACTCTTGAGGAACTTTGGATCCATGATGAAGAAGTTCGAAGGGCTATTATAGAGCTACATAAATATGAGCTTAATAAATGTGAAAAATTGGCAAGATTATTGCTTGCTTAACATTCGATTTCATGTTTTCAGGAATGTACAGCCGGGGATCGGCTTCCTCCTCTTATAGAGGACGAGGAGGCAGAGGCAGAGGACCAGGTTTCCTGGCCCAACATGGTAAACAAAAACTTATAGCTGCTGATCTCTCTCATAATAAAGAATTCAAAAATTTTTTGGAAAAAGAGAAAGAATTTCAGAAATTCCTTGAAAAGGAAGAAAAAAAAATGAGTAATACTCAAGAGTCAGTGGACAGCCCTGAAACAGAAACAACATCATATGCTAAGGTGATCTCCAATGATACTCAAAGTATTGGATTTATTAATAATCTGAATCCAAGAGTCATTCTTCTAATAGAAGACTTAGATTTGAAATGGGAAAAGGAACCTTGGATAATAGTCTAAATGAAGTTTAATACAGCTTTCTTCCCAGCAGGCACATATAAGTCCAGAAAATTCTATGAATTACTCCTGGAACACACAAAATCTTGTGAAATACAACATTTTACATCAGGAGCACAAAAAGAAATTTTTAATTTCTCAAAGATTGTTATTAAGCAAGTCATACATGATGAGGAATGGGGATCTTCTCCATATTTCGAGAAAGAATTCATACATTCTACCTCAAAAATCGTTTTCAAATTCAATTATTGGGATTATGTTGAAGCCTTTAATAAAGTGCTTTTGTATGAAAATAATAATCATAAGCACACATGGTTCATAAAGATGTGTGGAAAGATTTTTGAAAAAGACATACCAAATTGGTTTCTGAAATGTTGGAAATTCCACGGCACTTCAGTAAAAATTTTACCTGAAATTTTTAAGGAAAAATTTAAAATTTGGGTTGATATATCTCCGAAAATTCGGGAAAGACAGCAAAATATTGCATGTCCTGAAGGATTATCAGCCTTCTATTTTTTCTTGAAATTTTCAATTCCATGGATCTGGAGATGGTTTCCAGAAGTTGGTAGAGACGAGGATAATATTCCTTGTATTTGGGGTAAGAGTGCCTCGAAATTCTGGGATAAAATGCTCAAAATTAACCCAGAAACAAATCAACAAGAAGGAATGGAAACTATCCAACAAATGGAGGAAACAATTGTGACGTATACAAAACTTGCTGATAGCCAGAAGAAAAAGGAAATAAAGACTCCTTGGGACTTAATCAAAAGAAAAGTCTAATTTAAAGCAGGAAATCTTGACAAGAAAAGCCTTATCCAGGCTTATATTGATGAAATGGAAAAAGATTTAACCAGGGAATTGGAAGGACTCGACGAAGATGTTTCGATGAGCTCCAATCATGATGATGAATGTTGTAATCCCCTACTCAATAAAGAGTTACAGGATGCACAAGATCCTAATGAAGATCTTGAAATGGGCGATGTTTTTGGAATACTCAGATCCGTCGTCAACACAAATAGGAGAGGAAATTCCTCTAAATCAGAGTCAAATAAAACAATGGAGATGTGAGCTTCCAGAAGGTGATGAACGCCGTGACATCATGGCAAGGATGATTTAGTCAAATGACTTTTTGAACTATGTAATTTTTTTGGTACTTAAAAAAAAAAAAAAAAAATCTAAAAAACCCGTCTATGTTATTTTGTAATGTGTTTTGAAGTCCGGCCTTCTATAAAAGGCCATTTTCGTCTGTGTTTTAGGGCAGAGTTTTCAGACTTCAGTTTTCATATTTTCCCTTTTAGATCTTTCTTGTAAACACTCTCTTCTATTGTAAAAATTATCGGTGGGAAATAAAATCCAGCTTTTGTACAAGATCTTGTGTTCAAGTAAGTTCTACTTTATAAATCTTTTATACTGTTTTTGCTTATTTTTAGCTTATTTTGTAATGATAGCTAGCTGATATTATAGTAAGAAGTTGTTTGGTTACAACTATATATAATGACAAAAATATTTTTTATCCACCCTTATCAATGGTTTGGTTGCAAATACTATATTTTTGGTCAAACCGAGATTTGAGACTAAAGTCGCTATTGTAGTCGCGTCCACTACATGACATAAATTTATTTCCGTCTATTTTCGAACCGAATTGTCTACTATGTCCCTCAAAAATAAACAACATTACCACTATACAATGTTGCACGGATACGGACTCGGAGACACAAATATGACACAATACGAACACAGCAACACGGATTTTCAAAAATTACAGGATAGAATACGGCATGGACACGTCTAAATATTTTAATATTTATATTAATATACGTATAGAAACAACATCAAAACTAAATATTTTAAGTGCATTCACAAATGAATATTAAATATCAATAAATTTGTTGAATTCGAACAGTACAATATAAATTGGTAAACTAAATTATATAGTGTAGTACACTTTTAGAAGTTTTTATTTCTAAATTCTAGATCTAGGATTATTGAAATTAAAAGCCATTAAAATTAAATAAAAATCAAGCTATTAATTTAGTTTGACAATTGAAGTTTATGTATAAGAATATAATTAAAAGAAAAAAAGAATAAGAAAAGGAATTTTAACTTTGATTCTCACTTGTAGTTGAGGAAGAAATGATTGACGCGCTACATGAGAAGATAGTGGAGTTTTTAACTGTTTTTTGATTCATTAACTATCAAATTAAGTTATTAAAGTTCGTTTTTTTAGGTTTTATATTTTTTTAAAAAGGACTTTTGATAATAAGTAAAATAACTCAAACGTGTCACAAATGTATCAGAGACACACATCAAAAGTGTCTGACACGCGTGTTCGATTTTTTTTTTTTTAATTAATTACGGACATGCCACGTGGAGTGTCGGACACGTATCCAATGCGTGACGAAAGAGTGTCGGTGTCCCTCGCATGTCCGACACGGTATTTTTCAAAAGTCTGGAGTATCCGTGCAACATAACCATTATACAAAACCAAACTGAAACCTTTCCAACCTCTCACCACTCTTGCTCCTCCTTTGCTGTGATTTCGTAGCCCACGTAATATAATCTTTCAATTTCGATCAAATAATGAGTATCAACTTCCACAATTCTTCATTCACGGTAGGGTTTCCAAGCAGAGGGACTTTGAACTAAGAAGTGAGTTCTACCCGCAAGCAAACATGTATAAGTTTTGTCTCGATGATGTAAATCGTGTTCTTCAAGCTATATTAGGGATAATATGTTTTTTACTGACATGAAACATGTTTAAACTTTAAAGTTTGACTATTTTCTTCTGAAATAACGAGTTTTTGATTTCTTAATTCTAATTTGTTTTTGTAAAATGTGTTATTTTTTATTTATGTGTTGCTAAAACGACTTCTCATTTGTTGTAACTCTCCAACTTTATTTTATTTTCTGCCATTGGTTTAAATTCAATTCTGATTTGGTTATGTATTCGATTATAATTGTTCAGTCTTGATTTATGCATATTAAGTCATAATGGTTTGCATATTATGCTGTAAAGGTTGCACATTTATTTTAAAATATGCCATATTGTGCAGTAGATTTGAGTCTAGTAAGGTTATACTTGGGCAAGTCTTATTTTAACATTTTGCATCTATTTTTCTTTCTAGAATTTTAGCCTCATTTCCATCCGTCTTCAACGGAGCACAACCACTCCTCACGAGTAGCCGACGTCTTTTCCGTTGGACGGTTTCACCGGTGACCTCCACCGACATACTCCCCACCGGCATCGTTCCACATATTTCCCCGTTGTTTCGTTCGATTATCCGTCACACATTGTTCTTGTGATTGATTTTCACAAGTCATGATCGACGTTTGAAGTTCTCTCGCATTCAGATTTTGGTGTGCCGATGGTGATTTTCAGTGTATCATTTTTAAAATTTTCATATAACTGTCATCTTTTTGGGGTGAGATTTATTTTCTCACCATGCCGGAGTCCTTGGATGTTGATTGAGTCATTCACTTTTCTGACGTTCTTAGTTTCCTTCTTATTAGTCCTTTGTATCCGTCCTTTTTCGTATTTGTGGATATTCATTTTTCATTACGTTCCTCGTGTTCTTGGTGTTTTCACCCGTGTTGGTGGTGCAAACCTCTTAGATTCGACTACTTGGTTAATATTTGCTCTGGTTTGACCTTTGAAAAGTTGTGATGCACCATTCTTTCCTTTTCCGCGTCTCTTTGTTGTGTTTTTGTATTCAGTTCGTGTTTTATTTCCACAAATCTCCAAACTTTTGTTGCCTTTTTTGTGTTCTATTAGTTTATTTCGTTGTGTTCATCACACTTGCCTTGTGATTCCGTTTGTTTGGGTGTTGGTTTGTTTTTTCTAATTTGGAGGAGATTTTGATTTCTCCTTTCAAATCAACGGCTATTTTTTTGCACCGACTAGGGTTTAAACGTTGCTCCCTTGCTCGGTCAAACCTGGTCACTTGCGCATTCAAGTGCATTAACGCCTTTCAACAACTTTAATTTTTTGACTGCAGCATATTTCTTGCCTGCATCAGCGCAACGACATGACCAATGGTGTGGTTGATGCAGGTGCAATTATTGCACAACGTAACGTCATTCTCGCGTGCATGGTTAAGTTTTTGGAGCAGCCCGTTGGAATTGAAGTGGTGTCCAACCCCAAACCTCTGAAGACCCATTTATCAGCCCAGGCCCCTATCTCATTGGGTCATATCCAACTATTTTTTAAAACTAATTAGTAGAGGACCGCATGTAATTCTGTCCAAGTCAATCATTAGCCGCATGTAAATTATTCTTATCCTAGATGGACGTTGAGTGTTTGTGTGGTACGGAATTGAATGAGAGTTGAGTGTATTTTATTTTGCGTATCAGGATTAGAATGACAATCCAATAACGTGATTTGCTGCCATGATAGTATTAATCAACTTAATTACATCTCACATGCGTTATTTCGACCTAGCACGGCCTTGGTAATGATTTCATTTTATTGAATAGTCACTTAACAAATAGTGTCCCCTATCATACATATAAAAAAAAACAGTGTCCGCTAAAGATTACACGAAATCATTGACGATTTTCTGTTTTTATATATACATATGCCTTGCAAGAAATTTACTTACAACAACTTAGCACTAACTGCAGTAGGACGAAAAAAAAATAAACTACCTAAAACTAAGGTAAATTTTAAGGAAAAGATGACCAAACAAACATAATTCATCCTCGCCAATGATGTTTTGTTGGTTTGGGGTTTTACTCAACTGGAGAGATTTGTTAGTGAGCTAGTTGAAGCACGGCCCAGATTCAATAGATAAGGTGTTAAATGTTGTGACAATGGCTATGAGTTCATTGTATGAGCATCCATATACAAAGTCCTTCGACTTCCAGCTTCAACTACTATATGAACGTTTTGCAACATTCAAATTTGTATTGGAGTTTCCTATGGTTTCACATGACAAGGAGAAACATTTAATGGAGATCTCGTTTGTGATGAAGATGGCAATGCAACATACATTGTAAAGCTATTGTTAATACATCTTTTTAATAGGAAACCATAAGTCTAACACTTTGTTGCCTCACATGGTTTTTTTAACAATGGATGGCAGATTTCGAGCGCTATTTCGTTTGCGGCGAGCCCACTTGGGACGATTTGCAGTTTATCTTCGACGATCCTTGCATGCTGTGAGCGATAAGCCAACTATGGCTCGCATGAAATATCGCAAACATAAAAAAATATACAACGGGCATTATGGATGTTTCGCACCTAACTGAGAGCGTGCGCAATGTTACTAAGCTAAGCAAGTTGTGTTATAGAGTATGGAGCGCAAGGGCAAGTTGTATAAATCTTTTTTAGAGGTGCCATTAGTGGTCATTAGACCGCAAACTAATTAATAACGTCATTAAAATAAGTGCTCCGAAAGTTCTCACCAAGTTTGGTGGGAGCTATTTTAGTGTATACTACAACAAAAAAAACCCTATTGAGACACAAAAAGTGTCCCAACATAGAGATGTCGGGACGCTTAAAACTATAGAGACATATAAATATAGTCGTGTCCCTAAAAACTTTGGGACACTTTTATAAGTGTTGCAACATACTTCCCTCTAGCAACAAAGGTAAGTGTCTCATAAGCACATTTTAAAGCCACATGTAAATGTCCCAAAATATCTTGAATGTGGTAATTTAAAATCTATCCCGACACTTATCAGTGACCCTACATCTCACTTGGGGTTTTTTTCAAAAATGGTCCTTTATCGTGGCCTCATTACAAAAATAGTCCGTTATCGCGCCACTGTCTAGATTTAGTCCTTTATCGTGGTTTTTTGTCCAATTTTGGTCCTCCGGCCAAATTTTCCGGCGAATTTTGGGGATTTTGACCAATTTGGGCGATTTTGACCAGAATTTTGGGGATTTTGACTAATTTGGGCGATTTTGACCAGATTTTGAGCAAAAAAAAAACAACAAATAAATTTATAATTTAAAATATATAGTTTTTATGGTTGAAATCCAAAAAAAAAAACAAAAAAAAATATAATTTAAAATATATAGTTTTTATTATTGAAATCACAAAAACAAAATTTAAAAAACACAAAAAATTTGTAATTTAAAATATATAGTTTTTATAATTGAAATCCAAAAAGAAAACGTAAAAAACAAAAACAAATTTGTAATTTAAAATATATAGTTTTTATTATTAAAATCCCAAAACAAAAT
The DNA here is from genome assembly GCA_948329865.1 of Linaria vulgaris. Lineage (NCBI taxonomy): Eukaryota > Viridiplantae > Streptophyta > Magnoliopsida > Lamiales > Plantaginaceae > Linaria > Linaria vulgaris. The sequence goes on along the minus strand of OX415249.1, from coordinate 1,447,116 downwards.
AAAAAAACACAAAAAAGTTGTGATTTAAAATATATAGTTCTTACAATTGAAATCCCAAAAAAAATTAAAAAAAAATTGTTTTAAAATATATTGTTCTTACAATTGAAATCCCAAAAAAAATTTTAAAAATAAATTTGTTTTAAAATATATAGTTCTTGTGATTTAAAATATATTGCTTTTATTATTGAAATACCAAACAAAAATAAACAAACACAAAAAATTTGTAATTTAAAATATATTGTGTTTATTATTGAAATCCCAAAAAAAATTAAAAACACAAAAAATTTGTAATTTGAAATAAATTACTTTTATTATTGAAATCCAAAAAAAAAACACCAAATTTGTAATTTAAAATATATGGTTTTTATTATTGAAACCCAAAAATATATAGTTTTTTTTTGGGATTTCAATAATAAAAAATAAATTAAATTACAACTTTTTTGTGTTTTGTTAATTTTTGTTTTGGGATTTCAATAATAAAAACTATATAATTTAAATTACAAATTTCTTTTTACATTTTACGTTTTTTATGGATTTCAATTATAAATACTATATATAATTTAAATTACAATTTTTTTGTGTTTTTTTATTTTTTTGGGATTTCAATAATAAAAATAGTATATTTTAAATTACAAATTTGTTTTTAATTTTTACGTTTTTTTTTGGATTTCAATTATAAAAACTATATATTTTAAATTACAATTTTTTTGTGTTTTTTAATTTTTTCTGGGATTTCAATAATAAAAACAATATATTTTAAATTACAATTTTTTTGTGTTTTTTAAATTTTTTTTTTGTGATTTCAATAATAAAAACTATATATTTTAAATTATATATATTTTTTTGGGATTTCAATTATAAAACCTATATATTTTAAATTATAAATTTATTTTTGTTTTTTAATTTTTTTTGCTCAAAATCTGGTCAAAATCGCCAAAATTAGTCAAAATCCCCAAAATTGGGGTCAAAATCGCCCAAATTGGTCAAAATCCCCAAAATTCGCCGGAAAATTTGGCCGGAGGACCAAAATTGGACAAAAAACCACGATAAATGACTAAATCTAGACAATGGCACGATAACGGACTATTTTTGTAATGAGGCCACGATAAAGGACCATTTTTGAAAAAAACCCTCTCACTTGTTTGCCGAATTAAAATGTTTTATAAAATATTTTTAAGCCAAATGGCCATATCTCAAAACTCATTAGAATCATGTTGATGTACTCAAATAGAAATACCAGAAATTTTAGTGCCCTCAAGCAGTATGTTTCAATTCATTATCACTATAGTACATGCCATGAAACAAAGACGACTCATACAAAAGATATATGGGTTCAATCTCAGAATATAGCATTTATATAAATTACTGAGTGGAAATCATTCAAACATCCTTACATACAAACTTATTAAACCTCCTGACAACTCGTGAAAAATCAAAACTAGAATCCATATGAACAAAGTGTAAATTCAAAACTACTCCAAACTCTTTAGCTCTTTTGCCAACACTTAAAAACTTGCATCGGTGCTCATTGTCATGCAAAGCAACCTGCACAAAAAGTAAATAACAAATCAACAAAGTTCTTTTTGAATAAATATAAATTTTATGATTAGAATTATAAGTGGCAATTCCTAGTCTCGTTAAAATGTGAAAAAGACAAGAATACAACCAAGTACGCATAGGTCATTTAATTGACAATACAAAATAGAGTATGCATAAGTTTGAAACAAAGCATAAAATTTAGTGACTTCTTCAAAAGAAATTGCTTGAGAAGTTATAACATACGTGCTAGTTTAACAAGCACGAGTACCATGGTGGTTGATTATATTGATTCACGCACTTAGGCACTGGAGAGACAAACTCTCTGAGAAAGGAGCCAAGACGTAAAAACTGGATACACTAATATTGTATCGTGATAATAAAAAATCTTGAATCTGTAAGCATAGATTTGATTCAAATAGGTAAGGAGCACATCCCATCATACAAACACAAATAATATGAACCATCACGGCACAACCATCCATTTAAGGAAAAAAATTGTAGAACATAACATGTTCTGGCTTTTGTATGCACTAACAAGAAAATCAGAATGCTTGAGATCTAGATCTACCATTTCATGCATAGCATCCTCATGGTGAAGTCTTGTCATTTGAATCAATACAAGAAACAACATCAATAAGTAAAGGATACAAAACATTTGACAGAAATAATAGAAATATATAAAGTTAAAGTATAACTTACTAAGTAACAATATAATAATGTTGCATATATAGTGTTCTGTAACATATAACAACATGTGACAACCAAACAAATAAACAGAATAACATCTTTAAGTTAACATAAGTATATAAACCACATCTTAGCACCATGACCAATACATTTTAAGGAATAATGTTGAAGTCATATCACAATATAGTAAAACCATTATCTTGTTAGAAAAGAATGAAATCTGAGCTATCCTTTGATACTTGTAATCCCCACTTAAAGACAAATCTCAAGATCTAAAAAACTATAAGCTAAATGAAGTCTTAAGTTCAAAGAGACGAATAGACGAAAACACATGTTATTAGATAAGCAAGATGGAAACTATTTCATATGCTAAATTAGTTTTGTGGAGTATAACATCATAGTCAGAAAACAAAATCAAGTACATAGGAATATTAGGAGAAAACAATACAATAGAATGCTCTGTTAATCAAATTTGCTACTGGGTACATCAAATTTTAGTTAAATGTAACTGATAATAATGAGAAACTATTTCATAAAGTTAATGAGATTTGAACTAATTCTATGATAAAACTAAAAATAACCAAACTGTTGTAGAAATTATGGATTAAACCATATACTATAAAAAAAAATCAACAAAACAAGATACGCCTATTAATTTAAAATAGAATCTCTTTATTTTAACATAATATGCTTCACATCTAAAAGCGCTAGGTATAGCATACAATTTAACGCTTATGCACCCTGGTTTGTCGATGCCTAAGGAAGGAAAATGAGATCAGTCCTCAAGTATGCACATGCGGTAATTAGCACCGCATTCTCTAAAAACAGACTTTTAGCTTTTCACGAATCATGCAAAGTGCTTCAGTCAATTGATAGAGGAAGATTTATGATGTAAGAAAAGTTACCAACGATAGTGGAAATAAGAAACCACGAAAGGTCATAACACAAATATTATATTCAGAGGATAATACTGATACTAAACCATGTCTTGAAACTATGATATTGTTCCTTGTTGCCTTTACTTGTCCGGTGCATCTCTCCCCCTGAAAATACATCGATATTATAATCCAACTCTAAATTCATGTGTCAAGGCGTCAAGCCCTAATAAGAAACATGCCAATTTGCTATTCATAACATTTCCTTGCCTCTATTAATTAGTCTCTAAAATTATGTGTTTAGAAGAATCTAAATTTAGGTGATTTGGAAGTTGGAACCATCAATAAGTCTAAATTTACGTAAACCTTCTTTGAAAATGGTAAACCTCGTGAAACAGAGAACTCGCAGAAAATCCATCTTTTATATGGACTCTTTTGATTCAAGGCAACAAATGAAAATAACTGATGCATAAAAGCATTACGAGCCCAACAACAAAAAAGTTCAACAAATCACACACACAATCAACAATTTGCAATACAACTACATAAATCAAAAGTAATTATACTCCACACAATTTAATATGGGCGAGACAGGGCCCTAGTGACGGAAAGGATTGACCAAAATTAAACTAAATTACACAACAACAAATACAATGGCATAAATATTTAGGAAGATAGAAAGATTTTTTCACCAACCTTTCTGCAAAAGTGAGCGGCCGCAGTGAATTTGGAGAGAATAATAGTGGAAGAAGAAAGGGGATCTGGTATAAAGTTAGAGAAGGGTATCGAAAATTTGTGGTGGGATTTTTGCCGCCAGAGTTAAATATTCTCAAACAAGTTTTTAGGATATTTTTTTATGACCCCTCAAATTACTTTACCAAGTTGAGGCGCAGGATGCAGTAGAGAGATTTCATTATCATTTTGGGACGCAAACTGTAAATGAAGCAACAATAATTTTTTGGGTCACATAAGAAAAAAGTCATTAAAAAAGTGTCCCAACATCTATATTTTGTTGTAGTACCGTAATCTTTGTAACGATTATCATGTTTAACTAATATAATACCAATTTCTATGTGTTTACTTCATCTGTTCACTATTTTTTTCAGTAGCTAAATCATATATTTTAGGTGCTCGTTAAATCGTAAAATATCGCCAACCCTTACTAGATGAGTATACAACACATTCCAAACACATATTTTAGGTGAACTTTGATGAAGTCTCAAATCATAATCGAAAGGTAGATAATTAAATTAGAATGTCTTATGATACCAACTGAACTATGGTAGCAAAATATCATTGAAAATGTCATAATTAAGAGACATACTCAAATACATCCTCATCTCAGGCAATTTATTTTTTGACTTACAATATTTCTCACACACCACTTAGGGTATGCACAATCAACCACATTCTTGTATTGAACCTGGAAAACAAGGTTCAGGAAATTTCCTTTCACCATGAACCTAACAAAAAACATAGTTCATACCTGCATATAAAAAACACACATACATGCAACATCCTAAATTCAGGAGTAGGCAAATTGAACAGACATAAAAGAAACAAACAACTAATGAACAACTAAGAACAAAAAACAAATAACTAATAATCATCCAAGCAACAGGGTGAAGAGACAGGTCTCCATCCGTATGTAGTATAAAATAAAGGTTTTATAACAAAACAGAAAGAGGGGGTACAACACAGAAGAGACCGCTTGGTATACCCAACCAAGACAGCCCTAAAAACTCCTACTCGACACTAGGGAGGCTGAAAAGGCTGACCCCAAAGAAAAACAAATGCCAAAGAGTTGTCGGCAAAGTCCCTAGAGGACAAACACTCGACAATCATACCCAAATATGAGTATGCGAGTCGTGAGTTGTCTCCTAATGGAGACCGTGCTTCCAACTCGTACAAGGACCGCCGACGAGCGAACAAACTAAGTCGTGGGTCTTGGTTCTTTCCACAAGTGCATGACCGTCGTCAATCACACCCAAATATAGAGTCTGCAATATGGAAGAGGACACTTGTGCTGGAAAGGTCCTCCACCCAAAAAGAGCATGGCAAGTACTAGAGTTATTACTTAAAAGAGCGTACCCTAAACCCCGGGCACCTCGTAAAAGACTTACGACAATAACAACCCATATAATTAACATAACAACAACTAACAAGCCAAACAATGGCATAACTAAGATCTATACTAATAGTCTTCAAAGTCTTGTGAGAAACGTCCTTCTAGCGGTGAAAATCCTTCAAGTGGAGCCAACATGTGATAATGTGGTCGCGGTTATTAGGAAACCCGAAGTGGGAAGAGCCGATCTAAGAGAGTGTGGCTTTCAAAACATTCCTAAGTAACATGGTGCTATAATCTACTCTTGCAAAGAGATACAAATGATGAGCTAAAGTGTGGCAAGCTCGAATATGAACCATGGCACTAGAGCGCAAGTAATGCGGTATACTCCAACTACAACAATCATGATGAACTAGTAAACCATAGTGTGCAAAGAGCGGTATCATACCAAGCCAAAATAAGTGTAAGGTGTGTGCTAAGTGAAAAATGAAGGCACCTTGGCGATGATATGTATTAAGGACGAAACCGGAGATAATGAAGCATGCATCACCTTGATGAAGTGGTGATTTAAAAGATCCCTTCTCATATAAGTAGAGGAAAAGAAGGGACCAAAAGGGACGGAGCACGAGGGAAACCCAAATTGCCTCAACATGTTTAACCCGTGAATCGTGGTGTGCAAAGAGCGCCAAATTAAACCGCAAGTGCAAGTGTGTGCTAGCGTGAATCAAAATAACAAGAGAATGCGTTTTACTTTGAGTGACAAGGGAAATACTGAGAGCAAATCGTGCTTCTACATGATTGAAAGTAGAAGTAGAAATAATATATAGCTGCGAAGGGCTTAGGGAATCAAGCAAGGGAAGGAAGTTAAGGTCCCCATTAAGGGTCGATCGGTGTATCCCAATGGGAAAGCAAATAAACCACCAATGTCGTAAGGTACTCAATCCAACAACCACAATAACCTCAAGATAAGACTTAGTACCACCCATGAAATCGCGATTACCACAAACACTAACATCGAACATCATATAAATCCAAACCTCAAGAACGTCGTGTGCAAGAGTGTGTTTGAAACATGGTGTTCGAGAGTGCGCAAGTGTGTGCGAATTGACCAAAGAGGGCAACCATGTTTCACACGTGTAAAGCTGAAAATTAAAGAAGAGGGGGTGTGAACCATTAGGGTGAAATAATGGTATGAAAGGCCACACTTGATTAAGTGTATAAGAAGCAAATGCGGCCAAAGGGACAAGAATAAGAGACTTACTCATCTCAGTTTAGGGACCCTTAACGAAGGGCATCCGGCCTTATCTTTCTCAACTAGGAGTCTAGGACCGAACCATACAACTAACATTCTTCCAAGTGCGTCTCCCATTTAATATTCGAGCACAAGACTCATTTGCCAATTGATCCGCCACATAGTTGTTTTCTCTATAAAAATGACTCAAAGTGCCATTAAATTGGCCCAACAACTCACGGATCTCTTCAATGTGCCCAATAATTTTCCAAGGGCCACCCAAAGAAGCTTTCAAGATGGAGAGTGTGATTAGAGCATTGGTTTCAACATTAATGTCCCGAAGCCCCAACGAGTCACATAACCCAAGCCCTTGGTGAATAGCTAGAATTTCCGCTTCCACATTAGTTATATAGGCTCAAGCGACAAGTGAAACACCCATAGGCACTCACCTACGTGGTTCCTCAAGACCCCTCCCTCTCCGGCCAAGCCAGGATGACCCTTAGAGCACCCATCCGTGTTAAGCTTAACTCTCCCCTCCAACATTTTTTTCAATAGACCACAATAAGAGCTTTGATGGGAGGATCCACAAGCTTGATCCCCCAAGTCTTAGCCACATTTCTTGCCAATTTTCAATACTTTGCACTACACGGTCCAAGAGCAAACAATTCCCTAAAGTGTTGAACCACTTTTCTGATAATTCTAGCGGCATCCATAAGGATCCTTCTATGCCTAGCATCATTACGAGCCGCCTATATAAACCAAAGAACAAGAATAGACACAAGAACCCGAACATGTCCTTTGATAGTATTATGTCTAGCATCCACCCAATAAGCAATCAAGTTACACCAAGATATGTGCACGGTATGCTTAATGCCAAAGAGTTTAAAGAAATGAGCCCAAACATCATGCGCAATCATACTCGACCAAAATATGTGATCCATGGTTTCAATACAACAATTACATTGCGAAATAATAACCATGCGTATAGAAAGAGTTTGATCCGAAGTAATGAGGTTTTGAACATACCTCCAAGTGAAGAAAGAGATGCTTGGCATGATAATTTTGTGCCAAAGAAAATGATAAATACCATTCGAATTAGGTGGAGGCCGAGAAGCTTTCCATGCGGATTTAACCGTGAAGAACCCATGAAGATCAAGCTTCCATAACATGCCATCTTTGCCCTTTCTTAGCCCCGAGTGCTGAAGAACCCGAGCCAACTCTTCAATATCAAGAACTCGTTCAAGTTTACTAACATTCCAAGCACCATTAAGCCAATACTCATGAACCTTCTCCTTTTGTTTGACCACAATGCCTTATTTAGGTCTAAGTACGCCCCCATGTAGCCAAATATCCAACCAAAAGTAGGCTTCATCATCATTAATATGCCAAAAGATATGATTTTGAGTATTCGGGGCAAGTTCAGTAAGCCTTTTTCCACACACTAGATTCCCAACCGTGAATAGTCAAGAATTGCTCTCTTGAAGCATATTGATGCATCATGTATTTAGCCCAAAGGGATTCTTGAGGCCGAACCCTCCACCAAAGTTTCATGCCAAAAGCTTTTATCAAACTCTCTAGAGATCTCACATTCAAGCCCCCTTCCTCAAATGGAGCACACATCCTATCCCAACTCTTCAAATGAATCTGCCTTATTTCCTCGGTGGAACCCCAAAGAAACTTGGCAAATAGCTTTTCCAACTCCTCAATCACACTTAGAGGAGATTCAAAGACTTGACATAAGTAAATAGGGATGGCACAAAGTATGCTTTTAATCAATGTCAATCTCGCACCAAAGTTGAGATATTTCATCTCCCACCCACTAATAAGAGTCTGGATCTTGTCAATCCACATTATGAGTGAGAATGTTTCATTCTCCCACGTATCAAAGGGGCCCCAAGGTAAGTAAGAGGGAATTCCCCTCTAGTGAAGCCGGTGAGGTTGCAAAGCTCATGATAGTGCGCATTATTGACATGAGTGGAGGGTATGAAACAACTCTTGGCGGCATTAATGAGTTGCCCCAAGACCATTTCATAGAGATGAAGGAAATCCATAAGAGTGCACATATTATCTTTAGTCCCCCTCAAGAATATAACACAATCATCTGCATAAACCAAGTGAGAGATCGGAAGCCCTTCCCCCATGGCAACTCAAAGCTCCTCATGACAAGAAAAGAGTTGCTCAAGACCTCTAGAAAGGAATTTGGGCGCTATGATGAATAAGGCAGGCAAAATGGGATCCCCTTTCCTAACCCCTTGAGTAGACTAAAAAAACCCATTAGTTTTCCCATTCACAACAACAGTAAAGAAGCAATGCTCAACACAATTCTTCATATACCAAATCCAACTTCTCAAAAACCCAAACTTGGCCAAACATTGATACAAAACCCCCCAATCAAGCCTATTATAGGCCTTCTCCATATCAAGTTTCACAAGAGTATTAAACTTGTCCCTTCTCTTATTAAGATTAGTAAGCATCTCTTGGGCTAGGAGAATATTGTCCCCTATTAATCTACCCTTAACAAATCCACTTTGTGAAGGTGAGAGAATTTTGGGAAGAAGAGAAGCAAGTCTATCATTAAGGAGTTTGGAGATAATTTTATAACTTACATTGCATAAGCTAATCGACCGATAGTCTCTCCATTCCTTGGGGTTCCCCTTCTTGGGAATAAAGACGATATTTGTGGCCTTGAACATACGAGGGAAAAGAGTTCATTTGAAGAAGTCAATCATGGCTTCGAGAAGGTCCTCTTTCATAACATCCCAACATTCTTGGTAGAATAGTGCATTGAAGCCACCCGGTACGGGCACACTATCGGTATTGAGCCCAAAAACAACACTCTTGAGCTCGTCAATATCCGGATTTCTACAAAGCCACATGTTGTTAAGGTCGGATATGAGGGAGGGAATAAAGTTGTAACAGCCCAAAAATTAGGGGAAAAAATAAATTTATACTTTAGTCCTTGAAATTTTAAAAATTTCTATTTTTGACCCTAAATATTTAGAAAAAATTGCATTTTAGTCCATAAACTTAAAATTTAGTCTTTTATTATTTTTATAGGTCTCTAATCCTAAAACATATATTTCAATTTCAAATCTTAACAAAGATGATCGAATTATCTAGAAATATTACATGAATCGATATGTATGTAACAAAGAAATCTAATTATACTTTGAATTTTAATTATAAATAATTGAGAGATTTGATATGCAATTAACCAATTGATGAAGTAAGCCATGACATATTTTTGATGAGCTAAGCCATGACATCCTTAAGAGCATGATTAAATTCATATTTTTTGTGAATTAATATAAAATAGTCAAGGTGGGACCTAAATAAGTATGATTAAACTACTATTTTCGCCTATAAATACTCACCCTTCTTCACTATTTTTTACAGCCCAAAATAATCCGATTCTACAAAAGTAAGAAGAAATAAAAGTTGTTCATTTTGTGTTTTCGTTCGGAAAATAAATTTTCCATATTTTTATCTTGCTATTTTCTATCCAAAAAGACGCCAAAGCTTTTACTGCGCATGAAATACCGATTCTGCACCTTAGAAAAATCATAACTAATTGTAGAAAAATCTTTTTTAATCAAGGCCAATGGCTGAATACTCTTCTTGGTGTCTTCTATCTTTTGTATGAAGACATCTTTCTCCAATAATATGATCTAGAAAGGCATAATTCATAAATCGTAAACTGCTGCCAGGAAATCCGATAGCAACTCTTATGTTGCAAGAATTATTTAGCATAGCAAACTTTTGTGTTTTCACAAAATCCTGGATTCCCACATCTCTCATGATGCTAGAAAACCATAAAGCATACAAATATTTGAAAACCAAGTTCATTTGGATGTCCGATCAAAGGTAAAACCAAAACTGCGGTGATTTTTCAGTTTATTTGGCACAATATTTGTTTTCTTAATTTATAAGGTTAATCGCCGTCATAATTCAATGTATTTATCACACACGTAAATTTAACATGATATAGTATTAGTTATAATTAGATTACTATGATTTATAATCATGAATTGACATTTTTGTGATCTTATTTATAGCATTTAAATGGTAAATTTATCATGTTTAACATATTATTTTCATAAGTCTTACAAGATTATCTTGCCACTTCATGACCTAACCATCAAATAAGATTATTTATCATCCCTTATCACATGTTTTGATAAACTTCTCATGTTTATATCTTTATATTTAAGTTATAAAACGAGTATATGCATTTTTAAACTTACTATGTAAATTAAAGTAATAAATGACTAAGGTATACCTTTTAAGGTGTTATTTCGTATAATTTGGTGTGTGGTTATTAAAAGTTTGGAATTGATTAAAGACTAAAAAGATGAGTTTTCCTAGAGTTAGTTAAGTAATATGTTTTTCTTTAAATTCATCATCTAAGATTTTCATGTTTAGTGTAATGACATAAATTAAGCTTATGTGTTATTTACTAAGATTTACATTATAACTAGCATTCTTAACAAGAAAGTTCTCAATTTCATCAACATGAGAATTGAAGAAAAAGTACTAATAATTGTTGTGGTGAATTATAAATTTAGTTGATTAATATTATTTAAATTTGTTAAAGGTTTGACGAACTAATCAACGCCATCAAGGTTCCCCGTACGAGTTAAAGTGAGATTCTCTTTCTGATTTGTTCTAGCCTCGTTTGGCATCCGACCCTGAGGGACTTGGATAGAAAAGTCACTATTCCATTACCAAACCTCTAACAACCTATATTTCATCATAATCATGTTTGGCATCTCATCTTATAACATGATTTTCTTACTCATCGCTAAATCATATCCAATCATTTATTATTTATCATATCTATTCACAATCATGATAACTCTCCAATATTGTAATCTCATTTGCTGGTTCTTGAATTGTGCAAAGAGCAACGAACTATGTTCGGGACATGTAGCTCAAGGAGCAACGGATATTATCCGGTTTACTAGCTGGTTTGTTTATTTGTTATACCCATTGGGACGCCTTTGGGAAGTTGAGCCCAGGGATTGAGTCGAGTTACTGCCGGGCAGTAAGGACTGTCGGTTTAAGTAGTTTATCTTGATACCCATCTATCTAGGCACCGCTTGCAGTCAAGAGTTGGATGTAACTCGCGTGCTGGATCGATATGTACTCGAGCATATCTCTTGATTGTTTGTGAGGTCGCTCCTCGTCGGGAGGTATAAGGTAGAATAGTAAAAGTTATAATACTGGATTCTTTTATTGTTAAGCACAAGTTCATTAACTATTCTATGAAAACTCCAGTACCATTGCTACATCAAATTATCTAGTTGAACTGTTTCTACCGGTAAGATCACTCCTCGAAATGTATCTAGTAGGTCACAGTTAATTCTTGCATTGCCAATTCTTTTATATGAATCTCACTAAGTCATTAAAGACTTATTCCTCGTTCTTCTGTCCATTCCTCAGGATAAAAATCAACATGGCAACATGGATCAAGTGAATAATTGTTCAAGCGTGCATTTTGGAACATTCGTGTTTTGTCACTGGTGCATAATCATTAAAGAGTCACATTGTTTGTAATACAAGACTTCCGCTGTATATATCAAAATATGTTTTATAAAACGTGTATGGTTTTGATCCTGAATAAGTGAGATCTCTTCCTATGAGTTACACTTTAGTCTGAGTTGGGTAAAGTGACTGATCACCACCGAACCAACTCAGATCGGAACATGGCTCGTAGGGCGCGGTCGTCACAAAAGTTGAGATTGTGACATGCTTTAATCTCAATAGGGGCCGCAAGTATATGCTCAAAGTAACGGGCGGCCGAGGTCCTAACCTCATTCGAATCGTCCATGACTAGCCCTCCTTCATAGATTTTAAATATTCTAGCCTTAGCTTGTTTTTTCTTGGCCATAGCTTGGAAAAGCTTAGTGTTTCTTTCCCCATCAAGAGCCCACTTACAACGTGCACGTTGCTTTTAAAAGGCCTCCTCCATTTTCCTTGTGAGGGTGTATTCGGCATAACGCTTATGAAGAAGGGGTTGGATTAAGATCATGCTCAATCTCGGACAAACGAAGAGATTCCTCTTTTTCATGAATCTTGAGGAATAGATTTCCAAAGGTATCACGGTTCCAACCCTTTAAGTCCTTATTAAGTGGAATAAGTTTAGCTCCAAGCTTAAATAGGACACGACATGGGGTATATTTGGACCAACTCTCATTAACAACATTGTGGAAACCATGATATTTAGTCCACATGTTTTGAAATCGGAAAGCCCTTAACTTTTTATGGGTCATTCTTTCAAATGAGATGAGGAGAGGATTGTGGTGCGAGTGCTTCCGAGGGGAGTGAACCACTTTGATTTGGGCAAAAGTCGTGCTCCATTCAAATTGATAAGAGCCCTATCAAGCCTAACCCTCGTTCCATTTTTAGCCCAAGTAAATCGATTGCCTTCAAAGTCGGCATCTTGCAAGGCACAATCCTCAACACAATCCGGGAAGTCCTCCATATCCCCCGCAATAGGTGGCACTTTGCCAATCTTTTCATCAACCTTGAGAACTACATTGAAATCTCCAACCACCATCCAAGGGGCATGCGTATCATGTCTCATCAAACCATCCCAAAGATACCTCCTCAAGACACGAGTTTCAGCGGCATACACAAAAGTTCAAAATATAGAATGAGGGAGAAGAGAGGATTTAATCTCACAATGAAGAAATTGCTGATGGTTTTCTATAACCTCAATTTTCATATCAACATATCCAAACGCCCAAATTTGTTTGTTACAATTAGACACAACCGAAGTATATTGAAACATTCTAAGGTATCTTCTAGCATTAAGTTTCACCTTCAATTCCAAAAGAGCTAGCACCTTTGGTTTATGGTCCTTGATCAAAGTGTACACATTTTCACAATAACTCTCGTTTCCCATCCCACAGACGGACATTCCATGACATGATTAACATTATTGACGAGTAGAAGAGGTGGTGTTATGCTCACGGGGCCGAAGGCTTCAGGCGATTTTTTCTAACTTTCTTTGCTCTTGGTTTTTTGGCAATGGATCCTTTGCCAGAAGAGCAATGATAATGTCATTACGCCTATCCTCTAAATAATCCTCTCTGGCTTTGCTCGGCTTATGGGGTAGAGCTTTCACTCTAGAAGGTGGTTCACTTTCGTTATCACCATCCGAGGTTGAGTGCAAAAGATCATTGGTGTTCTCATCCTCGGGATGTTTCCATAACTTACCAATAGCACTAGAAGAAGACTTCGAAGTATCACAAGTGAAAGCTTGAGCTTGCATACGGCTTTCCACAAGGTGAGGCGAAGACACTCTCGTTTTCTTGGTATAAAGGGAGTACGAGTGTCTAGTCGTATCATCATACTCATCATTCAAGGAGTCTTCAACTATAACTTCCTCCATATTCTCATAATCCTCACGTGTCATCGAGCTCTTCCCCTTATCCTCATGAGAAGGAATCCCTTCCTTTTCAAAGGTGCCAAGGACCTCATTATGTCATTTTCAAGTTGAGTGATAACTTCTTGCTCAATAAGGCTGATCACCTCATTCACCTCATTATCAATTTGATCCTCACGAAGGATCTCAAAAGGGTTGTGGTCACCTCTCTTTAAGATTTTGACTGGCGGATTAGTTGGATTCTTATCGGGAAAACGCCCATTTTTCTTAAGCACCGAGTGCCATTCCTTTCTAGTTCGGCTCACCTTTGGGACCTCATTAAGAACCAAGCTTTGAAGATGCTCCTTCGGTTTATCAACCCCACACTCGTCAACGGTGTGCCCAAGCCGTTGACACTTCCTACAATAATTCGGGTTGTTATCATAAACTACCTTTTGCTTCACATAAGACATCCGACCCTTATATTTAACCCCCCATTCAATCTCCTCTTTCTTTGGCTTGAGGATATTAACCTCAACACAAATCCTAGGGTAATCGGGCCGAGAAAGGGTGGCCGCACCCTCTGTCTATTTATCTATTTGATTTCCTTTTATCGAAGGGTTTCAAAATGCTTTAAATTTCAGTCAAAATTCAATCAAAATCCAAGGTTTAGCGAGGTCGACCAAGATATTGCCCTATATCCATAAGAGTCGAGCGCTCATAATATCGCATGTTGAGATTAGGAAGGCCAACCCAAACGGGTGCAATTGGAGGTTCCAACTCCGAATCAAAGTCGAGAGTACATTTGAATATAGAACCTTCAAGATCAAGGAAGCTAAGAGAATACTTCATCCACAACCGAGTATAATCTTCCTCCATGTCCAACTTGAGCATGACATGCCGAGGGCCTATAATGACAAGCTTATAAACACCTTTCAACTTAATCCGGCTTCACAATAGGGTACTTAAGGATGAGCACAAACTTAAGCCTCTCATCAAGTTTATCAATCTCGTCCTCCTAAAAAACAATCATCGGTTTCCCTTTAATCATTTGAAACTTTTTTGGCTCGAAAGTGACACCATCAATCAAAGACCGATTGATCTCATAACTCCTTTGCGATTTAAGAGCATTAGCAAAGGATCCTTGTTGAAGAGAATGCTGCAACTCAAATGGACGGGAGAGGTCTGAAGCCATAGTCTTTTTACCCACTACCTTAGAAGGAGCAAAAGGCGTGGTTGGAGCCAAAATGGCTTTATCGGGCCGAGAGAAATTCGAGGAAATGGTGGGGAAAGCACCGCCCATGGGTAAAGATGAGTTAGGCAATGAGGGTGCCTTAGAAAGCTCAAAAGGAGGTAGAGTCTTCTGGATAATTTCCTCGGATTACTCTAATAGTGCCAAATTCAAATTCACCGGGTCTGAATTAGGTGGGATAGGTACCACTATGGGACCGTCGTTGACTGTCGGCGAAGGGGTCGTGCCGCCAACCAAGGCGAGGTCAGTTGGACCGGTGCTGGAACAGTCATGGCTGATGTGGATGCCATGTGGGAACACAGAGTATCAAAAGCGCCCAAGATATAAGCATGTGGCGCCTGCCAAAAACAGGACCACATGCAATTGTCACCTAGAACAGACTGTCTGGTACGGACGAAACAGAAGCTACATGCAAGGACGCCCTGTCCCGTGACCTGTACTATTACCACTAGAAATATGCAAAAACCGCTAGACTAAACCCCTGCACGAACCAAACCGTCCCTACAACCAAAATGGTCGAAAGGGGAACGAGACTAAAAGTATGCAGATTCCGACGAGAAATCACCGGAAATTGATCGGAACCTGGAAATAAAGACGGAAACACACAAAAGATAGCTTAAATTGACGCGGGAAAAGAATTTGCCACCGAAGAAAGCACCAAAATAAGAGAAAACACAAAAAAGAAATAAAAAAAGAAGACCAAGAAGACCAGAAGAGAAAAAAAAGGGAAACACCACACAAAAGAGATAAATCTTCAATGAAACTCGAATCCGAGCAAAGACAATTCGAAAATCACCTCGGGATTCAAGAACACACCAAAAACTCAAATCTTCCAAATCCAAAATCGAAACTCGTGCCCAAAGCAAGAGACAAAGATGTCTATTGAGGGACACGGATTTCGAATCCAAGATAAGGGTACGGTGTCAAAAAAAAGAGGGAGAATAGAAGAATAATAAGAAAATCGAATCTTGTGGAGAATCCCCAAGAAACTATAAAAAGAAAAATAAGATCTAAGAGAAAGAGATCTCAAGATTCGAAAAGAAACAAAAATGAAAAGAAAGGAGATGAAGGCAACTCCATGGATGTACGACCTCGTAAAACCAAAGCTAATCAAAACTCATCTATATTCAAATCTTCACGAAACCATAGCAAAGTGGTACTCAAAATGACGCACGAGCTCACACAAACCGCTCTCCAGAGAAGACACCGACAACTTTGTGAGGAAGATGCCGTGCTCCGGTGAGAAACCAGTGAGAAGGTGTGAAACCGTACTATTTGAGTGAGGAGAGAGAAGAGAGCGTTTTTTTGTCTCTTGGTGGTGTCTTTCTTTCTTGGTGTCCATCGTAGGTAGTAAACAACAAATCATCAATGAATCAAGTACAACGCAAACATGGTTCTAAATAACAAAATCATCTATAGGCCATAATAAAAACATCCACCTTGGAGACGAGATTTACACTAATTGCGTTTGTGCATAAACGAGAAAATTGACAACCATAAGCATTCTCAATACAATGACAAGAAGACTCCAAGCTAGACAACAACAAACAAATGCAACTTTGTCAATTTCTTGTTGATTTGATGCACTTGGCGATAACAATGGCTTGATAATACCCATCGCTGATGTATCGACCGTGTTTGATGGCACTGAGGTATGCTTACAAGATATATGTTGTCCATGAATTCCTGAATCCCCTACTGTTCACTAGCTTCACGATAACTCGAGTTTGACCATTTACTTACTGTAGGGATATTTCCACAATTTTGAGTTGCATAACTTGAAAGTGTTCATATGCCTCCTCATGCAGACAAATAAATGCTTCATTTACATTACACATCAACATATGTAAGAATTTCATATAAACAATAATCTTCAATCAGCTTAGCTCACATGAACGACACTATCAATTACAATTTTAGCACAAACTTCATATATTCTCAACTCGTAATTGAAGTCACGTTCAGAACACCAGAAACAAGATACTTATCACCTAATCCTTATCAAACCAATATCAGAGAGAATGCATGAAGAAAAACTTAAACCACATGGATAACTTAGATCTAACACAACAATATTTGCACAAATATCTTATGATGAAAACGTACAGTAAAAAAATTCCCAAAAATCCAATTACGAAAATCCAGAGAAATATATTCAATGGTCAGAGAGCAACCATTAATCGAGTACACACAATCCTACCTTTCTCAAATAGGTTGGAAACTAAAAGGTTTACAAGCAAGAGAATATCTCGATTCGACTACAAATCAACTTGAAATTGTGTCGCAATGAGTTTTTTGTTTTGGGGGGAGAGTAGAGGCAAAAAAGTGTTCTGAAAAAGAGGGTTTTGGCTTGTTTTTTCATATTTATATAAGAGGGGTATACTACTAATTTCAATTTTAAGTCTAGATGTTAGTACACGATACCAAGAGATGAGATTGTTATTAGGAATGTCATAATGCATGATGTTATTTTAGTCTTTGTTATCTTTAATATTGTAGCTGTGAATAGAACAGTTTTAGTAACCAAACGTCTCATAGATAAGTTAGGATATAAATTGAAAGGGCATAGAATATATGAAGGATCAACAAACATATGACGCATTGGTTTCATATCTGCAATACATGATCAACAACCTAAATTATTCTATAAATACACATCTGTAAATTCTAATGTCAAAATAAGTTATGATTTTTAGTAACTCATGACAACTTAGTAGTTATACCTTCCATTAAAACTATTATATGCACAAACGTGACGGTAGCACATAGACTTATAAACCACGTTGATCCAAAATATATGAAATGCTCATATTCAAAAAGGTAGTTTGAGGCGATCAGGGTCACAGTTAACTAAAGTTTTCACAAATACATAGCAAAAAAAATGGCCAATATAATATACCCCTAAAATTTTGATCTTCTTAATTTCGCTTCCATTTCTTATTTTTCTCTATTCATTAACATTTTATATTAAATCAACATATGTTAGTCAAACCAAGGCTCGTAGAGTATAAAGGATTTAAGGATGTCTAATTGCATCGCTATTACTAAGTTAAAAGATTTATGACCAAAGGTTATGGAAGAAGCTCTTTGTTTTTTTTTTTAAAAAGGGTTATAACTTGAAATTTATGAGATTTATTATTCCTTTGTTAATATTTATATTTTTACTGACATAATTATAAAATATTTAAGATTTTATCGATGTGTTTTTTAGGAATATAAATATTTTATTAAAAATTAATTTTTAAATATTTAGAATATAGATTAAATTAAGAATTTTATTTTTGGAAACAATCACTTCGCCCCCTAAACATGCGGCAATGGCAAATTCGCCAACATCGGTCAAACAAGCTTATGTCCGAGGTTATACCAGAACACTTTCTCCTACTCAATAAACTTTCTAGAATGACTCATTCAGAGAGACGCATAACTTAGAATCCCTCCCTATACTCCACGTGTTTACGAGGACCATCATTCACTCCACGTCAGAGTCTGTTACATTACAATTCTCAATGGCATAAGGTGGGGCTAAATATGTTGCAATAGGGTGTAATATGAACGTCTCCATTATAATGGCATCTATGTAAGGCAATTCAGAGAAATCATTCTCCCCGACCCATATGTTTCTTTCAATAACTTGACCCAATTGTTCTTTTGCATTTTTAGTTATGTGTGGTTGTTTTGAGAAGTTCGTAGATATCCCATTCAATAGTAGCAGCAGAGATGTTTGTGCCACATGCTACTAGATTCTATAAGAACGACATAAACGAGCTATTAATTATAGTTTAGAGGGAGAAGTGTTGGATACTTTAGTGTGGCATGTCTAACATGTTTTAGACATGCTTAAGAAAAAAAATTATATTTTAATAATTTGTGTTGTAAAACTTATTTAAAGAATAAAGATTATAAATCAACAATAAAAATATATGAGGCAAAAAAGAAATTCTTAGAACTTAAACAAGTAAGTAAAATGCCTAATTGTAAATTAATTTTATTCAAGTGCATGATTTACATTAAATAGTGTTTACGTTCTTGAATATTGTGTAACTCTTAATTGTTATTCATTTTGAATGAAATCTAAGAACGAAATTTAGGTATAATATATCAAAATATTTTCTTTATGATTTAATTTTATAGTTTAGACTACTAAAAAGAATTAATGGATGGCTAAAAGTGACAATGGTCACCATTATACTAGAATTTCCTAATGTGCTCTCTTATAATTTTCCACCATCTTGAAGTTTCACATTGGTCACCTTTCAAAATAAGCATTTTTCTTTTGAAAAGTTTAAGACCAACTGGTTCATTTAAGCAATATACCTATTTTATGAAAAGGTTTGGAGATTATGAAGTACCAGATACAACTAAACAAATTTCAAATAGTAGTTGTAGATAGAGCCGATATACTTGCAAATATCCAACTTGGGGCTCGTTTGGTAGGCTTTATAAAGCCTTATTAAGGCAATTTATGTGGGCTAATCAGGGCAGCCCACTACTTTGGTTGTACAGATTTATTACCGGGTCAATCCGGATGACCCGGCCTTGGGGAGCACAATCAATCAGCCTCACCCCCTCCGATTCATAATACGGAGTGAACAGTGACTGTGAAATTCCCCTTTAAACCCCGGCAATTAAGTTGTCATTTTCACCTCACCCTTCTCTCTCCCTCTCTCTCCGTCGTTACCAGCGCTTGCCACCACCTCAGTTCGCCGCCCCCACGTTCTCTGCTTTTCTATTTCTCAAAAAATTCAGAAGTTGCAATCTAAGGTCTTTTTCGATTGTTAATTTCGCCATGGTAGTTGGTAGGGTAGTTCGCAATTTGAGAAATAGGTGGCGCCACCCGATCACGGCAAAATTCGACCGGAGCAACAACTGAGCACTTATATATATATATATATATATATATATATATATATATATATATATATATATATAATATCATGAAACGCGCTACTCAGACCGGCAAGGATGATGATGATGTCATGTATGACGTATGCGCCTCCTCTGGTAATGGCAATTCCAATTCGTACAAGGGTTCAGGACCCAGGAATGGGCATAAGACCGCGGGTTCGTTGAAGGGTTTTCGATCCAAGAAGCCTCGATACGAATTAAAGATTGAAGGGAGGATGCTGAAAGACTCAGTATTGATTTGGAAAAGGTGGCCTGAAGCCATGGCAGAAATGTTTTTTTATTTATTTTCCTTTTTCTTTTTCTACAACTCCTGCGAATTAATGAGTGAGGAATGAAAAGGCGTTTGCGTGGGAAGAGAGAGTATGGTGGTGCGCGACCTCCGCTGGTCAGCGCCTTGGTAAACAGTGGGTTGGGGAAAGAGATTTGGGGAAGATGAAGTAACAATGTTTTTTTCTTTACATTTTTTATTTTTTATTCCATTAACTTCACATAATTATGAAAACAGTTTAAATTTGCTTTAATTCTTTTGAAGAAATTCATATATCTCTGCGTAATTTTGTGTAATTATTTATGAATAACAAATAAATGTATCATATGTATTTTGGTACATATTTTAATTCTTAACGAGCCCTAGGAAAAAAATTAGATAGTTTTTTTTTTAATTCAAGGGTATTGTTGACAAATTGCTACATTTCCAAATAATCTCTCCTAATTTTTTATCCAACCAAACCTGAAAATTAGTAGCTCAATCCAGCCTAGTCAATCCACCCGAATCTAATCACTCTCAATCCCATCAAGGCAATCAAACGAGCCCTTGATGGATTGCAATAGATATATTCTTGTTGCGTGATCAAGCGCACATGTAAAGTTGCCAAGTTTTTGAAGTTCATTTCTTGGTAGTCGGAGTACCTATAAATAATGTGAAGCTATTGGTGTGCATGGCCGTGTGAGACCAATGTGGTAATATATAAAAGACATAAATAAATAAGTCAAAAATTACTAATCATTAAAAGATATATTTGTGTTGCAATACATTAATTATAATTTTTGTAGATAATATGTATAAAACTCAACTTTAAACTATAAACAAAATAAAAAATCGTAAATGTAATTATTTCAGAAATTTATAAAAGTGTGAGTGTAATGGTTTATAAAAGAAATAAGTAAAAATCAAAAACCTCACGAAACAGAAGGGCCAACATGCAATTTACGAGAAAAATATTTAAACTTGACGTAACTAATTGTTAGCGGGTTTAGATTTGAGTAGAAAAATTAATATAGAACTAAACTTAATGGGGAATGGTCACGAATAGAATAGAGCACCATTTTTTTTATAATAAAATAAATATTGAAGCCCCAGAATTTCTAAAAATAGCCCCGGGAAAGATGTATTATTATAAATTTTGCCCCCAAAATCCAAATCCCTAACAGAACGGGGAGCTAGCTCAGAAGACTGAAACTAAGTAAAAGGAGAGAGAAAGAGAAAGAGAAGATTCTGAAGCGACAATGGATTGGCCACCGGAGAATGACGTATGTTCGATCTGCCACGCCAATTTTCACATTCCCTGCCAAGCCAATTGCTCCCACTGGTTCTGCGGTGAGTTCTGCCCTAATTTCTCAATCGTCCCCTAAATTGATACATTGTATCTTTCGATTGCTGAATTTTAGGGCATTTTATTTGAAAGTTAAAACTATTTCATGATAATTGCATTAATGATGAGTTTTAAGTTCTGGCATCTTTGCGATGAAGTGGAACTTAACCTGGTATCTTAAGGTTTTGGAAAAGTCAACGGTGAGAAGGTTGGTTACATTCACCGTGGTTCGATGGAATCAATCAATGACAATAAGTGTAGTTGTTAAAAGGATATGGCCTGATGTGTGTGTTCAAAGTACGAGCTTTGTACTCCGTGCAACGTGCCGAAATAGAACTAAATAACAATATGAATTGATATGTCATCTGCCGAAATAAAAGTTGTGAAAACGATTTGCGATGGAGGATGTGGCCAAGTTCTGATTTGTCTCCCCAGAATATCAATGTGTGGCCACGCTAGTACTTGAGTGATGATTTGCTGTGTAAACCCGAATGGTGATACGCAACAAGTCTTCTCATGTCCCACGCACGAATTCTGTTCGATGGCCTTATAATTATATTCGCAAGTTGTTTGTACCATGCTGTTGTGATTCTAGAAGGGCCCCCTCTGTGTTGCATCAAACGATATTAAGTACTATGTTTTTTTTTTCCCCAGCAATTACCTTATTCTCATCAGTCATTACTACTACTTGTGTTAATAAGCTTCAGCGTTACTCATAGTTTGATTAGACTAAGAAAATGAAAAATTGTTGTCACAACCATTTAATATGTTACTCTTCTTTGCATATTGTTATTTTGTTCTATTTCGGCAGCTGACATATTGTTATTGACTGCAATTAAGACTTCGCTTCTTGAGATGTATAAAATTCATATGAAACAGTTCATTTGATTATTTTTACTCCAGGTAGTTGTATTTTACAAGTTTGGGACCATGGAGCTGCTCTTCATCCATGCAAGTGTCCCTTATGCAGACGTGAGATCAACTTGTTGGTCCCTAGTGAAGCTTCAGCTAGGCAGCGCCATATGGCTGACGTTAGCGAGATTTTGCAAAGGACAGAAAGATATAACCGTCTCTATGGTGAACGTTCAAATGGTCTCATGCAGGTTGTTAAGTTATATTACTTGATTATTTGTTCCTTGCCTGTATCGCGAATTGGATCCATTATATGTTTAAATTTTGACCTTTTGTATTCCTTAACTTTATCTTAAGGACGAGGTTATTGTAATCAACCTTTTCAGGTGTCTGTATGAACCACTAGTTTGAACTCATTTCAGTGTATTTTATCCTTACGACATTTCCCTCTTAGAAACTGCAATGAATTCGTTGTTAAACGGTTGATCAAATAATGATATAACTTTTATTTGCCAGAGAATGCAAGACCTCCCCTTCCTTCTGAAGAGATTGCTACGTGATATGATGGATCCACATAGATCACTTCCTCTTGTTATCAGGGCACGAGTTTGTGTGGCAGTTAAGTTACCGCTCTCTTATCTGCAAACATCACATCATATGATATCACATCTTTCAATTTTATGATGTTTTTGCTTGTAAATAGTTGTTTTTGGAAAAAATGTACTCAATTTTGGTGATATTTCTGTATTATGAATAGACTACATTGTAGAAGTGCTGGTATAAAATGCTTTTATACATGCCTTATACTAGTGTTTTAAAGCATTGCTAGAGTGCCTTGCAAATTTGTTACCTCGTTTTAATGACCTTAGATTTGAAAAGCATGATCCACTAAACTACTTGGCATAGTCAACCTAACCATTGCAAAACTAGTTTCAATTTGTAAGATGCTGAATGTTTATATTAAGGAACAAAAACGTGGAGAGTTGTAAAATTCTTTGTGAAATCAGAGGTGATATAATGCTTTTGGAGAAAATTTCCGCCCTCGATCTGAGAGCTTCATTGTTAATCTTTTTGCCTTGAATTGAAACCTTTTGCTAGCTGTCAAACAAATGCATGATATGAGACTACAAATCTAGAACGATCCGTGCGTCTTTTTTGCAGCAAGTTTTAGATGCTTAATTGGGTACTTGTAGTAGATTAGAAAATCTTTGAGACATTAGGTTAGTCAGGGGTGTTTTTGCGCTTTTGTCCATCTCTATCAAGGTCATCTTTGTTACAACCTTTAAATTTGAGTGATAGTTCCCATCAACTTTAAAAGCTTTAAAAGTTCTGGTATTTAATTATTTATAGAAGTACGATAAGTTATAATATATTTTTTAAGTCATTTGTCACACATTTTCTCATTGATCTTTAACTTTATATCGCAGATGGTTGTTAGTGCAATTTATGTCATTAGCCCCGTGGACTTAATCCCGGAAGGTACTGTCCTATGAATATCTTCTCAACTTTTTCAGTAGCTTAAGCTTTTCAGAAATTTAGTTCTAAACATCTATTTTTCTTTTCTCAGCACTTCTAGGGATATTCGGTTTAATGGATGACCTGATAATCGTGTTCATATGCTTTCTGCACGTTGCTGCCCTCTATAGAGCTCTTCTTGTTACTCGCCATGGAGGTTCTTAGTTGAGTGTGATGTTTTAGAACAAATAGTACATCATGTGATGTTTAAAATGTTTACTTTCTTCTTGGACTAGTGGCAATGTAATGAACAAGGATTGAAGGCTACTTAAAATGTAGTAGAAGGTATCCCGTTTCTTTTTCTTGATTTTGTACTCTCGGTGTAGATGTGTGAATTGATACTGTTATAATCAAGCGAGGTTTAAGTTGTCTGTGTAGTATGCCAAACAAGTATTATTCATGTTGCTAAATATAAGAACAAAGGTGGTATTCTATAGTCTATAATATGTATGATTTTATTATGGTACAAGTAATCACATGGAATTTGATTCCTTTTATATTTTCTGCTCTGCTTTTGGATTGTTTCTTTCGGGAAGTCCATAAGGGTGCTGATGCCAGTAGAATTATGATATAGCACACCATTTTTTTAAGTGGCATGAAATGAGGTCTGTGTATCAGATTTCCTGTAAACAATAAGGATACATATTTTGCATGTGAATTAATACATCAATCGGCATAGAGATCTATTCAACCAGTCAATCTATTTCGTCCTGCTAACATTATTTAGTCTCAAAAGAGGAATCCGTTCCTTGTTCTTCAAAATATATTCTATTCTGAGTTCCTATTGAAACTCTATGGCACACACTTCTCGAGTATTGAAACTGCATGACATATTTTCTTATATAACTATGAGGCACACATATTCATTTATCTATAGGTTTTGGTATATAATGCTCTAGGGCTAATGTATTGGCGTCTGTCATAAGGAGGAGGGCTTATAATTCTGTGTGGATAATACGCCCTGTTGTTATTTCATCTGCCTTTTCTTGTATAATACCCATTTCCTTATCAGAAGATGACAGGCATTCTGCTGAAGGTTGAATATATCCATAATGGATGCCTGCAGCAGAGTGGCAGTAGGTCTCTACAGTGCCGTCTCTGCTCTGCAGGTTGATGTTGTTGAGAACTATGTGGGTGCAAGGTACTGTGTCACTGCATGCAAATTTCATGGCCTCTTGGGTCCTTGACGTTCCCGTTATGTTCCGATACATGATTTGGCTTATTTCCACAGCTGAAGTCTGAGGTAAGAAAACAAAGTCAATCCTTACTGGTTGTTGTTCAAAATGTGTTGCAGAAAATAAAGTTGCATGCCCTTTTGCTATAACGTTTGGATAAAAAATGCACTTGATATGTTTCAACTTTCAATAGACGATATACCTGGTTTTGACAAGATTTTGGCGAATCGCAGTAAAATTGGTCAATGATTATGGGATTGGCAACATCATCCATCCTCACGTCTTGATAGCGTACTGATCTCACGTAACCATTTCCTCCCTACAGTAGCACAATATCAGGGATTCCATTCATTGATGACGAACCATGATTATTTTGTAGTGATGTGTAAATGGCACTGTAGTGTTGTTTCCCCCCAACCCCTTTTAAGCGGTTTTGTCTTAACATATGCATTGTCTCTTCAATATGGAGAAGGTTCTGTAAGGAATTTCTGTTTTACAATGTATTTTTGACACGAATCTAGTACACATTGAAATTTGTTAAAATCCCTGAAGATGCATGTGCTTCAAATTCACCACATCTTTCATTTTAGTGGCCCAACTATCTTTTCTGCTGAATCGCTATCTCCGTGTGCAAGAAAGATAGGGTACACGGAGTGATTTTACTTGCACTCGTTGCTCCTATAAATCAAGGATGTGAGTGTTATTACCTGCCAAGTCTTGATCCTAAGGCCGTTTGTTGCACCCCGAATGAATGCTTTATCAAGTACAACCTTCTCAACCATGCCACTGGAGTTGTCTTTCCCAAGGCTACCTATACTGGTTCACCATAGACAGGAAAAAAATCAACATAAGTAATTAGTTGTTTTCCAATAGCAGGGCTAAATCTCAAAAATATTTTGGCTTAATTAAATGCTTCGCCAAGTTGATATGCTTTCTTTTACCTGATGCCATGACCAGGTCCACAATATATATTCTTCATCTTGATAGCTGAGCTACCACTGACAATAGAGATGCAGTCATCGCCTACACATCAAAGAAAAACCGACCATGGTCAATGTAATATAACAGTTGAAGAAAATTCTGTACATTTCATCTACTCTATGGAGCATAAATCTGCAAATAATTTTGATGTTAATTAAGAAGACATAATTACTGAAGTGTGAAGCATGTAGCTTATGAAACTACAAATTCATGCAATGTACCTGTCCCGATTTGGCAGTTCTGCAGTACCACGTTTGTTGATTCAGTGATATGGATTCCATCAGTGTTTGGACTGTCTTCAGGACATGAAACTTTGACATCTGTTACACGTACTGAATCAGAACGAGAGACAACAAAGTTCATCTGTTGGCTGTTTTGAATTGTAAGACCTTTCACTCTTACGGCTGAGCTTGAATCTATAGTGAAAGCCTGATACAGTATACAGATTTTTTGAATCAAAGATTATGTTTTGGTGTTATGTTCAAAGAAACCCATGGAACGGGGCGAGAAGCTCACCGTTGGTGCTCCTTTGCATGGCTGAGGGAGACAAAATTAAGAGAGACAACCCAAAAAATAAAAGTACTGGTTAGTAATGCTAAGAATCCTCTGTTTGTCAAATTATGACAACATGGAATTGTTAAAAATTTACATTGGATTTGTTCTTTTTGCAGGAAGCTGCCCACCATTTGCTACCCGAGCCGTCTATAACCCCGTTCCCTTGGAAACTAGCTTTGCTTATATTGTAAAAGCCAAGCCAAACCCTCGGATTCCTTGGATCCCAATCTTTTGGCTCATTTGGTGCTACGATAGTTCCTTCAATCTGTGCATGCATCAGGTTCGTCGTTAATCATCGGGACCAGTAATAAATTACGATATTCTGGAGGATCTATAGTGTTTTTAAGTGTTAACGATGTCATTTTGCTGAGGGGAGGGAGGTGCATAGTGTATTCATGTAAATCAGCAATCTGTATGATTGATCTACACATAAAATGTACCTGGATCACAATTTTATCAGCACAAGGCCCTTTAAATCTTGTAGCATTGACTAAATAACGCTTCCCTTCTGGAACTAATAAAACTGATTTTGGTGTGGAACAGGCTTGTTTCCATGCATCTGCAAATGCCTGAAATTAATATAAAGTAAGATTTAGATAAAAAGTAAAAACTCTCAATCCCATAAAGTCACATATTCACATTATGTTAACATTTTTTTTCCACCTGAGTATCATCAGCCACTCCATCTCCAACTGCACCAAATCCATCCACACTGATAAGAACCTTGTTCCCTTGTTCGCTTTTCCAATATGAAAACTCGAAAATTTCATCGACTTCTCCTTCTTCTACTTCCAGATCATCGAGCTTCGCCACAATTTTGAACGTGTCTAAAGAATCTTTGTCTGCACTTCTAAGGGGCACTACAAGCAAAATAACCAAGCAAAGCAAAGTTAACTTGTACATGATTTTATTTTAAAGATTTCTTTTGCTTAGTTTAGGTTGATTTGCATAAATCAAGTATAACACACTGGGGGTATTAATATATAAGTACAGATTTATTAGTTTTGACAATGTAGTGGATTTAGTGGAGGTATATGGCTTGGCTTGAAAGTACATGAAAGTGTTGGTATTCTTTATAAATAAATGCCTACACTTCAAGTGTAAGATTATGTGATTTTTAGAAAGACTTTCCTTTACTCTTCAGATAGGTGGCCCACTACAATAAAAAATCATTCCCAAAGTCAAATCTGAATTCATGAGGATTAAGAACAAAAAAAATTGTTATTACAAAGAAGGAAATGCTTACATAATATTTTGCTGCTTTTGCATGTAAAATAGGTTCATATTTTTCAAGTTTTTAATGAATGAGCTCATTGACTCCTCATTTGTGTCTGCTGGTGTTTAGATTACATCGGATGCAATGAGACGTATAAGGAACAACAAATTTTGTTAATGCAATTGAGTATTTGCTTGATTTTAATTGGACAATCAAGAAGGCTAATTAATTACGATCACGAAACATTCGATTTTGTTTATGACTACATTTTCTTCTTACTTCTTTTTGGAGATACAACATCAAGGGATAGCTTTGTTTGTCAACAGTTTTCACGCATTCAAATAGGATTCGATGTGATGTGACACTAATGAAGTTTAGTTGATTTATTGACACATTCTCTCATAATTAACTACGTTAACAAAAGATGATTTTAACTTTTACGCAAGCCCGTAAAAAAACTTAGCTGATCTGTTTAAATTGATTTTATTTAACTTACATTGTTGTCTCTTCGATCATTTAGATTTGTTGAACTCTCAAGACCTTCTTCACTTGCTTTTGAGCTTCGAGGTCTTGATTGTTGTTTTCTGCGATGAGACGACTAACTCATCATTTCAGTTTCAAGGCAATGTATTGATTTTAGATGATTTTCTTCACCAAAGTCCATGACACATTAAAAAACTCTAGTGGCTTTAGAATAGAATCCAAATTTGACTATATGTTTCTTTTTAGAAAATAAATATATGAAGTGATATATAATTAATAAATATGGTGCATAGAAAATAAACAAATGAAGAAGAAAAGCCCAATTATTTAGCCCACCTAAAAGGCCCATAAGAAAAGCCCTAATTTCTAACAAAAATCTTTGAATAATTAATAATTATTCCACCACCATTGTTAACCCCAAATGAGCTCTAGTGAAAAATCTGCCGCTGCTATAGCTCACTGATTTGCGATGGCATCCCTCTTCAAGGTAATTTTCTGATTGCACATTGTTCACTGATCAGTCCGTTAATTTACCCTACCAATTAATTACTTATTATTATTATTGCAATTAAATGCCCTAAAAATGTTGTTGGTTCGTATTTGTGATGGTTGTGTTATTATTTTATTATTAGGATCCAAACAAGATATCTGCTTATAGGGATAGGAGGTTTCCTGGCACACAGGAAGAATTTGATGAGGCTCTGCAAAATTCAACCACTGTGTACGTTGGGAACATGTCGTTTTACACGACGGAGGAGCAAGTTTACGAGCTCTTCTCTCGAGCAGGGGAGATCAAGAAGATGGTCATGGGCTTGGATAAGAACACCAAAACACCTTGTGGCTTCTGTTTTATAATGTATGTAACCCTCCTTTTTCCATTACTAGTATGTTTTTCGTCGTATGACCTAACTAACCGTTTCTCGCTTAATTAAACCTCTTACATAGTTAAGTACTAACTAGAGTATTTATGAAGGTAACAACAGAGTACGACTTTGGATAGTTAGTTTGTCTCTCATTTCTTGGTGAGAATTAGAGCCTACCTGTATTAACTGAACGGCACATTTCAAGCTTCTGTTCACGAGTTCAATGGATCTTCGTCGAGGCTCATAGCCTCCAATTGGGGGGTGGGGGGTGGTTTAGATAAGTGTGGAGCACTTTGATTTTATATTTGAATCCATTTTATTTTACCCTAGAAATTAGGACTCATCGTAAACATGAAAGCTTTATCTCTTCCTAATGCTGTTTGGGTTATTATCATTTTATAGTTATTCGCATGGATTAAAGTTTCGTTTTCGGAGTAGGTTTCGATCACCTAAAAATTAGAAACATTTTGTAATATTTGCCGAACTTTTCGGCATGTTTCGAAGAATTCGTAAAATTATGGTTATAGCTAACATGGAAACGCATGGAAATTTTCATCCAACTTATTTAGTCTTAGTATGGTTTGCATATTCCATTTTAGGTCCATACACAGAAGAGAAGATACAGCTGCATGTGTTTAGGACTAATCTTTTCGTATGTATTTTTCTCGTTCTAACACAAGATGTGCCTTTTTATTTATTTATCTCAATCACGTTAAAATGGGCTTCTTTTTATATGTTTACAAGAAATGGTTATATCTGCTATAATACCAAGACATATTACTCATTCGGGCTCTTTTCAGTTGGTTTATTTTGTTCCATCGCCATCTCATTCTAATAAGAAAGTGTTCGTGCTGCCTAACATGTTGTATAAAACCGAAAAAATGAAGGAAAGATTTCTTTTGTCTACGAATTTAACTTGTATTTTTGTTGAGATAGTGCATTATGCTTGGCTGAGCACCTTGAGTAGTTTTATTTTGTTAACAAAGTAAAGGAAACCAGTGATTTGTAATCATTTTTAAACTTTTGATGGCACCTTGTCAGGTACTATGCCAGAGAAGACACTGAAGACTCTGTTAAGTATATCAGTGGGACAATTCTCGACGATCGTCCAATTCGTGTCGACTTCGATTGGGGGTTTCAAGAAGGCAGGCAATGGGGTCGTGGCAGAAGTGGTGGGCAGGTGATACATTTTGAATTTGTCAAACGTTGACTAATCTTTTTTCCTCTATCTAATAGTGCTTTCTTTTGTCAGGTGCGAGATGAATATCGTACAGATTATGATCCAGATATCCTTCTTCTGCACTTGTTGTTGGGTTTTTTTTTCTTTTCAGGCTGTTATAATATACTGTGCCAGTCATGTTGGATTTCCTCTAGGATTCCTGTTACTTGGCTTGTTTGCATGCAAAGAGTTTGTGATGAATGTGCCCTGAGAAAAGCGGTTTATGTCCATAATTTCCAGTTTTTACAGAGTCATCCTATGTGTAACTATCACTTCCTGCACCCCTTGCTTTGACTGGCTGCGTCATGTGTGCCAATCTGTATGTTAGTTGATTAGCTTACATTATTTTGGAACTGGGAATTATGCAAATTGCACCACCAATTTTTGTTGATGTCTAGGTGGTATAGTGATTTTGTTTCCGAGGTTCTTAACATATACCTTACAAATTGCTTCAACTAAACTGTCTTTGATGTCTATGCGATAAAGTGATTTTTTTTTTCTCAAGTTCCTTAACATATATTGCACGTAGAGGCGGTTATGGTAAACTAGTCCAAAAAGAATTGGAAGCACAGAGGCAGCTAGTGGATTATGGTACTGGGTCATTGGGCTCATTTCCACCCGTCATTGCACCAAACTGTAAGTTACTACAAATCTTAGCTTTGGGGGGTGTGTTTTAAATAACTTTGGTGCAATTGCTTGGGCTGGCTTTTCTGTTCTGAATGTGTTTAGTTACGTAATCAAATGGCTATTAACAATCCTTATTGGTGATGGTAAATTTTAATTTTTCTAGATAATAGGCATGAAGGGAATTATGGTCATGGGGGCTCTAACCGATTTAACAGAGGTATGATCTATATTTAGGCTGGATTTCCATGATTCGTATTCGGAGTTCATAAATTGTACTTGCTGTGTGAAAACAGATTACCCTCGTAAGAGAAACAGAGAGGACGATCGCCGTGGTTCCGATCTCCAGAGGAGAAAGTCAGCCTTTGTATACCGGAGAAACCCTGATAACGAACCCAGACCTGTAAGTTTTTGTGGTTAACGCTGAGATGTTACCTTTTTAGTTGCTGTTCATTTCCATCCCTCAGGCTCATCATTTACATGTATATGGATGTTGTTTAAGTTGTTTCATCAGATGCCAATTGAACAAATAATTATGGCCATCTAACACAATGTTGAATTTTGAGTTGCTGCTTGTCTTCATTAGATGTCAATAACTATTAAGATTAAATATTTTGACCTTGCAAACACAATGTTGATGTGTCAAGGTCCCGGCGTAGTTATCCATCAACAAATATGATTGCTCGTATTACTGAAGTAGACTGTAATTTGACAATTTATGTTCATTATTGCTTTACAGGAGAAAAATCCTCGATTTCGAGAAAGTGGTGATTCTGATGATGACGACGAGGATGATCGCAAGCGTGTACCTTAGCCAATGTCCCTTTTGTGATGTAAGAATTAGATAGTAGAGCTATCTGTCAACAGTTGTGTGCTCTCATTTGCAAAGTTGTGGTGGTAACAGTAGCTGCTGGTTTGTATTGTACTATTGAATCACGTTCCTGTATTGTGC
The DNA here is from genome assembly GCA_948329865.1 of Linaria vulgaris. Classification (NCBI taxonomy): domain Eukaryota; kingdom Viridiplantae; phylum Streptophyta; class Magnoliopsida; order Lamiales; family Plantaginaceae; genus Linaria; species Linaria vulgaris. The sequence continues at coordinate 1,415,163 of OX415249.1, read as the reverse complement.
AAAAAGTTGAAGCCAGCCAAACATTTTTTTTTTTTTTTTTGTGGACCTCTGCTGAATTACTCTTTAAGAGCTGAGTTTTCTTAACTGCGGTAGGCTGACCATAGTTTAGTATATTTTTTGTTTCCGATTGGTGTGTGTGCATGTGATCAAGTACTTGTAATAATTTGGTAATCAGTATTTGTCTGTTTGTACCTTATTGTTACATCGTACCTGTCCAGTTTCTCAAATAGAAATTTGTCCGTTGCATCATAGGAGTTCACTTTCTGAATAGAAACTTGTTCACTTTCGAGGTGGTTACACAGGAGAAAGAAACCATATAAAATCTTTGAGAGTATTGTGATCCTTGCTTTCCTCATATATATTATACATTTATAGGTTTTTGGTCCCCACGATACAACAACAAATAACAAATCATGCTAATATTTTCAACTAAAAGCGATATATCATCTAAACTTAGAATTGTATCCCTCTTGAATTAAGCTAAGCCTGTGATTGCGAATGATTCACAATTGAAAAATGAAAGAGACGATCAATTTAAGATCCATACTAATGGACGGTGATATTGTTTATTCATTTATTTGATTCTGAAGACTATGTTCACTTGCATGAGGAGGGATTATTTCTCTTGCATGAGACCTCAACTTGCAATATTTAATTATTATTTTTAATTTAATAATTATTGAATTCACTTTTAAAGTTTTAATCTTAACACTGTTTCGTTCGAAAGGTATATTGCGTTAATTGTTTATACTTCGACAATGGTTAATTTGCTCTTGTCAGAATTTTAATTATATTTCTCTTAATTTAAATGAAAGCAAACCCAGTAGTATTTGGCGCATCGAATAGAAAAGTTAGACTTATACATTATTTTGCATGAGATGATAATTATTAAAATATTAATACAACGTATCTTAATCAGATGCGTTCACACTTCACACACTTTGGGTGTTTGAAACAAGTACTGATTTCATAATATATATTTCAAATTTTTTTTTTGAATATTTTCGCATTTAATAAACGTCAAAAACAGATGTACGATATTTCCGATTAGAAAGTGAGTTGCCTAATCCTTGACCAGCAGTCCAATCAATATTTTTTGGATCAAATTTCGGTTTAGGACAACACAACTTTCAACACTTTTGAAACCATAACACTACTAATTCAGAGCCATGCAACAACACCATAAATAAATATAGTGTACAAAAAGAAAAATAATATAAGCAAGCCAATAAAAAACAACAAAAAGGCAAAGAAAAAGGTTACTCACATCACATTTAATAAAATAATAAGAAAAAGGAAAAAAGCCATTACTGATTTGTCTTTAGTGGGAGTCAGTGCAGGAAACAAGGAACGTTGAAAAACGAAAATAAAAAGAGAGTGAGTGAGTGCACACACACACATTAAAATTGGCTGCTTCCATTTGCAGTTGAGCTGTTTTCTCTTATTTTGTTCCCTCACATTTTTTTCCTCATAACCTCTCTTTCTTATTATATTACAAATTACAAGAACTTTTGGCATCTGGGATTTGTTAAAAATCCAATCTTTTTCCAAAAAAAATGGGGAACACACTGGTTTGTTTGGGTCCAAAAGTGAACAAGAATGGTGGGATCGGATCGAAAAGCAAAAGGGGTTCAATGTCAAAGAGAAAAAAAGAAGAGGAATTATTACACAGACAAGCACTAGCTTTGGCTATTCAACAACATCAGCTTTCTCAAAGATTTGATATTAACAACAATGGTGGTTCGATGTCGAGGCGTGTTAATGGATCCACCAGCTCTCGTCGCCGTGCCAACAATCTGTCTGAATCTTTCTCTAATGCTAGCACCAAACAGGTTATAGGTTATATTTTAGCTTAACTAGTATCTGCAAGTGTTTAATTTATTATTCTGTTCTTTTTCTATTTGTAAATGTTTTTGATTTATTGTTGTAATGATTTAATTAGTAGCTAGGACTTGGTTGACAGAAAGTGAGATCAGGATTCATGATGGGAGGAAAAAAGTAGAGATGATTGATGACTTTTAAGTTGAATAATAAAGTGAAAGGTGGCTCCTTTTTCAGGGATTGTGGAGTCTTTTCTTTTGTGATTTTTTTTCCTAGTATTTTAATGATGCTTGACCATATATAATATAGTTTGATTTATGTGGGCTTCTTGTAGGAGTACATAATGCTTCAGACAAAACTATCATGATACATAGAATTGGTGTTTGACAGTTTCTCATATGACTGGTGTTTTTCAATATTTTGTTGATTTTGCCTTGCACAATTGGTATTTGTAAGAAATTCTGTTAGCATTTGTTTAGTTCCTGAGGAGTTATTCTAGAATACAGTGAGGAAGTAGACATGAAAGCGTTCTTCAGACCAGTATCCAGGAGAAAATATGAGATTTGAACTTAAAGTGATCGTTGCCATTTCATTTCTCGATCAAGCTATATAATGATGTGTAACTCATTACGTAAAGTATGTCTTTATAGTTGCCAGAAAATTTGGAGAATGTCAAAACAAAGAAATTTGTTTTGGTACATGGCGAAGGATTTGGAGCTTGGTGTTGGTATAAAAGTATTGCTTTACTCGAGGAAGTAGGATTACTTCCAATCGCCTTGGATCTAACAGGATCTGGTATCAATGTAGCAGATATCTGTAAAATCAACACACTGGCTGAGTACTCAAAACCTTTGATTGATTTTCTGCAGAAATTACCAGAGGATGAAAAGGTAAGGAATCCTAGTTAATAATTCTTTTTTTCTTTCTATAGATTTTGCAACTGAGTATTTTATTTGTTGTGTCTTTGTAGGTAATAGTGGTTGGTCACAGCAGTGGCGGCGCCTGCATTTCCTATGCATTAGAGCATTTTCCTGAGAAGATCTCGAAAGCTGTTTATCTCTGTGCTACAATGTTATCTGATGGGCAGAAACCTTTTGATGTGTTTGCTGAAGAGGTACGGTTAAAGTTTTAACTGCTCGCTTGAGCATGGCATTAGACGAATGAAACTTTTACATTATTCGAGATCATGATATTTTCAATAATGAATTTTACCGTTCAATATACTACCGAAATGACATTCTTCATAAAAAAAGTGAATGTGGTTTATGTAAATCAACTATCACGCAAACTGTATTCTTTAAAGATGAGAAAAAGTCGTTGGTCACTGCTCATTATACAAATTATGGCTATTCGTTCAGCCGCCTGATCCCCCCAAAACCGTTCTTATCTCTGCTATTCGAAATTCGAATGCTTGTGTAAAGTTTCTGTGATAGGATTTTCTTCTCTTATGCCTTAAAGATGATTATCTCTCGCAGCTTGGGTCTGCAGAGCTTTTTGCACCTGGATCGAAGTCTCTGATTTACGGGAATGGTCAAGACAAACCTCCAACTGGATTCATGTTCGAGAAGCAGCATATGAGTGGATTATATTTTAATCAATCTCCTACAAAGGTACCTTCCCATACATAATAGCTGTGTTTTTATGAGCTTTTCTTGCTGAACAGTTAATTTGATTATTAGTACCGGCGCCAACAAAAGGATATTCAACGACAACTGGAATGAGTTAATTTTGCTCATTGCTTCTGATTAACTTAAGTCCACTCTACAACATGTTGGCACATGGTACATTGAATTATCTGTATGTTTTGTTAAGTGCTACCTTTACATGAACTCCTTCCTGCTAGATGAATATCTATTTCAGCTACTTAACTATTAAGATAGAGGATGGATTGTGCTTTTAGTTTTTGTTTTGGCCTTTCTATACTGATCTCGAAAAGGCTCAATGAGACACCGTTGCCAACCGCATATTACAATAGTTTTGTTTTTTTGGGAACAATTTTGCTTCTTGTACCCTGTAATGTGGCAGAAGAAGGCTATCTATGCGCTGGTGTTTGTTAATGTAGTACTCAGATACAATGTACAAAAATGTGGTGCATTCTGATAACAATCTCGTCATATACTTGATTCTTTGGCAAAAGCAAATAGTTTGACAACTGTATTGTTCATGACACTTCGACCAATTCAATTTGTCTCGTTGCAGGATGTTGCATTAGCGATGGTTTGTATGAGACCTATCCCTCTTGGTCCCATGATGGAGAAACTATCTTTATCAGCGGAAAAGTATGGAACTGGACGACGATTCTACATTCAAACGTTTGACGATAATGCGCTCTCGCCTGATGTCCAAGAAAAGCTTGTCAGGGAAAACCCACCAGAAGGCGTCTTCAAGATAAAAGGTGGTGACCATTGCCCTTTCTTCTCAAAGCCTCAGTCTTTGCACAAAATTTTGCTCGAAATTGCGCAAATTCCATAAGATGACCTTTTCTCGATAAAGATATGCAGGGGATTGTTCTTTAGTGAAGTTAATTTGTACAATATGTATGTCATATCTGTTTTTATACATATGAAAATTGATTCAGTTTCATTAATCTACTCTTTTACTAGTAAATGTCTCTTAATTTTATTGCCTCTCCATTAGTGGAAATATATGATGTGGGGAATTTTTTCCTTGCATTGTGTATATATTGTTCAGAATGTTTTTCATGTTTTTTTTTTTTAATTTTTTTTTTAATGATATCAAATAGCAAAATAAACATAATGAAGTCATTTTCATAAAGAAAAGGAAGTCCATGAAGAAACTAAAGATTCCATTTCATATCAAAAGTTTATAACAATGGTCATATCAATGAATTACATATTCCACTGACCAATTCATGACTTCAATAATTTTATCACTAAGAAGTATACATTATTAGAACTTAATTTCATCTTTTCTCTGTTCCTCAACCTCTTTCTGCACCTTTTCAAGAAAACTAAGCATACTTTCCAAACCTTTATCATCTGTTTAAGTAAAAAAAAAAGGAAGCACTGTAAGTAATTTGGCAATCTTAATCATCATATTCACAACTTAATTACTTAAATGTGAGAATTTAAAACACAGAAACTGAGATCATTACCAAATCTCGGAATTGTGTGACCCTTTGGATGTCGAATCACCAACGGATCTACATAGGATTCCAGCAGTTGAGTCCCATATTCCTTCAAGAAATCTTGATCCCCTGTTTTATAAAACAACTCTCAAATTCTTGTCATGTACTTTTGGAAAAAAATACTTGAAATTTTCAATTCGATAGAGTAGAAAATGACAACATTATTACGCACTTTGGAGGAAACGTGTGTGGAAATTTTGATATGTGTAATAAACTGTATGGTATGTAACATATGCTATGTACCAAACCAAATTAGCCTACCTGATAAATGCATATAAATAAGAAAGCTGCAAAAGGCTTTAAGTCCAGAGACGACGGCTACTCTATCTTCATATTTACAGTTACAGATTGCCCTACAACTCTACATGTACTGAATATGGATATTTAATAATTAAACAGCTCAAAGTCACCTACATAGCGGCAAATATTAAGTGCTATGATTAATTAATCTCAACATATCAAGTTCTGATTTAATGTAATAATAAGGCTGCATGAGCCTCCTATGGAATAGTTCTACAGAGATGGTTATCCCTAAGCCTTACACTAACTTTGAATTAAGGCATTAATGCTCATAATGCAGGACTGTATGTGTAGTTTCTAACATTTTCAAGTTAACCATAACCATAGGGAAATGACAATGCATATTAAGGTTAGCATCTGTAATTACCTAAGAAGTGAACAGATGAGCATTTGGTTAGTGATGAATATGCCTTGTCAGCAACTGATGGATTCCTAAACTTTGCCCCTCCAATTATTACCACACATTTTATCTTTGGTACCTTTGTAAGAGCCACTCCCTGCAACACAAATCCAATGTACACTTAACCAAAGGCAACATCTATAGACGTGTTACATTATATATGAATTAATAAAGATCAATTTTATGAGTTGTTAGATGAGAGGGAAGTTCGATATAGCGTTAAAACCCAAAGAAGACCACCATCCACTTATCAAAAAAGGTGACGTGTCAAAATGAAAGCGCAATAAAAAGAGTTTTAGGCCTCCACATGGGAATAATTAGTAACTAATAATAAGTGTAAAATTTCTCTAAAAGCTTGAACTTTTAGGTGAGATGACGAAGAAGCAACACTTACCTTCTCTTGCAATGCGGGCAAAGCACCTGATAAAATCGCGCCCTGAATTTTGCAATACCAAGATCAAATTTAGATAAATTCTGAGCAATAAAATCGACAATTGGTATTAAACTACTATATATCTCTGATTTTGCATGCAAGAAAAGTATAATAACTAAGCCAGCTGCAAAAATTTCTTCTTTGATACCAACCCATAACCACAAACAACATACACTACAATTCTCTCCATATAATTACTCAATTAACAAGAACTTACTATTTAATAAAGTACAAACACATACCTGTGAGAAACCAAGAAGCCCATCAATAGGGCCATGTTTAATAATACATTCTTCAATGTAAGCAAGGCACTCATCAAAATGCTCATACTCTGTAAAATCCTAACAAAATCACAAAACCAAATAAACAAAAAGTAAGCAAATTAGTGTCAAGTATTAAAAAACACTGGTCAAACTCCGAAACGTTTCCATTTTTGACTCTACATAAAACGTAACACATGAGTAATTACATGACATAAAATTCAAGAAAGGGACAAAATAAATAAATAAAAAAAGTAAAAATTCAACCTTGTTGAACTGAAACCACTCATAATAAGGAGGATCGAATATCCCTTCAACGTCAGATTTGCCCTGACATGGTAAAGGGGCATCCACAAAAACAAGATCCAATTTTGAAAGAACAGATTCGGGCCATTTTGTCGTGACCTGTGTCTTGATAATCTCGCCGCTTGTCCGAAATCCATGAAGGCATAACAATCTCAGCTTTCTTTCTTCTTTCCCTTCACTACCCATTTTTTTATTTTGGTTTCTTTTTCGAGAGAGAATGAATATTTTTGTGGTGGTCCAAATATGATGGGATATATATATAAAAAGAGTGGGAAATAGTTATTTGCGTTGTTCTTTATTGACCACATTTTTTTATATTACAAAGTAAGGTGTAGGTGTGTGGGAATCAAATAGAAAACGGACTTGTAGGTGGTGGGAATCTGAAAAAAATATTCTCCACGTGACCATTGGCGTTTTGCGACGACCTCGTGTACTCAGAAAAACCACAACTATATAATATTATTTTGGGTTGGTGTATCACTTGGGCAGAATTTTGGAGAACTTAGTACGGGTTGTGTGAGGCTTAACGGCTCAACCACAAGCGTATAATCATTTCTTGAGACTCATAGGGTTGGCGTGTTACTTTTGTCCGCACAAACTCATGTCTCTCACTCGTTCAAGACTATTGTTGACACGCACTCGTTCAAGACTATTGTTGACGTCTGTCGAGCCCTTATTACACTTATGTCTTGCGAAATAAAGCAGGAAGATAGGGAAATCAATAAAGTTGTTGATAGACTTGGAACTTGGAGCACGAATTACAGTATGGCCTGCACACCTATGCTCAATCACCATCTTTCATTTGCGTCTATTATTATTTTTGATAATGTCGCCGACATAAGCTGGAGGAACGTTACAAAGACCACGATCTCATTTAATTGTTGTAGTTATCGGGTTTTAGCCCTCCCCTTCCATAGTTTATCATACCCTATAGTTTATCTCATTTTGTACATATTATTTATAAGACGGAAAATAAGCGATTAACGCTTCAATATTTCAAATTTCTTACATTAAAATAAAATTGACGGACAAAAATGCACTACATTTTCAACATGAGTCAAAGTTTCTTTTCTTTTCCACGAAAAAATATCGAATCGTTTTTGTTTTTAACTTTGTCTAAACGAAACGCACACAAATGTTGTATAAGTTACTTTACTTGTAATTATAATTTTTAAAATTTTTCTTAAACTTGTCGAAAAGATCTCAAAATATTGCGAAACGTTTGTAATATTAAACAGACCGAGATATGCTACCGAAACGAAACTTTGAACCATGATTTTCAAAATGGCAGATCAGATTTGGCCAGGAGGCAAAGTGCAACAAACTTCAAATGATGGGGTTCAAAGTGCAGTTTTTTCCCATTAGATACTAAATTGCAAAACGAGGCAAAATTTTGGGGGTGTAATTGGACTAACCCCATGATTCTATCGATTTTTTTTTTTCTTAAAGTTGTTTAATTTACTTCCTAATCTCAGATGTGTCTCTACAACCTTTAAATTGACATGTATATATATAGGGGTCCGGACTATATGTAGGACTTTTATAGCGTAGCTATAGTTATCTCTAAGTTTTCTGTCTATAGATTACATTAGTTTTTTGGGCTCCATGGCTGTAGATACAGCAAAAAGGTGCTTACGTAGTCCGGACCCCTAAAAAGGAGATTAAACGTCTCGCCTAAAAAAAAAAGAGATTAAATGACTTTGGATGTCCTCCCAATTAAGTTAACAATTTCCCTTTTTTCTTATGCTAAGAACTTTATTATATTGTAAGTGCAATATCTGTTAATTTCAAACCAACTCATACTATAAAATTTTAGAGCTTCAATTCAGAAAAAAAAAGATTTGGATCATGAATCATGAATATCGGAATCACGTCCGGATATCCAAAGATATAATCATTATTTTCTATATCATATAACTTCCACTCGACGTATTATTAATGTTTCTTAATATTCAATTATGCATACATTGATTATTCATTAATAAATTTAGCGATAATATTGTTTCTGAATACATATCTTACCGACCATATGTATTCTTAATTTTGATGCTATACCACTTAAATAATGTGCATCAATGCTAAGTAGTTCGTTCATGAATTATGTCAATATAGCGGCGGAGATGTGGTGGCGGCATAATCACCTTAGAGAGATGAAGGCTAGGGTTTGGGAAAATTTAGAATGATTAAATTGATTATAAAAATAATACAAAGCCCTGTTTTTATATTTACAACATATGGATTCGGGTCGGATCAAACACATGCGGCAAAGCCCAAAAAGAAAGAAGGCCACCTAATTACAAATCGGCCCAACTGAATTACAACTATACTAGATGTTATATTTGAGACCCGCTCAAGATGGGCGTGTATATTAATAAGGCCCATCTTGGACATCATTGTAGAAAAAGGCAATAGCGAGAGCGATTTTGTTAGCATGTCCGCCACTTGATGAGAGTGGCTGATGTGAATTATTTTTAACAAGCCAAGGTTGATCTTCTCCCGCAAAAAATGGCAGTCGATTTGCAAATATTTTGTTCGCTCGTGATGCGCCGGGTTCGAAGCAATGCACATCGTGATGCGGCTATCCGTGAATAGGAGTGGAACCCGCGTGATCGGTATAGAAAGGTCGAGAAGGAGCTGTTTAATCCACAGTAGTTCACAAGTCGTGGAGGCCACAACCCGATATTCGGCCTCGGTTGATGAGCAACTAACGGTTGCTTGCTTCTTGGATTTCCACGAGACTAGTGATCGGCCAAGGTAGACCGCGTATCCAGTGCCAAGTGAGTGGCAGTGGGAGAGGCCATGTGTTGAGAAAGGCATTGGACGCTGTAAGACAGGTCCGGCCGAGTGATAGTTAAGTATAGCAAGCGACCAACGAGGCGCCTATAAAGCGTAGCATTGGGCAAAGGCTCAGAGTCAGAAGACATCAATTTAGTAGTAGGATCCATTGGAGTGGTAGCTGGTTTACATCCAATGTACCCTGAATCCGAAAGGATATCCAGGGCATATTTTCTTTGGCATAAAGATTTGCATTTATGCCAACGTGCAACCTCAATGCCTAAAATGTACTTTAGGGGACCTAAGTCTTTAATAGTAAAAGCAACATCCAATTACTCTTAAGAGATTCAATTTCTTGCAAACTATTATCGGTTAATATAATATCATCGACATAAACACACAATGCAATAAAACAAGCAGGAGACTTTTTGACAAAAAGAGCGGTGTCAGAAACAGTTTGAGTATAGCCAAAAGAAAGCAAACACTGAGTGAGTTTATGAAATCATTGGCGCGAAGCCTGATTGAGACCGTACATACTCTTTTTAAGAAGACAGACTCTTTTATCAGAAGCGGGTAAATAGCCCTGATGGGGCTTCATATAAATAGTTTCATCCAAACCACTATGTAAAAAGCGTTATTTACATCTAATTGATGTAAAAACCAGTTATTGGAAGCCGCCAGCAAGCAACACCCTGACAACGGTAATTTTTGCAACAGGGAAAAAAGTATCAAAGAAATCAAGTCCCTCTTCTTGGGTATAACATTTTGCTACCAAACGAGCCTTAAAATGTTCTATAGAACCATCAGCCTTATGTTTTATTTTGAAAACCCATTTTGAGCCAATGCAGTGATGACCAGCAGGTAAATCAGTTAGGACCCATGTATTAATAGCAATTAAAGCAGATAGTTCTATATGCATAGCTGCATGTGATTCTTTTGATTTGACAGCATGTGAATAGGAGTTTGGTGCACTGGCCACAGAAATGGCAACAATAAAAGCCCTATGAGAAGTGCGTAGTTGAGAAGTAATAACAAAAGAAGAAATAGGATACCTCACAAAGTTACAAGTAACATCATCATTCTTAGTCAAATAGGGAGGCAAATCACAGTCATATATATTCAAATAAACAGGAGGTTTAGGAATCCTAGATGACTTTCTAAGACCAACAGGAGACTCAACATGCAAGTTATCAACAAAATCAAAACTGGAGGAAGTAAACTCATGCTCATTATCAGGGAAAACAAGGGATGAACTATCAATAGAGTCAGAAATGCCAGTTACTGAAAATGGTGGATTGTGTTCAAACTGATCAGGAGGATCAGGAGTAGCAAGGCTGGACTCAGCAAGGGCATGCATCAATTCAGGATCACGAGCAGCTGTAGCTGAAACAGGAACATAGGTGGTGGGTGCAACATGCAAAACAAAAGGATCTGTGCAAAAAATTGTCTTCTCCTTAGGAGAATTAGGGGTTAGTGGTAAGGGTGGAGCACTCTTAAAGGGGAAACTAGACTCATAGAAAATGACATTTTTGGAGACAAAATGAGTTGTTGGTATCCAGATTCAAACAAATATAACCCTTGGTTCCCTTAGGGTAGCCAAGAAAGACACATTTCTGAGCTCTAGGCTCAAATTTGGACCTGTTAGCACTTAAAGTTGAAGCAAAACACAAACAACCAAAAACCTTTAAAGTGGAATAGTCAGGTTTTCTGTCAAAAAGGTTTTCAAAAGGAGATTTATTTTGTAAAATAGGGGTAGGGAGTCTGTTGATCAAGAAAGCAGCAATATAGACACATGTAGACTAGTAAAGAAGAGGAACATTAGACTGAAACTTAAGAGCCCTAGCTACTTGTAAGAGATGCTGGTGCTTTCTTTCTACTATGCCATTCCGTTGAGGAGTCTCAACACAAGAAGTTTGATGAATGATGCCAAACTTAGAGTAAAAATCTTTTAAAAGGAATTTAGTACCATTGTCACTCCTAATGACTTTGATTTGTTTTGAAAACTGAGTAAGGACAAAAGTGTTGAATTGAGTTAGATAGGACTGGTCTTCAGACTTAAACTTCAAAAAGAAAAGCCAGGTGCATCTTGAAAAATCATCAACCACAGTCAGAAAATATTTTGCTCCTGTATAAGAGGGGTAGCAAAAGGACCCCGCACATCAACATGTAATAAATCAAAACTACCAGCAGACTGAGAAACACTATTTGGAAAAACTGTCTTTTTTTGTTTAGCAAGATGACAAATATCACAAACAGGTAACTTATTACATGTAGGCAAAGATAGAGCAGAAATGGAAGATAATTTTTCAACAGGAGGGTGACCAAGCCTCAAGTGCCACAAGTTTGCATCAGTTCCAGTTTAGAAAAATGAGCAGAAGAATTACAAGATTTATTTGAAGAATGTTTAAAGTCCAAATAGTAGAGTCCCTTTTCAGCTTTAGCAGAGCCAATCATTTTCCCCAATAGAAAATCATGCATAATGCAGACATTTGAAAAGAAGAAGAGGGAAATGTTGGAACTGCAGAGTAATTTAGAAACAACAATCAAGTTGTAGTTAAAAGAGGGGACATGACAAGCATTATGTAAAGTTAAAAAATCATTAAGTTTGATGCTAGCTTGGGCAAGGGCAAAAGTCACATGTTAATTAGGCAAGTGTATAGGCACATTAACAGATAAAGCATGAGTAAAGAACTGAGGTTCATAAATCATGTGATCAGAAGCTCCTGAGTCTAAAATCCAAGGTTTATTACTAAGAGAGACATGCAATATAGGGGAAGGATATATACCACCAAATGAAGGAGCACTCAGAGTGACAGCAGAACTAGCATAGTGGAGGGGAGCTTTAGCCTGAGAGAAAGCATGGGCAGAGTTCTGGGGCTGAGTGTATGCCAAAAATTGCTCAAAGAGAGCCTGATTGGAGAATGCCAGAGGAGCAAAAGTGGTGCCTTGTGGAGGAGGGAGGTCCTCTGAAGTAGTGGCATAGTGAACTGATGAAGCTGCAGCAGTGGGAGCCTGGCGCTTGCCCCAGGGGCCATCCCACCCAGGGGGTAGCCAATCAACTGAAAACAGGAGTCAACTATGTGGCCCTCGTAGTCACAATGCGCCACTTAACCTTTTTCTTGTTTTTGTTACCAGGGGGACTTGGAGAAGTGGTTAAGGTTATGAGTTTGGTAAAGTGGTGGGTGAGGATGGGGAAGGAAAGTGGCAGATGATCGAGAAAACATTGTAAGGGGGTCATTAACAGCAGGGGAGGGGGGTTGAAGTGAGCGTTGTTGTTCCTCTTAGAGAAGCATAGAGTATACGCGGGAGAGGGAAGGTAGGGGAGTGAGAATGATTATTTGCCTTCGAAGAGAAGAATATGAATCGTTTAAACCAACCAAAAATGACATAATGCAATCAGACTGTTGGTGAGCCAACATAGTTTTGGCCATATCACAGACGCAGAGACCACAAGAGCAGTTTACAAAAGGACGTTGAGCGATGTACTCATCAAAAATAGTGCAAAAAACATTATAGAAGTCTGTGATGGATTGAGTACCTTGAGAAATAGCAGAGAGGGAGCGAAGGAGTTGGAAAACCCTAGATCTGTCGGTTCGTACGGGTGCGGAGCTCAGACCAAATAGAGAAGGCAGAGGTGTAATTGAGCAGAGTTTGCCGAATCTCAAAGATTACCGAGTTTAGGATCCAAGAAAGAACCAGGTTATTCACTCGGATCCAGCAGGTCCGCTCAGTAGGAGCCGTTGTGACGAGGATCGGCAGTGAACTGCCGATGAAACGCGCTTTATTTTTGATGTTGAGAGCCATCTCGATCCCCTTGCACCAAGAGAGGTAATTCGTGCCGTTGAGTTTGTCAGCGACGATGGAGGAACCAGTGAAGTCGTGAGATCCGAGAAAATATATCAAAGAAGAGTCTTCAGAGGGATTTTTGGAGAGAGTAGTGGCGGAAGAGGAGTCAGTGGATGGCGTAGTCATCGGAAAAGTGGATTAGGAGAGGGAATTGGTTAGATCGGAAGCGTGAAGAAGAGGATAGAGACAGTAGATATGGTTTTCCCCGCGGTTGATACGAAGGAAACTGGTGAATTAGATCAATATAGCGGCGGAGATGTGGTGGCGGCAGAATCGCCTTAAAGAGAGAGATGAAGGCTAGGATTTGAGAAAATATTAGAATGATTAAATTGATTATAAAAATATATAAAAGAAAGTCCTGTTTTTATATTTACAACATATGGAGCCGAGTTCGGATCAAACACACGGGACAAAGCCCAAAAAGAAAGAAGGCCACCTAATTACAAATCGGCCCAACTAAATTACAACTATACTAGATGTTATATTTGAGATCATCGTTTCTATAAGTTACCTTTCAACAAATGCACCTCAAAACATATATATATATATATATATATATATATATATATATATATATATAATTTGATGCATGGTACGTAATCCACTGAAGTTATTCAAGAGTAAAGCAGGAACTTGTTACTGTAATTTCAATACTAATTAAGTCCATAATTATCTTATAATTAAGCACAAATTAACGATCAACATAGTCTCACAAAACACATAGCAGATAATGCAAGAGTTGTAGTTCATGTCTCTACAAAGGCACAATATATAGTGTACTAATTAGATACCGAGGCGAATTACATGCATATTAAACGTTACTCGGGACTCATAACCAACATGATTTTCCCCATAATTCTTCAGACAAACTGATTACCTGTATCAACAGGACAAGAAACAGAACATCATACAAGTTATGTATAAATATAACGTGATGGTCGTCTCGTTTAAAAGCTCAAACTTATGTGGAGATAGGAATTTATTAATTAAGATATGTACCCAAGATGGAGATGACTCTTCTTGTCAGGAACTGGATAGGGAACCACATTGTCCATCATGCTCAGCATATTACGAGCAAAGTAAGCCTGGAATGCGTAGTCCTGTCCAGTCGGCATCATGCTGAATTGTTGAAGCTTCTCGTTTTCTTGTATCTGAACGTCAATTAATGATTCAGCTGTTATAAAATCCTCCTTGCACTGACTAGGGTCTACTACTGGTGTTATTGGACGATTATCCAAATCCTTAAAATGTACAAAAAATGCGGTTCTACAACCACAAAACAGAAATTCTCTAGAGCTGGTTGTTTGAAAGAAAGTAAGCCTTGATGTTAAGAGAAATGGTACATTAGATTCAGGACATTACGTAGCATATATGATCATGTTCTCTAATAATTCATATAGAGCTCTTCTACCGCGACTAAAATTGTTAATGGCTAGTCTTAAAGTTCTGAAAATCAGTTACACGTTGCATTTTATGACATGTACTACCTCAACAAATTGGTGGATCTTCGATTATAGCCATTATATGTAGTTTTATTATTAGTTTGTTATAAGATTACCTTTGCCCTGATGCAGGCATTTTCCTGCTCCAGCTGAATTTCCTATTGGAAAGACAGGTAATTCCACAAAAATTGATGCACAACAAAAGTTCTTTTAGACCCCAAGTTTTAAGGAAAAAGTAGATTTTTATGCTGTTAATTTAGATCAAAATGCATAGAAGAATGAATATTGGAAAATTACCCTCTTTTGCAGATCTTCAGTTTCAGCAAGTATCATCTCATGCTGTGAAAGAAAAATGTAAAAATACAGATATAACCATATATATGACGTACATTAATTCTGCATTACTTTATAACACAGGTAATTAAGAACAAATTTATATATATATATATATATATATATATGTTGATTATATATGATGTACCTTCTTTGCCCTGATCCTTGAGATGCCTCGTTCGAGACGACTTTCGAGTTGCTTCATCTCCTTAATGTTTAAAGATCCTAAGCCTTCACCCATAAGGTTCCTACATAAAATCCTAAATGCTTTGTGAATTGTGATGAGTGTAACAAATTCCTAAGTTTCATATATTATTATTTCATATTGTTATTTATCAAGCATCAGCACATTTTTTTTTTCTTTTTTGCAACACGGTGCACGAAAGCATCCCCGCAATGCGAGGTCCGGAGAAGGGTCCCACCACAAGGGTGTATAAGAGGCAAGTCTTCCCCTGTTAAATTTAACAAAAGGCCGCTCCCAGGACTTGAACCCATGACCTCTATTCATATACTTAAATAATATTATGATATCCAAAGTTATTTATACATGAAACGGTGTAATCATTTAATTAATATCAAGATTAATTACCTGTTGGAGTTCTGGAGAACCTGTATCTGCTGGCGCAATTTCTTGGACTCTTGTTGGTAAAACTGCAATTAACCAAAAATAACAGAAAATGGAATTTTGGTCAACCTTTTTTTCTTTTGTAAAGACTTCATGATAATTAAATCTTGAAAACTGTACTTTTAATTATTGATGGGTTCAAATGTATATATGTAATGCACACACATCCTTCAAAAAATTCTCAGAATGAGTATTCTGCCTATGTACATGCTAGCTGTTTGTGTGAGATAATTTCACCTAGTACTAATTATGATCATGCATAAGCTCTAGATAATTACTTTAATACAACTTTTAACAAGTGTACTTAGTAAAATTGTGATCATAAGCTCTAGATAATATGTATATAACTCACATGCTACACAAGGTTATAAATATGAATGGGAGAGTTCATGACAATGTGATGATGACTTACTTGAGCATTGATCTCCTGAGTGGTATATGCATTGGAACTCTCTGAAGTTGCATTTTTGTACCTATCTATGGTGGACCTTATGCTGCATGAATGGACAAAATATTATTACACATAGTAACAACATATATTACTTATAAATCTTCAACACATTATACATAAGAATTGAAGGGATGAAAGTCATACAATATACAGTGAAGCTTATTAGCAAAATCTGTAATCACTTAATCGATCGAGTCATTGGAACAAAATCACACAGTAATAATAGGTATCGGTATATATTGCATTACCATTTCTCCTGAAAGCTCAAGCTTGTAAAGAGAGGAGGCATTTATGTTTTTGTATATATTTTCTAACACCCCTCACATTCACATTGCGGCCTTTTTTTTATTTTCGTCTTTCTTATTACGCAATTGATTCATGGCATTTTATGATAACTGGGTGATGATTGAATTCTATTGAACTCGAACCGCAATCTCATCTTTTTTCTACATACTGAATCTCCTTTGCCTCATCTAGAAAGTCAAGTTTGTGACATTTAGGTTTTGTATCTATTTCCCAACTAATTATTCTCATTGTAAACTGTTGTTTGGGTGTGCATGGATGTGATATAAATTTTTATATTGGGAAAATTAATTTTGTTAGTTTCATAATCAGGCTTTTTGTAGCTGATTCTAATATATTTTTTGCTTATTGAATCTGAATATTAATTAACATTGAATTTGCACAAATCTGTATCATAGATTGGTCTGTTTTCCTTGATAGTACATAAGAGACATGCCAGAAAATCTTGAAAGCTGATAAAGGAAACCAGAACACGAAGTTCAAGAATTGATCAATATATAGTTGCAGCAGCTGATGTAAGAAATAATCTCATTATGAATGTTTATCTCAGATTAGACTACATATATAAGCACACAGTCGCACACTGAATTATTGTTCTTTCAGACAAGACAGCAATGCATGCATGCATGCTTACTCATCTATTTACTTGAATTCATCAACACTGGCTTTATTTTCTTTAATTTCTGAACAAATTTAATTTATTTATAGAAATGGTGAGACAAAAAACATATGATTAATGACTGTTTGTTGCCTTTATCTTGAAACAAAATGATATACTTTTTGTACGGAAACAAACAAAAAGATTTTTGGGGGTTTTTAAAGCTAGAAATGGAAATTATTGGAAACCTGACTTGTCAAAGTTAACTGATAGTCTTGAATGACAAAAAAGTGAAAGAATCAGAATTGATGATTTCTCAACTGCTGTTGCAATTAAACAATAGTCATGTGATGCTGCAGGTGCTTTTTGTTATGTTGTGTGTCACGAAATCAAATTTATCGAAAAAAGAAAGCATCAAACATCTTAAAAAAATATCTCTCTTTTTTATGATTTAAATAAAATCAGCCACTTACAGGCTCTTTCACTTTTTTTTGTCCATCATTAATTACGAAGTAGTACATTCTGCGTAAATATTATAATTAAATAATTAAGTTGTTTCAAACTTTATTATTTTTTTGGCTATCCTTAACCTATGGATGCTGCATTATTCGTTTATATAATTTTAATTATATATACATTTCCTGAACTTCAATCATGTCATATTTGCTTATTTTATGTAAAAAAAGTATATATCAAAAGTCTGTTTCAGTAATGACATATATAGTCTTACCTAGCTAACAGTTAGTGATTGTGTTTAATTTAATTATGTTTGATAAAAAACAAATTATAATACCATCTTTTATTATTCCATGCACTTTAACCCCATTCTGTTATTATAATCTGTAACTTCACTCAAATATTTAGTTACATAATGGGGGAATACCATATTCAGTTTCGAAAAAAAAAATGATCATATCAATATTACATATGGTGCCCTACATGTCATTTTTTTGATCTAGCAAAGTTCAGTCCATAAGCTAATTCAATATCTATCCACTAATTTCACTAATTAAGTACAATCATAAACTGATCACATAACCATGTACTGGAAAATTAAATGTCCAAACAAAAGATCACGAAATAATAAAATACAGATTAATGACTAAGTAATTATCTCTAAATATTAGTCTACGAAGATTTAATTTGAGATCTACAATATACATATATGAATTTACTAAAATTCAAGTAATTAAGCCTAATTAAGTAAACTAAAAACTGAATGGTGGGAATCTCTTACTTGTTGTTAGCATACTCATAAACGCGTCCACGGCTAGAGAAAACGATGAGTGCAACTTCAGCATCACACAGAACTGATAGCTCATAAGCTTTCTTCAACAGCCCGTTCCTTCGTTTGCAGAAGGTCACCTGTCGATTCGTGTTGTTCTCGATCCTCTTGATCTCGATCTTGCCTCGCCCCATTCCAGAAGACCTAATATCATTATTGCAAACAATTTTTCGCGTTTAAATCTGCTTATATTATTCATAAGTATTAGATTAACACATCGATTTTCTTTCTGGATGGATGGATTTATAGCAAAATAATAATACAAAATTGTAGGCATAATTATATATATGCTGGTCAAATTAAAATTGATTCTAGGGACAAAGTTACTAACGAAGCAGAAGGGCTGCAAAACAAGAACTAATCTTCTAGACAAAAAATTAATTTGATTTTTTTTTGAAAGAAACTGCGGTTTTTTATTCTTAACCAGCTGAATTAGGGAACATATATAGTTAGCAAAAAAGATGATCAAAATAAATATGTGTTATTAACTTAAAAAAGATTTTTAAAAGGGATCTCAAAAGCTCTTTTTAATGGCTTCAAAATTGCTCAACTCAACTCAACCAAAATTTGTAGAGGGATCAAAGAGATCATGTGTTAATTTATTCTGCAAATCCCTCCAAAAAAAAGAAAAGAAAAACAGAAGTTGGAAAAACTGAAAATCCAAATTAGAAAAAAGAAGTTTTGAAAGATAACAAAAACCCTAGCTAAGAAGACAAATGGTGTGTACATGGAAGGAAGCAAATCAAATGATTATTTTATAAAAGTGATGTTACAAAACAAATACACAATCTAAGAACTGAACATAATTTTTAACTAGTAAATGAATTACACCATGAAGAACAAAATAATAATAAAAAAAAGGGTAAAAAGAGATCAGAAGGAAAAATTACATCCTTGAAGCCAGAATAAATTTTTTTATTTTTTTTGTGATCTGTTATGGCAAACAGATCTTATGCTCAAACAACATAAATTTAACAAAATAAAACAAGTTTCGACTTTCGAGCTAGCAAAGAAGCATTTGAAACTGTGCCACACCAATATAATAGAGAACAACTAGTTTTTTTTTTGTTTTAATTTATTTTTCTTCTTATTTATATATAAATAAGTTATAAGCTATATATAAGTCACACAAACCTGATGGCTTGTTCGGAAAATATTGCTATTTCCCGGCGAGTTTAAGAGCTTGCACGAGTTCCAAAAGAATCCCTTCTTGGCTCTTCAATGAATTAATTATAATCTGATCACTATAGCTCATTTTTATATACCTCTATATATTTCTTTTCTTTTTAATTATTAGTGTGAAAGAACACAGAGATAAAATTGAGCTGGCAGAAGAAAATGACATAATTGCCATATATACACCAAGCGTGGTGTTGTGGGCTACTCAATATTACCACCTCTGCACCCTGAATTCTCTCCAAATATAGTAATGCCTTCTGCCCCTTCTTTTTCTTTTCAAATGAGAGACTTACAAAATTCAAAAATAAAACTCTTTTATTATTCAACTCTCTTTTAGGGTAGGAAATATCTCTAAGTTAGCAAATGTCATTCCTACCCTCTTTGCAACGTTTGAGCTTTAATAAGAAGATACAACTATTCCATACACAATCTCGATATAGGTCATGTGTCTGACGTAACAAAAGAACATGTACAACGTACACTATGAAAATTAGCAAATTATAAATCTTCTTTGCTAAATATATATTATGATGACGAAATCTCGACTGAGTTCACTTTGATTGAAGTGATCAAAATCGCCATTGATGAAGAGCAATCGAAGAAGAAAATAATTTTATTATCTAACCGATAGAGAGAGAGAACTTTGAGTTTTGTTACGATATGCAGAATGAATTAAGTGAGTGAAATGAGCGTGTGTGTGCAAGATATACATGTGTGTGTGAGGATTAGTTGAGCTTGCTAATCCTAATTAGAGTAGGATTAATCTACAGTTTAACTTACAACAGTCAAATATTTTCGAAAAGGGGAAGTAATTATTAACTAATAACATAATTTTGAAATGTTGCTAATTATAGAAATAATTAGAACTGTTGTTTAATATCCCACTCCTCCCCCCTCTCAAGAGGGGCGTGGATGTTTAAAACGCTCATCTTGGATGCCATGTTGTTGAAAGGACCCAATGGCAGAGGTTTTGTGAGGATATAAGCTACTTGGTGAAGATTGGAGGTGTGAGAAATTTTCAGGAATCCACTTTGAACTTTCTCCCTCACAAAATGGTTGTCTATTTGAATGTGTTTAGTCCTTTCATGATGGATTGGATTGTTTGCTATGCACTTTGATCCTTTGTTTTCTGTAAAGAGCAGTGGAATTTTGGGATGTTGTACTTGCAAATTCTTTAGAAGTTGGTGAGGCCAGACCAGTTCACATGTGGTTATTGCAAGAGCTCTATACTCAACTTTAGTTGAGGACCTACTCACAGTTGGTTGCTTCTTTGCTTTCCATGGAAATGAGGGATTCACCAAAGTAGATAACATAGCCAGTGATGCTCCTCTGGTCTCAGAGTCAGATGTCCAGTCACTGTCACAAAAACCTTTTAAGTGAGCTTCAAAATTAGCAGAGGAGAAGAGACCTTTACTTGGGCATGATTTGAGAAATCTAAGCACTTTGTAAGCTACTGCTAGATGAGTAATGGTGGGTGCTGACATGAATTGAGTAAGGCACTGTATACTATAGTTCAAATCATGCCCACTCATAGTTAGATACAATGGTTTCCCAACCAATAGTAGAAACTTTGCTCTTGAGTCTAGCTGAGGGATCCATTTGAAAAGTGCTTGGTTTGCAACCTAAGTAGCATGAGTCGGTTAAGATGTCAATGTCATATTTCCTCTAGTAAAGGGTAATACCAGCCTTGCTTCTTGCAACCTCAATACCCAATATATATTTAAGTTTGCCAAAATCCTTAATTGTGATTTTTAGATCCAAATGCAACTTGATTTCTTCTATTTCTTTGATGTCATCACCTACAAGTACAACATCATCTACATATACACAAGGATGGTCAGTTTCCCATTATTTATTTTGACAAAGAGAGAAGAGTCAGAAAAAGTCAGAGAGAAACCATAATCAATTAAGCAATAGGTGAATTTATGAAACCATTATGTGGAAGCTTGTTTTAGCCCATACAAACTCTTCTTTAGTAAATATACTGCGTTGTCACCACATGGGACATAGTCAGGGGTGGTTTTATATATATTTCTCTCATGAAGATACAATTTTGTTGAGGGGTCTCAACACAACTAGTTTGGTGTTCAATGCCATATTTAGCATAAAAGTCCTTCAAGAAGAATTCAGTGCCATTAATTATCTGACCTAAGGCTCATAATCTTAATAGCAAATTGAGTGTATACCAGATTATAAAAGGTCAAAAGATAGTTAACAACATCAGACTTGTGCTTAAGAAGAGACACCCATGTATACCTGCTGTAATCATGAAGAACTATAAAAAAAAATTGAATCCATCATGAAAGGTGACACCAAAAGGGCCCCTAACATCACAATGAATCATTTCAAAAATACCAGAAGATGTGGTGTTTCTTACAGGAAAAGATAAACGCTTCTGCTTAGCGAAATGGCATACATCACAAGGACTAAGCTTATTACAACCAGTAGCATGAATTACATGGATATAAGACAATTTATTATCAGGATGTGGCCTAATCCGGAGTGCCAGAGGCCAGAAGAATCATTGTTATGAGAAAGATTGCAAGATTAAATATGATGAATAGGCGTATGCAGGACATATAAATTCTTGTAGAGCTTAGCAGAACCAATCATCTTGGTTATGGCTCTGTCCTGCAACAAACATATACATGACTTAAACAACACAAAGTGATTAATGAAGTTAGTGAACTTTGAAATAGACAACAAGTTGTGAGTAAATATAGGCACATATAAACTTGTTTAAGAGTATTGCCATGGAGTAATCCAACTGTTCCAATATGAGTGGCCTTGGTGCAACTCTTATTAGGCAATTGAATCTCAATATCAACTAAAGTAGGAGGCCTTGGTGCAACTCTTATTAGGCAATTGAATCTCAATATCAACTAAAGTATGAGGATCAATGAAGAAATCTAAGTTACAAACCATATGGTTTGTAGCACTTGTATCAAGTATCCATGAAATGTAGCCTCTCTTATCACAGAACAACTTACTATTAACATTATAAGCAATATAATGAAATGAATGAGAATAGTTACCAGCTGCTACAGTAACAACATAGTGTGGAGTTGAATCAGAAGTTAGAGGATTGAACCTTTGATTCCGAGCTTGCTGAAAAGCCATCATTGTTCAAACAATACTCTATTAGGACCATCTTCAACCCGAGAGGAAGAAACAACAAGAACATTTTCAGTAGTAGACACACAGTTAGCCTTATGATTAGGGTGTATTCTCTTTCGTCTAGGTCCATCCCAACCTGAAGGATTACCTATAACCTGGTAGCACTTATAAGCTGTATGACCATGATATCCACACTGAGTGCATCTCACTCTTTTATTCTCTTTATTGTTGTAGTTAGGCTTGCCAGATTGATTACCAGAAGGTTGGTTAGAGTATGGGGGTTGTTGGTTATTATTACCAACATTTTGATTGTCAGAACTAGTTCTTGACTGATTTTCTTGATAGTTTCTGTTTCTAGTGAACATAGCATGAACATCAGTGGTCTCAGACACATAATATATAGATCTTTGGTTCTCTTCTGGGAGAAGCATGAAGTACACTTTAGAAAAATTAGGCAGTGGATCACTAAGGAGAACCTGATTGCGCAATGCATTATAGGTGTATTTTGGTCTCATACGCAGAATGATATTTGGTTCTCTTCTTGGAGAAGAATGAAGTACACTTTAGACAAGTTTGGCAGTGGATCACTAAGGAGAACCTGACTGCGCAATGCATTATAGGTGTCTTTCAACCCAACCAAGAAAGTAATTACACAATCATATTGCTGCAATTAATTACACAATCATATTGCTGCAGATTAGTCATTATGCGGTTAACATCACATGTGTAATTGCCACAAGAGCAAGCAATTATAGGCATCTAACTGAAAAACTCATCCCACAGAGTTCTGAGAGACCTATAGTATTCAGTCATTGAATGATTGCCATGTGCAATTGTAGATAGTGATTTTTGTAGATTAAATACTCGTGATCCATCTGTGCAATCATAACGAGTTTTAAGTTCACTCCATAAATCCACTGCAACATCATAAAAGACAAGGCTCTTTTTGATTTGCGGAGTGGTAAAGTTACAGATCCAGAACAATATGAAATTATTAGCTCGGATCCAACACGGACGATCAACTTGATTTGTTTCATTTGGAATCGCAACGATCCATCAACAAATCCACTTTTATTTTTCATCGTTAGTGCCATCGGAATACTACGGCACCATTATACATAGTTTGTGTCGTTAAAGTGTTCACCAACAATCGCAGATCCAGTGGATTCATGCGATCCTAAAAAGTGCACCGATGCAAAATCTTCGCTCGGATTCTTTGTAGTAGTTGAGTAGAGGATGAAGCAGGGAAGTCATGATCGAGAATCAACGAGAAACAACAAAAATCGTCGATCGATTTGAGGAGTTGGGATAAAGAAAAAACGAAGCAAAGAGGCAAAAATTGTAGAGATTAATGCGCAGAAGCATATCGATTCACCTATGCGAGTGTTACCATGACAAAATTTCTATTGAGTTCACTTTGATTGAAGCGGTCAAAATCGCCATGAAGAGCAATTGAAGACAAAAACAATTTTATTATCTAACCGTTGGAGAGAGGACTTTGAGTTCTGTTACAAATGCAGAATGAATTAAGTGAGTGAAATAGAGCGTGTGTGTGCATTATATAAACGGGTGGCGTGAGAATTAGTTGAGCTTGCTAATCCTAATTAGAGTAGGCTTAATCTACAGTATAACTTACATCGGTCATACATCGGTCAATATTTTCGGAAAGGAAAAGTAATTAATTAACTAATAACAGAATTTTGAAATCTCGCTAATTATAGAAATAATTAGAACTGTTGTTTAATATATGACTAGCAATCGGTTTCACGCGGAGGACCGCGTGCAATTTCTTTTAAGCGTAAAGAGTTTTTTGGTATTAACGCTATTTTCTTTACCTATTTTGTAATATTAAGGACAATGTAAATGCTTCACTTATATTTTCATAAACTTGAAAAGTCTCAATGATTTATTTTAAACATGAATGTTGAAACCTATTACTAACAATGAAATTTGAGAAACATCTTTACCATGATACAATGAATACTGAATTTGGACAAAAGTTATTAGAAGGTCTCACGCCACAATTGCTTAATCCTCAACAAATACTAATAATTAATGACAATAAGTCACTATCCAATCTAGCTATCTTTTAAAATTAACCGATACATATCTCATCATATGTCCAAGAAAGAAACTTAGTTAAAATATAGATAACTAGATCCGAAAAATCCACACTCAATCTGAAACGT
Source organism: Linaria vulgaris (assembly GCA_948329865.1). Classification (NCBI taxonomy): domain Eukaryota; kingdom Viridiplantae; phylum Streptophyta; class Magnoliopsida; order Lamiales; family Plantaginaceae; genus Linaria; species Linaria vulgaris. Next base: position 1,390,352 of record OX415249.1, on the reverse strand, counting down.
AATTAAAGTTTTTAGAGTAGTGATGGAATATAAAGAGATCAAGATAAAGATGTTTACCTGTATAAGAAACAATAAAAAATTAACTAATTAGGATGTGATTGTAATATTCTCTAGGCCTTATTATCTATCTAATTCTAGCCTGATAAGAAACAAAATATAATTAGTATAAATAATATGACAGAGATCTCACTATTTAAGATGTGATTCGATAACTCTCGTATATATTCCTTATTCTCCAAATATAACCAGCGACATAAGAGAAAAATTCAAATTTCAAATTTATTGGAAATGAAAAGACTAATCACAAATAATGCATACTATCACGAATTACAAAAACTTGACATCAGTTTTGAATAATCAACTTAATTCAGAACTTAAACCAAACATGTACATACAAAGCAACAAATAATTAGGACGAAAACAACATAAATAATTAAATATAGAGTTAGTAGAAATAAATTACCCCGAACAAACTCTTCTCATTAATTAACTATTAATATGCACGATGTCATTTGCATCATGAATCATGCCCATTTATCTTCTTGAAATAAAAAACCATATCTCATACCCCTGTTCACCAAAAACCTATTCATAAAATGTGTGTAAATAAAAAAATCAAAATTTAAATCATTATTCATGTCATGATTGTAATCGTCTATAAACTTAGTAAAAAAATGGTAATTGAACAAATGAGCAGCAAATAAGGAAATTTAATCAACACATAAACATGCAAAACAAATTAATTAAATTCTAAGCATTAGATTGACAAACTGATAATGAAAGAGAATTTTTTATAATAACATTCATCAAAAGCTAGTTTGCGAAGTTAATCCATCCACATTCATCAAAATTCCAATTGCATGGAAGACAAAAAATAGAAGGGCGATTTATAATTTTTGCCCGTTAACTTTACCAATTTTCAAGTTTTGCTTTTTTTCAAACGGGCTTAAAAATACCCGCTAACCATTTTTTTAATAAAAAGCTTGGGCTAGCTCGAAGCCTGTTATACGTTGTTGTTGACGTGGCCGCCACGTGGCGCCACCTCATAATTTTTTTTTTAAAAAATATAACAACTTTTTATAGACTAAAAAGAAAAAAAAAAGAAAAAAAGAAAAAGAAGATGAAATTATAACAACTTTTTTTAGAATAAAAAGAAAGAAAATAAAAGCCCTACCCGTAACCCCCCCCTACACACCTACACCCCCACCACCGCCCCTCCGCCACCGCTCCCATCCTCCTTCTCAAATCCGAAGGCGATTTCCTCTCCAAAGGTGAGTCCGCCGTTGTCGTCGAATCCGATAAAGCCGATGTGGACTTCGAGACTTTCTACGACGGAATTCTCGCCACCATTGTTGTCGAAGAGGGACAAACCGCTCTTGTTAGTGGTCCCATTGGTCTTTTAGCTAAAACAGAAGACGAAATCCCCGAAGCAAAGGTCAAAGCCGTTGCTAACGGATCTTCACCCACTGTGTGTGTGTGTGTGTGTGTGTTTGAAATTAGGGTGAATTTTACCAATTAAAGCTACGAGAATCGAATTTGGAGCTGATTGAGAGTGAGAGAGATAAAATCTGATCGGAAGTTTGTATTGGTGGTGGTGGGTTGGGAAAATTTTTGGCCGCGACGACGTATCCGATGGATCCGATAGTGGTGGTGGTGGTGGGTGGTAGTGGAGAAGAAGATTGTGGTGGTATTCGGTGATGGATCTGATGAAGATGGTGGTGGTGGCGACGGGGTGGGTGGGTGGGGGGGGGGGGGTGGTGATGATTAATTTTTTTTTAAGATAAACTTGAATTGATACTATTTTTATGATTAGAATAATATCTAATAAAAGTAAATATAGTTTTGCATATTAATTTATTCTAAATTTTTAGTAGTAAAAAAAATTATTTTAAATTTTTACTAGTAGATATAAATATTATTTTAGTTTTAATTAGTAAATATAAATTTAGTAAATATTTTAAATAATTTTTTTTAATATACTTGAATTAATTCTATTTTTTTTATAATTTAGATCAATATATAATAAAATTAAATATAATTTTGAATATTAGTTTATTTTTAATTTTTACAAGTTGAGTAAATAAAAATTAAAAATAAAACAATTTTTGACGTGGCGCCACGTTGCCGTCATCCGTACGCCACGTGGGAAGCCAAGTCGACTGGGCTCTGAGCCAGCCCAGTCCGGAGCCCGTCAGGCATATTTTATTTTAAAAAATAAAAGTTAACGGGCAATTTTCAAGTCTGTTTGAAAATAGGGCAAAACTTGAAGTTGGATAAAGTTAAAGGGCATAAATTATAAATCGCCCAAAATAAAAATAGAAAAAAGATATGGGAAGATAAATATTAAGCAAGTACAATATACAAAAATAGTAGTAGTTTGATTTCATACCAGCGTCAAATTTTCTTGTCCCCCTTGCAGATATGAGTATCAAACTTACCTACACAAATTGAAGAATGAATAAAAATTATTTCAAGGATTGTAGAATGACTATTTCTTTATCATAAGTTCAAAGTAAAAGGAAATGAGTAAGTGGTAAGAGGAAGTTGAGAAACAAAACGAATGATACGGATATTTGCTGGATAGTTATGCATTGTTTTTTTTTTTTTTTTTTGATATGGAATTGCAATTTCTTCGTAACCAGTATCATGTATGAGATGAGTATGACAAATCAATCACTAACCAAATTTAAGAAGGCAATAATAATTTGAAGTCTGATAGATTCTGATGACTATTTTTTTTTTTGAATCAAAACATGAACTTTATTTCTCAATCGCGAACCTCTAGAAAAGAGGCCAAAAATAATGTCCTAACATAAGCATAGGAAGCATAACAAAATCAAATTGTCAACAGACTAACAATCAAATCCATCCGCGTCCGCCATCGCATTTCTAGCAAGCTCATGCGCAACCGAATTAGATTCTCGACCAACCCAACGCAACAAGAACCCCTCGTGCTGCCGAAATAACTCCCGAATGTCCTTAATCACGTTAACCACTTGAACATCCCCGATCGTATTATGAAGCACATCGTGTACGACATTAAGGCAGTCCCCTTCAAACAATACCTCGCGCCATCCCTTCTCAACCGCCCATCTTACCGCCTCAAGAGCTGCGAGAGCCTCCATACCCATTGGATGAGTAAGAGAGAGTAATCGTCGCTGCCTCCATGCAATCATAACCCCCTCCCTATCATGTGCAACCATGCCAAGCCCAATTGATGACTCACTAAGGAATTGAGCTCCGTCAAAATTTACTTTAATTACGTCTCCAAGCGGCGCTTGCCATCCAACCTCACGGATCATTGCACCCCGACCCTTTCGACCATTAATTTCATTCCATGTCGCAGCATACGTCCTTACAAATATAACCACCTCGTCCGACCTCCGCTCCTTCTCGCCCGCTAGTATACTATTACGGTTTCCCCACAACGCCCAACAAGTTGTTGCCATCAAGCTAATCAACTGCGGAGGGTATGACTTAAATAAACGACCGATCCATACGCCCAGTTGTTCGGATTCACGGAGCCACGCATCCATAGGGATATTCGACAGAGCCCAAACTTGTCGCGCAAAGGAACACTCAAAGAGACTATGTCGTAAAGTCTCCACCCCAGTTTTACACACCACACATGGCGTCTCCACACAAATACGCCTTCGTGACAACTTCCATCTAGTAGGTAATATATCCATACAGCAACACCATAGAAATATTTTTACCTTATTCGCGCAGTCCACGCGCCACAATTTCTTCCAAAATGTTTGCGCCTCCGAGACCGACCCCGTTTCCTTCGCGTTTTTCACAAGGTGTTGAGCGACAATAACATGGTACGCACTTCGGACTGAAAATTCACCATTCTTATCATAATGCCAAACTATCCTATCCTCATTGCACCCATCGCCCAACGGAATTGTTAAAACGAGCTCCACGTCAACTTCCCAAAGAAACGTCCGCAAGACACCAACATCCCACCATCCCGTATTTACATCAATTAAATCACAAACCTTGAGGAAAGGCTCCTACATACTAACGGGTGTGACGGGCTGAAAAGAGATTGGTCGTGGAAGCCATGCGTCGTGCCAAACCATAATCGACTCCCCGTTTCCGACGTGCCAACGAGCCCCACGTTTGAGAACAGTGATCGCTTCCCATATACATCGCCATGAGAACGAGGGGGCTGCACCAAGTCGCGCTTCACAAAGCTCTGTGTTGTGAAAATACTTCGCTTTATAAAGACGACTTACTAGGCTCTCCGGATTCTTCAACAAACGCCACGCTTGCTTTGCTAATAACGCCAAGTTAAACGCCCTTAAATCACGAAACCCCATACCTCCTTCCGACTTTCTTCGACACATTTTATCCCACGCGACCCAATGAATTTTATTTTGTTCCCCACTTCACCACCAATAACTGCTAATGATTGATTCAATTTCTATGATCAAAGAATCCGGAAGTTGAAAGCAGCTCATCAAAAAAGTTGGAATGGATTGCATGACGGCTTTTACCATTACCTCCTTCCCCGCGGCAGATAACGTTTTTCCTTTATACCCTTGCGCCCTTTTCCAAACCCGCTCACAGATGAAATCAAACAGTTCTTTCTTTGACTTACCCACCACTGAAGGCATACCGAGATACTTATCGTGACGATCGGCCACCGCAACTCCAAGAGCATTCCCCACCGTGGCACGAGTATGTGCATCCGTATTTTTGCTAAACACCACGACGGATTTTTCCCTATTTATTTTTTGCCCCGAAGCCGCTTCAAACCGTCCCAAAATATTCCTAATGCAATCGGCCGACCCCTCATCCGCGGTGCAAAATAGTAATGTGTCGTCAGCGAAGAGGAGATGCGACACTGAAGGCGCATGTCGACTGATCTTCACACCCGTTAGCTCCCCACGTTCCTCTGCTTTCGCGATGAGCGCTGAAAAAACCTCGGAAACAAATAAGAACAAGTAGGGGGACAGTGGGTCCCCCTGACGTATACCCCTTTCGGGGGAAAAAACACTAGATGCACGCCCATTAAGCAAAATAGAATAAGTTACAGTTCTAACGCCCATCATAATAAGAGACACAAAACTTGGATCAAATCCTAATTTAAGCATTACCTTCTCCAAGAAGGGGCACTCGACTCGGTCGTAGGCCTTACTCATGTCCAGCTTCAACGTCATGTGGCACCGCTTACCTGTTCTTTTATTTTTCAAATAATGATTAACCTCAAAAGCCACCAAAATATTGTCAGTAATAAGGCGACCAGGGACAAAAGCCGACTGGGAAGAAGAGATAATAGATGTTAAACAAGGTTTTAGCCTGTTAGCAAGAACTTTTGATGCGATCTTGAAACACACGTTGCTAAGGCTTATTGGTCTAAACTGCGTCATCACGTCAGGGTTAGAGCATTTGGGAATAAGCACGATATAAGTAAAATTGACACACGGATCAAGAATACGATCATTAAGAAAAGAGAGAACAAAACGGGTAACCTCCTCACCTACGACCCCCCAAAATTTTTGAAAAAACACGACAGAAAAACCATCGGGCCCAGGGGATTTAAAAGGGTACATCTCTTTAAGTGCCAAGCGTACCTTGTCTGCCGTAAATGGTTGGAGCAAGCTCTCATTCACAGCTGGACTAACTCGCGGCTCGACTTCCCGTAACACGTCATCAATGGCCGCGCCCGTCGGGTTTCCGGACCGAAAAATCCGAGAAAAATAATCCGTCGCAATCTGCTCAATACCCTGCGGATTTGTGCATAACGTGCCATGCATATCCCGAAGACCCTGAATATCATTCTTTTTCTTCCTCTCCGACGCCCGCCTGTGAAAATAGGCCGTGTTCTGATCCCCCTCTTTTAGCCACTGAACCTTGGCCCTTTGTTTCCAATATACCTCCTCGGCCTCAAGTAATTCCTCCAATTCTTAACTAATTCGCTGCTCCTCAATTTTTGATTTCGTCGTGATGGTGCCCGCAAACGAGTAAGTTCCTTACGCAATCTCTCAACTTTCCGCTTCATATCGATCCCATCAACCTTCGCCCATCGTGATAACCCAATGCGGCACCCCTCAAGCTTTTCCGTTAGGGTCCCACCTCCCAAATCATGCCAACATCGTTTTATCACCTCTTCACTCTCGGCCTTCAACAACCACGACGCCTCAAACCGGAAAACTGCATGATGTTGAGGCCGACCTGCTCTACCCGCCATGCGCATCAAGATGGCGTGGTGATCAGAATTTAACGTCGTTAGATGTTCAACCCTAGCGTTCGGAAACCGTGTCCTCCATGTGATGTCCGCACATGCCCGATCGAGCCTTTCCCAAACTGTGTGTGGTGCGGGTCGTCGATTACACCAAGTGAACCGTGGGCCACTAAATTAGAGTTCGCTAAGTCCCGTATCAGTGAGCATATCCCTAAAATTCCGAGTAAGCCAATTAGCACGACGAGGCCCGCCCCGCTTGTCCCCATGGTTCAATATTTCGTTAAAATCGCCCGCGCATAGCCAAGGGAGGCGCACCACGCCTTTGAGGTGACGTAGTAAATCCCAAGTTCGCATCCTCTTAGTCCCGTCGGGTTCCCCGTAGAAGCCAGTGAATCTCCAATCCAGCTCGCCTCCTTTTCCGATAACTATCACGTCAATGTGATTGTCTGACATACTAAGAAGCTCCACTTCCCATTCTTTATCCCAAAGTAGCGCCAAGCCACCGGAAAGTCCTTTAACCTCAACACAAACACCAAAATAATTCAACTGACCCTTCAAAGCCTCTATTTTCCGAGTCCTACACTTGGTTTCCGACAAGAAAATTAGAGGAGGGTGAAAACTAGAAACTAACTTCCGTAGTTCCCGAACTGTCCAAGGGTTCCCCAAGCCCTGACAGTTCCAGCATAACAGACTCATTGGATGCGGCGGGACTGCTCCACAGTCGCCGCCAAAAGGTCGTCAATTTCCATTGAGAGTTTTTCTAGTCGCGTCTTCTTACTAATTCCCCGCTGCATTGTTCCTTCCTCAATCTGTCTTTTCATACCAACATGTGAATCCTGAATATCCACCCCAGTATTCGTATAGCCCTCTCTTCGCATCATACGGATACCCCGACTCCGACGCTGGTTTGTTATTTCCACTCGGGTTTCAACTGCTGTCACCACCTTCATGGCCTCGGAGTTTTCTAGTCTATCGTTCGGTACCCCCTGCACGTCGCTAAGTAACCGTTGAAAAATGCTTTGAACTCCCACCACCGTATTCGTGCTGATTCGGCCTCGATTGTCCACGGAATCCCGTTGCATATTAATCTCCTTGCCCCTCGGATCAACCTGTTGTGGTGTGCGGCTAGTCTCGGCCCCAACCAAGTCCTCACTCCTCGCCCTATTAACCTCTCTTCTCACACATTCAGGAACATGACTCGCCGTTCTCGTGTGCTCGGATGAGCGCGATAATGCAGCTTTATTATCCACCCACGACTGGTCCACATTTCGAACTCTAGCGGACTAAAAAGATCCTCGGCCCCGTGACGAACCGCCTCGACCACTCCCACTCATACGTCCACCCCATCCATGGTCAGTAAATCGTTGTCCCATCACATTCCCCGGTTTAGAAGTGGTATCCTGTAGCCAGTCCCCGTACGGTAATTCGGATGCACCATCAATCTCGGTCTCATACTTAGCCTCACAATCTGCCATAATATGTCCTAGTTTGCCGCAGAGATAGCAGAAATTGGGGAGACACTCATATTTAAACGAAACAGTCATCGCATGTCCCTCCGCGCTCCGGATTTTCATGAATCGAAGCAGTGGTTTTGTCACATTGATCTTGACTCTTATGCGCATACTCACACCCCGAGATTCTGCCAGGTCCACGTCTTCCATGATACCAAGGAGGTTACCAATAGCAAATGTCGTTGCATGGGTTTGACGAACGAGAGGGATATCATAAATACGCACGAAGAAACTGCACCAATCCAAGTTCGCGTCAACTGGGTTCTCTTCCTCCTTGACCTCGGCCAACACAAGCACGTGTTTATCGAATGACCACGGACAGCCCAGTAGTGCTGTGTTCTTGTCCAATTTGTGGAAAAACTGAAACAGAAAACGGTCCTCGCTCAGCCTCGTAATTTCGATCCCCTTCCCTGCCTTGAAAAGAGTCTTAATCATTGTGCAAAAAGCGGTGAAGTTTGCTGTTTTTCCGGACAGCAATCGCCCCACCAAAACCAGATCCGAAGTCTGATTTTCCTGATGCCACAGATCGTCTGAGACAAGGAAACCCCCCTGCAAACCCTCACTGTCCGTTAAGGAAAGTCCGTTACGCATCATGTTGCATGCATCATCCATGGTGATCACAGGAGCAGCCGTCGACGAACGTGTTACGAGTTGTCGCTATACGGGCTCGTCGAGTCGTGAATGAAAGACCTGAACCAAAACAGGGACACACCAGACAAGGAAGCGCACAACACAAAGTTAGTACACAAGAAAAACCTTGGACCCGATTGTTTTTGGAAAAAACGAAATCCTGACGGGAAACTTGAGACGCAAGAAAGCAAAGAAAACGAGAACGAGAGAGAAAAAGAAGGCACAGCCCTAGCCCCCCACGACAGGTAGAACGGCGCCGGTGACGTTGCAGCTGAGTCGGATGCCCCGCCAAGATCGTCGAAGACCTTTTCGAAGGAAATTTTTTGCCCTAATTTTTAGAGACGGAAACTCTCATACGAGAGACTAATTATTTAAAAACTGTATATTGTTTACGAGAGACTAATTTTTATGCATTGTTTTGTGGGCGATTAAATTTAATTTCAAACCTCATATCGGATGGTAAGTTGAGAAAATGGGGAAGTGGGATAGTTTTGAAATAATTGTGAGATTTTTACTTTTTAAATATAGTGTGAAAGCTAATTACAAGAAATATATGGTGGTTATCCCTTGTTTAAAAAAAAAAAAAAACCTACAGAGAATTGGATGGTTAGTGGGGCAGTTGCCCACAATTCCAATTTATAAAGTAAAAATATTATTTTTGGTCTGATGGTGTCACAAAATGTTTTGGCTTATATTAATAGATTACTAGAAATTTGACACATTTAGGACCGCGTGTAAATTATATCAATATTTAAAAAAATAAAATTTGAAAGATAGATGTATGAAAATATGAACTGCTATTTTATAGGGTGTGTATTAGTTGAGCAAAATATGAAAATGATAATATTGCTGTGATATGCTTTTATTTAAAGAGAGAAAAAGAGGAGTATTTTAGAAAATACAAAAGTTGGTATCCAAACTATTATTTTGTAAGTGAGAGGGCTTTGCTTTTAATATAGTAATACTAGCAACGGAGCGCACGCGGTGACCGCATGCAAACTTTTTTTTATTGCAAGGAGTATTCTATTTTTGACGCAGGTGTTCTCTCCGTAATTTGCAAGATTTAAAACGCCTAAACACAAATTGACAAACTGCCAAAAACAAAGCAAAGCAAGCACCACAAATTTTTTAGCCTTGCAAAAAAAGAAAGAAAAAAAATAAAGCAACATTCTTTCCGCTAAAACTATAAATTACCACGAAAGATTATTAATTGTAGATTTGTAGGGTACAAAGTCTTTTTAGTCTTTTTTCATAGGTAAATGATGACGTATATATATATTACTAAAATTTACTTCATATAAATAGGAAAATATCTGAACGTAATAAACAATTATAAAGGAAAAGATAGATCACGTGATGAAGAAAAATGTATAGATAAGATTTAATATTGTGAACAGTTTAAGTTATAAAAAAATAGAAATTAACGAAATGCAAACAAACAGTATTGATAAGACTAAAGTATGAAAAGCAATTTTAGTCATGCAATCTAAACAAACTTGCATAAGATTAAAAAATAATTCTCAAATCAAAACACTAATATAAGTAATACACAATTCAATACCTTTCAAATTAAAGTTGAGACGTAATTCACCTGCATCAATAAAAAATCATAAGTAAAACAGGAACGATTTGTATTGATCATTCAAAGTTTTGGAACAAAACTAAAATTTTTAATTAGAAACCGAGAACAAAGAGAAAGGGAAGGTGGAAGTAATGAAATGATCGTGGGATGTCTCTTTTTAAAATTAATTGTGGAGTAATTTGTGGGTGGTTAAATTTCAAATTTTAAGTTGTATTGGATGGTAAGTTGAGAAAATGAGGGGAGTGGGAAAGTGGATATAAATTGTGTGTGAAATAACTAACCGTATCTATTTTTTGTTTAATTTAAGTAGGTAAGTAGTAAGGGTAAATTTGGAAAATACTTTATTGGACTCCCAACTACCCAGGTGATTGCTTTGCTTATATTATTAATAGATATATAATTTATACATGTGTATATATGTTGACACTTTGAATTATAAGTGAATCTATCATTAATTATATTTCAAGAACCGTGGGTTGAATTAATTTCTCCATCACGTACTGTGAGATTTATAGGTTACGATGTGAATTACTAAATATTAACACTTGCATCAAGCCCAAAATTGGATAAATTAAACTAAATAGTAGGAAACGACAGTACGTAGTTTAATTGGAACTGATACATGACATATATACATATATATATATATATATATATAAATGACATGTTAATTAATGGATATGACACATGAGTTGTTGAGTATCCTATCAATAGCATATGATCATCAGCTAGTGACTCGAAACTTGCATGACTTCAAAGGGTTCTTGACCTCTAGTTTTCGCATTTATTTTGTGTACGTGAACTGATCCTGCATAATATTTTTCTTTTTTTTCAACTAATCAAAAACTTTAGCATATATATACAAGTCTTGAAAAATAACAATGATTAAGATATACCAAGTCCCACAGGTAAGATTATATAAAAAAAAGTTATATTTATTTCTGTAAGCAGACAATCTTAGCTTATCCTAAGATTAGTTGATAAACATCACTCAGTTGGCACAACTTTGAGGATAAGCCTCTTAACAAAAGGGGGCAAACATAACAATTGTCAGCGTATAGTCATATTAATCTTATTTGTAATTGCATCTTTAAAGCTTGATCCTAGCTAGCTAGTTTAACTTCAGTCAATCAAATTAAATTTATTGTAATAATATATATATATATATATATATATATATATATATATATATATATATATATATATATATTTGGACAAACATAAGACCGTGGAGTAATCTGGCACATTACTTAGAAAAAATCAGTCGAGTCGAACTCCTTAAATTAGTTTATCCTATAATTTTGTTCTATTTCTATTTTGGGAGATTAATTACTTTGATTTGTTTAAAGACGACTTACATATTATTCCATTCTAGATTATTTTTCATGTAGTTCCTTTATTTCTCTCAAATGAGAGATTATTAGGTGCAGTCGTTGTATGTGCATTGGCTACCAATACACAGTGGGATGGGGTGTTGGGTGATTATTCCTAAAATTTAGGGATCTCCTTTTAATCTCAAGCATCGGTTGTACATACAACGAATGTATATAATAAATTCTTCTCTCAAAGGCATCATTTTTTATGGTTTTAGTAAGTAATCCAAATTCATTAATCCAACGTTATGCGTATGAGTTTTTACTTTTCCACGTTGATGTGGACCTTTTTTGGTTGATTTATATAATCAATTGTGTTTTGGGGTGTTTTCGTCTGCTGACTTGGTAAGTTGATAAGACACTCCACTATTGACTCATTTATTATTGTGTTAGAATCAGCTTTGTCATTTACACGTATGCACTCCAAGCATCACGACACAAGGGATCGCCTGTCATTGATTTCAGAATGAACTTGGGTGAACGCCAAGCTGCCTACGTATCCCGTTAAGGGAATCAAGCCGAACGCAGTTCATTTATCTCTAAGTATCCACGATAGGTCGAGTATGTGTTGTTCGATCCTTGATAGGTCGAATCAGCGTTGTTCGATCCATGGTAGGTCGAATTTGTCTGTAACAAATCCAAATGCTTTGATTTTGGGTATCTCGAATCGACCTATATCGAATCTGGATGCTTCGATATAGAAATGGTTGAACTTGTTGTGTATAGAATTGGGATATTCGATTGAATGAGGTATATCGAATTCGGGTCCTTCGACCGAAGTTGCATCGAATTTGGGAGCTTCGATATTGAGTAGTTGAGAGCTGGTCTTGAGTGCGTGCTGAGAATGTCAGAGGACGGGGTATTTATAGGCTCCGTCCCGCGGGCTCCAGTGATAGCTGGGAAACGAGTATCGAATCAGGCTGATTCGATCTATCTCTTAGACCGAATTCTGCGCATTTGATACTCATTCAACATCGAATTCCTCATGTTCGACATACAATTTTGCGGGTCTTTCTTCGTGGGCTGGCCCAAAATTTATATTGGGCCTTTCCTAAAATGCCCCCATCATATAGTCCCCCCAGTTTGGGAGCCAGTCTCGTTTAGAGAATGGGTGCCAAACTCTAAAGTTCGCATTGTCTTCTTCAGGCTGCAGATATATATTGTGTGTCCGATTGTTGTAAATACTCCCCTCACTTGGGATCCATGATTCGAAAGCATAGGTCCCTATTTTTGTTGCCTTTTAGTGGCCAAATCATTTAAAATCAGATTCTAAAGCATTCGTATTGAAAGTATTTAATAATAAATTTATACTCGAGCCGGGAAGAAATCGATAGTGTTATTCCGCAGTCAATTTGGTGATTTTGCGATTTTACACAAGGTAGTTGGCTATTTATTGCTTTATTCGCGCATCCATGAGAATCGCTTATCTTAGTGCACTTCTTGTTTGATTGCTTCTTTTAATTGTGAGTTCGTGTGTATAGCACAATTTATGTGTTATTTTGTCAATATAATGTCGCATCGTATTGCTGACTTTATGGGCATCTGTCGCTGATTTAGCATAATGTCCCCCTCATTGTTTTGAGCCTTTATATTGCGTTTGGCTTACTCTTGGCTAATCGTTTTTTTCTGTTTGTCTTTATTAGATCTTTTGATGTGCACTCGCCGTTTGTAACAGAGTGTCCGTTCTTGATTTTAGCAGGATTTTTGGTTTGCACTTACCATTTCAGGCGAAACGTACATCCCTATTCTTCATTCTTGCGGGATTTTTGGTTAACACTTGTCGTTTTAGGCAGAGTGTCTTCGCGGGATTTTTTGTTAGCACTTGCTGTTTTAGGCGAAGTGTCTGTCCCTCTTTCTTTACTCGTGGGATTTTCGGTTGGCACTTGCCGTTTTAGGCGAAGTATCCATCCCTTTTTTCTTTGTCTTCGTGGGATTTTGGTTTGCACATGTGTAGTTATAACTAAGTGTCCATCTCTTTGGAGCTCTAAGACTTTTGCGCTGAGTTGAATTTCCCTATACCAGTACCGGTTTTATCATCCTCATTCGTGCAACAGAAACATGTGTAGTGCGATGACAACCTTTTCTTCATCTCTTAAATGATATGTGAAGTCTCGATTTTGTGCAACTTTGTACATTTCAAGTATTTTTGTTTCTCGACGATGGAGTAAATGTATTTTAGTCTTTTTGCGGTGACTTGGTCGCTTATAGGTTTATCCGCTTGGTTTATATATAGGCATAGTCTGCTCGATTATCGTTCTGGTGCATCTTGCATTTCCCGGATTCTTTCGCCACTAGCAGCACGACTCTCATTTCTATGAAGATCATAGTTGAGTTGCAAATAATGCAACTTGCTACATTCCTTCCTTTGGGGATCTGACAATAGTGAAGACTGTGAATGATTCCACAGGTATTTTAAACTTGTTGAAATAAAGGATCATTAATGGAATGACTAGTAGGCACCCTACTCTTAGGGGGCTCTCATTGAGGAAAGTTATTCGTACTATACGATTTTGCAAGTTCTTCTCGAGTAAAACGTTGTTAACTTTGAAAGGTAGATGGTTTCGGTAACACATGTTCTGCTATTAAGCGCCTCGATTGAGCGAGAGGTCATCTTGACGAAGGCCTTCAATTTGCCTTTATCTAGGTTGGATACGGTGGTAAGCAAAGAGGTGAAGCTGTTCCAAGATGTGAATCACGAGGTTGTGGCATAAATATCTATTATGCAATTTCAATTTTTGACTATCCGGGCACTGTGTCGCTCTTGTTTGGATATTTTGTTGCATTCTTGTTCAATGTTTGCCCGCGTTTTGCTTATGGCACTTTATGCTTTTACATGTTATTGGTCGTTGACGTTGATGGCTAATATGGCGAATTGATATTCGTACCTTGGTGGTAATGATACCTTTATAGTAGTCTGAATTAGTTTTCATTTGAGAAAGTTTTCTTCGTATCATGTTGGATAGATAGATGTTCGTGGTGCTACTTTGGACACGTAGATAAGCTTATGTCGTACTACTTTGAGTAGTATTTTGGTCTTATTTTGTCTCGGTCACTATACACCAAGATAATCAATACACTGAAACTATCTCAACTCTATAGGGTCGAGGCCTGGCAGGACCGTGTGGTTCAGTTAGTTCTGCATTGCGTAACTTCACAATTTTGATCATATCTTCTTGTTGGTTGGTCAAAAACTCGATCCGCTTCTAGATTATGGAACTTACCTCGTTGGTAGATGTTATTGGTGCCGCTTTGGGCATGTTTGCCTAATATCATGATAGATAGACGTTTGTTGTACCACTTCGGGTATGTTTACATCGTACCACGTGGGTAGATATTCTTGGTGCCGCTTTGGACACGTTTGTCGTACCGCTTCAGGTAAGATTCTTCGATACCACTTTTGGGTAAGACTCTTCGATACCACTTTTGGGTAAGATTCTCCTATACCACTTTTGGGTAAGATTTTTCGATACCTCATACGGGTAAAAATCTTCGATTTATACGGGTAAGACTCTTTAATACCTCATACGGGTAAGATTCTTCGATACCGCATATGGGTAAGATTCTTTGATACCTTATACATGTAAGACTATTCGATACCTCATACAGGTAAGATTCTTCGATACCTCATACAGGTAAGATTCTTCAATACCTTATAGGGGTAAGATTCTTCGATACCTCATACGCGTAAGATAGATTATGACATTGTTCGAAGTGCAGTTGTTTGTCCCTGCAGAGGAAGTTCCTTTCAGTCGTTGGCTGTAATAAGATAAGGCACATGCTTTCTTGGAAATCTGTTATTATTTTAAACAGAAATGTAAATGATTAACGTATAGGATTGGAATTGAAGACTCCCTAATCTTTCTTCCGATGATGCAGGTTTCCTTGGTTGTTGTGTGAATTTGATTACTGCCATTAGCACCACTCCTTGTTCGCTTGGAACCTAGTTTCATGTTGTTGACTTCGTAGTTGTTCCACATATCTCGATATAGCTATAGTTAACTTTGAGATTGCGAGCTTGTTTCTGAGTACATGTACCATGTTCTCACAGACGGCGCCACTATTTTGGGGTGTTTTCATCTGCTGACTTGGCAAGTTGATAAGACACTCCACTACAGACCGATTCATTGTTGTGTTAGAATTAGCTTTGTCCTTTACATGCCTACACTCCAAGCATCACGGCATGAGGGATCGGGTGTTATTGATTTCGGACTGAACTTGGGTGACCGCCAAGCTGCCTACGTATCCCATTGAGGGAATCAAGCCGAACGTAGTTCATTTATCTCTAAGTATCCCGATAGGTCAAATCTGTGTTGTTCGATCCTTGATAGGTCGAATCAGTGTTGTTCGATCCACGATAGGTTGAACCAGTGTTGTTCGATCCACTGTAAGTCGAATCTGTCTGTATCGAATCCCGATGCTTCGATTTTGGGTATCTCGAATAGGCCTATATCGAATTTGGATGCTTCGATATAGAAATGGTTGAACCTCTTGTGTATCGAATTGGGATATTCGATCGAATGAGGTATATCGAACCTGGGTCTGATTCATTGTTGTGTTAGAATCAGCTTTGTCCTTTACACCCATGCACTCCAAGCATCACGGCACGAGTGATCAGGTGTTATTGATTTCGAACTGAACTTGGGTGAACGCCAAGCTGCCTACGTATCCCATTGAGTGAATCAAGCTGAACGTAGTTCATTTATCTCTAAGTATCCACGATAGGCCGAATATGTGTTGTTCGATCCTTGGTAGGTCGAATCAGTATTGTTCGATCCATGATAGTTCGAATCGGTGTTGTTCGATCCACGATAGGTCGAATCTGTCTGTATCGAATCCGGATGCTTCGATTTTGGGTATCTCGAATCGGCCTATATCGAATATGGATGCTTCGATATAGAAATGGTCGAACTTGTTGTGTATCGAATTGGGATATTCGAGCGAATGAGGTATATCGAATCTCGGTCCTTCGATCGAATGAGCTGTATTGAATTCGGGAGCTTCGATATTGAGTGGTTGAGAGATGGTCTTGAGTGCGTGGCTGAGAATGTCAAAGGACGAGGTGTTTATAGTCCTCGTCCCGCGGGCCCCCGTGGTAACTGGAAAACGAGTATCGAATTGAGGTGATTCGATCTATCTCTTATATCGAATTATGCGCATTCGATACTCATTCAACATCAAATTCCTCATGTTCCATATACAATTTTATGGGTCTTTATTCGTGGATTGACCCAATAATTTATGAACCAATCACAATTCATCTTGGAAGCGCGTGATTCACTTTACTATGTTTGACGAACACTTGTTTTCAAGTTTAATGATCTGAATGCAATTTTACTTCCAAAAATGGACTGGAAAATCGATATGCGGTCCCAATCTGGAGTTTTGTGATTTATTGACTGTAATATAATATTCAAGAGTGATTTTTGCTTCCACGTGACTCTTGATTTTAAAATCCCTTGTGCGACTTAGAGACAGTTGTTCATAATTAATGTATTTTTAGACTAATTATAAACATACGTTAAATATGAGAAAGCATTTGTCACATTCCATAAACATTCTTTATTATTAAAGCTTTTATATTTCTTGATTAAAATATAACAGCAATTGAGGTGATGAATTTCATAACTCTAACAAAATATTTAGAATTTTTATTTGGTTTGAATTTGTAGGCATCCCCATTTAACTTCTCAGTGCGTTCATTGACGTAATTAGTTTCACTTCTTACAACAGATTCGAAAGTGATTTGTGGTCCTAAAGTGAACTCTTCTTATTTACTGCCCGCAATGCATTCTATCACCCTTCAACTCCAATTTCTCCACCAAATCAAAAACGAATATTCGACGCAACCACTTCTGATTTTCTTTTCAAAACAACCATGTGTTTATAGAAAGATTGATCATATTTATACATTAATGAAATAATAATAATAATAATAATAATAATAATAATAATAATAATAATAATTACACACATTGCTAAGCATTACTTTGTTAATGATAATGAACAATTTGAGGTGTGGCCTTCACTTTTAAAGATCCTGTAGTCACAATATTATGAACTCTTTTTTGGGCTCATTATTACTAATTTGCATGCCTCAACACGGCCCAAATCAAGTATCAATACAATTAATCATAACCCATTCAACGAACCAACAAAAGACAAGGCTCTGACTAAAACATTGGTAACCCACGATATATGAACTATTTGACAGTTTGAAAAGCTATGATTCAGTTGTAACTTTCACAACAGCAAAATAAACTGATCACTACCCACAACTTGGTTCTTTTTACACTACTTTTCCAAGTAAAATACTCACAATAATGTATGTATAAAAGGGACTCTTAGCTTAAAAGTGTTACCACAACAACCTGATACGACGAATTACAAAAGAACAATGTCAATCCCGAAGGCCTAGTTCAACCTCGAGGTCATCATCTTGTTCAAAGAGCTTCAAAAGTTGGGCATGTTGCTCCTCTCTCTTCTTCCTCTGCCACAGCTTGAATAAGAAAACAGAAAATGCAGCAACAGCTAGGCAAAGGCATACGATGAGGATTGTTACCCCAACCGAAGTTCCCCCCGATGACTTTTTAGAACCTGATGTGGATGAGTTGTCGGCCAATCCTACACAAGCAACACAAACGTAGCGCAATCATTAAAAAGACAAAATTGAGAATCTTCTAGAAATGAAAAAAAACTGCATCCATATCCCATCCTCGTCTACTCCTCCAATTAGATTGGTCACAAAAACTAGGTGTGATGTAACATGAAGATCTTGATTCCAACCGCTATCACTTCGGATATATATGTATATATCTGACGGAATGTATACTGATGTCAAAGAAAAATTGAGAGTATATACATGTTTGTTTTATCATATTCGTTATAATTCTCATCCAACGTCCAACCTTGCGAAAACATACTCAAGTTATAAACATCAAACGAAAATAAGGTTGACTCACTCCAATGTAAGTACAAAACCTGGTCCAGAACAAGAGATTTGTTTGTGTAAAGCGACAACTGAGCATACATACATAAGGTAAAAACTAGAAACAACACTAGGATGCCCGAATATTAGGCGGTCGTTAACTTGGTATGCGGTTATAAAAGTATACAACAGTTCAAGTTCACAAGGGAATCAGCCAATCAGCATATTGAAGTTGAGCAAAAACAAGAAATTAAACTTGAACAATGAAATTAGCCATTCAACATAGTTCAGGAAACCAATCTAAGCTACTAAAAAAAGCTTGAATTTACGGGTCCCCCAATTAAACAGAATCAAATCTAAGAATCACTCCCATTGAACTAAACATCAAAACAAGTCAACTGTTGTTAACTAAACCAAATCGAAATTAATTGAACTAACAATAAGATCCAAAAGACTAAACACTAGAAAGGTTCTTCCTCAAAATCGAAATCCCACAAAAGGGCTCCAAGATTCGAGCTAAAATTAGAAATAAAAATTGATTTTTTTTCTTTTCATCCATTAAAAGAATTAGTTAAAGAATAAAGAAGCTATACATACATAGATAGATACATACATACCTGTAACAAGTAGAAGAGAAATTGAAGAGACGAAGCATAGAGAGCTTCTATTGTTGTTGTCACTTTTCATATTAATTCTTCTTATTTTTCTTTTTGAGAGCTCACAAGACAAGATGATATATATATATATATATTCTTCAGTCTTCACGAAGAATAGTCAACAGCTTTGCTTTGGAACTTCCACTAAAAGTCTAAAACGCTAATAAATAATATTCTCTTTTTTTTAGAATATAATATTCTTTTTTAATTGTTCCATCCATAGCATTTTATTCTTACACTTTAGCTTAACAAAACTGATATTATAATTTCTGAAGGAAAAATAAGTTTAAAATTCGTTTTTAGTTAAAATATTTATTTCGTTAATCTAATAATTTTCGTTTTCTTCCAAATCCCCCGCCTTGTGAGTTATGAGCAAATGATGTACCCCATTATTTGTTTTTGGTAAATATGTATGGACCCATTTAATAATATAAAAACGTCGGTAGAATGATGTCTAGCAAGTAGCACTATATCAACGAAGTGACGTGATAATTATTAAACTTTATTTAATTTATGGTTATTATAATCACTAGGTCAAATGCTGACGTTTTTCTTAAACTCGCTTCTGTAAACCTTTTTCAACAAAATAATTTTCGTCCTCTTTTAACCATGGCAGAACATTTGTTACTCCACCTCTGAAACATCATTTTAATTTATGCTCATTTACATATGACAGTTGTGCTGATTAACCATGACGAACATAAGCGGTCTTAAAATAGTTTTGAGTTCGAAAATATGCACTAAAAACACGAGATGTAAACTAGACTAGGGCTGATCCGACGTAGTCACTCTGATTCCTAAGTCAATTGGTGCTCGTTGATTCGTGAGACTAGGTGCATGTATAGCTCACGCATAACAATCATAGGTCATGCGGTGTGCCATAATTTAGAATGTCTTCAATCCACCAATCACAACGCAACAATCAGTCCGCGTGTGCTTCTACTCTTTATGGGTGAACTATTGCCTCTAATGAACACGTGGTCCGACTGAAAGGGCCTTAGTCAGCGATAAAATAAAATAGTCCGACATAGCATGTTGGACAGACTGCGCCTCTTTTTCATGAATTTTGTGAAAGAGATTGCCAAATGTGCCTCGATTCCAACTCTTGGGGTCTTTTTTTAACCGAATAAGCTTGGCTCCGAGTTCAAAAAGCCCGCGGCACGGCGTATGTAGAGACCAACTTTTCGCCACCTTATTGTGGAAATTGTGGTGTTTAACCCACATGTTTTGAAATAAGAAAGAGATCGGTTTCTTGCGGGCCACTCTTTCAAAGAAGATGATAAGCAGATTATGATCGGAGTGCCGACGAGGGAGTGAACAACCTCAGTATGAGCAAAGACCGTGCTCCACCCGACATCTTGTAACCCACAATCCTCAACACATTCTTGAAAGTCTTCCATATCACCCACAATAGGAGGAGCCTTCCCAACCTTTCCCTTAACCTTGAGGACTACATTAAAGTCTCCAACAACCATCCAAGGTCTTTGAACATCATGCCTCATCAAACCATCCCAAAGAGATCTATGAAGAACACGGGTTTGAGAGGCATAAATAAAAGTACAAAGAATAGATTGGGGTATAACTTATAAGAGAAGATTTGATCTCACAATGTAAAAATTGCTCATGATTTTCAATTGAAAGTGCAAGTGTTGCAGTGAAGTGTTAGTCCAACATTCTGGTAACTAGTGTTGGCACAACACTGAACTTAACACTGCACTATCCGAGTATTTTCAATTATATTATTTATTTTGCATTTATTCATAAACTCACTTAGTTCCACAAGTTGTAGTTATTTGTGATATATGTCAGGATATCAAGGACTCTAAGGATCGTGCGGATTAATACTTGAAGAAAGTAGAGAACAAAGAGAATTAAAGATAATATCATAAGATCTCTTGAAGATAAACATCAAAGGAGATTTCGGAATTATCCAAGCAAGTAGAGAACAATCACGCTCGTGTCAACCATGTCTACGAGAAGGGACGATCAAATCCTATCGACATCAAGATTAATAACGAGACTAGAATAGGTTCTGAGAGATTAGGTCCTTGATACTTTTTTCTTTTAGCATTCGATGAGATGCGATTCTTGTTCACCGGCCTCCATTCTTTAATTGGTTCTTTAGAGGTAGAAGCCTCTTGCAGTTCAATTACCTTCGGCTTTTCCACACCGCATTCCTCCAATACGTGTCCAAGCATTTGGCATTTCCTACAAAACGTAGGATAGTTCTCATATACAACCTTTTGATGAACATAAGGCAGTCTTCCGCCACCTTTCACTCCCCATTCAATCACTTCTCTCTTGGTTTTGAGGAGATTAACTTCAACGCAAATTCGTGGGTTATCGAGCCTCGTCATTGTAATTGCGCCCTCATCAAGACGTAGAGGCTTCCCTATGTATTGAGCAAGGTCCATAAGGGCTTGCTTTTCGCAAAACCGAAGATTGAGGTTGGGGAATGATATCCAAATTGGTACAATGGGAGGATCCGAGTCCAGATTAAACTCGGGCGTCCATTTGAATATGGTCCCTTCAAGACCGAGGAAGGACAAATTGCCTTTAAGCCATAGCCATGTATAGTCTTCCTCCGAGTCAAGTTTCAACATGACATGCCTTGGACCGATTGATCCAATGGTGTAGGTTCCTTTTAGATTAAGTCGCCCAATCTTCATATGAAGGAAGTTGAAGTTCAATTTTCAAGAGGAAACCGAAGAATCAAAACAAAGGCCAATCTCTCATCAAGTTTTTTGATTTTTTCTTCCTCAAATATGATCATTTGTTGCCCTCTCACCATTTCAATTTTTTTTGGGACAATATTCTTGTCATCAATCAAGGATCGGTTGATTTCATATCCTCGATTAGAGCTTGAGCAAATGATTCATTTTTAAGTGGAGGCCTTAGTTGATAAGGTCTTGGATTAGTAGGGGCGGCACCAGGATGCACAATACGTTTCCCTTTGTCTTTCGGATCAACATGAGGAGTTTTTGGCACCAACGAAGATGGCGCACCTCCTATGAAATTTGAGGACACTTGAGGAAATGCACCTCTCAAAACCGAGGAGGAAGGCGGATTCGGGTCGTGATCCAGTGAGGAATCCGGGGCAACCAAGATCGAAATCTCTTCCAAAGTAGGCTCCAAAAGGGTAGAGTTGACCTTGGAGGTTAAGTCAATATTAGAGAGAATAATGTTGATTGTTGTCTTTTCTTTAGACATTGTTGACCGAGTCAACGATGATGACGTGGCACACGGGTCCACAATGGCTTCCAATGGGTTGGAGTTGACTATGGGGAGGTCAACACTCTTACTAGATGAGTCAGATAAAGTGGAGGACTTGTTGTAGGTATGGGTATCATGCATACTGGGGAACATAGGACAAAAGACAAGAGCACTCTTGTCCCGTACACTCCAATGCACACGGTCACACTTCCGCTAAGGAACAAGACCCAATGGTGGGGGAATATTCTTGACCAATCCCAAACCCTAACCCCAAGTTGACCGCCACCTACACCAGATTGACCGCACGGAAGAAGACGACGGAGGTACGCCAGAGCTTCCTCGAAAAGTCGCTGGAAACGGGGATAGTGATTGAAAAAATGCACCGGATACGCTAAAATGATGCGACGAACACGGGGAATATGATAAAACCTAAATCTAAGAAAGATCGAAGCAAAAATAAAAAGAAAACCAAAATATAAATAAAAGAGAAGGGATACCACAACACAAAAGAGCTTAAATCCTCAATGGTCTCAAATCCTAATAAAAGATCATCCAAAGACGACCTCGGAATTCAAGAACACACTAAGGTCTAAGAACTAAGACACTTCCAAATCTCAAGCTTAAACTACGAGACCAAAGCAAAAGACTTGAACATCTTATGAGGAGCATGGTGTTTGAATATAATATGAGAGTGCGGTGTTGGAAAAGAGGAGGGGAATGAGAGAAAGAAGAACCCCGAGAACAAAGAAAGGAGAACGTGATGGTGGTCACGGTCTCCACCCGAACTTGACAAGCTCAATAATGGCGGATGAAGCTCAAACTTAAAACAAAGTAAAAACCAATAGAAAGACGATGGACACAATGAACGAGAACGAGTAGAACACTAACCGTGACCAATGGAAGAGACCACCACTGATGAACAGTTTTAAGCTTCCATACGCACACGAACTTGAATCAACCGAAGTCCAACATAATGTAAAACACTTCAAAACAGCCCCAACCCACTGCATGAATCGAAGCCTTTGGCAAGACGAAGATAACAGTATGATTCTCGAGATGAGAATCAAATGTTTCGTCGCCAGAACGAGGAGGCTACCGGTCGGCCGAGTGTATGGAAGGAGGAGAGAGAAGATAGCTTTTTTTTTCTTGTCTTGGTGGTAATAGCATAAAATAAGATTTTATAAATGAAACAGAGGACTATACAATAAGGTCAAACTTGGAGCCCTCAACCAAGTAAGACCAACATAAACATACACGGAATCTAAGGAGGCTGAAAGTTATGCCTCCTTACAAGTATCATGGCCATAGTGAAGACGCAACTGTTATCCCAAGACGTTTCACGTCTGAAATTCTTACCCAAAAGTGGAGTATGTGTTTCGGCTTTGAACTCTTGATGTGGGACTTGGTTGTTTCTTTTTGAGTGATGACCAAAATACACTTTGGTCGTATTAAGGTTGTATGCATGTCCCCTAAAGGCACCATAGCCATGAAGCATACCTAAAGTTGAAGTATGCGACATGGTTTTGGTCCTTTGCAAGGAGACTTGCTTACCTTCCCATTGCGGACCATTAGTGCATTTATTACAGGTAAGAGCTTGCCAAAAGAGTAGGCACCTCTGAAATCTAAACACATAAATGTAAAAATTTGATCTACCGATGCGGTTGGTTAAGTTGTCCGTAGCGCTCACACTCGATTGCCTTTTATAATCGCGGTTTCTCCTGCTTTCAGTCCAAGTCGTATTGTGACTATCCTTGCCCGATCTTTGATCCTTATGATCGTTGTTGTGTTGCGGTCTGTTATATGACATGTGCAGTCTAATTGGTGTTGACATGATTTTCCTTCGTATTCCAAGCCGCGCCTCCTCAATGTCGTCTGGATCATGGCGCCAAGTGCTAGATCTCTGTCTCTTAGCCTTGTGTTGCTCGTTCGCGTGCATCTCTCTTATTTGTGAGCCAACCTTGTAAGTACCTCCAAATACCATATTTTCATGCATAAACCAAGCCTTACATTTTGGTTGAGTTATGTCCCTAAAATGAACAAATGAATCACAAAACAATTTGCCACCCAAATAATTGTCCGTATGTCGAATGCTATCACAGCTAACATGCATCCAATAGTAGCCAATGTCATATCTTACAACCCAATCGAATCTAAAATAAGTGCCATACCCTACAATTATGTAAGTGTGTGCAAGGATTTTCAAATGTCGCCGACCTAAGGCAAAAGATGGACGATGTGTGGTCGACCACCTTTGAGTGACCAAAACACTAACGAGATTAAGGCGTGCCCTCACATGATGAAATGTGCGGTAAGAAGGCTTATATGTATGGAAGGGCTTGTTTTGAAGGCAAGGCTCAAAAAAATTGCAGTACTCCCAAAGGATCGAGTGGTGTATCTCGGGAGGGGAAAGTAACCTTTTAGTGCATTCAAGTACATATTCAATCAAACCATTTGGACCCGCCATGTCAAGGATATAGTCATAAAAATACATCATCATAAAATAATTATACATACTCACAAGGGTTTTGGAGCGCAGATATAGCTCCATTCGAGCCGGTCTCGTTCCCCAAGGACTATGACTTTGTGAGTTGCCTCCTCGATTGAGCCCCGGTCCGATATACGAGAAGCACAAGCTTCATTTTCAAGGGAATCCGCCACTTGATTTCCTTCTCTATATATATGTTGAAGTTTACCATCCAAACGTTCAAGAAGCCCTCAGATCTCCTCCAAATATCGTATGAGCTTCCAATGTCCTCCCGATGCGGCTTGAATAATAGGAAGTGTTATTAACGCATCGGTTTCAACATCGATTCCATGGAATCCAAGCTCCTCACAAATGTGTAGGCCCTTGTGAATAGCTTTGATTTCAGCCTCCACATTGGTGATAACCTCCCAAGCTTCCCAAAAGAACCAACAATAATGGCCATCGTGATTGCGTAGGATTCCCCCTCCCCCGGCCAAGCCGGGGTTGCCCTTAGAGCTTCCGTCGGTATTAAGTTTGAACCGCCCCATGTTTGGTTTTCTCCATTGTATCACCATCGGTGGCTTCTCTTTGGCTCGAACTACAGGAATATCCCAAAGTGTAGCGGCTTGTTTTGACCCTTTCCAAAAAGATTCATCGCACGGCTTGCAAGTGAATAGCTCACAAACATGCCGTATAGTTTTGGCAATGATTTTGTCAACCTCCATAGGAATCCGTCTATACACGGCATCATTCCTCGCACCCCAAATGAACCAAAGAACAAATAATGGAAGTATTACCCGAATATGTCCCGGGCATGTATTTTTCTTTGCTTTGATCCAATATGAAAGAATGCCTCTCCATGTTAGTGTTGTCGGTCTTTTGATGTTGAAGAGCCTAAGGATATGATCCCAAGTCTTTGTCGCGATATCTCCCTCCCAAAAAAGGTGATTCATTGTCTCCTCATTTTTACCACAACAATGACATTTTGAAACCATATTAACTCGTTTAAGGGTTTTATCAACCGGAATGATATCTTGAATGAAACGCCAAATGAAAAATGATATATTAGGCATAATAAATTTGTGCCAAACGTACCTATATATTGCACTTGGCATCGGCCTCATAGTTATGTTTCTCCATGCGGTTTTGGTGGTGAATACTCCTTTCGGGTCGAGCTTCCAAATCGGGGTGTCTTTACCTTCTTGCCAAGACGGTTTGGATATGATTTGAGGGATATTTTCTTCATCAAGATATTCATCAAGTAGACTAATGTTCCATCCATCCCCTTCCCAAAAGTCATGGACCCTAGCGGATTCATCAGTTTGCACTCCATGTTTCGGCCTAATAATGTCACCTTCTAGCCAATGATCTAGCCAAAACCAAGCATCCCCCGTCTTCACATTCCAAAAGATATCCGGTTGTGCCAAAGTGGCACTCCTCGTGATTCGTTTCCAAATGACGGATTCCCATCCTCTAATTTTGAGGAAGTCGGGCCTAGTAGTATATCGATGCATAGTATACCTACCCCACAATGATTCTTGAGTCCGCATCCTCCACCATAACTTGACACCAAACACATCAATCATACTTTGTAAGGACTTAATGCCAAGACCCCCATTGATATAAGGACTACAAACTCGCTCCCAACTTCGCCAATGTTGCTTGCGCCTTTCGGACGTAGATCCCCACAAAAACTTAGAAAACATTCTTTCAAGTTCCTCAATAACGCTCAATGGTGGCTCCAAGACTTGACAAAGATAAATAGGGATCGCGCATAATACACTTTTAATAAGTGTTAACCGTCCTCCAAAGCTAAGGAACCGCATTTCCCACCCGCTAATAAGACCGCACATTTGGTCCATCCATGAACTAAAATATGAGAATTTCATTCGACCCCGAATGAGGGGGGCACCCAAATACGTAATAGGAAGCATGTTTTGACTATACCCGGTGAGGAGAGCAATGTTATGTACGTGAGATGTTGAGACATGCGGAGTGGTCACAAAACAACTTTTACTTGCATTAACATGTTGGCCCGATATAATTTCATATATATGAATAAAGTCACAAAGCTTAGACATGTTAGCAATAGTATCTCGGATGAAGATGATGCAATCATCGGCGTACGTAAGGTGAGATATTGGTAGCCCTCCACCCGTGTCAAGGAAAAGTTCATTATTGTTTTCGTAAAGATGATCAAGGCCGCGAGATAAGAATTCGACCGCAATGATGAAAGGGCCGATGATAAAGGATCACCTTGTCTCACTCCATGTCTCGACTCAAAGAACCCATAGCATCCTCCATTCACAAGGACTGAGAAAAAGCATTGCTCCACGCATCCTTTCATAAACCAAATCCATTTTCGAGAGAAGCCAAATTTGTGGAGGCATTGGAAGAGAAATTTCCAATCAAGCCTATTGTATGCTTTTTCCATGTCCAGCTTAAGAAGCATATTGAACTTGTCTCTCCTCTTTATAAGATTCGAGGTCATTTCTTGAGCTAAAAGTATATTGTCACCAGTAAGCCTTCCTTTAACGAATCCACTTTGAGATAGAGATACCAATTTTGGTAATATAGTGGAGAGTCTATCGTTAAGAAGCTTGGATATGACTTTGTAGCTCACGTTGCCAAGGCTTATCGGACGATAGTCCTTCCACTCCTTCGGTTCGCCTTCTTAGGGATAAGAGCAATGTTTGTTGCTTTGTACATACGCGGCATGACATTGCCTTTAAAAAAATCGAAGACCGCTTCAAAGAGTTCGTCTCGAATAATATCCCAACAAGCATGGTAAAAAAACTCCCCAAACCCATCCGGGCCGGCAACACTATCCCCGCTAATGTTAAACACAACCGCTTTCAATTCCTCCATTAATGGCTCTCGACAAAGCCACTCATTATCTTGGTCATTCATAATATTGGGAATGAAATGCAAGTTATGACAAGCGGGTACCTCAATATGGCCAGCTAGAATTTTTTCAAAATAAGCCGCGACCGAACCTCCTATGGCATTTGGGTCGTCAAGTAACACCCCATCCTCCTCAATCTTAAAGATTTTCGCTCTCAATTGCTTTTTCTTGGTCATAGCTTGAAAAAGTTTGGTGTTCCTTTCTCCCTCAATAGCCCATTTACATCGCGCTCTTTATCTCCAATATTCTTCTTCCATATTTCTCACTATGATGTATTCGGCATAGGCTTGGTGGAGTTTCATCCGAGAGTTAGGCGAGGAATTCGTGTCGTGTGCTATTTCTGCCACCTTGAGAAGCTCTTCATGATCTTTTATCTTTTGAAAAATATTGCCGAAGGTAGCTTTATTCCACACTTTGAGGACTTTTTTTAGGCGAATGAGTTTCGCACCAAACCTATATAACCCGACACAAGGCATGGGTTGGTTCCAACTTTCCGTCACCGTATCAATGAACTTATGATGTTTAGTCCACATATTTTGGAACCTAAATGGTTGCGGCTTGGTTTGAGCCTCCCTTTCAAAGTGCATTACAATGGGATTATGATCCGAATGTTTCCGGGGCGAATGTTCCACTCGAGTCCGGGCAAACGTCGAGATCCATCCGAAGTTAATAAGCGCCCGATCAAGCCTAGTGCGCGTTCCATTTCTTGCCCAAGTGAATGGGTTTCCTTCAAATCCAACATCCTCAAGACCACAATCCTCCAAACAATCACGAAAATCAATCATATCCCTCTCCGGTGGCGGTACCTTACCGATTTTCCCATTTGAATGAATAACGGTATTGAAATCCCTCATCACAACCCAAGGCTCAAGTCCATCACAATTGCGCAATCCCTCCCATAAGTAACACCGAATCGGCCCGGTTTGAGCTGCATATACAAAGATACAAAGGAATGGTTTCGGCAAAAGAGTAGAAGATATTCGACAATGTAAGTATTGGTCTTGATTATCAAGTACTTCAATGTTTGTGTCAAAGTCACCAAACACCCAAATTTGATTGTTGCGATTACCAATAACCTTGTCATATTGGAACCTACGACGGTATCTCCGTACATTAAGCCTAACCATAGGTTCAAGAAGAGCGAATACCTTTGGTTTGTGTTCTTGTAGCAAGAAGTAAACGTTTTGACAATATAGCTCCTTTCCAATACCTCGTACATTCCAACACATGATTTTCATTGACATGATTTCTTGTGCGGATGTCCCTCCCTAGGCCGTAGGTTTCGACCGATTTTGTCAATTTTCCGTTGCTCTCGGTTCTTTGGCAATGATTTTTGACCTGCATTAGTCGGTAATGCAACCGCTACATCCTCTTTTAAGTATTTATTCCTCTCGGGAATGATTGGTTCTTGGAGCCGAGGGTGTGAGGATGTTTCATCTTCGTCCAAACTACTCTTCAAAAGGTCCTCCGTGTTACTTTCATCGTTATCTTGCCAAAGTTTCCCTTGCGTACAAGGGGATGCCGAAGTGTCACATTCAACTTTTCCTTTGTCCGTCTCATCATTATCATATGAGCCATCCTCTTGTTGTAATTCGGTCCCATCCTCATTCGTTCTTCGTTCACGTCGAACAATAGATTTCCGTAGTGAAATGACACGGGACTTCCTTTTGCCTTGAGTATCCGAGAGGTTCCCCATGGTATCATCATATGCATGATTAAGGATAGCATCCTCAAGTTCTTTCTCCCCTTGTTCATTCTCATTCAATCCCGTGAGAATATCATCTTGGTTGGAACCTTGATTTGCTTTTGAGTCACCCACATTGACCACTTCTATGACTTCCTCATTGTCTATCACCACAACATTGTCCGTTTCCTCTTCGGTGTGCTCGAAACTAAGGACATTGAAAGGGTTAGGATCACCTCTTTTAAGAATAGTAGGAGAGAATTCCGTCGTCTCTTTTTCATTTGGTGATGTTTGCTTCGTGTTCACTCTTCTTCATTCCTTAGAAGCTTCCTTCGTTGCAATTGCCTCTATTGGTTCTACCATTTTCAGCTTATGTACCCCGTATTCCTCCAATTCGTGGCCGATCATTTGACACTTCCTACAAAGCGTAGGGTAATTCTCATATATAACTTTTTGTTGAACATACGACATTCGCCCATTGCCTTTCACTCCCTATTCAATGACTTCTCTCTTTGGTTTGAGAAGATTAATTTCCACGCAAATTCGGGTTGTCGGGTCTTGTCATAGTAATTGCACCTTCATCAAGCCGTAGAGGTTTTCCTATATATTGAGCAAGGTCTAATAGAGCTTGCTTTTTGCAAAACCGAAGGTTGAGGTTTGGAAATGAGATCCAAATTGGAACGATAGGCGGATCCACGTGCGGATTGAAATTGGGCGTCCATTTGAAAATTGTCCCTTCTAGACCAAGGAATGACAAATTTCCTTTCATCCATAGACGTGTATAGTCTTCTTCCATGCCAAGTTTCAACATGACATGCCTCGGACCGATTGGGCCAATGGTGTAGGTACCCTTAAGATTAAGTCTCCCAATTTTCCTATGAAGGAAATTGAAGTTCGGTTTTTGAAGAGGAAACCGAAGGATCAAAACAAAGGCCAACCTATCATCAAGTTTTTTGATCTCGTCTTCTTCAAAAATGATCATTTTTTCCCTTTCACCATTTCGAATTTTTTCGGTGTAATATTCATGTCATCAATCAAGGATCGATTGATATCATAGCCTCGGTTACCTTGTAGGGCTTGTGCAAAGGATCCACTTTTGAGTGGTGGCCTCAATTGATACGGTCTTGGATTAGACGGTGCGGCACTTGGTTGTACAATACGTTTTCCTTTGTCTTTGAACGGTGTTTTTTGCGTCAAAGGAAGTTGCGTTTGTCTAATGAAGTTTGAGGACACTTGCGGGAACGTACTTCTCAAGATCGGGCCGTTATTCAGATTCGAATCACCTTCTGGTGAGGAGTTCGGTGCAAACGCATCCACCCCCAACGGGGTTCCAAAGGAGGTGCGTTGACTTTTTGCATAAAGTCAACAATTTCTTGATTGACGTTGACCAAATGAGGAGTCAACACCGATGAGGTGGCCGGTGGGTCCACCCGATCATCCTTGAAGTTTGTATTGACCAATGGTGGGTCAATATTTTTGCTAGGTGGATGACCATGTGTGGGTAGCATGGTGTAGGTGTGGGCTTCCACTAGTGGGGAACACAAGGAAAATGTAATGCACTCTTGTCCCCCACTCCTATTATCACAATTGTCACACTTCCACTAGGCCCGCTATTCAAGTCTTGGAATCTTTTTGTCCCCCACGCCTAACCCTAATTCAAAATAGGCCGCCGCCTCCACAGTGATGACCGGACTGCCGTAGACGACGATGAGGTGGTGGCGCAGCGGCGGAAGGTCGCCGGAGATAAGAATTCGGTCAAAAAACACATTGGATGCACCCAAATAGCCGATACGGACAATCCGAGTCCGAGAAAACCAAAATCAAAGAAAGACCGAAGCAAAAAAGAAAGAAAACCAAAAGATAAACAAAAAAAGAATGAAGAACACAACACTAAAGAGTTTCCATTCTCAATAGTCTCAAACCCTAGCAAAAAGTCGTCCAAGACCCTCGGGATTTATGAACGTCTTGACAATGAAAACACTTCTAAATCTCGCACGTAAACAACGAGTCCAAAGCAACAAGACGCAAGCGTCTTGATGAGGAGCAAGATATTTGAGCTTAACATAAAGGTGCCATGTTAGGAAGGAAGAAGAAAGAAGAAGACAAGACAATAATAAGAACGAACAATACCATACACGGATCCAACACACACCTATCTAACGGGATCCGCCATTGACGTACAAGCAAGAAGAAAAACAAGAACAAAACAAAAAGGTATTCACTTCTCCTATTCAGACCAACCGTTCATCGGAGACGTCTCCAACAACTCGTGAGAAGGTGTTGTGCTCCGACAATACCAGTGTCAAGATGAGGATAGAATGAACACTAAATCAACGAAACTTACAAAGATGACGAATGAAAAAATTCTTCAAAATACCACATAATCACTACTTGGAATGATCCTCTTGATCCTACGAGGTTGATGACGAGATTTTCGAGGTGAAAATCTATCACCACCACGGTAAAACTCCGATGGAAGGTTCGGTCGTGCGTGAGTTTGGAGGAGAGAGAAGATAGCGTTTTCTTTCTTGGTTCTTTTTGTCTTCTTGGTGGTAGTAGCAAATATTAGTCAAATTAAAGGGAAAAATGGGCGCGGTAACAAAGAGACGAGTGATGAGCCGCGCCGGCTTGATCACTCAGAACCAATAAGGAAAAAAGACTTTGGCTTAAACATGCGGCCAAGTAAAAGCAAAGGAATTTTAAAAACCAAAACTTATTCTAACATTTCTAGAGAGGCTGCCACGACGGCCTAGATTGTTGGCCAAAGAAACCTCTAAGAAAACTTGTGACAGAGTCGAATTTTGAAAACCGAAAAGATGTTTCACCATTGAGATCCATCGGTATCATACTTATCGTCGATGGAGTAATTTCCACTCAAAGAGAGCATATTTTCAACTTAAGACTTTGTTGCGTTTTTCAACAGATGTGGACCGTGGGGTCCACATAAGATTTTAGCAATTTTATGAACTCCACTGTTGACATGATTAGCGAGTCACGTATACCATCTGTATAGATATCATTTGGGCTCGTTGTTTTCCTGTGACCTTTCTTGAGCTGCTTCCCCTAAGATGCCCCTATTACAAGCAAAGGCGTGCTCAAAACCGAGCACCCTGGTAAATAAAACAAGAACAATAATCGTCCCGAAATTACAAACAATAATATTGACATGGTCATGATGGTGATCATGCGTCCCAAAAGAGATGCCAATGAACGTAATGCTATCAATCCTAATGGCATGAAGACGGTAATCATGACTGTGGCAATGAACAATGAAACTGACCGATGGGGCTTTAGTAACAGGGACAGTGAGAGGCCTGTTGCGGTGTTTGTGCCCACCGTTGTTGACGCCTCTCCTGTTCCGAAAACCCTTCTCGGCTGAAAACGTGCGAACGCAAGTATTCTTGCTACCACCTTGCTCCATGTGAGTTTTAGCTTTCTGTTGGATCATATGGCGTCTGCGCCCACCCACATGATATGATCCAATATTTGCGGTGGCTGAGTGACACCATAGACTCATAGATGGGAATGACATCGATGAGTAAGAAGTGGGCGGAGGTGTGATCCCCTCCGCCTTATGAAAGTTGTCATTATCATCGGTTGAATGTATCCATTGTAACTCATAGAGAACGTGTGTGAAGAGCTGCCGCGTGCTGTTGCCAGAAAATGGACTCGGATGTGAGCGTGTGTGCACAGTGTGGATGTGAACGAGGGCGGCTCTAGCACACGGCGTGAAAATTGGCACTAAGTATCGGGGTGAGCGTGACAACCCATGATTAAATGGGATGTTACCAAGCCAAAGGCAAGAATGTGAACAATGGTATGAGAACCTATAGTGTTCGTAAGGAACTATGTGAAGGCAATACTTGAAATACACAAGAGTATGGACCGGTAAAAGACAGTTATGGAAGTGGGGGACCAACAGAACATAGATCATACCTGCGTCCTTTGCGGGATGCGAAAGTTGGGCCACTCTTGCATGTCCATTTCCGCCAAGGTTTTGGCTTTGTTGGTAAGGTCGTGGGGCTCAATGATGCGAGTAATCTGACCGGCACATGCCTCATTGGCCAGCTGATCGGTAACACGGTTTCCTTCTCGGACCACATGCGTGATGGTGCCACATGCTTGCGATAGCCAATGTCTAATGTCGCCAATTTGATTGACAGTGCACCAGTTGCCGTTGCGGCCTTGTTCAATAATCTGCTTGGCCACGATGCAATCCGTTTCAACGATAATGTGACGGATCCCTTTGTTAATACATATTTCCAACCCTTTGTGGATAGCAAGAACCTCTGCGCCAATGTTCGCCATATCATCAAGAGCTAAGTGAAAGGCCCATTGAGTCTCCCCAAGATGGTCCCTAAGAATCCCGCCGCCTGCGGTGGCCCCCGGGTTCCCTTTTGCACAGCCGTCGATGTTAAGTTTAACGTGTCCCTCTGGCGGTGATTTCCAAATCACCTCCTTTATCGGTTTGCACTTGGTTTTCTTGACGCGAATGCCAAAGTTGTTGGTAACATAGGCATCACCACGCCAGTTGGTTTCACTGACTCTTCCACCGGTAAAGATATCCCTTATATAATCGGCAATGCGTTTGTGAATTCTGTTGGCTCTGACTGGTATGCCCCTATGCCGCGAGTCATTTCTGGCGGCTCAAAGGTGCCAAGTGACTAGGACTGGGATGATAGTACGGATGTGACCCGACTTGATGCCCTTTCTCGATTTGAACTAGTACGCGTACACGCTCTGCCAATGATTAAGGAGCGGTATGTTGATATGAAACAAGTCAAAGTAAAACTTTCATACCTCTTTTGCAATCGTCCCGGACCAGAAGATGTGTTCCTCTGTTTCCTCGTGGGTGCAACATTCCATTTAGACGGCATACAATAGTGTCTAATGTCCCGCATGTACCGGTCGACCGGAATGAGGCCTAAGATGAAACGCCATGCAAAAATAGACATGTTAGGAGAAATCAACTTGTGCCAAATAAGGGAAAATACCTCGTTTTTGTTTTGAGCCGGGGTAATGATTTTGTGCGCTGACTTCGTGGAGAAAGTGCCGTTAGTTTCAATTTTCCATGTAGCAGTGTCCGGTCCGTCCCTGTAAAATAGGTATGACGCAGATAGCGTCCGCTAAGTCCCTCGGAAGGTTTCTATGGAGCTTTGAAACGTTCCACACACCGTTGCGCCAGTAGTCGCACACTTTTTCGTTAAGTTTCTGCCCCGAGTTGCTCAGTTCTTCCGTGTCCTGATACATGAGCGCAGTTTGACCCATCCAGTGGTCTTGCCAAAACAGAACCGTCCCTTCACGAACTCCCCAATATATATGCGGTTGAGCTCTCGGCAAAATTTTGACGAGTCTCTTCCACCCGCTCGACTCCCATCTAGCGACCATAAAGGGATCCCTTCTGCTGCCATATCTTTGCATCATATATTTGGCCCAAAGAGAATCTTGGCCCCGGAACCGCCACCAAAGTTTCATGTTGAACGCCTCTACCATCTGTCGGATAGACTTGATGCCAAGACCTCCTTGGTCATAAGGGTAGCACATTTGGTCCCAGCTTTTCTAGTGAATCCTACGCCTCTTAGCAGTCGTGTCCCACAGAAATTTGGCAAATATGTTCTCTAATTCATCAATGACGCATAGCGGCAGTTTCATGATTTGGCAAAGGTATATATGAACGGCACAAAGAACGCTCTTAACAAGAGTAAGTATGCCGCCAAGATTAAGGAACTTGCTGCCCCATCCGTGAATAAGGTCCTTGACTTGGGCGATCCACTTATCATAGTACCTCGCGAGCAATGGACCTCTATATAGCGGCGCCCCAAGATACGTGATGGGGAAGGACCATTTGCTAAAGCCCGTGAGATTAATGACGGCTTGGATATGCTCTTCTTCGACTCTATCATCCACGAGGAAGCAGCTTTTCCCAATGTTTACCTTTTGACACGAAACCATCTCGTAAAGTCTAGGAAAATCACAGAGTTTGCCCCAATTTTCTTCGGTTCCTTTAAGAAACACAATGCAGTCGTCCGCGTATGCTAAGTGCGAGACCGGAAGTCCCCCGCCAGTGGCTAAATGCATATCATTTTGCGTGCGGTATAAGTGGTCAAGACCCCTCGACAAAAATTCAGCTGCGATGATAAAAATAGCCGGGGAGAGCGGGTCTCCATGTCGTACCCCGTGAGATAATTTAAAGAAACCGTAAGTGTCACCGTTAACTAGTAACGAGAAGTGACAGTCTTCAATGCATGATCGTATCAAGTTAACCCACGGCTCTGAGAATCCAAATTTACATAGCACTTGATAAATGAAACCCCAATCGATGCGATCGTAGGCCTTCTCCATGTCGAGCTTAAAAACAACATTGTGCTTGTCTCTTCGGACAATAAAATTGGTAACCAGTTCCTGAGCTAATAGAATGTTGTCCCCAATTAATCTGCCCTTGACAAAGCCACTTTGGGACGGAGAGATGATGCTTGGCAAAATAGTAGCAAGTCGATCATTGAGAACCTTGGAGATGATCTTATACGAGACGTTGCAAAGGCTTATAGGCCTATAATCTTTCCACTCTTCAGGGCTATCTTTTTTAGGTAAAAGAACAATGTTAGTAGCCTTATAAGAAAGAGGAAGAGTAGTACTATTGAAAAAATCCAAGACCGCGGCATGGACATCGGCGGCTATCACGTCCCAGCATGTTTGATAAAAGAGGGCGTTGAAGCCGTCGGGTCCAGCAACGCTATCAGCCTTAAGTCCAAAGATAGCCTCCTTGACTTCATCAATGTCAGGAACGCGGCAGAGCGAGTTGTTGGTTTCCTCCGTGATGATATGCAGTATAAAGTCAAGGTTGTGCCAAGCCAACGGCTCTAACGGGTCCGATAAAATGTGCTCAAAGTAGTTAGCCGCCGACTGCCCCACCATCTCCGGATCATTTATCTGTTCGCCATCCATCATAATGTGAAAAATGTTAGCATGAATGTGCCGTTGTTTGGCCATGGCATGAAACGTTTTGGTGTTGCGCTCGCCTTCAATGATCCGCTTGCACCTCGACTTTTGACGCCAGTAAGCTTCTTCCATGCGGAGCGTGAGAGTGTGTTCCGCATTAAGACGGTGCATCTCGGCTCGGTTTTGAGTGGATTGATCCTCATTGAAATTAGCTTTAGCCAAGCATAGTTGCTCCTCTTTTTTATCAAGGTTGGCATGTATGTCCCCAAAGATGTGTTTGTTCCACCATCGTAAATGCTGCTTAAGCCTAAAGAGCTTATCTTTAAGGGCAGCCGCCCCTTTAAGCACCATATGATGCGCCCAGTTTTTAGCCACCGCATCAAGGAATAAGTGGTGTTGGATCCACATATTTTGAAATCGAAACGCCCGTGGCTTAGACGATTTACTCCGTTCAAAGTGAACCAAGAGAAGTGCGTGATCGGATTGCCTGCGGGCCAAGTGTTGGATTCTCTTCATTCTAAATGCAAGCGTCCATCCCATGTTGATGAGAGCTCTATCAAGACGCACACTAACACCGTTCGCTGCCCAAGTGAAACGACTTCCTTCGTAACCTGCGTCCGTGATATCGCAATCATGGGCCATCTCGCAAAATTCATTGACCGCGCCCCGTTTGATGACATTACCTCCCTTTTTATCGGCTTCAGTCATGACGATATTGAAATCGCCAACAATCATCCACGGTGCGTCTGTTTTGACGGCCCTTAGACCCCTCCATAACTCACGGTGCTCGGTCATCTTTTGCGAGGCATAAACAAAGGTAGCAAAGTAATCGAACGGATGATCCGGTGAGTGAATTTTACAATGAATAAATTGAAGATGATTAACAAGTATCTCCAGATTGACCCCGAAATCGGTAAAGACCCATATCTTGTTACTAACATTGGTGTGGACTTCGGCATAGTTGAAACGACGGAAATAACGGACCGCATCCAACATCACCATAGGTTCCAAAATAACCAAAACTTTCGACTTATGTTTCTTATTGAGGTCGTGAACATGTTCACATGCAGCGTCTTTCGCGACCCCACGCACGTTCCAGACAAGGATGTGCGTCATAAGTGACCGGTATGACGGGGTGCTTGCCCCTTGTTGCGTTGGCCTTTCTCCAAAGGCTTATCATTTTTCCTCTGCCGTTCACTTTTCTTCTTTTTCGCCTTATATGTTCTTTCGTTGTCTGAGTCGACACGATATTTGTTTTTATCCTGACGGTTATCCTTCGCCATCAACCGTCCGCGTGGTGCCCTAGTGTCGCTATCATTGTGATGCTCCGTTCCTTTTTTTGTTGTGTTTCTTGACCGCGTCTTAATTCCTTCCCCACTTTGTGCTTCTATATTCTCATCCGAGCTCATCTCATTATCTCCTCCACTGTCATCATTGTCAACAAGTTTCCCTTCTTTAAGAAGGGTCGTCGCATCATACGTATCTTTGACATCTTCATCGTCGGTTCCATCCACTTCTTCCACCGAGTGTTCCTCTCCAATAATAGACTTTGTTCATTTCCAAGCCGTAACTTTCTCTTTGATTTGTTTCTTTCCTTCTTGGTTTTGTGCCGTTTTCGTCTTACCCTTTTCCTTCATTTGCTTGGCTCTTTCTATCTCTTTCTGAAATTTGTTCAACACTTTGTTGGTTTTATCCGTCAATGCTGAATCCGACAGTTGCTCATTGTTAGTGAAATGATCATCAAAGGCTACATCATCAAGATCATTTGTCCCTTATTTGGCTATTAGGGTCGCGAACGTGTTGCTATCGGTTTGCCTCTTGGGCCCTTGAAGAGTGTCGATATCTTTCTTTGGGTTGCTCGCT
This sequence comes from Linaria vulgaris, assembly GCA_948329865.1. Classification (NCBI taxonomy): domain Eukaryota; kingdom Viridiplantae; phylum Streptophyta; class Magnoliopsida; order Lamiales; family Plantaginaceae; genus Linaria; species Linaria vulgaris. The sequence continues at coordinate 1,352,414 of OX415249.1, read as the reverse complement.
TTATGTTTGGGCACCTAGTTCCACTCTTTATGTTCCACTAGAGATCGGTTGCCTTTCCTTGCCTGAAAAGTTCCTTTAATAATAGGCTTATGGTTATGATAAATGGCATTGGCCACAAATGTGTCATCATCTATCACCGTAGTTGTGGTGATGGTGTCGCATCCGTCCTTATCGTGATCAACGACGCAACATGAAGCACAGTACTTTGGGAAATCTTCGTAGATCACCTTTTGAATAATGGCTTTCCTTTTTTCGCCGATGGTGGTCGCGAGTTGGATGCATTCTTTTTTGGTCTCCATAAGATTAATTTCAACTAACATGCGTGGCAACGACGGCCGAGCTAGGAGTGCGGCTCCGTCATCAATTCTAAGCGGTTTGCCAAAATAATTTCCCATATTCATGAAGCATTCACGCTGGCAGAATCGTAGAGGGAGTCGAGGAAACGCAATCCACACTGGCACGATCGGCGGTTCTTTGTCAATTTCAAAATCGGGTGTCCACTTACAAATGGTGCCATTCGCAATTCTCTGAAAATTGAGTGTGCCATTTTGCCATAACCTTGTATAATCTTCTTCGCATTCGAGGTTCACTAAGAGATGTCGTGGCCCAAGAGTACCAAACGTATAATCGCCTTTTAATTTCAATCTGTGAAAAGCATTATCCAAGAATGTGAAATTTGGGAGCCTTGTAGGGAAGTTGCATACAAGAGCGAAAGCAAGACGAGCATCTAATTTCCGGCATTCCTCTTCATTATATATCAAAGTTGGTAGGCCTTTGACGATAGAAATTGTTTTTGGCGCCACAAATTGTCTTGTGTTAGGTGCCCCATCGATTAAAGACTTATTAACTTCATGAAGTTTACGCGGTTTAGTTGACGGCAGCATTAGAGACAATTTGCGCAAATGATTTGGACGACTTATGAACGTCCTTTGTCCCACCATTCCCAACTGTTGTCTTAGCGGTATGGGCCGAGAAAGGTCTAGACGAGGTGGTATTGAGGGGCTGATATCTTGCCTGCTGTGATGATGTGATATGATCATTATTTGCCTTTCTTTTCCATTCAAAATTAGTCGATATAGGCGGTAAGCCGCCAAAGGACGACTGCGGGTCCACATGATGGGGAGTTTTTGTCTCTACTGCTGACTCATTTGCCATTCGGTCCGATTGGACAGCATGTGCATCTGTCACCGGCTGACGTGGCTCTATTGATGTTGGAGTAATACGCGTGGGAGACAAGATACCCGTTGGAGTGGTGGGAATATTGCTGTTTCTACGCATCTGGGCATTAAGAACTGCCAAGGGGCCAAGAGAAGATGCGTCCGCGTTCCCGAGGGGGGAATGTCGGCCATCAAAGGACGTGTCTGACACAAGGAATAAACAAAGCCTCCAATGGGCGTGCCTGACACCCTTGACACACGCACTCACACGCGGGTGACTGAACTATGCGTGCAATGCCTTCTTCTCCGATGAGGTAGTCAATGGCAAACTCACCGGAATGCTAGAAGACGCAAAGAATAATTGCCAAACCAACACCGTTTGATGCGAAATAGCACAAGGGTGACGATGAGCACCGTCGCATGTGACGCAAATGAGATAATCACCGTCGGCACGAGAGAAAACCAAATAGCTCTGGCGACTAACAGTGCACAAAAAACCAAAGCTAACACCAAAACACGCCGTCTCTAACCAAGGCGATGATTAGCATGAACATAACACGGCCAATCTCAGACGACGGACAAGAACACGGGCACAAAGACAAAAAAAACAAAAAAAAAAGAAATAGATCAAAAACAAAGGAGGAGTTGCCTAATGCTGGCTATGAACCAAACGAAGAGGCACGAGCTTCTTGAGTTCAAAACGCAACACTTTGCACCCGTTCCACCACAGTATGAACAAAAACACAAGTCCAGAGCAATGGCACGAGTGCCAGTTGAGGAGATGAGTTTCAGTCGGCAACTATGGGTCTAAGACCGAAAACAGAGAGAGAAGAGAGAATGCAGCAAAGAAAGAAAACGAAAGGAGACCGTGAAGAACTTCACGACCTCCACCCAACTGCGAACCGATAGACAATGACGGAGACGAGCTCAAAGAGTTCAACAATGGCGGGTGAAAAGAAAAACTGGAACGAAACGAGAAAGCAAACAAGAACAAAGAATGCAAAGACTGAGATTGAAAAGAACACTAACCTTAGTCGCCGGTGATAGTCGCCATTGATGCTCAGCTTTGACAAGCTTAACGAACACGAACAAACATCACCCGAAACCCATCACTGCACAGATCTCGTCCGAACTAGCCCGACCCACTGCTAGAAACGAAGCGCTTGGCAAGCCGAAGAAGACAATATGATTCTCGAGAGAAGAATCAAACGTTTCTTCGAAGATTCAAGGAGGCTGAACGTGCGGCCGAAGGTGGGAATGTATGAGAGAGAAGAGAGCGTTTTGGGGAGCTTTTTCCTCGTGGTGGTAGTAGCAAATATTCTTGGTGGTAGTTCTTGGTGGTAGTAGCATAAAATAAGGTTTTATAAATAAAAGGAAGGGCTATACAAAGTGATCATGCTTGGAGCCCTTAACCAAGCAAGACCCGAGAAACATTACACGGAATCTTAAGGAGGCTGAAAGTTATGTCCCCCAAAACAAATCGCGGTCATATCTAAGGCGCAACTGCTATCCCATGTCATTTCGCATTCGAGTTTCGTACCCAAAAGTGGGGTAGGTGTTTCGGCTTTGATTTGACATAGGATTTGGTTGTTCCTTTTTGAGTGATGACCGCGGTACACTTCGGTCGAGCCAAGGTTGTATTCATGTCCCCTAAAGGAGCCATCGCCATGAATCATACCTAAAGTTGAAGTATGCGACATGGATTTGGACCTTTGTAAGGGGGCTTGATTACTCCCCCGTTGTCGGGCCTTAGTGTAGTGATTATAGGTAAGAGCTTGCCAATAATGGAGGCACCTCTCGAATTTAACCATAAGAAAATGGCAGACTAATCTAGCAATGTAAATGATCAAATTATCCATTGCTTTCACATTCAGTTGTCCTTTAAAGGCACGGTTTGCCTTGTTTTCGGTCCAAGTTATGTCATGATTGTACTTGTCCGCTCTTTGCTCCCAATGACCGCTAAAATGTTGCGGTTTATAATATGAAATTTGCGATTTGATTGGTGTGGTAGTTCGACAGTTATAAGCTCGGTCGTCCGAGTCCGTACCGCCTCCCCGATTTGCCCTTCATTCTACCCATACCGTATATGTACCGATGTTCTTGACCGCTCTTTTGGCCCCATGACCGCTGATGTGGCGCGGTATGATATATGTAAGGTGCGGTCTAAGAATCGATCTTATGTATGTCAGGCAAATCGTGCTCCATTTCTCAGCCCGTGCGTCTTCAATGTCGTCGCCTTGCGGGCGCCACCTGCGCGGTCTTCTCCTCTCCTTCTTATTTTTCTTGATCTTTCGTATACGCGCTCTTCTCCTGCTCCTTTCCTTTGATTGTATTATGACTTTGATATACATTGTTCTCATAAGTCCGTAAACTAGCTCGATATACAAAAATCCATACAATTTATAACAACAAGCATCCATCAAATCATACCCCTTAGTGCAAATTACAACCAAATCGAATTCGTACCAGTATCTATAACAAGCATTATCATCAACGGTAATGTAAGTGTGTGCAAAGATTTTCAAAAGCCGTTGACCGAAGGCAATAGATGGGCGATGTGTGGTCGGCCACTTTTGAGTGATGAAAACGCTAACGAAGTTATGGTGTGCCCGCACATGATGAAATGTGCGGTGAGAAGGCTTAAGTATATGGAAAGGCTTGGTTTGAAAGCAATGCTCAAGTAAATTGCGGTACTCCCAAAGGGTCGAGTGGTGTATCTCGGGAGTGGGAATTAACCTTTTCGTGCCAACAAGTATGTATGCATTCCAATCAATCGGACCCATATCAAAAACAAAATCAAAAAATAGTAACATCTCAAAAAAACAAGACATACTCACAAGGATTTAGGAGTGCGTATATAGCTCCATTCAAGTCGATCATGTTCCACAAGGACTTTAACTTTGTGAGTTGCGCCCTCGATTGAACCCCGGTCCGATATACGAGAAGTACAAGCTTCATTTGCAAGTGAATCCGCCACTTGGTTACCTTCTCTATATACATGTTGAAGTCTACCATACAAGCGGTCAAGAAGTCCGCGAATCTCTTCCAAGAATTTTATGAGTTTCCAATGTCCTCCCGATGCGGTTTGAATGGTAGGAAGGGTAATTATCGCATCGGTTTCGACATCTATCCCATAGCATCCAAGCTCCTCACAAATTTGTAGGCCCTTGTGGATGGCTCTAATTTCAGCCTCCACATTGGTGATATTCTCCCAAACTTCGCGGAAGAACCAACAACAAAGACCCTCGTGATTTCGTAACATTCCCCATCCCCCGGCCAACTCGGGGTTGCCTTTGGAACTCCCGTCGGTATTAAGTTTGAACCGGTCCATGATTGGTTTTCTCCATTGTACCACGATTGGTGGCTTCACTTTGGTTTGCGCTATTTGAATGTCCCATTTTGCCGCGGCTTGTTTTGACCCTTTCCAAAAGGATTCATCACACGGCTTGCAAGTAAATAACTCACGAACATGCCTTATGGTTTTGGCAATGATTTTGTCAACCTCCATCGGAATCCGTCTATGCACGGCATCGTTTCTTGCACAACAAATGAACCAAAGCACAAAAATTGGAAGTATTACCCGAATATGCCCCGGAGAAGTATTTTGTTTTGCTTTGATCCAATACTAAAGGATGCCTTTCCAAGTAAGTGTTGTCGGTTTTTTGATGTTGAAAAGCTTAAAGAAATGATCCCAAGTCTTTGTAGCAATATCTCCATCCCAAAAAAGGTGGTTCATAGTCTCCTCATTTTTCCCACAACACACACATCTTGGCGCCATGTCAACTCGTTTGAGGGTTTTATCCACCGGAATGATGTTTTGAATGTAACGCCAAGTGAAGAACGAGATATTAGGCATAATGAATTTATGCCAAACATACCTATAAATAGCACTTGGTGTTGGCCTCAAAGTTATGTTTCTCCAAGCGGTCTTAGTGGTAAATGTTCCTTTCGAGTCGAGTTTCCAAATCGGTTTGTCCTTGCCTCCTTGCCATGATGGTTTGAAGATGATTTGGAGGATGGTTTCCTCTTCAAGATATTCATCAAGTAAACTTATGTTCCACCCATCCTCGTCCCAAAAGTCACGAACTCTCGCGGTTTCATCAATGTGTACGCCATGCTTCGGTCGTATAATGTCCCCATCAAGCCAATGATCAAGCCAAAACCAAGCATCCCCCGCCTTCACATGCCAAAAAATATCCGGTTGTGCCAAGGTTGCGCATTTCGTGAGACGTTTCCAAATGACGGATTCCCATCCTCTAATTTTGAGGAAATCGATTCTAGTGGTATACCGATGCATGGTATATCTACCCCATACTGACTCTTGTGTCCGCATTCTCCACCATAACTTGATCCCGAACGCATCAATCATACTTTGCAATGACTTTATGCCGAGGCCTCCATTGATGTAAGAATTACAAACTCGATCCCAACTTCGCCAGTGTTGCTTGCGTCTTTCAGCCGTAGATCCCCACAAGAACTTAGCAAACATTCGCTCAAGTTCCTCAATAACGCTTAATGGCGGCTCCAACACTTGGCAAAGGTAAATAGAAATCGCACAAATGACACTTTTAATAAGTGTTAACCGCCCACCAAAATTGAGGAACCTCATTTCCCATCCGCTAATTAGGCCGCGTATTTGGTCCATCCATGAGTTAAAATATGAGAACTTCATTCTACCCCTAATGAGGGGGGCACCCAAATACGTAATAGGGAGCATGTTTCAACTATACCCGGTGAGGAGAGCAATGTTATGAGCATGGTATGTTGATACGTGTGGTGTGGTCACGAAGCAACTTTTATTTGCATTAACAAGTTGGCCCGACACCATTTCATACATATGAAGGAAGTCGCAAAGTTTGGCCATGTTAGCAATCGTACCTCGAATAAAAATGATGCAATCATCGGCGTATGCAAGATGAGATATAGGTAACCCTCCACCCGTGTCGAGATAAAGTTCATTGTTGTTCTCATAGAGATGATCAAGGCCGCGCGATAAGAATTCGGCTGCAATGATGAATAAAGCCGGTGATAACGGGTCCCCTTGCCTTACTCCATGTTTCGATTCAAAGAACCCATAGCATCCTCCATTAACAAGGACCGAAAAGAAGCATTGTTCCACACATCCTTTCATAAACCAAATCCATTTCCGAGAGAACCCAAATTTGTGTAGGCATTGGAAGAGAAACTTCCAATCAAGCCTATCGTACGCCGTTTCCATATCAAGCTTAAGAATCATATTGAACTTGTCTCGCCTCTTTATAAGATTCGAGGTCATTTCTTGAGCAAGAAGAATGTTGTCACCAATAAGCCTTCCTTTGACAAATCCACTTTGAGAAGGGGAGACCAATTTCGGTAATATGGTAGAAAGTCGATCATTAAGAAGCTTAGATATGACTTTGTAGCTCACGTTGCAAAGGCTTATCGGACGATAATCCTTCCAATCCTTCGGTTCGGCCTTTTTGGGAATAAGGGCTATGTTTGTTGCTTTGTACATACGCGGCATGACGTTGCCTTTAAAGAAATCCAAGACCGCTTCAAAGAGATCGTCACGAATAATATCCCAACAAGCATGGTAGAACGAAGCCCCAAATCTGTCCGGGCCGGCCACACTATCCCCGTTAATATTAAACACAACCACCTTCAATTCTTCCATCAATGGCTCTCGACAAAGCCACTCATTATCTTGATCACTCATAACATTAGGAATGAAATGCAAGTTATGACAAGCGGGTACCTCGATATGGCCGGCTAGGATTTTTTCAAAGTAAGCCGCGGCCGAGCCACCTATTGCATTCGGATCATCAAGTAGCACCCCATCTTCCTCGATTTTAAATATCTTGGATCTTGATTGCTTTTTCTTGGCCATGGCTTGAAAAAGTTTGGTGTTCCGTTCCTCTTCAATGGCCCACCTACAACGCGCTCTTTGCCTCCAATAGTCTTCTTCCATGTTGCGCACAACAATATACTCGGCATAGGCTTTGTGGAGTTTCATCCGAGAGTTAGGCGATGGATTTGCATCATGTGCTATCTCCGCCGCCTTGAGAAGCTCTTCTTGTTCCTTAATCTTTTGGAAAATATTGCCGAAAGTGGCTTTGTTCCACGCTTTAAGGACTTTCTTGAGGCGAATGAGTTTCACACCAAACTTATATAATCCAACGCAAGGCACGGGTTGGTTCCAACTTTCCATGACCGTATCAATGAATTTATGATGTTTGGTCCACATTGTTTGGAATCTAAACGGCCGCGGTTTGGTTTGAGATTCCCTTTCGAAGTGCATAAGAACGGGATTATGATCCGAATGTTTTCGTGACAAATGCTCGACTCTAGTCCGTGCAAACGTTGAGATCCACCCAAAATTGATAAGCGCCCTATCAAGCCTAGTGCGCGTTCCATTACTAGCCCAAGTAAAAGGGTTTCCTTCGTATCCAACATCCTCAAGACCGCAATCCTCCAAACAATCACGGAAATCAATCATATCTCTCTCCGGTGGAGGAACCTTGCCAATCTTCTCATTCGAGTGAAGGACGGTGTTGAAGTCCCCCATCACAACCCACGGCTCAAGACCGTCACAATTGCGCAACCCCTCCCATAAATATCGCCTAACCGGCCCGGTTTGAGCCGCATATACAAAGGTACAAAGATATGGTTTCGGCAAAAGAGTAGACGAGATTCGGCAATGTAAGTATTGGTCTTGATTCTCAAGTATCTCAATGTTTGTGTCAAAATCACCAAACACCCAAATTTTATTATTGCAATTCGCAATAACCTTATCATATTGAAACCGACGCCGATATCTCCTAACATTAAGCCTAACCATAGGTTCAAGAAGAGCGAATACCTTAGGTTTGTGTTCTTGTAATAAGGAGTAGACATTTTGACAATATATATCCTTTCCAATGCCACGAACATTCCAACACATGATTTTCATTGACATGATTTCTTGTTCGGATGTCCCTCTCTAGGCCGTAGATTTCGACCGAATTTGTCAATTTTCCTTTGTTCTCGATTCTTTGGCATTGATTTGGTCCCCGCATTAGATGGTCAAGCCATCGCACCACCCTCCTTCAAATATTTATTTTTCCCGGACATAGTTGGTTCTTGAGGCCGAGGGTGTGATGTTGTTTCATCCTCGTCCGAACTACTCTTCAAAAGATCCTCCGTATTACTCTCATTGTTATCTTGCCAAAGTTTCCCTTGCATGCAAGAGGATGTCGATGTGTCACATGTGAATTTTCCTTCTCCCATCTCATCATTATCATAAGAGCCATCCTCTTGTTGAGTTTCGGCAACCTCCTCACTTTCATTTCGACTGATCGACTTTCGTGGTGAAGTAACCCGAGCCTTTCTTTTCCCTTGCATATCCGAAAGATATCCCATGGTATCATCATAAGCATCATTAAGGATGTCATCATCAAGTTCCTTATCATCTTTTTCCTTCTCACTCAATCCCACGGGAATACCATCACCTTGATAAGTGTTTGATTCCTCCACATTGACCACATCAATGTCTTGATCATCTATCACAACCACATTATCCAATTCCCCCTCATTGTGCTCGGATCTTAGTACATTGAAAGGATTGGGGTCCCCTCTTTTAAGAATGGTGGGAGAAAAAGCCGTCCCCTCTTTTGTCTTTGGCGATGATTGCCTTGTATTCACTCTTCTCCATTCTTTAGGGGCTTCATTTGTCGAAATATTCTCCACCATTATCGTCTTACTTACCCCGCATTCCTAAAAAACGTGACCAATCAATTGGCACTTCCTACAAAACATAGGGTAATTCTCATATATAACTTTTTGTTGAACATACGACATTCTCCCGTTGCATTTTACCCCCCATTCAATGACCTCCCTATTTGGTTTGAGAAGATTAACTTCCACGCAAACGCGTGGGTTGTCGGGTCTTGTCATGGTAATTGCACCTTCGCCTAGACGTAAGGGTTTCCCAATATATTGAGCAAGATCAAAGAGTGCTTGCTTTTCGCAAAACCGAAGGTTGAGGTTTGGGAATGAGATCCAAATTGGCACAATAGGTGGATCCGCGTCCGGATTGAAATCGGGCGTTCATTTAAAAATTGTCCCTTCTAGTCCAAGGAATGACAAATTGCCTTTAATCCAAAGGTGCGTATAGTCTTCCTCCGTGCCGAGTTTCAACATAACATGCCTCGGACCTATGGGGCCAATGGTGTAGGTACCCTTAAGATTAAGTCTCCCAATTTTCCTATGAAGGAAATTAAAGTTCGGTTTTTGAAGAGAAAACCGAAGGATTAAGACAAAGGCTAACCTTTCATCAAGCTTTTTGATCTCGTCTTCTTCGAAGATGATCATCTTTTGCCCTTTGACCATCTCAAATTTTTTAGGCGTTACTTTCACGTCATCAATCAAAGATCGGTTGAGATCATATCCTTGATTGCCTTGGAGGGCTTGCGCGAATGATCCACTTTTGAGAGGCGGCCTCAATTGATACGAACGTGGGTTAGACGGAGCCGCACTCGGTTGTGCAATATTTTTCCCTTTATCTTTGAATGGTGTTTTTGGCGCCAAAGGGAGTTGCGCTTGCCTATTGAAATTTGAGGACACTTGTGGGAACGCACCGCTCACGATTGGTCCGTGCTTAGTGTTTGGATCACCTTCCGATGTGGAGCCCGGTGCGACCGCGCCTTTCTCAACCGAAAGATCCATTTGATCTGAGTTGACTTTTTTAGGAAAGTCAACTGTCTCTTGACCAGTGTTGACTGGATGAGTCATCAACTCCGATGATGTGGCGTGAGGGTCCACTCGGTCAACTTTATTTGAATTCACCACATGTGAGTCAAGATTCTTACTAAGTGGCTGACCATGTGTGGGGAGCATGGCGTAGTTGTGGCCGTCCACTAGAGGGGAACACAAGGTAGTGCACCAATAGAATACTCCCACTTGTCCGCTAATGGCCAATAAACAATTCGTGTAGGCTTTTTGTCCCCCACGCTAAACCCTAATTCCAAATCGGCCGCCGTCTTCACCCAAATGACCAAACCGTCGAGGACGACGGCGTGGTGGTGGTGCGGTGGCGGAAGGTCGCCGGAGATAGGAAATCGGTCGAAAAGACGTAACCGGATACACCAAAATGAGCGTACGGAGAGCGCGAGACCGGAAAACACCTAAATTTAAGAAAACCGAAGCAAAAAACACACCAAACACAAGAGAACCAAAAGATAAACAAAAAGAGAGATGAAGAACACCACACTAAAACGTGTGAATCGTGATTCTCCTCAAATCCTAGCAAAAGAAGGTCCAAGAACCAACTCGGGATTCAAGTACGCACCAAAATCCAAGAACGTTAACTGAATTCTAAACGCAAATCATAAGTCCACAGCATATGGCGTGAACGCCATGATGAGGAGCATGCAATTTGAATACACAATAAGGGTGTGATGTTGGAAGGCAAGAGGAGGGAGAGAGACGAACTATAAGGACAAGAAACGGAACGAACAATCATGAACAAGAAACGAACATGAACACGAAGCCGTCCGCCATTGATGAACACGAAAATAAGAACAAAACACAAAACAAAGGAAACACAACCCCTATTAGGACCAACCGTTCACCGAAGTAGTCTCCAACCCCTCGTGAGGAGGCGTTGTGCTCCAATGAAGATAGGGGAAGACGAAAGCTTAAATAACGAAACTTACAAAAATGGCGAAAACAAAACTTATTCAAAACTCCCCATAACCACTACTTGAAACGTTCCTAACGGTCTTACAATGATGGTGACATGATTTTCGAGGTGAAAATCAATCACCGTCGCGAGTAAGCTCCGGTTTGGAGTACGACCGTGCGTGAAATTTTAGGAGAGAGAAGAGAGCGTTTTCCGTTCTTGGTCTTGTCTTGGTGGTAGTAGCAAATATTCAAATGAGAACTTTTCTCTTGGTGGTAGTAGCAAATATTCAAATGAGAACTTTTTTTCTTGGTGGTAGTAGCATAAAATGAGATATTATAAATGAAAGGAAGGGCTATACAAAGTGATCATGCTTGGAGCCCTTAACCAAGCAAGACCCTAAACCGTTACACGGAATCTTAAGGAGGCTGAAAAGAATGCCCCCCAAAACAGTTCTCGGTCATAACTAAGATGCAACTGTAGTCCCATGTCAATTCGCAACCGAGTTTCTTACCCAAAGGTGGGGTAGGTGTTTCGGCCTTGTTTTGACATTGGATTCGATTGCGCCTTTTTATGTGTTGCTCGAGGTACACTTCGATCGACCCAATGTTGTAACCATGCCCCCTAAAGGAGCCATATCCATGAATCATACCTAAAAGTGAAGTATGCAACATGTGTTTGGTCCTTTGTAAGGGGACTTGATTACTTCCCTGTTGTCGGACCTTAATGTAGTGGTTACAGGTAAGAGCTTGCCAACAGTAAAGGCACCTCTCAATTTTAATCATCAGACAATAGCAAACTAATCTAGTAATGTAAAAGGACAAAGTATTCAAAGTTCTCCCAAACAGTTGGCCTTTAAAGGCGCGGATTGCCTTGCTTTCGGCCCAAATCGTATCATGATTGAACTTGGCCGCTCTTTGCTCCATTAAGACCGTTGATATGTTGCGGTTTGTAGTGTGAGAAATGCGGTTTGATTGGAGTGGTATTTCGTGTCCATCTCCCGAGCTTTTTCTACCCCGGTACGGGCGCATGTGTCTCGCGCTTTTGTGTCCGCACTTAAGTTCGTGCCTAGCCCATCCAGAGGTTTCTTGCATTAGTTTGACCGCTCTTCTACTGAGATGACCGCCAATGTTGGGCGGTCTAAACTGTGGTGCTTGCGATCTAATTTGTTGCCAATGGTGGTTACTTCGTCTCTTGGTGCCACGTCGTCCGTTGCCCGCATCGTCAATTCGCGGGCTCATAATGCTAAGGTCGTGCGAATTACATTGTGATCTATTATTATTATCCCTTACATTTATGAGCATGTAAATGACAGTAAAAAGATTACAAAGTACTACTCGAATGTGTCCCTTAGCGTGTGCATGGATCTTCACATAGCTTCGGTCGAAGAGATAGCGGAGAGGGTTGACCGAATCTATGTGAGTGTGAGAAACGTAAACGAGGGGATGACGTGCAATCACATGAAGGAATGTGATTTTAAAGAGGCTAGTGTATGTAAGAGTTTTGGCAAAGTCAAGGGCGTGAAAATTGTGGTACTCCCACGGGTTCGATCGGTATATCCGGGGAGGGGAGTGAGTCCGCCTTGTGTCCTTGCCTGAATTCCATTTCTTCACGGTATTGTCCCAACAATCAATATGATTCTCATATATATTTATTACAACCCCATCGAATTTCATCAAGTGCCAATAAATCGTGTGTGCTATGAGCTTCAAGTGTTCTTGACCGAGTGTAAAAGTGAGAATGTTGGTCAATTGCACTTGATTGTAAGAAAAGCAAATGATATAGATCCGTGACCTCATATGATTAAATATAAGGTTATAAGGCTTATAAATATGGAAGGGCTCAGTCTGAAGGCAAGGGTAGCATAAGTTGTGGTGATCCCTAAGGTTCGATCGGTGTTTCTTAGGGAGGGGATCAATCCATGATTCATGCCAATCACCATACATGTTTCCAATTCGAAAATTTAATACATATAATATAGGTAGTAAATCGACCGAATGTAGGACAAAGATGTGGTAAGAAAGACTTACAATGCTTTTGGTATACGAATTTGGCTCCATACAATGCGGTCCATCTCAATGAGAACTTTGGCTTTGTGGCTAGTCTCCATGCCCTGATCCGTAATGCGAAGCAAGCAAGCTTCATTAGCTAGAAGGTCCGCCACCCTATTTCCTTCCCTATAAACATGATGGAGATTCCCATCAAGACGTCTAAGAAGTCCACGGATCTCCTCTAAGTACCGAATAAGTTTCCAATGTCCGCCTTCGGTAGCCATAATGATAGGAAGAGTGGCTAAGGCGTCGGTCTCAACATCAATCCCATTGTATCCCAATTCTTCACAAATAACCAACCCTCTATGAATGGCCCAAATCTCCGCCTCAAAATTCGACATGATCCCCCAGGCCTCTCGAAAAGTCCAATAGTTGGTCCCCAAATGGTCACGCAAAATACCTCCTCCGCCCGCCAAACCCGGATTTCCTTTGACACTAGCGTCAGTATTAAGCTTGTACCGCCCCTCAAGTGGTTTAAGCCATTTTACTACCATTGGGGCCTTCATTTTTGTTCGTACCAAGGCGATATTCCAAACTGCCGCGACGTGCTTTGATCCCCTCCAATAGATCTCATCGCACGGTTTAAGAGCAAACAACTCACGGATGTGCTTTGTCACCTTCCCAATGATCTTCACAACTTCCATTGGAATTCTCCTATGGACCGCGTCATTTCTTGCACTCCAAATAAACCATAAGATAAAGATAGGAATAATCGCCCGGATATGCCCCGCACATGTATTTCGCTTCGCCTTTATCCAATATGATAGGATTCCTTTCCAATTCAAGTGAGTCGGGCGCTTGATGTTGAACATCTTCAAAAAGTGGTCCCAAGTACCTACCGCCACCGTGCCTTCCCAAAATAAATGCTTCATTGTTTCTTCTTGCCTTTCACAACACGGGCACCGAGAGGCTAACTTGACTCTTGTAAGGGTCTTGTCCACCGGGATGAGGCCTTGTATAAACCTCCACATGAAGAATGATATATTTGGCATGATATGTTTATGCCACATATATTTATAAAGTGAGCTCGGACTTGGCATCATAGTCATGCACTTCCATGCGGACTTAGTGGTGAATGCTCCTTTTGGGTCAAGCTTCCATAGTGGTAAGTCTTTGCCTTCTTGCCAAGTCGGCATAGCTATGATTCGCATGACGCTCTCCTCCTCAAGACACTCATCAAGTCTACCAAGGTCCCACTCGCCCTCAACCCAAAATTCGCATATCTTTTCATTTTCTTTGATGGTGTAACCCGCTCTCGGTCTAATAATATCCCCTTCTAGCCAATGGTCGAGCCAAAACCATGCCTCTCCATCTTTTACATGCCAGAATATATCCGGTTGAGCCAATGGCGCACATTTCACGAGCCGCTTCCAAATCACAGATTCCCAACCACGGATCTTGAGAAAGTCCAACCTATCCGTATATCGAGCCATCATATATCTACCCCACAAGGAGTCTTGCGCCCGCATCCTCCACCATAATTTGACCCCAAAGGTCTCAATCATACTTTTCAAGGACTTGATGTTTAAGCCCCCATTCATAAAAGTGCGGCACACCCGATCCCAACTCCGCCAATGTTGCCTTCTTCTTTCAGTGGTAGTGCCCCAAAGGAACTTAGCAAACATTCGTTCAAGTTCCTCTATCACACTAAGTGGCGGTTCAAGCACTTGACAAAGATAAATAGGTATGGCACATAACACGCTACGAATAAGTGTTACCCGCCCCCCAAAGTTCAAGAATTTCATCTCCCATCCACTAATAAGGCTACGTACTTGTTCTAACCATGCATCAAAGTAAGAAAATTTCATGCGGCCTCGAATAAGTGGAGCTCCTAGGTACGTGATAGGTAGCATGCTTCGGTTATACCCGGTAAGAATAGCAATATTATGAGCATGCAAGGAGTTAACATGCGGTGCGGTCACAAAGCAACTTTTACTTGAATTAACATGTTGACCCGACACTTGTTCATATAAGTTGAGGAAATCAATAAGTTTAGACATATTGCGAGAAGTACCTTGGATAAATATGATGAAATCATCGGCGTATGCAAGGTGTGAGACCGGAATCCCTCCTCCGGTATCAAGATACATATTCTTATCATTTTCAAACAAGTGCTCCAATCCGCGGCTTAAGAACTCGGCCGCAAGCACAAACAAGGCCGGAGATATAGGGTCTCCTTGTCGCACTCCATGTCTAGACTCAAAGAAACCATATCATCCTCCATTGACTAGAACCGAAAAGAAGCATTGCCCCACACAACATTTCATATACCAAATCCACTTCCTCGAGAAACCAAATTTAGCAAGACATTGGAATAGGAAATTCCAATCAAGTCGATCATATGCCTTTTCCATATCAAGCTTAAGGATCATATTGAGTTTATTCCTTCTTTTGATGAGATTGGAAGTCATTTCTTGCGCCGAAAGGATATTGTCTCCTATGAGCCGACCCTTGACAAAGCCACTTTGAGAAGAAGACACAAGCTTCGGCAAGATGGTGGATAATCTATCATTCAAGAGTTTGGATATCACCTTGTAACTTACATTACAAAGGCTTATAGGCCGATAGTCTTTCCACTCCTTAGGCTCAGTTTTCTTGGGTATTAAAGCAATATTTGTGGCCTTGTACATTCTCGGTAACGAGTTCCCTTTAAAAAAGTCCAAAACCGCTTCATACAAATCATCTTTAATAATTTCCCAACAAGAGTGATAAAATGAAGCCCCAAACCCATCCGGTCCGGCCACACTATCGGCTTTAATATCAAAAACTACTCCTTTCACCTCCTCCATCAATGGTTCTCGGCAAAGCCACTCATTTTCATGATTTTCCAAAATAGTGGGAATAAAATGGAGATTGTGACAAGCGTTTACCTCAATAGGTGCGGCAAGGAGCTGCTCAAAGTATGCCGCGACCGAACCTCCTATAGCATTCGGATCGTTAAGTAGCACTCCTTCCTCCTCTATTTTGAAAATCTTTGCCTTTGATTGCTTTTTCCTTGCCATGGCTTGAAATAGCTTCGTATTTCTTTCACCTTCCACGGCCCATTTACATCGCGCCCTTTGCCTCCAGAATTCCTCCTCCATATTTCTCACCAAGACATACTCGGCATAAGATTTGTGAAACTTGGACCGGGACTCGGGCGTAGGGTTATTATCATGTTCCACTTCAGCCAATCTTAGAAATTCCTCTTGATCCTTAACTTTTTGGAATATATTGCCAAATGTGGCTCGGTTCCATGTCTTGAGGACTTTTTTAAGTCGAATGAGCTTTGCACCGAATTTGAACAACCCCATACTTGGAATATCTTGATTCCAACATTCGGCCACAACATTGAGGAATGTGTGGTGATGTGTCCACATCTTTTGGAACCGAAACGGCCTCGATTTGTTTTGAATCTCCCTCTCAAAGTGGAAAATTATCGAGTTGTGATCCGAGTGTTTCTTTGGTGAGTGCTCCACCCGAGTATGTATAAAGGACGAAGTCCATGCAAAGTTAACGAGGGCCCTATCCAACCGAGTCCGTGTCCCATTGCTAGCCCAAGTGAAGGGATTGCCTTCAAACCCCACATCCTCAAGACCGCAATCATCAATACACTCACGGAAGTCAAGCATATCTCCTTGTGGGGGAGGAGATTTGCCTATTTTCTCATGTGTGTGTAATACGGTGTTGAAGTCGCCCATAATCACCCACGGTTCAATATCATCACAATCCCTAAGACCATCCCATAGGAACCTCGGTATTGGCCTACTTTGCCCCGCATATACAAAGGTGCAACAAATCGGCTTTGGCAATAAAGGAGTAGTAATCCGACAATGCAAGTATTGTTCATTGTCGCCCAAGACATCAATATTAGTGTCAAAGTCTCCAAAAACCCATATCTTGTTACTACAATTACCAAGCACTTTGTCATATTGAAATCGACGCCTATAGCGTCTTTCATTAAAATTAACCATCGGTTCAAGTAAGGCAAACACAATCGGCTTATGAGCAAGAAGAAGAGAATGAACATTTTTACAATGTTCTTCTTTGCCTATACCCCTAACATTCCAACACATGATCTTCATTCAAATTAAATATTTTTATTAGAGGTACCTTCTCTAGGCCGTAGGCTACGACCGGATTTCTCAATCTTTCTTTGCTCTCGGTTCTTGGGAGGTTGCTCTTGATTCACATTGGCCGCCAATCCAATAATGATCCCATCCTTCAAATATTTCCCATTGTCCCATGTTTGTTGCACATGCGGCCGTGAGTTAGAGGGGATTTCCTCTTCGTCCGAGCTACTCTTTGTTAAATCATCCGTATTGCTATTTTGCCAAAGTCTACCATAGGCATTAGGAGAACTCGAGGTATCACATTGGAAGTTTTCCTCATTACTCTCTTCATTCCCAACATTCTCATTAGAACTCTCCTCTTGTTGTGTTTCGGCCCCTTCAACACTATATTTTCGAGGAGAAATGATTCTTGACCTCTTCTTTAGTTGGGAGTCCGATAGGGCACCCATAGCATCATCATAAGCATCATTTATCATATCATCATCCAATTCCTTATCATCTTGGCTAGATTCCATGTTCATCATTGATTCATTTCCTTTGTTCACGTCTCTTCTACTATTGCTCTCGGCCGAATGGGAGTTAGTCACTTTTGCGACGCTCGGCTCCTTCACATTAATCACTTCTCTAACCTCATCATTCTCTTCCATCTCAAGGTTGCAAAATATGTTATTTTCCCCCCTTTGGAGAATTTTTGTGGGGGCAAAGGATACATTCTTTCCCTTTTTGATCATGTTTTTATTTGGCGTGCTATGATTCTTATCAACCTTCTTCCAATCATATGTTGGCTCTTTTCTTGGCCCACGACCTTCCTCATTTTGCACCCTTTCTTTAGTGACCTTGTTACCATCACACTCCCCAACAATGGGTCCGATCTTGCAACACTTGGTGCAATACGTAGGGTATTTCTCATATACCACTTTTTGTTTCTCATAAAGCATTCGTACCCCGGATTGGACTCCCCATGTTATCACATCCTTTTTCTCTTCAAGAAGATTCACTTCAACAAGGACTCTCGGATTGTCTGGACGTGTCATAGTAAGAGTGCCTTCATCTAGCCTCAACGACTTTCCCACATTCCTAGCAAGATTAAACAAAGTGTTCTTCTCACAATATCTCATATTTAATCCCGGAAAGGCTATCCACATAGCAATAATAGGTGGATCGGAGTCCGGATTGAAGTTGGGAGTCCACTTGATGATTCTACCCGCTACATTAAGAAATCGTAGGTCTTTCTTGAGCCAAAGCCGTGTATAATCCTCTTCGACATATAGTTGTAGCATCACATGTCGTGGACTAAGAGGGCCAATCTTGTATCCTCCATTGAGCTCAAGATTCTTTATCTTTCGGTGTATGTATGTATAAGATGGAATCTCCACCGAAAAACTAAGAATAAGAACGAATTCGAGCCGGTCATCAAGCTTCTTAATTTCCTCTTCCTCAAATATAAGCATTGGTTGCCCTTTGACCATGTGAAAATCCATAGGCTTAATGCTATCGTCACCAATAAATGACTTATTCACTTCGTATCCCACTTTACCGCTCACGGCTTGAGCGAAAGAACCACGTATGGTTGGAGGTTTGAGTTGGTACGGGCGTGGATTCACCGGTGCCGCTTATGGATGCGCATAACGTATCACCTTCTCCATGGTAATTGGTGTTCTAGGGACAACTTTAGAGGAGCTCCCAATTTCAAAGTTTGAGGACACTTGTGGGAAAGATCCACGTTTGTTAGCCTCGGGTGGAGACGACTCCGGTGATGAGTCCGGTGCGACAAGGTTTGTATCATCCATTCCCAAATTTTCCAGATTTTGACCGTTGACTTTTGATGACTGGCCCACGTCATCAAAAGTTGACTTTTCCGAAGTCAACTGTGCCTTAGTCAGCTGGGGTGAAGTCAAATGGTGTGACAAGGCACTCGGGTCCACCCGATCTTCTTTGTTGTTTGAATTGACCAAGGGATGGGTCATATTTTTGCTTGGAGGCTGAACGTGTGTGTGCACCATGGGGGCGGTATGGGCTGCAGTTAGTGGGGGAATCTATGACAGCCTTGTCCCCCCACTTACGCGTGCACAAATGGCACGCTCCCACTAGGGAGCAATAAACAATTCGTGGAATCAAAAAGGCCCCACGCCTAAGCCAAAACCCTAATCTGACCGCCGCCTTTTGAGTGATGACCGGACGACAAGTGGTGGCGCACCGGTGGTGGTGCGGTGGCGGAAAGTCGTCGGACGCCAAAAAGCGGTCAAAAAACGTAACCGGATGCACCCCAATGCGCGTAAGGAGAGCGCGAGAACGGAAAACGCCTAAAAACTAAGAAAACAGACGCGACAAACACACCAAATACAAGAAATCCAAAAGAGAAACAAAAAGAGAATGAAGAACACCACACAACAACGTGTGAATCGTGATTCTCCTCAAATCCTAGCAAAAGAAGGTCCGAGAACCAACTCGGGATTCAAGTACGCACCACAATCCAAGAACGTTAACCGAATTCAAAACTCAAATCACAAGACCATAGCATATGGCGTGAACGACATGATGAGGAACATGAAATTTGAAATCCAAATAGGGGCGTGATGTTGGAAGGCAAGAGGGGGAAAGAGACGAACTATAAGGACGCGAGACGGAACAAACAATCAACACAAACACACGAACACAAAAGCGTCCGCCATTGATGAACACAAAAAAAGCTTAAAACAAAAACCAAGAACGCGAGACGGAACTAACAATCAACACAAACACACGAACACAAGAGCGTCCGCCATAGATGAACACTAAGAAAGCTTAAAACACAAAACCAAAGGACGCGAGACGGAACGAACAATCAAAACAAACACACGAACACAAAAGCGTCCGCCATTGATGAACACGAAAAAAGCTTAAAACACAAAATCAAAGTAACACAACCCCTATTTAGAGCCAACCGTTCACTAAAGTATTCTCCAACCCCTCGTGAGGAGGAGTTGTGCTTCAATGATACCGGTGCCAAATAGAGGTGAAGACGAAATCGAAAAAATGCGAAACTTACAAAAATGTCGAACACGAAACTTCTTCAAAACCCCCCATTGTCACAACTTGAAACGTTCCTAACGATCTTACAATGATGATGACATGATTTTCGAGGTGAAAATCAAACACCGTCGCGAGTGAGCTCCGATTTGAAGAACGGCCGTGTGTGAAATTTTTAGGAGAGAGAAGAGAGCATTTCCGTTCTTGGTGGTAGTAGCATTCTTGGTTCTTGGTGGTAGTAGCAAATATTCAAATGAGAACTTTCACAACTCCCAAAGTCGTAACTTTTTCGCGTCGATCTTGGGTTGGATGAGGATGAAGATATTGTTTATTCATGAATTTGGTTCAATTGCTAATTCCGTTGATTGATCAAAAATGTACGAATTGAGGGAGATTTCGAATTGAGTGTTAGGGTTAGGGTTATTGATAGCAATTGAATTGGGGATTAGGCTACCGAGGAGCAATCGAATTCGTGTTTTGGGGAGTTTTGGTCGACCGAAGTTGAAAATCGGTCAGAGTTGGTTGTGAGAATTTGAGGTGAAGCGATTTGGGGATTAGTGTATTAAGTATAATGGAATTGGGGAAAAAATGATTTGATTTGCTCAAGGTATTAAGCCCTCTTTTTTGGGGAAAAAATGATTGTATTAAGCCTCTTTTTTTGACAAAAGGAAGATGGGTCGAGTCGGTTTAGTTAGGTGGTGGGTGATGATTTTATAATAGTAATAAAAAAGAATAAGAGTCAAAATATGTCAAAATTCTCAAATCGAATAAGCACGTGCAAAATTCGGCGAAATATTTGGCCAGATGACCAAAATTGGATAAAAAAAAACGATAAAAGACTAAACGTGGACAAAAGACTAATTTCGTAACGATGGCACGGAAAAATGACAAATTTTTAAAAAAACCCTACAAAAAGGCCCAACGCTCTCCCGTCGTGATAGTTCCGTTAACTTCTTTCATTTGGTAACTTAAAAATGGTTACAATTTAACGCTCAAAGTTTTTCATTCAATTTCATATAAAAAAAGAAAAAGTATCTCTATTTCTCTATATATTATTTTCTTATTATTTATTTGATAACAAATGTGACTCCCAATTTTCCACCAATAAAAAAATTGTTTCAAATACTCTTTAAATTAGCCACTTTAATATATATATATATATATATATATATATTGTTTCAAATACTCTTTAAATTAGCCACTTTAATATATATATCTATATACTATTATATAAAGAAACCTATTGTGACACCAATCTTTTGATTTTCAACTTTAACCTTTGAGTTTTAGCTATATTGTAAAAGTATACTATTAAATCCCCAAAATAACCTTACAAATTAAGTTAGACTAATTAATTACACTATTCATTGTAATTAATGATTTACTTTCCCTATAATATATTTTCTTCCATTGTTATACTCTAAATTTATGGCACATGTTATCGAGATAAATTTTTTTCTTTAACCCACATAGAATGACATTGAAAAAGAATTATGCTCGCGGGAACCGCGTGCTCCATTTGCTAGTTTGAATCAAAAGAAACGCTAGAGAAGGAGAAAAATCCATAATATATATTAGGGGGAATTACACAAAGTACCCCTCAACTATGGGTAAATTACACAAAGTACCCCTCCTCTTTGGGAAATTACACAAACTACCCTTATGACCAATTTTTCGTAATTTTTTTATTTCAAACTATTGAATGTAAATTCATGCTCTTCAATTATTTTGCACAAAAAACAAAAAATAAGTCAAAATTATTGCATTAAACCTCATTTATCTCGTTTAAAAAGACAAAAAATATTGATAACAAATAATTTCTTCAAAGAAAAAATAAATTATCTGCGAATTTTAGTCTCTGATATGATTTGAATTTGAAAGGTTGTCTTAATTATTTTAATTTTTTTGACCATAAGGGTAGTTTGTGTAATTTCCCAAAGAGGAGGGATACTTTGTGTAATTTACCCATAGTTGAGGGGTACTTTATGTAATTCTCCCTATATATTATTTAAAATAAAAAACATTTTCTTTTTTCGTTTGAACAAGTCCCCTGAAATACGTGTTATATAGGCAGCACGCGAAACCCTAAAAACCTCCTCTCTCTCTCTCTTGTCTCTCACTTCACTTTCAACAGCCCCTCTCTTCTTCAGTGGAGCACGGCTTCTTTCACGCCCATAAGGTAAAAGTACTCCGCCTCCTCTCTCAAATCTCCAGATCTATTCATCTCCTTTTCATTGTTGTGAACTCACCTATTTGAATTTGTTATTGCAAAATTTGCCTGTGAGCTGAATAATTAACTATTATCTCTGTTTTGATTTTTGCAGATTTCTGAGATTTTGAATATCTGAACTTGTGGAAAGGCCATGGCTCTGGTGAGTATACCACCTCTTTTTTGTCAGAGATCTGTTATTGTGTTATGAGCAAACACTCCAACTTTAGCTGTTGGCTATTTAGTATTGGATCAATCTGATTGCCTCTTTGTTTAGTTTTACTTTGTCTGTAGTGAAGAGATCTGTTTTGTTTTTAAGGAATTTGAGAATATGAACTAGTTGTGCTTTCCTGTGTGTTTTATTTGATGTCTTTTTGTCTCAACATTTACCTGGAATCTTGTTGCACTTCAATCAATTTAATGTCACTTGATATGTTTCTCAGACTGCTGCTGTTTCCTTTGAAATTGGAGGAATTTACAATTTATTCGTTCAATTTTCTCTCTACCTATTTAATTGATGAGCATTTTGGTTTAGGCACACAACACTCAGAGTCTTGTATTCTACCTTGTTACTGATCTTATTTTGGCCTCCTATTCAGATTTTGCACGCCCAGCCCGGGAACAAGAATGCACACAAGGGACTTATTGCTGCAGAATATTGTGGCGTAAAGGTTGAACTCACAAAGGATTTCCAGATGGGTGTATCAAACAAGACCCCCGAATTCCTCAAGATGAATCCTATTGGAAAGGTATAGCAAAATCAAAGAATGTTTCCACTAATTATGAAAGATTTATAGGTATGGTCTGAATTTTGCTTTTGTTTTTGTAGGTTCCTGTGCTTGAAACACCTGATGGTCCAGTATTTGAAAGCAATGCTATTGCTCGCTATGGTAAATAAACTTGGAGCTATGTTATTTGTGTTATATATGTTATTTGTTGGTCTCCTCTGACAATTTTTGTGCTAACAATATGCAGTGGCCAAGTCAAATCCCGATTGCCCCATATACGGCTCGTCTTTGATTGAATATGTAAGGCATTCTGATGTTTATTTCCTAGAATGGGGTGAATGTTTTATTGTTTAATTGGACATTGTAATTTTGTTGCAAGATATTTCGTGTATTAACTTATCCTGCTATTTGTTCATTGGATCTCTCAGGCCCACATTGAGCAGTGGATGGATTTTGCTGCAACTGAGATTGACACAGGAATTGGGGGTTGGTTGTACCCTCGGCTTGGTTATCGCCTCTACCTTCCTCCGGTATGTCTTACTTGTAATAGTTGTTTTTTAATTTCATGGATTATCCTAGTTTATGACCTTTTGCATTTTTCCTTTCTCGTTAACAGGCTGAGGAAGCTACAATCACTTCACTAAAGAGATCTTTGGAAGCTTTGAACACCCATCTTGCCTCCAACACCTACTTGGTTGGACATGGTGTCACACTAGCTGATATTGTTTTGGTATCTAATCTCGCTTATGGATTCCAATTGATTTTGACCAAGAGCTTTACCTCTGCATTCCCACATGTGGAGAGGTACTTCTGGACCTTGGTTAACCAGCCAAATTTCAAGAAGATAATTGGTGAGGTTAAACAAGCAGAATCTGTTCCTGCTGTTGCATCTAAGAAACCTGCAGCTGCTAAAGAACCTGCAAAACCCAAGGCAAAACCAGAACCAAAGAAGGAGGTTAAGAAGGAGGAAGTGAAGCCCAAAGTTGAGGAGGAAGAAGCACCCAAGCCCAAACCAAAGAATCCCTTGGATCTTTTGCCTCCGAGCAAGATGGTACTAGATGACTGGAAGAGGCTTTACTCTAATACCAAAAGCAACTTCCGTGAGGTTGCCATCAAAGGTATTACCCTGGAAACCTTGTCATTTCTTTAAAAGACTTTCTTACTGGAAGTTTTCTATCGCTTTGTGTTTGATATGAATATGAGATGATTGATCGTTATCTTTTCCTTTCCGGCACTTGTTTTTTTGTCGGTTAAAGGTTTGGTTTTGGATTTGTAGCTTGTAGTATGCTTTAGTGCGCTAAATATTAGAAATGTTTTGTTGGAAGCCTTACGAAATGTTATGAGAAAATGAACAAATTTTGCGGCAATTAACTCCGAAAATATTCTTTAAGTTTAAGAAATCAAAAGCAGAAATGTTCTTTCATTTCTGATGGAAAAGCTTGGGTAGATTTTGATCCATGGTGTTTGTGATCTGCAGGTTTTTGGGATATGTTCGATCCTGAGGGCTACTCTCTCTGGTTCTGTGACTACAAATACAACGATGAGAACATGGTGACATTTGTGACTATGAACAAGGTCGGTGGTTTTCTGCAACGTATGGATTTGGCCCGCAAGTATGCATTTGGAAAGATGTTGATCGTTGGAGCAGAGGCACCATACAAAGTGAAGGGACTATGGCTATTCCGGGGAACAGAAGTTCCCCAGTTTGTGATTGATGAGTGTTATGATATGGAACTCTACGAGTGGACTAAGGTTGACATCAATGATGAAGCTCAAAAGGAGCGCGTGAGCCAGATGATTGAAGATGCGGAGCCTTTTGAGGGTGAGCCATTGCTGGACGCTAAGTGCTTTAAGTGAAAATCCAGTTTCGACGATGTAGCGCACCCTAATTTTGTCTATTGAAGTCCTGAATTATCCTCCCTGATTCTACTTACAGTACTATGTTATGGAGACAACTTTGTTTTTGGTAGTGTGGATTACTATTTATGATTTTGCAAAACAGAAATATTTCAGTTTTAACGGTTTTGAGATTTGCTAGTATTACATATGGCTTCCTTAGTACATTTATCTCCTTGATTGTCATCTATTAAGCAGGTTTTGTTTACTAGTGTGAATTACGATGGTGCTGAAGATACATATCAAAAACGTTTAGAAAGTCTTGTTATATTTAATCAGTATCAGTACAATTTCGTCAACGACTATAAATTGCCAAGGATAAACTGATTGTTTTGTCCCGTGAGGCCATGAACATCCTTAAATCCTACCAGCGGCCCCTATGTGTGCATCCTCTCTCGATCAAGTTTTGAAGCAAGTTGATAATTGTTGTAGTGAAATTATGAATGACGTTTCAGAGGAAAGTAACTTGTAGCTATTCTTGTTTTCCTTTATCTTGAATCAGAAACAAGGCAGAAAAGTAATACATCACTTGTATACAGGGTTATATCATCATTTGGCCTCGAAGTGAAAGTCACATTCATGGAAATATTACATGGATTCCCAATCACTCTCTTTTGCGTCTTTAGCCACTAAGACATCAAAATCGCTAACTGTCCATTCAGCAGTAACGCCGGGGCTAAGATATATTTCTGTACCAACATTGATCGAAGACCATGCACGCTTTGCTGGTTTTGTACCAGGATCCTGCAAGCAATAAGGGAACAAGAAATTAAGAGTACATTGGAGAAGACAAATGGTCTAGAAAGGAAATTTACTTTTAAAAGCAATCATACAGAATTTGGTGTAATCGTTTGTGGCTTACCGGAGAAAATGTTAGGCCTAAATTTATCAAAACTATATAGCCATTAGCTTTTAGCAATCATTTTATGCAAATTATTAAGGGATAATTAAGCTTACACCCCTTGAAGTTTAATATAATGACGAACCTCTGCTGTTGTTTAAGTAATTACAAAAGCGCCTCTTTAGAACTTAGCATTATACAGAGACTCATATGAAGTATAAATGATTACAGAGCCATGAAGTTTATAAAAACTATACCCTGTCCTCTAATTTTGATTTTTTTTTTTTTTTTGAAGTTTCATTAGATGATGCTTCTGCAATCAAACTAAACACCGGTGGCATATAAAGATTATATCCTTTTACTTAGGCTGATGAGATTTCAACCAAGGGCAGTACCTGATAGAAATATAGCCGATTCGACAGGGCTCCCGTATCAAGTTCCCAAGTTCTCGCATCTCCAATCCATCCATCTCCTTGTCTTTCAGGATAACCATGCATGGCCCACTCAGGATGCGGGAGAATTTGCACCAGTTCCTGTGCTTGCGGATTGCTATACGGGTCACAAATATCATATGGCTTTTCTAAATACTTGGCATTCCCTGGAGCACAGTAGAGATGATAAGCAAGATAAGGAAACCGAGACGTGTCGTTTCTATGTATTGCCTCTCCGTTGGAATTTGTGTGGTAAGGCGGACACGATTGGAGTTGATCTGGACGGCACCAACTTGAAGTTCTAGGATTGATAATCATTTCACTATATCTTGTTACGTCTGTCAGAACGTCTCCATCGCAGGGATCTCCATTATTTTTCCAGCAGCTTCCGATGTCAATGAGGTAAAACTGACTGTTGGGACCTCCACCTTGTTCAATGTTAAGAGTCAATCTCACCTTGAAGTTTGGAGATTCTGGCAACTGCATGATTAAATAGTACAGTTATTGTTCGACGGGACCATTACAATTACGATTACACCCTCTGAGATTTGGTTAAATTACAAAATATTCGCATACTGTTTGAATAAGAACAGAGGAAGAGTTGTATACTACAGAATCATGCAGACATCAAAAGCATTAAAACAGAGACAAGAATATGGTAACGACCTGCTTCATAATGCCGCGGCCACTATAGTGATAACCTCCATTAAATCCTTTCGCTGCATCGGATCTTAGATATAACATAAGCCAAGGATACTTTGAAGATGTTGTCAACTTATTCGATAAAATCCAACTACCTGTGCTTAAATTCTTCTTCCAAGAAGCGGAAAAGAAAGAGCTCTTTCCCACACCAGCACTCAGATTGGCATCAAGGTCATATGTCCCATAAAATCCTCCAACTAAAGACACACTGCCGTCACTGGCTTGAATCATTTCGGACTGATTATGGTACACCAGGGGTTGATTCATACACCCTTCGCCGAAACAAGGAAAATTTCTCGAAGTCACTATTTTATCAACTTTTCTCCCGTTCTCGGGACAAAGAGTAGTGTTCTTGTCAAAGTTTCCGTTTTTGAGCATTATCATCCAGAAATACCAAGGTTCGACAGAATCAGTCGCTTCACAGAGTGATCCGAGAAAAAGTTCTTTTTCCACAGCATAGATATCGGGATCTGTATATGGTTTAAAATCTTCAATGGGGAATGTATCACCAGCTTTCAGTGCGTTGTCGGATTCCATCACTTTTTGGCGTACTTCACATTTGCTTTCTTCGTCGTTAAATACATTGCTTGTGCTATCTAGCTTAGCACATCACAAAACAAAACCCGACAGAGTTAGTCCTTTTTTGTGGTTTTGCAAATAGAGTAGACAACTTAAAACTCAAACCCCACTAGTTATGATCACTTACGAGCATAACCATTTATTTTGCATCAATAGGTAATATTTATAGCGAGGTTTAAATGTAACTCAAAAGCATAAACAAATATACTGATGGCAGTCCAAATCGTTCATCAGATCATCAGATAATACAGTGAAAGAGAACCAATGTACGGCATTAAGCTAAGGTATATTGCATCTAGCACTCCTGAAGTTTGGCCTAATTACGTACACCTCCACACTGGTCGTGGTAAGAAATTACCGAAACCTCACTTGACAATAAAAGCTTTATCTAATACCTAATTCTGCATCACTCATGCCTCATTTCACTAATGCATGTCACAAATATACTTGTTCCACTCTACAGTAATCTATAGTTCTTTCTCAAAATAAATAAACAAAATATCTTGAAAAAATGTCTAGCTAGTAGAGAAGATCTAACTAACATATGATAATCACCAACACTCTTTCCTCACCTATCTCTCGTCTCTTGTTACGTCTGACACGTGATACTTTCTGATTCGTCGGTAACATATCATATTGAATATCGTTTCGTCTAAAAGTTCAAGTTTGTTTAGATTAGACAATCGCAATTTATTAATTTATATATAATCTCGAACAAAAGAACATTAATATGTATATTTGAAGAAGATTAAAGAAACAAACAACCTTGGATTAGCGGGCAGTAAAGATCAGTACAATCAGCCAATCTTGGGCTGCCCATGTTGGGAGCTTCAACACCAACTTCATTACAGAAATTCCAATCCAAATCTTGCATTTGGGCTCTTCATACCAGGGTCACCTAACACAGATACATATGATGACTCTGCTTCAGATAATAAAAATAATAATTCACCTATACAACAGTTTAATTGAGCAAGATAAACAGTCAAGAAAACAGCTGAAATAAAAAATTCCCTCATTTTCTTTTCGAGTGCAATAAAAAATATATATTCAATAATTAGAGAAATTCATCTTATTATTTTCTGAGAATACGAGGATGAAGTTTTTGTTTTCTGTTAATACTTTATTGTCTTGTAATTAATTTAACCAGGTGACGGCGACATTTTCCTAGTTGGATTGCCTTCAAAGAAAAGCAAAACTGAGGTGACACTGCCACGTGTCGCAATGTGTCATTTTGCAGAGAATTATGTCATCACATGAAATCGATCTAGATTATGATACTGTTAGTTTTTGCAAAGTTGTAAATGATTAGGGTGGTGTTTATATGTATATATTATCTAAAAAGAGGGTACGTAGTGTTCGTAAGCCTTTTTGTCTAAAAAAAGTTTAGTAGTTGAATTTTACAAATTGCGTCGAAATTGGAGAGTTTTTATTTAAGAAAAGATTATCATAACTGATGAGAAACATTAATACCATATAAAATATTGGGAGCGTCGGGGCTGCTGTTAACTGCACAGCAGCCCAGTCCCATTATTTTTTTCCTTTTATAACTTAAGCCCCAGAAGTTTAGCTCTTTTTACAATTAAGACCCCAAATATAATTTTTCTTCTTTTATAATACTTATTTTATTAATTAGCTATTTTGTTTTTTAGCTCAGTTTATTTTCTTTCTTCTTCTATATAATTCAGTCCCCAAAAATATATCTTTTTTACAATTAAGTCCACAGATAAATTATTCTTCTTTCCTAACAATTGCTTTATTTTTTTGAATACACTTTCATAAAATTATCGGTATGCTAAATATTTTCTTAACACGTTTGTTTCTTTTAAGATAAATGATTGACCCCTCAATTAGCTCCCTTATGCTTCTAATACTTTTAAAATATAACAAAAATACTTATAGATTAAAACTTTTGAATTTATAATTATTTTTGAAAGCACTCATATAAACTAAATTCACATCGAAATAGACATTATTGTGAATTTCATTATTTTCTTGCAAGAAGTCTCCGTACCACTATAATGTATGTAAGGAAAGAAATATTATGACATAAAATCCTCATGATAATAGACCTTTGCACACTAATCTCTGACGTGATTTTTTTCCATCGTCTAATCTTCTGAATACGGGTCTTATTATATCAACATGATTTTCTTCATTAAACGCACAAATTAATTTTAAGCTACTACCATAAATACAAAGTTTAGAAAATATATTATTTTAATAAGATAAAATAACTAAGTTAGATAAGTTTTCAGAAGATAAAATCAATCTTTTTTTAAAAATAAACAGAGTTAAAAAAATAAAATATCTAATTAATAAAATAAGTATTATAAAAGAAGAAGAATTATATTTGGGGTCTTAATTGTAAAAATAGCTAAACTTCTGGGGCTTTAGTTATAAAAGGAAAAAAAATAATGGGGCTGGGCTGCTGTGCAGTTAACAGCCGCCCCGACGCTCCCTAAAATATTTCCAACCCCATGCAATATATGATTTTATCTTTTTTCTCAAAGAGTTTGCAAACATCACAACGTCATGAAAGAGTGTGTGTATGTATGAGTTCTTATAATATAATATGACTGCTGGTAAAGTAAGTGAAGGGCAAAATTTATCTGATCGAATGAATTTTTCTTTCCAATTTCTTTTCCTTTTTTTTACGCACTTATTTAATATTGTTTAATGGCGAGTTTTATACATTTTTGAGTGTGTGACGAGTCACAACTCATAACTAAGAATCCCATAGGATTTGTTTTTTTTTTTTTTGTTTTGTTTTTTTTTTTTTGTTTTTTTTTTGTTTTGAAAACAAGAATTTGCTTGGACTGTTTAGGAAGAGCGGGTTTAAAGCATATGATCAAATGAAATCTTACGGGATTCGATGGACGAAAATCTTTAATTTAGAATCTTATTTGCATTATTGCTCTTATAATATTTATGAAGAAAAAGTACGTACAAGATAGTTCCTATAATGTTTAAAAATAACTTCTCTTAATACGCTATATATATTTATGAATATAATAAAAAAGTTTTAGAAATAAGCGATTTCGTCATTGACGAAATCTGAAAGAAGTGATGAAGCTCTTTTGACCTTGATTTGGACTTTTAACAACTTCACGAAATATCAGAGATGGTGACGTGTACTCTGTTTTGTAATTGAAGATCCTATGATGTGGTAGTTTTACTTCTTAAGGCGTCATCAAGCTAAGGTGACACAAACTTATAAATAAAAACATTATGTGTTTTAGTTAGACTTAGTGGAATATGAAGGGGGCATGCAATTTAATTTAAATGCAATACACTAAATATTGCAAATATGAGATCATGCATTTGGCTGTGGCATATGTACGACCGAAACGGCAAACATATTATTATTGCAAACATACTTTCAATTAAAAAAGAACCCGTTTATCTTAGTTTTTCTTAATTATGGGAAATTCAAATTCAATTAATATGTTCCAAATACGGAAATTCCAAATTCTCATTGTATGCCCTTAGCTCGTTATTATATGTCAACATCTGAAAAATATTACTGAATATTAATGACATTTGCTGCATTTATATTTCGAACCAAGAACGTAAGACAGTACCATGCACTTAAAGCAACACGAAAACAACATCGACATCTAATTAATGGAGGCCTTTTTGAGCTTTAATCTATCTCCAAATTGTACCACCCATTCACGCGTGAACTGGCACATACTTCACTTTACGACGGTGAGTTCGATGCTGGTAGCACCACTAGTGGTGCTACCAGCTTAGAACTTGACACTTGTCAAAAGTATGCATCAAACCTTTTTTTTTCTTTTTTTTATTCGTTTTTAAAGCTGTTATATAATAATTCAAAAATTTGGCCTTTTCTCTTAATTAGTAGCAGCATTTTCTATGTCTAAGTCTTTTACCCTATATTCTTTCTCTTCATTTAACAGAGCTGATTTAATTTTGAAGTTAAAAAAATTCTATTAAACTCAATACTGAAATTTAAATAACGTAAGAAACTTATAAATAGCTCAAAAATACACCTTTATGAAATTTCTCATAGGATTTTATTACCCTCTTGGCAGTTTTATCAACAATTTTTTTTGTAAACTCTATATCTAATAATTAGTAGCATAGTTTTAGGAACAATTAGAAGCATAATTATTGCTCCCAAAATGAAAAGTTTGTTGTTTGTTTATGATCTTATTTAGACTTGATAAACGTATAGATACAACTTTTCATTTTGGGAGTAATAGTAATATTAAAGTAATCATATAACAAGGATCAAAATAAATAATGATAATTATATAAAAGATAGAGATAGTATTTTTTTTATGGTTGAGTAGTATTCAATAAACTCATAATGACGAAAAGAAAATAACTCATCCCCAGTTTGTATCCCCAGTTATATAACCTTCATTTTTTAGCACTAACATGTTAGTTATGAATTTTTCTTAGACTTTTCGTCATTATTTATTTTGGTCCGTGTAATGTGATTATTTCTTATGTTCTTATATACATTATGCGTTTATTGAATAATATTTCTATTTCTTTATATAATTCTCATTATTTATTCTGATACATGTTATATGTTTACTGTAACATTAGTATTAGTGTATTACTAGTATTTTTAAACTTTAACTTTTTATTGAATATAAAGTATTTGCTTGCATGATTTTTTATTTATTCTTAAAAAACAACCTATTATTGAAATATTCATAAATTAAGGTATAAAATTCAACTTATTACTTTGCAAAAGTAGATGGAATGAGTCCAGAAAATATGCATGAAAAATATATTTGTACTTTACAAAAAAAAAAAAACAAAGTGGGGTACAAATTTTGGGTGGCAGCCGATAAAGGAAGAGAAAGATTAAGTAAACATGTACTTAATATATTGAACATAAAAGAAAATAGGATGGTAGTGTTAAAATGAAGAGAAAAAATAAATAAAAAATAAAATAGGGGGACTAAATGGTAAATTCATGCTGCAGCATCGAATTTACCCTTTACGACATAACATTGAAACCTTAATTTGTGAAAAGCTAATCCTTTAATTAAGTATTTGGTTGGTGCAGAACTCATGATAGTTATTCAAATTCAAGTTGGCACGATGTTTTGTCTGAGGAGAAAATGCGCAATAGGTGATAATGAATCCATCAATCGATGCACTAGCATCTTTTAAATATATTGCGTTACGTTGGAGATATAAAGCATAAAAGTTCTCAACAAATTTATTTATTTTTTCAACG
Source organism: Linaria vulgaris (assembly GCA_948329865.1). Taxonomy (NCBI): domain Eukaryota; kingdom Viridiplantae; phylum Streptophyta; class Magnoliopsida; order Lamiales; family Plantaginaceae; genus Linaria; species Linaria vulgaris. The sequence continues at coordinate 1,319,898 of OX415249.1, read as the reverse complement.
GCATACGCATACATATTGCAAAGTGACAAACCAAACTCGGTTGGATCCCCTTTATTTTTGAGAGAGCCACACAATAAGTTTATTATGTCCACAATTTAATTGCATCGTGAAAATATGTTATAATGAAAGGAAATGCGAATTAGCACTCTAAACTAGACTATTTGAGTCCCGGTAAATAAGAGACAATCTCCTTCCTATTTTCTGAGTTTTCATACACATTGTTGTGGGTTTGTAGAGATTCATGATCAACAAACTAAAAGGAATTCTTCAAAATTTATTTAAACTCGAAAGATTGAAATTCAACATACAAAAATCGTATCTCAAAGGTGAGAGAATTGCATGATCTATTCTAACTTGCTAGCAATGATGAATGAAATTTTTTTCAAGTATACAAACTATGTATAGGTAGGGGAATGAACGAAGCTCATATTTTCCATCACAACGATGCAACACAATTCTGAAAAAATATCGTAAAAGGAAAGTTAACAATTTTGTAGATTTAAACCGCCTAAGACTACCCCGCAAGAGAGGCATGGATGTTAAAGATGTCCATCTTGGGCATCATGAGTTGAAAAGGCCGAAGAGACAACGATTTTGCCACCTGTTGAACACTTGTAATATGAACCACTTTGAGTGATCCTGCTTGAACATTTTCCCTAACATAAAATTCATTGTATATGTTTAGTTCACTCGTGGTGTACTGGATTAATACCAATACATTGGGCATTTGTGTTGTCAATGTTGATGACATGAGTACGAGTGGAAGTGATGCCATGATCTTTCACAAGTTGTAGCTGCAAAAGCCTTGTATTTTGCTTTAGTAGAGAGGACATATTGACTGTAGTTTGTTTCTTGGTCTTTTATGAACCTAGAGAATCACCTAAGTACAAGGCATAGCTAGTGATTCTTCACCGGTCTCTTGATCACCAACCTAATCACTATCACATAAAGCTTTAATATGAATTTCAAAAGTAGAGCTGAAGCAAAGTCATTGTCCTTGTGATCCTTTGAGATATCTTAGCACCATGTAAGCTGCTACCACATGCTGACTAGTAGGATTGACCATATGTTGAGTGAAATATTGTATGCCATAACTTGGTTATGGTAAGATACAATAGTCTTCCAACTAAGCGGCATTAAACAAATGCATCAGGTGAGGTGACAAGTAGTAATTTAGAGTGATTTTGTTTGAGTTTAGTCATGGAGTCCATAGGTATGATGCGAGGCGTGAAATATAAGTAACCAACTTTAGATAAGATGTCAAGGGCATACTTGCGTTGACATATGCTAATGCCTTTTGTATACCTATCTACTTTTATATTCATAGATTGTACTTTAAGGATCCAAGATCTTTGATAATGTATTTTGCATCCAAGTGAGCTTTTATTGTAGCCATGTCATTCCATGTCAAGATTATATCTTCCACATAGATGCATAGAGCTAAGAAAGAAGTGTTGTTAGATTTGATAAAGAGTGAAGAATCACTTACTGATTGGTGATAACAATTTCAATTAAACAATTGGTAAGCTTAGTAAACCATTGCTTGGATGTCTTTTTTAAGCCATACATGCTTTTCTTAAGCAAACAAACCTTGGTATCACTTGGTTTGTAGTGGTTTGCAGTGTCCTGGAAGGGCTTCATGTATATCAGCTCATCAAGATCACCATGAAGAAATGCATTGTTGACATCAAGTTGATGCAGTAACCATTCTTTAAAATCATGTTGAGCAAGAAGCACCCTGGCAATTGTTAGTTTTAAAACAAGGGAGAAAATGTCAAAATAATCAAGACCTTCCTCTTATGTGTAACTCTTCGCTACCCGACGAGCCTTTTTACTCTCTATGCTACCATCATGAGAAGCAGCAGTAAGAGGTCCCCAAATGTCGCAATGTATTAAGTCAAAAGAAGATACAAATCAATTCAAACTAAGAGGAAAACAAAGCTACTTTTATTTAGCCAGATGACACGTTTCACAATGCATATCTTTACTCTTATAAGACATAGAATACTAGGAATATAAGCAAGTTTATCCATTGAGGTATTGTCTAATCTGACATACTAGATATGTTCAATACTAACAGAAACATTACATGAAGCTACAAACTTATTACAAATATATAGGTTGTCTTGTAATTCAGTAGAATCAATCATTCTCTTGGTGATTGAGCAATGGTGAGCATGTAGAAGACGTGATTTGAGTTGTTTTCTTATACTTTTGATTAATCCTTGTAGCCTTTTTGTTGTTTTCTTATACTTTTGATCAATCCTTTGTAGCATTTTTGTTGTTTATGTCTTGCTTTGTTAATTTGTAGTTCCAAGTCGAGTCGGAGCAAAATAAGACATAATTTAACATGAAAACGCATCAAAGAGCAAAACGGATAACTCTAGAGCAGTACGTGACCTAGAAACAAGTGAACCGCCACCAGGCACAGGTGAGGCGCACCGATCGCATTGCATAGGCAGAGAACAGTGCGACCCACGCTTTATAACTAGAGACCCACGCGACATACACTACGCCGTCAGAAGACGTGCGACGTGGTAATCTACTTGGATCAAAAATGGTGGCTATGACCAGACCCAGGACAACATGTTCATAACTTAAAAACCATTAAAAAGGTGAGGTCATCCACCATGAAGAGCACCACTCATACTGCCTTTTATCTCTAAAAAACCACTAAACACATATTCTATAGCATAATCATGCCATTTATTCACCGCGATCGTAGTTTGAGGAGAAAGGTGATTTAAGCCATATCATAACCATCCGCAGTAGAGCAAAGGAGAATCAAGGAGAAGACATGCCGACATCTCATCGAGATCAAGAGTCTAATCTTTTCTTTTTATTTCTTGTGATATTCATGATGAATTATTGTTTTGAATCTTCAATCATGAATAGCTAATTCAAAGCCATTATACGGGACGATCTAATGGCAGTGAAAGTATCGCAAAATTCAAAGCCATTATACGGGAAATTTAATTTTAATGCAAGAAATTTCTCGAAAATGTGAAGAACAATTTTAATTCAAGGCGTTCTTTACATTTTTCAGGATTTTCTTGAATTAAATTTAAGTTTCCAGTGTAAGGGCTTTGAATTTTATGATATCCCTACCACCAATGGAACCGTCTCGATGAGGAGAAGATTTTATTCAAAATCATTTTCAACGATTTTTGGTCGTAAAATCACAAGAAACACGCATTGGGGGCAAAGTGAACATGTTGGCAAATATCGATTTTAAAATTTCTCGGGGTGAGGGGGGGGGGGGGGGGGGCATAGTGTGAACGTTGTAATAGTATGAGGAGCATGATGCTTTAGTTTAAGTTGTTAACCCTAGTTATTTTCTAAAGCTTTGAATTGATCCTTGACATGGTGAACTTCTGGAGATTGGAGCGAACCTAGCAGTCTGAAGCAATTAAGGGGCTAGAGGATTCTTCAGGCGTTGCGAGAGAGAGCTTAATTTATCTTGGTAACTTGAGAACAAAACAAGATTCAATAAACAGAAAGAGGCATTACATAAGAGTATTGATATTTGTCTATGAAATACCCTCATTCGAGAATAATGAATTCTGAATCCTAGATACACTTTTCTCTAATCGATAACACAACCAAATCAATCAATCAATTCAATTATGTCGTGTAGTTTAATAATTTGTTAGTTTAATCATTCTTTAATTCCACCAATCTAGTAGCATAGAATAAGTAGTAATTGTCTTTATTTACTTGTATCTTACATTGCTAAAAAGATAGACACTCTCTTGAGATTCGATACTTGGGACATAATATTCTTTTCATTTTGTTATTACTTGACCGTGCACTTGCAAACAAGTAACCGTAGCATTCATTGCATGCATATGATTCACACTACACGCGTTGCCACACATCATACGTAATGAAGACAAAAACTTTAGTGATATATTGAAAGAATCAATGAGTTTTGAAATACAAAGCATATTATAATTGAAGTTAGGAACATACAGTACATTATGAAGAATAATGTTAGGAAACAATGTGAAACTTCCAATATGAACATCAATGGTGGTAATGTTGTTAGGTAAAAGGATGTATATGTTCACTGATCTTGGAGGAGTTATAAAGCACTAAACTAACATATCATGTGATCAATAGCTCCAGTATCTAGAATCCAATATAGATGTCTAGTAACATGTAATAACAAATGTAGAGAAAGCATGTCAGGAGCCATATGCCATTCATTGCATGCAGATGCCAATCCAATGCCATGTCTTTATTATAATATGGTATATCATTTGAAATGAAGGAAACGGTTGCAGACTATCTACCATCTTTAATCCTACGCGTTCGGTATAGGAGGAATTTGGCTATAAAAGGCACACTTCGTCTTTAGAGGAAATCATCCCAAACATTACTAGTCTTATCTTATATCATTAATACACAATTAATATATAAAGAGTGTTGTTAATGTATCGTACGTGTGAGGTAAAATAGAGAGCTTGTGTGACTTTACTATGGTAAAGGTTGGGGAGTTGTAATTCATATTTTACACTCATAGTGAAGTTCTTCTATCTTGCCCGTGGTTTTTCACCCTAAAGTAATTTAGGGTTTTCCACGTAAAAAACTGTGAGTTATTTATTTTTTCTTCTTTCAACTATTGTCGTGTTTTACACTCTATCTGGTGTCTACTTTACAATAAGTGGTATCAGAGCCTCTATTCATATCCGGGGTCTCGGTGATATGTGGGTGTCGTACTGAAATTAAGTGGTATCAGAGCCTCGGTTCATATCTGGGGTCTCGATGATATATGTGGGTGTCGTACTGAAATTATTTTCAGTGACGGTGGTATGTGATAGAAGCAATAACAGCGAAATTCGAGATCCAAAAAATTCAACAAGAGCAATTGCTCGTTTTGGAAGCTGAAGATTAAAGCCATATTACGAAAAAATGGGTGTCTCGCTGCGATTGGTGACATGCCGGTGGAAATCACAGATGATATGAAGTGGAACGAGATGGACGACAACTTTATTGCAAATATTCACCTGGCGTTAGGTGATGGGGTGTTGTCAAGCGTTGAGGAGAAGAGGTTAGCTAAGGCGATATGGGATCATCTCAACAAGATGTATGAGGCGAAATCCCTACACAACAAGATTTTCCTAAACAAAAATTGTACACACTGAGGATGGCGGAATCTACCGCGACAACTGAGCACCTCAATGTTTTGAATACTCTATTTTCTGAATTGACGTCGTTGAGTCATGAAATAGAAGTGGTTTACGTGCTAAAATTCTGCTGCAAAGTCTGCCCGATTCATATGACCAACTTGTCATCAACTTAACAAATAATGTCCTCACAGATTATTTGGTCTTCGACGAAGTTGCAGCCGCAATTCTGGAAGAAGAGAGTTGGCGCAATAACAGAGAAGTTAGGGAGACAAGTTCGCAACAAGCAGGTCCCTTGTCTGTGATAAGAGGGAGAATAGCAGAGCACGGTGCAAGTGGGAGTAAGAAACAAGGAAGATCTAAGTCAAGGACCAAGAGCAGTTGTTGGCACTATGGCAAGAGAGGTCGCTTGAAGAAGGGCTGTTGGAATCTTAAGGATTCAAACAAGAAGAGTTCTGGTACTCAAGGGAACGTTTCTAGCATTTCAGATGATGGTGATGTATTATGCTGTGAAGCAGCAAAAGCTATTCGAGGTATGCGTGGTTTTGATGATATATGGCTTATTGATTCGGGATCTAGTTTTCGTATGACTCCCCGGAGGGAGTAGTTTCATGAGTATACACCGATCGCTGGAGGATCTGTGTATAGCTATAAAAATGAACCTTTGAAAGTTGTTACCATTGGTACGATCAAGCTAGAAATGCATAACGAGATTGTTTGGACCATCCGAGACGTCCGACACGTGGAGGGATTATGCAAGAATTTGTTGTCTTATGGACAACTAGTTGATCTTGGTTGTGAGATTGGGTCGCGAGACAAGATCACGAAAACTAAAAGGGGCGCGCTTGTACTAATTAATGAAGGCGGACAAGATTGCCGCAAACTTATACATGGTACAGGGAAGACTCTGCAAATGGGAGAAGCATCAATAGCTTCATCTGAGTCAACTGAGAAATCATCAACGATTTGGTATCAGAGACTCGATCATATGTCAGAACGAGGCATGGAGGTTCTTGCAGAGAAGAAACTATTTCCAGGCCTCACAAAGGTATCTTTATATTTTTGTGAGCATTGTGTTGTTGGAAAGCAACATCATATAAGTTTCGTAGTACATATTATAGAAGTAAAGTCATTCAAGAACTGATTCACTATGATGTGTGGCAAGCACCATTATTATCACTGGAAGGTGCAAAGTATTTTGTGTCTTTTATACATGACTATTCAAGGAGATGTTGGGTGTAGATGATCAAGAGTAAGGAAAATGTGTTCTCAGTGTTCAAGATGTACAAAGCACATGTGGAACTTGAATATGGGAAAAAGATTAAGTGCCCGAGATCTGACAATGAAGGATAGTTTATTATCAAGGAGTTTGAAGGCTTCTGTAAAGATGCTAGGATTAAGAGGCAGTTTGCTACAACATACACTCCAGAGTAGAATGGAGTGGCAGAGCGAATGAACATGACCTTGTTGGATAAAACAAGAGCCATGATGCAGGCTAAGTGGTTAGAAAAGTTGTTCTTGGTGTAAGCATTCAATACCGCATGTTATGTGGTGAATCAGTCTCCGTCAGCATCACTGGGGCCGAAAACATCAATGGAGGTGTGGACATGTAAAACAATTGATTATTCTAGCCTCCATGTATTTGGGAGTCCCACTTATGTTATGTTCCATACTCAAGAGAAAACGAAGCTGGACCCAAAATCCAGGAAGTGTTTACTTTTAAGGTATGCTAAAGGAGTGAAGGGCCATCGCTCATGGGACCCCACTTCCCACAAGATCGTTGTAAGCAGGGATGCTATCTTCACGAAAGATAATAAATGAAATGATAGCAGTGCAAGGAAAAATCCTATAACTATGACAGTAGTAGTCGAAAAGGATGCTGAGTAGGACGGTCCTGCTGAACCAGAGCATGATTCTGAGGAGACAACAAATTTAAGAGTTTCAGGGATACGTCGGTCAACACTTGTCACGAGACCACCAGTCTGGCACTCATACTATTTTATGGAGAACAATGTTGCATACTGTCTTTTAAAACTTAGGACGGGGAGCCATCAACTCTCCAGGAAGCAATGAGTAGTTCAGATGCAGCTTAGTGGATATCAGCGATGCAGGAGAGAATCAAATCACTCCATAAGAATAAGACATGGGAACTCGTGTCTCTACCATATGGAGGAAACCCATTGACAGCAAATGGATGTACAAAATCAAACGTAACAGTGATGACCAAATGGAGAGGTATCGTGCACTATTGGTGGTGAAAGGATATGCTCAGAAGGAGGAGATTGATTTCAACGAAATGTTTCTCCCGGTGAACCAAATGACAACTACGCGGGTGGTTCTGGCGATGTGCGCTACATTTGATTTACATCTTGAACAATTAGATTTACATCAATTCCTAGTTTGCCTTCACTATATTAAAAATGGTCAATTTTTGAGTAGTTTCCTTTCATTGTGCCGTTCATTGTCTCCAAAAGTTATCTTCCTTCCTCAGGCTGGCAGAACTGGTCTCTTTCCAACCCTATCAATCGTCATTCCTAGGGAAACAAGAGAATGTTGTATTAAAGCCTTAACAAATAAGCTTGATGACTCAAACAAAACAATGCCGTTTCTCATAAAAAACGGCACCAAAAACTTTATGGGAACTTTTGTGTAGCATATAAAGAATAACAAGTCAACAAATTAACTATTACACCTAAATTCCTCTTGTCACAAGGGAACAAATCAAGTAATAATAAAATGGTAAGTGTAGTTACGAACCAAGTATCGTATCCTAAGGGAGGGAGCAGTGGATGTATGCTTAAGTCACTTAAATGAAAAAGTCTAATGGTATCACGGTTGCTATCTCTGTGTTTGCAAGATGAGTGCATAATGCTTTTGATGCAGAAAACTTAAAAATGCAGATTTTGTGAAAACAGTTTTGAATACAAAATATAACTAGACTAGAATGCTATGAATGACTAAACTATTATGCAATGAAAACAATGAGAATGCAAGAAATGGTTTTAATGCAAGTTGAATTGAATGTTAAGGAACTAATCAAACTAATGCAAGAAAGTAAATAAAACAAAATTTAAGATGATTGGTTGAATGGTTAAGTTATAAAATAATAGATTAAAAGATTGTTTAGAGGTTGAGTTTTACCACTAATTTAACTATATTAGTTCATTGACAAACTACCTATGTTTAGTTGAGGTGCTTGATGATAGTTTGAAGTTCGTATGTCTAATGGGTCCATGATCTATAACTGTACTTATCCTAACTATATAATCTATATGTCTCTAAGAACCTACCGCGTTAGCGGATTAAGCCTAATTGTCAGTTGTTTTGGTAGATCAAATCTGGAATCCAATAACTCATATGAATCGTGTTAACATAAATGTACATAATCAAGATTAATCTAGTATAGTCTAGGGGTTGCGTATCAGTTGCGGGATGCGTTAGTGTACCAAAGTCACAAATCACACACACACACACACATACACATACACACACATATATTTATATATAACTAGCTTAAGATATACACTATGGCGGTCCCAGGGTAGTGCTTTCGTTCACCCGACGACAGTAAGACTAGTCACACATCATAAAGAACTATCCAATCTAGACATACAAAATCTTCAGACACACATCAAACAAAACAGATAAACATATTCATAAATTAGAGTTACTCCACTACTCTAAACAAATAGTAGGTTATTTCCTCATATTCATGAGTTCAACAACCAATAAAAAGTAAAATAACATAAACAACGTAAGAGATAAAAGAAAGCTTCTGAGATATAGAGGAACGTTGATGCTTTGGCTATCTTTTGACTCCTACGTGCTATCTTCTTCTCCACAAAATTTTAACTCAAACAATGACAAAACTAAACTAGAACATAACTTTGATAGTGTTTCTCTTTGAAAGTAGTTGTAAGTAGCTGTGAGCCTATAAGAGCTGGTGTGAACTAGGTGTCTTCTAAGTGCTGTCTGTTCTCCCATATATATAGGAAAGTCTTGTTGCCCTACTTTTGTGAATAGACACAACTTAAACAATAGAATGAGGTGGTGTTTCCCTAAAGACACACGACCTGGCATGTTGTGCGGCTCGTGTCACTTTTATCCTCCATGCCACTCTCCGTTTCTCTTCTGCGACATTCTGCTTACTTCTGCTGCTCTCGTTCCATTTGACTTTTATGGCGCTGTAGCGCAACTTCTCCGGTGTCGTGCCACTCCATCCCCACTTGGGTCGACTTTTGGACTTCTTTACGTGTTGCAGTTAAGGTTTGCATCCTTTGCGTAGCGCCATGTCCCTTGAAGTTGCGTCCTGATGCCATGTTTCCAAAAACATCTATTTTAGGCTCTTTTAGTTCTGTTTTGTCATGACTCAATAAAATCCTAAGAAAATAAGAAACTATACTAAAACCAATAAATATGCATCAAGAATTATACAAAAGCACAAGTAAATGAGTACCATATTGACGCTAAATGAATGCTCATCAAATACATAAAAGAGTAGTGTAGTAAAGGAAAGTAAATATTAAACTCTTGATCTCTACGAGACGTCGGCGTTTCTTTCTCTGGATTTTCTCTTTCTCAACTCCAGATGATTGTGTGCTTGGATTGATCACCTTTCTCCTCTAATTTTGATCACAATGTTTCAAACGGAAGAATTTGATAGGGAACAGTGATGGAAGATAGTTAATGTGATATGAACATAATGAGAGAGATGAAATCGATACCCTAGCTGCTAAATGTCTTCTTCTATTTGTTGTTTTAGGCCCATAAAGTGCAGCCCTAGGATTTCGTGTGAGCAGCCGCAAATCGTTGTGTCGCACGTCATGTCGCGCATGTGGCGATGTTGTCTCGTGTGTTGTTGCGCGGGCATCGCTACATTCGATCACTGGCTCAGGCGCGCGGGTCCTGCAACTTGTCACTTCCGCACTGATTCTTGCTGTCTGATGCTTGTGCCGAGTGGTGGTGCTGGTCTCGCTATTGATGTTGCCATCTTGTTCATCTTCTTCCTCTGTTCTATTCTATGCTCATCTTCCCTCTAAAATGTCTCATTTTACTCTGACTCGGCCCAAAACTCTAAAATAACAAGATGAATCAATAAAAACACTTCAAGAAGTAATAAAAAATATAAGAAAACATGTACTCAAATCACGATAAATAGACGTCCATTATACTGCTTAAGTTCTACTGCTTTTCCACAAGTCCAAATTATAGTACGTACATAGTTGTAAATATATTTCTACAGGTGCCTACGAAAACTTAATCTAAAACATTATTTTCCTACTTAAAGTGAAACCTATAACTATTGATTAAACAACATATAATCAAAATTATTATACAAAATAATTACACGTAAAAACTTTATGTAACTAAAATTAAGCCAATAACAATAACTTAAAAAATATAATGTAAATAAAACAAAAAATATCAAAACTAGGCACTTAACTATTTTCTAAAATCTAAAAATTCTACAAGTTCTTATAGGTACCAAACCAGTTTTTCTAACACGACTTTGCCATATCATAACTAAAAAAATATCCAAAACAGAATCTAAATATAGAGTACTTTTTTACTACATTGAGGTAATTAATCTGTAAAATCTGCATATCAGAACTTGATCCAAGAGCTTGGCGGACATAGTAATGCGTTTTTTTTGATATTTTTTGGAAACACATGTCATTTAATTTTTACTTGTTCTTTTGCACATGATGTTTGGATGAAAATTTATAATTGGATAGGCATTCAAACTGTTATTCATAAAAACTCGATGCGTCACTTTCTTCATAATAGGGAGCTGGTCAAGAGTCCTTTTGGCAGCAAGTTTTTGAGATGTTTTTGGTGCTCTATTGTTTGGTTTATTTGGAAAATAAGAAATGATCTATGATGTACCGATACCGATACTAAGATGTCTATGCAGTACCCGATACATATTGATACCGATTCAGATACCGATACCAGTTCTGACGTATCCGATACGCCACGTGGCGTATTCTTTAATTTTAAAATTAAAAAAAAATCTCATTACGTATCCGATACGTTTTTTAGGCATATCGGAACTATTATGGCTCTTTTTTTATAAATTTTTAATATTTGATGGGTTAAATATTTAAATAATTCCACCAAATATAAAATAAAATAAAAAAATGAAAATTCCTTTTTATCAAGGGCACGATTCAGGTCTCATTATTTTTACAATTATACTTTTCTTTTTCTATTAATAATCACCACCACCACCATGCGCCATCTTCACCCCACCACCATGGCCGACCCTCTTCATCCCCACACCGTCGTCCTTCTTCTTTTATCATCATAATCGCTTTTAGTCTTCTTCAACATCATTGATAAATGATAACTTTCCCCAAGGTTTTGAACATCTAGGGTTTTACAAATCGTGGATCTGTGAAAAATTCGAAAGCAACAAAGGGGTTTACTTAAAAGGCACATAATTCAATCTTTATTGGTAAGTTTGAACAATCCTTCTTCAATTAGTTTCGTTTTTTAGATTGTAATTCAGATTTTTACTCTACGTCTGTTGGTGTTCTGGGAATTGCAGACTTGTCGCTTGATGAACCGAAACTTGAATCTATTTTAATTGCCCAAGAAGTCAGTGAAGAAACAATGTAGATTGTGAATATGTGATGTTCAGTTTAATTTTGAAAGTGAATTATTTGATAACATTCACTTTTTTTTTGTTAATATGACTTTATATAGCATTAATCGTCGAGTATCGAACATCTTGATTTTATAATATGACTCGACATCTTGATTTTGTAATATTACAACAAGCTTGTTATGTTGTTGTTTAACTTATTAGTCATAAATAATTCACATATGTCTTTTTTCATATTTGATGCATGACTGTTTTTAATGTTAAATATTTTTTTATGTATTTCTAATTTTTCTTGTTTAAGTCTTAAATTTTATTGCTTGTTAAAAATAAAAAATACATATAATAAATATTAATAATTATTTATATATAGACGTATCCTTGCCGTACCAGTATCGGCTGTTTTTAAAAAACACCGTATTGCGTATCCGTACCGCACCGTACCGCTGTACCCGAACCCGTGCAACGTAGGAAATGATGTTTTATTCAATAGGAAAAACGTTGAAGTGGGCAAATTTGTGAACCTTGTTAAAATTAGAACGTGGGCTTGGATGAGAGCGAAAATCAAAGGTTTTTTTTTTTATGATTGGAATTTGTATCAACGTTTTTGTCTTCGATGTAAAGATAGGAAAGATTGACTCATGTAAGGGGATGAAGCAGCCTTTGTGTTTCTTTTATTTCACTTTTTCTCTGATAAATAAAATTTACATAAATTTAGTTTTACAATATCTCGTATACACACACACACACACACACACATATATATATATATATATATATATATATATATATATGTATATATGGGTCGATTACAAGGGTACAACGAGTACACTGTTAACTAGGCCTATTCTAGCTATACTAGTCTTGAATACGCTTGGTTCGGAACACCTCGCACTAACGTCGGATGCAAGGTAAAATGTCGAGAATATGTCAGATATGACGTCGGGGATTATATCAGGTCCTCCATGTCGGGAATGACCCACTATATATATCGAAGGGGTGCACGCGGTGTATATATCGAAGGTATATATCGGGTATTATGTCGAATGTTATATCAGGTGTGGCTCGATATAGATCTACAGTAATTGCGGGTAATTAAAACTTACTTTGATTTTCGGGAAACGGGTATTTATAGGCCTCGGGATGCGGGGACCAATCACGTGATAAAGATGTGTGCTGTACTATATCGAAATTGATATTCGATATGTACGTCGGGGATGAGACCCGATATAGTCAAAATCTGGGCCTGACCCATGGCAGGCCCAATACGAGTAATACCCATATCATGTAGTCCCCCAATTTGGGAATTATTATATGTAGATCATAATTTCAAATTAAATCTGAGTTTTTGGATTACCAGTACCTCTCGTCCCGCCAGTTCAAATGATGAAAATCTAATGTGGGAGTTGCATTTGATGTTTTGAATCGATATTGGTGGACCCTAAAATGTAAATGACGCATATTCTGAGGTTCTCATTTGAATTCTTGTCATTTTAGGAGTATTCATATCATATCGAATTTCTTTCGATATGGATGTCAGATTTATATTCGACATATATTTGTCATAAATGCGTGCCTGATGCCCGACGTCTATAAATAGCGGCTTGAAAGGAGAGAGAAGATCATTTTTGCTCCTAGTGAAATTCATTATCCTTACGCTGTGGTATGTCGGGGATGTTCGATATATTTTTTGATATGTTTTTCGATATATTTTCGACATGTTTTTCGATATTCACGCCTCTCTTTGATTTTCTTGAGCTCACAGGTTGCTATCTTTGAGTTGCTGCGCTTATATGTTTTAGATATTCTTACGCTTATCAGTATTCAACACCCTCATGGCGAACGAGAGTGATTTCGGTTTTAAGGGTTTAGATTCTCAAAATACGGAGGCTGGAGGCTTCGAAACTACTTTCCCTGATAATGATATTTTCAGGACGGATGAGTTGTTTTGGGATGATGTTGGTGATGGTGTGGATGAGGATTCCAGTGTGCCTTCAGGGGCTCAAAATGTGGAAGTTGACAAGTGGGGTTTACCCATAGCTCCTGAGGTGAAAAAAATTCAAAACTACTGAGAGTTATGAGGACATGGTGTCTCACGTTCCTCATCATCCTAATTTTTATGCTTGACATATCATATTGATGCAGAATACAAGATCATATATCTTGAAAAGCATGAGAGGATGCATATGCCGCCCAAAGGTTGTATTACGGTACATGCAAAGCATGTTTCCAATGGCCTGCGATTCCCTGTTGACCCTGCCGTTAGCGTTATTTTGGCGAGTATTGGTATTTGCCTTGGGCAACTGTCACCCAACTCTATTGGGTATATCATGGGCTTTATTTGTGTTATGAAGGTCCTCGGGGTGCCGTATGGTGTGAATGAGTTCTAGAATCTCTTTACTGTCATCCTCAACAAGAAGGGTGGTGATAAAGGTTTCTATTTCGTCCGTTGGCAAAACGGGATAAAATTTTTGTTCGGTAGCCAGTCTAGTTATGGCTTTGGGAATAAGAATGAATGTTTCTATATAAAGGAAAAAGTGGCTGGGGAATTCGACATGCTCCCAAAAGAGTGGTCTACGTCGGATAAATATGTAAGGCCTACCGGCCTTGGCTGCCCTCAATTTACGTATGAATTCTTATTGAAGTTGATGGATCGTCCCTACGATCTTACCATGCTTTGTGATGAGGACATGGTATTTCTTCGAGGCCTTATAGAGGCCCTCATGACCTTGGTAAAGTTCTTCCCTATCGTTGTTCTAGTAGCTTATGCCAAGTACTTGTGTTAATTTGTCGTTTTTTTTTTATTTTTCTGTAGCCACTCTCCTGGAGCATCAGAGACTGGACATGATTGCCTAACGCAACGCTGTCCCCAGGACGACATTTGAAGATGATGATATGCTTCCTGTCATTATTAAGAAGGGTGGGCGTGAAGGTCTTTGCCTCAAAGAAAAGCTTAATCGGTCTTCGCAGGGTGAGGAAGCCACGTCGGGTGCGATCCCGAGTAATAATCTACCCTCGTAGAGAGGGACTGGAGCAGGGCGTAGTGGGAGTCAAGCTCCATAGACTTCTATCGCAGGTGCCTCCACCCATAAGAAGAGAAGAACTGAGGGAGGAAGTTCTACGGTCGGTCATGGGGCCCTGTTTCAATCTGTAAGTTTGTGACCTCTCACTTTTGAGTGCTTTGCATATTCATTTGTTACTAGATCACCTTGGTGTTCTTATAGCGTTGATATATTCTTGTTTTTCAGGTTGGGAAATTTCTTGCCAGCTTTTTGAAGACGATGAGTCAAAATAACGTTGCCCATGTGGAATCTCTCTCGGAGGCTAATGTCCTTCTTAAAAGTCTAGCCGACTATGACCCGAATTCTACCGCCAGGTTGGCGCATGAGCGAGACAATGGCTTGAACGTTCTTAGCGCTACTGATAGCCTCTCTCAATGAAGCCAATGTGTTTGTTTTTATTGAGAGGAAAAAAAATGTGAGAATGCAAAAGCAGAACTTGCTTTGGTGCGAGACCAATTGGCCCTTGCCGAGAGGGCTAACCGATGTAGGATGCTCACTCGAGAATAGCAGATTCGTACGACGAATGCCTTCTTTTTGAGTCAGACTTATAAGGTAATATGCGCTGAACGCGGGGTGCAAAAGAGGGAGGAAGCTAAGGATTCCATCATCGATCAGATCCACCTTCTTGATGGATTCAGAGATGACTTCGATCCTAGTCCCTTGGATCCTTTGTTGGGCCCATATGGGAAACCTGTCGAAGATTCTGATGTGGAAGTTGACGATGATCCCGTGGAAGATGTCTATGGGGAGATTCTCGACCAGAAGAGCCTGGTTTTGATTCATACCAAGGGTGCCCCAAGATATCCCGACTAAGGGTTTATGCTGTTTTGTAATGTCGTCTTTATCTTTAAAGGATTGTGTATCATGCCCTTTTGACATGTGTAATGTGCATTCTCGTTCTTTGTAACCAAATAATCCTTATTTGAGATTTAAGATCTCTTGATCTTAGTAGCGTCGCTTTTGGCTGCCTGTCGTGGAGTGAAGTCCTTCGAATGTCGTGTTCACATTGTTATCTTCTTTTTTATATGATGGCTTGTCTCCTGCCTATCTCAGTGGATAGTGGAGTTATACCAGGGAATTTTTATTTTTCTTATGCCGACTTGTCTCCATTCTATCTCGGTGGATATCGGAGTTATGCTAGGGCATTTGTAGATTTTTCATGCCGACTTGTCTCCAGCCTATCTCGGTGGATAGCGGAGTTATGCCAAGGCATTTGTAGATTCTTCATGCCGACTTGTCTCCAGCCTATCTCGGTGGATAGCGGAGTTATGCCAGGGCATTTGTAGACTCTTGATGCCGACTTGTCTCCAGCCTATCTCGGTGGATATCAGAGTTATGCCAGGGCATTTGTAGATTCTTTATGCCGACTTGTCTCCAGCCTATCTCGGCGGATACCAGAGTTATGCTAGGGCATTTGTAGATTTTTTATGCTTCCTTGGTAGCGGATTCTTCATGGTCCTTTTGGATTGTCCGATACTCTGTTCCTTTAGTCAGAGAAACATTTATTTCATATTAGAGAAAATGAGCGGGTAAGATCCAATGTCTGTGCGCTGTTCCACCGAATAAGGAGTATCATCCTTTTTATTGGCAAGGATTTGTTTGTACCTGTGATGTATGAGAGATACATATATATCAACAAGAGAGATAATGATATGATAAAACATTTTTGAATGTAGGTGCGCGTGTCTGCACATCTCTGTCCTCCACTCGTAAGGGTATGTACCTACAATAGAGCATGCATATATATGTTGATCGAGTATATCGATCGGAATGAAAATGAGGTTATAAAGGATAGCAGTCGAAGGCTAGGTAAATCCTAACCCGCCTACGTATCCTGTTGTTTGGGAATCAGACCGGCGCAGTTCCCCTGTTTTAATTACAGTCCAACCCAATGGCGGGGCAATTTAGGGAAATTTAAAAATGTTCAACATTATTGAAAGTAAAAAGTGTTCCGAATGGTTCTTTTGATTACTCCGTAGCTTGGTGGTTGTCATTTAAGTTCGTGGATCCTCCAACGGCGTCCTTGATCCTTGGGAGAGTGAAAGAAGTTATGTAGCATAACCATCTCTCCTCATGGTTGGCAATGACTTACCCTATGCCTCCTGCTGCTGGGAACTTCATCTTTTGGTGGTATGTGGATACCACTACTCGGATGGTGTTGAGAGTTGGCCTGCCTATAATGATGTTATAGGCGAAAGGGTGATAACGATTGTATACTGAATGTTGATGGTCCTTCTGTGCGGCTCTTCACCAAATGACATTGGTAGATTCACCTGTCCCAGTAGTATCACCTCGGCTGCTCCGAAGCCAACTAGAAGGGTGTGGAATTGTTCCACTACGTGGTGGCCTAGTGCCATCTTCTCCAAAGCATGTGCAAATATGACGTTTGTGGAGCTTCCGTTGTCCATTAGCACCTAGCGAACACCATAATTGGCAACATCAAGTTTAACAACTAAGGGAAAATCAAGTTTACCTGCCTGTATTGCCTTGGGGGTCAGATCCATAAGGTCCCTGTTCGAGAAGGTGATGCTCTCCTCTGGCAGCTCATCCATTAGCGACATGAATCCAATATAACGGTCCTCTTCTAATCCTCTCGTAATATTTTTCCTCTAATTGGTGGATTCTGGTCCGGTTGTCCTGCAACTAATCATGTTGATCACACCTCTGGAGGGTGCGTTGATAATTGTGTTACAACGCCCATTGGGGCCCTCTATGGCCCTCGTATTGTTCCTTCTAGGGGAGTGGGATTGATCCTCCTAACCATCAGAGTTTATATTGTTTCACACATACTCGATAAGCTTACCTTCCTTAATGAGGTGCTCAATCTCATCCTTGAGATCTATACAATCTTTGGTCTCGTCTCATTTCTGGCGGTGGTACTCACAGTACTTCCTTGATCGCTTGGTGCCCTCCGTTTCTCTCACATTCCTTGGTTGATTCAGCCACCTGTTCCTTTGAGCCACCGCAAATACTGTCAAAATATCCTGATTCAGGGGAGTGTATCTTCTTGGTGACCTGTCCCGTCTGCCTCTGTCTTTGTTCTAACCTTCTCTACCTCGGTTACGACTGACTTGGTGTGGGGCATGATTTGTTGCCATCATATTGTCCTGGTATATGATATTGTGAGCAAGCTCATTTATTTGGTTGATAGTTGGAGACCTGAGCTTGATTAACTCCTATGCAAATATCTTGTGCGCCGTCGCATTGAATAAAATGAGTACCACTTGGTCACGGCGGTTCATCCACCTTCATCAGTTCATCGTTGAATCTCTTCATAAACTCTTGCTAGCTCTCTTTCTCCTTTTGGTTCATTGCGCTTAGATGGTGCATGCTAGTCTTGATCCTTTTCTGACTGGAAAATTTATTTTCCAACTTTTCTCGTATCTGTTCATAACTGGTGATAGATCCTACCTCGATCCTGTTGACCCAATCCAGAGCCGCTCCGGTTAGGGTTGTGACCAAGATTTTTGCCTTGATGCCGTGCGAGAACCTATGCAAGTTCAACACGCTATCAACACTATGGAGATAATCACTCGGATCGCTCTTCCCGTCGTAAGCCTTGATGGTGGGGACCTTATCACCCTTGTCCAATACTTCTGCCTCAATCTCCGCACAAAATGGGGTCAAAGTCTTTTGGCCCTCTGCTAATGCCAGTTTCTGACCAACTTCCATCATCTCACGGTCTAATGGCTCCATTCTTGTAGTGATGTTTCTTCTTTCTCTTATCAGGTCAGACCTTTTCTCTTCTTGAACTCTCGACCTAGAACGGTCCCTCGTGTCGTCACTCGTGTTTCCATTCCCTTCACCCCTAATTCTGGATGCCTGTTCTCCTATTGCCCTAGATTCCTGGGGTCGCGGTGGCGGATCGCCTGCTCCATGAGTATTCAGGCGTGGTATCAAAGTTTCTAAGGCTGCCTTTAGTGTGGCCTGAACTGTGGCATTGATTTGCGCCATAACCTCTAGTGCTAACGCGGCAAGTACCGCAGGCTCATGTCCTACTCCTCTAGGTGCTTGAGGCGGAACTGGTTCATTCTGCCCTCTCCTCGGTTTTGGGGCTGAAATAGGCGGTGGGGGTGCACTCTCTACCATTGAGTTGTCAACCACTGGTCTATTGGACTGCGAGTGGGTCATCATTCTTTGCATCTCGACGTCCTCGTCCGGGAACTTGGTGTTCCCACAGACGACGCCACTAGTTTGACAATATCTCGTATATATATATATATATATATATATATATATATATATATATATATATAAATGGGTCGGTTATAAGGGTACAACAAGTACACTGTTAACTAGACCTATTCTAGCTATACTAGTCTCGAATAGGCTTGGTCCGGAACACCTTAGACTAACGTCAGATGCAAGGTAAGATGTCGAGAATATGTCGGATATGACGTCGGGGATTATGTTGGGTCCTCCATGTCGGGAATGACCCACTAGATATATCAAAGGGGTGTACGTGGTGTATATATCGAAGGTATATATCGGGTATTATGTCGAATGTTACACCAGGTGTGGCTCGATATAGATCAATAGTAATTGCGGGTAATTAAAACTTACTTTGATCTTTGAAGCGGGTATTTATAAGCCTCGGGATACGGGGACCACTCACGTGATAAACAGTGAGTTGTACTATATCAAATGTGATATTCGATATGTACGTCAGGAATGATCATCGATATAGTCAAAATCTGGGCCTGGCCCATGGCAGGCTCAATACGGGTAATACCCATATCAAAATTCATAACTAAAAAAAGAAAGGGATAAGGCAGATACACACCCCATCTATTGGTGCTTTTGCAAGGTTGCACACAACCTACCAAGCGTTGTACGGGAGGGTCCAACCTTAATTTTTAAAATACGATGGGTCTATAGTTTTAAAATCTAAAATTCAACCAAAAAGCGTCATATTTTCGGAGGATGATGTAAGCAAATTATTTTTAAATTCGAAAACGTTCCAAAAGTTCGTAAAATACTCATAAACACCAAAATAACTTCTCATAATTCGTAAACACCCGAAAATATCTCTAATTCTCCAAACATAACACCAAACAATCCCAAGTTTTAATAAAATGCCTATAAACACCTCAATTTTTTGAAAACACCCCAAACATCTCCTATGCTTAAAAAAAAACACCCCCTACCGTTGCACACACATGAAAGGGATATTAATTGAATTTATTTTGTTTCTTGTGATATTAATGCACATGAAATGAGTTTAGCATAAATAAAAAAATTTATTTTAATTTGAATACTTTTAATTATTTTTAAGTAGAGTTGGAAAATATCACAAGAGACAAAATAAATAAACTCTCCCCATGTGCATCAATATGGATGTGAACTATAATGAGATACCCTTGCATTTAATTTAGAAAAATAAGTTGGTATTATTATATCTGTATGTTCATTAATATTGTAAAATGCTTGTTCACCACAATAAATTAGGTGAGTACAAAATTTACTTGGAGAACTGATGATTTTTGCCATTGAATTAACATATAACTCGTCATCTATACTATTATATAAAGGAAGTCATGTTGAGACCAATCTTTTGATATTTTCTTATTTACCCTTCTAGGTACTATTAAAATTTTGTTATTAGTTGTTATAACAGTAATTTATCTTAGTCTTATGATTATTTAAATCTTCTTATTCAAAAAAAAAATTACTTAATTAATTATCTTACATAAAAAAAGATTAAAATATATAGATCATGTATCCATAATTAAGTTGTAATATTTACTATAGAAAGTAATTATATTATACTTAAAATAAATTGCTAATCACACGCGGGAACCGCGTGCCACTATTTCTAGTTGATATAAAAAGATAACTGATTTTGCTTGTCTGGAATTTATTGGCCACTCATACATATTGCTCTGTATATATATTTGATTATTTGTATTTCAAAATCTCATTTAATGAGTTTTGGTGGAAGTTAAAAAAAAAGAAGGAAATAAGGTAAGTTTTTGATGGGTGCCTTTTAAATTTGATCCTAAAATCTTCTACATGCTATCTGAAAATAATATCTTTATATGATATATAAAAAAAAGTCAGCCCGGTGCACGAAAGCATCCCCACAATGCGAGGGTTCGGTGAAAGGTCCCACCGCAAGGGTGTATAAGGGCAAGCCTTCCCTTGTCAAATTTGACAAGAAGCCGCTCCTAGGACTTGAACCCGTGACCTCTCAGTCACACAACAACACATTGAAAGAATATAATACATTTACTGCATTGAATATTTCATAGATCATGTATGGTTCTAATGGTAATGAGCGGGAAAATTCATTGAAACTCTAAGCCTTAACAAGTTTTTGCTTATTTGTCTTGTGCTAAGTCCTATGTGGATGTTTACTACTATGCCTTCTAGGATTTTCGTGTGTAAAAGTTACAAGACGTATTTTGCAACTCTATAAAAACAATTAAAAGTATTCATATTAAAATTATTATTTTATTTATTTATTTTGAACACCCTCCATGTGCATCAATATCACAACAACCAAAATTCAATTAATGTCCTTTCCATGTGTGTGCAACGATATTCTGGGGGTGTTTTTTAAAACTTAGACTGTGTTTATGGGAATTGTATTAAAATGTGAGATTGTTTGGGAGTATGTTTTGAGAATTTGAAAGAGTTTGGATGTGTTTTCAAGTTTTGAGAAGCTATTGTATTGTTTGGGGGTGTTTCTGAAAAATAAAGATATTTGGGGGTGTTTACAAATTATTAGAAATTATTTTGGTGTTTAGGGGCATTTTTTGAACTTTTGGGGGTATTTTTCGAATTTATAATTTTCTTGCTTACATCATCCTCCCAAACATAACGCGATTTAGCCGGATTTTGGATTTTTGAAACTATAGACCCCGTCTGATTTTTGGGTACAACCTTGCATAAGAGTCAAATGACGGGGTCTATATCTGTTTTTTCCCCAAAAAAATCCAAAATGTGATCTAAATATAATACTTTTTTACTATATATTAAACCCATCTTAACTGAGGTATCGTGGTTAAGGGCATCGTACCTCACAGGCAGGGCAAAATCTTAGACACCCCATAGCTTAGATGCCTCGAGAGGATAACGAAGATACGCCATGAAAATGTCTTCATGTCACGATGGAACTCCCAGAATACAAGGTCTACGCGAAGTACTACTGACCTTAGATGGTCCTACGATACCCCATAAAGACCGACGATATTATCGCAGTTACCATTCAAAGGCACTATGCAGACGAAATGCTCATTTCGATACCCCTTACGATGCCCAAGGATGTATCCACGTCATCGTAACACAACATGACTTAGGAATGCTCCACGTAACAAAGTATAACCGTCGGACACGTTGACACGCGAAGACCAGCTGTCGATACCAAAGATGTGTTAATCAGCTACTAAAAAACCCCAATTAACCAGCCGACAATGTATGTCCATGCACTACGACACCTGCATTCTCATGTACTACTATAAATAGAAGGATCCCCTCACAATTAGGGGACATGTTGAATAATAATTTGTGAGGAAATATCGTTCCGGCCCGTGTGGTCGGGATCTTCAGGGATATCGTCATTTAATTATTTTTGTTCGGAATGCCACTCTCGAATTTGAGGGAAGAAGGCATAGTTATTTTATTAAGGACTTTTGAGTGAATTAGAAGGAGTCGAGTGATGAAACAACTTGAGTTAGAAGAGTGTGATAAATTCTAAGTACAATAAAGTGTACGAAAATATGGAGAATGCTCTTATTTTAGCTTTGTGGTGAGAAGTTGTGCTTGAAGTACTCTTTTCTTCTGCTGAAATGAGGGACTATTTATAGCGTTAGTCCCATGGGTCTTTGACCAATGAGGTCTGGTCTTTCTGTCTTTACTCTGAGTGGTGCTGGTAGCCAATAGCGTGAAGGCCTTCTGCGCCAATGATGGTCGTCTGTCAGAAGGTGACCAATGGCGTGAGTGGACTGTCATTCGCCTGAGCGGGTAATGGTGGTGTCTGGTCCAATGGTCTTCAGAGGCGGTATTGGGCTAATGAGAGGAGATTGGTATGCCCCAATCATTGATCTGCACCGGTAAAAGTTGTTGCTTTCTACTCCAATGGGTGATTTGGACCAATGTGGCATGGTCTTTCATCATAATTAAGGTGGTTGGAAGCTATATTGAATGATGGTTAGGCTAGGTCCTGCTTAGATGATCGTATGGTCTTGTTGGTTGCCTATTCTGGTCGGGACCCAGGGAGTCATTTTTTGTAAGATTGTTGAGTTATCTTCTTCAGCCTGAGTATCGATAGGTTTTGACTCTTCCGTGTATTCACTCATGTCCTTAACATTGTGTGGTTTCGTGCTCCTTCCTTCTTAATATTTGGCTAAGTGTGGAATGTCGCCTGTCCGGGTTCCAAGGGGTACTTAGCATTTTGATAAGCGTTTACTCCTCGGTCTAGGGGGTTCCGTGTTCTTTCCTTGTGGGTACCCGAGTTTTAGGCTGACACCGGGTCGTGGGGAAGGGTGTGTCTGAGTCTTTATGTTCGAACCGTATTCCCTTTGGGGGTGCTGATTGGACGAGGCTCGGGGATACCTTCTCCGGGTGCTTAGACTGAATACCCTCTGTGGGGTGTTAGCTGGTCGTTACAATCCCGAACCATTTGCCCATATCCGGGTAGTGGTTGGCCATGACTTGAGCATACCCTTCTGCTACACGGTCATCCGTTTTTGTGGGGTACCCTTTTTTTGCACATGTCTGAGGGCATGGAGGATTATGCATCATCAGGAGTCCCCCCAGTTCCGAGTGTATTTTGTAGAGATCGCTTGTAACTCATTAAATGAACGTATGTGCTGTCGGGCACTTTCTGCAATTGTGGTCCTGTGTGCTCCATGTGGAGCTGAGTTAGCCACTCGTTAGGGGCGTCGTTTGGTCTTTTTGGCCTATAAATTGAGGGGCCTTGGCGTGCTTTATCTGCATTTATCCAAGCCCTTTTCATTTTCTCTCTCTTTAAAAATTTTCGGCGACTCCATGACTTCAATAAGCAGTTCATGCGAGGAGGCTATCGATGCATAGAGATGTAGGGTGGCATCAGATATGGCGACGACAGAGGCGGCGGTGTCTCCTACTGCGGAGGAGGCATTTCGGCGTCGTCGCGCCATTTATGGAGTGGCGGAGGCTTCCGCGAAGAAGGCAAAGATTGTGGTTGTAGCAGTGCCACCGCCTAGGGTTTTGGCTAGAGATGTGCGGAGCATGGTGAAATTTCGTGAGGAGATTGAGGCCGAATTTACTAAGT
This sequence comes from Linaria vulgaris, assembly GCA_948329865.1. NCBI lineage: Eukaryota > Viridiplantae > Streptophyta > Magnoliopsida > Lamiales > Plantaginaceae > Linaria > Linaria vulgaris. Next base: position 1,295,847 of record OX415249.1, on the reverse strand, counting down.
ATAGGGCGGGCACTGCTGGTCTGGAGGTCGTGGTACCTCGGGAGGATGAGAGGGCTACTTCCCCTAGTGAGGGCTATTACACCACCTATTTCATGCAGATCTAGGCGGGGTTGAGATCCTTCCTACTGATTTTCTATCGAGAGGTCTTTAAGGGCTGCATGCTCTGCCCGAGTCAACTCTCTCCGAACGGGTGGTCGGCTCTGGCAGCCTTTAGTTTTATGGGGCCTTCAACTTGGCGAGCTCCTTTATGGACAAGCACTTCTACACTTTCACCATGCAGATGTCCACGAAGAGGATCCTCCAGGAGCTTCAAGGGTCCTATAGCAGTTGGAAGGAAAAGTTCTCTTTTGTTCGTCACACCTCCGAGGGTCTTCTAGCCGATGTTCCAAGGGAGTGGAATTTGGACCCCCAGATGCATGCCGATTTCGATAGTGCGGAGGCCACATAGCAATTGGCGGCTGAAGGATTCTTTGAGCATGGTTTTTCCTGGCCCAAGATGTCACATGTCAACGTGTTCTCGACCCTTTATGAGGATTGTGGTCTGAACGACGTTCTGGCCCTTGCGACTTTTATTAGGGACAAGCGCCCCAAAATTAGGAAGTTTTCTGGGTGCTTTCTTGGTGGTCATTTCCTCGTCAGGTTTTTCTTCATTGTTGAATCGGGTCTTTATTTCTCTGTTTTACAGAGACATTTATGGAGAAGTTGAAGTGCGATGCTACTTCTCCACGTCCCTCCAAGAAGAATGAGAAAAATGTTATTACCCCGAAGCCTTAGAGGACTTGGGGGTCTGGAACCTCGACTGCATCGATAAACAATCCTTTAGAGGAAAAGATTGCCTCCCACGAGGATCCGTCTCATACGAGCCAATCGAGTGAGAAGGGAACGGGCTCGGTCGGAAGAAAGCAACGTCGAGAGCAGCCAGAGGTTTCTTCCAAGAATAAAGTCAATTTGTTGCCGGATTCCGACGAGGAAGGCTTTCCTCTGGCATAAATGGAAGAGAGTCCCACACCTTTTCGTTTTTCTTCTGGTTTTCTAGTGAGGCCCGATGTAGGCGTGAAGTGGTTAGCGGAGAGGTACATGAAGGCACTGCTGGCTGATATTGGTGGGACCCCGATGTGTGAGCCATCAATACTTAGCCCTTAACTGCTGGGAGGGAGTCGGTGGCTGAGAGGTCTTCGTCTCCCCACCCATGCGTCACGAGGCTGAGTCCTCTAATCATCCAAGTGGGGCTTCTGCTCGGGAGGCCGACACTTGGGTTCAGGTTACCCTTTCTCCATTGTAGTCTCTTCTGAAAGGTGCTGTGGGTGTGGGGGCCCAGATTCTGGGGCCTTCTCCGTGATTTGACTGCCCTGGGTTCTTCTCAGGCCCCTTCTCTTCTAAGTGCCCAGGAGCTTGGTCTGGTTGCACAACTATGTGCGACCTTGGTAAGTAAAATCTTCGTTCGTGGCTGAAGATGCGAGCATTCTTTTTTATTTCCATCTTTTCCTCTTGCTTAACCTGCTGATACTTGTTTCTTTGTCAGGGTCCGATTGGGTCGAGGGGCTTATCCCACCTTTACGAGGAGACGGCTCGTGAAAGGGACACTCTGAGGGCGAGGCTGTAGGTGGTTGAGGCCAAAAGTCGAGCCCAAGATGGGAGCCAAATGGCTCAAACGAAGGAGCTGGAAGAGTCGGAGAGACAACTGAAAGATAATTTGATTGCCTTTGAGAAGAAGAAGGAATCCTTGGCCGGAAAAGAGGCCAATTGTGCACAGAAGATCCAGTCCTCGGAAGACTTAGTGGAATCGCTCCGAGAAGCTCTAGTAAAGACCATGATAGAGCATGACGAGTGATTGACGGCTCGGGAGAAAGAGGTGAGGGAACAACTTGCCCCATGTGTTAAGGTTTACCTTTTGTGGGGATTAAGGTCCTGTTGGCGGATGGGTACTCTGATGGACTTCTACCGCGCTGAGGTCAACATTCAAAAGTTGGCTAAGACTCGGATGATCCGACTCAAGACCCCTGAAGAAGCTCTGGTGGTGCTCCCAGGTGGTGGTCCAAGTGCCCAAGGTTCTCCGGCTCCTTCGACCGTAGCCAGTCCTTTTCACACTCCTTAGGCGTAGATAGCTTTAGAGGAATGTTGGTGGCCAGGTGGCCTTAGTCTATTTTTGCTCATTTCTTTTGGGGTTGTACCGGGTCGTCCCCCTCGAATTTTTAACTATTTAATGAACTGTTTCAGATTTCAACTATTTTCTTCTGGGGTCGGGGGTTGCATCCATGTTTGATGTGTTATGTTTTTATAATTCCATACTTAGAAAATTCTTGCCATTGGCTTTCTGGGTACGCTTGTTTCTTCTTACTTAAGAGGCTCCATCCGCCCATAATTGATGCTTCCAAGCGTTATAATTTTGGATTCTTTATCTTTTTCCCGTAAGTAACCACGACCACCGGGTTGGGCAGCCATTGTGACTCTCTTTAGGCGAGTTTTCCGTAGGTGACCTGTTTTGGGGGAGTTTTGCGAGATCCCACCGCTAGGGCCCCGAGGTAACGTGCCGTAAAAGGTGCTAGGTGCCAATTTCAATGGTTGAGCTTACCGTACTTAGGAAAAATTTTGAACTCTTCACATAACTGCATGTGAGCATCATGGGGTTACCTCGCGGGTGGATGGTCGAGGGAGCGAATCTCGAGGCAGTCGTGAATTTGAATCGTCTCGCCCAGCTATTTCCTCAACCGTCGTCTTGGAAAGGGGCGCTTATTTAATGCGAAGGGACTTGGGGAGTTAAGGTGCCACTCTAACTCCCCTATGGTGACGCCTAACATGCTAGAGTTGCAATGATTCGGGGAAGGTGGCGGCTCTGATGGGTCATGAGTGGGAAACCAAAGGGTCACACACTTTGAATCGTGGGCGTGGAATTGAACTAGCTCGAGGTACGAACCATTTTCTTGCTTATAAAAATGCGTCCATCTTCACCACTTTTCTTCATCACTTCACTCTCAACATTCTCAGCAAAACAATAGAGCCTTTTCTTAAAAAAGTATTTTCCTTTCCGCGATCATGGTTTCCCAAGCCACCACCATTTTTCGCTGCAACGATGATTCCCATAGTTCCCTTGCCTCTCCGCTTTCTCCTCAGTGGGGTAACGCTGTTGCCTCCCGACGGAGTCACCGCCGAACGGTCACACGTTTGCCGTCTATCCGCTTTACTTCAAGGAGAGGAGCTAGGGGTTCTCTCGCCGGTGATGACGCCACTGCTCCACCAATGATGATGGCAGAGTGCGTGTTTACTGTGTTTTGTCATCGAGCTCCTTACCAAAATTCGACCGAGGGTGCGATGTTTGTTCGAGAGAATTTGGACCCCACGCACATAACTGGTCAGCTCTGGGTCGAATCCACGACCTCAGTTATGAACATGATGGAGGTTCGGGCCTTGCTGGCGACCTTCGACATCTCTTCCAGCCAGGTGAATGTGATCATCCCCTTGAGGCAGAGGGCGTACAACCCACCCGAGAGGTACATGACCGTATACACGGAGCAACTGCATTGTGGTCTCCGCTACTTCTTTCACCCGATCCTGAGGGACCTTTTAGTCTTTTGGCAACTATGTCCGTGTCAGTTGACTCCGGCCTCATACCCTCACCTGGTGGGGTTCGTGCTCTACTGCTACTTGGTGAATATTCCCTGCACTCCATAGATCGTGGTGGGGGCATTTGTGTTGTGGGCAACTGCACGTGGCTTACCGTTCTTCTCTTTGTCCATTCGTGACAACAAACGGGTGTTTTTGACCTCAACTGCTAACGGGCCCGCTAGCAACGGGGATTGGTGTCTGAGGTACTTCTTCATATCCCCCATTGGAGAGTCGACCGCTGAGTGGGAAGCCATACTCCGGGTGTGGGGGTTGGGGTATGTCTATCCTTATTCCAAGGTGTACACAAAGACAGCTACCTTTTGGAGTGCATAGGTCTTTGTTACGGTCTCTATGACGTGTCCTTGATGCTGAATAACCCGATGGTCCTGCTTATCGCAGGTCTGCAAGATGGGTTGGTAGGCATACGTCCTTCTCTGATGATGGTCCCATAGAACTCAGAGTTCCATAAGTACTTGTTTTTTTGAATTTTTTTTTTCGAATGTGCTTTGAAACCTTTATTCGAGTATATACAATATACTCCATTTTTTTAACATTGATCTCCTTTGCTTTTTTTTAGGTGCGAAAATGGCTTCCCATGCTCGCCGCCCCTTTCGATGAGACCTTTTGTCGTTGATAGACATCTACTATGACCTATTTGTTTTGGAGGATTGAGGTTCTTCCGCGGATTTTGAATGTCAAGCGATGGAACGGCGTTGGAAACTCTAGAGGTTGTCCAAGGTTGAGGCTGCCAAGTCCTCCAGCTCTTTTGATAGCAAATACTGCCCTGAAACCCCCAGAAGTCCGTCTGCTGCTGATGTGGACGTGGTCATGGCAGAGGTGGAGGACGAGGCTAACTTCAAAGCTATGCCTCAACCTATAGATCCTATGATGGCTAAACCTTTTGTTAATCACTTTATGCCCCCTTTTGTACTACCATCTATTTTGGGCCGTTGCCGATCTATTCTTTTAGTCTTATAGATCGGGCCCACGCTATCGGAAGCCCTTCTAAGAAACAGGATAGTGGTGCATTGGCTTTCAGAAAAGATAAGGGGAAGGGCTTGAGCGAGCGATGGATGATAACTGGCAGAGGTCTCCTCCTAAGAGGGGCAAATTCAAGCTGACCCCGAAGGAGGAAGAGTTCCTTCGTACTCCCGCTGTCCTTTCCATCTTTGTTGAGGGTTATAAAGATCCTGGCTACTATACCTCTTTTGTGGGCGACATCGTTAATCCAAGGGATCGTAAGATCCTGTCAGGTTTTGGTTATACGGTCCTGTGGGAGCAATTCTGCAAGAGCGTCAGCGAGGTAACGCCCTTTGCCTTTGTATATATTTTGACTTTTTCCTGCCATAAATCTTCTAGCCTTGCTTTCTTTCTTTTCTGCAGCTCGCAGTAGTCGGAGATGCCTTGGGCACATATAGGGCTAGCCCGACGGTCCTGAAAGCTATGGTCGAGGAGCGGGATGCCCTTCGAGCCTTACTCAGGAATTCTCATGAGGAAGCTGCCCAGCTGGAGACAATTCTAAAGGAGGCCCGCGGGCGTGCAACGGAAATGAGAGCGTCCTCGGATCGAGACTTGGGGGAACTGAATAGTTGGCTAAAGGAGGCTATAGCTAAATTCGATGCCAAGGCTGAGAGGTGGGAAGAGAGGGTAAGAGAAGCCATTTGGACTGCCGATAAGGTCTCTGTGCTGCGAGAGGAGCGGGAATGCCTGTCCCGTTAGCTCGAGGATGCGAGAAGAGAGCTTGAGATGGGCATTGCCAGTGCCCGACTGAACTTGACCTAGACTCCTCGGAGCCGAGATGTGCTGGATTCCGAGTTGAGGGATATTGTTCGAGTGGGTTATGGAATAGCGGTATCCACCTTCGCGTTTCTCTCCGGCGTACTCCAAGATCTGGTGCTGCCCGAGCTAGACTTCTATTCTCCCTCTTCTTCTGCTGGTCCTCTGTTTGCTTCTAGTACAGCGAATCCCGGTGTCATGTGGATTCCTGACCCTATTGAACTCTCGGCAGAGGAGCATCGAGCCTGGATCAAGACCAGAAAATGCCCCACAAAGGAGTAGTATTAGCTGAGCGCATGTAGCTCTTGTTTTTTGGACCGTTTTGTATGGGTCGTGTCCCCCCAATTGTCGTTTTGTTTGGTGGTCGTGTTAGGCCTGTTAATGGAATATTACTTTTCAGCTCTTTTTTGTTCTTTAAGTCGTAAGACCTTTTTCAACGTAGTTATTTTATAGTCGATAGTATGTTTGCTTTACACAGTATAACAGTTCAGTAAAAATACAAACATAATACATCGTGAACAAAATTGAGTCGCCATAAATGGTCGACCACAGAGCGTTCAAAGATAATATTTTTAGAGATTGAGGCTATTCCAAGCAAGATTGAGTTCTTGGCCTTCCATGTTTTTGAGTAAGTAGGTGGCAGACCCTAGGATCTTAGAGATCTGGTAGGGACTACTCCACTTTGGGTCAAGGTTGTCGATGTTCTTAGAGACCTTCTCTCTTTTTAGAACGAGGTCCCCGACTTGAAAGGAGCGGGGTTGGATATGGGCGTTGTAGAATTTGGCAATTCGGGCCTTATAGAACTCTGCGTGGGTAGCAGCTCGGATCCTCTTCTCCTTCAAGAGGTCTAGGGCTAGGGCGAGATTTGCTCTATTCTGGGCATCCTTGTACTCCTGAACCCGCAGACTTTGTTTTACGACCTCAAAGGGGACAACAGACTCTGTGTTGTATACGAGGCTATAAGCGGTGTTCCCAGTGGCCGACCATGGAGTGGTGCGGTAGGCCCCAATACTCCATGAACTTCTTCTACCCACTTAGACTGATATTGGTACAAACGGGCTTTTAACATTTTTAAGAGGGTTCAATTGGTTACCTCCACTTGACCATTGCTATGGGGATATCCAAACCCCGTGAAGCGGTGCCTGATTCCCCACTTGTCACACCATCTTTCCACGAGGTTATTGCAGAATTACAAATTGTTGTCGCTTACCAGATGCTGTGGAATCCCGTATCGGCTCAGAATATTTCTCCATATGAAGTTTATTACGACCTGAATGGTAATCTTGGAGAGAGCTTCCGCCTCGACCCACTTCGTGAAGTATTTTACTACTAACAGCAGAAATTTATTTTGGCCTTTATCGAGGACTATAGCTCCCACGATGTCTATTTCCCATCGTGCAAATGGGCAGGGGACATTATCTGGTTCCCAAGGGGTTGTTGGCGGGTGTCTCATGGGGGCGTGTAGCTGGCAATCCCGACACTTCCAGGCGTAGTCTTCACAATCAGCTGCCTTGTGATTTGACGCAATTTTGTATGCTGACTTGGCATGCTGATGAAACACTTCACGCAACGTGGTGAGGGGACGGATATATCTTTCATGATTTTGGGTTGGACTCGGGTTATCCCAAGCTGCCTACGTATCCCCTTGAGGGAATCAAGTTGAACGTAGGTCATTAATGATAGGTTAAGTATACAACCAAGTATAATGGTATGTCGAGTATCTCGTGGATATCGAATATGACATCAAAGGTGATAGTGGAGATGATATCGGAGGCCTTCTATGTCAAGGATGATGTTAGGTACAATGTCGAGCGTGATGTCGATAATATATACCGATCATATATATCAGGTGCTATATCGAGGATGATATCACGAGTCTTGGATATAGAGTGAGTAGTGTATGACTATCATTAAAACATATCTTGATTAGAGGAGCCATTGTACTATATCAAATGTTATATTCGATATACATGTCGGGGGCCATCCCTGATATAAATGAACATGGGCTTTGCCCATGGGCCAGCCCAATACGAAAATTACCCATACCATGTAGTCCCCCAGTTTAGGAGTTATCATTGTAGATGATAATTCGTAAACTTGATTTGTATGCTCGAGTATTTTATTGAGCGATACCCTTCACTCCCTCCAGTTTTCGAGATGCATGAACAACGAGTTGGGATAGTGAAAATAGAGCTCGAATTCTCTCCATTTTCCAGGACAATTTTGTTAAGATAGAAGTCAAAAATTCAGTAATATCATGTAGATATCGAATATTCGTTTTCGATATCTCCCCAATATAGAAGGCATCTATTGCCGCTGGAACCCAAGTGTGGTTATTATATAAGCTGGTCCCCTCCACTTGCCCAGATGCAAATATTTGTCGAAGTGGTTTATCCTTGACGACCTTGACCAAGACGGTGCTGATGGCGTTACTGGAGACCGCTAGCGGGTAAGTGGAGGTCGTAAACCCTATTTGTAACTATGTTTGCAAGATATATCATGTACAATTGCTTGATGTCGAGGATTGACTCTCGATATGATGATCTTTAAATGTACCGACGACCATTAAGATTGTTGCCATTTGATGAGATTTTAGAGACGTGATACTTTAAAATGCATTGCTGCTCTATAATCACTTAAGGAGGTGCATTTCGAGTAACATGCTTATATTCTATGCAAATAGTGATATAAAGGTGGATGCGACGTGTGGTCGCAAAAGGACTATGTTGAACAATGTGCATACCGAGGTGGGTGCTTAACGTGTGATGGGTTTATGGGCAAGAGGTCCCATAATAATATAGGGACAAATATGTCTTAGGCGGGAGTAGTGTTGAACACGAGGAGGTTGTTCTCCGCACGAGACTGTCATGGCCCCAAAAGCATTATTGCTAGAGACAAATTGGGCCACTTAGGGTCTTGTGTGTGCAATGTTTGGATGTATTATTGTGATTATAGCTAACGATTGTGTATACGTGACTGTTTATGAAAATCAGGTTTTTTCCAACCTTGCGTTAGGTTGACGGGTGATTGAGAGACTCAGGGTTACTGATGAGAGCGATCTTTATTGCTTATTATGATTTTACCCTAATAACAATTTGGGATATGTGAAATTTGAATGTTCTATCTCGGCAATAGCGTTAGAGTGGCTGGGTCTCGCGTTTGGTGAGGTGGGTTCATAACCAACTCAAACTTTGTAGGTACCTCTTGAGTTATTCGAGTACTTTTTTAGATGTAGTATCTGACTGCGCTTCCATTACCTTTATAGGTAGATGTAGTTGAAATCATATCACAAACGATTCTCGTTATACCTTGAGAGGTATGATCTATGATAACGTGTTTAGTATGCCTTACGACATAAATACCATGCAGAGAATATTGCATTGTATTGTGAGAGGTAAATGACTTGGATACCGCGCAAGGTGTGTTTCACTATACCATAATTAGGCAGTTTCTAGCTGAAGCTATTATAAAGTGTAGCTTCAAGTATTGTTACATCTCACAGGTGGTGTTCAGCTATCACCAACGCAGAGTGTAGGTATGATAATGCTGAGCCTGATGGCGTTGTCAAGATTCTCAAGAAAAAGAGTCTAGTGGTGATTGGTGTGAAGCGTGTGTGCAAAATCGAAATTAAGAGTGTGAGTGGCACTATGTCGCCTCTGATATGGTTGTCTAATAACCTTTAGATAGTCGTAATCTTTGTTTTGCTCTTTTGTTTGAATATTTGATTCTTGTTTGAATTCTAACATTTGCCTTGGGTAGACATCTATTGTCGTAATGTAGGATAACTATGCCGGTGAAGGTGTTTATTGGCATATCAACATATGATAAGAGAGAGTTCAACATGTTAAGGTATTCTCTGAATTTCCCATAGGATAGGAGATTTGTTTACCCGTTAGGGCATTCTCTGCCATTTCCGGTAGGATAAGTGGCATCATTTACCGTTTGAGGTATTTTCTGCCTTTTTTTGTAGGCGGATCAATATGATAATAAAGTGTTTGAAGTCAAGCAAGGTTCTAACAAGAGCAAAAATTATATAAAATATCATTTGGAAAAGTTGAAGCCCGTCATGGCTGACTGGAGGTCCCCCAGACCAATGTTTATAAATGACAGTTTACGTTCATATCATTTCTTTGTCCAATAAGAGATGTCAACATTCTCAACCCTGTAACTTAAGCATGCGCTTTGTCAATCTTAAAGAGGATAATATAGGTATTGAGCAAGAAGTCATCGTAAGGAACGTTCTCGACTATAGTAATTGTGAAAATGATGAATGCGATGATGGGCACAGAGAAGTTTCTTGACATTCTTAGGTATGCGCATTGTACGCATTAGATCATTTGCTTGCGCTACTAAGGGGTGTAGGTTGGTCACTCTTTGAGTAAGTTGTATAGTTTACGATGATGTAAAGTGTAGTATATTATGCTGGTTGGAGTGATCTTTCAATTAACACTTCTTGTGCTTTGGAGCAATTTTATTTATTCAATGCATCTTCATTTATTTGAAAAGTTGTTGTTCATTTTAAACCTTGCATTATATATCTTATTATCGCCGTGGTATTATTGGATATCTCATTAGCAATTAGAATTTACTTGTTTGGGCTGGCTTCATGAAGGAATTGACAATAATTTAAAGGCTAAAGTCATATTGTACCACGTAGAGTGGATTGTTTTTGAATCAATTGACTAGTATGGTAGGATGTTAACCCTTATAGTGGATATACATGTTGTAATCACCGCGACTACAACATTTCTTAGAATTTGGTATTTTTCTTGACTCGCGTCTCGCATGCGATAATGAGTGTGTTTATCGTTGTAAGATTAGTTGCAGTACGGTGACAGATGTAACGCCACTGCCATAAAACTATGGTATGAATGATTTATTCATTTAATCATGTTATCGCACTGTTTTTGAGCGTCTAGCAGTATTCTACCATTATATAGGTGTTATCTTCAGTTTATTATAATTATGCAGAGTAGGCGTCTAGCTAACTACTTCACCTTTGCATCCTCATGCCAGATTTAGAGGAGGCATTTGGAGACAATTATGTGCCCTTGAGAGTCGGGTCTCATTTCGTTGCTTTACTGCGCCTTAAGAGGCGGGGTACCGCATAGGTTCTTGTTTTTGTGCCTTAAGAGGCGAGTTACCGCGCTGGTACTTGATGTTGTAGTCTAATTCGTCTTTGTTCATTTTTATATCGATTAATACAAGCGTGTCATCTCATATTTGTGCCCAAATTTCTGCGATTTGCGTGGTGTCTCAAAGTAACTTATGTATTTGTAATATATAAAGGAATATTGTGTAAGGAATCATGTATTTGATTTGTTGTCATTTCAGTTAGGGTACCTTGTGGGTGTATGATCCATTGTCATTTAAGGCAGGGTACCGCGTAGGTACGTATATCTCTGCCGTTATAGGCATATTACTGCGTAGGCAAATATTCATCTGCCAATTTAGGCATGAAACTGTATAGGTAGACGTTGCTATGCCATTTTTGCATGTTACCATGTACGTAGATGTAACTCTTGCCATTTCTAGCATGTTTCCGTAAAGGTACATGTAACTCTTGTCATTTCGATCATATTACCATAGAGGTAGTTGTTACTCTTGTTACTCTACCGTTTCTAGCATTTTACCTTATATGTAGATGTGGCTCTGTCATTTCTGGCATTTTACCATTTTGGTAGAATTGACGCTGCCATCTCTAGCATATCTCGTTTGTGTTGTCAACATTGTCCATTTTCTCGTTTGAGTTTGTTTATAAAAGAGGGTTTCAGAGTCTAGGTAAATATTTTCTGTTATATCCTATCAGATAGTAAATAAACAAATTACCTGTTGAGGTATTTTCTGGTTATTCCCATAGGATATGAGATAACTCTATCATTTTGACGCATTTGCTATACTGTCCCGTAGGACAAAAATAAGTCTACCTGTTAATGTATTCTCTACCGTATCCTGTAGGATAGGAGGTATGTTGACCTGTATAAGTAACATCTATTGTTGTATCATCGTACCCACATGAGGGTATATGAATATTCGTCATTGTAAGTGATATGTCTCGAGGGCGAGACCTCTGCGTTGTTTTACAAGCATCTTTGCCGTTGAGGCTTATGGACAATTGCCTTTTCAAGTGATATGTCCTGAAGGCAATGCCTCTGTGCTGTTTTGTCAGTATCTTTTGCCGTGACGGCATATGGACAATCGCCTTTTCAAGCGATATGTCTTGAGGGCGATACCTCTATGCTGTTTTTTCAGTATCTTTTGCCGTTACGGCATATGGACAATTGCCCTTTCAAACGATATGTTCTGAGGGCGATACCTCTGTGCTGTTTTGTCAGCATCTTTCTTTTTACCCTCATTATCTCGATGGATAGGGGATCCTCTTTTTTTTGGTCCTCCTTATCTCGTGGATAGGGGATCCTTCTTCTTTTATTTTGTCCTCCTTATCTCGTGAATTGGGGATCTTTTCTTCTTTTCTTTTGTCTTCCTTATCTTGTGGATAGGGGATCTTTTTTCTTTTCTTTTGTCCTCCTTATCTCGTGGATAGGGGATCTTTTTTCTTTTCTTTTGTCCTCTTTATCTCGTGGATAGGGGATATGTTTCTCCTTGTCTGTTGATGGAGGATGTCTATGTTCCTGTCATTTAAACGGATAACAATATATGCAACAATATATATCTATATAAAACTTCAAAATGGATGACAAGCAAGAACCGGATAGCCTCCGATTTGCCTATCTTTTAGGATACGAGGTACTTTTACCCTTTACGATATAGTTCTGTCTTATCCCGTAGGATATGTTTGTACCTTCAATCAGTCTATCACTATGAAAGAGAGAGATATATAACATTCTATAGATAAAGATTAATAACGGGTAACGATTGAGAACCAGCGCCTATGTATCTCACGATAAGGAAATAAGACCCGCGTGGTTCTTCCTATTTTAGCTACAAGCCAGCCCGAAGGGGTAATTTAAGTAAATTAATATTGTTCTAATAATAATTAAAGATAGAAATTAAGGGATAACGTAATTCATTGCAGAATATGCAGGTGAATAATATAATGTAATTGATATGACTTATCTTGATTGACGGGGCGGAGTCCAAACTTGATATGCTCTAGGGTTTTGATGAGTCTGAGTCAGCCCAGAGTTGTAAGGATGAGCATGAAAAGCATAGGTCCAATGGTGCTCCAATTTGCCATTGTTCTTGATGAACACAATTGAATTTTACGGTTGCGTGCTTGTTTTCAAGTACATTCTAGTGTCTTCCCACAGATGGTGGCAATGATTTGGGGCGATTTCGTATGCTAACTTGGCAGGCTGACGAAACACTCCACATTACCATGGTTGGCCGATAGTATCCTTGACGAATAATTTTAGCCGCCATGCTCCTTCCTTCCGTATGGCTTCCTCAACATTCGTCGTGGACTTCTATCAGGATTTGTAGTGCTTCTTCTTTGTTAACACACCGGGAGGTCGGCTAAGACCACGAACGCCGAAATAACGCCCTATTTTGAATGTCATAACAAGAGGCATGGCGGTACATGGCACACTGCTTGACCTGATCGTGAACGTATTTCCGAGGGTTCTTGATGAAGCCGATAATCTCTGTCATCCAGTCTTCTTCGACGACCGCAAAGTATCTAGAGCTCACTTTCTAGAATCTGCCTTTCCATCTGGTGTGCCACGAAGGGCGTTATTCTCCGAGTACTTACAGTTTGAATTTGGCTGGCGAGTTTGGATATGGCGTTTGCATCTTTATTCTCCAACCTGGGAATCTGCTTGATCGAAAATTCTGGGAACAATGTTGTTCTCACCAGGAATGCTTCTAAACATCTTTTCATATTTTCTTCACGCGCCTCATAGGCCCCATGGATCTATTGGACCACAAGCTAAGAGTCACTGTGGACGAGTATTCTTCTTATTTTTGCCTCGTTAGCTAGGCCGATTCTTAGTAAGAAGGCCTCATACTCGGCCTCATTGTTGGATACATGGTACTCCAATCGTATGGCAACTTCTAAGAGGATCTCTGGCTCATCCAGAGCTATTTTCCTGAATATTATACCAACTTCTCCATGGGTGTTGGCAGATGACCCATCTATGTGGAGTTGAACAGGGGTTTGCGCTCGTCTTCCTCGTACATTTTGGTGATGAAATCAGCAAGTACCTGAGCTTTTATGGCTGGTCGAGGAGAGTAGGTGATGTCAAACTCACCTAACTCTATGGCCCATTTGATCATCCACCTTGAGACCTTCGGGTTATTGAGGATGGTTCGTAGGGGGTGTTCCATGAGCACGGTGATCAAGTGAGCTAAGAAACAAGCCCGAAGTTTCCAAGAAGCAGAAACGAGGGCTAGTCAGACCTTTTCGATGCGAGAGTACCGAGTCTTGACATCTAGGAGGGTCTTGCTAATATAGTAGATAGGTAAGTGCTCCCTCCCTTCGGCTCGGACCAGGACATCACTCACTGTTTCTTTCCCAAAGGACATCTCTTTAGGGATAGGTTTCATCAGGAGAAGTGGCTTGACCAGATATTCTAATAATGCTCTGAAGGCTTCTTCACATGGGTCTGTCCACTAGAAGTCTTTTATGATTCTAAGTATTTTGAAAAAGCGAGGCCTTTCTCCGAGTAGCGAGAGATGAACCTTCTTAGTGAGGCCATTCTGCCCGTCAATTTTTGTACATCTCGTATGGTCTCTGGAGATTACATGTTGAGAATGGCCTCTGCCTTTTCTGGGTTGACCTCAATCCCCTTCTTGGTAGCCATGTATCCTAGGAACATCCCTCCTCGAATGCTGAAGGAGCAATTTAGAGGGCTGACCTTCATCCCAAACTTGTCCATGATTTCAAAAGCTCGGGCGAGGTCACGGGCGTGATCCTCTTCCCTTTGGCTCTTTACAATCATGTCATCGACATAGAACTCCATTGTTTCTCCAATCAGCCCTTCGAACATGGGGTTGACTAGCCTCTAATACGTGGCGCCGACGGTTTTAAGCTCAAATGGCATGACCAGGTAGTAGAATGTGCTAATGTCCATGATGAAGCTGGTATTCTCTAGGTCATTGGTGGACATTGGGATCTGGTTGTAGCCCTGATCTCCATCCATGGTGGATAGGAGAGCGCAGCCTGTCGTGGAGTTTACCAACATGTCGAAGCTGGGGAGCATATAACAGTCCTTAGGGAAGGCACTGTTGAGGTCAGTGAAGTCCACACACATTCGCCATAGACCTCATATTTTCAGAATGAGAACTACGTTGGCCAACCATTTTGGGTAGTGGACTTCCCAAATTTTGTGGAGGTGTATTAGTCATTGAACCTCTACTCGAAGCACCTTATTTTTTTCTGGTCCCATGATTCGCTTCCGCTACTGGACTGGCTTGGCTGTGGGATACACGTTAAATTCATGTACGCATATCACTTGGCTGATTCGCCTAGGAGGACCGTCCTTCCAGGCAAAGAGATGGTGGAATGATTTGAACGTGGCCGTGATAGCCTTTTTTATGTCCTCCCCGATGTTGGTGCCGATCTTGACTGATTTGCTCTCGGCACCATCTACCAACTCCATCATTTTGAGCTCATCTGCGGGCTGGACTCGGATCTCCTCGGTCAGGGATTTCTTGGCTTGGGGTTCGGCCTCAGAAGGGTCAGATTTGATTGGTAGGACGTTCATATGGCATCTACGAGCCAAAGTCTGGTGCCCCTTTACTTACCCTACCCCGAAGAGGGCCAGGAACTTAATTTTTAGAAGAAGGGTGGATGTGACCACTTCAAAGAATCATGTTAACGGTGCAGCCTGTGAGGGCATTGTCGCGACAAGTGCAAGGGGTAGAGATAGCTGTTCCTGCTCTGGGGGATTTTGCTCGCTATTCTTGGAGGTGTCCGACCGATGCTTTTTGCTCTTAGGCATCTTCTCTTGCCCTCGCTTCCCTGCGGGGTTGCCTCTGTCGGGCAACATGTATTTCTCCTGAAAACCCAGTCGTAGGAGTCTGAAGATCTCCTGCTGGAGGTGGATACAATCATTTGTCAGGTGCCCGTAAGCTCGGTGGCAAGTGCAGAATATTCCCGTATGTTTGAGCCTTTGATGATGTTTTGCAGCCCGGGGCCATTTGAAGGTACGGTCTTCCCCCATGATGGCCATGACCTTGGTAGGAGTTATCGTCTTGTGGGGGGTAAGGGTATCGGCTTTGAGTTTTTCTTGACTCTCTCCCTCATTCCTCCATCTTTCTCATCTGTTTTTCTCTGTACCTCGGCCGACGGAGGGGCTCGGACTTGGGCTCGAGAGGCTTTTGTCGCTTCTAGGACTTTCTGTGTTTCCTCTAGCTCCATGAAAGACTCATCATTTTGCATCAAGTCTTCCCTGCTGGTAATTTGATTCCTCATAAGGTAGGTAGCAAAGTCTCCTGGTAAGAGTCCTCGGACGATGATGTCGGAGAGCATGCCAAAGTTGTAGCGGGCTACCTCGCATACGACATGTGAGAATCATTGCATGGGGTCCCTAAGTGGTTCATTCACGTTTTATCTTATGTTGAACAGGTGTCCAAAGTTCTTAAGAAATACCTTATTTCACGCAAATTACTTTTGAACATCTGGGTGAGTTGTTCGAAGCTATGGATCATTCCCGGGGGAAGTTGGGAGAACCAGGACTGGGCTTGTCCTGTGAGAGTCGTTCGGAAGAATTGGCACATAGCGTGGTCGGGAGCTGATGCGAGGCCCATGAATGCCAAGTATTGGTTGATATGGTTGCGGGGATTGCTGTTGGTGCTTTCTCCAGCGTAGGTAGACAGTCCTGCCGGCTTCATAGTGGGGGGGGGGGGGATAAGAGGGTCAACTATATGAGGTGCAAACAGTGTTCCCCGATATGCTGCCTTCTCACCTGGGTTGAGGTTGCATTGAAGCTCGCTTATCTCCCTTTACATTTGTTCCATTATCCCCCGTAGAGGGGCCTCTGGGGTCGGTGAACGATGGGGCTTTACCGCGGGCTCATGGTAGTAGGGATCATGCAGGTCCAGAGGGTTCTAGGCTACCCTCTGAGGATGAGACAGTCGTTTGGATGGCCATTCTTCAGGGGATGCGTCTACTGAGCCTGCCGTATGTAACGACGATGGTCCCCTTCTGCGGCGCGAAGGAGAGACGCACACGTCACTAAGTGACAAGTCTTCAGATCGGGCCTGCGGGGGTGGCCCAGATTGATGACACAGAGGGTTCTTCTATTCCTTGGAGCAACCCTTGTTATGACCCCGACCATTTTTTGAGGCTGTGGCACCATTTACATTAAATCAAGCGAACATGTTACAGTACATGTCCCAGGGTACCTGTACATAGCACATGGCCAGTCAGGTACCCGGTGGCACTGGTGCAGTAGCCTATGGGATCGATGCGCCAGTATCAGACAACACATGCACGTCAGGATGGGGCGCATGACTGTTAGGGTCAGGCCTCTCTTCGTGAGGGGGTGGAGGGCTCTGTTGCCCCTCTGTTCTAGTGTTGTTGTTTCCCATTGACTCGTGTTCTGGATTGAATCATGATGATGGGCAGACCGATACTCTTCTAGCTCTTTTTTTGGCCTTGCACCTTTCCTCAAACTTTTCTTAGAGAAGTTAAGGCGTTCCCACAAATAGCGTCATTTGGTGAGGAAATATCGTCCGGGCCCGTGTGGTCGGGATATTCGGGGATTTGAGAAAAAGACGCTCACTTATTTTATTAAGGACTTCTGAGTGAATTACAAGGAATCATGTGATGAAATGACTTAAGCTAGAAGAGTGTGATAAATTCTAAGTACAATAAAGTGTATGAAATTTGAAAATTGTGGAGAATGCTCTTATTTAAGATTTGTGGTGAGAAGTTGTGCTTGAAGTTGTTTCTTCTGCTGAAATGCGGGACTATTTATAGTGTTAGTCCCTGGGGTCTTTGGCCAATGAGAGCTGGTCTTTCCGTCTGGACTCCGAGTGGTGCTGGTAGCCAATGGCGTGAAGGTCTTATGCACCAATGATGGTCGTCTGTCAGGACGTGACCAATGGCGTGAGTGGACTATCGTTCGTGTGAGTGGGTAATGATGGCGTCTGCTCCAATGATCTTTGGAGGCGGTACTGGGCCAATGAGAGGAGATTGGTCTTCCCCAATCATTGATCTACACCGATAAAAGTTGTCACTTTCTGCTCCAATGGGTGATTCAGACCAATGTGGCGTGGTCTTTCATCATAATTAGAGTGGTTGGGAGCCTTGTTGAATGATGGTGGTTGGCACATCTTCCGAGTTGGGTCGTTTGCTAGGTCCTGCCTGGATGATCGGGATGGTCTTGTTGGTTGCCTATTCTGCTCGGGACCCGGGGGGCGTTCTTTGTAAGATTGTTGAGTTATCTTCTCCAGCCTGAGTATCGATGGGTTTTGATTCTTCCTTGTATTCACTCCTATCCTTAACATTGTGTGGTTTCTTGCTTCTTCTTTCTTAATATTTGGCTATGTGGGATGTCGCCTCTCGGGGTTCCGAGAGGTACTTAGCATTTTGAGAAGTGTTTACTCCTCGGTCTGGGGGGTTCTGTGTTCTTTCTTTGTGGGTACCCGAGTTTTAGGCTGACACCGGGTCGTGGGGAAGAAGTTGGCCAAGTCTTTGGGTCCGAACCATATTCCCTTTGGGGGTGTCGATCAAACGAGGCTCAGGGATACCTTTTCCGGGTGTTTAGACCGAATACTCTCTGTGGGGTGTTAGCTGGTCGTGACCGGGGGGTACTTTCTTCGAATCCTGGACCGTTTGCCCCTATCCGAGTAGTGGCTGTCCATATCCTGAGCGTACCCTTCCACTAGACGGTCAGTCGTTTTTGTGGGGTACCATTTTTCTGCCCATGTTCGAGGGCGTGGAGGATTATGCATCATAAAAAATAAACCAACAATACTTGATTTTCTTCTATCTTTTACATTTATACCCTTCTTACCCCATCGTGAATTTACGATATATATATATATATATATATAGGTAGGGCGTTATGACTAAATGCTCGTTAAAAAATAAGTTATTAAGATGGTATAAAATGAGTGTTAACAAAACAGCGCCGTCTGTGGAAACGCCATAAAAACTACCTTTGAGCCATTTTAGAAACAACATACGCTAGCCACAATTACTTTAGAGCATTCTCATAATGGAGGGATCTGTCAACCCAGAGTATAGTCAGGATGAAACTGTGGGAGGAATGCCCTCGCCCGGGCTGTCAGAAACTTCGCCCCTAGTACTTCCACCTGACAATACCGCATATTTCATCAACGTGACAACAACGGTCTTTAAAGATCCAATGAATGCCACCCTTAGGGGGCCTCAATGTGCAGCAGAAAGCTCCATAGAACCACAAATGATCTAACAGTATCGTGGAAGATACCATAGAGAGAAACATGGATCACGCATGACTCACACTCAAACCACACCCCCTGACGCATAGGAGCCAGAAAGAGGACGCGAAAGCAATGTTCATAAATTCAAGAGAGGAAACAAAATTCGAGATGGAATCGTGCGGCCCAGAGATGCACCTATTTCTCCCCACCATCCAGGAGGAGAGTTGTCACTATAGAATATTGTTGATCATCTTAGAAGGGAAATGCAAGATATGAAAAGTACAATTACCCCTGGAGAAAAATTGGTCTACCATGGGTCACCTTTCGTCCCTAATATAGCACATGCGGTGGTCCCGGTGGGTATGCGACTTGCTAACCTGCACATTTATTCCAGAGAAAAGGACGACCGAGATCCTTAGGATCACATTCCTCAATATTTGGCAAGCATGGATCTGGCTAGGTACGATAACTAACTTCGATCAACAAGCGCGGTTCTCTAAAATCCCCCCAGGTACGATAACTAACTTTAATCGACTAGCTAGTCTGTTTGTCCGAAAATTCACGTGCATTAGAAGGTACCCTAAATCGGTGTGTCACATGTTCACTATTAAGCAAAAGAAGGATGAGTCCCTACGGGATTACACGAAGCGCTTCTCTGACAAAGCCCTAGATGTACCCAACATGTAACCATCAATGGTCGCCGAGATGCTAGCCCAATGCCTCAGATTGGGCGATTTATTTCGATATCTCATCGAAAACTGAATAAGATACATGAACAAACTCATATAGAAAGCCGAAACTTAAATCATCATGGAAGAGGCCTAAAGCTCAAAGATGAAGTCAGAAAATGACGAAAACGATGCAAAGGCCAAGGTAACGGAAGAGAAATCTTCCTCCCATTGAAAAGATGACAAGAACGCTGTAAAGAAACATCTCGAGCCCATCCCGATGCCAGCCATATCTGAAGTACTGAACGTAATGAAGGGGAGTAAACACTTGACACGGACTCCGCCGGTCAAGCAGCCTTACAAGAAAAAAGATTCGGGAAAATCCTGCAAATATCACAAAGCTTACAGGCACACATCTGACAACTGCACCACCCTAAACAAAGAGATACAATGGTTAGTCGATCTAGGGTATCTTAAGAATTTTCTCGAAGGAAGTAATCAAGGAAACAAAAACTTGATATCAGGAAGAGGGCACGAACTCAAGAAGAAGAGATAGAGGAGGAAGACATCAGAAGAAAACCCGCAAAAGAGGATTACGAACATGAGCTTCCCTCACCTCCCGAATCATACGAGGACAATCCCCCATTAGAAAGAACCGTCAACATGATATAAGGGGGGGACATAACGCTACTCCTGGCGAGCAATAAAATGAGATACCTTAAGGAGGAAAGGAGGAAAGGAGAATGGAGCATGACTCCAAATTTGTTCAGTAAAAGCAGCAAAACTCCCCACCATCTCTTTTTGGCCCGAAGACTAAAAGGGGGCTGTGTATCCTCACGTTGACCCTCTTGTTATAACCGCAACCATCAACGGAATAGAAGTTCAAAGATTACTTATTGTCACAAACAGCTCAGTAGACATTCTCTTCATGCCAACCTACTTGCCAATGGGATTGAAGAAGGAGCGACTTGAACCAACAAAAGTTCCCATTGTATGATTCTCCTAAGAATCCAGTTGCACCATGTGTACAATAATGCTACCCATGTCATGAGAAGAAGAAGCTCTGAGGCACACCGAGCATATAAAAATATTGGGTAGTAGAAGCATCGTCAATAACGTACAACATTATATGCGGCAGACCGTCCATACATGCATTTGACGCGTTAACTTTCACCATGCACTTGAAGATAAAATTCCCCACCACATTGGGCATCAGAGAAGTAAAAGGAAGGCAGGTTAAAGCTCGAGAATGTTGGATGAATATTATTACCCTAAAGTCTGAGGAAAGTGTCACGACGTCGAAAAAAAAAGAAAATTAGAAGAGGTTAAAGTGACCCCCATGGAAGAACTAAGAATGTTCGAGATTGTAGAAGGAGACCATAAGAAGGTTGTCAAATTTGGAACTCAAATGGAACCAGAAATAGAGGCGCAGATTGCATCCTCTTGAAAAAGTATAGCCATATGTTTTCTTGGGAGGGGCGTATTAGCGCTCAAGTTTGTCAGCGCTTTTTAAACGTGAAGCCAAATGCCAAGCCCATGCAGCAGAAGAAAAGAAACATGGGCTTGAGAGAAATAAAATCATAAGATCATGGATCTAACGACTACTGAACCTCCGAAATTAAAGAAGTTGTTTACCTTGAGTGGCTGTCTAACGTAGTCTTCGTCCCCAAAACTGGCAAAAGATGGCGAATGTGTGTGGACTTCACCAATTTAAATGATGTCTGCCCTAAGGACTGCTATCCCTTGCCAAGCATCGACCAATTGGTAGATTCGACCGCTGGATGTGCAATCTTTTCCACAATGGATGGGGATCACGGGTATAATCAAATACCGATGGTAAAAATCGATAAGGATAAAACCAGTTTCATCACTGAAGTTGGCACCTTCTATTATCTGGTGATGCCCTTTGGGCTGAAAAAGGTCGGTGCCACATACCAGCGGCTAGTCAACCTCATGTTCTCAGATTTAACCATAGATTCCATGGAGGTCTATGTAGATGACATGATCGTGAAGAGCCGACAACAAGAAAATTAAGAAGGCTCTAGCGATCATGGAAAGATTCAGAATGAAGATTAATCCGAGAAAATATTCCTTTGGGATTAGGGGAGGAAAATTCGTGGGATTCATGGTGACAGAGAAGGGAATCAAGGTAAATCTAGAAAAGGCTAAGGCCATCATAGATATGCCGTCTCTGAAAACCATGAGGGACATTCAGAAATTGACAGAAAGAATGGCCTCACTTAGCTGCTTCATCTCTCGATTGACAGAAATGGATTGTTAGTCATCAACATTTTAAGGAAAATTAAAGATTCTCAGTGGAATGAACAAGGTGAAAAAGCATTCGACAATCTGAAGGATTACTTGGTAAGTCCTCATATGCTAGTAAAGCCCCTTTCAGAAGAAGAATTGTTCGCATGCCTAGCCATAGGAGAGGAAGCCGTCAGTGTTGTGCTAGTAAAGGAGCAGGGGAAAGAGCATCTCCCCGTCTACTACGTTAGCAAAACAATACAAGGATCTAAAGTCAGGTACGCGCATATGGAAAAGCTCGTATTAGCCCTTGTGACAATGGCCATGAAGCTGCAATCCTACTTTCTCTCCCATCATGTCACAGTCCTGACCCAATACCCTATGCCTTTTATTCTCAATAGACCGAATGTGTTGGTGCGATTAGTGAAATGGACAATGTAGTTAGGAGAATACTACATTTCGTACGCTTCCCGGCGATCTATCAAAGACCAAGTACTAAAAGGTTTTATTATGGAGATGATCGAGCCTGAACCAATAGAATGAATACCCATATGGTATGGGTTCGTAGATGGGTCTTCCGTAGGAACACACAAATTAGCAGGAGTAGTGCTGAGGAATGTTGAAACGGAAGATGAAATTCGCAGTTTTGCTATAAGAATCAATTATCCCTTATCTAATAATGAAGCTGAATATGAAGCTATGCTGATAGGCATGAAACTAGCTCATGAAAGGGACATTAAGAGGCTGGTAATACACAACGATTCTCAACTATTCATACAACAAATCAATGAGGCCTACGAGGCCAAAGAAGAAAGAATGAAGGAGTACATTCAAGTGGTGCAACAGAAGAAGGAGTGGTTTGAAGAGCTCAAAGTAATTTAGATTCCCTGACTAGAGAATCAAAAAGCATATACCATGTCTAAAATTTCCACCCAAGCCATCGTACATACCCTACGGATCACCCTCCTACTAACCACATAATCTGAAAAAACTGAGTATGAGACTATCAATGCCATCGTATCATCAATAGAAGAGGGCTAGATAATTAATATCATGGCTTATCTGGAAAGTCCAGAAGGATACTCCGAGGATAAATCAGTGTAGAGAACCATGGTGCGAAAACAACCCGATATTTCACCCACAATGGCACACTATATAGTAGGTGTTATTATCATCCGTACACCTGATGCCTCAACCCCACAATGGGAAGAAGGTGAACCTCTGGCCAAGGTAACTTCTAGAGCAGTTATCAACTTCCTATGGAAAAACATACTATGTCAATTTCCACGATATCTTGTCAGTGACAACATATTCCAATTCACCACCCGATCGCTAGAAGAATGGTGTGAACATTGGACGATTAAACATCGCTTTACTTCCGTAGGGTACTCCCAAGCCAACAGTCGGGTGGAAAGAACAAACCAGAGGTAGTTGAAGAACATGAAGGCAAGACTTTATTGACACAAAGAGAAATGGGTGGAAGAAACCCCAGGTATCATATGGGCTTATTGTACCACTCAAAGAACGGCTATAGGAGAGACACCATATGGCCTTGCGTATGGGAGCAAAGCTGTGATACCACCAAAGATTGTGGCAGAAAGCCGGAGAATCAAAGAATACAATGAGGTAAGTAATAGCTCCAATCTTGGTTTAGCATTGGACCTGTTAGAAGAAAGGAGAACTCGAGCGGCGATTAGGTCAGAAGGCTACAAAGCTCGCATGGCCCAATATTATAATGCAAGGGTAAAGTTCAGAACTTTCCAAGTAGAAGATCTTGTGCTCAAAAGGGTAGAAGCATCCAAGAACGTGGGAAAACTTCAGCCTAAATGGGAAGGTCCATACAAGATAGCGAGGATCATCAGGTCCACCACCTACTAGTTAGGAAACTTAAACTTGGAATGCGACCAATCTAAGAAAATACTATGCTTGATGTAATAACGAAACCACGAATGTACATAAATAATAAATCGTGTTGAGTGAAAGATGGTACCATATATTCATAACGGTGAGCATTACAAAAATACAAAATTATGATCCTGCTAAGGGATCACAATGGGATACTAGCTCCACCTAATCAAAATAAGTACCCATCCCACACAAAACAAACATTTTATTCACATTCCGGCGGTTATAACCCCACACGGAATAATTATGTACACCCATATTTACAAAAGCTGTCATCATAGACATGTATTCCTAAGGTTCATCGACAGGGCGCTTGCCATCCTGGATTATTCGACGATGCTGCTCAGGCATCTGGTCGATAGGATTCGCCATGGCTATCATGGGCACTACGACATCGTTAGAAGAACGGGTGGTCAAAGTAGGAGAAGGCACTCGTTGAACGTGTGGAATTGCACAACGAATATCCAACTCGAAAATCACCATGTCAACAGGGAACCCCAATACAGATCTGACCGCATCTTGGCAAAGTCGATACCCGATGCGTAACATGTCTCTTAGTTCCTCACTAAGACACTTGTGCACTCGGGTAGGGTTAGGCAAATCCATCACTGCTTGAGCTCTAGCCATGACCAAAGCCACTTCATGCGCCGTCCTCATCTCAACCACTTTGCGTTTGAACACATCCCTTTCTACGGATAACAGCGAAGCCAATTCATTAGAAGTCTTAACCTGATTATACAGGTTCTCAATCCCCTCCTCCAAGCATACCACCCTTGATCTCTCTAGTGCCACTCCAAATCACACACCTTCTCTCGCTCATCCTTGAGCAACCCCTCTAGAACTCCCCGATTAGCTTCAACCTGAACTTTCACCTGAGTAATCTTCTTACGTGCCTCGATGAGATCTGTCTCCAAATCACCCCGATGGAAAAATAAGAACCCAACGTTAGAAGAAGAGCAGTCCTTGTGAGAGATGATGGCATTGAACAACGTGAACAACAGAAAATAGAAAGACAATCCCAATGTGAGGATCTATGACCCGTGGAGAATGAAAGTCACAAAAATAGGGAAAATATTAGAAGATACCTCGCAAAGATCTTTACATGCCAGATCTTGCAGGACTAACATCAAGAATGTTCCCAGCAGCTCAAAATCCGCCTGGTTCAAAAAACCACTAAGGAAATTACAATAGAAACTAGCATCAGGTGATACCTAAATAGGCACATTAACACGTGAGGAACCCCAACAAGAACCCTCATCACGAGGAAGGGGTGTAGTACAAGAGGGCGAAGAAGATCGCTCCTCCACCACATTGACGATAGGAACATGATCTGAGCCATTTGAGCCCATGGAGGGCAGGGCGACCACCCCTGGAGTTGACATCGATAGGTAGAAACCCAAAGAAGGCCTCACAGAAGCATGCAATCCGTCATTATGGGAGGCCACATTGGATGTAAACTCCCTTAATGATCCTTCTATCGAGAGAGCTTCTAAAGCCCAGGCCAGTAGGCCGCTTTCTACCACACCAGGACGATCACTCGGAACTTGTTGAAGAGGCACAATATCAAATCTAGAATGGGATGACTCTTTCTCTTCCTTAGAATTAGAACTGCTGCCTAGTATCAGAGTTAAGAATTCCAAAGTAAAGGGCTCGATGGCATACATATTTATTTTCGACCCTGCGTAGTGAAACATATAAGTAAAAGATACCGTATGGTGAGAATAAAGACTAGGATAAAAGATGATGCTTACTAAATATCGAGTTGATGTGCAAGGGTAACAGAGGGAATTCTAGAACGTCGGGACCCTCTTGCAATACCGCCATCATCAATGATTTTGAACTCTCCAGCAATGCACACACATCATAGAAACTAGAATACAAGCCCATGCATGTCAAGTAGGCCATCTCAAGGACTGCCGTCTATGGGTTTGGCATAACATATCCCAAGTCCCACTGAACAGGAACCCCCCACGAAGAAGTGGACTTACATTGCGGCTTAGGAAAAAGAACCTACGCTTTCAATCGCCCTAAAAATTCAACCATTGAGTAATAGAAAAAAAGTGGTGACGATGATCTCGATGCACCAGACTAAAGAAGGGAAGCCCATTCAAACAAGAATGAAGGATAAATGTGGCCCCATATGATATGGTGTTATCGGGATATCTAGCAACTTGCAACAAATGATGTATCCCCCAGATGACAATACAAATTCGATGTTAATTGACTTGGGCAGATTTGCCAGTATCAGAAAAGAGAATAGAAGGATGAAAGAAAGAATGAAGCCCACTCCGTACCTGATCCAAGTAAACTATCATGTACCCCATAATGGGGATCAAAGGCCTTTTGATGGGGCTATGACACGATAATGTTAAAGTCATTCGAGTTTAAACAATATTTGGCAAATTGCGTGATAATGGACCCATAAACTTAGTGCTTACATAGGATCCCACCCTACCCCTCCAACCATAGCTCTAAAGTTCAAGGGAGAGGTACTAAAAACTAAAATGCAGTCCAAGGGAGCATACGACTCCCTATGTAAAAAGTCCAGCCTCAGAGAATCCAATAAGAAGGCATTGGTCCGCAAAGGAGGGGTATAAGAAATCATGGGGGAACCACGAAATGTCTCCGATAAGCCACCTTCACCTCTCACTCCCATGCGAGTGTAAGCATTATGAGCATTCGAGACAGTATGTCTCACGCCATGCAAGAAGGAAGGACTCATTGGGGAAGAAGTGTGAGAATGAGAAGAAGGGTGCAAAGGGCAACAATGGGTCATCTCCCTATAAGATAAAATAGCTCAACTTTTTACTAGGAGACAATTCTACACTTTCTAGCTAAAAGACAACTTCAAGATTTTTAGCAAAAAGGACAACTCCAGATCTTTCGAGGACAAGCTGCAGCAGTTGAAAGTGGCGCTGAAAAAGAAGGAATGTGGGTTGAAAATGATTGATGAGTGCACGTACTTATAGATACAGAGAGAATCTGTCATTAAGAAACTGACAGAGATGGGGCGTATTTTTGGCCAATCAATGTGGCAGGCGGCTGACAGTTTCAACGCATGTGCAAGAATGTTCTAGATAGTGGGTGACATCCTCTGACTACAGGTATAAACACTCAAGTAAAGGCATGGTGCAAATACTGAGGCATAATAAAGTGATTATTATATTCGATAAAATGTCGTAGATCTGTAACACAAGATATTGGATCGACAAAGCAGCATAAAATCACTTCTCATTCAAGTGGAAAATTTCACTTCTCATTCAACTGGAAAAGAGTATAAGGGAAGAAAGAAGGTCGTGGTTCGGACAGGAACCAACCACAGAAAGAGTACAAATACATGCAAAAACAACTAAGTATAAAGAATAAAGGAAAGAAAAAACTAAGAAATGCCCTAAGAAGCATCGCTAGGAGAAGGTACATCGGGGATCGTAGAAGAAGCAGCGAATGGCATGAGAAGAGAAGATGGCGCTGGGGAGAGGCTCTCAGGCAGGGCAAACGGAGATGATAACACGCTCGAAGGTATAACTCTGCCTGGCATGTTGGGCATCCAGATAGATAGGGGAACTATCATTCCAACATTAGAACCTAAAGGGGGAGGAGAACGAGTAGTCCATCACCTAAAAGTCTCATAAGCTTCTTCCAAGCTGGGTGGCTTCCCGAGTATCTCGTGGATGTCCATTTGACGCAGATTGAACCCTGAAATGAACAAGTTCTTATCCCAAACCTAGTTAGCACACCTTAAGAAGCCACAAAGAAGGTACCCAGTAAGATACCCCTAAAGGTTTTTCTCAAAACCTTCCGTGTAGCTCTCAAAGACTTCCTCTTTCGTGAAAGCCACGATCGCGTCTAACTTGTGCTGCAATTCCTCCGGAGAGATAAATCCTTCAGGGACCACATGAGCCTTTGCCAATTCCTCGGTAACGGTTTCCACCCTCAGAAGGGCTTGCTCCAACTCTGCCTTCAACTTCTCTTCCTTTTCAGACCACGACGCCTTCTCGCATTCTATCGCGTCTACCCTGCTCTTCAAATCAAGCCCATAAGCCTTTGAAACTTCAACATTCTCTCACAACTGCCTAAACTCCTTCTTTAGCTCGAGTTCACGCGAGGTGGTCCTTGCCAAAGCGATCCGATACTTCCACTTCGATTCACGGAGCTCATCTGTCCTCTTGTTCCTCTCTCGAAGGGTGTCTTCTACCAGAAACGAGACTGCCTGGGCCAAATCAACCTCTCGCCTTGTGGTAGGAAGGATTTTTGGGACCTAATAAGAATAACCATTGAACATGAATAAAAAACAGGAAGGAAAAATGCACTAAGGAAGTAAGAAGAGCTTACCATCCGTACCATCCAATATGTGCAAGCAAGAACGAATGATTTGCTATGTTCCAACCACTCGTAGCGCCTCATCTTCCTCTATGGGATTTGAAGTTGAGCCCTCACCTGAGTCTGCCTCGGCTAGAAAAACGTCACTGAACAAAGGTCGGCGTGCAATGAATTGGCAGGAAAATGACATGCCTATCCGATGAAGGACGATCAACGTGAACGACGAGTTTGTTAATATCTCCAATATATTGGTGGAGATACCAGAAGTAGATGTCGGAATGCTCGGAGAACCAGAAGATAACATTTCATCTAGGAGGGACATCCCATCTTGATTATCATTAGAAGATTCAGGAGCATCATTAGTGGCTGCTAAGAAGTGATCCTCTGGAAGAAAGTCGATCAAGGAAAACAAAGCTCCTTCTACAGGTATTCCTTCGGAGGCTGCCCGAAGGTCATCATCCTGCCACCCGCTATCATTAGAGCATCATGAATGTCAAGAAACATCTTGAAATACCACATCTAAGGAAGAAATAGGAAACATACGTAAAGGAGGTGCATCATCATCAAACACCATGGGAGCTTTCCCCTCGCCTAGAGAAGTTTGTCAATAAAAAAAAATATAAGTCAATAGCGATATACAAAAATGCTGGTGTGGAAAGGAAAGGGTGGCATACAAGGAATTACCCAGAGGGGGGAGTGAGGTGTTCCGTCTGAAATGAGGCCTCAATTTCAAGAAGGGAATCGAGCGTAGTAGGAAAGACTTCCAAAAAGTGCATTGGAAGAGAGATAATCCCCGAAGGCCTGGACACATCATCATCGCCTGAAGACATAAGCAAAAGAGAAGCACAATTAATGATCTCCGACGAAGATATCGCGATAGTTGAGACGATAGACATAGAGATAGGGTTCACCGCCCTATCTCCCAGAGTAGAGGCGATCATCGGGGAAAATCATTAGCTATAGTAAAGGAGACAAGCTTCTTAAATGGGGACCCCCGCAATAAAGTCACTTTCTTGTGTATTGGGGATAACGCTTGGTGGCTGAGACGGTACCATCGTAACCGGAGCAGCGACCCCCGATACAAATCGAGTTTGGACAAGATCACCAGCTAAGGAGGGCAGGTCGTTAGGAGCGGGGTTGTCCTCGGAAGGAATAATATATTTCGTTAGGGTATCCCCTATTTGAGAAAAGAAAAATGGAGGAAATAAGGCAGGAAATAAATGAAATATGGTATAGTAAACATGACAAAGGATAGCTGTACGTACCAAAAGAAACAACCAAGTTAGAAGGTAAGGCCAGTAGCTTCTCATCCCCTTCGTCATCCACCTCATCCAAGAGGGCAATGTATCGCCGACCTAATACCCGGTACAGAAACTTGAAGTGTGTAAACTTGGCAAGAGCCTTAACATTCATCATGGGTGAAAATACCAAACCCCCTTCCACTTCATATCGGGGAGCCTTGGGTACACCCCAAGTATGGGGGAAATCCCATTCACCATCATCCACGAGAACGACAAAAATGAACTTACTCTTTCAGCTGCTGTGATAATTGATGGTACCATCTACGATCCTCATATGGGTGTCATGATGGCAAAAAAAAAAATAGAAGGGCACTCCCGTAGGCGACACATGTACATCGAATATTGAGAAAAACCTGACCACCGTACATTTTAAGCCCTTCAATAGGCACCAGAACATAAACCCCACCAAGATTACGAAGCTGTTTGGTGTAACCTGGCTAAAGCACACCCGTACGCATTGGAAACTTCGTCGTACAAAGAGAGGAAGAAGGAATGTAGCCCCAACTTCGCCTGTGCATAATACACCGTGACGGCCGGAGGGTCATTCCCTCTATGATCCTCCTCCAAAATAACAACTTCCACACCGCGGCTAAAAGTGCCAAAGTCGGAGAAAAATTTCTTGACCTCCTCCTCATCCTCGGTGCTAGCCGTCTCATCCACCGATTGTGTTTTTCGAGGAGGGGCCGCCTTGTCCTTGATTTCTTGGCCATCTTCCTCTTATGACGACCACCCTTCTCATTGCTCGCTTCCACAATGGAACTTTTCTTACGAGAAGAAGGTTCAACAACTCTGGTGATGACCGGTGGGTCCACGACCTAGGAGAGCGCAGAGGCAATTGAGATAAGCGCGGCAACGGCAGAATTAGGATCCTTGGATACCATGGGAAAAGACTTGAGAATTTAGACAAAGAAAAACTCTAAAAAGAATAGAAAAAATAAGAAGATACGAAGAGTTTGAGTAAAGAAATATGGCGGCAGATGGGTTTATATAACCATAGAAGTCGAGGAAGTAGTGGGGATTAATGTGAAATAATGGAGGTTAATGCACAAGTTAGTGGAAGGGAAGTTAATTATCCACAAATACCTACAATAAATGTGCACGACTTCCCAAAAATTAGGAGTCGTTGCATGTTTTCCCGCCCAAGTAACACATGACTTTAAAACATGCCACGTTGCCCGATGCTTAACCTAAAAATTCCTCTTGATTCTAACGAATATAAAAGGAACTGGGGGGGGGACTAGTGTTAACTCTATCTTAACTGAGACATCGTGGGCCAGGGCATCATACCTCACAGTCAGGAAAAAATCGTAGACACCCCAGAGCTTAGATGCCTCGAGATGATATCGAAGACATGCCATGAAAAAGTCTTCATGTCACGATGCAACTCCCAGAATTCAAGGTCCACGCGAGGTACTACAAGCCTTAGATGACCCCACGACACCCCATAATAACCGACGATATTCTCGCTTATACCATTGAAATGCACTATGTAGACAAAATACTAATTTTGACACCCCTTACGATGTTCAAGGATGTATCCTCGCAGAGACCAGGTGTCGATACCAAAGATGTGTTAATGAGCTACTTAAAAACCCCAATTAACCATCCACCAATGTATGCCCGTGCACTACTACACCAACATTCCCATGTACCCCTACAAATAGGAGGATCCCCTTACAATTTGGGGACAAGTTGAATAAAAATAAACCAACATTATACTCAATTTTATTCTATCTTTTATATTTATACCCTTCTTATCCCATCGTGAATAGGCTTTCGAAATATATATGCTTCCGAAATTCAAGTAGGGTGTTTCGACTAAAATACTGCTTAAATACTCCGATATCAAGACGATATAAAATGAGCGTTAACACTATACCTACATCATTTTCAATTATATTTGACTACGCATACTAAGATCTATGCTATTATTTCTGAATATTTAAGTCATAGATATAAACTACTTTAACTTTCTACACATCTAACATTAGAAATAAAATTACTAAAAATATCACGACTTCTACTTTTTCGACTAAGTTATATTATATATGTTTAAAACTAATAGTCCTACAAGATTTAACTGGGCACGTTTTTTAAATGAGATAGCAATATGCTGTCACATTTTTATTTTTTTATTAGGTTATTAGCGACGGGCAAGCGAATGGGTGCCCGTGCTAATGATTATAGCAACGGACGAGCGGTAGCTAATGACTGAGTTTCAGGTGACCGCTAGACAGTTGCTACTGGCTCCGTTAATCACGCACTTGTAGTGATTAAGGATAACACATAGCTAGTCTTTGCTAATATCTCATTTATTGTGCTCTTTGTGGTAAGTCTTATTATTTGGGTTTGGATCCCGGGTTGCCCTGTTGGGGTAGTCTTCATCGGGAATGGAAACAAATTTAAGTTGCTCTATATAAGAATGGTCTTTATTATGGTTTGAATATTTAGATTGAGGATGCCTCCATATGGATGAGAACTTCTGGTATGCATCAAGGGCACAACCTCTTCCGCTCACAAAACGGTGGACCCACATGTGTGAGGCCCTCATGAGACCTACTTCTTTGTGAGTGGGGGAGTTTGTGCCCCGATGCATATTAGATAGTTCCCATATGGATGGTCATAATTTCTTTATTAATTTCCTACACATTGAATGTTAAACTGTAGGCGGCTATCTTTTTAATGCAGTAACGCATTAACAGATCAACTTTGCCGAAAGAAAGAAATATTGAACTAGCACAAAATTCACTCGATGGCATCAAGACACATCCTTTAAACAATTTACACGTGTAATTAAGACTATGAGATTAAGAGGAATAATCATTTTCAAATCAAGGAATATTTTTCAAGAATTCCAATATGCATGATTTGACATAGATTTGGACCAATAAAATTAATGCAACTAGTGAATACAGTACTGTGGATAAAAACATGAATATATGTTCTGCTTTTCAGTGCTTTTGCTTCTTTCCACCTTATTAGCCACTCACCATAAAGAATTGCTCCCAAAAGCTCTTTTTCCTCTGAGAACCTGAAATTATTTTATCCTTAGCTATTTCATTTGTCTTTTAATTAGCTAAAGTTGATTGGAATCAAGATATATCAAATGAAATAGAGCTAGCACCCACGTGGAGGAATATACACGTGCCAAATGCTCAAGCCTCTATCGAGGGAACCAATGAGATCTAGGCCGAGATATTATTGTTAGTGGACAGACAATCAAATTAGGGTTTTCATTCTATGTAATTAACTAACTAATGTTTGATTGGACAAGATTCTTGTCTTCAAAGGTAAGATCGATGGGAGTGGCTGGGAAGAAGATGAAGTGACCCCTTTTAATACATTTCA
The DNA here is from genome assembly GCA_948329865.1 of Linaria vulgaris. NCBI lineage: Eukaryota > Viridiplantae > Streptophyta > Magnoliopsida > Lamiales > Plantaginaceae > Linaria > Linaria vulgaris. The sequence goes on along the minus strand of OX415249.1, from coordinate 1,263,365 downwards.
TTTTATTAGACCTAAAAAGCACAAAAGATGTCTTCAAATGAGCATATGCTACATATACACATATACAATGCTATTGATTTTTTTTTTTTTTGATAAGACAATGTTATTGATTTGTGTAAAAGCCGTACTCTTGATTCTCAAATTTAGTGTATTACTAATTGTGACACAAAAATAACAGTTGGATGCTATGCGCCCGCACACCCATCCATATATATATATATATATATATATATATATATATATATATATATATATATATATATTAAATCAATAAATGTCCAACTGTTTTGAACACCTTAAAATTTTAGATGTAACAACGTTAATATGTATTGTGATGTTTGGTATAAATTTTAAATGAGACGATTATTTATCAATGTGTTAATAGAGTAAGGCGTTTGGCACCTACACTTATCTCTTTTAGAAAGTTGTTTAAGAGGCTTGACAACAAAATTATAACTTGCATGTTGTTAAATGAGAAGTATCAGAGAGTAAAAGATAAAGGGAGAGAACGTAAAGTTACTAACAACAAGTCAATCTCACAAAACACGAGTCTTTAGTGTTTTTAAGATAGTTTGAGTTGAGTGTGCAAAAGTTTGAAAGCCCTTCAAGTATGTTGATGGGGGTAGTGAGCATCTATAGGAGAATAGGGTGCCTATAACTGCGATGAATTTCGATCTCGTCTTTGGTGGCGGCAAAACGGATAGTAGACGGTGGGGAAGTTGATGAGCTTGTGTTTGGTGCTTGTTGAGGGACTCTTTTGTCGAATTGAGAATGGTGTGCAAACGATTGGCTTTCAAGGTTGTAAGTATTCACGTAGAGTCTGGATAGTATGACTAAAAAGGTGATTGGATTGATATCTAGCATACACTCCCAGACTGAAACATATATCTGGTCTACTAGATATAAGATGTAAAAGACTTTTTATCATGATTTTATATAGACTTGGTTCTACAGAGTTACAACTTTCATCTGTTGTAAGACGTTCATTTGTTCCCATAGGAGTTCGCATGGATTTTTCTCCTTCGAGCCCAAATCCATTTACGAGATTCTTGGCATATTTCTCGAGTGAGATGAATATTCCACCAGGTCCTTGCTTAACCTGTAGGCCAAGGACATAATTTAGTTCTTTAAACATACTCATTTCAAACTCAGTTTCCATAACACAGATGAATTTGTCGCAACTCTGTGTCAGAGGTAGAATAAAAAACTATGTCATCTACATAGATTTGTGCAATGATGAGTTTTTGTTCAACCTTTTAATAAAAAGAGTTATGTCAACACTACCTCATGAGTATCCCTTATCAAACAAGTGTTGAGTCGAACGTTATACGATGCTCGAGGTGCTTGTTTAAGACAATACAAAGTTTTTTAAGTCTAAGTACATGTTGCGATAGGTGAGGATCTACGAATCCTTTGGGCTGTTCCACATAGACTTCTTCATTGAGGTAGCCATTTAGGAAAGAACTTTTGACATCCATTTGAAACAATTTAAAATGTAAACAGACAAGCAACATATAACAAATAATCTAATGGATTCTAAACGTGCAACATGTGTTAAAGTTTCATCGAATTCAATTCCTTCAATCTGAGTATACCATTGTGCAATTAGTCTAGCTTTATTTCGAACAACATTACCAAGTTCACCTATTTTATTCTTGTATATCAACTTGGTTCCAATGATATTGGCGTTTGGGGGTCTGGGTACCAGTTCTCACACTGGATTTTGCTCAAATTGATTCAATTCTTCTTGCATGGCACCAATCCAATCTTCGTCAAGACTAACTTCTTTCATATTTTAGGTTCAGTTGTAGAGGTATAACATACATGATTGATCATTTCATCATACCTTCTTCTGTGTGTGTTTCTAGTTCTTATACCTTCATTGATTCCATCTATGATTGTTGTGAGTAGATGATTCTTCTTTATTCTTGATTATGTTCTCTTTGTGATGAGTCATGGATATCTATGGCATATAAGTCATCAGTTACGTCAGGCGTGTTAGAAATCTCTTTAGCAACATCTGGTGTAAAGTTGAAATTTTGGTAGCAGTTGATGTGACAGGAATCCTTAGTTGTTGATCATCATCTAGAGAGGCATTTGACTTCTTCTCTATTAGATCAGAGAATTCTATTTCAATTGAGGTTGCATCAAAGTCTCTCAAATCATCAAATATAACATTGGATGACAGTTTGTGTTCTCATATTATAAACACGATAGGCTTGACTATTACGAGAGTATCCAACAAAGATCCCCATCTCACATTTTGACTGAATTTTTCCTCTAAGTTCTCTATCGTTCAAGACATAACAGGTGCAACCAAAAATGTGAAAATGCCAAAAACTAGGTTTCTTACCTTTCCAAAATTCATGGATGTTTTTTTTGTACATGGTCTGAAGTAAGAATGGTTGATGATGTAACATGCAATATTGACTGCTTCAACACAAAACCGAATGGCTAACCTTTTCGAGTTCATCATTACCCTAGCCAATTCCAGTCATGTCATGTTCTTTCTTTCGGCCACTCTATTTTGTGGTGTTAGGAGTGCTGAAAATTCATAGAAGATACATTTCTCATTGTAAAAGGAACTAAACATAGCATTTTCAAATTCTTTTTCGTGATCACTTCTAATTCGTTTAATGTTTAATTTTTAATCTGTTACAACATAATTACACAAGATTTTGAAAGCATTAAAATCCTCACTCTTTTCTGTTAAGAATTCAACCCAACTAAATCTAGAAAAATCATCAACGCAAACAAAAATGTACCTTTTACTATTTAGGCTTTCCTTTTGAATTGGTTCAACCAGGTCCATATTGAGGAGTTTTAGTATTCGTGTAGAAGGTGTATGCTGCAACATGATGTGACTACTTTTCTTTTGTTTCCCTTGCATGCATCCTTCGCACTTGCCTTCATTTCTGGTTCCAACAAGAGGAATTCTTCTAAAAACTCTTGTTTTAGAGAGTTTGGACAAGGTTCTGTAATTGATGTGTCCCATCCTTACAGTGAAGTGGAAAATCAAGATGTTGGCAGGTCTGTTGTGATTGCTTAATGTGTAGCAGTTATCAACATTTTTAGTCTCTGTAGAACACACTTGTATTCTTTGTCGACTACTTCACATTCATCCTTTGTGAAACGTAGGAACATGTCTTGATCGCGTAGTTGACTTATGATGATGAGATTAGCATGAACCCTTCTATGTAGAAGACATCTTTTAGTCGAGGGAATTCTTTTACATTCATGGTTCCACTTTCGATAATCTTCCCTTTGTTTCCATCTCCAAAAACCACATCTCGCCTTCTTTCTTCCACTAATTTACTAAGGATATCTTTGTTTCTTGTCATATATCGGGAGCAACCACTGTCAAAGAACCATGGGTTAGAGTTATAAGAAGAAGATTGGTTATTGACAAAACAATTAACATTGGACAGTTGAACCCAAATTTTTTTATGTGCAATGGGTTTTTGTATTTGAACAAGTGGTGTTGTATGAGATATTGTAACAACTGGCATTGTAGCTTTTCTTCGAACAAGTCCATTGTTCCTTCTCTGAGGTATATGATTTTCCCATAGCTGGAAGCAATAGGGCTGGATAGCTCTTTGATTCTACAATGATGGCATACTGACATAAATTTTTGTACGTTAGTAAATAATGATTTATTTGAAAAGTTTTCTTCATACCACAGTGTCTCCAAGAGAAATGAGGTTGTTGATTTCCACTTTTTTTGTCCAAAGTCTTCTTCTAGATACACATAATGAAACTCCTTTTTTTTCCTTCCTAAAATTGATCAGGTTCCCTTTTGTGTGTCTTGGGTTTTCTCTGGTTGGGTATCTTCCAAGAGGATTGTGGTGAGTTCTTCATTTTATGTTGCGATACATTGTTGAATCCAGTCCCAACCCGATCGGTAATAAGTCGTTGTAATTCTAGAACTTCATTGAGTTTATTAGTTCTCAGGAATTTGACATTGTTCTTGACTGATTCCAGATCATTTAGTATCTCAACCAACTTTTGTTGTCCCTCTTTAACAAAAGTTCTTGCCTGTTTCAAATCTGAGATTGAAGTGTTGTTGCTTTTCTTGAGAGCTTCGATTTTTCTTTCGAGATTTTTGATATGATTATCCCTTATCTGTGCATTTCCTCGAGTTTCAAGAGATTTTATTTGAGCTTCAAGTTCAGCATTTCTTCGTATGACAACCTCACATTTTGCAAGAGTAGCATTTATCTCATCACAACTTATCTCAATTGTATTTTTTGCAGTGTTTGACTCTCCTACAAATTCGGTGAGAAAGTTTCTTGCAGGAATGGTTTCCTCAGTTATACCAGAGGTGTTTGGCACATAGGCAATTTTGGAATTATGTTTAACGTTAGGTGGTGATTCTTTTTCCTCATCTGTTTCATCAGAATCATCATCACTCCATGTTGTGACAAGAGCACATTTTTGTTCTTTATGTGTCCAAAACATTGGCTTTCCCTACATTGAATGCCTTTTTCTTTTCTTTTGACTTAAAGATTATTAGCAGCGGAATGACTAAATTAAAATTGGATGAAGTAGGTGATGAGAATTTACCTCTGAATTTGGATTTGTTCATCTTCTTGAAGTTCTTAGTTAGAAGAGCCATTGATTTCCCCCTAAAGGATTTCTAGGGGCATATTGTTGCTGTCCTTAGCTTCTTTAACTGTCTCAACTTTGATTGCAAATTTTGTTGGAAGAGATCTAAGCATTTTTTGGACCAACTTAACTTCACTGTATTCTTCACCAAGTAAAGCAACTTTTGTCGCTATACGTCTAAGTTTCACATTGTAGCTATAATTTTATTTTTCATGCATTTGCATGTTCTCAAATTGAGTGGTTAGTAGTTGTAACTTAGATATGCGAACATCTGAAGTACCTTCATGAGCAATACGTATCATATCTCATGCTTCTTTGGCAGATTCACAACTAGATATAATATTATATTAATTCATGTCAACAACGCTTAAAATAGTATTAAGAGTAGTAGATTTTTGTTCAGAATGAAGATCTTCTTCATTTGACCAGGTGAGTTTATTTTTGACATTACCGTTTGATGCATGGGGTGACCAACCTCTTAGAACACTTTTCCAAGCTTTCTATCCTATTGTTTGATGAAGTTTTTTAGATGGTTCTTCTAGTACAAAGAGTTGCTATTGGTAAGCATTGGTGGTTTGTTTGTTGATAAACCTTCTTTGATTTATTCCATCCCTGATAAATAAGATATTTTAAACCAGAATCTCACTAAAAACAAGCATTAGTGACTATCTCTTGATGCCACTTGTAAGATCTTAAGTGTTTTACTTATTACTTATTATTTGTAATATTTATTACATGTTATGACATGTAAGTAAGTAAAACAGAGACGCAAGGATTTTATAATGGTTTGGTCATAACAAACCTAGTCCACTTGGCTTTCGCCTGTTTTGACAACTCAAGTTTCTTTCCTATAGTACGTAACTTGACTCACTCAGGCTATTACTTGATACTCGCAATCTAGACTCTCTTTAATTAATTTTTTAATACCTGACGCTACACCTTACTATAAAACTCTAATTGAATGTAGAAATACTCAAGTACACACGAAGTACCTTCGCCTTGATGTTTTTTTTTGATCGGCAAAAATAAATTTTATTAAGAAGAATGAAAGAACATATGAAGAGAAAAAAGAAAAAATTACATGCAATCAAGCGGAAAATTCAACCAATCGAAGGAAGAGTACAAAAAGCTTCTAGATCTAGTACTAATCCAGGGTTTATAGAGTGCAGACACCTCATGCGGAAGGACAATTGTTGTACCAGATATTTGATCATTAGAGACAACTTGCAAATCTTCCTTTAATTCGTCCGATTTGAAACTGCATACAAGTAAACATAATATCCCAATGTATATACATATGATCACGTCTAGATCCATGGGAGTAAATCGGATCACATAAAGAAAAATATAATCTACTGAATTTTCTTTTCTTATTTATTCTGACGCTGCATGATCATATTTAAATATGAAAACTTGAAGATTCAGTTCCAGAATCTAACTAACATACTTTCCTTAAATAATCTAATACGACAAGATCTTGAATAACATGAAAAAATATGTAAATATTCACTACAAGGTTGCAGGGTCTTTTGCAACCGCATTTGCGGTTGCGAAAGGCCCAAATCCTGTTGCAGATACTCATTTGCAACCGCGAAGCGGTTGCAGATGACGAGGTCTCGTAAAGCATCGGTTACTTGTCATCTGCGATCGCATCGCGGTTGCAGATGAGCATCTGCGACCAGAAAATCTGCAACCGCATTGCGGTTGCAGATGCTTATTGGACTTTCTGCAAGCGCGATGCGGTTGCAATTGTTCTTTGAGTTTCTGCAACCGCAATGCGGTTGCAGAAAGTCCAATAAGCATCTGCAACCGCAACACGGTTGCAGAAAATATTCATACCATTTGCAACCGCGTTGCGGTTGCAAATGACCTGCGAACGAAAATAAAAAAATTAAATAATATTCCGGTAATTTACCGAAATATTATTGGTTTTGTTAAAATTACAAATAGATAATGGCAGCAAATCAATATAGTGAATATACAAGAACAAATGTAATTAAATAATGAAAAACAATGAATAAAATGAAATGAAAAATGAAAAAAAGTTGAACAAAAAAACATAAAGATGAAGAGAAATAAAAAAGCAAAAAATGAAGTGTTAGGAGTTATTTGTTTTGGATTTGAAAAAGAAAAGAAAAGAAGTGTTGGTGTTTTTTTATTTTTTGGATTTGGAAAAGAAAAGAAGAGAAGTGTTGGGTTGTTATTTATTTTTTGGATTTGGAAAAAGAAGAGAAGTGTTGGTGATTTTTTGGATTTGGAAAAAGAAGAGAAGTGTTGGTGATTTTTTGGATTTGGAAAAAGAAGAGACGTGTTGGTGATATTTTGGGATTTGGAAAAAGAAGAGAAGTGTTGGTGGGTATATATAGAAAATGGGGTGAAAATTAGAATTTTCGCGAAAATTCTAATTTCCCCCCCTAGCCCGCCCAAATTTTTAAAAACTTTGAACAAATTGCAACCGCAAAGCGGTTGCTGAAAGTTTTAAAAATTTAAAATAATAGTATCTGCAACTGCAATCCGGTTGCAGAAAGTATGAACACTATCTGGGACCGCGACGCAGTTGCAGAAAGTATGAATATTTTCAGCAACCGCATTGCTGTTGCAAATACTAGATTTTGCAACCGCGTTGCGGTCCCAATAGTCTCTTTCTGCAACCGCACTGCGGTTGCAAAAAATATTCATACATGAATATCGCAATTTATGGGACTTTCTCAATGCATTTCTGATTTTTAACAACAAACTTCAATGCTACATGTGATATAAACTAATAAATGGTTACACAACAAGTAATTGTGGAATGAAAGAGTAGATTGAATGTGAAGTGATCGAAGGAGTTATTAGACCATGAACATATTGTATGTTCTATTTCCTACTCATCATCATATTTCTTCTTGTTATTATGATTTGCTTCACTAATAATATGATTAATTGGTTGAATTAGTAGATAAATTTTTTACATTACGTTTATTTCTATATGTATCTAGGGATGATATTTATATATACGTGTGTATACGAACGTTATCGTTTGAAATCATAGTTATCACGGCTTGTCCCACATATATAACGCTTGAAATTGTTATGAGAATTGTAATTATGGTTGTTTTTACCATTATTAGGATAGTTATCAACCAAAATAACAATGTGGCCCCTCAAATCATCAAAAAAATGACATTTTGAAAGTATGAATATTTTCAGCAACCGCATTGCGGTTGCAAATACTAGCTTTTGCAACCGCTTTGCGGTCCCGATAGCCTCTTTCTGCAACCGCACTGCGGTTGCAAAAAATATTCATACATGAAAATCGCAATTTATGGGACTTTCTCAATTCTTTTCTGATTTTTAACAACAAACTTCAATGCTACATGTGATATAAACTAATAAATGGTTACAAAACAAGTAATTGTGGAATGAAAGAGTAGATTCAATGTGAAATGATCGAAGGAGTTATTAGACCATGAACATATTGTATGTTCTATTTACTACTCATCATCATATTTCTTCTTGTTATTATGATTTGCTTCACTAATAATATGATTAATTGGTTGAATTAGTAGATAAATTTTTCACATTACGTTTATTTCTATATGTATATTGGGATGATATTTATATATATATATATATATATATATATATATATGTGTGTGTGTGTGTGTGTGTGTGTGTGTGTGTGTGTATACGAACGTTATCGTTTGAAATCATAGATATCATCACGGCTTGTCCCACATATATAACGCTTGAAATTGTTATGAGAATTGTACTTATGGTTGTTTTTACCATTATTAGGATAGTTATCAACCAAAATAACAATGTGGCCCCTCAAATCATCAAAAAAATGACATTTTGAAAGTATGAATATTTTCAGCAACCGCATTGCGGTTGCAAATACTAGCTTTTGCAACCGCTTTGCGGTCCCGATAGCCTCTTTCTGCAACCGCACTGCGGTTGCAAAAAATATTCATACATGAAAATCGCAATTTATGGGACTTTCTCAATTCGTTTCTGATTTTTAACAACAAACTTCAATGCTACATGTGATATAAACTAATAAATGGTTACAAAACAAGTAATTGTGGAATGAAAGAGTAGATTCAATGTGAAATGATCGAAGGAGTTATTAGACCATGAACATATTGTATGTTCTATTTACTACTCATCATCATATTTCTTCTTGTTATTATGATTTGCTTCACTAATAATATGATTAATTGGTTGAATTAGTAGATAAATTTTTCACATTACGTTTATTTCTATATGTATATTGGGATGATATTTTTATATATATATATATATATATGTGTGTGTGTGTGTGTGTGTGTGTGTGTGTATACGAACGTTATCGTTTGAAATCATAGATATCATCACGGCTTGTCCCACATATATAACGCTTGAAATTGTTATGAGAATTGTACTTATGGTTGTTTTTACCATTATTAGGATAGTTATCAACCAAAATAACAATGTGACCACTCAAATCATAAAAAAAAACGGCATTTTGAAAGTATGAATATTTTCAGCAACCGCATTGCGGTTGCAAATACTAGCTTTTGCAACCGCTTTGCGGTCCCAATAGCCTCTTTCTGCAACTGCACTGCGGTTGCAAAAAATATTCATACATGAAAATCGCAATTTATGGGACTTTCTCAATGCGTTTCTGATTTTTAACAACAAACTTCAATGCTACATGTGATATAAACTAATAAATGGTTACAGAACAAGTAATTGTGGAATGAAAGAGTAGATTGAATGTGAAATGATCGAAAGAGTTATTAGACCATGAACATATTGTATGTTCTATTTACTACTCATCATCATATTTTTTCTTGTTATTATGATTTGCTTCACTAATAATATGATTAATTGGTTGAATTAGTAGATAAATTTTTCACATTACGTTTATTTCTATATGTATCTAGGGATGATATATATATATATATATATATATATATATGTGTGTGTGTGTGTGTGTGTGTGTGTGTGTGTGTGTATACGAACGTTATCGTTTGAAATCATAGATATCACAGCTTGTCCCACATATATAACGCTTGAAATTGTTATGAGAATTGTAATTATGGTTGTTTTTACCATTATTAGGATAGTTATCAACCAAAATAACAATGTGACCCCTCAAATCATAAAAAAAAATGGCATTTTGAAAGTATGAATATTTTCAGCAACCGCATTACGGTTGCAAATACTAGCTTTTGCAACCGCTTTGCGGTCCCAATAGCCTCTTTCTGCAACCGCACTGCGGTTGCAAAAAATATTCATACATGAAAATCGCAATTTATGGGACTTTCTCAATGCGTTTCTGATTTTTAACAACAAACTTCAATGCTACATATGATATAAACTAATAAATGGTTACAAAGCAAGTAATTGTGGAATGAAAGAGTAGATTGAATGTGAAATGATCGAAGGAGTTATTAGACCATGAACATATTGTATGTTCTATTTACTACTCATCATCATATTTCTTCTTGTTATTATGATTTGCTTCACTAATAATATGATTAATTGGTTGAATTAGTAGATAATTTTTTAACATTACGTTTATTTCTATATGTATCTAGGGATGATATTTGTATATATATATATATATATATATATATATTCGTGTATACGAACGTTATCGTTTGAAATCATAGATATCACGGCTTGTCCCACATATATAACGCTTGAAATTGTTATGAGAATTGTAATTATGGTTGTTTTTACCATTATTAGGATAGTTATCAACCAAAATAACAATGTGGCCCCTCAAATCATCAAAAAAACGACAGTTTGAAAGTATGAATATTTTCAGCAAGCACATTGCGGTTGTAAATAGTAACGGTAAGATTTCCGCAACCGCCTTGCGGTTCCAAAAACTAATGTATACTACTTTTTGCAACCGCTTTGCGGTTGTAGAAACTAACGTATACATGTTTCTGCAACCGCAAGGCGGTTGCAAAAACTAACTTATACTTGTTTTTGCAACTGCAACGCGGTTGCAAAAACTAACGTATAGGAATTTGCAACCGCATTGCGGTTGCAAAGTATTTAACCGGCCGGCCCTATAGGAATTTGCAACCGCATTGCGGTTGCAAATTCGGTCCTCAACGTTTTTGCAACCTCCATGCGGTTGCAAATTCAGTCCTCAACGTTTTTGCAACCGCAATTGCGGTTGCAAATTTCCGGTCGCAAAAGACCTCGAAATCTTGTAGTGATTATTCTCGAAACATAGTCAATAACTAATTAATTAGACTAAGTTAATTAATGAATAATTAGACTAAAAATTCGGTCCTAACACTCCTCTTAATCTTAATAAATTTATGTCTTAAAAAAAAGGTGATAGAAACGTGGTTAAAGGCTTTATTGATAAACTTCTATGGCAAGAGTGGTGGGTATACCATAACAAAGAGGTGAAGATGAGTAACAAAATGGTGAAATAGAGTCAAAGGTGAGGAACGCTTAGTCACCTATTAATGATTTCTAAATTAAGTTGATAATTAGTGGGATTGTGTCTACGAGGTTCAACTAGTCCTTGTATGCGTGAGCTTTGTGCTTTTATTTTTGCAATGAAGGATATTTATAAGTGAAATTAACTCACATCCCTCAAGTACGTGAGTCTGAATCAGTGTTGTGAAGGACGTTGGGCGTAAGTGAGACGTTTTTCATAGTTAGGGGCGAGGCGTAAGCCTCGAGGCGCCGGGCGTAAGCCCAATAAAAGTTGGCATTTTATTTATTTTAAGTACTATAATATTATAAATAAGTATATAATAATACAAAAAAATATGAAATAGAACCAAATAATAAACTTATAACCTCCAAAATATTCAAAACACACTTAACTTAAAACTTAAACCAAATTGCTCATATGCAAAACTCAAAAATATTAGTCAAGTACTCAAATCCTACGAAGTCTCAAAGAGCATTTACAAATGTTTTCACAAAAGAACTGATTATATAAATTATCTTATATCATAATCATGGTTCGATTGTTAAAATAATGAAAGAAAAGAAAAGAATTGGAGAATAGCAGGTGAGGTGAGGTCACGGTACTGTTGCTAACTTTTCATATTCTTTAACAATGCAAAAACCCTTTTTGCTTTCTTTACTTTTTTTTTATTTGGGCTTTAGAACATTTTAACTGGGCCTATTTTATGTTTTTTTTAATTCATTAGAGGGCTGGATTAACAAAAAAAGAAGGAAAAAACTCAGCCTTTTTTTTTATATTTGTTGGGCGTGTGTAAACGGCATGGGCGTATGCCCAGTCGGCTTTTTCGCTCTGGGCGCACACCCCGATCATCGGGGCGTGCGCCCCCTAACGTTGACGCCCCAACAGTACGCCCAGAGGCTTTTTTATGCTCATTTCGCCCCAGGCGCACCCCGGGCGCGCCGCGTGCCCCGGGGCGCGCCTTTCACAACATAGCTCTGAATTATCTTACCACCATCGCATGATATACAGGGGATATTAGATGATATAATATATAAGCTAATAGATGCCAAATATCTACACAAATTCGATTGTAATTACATCATATTGAAGACTAAAGATGGCATAAAATCCTACAATGCAAAGGGCAGAAGGGCAGCAAAACATGAACTAGGTGGCAAAAAATAGTACGGAAAGGCAGCCTCCAATACCACGGGCACCTCATCACTGGCTGATCAACAAGAGTACTTTGGATCCACATGAAAAAATCCAATATAATACAGCATGCTGACTTGTAAAACCTTCACTTCTATTGTGGATGGTCACTTGCGATACTAATGGAATATTACTGATGGATCATATACTAATTTTCAAAACGAATTCAAGCACTTTCCAACATGAACCAATCAAACAGTTACACGACGCTTCTCGAGGGGCATATTAGCCTTTTTGGCTTGGCAAAAGCAGTGTGTTGTCTTTAGGGCAACAATGATACCAACTTTCAGATCACCAGGTGTCGTTCTATTATGTCCCGGATTTCAGAAGCCAATTAATCTTAATTAATTAGCTTATACATAGGAAAATGTTTTTTTAATAAGTTTAGTGATGTGTAAAAGTGGATTCCAGCCATGCCTGTATAGGATGGTGCTTTAATGTTTTTGTTCCATGTGGTGTATATAAGTTGCAATGTGATGGTAGAAGAAGAGGTACTAACTAAATTTTTAGTTTGTTTGTAAGGAGAGAAATTTGCAACAACCTCGAAGCTAGTTCAAACTAGTGGGAGGTTGGCTGCATCAGCGGAGATTTTCATCAAATTAAACCATCACCTTTCTTAATTATTTCATATTTTCGATCTCTAAACACATCGAATTGATATTGAAGAATCGAATTAAGGTCGATATCAGTTCAGTTGTCTTATAATATTTGAGCTAGCTAGTTTTTGTTATTACAACATGGCTCGTGGTAAGATTCAGATGAGGAGGATTGAGAATCCAGTGCACCGTCAAGTGACGTTTTGTAAGAGACGTGCAGGATTGCTCAAAAAGGCTAAGGAGCTCTCTGTGCTTTGTGATGCTGAAATTGGTCTTTTTATTTTCTCTGCCCATGGCAAGTTATACGAACTAGCCACCAAAGGGTACAACTCTCTCTCTCTCTCCATAAACTGTGTATGTACATATGCATATACGTACTTATCAGCACTGTTCAATTCTTTCGTGTTAAACAATACATCATTCTATATATGTATTTTCTATATGTGATACTATTAGATTTATGACACGTGTATATAACTTGTGATAAATTTTGGACGTCACTAGTGATGGGTGATTCGAAAAAAAAAAGAGATTAAAAATTTTCGGTGACACGGATACTTACATATATATCATTTTGACATGAGAGATTTTTTGTGATGTCCATGAATTTATGAAGTTATATTTAGTTCTTTATATATCACAACTACTCAAACGTTGGCACGAGGCTTGACGCATATGCTTGTTGTACTCATGCATGTTTCAAGAAATTAGGTTTGTACCAGTGTTTTAAAAAGCGAAAGCGTAGGTGAGGCGTTTTATGTTCCAAAAAGCGAGGCGTAAGCCTTGAGGCACAAAGCGTAAGCTTTATGGGTTTTGATATTAAGTATTATAAGAAAAGAAGTGTTGCTAAAAATATGAATATATAATATGAATCTTATATAAATATGTTCTAAGTATAATATAAATGCACTTTGGTCACACTATTATGCATATTCTAAATAAAACTACTGTGAAAATATGTGTTGTGGCTTTTTTCTTTTAACTTATGTTTAAAAAAAAAACCACATATTTTTTGTCAATAAACAGAGTTTTGACTTTTACCTTCAACATTATAATTATATTCAAAATTTTGCCATTGATTTAGTGAGAAATTCTTTCTTTTTTTCAATATATAATTAGGCGTTAGTTTATTTCTCAAGGCGTAAAGCGCAAAAACCGCACCAAAAGTGTACGCCTTGGCAATAAGGCGTAAGCTTTATAACACTTAAGCTTTTGCATGAGCCTTGAAGCGTTTTCGAGTGAGCTTTGCTTCAAAGCGTGCTTTAAAGCGAGCCTCAAATAAGCTTTTTAAAACATTGGTTTGTACATTATAACTCAAAAAGGTTATCTTACTTTATTTTGTTGTGCTTTTAATATGAAAGAACTATGCCGGATTTGATTGAGAAATACATGAAGCATAGCGGGGGAGTTTCAGCTGAAGATCCAACGGATGCAAAAGTTAATAACAATTTGGTATGTCAAATTAATTTGAAACCCTATGTATCATTTAACTTTAAGAACGCTTTCTTATATTTGTTTAATGACATTTCCTCCAATCACATAAGCTTTGTGGATTAGTTTAATAAATCAAAAACTTGTACAAGTGTCATACTTAGATTTTGAGAATCTTAATGCATTATTAACATGTCAATGATGAGTGCGCACGCTATATATATGCTATTCTCGCTATTGCGGGACAAAAGGCAATGGGCTGCGTACTTTAATTATATCTTCAGTTTGAAAAGCATCACAGTTATACTATAATAAGTTAATATAGACCGTATAATGTGTACAAACAATTTTGTACCTAGATACTCTATGTTACACCCAACCTCTCCTTGTGTGTACACACACCGCTTTTTCATCCATATGTACAATTTCATTTTTTTACATCTTCATGGTCAAAAAAGAAAAAACAAATATTGAAGCTTAAAGTCTAGTAGGTCGCTACTATTTATCATTTTAAAATTAAATATAACACATTTAATTAATTAAAAAGATGATAATTTCTGTAGAACGCTTCATTTTTCAAGAACCATCCACCAAAAGGAAAAAAGAAGGGCTAATACTCATTCACATAAAGACATTTGCTTGAATGTGCATGATTCGAGCAGAACATATTCTGGTTATAATGAAAGTAGAATTAAATTAGGGTCCACTTAATTTGTCCTCCGCTTTCCAATATTGTCATATACGAGAAGGTCTAGTTGTAAAAGTTTTCCTAATACGATCAATTGTGGGGATCGGATTAAAATATAACAACCTAGCTGACTTATATTCAAGCCAAGTAAAAAGCAAAAAAAAAAAAAAAAATTAGTGTTTTATTGAGTTAAAATGTTCAGTAGTTAAGAGTCCATTGTCCCTGCACCCTTTTAATGATGTACTGGAACAATTTATCATATTTTTATTTAATATGTTCTCAAATTAATGTTTTCCTTTAGGATCCAAAAAATGAGACCACTATGCTGAAGCATGAGATTGAGATACTCCAGCAAGGACTAAGGTGAAAATACTGCTCTCTTTCTTTCCCCAGCCTGTAAATTGAGCTAAATTCAATAATAGTGAGGTATATTTACCCCCCATGTACAGGTTAATATGTAGAGAGATATAGAGTGATGTACACGCATTCAAGCTGAATCATCCTAACAATTATTATATGCATAACACATTATGTAAATAAAGAAAATCCTAATTATATTCTTTATTTTTTATAAGTAAAACGAATAGAACTTAACTAATTAATCCGATTTGTAATGAATAAACTTGTTTAGGTCCGTTTCTGGTGGAGGGACTGGTACCATGTCTTTAGATGAACTAAAGGCTCTTGAGAAACATCTCGAGATATGGATGTATCAAGTTCGCTCTGCTAAGGTACTTAGATTCATTAGCAATTAAATCGGTTGTATATTCAAAATATTTTTGTTTAATTAATTTCGTCACCATACAATCATAACCATAAACCACATTACAGATGGACATTATGTGTCAAGAAATCCAGTTACTGAAGAATAAGGTGAGCTTGCATACAATATTAATACCTTACTTTATAACTTAAAACTAAAAACAATACCGTTAGGCCGGCATTACAATTTCATTTTGACCATAATTTTTTATGTTATTCAAATGTATCATGTTGAATATAGGAAGGAATACTGCAGGCAGCAAACAAGCATCTTCAAGAGAAGGTATGCACTTAATAATAAGTCTAATGTGTAGAATTTAAATATAAAGAATAATAATATGAAAAAAAAAAGAGTCAAAATCAATGTTAGTATTGCTGAAAACTAATTACGATTATGTATTGTTCTTTAATTGCAGATTGACGAGCATTTTGGGATATTTGACATGATTCCAATGCTGACTAACTTTCAATACCCACTAAACACTAACATTCAGGATTATCCACTAACTATACCAGATGAGATATTATATCATATTTAGCATATATAATATGCTCATTTTATCGTCATTGGGATTTTAATTATATGGCTTGTACTGTGATCGGAAAATTATGAATAAGCTGGGGGTAGTCATGTGTTATGTAGAGATGTGAAGGAGTTTTTTAGTGATCAATGCTGTGTAAGTTTCTATCTGTGCATTACTTAAGTGCAAGTTGATAAACCAGACTGCTTTGTGCGTATGTACCTATTGATGATGTAATATTTGTTGTGCTGCTCACTTTTTCTTTCCTATGAAACTTGTTCGCAGAAAAAACCAGTCATCAATCACAACCGTCTCGTCGCCCAGGGCTTGTGCCCCCCAACTTTTGGTTGTTCCTCTATTTAATAATTCGCAGTTATTAAATAAAGAAATATGTAATAAAATAAAATATTACCTCAAAGGATGATCAAGAATATTAACAACAAAATATAAATGACGATATTACCAAAACTCCAACGGTTCACGACGAGTGTGAAGTATGAACGCTAGGCTGAGGCGCGTACTACGTCAGCTCTCTTTAAGACGATTCGCGCCCCTAATTGATAATTCTCCACATGCAGTAGGGTTACATACAACGCGTCTTCTCCAAGATGCAACATCTCAGCAAAACCGCTGTTTCTTATTTTTAAACTGCACATTAAGTCTAAACTGCACATTTAGAAATAAGATGGAAGCTCGTACAACACTTTGCTCATTTTGCTCATATTAATATATATATATATATATATATATTAACAAGGTAATATATTATTTTCTCACATATTATGCTCATATATATATACATCATATATTTTCTCTTAGTGTATAAGATATATTATTTTTCTTCATTCATACTTCTCCATTTCATAATTTCATCTGCACCAAACCAATCACGGCAATATACATATATATAGATCACCTAATAAATTAGAAATTAGTATAAATAATTGTGTTAATACCAATTTTCAGCCGTTGGTCTCCTACATAAAGTTTGTAGACATCGGGTCATTAATATTGCCATTAAGAGGTAATTAATTATATATAGAACGAATTATTATTTATGCCTTGTATGTTTCAATTTTTTATTAAAATGCCCGTTATCTTTTGAATTATTGAAAATGTCCTGTAACTATGCCCTTTTTCGTAGAAACTGCTCTTTGTGTGCCACATGTGAATTTCGGACGATGGCATCCACCGTGGCTGCCACATGTAATATATTTTGTCTATGTGGCAACCACATGTAATATATTTAAAATATAAATATATTTATATCCATAATATATATAAATATATAAAAAAATATATCTTTATGTATTAAAATATTTCAAATATATATAAATATATAAAAAAGGAAAAAAATCATAAAGATATACTTTTTTATATATTTTAATACATAAAGATATACTTTTTTATATATTTATATATATATTATGGATATAAATGATATTTATGATTTTTTTCCTTTTTTTATGTACTTATATATATTTGATATATTTTAATACATAAAGATATACTTTTTTTATATATTTATATATATTACGGATATAAATGATATTTATGATTTTTTTTCCTTTTTTATATATTTTTATATATTTGATATATTTTAATACATAAAGATATATTTTTTTATATATTTATATATATTATGGATATAAATGATATTTATGATTTTTTTCCTTTTTTATATATTTATATATATTTGATATATTTTAATACATAAAGATATATATTTTATATATTTATATATATTATGGATATAAATATATATATATTTTAAATATATTACATGTGGCAGCCATGGTGGATGCCATGTCGTCCGAAATTCACATGTGGCATGCAAATGGCAGTTTCTACAAAAAAAGGCATAGTTACAGGGCATTTTCAATAATTCGAAAGATAACGGGCATTTTCATAAAAAAATGAAACATACAGGGCACAAATAAAAATTCGTCCTTATATATATGATTGACCAGCCTTATAATTACGAAACGGCTTAAAGAAATCCAATAATATGATAATACCAGGAGTTACCAAAATAGTTTTTACCGCATGATAAATGTATTTTATTAAAATATCCAACAATCCCTAACTTATTTTAATAAAATAATAATATCAATATATGAGCAATATATATGAGCAAGAGCAATAATATTATGCATCATGAAAGTGGCAATGCCTTTAAACCTTCACTTAGTGTCACACAATTCCCGTACTAGAACCAAAGTGGACTAAGCCTTTAAACAATAATCCTCGAGGGTACGAAGAATGACGCAACACACATAATACTCCAAGTGTTCTAAAGTAGCTTCACCAGCTTGCACGTTAATGGCCTTGTGCTAATACCGATTTTCACAAGTGTCCTAGAGAATTAGCCCGTCAATTCTCACAGAAAGCGACTCCGGCCACTTTCTCACTGGTAGGTGAGTCTATCAAGGATGCTACCATGAATATTACCTCCCACCAATATAAGGGCTATAGAACTCATTAAGAGATAAAATAATCTCAACCTCCATAATGTCATAGAAATATGCACTTACACCATAGGGAGGAACATGTAATCAAAAGATTTTTTAGTGCATATATATTCTCCAAACCAATCTATGATTTGTTTGTCCTTTTAACCTAGTTCATATGATCTCTAGCCCCTAGGTAAGGTATCCTCATAGGAAGTTTATAACATATTAGGGCTTACGTCCCCTCTCCCCCTCGATGTACCTCTAGACCTTTGACTCAAGCTTGAGTTTTTGACATTAAAAAACATTTTAAAGGTCCAGGGAATCCAACATCGATGCTAATTGCATAATTGAGCTCATATAATATTTTTTCACGAATAATGCATCTCAAGAATTATAATATTTAATCACCCACGTGTAATTAAAGGGTCTCGAGAAATCTATTTCCTTGAGGAAATCATTTAGCCTTCACAAAGCCACAAAATAATCAATTGAATGGTCAATAGCCTTACTACTCAAAATCACGAAGTGACCAGTAGTCTACTACTCGGAGCCATTATATTTTTCACTTCAAATCGTTGCTTTAAAAACAATGGCCAATAGTCTTTTCACCTACTAGAAACCGTGCATATATTCTCAATTCTCATCATTCACTTATCTTGTTGGCCAGTAGTCTTACACCTACTCGGAACCAGTTAATCTCACAAAATTATTTTATTGCATAAAATGCAATATGAAATATTATGCACGACAAAATTGCATTTATCGAGATTTTAATATTAGTCTCAAAATATTTGATATGTCTCATCACAACTGCACAAGTGGTCAGATCATAACACATATAATTAATAATCAATAATGATAATTATGTTTGCGCATGAAATATTAATTCATGCCAAATACTAAATAATGAGATAACCCTCACTATTCGAGAGAATATCTCCACATTCTCAAATTTTATGATGTGAACTCATGCACAAATTTAAGACTCCTTTTAATAAACTGACTAACCCCCACTAATCAAGATAATTTGCTATTTAATATTTCTTAATTGCTCATAGAAATACTCTCATAAAAGTGACGGAGCAACTAATGTCATGATTTTTTTTTAAAGTTGCAAACCCCATCGTTAACAGACAACAAAAATATGTGGCTATTAAACTCCCTGAATATTGATTAGCAAATATAGCAACACGCAATTATCACAGAGCTAAATATAATTTGGGAACTTAGTTACCTCAAGCATTCACATGCACAAAACAAGTATGTGTGCCTTTAATTTCAATATTATACGTACAAGAGCTTTAGCGACTTCATCCAGTCAAATCTCCTTCATCAGAACTCCTAGCATTTGATTCATCGGTGTCACAGAAAACTCGTGTTAAAATAATATATTCATTAAATTGTAACAACTATGTTACATTGTGAGTTGGCTCGTAAAAGAGCCATTTGCTAGACATAAGGAATTCGTGTACTTCAAGTTGGTAGTGAATATCAACTTGTACCAAAAGGACTCAATAATTATCACATGATCAAAAATTACATGGCTATCTTGAATTAAATCAAAACATAGTGATCTAATTAGTCAAATAGAATTAGAAAGTGACCCATATCACATATCCACATTATATGTTTCAGTTTCAATCATTAGTGACCTGGTCTTATATTTTAATAGGCAGACTCTTCGAAATAATCTCAATGACCAGATTAATTTTTTCACTAAAAAGAAAGTTCATATTAATTCTCATATGCCAGATAAGTAGGCCATCATTAGTAGAGATGTTAATTAAAAAGGCAAATTCTAGAATTAAGGAATCACCACCACAAACTTATGTTTCACATAAATCTTTCAGGTTTTTAGTTTGAAGAAATTAAGAAACAATTGTCATCTTTTACCAAAAATAATTGTGCAAGAAAACGGCAGCCACAAGTTGTGGTATTTATTACTATTCATCATCCAGAACATCAAGTACCAAAAGATTCAAGTTTAATATAAAATGGTACTTACTTTTCACCTGCATATTTTGATCAAGAAGATATCACTTGGAATTCATCTTTCATGAAATCCAAAAAATGTTATTAAACATTAACAAGCTCGAATTTAAACATCAATGCGAAATGATAATAATCTTGATCATATAATAATTATAAAGAGGCTAGGAATCGTCTTAAAATTGTTGTTCTTCTATTTAATAATTCGCAATACTTAAAAAAAGAAACATGTAATAAAATGAAATATTACCTCGAAGGATGATCTAAAATATTAGCAACAAAATATAAATCACAATATTACCAAAACTCCAACGGTTCACGTCGAGTGTGAAGTATGAACGCTAGACTGAGGCGCGTATTATGTCAGCTCTCTTGAAGACGATTCGTGCCCTAGTTGGTAATTCTCAACATGCAGTAGGGTCACGCACAACGCGTCGTCTCCAGGATGCAACAACCCAGTAAGACCGCTTGATTCTTATTTCTAAACTGCACATTACAAATAAGATTGAAGTTCGCACAACACTTTGCTCATTTTGTTGATATTAATATATTAACAAGGTAATATATTATTTTCTCACATATTATGCTCATATTATATATACACATAATATATTTTTTCTTAGTGTATAAGATATATTATTTTTCTTCTTTCATACTTCTCCATTTCATCTGCACTAAACCAATCACGGCAATATACATATATATAGTCATTAGAGAGCTGCATAACTGACCACCTAATAAAATAGAAATTAGTATAAAGAATGGTGTTAATACCAATTTTCAGCCGTTTGTGTCCTACATAAAGTTTGTAGATTCGGGTTGCCATTAAGAGGTAATTATATATATAATTGGCCAGCCTTATAATTACGAAACGGCTTAAAGAAGTCCAATAATACGATAATACAAGGAGTTACCGAAATGGACTTTACCACATGATAAATGTATTTTATTAAAATATCCAACAGTGCTCTTATGTTATCTCACTATATTTTGCATACGGCTTTACGAGTGCTTATATCCATGCTCTTATCTAAACTTTTGACATTTTTGTCCGAGAGTTGCACATAGATTAATGAATGTATATTTGCTAGATTATACATATTCTCCTGATTTAAAATATTTCTACTTTTAGCAATTATTTAAATGCTAGTTTGATTAGTAGATTCAAACACTTTCCTTAAACGGCATATTATGATTGTTGAGAGCTAATCCATGCCTAATAAAGAACTTCTCTCGTCTTTCGATTTATCTTTAATCGTCAATACACAATTTTTAGTTTTCAATTCGAAGTTCATTTTTATTTCAATTGGCGACCGTGTTCGTGTTCGTTCAATTTGACATTGTTACATAGTATTAGTTTACAAGTTCTAATCAATCTTGCTTCCGCATTCTCTTTCGACTCGATTTTGATTTTTTTGCAATCCCTGTTTTTGCTTCTTTTAGGAACCCTGATTTTGTTGACAATTGATTGAGATCAAATGACAACACTCCGCTCTTCGTCTACTACAGTTATTACTAACAGTACCAGTGAGGATTTTAGCTCGATCTACTTCCTTTGCGCACATGATTAGACCATAGCTTCGATTTAAAGCTATCTGCATAACGAACATAATATATTTCTTGGAGGGAGTGCATTACGTTGGCAGTGAGTATCAAGAACAAGATTATGTTTATATTGACGGTACTCTTCCACAACTGGATGATTCTGATCATGTTTTACAAACTTGTTGGTTGCGTGCTAATACTCTAGTGTTTCATGGATTCTTAACGCTATAGATTTGCAAAAGAGTTTGTTGTTCTTTGATAATGCACTGGATTGAAGACATGGTATGCTAGGTTTGATGGTGTCTACGATCAATCAATTGTAGAAGTCGCTCCCCACAATTACTCAGGGTACTCACACCATCAGTGATTAGGGGCGAAGAATAGTTAGGGGGAAGGGGGTAAATTGTGCTTCGACTTTTTTTGTTCACATGAAAAACAACAATTCCAATTATAAAATCTCGCCTTTATTTAGTACACAACGATTTAAAAAATGACCTAAAACTCACCTTTTTATCTATCGGACCATAAATTGTTTTTCATTCATATGATCAATATTAAGGGCGAATTATTGTTTTTGCCCTTTATAATAGGTTAAAGTTGCCCTTTGCCCTTTATCTTTGGGGGCTTCATTTTTACCCTTTAACTCATATTTTTTTGACCAAAAATGCCCAATGGGGTTTTTCACAGGCCCGGTTCTACTTTTTGACCAAAAATACCCTTTATGTTTTTATTTTTTTCAGTAATAAAAAATAAAAAATTATTTGTTTTAATTAAATTCAGTTTTGAAAACAAATTTAATATAGTTTACTTAAATTTAATTTAATTTTCCAATAAGTAATAATTAAAAAAAATCTTTATATACTTTTTTAAAAAAATAACAAAAAAAACATATGGTTATATACTTTAGGCCAATTCCTCAATTTGCACCCCCCAAAAAAGATAAATACGCTTTTCACATGTTCAATTTTATTCTTTCCAATCCTAAATCATGATTAATTATATTAAAATTATTTAAATTATTAAAACTTATCTTATATATTCATAAATATTTCTCAAGCAAGTTGTTTTAACTAAATATTTTTTTTTCTAGAGAAAATCAACAACTTATTGATTAAATCAAACTTTAATTTTTTTTCTAACTATTAAAGAAAGTAAGATTTTTCTTCTCACCGCCACGCTCCTCCGATTCATCCATCGCCACCACCATATCCTCACCGGAGCTCGAAACACCTCAATAAATTCATAATCACTCCTACACACCGATATATCCTCTTACGCCGCAGTCGTTGGTGCAGCAATCAGTTTTTCATGAGTCGAAATTAGTGGTGAATAGGTGAGTGACACGTTGGATGGCGGTGCGCGACGTAGGTTTACGATTAATTCGTCGCTTTTGATTTTGAAGCGAGGGAAGAGAGAGAAGATTGTGAGAAGAGCTGCCAACCTACCATAGGGTTGGGGGTTTGGGTGTATGTGGAGGGGGTAATGGATTTGGGTCTTATGGTGGTGGTGGTGGTGGGTTGGAGAAGAAGATGGCAAATTTTATTTTTTTAAGTTATAAATAACTAAAAGCTTTATTAAATAAATAAGTTGTTGATGTTCTTTAGATAAAAAAATATTTAGTTAAAATAACCTATTTAAGAAATATTTATGAATTTATAAGATAAGTTTTAATAATTTTAATAATTATGATATAATTAATCATGATTTAGGATTGAAAAGAATGAAATTGAACATGTGAAAAGTGTATTTATCTTTTTTGGGGGGTGCAAAGTGAGGAACTGAGCTAATTCGGGGGTGCGAAGTGATTATTAACCATGTTTCTTTTTGAAAAAATATATAAAGATTTTTCATAATTATCACTTATTAGAAAATTAAATTAAATTTAAGTAAATTATATTAAATTTGTTTTCAAAACTGAATTTAATTAAAAACAATTTTTTATTTTATTTTTTATTACTAAAAACT
Organism: Linaria vulgaris; assembly: GCA_948329865.1. Classification (NCBI taxonomy): domain Eukaryota; kingdom Viridiplantae; phylum Streptophyta; class Magnoliopsida; order Lamiales; family Plantaginaceae; genus Linaria; species Linaria vulgaris. The sequence continues at coordinate 1,239,183 of OX415249.1, read as the reverse complement.
TTTTTAAAAAATAAAGGGCATTTCAGGTCAAAAAATATGATCGGGCCTGTGAAAAAGCCCATTGGACATTTTTGGTCAAAACAATAGGAGTTAAAGAGTAAAAGTGAAGCCCGCAAAGATAAAGGGCAAAATGCAACTTTAGCCTATTATAAAGGGCAAAAAAAATAATTCGCCCTAATATTAAACATGATACGTGAGTTTATGGACATTTTTTCTTAATAAACGCATATTTTTCCCTATTACATACACCCATAAATACATATTGAATATTTTACATATAATATGAAGTTTCGTTCTATCAAAAAAATAAAGTTTCTTTTACCTTCTAATTTGGTACAAGATCGTAGCTTACATGTAACGGCCCGATAATTTCGAGATAAACAGAATAATATCAGAGCAACTATTACATGTCTAACTGATAAATATTTGAATCAAATACACTAAAAGTACTAAACTAATAAGAAAAACATAAACTCAACTAACTCAATACCCTACAAAACTTTGAACGCTCCCCAATGCCAAAGGCTCCCCGGTCCTGATACGGTAGTAACCTAGATTGTCTTAATCTGGAAAGAAGGAAAGAAAAAATAAAATTTTAAGTGAGATAAAAATTTCAGTGAGTGTTCATGCGTGTGTGCAAGTGTAGCGTTTTCTTTTCATAACATTCTTTAAAAACAGTTAAATAAAGGAACTTTAACGCATACAAATGTTGGGGCGGTTTAGTGCATCACTAAATTAAATGGGGCGGTGATGTGGGACGGTGACTTTAGAATTAGGGGCGGTGATTAATGGTTAATTGGGGCGGTGATTATGGAAGTTTTTTTATAATCACCACATTATTTTAACACATTTTATGTTTGGAATTAAGCCTATAAATACCAAGCCCCTTCCCCATTCTAAACCATCCCAAAATACAATTCCTTCTCTTGTATATTGAAGTATAATTAATATATAAAGAGTGGAATAAAGTGTTGTAAGTGTGAGGTAAAAATAGAGAGTTTGTGCGACTTTACTACGGTAAAAGTCGGAGTGTTGTAATTCCTATTTTACACTCATAGTGAAGTTCTTCTACCTTGCCCGTGGTTTTTCACCCTAAAGTAATTTGGGGTTTTCCACTTAAAAATCTGTGTGTCGTTTATTTTTCCGGTTTTCAATTATTGTCGTGTTTTCGTTCTATCGAGAAGGGTCCAATTTACAACAAGTGGTATCAGAGCCTCGGTTCATATCCGGGGTCTCGGTGATATCTGTGGGTATCGTACTGAAATTATTTTTCAGTGACGGTGGTACGTGATAGAAGCAATGGCGGCGCAATTCGAGATCAAAAAATTCAACGGGAGTAATTTCTCGTTGTGGAAACTGAAGATTAAAGCCATCTTGCGGAAAGATGGGTGTCTCGCGGCGATCGGCGACAGGCCGGTAGAAATCACAGATGATACGAAGTGGAACGAGATGGACGGCAACGCTATCGCAAATATTCACCTGGCATTAGGTGATGGCGTGTTGTCAAGCGTTGAGGAGAAGGGGACATCTAAGGAGATATGGGACCATCTCAACAAGCTGTATGAGGCAAAGTCCCTACACAACAAAATTTTCCTTAAACGGAAATTGTACACACTGAGGATGGCGGAATCTACCCCGGTAACTGAGCACCTCAATGTTCTAAATACTCTATTTTCTCAATTGACGTCGTTGAGTCATAAAATAGAAGTGGTTGAACGTGCTGAAATTCTGCTGCAAAGTCTGCCCGATTCGTATGACCAGCTTGTCATCAACTTAACAAATAATGTCCTCACGGATTATTTGGTCTTCGACGAAATTGCAGCCGCTATTCTAAAAGAAGAGAGTCGGCACAAAAACAGAGAAGACAGGGAGGCAAGTTCGCAACAAGCAGGTGCCTTGTCGGTGACAAGAGGGAGAACGACGGAGCGCGATGCAAGTGGGAGTAAGAAACAGGGGAGATCCAAGTCAAGGACCAAGGGCAGTTTTTGGCACTGTGGCAAGAAAGGTCACTTGAAGAAGGACTGTTGGAATCTTAAGGATTCAAACCAGAAGAGTTCTAATCCTCAGGGGAACGTTGCTAGCACTTCAGATGATGGTGATGTACTATGATGTGAAGCAGCAACAGCTATTCGAGGTATGCGTGGCTTCGATGATGTATGGCTTATTGATTCAGGAGCCAGTTTTCATATGACTCCCTGGAGGGAGTGGTTTCATGAGTATACACCGATCGCTGGAGGATCTGTGTATAGCTGTAAAAATGAACCCTTGAAAGTTATTGCCATAGGTACGATCAAGCTGGAGATGCATGACGGGATTGTTCGGACCATTCGAGATGTCCGACACGAGGAGGGATTATGCAAGAATTTGTTGTCTCATGGACAACTGGATGATCTTGGTTGTGAGATTGGTTCGCGAAACAAGATCATGAAAGTTAAAAGGGGTGCGCTTGTACTGATGAAGGCGGACAAGATTGCAGAAAACTTATACAAGGTACAAGGGAGGGCTTTGCAAGAGGGAGAAGCGTCAGTAGCTTCATCCGAGTCGATTGAGAAATCATCAATGATTTGGCATCAGCGGCTCATGCATATGTCGGAACAAGGCATGAAGGTTCTTGCAGAGAAGAAACTACTTCCGGGCCTCACAAAGGTATCTTTAGCTTTTTGTGAGCATTGTGTTGTTGGCAAGCAACATCGTATAAAGTTTCTTAGTTCAGATTCTAGAAGTAAAGTCATTCTAGAATTGATTCACTCTGACGTGTGGCAAGCACCAGTACTATCCATGGGAGGTGCAAAGTATTTTGTGTCTTTTATAGATGATTATTCCATGAGATGTTGGGTGTACATGATCAAGAGTAAGGCCGAGGTATTCTCGATGTTCAAGACGTACAAAGCACTGGTGGAACTTGAATCTAGGAAAAAGATCAAGTGCCTGAGATCTGATAATGAAGGGGAATATACTGGCAAGGAGTTTGAAAACTTCTATAAAGATGTTGGGATTAAGAGGCAGTTTACTACGGCATACACTCCGCAACAGAATGGGGTGGCAGAGCGGATGAACAGGACCTTGTTGGATAAAACAAGAGCCATTATGCAGGCTGCAGGCTTATAAAAGTCGTTCTGGGCAGAAGCAATCAATACCGCCTGTTATGTGGTGAACCGATCTCCTTCAACAGCACTGGGGCTGAAAACACCGATGGAGGTGTGGACAGGTAAACCAGTTGATTATTCTAATCTCCATATATTTGGGAGTCCCGCTTATGTTATGTTCAATACTCAAGAGAAAACAAAGTTGGACCCAAAATCCAGGAAGTGTTTGTTCTTAGGGTATGCTAAAGGAGTGAAGGGGTATCGTTTGTGGGACCCCACTGCCCACAAAATTGTTGTAAGCAGGGATGTTATCTTCACGGAAGATAAGAAAGGAAATGATAGCAGCACAGGAGAAGATCTAGAAACTACGACAGTAGTAGTCGAGAAGGATGATGAGCAGAAGGGTCCTGCCGAACCAGAGCATGAACCTGAGGAGACAACGGAGTCTGGAGTCTCGAGGATACGTCGATCGACACGTGTCAGGAGACCACCAGGCTGGCACTCAGACTATTCTATGGAGAACAATGTCTTTTAACTGAGGACGGGGAGCCATCAACTCTCCAGGAAGCAATGAGTAGTTTAGATGCAGCTCAGTGGATGGCAGCAATGCATGAGGAAATTGAAGCACCCCATAAGAATAAGACGTGGGAACTTGTGTATCTACCACAAGGGAGGAAACCCATTGGCAACAAATGGGTGTACAAAATCAAACGTAACAGTGATGACCAAGTGGAGAGGTATCGTGCACGATTGGTGGTGAAAGGATATGCTCAGAAGGAGGGAATTGATTTCAACGAAATATTTTCTCCGGTGGTCCGAATGACAACTGTGCGGGTGGTTCTAGCGATGTGTGCTACATTTGATTTACATCTTGAGGAGTTAGATGTAGAGACGGCTTTTCTTCATGGTGATCTTGAAGAAGAGATTTATATGCTCCAACCGGAAGGATTTATTGAAGAAGGAAAAAAGAACTTGGTTTGCAGGTTGACCAAATCTTTGTACGGTCTCAAACAGGCGCCGAGGTGTTGGTACAAAATATTTGATTCATTCATAATGAGCCTTGGATACAACAGGCTGAATGCAGATCCTTGTGCATATTTCAAGAGATCTGGTGATGACTTTGTTATTTTACTGTTGTATGTTGATGACATGTTGGTTTCAGGCCCCAACAAAGCTCGTATTGAAGAATTGAAGGATGAACTGGCTAGGGAATTTGAAATGAAGGACTTAGGACCAGCAAACAAGATTCTAGGGATGCAAATCCACCGAGACAGAAATTGCAGAGGAACTATCTATTGAAGATTTTGCGGCGGTTCAGTATGCAGAATTGTAAGCCAATCTCTACCCCTCTTCCTGTTAATTTCAAGTTATCCTCAAGTATGTGTCCTAGCAGTGAAGAAGAGAGGAGGGAGATGTCTCGAGTACGGTATGCATCAGCAGTGGGAAGCTTAATGTTTGCTATGATCTGTCCTAGACCAGACATTGCACATGCAGTGGGAGTGGTTAGTCGATACATGGTGGATCCGGGAAGAGAGCATTGGAGTACAATAAAGAGAGTTCTGAGATACATTCAGGGAACCTCAGATGTTGCATTATGTTATGGAGGATCGGGTTTTACAGTCAAGGGCTATGTTGATTCTGACTATGCAGGTGATCTTGACAAAAGCAAGTATGCGACATGATATGTGTTTACTCTTGTTGGAGGTGCAGTGAGTTGGGTTTCAAAGTTACAGTCGGTTGTTGCGACATCAACAACGGAGGCTGAATACGTGGTAGCTACGCAGGCCAGTAAATAGGCGATTTGGTTGAAAATGGTTTTGGAGGAACTCGGGCACAAACTAGAGAGTATTTCCCTATTTTGTGACAGTCAGAGTGCGTTGCATCTTGCAAGGAATCCAACCTTTCATTCCAAGACAAAAGATATTCGGGTCCAGTATCACTTTGTTCGTGAGAAAGTCGAGGAGGGTACTGTGGATGTGCAGAAGATTCACACTAAAGATAACATAGCTGATTTCATGACGAAGAGTGTTAATGCTGACAGGTTTATTCAGTGTTGGTCCTCGTGTGGTCTGGTGAAAACGTAAGCAACATGAAGGGCGAGGTAGAAAGAATGGTGTGAAGATCTGATTAGTCCCTACTCAAATCTTCAAGTGGGAGATTGTTGGGGCGGTTTGGTGCATCACTAAATTAAATGGGGCGGTGATGTGGGACGGTGAGTTTAGAATTAGGGGCAGTGATTAATGGTTAATTGGGGCGGTGATTATGGAAGTTTTTTTTATAGTCACCACATTATTTTAACACATTTTATGTTTGGAATTAAGCCTATAAATACCAAGCCCCTTCCCCATTCTAAACCATCCCAAAATACAATTCCTTCTCTTGTATATTGAAGTATAATTAATATATAAAGAGTGGAATAAAGTGTTGTAAGTGTGAGGTAAAAATAGAGAGTTTGTGCGACTTTACTACGGTAAAAGTCGGAGTGTTGTAATTCCTATTTTACACTCATAGTGAAGTTCTTCTACCTTGCCCGTGGTTTTTCACCCTAAAGTAATTTGGGGTTTTCTACGTAAAAATCTGTGTGTCGTTTATTTTTTCGGTTTTCAATTATTACCGTGTTTTCGCTCTATCGAGAAGGGTCCAATTTACAACAACAAATGCCATGCAATAGAACCGTGAATCAAAAGTTTTCATGGTTTAGAAAAAACCCTTTAACAAAAGAACATAATCACGTTTGATGATCGGTGTCCACATTTTTTGCCAATGCCAGTCAACCTTATCACCTCATAACAGTCCTTATCTCTTCTTCCAAGGCGTGACCTTGGAATCAATAATGTATGCCATGGAACATATTGAAACAGTGTACCCAACAAAGATACAACAACCTTCTGCTATGCCTGAGAGGAAATGGGACAATGGGGACAACAACCCATACCAGCAAGCCCGCTGCCGCCAGGCGGTACCCCTGCACTCCCACGCCAAGTTGGATCCAACTACATATCCAATCGGGACCGAGTAAAACAACGGGACACCATTCATCATAACAATTTCAATCATTTAAAACAACCAATGCACGGGTAACTTCCTTTGAAGAAATAACGATTCGAATACCCAATTACGGATAACTTGCTTTGAAGAAATAAACAGTTCAAGTACCCGATTTACGATAACTTTCTTTGAAGAAATGACAGATTAATATGCAGAGAGTCATGATTACATATATATAGATATAGATATACATGCACGCATTCCTTCCAGTTTTGAAACTAATAGGGTTTAGGAACACTCACCAAAAAATCGTAGAAAGGGGCAGTCGAAAGACTACTAGTTAGCACTATCTCTTCTACGCAAGTACACCGCTATACTGCACCAACCATGACACCTTAACCAAAACACAATTATCAATTATCTACAATGATAGATTAATTAATTTGTATCTCAAATCAATATAGAGGGTTCTTTAAAGGTTTACAATCCTTAATGCACCCTACCTATTAATTAACCATTATATTTTTCGCTGATTGAGTTTAGGTTATTATATACACGTTTATATAATAGTATATAATTTATTTTTAATTTCATCTTAGCCAAACATGATCACAACTCACACTTGAATCTTAGTATTGGCTACACCTCCTATTAATTATATTGGAATAATACATCATGTTAACTATAAGAAATCCTATAACTTATAGTACCTACATTACAAAAACCCATAGAGCATCAAAAAATTTACTACTGTACTATATTTCACTTTGACATTTTCATGTTGCTCATCAACTTACGTGTTAGCCATATCTGCATAACCTTAAAGATGGAGAACTGAATATACTCCATTTTATACTTCTAATAACTTGCAAGAGTTTATGGTCCTAAGGTGACTAATGCAAATAGCAAACCAATTACGTGATGATAATCCCCTTTTGGAGTAATAACATGGAAAATTATCCCCTTTTGGAGTAATAACATGGAAAATTATCCTTAACCATTATAACGATACTATAATAAGTCCTTTTGTATGAAAGCTTTTATCACAAAAGAGTCGTGGATGATTAACTATGTAACAGAGCTTTTACATAACTAATACGGTTTTACGAAACATATTATATTTCCAACAACTATAGCAGTCAAACTAAACAAACCAGTCTAGAGTTTTCTTAGCATTTTTTCGATTCGCCTTCTAACAAACCTATAAAATTCGCTGTGTATGAGTAATACTAATAATCACAAAGGAGCAGCCAACGATATAGTACAGACCTAGACACAGAACCATTTGATATTCTAGTTTTGCAGCCGATTTCAAACATTTTACAATAATCTCTACAAGAACTACTCTTTAGGTAATCACAATTTAATCTAAACAACTACTCCAAATAAATTTAAATGATTCGATTTGTTATCAAAAAATATACTATATAACTTTATTAATTATTGTAATTAACTTGATTTAAGTAAGCCTCACAGTTGTTGGTTAAGTGCGTGCACGTAAGCGTAATAAACAATAGAATAATCTTCAAAACACGTATCAACAATCCATATAAGAAATACTTTCATATAACATGCATAGATATGAATTGAAACGCAACAAAATAATTAAAACTACCTCTCAGCAACTGATGATAAAATCCTTGGAGGGGATTAGACGAGTCAGAAAATTTCTTCGAGAGAATTGGACGAGTTGGAAGTGAGACCTCCTCCCCTTAAGATCAATTTGCCGGTTCAGCTTCGAACCCTCGATGGCAACAACCTCCCAAGGTACAATGTCCGTCGCGGTGGAATATTCTTTGAAGCTAAGAACTATTCCTCTATCGGACTTCGTAATACTTGCGGAACTAAAAACATTATGTATGCTATGTTATGCAAAATAATGTTTTGTTTTGTATGCTTGTTAGATGATTTACACAAGAGTGGAGGCCTCCTTTTATAGGTGAAAAAAAATGTAACAACCACAAACATTAAAGGGGGTGTATTAATCTTGTCATTCAAAATATTTGAATGTCATCAAATATTTTGACCTCATTCAAATAATACAATAAATGTGCCTTTAAAATTCAGATTTTTAATTTAATCTTAAATTTTATTTTAACAAATAAAATTGCTTCTCAATAAGCAATTACAATTCACACACTTTGCACATATATTTGGACTCAATTCCAATTTTTTCCAACAATCCCCCACATGAATGTAATTGGTTGAAATGCACGTGAGCCTAGCAATGCTAAATGCAATTTCCGAGTTCCGCGGGAACTTGTTGCATCAGGAAAGGTGGTTTTGGGCCTTGAACCTTCCTTAGTGAAATACCATCGGATATACTTGCCAACCAGTAGATGTGATGCCTTGAACTGTTCGGCGTTTTGTGTATACCAAGACAATGATACTCACACAACTCATTCCATTATTACTTTTCGTCCTTTCGTTGTTGTCCATTTCGGCCCTGGACTTTCCTTGGCAAAATTCATCGAACGCTCTAGAGATTTAGCCCTTTAACTCATCTCAACGAAGCGGCCCCTTCACATTCGACATAGGTGATCTCTCATTAAGGGTATCCTGTAATACCCCGCTCGTGTCACAAGCTATAAGGATCATTAGAACCTCAAGTTCTCCTTCACTGTACAGGTCTATCACTCTCTCATCATAGAAATGGGTTGAAAACTCAATTTCCCGAGTGCTTTGTTCGACCTCACCTCTCACAATTCGGTTGTCCCTTTGAACCTGCAAATTGGGGTTTACAATTCAGGTAGGGTTGCCATCGTGGTTGGAGGTCATTTTCGTGGGCTTCAATCCCATTTCCCTCGATGAAATTTCTACTTGGTCTCTCGCTAGACCTTTCGTCAATGGGTCTGCAATATTTTCTTTAGACCTCACAAAGTCTAAGGAAATTACGCCAGTTTTCAACAACTGTCGTACACTCTTATGTCTTCGACGTATGTGTCTAGACTTCCCATTGTACACATTGCTTTGTGCTCTACCTATAGCTGCCTGGCTATCACAGTGCACGCTAATAGGAGCCACTGGCTTTGGCCACATTGGAATATCTTGAAGGAAGCTCCGAAGCCAGTCAGCCTCGTCAGTTGCAAGATCCAACGCTATGAACTCAGATTCTATAGTTGATCTTGCAATGCACGTCTGCTTGCACGATTTCCAAGAAATCGATGCACCTCCAATTATGAATATGTATCCACTCGTAGATCTTATATTCTTGGAGTCTGCAATCCAGTTCGCATCCGAATAGCTCTCTATGACCGCTGGATGTCTGGTATAATGCAATCCATAGTTAGCAGTGTATCTTAGATATCTAAGTACTCTAACTATCGCTTTCCAGTGCTCAGTACTGGGATTGATTGTATACCTACTCAGTCTATTCACCGAGTTCGCAATATCAGGTCTAGTACAGTTCATGAGGTACATGAGACTGCCTATGATCCTTGAATATTCTAACTGACGCACACTATCTCCATAGTTTTTGTGCAAATTACACCCCACTTCTATTGGTGTTCTCGTAATAGCATCGCTTCCCTTGTCAAACTTGTCAAGAATTTTCTTAACGTAATGACCCTGGGACAGTGCATAGCCATCTGGTGTCTTGGTGATTTTCATCCCAAGTATGACATCTGCAAGACTTAAGTCTTTCATGTCAAAGTTGCGTGACAGTATCTTCTTGGTAATATTAATTTTATTATTATTACCGACAATGATCATGTCATCTACGTAGAGACAGACTATAACATAGTCCTTTTCCTCTTCTTTCACGTAAACACATTTGTCACTCTGATTTATACGAAATCCATTTAAAAGCATAACGCTATCAAATCTTTCGTGCCATTGTTTAGGTGCTTGTTTTAACCCATATAAGGATTTGACAAGTTTGCACACCTTTTTCTCTTTACCTGGAACCACGAACCCTTCGGATTGTTCCATGTAAATCTCCTCTTCTAAGTCTCCATTTAAGAACACCGTTTTCACATCCAATGGATGGATCTCAAGATTAAACAAAGCCGCCAGAGCAATGATTAAACGAATTGACGTTTTACTGGAAACAGGAGCATAAGTGTCGAAATAATCAACACCTTCTGTTTGTCTATACCCCTTGACTACAAGTCTCGCCTTGTACTTGTCAATGGTACCATCAGTTTTCATCTTCTTCGTGAAGACCCACTTGTGTCCTAGTGGTTTATTTCCCGGAGGAAGAACAACTAGCTCCCACGTGTGGTTTTGTAAGACAGAATCTATCTCATTGTTTACCGCTTCTTTCCAAAGAATCGAGTCCGAAGAGAACATTGCTTCCTTGAAAGTAGTCGGATCGTTTTCTAACATGAATGTTAGGAAATCTGAGCCAAAAGATTTCTCTTTTCTAGCTCTTTTACTTCTTCTCGGACTTTGTTCTTCTTCATCTTCTTGAGATTCTCTCACCCCCACATTTCTTTTCGTTTCCTCAATGAATCGAGTTTTGTGGGGAAATATATCCTCGAAGAATGAAGCGTCTCGAGCCTCAATGATAGTATTCACACTCATCTCAGGGTTATCTGACTTGTGTACCAAAAAATGATAGGCGCTACCATCATGCGCATATCCAATGAATACACAGTCAACTGTCTTAGGTCCTATCCTAGTCCTTTTAGGAGGAGGAATTGGGACCTTTGCTAGACAGCCCCAAACCCTTAAGAACTTGTAGCAAGGCACGCGTCCTTTCCACAATTCATAAGGCGTTTTTTCCAACCTTTTGTGCGGTAGGCGATTGAGCACATGGTTGGCGGAGAGCAAAGCTTCCCCCCACATGTTCTGAGGTAGACTAGAACTTATGAGCATCGCATTCATCATCTCCTTCAACGTTCTATTCTTCCTTTCTGCAATACCGTTTTGCTCGGGAGAATATGGCGCTGTAGTTTGATGAATGATCCCACTTTCTGCACAAAGTTGTGCAAATGGCGACTCATATTAGCCTCCTCGGTCACTTCGAAGATTCTTGATCTTCTTTCCGAGTTGGTTCTCAACTTCATTCTTATAGTGAATGAACATGTCTATTGCTTCATCTTTACTTCTCATTAAGTAGACATAGCAATATCTTGTACAATCATCGATAAACGTTATAAAATAACTTTTACCGCCTCTAGATTGTACGTACTTAAGATCGCATACATCAGTATGGATCAAACTCAGTGGTTCAGTGCTTCGCTCTATCAAGTGAAACGAGGACTTTGCCGTTTTCGCTTCGACACAAGTCTCGCACTTGTGCTTATGGTTGATGTTAAATTTTGGTATTAAGTTTAGTGAACTTAATCTTTGTAAAGATTTAAAGTTCACATGACCTAATCTACCATGCCATAATGAGGCACACGAGTAATCTATCACAGTTACTACATCAACGGACGTGCTAGCCTCATTGCTAGTCTTAATTTTAGCCTTAGGCGTTATTGTCGTTACAGACATCTTAAACAGATTGTCCGACAAATAACCCTTGCCCACAAAGGTTCCACCCTTAGATAGGATGACCCCGTCTGACTCAAAGACAAGTGTCAACCCTTTCTTGTTTAGCACTGTACCAGATATTAGATTCATGTGAATCTCTGGAACATGAAGAACCTCTTTCAGGGTCAACTCTTTTCCCGAGGTCATCTTCACCGCTTTCACCCTCAACCTTTGAGACAATAGAGTTCCTCTTATAACACTTCTCATTCTCTACTAGTTTATAGGTCTTAAACATCCACCTATTGGTGCAGATGTGTCGAGTAGCCCCAATGTCTACCCACCATCCGTTCGAGTTGTTATTTGAATTTTCAGCCGCCATTACTAAATAATTCTCACAATTATTTCGCTTAGTATCGCTAAGAATTCTCAACTCAAATATTTATACAGGTATTCCCAGGCCGCTGGAGGGACGAAACCTCTTTAAAGTCCACCTTTATGCGACATAATATTAGGTTCCCAGGCCAGTAGAGGGACAAGTCCGCTTACACTCCACCTTTCTGCGACAGAACCGTCTGTATAGATATTCTCACTTTGAATTTCCTTCGAATTCACAAGTCTCAATACTTGGAATTATTTTGAAATTCTTTTTATTGATCCACATGCAATTATGGACTTTTCACGAGTCACTTTGCAATTTCTTCTCAATATTCAATGGCTCACGTGCAATATCACAAGCATATAATCGACTAATTCTAATTTTTTTTTCTTTCAAATTTTCTCTTCTAAAAGTTTAAAGCTTTTAATAATTTTCACAATTTAATTTAGTCACATAAGCATGCAAAAGCAATATAATATATAGCATGGGAGTTAAAGATTTAATACTAAATAATTAACTGCAGCACTATAAGTCAACTACTGGTTTACGCATTCATTAAACATAATTAATAGCTAGTCTAACAGTAAGAGTAAATGATCCAGAGGTTGCATGTTCGAATCCGGATTGTAACGTTTTTTTTTACAGATTTTAATTCAGCAGTTTTATAATGTAATAAATATGTAACTGCGCAATTAAACTTCAAGAATTGTAACAGCCTAACGGTAAAGATGACAATCAAGCAGCAGGAGGTCAGGTGATCGAATTATACAGCAGCAGCAATGCTCAAATGTTTTTGGAACTTCCTCTTTTAGTTTTCACAAAGTTAAAACTTAAAGCTACTGGAAAGAGGAAACAAATTTGAAAACCTATGACAATTGTAACTCAACAAGGAGAAGCAGACTAAAACATGTTCTGAAAATTAAAACATCTTCAACATGCACCACACTAAATACTAAAATATAAATACAAAAATTGATCTTAAGATTGTTGGTTAAGTGCGTGCACGTAAGCGTAATAAACAATAGAATAATCTCCAAAACACGTATCAACAATCCATATAAGAAATACTTTCATATAACATGCATAGATATGAATTGAAACGCAATAAAACAATTAAAACTACCTCTCAGCAACTGATGATAAAATCCTTGGAGGGGATTAGACGAGTCAGGAAATTTCTCCGAGAGAATTGGACGAGTTGGATGTGAGACCTCCTCCCCTTAAGATCAATTTGCCGGTTCAGCTTCGAACCCTCGATGGCAACGACCTCCCAAGGTACAACATCCGTCGCGGTGGAATATTCTTTGAAGCTAAGAACTATTCCTCTATCGGACTTCGTAATACTTGCGGAACTAAAAAAATTATGTATGCTATGTTATGCAAAATAATGTTTTGTTTTGTATGCTTGTTAGATGATTTACACAAGAGTGGAGGCCTCCTTTTATAGGTGAAAAAAAATGTAACAACCACAAACATTAAAGGGGGTGTATTAATCTTGTCATTCAAAATCTTTGAATGTCATCAAATATTTTGACCTCATTCAAATAATACAATAAATGTGCCTTTAAAATTCAGATTTTTAATTTAATCTTAAATTTTATTTTAACAAATAAAATTGCTTCTCAATAAGCAATTACAATTCACACACTTTGCACATATATTTGGACTCAATTCCAAATTTTTCCAACAACAGTTGCCACGAAACAACTAAATATCAGAAGTTTCAAGTTTTCGATGATACGCACTACTAGCTAGTCCAACGTTGCCATCATCAAGATTCAAAACATAATAAATTAACGATTTCAAAAGGATCACTACAAGAAAAATGGGTCATTAGGGACTGCCTGGGCGGTCCCTAATGACCCCCATGCGGTCGCTATTGAGGGGGTAGCGACCGTCTAGCGGTCGCTATTTTTCGGTCGCTATTGACCACGGTCGCTTGCCAATAGCGACCGTTAAGCAGTCCCTATTGTGGTCACTAGGGACCGCAAGATAGCGACTGTTAAGCGGTCCCTAATGACGTCAATATGGACCGCAATATAGCGACCGTGAAGCGGTCGCCATACTTTTTGATAATATGGACCGTCTGGGCGGTCCCTAATGTGGAACAATAGGGACCGCCCAGACGGTCCCTAAATTTAACAATAGGGACCGTCTGGGCAGTCCCTAATGTGGAATAATAGGGACCGCCCAGACGGTCCCTAAATTTAACAATAGGGACCGTCTGGGCGGTCCCTAATATGGAATAATAGGGACCGCCCAGACGGTCCCTAATTTTTACAATAGGGACCGTCTGGGCGGTCCCTACTAATATTCGTAGAATTTCTATGAATATTAGTAGGGGCCGTTAAACGGTCCCTGATTTTGATATTACCGACCGTCAAACGGTCCCAACTAATATTCATCGTATGAATAATAGTAGGGACCCTTAAGCGGTCCCTAATGACCTCTAGAAAAAATAAAAAAAAACAACAATTATATTCCGGATTTAATCCGGAATATAATTGTTTTTTTTGTAAAATTGTAATTTTAACAAATTGAAAACAATAAAATATTGAATAAAAAGTTAATATAATGACAATTGATATGAAAGAATAAAAGAATGTGAAAAGATGAATAAAATGAGTAATAATATAAAATGAATGAAATCAAAAACATGAAATCAAAAGTGAAGAATAGTAAATGTAGATCCAAAATAAAGAACGTATAAGAAAAAAAGATTGTATTGGTGAAAAAAAAAATGAAGATCCAAAATAAAGAAAGTGAAAGAAAAGAAAATGAAGAAAATCTTGTGTTGGTGAAAAGAAGAAAAGTTTTTGTGTTGGTGAAAATAAGAAAAAAAAATTAAGTGTTTTTGTGTTGGTGAAAAGAAGAAAAGAAGATAGTGTTTTTTGGAGATAGTGAAATGGGTGTAAGAGTGGTGAGATATATATATATATATATATATATATATATATATATATATATATTCAATTGGTTTTTGTCCGTTGGATGATTTTAGATGATCGACGGTTTAAGATGGCGATCCGTGTTATGATGGGTACTTATGACCGTAGATTAGGATTTCATCGACGGTTGAGATTTGATTTGGGGAAAATTCAAATTTCCCCCTCACTTCCGCCAAAAAATTTCGCCAAAAATTCAAAATTTTCGATTTTAGGGACCGTTAAGCGGTCCCTAATGTCAAATTAGGGACCGCTTAACGGTCCCTATTGTCAAATTAGGGACCGCTTAACGGTCCCTACTAATATTCATACTTAAAAATTGATTTTTTTTATTGATGTTGTTGTGTTTGTGATTGTAAGCAACCAAACTCATTGTAATATATAAATTGAAGTAATAAATGATTGCAAAACCAACCTTAGAGTAGATTAGTTGTGAAATAATAGATTAATTGCGATTGATCGAGTTATTAACGTTCAAGATATATTTCACAAATGTACAACTAATTAATTATCATTAGTTAGTTGTAATTGTTATCCGTGTTTATGATTTACTTCACAAACGTTAGCATAGATACGATTATGAGGCATAATCATTAGATCAAGTATTCATTAATTATACGTATATATGTAGATCGAATTAATTTGTCATTATGTCATTCGTCGTACAAAATAGTAGGAAAATCTTCAAAGCGGCCCGTTCTCCTTGTATAATGTTTGGATATACAATGTGTCGTTGTACTTATTGTTATTTTAACTATTCCAATGGTTATTATGAACTAAACATACAACGCGGCACCTCAAACCATCGAAAAATTCATAATTTTGATGTATGAATATTAGTAGGGACTGCCAAGAGGTCCCTAATTTTACAATAGGGACTGCCAAGCGGTCCCTAATTCAAATTAGGGACCGCTTATAGGTCCCTAATGTCAAATTAGGGACGGCTTAACGATCCCTACTAATATTCATACTTAAAAATAGATTTTTATATTGATGTTGTTGTGTTTGTGATTGTAAGCAACTAAACTCATTGTAATATATAAATTATAGTAATAAATGATTGCAAAACCAACCTTATAGTAGATTAGTTGTGAAGTAATAGATTAACTGGGATTGATCGAGTTATTAACGATCAAGATATATTTCACAAATATACAACTAATTAATTATCATTAGTTAGTTGTAATTGTTATCCGTGTTTATGATTTACTTCACAAACGTTAGCATAGATACGATTATGAGGCATAATCATTAGATCAAGTACTCATTAATTATACGTATATATGTAGATCGAATTAATTTGTCATTATGTCATTCGTCGTACAAAATAGTAGGAGAATCTTCAAAGCGGTTCGTTCTCCTTGTATAATGTTTGGATATACAATGTGTCGTTGTACTTATTGTTATTTTAACTATTCCAATGGTTATTTTGAACTAAACATACAACGCGGCACCTCGAACCATCGAAAAATTCATAATTTTGATGTATGAATATTAGTATGGACTGCCAAGCGGTCCCTAATTTTACAATAGGGACTGCCAAGCGGTCCCTAATTCAAATTAGGGACCGCTAATGTCAAATTAGGGACCTCTTAACGGTCCCTATTGTCAAATTAGGGACCGCTTAACGGTCCCTACTAATATTCATACTTAAAAATCGATTTATTTTTTATAGATGTTGTTGTGTTTGTGATTGTAAGCAACCAAACTCATTGTAATATATAAATTGAAGTAATAAATGATTGCAAAATCAACCTTATAGTAGATTAGTTGTGAAGTAATAGATTAATTGTGATTGATCGAGTTATTAACGTTTAAGATATATTTCACAAATGTACAACTAATTAATTATCATTAGTTAGTTGTAATTGTTATCCGTGTTTATGATTTACTTCACAAACGTTAGCATAGATACGATTATGAGGCATAATCATTAGATCAAGTATTCATTAATTATACGTATATATGTAGATCGAATTAATTTGTCATTATGTCATTCATCGTACAAAATAGTAGGAGAATCTTCAAAGCGGCCCGTTCTCCTTGTATAATGTTTGGATATACAATGTGTCGTTGTACTTATTGTTATTTTAACTATTCCATTGGTTATTATGAACTAAACATACAACGCTACACCTCGAACCATCGAGAAATTCATAATTTTGATATATGAATATTAGTAGGGACTGCCAAGCGGTCCCTAATTTTACAATAGGGACTGCCAAGTGGTCCCTAATTCAAATTAGGGACCGCTTAACGGTCCCTATTGTCAAATTAGGGACCGCTTAACGGTCCCTACTAATATTCATACTTAAAAATCGATTTTTTTTTTATTGATGTTGTTGTGTTTGTGATTGTAAGCAACCAAACTCATTGTAATATATAAATTGAAGTAATAAATGATTGCAAAACCAACCTTAGAGTAGATTAGTTGTGAAATAATAGATTAATTGCGATTGATCGAGTTATTAACGTTCAAGATATATTTCACAAATGTACAAATAATTAATTATCATTAGTTAGTTGTAATTGTTATCCGTGTTTATGATTTACTTCACAAACGTTAGCATAGATACGATTATGAGGCATAATCATTAGATCAAGTATTCATTAATTATACATATATATGTAGATCGAATTAATTTGTCATTATGTCATTCGTCGTACAAAATAGTAGGAGAATCTTCAAAGCGGCCCGTTCTCCTTGTATAATATTTGGATATACAATGTGTCGTTGTACTTATTGTTATTTTAGCTATTCCAATGGTTATTATGAACTAAGCCTACAACGCGGCACCTCGAACCATCGAATAATTCATAATTTTGATGTATGAATATTAATAGGGACTGCCAAGCGGTCCCTAATTTTACAATAGGGACTGCTAAGCTGTCCCTAATTCAAATTAGGGACCGCTTAACGGTCCCTATTGTCAAATTAGGGACCGTTAAGCGGTCCCTAATTTGACATTAGGGACCGTTTAACGGTCCCGACTAATATTCATACTTAAAAATCGATTTTTATATTGATGTTGTTGTGTTTGTGATTGTAAGCAACTAAACTCATTGTAATATATAAATTGTAGTAATAAATGATTGCAAAACCAACCTTATAGTACATTAGTTGTGAAGTAATAGATTAACTAGGATTGATCGAGTTATTAACGATCAAGATATATTTCACAAATATACAACTAATTAATTATCATTAGTTAGTTGTAATTGTTATCCGTGTTTATGATTTACTTCACAAACGTTAGCATAGATACGATTATTAGGCATAATCATTAGATCAAGTACTCATTAATTATACGTATATATGTAGATCGAATTAATTTGTCATTATGTCATTCGTCGTACAAAATAGTAGGAGAATCTTCAAAGCGGTTCGTTCTCCTTGTATAATGTTTGGATATACAATGTGTCGTTGTACTTATTGTTATTTTAACTATTCCAATGGTTATTTTGAACTAAACATACAACGCGGCACCTCGAATCATCGAAAAATTCATAATTTTGATGTATGAATATTAGTAGGGACTGCCAAGCGGCCCCTAATTTTACAATAGGGACTGCCAAGCGGTCCCTAATTCAAATTAGGGACCGCTTAACGGTCCCTAATGTCAAATTAGGGACCTCTTAACGGTCCCTATTGTCAAATTAGGGACCGCTTAACGGTCCCTACTAATATTCATACTTAAAAATCGATTTATTTTTTATTGATGTTGTTGTGTTTGTGATTGTAAGCAACCAAACTCATTGTAATATATAAATTGAAGTAATAAATGATTGCAAAATCAACCTTATGGTAGATTAGTTGTGAAGTAATAGATTAATTGCGATTGATCGAGTTATTAACGTTTAAGATATATTTCACAAATGTACAACTAATTAATTATCATTAGTTAGTTGTAATTGTTATCCGTGTTGATGATTTACTTCACAAACGTTAGCATAGATACGATTATGAGGCATATTCATTAGATCAAATATTCATTAATTATACGTATATATGTAGATCGAATTAATTTGTCATTATGTCATTCGTCGTACAAAATAGTAGGAGAATCTTCAAAGCGGCCCAATCTCCTTGTATAATGTTTGGATATACAATGTGTCGTTGTACTTATTGTTATTTTAACTATTCCAGTGGTTATTATGAACTAAACATACAACGCTACACCTCGAACCATCGAGAAATTCATAATTTTGATATACGAATATTAGTAGGGACTGCGAAGCGGTCCCTAATTTTACAATAGGGACTGCCAAATGGTCCCTAATTCAAATTAGGGACCGCTTAACGGTCCCTATTGTCAAATTAGGGACCGCTTAACGGTCCCTACTAATATTCATACTTAAAAATCAATTTTTTTTTTATTGATGTTGTTGTGTTTGTGATTGTAAGCAACCAAACTCATTGTAATATATAAATTGAAGTAATAAATGATTGCAAAACCAACCTTAGAGTAGATTAGTTGTGAAATAATAGATTAATTGCGATTGATCGAGTTATTAACGTTCAAGATATATTTCACAAATGTACAACTAATTAATTATCATTAGTTAGTTGTAATTATTATTCGTGTTTATGATTTACTTCACAAACGTTAGCATAGATACGATTATTAGGCATAATCATTAGATCAAGTATTCATTAATTATACGTATATATGTAGATCGAATTAATTTGTCATTATGTCATTCGTCGTACAAAATAGTAGGAGAATCTTCAAAGCGGTCCGTTCTCCTTGTATAATGTTTGGATATACAATGTGTCGTTGTACTTATTGTTATTTTAACTATTCCAGTGGTTATTATGAACTAAACATACAACGCTACACCTCGAACCATCGAGAAATTCATAATTTTGATATACGAATATTAGTAGGGACTGCGAAGCGGTCCCTAATTTTACAATAGGGACTGCCAAATGGTCCCTAATTCAAATTAGGGACCGCTTAACGGTCCCTATTGTCAAATTAGGGACCGCTTAACGGTCCCTACTAATATTCATACTTAAAAATCAATTTTTTTTTATTGATGTTGTTGTGTTTGTGATTGTAAGCAACCAAACTCATTGTAATATATAAATTGAAGTAATAAATGATTGCAAAACCAACCTTAGAGTAGATTAGTTGTGAAATAATAGATTAATTGCGATTGATCGAGTTATTAACGTTCAAGATATATTTCACAAATGTACAACTAATTAATTATCATTAGTTAGTTGTAATTATTATTCGTGTTTATGATTTACTTCACAAACGTTAGCATAGATACGATTATTAGGCATAATCATTAGATCAAGTATTCATTAATTATACGTATATATGTAGATCGAATTAATTTGTCATTATGTCATTCGTCGTACAAAATAGTAGGAGAATCTTCAAAGCGGTCCGTTCTCCTTGTATAATGTTTGGATATACAATGTGTCGTTGTACTTATTGTTATTTTAACTATTCCAATGGTTATTTTGAACTAAACATACAACGCGGCACCTCGAACCATCGAGAAATTCATAATTTTGATATACGAATATTAGTAGGGACTGCGAAGCGGTCCCTAATTTTACAATAGGGACTGCCAAATGGTCCCTAATTCAAATTAGGGACCGCTTAACGGTCCCTATTGTCAAATTAGGGACCGCTTAACGGTCCCTACTAATATTCATACTTAAAAATCAATTTTTTTTTATTGATGTTGTTGTGTTTGTGATTGTAAGCAACCAAACTCATTGTAATATATAAATTGAAGTAATAAATGATTGCAAAACCAACCTTAGAGTAGATTAGTTGTGAAATAATAGATTAATTGCGATTGATCGAGTTATTAACGTTCAAGATATATTTCACAAATGTACAACTAATTAATTATCATTAGTTAGTTGTAATTATTATTCGTGTTTATGATTTACTTCACAAACGTTAGCATAGATACGATTATTAGGCATAATCATTAGATCAAGTATTCATTAATTATACGTATATATGTAGATCGAATTAATTTGTCATTATGTCATTCGTCGTACAAAATAGTAGGAGAATCTTCAAAGCGGTCCGTTCTCCTTGTATAATGTTTGGATATACAATGTGTCGTTGTACTTATTGTTATTTTAACTATTCCAATGGTTATTTTGAACTAAACATACAACGCGGCACCTCGAACCATCGAAAAATTCATAATTTTGATGTATGAATATTAGTAGGGACTGCCAAGCGGTCCCTAATTTTACAATAGGGACTGCCAAGCGGTCCCTAATTCAAATTAGGGACCGCTTAACGGTCCCTAATGTCAAATTATGGACCTCTTAACGGTCCCTATTGTCAAATTAGGGACCGCTTAACGGTCCCTGCTAATATTCATACTTAAAAATTGATTTTTTTTTATTGATGTTCTTGTGTTTGTGATTGTAAGCAACCAAACTCATTGTAATTTATAAATTGAAGTAATAAATGAATGCAAAATCAACCTTATAGTAGATTAGTTGTGAAGTAATAGATTAATTGCGATTGATTGAGTTATTAACGTTTAAGATATATTACACAAATGTACAACTAATTAATTATCATTAGTTAGTTGTAATTGTTATCCGTGTTTATGATTTACTTCACAAACGTTAGCATAGATACGATTATGAGGCATAATCATTAGATCAAGTATTCATTAATTATACGTATATATGTAGATCGAATTAATTTGTCATTATGTCATTCGTCGTACAAAATAGTAGGAGAATCTTCAAAGCGGTCCGTTCTCCTTGTATAATGTTTGGATATACAATGTGTCGTTGTACTTATTGTTATTTTAACTATTCCAATGGTTATTTTGAACTAAACATACAACGCGGCACCTCGAACCATCGAAAAATTCATAATTTTGATGTATGAATATTAGTAGGGACTGCCAAGCGGTCCCTAATTTTACAATAGGGACTGCCAAGTGGTCCCTAATTCAAATTAGGGACCGCTTAACGGTCCCTAATGTCAAATTATGGACCTCTTAACGGTCCCTATTGTCAAATTAGGGACCGCTTAAGGGTCCCTGCTAATATTCATACTTAAAAATTGATTATTTTTTATTGATGTTCTTGTGTTTGTGATTGTAAGCAACCAAACTCATTGTAATTTATAAATTGAAGTAATAAATGAATGCAAAATCAACCTTATAGTAGATTAGTTGTGAAGTAATAGATTAATTGCGATTGATTGAGTTATTAACGTTTAAGATATATTACACAAATGTACAACTAATTAATTATCATTAGTTAGTTGTAATTGTTATCCGTGTTTATGATTTACTTCACAAACGTTAGCATAGATACGATTATTAGGCATAATCATTAGATCAAGTACTCATTAATTATACGTATATATGTAGATCGAATTAATTTGTCATTATGTCATTCGTCGTACAAAATAGTAGGAGAATTTTCAAAGCGGTCCGTTCTCCTTGTATAATGTTTGGATATACAATGTGTCGTTGTACTTATTGTTATTTTAACTATTCCAATGGTTATTTTGAACTAAACATACAACGCGGCACCTCGAACCATCGAAAAATTCATAATTTTGATGTATGAATATTAGTAGGGACTGCCAAGCGGTCCCTAATTTTACAATAGGGACTGCCAAGTGGTCCCTAATTCAAATTATGGACCGCTTAACGGTCCCTAATGTCAAATTATGGACCTCTTAACGGTCCCTATTGTCAAATTAGGGACCGCTTAACGGTCCCTGCTAATATTCATACTTAAAAATTGATTTTTTTTTATTGATGTTCTTGTGTTTGTGATTGTAAGCAACCAAACTCATTGTAATATATAAATTGAAGTAATAAATGATTGCAAAATCAACCTTATGGTAGATTAGTTGTGAAGTAATAGATTAATTGCGATTGATCGAGTTATTAACGTTTAAGATATATTTCACAAATGTACAACTAATTAATTATCATTAGTTAGTTGTAATTGTTATCCGTGTTGATGATTTACTTCACAAACGTTAGCATAGATACGATTATGAGGCATATTCATTAGATCAAATATTCATTAATTATACGTATATATGTAGATCGAATTAATTTGTCATTATGTCATTCGTCGTACAAAATAGTAGGAGAATCTTCAAAGCGGCCCAATCTCCTTGTATAATGTTTGGATATACAATGTGTCGTTGTACTTATTGTTATTTTAACTATTCCAGTGGTTATTATGAACTAAACATACAACGCTACACCTCGAACCATCGAGAAATTCATAATTTTGATATACGAATATTAGTAGGGACTGCGAAGCGGTCCCTAATTTTACAATAGGGACTGCCAAATGGTCCCTAATTCAAATTAGGGACCGCTTAACGGTCCCTATTGTCAAATTAGGGACCGCTTAACGGTCCCTACTAATATTCATACTTAAAAATCAATTTTTTTTTATTGATGTTGTTGTGTTTGTGATTGTAAGCAACCAAACTCATTGTAATATATAAATTGAAGTAATAAATGATTGCAAAACCAACCTTAGAGTAGATTAGTTGTGAAATAATAGATTAATTGCGATTGATCGAGTTATTAACGTTCAAGATATATTTCACAAATGTACAACTAATTAATTATCATTAGTTAGTTGTAATTATTATTCGTGTTTATGATTTACTTCACAAACGTTAGCATAGATACGATTATTAGGCATAATCATTAGATCAAGTATTCATTAATTATACGTATATATTTAGATCGAATTAATTTGTTATTATGTCATTCGTCGTACAAAATAGTAGGAGAATCTTCAAAGCGGTCCGTTCTCCTTGTATAATGTTTGGATATACAATGTGTCGTTGTACTTATTGTTATTTTAACTATTCCAATGGTTATTTTGAACTAAACATACAACGCGGCACCTCGAATCATCGAAAAATTCATAATTTTGATGTATGAATATTAGTAGGGACTGCCAAGCGGCCCCTAATTTTACAATAGGGACTGCCAAGCGGTCCCTAATTCAAATTAGGGACCGCTTAACGGTCCCTAATGTCAAATTAGGGACCTCTTAACGGTCCCTATTGTCAAATTAGGGACCGCTTAACGGTCCCTACTAATATTCATACTTAAAAATCGATTTATTTTTTATTGATGTTGTTGTGTTTGTGATTGTAAGCAACCAAACTCATTGTAATATATAAATTGAAGTAATAAATGATTGCAAAATCAACCTTATGGTAGATTAGTTGTGAAGTAATAGATTAATTGCGATTGATCGAGTTATTAACGTTTAAGATATATTTCACAAATGTACAACTAATTAATTATCATTAGTTAGTTGTAATTGTTATCCGTGTTGATGATTTACTTCACAAACGTTAGCATAGATACGATTATGAGGCATATTCATTAGATCAAATATTCATTAATTATACGTATATATGTAGATCGAATTAATTTGTCATTATGTCATTCGTCGTACAAAATAGTAGGAGAATCTTCAAAGCGGCCCAATCTCCTTGTATAATGTTTGGATATACAATGTGTCGTTGTACTTATTGTTATTTTAACTATTCCAGTGGTTATTATGAACTAAACATACAACGCTACACCTCGAACCATCGAGAAATTCATAATTTTGATATACGAATATTAGTAGGGACTGCGAAGCGGTCCCTAATTCAAATTAGGGACCGCTTAACGGTCCCTAATGTCAAATTATGGACCTCTTAACGGTCCCTATTGTCAAATTAGGGACCGCTTAAGGGTCCCTGCTAATATTCATACTTAAAAATTGATTTTTTTTTATTGATGTTCTTGTGTTTGTGATTGTAAGCAACCAAACTCATTGTAATTTATAAATTGAAGTAATAAATGAATGCAAAATCAACCTTATAGTAGATTAGTTGTGAAGTAATAGATTAATTGCGATTGATTGAGTTATTAACGTTTAAGATATATTACACAAATGTACAACTAATTAATTATCATTAGTTAGTTGTAATTGTTATCCGTGTTTATGATTTACTTCACAAACGTTAGCATAGATACGATTATTAGGCATAATCATTAGATCAAGTACTCATTAATTATACGTATATATGTAGATCGAATTAATTTGTCATTATGTCATTCGTCGTACAAAATAGTAGGAGAATCTTCAAAGCGGTCCGTTCTCCTTGTATAATGTTTGGATATACAATGTGTCGTTGTACTTATTGTTATTTTAACTATTCCAATGGTTATTTTGAACTAAACATACAACGCGGCACCTCGAACCATCGAAAAATTCATAATTTTGATGTATGAATATTAGTAGGGACTGCCAAGCGGTCCCTAATTTTACAATAGGGACTGCCAAGCGGTCCCTAATTTTACAATAGGGACTGCCAAATGGTCCCTAATTCAAATTAGGGACCGCTTAACGGTCCCTATTGTCAAATTAGGGACCGCTTAACGGTCCCTACTAATATTCATACTTAAAAATCAATTTTTTTTTATTGATGTTGTTGTGTTTGTGATTGTAAGCAACCAAACTCATTGTAATATATAAATTGAAGTAATAAATGATTGCAAAACCAACCTTAGAGTAGATTAGTTGTGAAATAATAGATTAATTGCGATTGATCGAGTTATTAACGTTCAAGATATATTTCACAAATGTACAACTAATTAATTATCATTAGTTAGTTGTAATTATTATTCGTGTTTATGATTTACTTCACAAACGTTAGCATAGATACGATTATTAGGCATAATCATTAGATCAAGTATTCATTAATTATACGTATATATGTAGATCGAATTAATTTGTTATTATGTCATTCGTCGTACAAAATAGTAGGAGAATCTTCAAAGCGGTCCGTTCTCCTTGTATAATGTTTGGATATACAATGTGTCGTTGTACTTATTGTTATTTTAACTATTCCAATGGTTATTTTGAACTAAACATACAACGCGGCACCTCGAATCATCGAAAAATTCATAATTTTGATGTATGAATATTAGTAGGGACTGCCAAGCGGCCCCTAATTTTACAATAGGGACTGCCAAGCGGTCCCTAATTCAAATTAGGGACCGCTTAACGGTCCCTAATGT
Organism: Linaria vulgaris; assembly: GCA_948329865.1. Taxonomy (NCBI): domain Eukaryota; kingdom Viridiplantae; phylum Streptophyta; class Magnoliopsida; order Lamiales; family Plantaginaceae; genus Linaria; species Linaria vulgaris. The sequence continues at coordinate 1,213,294 of OX415249.1, read as the reverse complement.
CAAATTAGGGACCTCTTAACGGTCCCTATTGTCAAATTAGGGACCGCTTAACGGTCCCTACTAATATTCATACTTAAAAATCGATTTATTTTTTATTGATGTTGTTGTGTTTGTGATTGTAAGCAACCAAACTCATTGTAATATATAAATTGAAGTAATAAATGATTGCAAAATCAACCTTATGGTAGATTAGTTGTGAAGTAATAGATTAATTGCGATTGATCGAGTTATTAACGTTTAAGATATATTTCACAAATGTACAACTAATTAATTATCATTAGTTAGTTGTAATTGTTATCCGTGTTGATGATTTACTTCACAAACGTTAGCATAGATACGATTATGAGGCATATTCATTAGATCAAATATTCATTAATTATACGTATATATGTAGATCGAATTAATTTGTCATTATGTCATTCGTCGTACAAAATAGTAGGAGAATCTTCAAAGCGGCCCAATCTCCTTGTATAATGTTTGGATATACAATGTGTCGTTGTACTTATTGTTATTTTAACTATTCCAGTGGTTATTATGAACTAAACATACAACGCTACACCTCGAACCATCGAGAAATTCATAATTTTGATATACGAATATTAGTAGGGACTGCGAAGCGGTCCCTAATTCAAATTAGGGACCGCTTAACGGTCCCTAATGTCAAATTATGGACCTCTTAACGGTCCCTATTGTCAAATTAGGGACCGCTTAAGGGTCCCTGCTAATATTCATACTTAAAAATTGATTTTTTTTTATTGATGTTCTTGTGTTTGTGATTGTAAGCAACCAAACTCATTGTAATTTATAAATTGAAGTAATAAATGAATGCAAAATCAACCTTATAGTAGATTAGTTGTGAAGTAATAGATTAATTGCGATTGATTGAGTTATTAACGTTTAAGATATATTACACAAATGTACAACTAATTAATTATCATTAGTTAGTTGTAATTGTTATCCGTGTTTATGATTTACTTCACAAACGTTAGCATAGATACGATTATTAGGCATAATCATTAGATCAAGTACTCATTAATTATACGTATATATGTAGATCGAATTAATTTGTCATTATGTCATTCGTCGTACAAAATAGTAGGAGAATCTTCAAAGCGGTCCGTTCTCCTTGTATAATGTTTGGATATACAATGTGTCGTTGTACTTATTGTTATTTTAACTATTCCAATGGTTATTTTGAACTAAACATACAACGCGGCACCTCGAACCATCGAAAAATTCATAATTTTGATGTATGAATATTAGTAGGGACTGCCAAGCGGTCCCTAATTTTACAATAGGGACTGCCAAGCGGTCCCTAATTCAAATTAGGGACCGCTTAACGGTCCCTAATGTCAAATTAGGGACCTCTTAACGGTCCCTATTGTCAAATTAGGGACCGCTTAACGGTCCCTACTAATATTCATACTTAAAAATCGATTTATTTTTTATAGATGTTGTTGTGTTTGTGATTGTAAGCAACCAAACTCATTGTAATATATAAATTGAAGTAATAAATGATTGCAAAACCAACCTTAGAGTAGATTAGTTGTGAAATAATAGATTAATTGCGATTGATCGAGTTATTAACGTTCAAGATATATTTCACAAATGTACAACTAATTAATTATCATTAGTTAGTTGTAATTATTATTCGTGTTTATGATTTACTTCACAAACGTTAGCATAGATACGATTATTAGGCATAATCATTAGATCAAGTATTCATTAATTATACGTATATATGTAGATCGAATTAATTTGTTATTATGTCATTCGTCGTACAAAATAGTAGGAGAATCTTCAAAGCGGTCCGTTCTCCTTGTATAATGTTTGGATATACAATGTGTCGTTGTACTTATTGTTACTTTAACTATTCCAATGGTTATTTTGAACTAAACATACAACGCGGCACATCGAATCATCGAAAAATTCATAATTTTGATGTATGAATATTAGTAGGGACTGCCAAGCGGCCCCTAATTTTACAATAGGGACTGCCAAGCGGTCCCTAATTCAAATTAGGGACCGCTTAACGGTCCCTAATGTCAAATTAGGGACCTCTTAACGGTCCCTATTGTCAAATTAGGGACCGCTTAACGGTCCCTACTAATATTCATACTTAAAAATCGATTTATTTTTTATTGATGTTGTTGTGTTTGTGATTGTAAGCAACCAAACTCATTGTAATATATAAATTGAAGTAATAAATGATTGCAAAATCAACCTTATGGTAGATTAGTTGTGAAGTAATAGATTAATTGCGATTGATCGAGTTATTAACGTTTAAGATATATTTCACAAATGTACAACTAATTAATTATCATTAGTTAGTTGTAATTGTTATCCGTGTTGATGATTTACTTCACAAACGTTAGCATAGATACGATTATGAGGCATATTCATTAGATCAAATATTCATTAATTATACGTATATATGTAGATCGAATTAATTTGTCATTATGTCATTCGTCGTACAAAATAGTAGGAGAATCTTCAAAGCGGCCCAATCTCCTTGTATAATGTTTGGATATACAATGTGTCGTTGTACTTATTGTTATTTTAACTATTCCAGTGGTTATTATGAACTAAACATACAACGCTACACCTCGAACCATCGAGAAATTCATAATTTTGATATACGAATATTAGTAGGGACTGCGAAGCGGTCCCTAATTCAAATTAGGGACCGCTTAACGGTCCCTAATGTCAAATTATGGACCTCTTAACGGTCCCTATTGTCAAATTAGGGACCGCTTAAGGGTCCCTGCTAATATTCATACTTAAAAATTGATTTTTTTTTATTGATGTTCTTGTGTTTGTGATTGTAAGCAACCAAACTCATTGTAATTTATAAATTGAAGTAATAAATGAATGCAAAATCAACCTTATAGTAGATTAGTTGTGAAGTAATAGATTAATTGCGATTGATTGAGTTATTAACGTATAAGATATATTACACAAATGTACAACTAATTAATTATCATTAGTTAGTTGTAATTGTTATCCGTGTTTATGATTTACTTCACAAACGTTAGCATAGATACGATTATTAGGCATAATCATTAGATCAAGTACTCATTAATTATACGTATATATGTAGATCGAATTAATTTGTCATTATGTCATTCGTCGTACAAAATAGTAGGAGAATCTTCAAAGCGGTCCGTTCTCCTTGTATAATGTTTGGATATACAATGTGTCGTTGTACTTATTGTTATTTTAACTATTCCAATGGTTATTTTGAACTAAACATACAACGCGGCACCTCGAACCATCGAAAAATTCATAATTTTGATGTATGAATATTAGTAGGGACTGCCAAGCGGTCCCTAATTTTACAATAGGGACTGCCAAGCGGTCCCTAATTCAAATTAGGGACCGCTTAACGGTCCCTAATGTCAAATTAGGGACCTCTTAACGGTCCCTATTGTCAAATTAGGGACCGCTTAACGGTCCCTACTAATATTCATACTTAAAAATCGATTTATTTTTTATAGATGTTGTTGTGTTTGTGATTGTAAGCAACCAAACTCATTGTAATATATAAATTGAAGTAATAAATGATTGCAAAATCAACCTTATAGTAGATTAGTTGTGAAGTAATAGATTAATTGTGATTGATCGAGTTATTAACGTTTAAGATATATTTCACAAATGTACAACTAATTAATTATCATTAGTTAGTTGTAATTGTTATCCGTGTTTATGATTTACTTCACAAACGTTAGCATAGATACGATTATGAGGCATAATCATTAGATCAAGTATTCATTAATTATACGTATATATGTAGATCGAATTAATTTGTCATTATGTCATTCATCGTACAAAATAGTAGGAGAATCTTCAAAGCGGCCCGTTCTCCTTGTATAATGTTTGGATATACAATGTGTCGTTGTACTTATTGTTATTTTAACTATTCCATTGGTTATTATGAACTAAACATACAACGCTACACCTCGAACCATCGAGAAATTCATAATTTTGATATATGAATATTAGTAGGGACTGCCAAGCGGTCCCTAATTTTACAATAGGGACTGCCAAGTGGTCCCTAATTCAAATTAGGGACCGCTTAACGGTCCCTACTAATATTCATACTTAAAAATCGATTTTTTTTTTATTGATGTTGTTGTGTTTGTGATTGTAAGCAACCAAACTCTTTGTAATATGTAAATTGAAGTAATAAATGATTGCAAAACCAACCTTATAGTAGATTAGTTGTGAAATAATAGATTAATTGAGATCGATCGAGTTATTAACGTTCAAGATATATTTCACAAATGTACAACTAATTAATTATCATTAGTTAGTTGTAATTGTTATCCGTGTTTATGATTTACTTCACAAACGTTAGCATAGATACGATTATGAGGCATAATCATTAGATCAAGTATTCATTAATTATACGTATATATGTAGATCGAATTAATTTGTCATTATGTCATTCGTCGTACGAAATAGTAGGAGAATCTTCAAAGCGGCCCGTTCTCCTTTTATAATGTTTGGGTATACAATGTGTCGTTGTACTTATTGTTATATTAACTATTCTAATGGTTATTATGAACTAAACATACAACGCTACACCTCGAACCATCGAATAATTCATAATTTTGATGTATGAATATTAATAGGGACTGCCAAGCGGTCCCTAATTTCACAATAGGGACTGCTAAGCGGTCCCTCATTCAAATTAGGGACCGCTTAACGGTCCCTATTGTCAAATTAGGGACCGTTAAGTCGTCCCTAATTTGACATTAGGGACCGTTTAACAGTCCCTACTAATATTCATACTTAAAAATCGATTTTTTTATTGATGTTGTTGTGTTTGTGATTGTAAGCAACCAAACTCATTGTAATATGTAAATTGAAGTAATAAATGATTTCAAAACCAACCTTATAGTAGATTAGTTGTGAAATAATTGATTAATTGCGATTGATCGAGTTATTAACGTTCAAGATATATTTCACAAATGTACAACTAATTAATTATCATTAGTTAGTTGTAATTGTTATCCGTGTTTATGATTTACTTCACAAACGTTAGCATAGATACGATTATGAGGCATAATCATTAGATCAAGTATTCATTAATTATACATATATATGTAGATCGAATTAATTTGTCATTATGTCATTCGTCGTACAAAATAGTAGGAGCATCTTCAAAGCGGCCCGTTCTTCTTGTATAATATTTGGATATACAATGTGTCGTTGTACTTATTGTTATTTTAACTATTCCAATGGTTATTATGAACTAAGCCTACAACGCGGCACCTCGAACCATCGAATAATTCATAATTTTGCTGTATGAATATTTATAGGGACTTCCAAGCGGTCCCTAATTTTAAAATAGGGACTGCTAAGCGGTCCGTAATTCAAATTAGGGACCGCTTAACGGTCCCTATTGTCAAATTAGGGACCGTTAAGCGGTCCCTAATTTGACATTAGGGACCGTTGAACGATCCCTACTAATATTCATATTTAAAAATCGATTTTTTTATTGATGTTGTTGTGTTTGTGATTGTAAGCAACCAAACTCTTTGTAATATGTAAATTGAAGTAATAAATGATTGCAAAACCAACCTTATAGTAGATTAGTTGTGAAATAATAGATTAATTGAGATCGATCGAGTTATTAACGTTGAAGATATATTTCACAAATGTACAACTAATTAATTATCATTAGTTAGTTGTAATTGTTATCCGTGTTTATGATTTACTTCACAAACGTTAGCATAGATACGATTATGAGGCATAATCATTAGATCAAGTATTCATTAATTATACGTATATATGTAGATCGAATTAATTTGTCATTATGTCATTCGTCGTACAAAATAGTAGGAGAATCTTCAAAGCGGCTGTTCTCCTTGTATAATGTTTGGATATACAATGTGTCATTGTACTTATTATTATTTTAACTATTCAAATGGTTATTATGAACTAAACATACAACGCGGCACCTCAAACCATCGAAAAATTCATAATTTTGATGTATGAATATTAGTAGGGACGGCCTAGCGGTCCCTAATTTTACAATAGTTACTGCCAAGCGGTCCCTAATTCAAATTAGGAACCGCTTAACGGTCCCTAATGTCAAATTAGGGACCGCTTAACGGTCCCTATTGTCAAATTAGGGACCGCTTAACGGTCCCTACTAATATTCATACTTAAAAATCGATTTTTTTTATTAATGTTGTTGTGTTTGTGATTGTAAGCAACCAAACTCATTGTAATATGTAAATTGAAGTAATAAATGATTGCAAAATCAACCTTATAGTAGATTAGTTGTGAATTAATAGATTAATTGCGATTGATCGAGTTATTAACGTTCAAGATATATTTCACAAATGTACAACTAATTAATTATCATTAGTTAGTTGTAATTGTTATCCGTGTTTATGATTTACTTCACAAACGTTAGCATAGATACGATTATGAGGCATAATCATTAGATCAAGTATTCATTAATTATACGCATATATGTAGATCGAATTAATTTGTCATTATGTCATTCGTCGTACAAAATTGTAGGAGAATCTTCAAAGCGGCCCGTTCTCCTTTTATAATGTTTGGATATACAATGTGTCGTTGTACTTATTGTTATTTTAACTATTCCAATGGTTATTTTGAACTAAACATACAACGCGGCACCTCGAACCATCAAAAAATTCATAACTTTGATGTATGAATATTAGTAGGGACTGCCAAGCGGTCCCTAATTCAAATTAAGGACCGCTTAACGGTCCCAAATGTCAAATTATGGACCTCTTAACGGTCCCTATTGTCAAATTAGGGACCGCTTAACGGTCCCTACTAATATTCATACTTAAAAATCGATTTTTTTTATTGATGTTGTTGTGTTTGTGAATGTAAGCAACTAAACTCATTGTAATATGTAAATTGAAGTAATAAATGATTGCAAAACCAACCTTATAGTAGATTAGTTGTGAAATAATAAATTAATTGAGATCGATCGAGTTATTAACGTTGAAGATATATTTCACAAATGTACAACTAATTAATTATCATTAGTTAGTTGTAATTGTTATCCGTGTTTATGATTTACTTCACAAACGTTAGCATAGATACGATTATGAGGCATAATCATTAGATCAAGTATTCATTAATTATACGTATATATGTAGATCGAATTAATTTGTCATTATGTCATTCGTCGTACAAAACAGTAGGAGAATCTTCAAAGCGCCTGTTCTCCTTGTATAATGTTTGGATATACAATGTGTCGTTGTACTTATTGTTATTTTAACTATTCCAATGGTTATTATGAACTAAACATACAACGCGGCACCTCAAACCATCGAAAAATTCATAATTTTGATGTATGAATATTAGTAGGGACTGCCAAGCGGTCCCTAATTTTACAATAGGGACTGCCAAGCGGTCCCTAATTCAAATTAGGGACCGCTTAACGATCCCTAATGTCAAATTAGGGAACGCTTAACGGTCCCTATTGTCAAATTAGGGACCGCTTAACGGTCCCTACTAATATTCATACTTAAAAATCGATTTTTTTATTGATGTTGTTGTGTTTGTGATTGTAAGCAACCAAACTCATTGTAATATGTAAATTGAAGTAATAAATGATTGCAAAATCAACCTTATTGTAGATTAGTTGTGAAATAATAGATTAAATGCGATTGATCGAGGTATTAACGTTCAAGATATATTTCACTAATGTACAACTAATTAATTATCATTAGTTAGTTGTAATTGTTATCCGTGTTTATGATTTACTTCACAAACGTTAGCATAGATACGATTATGAGGCATAATCATTAGATCAAGTATTCATTAATTATACGTATATATGTAGATCGAATTAATTTGTCATTATCTCATTCGTCGTACAAAATAGTAGGAGAATCTTCAAAGCGGCCCGTTCTCCTTTTATAATGTTTGGATATACAATGTGTCGTTGTACTTATTGTTATTTTAACTATTCCAATGGTTATTTTGAACTAAACATACAACGCGGCACCTCGAACCATCGAAAAATTCATAATTTTGATGTATGAATATTAGTAGGGACTGCCAAGCGGTCCATAATTTTACAATAGGGACTGCCAAGCGGTCCCTAATTCAAATTAGGGACGGCTTAACGGTCCCTATTGTCAAATTAGGGACCGCTTAACGGTCCCTACTAATATTCATACTTAAAAATCGATTTTTTTTATTGATGTTGTTGTGTTTGTGATTGTAAGCAACCAAACTCATTGTAATATATAAATTGAAGTAATAAATGATTTCAAAACCAACCTTATAGTAGATTAGTTGTGAAATAATAGATTAATTGCGATTGATCGAGTTATTAACGTTCAAGATATATTTCACAAATGTACAACTAATTAATTATCATTAGTTAGTTGTAATTGTTATCCGTGTTTATGATTTACTTCACAAACGTTAGCATAGATACGATTATGAGGCATAATCATTAGATCAAGTATTCATTAATTATACATATATATGTAGATCGAATTAATTTTTCATTATGTCATTCGTCGTACAAAATAGTAGGAGAATCTTCAAAGTGTCCCGTTCTCCTTGTATAATATTTGGATATACAATGTGTCGTTGTACTTATTGTTATTTTAACTATTCGAATGGTTATTATGAACTAAGCATACAACGCGGCACCTCGAACCATCGAAAAATTCATAATTTTGATGTATGAATTTTAGTAGGGACTGCCAAGCGGTCCCTAATTTTACAATAGGGACTGCCAAGCGGTCCCTAATTCAAATTAGGGACCGCTTAACGGTCACTAATGTCAAATTAAGGACCGCTTAACGGTCCCTATTAATATTCATACTTAAAAATCGATTTTTTTTATTGATGTTGTTGTGTTTGTGATTGTAAGTAACCAAACTCATTGTAATATGTAAATTGAAGTAATAAATGATTGCAAAATCAACCTTATAGTAGATTAGTTGTGAAATAATAGATTAATTGCGATTGATCGAGTTATTAACGTTCAAGATATATTTCACAAATGTACAACTAATTAATTATCATTAGTTAGTTGTAATTGTTATCCGTGTTTATGATTTACTTCACAAACGTTAGCATAGATACGATTATGAGGCATAATCATTAGATCAAGTATTCATTAATTATACGTATATATGTAGATCGAATTAATTTGTCATTATGTCATTCGTCGTACGAAATAGTAGGAGAATCTTCAAAGCGGCCCGTTCTCCTTTTATAATGTTTGGGTATACAATGTGTCGTTGTACTTATTGTTATATTAACTATTCTAATGGTTATTATGAACTAAACATACAACGCTACACCTCGAACCATCGAATAATTCATAATTTTGATGTATGAATATTAATAGGGACTGCCAAGCGGTCCCTAATTTCACAATAGGGACTGCTAAGCGGTCCCTCATTCAAATTAGGGACCGCTTAACGGTCCCTATTGTCAAATTAGGGACCGTTAAGTCGTCCCTAATTTGACATTAGGGACCGTTTAACAGTCCCTACTAATATTCATACTTAAAAATCGATTTTTTTATTGATGTTGTTGTGTTTGTGATTGTAAGCAACCAAACTCATTGTAATATGTAAATTGAAGTAATAAATGATTTCAAAACCAACCTTATAGTAGATTAGTTGTGAAATAATTGATTAATTGCGATTGATCGAGTTATTAACGTTCAAGATATATTTCACAAATGTACAACTAATTAATTATCATTAGTTAGTTGTAATTGTTATCCGTGTTTATGATTTACTTCACAAACGTTAGCATAGATACGATTATGAGGCATAATCATTAGATCAAGTATTCATTAATTATACATATATATGTAGATCGAATTAATTTTTCATTATGTTATTCGTCGTACAAAATAGTAGGAGAATCTTCAAAGTGTCCCGTTCTCCTTGTATAATATTTGGATATACAATGTGTCGTTGTACTTATTGTTATTTTAACTATTCCAATGGTTATTATGAACTAAGCATACAACGCGGCACCTCGAACCATCGAAAAATTCATAATTTTGATGTATGAATATTAGTAGGGACTGCCAAGCGGTCCCTAATTTTACAATAGGGACTGCCAAGCGGTCCCTAATTCAAATTAGGGACCGCTTAACGGTCACTAATGTCAAATTAAGGACCGCTTAACGGTCCCTACTAATATTCATACTTAAAAATCGATTTTTTTTATTGATGTTGTTGTGTTTGTGATTGTAAGCAACCAAACTCATTGTAATATGTAAATTGAAGTAATAAATGATTGCAAAATCAACCTTATAGTAGATTAGTTGTGAAATAATAGATTAATTGCGATTGATCGAGTTATTAACGTTCAAGATATATTTCACAAATGTACAACTAATTAATTATCATTAGTTAGTTGTAATTGTTATCCGTGTTTATGATTTACTTCACAAACGTTAGCATAGATACGATTATGAGGCATAATCATTAGATCAAGTATTCATTAATTATACGTATATATGTAGATCGAATTAATTTGTCATTATGTCATTCGTCGTACAAAATAGTAGGAGAATCTTCAAAGCGGCCCGTTCTCCTTTTATAATGTTTGGGTATACAATGTGTCGTTGTACTTATTGTTATATTAACTATTCCAATGGTTATTATGAACTAAACATACAACGCTACACCTCGAACCATCGAATAATTCATAATTTTGATGTATGAATATTAATAGGGACTGCCAAGCGGTCCCTAATTTCACAATAGGGACTGCTAAGCGGTCCCTAATTCAAATTAGGGACCGCTTAACGGTCCCTATTGTCAAATTAGGGACCGTTAAGTGGTCCCTAATTTGACATTAGGGACCGTTTAACGGTCCCTACTAATATTCATACTTAAAAATCGATTTTTTTATTGATGTTGTTGTGTTTGTGATTGTAAGCAACCAAACTCATTGTAATATGTAAATTGAAGTAATAAATGATTGCAAAACCAACCTTATTGTAGATTAGTTGTGAAATAATAGATTAAATGCGATTGATCGAGTTATTAACGTTCAAGATATATTTCACAAATGTACAACTAATTAATTATCATTAGTTAGTTGTAATTGTTATCCGTGTTTATGATTTACTTCACAAACGTTAGCATAGATACGATTATGAGGCATAATCATTAGATCAAGTATTCATTAATTATACGTATATATGTAGATCGAATTAATTTGTCATTATCTCATTCGTCGTACAAAATAGTAGGAGAATCTTCAAAGCGGCCCGTTCTCCTTTTATAATGTTTGGATATACAATGTGTCGTTGTACTTATTGTTATTTTAACTATTCCAATGGTTATTTTGAACTAAACATACAACGCGGCACCTCGAACCATCGAAAAATTCATAATTTTGATGTATGAATATTAGTAGGGACTGCCAAGCAGTCCATAATTTTACAATAGGGACTGCCAAGCGGTCCCTAATTCAAATTAGGGACCGCTTAACGGTCCCTATTGTCAAATTAGGGACCGATTAACGGTCCCTACTAATATTCATACTTAAAAATCGATTTTTTTTATTGATGTTGTTGTGTTTGTGATTGTAAGCAACCAAACTCATTGTAATATATAAATTGAAGTAATAAATGATTTCAAAACCAACCTTATAGTAGATTAGTTGTGAAATAATAGATTAATTGCGATTGATCGAGTTATTAACGTTCAAGATATATTTCACAAATGTACAACTAATTAATTATCATTAGTTAGTTGTAATTGTTATCCGTGTTTATGATTTACTTCACAAACGTTAGCATAGATACGATTATGAGGCATAATCATTAGATCAAGTATTCATTAATTATACATATATATGTAGATCGAATTAATTTTTCATTATGTCATTCGTCGTACAAAATAGTAGGAGAATCTTCAAAGTGTCCCGTTCTCCTTGTATAATATTTGGATATACAATGTGTCGTTGTACTTATTGTTATTTTAACTATTCCAATGGTTATTATGAACTAAACATACAACGCGGCACCTCAGACCATCGAAAAATTCATAATTTTGATGTATGAATATTAGTAGGGACTGCCAAGCGGTCCATAATTTTACAATAGGGACTGCCAAGCGGTCCCTAATTCAAATTTGGGACCGCTTAACGGTCCCTATTGTCAAATTAGGGACCGCTTAACGGTCCCTACTAATATTCATACTTAAAAATCGATTTTTTTTATTGATGTTGTTGTGTTTGTGATTGTAAGCAACCAAACTCATTGTAATATATAAATTGAAGTAATAAATGATTTCAAAACCAACCTTATAGTAGATTAGTTGTGAAATAATAGATTAATTGCGATTGATCGAGTTATTAACGTTCAAGATATATTTCACAAATGTACAACTAATTAATTATCATTAGTTAGTTGTAATTGTTATCCGTGTTTATGATTTACTTCACAAACGTTAGCATAGATACGATTATGAGGCATAATCATTAGATCAAGTATTCATTAATTATACATATATATGTAGATCGAATTAATTTTTCATTATGTCATTCGTCGTACAAAATAGTAGGAGAATCTTCAAAGTGTCCCGTTCTCCTTGTATAATATTTGGATATACAATGTGTCGTTGTACTTATTGTTATTTTAACTATTCCAATGGTTATTATGAACTAAGCATACAACGCGGCACCTCGAACCATCGAAAAATTCATAATTTTGATGTATGAATATTAGTAGGGACTGCCAAGCGGTCCCTAATTTTACAATAGAGACTGCCAAGCGGTCCCTAATTCAAATTAGAGACCGCTTAACGGTAACTAATGTCAAATTAGGGACCGCTTAACGGTCCCTACTAATATTCATACTTAAAAATCGATTTTTTTTATTGATGTTGTTGTGTTTGTGATTGTAAGCAACCAAACTCATTGTAATATATAAATTGAAGTAATAAATGATTTCAAAACCAACCTTATAGTAGATTTGTTGTGAAATAATAGATTAATTGCGATTGATCGAGTTATTAACGTTCAAGATATATTTCACAAATGTACAACTAATTAATTATCATTAGTTAGTTGTAATTGTTATCCGTGTTTATGATTTACTTCACAAACGTTAGCATAGATACGATTATGAGGCATAATCATTAGATCAAGTATTCATTAATTATACATATATATGTAGATCGAATTAATTTTTCATTATGTCATTCGTCGTACAAAATAGTAGGAGAATCTTCAAAGTGTCCCGTTCTCCTTGTATAATATTTGGATATACAATGTGTCGTTGTACTTATTGTTATTTTAACTATTCGAATGGTTATTATGAACTAAGCATACAACGCGGCACCTCGAACCATCGAAAAATTCATAATTTTGATGTATGAATTTTAGTAGGGACTGCCAAGCGGTCCCTAATTTTACAATAGGGACTGCCAAGCGGTCCCTAATTCAAATTAGGGACCGCTTAACGGTCACTAATGTCAAATTAAGGACCGCTTAACGGTCCCTATTAATATTCATACTTAAAAATCGATTTTTTTTATTGATGTTGTTGTGTTTGTGATTGTAAGTAACCAAACTCATTGTAATATGTAAATTGAAGTAATAAATGATTGCAAAATCAACCTTATAGTAGATTAGTTGTGAAATAATAGATTAATTGCGATTGATCGAGTTATTAACGTTCAAGATATATTTCACAAATGTACAACTAATTAATTATCATTAGTTAGTTGTAATTGTTATCCGTGTTTATGATTTACTTCACAAACGTTAGCATAGATACGATTATGAGGCATAATCATTAGATCAAGTATTCATTAATTATACGTATATATGTAGATCGAATTAATTTGTCATTATGTCATTCGTCGTACAAAATAGTAGGAGAATCTTCAAAGCGGCCCGTTCTCCTTTTATAATGTTTGGGTATACAATGTGTCGTTGTACTTATTGTTATATTAACTATTCTAATGGTTATTATGAACTAAACATACAACGCTACACCTCGAACCATCGAATAATTCATAATTTTGATGTATGAATATTAATAGGGACTGCCAAGCGGTCCCTAATTTCACAATAGGGACTGCTAAGCGGTCCCTCATTCAAATTAGGGACCGCTTAACGGTCCCTATTGTCAAATTAGGGACCGTTAAGTCGTCCCTAATTTGACATTAGGGACCGTTTAACAGTCCCTACTAATATTCATACTTAAAAATCGATTTTTTTATTGATGTTGTTGTGTTTGTGATTGTAAGCAACCAAACTCATTGTAATATGTAAATTGAAGTAATAAATGATTTCAAAACCAACCTTATAGTAGATTAGTTGTGAAATAATTGATTAATTGCGATTGATCGAGTTATTAACGTTCAAGATATATTTCACAAATGTACAACTAATTAATTATCATTAGTTAGTTGTAATTGTTATCCGTGTTTATGATTTACTTCACAAACGTTAGCATAGATACGATTATGAGGCATAATCATTAGATCAAGTATTCATTAATTATACATATATATGTAGATCGAATTAATTTTTCATTATGTTATTCGTCGTACAAAATAGTAGGAGAATCTTCAAAGTGTCTCGTTCTCCTTGTATAATATTTGGATATACAATGTGTCGTTGTACTTATTGTTATTTTAACTATTCCAATGGTTATTATGAACTAAGCATACAACGCGGCACCTCGAACCATCGAAAAATTCATAATTTTGATGTATAAATATTAGTAGGGACTGCCAAGCGGTCCCTAATTTTACAATAGGGACTGCCAAGCGGTCCCTAATTCAAATTAGGGACCGCTTAACGGTCACTAATGTCAAATTAAGGACCGCTTAACGGTCCCTACTAATATTCATACTTAAAAATCGATTTTTTTTATTGATGTTGTTGTGTTTGTGATTGTAAGCAACCAAACTCATTGTAATATGTAAATTGAAGTAATAAATGATTGCAAAATCAACCTTATAGTAGATTAGTTGTGAAATAATAGATTAATTGCGATTGATCGAGTTATTAACGTTCAAGATATATTTCACAAATGTACAACTAATTAATTATCATTAGTTAGTTGTAATTGTTATCCGTGTTTATGATTTACTTCACAAACGTTAGCATAGATACGATTATGAGGCATAATCATTAGATCAAGTATTCATTAATTATACGTATATATGTAGATCGAATTAATTTGTCATTATGTCATTCGTCGTACAAAATAGTAGGAGAATCTTCAAAGCGGCCCGTTCTCCTTTTATAATGTTTGGGTATACAATGTGTCGTTGTACTTATTGTTATATTAACTATTCCAATGGTTATTATGAACTAAACATACAACGCTACACCTCGAACCATCGAATAATTCATAATTTTGATGTATGAATATTAATAGGGACTGCCAAGCGGTCCCTAATTTCACAATAGGGACTGCTAAGCGGTCCCTAATTCAAATTAGGGACCGCTTAACGGTCCCTATTGTCAAATTAGGGACCGTTAAGTGGTCCCTAATTTGACATTAGGGACCGTTTAACGGTCCCTACTAATATTCATACTTAAAAATCGATTTTTTTATTGATGTTGTTGTGTTTGTGATTGTAAGCAACCAAACTCATTGTAATATGTAAATTGAAGTAATAAATGATTGCAAAACCAACCTTATTGTAGATTAGTTGTGAAATAATAGATTAAATGCGATTGATCGAGTTATTAACGTTCAAGATATATTTCACAAATGTACAACTAATTAATTATCATTAGTTAGTTGTAATTGTTATCCGTGTTTATGATTTACTTCACAAACGTTAGCATAGATACGATTATGAGGCATAATCATTAGATCAAGTATTCATTAATTATACGTATATATGTAGATCGAATTAATTTGTCATTATCTCATTCGTCGTACAAAATAGTAGGAGAATCTTCAAAGCGGCCCGTTCTCCTTTTATAATGTTTGGATATACAATGTGTCGTTGTACTTATTGTTATTTTAACTATTCCAATGGTTATTTTGAACTAAACATAAAACGCGGCACCTCGAACCATCGAAAAATTCATAATTTTGATGTATGAATATTAGTAGGGACTGCCAAGCAGTCCATAATTTTACAATAGGGACTGCCAAGCGGTCCCTAATTCAAATTAGGGACCGCTTAACGGTCCCTATTGTCAAATTAGGGACCGATTAACGGTTCCTACTAATATTCATACTTAAAAATCGATTTTTTTTATTGATGTTGTTGTGTTTGTGATTGTAAGCAACCAAACTCATTGTAATATATAAATTGAAGTAATAAATGATTTCAAAACCAACCTTATAGTAGATTAGTTGTGAAATAATAGATTAATTGCGATTGATCGAGTTATTAACGTTCAAGATATATTTCACAAATGTACAACTAATTAATTATCATTAGTTAGTTGTAATTGTTATCCGTGTTTATGATTTACTTCACAAACGTTAGCATAGATACAATTATGAGGCATAATCATTAGATCAAGTATTCATTAATTATACATATATATGTAGATCGAATTAATTTTTCATTATGTCATTCGTCGTACAAAATAGTAGGAGAATCTTCAAAGTGTCCCGTTCTCCTTGTATAATATTTGGATATACAATGTGTCGTTGTACTTATTGTTATTTTAACTATTCCAATGGTTATTATGAACTAAACATACAACGCGGCACCTCAGACCATCGAAAAATTCATAATTTTGATGTATGAATATTAGTAGGGACTGCCAAGCGGTCCATAATTTTACAATAGGGACTGCCAAGCGGTCCCTAATTCAAATTTGGGACCGCTTAACGGTCCCTATTGTCAAATTAGGGACCGCTTAACGGTCCCTACTAATATTCATACTTAAAAATCGATTTTTTTTATTGATGTTGTTGTGTTTGTGATTGTAAGCAACCAAACTCATTGTAATATATAAATTGAAGTAATAAATGATTTCAAAACCAACCTTATAGTAGATTAGTTGTGAAATAATAGATTAATTGCGATTGATCGAGTTATTAACGTTCAAGATATATTTCACAAATGTACAACTAATTAATTATCATTAGTTAGTTGTAATTGTTATCCGTGTTTATGATTTACTTCACAAACGTTAGCATAGATACGATTATGAGGCATAATCATTAGATCAAGTATTCATTAATTATACATATATATGTAGATCGAATTAATTTTTCATTATGTCATTCGTCGTACAAAATAGTAGGAGAATCTTCAAAGTGTCCCGTTCTCCTTGTATAATATTTGGATATACAATGTGTCGTTGTACTTATTGTTATTTTAACTATTCCAATGGTTATTATGAACTAAGCATACAACGCGGCACCTCGAACCATCGAAAAATTCATAATTTTGATGTATGAATATTAGTAGGGACTGCCAAGCGGTCCCTAATTTTACAATAGAGACTGCCAAGCGGTCCCTAATTCAAATTAGAGACCGCTTAACGGTAACTAATGTCAAATTAAGGACCGCTTAACGGTCCCTACTAATATTCATACTTAAAAATCGATTTTTTTTATTGATGTTGTTGTGTTTGTGATTGTAAGCAACCAAACTCATTGTAATATGTAAATTGAAGTAATAAATGATTGCAAAATCAACCTTATAGTAGATTAGTTGTGAAATAATAGATTAATTGCGATTGATCGAGTTATTAACGTTCAAGATATATTTCACAAATGTACAACTAATTAATTATCATTAGTTAGTTGTAATTGTTATCCGTGTTTATGATTTACTTCACAAACGTTAGCATAGATACGATTATGAGGCATAATCATTAGATCAAGTATTCATTAATTATACGTATATATGTAGATCGAATTAATTTGTCATTATGTCATTCGTCGTACAAAATAGTAGGAGAATCTTCAAAGCGGCCCGTTCTCCTTTTATAATGTTTGGGTATACAATGTGTCGTTGTACTTATTGTTATATTAACAATTCCAATGGTTATTATGAACTAAACATACAACGCTACACCTCGAACCATCGAAAAATTCATAATTTTGATGTATGAATATTAGTAGGGACTGCCAAGCGGTCCCTAATTTTACAATAGGGACTGCCAAGCGGTCCCTAATTCAAATTAGGGACCGCTTAACGGTCACTAATGTCAAATTAAGGACCGCTTAACGGTCCCTACTAATATTCATACTTAAAAATCGATTTTTTTTATTGATGTTGTTGTGTTTGTGATTGTAAGCAACCAAACTCATTGTAATATGTAAATTGAAGTAATAAATGATTGCAAAATCAACCTTATAGTAGATTAGTTGTGAAATAATAGATTAATTGCGATTGATCGAGTTATTAACGTTCAAGATATATTTCACAAATGTACAACTAATTAATTATCATTAGTTAGTTGTAATTGTTATCCGTGTTTATGATTTACTTCACAAACGTTAGCATAGATACGATTATGAGGCATAATCATTAGATCAAGTATTCATTAATTATACGTATATATGTAGATCGAATTAATTTGTCATTATGTCATTCGTCGTACAAAATAGTAGGAGAATCTTCAAAGCGGCCCGTTCTCCTTTTATAATGTTTGGGTATACAATGTGTCGTTGTACTTATTGTTATATTAACTATTCCAATGGTTATTATGAACTAAACATACAACGCTACACCTCGAACCATCGAATAATTCATAATTTTGATGTATGAATATTAATAGGGACTGCCAAGCGGTCCCTAATTTCACAATAGGGACTGCTAAGCGGTCCCTAATTCAAATTAGGGACCGCTTAACGGTCCCTATTGTCAAATTAGGGACCGTTAAGTGGTCCCTAATTTGACATTAGGGACCGTTTAACGGTCCCTACTAATATTCATACTTAAAAATCGATTTTTTTATTGATGTTGTTGTGTTTGTGATTGTAAGCAACCAAACTCATTGTAATATGTAAATTGAAGTAATAAATGATTGCAAAACCAACCTTATTGTAGATTAGTTGTGAAATAATAGATTAAATGCGATTGATCGAGTTATTAACGTTCAAGATATATTTCACAAATGTACAACTAATTAATTATCATTAGTTAGTTGTAATTGTTATCCGTGTTTATGATTTACTTCACAAACGTTAGCATAGATACGATTATGAGGCATAATCATTAGATCAAGTATTCATTAATTATACGTATATATGTAGATCGAATTAATTTGTCATTATCTCATTCGTCGTACAAAATAGTAGGAGAATCTTCAAAGCGGCCCGTTCTCCTTTTATAATGTTTGGATATACAATGTGTCGTTGTACTTATTGTTATTTTAACTATTCCAATGGTTATTTTGAACTAAACATACAACGCGGCACCTCGAACCATCGAAAAATTCATAATTTTGATGTATGAATATTAGTAGGGACTGCCAAGCAGTCCATAATTTTACAATAGGGACTGCCAAGCGGTCCCTAATTCAAATTAGGGACCGCTTAACGGTCCCTATTGTCAAATTAGGGACCGATTAACGGTCCCTACTAATATTCATACTTAAAAATCGATTTTTTTTATTGATGTTGTTGTGTTTGTGATTGTAAGCAACCAAACTCATTGTAATATATAAATTGAAGTAATAAATGATTTCAAAACCAACCTTATAGTAGATTAGTTGTGAAATAATAGATTAATTGCGATTGATCGAGTTATTAACGTTCAAGATATATTTCACAAATGTACAACTAATTAATTATCATTAGTTAGTTGTAATTGTTATCCGTGTTTATGATTTACTTCACAAACGTTAGCATAGATACGATTATGAGGCATAATCATTAGATCAAGTATTCATTAATTATACATATATATGTAGATCGAATTAATTTTTCATTATGTCATTCGTCGTACAAAATAGTAGGAGAATCTTCAAAGTGTCCCGTTCTCCTTGTATAATATTTGGATATACAATGTGTCGTTGTACTTATTGTTATTTTAACTATTCCAATGGTTATTATGAACTAAGCATACAACGCGGCACCTCGAACCATCGAAAAATTCATAATTTTGATGTATGAATATTAGTAGGGACTGCCAAGCGGTCCCTAATTTTACAATAGAGACTGCCAAGCGGTCCCTAATTCAAATTAGAGACCGCTTAACGGTAACTAATGTCAAATTAAGGACCGCTTAACGGTCCCTACTAATATTCATACTTAAAAATCGATTTTTTTTTATTGATGTTGTTGTGTTTGTGATTGTAAGCAACCAAACTCATTGTAATATGTAAATTGAAGTAATAAATGATTGCAAAATCAACCTTATAGTAGATTAGTTGTGAAATAATAGATTAATTGCGATTGATCGAGTTATTAACGTTCAAGATATATTTCACAAATGTACAACTAATTAATTATCATTAGTTAGTTGTAATTGTTATCCGTGTTTATGATTTACTTCACAAACGTTAGCATAGATACGATTATGAGGCATAATCATTAGATCAAGTATTCATTAATTATACGTATATATGTAGATCGAATTAATTTGTCATTATGTCATTCGTCGTACAAAATAGTAGGAGAATCTTCAAAGCGGCCCGTTCTCCTTTTATAATGTTTGGGTATACAATGTGTCGTTGTACTTATTGTTATATTAACAATTCCAATGGTTATTATGAACTAAACATACAACGCTACACCTCGAACCATCGAATAATTCATAATTTTGATGTATGAATATTAATAGGGACTGCCAAGCGGTCCCTAATTTCACAATAGGGACTGCTAAGCGGTCCCTAATTCAAATTAGGGACCGCTTAACGGTCCCTATTGTCAAATTAGGGACCGTTAAGTGGTCCCTAATTTGACATTAGGGACCGTTTAACGGTCCCTACTAATATTCATACTTAAAAATCGATTTTTTTATTGATGTTGTTGTGTTTGTGATTGTAAGCAACCAAACTCATTGTAATATGTAAATTGAAGTAATAAATGATTGCAAAACCAACCTTATAGTAGATTAGTTGTAAAATAATAGATTAATTGAGATCGATCGAGTTATTAACGTTGAAGATATATTTCACAAATGTACAACTAATTAATTATCATTAGTTAGTTGTAATTGTTATCCGTGTTTATGATTTACTTCACAAACGTTAGCATAGATACGATTATGAGGCATAATCATTAGTTCAAGTATTCATTAATTATACGTATATATGTAGATCGAATTAATTTGTCATTATGTCATTCGTCGTACAAAATAGTAGGAGAATCTTCAAAGCGGCTGTTCTCCTTGTATAATGTTTGGATATACAATGTGTCGTTGTACCTATTGTTATTTTAACTATTCCAATGGTTATTCTGAACTAAACATACAACGCGGCACCTCGAACCATCGAAAAATTCATAATTTTAATGTATGAATATTAGTAGGGACTGCCAAGCGGTCCCTAATTCAAATTAGGGACCGCTTAACGGTCCCTATTGTCAAATTAGGGACCGTTAAGCGGTCCTTAATTTGACATTAGGGACCGTTTAACGGTCCCTACTAATATTCATACTTAAAAATCAATTTTTTTTATTGATGTTGTTGTGTTTGTGATTGTAAGCAACCAAACTCATTGTAATATGTAAATTGAAGTAATAAATGATTGCGAAATCAACCTTATAGTAGATTAGTTGTAAAATAATAGATTAATTGAGATCGATCGAGTTATTAACGTTGAAGATATATTTCACAAATGTACAACTAATTAATTATCATTAGTTAGTTGTAATTGTTATCCGTGTTTATGATTTACTTCACAAACGTTAGCATAGATACGATTATGAGGCATAATCATTAGATCAAGTATTCATTAATTATACGTATATAGGTAGATCGAATTAATTTGTCATTATGTCATTCGTCGTACAAAATAGTAGGAGAATCTTCAAAGCGGCCCGTTCTCCTTTTATAATGTTTGGGTATACAATGTGTCGTTGTACTTATTGTTATATTAACTATTCCAATGGTTATTATGAACTAAACATACAACGCTACACCTCGAACCATCGAATAATTCATAATTTTGATGTATGAATATTAATAGGGACTGCCAAGCGGTCCCTAATTTCACAATAGGGACTGCTAAACGGTCCCTAATTCAAATTAGGGACCGCTTAACGGTCCCTATTGTCAAATTAGGGACCGTTAAGTGGTCCCTAATTTGACATTAGGGACCGTTTAACGGTCCCTACTAATATTCATACTTAAAAATCGATTTTTTTATTGATGTTGTTGTGTTTGTGATTGTAAGCAACCAAACTCATTGTAATATGTAAATTGAAGTAATAAATGATTGCAAAACCAACCTTATAGTAGATTAGTTGTAAAATAATAGATTAATTGAGATCGATCGAGTTATTAACGTTGAAGATATATTTCACAAATGTACAACTAATTAATTATCATTAGTTAGTTGTAATTGTTATCCGTTTTATGATTTACTTCACAAACGTTAGCATAGATACGATTATGAGGCATAATCATTAGATCAAGTATTCATTAATTATACGTATATATGTAGATCGAATTAATTTGTCATTATCCCATTCGTCGTACAAAATAGTAGGAGAATCTTCAAAGCGGCCCGTTCTCCTTTTATAATATTTGGATATACAATGTGTCGTTGTACTTATTGTTATTTTAAGTATTCCAATGGTTATTATGAACTAAACATACAACGCTGCACCTCGAACCATCGAAAAAATCATAATTTTGATGTATGAATATTAGTAGGGACTGCCAAGCGGTCCCTAATTTTACAATAGGGACTGCCAAGAGGTCCCTAATTCAAATTAGGGACCGCTTAACGGTCCCTATTGTCAAATTAGGGACCGCTTAACGGTCCCTACAAATATTCATACTTAAAAAATCGTTTTTTTTATTGATGTTGTTGTGTTTGTGATTGTAAGCAACCAAACTCATTGTAATTTATAAATTGAAGTAATAAATGATTGCAAAATCAACCTTATAGTAGATTAGTTGTGAAATAATAGATTAATTGCGATTGATCGAGTTATTAACGTTCAAGATATATTTCACAAATGTACAACTAATTAATTATCATTAGTTAGTTGTAATTGTTATCCGTGTTTATGATTTACTTCACAAACGTTAGCATAGATACGATTATGAGGCATAATCATTAGATCAAGTATTCATTAATTATACATATATATATGTAGATCGAATTAATTTGTCATTATGTCATTCGTCGTACAAAATAGTAGGAGAATCTTCAAAGCGTCCCGTTCTCCTTGTATAATATTTGGATATACAATGTGTCGTTGTACTTATTTTTATTTTAACTATTCCAATGGTTATTATGAACTAAGCATACAACGCGGCACCTCGAACCATCGAAAAATTCATAATTTTGATGTATGAATATTAGTAGGGATTGCCAAGCGGTCCCTAATTTTACAATGGGGACTGCTAAGCGGTCCCTAATGTCAAATTAGGGACCGCTTAACGGTCCCTATTGTCAAATTATGGACCGCTTAACGGTCCCTACTAATATTCATACTTAAAAATCAATTTTTTTATTGATGTTGTTGTGTTTATGATTGTAATCAACCAAACTCATTGTAATATGTAAATTGACGTAATAAATGATTGCAAAACCAACATTATAGTAGATTAGTTGTGAAATAATAGATTAATTGAGATCGATCGAGTTATTAACGTTCAAGATATATTTCACAAATGTACAACTAACTAATTATCATTAGTTAGTTGTAATTGTTATCCGTGTTTATGATTTACTTCACAAACGTTAGCATAGATACGATTATGAGGCATAATCATTAGCTCAAGTATTTATTAATTATACGTATATATGTAGATCGAATTAATTTGTCATTATCTCATTCGTCGTACAAAATAGTAGGAGAATCTTCAAAGCGGCCCGTTCTCCTTTTATAATGTTTGGATATACAATGTGTCATTGTACTTATTGTTATTTTAAGTATTCCAATGGTTATTATGAACTAAAGATACAACGCGGCACCTCGAACCATCGAAAAATTCATAATTTTGATGTATGAATATTAGTAGGGACTGCCAAGCGGTCCCTAATTTTACAATGGGGACTGCTTAACGGTCCCTAATTCAAATTAGGGACCGCTTAACGGTCCCTATTGTCAAATTAGGGACCGTTAAGCGGTCCTTAATTTGACATTAGGGACCGTTTAACGGTCCCTACTAATATTCATACTTAAAAATCGATTTTTTTTATTGATGTTGTTGTGTTTGTGATTGTAAGCAACCAAACTCATTGTAATATGTAAATTGAAGTAATAAATGATTTCAAAACCAACCTTATAGTAGATTAGTTGTGAAATAATAGATTAATTGAGATCGATCGAGTTATTAACGTTGAAGATATATTTCACAAATGTACAATTAAACCTAGTAGAAAAATCTTCAAAACGTCCCGTTCTCCTTGTATAATGTTTGGATATACAATGTGTCGTTGTACTTATTGTTATTTTAACTATTAAAATGGTTATTACGAACTAAACATACCACGCGGCACCTCAAACCATCGAAAAATTCATAATTTTGATGTACGAATATTAGTAGGGATTGCCATGCGGTCCATAATTTCCACATTAGGGACTGCCAAGCAGTCCCTATTTTCACATTAGGGACTGCTTAACGGATACTGTCAATAGGGACCGCCCATGCGGTCCCTATTGTTAGTATCCGTTGTCAATAGGGACCGCCCAGGCGGTCCCTAATGATACTATTCGTTGTCAATAGAAACCGCCCAGACGGTCCATATTGTTAGTATCCGTTGTCAATAGGGACCGCCCAGGCGGTCCCTAATGATACTATTCGTTGTCAATAGGGACCGCTGGACGGTCCCTAATGTCAATAGCGACTGCATTGCGGTCGCTATTGACCAATGCGGTCGCTGAAGACTAGCGACCGCTTGGCGGTCGCTAATTTGCGGTCCCTAATGACCCCTTTTTCTTGTAGTGGATAAAGTTATTTTTGACTATGCTTCCTGTTGAAAAGAAACAATGAGATGGCACATATAATAATAAATATAAATATGACTCATCATGAGGATTTCATCTTACTTCACAAAGATACGATTATAACAAGGTGAGACATGAATTGGTATTAACAAAGCGAATGAATTCACAACCCCTCCAAACTTATTAAGTACAACAATTATCCTAACCGAATATACTTTTGATATGCACATCCAAACATGTTGATTTATCAATTAACTTTTAGCAGTAGGCAAACTGTAGATTAAGTACTTGATCGACAAATAGATACAATTAAATATTTGAACTCATTTGACCAGACTTATATGATTGTGATTATTAAATTGTTGTAACTCCATATATTAATCTTAACTAGCTAAGTGCACAAACATTTGCTTGTCATCGCTACATTAGAGATTAATATTAAATATTTATATGAACTTTCCACTTAGAATCTAAAATAAACACATAATTGCATATTAATCTTTTACAAAAGGATTATTCATACCATTAAAAGCTGGCTGTATCGTTTTTCTTGCATGCTAGTTTAAGGAAATTGGCTTCATTTAGACCACTAGAAACTTAAATCTATTTCGCAAAGTCCTTTCCATTATCTTATACTAATCTAGAATTAGATTAAGCAAGGCAATATACATGACTAGAAATGTTGTTTTCTTTTAAAAATTAAATAACGATTAGGAGCGATTATCTATGAATAATTGATTGCTAAGATAATTACAGTTAAGAGATTAAAAGAAACCCTCAATAATAACAGTCTCAGCAAAGGAACCGAACGAAATTGGCTGCTTTCTTTCTCTCCTTACGCTAAACCAAACTTCAAATTTAATCACGCGCTCTTAATCAACCACTTTATGTTATGATTTATAAACTGAATTTAGTGTCTGTCTACTAATCCTATTTACGAGCAGATACACGCATTATATATTCATTAACAGATGTGTCTTTAGTGTAAAATTTAGTGGCGATAAGTGTAAGGAAACTATGAAGGTGGCATCACTTCCTTAATCATCACCCATTTGAACTTATCTGTTAAGTATTTTAGATTAAGTCCTTAAATAATTAAAATATTTTATTTATCTGTACAAGTCGCCTCAATGAAAAAACATAACAGATGTTTATTTACTTTTTCATCCTTCGCTTTTTTACTCTTTATTCCTTATATAATATGTAATACCCAAATTAATTACTTAACTTTCTTTTATATCAACGCACTCGAATTCAAATATCATTATACTTAAACTTATATTTGTGAAAAATCGTCTATACCTAAGGGAAACTAGTAACATTATACTGAATCTTGTCAGGGCACGATTAATTTACATATAAGTACTAGTATATTTCCAAAATGCAGATGCTAGACTTCTGATTACGGGTATTCTACGATACTTGGACATAATAAATATGTTTTCAAATATCATAATCGCATTAGGAGGTGGGGCGTCACATTACACACGAGTACAAGAGATTACAGAAATAGCATTTGACCTAATCCAAACTATGTCCACTATCGCTAACGCTAGCATATAGGTTGACTTTGTCTAGAACTCCAAAGACAACACATATGCTTTTGTCAGATGTCGAATCTTCTAGGGATGTCAAATATCGTGAGATGTCATAATCGAACTGACATGTAGAACTTAGGAGATATTGGTGATGGACTATATCAGGTATAATTGTATGTCAGATAAAGTAGTAATGTATTCGATATGTTGTGGGAACAGTGTATATTAATTAATGAGCGTACCTTGAATTGCGGACCAATCATATATATATATATATATATATATATATATATATATATATATATATATATATATATATCGAAGGTGGGGTCTGTTCCTAAGATTTTCGGCGAACCCTGTACTATATCGAATATAAAAATTTGGTATGAGGCAGGATATGGGGCGTAAATCCCCGATATGCAGTGGGTTTGGGCTAGTAAATCAGCTGGGCTCGCCCATTCGGTATTTATCCATATCATGTAGTCCCCCAGTTTAGGAGGCATTGTTGTAAACGATAGCTTTTAAACTAAATAAATTATGACGTCGGTACCTCACGTTTCGACGGTTTATATGAAGGAATTGTAACGGTCTTCAAACTTGATTTTTTGAATTGTAGGTCCCGCAATATGAAATTTTATAGACGTATGGACATGTATTTAAACTACTTATGCCATTCGCACCTTGACTTGAGGCATCCATGCAAATATTATAGTAAAGTGATCTTGTTGTGTCCATTAATTATAAGAAAAAAAAATGTATGATAAAATTTTGAAATTGTTATTGAGTTGGGGCACCGATATCAAATATGGTGATCGATGTCGAATATAGGGACCGATGCCGACTATAATATATCGACATCAAATATGGGCATCAAGGTCGAATCGGAGATATCGATATCAAATATGGCGTCAATATCGAATATCCTTATTTCGACATGCCAGATGAATCGTCCACTTTTAATGCATACCCATACGCCTCTTGGCTATAAATAGGAGAAATGAGGAGAGAGAAAACACTTGCCTTCAAGCAATAGTGTACTATTTTCGGCAAAGGTATGTCGAAGTCTCTGCCGATAACGAATGTCTCATTTCGACTTTAATATTTTGATATGGAAAATGGATATCGGGACTCTGGGAATTTGATATGGGTTACCCGATATCCGTTGTCGACATGAGACAATATATATGCCCTTTTTGTACTTAGTCAATTTTTTTTTTCAAATTTTGAAGCGATTTGCTTACTGGGCTACCTTTCGCTTTTCAAGTTTTCTCAGCAAAGGGTTTAATTACTGCACATGCAATCAAAGGTGGATTTCTCGCTCTTATTCAAAAACTGTAGGGTTTTGTAGGTCTTTTTATCTAACTACGCGAGTTTATAGGAATCTTTTGTGCTTGCTAGAAAAAGGTCTGAGCCAAGAGAATTTAGTTCTGCTCCTGAGGTTACTGTCGTTGTTCATGATGATGAACAAGTAGGCGACAATGCTAGTCTTCTTCACCTACTGGGATATGTGTCGATGTCCCAAAATGATAACGAGATGTGGGACCCCAACGATCTAGTCGGTGATCTCGTATGTGCATGAGGAAGAGGATTATTATTCAGACGAGGAGTCTGGAAAAGAAAAGGAATACGGCTTGGGGGGTTGGCAAAGAAATGTGGTATAGGATGCGAGAGAGATACCAAGATATGGTATCCAATGTGCCTCGTAGACCTAAACACTATTATGATAATTACAATATAAGGGGCTATGAAATAAGATTCCCAGAGAAGGATGAAAGGATGCACACCCCTCGGCCGGGTCATATTACGTTGAATGCCAAGCATTTTGTTAATGGCTTAAGGTTTCCTATTGATCCACTGATCAACGCCTTCCTGAGAAGCATAACTATTTGCCTTGTCCAGTTATCATTGAATTTATTCGGGGCTTTGGTAGCATTCATCTTGGTGATGAAGGCTTTTAACGCCCCATGCATCATTAATGAATTTTGGTATTTATATTCTGTGATCACAAATAAAAAGGGAGGTAGGGGTTTTACTTTGTGATAGAAAATGCTGGTCACAAATTTTGACTGCCACCCAGTCTAGTTATGGGGCCGGAGCGAAGAAATAATTCTTTTATTTTAAAGAAAAACTCTGGGAGAGTTTAATTGTTTGCCCAAAGTTTGGTCAAGCGCTAAAAGGCGTGGTATTCCAGCGGGTGTTGGGGCTCCAATATGGGAAGGTTTTTTGTTTTAAGAACTTAGTTAAGTATAATTTTGACCACATACTGTTGGTCAAGGATGATGCCGTGAGAGAGCTGGTGGCTTCTTGCCCAAGCCTTATAATAGTCCCCATAGCTTGGGTATATATTTAAAGATGAATTTCGCTTTTAGCTTGTTTAAGAAATTATCCATATTCCTCTCATGTGTTAGAAGTCTAACTTACCTGTTATATCTTTCTTGCAGTTACTCTCATGACAAGTCGCCAGGCTAAGATGCAACAATAATATACCGCAAGGCGAGCAGCTAGTGCTACGGTTGGTGGTGGGGCTGATGGGGTTGACCCTAATCTGCTCAAAAATTGCGGGCGGACTGGTCATCGCTCTCAGCCGAGGGAGATCAGCCCACGAGACCGGAGTGGAGATTTGAAGGATGCTCCCCTAGGTGATGTAGGAGGCAGCTCCAGCAATCTTCAGGCCACGACCACTCATCACAACATGAGCTTAGGCTTAGCGGGAGAAGAAAGGTTGTTCTTTAGGGGACCCTCCACTCCACGTGTGTCTGGTCGTGCTACTCCGGGTTCCAGCATTAATGTTGGATCCTATGAGTTTAGTGAGATTGAGGTTGTCCGTGCCCTGGGCAAGACCCTTTCGTAGTGGCAAGGACTGGGCACTGGGGCATTCATGTCTTCCAAGCTATAAGTGGTAGAATTAGTTTCCTAATTTGGTTTCACTTTCGTTAAGTATTGTCAGATGAGTTTTTTTTCCTTAATTGATAATGCAACCTGTGGCTTTTACTTAGGTTGGCAAATTTTTGTCCAAGAGTTTGACCGTGACAAATAACGCTGATGTTGACAAAGTATAGGAGGTGGTGCAAATGGCAGTTGGCATAGATATGATGGCCAATTTTTACCCTACTGCGGCTGATAGGGCGATCGCAGAGAAGAACCTTGCCCTAAGTCAGCTTCATACTGCTAACCAAGTCCTTGCTTCTTCTCGGGCCAAGAATGAGAAA
Organism: Linaria vulgaris; assembly: GCA_948329865.1. NCBI lineage: Eukaryota > Viridiplantae > Streptophyta > Magnoliopsida > Lamiales > Plantaginaceae > Linaria > Linaria vulgaris. The sequence continues at coordinate 1,183,532 of OX415249.1, read as the reverse complement.
CTGAAGTCTGAGCTTGAACATGCTAAGAAAGATGTCTCTGCTGAGAGGAAAGGCAAGGAAAGTGTTGTGCTTAAGCTAAAAGAGATGAAGGCTGAGAATTTGCGCCTTCAATCGGAGCTTTTTGAGGCTCTCAGAGCACTTCGGTTCGAGGTAGAACTCTTGTTTAGAGTCTTCAACATTTATATCCTTTTTATAATGGATAAATTTAGTCGTTAGTATCTTTTATTTAGTGGACTAAGACCCTTCACCCAAAATCAAGCAGCGTATTTTCACGCAGTTCATGCTGAGCAACATATGTATAATGAGATCAATGAAAAGTGTCTGTTAACAAGTTTGATGTTTTAACCGGATTAACGATATTATAAGGGTTAGAACGCCCTGTCCAAAGGTTCAGAAGCTTACTTATGACAAAAACATCCCTCTTTTTATTCACTGATCACCATATGTCTTGCTTGTGTTGAGTTGAATTGAAGATGATAATAATTTGATAAGGGATACCCTTTATATAGAGGTATTTGGGGACATGTGTCACTGTGTCTATCTTTAGTAAAGTACATATGTCGCAATATGTGTTAGAGGATAAGATAAACTTTATATGTGTCTACTAGGCGATGACTAGGACATATTCTATTCGGTCTGATGACTTTAGGGACCTTCGATGGATTGGCTTTTTTGAGTTCTTTTCTCCGACGAGGTAGATCTTTCGGGAAAACTTTAGACTGGTAGCTAGAGATTCATATGATAGCATTATAGTGCCGATAGGGATCTATTCTTGCGTTCTTCCTCTTCGTGATATGTGTTCTGATGAGTGACTGAGTCTGGTAGGTCGTGGATGTATATTTTATTCCTTATGGCGTGGGCTCCGGTGGTTTCTTAGCTTCAATAGGGCAATGTTCTGGTGCCTTATCCTTCAGGATATGTGCTCCGATGGATTTCTGACCTCAAGGAGGGTTCTATTTTTTGTTCGAGGTATATGCTCCGATGGACGGTCTACTTTGATGGAGGGTTGGTTCCGTTAAGGGACTGCCTTTGTGTTTTGCTCTTCATAATTGGTGCTTCGATAATTTTCTGTCCTCAATAGGGCTCAGTTTTCCTTTGTGGTATATTGTTCCGAAGGCTTTTTTCCTTTGGTTTGTTCAGTGAGGGGACGTTCTCGTATATATTTTTCTTTGGGGGACTCGGGGTCCTCGTTGTGGTCCCTCTTGGCGCATTGATGGATATCAGAATATCGCAGGTCCATCGGGGTTTACTCTTTTTCCGATGCTGCGTGGATGTCTTATCTTTATTCATCATGACTTTTCAAGGGACGCTTAAGTGCCTCTTCGGGTGTCACTTATTACCACTTTGGGTTTTTGACACTCGGTGGGGCCCCTCAATACATCGTGGCATCGGGAGTGTATGTGACAATAGTATCGTCCTTGGGTTAATCCCTATTTTAGGGTTAATGTTTTGGTTAATCCCCTTATTTATGTTTTCGGGTTAACACTAGCCCCCCCCCCCCCCCCCCCAAATTTCGATCGCCATCGTACGGGTGAGCGGAATTTTTATTCCTATATATTATTTTTTTTCAATGAGGAGAGGGGTTTTTTCTTATTTTTTTTTTATCATTTTTCTCTTTAATCCTTTTTGGAGTTTTGACGAAGGGTGTGTACATATATATCACCAACGTTGTAAGAAAATTACCTTTTTGTCCTCAGTAGCTTTGTCCTCGGGTGAGAAGCGCAGGCGAGCATTCTCGGCAGTTTTTTAGTGGCGGCGTAACGGTCTTTTTTTTTTTTGACCATTGGCGGTGTAACGGGCGTTTATCCGACCATTGGTAACGGCCAGGCTCCAACGGTTAGCTAGTGGTAAACGTGTCCCAGACACGTGTCTATTACGGGGGTTACGAGGGGAGTTATTACTCCCCACGACCTTCATGGTGTTGGCTATAAATATAGCCAACACGCTCCTCTCTTCTCACTTCTCACTTTCAATCTTTTCAGCAAAACTTTTTAGCAAGAAATTTCTCTATTTTTCTTCACGATTCTCGCAAGTTTTTTCCGAATCTTCGCAAATAATTTTCCATATCTTTCTTCTGTAGAGATGGCTTCATCCGCTACAAATCTTACCGCTGCCACATCGGCCTCGGGGGCTGTGGCTTTCACTTTCGCGGCAGAGGAGATTGATGTTGCATCCACTCGAAAGAGAATAGGGGGAACTTCTGCCGCGGCAGAGGAGATTGATGTTACTTATTCGAAGAAAGTTAGGGCTTCAAAATAAAAGAAGTCCAATAATCGCAATCTCCAAAAAGTTGAGGAGACTACGAGTACTGTGACTCGGAAAGAGGTGTCCTCTCTTTTCAGGAATTTGGGGGCATATCAGAAGAATATGACCTTCAAGATTTCGACGAACAAGGAGAGAGCTATTAACCTACGATGGGTTATCTGGCGCTATACTTCGCGCAGATGAGGTATGGGTGGCGGTCTTTTATGCCCTTTTTCTTCTGCGAGATTTTCAAGGCGTGCAATGTTTGTCCGAGTCAAGTGACTCCGAATAGTTTTGATGCCCTTTGTATTTTTGTCTTCTGGTGCCAAGTGAAGGGATTGAGTGGTACCGTGGCTCGGTTCTTTTCAATTTTTGATATCGCAGTCTCACTCGGGGGCTTCCTTTTTACCACTCTTGTCATCGGGATTCTACCAAGAACTCGACGAAGAAGATTTTAGAGGGGACACTCAGCTCCCACAGTACTTGGAAGGACAAGTACTTCTTTTTGAAGCCCGTGGATGGTGAATGGGATATGCCATTCGATTGGAGGGGGGCTAAGGCTTCCGCTTATCCTATGGATTTGGAGATGGGTTTCTCCCCAATTATTTCAGCCAAAGCTCTGATGTCGTCGGAGGATTTTGGCTTGTTGTATAAGAGATCGGGACTTCATTACGTGGTTTTTACTGACGCTACTATTTAGGATTCTTTATTCCTGTCTTCCGAGGAAATGAGCTCTTTTTGAAAGAAATTTTATTTTATTTTCTTTCATTGCTTGGAGTAAATTTTCTTCTTTAAAGTCTTTAAGGATTTAGGGTCATCGGAGCAGATTATTCTGGCCTCGAGTGGTCGGAAAAAGACTAGGGCTCAGGTTGCTTCTTCGGGTCGCTCATCTAATGGCACTTCCGATGCTCCCAAGGAAGAAGATGACGAGGTTAGCACTCCCGAAGACAAGGACACGCATCCGGTGGAGGAGGAGGAGGAGGAGGAGGAGGATCATTTGCCTTTCGTCATCGGGGAGGATGGCGTGATCTACAGAGTCGTCCCTCTGTCCATCATAGACCCCCGATCGGCCATGGTTTCGGTATCCGGCTCTATTTTTGTCACAGAGGGTTCTCCGAGGACTTCGGGAGGGGAGTGTGCTTCAGAGGTAGGTTTCCCTTTGGAAAGAAGTCCAATTGCAAAGGGGACTTCTTCAGCGGTTGCGCCAGAGTACGTGACTATCTCTTCCGACGATGCTTCATCTTCTCCTAGGTAGGAAGTGGAAGAACCTTCATTGGCGCCTTCGACATGGGCCATTTCCGAGCTATTTACCCCCAATAATTTCTTTACATTTTTTCTCAAGTAATTTTGATATCCTCATTTTTTCTTAGGCTAAGGCAAGTGGTTTCTTTCTTTTTTCCATAGGTCACGTAGATAAGGGAAAAGCTTCGATGATCCAGGAAGGAGAGTCTTTTCTTTCAGGTAGTTTACTCGGTTTCCTTGTAGGTATTTTTCTTACGATTTTTAGACTTTGTAGGACTTCTCGGGTTTATGAATGAACAGTCATTTTGTCTTTTATCTATTTCTTTCTTTTTGTACTTGTAGTTAAAAGAAAATAAATTATTTAGTATATATATATATATATATATATATATATACTGGGACCCTCTCATTAATCTTGGTTAATATTCTCATTCTTGCCGGCCAAGTAAATAGTTTAGCAGGACGTGCCCGTTTGGATGGCAAAGTTTGGATTTATTTTTCTCTAAATAGAGATATCCACTGGCACGTGTCCCTTGCTATGTTTTTACTTTGACAACTCAATCATTAACTCAGTTTTCAAGAGGAATGCCCGAGTATATATATATATATATATATATATATATATATATATATTTGGAGTTTAGTGAATATTCTCACACTCACTTCCAAGATTTTCCAAGATCTTGTACTGAGCTGTTTACCCTTTTTTCGCAAAGCCAAATTTTCTCTTTTCACTTTTGCTCTTATCTTTGTTAGTTTTTAAAGTAAGTGTGGAAAAGTAGAAAGGAACTTACTGGGCAAGATGATGCCTCCGCATTATAGGCAGGGCGATTCAATTTATTTGAAGAACTTTTCTCATAATTCAGCTCGGAATCTTTCTTTGCGGCTGGGCGTCCGGCATGCCTCCTCCGAGAATTTGTCTCATAGGCCGAGAGACAGTGCTGATGAGGGTTTGGTTGCCCTCGTGGGGAGCTCATCGGAGAGGGCTTCATCGGGGCCTTCGCATGCGGATTCTCGACGAATGGACTATATTCGGGAAGTGTTCATGGGTAGGGAACCTTATTCCCCGGGTGATCGCTCATTTGTGTTCAATATGCTTCCCTTGATTCCTTCAAGGCTGATGGACTGAGGGCGGGTCGGATCCGTCATGAGTACTGAATACGGGGAATCTATCATGACTCTTTTCACCGAGTATACGTTGGACTATGATCAGTAAGACGTCGTTATACCCCACCCCGATCAGTGGGAATATGATCCCCCTTTGGGTTACTTAACCGTCTACTGCAAGTAGATGCGTTGTGGGATGCGGGTGTTTTTTCATCCGTTTCTTCAAGTCCTTTTTCGATACTGGCAGATATGCCCAAGCCAAGTGACACCTAATTCCTATCGTCACTTGGTGGGGTATGTTCTATGTTGCGAGCTCTTAAACCTTCTGATGTCTCCTTATCGGGTGGGGGCGATATTCATCTTGAGCTCTTGTTCGGGTAGCCCTTCCGTTTTTATCCTGGCCTATCAGGACAACAACAAGGCCTTCACGCATGTTTCCAACCATCACTCTTGTAGAGGGGATTGGAGGTGGAGGTTTTTTTTGTCCGTCCGAAGGGATCATCGGCTAGTGTGGGGGGGGAGTGCCTCTCTGATGGGGTTTAGGATATGTCATCCCCAGCCCTGAGATATCGATTCGTGAGTGGGAGGTTTTGTCGGGTTCCGGGTTATTTTTGGGCACCTACGATATTAACAGCTTGTTAGAGCTCCCCAAGTCTTTGATCTTGGCTGGTCTGCAAGAGGGGGTAGAGATATTTAATCTCTCTCATCAGCCCCTTTATAGTAACTTGTTTTTTCGTAATTTCTTCTTCTTCTTTTTTATTTATGGTACTCCATAATAATTTGTATACTTCTTTTTTGTGCAGATTTATATGGTAGTAAATGCCATCGGTTCCCGAGAGGGCTCCTCATCCAATACTGACTTAGTATACCGCCGTCGGGATGAGCTAGAGAGGGGTTTGTTGGAGGACCAGGAGGAGTTATCTCGCCGGAGGGCGGACCGTGAGGCTTCTCAAGAGGTTTATGATGAGAGGTTACAAAGTGAGAGGAACAAGTCGTGGGAACTGGAACGCCAGTTGGTTTTAGAAAATAGAAAAGGGCAGGGTGTTAGGTTTGGAATAGCGGATGGGAGACCTGAGGGACCAAATCTATTTTTCCGATGAGCGGTTGCTGTGTGTTACGAGAGAACGAGACGAGGTAAATCAAAGAGTACTAGAGATGACTTGTACTCATGAGGTGGACATAGTGATGGCCAAAGTCCAGGCAGTTTTGAGCATAGTGGGTTCATCCGTTCTTCGTGAGTCCCTTCAAGGAGAGATGCGTGACTTAGTCCGCATTGGGTATCGGCTGTGTCGGGACGTCGTTCGAGATTTTCCAGGGTTACCTTCGGGACTGGCTATCCCTGAGCTCAATATTCGTCAAGTTTTTATAGTATTTAATCCAGTGGTTTCCGAAGACCCTGCGGTTCTACTTGTGGTGATTGAAAATTCTGTAACCTTGTCCAAAGAGCAGCGTTGTCGCCTCATTAGGGAGGGAAAGCGTCCAATTGAAGAGGCTTAGGTAAGGGTCGTTTAGTGGTATAAGGACTTTTGTATAGGATATGGTCCAATATACCTATGAGGGTTCGTTGTTTTGTAATAGATGGCCCCTTGGGATTGGGTTGCTTAGATGACTATATGTAGAGTCATCATTTTGTCATGCAACTGTTTTTCCCCATTTTTTTCTGTACAGGAACCACCTGTATATAAACAACTTTTTTACTTATGTACAATCTTCTACTTTACATTAAGCGTAATACTTTCTCACGTTAAGGGCATTCCAGGTATTGTGGAGTGTGGCGCCTTCAGAGTTGGCAAGGTGGTAGGTGGCGGGTCGGACGATACCTGATATTTTTTAAGGTCCTTCCGTTCGGGGATCAAGCTTTCCTACTTTCTTGGAAGCTCTGACTCTTTTTAGTACTAGGTCTCCAACTTGCAAAGTCCTAGATTTTACCTTGGTGTTGTAGTATCGTGACATCCAGGCTTTGTATTTCTTTATTCGGACAGAGACACATGCTCTATTTTCTTCGAGGAGGTCAAGGGCAAGGGCTAAGTTGGAGCTATATGCCACTTCTTCATACTCCCTGACTCGCCAGCTTTCTACTACTACTTCAGGGGGATACAATGGCTTCGCTGCCATATGCCAGACTATAGGGAGATTCACATGTGGTCATTCTTTGTGTGGTCCGATAGGCCCATTTGGCCTTGTGCCAATCCATCCTAGCCTTTATGTTCTTAATAAGGGTTTGATAGTCCTTTCCACTTGGCCGTTCGCTTGGGGATATCCCACCTAAGCGAAACGATGTTTGATTTCCCAATGGGTACACCAATCTTCTAACTCTTTGCTGCTAAACGGAAGCCCGTTGTCGCTCATAAGGCTCCGAGGGATGCCGAATCAGCACATGATATTCCTCCATACAAAGTTGATAATCGCATCAACGATGATTCGGGCTAGAGGTTCTGCCTCTACCCATTTGGTGAAGTTATCCATCGCCACCGGTAGGAATTTCTTTTGACCTGGATCGGGGATGAGGGGTCCTACTATATCGATGCCCCATTTGGAAAAGGGGCACAGTGTTAGGTTGGGCTCCCATGGAGCCGCACGTTGGTATGTTCACGGGGCGTAAGCTTGGCACGACTTGCATTTTTTGGCGTGTTCTTTGCAATATCTAGCCATCGTGGGCCAGTAGTAGCCTTGCCGAATCAAGCGTCCAACCATGCTTTTGCCTCCGGTATGGCTTCCACAAGTTCCTTCATGTATTTCTGATAGGACTTGTTGGGCCTCTTCCTCATTTAGGCATCGGGCATGAGGACAAGAGTAAGTTCTCCAAAACAGTATCCCGTCCTTGAGGTAGTATCAATCGGTATTTTTAGACATAGTCCACTGTACGGATTTGTCCTCGGGATAGCCTTCAGGATCTTTTAGATAAGCTTTGATGGAGGTTATCCAACTCATCATGGAGTCCGCCGTGGTGTTTACTCATTTGCTTTCTATTTGTTTTGACTCGCCTACATGGAGGAGAGTGATTCTTCTCATGTGGATGGTGGTCATTTGAGTGCCCATCTTGGACAAAGCGTCCGACTCTTGGTTTTCCTCTTGGGGAATCTGGGTGACTCTGTACTCATCGAACCATCCTTGCCTCTGGTGGACTACCTAAAGGTAATCTTGCATCGGGGTTTAGTCTTTTTCCGATGCCGCATGGATATCTTATCTTTATTTATCGTGACTTTCCAAGGGACGCTTAAGTGCCTCTTTGGGTGTCACTTCTTACCACTTTGGGTTTGTGACACTCGGTGGGCCCCCTCGATATAGCATCGCATCGGGAGTGTATATGACGATAGTATCGCCCTTGGGTTAATCTTATTTTAGGGTTAATGTTTTGGTTAATCCCTTTATTTATTTTTTCGGGTTAACAATGTCGTTGACATGATCACGAAGAGTGCAAGGAGGCGATCATGGGGCATATCAAGGGGTTGAACGTATTCCATGAGGTGTTCTATGTAACCCAACTGAATGCCATGTGCGGCCATGATGGGAATCCTTTTGATGACTCGGACTCTGATGGGGACTCTGAGCCTGATGCCTTCGTCGAGATCTTGAAGACGAAAGCTTGGTGATGGTCGTCGTGGCGCCGCATTGTCCTTTTTCCATTCTTGTAATCATTTCGGATAATTTTGTTTTCTTGAATATTTTTCAATACTGAATTAGGGATAATGTTTGCTGTTTTGACATTCACTGTCGTTATTCTAACTATCTTTCGGACTAGATAGTTTATTTCAATTTTATATGATTTTCGCTCTATTCTTGCAATAGATAGGCGTGTTCGTTTGTTATTCAGAAGACGGGGAGTATGCCCCTCCTATATCTTATGATTGGAAATGAGTTTATCATTTTTCATTGTACCCCGTAGGATAGGAGATAAGTATACCCATCAAGGTATATTTGTGACGACTGCGCCCCATGATTCGCCTTATGATCTGAGTTGGTTTGGCGTTGGCCAAACACTTTACCCAGCTTAGTTAAAACACGTCTCTAGGAAGCGATGCCACTGTTCAGGATCAACCATACACATAATGATAGAAAAATAACTTTAATATACATAACGTAAGTCTGGAGAATACAAATAATTTGACTACTTTAATTACATACTGGTGATAAAACCATGTTACCACGTTGTTCATGTGATCCATGCTGCCACGTCGTTCTTATCCCGAGGAAAGAATATACAGAAGAAACGAGGAAAAAGTATTTGATGACGATTCATACATAACAACTCGCAATGCAAAAATTAATAGTGATTCAATTGATAAATAGTTTAACCAAATAATTGGATGTGGCAATAGTGGCAAAATATTTTTAGAGTAGTTTATGAACATGTGCTTAAAAGTAAACAAATCCAACTTTATGACTGCCAAATACTACCTTATACCTCCCAACGAGGAGCGACCTTGCAAACAAAACAGGTGACATGCTCGAGTACATGCCGATCCAGCACACGGGTTATAGCCAACTTTTGATTGCAAGCGGCGCCTAGATAAATGGATATCAAGAAACATTACTGAAACCGACAGTCCTTATTGCTCGGCAACAAATCGACTAAATCCCTGGGCTCAACTTCCCAAAGTCGTCCCAATGGGTGATAAATAAACAAGCTAGTAAACCGGATAATATACGTTGCTGCTTGAGCTACATGTCCCGAACACAGATCATTGCTCTTTGCACTGTTCAAGAACCAACAGATAAGATTATAATATTGGACAATTACAATGCTATGAATCAATATGTGTTAAGTAATTAATGATTAGGTATGATTTAACGATGAGTTAGTAAATCATGTTATTAGATGAGATGCAAGAATATGAATATGATGAAATATGGGTTGTTCGTTGTTTGGCAATAAAGATGTGACTTTTTTGTCCAACTTTCTCAGGGCCAAATGCCAAATGGGGCTAGACCGAAATCTAAAATCGAACCTCATCTTTATTTGTTCGAAAAATCTTGCTCGTCGTTGATTAACTTGTCAAACCTTTAATAACATTAAGATAATATCAATTAACTGAATAATCATAATTCTCCACAATATACATATGTACTATTCAACTTTCGTGTTGATGAAATTTGAGGAAGTTCTTGTTAAAAATTGTAATACCCTGAATTTCTTCAACTCTCGTATTCGTTTTATTTCACTCTAAAATTATTTGGGTCCATAAATATCTTCCTTTATTTGGGCTTAGAAAAAGAAAATTGATCATTTATAAGTTAATTTCTTTCCTTCAGCCAATATTACACCACATAACCGCCATACATATCATTGATGTGGCTTTTATATCTTTATATTTACTATATAATAAGAATGGAAGTAACAAGCTGCAGACGTCTTTACTATATAATAAGAATGGATGTAACAAGCTGCAGACGTATGCAAGCAGGCTGCAGACATATAACTTCTTGTGTTCCGATTTTGCCGCTGTAAGTTCAACTACTTATTGTATTGTGTTTTGTTTTACATTAATTAATATCTGGAGGGCCCGCACGTATTAATGGTTGGGACCCCCAAATAATAAAATTTCTTAATACCTAATAATATTGTGGTCCTTCGTAAATTGCAGGGCAGTCCTTTCAATTTTTTTACGTTTTCGAATCTCGCCTCAAAAGTTTTAAATCTCGCACTTACCAGCCCGCTGCAAATTGTCAAATAGTCCTTTTACTTTTTATTTCTTCAATTCTACCCCTAAAATTTGCTATTTTTTACTTTTGGGCCGCGGTAAATTATGAAATAGTTCTCCAAATTTCAAACTTTCTTATTTTTGCCCTAAAAGCTTTCTAATTTAACTCATACAAATTGATTCCTTGTAGTTTTTAACTCTTTAAATGTTGCCCTTAAAGTTTGATATTATTTACATTTGGTCCTCACAATAAATTATAAAATAGTCCTTCAAATTATTTTTTTTCTTATTTTTGCCTCAAAAGATTTCTTATTTAACTCATTCCATCGTTCATCTTGTTTTGTAATAATAAATATCTTAGGGGGCGCGTGTATTAATCGATTGGGGTCCATCTAATATAATATGTGTACAAAAAAGTTTCGACGTTAATTTTTCTATTTCCATTTTGTCCTCATTTCATTTGCAAATCACTTCTCAACCACAATGTATGTCTTCTTATTCTTGGTTAAAAAAAACAATAAAGACTCTAGAATGAGGTTTTTGACTTTTCTTAACCTTGAATATCAAGAAAAATGGGTGGCGGTCCCACAATACGATTTGTCTTATATCTTTTATGTGCAACTAATGGACCCCATTTTGTTTTCTTTTTATATCTATAAAATGAGTGACGGTAATTTTTGATTAATATTCGTATGTGCAATACACAAAGTTTCTTTGACATGATAAAAAATAATAGAAGATCATAAAATAAAAGTTAGTGATCATAAAATAGCGTATCATTTTTGTTTTAAGGTAGTATATGGCAGTACCAATAAATATTAATGTTGCAAAACCTACAGTTGTCCATAAATATACTTATCTTATGGTCTGCCCATATTTTAACAATGTAGTTTAATTAATAATAAGAGAAAAAATCACTTTATCCTCTGAACTCTAGCCCTTTTCCACTTACCCCCCCCCCCCCCCCCCCCTTAAACTTCTAATTTTATCAATTATCTTCCCCAACTATCTGAATCAAATCACTTTGCCCCCTCCGACATAATTAAGCCCCTTAATGTTCGTTAAATAGACTGAGAGGGGATAAGTGATAATCGTGCCATAGTTTAGGGGGCAAAGTGATACATTTTTTAAAAAGCAAAAAAAAAAATCTTAAAATATTTATGTCTATATAATAAAGTTTATTCTTTCAAAATGATACATATCCCTAAAACTACATCAATCAATTCTTAGATTTTCGATAATTACATCCCTAAATTATAAGATATTACAAAATAATAATAAAATCATTAATTTTAATTTGTAATTCTTGTAAAACGCTTCTCCACAAACATTTATCATAAAACTTATAGACGTAATAATATTGATGCAATTAGAATTTTACAAATTCGGCTTACTGTACAAGCTTTGACCTCCCACTTGGCCAAAATATGGTGACTTAAATATAGAATATAATGAATATACTAAAATATTAAATAGAAGCTAAGTTGAGAAAAAATAAATTTTTCATTATATTTTACAATTTCCATCTATGTACTTGTGAAAGCTTGCATTAACTGTGCAAGCGGTCATGTACATCTCAAACTTGTTAATCTTTTGAATCGAAGCATTTCATATTTTTCACCAACTTGGTTTATAAGTCCATGTGCTACCGTTTATTTCATAATTATGTTTGTGGAAAGTGCATTTTAAAAGAATTACAAATTGAAATTCAGGATTTTACTATTATTTTGTATTACCTTATAATTTTGGGATTTAATCATCAACATTTAAGAATTGATTGATGTAGTTTTAGGTATATGTATCATTTTGAAAGAATAAATATCAATATATAGATATAAATATTTTAAGAATTAATTGTTTTTTTTGTTTCTTTAAAAAAGTATCACTTTGTCCCCCAAACTATGACACGAATACCACTTACCCCCTCTCAGACTATTTAACGACCATTAAGGGGCCTAATTACGTCGGAGGGGCAAAGTGATTTGAGTAAGATAGTTGGGGGAGTTAAGTTAAAAAATTAGAAGTTTACACTACAAGGAAAATGCCCATTTCCGACGGCCTCCGACCGAATCGGCCGTCGGAAACAGGTAAAGACCTTTTCCGTCGGCACTTGGCCGACGGAAAAGGAATTTTCCGACGGATTAAGGCCGTCGAAACGGAAAAGGTCTTTTCTGACGGCTTAATCCGTCGAAAAAGAAAGAAAAATAGAAAATAAAAAAGGAAAATGCCATTTTCGACGGCTTAACCCGTTAAAAAAGAAAGAAAAAAAATTATAGAGGGTCTCCCGTCTTTTCGGTCGGCACTTGGCCGACGAAAAAGACATCCGCCGTGTTTTTCGTCGGCCAAGTGCCTACGGAAAAGATGGTGGGACTGGCGCTTTTTGAAAAAGGCACCAGTCAAGTTTAAAACAAAACCCTCTATAAATACCATGCCTAATTTTTTTATTCATCATCACAATCAATCTTTATTTTATATATGTACAATCCTTTCTTTCTTCAAATATATGTTTTTTTTTTCGAAAAATTGCCACTTTTATAAATGGTCGATAAAAATAATCGCAACAATTTTATCGATAAAGGTACAGGAAAAGCGAAACAGAAAAAAGTCCAAAAATATATTTCCAACGTAGGGTTACCGAAAACCCTGGGGATGCTTAATTTTGCTAGTGCTTTTAAATCTCGGCGTGGTGGCAACGTTGAAACAACTAGTCCCGATGAAGTTACCCAACATGTTGAGGAACCTCCGCCACAAACTGAGCATACTCCGTTTGCTTCCCAACAATGTCCAACTACAACTCGGACCCATGCCCCTACTCCGGCGCATGCACAACCACAACGCCCCACTACCACTCAGAACCGAGCCGCTGCTCCCCGCCTACGGGACACATATCTAGTCTTGCCGCCTGAAATTACTCATCCACATTCAATCTTTCCGCATGGCTTGATAGACGAAGTTCCACAAGCCAACAACGAAGAAGCTTTATCAGGATTGCAGCCCTCGCCAGCATCTGTTGCTTCTGAATCTATTTCTACTAGCCTTAGGCCGCCTAGGGGACAGGGGAAAGGTCGAGCTGCTTCAAACACCAACGCAGGGAGGCGCAAAATTGGGGTGGACGACAATTTCGTCTTTGATGAAGATTTATGTGAGGATCTTATGGCAATAATAAAGTGATCAATTGGCTTTACGATAAAGTCCCTGGTGACCGAATCGGCGATACATTACTCTCAATTATCCACAGCACAAAACAAAAATTTATAACCTACTTCACGGTATATTCTTTTTAACTTATTTTAACATATTTTGCATTATTTATGTATATTATAATTTTTCCTTATACTTACATGTTATTATATTTCGAAGAGTATATAGAAATGGAATGAGGAGGAAACGCCTAAAATCACAAAGCCATTTCATCGGGTGGCACAATCCTCCTGGAAGGAATCCATATACGAGTGCAAAAATCTGTACAAGAACCGAGATAAAGACCCCGAATGGTACCAAAAGTCTTGGCTACCTCGAGGCTTCGAGTCGACGTACTGTGATCATTGGTCGATGGAAATGACGATTGAACTCGCACAAAAAGCAGAGCAGAATCGAGAATCCAATAAGACAAAGAGCGTCGACGATAAGGGTTCCTTAGTTACATACCATTGTGGATATGTGATTACACACAAGAGGAGCTATGAATGGTACGATTCGTTACGATTTCCTTATTTGCAAAATATATTTTGTGATATTGAGTTACTCTTTACCATTAATATTGTTTAAAAAATTGTTGTTATAGTATTGTACTCCGCATGTGCTACGCTTCGACCAACAATACGTGATGGACCATGCAATAGCAGATCCGGATGGACGAATAAACTGTTGGGACACCCCACAGTCAGAAGGGTATTATGTAAGTTATCTTAAACATGTATATGATTGTTTTGTGCCTATACCTTTTTCATTTATTTACTTTGAACATTGTAGGAACGTTATTTTGAAGTGCTCGAGGATAATTATGGTCCCCAAGAGAAATGGCCGCTTTAGTTTGACATAGATATCGGGGCCATTGCAGATAATAATGGTACACATGGGAGGATCCGAGGCAAAAATAGGCACAATACCCTCGCAGATTATGGTAAGTCGCATGGCGCAAATCCGAACCTTGCAAAGGCGATAAGAACTGCTAAAGTGGTGAAGGTGGCTACTTCTGGGTTGCATGAAACCGTTGCAGGGTTGGAAAAAGAAATTCACGATGTGCGGTCAGAAGTGGCGAGGGGCCAGGAGGAGCAGAGGCAGGAGCAAATTCGTGAGCGAGAGGAGAGGGAGCGGGAGCGAATTCATGACCGAGAAGAGTGGGAGCGTTATCAATGGAACAACCACCCAAACAACTCTAATTCAAGCCCATTTCCTCCAAATCAATTTCGTGGAACGTAGAGCCAGTCGTATGATTATTGGCAACAAAACCAGACACAACATGGTCAAGCTTCGTCGTGGCAGCAAGGTAACCAGTGAACAAGCTCATCGTGGCAGCAAGGAAACTAGGGTACAAACACGTCGTGGCAGCAAGGAAACTAGGGTACAAACAAATTGTGGCAGCAAGGAAACCAAGGTACTAACACGTTGTGGCAGCAATGCAATCAGCATACTAACACGACTTGGCAGTAAGAGAATCAGGGTACAAACGTGTCGTGGCAACCCAATTCGTGGCACAATAACGCCATGAGTCAGCCACGTACGTAGAACCAACATAACGCCAACACGAATAATTCATGGCAGCAAGCTACAATGCCCAACAATAGTGTTCGAAGTGATTTGGACTACTTGCTGCGGTCTAATAATGATACACAATTCTCACGTCCAAATGATGCTTGACGTGCTAGCATTAGTGGGGATCGTCCAAGTTCCTCGAGAAGGTCTCCATTGTATACTGTAGTGCCTCATGTAATATAAGACGACTCTACTTTAGCTGACTTAGGGAGTCTGCCTCTCCCTGATACTGACTACACAAAATGTGTATGGTTTGATCCTTAAGTGTTCTTTGATCCTTAAGTGTTGTATGTTTAAATTACGAGTTTGTAAGAGGTTTTCTTAATTACCAGTTATGTTGTTTGTAATAAATTTACGTATTTTAAATAATATTCTGTAATTCGACGATATAGATATTGATTGCAATTTATCACAATTTTAATCGTAATTTTGTTACCGTAATTGATGCGATTTATCTCTTACTAGACTTAACCAATATTAAGACATGAATACTTAATATGTGTTTAAACAATTAAAAATTTGCAACAAATACAGTATTGCACTCGAGTACATTGGTATCAATTGTTATCATCCATGTCGTCTTCAACCAGTTCGTACACGTCATTTGCCAATTGTCCTTCAATGTTAAAGTTGTTCAAATCTGCGCACAAGTTAAGTCCGGGGACTCGTCTTGAAAGAGTTCTCCAGCTTCTTCTTCCTCTTGCATTGACGACATGTCGACTATGTTCCTTGCACGAATAGGGCAAACTGCTCACCATCCTTTCCTCCGCGACACATGTTGTGCTGGATATGGAGTGTAGTACACTTGGAGAGCCTGATTTGCAAATATGAATGGTTCATTGGTAGTGAAAGAACGCGTAGGATTGATATCAACCATTCCGTACACCGGGTGTATTTCCGTACCACGACGAGTAATATCGTACCACACACATCTAAAAAATACAATTGATTGGACCATATCGTTGCCACCACACCAGATAACCTCAATGATGTCCTTTAGCGTCCCGTAAAAATTTATGCCCTCGACCCCATCGTTGCTGCCCTTCACATAAACCCCACTACAATTTGTTTCTTTGCCCTCATTGAACGAGTCCGTACAAAATCTAAACCCGTTCACTTTGTAACCTGCGTACCCTTTTATTAGTGTGCTTGCCCTTAAGGCGAGGGCATACAATCGTTGATCTACTTCATACTTTCTAGAGAAAACAGTTTCTTTAAACCATGGCACGAATTCAGCTCTCTCCTTTCTTTGAATTTGTTGTTGAGTAAGACCGCCACAAAACAAGTCCTCAAAAAACCTATAAAACGGGCGTAACATAAATCTCTTCAACATATTAAATAGATAATCGAGATATGTAAAAATATTAATTGTTATATACATACGTGAACCAGCTGTCGACTTCTGGACAATTCATCAGCGTGTGAAGCTCAACTAGGATCAGCTCCTCGGAAGTAAGATGCCGTTGTTTTTTTATCTGGATTTAGACCTTTCCCTCTTCGATGGAAAATAGGAAGCTTCTCTGTCAAAACACCACATAATTCGGCCTCATTTCAATGAGCCTGTTGTATCTCGTTTCAACACTTTTTTCGAAATATCGCGAACATAAATAGGCGCTCTTGGACAATATATAAGATGTTGCAATTGAACCTTTAACGCGAGCTTTGTTCAACAAAGATTTCTTCAACCCAAGCATTTGCCTATTAACCAACCAGTAATTCAATAATAGTTTGACATAAATATATGACAAATAATTTTGGAAATATAAAACGGTTTACCTCTCAAACGGGTACATCCAACGATATTGAACCGGTCCACCAACTTTGGCTTTGTAGGGACGATGTATCACTAAATGTTCCATAGAATCAAGAAAGGCAGCGGGAAATATAGTCTCTAATTTTCAAATTGTTATCACGATAGATTCCTTCAATGATGCCATGTCCGAGGCTTTGATCTCTGTGGCGCACGATGCTCGAAAGAATATACTAATCTCTACGAGGGCCCCCCATATCGGATCAAGCAGCAAATCATGAAATGCAATAGGTATTAACCTTTGCATAAAAACATTACAATCGTGACTCTTCATCCCAATCAACCTCAACTGTTGTCCTTGCACACAACGTTGAATATTTGAAGCATACCCATCAGGAAATCGTTAGGGCTGTGCAAAAAGAATCGGACGAATCGGGTGAAAATCGATCGAATGATCCGATCCGAGAATCGGATTGAATATTTGATCCGACTTTTGATTTTTTCCTTAGGATCGAACCCCCATTTGATTCGATCCTCGATTTTAGAGGCTGAGAATCGGATCGGATCGAATACTCATCTTATTTTTTAAAAATAAATAAATATATAATAGTATATATAATATTATATTTTTATCTATAAATCTAAGCCTATTAATGCTACTAAGATATTTCTATATATAATGTTAATATTATATTTTTATATATACACATACCTAACATCTTTTTCTTGGTCCATTTGAAGGCCACATTTCTATCTTTGAGAAACATATACAATTGTAAATTTGTAACACCTTTCTCTCACCATATGAAAGTAAATTTTGTAATTCAGTAACTCTGTTTGAATGTTATGGTTGGTCCCATTGATATTAAATTAAATAAGAAAAAAAGAAAAAATGATCGAAATCGAATCGAATCGGATCAAAACCGAATGATTTTGGATCGAATCGGATCGTTTTAAATTGATTCGATTTCGATCCTCATTTCTCCAGGATCGAAATCGACTTCCAGCCTCGATTCGATCTAATTCGATCCGATCCAAATGCACACCCCTAGAAATCGTAAACCAACCAACCACTTACACACTAGTTTCTTTTGAGCCCTATCAAAACAATCCTTGGCCTTTGGCTTTACGGTTCTACCATCAGCAAGATCGTTGAAAAAAAGCTCATTCGCGAGTGGTCAACTCCGCTAAATCTCTCTTAGCTTTTAAGTTGTCTTTTGTCTTTGAAAGTGCAGGATTTTCTGGAGTCAATGTTAGACGATGCAATGTTAGACGATGTTGGGTTAACATTGAGGATAACATTGAAAGCCGAGAGCTTGTGTGAAAACTGCTCTTTTGTTGCCAAAATTAAGTTTTGCCTTTTATTCACATATTAACCAAGTTCCACGGTTTTAGTTGTTTATGTTTATGTCCAGGAAGGTATCTTTATCATAAGGAAGAGCTTTGTAAGATTCCTTACTTGAAGTTTCCATAATTCAAGCTAAGTTGAATAATCAACTCATGCGGTTTCAAAAGAAGGAAACAAGCTAGTTGTTCTCTGCGACGCGATTCTTTCCAGGATTCTGCGAATTGAAGAAGATGTGTTACCTTGTTAAATTGGTAACAATGGAAACGCATTCTCAGGAAAGATGTGAAGTTCACAAAGAAGGCAAATTTCAACAAGGAAACAACAAGAGTTACCAAAACTGTGAACAACACATCTTGGCATTCAAGACTCAAGAAATCTATAAAAGATGTGAAGTTCATCAAGATGAAGACAAGACAATCGTGCTAAACAATCCAAGAGATTAATCATTCTTTGTATTGTCTTCGTCTTGTTTTGCGAAGTTTTTGTACAAACTGCTTAAGTTCTTACTTGTCTGCTTCATTGAGTCCGATCAACAAAAAGCGTGAGTGAATTGTTGTGAGGAACGTTTTTGATAAAACCTTTATGGTTATTTGGCCTAAGGCTTGGAAGTTTTTAATAATATTGAAAACTTCTTAAAATTATATCTTCTTGTATTCTTACTTCCGCTGCACATTATTATTATCAAGAAGATCAAAATAGAGATAAGGCAATTCCAGCTCAACTCTCAAAAGTGTTGTGTCAATCCACGGTCCAAAATTTTCAATTGGCGTCAGAGCCAAACACCAACTACACTGGTGGTTTGGAGGTGATACAACACCATGGACAATGTCAATCCTAATACCAACATGATTCCAGTTTTGGATGGCTCCAATTATGCATATTGGAAGATCAGGATGAGGTCTCACATCAAAGCTATTGATATTCGAGCCTGACAATCCGTGATCAATGGATACTCTCTTACAACATTACCAAGAGATGGTGAAGGTGATCTAGTTCCAAAACCAGAAGCAGACTGGACAACAGCAGAGGTAAGTCTCTAGAACTCTAATGAAAAAGCTCTTAATACTATCTTTAGTTGGGTTAATCATCACATGTTCAAGTTAATCCAGAATTGTACAAAGGCCAAACATGCTTGGGATATACTTGAATTACATTGTGAAGGAGATTCTGCTGTTAAAGATTCTAAATATAGACAACTGCTTTTGCAATTTGAAAAACTTGAGATGGGTGAAGATGAAAGTGTTGACAGTTATTTTCTATTGGTGCACTTTCTACACGGACATTTTAGATTTCGACTATTGTCTAGATAACTTTCCTGAGCTAACGCAAACTGCAAAAAATTGAATACACCTTCGGCAAATCTTTTATTCACTCGACCCTTCTCAGCCAAACGATCGTACATCCAATTTCTATCTTCATTTTGATACATTATTATCTATAAAATTAATAGTTTTTACCATTATCAATACTGCAAAATTATATTTCGAGTCTACATTGTAAGTATATATATAAACGCGTACATACCTCTTGTAGAAAATAACTCCGCAAACAACGCTCGAAAGAATCTCTAGCACCCGCCTCGTTGCTATTCTTCAATTTTGCAAACAAAAATAACTTAAGTTAAATAGATTATTAACATATATATATATATATATAGCATAAAATGTATTAAAATATTACGTAAAATCATTATTAAATATGAATACGAACCTTAATTTTTGAAACGAAAAAATCGTGACTTGAAATTATAAACGATATCGGACTATATATAGCCAATCCAAGCGACATCGACGCCCGAAAAATGGTCTTTTCCGACGGCAATTTTTGCCCGGATCTGTGACGTGGCACCATTCTCCCTCCCAAATCTATAAATACCCTCAAATTTAACACCTAAAATTCATTCATTCATACACAAACACTCAATTATATCTCCCTAACTACATTTTATCTCCCAATTCTTTCTTCAAATATTTTTCTTACTTATGATTTCTTTGTATTTTTTATCTTATTATATATATTTTGTTTTCTTATACTATTATTATTCTTAATTTCATTCATAATAACCCATTTTTATTTATCTATATATATTACAAATTAGTTTATATTTATGTTTTTTCGTAATAAATAATTCATTTGTTTTTATTTTATTAACTATATATGCAACGAAAACTATTTTTATGGCTTTTTCCAAAAAATCAGACGTAATTGAGAGAAATTTTAACAAAAAAAATAGCTTTTTTTATCGTAAAAAACAAAAAAGTGTGCCTTTTTTTATGAATATTATTTCCGACGGCAATAATAATGTATAAAAATTATTTAAATATTATTTCCGATGGCAATATGCCGTTGGAAATGATATTTTAATAAGTTTTTAAACAATTTAATACGTATTAACAAAAAGTAATACGTATTTTTTTTAAAATATGGTACAATTAAAAATATATATTTTTAAAGTAATTTTTGTCGTCTTTTCCGACGGTATGATGCCGTCGAAAAATGGGTCTTTTCTGACAGAATCATACCGTCGAAAAAGGTCGTCGGTATTTCCGACGGCACTTGGCCGTCTGAAAAAAGCTTTTTCGACGGCATTTGGCTGACGAAAAAGCTCTTTTTCGACGAGACCTTTTCCGTAATGCCGTCGAAAATGCTATTTTTCGACAGGAAAGGGGCCTTTTTCGACGGTTTTCGTGTCGTCGGAAAAGGCAGTTTCTCTTGTAGGGGTAGGGAGTAAGTGAAAAAGGAGCTATAGTTCACGGGGTAAAGTGTTTTTTTCCCTAATAATATTGAAAAGCAAGTAATTTTAAAAATTCTCATGAATTGCTTATGTAATTTAGGAAATAAGATTTCACAGGTAAACAATTATATAATTTATTTGTACTCTTTTTTGAGGAGGTAGACGAATAGATATATAACTAATTCTTAATCCATCATTAAGTATGTTTCTTTGTTTTTCCGTTTCCAAAATTTAAATGTTACTTGCTAGAGAAGAAGATATGATTTGGCTACGTAAAGAACATTTAATGAGATACTGACACGCGTAATACATGCTAAATTTTTCTAATGTTTAAGAATGTACTCTTTATTTTTAAATTGAAATGAAAAATAGAGTAAATTTTGTAATAAAAAGTCATAAAAAGAAAAATAACCACATAAAGAAGTACATTGTAATTTATTGTTGTTTTATATCAAAATAGTATTAAATATAAATATTCTTTAATTTAATCTAATTGATCACTAATTTAATAATGATAATTAAAAAATAATAACAAATCCGGACGGGCTGGTCACCTAGTTTACATAGAAAGGGATAAGTATTCACAAAATTCTTTTGTTCGCACCGTTTTTCCTCTTAGTTTTCTCTTCAACATCATGTAAATAAATAGCTGGTCCTTTTCTTTTCTGTAATTACGTTAACTTGTCCATGAACATGTTCATATTTTCTTCAATTAAAATGTCTAGTATGACAAGGAAATAAGGGGCCCGCGTGATTATTACATTTTGTGGAGAATCTGGCCATATGTTACACTAATTCATTACTACATGTAGGATTATTATATTATGTAATTTACACCAGTGGCGTATATATTTCCACTTCTTATCAACTAAAAGTTTAGAAAGATAACTTCAAATCATAATTTATAACTTACGTAAGGCATTAGCTATAATTATTTGAACTTTTTCTTTGTGTCAATAATTATTTAAACCTAAAGCTCTAACGTATACTAAAATTCTCTTTTTCGGGGTGTTTGCAAGAGCTCTTAAAAGCTACTTATGTGCTTTAAGTCATTGAAAAACATTTAATTAGTGTTTGTAATTGGTGCTTTTGCTTCTCCTTCTCTTAAAAAAAAGTCAAAAAAAGGAGAAGCCCATAAGCATGTCATGAGGTGCTTCTATAAAGAGCTTCTCCCAAATCTTGGTGAATATCTTATTTAGACTTATTAATTATTTGAATTTCTCTAAATATCCAATTTTACCTTCAAATAAATCCCATGATTTCCCTCTTTCCTTATTAACGAGATCTTCTTTTCCATAATTTTATATTTTTAGAGTAAATATAAAAAAAAAGAAAAAAATTCTTAAAAATGATTTACTTAATAACAACATGTACGACATTATTAAATTAACATCTTTTAGATATAGTCCAGGAACAACGAGTTCGTCTTGCATCGTGGAATGTGGGGTCACTCACAGGAAGATTGGCCGAGTTAGCTGAGGCAATGTCCAGGAGGAGGATCAACATCTTATGCGTGCAAGAGACCAAGTGGGTTGGTGAAAAGGCCAAAGTAGTAGACCCTTGGGGTTGTAAGATTTGGTATACCCGGACAGAAAAGACCCGAAATGGTGTTGGGATCATCATAGATAAGCTTTGGCTTGAGGACGTGGTGGAGGTCAGAAGGAAGGGCGACATGATCTTACTGGTCAAGTTGGTCATAGGCAAGGATATCTTGAATGTCATTAGTGCCTATGCACCACAGATAGGACTAGACGAAGATGTGAAACGTAAGTTCTGGGAAGATTTGGACGAGATGGTACAAAAGATCCCTAGTAGCGAAAAACTCCTCATTGGAGGTGACTTTAATAGTCATGTAGGATCTAGCCGTGATGGGTTTGAGGAAATCCATGATGGTTATAGCTTTGGGGATCGCAATGAGCCGGGCAACGCTATCTTAGACTTTGCGGTCTCCTATGATTTGCTTGTAGCAAATACTTGGTTTAAGAAGAGAAAATCTCATTTGGTCACTTATAGGAGTGGGTCAAATAAGAGCCAAAGAGATTTCTTCTTAGCTAGGAGGGCAAATAGAAGTCATTGCTTAGATTGCAAGGTCATCCCCAGAGAAAGTGTGGCTACGCAACATAGGCTTTTGGTGTTGGATATTAGACTGTGGCGAGGATTGAAGAGGAGTAGGCGCTGGGTGGAACCTAGAATTAAGTGGTTTCGCCTTAAGGAGTCTACCCAAAAGACCTTTGTAGAGCGAGTGGTTCAAGAGGTAGATTGGAAGATTGACAACGATGCAGATTCAACTCAGACCAAAATGGCTTGTTGTATCAAGAAGGTAGCTAAAGACCTTTTAAGTGAATCCCAAGGTAGTAGCCTAACAGGTAAAGACACGTCATGGTGGAATAAAGAAGTGAAGGCGGCAATCAATGCCAAACGGAATTGCTACAGGGATTTGAAGAAGAACTATGATGGAGCAAGCTTTGAAAAGTATAAGCTAGCCAGGAATGAAGCAAAGAATGTTGTTCGACTAGCGGGAGAGGCTGTGTACAAGGAAATTTATGAGAAGAGGAATAGCAAGGAGGCCGAGAAGGATATATACCAAATTGCTCGCATTAGAGAGAGGAAGACTAGAGACCTAGGTGCAGTGAAATGCATCAAAGATGAAGGTCATTTTGTCTTGCTGCGTGAGGATCAGGTCAAAGCACGGTGGAGGGAGTACTTCGAGGGTCTGTTCAATGGAGGCCCCACCCAAGCAGTGGGTGAGATCTCGTAGTCCCTTCAGGATCTGAACTGCAATTTTATGCGCCGTATTAGAAGGTTGGAAGTCAAAGATGATTTGAAGAGGATGAGGACTCGAAAAGCTATTGGCCCAGATGGTATCCCTATCGAGGGTTGGAGAAGCACGTGAGAGATAGGGGTGACTTGGTTGACCAACCTCTTTAACAAGCTTCTATCTAATTATTGCAAACATCACAAAACTAACGTTATATGCTTTAAGCTACTTTTAAAGAAGGATTTGCAAACACCATAGCTTTAAGTCAAATACAACTTTAAGTAACTTTAAGTAGAAGCTATGAAGAAAGAGTTTTCATAAGCTCTTGCAAACACTCTTCGTATATCTAATAAGAAATTAACATTACTTTTTATTTTATAATAATCAAAAAGTTCCTTGTGATGTTAAAAAGCTACAAATACTTCATTCTACACTCAATTAATGCACATAAAGAACTTCATCTTTTTTAAGTTTTTTTGATACCTAAAAAACTAATATTGCTCGAATTAAATATATGTATACCTTTATTCATCTTTGGGAAGAAAACATTACTTTATATATACATATGAAGAAACATAAATGCACTATGAATTTTTTTATCTAGTTTAAAAAAATTATTACATGGTTTATATGTTTTACTTTCATAAATATATATTTGATAAAAAATTACAATGCATTGGATATATGGACACCGTAGAATATATATTAGTAAGGTTTTTCATTTAAGAACAAAAAGTTGAAACAAAAAAAAAAAAGAATAATAGCCCTTCTATGCATCTTTTTTAATTTACAGCTTTCCAAAAAAATCAATTCAAAACAGTATTTTTTTTTCTTCACTGAGTAGTAGGTTCTTTGTCTTCTCATTTCTTTACTACCGTTCATTAAATTTTTTTTAGCCCCCGATGTTTGATTCTGGATATGCCGTTGAAGCCGCTTTTATTCTTTCTGTTTCGTCCCTAATTAAAAAAAAAGGAGAAAAGAGAAAAAAGTCACGTTATTAGGAAACCAAAAGATAATTAAATATTTCAAGGAGTACATATAATAAGAAGGCAGAAATGTCAAAAATATCTGTTATCTTTTGCCAACTTTAGTTTTTGCTCTTTATCTTTTTAAGTCGTCGTTTTTGCCCTGTAACTTTGCCAAAAATGCACGATTCACTATTAGACGCCTAGTGGCAAAATGTTAGCATATGTGGCCAAAATGTGGCTGACATGTCACAAAATGTATCTTTATTATATGAATTATAAAAACTCATTTATAATTCTATTTTAAAATTTAAAATTTTTAATAACTATTTAAAAAAAAAACAGAAAAATAAAAAAGTTAAATCTTTATAATTAACTTTATTATTTGGATTTTAAAAACTTATTCTATAATATATTCTTTTAATATAATAAATTTTATTCATTTAAATTATAGAAACTTTATATATAAATCTAATTTCAATTACTTAATTTTTTAAGAATTAAAAAACTTTTAAAAAAAATGAAAACTGAAAAAAAAAATAGGGGTCATCACTTCCACAACCCCCCTCCTCCGCCCCCTAAACCCGTATTGTTGTCGAAATGCACCACGACAGAGGAGTTGTTGGGGTACGATAGCAGAGTACTGAAGTTGGTTAGACGTGTAGTGAGATTTAGGATTTCGAATTGGGATTTCACGTACGTCGCGGTGAAGAACGCCACCTCCATGCCGGCGAGGTGGGGGTGGAGCGTGAGTTGCTGGAGGTGGGCGGCGATGGTGGCGTTGCTGGCGGAGGCAAGGAATGCGGTGCAGTAGTAGAGGTCGTCACTCCGCCGTTGATTTTAGGGGAGGAAGGCGAAGATTGGACGGCGGCGGAGGGGGGTATTTACTTTTTTTTTCTATTTTTTTAAATTTTATTAGTTATTAAAAGTTAATATTTTAAAATCAAAATTATAATATTTTGTTTTTTAATATATGTTTTTTTTTATTTTTATAATATAGTTAATTATATAAAAATATAAAAATGAAAAAAAAGATGACATGGTAGCCACGTATGACGCGATTGGATGATTTGGAGGACAAATGGCAATGAACAGTTAATCGGGCATTTTTTGCAAAGTTACAGGGCATAAACGACGGCTTAAAAACAGAAAGGGCAAAAACTAATGTTGGCAAAAGATAACGGGCATTTTTAACATTTCTTCGCAACAGAGTTATGATTTAAAATTATCAAACATGATTATCAATATTTTGGTTATTAAATAGCATATTAAGCTTGGTAACACTAAAATATTAGGCATTCTTTGCATTCGCATGTATGTATATGTGACCGCATGCCAGTGGAAGGGTTTGGAGTAATGATCAATGTAGTAACATTATATTATACCTTAAGTAAAGTTTACGAATAGAAATTGAGTCCAAACTTGGTGAGGCAATATCGTCTGCGACCGGATATTTTTACTCAAGTATTTGTGTTCGAAACATCATTCTCGAGTTTGAGGAAATGAGGCACAGTATTTTTATTAAGGACTTTGAGTTAAGTACAAGGGGTCGTGCGGAGTACACGAGTTAGAACTAGAAAAATGCGATAAATTCTAAGTACAAGTAGAGTGTATGACAATGGAGAATGTTGTTGTTTTCATGTGGAGAGGATTAGTGCTTAAGTTGGAGCTTGTTCCCCTCTTTGCTGAGAAAGTGGGACTAGTTATAGTGTAAGTTCAAGGGTCTTTGGCCAATGAGAGTCAGTCTTGTCGCTTTTGCTGGTGTCCAATGATGTGGGAGTCTTCTACGCCAATGGTCTTTGGCGATAGTCTGAGCCAATGCATGCTGTCCGATCTGCACCAATGAATAGTTGGACCAATGGGGGGATGGTCTTCCCTCGTTATTAGGGTAGTCATGAGGTTGGGAGAGTTGGACCAATGGGGGATGGTCTTTCCTAGTTACTCCTTTAGAAGCTGATAAGTTAAAATATGTTCAATATTTTGAATGTAAAGGATATGGTCATATGGCTAATGAATGTGCTAACACTCTTAGAAAAAGAGGAAATTCTCATTGGGTTTGTGTAGATAATTTCAATGAAGATGACTTTAGTTCTGGAGAAGTTGAAGAACAATGAGAAGAGATTCACACTGTTGCGCTACTCGTTCAGATTGACTAGACACCAGAAGATTCCCTGAACTGCCTCGGATCTCAATGTTACCCCAACATTCAGGATCCAACATCAGAACATGAGACCTTCTTTGCAGATTAGGATGAATATGATGCGAATATTGAACCTAATCTTCTGTCTAACAATGATGAATCTAACTTTGATAGTTTTCATAGCTCAGTGGATCTAGATGAAGAATATTTCTTTGAAGGTGAAATGTTCCAGGAGGAAATCATTGAAGACCTGAAGTCTATCTACCACAAACTGCTGCTTGAGAATCACAAACTCATCAAGAGCAACAAAAGCCTGAAGGAAGAGATTGGATGCATGAAGGAGATGCTGAAACTGTATGAGAAAGACCTTAACAAAACTGAGGCTGAACTGAAAGAGGTAAAGGTAAAATTTGATAAAGCTGAACGAACCATTTCCAAATGGAACTCGTCTTCTTCTAAGCTTGATGAGTATGGGAAATCAAGGTAAAAGTGGTTTGGGCTATGTTGAGAAACCTCCCTCTGAAGATGTTAATTCTGCCTATTTGAAAGCTGGTTTTATCAAGGAAAGTAATGGCTTAAGTTGTGAAATTACTTTCAACACTGTGAAAACGCCTACTTTTATCTGTCAATATTGTTTTCAACCTGGTCACATTAAGCCTTATTGTAAAAAATATAAAAGTGTGATTGAGAAGAAAATAGTAATTAATAGCAGGACCAATGTTAGGAGAACCTCTGATCTGAATGTTATCCCAATTAAGTGACAAAACTGAAGGACATAAAAGTAGAACTAGGATTGAAAAGATAAAATCTTCTAAGGTTAAAATTGTTTGCAATGTTGTCTTGTCTGCTGTTTACTCTAACCTTGCATGTAAGTGGTATTTTGACAGTAGATGTTCAAGGCACATGACTGGAAACATTGACAACCTGAAAGATGTAACCCCTTTGACTGTTGGAACAGTTACCTATGGAGGAGGCACTAAAGGGAAAATCATTGGAAAAAGGAGTATTGCATGTTGAAGGATTTCCACCACTCAAGGATGTGTTGTTGGTTGAGGGATTGAAAGCAAATTTAATTAGCATAAGTCAACTTTGTGATGATAACTTGCTAGTTACTTTTGATAAAAGTTCATGGGATGTGTTTAATAGTGACAATGTATGTGTCATGACAGGTACAAGATCAAAGGACAATTGTTATCTTGCTCAAGATGAAGTTGAATGCTACCATGCCAAGGTAAATGAATCTGTCATGTGGCACAAGAAGTTTGGACATGCGCACTATAGAAATCTGGAGAAACTACATAAGTTAGAGGCTGTAAGAGGTCTGCCTAAGTTGACTAGTCCAGGTAAAATTGATTGTGAAGACTGTCGGAAAGGTACTGAAGAAGTCACTGTTCCAGATGTTACTCCAACATTGGATCCAGCATTGAACACAGAAGCTCGAGATGCTGAACTGGAAACTGGAACAAATGTTGACTTAACACCAGAAACCCCCAATGTTAGGCCAACATATGTACTGTCAGATTCTGAAGATGAAATAGTTTCTGAATCCAGAAGAGACACTCCTGCTAGGATACAAAGAGATCATCCAGCCACTCAAGTAATTGGACAAATTACTGAAAGGGTAAGAACACACAACAAATAAATGGTTAATTACAAGGATATGGTAAAGTTATGTGTTTGAATGTCTTCTTCATGTACTGTTGAAAATGCATCTTGTTTTGTGTCCTCCATTGAACCTTAGAATGTAACTGAAGCTCTCAAGGATAGTTAATGTGTTAATGCCATTCAAGAGGAACTCTTACAATTCACCAAAAACAGAGTTTGGAATCTAGTGCCTAGGCCTTCACATGTGAATGTAATAGGTACAAAATGGATTTTCAAAAATAAAACTGATGAGAATGGTGTACTTATGAGGAACAAAGCTAGGTTGGTCGCAAAAGGTTATACTCAGGTAGAAGGTATAAATTTTAATGAGACTTTTGCTCCAGTAGCTAGGATAGAATCAATTAGATTACTTCTTGCTATTGCTTGTTGTCTTAAGATTAAACTTTACCAAATGGATGTTAAGGGTGCCTTTCTGAATGGTTAATTTACAAAGAGGTTTATGTAGAACAACCTATAGGCTTTGCTGACCCTAAACATCCTGACTATGTGTACAAACTTGAGAAGGCTTTGTATAGCTTAAAACATGCTTCTAGATCTTGGTATGAGAGGCTAACTGGTTTTCTGTTAGGCCTAGGTTTCAATAGAGGAGATGGAGACAGAACATTGTTTATCCTTAGAAAATGCTCTGATATATGTATTGCTCAAATTTATGTGGATGATATAGTATTTGGCTCTACTAACAAGTCTACTTTAGACAAGTTTGTTGAGTCTATGACATGAACATTTGAGATGAGCATGATTGGTGAGCTTAACTACTTTCTGGGACTACAATTAAAGCAGCTAGAGAATGGTATCTTCTAGAACCAGTAGAAGTATGCAAGGAATCTAGTGAAAAGTTATGAGCTACAAGAGTCCAAGCCTTGCAAAACTCCTATGTCCTCTTCAGTGAAGATAATAGAAGATGGCACTGGCAGCAATGTTGACCCAACATTGTACAGATCCATGATTGATAGTTTGCTATATCTCTCTGCCTCTAGACCTGATATCATGTTTTCAGTATGTGTTTGTGCTAGGTACCAAGTTGAGCCAAGGCAATCTCACTTGATTGTTGTGAAGAGGATTCTTAGATATATCTCTGGAACTTCACCTTTAGGCATTTGGTATTCTTATGACACTAACACTAACTTGGTTGGTTTCAGTGACTCTGACTGGGTAGGTGATGTGGATGACAGGAAATCCACAAGTGGGGGCTATTTTTATTTGGGGAATAATTTGGTCTCCTGGTATAGCAAGAAACAAAATTGTGTTTCATTATCAACAGTTGAATCAGAATATGTAGCTGATGGCAGTTGTGTTACCCAACTTGTATGGCTCAAACACATGCTCTCAGATTATGGGTTAGATAGTGATACACTTCTCATGTTCTGTGATAATCTAAGTGCCATAAGTATCTCTAGGAATCCTGTCCAACATTCTAGAACTAAGCATATAGACATAAGGCATCAATTCCTGAGAGATATGGTAGAGGACGAAATGATCAACATTAAACATATTCAGACAACAAATCAGCTTGTTGATATGTTTACAAAACCTTTAGATAGTGAGAGATTCTTCAGCTTGAGAAAATCTCTTGGCATGTGCAATATGTGAGAATGTTGAAGAAACCAGTGTTGACATAACACCGCTGTCTAGCATTGGTATATTGGTTGTGGTGTAGTAGGTATTCTGTTGTTTTCCTATGTTAAATTTATTTCCTTGTGAGTCTCATTTAATCCTTGTTTTGTCATATTTGGTTTGTGTGGTTGAACTCTTTGATTAATAACTCTTTTTAGTTATCAGTTTCACATCTTTGTTTTTGAAAAAGTAATAAAACTCTTCTGTTTGTCTGAGGTTGTGATAGCCTAACATATGGAGAAGTTGGGGTACAAAAAGTTCACTACTTTGATGTCTATTCAGTTGTGTCTTATTCATATGAAAGGTGTACATGACATGTGGAGAAGCTGGGGTACATGATGTTGACAGCTTCAGTGTTACTCAGTTGCGCTTATTTACATGTTTCTGTTTGTTTGGCCAATGAACACATGAGGGTGATCCTTTCTACTAGGGTGTTTGAGGTTTATACTTCTTACATTTAGTAGCACTGGTCACTTGGTGAATTCTCTTGAATGTAAGTTGGTAAACAAGTATGCATAAGGAATTGGGGTGTTGGGGTGCATGATAAATGAATTGCCAACATTCAAGGCCATTGTACTTGCCTAACTTGCTGCTGTTAATGTTGTTACTGGGGTGTGTGGAGTTCAGGCATTTAGTAGTGACATTAGCTTTGTGTTTAGCAACTTTAGTTTTTGGTTCAGATGAGTTATGAAAATAATAAAGATTTTAAAGAGATGTGAACTGTGCTGGTTTGAGGAGTTTTCCTTAAGTGTTTACCATTTGCTATTTGACATTACATTGTTGCATTCATGTAGAACTGCATTGTTTTCTTTTTTGTTGTTGAGTTGTGTCGGTTTAGGCTTAGGGGGAGTATAATTCATGTGTTGAGGCATACACTTTGGGTGACATATTGCAGGTGACACACTTTTCTGTGACTTTCTATGTTGTGGAAGTGATTTTTCCTTGAATTTATAACTGCTTATCTCTGTGCGTTTCTTGTTACCTATGTTGCTTACTCATGATTTTGATCTGAACATTGTGTCTGAGGTACTACTTGCTATATTGGTTACGTTTCAGATGTAGTTTTGGATGTATCTCAAGCTCTCACATGAATTTGCCTTGGTGAAGCCTGTACCTCCACCTTTTGGTTTGAATGTTATTGAATGTTATCCCAACATTGTGCACTGTCGCAGGCCAACATTGAAAACATGAACTTATAAGTTTTCAGATTTTTTGAAAACCGCTCTGGTTACCTGTACTTAAACATTGACACATGTGCGCGGGAAAACATAGTGGGACGATTTTAATTTGTTAAGAATCAGTAACTACCCACTAACATTCACTCTATCTCTCCACTACTCACGATTATATTAGGAATCAAAACCCTAGTTTCCTTATTTGTGCTTACAATTTCTGCAATTTTACTCTTTATTCTCAAAATTCTCTCAATTTTTCTCTATAAATCTCTCTTACTAACCATGGCGAGCAAGTCTTTTATGGATACTCTTGCACATGTTGCTCTAAGTAGTGAACCTACAGCTGCGCGCACTCACTCTCACACTCGAAGTGATGCTGCGAAATTCGATGATGCTCAAGTTGCTGCTAAAAGAAAGGTGATTCCCTACGTACGACGAAGAAAGAAATCCAAACAGGGAGAATCGACTTCGAATGTTGAGCCAACTGCTGAGTCAACCACTCCTATCATCAATGAGCCTAAAATTGAGGTAAATATGGCTGAACCTAACCCTGAGATTAATGTTGATATATTTGTTGAGGGGGAGGTTGGTGAATCTGTGGATAAATTGGTGAAGAAGTGTGTTAGGGTTCAAAAGACAAAAAAGCAAAGGTACTGGTGAGAAGTTGATTGGTGGTCGAAAGATGTTTGAAACTACCAAGAATCGTGGCGAGGCTAGAAAAAGGCAGGTTGAGAGGTTAGCTAAGAAGAGGGCTGCTGAAGCTGAGAAAAATGGTGAAGAAGAGCAAAAATCTATTGCTAGTGCTGCTGAGAGAAAGAGGAAGGGGAAGCAATTTATGGAAGAGGAGATTGAGGCTGTGGATGTTGAGGATGAAGTGGAAGAGAAGGAGAAAGAAGAGGAGAAGACTG
Organism: Linaria vulgaris; assembly: GCA_948329865.1. Classification (NCBI taxonomy): domain Eukaryota; kingdom Viridiplantae; phylum Streptophyta; class Magnoliopsida; order Lamiales; family Plantaginaceae; genus Linaria; species Linaria vulgaris. Next base: position 1,151,485 of record OX415249.1, on the reverse strand, counting down.
ATGAAGAAGATCGGGATGTTGCTGCTGATGTTAAGGCAACATCAGGGACAGAAGAATACTCTGATGGACTGTATGTGATTTACCCTGAAGATGAGGAGGACTACTTTTCCCTCTATTATCTTACCAAAGATTTGGAGAATAAGTGGGATTCTTTCAAGAGAAGGGAAATTCACCTTGAAAGAGCTGTAGAGATGACTAGCTTTAAAGAACACAAAGTGATGGAATTTCTTGAAGCAAGAGGGATTCATCAATTTGTGATGGAGTTGAATGATTATGCTCCTGAGATTGTTATGGAATTCTACCTGAATCTCTCCAAGTGGATAAGAGATTACAGATCTCCAAAATATGGAAAAGCATCAGTGAGGGGGAGAGTCTTCAATATTGAACCCTACACCATCAACAAGATATGTGGATTCCCACTTGCTGAAGAATCTGAGGACCCCTACTACGATGATGGGATTGAAGATTTGACAGGATGGTTGGTCAAAGTCTGAAAAGATGCTTTGCCAACTACAAAACTCACTTTCCTTAGTGTTGTCTTGCATAAGATTGCATGCTTCAACTGGCTGCCAAGTAAGAATGTTACTGTACTGACTAATGAATCAGCAATCTTATTGTACAAAATCAAGAATGGGCTAGCTGTGAATATGGGGGAGAGGATTTTGAAGTCAATGTCTGAAGTTGCTGGAAGGAAGAATGGCATGCTGCCTTTTCCCTCACTCATCTGTTGGATTGGTTCAGGGGGCACATTGCTGACACTCAGAGGGAGATTGAGGATAAGAAGGAATATCTCAAAGAGCTAGAGAGCTTGGTGAGAAATTTGGAGAAACTCCCTTCTTCACAAAAAGGGTGAGAGTAGTTCCAATTTTTAAGTTTGTTTTTCTAGTTTTCTGTTTTGTTTCTTAAAACTGCTGTTATGTTTGTGTTGCTGGTACATTATCTCTATGTGGTTTGATTTGATCAAGTAACATGTCCTTGTTATATAGCTATGGTCTGTAACTCTAAGTATGACTACTGTTTGAACTGCTCTGACTGTTGTTGCTTTCTGTTTAACCTTTTATGCAGGAAACTCACTGGTTTCAATGTTGAGGCAACATTGATGAATGTTGGACTCTGAACATATTTTGATGTAGTGATGACCTTAATACTTGTCTTTGTTATTTTAACTTTGAATATGTTAGTTTGCATTGAGGGGGAGCAGTTTAGTAGTTTATTTTGTTTCTTGTTGATTCTAACTTTCTGGATATAAGACTTGATTGGAAAATGTATTGGCTTTGTGAAGAAAGGAAAAAAGGGGGAGATTGAAAGTGCAAGGTATTATGGAATCCATATTATGTGATGTTGGGACAACATTGAGGATAAAATTGAAACCAGAGAACCTACGTGAAAGCTGTTCTTTAACTGCTAAATTTGAGTTTTGCTTTTATACACTTATTAATCAAGTTCCACGATTTTAGTTGTGTATGTTTATGTCCAGGAAGGTATCTTAATCATAGTGAAGATCTTTGGAAGATTTCTTTCTTGAAGTTTCCATAATTCAAGTTAAGTTGAATAGTCAACTCAACACGGTTTGCAAAGAAGGAAACAAATTGGAGTTCCACTGCAACTTGGATTCTTTCCAGGATTACTCCAAATTGAAGAAGGTGTGTTACCTTATTAGAACTCTAATAAAGGGAACACTTATTCAAGAAAGAGACTGAGTTTATAAGGAAGTCCAATTCAACAAGGAAACAACAAGAGTTACCAAAACTGTGAACAACACACCTTGGAGTGGAAGTTTCAAGAAACCTATATATAGGTATGAAGTTCATCAAGATGACAACAAGACAATAGTGCTAAATAATCCGAGAGATTAATTCTTTGTATTATCTTCGTCTTGCTTTTGCGAAGTTTTTGTATGAACTAATGTAAGTCTAGTTCATAGAAGTTAAGTAGTCCGTGCTTGTCTGGTTCGTTGAGTCCAATCAACAAAGAGCGTGAGTGAATTGTTGTGAGGAACGTTTTGTTAAAACCTTTATTGGTTATTTCGCCTAAGCTAGAAAGTTTTAAATAATATTGAAAACTTCTGAAAATTATATCTTCTTGCGTTTTTAATTCTGCTGCATATTACTCTAATCAAGAAGATCATAATAAAAGTTAAGGCAACACCAGCTTAACCCTTAACGTTGTTGTGTCAATCCACGATCCGACAATTTCACCTTGTCCCTTTGCTCAAAAGCGCATTGTGTATCTCTATTCATTCGTTTACTAATATTGAAATTTCAGTGCGAATAAATAGAGCCTTTTGAACCACTCATCTTTGTCATTAAACTCGTTGTCAATCTCTTGGTTTTAGTTGCCAAAGATTTTTATCCTTCAGAGTTCTATTTGAATAATATAACTCTGAAGTGATATTATTCTAACCTATGATGTGATATTATTCTTGTTGTTTATAATAAAAAAATAGGAATAAATACATATTTTTACACATATTTACTTATGCAAGTTTTTCCATGTAAAAAAAAAAAACTTCAAGGTCAATATGTACATGTAAAATATATTTCTTAAAGATATTTGAAGCATATAAGATGATAAAAAATGGTTAATTTTTGTTCAAGGACTAAAATGCAAATTTTCTCAAACGTTTGGGGTCAAAAATGTTATTTCCAAAAGTTTCAGGACTAAACTATAAATTTATATTTTATTCAGATTTCAGGGGCATTACACCATGGCACGTATTGCATTTAGAGTTGACTGCCCTATGATCACATTGTAGCTGAATGGTTGGTCAACGGTCATGCATTCAACGTTCAAGGTTCTCATGCACGGTTCATCACCAAATAACGTTAGTAGTGTGACTTTTCCTAATGGGACGACCTCGGCTCCCTCAAATCCCATGAGTGGGGTATGACATTTTCAATCACATTATAATTATATCTTCTCCAAGGCATGGGCAAAGATTACATTTGTTGAGATTCCGTTATCGATTAAAACTTTCTAGACCCCATAATTAGCAATATAAAATTTAACAACAAGCAAGCCACTCATATTACCTGAGTGAATAGATTGAAGAGTTAGGTGATCTCCTCCTCAGGTAGCTCATCTAGCTCAAGTAGGGTTATGAAACCCACATATCTGTCGTCCTGCACCACCCGCGTGGTCTTCTTAAGTCCATTGGTAGAATCTGCTCTCGTTGGACCTGCGTTGATCATTGTTATCATACCCCTTGTTGGTGCATTGATGACTCCGTGCCCATGTTCTCTTGGAGCCTCAATGGCCTTGTGTTTATCCTTAGCGGGGAAGGAGATCTGTTCTAGTTTTTCTTCTCTCCCGAGTCCTTCAAGTGATAGACGTATTCAATCAACTTCCCTTCACGGATGAGCCTCTCTATCTCATCCTTTAGATCCTTGCAGTCTTCTACATTGTGCCCAGTTTGGCGATGGTACTCGCAGTATTTCTTCGAGTATTTAGTCCTTGAGGCCTCTCTCAGTTTCCTCGGCTCATTGAGCCATTCTTTCCTCCGTCCCTCGACAAATGTAGTTAGAATGTCCCTATTCAAAGGTGTGTGTGTCTTCTAGAAGATTTGTCTCTGTCGTGGTCATTCTTATCCCTGTTCCATCCTTACTTTCCCTTGGGGTGGCTCTGTGTCTGATGTGGTGCTTGTTTTTCGGCCATCATCTTATCATGGAAAATAGTTTGATATGTCAATGCATTGATCTGATTTCTAGTCGTAGGGTTTTCATTGGGAAGATTTGCAACGAACCTTGTGTATTTCATTGCGTTGAAGAGAATGAGAGTCACATGATCCCATTTTAGAATCATCCACCTTCAGTAACTCCTAGATGAATCTTTTCATAAAGTTCTAAAGATTTTCCTTCTCATCTTGTTTGATTGAATTCAGGTGGTTCAGATTGGTACGCATCACCTTTTAGCTCGAGAATTGACTCTCAAACCTCTTTTTCAATTGCTCGTAGCTTGTTATCGAGCCGATGGGTATCCTCTTGAACCAATCTAGTGCCACCAGACAAGGTTGTAGAAAATATGCGTGCATGCACATTATCAGAAAATCCATGTAGAGTTAGTATTCCATCTACATAAAAGAGGTGTTCACGTGGGTCTTTTTTTACATTGTAAGTCTTTGAGTTGTGGGATCTTCTCCCCCTATCCAATGCTTCAGCTTCAATCTCGTCACAAAAGGGCATAAGCCTACGGTGACCCGCGGCTTGCAAGAGTCTACGGTGCACTTTCTCCTTTTCCTAGTTCAGTTGTTCCATTCTTCTCAATATCTCCCTCATTTCTGCACTTGGGTTGGGGACTCTCTCCCCTGAGACTCGTGAAGCTAGACAATCACTCATGGATTTGGCCTTGTCTTCTCGGTGTTGACCCCTGGTCCTCTCGGTCGGGCCCCTCGTCCTAGACTATTGGGGATGAGGTGACAAAGTTCCAACATCGGATGCCTATTGACAGGGCAGGGCGGCGGCGAGGGTTGCGGTCACGGTTGCTTGAACAATAACATTGATCTAAGTGATCACTTCTGTTGGTAGAACAGCAGGTCCCACAGTTGTGAAGCCGGTACTGGTGCCCAAGGGGGGAGGTGGGACCTGTGTTCGTGGCTCCACAATCGAGTGCGGTAGTGGTCCCCCAATTGATGCATTTTCGTAAGTCGAGTTTTCCATTGTTGCCATCCAAGAATGCGATCTAGTCCTCCGTTGCATCCTAGTGTCCTTGTCTAGGAATGTGGTGTTCCCACAGACGACGCCAATAATTTGTTACAAGATCTAGCTTACCAACGAGCACAAGAGTTTACAGAAATAGCCTTTGACCTAATACAAGCTATGTCAACTATCGATAATGCTAGTCTATAGGTTGACTTTGTTCGAAACCCCAAAAACAACACTCGGGATGCTCCTTTCAGATGTCGAATCTTCTAGGATTGTCGAATATCGTGAGATGTCAAAATCGCACTGATATGTCGAAGGTTCTTGATGTCGGGGATAATGCGGGTATAGGGTGTTTTGTCGGATGTCGAAATTAGAAGGTATCAGAGATGGACTACCTATCAGGTATAATTGTATGTCGGATAAAGTAGTATATCGAAATGTGTATTGATATCGAAGGAATGCATTTGATATGTTGTGCGGACAGTGTATATTAATTAATGAGGGTACCTTGAATTGTGGACCAGACCTATATATAGATATCGAAGGTGGGGTCCGTTTCTGAGATTTGCGGGTACCCTGTACTATATCAAATATAGATATTCAATATGAGGCAGGATATCGGGCGTAAATCCCCGATATGCAATGAGCTTGGGCAAGTAAATCAGCTGGGCTAGCCCATTCCGTAGTTTTTAATTAGTTTTGTTTATGAGATCTTAGAAATAATAAACATGTGATTAAATATTTTCTTATACAATAGTGGAACCGAAATCATCTTTTGTTTTATTGATTTTATAGGAAAAATAAACACGTGTGCTCCGAGGGCTCCTTTATTTTGAGATAAGGATGGAAAGTACATTGCTCTGAGGGGTCCTTTATTTTGGAATAAGGACGAGAAGTACGTTGCTCCGAGGGCACCTTTTTGGAGGTGGGGGAGTTTCTGAGAGTCCTTTCCAGGGTGCTTCTTTAAGGAAGTGTATCCGAGTGACATGATAGGTGCGAGAGTATCGTATACCTGGGGATGTTCCGGGAAGCTGTTTAAAGTTCTCGACATCACGCACGGTATTTGTACTCTGTGAGATCTGTCGTGGGGATGAGTGCACCATTCGTGGTCTCGCGGGGTGTTAATAAGATATATTTTTTAAGGGTTAACATTAGTCCCCCTCCCCCTTCCAATTCTGATGGCTCTCTCTTTATGAGAGGCGAGAGGAATTCGGGTTATGGTCTTTCGGGGGATATTTTTCCGATAGCCATTTTTATCTTTCATCATTTACTTAAATAGATTTATTTATTAATTTATATATTTATTATTTATTATCATATTTTCTTCTTCATTTTTTATGACGTGGCATCATTAAAGCCACGTTTTCTTGGAACGGGGCATAACGGACGGTCACGACCCTTTATCGTGGGGTAATGGTTCGAATATCTTGGGCGTCGTGCTATTAATGGCTAGGTTCAGGTTTCAATGTGAGGTAGTGGGGAGTTAATGAGGGGTTTTAAGTGGGTAATTAATACCCACTACTTCCTAGGGTTATAAATACCCTCTTTTTCTTTCTCACTTCTCACTTTGGCATAAAATCTTCTTCTCTCGCTTATCTTCTATTGTGCGAAAAAATTCTTCCTTTTGCTCTCAAGAACCCAAAATCTTTATTGCAATGGCATACAATACAGTACTATGACGCCCTGTATGCCCGGAAGTATCATGGGCATCTGATGGGGCATTTAATGTGGGGTTTCTTCGAGTGTTTTGGGCAAGCCGATCCGCGAGTAATAAGCATTCAAAACATGAAGCTGCCTACCTTGGATGAGGCGTATGCCGTTTTCTGAAGTATGGAGGCATCTTTCCTCCGCCTGCTGCTCCGACCCGTGTGCCTCCTCCGGGTGCCGTGGCTTCGGCGTCCCGCTCCGTAGAGGGGACGGCTCTTGCACCCCCTTCTTCAACTTCTGGGTCCGCAGAAGGGACTTCTTCCGCGCCTCCTTCCTCAGCTCCTGGATCCGTAGAGGGGACTGTTCCCGCGCCTTTTTCTCATCTTTCTTGGACGCACCTCCTTCCTCTTAAGCCTAGCAACTTTTTTTCTACTCATTTTTTTTTCTTGCTTAAGACTTTGTATTTTTTTTTTTCGGACTGTAGGAAGAAAGTTCCACCATATATGAACTCTTTTATTTAATAAATTTGTTTTTTGTCTCTCGTGGGTGCTTGTCTTTATCGCGTTTGTCTTTACTATGTCTGTCAAGATAGACTTGACATAACTATGGTAGTTGTGCGTTGTCAACTTTGGGGATCCGAGTTCCTCTATTAATGTCTCTAACGACTTAGAAGGCTTTTACTCTATCTTGAAGCCTTTAATGATAGTAGATGCATGTCTTTCTTTCCTCACTGCATGGGGTGGGTGGGAGTTGCTTTTTAGTTGACTTTCGTGGGTTGCGACACGTGGAGTTTCAATGTTCTTCTCTATTGGCCGTGAGAACCGCAAAATCTGGGTGGTCCTGATTTCGGGGGTGGGCCCCTTGCGCTCACTATATATTGCTTTCCCCTGAACCATCATTTTCATCAGGTTTCACAGATTTTCACTTTCATAAAGAACACTTCCTCTTGTCATTTTCACTTAAAAAGGCAGTTTTTGTCCTTAAGCGCTTTGTTTTGGAGTGCACTTTCTTAAGAAAAAGTTTGACAATCCTTGATAAACATGTCATGACACTTCCCCGCTCTTCCCGTTCTCAAGAGGGAATAACTCCTCTTCGTAGGTCCCCCTCTGTGCATATGGTGCAACGTATTACGAGTGAAACTTTTATGCCAGACCCTCGTCATGGGGAATGTTGTTCACCTTCCACTCTGACGGGTTCTACCGTTCCTCCTTCCGTGCAACTTAGGGCGGATATGTTGTGGTTGCATAGTATACGGGATGTATTCATGAGTAGGGAGGTGTACCTTTCGATAGACCGTCTTTCGGTATTCCACACAATTACGGTGAATCCCCAGATGTTGATAGGTGGAAGTCGAATCGGGTTAGTGGAAAGTACAGAATCTGTGGATTCAGCGGCGACGTTGTTCGTTGAGTATAACTTGGACTTGGGTGGATATGACATTGTGTTGCCTAGGGCGGATCAACGGGCGTACGACCCTTCTGCTGGGTACATAACGGTGTATTCGGATCATATACGCTGCGGTTTGCGTTTGTTCTTTCACCCATTTTTACTGGCACTCTTCTGCTATTGGCAAATCTGCCCAAGCCAACTTACACCTAACTCCTACCGTTATGTGGTGGGTTATGTTCTTTGTTGTGGGCTTCTAAACTTGCCTTTAACCCCTTATCGATTGAGGAGTATCTTCCTCATGCGTCCCTGTCCCGGAGATCTACCCTTCTTTAGCTTGGTGTATCGTGATCAACGTTGTTCTTTTAATACCATCACTAGGCGGGTTACCCCCCGGGATGATTGGAAGAACCGTTTCTTTTATCTGAAGCCTCGTGGAATGATGGCCTGTACGTGGGGGGTGCCTGTCCGTCGGGGGCTAGGGTATGTGGTTCCCTCTTCAGAGGTGATCATCCATGAATCCAAAATCTTGTGAGCGTCCTTGCTATTTGCTGGAAGTTATGACATATGTGGTTTGCAAGAGCCGCCCGACGCCCTTTCTCTCTCTGGTTTACAAGACGGGTCAGCGGCGCGAGAGCTTTCTCCTCGCCCTCTGCATACCAATTTCTTCTTCCGTAATGTTTTTACCTTGGTATTTATTCGAAAAGTTTTTTAGTTGGGGTGAGATCCCATTTTAACATGTTTCGATTTTTCTTATAGGGTCGGAGATGGACTTCTTCGCAGTGGGGACGTCTGGAGGAGTCTTCTGGAGTAGCGGCTCTGAGGACGTGTCCAGCTGTAGGGAAGGGGAAGGGTTCTTACACCCGATTGGGGGGCTAGCCCCGTTAGGAGTTAGCTCGAGCCGCTTCCCCTTGCGACTGGTTGGTGATTCCTCATCTGGAGGGGTTCCCAGAGTGGGGGGATCTGGGGTTGTTTCGAGTCCGTTGCTCTCACTGAGGTTGGGTTCTCGAACCGCCAGATAGAGTGGTAATCAAAGGGGTTATTCCCCTGGTTCCCATCGGGACGCTGTTAATGCGATAGAGGAGCGAGTGCCCTCTTCTCCTGATACACCACCTCCCACCGCGGAGGTGGAGAAGGGGGAAGGTTCGCGAGTGGCTGAGAGGTTTCTCGGGATTAACCCTAACGTGTTTTTTTGCCGAACTTTCTTGAGCGGTATTGAACAACCTAGATTGCACCCAGTTGAATGCTCTTCCATTGTCATCTATACAAGATTTGGCTTGTAAGGACCTTTGCGAGGTAATGTCTCTCTTTCTCTTATTTTCAGATACAATTTCTAATCCGGCATTCCTTTAAATTCCCTTTTGATGGGGTCATTCAGTTGTTCATGTTGATCAACGCCGTGGGCTCTAGGAGGGATCAAATTGCTTCTGAGGCGAAGTTGATCTATTGCCATAGGGATGATCTCGAGAGGGAACTTTTGCTGGCCAGACAAAAGGTAGAGCAGCTCCGGGTGGATAGGGAGGCTGTGGAAGAGAATCACTGCGGGGTGGTAAAGGATTTGACCGAAATGTCTTGGGATATGAAGATGCATCTGTCGCTGGAGCGAGCGCGAGTAGCGTGTTTGGAAGAGAGGGTGGATGATCTACGAGGGCAGCTGCATGTTTTGGAGGAACGATTGTCCTTGACCTCGGAAGAGAAGGATGCGGCTGCATGGAAACTGTTGGAGGTGATGCGGAAATAGGAGGTGGCCCTGATGTTGGCATGAACTTAGGCACTTATGGATATATCTAACGATCTTGCCCCTCGTGATGTGCTTCGAGAGCAAGTTCGGGACATGGTACGCATTGGATATAAGTTGTGTGAGGAGGTTGTGCGATCGCTACTTGGGTTCCCTGCCACTCTAGGGATTCCGCGTCTGAATATAGTGCCAGAATCTTCCGCTACTTCACTGGCAATGGCTTCGGAAGCAGTGCCGATGTCGGAGGATTCAGTTGTTCCTTCTGTGGATATAGCAGAACCGATGGATCTTTCAGAAAAACAGCGTCGTCAGCTAATTAGAGAGGGAAGCGACCTCGCGAGGGTCCTTAAGCATTGGGGTGTACCCTAGAACGTACCTAACAATGTATTAATTGTTGTATTGGTCTTTCTATGATAGGCGTATTTAGTTTTCTTTGTTGTGTATTTTTTTTTTTTTTGTAATGGATGGCCCAATAGGATAGGTTTGCCAATAGTCTTTAGGGGACTGCTCTTTTGTAATGGCAAGGCTATCCCCTTGTTTAAATAATAAAACAAGAGTCATCTATTGTAAACATTGTTTTATTTACGCACATCTTATTTATACATAAAGAACAACTAGTTTCGCACCAGGCTAGCGTGCTATCAAGCGTAGTACTTTATTAAGTTGTACGCATTCCAGGTGTTGTGGAGCCCTTCCCCTTTGTGATTTTCCAGGAGGTATGTAGCACCTCCGACTATTTTAGCATCTTAAAAGGTCCTTCCCACTTAGGCTGGAGTTTCCCTATGTTTTTGGAAGCTTCCGCTCCCTTTAGTACGAGATCTCTGACTTGAAAGAGTCGGGATCGGACTCGGGCGTTATAGTGTCGTGCCATGGGCGCCTTGTACTATTCCATACGAACGGCGGGACATGCCCTTTTTTCTTCAAGGAGATCCAGAGCTAAGGCTAGATTAGAACTGTTGCTCACTTTCTCCTACTCTCGGACTCGCCAACTTTCCACCACTACCTCCGGGGGTATAACTGATTCACTTCCATAGGTCAGGCTGTAAGGGGTTTCTCCCGTGGTGGTCCTTTGGGTAGTCCAATACGCCCATAGAATCCCAGAGATCTCCTCAACCCAACGGGCCTTGTGCCAACCTAATCTTGCTTTTAGGTTTTTTAGTAGGGTTTGATTGGTTCCTTCAACTTGGTCGTTGGCTTGGGGATATCCCACGGAGGAAAAACAGTGTTTTACCTCCCAATGGTTGCACCAGTTTTCTAAATCTTGGCTCGTGAGTTGGAGCCCATTGTCGCTAACCAAGTATCGGGGGATGCCGAAACGGCATATAATGTACCTCCATATAAAGTTGATAACCTCTCCCGAAGTAATCTTGGCTAGGGGTTCCGCCTCCACCCATTTAGCGAAGTAGTCCACAACTACCAGCAAAAACTTCTTTTGGCCCGCAATGGGGATCAGTGGTCCGAAGGGGCATGGAGGTGGTCCAGACACCCATGGTACTGCAGGCTGGTGCACCCGGCGAGCGAAGGTTTGACACGGTCGGCAGTGCTTGGTGTGCTCCTGGTAATCTTTCACCATTGTGGGCCAGTAGTAGCCTTGGCGGAGTATACATCTCATCATACTTTCTCCTCCCATGTGGCTACCGCAGGTTCCTTCATACATTTTCTGGATGACTTGCTCGGCCTCCATGTGGCCTAGGCATCTGGCATGTGGGTGAGAGTAAGATCATCGGAACAAGGTCCCTTCGTGGAGGAAGTACCTGACAGTTTTACGTGCCATCAACTGTCATTCCATTTTGTTGGCATACTCCTCTGGGTGCTTGAGGTAAGCTAGGATTGGCTTCATCCACTCGTCATTCGTGAGTTGTTGTGTCGCATTCACCTCCCCGGTTTCGGATTTTTCTGAGGTTGTTGTTAAGAGGAGTGTCATGCGGCGGGTGTGGATGGTAGCAGTCTGGGAAGCTATTTTAGATAAGGCATCCGCTTCTTGGTTATCGGAGCATGGGATTTGTGCGATCTTGCAGTTGTCGAACCACGCACGTCTGTGTTGTACAACTTGTACATACTCGTGAATTCTTTCCTCTCGTGCCTCGTAGGTACCCTTAGTTTGTTGTACGATAAATTGGGAATCGCTATGTATTACCACTCTTCTAACCCCTCCGTCCTGGGACAGTCTCAGTCCTATTAGTAGGGCCTCGTATTCGGCTTCATTGTTGGATAAGGGATAGTCAAGTCTAACGACGAATATAGAGTTTCGTCTTCTACCTCAGTGTTGGATAGGACGATTCCTGCTTCGCCGTGAGTAGCTGTGGCAGATCCATCCACAAATACATGCCACAAAGTGGGGTTTTGGGTAACCTCCATGCCTGCCATCTCTACCACAAAATCTGCCAAAACCTAGGATTTAATGGCGGGACGGGGGGGCGTAGATGATGTCATACTTGGTAAGTTCGATGGCCCATTTTATGAGTCGTCCCGAGGTTTCGGGCTTGTTGAGGATGGTTCACAGGGGATATTTGGTTAACACCGTTACGGGGTGGCAAAGAAAGTAGAGGCGTAACTTCCTTGCCGTAGAGATGAGGGCTATAACTAATTTCTCCGTTTGGGTGTATCGCCCTTCTGCCCCTTGTAATGTTTTACCGACCATAGTATATCGGGCGATGTTCCCAATTATGCTCTTTGACTAGCACCACACTTATGGCTTATTCCCCTATTGTTAGGTATACCAACAGATCTTCTTGGGATGTAGGCTTCATTAGCAGTGGGGGGCGAGTTAGATAGTCTTTTAACTCCCCGAAAGCCCCCTCACATCGTTCTTCCAATTGAAGTCCTTAAAGTTTCTTAAGATTTTGAAGAAGGGTAGCCCATTGTCGGCTGATTTGGAGAAGAATCTGCTTAGGGACGCAATTCTTCCATTGAGATTTTGGACATCTTTGATCGTCTTAGGAGTAGGCATGTCTAAGGAGAGCTTGGGATTTTTCTGGATTCATTTCTATTCCCTTTTCCGTGACCATGAACCCTAATAACTTACCCCCTTTTATGCCAAAGGAACACTTCCGAGGGTTGATTTTTATTTCAAATTGGTCCATAATCGCCAGTGCCTTACGGAGATCCTCCGGATGATCCTCAGCCCGAGGGCTTTTGACAATCATGTCATCTACGTACACCTCCATTGACTTCCCAATTAGGCCAGCGAACATCAAGTTCACAAGGCGCTGGTAAGTAGCGCCAGCATTTTTCAATCCAAATGGCATTACTAGCTAACAAAAGGTACCCACCTAGGTGATGAAGCTAGTTTTGTCTTGATCTATGGCGGCCATTGGTATTTGGTTATATCCTTGATCAAAGTCCATCGTGGATAGTAAGGCGCACCCAGCCGTAGAGTCTATCAGTTAATGTATGCTGGGGAGGGGATAACAATCCTTTGGGCAGGCATCATTTAGATTGGTGAAATCGACACACATACGCCACCTTCCTCTTGTCTTAGGTACAAGGACCACGTTGGCTAACCATTCGGGGTAACGTACCTTCCAGATCTGACGCAAGTTGAGCAGTCATTGGATCTCAGACTAGATAATTTTATTTCTATTCGGTCTCATATTCCTTTTCTTCTATTGTATGGGCTTGGCTCCGGTCTTGACATTGAGGAAGTGTTGACATACCTGGTTACTTTTCCTTCCCGGGGGCCCGCCTTCCCAGGCGAAGAAGTGGTTGAACTCTTTAAGCATAATGGTTACTCTCTCTTCTACTTCCAGATTCATGCTCGTCCATCATGGATAGTAAGGCGCACCCAGCCGTAGAGTCTATCAGTTGATCTATGTTGGGGAGGGGATAACAATCCTTTGGGCAGGCATCATTTAGATTGGTGAAATCGACACACATACGCCACCTTCCTCCTGTCTTAGGTAGAAGGACCACGTTGGCTAACCATTCGGGGTAACGTACCTTCCGGATCTGACGCAAGTTGAGCAGTCGTTGGATCTTAGACTGGATAATTTTATTTCTATTCGGTCTCATATTCCTTTTCTTCTATTGTATGGGCTTGGCTCCGGTCTTGATATTGAGGAAGTGTTGACATACCTGGTTACTTTTCCTTCCCAGGGGCCCACCTTCCCAGGCAAAGAGGTGGTTGAACTCTTTAAGCATAAGGGTTACTCTCTCTTCTACTTACAGATTCATGCTCGTCCTATCTTGACAGTCTTAGCGGGGGCTCCTTCCACTGTTTCAATCATCTTCGGATCCTCTACAGGTTGTACTTTCAACTCTTCCTCTAATCTAGGTTTCTTGGCTGGCACGGTGATCCCCTTTTCATTTTCGGATGGGATAGCATTCATGCGGCATTCCCGGGCCTTGACTTGGCTGCCACAGACTTCCCCGATGCCCGAGGGGGTGGGGAATTGACCTTCAGGTGAAAGGTAGAGGGGATGGCCGCAAAAGTTTGTATTGAGGGTCGTCCGCATATCGCGTTGTATGTCCTAGAGGAAGCTTCTACTACCCAAAACTTGGTCGGTTTGGTGCGCCTCATGGCGCCTTCTCCCTAGGACATGGGAAGGGTGATGGTTTCTAAGGTGCGGCATGAATCCCCGGCGAACCCGACGAGGGGAACTTCGGCCGCTTCCAGACGATCTTTCTATAATCCCATGGGTAGGTAGGTTGGGAGGAAGAGAACATCCATAGAGCTTCCCGTGTCAATTAGGATGCGTTGGGTCTCAATGCCGAATATCGTGGCTTTTATGACCAGAGGGTCCTTGTGTGGGTATACAATACCTTTCAAGTCTTCTGGACCGAAGGCAATAATAGATAATTGGGCTCCCTGTACGGAACACACGGGCGGTCCTTGCTCCACTCATCTAACCTCTTTTAAATATTTCTTCTTTTTTCCAGGTGGGGATACAAAGATGTCTCCTCCCTCTATCATATTAATAGTTCTGCCCGAGGGACGGTTGTCCTCATAGGATTCATGAGGGGGTGGTAACCTTTGGCGAGGGGTGTCCTCTCGGTTCTGGGTGTCGGACCCTCTTTCTTCCGTAGCTCCCTCGGATTGGATTCTCTTCCAAACATTGGATTTGGGGGTTTCTTGATTATTTTCTTGTAAATAGTTTCCCAAGTCTCCGGCACTGAGGGGTCAGTGTATTTCGGTTTTCAGGGTGGTGCAAGCGTCAATATCATGTCCCCATGCTTTATGATACTTACAAAATATACCATAATCTTTCTTGTCAAGGGGTCTCCTGACGGGGCGGGGCCATTGGAGGTCAGTACTTCCTCTCATAATGTTGAGCACTTCGGCGGGGGTGATGGTTAAGGGGGGTTGCGGTGCGGGCTGGAGGTGCCGCTTTACTGGCCCCCCATCTTCCCTTCTCTTCGAAGGTGTCTTTCCTTCTTTAGCTTTGTCTGGGGGGAGGGGGCCTTTTCATGCTCTAGATAATGGCGCTCTGCCCAAATTTTGGAGTTTTCCGCCTCCTCCATGATGATATAAGTTTTTGCTTTGTGCATAAGCTCATTCATATCTTTAACTTTGTTACCCATAAGGTATCGGAAAAAGTCCCCGGCTGTAAGTCCTTGGGTCAAGATGTCCGCTATGATGGACAGATTACTGTTTGGTACGTCCAAAGCCTCATCCGAGAAGCGTTTCATATATTCTCTAAGAGGCTCATCCTTTCCTTGTTTTATTGTGAACAGGTGGCTATCCGACTTTGGGTATCTCCGGTTACAAGCAAATTAGCGTACAAACAAGCATGCCAGTTGATCAAAATAGGAGATCGTGTCGGGCACCTGCTGTGAGAACCAAGCTTGGGCTTTACCTGCTAGGGTGGTGCGAAACAATCGGCAGAGGACAAAATCTGGCGCGGAGGCTAGGTCCATGGTAGCGATATACTGATGGATGTAGTCTTGGGGATCTCTTCCGTCCTTCTCCCCCATATATAGGGGGAGGTTACTGGGGCACATCCCAGGCGGGACCAGAGCGCGAGCTATTTCCAGGACTAAGGGAGATTCGTGATACATAACTTCCTCGCCCGGGGCTAGATTTCTTTGTAGGTTCCTCATCTCCCTTCTTATGTTGGTGACCATACTCCATAGATAGTGGTCCCCGCCGGGGGAAATAGTTGGTAGTTGGTGTTCTCGGGGGTAAGGGAAGTTGGTTCCGTCCTCTCCTCGGGGTGCCCTGCCCAAAGCCCCTCCGAAGGGAGTTCGCCGTTCTCTGGCCAGGGGGAAAGTATCCTGGCTTAGGGGGGTCGATCGAAAATGGGATCTTGGGCGGGACTCATATTCTTCCGAGTAGGTACGTTCCCTGTGGTTTTGGGGAGGAAACTCGTTCCGAGGGTAAGCCATTTCTGTTCTATCCCTCCGGGTTGCTCCTTCCACAAGGCGTTCAAACACGGATCGTGGGATATTTATGAAATCCCATCTTTCTGTAGTTGGTGATGAGTGCGTTTCCGAGTGTTCCCTTGGTGTGGATTCTGCGGAATTTCGTTGGCTCCCTGAAGGTCTAGAGTTAGGGGAATTATTCATGATAACTCCTTTCTTTTTCCCAAAAAGATCTCTTCAAACGTTCTCAAAGGCAAAGTTCTAAGGCGGTTCCCACAGACGGCGCCATTTTGTTAACAGTGTTGTAATTTTAAAGGAATTTCTGGGGTGAGAATGATCACTTTTGCCTGAATCTGAAGAGATTTATTGCTACTATGCTTTTTTATTCTTTGGAAAAAGTATATCTTATTTTCTTGATCTTCCTTCCCCTTTTATAGGAGGCAGATTTCACATGGTACAAGTGGGACGTTTACAGGTGTCGTATATGTGTGAACTTTATCTTCATTCTGATAGGGACAACTAGCTGGTGTGGCTTCCCGTGGTCTATAGGTGTTTGGATGAGGGACAGGTGTTTCGAAGGAGCTGGCGTAGTTGCTTAGCGGAACATTTATCTGTCTGTTGGGATAAGGGTGACACATGTGCTCCGAGGGCTCCTTTATTTTGAGATAAGGACGGGAAGTAGGAGCTGGCGTAGCTGCTTAGCGTGACCTTTATCCGTCTATTGAGATAAGGGTGACATGTGTGCTCCGATGGATCCTTTATTTTGAGATAAGGATGGGAAGTACGTTGCTCCGAGGGATCCTTTATTTTGAGAGGAGGATGGGAAGTACGTTGCTCCGAGGGGTTCTTTATTTTGGGATAAGGACGGGAAGTACGTTGCTCCGAGGGCACCTTTTGGGAGGTGGGGGAGTTTCCGAGAGCCCTTTCCAGGGTGCTTCTTTAGGGAAGTGTATCCGAGTGACATGATAGGTGCGAGAGTATCATATACCTGGGGGATGTTTCGGGAAGCTATTTAAAGTTCTCCACATCTCGCGCGGTATTTGTACTCTGTGAGATATCTGTCGTGGGAATGGGTGCACCATTCGTGGTCTTCCGGGGTGTTAATAAGATATATTTTTTAAGGGTTAACATAAAGCATACCAAAATGAACCACACTAAATAATATAATTTATGGGCCAATTTAAACTGTACTAAAAATTGTGCAATTTATACAAGAAACATAAAAATTTGAATTTATTGACACGCAGTACGTGCCCACAATATAATTAGCCGCAAATGAAGATTATGTAGAATATATCATACGTACCCACAATATAATTAGCACCAAAGGAAGATTATGTAGAATATATCATATTTTCCAGCTTATTTTACTTTCATCTATCGGCTATTGTGGAAAAAAGCCCGTTACAAATACTTATAATTTGTAGTACAGGAATGTGGACCAACAACCAATAAACAACAAATTAGCGGGCTAACACGAAAGGGGTGCAAAACCTAATAAAAGTCACATTTAAATGATAAAATAACATCTACTACTAATTAAAGATTGGGAGGTTAGGGGGTGCAAGGGCACCTACATGCACCTCCCCTCCCTCTGCTCGTGAATACAATCATTTTAGATCTTTATAGGATGAGTTTGTGATTTAACGCCCTATAATTGCCTGCACTTGTGGATAACGCACTTGTAATTTAAACCGCACATTATTGTGTTGCAATAATCTGATTCTGTTTTGAAGTTCTTAGTTGGCTTTAATATTATTACTCTGCTGTAAGAATATAGATTCTATTGGTTTCTCCTTCGCCTGGTGGCCTCTATCATGTATACTCCATGTTGTTGTAAGAGGAAAACCTGAGAGACCTCTATACTACCTCTAACACCATCGACTCTTTAGCCATATTTCTTGACAGAGGCCACCTGACATAACCAGAAGTCTCATCATAGGTCTATCTATCAAGGATAATCTTCTAAGAATAGGCAGAACAAACCTTGTATGTCTAAACAAGACAAAAAGAAGTTAAAGTGCTACCAGGTGATAGTTTATCCTACAGGTTAGTATGGACCAATTGGCAGAAGGCAACTCCCTATTCACTCAACAAATTAATTTTGTGGCCACTACTTCTGAAGTTGCTCTTGTGGATCAAGCACAACCTCACGTGGCTTCTAATCAAGATCATAAACAGTCAACCTCTACTCTTTTAGAAACGTCTCAGCATGTTGTTGCAACATAAGCCACTGGTATATCTAGTATTCAAGATTTTACATCGTCTATTAACTCTCATTCTAATTCTGTCATTTATTGGATCATGTACACTAGAAAAACAAACCATATGATCTGTCAAAAGAGTTGTTTTGATGGTCGGCCTAAACGTATTAATACTGTAATTCATCTTCTGAATAGTAGTGTCACTTATGCAACCTTTGTTGTCACGATTTTCTTATTACCAGGAGTTATCTTGCACAATATCCTCTACGTACCATCATTCTCTCATAACTTGTTATCTATTTCTCAGCTAACCTGTGACTCACAATTCTGTGGTTTTTCTATCTTCTACTTGCATCTTGGAAGACACAATCACTAAGAAGATGGCTAGTGTTGCTAAGTAGAAGGGCAATCTATACACTCTTGAGCATAGTTCTAATGTTCATTCTACTTTCTGTAATAATGCTAGTGTTTTAGCTAGTATTTGGCATCTTAGACTTGTACGTACCTTTGTCGATAAACTTCAGCCTATTTCTCAATCAAATGTAACAAGTAGTGACAAGCACAATCACTGTGATACTTGCCACTTAGCTAAACTGAAAGACTTTCTTTCATTCATAGCACTACTTCTCTTAATTCACTTGATTTGATACACTGTGATGTCTAGGCCCAATCAGTCATATCCTATGAAGAATACATATATTTCTTACAATGTAGATGATTATTCTAGATGCACTTGAGTTTATTTATTAAATCCAAAGTCTAACGTTAGAACTCATTTATAGAACTCTTATCAGCTTGTGTTAACTCATTTGTTTTTGTCAAAATCAAGTGTATTAGATCTGATAATGGCTCAGATTTTTTCCTTTATAATTTTTATGTAAAGTTTGGTATTTCTTATCAAACCGCCTATGTTGAAACTCTACAACAAACCGATTTGGTAGAGAAAAAGCACAAATATTTTTGCAGGTTTCCAGGGCCCTAAGATTCCAATCAAATGTCCTTCTTGTTTACTTGGGTCATTGTATATACACTGCAACATATATTATTAACAGGTTACCTTCCAAGACCATTGGTAACAAAACTCCTTATGAAATCCTCTTTCTTAAACCTCATGACTACTGCTTAGACCTCATGACTACTGCTTAGCGTGTTGAATGTTTATGTTATGCATGCACTCTCATTGCTCATAAAAAGAAGTTTGACCTCAGGGCCACCAAAAGTATTTTTATTGGTACGAAAGGTTATTTTAGAGCAAATTATTTTTTCTGCCCTTTAATTTTGGCTATGTTGGTCTTTTGCCCTTTAACTTTTCGGGCTCCACTTTTGCCCTTTAACTCCTATTTTTTTGACCAAAAATGCCCTATGGGCCTTTTCATAGGCTTTTGACCAAAAATACCCTTTAATTTTTTTAAAATTTTTTTAGTAATAAAAAAATTTATTTGTTTTAATTAAATTTAGTTTTGAAAACAAATTTAAAATAGTTTAATTAATTTTAATTTAATTTTCTGATAAGTTATAATTTTCTGATAAAATAAAAATTTAAAAAAAAATTAAAAATAGACCCCCCCTCCTTCCCCGTCGCCCCCCCACCCCCCACCCCACCCCCACCCCGCCGTTTTGCAGCCACCACGGCTGCAAATCGCGATGAATCACCGCGATTTGTAGCCGTGGTGGCTGCAAATCGGCGGGGTGGGGGTGGGGTGGGGGCGACGGGGAAGGAGGGGGGGTCTATTTTGAATTTTTTTTGTTTTTTTAAAAATTTTTATTTTATCAGAAAATTATAACTTATCAGAAAATTAAATTTAATTTAATTAAACTATTTTAAATTTGTTTTCAAAACTAAATTTAATTAAAACAAATAAATTTTTTTATTAATAAAAAAACTTTTAAAAAAATTAAAGGGTATTTTTGGTCAAAAGCCTATGAAAAAGCCCATAGGGCGTTTTTGGTCAAAAAAATAGGAGTTAAAGGGCAAAAGTGGAGCCCGAAAAGTTAAAGAGCAAAAGGCAAACATAGCCAAAATTAAAGGGCAGAAAAAATAATTTGCTCGTTATTTTATGCCTGATTTACAAACATTTAAGACATTCATATCTAGAAATGTATTTCTTTTATGAACATGTCTTTCCTTGCAAAACTCAAAACACCACCAACTCCCTTTCATCACCACCTCTGAAACATATTTGCAATGATTCTTTTATAGATTGCACTAATTGTTATTCTCAATATCATCCCATTCCAAGAGAAGATGCAAATGATGAGATGGGAATCCTTGTTCACAACTCTCAAGACCGACCTATACTTGATCTAGCAAACAACATGGAAGTGGATGTCTCTTTCACTATTGACTCTTCAATTCTAGTAAGTATTGCAGTTTTCGTGATGCAGAGATGGTCCTTCAGGATTCTCCTTCCATATGTAACTCTAATCATGTCATTAATGAACCTATTCCTCAAAGGAAATCAACTAGAGTTTATGCACCTCCTGCATATTTGTATATTTACTATTATACTCTCACTCAATCTATCCATAAATTTAATCATGCTCACACCTGCAAATACCCCATTGTTGCTTATTTATCCATTGTAGGACTTGGTCAGAAATATAAGTCTTTTACTACTTCTATTACTACTCTAGAACAACCTAAGACATATACTCTGAAATTATTGGATCGAGACTTGATATGAAGTTGGACAATGTTGCGATAACACTAGTAAAATCTAATGTTATCTTAACACTTCTTTGATCATAAAATATTGCAGCAAAAATAAAACAAAAAAATAAGTGATTTTAAGATGAATATATGAATATATTCTTTTGAGCCTTAGCCAACATAATCACTATGTTAATAAAGATCTTACAAATGTTTGTTCTCACAACTCTCAAGCTCCTCACTCTCGAATTGTTCAAACTCAGCCAAGAGAACAAAGATTGACTCCTTAATTCTAAACAAGACTTAGACTTAATTTGTTAATCTAAAAATATGGCAAAGCAAGACAAACTAATCAACAATAATTGATCTAATCTTTTGGATTCTTTTGCTCTCTTGTCTTATTTTTTGTCTTGATGTACTTCATGCCTTTATATAGATGTATCTATCTTGATCTCCAAGCCATGGTGTACACGTTGTTGAATGCATTCAACCTTCCTTGTAGTACTCTGCTTCCTTCGGTTTTGGTCTCTATTCCATGAGGTTTCCTTAGTTATAACGAGTACTAATTAAGAAAGAATCCTTCTTCAATGTAGATTTATCCTTTCTAACATCACATTTTGCAGTAGAAAGTATGCCCTTGACATACTAAAAGAAGCAGACTATCTTTGACGCAAACCATGCAATACTCCAATGAATTCCAACACTAAACATCAAACTGCAGACACTTAACTTCTCCCTGATGCTTTTGTCTACAAAAAGGTTGGTTGGATGACTCATGTATCTCACCATAACCAGATATGATCTCAGCTTTATTATACAATATTTAACCCAACATATGTCATCACCTACTCAAACTCATTTAACTGCTACACCTAAGGTTCAGAGGTACTTCAAACTCACACTAGGCATTGGCATTTTCCTCTCACGTTCATCATAAATGCACATCAAAGCATTCTAAGAAACCATGCACACTATCACTAGTTATGCCACCTATGTTGGCAACTCTCTAGTCTCTTGGAAGACCAAGAAACTACCCACATTCAGTAGATCTATTACTGAAGCAAAGTACATGGCCATAACAACCATCACTTGTGAGATCATCTAGTAGAGACAATCTCTCTAGTCTTTCAATCTCACTTACTTAGATTACTTTGCTCTACATAGATAACACAAGTGCTTGTTTAATAGATGTAAATCATGCTCATAAAGAAAAGACTAAGAATGTATAAATTGTTTATTTTTCTGTCCGAGAAAAGGTTGAAAAACGTCTCCTCAAATTATTGCACATTTCCAATAATGAACAAGTTGCCGATATCCTGATCAAATCGCTTGCTCTCCCTGTTCAACTCATTGTTGGACAAGATGGGCATTGCTAGTATACATGCCCCTCTTACAGAGAGTGTTAGATTATACGTATTTTCCTAATTTCATTATTTGATTAGTTGATTAATTGCTTTCTTTAAATGGAAAATTATGACTGTTGAGAGCTAATTCCCTCATAATATATATTCAGGCTGACACACACAAACACACACTTTTCACTTCATGAATTTAGAGAAGAGATTATCTTCCAATTTGTCTATAGTCGTCAACACAATTTTCAGTTTTCAAGCCAAAGTTCAATTTTATTTCAATGGCGATCGTGTTCGTATTTGTTCAATTCGATAATTTCACAATATTAAGCGTAAACGAGTTGGTCACACTTTGAATTATCGTCTTATGCGAATTCAGATTTGAGATGAGAAATTTATCAATATATATATATATATATATATATATATATATATATATATATATATATATACACACACACATATTTCATCTGTCATAATTGAGTATAATTCGAGCCTAATAAAAATAATGGGAGGCAGAAGAAAAGCAGAGTGACTCCCCTGATGGAGGAATCTCATAAAAATAAGGGACAAGCTAAAGGAACTTTTCCCCACAATAAGGCAAGGAGTGAACTCAAGAGATGGAGCAAACAGAATATATACGGGTTTTGCACAGATAAAATCAGAGGTGGAATGGTGGAGGCAGGTATGGAACAAATTCTCTAGACCTAAATCTGTTTTTATCAATTGGCTTGCTATTCAAAAAAGATTACCCACAAAAGATAGAATTAAAAATTTTGTTGTGATAACTGACTTAAACTGTGTGTTATGTGGGGATTATATTGGGATGCATGACCATTTATTCTTTAAATGTGAATGGGCCTATACAGTTCTTTGCAATATACTAACAAGTACAGGTTTGAGAGTTGGCCCTAGAGAAATGAGTTATTGGACTGGAGTCTTTGCACAATCAGAAGCTAAAATATTTGCCAAATAAGGGCAGTTGCACTAGGAGAAAATGTCTCAGGAATATGGAGGGCAAGAAATGAGAGAATATTTGAGGTGAGACAATTGACCGAGTACCAAGTAAGTAAAGAGATAGCACAAATCCTTGTTGCTAGACTCTATGGTAATGGAGGTAAGAAAGCCAATAGAATTATTAGAACTATATGTACAAAAATGCTGCAGATTTGAGGAAATTTGGAAAATGAATATGATTTTGAATATTGCTATTGTCAAGTTGAATTTTATTGTGCAGGAAAAGAGGGGGCCAGCAGAAGACAAAATTTGCTTGGTGAAAAAGTAGGCATCCTCTCACATCCCCAACTCTTCCAAGCCACCCATAAAGAGAAACTGGTTGCTTGAGGCAAACTATCATGAAAGGCTGAACACTACTACACTAGAGAGCCTGAAGATATGACCACAGTCCTACACTAGAGAAGCCGGTGTCTCTAGCCAAAGATGTGAAGGAAGGAACACTCTAGGAACTGGATGAGTCATAGAAATAGTCTAGAGCTTAGGTATTCCCTTGCCAGAGGGTAGTGATCGGTTGATGTGACTGCAGTTTGAGTTTAGGCTTCAAATTGAGGTATGCCCCTCTTATCTTTGTAAAACTTTGATTTGCGCTTCTAGGATAATTAACTTCTTGCGGAAAAAAATAACAGCCGGACACACATAAACACACACTTTGCACTTCACGACTTCACAAAAGAATTTCTCCTCTTTCAAATCATCAGTTCATAATTTTTAGTTTTCAATTCAAAGTTTTTTTTTTTTTTTTTTGTAATGGCGAACATGTTTGTGATCATCCAATTCGATAATTTCACATGAGTTGGTCACACATTCCCATCTTTTGTTGTTGTCTAACACAAATTCAAATTTGAGGTGAAAACTAATGTCTATCAATTTCTATTATCTATACTATTAACTAAGGGAAGAGCCCCTACACTCACATATGGGTGGTTATGATACCAAAATTTGAGTGTTCTAAAATACCCCTTTTTGCTCCCACTCACCACGTTACATAACAAGGACTGCATAGTAATTGCCATTATTCTCTTTACAAGTTGGAGTCCAACTCACGACTCCACGTCTTCCACTATCAAATTTCATTTTCCTCTTTTCAAACTCAAACAACGGCTTTCCAAATTTCTTATTTTTTTACATTCAATTCAACAATTGTTCCTCTTTCACCTCTCACCTTGCTGGCTCCAATTAATTAAGATTCCTGGGCATTTGGTAGTACAATTGAGCAGACCTTAAAATCCAAGTGGTTCGTTCAGGTCGTTCGTTCGTCTTACAGGTGGGTTTAACATCTTCATCATTTTCAATTTTATTTTATTATTAGATTTCTCTTTGAATTATGAAACACTGACCATGATTTTTACGTGCTCCATTTTCTGTCTGTGTGATTAAGAGTAACACACCGAAGGAAAAAGGAAGAAAATGAATCAGAGCATTTGCTGGGTTTCACAGAGAATATAGAAAGGTAGGGCATGTCATTTTTTATCATTCTTTTTTTTTTTTTGTATGAGCATTAATCACGTTTTATTTATTTTATTGGTTAACATAATTTGGTTGAAATTACTTCTGTTAATTTGCAAATTGCTGGTAAGGTATGTATACGTGGTGCAGATTTTTAATTATTTGTTGTATAGTTGAGTACGCTCAATCGGTTCATAATTGCTCGAGAGTGCTTAATTGTGCGGAAAATCATGAGGAACTTGAGGAGATTAAGTTGAAAAGTCCTGTAAGATACAAATTGTTTATTTTTCATAACTAAGAATTTGATTTGTGAGTTTATGGCCTTACATCTATATCTTAGTTTCAATATGTGAACTGGTATTAAGGGCAATCTATGAGTTGCAACTATAAATTTGTATTATGGTTCTGTGTTACGTATTGTTTATTAGTTCGAAAGTCCTCATCAAGTGGATATAGCAAATCTAAAACCAGATCATGACTGCAATAATGATGACTACTTATTTGTTTTTGGTTACATTTCAAACTCTAATATGTTGTGCTACTAAGTATCGGCTACAAACGTCACTCATGAGAGTATAATCTCATTAACTACGTCTATTGTAAATGTATATAAATACGTTGTTTACTTACAAAATAATATATTTTTACTTCATATACTGAGGTGAATGAATGCTTGATAGGTGATACTCTGGAAAAACTAATGAGTTCATCAAATAAATTAGTGATTACATCAATACTTACTTCAATTATTAGCATTTATTACTGAACACATGTTTTTAGTATAAGCTTTCAAAAACACAATGCAAATATGTTGTTTATGACATGCATACTATGTGCATTTTCATTCTTTCTTTTTTTTTTGGCTTTTTTCTTTGAGGATGACAATTTCATTAAGAAAGTTATTTTTTTAGATGAGGGTGAACATATATCTAGTAGCAGGTAGCTTAGGATTAAGAAAATTTGATCAATCTTTAAAGATGGTAAATGTAGTTGTTGTTTGGTAGAGTTTTACTTGATTAACCATACATAATTAAAATATATCAACAACATAGTTTAGTTTGTCTTTTGATTCTAGCAGTCTTACACCTCTAACTTAGAATACTTGGGCATACTATCACAATGTAAAAGAGTTAAACGATCAAACTCTGTATAATTTGTTCTAATCCTTTCTGATACTTTATTCTTATGTTGAAATGATTGGTGGTTAGTTTGAATATATTTGCATCCCTGTATATCTTTTTATAAGGTCATTCCGAATGGAATAGGTTTGATGTTTATTTGTGATCATGATTGATTCTGTAACAGAGTTGCAATTTATTTATAACTTTGGCCAGAGCAAGACTTTTATTTTTACTTTTACTATAAAATCGGTGTGGTATGTTAATTTACGTTTTCAACTTCCTTTTATGGTTCAGAATACAGTCCAACTTAAAGTCTTCAATTCTTTTTTAGCATACACCTCTTTGCCGATTTCTTTTGTAGGAATTGGTGGTGTATATTAAAACTGCTTAATTGGCCTTACTATATTATTTGGTTTTGACCTTTTTCAACTCAAATTTCAGGTGACAAGCTCATAAATGGATGTTGGAGGATCGACACATGTATCCATGATCGTGCAATTCCAGGTGAGACTGCAAGACACAGAGAATGCAGACGAGCAAGAAAATGGAGGGTGGCAATGACTACAGAGGAAAGAGAAATTTATCTTTCTCGAAGGCAGCATTTTTACCAGAGGCAACAAGGTAGACTTAAAAGTGGGAGGCGACGAGGTAGATTTACAAGCGGACAACTGCAAACCATACCCATAACATCAGGTTATTTTCTACATGTGTCATGATATTGTACATACAAGTTTTGTACCTATGTGTGGCAGCTATCACGCAATTTATTAGAATTATTTAATTTATTCTAATTAGATACTATGAAGCAACGAATGCGGTATTACAAAGGGAAATGTTGCACACTGGATCGCCAACCTCTTCAACCACCTCTTCAGATAAAATCCCAGGGTAAAGAGTGTAACCTTCATGACATGTATCACATAAATATATTACTAGAGTGTTATCCTTCTCCTAATTTGTATTTTCTTCTAATATGAATGTAACAACAACAAACATTAGCTTAGTTATTGGAGGAACCAGTACACCGAGTTTTGTAACTCCATTGCCATATAACTCATTTATGTTTAATCCAAATAATCATGTTGAAGGATCCTCTTCAACTTCACTTCCACATTCAGTGGCTACAAGAGGTAATCAACATCTGTATATCTAGAGGTATTTCTCAAGCTACAACAAAGGTGTTGGTTAAAAATGGCAGCTTACATGGACACAAAGGGATTAATACAAGAAATGTCGTGTATCCTGAGGTTTTTGCAAGGATGCAGATCAATCAAAACTAGAGGTACATTGTTAAATTACATATTTATTAGCAATATTCCAGTTTGGATTGTGAAATTGATTTACTTTGTCTGTCAATTTTCTGATTTCTCTTCTTATTTGGTAGGAGACTGGCATGACATTTTTCATGATCCCAATCTAGGGCGGCCTTGAAACTTTATCCATAAAGAGTGAGAACTACAATTTCTTATTGTTATGGTGTGATTGTTTCATTACTTGATTCTAACTACTACAAGTTATTTGATGGACTTTTTTTTTTGCTGCAATTAACTACCAAGTAGTCAGGACACAAATATATAAAAACTTCAAGAGTTATATTGGGATTGTGTTTGTACTTTCGTGTCTTTGAGTTTAGGACCGCGTATATTCTATTACGTTTACTATTTTTTTTTTTTTATGATCGTAGCTTCAAACCTCAAATAATAGAAACAAATTTACATGTTAGGTCCAAGATGAAGAATATATTGATAGGGGGGTTTCCTTCAGAAGCAACAATTGAATGCTATCTTTTACCCTAGTTGTAGTTTTAATTTCCTTCTTTCCGACCTGTTCAATCCCGCTTTAAATCTATACGAGTGCGAGTGGATATTATTCACAAAGCTAAGTCCAAGTTTCTTTCTTACTATGTTTAGGTATATATCTCTGAAGCGGGTCGAGCAACTGAGAGTGGATGCTTAAAAAGTATTATTGTCAATCTATATAAAAACCACATTTAGTAACTAACATACAATTTATTTGCACGAATAAGCATACTTTGAGAAAAAAAAATTATAAAATAAAAATGAAACGTGTTGTAAATTATTTGTAACACTTAATAAATTTTACACGCGGTTCCCGCAGTGTCAAATCACGAGTATTATAAGAATGGATCGGTTTCTCGGTCCGTTTACTACCAACTTTGCCTCTTTTTTTATTGATAACCAAATAGACCCTTCTAACTTTTGTTATTTACTTTTCAAATACCAAATCTACCCCCTCTTTTTCATGAATAACCAAATAAGACCTTTTAACTTTTGTTATTTCCCTACCAATATGCTCCTTATTTTGAATGAATAACTAAACAAGCCCTTTTAACTTTTGTTATTTACGGTCAATACCAAATTCGCCTCCTCTTTTTTATGAATAGCCAAATAAGCCGTTTTGACTTTTGTTATTTACTTTTATTAACTAATATTCAGTAGAGTAATGCTAATCTTACAAACCGGCCGTAAGATTTGAACTTACAGCCGATCTTTAATATTAATTAGTGTGAGGCTCAAATAAAGGGGAAATGGAAATGGGCTTATTGAATTTGTTCATTTCTCTAGCAAGCAACGGTAGTGACGTGTGTATATATATATATATATATATATATATATATATATATATATATATATATTATGTGGAATTGGATTTTGCTGATTTTTGAAACATAAATTTTTTTGATCAATAAGGATAATAAAACAATTACATTAAGTCACAAGCAACTAAACTAGAAATGTACGAAGAAGGGATATTTTCCCAAAAGACATTTCGTTCATCAGTAAATCTAACACTCTTAGCCAATGCGTCAGCAACTTTGTTAGCCATTCTTGGGACCCAAGTGAACGTCACATTCCATGGCATATGTAACAGTCGTCTACAGTCTTCAACCGTGCAAACGTTAGTCATTGTTGGAGTAATTTCGCCAGAGATGATCTTGTGGATTGTGAGAGAGTCCACTTCGACTGCAATATTATGAATGCGCCGGTTCCATGCTAGCTTCAGGCCCTGATGAAGTGCTGCAAGCTCTGCTTCCTCCACAGTTGGAGTTTGTAACCTGTGCATGAAACCCCAACACCATTTACCATCTGCATCTCGCAGTACCCCGGCCAAGGATCGTGTGTTGAGTTGATGTAGAATGCAGCCATCAGTATTCAATTTAAATCATCCAGGAGCTGGTTTTGACCATCCAATGGCCTGATTTGAAGTTATGCTTCTAGTTCTGCCCGCAAACAACTCATAGCTTAGTTGTTTGATCTGACACAGTCGTCCTGTAACACTCGTTTCCTTCTTATGAAAAACTCTGGCATTTCGATGCCTCCAACAAGTCCACAATGTTGTTATGAAGATCCATTTCCAGGAGGCCTCGGGTCTGATCTGGTTGTGGATATGGAGGTGTTGAAGGTTATTCCTTAGCCAATCCTCATCACTGATGGCATCAAAGATAAGAAGATCATCTGGAACAATGACCTTTTCCCATATTTATGTAGCAACATAACAATGCCTGAGAAGATGTATTCCAGTTTCTTGAGGTTCAGCACAAAATGTACACATGACAGTAAGAGAAATCTGCCTATTGAATCTTAGTAGGTTGGTGGCTAGTCTCTCCTGAGTAAGTAACCAAAGGAAATGATGGAGCTTGTTGCTTAAGTTTAACCTCCAAACCCAACAATGAGCTCTTGAGTGTCTCATGTTGATCATTGTCTGTTCTTGAAATAATTTGTATGCTGATTGGCATGTAAACTTGCCAAAGTGCCATGCCAGAGAACTGTTTCTTCCTGAGCTGAGAGGAGAATATGTCGATTGAGGATGTCCTCTTTGAGTTCCTGAGGTAGAGATGAGGAGATGATGTCAAGGTCCCACTCTCCAGATTCCAACAACACATCTTTCAGTTTTAGATGATAATCAGCAGGGAGAATAGTGAACTCTTCATCACACAGACAACCTGAGCCACTCCAGTTATCAAACCAAAGAGATATCTGATCTCCTTTCCCTATCTTCCATCTTAGGAATGGTTTCATGAGTTCAAGACAGTGGAGAATACATTTCCACACATGACTGTCAGTAGGTCTCTTCTGGTAGTTGGAAAGGCTGGTGTTTTTCAGATATTTGGCTTGAATGAGAGTGGTCCAGACAAAGTCTTCCTTGTTGATGATCTTTCAGACTAACTTGGCAAGGAGGGACTCATTGCTTGTTCTTGATGTCCTAATACCATGGCCACCATCCTTCTTTGGGAGAGTCACTTGCTTCTAGTTAACTAAGTGCAGTTTTCTCTGAATGATGTCAGAGGACCACAAGAAGCTCCTGCTCATTCTATCCAGCTTATCACATACATGCTGGGGAAGCCATGATGATTGCATAGAATACACAGGCATTGAAGATGAGACAGATGTGATCAGAACTTCTCTACCAGCAAGAGAAAGCAGCTTACTCTTCCAAGTACCAACCATGTGCAACACTTTATCAAAAGTATCAGAGTGAGTCTCTCTGTTAACCCTCCCAAAAACCAATTTAACTCCAAGATATTTCCCCAGGTTTTGAGTCTGACCAAAGCCTAATATCTAACAAAGGTGTCTTTTGTGGCTGGAACCACTGGATTTAGAGAAATAGACCTTAGATTTACTGTGGTTAATTTTAAGGCCAGAGCTGTGGCAAAACTTGTCTAGAATCCTCCTTACAGTCTGAGAGGTCCTTACATCAGCCTTCCCCATTAGAATAAGATCATCTGCAAAGAGCAGATGTGATAAATGAGGACCCTCTCTGCAAGGGATAATAGGTTTCCAACTACCCTTAGTCACCTCCTTCTGAATGAGATATGATAATCTCTCCATGCAAAGAACAAATAGATAAGGGGAGAGGGGGTCACCTTGCCTTAACCCACATTGGTGATCAAATCCTTCCAGGAGGGCTGCCATTCCACAATACTTTAGTTGAAGTACTGGTAACACAGAACATGATGAGGTCAATTAAGTCCAGGGGAAATTTAAATGCAGTGAGGGTTTCCTTCAGAAAAGGCCAACTTACTCTGTCATATGCCTTCTCAAGATCTAGTTTCATTAGCATACATCCCACTTTATTCTTCTTTTTGGATCTTATAGAGTGGAGAAGCTCTTGAAGCACAATTATATTATCTTGAGTGCTTCTCCCTTTTATGAAACTAGCCTGAGTGGGAGCAATGATCTTAAGCATGATATCTCTCAGTCTAGTAGCAATGCACTTAGTAATAATTTTATAAAGTACATTCCAAAGGGCAATAGGTCTGAACTGAGTAATACTTACAGCCTCATGCACATTTGGAATTAAACAGATATGGGCTTCACATAGGTGTTTGTCAAATGTCTTTTCCTAAAATGTTGTCTTCACAAATTCAGTAACTGAGTCTTCTAGTCAGACCCATCCTTTCTGGTAGAAGAGAGCTTGCAGGCCATCAGGGCCAGGGGCTTTGAGCGGAGCCATTGCAAAGACAACAACTTTAATCTCTTATGTGCAGACTGGTGAGTTCAATAGCTTATAATATTCCCTATCCAAAGTGACCTAATATTCAGAAATACTTGAGTTGGAAGAAGCTTGAGAGTGAGGGTGAGATGGGGTATTCACTGAGAACAGACTCATGTAAAAGTTTCTTGCATGAGTCTTCAAAGTTTCATCATCCTTAACCCAAATTCCTTCAATCTTCAACATAGTAATCTTGTTCCTTCTTCTTCTATTCATTGTGGATATGTGAAAGAACTTAGCATTTCTTTCACCTTCCCTTATCCACTGAATTCTTGATTTTTGATACCAAAACATCTCTTCTTGTTGAAGAACATCATTGTACTCAGTCATCAGCTGGTCTTGAAGTTTACATAGGAAGGAGCAGGTATGATGTTCAAGAGCTTTCTGTAATCCCCCAAGTCTAGCTTTCAGTTTTCTCTTTCTCTTGAATATGTTCCCAAACTTCAACTGATTCTAGGGCTTCATTACCTTAGGAACTTCCCTGATAGCATCTAAAAGAAGAGGTTTATCCTTCCAAACCTGCCGAAGGAGGGTTGCACATTCCTCATGGGAAAACCACATAGCTTCAAATCTGAATGGTTTGTCACTTGTTGTTCCCCCTCTACCAGAGGTCTTAATGAAAATAGGGTTGTGATCTGAGTAGGTTCTTGGTAGATTTTCAACTTCATAATCAGGGAACTTGTCCAGCCACTCCTGATTAGCCAAAGCTCTATCCAGCCTGGCCTGAATGAGTCATACATTTTTTCAATTGTTTGACCAGGTGACAAGGTATAGGATCAGTCAAGGCTTTCTCTCTAAGGATGTTAAAGGAAAGAATCTTTGCAGTTTTCCTTGGTTGAGCATAGATTCCAGTCAGTCTCCATCTATCTTCAGAGCTTGGCCTAATAATGGCATGGATAGCCTGGAAATCTGTGTTAGTGATCTCCACCTCCACATCATAGTCATTCGAGAGCATCCATATTCCTCCCATCATGCCATTAGTAGGTGCAATTTCATAAGAATTAAAACCTAGGTAGGGCATTATGTCCCATGCTTGATCAGGCCCTACTCTAGTTTCTAGGACAAAAACCACAGATGGTTGGTGAGATCTTACCAGGTCCTTTCCTCCTAAAATCCTAATCTCCTGCTCCTTGGCAGTTCCAAGATACAATCTTCATGCTTGAGTTGTAAACATGAGAGGGGAGAACTGGATTCTCAATTGGAATTCCCCTTCATATCTGTGCAAACTGTCTCAGGATCTCTAGCATTAGAGATCTCTGTCTGTTCCTCTCCTAGGGTGTGTGATGGAATCTCTGCCACCACCAATTATTGGCCTCCCTCTGATCTATTCTGTGGACTGCTGCCTTGATTTCCCAGTGTGTGGCTGGAATGTTCACCACCCTCACTAGTCTGTCCCAAGTTTCTGTCAACAAAACTAGTGGAGGATTTTGAAAATTGTTGTGTACTGTCTCGAAAGTTCCAAGCGTCGATCAACATTTGGTCCAACTCCCAGTCCCATGCATCCAGATTGTTGTTTGCCATGATGAGAAGTGAGATTGTATGTAGTGTGAATCTTTGCTATGTCTTCAGACTTGGAATGTGCTAAGATAGCAAACGGGTTTTTTGAACTTAAATTAGACTTTTGAGTGACTGTCAGGAAGTTGAGACTCTTGGTTTCCTTTTATTAGATGTAATTGTTTTCTGCACGTTTTGCCTTAATGCAGGATTAAGAGAGGCAGGAAGCACACGTGTGCCTCTAATATCCGTCTTCTTATTCACTTCTAGCAAAGTTTCTGATTGAACTGACTCTTTTCCTTTGTTTCTATCATGAGTGAGGATTGCAGTAGGCACCTTGTTCTTTGTTTGAACAAAATTGTTGGCTTTATGTGGCAGTTTCTTTATGTTGATTAGCATCCAATCACCAAACTCTTGCTCCTTGGCTTTGTTAATCAACCAGTCTTCCTTCTGTGAAGTAGCTGCAGTGCTAAGTCCCTGTGAACTGAGTGAAGAGGTATCCATTTCATTCTCTTTTTGAGTTGTGACAGTGCAGGTGTCCTTGGAGTGCCATATCCTCCCACACTTGTGGCATAAAGTTGATACATTTTCATAGATGACTTGGTATACTTTGTCATCTATGCATAGGCCCAATTCCAGGGGATGATCAGTCTTTTCATGCAATAAAAGCCCCTGCCAATGTCGACCAATTCAAATTCCCCATGTAACTTCCACATATTGTCCAATCGGGCCGGTAATGCAGCAAAATACCAAGGTTCGCCAAGGATTCTTATGATGACAATATCTTTCCATTGTTGGCGCATAAGGTCCCGAAGATCCATCTTTGTCCGAATTTGTTTGAAAGGTATATCATCATTTTTATCAAAAACTTCCATCATGTCCCTTTCCTCTGCATTCTTAGTATTGTCTATGCGAACATCTTCTCTTCTTGTTCCCTGTAATACCATGTTTGCGTATGTTGATTTTGATCCGATATCAGCACTGTGAGGGACTGGTTGAAATTCAGTAGAATCTGCGAATCCATCAGCCTGTCGCAAACGCTTTTGCTTGCGCGCATTCGGGGGATCTATGGAGAGAATCCGTTGTGCATTGAACACCGAAAAATGGATATCCGGCGGATGAGGCGGCACCGTAGCATAGTTGGTTTCCATCGGAACGTTTGAATTCAAAAGTAACGGTTTTTTAGTTTTGGCGCTAGAGAGAAAACGGTTTATTCTTCTAATTTGATGTGTTTGTACTTTTTAGTGCTGTTTTTTTAAAACATATTTGAAAATAGAGAATAAATGGTTTCCTATTTAAATTAACTGACAAACAAAAGCTACTCTATGTACATATACATAATCAAAATATTGATATACTGATATGAAATATTACGTAAGTTATATATATATATATATATATATATATATATATATATAAAATAAGACAACTTACTTCCAAAAAATTATAATAATAACTTTTTTTGACCATCATAATAATTACAATAAATAATAATAATAATAACTATTCTTATTATTATAATAATAATAAATAATAATAAGACAAATGTACCCATGTAATTAGCAATATGGCAATTTAAGAATAGAATCATTCCAAATGAATAAAAAACAAGGCAACTGTATTTATAAGCAATTTTTAGAATTAATAATTCGGTAATTTAAATGAATGTCATTCTAAAAAAACAAGAACCATTTCTCAAAAATTAATAACATGGTAATTCAAAAATGAAATCATTTGATATAAAGCAGAATATTAATTAATGGAATCTTAATGAGATTAGCCACCTACCCTTCCGGTTGCCGGTTCCTTTGGTTTGTTTATTAAATGAAATGGGGTATGTACACTTATACGGACCGTAAGGAAAGCATTTTCCTATTCCGTATGCAAAAATAATACGTACAACCACAATTTTGATTTCTTTGTGCTCTATTGGTCAAAGAAAAGTGGGAGTTATTTCCATTTAGGTCATTTATAAATTTCTAAAGAATATTTTAAAACAATAAGAATTCTCCAAAAACACCGAGAAACTTAAAAATTACACCAATATCCTATAAGTTTTTGTTTTTCTTTTTTTAAAAGGCTGGTTCTTAATTATTTAACAAATTCTACAATGATGCCGAAAGAATCATTTTTTTTTGGAAACCCGCTAAATGTGCAGTTTTTATTTTGCTTATTTTATCCCTAAAACATTTGTGACACATGAACATCCATACTATATTGTCGTGCCGTATTGAGTGAAATTTTGGAATTGAACACACTATGTATGTTATTGTGAGAGATAAAATATTTATAATGCGTACATGTTAAAATTGTTTTCACACATTCACTTAATAATTTTTCTAAACAACATCTCGCGAAATAAAAAATATGTGTTATTTTTGTGTAATCTTTTTGTAGACCAAGACGGCCAAAGATGCAAATTATTTATAATTTATGAAATCTTACTTCCGTAACAATATTTTGGATGTACAATATTAACTTTGTTAATTGTTTTCCATAACATACGAAGAGTACTTCAAGCCAACTCCACACTTTATTAAATAATTGTTAATTTCTTCTGTTATATTATAAGAATGGAATGATTTTCCCAACTGATGTGCCATATTCTCGTATATGACACGTGGCAAGCTCACAAGTCGCCAACGCAACACACTACGTGTTTCACAAGAGTACATGTTGCGTACTAACGAGGTTACACGGTTATACGTTAACAAGGTAGCGTACTAACAAGATTACATGAGTGCATGCCTACAGGGTAACACAGTTGCGCGCTAGCAAGGTTGCGCGTTTGGAATTGGACCAGGCCTCCAATATGGACCAAGCTCATCTTAGGCCCATGAGGTATCTATAAATACCCCCTCCCCTGATGGCAAAAAACACAATTTCACATTCTTGCTTTATCTCTCTAAGTTAGAGCTTTCTCTCTCTAGATTTCAATAGTCTAGATTTCTTACTGACTTGAGCGTCAGAGTGCCTTCGCCGAAGCCACCGGCTAGTTTATTTTTTCGTGTTTTTCTGTGTTTTTCTATGCAGGTTTCTCGAACTCAAAGCTAACTAAGGACCAATACGGAGCTTGAGTTAGTCTGACGTATAGTGCTTAGTCAGCAGACGAAATCACCCCGCATCATTGGCGCCGTCTGTGGGAAACCACTAAGGCACTGTGAAGAAAACACAAGATTTATTCAATCATGACCAAAACCACGAGAGCATCCGAAAGAGCGAACAGGACAACCCCTACCGAACAGCAAGAACTTTCGACACGCGCCGAAGGGGTGGCTAATTATAATGTCCCAAGTCAGCATAGGGACGAGATATTTGTGGCTGTTTTTGAGCAAGGCCATGGGGTAGCGCTACAAGCAGCAACCAGCAGGCCGCGGGCACAACTGTTAACCCATTGCCGCCACAATACGTGGCACAACTGATCCAAGCGCTGCAAGCAACACTTGGAAGAGCGATACCTATCGTCCCAGTGGCACCCATTACTCAACCTGAAGCTCAAACAAGGACAGAGCAGCATGCGCAGAACTCTCACTTGCGTGGTCTTCATGCGGCAGGACAAACTCAAAGGCGTTCACCTAGGCTCGAAGCACCAATCTCACGATCACCTAGGAGGACAGATCAACGATCATCCAACGTGCGTGGGGAGTCTCAACATGTTAGGAGGGACAATGAACGGAGAACCCACGAACCATGCTGGAGGCGTGTTGATAGAGGTGATGAGGTGAACTCATATGATAGAGCTCGAAGAGGAAGAGACATTGAGAGAACTGAGAGGTGCAATAGAAGATATCATGGTCCTATTAGAAGAGAGCATCACCACAACCATCGTGAGCCGACCCCAATGGGGTACGTAGAAGATAGAAGAAGATCGGTGGGTTATAATCAAGATGATGATAGAATTACTGAGCCTTCACCTTTTTGTGAGGAGTTACGAAGGGTTGTCTAGGGAAGAGGCCAAGATATTCCAAAGATGCCAAACTACAATGGTACCACTGATCCAACATCACATCTACATGTGCTAGATGGCATTCTAAGTTTGGGAGGCTATGATACTGGAGTTCAAGCACGACTTTTTGCTATAACATTGGTCGGTGTGGCGCAAGAATGGTTTGCGCGCATACCAACTGGAACCATCTACAGTTATGAGGAACTGCGTGATATGTTTCGCTCTAAGTTTGCTACTCTTTCAGTGGACCCATTGGACCCAGACTATCTATGCCAATTGAAGCAAGGGGAGAAGGAGACATTGCGCGAGTACACCAAGAAGTTTAATGTTGAGATGTTGAAGGTGCAAACTTCATCACCTAGGACCATCTGAGGAATCTTATTCAAAACATTGAGGAACAGAGAGCTGGCGAATGATCTTGTGCGTTGCCCTCCCCTACTGTTGAACTAATCATGCAAAGATTGCGCCAAGAGATGGAAGTAGATGAGTTGAACATGATCAGCAAGAGCGAATACCACGACTTAGGAAAACATAAGGGAATTGATAATCGTAGAAATGATAGGCCATGGAGAAATGGTCGAAATAGAGACATAAATGATAGAAGGAGAGGCAGATCACCTGTGAATTACACCCCACTGAACACAAACATAATGAAAGTGTATGCCGTAGCCAATAAACGAGGATTGATGAGAAAACCGCGACAATTTAGAGAAACGGAAGATATGCAAAAGTCCAAGGACTATTGTCACTACCATCAACAAAATGGGCACGATACATCACAATGTAGAACCCTTTTTGCCAAGATTGAACGATTGATAAAGGATGGGCACCTGGCTGAATATGTGCGAGATCATAGGAGAGATAGCCCATCAGCTAAATGAGGAAGAACAGATGATCTTACTCGTGTTGAGGAGCAACGAAGGATTGATGCACCTACGAGGCATGAGGAAGCAGAAAATCTCCCAGTGAGGGGAGTGATTAATATGATTTCTGGAGGGCCAACGACCGCTGACTCTAATCATGCAAGGGACCGAATCAAGAGGAAAGTGGATAGTAACGTATTCAAAAGGGAAGCGTCCTTGATTGCTGCGTTGGAAGTATTGGAAGAGTCTATCACTTTTGATGAGACGGACCGCAAGTAGTTGGTCCCTCAAGTAGCTGAGGCACAACAGTTGAATTGCCCTCTAGTGGTGACTGATGACATTGCAAACTATACGATGAGGAAGGTCTTAGTTGACAACGGAAGTTCGGCGAACATCATCTTTTATGAGACATTAGAAAGAATGGCGTTAGGTAATAATTTCATGAAGAAAGTGACGACGCCTTTATATGGCTTTGGAGGAGCAACAGTTATGCCAATCGGAATAGTGCCTTTGCAAACATCTTTAGGAGATTCTCCAACCAGATGCACTCGGAATCTCCAATATCTAGTTGTTGATACACCATTCACATACAATGTTATTATTGGTAGGCCTGGATTGAACGATTTTAGAGCTGTGGTGTCTACCTACCACCAAAAGATGAAGTTTCCCACTCCTAAAGGGATTGGTGAGGTGCGATGTGATCACAAGAAAGCTTGGAAGTCTTATGTGGCCTCTCTAAGACTGAGTATGAAGGAAGAAGTGACTATGCTTAACACCGTCAGTCAAGATATGGAGATGGTAAACATTAGTGAAACGCAGAAGAATGCTAAGAAGTTTAAGATCCTTAGGGAAATCGAAGCCCCATAAGGTGTTGAGACATTGATTCCAGAGGAAGAGGAGTGCAAAAGGTTGAAGAAGTACAAAGCGCAGTTGGCGCAGAACAACAAGATGGAACCTTTAGGAGAATTTCGAGAAATATCACTTGCAAGGGATGATCCAAGCAAGGTGACCCGCATTGGCACTTGCATGGCGAATGAAATTGAAGAGCAAATGATCGCTTGCTAGCGCGAGAATTTTGACATTTTTGCATTGACAGACGAAGACTTGAAGGGTATAGACCCTAGGATAGTGGTACACAGACTGAATGTGGACCCCGAGGCAAAGCCTATCCGCCAGAAGAAGAGAAATTTCAGTAAGGAAAATAATTTGGCGGCCGAAAAGGAGGTGAATAAAAAACTTGCTGCGAGGCACATTTATGAGGTGCGGTACTCTGAATGGCTAAGCAATATTGTCTTAGTGCCTAAGGACAACCGTGACTGGAGGATGTGTGTGGACTACACAGATCTGAATAAGCACTGCCCGCGTGATCCTTTCCCTTTGCCAAGAATCGATTTGTTGGTGGACTCGACCGCGGGCTGCGCTCTATTGATCATGGTAGATGCACAAAGCGATTTTCACCAGATTATGATGGCCGTGTATGATATGTCAAAAACGGCTTTTGTAACTGATAGAGGAGTTTTCTGTTATCGCGTGATGCCATTCGGGCTTAAAACACCGGGGCTACCTTTCAACGGTTAGTTGCGAAGATGTTCTATGATCACATAGGCAAGACAATGGAAGTCTACATAGATGACATACTTGTGAAAAGCATTAAAGTTGAGGATCATATCAACCACTTGCGCACGACATTCGCTATCATGCGCTTGTATGGTATGAAGCTGAATCCAAAACAATGCAACTTTGGCGTGAACGGTGGAAAGTTTTTGGGGTATGTGGTAAACCATAGAGGAATCGAAGCTAACCCCGACAAGATTGAAGCTATCACCACATTACCGCCCCCTTGCACCATGAAAGATGTGCAACGTTTGTTAGGTCGATTAACGGCGCTTGGGCGTTTTATCTCTGTATCGGCTAAAAAAGCCTAGCTTTTTTCAAAATTTTGAAGAAGAACAAAAGCTTCGAGTTGACCGAACACTGCGAGAATGCTTTTCAGCAACTCAAGACTTATCTGGAAACGCCGCCTCTTCTGGCAAAGCCGATTGAGGGAGAGACATTGTACCTTTATTTGGCGGTTTCTCCCAATGCTATCTGTTCTGTCCTTGTGCGAGCTGACGGAAACCATCATCTACGTGTTTACTACATTAGCAAAGTGTTGCATGGAGTTGAGCTGAACTATATTGAGATTGAGAGATTTTCTCTTGCCGTGGTGCATACGGCAAGGAAGCTACGACCATACTTTCAAGTGCATCCAATTGTTGTATTAACTGACAAGCCACTAAAGCAAGTGCTGACAAAACCAGAAACATCAGGAAGATTGATCAAGTGGGCCATCGAACTTAGGGAGTATGGTATTGAGTACAAGCCAAGGGTGGCAATTAAAGCGCAAGTCTTGGCCGACTTCGTCGCTGAAGCGTTTGGAAGGGAAGAAGTGACCGGGCAAGATCAAGTGTTGAATGTAGAGTGTGAATTGTCCACTATTATTTGGACTCTCCACGTTGATGGATCTGCAACTACCTCAAAGGGAGGACTAGGAATATATATGCGGTCCGCCGAAGGAAAAGAATATGAGTATGCAGTCAGCCTCAACTTTGTGGTGACCAACAATGAAGCTGAATATGAGGCGATACTGGTTGGGATCAAAATGTGCAAATATCTAGGGATCACCCATTCGGCGGTATTCACGGATTCACAACTAGTGGCTAATCAGTTTATAGGCACGTATGAAGCAAAGGAGGAGACTATGGTAAAGTACCTTACTAAGTTGAAGGAAGGAGCGGAGTGTTTTACATTTTTCACTCTTAGCCAGATCCCAAGGTCTGAAAACGTCAAGGCAGATGCCTTATCAAAATTTGCTAGCTCTACTGACGTTTACATAGAGCGTAGAGTGGTACTTCTAGCAGCAGACAAACCTGGGAAGACCCGCAACATGGATACAGCTATTTTAGTGGAGTTCATTTTGCCAGTTATTGAAGAACCAAGTTGGAAGGATGCGATTATGTGATATTTGAAAGATGGAATCCTTCCAAATGACCCCTTAGCTGTAAGAAGATTGAGGTACAGCTCTGCCCGTTTTGTTATTTTCAACGGAGAGCTATACAAAAGGTCGTTTGAGGGACCGTTGTTGAAATGCTTGACCCCTAGACAAACTGAATATATAATGGACGAAGTGCCTGGAGGATGTTGTGGGAATCATGCTGGCGGTAGATCCCTTGGCCAGAAGATCATGAGGCAATGATACTACTGGCCTAACTTGTTTAAGGATGCGACCGAATTTGTGAAGAAATGCAAGAGTTGCCAATTGCATGCTCACTCTACTCATGTGACGGCCTAACTCTTGCACCCATTGGAGGAGACATGCCCTTTTGACCAATGGGGAATTGATATTGTAGGGCCTCTTCCTGCTGCGAAGAATGGAAAGAGATTTATGGTGGTGGCAGTTGAGTATTTTTCCAAGTGGGCTGAGGCTGAGGCTTTGGCAACCATTACTGAGAAGAACATGATAAAGTTCATTTGGCGCAACATCATTTGTCGTTTTGGTCTAGCTAGAGTGATAGTATGTGACAATGGCAAGCAGTTTACGGGTTCAGAGATTACTTCTTGGTGCGTGGAACTAAAGATCAAGCAACATTTCACCGTTGTCTCACATCCACAAGCTAATGGGCAAGTGGAGTCAACAAACAAGACGCTGAAAGACTATCTGCAGAAGCGTCTGACGCATATCGGGGGAACCTGGCCAGAGGTCTTACCGAGCATCTTATGGGCATATAGGACGACACCTAAGCGAGCGACGGGTGAAACTCCTTTCTTGTTGGTCTATGGTTCATAGGAAGTTGTACCAGTTGAAGCTAGCATGATGACACATAGAATGGAGACATACAATCATGAAAAAGCAGCAAGACTGAGATGAGAGGACTTAGACATGATTGGAGCAGTCAGAGAAGAGGCGTACCAATGCTCGTTGACAAACAGGATAGTGATGGGTAAGGCTTATGTCCATAAGGTCCGCTTTAGAAATTTCCCAGTAGGCGACTTGGTCTTGAGAAAGGTGCAAGCGAGTAGACACGTTGGTAAGTTACAACCAACATGGGAAGGTCTGTTCAAGGTAATCCGAGCAAGTGCGAAGGGATACTACTATCTAGCCTCTATGGATGGTAAAGCTTTGAAGAGGCCTTGGAATATT
Organism: Linaria vulgaris; assembly: GCA_948329865.1. NCBI lineage: Eukaryota > Viridiplantae > Streptophyta > Magnoliopsida > Lamiales > Plantaginaceae > Linaria > Linaria vulgaris. Next base: position 1,109,987 of record OX415249.1, on the reverse strand, counting down.
CAGAATCTGCGCCGCTACTATGCATGAAGGATTTGACAATGGATAACCTGCATGGTTCGAGCATTAGTTAGTTTTTATTAAGAATATTATGTAGATGGTTGTAGTTTATATTAGGTTTAATTATTGCAACAAAAAAAAAATGGGATCCTGACTTGTGGGACTCGGTGTAATCAAAATCCTAATGAACTACGGCGACTTGATTTCTAATTATAAGGGATACGTAGGCAGCTTGTCATGGCCGCAAGTGCAGTCTTAAAATAAACATAAAATCTTTTTGGCCCATCACTTTGTGTTTTATGTGCAGATCTCCGTAAATCGATGATTGAAATGCTACTTTCAAAGCTAAGTGGCTAAATTTGACCAACAATGGAGGTCTTACAAAACCATAATAACAACATAAAGTCTGAAAATGACAAGTACACTAGGTGAAGAGCCTATTGGGTGAAAATTCCATAAAGTAGGCACATAACATAAGCCCTACCGAATCAAACTAGGTGAAGAGCCTATTGGGTGAAAATCCCATAAAGTAGGCACATAACATAAGTCCTACCGAATCAAACTAGGTGAAGAGCCTATTGGGTGAAAATCCCATAAAGTAGGCACATAACATAAGCCCTACCGAATCAAACTAGGTGAAGAGCCTATTGGGTAAAAATCTCATATAAAGTAGGCACATGACATAAGCCCTACCAAACCAAACTAGATGAAGAGTCTATTAGGTGAAAATACCTATTGACGGCAATCAAGTAAACACATTTGCAGACAAAGACGAGCAAAATATACAATGACGTGCAAAATATGAACCACGAATCTATTTCACTGATTAGACAACTATGACATTCAAAGACTTATCACATATCGAAACTTTTCCTACCAGCACGATTCGCCGCATTTTTGGAAGCTCGGTGGATACATAAGAAATTATGGGAAAAGGGCTTCGAAAAGTTAGTAGTCGAAAAAATCAAGTCTCACCATGCAACCAACAGAAGGCTCAAATTAATTTGTAGAACTGCTCCAATTGAGAAAGATTCATAATTAAAGCTATATATGGATGGGTAGCTCCATGAGTCTTCTTTCTAATTAATCAAGCTAGAGGTCATTTGAAAATTCGTACAGCGAGTTATGACCGTTTTCGTGGGATTGCGCAAACTGCATTGAAGTATGTTAAGTTGCAGCTCTTCCACACTCCTTAGCAAAACTGCTCATATGCAAAAACTTCCAGAGAAAGTACCATATATGTATGGATAGATCTATGAGTTTCTTTCTAATGAATCAAGCTAGAGGTCATTTGAAAATTCGTACAACGAGTTATGGCCGTTTTCGTGGGATTGCGCAAACTGCTTTGAAGTCTTTTAAGTTGCAGCTCTTCCACACTCCTTAGAAAAACTGCTCATATGGGAAAACGTACAGAGGAAGTACCATATATGTATGGATAGATCCATGAGTCTACTTTCTAATGAATCAAGCTAGAGGTCATTTGAAAATTCGTACAACGAGTTATGGCCGTTTTCGTGGGATTGCGCAAACTGCATTGAAGTCTGTTAAGTTGCAGCTCTTCCACACTCCTTAGCAAAACTGCTCATATGGGAAAAGTTTCAGAGGAAGTACCATATATGCATGGATAAATCCACGAGTCTTCTTTCTAATGAATCAAGCTAGAGGTCATTTGAAAATTCGTACAGCGAGTTATGGCCGTTTTCGTGGGATTGCGCAAATTGCATTGAAGTCTGTTAAGCTGCAGCTCTTCCACACTCCTTAGCAAAACTGCTCATATGGAAAAACTTCCAGAGGAAGTATCATATATGTATGGATAGATCCATGAGTCTTCTTTCTAATTAATCAAGCTAGAGGTCATTTGAAAATTCGTATAGCGAGTTATGGCCGTTTTCGTGGGATTGCGCAAACTGCATTGAAGTCTGTTAAGTTGCAGCTCTTCCACACTCCTTAGCAAAACTGCTCATATGGAAAAATTCTCAGAGGAAGTTCCATATATGTATGGATAGATCCATGAGTCTTCTTTCTAATTAATCAATCTAGAGGTCATTTGAAAATTTCGTACAGCGAGTTATGACCATTTTCGTGGGATTGCGCAAACTGCATTGAAGTATGTTAAGTTGCAGCTCTTCCACACTCCTCAGAAAAACTGCTCAGATTGAAACACTTGATTAGGAAGTGACATATATGGATGGATAGCTATATGTGTCTTCTTTCTAATGAATCAAGCTAGCGGTCATTTGAAATTTTGTACAGCGAGTTATGGTCGTTTTCCTGGGAATGTGCAGACTGCTTTGAAGTAAAACAGATTGTATGCACATTGAAGACTAATAAATGCGATTGCCGAGAGCGTGCACTTTACAGATTGAACGCAACTTCGAAAGAGCACGTGAAGATAAATATTGAACGAGACTATATAGACGTCGTGCGCCATGTAAACTAGCAAATTGTTTATATGAACAACAAATCAATTCTATGATAGAATTCCGGCGTCACACTTCCAAAAAAAGAAAAAACGAGGCGCTGTCAAACTCCGTTCGACCAGCAACGATCTTCTGGAATTTCATATGTGCCAGAATTAAAGCTTTAGAAAAGGCAACCCGCATCGAACCACAACTATCCTAATATTAGGATTATCATCTCTCGGAAAGCTAGCGCGTTCTAATATCAGCTAGACAAATAAACTTGGAAAGATTTTATGGGATTCATAACTGATACATTCAAGTATATGCGTGAATGATAGAGTAACAACATGTTTCAATCATTACGCAGCAACTAATGGAAAAGAAACAACAAGTTCCTTCAATAAAAGAGAGAATCAATCATTATTAAAGAAGCCAAATTGACATTTCAGCTTATTCAGCAAAACATTTCTTATTATTCAGAAAAGCAAAGGATTTTATACTCAAGGATTAGCAGGATTTTCACTTGCAACACCATCATTTATCATGACCTCAGCCACACCAAAATGAGGATCAACCAGTCCAACCTCCACCGAATTATTGTTAACAAGACCGCTTGTGGTAGCTAGCTGAGTCATTAGTCCAGTCACATCAGAATTCAATGGCGAGAGAGGAACATGCTCCAGCTCATCCATTTGCTGCGAGATAAATGCCATAGCAGAACGTCCCTCGTCGACAGTGGCTGTAACGTCATCTTTTCTGTCAATCCATAGATCTTCTTCCCTAATGAGCGGCTCAAAAACATCTTCGTCCAAAGAAGGCAAAGAGGAAGGATCATCGGGGGAAGATAAACCAGCCTTTTTCCACACACTCACGAGGTCTTTATCGAAATCTTCAGCTATAACCTTCAAGTACTTCAGCTTCTATAACGCCAAGTCAAACGCCTCAACCACAATATTACCACATCTCAAGTAGATGCCTTCAGCAAACGTAGCTGACTTCATGAACTCCCTCGCAATGCTTAATTTCAGCTCGGGTGACACTACCTTAGACTTCCCTTCAGCTATTTTGATCCGGCCATTCGTTTCTGCCAAGTCTTTGATGAGTGCGTCGATCTCGAGTTTCAAGTCGGAGATCATTTTATCAGAATTGTTTTTCTGTTCTGATAGGGCCGCTTCAAACTCTTTACTCTCTCCAATATAATAACGAGAGTCTGAATTCGCCTTGTGCAACTCTTTCTTCACCTTCGCCAGTTCACGAGCAAGATCAGCAACATTGTTCTTCTCTGCCTCGAGCTCTCGCTTTGTGGAGTCCCAAGAATGTTTCATGGCATACACCTCAGACGACGCCTCCTTCAACTGTTTTTTGAGATCTTCGCGGCTTGCATCAAGCTCATGATTTCCTCTTTTCACGTAAGACAACCTTTCATCGTCCTGAGTTTTGGTCGCCTCAGCATCCCAAGCAAGCATCATTAGACACTCTTTAAGTGTTGTCGCCTACATTTTAAGAAAAAGCACGAGAGGGTTCAATATACAAATAAATATATATGCATACACATATATATAAACAGATAATAAATAAAGGAACGTTACAGGTTACCGCTGTATCGTGCAAAGCCACTTCAAGACAAATGTCCGCAACTGTCCACTTGTGTATTACCATGTCACGATTCAAGGATGGCCACGCCTTAATTGTTGAAGTCATGGCAGCGGAATCAGTGAGTTCACTACCAAACAAGGTGAGCGAGGTGTTCCCGAGTTTGATATTATGAAGCCCACACGATGCTTTAGGTGGCAGGGGTACGATAACATGGTCGTCACCATCATAAACTGCAGGTCTTTTCCCACGAGCACAGTCCTCGTTCTCAATACTCCCAGCAGGCCTTTTCTGAGTAGGAGCCTTACTTGCCGCACCGACGGATGAACCACTCAAGGGGGTGCTAAATGCCATGCTAGCATCATCACGAGCTTGACTCCTTAAGTCTTGAGCGCCACCGCGAGGCCCTTGACTCTCTGGTCCTCTTCTTTCATGCGAGCGACGACCATCATCTTGATTAAGAGTTGAGCCACCACGAGTCCCTTGACTCTCTGGTCCTCTTCTCTCATGCGAGCGACGACCATCATCTTTTGGGCGTGCATCATGAGTGGCACGATTTTGTTTCTTACCCATGGCGTGATTAAATCTTGAGAATTTCGCCATTAGCAATCTTCTTGCAAAAGAGCAAATCTAAGATAAGTGTGTGATATCTTAAATATGAAAACATAACAATGAAATCAGATATCTACCCAAGTTTCTCTTTTCCTTATCAAACGACACCGGTGATAATCCACCGGCACTAAGGATGCATTCGTCAATCAATATCTCTGGCTCAAAAATCACCAAAGGCAGCTTCTCTAAAAATCCAGGGGAAAAGTTTGATCTCGGAACGTCGTCTATTTTAACTCGACCATGGTGCCATACTCTTGGGAAGACGAAAGCTACATCTTTTGGAGGTTTGATAAATACAAAACGATGTTTCCACCCCCTGTTTCATGGTGTTCTAATATTCTCTAAAAACCTGCGTTTCTTTTTAGTAATGAAGAAATGAAACCCTCCCTCCCCTTTTTGAGTTGAAGTACCAAGAGAAAAAAGGTCGTGAAATTCAGCATAGGTACAAGGTTGATTATACGCTTTCATGACAAGAAAGAAACATAAAATAACGCAAACTGCTTTTGGATTAAGTTGGCTTAAACATAAACCGAAAAAAATTGACAATCTCACAAAGCTCTTGAGGAAGTGGAAATCGAAGTCCTAATTTCAGCTCTCGAGGTGTATTCATTCTATCTACGGAGCTAGGAATTATTATGTCATAACCAAGAAGGATACGGAATTCCGATCTTATCCGACTTATATTCCAGTTCACTTCAGAAACAATATCAGTATGGTGTAGTTTTAAGGTAGCTTTCTTAAAACCTATTACATTTTTATCAGAAACTTTTTGAAGACTTTTGACACTACCATTTTGATTAACCTGCGTCTGAGATTCCGAAGACGGACTGATAATTGGTGACCCTCGAAAATCAGAGTTTTCAAAATTTGATCCAAGTTCGGATGAATCACATATTTCGGAAACAAAACTTAGCAAAATAGACGATTACCAAATCTCATTCACGGCACCGCTGGAAATTCGTAAGCACGCACACGGGGAATAAAGATCGAGTTGCAAAGTCCTTCAACTTTACGAAAACATGATACTCGCTCTCTTAATCTAGCCACTTCAACCTGCAAATAAGACACAAGATTATGATCAAAAAATATTCGTAGTCGCATCAACAAGGAGACAACATGTTGACAAGAAAAAGAAAATACGAAACGCAGTCGTACTGAATCGTACACTGAAATTCAGATTCTGATCGTCGCCGTTCGTCGTGAATTCGCATTCGTCGAGTGAATTATTTTTAAAGGACTAATGTTGCTGAATAATTTGGTGAAGTTGAAGTAGCAACGAATTCATCCGTTGGAAATTTGAATTTTGGAAGAGGAGAAGAAAATCGAATTTTTGAAGAAGTTTTATCTGAACAATAGATTTCATCATTCAAATTTGAAGATTCGGATGAAACAATAAAAATCCCAATATACTAGGGATATCAATTGAATTTATACTCTACTGGCAAAAATAGCAGAAGAAAAGAGGAGGTCGGATACAATTGATAAAAGGGAACAGAGGAAAAGGGGAACCCCGTGTTCATCTTCCACTCTGTCTAGGCATAAAAACCAAAAGATTAACTCATTACAAGTGATAGGCCCCACATGGAATTATTATTATTATAATTATTATTACTCTTACTTATTATGAAATCTTCATGCGATTAAAGTTTTGAATAAAAAAAAAATAAAAAAAAATGTTGAAAAGTCAAAATTGCTAGTCATGAAATTGCAAAAGAGTACATGGAGTCTTCGAAATCGTACATCGGTCCATGCAATTACATAAAGAGGCCAAGACATGTCAAAAATATCAAGCATCTCCACAAGAAATTCACAAAGAGGCCAAGACATATCGAAAATATCAAAAGTCTCCACAAGAAGTTCAGAAATGTCTAAAGACACTTCGGAAACTTCAGCTATATGTTTCAAGAAGAATTCAAACAAATTTGAGAAGTAGCAAAAAGACCCCGAACACTCTAGACATCCTAAAAGGAACCCAATAAGTTCAACGAAGCTGAAAAGAGCTCCCAATAGAGCACAAGATCAGCCGCAATAAATACTTACAAGTGACTTGTCTTGCATACAACGCACTTAGAAGTGGGGAAATGATGATGTGCCATATTCTCGTATATGACACGTGGCAAGCTCACAAGTCGCCAACGCAACACACTACGTGTTTCGCAAGAGTACATGTTGTGTGCTAACGAGGTTACACGGTTGCGCGTTAACAAGGTAGCGTACTAACAAGATTACATGAGTGCATGCCTACAGGGTAACACAATTGTGCGCTAGCAAGGTTGCGCGTTTGGAATTGGACCAGGCCTCCAAGATGGGCCAAGCCCATCTTAGGCCCATGAGGTATCTATAAATACCCCCTCCCCTGAAGGCAAAAAACACAATTTCACATTCTTGCTTTATCTTTCTAAGTTAGAGCTTTCTCTCTCTGGATTTCAATAGTCTAGATTTCTTACTGACTTGAGCGTCGAAGTGCCTTCGCCGGGGCCACCGGCTAGTTTATTTTTTCGTGTTTTTCTGTGTTTTTCTGTGCAGGTTTCTCGAACTCAAAGCTAACTTAGGACCAATACGGAGCTTGAGTTAGTCTGACGTGGAGTACTTAGTCAGCAGACGAAATCACCCCGCATTACCAACCATTTTTATAACTACCAAATATGCCTCTTGCTTTTTGATGAATAACCATATAAAACCTTTAAACTTTTGTTATTTACCTTCAATACCAAATCTGCCTTCTTTTTTTTCATGAATAACCAAATAAGCCCCTTTAACTTTTGTTATTTACTTTTATTAACTAGTATTTCTGAATGCAAAAATAATGCGTGCAACCAAAATTTTGATTCTTTATGCTCTGTTGATCAAAGGAAAGTGGGGGTTATTTCTATTAGGTCCTTTATAAATTTCTAAAGAACACTGCAAAACATTACGAATTCTCTAAAAACACGAGAAACTAAAAAATTATGAAAATGTCCTATAAGTTTTTTTTTAAAAGTCAATTGTTAATTATTTAACAAATTGCACAATGATACCAAGAAATTCATATAGATTTTTGGAAAAACCCGACTAATGTTCAAATTTTTTTTTTGCTTATTTAATCCTTATTTAAAAATTTGACACGTGAACATCCATATAATTTTGTCGTGTTGTATTGAGTAAAATTTTGAAATTGAACACATTATGGATGATATTGTGAGAAAAAAAAATGTTTTTAATCCGTACATGTTAGAATTGTTTTCACACATACACTGAAGAATTTTAATATAGGACAACATCCCACGAAATAAAAAAATATGTGTTAATTTCGTGTACTCACCTTTTTGTAGACCAAGACCGCCAAAGATGCAAATTGTTTATACTTTTTGAAATCTTGCTTTCCTAACAGTATTTTGGATGCACAATATTAATTTTGAGTGTCATTACTTGTTTTTTGTGACAAAAACACTTCAAACCCTGTCAAGTTTATTAAATAGTTGTTAATTACTTGTACCTACAGATAAATTCTTTATCTGAACCCTGTCAAGTTCAAGTATTGTTTCTTTAATTTAAAATAACAAATAATCTTCAAGATTGTGCTTCCCCCAAGTTTTGATCATTATTATCTACTTCCACCTTTTTTTTGAACTAATATATATTGTTGCTTAAAGCAAACAAATCGATAAATATAAGAATATCTACCAGTGGAGTGCCTCAAAATTTGGTTATATATATACTAGATGAATAGCATTTGCCAGCCTTATGAAAACTCAATATCATAAAAGCTAAAGACGATAATGGGAAAAAAGAAACAAAAAAAAAAATACAAATATGGGACATTCTAATGCATCCTAATAAACTTCACAAGGACATTCATACTCAAAAAATATTTTGAAACCTTTACGACATTCCAAGAATAAATTTGTAAATATATGTGTGGACAAATTAATTTTGTCTCCTCCAATTAAATATTGACAAGTGTCAAATTAATCATTATAAATTAAATTAATTATTTCTATTTTTAATTTGAAATTTTATAAAATTAAATTCCAATTATTAATAGGTTAATTAATTGATTTCTAATATCTATTTGATTGGCCAATCAAATAAAGCCACATGGAAAAGATGGAGAATTGCAACCAATTAAATAAAGCCACGTGAAAAAAATGATGATGTTATTCAACCAATCAAACAAGGCCATGTGGAAAAGATGATATATTTCAACCAATCACATTATTATACGTAGAAATATGATGTGTTCTAGGTATTTCTTGATAAGCAAGCTAAATTAAATCCATGCTTATCTTGAAAATAAAATCGACCAATCACAAGCAAGGAGCTCTAGATTTTTACAACTATAAATATGGGTCTTCTCATAAAGAAAGACACAGAAAAATATTCACAAGTTGAAAAGGGAAAAGCTCTAAGTTTTTCGCTCCACCAAGTTCATCCATCTTCAAGCGTTCTTCGCGGGATTCAAGGCGTCACTCGCGAAAACCTTTGTTTGATCCATCATCAAGCCTCAAGTCCACCAAATAACCATTTTTGAAGATCGCACTTATGCCAAGGAAGACCGAGCTTCAACAAATTCAGCATATTCGACATCAAGTTCATACCATTCTTCAACGATCTTCAAGCCCAAAGTCCGTTTGATTCGAGAACAAGATGCAAGGCCCTCAAAAAACTGTTTTTGGAGATCAAAGTCCACATATCCGAAGAACTGAAGACGAAGATCATATTGTTCTTCAACAATCTTCAAATCAAATTCGAAGTCAAAAGTCCGTTTGATCCGAGATCAAGCTGCCAAGCCCTAGCATCGACGTTTGTCAAATATTCAAGTACCTTGAAGAAGATCGAAGTGAAGATTTTCCTCAAGGTTTGTTTAAAGTTCAAGTCATTGTCCTTGTAAAATCGAATCAGAGGATCAAAGAGATTGTTACTCTATAAATTCATCAAATTCACAAGTTTTATTTGTTCAATTATGTTTTCCGTCTTTTATTTTAAAGGCCTAGAAAAATTTGTTGCTACAAAATTTTTGGCACGCCCGGTGGGACTATCTCTACCTATCATCTCTTTTCATCAAGGACAAGAAGACGCATCTACATGAGTTCAATAAAAACTCGTTGAATGACTCAATAAAAGGAAGACCAAAAGGCAAAGATGACGGATGAGTTTGCACGCGACAATGATCAACACGATGAAGTTACTTTTCTTGAAGAGTCCGACAAGGATGAACAATCTCCTCCAACATCTCCACGCACTAAGTCAAAAGTTCCTACCTCGGCAGATGTAGCACCCGCTCTGACAACAAATGCTACAACTTTGGAGGAACAACTCGCTGCAATAATGAAGGCAATGGAGTGGCTTACGAGGCGTACTGTTGAGCAAGATGCAAAGATTGAGAAACTTCTAAGCAAATGAGAAGTTGTTGAGACAACTGACGTAACACAAAAGCGCCCGCAACATCTCGAGGAATGGGAGACGTCTATCAGGCGCAGTACAATTGAAAAGGATAAGTCCACAAGTAAAGAGCTCCAAGTCTTTCCCGGCGACATGATTTATGCTGCGCAGTTGAAAGAGTTCATCATGGAGCAATCAAGGAAAACATCGGAGGAAGTTCTAAGTCTTCATTCACATACTCAAAGCGGTATACTAGAAGGATTGACATTCTGAAGTTTCCAAGTTGATATCAACCCCCAAAGTTTCAATAGTTTGATGGCAAAGGCGGCCTTAAGCAACACGTTGCTCACTTTATGGAGACATGCAACAATGCGGGGACTTATGGGGATCAATTGGTGAAACAATTCGTCCGATCACTCAAAGGGAATGCATTCAACCACTACATTGACTTAGAGGCAGAGTCCATTGGTTGTTGGGATCAATTAGAGCAAGAATTCCTCAACCGATTTTACAGCACTCGAAGAACTGTCAGCATGCTTGAACTCACAAGCACTCGTCAATGGAAGGAAGAACTCGTCGTTGACTACATCGACTGTTGGAGAAACTTGAGCCTTAATTGCAAAGATTGATTATCCGAGACCTCGTCCATTGATATTTGCATCCAAGGAATGCATTGGGGACTTCGGTACATACTTAAAGGTATTCAACCTAGATCATTTGAAGAGTTGGAAACTAGAGCACATAATATGGAGTTGAGCATGACTGCAAGTGGAGGTGATGGGCCGCTTATACGTGACCCTACAAAATCACAAAGTAAATCGGAGCCAAGGAAGGGGGCAACTTCTTTGCCGAGGCACCATCCTAAGACTTCATGGTCGTGACTACTGCACCTCTTAAGATTTCAACTAGGGCAAATGAAGGGAAGCTGTCATCTGTGACATCCGAAAAGAATAATTCCTCGCAAGACAAGGAGAAAACGAAGTTGACTCTGAAAGAGATGCAAGCAAAAGAGTATCCATTCCTTAACTCCGATGTTCTAGGAAGTTTTGACAACTTACTTGGATCTGGTCTTATTGAATTGCCCGAAATGAAGAGACCCGAAGAAGCCGGACGTTCAGGTGATCCAAAGTATTGCAGATATCATTGCCTTCTTGGACACTCGATTGAAGACTGCTTCGTGTTGAAGGACAAAGTTATGCAATTGGCTCGTGAAGGCAAGATAACACTAGAGGAAGATAAGGTGACCGCAAATCTTACAACAATCTCTCTTGAGAATTTGGAGGAAGAAGCAAGCAAAGAGAAGGAACTAAGTTTTTTTTGTGAAGAAGACATTGACAAGTCATGCAACGTGACTTACGTACAAGATTCCTTATCAAATGAATAATGCCTAAAGACTTCCATGAACACCAACCAATGTGCGGCAAAAATTTTCTTTGGAGATGAAGATCTTTTACTTGGTTCGAATCCCCATAATAGGCCACTTTTTGTAGCTGGATTCAGTCGTGAGCAAAGGGTTAGTCGAATCTTGATCGATGGAGATTCAACCGTCAACATATTACCCTTGCGTGTGATGAAAGAAATGGGAATACCAAAGGAAGAGCTCACAAGTAGTCGCTTAATGATACAAGGCTTCAACCAAGGGCGGCAAAGGGCTATAGGCATCATAGGACTAGAGCTGTTAATGGGAGATATGTCATCAAGCGCATTATTTTATGTCATAGATGCCAAAACTTCATATAATATGCTTCTTGGACGACCTTGGATACATGAGAACGGTTTTGTCCCTTCAACTCTACATCAATGTTTTCAATATCGCCAAAACGGGACAACAAAGAAGGTGCTCACGGATGACAAGGCGTTCACTGAAGTCGAATCTCACTTTGCTGATGCCAAGTACTATCTTTCACAAATGAATGCGCCAAAGGTTAAAGCAAGATCATTTCATAAGGAGTCTAAGGAGACAGACGATCTGGAAAGTGAAAAGAGCAGTGATGAAACTCATTTGTTAGACAGAAGCCCCGCACGAGGCGACGTGTCCTCTCACAAATATGTCTCATTGGAAGATTTGATTGTGCCTTTAACAAAGCTTGACATAAAGACACCATCTTTTCCTTCTCTTCTTAAAGGTTTTGTCTGCCCAACAAAAGGCCTCAAGTTGAACATGATCCTTCAATAGGGAAACAAGTGGAAAAGTGTTATGATGCAAAAGCATTTAAACTCTTGATCAAGGCTGGCTATAATCCTCAAGAAAGATCGCACATGGGAAAACTTCTTCCTGAAGCCGTTATTCCACATCCTCGAGCAGGTCTAGGGTTTCCTCCGCGAGAGCCTATACGCATCACCATCAAAAGAGCGAACGCCAATTACATCGGTGAAGAAGAGAATTTGTCAATAATTGAAGGGAAATTGTCGCAAGTATTAGTCTTTAATGGGCTTGGCCCATTTTGTAAGACATTATCTCGAACTTCGGTCTTTAAGAGACTTGGTCCTCGCAAAAGACCCTTGCATCAAAGGTTGGGACCCTCATGTTCATCAAGGCATCGAAAGGGCAATCGTAATCCATATTTTCCTGAAAGACTCCAAAGTGCAATTCCTTCTCGCATGAGGCGCCATGATGAGTTGATTATATCACACGATAAATGCATGAAAGTTAAGTGGCAGACAATTGTACTTACGCAAGCTCAACGCAAGAAAGAAGACAATGAGGAGAGCGTAGGATCATCACACCATATAACTCTGAAAGATGGGAACATCGAAGAGGAAGATGCCGAAGAAGCACCCAGAGCTTGAGGAAGGCATCAAGAACACAATTGACGAACTGAAGGAAATCAACCTTGGCGATGAGAATGATTCTCGACCAATATATGCCAGCGCATTGTTGAAAAGGGAGGAAGAACAAGCATATGTTGCCCTGTTGAGAGAATTTAAAGATGTATTTGTTTGGTCTTATAAGGAAATTTCGGGTCTAAACCCAAAAGTTGTCGTCCATCAACTAGCTGTAAAAAAGACGACACGTCCAATCAAGCAAGCTCAACGAAGGTTCCGCCCCGAGTTGGTCCCTTCGATTGAAGCTGAGGTGAATAAACTCATTGAAGCCGGATTCATTCGAGAAGTTAGATACCCAACATGGATAACAAGTATAGTCCCAGTGAGGAAGACGAATGGGCAAATTCGGGTTTGCGTCGACTTTAGGGACCTTAATGCCGCATGCCCCAAAGACGACTTTCCATTACCAATCACAGAATTGATGATTGATGCCACCACGGGTCATGAAGCCTTGACTTTCATGGATGGCTCCTCCGGCTATAACCAAATTCGCATGCCCCAGGGGATGAAGAATTGACAACATTTCAAACTACAGAAGGGATATATTGTTACAAGGTGATGCTGTTTGGACTAAAGAACGCCGACGCTACCTATCAAAGAGCCATGCAAAAGATTTTTGATGACATACTACACTAGAATGTCGAGTGTTACGTCGATGATTTAGACATGAAGTCGAAGAAAAGAGAAGCCCATCTCAATAATTTGAGAAAAGTGTTTGAGCGGTTGCAAAAATATCAGTTGAAGATGAATCCTTTGAAGTGTGCCTTTGGCGTGACATCTAGAAAGTTTCTTGGCTTTGTTGTTCGTCAACAAGGAATTGAGATCGAGCAAGCAAAGACTGATGCATTCCTCAAGATGCCAGAGCCACGAAATATACATGAACTCAAAAGTCTCCAAGGAAAACTAGCCTACATCCGACGGTTCATCTCAAATTTAGCCGGTCAATGTCAAGCGTTTAGTCGTCTCATGAAAAAAGACATTTCGTTCAAGTGGGGTGAAGCCTGCATTGAAATTATTGGACTGTGGATTGACACAACACTTTTTGAGAGTTAAGCTGGAATTGCCTTAACTCTATTTTGATCTTCTTGATAATAATAATGTGCAGCGGAAGTAAGAACACAAGGAGATATAATTTTAAGAAGTTTTCAATATTATTAAAAACTTCCGAGCCTTAGGCCAAATAACCATAAAGGTTTTACCAAAAACGTTCCTCACAACAATTCACTCACGCTCTTTGTTGATCGGACTCAACGAAGCAGACAAGTAAGAACTACTTAACTTCTATGAACTAGACTTAAGCAGTTGATACAAAAACTTCGCAAAACAAAACGAAGATAATACAAAGAATGATTAATCTTTTAGATTATGTAGCACGATTGTCTTGTCTTCATTTTGATGAACTTCACATCTTTTATAGATTTCTTGAGTCTTGAACGCCAAGATGTGTTGTTCACTGTTTTGGTAACTCTTGTTGTTTCTTTGTTGAAGATTGCCTTCTTTGTGAACGTCATATCTTTCCAGAATATGTGTTTCCTTCATTACTGATTTAGCAAGGTAACACATCTTCTTCAATTCGGTGAATCCTGCAAAGAATCGCGTTGCAAAGAACAGCTAGCTTGTTTCCTTCTTTTGAAACCGTGTGAGTTGACTATTCAACTTAGCTTGAATTATGGAAACTTCAAGTAAGGAACCTTTCATAGCTCTTCCTTATGTTTAAGATACTTTCCTGGACATAAACATAAACAACCAAAACCGTGGAACTTGATTAATAAGTGAATAAAGGCAAAACTTAATTTTGGCAACTAAAGAACAGTTTTCGCACAAGCTCTCGGCTTTCAATGTTATCCTCAATGCTAACTCAACATCGTCTAACATTTCACTGTCTAACATTGATTCCAGTAAACCTGCACTTTCATGCACCAATGCCTTTGAGCGTATAAAGTTGTATCTGATGAAGCCGTCCGTGTTGGTTGCACCAGTGTCCGGACGCCCATTAATTCTATACATTTCCGCCCAAGAAAGTTCTGTAAGGGCATTGCTAGCCCAAGAGAATGATAGTGGGAAAGAAAGTGCATTGTACTACTTAAGTCGAAGGATGACGTCAAATGAGTTGAACTATTTCCCAATCGAGAAGTTGTGTTTGGCTCTTATCTTCGCGATTCAAAAGTTGAAGCACTAATTTCAAGCTCACACTATCCGTTTGGTCTCTAAAGCTAATCCACTGAAGTATGTCATGTCCAGGACGGTACTCTCTGATTGAATTGCTAGGTGGTACTTGCAACTACAACAGTTCGAGATAGCATAAATCCCTCAAAAGGCCGTAAAGGGACAAGTGTTGGCCGACTTCTTAGCTCACCACCCAATTCCTGTTGAGAGGGAACTGGTTGATGATTTGCCCGATGAAGATGTGCTCCTAGTTAAAGTTACTCCACCATGGAAGATGTACTTTGACGGAGCCGCTCATCGAGAAGGCGCCGGCGCGGGGATTGTCTTTCTTACGCCTGATGGAGAAGTGATGCCCTATTCTTTCACCCTTACACAAAAGTGTTCCAACAATGTTGCAGAATATCAAGCTCTCATATTGGGATTTGGATTAGCAATTGGAATGGAGCATTTGAATCTTGAGGTATATGGAGACTTAAAGTTGGTGATCAGTCAAGTACTTGGTGATTATGAGGTGAAGAAGCCTAAATTGCTTCCATATCGTGACTTTGCTGGAAAGTTGGTTGAACAACTTAGGGGCATATTAATTGAACATGTACCAAGGAGAGAGAACGGACAAGCAGATGCATTAGCAAAACTTGCTTTGACCCTTGTTATGACTGAAAAGAAGTTCAACGTTCCTATATGCCAAAGTTGGGTGATACCATCTGCAATGAGTGAAGAAGAAAGAAGCACTGAAGAAAACCATGTTGTGGAAGTCTATGAGATTGAGAAGGAAGACAGGAGGCAACATTTTGTTGATTACTTGAATTACGAGAAGCTTCCTGATGACCCACGTAGAAGAGTTGATATTAGGCGTCATGCTAGTTGCTTCCTATATTACAAAGGCACTCTTTACAGACGTTCATTCGAAGTGATCTTTTGCTTTACCTAAGTGATGACGAAGCTGCTCAAGCCATGGAAGAAGCTCATTCTAGAGTGTGTGGTGCTCACCAGTCGGGACCTAAATTACACTTCCAAATTAAGTGGATGGGATATTACTGGCCCACAATGGTCATTTACTGCATGGAATACGCGCGCCGATGTCAACCTTGCCAATTTCACGCAAATTTTATTCATCAACCACCAAAACCTTTGCATCCAACTGTAGCTTCTTAGCCTTTCGATGCATGGGGATTAGATGTCGTCGGTCCTATGACTATGTCTTCCGGTGGACATTTGTACATCTTGGCCGCTACTGACTACTTCTCTAAGTGAGTTGAAGCAGTACCTCTCAAGGAAGTAAAGAAAGAAAATGTTGCTGACTTTATGCGCAATAATATCATATATCGCTATGGAGTTCCGCGATACATCATCACCGATAATGGGACACCGTTTTGCAATAGTGTCATCAACAAGCTTTGTTAAAAGTTTGAGTTCAAGCAAAGAAAATCTTCGGCCTACTACGTTGCTGTTAACGGCCTCGCTGAAGCTTTTAATAAAACTTTGTGCAATTTGCTGAAGAAGGTGGTTGCAAAGTCGAAGAAGGACTGGCACGAAAGAATTGGAGAAGCTTTGTGGGCTTATAGAACAACTTATAGGACACCGGCTCAAGCAACTCCCTACGCCTTGGTATACGGAGTTGGGGCGGTACTCCCTCTTGAGCGACAAATCCCATCTCTCAGAATAGCGATACAAGAAGGCCTTACTGAAGAAGAAAATGCACATTTGTGATTGGAGAATTGGAAGCTCTAAATGAGATAAGATTGGAGGCGCAAGAAACACTGGAGTGTTATCAAGCCCGCATCTCAAGAGCATTTAATAAGAAGTTTCGCTTGCGATCATTTCAAGTTGGTGACTTGGTGCTCGCTGTGAGAAGGCATATCATCATCACCCATCGCATTGGGAACAAGTTCACATCAAAATAGGATGGTCCTTATGTGGTTCAAGAAGTCTACACAAATAGCGCATATAAGTTGATTGCTGAAGATTGTTTAAGAATTGGCCCAATAAATAGGAGATTCTTCAAGAAGTACTACCCTTGATGATTGAAGCATGCTCCATGACGCATGAGCTTAAACTGCATGTTACTCCTGGCCCACATGAGTATAAAATGTGAATGGCGCTCACTTTGTCCGAAGTGATTAATAAATGGATACTCTTGGCCCGCATGAGTATAAACTGTGCACGGCACCCACCAATGGTAAATTATGTGGTTAAAATGATAACTTGCCCCACTAAAGGTATTTTATGTGGTTAAGTTTTAAATACTCCACTTTGTTCATAGTGGTTAAAGAATGAATACTCCTAGCCCGCATGAGTATAAACTGTGCACGGCACCCCCCCCCCCCAATCAATCTTGATTTCTTTTGAACTACGTTATGACTTGATCCTTTTATTAAGCTATGTAGGCAGCTTAGAAGTTTTCTAAGTTCAGTCATGAAATTCACTTAAGTTGGTCGTGTTGCATTATGCTACATTGTTCATGAGAAATAAGATGATGCCAAATACGAAAGAACAATTCAAAGAGAGATAAATAAATGCAAATCTCTTATTAAATCTCAAAGTTCGGTGATACTACGAGTTCAAAGAAAAAGAAAGAGAAAATAAAGCAAACAAATAAAGAAAAGAACAAAATACTCAAGCAAAATGTCTCGCATCCCTCAACTTGCGTTGCGCGGCTTCCAACTTTGTTCTCAAAGTGACCAAGTCTTCATTGTTAATCTGGTCCTTAAGTACCCTTAGTTCTTCTTCAAAGGTGGATATGTCACCCTCGGCAGCGCTAAACAATTCTTCTTGGCGTTTTAAGCAAGAGTTGAGCTTCTTTTGCTTCTTCTTCAAGCTTTGCAACCTCTTCGTGACACTTTGAAGCTCATCTTTGGTAGATTGGATGTGGATTGCTTCTTTGTCTTTCCTTTACATGGCTCCTCGGATATGGTCTTCAACTTCACCACGTCGCACCTCGACTCGCTCAATGGATGTGGAGTTCGGCTTGGCAAAACCAGCAGCTTTCTCGACTAAATGTTCCAATTAAGCTTCCAAAGGAGAGATGTTTATGCCCTTTTTCTTAAGTGAGTCAAGTAGAACTTGAAATTCACCCTTCATAGAAGAAATGGCTTCAATGGGGGTGCGTGAAATCCTCTCTCTTAGTCGCTCCCACAAACCAGTGGCGTACTCCTTGTCATAGTCGCTTAGGAAACTCCTACCATCAAAAATCGAAGTAGTGGGAATGGGATGCATGTGTTTCCTCGCCGGGACATATTGTTCATCACCAATGGAGATAGTTTCTTCCTCCAGATGCGATAGATAAACACGAGAACTTAGAATGAGAAGAAAAATGAAAATCAAGCAAAGGTCAACCAAATACCTTTTCAGTGGATGTTGAATTTGGAGTACGAATGGTCTTGCTAGAGGCATCATTCTTCTCTTGCTTTGAAGAACTTAAGTCCCTATTGGATCTTTTCCAATGGCGATCGGCGTTGCTGCTACCACTCTCTTTGGGGGTACTTTTCCTCTTCGAGGAGTCTCCCACCTTAATATGTGATAAGTCTTGCGTGCTCTTCTTGGTAGAAAGGGCTTGCTTATCAACACTAGGTGCAGCTTCTTCAACCCCACCAAGTATCATGGGCTTTCGTGGAGAAAGCAAAGAATCAATGTTGTCCTCCAGGTAGCTCGCATTAGTCTTGACCAACCATGTCTTGTAATCCTCCGTGCAAGACCTTTTGGCGCTAATAGGAACTCCAGAAACAAAAGCTTTTGAGCAAGACTTAGACGAAGTACTCATCCACCAATAACGAATTCCCTCTGCTAGAGTAGCCTCGGTTGGTCATGCTTAAGTACGCCTTGGACTTCTTGATAGTATCCAAATTGCCGGCTAAATTGATGTGGACTGTATGGCTCAATGTCAAAAGTCTCGCCTCGCCTCAATGTAATGTAGCACGAACGAAAGTTGATGAATTAGTCGCACTCCATCTCGTTAATGCTGCCATTCTCCACAAGTGTAACGTCCTTGATATGCAAAGGGACGTTGCATACCCAATTGGCATAGTCTGCTCAATGAATCCTCTTGCGGGCTTCCTCGAGATCAAATCCTTTGCGCCACCTTCCCCAGAATATGAGGTCATTCCAGGTCCGCTCAACCCTTGATATGTAGTAAAATGAGTCTTAAAGTTTTGCGCCACCCAGCCATAGACGAAGTGGATTGGAAAGTAATGTGATCGCAAGAAGGTTGTGTAGATCTTAATATTGTGTTGAGCCCTTTGTAGATGGATGCTAAAACCAAAATTATGAGGCCCACACGTTCATTATTTTCCATGAAACTCGCCATCTTGAATATGCCAGGACGGATAAAGCCTACATCTTTGACATGGAGAACGAACATGCACAACCAACATGCTAAGTGTGAAGCTAAATATGTCTCTTCCTTCAAGCTCTCTTTGACGTCAAGCCGTGAAAATATCGTTTCTTCTTGTGACGACCATTTCTCATAGGATCCAAGGTTGCCAAGAGGGTTGTGCGTTGACAAGGGCCGGCGCACATACTTTGTTATCTTTCTCTCTTTACTAGTTGGAGGTTGTTTGTATTTGACATCCTTCTTTGACCACAAGTTGATTCACGCCTTGATTGACACTTGAGAATCATCACCGTCGACATCTGCTCGAAGCAAGTGGAATGCGTGGAACAAGGCTTTTCATGATCGTGGAATGTAGGGATCTCCTTTTGCGTCTCTTCCGCATAGCTCCCTCTCGCTGGGCACGACCTCATCGTACATGAACCCGCGCAATGGTAGACTGCAAATGAATTCCAAGTCCCACAATGATATTGACAGCTCGCCGAGTGAGGTGAGGAGAGTGTTTGTTGAAGGCGATCATGCTTCGCATAAGGCTTTCATGATTTCTTAGTTTCACCCGTAAATGAAGAGAGATGCGTAGACCGAGTTGTATATCTTTATAGATGGAAGTGTTGTCCTGCATCGAACAAGGATGTCTTCTGTCCACTCCCAATATCCAGGAAAGAAGCGAACCTCGCCAGGAATGTGAAGAGAGGAGTCTGTCCACGCGGCGTCGTCTTGCATGATGCGTCGTCCCAAAGTTGAAAGAGGCGTGTAGTCAGTTGATGGTTGGTGATGCGCGACACAGAGCACCAACAGTCGGAAGGATCTACTCGAAGACTGGGGATATTCTTCAGTCCACTCCTTCAATTGACCGTTGTTCGTCAATGGTGGTCATGGGCTCGCATAATATCCATCAATCAGAGTGCCCACCTTCAAGATTGTGTCTCGCCTAGTTGATCGGCTGTCGTCGTCGATGATGATCAAATTCTCTGCGCCAGATGAGGAAGAGCCTTTCTTGAAAGAAACCATTGTAGCAATTCTGAAACGACAAGAGAGACAAGTTAGATATTGACGAGGAAGAATAGAGCAAATAATCAAAAAAGGAGAATGCAAAGAAAAGAATAATAAAAATATATATATACTTAAAGAATATGTCTCTTTCACGTTGAACAAAGTAAGTCTTCCTCTTTCAATCCAAAAAGGAAGAAAAAGAGAAGCAGAAAGTTAAAAGATGCTTCAAATTTGTCTCTTCAACCTTGCCTTGCTCGATTGCGTCAATATTTCAATTTTCCTCTCTGTCGCTGCACGGAACATAATTTGAAGAAAAGAGAGCTCCTCAATCTCGCGAGATAGAACGAGATTTAGAAAAAAAAAAAAAAGGAAGACAGACACAGAGTATGATCGAGGAAGAAGAAACTAAAAAAAAAATCTGAAACAAGCTTACAAATGCTGTCGAATCTCAAATATTTGCAAGTCGTTTGCCTTTTTCTTTCTACAATTTGTTTGCTGAATTGAACGAAGGAAAACTGAGAATTAAAAAGCAGTGGTCTCAGTCTGTTTTATAGAACTCTGTCGGGGGAAGTTCGATCCTACTAAAACTCTAAGAAGTTGGACTGTTAGGAATTCCACGGATTTAATTAATTAAACAAACGAATTCATGTTTCCTAATCTTGTTTAAATTCAAGCACAAAAGTTCGAGTCACAAGAGAAATAAGAAATTGCATAGAGTTCTCTTCCTGCACAATTACTCTGGAATAAAAAAGACTCTGTAATAAAAAAGGGGGAAGTGTTGTGTGTGTGTGTGAAGTTTGTTGGGGAAGATGAAAGAAAAAAAATCTTGTGTGATGGCCTACATAATACACCAAAGTAGAAAAGGAAAGATATATGTATCAAAATACAAGAAAAACGGGCCCACTTAAGTGAATTGTTAGAATTATGTTATGATAAAGAAAAAAGCATGATGCGTGACTCAATCCCATTTGAGGTCTGGTGGTATAATCAGCTACTGGTAGTCCACATGAACCAACAATTAAAAAGAAAAAAAAAGAAAAGAAAAAAGAAGCAAGCACGTGGTGGTAAGGAAAAGTGAGATGAATGCCTAAATTTCATTACAATCCCAAGAATATTGACATGAAGGTCCACCAAAGTCTTGGTACTTAAAGTGAAGTACACATTTTTTTTTATCAATTTCATCAATGGCACGGAAAAATATATATTGCGACAAATTCACTACAACACGCATTTTACAATGTTGTTCATGACAAGTCGCAAGGGGGCATTTGTAGACAAATTAATTTTGTCTCCTCCAATTAAATATTGACAAGTGTCAAATTAATTATTATTAATTAAATTAATTATTTCTATTTTTAATTTTGGAATTTTACTAAATTAAATTCCAATTATTAATAGGTTAATTAATTAATTTCTAATATCTATTTGATTGGCCAATCAAATAAAGTCACATGGAAAAGATGGAGAATTGCAACCAATCAAATAAAGCCACGTGAAAAAAATGATGATGTTATTCAACCAATCAAACAAGGCCATGTGTAAAAGATGATATATTTTAACCAATCACATTATTACACGTGGAAATATGATGTGTTCTAGGTATTTCTAGATAAGCAAGCTAAATTAAATTCATGCTTATCTTAAAAATAAAACCGACCAATCACAAGCAATGAGCTCTAGGTTTTTACAACTAGAAATAGGGGTCTTCTCATAAAGAAAGACACACACAAATATTCACAAGTTGAAGAGGAAAAAGCTCTAAGTTTTTCACTCCACCAAGTTCATGCATCTTCAAGCGTTCTTCGCGGGATTCAAGGCGCCACTCGCGAAAATCTTTGTTTGATCCATCATCAAACCTCAAGACCACCAAATAAACGTTTTTGAATATTGCACTTCTGCCAAGGAAGATCGAGCTTCAACAAATTCAGCATATTCGACATCAAGTTCATACCGTTCTTCAACGATCTTCAAGCCCAATGTCCGTTTGATTCGAGAACAAGCTGCAATGCCCTCAAAAAACTGTTTTTGAAGATCAAAGTCCACATATTCAAAGAACTGAAGACGACGATCATATCGTTCTTCAACAAAATTCAAATCAAATTTTAATTCAAAAGTCCGTTCGATCCGAGATCAAGCTGCCAAGCCCTCGCATCGACGTTTGTCAAATATTCAAGTACCTTGAAGAAGATCAAAGTGCAGATTTCCTTCAAGGTTTGTTTAAAGTTCAAGTCATTGTCCTTGTAAAATCGAATCAGAGGATCAAATAGATTGTTACTCCATAAATTCATCAAATTCACAAGTTTTATTTGTTCAACTATTTTTTCCGTCTTTTATTTTAAAGACTTAGAAAAATTTGTTGCTACAATATGAATAAATACTTGAACAAATAGTCTTATTAGTAATTTGGTGGGTGTATTTTAGGAGGCCCAGAAATGAACTGGGACGGCCTATCCCGGATAAGGCCCAAAAGTAAGAGAGTCGAACTTGGCTGATTCGACTGTTTTCAGGAGAATCGAACATCTCGTGTTCGATTGTTATTTCCTGTATATAGTTTGGTTCCCACGGACCATGGTCTATAGATAACTCGTTCTTGATATTCACGCCACGTATTAATTACTACTCACTATCTCATAACAATCGAACTGGCCTGTTCGACTGTTCGACGGTTCTTGAGTTCGACAGTCTTGATGAATAGTTGTTAAGCATCTAACGAACCTATCACGTTCAATTATTAAGCATCTAACGAACCTTGTTCGACAGTTTCCAGTGTCGGACCTATCACATTCGACCGTTTCCTCAATTCGACCTTTTAGGGCTATTTCAGTCTATTTGTATTCTTCTACGTATAATTGGTGTTCCGGACAAAGCTGGTCCCATCCTTGTAATAGTCTAGCATTATTTTATTTGAGTCGGGCCCATTGTATTGATTATCTCGGTATATTGTAACCCACACGAAATAAGACCAAAATATAATTGATACAAATTAGATATTATTTTTGTTAACCCAATAGGGATTAACCATCGTAAGCATGCGGTATTCGCAGCAACAGGTTCTCCTGTGCAATCATCGAAGGTAAAAATCATCGGGCTTAGATGACCCGAAGAACTTACCCCAAATTATGATACCAAGGAAAATGCAAACAGAGTACGAGATCCGCGTGGCACTACGAGTCTTGGATGACTCCACGATGCCCCCACATGATCAACATTAGTCTCAGACAAACTCCCGATACTTTACGATTCCCATATTGAATTCCACGATAGAACACCTCAGACAAGATATCGAAAGAAAGATAAAAATCCGGTGACAAGTATATCAACAAAGCAAACTAGGTGTTTAAAGAAGATAACCAGAGTCAACAACAAATGACCACATATCGCAAGCAACGCATGCAAGGAAGCTCATTAGCATGTAGAAAACCATGTCAAGATAAAAGCATGCATGCTGACAGCTGTATACCCGGAAAAACCCTATAAATGGGAGAGTCCACTACCATTGAAGAGCAGGCGGGAAAAATTTAGAGAAAAATGGGATAATAAATAAATAAAATCATCGTGCAATCACTCTCATAGTTCAATAACAATTATTATTTCGCGGAATCAAGCAAGGCGTTCTGACAATTCAATAAGTATATAACTACTCGCCCATCGGAGCAAACCATCGAGTGTTAACAAAATGGCGCCGTCTGTGGGAACGCCATAAAAATTACCTTGAGAAGTTCTAGAATTACACATCAGACTATTGCAACAAAAAACTATGGAAGAGTCCATCGGGCCCCGACAAGGAAACCGTGATGAGGTAAGAGATGAAATGTACCGCCTTCACCAGTTCCTAATGCGGAATTCATTAACATCACAAGAGCCATATTCGAAGATCTGATGGAAGCAACATTACGCGGGGTAGAACGTGCCAGGGAGAGGGTAAGAGAACCACAACCTATACTACCATATGGAGAGAGATATCATGTGGAAGAGCAGGGATCGCGGATGACCCCGACACGGCTCCCCTACCAAGGACCAGGATATCAGACCCAAAGGAGGGAGCACGAAGGAAGGCCTTACAACCTGCACGGTGCCAATCAGGTAGGAGGGATACCCCCATAGTTCCATCAGAACCTTCTCGGGCGATCAAGAGAAGAACCCACCCTCTGGGATATTATCAACCGCATGCGGCGAGAAATGCAAGATATGAAAGGAACGATGACTGCTGGAGAAGAACCAGTGTACCATGGATCCCCCTTTATCCCGGAGATTGCGCATGCGCTCATTCCTCTATCAATGAGGCCTGCCAAGTTGCCACTTGCCATCATACTCCAGAGAGAAAGATGGGAGGGATCCCCAAGATCACAACAATCAATATATGGGTACACTGGATTTAGCCTCTACTTCGGATTCTGCCCTCTGTCGGGTGTTTCACACCACTTTGATCTGGCGAGCCCAATCATGGTTTTCCCAGATACCTCCATGTACAATCTCTAAATTTGAGCAATTAGCTTGCCTCTTTGTTTGACAATTTTCTTGCAATAGGAGTTATCCTAAGTCTGTAATGCCACTTATTTGCGATCAAACAACGAAAAGATGAGTCTTTGAGAGACTTCATAAAATAATTATCTAATGAAGCTTTTGACGTACCCAACGTGGAACCTTCTATGATAGCTGATATACTCGCGCAAAGCCTAAGAGCTGGTACTTTTTGCGATATCTGATCGAGAATTGGGTAAAAGAAATGAATGAGCTCATGCAAAAGGCCGAAACTTACATCCTCATGAAAGAAGCGAAAAAGTCCAAACTTAAGTCCGAGAGTGATGATCAAGATCCAAAGGGTAAAGCAAAATAGGACAAGGCACTCACACAACGAACTCACACAACGAATAGATAACCCATGAAATGTAAAGAGGCATTTGCTACTAGTTCCACTTCCCGCATTAACAGTCACGCCTGCAGAAATACTGAACGTAGTGAAAGGCTACAAAGATTTTATATAGCCGTTGTCGGTAAAACAACCATACAAGAATTGAAAAAAGAAATCCATCTCATGTTGAGCCTCAGATACCCTAGGGATTACGTAGAAGAAGGAGAGCGAAACCTCCGACAGATAGATGCTAGGAAGAAAGTGAAATGCGAAGAAGGTGATAATGGTAAGGTGGCCCCCCAGTTAAAGCAAGATGAAGAAGATTACCACGAGAGACTTCCCCCTCCCTTAGAATCATATGAAGACAACCCCCCGTCGGGAAGGACAGTGAATATGATAGAGGGCGGTGACATAGCAATCATACCTACTGGTAGGAAAAAGAAATATATCAAAGAAGCCCGAAAAAGGGAGCATAGATTGCCAATCTGCTCAATCTAGGGATCGCAGCTTCCAACGATATCCTTCGGGCCTGAGGATCTGAAAGGTATTATATACCCTACAATGACCCGCTAGTAATAACCGCGACTATTCTGGGGATAGAGGTTCAAAGAATTTGGATAGATACAGGAAGCTCCGTAGATGTGCTATTCACTCCAACCTTCGTAGCCATGGGATTAAGAAAAGAACAGTTAGATCCGACGGAGATACCTCTAGTCGGATTCTCCGAGGAATCTAGCCACACAATGGGAACAGTTACACTACCCATGTCATGGGGAGAAGGAGCTCTATGGCGTACCGATCATGTAAAAAATTGGGTGATCAAAGCTTCATCAAGAACCTATAACATGATATGCGGAAGGCCGTCGATACATGCATTCGAGACAACCCCCTTCACTCTTCACCTAAAAATCAAATCTCCAACTATGTTAGGCATTGGAGAAGTGAGAGGAAGTTAGTCCAAAGCACGAGAATGTCACATGAATGCTATTCCCCTAAATATCAGAGACGAAACCATCGTCTCGGGAAGAAATCGTAAAGCCGATGAAGAAAGAGTACAACATGTGGAAGAGTGAAAGCTAGTAGAAGTCGTTGAAGGGGATGACCAGAAAAAAAATCAAAATAAGAACAGAACTGGAACAAAAGTTGGAGGAAGAAATCATCCAGGTCTTAAAAAGGTACATTCACCTCTTTGCGTGGGAAGGAGGTCCCCCTGGAAGAATTAGCCCTATGATATGTGGAGATCAGAAATATGGGTATCTCTTGATCGAAAATAATCAACCGGAAGTTCAAGCGAGTCGAGTTTTGACCAGAAAGTCAACGGAACCCGTTTTTGACAAATGATATCACTTTTCCAAGTGGAAACGGCCTCCTGAACAAAATGTAAAGACTAAAGTCTTTACGCCCACGTGATTTTAGGCAAATTCGAAGGTTCAGAG
This sequence comes from Linaria vulgaris, assembly GCA_948329865.1. Lineage (NCBI taxonomy): Eukaryota > Viridiplantae > Streptophyta > Magnoliopsida > Lamiales > Plantaginaceae > Linaria > Linaria vulgaris. The sequence goes on along the minus strand of OX415249.1, from coordinate 1,083,422 downwards.
GGTCAAAACTGCAGTTTATTATTTCCAGCGGGATTTTTATGTTTTATTTAGTTATTTTAAGAGTCTTTTGTAATTTTGGCATTTTTCTTAATTAGGGTTTTCACTTTATAAGTTAGTCGTCTTTGAGTCATTGTAGTCAGTTGTTGATTGAATAAAAAAAATTGAACTTGAGAGTTTTCTCAGTTTTTGTCAATTTCTCGGTATTCTGCGGAATCAACGAGCTTTTGATTCTTGTGTTATTTCATCTTCCATTATGGCTTCCGCTCGCTACATCAATATGTCAACACTACCTCAATGTGAGGCCTAGCGCAAAACATATTCTACAGAAGAAGAGGAATATGGGATCAAAAAGAAACAAGATCATCCACTCTGGAATTCAACGACTGCTGCACCTTAGGCAAATCAAAGAGGTTTTATATCCTGAGTGGTTATCGAACGTGGTATTAGTCCCAAAATCAAGAGGGGGATGGTGTATGTGTGTCAACTTCACTAATTTGAATGACGCATGTCCAAAAGATTGTTACCCCTTTACCGAATATTGATCAATTAGTGGACTCCACGGCAGGGTACGCGCTCTTATCTACAATGGATGGTGATCAGGGGTATAACCAGATACCCATGGCAGAGCGTGGATTACATGGAAGTATATGTGGAGGACATGATAGTCAAAAGTAAACAAGCTGAAAGTCACCCCGACGATTTGAGCAGAGCCCTGGGCATTATGGACAAGTTTGAAATGAAACTTAACGCAAAGAAATGCACATTTAGCATAAAAGGAAGAAAATTCCTAGGGTACATGGAAACCGAAAAAGGGATCGAAGTGAATCTTGAAAAGGTCAAGGCCATCGTGGAAATGAAAATGCCCAAAACCATCAAAGACGTCCAAAAGCTAATGGGTAGGTTAGCCTTGCTCAACATATTCATTTCCCGTTCTGTAGAAAAGGGGTTGTCTTTCTTCAAAAATCTGAGGAACCTAGGCAACTTCCAATGGGACGCACAGTGTGAGAAAGCCTTTGACGATCTCAAAAGTTACCTGGTCGGTCCGGATTTGCTAGTAAAACCCTTGTAGTGGAGTAGTACTCAAAAACATGGAAGCAGAGGACGAAACACTCCATTTCACTATAAGGTTGGACTACCCATTGTCCAAAAATGAAGCAGAGAACGAAGCATTACTTGCAGGTATGAGGTTAGCACATGAAGGTGACGTTAAAGGGATGATAGTCCATAGTGATTCCCAATTGATAGTACAACAAATCACAGGGGGCTTCGAAATCAAAGAAGAAAGGATAAGAGCGTATGCCCAAGTGGTTCACCAGAGAAAAGGAACTTTCACAGAGTTTCGAGTAGCGCAGATATCCCTGATTCGAGAATCAAGAGGCAAATGGTTTGTCAAAAATAGCTATGCAAACCATCGTGTCTAAGCGGCACATTACTTTAGTGCAAGCAATTGAATCGTAGCTCCCGCCAGTGATGGATGGACGACCGATATTAGGAGTTATTTGGAAAACCCCGAGAGTTATGGAGACAATGAGAAGGAACATCGGCAAATGGAACGAAAGGTGTCTCGATATTTCCTCCACGATGAAGTACTTTTCAGATGATGCTACAGTAATACTCACACCCGGTGTTTGGATGGGACGGAAGCAAAAGCGGTAATGAGGGAGATACATGAAGGGAATTGTGGAAACCACGAGGGAGGAGCTAGCATGGCAAACCGTATTATCCGACAAGGATATTATTAGCCCACTATGGTGCAGGATTGTAAAGCATACGCTCAACAATCCTTACCCTGTCAACTCTATGCGCCACATGCCCATCTAACGACAACGCCGTGAGAACCTAACCTCTTAGCATGTCCCTTCGCCAAGTGGGGAATCGACATTGTGGGACCATTAATTCCCAATGCACGACAGAAGAAGTTTCTCCTGGTGGTGGTGGATTATTTCACCAAGTGGGTAGAAGCAGAGCCAATGGCCAAGATCACCACGGGAGCGGTTATAAATTTCCTGTGGAGAAATATACTTTGCAGACTTGGTATCCCCGATACTTAGTTAGCGACAACGGGCTCCAGTTTGACAGCAACGAACTGGATCAATGGTGCACACACTGGAAAATAAAGCATCGTTTCGCCTCAGTCGGATACCCCCAGAGCAATGGCCAGGTGGAGAGAACCAATCGAACCTTACTGAAAAGCTTGAAGGCACGGTTAGACTGGCATAAAGCAAAGTGGGTAGAAGAAGTCCTGGGTATTTTGTGGGCGTACCGTACCACTCAAATCTCCGCAACAGGAGAAACCCCATACAGGTTGGCATATGGTTGTGAAGCCCTGATACCCCTGGAAACAATAACGGAAAGCTGGCGTATCCAAGAATACGAAGAAGTAAGCAATAGTTCAATTCTAGCTCTGGCTCTGGACTTACTGGAAGAAAGAATATCACGAGCAACCGTAAGAATGCAAAGCTACAAAGCAAAGATGGCCCGATACTACAACAAGAAGGTAATAACAAGAACTCTTCAAGTAAGAGATTTAGTTCTCAAGAGAACAGGAGCATCCAAAAATGTCGCTAAGCTGCAACTCAAGTGGGAAGGACCCTATAAGAAATCCCAAATAGTTGGGCCAGCCACCTATCAGTAGAGCAGTATAGACAACAACGAGTATCGCAACACGTGAAATGCCTTAAACTTAAGAAAATATTATGCTTAGGAAGGATGTTGAACGAGCGGCTAATGAATGTATATATGAATAAACCATGAATGAATAAAGAAAGGCTTTTATTAAAAAAGGAAATGAGTATTACAGTAGTACCAAAAAACGGCTACCATGCCCATCAAAATGTACTTTACTACAAGACTCATAACCTCTACGAAGCCTCTTTATCATCATGACTTATTTACATCAAAGCTAGAACTACGCATGTTATTTATAGAAATTTTACAAACTGATAAGATTACTCGTCCTCGACTGGACGTTTGCCATCCCTGATGATACGGCGGCGCTGCTCCGACGTAAGATTGGCGGGATCCATGAGAGTTATGGTTGGAACGATGATCATGCGAATAGAGGAATCCTGAGAAGGGACCGTAGGGGGGCTGAGACGAAGGTGTAAATATCCAACTCAGGAAGGATCAAATCGTGAGGAAACTCTAGAAGATTCTTTACAGCCTCCTGGCATAAGCGATACCCAATAAGGACCATTTCCCTCACATCTTCAAACGAATGGTTTCCCGAATCTGTGAAAGATTAGGAATGGCCATCGTGATTTGAGCGCGTGCCATAATCAAGGCCACTTCATGAGATTTAGTCATCTTTGCGACGAGCAACATCCCGGTCTTTCGAAAGTAAGAAGAGAAGCTCATTGGAGGTCTTAATATGCGCTTGAAGATTGGCAATCCTTTCCTCCAACCCTAAAGCACGAGCTATTTCCAACATCAGAAGACGTTCCAAGTCCTAGGTTTTGTCACGGGAAACACGGAGCAAATCCTCTAGAACCCATTGGTTACCTTCGGCTTGAATTGCAGCTTGAGATTTCTCCTTTTGAAGATCGAAAAGTTCCCCCTCCAAGTCATCAAGATGACGAAAAATGAAACTTGAATTCGTTGAGGAATAGTCCTTGTGCGACTCCATAGCATCTACAAGCATGAATATCTGAGAAACCAGACAAGTTAGAGTCCAAAGTAAAACGAGAAGGTAAAAAGTAAGAAAAACAAAGAAAAGGTTTACCTCGCAGAGATCATGACAGAATCGAGCACGAAGGGTAGATAGCAAAAAAGACCCTAGTAGCTTGCAATCTGCCCGATTCAGTAGACCACTAAGGAAGTTTCGACAAAAATCGGCATCGGGAGCCACTGAGCCTAGAATATTAGGGGTCTAACGAGTCCAACTAGGCCCCTAACCAGCGGGAGAAGCAACCAACGGTAGAGAAGGAGACAGCAGTTCATCTACCACATTCACCGATGCGGGAGTAGTGAAATTTAAAAGCGACAAGTTCAAACCCAAAGAAGTGTTAGGTTCTACACCATTTTCCACAGTGGGTATCGTAGAAGCCACTTCACCAAAAAACCCATCTATGGGTAAGGGTTCGGATATCCAACCAAGTGAACCAACTCCAGATACCACGGGAATATCGGATGATCCCAGACGGGCATGGAAACTTTTGTATTCAAACAATCGAGAGTCGAATTCATCGTAAGAGTGATGGGAAATGGGCATCGGAGCCATAAACTCTGAAGCAAAAGGCACGATGGCATGAGAGTTCATCTCCGACCATAAACAAAAAACAAACAGTAAAAGGCAATGCACAAGTTGGAGAAACTTAAAAAAAAAAAACAGGAATAAGATAGGTGACTTACTGTATAAAGGATTAACATGCAAAGGCTCAGAGGGAGGCACCATGGCATCCCGACGTAATTTTAAGCCCGCCTTCTCCAATCCTCCAGAACCTTCCAACAATGCGCAAACATCATAGCACCTGGTATACAAACCCGCGGTGGTGAGGTAAGTCATTTCGCGAAACAAAATATCGGGGTTAGGAACCACAAAACCTAGACGCCAATGAATAGGTACACCCTAGGATTCGGCCGATATATCCTTGGGCTGCAAGAAAAAGAACATTTTCTTCCAATCCACGAGAAAATCTAAGCGACGAGGAACATAGATAAAACTTCGGCGATGATCCCGAGACACTAAGCTAAAAAATGGAAGACTGTTGGGACAGGGGCGTAGAATAAAAGCGGCTCCAACACGGTAGGGAGTCAGAGGAATGTCAAGCATCTTACAGTATAAGATAAACCTGACCAGATGGCGAAAGGAGTTTGGTGTCAGCTGGCTGGGACAAATCTGCCAATACTGAACAAATATTGGATGAACGGATGAAAAAATACGCGCAAGCCACAATGAATCTGGTTTGCGTACACCGTCATATAGCCTGTTGGAGGGTCAAAAGCTTGTTGATGCTGACATGGTACTAGAATATCATAATCACTTGCATCAAAATGTTACTCGGATAACAAATAGGAGATTGACTCTTGAGACTCAATACTTATATAAGATCCAACCCTTACACCCACAATCATAGCACTCGCGTTTAGAGGAGAAATGTTAAGGATAGAAAAGCGGTCGATGGGAGCGTATGGTTCCCTACGAAGGAAGGTGTAACGCCCCGATGTTTTCGAGATAAATCAGAAAAATATCAGAGCAACTATTACATGCCAAACTTATAAATATTTGAATCAAATACACTGAAAGTACAAATCTAATTAAAAGAAACAAAAACTCAACTAACTCAATACCCAACTAAACTTGGAACGCTCCCCAATGCCAAAGGCTCCCCAGTCCTGACACGGTAGTAACCTAGACCGTCTTAATCTGGAAGGAAGGAAGGAAAAAAACAAATTTTACGTGAGATAAAAATCTCAGTGAGTGTTATGCGTGTGTGCAAGTGTAGCGTTTTCTTTTCATAACATTCTTTGAAAACAGTTTAATAAGGAACTTTAACGCATACAAATGCCATGCAATAGAATTATGAATCAAAAGCTTTCGTGGCTTAACAAAAACCTCTTTTGACATCTGCACAAAACCATATTCCGATGATCGGTATCCACGTTATTCTGCTGCTGATGTAGCCCCACCTTATCACCTCATAACAGTACTCCTTATCTCCCCGTCCAAGGAGCGACCTTGGAATCAAATAACGTATGCCATGGTACATACGGAAATCCTACGACCCAACAAAGACACAACCTCCTCCTGTTATGTCTAAGAGGGAATAGGCACATGGGGACAAAAGGTCCTACCGGCAAGCCCGCCGCCGCCCGACGGTACCCCCTGCACTCCCACGCCAAACACTGGATCCAGTCTAATCAATTCCGAATACAATCCAACGAGACGCCATTCATCATATCGATTCCAATCATTTATGGCAATTAACCAATGTGCGGTTAACTTGCTTTGATAAAACTGAACAGTTTAAATACCCAATTTACAGAAACTTTCTTTCAAGAAATAAACATTTCCGAAACAACTTTCTTTGAAAAGTGATAGTTCAATCATTTAAACAACCAATGAACGGGTAACTGACTTTGAAGCAATAAACGGTTCGAATACCCAATTCACAGATAACTTTCTTTGAAGAAACAAGGAGTTCAGGTACCCGATTTACGATAACTTTCTTGGAAGAAGTGACAATTCAATATGCAGAGATTCATGAATACATATATATAAATATAGATATACATGCACGCATTCCTTCCAGTTTTGAAAATAATAGAGTTTAGGAACACTCACTTGAAACTCGACTATAAGCAAGAGGGAAAGCGAATGGGCGACGACTTCTAGTTAATCACCTAAGAGACCAAAGAGTATCATGAATTTTACTCAGATCAAATTTTTACTTGAAGTAGAGTAATCTGATAATCTTTACTAATCTTAGATTTCTTATCCATATAGTTACTTTACGATTTAATCAGCCAACATCACTTCTCTTCTTCTATAAGTATTAAGTTCATAAGTTACAGAACAATAATAAATAAACAAGTTCTTAATTCAAATTGTTGTTAGCACATACTGCATGCACATCAGAGTTACATTGAGACTCAATCTAAAGGAGTTATGCATTAATTGTAACTTTCCTTCCATTTCATATGCTAACACATTAACTTCTTGTATATGAACTAACTTGACAGCTTGCAACTTTACTAATCATGCAATAGTCAGGTTTGAGTCTAATAAAGGACTTTAACTAATTAGTATAATTATTCACGAAAAGTTGACTCATAGAAGACACAAGGTGTTCAACTCATCAATACCCTTAGGTTTATAATTTCCTTTTATGTAGTATGTAATGCACAATATATAAAGAATTCCTTTGTTTTTAACAAAAACCATTTGTAAAAAGATTGTGGTGCGGATCCTCTAATTGTTGTAACCAAGCTAATTTTATTCTTAATTTGATTTCCATTATAGCAACATCTCATAATTACCCTCTGTTAGGGCTGAACATAATCCATGCTTTTAATATTGTATATACCATTTTGGGGAACAAAATAACATCAGACTTTAAATTCACTTTTATAAATCTTTTACATGTTTATATAAATATATAAAAGTATACGTGTTGCACACATAACATATGTATATATATATATATATATATATATATTGCACATATGATATATATTCATATATATATCACAAAGTTTGGAGACAAAATAAGGTGGGGTGATTATATACTCACAGCATGGTATAATTACTAGTTTTGTTTTAATCACCTACTAAGTGGGTGTTTGCAAGAGCTTATATAAGCTCCTTCTTCCAAGCTTTTACTTAAAGTCACTAAAAGCTCATTTTGACTTAAAGCAATGAGTGTTTGCAATCCTTCTTAAAAAAGTAACTTAAAGCCGTTTAATTAATTTTGTAGTATTTGCAATAATAAGTAAGAAGCAACTTTTATAATGCAATAAGACTTAATTACCCTTATTTATCGAGCATATAAATAATTAACATACACTTACATAAGACAAGTATACATTTTGTTAAATAAAATAAAAAATATAATTTGGGAATGACGTTGAATATGGAAGAGAAAAGATTAAAAATATTTTTTATTGTTGAAAATGGATGAGAAAGATTATAGAATATTTCTTTTCCTTAATTGTAGGGATACAGGCGGCACTTTGAGGGGAATTAGGAGAGAGAAATATTTTTATAATACTGATAATTAAAATGAGCTTTTAAAAGCACCATCTACCCAGCTTGTGGACTTGTGCTTTTTTTTGGCTTATTTTAAGACAATGAGAAGCAAAAGACATATAATCAAACACTAATTTATGGCTTCTCTATAGACAAAAGCCTACAAGCTCCTTTTAAAAGCATTTGCAAACACTCTCTAAGCCAAAGACTTATCAATGAATGCTACTCAAATTTGTTTCCTGCTTGATTCTAATTTTTGCTAACAACGTGCTTTGAGCACATTCAGTATAATTTTACAGGATTCTAATCTATTAATAATATCAATCGCTTACCGTTTCTATTAACTCTATATGTTAATATATCATACTATAATAACATATGATTAGCCTTCACAGTGGTACTAATTATGCTTCTAAAGGGGTGTTTGGTTGGTGAGATGATGATAGATGACAGCCCTCATCTCAGTTAAAACCAGTTTGGTTTGAGTGATTATGCAAATGAGCTTTTTGATTTAATAGCTGAGGCCCGCTCTTTATCTCACTTTCTCAACTTAATTAATATCTACCCCCCCTGTTATTATTTTATCTCACTTTTTAGTCATCCAGCTCACCCGACGAAATGACTTATTTACCCCTGTTTCTTCAATTTTAATCTTTTTATGCAACAATTTAATTAAAAAAATGTAATTTAAAAAAATATAATTAAAAATGTAATTAAAAAATGTAATTAAAAAAATGTAATTAAAAAAATATAATTAAAAAATGTAATTAAAAAACGTAATTAAAAAAATGTAATTAAAAATGTAATTAAAAAAATGTAATTCAAAAATATAATTAAAAAAATGTAATTAAAAAACGTAATTAAAAAAATGTAATTAAAAAATGTAATTAAAAAATGTAATTAAAAAAATTTAATTAAAAAATGTAATTAAAAAATGTAATTAAAAAATATAATTAAAAAAATATAATTAAAAAACATAATTAAAAAAATGTAATTAAAAAATGTAATTAAAAAACGTAATTAAAAAAACGTAATTAAAAAAATATAATTAAAAAATGTAATTAAAAAACGTAATTAAAAAAATGTAATTAAAAAATGTAATTAAAAAATGTAATTAAAATATTTTTGGTGTATATTTTCTTAATAAAATGGGGGCGATAAGGTAATTACCTGCAATACCTGCAATAAAATGGGGACATAACATGAACCAAACACGTTTTGTTAAATTAAGATAAAATAGTAACTTTATTAACTCTCCAACCAAACACGCTACTGTTACGCATATGAAATACAAGACTATTTTAACTGAGTAATAGTTAATCTACATATATAACTGTCTCTGCAACCAAACAGCCCCTAATACTATTCCTACGCCATGATTAAGTCATAACATAATAGTGCTCCACTAGTTAAAACTCATGTCCTCACATGTATAGATGTATATAATCTGCGTAACATGTATAACATGTATACATATATCAATTATGCTAGCTTTCATCTTCAATTAAATATTCAAAGTGTCCACTACAGAAACCCCAAGATTTAGAAGGAAACGATTCATATCTACGTTTATTATTAAATATAGCATAAAAGAAACTTGTCAAATTAAGTAGAATTAGGAGGAAATCTTACCTGATGGTTGTGTGCACACGGTAAGACAAGAAACTAATGTGCAAGGCTTGGGTTTTGTTTTTGTTTTTCTTGTTTCTATTTATCTGTAACAAGTTCAACCGACTCACTATAAAAAAATAAGGTTTTGCTTTTGACAATTCAACCCTTATATTACTTGCAATTCTCGGATAAGTGATTTTAAAATCTCCCTACCACTAATATATTTAATTCAATACTTTAAAATGTCTAAAAATTATGTTAGTATAATAGCAAGGAAAAATTTACGCTATTACATTCCACTGATCTATAATTAAAATTGGATGCTTAATTATGTATTAGCAAGTCGAACAAAGTTGGCAATCTAAGACTTACTATTAATGACTGGTAAAATAGAGGTTTAGAACAATAGTCAACAGAAACATTATTCCCTCAAGCTTAAAAGCTAAACAATCGTATTTTTACCATAATTTTGGACAAAAGTTACAAAGGAAGAAAAGAAAAAGATACGGAGGGGTAATTTACCTACAAAGAGGAAAAAGGGGATGACGCGAGGAAATGAACAGAGCAGCCATAGTTTGTCAGAAAATGAATCCGTCCTGATCTAGTTACTATTATATTAATAGGTGACAAGAGGGTCGGTTAAGGAAAACATAGATATAGGTTTTGGGCTCTTTTACATAAAATTGCAGATTGTTTGGCCCAATTTAAGAAATCTAATGAGACCCAACAAATAATTACATGCTTTAGCCGACATTACTATACTCAATAGGCAAAAATTAATATTTTATACCTTTCTCGGTATTTCTTATGTAAGATTACTTAAACGTGTGGGGCATTACAGAAGGTCAATCGTAAGGAATCAATCAAAGAAGTATCGGAGCAATTTGGAGAAACACGAGTTATGGCAGGGTAATCCCTAAAAATCCTTAACCAACCACCAACACTTCCCCACATGCGGGCAGAGGCGTAAGGACCGTTAGCAAAGTCATGTCTCACCTGGTGAAGGGATGAATTTTCAAGTGCGGCAGTCTGCAAAGGAGAGGATGAATGAGGCGAACGAGGAGACATGATGAAAGAGTAGAAGTGTGAATAAGCAACAAAATATTAGGGCAAATGTACAAAGAACAACCTAACTGCTGGAGGTTGCAAGCAAGAAAGACACAAAAGGAAAGAAAACAAGATAATTGAGAGAATGAGGATCAAATGATTGATTCTGAACCTATTTATAGGGAGGGAACAAGCTAGCATGGGCCATGGTCGTCAGATCATTTAAGCTGAAGGGCGGCAGAGCTCACCAATCATTTACACATGCGGACGATAGTGTAGACACGCAAGAACTGGTGTCGCCATAGTGGGCGACATTCCCTGTGAAAGTGCAGGTTTTCTGGAATCAATGTTAGACAGTGAAATGTTAGACGATGTTGAGTTAACATTGAGGATAACATTGAAAGCCGAGAGCTTGTGCGAAAACTGTTCTTTAGTTGCCAAAATTAAGTTTTGCCTTTATTCACTTATTAATCAAGTTTCACTGTTTTGGTTGTTTATGTTTATGTCCAGGAAAGTATCTTAAACATAAGGAAGAGCTATGGAAGATTCCTTACTTGAAGTTTCCATAATTCAAGCTAAGTTGAATAGTCAACTCACACGCTTTCAAAAGAAGGAAACAAGTTAGTTGTTCTTTGCAACGCGATTCTTTCCAGGATTCTCCGAATTGAAGAAGATGTGTTACCTTGCTAAATCAGTAATGAAGGAAACACATATTCTGGAAAGATATGAAGTTCACAAAGAAGGCAATCTTCAACAAGGAAACAACAAGAGTTACCAAAACTGTGAACAACACATCTTGGCGTTCAAGACTCAAGAAATCTATAAAAGATGTGAAGTTCATCAAGATGAAGACAAGACAATCGTGCTACATAATCTAAAAGATTAATCATTATTTGTATTGTCTTCGTTTTGTTTTGCAAAGTTTTTGTATCAACTACTTAAGTCTAGTTCATAGAAGTTAAGTAGTTCTTACTTCTCTACTTCGTTGAGTCCGATCAAGAAAGAGCGTTAGTGAATTGTTGTGAGGAACGTTTTTGATAAAACCTTTATGGTTATTTGGCCTAAGGCTCAGAAGTTTTTAATAATATTGAAAACTTCTTAAAATTATATCTTCTTGTGTTCTTACTTCCGCTGCACATTATTATTATCAAGAATATCAAAATAGAGTTAAGGCAATTCCAGCTTAACTCTCAAAAAGTGTTGTGTCAATCCACGGTCCAATAATTTCAATTGGCGGCAGAGCCAAACACCGACTACACTGGTGGTTTGGAGGTGATACAACACCATGGACAGTGTCAATCCTAACACCAACATGATTCTAGTTTTGGATGGCTTCAATTATGCATATTGGAAGATCAGGATGAGGTCTCACATCAAAGCTATTGATATTCGAGCCTGGCAATCCATGATCAATGGATACTCTCTTCCAACATTACCAAGACATGGTGAAGGTGATCTAGTTCCAAAACCAGAAACAGACTGGACAGCAGCAGAGGTAAGTCTCTATAACTCTAATGAAAAAGCTCTTAATGCTATCTTTAGTTGGGTTAATCATCACATGTTCAAGTTAATCCAGAATTGTACAAAAGCCAAACATGCTTGGGATGTACTTGAACTACATTGTGAAGGAGATTATGCTGTAAAAGATTCTAAATATAGACAACTGCTTTTGCAATTTGAAAAACTTGATATGGGTTAAGATGAATGTGTTGACAGTTATTTTGAGAAAATTCTTGATATTGCTAAACAATGTGAAAACCTAGGTTTTGCTATGACTAATCAAGAAATGGTTTATAAAGCTATGAGAACACTGTCATCTAAATTTGCTCTCAAGAAAATTTCAATGAGTGAATCTAGAAACCTTGCTAATCTACAGTTTCAAGTCTTGATGAATACTCTTAGAGAATTTGAGATGGAGCTTGCCTCACAACCTAGCAAACATAAGGCTGTTGCTTTAAGAGGTTCAAATCTTGACAATGAAAGTGATGATGACTTTGAAATAATTTCTTCAAATTATGGGAAAATTACTAAGAAGTTCAATAAGCTAAATCTTAAAGGAAAAGGTAAAGAAAAGAACCTTAGTAATAGTTCCCCAGGTTATACGAAATTACCTCCTAAGTTTGTGAAGTACATGTCATCAAAACCTACTCCTTTAGAAGTTGATAAATTAAAATATGTTCAATGTTTTGAATGTAAAGGATATGGTCATATGGCTAATGAATGTGCTAACACTCTTAGAAAAAGAGGAAATTCTCATTGGGTTTGTGTAGATGATTTCAATGAAGATGACTTTAGTTCTGGAGAAGCTGAAGAATATTCAGAAGAGGTTCAAACTGCTGCGCTACTCACTCAGATTGACTGGACTCCAGAGAACTCCCTGAACTGCTTCGGATCTCAATGTTACCCCAACATTCAGTATCCAACATCAGAACAGGAGACCTTCTTTGCAGATTGGGATGAATATGATACTGATTATGAACCTTATCTTGCGTCCTACTTTGATGAATCTAACTTTGATTGTTTTCATGGCATAGTGGATCTAGATGAAGAATACTTCTTTGAAGGTGAAATGTCCCAGGAGGAAATCATTGAAGACCTGAAGTCTATCTACCACAAACTGCTGCTTGATCACAAACTCATCAAGAGCAACAAAAGCTTGAAGGAAGAGATTGGATGCATGAAGGAGATGCTGAAACTGTATGAGAAAGACCTTGACAAAACTGAACCTGAGCTGGAAGAGGTAAAGGTAAAATTAGATAAAGCTGAACATACCATTGACAAATGGAACTCTTCTACATCTCTGCTTGATGAAGTGTTGAGTATGGGAAATCAAGGTAAGAATGGTTTGGGCTATGTTGAGAAACCTCCCTCTGAAGATGTTAATTCTGCCTACTTGAAAGCTCGTTTTATCAAGGATAGCAATAACTTGAGTTGTGAAATCCCTTCCAATACTGTGAAAAAGCCTACTTTTATCTGTCAATATTGTTTTCAACCTGGTCACATTAAGCCATATTGTAAAAAATATAAAATTGTGATTGAGAAGAAAATAGTAATTAATTGCAATACCAATGTTAGGAGAACCTCTGATCTGAATGTTATCCCAACATTAGGTAAAAAATCTAAAGGACATAAAAGTAGAACCGGGACTGAGAAGATAAAAACTCCTAAGGTTAAAATTGTTTGCAATGTTGTCTTTTCTGCTGTTTACTCTAACCTTGCAGGTAAGTGGTATTTTGACAGTGGATGCTCAAGGAACATGACTAAAAACATTGACAACCTGAAAAATGTAATCCATTTGACTGTTGGAACAATTACCTATGGAGGAGGCACTAAAGGGAAAATCATTGGAAAAGGAGTACTAGATGTTGAAGGATTTCCACCACTCAAGGATGTGTTGTTGGTTGAAGGATTGAAAGCAAATTTAATTAGCATAAGTCAACTTTGTGATGACAATCTGCTAGTTACTTTTGATAAAAGTTCATGTGAAGTGTTTAATAGTGACAATGTCTGTGTCATGACAGGTACAACATCAAAGGATAACTGCTATCTTGCTCAAGCTGAAGCTGAATGCTACCATGCCAAGGTAGATGAATTTGTCATGTGGCACAAGAAGTTAGGACATGTGCACTATAGAAATCTGGAGAAACTACAGAAGTTAGAGATTGTAAGAGGACTGCCTAAGTTGACTAGCCCAGGTAAAATTTTTTATGAAGACTGCCTGAAAGGTAAACAAACAAAAGTTGTTCATCCACCACTTCAGGTACAGAGTACTAACCCTAGAACTAATAAGTGCTTTGAATTGCTACATATGGATCTCATGGGTCCTATTGAGGTTAGTAGCCTGAATGGTAAGAAGTATTCTTTTGTTATTGTTGATGATTTTTCAAGATATACATGGATTAAATTTTTGAAAGAAAAATCAGAGGCATTCAACACATTCAAAATTTTGCATCCTAGTATTAAGAATCTTTATGGCACTTCTGTAGGAAGAATTAGGTCTGACCATGGAAAAGAGTTTGAAAATATAAGCTTTGCTAATTTCTGTGAATCTAAAGGCATTTTCCATGAGTTCTCTGCACCTAAGACACCTCAGCAAAATGGTATTGCTGAGAGGAAGAATAGAACACTTCAAGAGATGGCTAGAGTTATGTTGAATTCTAAAAACCTATCTAAGAAACTCTGGGCTGAAGCTTTGAATACTGCTTGTCATATTAGTAATAGAGTTTACCTTAGACCTGGTACTACTATGACACCTTATGAAATCTTGAAGCGTTCAAAACCAACAGTAGCACACTTTCATGAATTTGGTATTAACTGTTATTTGCTAAAAGATAGAGACTATTTGAGGAAATTTGATCCCAAAAGTGAAAAGTGTATATTTGTTGGATATTCTCCTAATAGTGCTGCTTTCAGGGTCTACAATCCAAGATTGCATACTGTTCAAGAATCAGTGAATGTCATATTTGATGATTTAACCGTTTCTGCAGGTACTGAAGAAGTCACTGGTTCAGATGTTACTCCAACATTGGACTCAGCATTGAACACAGACGCTGGAGATGCTGAACTGGAAACTGGAACAAATGTTGACTTAACAACAGAAACCCCCAATGTTAGGCCAACATCTGTGCTGTCAGATTCTGAAGATGGAGTGGTTCATGTATCCAGAAGAGATCCCCCTCTTAGAATACAAAGAGATTATCCAGCCTTTCAAGTAATTGGTCAAATTACTGAAAGAGTTAGAACACGCAACAAAGAAAGGGTAAATTACAAGGATATGGCTAAGTTGTGTGTTTGTATGTCTTCTTCATGTACTGTTGAAAATGCATCATGTTTTGTGTCCTCCATTGAACCTAAGAATGTAACTGAAGCTCTTAAGGATAGTTACTGGATTAATTCCATGCAAGAGGAACTCTTACAATTCACCAAAAATGGAGTTTGGAATCTAGTACCTAGGCCATCACATGTGAATGTAATAGGTACAAAATGGATTTTCAAAAATAAAACTGATGAGAATGGTGTAGTTATGAGGAACAAAGCTAGGTTGGTTGCACAAGGTTATACTCAGGTAGAAGGTATAGATTTTGATGAGACTTTTACTCCAGTATCTAGGATAGAATCAATTAGATTACTCCTTGCTATTGCTTGCTGTCTTAGGATTAAAAGTGCCTTTCTGAATGGTTTAATTGACAAAGAGGTTTATGTAGAACAACCTAAAGGCTTTGCTGATCCTAAACATCCTGACCATGTGTACAAACTTGAAAAGGCTTTGTATGGCTTAAAACAGGCCCCTAGAGCTTGGTATGAGAGGATAAATGATTTTTTGTTAGGCCTATGTTACAATAGAGGAGATGGAGATAGAACATTGTTTGTCCTTAGAAAAAGCTCTGATATATGCATTGCTCAAATATATGTGGATGATATAGTATTTGACTCTACTAACAAGTCTACTCTAGACAAATTTGTTGAGTCTATGACAGGAACATTTGAGCTGAGAATGATTTGTGAGCTTAACTACTTTCTGGGACTACAAGTCAAACAGCTGGAGAATGGTATCTTCCTGAACCAGGAGAAGTATGCAAGGAATCTGGTGAAGAGATTTGAGCTACAAGAGTCCAAGCCTTGCAAAACTCCCATGTCCTCCTCAGTGAAGATAACAAAAGATGGCACTGGCAGCAATGTTGACCCAACATTGTACAGATCCATGATTGGTAGTTTGCTATATCTATCTGCCTCTAGACCTGACATCATGTTTTCAGTATGTGTTTGTGCTAGGTACCAAGCTGAGCCAAGGCAATCTCACTTGATTGCTGTGAAGAGGATTCTTAGATATATCTCTGGAACTTCACCTTTAGGCATTTGGTACTCTTATGACACTAACACTAACTTGGTTGGTTTCAGTGACTCTGACTGTGCAGGTGATGTGGATGACAGGAAATCCACAAGTGGGGGCTGTTTTTAATTGGGGAATAATTTGGTCTCCTGGTATAGCAAGAAGCAGAACTGTGTTTCATTATCAACTGCTGAATCAGAATATGTAGCAGCTGACAGCTGTGTTGCCCAACTTGTGTGGCTCAAACACATGCTTTCAGATTATGGGCTAGATAGTGATACACTTCTCATGTTCTGTGACAATCTAAGTGCCATAAGTATCTCTAGGAATCCTGTCCAACATTCTAGAACTAAGCATATTGACATAAGGCATCATTTCCTAAGAGATATGGTAGAGGACAAAGTAATCAACATTGAACATATTGAGACAACAAATCAGCTTGCTAATATGTTTACAAAACCGTTAGATAGTGAGAGATTCTTCAGTTTGCGGAAATCTCTTGGCATGTGCAATATGGGAAAATGTTGAGAAAACCAGTGTTGTCATAACACCACTGACAAGCACTGGTATATTGGTTATGGTGTAGTAGGTATTCTGTTGTTTTCCTTTGTTGATTTTATTTCTTTGTGAGTCTCATTTCATCTGTGTTTTGTCATATTTGGTTTGTGTGGTTGAACTCTTTGATTAACAACTCTTTCCAGTTATCAGTTTCTCATCTTTGTTTTGAAAAAGTAATAAAACTCTTATGTTGTCTGAGGTTCTGATTACCTAACATATGGAGAAGCTGGGGTACACAAAGTTCACTACTTTGATGTCTATTCAGTTGTGTCTTATTCATATGAAAGGTGTACAGAACATGTGGAGAAGCTGGGGTGCATGATGTTGACAGCTTCAGTGTTACTCAGTTGTGCTTATTTACATGTTTCTGTTTGTTTGGCCAAGGAACACATGAGGGTGATCCTTTCTACTAGGGTGTTTGAGGTTTCGATTTCTTACATTTAGTAGCACTGATCACTTGGTGATTCTCTTGAATGCAGGATGGTAAACAAGTATGCATAAGGAATTGGGGTGTTGGGGTGCATGATAAATGAATTGCCAACATTCAAGGCCTTTGTACTTGCCTAACTTGCTGCTGCTAATGTTGTTACTGGGGTGTGTGGAGTTCAGGCTGCCCTCATTTAGTAGTGACAGTAGCTTTGTGTTTAGCAACCTTCAGTTTTTGGTTCAGATGAGTTATGAAAATAATAAAGATTTTTAAGAGATGTGTGTTGTGCTGGCTTGAGGAGTTTTTCATTAGTGTTTACCATCTACCTATTTGACTTTACATTGTTGCATTCATATAGAGCTGCATTGTTTTCTTTCTTGTTTGTGAGTTGTGTCGGTCTAGGCTTAGGGGGAGTATCATTCATGTGTTGAGGCATACAATTTGGGTGACATACTGCAGGTGACACACTGTTCTGTGACTTTCTATGCTGTGGAGGTGAATTGTTCCTTGAATTCATAACTGTTTATCTCTGTATATTTCTTGTTATCTATGTTGCTTACTCATGATTTTAATCTGAACAATATGTCTGCGGTACTCACTTGCTATATTGGTTAAGTTTCAGATGTATTTTTGGATGTATCTCAAGCTCTCACATGAATTTTCTTTGGTGAAGCATGTACCTCCACCTTCGGTTTTGAATGTTTTTAAATGTTATCCCAACATTGTGCACAGTTGCAGGTCAACATTGAAAACCGCTCTGGTTAACTGTTTATTAAACATCAAAGCATGTGCGCGGGAAAACATAGTGGGAAAGTTTTACTTGGTTCAAATTTGGTAACTGCCACTAAAATTCATTCTATTTCCTTAATTCACGACTAATTCAAAAATCAAAACCCTATTTCCCTTATTTGTGCTTGCAAGATTATTATTTGTGCTCAAAATTACTCTCTCTACTCTCAAATTCTCTCAATTTTCTCTGCAAATTCTCACAAATCTTCTTCACTAACAATGGCAAGCAAGTCTCCCATGCAAACTCTTGCAGATGTTGCCCTAGGAAGTGAACCCACTACTGCACGCACTCGTTCACACACTAGAGGTGTTGCTGCAAAGACAGTTGATGCTCCTGTTGCTGCTAAGAGGAAGGCGATTCCCTATGTGCGACGAGGAAAGAAGACCAAACAGGGAGAATCGACCTCCAATGTTGAGCCAACAGTGGAACCAACCACTCCCATCACCAATGAGCCTGAAACTGAGGTAAACACTGCTGAACCCATCCCTGAATTTGATGCTGATATACCTGTTGAGGGGGAGGGTAGTGGCTCTGTTGAAAAATCTGTGGAGAAATCCGTGGATGCGTCTGTAGACAAGTTGGTGAGGAAGTGGATTAGGGCTCAAAAGAAAAAGAGAAAGGGCAATGGGGAGAAATTGAAAAATACGTTTGAGTCTGCTAAGGCTAGGGCTGAGGCCAGGAAAAGACAGGCTGAGAGATCAGCTAGGAAGAGGGCTGTTGAAGAAGAGAAGAAGGTTGTTGCTGCTGCTGCTGAGAGAAAGAGGAAAGGAAAGCAAGTAATGGAAGAGGAAACTGAGGTGGTAGATGTTGAAGATGAAGAAGAAGAAGAGGAGAAGGAAGAGGAGACTGAGGAGGAGCAGGATGTTGCTGCTGATGTTGGGGCAACATCAGGAACAGAGGAGTACACTGATGGGCTATATGTGGTCTACCCTGATGATGAGGGGATCTACTTTTCTCCTTACTATCTCTCTCAAGAGTTGGAGAAGAAGTGAGATTCCTTCAAAAGAAGGGAGATTCACATTGAAAGAGCTATAGAGATGGCCAGTTTCAAAGAGAACAAAGCGATGGACTTACTTGAGGCAAGAGGGCTGCAACAATCAGTGATGGAGCTGAGTGACTATGCTCCTGAGATTGTTATGGAGTTCTACCTTAATTTCTCCAAATGGACCAGGGACTACAGATCTCCAAAATTTGGAAAGGCTTGGGTGAGGGGGAGAGTCTTCAACATTGACCCCTACACCATCAACATGATCTATGGATTCCCTACTTCTGATGAATCTGAGGACCCCTACTATGATGATGTGATGGAAGACTTGACTGGAGGGTTGGTCAAAATCTGGAAAGATGCTCTGCCAACCATAAAACTCACCTCCCTTAGTGCTGTCTTGCACAAGATAGCTTGTTTCAACTGGCTGCCAAGCAAAAATGTCACAGTTTTGACTAAGGAATCAGCAATCTTAGTCTACAAAATCAAGAATGGCTAGTTGTGAACATGGGGGAGAGGATTGTGAAGTCCATGTATGAAGTTGCTGGAAGGAAGAATGGGATGCTGCCTTATCCCTCTATCATCTGGAAAATCCTTGGCAGTCAAGGGTTGAAGACAAGTGTGACTGTGGGCTGGAGGAAGAATGATACTGAACTGACAATTCTCCCAAGATACTTGCCTGGATCAAGGGTGAGAGACCTTCCATGGAACCCAAAAGGAGTGGTGAGACCAAAGGCTGAAAAGGCTCAGGAGTTTGCTGGAACTTCAGTGCCTATGTCCAAGGAGGAAGATTGCATGGTCATTACTTCTGCTTTTGTAGATCATATGCTGAACTGGTATAGGGGGCAGATTGCTGATACTCAGAGGGAGATCGAGGAGAGGAAGGAACACCTCAGAGAACTGGAGGACATTGTGAAAAATTTGGAGAAACTCCCTTCTTCACAAAAAGGGGGAGAGTAGTTCCAATTTTAATTTTAGTCTTCTAGTTTATGGTCTGTTTCTATAAACTGCTAATATCTTTGAACTGCTTGTACATTTTGGTTTTATTTGATCAAGGGATATGTCCTTGATATTTTAGCTATGGCCTGTAAATCTAAGTATTGTTGTTGAACTGCTCTAACTAACCTTAATTGTTATTTCTTATGAAGGAGCATTTTGAACTATTTGTCTGGTTAACCTTTTATGCAGGAAATTTACTGGTTTCAATGTTGAGGCAACATTGATGAATGTTGAGGTCTGAACGTGTGTACATATGTGAATGTAGTGATGACCTTAATGCTTGTCTTGGTTAATTTAACTTTGAATATGATATCTTGTATTAAGGGGGAGCAATTTAGTAGTTTAATTTGTTTCTTGTTGATTATAACTTTCTGGATATAAGACTTGATTGGAACAGGTATTGGTTTTGTGAAGAAAGGCAAAAAATGGGAGATTGAAAGTGTAGGTTTTCTGGAATCAATGTTAGACAGTGAAATGTTAGACGATGTTGAGTTAACATTGAGGATAACATTGAAAGCCGAGAGCTTGTGCGAAAATTGTTCTTTAGTTGCCAAAATAAAGTTTTGCCTTTATTCACTTATTAATCAAGTTCCACTGTTTTGGTTGTTTATGTTTATGTCCAGGAAAGTATCTTAAACATAAGGAAGAGCTATGGAAGGTTCCTTACTTGAAGTTTCCATAATTCAAGCTAAGTTGAATAGTCAACTCACACGCTTTCAAAAGAAGGAAACAAGTTAGTTGTTCTTTGCAACGCGATTCTTTCCAGGATTCTCCGAATTGAAGAAGATGTGTTACCTTGCTAAATCAGTAATGAAGGAAACACATATTCTGGAAAGATATGAAGTTCACAAAGAAGGCAATCTTCAACAAGGAAACAACAAGAGTTACCAAAACTGTGAACAACACATCTTGGCGTTCAAGACTCAAGAAATCTATAAAAGATGTGAAGTTCATCAAGATGAAGACAAGACAATCGTGCTACATAATATAAAAGATTAATCATTCTTTGTATTGTCTTCGTTTTGTTTTGCAAAGTTTTTGTATCAACTACTTAAGTCTAGTTCATAGAAGTTAAGCAGTTCTTACTTGTCTGCTTCGTTGAGTCCGATCAAGAAAGAGCGTGAGTGAATTGTTGTTAGGAACGTTTTTGATAAAACCCTTACGGTTATTTGGCCTAAGGCTCGAAAGTTTTTAATAATATTGAAAACTTCTTAAAATTATATCTTCTTGTGTTCTTACTTCCGCTGCACATTATTATTATCAAGAAGATCAAAATAGAGTTAAGGCAATTCCAGCTTAACTCTCAAAAAGTGTTGTGTCCATCCACGGTCCAATAATTTCACGCTGACATCAGGTATAATCACTCACTTAACAGCAGCACACAGATACCTAGATGTGTCAGATATATATCATATTACGCAAATAATGGCTTAGAGCTACGAAAACTAAGCATTAAAGACTGAAGAAAAGCGTTTATCGTTCAAGAAACATTAGCTAAGTACATTCATCGGAAGTGCCCGATGAATCAAAAGAGTAGGATGGTACAAAATATCCATAAAAAATGCAAAGAAAACAAGCATACGGAGAGATACAGAAATAGAAAGCTTAAAAAACAACTGCCACTACACGGAGCAACTAAAGGAGAAAGGATCAGAAACTGCCTTTTGGGTTTCTTCAACACCCACAAACTCCTCTGGAACTTCAGTAGCGGGCGGCAGAGGATCATCCCTTGCAGTATCAAGAACATAATGAGGAATCGAGGGCCCCGGAACTTCTGAAGGACAAGGAAGTATATGAGAAGGTGAAGGAGACCTGGCTGCCACTCGGGTCAGCCAGCAATTCCTGAGGATTCAGTTGCTTCCAGCTATCTTCGTGAGCGAACTGCTTACCTTCTCTACACATGTTCACGCAGCAAAGGAACCCACATAATAAGTGACCCATGAAATAGCCTTGATGGCGAGTCTGAAGCTCTTCTTTGCAGCGCTTAAAAGTAGCATTCTTAACCATCTGGACAACATCATCCAACTTCAACCTCAGTTCCTAGGGAGAGATAAAACCCACTGGAGCGGGGGAGGCTTCTTCAATTCTTCTTTAAACATAGTAACATGCTCATACACTTCTCAATTCCTTCTCCCTTTCCACCCAAGATGACTTCTTTTCCTTCAAGGCAAAAATCTCATCTTCGTACGAAGAGCAGAGAGAATGGTTTTTGCTTACCGTCTCCTTCAATTCCCTAATATAATCCTCCAAAACCTTTTCCCGAGCTAATCTTTGCACGACGTTACTACGAAGTTTCTGTGCTTCCTACTTTGCTGCGGACAGAGATTTGTCCCTCACCTCCAATTTTTCCATTGAAAATACCGCGATAGCTTGTGCGGTGTCCAGCTCGTGCCAAATGGAAGGCATAATCTTCAGAACCTAAATAAGAAAATTTGTAAGTAATAACCATACCTCCAGCCAAAAGCAACGAGAATGAGAGAAGAAAACTTACTATCTGAGCAAGCCGCTCTAAACAAAAGCGGGCAACCCCCTCACTATGGCGGGTCAAATCAGTCGTGTGGTTCAGGCAACGAGTTATAATACTCATCGCCTCACTCATCTGCATAGGTTGAGGCAAAGGCTGTGTGCTGGCTTCTCACCGGTGGTATGAATAAAGAAGGCAGAACCAGCCATGTTAAAGCAACTGGAGAAGGACATGCCCTCCCAATGCGGAGGAGCAGTAGGAGCCACGCACCGAGAGTCAGTAAAAACAGCCAAGGGAGGAGCTATAGGAGAGACCCAGTCGCTCGATGCCACTAACGTAGGAATCATCCTATCCAGAAGTGCTAAATCATCACGAAACAGAGGGGGATTCGACGAAGTCTCATATGCTTTCGTAACAGGAAGTGACGGAGAAGCATCTTCACCACCAAACAAGTCATCTATTGAAAGATGCTTAACTATCGGAAGAGATCCGGCGGAAAAAGACACACCCTCTTCTATGACAAATCAAATACAAGGAAACTAGATAGTTAGACAACCAAATAGAATCAAGAGACCGACGAAACTTGCCGGCAGGAGGAAAGTAATCAACGTAAATCACGACCGTTTTACCTTTATCTACAAGAAGAAAATGGTGACCATGATTAAGAATGTCACGACGAATTTATCGAAATAAAACAAAGAAAGATACACCGAGTCATACCTAATGTCGGAGGAGTAAAATCCAGAGTCTGAGGAGATAAGAAAGTAAATGCCTGAAGAGTAGTAATGCGAGAAAGCAAAACTCCACTGGTCAAATCGGGAGAAACCTTGTCAACCGGAAAAATGGGGGACAATGGCGCAATCGGAGGCAAAAGCACAGACTAATCGACAAAAATCTTCTCTACACCAGGTACTGTAGTAGCTGGTAATTCAGGGGCGGTAGCCTGAAGAATAACATTAATTGTCAAAGGAGTGTCATGTGACACCAAAGTCTTAAAGTCTGGGCCATCGGAACCTTCGCTGAGAGTGAAGGTAGTGGAGCAAACACCGGATGCCCCCCCCCCCCTCATCTTCCGTGGGTGAGGAGGCGACTTCAGAACCCACGTCTTCTGAAGCTTGCGACATGTTGCCAAAAGAGGACCCACTTGTCCCTGCGACACATCTTGTATTCATGCGAGGCGGAGGATTAGTAGTCTTAGAGGAAGAAGCAACGACATTTATCGCAAACTTCGATAGCGATAAGACCGCGAGAACCAAAAACAAAAAACGCTAAGCCAGTCAGTAAAATTCCAAAAGACACAACTCAAATAAGAATGAATAAATTACGAACAAACAAAAGCATCCTTGCCAAACGAAGGTTTGTCTTTTTCCAATAGCGAAAGGAAGGATTCCCATTCCTTCTCCACATCTATTAGAGCAATCTTAAACAGGCCCGCAGTCACACACGGGGCACGATATTGGTCAAAAGAGGAAAGGCATACAACATCCAGCACCGGATCAAAACTGAGGCAAGCATCCAGCCGATACGCAGGAGCTTCCAGAACCCTCCAAGTGAAAGGAATATCCCATTCACCACCAATGTTAGGACTAGCAAAGAAATATTTATCATTCCAGCTACTATACAAAATATTGGCACAAGCAGTACTTTCTTAGTTCGGTCCCTATGGCAGAAGAAATAAAAGGGAGCACCAGCGGAGGATACGCACACTTTAAAGATGGAGAAAAATCTCTTTATCATGCATTTCCACCCTCGAGCCAAACACCAAAAAACAAAACCTTGCATATATTGCAGGCCTTGAAAACCTCGCAATAGAACGGAGGAAAAAAGGATCAAAGTCCTGAGCAAATTTGCACATAGCAGATAGTAACGCAACTATCGGGAGGACAATCACCCTTTTCCTCTGGAGTGGGAATCTGAGCACCACATGCCTCGAAGAAGCCCGATACTCTCTGAAAACGGCTTGCACTTCCTCCTCAGTGGCAGTACTGGCAACGCCGCTCACCTTTTGGAGATTTCTCAACTCCTCCACTGGAGCGGCTTTACTGGATTTCTTCCCCTTCTTTCGGGTTGCCGGAGCTCTGCCTTCATCTCCACCCGCCTTGACTGTGGTTTTTCTCTTCCGAGAAGGAGCTGCAACGTCGGTCACAGCCAAACTGTCCGTCATGGGAACGAAAGAGACTTGTCCCTCGCCTCCAATTTTTCCATCGAAAATACAGCGGTAGCTTGTGCGGCGTCCAGCTCGTGCCAAATGGAAGGCATAATCTTCAGAACCTAAATAAGAAAATTTGTAAGTAATAACCATACCTCCAGCCAAAAGCAACGAGAATGAGAGAAGAAAACATACTATCTGAGCAAACTGCTCTGAACAAAAGCGGGCAACCCCCTCGCTATGGCGGGTCAAATTAGTCGTGGGGTTCAGGCAACGAGTTATAATACTCATCGCCTCACTCATCTGCATAGGTTGAGGCAAAGGCCCTGTGTTGGCTTCTCACCGGTGGTATGAATAAAGAAGGCAGAACTAGCCACGTGAAAGTGACTGGAGAAGGACATACCCTCACGATGCGGAGGAGCAGTAGGAGCCACACACCGAGAGTCAGTAAAAACGGCTAAGAGATGAGCTATAAGAGAGACCCAGGCGCTCGATGCCACTAACGTAGGAAGGATCCTATCCAGAAGTGCTAAATCATCACGAAACAGAGGGGGATTCGACGAAGGCTCAGATGCTTTCGTAATAGGAAGTGACGGAGAAGCGTCTTCACCACCAAACAAGTCATCTATTGAAAGATGCTTAACTATCGGAGGAAGACCGGCGGAAAAAGACACACCCTCTTCTGTGACAAAACAAATACAAAGAAATCAGATAGTTAGACAACCAAATAGAATCAAAAGACCGACGGAACTTACCGGCAGGAGGAAAGTAATCGTCGTAAGTCACGACCGTTTTACTTTTATCTACAAGAAGAAAAGGGTGACCAAGATTAAGAATGTCACGACGCATTTATCGGAATGAAACAAATAAAGATACACAAAGTCATACCAAATGTTGGAGGAGTAAAATCCAAAGTCTGAAGAGATAAGGAAGTCAATGTCTGAAGAGTAGTAATGCGAGAAAGCAAAACTCCACTGGTCAAATCGGGAGAAACCTTGTCAACCGACAAAATTGGAGACAATGGTGCAGTCGAAGGCAAAAGCACAGACTAATCGACAAAAATCTTCTCTACACCAGGTACTGTAGTAGCTGGTAGTTCAGGGGCGGTAGCCTGAAAAATAACATCAATTGTCAAAGGAGTGTCAAGTGACACCAAAGTCTTAAAGTCTGGGCCATCGGAACCTTCGCTGAGAGTGAAGGTAGTGGAGCAAACACCGGATGGGCCCCCCTCATCTTCCGTGGGTGAGAAGGCGACTTCAGAATCCACATCTTCTGAAGCTTGCGACATGTCGCCAAAAGAGGACCCACTTTTCCCTGCGACACATCTTGTCTTCATGCGAGGCGGAGGATTAGTAGTCTTAGAGGAAGAAGCAACGAGATTTATCGCAAACTTTGATAACGATAAGACTGCAAGAACCAAAAACAAAAAATGCTAAGTCAGTCAGTAAAATTCCAAAAGACACAACTCAAATAAGAATGAATAAATCGCGAATAAACAAAAGCAGCCTTACCAAACGAAGGTTTGTCTTTTTCCAATAGCGAATGGAAAGACTCCCCTTCCTTCTCCACATCTATCAGAGCAATATTAAACAGGCCAGCGGTCACACACAGGTCACGATAGTGGTCAGAAGAGGAAAGGCGTACGACATCAAGCACCATATCAAAACTGAGGCAAGCATCCAGTCGATACGCAGGAGCTTCCGGAACCCTCCAAGTGAAAGGAAGATCCCATTTACCACCAATGTTAGGACTGGCAAAGAAATATTTATCTTTCCAGCTACTATACAAAATATTGGTACAAGCAGTACTTTCTTAGTTCGATCCTTATGGCAGAAGAAATAAAAGGGAGCACCAGCAGAGCACACCTTAAAGATGGAGAAAAATCTATTTATCGTGCATTCCAACCCTCGAGCCAGACACCAAAAAACAAAACCTTGCAGATATTGCAGGCCTTGAAAACCTCGCAGTAGAACGGAGGAAAAAAGGATCGAAGTCCTACGCGAATTTGCACATAGCAGATAGTAACGCAACTATCAGGAGGGCAATCACCCTTTTCCTCCGGAGTGGGAATCTGAGCACCACATGCCTCGAACAAGCCCGATACTCTCTGAAAACGGCTTGCACTTCCTCCTCAGTGGCAGTACTGGCAACGGCGCTCACCTTCTGGAGATTTTTCAAATCCTCCACTAGAGCGGCTTTACTGGATTTCTTCCCCTTCTTTCGGGTTGCCGGAGCTCCACTTTCATCTCCACCCACATTGATTGCGGTTTTTCTCTTGCGAGAAGGAGCTGCAACGTCTGTCACCGCCGAACTGTTCGTTATGGGAACGAAAGAGACCGCTCTAGTCGTAGAAGCAGCCTAAACTAACTCTGTTGGAATTCCGGTTGTCGCCATTAGAAGAAAATTGCACAATAAGTATGAAGATACGAGAATTTGATGGATTTACTTTTTGAAGAAGAAAGAGATTGCGTATCGAATGAGGAGAAGAAAAATAGGTTTGATAACCCTAGCCCAGCGAAAAGTAGTGGGGGGAGTTGGGAAATTAATTATCACACCTCACTTAATGCGCACGATCCCCGAGAAATAAGGAGTCGTTAACCAACTGATAAATTCCCCCACTACAAGAAGCAGTTATTGCTCGGCCAAACGCTTCCAATGGAGATCCCAAAAAGTCAAATTTGAGAATTCCGCAAAGGAGGCATAAGTCGGACCTGCAAACAATATCATAAGTTCCTCCACATTCACATGAATTTAGAAGGAACTAGGGGGGACAGGTATTAACCCAACAGGGATTAACCATCGTAAGCATTCGCAGCAACAGGTTCTCATGTGCAATCATCGGAGGTAAAAATCATCGGGCTTAGATGACCCGAAGAACTTACCCCAAATTATGATACCAGGGAAAATGCAAACAGAGTACGATATCCGTGTGGCACTACGAGTCTTGGATGCCCCCACATGATCAACGTTACTCTCAGACAAACTCCCGATACATTACGATTCCCATATCGAATTCCACGATAGAACACCTCAGACGAGATATCGAAAGGAAGATAAAAATCCGGTGACACGTATATCAACAGAGCAAACCAGGTGTTTAAAGAAGATAACCCGAGTCAGCAACAAATGACCACTTGTAGCAAGGAACGCATGCAAGGAAGCTCATCAGCATGTAGAAAACCATCTATCAAGATAAAAGCATACATGCTGACAGTTGCATACCTGGAAAAACCCTATAGATAGGAGAGTCCACTACCATTACAGGAGCAAGCGGGAAAAATTTAGAGAAAAAGGGGATAATAAATAAATAAAATCATCGTGCAATTAGTCCGATAGATCAATAACAATTATCTTTTCGAAAACTCAAACAAGACGTTCCGACACTTCAATAAGCATTTAAATACTTGCGCAAACCATCGATGGAGTGTTAACAGTTTTTTTACTTACAAATACATTTTTCGTTTAAAAATACGCACGGACCAGGTTACCTGGTCAATATATATTCTCTGTTTTTTATTCATTAGGCTCAAATTCGCCATATTTAATTTGTCATAGTAGTGTATGACCTGCAGCCATCTCTTTTTGTCACACAAAGAATCAATGGCCCCGTTTGGATGTATTTTCACTGGTTTGATTTGGTTCAATTTTGTTTGGATGTTTGAAAATGTATTTTGAAAAATGTGTCAGAAAATTGAATGTTAGTTTGGATGTAATTCCAATGTCTAGGTGTTGGGGAAAAAGTAGGTATAAACATCAAATCAATGTTTTATATAAAAATAATATAATGATTATTAATGATTGTTTTGATTATTAATAATATTTTAAATGTTATTGAGAAATTAAAATGCATGCATAATTATTTTTTCATTTTTACATGTAGATATTGGTTACAGTAACTTCTTACAATTCACGTAAACTTTTTTTTTTTGGTTAGAAGCATAACCTTATTATTAACTGGAAAGCTTCTTTTAATTATTTGGCTAAGTTTATACTTAATATATACGCAATTAAAATATCTATCAAAAGGTTATGCTTATCTCTTGTATTGAGAGATAAGATTTTATCATGGTGTTCTATTAACAGGCCCTCCAATATATAATTCATATATATTATATTCATCACACTACAATATGATAAGTATATCTTAATTAATTTACTGTAGCTAGCTTAACAATAAGTACATTTTTTATTATTATCAGAAAATTATTATAAATGTCTTGTTCACAATTTATGTTAAATAATTTGACAAAAAAAATATTAAAATAATACTGAACCAGTGATTATCTTTTTATTTACAAATAATCTTATAAATGAAAAAAGTTGCCATTCCAAATATAAAAGAACGAGAGAAAAGAATTTAAATTATCAAACCTTATGTTGCTGTTCAGTTTTCTCCCATGAAAGAAAGTATTTTGTTGT
Source organism: Linaria vulgaris (assembly GCA_948329865.1). NCBI lineage: Eukaryota > Viridiplantae > Streptophyta > Magnoliopsida > Lamiales > Plantaginaceae > Linaria > Linaria vulgaris. The sequence goes on along the minus strand of OX415249.1, from coordinate 1,054,456 downwards.
GAGTTAGGAGAAGTGATATTTATATAACCTCACACCAACAAATTGTTATTTTTTTCCATCACAATAATATTTCATCAATAGAAAAAGAATTATAAACTAGTGAATTATTTAGCACGTCTCTTTCCTGAACCAAAAGGTAAAACACAAAAGACAAAAATCCAAAGAAAAAAGAAAAGAAAGGAAAAAGATAACGGACATATTTGTATCAATTTCATTTTTTGTTTTTTGTTTTTTGTTTTTTTTTTTTGAGAAAGTATCAATTTCAAATAATTATGTATGGCAAATTAATCAAGAATTATAGATACGTTAATAAGGAGATGCAGGTAATTTACTATATTATGACTTGTCAAAAAAATCATATTGAGATAATTTAATAATGGGTCCTATAAAAAAGGAGTTGATTAGGGTGTTGGGCTACTTTATAGGGAAATAATTGTAGAGAGAATTAGTTTCAAGGATTTGAGGAAATCAAAATCTCAAAATACATCCAACTTTATTTGAAATCATGAAAATTTAAAAGAGTTGGGGGAAAGGCCATCCAAACAGGGGCAATATATCTCTTCAAATTATAGAAATCTCTATATTTAATCAGTCGGCTTGTAAATGCAATACCAACAATCTCAACTGTCCCACTGACCACAGCACGCAACGATTAATGCACTGGAGATTTTGTTTATTTAATTTACATACTAAAATATGTAATGTTGCCTTGTTAATTTGGGGAAGTGTGATGACATAACTGATAATTCGGAAACATGCATGGGAAGTCAATGTAGCCGCCCATGTAATCCTATCCTTTTTTAATTTCTCACCCGTCTTTCTCATTTTAACTTCTCCAATGGTATCTTTTCATCTGTTTTCCTCATTTTATTAGTATGTATTTAAAAAATAAATATTTATCACGATGTTTAGATATATATATATTTATATTATTATTATCATTATATACAACATATAACATACAATATAAAATTTATCTTGATTTATTTCGACTTAGTTGAGCTACCAACAACTGTGACAGTAAGTATCCTGAGTTCCTTTAATTTCTGATTTATCTTTGGAACTGCAGACGCGTTGACAATTGTTTAATTAGGTTTTAGCCATTCTTGAAATGAGAGATATATGCATGGGCAAACGCGGAACAGTACTCATTTAATTCGTCGAACAAGTCAAAAGTCAAAACATGTACTCAGATCAGAATTAAAAATCCCATAACTGGTAATACTGCAAATTTTCCTGTTTGGTATTGCCGTTAATTTTGATATAGTCTGTAGTTAAATAACGGTGCAAAGCCAAGTTAAATAATATACGTTTACGTTCAAATTATTTATACAAAAAACTGTTGATTTAGAAATATAATTTAACCTGGCAAAATTGGTCTGATCACATGAATGATATATATGCCATTACTCTTTTAGGTGTTGCAATGTCATAATGGTAAAATTTTAATATAGAGAACACCGCAAATATGAAAAATATTCCAGAGATTTGAGAGTTTAGACAGCCCAAAATCATCTAGCAAAATGCATCGAACTTCTGTACATTTAGTTAAGCATGCACTAAATTCTCTTGTACATGTGTTATTTGTTTTCTTCTTCCCATTTTTCTTTTCGAAAGTACCTCTCCAATAAAAAAATATATATTGTATCAAACTATCAAACTCTCATATATCAAAACCTTTGTACCAGACCTTCTCATGTTATCAAATTCTTATATCAATTTTCACAATATACTTAATAGACGCTAAAATTAAACCTCGATCTGTTTCGACAAACAGTGTACATAAGAAAAATGCATGAAATCACGCATGTTTTCATGTCACCTGGAGGATTATGCATATTTTCTCCAAATAATAATCATTATTACTCACTAAACTAGACATTGGCGATCCAAAATCAATATTGAAAAATAAAAATATAAAAAATAGTCAGAATTTTGTTAAATTGCATACAGTTATTACAACAGACGCCATACGGATGAACTCATTTACTCCTCCCTAGCTAACCACCGCCATTCTTTACATCTATTTAAATCCTAATGCTACTCTCCATCACGACACACAATTTTCCACACAAAAATGGCTGTCAAGAATTTGAACTTTGGATTGTTTTCTGTAATGATTTTATTGGTGTTTGGTGCTAATAATAATGTCGTAACGAGTCAGGAAGTTAGTGAGAGAATGGCAATGGTGCCTGCAATGTTCATCTTTGGTGATTCTCTGATCGACAATGGCAACAACAACAACTTGGCTTCTTTAGCTAAGGCCAATTATTTTCCCTATGGTATCGATTTCAATGGCGGGGCCACGGGACGGTTCTCCAATGGCTACACCATGGTTGATACAATTGGTATGTGATGAATATATACGAAAAATAATTAAAGCTCACGTTTTAGTCGTAATTTCAACTTAATTATTTAATGTTAACCTAATGCATATGGTTATTGTGTATGCTTTAGTTCACCTATTTGAGAGTTTGCGCTAATTTTCATGATGTCTTCCCAAAAGTATTTTCGTATTTTTATTGATGTTCAGTTTCGTGTTGTGTCCATGGCTAAATATCTAATCAATTCCTTAGCAAAGATGGTTGATATTTAATTATGGATCTTCAAAATTTATTTGTAGCACTGTTACTAGCTATATTTCTTACCTTCGTTGGAGGGTTTCATGTAACTTAATTTGTGATGCATGCAGCTCAATTACTTGGACTACCTCTCATTCCTCCACATACTGAGGCCAATGGTGATAATATGCGATATGGAGTTAATTTTGCTTCGGCTGCTGCTGGAATACTTGACATTACAGGCAAAAACTTTGTGAGTATTTTTCGTATGTGCAACTTTATTTACTAACTCCGATGAAGGTCTTACTTTCGTACTTACCTTTTTTGGGAATATGCCCTTTTTCTTCATCGTGTAATCTATATGTTCTGTTCAAACGTCTTGTATGAGAAAAAAAGTAAATCATGTGACTGAACTTATTATCATAGGTTAACCACTTTATGTCATACTTTATTTGTAATGGGAGGAATCATAAAAATTTATGATGTGAGGTGCTTGTACATGAATTAAATGAAAGTATTTTTTTTTTGCTTTTATTACAATGTTTGCAAAATAATCAAAGATGAAACAATTGCCTCTTTTTATGATCTAGTAATAATATGTTACACAAATTGAGTATTTTATTAAAATGAATTTTAATAATCCTTCCTGTATTTATATCTTCAGATTGGCCGCATCCCGTTTAACCAGCAAATCAAGAACTTCGAGGACACACTGGATCAAATTACCGACAAACTTGGTGCACCTGATGTGGCACAAGCCTTGTCCAAATGTATTTTCTTTGTCGGAATGGGCAGCAACGATTACCTCAACAATTACCTCATGCCAAATTATGACACCAAGACTCACTACAATGGCCAACAATACGCAGATCTCTTGGCTCATCAATATTCCCAACAACTCACGGCAAGAATGCTGTTACAAACTATATTTAAATGAAATTATATATATATTATTTTCATAAGCTTGACGGGCTTTTAGATAGAAAAACAATTCAATATTTCATAGTGATCAGTGGTAACCAAATTATTTAAGAAAATGTTATACGTATCTTGCTTAACAAAATTATTTACAACCTGCATGTGATGAAATGTGTTAGATATTAATAAGTTTGTGTTTTAAAATGAAACTAATTCAATACTGATGATATTGATATTGATCGCCTTTCTTTTTTATCTTGCAGAGGTTGTACAATTTAGGAGCAAGGAAATTTGTGATTGCGGGATTAGGACTAATGGGATGCATTCCTAGCATTCTTGCCAAAAGCGACAACGGCATATGTTCCGAGGAAGTTAATCAACTCATCCAACCGTTTAACACAAACACGAAAGCCATGATAAACAATCTCAGCGCCAATCTCCCTGGTACTAGTTTTGCTTACATCGACATCCATAACCTGTTCCAAGATCTTCTTGCAAACGCACAAAATTACGGTACGTGCCTCCGTTCTAAATAGTATTCTTACATTCGCATTATCAATTAAGTATGTATATCTTAAAACGAACACGTTAAGATTCTTAAAAAATCGTACAGGATTCAGCGTGTTGAACCGTGGGTGTTGTGGAATTGGGAGGAATAGCGGGCAGATAACTTGTCTACCGTTCCAAACGCCATGTTCTGGACGGAATAACTACATTTTCTGGGATGCTTTCCACCCTACTGAAGCTGTTAATATTTTGTTCGGACAAAAGGCTTTTAATGGAAATAGGGACTTTGTTTATCCGATCAACATACAACAACTTGCTAGTCTTTGATTGCTTTTGAAGCTTTAAGATTGTGTGAGGTGGGGTACTGGTCTGGATGTATTTGTGAAAAAGAGTCATGAAATTTCTGGAAATATGTCTAGTGTAATATTGAAGTGTCCTGAATTTTGGTCATGTCATCCAACATTATGGTTTTATGTTCAAGCGTTCTAGCTAGCTAATGAAATCTGAGATTTATTAAGTTCCGAAAGATTATCCGAGATGAAATGAAGCTTTAACTGATCGACAATAATTAAATTTCTTCATATTACTTTGTATGCAATCAGTTTAGCTAACCTCTAAGTTTCTTGATCCAAGAGAAATAGAGAAACTTTGTGCGTGTATGAAATTGATCGACCGCATAACGCATTTGATTGGTGAGGTCAAAGTTTATAAAATTTGAAGTTGATAATTAGAATTGGCAAACAGATAATATCTGTTTTTTGCAAGCGCGTGATTACGCGATTACCAGCACCTTTTGTTGCCTAGCTACATACGCGGTTTTGAGCACACAGTTACTAGCGCTTCAATAAATGTTATATTGTGGCATGTACATGTAGCGTTTTCTAGGAAAAAAAACAATTCATGCAATTGACAACAAATTGCCTACACCAACTCATCGTTAGCTACACAAAATTTACAACTACGACTGCATTATTGATTTGATTACGCACTTAATGATTTCTCGTTTTTAGACTACTACCAGTGTTGATTACACACTTAATGATTTCTCGTTTTTAGACTACTACCCATATGAAACACGATATGGCATTTGTTGGAGATAATATATAAATATTAAATGTTTACCCTCTCTAACAGTTTTGATGAGATGACAATTTAATATTTATATATTATCTCCAGCAGCCTTCAACATCAAAGCATAAATCAAGCGTCATATGAATGAGTGGACCTAGAGAAATCAAGCGCACACATTAGCGGGTCTTCTCCTCGAAATATCATAGACCTAGTTATAAAAAAAGTGTCGTATGAATGAGTCTTCTCCAAAGGTCCCAAGCCTCAAGCTCAAACTAGTCGGGTCGTTAAAGAGAATGGGGCTACAATATTTCTTAGATTGCAAAATAGACTCACTTTTAATTTTGAGTAATATTTCAAATTTCAGTTTACCCTTGGCTAACTACTTTCCATATTTAGAATAATTTGTTAGTAATTATAAATTACAAATTACACCTCTAAAGTGGATTTTCCCCAGCCGATTAGTATATAAGCGGACCTACACACATTACAAACTTTGGCAAGCTAGATTTATAAAATGCATAAAGAAATTCTTTCCTTTTGTTATCCTTAAGTTTGTACAATTCGATAATGAAAGCTCTATCACTTTTCTCAAGGTCGATCACATTTTGTTCCAAATTCGTTGCTTGCATTTTCGATATGGTATTATTCAACTGAGTTCACGATCGGCCTCTTCCATTGCAGAAATTACTCACTTTTTGATCGATTTCACTCGGTAATTCTTCTCATCTATGTTTCTTAACCGATCGTTCCTTCTGATCGTCGGTCAACCATATCATTGTCGAAAAATGACGTCATCTGCAACTACTTCGACTCCTGCAACTATCCTTACGAAAATTCTTTCTCGGTCTACTTCTTAGGATCTCATGACTCAACTAGTTCATCTATTGTTGGAGAATACTTTAATGGCAGTAACTACGTTTCTTGGTGCCAAAACATTCAAATGACGTTAATTATAAAGAAGAAGATCCAATTCATCGATGGATCACTACATATTCCCCCTATTCGGATCTTGTTAATAGTCTTTGTTTGATTCGTGCCAACTATCTTATTGTGAAATGGCTTCAAAATACGTCTCAAAAGAAATCAAGCCTAGTTGGTTGTTTTTGGACGCTAAGTTGGAATTTTGGAATGAATTAAAAAAGCTTTATGATCGGATTGATGGATCACGCGCTTATCAATTGCAGAAGGCATTGTCAACAATCAATCAGAGTAATTAGTCGATTACTAAGTATTTATATGGTTTTAGAGTCCTTTGAGATGACTTTTATAGCAAGAAACCTATTATAGCATATTCTTGAGGTATTTGCACATGTGATGTGAATGGTCATATTCTAAGATTGCAATAGTATGATTGTGTTATGAAATTCTTCATAGGATTAACGAATCATATGCTGCTATTAAGAATCAAGTTTTGCTAAACCAATAGAATCTAAGATTCACATAATATAAGTTCTTTTAACCCTTAGGATGGTGCTATTGGAGGAAAACCTTCTTATAAAGACAAGAAAAAACTTCAGTAAACTCATTGTAGTTTCCATGGTCACATTGTAGACAAATGTTTCCATCTAAATGGTTATCCTCGTGGTTGGGAAGGACCACGAGGAAAAAGACAGAGTCCTGCACATTCTACAAATTTGGTGAACTCTACTGAGGCTACAACCAATGTTGCACTTGAGCAATCTGATGCTAACAACCAACATGCTCAACAAGATGATGCAAATATGGACACGTGACAAAAAAAGAAGGTTACAAGAATTCAAATGAAGAAGATGTCACAAGAATTGACCAAATTCGTACTTTAAATGGGCCAATCACAAGAGGACTTGCTAAGAAGATGGGAGCATCTCTTTATCGGCTAACTAAACAAGTTTCGGTCCATAATGATAAAGGAGGCCCAAATGAGCACCAAAGATGGTCAAATCTGATCCAAGTGACCTTTTAAATAATGGTCAAAAGTCAAAGACGAGTTTTGACCATTCTTTCATCATTTTCTAGTCTAGTTAATGTATTTTCTTTTTCTAGAAGTTGTTGGAAGGTCATAGTTGATTTCTTAGTGACTAAGTTTGTCCCTCCTATAAATTAGGAAGACCATTTTCATTGTAAGACAACGCTTATCACATTTATAAACTTTGTGAGATTTTATTCTCTTTGGTTCTTTGAAGAACTATTTCCGGACTTATCAAACGGATTCATCACTCTCGTTTGTGGCGTTCAAATCCGACTTATCAAACGGCACCCTCCATAACTGTTTCTGGCGTCTTCATTATACCAAGGTTCGTGTTTTGTATCAAGTAGCGGGTCGCGGTCTCCATACCAAGGTTCCTATTTGTACTAAGGCAACGGGTCGAGGTTCCATCCAAACCACCTGAAGATAATGATCCTACGTTTGGTATACGAATATCATTCATCATTGGTAGATATCGTATCATTTGGTATCCATATTAAAGGTGATCGACCGCGGTTCAATCCGTTCTTGGTTTAATCTTCGGAGTGCCAAAAAGTCCTATTTTTAGTCTTCTTGTTTTTTCTCTTTCGTTAAAAAAACGTCCAATAAAAAGAAAAGAAAAAAAGGACAAGAAAAAAAAACGTCAAAAAAAAATAAAAGAAAAAAGGACAAAAAAAAAGAAAAAAAGAGTACCATAAAAAAAGAAAAATAGTGGTACAAAAAAAAGTGAAGTTTCAATTTCATTTCTTTGTTACTCCCTTTTTTTTTGTTAAGTTCTTGGTGGGAAATACTTTATTGCACGTGTGGAAAAAAAAATCGAGTTTGAATTGTTGCTTTTGGTTGTGAAATCTTGTTTTGACTTTGTTCGATTTAGTTTCAAAAGAACCTTTTGAGAATATACGAGTGGAAAAGGCACTGAGTGTGGGATTATTAGAGGGAAAAAGGCAATATATTTGAGTGATACACGAGTGACATATTTTGAGTGAAAAAAAAAACTTGAGAGTAAACATGTAAGGGAGTGTTGTGAGGTTTCTTTCTTTCTAACATTTTTTTTTGCAAGTTATTATGTCTCGAGAAAACACCAATGAAGGAGCACCGCCAATAATGAGTGAACTTCAAGTTCAAGCATTGATGGGTTATTTGGGAAATCTGATAAGCCATTTGTTTTTCTCTTCGAAACCTTTATCGACCGAGATGACATCACGCAGAAGCAAACGGAAAGGCCAGCTCGGATCAGGATTTTACACTAAACAAAAGATCAATTGGAGCCACTAAATGAGAGGTTAGATAGGGTCGAAAGGGAGTCTCTAATAGAGGCAACCTCAAGTCCTTGAGAATTCTAGTTGGAAGATCCCTAGGATCTACCGATATTGAAAGAGAGGGGGCTTAAATTATATTATTTATTATAATAGACATATAATATTGTATATCTATCTTGCGAACCCGGAGGGAAGAAAATCCTTCTCTAGCTTGAGGTGGTAACTAGAAGACGTGAAAGGCGAGTTAGAGAAGATAACAACTTGGGAGGTATAAAGATGAATATCCAATCTTTCCAAGGTAAGAATGATCCCGAAGCCTATCTTGAGTGGGAAAAGAAAGTTGAATTAGTTTTCGATTGCCACAACTATTCTAAAATGAAGAAGGTTAAGCTTGCGGCTATTGAATTTTTTGATTATTCTATTGTGTGGTGGGATCAACTAACCTTGAATAGGAGACGTAATGGTGAACGTCCAATAGCAACACGGGAAGACATGAAAGTTGTTATGAGAAGGCGGTTTGTTCCTAGTCATTATTATAGGGACTTGTACCAAAAGTTGCAGCGGCTTAAACAAGGCAATCGAAGTGTGTAGGACTATTATCAAGAAATGGAAATTGCTATGATCCGGGAAAATATTGAAGAAGATAGAGAAGCTACAATGGCAAGGTTTTTGAATGGGTTGAATCCAGAAATCCAAGATAGAGTAGAAATGCAACATTATGTGGAGCTAGAAGACATGGTTCATGTGGCTATCAAAGTTGAGCAACAACTCAAAAGAAGAGGCACTCGTAGGGCTGTGCAAAAAGAATCGGATCGATCGAATCGGGTGAAAATCGATCGAATGATCCGATCCGAGGATCGGATCGAATATTTGATCCGACTTTTGATTTTTGCCTTAGGATCGAACCCCCATTTGATTCGATCCTCGATCCTAGAGGCTGAGAATCGGATCGGATCGAATATTAATCTTATTTTTTAAAAATAAATAAATATATAATAGTATATATAATATTATATTTTTATATATAAAGCTAGGCATGCTACTAAGATATTTTTATATACCTACCTGACAATTTTACATGGTCATTTGAAGGCCACGTATCTTTGTTTGAGAAACATATAGAATAATAGAATTGTCAATTTCTCTCACCTTTGTCTTACCTTTCTCTGATTCTCTCTCTGTAGTTGCACGAAGGGTTCCAAAAAAGGGGTTTTCACTTTTCACATTTCTCTCTCTCTAGTTGTAAGAAGGATTCAAAAAAAGGGGTTTTAGTGTCACTCAAGAATCAAAATCTCTGCAAATCAAAGGCCGGCAGGAGTTTCCGTGAGTTATTCGCCTCAAAACTAATTTGTTGTTTATTCTCTTTGTGATTATGTTTAATTGTTTATATAATACAGGTAATTGGTTTAGCTGAAGCTCTGTTAGTAACAGAGAAAAAAACAACAAATTAGTTTTAGAGCTTCAGCTCTGTTAGCTCTCTGTTAGGCTAACAGCTTTATAATTTAAAAAAAAACAGAGATACTAACAGATTTATTTTTATTTATTTATTATATATATGTCTCTGTGTGTGTGTGTAATAATGTTAATAACAGATTTGTTGACTGTTAGACATGGCTTCAGCTCTGTTAGTATCTATGTTAGTAATTTGTCAGTTCTACTTATTTGAAATGAAATGCAATGAGTTACTTCTCAAAAAAAAGGTAATTGGTATAGTCAGGCATTTAATGTGCATATTCAAGTGATGATTTACAGAGAAAAATGAGTCGATTATGTGTGCACTATATATACATGAGTTCATAGTTGTCGAGTTTAATGATTCTATGAAGTGTGCCCTTAATATAGTTCGTTTGCTTTCATTTTAGGAAATGGAAGCGACTTCGTCGTCTACTGTGACTCCAACTCCAATCGTTCATGAAACTGCTCCAACTCCAACTGTAGTGAGCATGGCCATGGGGCCACCCCCATCTACTCCAACTCAACAGAATGGTGAACATTCTATTCCAGTGTCAGAGTCTGAAGTTGCTTCAAAAGAAGTAGAAAAATCGCGCAAAAGATCATTAATTTGGGCTCATTATGATTCCATTAGTCGCGCTGGAAAGACGAGGGCACATTGCAAGTATTGTAGCAAAAGCTACGCCGCTCAAGAGGGCCTAAATGGTACTACTGCGTTGCTAAAACACAGCAAGGTGTGCAAAGGTCATCCAGACAACATCCACAAAAAAAAGAGGTGTTTCTCTTCATAGCTATGTTCAGAGTATTAATGGGCCGGACGGGCTGCCACTTAAGGACTTAACTACTGTTTGGACATTTGATCAAGATGCTATAAGAAAAGCTTTGATTCACATGATACTAGTTGATGAATTGCCATTTCGTTTTGTTGAGAACGAAGGGTTTAGAGACTTTGTACGTGTCGCATGCCCTGAATTCTTTGTTCCCTCTAGGACCACAGTCGCAAGAGATTGTTTGAAGGCATATGCACAATCGAAGAACCAGTTGAGATCATATTTCAAAAAAAATGGGCAAACGGTGTCATTGACCACAAATACTTGGACTTCCAATCAACGCTTGAATTATCTATGTTTGACAGCTCACTACATTGATGATAACTGGAAGTTAACAAAGCAAATCATCAATTTCATTCCATGTTTGAGTCATAAAGGGGATGAACTTAGCAACTTGCTTGACAAATGTTTAAAGGACTGGGGAATTAAGAAGGTGTTTGCTGTAACGGTTGATAATGCTACTAATAATGACACTTGCTTGAAACTGTTGGTGAAGAGATTATCTAGCAAAGGGATGTTGGTCGGGGGAGGGAAACACATACACATGAGATGTGTTGCTCATATTCTTAATTTGGTGGTGAAGGATGGATTAGATGAATGGAACGCTTCTGTGAGTCGTGTGCATGCTGTGGTGAAATATGTGAGGCAATCGCCAGGCCGCTTGAAGAAGTTCTATGATTTTGCGGGTGAAGAAAAGATAGTAAGCGAGAGGTCATTGTGTCTCGATGTTGCTACCAGATGGAACTCAGTTTACATGATGCTGGAGGTTGCATTGATCTACAAATCAGCCTTTGAGAGGTATGAGGACTCTGACTCCGACTTTCGCGCTGATATGAAGATCGATGGTCTGCCTACCTCTCTTGATTGGTTGGTTGTCGAGAAATTGGTTGAAGTGTTGAAACATTTTTACGAGTTCACAAATCAGGTTTCAGGTACAAAATATATTGGACCATAGCACTTTGTGTTTTTATACTTTTTTAGTTTTTAAGAGGATTAATGATTGTGGTTCCTTTTTTTCCCAACATTTTAGGTACCAAATATATTACTGCTAATACGTTTATGGACTCTATTTGTGATACATCTTTGTTGTTGAAGAAGTGGATTACTGGTGATGATTCAGGTCTGAAAATAATGGCTTTAAAGATGAAGGAGAAATTTGATAAATACTGAAAAGACTTGAAACGCATGAACTTGGTATTGTATATTGCTGTACTGCTTGATCCTCGCCGCAAGGTTAACTATTTGACATTTATTACTCGCAAAATGTATGGGGTAATCACTGGAGATCAGCATGCAGCAGAAGCTAAGGAAGCTCTTATTGCGTTATTTTCTGAATATAAGGCTAATTATGAGGCGGTAAATGATGGAAGTGCATCTGGGTCTGGTACTACAACTCTTGATAGTGATAACACACCAGCATCGTTAACTGAAAGAGAGAAAGATTGGCAAATGGAATTTGAAGGAGATAACGATGAAACTGAGCTTGAGAAGTATCTGGGAGAGAAATTACTAAAGTTCGATGCAAAGCAGGCTAAGCATTTTGATGTTTTGGAGTGGTGGAGAATCCATACTCTTATGTATCCAGTTCTGGCTACCTTGGCGCGAGATGTCTTAGCAATACCTATATCTACGGTGGCCTCAGAGTCGGCATTCAGCACTGGAGGTCGAATTATATCTGACTTTAGGTCGTCTTTGACTCCTAAGAGTGCCCAGGCTTTGATCTGTTATCAAGATTGGCATCGACGGGGACCAATAAAGTCAGTTGAGGAGAATATATTGTTGCTTGAGAGGATGGAGCAAGGTAAAGTGAATTTCTTTATAATTATTTTTGTTAGTTTTTAAGTAATGATGGGTTTATGTTCTTGAAACCAAGAAGCAGTATTCATAAAACAACTATGTGTGATGGATTATGTGTCTAATACTTTTTTATTTTTCATTTTTATTAGATTTGGCTTTTGAACTTAGTGCATTGCACATAGATTCAATTCTGGGATGAATGGTGGTGCCATGGTAACCTTTCTTAGCTTTTCTATCTAACTTATGTTTCTCTTTAAGTTAAAAGTTTAAACTTTTTATTTGCCTTATTGTTCATTTGTTGTGACATTGTAGGTTGCAATTTGCAAAACAGAGAAGATAGAAGACAAGAAGTTGGAATTTTGAAGAGGTCGTCACACGTGAAGTATCGACCCTATTATGACTTGAAGTTTAACTACTTAGAGTTATAATATTTTTGTATCTAGTACATATGTACAATGTAGAATTGTAACATACTAATTACTAGAACTAACTATAACTTGTCTTCATTTTGGGATTTCTATTTAAACATTAGGTTAGTGACGCGTAAATGAAGCATCGGTGATGTACTGATGGTTGTTGATTTGTCACTACTGCATTACTATTGTTGATTACTTATTTGCATGTTAAATGAAACTTTGTTGGTGCATCTCATTGATATTAAATTAAATAAGAAAAAAAAAAGAAAAAAGGATCGAAAATCGAATCGAATCGGATCGAAATCGAATGATTTTGGATCGAATCGGATCGTTTTAAATCGATCCGATTTCGATCCTCATTTCTCCAGGATCGAAATCGACTTCCAGCCTCGATTCGATCCGATTCGATCTGATCCGATCCAAATGCACACCCCCACTCGTGCATCTCAAAGCTCAAATTCATCCGCTTGGAAACTAAATTACCCGAGAAAGGAAGAAAAGCCCATGGTTAAGTCAAAGGTCAAGGCCAAACAAGAACCGACTAGCAAAGGATTGCAGGGTAAATTTGACCCTTCAAGTTCTAGAAATCGTGACATTAAATGTTTTAAATGTCAGTGCAGGGGTCATGTTGCCAATCAATATCCAAATAAAAAAGTCATGTTGATTAAAGAAGATGGCGGGTTTGAGACTGATGATGAAGTTGATTATGAATCAACACCATTGTTAGAGGATTATAATGATGAAGAAGGGGCTATTCATGGATATTATGTCTTGGTTACAAGGAGAATCTAGAATGTGCAAGCAAAGGATGAGGAAAGTGAGCAGCGAAAAAACATCTTTTACGCTAAATGTCGTGTTCTTAACAAGGTCTGTAGTGTGATAATTGATGGGGGAGTTGTTCCAATGTTGCAAGCGCTACTTAGTCAATAAACTTGACTTGGCCACGATCAAACACACTCAACCATACAAGTTGCAATGGTTCAATGATTGTGCCGAAGTGAAAGTCAACAAGCAAGTGCTGATTTCTTTTAGCATTGGGAAGTACAATGATGAAGTTTTGTGTGATGTAGTTCCAATGCAAGCTGGACATATACTTTTGGGGCGTCCATGGCATTTTGATCGTAAAGTTAACCACAATGGCTTTACGAACAAGAGTTCTTTTGTCCACAATGAGAGGAAAATTACTCTTGTTCCTTTAACACCAAAAAAAGTTTTTGAAGATCAAGTGAGATTTCAAAAGAAAGAAAATGAGCAAAAAAAAAAAGAGTGTACAAAAAGAAATGAGTGAAAAACATAAAATTACCAACAAAAAAGAAGTTGAAGCTTTGGCAAATGAGAAAAAAAAAAGAGAAAAAAGAGAGATTTTTTGCAAAAACAAGTAAGTTGAAGAGAGCAATGTTCTTAAAACAACCAATGATTGCACTCTTTTACAAGGGGACACTTTTGAGCACTAACAAACTAACTTCTTCCTTGCTAAGCTCTATTGCATCTCTTTTGTATGATTATGATGATGTGTTTCCCGAAAATATACCACATGGTTTACCTTCTATTAGAGGGATTGAACATCAAATTGATTTTGTACCAGGAGCTATGATTCCTAACCGCCTGCCATACCTAACGAATCTAGAAGAGACGAAAGAGTTGGAAAAGCAAGTAAAAGAGCTCATGGAAAAGGGGTATGTGAGGGAAAGCATGAGTCCTTGTGCCATACCAGTACTTTTAGTTCCAAAGAAGGATAGTTCGTGGAGGATGTACACTGATTGTCGAGCAATCAACAATATCACGGTAAAATACTGCCACCCCATACCTCGATTAGATGATATGCTTGATGAATTTCATGGATCTTGCATGTTTTCTAAAATTGATTTGAAAAGTGGTTTCCATCAAATAAGAATGAGAGAGGGAGATGAATGGAAAATTGCTTTCAAAACAAAATATGGTTTGTATGAATGGTTAGTGATGCCTTTTGGTTTAACTAATGTGCCTAGTACTTTTATGAGATTGATGAACCATGTCTTGCGAGCTTTTATTGGGAAATTTGTAGTTGGCTATTTTGATGATATTTTGATTTATAGCAAGAACTTGGATGATCATGTTGAACATTTGAAGCTTGTTTGGATGTTTTAAGAAAATAAAAATTGTTTGCTAACTTGAAAAAGTGTACTTTTGCACGGACAATCTTGTGTTTCTTGGATTTTTTGTAAGTTCACAGGGTATACGTGTTGATGAGTAGAAAATCAAGGCAATACAAGAATGGCCAAGTCCGACAAGTGTGGGAAATGTTAGAAGTTTTCATGGATTGGCAAGTTTTTATCGATGATTTGTGAAGCATTTCACTTCTATAGATGCACCAATCATTGAAGTGATAAAGAAAAACGTTGGATTCAAATGGGGAGAGGAACAAGAAAAGGCTTTTTAATTACTTAAAGAAAAGTTAATCAATGCTCTTTTACTTACTTTGCCTAACTTTTCTAAAACTTGAGAAATTGAGTGTGATGCTTCAGGAATTTGAATAGGTGTTGTTCTTATGCAAGTTGGAAAGCCCATAGCTTACTTTAGTGAAAAGCTAAGGGGAGCAGCCTTGAATTATCCAACTTATTACAAGGAGTTGTACGCTTTAGTTCGGGCCTTAAACACATGGCAACACTACCTTCGGCATAAGGAGTTTGTGATTCACACGGATCATGAATCTTTGAAGCATTTGAAAGGCCAACACAAGCTGAATAAGAGACATGCATGATGGGTAGAATTCATTGAAACATTTTCTTATGTCATTCGATACAAGCAAGGTAAGGAGAATGTGGTTGTCGATACCCTTTCTCAAAGGTATGCTTTACTTTCTACTCTTGATTCAAAGTTGCTTGGTTTTGAGTACATCAAGGATCTGTATAGGGATGATTCTGAGTTTCAAGTTGAGTATCAAGATTGTGAAAAGCATGCTAGTGGTAAGTTCTTTAGGCAAGAAGGATTTTTGTTTAGAGAAAACAAATTGTGTGTGCCTAATTGTTCTTTGAGGGAGTTACTTGTGCAGGAAGCTCATGGAGGAGGACTAATGGGACACTTTGGCATTGCAAAGACCTTAGCAATTCAGCAAGAACATTTCTTTTGGCAACACATGAAAAAGGGATATTGAAAGAACATGCGGCAGATGCATCACTTGTAAACAAGCTAAGTCCAAAGTGCAAAATCACGATTTGTAAATTCCTTCACCAATTCCTACTACACCTTGGATTGACATTTCTATGGATTTTGTGTTGGGATTGCCAAGAATAAAACATGGTAGGGATTCTGTTTTGGTGGTTGTGGATAGATTTTCTAAAATGGCACATTTTATTTCATGTCACAAAATTGATGATGCTTCTCACATTGCTGATTTGTTCTTTAAAGAAATTGTGAGATTGCATGGTATGCCAAGAACCATTGTTTTGGATATAGATACAAAGTTTTTGAGTTACTTTTGGAAGACCTTGTGGTGTAAGTTAGGTACAAAGTTGTTGTTTTCTACTACTTATCACCCACAAACTGATGGTCAAACTGAAGTAGTAAATGTGACTTTGTCTATGCTATTGAAGGCAATCAAAAGGAAGAATATTAAGACTTGGGAAGATTGTCTACCACATGTTGAATTTGGTAGAATTCTGCATTCTGCTTCTAAATTCTCACCATTTGAAATTGTTTATGGTTTTAATCCTTTGACACCATTGGACTTAACTCCATTACATACTTCTGAGTATGTGAATTTAGATGGCAAGAAAAATGCTAATTTTGTTAGCAGGGACATGAGAAGACAAGGCTCAATACTGAAAAGAGAACTCAACAATATGCCAAGCAAGCAAACAAGGAGCGTCAAAAGTTGATATTTGAACCGGGAGATTGGGTTTGGTTGCATATGAGAAAGGAGAGGTTCCCTGAAAAGAGACATTCCAAATTATTGTCAAAAGGAGACGGACCTTTCCAAGTGATTGAGCGTATCAATGGCAACGCTTATAAGTTGGATCTTCCTAGTGAGTATAACGTTAGTGCTACTTTCAATGTGTCTGATTTGAGTCCTTTTAATGCAGGTGATACAGATTTGAGGACAAATCATTTTCAAGAGGAGGGGAATGATGCAAATATGGATACAGTGACAAAATAAGAATATTACAAGAATTCAAATGAAGAAGATGTCACAAGAATGAACCAAATTCGCACTTTAAATGGGCCAATCACAAGAGGCCTTGCTAAGAAGTGGGAGCATCTCTTTAGCGGCTAATTAACCAAGTTTGGGTCCATAATGACAAAGGAGACCCGAATGAGCAACAAAGATAGCCAAATCTGATCCAACTGACCTTTTAAATAATGGTCAAAAGTCAAAGACGAGTTTTGATCATCCTTTCATCATTTTCTAGTCTAGTTAATGTATTTTCTTTTTCTGGAAGTTGTTAGAAGGTCATCGTTGATTTCTTAGTGACCAAGTTTGTCTGTCCTATAAGTTAGGAAGACCATTTTCATTGTAAGACAACACTTATCATATTTATAAACTTTGTGAGATTTTATTCTATTTGGTTCTTTGAAGAACTATTTCTGAACTTATCAAACGGGTACATCACCCTCGTTTGTGGCGTTCAAATCTGACTTATTAAATAGCACCCTCCATAACCGTTTGTGGCGTCTTCATTATACCAAGGTTCGTGTTTTGTATCAAGTAGAAGGTCGCGGTCTCCATATCAAGGTTCCTATTTGTACTATGGCAACAGGTCGAGGTTCCATCAAACCACCTGGAGATAACGATCCTACGTTTAGCATACGAATACCATTCATCATTGGTGGATATCGTATCACAGGGTCTTTTTGAATTGTTCTTGTCCTTCTTGCAAGCTCAAATCCACTACATCTCTGGAGCTTCTACTTCTGCTCAGACTTCTCACTATGCTACCATTGCTCTTGTCGGTACCCTTGAACTCATATCTTCTTACATTGTGGTTCTGGTTGTTCTGGACATTCTTCGATCCTTGACATAAGAACTATAGACCACATGGTGTGTTGTTTCAATAGTTTCATATCCACACCTAAGACAATTAATGTGACTATCTACTTACCTAACAAAAGTGAAACTCATGCCACTTACATGATATGTTAGTTATATGATAATACACGGACATTTATGTTGTTTTTATGGCTTATGTATGTCTTTTGCAGGACACAACCATGAGGAGGACTAGTGGTTCTACTAACCTAGTTAACTCACTTTATGTTCTGCATAATTCAATAACACATGTACCAGCAAATCCAAGACTCTTTGTAATGTTGTTCACTCTAGTTCCTCTGTATGGAACTTAAACTTGGTCATTTCAACATTGTCTAACATCCAGAGCTTTAATGCTCCTTTATGTAATAAGAAAACTCCCTATGATGTTTGCCATTTTGCTAAGAAAACCAAGCTTCACTTTCTTATTAGCAACAAAAACTTCATCTGCTATTTTTGAAATTTTACATTGAGATGTATGGGAGCCATTTTGTGTCACTTCGCATGATGGTTTTAGATTCTTATTAACTGTTGTGGTTGATTTTAACAAGTGTACATGGGTATTTCTCATGAAACACAAGTCTAAAGTGCAATCTCATTTATTTCAGTTTTATAACCTTGTCCTCACTCAGTTTTCTTGCAAGATTAAATGCTTTAGAACTTATAAAGGGACATAATTTAGACTTAAGGATTTTTACTCCAAGTTTGGTATTGAAAATCAGAAAAATTGTTTGGAAACTCCGCAACAGAATGGGTTGGTAGAAAGAAAACAACAAACATATGTTACAAGTTGTTATAACTTTGAGGTTTTAAGATCATGCACCATTAGAATTCTAGTGCAACTATGTGGCCACTACTGCATTTTTGATCAACCCATGGCTTTCAAAGGTCATGTAGAACAAGTCTCCGTATGAGGTATTGAATAACATTTTACTATGACTCCATTAGAAGTTTTGGTTTCTTGGTTGACGCCTATATTATATATGCTCAAAGACATAAATTTGCTCCAAGAGCACTAGATTGTGTCTTTATTGGTTATCCAAGAGAAACAAAAGGCTATCTATTACTGGATCTCACAACCAGAAAGTCTCTCATTTCTAGAAATGTAAAATTCTATGAATTTTTATTCCTTTTAGTATTCCAGTAGTTGTTGCTAGTGACACACCTGCACCAACTGTTTCTAATGATAGTTTCATTGCCCTAACACTTTTGATTTAGTCATCAGACAAGACCAGAATGACTACCAGTCACCTAGAACCCCACTAGAGATGCCACATTATGATGAACCTGAGACTCCAATACCACAAGAGCAATTGGGTACTGTTGACAACAACAAAGTCTCCACTCAATCCACGTAAACAGCCACAGAACCTAGCGAGGTCACAAGTAATGAAGCAGGTTTCCTCCCTGTTCCTGTTAGAAATTCAAGTAGTCAAAATGTAATCCGCGCTTATCTCAAAGTATATGATTGGAATTTACCTCTTTAAATAAAGTTAATTCTTTTACAACTATAACTGCTAGCAAATATATCATCTCACTTGTCTACTAATCTATTGAACAACAATCACAAAGCTTTTACAATAGCCATTTCTCAAATCACTGAACCTAAGACCTTTAAACAAGCTAACAATGACCCATAATGGAGGTTACTAAAGAAGAAAGAAGTAGATGCACTAGAGAAAACTAAAACTTAAGAACTAACCACTCTTCCATCTAACCATCACTGCATTGGATGTAAATGGGTGTTTAAGGTTAAAATTATTTGGATGGATCTATAGAGAGGTATAAAGAAATACTTGTTGCTAAAGGTACAAAGAGGAGGGGCTAGAATACTTTGACACATTCTCTCCAGTTGCCAAGCTAACAACAGTCAGAACACTCCTTGCCTTAGTAGCTTCTCATCACTGGCATCTTCATAAACTAAATGTTAGCAATTCCTTCCTCCATGGTGGTCTCAATGAAAAAATATACACGAAGCCTCCCCTGTATATTGTGACAGCAATGATAACATGGTTGGCCTTCTAAAGAATAGCCTCTATGGGTTAAAGCAGGCATCAAGACAGTGGTTTCAAAAGCTTACTCACTGACTTCTTCTTTATGGCTTCTCTCAGACAATCTCTGATTCCTCTCTGTTTATTTTAAAATCTAATCACAAGATAACCATTTTATGTGTATATGTAGATGATATTATCTTAACAAGCAATGACTTGCAGGAAATCCATAAGATCAAAGCTCACCTTGATGACAAATTCACTATTAAGGATCTCGGAACCTAAATTACATCTTAGGGATTGGAATTGCCCACAACAAGAAGGATATCTCTTTATGCCGAAGAGATTATGCCATTGACATACTAACTGATTCAGGATACTTGCATTGCAAACCAAGTTCAGGTCAAGTTCAACACAATCACTCGCCATGACCTTAACTATATCATTCAATCATTGACACAATGCATGTCAAGTCCAATAGCTTCACACCTTGTTGTAGAGCACAAAGTGTTCAGATATATTAAATTAACACAGGTAAATGTTTGTTTTATCCCACTGAATCAGAAACTCACTTGAAATATTTTTGTGATAGTAATTAGGCAAGTGATCCAGACACAAGAAGCATAACATTTGCCCAAGATGTGATGATCCTGAAGAATCGGTATCACACCTGCTTTGATTCTGCGAGGCGGCAAAAGACGTCTGGTCCAAAATTCTGAGCGTGCCTGATCAGGAGGACTTTGACGAGATTTTGAATGAGAATTGGCTGAAAAGTAACCTTAAAGAGAAACATTATAGCTATGACTTCATACCGAATGTAAGTTAGAATCTGATTTTTGCCGCGTCTTGTTGGTACATTTGGAAGGCGAGAAATAGCTTTGTTTTTAGATGCGAGAAGGAAAATGTGTCGAGCATACCCCATCAAATTAAAACTCTTAGTTATGATCTGCTTGGGTGCCAAAATAAATATAAAACCAAACGATATCATAATAGGTGAGAAAATCCTTTAAAGGGTTGGTGCAAACTGAATGTCAGTGGGAATTTGTACGTGGAGTCCAATTCTGGTGCGGTCGGGGGAGTTCTTCGGTCAAAATAAGAGATTGGACATGGGGTTTCAGATCCAAGCTTACGGGACCAATAGTCGATGAGACCGAGCTTGAAACACTGAAGTGAGGATTTGAAATAACTTGGGATAGAAGAATTCAACATATTGAGATCGAGACGAACTCTAAAGCGTGCTACAAACTCGTGTCAAGCATAAGGGAACAGAATGATCGAGATCCTGAATTGGTAAAAAGTTGCCGAGATCTTCTTCGTCTACCATGGAATACCAAATTTCGTTGGTACCAAGAACGACAAATAGACTTGCAGATGCGATCGCAAAGATCGAGCTAGAGGAAGGCGAAATGAATGTATTTTGGGATACTTCTCCGCTACAAGTTCTTAGTGTACTCGATGAGAAGTTAGTTTAGTTTTTGTTAACGTTTTTTTCTTTTACTGCTTTGAAGTAGTTGTAATTCCTCTTTTTATCAAAACAAATATTAAAATAAATAATAAATAAGTCTATGTTCTACTATTTTTACTCTATCCTAACTGATTTAATTTTAGGCATAAAAGCATCAAGCCCCCTGAACTATCCACGTTTTTGCGACTTGCCCCCTAAACTAAATTAATAAGAGTTTTGCCCCCTGAACTATCCTCGTCTGTTCGATTTGCCCCCTCGCCAGTTTCCGCCCTAAAACTGCTGTAATATTCCCAACACGTGCGTAACACGTGAGGGTCAGCGGGGTAATTTCGTCAGTTTCAATTTTTTTTATATTCCCACGAATTAAAAAAAAATAAAAATGGACTAAGTTCAGGGGGGGTACGATCGAAATGTCACTCCACACTCTTCACACTTAGAAAAAAACAGTCCAACAAATTAGGGTTCTTCATCAAACTCTCTATCGAATCACTTCAATTAGTCCACATTTTACAGAATCAACACGAAATCGACACACAAAAACTTCCCATTATCAGTTCACGGCTAATTGTGCTCACATTCGCGACTAATTGCGCACACATTCACGGCATCCATTCATAGGATTTTGGGGAAAATCGATCGCCATTCTTCAAAATCGCAGAAATGGCTTGGGAATTGAGGACCAGTTTCGAGTTCATACCAAAGGGAAAGAACACACCCGATTACAGTATGAATTTGCCCTCTTTCAGGAACCCTAGTTTTAATTTTTTGTTGCATGCGTCGATTATGTTTGTCCCTATGGTTGTAATCAAATACGATGGTGTAAAGCATGCATTTTTTGTAGTTTTGTGGGGGTTTTTTGTGAGTTTGTGGTCCTGAAAGTGATGCAATCTTTGTGAGTTTGTTTTTCATTGTTTGCTGTTAATCTATTGTGGTCCCAACAGTATATGAAGAAAATGTTCATTTGTGAAGTAGGCTTTTTTTTGATATATTGTTGGTAATTGGTAAATTTTTGGGACCACTTGCATGTATATTATACTTTTTGTCTGTTAGTGCATGCTTAGGATTTTGTTTTTTAAGAATGAAGACCAAACCCTAATGTTTTCTTGTTTTGCTGCAGATCCTAACACAAACGACTTCACAATTAGATTGCATTATTTTGGTAGACTAGAAAACAATGGAAAAGGAACTGATTGGGTTGATGGGCAGATTGCTCATTTTGATTGGTGCAATCCAAATATGATGAGCATGCTTGAACTAGAAGCAATGGGTTCAGCAGTAGGGTTTAAGTCAAGTGCAACTTTCATTGTGGCAACCAAAGATGTTGATGACATATATTCAATTGACTACTTGATGACAGATGATGATGCTGCAACAATGAGTAAGTACATGAATCAGGATAGGATAGTTGGTGTATTTGCTGTTGGTGGAGGAGTACTTGGTGATGTGAACAATGATGAAACAGGAATGAGTGGAGCTGGTATGGGCAATGATTATTCTGAAAGGGAAGAGGGAGCTGGACCAAGTGGTGTTGGGTCAGATGCTGGACCATCTGCACCATATGATGATAG
The DNA here is from genome assembly GCA_948329865.1 of Linaria vulgaris. Taxonomy (NCBI): domain Eukaryota; kingdom Viridiplantae; phylum Streptophyta; class Magnoliopsida; order Lamiales; family Plantaginaceae; genus Linaria; species Linaria vulgaris. The sequence continues at coordinate 1,031,671 of OX415249.1, read as the reverse complement.
TGAGAATGAAGACAACACAACCACACAAGCAGAAGATATAGATCAGAATCAAGAAGATCTGAATTATGATGATATCATATATGATATAGAAGAAGTTGATTCAGATGATGCTCAATCTGTAGGCACATATTCAGATTTGTCAGAAGCTATATTGGAGGATGGAGAAGATGTAACTGATGATGAAGGGATTTATGAGGATGTTGGTGAGGTTGATGAATCAGAGGCACACTAGGCTGGTATCACAATTTCAAGGGAAGTTAACAGGAATTGAGGGGATTCATTGGTGGTAGGAGACATGGCAAGTTAACATACAATGGTTACCCAGTTTTTAACAATGTATAGATGTAATTAAAGGTAAGGACATTGTCTATTGGCACAGAAAATGAACAGTATTCATTGTTGTGGAGATATGCAGCTGAAATCATGAAGAGTGACAGTGAGAACACTGTCAGGATCAAGACTATTGGCACTGCAAAATGGCCTGTTTTCAAGAGGTTTTATGTGTGTTGGGGGTCTTTGAAGAGGGGTTTTCGGGCAGGGTGTAGGCCAGTAATTTGTCTTGATGGGTGTCATTTGAAATCACTTTGTGGGGGGATATTGTTAACTGCAATTGGGATAGATGCAAACAATAGCATGTATCCCATTGCATATGCTGTTGTTGAGAATGAGAGGAAAGATAGCTGGTCTTGGTTCATGCAGTTGTTAGTGAATGATCTACAGATCAAAGAAGACAGTTGTGCTGGGTGGATAGTAATGTCAAATAAACAAAAGGGATTGATTGATGCAGTGGATAGTTTTATGCCTGGTTGTGCACACAGATTCTCTGTGATGCACATGTATAGTAATTTTAAGGAACTACATAGAGGGTTGCCTTTGAAATTCTTGGTTTGGAAGGCAGCAAGGGCAACTACAATTAGAGCATTTGAGTCTGCACTGAAGGAGATCGGAAAGAGGAAACTTGAGGCATACACTTGGTTGGCAAAGAGACCAGCTACAAATTGGAGCAGGGCTTACTTCAGGACTGATGTTAAGTGTGATGTACTCCTTAACAACATGTGTGAAAGTTTCAATGCCCTAATCCTTGAAGCAAGGCCTAAAGCTATCATTGATATGCTTGAACATATAAGACTAATTCTGATGAAAAGAGTATATGTGAAGAGGGACCAGGCCAAGAAATGGAGTAGGAAAATTGGACCTAACATTACGAAGCTGTTAGAAGCAAACAAAGATGCAGCCTCAAAGTGCAAGGCCCACTGGAATGGCCTGGAAGAGTTTGAGATTGACAGTCATGAGGGTCATATGACAGTTGACCTAAGGAAGAGAAGTTGTAGTTGCAAAAGATGGCAACTAAAGGGGATTCCATGTGCACATGCATGTTGTGCTCTAAAGTACAAGGAGAGAGAGCCTGAAGATTGGGTGGATCAGTGTTATGCAAAGACAACATATCTTAAGACATACAAAAACTGTATGCACATAATGTCTAGACCTGAAGACTGCCCTCTTTCTAATCTTACACCATTGCTTCCTCATGTGCCTGAGAGGTTGCCTGGTAGGCCTAAAAAACAGAATAGGGTTAAAAGTCAAGAGAAGGTGAAGGAGATCAAAGAGAAGAAGAAAAAGGAAAGTGCAGAAGGCATCACACATAGGGCTACTAGAAAGGGGACTGTTTTAACTTGTAGACTTTGTGGTGAGATTGGTCACAATGTCAGAACATGTCCAATTCGAAAGTATGCTGAAGGTGAAGATGAGCTTGGGGTTGATGTTCCTCCACAAAATCCTACTCCACAAGATCCTACTTCTCAAAATCCTACTCCACAAAACATGGTATATCTATTTTTTGTGTTATATTTTTTTGGTGTCAAGAATCTTTTGTTAAGCCTATCTAATCTTTTCCAGGACAAGCATGTGCAAGGTGAAAGGCCAGAAAAAGCTATGTACCAAAAAATGTCAAGGAAAAAACAGAAGGCTACCAAAAATAAATCAGTGTATGGGAAAGGAAAGTTGGATGACCATGAGCCAGTTGTTGACACTCCAGTTGGAGGTGATGATGCAGTACAGGATGGGAAAAGAAAGTTGGATGACCAGGAGCCAGTGGTTGACACTCCAGTTGGAGCAGATGATGCAGAGCAGGAACAGGTATTGGAAATTAAAGTTACCACATACAGCTTTCATTTTTTTTTCATTTTAAGGTTGTAAGTAATTGTGGTGATGTTCAGGGTCAGGAACCTATTTCTGATAAGTCTAAAGGGAAGGGAAAATTGAGTGAAGGTGATGATCAGGTGCCTCATGTTGTTAAGCATAAGGGGAAGGGTAAAATGATTGAGGTTGATAAGGGGAAAATGAGTGAAGGTGGTGAGATTCATGTTGTAAGGAGATCACCAAGAAAGAAGACAAATGATGTAGAGGTAATGGTAATTATTGTTTTGGCATTGATATGGCTAAATTATTTTGCACTATTAATTTATGATATGCTATTGTGTATTAGATTGTTGGGGATAAAGGAAAGGGTGAGACTGTTTGTAAGGCAAAAATAAAATTGTTGGCTGATGATGATGAGGACAGTAAGCCTTCACCAAATAGGAAGAAAATGAGTGTGGGTGTACAAAAGATGAAGAATAAAATTCAGGAAGTAGAGGCATTGGAGGGAAGGCAAACAAGAAACGGGAAGAAAGTTACTAGACTGGTGGAAGAAGTAAGTGGAAAAAAGAAGCATAATCCTAAGGGAGAGATTGTGATGAATGATACTGAGTCAATTAAAATGGCAATTACAAAGGTAAACACCTAGTTCATTTTATGATTTTGATGTTTATGTGTTACCTCTGTCACTTTTTTAATTCTTGTATTCTAATATGTGTAGCTCAAGAGTATTTCGGATAAGGAGAAGATGACATCGAAAGTGGTACAGAGGAGATTGTTGTTGTCACCAAAAGATACATGATGATGAGCAGCATCAAGTAATCAAGACCTGGACTTCAGAAGTAGTTTTTTTTCATTTTAAGGACAAGTTTTTTTTCATTTTATGTGTAATATGTCTGAATGGTGTAATATGTCTGAATGGTGCAATTTTGGTGGAATATGGCTGAATGGTTATGAATGCAATTGGCTCAATAACATGTTTACAAACTCACAAAAACACACACTAAAAAGACATGAAACAGATCCTCCAAAATATGGAATAAAGGGTAAATTTAGGTGCAAAATTAACTCAGTGGGCAAATCGCAACATAATAGTTCAAGGGGTACGATAACATAGTTCAGGGGGCAGATCGCAACACAATAGTTCAAGGGGTGCGTTAACATAGTTCAGGGGACGAATCGCAACACAATAGTTTAGGGGGTACATTTTCATAGTTTAAGGGGCGATTCGCACTAATAAGGATAGTTTAAGGGGGAATATGCATGAACTTTACACTCCATAACATGTACCTAAAATGCCCTTCTGACCCTCACGTGAGTCGCACGAGAATGGAATATTTCGAGGAATATTCGATGGAAACCGGTGAGGGGCCAAATCGAACAGACGAGGATAGTTCAGGGGGCAAAACGCTTATTAATTTAGTTTAGGGGGCAAGTCGCAAAAACGTGGATAGTTCAGGGGGCTTGAGGCTTTTATCCCTTAATTTTATTCTATTGATCTACACATAATTTACCACAGACGAGTCAGAATACTGCCCACGACCATGGATTAAAGTTTTGTTTTTCTAGTAAATTTCGGTCTGCTAAAATTAGAAACGTTTCGTAATATTTTGGGAACTTTTCAGTATATTTCGAAGAATTCGAAAAACATGTAGTCATAACTAACATAGAAACTACATGTATGTTTTGTTTCGATAGAACCAAAAATAGAAATTTTTCGTTATTTTTCCAAGAAATGCACGTAAATTTTGATCCATGCCCACTACACCAACGAAATCCCAAAATAGCGAGGAAAATATTATTCATGGTCAAAGATTGTACTTTTTTTTCGTTCATTGCGTAAAATATAGTTGCACTAATCACAAGCAAATAAAACGATCACATTTCAAGTTAAAAAAGTTGGTCTTAGTCCAGATAATTAATACTCTCAAGTCCACTCTTGTCGGGACGTGGATCTAATATTATTTTACGTATTATTTGATGTGTCATGTGCCTGTTTCACGTAAAGGTAATTAATAAGTAATTTACTTATTTGTGTTTTCAATGATACTTGCTTAAAGTAAATTGCTATTAGTTCATTGAAGGTTATTTATTCGCTAAACTCCTCCCTAACCACTAGCCATTTTTCCTCTCCAACAGACTGTTATCGCACACTTAGAAGAAGCACAAAAATGGCTGTTAAGAAGTTGAACTTTTGTGAGTTCTTATTAGTGGTGATTTTATTGGTATTGAGTGAGAATAGTGCAAATGTTGTCATGAGTACTGAAGAAGTTAGTGAAAGAAGGCCATTGGTGCCAGCCATGTTTATTTTTGGTGACTCTTTGATCGACAACGGCAACAACAATAAGTTGATTACTTTAGCTAAAGCCAATTATTTACCTTACGGAGTTGATTTCGATGGCGGACCCACAGGGAGGTTCACCAATGGTTACACCATAGTCGATACAATCGGTATATATACACCCAAATGTATTTAATTTCTGTCACTTAAACATAAAGAATTTGCATCAAGTTATTGGCAATGATTTTTGAAAAGTTTCCAGTTCGGTATTTTTGGTTTGAAAGGATTTAAAATTTTATATATATATATATATATATATATATATATATATATCTGTTTTTACTATTTATTACCTTTTAATAAATAGTTCCTCCATGTGATTGGTATATTGCAGCTGAATTGCTTGGACTACCTCTAATTCCAGCAAACTCTGAGGCCTCTGCTGATGATTTGCAATATGGAGTTAATTTTGCTTCGGCTGCTGCTGGAATCCTTGACGTTACAGGCCAACATTTAGTTAGTATTTTTCTATTGTATTTAACTTTGTCTAAAGCTGTTATTGTAAGATATTATTTAGAATGGTATTTCATTGAGTATTTTGTAAAGAGAATTACAAGAATATATATACATCTACAAGAGTATACAATAAGGAAAGATTCATCTATCTAAGTATAGTAAAGATAACTATCTAAGTATGGTAATGATAGACTATAGAATCCCTTAATCAGGGGAAGAAGATTATGTAGTATCTTCCTTCCTAATACGTCCCCTCAAAATTGTCGTTCCATCGGCTAAAGCAATTTTGGAACGCAAGGAGATAAATCGCAGTCGATGGAGGGCCTTCGTGAGGATGTCGGCGAGTTGGTCATGAGTGCTGATATGTGATACACGGAGGAGTCCTTTGGAGACGACATCCCGAACGAAGTGAATATCAATAGCGATGTGCTTCATCCGTGAGTGGAGGACGGGATGTAGAGAAAGATGAGTGGCACCAATATTGTCGCAGTAGATGGTCGGAGGCGATGGTGGTGAGAGGTGAAGTTTAGACATAAGATTTTGAATCTAGCAAACTTCCGATGTGGTAGTGGCGAGGGCCCGATATTCGGTCTCGGTAGAAGATCGAGCTATGGCCCTTTGCTTGCGAGAGCTCCAGGAGATCGGAGTGTTGCCTAGAAAAATAATGAAGGTCGTGGTGGAGGAGCGGTCAATAGGGTCGTCGGCCCAGTCTACATCAGAGTAACCGCGGAGAGTAAGAGGAGAGTCACGCCGGATAAGAAGACCATGAGTGATAGTACCCTTAAGGTACCGTAGGACCCTCTTGACCCCGGCCCAATGTACCTCGGTGGGTTTTGAGACGAATTGGGCAAGACGATTGACTGGAAAGGCGATGTCCGGGCGGGTGAGAGCAAGATATTGAAGTTCACCAATGGCTTGGCGATACAAGTTTGGATCGCAGTCGGGCGAGGAGTCCCGAAAGGTCGAAGCGGCATTGGAGGCCATAGGAGTGGAGACAGTCTTGGCACCTTCCATATGATGACGATGAAGGATGTCACTGATATACCTGTGCTGGGAGAGGAGAAGTCCTTCCTTACAGGGCACAACCTCAATGCCTAGAAAGTAGGAGAGGGAACCAAGATCCTTGATGGCAAAGGACGACTGAAGGCGACGGATAAGGGACGAGATAAGGTCGGGGTCCGTGCCAGTGAAGAGAATGTCATCCACATATACCAAGAGAAAGAGCACGGTGGGGCCACGACGAAGAATGAATAGGGAGGTATTGGATTTAGACTGAAGAAACCCTAGTGAGAGAAGGGCATCTCGGAGAGCCTGAAACCAAGCACGGGGAGCTTGTTTGAGCACGTAGATGGATTTTCGAAGAAGACAGACGTGGGAAGGTCGAGCGTCATCTTTGAAACCCGGGGGTTGCTCCATAAAAACCTCTTCAGTGAGATCACCCTGAAGGAAGGCGTTGCTCACATCAAGCTGACAGACGGGCCAAGAGTTCACAATGGCAAGTGAAAGAACAAGGCGTATAGCGACGAGCTTGATAACAGGGCTGAAAGTGTCAGTGTAGTCAACGCCAGGCCGTTGGTGAAAGCCTTTAGCAACCAGGCGGGCTTTATATTTGTCAATGGAGCCATCGGGATTGCGTTTGATACGGAAGACCCATTTGCACCCAACAATATTGGAGGCCCGATGAGCAGGAACGAGTTCCCAAGTCCCGTGTTGAAAAAGCGCATTAATTTCCAAGGACATGGCATCACGCCATTGTGGAATCTTAAGAGCAGCAAAAACAGTGGTAGGCTCAGGAGATATGGCGAGCGGAAAATTGGTGACAAGGTTGACCAGTTTTGGCTTGAAAATGTTGTTCTTGGACCGGTTCATCATAGGATGACATGATTCGGGCTGAGATGGTGCAATGAGTGGCTCGGAAGTAGGGATGACCGTGAGAGCGGGCGGTGAGGAACGCGGGGCCAAGCGGTCAGTCGTTGGGCTTGGCGAGGGACCGCGCTGGGCCGAACGGTCGTCCAGGGAGGTGGGCGCTAGAGCGCGCTGGGCCATTCGCTGAGCAGGCGGGCTGGGCGCTGGATTGGGCATGGCTGACCGATGGGTTGGTGGGCTGGGTGTGGCGGTCAAGGACGGGCCCGAAGTTGGAGGAAGGGTCGGGCAGGATGGCGACGCAAGTGCAGGGTCACGGGTTTGGCCACATGCGACGGGAACTTGTCCTCACAAAAGCGAACATGGTGTGAGATAAAGAGCTTGTTTGTCAAAGTGTCCCAACACTTATAAGCGCTTTGTGAAGTCGAGTACCCAAGAAATAAGCATGGGCGTGACGGGAAGCTTAGTTTGCCTGGTTCATACGGTCGTAGCCATTGATAGCAAAGACACCCAAAGACACGTAATTTGAGATAATTCGGGGAAGACCCAAATAGTTTCTGAAACGGTGACAAATTGCCAATAGCGGAGCACGGCATTCGATTAATGAGATAGACGGCTGTTTGAAAGGCAAAGGACCAAAAGATAGGCGGTAATTTAGCATGGTGTAATAGGGCCGACCCGTTTCAACTATATGGCGATGGCGACGTTCAGAAATCCCATTTTGTTGTGGCGTATGCGGTGCAGTTGTTAACCAACTTATGCCCGATTTTGCAAAAAAGGTTTTTAAGTGCCAGAAATTCACCGTCGTTATCACTGTAAAAATTCTTGATGGTTTGAGAAAATTGTTTTTCCACCAATGGCTTGAAGTGGATAAAAATATCATAAACCTGTGATTTAGCGACCAATGGAAATAACCAACAATAGCAAGTGTATAAGTCCACAAAAATCACATAATAACGAAATCCATCAAGCGAGGCCACTGTGGGACCCCAAACGTCCGCAAAAATATAGTGTAATGGATGTAAGGCAGTAAACGAAGAGTCCATAAAAGGTAATCGGTGAGACTTGCTAACATGGCAAGATTCACAAAATAAGTCATGCGCAGAGGAAGTAGTGTTCAACGGTAATTTAAATGACGAAAATAAAGATGAACTAGTCTTGGAGGCCAGATGACCAAGACGGGAATGCCAAGTGTGAAACGTGGTTCGGACACCCAAGGTAGCCAAACGAGCAGCGGACTTCATATAGAATGAGGGAGGCCGAATGTGATACACACCATCACTGCAAAGACCCTTCGCCAACAAATCCCTTGACGGTTGATCCTTAATGACAAAATAATCATGAAAGAATTCCATAGACACATTATTATCTTTCGTAAATCGATGCACGGATAAAAGATTATGCTGAGACGAGGGAACCCTCAAAACATTGGATAAAGTAAACGTGCGTGGAGGAAATTTTAATTCAAAAGAACCAACATGTGTGATTTCCATACCATATCCATCAGCTATGTGAACCTCGTCTGTTCCATCATATTCCGAGTGGTAGTTCATAGCGTTGAGATCCAGAGTGATATTGTGAGATGCTCCGGAATCAACAAGACAACCTCCATTGCCGTAGCGGTGTTGGGTCAGCGGTGGGGTGCGGGCGGCATTATCCGTGGCAGTGATGGAGCTGAGTTGGTAGCATCGTGGCGCGATGTGACCATGGCGACCGCAGATCTAACATTGCACGTTAGAATCATGAGTATTGGAGGTATGTGTCATGGAGTGATTGTTACCTCGATTGCGACCGTGAGAGTGGCGGCCACGGGAGTTATGATAGCCACGGCCGCGGGTTTGGGGGGCACGGTTGGGCTGATAAGGAGCGGAGTTGAGGAGTGCATGGTGATGAGCCGCCGTGTTGGCCGTAGCCACAAGGGTGGTGGTGGCCTGATCTAAACACCGAAGGTACGCCTCATGGGAGACGAGTGCACTGTGTAACTCGGCAAAGGTGAGGGATTTCTCTCGAAGGCGGATGGACGTGGCGATGTCCCTGTACGCCGCGCCAAGTCCGTTTAGGACATAGAGAGTAACATCATCCGGGTGGATAGGGCGATCAAGCATCGCTATCTCATCAACCTTGGCCTTAATGTCAGTGAGGAAGGTTGTGACGGAGCGTGATCCAACGGTGGCCGAGTTGAGGGCATCTTTGAACGCCATCACACGCGTGCGGTCTGGACGTGCAAAGTTGTGCATGAGACAAACCCATGCTTCGGATGAAGTAGTGGCATTGTGGATGAGAGGGAGAAGGTTATCCGAGATAGATCCGACGAGGGCACCAAGGAGAAGCGAGCCTTGTTGGAACCACAAAGTGTAACCTGCGATGTCGGATGGGGGAGGGCATGGAACCGTCCCTGAAGGTAGCCTAGTAGGTTTAGGCCGTTTAGTTGTGAAACGACTAGGAGCCGCCACTATAGGTAGTTTGTATTGGTGAGTTTAAGAGGGAAGTGGTGGGATTGAGTGACGTGGATGAGCGTGGTGGGGGTTGGTGGTGCGGTGGGGAGATCAGAGGTTGGGTTGCGGTCTAGGTTAGCGCCAGAGGAAGCGGTCGATTCGGTCGAGATTGTGATGGTGGCGGCCAAAAGAGAGAAAAAAAAATTGAGGAGGGTTGGTGGTGGCGGCCGAACTATGAAGAGAAGAATAGGGTGGATCGTTTGATCTTATGATCTTTTTGATGCTCTTAATACCATGTAAGATATTATTTAGAATGGTATTTTATTGAGTATTTTGTAAAGAGAATTACAAGAATATATATACATTTACAAGAGTATATAATAAGAAAAGATTCATCTATCTAAGTATGGTAAAGATAACTATCTAAGTATGGTAACGATAGACTAGAATCCCTTAATCAGGGGAAAGAAGATTCCGTAGTATCTTCCTTCCTAATAGTTATTTGTCTTGTGCTTATTGGATTTTAAAGCTATTCTTTTCCTAAGCACTAACATGTAGGTATTTTGGTCGCACTTATTATGTAGGAAAATAGTTGAATCTTGTGGATTAACTTATATATACTGTTATTTGTCCACCAATTTATTTTGCATTATGCTTTATATTAATTGAGGGGGAAAACCAAATTTGAGTTTCTTATATTGTGAGGTACATACTTATAGTTTATATCTGAACAAATAAATGTTGCATAGGTATATTTGTTCATAAATACTTTTTAGTCATGCATGTCACGTTCCAAATCAGGGTGGTCGCATTCCTTTTAACGAGCAAATTGGAATTTTCGAGGACAGTCTTGATCAAATCAAAGACAGCCTTGGTGCACCTGATGTTTTGTCCAAATGTATTTTCTTTGTTGGAATGGGCAACAACGATTACCTTAACAATTACCTCAGCTCAAGTTACGACACCAAGTCTCGGTACGATGGTCAACAATATGCAGATCTATTGTCCCATGACTACTCCCAACAACTCAATGTAAGATACAGTTGGTAAAATTATGTGTCTTTAATTGTAGGACAAAATTGTCAAATGCAATTATTGCAAAAATGATGCAGTCAAAAAAAAAATTAACTAATATTATATAGACTTCAAATATTTCTTTTCGATTATGCATTTATGCTGATAATCGAATAGTGCAACATCCATCGTGCTATGTTATACTTAATAATTTTTCCACGAACATGTCACATATCTTTTGTTCCTCCTAAATATTACATTATTTTATTATGAGAGGGTGGGGTGAAAATTAAAGTCTTGACATATTTTTTCACAGATCTCTTACCATACTGAATAAACGTATCGTTTTCTTGGATATGTTTGCAGAAATTGTACGATTTAGGAGCGAGGAAATTTGTGATCACGGGATTGGGACCAATGGGATTCATTCCAAATTTTAGTGCGAGAAGCAAGGATGATATCAAGGATATTAACCTACTTATTGAACTTTTTAACACAAACATAAAGTCCATGATAACTAATCTCCGTGTTGATCTTCGTGGTTCTGCATTTACGTACATTGATGTTAATCACATGTTGCAAGATCTTCTCGCAAATCCTACGACGTATGGTACGTATAATTTACGTTTTCCTCCATTGACATTTTCAGTTGATTGATTAAATTGTACAAGATTACCTTTGTTATTCTCTAATTGCCAAATAATCCCATCTGCAATCTTTAATTATTAGCATATCCATGTGCAATAGCTCCTATAGTTTATCTTATATACCAATAGCGTCTTCATATAATTTATCTGCATGTACCTAAACATATAGCAAAATGGGATACACTATTTTCCTTTTTAATTTGGTGCATAAAGGTTTACATTTTTTCTTATCAATTATAGTTTAATATAGGAATCTATTTCAAACTGTAGTGAACAAAGCAACACTGATCTCTTAATAACGTTTTTAGAAAATTAAAAAAAAAATCTCAAAAACTTGCTCATTATGTTGGTTTAGTAAGCAAATGTCTATTATAAACGGCATAAAAATCTTTAGTTATTGATATTACCGATTGAGAATATAATGTCATGGCATGAGGCTTTTGGCAGCGAGTACTAGAACCCTATATGGAGAATATATATATATGTGTGTGTGTGTGTGTGTGTGTGTGTGTGTGTGTGTGTGTGTGTACTCTCTCGCTAATAGATTATTATTTGGTAAGCTAATTATTTTCGGTCAGTTTATATCAAGTTGTTCGAATTCAAACCGACAATATTTAATAGGTATTATAATTGTCCTATTTGTTTAATGGATGGATTATAATGTATGTGAAAAGAATACCAAACAATCATATATATATATATATAATCATGCAAATGCTATACCATATAATCTTAAATTATAATGATTCATAGCTAATTCTGTCTTGGCTACAACCCCGAGCTTTGTCCAACTTTTAGTATAACTGTGTCTGATTTTTATTTATTTTTTTAAAATATTGTACAGGATTCAGTAATGTGAATCGTGGGTGTTGTGGAATCCGGAGGAACAATGGGAAGGATAATTGTATGCCGTACCAACCGCCATGTCAAGAGAGAAATCAGTCGATCTTTTTTGATGCTTATCACCCTACTGAGGCTGTTAACGTATTATTTGGACAAAAGGCTTTTAATGGAAGTAAAGATGTGGTTTATCCAATCAACATACAACAACTTGCTAATCTTTGATTAGTATGTTAAAGCTTATTTAAGATTGTACGTGATGCATTTGATGTGTGGCATTGTACGATTTGTCTAACTTGACCTATAGACTATATGTTTGTTAAAAAGAATCAGAATAAAGTACAAGCTTATAAAAAGATTAATGTGTATTAGCTAATTATGTGTTTCCGACATATATACATCATCATGAATTTATATACAAATAATTGTTCAACCTGCTGCTAAAATTTTTGACATGTGAGGAATTTCTTCTTTGTCCGTAAGCTGAATTAGCATTTAGCAATGACAAATTAAATACGGATATCTCATCAGTGAGAGCTTTAGGGTAATGATAACTGATAAGCCGTATAATGCATATGCATAAAATTTTCTAATAAATTTTTTTGGTTTATACTTTTATAAAGTATAAACCAACAACAATTATTAGAAAATCGTTGTTGAATTTGTCAAAAAAGCAATGCACAAACAATTTATATGATGGAGCGATAAAAAATATAAGCCCATATTAATTGTTCATCTTCTCTAAAGTTAGATGGGTGTAAGAAAATCTCAATGGGCCTAAAGAAGATCTTAGTGGGCCCGCATAAGCCTAAAATAATGAAGGCCCAACCCAAAAGGGTCATTTTCTTCTTATAACTTGTTTTTTTTTTTTTTTGTCTTTTCTATTTTGTGATATATCTGGTTAAAGTTTAAACAAAAAGAAAAGCAGGAGCAATAATGGACAATGGAAGTGAAGCTTAGCCAATCTTCCTTTTCGTTTTCAAAGCATCTATCTTTAGTTGCTCAGGTACTCTCTTTTTTTCTCTACATGCATAAGTTTTGTAGCATTTATTTGTGGTTGCTTGCTCAAGAGCTATAGGAAGTTTAGTTAATTGCTTTCTTTTTTATTTCATGAAATTGAAAAGTTTGATTCTTTTGACACATACAGAGATGGAAGCTTCACATTCAAAGGGTACCTTGGAAAAGTCAAGATATAATAAGCAAGAGAGTTTTGGTTCATGTGGTCAAAGAGTAATTGCAAATTCCCTTTCTTTTTATGTTGCTGTTTAATATGATGTGTGCTTGTCATCATGTCATGAATTAAAAATAAATAAAAAATTTGTTTGAGTTGTGGGTTCTCATTTTACTACATGGGTTTTTTGTTGCAATGGCAGAGGTGAAACTCTGACTTCGATATCGAAATTGTATGGAGTGCCAGTTCCTGAGATTGCTGATGCTAATAATTAAGGACATTGTTCATCTTGTTACTGAAGGACATCAAATTAATATTCCTTCTGCTAATTATGGATATCAACAACTGGTGAGCCATTTGCTCTTATTTTGTGGTTCTTTTTCTTTTTCTGGTTGCTTGATTATCTTCTATTTGTTGTAAAGTGGACCCTTCTCGATAGAGCGAAAAACACGGTAATAATTGAAAACCGGATAAATAAACGACACACAGATTTTACGTGGAAAACTCAAAATTACTTTAGGGTAAAAAACCACGGGCAAGGTAGAAGAACTTCACTATGAGTGTAAAATAGGAATTACAACTCTCCGACTTTTACCGTAGTAAAGTCGCACAAACTCTCTATTTTTACCTCACACTAACAATTCACTAAACCACTCTTTATATATTAATTATACTTAAATATACAAGAGAAGGAATTGTATTTGTTTTGGGATGGGATTTAATGCAGGAGGTATCAGCTATTTATAGCCAAGATTCTAAACCTAAAATGTATAATTAAATCATAGTGCACCACTATGAATTAATGGTGCACTTATGATTTAATGGTGCACTACCACCCCATAAAGCACCGCCCCAACAATCTCCCACTTGAAGATTTGATTAGGGACTAATCAGGTCTTCACACCATTCTTTCTACCTCGCCTTTTCTGTTGCTTACGTTTTCACCAGACCACACGAGGACCGACATTGAACAAACTTGTCAGTATTAACACTCTTCGTCATGAAATCAGCTATGTTATCTTTAGTGTGAATCTTCTGCACATCCACAGTACCCTCCTCGACTTTCTCACGAACAAAGTGATACTGGACCCGAATATGCTTTGTCTTGGAATGAAACGCTGGATTCCTTGCAAGATGCAACGCACTCTGACTATCACAGAATAGAGAAATACTCTCTAGTTTGTGTCCGAGTTCCTCCAGAACCATTTTCAACCAAATCGCCTCTTTACTGGCCTGCGTAGATGCCACATATTCAGCCTCCGTTGTTGATGTCGCAACAACTGACTGTAACTTTGAAACCCAACTCACTGCACCTCTAGCAAGAGTAAACACATATCCTGTCGTGGACTTACTTTTGTCAAGACCACCTGCATAGTCAGAATCAACATAGCCCCTGATTGTAAAACCCGATCCTCCATAACATAATGCAACATCTGAGGTTCTCTGAATGTATCTCAGAACTCTCTTTACTGTACTCCAATGCTCTCTTCCCGGATTCGCCATGTATCGACTAACCACTCCCACTGCATGTGCAATGTCTGGTCTAGTACAAATCATAGCAAACATTAAGCTTCCCACTACTGATGCATACGGTACTTGAGACATCTTCTTCCTCTCTTCTTCACTGCTAGGACACATACTTGAGGTTAACTTAAAATTAACAGAAAGATGGGTAGAGATTGGCTTACAATTTTGCATACTGAACCGCCGCAAAATCTTCAACAGATAGTTCCTCTGAGAAAGCCAAATCTTCCTGCTATTTCTGTCTCGGTGGATTTGCATCCCTAGAATCTTGTTTGATGGTCCTAAGTCCTTCATTTCAAATTCCTTAGCCAATTCAGCCTTCAATTCTTCAATACGAGCTTTGTTGGGGCCTGAAACCAACATGTCATCGACATACAACAGTAAAATAACAAAGTCATCACCAGATCTCTTGAAATATGCACAAGGATCTGCATTCAGCCTGTTGTATCCAAGGCTCATTATGAATGAATCAAATCTTTTGTACCAACACCTCGGCGCCTGTTTGAGACCGTACAAAGATTTGGTCAACCTGCAAACTAAGTTCTTTTTTCCTTCTTCAATAAATCCTTCCGGTTGGAGCATATAAATTTCTTCTCCAAGATCACCATGAAGAAAAGCTGTCTTTACATCTAACTGTTCAAGATGTAAATCAAATGTAGCACACATCGCCAGAACCACCCGCACAGTTGTCATTCGGACCACCGGAGAAAATATTTCGTTGAAATCAATCCCCTCCTTCTGAGCATATCCTTTCACCACCAATCGTGCACGATACCTCTCCACTTGGTCATCACTGTTACGTTTGATTTTGTACACCCATTTGTTGCCAATAGGTTTCCTCCCTTGTGGTAGAGACACAAGTTCCCACGTCTTATTCTTATGGAGTGCTTCGATTTCCTCCTGCATTGCTGCCATCCACTGAGCTGCATCTGAACTGCTCATTGCGTCCTGGAGAGTTGATGGCTCCCCGTCCTCAGTTAAAAGACAGTATGCAACATTGTTCTCCATAGAATAGTCTGAGTGCCAGCCTGGTGGTCTCCTGACACGTGTCGATCGACATATCCCCGAAACTCTAGACTCTGTTGTCTCATCAGGTTCATGCTCTGGTTCGGCAGGACCCTCCTGCTCAGCATCCTTCTCGACTACTACTGTCGTAGTTTCTGGATCTTCCCTTGTACTGCTATCATTTTCTTTCTTATCTTCCGTAAAGATAACATCCCTGCTTACAACAATCTTGTGGGCAGTGGGGTCCCACAAGCGATACCCCTTCACTCCTTTAGCATACCCTAAGAACAAACACTTCCTGGATTTTGGGTCCAGCTTCGTTTTCTCTTGAGTATTAAACATAACATAAGCGGGACTCCCAAATACATGGAGATTAGAATAATCAACTGATTTACCTGTCCACACCACCATCGGTGTTTTCAGCCCCAGTGCTGTTGACGGAGATCGGTTTACCACATAACAGGCGGTATTGATTGCTTCTGCCCAGAACGACTTTTCTAAGCCTGCAGCCTGCATCATGGCTCTTGTTTTATCCAACAAGGTCCTGTTCATCCGCTCTGCCACCCCATTCTGCTGTGGAGTGTATGCCGTAGTAAACTGCCTCTTAATCCCAGCATCTTTACAGAAGTCTTCAAACTCCTTGCCAGTATATTCCCCTCCATTGTCAGATCTCAGGCACTTGATCTTTTTCCCAGATTCAGTTCCATCAGCGCTTTGTACGTCTTGAATATCGAGAACACCTCGGCCTTACTCTTGATCATGTACACCCAACATCTCCTGGAATAATCATCTATAAAAGACACAAAATACTTTGCACCTCCCATGGATAGTACTGGTGCTTACCACACGTCAGAGTGAATCAATTCTAGAATGACTTTACTTCTAGAATATGAACTACTAAACTTTATACGATGTTACTTGCCAACAACACAATGATCACAAAAAGGTAAAGATACCTTTGTGAGGCTCGGAAGTAGTTTCTTCTCTGCAAGAACCTTCATGCCTTGTTCCGACATATGCCCGAGCCGCTGATGCCAAATCATTGATGATTTCTCAATTGACTCAGATGAAGCCACTGACGTTTCTCCCACTTGCAGAGCCCTCCCCTGTGCCATGTATAAGTTTCCGGCAATCTTGTCCGCCTTCATCAGTACAAGTGCACCCCTTTTAACTTTCATGATCTTGTTTCGTGACCCAATCTCACAACCAAGATCATCAAGTTGTCAATAAGACAACAAATTCTTGCATAATCCCTCCACGTGTCGGACATCTTGAATGGTCCGAACAATCCCGGCATGCATCTCCAGCTTGATCGTACCAACGGCAACAACTTTCAAAGGTTCATTTTTACAGCTATACACAGATCCTCCAGCGATCGGTGTATACTCATGAAACCACTCCCTCCGGGAAGTCATATGAAAACTGGCTCCTGAATCAATAAGCCATACATCATCGAAGCCACGCATACCTCGAATAGTTGTTGCTGCTTCACAGCATAGTACATCACCATCATCTGAAGTGCTAGCAACGTTCCCCTAAGGATCAGAACTCTTCTTGTTCGAATCTTTAAGATTCCAACAGTCCTTCTTCAAATGACCTTTCTTACCACAGTGCCAACAACTGCCTTTGGTCTTTGACTTGGATCTCCCCTGTTTCTTACTCCCACCTGCACCGCGCTCCGTCGTTCTCCCTCTTGTCACCGACAAGGCACCTGCTTGTTGCGAACATGCCTCTCTGTCTTCTCTGTTCTTGCGCCGACTTTTTTCTTCCAGAATAGCGGCTGCAATTTAGTCGAAGACCAAATAATCCTTGAGGACATTATTTGTTAAGTTGATGACAAGCTGATCATACGAATCGGGCAGACTTTGTAGCAGAATTTCAGCACGTTCAACCACTTCTATTTTATGACTCAACGACGTCAATTGAGAAAATAGTTTATTTAGAACATTGAGGTGCTCAGTTACCGGGGTAGATTCCGTCATCCTCAGTGTGTACAATTTCCTTTTAAGGAAAATTTTGTTGTGTAGGGACTTCGCCTCATACAGCTTGTTGAGATGGTCCTATATCTCCTTAGTTGTCCTCTTCTCCTCAACGCTTGACAACACGCCATCACCTAACGGCAGGTGAATATTTGCGATAGCGTTGCCGTCCATTTTGTTCCACTTTGTATCATCTGTGATTTCCACCGGCCTGTCGCCGATCGCCGTGAGACACCCATCTTTCCGCAAGATGGCTTTGATCTTCAGCTTCCACAGCGAGAAATTACTCCCGTTGAATTTTTCGATCTCGAATTTCGCCGTCATTGCTTCTATCACGTACCACCGTCACTGAAAAATAGTTTCAGTACGATACCCACATATATCACCGAGACCCCGGATATGAACCGAGGCTCTGATACCACTTGTTGTAAAGTGGACCCTTCTCGATAGAGCGAAAAACACGCCAATAATTGAAAACCGGATAAATAAACGACACACAGATTTTACGTGGAAAACCCCAAATTACTTTAGGGTAAAAAACCACGGGCAAGGTAGAAGAACTTCACTATGAGTGTAAAATATGAATTACAACTCTCCGACTTTTACCGTAGTAAAGTCGCACAAACTATCTATTTTTACATCACACTAACAATTCACTAAACCACTCTTTATATATTAATTATACTTAAATATACAAGAGAAGGAATTGTATTTATTTTGGGATGGGATTTAATGCAGAAAGTATCAGCTATTTATAGCCAAGATTCTAAACCTAAAATGTATAATTAAATCATAGTGCACCACTATGAATTAATGGTGCACTTATGATTTAATGGTGCACTACCACCCCATAAAGCACCGCCCCAACACTATTACCCTCTATACTGGTAGCAGTCTTACCCTCTTTGCAGATTGGTAGCAGTCTTACCCTCTTTGCAGATTTCTTGATGGCTTATCCCTGTGACGCGTTAATATAGCAAATCTACTTACTATTTGCTAATCGTAGTTGTCATTTTTTTCCTTGTCATATGTATTTGGTTCGTGTGATGGACAATAGGTACAGCTACTCTAGATAGAATTGCCACCAACTTTGTTAATCTTTTAAGGTTCGAGTTGTTTGTTGTTTTTCATGGTTGCAATGAGAAATGATGCTTGCCAATGCTGTTGCAACTGCTGCAGTACACGACTCTTGAATGCCATTTCTTTCCTCCTAATAATGCGTGATTAAACACGTTATACAGCTACGAGATTTTTTTCGGTTGATCTTGTAATGACTTCCTTGTAGTGCTACTGATTGGTTTGCCATTTCTGAAAAGCAGATACAGTTGAATCAAATGTTTGAAATTATGTGATTACCACAGGTTCTTGCTTACAAAAATTGCATTCACATATGCTGATTTCTCTGTTTCATTTGTCGGCAGTTTCGCTCGATGGGAGTTAAGTTGCATGAATATCATGTGCCCAAACCAACTCTGAGTTTAGCATTTGACACCAGGCAATTGAATAAGGTTGTCACTGCCCCTTCATCCCATCATGTGCAACTTGTAAGCCATTAATTCTAATGGATTTATAATCTTAACATCAACAGACTTTCCCTAATAATATATTCTATATATGGTTATCTCGTATACATGTCAGAAACTTTGGGTGGCAACCTCAACATACTTGTCAATGTTATCATCAGGCTAAAACCACTGCCTCTTTTCTCGTGTTGGTTCCTCTGATAGCCTTTTGCATCAGATGTGTAATATCCGCTTTTCAAAGTAGTTATGCTGCAAAACTGAGACATCAAGCTGAAAATGAGTCGAGGGCGCATCATCATGGATACAATAGTACGAGATGGAGAACCGTTCTTGGCGATTTAAGGGATCCAGCTTCAGGGGAGGCTGAATCCGACTCCAATTATAACGTGAGTACAAACTACAAGATTTTGTTTCGTACTTGCAGAGTACTATGTGGATTTTTCATTGTATAATGAGAAGTAACCATTATTCAAAGATATGTGGTTTATATCCTGATTTCTTGAGGTTTTAGACGTCCCCAATATATTATCGTGATTGTTTCTAGTTGAAATTTCTTTACAGCATTTTTCAGAGGATCACGAACAGTCGCATTTTGAGGATAATTCTCGTGCGTATACTAAAAAACTGGGGCAACTGGCGTGGAGGTTCGCCTGAATAAAGTTTTTCCCTTCGACATGTAAAATTAGTGAAACTGTATATGTTTGATGAATTTATATTCATCTCTTGATCATTTTATTCTTTCTGACTTTGTATAACTGTACAGTGTTCATGGTGATAAGTATGTACAGTGTTCATGGTGATAAGTATTTCTCTGTATTTGAAAGTTTTCCCCAAGTTGTTAGCTTTTCTATTTACAGATAGCTTTAGGTTATGATTATGAAATTATCAAACCTTAGATATTGAGTAAACGGTCGTGCCATTGAGCGTATCAAATGATCATCTATGTGCATAGCTTGGAACGGTTGTGCCAGTGTCATTTCATGAACATAGACTTATGATGCGTTGAAACTCTTGATTTGTAGTAAATTGATGAAATACGAGTTGTTAAAACTCTTGATTCAAGTTAAATCAATAAAGTACGAGTTCCATCGGAGAAAAGAAATGGAAAAGGCACAATTATACAATATCTAGGTCACATAAGGCGGATGCGGGTGCGAGTGTGGATGCGGGTGCGCCAATTCGTCAAATTTAAAAATACATAAATTTCAATGCGCCTTAATTCGTTTATTAAAAATAATTAAATATTTAATATTGATATATAATTTTGTATATATTTGATTATTATTTAATAACTCCAAGATTTCTTGATTGTTTTTTTTCTTTTTCAAGAGCACCTCTATTTATAGTTATAAAGTGAATCTCAACCAGAATCTCCTGATGAAATGAACTATTGTCATTGAATCCACAATTTACTGATTTGGAAGACTTGATCTAAGTGAATCTTCTTTCCATCTCTTGTAGATTTTTTTTTTTTGCTAGAAAGGGAATAAAAAGGTCGTTAGACCATGTCCGCTAAGTACAAACTAGAAATAAACGCCGGGGGATGTTCCCACACAATTTCAACACTACTATGGTCGAGTGTAAATTTTCCAAGTTTGTCCGCAACTTTGTTTCTTTCTCGTGGAATCCATGCAATCTTCACCTCCCACGGAAGGCGCATAAATCCACGACAAACATTCACCAATGGCGCAAGAACCGAGGTGTCCTCACCTGAATCCGAGAGTTTTTTATATGCCACAAGTGAGTCGGTCTCCACCATAACTCGACGATATCTTCTATCCCAAGCTAGCGTGAGTCCCTTTTTTATTGCTTCAAGTTCAGCCTCATCAATAGTTGGAGACATCAACGCCATCTTGAATCCCCAATCCCAACTACCATCCGACTTACGCATTACCCCAGCCCCATATCCATGGTTCTCCTCCGCCACAACACCCCCATCCGTATTAAGTTTTACCCACCCGTCGTCGAGTTTCTCCCACTTCCGAACTGCCACCCTCTTGTTTTCCTTGCGGCTGCCCGTTCTCAACTCCTCACTAAGGAGTTTAATATGTAGAATGCAGTCCTTTGTTGTGTCAATTCGCCGATTGAACACCTTGTTATTTGCGGTTTTTCTAAATCACCCAAAGCCCCGCCACAAATACAAATTTCCACTCCTCCTTTTCCGCAATCTCATTCTTCATAGACTTGCACACCGCCCCTTCTCTGATCCATGTCGCATCCGTGAAAGCCTCAAACCGATTCCACTCCTCAATTGATACAATTTTGCGCCATATCCCGCGCGCCATCGAACAATGACGTAACATGTGTAAAACACTCTCCTCCGTTCGCGAGCATACCGGACATAATTCTGAAGTTGGGATCCCCATAATTGTCCGCATAACATTAGTCGCCAAACGATCTTGAGTTGCAAGCCAAAGAAAATGTCGCAACTTGTTACTAACATCAAGCCTCCAAATCCACTTCATGTTAACTGTTGCAGCCTGATCGGTCGACTCTAATGCTGTGAATACCTTATACGCTGATTTGCTCGAGAATTCGCCATCCGAACTTGCACTCCAAATAATTTTATCCTCGTTTGCTGTCAACACCACGCGAAACCGTAATATTTCAGCCCTTGTTGCTTCTGGAATTAGCAAACGTAGTCGCTGCAGCTCCCAAGTACCATCCTCGTCAACCAAGTCGCACAGCATCAAATTCTCATCCCCCGGATCGATAAGGCAGCCCTCGTCACATAATATTTTTTCCCCGAGCCAATTGTCGTACCAAAATCTAACGGATCGCCCATCTCCGATTTTCCATCGCACAAAGCTCTCCATACGAGTCGCGCACCGCATTAATCCTTTTCAACTCGCACTATCCGTGGGGCGAATAACACACTCCATAATATTGTTGTTGCGTAGGTATTTAGCTTTCACAAGTTCGCTCCACACGGTTTTTTCACCACGCATAATCCGCCATACAAGTTTTGAGAGCAGCATCTCATTGCTTGTCCTAGCAACCCGAAGTCCGAGCCCTCCATCCTCTTTATATTTCGTGACGCGCGGCCACCCCACAAGGTGAAGTTTATGTTTCGTGATATCCGAAGACCATAGGAATTTACGATTAAGTCGATCAAGTTGGTCACATACATGTTCCGGGAGCCACGACGCTTGCATATTATATACCGGAAGTGCGGAAGATACAAATTGAATGAGTGTAGCTCGCCCCGCAAGCGTAAGTGTACGACTTTGCCACCCCGAAAAGCGTGCTATAACCCTATCCAACATCGATGCAAAATCTGCCCTTGTAGCGCGTCCATGAACTAAGGAAACGCCGAGGTATTTTCCAAGATTGTGTGTTTGTCCAAAGCCAAGAATCGAGCTCAAACAATTTTTAAACCCCATCCCACCTCGTTTGGAAAAGAAAATCTTTGATTTTTGATGGCTAATCTTCAAACCCGACGCTGCGCAAAACTTATCAAGGACTCCCTTGATCGCCTTAGCCGTACTCTTTGTTGCGCGTTCCATAAGCACGATATCGTCAGCGAACAATAGATGGGACAGCCTCGATCCCCCTCTACACGGCACAAGGGGCTGCCATGCGCCCTTATCAATCTCTTCTTCGATTAAATATGTAAGTCGCTCAACACACAACACAAAAAGATACGGCGAGAGAGGATCACCTTGTCGGAGGCCGCACGCGTGCGGGAATGACTCGAGGGGCTGCCCATTCCATAAAACCCGCGTAGAGGCATGTCGGACACAATGCATAATGAGCTCAATCGTCTCCACGGGAAATCCGAAAGCGTGTAAAGTTTCTTCAAGGTAGTCCCAATTAATTTTATCATACACCTTCTCCAAATCGAGCTTCATAATCATACATCCCACTGTATTAGATTTCTTTCCTCTAACCGAATGAAGGACCTCTTGTAGTAAGAATATGTTATCTTGAGTACTACGACCTTTAATGAAGCTTGATTGGGTTGGGGAAATGATTTCAGGCATAATATCACGGAGTCGTGAGGTAACGCTCTTCGTGATAAACTTGTAGAGCACATTACAAAGCGCAATGGGGCGGAATTGAGAGATTAACTCTGGATGCTGCGTTTTCGGAATTAGACAAAGAAAAGCTTCGCACAATTTAGGATCAAAGGTTCTGTCCCAATAAGCATTGCGCGCAAACGTCCCAACTAATTTTTGTACAAATTCCCAACTCTTTTGATAGAAAACGGCTTGAAGACCATCAGGTCCGGGTGCCTTGAACGGATTCATAGAGAACATCACAACCTTGACCTCTTCATCCTCAATTCTTCTAGTCATGCGTTCGCACTCCTCAACCGTAATGCGCGTTTGATATTGCGAGACCGCGAGTCGCACCTCGTCGTGACCTGCTCTACTGCTCGCGTCCCCCGCAAAGAGCTGCTCGAAGTAACCCTTAACATGAGGTTTAAGGGTTGCCTCGACACTCGACCATACCCCTCCAATTTTCAGCGCTTCTATCTCGTTCCTTTTCCTACGTATTATCGTGGAGCGGTGGAAAAATTTTGTATTTCTATTGCCATCTCTAATCCACTTTACTCTCGATTTTTGGAACCAAAACATCTCTTCTTGTCTAAGGACCTCATTATATTCCGAAATTAATTGACGCTCCAAGCATATTAACGACGCAGTAGCTCGCCTTCTCATAGCTTTTTGCACCCCATTAATCCGTGACATCAGTTTGCGCTTCTTATAAAAAATATTCCTGAACCTCGTCTTATTCCACGGTTCTAGAACGTGAGGCACCTCTCGGATTGCTGCCAATATATCCGTGTTGGCCTCCCAAACTCCTCTAATTAACGGAAGACACTCCGAGTGAGAAAACCATGCGGCCTCGAACTTGAAAGGTTTTTTCCCCGGCAATCCGCTTGTGGCACAGCAATCCATAATAATTGGATGGTGATCGGAGTGCACTTTAGGTAGGTGTAGGAGATCGTGATTCGAAAATAATTCCAACCAAGGCCTGTTCGCAACAGCGCGGTCTAGGCGGCCTTGAATGAGCTCCCCGTCGTCTCTTTTGTTCGTCCATGTGAACGGACTCCCCCGACATCATGTGTCCAAAAAACCACAACGATCTAAGAATTCACGGAAAAAGTTTAAGCGACTGAGTGACCTTGTATTCCCCCCGGATTGTTCGTGTGCGAAACTAACTTCATTGAAATCGCCTATAGCTAACCAAGGAACAGTACTACCATTCGCTATTGTTGGGGTATTATCGAAAACTCGGACTTTTGCGGCGCGACGAGGCTGCGCATACACTCCCGAAAGACGCCACTGATCCCTTAAGCTGGGGTTAATGATTGCATGGATCGCTTGATCCTCCACCCCGACAATCTCGACATTCACATCTGCCTCGTTCCATAACATCCAAACCCCTCCTATCATCCCCGAAGTAGGTGCGAGTACGTGGTTGGTAAATCCAAGTCGAGGTGCAATATCTCTTGCCCTCTTTTCATTCACTCGCGTTTCTAGCACGAATACAATGGCTGGTCTATGCGACCTCACAAGTTCACGGAAGTTTCTCCGAAAATCCACGTGTCCCACTCCTTGACAATTCCACGAAATAATTTTCATATCGACAATATGTAAATGGTGCGGCAATATGGGGTAATCAACAAAGGACCCCATCCATGTCGCAATCATCTCCCAACTCAACTCTGCCGCTAGGACAATTTGTCTGTTTGTCTCCCAACTGCTCGGGCTCGTAATCTGCCACCATGCCGAGACATTCTCCTCTCGCTGCGTGCGATACGTCGATACCTCTATCTCCCAAAAGTTGCTGGGAATTATTAAGATGTCCACTATGCGTTCCTCCAAGCCTATGCGTGAAATTCTCGTCGAGCCTTGATATAATTCCTGACGTGTCGCTGCCTCGACTAGCTTCAATTCCCCCAGTAGTAGATCGTCCATCCAAATGCCCTTCATATTCATAATTTAGCACCTGATCTGACCCGTTGTTTGCCTCTTGAGATAAAATAACCGCGGCCTCTTTCTCGGAGTATGTTGCTAATGTAGAGAACTTATTCCCAGTTCTATTGGAAGTCTTATTTCCTTCCTTAAGGACTTTTTTATTCATAGACCCTTTCCTCATATTAGGATGTTTCCCCCCATTAGTAAACTTGAGCTGCAAGTCAGGTAAGGGGGAAGACTGCGGCTCGACTTGCGTACCCGCGTTAGTTACACTCGGACTTTGTGGAGGATGATAGGTCTCCCCACGCTTCAGGATAGTAGGTCTCGGCATTTGTTTTATTGTCGTATTCGACACTCGATTTCCTCGAGACACTTTCATCCATTCACCATATTCGCCCTTTTGTGTTTTTTCTATCAACCAGTCCGCGCGTTCCCAACTCCCTTTAGGCGGTGCAAGCGTTGCGACGCTCTGAGTAACCGCCACTGGCGATGGAGTCGTTCTTAATTCGCAATGACCTTCTAGGTGTCCAACTTTGCCACACTTAAAGCATAGCGTGCCCACATTCTCATATACTAACTGGTAAAAGCGATCTCTTACTCCAAGTGTCATCTTCAGCGGCGCGGTTGTGCTTACTTGAACACACACACGTGCGAATTTTCCCCTTGATGCGTTCATCGTGTTACCGTCAATTTTTATAGGATCGCCTATCATACTTGCCAAGCCATGCACAATTCCTTCCGAGAGAAGCTCCATTGGGAGATTTATAATTCGAACCCACGTGATCACGCTATCAACATAATCCGTTGACGCATCAAAATCTGGTTTCCACTTGCGAATCGAAAGAAAACTTCCCGCAAGATTCCACGGACCTTCCGTAAGAATCATCTCTCGTTTTTCCGCGGATACTCCTTTAAGGCAATAGCAGCCATATCCAAGATCCATGAGAGTAAATTCATTGTGGAGCGACCACATGATATCAAGCTTCGTTTTCAACGCCTCGTAATACCATGGTTTGCCTAGTATACGGATAATCAAATTATCCTTCCATTCATCTCTAATCCGTTCCTTCAACTCGTCCGAAAAGCTGACTTTCGGGATAGGGATCGGGTCCGATGTTTCCTGAAAGATCAGGTGTTTTTTCACCTCCGCAAACCTTAATTCATCAAATTACACCGATCTTGGTCCAGTTTGTTTGTGTGCAGCCGACGCATACGTCATGTTAGGGTTAGGTTTGAGGGTCGGAGCTGCCTCCAACATGTTCTCATCCAATTGATCTGTCATGGCTCTTTGTCGTTTCTGTGTGCGAGCAGCGAAGACGAATTCGTCCGGAGGGACAAATTCAGTTGAAGCGGGTTGGAGAGCAGACGTCGCCGGGGGTGTTGGAGTCGCTTGCATGGGAACTTTCTTCCCATCTCTTGTAGATTGAGACTTGGTGGAAAATTCTTTCAATGTCTTAGATTTGATGAACAATTATTTTCTTGTCTCAAGATTTGAATAATATATTTATTTTAATCCTTTAAAATATTAGAATTAAATAATATATGTATTTTTTTTCTAGTATCTTAAGACTTATCATTATTTAATTTAATTAAACATAAAATTAATGTATCTATGTAAATCAGGAAAAGCAGTTGGCCGATATTTGGTCAATCGTTGCTAAGGTCATGTCGGGAGAGGAAAAATTACATTTTATGGGATGTTTTTCCCCATAGGTTGTTAACGTCGTTTTTTCAATCAACATACAACGACTTGCTCATCTTTGATCAATGTTGATCGTGCTTGGGATTGTGACCAATTTGACGTGGGACATTGTACCCATCTAGCTTGACATCTATGTAAGAAGTATTAGAGATATTCCTTAGTAGTATCTTTTAGAATATTCCGTTTTATAATTATCTTGTTACATTATTGAATTTGTTGTATAACACACACATATATATATATATATTGCCTTTGTGCATAGTAACATTATCACCCATTACATTTTTTATATGGTATCAGCAGAGAAGTTTCCCTAAAGAGAATATTCGATCACCATGTCTTCTGAAAACCCTAGCAACAACGGCACCTCGCCTCTCCCTTCGGAGTCGACTTAGTCCTCCGCCTCCAATGGCCTGCTAATCACACAGCCGCCATTAACACCCCCACTAGGTCTCTCTGGTGATCAACTCGTGCCTCACAGTGCACATACTCACTTTCCCTTGCAGTTAACCTCGGAAAATTATCCATCATGAAGCGTTCAAGTTTGCTACCTACTGTATGGCTATAACCTTCTTGGTTATGTGGACGGTTCCACTCCGTGTCCTCCTCACACCGAATCCCCTGATTCGGTTGCAACGTTCATTCATTGGACTTGACAAGATGCCCTTCTTTTGTCCGCGCTTTTTGGGTCGGTATCAAGGATCTCTCGTCCCTCATCTCCTCCACGACAACCTATGATATCGCCAGGCAAACTCTTCAGTGCACGTTTGCCAACAAGTCTCGCTCTCGAGTCATGCAATTAAAGGAGTCTCTCTCCACCATGATGATCGGGGCAAAATCTGTCTCGGAGTTTTTTCAGCAAGTCAAGAGAAAAATCAATGAACTTGCTATCATCGATCATCGCCTCTCCAATAATGATGTTACGCTTTTTGTCTTCAACGGACTTGGTGCCCCATACCGCGAAAATGCCGCCCAAATCCATGGCAGTGACACATGATTGCCTCCTTGCCCATGAGACCTACGTCAAGCGTATCGAGGCTCATGTCGCATCCCTTGTGGCTACTGCTAACGCTGCCTCATATCAACCGCCTCGCTCGCATCATGGTGGTCGTGGCTGAGGAAATCAAAATCGGGGTCGGTACAATGGTCGCGGTGGTCGAAATGGTGCGGGGCAAAACCAGTACTTGCAGCAATCGACACGGCTCCAACAATCGGCGCCCGTACTTGTCGCCAACTTCAGCTATTTCATTTTGCAAATTTCAAAATGAATCATATTTTTGTGACTCATCGAATGATTGTTCTTGTTGTGGTTTTGGAGGTATGATCTCAGTCGATGAAAGCACCAATGATACAAATTTGTATTGAGAATTTAAGAATCCTAATTCGAGTTGAGAATTTAAGAATCCTAGTTCGAGTTTAAGAAAGAACTCCAGAAAATTTAGAGTGGGGAAAGATAACGTTAAATAAAGATGGGAAAAGGGGACGGCTACTGCAACAATACGCTTATTACTAGCAAAGTAGCAATACAAAGTTGTGATTAGACTATGGGAGTGATGGGAAAAAGTGACTGCTACTCTGCTCGTGGTTTCACGCCTTCAGTTTTCTTCGCTATGTTATGTTAAGGAATACGTTATAATTACCATCATTTACCACTTGCAAGAAACTCTAATCGATTTATTATGTTGTCATCAATAACTTATTTCCCAATGATATGTTACCATGAACAAACTTATATTCAGCTCCTAAAGTTGTGACTATAGAAATGCGTAAGCGAGATCAATCATAGTGTATATAAAATAATTGAATTCATCATAATATAGAAATGATAATCAGTGTACAAATGACAAAAACTCAACATATCCATAAATGGAACAATTATATGAATGAATACTAGTGATCTATGCAGGACAAAATGGTCTACCAAGCCTAGCTCTATGACTCGGTATAGTAAAATGCCTGATCCTCCCTTCTTGTTCAACAAAATACCCTTCACACAAAAACCCCATCGAGAATTTATCCTCCACCACCCTGTCTACATCATGCACAAACACATCCGTCTCACCGTTCTCTCTGTTTCTCGCCATTAGTCCCGCGGTATATATCGCGCTCATCCTCCCGGGGGCTTCGTCATGGTATCCGGTTGGAGCGTCCACCATGATCAAATCCCACTCCACGTCGTATATCTCGTTAGGCAGTCCCTTTAAGGAAAGCCGGCATTTCGAAAATCTCGGATCACTGACTTGTTTGCACTCTTCTTGATTGCCAGTTTCCATGAGTTCATCGGATTGCGTGACTTTCGTGTCGTAAACTACGTGGTAGGATTCTAAGGAGGGGATTTTTTGTTGGATTTGTTCGATCCAGGATTGGTCTTCTTCGAGGAAAACGGTGCGGCCGCCGTGGTTGAGGGAGGTCCACATGAGGCTGTCGTGGCCGAGGCCGAAGACTAGGAAGTTGCAAGGGGATTTTTTTTCGAGGACTTTGAGGGAGACGGATATTTCTTTTAAGGTTTGTTGTGGGGTTATGTTTAAGGTTACATAGTGGACTAGAGCGTGTGCTAGTGATGGCGGGATTTTGTTGCATGTAGGGATTAAATTTGGTTGGTTTTGAACATTACAATCTGTATTTGTTGGTTTGGGGTCTTGTGGTGGAGAGTTTGTTGGGTGGATTGTTGCTGAAATTTGAGAGGAATTGTGAGGTGGATAGGAGAAAGTTGATCTGAGGAGTAAGAACATGAGGAAGAGAAAGAAGGAACAAATTAAGATGATCTTTAGATTGATGGAGATTTGTTGCTTCGCTCTCATGTTTGTTTGGTTTTTTCTTCTTGTTGTTGATGGAAAGGGGAAGACTGGTTATTTTCTCTCAAGTGATGTATTGGGTTTTTATATATTTGTTTTGGTTTTATGTTTTGCTTGTCTTTGAGACGAAGCAAAAAAAATTGAAGAGTTGATGGAGACGAAAGAGCTAATTATGTTTCTGGTCGTGCAAGCTACATACCTATCTGTATGTCTGGTGATTTTCATTTTTTAGTTAAAGTGGTTGGGATATTAGGTGGTAGTTGGTACCCCCAGGTTCTTTATTATATCCCAAATAAGTAAGTGATTGAAGAGAATCGTTTTGGTTGTATATGATCGCAATGTTTATGTACAATATAATTGAACACTAGATTTTGGTCCGACGAAAATTTAATCCCGCTTTTCGTATGTGATGTCAAATATCAGCTAAAATACTAAGACTGGTATAGGACAGTAAAGTATCAATTGTATCCTAACCATTTTGTCGCAATTTATTTATATTATGTATTGTTTTGTGTGCTACATAAACTGAGGCGTGACGTTCGTCCAACATATTTCTTGCATGTCAGGACAGGTGTCTCAGTGGCAAGTACCATTGTGAGCATTTTATTAAAAAATATTACTAGAGTCTTGGTCCTAAAGAAGATAAGGTTGGCTTCTCTGCAGCAAGAGCAAGAGTCAGCTCATTTGTCGCGCCTCTATCTTAACTTCCGTTTACACATTAAGAATAAGAAAATAAACTCTCGTTGATTCAATGATCAGGACTTCACTTGCACTAGAAAAGTTGGTCATTAACATTAATGACATTTTTTTTCCACGAGTAGCATATTATAATTTCTCAAGAAACAGCGATTTAAACTTCACATATCTCACGGGGAATGGAATAGTCGAATAGATACTATATGGCTAGAACAATTAACAGCTGGTTGTTTATATTTCTGTAGAACCAACCATGGAAATATCCCCACTTCAACTGTAACAATGTTTTGTGACTACGGATTGAAAGATACATGAAAGCACGAATTGCAATAAGAGGAATACACGAGTTATCGGGATGATTAGCAAAGCATGATTCTAGAGAAAAGGTCAGCACAGCAGTTGCAGAAACAACTTTGTTTTCAATGACAATCAAATAAGAGGAATACATATAAATCTTTAACCAAGAAGTATGATAATACACAACAAAAAGTAAGAAGACAATGAAACCCAGTCGTGATATTTATCTACAAAAAAACGTGTATAACGCACATTCTACATATATCTAAGATAACAAGACATGAGCTCGATCAGAGCTCGCGACGTGACGGTGTTTGAGGTAAAGCAACAGGCTCACAAGAATTGTAAGAATCAATCATCAAAACTATCCACCAATCTAAAACTAAAATCTATAGCCAGAGCCAGACGACGGTGGAGCAGGTGGAAGCCGATTAGGAGTGGTGCGACGACTGCTAGAGTTGGACCCAGGGCTTGTGTCACCATTTTGGTCAGGGTCACTGTACCTTCGACTGTGACCGTTGGATCTGGAACGACGGAATGAATCAGATGGTCCATTCGCAGCTGAATCAAATGCAGATCTCCACTCATCCCCTGATGACCCACCAGCAGCAGTTGGACTACTTTCTGCTAGATTTGAAAAGATAACAGAAATTAACAGTTAGAGGCCTGTGTAAAATAGCGAGTAAAGAGCGATTCCTATTTGTTTATATTATGTCCTAAGGTTACTGCAGAATATTTACAAGATTTAACTGTCCATGCTCTATAATATAATTAACTACCTAAACTCAATTACGCAAGTCCAATCAAAGACTGCAAGCAATTATGATGGTGTCCTTTCACAACAATCAACAAAGAGACTAATAATCAATCACCTGCTCCATTGGATAAGTTCGATGCTGCCGCTGCACGATTGTCGTGTACACTTAATTGCCGGGTAAGCTTAGAAAGAAGAGAAGATTGCTTCTGGATGCGCTCTCTCCTGCGCTTTACGTTCTGGTCTTCCTGTAGCAGCTCCTCAATTCTTACCGTACTTTGGCCACTGTGGTTCCATTTTAAATAAAATGAAGATAAGAATGAGAATTACAGCAGACGCGTCTTTTCGTTTCGATGTATATTGATGAAAATAGATGCAATCAACCGTGCTTCACGCCTTGGGCAATGTTTTCTAATTAGATAACCCCAAAAAAATCTAACCTGATAGAACTGTACAATTTATTAAGCATGTCTTCTTTTGCTTTCTCTACTTGGCAAAGCACAACTGCCTGTAACCGCCAAACATCATATGTCAAAGGGCAAATTCAGATAATAAAGTCAAACAAAATGTCTGTATAGCCTGACCTTGGGAACATTGGCAGCGAGACTATTAAGGACAGCTTCAACGTAGCCTCGCACTTCCTGGGCCATCCATCGGAGCTCCTCTTCTGGGTCCACAGGTCTTCTGGCCATCGTATCCTGGTTGAGCAAAACAAAAATGAGGACAAGTATATAGAAATTTATTTAACATGCAGAGAGAACTGCACACGGCACACAACCAAATCCGACATTTGTCATGGAAGAAACTGTGCGCATTGTTCCTATGGCCCTTGTTCGTTTCTATTTGAAAAAAATGGCTCGTGTGTTTTGAGCTAGTTTGGATGAACAAAAATGCTAAGTAGGTTATAATTTCAACCTTGAACAAATACTTCAAGATAGCATCCACAACATGGTTTGTAAGATGGAAGGTAACTAAAATTGAAAACCAAAATTATCCAAGCATGTATAATATCTAAAAGATCTCTGAAAACTCAAGGAAAGAAACAGAAAAGCCGGAAAGTTGCTAGGAAACACATATCTAACAACTTGGAAATGCCTTCCACAGTTACTTACAAGAGAACCATCAGAAAAGCTTTGCCGCATAGGAGGACCAGATTCACTCTTCACTTCACCTCCTTTAGCACTGATTACTTTCCTTAATTTGCTTAACCACTCTGTCTTATCCGTGGCACTCTCAGCCTTCAGGACAACAGCACTATGGGCTGGGAAATGACTGAACCAGTTAGTTGTTGGCTAAAATTTACCGTAGCATGCGAGAGATGGGGTGAGAAGAAAACAATTGTAGTACCTTTCAGGACAGTCTTATATGGGACTCTGCTTGTTATCTTAAATAGGAGACTGGGTGGTTTTTCGGCATCTGGACCGTTTGCTTTTTTACTTTTCGAACTCTTAGACGGAGCTTCTTCTTCGTCTGGAATTTCTTCCAGATTGCACTCCTGATTTTCCCAAAGCAAAAATTACAAGATTACACTTGAAGAAGTTATACGTGGATAAATCCATAAAAGAACACTTGAAGAAGGCCAGAACTACATGAATAATAAGGCCAGTGAGTACCTCTAAAGTGATGACACCACGGAAATGTCTTTCTTCTTGTTTCTTGGTGTATCCAAGCTGCAAGACACATTTGTACTCATCAAATTAACCAGCAAAACCAAGAAGATAAAGTGAATGGGATAGCACAAAAATCTATAGAATATATAAGAACTCAATTAATCTTTTTTTTATTCAGGAAAAGTATGAGTTAACTCAATGGAATTAAATGTAACAAACTTTTGATGTGCACGTTCCTTTAATGTTACGCTTGGTGAATTCTTCACTGAACGATTACAAAGAAATAGCAAAATTATGATGAGTTAAAAATATACTGTAGCTACGAATGTTCTTCACTGGCCAGTTAAGAATAATTAAGTATGAGAGAAATGAGAGATAAAATGAATACAAACAAACTTTCCTGGAGCGAATTAATTAACAGATAAAGAAGAAAGTAATGCTGAAAATTTCCATCTTTATTCATATGATTTTTAAAAGCTTGAACAACTCACTTTTCCTGTTTTTTCATTTAAAACAAACCATCTTCTACTCCAACCATTAGTTTTAGCACTCTTCTTCAATAAAAAACCTGCAGAAGAATTTAAACAACACCAAGATATAAGAGCCTGAGAAGGGGTAAAAATTAACCATTTTTCCTAATATCAACTAGCTGCAGAACTTCACACCAAAACGGAAAAAAAAAATCAAAATCCATGAGGCCCCACCCAGCAAGCTTTTATAAACTGCATTTATATTACTCAAAAATTAAACATCGGTTACATAATCTTTTAAAGAGTGCATCACCAGAACAAAATATTGGACAAAATATAAGTCACTCTATTGTACAAAATTAAATACCATACAATTTTTATTTTATTCTTTTGATAAGCAGTGATTTTATTAGATACCATACAATAACACCTACACATTTGACCTGATTCAAGTGAGTTGATGTATGACCCAAATGAGACTTAAGGCCCGGTTGGTCACATGAACTCTCCTTTTCCACTCATTCAAATCAGACACATTTTCTTTCTAAAGGCATGTAAGAAGCTTGATCTTTCCACATCACTTACAGGTTTTCTTCCATACATTTCTCAGTAGTCCATTGACGCTTATTGAATTCCCTTAAGACTGATAAGTTCTACAGATCATACTATTAAGATCTCACACTGAAGGGCAAACTATACGAGGCAATTCCTTAACACAGATTATTCATAAGAATGGGTCCACCTTTATTCCCTAAGCTTTTTCATACACTTGCTTTCTTATCTCATCTTCAAAAAAGTCAAATCTGAACCCCATACAGCAGAGATAACAAAATTGGATTGTATACAAGTAAACATTTAAACTTAAGTGATGGAAAATTAAATGCATTAATCAAAACTCTGTGAAAATGGAGAAAAGACGCAGACCAAAAAGTCATGCACAGCAAGTTTTCTAAGAAAACAATAGTTCTCGAATATAAAAGGTCAAACATGAATATTACGCATAACCACCAAGCTCAATCAGATGCTAAACAAATCCAAATCATGTAAAATCAGGTTCTTTTTAATTTCAATAGAATCTACAATATCAATAAATTATTGAATGGCAAGGTCAATAAAAGAGTGAGGGAACTTTTTGCACAAACCTGCTGTTATCTCCCCTTCTGGGCCTGCAGTCTTCAATCCAGATCCTTCTTGCGCATCCTTATCTTTATCCGGCTGGTTGGACTTGTTCTCCTTCATTGATTTCAAGTTCCCCCCACTTTGAGGGGCTCCAGTTTGTGGGCTAGTGGCCTGAATGGAAAACTCAAGAGACTTAGAGGACCAAAATTGAACAAATACATTACTTTAATCAAATAACTACTCCAAGCAACTATGCCAGAATACAGAATATCAATATCAAACGCCATATTAAACCATATTAAAGAGAATATGTACTCTATTCATTATGGACTGCTCAGCCTCCTGTCCTTTCTTGGAAGATCGACCTTTTATCTCCTCTTCACGACGCTGTCTATCCATCCTGAGAAAAAAAAAGATATATATATATATATATATATGTAACCACAACAAGAATATTACACTTCATCATGACAGAGAGAAACCATTCATATATCTCAACATTTAGTGGACAATTAAAATACTGGAGTAAAAGAACTTTAATGATCATTTTTCCTCTACAAGAAAAAAATGTTTATACATGCATACATACATAAATATACATTATATTATATCAAAAGGAAGTGCCTAAACTAGAGCAATTGCTGAGCATACCTTCTCTGCACCAAGCGGATAAAATGTTGTGGAGGTACAAATGCTCGTTCCATGTCAACAAGTGCAACTACCATTTTTTTTGCTTCATTTTTGAATCCTTCCAGAGCAGTAGTGGCAATCGCTACAACCTAAAAGAATAGCAGCAAAGAATACCATGATGACCTAAAAAAAACAGGACACACTGCATTCAGCGGTTAAAACAAAACCTCAACAATGTTTACCTCTCGCTTAAAAGGAGGATATCTTCCGAGGCCTGGTGTGGCATTTGCAGAAGCTGTGACAATTTCAACTAGAACCCGGTGCACCTGCTCAGATATTTTCCATAAAATTATATCCTAGGATGCGGATTAAGAAGTACACAAGAAGAACAAAGAGAAATTCTTATATCACATAAAACACATGGAAAATACAGAATAACGCTGAGCGAACAAGAGAACACAAACCGAATAAGACTTGAGGGCCAGAGACAGGATTTTACAAATTATAGACAATTTCATACAGGGAACAATTAGTATAAGGGAAAAGATCAAGCAGAAACAAATACATAGAACAGTAAAGACACACCAACAGAAACACAACAACCAAGAAAAGTCTACCTCATCAACACAAAGGCGTGAAGGTTCTTTTGCTAGCTCTAGAACAATCTTGATTAAAGATCTCAACCCTTTCTCAGGAGAGATAAGATAAGGCTGATAACCATCTGCTTCGAGTACAATCTGGTAGCCATTTGAAATCATCAATCTCAACACGCAGTCAGATATTAAGAAAGTGAATGACAAGACATCAGAAAATGCATACCCTCTTAACATTACTTAGGTCAAAATGTCTATCTAAAGGTAGTTGTTTGATCCTGCTGGGGAAATTTCCTTCAAAACTAGCAACAACTTTCCATCCACTACCCTGAAAGAATTCAATAATTTAAATATCAACAGTGAGTGCTTTGAACAAGGGAGGAAATTTGCACCAAACAATGAGTGAAGACATCCCATCAGAGAACATTTGTCTCACATAACAGATGGTATGCTGTCAAGGGAGATGAATGGAAATGTTTAGCACAAGTAAAGAGTACATGGAAAACTCTCAGATAAATGAAACTGCAACTCCCCAAAGTTTTCTTACTTTTGCAGATATAGAAGCATAGAATGGAAAACAATAGACAACTAGAAAGAGTTCTAACACCTAAGGCTATCAAAGAAGCATGAAACATCCATCATATACAGCTCATCTAGTCAAGGCATCATTATCTGTCAGGTAGTTAAATACAAAAAGGGAGTGCAATCTACACATTGAGTTCTCCGGAAACATCCAAAAAGAAAGGGTTTTGGAAAAAACCTGGTCTCTTAGTAGAAGCTTTCTACTCTCGACACCAAAGCAATTAAATTATGCAAACTATACTGACAGAAGATTCCAAGATTTTCTATAAACCAGATTGCATGTATATTGCGGGAAGAAAAAAAAAAACCATTAAATTATTAACAATTCCCTCTATCACATTCATATGAGAAAAATAGGTAGGAATGTCGAGATGAGCCCCGTGCCATTTCTCCCCTCAAACGAGCTACTATGCTGTGCAACATCACTTCTAATTGTATCTAGTTTTGAATCTATTCTACCAAAAGAAAATAAGAAGATATAGCAATCTATTTTATTTATTGGGAATCAATGAAACTACTTCATTCAAATATTGAAATGATTCTTAGGCAATAGAAAAAATAAATTAAGTTCCTATGAGGGACAATTAACAACCAAAAGTAACAACGGCGTCTCCTATTGCTCATACAGTCATCATCCTGATGAGCATAAAAATGAAAAATGTCATTAGTTCTTAATTTTTTAAGGCAAATCCCGCTAAGCCCCTGAAGTAACGTGTGTTTCATCGATTTGCCCCCCCAAACGTTTAAAATTTCGCAACATGCCACCTAATGTATTCATAGTACCCTGGTGAACTTTCTGTTAAAATTTGACGGAATATTCTATTTTGATACCGTCATATGATTCTCACATGACACAGTAAAGGGCAATTTCATCCCTCACATACAAAATATTCAAACGTAAGGGAGCATATAAACAAAGGATGAAAATCGTTAGGGGCCATCCCTACAAAGTATTCAAACGTCAGGGGACATCCGTAGAAAATATTCAAAAACGTCAGGAGGGCATCCTTACGGAACAAACCAACGTTAGTGGATACCTAGGGGTAATGCCCAAAAGATTTATGTACCATTTTGCATTTCCAATCCTCACATGAGTTTCAAGGGAGGTTATCTTTTCCGTTCAATTCTAACGGAAAGTTGACCGGGAGTATTATGAATACGTTGGGGGACATGTTGCGAAATTTTAAACATAGGAGACAAAGTGAGAAACACACCATACGTTAGGGGGTTTAACGGCATCTACCATAGGCGTACTTAGAGGTCATTTGTCAACAGTTTTTTTTAACTCTTGCTTTCTCAACAGTTCCAACATCAAACCCTTAGGTGTACTTACAGGTCATTTGTATTAAAGGGGAAAAAAAACTAGTAATCCACAAACAATCATAAAAGCCATTAAATTTTTGCAAGGTATGTGGAATCAAGACTTCATGATCAGAGTACATTACTTGTACAAGTTGCAAAGAGCAAAAAAGTTACCAACAACTAATATTATTTGATATAGTTTAAGTCAAATATACATAAACTTTTTGAACTGCTTTAGATCACATTTACAGCTGAAATACAGTTTGTGAGGTGAGGAATCTCGAGATCATTTTTGTCCTGCCTGAACAAGCATAGTATCCAGAGATCCCACATACATACTTAACTGCTGATGATTGACCATCTGTATCTATTACCTAGAAAGAATCTTGCAACTAAACACAAATACAAATATAACTTAAAAATCCATTCTTACCTCTCCCGTATTTATATGCTGAAGGAATTTGTCTTCAAATTCACGGCAAAGCTCCAGTGCTAATGCTTTAGTACCCTCAGCACTTTGAACCATCGTTTCACCAAGCCGGAATAGTTCATCTTGCACTACTTGGGACTTTCCCTGCAACCTGCATAAGAACTAAATACTAAAACAAACTGATGAAGCAAATACCCCTAACAACATCTAATATAAAGTGGTACCAGAACTGTTTTTACATCAGACAACTCGCTGAATTCAAAATATTAAATCTAGGTCAGACTAAAGAAAGACAATGCATGAGCAACAAGAAAGGATATGCAGCAGAATATGCAAGTCATTGTGATCTGACCAAAAAGAACGTTGTAAATTACTATTTGCGTATTAAACTAGTGGATCTATATGAGACAGTTTGTTCACGGGCTGGCTGATTTGGCAGGCTGTCAAAATCTCACATGAATCAGGGAGGCAAATGAGCACGTTGACCTCGAAAATAAAATAAAAATATAACCAAATAATGCACCAGTATAAAAGAAAACCTGGAGACTAGACAAAGACATACAATTACAACTCAAATAGTATATTCAGAATATAATTTCTTGGTCAAAAGTATCTACGCCCATGCAATGGTATAATGCATTAATCGTAGAAAACAATTGCAATAAAAAAAAATGCTTCATGGAAGAATAAACAAAGAAGTATGTCCCAGACTAAACAAACCCTACCAAAGCTAAAAAACACGAGTAGTCAAAGCTGAACAATCTAGTTAAATATTTTAACCAACTTAAGAAAGTGAAAAAAATGTAATTCTCTTATAAGTAATCAAAGTTGCACAATCTTACTTATATATTTTATAGCTCATGGATAATACAATATAATAAAAATCCAAAAGACAAGCATGATAAGGGAAAATACCCTGAGAGGAGATTAGGGAGCCTGACTTTCATGCGGTTCCGAATCTGTTGAGAGAGTGTCTCAACCAATGCCAATCTACCAAGTTTACTTTGTGGAGCTCCTGTCAGTATAGATTTCAAACTTTCACTCTCTGCTCTCCAAGCAGTTTCTAAAGAATTATCAGCTCCAACACTCCCTGATTGAGCAGATGCTATAGAGACAGATTGACCAATCAAAGCCACCCATGGGATGTCAGATGTACTTCGTGGCCCTTGATTTAATAAAAGTGCCTGCACAGCAGCAAGAACTTTTGGTTCTGATGATGCTTGATCTACCTTGCTAATGACTCCCACAGTTCTTGTACCTAAGTAATAGATGCAAATATAAGATACACATTTAAAAAGAATCTGACAAATATACAAATAATACAAAATATCTTTCAATTAGAGTTCAGAAACCAAGACACAATGGATATAGAACTCACATTCTCCATCAAGCTCTTTTGCAATTTTGATAGCTTTTGCTGAGGCCACTTCAGGGGCTTGAGAAGCAGGTATTACAACCAGTAATATCGCATCACTGTGTTCAGCATACTGACTCTGCAACAAAGTGAACATTTAAGAAATGAAATGAGGAGAACATTAACAATCAAAACTAATGCAGTTTGAGATGACTGGTTTCAAGCAGCACTACTTAACACAGTTTCAGACAAGACTTCGGAAGAGGCAAATTAAACTTGAACAAGATGCTTGGTCCTACAAAAATTGGTTTGCCAATTTCCTAACGCTACTACGCTCGAATACATTTGAGAGAACAAAACAACAATGGCTTTAAAAATTGAATAGAAGATCAGAAGGAAACATTCTAGTGCAACTAACCAATGAGTCATCAAGATTTCCTTTGTCCACCCCAGGCAAATCAATCAATTTCAGTGTTGGAGCTGCACATCAAGATAAAAATATTAAACAAGATCAAAAATGAACAAATGCAAAAATCCACTTTGATAGTACGAGAAAGAACTAAATATTTTAGCAAATTAACACCACACGGGAGGCAAATAAATATTAAAATTGTCCTGGCAGCATACATAATGGGTTCTGCAACATTGATATGTTGAACCACCTTTCTTCCCCAAACCAGTTCACTTTAGCATTGTGAAATCAAACGGTAAACCTGTTGCAACCCATTTGGTTTGGACTCGACGAGGCAAATTATGAAGGCACAACAAAATACTCCCCGTGAACTTTGTTTAACATTCTTTTTATTAATAAAAGACCAGCAAAAGCTAGATTTCCGTGAAGTTTCCAAATAGTACAGGACTTGAGCTAAAGACAAAAGAAGAACCACGGAATATAGGCAGCAGACACACCTGTACTCGTACGGAGCTTCAAATATATCTCATCACGACTTTTGCCTGATATTTTACTCAACCGATCCTGCAATGAATGCCGCAGAGCACCTAGAACGGACAAAACAAACAACGAGACATGAATTCCAAGTAATATGAAAATCAAGCCATGAGTATTTCTGCTATTCATGTAAAGGATATATAGTGCGTAATTTAATGCCAACAGGACTCGATGTAGATCCTAAAATTCAGTTAGAAGCCTCACTTGCAGAAACTTGTTGAGATTTACTATCAATCTGCAACACAATGGATCTGCTGCTCAGAGAGGAGTCCTTTGTCAAATCAACACAAATTGGAGCTCGTGTGGCCCCACCTTCACCAGTTGGCTGATAGGAAAAGTAAGCTTAGAGCGCATCAGTTCCCCACTTGGTAAAGTTAATAGAATATGATAATTCCATTTGAGAATCTATGAAGTAGTGATGCTTACCAGTGCAGGATGCCCGATTAAACTATTCAATACAGCAGACTTACCTGCACCCTGCAAACAAAATTCATTGAAAACATTAGAAAGAACTAAGAAGACATAAGCAAGAGAAATTTTGAAAGACCAAAATGACCACATCACGATGCAAATAGAAAACCCCCTTTGCAATAATTCTCTAGCTCAGAAGCCACAGATAAGCGAGCTAGACCAAATCAAAGGAAGAAAACCAATTTACAAGCTATGCATTTCGAAGTCACAAATTAAGAATAACGGAGTACAAATCAGCTGATAATCGATAAGGAGTTCAAAGCCCTGCACATCTATTCTGTTTTGCAGTCTAACCTAATTGACATCAAACTTACTTAAGTTCAAACCAGTATCAATCTAACATAGAATACAAACTCAATGTGCAGAGATGATCTTGTTTCTATACTTCACACCACACAAACATTCCAACATAACATCCTTACAACCAAACAATATGACAAAATTCATTATTCATGCATATTCGTAATCCAATTAGTAACACAACTCGTACACTGCGTACAACTAATCCAGTTCAAGCAAACACTAGAGCACTTCAATGCACAGCCAAATTAAAACTAATAAAGCTAGATCAAATCTCCACACGGATCACAGTCGAAACGCAATCTAAAAATCGAAACTCAGATCCAGCAATCACCTAGCCACAGAGATCTATCACAAACTAAGCCACACAACAACAACAACAACAACAACAACAACAACAACAACAGCAACAACATGTACGTACAATAAACTAACAAAAAAAAAAACTTCGAGAAAGCTCTACTTACAGTATTCCCCAGAGCAACAACATTGAGGAAAGTAGCGGGGCGTCTGTTCGAAGCTGACGACGAAGTCTCATCCACATCTTCATCCGCGAGCAGCGCCGACGCCTGCCGCATGGAATCTGAGAGCTGCGACAACTCCTCAATCGCCTCCATAGCTTCGAACAATAATAAAATCGACGGCTTAACTAACTACACCACTGGATCGAAGCACCAACCGCCGCAGATCCAATGGACTGAGAGGAGATCGAGTGGATTGCACTGCCGTAACTGTATCTAGATCGCTAGATTGTGGGGGGTATTAGGGTTTGAGGGAGAATTTGGTTTGAAAAATTGGGGAAAGTACATATATGAAAAATGGTTGAGAGAAAAAGTGTAGTGCGAGATATATGGTGAGAAGAGAAATGGCGTTTAAATTTTAAACACACCGAAATGTACTGCCACTGTAATAAATTTTTTCTAATTTTAATATTTTATATTCAAACAGATATCATTTTTTTATTTTTATTTTTTTCGTGTGTAATGCATTGTTGGACTACTTTTACTTTAGTGGAATAGTACGTGTTGTGATTTTGAAAAGAAATGAGCAGAGTCAGCAGACATTTGTGAACTCACCGTAATTTTAACTTTAATTAGGAAACGGAAAGACCGTTTGCACAAAATCGAAGGGCGATACTAGTATTTTCTTTTGAGTCTTCGTCTCACACGATCCAAGCATAATAATAGAAATGATTTAAATTCAAGGGATTGCAGTGGAAGAAAACATTTGATAGAATGATTTCCCTAATTTGTTGGAGTTTGATTATGTCAATCGTCAAAAATAGGAATAAATATTTGGGAGACAGGAGTCAATGTGATCCCTTAGTAGAGAAGTTTTAATTTTGAAATGTTAAAAGGAAGAAGCTTTGGGCTACGAAGTATGACTTTTATTAATGCTCTTAGAATAGAATCAAGCTTGGGTTATAGTTATACACTTCCTTCTTTATTGGGCTGCAAAGATAGCAACAAACAAATGATTAAAGCCACTAAATAGGCCGGGACATTTCCGGGGCTAAAACTCTGATACTTCTTTGAACATGAGATTAGGCCTTTATAAAAATCATAATTTAATACCATCGTTTATTTCTTATTTGCTTAATTAGCAATGAAAAATATATTAGAATTAAACTGGGTACAAGCAGTACACCATTGTTTTGACATCAAAAATAAGAAAAGCAACAGCAGGCTTAGGGGTGTTTGCAAGAGCTTATGAAAGCTACTTCTTTATAACTTTTACTTAAAGTTACTTAAAGCCGCGTTTGACTTAAAGCAGTGAGTGTTTGCAAATATGTTTTTAAAAATTACTTAAAGCAGTTAAAATTATTTTGTGGTGTTTGCAATAGCTAGTGGAAAATAGCTTTTGAATATTGATTAATATGCAATAAGATTTATTTATCTATATTTAAAGTATACATAATATTAATGTTTCACTCGCACATACACAATTATGGTTATATTTAAAATAAAATAATTTAGATCTTAATATAATTGAATTAAGGCGTTTATTACACTACATTTTACCATTTATTTGATGTAAGAATTTTTTTTAGAAAGTATAACTTTATCTAAAAATTGTTAATATAAATATGTTGTTGTTAAGCAAAAAAAATTAAGAATTTCTTTCTATTCTTTTTCATTATTACTTTTTCTTTAATTATTTTTATTATAAATTAAAACACCACAATTTAAAATTATAAAGAAAATCACGTAAATGAGGAAAGAGAAAAATCATGAGATTTCTTTCTAATTAATTTAGGCTTAAATAGGATATTAAGAGAACTTTAAGGAATATATAAGTAGAAGCAGTTTATGGAAGCATCTCATGACATGCTTCTGGACTTCTGCTTATTTTTTACTTTTTTTAAGAGAAGGAGAAGCAAAAGCATGAATTGCAAACACTAAATAAATGTTTTTTAGTGACTTAAAGCCAATAAGCTCCTTTTAAAAGCTCTTGCAAACACCCCTTAGTCACAAAAATTGAAAAGTGGATAAACCAATCTGAAAAACTGTTGCTGAAATCTTGCATGTGTTAGACAGTAGTTTTAGGTGGTGTTTGCAAGAGCTTATAGAAGCTCCTTTTTTTAGACTTTTACTTAAAGTTACTTAAAGCTCCTTTTGACTTAAAGCAATGAGTGTTTGCAAACCTTATTTAAAAAGCAGCTTAAAACACTTAAAATTAATTTTGTGGTGTTTGCAATAATAAGTAAGAAGCAGCTTTTAAAATGCAAGAAGACTTAAGTACCCTTATTTATAAAGTATATATTCTTTTTAATTTGCTCATAATTTAGACATACGTTCTGTTAAATATATTTAAAAATATAATAGGAAATTATTTCGATATAGTTTAATCAATGTTTATGATTATTACATCAAAATGCATACTTATTTGTATAATTTACGCCAATCAAGTACTTTACCTTCTAATGAATTAACATTATACAATTTTGCATTGACCATTAATACTTCAACTTGTTAAAATTATAATAGTATGGAATGATAATAATAATCGTAGACATAAATGTTAATAGAATATTGTCCAAGTTAAGTGACTTCGAAAGGAATTGTGAATATATACCAAGAATCAAAAGTCATAAACTAGACATTATTCAAAATTATTCGTCACCTCAAATGTAAATAAAACTTTAATACGTAAAGTCAATAGATATTAAATTACAGGAACCCCAATTCTAGCAAATGAGATAGATGTACATATATCATCGCGAACTCTATTCATTGATCCATCATCAGTGATGCCCGACGCTGCTCTATTTGCACGGTTTATTTGGCAATTTTCATTTTCTGGATTATAATCTGGATCATTATCGTATTGCAAAAATTCCTCGTCCAATGCATCTATTTTACGTATAAAATTGTGTATTGCCATAGTAGCTGGTACAAGTGCTACTTGATCTTCCCATGGAACATTGACTGGAATATCGTTGATCATATAAAATCTATTCTTCCAACAACCAAATGATCTTTCAATAGTAGTCCTTATTGAAGAGTGCACATGATTGAACATTTCATAATGGTTGTTATACGTGGCGGAACGACGAA
Source organism: Linaria vulgaris (assembly GCA_948329865.1). Classification (NCBI taxonomy): domain Eukaryota; kingdom Viridiplantae; phylum Streptophyta; class Magnoliopsida; order Lamiales; family Plantaginaceae; genus Linaria; species Linaria vulgaris. The sequence continues at coordinate 987,199 of OX415249.1, read as the reverse complement.
AATTAGGAAGATGGTATCTTTGTCCTTTATATGGTGCCAAAAATTAAGATATATTTGGATACCCAGCATCCACCAAATAATATTTACCTAATACACAAAAAAAATGTGTTAAGAAAACTTATTCTTGTAAAATATATAGGACAAGGAAGAATATTCTTCAACCTCGAGTAGGCATCGGGAATCCCTTATTTGGATCTCGAATAGTGTCGTAAAATATTCTTGTATCATGAGCACTTCCTTCCCAACCAGGCAAGACAAATGTAAAACACATGTTGAAATCACAAGCTGCCATTATATTTTGTGTTGGGGTACCTTTTCTACCAATATATGGGACTTGCAATTCTATAGGCAATCTAGCTTTTATATGGGTACCGTCAATTGCTCCAATACAATCCTGAATAATAATAAAATTATTAATAATGTAACTAAGAAATTTATTTGGCATCTGTAGAGAAGAAAAAAGAATAGATTACCTTAAAGTGGGGGAAATATCTCTCATTTAATCTTATATAATCAGGAGTCACAGATTGATGAGTGAACGGTATAATCCAATCAATAGACATCTTTGTGCATGCTTTTAGAACATTGTGAAATGATCTACTAATTGTAAATCCAGATCTTTGTAGTATTTCTTGTACTTGTCTATTCCCTTGTCGAGGTCCCGTAATCATCAAAAAAGTCGCTACTTGTTCCTCTACTGCCACAGATCTCATTGGCCTAAGCCCATACTCATCAACCAATATTTGACACAGTCGAAAAAATGTTGATGTCCTCATTCTTAGATTATTTCGACATCGTATGAGATTACCATTTAAAATTGACATCAAAGCAGCCCATCCGCTATATTCTCTATTATAACATGGTGTTTTCTGGACATAAGTATTAATGCACGTGAAGGCAACTATAGAACAAGCTAAAAGAACATGTATGTTTCTTTTTTTCCTCCATGAGGTGGCGGTTTGATTGTCATCATCGCTGTCCACATCATCTAAAGAGTCGGTTGACAAAATTGAAATGGAGCTCAAACTTGCTGAATCATCTATATCATCGTCCATTCTGCACAATTCATTAGTTATGATAGGTGCTAAAATAAACAAGCTACAAAAATTAACCACATAAGTTATAACAGAATTGCATACCACAAAGTCATTATTACAATATCAGCAATGTTTTCATGATTTAAAATTAATAAACATGTCATCATCGACAAAAATACTTCAAGTCTTCATAATGACTTAAAACATAAAATGGAAATAAACATTCATAAGTAAAGTGAAATAAATGGTTCGTCCTCAGTGCCATGACGATAATTCAAATGGAAGATCCAGCGTTGCCTTGTGCATACACTTCCATCTGGTCTTGTAGCCACTTCAATCTGACTTCACTTTTGTCCAAACAAACAAAGATTTCTCTAGAGACTTGTTTAGCAAATAATCGCAAAGCAAACAAAAACACTTTATCTCCTTCTTGAATCGCAGGTATCATCTTCAAAATGTTTATGCATTCATGTATGCTATATTGGTCGCCTCCATTAACTGCATGAGATGTTTTTGCGTCATGTTCTACTATATCAACTACACGCTCAAAGCACTTTGCAATTTTATCAACAGCAGTGGTCTTTTTGGGTTTTTGGTTTCTGATGCGTGTGAGGTACTCTAAGCTTTTCCTTTTAAGGGTGGGTTTAGTAGACGATTCAACTTGTGGAGATATAGGAGACTCAACATGAGTGGGGGTCGAATCGTCATCAAGATTCTCAACTGGAATATCATCTTCCTGGGTTTCCTGCATATGTGGTGGCAATACTCCGGAACTTGGAGTCCACGAGCTTGTCCCACTGGCCACCACATCAGAAAAGAGTAAGTCTTGTTCATCCTTCATTATGGGACCTCTATCTCGAAATTTGGCCGCCTCGGGGTTTGCCTACAATTAAACATAAACAAAAATAAAATATTAAAAATTGCATTATGTTGTTGTCATTAATATTATATTATTTTGACATGGTGAAACCCATACCTCTATCTTTTTTTGCCACCATTCAGGGCTTGCATCTACCCTGTCTTTTTCATGATTCCAACCAAGACCGGTTTCACCGCGAGTCATTGATTTCCATTGACCCCACTCTTTTTTCATGGCGTCCCACTTATTCTTTAGTTGTTTCCTATTGTATTGACGACTTGTTGCGGCATTAAACTTTTTCACAAGATTATCCCAACCAATTCTGTTAAAGTGGGTATTTGGTCTATTACCCAAACTCACCTCTTGAACACATAATGTTATGAATATCTTCGTCGTCCTTATGTCCCAATTAGCCTTCTCAGATGACTCGCCCCTTATTCCTCCATTTCCTTTACCACAAGAATATATAGCACTTCGATTTTGCTCATTTGGTGGAATCGAAATTTGGAATGTAAGATGATTCAAATGGGAATCCATAACTATAACGAAGTTGCTAGAAAGATACAGAGACCAAAGTCATTACCAAATTAATGACAAACTTTAGAATAGATATTATTAGCTTACAGAAGTAAAAGTTTTTAAGATATATTAATGGTTATGAAACATTGTCATTCGTATAATGCTAAATTTAAATTAATCTTTAAATCGAAGTGCAGTAATTTAGATGTCTCAACTTAAATGTTTATAAACATCTTGATTCTTATAATGCTAAATGTGTTCTCTGGTGATGTCATATCACAAAGCTGTATGTTTTGGCAAAAGACTTCTTCGGTTTAATATTACTCAACTAATAAGTGTCTATGGTAATTTAAATCATAACATCAAAAGAGATAGGGATATATACTGAAATTGTTGAGCCTATCTAAACAACCTTATTCATTCATTCGTATGAGTCGTATCACATGGAGGGGGCACCTGGCATATGGAAGTTAAACGCCCACTACAAACACATATATAAGGTTACATCTCTGATGGTCAAAATCCAACAATTAGAAACAGTATTCAATTTTATTAAACGACATTACGAGTGACTTGGCACTGAAATATGTTCTCACTCATATTTCTATCCTCGTTGACTTCTGAATTGTGGGCTGTGAGTTGTGACAATCTAACTTATAAATAGTTACAGAAAAATATAGCTCCAACTATACCTCAACAGAGAACTATACCTCAACAGAGAAGAGAACTATACCTCAATAGAAAACTATACCTCAATCAATATAAAATCCTATAACTCTTGCTAAAATTCATGGAAAAAAAAGAGAACTATACCTCAACAACCAAAATTCATAAAACACAATTTAGATCCCAATAACTCAATTATTTTCTCAATTCTTGAAGTACTCTTCGTTCTCGCAATTTCAAAAATAAGTTACTCATAAAAAAAAATCACAAATACGTTGTTGGGTAAAACAACCAATGATTCACAACTGAAAGTAACAAAAGAAAAAAAAGAGCAGATATTGCATACTTACTTGGATGTTAAATTCGTCCAAAGATGAAGAATTGAAGACTTTGATGATGAATTGCACGAATAAGAACTAATCGCATTGAACATGGAAGAAAAAATATTATAGCCTATTTTTTACGTTGAACATGGAAGAGAAAAGATGATAGAATATTTTTTTTCCTTAAATGTGGGGGTATGGACGGCACTTTGAGGAAATTTAGGAGAGAGAAATATTTTTAAAATGTAATAATTAAAAGAAGCTTTTAAAAGCACCCTCTAACCAGCTTGTGGGCTTGTGCTTTTTTTTTGGCTTATTTTTGGACAAGGAGAAGCAAAAGCCCTATATTTAAACACTAATTTATGACTTCTCTATTGACAAAAGCCCACAAGCTCCTTTTATAAGCATTTGCAAACACTCTCTTAGTTTAGTATTTAAGGAAATTATTCCTTCTAATTATTTTCTTTTTGTATTTATCTCTTTATTTAATTGTATCTTGTATCAAGTATATAAACACCACCATGGAGTGAAGAATAAAAGTAACACCCTTATAATTCTTATAAGTCTTTAGTTTAGTATTTAAAGAAATTATTCCTTGTAATTATTTCCTTTTTGCATTTATTTCTTTACTTAATTGTATCTTGTATCACGTATATAAATACCACCATAGTGTGGAAAATAAAAGTAACACCCTTATAATTCTTATATGGTATCACCAGAAAAATATCTCTAACGAGAAAATATGATTCTTATGTCTTCCTCACCAAACCATAATGACTCCACCGCCTCGGCCGCCACTTCACCACCGGCCGCCTCGTCCTCAGTTTCGGTCATGCAGTCGTCCTCGACTCCTCTTCCCCTTGCGGGTTCCAGGCTTCCGCCCGTGCTACCACCAAATGGTCCCGGTGGTCCCCCTCTTGTGCCCATAAACGCACATACCCATCTACCTCTGCAACTTAACTCCGGAAATTATACCTCATGTAATGCACAGCTTCGCCATCTTTTCTATGGCTATGGCCTTCTTGGCTATTTGGACGGTACGACCCCCTGCCCCCTCCTAGTGATTCTCCTGAATCAATCACTGCGTTGGTTCATTGGGCGCGTCAGGATTCTCTCCTCGTTTCCGCTCTCTTTGGTTCTCTCTCCCCCGATGTCATGAATCTCATCTCTAGTGAGAAGACATCGGTTGCCATGTGGAAAACTCTGCAGGACACGTTTGCCAACAAATTTCGCTCTCATGTCATGCAGTTGAAGGGATCTCTGTCTCAGATGACCATCGGCTCCAAATCCGTGTCTGAATTCCTTCAACTTTTCAAGGTGAAAGTTGATGAACTTGCAATCATCGATCATCGTCTTTCTGATGATGATGCCACGCTCTTTATGCTCAACGGTCTCAGGCCATTCTACCGTGACATCACAACGCAGATCCACTATCGAGATCATGCTCTCTCATTCCCTACTCTTCATGACAAGTTGGTGGCGCATGAAATCTACGTCAAGCGTTTGGAGGCTCAGTCCGCCTCTCTTGTTGCCTCGGCTCACGCCGTCTCCTATTAACAAAACTCGGGACAACGTGGGGGTAACAATGGTTATCGTGGGAGTTCCAATGGTTGCTGCAATTCGGGATGCAATTATGGTCGTGGCAACTCCTCCAACCGCGGTGGGAACCCTAATTCTCAGAACAACCGCAACAACAACCATTCAGGATCTCACACATTGCGCGATATCACTTCTCAAATTTATGGTATCTACGGTCATGGTGCTCAGACTTGTCGCCGCCTTCAACAACCTATTGCCAACATGGTGTCCACACCGTCGCCATCTCACTCCAACAACCATAACTGCTTATTGACTCTGGGGCCTCGCATACCTTGACCTCTGATCTTCATAACCTTATGGTTCACTCTGAGTACGATGGCACGGATGGAGTAGTTATTGCTAATGGTTCAGGTTTGCCTATCACACACGTTGGCTCTACTTCTATTGCTACCACTACTCGTAACTTTGTTTTTTCTCCAGTGTTATGTGTTCCTTTCTCAAAGAGGAACTTATTATCCGTGCATCAATTTTGTCTTGTAAATAACGTTGCTATTGAATTTCATCCTTGGTACTTTTTTGTTAAGGATCGAGTCACGGGGGCAAAACTCATGCGAGGTGATTGCACTAGGGGCGTATACCATTTGTACATGAAGCCGCGACAGCCTTCCGTTCTAATGGCGTTTATGGGAGTTCGCACATCTATGGATAATTGGCATAGTCGTTTAGGTCATCCGCCTCCGGATGTTAGTTCTTTTTTGTTACGTACGTTTAAATTACCATGTAATTCGGATCATTCAAAGGATTCAACATTTTGTCATTTTTTTTAGCTAATAAGAGTACTCAATTGTCGTTTACTGTTACATCTTTTGTTTCTACTCATCCGTTAGAATTTATTTATGGTGATGTTTATGATGAGCTTTCAGTGCCTGTCCCAATCCAGGATAAATGAGGAGTGTTGTGGTAGGCTTGTGACAGCCAACGTAAGAATCCCATCACATCCTATGATATGAACCATACTATGAATTTCGTTGGGGCGTTCCCTACTCAGCGACGAGCTAGATCGGACCTCAGGTGTAGTGATAAATGGGCAATGGTTGCTAGGTCGTATCCCGGAAGTGACGCGCCACATCGATGCCCGAGTGTGGTGTCAAATGAGCAAGGGTTCTCTCAGAAGTTAGTCCAGGAGTGACGAGTTCGCCTTGCATCGTGGAATGTGGGGTTACTCACAGGAAGATTGGCCGAGTTAGCTGAGGCAATGTACATGAGGAGGATCAACATCTTATGTGTGCAAGAAACCAAGTAGGTTGGTGAGAAGGCCAAAGTAGTAGACACTTGGGGTTGTAAGCTTTGGTATACCGGGACAGAGAAGAGCCGAAATGGTGTTGGGATCATCATAGATAAGCTTTGGCTCAAGGACGTGGTGAAGGTCAGAAGGAAGGGTGACAGGATCTTACTAGTCAAGTTGGTCATAGGCGAGGATATCTTGAATGTCATTAGTGCCTATGCACCATAGATAGGACTACACGAAGCTGTGAAACGTAAGTTTTGGGAAGATTTGGACGAGATGGTACAAAGGATCCCTAGTAGCGAGAAACTCTTCATTGGAGGTAACTTTAATGACATGTAGGATCTAGTCGTGATGAGTTCGAGGACATCCACGATGGGTATAGCTTTGGGGATTGCAATGAGTCGGGTAACGCTATCTTAGACTTCGCCCTCTCTTATGATTTGCTTGTAGCAAATACTTGGTTTAAGAAGAGAGAATCTCATTTGGTTACTTATAGGAGTGGGTCAAATAAGAGCCAGATAGATTTCTTTTTAGCTAGGAGGGCGGATAGAAGTCGTTGCTTAGATTGCAAGGTCATCCCTAGAGAAAGTGTGGTTACGCAACATAGGCTTTTGGTGTTGGATATTAGACTGCGGTAAGCATTGAAGATGATTAGGCGCCGGGTGGAACCTAGAATTAAGTGGTGGCGGCTTAAGGAGTCTACCCAAAAGGCCTTCGTAGAGCGAGTGATTCAAGAGGTAGATTGAAAGATTGACGACGATGCAGATGCAACTTGGACCAAAATGTCTTGTTGTATCAAGAAGGTAGCTAAAGACCTCTTAGGTGAATCCCGAGGTAGTAGCCTGACAGGTAAAGACACGTCATGGTGGAGTGAAGAAGTAAAGGCGGCAATCAAGGTCAAACGGGATTGCTATAGGGATTTGAAGAAGAACTATGATTGAGCAAGCTTTGAAGAGTATAACCTAGCCAGGAAAGAAGCAAAGAAAGCTATTCGACTAGCGCGAGAGGCTGTGTACAAGGAAATTTATGAGAAGAGAGATCGTAAGGAGACTGAGAAGGATATATACAAAATTGTTCACATTAGAGAGAGGAAGACTAGAGACCTAGGTGCAGTGAAATGCATCAAAGATGAAGGTTAGTCTGTCTTGGTGCGTGAGGATCAGGTTAAAGCACATTAGAGGGAGTACTTCGAGGGTTTGTTCAATGGAGGCCCTACCCAAGTAGTGGGTGACATCTCATAGTCCCTTCATGATCTAAACCGCAATTTTATGCATCGTATTAGAAGGTCGAAAGTCAAAGATGCTTTGAAGAGGATGAAGACTCAAAAAGTTGTTAGCCCAAATGGTATCCCTATCGAGGCTTAGAGAAGCATGTGATAGATGGGGGTGACTTGGTTGACGGACCTCTTTAACAAAATATGGCAAACAAATAAAATACCAGAAGAGTGGAGGAAGAGTACGTTAATACCTCTATATAAGAATAAGGGTGATGTCCAAAACTGTTCTAACTATCGTGGGATAAAGCTTATGTCTCATACCATGAAGCTATGAGAGAGGGTGATCAAACACCGATTGAGAAAAAATGTTCCCACATCTGAGAACCAATTTAGATTTATGCCCGGAAGATCGACCATAGAGGCCATCCATTTGATTCGTCAGCTCATTGAACGCTTTCGAGAAAAGAGTAAAGATTTGCATATGGTCTCTATCGACTTAGAAAAGGCATATGACAAAGTACATCGAGAGGTATTATGGTGGACATTGGTGAAGAAGGGGGTACCCATTAAATATATCAACATCATAAAGGATATGTATGAGAACGTGGTAACAAGTGTAAAAACTTGTGGCGGTTTAACAGACGCCTTCCCAATTACAATTGGCTTACACCAGGGGTCAACTTTGAGTCCATTTTTGTTTGTCATTATAATTGATGAAATCACCAGAACTATCCAAGATCGAGTCCCATGATGTATGTTGTTTGCAGACGATATTGTCCTCATCGATGAGACAATAATGGGAGTTAACGCTAAATTAGAACGATGGAGACAAACATTAGAAGCACGAGGATTTCGTCTAAGTCGAACAAAAACAGAGTACCTCGAATGCAAGTTTAGCAAACAACGAAGAAACAACGATGGCAGGGTTCAGTTGGATGGCCAAGAGATACCGAGAAGTACGCATTTTCGGTATTTAGGTTCCATACTACAGATGGATGGAGAGTTATACGGAGATGTCAACCACCGCATCCAAGTTGGATGGGCAAAGTGGAAGAGTGCAACAGGGATCATGTGCGATCGTAACTTTCCTTTAAAGCTTAAAGGAAAGTTCTATCGTATGGCTATTAGACCTGCTTCGCTTTATGGCTCCGAGTGCTAGGCTATTAAGAAAAGTCATGCACATAAAATGAACGTTACAGAGATGCGCATGCTTCGGTGGATGTGCGGTAACACCAGGAGAGATAAGGTGCGCAATGAAGATATTTGGCATAAATTGGGTGTGGCGGCCATCAATGAGAGAATGCAAGAAAACTGTTTAAGATGGTTTGAACATGTTAAACGTAGACCCATAGATGCACCGGTACGACGAGTTGAAGATCTTGACTTAGGACAGATGGCTAGAGCTCGTGGGAGACCGAAAAGACGTGGATGGAGGTCATACGGAACGACATGAAGCTAAAAGATCTAAATGAAGACATGCTCATCAACTAAAACATATGGAGGTAGAAGATTCATGTTCATGACTCGACGTGATTCATTCATGGTTCATATAGCCTACCCCAATTTAATTGGGATTAGAGGCTTGGTTGTTGTTGTTGATGTTTTGGGGCCGACGACTCCCTCTTTGCATGGTAGTCCTTATTACCTCTTATTGGTTGACCATTTTTCGAAGTATTGTTGGTTCATTCATTTGATTCACAAGTCTCAAGTTACTACAATGTTTCGTCAATTTCGTAAGTTGGTTGAAAAAAAATTTGGGTTCTCTATCAAGAACTTCTACTCCGATAATGAGGGCAAATTCATTGCCTTACGTTCCTACTTGTCTGACAATAGCATTAGTTGGCTCTCCGCTACGCCTCATACCCCGCAACAAAATGGTACTGTTGAACGTCGTCACCGTCATGTCGTCACTCCTGGGCACATTCTATTGCAACAATCGGCCTTACCTTCCTCTTTTTGGAACTCGGCCTTTTCTACGGCATTATATTTTTACAAACACCTACCTACAATCATGCTTAACCACACCTCTCCGTTCTCCATCTTATTTGGGCGTTCTCCTAATTATCTCAAGCTATGAACATTTGGGTGTCTTTGCTTCCCATGGTTGTGTCCTTATCTCTCGGGCAAGCTCACACCTCCATCTCGGGCTTCTATTTTTGTGGGCTATAGTTCCTCTCAAAGTGCCTATCGTTGTTTAGACATTGAAATAGGGAGTCTCTATGTCTCGCGCCATGTTCGCTTCGTTGAAATGGAGTTTATAGGGTTTCACACGTCGTCGGCCCGCTCTGGGTTGAGCCACTGCCTAGGGTTTTCGCCCTGCTTCCCATTCTCCCTCATATACCCTACCCTTCTCATCAAGGGTCTGGCCCAACCAGTCATGCGGTCAACCCACCAGGCCCAGTGGTCAGCCCACCAGCTCGCATACCCAATTTGCCCTTATTGAGCCCATCTCTGCTATTTGGCGCTCGGCCCAGGCCGCTGCTCTTGTTCGCCTGGACCCATGACACGCCCACTGGATCTGACCCCTCGGCCCATGGATCCATCCCCATGACCTGTGGGGTCCCCCAGTAGGTTGAGGGCTCGATTTTGCTCAAATCCGGTCAACCCACCCCTCTTAGCGGTCGTTCTGGTCCTTGGAGCCGACCAAGCCGCGTAGCCCTAGTTCGAGTTCGTCTTTCACTTTGCCGCCCAATCCTCCCGAGCCCGACACTGTGTTGCGCACTCGTGGCATGACTACATGGGCTATGAATCACATCTTCAAGCCTAAACAACTGAACTTGGTCTCTAAACATCCGGTTCTTGGTCCCGTTGCACCTTCATGTGTTTCTCAAGCCTTGAAGGATCCTCTGTGGCGTGTGACCATAGCTGAGGAGATTAATGCTCTCATGCACCATGGAACTTGGAATTTGGTTCCATATCCGATTGGGAAGAACGTCATTGGGTCCAAGTGGGTGTTCCGTATCAAACGTCATCCGGATGGTTCAATTAAGCGGTACAAAGTCCATCTTATTGCTAAAGGGTTTCATCAACGAGAAGGCTTAGACTTCAAGGAGACTTCAACCCGGTTGTCAAGCCAGCCACTATACACATCGTTTTGTCGTTGGTGGTGATGCGCGGTTGGCGTCTTCGACAACTTGATGTAAGTAATGCCTTCTTACATGGTACGCTAGATGAGGATGTTTTTATGTCTCAACCTCAAGGATTTGTTGACTCCTCGTTTCCTCATCATGTATGTCATCTTAATAAGTCTTTGTATGGGTTAAAGAAAGCTCCTCGGGCTTAGTTTCTTGCCCTCAGTGCTACATTATGCTCATTTGGGTTCTTGCAGTCTAAGTCCGACATATCTCTCTTCGTCTTCTCCCGAAATGATACAGTTATTTATCTTCTTGTCTATGTGGATGATGTTATTGTGACGGGTGATGATGAGACTCTTGTATCACGTGTGGTTTCTCATCTTGGTCGCCAATTTGCGGTTAAGGATTTGGGGTCTTTGTCCTATTTTCTTTGTGTTGAGGTCTTCTCTTGCAAGGAGGGCATTTTCCTTTCACAACACAAGTACATGTGTGATGTTATTTCTCGCTATAAGATGGACGGTGCCAAACCGTTGGCGACCCCCATGGCCTCGAATTCCTCGGTTTCCACTTCTTCCTCCTTGACGGATGCTTCAAAGTATCGCAATTTTATTGGTGCGTTGCAGTATCTCACATTGACTCGGTCTGACATTGCCTTTGCCTTGAACTGCTTAGCCCAACGTATGTCCACTCCCATTGAGGCGGATTGGTCAGCCTTGCACGGTCTTCTTCTTCGTTGTGCCTCCTCTTTGCGACTCACGGCCTTATCTGATGCTGATTGGGCAAGTGACACGACTACTGCGGCCTCTACCTCTGCCTACATGGTTTTTCTTGGAGCTAATCCTATTTCTTGGTCTTTTCGTCATGAGCACGTTGTCTTGTGGTCATCCACTAAATTGGAGTATAGGGCGGTGGCGAATGTTACTACTGAGATTCGTTAGTTGCAACACCGCTTTGGCAAACTTGGTGTGTCCTTGCCTTCCATACCACGCGTTTTGTGTGATAACTTGGGCGCTATTCGTCTTTCCCTTCACCCGGTGTTGCACTCTCGCATGAAGCATATTTCTATTAACCTTCACTTTGTCCATGATCTCGTCAATAACGGGTTCCATCTCGAAAGAAATTAATTTATCTTTTTTGTCTCTTACATTAGCACTACGAATCAACTGCGGACCTTCTTACGAAGCCACTTCCTCACTCTCGCTTACTCTTGCTTCGTTCCAAAATTGCCATCGCTGACGGTACGTCAATTTTACGAGGGCGTATTAAACATTAGTCTTTATAGTTTAGTAATTAAGGAAATTATTCCTTGTAATTATTTCCTTTTGTATTTATCTCTTTACTTAATTGTATCTTGTATCAAGTATATAAATACCACCATGGTGTGAAGAATAAAAGTAAAACCCTTAAGATTCTTATAGCATGAACCCAAGTTCAATGCCAAGTCCAGGAGTGAACTTTGAACATTTCTACTGTCTTGTCTAGATAAGGAGTTCCATGCTTGCAGAATGCAGTCGATGTTGTTCTGATCTTCCAATTGGCCACAAAAAAAACACAACCCTATATATATTTTTTCTTTTGAACTCGGTACATATGTGAGTGCTGCCACAAGTGCTCTTTAATATTTCTTTGCACGGGTGTCTTAGGGAAAGCTCCACACAAAACACAGTTAGCTTTGATTACCTGGATAAACGGCTCCTCTTTTTAATAAGTTTGACGTTGCCGATATTCTATCGAAAGCCGCTTTCCCCACATAATATTAAATTAGTACTATTTAACGATCGTTATATAATGACCAGTGAGGTAAAAATGCTATATAATACTTTCCATTGACCCCTCAACAATATATTTATATCGCTAAGTGATATTAGTGGCATCATCTTATCTTGTTGTAACTGCATGCAACAATTTATCTCACTACAAGATTTGGGGGGCATTTGCAACCGCCCCTCCCCCCCCAATCGCCCGGGCGGTCGCCATGGAGAAGTGGCAACCGCACGGGCGGTCGCGAGGCTTTTATAAGGCCTCACAACCGCTAGACCGTCGCTTGGTACCATGTCGATCGTCTGGGCGGTTGCTGATACTCGTTATCTGCAACCGCCCGACGGTTGCAAATAACATTCAAAATTGATTTTTTTTATATTTCAGATGATTCGCTATGGCGTGTTGTTTGATCAATTGAAAATTACCCTAATGATAGTTAAAACAAGCAAATTGAAAGGTTTCATTGCAAAAATCAAGCTTGGAACAACATTAAGGACTAAGTATGATGATTAGTCGTTGCATAATATATATGGTATCGTTGATAACTCGCCTAATCACATCTAATCTACTAGTTTACTAGCTCAATTATTAGTTTTGTAGTTATTTACTACTACTATTCACATATAATAATAATATTTGAGTTCAATAAACACAAACACATCAAGATATACTTCCCAAAAATCACTAATTTTGAATATGAATGAGATCTGCAACCGTCCGACGGTTGCAGATAAGGGCTTCTCGCAACCGCCCAGCAGTCGCCAGGGCTTCTCGCAACCGCTTGGCAGTCGCTAAGTCACATGAAAAATCGCATGGGCGGTTACTGATACTAGATATCTGCAATCGCCCGGCGGTTGCAGATAACATTCAAACTTGATTTTTTTTTTATATTTCGGATGATTCGTTGTGGCGTGTTGTTTGATCAATTGAAAATTACCCGAATGATAGTTAAAACAAGCCAAATTATAAGGTTTCATTGCCAAATCAAGCTTGGGGACAACATTATGGACTAAGTATGATGATTTGTTGTTGAACATAATATATAGGTGTATCGTTGATAACTCGCCTAATCACATCTAATCTATTATTTTACTAGCTCAATTACTAGTGTTGTAGTTATTTACTATTACTATTCACATGTAATAATTATATTTGAGTTCAATAAACATAAACACATCAAGATACTTCCCAAATAAGGGCGGTTATCCCAAATATGGATGTTATATGCAACAAAGGCTTCTCGCAACCGCTAACGGTCGCCAGGGCTTTTCGCAACCGCTGGGCGGTCGCCAGGGCTTCTCGCAACTGCTGGGCAGTCTCCAGGGCTTTTCGCATCTGCTAGGTAGTCGCCAGGGATTCTCGCAACTGCTGGGCGGTCGTGAGGGCTTCTCGCAACCGCTCGGCGGTCGCTAAGACAGATGGCAACCACCTGGCGGTTGCAGATAACATTCATACTTGGATTTTTACTATTATGGATGATTCGTCGTGGCGCGTTGTTTGATCAATTGATAATTACCCTAATGATAGTTAAAACAAGCCAAATTATAAGGCTTCATTGCAAAATCAAGCTTAGGGACAACATTAAGGACTAAGTAAATGATTAGTTGTTGAACATAATATATAGGTGTATCGTTGATAACTCGCCTACTCACATATAAACTACTATTTTACTAACTTAATTACTAGTCTTGTAAACGTTTACTACTATTATTCACATGTAATAATGATATTTGAGTTCAATAAATACAAACACATCAAGATACTTCCTAAAAATCAATAAGTTTGAATATGGACATTATCTGCAACCGCCTGACGGTTGCAGATAACATTCATACTTGAATTTTTACTATTACGGATGATTCGTTGTGATGTGTTGTTTGATCAATTCATAATTACCCTAATGATAGTTAAACCAAGCCAAATTATAAGGTTTCATTGCAAAATCAAGCTTAGGGACAACATTAGGGACTAAGTATGATGATTAATTGTTGAACATAATATATAGGTGTATCGTTGATAACTCGCCTAATTACATAATCTACTATTTTACTAACTTAATTACTAGCCTTGTAAACGTTTACTACTACTCTTCACATGTAATAATGATATTTGATTTCAATAAACACAAACACATCAAGATACTTCCCAAAAATCACTAATTTCGAATATGAACGTTATCTGCAACCGTCGGGCGGATGCAAATAATCAGTATAAGCAACCGTCGGGCGGTCGCCAATGCTTCTCGCAACCGCTGGGCGGTTGCAGATAATATTCATACTTGAATTTTTATTTTTTCGGATGATTTATGTTGTCTATAATGATATATGTTGTCTATAAACACAAACACATCAATATACTTGTCAAAAACCACTAATTTTAAACTTGGATACCAGCGGTTGCGAACATCCCACTGTTGCAACCGCCCAGCGGTTGCATTACCTATTGTCGCAACCGCCTGGGCGGTCGCCATGGTACCTAGCAACCGCTCGACGGTTGCTAATTCCGCTGAAATGGGCGGGTTTCGGGGGGAAATTTTAATTTTCACGAAAATTCAAAATATTCACCCCAAGTCTTATATATACCCACCATTCTTCTCTCTAATTTTTCATTCACTAATATTACACCCTTAAACATACCCAACACTCTTCTTTTCCAATCCACAAAACCCAAACATTTTATTTTATCTCAAACACTCTTTTATCTCCAAAATAAAACACCAAACACTTTTTTTTTTATCTCCAAAACAAAACACCAAACACTTTCTTTTATCTCCAATATAAACCACCAAATTCTTTCTTTTCTTTCTATCTCAAACAAAAAACCCAAACACTTTCTTTTCTTTTATATCTCCAACAAAAAACCCAAACATTTTTTTTCGAATCTTTCTTTTTGTTTTACTTCTTTTCTTTTTTGTTTATCTTCTTTTCTTTTTGTTTCTCTTCTTTTCTTTTTGTTTCACCATATTAATTTCAACAAAAAAATAATAATATTCTGGAAAATTTATGGAATATATATATATATATATACATATATTTTGGTTTGATGAATATTATCTGCAACCGCCGAGCGGTTGCGAAAATCATGAATTCGCAACCGCTAGGTGGTTGCGAGCTTTCGAAAATTTTGAATTCGCAACTGCTAGGCGGTTGCCATGTTCTTAGGGACTTCGCAACCAATGGGCGGTTGCGAGCTTTCGAAAATCATGAATTCGCAACCGCTTAGCGGTTGCCATGTTTATAAGGACATGGCAACCGCCAAGCGGTCGTCAAGTGGTATCTGCGACCGCCAGGCAGTCGCAGAGTACCCACGACGAGGGGTATCTGCGACCTCCTCGGCGGTCGCAGATACCCCTCGGGCTACCGCCCATGGGCCATCTGCAACTGCTCGGGCGGTTGCAGATGGCCGTATATTCTTGTAGTGTCTTGAGATTACGGATTTCCTATGATTTTATCCAAATACCTAACCAAACTCCTTATATATATAAAAACAAATATGGCGCATCTCCTTTGTCGCCATCTATAAGTACATGCATTTAATTTGTGCTTTTTTCAACTCTTCTAAAATACATGAAATCATAATCTTCAGACACATTTATTAGGAAAAGCCACTTAAGATACCTGTTATGGAACGACTAAGGTAATTAACGAGGTTGGTTTCAATAATTAGCAGCGTAATTTTCATGCCTACGTAATTAATACGAGTGATTTTCTTTTTGAATTTTGATAAAAGTACGTATGATTCGATACAAGTCTAGTCATGCTGAATATATGTTGCACTAAAAAGCTTCAAAAAAAGTTAAACATTACTATGACATAATCAAGTAAATTAACCTTATATCAGGAATTCAGGATGCAGAATGCACATAACATTAAAGATAAGATCTGATTGGCGCATGTGATTCTATTCATAGTATAGCAGTAGTCCTTCATTTTCGACCGCAACGCTATGCTGGGGGAAATCAATATAAGGACAAGACAACATGTGGCTATTTTAATTAATACGACAAGATCATACGAGATAGTGGCAAAAGAGTATCCTAACAAATAATTATTATTAATATTATTGGATTTTGAAAATTTCCAGGTATTAAACTATTAATAACTCTGTAGGCTTTCTTAGATCAAATAAGCTGCATTTATTGATATCCAATCAAACCATAGTAGTTAGTAGATGAACTAATTCAACACAAAAAACCAAGTGCATGCAGCATATAACAAACATTCTTACAAGTATGTACGAGATGCTGCTGCTCATGATAATATTCAATCATTCATATATAAGAACTTGCAGTAGCGTCATCATATAACCATCTCTCAACTCAACAAGGAATATCTAATGTAGGTTCCATGATGATTGAGAGTTGAACTTTTGGATGTGTGGTGAGTCCATACAATTCCTCCATGCATATATCTTCAGGCTTCATTCCATCAGCCAATTTCCAATCAAATCCATGCAACAAATTTGCCAACGTTGATCGAACCAACTTTAGTCCGAGGTTATACCCAGGACACCTTCTTCGGCCCGAGCCAAACGGCAAAAGGGCAAAGTTACCACCCAACATGTCGATCTCTTTTCCAATAAACCTCTCTGGAATAAACTCGTTTGGGGAATCCCATAACTTAGGATCCCTCCCTATGCTCCACGTATTGACCAAGACTATCGTTCCTTTCGATATGTCGTAGCCTGCTACGTTACAGTCCTCAACGGCGTAATGTGGGGGTAAGACTGTCGTAAGCGGATGTAATCTGAAAGACTCCATTATAATCGCGTCTACGTAGGGTAATTGCGAGAAGTCGTCTTCTTCCACCCACCTGTTTCTTCCAATTACCCTATCAAGCTCGGCTTTCGCCTTTTTGATAATGTGAGGTTGCTTGAGAAGTTCGTGGATCGTCCATTCGACAGTGGTGGCGGATGTATCTGTGCCACCAGCTAATAGATTCTATGGATGTCAGAAGAGAAAACAATTTAGTAAATAATCGCGTAATATCACCTACATGATGAAGGAAGCATGTTTTTAGTTCAGAAGAGTGATAGCTAAGAGTGGCCTAGTCGGTTAAACAGATGGAATTCTTCTTGTTCATCTCAATCTTCACCAAGAACAATTTGATTACTTATACGTCTTATTTAAACCCGCCACACCAAGTTTTCCTAGCCTGGTCTGTGAGGTTGGCGTTGTTTGTAAGATATTGCATATAGCCAAGGAGTCGAAGATTTATACAATGCAGTGGCTACGAGCCCCCACGACATGTGATATTTGGTAAAAGGACATGTTGTTTCCATAATAGAACCTAATAAATGATAACTTGCATTTAATTTTTCAAGTAAGCATAAGATCCGAGGAGAAAACAACCTGGATTAGCGACTTGATGGAATCTTTTGTCAGTTTAACTTCAAGATTAGGATCCTCAGCTTGTTGCAACAAAGTGTCCACCAAGTCTTTTGGTTCAAAATCTTCCTTTGCTGCCATTCTAGCTTGATGATCATCAACAACATAGTTAAGAAACTTATCTAATTTCTTGCTCAAAGTTTTCATTCTCTTGACATATCCCTGTAAATCGAGGAAACCGACCCATGGTATCCAGTCCCCGATATTAAACACGCCGCCAAGCAAAAACCACTCATCCAACATCTCTTGCAACTCATCCGCCTTTACTCTAGAGTCGTCGTGTTCTGATTCGTTAAAGTATGTGTTTCCCAGTACCATCCTACAAATAGAGGTGAGAGTGTTATGCAGCAGATGGTCTCGCAACATGAACGGTTTCCCAGAAAGGGAGTGTAGACGGGAGAGAAACTTACGCCTCTCCTCAACGCGAATGTGCTCAAAGAAATCGAGTCTTTTTGGACTGAAAACCTCCGTAAGGAATATTTTGCGCGTTTGTCGCCAGTATGGACCGTAAGGCGCCCAAGTCAAGTCGGAGTAATTGTAGGAGGTGTATTTACCAGCGGCGAGGGCAGGTCTAGAGGCGAAGCTCGTGTCGTGTGTTCTTAGGAACTGTTTGGCCATTTCAGGAGAAGACGCGACCAAAACTGGAAATTGACCGAACTTAAGTTGCATTAGCTCTCCATATTTTTGTGATAGATGGTGAAAGGAGATATGGGGGATTGGGCCGATGAGGTTCAGGTTTCCGATTATCGGCCATGGTTTCGGACCTGGTGGGAGTTTTTGTTGACTGGCGGGGTGTTGTTTGTGGATGATTTTCGTGATAATTGCGAATGCAGCAATGTGTAGTAAAGCCAAAAATGTCCATGAGTACTCCATATAGTTAGGTGCTGAAGTTGTGTTCATAGTTGGAGATGATTTATAATTGTGAACCATTGATGAGTCTATTTTCTAAAAAAATATAAAATCTGTAATGAAAGTGACAATAGCAGCAGATATTTTAGCTACCCTATGCTTCACGGTAGTGATCAGTGATTTTCGATTGGTAAACTAAGGAATATCACTCTATACAGATAATGTTCTTTGACAAAGCAAAGTATTAAAGTTGCTTACTAGAATTACACCAACATGGCACTCTAGTCACTTGAAACCAAGCAAAGAAACAAAAATATCAGAAAAATAGGAAATGATAAGACAAAATAAATCTTATCTTGTTGTCATTTTGCATGATTTGAGATGCAATCAGTGAATTGGAACTTCCTTATTATGTACTGTGTGGGCCAACTGCCAAGGATCAAAATGAACTTATTACCTTTTCAGTTGTCATTTGTCAAGATCAAAGAGGTCATGTAAAATTGGTCCCTATATATTAAAGATTGTAGTGAAAAGGTTAAATATTGCTAGCTCCTTAGCTGAAGCTGAGGCATAACAATCATGCATGCTGGAAATGCTTGTCTGTGTATGTCTGGTTTTATGTTAGTCTTTCTTTAGTACAAAAACATATAATAGGATGCTAGCAAGTGAATAAACATTTATTAAGTATATTTTGGTTTAGAAGTATATTAATTTCTTTTACTTCTAGAAGCCGCAATTCAACCATTTATAGTCTATGTACTTAATCAAAATTACCTTATGAGTTAATAAAACAGTAATACGCAGTTTTTTCATGTTGTCAATTTAAACTATATAGAGATTTTAAATCTTACATGATTTGACCCGAGTCACACTGGTCAGCAAAGAACAGCAAAAATATCCAATAATCCTCCTCTGCTTGTGGCCACTTTCCTCAATGGATGATGCCTTCTGCTCAGAGATGCTTAGCGAGTGGCTTCTGCTCAGCGGTGTGTTTAACATCGGGGACTGGATACCATGGCTCGCTTTCCTCGACCTACATGGGCATGTAAGGACAATGAAAGCTCTGCATAAGAGATTAGACAGGTTTCTTAACTACGTCGTCGATGATCACCAAGCTAGAAGGGAAGCAAATAAGGAAGAATTTGAACCGAAAGACATGGTAGACACTTTGTTGCTACAGGCTGAGGAACCTAATCTTGAAATTAAACTGACTAAAGATTCCATCAAGGCCTTAATTCAGGTGGTTGTTTCTCCTTTATGGCTATCTCTGTCATGTAGTTTGATTTTTATTTTTATTTTCAAGTTAATGGAATTTGCATAAATCATCTGGTAACATCTATTGTGCTGTAACATGATGCAATAAGTAACTTATTATTAGACAAGAGTCCTAGTCTTTGTATTTTAGGAATGGGATAAAAGCATCAATCCCCCTGAACTATACACGTTTTTGCGACTTGCCCCCTAAACTAAATTAATAAGCGTTTTGCTCCCTGAACTATACTCGTCTGTTCGATTTGCCCCCTGACCGGGTTTTCGGCTATTTTTTGGCCATTCTTGGCCGGAATTTTTCCTCTTACCCGACACATATGTGTTGTACGAGATGTCTATTAGTAGTTGATGACAAAAAGTAGGCGAAAAATCATCTCGAACGGGGCATATTCTAGCCAAAATGTGATTTCCTCTTCAGTGTATTTTAGCCGGAATATGCCCCGTTCGACGTGTTTTTTCGCCTACTTTTTGTCATCAACTACTAATAGACATCTAGTACAACACATATGTGTCGGGTAAGGGGGAAAATTCCGGCCAAGAATGGCCAAAAAATAGCCGAAAACCCGGCCAGGGGGCAAATCGAACAGACGAGTATAGTTCAGGGGGCAAAACGCTTATTAATTTAGTTTAGGGGGCAAGTCGCAAAAACGTGTATAGTTCAGGGGGCTTGATACTTTTATCCCTTTAGGAATATATTGTTTGTATTTATTTCCTTGTTATATTTATTTCTTTCCTGATCTCATTGTAAGTTGTAACTATATATACCACCATTGAGTGAAGAATAAAATCATCACTTCATAAGTCTTATATGGTATCAGCAGGTAAATATCTCTAACGAGAAAATAAGATCCTCATGTCTTCCTCTGCAAACCCTATCGACTCGGCCTCTTCCGCCGCCCTCTCCTCGTCGTCCGTCTCCGCATCGGCTCCGATCATGCAGTCGGCCTCCGCCACTGCTTCGCAGTCCCCTCCTTCGAGTTTTGGACTGTCGCTACAATCATCGTTAGGTCCCGGTGGTCCTCCTCTTGTGCCTATCAATGCACATACGCATCTGCCTTTGCAATTGAACTCACACAACTACACATCTTGGAATGCTCAGGTTCGCCATCTGTTTTATGGCTATGGCCTTCTTGGCTATTTGGACGGCACGACCCTCAGCCCTCCTTGCGGTGAGACCCCAGAGTCCATCGCTGTGTTCGTTCACTGGACGCGTCAGGATGCTCTTCTTGTATCCGCTCTTTTTGGTTCTCTCTCACACGACGTCATGCACCTCGTCTCTGGTGAGAAAACTTCGACCGCCATGTGGAAAACCTTGCAAGATCACTTTGCTAACAAGTCTCGTTCGTGTGTCATGCAGTTGAAGGAGTCTCTTTCACAGATGACTATTGGCTCTAGATCTATGGCGGAGTTCCTTCAACAAGTCAAGATGAAAATTGACGAACTTTCCATGATTGATCATCGTCTCTCCGACGATGATGTTACTCTCTTTGTCTTGAATGGTTTAGGGGCGCCCTATCGTGACATTGCAGCACAGATTCATGCTCGGGATCACGCCCTTTCGTTCCCCGCGCTCTACGACAAATTGATTGCTCATGAAGTCTATGTCAAGCGCATTGAGGCTCAATCCGCCTCTCTCGTTGCCTCGGCCAATGCAGTGTCCTACTCCAATAATTCTGGACAACGTGGCAACACCAACACCAACCATAACAATGGTCACGGTACCTCACACCGCAACTCCTCCCGCAACAACAATTCGAACCGTGGTGGTGGTTCCAATTACCCAAATTACCGCAACAACAACAATCGTTCTGGTCCTAATTCTCGCCCCGACATCACGTGTCAGTTTTGTGGTATTTATGGTCATGGGGCTCGTACTTGCCGTCGCATTCAGCAGCCTATTGCCCATATGGCGTCTTCCCCGTCTCCATCCCCGACGGATAACACCAACTGGTTGGTTAATTCTGGTGCCTCTCATCACCTAACCTCCGATGTTCAGAATCTCTCGGTCCACTTCGAATATGATGGCACAGATGAGGTTACCATTGCTAATGGTTCAGGTTTGCCCATCACCCACGTTGGTTCTACTTCGATTCATACGCCTCGTCGTAACTTTATTGTTTCCCCCGTCTTATGTGTTCCCTCGTCTCAACGGAACTTATTATCGGTGCATCAATTTTGTCTTACTAATGATCTCATTCTTGAATTTCATCCTTGGTGTTTCTTTGTTAATGATCGAACAACGGGGGCGAAACTCATGCGATGGGGATACACTAACGGGGTTTATCACCTGGACATGAAGTCACGACATCCTTCAAGTCCAATGGCGTTCATTGGTGTTCGCACTAGCCGGGAGAATTGGCATAGTCGTTTAGGTCATCCGTCTTCGGATATTAGTTCCTTTTTACTTAGCAAGTTTAATTTACCTTGTAATTCGCATTGCTCAAAGGATTCTACGTATTGTTCCTTTTGTTTATCTAATAAGAGTACTCAGTTGTCGTTTACCACTACATCTCTTGTTTCTACTGCACCTTTGGAATACATTTATGGTGATGTTTGGGGTCCTTCGCCCGTTGCTTCCGTGGATGGTCATCGTTATTATTTGCTATTGGTGGATCACTTTACTAAGTATAATTGGTTCTTTCCCTTGACTCACAAGTCACAGGTTTCTACAGTGTTTCGCCAATTTCACAAGATGGTTGAGAAAAAGTTTGGCCTCTTTGTTAAAAACTTTTACTCGGATAATGGGGGCGAGTTCATTGCTTTATGATCATACTTATCCGATTGCGGTATTGGTTGGCTCACTACTGCTCCTCATACTCCACAACAAAACGGCACTGTCGAACGACGTCATCGCCGCATTGTTACCCTTGGCCGCATTCTCCTACAGCAGTCGGGCCTTCCTTTCTCGTTTTGAGATTTGGCCTTCTCTACTGCAGTCTATCTATACAATAGACTTCCGACAGTTGTTCTTCACCGTGAGTCCCCGTTTCGTGTCTTATTTGGGTGCACACCAAACTACCTCAAGCTTCACATGTTTGGGTGCTTATGCTACCCGTGGCTCCGTCCTCATTTTTCGGGTAAGCTCACGCCTCCTTCTCGGGCTTGTGTATTCGTGGGCTATAGTGTCACTCAAAGTGCTTATCGTTGTTTGGATATTGAAACGGGCCGCCTCTATGTCTCGCGACACGTTCGCTTTGTCGAGATGGTGTTCCCAGGGTTTCCACCGCGCGCCCCTATCTCGCGGCCCGACCCATCCGTGACCACTTCGGCCCCACTCCTCATTCTTCCCATT
This sequence comes from Linaria vulgaris, assembly GCA_948329865.1. NCBI lineage: Eukaryota > Viridiplantae > Streptophyta > Magnoliopsida > Lamiales > Plantaginaceae > Linaria > Linaria vulgaris. Next base: position 964,121 of record OX415249.1, on the reverse strand, counting down.
GGACCTGACCGCCCTTCTCATAGGCTTGACCTTACGGGTCGTGGGGCCCAACAACAGGTCAGCGGTCTAGAGTTCACCAATCCTCGCTGCTCTCTTTTCATTTGCGGTCAAACGAACTCCTCCCCATTGCCCAGACCGAGTTCCAGCGCGCAACCATCGTCTAAACCGCCGGTCAGCCCTAATTCGACCGCTATCCGTCTGTCTGCTTCGTCGTCACCTCCCACTGCACCGTCCACCGACTTGGGTCATGCAACAGTCCTTCGTACGCATCCTATGACCACTCGGGTGATGAATAACATCTTCAAACCTAAGCAAGTCCACTCGGCCACCAAGCATCCCGTTCTTGGTTCCGTTGCTCCCACTTGTGTCTCTCAAGCTTTGAAAGACCCTATTTGGCGTGCTGCTATGGCTGAGGAGTTCACCTCTCTTATGCACCATGGTACTTGGAATTTGGTTTCACCTCCGTTAGGGAAGAATGTTATTGAGTCCAAATGGGTGTTTCGCATCACACGTCACCCGGATGGTTCTATTGACCGTTATAAGGCTCGCCTTGTGGCTAAGGGTTTTCATCAACGAGAAGGGTTGGACTTTCAAGAAACTTTAGCCCCGTTGTTAAACCCGCCACTATTCGGATCATTTTGTCGTTGGCCACTATGCGTGGTTGGTCTCTTCGCCAGTTGGATGTGAGCAACGCGTTTCTTCATGGAAATCTTATTGAGGACGTTTATATGACTCAAGCACCGGGTTTCACTGATTCCTCTTTTCCTCACCATGTTTGTCATCTTAAGAATTCGATGTATGGCTTAAAGCAAGCACCTCGGGCTTGGTTCCTTGCTCTAAGCTCCGCTCTATGTTCGGTTGGTTTTCTTCAATCCAAGGCCGACACCTCTCTTTTCATCTACTCTCGAGGTAATGTTGTGATTTATCTCCTTGTCTATGTGGATGATGTTATTGTGATGGGCAACAATGCTTCTCTTATATCGCGCGTGATTGGTCACCTTGGTCGCCAATTTGCGGTTTAGGACTTGGGTCACTTGTCTTATTTTCTTAGTGTTGAGGTTTTCTCGTGTCGGGAAGGCCTTTTCTTGTCTCAACACAAGTACATATGTGACATTCTTGCTCGCCACAAAATGGATGACGCGAAGCCATTAGCTACCCCCATGGCATCTACCTCTTCGGCCTCCACCTCATCTTCTTTAGCGGATGCCACGAAGTTTCGTCGCATTATTGGTGCCTTGTAATATTTATCATTGACTCGCTCCGACATAGCGTTTGCTGTTAATAGACTTGCTCAGCGCATGGCTGCTCCTACGAAAATTGATTGGTCGACCCTCAAACGTGTTTTACGTTACTTGAAGGGCACGATATCTCATGGTCTTCTTCTTCGTCGGACGAACTCTACTTCTCTCACGACCTATTCGGATGCGGACTGGGCTGGTGATCTGCACACCGCTGCCTCCACCTCGGCTTACATTGTGTTTCTTGGTGATAATCCAATATCTTGGTCGTCTCGTCACCAACGCGCTGTTTCACGCTCTTCCACTGAGTCCGAGTATAGGGCGTTGGCAAATGTTGCTGCTGAGGTTTGTTGGCTGCAACACTTATTTGGTGAACTTGGTGTGTCTTTACCTTATTCTCCTCGCATTCTATGCGACAATTCGGGTGCCATTCATTTGTCTCTTCATCCCGTCTTGCATTCTCGGATGAAATACATCTCCATTGACCTTCACTTTGTTCGTGACCTTGTCACCAAAGGGTTTCTTCGTCTTTCTTATGTAAATACCGCGGATCAACTTGCTGATCTACTCACAAAGCCGTTGCCGCGGTCTCGCTTCCTTCTTTTTCGGTCCAAAATCTCCATCGCCGATGGGACGTCGAATTTGCGGGGGCATATTAGACAAGAGTCCTAGTCTTTGTATTTTAGGAATATATTGTTTGTATTTATTTCCTTGTTATGTTTATTTCTTTCCTGATCTCATTGTAAGTTGTAATTATATATACCACCATTGAGTGAAGAATAAAATCATGACTTCATAAGTCTTATACTTATTTCATTGCTGAGAACCATAGAACCTATTACTTGGCGGCACGGACACATCGGCCACTACTGTCGAATGGACAATCCATGAAATCATCAAACAACCGCGCATAATCAGTAAGGCAAAAGAAGAGCTCGATAGGGTGATTGGAAGAAACAGATGGGTTGAAGAGGATGACTTCTCTCGATTACCTTACATAGATGCCATTATCATGGAGTCCATGAGATTACACCCTCTTGCTATGGTTTTAGCCCCGCATCACGCCACCCAGGACTGCAATGTCGCAGGCTATGACATATCAAAAGGAACGAATGTCCTGATTAATACGTGGAGCATAGGGAGGGATCCTAAGTTATGGGACTCTCCCAATGAGTTTATTCCAGAGAGGTTTATCGGGAAAGACGTCGATATATTGGGAAGTAATTTCACCTTGTTGCCTTTTGGTTCGGGTCAGAGAAGGTGTCCAGGGTATAACCTCATACTTAAGGTTGTCCGATGGACTTTGGCTAATTTGCTCCATGGATTTAACTTGAAATTGGTTGATGGTATGAAACCTGAAGATATATGCATGGAGGAAATTTATGGACTCACTACACCTCCAAAAGTTCCACTTTCTCTGAAAATGGAACCTACACTGGACATTCCCTACTGATCAGTAATGTTAAGCTTAAATTTGCATTGTCATATTTGTTGGAAAAATTACAGCGGAATTAAGAAAGATATTACCTCTGCTCCGAATAAAAGTTGCCACGTACAATAAACTAATACGGCTAGGTTGAGGCACGGACAAAGTCACAGCTTTCTTAAGATGATTCGCGCCCCTTAATCTCGATTTTATGCGGTAAGGTCTCGCACGTTCACCTCCGGATACAACAACCCAACTCCACTGATTTTTTAACCGCACTTAAAAAGAAACAAAGCTTTTTGCTAACACTTGCTCTTACTCGAATATATTAGTGTTTAAAAACTTTGTAGAGAAAAGTAATTTACTTTGATTGTTTTCTGAATTTTTCGTTATGTAAAAAGGACTGAGATACTGCTATTTATATATATGAAGAAATGCTGATAGTCATGGAAAAGATTTCGGTTACTGCCTCATAATCCACCCAAATTAATATTATGCATAATTTCATCGGTTACTTTGACTCATCTGTATGCATAGCAAAATATTCTCAACTTGATATAAGAAACGGCTGCATGAAAGCACAAAGAAATGTAACCGAAAGAGACTGATGCAGGCTGCTAATAAAATGATCATTAAGTGAGGAATTAATGCAGCACTTTCAAATTTGGTCAACAATACATGCATGTAACCGAAGGCCATATTAGCATGTCATAAAATATTTTTCTTTTGATATTAGAGTAGTAAAAGATATTAAAGCATAGCTGTTATTAAAAGGAATCAACCTTTTGTGAATAACTTTAAAAAATCTGAACGACTATACTTTATTTTTCTCAACTTTTTAATTAAAATATCCAACAATTCCCCCACTTATTTTAACTAAAAAGTATATATAAGAGTAAGAGCTTAAATATTATGCATAATGAAAGTGGCAATGCCTTTAAACCTTCACTTAGCGTTTCAAAATTCCCGTATTAGAGTCTAAGTGGACAAAGCCTTTAAACAAAGACTACTTGAGGATACGTAGAATACTTCACGCACATAACATTTAAAGTGTTCTATTCAAAGCTTTTAAGCTTGCACATTTAGGCCTTGTGCTCATTCCGGTTTTCACAAGTGGTATTAGAGAACCAGCCTTAATTCCCACAAGAAGCGGCCCCACTTCTTCACTTGTATACGTGAGTCTATCAAGAATGCTCCGTTGATTAAGACATTCCACCCATAAGGGCTATAGAACTCATTAAGAGATATAGAAATCTCAACCTCCACATCATCATGGGAAACATGCATAAAACACCATAGGGAGGGACATGATCAAAAGATCTCTAGTGCATGTCTTTCACCAAACTACTCTATGATCGTTTGTCCCTTTAACCTAGTTCTTGGGATCTCCAATCCCTAGGTAGGGTATCCTCATAGGTAGTTTTTATTCAATATTAGGTTTGAGTCCCATCCCCCTCGATGTTGTCCAAATCTTTTCTCTAGCTAGAGCTTTTGTTAGCGGATCCGCAAGATTATCAACCGTTCTTATATGATCAATATTTATGGCGCCATTAATCATATATGATCTCACAACACTGTGTTTTCTCCTTATCGATTTGGACTTACCATTGTAATATTTATTTTTCACCTTGCCAATAGCAGCCATACTATCACAGTGTATTAAAACTGGTGGTATTGGCTTATTCCATATAGGAATTTCATGTAGTAAATCTCTCAACCAACCAGCTTCTTCACTGGCTGACGTCAATGCTATTAATTCAGCCTCCATGGTGGATTTAGCAATAATGTGTTGCTTTTTTGATCTCCAACATATAACTCCACCCCTAGAGTAAATACATAACCAGTATTAGAAAAACAGTCACCAGATTGAGAATTCCAATCTGCATCGCTGTACCCCTCAAGAACGACAAGATATTTTTGATAAAGTAAACCATAGGTCATTGTACCTTTAAGATATCGCATTAGTCTATTCATAGCATGCCAATGATCAAAATTTGGTTTACTTGTGAATCTACTAAGAACACCAACATCATAAGCAATATCAAGTCTCATTCAATCAGTAGCATACCTCAAACTACCAATAATACTAGCATATTCACTTTGATTAACAACATCATGTTGACATTTAGTAGGAGACAGATGAATACTAGAATCAAGTGGAGATCTCGTAGGTGCATACTCAAAATATTTATATTTTTTCAAAATTTTCTCTATGTAATGAGATTGATCAAGAAATATTCCACTTGAAGTTCTAGTAATTTTCATACCTAATATCACATTAGCTTCACCCATATCTTTCATATCAAAATTATTTTTCAAAAATAATTTGACTCTTTCAATAGTTTCTAAGTTAGCACAAAAATCAAGAGGTCGTCAACATATAAGCATATAATCACATTTTCACCATTTTCACATTTATAATATATGCACTTGTCACTCTCATTCACCTTAAAGTTATAGTCAAGCATACATTTATCAAACTTATCATGCCATTGTTTTGGTGATTGCTTTAAACCATATAAAGATTTAAACAATTTACATACCTTATTTTCTTGCCCATGCACAACAAAGCCATTTGGTTGATCCATATATATTTCTTCTTCTAAATCACCATTTAAAAACGCTGTGTTTACATCCATTTGGTGAACTTTTAAATCATGTATCGCTGCTACGGCAATCAACATTCTAATAGAAGTTATTTTGGTGACAGGCGAATAAGTATAAAAGAAATCCAAATTTTCTATTTGTTTAAAACCTTTAGCAACAAGCCTCGCCTTATATTTTTCGATTGACCCATCCGGTCTAGATTTTTTCTTTAGAACCCATTTACAACCTATTGGTTTATTCCCTGGAGGTAAATCTACTAATTCCCATGTTTTATTAGAAGTTAGTGAATCCATCTCATCATTTATGGCTTCACGCCAAAATTCGGAATCAGGAGAAGATAAAGCTTCTTCTAATGTATTAGGCTCTAATTCAACATTGTAAAGCAAATAATCGTAACCAAAATCTTTTTCTACTCTACCCCTTTTACTCCTTCTAACTTCATTATCAAGAGGAAAATCATCATTACGTGTTTCAAAGTCAAGTAGATCACGTTTTGCAGATTCATTTATTTGTGAACCCCCACTATCTATTGAATTAAAAGGAAATTTATCCTCATGAAAAATAACATCTAAAGATTCAATAATGACATTATTATCAATATCAAGAAACCTGTAGGCTTTAGAGTTCAAAGAATAACCAAGAAATGCACACTTTGTAGCTTTAACTCCTAACTTATGCATTTTCGGATCAGGCAATCTCACATAAGCCAAACATCCCCATATTTTCAAATAACTTGCATTTGGTTTTTTACCACGCCAAAGTTCATACGGAGTCAACAAAGAATGTTTACGTGGTACTCTATTCATCACATAATTTGCAGTCATAACAGCTTCACCCCAAAGATATTTAGGCGAACTAGCATGTACTAACATAGCATTTGTAAGATTTATCAAAGTGCGATTTTTACGTTCAGCTACGCCATTAGAGGCCGGGGAATAAGGAGGTGTAACTTCATGCACTATACCCAAAGATTCAATATAAGATATAAGTCCAAAGGAATCATATTCTCCGCCTCCTTCACTTCGAAATCTTTTAATTCTTCTATCAAAACGATTTTCAACTTCACTTATGTATAACTTTAATTTGTCAAAAGCATCACTTTTGTTTTTTATTAAGAAAACATAAGTAAACTTTGAAAAATCATCAATAAAGGTTATAAAGTACCTTTTTCCGCCTTTTGTTAAAATACCCTCAAACTCACAAATGTCTGTGTGAATTAATTCTAATAATTCACTATTTCTTTCTACTTTAAGATGTGGCCTTTTTGTAATCTTAGTCATACTAAAATATTCACATTGTTCAAATGTGTTACTCAATTGTGGTAGTAAACCAACACGACTCATATTTTTAATGTATTTACAGTTAATATGACAAAGACGAGCATGCCAAGTATTAATACAAGAAACAGAGTAAACAGAAGAAGTAGCAACTTTATTCATTTCAACATTCAACTTGAACATACCATCACAAGCATAACCTTTACAAATGAAAGTACCATTTTTAGTTATCACATATTGATCAGAATCAATAACTTGCTTAAATCCAGCCTTGTTAAGAAGATAACCGAAAATTAATTTTTTCCTTATTTCAAGAGCGTGAAGAACATTCTTTAGGGTCAAAACACGTCCAGAAGTAAATTTGATTTCAATTTCACCAGAACTCAAAACATTTGTAGTGTGATAGTCACCAAGCAATACTTTATTTTCTTGATCAGTGGGAATATAAGTTTTGAACCAAGCTTTGTCATGACAGACGTGTCTAGATGCATCGGTGTCTGCCCATCACCCTTCATTGTTCTCAAGCATATTTATTTCAGAAATCATAGCAACAAAAGGTTCACCAACCATATTAGCTTGAGAAGAAGTTTTACGATGCCTACAATTTTTAGCATAATGACCTGATTTTCCACAAACAAACAACCATCATCGTCACCATTATTTTTAAAATTGTTATTGTTTTGGTTGTTATGTGGAAACCTTGAAGGGGGTGCTTGATTCCATTTCTTTTTACCATTATAATTCCCATGTTGATTTTATCGACCCTTATATTTCATGTTATTAGCTTTTGGTTTTAAGTGGGTATTACTTTTGGAATTTTGACCCTTAGGGATGTTATCACTGGCAATAACTAAATGTGCCTTCGTGTTTCCAACGTTAGACTCGTCCTTATTTTCTTGCTTTCGGGCTTCTTCTTCAATGCGGAGGCGGGTCATCAGATTCACCAAGGTAAGCTCCTTCTGTTTGTGTAAGAGACCCTTTTGGAACTCCTTCCATGAGCCTGTAAGCTTGTCGATTATGACAGCCACTTGCATTTGTTCGTCTACTTTGATACCTTCAGATTGTATGTCATGGACAATTCCTTGAAGTTCATGGGTTTGAGCCAGGATTGATTTGTCCTCCACCATCTGATATTTGAAGTAGCGGCTGCAAGCATATTTCTTTGTCCCTGCTTCTTCCGTATCATATTTTTTTCTGCAAGGCCTTCCATATTTTCTTGGCAGTGGAGTATGAACTTGAGTAATAGCCATAAAACTCATCAGAAAGACAATTAAGTAAATAATTTCTACAATCCTCCTCAGCACTCTCCCATTTACTAACATATTTTGCATGTTCTTTTTAACTCTGCCTCGTCCATTTCTTCTGTGTTAATTTTCTTTGGGTTTTTTTCAGTAAGTATCCAAGAAACTTTCATCAACTTGAGATAAAACAAAACCTTTTTCGGCCATCTTTTAAAATGCTCTCCGTTGAAGCGAAAAGGTTTGTTAAGATCCGTAGAGGGGGGAGCATTTCCACTGTTACTCTCCATTGGTTCGAATCGTCTTAAATTGTTGGAAAAATTACAACGAAATTAAGAAAGATATTACCTCTGCTCCGAATGAAAGTTGCCACGTACAATAAAGTAATACGGCTAGGATGAGGCACAGACAAAGTCACGGCTTTCTTAAGACGATTCGTGCCCCTTAATCTCGATTTTATGCGGTAGGGTCTCGCACGTTTGCCTCCGGATACAACAACCCAGCTCCACTGATGTTTCTTTTTAACCACACTTAAAAAGAAACAAAGCTTTTTGCTAACACTTGCTCTTACGCGAATATATTAGTGTTTAAAAACTTTGTAGAGAAAAGTAATTTACTTTGATTGTTTTCTGAATTTTTCGTTATGTAAAAAGGACTGAGATACTGCTATTTATATATATGAAGAAATGCTGATAGTCATGGAAAAGATTTCGGTTACTGCCTCATAATCCACCCAAATTAATATTATGCATAATTTCATCGGTTACTTTGACTCATCTGTATGCATAGCAAAATATTCTCAACTTGATATAAGAAACGACTGCATGAAAGCACAAAGAAATGTAACCGAAAGAGACTGATGCATGCTGCTAATAAAATGATCATTAAATGAGGAATTAATGCAGCACTTTCAAATTTGGTCAACAATACATGCATGTAACCGAAGGCCATATCAGCATGTCATAAAATACTTATTCTTTTGATATTAGAGTAGTAAAAGATATTAAAGCATATCTGTTATTAAAAGGAATCAACCTTCTGTGAATAACTTTAAAAAATCTGAATGGCTATACTTTATTTTTCTCAACTTTTTAATTAAAATATCCAACAATATTTGTATACCGCGCTACTATAGATTATCTAAAACAAATGTTTGCTATATATATATATATATCTTTATCTTTACTATATAATTATAATAAGAACGTCTACACTTATGAGACAGTCCCTAATTTGGACGGTGATACAGTCTCTACATTCAGCCAATCAAAATTAAGAGTTACTTGATACCAAGATTTTATGATAACCTTTTCGTAACTATTAATTAATAAAACACACCCCATTTAATGTCTCTAATTATCAAATAAGTACCTAAGCTGCTAAGCACATTAAATCCCCAATTCATTCTCAGTTAACTAACTAAAATTTTCAAAGTGAAAAAAGAAAGAAAGAATTGGAAGCAATACTCATCACAATTTGTTGAAACAATTCGACTTGAGAAAGAAAAGAAAAAAAAATACGACGTCATCTATTCTATTTCGAGTATGTTATTCACAATTAATTACAACATAATATCTATCGATATCGCGTAAGTTTTGTTATGCGTTATTTGACTAAAATTTTAAGTTTCTTTAAGAAAGAAAAGTACTTCGTTTTAAAAGCATGACGTTCGAGATTGATAACATATGTCTACTCCAATTAAGGCATTACATATATTTCACCTACTATAAGTATGTAGTTTCATAATTATGAAGATGCATACGATTTTTTTTGTAATTTGTATAAACATAGACTCGGTATTGAGTAGAGTATTTTTACTTGCAAATTCACTTAAATGTATAATAAAAATGTAATTTGATATCAAAGAGTGCAATCATAGTTTGTTTATAACGTAACGTTTATGATTTTTACAATTTGTTACCGATATACAATGGTCTATGCTTAATTATGTTTTTAAAGAAATTCAAACGTAAGCAAATAAATATGATAGAAATTTAGGTGTCTTATAGATTTTTCCTAATAAATTTGATTTGTCATATATTAAAGAGTGCAACCATAATTTTATTTTTTTCAAACTTATTCTGATTCTTTGCAAAGAAACTAGTTTTTAAGCAAATGAAGAAAAAGAAAAGTATACGTATAGCTCATCAACTACGACTTAATAAAAATATTAAAAAATAAAAAAAAATGTTTTGTGGAATATAAATATTTTGAGGCTTAAATTGGAAGTCAGAAAAATTTGAATTTAACTGGCTAGTCAAGTTGCCCATATGCTGTTGAATTAGTAAAGCTGTGAAAATGGGACTGTAGCTATACGGTCCCGTTACAAAAGCATTTTCTTGATAAGAATGAATGTTTTCAAGCAAGTTACAGATGGAGATTTTTCGTGTTTCAATTACTGTATTATATTTTGTTTTACAGTAATAAATATCTGGAAGGCCCGCACGTATTGATCGGTTGAGACCCGCAATAATAAAACTTCTTAACAGTTAATAGAGTTGTGGTCCTTTGTAAATTGCAGAACAGTCCTTTCATTTTTTAAGTCTTTCGATCTCGCCTCAAAAGTTTTACGTCTCGCATTTATTGGTCCGCTGTAAATTGTGGAAAGGTCCTTTTAATTTTTTACATCTTCTAAATTTGACCCAAAAGTTTTTGTTATTTATTTATAGGCCCTATTGTAAATTATTAATTGGTCCTTTTATTTTTGAATTATTTCAGTTTTGCCCCAAAAGTTTTGCTTATATATTTTTTGGGGTTTTCCGTAATAAATAACTTGTGTGCTCGCGCGTATTAAACAATTGAGACTCACTTAGTATAAAATTGATTAGCACTCAATACCATTGGGGTCCGCTGTAAATTTTAGAACATACCTTTTAATATATTATGTTTTTGGTTATGTAGTAATTCGTCATTAAACTCGTCCCAGTTAGGTTTCAGGAATTAATAGTACAACGATCCGGTGTATTTATATTGGCCCCGCCTAATATTTATTATTAATTAGCAATCTCATCATCTACGTTGTTACACTTTATTATTTTTTATGGTAAGTAAAATGACTAGGTTTGTTATAGTACGTGATTTCTACGAAGTAAAAAATGTCAAGAATGAGTGAGAATTTCTTCTATTAGAGAGGAAATTAAGAATATGAAATTAAGAGATGAGCACACGAAATTCGTAAAGGTTAATCTTTGGTTTGAAAGCAGAGAAAAGAAAAAAAAATCAACCCACACAATACAAATCTAACACTGGGCATAAGAAATTCATAGAGGTTAATATTTGATTCGTGGCTGAAAATTCGTCTGTGTGTGTTTGTACATGAGAGAGAAGATCCAGAAAAAATTATAAAAATGATGACTGTAATATTATTATCTATTTCTAATTTTTTTATTGGTTGGCTGCACCACGTCATATGCGATGACATGGTGCAGCGGTTGTAAGTAATAATTTCTCCCATCTTTCATTGTTTTGATTTTGTCCTATAAGTTTAACAAATTACTATATTCTGTTTTAATAAAATATTAATATTATAGTCGCAAGTTATTTAAAAAATAGAATTTGAATATTATTTTTAAACATGTAAAAATATTTATTGTTTTTCTACATAAAAAGTATTTATCGTTCAAAACGTGGGAGCACGGGCAAAGTTGCCTAGTATATGTATATATATATATGATTAAAATTAATGTGTATTGTTAATCAAGTACCCCACGAAATAATGATCAAACAATTATCTACTGTTCATAACAAATACTTCACTGATAAGTACGACATTTTGAACATCTTTAAGTTACGAGTTCAATTAAGACAAAATACAGTAATGTATGCATGAATTACTTACACAAGAAAATGCGAGAGAAAGAATACTTTTTCCCAAGCAACTGAAGGAAGGAGTCACGCATGTCTATTAATTTTTATTTGGGATTTTGACTGAAAATAGTCATTACTATTAATATTCTACGCTCAGCCAAAAACGATTTGTTTGAAAATATTTGATATCTATTTTAATACACAACAAAATTGAAAACATAAGAATCATGGACTCATGACCTACCAATTACAAAGCATAATTACAAGGCTTGTATTTTGTTTCTTAAAATAGCGTGTGTTTTGTTTCCTAGCCAGCTATATATATAACCATATCTATACAGTACCCATTATATCCTAAAATAGCAAAATTAATGAATATTTCAATCTTATTCCTGTTTGAGCACGGTGAGCGAAATTCACAAATCCTATTCCCTTCTCTCTTCCCTCTATTATATATGGACATGTGGCATGTATAGCCCACATAAATTAATCTCCCATATTAACTCATCAAGTTAATTATCTTAATTACTAATAAAATATACACGGTTAATTACACATCTTTTTTCTCTTCTCTCTCTCATAGAATTGTAAATCTGTAAATGTGACCAACTTTTACTAAAATTTAAAATAGTTGTAAAGCACTTTAAAGACTCCACACTTTTTCTCTTTCTTTTTTATGAAGGAAAATCAATTCAAGCATTATCGCCAAACAAAAATTCTATACCAGTGATTTGGAGAAGAAATTATGTACCAATGAAAAATTTACTTCACGATTGAAAAATGGGATTTGTGCTGGAAATTCACTAGATTTATGTATTTATTAGCAAAACTATCGAAGAATATGGAAAACATATATGTTGATAATTAAACATAATGGTACTATGACAATATATATGAAACAATATAAGAATTGTATATAGTGATATTTATGAGAGAGAGAGAGAGAGATAGATAGATAGATAGATAGATAGATAGAGAGATAGATAGATAGATATATAGATAGATAGATAGATAGATAGATAGATAGATAGATAGATAGATAGATAGAGAGAGAGAGAGAGAGAGAGAGAGAGAGAGAGAGAGAGAGAGAGAGAGAGAGAGAGAGAGAGAGAGAGAGAGAGAGAGAGAGAGAGAGAGAGAGAGAGAGAGAGAGAGAGAGAGAGAGAGAGAAATATTACCGTGTGTATTTTATTAGTAATTAACATAATTAATTCGATGAATTAATGTGGGAGATGGGAGATTAGTTTATGTGGGCTTATACATGCGACATGTCCTTATATGATTGAGGGAATAGAGAAGGGAATATGATTTGAGAATAAATAAATTTTGCTCGAGCACGATACTGTTCTTTCCATATGCAAAACTACATTCCATCTTTATTGTCCTCTGTTATGGCATCGTTTTGAACTGTTTTAGGAAAACTAGCAAACTTGAACATCTATACTATTATATAAAGAAACGCAATTGTGACACCAAATTTTTAATTTAAAGTTTTAGCCTTATAATTTTAGTGCTATTATTAAGTTCCTAATGTAGGCTTAAAATTTTATAAGAATCATTAACTACAATAATTATGGTAATTGGTGATTAGTATCCCAAAATTAAAAATTCTTTGTCCTTATATATTTATAATCTCTACTTAAGTAATTGAGTTATTTTCCTCACCATATAAATCAAAACAATTCTTAATTACATGGAGATCGCTTGCCAGCATTTCTAGTCTTTTTTGTTAAGAGAAGTGTTAGGGTACCCACCCATTACATGCAATATTTATATTTTTTCCTACATGAATATTACATGCGAACTTGAACATTTGGAAAAAAATAATAATGGTCCATTAATTTGACGTTTTGTTTCGACTTTAATCCATTAATTAGGCACACTTTGAATTTAATGACTCAAATTGACATCAAACTTCAATTTTTGTCCCTTCCTATTGTAATTACCAATTTGGATAGGAAAGTCCAATGCGGCCACAATTGACCCCCCATTGTGCTACTATGACCAAAGTTTTTAACCCCAAACCTAACTACTGCCTACATAAACACCCACTACAACAAAACATGCCAATTACAAGGAAAACAAATCTATGTATTAGAGCCAATTTTTGATGCATCTGGCCTAATGCATCGAAAAATTTCAATGCCTACTTTCGTAGCATTAGGCCTCGTTGCACCGAAATTGCATCGCAATACTTCGTTGCATTTGCCTTATGCAACCCAATATTGCGTTGCATTTGGTGATTCACCAAATGCAATGCATTTTTTCGATGCACAACCAGCGCATGGAAATATTGCGTTGCATTTGGTGCCTATAAGTTTTTTATTGGTTGGCTTCATATGCACGACCATCTTAAGGCCGCTCTTAAGCGAATCATTCGCTATGTCCAAGGCACCTCTCACCTTGGACTACGCATTTAAAATATATTATTAGTATAATAATATTTGTATTTAAATAGCTACGTATTTATACATTTATAAATTTCCTATATGCTAAACTATTTTAAAAAAAAAACTTAAGTAATATTAGAAAGAGACTAGAGGAGAGAATTTGAATGAGGATGTGTGAAATGAATGGGGTGAGGGTGTGTATTTATAGGAGAAAGAAAGTATTAATGCATTGCAAAATTTCGTTGCATGAACATTTGTGCATCGAAAATTTTCGTTGCAGGGGTAGCTGTGCATCCAAAAATTTCGTTGCATTAGGCTCATGCAATGAAAAATTTTCTCGCAGGTCAGCATGCAAGGAAATCTTCTGATGCATTGTACAACTAGTACCAAATGCAACAAAAGTTTTCCTTGCATTTGGTATGCATGGTAATATTTCGTTGCATATGACTCTTATGCAAGGAAGTTTTTCCATTCAATGTTTAATGCATTTTTCTTTTGATAACCAAATTGGTATTAAGAAACAGACCTATCCAGAGGTCAAAAACACTGTCAATTACAAGCACCAGCAGAAAGCAACTAACAACAATAAAAACAGATAAAGAAACACAAGTGCAGCCTCAATTTAATCAGGTTTAGCGTCCCTAGCAGCAATCCAATCAGAGTTCGGTGATGATGCCGTACGAGCAATTGTATGAGCAGCCTCGTTATGGTCGCGATTAATCCATTGAAAGTAGAACGAAGGCTTATTTGCACACAGTCGCTGAATGTCGCGAATAATATTGCCAGCCTCCCCTCCAATCTCGTTGTGGTGAGAAATATTATCCACAACCTCAAGACAGTCGCCCTCAAAGATAACTTTATCCCACCCCCGAGAAATCGCCATTCTAACGAAAGCCTCCACCGCTAGAATTTCTGCATTTAACGCCCCAAGATTTCCACTCACTCGACGTTGAATACGCGCCAACATCAATCCATTCCAGTCCCTCGCCACCCCACCAATACCAATGGCCTCATCGTCCTAAAAAACTGCCCCGTCGAAGTTAAATTTTGTCCAAGGTATAGGAGGAGCTGACCATCCCTCACCCTCCATCTGCGTCTGATTCCTCTCCAAACCATGTGCCTCCAACCAATTATGGAAGAATAAATCAGCAAACCTTGTGATGTCCATGGGTGTATCATCGCGCTCGCCCACAACTATTTTCAGCACCATCAAACCATCCCAAGAGTTGCAAACTCGACGAAACCATTCCACCAACACCTTGTTCTCTCGAATCCGAGCAGAAATAGGCACAAAAGCAAGCGCCCAAACCTGTCGCGCCATATAACAATAAAACAGCGCATGATAAATATCCTCAAGTCCCCCACCGCACGTCGTACATGTTGTGTCTAATGCAATACGCCTTCTCGCCAAATTGCCGTTCGTGGGAAGGATATCCGAGCAAACGCGCCATATGAATAATTTCAGTTTATTCGGTCCTTTGAGGTTCCAAATAAACCTCCAATCTTTTAGTACGCTGTTGCAGCCCTGTGGTTTCTTAGATATAAGTCCCTGAGACATAATCATGTGATATGAACTCTTTACGGAAAAGTCGCCATTCTTCGAATAGTGCCAAATTTTCATATCCTCGTTCGAGCTATCTCCCAATGGCATCGAGAGAATTACTGTTGCATCAGCCTCCCAAAAGAGGTTCCGAATCCGATCCCGATCCCACTACCCTGTATTAGCATCAATCAAGTCGCTAACTCTTAACGCCTCGGAGCCCTCCCTACATGTAGTAATCGGTTTAAACGTGACTGGGCATGGGAGCCAAGCATCCGTCCATGCCGAAACCAAAAGACCATTCCTAATACGCCATCTAAGACCCATCGCCAAAATCGGAATAGTATCACAAATGCTCCTCCAGGAGAAAGAAGGCGCACTCTTGCACTTGGCCTCAAAGATAGAGCAATTTGGGAAATACTTCCAAAATCGGAATAGTATCACAAATGCTCCTCCAGGAGAAAGAAGGCGCACTCTTGCACTTGGCCTCAAAGATAGAGCAATTTGGGAAATACTTGGCCTTAAAAATCTGCCCAACAAGACTATCCGGGTATTTCCAAATTCTCCAGGCCTGTTTAGTAAGGAGCGCCGCATTGAAAGCTCTGAGATCACGAAATCCCAACCCACCCTCATTTCTTCCTCTACACAACTTCTTCCATGCGACCCAATGTATCTTATTCTTGTCCATACTTCCCCACCAAAATCGACTTGCCATCGATTCCAGTTCATCTAGTAAAGAGTCAGGTAGTCTAAAGCATCCCATAGCAAAGGTTGGTAAGGCCTGTCCCATTGATTTGATAAGTACTTCTTTTCCCGCTCCCGAAAGGGTTTTTTTTTCCTTATACCCTTGATATCTGCCCCATGCTCTATCTCTAATATAGGCAAACAGTTCATTCTTCGTTCGTCCCGCTGCGGCCGGGAGCCCCAAGTATTTATCGTGCTTGTCTGCGATAGAAACACCCAAAACCCGACCAACTTTCTGAACTGTGGCTTCCTCCATATTTCTACTAAACACCACCACTGACTTCTGAAAATTAATTTTTTGCCCCGATGCCCTTGCAAAGCGGTGTAAGATCGATTTAATTTCCTCTACCACAGCCACTTTCGCCTCACAGAATAATAAAGTGTCATCTGCAAAGAGAAGGTGAGAAACCACTGGCGCAGATCTACAAATCGAGACACCCTTCAAAGCACCCCTCCTTTCTGCATCTCGGATCAATCCTGAAAAAACCTCAGTAACAAGCAAAAACAGATACGGGGATAGGGGATCCCCTTGCCGAAGACCCCGGGACGGCTGAATAATACCCGTCTCACATCCATTAATCACACACTCCATAATTAAACTCACAAACTCAACATCAAAACCTAACCTTCGTAGCACTTGATCCAAGAAGGACCACTCGACCCTGTCGTAAGCCTTGCTCATGTCCAACTTTAGAGACATAAATCCCTTCTTGCCTGATTTCCTGTTCTTGAGATAATGATTAATTTCAAAAGCAACAAGAATGTTATCTGTAATGAGGCGGCCCGGAACGAAAGCTGATTGAGCATAAGAAATAATATTTGTGAGGCAAGGCTTCATTCTGTTAGCTATGGCTTTCGACGCAATTTTAAAACTAACATTACATAAGGAAATAGGTTTATATTGCGCTATGGTACTCGGGTCCTTGCATTTTGGAATAAGAACAATGTGAGTGAAATTAATAGAGGGGTGCAGTACTCTATTGTTCAAAATAGACAAAACAAACTTTATGACATCCGGGCCAATTAAATTCCAAAACTTATGATAAAACACTGGGGAGAAGCCATCAGGGCCAGGGGATTTGAACGGAAACATGCTAAAAATAGATTTTTTTACCTCCTCTGTCGTGAAGGGGCGGCGCAACTCCTGGTTCACTTCCGCGGTCACCTTAGTCTGGATCACTTGTAACACATCATCAATGTCCTCCATCGAAGGCTCTCTTGAAGTGAAGATATGCTTAAAATAGTCAACTGCAACCTTTTCCACCTCCTTTATCCCCTCCCTCCAATTACGATTCATATCCTCAATGCCACGTATCTCATTTCTCTGTCTCCTCTCGCTCGTTTTCTTGTGGAAGAAAGTCGTGTTCCTATCCCCCTCTCTAAGCCACTGAGTCTTGCCCCTCTGTTTCCAGTACAGTTCTTCTTGATCCAGTAAAACCTCTAGGTCCCTCGTGAGGTCAAGTTCCCCATGTTTAGAAGCCTCTGTGATCGGCCTCTCCTTCAATTTTTTTTATTCTCGATGTGAGATCCTCAACACATTTTCTGATATTTGGTCCCGACATCCCAACCCATCTTGAGAGACCAACACGGCAAGCCGAAAGTTTATTAGTGAACTCGTCCGAGTCTGATGTAACTACATTCGCCTTCCAAAGTTCCTCCACCACTCTGCCACAGTCTGATTTCTTTAGCCAAAGAGCCTCAAAACGGAACCTATGTCGGGATGGCCACTTAGATTTTCCGTTCCTCTGTGCATCAAGAAAAATATGTATAGCACCATGATCTGATCTCCTCATCGTAGTATTTACGACCGAAGCTAGGGGGAATAAAGTTCTCCAGTCATCCGTTGCACACGCCCGATCAAGTCTTTCGCGAATGGTATCTGGCTCCTCCCTCCGGTTGCACCACGTAAAAGGCGACCCCGAAAACCCAAGATTTGTGAGACCAACATCTAAATGGGCCGTTCTAAAATTCTTGAGGTTCCACGCCGGCTTTGGAAGGCCACCCAACTTCTCATCCTGACTCATAATCTCATTAAAATCCCCCCCACATAGCCATGGTTTAGAAGACACTCGCCCAAGCCTACGAATAAGGTCCCAGGAGCGTGATCGAAGAGTACCATCTGGTTCTCCATAGAAACCCATGAAACTCATTCTCCACGATAACATCAATATGGTTGCTCGAGAGGCTTAATAAACTGACCTCCTGGTCTTTACTCCAAAGCAGAGCAAGACCCCTTGATTTTCCTCGAGCATCGACCGAGACACCAAAGTAACCAAGCTGTTGTTTCAAGAACTCTATTTTTTGTTGTAACACTTCGTCTCCATCAGAAAAACTAGAGAGGGATTTAAACGGCCAACAGCGTGCCTAAGTTCACGAACTGTCCAAGGGGTCCCCAACCCCTGACAGGTCCAACACATAATATTCATTGATCTCGGCGCTGCTGCGTCGCAACCAGTGTCGTTGTGCTATGTTCCATTGTTTCACAAATTTCCATCTCCTGTCTCTTGTTAGTAGAAGACTCCATCTCCACATCCATTTACAGCGATCTTTTTTTCCCCCGACCCATGCCACTCCCCATTTCACTGCCATTTTATGTGTTTGCAGGCTTTGATTTTAGTTTCCTCTTAACAGGCGCTCTTCGAACTGCACCAAGAATTTCTTTCCCCGCTTCCCGCACTTCCACATTCACCAGCTTCGACCCCGCATGTCGCAACAACCCCGCGTTCGTAATATCCCCCAGCACTGTTGAAGCCGTTGCCTGACTACTGCTCACTATCCCAGGTAATATCAGACCCCCAACATTATTATCATGACTGCTGCTCACTGTCCCAGGTAATATTAGACCCCCAACAATATTATAATGACTCACTGTTCCCATGCGCACATAATTAGCTGAGTTCCCTCCTTTATTAAGTGTGGGATTAATTCGATAATCATTTTGAAGCTCATGATTAACTGGTGCATTAAATACATCATCAGGCACACATGCACGGCTGCCGTTTACAGTTGCAGTAACTTTCATATTAAGCCCCTCTTTTGAAGTCTGATCAGACGGGGTAGATTCAACTCCCTGTTCCTCACTAGCCCTGTTCCCTTCCCGTTGCTGATCAAGAAAAACCCCTGCTCCCTTTGCCTGTCGAAACGAGGAAAATTCCGAACTCGACTGCGTATCCTTTCCCCTAGTATCTCTGTTATTACCCGCATCATTCTGGTCGTAATTTCCTTTACCAGAGGTTTTTTTGCCCCCCCGGGTTTGTTCGTGCTCGCTCGCAGCCATGGCCCAAACGGAAGATCATCCTCATTCTCCGGATCACCGCTTTCATACCTGATATCACATTCCGCGAATATATGTCCCATATGGCCGCATAGATAGCAGAAGTTCGGCAGCCTCTCGTATGTAAATCTCGCCACCAGTTCCTCTCCTCTACCCCCCTAAGTTTCATGAACCGAAAGATAGGCTTATTCACGTTTAGTTTCACGCGAATGCGCATGCTTGCCCCAACACTTTCTGCCCGATCAAACTCCATAAAGAATCCCAGTTTACTGCCGATCGCCTCTGCCATCTCTTTAGTCTGTCTCGAAAAAGGAATGCCGTGGATGTACACATAAAAAGCGCACATGTCAAGGTTAACATTCGTCGGATTTTCCTCGCTTCCTATTTCATTGAGTATTAGGATCTGCTTGTCGAAGTACCATGGGCAACCTTCTAATGCACGCTTCTTGTCCAATGGGTGGTAGAATTGAAACATAATACGATCACCCTCAATCCGGTTAATGTCCAGCCCTTTTCTAGGGTTCATCACTGATTTCGTTACTGTCGAAAACGCCCCAAAATTAAACGATCTATTTGTTAGTAGTCTACCAACAAGTGCGAGGTCAGATGCCTCATTCTCATTCAGCCATACTGAGTCCGGCAGTACCGATCCGTCGTCCTCATGATCCTGGAGATGCAGTTTATTCCCAAGCATATTGATATCGAAATCCGACGGCGCCCCCGATTTTGGCATGATGAGTGTTACAATTGATGATAAGGATCTGCTTCCGTTCACCAGCAGCTGCGAAACACTTGCGCACAGAGAAGGAAGCACCCAAGGAAAATAAAAGGAAAATGAAGAAATATACGAAAACCTAGCCCTATAACGAAGAAGAAACGCAGAAAAACTAGGGTAGAGAACACGATTCAGAACCCGGAAATGAGAGCAGGACCAGAGAGACGCCACGAAGTCCGACAAGAGCGAAGGCAACGGAGTCACAAAGGGCCTTACCGGTATTCACTCATGAAGAGAGACCAACTTTACTGAAAACCCTTATGCATCTAGCTAGTTCAATGTTTAATGCATTGAAAGATCTCCTTTCATCTAAATTAAATAATTTTGAAAACTTTGCTACTCACTAAATTTTATAATTACATTTCGACCCCAAATATATTTTACACGTCCTTTATTTCTTCGTTTTTGACAAAATTTGAATGTACATGCCTCATTAGTGTTTAAAATATAGTGGTTAAAGACAGTTGTTTTGCATATCTTGCATAATTAAGTTTTTCTCCACAAATATTTTTTAAACACCTTTCGTTACTCCATTTTGGATGAAATTTGTAAGAACATACCTATTTTTACTAACTTAATGTATGGTAAAAAATATTTTGAGGATTGAAGGTGTTTTACAACCTCTACATATGAAAATATAGATTTACAAGTAGAGTGTGGTGTATAAGGTTTAGGGTTTAAGGTTGGAGTTAAGGTTTGAAGAAATATAGTGTGTTATGGTTATAACGTTTGTTCGACGTCTTTTGCTACTCCGATTTCGATAAGATTTGAAAGGACACATCGACTTAGTGTTTTGAATGTAATGATGAAAGAAAAATGACTTCAAGGTTGTTTTGTAAGTTTTGTATAATTACATTTTCCTCCCACTGATTTGTTTAACATGTTTCGTTACTTCATTTATGACGAGATTTTAAAGCGCACACCCACTTCGTGTTTTAAAAATATCTATTAAAAAAAAGTTAAATTCGCAGATGTTTTGCTAACTTTTGCATATTTACATTTTCTTCCCCAAGACTTACTATGCAAGGAAAAGTTTTTGTTACATTAATTAGCTTGCTTTTCTTTGCAAATAAATATTTCATTTCAATTGCTATAATTTCCTTTCTATTGCTCAATGCATGGAAATATTCCATACCATGTTATGTTGCACTGCAATTTTTAGATTCATTGCTTTTCTTTGCAACTAAATATTTCCTTTCAATTGATATAATTTTCTTTCTATTGCTCAATGCATGGAAATTTTCCATACCATGTTATGTTGCATCGCAATTTTTGGATTCATTGCTTTTCTTTGCAACCAAATATTTCGTTTTAAGTGCTACAAATTCCTTTCAATTGCTCAATGCATGGAAATTTTTCATACCATGTCCTCTTGCATCGCAATTTTAGGATTCATTGTCTTTCTTTGCATAGAATTCTTTCCTTGCATTTTATTTTGAAGTGAAAATATTCCATGCAGCTAATAAAATTATTTACATAACTACCCCAATTCTCACTCTATTTAAGGGCTTACTTCCATCCATTTCAATAACTCAATTCAATTTGAAATCTCTCAATTCTTTTTTTATTCTCTCACTTCTCTTTTAAATCTCTCACTTCTCTTTATTGTATTCACTTAAGTTAAATCTTTGTCTTACGTACACATGTATGTTCATAGTTTCAACCTTTGTCAATTATGCACTTTTTCAATAGTTAAATATTTGTAAAATAAAAATCTGATTATTAATTTCTACACTTTGTATTTTGTCAGTAAAAAGTACGGAAGATGAATAACACCGAGGATAGGAGATGGATGTATGATCGACTGCACGAAAGTGACAACCTGAATTATAATTTTGATGTTGGTGTGTCGAATCTTCTCAATTACGCATTCTTGCAAAGTAATAACTTGTTTCGTGGTAGAGTTCGTTGTCCCTCTAGCAAATGCACCAATGCAAAATATTTAAAACGGGAAACTATTCATCTACACTTGTATAAATGGGGGTTTTTACCCCACTATATGTTATGGGCTTATCACGATGGGTTAGATAACACCTCGAGGGAGAAACACGTCGAAGTAGAGACCTCTACGCATAGTCATAAGGGTCAAGGAGATGAACAAATCAGGAATATGGTTGATGATGCATTTGGTGGTCAATTTCTAAACATTACTTCTAATATGGAAAATTTTATAGATGATGAGCCCCAATAGTGAGGTAATGGCTTTCTTTAAAATGTTAAAAAAAGCAGAAGAACTAGTAGAAATAGGGAGTTCTACTACAAGAAAACTAAGCAACAGCTACGAATTGCTTCCAACCAAAAATCATTTGTTGCTCTTAGTAACAAGTTTCCAACGATATACCAACAAACAAAACGATAACATGCAATAACTACGAAGTGATTCCAACAAAAAAAAATATGTTGCTCGTAGTAACAAATCTCCAACGGTATACCAACGAAAAAGCTTTTGTAGAAAATAGCTACGAAGTAATTGTAACAAAAAAATATTTATTGTTGTTAGTAACCAATTTCTAACGAAGTACCAACGATAAAGTTACTAAGCAATAATTTTGCAACAATTTACCTACAAAATATCGAGCAAAATGTTTAACTGTTGCAGTTTTGTTGCTATATTGTTGGAAATAAAACATAAGCATATAGTTTAGAGTATCAACAACGTATTTTTTTCAATGAAAAGTTATTCGTCGTTGTTAGTTACGAAGTAGTAACAATATACCTAGCAAAAATATTGACAAACTAATATTTATCTAAAATTACTAACAAATACCAAGTTTTATCACCAAACTAAAATTCTTTTTGGTTTATAGTCAACTAATCGTTAAAAGAAACAAGAGTTTTACACTTGGGACAAAAACTTAAGAAAACAATAAAGGCGAGCACTTACATTGACAGGAGAAGAACGAAAGGCATCTCCATATAAAGCTTTTGGTCATAGTTTTCAGACCCGGACCGGACCGGCCGGTCCGACCGGGAACCGGTGGCCTCATCGGTCCAGGTCTGACCAAAAAACGGTTTTTTAGTCTGTCTCGGCCGAACCGGCGACTTGGGCTGGTCGAACCGGAGAACCGGTCGCTCGGTTCGGCCCAGTGAACCGGTCACACCTTTTTTTTTCTTTTTATTTTTTAATTATTTTACACTTTTGTCCCTGCCAGCTTTTCAACAAAATAGAAAATTAGTTCCCACAACTCTCCTCTCACAGACTCAACGACTGAAATAAGAAAGAAAAAAAGAGGATAAAAAATTCTAGGTCACTATCGGTCCACCGCCGCTTCGCCCAATCCACCGCCGCGCCGGGCCTGCTCCACCGCCGCGTCGTCTGCTCCACCGCGAAGCTGCTCGTACAGCTCGGCCATAGCTGCAGTTTCGGTAAGTCGCGGTTCTTACTATTTTTTTTAATCTTAATCGATTTTTCATTTTTTTGTTCTAAGTTCTAACTTCTATACTTCTAATTATGGTTTTTTTGCAGCCTATTGTAAGTTTCTAACGGGTGTTCGTTGATTCCGACAATAACACCCTCCGATTGCCCGATTTCCCAATCTACCTAAGTAAATATTAATAAGTGTTTATTTATTTTAATTATGTAAATTCAATTGGTAATGATTAATGAGTTGGTTAATTGTAGTTTATTAAAGTTTTACTAAAATGTCCGCAATTGATAAATGAGTTATGTTAGTACTTAGCAGTGTTGTCAAAGGCGTTGAGCGTAAGCGGAGCATTTTATGTACCAGAGGCGAAGCGTAAGTACTAGTGCGTGGGGCGTAAGCCCCACAAATGTATTATTTTATTTTAAAATATAAATTATAATATATCAAAATTCAAAAAAAGAAAGAATGCTAAATAGCGGGAAATGACCTCATTAAATATTCCAAAGACATTTGTATCTAAACAAAGTTGCAAGTACAAAATTTTAAGAATAAAAAGTCTTCATTAGGAGCATGAAACATGGTTCCAAAAAAAGAAAAGCTACATGGTCAAATTTATTTAACTTTAAAGATAGTTTTCGAATTGTATTCAGATTTACAATTTAAATTATATAAGCTTACTTGATTTATAAGTTTATGTAGAAGTATTGAAATTAAGAAATAATGACAAAACCAAAAAGAATTAAAATAACCCAATAACTAATAGTTGTAGTATAATTTTATCTTTATATATAAAATATTAGCAAAGAAAAGAGACAAATTTTAAACAAATCCCAAAAACCAAGTTTACTAATTTATCAAAATAATTTATTTACTTTTATACAACAACTCAAAGTCGTTGTAGGAGATATATTTGTTAATAAACATGTGATTTTGAATTAAATTAATTTGAGACAATTTGGTTAATAAACATGTCATTTTGATTACTTTTTAAAGAATAGAAAAGATAATGGCAGATGAGGAGGAAATCTGTTTTGAAGATTGACCTTTCTCTTAATTATATCTCATTTTAGAACTTTGTTATGATATTAGTTGATTGAATGCATGGCCCACTTTGGGGTTTGGGCTGAAAATGACATCATTATGTCATAATGAAGGCGGCCGTTCATTCCTTTGGGCGTAAAAAGAATCGCTGTTGCGCTTTTGGAGACGCTTCACGCCATTGGGTGTGCGCCTAGCAGTTGTACTGCCTTTTTCAAACACCTTGAGGCGTTTTAATGCTATATTCGTCTAGAGTGCCCCGAGCGCGCCTTGGGGCGCATTTTTAACAACAGTGGTACTTAGTACATGATAGTTAATGATAAATGTTGGTTAATCCTTTAGTTCATTAATGAAAAATGTTGGTTTTGTTTGATGGATTACCGATTATGTAGTTAATGATAAATGTTGAATGTTGGTTTTGTTAGTTCATTAATGATAAATACTGAATGTTGGTTTTGTTTGATGCTTAATGATTAGTTAATTAATGATAAATTTTGAATGTTGGTTTTGTTAGTTCATTAATGATAAATGTTGGTTCATTAATGATAAATGTAAACATTATTGTTCAGGTTATGTCTCCGATTATGAGGTTGCTTCGTCTGTGTGATTCTGATGAGAAAGCTTCTTTAGGTTATGTTTATGATGGCATGGCAAGGGCAATAAATGGGGTTAACAAAGTTTTTGGCAACAGAGCAACAAAATACTCGCAATATACGGAAATTATCGATAATAGATGGAATAAAATGTTGCAAAAAAGTCTCCATGTAGCAGCTTTTTGGTTTAATCCCGTTTTTCAATGCTCTGGTAGTGAGCTTATGTAGAGTACTAAGGTGATGAGTGCTGTGTGGGAAGTCTTAGAGAAGCTTGTCCCAGATGAGCCGGATGTAGTGAATGAAGTGACCATGTTTAAAGAGCGGCAAACGAGTTTTGGAATAAAGTATGCCTTGCGGGTTATTCACACTTCTACTCCAGGTAATGTTTGTTTCAAGTTAAATTTTGTTTATTCTTATATGTTTGGTTTGAAAATATATGTACTAATATGAACTAATTGTTTAGATAATTGGTGGAGCCTATTTGGCGGTGATGCACCAAATTTACAAAAGGTTGCCATTAAAGTTTTGAGTCAAACATCAACCTCTTCTGGATGTGAGTGCAATTGGAGTGCGTTTGAACGTATACACACAAAGAAGCGGAACAGGTTGGAACGTGAAAGGCTGAATGATCTTGTATTTTTGCATTATAACCTACGCTTGAAGATGCGGTATGACTTTAAAGTTTTAATTATTGTGTTTATTTTGTTTCAAGGTGTATTTTATTTTATTAGTAAGTATAATTTATTACTTAATGTTATTTGTAGAAGCTTGAAGAAAAAATCAGCCTATGATCCAATTGACTATGAGCATATTGATAGAGTCGACGAATGGATAGTAGAAGAAGATACAAACGAAGTCTTTACTATTGAAGAAATTGATGATATGTTGGGGGGGGGGGGGGGGGGGATGTTGCAAGTTCAAGTGCAAGTACAACAGTGAATGACGTTCCTGATTTGTCATTGTATGGGTCCTATGGAGGAGTGACTAATTATGAAAATATTGGTGTGAATGTGGATGATCACGATGCCTCGTGATGAATGTATTGTACTTTATTTTGTTGCTACTTTGTTATTTGTTTTTTTTTGGCTTGGTAAAACTTTGAATTTGGAAACTTAAGTTGGGATTTCTTAGTATAATAGCATAATAAATTTATTATTTTATTTATTTTTGTGGAATGTTGACTAAAGTCAACAAATCGGTTCAACCAGTGGTCTAACCGGTTCGACCTGCTGACCCGCTAACCAGTAGGCTCACCGGTTCTGTGACCGGGCCGGGTCTGAAAACACTGCTTTTGGTTACTTTGCTCCTAACAAAACTGTTAGTGCTTCTCTTATCTTACAACACGAATTATAATTTGTATAAACCAGTGTTTTCAGACCCGGCCCGGTCACAGAACCGGTGAAGCTACTGGGTAGCGGGTCAGCAGGTCGGATCGGTTTGACCACTGGTTGGACCGGTTTGTTGACTTTAGTCAACGGCCAATTGCTCAACTTCAAAACTACATGTTACATGCAAAGTTGCAAACAAAACAAAATATTTCATATTTATAGCCATGATACTATTGAACATAATATGTATGTTTATCGAAAATTTTAATATGAAAGGCTATTTTTTTTTCTTTTTACGAAAAAAAGTTATATATATATTATATATGAGGTTTAATTATTATATAGTATATTTTTCTTAAATAAATAATAGCTTATTTAGCTGATAATGTTTTTATAGTTATTTGGGCCAACTTCAGGCCCAACACCTTTTGATTAATATGTAAGTTTTTAACCTAATTTATGGTTTTAAAAAAAAAGCTGAGCCGTCTTTCTTTCTTCTTTCTCTTCTTCTCTTTTTCTCTTTCTTTCTTCTCTTTCTTTCTTCTTTCTTCTCCTTCTCCTTTTCTCTTTCTTCAGCCGTCCTACTCCTTTGACCTTTCCATTCAATTCATTTCTTGTTTTCTTTTCTTTTCTTTTTCTCTTTCTTCATTCATTTTTCTGTTTTTTTTTCTTCCTTTCTTAGAACAACCGAATTGGAGCAGCATATTTTTTTTTTCAGTTACACCCGGCCACACCGGTTCGCCGGGCGACCGGTTCTCCGGCCGAACCGGTCCGAGTCACTGGTTCGGCCGCAGCTCCTTAGCAGCCCGTTTTTAGGGCTGACCCGGACCGGTGAAGCCACCGGTTCCTGGCCAGACCGGTCGGACCGGCCGGTCCGGTCCGGGTCTGAAAACTATGGTATAAACAAATTAATTCAGTCATTAAATTGAATCTTATGTTAAACTTACAATTTAAGAATGCAAGTTTGGCACCTGATTTAGCATGGCTTGACTTTTTGTTGAAGACAAGACTAGATAATCGATAATCGATATAGCTAAATATTGGCCATAGCTCAACCAAATAATTTCTCATACAATTTAACAGATTGAACTTTTATCCAAATTTAACAGAAAAATATGCCAATCAAGTCTTATTTGGAAGAAAATCGTCATTAGCTAAAAATAAGTGAACCTTTATCCAAATGTTTAAATATATTGATTGGTTGACTCCTTTGTTTTGATCGCCACCTTACTGAGACTCAGTTTTTGATGCACGTTGCTCAATTCAAGCCTTTAAATTAATTCAACTTCAAAACTTAGTTATTTTGTTTTTTATTGGTAGAATATAAGAAATGCTAGATTTGTTTTTGTGTTTTTTGTCAACAAACGATTTTTAGAGTTGAGTTCCATAATTAGTTATTTATTTGGTTTCGGTATTCCTTTGAAATTATGAATTTGAGGGCAATAATATAAATAAATGGGATATAGGTTTCAGTCTTTTCTATAAAACATAAGTTGCTTGAAAATTATGTTTGAAACTTAATGAAATTAAAGACTTCATCGTCTCATTTTAATAAGATAAATCAATGTAACTATGAAAAAAAGAAAGATAAATCAATGTCCTGCTAAGGCTGAAAATAGAGAGGCATTGGCGCATTTCATGTTATCACCCTTGTGCAATTTCCCTTTCAAACGTTTTGATTGTCATTAGCCAACTCCTCTGTTTTGAATTTTGATCTACTGAACACTTTTTTTTTCTTTTTTAAAACAGAACAAAATCTGAAACAGAGCAAAAATCCATTGATCCTCTTGCAGACTAAAGCATTATTACAAAGGTGAATGAGAACTTATCAACATACTAATCAATGCACTATATTCTAGCACAAATACTTTTGAACTAATCTGTACCAGAAAACCTAATGAAAATTGTTGGATGTTG
The DNA here is from genome assembly GCA_948329865.1 of Linaria vulgaris. Taxonomy (NCBI): domain Eukaryota; kingdom Viridiplantae; phylum Streptophyta; class Magnoliopsida; order Lamiales; family Plantaginaceae; genus Linaria; species Linaria vulgaris. Next base: position 935,564 of record OX415249.1, on the reverse strand, counting down.
GAGATAATATATAAATATTAAATGTCTAACCTCTCTAACAGCTTAAGCTTTTAGATGAGATGGCAATTCAATATGGTATCAGAGCTCAGGCAAGGAGGAGATCTTGGGTTCGAATTCCACCGCCACCCGATTATCAAAAAGTGACACGTGACAGGCGTAACAAAAAGATTTATAGCCTGCACGCGAGGGGTAGTGTTGGAGATAATATATAAATATTAAATGTCTACCATTTCTAATAGCTTAAGCTTTTAGATGAGATGACAATTCAATAAAAATTGAACAACTAACCAAGTAATACTTTATCAATTCATAAGCGTTCACCTTTTAACTTATGATCAGAGCCAGCGGATAATTCAATTTACGGAAAGGCATCGACAGTCCATGAACCACAATATCATCATTTTTCACAATATCAAATATCTTCACCCTGACGTGGTTAATCCTCACACACCCTCCGTTCGCGGACGCCACTGGTCACCACCAAACTTTCATCTTGCCATGAAGGCAAAGTCGTACCACTCGACGACGACGCCAACTTTGCCCTCATCAAAAGCATGTTAAACAACAAATGATTCATCCAGTAACTTGTTGACTGTGGCCATTGGGAAAAAAATGAATGATGTTTCTTGTTGTTGTTGTTTCAGCAGAGTGGCTCTTTGATCTACGGAAACTGCAATCAACATATAGTTCATATTTATATGTGAAGTTATGCTTCAGTCATACCACGAAGACAAAGACACAGACAAAGAAAAGACACATACATGTCAAATATAATGCTCAAGGTTGCACATGGGAAAAATATACAAAGTTTAGCTTAAAAGAAAAACATGTTTTTTTTTTCAATTGACAGAATGGAAGTTAAAAAAATATAAAAACACAGAAGTTAAAAACTAACAGTACCAGTAAGTTCAATGGATGATGAAATTTGTAAGAAGATCTGAGCAATTATTTGAAGCATAAAAAAGATGCATTACTAAATCTGAGACTTGCACCAACGAGGAGACACTCGAGAAAAAGCTCAAGAGAAACATCTCATATAATTACCTGTATGACCAAACTAGTAATGAAACAGTGCAGCAGGTAAATATGACATGCTACTGCATCATACCACATTAATCAAAAAAACTACTGCTCCACAGAGATCTACCTTAATAATTAGTCTCAAGGTATAGACATGTAGCACAATGGTGCAAACCACTGTGAGAGGAATATACAGAAACATAATAACTAACGAATAGTAAAACAAAAAAAAGGAAGTATATGAACAAACTCAGGAGATACACAACAGAGACAGAATTACAATGTTCATGTTGAACATGAGCCAATATCGATTCCTAATACTAATGAAAATAACACTATTGTGTAACGAATCCCATTGCCACAATCCCACATGCACAATACTAGAGTGTAGTCATAGGAAAAGCTCGTAAGAAGAGGGCAAAAGAAGTTGGTAAACGTGGTCCCCATCATGGCCCCAACACTCGAAATGGTCGCAAGAAAAAGTAGAAGTTAAGATTTATTTTATTGCATTTGAATTTGAATTTTGAGACTTCTATTAGGTTTTTTTTTTAAATGTTTTTGGTTATGAATGATTGTTTCTTTAAGTTCATTTGAGTTTATGAATGGAATACAAGATTATTTTATCTCTTATATTATCTCTTTCATTTATGATTTATTTATAATATACTATAAAACATTGCAATAAAAAGTTATAATTGCCTATATTTCTTATTTCCCCAAAAAAGTAAATGAAAGTGTTGATGCAACGATAAACATCCCCTCACTGAACAAACCGAAGACAACAAGTTATCGAAGCATATATCATGAAGGATAAAACACAAAGACAATGCCCTATCGGAGTCGACCATCTATCGGAGTACATATCACGAAGACTAAAACACAAGAATAGACCCCTATCGGTGGAAAATCTGATCCCCACGATCATCTCTTCCATCTAGACCCAAGCTGACCTTGTACGGGTTTAAGGAGAACGTACATGCCAGAATATTTTCCACTACCTTGGCCGGGGTAGCGATGGACTGGTTCACTAGAATTGCTCTGGAGTCAATCAAGACCTACAAGTAGTTAAGGAACATGTTTGAGAACCAATTCTCAAGTCAGGCGAGACTGGTACTCAATGAAGCAGGAGACCAATGGGAGTCTAAAGGACTTCATGAGACATTTCAACGCAGAGCTGCTGAGAATTGACAGCCCAACTGGAGAGATGGTGATGAGTATACTCTTCCGAGCAACTACCAATACAGTCTTCAGCGACGACTTGCTCAGGCGGAACCCCAGAACTATCGAGGAGATAAAAAAGATAGCTCAGGGGGTGGTCCACCGTGAAGAGATGATGGCAACCAAGTTAGCCGTTATCGCGCCCCTAAAAGATAAGAAAAGAGGAAAAGAGGACCAGAACAGCAACAGCAACAATAGCAACCGAAACAGGAATAACATGTACCGAGATACGTTGCCAAGGCGATACACGCCCCTGAATGATAGCATCATGACAGTATTTGGAACGGCAAAATGGAAAGGGTGGCTGAAAGAGCCCAAACAGATGAAGGATTCAAAGGAAACAAGGTTTTCAAACCACTTCTCTAAATACCACAATTAGAAGGGCCACGAAACCGAGGATTGCAAGAATCTCAAGGACGAGATCGAACGACTAGTGGAGGACGGTAAACTAGCAGAGTTTGTAAAAAAGATGAAAGAGCAAGAGGACGATGCCGAAAGGGATAGATTGCTATCGCCCAGAAAAGACAAGCAGAAGGTAGTCGATCATACGCATTTGTTGGACTATCATCAAACTGGAAACAACAACGTCGGAAGGGGAATAATAAATAGGATATCAGGCAGTCCAGTGGGGGCGAATTCTACGAACGAGAGAAAGAAGATTTCAAGGCTCGTAGAATCAGATAGGTTCGTCGGCTTTGCTGATATTTTAAGAACTGAGGAAATGCTGCAGAAAGAGATCACCTTCTTAACAGCGGATCTGTGCAAGTTGAACCCCCATGCCATTCAAACAGCAAATCTGGATTCCCCGTTGGTGATAACGGTGGACATAGCCAACTTCGGCATAACTAAAATGATGTTGGACCGTGGCAGCTCAATTAATGTGCTATTCAACTCCACATTGAAAAAAATGGGACTGAATGGCGAGATATTGGAACCGGTAAGAACCTCGCTTCATGGATTCAGAGGCCCGGAGATAGTGCCTCGTGGATTTATTACGCTCCCCACCTCATTTGGAACCGTGCCTTAGAGGAGAATAGTACTGGCGAGTTATGTGGTTGTTGATATGCCTTTCTCTTACAACGGTATCATAGGAAGGCCAGCGCTGAACGCGTTCCGAGCTTTGCCGTCAACATACCACCAGATGGTAAAATTCCCCACTCCTGCCGGAACCGATGAAATGATTGCAGACCACATTGAAGGCTGGAAATGCTATATGGCATCGCTTTGAGCGCAACCACGGGCAGAGCAAGAAGCAGCGAGAGCACTGGCCCACATGGAGATGGAGCACATTGATTGAAGTGCCCCAATTTAATTTTTGCAAGTCTTCAATTTCCCAAATATTTTGAACAACTTTAATTCGTCCCCTCTCCCCTAACAAGCATGAGGGTCAGGCATGTACTAAATTAAAACAGGGACACCGAAGACTTAAGCCACGAAGGCCGCCTCGAAGGACATAGGAGAGCGGATTTTGCAATCAAAACCCTCTCCTATTCCCTTTATATGAAGTCGTTTCCAAAAGAAACGCTTTAATTTATCAATTATATTATAATCTGCATAAATAAGAATTGTGAAACAACTAACTATGCGGAGGCATGCATAATCTCAATTTTATGCAGGACCTAAAATAGGTTCACTCCAAAGATGAAGAGGGACGGAGACTCTGTCCAAAGTGACACGAGATATCGTAAATCCAGAAGAAATGAAAGAAGGGACGGAGACTCTGACCAAAGTGGCACGAGCGACCGCAAATCCCGAAGACGAGAAGGGACGACACTCTGTCCAAAGTGTCAAGTGAACTCCACAATTCCCAAAATACAAAAAAAGGGACGGAGACTCTGCCCAAAGTGGCACGAGAGACCACAAATCCCGAAGATGGAAAGGGATGGACACTCTGTCTAAAGTGGCAAGTGAACTCCGCAATTCCCAAAATACAAAAAAGGGACGGAGACTCTGTCCAAAGTGGCACGAGATACCGCAAATCCCGAAAATAAAAATGGACGGAGACTCTGTCCAAAGTGGCACGAGATACCACAAATCCCGAAAATGAAAAGAGACGGACACTCCGTACAAAGTGGCGTGAGACACCGCAAATCTCAAAAAATGAAAAGCGGAATGACCGTTATGTTAGAAGTAATAAAACACTAATCCTACATCTCAAAGAGATACATACACCTTTCATGAATACGAAAGGACGCTCTAGTTGTCAAAATAAGGTAAAATACAACAATAGCAATTGAAAGAAAAGGCAATAAATACGAGCCAACGGAAAAGCATATCGTTGAAAAGAAAAAAGAGTAACATGCGACGACAATGCAATTATTTGAATTGTTCAAAATATTAAAGGGCGATGCAACACCAGAAATAAGATAAAAATTGTTCATTACAAAACAAAAAGCCGAAGCACTTAGGCATCGGCGTCATCCTCATCTTTGAAGGAAGGATAGACGGGGGGACATCGGTGGCAGTGAGGAGATTCCCTGGTAGACGAGGTTATCACTCTCGAGAAGCACAACAAACTCATCCGGAGAAGCTGGTTGATCGTTCACCGAGGGCAGCAAAATCTCTCTATTAGGCCCCAATGAAAGATCGAGCCAGGAAGGGTCGAAGTGTCCACAAACATATTTGGTGCTGTAGAACTGTTGTAGCGTGAGCACTTGAGCTCTCCGGGCTTCCCGAGCACCCCTCCGAGCACTATCTCTCGAAAGGTATTGCTCTGGAGGAACTCCTCGGCAATTTCAACCTGTTGCTGCGCGGAAGGAATCTGTACAGTGCTAAAGAGATTAACAAGGAAGAATATTAGAATAAGGACTTCTACTCAATTAAAATTACTCTACCTCACTGAGGCCGCGAGCATATCCTATCTCCTCGGCCTGATCAGACCTTTCTTTCTCGGCCGCCAGTTCTTTCTCGAGTACGACAACTCATTTTGCCAGCTCACCTTTGCTGAATGAAAGATTGGTGACTTACATTTGCAGCTGATCGACGGCCTCTTGTGCAAGCTTCGCTGCTTCTCTGTCAATGGTAGCTCGAGCTGCGTACTCCTTCACCTTTTGCAATGCCCTCTCCTTATCCTCAAGAGCGGTCCTCAAAGAATTAGGGTTACTGCCACGAAAGTCAGCTCCGGCCTGCTGCTGCCCATGAACCTGGACTAACCCAGCGAACATGATATCCACTATCCCGCCACCCTAAAGAGAAAACATCACATGGTTAAAGGACGATATGCAACGAAATACATATGTAATACAATGCAGCCGGAATATAAAATATTACTGCGCTTAAAAGATGAAGAGCGTTCCGCTCCACCATCTTCCTTTCCTCGGCAGAAACTGGATGAGGAACTGCAAGATTTGAAAGGAGGAGTTTCAAGGCATTGATTGCCTCTTCCTCTGAAATATCGAACTCCCCCACGCGGGCCCACGGGCCATGGCTTGGCCCCGCTCTGACGTTTGTTTCCTCCGCAGCAGCACAACTGGCAGCAGTTGTCGGGCCTGTGGTACACGACGCTGGGGGGATAACACCCCCGGTTTGGGAGAAAGTTTGATGGACCCTCCTCCTTTTAGCTTGAGCAGCAGCTTCAACATTGACGCCTTATTCAACTGCAGCTTCATCAAAACCCTCTGCATGGCCGAGATCGTCAGGACGGTGAGTAGCCGCGCGACCTTGCCCCAAAATATCCTCAAAAGGATCTCTTGGAGCCTCAACGGGGGCCGACGCCGATCTCTCGGCTGCTGCGTTTTTACCCTTGTTCTTCCTCTTCCTTGGAGGTGGAATCGGGGAAACACTGGTAGTGTGAGAACCTTCGTTCTCAGCAGCAAGAGCTCGATTGATCCTGGTGTGGCAGTCCATGATAAATTTTCCTGAAAAGAAAAACACATTTTAGACGGTGAAAACGAAACACGAGATTGAGTAAAAAACCCAAAATCTATACCAAGCGTAAACCTCCCATTATAGAGAACTACAGATAACCCCGCTAAAGACAACACACGATTATCGACCAGTCTCTTAACGTTAAACTGGTGATCGAGAACTAAATTAGGGACAAAATTACAGTCCCATGAAGGTGGGCGTACACCAGGCGGTATTGCTAGCACCCCCAAACCAATCACGGCGATACGCTGCGAATTCTCCCTCATAGCTCTCCTGAACGTATAAGTAACGTTTTTTCTAGTTCTTTCCATAGCTAGTGGCCCCACCACTCAGAAACTTACGATGCCTCAGAGCCTTCACATGGTAGAAACCTACTTCCCTCCAATAAACTTCGAAGAGGGCCCAAAACTGATCGGGGCCCTGAGGTTCGCCTAAAGCCTTCATCAGGATGATAAAACCGATAATTTGCCCGAAAGAGTTCGGTGTCAGTTGACTCGACACAATCCCATTGGACCTCAAAATAAATTTGACCTCGACACGTATGGGAAATCGCAACCCGTTGGCTAGCTGACCCACGAAAACTGTGAGGTGACCAAGCGGGGGTGAATCCATGTGCTTGTCCGGACCGGGAATAACTAACTTATACCTATTGGCTATGTTGAACATTTCGTGTAAGGAAAAACCGCTATGCTGCAACTGCGACACGTAAGTATTATACGCCATCCCCGGGGACCTCCGCATAGTCATCAATCTCCCTATTGATGGTTTCTATATCTTCACCTGTGTAACATCCCTAAATTTTCCTAGTACATATATATATATATATATATATATATATATATAAAAGAATATAAGTATTATATAGATACTTCTTAAAGAAAAGAAAAGAAGTAAATTATTTGGTTAATTGCCTTTAAGCCCTTCATCTTTTAAAAACCATTATTTGGCCCCAAATATTTTAAATATTGATTTAATCCTTTTTAATTTAAATTTAAATAAAATAATAAAAATAAATAATTATTGAAATCATATTTTTTTCTTCACTAGGGCCCCAAGAAGTAATGGTTGGGAAATGAAGAACCATAATAGACCCAAACATTAAAAGCTTGAATGAAAATATCTTCATAATAATAATTTTATATAATTAATAATATGATATATCTGAATAAAGTATTGTTACATCAAACTTTGTTGAAAATTCTGGAAAAAGCACAGTAAAATACTTGAATATAATAATCTAAATAGTATCTAAGTAGTTGATGACTTAATTACCTCAATCATGTAAGTTTGGCTATAAACACAAGTCATTTCTTTGTAAAAATTCCAAACCAAAATCCCCTATGAGTTTGCATATGATTCCTTCACCAAAGTTCTCCTAATTTTCGTCCTCTACTCATATAAATTTTTCCAGAAGTTCCTTAAACTCAAAAATTGTGAGAAAAAACTCAAATTCTATTTCTTCCCAAAATTTCCAGTTTTACCCCTGAACTTGAAAGATATAAAAACAATATCAAGGCTTAATATTTTTTTAAGCTGTTCTATACACATCTTCCTAAGTGTGTTTAGAACAAAATACCAAAAAAATATTTGGAATTACAATTGATTAGAAGTGTCGATTAAATGTAATTTTAAGCTTACTGCAATTTTCAGCTCTAAATAGCACATATCTTTTGATTCTTCAAATTAATCTATGCATAATGATACTAATATTATAATTGATCATATGTAGTAGTTAATAAAGTCATGAGAATATGTTAAAACCCATTTATTATAAGTTTTAGTTAAGTATAGGTAGTAATTATGACCTTTCTTTTAATTACATGTTGTAGGAAATATATTCATACTTATTTTATCCTTAATTCCAAATCAAGGTGTGAAATTGTGTTATGATCTAATTTATAACCCGATAATATAACCTTGTTTTTAAATTAATAATTAAGCTTCATCTTAAATTAGTTCTACGAAATTATATCTTTGTGATTCCTTATATATGTAACAATATGTATTGTTAATAGGTAGTAAGCCTAGAAAATCCTATAAATTATTAGATATGAGTCTCATGTTAAAATCAAAGTTATTTTTATTATAACTAATAGGTAGCTGTAAAATAAAATAAGCTTGCCTAAATAGTTCATACATGGATTTTAATAAGAAACTAATAATATTTCGGTGAAATAACGAGAACCGAGTTAAAATGTATTTTTTGTCCTATTTCTATTTCTTGACTCGGTTGTAATCAAAAATAAGAAGGACATACGAGAAAACATAACAAACTATAAAAGTTAATTATTTGGTTCAAACTTATTAACACATTTAAATTTATTCAGGAGACGGCGCAACATTTCCCGAACACGAAGTTACTGTCGCATGTGAGATTATAATACTTTTAAGCCCTGTTTGGCACCCGACCTAAGGAACTTGGACTGAGTACTTGTGATTCATGGTTCTAAATGGAGAACAACTTATTCTTTCAACAAAATCTTTTTCTTTTATGATCTCATTTCGTAACATAATCCTTTCGCTCACTGTTGAAATATTTTTGGACCATGAATTCTTAATCCCTTTTCATAATTACAATAATTTATCCAATATGATAATCCACATGTTGGTTCTTGAACTATGCAACGAGCAATGAACTACGTTCGGGACATGTAGCTCAAAAGTAACGAACACTGTCTGGGTTACTAGCTTATTGTTTATTTGCTATACCCATTGGGACGCCTTTGGGAAGTTGGGCCCAGGGATTGAGACGGTTTACTGCTGGGCAGTAAGGGTTGTCGGTTTAAGTAAACTCGCTCGATACCCATTTATCTAGGCGTCGCTTGCAGTCAGGAGTTGGATGTAACCGCGTGCTAGGTTGACATGTACTCGAGCATGTCTTTAGATCTATTTGCGAGGTCGCTCCTCGTTGGGAGGTAAAAGGTAGTATATTGGATGAAATAAGGTTGAATTTGTTATATGAAATGCACGAGTTCATTATCTTATTGTTCGTTTGCTATTCTTTACCTCTCAGTTCTGATGTTTTCTTTCCATACCATATCAAATTTCATATATTTGTTACATCTATTATTGTTACTAAAAATCTCACTAAGTCACCAAAGACCTACGTCTCCTATCATTTTCTCTGTCCATTCCTCAGAATAAGCAAGTCTTAACAAGGCGGCTGGAGCAAACTATTGTGGATGTGTGGGATTTAAAATAAATCTAAAGTGTGTGAAAATAAAAATAAATCTCTAATAATTGTGTGTTTTATTACGTATTCGATGTTTTGAGTTTCATGTAGATTGTAATAATAAACTCTATGAATCTCGAAAGCTTCCGCTCGAATAAATAAGTTTGTATTTGGCTTTATTATGGTTCCATTTTAGTGAGCCTCTCCGAGGTAGTGTTAAGGTTAGAATTGGAAGTTTGAAAATCCTATTCGGGGACCTAAACGAGTCTTTAGAGTTTGGGAGCTCACAACCTGCTTCACTGGAGGCACGATTATCCTCGGATGAAGATGATTGCAAATTATCGTCCCCACCTTGCGAGGATGCCTGATCATTGTTATCACCTAGATGATCACCCCTAGGTGAGTCGACAAAATCAATGTCGATAAGCTCATTCTCATCCCCACGTGGTATACTTGAACCCGCGGGAGCACTTGCATGGCCCACTACAGAGTTGACTGAACCGGAGCTTGAGCCGCTACTAGAATCACTCCCTAAGGCCGATTCAGATCTCACCATCTTGATCGACACAAACTGAAATAATATAAAAAGAAAAAATGACTGACTACGCGCGAATACGTCACTCTCGGCACTTACGACATATACTCGACAAATTCAAATAAACATTCAAAAAGCAAAAATAACGTGACCCGCAAAGTAAGCACATAATCGTTTACCTTGGTTACAACTGGAAAATCGACAACGATTGAGAAGCAAATTGCCTAAAAAAAGTACAAAAATTTGTTAAACGAAATTAGAGGCGAAACCTACAAATTCAACAACAAGCATACTTTTTTTTTCTTCTAAAGCATTAGATCGAACGATATATCGTTCGATACATCTAACATCGAACAAAGGTCATTCGATACAACCTTGTCGAACCACTCCCGTTCGATGCTACTTACGTTTGAGCATGAGTTCTGTAGAAGATAAAATGAGTTTCTCCAACACTTCCCCCTTTATATAGAAGCTGGAAAGGACCGTTAGTCCCATCAAACCAAGCATTGAATCGTTACGATTCGATATACACTTCAGCATCGAATGCCATCGATTCGATCGAACAACAGAAATATGCGATATCTACATCGAACCACCAACGCTCGATACATACCACTAGATCGAACAAAGAATGTTCGATCAACGACACTAACATTAATAAAAAAGTTCATGAACAATATACTGAGATGTGCGTCATTCAGACCAGGCCTCCTAATCGGGGGCATAATTTTCAACGACAAGCATTCAGGTCTCCATAATTGGAACCTGGTCTCTGTTCCAGACAGCTTCCCAATCGGGGGCATGATTTTCAACATTATCAAAATAAGAATCATAAAGATACAAATAAAAAATCTAGTTTATAAGTTTGGAACTCGGCCTCTGATCGATACCGTCTCCCAAACTGAGGGGGCTATATGATGGGGGTGTTTTAGAAATGACCCAATACTAATATTGGGTTGGCCCAAGAAGAAAGCCCAACTATAATAGTACATCGAACAGGTGAAATTTGATACTGAACGAGCATCGAACGGACTTGGTTCGATCTATCTAATGACTGGATCGAACCATCCCAGTTCGATACACTTTTCCCAACAACCACTGGGGCCCGCGAGATGGGGGTTATAAATACCCCGTCCACTGACATTCTCAGCACGCATTCCAACTATCATCATCTCACTCAAGATTGAACCGTCAGCGTTCGATCAAAGTCTCTGCATTCGATCGAAGATCCCACATTCGATACTCAACAACTCAGCTTAGTTCTACATCGAAAAATCAGGATTCGATACACTTTTAGATCTATCGACCAAACTTTGATATTGAACCATCAAGCTTACTCTGTATCGAACTTACAAGATTCGATACAGCTTAGATCGAATTCCCTTAGTTCAATACAAAATCTATATTTTGTAATTCCATTTATTTTGCCTAGTCAACTTGTAATAGGTGTTCCGGACCAAACTAGTCCGATTTCTATTTAATTAGCATTATTTTGACAATTGATAAGCCCTTTGTAACGTTTTACGGTGTTTTGTTACTCGAACGAAATAAGGCTAAAATAATACATGTTATGGAACGACTAAGGTAATTAACGAGGTTGGATTCAATAATTAGTAGCGTAATTTTCATGCCTACGTAATTATTACGAGTGATATTCTTTTTGAGCTTTGATAAAAATACGTATGATTCGATACAAGTCTTGTCATGCTGAATATATGTTGCACTAAAAAGCTTCAAAAAAAGTTAAACATTACTATGGCATAATTAAGTAAATTAACCTTATGCAGAATGCACATTACACTAAAGATAAGATCTGATTGGCGCAAGTGATTCTATTCATAGTAGTAGTAGTCCTTCATCTTCCATCGCAATGCTATGCTGGGACAAATCAATATAAGGACAAGACAACACGTGGCCATTTTAATTAGAACGAATTATTATTTGTGCCCTGTATGTTTCGATTTTTTATGAAAATGCCCGTTATCTTTTGAATTATTGAAAATGCCCTGTAACTTTGCGTTTTTTTGTAGAAAATGCCATTTGGGTGCCACGTGTGAAATTCGGGCGACGTGGCCTCCAGCTTGGAAGAGGCGTGTGACACATGTAAAAAAACGTTGAGCCACATCATTTTCTTCCAAAAAAAAAAACGTTTTTCGCTCAGCAACTTTATATTCAACACTTAGTCATTTTTTCTACCCGATTTCTTTTCTCCTTTCATTTTTTCTACCCGATTTCTTAAACCCTACTTTCATTTCCCCCAATTGAAGTTCATACGAAATTGTTGAAATCACAATCCAAAATTCGACCTTTTGCCGTGTTGTGCCTGTGCAAAAATGCCGAAAGTACGGAACCCTTTTCACCATGATTTGCCGAACCCAAATTATCGTAAGTCACTCACTTTACATGCATGGCTTATACATTTTTATTTTTTCACTTAACTTAGCGTTTTTGTTGGTTCAGTACACTCATTAGGGTTTAAGTAGTTGTTGTGGGAGTGGGTAAGTCAGTGTCGAGGTAGGGTTTCGATTTGTGAGGGTTTAAGCAGTTGTTCCGTCCTTTTTCGCAAAGCAAAAATGTTTTATAAAGTTTGTGTTGTGGGGTTTTGTGAATGTCACTGCACTGGTCCCCTCACCATGTGTTATTTCTGGAAGACACCACTTTAGTGGGGTTCACAGCTATTACTTTAAGTTTTTGTCTTAAAGCATCATTTTTTAATTTTTTTTGTGAAGTTTATTTGCTGTTTTTCTAAAAAATTTGGCATCTTTGTTCCTTTTTACTAATAAAGTTATATATCTTCCATTTGCAGCACCTAAAAGCAAGTTACTTACCCTAATAGTTCATTATGGGGGTAGGTTGAAGTCCACTCCTTTTGATACGTATGTTGGTGGTGGTATGATGAAGTTTGACTACTCTGAGATTAAAGACATAAACTTAAAGATCCTGAACATATATGCTGATAATATGAATGCCAAGGGTGAGAGGAAGTTCTACTACGTCAGAGAGGGTTGGTTTAAGGTTATAAAGGACAACAAGATTTTGAAGAGGGCTCTAAATGAAGCTCTACCAAATATGGAATTCAATTTGTACTGTGATTTTGAGATTGACTCGCCATTTCCTGAAATGCCTGAATTACCAGCAGATGTTGAGCTTCAAACAAATGGAGGAAATGATGTCACTGAAAGTGCTCAGAAGGTTAGTGGCAATGAGAATGGTGGTTGTGAGGTTGTTGCAGGAGATGAAATTGCAGGGGATGTTGATGTGGTGGAGACTGCTGAAAAAAATAGGGATGTAAATACAGAGATGGAGGTTAATGGGAAAGGTCAAAATGAAGAGATGGCAAGTGATAAAGGTCAAAATGTAGGTGAAGCAAGTGATAAATGCCAAAATGAAGGAGAAGCAAGTGATAAAGGGCAAAATGAAGGAGAAGTAAGTAATAAAGGAAAAGTGGCAATCACTGAATTGGTTGACAGTGACAGTAGTGATGACACTTATGAAGAGGAGAGTGAGTACTCAGATGACACAGACTTCTATGAGAATGTTGATGAGGATGTGGAGGGGGAAGACATTGTTAGTCCAAGAGTTGTTAGTCTACCTATTAATGACAATGGGAAGAGTATCATAGTTGAGGTGAGTGATTATGAGAGTGATAGTAATGATGACACATATGAAGAAGAAAGTGAACACACTGATGAAAGTGATTGGTCTGAAAATATTGATGCTGAGGCTGAAGCTGAAAGAAATGCCTATCGTGATGAAACAAATTCCACTCAACAACGTCCTAACACAAATGGTACTGCACCAGGAGAGGAAGATAATGCAGCATCCGATATTGAAGCTGAAGATGAACCAGATGTTGTGAGTGGTGTTAAAAGAGTTCCCTTTAACCCTATTCCCTATGAAAATCCATATGATGAGGATGATGCAGAAGTATTTGTGAAGACTGACAGATTCAACCCTATTTTTAAGTTGAAGATGTTATTCATCAACAAAGAACAATTTAAGATGGCAGTTAGATCAGATGCCATAAATAACAGGAGAAGTGTAAAGGTTTGTAAGAGTGATCCTGGAAGGGTCTATTTCAAATGTGTCTAGGAAGGGTGTGACTGGTGCATCCATGCATTGAAAGTGCCAGGTGAGGAGACCTTCCAGATCAGACAACATAAATCCACAACACAATTGTGGGAAAAAGGTTTGGGGGTGAGGAATTTGAAGGCTTCATGGTTAGCTGATAGATTCATAGAAGTCTTCAAAACAGATCATAACAGGAATGCTGAAGCTTTTAGGTTGGACTCAATAAAAACATTAAGAGTTGACATTACAAAAAACCAAGCTTACCAAGCTAAGAGATTGTCTGTTGCTCAATTGGAAGGGACACCAGCATATCAATTCTCTAGACTGTGGGATTACCAAGCAGAGTTGAAGAAAAGCAATCCTGGTACTTCTGTGGCTATTCATACTAAAGATGTTGGTGGTGAAACAAGATTCCATAGCATGTACATATGTTACCAGGCTATGAAGGATGGTTACAAGGCTGGATGTAGGCCATTTATTGGAGTGGATGGGGCTCATTTAACTAGTCCACATAAAGGAACACTTTTAACAACAGTGGGTGTTGATCCAAATAACAACATATTCCCATTGGCTTTTGTAGTTGTTGCTGTTGAAAATCAAGCAAATTGGGAATGGTTCTTGTCTTTGATCAAAGAAGACTTGGAATTGTATGACCATCAGGATCTGACATTTATTTCAGATAAGCAATGCATTTCATGATATATTCCCTTATGCTACTCACATATATTGTGTGAGGCATTTGATAAGGAATGCATATAAAGCAGGATTTATAGGTGATGAATATGAAGATGCAATAAGGGATGCGGCATACAAAACCACCGAACCAGAGTTTGAAAAATCAATGAAGAAAATGGAAGCAACTCTCGGTGCTAGTTTTTGTAAATGGTTCAATGACAATCCTGCAGAACACTGGTCTAAGTCAAAATTCACCACATAACCAAAAGTTGATCTGATTTTGAATAATCTACGTGAGACATTAAATCGGGTGCTTATTCCAGCAAGGGAGAAATCAATTCTTACATTGTGGGAGTGGATAAGGGAACAACTCATGGTAAAGATGACAATAGGCAGAGACAAAACAAGAGGAAAATGGACAAAAAAGTAACCACTTGACCAAAACCGATACTTATGTCCTAACATTCAAAAGATAGTGGAAAAGGCATATCAAGACCAAGTTGACTTTTACCATATCAAATCAAGTGAATATGACTACCAAGTGAATGGATTTGACAGATCTCAACACTCAGCCAACTTGAAGGACTGGAAATGCAGTTGTAGAGAATGGGATCTTACTGGTATCCCATGTAAGCATGCTGCCAGTGCCATAATATACAGCCGAGGTCAGATTGCAGATTATGTGTCAGACTGGTACACACTTGAGCAATACCAGAAAGTGTATAATTTCAGCATATACCCAGTACCTGGTATGGATGTCTGGAAGACTGAGGATTACATACCTCCATTGCCTCCAAACTTTGGAAGAATGCCTGATAGGCCGAAGAAGGCAAGAAAGAGGGGTCCAGAGGAATCTAGAGTAGGCAATATTAAGAAGAAGGAGGGCAAGGGAAATAAGCTGAAAACTATCAAAGCTGGTAGAATGCAACGGTTGAGTAGGTGTGGAAAATGTGGTGGTACTGGCCATAATGCAAGGACTTGTAAGGAAGTTGGTGGTACAGCTGAAGTTGGTGAGTCATCAAAACAAGGATCCATGAGAAACAAGAAAATGAGTGATGAAGCGGAGTCATCAAAGCAAGGCAGCATGAGAAATAGGAAGAGGAAAGATGAAGTGGAATCATCAAACATGGGACGTCAAAATGAAGGATTGACATCAAATACGTTGAGAAGAAGTCAAAGGATAAGATCTATGCAGGTAGTGTTCTAATCAAGATATTCATGTCAAAGTTGAATTACATATATATCAAATGATGATTGTTTCGTGGTTTGTGATTCACAAATTCCAGAGGTTGTGGAAGAAGTTATTGAAGTTAAAGAATCTGTTGATATTGAAGTTGAAGAAACTAGTGATTAGTTGAAGGAGAATGTTCCATCAGAGCCTGCTGAAGAGGTTTTGAACCAATCTTCGGATCATGAATCTGAGGATAATCCAGGAGATGATTTGGCTCAACCAAATTCAAGTCCAATTCTTGTTCTGAAAACCTTTAGAAGTTTCAGGAAAAGAAGAAGAATTAGGAAAAGACAGGTAATTTATTGAATCCTCCAAATCTAGTAAATTTAGTTTTACAACTAATTTTTCTGATTTTTGAAATTATTAGGTTGCTGAACAAATGGAGTCTTCAAGGAGTGAAAGAAAAAATAAGAGGAAGAGAAATAAGGAAGCTGCTGATGAATCTATGAATGAGGAAGTGCAACAAGGTGATGAAGAGAAGCCAGAAAATGATAATGTAGAGTCAAATAGGAGTGCCAGAATAAGTCAGAAAAAATATAAGAGGAAGAGAAATAAGAAGGCAGTTGAAGGAGTGATGAATGAGGAAATGAAACATGGTGATCAATATAAGCCAGAAAATGATGATATAGAGTCAAATATGGGAGCCAGAATGAGTAAGAGAAAACATAAGAGGAAGAGAAATAAGAAGGCTGCTGATGAAGCAATGAATGAGGAAAAGCAACAATGTGATGAACAGAAGCCAGAAAATGATCATGCAGAGACAAATAGGAGTGCCAGAATGAAGAGAAGGCATGCCAAGAAGGCTTTATTGAAGGAGAATTCTGTTATGGGACCACCATTACCGACTGTAGATCAGGAAGAGCTGATGGATGATGAAGTGCCTCTTGATAGATGGGTGAGTAAACTACTCAGTAAGAAGCCTAGTGAGGCAGCCCCAAAGATTACTGATCAACTAAGTGAATGCTACCAGATGACAGAATCCCAAAAAAAGAGAACAAATCCTTATGCTGGAATAAATACAAAATGTGAGGATTTCAAAACTACATAAAGTTGTCACAAGTATAAATGATAAGGAAGAATTGGGCAGAGGGAAGAGGAGGCGCATAAAAACTAGCAAAGTGGCTAGCGCAGATAGTAAGGATACTGGGAAGGGGAAAGAGAAGCTAATCAAATAAGAAGTTATGCCTAAATTTGACATTGGTGTTGTTCAGCTTTTGTATATTTTGTCTAGTTATGAAGTTCCATTTTGAGACCAAAAAAGGTGTCTGTAATGTCAACAAGTTTGCTGCAACACCAGTTTTATTCTGGCTACAAAATTGATGAACCATGCCAATGTTAAGTATTTTGTCATTCATCTGAATTGAAAAAAAATTGATGAACAACAGTTCTTTTGATAGTCATTATATCAACCGGGCATTTTCTTACTGAAATACATACATAAAGGGTAACTTCAACCATAATAAACCAAAAGTGGTGAAGTTAGATCACACCATACTCACAGAACATAGACAAACAAAATATTTAAAATTGTTCAAAAACAATTAAAACAAACATTCAAACAAACATTATAAAACATAATCGCACTACTCCGAATCATAAATGCCCATGTCAAAGCGGTCAAACTTTGTCAACACTTTAATCTTCTCAATAGGCAGCTTCTTCACTTGGAGGCAGTAGCAGAATTGGTCATAATGTTTGAAACCTTTCTCAGCAAACCTTTTGTCGATCGGGATTGGCTGAAATAACAACAATTTGTGTTATAAACAAACATTTTTTTTGAACATTCATGCAACAATTAGGTATTCTAATTATAGAGTCCACACTTACTTTTTTCATAAACTGCTCATACTTGACCGGGTTTAGCCTCACAGTACCCGTCTTGATGTTGAACTGCACTGCTGGATGGGCCCAAAATCTTTGGAAAAGTTTGAGGCGGCACTTCATAATCATCAACCTCTCCTTAACCATAAAAGGTGTGACCTCCTTCATCTTCCGAATAGATAGCTTTTCAGCAATCTTTGCATGCATCTCTTCTAGCTTTGAAGTTTCAAACCTAGTCCCTTCTCCAATCAAACCTTGGAGCTTCCGTAAAATAAAGGTTTCATCAGCCTCAGAAAATCACTAAACTTCATAAAAGGATCCAACAACGAATCCTGCAAAACAACAACATGTCGAGAATAAGTTTCATATTTTAAAAAGAGTTTGGTTTCAAAGGAAAATAGAGGGTTTGAGGATCTTTCAACCTTTGTAGTGTCGTAGTACTCCTTCAAAATGCTGCTGTTTGAAGCCATGATAACAGAGGTTACTTTTTTTTGGGAGAGTTTAAGAGGAAGTGACAATTGTGAAGAATGATTAGGGTTCAGTGATTTAATGAGCAAATGAACAGACGCTTAATCTATTACCACGTAATTAACCATCTCAACGCTCCACTTGACACGAATGTCGAATCACTAATTGCTCATTTTTTAATTAATTTTTTCCAAACATTAACCATTGCCTCGGTTGACTTTATATTAAAAGGGCATTTTTTACATATCAATATAAATTTTCCGGGCAATTTTAATGTATGTAATAACTTAAAGGGCATATTTACTAAATGCACCAAACTTATCGGGTATTTATATAATTAAATACATACTTAGAGGGCAGTTTCAACAAAGTCCAAAATCATATAGGGCAATTTTAACAAACTGCAAAAATGCCTTTTTTTACTAATTAGTTGGATATTGATTGAACTTATGATTTTTCTTATTTTTAAGCATGTTATTTCTACTTGTTGGAAATCATATATGTCATTTTTATTTTATTCCTTGTTTTGAACTCTTTATGTTGGAATGTGACATTCTGGTATTATGCATGTCAACTTTCTTACTTGCATGGTATGGATTGCATTAAGACAACTTCAATCCATTCATTACAACAACACACATCAACATAATAACACATTACAATACCAACTTCACATCATCCTTAGCTTCATTAGATTACTCATACTACCTAACATAGTACACCTTAAACCTTACTTACTTGTTGACAAACACCAAAATGCATTCAAAACCTATGCAAATTCATCCCAAAGCAAAACAACCAGTCCTTCAGTACAACATTGCAACAATCATACACAATACGAAAATTATCATCAGACTAAACCGAAGTCGACCACCCAATTTCATTTTCTCCTTCTGAAGCACATTGATCTTCTCTTCTTGTTCCTTTAGTGTTTTTTCAAACAAAGACTGAATCACGTCCAAATTTTGACCGTTGTTTGAAGCTAGCTGTTCTTCAAGTTCTTTCACTTTTGCATCCGTCCTCTCGATCCTTCTTCGCAAAATTGGTATAACGGCATGAGAAAACCTACACACGGGTGGGTCTTCCCAAATGAACAATCCACAACCTAGAGGCCAAAACACACAACCATGGAACCTACGCCCTGGGTTTCCATCGGTTGTTGATACGCGCAAAACGGCGGCCCTCCCACAATCGCAAATCAAGTGACTGTTCATAGTAGATTCAGACATTTTAAAAGAAATGAATTTAGGGTTTCGATTAGAACTGAATTTGGGGCAAATGTAATTTGGGGGAAATGAAATTAGGGTTGAGGGAAATGTAATTTTGGGTTTTATTGAGCGAAAAACGTCTTTTTTTTGGAAGAAAATGATGTGGCTCAACGTTTTTTACATGTGTCACACGCCTCCTCCAAGCTGGAGGCCACGTCGCCCGAATTTCACATGTGGCACCCAAAGGGCATTTTCTACAAAAAAATGGCAAAGTTACAAGGCATTTTCAATAATTCAAAAGATAACGGGCATTTTTATAAAAAAATTGAAACATACAGGGCACAAATAATAATTCGTCCTTTTAATTAATACGACAAGATCATCCATATCGTACAAAAGCAGGAAATTTCATTGGAACTTTCCTTGTACGAGTACAAACAACAACCACAATAACAACCAAGCCTGTAATCCCAATTAAATTGGGGTAGGCTATATGAACCATGAATGAATCACGTCGAGTCGTGAACATGAATCTTCTGTCTCCATAGGTTTCGGTTTGTGAGCATGTCTTCATTTAGATCTTTTAGCTTCATGTCGTTCCGTATGACCTCCATCCACGTCTTTTTCGGTCTCCCACGACCTCTAGTCGTCTGTCCTAAGTCGAGATCTTCAACTCGTCGTACCGGTGCGTCTATGGGTCTGCGTTTAACATGACCAAACCATCTTAAACGATTTTCTCGCATTTTCTCGTCGATGGCTGCCACACCCAATTTATGTCGGATATCTTCATTGCGCACCTTATCTCTCCTTGTGTTACCGCACATCCACCGAAGCATGCGCATCTCTGTAACATTCATTTTATGTGCATGACTTTGCTTAATAGCCCAGCACTCGGAGCCATAAAGCAAAGCAAGTCTAATAGCCGTACGATAGAACTTTCCTTTAAGCTTTAGAGGGAAGTTACAATCGCACAGGATCCCTGTTGCACTCTTCCACTTTGCCCATCCAACTTGGATGCGGTGGTTGACATCTCCGTCTAACTCTCCATCCATCTGCAGTATGGAGCCTAAATACCGAAAATGCGCACTTCTCGGTATCTCTTGGCCATCCAACTGAACCGTGCCATCGTTGTTTCTTCGTTGTTTGCTAAACTTGCATTCGAGGTACTCTGTTTTTGTTCGACTTAGTCGAAATCCTCGTGCTTCTAATGTTTGTCTCCATCGTTCTAATTTAGCGTTAACTCCCATCCTCGTCTCATCGATGAGGACAATATCGTCTGCAAACAACATACACCATGGGACTCGGTCTTGGATGGTTCTGGTGATTTCATAAATTACAATGGCAAACAAAAATGGGCTCAAAGCTGACCCCTGATGTAAGCCCATTGTAATTGGAAAGACGTCTGTTAAACCGCCACAAGTTCGGACACTTGTCACCACATTCTCATACATATCTTTTATGATGTTGATATATTTAATGGGTACCCCCTTCTTCACCAAGGTCCACCATAATACCTCTCGAGGTACTTTGTCATATGTCTTTTCTAAGTCGATAAAGACCATATGTAAATCTCTACTCTTTTCTCGAAAGCGTTCAATGAGCTGACGAATCAAATGGATGGCCTCTATGGTCGACCTTCCCGGCATAAATTCAAATTGGTTCTCAGATATGGGAACAATTTGTCTCAATCGGTGTTCGATCACCCTCTCCCATAACTTTCCTTGTACGAGTACCTAACAAATAATAATAATTATTATTATTATTGATTATTGAAAATTTCCAGGTATTAACTCGTAGGCTTTCTTAGATGAAATAAGCTGCATTTATTGATATAATCCAATCAAACCATAGTAGTAGATAAACTAATTCAACACAAAAAACCAAGTGCATGCAGCATATAACAAACATTATTACAAGTATGTATAAGATGCTGCTGATCATGATAATATTCAATTATTCATAAATAAGAACTTGCATTGGCGTCATCATATAACCATGTCAACTCAACAAGGAATATCTAGTGTAGGTTCCATAATGATTGAAAGTTGAACTTTTGGATGTGTTGAGAGTCCATACAATTCCTCCATGCATATATCTTCAGGCTTCATTCCATCAGCCAATTTCCAATCAAATCCATGCAATAAATTAGCCAACGTTGATCGAACCAGCTTTAGTCCAAGGTTATACCCAGGACACCTTCTTCGGCCCGAGCCAAACGGCAAAAGGGCAAAGTTACCGCCCAACATGTCGATCTCCTTTCCAATAAACCTCTCTGGAATAAACTCGTTTGGGGAATCCCATAACTTAGGATCCCTCCCTATGCTCCATGTATTGACCAATACTATCGTTCCTTTCGCTATGTCATAGCCTGCTACGTTACAGTCCTCAACGGCATAATGTGGGGGTAAAACTGTCGCAAGCGGATGTAATCTGAACGACTCCATTATAATCGCGTCAACGTAAGGTAACTGCGAGAAGTCGTCTTCTTCCACCCACCTGTTTCTTCCAATTACCCTGTTAAGCTCTGCTTTCGCCTTTTGGATTATGTGAGGTTGCTTGAGAAGCTTGTGGATCGTCCATTCGACGGTGGTGGCGGATGTGTCTGTGCCACCGGCCAATAGATTCTATGGATGTCAAGAGAGAAACAAGTGATTATTAAATGAGACTGCAGAGGTGTTGAATCCATCCGTCGACCATTTATCAAAAACAATATGAGGTATCAGGCGTAACAAAAAGGATAACATGCACGTGAGAAGGCGTGTTGGATAATATATACGAAAAACATAAATGCTTAACTTTCTAAGCTTTTTGATGAGATGACAATTCAATATTACCATCATATCATGTCGATGAGTACCAATAGGAGAAACACATACCAGTAGCAATGCCTTGATGCAATCTCTTGTTAATTTAACATCAAGATTAGGATCCTCAGCTTTTTGCAACAAAGTGTCCACCATGTCTTTTGGTTCAAAATCTTCCTTTGCTGCCATTGTAGCTTGATGATCATCAACAACATAGTTAAGAAACTTGTCGAATTTCGTGCTCATAGTTTTCATTCTCTTGACATATCCCTGTAAATCGAGAAAACCGAGCCACGGTATCCAGTCACCAATATTAAGCACGCCGCCAAGCAGAAACCACTCGTCCAACATCTCTTGCAACTCATCCGCCTTTACCATGGAGTCGTCGTGGTCTGATTCATTAAAGTATTTGTTGCTGAGTACCATTTTAGTAATAGAAGACAGAGTGTTGTGCAATAGATTGTCTCGCAGCAGGAACGGTTTCCCCTTGAGGGAGCGTATATGAGAGAGGAAATCACGCCTCTCCTCAACACGAATGTGCTCGAAGAAATCGAGTCTTTTTGGACTGAAAACCTCCGTAAGGAATATTTTGCGCGTTTGTCGCCAGTATGGACCGTAAGGCGCCCAAATCAAGTCGGAGTAATTGTAGGAGGTGTATTTACCAGCGGCGAGGGCAGGTCTAGAGGCGAAGCTCGTGTCGTGTGTTCTTAGGAACTGTTTGGCCATTTCAGGGGAAGACGCGACCAAAACTGGAAATTGACCGAACTTCAGTTGCATTAGCTCTCCATATTTTTGTGATAGATGGTGAAAGGAGATATGGGGGATTGGGCCGATGAGGCTCAGGTTTCCGATTATCGGCCATGGTTTCGGACCTGGTGGGAGTTTTTGTTGACTGGCGGGGTGTCGTTTGTGGATGATTTTCGTGATAATTGCGAACGCAGCAATGTATAGTAAAGCCAAAAGTGTCCATGAGTACTCCATATAGTTAGGTGCTGAAGTTGTGTTCATAGTTGGAGATGATTTATAATTGTGAACAATTGATGAGTCTATTTTCTAAAAAAATAAAAAAATCTGTAATGAAAGTGACAATAGCAGCAGATATTTTAGCTACCCTATGCTTCACGGTAGTGATCAGTGAATTTTAGATTGGTAAACTAAGGAATATCACTCTATACAGATAATGTTCTTTGACAAAGCAAAGTATTAAAGTTCAAATTTGATTTTCCATCTTACTAGAATTACACCAACATGGCACTCTAGTCACTTGAAACCAAGCAAAGAAACAAAAATATCAGAAAAATAGGAAATGATAAGACAAAATAAATCGTATCTTGTTGTCATTTTGCATGATTTGAGATGCAATCAGTGAATTGGAACTTCCTTATTATGTACTGTGTGGGCCAACTGCCAAGGATCAAAATGAACTTATTACCTTTTCAGTTGTCATTTGTCAAGATCAAAGAGGTCATGTAAAATTGGTCCCTATATATTAAAGATTGTAGTGAAAAGGTTAAATATTGCTAGCTCCTTAGCTGAAGCTGAGGCATAACAATCATGCATGCTGGAAATGCTTGTCTGTGTATGTCTGGTTTTATGTTAGTCTTTCTTTAGTACAAAAACATATAATAGGATGCTAGCAAGTGAATAAACATTTATTAAGTATATTTTGGTTTAGAAGTATATTAATTTCTTTTACTTCTAGAAGCCGCAATTCAACCATTTATAGTCTATGTACTTAATCAAAATTACCTTATGAGTTAATAAAACAGTAATACGCAGTTTTTTCATGTTGTCAATTTAAACTATATAGAGATTTTAAATCTTACATGATTTGACCCGAGTCACACTGGTCAGCAAAGAACAGCAAAAATATCCAATAATCCTCCTCTGCTTGTGGCCACTTTCCTCAATGGATGATGCCTTCTGCTCAGAGATGCTTAGCGAGTGGCTTCTGCTCAGCGGTGTGTTTAACATCGGGGACTGGATACCATGGCTCGCTTTCCTCGACCTACATGGGCATGTAAGGACAATGAAAGCTCTGCATAAGAGATTAGACAGGTTTCTTAACTACGTCGTCGATGATCACCAAGCTAGAAGGGAAGCAAATAAGGAAGAATTTGAACCGAAAGACATGGTAGACACTTTGTTGCTACAGGCTGAGGAACCTAATCTTGAAATTAAACTGACTAAAGATTCCATCAAGGCCTTAATTCAGGTGGTTGTTTCTCCTTTATGGCTATCTCTGTCATGTAGTTTGATTTTTATTTTTATTTTCGAGTTAATGGAATTTGCATAAATCATCTGGTAACATCTATTGTGCTGTAAAATTGTGCAATAAGTAACTTATTTCATTGCTGAGAACCATAGAACCTATTACTTGGCGGCACGGACACATCGGCCACTACTGTCGAATGGACAATCCATGAAATCATCAAACAGCCGCGCATAATCAGTAAGGCAAAAGAAGAGCTCGATAAGGTGATTGGAAGAAACAGATGGGTTGAAGAGGATGACTTCTCTCGATTACCTTACATAGATGCCATTATCATGGAGTCCATGAGATTACACCCGCTTGCTACGGTTTTAGCACCACATCACGCCACTCAGGACTGCAACGTCGCAGGCTACGACATATCAAAAGGAACGAATGTCCTGATTAATACGTGGAGCATAGGGAGGGATCCTAAGTTATGGGATTCTCCCAACGAGTTTATTCCAGAGAGGTTTATCGGGAAAGAAGTCGATATATTGGGAAGTAATTTCACATTGTTGCCTTTTGGTTCGGGTCGGAGAAGGTGTCCAGGGTATAACCTCGGACTTAAGGTTGTCCGATCGACTTTGGCTAATTTGCTCCATGGATTTAACTTGAAATTGGTTGATTGTATGAAACCTGAAGATATATGCATGGAGGAAATTTATGGACTCACTACACCTCCAAAAGTTCCACTTTCTCTGAAAATGGAACCTACACTGGACATTCCCTACTGATCAGTAATGTTAAGCTTAAATTTGCATTGTCATATTTGTATACTGCGCTACTATAGATTATCTAAAACAAATGTTTGCTGTTTTTTTTTTTTATATATATATATATTTACTATATAATAAGAACGTCTACACTTATGAGACAGTCCCTAATTTGGAAGGTGATACAATCTCTACATTCAGCCAGTCAAAATTAATTAAAAGTTACTTGATACCAAGATTCTATGATAACCTTTTCGTAACTATTAATTAATAAAACACCCTATTTAATGTCTCTAATTATCAAATAAGTACCTAAGCTGCTAAGCACATTAAATCCCCAATTCATTCTCAGTTAACATACCAAAAATTTCAAAGTGAAAAAAAAAAGAATTGGAAGCAATACTCATCACAAATTGTTGAAACAATTCGACTTGAGAGAGAAAAGAAAAGAAAATTCGACTTGAGAAAGAAAAGAAAAGAAAAGAAAAATACGAGGTCATCTATTCTATTTCAGAGTATGCTATTCACAATTAATTACAACATAATATTTCTCGATATTGTGTAAGTTTTGTTATGCGTTATTTGACTAAAATTTTAAGTTTCTTTAAGAAAGAAAAGTACTTCGTTTTAAAAGCATGACGTTCGAGATTGATAATATATGTCTACTCCAATTAAGGCATTACATATTTCACCTACTATAAGTATGTAGTTTCATAATTATGAAGATGCATACGATTTTTTTGTAATTTGTATAAACATAGACTCGGTATTGAGTGAGAGTATTTTTACTTGCAAATTCACTTAAGTGTATAATAAAAAATGTAATTTGATATCGAAGAGTGCAATCATAGTTTGCTTATAACGTAACGTTTATGATTTTACAATTTGTTTCCGATATACAATGGTCAATCCTTAATTATGTTTTTAAAAGAAATTCAAACGTAAACAAATAAATATGATACAAATTTAGGTGTCTTATAGATTTTTCCTAATAAATTTGATTTGTCATATATAAAAGAGTGCAACCATACATTAATTTTATTTTTTTCAAACTTATTCTGATTCTTTGCAAAGAAACTAGTTTTTAAGCAAATGAAGAAAAAGGAAATTATAAGCATAGCTCATCAACTACGACTTAATAAAAAAAAATTGTTTTGTGGAATATAAAGATTTTGAGGCTTAAATTGGAAGTAAGAAAAATTTGAATTAAACCGGCTAGTCAAGTTGCCCATATGCTGTTGAATTAGTAAAGCTGTGAAAATGGGATTATAGCTATATGCTCCTGTTACAAAAGCATTTTCCTAATAAGAATGAATGTTTTCAAGCAAGCTGCATACTTAGATTTTTCTTGTTCAACTGTATTATGTTTTGTTTTACAGCAATAAATATTTGGAGGGCCCGTACGTATTAATCGGTTGGGACCCGCAATAATAAA
This sequence comes from Linaria vulgaris, assembly GCA_948329865.1. Taxonomy (NCBI): domain Eukaryota; kingdom Viridiplantae; phylum Streptophyta; class Magnoliopsida; order Lamiales; family Plantaginaceae; genus Linaria; species Linaria vulgaris. Next base: position 909,072 of record OX415249.1, on the reverse strand, counting down.
ATTTCTTAACAGTTAATAGCGTTGTAGTCCTTCGTAAATTATAGAACAATCCTTTTATTTTTTTAAGTCTTTCGATCTCGCCTGAAAAGTTTTACGTCTCGCATTTATTGGCCCGCTGTAAATTGTAGAATGGCTTTTAATTTTTTACTTCTTCTAAATTTGACTCAAAAGTTTTTTTATTTATTTTTTTATAGACCCTATTATAAATTATTAATTGGTCCTTTTATTTTAGAATTATTTCAGTTTTGCCCCAAAAGTTTTGCTAATATATTTTTTGGGGTTTTTCCGTAATAAATAACTTGTGTGCTCGCGCGTATTAAACAATTGAGACTCACTTAGTATAAAATTGATTAACACTCAATACCGTTAGAGTCGCTGTAAATTTCAGAACATACCTTTTAATATATTATGTTTTTGGTTATGTAGTAATACATCATTAAACTCGTCCCGGTTAGGTTTCAGTAATTAATAGTACAACGGTCTGGTGTATTTAAATTGGCCCGGCTACTATTTATTCTTAATTAGCAATCTCATCATTTACAGTTTGTTACACTTTATAATTTTTCATGGTAAGTAAAATGACTAGATTTGTATAGTAGGTGATTTCTACGAAGTAAAAATGTCAAGGATGAGTGAGAATTTCTTCTATTAGAGAGGAAATTAAGAATAAGAAATTAAGAGATGAGCACACGAAATTCGTAAAGGTTAATCTTAGGTTTGAAAGCAGGAAAAAAAAAATCAACCCGCATAATACAGATCTAACATTAGGCATAAGAAATTCATAGAGGTTAATATTTGATTCGTGGCTGAAAATTCATCTGTGTGTGTTTGTACATGAGAGAGAAGATCCAGAAAAAATTATAAAAATGATGACTGTGATATTATTATCCATTTGTAAGTTTCTTATTGGTTGGCTGCACCACGTCATATGCGATGACGTGGTGCAGCGGTTATAATTAATAATTTCTCACATCTTTCATTGTCTTGATTTTGTCCTATAAGTTTAACAAATTACTATATTCTATTTTAAAAAAATATTAATATTATAGTCGCAAATTATTTAAAAAATAGAATTTGTATTATTTTTAAACATGTAAAATATTTATTATTTTTCTACATAAAAAGTATTTATCGTTCAAAACGAAACACGCCCATGCTTCACACGGGCAAAGTTGCCTAGTGTGTGTATATATATATATATTTATATATATATATATATATATATATATATATATATGATCAAAATTAATGTGTATTGTCAATCAAGTACCCCACGAAATAATGATCAAACCACATTATCTACTGTTCATAACAAATACTTCACTGAGAAGTATGACATTTTGAACATCTTTAAGTTACGAGTTCAATTAAGCCAAAATACAATAATGTATGCATGAATTACTTACACAAGAAAATGCAAGAGAAAGAATAGGTATTTCCTACTTTTTCCCATGCAACTGAAGCAAGGAGTCACGCATGTCTATTAATTTTTATTTGGGATTTTGACTGAAAATAGTCATTACTACTAATATTATACGCTCAGTCAAAAAAGATTTGTGTGAAAATATTTGATATCTATTTTAATACACAATAAATTGAAAACATAAGAATCATGGACTCATGACCTACCAAATTACAGAGCATAATTACAAGGCTTGTGTTTTATTTTTAAAATAGCGTGTGTTTTGTTTCCTAGCTAGCTATATATATAACCATATGACCATATCTATGCAATACCCATTATATCCTAAAATTAAATAGCAAAATCAATGAATATTTCAATCTCATTCTTGTTTGAGCACGATGAGCGAATTTTCTCTATTCACAAATCCTATTCCCTTCTCTCTTCCCTCAATTATATAAGGACATGTGGCATGTATAGCCCACATAAATTAATCTCCCATATTAACTCATCAAATAAATTATATTAATTACTAATAAAATATACACGGTTAATTACACATTTTTATCCTCTCTCTTCTCTCTCTCTCATGGAATTGTAAATCTGTAAATGTGTCTAACTTTTACGAAAATTTAAAATAGTTGTAAAGCACTTTAAAGTCTCCACATTTTTTCTCTTTCTTTTTTTATGAAGGAAAAATCAATTCAAGCATTATCACCAAACAAAAATTATGTACCAATGATTTGGAGAAGAAATTATGTACCAATGAAAAATTCACTTCACGATTGAAAAATGGGATTTGTGCTGGAAATTCACTGGATTTATGTATTTATTAGCAAAACTATCGAAGAATATGGAAAACATATATGCTGAAAATTAAAGATAATGGTATTATGACAATATATATGAAACAATATAAGAATTGTATATAGTGATATTTATTGTGTGTGTGTGTGTGTGTGTGTGTGTGTGTGTGAGAGAGAGAGAGAGAGAGAGAGAGATTAACGTGTATTTTATTAGTAATTAACATAATTAATTAGATGAATTAATGTGGGAGACGAGAGATTAATTTATGTGGGCTTATACATGCCACATGTCCCTATATGATTGAGGAAAGAGGGAAGAGAATATGATTTAGGAATAGATAAATTATGCTCGAGCACGATACTGTTCTTTCTATATGCAAAACTACATTCCATCTTTATTGTCCTCTGTTATGGCATCGTTTTGAACTATTTTAGGAAAACTAGCAAACTTGAACATCTATACTATTGTATAAAGAAAGACAAATTGTGACACCAAATTTTTAATTTCAGATTTTAGCCTTATAATTTTAGTGCTATTATTAATTTCCTAATCTAGGCTTAGAATTTTATAAGAATTATTAACTATAATAATTATGGTAATTAGTGATTAGTTTCCCAAAATAAAAAATATTCTATATAAATTCTTTATCCTTATATATTTATAATCTCTACTTAAGTAATTGAGTTATTTTCCTCACCATATAAATCAAAACAATTCTTAATTACATGGAGACCGCTGGCCAGCGTTTCTAGTCTTTTTTGTTAAGAAAAGTGTTATGGTACCCACCCATTACATGCAATATTTTTATTTTCCCTACATGAATATTACATGCGAACTTGAACATTTGGAAAAAAATGATAATGGTCCATTAATTTGAAGTTTTATTTGGATTTTAATCCATTAATTATGCACACTTTGAATTTAGTTACTCAAATTGGCATCAAACTACAATTTTTGTCCCTTTCTATTGTAATTACCAATTTGGGTGGGAAAGTCCAATGTGGCCACAGTTGACCCCCCCATTATGCTATTCTAACCAAAGTTTTTTACCCCAAACCTAACTATTGCCTACATAAACACTCACTACGACAAAACATGCCAATTACAAGGAAAAAGAAATCCATGTATTAGAGCCAATTTTTGACGCATTTGGCCTAATGCATCGAAAAATTTCAATGCCTACTTTCGCAACATTAGGTCTCGTTGCACCGAAATTGCATCGCAATATTTTGTTGCATTTGCCTTATGCAACCCAATATTTCGTTGCATTTGGTGATTCACCAAATGCAACACATTTTTACAATGCACAACCAGTGCATGGAAATATTGCGTTGCATTTGGTGCCTATAAAAAAAACCTATAAGTGCCTCGTGGCAGCTTATGAGCGGCACAGAACATGCAACGAAATTTTTTGTTGCATGCTCCGCTCACTAAGAGGCCTCCACGCAGCCGTTTCTGAGTGGTGCAAGTAGATGCAACAAAAACGTTCAATGCACAAAACCTGCATTGGAAAAAATTCGATGGAGTTGCTATGCATTGAAAATTATCCATGCACATTCTTTGCATGGGAAATTTTCGATGCATTTGCTTAGACTGCATGGAAATATATCCATGCAATATGTTTTGAGTGAATTTAAAAAAATGTTGCGGGTTTGCCGCCACATTTCAATATTTTTGTATTTTTTATTCAAATAGTTATTGTTTATTTTATAATAAAAAAATGTGATAAGCTTTTTGTATTTATATATTTCCAATAATGACATGCATATAAATTTTGAATATTATAGTGCATTACTACGTATTTAGAATATAGTATTAGTATAATAATTTTTGTATTTAAATAGATACATATTCATACATTTATAAATTTCATATATGCTAAACTATTTAAAAAAAACTTAAGTAATATTAGAAAGAGAGGAGAGGAGAGAATTTGAATGAGAATGTGTGAAATGAATGGGGTGAGGGGGTGTATTTATATGAGAAAGAAAGTATTAATGCATTTTAAAATGTCGTTGCATGAACAGTTGTGCATCGAAAATTTTCGTTGCAGGGTAGTTGTGCATCAAAAAATTTTGTTGCATTAGGCTCCTGCAATTATATTTTGAATTTATAAATGTCGTTCCTTTCATCTAAATTAAATAATTTTGAAAACTTTGTTACTCACTAAATTTGTAATTATATTTTCGACCCCAAATACACGTCTTTTGTTTCTTCGTTTTTGACAACATTTGAATGTACATGCCTCATTAGTGTTTTAAATATAGTGGTTAAAGAAAGTTGTTTTGCATCTCTTGCATAATTAAGTTTTCCTCCACAAATATTTTTTGAACACCTTTCTACTCCATTTGAAAGAACATACCTATTTTTACTAACTTAATGTATAGTTTTTTTTTTTAGGATTGAAGGTGTTTTACAACCTCTACATATGAAAATATAGATTTACAAGTAGAGTGTGGTGTATAAGGTTTAGGGTTTAGGGTTAAGGTTTGAAGAAATATAGTGTTTTATGGTTCTAACGTTTGTTCGATTTCTTTTGCTACTCCGATTTCGATGATATTTGAAAGGACACACCGACTTAGTGTTTTGAATGTAATGGTGAAAGAACAATGAATTCAGGGTTGTTTTGTAAGTTTTATATAATTATATTTTCCTCCCATTGATTTGTTTAACGTGTTTCGTTACTCCATTTATGACGAAATTTTAAAGCGCACACCCACTTAGTGTTTTAAAAATATCTATTAAAAAAAGTTAAATTCGTAGATGTTTTGCTAACTTTTGCATATTTACATTTTCTTCCCCAAGACTTACTATGCAAGGAAAAATTTTGATGCATTAATTAGCATGCTTTACTTTGTAAATAAATATTTCCTTTCAATTGCTATAATTTCCTTTGTATTGCTCAATGCATGGAAATATTCCATACCATGTTATGTTGCACTGCAATTTTTAGATTCATTGCTTTTCTTTGCAACTAAATATTTCCTTTCAATTGATATAATTTTCTTTCTATTGCTCAATGCACGGAAATTTTCCATACTGTGTTATGTTGCATCGCAATTTTTGGATTCATTGCTTTTCTTTGCAACCAAATATTTCGTTTCAAGTGCTACAATTTCCTTTCAATTGCTCAATGCATGGAAATTTTCCATACCATGTCCTCTTGCATCGCAATTTTAGGATTCATTGTCTTTCTTTGCATATAATTTTTTCCTTGCATTTTATTTTGAAGTGAAAATATTCCATGCAGCTAATAAAATTATTTACATAACTACCCCAATTCTCACTCTATTTAAGGGCTCACTTCCATCCATTTCAATAACTCAGTTCAATTTGAAATCTCTCAATAGTACGTGTAATTTGTGATTTTGAAAAGAAATGAGCAGAATTTTCTTACATATATATTTGTGAACTCACCGTAATTTGAACTTTAATTAGGAAAGTGGAAGGTACAACCTAATGTTGGCAAGAAATACACCTGAAATTTCCTTTACTTACTTTTACTATTTTGGGTCTGAAAATCTTAATTAATAGTGGTTGGTTATATGAGCCATCTACTCATTTTGATGAGATAGAAGATATAATAAATTCTCTCTATCTACTCGTTTTGTTGAGCTAAACATGTTTATTTAAAGTTTTCAAATTATATATTATTTTGTGTGACCTTTATTTATGTACTTTTACACTTCTGTTTTAAGTCATGTGTCGTATCGTGAAATATTTTATATGAGCTTTGTACCGTTTGCACAAAATTGAAGGGCGATACTAGTATTTTCTTTTGAATCTTCGTCTCACGCGATCCAAGCATAATAATAGAAATGATTTAAATTCAAGGGATTGCAGTGGAAGAAAACATTTGATAGAATGATTTCCCTAATTTGTTGGAGTTTGATTATGTCAAAAACAGGAATACTTGGGAGACAGGAGTCAATGTGATCCCTTAGTAGAGAAGTTTTAATTTTGAAATGTAAAAAGGAAGAAGCATTTGGCTTCCAAGTATGCCTTTTTAATGGCTCTTAGGATAGAATCAAGCTTGGGTTATAGTTATACCCTTCCTTCTTTATTGGGCTGCAAAGGTAGCAGAATGAATAAAACCACTAATAGGCTGGGACATTTCCGGGGCTACAACTCTGATATTTCATTGAACATGAGATTAGGCCTTTATAAAAATCATAATTTAATACCATCGTTTTTTTCTTATTTACTTAATTAGCAATGAAAAATATATTAGAATTAAACTGGGTACAAGCAGTACACCAGTGTTTTGACATCAAAAACAAGAAAATCAACAGCATGCGTAGTCACAAAATTGAAAAGTGGATAAACCAATCTGAAAAAGTGTTGCTGAAATCTTGCATGTATTAGACAGTAATTTTAGTTTAGTATTTAAGGAAATTATTTTTTTAATTATTTTCTTTTTGTATTTATCTCTTTACTTAATTGTATCTTGTATCAAGTATATAAATACCACCATGGTGTGAAGAATAAAAGTAACACCCTTATAATTCTTATAAGTCTTTAGTTTAGTATTTAAAGAAATTATTCCTTGTAATTATTTTCTTTTTGCATTTATCTCTTTACTTAATTGTATCTTGTATCAAGTATATAAATACCACCATGGTGTGAAGAATAAAAGTAACACCCTTATAATTCTTCTATGGTATCAACAGGAAAATATCTCTAACGAGAAAATACGATACTTATGTCTTCCTCACCAAACCCTAGTGACTCCGCCGCCTCGGCCGCCACATCACCACCGGCCGCTTCGTCCTCGGTTCCAGTCACGCAGTCGTCCTCGGTTCTGGTCATGCAGTCGTCCTCGACTCCTCTTCCCCTTGCGGGTTCCAGGCTTCCGCCCGTGCTACCATCGAATGGTCCCATTGGTCCCCCTCTTGTGCCTATAAACGCACATATCCATCTACCTCTGCAACTTAACCCCGAAAATTATACCTCCTGGATTGTACAGGTTCGCCATCTTTTCTATGGCTATGGCATTCTTGGCTATTTGGACGGTACAACCCCATGTCCTCCTCCCGGTGATTCTCCCGAATCAATCATTGTGTTCGTTCATTGGACGCGTTAGGATTCTCTCCTCGTTTCTGCTCTCTTTGGTTCTCTCTCCCCCGATGTCATGAGTCTCATCTCTAGTGAGAAGACATCGGTCGCCATGTGGAAAACTCTGCAGGACACGTTTGCCAACAAATCTCGCTCTCGTGTCATGCAGTTGAAGGAATCTCTGTCTCAGATGGCCATCGGCTCCAAATCCGTGTCTGAATTCCTTCAACTTTTCAAGGTGAAAGTTGATGAACTTGCAATCATCGATCATCGTCTTTCCGATAATGACGTCACGCTCTTTGTGCTCAATGGACTCGGGTCGTCCTACTGTGACATCGCAGCGCAGATCCACTATCGAGATCATGCTATTTCATTCGCTGCTCTTTATGAAAAGTTGGTGGCGCATGAAATATACGTCAAGCATTTGGAGGCTTAGTCCGCCTCTCTTGTTGCCTCGGCTCACGCCGTCTCCTATTAACCAAACTCGGGACAACGTTGGGGGTAACAATGGTTATCGTGGGAGTTCCAATGGTCGCGGTAATTCGGGATGCAATTATGGTCGTGGCAACTCCTCCAACCGCGGTGGGAACCCTAATTCTCAGAACAACTGCAACAACAACCGTTCAGGATCTCACACGCAGCCCGATATCACTTGTTAAATTTATAGTATCTACGGTCATGGTGCTCGGACTTGTCGTCACCTTCAACAACCTATTGCCAACATGGCGTCCACACCGCTGCCATCTCACTCCAACAACCATAGCTGGCTTGTTGACTCTGGGGCCTTGCATAACTTGAACTCTGATCTTCATAACCTTACGGTTCACTTTGAGTACGACGGCACAGATGAAGTAGTTATTGCCAATGGTTCAGGTTTGCCTATCACGCATGTTGGCTCTACTTCTATTGCTACCACTGCTCGCAACTTTGTTGTTTCTCCAGTGTTATGTGTTCCTTCCTCAAAGAGGAATTTATTATCCATGCATAAATGTTTTCTTGTAAATAACGTTACAATTGAATTTCATCCTTGGTACTTTTTTGTTAAGGATCAAGTCATGGGGGCGAAACTCATGCGAGGTGATTGCACTATGGGCGTATACCATTTGGATATGAAGCTGCGGCAGCCTTCCGTTCCAATGGCATTTATGGGAGTTCACACATCTATGGATAATTGGCATAGTCGTTTAGGTCATCCGTCTTTGGATGTTAGTTCTTTTTTGTTACGTACGTTTAAATTACCATGTGACTCGGATCATTCAAAGGATTCAACGTTTTGTCGTTTCTGTTTAGCTAATAAGAGTACTCAGTTGCCGTTTATTGTTACATCACTTGTTTCTACTCATCCGTTAGAATTTATTTATGGTGATGTTTTGGGGCCGACAATTCCCTCTTTGCATGGCAGTCGTTATTACCTCTTATTGGTTGACCATTTTTCGAAGTATTGTTGGTTCTTTCCTTTGACTCGCAAGTCTCAAGTTGTTACAGTGTTTCGCCAATTTCGTAAGTTGGTTGAAAAACAATTTGGGTTCTCTATCAAGAACTTCTACTCCGATAATGAAGGCAAATTCATTGCCTTACGTTCCTACTTGTCTGAAAATGGCATTAGTTGGCTCTCCACTACGTCTCATACCCCGCAGCAAAATGGTACTGTTGAACGTCGCCAGCGTCATGTCGTCACTCTTGGGCGCATTCTATTGCAACAATCAGCCTTACCTTCCTCTTTTTGGGACTCGGCCTTTTCTACGACAGTATATCTTCACAAACGCCTACCTACAACCATACTTAACCGCACCTCTCCGTTCTCCATCTTATTTGGGTGTTCTCCTAATTATCTCAAGCTACGAACATTTGGGTGTCTTTGCTTCCACTGGTTGTGTCCTTATCTCTCGGGCAAGCTCACACCTCCATCTCGGGCTTGTATTTTTGTGGGCTATAGTTCCTCTCAAAGTCCCTATCACTTTTTAGGCGTTGAAACAGGGCGTCTCTATATCTCGCGCCATGTTCGCTTCGTTGAAATGGAGTTTCCAAAGTTTTGCACGCCGCCGACTTGCTCTGGGGTTGACCCGCCGCCTAGGACTTTTGCCCCGCTTCTCATTCTCCCTCATGGACCCGACCCTTCTTATCATGGGTCTGGCCCAACCAGTCATGTGGTCAACCCACCAGCTCACAGAATCAATTTGCCTTATTGAGCCCATCTGAGCTATTCGGCGCTCGGCCCGGGCCGCTACCCTTGTCCGCCCCAACCAATGACACGCCTATTGGATCTGACCCCTCGGCCCATGGATCTATCCCCATGACTCGTGGGGTCTCCCAGCAGGTTGAGGGCTCGATTTGCTCAACTCTGGTCAACCCAACCCTCTTAGCGGTCATTCTGGGTCCTTGGAGTCAACCAAGCTGTGTAACCCTAGTTCGAGCTCGTCTTTCACTTTGCCGCTCAATCCTCCCTAGCCCGACACTATGTTTCACACTCATGGCATGACTACACGGGCTATGAATCACATCTTCAAGCTTAAACAACCGAACTTGGCCTCTAAACATCCAATTCTTGGTTCCGTTGCACCTTCATGTGTTTCTTAAGTCTTGAAGGATCCTCTGTGGCGTGCGGCCATGGTTGAGGAGATTAATGCTCTCATGCACCATGGAATTTGGAATTTGGTTCCATCTCTGGTTGGGAAGAACGTCATTGGGTTCAAGTGGGTGTTCCGTATCAAACGTCATCCGGATGGTTCAATTGAGCGGTACAAAGCCCGTCTTGTCGCTAAAGGTTTTCATCAACGAGAAGGCTTAGACTTCAAGGAGACTTTCAGCCCGATTGTCAAGCCAGCCACTATACGCATCATTTTGTCATTGGTGGTGATGCGCGGTTGGCGTCTTCGGTAACTTGATGTAAGTAATGCCTTCTTACATGGTACGCTAGATGAGGATATTTTTATGTCTCAACCTCAAGGATTTGTTGACTCCTCGTTTCCTCACCATGTATGTCATCTTAAGAAGTCTTTGTATGGGTTGAAGCAAGCTCCTCGAGCTTGGTTTCTTGCCCTCAGTGCTACCTTATGCTCATTTGGGTTCTTGCAGTCTAAGTTCGACACATCTCTCTTCGTCTTCTCCCAAAACAGTACTTTTATTTATCTTCTTGTCTATGTGGATGATATTATTGTGAGTGGTGATGATGAGACTCTTGTCTCATGTGTGGTTGCTCATCTTGGTCGCCAATTTGCGATTAAGGATTTGGGGTCTTTGTCCTACTTTCATGGTGTTGAGGTCTTCTCTTGCAAGGATGGCCTTTTCCTTTCACAACACAAGTACATGTGTGATGTTCTCTCTTGCTATAAGATGGAGGGTGCCAAACCGTTGGCGACCCCCATGGCCTCGACTTCCTCGGTTTCCACTTCCTCCTCCTTGACGGATCCTTCAGAGTATCGCAATGTTATTGGTGCATTGCAGTATCTCACATTGACTAGGTCCGACATTGCCTTTGCCATGAACTGCTTAGCCCAACGCATGTTCGCTCCCACTGAGGCTGATTGGTCGGCCTTGCACGGTCTTCTTCTTCGTCGTGCCTCCTCTTTGCGACTCATGGCCTTCTCTGATGCTAATTGGGCAGGTGACACGGCTACTGCGGCCTCTACCTCCGCCTATATGGTTTTTCTTGGAGCTAATCCTATTTCTTGGTCTTTCCATCGTGAGCGCGCTGTCTCGCGATCATCCACTGAATTGGAGTATATGGCGTTGGCGAATGTTACTGCTGAGATTCATTGGTTGCAACACCTCTTTGGCAAACTTGGTGTGTCCTTGCCTTCCATCCCGCGCGTTTTGTGCGATAACTTGGGCGCTATTCCTCTTTTCCTTCAGCCGGTGTTGCACTCTCGCATGAAGCATATTTCTATTGACCTTCACTTTTTCCATGATCTCGTCAATAAGGGGTTCCTCAGTGTCTCTTACATTAGCACTACGAATCAACTGGCGGGCCTTCTTATGAAGCCACTTCCTCGCTCTCGCTTCCTTTTGCTTTGTTCCAAAATTGCCATCACCGACGGTACGTCAATTTTGCGGGGGCGTATTAGACAATAGTCTTTAGTTTAGTATTTAAGGAAATTATTCCTTGTAATTATTTCTTTTTTGTATTTATCTCTTTACTTAATTGTATCTTGTATCAAGTATATAAATACCACCATGGTGTGAAGAATAAAAGTAACACCCTTATGATTCTTATAGCATGAACCCAAGTCCAATGCCAAGTCCAGGAGTGAACTTTGATAATTTCTAATGTCTTGTCTAGATAAGGAGTTCCATTCTTGCAGAATGCAGACGATATTGTTCTGATCTTCTAATTGGCCACCAAAAAAAACACAACTCTATATATCTTTTTTCTTTTGAACTCGGTATATGTGAGTGCTGCCACAAGTGCTCTTAAAAATATTTCTTGGAATATCCATCCTACGCGACTCGACCCTTGTAGAAAAGATGCACGGGTGTCTTAGGGAAAGCTCCACACAAAACACAATTAGCTTTGATTACCTGGATAAATGGCTCCTCTTTTTAATAAGTCCGACGTTGCCGAGATTCTATCGAAAGCCGCTTTCCCCACATAATATTAAATTAGTACTATTTAACGGTCGTTATATAATGATAGGTGAGGTACAAAGGCTATATAATACTTTCCATTGACCTCCCAACAATATATTTTATATCGCTAAGTAAATTAGTGGCATCATCTTATCGTGTTGTAGTTGCATGCAATAATTTATCTTGAGATTACGGATTTCCAATGAGCTCGTTTGGATGGTACCACTTTGTATTAGCATTTTATTATCCTGTGAATATAATCACCCACTTCAGTAACAATCATGCGTTTGGTTCTTTAGAAATATACCCGTAAAAGGGGTATTATTAAGTAGTACAATATTGGGTTGACCAACTAATACAAGGCAATTGCACCTTAAATTGGCAAAATTACCTATTACACCCCTCTGAAGAACACATCAACTCCCTCACTTACACCCTAACACACCCATCCTTTATTACTGCCAAAAACCCTAAATCGCACCCCACCTCTGCTGGAAAAACTCCCCCGAAATTCCCGGTGTGATGACGAAATTTGCTGCCACCACCTCCACTGCAAGCAAGGATCAAGGCAAAGGAAGCGGAAAACGCACCGGATCCAGAATCACCAGAGTTGTGGGAACCAATCTCGTCGCAAATCCAAGTGCGGGTGCCGTGCTTGAGCCTCCATTTCAAGCGTCGCGGGCTCCAGAGCACTATTTCATCATATATACGGACCCAGGGGTAAGATTTGAAGTTTTAACAAATTAGTACAATGTTTGCATCTAAAAAATTGGGCCGCCATTTTCAAATTGTACGGTAGAAATCGGTGATTGTGTTTGTTATCATATATGGTTATGCCCTGTATACATGGTTATGCCTGCTTCGTTGCCATTTTCATTGGTGCGCTACGTATAGTTACAAGGTTAAAGACAACCTCAACTTAAATATTAGTGATTACGTTTGTTTAAAGTCTTAAGCGAATGGGTTTTTGTTGTGTTAAGTTAAACTGATGGAAGAGAAACAAAGTTCTAACTTTGCATGTATAAATTAGACAAGAAGAGCAGTATTTCTGAACTATTGTCTATTGCCATTGCTAATATAAATTGTAACGATCTAAATAGTTAAACTCCGGGCCAAAATTGGTGAGGCATTTAACATTATAATGTATGAATGGTTAAATCTCAAAATGACTATGAATTGGATAGTAATCCCCATAGGTTCAGTTTAAAGTTCATGAGAAAGTTAAGGTTATAATCTTTTAGAAAGTATACCAAGCAATAGTTATCTTTGCTCCCATTTTATGTGAACAACCTTGAATAAACCAGTCATTGTGTCGTCATTCACAGTCGCTCGCCGTATTAGTGTGATTGCCCTTTATTCAGTTCAATAATGTTAAGAGTGTAGTACCATCATTCGTAAAAAGGTGGAAATTTGTCATAACTTTACATGTCTGGAAAACTCTCCCTACCTTGAATTCCATTCTTTTGCCTTATTAATTTGTCAAACACTAATTGTCGTGCAATTACAGACCGAAAGCCTATGTACCTAGAGCATGATGAGTGATATGCCCTATACTGGTCTTGCGACGTCGAATATGCATTTTATGCTATGCTTGCCCAGGAATGCACCAAGGTCAATGTGAAGACATCTGATGGGGTGCTTGAAGTTCTGAAGAATGTGAGTGTGTGGCTTAGGTGCAACGAGCAATGTGATTTCCCCTCTGAATATGAGGCAAAACATAAGTTTATCCGGATGCGGGCGGGATTTCTTGAGTTCTGGAACTTTGTGCAGAGTAACAACATTCCCTTTAATTCCGATACCGGAAGGTACAAACTTCGAAGAAATTCAGATATCAATACGTGGAGGTTAGTAAACAACTCATTTATAATTGAAATTGTCGACTATTGTACGTATTATGTCAGCTGACTATTATAGATTTGTGATCTGCATTAATTGTCCTTTTTCCTGTTGAGTATAGGATCATTTGGCAATGCATTTCATAGAGAAAGGATTCTGAGGGTTCTATGCGCATCATGTGATATTCATGCAGCATGATGCGGCTCATCTCCCAGAGGAACAACTATACTACTTCCTCTGAGACGATAGATTGCTTGCTCCCATTGATGAAATGGCTTTGGTCGACGATAGAGAGAAGAACTTGTTTAGATGTCTGGGAGACTTTTTGCTAATCACTGGTTTTCGGACTGAAGAGTGACTCCTTCTGGCAATGGAGTTTGCAAGCCAGCGCGACACACTCACCATAGATGTCATTCGCCATGTCATCAGACGAAAGCGGAACAAGTTTACTGCTTTCTTTACATTTTTGGCATCAAAGGATCTGGAGGCCGAATGGGAAGCGGAAAACCTGGACCTCTTTTCTGATAATCATTACCTACAAATGAATGTAAGTCAGATTGTCTTTGAATAAGAATATATGTTTGAATTTTCTGTATACCTTTTTTGTGTGCCTTCCTTTTCTGTGTGCCTATAAATAACTCCAGATCCTGATTCTTTTGATGTGAATGAAACAGGATGATGCAAACGAATACTACATGAAGCACATGCTGTCTACTTACCTTGCACACTGCCATTTCTATGTCAAGGCCGTGGCTCCCATGCTAACCGAGGAAAAGGATCATTACTTTGAAGGGGTGAAGGAAGATGCTATTTGCTTAGAAATTTATTAGAAGTGTTTTAATGGGAAGAATGTATATTTTGGATTAACTAACTTATGTTTATCTTTGAAATCTATTAGAACTCTATTTTATGGTTAACTTTTGTACTGGGAAAGTAGTCGTACTAGTACCATGTATTTTGAAACCATGTACCATAGATTTTGAAACCGTTAATGGTATTGGTTTTGTTCGATTCATTCGTATTGCGATGTTTTTTATTTATGACATTTCTGTTTCTCTATTACATTGTCCTGGGCATTGTGGTTACCCATGTTTCGAAGGGTTATTACTGTGTATGTTTTATTATCATTTGTTTGTTGTGGGATTGCATTAGATGGTAAATTTAGGATTTGATTGTGTAAAGGCAAAATTTTGATACTTGTAAAAAATAATGCCAGTGCTGAATTTGTGCTCAAAATGAAGTTTTGTGGTGGTCTAATTTCAGAGACATGTTTCTGTTTTTATTGCAAGCTAGGATATGCAATAGAGTATGCAGAAGAACAACTTGGTGGAATGGCAGTATAAAATTGAAGTTCTTTCACAAGCTAGTAGTCTAATCAAACTTAATGTAGTGTATATTGGTTGGTGTAGAATAGTGTGTAAAGTTAAAATTTCTCACCTACTGTAGACACTTAAAATTTGTGTCTAATTAAATCTCGACACGTGGAGAATAATATATTAATTTTTGATTTATTTTTCTATTTTATTTTGGATTTATAATAAATTTATTTCCAAGGTAAAGTAGTTAAATTTATTAATTTTAATATATATGATGGATAAATTGAATAATGTCTTATTTATTAATTGGAGTTAAATTATCCAATTAAATTAAATAATGGCAAGTCTTGTAAAGCAAGAAAAGGAAAATAAATATATTATTTAATCCTAATATTTTAAAGGGTTAAATAAATATATTTATCAAATATCAAGACAAGGAAAGTCTTCTTCTCCAAGATTGAATATTCAAGAGATATCTAGAAGATTCATTTAGATCAAGCCTTCCAAATCAAGAAATTGTAGACGCGATCACAACCGTTCATCTCATCAGGAGATTCTGATTGAGATTCACTCCACAGCTATAAATAGAGGTGGTCTTGAAGAAGAAAAGAGACACACAAATATTCACAAGTTGAAGAGGGAAAAGCTCCAAGTTTTTCGCTCCACCAAGTTCATCAATCTTCAAGGCGTTCTTCGCGGGATTCAAGGCGTTCTTCGCGAAAACCTCCGTTTGATCCGGTTTCAAGCTCCAAGTCCATCAAATAACCGTTTTTTTTTAAGATCGCACTTCTGCCGAGGAAGATCGAGCTTCAACAAATTCAACAAATTCAAGTCAAGTTCATACCGTTCTTCGACAATCTTCAAGCAAGAAAGTCCGTTGATTCGAGAACAAGCTGCACGGCCCTCGACAAACTGTTTTTGAAGATCAAGTCCCTTTCAAAGAAGATCGAAGTCCATATATCCGAAGAACTGAAGACGAAGATCATACCGTTCTTCAACAATCTTCAAACCAAATTCGAAATCAAAAGTCTGTTCGATCCGAGATCAAGCTGTCAAGCCCTCGCATCGACGTTCGTCAAATATTCAAGTACCTTGAAGAAGATCGAAGTGAAGATCGCCTTCAAGATTTATTTTAAAGTTCAATTCATTGTCCTTGTAAAATCGAATCAGAGGATCAAAGAGATTGTAACTTTATAAATTCATCAAATTCACAAGTTTTATTTGTCCAACTATTTTTCCGTCTTTTATTTTAAAGACTTAGGAAATTTTGTTGCTACACCTACTTGGACTCAAATGTAATTCAAAAATGAACTTCACTATAAAGTACTCACCTGCATCAGGAGGAAGCTAAACCAGATACGATCTAAAAAATCTAGGAGCTATATCAAACACTTTTACAATTTAATCTACTTATCCAAGTTTATGCAAATGGTAACAGGGCAAAGCAACCACAATTCCCCTTAATTGAAATCATATGAAGCATGTTTTGTTTTTTGTTTTGCAGAGTTATAACATGTGAGCTTCCCTTTCTTATTGCAGGACGACGAGATTCACAACCGAAGCGCACAACAAAGTGAAGGTTCTTCATTCTCGACAACTCGCATACGTACTTTCCCCAACGATCAATACCATGACTTTTGTGAGTGTGGCCTCAAACCCAAGTTGATAACCAGTTGGTCTAACCATAACCCGGGCCGAAGATTTTGGTGATGCCCTCAACCAAGAGTAAGCTTTATCATATCTTACCAAACACCCACAACCATAAGTCAGTGCTCTTCGTTTTGGATTTTATAGAAAGCATATAGTAATTTTGTTGAATGTATCCAGGGTCGACAATGCCGGCTATATGTGTGGGTGGACCCTGAAATGTGTCCTCGATCGAAGGTTATAATACCCGGCCTACTAAAGCGGATCAATGCGTCCGAGGAGAAAGTCAAGAGTTTGGCGCACATGGAAAAGGCGTGGAGGATCTTACTTGTGTTCTCGTGGTCAGTCACATTGCTCGTTAGCATCTTATTTTATTTTCATGAATCGTAAAAGGGGGCAAAACATTCCTTGATCAGCTCTGTACTACCTTATCTATTGCATTTTCAATTTATGCTAAGTCTTGTAATGTTCGTTTGAATGTAAGGTTGTTGTGCTTTGTTCTAATTCTATTGCATTTTTATATAAGATATATGCTTCCTCTGTTTCTTGAGTTTTTTCTCATGATTTATTCACATCAGAATAACAACATTTTATGGACTTGACAAGCTGCTAAATTTTATTGTTTTGAGCTGACCAAATGGAGATGTGTAGGATATAAAATGTATCCAGCCGTTACTGCATAATTAATAAATAAAATTTGCATATAAAGTGTATGTCAAGACTGGTTAGGGAGAATATTTTGGGAAGAGGTCAGGCTCTTGTGGTGTCAATCCACAAAGATTGCTTTTGCTGAAAAATCTTTCTTACACAAAGATTTAAAGTTCTTAACAAAATATGTGACTGAGAATCTAATTTGCAAATCATACACTGATGGCACAATTTTATACTATTAATCTGATTTGGTTAAACAAGAAACTGCCCAAATATTGGAACTGTTAGCAAGCTGAAATATCAGATAACCTGCTGCTGACATAAGTGTTTGATAATAACAACTCATTTGTGTTTGAATAACAACACATTGCACACGGCTCCATGGAATATAACATCACACCATCAGAGAATATTTTCTTTATAATAATTACACATAAGAAAATAACATCACACGACGATTAATTAAAAAACACTCTTAACCACCCTTATAAATATTGTCTCAATCTTAGGGTTGTACAAGCAGGTGCTTAAAGCAAACCAAACACAAGATACACTGATGACACATAATAACCCGAGGCCACAATCGCACTTCTTCTATACGAGCACATGGACTTATGGCATTGATTGTACGTTCATCGATTACCTGGTGGAAGAGAAAGAGAGTGCTACAGCTCTCCATGACGTACTCAGCATGGGCGGCATGATAAGAGTTGCCACTGATAAGGCGAATGCAGTTCACAACACGCGTTTCATCTTTTGTCAATGTTTGCATCAGTATCGCAAGCTCGAGCAACATTTCACTGTTTTCCAATTCATCATTGGTCTAAGCTCGGTGTATGATGATGAGACAAACAATGTTGTTCATGTGTTTGAGGACTTTGTGTGGGATTATGTTGTGCTGGTAAGAGTCATCCTTAAAACCTTACCTTGTAAGAACTATTTACTTCAAAGTATAATGTGAAGGCTGTTATTCTTTTTGCTAACTAAACTGTTATCCAGAAATACAAGCTTGGCGAGGCTTACATTATCGAGGGGGAGTCGGCGTGGTACAATCTCTGCAGGCTGTTTGGTGCCCCTACTCCAGATCCTCCTACCGCTGGACTTTCGCATCCCCCACCTCCACCACCTGCTTTTGTGGACTTGACAACCCTCGAAAATAGTGATCCAAATTCTCTTCAAAGTTTCAGGGGTCTGCCCCACCTCGTTCTCTTGCCGTATCAGTTCCAAGCCGTACGCACTCACCACCTCCTTTTCGTGATCGCAGCAGACAAAGGTCACTATTTCGTATACCCGAGAATAGAGCTAGCGCAGACAATCGTGCTGTTAAACCTCCAACTATGCCAAACGTGTTGGCAAACGACCGCACAAGCTCTAAAGGCTCAACAAATTCAGTCAATAGCCCATGGCGTAGCAAGGGTCATGGAGGTTTCGGAAAGGGTAAGGACAAGGTTTAATACACAAGGATTGAAGGAGGAAGCTTGCCGAAGACTCACCAGTATTTTTGATGTTATTGGCTTTTATGAACGCATGACCATCATTTTTCTTATTACCGGCATATGTTTGCGCTTTCCAGTATTTTAGTTCTTTATTCCTAGGTGTTCGCTTCAATTTCTATGGACTACTTATCAGCATGTACTACTAAGGCTATGCAATTTTCTTATGCATAAGCCTATGCTTATTTCTTATGCATTTGAACTTAATATGTTTATTTGGTGTATTGTGAAAGCTCCCTACTGTTGTTGTGTAAAAGAAGTATTGAAGAGCAACTGGTATGCTTCTATACCAGTAAGTAAGGTAATGTAGGCATTGTGTAAAAGAAGTATTGAAGAGCAATTGGTATGCTTCTATACCAGTAAGTAAGGTAATGTAGGCAATGTGATTTTTCTGGTTAGCATTATGTGCTGGTTCATGATTATTTGCCAACCAAATGTTCATGGTCAGTGACACAAAGAACACCTTCTTCAAATTTGTCCAACATAATAACAAATCACAATGCACAATTCTTCAAATAACATAAAGTTTACTTACAAACAGTACTGATCATCATATCAGAAATCAGTTTATTTTTGCATGACTTTACTTCAAATAACTAGTTAAAATGTACATGTCATCAGTACATAAACTAGTACATCAAAAAAAGTTCCCGAAGAAACATTCAGTTAACAGGCCTTCATATATGTTCATGAACTCACTTATCGGGATAAAGCATTTAAATTATGGGCCGATCCCTTATTATTAGTGAATCTGGGCCAATGGGACCATCCAAACAAGCTCTATGATTTTATCCAAATACCTCAACCAAACTCCTTATATATATATAAAAAATATGGCACATCTTCTTTGTCACCATCTATAAGTACATGCATTTAATTTGTGCTTTGTTCAACTCTTCTAAAATACATGAAATCACAATCTTCAGACACATTTATTAGGAAAAGCCACTTAAGATACATGTTATGGAACGACTAAGGTAATTAACGAGGTTGGTTTCAATAATTAGCAGCGTAATTTTCATGCCTACGTAATTAATAAGAGTGATTTTCTTTTTGAATTTTGATAAAAGTACGTATGATTCGATACAAGTCTAGTCATGCTGAATATATGTTGCACTAAAACGCTTCAAGAAAAGTTAAACATTACTATGACATAATCAAGTAAATTAACCTTATATCAGGAATTCAGGATGCAGAATGCACATAACATTAAAGATAAGATCGCAACGCTATGCTGGGACAAATCAATATAAGGACAAGACAACATGTGGCCATTTTAATTAATACGACAAGATCATGCATATCGTACAAAAGCAGAAAATTTCATTGGAACTTTTGTTGTACGAGTACCTAACAAATAATAATAATTATTATTGATTATTGAAAATTTCCAGGTATTAACTCGTAGGCTTTCTTAGATGAAATATGCTGCATTTATTGATATCCAATCAATCAAACCATAGTAGTAGATAAACTAATTCAACACAAAAAACCAAGTGCATGCAGCATATAACAAACATTATTACAAGTATGTATAAGATGCTGCTGATCATGATAATATTCAATTATTCATAAATAAGAACTTGCATTGGCGTCATTGTTGAAACAATAATTTGCAATCTCTAGCATAATCTAGAGAATTCTTAATCTAGAGATCTCCATGCATAATTGCATTAATTAATTAAATATGAGCCACCTCGTGAAATGATTGAAAGATATTATTATAAAATAATATTAGCTTTTATAGTGCAAGGCGGTTGTATTAACTATAAATATGGGCGTATGCTTATTATATTGGATGAGGAAAGTTGAGAGAAAGTAGCCGTAGGCTACTTTGAGTGATATGTAAATTGCATTGTAATATTGCATTATTGTAATTGCATTTCTCTCCTCCAATAATGCATAATTCATATCTAGCTCCAAATATTTTTATCATATTCCTAATATATCCCTAAACACCCAACATGTGGTATCAGAGCCACCCCTAACTCGATATCTTTCCAAAAAAAGAAAATAGAATCGAACCCCTTCCAACGAGCTCACCGTCGTATATTCGCAACAAAAAGAATGAATGATTGTTGCACATTAATTATGAAGCGTCCAAACGTGAAAACGCTAGTTCAATACCACAAATTATGGGATACTGTCGACCAAGACGACAAGCACAAGACAGAGGAAGAAGCATTGTTGATGATAGCAAAAAAAAAAAAGAAGAAGGAAAAGAAGAAGGAGCATAAGGAGAACAAGACCAGAGATGCGAAAGCCTTGTCCTTTATGCACCAGGGGGTAAGTCGATTCATTGTTCTGCACATAACGGGTATTAAAAAATTTATAAGGTGAATGGAATATTTTGCAAAAAGTAATTTGGTGGCTATGAAAAATAAAATTGCAAGATGATCCTTAAATAAAGTAAAGGATCACAAGAAGCTCACAAAGAGCCAAACTTGGAAAAAGCAGTCCAAGTTGAAGTTATTGCAGGTGAAAAAATGACGCCAGCAGAGCAACAAAAACGCCGCAGAAGGTGTTGAAGCAAAAAAAATGTTGTAGCTTCCAATGTAGCACGTGAAGCTATAAAGCTCACAAGAAAAGTAGAGGACCTTCAACAGCAGCAAGAAGCTTCTACTACAAAAATTGCGACACAAAGTTGACCACTGCAAAAATTATCAGAAGTCTCGTTCAAGATCAAGAAGAGTCATGAACTGGAGATTTGAAAACAAAGGAACAACTCGCGGAGAACGTCACGAAAGTAGTCACCGCAAAGAGTCAGCATTCCAGCATGAAGACCCCATTGCAAATTAAGAGGGGGTGTTAAACAATAATTTGTAATCTCTAGCATAATCTAGAGAATTCTTAATCTAGAGATCTCCATGCATAATTGCATTAATTAATTAAATATGGGTCAACTGGTCAATATTAGCTTTTCTAGTGCAAGGCGGTTGTATTAACTATAAATATGGGTGTATGCTTATTATATTGGATTAGGAGAGTTGAGACTACATGAGTGATATGTAAATTGCATTGTAATATTGCATTATTGTAATTGCATTCCTCTCCTCCAATAATGCATAATTCATATCTAGCCCCAAATACTTTTATCATATTCCTAATATATCCCTAAACACCCAACAGTCATCATATAATCATGTCAACTCAACAAGGAATATCTAGTGTAGGTTCCATAATGATTGAAAGTTGAACTTTTGGATGTGTTGAGAGTCTATACAATTCCTCCATGCATATATCTTCAGGCTTCATTCCATCAGCCAATTTCCAATCAAATCCATGCAACAAATTAGCCAACGTTGATCGAACCAGCTTTAGTCCAAGGTTATACCCAGGACACCTTCTTCGGCCGAGCCAAACGGCAAAAGGGCAAAGTTACCGCCCAACATGTCGATCTCCTTTCCAATAAACCTCTCTGGAATAAACTCGTTTGGGGAATCCCATAACTTAGGATCCCTCCCTATGCTCCATGTATTGACCAATACTATCGTTCCTTTCGCTATGTCATAGCCTGCTACGTTACAGTCCTCAACGGCATAATGTGGGGGTAAAACTGTAGTAAGCGGATGTAATCTGAACGACTCCATTATAATCGCGTCAACGTAAGGTAACTGCGAGAAGTCGTCTTCTTCCACCCACCTGTTTCTTCCAATTACCCTGTCAAGCTCTGCTTTCGCCTTTTGGATTATGTGAGGTTGCTTGAGAAGCTCGTGGATCGTCCATTCGACGGTGGTGGCGGAAGTGTCTGTGCCACCGGCCAATAGATTCAATGGATGTCATAACAGAAAACAATTTAGTAAATAATCGTGTAATATCACCTACATTATGAAGGAAGCATGTTTTTAGTTCAGAAGAGTGATAGCTAACAGTGGCCTAGTCGGTTAAACAGATGGAATTCTTCTTGTTCATCTCAATCTTCACCAAGAACAATTTGATTACTTATACGTCTTATTTAAACCCGCCACACCAAGTTTTCCTAGCCTGGTCTGTGATGTTGGCGTTGTTTGTAAGATATTGCATATAGCCAAGGAGTCGAAGATTTATACAATGCAGTGGCTACGAGCCCCCACGACATGTGATATTTGGTAAGACATGTTGTTTCCATAATAGAACCTAATAAATGACAACTTGCATTTAATTTTTCAAGTAAGCATAAGATCAGAGGAGAAAAACAACCTGGATTAGCGACTTAATGGAATCTTTTGTCAGTTTAACTTCAAGATTAGGATCCTCAGCTTGTTGCAACAAAGTGTCCACCAAGTCTTTTGGTTCAAAATCTTCCTTTGCTGCCATTCTAGCTTGATGATCATCAACAACATAGTTAAGAAACTTGTCTAATTTCTTGCTCAAAGTTTTCATTTTCTTGACATATCCCTGTAAATCGAGGAAACCGACCCATGGTATCCAGTCCCCGATATTAAACACGCCGCCAAGCAAAAACCACTCATCCAACATCTCTTGCAACTCATCCGCCTTTACTCTAGAGTCGTCGTGTTCTGATTCGTTAAAGTATGTGTTTCCCAGTACCATCCTACAAATAGAGGTGAGAGTGTTATGCAGCAGATGGTCTCGCAACATGAACGGTTTCCCAGAAAGGGAGTGTAGACGGGAGAGAAACTTACGCCTCTCCTCAACACGAATGTGCTCAAAGAAATCGAGTCTTTTTGGACTGAAAACCTCCGTAAGGAATATTTTGCGCGTTTGTCGCCAGTATGGACCGTAAGGCGCCCAAGTCAAGTCGGTGTAATTGTAGGAGGTGTATTTACCAGCGGCGAGGGCAGGTCTAGAGGCGAAGCTTGTGTCGTGTGTTCTTAGGAACTGTTTGGCCATTTCAGGAGAAGACGCGACCAAAACTGGAAATTGACCGAACTTCAGTTGCATTAGCTCTCCATAGTTTTGTGATAGATGGTGAAAGGAGATATGGGGGATTGGGCCGATGAGGCTCAGGTTTCCGATTATCGGCCATGGTTTCGGACCTGGTGGGAGTTTTTGTTGACTGGCGGGGTGTCGTTTGTGGATGATTTTCGTGATAATTGCGAATGCAGCAATGTATAGTAAAGCCAAAAATGTCCATGAGTACTCCATATAGTTAGGTGCTGAAGTTGTGTTCATAGTTGGAGATGATTTATAATTGTGAACAATTGATGAGTCTATTTTCTTAAAAAAAAAAAAAAATCTGTAATGAAAGTGACAATAGCAGCAGATAGATAACCCTATGCTTCACGGTAGTGATCAGTGAATTTTAGATTGGTAAACTAAGGAATATCACTCTAAACAGATAATGTTCTTTGACAAAGCAAAGTATTAAAGTTCAAATTTGATTTTCCATCTTACTAGAATTACACCAACACGGCACTCTATTCATTTGAAACCAAGCAAAGAAACAAAAATATCAGAAAAAAAGGAAATGATAAAGATAAAATAAATCTTATCTTGTTGTCATTTTGCATTATTTGAGATGCAATCAGTGAATTGGAACTTCCTTATTATGTACTGTGGGCCAAGGATCAAAATGAACTTATTACCTTTTCAGTTGTCATTTGTCAAGATCAAAGAGGTCATGTAAAATTGGTCCCTATATATTAAAGATTTTAGTGAAAAGGTTAAATATTGCTAGCTCCTTAGCTGAAGCTGAGGCATAACAATCATGCATGCTGGAAATGTTTGTCTGTGTATGTCTGGTTTTATGTTAGTCTTTCTTTAGTGCAAAATGTAGCAAGTGAAACATTTATTACCTATTTTGGTTTAGAAGTATATTAATTTCTTTTACTTCTAGAAGCTGCAATTCAACCATTTATAGGCTATGTACTTAATCAAAATTACCTTATGAGTTAATAAAACAGTAATGCGCAGTTTTTTCATGTTGTCAATTTCAACTATATAGAGATTTTAAATCTTACATGATTTGACCAAAAATATCCAATAATCCTCTGCTTGTGGCCACTTTCCTCAATGGATGATGCCTTCTTGAATTTTCCGTAACATATGGTCCACCAACAAAATGACAACCTTCAATAATAAATACACTTACCATCTGCAAATTTCTTAGCAAAACCTACTACTAATGGATAACTCCTCCATAGTTGCATTAGCCTTCATCACAAAGATAATCAACAAACACTACCAATCCAAGAAAAAAACTCCACCAGGTCCAAAACCATGGCCGATACTCGGCAACCTGAACCTCGTCGGCCCCCTCCCGCACGTATCGTTTCACCTTCTATCGCAAAAATATGGAGAGCTAATGCAACTTTGGTTTGGAAGCTTTCCAATATTGGTCGTATCATCCCCCGAAATGGCCAGACAGTTCCTACAAACACACGACAGAATCTTCGCCTCTAGGCCTGCGCTTGCCGCGGGTAAATACACATCCTACAACTACTCGGACGTGTCTTGGGCCCCTTACGGCCCATACTGGCGACAATCACGCAAAATCCTTTTTACCGAGGTCCTCAGTTCCAAAAAACTTGATTTCTTCGAGCATATTCGTGTCGAGGAGAGGCATAAGTTTCTCTCTAGTCTGCGTTCCCTTGCGGGGAAGCCTGTTTTGTTACGAGACCATCTATTACACTACACACTGTCCACTATTAGTAGAATGGTACTAGGAAACAAATATTTTAGTGAGTCATCACAAAATGAGGAGTCTGTAGTAGTGAAAGAGGGTGAATTGCAAGAGATGCTTAGCGAGTGGCTTCTGCTCAGCGGTGTGTTTAACATCGGGGACTGGATACCATGGCTCGCTTTCCTCGACCTACAGGGGCATGTAAGGACAATGAAAGCTCTGCATAAGAGATTAGACAGATTTCTTAACTACGTCGTCGATGATCACCAAGCTAGAAGGGAAGCAAATAAGGAAGAATTTGAACCGAAAGACACGGTAGACACTTTGTTGCTACAGGCTGAGGATCCTAATCTTGAAATTAAACTGACTAAAGATTCCATCAAGGCCTTAATTCAGGTGGTTGTTTCTCCTTTATGGCTATCTCTGTCATGTAGTTTGATTTTTATTTTTATTTTCGAGTTAATAGAATTTGCATAAATCATCTGGTAACATCTATTGTGCTGTAACATGCTGCAATAACTAACTTATTTCATTGCTGAGAACCATAGAACCTATTACTTGGCGGCACGGACACATCGGCCACTACTGTCGAATGGACAATCCATGAAATCATCAAACAGCCGCGCATAATCAGTAAGGCAAAAGAAGAGCTCGATAGGGTGATTGGAAGAAACAGATGGGTTGAAGAGGATGACTTCTCTCGATTACCTTACATAGATGCCATTATCATGGAGTCCATGAGATTACACCCGCTTGCTACGGTTTTAGCCCCACATCACGCCACTCAGGACTGCAACGTCGCAGGCTACGACATATCAAAAGGAACGAATGTCCTGATTAATACGTGGAGCATAGGGAGGGATCCTAAGTTATGGGATTCTCCCAACGAGTTTATTCCAGAGAGGTTTATCGGGAAAGAAGTCGATATATTGGGAAGTAATTTCACCTTGTTGCCTTTTGGTTCGGGTCGGAGAAGGTGTCCAGGGTATAACCTCGGACTTAAGGTTGTCCGATCGACTTTGGCTAATTTGCTCCATGGATTTAACTTGAAATTGGTTGATGGTATGAAACCTGAAGATATATGCATGGAGGAAATTTATGGACTCACTACACCTCCAAAAGTTCCACTCTCTCTGAAAATGGAACCTACACTGGACATTCCCTACTGATCAGTAATGTTAAGCTTAAATTTGCATTGTCATATTTGTATACTGCGCTACTATAGATTATCTAAAACAAATGTTTGCTGTTTATATATCTTTACTATATAATAAGAATAACGTCTACACTTATGAGACAGTCCCTAATTTGGACGGTGATACAGTCTCTACATTCAGCCAATCAAAATTAAGAGTTACTTGATACCAAGATTCTATGATAACCTCCTTTTCGTAACTATTAATTAATAAAACACCCCATTTATTTTCGTAACTATTAATTAATAAAACACCCCATTTAATTATCAAATAAGTACCTAAGCTGCTAAGCACATTAAATCCCCAATTCATTCTCAGTTAACATACCAAAATTTTCAAAGTGAAAAAAAAAGAATTGGAAGCAATACTCATCACAATTTGTTGAAACAATTCGACTTGAGAAAGAAAAGAAAAAAAAAAATACGACGTCATCTATTCTATTTCAGAGTATGCTATTCACAATTAATTACAACATAATATTTCTCGATATCGCGTAGGTTTTCTTATGCGTTATTTAACTAAAATTTTAAGTTTCTTTAAGAAAGAAAAGTACTTCGTTTTAAAAGCATGACGTTCGAGATTGATAACATATGTCTACTCCAATTAAGGCATTACATATTTCACCTACTATAAGTATGTAGTTTCATAATTATGAAGATGCATACGATTTTTTTGTAATTTGTATAAACATAGACTCGGTATTGAGTGAGAGTATTTTTACTTGCAAATTCACTTAAATGTATAATCAAAAATATAATTTGATATCGAAGAGTGCAATCATAGTTTGTTTATAACAAAACGTTTCTGATTTTTACAATTTATTTCCGATATACAATGGTCAATGCTTAATTATGTTTTTAAAGAAATTCAAACGTAAGCAAATAAATATGATACAAATTTAGGTGTCTTATAGATTTTTCCTAATAAATTTGATTTGTCATATATTAAAGAGTGCAACCATACATTAATTTTATTTTTTTTCAAACTTATTCTGATTCTTTGCAAAGAAACTAGTTTTTAAGCAAATGAAGAAAAAGAAAAGTATAAGCATAGCTCATCAACTACGAGTTAATAAAAATATTAAAAAAAAAATTGTTTTGTGGAATATAAAGATTTTGAGGCTTAAATTGGAAGTAAGAAAAATTTAAATTTAACGGGCTAGTCAAGTTGCCCATATGCTATTGAATTAGTAAAGTTGTGAAAATGGGACTGTAGCTATACGGTCCTGTTACAAAAGCATTTTCCTAATAAGAATGAATGTTTTCAAGCAAGCTGCAGACGGAGATTTTTGTGTTCCAATTTTGCCCATGTAAGTTCAACTAATTACCTAGGTCACATAATCCTTCACATCGTCAAAGTTTTAGGCGCACCGGTCTCGTACTGGCGCATTTAGTGCCCGTGCTTTGCATTGAGACGCATTATAAATTCTTAGTTCTCGCACTAAGATTTCTTAGTTTCTTTATTC
This sequence comes from Linaria vulgaris, assembly GCA_948329865.1. Lineage (NCBI taxonomy): Eukaryota > Viridiplantae > Streptophyta > Magnoliopsida > Lamiales > Plantaginaceae > Linaria > Linaria vulgaris. Next base: position 881,073 of record OX415249.1, on the reverse strand, counting down.
AAATCTAATGAATAATCGTAGAAAATTTGTAAAGAACGAAACAAATGAATGATATTAATGAAGAGTCGAAGCAGATGAAGAGCAAAACTAGGTTGAAAATAAAATAAATATAGAATATTCGAAGTAATTTAAGACTTATACCTTTGTTTTTTCACTATAATAATATAAAAAATATTATATAAAATTAATTATCATGAGTAGTTATTAAACAATACTCAAATATATACGAAATTATATATCAATATTCAATATTTAATTATTTAATTATTTTTAATAAGCACATTAAGGCGCATTGAAATTTATATATTTTTAAATTGTGGAATGGTCCTTTTGTGGAACGGTAATAATTATTGTTTTTCTACATAAAAAATATTTATCGTTCAAAACAAAACACGCCTGTGCGGAGCACGGGCAAAGTTGCGTAGTATATATATATATATATATATATATATATATATATATATATATATATATATATATATATACTAACAATTGTGTGCACGCGGGACCGCGTGCAAATTTTTCTTTAGTGTAAAACGTTTATTAGTTTTAAGACGTCAAATGTGATATAGTTTTTACTGTAAAGAAAAATATGCTGGTATTATCAGTTATTTTTTTATTAAGTACTCTTAGCTTTGTTAATACATCTCCAATACCGCGCACACCTAGCATATTAAAAAATTAATAAAATACGTTGTTTGATATGTCGTAGAAATGCAAGCAACATTAGAACCCCCAAAACAATATACATGAATCAATAAATTGTTGTCAAACCCTAAACCCGATTATCGTGCTTCACATGGAAAAGCAAAAATATTAAATTTTTCCTTCTATTTAATTTTCTTATGATCCGTAACTTTGTTCTTCTTTAATCCATTCTCTTCCTTGATAGATTGTACTTTTTCCAATTTGTCGTCCTCTACTTATTCTCTCTATATTTTCTTTTCTCTTTTCTAAAACATATGATTTTTTTTTTTTGGAATAACCTAAGTGATGACAAAAATAACCCCTTTAATTAAAATACTTTATTGGACTCCCAACTACCCCGAGTGATTGCTTTGCTCATATAAATTTAAATTTAAACATGTGCAACCACCCACCCCACCACTCATTAGTTCAAGCAACTTCCATACGGTTAATTACATTTAACTCTTTTTATCGGTCTCCTGAATCTGATTTTTCTCTTATTCTTCATTTTTACTTTTTCCCTCTAATCTTCTATCTTATTTTTTATGGCACAGGTTATTGGATTTTAGAGGTTTCGGAAGAGAATTCAAGCCAAATTGCCTAGGAAGTTCGTGTCGGAAGGTACTTTCATTTGTTTCTAATATAAATGGCACTCCGAGGAGAAAATGTTTAATTTCAAGGATGATGCTAAATTGCTCTATAGTTATCTATAAACATTCTGATTTAAGTTTTAAGTGTAACTTAGATGATATATGAAATTTTAACTTACGAGAGAATTACATTACTTCTTCCTTTATTTAACTTTTACGATAATTTATTCTAATCTTTGTTGTATAAATAAAAGTCTCATGGTTGGTTTTACTTCCATTTTTGTTGGTAAATTTTATTCTGAATTTATTTGGTCTTTTTTTGTTGCCAGAGAACGATTTTTTTATTAAAATGGCAGGGAGCATATGATGGCCCTGCATGCAGAATAAAGTCTTCAACAAGATTCAAGGCAGGTTTTTGAGTTATGGATCTAATTGCTGAGTTTGAGTGTTTTCAAATTCGAGATTTTTTTTATTTAAACTTCCACGATTTCTTCAAATAATGAATTTTATATACATTTCCGTTATCTGCAATAAATTTTTGAACTTTTCTGATTCAAATGTAAACCACAACATGCCCTCACTCCCCCACTCACCATCCATTGGGTTATACAGATTAATAACTGAGCGTATTTTAGTTATTTTGATTTACAATTCTTATGCGCGTGTCTTTCTTATTTCCAAGAATCCCTCACAATTTTACACCTTATCATTTCACTTTATTACTATAATTTTTGCCATCATATATATATATATATATATATATATATATATATATATTATTGCAAAAATGTTAATCTTATCTGTATCATTAGATTGTTTTGACTTCGAAATATTTTTCTTGACCTTAGCCGTTAGCCCTTGAGTTAATTAGTGTAATCCTTGCGATCATTTATATTACTATAAAAAGTTCTGCATGATCTTATCCTTTTAATTTATTCTGAAATTACTCAATTAGAGTTTTTTTTCTTAATCTTATCTTTAATATTGTTGCATCATCTATTATCTATTACTATATTAAAAAAAGGCATTTTTGAGTCTGGGGCTGCAGTTATTTTGGATTTTTGACACAAAATACCCTTCCAAATAATTCTGTCAACTTTTCGGTAGAACAAATAGGGGGCAAAATAGTAATCTACTGCAGATTCAAGCAGTTGTCAGACCAAATTTTCAGGATTTCCTAATCTACCCTTACGAGTAACACGAGATTAGATTGTACTTTCCTCAATAACCACTAACCCACGTTCTCTTCTCTTCTCTTCTCTTCTCTTCTCCCTCTCCAAATCGATTGGAAACCGCAATTCGTGCTTTCAGATTATCGCAACTCTCTCGAGCTTTCGCTTTTCTCTTTGAGAATCACCCGCTATGTCGTGACACCGTCCAACGTTTGCTTCTCCAATGACTTTAGGGCAGGTTAGATGTTCAAGTTCTTAGATTCGTAAACTTAAATTCACTTATATCCGTTGTTGTTGGCTTTGAAGTGCTGGAAAACATTCAAGAGTGTTAAATTTAAATACTTCCATTAGAAGCTTCCAATTTCGTTTACAAGGAACCAACTTTTAACGATAATGCACTTCTGATTTTAGGATTTTGTCTCATTCTCTTTTTTCTTCCTTTATTTATTTTTTAATAAAGTTTGATAGTGAGTAAGAACGGGGGTTGAACCATGAATTTGCCTCGCCTCCACAGTTTTGCTGACACCTTAGTTCCAAGTAAAATCATACACTTTTTTCCTTTATAACTTCAGTTCATACTTTTGCTATTTTGTTGTTCTTTTTAAATGAGGACTGAGCACACGTCAAACAGTAGGGTGGTTCGATGCATATTTCCTGTATGTATTTTCTGATTATGTTGAAGAGGATTGTTTGTTTCCAATAAACAGATACATCGCAGCAGGTGGCGGCAAATTGTACTTTGATTTGCCTCCACAAATTAAACCCACGTCCGTCCGCTGCAGCTGCAAATTCTAATGGCTTCTAAAACCTTCTCACTCTGCTTCATCAAATTTCGGTATTCGCGTCTCCACTCTACAGTTTCTTTCTAGAGAGACTGAAAGAATCAGCAGTTGCCCTTCAATTTTGTTTTGTTCCTCAACTTTGTGTATGGTATAAATAATGATTCGTATTTTGATATGGGCCCAAGTACTCGGCCCAAACGTACTATAATTCCTCCTATTAGACTTAATGATTATTGTTAATATTTGTATGATCCAGATTAGTATATATAATATTATATAGTGTTATTAGTATCCAACTGTTGTTAAGGGTCTGTCTTATCCGTAGTATTAGCAGTTATTGTATTAGGAAGTTATTCAGTTTCCTTTGTGTGTATAAATGTAACTGATGGAACGTTGGTGATGTTTATGAAAAATCAAAATCAGTTTTTATATTTTTTTTCTCTCCTCTTTGCCTTACAAAATTCTGGAGTTTCTAATTCTTCTCACAAAAGAATCATTATCTTATTGTGTTCTTAACATTTTGGTGCTTTCATTGCTGTCTCATGCCTCGTAAACCATCCCAATCATCGACCCAAGTCGATGACTCAAATAATTCTGATTCTGTGCAGAAATACGAAGCAGACTTGGCCGAAACCAAGGCAGAAGTTGTCGAAATCAAATTGATGCTGCGAGATTTGAAGTTACAACTCGATCAACAAGCAGCAACCAGAGAATCTCCACCGATACCGGTACCAACATTTCATGTGGGGAGTTCATCTAATCAATTTGCTAACCCGACATTTCAACCACAAACAGTCACTGAAAATTTCCAGCCTTTGCAATTGAAGCTTAAGCCATTTGACGGTTCAGAAGTGCTTGATTGGATATTTAATGCAGATCGCATTTTTAATCATCATAATATCCCAATTGACCAACGTGTTCATTATGCGTCATTTTACATGGATGGAAAAGCGTTCAGTTGGTATAAATGGATGTTTGCTAATAATCAGTTCGGAAGTTGGCAGATGTTTAAGAGGGATATATCAATCAGATTTGGACCATCTTCTTATCGGAATCATCAAGCGGCTTTGTTCAAATTGAGGCAAACAGGATCCGTGTCTGCATACACTGACGAATTTCAGCAGATAGGTAACATGGTTTATGATCTACCTGAAAATGCTTTGCTTAACTGCTATATTTCTGGTCTTAAAATTGAGATTCAACGGGAATTGGCTATTTTGAAGCCAACAGTAATTTCTGAAGCCATTGATTTGGCAAAATTGTTGGAAGATAAGTTGATTGATTCACGTTCTCATCAATTTTATAATCGCTATAATACTGTTCCGAATCCAGCCCCCTTGATTTCTAAGCCCCCCATAGCTTTACCATCAACCAAACAAACCCCACAATATCCTATTAGGCGATTATCACAAGCAGAAATGCAAGAACGACGTTCAAAAGGCTTATGTTTTAATTGTGACGAAAGATTCATACCAGGTCACAAGTGTAAAACACCCCAGTTTTTGATGTTGATGGACGAAACTGTTGAAAGCGCTCCAGTTGTGGAGTATGTGGAAGAGGATGAAACACCTGTTCCAAATTTACCTTTTCCCCCACAACGTTTTCTGACGCAAGAACCCACTCATGAGTTCCATTGTTCAATGGCTGCATTCTATGGCGCAGCAGCCCCAAAAACCTTGTGGGTCAGTGGGAAGATTTTGGGTCATCAGGTTAGTATTTTGGTTGATTCAGGTAGCACACATAACATAATGCAACCTCGTATTGCTGCATTTCTGAAATTAGCAATTCTCTCGGTACCTGCCATACCCGTTATGATTGGAAATGGAGACTTCCTCCATTGTGAGGGACAATGTTTGGATGTTTCGCTTTTATTGCAAAACACAGTCTTTTCAATTGATTTGCTGGTCTTGCCAATTAAAGGAGCTGATGTGGTCCTAGGCGTTGAATGGCTTCAAACGCTAGGCCCTGTACTAGCTGATTTCGGAATCCCTAGATTTTCTTTCCACTACAAAGGGAAAGAAATTATTTTGACAGGAGAATCACGCTTAACAGAAGCCACATTCAATCAATTTAGTCGATTACTTCACACTGATGCAATCGCAAGCCTACATACACTTACCTTTGATCCTATACACTCACCACTAACCATGCCAACCGACAACCCCACCGATTCAGATATTCAAGCTATCCTAACAGAATTTCAAGTCGTATTTGAGCAGCCTAAGCAGTTACCCCCACAAAGACCACACGATCATCACATTCACTTATTTCCTAATTCACAGCCTGTTAACGTCAAACCTTATCGATATCCTCATTTCCAGAAAAATATCATGGCAGAACTAATTGAAGAGATGTTGGCTGAAGGTAAAATACAGCCAAGTACTAGTCCTTTTTCTTCCCCAGTTTTGTTGGTTGGGAAAAAGGATGGCACATGGAGATTTTGTGCTGATTACAGAGCTTTGAATGCAATCACAGTGAAGGATCGATTTCCTATTCCTACGGTTGATGAATTACTAGATGAGTTACATGGTGCTACAATTTATTCTAAGCTTGATTTAAGGGCTGGGTATCATCAGATTAGGGTCGCTAAAGAGGATGTTCACAAAACTGCTTTTCGCACAAATGATGGGCACTACGAATTTCTGGTTATGCCGTTTGGTTTAACAAATGCGCCATCGACATTTCAGTCAGTTATGAATGATCTATTTCGGCCATACTTACGACGTTTTGTGCTGGTTTTCTTCGATGATATACTCATTTACAGCGCTAATCGCCGTGATCACCTAGAGCATCTACGTCAGGTTTTAGTTATATTACGTGATCAGCAATACTATGCGAAACTGTCTAAGTGTGTGTTCGGTGTGCCAGTGGTGAACTATTTAGGCCACGTCATTTCTGCTAAGGGGGTTAGCGTTGACGAAGATAAGGTGAAAGCCATTGTAAATTGGCCAACACCTCAATCTTTCACGGGCCTCCGTGGGTTTTTAGGCCTCACGGGTTATTATCGGCGTTTTGTTCGCCATTATGCGACTATCGCCGCTCCCCTTACTGACTTATTGAAGTTCGAGTCTTTTACATGGAGTACAAATGCGCAACAGGCATACGAAAATTTAAAACATGCTATGACTACTCTCCCAGTTCTCGTTTTGCCAGATTTCACGTTGCCCTTTGAGCTCACGACAGACGCTTCTGCTGTTGCTATTGGTGCGGTTTTGTCACAGGTTGATCATCCCATTGCATTCTTTAGCCGAAAGTTGACTGGGCGTATGCAATCCAATTCAGCCTACAATCAAGAGTTGTATGCTGTTAGTGAAGCAGTCAAGAAGTTCAGACATTACTTGTTGGGTCGGAAATTTACAATATTCACAGATCATAAGAGTTTAAAGCATATATTAACCCAACAGATTCACACTCCAGATCAGGTTAAGTGGATTACTAAGCTACTTGGCTATGATTATGAAGTAGTTTACAAACCTGGTCGTGATAATCGGGTAGCTGACGCTTTGTCTCGTGTGGATATTCCTGAATTTTGTGCTTACTCGGTTCCAACAGTTCCCTGGCTGACTTTGGTTCGAGATTTTGCTTCTACTCATGCTGGACTGCAATTCAAAGTTAAAGTGCATGATGATTCGAATTACACTTTCAGAGATGGCTTATTTTTTTACAAGGACAGAATTTTTATACCTGATTACCAGGAGTTGCGTAACTCAATATTGCAGGAGTTTCACTCTAGTCCTGCTGGTGGCCATTCGGGTACAAAGGCAACTTTAGCCCGCATCTCTGCCGATTTATTTTGGCCTCGCATGAAAGACGATGTCAAGGAAATGGTCAGAAAGTGTACTATATGTCAACAAATAAAATATGCAACTGGAAAGAAACAAGGATTGTTACAACCGCTGCCTGTGCCACAACAAGTTTGGGAAGATATCTCTATGGATTTCATTACTCATCTTCCTCCGACAATGGGTAAGAGTACTATTTGGGTGGTGGTCGATAGACTTACCAAGTTTTCTCATTTTATAGCATTGCCTGCTAAATTTACAGCTCCTTATTTAGCTTCAATGTTTATAACTGAGTTATACAGTCTTCACGGATTACCTAAGTCTATCGTATCAGATCGTGATCCTATTTTTCTAAGCCACTTTTGGAAAGATTTGTTTCGCCAGTTGGGAACTAAACTTTGTTATAGCAGTGCTTATCATCCGGAGTCAGATGGCCAAACTGAGGTAGTGAACAGGTCCCTAGAGTGTTACTAAAGGTGTTTTGTTTCCGATTATCCTAAGACATGGCTACGGTTTTTACCTATGGCCCAGATTTGGTACAACACCACGGTTCACTCAACTATTAAAATGACTCCTTATGAAGGCTTATATGGTCGAAAACCACACCTGATTCCAGTATACATTCAAGGCTCGTGTACTAATGCAAGTATTGACGCAACCCTTTCTAACAGATCTGAAATTCTTACACAGTTGCAGTCTAATATGCGAAAAGCTCAACAAGTCATGAAAACGCAAAGTGATAAACACAGAGCAGATTGTACATTCGAAGTTGGAGAATTCGTATATGTGAAGTTACGAACATACCGTCAACGCTCTTTGAAGGCGCATGGCTGTCACAAGCTCGCCAAGCGTTATTTTGGTCCTTTTCCGGTACTCCGTCGAATCGGAAATGTCGCCTATGAGCTGGATTTGCCGCCTTCGAGTTGCATTCATCCCGTATTTCACGTTTCTTTGCTTCGAAGATGCCATGGTGACCCCGGAACAAAACCTGCCGTGTTACCCCTTGTTGATAATGATGGGTTATTGGTGTTGAAAGCTGATATTACGAATGAGAAGAGACTGATTTGGAGGGACGGCGTGCAAATCGCACAAACCCTAGTTTCTTATGTGGGCGCCGCGGCTGAAGAAAATGAATGGATTGATGATTCAGAGCTGCCCCATTTATCAGCTGAAATTAACGGTGCAGATCACACTCCATCTGTTGCCCTCGAATCTAACGGCTCTGCTCCATTGGACTCTCCAAATGGCCTTGAGGACAAGGCCCCTTTTCAGCAGGGGAGTGTTGATATGGGCCCAAGTACTCGGCCCAAACGTACTATAATTCCTCCTATTAGACTTAATGATTATTGTTAATATTTGTATGATCCAGATTAGTATATATAATATTATATAGTGTTATTAGTATCCAACTGTTGTTAAGGGTCTGTCTTATCCGTAGTATTAGCAGTTATTGTATTAGGAAGTTATTCAGTTTCCTTTGTGTGTATAAATGTAACTGATGGAACGTTGGTGATGTTTATGAAAAATCAAAATCAGTTTTTATATTTTTTTTCTCTCCTCTTTGCCTTACAAAATTCTGGAGTTTCTAATTCTTCTCACAAAAGAATCATTATCTTATTGTGTTCTTAACATATTTGTTATGCAAATTTTGATTTTAAATATTCTGCCCTTTCATTCTTGATTGTGTTTACTTTGGTTGATTAACAATGCAAGTTTTTATGCGGTCCCTTTTTGCAATTATACTTTCTATTGATCTATAAGTTATGAATAATGACTTTGATTATTTTGCTATTTCAGGTGAGTGTGTGCATACATGGTACTTCTGTTTTGTACAAAAGAATTCAAAGAGATAAAATCATAAAATTAAAACTGCCGCTCTCCCATTTTCCACACTAGGTATGTGAAATTGGTTTGGTTTAATGATTTCTCTTTGCCAACTAATATAAACCATATTCTTTTTATTTCTACAGTTTCTTCTTTTTCGGGTTTGGTTGTTTGAAAATTTGTCATTATTGTTTCAACTTAGTTAAATTTGCTATGGGCATGTCAATTTCTAAAGTACATTGATGTGTTTCTTTCTAAACTTCAAAATTTTGATTGGGTGTTGTGAATGTCTCAAAATTACCTGCTCTCTTCTCAACAGATCATGTTTTGCTGCTATTTTCTTGAAAAGATATGCTTTTTACATCTATAATATATGTTATTTTTTGGGCAGAATTGGATTTGATACTCTTATCTATCTACTTAGTATTAGCTTATTGAAAAACCAAAAACTGGAATCGAATTTAAACAAATAAAGGTATTTGTGTAGATTATCCCATGTTCAATTCTTCTCTAACCATTTAATTAACTCAAAGATGTGCTTATCAGAACTATTTAGGCATGGAATTCTATGCGAAATAATTATAACTGTACTTCCGTAGTTGTTTTATGGCTTTTTATGTTGACAATACTGAGAAATTTAAATTGAATTTGGTTTATGCTTTCGAGTTAGTTGGTTTGTTTTTTTCTTTTTCTTTTTTCTTTTTTTTTTGCTTTGTTTGTTTGTTGTTTTCTTTCTTTTTTTGAAATGTAATGCATTCGATATGTGTTGCCATTTTGTTTTTGAACGGAAATATGTGCATTTATCAATGCTAATAGATGTGTGTTTATTCTGATTTTAATTCTTCGTTCACTCTAACTCTTCTAAGTTTCTATATTTTACAGGTTAATTTACCGAGAGTAGCAATCCATGTGGTGAAAGCAACAAAAAGGTCATTAATGCGTTATTTTCCTTTGCTTTGTGAATGGATTTCATCATGTTTAATTAGTCTTGATGTTAATTTCTTGAGAATGGGAATTAGCATTTTTTTTGTTGTATTTAATACTTACTTAATGCTCCAGTTTTGCGCTATTTGGTTTTGCATCAAAATTCATTTGTCCACATAATGAATGTCGCCGTAATTCCAATTAATTCATTTTCTTATGTTGTGATTTTATAACTCATTGTTAGGTTAGTGTGAAAATTGATAATTATACTTTCACAATGCTCGATATTATTTTGATTCCTTTTTTTTTTAATGAAACTGTACTTTTTGACGTTCATGTATTTCCTGTGCATCTGCAACCTTAACAAATTAAAAACAAACATGTTCGCTGGCTGCAAGAAACAATTAGTTGATAACATTTCTAATTGAACTATCTTTAGTTATAACTAAAAATTTTGATACATTAATTTCGAAATGTTAATTTTGTTTACTTATTTATATGTATGGCTAACTACAACACTTTTTCTTTCAAAAATGACAAAGAAAAGATAGTTTCCTGGAATTTTATAATTTAATCTTCTCCGATGTAAAATATCATAAGCTCTTTGTACAAACGAAAAATTCACCCAAAAATTCGACAGCATATGTAGAGCAAAAATTTATCACTTAGCTAACAATTTTAAAGTCTGCTATGGAATAGATCATTTACACATTTACTTAGGTGGTGTTTGCAAACTCTTAAAAAAAGCTATAATCAGCTTTTTATTTGAACAAGTGATTTTGGGGTGTTTGCAAATCTAGCTTTTTCGGTTACAAAACTTTTTTTAAGCTAAAAAAACTCACAATTTTCAAGCTGGTGTGGTGGTGCTTTTGGCTTAACTAAAAATTGTGAACTTCTACTTTTCCACTAGAGTTTGCAAACACCACCTTAGTTAGTAATTAATAAATTCTAACGTTTGAACATGATCGCAACACTATTTCATTGTCAAATATACTGTATTCAAAATGAAATATATTTGTTACCTTTTGTTACTAACATAAGTTTGCAAGTAAAATAATTTGTTCAAATGAAAATACTTTTAATTAAACAATATTGTGTGTGCCAGTTTGAATAGAAATATGTTTTCAAAATATGTTAAAATCAAAGTACTCTTTACGCCAAAAGAAGAAAATTTGCACGCGGTTTTCGCGTGCGCCCGGTCGCTAGTATTTTTTAATTAAAGGGGTTATTTTTGTCATCACTTAGGTTATTCCAAAAAAAAAATATCATATGTATTAGAAAAGAGAAAAGAAAATATAGAGAGAATAAGTAGAGGACGACAAATTGGAAAAAGTACAATCTATCAAGGAAGAGAATGGATTAAAGAAGAACAAAGTTACGGATCATAAGAAAATTAAATAGAAGGAAAAATTTAATATTTTCGCTTTTCCATGTGAAGCACGATAATCGGGTTTAGGGTTTGACAACAATTTATTGATTCATGTATATTGTTTTGGGGGTTCTAATGTTGCTTTCATTTCTACGACATATCAAACAACGTATTTTATTAATTTTTTAATATGCTAGGTGTGCGCGGTATTGGAGATGTATTAACAAAGCTAAGAGTACTTAATAAAAAAATAACTGATAATACCAGCATATTTTTCTTTACAGTAAAAACTATATCACATTTAACGTCTTAAAACTAATAAACGTTTTACACTAAAGAAAAATTTGCAAGCGGTCCCGCGTGCACACAATTGCTAGTATATATATATATATATGATCAATTAATGTGTATTGTTAATCAAGTACCCCACGAAATAATGATCAAACAATTATCTACTGTTCATAACAAATACTTCACTGAGAAGTATGACATTTTGAACATCTTTAAGTTACGAGTTCAATTAAGACAAAATACAGTAATGTATGCATGAATTACTTACACAAGAAAATGCTAGAGAAAGAATAGGTATTTCCTACTTTTTCCCAAGCAACTGATGCAAGGAGTCACGCATGTCTATTAATTTTTATTTGGGATTTTGACTGAAAATAGTCATTACTATTAATATTATACGCTCAGTCAAAAAAGATTTGTGTGAAAATATTTGATATCTATTTTAATACACAATAAATTGAAAACATAAGAATCATGACTCATCATGACCTACCAACTACAAAGCATAATTACAAGGCTTGTATTTTTTTTCTTAAAATAGCGTGTGTTTTGTTTCCTAGCTAGCTATATATATAACCATATCTATACAGTACCCATTATATCCTAAAATAGCAAAATCTATGAATATTTCAATCTCATTCTTGTTTGAGCACGATGAGCGAAATGTCTCTATTCACAAATCTTATTCCCTTCTCTCTTCCCTCAATTATATAGGAACATGTGGCATGTATAGCCCACATAAATTAATCTCCCATATTAACTAATCAAGTTAATTATATTAATTATAATATACTCGGTTAATTACACATTTGTCTCTCTTTTCTCTCTTCTTTCTCTCTGATGGAATTGTAAATCTGTAAATGTGACCAACTTTTACGAAAATTTAAAATAGTTGTAAAGCACTTTAAAGACTCCACACTTTTTTTCTTTTTTTTTATGAAGGAAAATCAATTCAAGCATTATCACCAACAAAAATTATGTGCCAGTTATTTGGAGAAGAAATTATGTACCAATGAAAAATTCACTTCACGATTGAAAAATGGGATTTATGCTGGAAATTCACTGGATTTATGGGTGAGTCAACGGGTTCGGGTTTCGGATACCCGACCCGACCCGATCTGGTTTTCACCCGATAAAAGAGAAAAATCGGTTAACTGAATATCGAATTCGGATACCCGAACCTGATATTCATATTTCGGGTAGGGTTTCGGGTACCGCTGGTCGGGTACACGAAACCCGAAACCCGAAATTAAAGAAGAGCTGAATTATAAAATATATTTAAATATTTACCACTGGTTGAGTAAAAAACGTTTATTGTGTACCAAGTAACAACTTTGTTCTTTAGTCTTTACTTTATTCATAGTTCATCACTTTCACTTTCACAAAATAAAAAGTGAAAACTCTAAGTCTAGAAACATCCCTTCCGCCGCCGTTCGTTCAAATCCCTTCCGACTGCCGACTCTCTGCCGTGAAAAGCTTCATCGGAATCATCCCTTTCGACTGCTGTGAGACGCCAATGAAGGTATGCAAAACAAATTATTTTATAAATGTTTACAAGGAACTCATGAAGCTTTTGATTCTATTGCTTCTTGCATGTGATGTCAAATTACTCTTTTTTTATCCAAATTAGCGGCGCAACGATAATCGTGGCAAATTATGGTAGTAGTCAACTCCGAATTCCCTTAGTTCTTAATTAGCTATTGATTCTAAATTTATATTTTTTAGTTTGACTAAGTGCTAGGATTAAGTGACCGAAATACACAAAGATTTGATAGGTACTTAGTTCCAATATTGGTTGTTTGTTGATAATTAAACTTCACATAGCTTTCTGTTGCAGTATATATATATATATATATATATATATATATATATATATATATATAAATATATATATAAGAGTTTGGTTTGATTTGAGTTTGAATGTAGCAGAGTGATGTAACAGAGTGAACTATTACATATTTTGTATTGAAGAGAGTTCAGAATTTTAGAAAATTTTAACTGAAAGCTTTTAACTGTTAAGAAGCTTTTAACTGAAAATTGTAGAAAGTTTTGAATTTGCTGAAAACTAAAGCTATATCATTAGTTTCTTGTTTTTCTTTTTTCAATGATTAGATTTTATTGATTGTTTAGCAAGAATCATTCTGTTCTCATTGTGATTTAATTAGGAGAAGGTTATGGAGGCTTTGCGTCAGATGAATGTTATTGATGAAATGCCATTTAGAACAGTAGAGAAACGCGGGTTCAGGCTCTTCTTGGAGGCAGCATGACCAATGTTTTCTATCCCGGCTCGAAAGACATTAACCAAAAATATTTATCAAATGTACTTAAATGAGAAATCAAGGCTGATGTTTTTCATGAAAGCTCATTCACAGAGAGTGTCTATCACTACAGATACATGGACATCCATCCAAAGGGTGAATTATATGTGCTTGACCGTGCACTTCGTTGACGACGACTGAAATCTGCACAAAAGAGTTCTGAATTTTTGTACTATCTCTGGTCATAAAAGTATTGATGTGGGTAAGGATGTTGAGAAGTGCCTGATTGATTGGGGTTTGGACAGAATTTCTACAGTTACAGTTGATAATGCTTCATCTAATGATGGAGCCGTTGATCACTTAAAGACTAGATATGGGCGAAGAAATGGAAGCATAGTAGGTGGGAAGTACATGAATATGAGGTGCATAGCTCATATCCTTAATCTTGTGGTCCAAGATGGATTGAAGGACGAGGAAGAGTGTACGGCTCGAATTAGAGCAGCCGTCAAGTATGCTAGGAGTTCACCAGGTCGATATAAGAAGTTTAAATCTTGTGTTGAACGGGCAGGGCTTCAAACCACAAAAATGGTATGCTTAGATGTTCCTACACGGTGGAACTCTACATATTTGATGTTGGAAGCGGCTTTATCTTTGAGGAAAGCTTTTGAGGAGTATGAGTACGATGAATCTGATTACGCATCATCTCTTGAGTTAGGAGTCCCAACTAGTACTGATTGGAATAGGGCAAGTCATATGGTTTCCTTTCTGGTGCAGTTTTTTAGGTTGACTAATCGCATTTCAGGTTCTCTATATGTTACATCCAATGTCGTTTTCACAGAGATAAGTCGTGTTGAGGCGCGCATTGCACATCTGATGGATCCTAACACTAAATGTGATGAGATGTTGAGAAGTATGGTCGTAAGAATGAGAGCAAAATTGAGTAAATATTGGGGAGCCACAAGCAAGACGAATAAGATTTTATATTTTGCAGTGAGTCTTGACCCACGTTATAAACTCGGGTACTTGGAGTTTTCATTGAAGATGATGTTTTCTCATGATCCGAAGAAAGCCGCTGACTTAACCAAGGAGATCATTACTGATTTTGAAGTGTTATACAATGAATACAAGAAATTGTACGATGTCCCTGCCAGCCCCATTTCAAACAGATTAGGCGAGAGTTCTTCTTCTACAGATATTCGATGTGATCCTCTTGCTGAATATCGTAAAATGATGGCTCAACAGAGCAAGCAACAAAAGTCAGAGCTCGAGAAATACTACCAAGATGATTGTGAAGTGGATCCGGAGGACAAGGAGTTTGATATATTGAAATGGTGGAAAGGAGAAGCTCAAAGATTTCCAATCATCTCTAAGATGGCTCGTGACATACTTGCTGTTCCTGTCTCTACAGTTGCTTCGGAGGCTACATTTAGTACGGGAGGACGCGTACTTGATGTGTTTAGGAGTTCTTTATCTCCTAGGATAGTCCAGATGCTTATTTGTTATCAAGATTGGCTACGGGAGGACTATGTGTCGATATTTGTAGAGGAAGACTTGTTCGAATTGGAAGATCTTGAAAAAGGTACTATAAAATTATACGTATTGTATTATATTATTTTTTAAATTGTCGTTTTCTTATCTTATTTGTTGAATCTTGCACTAATTATGTACTTATTAGTTATTTTGTAGAATTTAGTGCCATGGGCTTGGATTCTACAATGCTTGAAGAATGATAGGAAGACTTGCATGAATGGGAGGATCTTAAAAAAGGTACTATAATTATCAACATGGAGGAATCTCTTTAAAGTTTTCTTTGGCTGGTTAGAGTATGGTAATATATGTTGGCCAGAATTGTGTGCTAGTTTAGAATTTCTCTTCATTTATATCTTTGTTTTTTTTGCTTGAGTCATATGATCCACAATTCTTTGTCCTCTTGTTAGTTATTTGTAATATTTTTTAAAGCTCTAATTTGTGCCCCCATTCAGCCATTCTGTTAGACTATTTCTGATTTCTGCAAGGTTTACTAGCAAATTAAGTTTAAAGAACGAATAGGCTATTGAAGAGCTTTTCATTTATAGTTCATGATATGCAGTTTAAGTTATATTATGAATGTTACTGCTCTGGAGTTATTCATTAATTTATCCTAAGCATTGTGAAAATCATGTATTATTGTATATTATGTTATAAATTGTCGTTTGCTCTCTTATTTGTTGAATTTAACGTTAATTTTGTTATCTTGTAGAATTTAGTGCGATGGGCTTGGAGTCTACAATGCTCGAAGAATTTTGGGAACAATGAAGTCTTTGATGTTTTTTGCTATTGGTCATTTGTAATTGCTTATGAATTGTGATGATCTGGTGGTGTTTTGTTGGCGTTTTTATTTTTATTTTTGTGTGAGACAAAGACAATGAAGTATTTTGTGGACCTGGATTGAGGATTGAGTCTTCAAACATGAGCGGTGATGTTTTGCTTTTTTCATCTTGACAATGGTGTGAGCTTGTTATTTTGTGTCAATTTGTCATGAATGATGAATTGATGATGATCTGGTGATGAATTATTTTGTAATTGATGATGAATTGTGATGTTTTGCTTTTTCCATCTTGACAATGGTGTGACTACTCAGTAGACAGTTTATTTTATTTATACCTGACTGTGTGAGTTGTTTTTTTTTTGGATGAATAAATAATGATATCTTAAGAAATAGTCGGGTACCCAAAACCGAAACCCGAAACCCAAAACCCGACATATATTCGGGTACCCGAATAGTCGGGTATTGTAAGTGTAAAGTAGGTTATCGGGTGTTAAAAAATATCACCGAACCCGAAAAACCCGAAACCCGAAACCCAAAAAACTCGAACCGAACTCACCCCTAAATAGATATATGTATTTATTAGCAAAACTATCGAAGAATATGGAAAACATATATGCTAAAAATTAAACATAATGGTATTATGACAATATATATGAAACAATATAAGAATTGTATATAGTGATATTTATGATGAGAGAGAGAGAGAGAGAGAGAGAGAGAGAGAGAGAGAGAGATATTGCCGTGTGTATTTTATTAGTAATTAACATAATTAATTCGATGAATTAATGTGGGAGATGGGAGATTAATTTATGTGAGCTTATACATGCCACATGTCCCTATATGATTGAGGGAAGAGAGAAGGGAATAGGATTTGAGAATAGACAAATTTCGCTCGAGCACGATACTGTTCTTTCTATATGCAAAACTACATTCCATCTTTATTGTCCTCTGTTATGGCATTGTTTTGAACTGTTTTAGGAAAAATAGCAAAATTGAACATCTATATTATATTATATAAAGAAAGGCAAATTGTGACACCAAATTTTTAATTTTAAGTTTTAGCCTTATAATTTTAGTGCTATTATTAAGTTCCTAATCTAGGCTTAGAATTTTATAAGAATAATTAACTACAATAAAAAAAAGGCAACCTAGTCCACGAAAGCATCACCGCAATGCGAATGTCCGGGGAAGGGTCCCACCACAAGGGTTTATAAGGGGCAAGCCTTCCCTTGTCAAATTTGACAAGAGGCCGCTCCAAAAACTGGAACCCGTGACCTCTCAGTCACACATCAACACCTTTACCGGTGCGCCAAGGCCTCCCTTCTAATCATTAACTAAAATAATTATGGTAATTGGTGATTAGTTTCCCAAAATTAAAAATATTCTATATAAATTCTTTATCCTTATATATTTATAATCTCTACTTAAGTAATTGAGTTATTTTCCTCACCATATAAATCGAAACAATTCTTAATTACATGTAGACCGCTTGCCAACGTTTCTAGTTGTTTTTGTTAAGAGAAGTGTTAGGGTACCCACCCATTACATGCAATATTTTTATTTTTTTTCTACATGAATATTACATGCGAACTTGAACATTTGGAAAAAAATAATAATGGTCCATTAATTTGACGTTTTGTTTCGATTTTAATCCATTAATTAGGCACACTTTGAATTTAGTGACTCAAATTGGCATCAAACTTCAATTTTTGTCCCTTTCTATTGTAATTACCAATTTGGGTAGGAAAGTCTAATGTGGCCACAGTTGACCCCCCATTGTGCTACTCTGACCAAAGTTTTTAACCCCAAACCTAACTACTGCCTACATAAACACTCACTACAACAAAACAGAATAATTACAAGGAAACAAAATCCATGTATTAGAGCCAATTCTTGACGCATTTGGCCCAATGCATTGAAAAAGTTCAATGCCTACTTTCGCAGCATTAGGCCTCGTTGCACCGAAATTGCATCGCAATATTTTATTGCATTTGCCTTATGCAACCCAATATTGCGTTGCATTTGGTGATTCACCAAATGCAATGCATTTTTTCGATGCACAACCAGCGCATGGAAATATTGCGTTGCATTTGGTGCCTATAAAAAAACCTATAAGCGACCTCGTGGCAGCTTATGAGCGATGCAGAACATGCAACGAAATTTTTTGTTTCATGCTCCGCCCACTAATAGGCCTCCACGCAGCCGTTTCTGAGTGGTGCAAGTAGATGCAACGAAAAAATTCAATGCACAAAACCTGCATGGAAAAAATTCGATGGAGTTGCTATGCATTGAAAATTATCCATGCATCGAAAATTTTCGATGCATTTGCTTAGAGTGCATGGAAATATATCAATGCAGTATATTTCGAATGAATTAAAAAAAAATGTGGCTGGTTTGCCGCCACATTTCAATTTTATTTATTCAAATAGTTATTGTTTATTTTATAATAAAAAAATGTGATAAGCTTTTTGTATTTATATATTTCAAATAATGACATGCGTATAAATTTTAATATTATAGTACATTATTACGTATTTAGAATATAGTATTAGTATAATAATTTTCGTATTTAAATACATACATATTTATACATTTATAAATTTCCTATACGCTAAACTGTTTTAAAAAAAAAACTTAAGTAATATTAGAAAGAGAGTAGAGGAGAGAATTTGAATGAGGATGTGTGAAATGAATGGGGTGATGGGGTGTATTTATAGGAGAAAGAAAGTATTAATGCATTGCAAAATTTCGTTGCATGAACAGTTGTGCATCGAAAAATTTTGTTGCATGGGTAGCTGTGCATCCAAAAATTTCGTTGCATTAGGCTCATGCAATGAAAAATTTCGCCGCAGGTCAGCATGCAAGGAAATCTTCTGATGCATTGTACAACTAGTACCAAATGCAACAAAAATTTTCCTTGCATTTGGTATGCATGGAAATATTTCGTTGCATATGACTCTTATGCAAGGAAGTTTTTCCATTCAATGTTTAATGCAATGAAAGATTTCCTTTCATCTAAATTAAATAATTTCGAAAACTTTGCTATCACTAAATTTTGTAATTATATTTTCTACCCCAAATATATTTTACAATTCTTTTGTTTCTTCGTTTTTGACAAAATTTGAATGTACATGCCTCATAAATGTCTCAAATATAGTGGTTAAAGAAAGTTGTTTTGCATCTCTTGTATAATTAAGTTTTCCTCCACAAATATTTTTTAAACACCTTTCGTTACTCCATTTTGGACAAAATTTGTAAGAACATACCTATTTTTACTAACTTAGTGTATGGTACAAAATTTTTGAGGATTGAGGGTGTTTTACAACCTCTACATATGAAAATATAGATTTACAAGTAGAGTGTGGTGTATAAGGTTTAGGGTTTAGGGTTTAGAGTTAAGGTTTGAAGAAATATTATAACGTTTGTTCGACGTCTTTTGCTACTCCGATTTCGATGAGATTTGAAAGGACACACCGACTTAGTGTTTTGAATGTAATGGTGAAGAAAAATGACTTTAGGGTTGTTTTGTAAGTTTTATAGAATTACATTTTTCTCCCACTGATTTGTTTAACGTGTTTCGTTACTCCATTTATGACGAGATTTTAAAGCGCACACCCACTTAGTGTTTTAGAAATATCTATTAAAAAAAGTTAAATTCGCGGATGTTTTGCTAACTTTTGCATATTTACATTTTCTTCTCCAAGACTTACTATGCAAGGAAATTTTTTTGTTGCATTAATTAGCCTGCTTTTCTTTGCAAATAAATATTTCCTTTCAATTGCTATAATTTCCTTTCTATTGCTCAATGCATGGAAATATTCCATACCATGTTATGTTGCACTGCAATTTTTAGATTCATTGCTTTTCTTTGCAACTAAATATTTTCTTACAATTGATAAAATTTTCTTTCTATTGCTCAATGCATAGAAATGTTTCATACCATGTTATGTTGCATCGCAATTTTTGGACTCATTGATTTTCTTTGCAACCAATTATTTCGTTTTAAGTGCTACAATTTCCTTTCAATTGCTCAATGCATGGAAATTTTCCATACCATGTCCTCTTGCATCGCAATTTTAGGACTCATTGTCTTTCTTTGCATAGAATTCTTTCCTTGCATTTTATTTTGAAGTGAAAATATTCCATGCAGCTAATAAAATTATTTACATAACTACCCTAATTCTTACTCTATTTAAGGGCTCACTTCCATCCATTTCAATAACTCAATTCAATTTGAAATCTCTCAATTCTTTTTTTATTCTCTCACTTCTCTTTTGAATCTTTCACTTCTCTTTATTGTATTCACTTAAACTAAATCTTTGTCCTACGTATACATGTATGTTCATAGTTTCAACCTTTGTCAATTATGCATTTTTTCAATAGTTAAATATTTGTAAAATAAAAATCTGATTATTAACTTTTACACTTTGTATTTTGTCAGTAATAAGTACGGAAGATGAATAACACCGAGGATCAGAGATGGATGTACGATCGACTGCACAAAAGAGACAACCTGAATTATAATTTTGATGTTGGTGTGTCGAACTTTCTGGATTACGCATTTTCACAAAGTAATAACTTGCTTCGTGGTAGAGTTCGTTGTCCCTCTAGCAAATGCACCAATGCAAAATATTTAAAACGGGACACTATTCATCTACACTTGTATAAATGGGGGTTTGTACCCCACTATATATTATGGACTTATCACAGTGAGTTAGATAACACCTCGGGGGAGAAACACGTTGAAGTAGAGACCTCTGCACATAGTCATAAGGGTCAAGGAGGTTAACAAATGAGGAATATGGTTGATGATGCATTTGGTGGTCAATTTCTAAACATTACTTCTAATATGACAAATTTTATAGATGATGAGCCCCAATAGTGAGGCAATGGCTTTCTTTAAAATGTTAAAAAAAGCAGAAGAACTAGTAGAAATAGGGAGTTCCACTACAAGAAAACTAAGCAACAACTACGAATTGCTTCCAACCAAGAATCATTTGTTGCTCTTAGTAACAAGTTTCCAACGATATACCAACGAAAAAAACAATAACAGGCAACAACTACGAAGTGATTCCAACCAAAAAAATATATGTTGCTCGTGGTAACAAATCCCAACGGTATACCAACGAAAAAGCTTTTGTAGAAAATAGCTACGAAGTAATTGTAACAAAAAAAATATTTATTGTTGTTAGTAACCAATTTCTAACGAAGTACCAACGATAAAGTTACTAAGCAATAATTT
Source organism: Linaria vulgaris (assembly GCA_948329865.1). NCBI lineage: Eukaryota > Viridiplantae > Streptophyta > Magnoliopsida > Lamiales > Plantaginaceae > Linaria > Linaria vulgaris. Next base: position 859,844 of record OX415249.1, on the reverse strand, counting down.
TGCAACAATTTACCTACAAAATATCCTGCAAAATGTTTAACTGTTGCAGTTTTATTGCTATATTGTTGGAAATAAAACATAAGCATCTAGTTTAGAGCATCAACAACGTATTTTTTCAACGAAAAGTTATTCGTCGTTGTCAGTTACGAAGTAGTAACAATATACCCAACAAAAATATTGACAAACTAATATTTATCTAAACATTACTAACAAATACCAAGTTTGATCACCAAACTAAAATTCTTTTTGGTTTATAGTCAACTAATCGTTAAAAGAAACAAAAGTTTTACACTTGGGACAAAAACTTAAGACAACAATAAAGGCGAGTACTTACATTGACGGGAGAAAAACGAAAGGCATCTCCATATAAAGCTTTTGGTTACTCTGCTCCTAACAAAACTGTTAGTGCTTCTCTTATCTTACAACCCGAATTATAATTTGTATAAACAAATTAATCCAGCCATTAAATTGAGTCTTATGTTAAACTTATAATTTAAGTATGCATGTTTGCACCTAATTCAGCATGGCTTGACTTTTTGTTGAAGACAAGACTAGATAATCGACAATCGAAATAGCTAAATATTGACCATAGCTCAACCAAATAATTTCTCATAAAATTTAACATATTGAACTTTTATCCAAATTTAACAGAAGAAATATGACAATCAAGTCTTATTCGGAAGAAAATCGTCATTAGCTAAAAGTAAGTGAACCTTTATCCAAATGTTTAAATATATTGATTGATTGACTCCTCTGTTTTGATCGCCACCTTACTGAGACTCAGTTTTCGACGCACGTTGCTCAATTCAAGCCTTTAAATTAATTCAACTTCAAAACTTAGTTATTTTGTTTTTTACTGGTAGAATATAAGAAATGCTAGATTTGTTTTTGTGTTTTTTTGTCAACAAACGATTTTTAAAGTTGAGTTCCATAATTAGTTATTTATTTGGTTTCAGATTTCCTTTGAAATTATGAATTTGAGGACAATATAAATAAATGGGATCCGGGTTTCAGTCTTTTCTATATAACACAAGTTGCTTGAAAATTATGTTTGAAACTTAATGAAATTAAAGACTTCGGCGTCTCATTTTAATAAGATAAATCAATGTAACTATTAAAAAAAAGAAGATAAATCAATGTATTGCTAAGGCTGAAAATAGAGAGGCATTGGCGCATTGCATGTTATCCCCCTCGTGCAATTTCCCTTTCAAACGTTTTGATCGTCATTAGCTAACTCCTCAGTTTTGAATTTTGATCTACTAAACATTTTTTTTATTTTTTTAAAACAAAACAAAATCTGAAACAGAGCAAAAATCCTTTGATCCTCTTGCAGACTAAAGCAGTATTACAAAGGTGAATGAGAACTTATCAACATACTAATGAATGCACTATATTGCAGCACCAATACGTTTGAACTAATCTGTACCAGAAAACCTAATGAAAATTGTTAGATGTTGGAGATAATATATAAATATTAAACGTTTACCCTCTCTAACAGCTTAAGCTTTTAGATGAGATGGCAATTCAATATGATATCAGAGCTCAGGCAAAGAGGAGGTCATGGGTTCGAATCTCACCGCCACCCGATTATCAAAAAGTGTCATGTGACAGGCGTAACAAAAAGATTTATAGCCTGCACGTGAGGGGGCGTGTTGGAGATAATATATAAATATTAAATGTCTACCATTTCTAACAACTTAAGCTTTTAGATGAGATGAAAATTCAATAAAAACTGAACAACTTACCAAGTAATATTTTATCAACTCATAAGCGTTCACCTTTTAACTTGTGATCAGAGCCAGTGGATAATCCAATTTACGGAAAGGCATCGACAGTCCATGGACCACAATATCATCATTTTTCACCATATCAAATCTCTTCACCCTGACGTGGTTAAGCCTCACACACCCTCCGTTCGCGGACACCACTGGTCACCACCAAACTTTCATCTTGCCATGAAGGCAAAGTCGTACCACTCGAAGACGACGCCAACTTTGCCCTCATCAAAAACACGTCAAACAACAAATGATTCATCCAGTAACTTGTTGACTATGGCCATTGGGAAAAAAAGGAATGATGTTTCTTGTTGTTGTTGTTTCAGCAAAGTGGCTCATTGATCTACGAAAACTGCGAATGGCTCATTGATCTACTGAACATCAACATATAGTTCATATTTATATATAAAGTTATGCTTCAGTCATACCACAAAGACAAAGACACAGACAAAGAAAAGACACATACATGTCAAATGTAATGCTCAAGGTTGCACATGGGAAAAATATACAAAGTTTAGCTTAAAAGCAAACCATGTTTTTTTCAATTGATAGAATGGAAGTTAACAAAATAAAAAAAAAACACAGAAATTAAAAACTGACAGTAACAGTAAGTTCAATGGATGATGAGATTTGTAAGAAGATTTGAGCAATTCTTTAAAGCATAAAAAAGATGCATTACAATCTGAGACTTGCACCAACGAGGAGACACTCGAGAAAAAGTTCAAGAGAAACATCTCATATAATTACCTGTATGACCAAACTAGTAATGAAATAGTGCAGCAGGTAAATATGACATGCTACTGCATCATACAATATTAATCAAAAAACCACATTAATCAAAAAAACTACTGCTCCACGGAGATCTACCTTAATAGCTAGTCTCAAGGTATAGACACGTAACACAATGGTGCAAACCATTGTGAGAGGAATATACAGAAACATAATTACTAACGAAAAGTAAAACAAAAAAAGGAAGTATATGAACAAACTCAGGAGATACACAACAGAGACAGAATTACAATGTTCATGTTGAACAATGAGCCAATATCGATCTCTAATACTAATGAAAATAACAGTATTGTGTAACGAATCCCATTGTCACAGTCCCACATGCACAATACTAGAGTGTAGTCATAGAAAAAGCTCGTAAGAAGAGGGCAAAAGAAGTTGGTAAACGTGGTCCCCATCATGGCCCCAACGCTCGAAATGGTCGCAAGAAAAAGTAGAAGTTAAGATTTATTTTATTGCATTTGAATTTGAATTTTGAGACTTTTATTAGGTTTTTTTTTAAATGTTTTTGGTTATGAATGATTGTTTCTTTAAGTTCATTTGAGTTTATGAATGGAATAAAAGTTTATTTTATCTCTTATATTATCTCTTTTATTTATGATTTATTTATAATATACTATAAAACATTGCAAGAAAAATTTATAATTGCCTATTTTTCTTATTTCCCAAAAAAAGTAAATGAAAGTGTTGATGCAACGATAAATTTTGTTGGAAATTTTGTTGAATATATTTTCAACAATTTTTCAAACAGGATTATGCGTAGGTGATTTCATACAAAAATTCCAACAAGCAATCCTGATACTATTTCCGTCGCTATATTTAAATTATTAACTACTAAATACCAACATTAATTCGTAGGTAATATTTCAACCATAATTTTGTCACTATATTATGTTGGTAATTTCATACAAAGACTCTAACAAGTATAATCGTTGTTATTTCGTCGCTATCTTTTTATATTGTTACCAACTAAATACCAACAGTATTTCGTAGGTAAATTCCAACCAAAGTTTTGTTGCTATTTCTTGTCAAAAAATTGCAACAAATCACCATCGAGAACGCTTGTAGCAAAGTCCAAGACAACAACTTTGTAGGTAAAATTCCAACAAATTTTTTGTTGCAAGACTAACAGATTTCCAACAAAAAATATTGTCCCATATGCCGTTGTCTCCAACAAAATAGTATCAGTTATACCAACAAAAAAAAAGTCGTTGCAAATTATACCAACGGAACAACTTTTCGTTGCTGGCTTTAGCGACGGGGCTTTCACAAACCGTTTAACCAACAAAAATTTCCGTTGGTAAATCCAATTACCAACGGAATCTGAGTTTCACCAACGAAAATCATCGTAGTTGTAGCCTTGTTATCTTGTAGTGTTCCACCAGTGTACTGGGATGGGTTTTTAAGTTTATGTAGACCAAGACAATGCACAAGCTTAGTACTATTTCTTGTAACAAGAACTTAAAATTGTTTCACGAACTCCTCTCTCCTAAACTTCATGCTAAAGTACCAGATTCCGTTTATGAGATGAAAAAACTAATGAAGAGATTGGGTTTAGGTGCAAAAACTTGTGACGCATGCATAAATAACTATTTTTTGTTCTATGGGGAGTTTGAGTCTATCGAATACACGGTGTGTCCTAAATGTGCTGAATCTCGTTACAAACCGTTTCGAAACTGTAACAACAGAAAATAAAACCCATTCCGCGTAAGAAGTTGTGATACTTTTTGTTGACTCTTAGACTTCAATGATTGTACATGTCTCATGCAATTGCTAAGCACATGACATGGCATACCAAATGTCGGGAGGACAAGGATCATATGATTCATCCTGCATCGGGCAATGCATGGAAATACTTTGATTCCCGTAATCTTGATTTTGCTGCTGAGGATAGATATGTAAGGCTAGGACTTTGCACCGATGGAATCGCCCCTTTTGAAAGCTCTTTAGGTCCTTATTCTTGCTGGCCTCTGTTCGTAACACCGTACAATCTACTTCTAAATCTTTGCATGAGGCAAGAGTATATATTTTTAAGTTTGATAATTCTTGGTCCAAGCAGCCCAGGTAAGAACCTGGATGTTATCTTTCATCCTTTGACGTGCTAGTCTTGCTGTGGCAAATTGGTGTCCCGACGTACGATAGCTTTAGACGCCAAAATTTTCAGTTGTGAGCTTGTCTTCTATGGACTATTAGTGATTTTTTGGCGCATGGGATGTTGTTTTGGATGGAGTATGCACGTAAAGTTCTCATGTCCTTATTGTATGGAGTTCACAAAATCATTCCAACTTGCCCACGGTAGGAAAACCAGCTTCTTTGACTGTCACCCGCAGATTCCTTCTGATAGATCACGAGTTAAGGGACAATGCTACTCATTTCTACAAGGGCTGGGAGGAGGTAGACCCACCTCTGCATAGGAGGACAGGGGCAGAAATGAAATGTCACGTTGATAACTTTCTAATTTGGGTTTTGGGGTAAGTAGACTGGCCGACGAATATGTGAGGTGTCCACCCTGTACACATCCGTCGGATGCTATGTACTGGCCTGAGGGGGTGCCGACAAACGCAGTGTATACTGAGTAGTCAATCTCGCTCTGTACGGTTGGCTATACCGGGTACTCTCATGAAAGGATTGTTGCGCACGTCGTGTAGGGCTCCCTCGCATCGTCCGTTGGGGTTGCGGTTGCGGATGTGGTGGAGGGAAACTATGATACGAAATAGGCGATGAGTGATACACTGGTGGAGTCTCAAGTATGAGCGGCTCATTTAGTTCCTCTGGCATCACTGGCCTCAATGTTTGAGGGAAATTAGGGGGCTCCACCCCCTGTCATACCGCATTGCTCCTAAAAAAAATAAGAACGAGCTTGTTATGCTCCCACTGTCGCAACTCACTCTAATACAACCTCCGCAACACCTCATGACTCCTCCTATGGGCATGACGCCCCGCCTCCCTCAAAACATCTATGTTGGCCTGTTGCACCGCCTCCCTACAAGCTGCCAACTCGGCCTGACACGCAACTTGTGCATATGCAATGCCACTACTCGACCCCCCCCCCCCCCTAATTTTTGTAGTCTCTACCCCTAAAATATGACCATTTTGAGTAGAAGGAAACATCTTTACCTGCCCTTTCTTTGCCCTTTCTTTAGGGGCTGACATTCCAGCCATGCCTCGAAGTCCCATGGAGGCTAGAGGTTTCGATCTGACCCGTATTTTGTCCGGAGCATCCTCACGAGTTTAAGATGAAAAAAATAAAATAAAGCAAAGTTCATTAAATAAATAGAGGTAACTTCAATTTTCTACTTGTAACTTAAATTCAACGTGCAAAAAAAAAAAGCAAAGTTCATTAAATAAATAGAGGTAATTTTAATTTTCTACTTGTAACTTAAATTTAACATGCAAACAAAATAAGCAAAGTTCATTAAATAAATAGAAGTAAGTACAATTTTCTACTTGTAACTTAAATTCAACGTGAAAAAAAAAGCAAAGTTTATTAAATAAAGAAAAGTTCATTAAATAAATAGATGTAACTTCAATTTTCTACTTGTAACTTGAATTTTTAATTCGTAAATAAATTGAAGTTCATTAAACAAATTGAGGTAAATCGTATAAATAAATTACTTATCCAATCAGCCTTAAATTCAGGACTTATCAACTCTTCCTCTCCCTTATCGTTCTTTTTAGTGCGGCCTATCTTGTATAACAACGCCATAGGCAAGTCTTTTATCGTAACGCCCTCATCTCTCGCCTGTTTCACATGAATATTTAATAAATAAATACGACATACTAAATACAAATAATAAATTTGAACAAACAATTAAACCAACCAAATAAAAACTTACTTCCTCCTCTACTAAAGTCTATCCCGAACACCTCCCACCGTACCAATTCTTCTCCTTTCCCTTATCCCTATTTATCTTGGGTTTCTCGCACCTATTCTCGTGTTCCGGTCCATCGGTTTCTCGCACCTATTCTCGTGTTCCGGTCCATTCCAGTAATTACGAAGTCCTTTTGATAATTTTCCTGGAATTCATATTTCGTGCTTGAGCCGCAAATCGGGATTCTTATCTATGGCTTCAAATATTCTCTTCAAATGATTCAAGCCTTCGTTAAAATGCCTGTTGCCAATCCGATTCCATAAATCCTTAACACGCAACTCGTCATCCGTATCCCACTGATATTGATCATGTACATTTAAAATAAATGAAATGATTAAAATAAATAATAGATAAGAAATCTTTATAATTAAATATGTTTAATATTTAATACTATTTTTAATTACTAACTTACATTAAATTCTTACTCGGCTCTTTAACGAAATGTTTTCGGGAATTTCTTGAACGAAAACCACGGGCGCTTACATAATTTCTTCAAAGTAGCTGAAACTGACGCACTAATCATCTATTGGTTCTTCAACGCTCCGGTATATGGACAAAATCTAATCCACTGTCTATTTTCAGCGTTCTCTGGAATAGGTGCCCCATACCGTGACCAAAAAAATGCCTCTCCTTGTCACCATGTACGGTGGGCACTGAGGGTCCGACCTTGCCTGCACCCTGAGACGATGTCGGCTAAACAGAACACATAGACTGTGAGGGCGATGCTCCATGCATACCTGAATCTGGAGCGTGCGTCGAGCCATGTGGCGACTCGACTATGCCAATGTTGGGCGGTGCAGAGGCTCTATCTCCTCGTTACCTAGAAATCCATACGGGTCAAAAGTCGTCCTAGTAACCAACATGTCGTCAAACAGGTCGTCGCACCGAAGCACCGGGGGTGGGTTGGGGGGTGGGGGGTAGGGGCGGAGGACTCTTAGATGCTTACTCTTAGCCGGTGCCATCCCCTTCGACTTCCCCCTACCTCTACCCCTAAATGGTCCATCGTTTCTATCTGTCATCTAAATTAACCAAAACAAATATAAATCTAATCGTCCATAAATTTTACTAAACTATATTTCAACCTCACAAAAAATTTAGTCTTCACGAGTGAATCCTAATAAGAAATAAAATTAATTCAAATTTCTATCCTATAAGTTTCTAATAATCATACTCCTATGACAAAGTTCCTATAGATTACATTTCAACCCTACAAAAAGTTTAAACTTGACATTTGAGTCCTACATTTGTTTCAACTACACTTATTTCCCCGAAACTTCTTTTAAACTACAAATTAACCCCTAAAGTTCAATATTAAAAACCAAATAATAACTAAGATAATCTAATCACATTTTCTACACTATAGTTTTCTTAACTCGATAAATATTTGCAAATAATAACAAATCTTCTAACAATCCTACTTGTACAACAAAGTTCCTATAAATTACATTTCAACCCCATAAAAAGTTTAAACTTGACAGTTAAGTCATACATTTATTTGAACTACACTTATTGCCCTAAAACGTCTTCTAAACTGCAAATTTACCCTTAAAGTTTAATATTAACAACCAAATAATAACTAAGATAATCTTATCACATTGACCTACACCATAGTTTCCGTAACTCGATAAATATTTGCAAATAATCACAAATCTTCTAAAAATCATACTCCTACAACAAAGCTTCTATAAATTACATTTTAACCCCATAAAAAGTTTAAACTTGACATTTGAGTCCTACATTTGTTTCAACTACACTTATTGCCCCTAAACTAAACTACAAATTGAACCCTAAAAGCAAAACTTTCCTAAATTTAAACAAACAACAACAATAATAAAATAATTAAAACACAAAACAACAATAATCAACAAGCATAATCACAAAATAATGAAAAAAATTCGAAATCATTCACTTTAAATTTTAACGAATATAAATAACGGACGAAAGTTGAAATACATTATGGGGAAATATTTTTTGGATAATTTGAGTTTTCCTATTGATAACATAGAATTCTTCGGACGGTGTAATTCTTAAATTATCGTGAGAGATGTGATTCTGAACGCAATTTCCGTGATTCGAGAGAGAAAGTGTTTGGATATTTAAAGTTTAAAACGAAGGGAATTTGGGTTACAAAGGCCTTTAAGTATGCTAAGAGATAGAAACATAATAATATAAAGAGAGATATATTGCGTTGCTAAATGAGAATACAAGTGTGTTATATGAATATGAGTTGGTTACAAATGAGGGGTTCCTTCTCTATTTATAGGGTTTTTAGGCGTATTATGAGCGTAATAACTTGGCCGTTGTTGTACCATAATTTGTATTACTCGAGTGTAATGGCATATGCTCGTGCGGGCTTTAAAAACTAACAGGTCGCAATAGCATGGGTTGAATAAGTCCGGCTATAGGCCATATGTCGTTGAAAAGACACGGACATCTAGTTTCTAACATAAAAAACAGATCCCAATTCTGATGAGTATTGAAGAAGTTATAATCAAATTAGTGAACTTGCGCATAATTCAACAAGAGGGGCCCTATGCCAATAAAAATAGCCCAACGAGCACCTATAGAAACCCCATTAATCATCATCATTAGAAAAGAGTCTTTGGGGAGAGAGCTCTCAAAATCATGTTAGCTCTAGAGCTAACGTGCCACCTACAGCACGTCAGATGTGCCACGTCATCCACGTTAGCCATATAGCTAATGTGCCACCTACAATACGTCATATGTGCCACATCATTCACGTTAGCTCTAGAGCTAACGCGCCACCTACAACATGCCAGATGTGCCACGTCATCCACGTTAGCCCTAGAGCTTACGTGCTACCTACAAAACATCAGTTGTGCCATGCCATCAACGTTAGCCCTAGAGCTAATGTGCCACCTACGATACGTCAACTGTGCCACGACATTCACATTAGCCCTAGAGCTAAAGTGCCACCTACAACACGTCAGATGTGCTGCGTCATCCACGTTAGCCCTAGAGCTAACGTGCCACCTATAACACGTCAGATGTGCCACATTATTTACGTTAGCCCTAGAGCTAACGTGTCACCTACAACACGTTAGTTGTGCCACATCATCCACATTGACTCTAAAGCTAATGTTCCACATACAACACGTCAGTTGTGCCACATCATCCACGTTAGCCCTAGAGCTAATGTTCCACCTACAACACGTCAGCTATGCCACGTCATCCACGTTAGCCCTAGAGTTAATGTGCCACCTACAACACATCAATCATACGTGCCAATGTGCTGACCTGCCAACATGGCAACATGTTAGGTCCGACGCTCTAGGTCCAATGTGATACGTGTCACACGACTACTACAAAGAAACAATGAACTATGTTCAACTTGATTCTCTATACAGGATACGTAGGCAGCTTGGCTTAGTCCCAAGTTCAGTCTAAAATCAACAAACCCCCAATCCGCATCAGCCGCTTTTTGCCAGACCTACCAGATACATTTGACTTACTTAACTACCTCATATGGGTATTTCCCGTATTGGGCCAGCAATGTGCTAGGCCCAGGTTTCACTTTTGTCGGGGATCATTCCCTACATATATATCGAATATCACCCCCGATATGGTATAGCTCACGTGTTCATCACGTAAGTGGTCCCCGCTTCCCAAGGCCTATAAATACCCACTTCTCGGTAATCGAGGTAAGATATTATTATCCGCAATTATTGTACATCAATATCGAGCCTTCCCCGATATAGAGTTCGATATCAAACCCGATATATATTACCTGCACCATCTTCGATATATCCAAGAGATCATTCTCAACATAGAGGATTCAATGTTGTCCCCGACATAATCCTCGATGTCATCTTTGACATATCCCCCACATCTGACCTTGCATCCGATATCAGTCTGAGGTGTTCCGGACCAAGCCTATTCGAGACTAGCATAGTTAGAGTAGGCCTAGTTAACAGTATACTCGTTGTAGTACTCTTGTAACAGACCCATTTATATATATACGAGCTATTTTAAAACTAGTGGCGTCGTATGTGGGAACACCAAGTTCCCAGACGAGGACGTCGAGATGCAAAGAATGATGACCCGCTCGCAGTCTACTAGACCAGTGGTTGACAATTCAATGGCAGAAAGTGCACTCCCACCACCTATTCCGGCCCCAGCACCAAAGAGAGGACAGAATGAACTCGTTTATCCTCAAGCACCAAGAGGAGTGGGATCAAAGCCTGCGGCCCCTACCGCGTTACCACCAGAGATCGTGGCACAGATCAACGCCACGGTTCAGGCCACACTGAAGAAAGCCTTAGAAAACTTGATGTCGAACCTGAATGGTAGGGGAGCAAGCGATGCGCCACCACGACCCCAGGAATATAAGGTCACAAGAGGACTCACGTCCATAATTAGGGGTGAAGATCGTGAAGACACGAGTAACGACACAAGGGACCGATCTAGGTCAAGGGTTCAAGAAGAGGAGAGGCCTGATTCGGTAAGAGAAAGAAGAAACATCGCCAGAAGGATAGAGCAGCTAGACCGCGAGAGAACAGAGGTCAGTCAAAAACTTGCATTGGCAGAGGGTCGCAAGACTTTGACCCCATTTTGTGTAAAGATTGAGGCAGAAGTATTGGACAAGTGTGATAAGGTCCCCGCCATCAAGGCTTATGACGGGAAGAGCGATCCAAAGGATCACCTCCACAGTGTTGACAGTGTGCTGAACTTACATAGGTTATCGCACGGTATCAAGGCAAAAATCTTGGCCACAACCCTAACCGGGGCAGCTCTGGATTGGTTCAATAGGATCGAGGTAGGGTCAATCACCAGTTATGAATAGATACGGGAGTAGTTGGAAAGTCAATTCTTCAGTCAGAAAAGGATGAAGACTAACATGCACCATCTGAACGCCATGAAGCAGAAAGAGAAAGAGAGCCTAGAAGAATTATGAAGAGATTCAATGATGAATTGATGAAGAAGAGATTCAATGATGAACTGATGAAGGTGGATGAACAACAGGGTGACCAGTTGGTAATCATTTTGTTCTATGCGACGGCGCAGAAGAGATTCAAATAGGAATTAATCAAGCTCAAATCTCCAACTATCAATCAAATCAATGAGTTTGCTCATAATACCATATACCAGGACAGTATGATGGCAACGAAGCAAACTCCACAGCAAGTCGGTCGCAACAGAGGCAGAGAAGGTTGGAACAGAGACAAAGGCGGCCGGGATAGGTCACATAGAAGATACACTCCCCTGAATCAGGATATTTTGACCGTATTTGCGGTGGCTTAAAAGAAGAGGTGGTTGAATCAACCGAGGAAGTTGAGAGAAACTGAGGGCACCAAACGATCAAGGAAGTACTATGAGTACCACCGCCAGAAAGGACACGAGACTAAAGATTGTATAGATCTCAAGGATGAAATCGAGCGCCTCATTGAGGAAGGCAAGCTAATTGAGTATGTGTGGAACAACAGAGACTCTGATGATCAAGAGGATTAATCCCGCTCCCCCAGAAGGAACAATATGAAGGCCATAGAGGGCCCCAATGGGCGTGGTAACGCAATTGTCAATGCACCCTCTAGAGGAGTGATCAACATGATCAACGGGGGCCCAGCTGGAGCAGACTTCACCAATCAGAGGAAAAAGATTACAAGAGGACTGGAAGAGGACTGCTATATCGGATTCATGTTGCTGATGGATGAGCTACCAGAGGAGAACATTACCTTCTCAAACAGGGACCTCATGGATCTGACTCTCGAGGCGATACAAGTAGGTAAACTTGATTTTCCCTTGGTTGTTAAACTTAACATTTCCAATTATGGTGTTCGCAAGGTGCTGACAGACAACGGAAGCTCCACGAACATCATATTTGCACATGCTTTGGAAAGATGGCACTGGGCCACCACGTGGTCGAACAAGTCCACATCCCTTTAGTTGTATTCGGAGGTGCCGAGGTGATACCACTGGGACATGTGAATCTACCAACATCATTCAGTGAAGAGCCGCACAAGAGGACCATCAACATCCAATACACAATCGTGGATCACCCTTTTGCGTACAACGTCATTATAGGCAGGCCGGCTCTTAACTCCATCCGAGCAGTGGTATCCACATACTACCAGAAGATGAAGTTCCCAACAGCATGGGGCGTCGGGGAAGTCATTGCCAATCATGAGGAAGGGTGGCTATGTTACATAACTTTCCTCACTTTCCCAAGGATTAGGGATGCCGCTAGAGGAGCCGCGAACTTAGATGGCAACCACCAAGCTACGGAGTAATCAACATGGGAAAACCATTCAGAACACTCTATATTTTCAGTAACGTTGAACATTTTTAAATTTCCCTAAATTGCCCCATCATTGGGCTGGACTGTAATTAAAATAGGGGGAGCTATACTGGTCTGATTCCCATACAACGGGATACGTAGGCGGGTAAGGATTTACCTAGCCTTCGACCGTTATCTTTTATAACCTCATTTTTGTTCCAATTGATATACTCGATTGCGCTATATAGGCGTGCTTTACTGCAGGTACTTACCCTTAGGAGGGAATGACTGAGATGTGCAAACAGGTACACCTACATTCAAAAATATTATATCATATCATTATCTCTTTGGCAGATATACATGTATCTCTTATACATCACATGTAAATCCTTGCCGATAACAAGGATGATATTCTCCATTTCGCGGGACAGAACATGGACACTGGATCTCATCCACCCATTATCTTTAATATGAAATGATTATTTCTATGATTAACAACAGAAACAGAATTTCAGTGCAATTCGTAAGGACTAGGGAGAGTCCGCTATCCACCAAGATAGGAGACAAGCCGACATACGAAAACTAGAAATGCCCTGGCATAACTTCGCTATCCACCGAGATAGGCAGGAGACAAGCCGGCATACGAAATCTACAAATGCCCTGGCATAACTCCGCTTTCCACCGAGATAGGCAGGAGACAAGCCGGCATACGAAATCTACAAATGCCCTGACATAACTCCGGTATCCACCGAGATAAGCAGGAGACAAGCTGGCATACGGAATCTACAAATGCCCTGGCATAACTCCGCTATCCACCGAGATAGGCAGGAGACAAGCCTGCATACGAAAAATATAAATGCCTTGGCATAACTACGTTATCCACCGGGATAGGCAAGAGACAAGCCGACATAGGGAAAATAAAAATGCCTTGGGATAATTCCCCTATCCATCAAAATAGGGAGGCAATAACCGACATACACGAATAGTACAATGATCAAGGGATAATCACCTATCCATTGGAATTGGGAGAAGACACCCGACATACGAAAGGAAAAGGAAATATCAGGAATGAACCCGACACACAAAAGGCTTCGTTCAACTACAGACAGTCAAGAAATGACATTGCTAAAGATCAAGGATACTTGAGTCTTAAAAGATAAATAGTTCTATTCCAAGAACATGACTGAAATTTACAGATCCCAGAAGGGGCACTATACACACTACTCCAAAATAAAAGGCAATATTGCAATACACTACAAACCCTTAGCGGGGATATTTGGGGGCACCCTTGGTATGGATCAGAACTAGACTCTTCTGATCGAGAATCTCCTTGTAGACGTCTTCTACAGAATCATCATCGATCTCCACGTCAGCATCTTCAAATAGTTTCCCATCAGGGCCTAATAAGGGATCTAGAGGACTAGGATCGAAGTCATCCTTGAACCCATCAAGAAGGCGGATCTGACAGATGGTGGAATCTTTTGCTTCCTTTCTCTCTTGCACCCCGCGTTCGGCACAGATTTCCTTGAACGTCTCACTCAACAGGAAGGATTTCGCGTTGTGAACCCTCTGCTCTCAAATGAGCGTCTTGCATCTATTAGCCCTCTCAGCAAGGGCTAACTGTTCTTGCACCAAAGTAAGTTCTGCTTCTGCTTTCTCCCGCCGCTCATTCTTTATTGCGAGAGATACGTTAACCTCGTTAAGAGTGGCTATCAACTCCTGATTTTGGGTAAGGATCTCGCACACATTTACTTCAGTGGCGCTAAGAACGCTCAAGGCTTCATCCTGCTATCTCGCCAAATTGGCAGTAGCAGCAGGGTCATAATCGGCTAGGCTTTCTAGAAGGGCGATAGCTTCGGAAATAGATTCCACCTGGGCGACATTATTCTTACTCGCCGTCTTCAAAAAGCTGGCAAGAAATTTCCCGGCCTGGAAAACAGAAACATCTTAATACCAAAAGAACAAAAAGAAAACATTTTTAATAATAAATGCATCTATATGATCTAGTTATGACTTCGGTAGGTCGCACACTTACCGATTGAAACAGGGCACCTTGCCCAATGGTAGAACTCGCTCCCTTAGTCCTTTTTCACTTAAGGGACGAGGCACTAGCGCCAGAGGTCCCCGGAGCTTGACTCCCACTGGGACCCTCACCAGTCCCACTTTGCGAGGGCAGGTTGCCACCCGAAACAGCGCCTCTCGGCCTTGCGAGGACCTATTCAATTTTTCCTTGAGGCAATGACCTTCACGCCCACGTTTTTTTATAAGGACCAGAAGCTCAGCATCACCCCCTACCGCTATTCTTGAGACGACGTCACGTTCGGCAATCACATCCAGCCTCTGGTGCATCACTAGGGTAGCTACAAACAGACACGAACAATGTCATCAAAACAAGAACATGAAATAAAAACTGCCTGAATATCTATAAGATAGAACCTTACCAAGGTCATGAGGGCCTCGGAGAGATACCGCTCGCGCCAACCACGTCCACATCACAAAGCATGGTAAGATCGTAAGGATGATCCAACAACTTCAGTAAAAATTCGGACGTAAATTGAGGGCGGCGAAGACCAGCGGGCCTTGTATACTTCTCTAGCGTAGACCATTGTTGCGGAAGTTCATCTAACTCCTCAGCTGTTTTCTCCTCTACATAAAAGTATTCGTTCTTATTCCCAAAGTCATAACTAGATTGACCACGGAACAGGAATTTGCGTCCATTTTGCGAACGCACAAAGAAGAAACCCTTGTCACCACCCTTCTTATTGGTGATGACCGTAAAGAGATCCTAGAACTCATTCACACCATGAGGTACACCGAGGGCCTTCATAACGCAAATAAAGCCCACAATACACCCAAGAGAGTTGGGCGACAGCTGCCCAAGGCAAACCCTTATACTAGCCAAAATAGCGGTAACGGCGGGATCAATAGGGAATCACAGGCCGTTGGAAAAATGCTTTCTCACATTGATACAACCCTTCGGCAGCGTGTGCATTCTCTCATCCTGTTCAGGGAACCTGATCTTATATCTCACATCGATATGATACGTCGTGGAATAAAAACCAGGATGATGAGGGACATGAGACACCATGTCCTCATAGCTGTCGACCGTCTTAAACTTCTTCACTTCGGGGGATATGGACAAACCCCATTCATCATACTCCACATTTTGGGTGCTCGGAGGCTCGCTAGCATCCTCATCTACGCCATCACCGGCGTAATCCCCAAATAACTCATCCGTACCGAAGAAATCGGTATTAGAGAAAGCAGTTCCGGAGCCTTCAGCCTCTACATTTTGAGAATCCAATCCGGTAAAGTCAAAATCGTTCTTGCTCGCAATGAGAATAATGAATACAGAGAAGAGTAAGAAACTCTGAAAAGACTAAATCACCAAACTCGAAGTTAACCACCTGAAAAAATCATAGAAACAAAGGGAAAACATTAATATTAAAATACTATGTCAAAAAACATGTTGGAGATACATCGAATGTATATCGAAGATTATATCAAAAACATGTCGAAAAATATATCGAAAGTGATATCGAAGAATCCCCGACATATCGCAGCAAAGAGATAACGGGTTTTGCTAGAAGACAAAATGATCTTCTCTATCCTTCTAGTCTGCTATTTATAGACATCGGGCATGAGGCACGCATTTATGGCAAAATTATATCGAACTCCAAATTCGACATAGATGTCGGGGGTCGATATAATATTGAATTTAAGAATTCAAATGAGAACTTCTAACAAATCCAAAAATTTCATTGGGGGGTCCACCGATAGTTCTTCTAAACACAATGAAATTCCCGCATCAGAGCTCCGTCATTTGAACTGGCTGGATGAAGGGTACAGGTAATCCAAAAACTCATAATTAATTTGCAAATTATTGTCCTCAGATAATATTTCCCAAATTGGGGGACTACATGATATAGGTATTTCCCGTATTGGGCCAGTAATAGGTTAGGCCCAGGTTTTACTTATGTCGAGGATCATTACCGACATATATATCGAATATCACCCCCGATATAGTACAGCTTACGTGTTCATCACGTGAGTGGTCCCTGCATCTCGAGGCCTATAAATACTCGCTTCCCGATAATCGAGGTAAACTATTATTATCCACAATTACTGTACATCTATATCGAGCCTTCCCCGATATAGAGTTCGATATCAAACCCGATATATATCTCTGATATGTATCACTTGCACCATCTTCGATATATCCAGGAGATCATTCTCGGCATAGAGGATTCGATGCCATCCCCGACATAATCCTCGACGTCATCTTCGATATATCCCCGACATTTGTCCTTGCATCCGACGTCACTCTGAGGTGTTCCGGACCAAGCCTATTCGAGACTAGCATAGTTAGAGTAGGCCCAGTTAACAGTATACTCGTTGTAGTACTCTTATAACCGACCAATTTATATATATACGAGATATTGTCAAACTACTACCTGACCTACCAGATACGTTTGACTTACTTAACTATTTTCTATATACTCGTATTTGAGCTATAACCTATTTATACTCTAACACCTTAACAGACATCAACTAACTTAGGCATTAGAGTGCCTAACCCGAATCAGCCCTGGCCTAGTTCATATGTCGTGTTTTTCAGTGTAGGTTTCTCGAATTCAAAGATAACTCAGGACCAATAAGAAGATTGGGTGAGTCTAACATTGAGTGATTAGTCAGCAGACGAAATTACCCCGCATCAGCCGTCTTCAATGACGGGTATGGACTTTCATCAATGATTCCTCGTGGGAGTCGGATATGCTGACATACTTTGATGCGGGTTGCCCGTGATTAAACGAGTTTTGTGCTAATAATGACTGGCATTCCTTTATTGTACGCGTGACCCTCCAAGTGGGTCATGTAAGACGACAGGTTGTACCAGAGAACTCCTTCTTACAACACGAGTGGTTCTTACGATCCATTGTTCGAATGCAAGGAGGTTAGTGTCTTTTCCAATCGAGGGGCCAATTCTGGAACCCTTTCTGGGGTATTACGATCTTTACATTGTTCGATGTATTTATGCATTAAATCCGCTATACTAAATCGATCATCAGAAACAAGAGTACTAGTAAAAGGGGGTTGAGGAGGGTGCGACAACCACCAGGAGTCAGTCGTTATTTTGCGCATCAGCAGCTCTGTTTTGTTCTGTGAACTTTTGTGAGGCTTGAAAATGAATGGAACGTAAGTTGGCAAGAGCATCAATTCATAAAACTTACTTAAGACTTCAATTGAAGAAACAAAGACGCAGATTACCAAAACAGACAGATCGGTGGCTATATTTGCAAGTTATAAAAGTATATGAAAGGCTAAAAAAATGTGGAGCAGAACTTAAATTATATTGCGGACTACATGAAAATGAACTATTTGGCAAGTTTCATAAGTAATAACTTAAGGGGCTAAAATTGTAGTTGGACCTTATATAAATTGTGACAATAAGCTTATATAGTTTATATACCAGCACGTGCAATTTCTTTTGTAATGAAGGA
Source organism: Linaria vulgaris (assembly GCA_948329865.1). Lineage (NCBI taxonomy): Eukaryota > Viridiplantae > Streptophyta > Magnoliopsida > Lamiales > Plantaginaceae > Linaria > Linaria vulgaris. The sequence continues at coordinate 841,672 of OX415249.1, read as the reverse complement.
AGAATCACTATGGGTTCATTTGGTGTTAGGTAACATTATTATCTAATTTGGTGTAAGGATATGTCAAAATCCATTGTCAACATACTCACCAAGGAATAAAAATCATATATGCAACAAAGTTTCAATTCGTTCTATTTGCCTATTTGGTGTAAAATTATCGAATATATTGTTTTTCAAAACTATCAAGAAACCGCAACAAAATTAAGCTATAGAGTAGAACTCATTTTTTTTTTTGAAAACCACTGCTTCTTATATTAAAACAGCCCGACCGCATCGGACAAAAACGTACAAAGTTACTGAGCTACAAAAGGAAGTCTCGGCATGCAATACCGCAAAGCGCATACTAACATGAAAGAAACAAGAATTAAAACCCTCTAACAACTATGCAAATCATCACGGAACCATGAAAAATTTTCCACTACCGTTCTAGCAATCCCGTGTGCCTCTTGATTAGACTCTCTACACCTCTTGATTAGCCTCTCTACACGTCCACTGGAGTAAGAAATTCTTTTCGCCATCAAGAATTCTTCCGACCTCGTCTATCACATTTACATAATCCGCCTCACTTGGATTCGAGCATAGAATGTCGTGGATCACTACTAAACAATCTCCCTCAAATATAACCTTCAACCAACCCACAGAAAGTGCCAAGAAAACCCGCGAGACGGGCAGCACATGCCTCGATATTAACCGCGCTCACAGGCCCTCCATCCTCTTCGCAACTCTAAAAAGCACGACCCCTTTCGAGTCTCTAGCAATAACCCCCATGCCCGACACCCTTATCTTCGAAAATAACGCCCCATCAAAATTTATTTTAATCCATCCATCCGGTGGTTCAATCCAGCTAAACGTTGCACCATGCGCAACATTCACCGCCTTTGCAATCCCAGAACTCGCCCACACTTGTACAAAAGACGCCACAAAGCACTCAATATTAATCGGCATAAACGCATCATCCCCAACCACTATCCTATTTCTATTATACCATAACGCCCAACAAGCCACCACAATTAATACTACCGTACTCTTATCATGTTTCTTAATGATTCGACGTAACCACATCTCACCATCCTCGCCCTTCTGAATCGTCGAGCTAGCCAGCAGTAACAATAACGCCCAAACTTGTCTAGTTACATGGCGTGAGTGAAAATAATGGTAAATGTCTTCCTCCCCGAACCCACGCACCAAACATTGCGCCTTGGAAGAAATATGTCGTCTAACAAGGTTATCTTTTGTAGGGATACAATTATGACACAATCGCCACAGGAAGATATTTTCTTTTCTTTGGAATTTTCAGATTCCAAATAAAACGCCAATCACACCCTTCACTCGGTCCACTCCTCTCCTCATAGTCCCCCTTATGTAGCCCTTGTTGACGTATCACATAATATGCGTTTTTAACAGAAAATTTCCCATTGGATTTATAGTGCCACACCATTTTATCCGCACTCCCAAGAGGTATAGAACGGATAGTATCTACTTCTATTGGCAAAAAATGCTACGAATCCGTTCAATATCCCTACCCCCCGTCTCTGAGTCAATAAGAGAAGAGACTCTATTATGAGCCAACACCGTATTGCATGTTGTGATAAGACGGAAGGAGTTGGGTCGAGGCTCCCCCTAAATTGATATGTTTTTGCCATTACCTACTCTCCAGCACATGTCCGCCTTTACGACCACAATTGCTTCATGAATACTCCGCTGACGAGAATTACGAAGCAGCCACTAACCGCGCCTTAAGAATAGATGTGTTCGGGAAATACTTGGCCTTCTACAAACAACCTAGTAAAATATCTGGTTGTTCCAAAAGGCGCGAGACCTTCTTCGCCAATAACGTTAAATTAAACGCTTTCAACTCTCGGAATCCCATCACTTCTTCTCTCTTACTTTGACACAACACATCCCACGAAACACAATGGATTTTTTTCTTTTCATCCTCGCCCAACCATAATTTGCAAATCATCATCTCAATCTCCTTAAGAAGTGAATCTAGGAGACGAAAGACACTCATAGCGTATGTCAAAAAAGATTGCACCACATATTTTGATAACACCTCTTTCCCCGCCGTGGATAGAGTTTGTTCCTTCCACCCTTGAAAATGGCCTTTATCCTCCCACCCTTGAAAATGTCCCCAAGCTTTATCCCAGATGAAACCAAAGATCTTCCCATTCGTCTTTCCTATAACAGCCGATAGTCCCAAATATTTTTCATGACTCTCATCCACACGGACCCCAGCACCTCTCGAATTTCTTGCGCCACCTTCTCTCGGATATTCTTGCTAAAAACGACCACATATTTCTCCAGATTAATCACTTCCCTGATGCATATTCATATCGCCCCACCACACTAAGAACTTCAACCGCAACCCCCCATTGTCGCCTCTCAAAAAATCAAAGTGTCGTCGGCAAATAGCAAATGTGAGATGAATGGTGCATTTCTCGCAATAGCTATGCCCTGGAGTGCGCCCCTGTTCTCGGCCTCTCCGATCAATGCTGAAAAAGCCTCTGCACAAAACAAAAATAGATACGGGGAAAGAGGGTCCCCTTGACGGACACCTCTTTTCGGCATAATATATCCAAACTCACACCCATAATGAATACGAGACATATCTTATACTCATCATAATTAAAGAAAGAAAAGAACTCTCAAACTTATTCGAAGCAATACACTTTCCAAAAAGGACCACTCGACTCGATCATATGTTATACTCATATCCAGTTTTAGAGTCATAAATCCTTTTTTTCCACTCCTCTTTGTTTTAAGGTAATGATTAATTTTAAACGCAGCCAAGACATTATCAGTAATCAACCGACCCGGGACAAAGGCAGACTGGGATGAAGAAATAATATCACAAAGAAAACGTTTCATCCGATTAGAAATAGCCTTAGAGGCGATTTTGAAACAGACATTACTAAGGCTAATCGGGCGGAATTGCTTCATATTTTCTGATTTCTTACATTTAGGCAATAAAATGATGTTAGTAAATTTGCCTCAGAAAAAACAATTCTATCATTGAGAAACGCAAGAGTGAATTTAATAACATCGGGGCCAACAATATGCCAAAACTTTTGGTAAGAGTTCACAGAAAAACCATCAGGGCCAGAGTAGTACTCATTTTTGTTGGCTGAAAAGAAACTATAAATGGACACCAACGGTTTTTCTGTCAGACTTTGATACATAATTTAGATTTCCGAAAATCCCGAAAAAAAATGAATAAGATGAATTTGACTATTGCTTAGTCGTGTGTGACAAATTTAGATAATTCTAATACTAAAGTTTCCTAATTTTTCTTTTATCGCCATATTAAAGTTTTTTAATTAATGTTCATGCACATTATATACAAATATTATGTATATCGGCCAAGGTAATGCCATAATAATTTTAGTTTCAAGAAATACTCCACTAAAATCCGTATATACTGAAAAATCTGCAGATAATTTATTTTCACTTTCAAGGTATTATTTGTTTTTAATTTTCTTTGTATTTTTAAACGAGATAACTAAGGCTTAATGCAATAATTTTGATTTATATTTTGTTTCTTGCGCAAAATAATGAAGAGCATGAATTTACATTCAATAAAATTTAGTAATATTTACACGAAACAATGGCCATAAGTCTCAAACATGAGTGATAGTTTGTGTAATAACCCCATAGTTGAGGAGTAGTTCGTATAATTCTCCCTAATTTTTAAAGCTCACAACTTTCAAAACAGTTGAGGGGCAACTAAATAGGTGACAGCTCCAATACAACTCATACTCAAGTCTTTGTGAAGAATAATAATACTTTTATATTTTATTGCTTTTTGAATAATACAAGAGTACAAGAATTTGTACAAGTCTTCTATTCTAAGAATATACAAGATAATCTAAGATAGGAAAGAATTCTTAACAAGAATATACAAGATAAACTAGGAAGGAGATCGGATAGGATCGGAATCCCTAATACGCCCCCTCAAAATTGTCGTTCCATCGGCTAAGGCAATTTTAGAACGAAGTAGTAAGAAGCGAGAGCGATGTAGGGCCTTGATGAGAACGTCCACGAGTTGATCATGAGTACTAATGTCGAAAACACGAAGCAACCCCTTGGCAATAATGTCACGCACAAAATGAATATCAATATTAATATGCTTCATACGAGAGTTCATGACCGGGTGCAAAGATAAGTGCATAGCTCCAATATTGTTAAAAACTATAGTAGGCACCGAGTTCAGTTTAACATGAAGCTCAACAAGAAGGTTTTTGGATCCAACGCACCTCGGACGTGGCGGTAGCCAAGGCACAGTACCCGGCCTCGGTAGAGGAGCGCGCAACGGCATGTTGCTTGCGGGAACTCCAAGAGATCGGGTTGTTGCCAAGAAAGATGATGAAGGCCGTGGTGTAGGAGCGGTATGTGGCATTTCCAGCCCAATCGACATCCTAATAGCCGCGTTAGGTGAGTGGTGAGTCACGGCGGATGAGGAGGTCGTGTGTGATGGTGCCGTTGAGATAGCGTAGCACGCGCTTGACACCCGCCCAATGCAATTCCGTAGGGGAAGGGACGAATTGAGCAAAGCGATTAGCCGCCCGCAAAGGCGATGTCGGGACGTGTCAAGGAGAAATATTGGAGTTCACCAATGGCTTGGTAGTAAACATGAAGATCGCAATCCGGTCAAGATGCAAGGAAAGTCGTCGCGGCACTGGTGGCCATATGAGTGGTCACGGTTTTGGCCCCATCCATATGATGTCGACTAAGAATATCATGGAAGTACTTGTGTTGAAAGAGGAGAAGGCCTTCTTTACACGGTAGGGCCTTGATGCCAAGAAAGTATGACAAAGAACTGAGGTCTTTGACCACGAAGGACAATTGGAGCTCGACAATAAAGGACGAGATGAGACATGGATCCGTGCCCGTGAAGATTATATCATCGACATACATAAGTATAAATAGGACCGTGGCATCACACCGATACATAAACAACGAGCAATCCGAGCAGAATTAAGTGAAGCAAAGATGAACGAGAGCATAACGTAAGGCATGGAACCATGCGCGCGGCGCTTTCTCAAGGCCATAAATACACTTACGTAACCGGAAAACATGATTGGGATGCACGGTGTCAACAAACCCCGACGGTTGTTCCATGAAGACAACCTCACTAAGATGGCCGTGTAAAAACGCGTTGCTTAAATCCAATTGCCGAATAGGCCAAGAGTTTATAACCGCAAGTGAAAGGATGAGACGAATCGTGACGGGCTTGACAACCGGGCTAAGGGTTTCAACGTAATCAAGGCTGGGACATTGATGGAACCCTTTAGCAACTAGACGTGCTTTGTACTTGTCGATGGAGCCGTCGTGATTGCATTTTACACGAAACACCCACTTACAACCAATAATATTAGAGGCATGATGAGATGGGACAAGATCCCACGTACCATGATGAAGCAAGGCGTTGATCTCAGTGGACATAGCATCACGCCAGTTTGGGTCCTTCAATGCGGTGGACACCGAAGTAGGTTCAAGAGACAAAGGCAGTGGATGTTTAGTTGCAACATTGAGTACCTTTGGTTTGAAGATGTTGTTTTTGGCCCGTGTGACCATGGGACGCCCATTGTAAGGGTTGGACCAATTGAGAGAGGCGTCATCCATGGCTTGGGCCTCAAGTGGTATAGATTGAGACGTGATTGAGGTCGTAGGAGACGTGGGTCGTGCGTTCGGTTGAGCTGCAGGCGGGGCCAGATGGGCTGTGGGTCAGACGGACGACCCAAGAATTGAGTTGTAGGTTGGACAAGCGCAACCAAGGGTTAGGCTACGGGTTGGACTGACGGGGCCACGGGTTGGACTGCGGGTCAAACCGGCGGAGCCAAGGGTTGGTTTGTGGGTCGAACTGACATGGCCATGGTTTGGGCTTCGGATCAGACCGGCGGGGCTAGAAGCGGGGCCGCGGGTCGGATAGACGGGGCCATAGGTTGGGCCGGATCAAATGAGGGAAAGTGCCCTTCCCAAAACCTAACATGTCGAGAGATAAAGAGATGACGAGGTGTAGGATCCCAACACTTGTAAGCACTTTGTGAAGAAGAGTACCCAATAAAGATGCATGACCGAGACGGGAAAGATAACTTTCCAGGTTCATAGGGACGTAACCAAGGATAACATAAACACCCAAACACACGCAATTTGAGATAATTCAGAGTAGTGGCAAATAATTTCTAAAAAGGCATGGAATTGCCAATGGTAGAGCAAGGCATACGATTAATTAAGTGCACCGCAGTTTGGAGTAAAAATGACTAAAACAAAGGTGGTAGTTTAGCATGATGCAATAGTCCACGCCTAGTTTCAACTATGTGGCGATGACGCCTTTCTGAAAGCCCATTTTGTTGTGGTGTGTGAGGTGCCGTAGTAAACCAATGAATCCCATATTTAGAAAAAAAAGGTTTTAGGGCTACAAATTCCCCACCATTGTCACTGTAAAAACTCTTTATTTGACACGAAAACTGTTTTTCCATAAGGGGATTGAAATGCACAAAAACGTCATGAACTTGGCATTTAGCAACCAACAGAAAAAACCAACAGTAGCGACTGAATAAGTCCACAAAAAGCACATAATAATGAAAGCCATCAACTGAGGGAATAGTAGGACCCCAAACATCCGAAAAACATAATGTAAAGTGTTAACAGTGTTATATTTTCGAAGGAATTTTTGGGAATGATCGTTTTTGCCTGAGTCTGAAGAGATTTATTGCTACTATGTTTGTTATTCTTGGAAAAAAATGTATCTTATTTTCTTGATTTCCTTCCCTTTCATATAGGGAGGTTTCGTGCGATACAAGTGTAAATTTTACAGTTGTCGTATTTGCGTGAGTAGTATCCTCTTTTTGAACCGACTATTGTGGCTTCTAGATGTTTTGGATGGGGGGCAGATGTTTTAAAGGTGCTGGTGTGGCTTCTTAATGAGATTCTTATCCGTCCATGGTGATAAGGATGGCACGTGTGTTCCGAGGGCTCCTTTATAAGTGGGGAGGTGTACTGCTCCGAGGGCTCCTTGAAGGGATGGAAGTATACTGCTCTGAGGGCTCCTTGAAGGGATGGAAGTATACTGCTCCGAGGGCTCCTTGAAGGGGTGGAAGTATACCGCTCCGAGGGCTTTTTGAGGGGATGGAAGTATACCGCTCCGAGGGCTCCTTGAAGGGATGGAAGTATACTGCTCCGAGGGCTCCTTGAAGGGATGGAAGTATATCGCTCCGTATATCCGTATGACACGATAGGTGCGAGAGTATCGTATACCTGGGGGATGTTTCGGAAAACTATTTAAAGTTCCCGACATCTCGCGCGGTATTTGTACTTTGTGAGATATCTGGTGTGGGGATAGGTGTACTATTTATTTGGTATTATTTGGTATCGGAGATACCATCGAGTTTTTCCAGGGTTAACATTAGCCCCCATCCCCCCCCCCCCCCCCCCAATTCTGATTGCTCTCTCTTTTAGGAGAGGCAAAAGGAATTTCAGATTTTCGAGTGGTATGTCAATATAATTCCGATAGCCTTATGTTTTATATTATTGTAATTATTTATTTATTAATGTCGGGACATTAATTATAATTAATGTCGTGGCATTAATTATTAGTTGTGATTAAATGCCACGTTCAGAAGTGGTGTGATTGCCAAGATATACGAACCGTTACACCTTCCATAAATGAGGAGGCGCGACGGTTCGTTGTATCCCACTATGAGTAAGCACGATTTCCAATCGTGGGGTGTGAAAAGGAGTTAGTGGGTAATTAATACCTTAGTGGGCCTAGGGTTATAAGTATCCCTTTTCCCTAATTTCATTTTCTTACTTGCAATTTCTCTCTCTTCTCACTTTAGCAAAAAATCTCCCCCGCTTGTTTTTTTCTCCGCCAAAGCTTCTTTGTCTTTTCTAGAATTTCTTCAATTTGATTTTAATGGCGTCCCAATCTACTGCCAATTTGGTATCCGCCGCCTCTGGTACTGGTGCGGCTGCCTTTTCTGCTGCTAGTGATCTCCCTGCAGTGACAGGGGCTGTTTCCTTAACTTCTCGAAAGAGAAGCGCGGCGGCGGCGATGGGATCTGGGGGCGGTGGAAGTGCGAAGAAGGTGAAGAAGTCCAAGAAACATTCTGATAAGGGCGGCGCTCCGCGGGCTACCCAGAAAGTTGAGGCGACAGCTAGCACCGCTTCTCAGGAGGAGATTCAGAATCTGTACCTTGATTACGGTGCTTCTGGCTGGAATGTGACGGTGGTGGTTCCATCAGCGGATCAGAGGGGTAATTCTTCTCCGGCGAAGCACTTGACCATGTATTACTCTCAGGTAAAGGCGAGATTGCGTTCATTTTTCCCGCCTTTTTACTTTGAAATTTTCAAGTATTGTGATGTATGCCCTAGTCAACTCACCCACAACTCCTTCACGGCCTTAACCTTATTTGTTTTCTGGTGTTTGGTGAGGGGAATCGAGTGTACGAGGGATAGGTTTTTTGCAATTTTTTAGTTAAAGGTGTCTCCGGGGGGCTCCTTTCTACTGTTTCAGCCATCGGAATAAGGACGACCGTATCTCCGAGGGCAACGTCAGTTCTCACAGCACATGGAAGAACAATTTTTTCTATGTCTGTCCTACCGAGGGGAAGTGGGACATGCCGTATACTTGGAGGGAGCCCAAGTTCCCGGAGAGGGTGATGGACGATACATTGTTATTCTCACCAGTGTTTGTTGCGAAGCCTTTGGTGGAGTCGGGGAATTTCGTTGCTCTCTATCGGACCGCGGGCTTGCGGTATATTGCTCCGATAGATAAAATCGAGACTCCTTTGGCTATCCCCGAGAAATACTTCAACACTTTTGGTAAGTTCTTATGTATATATATATTATTTTATTTTATTATTATTTCTTTGTTTGACTTTAGCTGTTTTGCAGTGGATGTCTTACGGTCATATATGGTGGAAGGTGCCAGCAGCTCCGGTGGTCATGAGGAGGCAGGAATTCAGAAAGGTGGATTGATGTCGGGGGAAGGTGAAGTCCCCGTGGCTGCAGAGGGCAATGTTGAGCGTGTAAGGACTCGTTCAACGGTTTCAATGGCTCTATCCCGGTCATCCAGTGGAACATCCGATACTCCGGAAGAGATGGGTTTGGACGTAACTTCCGCGGATGCAGTGATCGTGGGGGCCTTCTCGTTAGGAAGGAGTGAAGATGATATAGGGATAGGGGGGATGCCATTGCCCCCCTTAGGTGTTGTCGACGTATCTTCCTCTGATAAATCAGAGGCGTCAAGGGATTCGGTGGATGTACTACCGGCGACTCCTCCTAAGGGTATGTATTTTTACTTGGTTTGAACTGTATTAAGATACGTTGTACCTTTACTTATAAAAATTGTCTTTGATAGATAAAGGAAAAGCCCCCTGGTTGAGAACGAGGGAGTATCACTGCTGGAAAATGCTCTCGATTTGGGTAAGTTTCCTGAGATTCACTATTTCCCCCTTTGTTTTTCATAAATTACTTATTTGGGGAGGTTTTTAATACGCAGTGGGTGATTTTTTTAATCTTGAAGGAGGATTCTTTCCCTCGGATCCTTATGTTCCTCCGGCTTCCGATGATCCAATGCTTTTGTTAGATGAGTTGATGGCCGCGGCTCCCTCTTTTGCAGATCACCCCCCGCCGAGTTCGTTTGCCGCCATACAATCGGACAGTCCCGTGGTTACCCAAGTGCCCCTATCGGGGGGGACCTTCGTCCTCTAGTATTCCGGCTTCGGGGCAAGTGCCTAGCCCGGAGGAGGCTCAGGTGGCCCTCGATACAGTCACTCAATTCCTGTCCGCTGCCAACTCACTTCCATCGGAGGGGTGGCAATTTGTCCAGGCTTGTACTAATTGTGTGGCTATGCTCGTAAGACTTACCTTTTCCTTATCTATTCATTTAGGGTCCAATGCTGGGGTCTTTATTCTTCTGTTTGTTTTTAGGCGCCTAAAATGCTTCCTCTTCTGTTACTTGAGGTTAAGAAGTAGCAAAAGGTGGCGGCCGCGGCTGAAGAGCAGTCTCGGAAGACGGAGGAAGAAAATAAGAGTCTTCAGGGGAGGCTAGAGAAGTACGAAGCGGCGTGGATTAAGGTCACGAAGCAGCTTCAGGAAGTAAGGGCGGAAAACAAGCAACTCCAATCACCCGTATCAGAGACGGAGGCCTCGGGGTTGGTGTTGAAAGAAAGGGTTGCCTCCCTTGAGGAAGAGAAGACTGCCTGGGGAGTAAGGCAGAAAGAGTTAGAGCAGAGTCTGTCCCAAGCACTCGGCTGGGTGGATACCTTTACGGAAGAGTTATCGAAAGCCCTGGTCTCGGGGGGCATTTCCCCCGAGGAGATGCAACAGAAGTCAGTTGTTGCTGTTAAGCAGGCCTAAGAGGAGGCCATTGTCCAAGTCAATGAGCTGTACATCCGCAAGAAACATGGATACTTGGTGGGACATGTATTGTGGGGGTTCCTTCAATGCTTCGGGTAGGTGCGCAGGAAGATAGCTCCCAACGTTGACCCACACCAGATAAACATTTTGGAGATGCAGAGGCCCACGTTAGAGGAAGCCTATTCTCTCTTTTTGAAGAATAGCTCTCATTTTCCTCCGTCTTCTTCTGCCCCAACCCGGGTTCCCCTGACTGCTGTTGTCCCGTTGCCCTTAGCTCGTCTTCCTCCCAGCACGGGGATACAGGTTGGTCCTTCTGGTGTTCCTCCTTCTACAAGTGCTCCGATCCCGCCTTCTGCAAATGTGCCAACTCCTGCTTCCACGAGTGCTCCAACCCCCCCGTCTTAGAGACCCTTTCTTTGTTTTAGCATAATTTTGTTTTTATTTTAATGAAACTTGTCCTTGTACTTTTTGTAATTTATTTAATTTAAATGAAGTGCACGTTTTTAATGGACTTGTCTTCTGCATGGGTCTTTTTTATGTTTTGTCTTTTTTATGTTTTGTTTTTATCCTGTTTTGTCAAGATTGACTTGATATAAATAGAGTAGTTGTGCTTTGTCAAGCTTGGGAATCAGAGTTCCTCTCTTAACGTGACTAAAAACTTTTGATTTTATCTTGAAGTTTTTAATGATAGCAACTGCGTGCCTCCTTTTCCTACTTGCATGGGGTAGGTGGGAGTATGTCTCCGGTTGACTTTCGAAGATGGTGACACGTGGAGTTTTGTGCTTTCTCTTTATTGGTTGTGAGAACCGCAGAATCCGGGTGGCCCTGCTTTTGGTGGTGGGCTCCTTATACTCACTATAAATTGCATTCTTCTGAACTGTCATTTTCATCAGGCTCCTGGAGATTTCTCATTCCTAAAGGACACTTGTCATTTTTTTTAAAAAGGCGGTCTTTGTCTTTAAGCGCCTTGTTCTTTGGAGAGGATTTTCTAGAAAGAATTTAGCAAATTTTGATAAGCCTGCTATGACAATTCCTCGTTCTACACGTTCTCAAGGGGGTCTTACCCCTTCTCGTAGGTCCCCTTCTGTGCATATGGTGCGACAAATACCGAGTGAGACTTCTATGCCTGGTCCTCGTCGTGGGGAGGGATGTTCCCCTTCCACCCCGAGAGGTTCAACAGTTCCTCCCTCGCTGCAACTTCGAGCAGATATGTTGTTGTCGCATAACATAAAGGATGTATTCATGAGCAGGGATGCTTACCTCCCGATAGATCGACTATCAGTTTTTCATACGATCACAGTAAATCCTCGAATGCTGATAGGGGGGTCGTATCGGATCGGCAGAAAGCACGGAATCCGCAGACTCAGTGGCAGCGTTGTTTGTGGAGTACAATTTGGACTTAGGCGGATATGATGTAGTGTTACCTAGGGCTGACCCACGGGCGTATAATCCTCTTGTTGGGTACATGACGGTATATTCGGATCAAATACGTTGTGGATTGCGTTTGTTTTTCCATCCGTTCTTACGGGCGCTTTTCCGTTATTGGCAAATTTGCCCCAGCCAACTTACACCTAACTCCTATCGTTATCTGGTGGGGTATGTTCTTTGTTGTGGGCTTTTGGATTTGCCTCTAACTCCTTATCGGGTGGGGAGTGTCTTTCTATTGCGTCCTTGTCCTGGAGATCTACCCTTTTTTAGCTTGGTGTACCGTGATCAACATCGCTCTTTTACAACTATCACCAGACGGGTTACCCCCGAGATGATTGGAAGAACCGTTACTTTTATCTAAAGCCTCGTGGGATGGCAGCATGTGCCTGGTGGGTGCCTGTTCGTTGGGGGTTGGGATATGTGGTTCCTTCTTCGGAAGTGATTACTCGTGAATCGGAAATTTGCGAGAGTCTTTGCTATTCAATGGTAGTTATGACATATGTGGCTTGTTGGAGCTGTCTGATGCCCTTTCTCTTGCTGGTTTGCAAGAGGGATCAACAACACGAGAGCTTTCTCCTCGTCCTCTGCATACCCATTTCTTTTTCCGTAATGTTCTTCTTTGTGTCCTTCCTTTTTTTAAAAAAAACATTTTATGTTTGGGCGGGGGGGGGGGGGGGTTCTATTCTAATGTTTTTGTGCCTCTTTCTGTAGGGTCCGAGATGGACTTTTTTGTCGTGGGGAGGTCTGGAAGAGCTATCGAGAGTAGAGCCTCTGAGGATGTATCTAGTGGTAGAGTAGGGGAGGGGTTTTTACATCCGATAGGGGAGATAACCTCGTTAGGAGAGGATTCGGGTCGCTTCCCCTTGAGGTTGATAGGGGATTCTTCGTCTCATGGTTTTCTGGGATTGGAGGAATCTGGGGTTGTTTCGAGCCCTTTGCTCTCCTTGGGGTTAGGTTCTAGGACCATCGGAGGAAGTAGTAATCCAGGGGATACCTTACCTGGCTTTCATAGGGACGTAGTCAATGCCATAGAGGAGGGCGTACCTTCTTCTCCTGATACACCACCTCCCACCACAGAGATAGAGCAGGGGGAAGCTTCACGAGTGGCCGAGCGGTTTCCCGGGATTAATTCGGATGTACTTTTTTGCCGAACTTTCTTGAGCGGGCTATTGAATGATTTAGATTGTACCCAATTGAATGCTCTTCCATTGTCGTCTCTACATGATTTGGCTTGTAAGGATCTTTGCGAGGTAGCATCGCCCTTCTTATTTTTGGACAAAACTTTGGTTCAAAATTTTACTTAACTTTTTTTTTTGGATGTTTTAGCTTTTCATGGTGATCAACGTCGTGGGTTCTCGGAGGGATCAAATTGCTTCCGAGGCGGAGTTGATCTATCGCCACCGAGATGACCTCGAGAGGGAACTTCTATTGGCTAGGCAAAGAGTAGAACAGCTCCGGGTGGATACGGAGGTAGTCCAGGAAAGTCACCATGGGGTGGTGAAGGATTTAACCGAGAAGTCTTGGGATATGGAGTGGTGTCTGTCGCTAGAGCGGGCATGCGTGGTGTGTTTGGAAGAAAGGGTGGAGGATCTACGAGGGCAGCTGCGTATTTTAGAAGAGCGTTTGTCCTTGGTCTCAGAAGAGAAGGATGCTGCTGCTCGGAAATTGCTGGAAATGATACGAAAGCAGGAGGTAGCTCTGATGTTGGCGCGAACCTAAGCACTTATGGACATATCCAATGCTCTTGCCCCTTGGGATGTGCTCTGAGAGCAGTTTTGGGACATGGTGCGTATCGGATATAAGCTATGTGAGGAGGTTGTGAGATCCTTGCCGGGGTTTTCGGCCACTCTAGTGATCCTGCGTCTAAATATAGTGCCTGAATCTCCTGCTACTTCACTGGCAATGGTTTCTGAAGTAGTGCCAATGTCAGAAGACTTGCATGTTCCTTCTGTGGACTTAGCGGAACATATGGATCTTTCGGAGGAACAACGTCGTCGATTGATTAGAGAAGGAAAGTGGCCACGTGAGGACCCTTAAGTGTTGCGGTGTGTTCTGGGATGTTCTTGACAATGTATAAATTGTTATATAGGCATGTTGGTGATAGGCATGTTTAGCTTTCTTTTGTTATGTTTGTTATGTTTTTTTTTGTAACAGAAGGCCCAACTAGATAGTTTTATCGATAGTCCTTAGAGGATTGTTCTTCTTGTAACGGCAACACTATCTTTGTTTACATAATAAAATGAGAGCCCTCTTGTTGTAAACATTGTTTTATTCACGTACATCTTTATTTATATACAAGGGGAGGCTGGTTTTGCACCAGGCAAGCGTGATATCAAGTGTAGTACTTTATCAAGTTATACGCATTCCAAGAGTTATGGAGTACTTCCCCTTCCTAATTTTCCAGGAGGTATGTTGTCCCTCCAACAATTTTAGCTATTTTAAAGGGCCCTTCCCATTTAGGCTGAAGCTTCCCTACGTTTTTGGAGGCTTCTACACTTTTTAGTACGAGATCCCCGACTTGGAAGAGTCGGGGTCGAACTCGAGTGTTATAGTGCCGTGCCATGCGCGCTTTGTACTGTTCCATGTGAACAGCTGTGCGGGCCCTTCTTTCTTCCAGAAGATCCAGAGCTAGGGCTAGATTGGAGTTGTTGCTTACCTCCACATATTCTTGGACTCGCCAGCTTTCCACTACTACCTCCGGGGGTATAACCGCTTCACTTCCATAGGTTAGGCTATAGGGGGTTTCTCCCGGGGCAGTCCTTTGAGTAGTCCGATAGGCCCATAGAATTTCGGGGATCTCCTCTACCCATTGGGCCTTGTGCCAACCCAATCTTGCTCTTAGATTTTTTAGCAGAGTTTGGTTGGTCCTTTCTACCTGGCCGTTGGCTTGGGGATATCCCACGGAGGTGAAATGGTGCTTTATCTCCCAATGGCTACACCATTTTTCTAACTCTTGGCTCGTGAATTGGAGCCCATTATCGCTAACCAAGTGTCGAGGGATGCTGAAACGGCATATAATGTATCTCCATATAAAGTTAATAACCGCCCCCGCAGTAATCTTGGCTAGGGGTTCCGCCTCCACCCATTTGGTGAAGTAGTCTACAGCTACTAACAAAAAATTCTTTTGGCCGGCAGTAGGGATTAATGGCCCGACGATGTCAATCCCCCATTTGGCGAAGGGGCATGGAGGTGGTCCGTACACCCATGGTATTGCGGGTTCACGTACCTGGCCAGCGAAGATTTGACATGGCCTGCAGCGTTTGGCATGTTCTTGGCAATCTTTTTCCATTGTGGGCCAGTAGTAGCCTTGGCGGAGTATACGTCCCGTCATACTTTGTCCTCCCGTGTGGCTACCACAGGTCCCTTCATGCGTTTTCCGAATAACTTGCTCAGCTTTTGCGTGGCCTAGGCATCTGGCATGGCGGTGGGAGTAAGATCGTCGGAACAAAACTCGTTCGTGTATCTGGCAGTTCTTCGTGCCATTCTTCCTGTGAGCTTTTGGACATCTTTGATCATTTTAGGAATAGGCATATCTAGGAGGGCATGGGCTTTTCTGGATTCATTTCTATTCCTTTTTCCGTAACCATAAATCCTAAGAATTTACCCCATTTTATTCCGAAAGAACACTTATGAGGGTTGATTTTCATTCCGAATTGGTCCATAATGGCTAACGCCTTACAGAGATCCTCCGGGTGATCTTTAGCCCGAGGGCTTTTGACAATCATATCATCTACATACACCTCCATCGACTTCCCAATCAGGCCAGCGAACATTAAGTTCACGAGCCGCTGATAGGTGGCACCGGCGTTCTTTAGTCCAAATGGCATGACCAGGTAACAAAAGGTGCCCTCCTCAGTAATGAAGCTGGTTTTGTCTTGGTCTATGGCGGCCATGGGTATCTGGTTGTATCCCTGATCCCCGTCCATCGTTGATAGCAATGCGCATCCAGCCGTGGAGTCTACTAGTTGATCTATGCTTGGGAGGGGATAGCAATCCTTTGGGCAGGCCTTGTTCAAGTTGGTAAAATCAACACACATACGCCACCTTCCTCCTGTCTTAGGTACAAGAACCACATTGGTTAACCACTCGGGATAATGTACTTCCCGAATCTAATGCAAGTTGAGCAGTCGTTGGATCTCGGACCGTATAATTTTATTCCTATCCGGCCCCATATTCCTTTTCTTTTGCTGTGTGGGTTTGGCTCCAGTTTTGACATTGAGGAAGTGCTGACACACTTGATTACTTATCCTCCCCGGAGGCCCACCTTCCCATGCGAAGAGATGGCTGAATTCTTTAAGCATAAGGGTTACCCCCCTCTTCCACTTCCAGATTCATGCATGTCCCTATCTTATCAGTCTTAGTAGGGGCTCCTTCTACTATTTCAATCATCTTCAGCTCTTCTACGGGTTGTACTTTGAATTCTTCCTCTATTCTTTGTTTTTTGGCAGGCAGGGGGATCCCTTCTTCATTTTCGGATGGGATAGCGTTCATACAGCATTCTCGGGCTTTGACTTGACTACCACGAACTTCACCAATGCCTGAGGGGTGGGGAATTTGACCTTCAAGTGTAAGGTAGAGGGGATGGCCTCAAAAGTTCGTATGCAAGGTCGTCCGTATATCGCGTTATACGTTCTAGAAGAGGCCTCTATTACCCAAAACTTGGTCGGTTCAGTGCGCCTCGTGGCGCCTTCTCCCTAGGACATGGGTAGGATGATGGTCTCTAGGGTGCGACATGCATCCCCGGAGAAGCCGACGAGTGGGACTTCAGCCGCTTCCAGGCGGTCTTTCCTTAATCCCATAGCTAAGTAAGTCGAGAAGAAGAGAACATCCACGGAACTGCCTGTATCAATTAAGATACGATGGACCTCAATGCCGAATATAGTGGCTTCTATGACTAGAGGATCCTCGTGAGGATACACGATACCTTTCAAGTCTTCCGGTCCAAATGCGATAGTAGGTAACTGGGCTTCCTGTACAGAGCACATGGGTGATCCTTGTTCTACCCGTCTTGCCTCCTTTAAATATTTCTTCTTCTTCTTTCCCGGCGGGGATACAGAAATGTCTCATCCCTCTATCGTATTAATCGTTCGGCCCGAGGGAGGATTATCCTCGTAGGATTTTGGAGGGGGTGGCAACCTGTGGCGAGGGGTGTCCTCTCGGTTCTGGGTATCGGACCCTCTCTCTTTGGTAATTCCTTCGGATCGAATTCTCTTCCAAACAGTGGATTTGGGGATTTCTTGATTATTTTCTTGCAAGTAATTTCCCAAATATTCGGCGCTAAGGAGTCGGTGTATTTCAGTTTTCAGGGTGGTGCAAGCGTCAGTATCGTGCCCCCATGCTTTATGGTACTTACAAAATATACCGGAATCTTTTTTGTCATGGGGTCTCCTGACGGGGCGGGGCCATTGGAGATCAGTACTACCTCTCATAACATTGAGTACTTCCGCGGGGGTGATAGTTAGGGGAGGTAGGGGCGCAGGTTGGAGATGTCGCTTTACTGGACCCCCTTCTTCCCTCCTCTTCGGAGGTGCTTTTCTTTCTTTAGCTTTATCTGGGGTTGCCTTTTCATGTTCTAGATCATGGCGCTCTGCCCGAATTTTGGAGTTTTCTGCTTCCTCCATGATGATATAGGTCTCTGCTTTGTGCATAAGCTCATTCATATCTTTAACTTGATTACCCATAAGGTATCGGAAAAAATCCCCGGCTCTAAGTCCTTGAGCCAAGATATCCGCTATAATGGACGGATGAGTATTTGGTACGTCCAAGGCCTCATCCGAGAAGCGTTTCATATATTCTCTAAGAGGCTCATCTTTACCTTGTTTTATTGTGAATAGGTGGCTGGCAGATTTTGGGTATCTCCGGTTACAAGCAAATTGGCGTACAAACAAGCATGCCAATTGATCAAAACAGGAGATCGTGCCAGGCATCAACTGGGAAAACCAAGCTTGAGCTCTACCCACCAGGGTGGTACGAAATACTCGGCACAGAACAAAATCTGGCGCGGAGGCTAGGTCCATGGTAGCGATATACTGATGGATGTGGTCTTGGGGATCTCTCCCGTCCTTTTCTCCCATGTATAGGGGGAGGTTGTTGGGGCGCATCTCGAGTGGAACTAGAGCGCGGGCTATTTCGAGGATGAACGGAGACCCGTGATAGACGATTTCCTCACCCGGGGAGAGATTTCTTTGTAGGTTCCTCATTTCCCTCCTTAGGTTGGTGACCATGATCCACAGAGAATGTTCACCCGTGGGGGAAATAGGAGGTATCGGGTGTTCTCGGGGGTAAGGAATTTCTGTTCCATCTATGCCTCGGGGTATCCTGCTCCTAACATCCCCGAAGGGAGTCCGTCTTTCTCTGGCCAAAGGGAAGGTGTCCCTTCTGGGAGGAGCCGACTGGAAACGGGATCTTGGGCGGGATTCATATTCTTCCGAGTAGGGACTTTCCCTATGATTTTGCGTAGGAAATTCGTCTCGGGGGTAAGTCCCTTCTGGTCTATCTCTCCGAGTGGCTCCTTCCACAAGGCGTTCAAACACTAATCGAGGGATATTTATGAAATCCCCTCTTTCTGTCGTTGGTGATGGGTGCATTTCCGAGTGCTCTCTTGGTGTGGAATCCGCGAAGTTTCGTTGACTCCCTGAAGGTCTAGAGTTAGGAGAATTATTCATGATAACTTCCTTCTTTTTTGCAAAAAGATTTCTTCAAACGCTCTCAAAGGCAAAGTTATAAGGCGATTCCCACAGACGGTGCCATTTTGTTAACAGTGTTATATTTTCGAAGGAATTTTTGGGAATGATCGCTTTTGCCTGAGTCTGAAGAGATTTATTGCTACTATGTTTGTTATTCTTGGAAAAAAGTGTATCTTATTTTCTTGATTTCCTTCCCTTTTTATAGAGGGGGGTTTTGTGCGATACAAGTGTAAATTTTACAGGTGTCGTATTTGCGTGAGTAGTATCCTCTTTTTGAACCGACTGTCGTGGCTTCTAGATGTTTCGGATAGGGGACAGATGTTTTAAAGGTGCTGATGTGGCTTCTTAATGAGATTCTTATCCGTCCATGGTGATAAGGATGGCACGTGTGTTCCGAGGGATCCTTTATAAGTGAGGAGGTGTACACTACAAAAAAAATCATCTATTATGACAATTTGTGGTGACGAATTCTTTTTTTGTCACAATAGATTCGGCTATAGTGACGAAATCATATTTCGCCACATAAGGGTTAACTGATATGACGAAATAAATTTCATCACGAGAGCTTATCCTATCGTGACAAAGTAAGCACTTTCGTCACAATAAAAAGCGCGAAAAACTATCGGATTGGCGCGGTTGGTCTTGTGACAAACGTCTCCACTGTAGTGACAAAATAAATCATCATAATATATAATTTCTTATGACGAAACTTGTTTTCATCACTATAAACATTATATATATATATATATATATATATTTAGGATTAATGTTAGACACGGTAGTTATTTAAATTTTACAATTAATTTCATACGTAATTTGTATAGCCAAATCTTTACTATGATGTCCAAAACGCTAATGTAGTCCTTCATAGTGTTAATTGCTTGCATGTGTCCTAATAACTAATAGTAATTTACGTTTACGTACTATTTTTATCCCTTAATAAGCGACGTTCATTAAAAGTATTTTGTACCAACTCTTAACAAAAGAGGTCAAATACATGACAAGTAAGTAAGTATAAAGTTGAATTAGTAATTTTTATTTTGAAAAAAAAAAGATATTTCTAGCTTTTATTTTCATATACAAGTTACATAAATTAGTCTAATACACGACAGTAATAGTATCATGTGCACACAAATTTATTGAAAATCTTTGATTTAGATGTGTGAAATCTCATAAAATTTAAATTGATTTCCACAAATGAAAAAATGACATAACTACCTAATATTAATCAGGAGGAATTGAGGATACACATGAACAAATAATTTACCAACTAATAAATAAATCTACCAAATTTACAAAGTTTAATGAGCCCACTTCACAAAATCAGCCCACTTTAATGAGCCCACTTTACAAAAACAGTCCAAAATCCCCAATATCTTGCCCTAGCCTCTTCCTTCTCACCACCTAATTCAGAGAAAGAGCACTCGTCACGATTTCGCCGACGAAGACGAGGATGAGGAGTATGGCGGCAGAGGAGGTGGAGGAGCACGGGGAGGGGGAGGGGGAGGGAAAGGGAAAGGTGCGAAGCGGCATAGGAGGACTGCGGCTAATTTCTTCAACGAGGGGATAGTGCCGAGGATGAAGAAGAAGAGGAAGGCGAAGACGGTTAGTGCTCTCGTTTAGTTTTTACTTGTCCTAATTTGATGGTTTTGTTATCAGTTAGAAATGGAAAAGCAAAAACAAGAGGAGAATTGAGCTTTGGGGGTGTTACGATTTTCCGGTGTTGGTCTAGATTAGTGGTTTTTGGGCTCAGTAAAATGGTTAAGAGAGCCTTTCGCCACGCATTTGACGCTCAAATACACTTAAGGATGGGGTCGAATGCGATGTTGCAGTCGGCGTTTAAGGATCCCGAGACGGGGAAGGTTAGCTACCATGGGAGGATGTTGTCGGGCATGCTAGAAACTCTTGTGATCGTCACTCCTTTTGAGGTTGGTATTCGTAAAATTGGATTGTCGTTTTTATACGAAAATTGTGAGTTGTAAGGTGGAAGCTACATGTGTTTGTGTGTAATTCGTTTTAATCTGAATTGTGGTGCATTTGATTGTGTTATACTGTGATTTATAATGACCTTTAATTGATAGCAGTAGTTATGTTTGATGAAGATTGCTCGAATGGATGTTAACACTGATTTACTGAATTTAGTACAATGCAAGGTTTTGTTTGTCTTTTGGAGCATTGCTTAATCTTTCTGTATGATAGTGCACTCTTTGGATTCGTTTAACCTTCGAATATAATGTATATCTTTGTATCAAGTTGTAAGTATCTGCATTTGATACTTTCAAATGTTTATGGTTACCGAATTTTGAAATTACCTCTGTTTATCTATGTTCATTCCCTGTTTTCATTAGTTTAGGTACTCATTTTTATGCACAATGCTAAGCTGCTTATGTTTAGTTCTTGCTCTAGTTATTGTTTGAGCATTCTTGTTACTGCTTACTTATAGTTCTTACTGCCATTTACGACACAATCCAGACTTATATTAATAGGAGTAATTAGTAGTTTTGGACTGGTATGAATGCCTTTTTGTTGAATGTTATGTTTGAATGTGTTGGCATGGTATGAATGCCTTTTTGTTGGTGCACTTTAGAAATTTTATTTGTAACTGAAGTAGATGGTATTATTATTCTTTTTCATTCAAAGTAGTTGTAATTTTATGTTATTGAATATATTGCAATACTAATCCATCATTTTTTATAAGTAAATATTATTTGCAAGTATTGAATACTAGATTGGCTTACTTTATTATTTTTTCGATGGTACACCAGGTGTGAGAAGATGGGAAAGAAGGCAATTGAAGAAGGGCTTGGAGAAATATTTTTTATGTTGATGGTGCAGTACTTGTGGATGTGAAATGCTTTTGACATGTTATTTTTCTTGTACTTTCCTTGTACTAAATCAACTGTTGGTTAAATGTGTTTTCTACATTGTATTACATGTAAGTAATGTGGATGATTGTCAGTTCAATGAATTTTTTTTTGTTTTTCATGCAATTGAGTGATTTTAGTAAGTACTTATGTGTATTATGATTAATTCTAAGACTTTCAGAATTTCCTATAAAAAAATTATAAAAACAAAATAAATTAGAAAAAAGTGGAAGCCAAAATTTGGCAAATAAAGAATAGCTATTGTGACAAATGTTTTGTCAGTATAAGCATTGGAAATATCATCACGGTAGGTTTACTGCTGTTATGACGAATAAAATTGTCAGCATAGACTCCAATTGTTGTGACGAATTCAGGGTATTGTGACAAAAAACTAAATGTAAAGTGACGAAAATATCGTCATAACAGAGTAATCTATCATGACGAAAGTCATTTTCGTCACAAGCTATTATGACAATTGCTAATTTTCGTCATTACAACTCTATTGTGACGGGCCTGAAGCGACGAACCTTGGGGTGCAATTTTTCGTCATGATAGCTGATTTGTGACGATTTTCCAGCTTATTATGACAAAAATGATTTGTCATATTAAGTGATTTTTTTTGTAGTGGTACTACTCCGAGGGCTCCTTGAAGGGATGGAAGTATACTGCTCTGAAGGCTCCTTGAAGGGATGGAAGTATACTGCTCTGAGGGCTCCTTGAAGGGGTGGAAGTATACCGTTCTGAGGGCTCCTTGAAGGGATGGAAGTATACCGCTCTAAGGGCTCCTTGAAGGGATGGAAGTATACTGCTCTGAGGGCTCCTTGAAGGGATGGAAGTATACTGCTCCAAGGGCTCCTTGGAGGGATGGAAGTATACTGCTCTGAGGGATCCGTATGACACGATAGGTGCGAGAGTATTGTATACCTGGGGGATGTTTCGGAAAACTATTTAAAGTTCCCGACATCTCGCTCGGTATTTGTACTCTGTGAGATATCTGTCGTGAGGATAGGCGTACTATTTATTTGGTATTATTTGGTATCGGAGATACCATTGAGTTTTTCCAGGGTTAACATAAAGGATGCAAATCAATAAAGTTAGATGTCTCAAAAGGCAAACAGTGAGACTTGGCAACGTGGCAAGAATCACAAAATAAGTCATTTGCAGAGGATTCAGAGTCAATAGGTAATTTAAATGCAGAAATTAAAGATAAGCTCGTCTTGGTGACCGGATGATCAAGACGAAAGTGCCAAGTGCTTGTGGACGCCCAAACCCCTAAAGTGACGAGCCTCGCGGATGATTTCATGTAGTACAATGGAAGTCGGATGTGGTAAACGCCATTGCTACATGTTCATTTTGCAAGTGGGTCCCTCATAACTTGGTCCTTAACAACAAAATAGCCAGGAAAGAATTCAATAGAAACATTGTTGTCACGAGTGAATTGATGAACCTACAGTAAATTATGTTATGACGACGGAACATGTAACACATGAGAGAGATAAAACATGCGGGATGGAAAATTTAATGTAGATGTACCAATATGTGTAATCTCCATACCATGACCATCGGCAATCTGAACCTCATCACTGCCATCATACTCGTAGTGGAAGGTGAGGTTGTTGAGATCATTGGTGAGAGTGTGAGAAGCACCCGAGTCAACTAACCACGAACCATCACTAGGACGGTTTTGCGAGGGAGGCGTGGTGTGGGTCGTGTTTGTCGTGGATATGGCCGAGTTCAAGTTGAAGCACAGCAGGCCGGTATGACTGTGGCGCCCATAAATCTGACATTAAACATGGCTATACGGAGAGTTTGAATTATGAGGATTCGAGTTAGGGTTACCTCGATTTTGACCCCTAAAGGGGCGGCCACAAGAGTTGTGATGTGGACGACCGAAATTGTTGGAGTGACGGGAATGGCCTCTGGTCGCGAATCCGTGGTTAGCGTCGGGATTATGGTTGGCGGTGTTGGCGGTGACAACAAGCAACGATGTAGCAGTGTCAAGGCGGTGCAAGTAAACCTCGTGTGACACGAGGGCACTGTGTAATTCTGCAAACGTGAGCAGATTCTCTTGAAGCCAAATGGAAGTACCAATATCACGGTAGGTTGGACCGAGGCCATTGAGGAGGTACAAGGTGACGTCATCAACACGTAGGGGACATTCAATCATGCCAATTTCATCAACTTTGCTTTGATTTTTCATCATGTATGCCGTGATAGATCGGTTTCTGAAGGATGCAGAGTTGAGAGCATCCTTAATGCCTTGACACGAGTTCGATCGGGGCGAGCAAAACTATGCATGACGAACACCCATGCCTCAAATGATGTTGTAGCGGAGTTGATGAGCGGAAGCAAGTCATCCGAGATGGCGCCAACAAGCGCCCCAAGGAGAAGGGAGTCTTATTGGAACCATAGGATGAATGTGTCACGATCCGACAGGTCAGGACAAGTGTATGTCCCTTGGAGATAGCCAAGTAAGTTGAGTCCATTACATTGGGACACAACTTGGAGCCGCCACGATAAGTAGTTAGATGAAATGAGTTTGAGAGGAAAGTGACTATAGTGACTGACGTGTATAAGGCTTGTGGGTGCCGTGAGGGCGGAGGGTGGTGAGGCGGCGGCCGTGGGTGGCGCAGAGTTGCCATCTGAGGCGGTAGGGGTGTACAAAAACCCGCTCTCACCCACCCGCACTCAGCCGCACTCGCCATGATTTTATTTCTTTGTACATGTAGGTGGGTCGGTTTTGTGTCAACCCGCTCAATGTCGGCCGAATGGTGGGTTTACATTGTCACCCTCCTACCACCCGCACATTTGTTTATTACAAGAATTCTAAGCTACCTATCAACCTTGTTTTACAAAAGAAAAAGTTTTATTTAGTGTGAATTATTATTTCTCGTCACTTTGATCTATAAGTAGAAATATAAAGATAATAAACCATCAAACTATGAAAACTACCACGAATATATATTTACTTTATGTTAATTAGAGTGTTGTTTTATAATTTATGCCTAATATACCATGCTAAAAATCGTTTATTCTTCAACGGCTAATGTAAATATTATATATATATATATATATATTTATTAGTAAATCGATGAGTAGTATTATAAATAAAGAAGTTATAATAATATGTATTTCTTATAGAATTGATTATGTATATTTGATTATGTTATAACTCGCCACCCACATGGTTTTATTCTTCAACTGCTAATGTAAATATTATATATATATATATATTTATTAGTAAATCGATGAGTAGTATTATAAATAAAGAAGTTATAATAATATGTATTTCTTATAGAATTGATTATGTATATTTGATTATGTTATAACTCGCCACCCACATGGTTTTGAAATTAACAAAACCCGCACGGTTGATGGAATTGGTAACCCGCCATAGGTGGGTATGGTGTATTTTTTTGTTGCAACCCGCAAATATCTGCCCCGTACACCCCTACGAGGCGGTGGAATCTTGCGACATGGTGGTGGCGCCTAGAAAATTAGGGCGGATCTTTGGAAGAGATCGTGTGATATATGTGGCTTATCTCGATACCATGTGAAGAATAATAATACTTTGGTATTTTATTGCTTTTTAAATAATACAAGAGTACAAGAATTTATATAAGTCTTATATTTTAAGAATATATAAGATAATCTAAGATAGGAAAGAATCCTTAACAAGAATATACAAGATAAACTAGGAAGGAGATTCGATAGGATCGAAATCCCTAATAGTCTTCCCTCAGAAAACATTTTATCAAATTAACTCTTAGAATAAATTCTTATAAACAATAAAAT
The DNA here is from genome assembly GCA_948329865.1 of Linaria vulgaris. Lineage (NCBI taxonomy): Eukaryota > Viridiplantae > Streptophyta > Magnoliopsida > Lamiales > Plantaginaceae > Linaria > Linaria vulgaris. The sequence goes on along the minus strand of OX415249.1, from coordinate 816,537 downwards.
GAAGTACGAACCCTCCCGCATTTATTCAGCTCATAATGTTTAAATGAAGTACCATCCAAAATGAGGATGAGGATAAAATATAAGGTCGGCATAATTATCGGTCAACTGAAATTTCACATCACCACCATCCTAACAAAAATGAAAAAATTGAGGAAGAATTCAAGCAATAAAATGAAGAATATTTTAAAAACAACTCTTTTAAAAACAAACCAAACGACAACAAAGAAGTGGAGTAAGTAGAAGGAAAAAAAGAATTTCGATACCACGCGCCCGGTACCAGCTCTCTTCCACCTCGCATCTACATTCCGGTACCACTTCATTTCTCGTGGTTCGTATTTGTAATAAATATGAATTACATAAAGAAAAATGGTTTGATTTGTGAGACCTTTAGTTCACTTGGCTTGCGCCTCCACTTCAACTCAAGTCTCTCTTCTCTTAGTACAAGACTGACTCACACAAGAATTATAAGTACTGGTAATCTATACTCCCTCTAATTACCTTCATATCACATGTCGTGACACCTTACTAAAGAACTTTACTTGAATCTAGAAACCTTCAAGTTCCCAGGAAGTTCCTTCCCCTTGAAATTTCGTACAATAAACAACAAACTCAAAAAACAGAGAATTATAACTCAATAAATAAATTAAAATGTCTTAGACTTAAACACTCTAAGCTCACTCTTCTTCGCCTTTGAGTTTTCTACTTATAGGCGAATAACATTGCGTGGAAGACAATTGTTGGATCAGATCAGATATTTTCATATCAGCACAACTTGCACCTTCCATAATTATCCGATTCACATGCATTGGGATAGATGTAGAATATTCCAAGTATGTGATTTTTAAAGCAAGTTTAGGTACATTGGAATAAAATCGAATTCATACAAAAGCAAAGATTAACAAGATAACATCAAATATACCTTATTTCCTAAGTTATCTTGCTGTGACAGAATAAACTCATAGAGATATCTCAGCAACCAAACTTTCCATGTATATCATGATTCAACGATATCAAGTAAAATAGGTACGACTTAAGAAATAAGTCTAGAATCAAAACAATATACTTTTCTAAAATATCCTGATTCGACAGTATCAAGTAAATTAGGAAAAGACTTGAGTACCAAGTCCAAAATTTCCATGTATATCATGATTCAACGATATCAAGTAAAATAGGTACGACTTAAGAAATAAGTCTAGAATCAAAACAATATACTTTTCTAAAATATCATGATTCGACATTATCAAGTAAATTAGGAAAAGACTTGAGTACCAAGTCCAAAATCCAAAATAATACTTTCCTAAAATAACCCGAGACACCAGGATATCGAACAGTAAGAAAGGTTAGGGTAAATCTGCTCTCATAGCTGCACTTTCCTTATGTAGTCTGTTGAGTGAAGAAAAGTTAGGGTGAATATCCCAGAATCTCACATCTATTCTTCCCTTATATATCTATATCATGTCTCGACACTACCATAGATCACCTGTGTCGACAAGTACGTGCAACTAAGAAAAAATATGGAAATAATATCAAAATATAATCAATTTAATTAACTAATTAACTCGTGATTAATTAGGCGCAAAAACGTTTGCCATAACATGATTGTGGGAAGAGAAGAATTACAGAGAGCAAAGAAAGAGGAGAGAGATGGCGAGAAAGAGGAGAGAGATGGCGACAGAAAATAAAATTGTTGAGTAATGAGAGAGAGAGAGAGAGAAATGAGGGAGCTGGAATTAAAAGAGGGAGAGTTGAGGAGCGGTTACATTTTTTTTTTGGTTAAGTTAATTGCTAGGAATTCGGGTATTCTAGACATGAGGTTTGGGCTAACAACAAGGCTCGAAAAGTCTGCTTTATTATATAGTATTGATATGGATATTGATATTGATAATAATGTTATTTTCTAATAGCACAGAAAGATTGATAACAGTTGCATTATTGCTTCATGTTGCAGATGCAAAAAGGTTAAATTTTGCTAGCTCCTGCGATAAGGCATAACATTCATGCATACTGGAGATTTTTGTTTATGTAAGAATGCGTCTGGTTTGTTTTCACCTTTCTTTCAGTATGCGTCCTTATTATCTGCTTACAAATCGATGTTCATTCATATGGTATGGCATTAACATAAGGTTACTTACTGTCGAAATAGTTCCTACATGTCGAAATTTCTTTGCACAAAGAAAAATTACAAAATATAATAATTAGGGCTTTTGGTAAATTACCTTCATGTGTTATGGTAAATTGGCAAGTTACCTCCCTGTGAAAAATAAGTTGACTGAATACCCTCATATGATCTCAAAAGTTGGCACACCACCTCCCTCAAAAACTTTGTATTGTAAATTTTATATTAAAAGACTAAAATACCCTTATCAATACTAATATTTTCATTTTTGTAATTTCGAATTTGATTTTACTGTATTTTTCCATTTTTATAAAAAAAAATTAAGAAACAAGGCATGTATATATCTTAGGTTTTTATTTTAAATTTTAATTTAGTTTTATAATTTTTGATAGTTTAAAATATAGAATTAAAAGATACAATATTTTTTTAAAGCCACAAGGGTCTAATAGTCTTTATTAGAAAATAAATCTACCCCTCACTCACATTTAAGGGAGAGTGAACTGCACCTCCATGCATATGAGAGTAAAATGCCAACTTTTGAGATCACGTGGAGGTATTTGGCCAACTGTTTTTTCACATGGAGGTAACTTACCAATTTACCATAACACATGCAGGTAATTTACCAAAAACCCTAATAATTATTAGTAGAGTCTTTTCTTGTTACAAATTGTAATCCTAATTACAACATAGTATTCATGAAGTGGTCTGCTCTCACCCTAGTAGAGTTGCCTCCATGGTCTAAGGAATCTTTTCTCTTCCTCTTAGGGTTCGCTAAGATTCTCTTCCTCTCTACCCTCCCTTCCTTCCTCTCTCTCTCTCTCTCTCTCTCTCTCTCTCTCTCTCTCTCTCTCTCTCTCTCTCTCTCTCTCTCTCTCTCTCTCTCTCTCTCTCTCTCTCTCTCTCTCTCTCTCTCTCTCCCTCTTCTCTTCTTCCCTCACCCCTACTCTGCCCTTCCCCTTACCCTCATGGATTCCATAATTCATCAAACAAACAATCTCCACTGCTCCGATTCCAGCTCCCCCCTTCACAACTCAGTCTCCACCACCTAGTCTCACCTTAGTGGGTAAAATTCTCACTGATAAAGAGGTTAATCTTGCTGCTGCGAAAAATATCATCCTCAAAGCCTGGAAATGCAAATCCACGGTGGAAACTAATATTCTTGACACCAACACGATGGCCTTCGTCTTTCAATCCCCCACAGATATCGAAAATGTCTGGAATAATTCTCCATGGTTCTTTGATGGAGATTTAGTCTGTCTCAAATACTGGATTGAAGAGTTAGAATACCAAGATATCGATTTTGACTCTAGCCCTTTCTGGTTGCACTGCTATAATCTTTCAGTTAAATATACCAACCAGGAGCATCCTAAAAAAATTGTGAATCACTTGGGTTTATTCATTGCGGCCGATCTGGGTACTGAAAAAAATAGATGGAAAAAATCTCTTAAGCTGAGGGTGGAAGTGGATCTAAATCGTCCTTTCGTGGACTCAATATCCTTTGTTGGTGAAAATGACACTCATATCACAACCGATATCCGCTATGAGAGACTACCCAACTTTTGTCATTTTTGTGGTCTAATCGGTCACAAATCTGCAACCTGCCCAACTGCTGATCATACAATAAAGCTAAAACCAAGCCAGTTGTCGTACGACTTGTGGATGAAGGAGGACATTGTGTTCATACCAAACCCTAAAGCTGCAACTCGAGATTCTTGCTCCAGGGAAGGTAAAAGTCAAATGACTGTTTTACCCCTCCCAAATATAAACTCTTTGTCTACTCCAGGGCAAATTTTGGGTAATACCCCCTGCTGCCCTAATCCCCAATCTAGTACCCCACTAAGTCCTCACCAACTTTCAAAAATCTCACCGTCCAATCCTTTGACAGTTGTCACTGACCCCAAAATCCTGCTACCAGCCCACACTGTGCCAAAATCCCACCAACTCATTGTCAGAGAAAATGTCTCTTCTGTCCAAGTCAACGCCCCACTCCTACAGCCTAAATTTCCTTTTCGAGCTATACCCACTCCCTATGTGGATAACTTTCAGATTATGTTCAGAAGTCCTTCTAACTAGACTCCCTTTTCTGAAAGCAAAACCAGATGATCCAATTGACTGGTCGACTATCAAATGCCCACATGAAGGCCAATTTTTCCACCACCCTTACTGGGCTCTAACAAAAGGCCTTTCTTCTCATTTGAGGGCGCTAAAGGATCGAGATACTTAAAAAAAACCAAAATTTAGGCCAATTCTCCCTAACTCTCTATGCAATATCTTAGATCAAATCCAACACCAAAATACTTCACCGGATACCAATCTCACTTCTCTAGTGACCACTGATCTTCCTATACATCCAACACCACTCCCCACTGTCGGTCGTCGACGTCTTTCAGCGATTAAGAAATTGGCCAGAAAAAGTGGTCACTCTCATCCTGCCTCCTCTGTTGCAAGCTCAAACTCTCTCAATATTCGACATTGCTCTGAACTCTCAGTTAATTCACCAGCAAAATCTACCACCAACACCTCTTTGAACTCAATTGGCCCTGGGGAGCTCAGGGAGTAATTATGATAATAATCATCTCATGGAATTGTCGAAGACTTGCCTAATCCTAGACCAAACAAGAATTAAGGGCGCTTGTACATAATTGTTCTTCGTATATCCTCTTCCTATGCGAGGTAAAAATGAATCACATCTCCTCTATTTCTTCCTCTCTCTTCCGTCTTAATCTCTCCTCTCAAAATTTCTTTCCTCCCTCCAGCATTGCTGAAGGTCTCTTGCTAGCATGGAAATCCAACATCCATCTCTCCATTCAGTCTCAAAATCCCTGGTTCTTACATTGCTCTGTTTTGGACGCCACTCCTTAGACGTTTAATGTTGTTCATGCTAAATGCCCTCACAATGATAAAGCTACTTTCTAAGATATCCTTCCCACACTGATGCCTGAACCACCTTCTCCTTCGGTATTGATAGGTGGTTTCAATGCCATCACCTTCCAGAATGATAAACAAGGTGGAAAATAATTTCTCACAATCCTCAAATCAAGTTCTCACTGACTTCATGAATGATTGCTCAAATGGAGGACATCAGTTACAAAGGTAACACTTTCACCTGGTCAAATGGTCGGCTTGATATTGATAACATAAAGCAAAGAATTGACAGGGGAATTGCCAATATGGAATGGAACGCTCTCTTCCCAAATGCTTCGATTACTCATCTTCCAACTATCAGATCCGACCACATCTCAATCATTCCCCACACTCAACCTAAATGTGTCAAGGTCCTAAGGTTTTCATATTTGAAGCAGCCTGGATTCCTGACCCCTCATGTCTTGACACTATCTATACAGCTTGTGTCATGATTTCATTGGATCGCCCTCCTTTATTCTCCACTCCAAAACCAAAAACACCTCTTCTGCCCTTAAATCTTGGAACTGCAATGCCACTCTCCCTAATCTCCTTACCATCTCTTCTATTCGATCTCAAATTGAAACCCTTCAAGCTCAAATTCCTACTCAAGATTCCTTGACTATGGAACGTGATCTACAACTCCAGTTAAGCTCTATTCTTTCTAAGGAAGAGACTAAATGGAGACAGAGGGCAAAGCAGGGGTGCTTAAATATGGTGACGCTAACATAAGGTATTTCCACCTTTGCACTATATTTCGTCGTTATTTATTTGTTGAACCCTTCATTGAATTGTATGGTTAATGAGTGGAATATTATTTGTAGTACTTTTGATACTCATTTCAGAAACCTCTTCACCACTTGTGAGCCAATTTTCCCTCCCTCCTTTAATAACCTTTACTCCTCTGTTGTAACTGAATCTGAAAATGAAGCACTGCTAGAAAAGACCGAGCCATGAGAAAATCAAAAATACTTTATTTAGCGTTGATTCTTACAAAATCCCAGGGCTTATGGATTTCCACCCATCTTCTTTGAAGAATACTAGGATATCATTAGGGCTGATGTCATCAAAGTTGTTATTCATTTCTTTGACACTGGTAGTTTCCTCAAAGCCATTAATCACACATACATCACTATTATCCCTAAAATCTCTAATGCTGAGACGATTGATCAATTTAGACCTATAAGCCTTTGTAACACTCTATACAAAGTTATTTCCAATATATTGGCCAATAGGTTGAAAACTTTCTAGAATTATTTACCCATCTGAAACTTCTTTTGTGCCAGGGCGCTCTATCACTAATAACACTATCCTTACTCAAGAAATAATGCACTATATCAAGAACAAAAAAGGCAAATTTCGCCATATGTCCATTAAAGTTGATCTAGTGAAAGAATTTGATAGGATAGAATGGAGTGTCATTGCTAGTATTTTGAATTCTATTGGGGTCCATAAAAGTTTCATTGCTCATCTCATGTGCTGCATCTCTTCTGTCACTTTCTCTACTATGATAAATGGCTCTGTTTTTGGTTTTTTCTCCCCATCAAGAGGGGTAAGGCAGGGTGATCCCCTATCACCTGCTCTTTTAATAATTGTGGATGGCATGCTCTCTAGAATTCTCTATAAACCTGCAGAAGACCAATTAATTCAGGGCATCAAAATTTGTAGAAATGGTACTCCACTCTCACACCTCATGTATGCAGATGATGTGATAGTTTTTGCTAAAGATGATTTGAGTAATGCTACAAATATTATTGATTGCCTTAATTCCTTTTGTAACTAGACTGGTCAGATGATTAGCAAAGAGAAGTCTGTTGTGCACTTTAGCAAGAATTGCCTTCCCTATAAAAAAAATGATCAAAAGTTGACTGGGTATGAAAGAGTGTCCTCATAATCCGAAACATCTTGGTATCTTATTTTTTAGATCTGATAAGAAAATTGACAAGTTTAATGACATTCTCCCTAGCTTTGATAAAGCCTTGAGTGGCTGGAAAGGTTGTAATCTGTCTCATGCAGGAAGGATTGTGCTTGTGAAGTCCGTGGCTCTAAGTCTCCCTATTTACCTGATGGATTCTACTATTTTACCTAAATCTGAATGCTACATCATGGATAAAAAAAATCGCAGGTTTTGGTGGAATTCAGATAAAAACTCCAGATTCGTTGCCTACAAAAGCTAGGATGGCATTTGCCAACCAAAACTTCATGGAGAACTTGGTTTTAAAAGAATGAATGACTTCAATAGTGCAATTTTTGCAAAAAATGCTTGGCATGCACTCACTAAGTCAGACAACCTTTGGACTAAATTCCTACATGACAAGTATTTGAGAATTGAAGATTTATAGATTGCTAATTCTAAACCAACAGACTCCTGGGTGTGGAGGAATATTATGGAATGCCGCAAGATTATTCGAAAAAGAGCCTGCTACTCTATCACTTCTAACTAAATGGTGAAGATGTGGGAGGACCCCTGGATCCCATCTATAAGTAGTTTCAAGCCTCCAAGTCCTTCATTAGATCAACAATCCTCTTATGCGTATGTGAGGGATCTTTTCACACCAACTGGTGCTTGGAACTTAAATCTTATTAAAGATTTATTTGGCCTGATCATTAGTCGTGACATATTGAAGATCGAAATCTCCAACTTTGGAAATCACATGTGTGTGATCTGGATACCTGAAAAAAAAAAGGATATTCACCTCTAAGAGTGCCTACTTGGGAAATCAGTCACATCGCTTCAACCCCCCTGCTCTTAAGACATTGCTTAAACAGATATGGAACTCCCCCCTCCATGACAGGCTCAAGTTCTTCACATGAAAAATCATCTCCAATTGCCTGGACTCGACCTACAAAGTGTAAAATACACTTTAAACAGAAAAATTAGTTCGATTTGACATCTTATGGGCCAAAAACAGAGCACCAAGTCATAAGATATGGAGGTTTTTGTGCATGCCTTGATTTATTGAGTTTTTCCTAAATATATGGGGTTTCTTGTCCTACATCATTTCCTTCCACTTCGAAAAAAACTCAACCTCGAGTTATTATTTTGATAAAAAAATATGTCATCATAAGGCTTGTTTAGGAGTTGAAGATGAAAAGGGATTAAAAGGTGAAAAATTAGTTGAAGAGGAAGAAGAGAGTTCACACAAAAAAACGTCTTTATGATTTCAAGTTCTCACGCTTCCATTCTGCGCCAAGTGGTATCAATCACTATTAGAGCAAGGGTTTTGCCTTGTTCATGGCTGCGAGATGCACTACTAGAGAAAATCCTGATGATGTTGGTAGAGAGGTGTGAGCGCGCTAGCAAACGCAATTTATTTTTTGAATGATTTGGTAAATCAAACGAATCAAACGGTGGCACGACTGGAGACAATGTTTCTACAGTTTCTTACCACTAAAACAGTTCAAAATTCTAGGAGCGACAAACCGAAAGAAGAAGAAGCTGGAATTGACAATTATGTGTTTTATAAAAACATGCAAAATAATCGATCACGGGGTTATTTCAATAATCAACATGATATTCCATTGTTCTATAGGAATTTAGAGATTGAAGATTTGTTAGATTGGATCTCAGATGTAGAATGGTTCTTCAAATTTAATGAAGTTCATCAATATCGACAAGTGAGTCTGGTGGCACATAAGCTAAGAAGTGTTGATGTTGTTTGGTGGGAAAAGTTTCAAACTCATCGAAGACATCGAGGAAAAGCACCAATCCAATCTTGGAGAAGGGTGAAGAAGATGATGATGGATCAATTTTTACCTCCTGATGATGATCAATTTATTTTCCAAAGACACCAAAATTATGCTCAAGACAAACCATTATCGACAGAGAATCCAAAGGATGTACGACAAGCTTTGGAAAAATACTCCCCTATCCCGGCACTGAACTCGGTAATGTCGTTAATGATTCAGATTTACTTCGAGGTGTAGAAGTTTTTAAAGAGAATGGTGAATTAAAAGGTGTAGGAGTTGAAGATTAAGAAGGATTAAAAGGTGCAAAATTAGTTGAAGAGGAAGAAGAGAGAGTTAACGCGAACAAAAACGTCTTTATGATTTCAAATTCTCACTCCATTGAAGACATCAAGGAAAAGCACCAATCCCATCTTGGAGAAGGATTAAGAAGATGATGATGGATCAATTATGATGAGCAATTTATTTTCCAAAGCTACCAAAATTATCCTCAAGACAGACTATCATCAATAGAGAATCCAGAGGATGTACGACAAGCTATGAAGAAATCCTTTCATATCCCGGCATGGAACTCGGTAAAGGTAATTGATAATTGCTTTGAACAAAGTAATTTTAATAAAAATTCCGAGGAGTTTCAAGTGTAAAAGTTGTTGAAGAGAAATGAAAAGAAGTTGTTGAAGTTGTTGAAGATGAAGGAGAAATAAAAGGTGTAAAAATGGCCGAAGAGGAAGAAGGAAAAGTTAACAAGAATGGGGACGCCCTTGTGTTTTCTGATATAGCAGATGAAGACCTCATAAAATAAGTCCATAGTATTGAAGTGAAAGAATGAGAAGTTCAACGTTGCTGATATGAGGATATTTCAAGAGATTTTCGATGAAGGCGAACAAGTGACAAATTAATTTTTTGTCTGGATGTGCAACACGCCTAACTCAAGAAAGTATGATTCTTAGGAGATACTAAAGGAGGTTTTTGTGCAGGCCTTGATTTACTGAGTTTTCTTCAAAATAGGGAGTTTCTTGTCCGACATCAGTCCCTCCTACTTCAAAACAACTTGACCTCGAGTTATTATTTTGATAGAAAATATGTCAACATAAGGCTTGTTTAGATCAACCACATCAACGCTATCATTAACCTCCTTTAGTATCTCATATGAATCATACTTTTTTGAGTTAGGCGTGTTGCACATCCCAACAGAAAATTGATTTGTCACTTGTTCGCCTTCATCAAAATTATATTGAAATATCTTCACATCAGCACGTTGAACTTCTCATTCTTACATCAGGATCTATTTTGACTTCCACTTCAACGCTATGGAGTTCTTTTAGGAGGTCTTCATCTGCTATATCAGAAAACACATGGGCGTCCTCATTCTTGTTAACTTTTCCTTCTTCCTCTTCGGCCATTTTTACACCTTTTATTTCTTCTTCATCTTCAACAACTTCAACAGCTTCTTTTCCTTTCTCTTCAACAACTTTTACACCTTGAAACACCATGAAATTTGTATGAAAATTACTTTGTTCAAATCAATTATCAATTACCTTTGTCGAGTTTAATCCTGGGATAGGAGAGTATTTCTTCATAGCTTGTCGTACATCCTCTGGATTCTCTGTCGATGATAGTTTGTCTTGAGGATAATTTTGGTAGCTTTAGAAAATAAATTGCTCGTCATTAGGCGGTAAGAATCGATCCATCCTTATCTTTTTCATCCTTCTCCAAGATTGAATTGGTGCTTTTCCTCGATGTCTTCGATGAGTTTGAAATTTTCCAACTAAACAACAGCAATGCTCCTTAGTTCATGTGCAACCAAATTCACTTATCGATATTCAACAACTTCAGCGAATTCAAAGTACCACCAACATCTTAAATCCAATCCAAAAAATCTTTGATGTCTAGATTTCCATAGAATAATTGAATATTAGCCCAACTATGGAGATAACCTCGTGCTTGGTTATTTTCCATATTGCTATGAAACATAGAATTTCCCATTCCAGTTGCTTCTCCTTTCGGTATACCACCCCTGGAATTTCTATTTGTTTTGGTGGTAAGAAATTGTAGAACATTGTCTCCATTTGTGTCACCACTTGATCCGCTTGATTTATCGAATCACTCAATTTTGCGATTACCAGTGCGTTCGCACCCTTCTGACCAACATCATCAGAATTTTCTCCAGTAGTGCATCTCCCAGCATTGAACAGTGCAAAATCCTTGCTCTAGATACCACCTGGCGCAGAACAGAAGCGTGATATTTCGAAACCACCAGCGTATTAATCTGGAATCCACCAGGATTTGGAATAAAATTTCAATTTTATTATTTTTATAATAAAAGTCTCTTACAAAATAATGAAAGCAAGATATATACAGCTCAATAAACCTAAACAAGAAGAAACTAGACTCAAACCAGGAAACAAAGTCTAAAAACAAAAGAAAACAAACTTCTAATAAGAAAAGGAAACTACTAACTTGCGCGGCAAGACAAATTTTCTGCACAGATGCACTAAATGACTTTTTCAGGACTTGGCCACAAAGTATAAAATACACTTTAAAATTTAACTGTAGAGAACATGAAGAAGTTCGATTTGACATCTTATGAGCCAAAAACAGAGGACCGAGTCCTAATATACGGAGATTTTGTGAAGACCTTGATTTATAGAGCTTTTCTTCAAAATATGGGGTTTCTTGTTACATCAAAAAGTACCAAAAAGAGTTTTCTCTTTTGATTCAATCAAGACGAGAAGAGGCACACAAGTATTCCCCAAATTATCTACAATTAAAACTTTAATGAGATTGCTAAAACATGTTAAAAAAAAAGTGGTAATACAACGAAAAATATCCACTTTTTAACTGACTTAAACACACTTGATATAGTCGTAGTCGCTCTGGAATTTTAATCCAAATTCTTTACTAGTTGGGATCCACATCACTCACTGTGGTCTATGGTTATAACTTTAAAAATATGAAGGTGAGTCAGCATATTAATTTAATAATAGCATATAAAGCTACAATTAATATTTTGCTCAGTGTTAAGATTGCGTATCCTTTAATTTCTGATATCAAGGAAATCAAACCTTTCATATTTTTTTTTAATACAATTTCTTTGACTTTTCACGGACACGTGAATTATTTCTTCATATATAAAAAGATATTTGGTATGTAAAACCGCTTAATAAGATTAGCCGACTTATGGAACGAACTTAATATATATCTATATATATATAATTATATATATATATCTATATTATACAAAAAACAGGTACGTGTGTTGTTAATTTTTTTTTTTTTTTGTTATTTATGCACTTGCGAAAGGGAGCTTTGGCGCACTGGTAAAGGTGTTGCTGTGTGACTGAGAGGTCACGAGTTCAAGTCATGTGAGCGGCCTCTTGTCAAAATTGACAAGGGAATGCTTGCCCCTTATACACCCTTGTGGTGGGACTCTTCTCCGGACCCTCGCATTGCGGGGATGCTTTCGTGCATCGGGTTGCTCTTTATGCACTTGCCTTTGTATTAATAAACATTATAAAAAGGATTATTTTGCAACTTTAAAAACTAGAGAGAAGTAACGCGCCTGTATGTCTAACATGAGAATTGATTAATTTTTCTATTGTTTTTTACATGTGATAATGCAATAATATGCACTTATAGTCAAAACCCTTTTTTCTCTCTTAAATATGCATATATATTATAAAGTGATTATCGAATTATAATAATTTCTACCTTTTCTAAGCGATTGGCTTCTTAAATTGGTTAAGATAATTAAGAAGCTGTTGTTCTTTTCTATATTTCTGTGAATTATTATTTGAAATTAAATGAGTGGCTAGCGATTTAGAAATATTAGTTTTGCATTATATTGTGGAGTTAAACAAAAATGAGATCACAAAATGACTGGTCTTGTTATGCACTTATGCCAGCGCCAAATATGTAGGACAACACCTAATCCACAGCAAATAAATCCCAATTAATTTATGTTAATAAAGTAGAAGTGTCGTTTTTGTTTATTATTGTTAATATAAAATTGGATGATGTAAAATGATGTGGCTGGTGTGCAATGTCGGCTGTTTATGTGGCTGGTGTGCAATGTCGGCTTTAATCGAGGGATATTGCCTGAGACCTACTTTGTTGTCATTACTCATTATATGGCAACTCTGAGAGAATTTATCATATATATATATATATATATATATATATATATATTGTTACTAAAAAAAAAAAGAGAATTTCTTATTTTTGGTGCATTTAATTTTAGTCTCATATAAAATCTTGGTTGATATATAGCTTCAAATTAATACGAGGGCTTAATTATGGAACTATCAAGAATTAGAGGGGATCATAATATTATTCTTTAGTTAAAAGAGAAGTACACGAAAATATTTAAGGAATTTAAAGGATCAAAATAAATAAATATAAAGGATTGGATATATATATATACACAAGTGCAGGAATAATGAAAATAGTGATTTTTTTTATAATAAATATTTGAGAGATAGAGCAAGTGCAATTATGAGACCTTAAGTTAACTTGTTCATTTCCAAATATAATGATCTAAGAGATATATTGCTCAAAAAGAAAGTTTTCTATTAATGATGTGCAACTTGACCATTACGCTGGAAGTGTATGGACAACGTTTAATTCAGACCGTCTCGGACATATCTGTTAACAACCTTAAATTTTGGTTTTTAGCAACCTTAAAATTTGGCTTATCTTTGGATTAAATGTCTCTTGATGATGGCGAAATAATGATTCATGTGACTTTCCAAGTTGACCTCTATAGGGCTAGCTATTGTTAGTATTTTGTGAATATAATAATAATCTTTGAAAAAGCTTTTGTTGCATCTTCACGATTGTTTGAAAACTCTTCTATGAGGGGCTTCCATTATAGCCTCGTGTGGGGCACACTGCAGCGAGGCTGCAAAGTTCTATCTACCTTAAATTAGATATTTTCTTTTTCTTGGTCATATTTTAAGCAATAAATTGGTCGCTTATCAATTATCGGGGAAGGCCTTGACCCCCGAGCCTTCCAAAATCTAAGAGATCTTTTCTTTTTCTTGGTCATATTTTGAGAAACAGATTGGTCATAAGAAGGTTCTCAAGTCTTTTTTTATAATCATTGGTCATTGTTTTGAGATTTTTTTTCATTTCACTCGTCCACCAAGGAATCTCATCCCATTATGATCGATTTGAAAATCTTTTGTTTCCCTTTTTAAATCTCTTAAAGTTACAAGTGACACTCATCGAGCTTGATCAAATAGTAATAACATTCGTGTCTTTGTTTTTGAATTATAAAACTATGTCTAGGGTCATTTGTTAAGCGTGATTTTAGTTTGTGGTAGTTGTTTGAACTTTGTTCATAAATTTCAACGGTTTCAAACTTAATCAAAACCATAAATGTTAGTTTTTTGAAAATAAAAGCTTGTAACAAACCCAATTGATAATAAGCTTATGATTTTACATTCATGGCCGTGTGAAATAGGTACATACAATTACCCCATTGTTATTCTGAATAGGATATAAACAAATAGATCTCTATCGTTTTATGTTAAATAAGACACATTTGCACACTGCGCCTTTAAGTGTACATGCTATAACGTTTTTTTTTTTTTGCAACGCATCAAAATACATAACGAGATAATGTAGATATTAAACATACTACACGAGGTAACTGAAGTATAGTATGCCCTAAATAGCACAAGACATTAAATAAATCATAAATCTTATTAAATACACACAATATTTGCCTAGTTCTTATATCAAGTGGGGGTATTGTGTCAAAAACCATTTGATAATTAAGCTGAAAATGAAATGTCCGTGCGCACCCTGGTTGGAAATTAAATCAAATTGATGCCTAAAATCTACAAATATCACCATCCTATATGTTGGGAGATGATCCTTACAGAGCAAAATCCCTTCTTACAGAGCAATTTCCCATTGTTTACTATAATACCCTTTAAGTTTATGGAAGCTCAATTAAAACATTTCTCTTTCCAATTTCTAAATTTAATAAATTGTTTTTCCTGCATAAAGATAGCACTTAATTGAATAAGTTTATTAAAAATCGTGCTCTGTTAGAATTAGTGCATTATAATCACAAATTAGTTGTATAATACATAAGCAATCCAAATAAGTTATTGTCCAATTAAATTCAATTTAAACAGAATAGGAAATTCCTATAAAAATATTAAAGGACTAAAATTAATTTTGTATCCTGAATATAATTTTTAACATTTGAAATCAATTTTTTTTTGTATATGAGAATGCAAGCATTTCAGAGTTATTTTATATTTAATATAGAGATTTACATTATAAAATTTCAAAATAGAATACTGATGTTCTAAATTAATTATTAAGACTTTTGTATTATTAAGTACGGTCAATCCTAAATTCCTAATGTATTGGAGTTCCATAAGATAAATTTTATATTTAAAATAGTGAATAAGATTTTATATACAATGTGTCAAATCTAAGTAGATTTACTATAAATGTATAATTATCCTCATGTAATCACAAATCACAATTAAATCAACGAGCCGGATATTATGAGAGTTGATTGTGGCAGAAATTTATTGTAATCATGAGTCATGACGACATACGTTTTTAAGGAAAACAAATTGCATTTAAAATTTCCAAAAGGCATAATAGTAAACAATGGAAAATTGCTCTGTAAGGAGAAATTTTGCTTTGTAAGGTTCATCTCCCCTATATGTTACCCTCACGTTACTAACTCCATGAGAATCATCTGATTGTGATGTATTTATTAACACGAAACTACTGGCTGAAAATCTAAGTACGTATTTAACAACGACCCTCAACAACATAATATATACATCAGTGTGTAATGTCTATACCAATTAATTACTTATTAGTATATTAATCGGGTCAAATCCTATTTGTGCAAGAAAATTAAAGTAAGAAAAACGCCTACAAAAGCACTTGCTTTACAGTGTACAAATATTGACCAAAGGGAAAACAAAGCCGAAAAAGTGAATTACCAATTTTATTTTATTTCAAAAAGTGAACTAAACTTTGTGAAATACAATATTACAACTGTTGTTTCCAAGAAATGAGAATTTTGCAGTAATTTGGGAGAAGGAAAAGTAGCCGTGGGTTGCAGTTTGAATTTAGAAACAAGACAAATTTAACTTCCTTTTTCGTTTTTTTACCCCAAATATGTAGGACAAAATCTTATTCTTACTTAACCAATAGCCTTGTCTTATCTTTCACACTTGTCACGCGTTAAACCAATCTCGTGTTTTCTTAATTATTATTATCATTAGTAGTAGCAGACCTAGCAGTAGTAGTATTAACATTTTTATTTAATTCGAGTAGTTTATTTTGTTCACCATAATGGTATTGCATGAATTTACTAAAATTGTTATTCCTCTACGAAAATCAAGGCAGAAATTGATTACCTCAAAACTTCTTTTGGTGCATGTCTACAATAAACAAATAGATGTTGATTGTTGCCCTCAAATTTAGTAAAACATTTGTTACATACTTACATTCATCATTTGGTACATTATTACATAAGGCATAAAATGACGTAATTTATTCGTCACAATCCAATTGGCTCTTTTGGGTTTGATGCTTTTATGTTCGAATCTTAACCCATGAGGTCACAACTGTTAACTTCTCTTTATTCATTATTTCTAATGACAAATCTAAGTTGGTTAAAAAGAAAAGAAAAGAAAATAATCTTTTGTAACCACAAATTTCAAATATTCCACGAAAAATAATACTTACGACCTGATTAGATTCATTATAACAACACCGTCAGCCAAACTTATAATCCCAATAAATCGAGTAGACTATTTAATAATAAGTGAACCACGGGTCGGTTACATAAATTCTCCGTCCGTGTTCGTAATAGGTAAAAAGTACGTGTTTTCGTTTAGCTTCTCAAACTTTATATGAATTATTTGTCTCTATTCGTTACAGTTAAAAGAATATGTTGTCGTCTAGGTTTTCAAACTTTATATTGTTCCATATGATCTCCATATTTTCTATTACATTTCCACCTCCTCATAAATTTGAACCATAATAAGTTTGTTCTAGATTTAAACAACTAAAAAAATTAGGTTACCATCCAATGTGAACCTTATGTGTTATTTCTGCCCCTATTATGGGAAATTGTGGGGTTATCCCAAAACAACGTCATTGATTTGAGGTTTATGACTGATGTACAACAAAATTCCCTCGATTTTGAGAGAATATTTGAGAAAACGGGTGCACAAAAACAGAACATAGATATACTTTTTAAGTTTAATATATTAATTTAATTAATATATTCTCAAAACATGTCAAAGATCTCTGGAAATAGAGTAAATGGCAAATTACCTCCCTATGATATATGTAATAGGCGCATTACCTCCCTGTAATCTTAAAATATGCGAATTACCCCCTGTAATCCTAATATTGGTGCACACCGCCTCCCTGTTGGATTTTTCATATATTTGTACTTGTACTTTGTCAAATTCTATTATTTAAATATTTATTTTTTATATATTTAGTAAGTTAGTGAAATATTATATCATCTTTTTATAATTTAAAGTAAAAAAATAATTAAAAAAATAGATTTCTAAGAGGAAATGATAAGAAGAAATTAATACCACTCCCACTTTTTGGCAAGTGAGTTACACTCCTTCTATAAGAAAGTATATTGTATCATTTTAAGATTACAGCAGTGTAATATGTCTATTTATTTTTTACAGGGAGTAATGCGCCTGTTTTGTACAATACATGGAGGTGTTGTGCCAAAAAACCCTCGAAATAATATAATGAACAAAATATTCTATGTTTTGGCGGATTGAAACGCATAACTAAATTAAAACGTTGATACGCAAATACTCTCATAGTTCGGCCCAACACATTGCTGGCCTGAAGTTTATGAATCAAGTGACCGACATGGCCCATTTATAAATGTAAGTTGCAATACCTGTCCATTCAAGCAGATTCGGGCCTACCATTTTTGTGGAGAAATTGAGCCAGTTAACTTGACCCACCACTTCATTGATCGAATAGTTACATTACTAATAAATCTTTTGTTTTTATTTTTGCCCAATAATATGTCGATTCCTATAAAATTATTAGGTTAATATGATATGATGTAGCCGACAGTGGTTTTTTATAAAATACAGACATACTTATCTTTAAATTAATTGTACGCATTCTAAACTCAATAAATTGAGTAAGGAATGACACAGACAGCTCACACGAAATACATGCATGAGGGAACTGAATGATTATATGCATAAAAATAAAATAAAAATGAATGAATGACCGTATGCATCAAAAAAAGGACAGAAGAACTGAATATTGTAATATATATATATATATATATTGTAATATATATATATATATATATATATATATAATAGGGTGGCTTACTACTAAACAAACTTTCACCAAATTGCCGAAGCTCTAAATTAAAACGATCTCTAGAACTGAAATGTTGTGCTTAGAGAACTAATTAATATGACAGGAAGATCATAAGTCATGAAAAACAAATGTGTTTCAACAGTTTATATTATTCTCAGTACACAAAGTAGCATAACATTATTGCAGTATGAATGAATGACATGACAGTAGGTAACTTCAATCATATCAAGTTGTTCTTTGATATATATTTCTTGCACTTGACAAACAATTCAGACTAATAATGATTATAGAAACTGCAAACCTTCATTTCAAACAAACTATTATAGAATAACATACAAATACGACCATGCAAATTCACCTTTTACTCGTTGAGCTTGACACTAATTAATAGTAAGGAATGTCAAGAGTCGGTTCCATAATAATAGAAACTGGAACTTTAGGATGTGTGGAGAGTCCATAAAGTTCCTCCATGCACACATCTTCAGGCTTCATTCCATCAGCCAAATTCTAATCAAATCCGTGGAGCAAATTAGCTAACGTTGATCGAATAACCTTAAATCAAAAGTTGTAGCCAGGGCACCTTCTTCGACCTGAACCAAAGGGCAACAGGGCAAAGTTACTGCTCAACATGTCGATCTCCTTACCAATAAACCTCTCTGGAATAAATTCCTCAGGCTTGTCCCATGAGTTGGTATCTCTACCTATGCTCCATGCATTAATCACGACAATCGTTCCTTTCGATATGTTGTAGCCTGTTACCTTGCAGTCTTCAGTGGCATAATGCGGGACTAAAAGTGTACCAGGCGGATGCAACCTCATCGACTCCATTATAAGTGCATCCACGAAAGGCAATCGCGAGAAGTCACTCTCTTCGACCCATCTATTTCTTCTAGTAACCCTGTCCAACTCTTCTTTCACCTTGTCAATTAAGTGTGGTTGTTTGAGAAGTTCATGGATCGTCCATTCAACAACGGTGGCATTGGTGTTTGTGCCGCCAGCTAATAGATTCTATATATGAATATCAGCAAAAAAAATCAAGTTATGAACTAATTGCACAATATCGTCAACATAATCAGACAATAGCTTTTCCAATTATATGGCAGATATAAGTATAGAAAGAAACAACCACCGTCAATAATCCCTTGATGTGGTCGCTTGTCAGTTCAACTTCAAGACTCGGATCCTCAGACAGCCGTAACAACGTGAAAGTGCAGGTATTCTGTCAATGTTAGTTTAACATTGAGAAGTCAATGTTAGAGTAACATTGCTGGAGCAGAATCCGATTTACAATCTTGATTATATTCTTTATTATTGTTTTGCATTATTCATTTAACTAACTGAGTTCCACAGTTGTAATTGTCTTTGATTATTATTCAGGAAACAAACTTGTCATAGGTTGGACGATCAAGTTTCCAAGAAGGAAAGTTTCCTTAATTAAGCAAATCGCTCTACAAGGAAAGATGAGTTCGAGTGCAACTAGGAAAGCTTTCCAAGTTGAGTCCTGATTTGAAGGAGTCTTTCCTTAGTTAGATCTCTAACGAAGGAACTATTATTCAAGAAGGACTGCGAGAACAAAGAAGAGAAGTTCGAAAAGGAAACAAGGAGAATTACCAACCGTGTACAACACACCTTGAAGTCCAAGTCAAGAACCTATATATAGGTGTGAAGTACATCAAGACAAACACGATACAAGAGCCAATCAATCCGAGAGATTAATTTATAGTTGTTGAGTGTTGTCTTGCTTTAGCAACATTTGTGAATTGTTAGAATAGATCTAAGAATGAGGAGCTTTTAGGGATATTCGAAGCAATTCTTGTGTGCTTTGCTTAGTTCAATCAATTTAAGAGTGAGGAGCTTGAGAATTGTGAGAACGACCTTTGTTAAAACCTTTACGGGTTATTTTGCCTACGGCTCGGAAGTTAATATAATTCTATATTCACTTCTTAAACTTGGTGTTTGTTTATTCCGCTGCACTATTATTCTGGTCTGTTGTTAAAGTAACATCGCTGAGTTAACAATGTACAAATCTGCTGTTAACACTCCAATGTTAAGTTAACAACAACTACGTATCAACCCGATCCACAATTTCACAACGTATCCACAAAGTCTTCTGGTTCGACATCTCCTTTTGATCCCATTCTAGCTTGGTGATCATCCCTTACGTACCCTAGAAACGAGTCTAATTTCTTTTGCAAAGATTTCATTCTCCTAACATATCCCTGTTGGGGTTGGATAAGTTGTCCAAGTCTTGCCCATCATAATCTGATAATTGGAGCAATGACTTTTGGTGGATGGCTTCGGGGTGTGAATCACGGGAGGGGGTGTGTCGGTAGGAGGCTGGAGTTGACTGACTTAGTCTACAAATCTCCCCCTCCAGCCCAACTATGTTCGTACACAGACCAAGTTTCTCTCGTGTCACCGCCTTCGTTAGCATGTCTGCAGGATTCTTGCTTGTGTGAATCTTAACCAGCTTTAACAGATGTTGCTCCATCACTTCGCGTATCCAGTGATACCGAATGTCGATATGTTTTATCCGGGAATGATACATTGCATTCTTGCTCAAGTCTGGAGCACTTTGACTATCGCAGTGAATAATGTACTCATTTTGTGTAAAGCCCAGTTCTTGAAGAAAACGCTTTACCCATAATAACTATTTCCCTGCTTCCGCTACAGCAATGTACTCGGCTTCAGTGGTGGATAAAGCAATGCACTTTTGCAGCTTGGACTGCCACGAAATAGCTCCCCCTGCGTAAGTGAATATGTAACTTGATGTAGATTTTCTACTATCAAGATCTCATGTCATGTCGGCATCTGTGTAACCATTCAGAACTGGCGTTGCTCCCCCGTGACACAAACATAGATTAGATGTACCTCTCAGGTACCGAAGAATCCACTTAATCGCCTCTCAGTGCTCTATCCCTGGATTTGATAGGTATTTGCTAACAATACCAACTGCATGAGCAATATCTGGCCTAGTACACACCATCGCGTACATCAGACTTCCCACTGCCGAAGAATATGGCATCGCCTCCATTCCTTCTTTCTCCTTCATCGTAGAAGGACATTGTCTCTTGCTTAACTTGAAGTGATTTGCAAGCGGAGTCGAAATAGTATTTTCTTTACCCATGTTAAACCTTTTGAGAACCCGTTCAACGTAATCTTCATGAGATAAGTATAACTTTCTCGTTTTTCTGTCTCGCGTAATCTTCATGCCGAGAATTTGTTGTGCTGCACCCAAGTCTTTCATATCAAAGAACTTGGACAAATCTTTCTTCAAGTTGTTGATTAGCGCTACATATTAGCCAACTATTAACATATCATCGTCATAGAGCAAAAGGATGATAAATTTACCATCAGCGAGCTTCTTCAAATAAACACACTGGTCTGCCGCAGTCCTGTTATACAGGTGAATCGCCATGAAAGAGTCAAACTTCTTGTACCACTGCCTTGGAGCTTGCTTTAGACTATACAAACTTTTCTTCAATTTACAGACAAGATGCTCCTTGTCGCGGACTTGAAAACCTTCCGGTTGCTCCATGTATACTCCATGTATATCTCTTCTTCTAGATCACCATGAAGGAATGCAGTTTTCACGTCCATCTGTTCAAGCTCCAGACCCAAACTGGCAACTAACCCAAGTATAACACAGATGGATGTCAGTTTCACCACTGGTGAGAATATCTCGTCAAAGTCAATGCCTTTCTTCTGTTGGAATCCTTTGACGACAAGCCTGGCCTTATATTTCACAATATTTTCACGACCATCTTTCTTGAGTTTGAACACCCATTTATTCTTTAGTGCTCTCTTTCCCTTCGGAAGTTTCACAAGCTCATAAATCTGATTCTTCTGCAAAGAATTCATTTCTTCTTCCATGGCTTGCCTCTAGCTTTCTTTGTCACTGTGAGATTGAATTTCTTTGAAACTTTCTGGCTCCCCCTCACTCGTAAGAAGGATATATTCTGATGCATGATACCTGTTGATGGTATCGGCACACGTCCAGATCGTCGAGGTTCACCATCTTCTTGTAAAGAAGGTGAGAGCTCCCCATGCTCAGTACCTTCATCCTCGTCAGCATCGTCTACATTATCTTGGGCATCCTCATTTTCAATATGAGGTTCTGGTGGTGAAGTAACTTCTTTCGGAGCATTAGTACGTTGTCGAACTGGAGCAGTTGGAGTAAAGTCATAGAATTGATTTTCGTAGAAAATCACATCTCTACTGAGGATAACTTTCTTGGACTGTGGATCCCACAATTTGTAACCGAATTCTTGATCACCATAGCCAATAAAGATGCATGGAGTTGACTTGAGATCAAGTTTTTGCCTGAGCTCCCTCGACACATGTGCAAAAGCCTTGCACCCGAACACCTTTAGGTGAGAATATGAAATATCCTTCCCTGTCCATATCTTCTTCGGAACTTCAAAGTTCAAAGGAACTGACTGTGTCCTATTTATCAGATAACAAGCTGTGAGGACTGCTTCGGCCCTGTATGCTTTAGGCAGCTTAGCCATACTGAGCATGCAACGAACTTTCTCAACAATGGTGTGATTCATTTGCTCAGGAACAATATTATGTTGTGGGGTCCTCGGCACCGTCTTCTCGTGCCTAATGCCATGTTCAGTGCAATACGCTGCAAATTCTCGAGAATTGTATTCGCCTCTATTGTTTGAGCGAAGGCACTTCAACTTCTTCCCTGTCTATCTTTCCACCAACGCATAAAATGCTTTGAAGTGATCAAAAACTTGTTCTTTTGATCTTAAACAGTAGGACCATAATTTATGTGAAGCATCGTCAATAAAGGTCACAAAATATTTGCTTCCACCGAGAGATTCTTCTTCTATTGGTCCACACAAATCAGAGTGAACGAGACTTAGTAACTCGGAGCGTTGCTTCCTGGTGGACCTAAAAGAAACTCTATGTTGTTTCCCGAACAAATAGTGCTCGCAAGGATCTAGTGCAACATCCTTCGCGAGATTGATAGCATCAATCTTGGCTAGTGTAGCCAAGCCCAAGTGCCAAAGATTTGGTGACGCCTCATATGCCCAAGTCTTTTGTGCCAAAGATTTGGTGACGCCTCTTCTTCAACGGTGTTGAGGCTTAACTCGCACAATGTTCTATAAGTTTTGAATAGCGTGCTACAGATATGACCCCTCGCAACAACTATCACACCTTTTGACAGCTTCCAAGTGCCATTTTTAAAATTACTTTCATAACCCTGTCGGTCAAGGGCTAGTCCTGAGATCAGATTCAGCCTGAGATCCGGAACATGGCGCACATCCTTGAGGCTAAGAGAACATCCTATGTTGGTTTTCACGTGCACGTCACCAACACTAACTACACTGGAGTAACTGGTGTTGCCCATCTTTACGGTACCAAAGTCCCTGATTTGTATGTAGCAAACAAATCACGATGTGGAGTGGCGTTAAATGAAGCTGCACAATCAATCCCCCACTCAATTTCTTGATTGCCTACACGTAGGCATGTCTCGTCTCCATAAGAAACAAGAGCAATTTCCGATGATATTGTGACAATGGTTTCACCTTCATCCTTGTTGGAGCTTTGGCCGGTTTGGGGTTGATCCCTCAAAAGCTTTCGACAATCCCTCTTCATATGACCCTAAATTCCACAATAATTATAGTTTTTGTTGAATCGACTCGAGTTGTCAACAGATTTACCTCTCTCCTGGGATATACCTCGATCTTGAGATCATCCACGATTTTGACCTCGACCTCTACCTCTGCCACGACCTCTTTCTCTACCTCCACTCTGCCTTTACTTTTCGACACAAGAGCATAAGATTGGTCGGCACTGGCTTCTTTTCTTCTGTCTTCTTCATTAATTAAAGCATCTGTCACAATTTGCATAGATACTTTACCATTGGGGGCAGAATTACTGAGGGTGGCAACAAGAGTCTCCCAATTGTCCGGCAGGGGACTTAGAAGTAGTATCGTTTGTTCCTCATCTTTGAGGTTCCAATCGGTGGCAGCAAGCTGGTTCACGAGGTCCTGGAACTGACTCGTGTGTTCTGGTATAGACGTACCACTACGAAGCTTTTGGTTTACTAAACGTCTCATCAACAAGGTCTTGTTACGTGCCATCTTTGCCTGATACATGTTAGCAAGCTTATCCCACAGCGTGTGGGCACTCGTTTCCTGTGCGACATGATGGAACACACTATTGTCAATCCACTGACGAATCTGAGCAACAATCTTCTTGTTCAACTTTTTACAATCGTCATCACTCGTCTTCTCGGGTTTGGCACCTTTATTTTCAATTGTCCCGGTTAAATCCTTCAAATTTAGTAAATCCTCCATGCGAAGCTTCCACATGTTGTAATTAGTAGGCGTCAATCTCATCATCGTGTCCGACGTTGAATTTTCTGTGTTAAAATTCAACAAGCTTACTTGTACCCAAATTTAGGGGCTTAATTTGGGGAAACAGAGCACACGGTTGGATCCGGAATGGTCTAAAACCTTGGGAACCATTATGACCTAGTTGAAAATGGATCAAAAATGAGTTGAACCGAGACGAAACAAGTTGAAAAGAGTTGAACCAGATTGAATCCGGTTTTGACCAGAGTTGACCGGCTGACTGGGTTTGACTGGACCAGCAGCTTTGACTGGGTCGGATCCTTTCTTCTTCGCCAGGTTTTGTGAGTTGGGCCGAGTTAACTCGCCGTTAACTCGGTCGGTATGGAATAGAGGTTTTCAACTTTTCGGCGATTGAAAAATTCTGAAAAATATATATTCGCAATCCTTGCAACACGAGCTTCACAACGGTAGTAACAAAACGCAATTCCGGAACGAAAAAAATTTGACGTCGAATTGGGTCGCCTTCGATCGTCACTTTCAGGCGATCGAAATAGCTCGAAAACTATATATTCGGAATTGTCGGACAGAGAGCTTCACAGCCGTGATAAGAAATCATAGTTTTGGGACGAAAAATTCGGATGAAATTTTACAGAGAACGGAGAAACAAAACTCGTGGCTCTTGATACCACTTTGTTGGGGTTGGAAAATTATTCATTCAACAATACGAACAAATTACAATAGGAGGAGCAACTCTCACACTCGACTATTACAAAGAACCAACCCTCAAATCTCACGTTTGAACTCTACGAAGTTTTCTTTTCTTTCTCTCGGCGTTTCTCTCTTTTTGAAGTGTATTTTTCCTGATCATATGCAGCTACGTTTGTAGGCAATTGAATAGTAGATATGTTGTCCAAGTCTTGCCCATCGTAATCTGATAATTGGAGCAATGACTTTTGGTGGATGCCTGTCGGGTGTGAATCACGGGAGGGGGTGTGTTTGTAGGAAACTGGAGTTGACTGACTTAGTCTACAATCTCTATAGATCGAGGAAACCAAGCCACGATATCCAGTCCCCGATAGTAAAGACGCCATTGAGCATGATCCACTCATCCATCATCTCTTTCAGTTCCTCTTCTTTTACCGCAGACTTATCCTTTTCCGATTCACTATAGAACTTGTTGCTCATTACCACCATTTTCTACAAATAGTGGAAAGAGTGAGACGTAATAGGTGGTCTCGCAACAAGAAAGGTGATGGATATGTTTTAAGATTGACCCAATACTTATATATTGGGCCGGCCCATAACCACATCGAATATGGCTTAGGGCTTATTCGATATATTGATGCGCATCGAACAACTCATATTCGATGCGCGCATCGAATCGATGTGATTCGATGCACTTTCCACAGCTGTCATTGGGACCCACGGGACGGTTGCTATATATAGCCCGTCCCCTTGTAGTCCATGTACGTTCTGATTGGATAATCGCTATGACCTAATCAGCATTGAACAATGGTGCATTCGATATTGAACCAGATCGAACCTACTTAATTCGACACGCATCTTAACCGAATTGGAGCGTTCGATACGATCAAATAACAGCACATCGAATTCGATATGTAAGGCAGCATCAAATCTCTTAGATTCGATATACTTGAATTCGAGACAAGACCCTTACTATACATCTCGCATCGAACAACGGCTATTCGGAACGTCAACATCGAACGCCTAGAACTCGATGCACAACACTTATCTTGTAATTTAACAGTTAAACCTAGTGAGCTTGTAATAGGTGTTCCGGGCCAAGTTAGTACGTTCATTATATTGGATTAACATTATTTTGGTTATTTGTATTCAAATTGTACTATTATACGGTGTTCTGTTACATTGACGAAATAAGACCAAAATATCAGCGCCGTCTGTGGGAACATTAAATTTTATTAGTTTATTAGGAATGACTTCCAGAATTACTAGATCTCGCAGTAGAGCTGTATAGGGAACCAATGAAGAGGCTGGATGGATAACTCCTGATCAGATTATCCCGGACAATGCGGGACCGTCAGCAATACCCGCGGCAGTACCAACACCCGCTAGGCGAGAAATGCAGGGACTTCAAGGTGTGGAGGCACCGAGAACTGAAGCAGGTGCCACTGGGGCAACGACGAAGAGTGTTTCAATTCCAAACACTATGAGGAATGAAATCATGGCAATGGTAAAGGCCGCACTGGCAGAAGTGCTAACTCCCGCACCGCCCGTATTGACACCACCGCCTGTTGAACATCCAGAGGCCATAAGGGATCAAGGTTCCGCGGCCAGGATACTGAGAAGAGAGGAGAAAGAGACGATAGAAGAAGTAAACCTGCATCAGAGGAACTACAAAGCAAGGGAAAATCTACCCGCGACGATCAGGGAAGGAAGTTAAAATTAGTCGAGGTGCAATCAAAAAGGCACCATGAGAGAAGAGGGAAAGAAAATGAGGAAGACCGCAGAGATGAACCAAGAATAAGAGAAGATAGGGACAACATGAGACATCCGGAGAGTCATGATTCCAGAAGGGAACATGACGAGGAAGGAAACCAAAGAGAAGAACCAAGAAGGAGAGAAGATAGGGACGACAGGAGACATCCGGATAGTCATGACTCTAGGAGGGAGCGTGACAAAATGACCAGAAAAATAGAGAGTCTGGAGAGAGAGAGAGCAATAATCTAAGGTCGGATGGCACAGGTGGACGATACTTCTAACCGCAGCCCATTTTGTGAAGCAATAGAAGTGGAGATCTTAGGACAAGGGGAAAAGATCCCGGGTCTGAAAACTTAAGATGGTAAGTCTGATCCCCGAGATCATCTTTTTCACTTGGATAGGAAACTGTCTATGTACGGTTTCAAAGACAATATTCAAGCCAGGATATTCGCAACAACTCTGTCAGGGGTAACCATGGATTGGTTTAATTGGATTACTCCAGGACTGATCAAAAGCTACAAGCAATTGAGAAATACGTTTGAAGATCAATTCTCAAGTCAAGCTTGATTGGCTTTGGATCACTCCCATCTCTATACCATGAAACAAGAAACCAATGAGAGTCTGAAGGACTTTATGAAACGTTTCAACACGGAGCTGTTAAGGATAGATAGCCCGTCTGGAGAGATGATCGTGATCATACTTTTCCGAGCAACCACAAACACAATCTTTAATGGGGACTTACTTAGACGCAAGCCCACCACTATCGAAGAAATCAATAAAATAGCACAGGAGGTGGTTCATTTTGAGGAGATGATGGCAACCAAAGTACCTGCTGTTGCACCCTTAAAAGAGAAGGAAAGAGGGAGAGATAAATACCGGGAAAGTTCGCCCAGGCGGTACACGCCTCTGAATGCTCACATTATGACAGTATTCGGGGCAACAAAGAGAAGAGGTTGGCTAAGAGATCCCAGACCAATGAAAGAATCCAAGGCTACAAAGTTTTTGTCCCAATTCTGCAAGTACCATAATCAAAAGGGACACGATACTGAAGACTGCATGAACCTGAAGGATGAAATTGAACGATTATTGAAGGATGGCAAACTCGTGGAGTTTGTAAAAGAGGTTCAAGAACAAGAAAACAACGCCAGCAGGAAGAAAATGAAAAGAACTCCATCTCCTAGGAGGGATAAACAGAGGATGGTCGATGAACCACATCTATTCGAGTATCCTCAGATTGGAGATGGCAATGACAGGAAATGTATGATCAATATGATATCATGAGGAACAAGGGAAGCGGATTCTACCAACGGGCGAAGAAGGATCACGAGGCTCGTTGAATTAGATAATTTCGTCAATATGGCTAGTATACTTAGAATCGAGGAGATGCCGCATGAAGAGGTTACGTTATCAACAGCAGACCTACGGAAATTGAGCGCACAGGCTATTCAAATGTCAAAACTGAATTGCCCCTTGGTAATAATAGTGGACGTAGCCAACTATGGAATCACCAAGATGTTGGTGGACCACGGAAGCTCAGTTAATGTACTGTTTAGTTCTACACTAGCCAAAATGGGACTAAATAACCAGATATTGGAACAGTGAGAACGTCGCTTCACGGATTCGGAGGTCCAGAGATAGTCCCGCTCGGAATGCTTAAGCTCCCAACCGCATTGGGTACAGAACCGAAGAGAAAAACACTCATGGAAAACTATGTGATCGTTGACATGCATTTCGCATACAATGGAATCATAGGAAGGCCAGCGCTAAATGCATTCTGAGCGTTGCCGTCAACTTATCATCAAATGGTGAAATTTCCAACTCCTGCCGGCACAGGCGAAGCAATAGCAGACCATATCGAAGGTTGGAAGTGTTACGTGTCTTCGCTCCGAACGCGGCCACAACAGGAAGAAGACGCAGCAAGGGCACTAGCTCTCAGGCGAATGGAGCACATTGATTAAAAGATTCTAGTTCAAGTTATAAGAGTCCTTAGCATTTTGAATATTTTGAACAATATTTATTCGTCCCCTTTGCCATGACAAGCAAGAGGGGCAAACATGTATCAACTTGAAACAGGAACACTAAGAACGTGAGTCCGGAAGGCAACATAGGAAAACAGGGCGAATGAGCTATGAATCAAGCTCCGATCTACTCACATAATTTGATTCGGTTTTTCAAGAAGAATGCTTTTGATTAATCGCTTTATATTAAATCCATCTAACCTGCATGATTAAACTGTATGCAGGACATAACGTCCAAAAGGCAACGAGAGGGACGGAGACTCTGACCATCATGGCCGAGACATCGAAAATCCCCTAAGGCAACGAAAGGGATGGAGACTCTGTCCATCATGGAACGAGATACCGAAAATCCCTAGAGGTAACGAGAAGAACGGAAACTCTGTCCATCATGGCACGAGATACTGAAAATCCTCAGAGGGAACGAAAGGGACGGAGACTTTGTCCATCGTGGCACGAGATAACGAAAATCCCGAGAGGCAACGAGAAGAACGGAAACTCTGTCCATCGTGGCACGAGATACCGAAAATCCTCAGAGGCAACGAAAGGGACGGAAACTCTGTCCATCGTGGCACGAGATACCAAAAATCCCTAGAGGCAACGAGAAGAACGGAAACTCTGTCCATCGTGGCACGAGATACCGAAAATCCCTAGTGGCAACGAAAAGGACGGAAAATCTGTCTATGGTGGCACGAGATACTGAAGATCAACAGAGGCAACGAGAGGGACGGAAACTCTGTCCATCGTGGCACGAAATACCGCAAATCCCTAAAGAGAGACGAAAACTCTGCCCATCTTGATACCAGATACCGAGGATCCCGAAAGACGCCAAGGAGGGACGAAAATTCTGTATATCGTGGCACAAAACTAAGAATCCCACACGAATGACGAGGAGGGACGAAAAGTTCTTTCCAAAGTTGCAAATATTACCACGACTGCTTGAAAAAGAAGAAAGAGACAGACACTACATATAAACTGTAAGTGCTATCTGAGACCCGCAATTCAGAAAAACATGATCGAAACTCTCAAAAGGTGAATAATAACGACTGAACGAAAGTACAAGAAAGGAAAGTAATATGTCTAAAAACGACAAGCGAAACCTATCCATATGGGGAATAACACCAAGCAGAACGATTATAACCCTGTTAGAGAAAACAATGTTCAATGCTTTGTCGCAAAATGAACAATTTTCCATGAACATTGAAGAATCCGCAGGTTGTCAAAATAAAGTAAAGAACCAGTATAGGAAATTGAAAGAAAAGACAACAAATATGAGCTTAGAAAATTAAGCAAATCAATACGAGAATTCAAAAAATGCAACATTGCTAGTCATTGGGTTGTTCAAACAAATAAAGGCGACGCAGTGCCACAAATAAAACTAAATTAAAAATTGTTCATAAACATAAAAAATAAATAGAGAGGCCCTCAAGGTGCAGCCTTAATTTTCTTCCTCGTCCTCAGATGAGGGATACGGCTCAGGCATTGGAGGCGGTGGTGAGAGTCCCTGGAGGACAAGATTTTCATTCTCGAGCAGCACGGCGAACTCGTTAGGAGCTTCAGACTGAGAAGCCGTTCGAGGCGGCAGAGGTTCTCGATTAGGCCCCAAAGAAAGGTCCAACCAATCTGGCTTAAAACCACCACGGGCGTACTGCGTCGTATAAAACTGGCGGACGGTCAGAACTTGAGCCTTGCGAGCTTCGCGATCGCATCGACGAGTACTAATCTCTCGGAAGGTGTTGTTCCGAAGGAATTTTTCGGCAATCTCCACCTTCTTCTGAGCAGAAACCTATAGGGACACAAAAGAAATTAATAAGAAAGAATACAAAAAAAAACACAAAATGCTAAGAGTTGGGATTCTTTACCTCGCTAAGGCCGCGCAAATATCTAGTGTCGTCGGCGTGGTAAGAATTCTCCTTCTCCACCGCCACCTATCTCGATTTCGGTGATTTGTTTGGTCAGCTTTTCCTTAAGCTGATCAGCCTCCTCCTGTGCCTGTTTTGCTGCCTCCCTATCAGCATGAGCCCTCGCGGCATATTCCTTGACCTTTTGCAAGGCCTTTTCTTTTGCGTCAAGGGCTGCCTTTAAGGCTTCAACATCTCCACCGTAGAGCATTCCTCTGTTCTGTAGCTGACCGCCGGTAGCCGCTCCATGGGCTTGCATCAGCGCCGCGAACATGGCGTCCACAACTCCGCCAGCCTAACAATTAATGAGCAAATAAATCAACATTTACAATTCAAGTCGAAAAACAATTAATTCAGGAAAAAGATATTATTACCGGCGTCAACAAGTGAAGAGCATTGCGCTCCACCATTCTCCTCTCTTCGACATAGACCAGAAGAGGTACGGCAAGGTTAGGTAGAAGAGACTTCGGGGTATCGATAGTTGCAGCCTCTGAAATCTCGTATCCCCCAACTTGAGCATGTGGGCCCTGACTAGACCCAATCCCAGCGCTCAGCCCCGTTGCGTGGGCAGGGGCACTAGCAGCACTCGGCCCACCTACATGAGTAGCAGGTGGAATAGCCCCTCCAGTTTGAGATCGGGTTTGGTGAACTTTTCTCCTTTTGGTCTGGACAACGCCTTTGGTATTGTCGCCCAGACCGGCCGCCAGGCTCTCAGAAGCTTCGGCCGCAGTTGAAGGCTCAACAATTTTTTTCTTGCCCTTATTCTTCCTCTTTCTTGGGGGAGGAATCTCAGCAGCAGTATTGGTATGCGAGCTAGCTTGATCGGCAGCAACAGCTCGGTTCATCCGGGCGTGGCGATCCATAATATAATCGACTGCAAGAATATCACATCATTAGAATACTCATTTGACACAAATCAAAAATATCAAAAAAGATGCGAAGTTATACCAAGGGTAAACCTCCCGTTATATTTAACTGGGGAGAAACCAGCTAACGAAAGGACTCGACTTTCTACTAATTTCTTGACATCAAATTGTTGATGTAGAACTAAGTTAGGGATGAACTCGCAATCCCAGGAAGTCGCAGAAATACCGGAGGGGTATCATCACCCTTGAACCGTTATACCAATCACGGCGATATTGTCTAAACTCTCCCTCGTAGCTCTTCTCAAGGTAAAAATACCGTCTTTTCCAATCTTGCCCATACCCCGCCGCTCCGCCGTTCAGGAACTTGCGGTGTTGTTGCGCTTTGATATGGTAGAACCCTTCTTCTCGCCTCGTAATCTCGAACAGAGCGTAGAACTCGTTGGGACTTTGAGGTTCGTGCAGCGCCTTCATGACAATAATGAAACCAATCAAGTTCCCGTAAGAGTTTGGGGTAAGTTGTGCTGGCACGAGATTGATCGTCCTCAGAAGCCAACGAACACAGTCATATGCCCGGGCGGTGGGGTATGCATCCGATCATTTGGCCCGAGAAGTACGATTTTATACCTATTAGGTATGTCAAATTTCTCGCGGAGTGCCTTACGACTATGTTGGAGGTGGGACACGTACATATCATACACCATCCCTACAACCTCGACGTGATCATCAAACTCCATGTTGATGTAATCTACGTCTTCGTCGGCCTCGCTGGGGGCACGATTATCCCAAGTTGATGACGCTTGCTATCGCTTTCAGCCTGAGGCGTTGCTTGCTCAGTGTTTGCGTCGGGATTGTTACCTGAGGGTGAACCAATGGTTTCTATATCGATTAGATCAATTTCATCTACGGCGGATGTATTCAAACCCGCAGGAGCATTGGGTGGACCCACCACAGAGTTTATCAAACTGGAGCTCGAGCCGCTACTCGACTCACTCCCAGATGTTGACTCAGTATTCACCATCGTTGACGAGAAAGAACTGAAATAAATTAAAAAGAAACGAAAGCTGACTACGGGCGAACACGTGACTCTCGGTTCTCACAGCACTCTCACAACATGCATAAAAAGGCAACTTATTGAAAAGATAAAAAATCTAACAAACGAAGGCATGTTATTTACCTTGACTGGATTTCCGAAAGAAATAGCGTTTACTTGATTAATTGATCTGCTAAACGGAAACAAAATGGAACATATTAAAAAAGCAACAATAAACGTCAATATATAAGGCTAAAGCAGCTAAAAGAGTCTAAGGCATCGCATCGAACAATCTCAGTTCGATGCCAAGAGCATCGAATCGATGTTGTTCGATGCAGCCCGCATCAAACAGGTCTCGTTCAATGTGGTTTACCTGAGAGACAAAGTGCGCAAGGAGCAGAATGAGCTTCCCGCAGCACTCATGCATTTATATAGGCAGCGGACGGCCCATCAGGCCCATATCAGAGAGCGCATCGAACGCGTTTCGTTCGATGCAGCATAACTGAAGCATCGAACACACCCTGTTCGATGCGCGTCTTTATTCTTCAGATAACAATTGCGAACTATTGCAATCCGTTCTGAATTAACATATGATTAGGAATATCTCAAACCAGTGAAAAACCATTGGTAACATGTGAAAAAGCCTTATCAAAGTGGTACAATGCCGACCGTTCACAAATTCAAAATTTATTTTTTAAGTTTGGAGGCCGATCTCTAATCGACATCGTCTCCCAAACTGGGGGGACTATATGATTGATGGGTATGTTTTAAGATTGACCCAACACTTATATATTGGGCCGGCCCATAACCACATTAAACAGGGCTTAGGGCTTATTCGATATATTGATGCGCATCGAAAAACTCATATTCGATGCGCTTTCCACACCTGTCATTGGGACCCACATGACGGTTTCTATATATAGCTCGTCCCCTTGTAGTCCGTGTACGTTCTGATTGGATAATCGCTCTGACCTAATCAGCATCGAACAACGGTGCATTCAATATTGAACCAGATCGAACCTACTTCATTCGACACGCATCTGAACCGAATTGGAGCGTTTGATACGATCAAAGAACAACATATCGAATTCGATACAGAAGGCAGCATCGAATCTCTTAGATTCGATATACTTGAATTCGAGACAGGACCCTTACTGTACATCTCGCATTGAACAACGGCTATTCGACATGTCAGCATCGAACGCCTTGAATTCGATGCACAACACTTGTCTTGTAATTTAACAGTTAAACCTAGTAAGCTTGTAATAGGTGTTTCGGACCAAGTTAGTCCGTTCATTATATTGATTAGCATTATTTTGGTTATTTGTATTCAAATTGTACTATTATACGGTGTTCTGTTACATTGACGAAATAAGACCAAAATAAAAGGTTTTCCTGAAAGGGAATGTATACGAAAGAGGAAATTATGCCTCTCCTCAATGCGTATTTGCTCGAAAAAATCGAGTTTTTTAGGACTGAACACCTCCACCAGGAAAAGCTTGCGTGATAGTCTCCAGTATGAGCTGGAAGGGGCCCAAACCATGTATGAGTAGTTGAAGGCGGTGTATTTACTATTTACCAGCTGCAAGGGTAGGTCTAGAAGCAAAGATGGCGTCGTGTGTTCGTAGGAACTGTTTGGCCATCTCAGGGGACGATGCAACCACGACTCGAAATCGGCCAAACGTAAGCTGCATTAGTTCTCCATATTTTTGGGATAGAAGATGGGGGGATCGATGAGGGATGGAGCCAATAAGATTCAGATTACCGATTATCGGCCATGGTTTTGGACCAGGTGGAGAGTTTTTCTTCAGTTTTTTGGTTGTGGATTACGTTTAAGATAGAGGATAATGCAACCAGGGGCGGAGCCACCCAGAAGGCTTGGGTGGGCTCCAGCCCGGTAGAGAAATATTAAAAAAGTCCAGTAGTATATATATATATATCATGATTCATGGGCCAAAAAAATATACAATAAATTAGAAGTTGGGCCTAGATATAATCTTCAGCACATTCACAAAAGAGAGCCCAATCTCATAATATATTATTATTTAGTAGACAAGTAACACAACAAAGAAAAAAGAGCAGACAAAATAACTTTGCCTTTTGAACTCCACTGCGGCAGACTCGAGTGCGTGCAAGCAAAAAACCAGCATTGGTGAATGGTGAGTTCTTTTCTTTCTTACAAAGATTTAGTTTTCTTTTTAATTAGATGGTGCTTTTTATATTTTAGTTTGCGTAGTGTATCAATTGTTAATTTATTTTTGATAGCAATTAGCAATATACTAAATATTGGGGATTTAGGGTTTTATTTTTATCAATCTCGTTTTGTAAGAAAGGTCAAATAATAATGGGCAATGGCTATTAACACAAATAATACCGCTAATTTTAGCGGCATTATATTGTGTTTGAATAAAATAAAATGGCAGTGCAGGGGATAAAGAATGTGTGTGTAATGTGTGCCAATCTGTTTTAAATGAGAGTGGAGTTTTGGATGGAAAGTGAATGATGAGACAATGCCATATTTATAGAATTATAGTTGTGCGTACAGAATACAATAATTCTAAAAGTTTAATGCAAGTGAGAACGAGATAATTTTGTTCTAATCTATTGTCTTTTTTTATGAACGAGATAATTTTGTTCTAATCTATTGTATTTTTTTTATGTCCTTATAATAGATTATAAATCACAATGGAGAGTGGAAGAATCAAGAAGGGGAAAAGTAAGACATTAGATTCGTTCTTCAAACCAAAAGAAGCTACATCATCAAGTTCAAAGCAACCTCCTCCATCTAGTAGTGATCAAAGCATTTCTAAACGCCAACGAGTTGAAGGTAATGTTAACTCTCTTGAGAGAGATCCAGGATTACGTATCCCGATATGCGAGTACCCCGTTAATGAAAGAGATGAAATCAGACGTGCTTACATCGACTTGAAACCATATCAACCAACTATGTCAAATTATCCAAGAACACAATTTGGAGATCAATATCGCCGCTTCCAACTTAGTTGGTTTGACAAATTTTCGTGGTTAGAGTACTCTATTACAAAAGATGCCGCATATTGTTTTCCTTGCTTTCTGTTTGAAAACAAGAATCCTCGTTATCCTGCATTTACTACCGAAGGATTTCGAAGTTGGAAGCGAGTAAATTGCAAGACGAAATGTCCATTTTTGGTGCATGTTGGAGGTTCTAATTCACCGCATAACAATAATGTGAAGGCTGTTGAAGATTTGGAGAATGTAACTCGCCACATCGATAAAGTAATGAGTACCCAGACCTTGGATGATGTTCAGAAGAATAAGTTGCGGATTACAACATCAATTGAAGTTTCACGATGACTTGGTATGCAAGGATGTGCCTTTAGAGGGCACGATGAATCAAAGGATTCGAAAAACAAAGGTAATTTCCTTGAGATGTTAGAACTATTTAAAAGGACGAATGATGATCTCAAAGGTGTTATTTTAGAGGATGCTCCACAAAATGCAAAGTATACTTCACATATGATTCAAAAAGAACTTTTGCATATACTTGCTAACAAAGTCACAAGGAAGATTCGTCAAGAGGGTGGGGATGCAAAATTTTGTATTTTGGTTGATGAAGCTAAGGATGTATCTAACAAAGAACAAATGGCCATAGTACTAAGATTTGTTGATAGGAAAGGTTTTGTACGAGAGAGATTCTTTGATATTGTGCATGTTAGTAATACGGCGGCTGCAACGTTGAAGAAAGAAATATCGGATGCCCTAGCTCGATATAATTTACACATCTGCAACATGCGAGGTCAAGGATATGACGGTGCTAGTAACATGCGTGGTGCATGGAATGGATTGCAAGCACTTTTTCTGAGAGATTGTCCGTATGCATATTATGTCCATTGTTTCGCTCATCGACTACAATTAGCATTGGTCGGAGCTGCTGAAAAAGAGGTATTAGTTTGGTCATTTTTCTCACAGTTGAATATTGTTGTTAATATTTTTTCTGCATCTCCTAAACGTCAAGATGAGTTACATGAAGCTCAAGTTGTTGAAATTAAACATATGATAGCTACCGGTGAACGTGTTAGGGGTAGAGGTGCAAATCAAATTGGTACATTACAATGGGCTGGAAAGACTCGTTGGAGTTTCCACTTTGAGTCCATTTGTAGTGTAGTAGATTTATTCAGCCCTTTAATGACGGTTCTTGGGAACATCATGACTGGGGATTCTCCGAATGATATAAAAGGTGGAGCCCGCGGTGCTTTGATTGGAATGAGAAGCTTTGATTTTGTATTCATCTTGCGTTTGATGCAAAAAATTATGGGGGTTACTGATTTACTTTGTCGAGCCTTACAAGAGAAATCTCTAGATATTTTGTCTGCAATGAATTTAGTGTCAACTACTAAATATTTACTTCAGGAATTAAGAGAAAAGGGTTATGATTACCTTTATGAGGAAGTGGTTGTAGTTTGTTCAAAGTATGACATTACAGCTGAGAAGCCAGCTGAATTAGCTGAATTATTATAGGCGGGATGTTCTTCCGGATGAGAGGTTCCAGAAGATTTCAACAATTGCTGAATTGTGTCAAACATTATTCAAGACCAACAAGTCATCAATTTTCCATTTGATTGACAGGTTGCTTCGACTTGTTTTGACTCTTCCTGTCACTACCGCAACTACAGAACGAGCATTTTCGGCTATGAAAATTGTAAAGTCGGTGTTACGTAATAAGATGGAAGAAGAATTTTTGGCAGATAATATGGTGCTCTACATTGAAAGAGAGTTTTCTGCAAGTTTGGATGTCGATTCAGTAATTGATGAATTTTATAGTTTGAAGGACCGTAAAGCTAAACTTCGATAGTATAAGGATATGTATTTTTTTTATCAATGTATTTGTTTTTATCATGTAAGAGACAATATATACTTCTCATTCTAGCTTGCAGGTTTAATATTTTTATTTTGGTTTATATGTTTTTTTTAAAAGTTACTCAAGTTAACAGCAGCCCGAGGTAAAATAAAATCCTGGCTCCGCCCCTGAATGCAACTATGCAAAGTATGACTAATAGTAGTGTTAACGGGTTTGGAATTATTCCTTATTTAACGAAAGATATTTATTTGGGTTGGAACGCCCTGCCCGTGATTCAGAGGCAACGATAGGTGGAAATAATAAGAAGAATTGCAAGAATATTCCCTTCATTTATTCACTGAACTTTTCCTCCTCCTCTTGCTGTGTATATGAGTATCAAGTTGTTTTCAGTTAAGTTAGGTTATCTTCTACTACTGATCACCTCCCTTTATATAGACTTTTGTAAGGGCAGGTGTCATTGTGCATGTTCTTTTGTAAAGACAGGTGTCGTTGTTACTTTGAC
This sequence comes from Linaria vulgaris, assembly GCA_948329865.1. Taxonomy (NCBI): domain Eukaryota; kingdom Viridiplantae; phylum Streptophyta; class Magnoliopsida; order Lamiales; family Plantaginaceae; genus Linaria; species Linaria vulgaris. The sequence goes on along the minus strand of OX415249.1, from coordinate 778,545 downwards.
ACAAGTGTAAAAATCAGGATAAGGTTTATCTTTTATCTACTAAGCACTGACTAGATTAATCTTTATCTCTTCTGATAGCTCCGAGGGCCTTTGATGTATGGTTGTTTTGATAGAACTGTTCTTCCGAGGGGCTATACTTTTACTGACGCGTAGTTAGGATACTCTTCCGGGGTATCATGTTTTAGCATAAGTGTACTCGGGAGTTTTAAACAGCTGCATACACCTTCCGAGGGGTTTTATTTCCCTTTCTTGATTCGGGTCCTTTCTTCAACAATCAGGAGTGATCTTTGAGGGTGCAATGTGATCTCCGAGGGCTTGTTTTTGGTCTCCGAGGGCTGGCTTTTAGTCTCCGAGGGCTGGCTTTTATTCTCCGAGGGCTGTATTTGCTCTGTTTAAAGTGAGATTCTTCCGTCTGAGTTCTCGGAATGTATTTGTTGGGTGCTCTGTCATTCATTTCTCATTTTTCTACAAAATGGGTCCTCGGATGATCGTCCGAGTGCATTTTTCTTCGAGGAGTGTTCAGTAAGGAAGTTTTCTTGTAAGTTTATGGGACTCAGGGTCCGTTGTGGTCCCTCTTGGCGCATTGGTGGATATCGGGGTCACGCGGATCCATCGGGGTTTGCTCTTTTTCCGATGCCGCGTTGATATCTGTTTTTCACTCACCATTTGACTTTCCAAGGGACGCTTATGTTCCCCCTCGTGTGCTCTTCCAAACCTTTTTGGGTCAGTGGCCGAAAGGTAGGACAATCCTCCGAGGGGTTCTCTTTATTAAGAGTAGGTACATCTCATCGGAAGTACTCGTAACAATAGTATTGTCCATGTATTGTTTTTTCCGAGTAGGATTAATCTTCTTTATTTTATTTTTAGGGTTAACAAGTAGCCATGAGTTCTCCATTAGAGGTGACTGGTGAATGATAAATGTAGTATCCATGGAAGAAGCGTATATATATATATATATATATATATATATATATATATATATAGTTGAAGGTGATTTCGACTTGTGGACCGTGGAGCCTACTGTTCTAAAATTCAAGTGATCCATGACAAAAGAGACAAGAGCGCAGGTACTTTAGCTGTTGTCTGCTATTGCCATCTGAAATATATTGGTGAAGCATGAAAGGAAAGGAACTGGTAAGAGTGATGTTTCAACTGATACAATTATTATATTATTATATCAAAAAGAGACAAGGTAAGACGTCATAAACAAAGGGCATAAAACACTGAGAAAGTGACTGAATGATTGTAACTATTGGATGGTTTTGTAAACTTTCACCAAATATCTGAAGCTCTTAAAATTGAAATGTTGGGCAATAATCACGTTCTTAGAGTACTATTATAACAGTGTTCTAATATATATCTAAGATGATCATATCAACAGTAAATTGGTTTTTTAATTTCAGATACTGACTGTTCCAGAAGATCTTTAGTGTAAGTTATGTAAATTTTGCCCTTATCAAAAGTATACACTCAACCTTCTGTGATATGTGTTAGTCTTTGTGATCAAAATGGTCATTGGTTGATCTCCCATGTACAAGACATCATTATTAACTTATGCGTACAACAACAACAACTGATCTTCTCATGATTATCACTAAACCAACAAGTAACTTCATGTCCATGTAATGGGAATGAACGTTTAATTTGGCAGTAGATAGCTTCTTTTATTTTCTTAATAGGACTTGATATTTACTTGATCAACAATCCAGACTAATTTTGATGATAAAAACGTCAAATATTTATTCCAGATCAAACTATGGTCGCATAACATACAAATCCGGCTATTCGAATGATCGTTTATTTTATAGAACTCGACACTAATCAGTAAGGAATGTCGAGTGTAGGTTCCATGATGATGGAAACTGGGACTTCTGGACGTGTGGAGAATCCATAAAGGTCTTTGACACACACATCCTCAGGCTTCATACCTTCTGGCAACTTCCAGTTAAATCCATGCAGCAAATTAGCCAACGTCGATCGAACGAACTTAAGTCCAAGGTTATACCCAGGGCACTTTCTCCTACCTGAACCAAAAGGCAACAGGGCGAAATTACCGCCAAACATATCGATCTCCTTTCCAATGAACCTCTCTGGAATAAACTCCTCAGGCTTTTCCCATGAGTTGGTATCTCGCCCTATGCTCCATGCGTTGATCAGGACAGTCGTCCCTTTTGATATGTCGTAGCCTGCTACATTGCAGTCCTTGGTGGCGTAATGTGGGGCTAGAAGTGTAGCAGGTGGATGCAACCTCAACGACTCCATAATAAGGGCATCTGGGTAAGGTAATCGAGAGCAGTCGTTCTCTTCTACCCATCGGTTTCTTCCAATAACCATGTCCAACTCTTGTTTCGCCTCTTCAATTAAGTGTGGTTGTTTGAGAAGTTCATGGATAGTCCATTCAACAGTAGTGGCCGATGCGTCGGTGCCGCCAACTAATAGATTCTATAGATCTCAGCAAAAGAATCAAGTTATGAACTAATTGAACAAATAAAACATGTTTTAATCCCATGCTATTTGAGTAACAAAAAATTGAAGACCCTTTTGACATTGTTATGGAAAAAAGCTACAGATAAACCCGATATTTGAACTATAATAGGGACACCAACAACTCTTGAAATCTGAACAGGTCTCTATGTAATTTCACGATGGGTACCAAGGTTTTGTGATTAGACAAAAACTCAGAAGGTAGAAGTAACTTTACCAAGTCAAAAACCAAAAGATCTTTGTGATGCTTTCAGAGGATTTGTGTATATACCTTGTAAATTTGATAACTAAGAAAACCATATTTTTTTCAGTTATATGAGAGATACAAGTATAGAAAGAAACAACAACCGTCAATAATCCCTTGATGCGATCTCTTGTCAGTTCAACTTCAAGATCAGGATCCTCAGCCTGCCGCAACAAAGTATCCACCAAGTCTTCTGGTTCGACATCTTCCTTTGATCCCATTTTAGCTTGGTGATCATCAATTACGTAGTTAAGAAACGTGTCTAATTTCTTTTGCACAACTTTCATTCTCCTAACATATCCCTGTAGATCAAGGAAGCCGAGCCACGGTATCCAGTCCCCAATATTGAACGCGCCATTGAGCAAAAGCCACTCATCCATCAACTCTGGCAATTCATTCTCTTTCACTATTGACCTGTCATTATCTGATTTACTTAAATATTTGTTGCCCATTACCATTCTACAAATAGTAGAAAGCGTGAGATGTAATATATGCTCTCGCAATGGGAAAGGTTTTCCTGAAAGGGAATGTATACGAGAGAGGAAATTATGCCTCTCCTCAGTGCGTATTTTCTCGAAAAAATCGAGCTTTTTTGGATTGAACACCTCAAGCATGAAAATCTTGCGTGCTTCTCGCCAGTATGGACCGGGAGGGGACCAAACCATGTCTGAGTAGTTGTAGGCAGTGTATTTACCAGCGGCAAATGCAGGTCTAGAGGCAAAGATGTTGTCGTGTGTTCGTAAGAAAAGTTTGGCGATGTCAGGGGATGACGCAACCACAACTCGAAGTTGACCAAATTTCAGTTGCATTATGCCTCCATATCTTTGGGATAGAAGGTGGAAGGATTGATGAGGGATGGAGCCGATAAGATTCAGATTACCGATTATAGGCCATGGTTTTGGACCCGGTGGAGAGTTTTTCTTTGGTTGTTTGTTGCGAATGATCATTGAGATTAAGGCTAATAACACGAAGCATAGTAAGGCTAATGATGTCCAGGAGTTCTCCATTATTACTGGTCAATGATATGTAGTATTGCCAGAGAATCTGTCCACGGAAGAAGTGTATATATAGCCGAAGGTGATTTCAACTGGTGGACTGTGGAGCCTACTGTTCGAAAATTCAATCCATGACAAAAAGACAAGAGCAGGTATTTCAGCTGTTCTTTGCTGTTTCCATCTCTTTCAGATGAAATATATTGTAAGAGTGAAAGGGACTGTAAGATATTTCAGACAGAGTGTTATTAAAGGCGTTAGGCGTGAGCGAAGCGTTTTATGTTTATGGAAGCGAAGCGTAAGTCCTAGGGCGTTGAGCGTAAGCCCCGTAAATTTTAGTGTTTTATTTTAATATGAGATTTATAATAATAAAATGTGAATAAAATTTTAAAAAATAATAAGAAGGAATAAAAAAATTATTTAGAAAGACAATTGCTTATAACATAAATTTGACTTTGTAAAAACTAGTAACAAGTAGTAACAAGAACATTAAAAGTATAAATACTATTGAAATAATTGTAAGAAACTTCTTAGTGGTAATTTTGTATCTCGATCATTATATTAAATTATGTGAAAATTTTAACGAAAAAACATAGAAATGAAAAAGGAGTCTACTGAAATCTGATAACATATAATATATTAATGAAATAAGTAAAAGAAAGAAAAAAAGAAAAAAGAAGATGAGACGTTGGCTTTTTCATGAAGAGTGAATTTTAAATGTTCCACTAATTCGTCTGAATCTTTTGGCTTTTCCAACACCATTCATTAATTATAAGCCGTTGTTTGTTTCTGTTGTTCTCAATGCAACGGCTAGCTTTAGAATAAAATAACATTATTCAGTCATTAATTACAGAGTCAAGGCGTTTGTGGGCGGAAAACCTGCTTTTCTTGTGCCTTGGGCAGTGCTTTACGTAAAAAAGCGTGCGCATAATGAATGATGCGCCTTTTTCATACGCCTCAAGGCATTTTGGTATTGATTTCGCCCTAGGCGCGCTCTGAGCGCGCCTCGAGAAGCGCCTTTAATAACAATATTTTCAGTATTATTCTTCCAAATTATTTTCCATTTTGTGATTCTGCTTATCTTGGAATGAAACAACTAATATTAATCACTTATTCTTACATTAATCTAAACTGCAAGAACATGGATTCTTAATGTAACTCAATTCATTTCTAAAACATGCTCAGTTACAAAAATATCAAAAAAGAAACAAGGTAGGAAGTAATACCCAAAGGACCAAACATTGACAAAATCTCGCACATGATAAACTTTGAACTCATGTGACAATTCATGTTTACAAAGTTCTAAAAATAAATAGCTTCTGCAATGCCATTTTATTGATTTACAGTATCTTTAGTAAATTAATTCAATGATCCTCGACAGAAAAAAGAAAAGAAAAAAAAAAGAATCCCGACCTGCATACTTTGGAGATGAGTATTGAGTAATACTGCAAGTCTGCAACTATGAGCTCGGAAAAGAGTATGTCTGGAACAAGTATGATACAATCTTTTTGTAGTCTCCAATCTTCACACCAGAGTTCGGATCGACAAGGTAGGGTACCTGCACAGCGTAACACTTGACTTACTTTATTGCCAAACGCTCTAATTCAAAAAAGAAACGTTTCACCATTTCTCTAGGAAATGTTCAGAAATTTTGATCCATCTTGCCAATTTCTCAATGAGCATGCAATTTCATAAATCCTTTTTACTTCCAAATGTGCTTGATTAATACTCAACAAAAGAACCTTAATAGCATGGTTTTCAAAATCTTAGCATTGATTAGAAGTTTGTTTCTCATCTATCACCAAAGAAAAGCCTAAGAAAATACCAGACAAACACAATCTGCACCACGGATGCAACTTTTCAAAAATCTGGAGCCGTAAAAGCAAAAGTTTAATTAGAAAATCAGCTTTATATGCGGACCTCTTTTGATCCAGACATCTGATAAAGTAAGTTTTCCCTTATTGATCCTTGGCCCACAGTCTGAAGTACATACGGAAGTTCCAATTCACAGAGTGCTTCACGGACAATTCGAGCATACTGCAAATTAAACACATCACATTTTCATAATTTAATCTCATTCTTGCGGCAGTAAATTGTTGAGAAAGACAAGAAAATCCTGTAATGCTTGATAAAGAAATCTAAATTACTATGTTAGGCATTCCACATTCATTGATGCATATCATCCATGATAAAGGAATTAGAAGGGTATATATGAAGATAGTTCTTTATACTTGAAACTGTAACACTTGATGCATGATTCTAGGTTTCTCTTCAGCACAAGGGTGTTAGTTTTCCTAGTCTTACGTTCCTTGGACGAGAAAAAAAACAAGGCAATGTAGAATTTGAAAAATCTAGTAATGAAGCTTACAGGATTATTTTCATAAGAGAACAATTCCAATTTCCCAGGCGGTGCTTCCTTGCTGGAGTTTTTCCACAATGTCATTCCTCTGCCCGCACGAAATATGGTCGGCATCCATCCTGTGACCAGCGTGCTGCGTATTCATACAATTCAGTAACACCCTAATATTTAAAAGAAAACCACAGCAAAAGCACATATTGGCCATCCAAGATTATGAATTGTGATAATTATATCTTTGGCCATTTACTGGGGTCTGGGCACAAATCAAAGTACTCTCTTTACTTAAAGCAGGCCGTGTTACGAGTGAAAAAGTTTATGTTAAGACTTGCAGGATATTTAGCATAAGAATATCCAATCTTGAATATTCACACCCAAGGTAAGAAGTAGGGAAAGACTACTCAAGAAAGCTAATTATATTGTTGACAGAAAATCGAATTAACTAAGGGGATAAGCTATCCCAATGTAATACCTCTCTAGTATGCCAAATGTAGGACTTCTTTCACCACCATATTGCTGAAACAAGTATTTTACAATGTCACCTAGAAAAAGAAATCTCATTGTTAAAACGTGTAACCACATACAACACAAGTAAGTCTCATTAGATTCCAAGCCAAGGAGATATTTTCATGAGAACCAACAGTGCATGAAACAGCAGACAGATGCGTAGACGCCTCGGGTCAGATGCACCTGTATACTGAATTGCATTTCAATATGGTGAAAAAGAAACACAAGTACGACATCGAACTGTGCGTTAAGTAAATGATTAGAACAGAACATCCACTATGTTCAGTTACTTGCTACAAAGGAGATTTTGGATTATTTACCAGGACAAAAGGAACCTATCTAACAAGAAAAATTAGGAAAGCTAAACAAGCTGTTCACTTACTGCTTTCGTACATTGAAATTCCAGTATTTGGGTCTATGAGGAAAGGAAACCTGCAAAAGAGTGTGAGTATATATAAGCCATGACAGCATTCATAATATGACCTTCGATACAATGACTAAATTCTTAAGTGTATCGAATTAGAGACATGATATGACTACAAAGACCACATATTTTGGATTAGCTTCAATTGTTGTTGAACTACTTAACATGTGCTCGAGTCACAGGGAAAAAAAAAACTCTTCTTTACAGGGGTAAGGCCCTAACATCCTTGGATGTTGACTGCCTCAGGAACAATGTATTGCCTCTTCAATATTACATTGACAAGAAAATGTAATATGCAAATCATACAGATGCTTTCCCATCAGTTTTGTGACAGATGATCCACCAGTGATAAAATACGGTACGTGTAGAATAATCAGATAAGAGTTAAGGAATGCGATCTTAAATATTAATGAATCCAAGACTAATTAAACTATCCCTGACCAGAGCAAAATGAAAGATGATAACTCAGGAACTTTGAAGAAAAATTACATACTGTTCTCTGCCACCAAGTCTATTTACCACTGCCCTGTGTCTTACCGATCCTTTTGGGCATGGAAAGATCTGCAAAAGTCAGAAGCCAACTTGGTTCAATCACCTTAGGCTCCAAAAGTTCATTCAAAGCTAAAGACGTTCAGTTACGAGCAAAGTTACAATAAGCCATGAAGGGTTTCCAACGAAGACGTGGAAAGATAAACAGTATACGCCAATATTTGATCGGACGCACCTCTACAGATAGATCTAGCTCAGTAATTGCCTCTCGAACCCTCCTGCAGAACGGACATGCCTCTGTTGACAATTCCTATAATCTTTGAGTTAATTCCAAGGTCAAATCAATAATACGAATCAGTTGATAAATGTGGCTTATCAAATGATCTAGATAACTATTTGTAAGCAACAAGAGGAGAAATGTTAGCTATATAATGTTAACAACAGTTTCCTCGGTGAACTTGCATTCAAACAAGGGACTCACCGAATTCATAAAGTTGCAAACTTTGAGGAGGATCATTTAACTTCTGCTTGTCATTCGAACCACTTAATGACGTGGATCCCCATGGAAACCTTGCTAAAGAAGATATTGAAGACGTGGCTTCCTTTTACAAGGAAATAGGAGAGACCAACATGGTTAACCGCCAAGAAGCAGAGAATATGAACCGTAAAAATCTTCAAACATAAAAGTGACCAAAAGGTTTGAATGTTTTCGAGAAAAGAGAAAATCCACCCAACTGTTTCTCCCTGTAAATTTGTCTCTTTTAGCATTGCAAGTGTTTTTCAATCAACGAAAATATATAAAATTCTCGTTAGCTTGTCTAGCAGGCTTAATGGTGACTTTAATCCAAACACGAAAGCCCCCATTCGTAATGCAAAATATCCATACTCGTAAATCCGTAGCAATTCAAACAATGTCAAAGTAATACCTCGAGGAGATAATTGCGTTCTCCGGAGGGATCTGCTGCCTGCAGGACAACCAAACAAGTATTAAATAATCGCCTTCGCTTAAGAAACGGCTATAATTAATCCCGAAAAGAATCATCAAAAGTATAAGAAGAAGAAAACAAGTGCCACAGATTATGGCAATAACTTACTCGAAAACCAAGAATGCACACCCATCGATTAAAACGACTATAACCCAACTATACAACGACAGTAAACGTGTTGGTGAACAATAGATAAAGTTAGAAACTGTCGATTTTTCTCTAAAAGCTCGTGTTTTTAGTTTGACAATTCAATATGCTATCAGAACGCAGGGCCGAATTTAACTATCACCCATTTATCAATCAAAATAAAAAAAGGCGTTAACGTGTCAAGTGTAACAAAAAGGATTTGCTTTACAAATCAATAAAACTCACAGAGAAGAGTTTAAGCAATGGGCAGAGAAAAGATAGCAAACTGGTTGATGAGCTGCTGCCATTATCATCCTGATTTACAGAATTTCGTATTTCAAACCTGTTTCTCTTGCGATAATTAGGGCAATTTCTGCTAATAAAAGGTAGCTGAATTTGATGAATTGCAGCACCAAATTTATGATTTTCAGGAAATGTAAGAGGTGTGTTTAGTGAGGTGATTGCAAGGGAATGCATCATAGTGGATATTTTGCTGCTTATGGCTGTTGAATTTTGCTTTGTATATATACATAGTAATAATAATAATAATAATAATAATAATAATAATAATAATAATAACTTATCTGTTAAATTTTAGGGCGAATTATTATTTATGCCCAATAACTTTGCCAAAAATTACTTTTTGCCCTTTTTTCCGGCACCCACTTTTTCTGCCCTGCTAGTTTTCATTTTTTTATAAAAAAAATGTCAAATTTCAGCCACATCAACTAAATTGCTGATGTGGCTGCCCAGTCAAAAAATTGTTACGCCTAGTCAATAAGCTGCTATAGCTACGTGGAATTTTTTTGCTGAAAAAATGTTTTTAAGATAATATGAATTATTACACAACTTAACCAATAGTTTTTTTAAATTACACTTGGACCCAAAAAAAAAACATATCATCTTCTTCTTCTTCCCCGCACCCCGCCGGAGTTTGAAGCAGAGCTGCCGGAGTTTTCGATTATTTTCGGAATTGCGTCCGATTTAAGGTTTATAAGGGGTGGTGGAGGGGGGGACGGCGCGAAATTGGGGATGGTGATGAAATTGGGGGCTGTGATGAACAGTGTCGGCGACGGGCTAGCGAACAGTGACGGTAACAGTGTCGGCGACGCTGCCGATAAACAGTGACGAACAAAGTGCCGGTGAACAGTGTTGGTGAACAGTGACGCGAACAATGCCGATGAACAGTGGCGGTAAACAGTGACGGGGGTGGTGATGAAATTGGGATGGTGATGATGGCGGCGGCTGCAGGGTTGGGGGGGGGGGGGGGGTTACGAGTGGGGTACATGAAGATGATGACATTTTTTATCTTTTTTAATTAATGTAATTTATTTTTATTTGTTTTTTACAGTTTTTAGAAATTATTAAAATCTTTATTATTTTTAAAATATTTTTAAGATATAAAAAAATGAATATATATATATATATATATATGTTTAATTTATATATATATATATATTATTTTTATCAAATAGTTATATATAAGTTTTTAATTATATAAATTTATATTATTTATATATATATATATATTTTGGGGGGCAAAGTGCAATTTACTTTGGAGTGCATGTGCAATTTTTAATATTACAAGGATTAGTCCAAAAAACGTTTTTTTGACTGAGAAATATGACGTGGCATGACAACTTATTGACTAGGCGTAGCACTTTCTTGACTGGGCAGCCACATCAGCAATTGAGCTGATGTGGCTGAAATTGGGCATTTTTGATAAAAAAAAAAAAAAAAAAAAAAAAAAAAAAAAAAAACTAGCAGGGCAGAAAAAGTCTGCTCATGAAAAAAGGGCAAAAAGTAATTTTTGGCAAAGTTATTGGGCAGAAATAACAATTCGCCCTAAATTTTATTATTTTGCATGTTGCCCCTAACGTCTACAACTTTACCAATCTGACGGTCAAAATGTTGATACATGCTCAAATCTTACTGTTAAAATGGGCATCAGAGAAAGGTTGAGAGGCAAGTTGCCAAAAAACAAAGTTAGAGGTAAGCTGCAAACGAACCCAAACGTTTGGGGTATGATGTTTCTCCCCTACCAATAATAATAATAATAATAATAATAATAATAATAATAATAATAATAATAATAATAATAATAATAATAATGTATATTATCTTAAAAGCTATAGTTTTGACCAATTTGGCACATAAAATTTGAAGGCAGAGTTTATAAAAATCTCCGTTATCTTTGCCTCACTTTAATTTTTGCCCTTTTATCTTCTTTTTTTTTCGCGTAAAATGCCCTTATCTTTGCCCAAAATGTCCGATCCAATAATTAGGGCATTTCGCTGCCACGTCGCCAAAACCTGCTTACGTGGCCAAATCTGCCATGACACGTGGATTAAATAAAAAAAATTGAAAATAAAAAGGAGGTCATCCTCCCCCCCCCCCCCTCTTTAGCGACGTCGTGTCGCCGCCAGATCCTTTCCCCTTTCATTCTTCTTCTTCATCCGATTAACACCATCACTCAATCACACACCATACCGCTAAAGGAGGGCTGATTCTGTGAGATCGGAGCGATCAGTGAAGGAGGTGCAGGGGTGGCGTTGCTATCGTGTTCCATAGGGAGGGTTTAAGTGGCATCTGGTGAAGGAGGTGCAGGAGTCGTCGTCGGGTTTGTCGATGTCTACGGCGAGCGGCGACGATTATGGTGTTGTGGTGGCCGTCACAAGTGGGCGTGGATTTGAGATTGGATACGGGATAGGTGGTTTGTGATTGAACGACGGAGATTGGGCGGTGAGGAGGAAGATTGCCGGCGATGTGGTGCGACAGAGAGGTGGCCGTGAGGTGGAGGTGGTGAAGTGGGGGAGATGAATTTCATTTTTTTTAAATTTAATCCACGTGTTAGGGCAGATTTAGCCACGTAAGCAGGTTTTGGCGACGTGGCAGCGAAAATGCCATAATTATTGGATCAGTCATTTTAGGCAAAGATAACGGGCATTTTAAGCGAAAAAATAAAAATAAAGGGCAAAAACTAAAGTGAGGCAAAGATAACGGGCAATTTTAGAAATTCTGCCAAATTTGAATAACGAGCAACATCATGAGATTTTTAACATTAGTTTATATTGGTGATGCAATATCGTCCGAGGCCCGTAGAGTCGTGAGAATTCAGGGTTATTATCACTGATTATTATTCGGAACGTCTATCCCTAGTTTGAGAAAAATAAAGCAATATTATTTTGTTAAGGGTTTTGAGTGAATTACAAGGGGGTTGTGTGGACTGTAGAGATAGATATTTCTTCTACAGAGAGTGCTTTTAGTATTTTGCTAAGTACAATAATATGGGCATAGTGAATTTGGCGAGAATGCACTTGTCCATTTGATGCTGAATGAGGTGTTATTTATAGTGCTGGTCTTGAGATCTTTCGTCCAATGGGAGTCGGTCTTCCTTCTTAATTTTGGGTAGTAGATATGGATAATATTGTAGAGAGTCTTCTGCACCAATGAGGGTCGTTTGGTACGAGGTGCCCAATAGCGTGCGTTTGACTGAATTCTTCTGACCGGGTAATGATGATGCCTGCTCTAATCGTCTTATAAGATTTCCTGAGCCAATGAGGGTGAGTCGGTCCTGTACCAATCGTTGATCTGGACAGGTAAGATTTGTCGCATTCTGCTACAATAACAGTCTTAGACAAATGAGGCATGGTCTTTCGTCATAATGAGGGGTGGTTGGGAGCTGCCTTTAACAGAGGTAGTTGACACTTCCTTTTGAGTCGGATCGTGCCATCATGATGCTTGTTTTCGACTTAGGGGCAATAAGACCCTCCGAGTTGTATTTACCCCCCGCGTGCTCTGAGAGGGTTCTTCGAGTTGTTTCTTCGTCTGAGTAGTTGTGAGATCTTCCAGGCTACGTCTGTCTTTGATCTGTTATATTGAGACCGTGGATAAGAGGTCTTCTTCCTTCAACCCTTCCTTGTATTCAAGTGTTTTCTTTATTGTTTTGTATTGTCTTCCCTTCTCAAAGATATTTCGGCTAAGTATTGTACAATACCACCCGATGGTCCCTTATCGCGGATCCTGTGAGATCCGGGTGACGGAGTTAGCTCGTTGATGGACCGTCGTATTGACCCAAGGGGGGAGAGGGGTTCTCGTGACTTTCCTTGGGGGTACCCCGGTTCATGAGTGACTCCACTCTGGGCTGTTAGGTAAAACATTTCTAGGTTTTTTTTGTCCAAACCGCGTAACCTTATCGAAGTGTTAGTTGGTTGGGACCTGAGGGTACCTTTTTCCTAGTGTCCAGACTGTGTACCCATATTGAGGTGTTAATTGGTCGTGACCCGGGGATACCTTTTCCTAGCCCTTGATCGTTTTTGTGGAATACCACTTTTTGCCATTTTCCGAGGACGTGAGGATTATACATCATCATATATATATATATATATATATATATATATATATATATATATATTCTACATCAACGGATGAAAAGCGTGGTTGTATGTATGATTAGAATAGTATTTAAACCTTTTTTTCTTTAAATTTATAATTATTAACTACTATACCATTGGAAGCTTGTCCGTGGATTAACCTCTTCGATATGGTGAAAAGATTTTTTGATAAGCACCATTCAAATTTTGGGTTTTGTATCAATTCATTGTGAAAAAAAATGAATAAGTGACTAATGTTGGTGTTAACCTGTCGTATATCCACCCTTCGGGCCACGATGGTGTTGATGCCATACTGCTTCTATGAGATACCCATCGTCTCACACGATACTCCAGAAGATAAGGTATGAGCATCACGATGTCACCATGGGGACTCATATCTTAGATGATTCAGGGATGCCCGAAGGACATGGTGACGCTTCTCGAGTCTCACGGTATCACGATAGAGCTTACATGGTACAGAGAGTCCACGTGTGGCCTATGGATCTTGGATGATCCCACAATGCCCCATAGAAATAACGATACCCTACAAGATGTGCATTAAGATACTACGAGCACAATGCCCGCAGACGTGCTACCCATACCCATGGCTTCATAGTAACTCATATGATCCCCCGATGCTAGAGGTGCTGCCTTACGATAAGGCTATCAGATACGATGATTCACAAAAGACCACGTGGCGAAATACTATATTGTGATATGTGCATTCCACGAAGGGACCAACTGTCAGAAGAATAAAAAGGCTAATTAGCCAACATATGCATGGGTAACCACCTGTCAAAATATTCTACATGCATAGAGACACATGTTTTTAAAACACCCCCTATAAATGTGGAATGTACCTCATAGCTGAAGGGCAAGTTAAATAAATGAATGAACTTCTTCTGACTTTCCTCTTTAAATTCAGTCTCAATTATTTCGAAAATCAGATATGACGTTTTGAACAAAATATACGTTAATTACTCAAATATTTAAGCGAAATAAAATGAGTGTTAACAGTTATGAAATGTGTTGGATGTATACGGAGTATTTAAATATAAAAACAAAAATTCAAAGAATCAAAATATGAGTTAAAGTGCTCTTATATGATGTTGAAAATGAATATCCATGCTAATTTGAAGTATTGAAACAAATTTTATATATATATATATATATATTCAATAATCTGTTTCAATATATTTGTTTTTATGTTAATTTCTTAAATAATAAAAAGAACGACACATATAAATAAAATAATTATTAATATATTTTTACATTGAGGCGTAAACCATGGTTCATGAAATGTAAGTCCGTCGAAAGTTAAGTCTCAAATAACCGTCTCAAAAGTGTTTTGAAGTCAAATAGGCTCTGGTGTGCCCCGAACGAGTCTTGGAGCGAATTTTTAAATTTTAACAACACCGAGTATGATCAGTAAATATATTATTATTTAATTAGTGAAGTTACTCAAGTATTGCCTCAATAAGTTCTAATGGAACATATCATTAAAACTAACTAATTAAGCGATATTGTTTATTAGTTTTAATGAACGTGATATAAGGTCGCCATAGCAAGCACAATATATGCGCAATTAAAAAATAAGTCGTCACATATGAATTAGAATAAGAGGACTTGATGGATACATGCATATGATATTTTGAGATTTCGATAACATTTGTCACTTCACTCGTGTTTACATTTCGGAGTTGAAAAAGAAAACACTTTGTAAGTATGCCAAGAGACGATAACTTTTCGTGCTCCTCCTATTGGTCCTAATACCGTGATCACCGATCCAATGCAAATAGAAACCTGAAAATTCAAATTAAAGACTCAATATAAGCATTTTGAGTTTTCAATAAAACAATTTTTTTAATAGTGAAGGTCAAGTAAAATTTTAAGGTTCTAATACCACCACAAAATCACCAAATTTATTAGTATCATGGTGTAATAACGGATTAAAAAGATTTACGCTATGCACATAAGCTGAAGTCACTTACCCAACATGCGATCCAGTGAAAGCTAAATCTTTTCGGGCGATGAAGGACGAGCCAGATAGCACAAGGTATCTATTGTAATTGAAAAAAAATAATATAAATGATAAATATTTAACAATCGAATTAAACGAAAAGATACATACACACACACACATATATATATAAGAAAAAACATTTCAAACCGGAGAATTTAGATCGTTGATGCAAATGAGTATAACAAATTAATATTCTACTCACGATATATGATGTTGAAGCAAATACCAGTCCACCAAAAAAGCCTAGTAATCCATCAAAAAAAGGAACGAGCATTGCTACGAGGCCTGTAATAGCTGTAATTACGAACGATAATATGTCATGAATCACTATTACAACAATGTAAAAAGAGATTATTACTTATGAAGAAATTAATAATACATGAGCAAATTAATTACCAATATATGAACTGCGTGCTACTAGGCGAAGACTTCTTCCAGGGGTGAGGTTTAGCTTTTGCACGGAGATACATTCGATCTTGTCAAAAATAGGCATGGCAAAAACCTGAAAAACGAAGCAAATACTATTATGTATTAATCAATTTTAATTCATAAAAGTCGCACAAATTATATATGATCATGGATCAAAATCTCATTTTCGATGGATGTTAGATTACATTTGTTCCAAATTAAACGAATTACAATTGTCAAAATGATCACCATGAAAAATATAGTAGCGAGAAAACAAAGATATGTCGTAATATTTTTCAAGAAAACGTTTAAAAACTCATATCGTATTTACCTGAAAGCTTCCAAGGACATGGACAAACACCATGAAATTAGCCACAGCAATGAGCCACTTAGGGTTCTCCAAGGAAAGAAGTACATCAGCATCCACAGACTCACCAAAGGCCCAAAATCCTGATGCTGCAACAGAGAAATAGCACAATGCCACAACAACATAAGCTGCAAACACCCCTCTCCACATCGACTTCTTAGACGGTTTTGACGGCGTGGAGGGTATTGTTGCTTGAATCTCCAACGCCACGCTGTGGCCAGCAAAAGCAAACGCCAGCGCCCCAAAGCTCGAAAACATGTCAAAAATGATGCCTGCAGTTTTTGTCGAGTGAAATCCGTACTTCGTATCTTGATGGGCGTGCGAGGTACCTTTCACCAACGATGCACCCGTAGCTATCATCGAGTAACTGCAAATGCGTCAATTGGCGTGTACAATAATTGAATATTTTTATTGATTAGGTATATTATTACATTTACACTTTAAATTTTTTGATCTAGTTACAAAAAGATATCATTTGAATGTTCATTAAGTATCTGAAAAAGTCGTAACGATAAGTATTGATTAAAAAATTACATACTTCTTCTTTTAATAATATTCACACGTTGAGATATATAGTATTTTTAAAATAATTAATCTGACAAAAATATGTAATAGAACACATCTAGTTTAGGCCTGAACTATTACCAAATAGACATGAGAGCTGCTATCAAGGAAATAACTTTCAAAGAATTGAAGTTGGGAAGTTGTGAGAGTATCAACTGTAAGCCTGTGAACATGAGAGTATAGTATGTTTCGCTAAAGTCAGCTTTAGGAAAATGTAAACCAAAACATTTCTTCAGTGATTTTCCTCCCGTAACCATGTATACTATGTTGGATCCAATCTGAACCGTTAACTGCGGCGGCATCACCACCCAATTTCCAACTCTCTCCCCCAAAACGTATCGGGCCAACTCAGTGTATCGGTCGAATCTCTTTCCAGGAATCGCTTCGTGTAAATTAACCAGCAACCATAAAGTGTATAGTGTCACCAACCAAGAAATGAATATTGCAATGAGGCCTGGATATCTGAAATTGTATCATTGAAAAAAACCAAATTTTAGATACGTCTAAATGTCAGATTCTACATACTATGCAACTATTATATTTTGAACTCAATCTTTTCCTTCCTATCAAATGACTTCTTCATAAAATAAAATAGAAGAAGGAAAGAACTCGTACGGGTGTAGTGATGCCAAGACAAGTGGTAAGCCAAGTACGCCGGCGCCAACCATTGCAGTAACGCAGTGAAATGCGGCATACCACCATTTCGCCTCTCGAGAAGCTGTTATTGGAAGCCAATCATTCAGTTCTTTAGCTCGTTGTTCATTCACGCTTAGATTACTCTCCTGAAAATTAGAACCAAACATGTAGGAAGTTGAACTATCAATCTGGATCGAAGTTACTAAAAATTTTCTTGAAAAGTGTATTGATTTTTTTTTTTTTTTGATTCATTGGAAAACGTACGTTGAGTTTCTAATATGTTTAACAGACCGAAACATACACCGTGATAAAAGCTAAAAAACATGATAGACATACCATGACTTCGGGATCTTGAAGATGCGTTTGCATTTGATGATGCATGAAGTAGCGTTATTTTGATGAAAGTGTGTGTTAGTTTATAACTCTAACTGTGAAGTGATGCAAAGGTTTATGGGCTGAGGGATCATTAAATATAGGGATTAGGGGGCCTAAATTTGTGGCTTTGTGTTAGATCCTAAGATGGTGGCAAATTGAAGTGGTATGAGAATTAATCTGAATCCAAATAATTACTGCATGATGAGAAAATGGAGGGATATAGATTGGATAGTTCATTTCGTTTCTTTTTTGGCCATGCATGAAGGGATAAGCTCATCCAAGCTGAATCATCCGCTAATCTGGATTATTACATGACACATGACTTTGATATTATTTCAACCTTCCTGCTTCTTCGCTGTCTTTAAGGAAGTTTTTATTATTTGTCTGTATTGACGGTTAATCGAGGATACTAGTTAAACTAAATTTTTATGAAATTATTGTTTGTAGGAAAATATATTAAAAAACACCTAGTTTTTGTGTACAAGATTCTTTATGCATACCCTTATATATCACACTGCTAGACTATGTCACGTGTCTAAAATAAATATATACAGTAAAATTGTAGATGTTTATTTAATTTTTCTAAACATGACTACGTGTTTAAGAATCCACCACATGTAATTTTCATGTGTCGCTACACCAAGGTCTAATAAGGGTTAGTACATAATACCTAATACACGATATAGAATAGCACAGACAGAGAGAAAGAAGTGAATTCAGAATTTCAGATGATGGGCAGTAACTAAATTTCTAGTGACGACAACAAAAACAATTAGAAGCAAGAAACGTGCATACTAAGGAAAAGTTGGCCTAATTTGATAACGTTTGTACAAATTGACGAATAATAGAAAACGTTTCGTAAGAAGCCTTGTCATATCAATGTGCTATATATGTAATTAATCTTTATTGTAGTAATAGTTGAAAAACTAGGCGTTCCATTCCATCAGTACCGAATTAGCTTTAGCCAAAATTATGAAAGTTGTATTGCATTATTTTGAGAATTTTGACTTTGGGTTTTGCGAGAAGCCCATATTGTTACATATTGGGCTCAGTATCATAAAAGCTGATTTCTCAAACTTAAGAGAATAAAATTCCAGAACATTTCCTTACATGCTACATATTGTAACTCTTTTTGATCACCTAACAAATATTTTATGTATGTATTCCCCGGTTGATAAACGTACCACAATAAGTTGTGGGACCTACAAGCTCCTCGACAAACCAAACAAGTAAAAACAAAAAACAGACAAATACACCGAGCCCATATGATTTATGGGCCCCACTTTACACATCATTCATAGATCGCATCGATGTTTGAAATGTTGAGGAGGCTTCATTGTTTTGTTTGGTGGTATCATCATGAATAATGAATCTAGCTAATAACATGGATGATCATTTTTATCTCTGCAGAAAACAGTGATCATTCTAAAGCAGGAGAAGAAAGCATAAAAGGAAAAAAAAATCCTCCCCACAAGTCAGATTGGAGACAGTTTCGAGCATCACTCTACATCCAAGAGCTGCAGGTATTCTTCACTTTATAATATATATATATATATATATATATATATATATATATATATATATGACCCTTCCACATGGTTTCCATCTACTTGATTTTAATCGTCATGTTCCTGCGGTTTCAAAGATGAAGGATGAACTATATAAAATACCGCTTCTAAATTCGTATATTTGTTGCTACCAGGCTGGATCTGGAGATTCTGTTCACGACCAAGACGGTAGTAAAACATCCGAATCAAAACCTCTTCCCCTCAAGTGGACCCACCCAATCTCAGCACTTGAGAACGGCTGTCTCCTTGTCGCCTCAGAAATGCTCGACGGCATTCCCACCTTCGATCCAGGGAGAACTAAAGGAACTCTCAAGTGACTCGTGATGATTTGAAAGACCAACCACACGACGTTTCACAAGCAGTTAATCTTACGGTGTAAGGTACGCTTTTGCAATCCAGTTAATTGGCTTATGTGTTTAATTCTTGATATTTTGGTATTAACCCTCTTGAGTTTCATTTTCGGTTCCGGTGTGAATTACATGTCTTTGATTAATTGTTTAATATTCTTGAATTTCATGATTTTGATTTTTGTTGAAATTGAAATTTGAGAATTGATGCACGGTTAGTCTATCTTGGGATTTAGATGTGTATATTTTGATTATACGAAAATTATGTTTTCTGCAATTGTGTTAGGGACTCATTTTCCCATGATAATTGTTATAGCGTTCTCAAATTGATAATTACGGCTCTTTCATAAAATTATATTTGAGAACCAAGTTAAACATTGTTTTTGCTTCAGTGATTCTCTTTGAAAATTATATTTGAGAACCTACAAATTGCAAACTAGCCCTTGAAAATTTCAATTTCAAATTAGGCTTAAAGTTTAACAAAATTATATGGCCGAACTATAACTAAAGTCAAACAATGTTAAGATTTTATGCTTTAATAAAATTAAAGCGTTGTAACGACAAATTCTTGCTATCTCTGTGAATAAGAAACAATAAAAGATTACAAATAATTTTTGAGTAAATTTAAAGTACAATTGTGGTTCAATCTCTATCTAATCCTCTGATTCAATTCTACAAAAACAATATTGAAATCTATGGTGAAAATCTTCAATTTGATCTTCACTGAGATTATTTGAACTTGGAGAAACGTTAATTTGAGGGTCCTTGGATTTGATCTCGGATTAAATGGTGATTTGATTTGGAATTTGTTTTGAAGGTTGATGAAGATTCGTATGATCTTCGTCTTCAGTTCTTTGGATTTGTGAGTTTTGATCTTTCCAGTATGGATTTTGATCTTCAAAAACGGTTTTCCGAGGGTCTTGTGACTTGATCTCGGATCAAACGGATTTTTGGTTTGAATGTTGTTGAAGAACGGTGTTGAAATTTGGTTGACTTGAAAGTGGATTTAATTTTGATCTATTCCACGTGTATTTGAGTTTGAACGTTAATCCAAGGGCTTTGAGCTTGATCTTGAATTGACGATCTACTTGACTTTATATTTGCGACGAACAATTTGATCTTCGTCTTGACTTCTTGCACTTGTTGAATGTCAATCTTCTTTAGAGGAATATTGATCTTCAAAATGCTTGGATCTTTTGACAAACGTCGATGCGAGGGCTTGGCTGCTTGATCTCGGATCGAACGGAAACTTGATTTGGAATTTGACTTGAAGGTTGATGAAAATTGGTATGATCTTCGTCTTCGGTTCTTTGGATTTGTTGGGTTTTGATCTTCTTAAAGGGACTTGAATCTTCAAGAGCGGTTTTTCGAGGGTCTTGTGAATTGATCTCTAATCAAACGGACTTTTGACTTGAAGATTGTTGAAGAACGATATGAAATTGATTTGGATTTATTGAACTTCTTGGAGTTTGATCTTCCTCGGCAGAAGTGCAATCTTCAAAAACGGTTATTTGATGAACTTGAGACTTGATATTGGATTGAAAGGAGTTCTTTACGAAGAGCACCTTGAAGATTGATGGACTTGGTGGAGAGGATTTGTTGAACTTCCTTGCTCTGAATTCTTGAAGCTTCAATTGTTGTCCTTTTTTGTTCTTCAAGAGCTCATTTATTTATAGTTGTAGAACCGAGCCTCCTTGCTTGTGATTGGTCGGTTTTATTTTTTTAATATAAGCATTGATTTAATTTAGCTTGTGGTGGACTTCTTCCCCGGACTCTCGCATTGCGGGGATGCTTTCGTGCACTGGGCTGCCATTTATCAAGAAATCCTTAGAACATATCGTATTTCCACATGGCTTTATTTGATCGGCCAACAATTCTCCATCTTTATATTATAAATCAATTAATTAACCTATTAATAAATGGAATTTAATTTAGTAAAATTTCAAATTAAAAATAGAAATAATTAATTTAATTTATAATAATCAATTTGACACTTGTCAATATTTAATTGGAGTAGACAAAATTAATTTGTCTACAAATGCCCCCTTGCGATTTGTCACGAATAGCATTGTAAAAATGCGTCTTGAAAAATATTTATTTCTGGGCCATCAATAAGATTTGATGAAATATATGTACTTCATTTGAAAAAGATCAACATTTGGGGACTTCCATGTCAATTTTCTTTAAGGACCAAAGTGTAATTTGTGTATTAAACTATTTTTTTTTCTTATGCAATGCATGTGACACTTGACTTTTTTGTTTGCTTTTGTCCACTCCTAGCACATACATTCACATGTAGCTAGTATGTCATACTTTTTTTATTATATTTTTTTTCCTTCTTCTTCTTTCTTTCCTATATAGGAACCGTGTAGTATTTCTTATACAACAACAAAAGAGAAAAAAAATCCTTTCTCTTTCCTCTAGCTCCTCCAATGGCCGCCCCTTTCACTGGAGTTTCCATGCGACGGTGATCGAGTTTCAACTCGGAGAATTCATCATCATACTCGTGAGATCAAAAGGAGCGTGTATTGTGGTGGTTTGGAGGTACTTTCTTGTGGTCACGCCATCTCCATTCTCGGCTCATTACATTTTTTTGCAAGTGCTCATCGTCTCCTCCATCTTGAAGCCGGTGTTATCGGATCCGCCTCGTCCGTGGCTACATTTTAGTGGTTTCGATTGCATTTTCCGACCGCATCCGCGCCTCCGGCGAGATTCCGACGACACACCGCCGCACCTCCGCCGTCCGCCTCTCTCTCCGGTCAACGACGTGGTGGCGGCGGCAATATTGGTGCTAGGTTTAGTCATGGGGGTCAAGAACATTCCATTTCCGCACCTCCGACGAATTTCCGACGCTACACCGCCGCGTTTTTCCGACCGCCTTGATTTTTCCGACGACTTTCCGACGCTACACCGCCGCGTTTTTCTGAGCACTATTCACGCATCCACTATTCATCCGAGTACTATTCACGCGGCCACTATTCACATATTCCACTACCTTGGACTTTTGGACTTAGTGGAGGTGTAAGAGCACTACATTGGACTTTTGGACTTAGTGGAGGTGTAAGAGCACTACCTTGAGTCTTGTGACTTAGTGGAGGTGTAACAACACTTAGGGGACAAGTGTGCTCTTTTGTTTTGTCCTTGTCTCCCAGGGGACAAGAGTGCTCTTGCTTTGTCTTTGTGTCCCCCATTATGGTTGTGGCTCCTACCTCACACTTGTCATCCAATTTATACACCTCACCTTGCAAGAAAAATGTGGACCCGCGTGCCACATCAGCCGCGTTGACTAAGTCAACGTTGACCCTCGAAAAGTCAACTCCGAAAGCAAATGTTGACCAAATCCCAAAGATAAACTCGGAGCTCGTTTTGTTTGAAAAGCCTAAGCTTGGATCCAGTCATTTCCTGCCTCTCTCGAATAACTTTTCTAGAGTCGCGAAGCCTCATATACTTGATAAGCAAACTAATGCGGCACCGGATAATCCTAGACCATATCAAGTTCGTGCTCCAATTAGACGCGCTTCTTATGCACAAGCGGTCATACGTGTTCTTCTTCATTTTTTTTAACTCTTTTGTTTGCTTCTTTATGTTGACAGTTCACACAATGGTGAAATTCGGCCATGCCTATAATTCGAAGGGAATTGAGACTCTAACCATTACCGGAGATGAAAACCAATCGACCCAACGGGACACAGTCTTGGAAGTCGGTACCCCTCTTGCCGGAGAAGTCTATCCTTAAGTTGTAAAGAAAAACTGTCAGAAACTTCAGCCATGGAGATTTGCATTCAAGGGATGAATTGGAGTCTCTCTTATATACTTCAAGGAATCAAACCAAGAAACTTTGAAGAATTGGCGACGCGAGCGCATGACATAGAGAAAAGCGTAAACTCTATTAAAGAAGAAAGCTCAACTCATGGCCTTGATATTGAAAGTGATGATACAAACGACGACGATGACGATGAAGGAGTTGCAGACTTGAAGGAGTTGCAGACTTGAAGACTTGAAGGAGTTGCAGACTTGTTTGACGCGTCTAGAAGACATGCGCATTTGATTTGAAGACTTGAACACTTGAACACTTGAAGAACATGCAGACCTTTTTGCTCGTGTCTAGGAGGATTTGAAGACTTGAATGTTTACTTTGAGTTCACATATGCAAACAGTTTATACTTGTGTTAAGGAGAATGTTGATAGTTT
The DNA here is from genome assembly GCA_948329865.1 of Linaria vulgaris. Taxonomy (NCBI): domain Eukaryota; kingdom Viridiplantae; phylum Streptophyta; class Magnoliopsida; order Lamiales; family Plantaginaceae; genus Linaria; species Linaria vulgaris. The sequence continues at coordinate 755,085 of OX415249.1, read as the reverse complement.
ATACTCTTATCAAGGAGTATATACTTTGGCACTTAATTTGAAGATTTGAGATAGTTTAAGCTCGTATCAAGGAGCATATATTTTGGCACTTAATTTGAGGATTTGAGATAGTTTAAGCTCGTATCAAGGAGCATATTGGTTGTAATGAAATTTGATGTCACACCCTCTTCATCGTCATCGTCGTCGTTTGTATCATCACTTTCAATATCAAGGCCATGAGTTGAGCTTTCTTCTTTAATAGAGTTTACGCTTTTCTCTATGTCATGCGCTCGCGTCGCCAATTCTTCAAAGTTTCTTGGTTTGATTCCTTGAAGTATATAAGAGAGACTCCAATTCATCCCTTGAATGCAAATCTCCATGGCTGAAGTTTCTGACAGTTTTTCTTTACAACTTAAGGATAGACTTCTCCGGCAAGAGGGGTACCGACTTCCAAGATTGTGTCCCGTTGGGTCGATTGGTTTTCATCTCCGGTAATGGTTAGAGTCTCAATTCCCTTTGAATTATAGGCATGGCCGAATTTCACCATTGTGTGAACTGTCAACATAAAGAAGCAAACAAAAGAGTTAAAAAAAATGAAGAAGAACACGTATGACCACTTGTGCATAAGAAGCGCGTCTAATTGGAGCACGAACTTGATATGGTCTAGGATTATCCGGTGCCGCATTAGGTTGCTTATCAAGTATAGGAGGCTTTGCGACTCTAGAAAAGTTATTCGAAAGAGGCAGGAAATGACCGGATCCAAGCTTAGGCTTTTCAAACAAAACGAGCTCCGAGTTCATCTTTGGGATTTGGTCAACATTTGCCTTCGGAGTTGACTTTTCGAGGGTCAATGTTGACTTAGTCAACGCGGCTGATGTGGCACGTGGGTCCACATTTGTCTTGCAAGGTGAGGTGTCTAAATTGGATGACAAGTGTGAGGTAGGGGCCACAACCATAATGGGGGACACAAAGACAAAGCAAGAGCACTCTTGTCCCCTAGGAGACAAGGACAAAACAAAAGAGCACACTTGTCCCCTAAGTGCTCTTACACCTCCACTAAGTCACAAGAATCAAGGTAGTGCTCTTACACCTCCACTAAGTCCAAAAGTCCAAGGTAGTGCTCTTACACCTCCACTAAGTCACAAGACTCAAGGTAGTGCTCTTACACCTCCACTAAATCCAAAAGTCCAAGGTAGTGCTCTTACACCTCCACTAAGTCCAAAAATCCAAGGTAATGGAATATGTGAATAGTGGCCACGTGAATAGTACTCGAGTGAATAGTGGACGCGTGAATAATGCTCGAAAAAACGCGGCGGTGTAGCGTCGGAAATTCGTCGGAAAAATCAAGGCGGTCGGAAAAACGCGGCGGTGTAGCGTCGGAAATTCGTCGGAGGTGCAGAAATAGAATGTTCTTGACCCCCACGACTAAACCTAGCCCCAATACTGCCGCCGCCACCACGTCGTTGACCGGAGAGAGAGGCGGACGGCGGAGGTGCGGCGGTGTGTTGTCGGAATCTCGCCGGAGGCGCGGATGCGGTTGGAAAATGCAATCGAAACCACTAAAATGTAGCCACGGACGAGGCGGATCCGATAACACCGGCTTCAAGATGGAGGAGACGATGAGCACTTGCAAAAAAACGTAATGAGCCGAGAATGGAGATGGCGTGACCACAAGAAAGTACCTCCAAACCACCACAATACACGCTCCTATTGATCTCACGAGTATGATGATGAATTCTCCGAGTTGAAACTCGATCACCGTCGCATGGAAACTCCGGTGAAAGGGGCGGCCATGGGAGGAGCTAGAGGAAAGAGAAAGGATTTTTTTTCTCTTTTGTTGTTGTATAAGAAATACTACACGGTTCCTATATAGGAAATAAAGAAGAAGAAGGAAAAAAAATATAATAAAAAAAGTATGACATACTAGCTACATGTGAATGTATGTGCTAGGAGTGGACAAAAGCAAACAAAAAAGTCAAGTGTCACATGCATTGCATAAGAAAAAAAATAGTTTAATACACAAATTACACTTTGGTCCTTAAAGAAAATTGACATGGAAGTCCCCAAATGTTGATCTTTTTCAAATGAAGTACATATATTTCATCAAATCTTATTGATGGCCCAGAAATAAATATGTTTTCAAGACGCATTTTTACAATGCTATTCGTGACAAGTCGCAAGGGGGCATTTGTAGACAAATTAATTTTGTCTACTCCAATTAAATATTGACAAGTGTCAAATTGATTATTATAAATTAAATTAATTATTTCTATTTTTAATTTAGAATTTTACTAAATTAAATTTCATTTATTAATAGGTTAATTAATTGATTTATAATATAAAGATGGAGAATTGTTGGCCGATCAAATAAAGCCATGTGGAAATACGATGTGTTCTAAGGATTTCTTGATAAAGGGCAGCCCAGTGCACGAAAGCATCCCCGCAATGCGAGGGTCCGGGGAAGAAGTCCACCACAAGCTAAATTAAATCCATGCTTATATTAAAAAAATAAAACCGACCAATCACAAGCAAGGAGGCTCGGTTCTACAACTATAAATAGATGAGCTCTTGAAAAACAAAAAAGGACAACAATTGAAGCTTCAAGAATTCAAAGCAAGGAAGTTCAACAAATCCTCTCCACCAAGTCCATCAATCTTCAAGGTGTTCTTCGTAAAGAACTCCTTTCAATCCGATATCAAGTCTCAAGTTCATCAAATAACCGTTTTTGAAGATTGCACTTCTGCCGAGGAAGATCAAACTCCAAGAAGTTCAATAAATACAAATCAAGTTCATATCGTTCTTCAACAATCTTCAAGTCAAAAGTCCGTTTGATTTGAGATCAAGTCACAAGACCCTCGAAAAACCGTTCTTGAAGATTCAAGTCCTTTTAAGAAGATCAAAACCCAACAAATCCAAAGAACTGAAGACGAAGATCATACCAATTTTCATCAACCTTCAAGTCAAATTCCAAATCAAGTTTCCGTTCGATCCGAGATCAAGCAGCAAAGCCCTCGCATCGACGTTTGTCAAAGCATCCAAGCATTTTGAAGATCAATATTCCTCTAAAGAAGATTGACATTCAACAAGTGCAAGAAGTCAAGACGAAGATCAAATTGTTCGCCGCAAATATCAAGTCAAGTAGATCGTCAATTCAAGATCAAGCTCAAAGCCCTTGGATTAACGCTCAAACTCAAATATACGTGGAAGAGATCAAAATCTAATCCACTTTCAAGTCAACCAAATTTCAACACCGTTCTTCAACAACATTCAACCCAAAAATCCGTTTGATCCGAGATCAAGTCACAAGACCCTCGGAAAACCATTTTTGAAGATCAAAATCCATACTGGAAAGATCAAAACTCACAAATCCAAAGAACTGAAGACGAAGACCATACGAATCTTCATCAACCTTCAAAACAAATTCCAAATCAAATCACCATTTAATCCGAGATCAAGTCCAAGGACCCTCGAATTAACGTTTCTCCAAGTTCAAATAATCTCAGTGAAGATCAAATTGAAGATTTTCACCATAGATTTCAATATTGTTCTTGTAGAATTGAATCAGAGGATTAGATAGAGATTGAACCACAATTGTACTTTAAATTTACTCAAAAATTATTTGTAATCTTTTCTTGTTTCTTATTCACAGAGATAGCAAGAATTTGTCGTTACAAATTTGGCACGCCTAGTGGGACAACTCTACCTCTCATCTCATTTCATCAAGAACAACAAGTCAACCATATGTCATCAGGCAAGACAAGAAGGTTGTCCGATCTATTGGCTGATCCATCCACGAAGATGCCAAGTGAAGTCGTCCACGACATTGTTCAAAAGGACTCTTTTGTCTCCGACAACGTCAACAATGATGAGGATGTTGAGAGCGGCGACTCCTCCCCACCAACTCCTCACTCCGCATCGGGTTCTTCACCTCCGTTGGATACAGTGCACGCATTGACAACAAGTGCTACAACTTTGGAGGAACAAATTGGGATGTTGACCAAAGCCATAGAGATGCTGAACAAACATGTGCAAGACCAAGACTCCAAGATAGAAAAATTGATGAGTAGGGAAGTCAAGGTGGAAGAAAGTCATGTAAAGGACCTGAAGTTTGGAGGCTTTGAAAAGGGTGAAACATCCATGAAAAAATTATCCATTGAGAAGGAAAAGTCTATTGCCAAGGAGTTCCAAATCTCTTTAAATGGCATGATCCCTGCTGATCAATTAAATGAGTTCATCATGGGAACTATCAAGGACAAACTAGACGGAAGCTTCAAATCATCATTCTCCTATTCCAAACCGTACACTCAAAGGATAGATAACCTCAAGATGCCGAATGGCTACCAACCACCAAATTTCCAGCAGTTTGATGGCAAAGGCAACCCAAAGCAACATGTAGCTCATTTTGTTGAGACTTGCAACAATGCCAGAACTTACAGTGATCATCTTGTCAAGCAATTTGTTCGCTCGCTGAAGGGAAATGCATTTGATTGGTACACTGACTTGGAACCAAACTCGATTGATAGTTGGGACGAGTTGGAGCAAGAATTCCGCAATCGCTTCTACAGTACAAGAAGGACCGTCAGCATGATTGAACTAACAAATGCTCACCAATGGGATGAAGAGCCGGTGATTGATTACATAAACCGTTGGAGAAACTTGAGTCTCAATTACAAGGATCGGTTGTCCGAGACCTCGGCTATAGAGATGTGCATCCAAGGCATGCAATGGGGGCTCCGTTACATTCTTCAAGGAATACAAACAAGGACGTTTGAGGAGTTAGCAACTCGTGCTCATGACATGGAATTGAGTATGGTGGCAAGTGGAGTTAATGGACCGCCTATGCAAGATCCGCGAAGATTCAATGACAAGCAAGATGCAAGGAAAGGAGGCAAATCTTTCAACAAAGCACCTACCAAAGAGTCTATAGCGGTGAATGTTGCTCCGTTGAGAATCCAGGCCAAGACAAATGATATCAACGACCAACGAAAAGGTGTTTTGATATCTGACAAGGCCAATAATTCACAAGCTAATGAGCAAAGGAAGACGACACTCAAGGAGATGCAGTCAAAACAATATCCGTTCCTCGATTATGATGTTTCAGCCATATTTGATGATTTGCTCAAAGCTAACTTAATTGAGCTGCCTGAAATGAAGAGACCAGAAGAGGCTGGTCGCACCGATGATCCTAAGTATTGCAAATATCACCGTCTTGTAGAACACCCAATCCATGATTGCTTCATATTCAAAGATAAGGTGATGCGGTTAGCTCGTGACGGGAAGATCACGCTAGAAGAGGATGTCGTGTCATCAAATCTTGTCGCACTCTTAAGCCCAGCTGATAGCCTAGAAGACTCCCAAATCATTGTTTCATGTAATGCGACTCACGAAGGAGAGAAAATTGAAGACTCTACTTCAAAGACTGCTCATGTCACAAGCCAATATATGTCCACTATATGCTTCGCTGATGAAGACCTTCTACTAGGTTCCAAGCTCTACAACCGACCATTGTTTGTCGCCGGCTATATTCGCGAGAAAAGAGTCAATCGAATGTTGATCGACGGGGGCTCTGCGGTCAATATCTTACCTATACGCAATTTGAATAAATTAGGGATCTCAGTGGATGAGCTATCAAGTAGTCGTCTGATGATCCAAGGTTTCAACCAAGGGGGCAAAGAGCCATCGGCATCATAAGATTAGATCTTCTTATCGAAGATATGTCGTCTAGTACGCTATTCTGTGTCATTGAATCCAACACATCCTACAACATGTTATTGGGTCGACCTTGGATACATGAAAATGGCGTTGTTCCTTCAACATTACACCAGTGCTTCAGATATTATCAAAATGGAGTCGAAAGAAAGGTACATGGTGATGTAAAGCCTTTTTCTGATGCTGAATCACACTTTGCAGATGCAAAATACTATATTGAAGGAAAGAGCATTGTGAGACTCAATGGAACTGAGCAACTCCAGCAGTATGGTGTAAAAGGCTCCAATAACACAAGTGACACAGAGAAGAGTAAAATTTATGGATCTCCCCTTGAGACAAAACCTTTGAAAGAACTAACATTCCCTCTTACAACACTTGAAAGGAAAGGGCCATCTCCTCCACTTGAAGGATTTGTTCGTCCATCCAAAGGACCAGAAACAGAGCATGGAACATTGCCCACAGAGAAGATTGAGCAATGCTTCAACCCAAAAGCTTTCAAACTGCTAGTTAAGGCTGGATATGACCCTAATGAAGAAACACGATTGGAGGGCCTCGCTCTTGATGCTGCTTCTCTGATGCTGCTACAGAGAAGTCATACGGACTCAATGCCACACAAGTTATGTTAAAGGAAAATGGGCATAACATTCCAAACCCAGTTCGTATTGCCACCAAACCCAGTTCGTATTGCTATAAAAAGAGCTAATGCCAACTACATAGGCGAAATAGAGGGTTCAACAACAGGCTGTGAAGGAGTATAAGGCTTCGTGTAAGATTTGGAAGTCTTGTGTTGAGCTTTATGTTCTTTGGCAACTTCTTCGATGAGCTTTTTCAATTCACCGGCAGAGACAAGGCCTTGCGAGGAAACTTGGATTTGTTTGCTTGAAGACTTAGAATCTTCTCCAACTTCAACATCTTGAATGTTTTTCTCAGCAAACTTTGTGTGCATCATGGCGCATTGCTCTTCCTTCCTTGATAAATTTGGCTTGTGGAAAAGAGAAGTGGCTTGGATTCTTTCACTTAGGACTTCATCAAACTCTTGAGCTTCAACTCCTTGAGTAGCATCTTCATGTGACATGCTTTGATCGCCGCTTTCCACGAGCTCTTGCTTTTGGAGACGAGGTGACACTTCAACTTCGTTGATTGTAGTCTTGATGCATCCTTGAACTCCAATGTTGTTGGTGACTTCTTCGGAATTTTCAACTCCTTCTTTGCGCTCTAGCTTTTGGAGAAAGTGATTCAAGTGGTGTTCACGTTTTTGAGCTTGAGTTGTAAGATTCGCAATGGCTTTTGTCAGCGCTGCAACTTGCTCTTCTAGTGAGGATGCTTTATCATCTTCTTTAGCATCATGTCTTGCCTCCTGTGTGAGTGTATCTTTCATCATCGGCTGCGAAGAACCTCCACTTGTTGCCCCCATTGACTTGTCCATTGTTGAGCAACACTTACTTTTTGCGACTTCAAATTTGAGATTTGTTGGAAAAGAGATGAGAGGTAGAGATGGTCCCACTGGGCGTGCCAAATTTGTAACGACAAATTCTTGCTATCTCTGTGAATAAGAAACAAGAAAAAGATTACAAATAATTTTTGAGTAAATTTAAAGTACAATTGTGGTTCAATCTCTATCTAATCCCCTGATTCAATTCTACAAGAACAATATTGAAATCTATGGTGAAAATCTTCAATTTGATCTTCACTGAGATTATTTGAACTTGGAGAAACGTTAATTCAAGGGTCCTTGGACTTGATCTCGGACTAAATGGTGATTTGATTTGGAATTTGTTTTGAAGGTTGATGAAGATTTGTATGATCTTTGTCTTCAGTTCTTTGGATTTGTGAGTTTTGATCTTTCCAGTATGGATTTTGATCTTCAAAAACGGTTTTCCGAGGGTCTTGTGACTTGATCTCGGATCAAACAGATTTTTGGTTTGAATGTTGTTGAAGAACGGTGTTGAAATTTGGTTGACTTGAAAGTAGATTTGATTTTGATCTCTTCCACGTGTATTTGAGTTTGAACGTTAATCCAAGGGCTTTGAGCTTGATCTTGAATTGACGATCTACTTGACTTTATATTTGCGACGAACAATTTGATCTTCGTCTTGACTTCTTGCACTTGTTGAATGTCAATCTTCTTTAGAGGAATATTGATCTTCAAAATGCTTGGATCCTTTGACAAACGTCGATGCGAGGGCTTTGCTGCTTGATCTCGGATCGAACGGAAACTTGATTTGGAATTTGACTTGAAGGTTGATGAAAATTGGTATGATCTTCGTCTTCAGTTCTTTGGATTTGTTGGGTTTTGATCTTCTTAAAGGGACTTGAATCTTCAAGAACGGTTTTTCGAGGGTCTTGTGACTTGATCTCGAATCAAACGGACTTTTGACTTGAAGATTGTTGAAGAACGATATGAACTTGATTTGGATTTATTGAACTTCTTGGAGTTTGATCTTCCTCGGCAGAAGTGCAATCTTCAAAAACGGTTATTTGATGAACTTGAGACTTGATATCGGATTGAAAGGAGTTCTTTACGAAGAACACCTTGAAGATTGATGGACTTGGTGGAGAGGATTTGTTGAACTTCCTTGCTCTGAATTCTTGACGCTTCAATTGTTGTCCTTTTTTGTTCTTCAAGAGCTCATCTATTTATAGTTGTAGAACCGAGCATCCTTGCTTGTGATTGGTCGGTTTTATTTTTTTAATATAAGCATGGATTTAATTTAGCTTGTGGTGGACTTCTTCCCCGGACTCTCGCATTGCGGGGATGCTTTCGTGCACTGGGCTGCCTTTTATCAAGAAATCCTTAGAACACATCGTATTTTCACATGGCTTTATTTGATCGGCCAACAATTCTCCATCTTTATATTATAAATCAATTAATTAACCTATTAATAAATGGAATTTAATTTAGTAAAATTCCAAATTAAAAATAGAAATAATTAATTTAATTTATAATAATCAATTTGACACTTGTCAATATTTAATTGGAGTAGACAAAATTAATTTGTCTACAAGGGTAAAGATTAAAAATTTGGGCATGAGTCAAGTCTAGTTTGACTTGTCAATTAAAAAGGATAACCTATTAAAGTTGCTCAATTTTTCGGTGCAATCTTGAATTCTAGTATTGGAAAAGTTATATATTTTAAGGTATGTTAATTGAAGCAACATCTCACAAAAATGAGCTCTCTTATGGAAATTGATTTATTTGAAAATATAAATGGTAATGTGCATGTAACTTATGTGAATTTCCATCGGCCAAAAGGAAGATCGATGTTTATTAGAATTGCATGCATATTTGCAGAATTAAACTTTTGACAGTTACGCGGTTTTCCATGTGAACATAACATCGGCCAAAGGTAGAGTTATGTTCGACATTTATTATCAAAGTTTAGTTATTGCTTCAAGATACCACTTACAAGTTAACATTTGGCCAAAGATAAAATGTTAATGGAGTTCCGGTATCTTGAGATAAGAATTACTAATATTTGAATTTTTTTTCCTTCAAGGTTAATGTGAGCATGTATAAGATTTATTCTGTTGTAGCACATGCTACTTATAACTACCAACAAAAACTACCAACAAAAATTATATTTCGCTGTTAAAGCACTTCAATTTTATCATGAATCTTTGTCTTGCGTTACAGATTACTTCTCTACCACATTTTAAGGATAAAATTTACCTTTACAACAAGGGTAATACAAAATAGTGGGAGAAAATATTAAATGCACGTGTAGGATGGTCATGAACAAGACAATTTTAGTAACTTTTAGGGGCATTATTTTTAAAGAATAATAAAGTTAAGTTCCTTAAGGATATAAAATAAAGTTTTCCAGAATGATAAGCCTAAAATATATATATATTCTTGACAATTTAATTTTTAAATATGTATGAGGAAATGATGATATAAGGGAGTACATGTCGAAATATCTCGTATTACCTCAATATCTAAGGACAAAGCAAAATGCAATCTTACAAAAGCTGCAAATATAGCAACTTAGAAGAAACAACAAAAGCCACATAGACGTGCATTTTGCCTTAGAGAGAGAAAGTAGCTCCAAATGCTCTCACCACTCTCTAAAAATCTGAAATTTCGTTCATAAAAATTCCTAAGTACTTTTGGTTGATTCTCGAAGCAAATCGGTAGCAATTGATCGTGATCTAAGCAAACAACTCAAGCGAATTATACTTTGAAAAATGCGCAAATGGAGGATATCTTCATCTTTTTCTTGTAAGTTCAAGATTTGATTGTAAAGTTCATGCTGTTACATTGCTGATTCAGTTTATCATCACCCCGTTAAGGTTCCAATCTCATTATCATCACCAATTATCTTAAAATTGAATTTTTCGGTAAATATCGCTGCTCACTGGATTGTCTACGTTTGTGTAGCTGTGATATTTTTTTGTTGAATCTGAGTTGATATTTGGATTCCTCTCAAAAAATTGAGGGGGGTATGCGAACACTTGTTAAAAATGAGTTGAATTACTCTCAAGATCTCAAAATTTTCATCAAAAACTCATTTTTCAGCAATAAAATTGCTCTCGGGATTGTATAAGTTCATCATACTTGCACTTTTGTTTTTTGTAATTTATGGGTTTAGATTTGGATTTGTCATGCAAAATCGGGGGGGGGGGGGGGGGGGGGGTAGGTTGGATTCAAACCTATTTCATGATTTGTTTTCTTGAGACTTTAAATCTTCATAAGATTTTCAAGATCTTCATAGTCTTGCTCAAGAACACAATTTCATTTTCAAGGATTCAGGGTTTCTTTTGTTGATTTGATTAAGAATCAGTTCAAAATCCTTCTTTGATTCGTTCTGGGTGGAATCCATCCTTTTAGTGTGCATCAAAATCCAAGATTGAAGTTAACACACACTAAAATGTGTTTTTGGTGTTCATGGTGTTCTTGAACATATTGCACAAAAATTGGATTTACCGTGTAACGAAAAAAGATATTAATGATCCATAAAGTGCGTTGGAACTGTCTGTCCGCTGGCTTCATTCTGTCCGGGAAAAAAAAATCCGGCAAATATTGTAGCGGTGGTGCCCGGCGGCGCGACGGTTGTCCGACGGGTCATTGGTGGCAAGATCTAGATCTAGTCAAATCTGATACATAGGTGGTTGTGGGCCCTATTAGAGTGGGGGACAAGGTTGGGTGGGCTAGGTGGTGGTTGTTTGAGTGGGGGACAAGGTGGAGTGGGCTAGGTGGGGCTTATTTGAGTGGGGGACAAAGTTAAGTGTGCTAGGTGGTGGTAGTTTGAGTGGGGGACAAGGTTGAATAGACTAGGTTTTTGTTGTTTGAGTGGGGGACAAGGTTGAGTGGGAGACAAGGTTGAGTGGGCTAGGTGGAGCCAGGTTGAGCGGGCTAGGTGGAGCCTCCTTGAGTGGGGGACAACTAGGTCTGGCCGAAATGATGGGCGCACCAGCGACCCATCAACTTTCGACCACTCGGGCGACCGATGCTCTTGGTGAGGCCCACACTGGTGGGCCAATTTTGCCGTCTATTCTTAAACTGCGTATTGCACCGATCAAGGTCTCTGGCCTTATCGATGAGCAGCAGCATGCGTTCGACCGGCACCCGCCACAGGTCGAGCAGGACCCGCCGGTAGCAAAGGAGCAGCTGCCACAACAGGGGACGACCGATGAGACGATCCAGCAGACACGCCCAACACATCAGTTGCAAGCCGTCATCCACCGATAGCGCCCTCAGGCTCCCATACAACCCGATATTGGGTCCAGGGCCACTGACACAGTTTTGCCTTCGATCTTCAAGGTTGCTAAAGGTGCAGGCACACGGGCTCCCCCAAAGCCCAGCCAAAATGCACTTATGGTTAACGAGGACAAGTTCCCGGATTTGACATATGTCTAGCCAAAGTCATATCCGGGACAGAGTTCTCGATCTTTTAGGCCCGTTCCTTCGAGGCCTGGGCCTAACCCTGGTTATCCATCTTTAGCCCAAATGATTCGTGATAGCAAGGTATCTCGCGTGGCACATTTGTCACCGAGATTAGAAAAGAAATCTCTATTCGACGGCTTTCATGATGATTCTAAGATAGATGATATGAACCAACCGATCTTGTATGACGTGAAGCCTACTTTTATTTACTCTCTAGAACTTGAAGAGGAACTTGTACAGCCGTATAAGTTCACTCTGGTTTTTAGATTTCCGTCCCATACTCCAAGCTTCCTTTGAGTGAAGCAAGGATTTGCCCCCTTAGCTATTAAGGTAGGTTACATTTCGGTTCTTTGGGGCCAAGACATGTTTACTTGAAGCTTGATTTGGAGGAAGATTTCTCGCGGCTTCTTGCCAGAGGTTCGGCCTATTTTCTGAATGTCCCCGTTAGAATATCCAAATAGACACCTGAGTTCTCTATTGATAAGGAGGCTCCGATTGCCCCGGTCTGGGTTCATATTCCAGACCTCCCGATGCATCTTTATAAAAAGAGCACGCTCTTTGCCATTGCCAAACGCATTGGTAGACCCCTCCGACTGGATCAAGAAACTGCTGAGGTTGTTCGTCCACTGACTGCCAGGATGCTTGTTGAGATCAACATGTTGGACAAACGAGTTGAAGAGGTTTTTATTGGGATCAACAATGGCGGCAACATGGAAGGAAAGAGCTACAGTGTGATCTATGAGGACATTCCAAAATACTGCATTAAGTGTAGGAATGTTGGTCATACTAAACAAGAATGAATCACAGCTACAGCTCCACCTCAGTTAGGTCCGAAGGAAAACGTGCATGCCATCTTCTCACTGGTAAGGTGCTTCACATGCACGTTTTCCTTCGGACCTGACTAAGGTGGATCTGTAGCTGAGATTCATTCTTGTTTAGTGTGACCAAGATTCCTACACTTAATGTAGTGTTTTGGAATGTCCTCATAGATCACACTGTAGCTCTTTCCTTCCATGTTGCCACCATTGTTGATCCAAATAAAAACCTCTTCAACTCGTTTGTCTAACATGTTGATCTCAACAAGCATCCTGGCAACCAGTGGACGAACAACCCAAGCAGTTTGTTCATCCAGTCGGATGGGTCTACTAATGTGTTTGGCAATGGCAAAGAGCGTGCTCTTTTTATAAAGATGCATCGGGAGGTCTGGAATCTGAACCCTGACCGGGGCAATCGGAGCCTTCTTATCAATAGAGAACTCCGATGTCCATTTGGATATTCTAACGTGGATATTCAGAACATAGGTCGAACCTCTGGCAAGAAGCCACAAGAAATCTTCCTCCAAATCAAGCTTCAAGTAAACATGTCTTGGCCCTAAAGGACCGAAACTGTAACCTCCCTTAATAGCTAAGGGGGCAGATCCTTGCTTCACTCAAAGAAATCTTAGAGTATGGGACGAAAATCTGAAAACCAGAGTGAACTTATATAGCTGTACAAGTTCATCTTCAAGTTCTGGAGAGTAAATAAAAGCAGGCTTCCCGTCATACAAGATCGACTAGTTCTTATCATCTATCTCATAATCATCATGAAAGCCGTCGAACAGAGATTTCTTTTTCGATCTCGGTGACAGATGTGCCACGCGAGATACCTTGCTATCACGAATCATCTGGGCAAAATATAGGTACACTGGGTTAGGCCCAGGCCTCGAAGGAACGGGCCTAAAAGATTGAGAACTTTGTCTCGGATATGACTTTGGCTTGACAGATGTCAAAGCTGGGAAATTGTCCTCGTTAACCATAGGTGCATTTTGGCCGAGCTTTGGGGGAGCCGTGTGCATGCACCTTTAGCAGCCTTGGAGACCGAAGGCAAAACTGTGTCAACAACCCTAGACCCAATATCGGGTTGTATGGGAGCTTGAGGGCGTTGTCGGCGGATGACGGCCTGCAACTGCTGTGCTGGGTGCGTCTACTGGATCGTCTCATCGGTCGTCCCCTGTTGTGGCTGCTGCTCATTCGCCACTGGTGGGTCCTGCTCGACCTGTGGTGGGTGCCGGTCGGACGCATGCTGCTGCTCATCGATAAGGTCGATGACCTTGATCAGTGCAATACGCCATTTAAGAATAGACGAAAAAACTAGCCCACCCGTGTGGGCCCCACGAAGGGCGTCGGTCGCCCGAGTGGTGGGAAGTTGATGGGTCGCCGGTGCGCCCATCATGTCGGCTATACATTGTTGTCCCCCACTCAAGGAGGCTCCACCTAGCCCACTCAACCTTGTCTCCCACTCAAATAAATCCACTCAACCTTGTCCCTCACTCAAACAACAAAAGCCTAGCCCACTCAATCTATGACCACCTAGCACACTCAACTTTGTCTCCCACTCAAATAAGCCCCACCTTGCCTACTCCACCTTGTCCCACACTCAAACAACCACCACCTAACCCACTCAACCTTGTCCCTCACTCTAATAGCACCACCATCGTATTTTTTTTCCAGACAAAATGAAGCCAACGGAGAGACGGTTCCAACGCACTTTACTGATTGTTAATATATTTTTTCGGTTACACAGGAAATCCAATTTTCGTCCAAGATGTTCAAGAACACCATGAACACCAAGAACACCTTTTAGTGTGTGTTGGCTTCACTTTTGGATTTTGATGCACACTAAAATGATGGATTCCACGGAAAACGAATCAAATAAGGATTTTGAACTGATTCTTAATCAAAAGAAACCTTGAAAATGAAATTGTGTTCTTGAGCAAGACTATGAAGATCTTGAAAATCTTATGAAGATTTAAAGTCTCAAGAACACAAATTATGAAATAGGTTTGAATCCAACCATCCCCTCTAATTTTTCATGAGGAATCCAAATCTAATCCCAGAAATTACAAAAAACAAGTGCAAGTATGATGAACTGATACAATCCCGAGAGAAGTTTTATTGCTGAAAATGAGTTTTTGATGAAGTTTTTGAGATCTTGAGAATAATCCAACTCATTTTTAACAAGTGTTCGCGTACCCCCCTCGATTTTTCGAGAGGAATCCAAATATCAACTCAGATTCAATAAAAAAAATATCACAGCTAGACGAACGTAGACAATCCAGTGAGCAGCGGTATTTACCGAAGAATCCAATTTTAAGATAATTGGTGATGATAATGAGATTGGAACCTTAATGGAGTGATGATAAACTGAATCAACAATGTAAGAGCATGAACTTTGCAATCAAATCTTGAACTTACAAGATGAATATGTAGATATCCTCCATTTACGCCTTTTCTAAAGTGTAATTCGTTTGAGATGTTTGCTTAGATCACGATCAATTGCTACCGATTTTCTTCGAGAATCAACCAAAAGTATTTAGGAAGTTTTATGAACGAAATTTCTGATTTTTAGAGAGTGGTGAGAGCATTTGGAGTTACTTTCTCCCTCTAAGGCAAAATGCAATGCATCATGTTAGGCGTGCCAAATAGTGTACTTCTTAATTTGATAATTTCACATATTTAATTAATTTTGGCTACATAGACCAATGTGATGGATAGATTAAGTCGTAGTATCTTACATCGGTATGTCTATGAAATGTTCTCTAAAATGTCTAAAGTCAAATGATGCTGAAAGATGCATCTATTTGCGTGATGATAATAAGTTCAAGTTAAGGCAATAAAGAGATCTAGTTTACTATAAAAGAAATATTTTTCAAGATTTATTTTGGTAAAGTCTTTCTATTTTTGTCTTTTGGACGAGAATTATTAATTTTTGAATAAAGTAATTCATTTCTTGATTTTTCAAGTTACTAAAGAAAATTCAGCTTTTGTTAAAGTTTCAGTTTTGAAGTTCTCAAGTTCTTTCTACAGTTGTGAAAAAATTAATTTTTTAAATAATATAATTGCCTCATAAATCTTTTACTATAGTACTTAAGGTACAAAAGTTATATTGATTTGTGAAAATTCAGTCAAGTTATGGTATATGAGATCAAGTCATACCTCCTAAAGGAGAACAAGAACTCATGTTACTATAATTCTCAAACAAATGGTAGGTTGTTAAAGTTGAGAGTTTGCTCAACTTAAGGATCAAAACATTATGTTCATCCAAAATATTAATTTATTTGGTATACTTATTATTTCAAGTTCACCCAATATAGTTTGTTAATTTCCTATAGAGAAATGTAATATCATCTTTAAGCACATCATAAAGGGCTAATTCTACAATAATGGTGTCACTTAAAAGATGAAATATGGCGAATTAGAATTACTCTAAATTGGAACACTTGAGATTGCAGCTTGCATTATATAGAATATTAACTAAAGTATTTACATGTTTTGAGAATATCCTGTTGGATTAAATACTTTACGATGAATTAAATCACGTATCTAAGACCGCCAAATGTTAAACCATAAAGAAATTCATAAGCAATATATCGAGAAGTGTACCTTGATTCATACAGATAAGCTTTTACGCGAGAACGGTGAGACTTCGGTCTTCCACAGACAAATTTTTGCTCTCGATGAGATCTCGCTCTATTGATGGGAAAAGAGGAGGAGAGTGTTTCAAGAGCTGTCTTGGGGACCAAAACCCGAGCCTTTTATCTATAATCTATAATATTATATAAAGGAAGCCATGTTGAGACCAAACTTTTGATTTCATCTTTTACCCCTTTACACACTATGAAAGTTTATTATTAGTCGGATATAACTGTAATTTACTTTTACTTAATTATTATTTAAATATTTTCATTAAAGGAAACAATTATTACACAATCTCTTACATAAAAAAGAAAGTTAGGATATGTGGATTTTCTATCCATATTTAAATTAAAATCTTTATCATATTTACTTAAAAATTAAAAGAAGTGATTAATTGCGCGGGGACCGCGTGCCAACATTTCTAGTAGTAATCTAATTAGAACCCCATAAACCTTAATTAAACTTCTATTGGGTATTACACATTATAAAGTCCATACTTAATTGAATGCTAATTGGGCTCCTCAATTTAGATCACTTAATTAGCCCAATATATTTATTAGCTTAAATATAATCACCTCAATTTATTTGTCCACTAAATGGATTATTAGAAATAATCTAATGATCTTCCACTAGGACTATAAATTAAATTCAAATGACAATTACATTAATAACCATAAGTGTGCACCAAATTCGCTAATACTGAAGCATCTTTCTTAAACAGTCCGGTCCATCTCCTATACCAACATGGAACCAAATCGGCATTTGTCACATTAATTATAACTCGACCTTCAACGATCACGCATGGCAAATATATTCAGTGACATAGATTAAGCATGAATGTGTAACTGGAAATTACATGCAATGTGATCTGAATCATGCCTATTTTCAATCGGTCCTAAATCTTTATTAAGATCAACCTTAGACTTTCAAACCTTATGTCAAACCATAATTGAAAGATGATTAATAAAATATTCAGAGCTATAATAAGAAAATCATTAACCTTTTCTGCAGAAAACTGAACATACATAAACCAATGTATTGTGTCAATGAATGAGCCAAACACATGAAACAAATTCCCACTAAAACTGCATATCATAAGATAACACAACACTCGTGTAAGCAATATGCTCATGAAAGACCTTGAGTTTCAAACCTTTATAAGTGGGCCTGCTAGCATAACGTTTGTTTCTTTACGCTCATAAAACACTAACTGGCTCTGAATTCTCTAAATAACAATTGGATACTTCGATGTCTCTGTGGCTAGACTTTGAAGAACTCCTGTTGTTCAAATATGTAACTGTAATATGTTGTCACTAATATTCTTGAGTGGACTTTCAAACTTATCCACTAGTCGCAGCCCAGTGACAAATTTCATAATCATATCACAAAATGGTTACCTTGTAACAAGTTATGAACTATATTGCTATCCTGAAAGAACATATAAGTGTATGTTGAACACTTTCCTAGAATATAGCTTTATTTGATAGCATATAGAAATAACAAGAATTGGATTCTTTGGCAACCTCATATTGTAGTCAGAGTACCAAATGATCTCCTAATTTTCTGACTTACAACTGATGAGCCTGTAATCTTTTATCCTATTAAGTACCTTATAACCCATTTGGCTTCAATCCAACGATCCATACGGGTTCACTTAAGTAATTGCCCAACATATCAATTGTTGTGTTTGCTCTTTTGAAGTAAGCTCTTACTATTGGGCATGGATTTCCATAGGTGAATGCTCATTATTGTCTTGCAAAGACAACAATATCTCCCCCCCTCAAATACAACATCCTCAAGATATCTCAGATTTCATGTCTCAATGAAGGACTCAGATTCTAAATCACAGCGTATTGGGCAATGATTTCCATAGGTGAGTCATGATTATTGTCTTGCAAAGACAACAATATCTCCCCTCTCAAATACAACATCCTCAAGATATCTCAGATTTCCTGTCTCAAAGAAGGACTCAGATTCTAAATCATAGAGTATTTATACTACAGACTTTTAGTGCCTCTTGATTTTATTTGCAGAGTTTTATTAGTTGAAGCAATTGTTTTAGTATACATAGTTTATCAATCAAGGTACTAGTCGCGACCAAAATAGAATTAAGTAAAAGACTAAATTTATTATTTCTAAATAAACAAGAATTATCAAATTTTTCCAAAAGAAATAAAACCATACCCGTCTAAATGACGGTACTACACAAGTCTTTGTTGGTTCAACTAAATGACTAGTCCCAAAAGATAAACTAAGTAGGCTCCAATGTCTTCAACTGAAGATTGTTTTGTCAACGCCCCATGTAGATGATTCTTTCATCATCACTTGACTATTGACTCTGAATGCAACCCTTTCTTTGCACGCCATAAGACGTATTTGGCATATTTGGAACAATCCTTCTTCACATGTCCAAGTGTCTCGCAAAAGAAACAAACAAGTTATTTATCTTGAGTTTTGCCTTGTGAAGTCCCACTGTAGTAACCTTATTTACAGTCCTCTTTTGCTTAATGCTCTTGGAGGTAATTGCAACTCGAGCACCTTTTGTCTTGTCACGCTTCAATCTATCCTCTTCTTGCACATAATGTGAAATGAGCTCATTAAGAGTCCATTTATCCTTATGAGTATTATACTTAACTATAAACTAACCATAGCATGCAGGAAGAGATATTAGTGCCAAATGCATGAGCAAGTCATCAGACAGATCAAACTCTAGTGCCTTAAGTTTTGAAGCAATGTTAGACAGCTCTAGAATGTGCTCCCTGGTGTTTCCTTCACTCTTATACCTCATTTGGACAAGGTTATCTAAAAGCTTGCTTGTCTCAGCCTTTTCGTTCTTTACAAAACGATTTTCGATTTCTCGAAGGAAAGCTTTCACAAATACCTCATCGGACATACCGTCCTTGAATGCTTCTGGAATGCTGCGCTTTAATATCATTAGACTTAAACGATTAGAATGTTCCCACTTCTCAAAGTTCACTTTTTTCTCAGTGGAACTTGTCTCCGTAAGAGAAGTAGGTTAGTTCTTTCCTTAACGCGTAGTCCAAATCCATGTAGTCGAGAACTGACTGAATGCTCTCTTTTCAGCTCTTAAAGTCTTGCCGTTAAGCACCAGAATTTAGATTATGTCGACAATAATATTGACATCAGAAATAATAACTAACAAAAGACAAACAGATTACATAAGCTCACTAGAAATCCATATCATAACATGCAAAGTTTACTAAAATCAAAATGTAAGACATAAATTTCAATTAATTAAAGTGTGGTGGGCCCATTGAAACAAGATACCTAGCACAACATTGAGGTTTAGCCGTTGGACAGAAAGCTCAATTTGAAAGTGGTGCTTTCCATGCAGAAATCAAATGCTAATAATAAATCTTGTCAAACAACAACCTTCCATTGGGCCGATATGTTGTCCACATGGAAACCTTATAATCACTACACATCATTCCCGCAAGTGCACCCCTTGTGTTTCCAATTAAAGACCTCCCGTAGGGCCGATTATCAACCACATAAACAAGAAACACACACATCCTACTATCTCAAAATAAATAAATTAAAACACAAGAGGCTACGTTGGCAACATTCTGTTCCAACTAATCTATTTCAAAATAAAGGACACAGGGTTTTAAAGCAAGTGTTCAATCCAATAATTTACCATATTATGACCATATATAAATATAGTCATACACCACAAAATCCTACCATATAACTTCATACATAATTGAACGAGGTAATTCATATACTAATAAAAGCACGCACTATGACAAAATACTTAATGAACATTATACATGCATCATCATGAAATTTGGTAGATACACCAAATACATTAATTAAAAGTTAAAACAAGTCACATGCTTTTATACACGTAAAATGACACTTCATACAAGGGAATATAAATTATGTTTATTTTCATGCAACCCCACAATGATAACACCAATGATTTGAATTATGTGAAGAACTGAAGTTAGGTGAACCCTTATGAGATACCGAACACAATCCTGAAATTTAGTCTTTAGACAAAAATAACAGATGTAAGTGGTACCCTCAAAACCAAAATAATAAATATTGATAATAAATTTCTGCCAAGAATACATCTTCCATTGAGCCGATATACTATATGCATGAAAACCCTCAAATATCAGATATTTATTATCTACATTGATAATATTTGACAACCAAATCTCGCCAATAATCTGACCTCCTTTAGGAAGAAATATTATATGCATGGACTAAACCTAACTCGTCAAATATTTATCAACTAATGTGTGTTATCTGGCCAAAAACTAGCCTTTCGTTGGGCCGATTAATCTTCACATAGATTTTAGACATTACTTATATCACATAATTTAATCAAAGATTTTTCTCAAATTCGGCAAGGGTACTTTAAAAGTTTCACCGTAAATCTTGATGAAGTAACTAAAGTGGGCTCAACAAACTAGATTTACTGTAATTAGGTCAATATATATATATATATATATATATAATCAACATGAAAATTGGGCCTAGAATAGCCCAACACAAAACCAAAATAACACTTTATGGTCCAACACACAAAAAAACACTAGCCCAATTCAACTTTATCTTCCTCACCAAACGTGATGGCCACCAATGCCGCGCCGACGACGGAGCACTACTGCCAATGCAGCAACGTTCAACCAGAAAGCATTCAGCAGCAACCCACTGAATGCCTTCTTCGCCTTAGTCGCGAACGGCGATACCTTACATCGTTGCCGATCGGTGAGGCACGCCGCCACCAACGTAGCAGCGTCACTCACACCTGAAACCACTGCCATTGACAATGAGGCAATGTGTTTCCATAAACTGCTCCATCTTCTCCGATTTTGAAGCGGAGAACGGCGAAAAACCGAATGCCTCTTCGCCGCGATTGGGACTGAAACCAAGCTTTCCCGTCCTTGTTCAGTGAAGAAGATAAAGAGTTTCCTTAGGTGTTTATTATAAAATAACACTTTCCCAAAATAGCCGAAAGTTCCCTAAGGAGTATGAAAATCTTTATTGGAATTGTAAAAACTTAATTTTAGAAAATCATACTTTCAAAGAAAAACTAACCAACCAAAGATAATCTATTTCGAAAACCTTAATGAAGTATCATGGTCAAATCCGAATTGCTTTAAGGGCAAACCGAATTTATGATTACCAACTAAAAGAATTCTTGTTCAAAACGGAAGCCTATGTTTCCAAAATTCTTTGCACCATAATTATGAATTTGGCACGCGTTTCAATCAATCAAATTTCCATAAGCAAAGTAAATGATTTACTTGATATTTATTGCAAACCGTAAGAGATACATCCTCATAGATTATAATTCTAAAAAAAAGGAGCAAATTATTCACCACAAGAGGAAATCGGTTTATTGATTCGTAAAAGAAACTTGGTTCACAATAACTAATGAAATTTATCAAAAGCCATTCAGTATATATTTGAACAATTGTTCAATAAATTATGAATAACCATTCAACAGAACACGAATAGAAAAATTGCATATTCAGAAGAGAATTATCATCTAGAATTCACAAATTAAAT
The DNA here is from genome assembly GCA_948329865.1 of Linaria vulgaris. Classification (NCBI taxonomy): domain Eukaryota; kingdom Viridiplantae; phylum Streptophyta; class Magnoliopsida; order Lamiales; family Plantaginaceae; genus Linaria; species Linaria vulgaris. The sequence goes on along the minus strand of OX415249.1, from coordinate 733,515 downwards.
CTCGAAATTCCAATATGATATAACATGGTGGCTCTGATACCACTTGTTTGATTTTTTTACGATGAATTAAATCACGTATCCAAGATCGTCAAATTTTAAACCATAAAGAAATTCATAAGCAATAAATCGAGAAGTGTACCTTGATCCATACAAATAAACTTTTACACAAGAATGGTGAGGCTTCAGTCTTCCACAGACGAATTCTAGCTCTCGATGGGATCTCGCTCTATTAATGGGAAAAGAGGAGGAGAGTGTTTCAAGAACTGTCTTGGGGACCAAAACCCGAGCCTTATATAGTAATCTAATTAGAACCTCATAAACCCTAATTAGACTCCTATTGGGTATTACACATTATAAAGTCCATACTTAATTAGATGATAATTGTGCTCCTCAATTTAGATCACTTAAATAGCTCAATATATTTATTAGATTAAATATAATTGTCTCAATTTATTTGCCCACTAAATAGATTATTAGAAATAATCTAACATATCCAATTAAAAGTAAGTCTTAGTGACTTTAAGGACATAATTTGAATTCAATAGCGGTAAGTTACTTTAAGTATTTTAAAGAAGTCTAAGTTAAAAATTTTAGATCCCACATTAAAGTCAACTTTTAGGATGAAAGAAATGTTTGGTTCTTTAAGGATGCCGAGTTTGCGGGGGGAGATAAAGTTAAAGACATTGTCTTTCAGAAGGAATATGTTTGTATTCTTATGGATGTCGGATAGGTCTTGACTTCTTTGTCATTCTATTGAATACCATGCAAGTTAAGACAATGTCAAGGAAACTCCTGTTTAGAGAGGAATTTGAAAAGAACAAACTTCGGCATCTCAAGAACTTATAACATTAAAGATATACTATGAATTTTATGATATGTATATGATTTTTGTTTCTTAATGGCGACATTCTGAGACAATATATATAGTGCATCCGGAAAACTTTGTGTCAAAAGATGCATGTATTATGGCTTGCAACTTTAGAGAACTCATCTCGTGAAATTATTACTAATGGATATAAATAGTGTTTCTCAAATGACAACATTGATGAGATGTTCTATATAGGGCAACCAAAGGCTTTATATCTAAAGATAAATATATCATGGTTCACAAGCTTTCCATCTAAATATTTCAGTAAAGTTTTGAATGGTATTTCAAGTTTATCAAGTAATTGTCTCAATTAATTTTGAGATGAACTTAGTAAATACCATAAGGCATGTGGGAGTAAAATTATAGAGTAATTATATTGCTTTTGATACTCATTCTTATAAGAGACTAGTACAATTTAATTAATGCCCTAAAAGTTGTTCTTGAGCAAAAGGTAATAAAGAATTTTCCATATGCCTTAGCAATGGAGATTCTCAAGTATGTTCGAATTATAATAAATGTTGGTCAGATATTTGAGTAACTCAGAAAAAACTATTAGCAAGCATCCAAAATGAGTCTTATAGTACTTAAGATAAGATATTTTAAAGGATACATGCTTACATGTCGGAGGTCAGGTCGATTTGAGATCGTAAAGTATACCGAGTCCTTCGGTGGATGCCTAAAAGTATGGTTTTACGTCAGGTTATGTTCATTTGCTCGTCATGAGAGTCATTTTAGAAAGAGTACTTAACCGTCTCGCATGGTAAATTCTTTCATGACAACGGTGACCATAGTGTTATAGGGTGTCCAATAATAAAAGTATGACTGTATACTTTTGTCACGGGGCTGCGTAAAGTGGATAGCGTTGAAACGTACCACTAAAGTTATTTTGTAACGATAATCAGCAGTTATACATTTTAATAATAGGATATTTATAATGTCAAATTACACTAGACATTATATTCATAGTTGTTGAATAGAGAGTTCAGAGTAAACAGTTGTCTATAAAGCGCATCAGCACAAACTCCATATCGTGGACCCACTAATTAAAGAAGTATCATACAAAAGGTTTTATGAGCTGGTCGCTTGTATGGATGACACGTCAGTTAGAAAATTCAGCTTCTGTGGGAGTTTGTAGATGTTTTACAATATAGACGCTTTCAGTTAATCCAGTTTAAGGATTTTAAGGTTGTTTATGCAGAAATAAAGTTTCAAGTAAAGTTATACTGTGATTTCAGTTTGAGGTTTGATCTCACTAAGGTTTAAGGGAGGACTAGTTGGAAACAAGGCATGTTATGGTCACATTACATGAAGTTTCAATGCTACGCATCCACATCATGATTTATGTCATTCATTTATATTGACATATGTGACCGTTGATGGGTTGAGTCACAATAAATGTGACAAAGATCCCTTCGATCCTATGTTGGTATGATTGATAGACGTGATTGGTTGTAGATACATTCGGTAATGACAGTAGAGGAGCTCAATTCGGTTAAGCATAATTATGAAATTCACATATAGCCCAAGTGGGAGATTGTTGGGTCTTTTATCCAATAATATTGGATCGTTAATCCAACTTTGGGCTTATATGTTAATAATTGTGTGATACGAAATATCATTAATAATAAGCCTAATAAAAGTGATCTAAAGTTCGCTTAAATTATGGGCTTAATGTATCTAATAGGGTGTGGGCCTTTAATGGGTAGAGACTGTTGTAACTTTTGCTTACGATGATGGGCCGAAGCCCAAGTTACGGAATTAGGGCACCAGGGTATTGGTGACCTAATATTTAAAGGTGGTCATGGTCCCCAAATCACACGATCTGCTTTATATACTACATCACATCGTTAGTTAGATCCAGAGAGAAATAAAGGAACTCTCAAGGGGTTCATGCTGATTTGGAAGACCAACCACACGACGTTTCGCAAGCAATTAATCATAATGTGTAAGGTACGCTTCCGCAATTCAGTTATTTAGCTTATGTGTTTAATTATTGATGATTTGACATGAACGCTCTTGGGTTTCGTTTTTTGTCCCAACAAGTCTTACATGTACGGATTCAGCTTTAAGAGTTATATCTGACTAGATACATTTTACATTATTTCCTTTCAAATAAAGCCTTGTATTTGATGTGAGTATTAAAGGCTTTGCGTTTTTAATATGGTTCAAGTTGATGTAATTATGCAAATCTTATTGTGACATTTATGCAAAACTGCTCAAGGCATTATAATTAGGAGTTGTGTTAAAAAAAAGCTCACAAGAAGTTTTATTGTCAATGGTCTTAGAAGGAATGTTGTTATAATAACAGAAGTATATATAAATAATGTGACCCCAAAACTCTAAGTGCACGTTTAATTGGAACCTTAATCCCTAGCTACTTGCAAAAAGTTCTCATGTTTTCTTTGAACCAAATAGTTCAATTGTGGAGTTTTCACACAATTCGTCTTCCCGGAGAGTCGAAAAGATTGTTCTATTGTGGAGTTTTCGCACGACTCTGTCCGGTGATAAATTTATCCAAAGCGTCGAAAAGTCTCATTGAAAAAATTATGTCCATTACCAGTTCTTATGAATTTGATATTAGTAGATAACTGAATAAGGACAAAAATGTGGAAATTTTATAAATGATCATGGCTTCTAACTTTTGTTTCTACAAATAAAATCAAGTGCAACAAAGTGAAGTCATCGATTATTGTGAAGAAATACCTATAACCTTCATCCACTAAGAAAGGGGGCCAAACATCACACTAAGTAACTCCAAAGAATGGGAAAAATGAGTATTACTAACAAGAAAAGGCAAACGATTTTGAGCTAAATTATAAGTATCACAATCTTATTACAAGAAGGAAGAGTAAATCAATGATATGTCTTAATTTGTTAAAAGAAGTGTGGCCAAGTCTAAAGTGCAAATGTTAGTTAATGCAGAAACAAAGTTAACAACTTTACATAAACTTGATTCTAAAATATAATTAGTGTTCCGCAGCGAAGTAGAATCAATATTCTTCAATGGGAGAAATGCATAAAAATCCCTTGTGGTTTGGAAAACCTACACGAAATCCCCTTGTGATTTAAAACTTGTACAAAACCCCCCATCTGGTTTCAAAAACTCTGCACAAAATCCCTCCATAGATTGGTTGGAGAAGTTAACTTAGATATATATGGTAAATGATAAGTGAAATACTTCTAACTAAGAGCTAAGGAGATAAATACACACTATCCACGAGTGTTGCATAGGTGACATTTTCATTAGGCAAGTGTATAGCTAGTTATGTGAATTTGGTTGACTACAAATACGATCGAGAGTCCGTTGTTTGTCTTAGGAAGTGTAGAGGGGATTAGAATATTAATAACTTTAAGTGATAATAACTCCAATATTAAGAGTTTTTTTACCTGTGTTATGTAAACAATAATCCTGAAATTACAATTCCTTAGCATGAATGGTAGTTAAGTAAATACTTGATAATTATAAATATATATCCTAATTAAATAAGGTAAGACTCCCGATTTAATTTTGTAAATTAGGTAAAATTTACATGCAATTATTTGATTGTCAAATGAAAGAGACCAAAGACACTTGTTGGGACATGTGGTTTTTAATAAGGAATTATAAATACATTTATGATCTTAAAGATTATCTGTAGGTCTCTGCATTATCGAACTCAACTATTCGTTTTATTTTTCTTATTTTACAATTTACACTGGATAAGTTGATGAATCTGATAGGAACTATTCGATATTGTGTAATAATACTACCAAGAGTTGTTTGTTATTAGTCTAAAGAGATCTAGAGGGGATTTGAATGTTTAATTAGAACCTAAGTGATAATAACGATAATATTTAGATAAATATTCCCTAGTTTAATGTAAACATAATAAGAAAGTTATGTAAATCCAAAGACTGAATCATGGTTATGTAAATACTTGATAATATTGATAATAATTATAATTAAATAAATTAAATTCTTGTACTTATGGAATCTTGCCTATTAATTAATTGGTTCATGTTTCAACCGGCTGTATCACAGTTAATTTGCTAAGATAAGCATGACCCATATAATTATATTGCAATTTCCCATGTATGTCTGATTGGCCAAGTATCGGCTCAATGTGGCCAAAATTAATACCTTGAGAAAAAAAGAAGAAGTTAATGGCAAAGTTGCTTTATGAGTTTTCGAGGTGTCTTTTGACTAGAATATCAAAAGATTAATGTTTAACTCATATAAATACATATACAATTTTGATTTTTAGTTCTGAGAGAGAGGAAGAATCAAGAAATATGAGCTTTTGGGGTATGAAGATTACTTGTTCACTACTGTGTATTGATATCTTATACATGAAAAAATTATAATTTTGACGTATATATATAATTTGTTGTCTTTTTTATGATTTATAGGTGTTAAAGTAAGTAATAGTCCATATATCCATCCAAGTGGAGAATTCAAAGGAAGGCTCCGATTAACTCAGGTAAAATAATATAGCTACGTAATGTAATGTTTCTTTTTGGTCTATATTTTGCATCAAAGTGTGTCATCGTTAGGTGCGTATCTAGCACTCGGGGCCCCTACTTAAAACTAGGAGAGAGAGAGAGGATTCATAAAATTGGGGAAAGCGAAATTTAAGGCCAATAATCTTATTAGTGGCGTGGTGAGGAGCAATAGTTGATTATTAAATTCTTTTGATGAGTCAATTGATTATTATTTAAAGTGTGTAGTGATCTAACAACTGATTAGAGACTTTAGTGATCTACACATCGTTTTCACCTTTTTTCAAGAACATTTGTACGCTTTTGTTTAAGTTTGTTTCGTAGGACGTAGGCATATTCTTATGACTGCCTGCGCTGTTTTTTTTTTTTTTTTTTTTTTTTTACAGAATACTCTAATATTTTGATGCCACTTTATAAATATTGTGAAAAATATGATAATTAGCCGTTCAAATCCAAAGTATTAGAACTAAATATAAGAACTTAAATCTTGATTTTATTTATTTGATGCATAAAAAACTATTGTTATTCAAATTAAATAATATGCATATTTTCTTATCATTTTATTGAAAACGATATATTAATTATTGATTTGTAAAAAACCTATATTTGATTCCACATTTCCACTGGTCATTGCTAAGTGTGTGTGTGTGTGTTTGGTTTGTTTGTTTAGGCAACATTGGAGAAAGGTGGAGATACGTGTAGAAAAAGTATCTATCTGCAATGCCATGTGGGAACGAAGCCGCCAATCTTGCTATGCTCGTTAATTCCAAATAAAGTGGAATCATGTAAGCTAGATCTTGAATTTGAGGAGAAGTGTAGTGTGATGTTTTCGGTCATTGGCCCTCGTAGTATCTATCTCAGTGGATATTTAATCCCCAAAACCGACAATTCACGTCGACATGAAAATAGTACCAGTGATACGTATCCTTTCGCTCATTTTAGCTTCCAATTTTATTTGTTTATTTATATTCACTTTAATGTTAAGTACGTAGTGCTAGATAGAGTTGTTTTATACATTTCCTTGACTTTGAAATGTAAAGTGAATCTCATGGAATTGACATTCAGTACAACAGCGACGACAACATAGAATATGGCGAGGATGACGACGATGAATACGAGGACAGCTTTATTGACGACAGTGAATTGCCGGTTTCAAACATCAAATGTTTACAACTATCCATTCTTCTTTTCATTCATTCTCATTTAGACAACATTTGATATATGTTTGTATTCGATCAATAAGATTGTTCCTTTGTGCTTCTATACATTTTCTTATTATTTGTGGTTTGACAGGTAATAGGAAGTCAAAGACCAAAACATACCAATATTTGAAGTCTGATGAAGAAAAAAGTAGTAGTGATGATGAGAGTGGTTACCTCTTCTCCATCTTTAACAAGGAAAAGTTTATAAAGTCTTCTAACGACAAGTCTCACTCAGACCCTTTTGCAAATGTATATTACTGCGTTCTGTTTTGAATTATATTTCAACTTATATTTTGTAATTGATATTTATGCATGTTGAGTTGTCTAGTGATATTGCTATATATAGGATGTTTTTTAAGATGATAGTTTTGATGAAGGAATTCTTCCCCTCGCGAAAAAGACTAGAGTATGTTGCTATCTAATTGTTAAAAGTGCTTTCAATGTGTGTACTTGGTAAGGTTATTTATTATGTGTCACCTTCTGATTATTAATTTGTTGATAGACTTCTGAGATTTCAAAGATGAAAAGTAGTGCCATAGAAATTTCAAGTGAAGATGATTCCTCATCATCATCATCATCATCAGAAGACGACGGACCACATTTGATGAATGATCTCAAGGAAAAGGTATGGTATGATAAAAAATGTTGTTCTGCATCCTTTTTGTAACGAAATTAATTATTTATTATCTTGCTTTGAAGCAGGGCTGCACTACAACTATAGAAGAACAAAAGAATGGCTCAAAGTCCCTGTATGTTGGAAATCTTCACTTTGCCGTTAAGCAATCAGATGTGTAAGTTCTTGAGATTAAGCAATTCATTATTGAGTTTTATGATATTGGTTAATATACCGCACGTTTGTTTTCTCATTATTCTCTCTCTCAGTGAGGAATTCTTCAAAAGTGTGGAGAGTGCTAGAGATGTTTGCTTCTCCATAAACTCACAAAATTTGTGGAGGGGCTATGCTCATGTTGAGTTTACTTCTATTGATGCAGCAAACAAGGTACGTAGTTTTCCCAAAATACTTATTATCGACCTATAATTGTTTATCAGGAGGCTGTAATTAATTTTGAAGTGTACAAAATTCAAATAGGCACTCAAGGAGTTGAATGGTAAGGTGTTACTTGGCCGTCCAGTGACACTTGCTTTTGCAAGAAAAAAGGGATCATACAACGAACCGTGGTACGCTTGCGTTTTCATTACCAGCATCGAATCCGGCTTTAGAGATACTTTTGTAATTAATCAATTAATTTACCTTGTTATTTTGATTTATCATAGTGTCAGCAGCAAATTTGAGAAATTGCGACAAAGGAGAGCGAAGACGATATTTCTTAATCAAGGAGGCATAAGAGTCAAAGGCAATTATATATATATATATATATATATATATATATATCTATATTCGTTTAAAATTGCTCATATTTCTGACAGTTTTAATTGATTTTTACTTTTTCCTTAATATCACTTTGTAGGAAGCAAAACAAACCTTTGACGCTTCGAGTGGTATGCTTAGTTGCCAGAGCAATGAGACTTTCAGCTTCAAGGAAGTATATTGTGGCACTTTTAGTGAGAATTTGGTATTCCTTATTAATTATGTTTTGTTGTATCTCTATTTTGTATTCGGAAACTGCATTGGTGAATGTTCTGCTTTTACTCCGTATGGATATTTAAATTTTTTCTTCAGGCAAATTTCCTGTTGAGGTTGATACTTGTGCCTTTAGTCTTTAGCTTATTATTGTGTGATTTCCTGTTGAGGATGCTCTACGTAAGACTTGCAAGTTGCAACGAAACGCTTTTAAGCTGTGATAACTTCTAATGATTTTGCCAAATGGGACACCAACATAAACAACCAAATAGTTTTAGCGTAACTTGTTGGTAATCTGAACTGAAGTCGATTTTTAGTGTTTCTCCGCTATTTTCCCGTTATTTATACTTTTCAGTTGAACCACACAATATGTTACTATTTTGACTTCCATCAGTAATTTTGGAGGAAATATCAAGTGGCCAGACTATAGGAAGAGGCTTACATGTTCGGATCAGAATGCGTCGTCCCATCTTTGGTTACTTGAAGTAACTTGATAATTCATTTATTATCTTATCACTTATTTGAGCATGTCATTATTCTTGAGATCTCTTTTCCTGACAGAATTTTGGAGATCGATGGTTTAATGTTGCAAGTTAAAAGTAAGTTTTTTTCTCTAGGTGAGCACAAAATCAATGTTTCGCTGTTAGATATGACGAATTATTAAAATTTCCAAGTCGCTGTATACTGCTGTAGCACTCAGTAGCATAAGTTCTTAAAATCTACTCAACTACAGGAACATTTCCTAAAGCTTGAGTAATTAGGAAGATGGGCACTTTTGAGGCTTTACTGCACTATATAATAGGAAATTTGTCTATGCTACATTTCAACGGTAGATCAAGGTTTTTGTTTCCGTGCATGTTTCTGTTCATCTGAGTACTACGAAATTTTCTTTTGCGACACTCTGGATGTGTTTCAGGAAGTATGTGAACTGTTAAGTTTTTGTTGCAATTCAGTTTGATGTTTCAGTGTCGCTTCGGCATTGTGGAAATAGAAATGTTTTGGTCCCCATATGCCCTTTAGTCGACAACTTTGTTTCCAAACTCCAAAACAGAGCATCATAGCACCTATGAAATTTGGCTATAACTTGATCACGATAGTACGAGAGCATGTAAGATATTAATTTCTTCATTTTTTAGTGATTATGTTCGTAGAGGTCGAGGTGTGATAGAGTGGGGTAACTGGCGGTGAGATCGGTGGAGGGCTTGAAAGTGTCGTAAAAATCCTTCTTTTTCGACTTTATCAGTGTCGAATGTTTTTTTTCTTCTTGTTTCTTGTGTTTTTCTGTGGGATTATCGAAACTAGTTTATATACGAGAAATAAACGAATTTACATCGCGTGTCACGACTAAATCTAGTGAATCAGTGCTGTACAAGGCCTTCCCCTTCCTGCACCCGAAATGAGGCACAAGACCACTCACAAACAAAGATTAGCAGCACTTCACAAGTTCTTCAAATGTACACTAGAGACCACAACATTTTTTCTTCTCTGAACAAGGCAGCAATGCATCATACCTACTGGCTCTATACACTTTCATGGTTGTACTAGTTAGAACTACAGTTGGATGAAATTTCTTTTTCCTTTTTTTGGATCACAATTTTTGCCATCATAGAAACTCTCTACGCCCGAGCTTTGCCTATACGTGCTTTGCGGACGGCCTCTTGAACTTGTCTTTCGTGCTCTTTCAGCATGTCTTCCATGTTTCCCCCTGGAGGCATCAATGGCCCGGAGCAAAGAAGCCTGTTTCTCTTCGGTACATAACCCTAAACAATACAATGAATGAAGTTTAGACGATTTAGCTCTGAGAAAAAATGAAGAAATGTTTTGATGGACTCTGCAATATACCGTTGATTCGTTATTGAACATCTGGCCAGAATTCTTAGAACGATAATTCGACGAGCCTACTACTGATGGACGGAGTTGAGAGCCTTGTGAGGCGAGTTCCGCAGCACCACGTTGGGAAGAGCTAAACGTTCGTGCTGGGCCTGATCGACCAGAATCATCGTTCGCTTTTTTAGACCGTGCATATCCTACTGCGTTAGGGTGAATCACCGAATTAGAATGAGCATATCCATTCTTTAAAGTGACTCTGCTTGGCTCAATGGGGAAGCCGGATCCACTGTCCTCAAGTGAGTTGTACTTATCACTGGTGCACTTATTTGATGGACCCTGTTACATCGAAATTTGTTTGTTATGACGATGAAGAATAAAATAAAACATTAAAAAAATCATGTTTGTCAAGAAGAGAAAATGAAAGAAACCTGTCCTTCTGGAACAGGCTTCGATTTTCTTGAATTGTTCTGTTCGTCCTCAGCTCGACGTCCTTTACCATTCTCAGCTTTTCGCCTGGGACGAGGATATAAAACACATTTGTGATCGAAAACTCATCAAATGAATGTTTTTCTAATGATTTTATGGCCGGTTTTCTGATACTAAAGTGGTTTCTTATGCATGATATGTGTAATGGTGTTAGTACGTTTAACAGAAAGTGTAATGACCGATTACCTTCTCGCTTCCTCTTCTTGAACTTTGACCTCAAACTCCTTACTGGGAGAATATTTCGGTAAGCTAGATGGATCACAAGGAAGTGGATTCGACGTGAAGAACTGAAACAAACCATGAAACGAAAAAAAAAAATTCAGTATCATGTCAAATACACAAAAAAAAAAAAAAAAAAAAAACTGAAATCCAGAAGTATTTTACACAGACAACAGAAAATACGGATAATTAGTCGTACAACGTGACATAAATCGATGTCTTACCTCGCTTTTGAGTGCAGAAGAAGCAGTGCCTCTCCTTTCTGGATCAACAGAGAGGAGTACTTCTACCAGCGCCAAAGCCGATGAGGGAAAGTCTTTGAAAGTGTCAGCTATACGGCGTTTGTACGCGTGTTGTGATTTAAAACTTGTTGCATGAGGTAATTTTGTTTTGTTCCAATAGTCGTCGTTAGGTGAACCACATAGCTTGAATATCTTATGTATTTGCTCCACCTATATCATACACGCTCGTTATTTTAGTCGCGGGCAGATCATTAAACCAAATATATGGAAAAATCTGTAAGATTCTTGGCTTACCTCTGTTCTCCCAGGCATAATAGGCTTTCCGGCAAACAATTCTGCGACAATACAACCAGCACTCCACAAATCTATTGCAACTCCGTACTTTGTTTCTCCTAGCAATAGTTCTGGGGCTCTGTACCAGAGAGTTACGACACGACTAGTTAATGGCTGCTTTTGGTCTGGCTCAAAGGCCGTTGCCAGACCAAAGTCTCCAATCTTAAGAACTCCATTATTGTCGACTAGAAGATTTGAACCTTTAATATCTCGATGAAGGACACCTCGACTATGGCAGTGTTCTAGTCCCCAAAACATTTGCTGCATATAACATTTGATCTGCAAATTGAATCACAAATTGCACATCGGAGATTACTATGATGAATATTTGAGAAGTAATCGAACAACATAAGGGATATTCTTACTTGTGTTTCAGTGAATTTGACATTCGGAGAAGCTAGAAGTCCAGCAAGATCATGCTCCATATATTCAAACACAAGGTACAAGCTTCCTGAAATTCTCGATGTCACTAGGGCTTCGAGTTTCATGACATTCGGGTGATCTAGCTTACGTAAAATGCAAATCTCCCTTGCCATGAAACGAACACTTTCCGGATCCATATTCACAAACCTCACCTTTTTCATTGCTACAATCTTATCAGTTTTAAGGTCTCGTGCCTTGTACACACTACTATATGTTCCCTGGCCAATCTGCACACGACATTTTCATAAGGAAAATACATTAGGTTGAATAACAAATTTAAAAAATCCCACAAATTTTGTTTAAAACTGTACTTAAAGCTATTAAAGTTTGGAGGTAAAATAAGAAACTGACTTTTCCAAGTTTCTCGTATGAATCTGCACTTCGGGGAGCCCAACCTTGAACAGCCTCTCCAGCAACGGAAGCTAACCACGATGGCCATCCTGCAGCAACCTGCTCACCTTTTGAACCATTAGATACAGTCGGAATACTAGAAGCTGTCTGTTGAAATCCGTTCACTACTCCCAAATCCATAGTCGAACGCCTCTGATGCCCATTCTTAGGCCTTTCAATTATTAACGTCTTCCCGTTATCCTCAACATGTGTAGAAGGGGCAATGACAACAGGATTCACGTTTACTTCTAACGTTGTCGTCTTAGACCTCGAATGATGGGAGCCTTCGGATTTAGGATCGCCTACTACTCCAACTACAATCTCCTCTTTCTTCGGTGGAGTAGTCACCTGCACGGCAACTCTGTTTGCTGCCTCTTTTTCTTTCTGAATTTCAATTTCAGCAACATATTCATGCGCTTCTGTCCCTTTTGAACAAAGGCAGCCCATTCTAAACCGCTGATGTGAAGAATCAGCCTCGATTTTCACAAAAACTCATGCCGTTCCCTATCAGGAACGAGAACGAGGGCGAAAAGCAAGACTCTTGATCAACCGTACAATTGAGATGATCTCTCAAACTTTATTTCACCCGTTGCACGTTTAAGACCGGAATCCGTATCCCTTTAGCTGGCAACAAGAATCCAAATTTTCACAGAGATCCCCAAAATTCAATAACCTATGACAATTTCTACCTAGGATGATACAAAGGATTATATCCCTAAAAAGAAAGATTTCGAAAGGAAGATAATATGTTGAGCATTGGCCAACCTAATAAAACACAAATGCAAAGAATAAAACAAAAGATCAAAAGCTAGCCCAGGCCAGAATCTACCATTATATGGTATATAAGGTTTATGTCTATTAATAATTTGAATTTTAGGCATACAAAGATATATACAAAAAGTAGAATGGAATATCAAAGCTATGCCTATTGAACAATAATGCAGGAGAACTGGCCAAGGTTTGAGGATATGCCTAATGGAAGATTTTGGGTTCCAGAAAATTTTTGAAGTATATTTTCTTAAAAAAATAAATATTATCAGCCTATAAAAATCTATTTTTGTAATCTACTGATGCACATTAACATGGTTAATGTGATCAGAAAATTCAAGCAAAAACTTTTTAAATTGATATAATTATAAAAAAAATACTAAAAATTGAAATCTGGTATATCTAATCCTATGGTTGGTGATCATCCAAATGGGCAAGTGAGATAATCACGGTCCTAAAAATAAGAAGGACCAATGATTTCAAAGGTCTTCACAAAATTTGCATTCGAAAGGAAACTAAGGATGTACACTTTAACATACATACCTTAAAATGGGAGTCTGTCATGCTCTGAAAATCAGTTCACTTTCTGTATGTAAAGATATTTTTGCATGCTTTTGTCTGAAAACTGATATGAAGAAACTATACAGACGAAAATGAGGTTGAATATTTGGGAGTGGCGAAACAGTTATGTGAGCCTGCTCTTTCTTTCAACTTTGTTAGACGTGCGGTGCAATAAGACATGATGCATTGGACCCATTAACATGCCACGTGGACAGATTACCGTTTCGTCTTCTTCTTCTTTTTTTTTTTCCCTAAAAAACGATCATTGGTCATTGCTTAACTGAGCAAATGCAAATTATAGTAATAACATCAAATCACTATATATATATATATATATATATATATATATATATATATATAACTAAATATGAACATTATTAGATTCTGTCTGATCCAACTATAGTGCTAGCTAGAATGGTAGAAAAAGCGCACTTCCGGTTAATGAGGATATATATTCAGCTTCTTTCTCGGGTATATATATATTTTTTAATTATTTTCGTACACCTTTTCCACCTATGGATAACTATAATTAATTATACTCACAATATGGAAAAGCCAACAAGGATGCCGTAGCAAGAAATAGGAAAGTCCTTAAATAAACTAGAAATTTTGCAATTGGTAGTGATTTGGGGTATAATCAGTGTTTTCAGAATTGGACCGGATCGACCCGGTAACATCACTGATTACTAGTTTTACTAGTTCGACCGATATAACACAATATATTATAAAAATCATAAAATATATCTCGCTATATAATTTTATTAGTATCAATTTTAGGAAATCATTCTAAGGACCAAATCTCGAATGTAATTCCATCATTATAAGGCATATCTCGATCATTATCTATGTAGAGTTTAACACATTGAGCATAAATGCTCGACCTAGACGCTCCAAAGAGCTCCAATGACTTTCTCTCTTCATTTGTGGTGAGTTGATGGGTATTTATAGGCAAAAAGGAGGGCTATATCTAGTTTAGACCGAAACTCGACATGCTCGCCCAGATTTGCGTAGCTCCACCATTTTGGCATAACTTTCACTCAAGACCTCCAAATTGCAACCCACTTGTTGCATTACGACTTATGCATCCGTCGCTTTCCAAATATTACATGATGTGTAATTTGTAATATACAAATATTGATGATCCTTATACGGTTCACTCAGTTCTACTTTCTAGCCTTCTTATGCTTATCGGCTTTCATTAGTCAATTAATGCCACATTGGCATCCACGTGATACGACACATATTGTTAATATGTTATTGCACACCAAGTAATTAATATGATATGTGAGCTACAATTATTAAAAAGACGTTATAAAACGCTAGCATGTATTGATATTATTCGATTTTAACATAATAGTGCCCGTATTATACATTTTTCATGTGTTACGTTAAAGAGCAGGGATTAGAACTCCAATTTTGATTGTATATAATTTCAAACTATCTTAGATTGAATATTAGAAATTTGTGAAGTAATTCAAAGAACTGCCATATGTTCTCTCTCCTTGTAGAACTTTCCCGGCTCCCCCGGTGGGTTTTCTAGTGTTGTAATTGTTGTGGGCACTCTACCTTGCTGTTCTTCGTTCTCTCCACTCCTTCTCTTCCTTCCCCTTTCTTTTTATTGTGTTTATTTTATTCCATTCCATGGTCCATTGAACCTATACCAGATAAGACTCATCCCCTAATATCTATCACTATCATTGGCAAAATCAGCTCTCACAAAGAACATAACCTTCATGTTGTCCACCAAACTCTCCTCCAAGCTTCGAACCTATCCACCCTTGTTGAAGTTAACGAAATTAAGAAAAATGTTCTTGCTTTCATTTTTCATGATCAAGAGGAAGCCCCCCTGGACTATGGCTGATACCCCTTGGAATTTCCAAATAAATCTTGTTGCTCTTTTTGAATGGGGTGATCACTTGGCTTTCCAAGACTTAAACTTCTGTTTTGGTCATTTCTGGATTCAGGAAAACAACATTCAAGTTTTGCTTCAGGAAAACAACATTCAGGAAACCACTTATCACTTCTATGAACATTTCGACTGAAAATGGAGATATTATTGTATCAAATATCTCATATGAAATATTGGGTAAGTTTTGCTTCAAGTGTGGTTTGATAGACCACAAACAAGAGCAATGTCACAAGAAAGTGGATGTGACAACTAATAATTGGTCCTCACCTCCCGGTTTCACCACAGGGAAAAGGGCAAATTCTATCTACCTCCCCTGAGGTATTGCCTCTCTCCAACCACCTCCCCTCTAGTTTGAAATTTTTCCATTGACCTCCCTTCTGTGAGTTGACTAACAGTCAACTGTAAAATTAAGGTTATTTTTGTCAATTCATGTTAAAATTGAGGGCAAAAGAGTCACTTAATATAAAATGCTAAATAATACTGTAATTATATAAAGTGAAAAATTATGTCTTTTGTATATCATGGGTGCTAAATAATTGGCTATTCTTCTCTCTTTTTAAAAAAAGTTCATTTAATCCATTAATCTAAGTGAAAATGTTAAAATAAACTATTATGCTTCTTTCAATCTTTTTTCTTTAACTATTATTCTTTCAATCTCTTATTTTCCTTTTAATCGGGTTTGTCAAACCTTTCAATTCTTTAAACTAAGTGAACATATTAGACCATTCTTCTTTTATTTTCTTTACTCTAGTGATCAGGTTTGTTAATTCTTTTTATTCTTTAAACTAAATGAAAATGTTAAATCCTTTATGGAACCATTATACAAAATTTTCTAAATTTATTTGTTAACTTACTCTTGTAATTATGTTTCCAACAGATTCTCAATACCTTACTGTCATATAATATTTCTTCACACAAAAGCATGTTATCTTTACAAAATATTTCACTATACTATTTTGACAACATGATTAAATTTCAAAATAACATGTTAAATACTAACAAAGAAAATCATATATAAGCTGTCAACCATGCCAAAAATTTACATTATCAAAAGAATGCTTTGACTTTTGGAGAGATTACAAAAAGGGACAGCTTGTTAAGATCAAAAGCCTCCAACTCCCACCAAAATGTACTAACAACTACATATCTGTCTAAAATCAACATGGATGTGACTGACTGTTGGAACAAATTATGTAGAACACAACATATCCATCATCACCACAACAAAACAAGTCAAAATCAAAACCCGACAATGAAAAGTCCACATCCATATATAGACAAATCCTAGACTCCGGCTTGAGATGAACTTTCTTCACCAACCTGAAATATAAATAACACTTGATGTAAGTGTTGTAAGTTAAAAATAACTTATTACAATGACAATAAGAAAGTTAAAAACAAAAAAAAAGAAGGAAAAAAGTAAGAAAAAAAGAAAAACAGCCTATTATTCATTAAAGAAACCTGAAAATTTGATGAGACAACTCTTCTTTGACTGTTTCTTCCCCAGTTCTGGTCTTAGAGGACAAGTTCTCCAATTATGGTTCATTCCTTTATATTTGCTACAATGCACAACATTTGACCTCTGTATTTTTTTAGGCGGTTCATTTGATCCTCTTCTTCTATTGAGAACATGCGTCCCTCTCCGAGTTTGCTTGAGCTTTCCATTTTTATCTTTTACTATGACCTTGACGGGAGGAAGAATTAGATGATATGGGACGGTTGGCCACATAATCTGATCGTGTAGTGTTGGCACTTTTCCTTGATATGTTCTCAAGTATGCGTCTTTCCCAAAATAGGGATGAATATAATGAAATGGATCATCTTGTTTGTTGTTGATACAAGCCATTGCATGCTTGCAAGGTATTCCACTTATATCCCATGCTCAACATTGACAAGTTCTATTACTTAAACTTACTAGGTAAGTCATGTCATCATAAACTTCATACTCATCACCATTTGATTGCCCTTGAAGGTGCCTACCTTCTTTTCTTGCCTTAGCAATAGCTTTCTTTGACTTTTGGCGAATAATCAGATTCCCATTTTAAACCCTCTTCGTACCTTGATGTGAATTTTTTCATGCATTTTTCCCTCACTTCTTCAAGCAGGCTGATTATTGGAAGTCGCCTAATCTTGTTAATCCACCCATTGAATTATTCTGTCATGTTATTAGTAACATGATCACATTTCACATGTTCATCAAATGCATGAACTGACCAATGTCTTGGATTATCAGCGTACATCCAAGTCCACACCGCCTCATTAATTGATTTCATCTCATCCATGATACATTTAAAATCAATGGCATTCGTCGCCCTCACTGCTTTCCAATACAATAATCCAAGTTTTGGGCCAAGAAACTTTCCTTTAAAATTTTCGTACCTATGCTTTGCACAATACCTATTTGAAGTTGTTAGGCATACATTTCGCAATGCATTTAGGATGCCTTTTTGTCTATCCGACATAAAAGTAAGGCACCTTGGATCGTCGAGATAGTCTTGTAAGCATTGTAAAAAGTAAGACCATGTTGTCGTTGACTCTATTTCTGCAAACATCTCTGCAAGTGGAAGAATTCCAGAATTCGCATCCAAGGTTGTGGCAACTAACAATTGACCGCCATATGGGCCTTTCAAGAAGCAACCATCGATACCAATAAACGGCTGGCACCCATATTTAAAGTCATCCCTTTGCGCTGGAAAGCAAAGAATTGATCTCTCAAATCTGCAACTCGAAGATATATTTGTCATGTCAAGTCCAGTGCACTTCAACTTAATGAAAATGTTTCTGTCTTTTTGATGTAAAGCACCAATATAATCTGGAATTCTAGCGTAACTTCTAGTGTGATCACCAGCCACCATCTCTAATCCAATATTCTTCCCTCTATAAAGCTTTCCTCGCTTGACAGACACTCCATAAGTTTTCTTCAATTGCATGTCAATAGTGTTGGCATCAATGAAAGGATTAACCTTCAAATCTTCAACAATTTTTTCTGCAATCCATTTAGCCGATACTTCCTTACATCCTGGACCAAAAGGATCACAAGTGTGATTACCGTTATGAGTCTTGATCTGGTACGTAGATTGATCAACCCCCACTGGTGATGCATGAATCCTCCATGTGCATCCTTCTCTTTTGCACTTGAGTGTCACTCTTGTTTAAAGGAAAATCTTTTTGTATTGCAATTTTTTTACAACTGTTCTAAAGTGATCGACATCATCAAATGTCATTCTCCACTTCCAATTTTTCAATCTTTCCACCATTATCTTGAAAGTAGTTACTCATAATCCCATTGCTTATAATCTGAATACGATCTTGGTTCTCTTTATCTGCATCACTTAGTCCATAAAATTTGACATTATCGGAAGAGGAGTATCCGGATAAATCATCCTCACTGTCATCTTCAATAGCATTTGAGACATTCTCTTCTTCAACATGTGCTTGAGCCACTTGAGGTGCTTCACCTTCTATAACTTCAGAAAACTCCAAGTTAAATATCATATTTATCATTTTGTAGCATGTATCTGTGTGCATAGCAACAATCATTTTCAATTCATCATCAGTGTTTATGTCCATGAGCTCCTCGTAGAGTGGGATAACACCTTTTCGGTTTTGGTGTAACTTCAATTCCTTGAGAAGGATCGACATTTGTAGTTGTATAGATTTTATCAAGCAAATATTGCATGGTTAACTCTGTTGTCTCTACGTCATAGATGAAAAACTCACATCCCTTGTGATCGATTGATATTGACACCTTCATCCTACAATTATCATTCAAAACATGAATAAAATAAGCTAATATAATAATGACACAATAACAAAGAAAAAGTAAAATATATACTGTTAGCACGTCTGGACAAGAATAAACAGAGTATAAACAAAATATAATCTCTTGTGATATTAAATCTTGAAGGTCATCAGTCATCACATAATTTTTCAAACTATGGTCTCTGTTCACTTAGTCTATACTTTTTCCTTTTGTAACTTAATATTAATGAGAAGAAAAAGCAAAAGGTGTACTGGACATTACAAGGAAGAAACAACAAAATTGTATAACTCCAACTAACCATGGCAAGCTACAAGTTTTGAAAACCAATATGCTTAAGAATACAAATCTGCATAAGAATACAAAAAGCCATCTGTTTGTTTTAAGCCATAACCACATTATAAGATTTATAAGATATGTCATTCTTTAAATAATACTTACTCTACACTTATTTATTCTAAGCTATATTTTGTTGAGTTTTAGCAAAATATGCAGTATATGTATGCTGAGATATAAAAAAGAAATGATGGTAATAGTTATTTCCTTGCCACAAGACCACTTTCATATGGATCAATCCAACATATTTTTCAGAAATGTCTTTTTGAGAAACATGACGAGAGTTTCTATCACTACAAGATATGTTTTTTTTTTATATTAGTCATATATTTCCCATCCATCACGATTCTCATGGGCTTCTAATTTCAACAATAAAATGTAGTCAGAGATTGTGTTTATGCTTTGTTTCCTTCCCCCTTAGAATGGATTGGAAGAACTAATTTATAAAACCACTAGTTGAAACAACAATTCGTAAGGGCTGGTGGGTGGGTTTAAACAATTATCTAGACAGTGTGAAACAACAATTCTGCTATCCAAACACAAAGAAACATCAAGTGTTCTGCATAATTTAAAGAAACCCAAACAAAACCCTGCAGAACCAAATTTCTCACAAAAAAAATTGAAAATACCTGCTTTACAGTTTACGGCGCCGATGACGAATAAGAATGCTAAAGGAGCCTCGCATTTCACCAAGAAATTACTTCAAGCGGGAAAGAGCATAAAAAATCATATTTCCTACTAGGTGAGTGTTTTTGGCATGTTGTTTTGGAATCTTCCCCAGAGAAAAAAAAAGTTTATTTTGTAGCTCAGATTTTCACTTAACATGAATTGACAAAAATAACCTTAATTTTAACGGTTGACTGTTAGTCAACTCACAGAAGAGAGGTCAATAGGAAAATTTCAAACTAGAGGGAGGTGGTTGGAGTGAGGTAATACCTCATGGGAGGTAGATGAAATTTTCCCACAGGGAAAATCCATCCAGTACCAACCCAATTGTATTTGGAAGTCTTCGACTACGAAAACCAGCAAGGCTGAAACCCTAAAGCAACTTTCTCCCAGTAGCCCAAGTTTGTCTGATAAGACAGGACACAACAGTGATATGAATTCCGAAGTTTCGAATTACGCAGACCTACCAAATACTCTCCCCCACCTCATGACAACAAAATCTCTGACATGAATCCTACACACCAGTTCACCTCCTTCTCTTTTGATGATAATGACATTGATGTGGCAAGAATTATACAGGTTGTTAACCCCATTCACACTACTCCTATACCTGATATTGGTGCTACCGCAAGCCCCACTACTGCTAATAACTAAAGCCCAGTCCACTATCATCTTCCCTCGTTTCCACTGAAAAAGGCACAACCTTGAACTTCTAAATCTTCCTCCATATAAATATCCAAAACAATCTAATTCTTCCAGCCCACTAGAACAACAAATATGCTTAGAGAGCCACCAACACATCTTCAAGTGAGGTTATCTCATGATACGAAAAATAACTCTCAGCAAGCTGACTCTAATTCCATCTAATACCAACTACTCATCCCCCCCTTTCATGTTCTCTATATCACAAAATTTCCAAGGTGCAACAATCCCATTTCTGGTCCACTCCTAATCTTTCAATTGACACCGGAACTTTGGAACAAATCTCTGTTCGTCGCACCATCACGATTAACTACTGTTTTTCTTGCAATTGTTTCCATGGAAAAATCAATCTTAATTCTGACCGCTCCAGTCTCTCGACACTGCTACTATCATCTCTCAAAGTGCTTCCCTTGCTGAAATTAGCGACAAAACTTTTGGCCCAGAAGGGCTGGAGGAGTGATACTATGAAAACACTATCATGAAATTGCCGCGGGATGGAAAGTTCGGCGGCAAAACATGCCCTCACGACACTATTGAAAAAATAAAATCTTTATGTCCTCTTTCTTTGCAAAAAAATACAATCTTTAATGTTATTCAGGTATTACGTAATGGAGCGAGCTAAGGATGGTGGATTGAGGGCACCTTTGAAGGCCATGACGCGAATGCGGTCCAAACGAGAATGCGTGCATGAGTAAAGCCCATGCTTCAGATGAGGTTTTGGCAGAATGGATGATCAAGACGTGCTCATTGGAGATAGATTTGACGACAACTAGTAGCAATAGTTGATCCTATTGAAACCACATGTGGGCATCGTGATCCAATGAATCAAGGCGACAAACGATCCCTGAAGGTTGAAGGTAGCCAGGAAGACTGAGATCACTAAGTTCAGCAACTGAAATTGCCATAATAGGTCGTTGAAACACATTAATCGAAGAGTAAAGTAATGAAGAGCGTGATAGGGATAAGAGTGGTGGGTCGCGGGAGGGACGAAAGACAACATAGGGTTAGTGGTCGTCGAAGGCTCAACAAAGGAGTTAGCTTCCAACATTGTGGTGACCTAGCTTCCAACATTGTGGTGAACGCTCTACGTCACAATTTAGAGTTAAAGAATCATGAGATATTATCGCAATAATGATACCATGTGAAAGTATTATGAAAACTATAATTTAACTCTTAATATTATACAACAAGGTTACAAGAATAGATATAATAATAACAAGGAAAGAGATCCTAACTAATTATAGTCTGATTGATACATATCCATAAATAGAGAAAAGTATACTACGAGATATTATTATCCTAAGGCAGACCTACTTGGCCTCTTAAATAGGATCAATTACTTATAAAATATTATGAACAATACGACATGAAATAAGAAATCTATTATCTTTACCAATTGTGAAAATCAGATTATAGATAAACTATGATAAGACTATACATGGACAACCTAATCATGTCCAGTCGTCCAGAACTCCACCTTCGTGGTTTCACATATCAAAGGGACTAATAATTAAGAAAGAAACGTGAGCAAGTTAATGTTTTAAAGATGCAAAGCTACTGGAACATTAATTCCCATATATTATTACATGTGCTGATCATGTGATGTACATATATTGTTGCCAATTATTTCCTGAGCCATACTAATTAAGTTCAGGCAGAGCTTCCTTATACAGAAATAATGTGTGGGCCAAGAAGAGAAAATTGCCAAAACGTTAATTACTATACTTGCCAAGAAAATTATTACAAAAAGAAACCTAACCGGCGGCTAACCCCTCTTCTTCAGTTCTTCTCCTCTGGTTATTAACAAGTGAACAGGCAAGTGAACAGGCAAGACCGCAAGAGGTATGTAAATATATATATATATATATATATATATATATATATTATTGAAAGAATAAAACAAAACATTCAGTTTTATAAAAAATTAGCTTGAATAGACTGACATGTTTTATAATTTTGTATTTTTGTTGTGTAATTGAATTGTTTAGTGATTATTAATATTATTTATTTAGCTTAGTGTAGTTTGTATGATTTATGAATTATGAAGCTTAGTGTGTATTGTGCTATTGTTCATGTTTTATTTGACTATTTCAATGTTCAATTCAAGTATTGATGTCATGATGTGTTATGTGTTCAATATTATGATTTATGAGTAGGTAAGTAACACCGTAACAGAGCAAGCGTTTGTAGATTAGTTAGATTTACATGTTTTGTTGGTTAATAATTATAAAATATGAAAGTGGTGAAATCTTACTATCTTAGGACTTAGTTAGATTTACATGTTTTGTATTTCAATTTGTATTTTAACTTTTGTCAATGTATTTTAACAGGTTATAATGGCACCTAAAAAAAGAAAAACTATGCTATCTTTTTTCAAACCGAAGGAGCAAACATCAACAAGTAGCCATAATGGTCCATCAAGTAATGATGTCTCAAATCGTAATGACCAAGGCCCTCCGGAATCTGAGGTTCTATTCAATTTTTTCATTGATGTTTTATAGAAAAAACTAGTTTTCACATTGTCAAAATATTCATATAATTACTATGTCAATTAGTTTACACATTAAGCAAATCTATAAGAATCAAAAGTTACTAACACCAAAAAAAACTTTATAAGAATTTGTACGGCATAACAATCATATATTATCAACAAAACGATCCTAAAAAAGATTATCTGAGGCATTTTTGCTTTAGAACTATATGTTGAAACGATACATAAATCCTTGTATGCATTTTGTTTTTCAAATGCCGTAAAAATGATTCAAGACAATTTTTTCTTTCATTAGGTATTTCCTTTTGATTATTTTTGTTTTTTTTTATTCTTGGCTATCATTCTTGTAAAGAAAATAAATTTAGCCCCCCCAAAGTTCAAATCCTGGATACGCCCCTGCTTATACTACATGATCGAACTGAGGGCACATATATAGCAATACACTCATATATATATTAACCGGAGGTTCTAACTGAGGGCATAGCTGCAGGTCCAGTTGGACCACCTTCATCTACATGGTCGTCCACCAGTCTCTCCTTCGTGGCCCTTTTGGCTTTTGGGTACAATATCTGTTGGATACGTCAACTTCTCCTTGATGGATTCGGTCAGAGTTCCCATTGCACCGTATATGTTGCTTCTTGCAGCAATTCCCCTGTTTTAACATTCAACATAAAAGAGAATGTTCACGATCTCATATAAGTAAGTAGGCAAAAGATCATTACATAAGAAACAAATCAATGAATAAACCTGTCAGCCGCAGTTTCCCAATCCGCAGTAGCTCTTTGCTTCGCCTCGTCGTGGACGCCCTCAGGTTTTTCATGAGGACCCTGATTAGTAGTCATGCTAGAAATTGCGCCTTTTACTTGATCGTATTTCTCCCCTGCACAAGTTAATATGCTTCCGACAACTCCGGCAGCGGTTTTTTGTTCTTGTTGATTGTAAGATTGAGTGTTCTCTTCCTTCATTGCTTGCCTTGTACCCATATATCTCTCTATATTTGATTGTGTTGTTGAGATTCAGATTTCAGATTATGAATTGCGCCTCTTCTCTTCTTTTCTCCTCGTTTGCTTTCATTACATTAACTTAGTAAGACTTTTGGCAAAGGCATGAGCTGTTCCGCGAAACGGGCACGTGTCATAGACGTGTGACGCATTTGATGCATTAGAGTTACATGTATGGATTACTCTTTCTTTCTGATGAAAAAAATTAAGGATATATATGGGTGTCTTTCATAGAATGGATGGGTGTGAGAGTTTTCTGTGTTTTGACTAAGAAAAACTCACTAACTCATAACACATTTATAACACGTACTTTAAATTTGTCTTATATATCTTCTCACCATGGTCTAACTTTACTTCTAATAGCTAGAGCCTAGATTGTCAATGTAATGGCTGACAAGTTGGGTGGCCCCTCAATATGGACCAAATATATACATCGCTTGGTTATTTTAAATACTATGCTATAAAAAAGTTGGCGCCAGCGGATGACTATTTAATTTATATGGAAGTGCGTGCCGTTGACGACGGACGAATCTCCCTCTGTTTGAATTTATTTTCATAGCTTTATAGTAATAACAACAAATCAACAATGTGTACTCTTTTTTTTGTTAAGTAAATATATTAATGGAATACAAATGCAAACAAATACAATAAGTTCTGCATTGACACTTGGTCATACAGCTAGACAAAATAATGCACATGGAACAGAGGCCACTGCATTGTAAAACCAAAAGAAATAAAAGCAACTCAGCCCCAATCTCTTGGGAGATTTTCCAGTGAAATTACTCCTTCCCAGTTCCTTTCCCAGCTCCATTTTGCCACAAGATGAGCTCGGTTGTTAGCTTCTCGATGAGTGTGGGAGAGCGTATAGTGAGAGCACTCCTGGAGAATCTTGCGCGCTAATAAAATTTCAGTTTCACAGCTCCAGTTTGCGACTGATTCACCATTGAGGACTTGTTGAACAACCTCCAGTGAATCCGATTCAAACCAGGCGTGGATCACCTTGATTTCAGTCATCCTCATGAGCGCAAACAAAAGAGCTTTCGCTTCAGCTGCTGTGGGATCTAAGGCCCAATTTTTCTTAGATTCGGCTCCTGTCACTTTACCATTGTTGTTGTGTATGATGAATCCAGCCATTGATAAGCCTGACTTGTGATCAAATGCAGCATCCATATTGATTTTGATGCATCTAGTGGCTGGTGGTTTCCAGATTCGGGGGCTGGAAGAGGCAGGCCTACAGTTGCTGGAAATCAGATGGTTAAAGTCCGCAAAACGACGACCAATAGACGCAAGCGAGCAGAGCACATCCGGGGTGATTGAGGAGTGGACAACCTGGTTGCGACATTTCCAAATTTCCTCCATAGCCACGATAGAGAAAAGGGAGAACTGGTCCGCCAAATCCCGCGGGATACCATTGAAATCCAAAGAACAAAGCTTTTTAACCCAATCACAAACTGAATTAAGGTTCATAGCGCTCAAACGGAAGTTCCAGGGAGAAGCAAACCAGATTCCTTTCGCGAAGCGGCATTCCAGGAAAAGGTGCGTATCGGTTTCCTCTTTCTCATTGCACAACGGGCAGTACATATCATCAATGGGGAACATCGAATTCAGTTTAGTCCTTGTAGGCAGAATCCTATGAAGGAGTTTCCAGGCAAATAATTTGGATCTATTATGCCAACTGGAGTTCCATAGTTTGTTCCAGGTGGACTGTTCAAAAGTTTGGCAAAAACGGTGGTCTTGGTCTCTGAGATACGCACCTTTGGCTGAAAAGGTTCCTTTCCGCGAGGGAACCCAAACCAGGCACCTTGGTTCCTCAAAAGGAACAATCGAGATTTTTTTGATTTCATTACCAATCAGCGGGTCGAACAATTGGTAAATAAGTTCTAAATTCCATTGACCAGAACTCTCCTCAATAAGTTCGCCCACCCGATTAATATCATGCACCAAACCGTCGAGAAGCCTACGAGGGGGAATAAAAGACGGGATCGAAGGGATCCATGGATCGGACCAGATTCTTGTAAGAGAATGAACTGACGTTTTAAAACATGCTCCTTTTTTGATAACTTCCACACACTTGACAACACATCGCCACAACCAAGAGCAATTATTCAACTTAACTGTGTCCGTAAGAATACATTGGTTGCGACAGTACTTACTAATCAGCAAGCGGATGGCCATTGCATCCTCATTTTTATTGCAAACCTCCCACGAGATCTTAGCGACCAACGCCTTGTTCATATCCTCCATGCGCCGGAATCCTAACCCTCCCCTCGCCTTCGGTTGGCAGATTTTATCCCACGCAAGAAGACACAGTGGTTTCTTACCTTCCGCATGGGACCACCAAAACTTGCGCATTGCTTGGTCCAAACGTCGGCATGTTTTAAGGGGCAGAAGGTTTGTAGACATAACATAGATCGGCGCTGCTTGTGCCACATGTTTAAGCAGAATGTGCTTGCCCGCTTGAGAGAGACATCGGCCTTTCCACACCGCAACTCTACGGTCAAGAATTTCAATTGTATCATTGTGGTTTTCACGGGAACCTTTTGGGTTGCAAAACGGCAGTCCGAGATGACGTTGCTTGTGATCACACTCCCTGAATCCCAGAATTTCACATATTTTTGCTCGGTCAAATTGGGGAGTGTTCTTACTAAAGTGAATCACCGATTTAGATCTGTTCACTCCTAAACCAGTCCAATCATAGTAAGAGTCTAAACAATCCAGCAAGGTTGTTGCATCATACTCTGAGGCTCGGCAAAAGATTGTAATGTCATCGGCAAACATGAGGTGGGAAATACTTGGAGCATTACGAGCAATTTTGATACCCTTGATATTGCCCAACCTCTCGGCCCCTGCAAGAACACGAGAAAAAAGTTCGAAGTAAACAACAAAAAGTGAGGGTGATAGGGGGTCACCCTGACGGATTCCTCTTGAAGGACAAAAGTGGCCAAAAGGAGCGCCATTGATCAAAATCGAAAACGAAGAAGTAGTAATGCATTGACGAATCCAGTTCACAAAAATCTCATTGAACCCAAAGGAAAGTAAAATGTTACACAATAAATCCCATTCAACATGATCATAGGCTTTTGCCATATCTAAATTAACACCCATAAATTTGTTACCCCCTCTCTTCGTGTTGAGATAGTGCATCAGTTCGTGTGACATGATTGAATTCTCCGTAATCACTCGACCAGGCACAAAAGAGAATTGGAAAGGGGAGATGATTTTATGGAGATGGACTTTGAGGCGGTTGGCAAGGATTTTAGTGATACATTTGTAAAGGACATTGCATAGGCTGATCCGCCTAAATTGTTCGACCTGATTGGCATTCTCGTTTTTTGGAATGAGGGCTAGGAATACTACTATATATTTCCCCGCCATGTTAAAGAAAAACAAAAATATACTACTACTACTACTACTACTACTACTCAAATAAAAACAAAAAACAAAGCATCATTAAATGGGTCTTGCATGTAGCCACACAGGATGAATTGAACTTCTCAATTTCATTCAGTGATATATATTCACTTGCAATATATATAATATATCTGAGCCTGTGCTCATGAATCAGGGACTAACTAAAATATAATGGACCAAAATCTATAAGCGCTCTCTCGAAAATTATAGAAACAAAAGGAATACGAAAATACTTTTCAAATCCATTTAATTGTTTGACTCCATGAATATAGATAGATATATTGTTCGATCAATACAGATAATCTTCAACAGAGATATTCAAATACTCGTTATCAGGCGACGAGTCACGTGACCCGCTCCCCCAACTCTGTTGATAACTCGAGCTCTCTTCATTTTCCTTATGATCCTTCGACTCCAGGAATCTTGCATCGATGGCCATTCCGGCGTCTGATGCCGCCTTCTGCACAGACCTCGGCGACAACCCCACCTTAGCCCCTGCCGGAAGAGTCAACGGGAAATTCAAATTCCCCGGCGACGTCACTCCTCTCAGACAGTATAATGCCACGTCGTGCGCCACTGCCGCCGCCTCAGGTGTCGAATATGAGCCCAACCATAATCTCTCCGGTGTACCGGGAACTCGAATCTCAGACACCCACTTCCCCCATTTGCGCCGCCGGATGCCTTTGTACTTGCTCTGCTCCGATGAACTCATTATATTTAATTGTTGAAAAAAGTGTTTGTTTGTTTGTTTGTTTGTTTTTTAAGAGAAGTACGTAGTTAATTGATTAGATAAAAAAGGATTTCTAAAGTGTATATATAGGTTGAAGATTTTAGAAAGTCAAATATTATTCGAGTGCCACACCATTTGTAGAAGGTCTTTGACATTGATAATGAACGTCAATATTTTCAATGGTCAAAGAACATATATATTACGGTCATTATTAAATTTCAACGTATTAATTATGATCCCACTTGGGCAACTATTCTTTTTCAATGTGAAAGGGGAGGCAATTTTTTCTTAAAGACCATTTCAAATTCAAGCGGAGGTGATTTGATAACTAATATTATATTTTTTTTTTGATATAAATCAAGTTTGGTGCGAATGTTGGAGATCACGGAATTTATGACAATAAAGTTTATTGCCCTTCAATTTGAAGGTATATTGGGATAATTACTTGCGGGGGGAGGGGATCAACTAATTTAGACACTCTTTCATATATAATTTTTTTATTTCTTTTTTATAGTTACTCTTTCATAAAGTTATATAGTAACTTAAAATTAAGTATAATATATCATTTTAAGGTATTTGAGAATATGTCGAGGCTTTGCAACTCGAATTTTAATTTAACTTTTTTTTAGATTGACAAAAGTATAACACTTAATAAGTGATAATACGAACTTAAAAGCCAATATTATTTTTACAACCACGGTTTTAGTGCAACATGATTAGTAGTACTGTAGTAGATTTGACATATGGAAATTTGTCAAAAAAAAAGAAAGCAATTAATTAAATCAAAAAATACTCCGCATTGTGCGCAGAAGTTTGTGTGTTCTGTTCCTTTTTCTAATTATTCCTAGCATAATATTCAAAATTGGATTATAATTATAAACTAATTGAATGACCGTTATTATTCCGTTGTGATGCTAATATACTTTCAGCTAGTTTTGAACCATACATTTGCAAAGTCTTCGAACACTCAAAAGGTCTAACTGGACTCCTGGTCAAAATCTTAAATGGTAGATTCTATTGTCCGTTCTTGTAATCAACGTCATTGATGACGTCATAAACCGGGTCGGTGCGAGGCAGATTCTGGCCCATGTTTTAATTACAATTAGGTTCAAAGTTTCAATAATCAAATCCTGCGTACAGTGAACTTGCCAACCAGTCAATAGAACCTCGAGTTTTTCTCTCTTGAACTTTTCCGTACTTTATCCATATTGTTTTTTCTCAAAATACCCATTCAAAGATACTAAACGTTAACTGGCTGATTGCTCAGTTTAACGCACAATACATTAAGGAACATGTCGGCCGGAATTTTAGTTAATATTTCATAGTATTGATTATTTTGGTCGTATTCGTTTGGTTACAATATACTAGATAAATGTTACAATGGGTCTGACTTGTGTCAAAATAATGCTAATCAATTGTGAAATTGGATTAGCTTGGTTCGTCACACCTAATACAAGCTGACTAGGCAATACAAATAAAAATATAATTAATTTTGTGAATGTCGAATCAGACCAATTCGATGTTGATGAGTATCGAATTGGCTGGTTGATCGAATCGCAATAGTTCGATAGTGACGAATGTCGAATCAGTGATCGATCGAATCGATCGGATTTAGCCTTAAGATGAATGTCAAATCTGACCGTTTTGATCGAGTGTAAGTCGAATTGGATAAAATCGAATCCTCGGGGATCGATCATATTGCTGAGTATCGAATCTCCAAGTTCGATGTTGAGTTGTTGCTCGATGGTCCTGAATTGCCCCTGGTAATGTCAGAGGACGGAGTATTTACAGACCTCGTCCCTTGGGCCCTAGTGGCAGTTGAGGAATGAAGGTCGAATCATGTCCATTCGATATTCTCTTCAATGTCGAATTCCTTCTGTTCGATATTCAGTTTTCTGGGCCTTTCTTCCGTGGGTCGGCCCAATATGGTTACTGGGCCTTACTAAAATACCCTCATCATATAGTGCCCCCAGTTTGGGAGCTGGTCTTGGTCAGAGAGCGGGTGCAAAACTCTAAAGTTCTGCATTGACTCGTGTGTCTAATGTCTGCTATGTATCCGAAAAAAACATATATGCTTAGAATGATAGTGCTTGATCGAATTGACTCCGATTCGATCTAAGGTACTGAATCGAATCGCAATCGATTCAATCAGCATTTTGTTTTTATTCTGGTCGGCGATCGAATGTGCATAATTCGATCTTGTAGTTAGTATCGAATCTTTACGATTCAATTTACTCTTTGATGGGTCTCATGGGCTGCTCTCCCTCTATATAAGGGCGAGGAAGGGTGGGGAACCTCATTCGCGTCTTTGGAGAACTCTGCCTGAATTGTAAGTAGTGTCGAACGGATCTGGTTCGATACGCATTGTATCGAACATAGTTGATTCGATACTCGGTGTATCGTACCCTAGGTCATTTGACCTAATGCCTTAGAAAAAAATTCCAAAAATCTCCTGAAAAGTTGATTTTCTCGTTTCTGACTTCGTTTGCGTTTCTCATTTTGTGCAGTGTTATTTCGCAACAGATTTGGTGATTTTGCAATTTTAATCAAGGTGGGTTGTCTGCTCTTATCACCTCTTGTTAATTTTGTATTAGCTTATTCTTCCTTCTAGTGTATCGCGTAGTTGTCGTAAGTATCGAGGGTGATGTACATTCGTAGTCAGCTTTTCTTTCTTTTATTTTTATTTTAATTTGTATCGATCGAGATGGTGAGTTCCGAGTATTCCTCTAGGAGTGAGTCGAGTAGTACTTCGAGCTACGGCTCTGTTAATTCTAGGGGTGGGTTCGGGTAGCTTCGGGTAGGGTACCCTAAATATACGGGTAGGGTAAAAACCCTACCCGCTACCCTATCACCAGTTGGGGAACCCGATTCAAATCGGGTACCCTAACTTTCGGGTACCCCAAACTTCGGGTTTGGGGTACCCGAAGTTCAACCAGTGGGCAAAAATTGCCCCTGAATGGTCGGGTTACCCGGTACCCGATCGGGTCGGGTACCCCAAACTACGGTGCTTATGATGCCTATGTTTGATTCTGGTAAAGTTTTAAGTCAACAAGCTCTGAGCAGTTGCTTAAACATTAAGCAAAGCTCCAATTACAGTAAAAAAATGGAGTAAAATGATGAGACTTCTTCAATAATAAGTACATAAAAAAGGCAAATGTGTCCTACTGTATACATGTTTACTGCAGCGATTCAAGGGGTTCTTTGCTGTAAAAGTTTTCTAGGTTGGTTGTTTTATTAGAAAAAAATTGGAGATGTATATTCCAAAAATACTTCACACCTCCTAATCTTCAGATTAGTGGAGCTACTCTGAATACATGACAAACCTTAATCATAACGTGTATTTGCCTTATATTGGAAAAAATAAATAAATCGTGCGT
Organism: Linaria vulgaris; assembly: GCA_948329865.1. Taxonomy (NCBI): domain Eukaryota; kingdom Viridiplantae; phylum Streptophyta; class Magnoliopsida; order Lamiales; family Plantaginaceae; genus Linaria; species Linaria vulgaris. Next base: position 701,749 of record OX415249.1, on the reverse strand, counting down.
GTGTGTGTGTGTGTTTGAAATAAAAAAAATAAAGAGTGCGTGTGTGTGTGTTTGAACTTTGAAAGAACAAAAAATAAAAAGAGAATGAGTAGTGTGCTGTGAACTGCAGGTCTGCAGCGTGAAGAAAGAGAAAAGAAAAAGGAAAGAAAAAGAAAAGAAAGAAAAAAAGAAATAAGGGAAGAAAACAATATATGTGTAATACCCTATTCGGGTATCGGGTACCATAAAATTTTAAAATACCCTACGCGAACCCGTACCCGAATTACCCCATTCGGATACGGTACCCAAATTTTCGGGTACGGTTCGGGTATTTCTACCCGAAATTCGGGTATTATCCGACCGGGTCGGGTAGGGTACCCGAATTTTGGGTATGATTACCCACCCCTAGTTAATTCAGTAACAGGTCCTCGAGTTGCTCCTGCTGGTGCGAACTTGGTTGACGAGGATGCCTACGAGGTTATCGATATTGAGAGAATTGACTTTAAAAAAGATGAGGATGAGGACGAGGAGCAACTAGCGCCACAGCCTGGGGTAGGTCGTGCGCCTTTATCGCCTATAGAGGATAATCGTGCCGACAGCGAGGCAGATGAGGATAACGAAGCCATTTACAGAGACTTCGATGATGAGGATGAGGTTGATGGGTTGCCGTATACTGCTTATGTGTCACGCTTACAATGTAGCCGGCCTTTCCTTCATGAAACGTCTAATATCGGGATGAACTACAAAATAGTTATTCCTAGTGTAGATCAGCGTGTGTATACCGCACCTCCGGGTACCTTACTGTCTCCGTTGGGCAGTTGGCTAATGGATTAAGGTTTTCCGTGCCAGCGGAGGTTAGAATGATTTTAACGTCTATTGGATTGGTGCCAAGCCAGCTGACTCCGAATTCAATTGGGCATATAGTCGTGTTTATCATTACCATGAAGGGCTTAGGAGTACCATGCGGGCCAAATGAGTTTAGGGCTTTGTTTGAGGTTTGTAAGAAAGGAAAATGATTCTATCATATTAGGCCATGAGGCACCATAAGTATTTGAGGGGCGAGTTCTCTGGGTATCGAAAAAATTGGAAGAATAGATATTTTCATATCAAGGAAAGTTTTGAGGAGGAATTTCTTGTGTATCGACGTGACTCGGTGGATGTTCGAAAGATCGCTATTCCGCGTGGGGTAGGTTTACCTAGGTAGGGCGATCAGTTTAGGGCGACTCTGATAACTAACTACCAGTTTAATATAAGAAACCTTCTTACCAGCGATATTTTGAAATTCGTGGGGTTATCCCTGATTCCCTATACGGGGAGATTTACTCTCGGTAAATTTGTATTTCTAACTTATCGCGCCTTTTGTATTAATTTTGATATGTTAATAACATTCAGTTTCCTCTTTTTTAGGAGAATTCATCAAGAACCGCCACGCTCGTATGGGTTAGGTCTTGGCCGCAGATGTTGAGGGTTCACGAACAACAACCCCTATTCATATGCCTCCTCTCAGGAAGAGGAAAACTAAGGAAAAGAAAACAACATGCGAAGCTACTAAAAATGCCCGTGCCGACGCACCGCGTGATCCCTTCGAGGATCTCCTTAGCGGTGGTCGCAAAAGTTCGCCTCCTCTCGCTGAGTTTAGTCAGGCGGAGAGGTTTGACGGACCGACAACCGATGAAGTTGGGGCAGCGGAAAGAACAGAAACTGCCGCACCGGCAAATAGTAGGAGGGCATCTCAAACTCGTTCTCAAACTGGAGGTGTTATCCCCCATGTTCCACATGCACCTGGTCCTATACCTGCTGGTGGTTCTATCCCCCCTACTGGGGTGAGTGCTAGGGCTGAAACTAGCCAAGGTCAGCGAGTCCGCATAGCACACTATCAGCATTCCGAGGAGGAAGCCATCAATGCCTTGAAAGTGGTCCTTCCCAACCTCGGAGTCGCTTTCCTGGCATCCGTCGAGGAAAGGAAGAAGGTGGAGCGGCATGCGCTTCATATGATCAGCGCGGTAATGAGACATTTCAGTCAGATATTGATGTTTTGAATAATGCTTAGTTTCTTAAGTTTTTTGTTGTTCATTTTCTAGACTAGAGGGTTCGTGGATACAATGATTGAAGGGTTGAAATAAGCCCATGAAGAGAGGATGAACGGGCTAGAAAGCCTGCGGGCAGAATTCCTGGATAGTGATCCCGACTCATTGAAGGCCCCAATAGCTGAGAAGGATAAGGTCCTACAGTATGCCAAGGATTGTGCTAATCGGGCAAGCGGTGATAAGGAAGCCGTGAAACTGGCGTAGGAGACCATTGAGCGGCTCGAGATGTAGGTACACAACATGCGGAGTAGTAAGACTGCTCTGGAAAAGCGAGTCACAGAGCTTGAGCCAGGTACTTTGCGTTTTTTTTCTTGACTTTTTAGACATAGTTGTCTATGCTTCCTTTTTAATTTTGTCTCGTTGTTTCAGTAGGTTCCTACCGTGCAACCACGGGTGGAGATTACCGAGGAGTTTCTTCGGAGCAATGTGTTTCAAGAGACCAGTGTCCGTCAAGGGGCTCACAACACTCGCTACTTGCGGGGTGGGTTCACCTCGCAGTGGTTGGATTTGTCACTGGGTCTTAATCGGGAGCCTCTGCCGTTAGCTGTTGAGGACGCGCCTGCCGTTGCGGACGAGTTCGCCAGCCTACTTGAAAGTGAGACCCTGATTTACTGAGGAACATCTCCGCCCCAAGCAATGCCTGTCCCTATCCTTTTTCAGAGGATGATGATGATGCCAAAGGCTAAAGGCCACAGTTTAAATTTCCATTTAGAACAATTTGTTTATTTGGTTTGGAGCTGCGTTGCCCTTTTGTTTTGAACATTTTAAATATTTTGAACTCCATTTTCGAATATTTATTTTTTGATTTTCGCGTTCGTTTTAATCGCTTATCTTATTGCATTTTTTGCCTGCCTTTCTTTCAAATGCGAGTTTTGCAATTTACTTCTTATTTTGACAATTTTAATGTCGTGTTATACCGTGGAGTTACTTTGGCATTTGTCTTAATGCCTTTCTCACTGGTTAGAGGCTTTTTATTGCGATTGCCCTATTAGGCTAAGCGTTTTTCGCCTTGTTGCGAGATTTCTGGCACAATGTCTTTTTCCTTTTTTTTTCCAATCTGCAGTAGAATTTTTAATTAGCACTTGCCATTTCAAGCGAAGTGTCCATCCCTCTTCTGTGTTCTGGTGGGATTTGTGGTTAGCATTTGCCGTTTTAGGCAGAGTGCCCGTCCATTTTCTTCGTCTTTGAGGGATTTTTGGTTAGCACTTGTCGTTTTAGACAGAGTGCCCGTCCCTTTTCTTCGTCTTTGATGGATTTTCGGTTAGCACTTGTCGTTTTAGACAGAGTGTCTGTCCCTTTTCTTTGTCTTTGAGGGATTTTAGGTTAGCACTTGTCGTTTTAGACAGAGTGTCTGTCCATTTTCTTTGTCTTTGAGGAATTTTCGGTTAGCACTTGTCGTTTTAAACAGAGTGTCCGTCCATTTTCTTTGTCTTTGAGGGATTTTCGGTTAGCACTTGTTGTTTTAGACAGAGTGTCCATCCATTTTCTTTGTCCTTGAGGGATTTTCGGTTAGCACTTATCGTTTTAGACAGAGTGTCCGTCCCTTTTCTTCATCTTTTAGGAATTTTTGGTTAGCACTTGTCGTTTTAGACAAAGTGTCCGTCCCTTTTCTTTATTTTCGTGGGATTCCCTCTAGGTCCTGCATTAGATTAGTTTCACATATATAACGGGGTTCCGCTTTTGCTGCATTTGTTAGAACACTTTGACATTGTTTAATTCAAAAGTGTCCCACATGTGGAGATGAAGTTTAAACAATAGTTAGGTCAATGCTTTAGCATAAAGCTAAGTTGCATATGTTTCCCGAGGGTTCCTCGGGATTCAAGCCTTATATTCCTATTTTAGGTTAGTACATACCAGCCCCTCATACTCATGATGGCAGAGGGGACAAATAAAAGAGCATTAAAATGTTTAGAAACCGAGAGACTTGCAAAATCGAGAGAAGAGCGACTTAATCAATCTGCACTATCTGCATGGGACCCAGAGCATTCAACGCTTCCTGCTCCTCCTGTGGGGGCAACCTAAACGATGTCACATAACATAGCCAACCGTCCCTGTGATCTGCTATAACTTCGCCCATCCCTGCAGGGGTCGGGAATTCGACCGTTTGATGGTAAGTTGATAGCAATGCCCTGAAAGCGTTGAGCGATGGTCTTCCCAAAATTGTGTTGTACGGGAATGAGAGATCAATTACCGCGTAATCTCCTAGCAATGTCTTTCTTTGGGCACAGTTACCAACGAGGTTGGGAGGGAGACCATGCCGCGGGGCACTACTTCTGGTCCGCCGAAATCATGCAACGAGATTCTGATTGGGTCCAATCTTTCATCTCCCAAGCCCATTTTTTCCCATGTTGATTTCATCAACACGTTGATAAAACTGCCATTATCCACCAACACTTTCATCAAGCCAAAGTTGGCTATATCCACCATTATCACTAACGGGCAATTCCATTTTCCCTTCTGAATGGCTTGAGTGCTCAGCTTGCGCATATATACCGTCGAGAAGGTGATCTCCTCTGGAGGCATCTCTTCTATCCTCAGTAGATCCACTAATCCGACGAAGCGATCTGCATCGATATCCCTTGTGATTGTCTTTTGACCCTTAGCAGAATCTGCACCAACCGGTCTTCCTGAAATAAAGTGTATTATTCATTTTCTGAAGTTGCTGTCTGTTAGTTGGGGATAATCCAACACATACGGCATGTCGATCACCTTCTACTTGTCCTTCTTTGGATAGCGAGACCTATATCTATCTATTTTGTCCTCCTGCTCCTTCAAATTTCTGACATACTCCACGAGTTTGCCATCCTTAATCAACCGCTCAATCTCGTCCTTGAGGTCCTTGTAGTCATCGGTCTCATGCCCATTCTGCTTGTGGTATTTGTAGTAATGGGTCGAAAACCTCGTTGCCTTGGAGTCTCTCATTTGTCTTGGCTCTTTCAGCCAACCTTTTCTCTTTATCGTCCCGAATACCGTCATGATGTTAGAATTTAGGGGCGTATATCGCCTCGGCGATTTATCCCTGTACCTGCTACTCATATTCCTGTTGCGGTTCTGTTCTTCTCTGCTTCCTTCTTTTTCCTTTGGAGGCACACCAACTACTGCTTTGGTGGCCATCATTTCCTCGCGACGCACCACTTGCTGCGCGAGCTTGTTTATTTCCTCAATTGTCTTAGGCTGCACCCGAAGTAGGTCCTCGCTGAAAGCCACATTATTGGCCGCACAAAATATTGTGTTCATGATCATTTCCCCTTTGGGACAGTCTATTCTGAGCAGCTCCACGTTGAAGCTGCTCATGAAATCCTTCAAGGTTTCTCTAGCACCTTGACTATTAGAGTACTGATGGGAGTGGTCGAGTGCCAATTTGGAATAACTGGAGAACTGATTTTCAAACAACTTCCTTAGCTGCTTGTAACTTTTGATTGATCCCACAGTGATTGGGTGAACCAGTCTAGCGCCACTCCGATCAAGGTGGTGGCAAAGATTCTGGCCTGCACGTTTTCTTTAAAACCGTACAGATTAAGCGTCGTGTCCAATTAGAAAAGATGATCATGCGAATCTGTCTTTCCATCATATGTTTTTAGCACAAGTATCTTTTCTCCTTGCCCCAGAATTTTTGCCTCTATTTTCTCACAGAACGGAGTGCTCCGGCGAGCTCTTCCCAAACCTTCCATCATGTTCTCGACCTCAGCTCTTTCTCTTTCGAGCCTATCCAACTTCCTTGTTACTTCGACTTGCTCCCTTCTGGGGTCATCACCTCGACTTTCCTTGCGTCTTCTCACTTTGTTCTCCTTGTTCTCCTCTCGCCTTCTTTGATCATCGTGCCGACTTTCTTCACGTCCCCTCAAGTCGTGATGCCTTTTTGATTGCACCTCAAATGAGTTTGATTTTCCTCTACGGTCATTCACCTGGGCTTTGCCTCTATTTCCTGCGTTTGGGGCTATGTCCATATATCGCTACTCCCGCACGCCTCCCTGATGAACCCTGGGGGCGGCGTTTGCACTTGCGGTACGGGTAGTGCCTCAACCACTGCTGACCGAATCATTGCCAAGATTTCATATTTGAGAGCACTTGGAAGTGAAGCTGTAGCAGATGTCGCCCTTGTCATGCCTGCATTCGGCACATGTCGATCTTCTCCGACTGGTCCGAGTAGGTCCTGCCTTGCTGGCGTAGACACTCCAATGGGTAATGTTGACGATCTTTCTATTTCTTTCTGGGATAGTGTGAGTTGTTGTTTCTTGTTCCAAATCAGGATTATTACTCTCTGCTGCTCTGCTTTGCAATTTAGTCCTTCTAGTTGCCATGCCTAATATACTGGAAAGTGGTGTTCCCAGAGACGTCGCCAATATTTTGGTCTTATTTCGTTCGGGTTACAATACACTAGATAAATGTTACAATGGGCCTAACTCGTGCCAAAATAATGCTAATCAAATATGAAATCGGACTAGCTTGGTCCGGAACACCTAATACAAGCTTACTAGGTAATACAAATAGAAATATAATTGATTTTGTGAATTTCGAATCAGACCAATTCGATGCTGATGAGTATCGAATTGGCTGGTTGATCAAATCGTAATAGTTCGAGAGTGACGAATGTTGAATCAATGATCGATCGAATCGATCAAATTTAGCCTTAGATGAATGTCGAATCTGACCGTTTCGATCGACTCTAGATCGAATCGGGTAAAAGCGAATCCTCGGGGATCGATCGAATTGCTGAGTATCAAATCTCCAAGTTTGATGTTGAGTTGTTGCTCGATGGTCCTAAATTACCCCCTGGTAATGTCAGAGGACGAGGTATTTATAGACCCCGTCCATGGGCCCCAGTGGCTGTTGAGGAATGAAGGTCGAATTATGTCCATTCGATCTTCCCTTCAATGTCAAATTCCTTCTGTTCGATATTCAGTTTTCTGGGCCTTTCTTCCGTGGGCCGACCCAATATGGTTACTGGGACTTCCTAAAATACCCTATCATTGATTTTTATTTTTATTTTTTTGGATTGAGCATATTCATAGAGCAATATTTGAGCTTATAATTATGTGTTCTTTTTCTTTTCTATTTTCATCTCAACTTTGGATTCTAGATTGAAAGTATTGGACCATATCTTCCTAGTAGAAAGAGTAATTAAGCTAAGGGTATTATTTTATGTTGGGATAAAAGCATCAAGCCCCCTGAACTATACATATTTTTGCGACTTGCCCTTTAAACAAAATTAATATGCGTTTTCCCCCTTAAACTATGCACGTCTGTTCGAATTGCCTCCTTGCCAGGTTTTCGGCTATTTTTGACCATTCTTGGCCGAAATATTTCCCTTTACCCAACTCATATGTGTTGTACTAGATGTATTTTGATAGTTGATGACAAAAAGTAGGCGAAAAAACACCTCGAACGGGGCATATTCTGGCAAAATACAATTTGCCCCTTTAGTGTATTTTCGGCCATGTTTGACTGGAATATTCCCCCTTCACGACTCATATGTGTTGTACTAGATGTATTTTGGTAGTTTATGACAAAAGTAGGCGAAAAAATACCTTGAACGGGAAATATTATGTCCAAAAATAGCCGAAAGCCCGGCCGGGGGCAAATCAAACAGACATGCATAGTTTAAGGGGGGAAATGCTTATTAATTTTGTTTATGGGGCAAGTCGCAAAACCGTGTATAGTTCAGGGGGCTTGATGCTTTTATTCCTTTTATGTTTATTGGCGAATTTATGAGGTATTATGAATAGATTATGCAAATTTTTAACTAAGGTTAAGTGCGCGCTCCTTATGTAGAGATCAACTAGTGTCAATTGTAATTCCAGTCATAAGAAATAGTCTTAGATCACTTAAATTAACTTTCTTTATTATTTCCATTTGTAGTATTAATTTAAAGGGATAAAAGCATCAAGACCCTTGAACTATGCACGTTTTTGCGACTTGCACCCCAAACAAATTTAATAAGTGTTTTGCCCCCTAAACTATGCTCGTCTGTTTGATTTGCCCCTTAAGTGGATTTTCGGCTATTTTTGGCCGGATTATTCCCCCCTCCCCAACTTATATGTGTTGTACTACATGTATCATGCTAGTTGATGACAAAAAGTTGGGGAAAAAACACCTCGAACGGGGTATTCTGGCAAAAATTGTCGGAAATGTGATTTGTCGCTTCAGTGTATTTCCGTCCATTTTTGGTCAGAATATTTCCCCTTACCCCACTCATATGTGTTATACTAGATGTATTTTGGTAGTTGATGACAAAAAGTAGGCGAAACAATACCTCGAACGGAGAATATTCCGGCCAAAAATGGCCGAAAATCCACTAAAGGGACGAATCGAACGGACGTGCATAGTTTAGGGACAAAATGCTTATTTAATTTGTTTAGGGTGCAAGTCGCAAAAACGTGCATAGTTCAGGGGGCTTGACGCTTGAAACCCTAATTTAAAATCTTGTTAATCAATCAGCTTGACTACACACCTTCCCCTTTAATAAATCTAGGTTTTTAGTATTAATACAGATACATCTGTGTTCTTTTTCATTCACTTTGTGTTGTAACATACGCTCCATTGGAGAAGAATCAAATATTTTGATTATTTTGCCTATTTCAATTCAATAAAACTTTGTTTCCTTTCAATCGCATTGTTGAGTAATTAATTGTGATCTTAACATGGTATCAATCGCCAGAATAAGTGATTTGGTCACTTCCACAATTTAATTTTAATTCGGATTTGTGATTAGTGAATCGCATGCATTTTCTGTGATTTGTGCATTTTGTATAATCACATTCATCAATCTCATGCGTTTTGTTCTTTGCGAATCTCATGTTATTCGTTTTTCATCTCATTGAGATCTGATCAATTACTTTTCTCTATTAACCTAAATTGTTTTAACATGTTTAAAAAAAAATATGTATATATTTATCTATATGTATTTTGTTTTAATTAGACATATCATATTATAAGTTGTGGAAAAAAAATCGGCCACATCTCCCATTTATCTTATCAGAATCTTGATTAGGTGGCCAATGATAAAGAAATAAGGGTGGGACCTTAATTAAAAGTATTTAATTTGATTTTTTTGGCTATAAATAGTAGGGTTTCTTCCAACAATTTTCACACCTAAACCATTTCGGTTTTTACATTTTTTTCCCCATAAATCTTTTCATCTTTGAGTGTAATTTCAGGAAAAATTCATCCCAAGTTTTTATTTTATCTTTTTCTACCCGAAAACACCCCACAACTTTTGATGCGCATAAATTATCCATTCGGCCCTGCACCTTAGAAAAATCATAACTAATTGTAGAAAAATCATTTTTGGGCATGGTCTTCAGGCACACTCTTCATGATGTCCTCTAACTCTTATATGAAGACATGTTTCTCAAGAAATGTGATTTAGAGGGTCGAAATGTATAAACCGTAGACTGCTATCTGAAAATCCGAAAGCAGGTTCTATGTTTACAACAATTATTTAGCATAGTAAATCTTCATAGTTTCCTTCCAATTTGGGTACACATGTTCCTCGTGATGTTAGGCATTAATTTTCAGAAATATATTTAGAAACAAAGTTCATTTGGATATCCGATCAAAGGTAAACTCGAGACTACGATAATTTTCAGCTTATTTTATATATTTTAAGTTCTCATTTTATGATTGAAAATAATCATCGTGATACCATGATTGATCACCCACACATGAGTCTTATAACATATAACAATGGTAAGAATAACTTTAATATGATTTGTCATCACGAATTAATATTTTTGAGATTTTTCTATGGCATATAAATAGTATATTTATCATGTTTAATATATCATTACATAAGTTTTATAAGATTATTATACCTATTTTCGTGGTCTAATCATCTAATATGATTATGTATCATAACTTAAACATTCCTTGAGCATTTATCTTGATTATGTTTACATATTAATATTTTTATAAGTTACAAATGCAATGTTATGTAATTTAAGGTAATCTTGGAACAAAACAGCATTAACTGAGTTATACAATTTAAGGCATTACTTCATAGGATATTTTGTTTGAGGTCATCATTCCTGAATGAAAGTGAAGGTTTTCTGGAATCAATGTTAGACGGTACAATGTTAGACGATGTTGGGTTAACATTGGATAACATTGAAAGCCGAGAGCTTTTGCGAAAACTGTTCTTTAGTTGCCAAAATTAAGTTTTGCCTTTATTCACTTATTAATCAAGTTCCACGGTTTTGGTTGTTTATGTTTATGTCTAGGAAAGTATCTTAAACATAAGGAAGAGCTTTGGAAGATTCCTTACTTGAAGTTTCCATAATTCAAGCTAAGTTGAATAGTCAACTCACACGGTTTCAAAAGAAGGAAACAATATTGGATTCTCTGCAACTGTGATTCTTTCCAAGATTCTGCGAATTGAAGAAGATGTGTTGCCTTGTTAAATCAGTAACAATGGAAACACGTTCTCAGGAAAGATTTGAAGTTCACAAAGAAGGCAATATTCAACAAGGAAACAACAAGAGTTACCAAAACTGTGAACAACACATCTTGGCGTTCAAGACTTAAGAAATCTATAAAGATGTGAAGTTCATCAAGATGAAGACAAGACAATCGTGCCAAAAATCCAAGAGATTAATTTTTCTTTGTATTGTCTTCATTTTGTTTTGCGAAGTTTTTGTATCAACTGCTTAAGTCTAGTCCATAGAAGTTAAGTAGTTCTTACTTGTCTGCTTCGTTGAGTCCGATCAACAACGAGCGTGAGTGAATTGTTGTGAGGAACGTTTTTGATAAAACCTTTATGGTTATTTCGCCTAAGACTCGGAAGTTTTTAATAATATTGAAAACTTTTTAAAATTATATCTTCTTGTGTTCTTACTTCCGCTGCACATTAACATTATCAAGAAGATCAAAATAGAGTTAAGGCAATTCCAGCTTAACTCACAAAAAGTGTTGTGTCAATCCACGGTCCTACAACTTCAATTGGCGTCAGAGCCAAACACTGACTACACTGGTGGTTTGGAGGTGATACAACACCATGGACAGTGTCAATCCTAACACCAACATGATTCCAGTTTTGGATGGCTCCAATTATGCATATTGGAAGATCAGGATGAGGTCTCACATCAAAGCTAATGATATTCGAGCCTGGCAATCCGTGATCAATGGATACTCTCTTCCAACATTATCAAGAGTTGATGAAGGTGATCTAGTACCAAAACCAGAAGCAGATTGGACAGCAGCATAGGTAAGTCTCTATAACTCTAATGAAAAAGCTCTTAATGCTATCTTTAGTTGGATTAATCATCACATGTTCAAGTTAATCCAGAATTGTACAAAAGCCAAACATGCTTGGGATATACTTGAATTATATTGTGAAGGAGATTCTGCTGTTAAAGATTCTAAATATAGACAACTGCTTTTGCAATTTGAAAAACTTGAGATGGGAGAAGATGAAAGTGTTGACAGTTATTTTGAGAAAATTCTTGATATTGCTAACCAATGTGAAAATCTAGGTTTTGCTATGACTAATCAAGAAATGGTTTATAAAGCTATGAGAACACTGTCATCTAAATTTGCTCTCAAGAAAATTGCAATGAGTGAATCTATAAACCTTGCTAATCTACAGTTTCAAGTCTTGATGAATACTCTTAGAGAATTTGAGATGGAGTTTGCCTCACAACCTAGCAAACATTGGGCTGTTGCTTTAAGAGGTTCTAATCCTGACAATGAAAGTGATGATGATTTTGAAATAATTTCTTCAAACTGTGGGAAAATTACTAAGAAGTTCAATAAGTTGAATCTTAAAGGAAAATGTAAAGAGAAGAACCTTAGTAATAGTTCCACAGGTTACAAGAAATTACCTCCTAAGTTTGTGAAGTACATGGCATCAAAACCTACTCCTTTAGAAGCTGATAAGTTAAAAGATGTTCAATGTTTTGAATGTTAATGATATGGTCATATGGCTAATGAATGTGCTAACACTCTTAGAAAAAGAGGAAATTCTCATTGGGTTTGTGTAGATGATTTCAATGAAGATGACTTTAGTTCTGGAGAAGCTGAAAAACAATCAGAAGAGGTTCAAACTGCTGCGCTACTCACTCAGATTGACTGGACACCAGAAGACTTCCTGAACTGCTTCGGATCTCAATGTTACCCCAACATTCACGATCCAACATCAGAACAAGAGACCTTCTTTGCAGATTGGGATGAATTTGATAATGATTCTGAACCTTATCTTGCGTCCTAATTTGATGAAGCTAACTTTGATTGTTTTCATGGCACAATGGATCTAGATGAAGAGTACTTCTTTGAAGGTGAAATGTCCCAGGAGGAAATCATTGAAGACCTGGAGTCTATCTACCACAAACTTCTGCTTGAGAATCACAAACTCATCAAGAGCAACAAAAGCTTGAAGGAAGAGATTGAATGCATGAAGGAGATGCTGAAACTGTATGAGAAAGACCTTGACAAAACTGAGGCTGAGCTGAAAGAGGTAAAGGTAAAATTTGAAAAAGCTGAACAAACCATTAACAAATGGAACTCTTCTACATCTCTGCTTGATGAAGTGCTGAGTATGGGAAATCAAGGTAAAAATGGTTTGGGCTATGTTGAGAAACCTCCCTCTGAAGATGTTAATTCTGCCTACTTGAAAGCTGGTTTTATCAAGGATAGCAATAACTTGAGTTGTGAATTCTCTTCCAACACTGTGAAAATGCCTGCTTTTATCTGTCAATATTGTTTTCAACCTGGTCACATTAAGCCTTATTGTAAAAAATATAAAATTGTGATTGAGAAGAAAACAGTAATTAATAGCTGTACCAATGTTAGGAAAACCTCTGATCTGAATGTTATCCCAACATTAGGTAACAAATCTGAAGGACATAAAAGTAGAACCTGGACTGAGAAGATAAAAACTCCTAAGGTTAAAAATGTTTGCAATGTTGTCTTTTCTGCTGTTTACTCTAACCTTGCAGGTAAGTGGTATTTTGACAGTGGATGCTCAAGGTACATGACTGGAAACATTGACAACCTGAAAAATGTAATCCCTTTGACTGTTGGAACAGTTACCTATGGAGGAGGCGACTAAAGGGAAAATCATTGGAAAATGAGTACTGGATGTTGAAGGATTTCCACCACTCAAGGATGTGTTGTTGGTTGAAGGATTGAAAGCAAATTTAATTAGCATAAGTCAACTTTGTGATGACAATCTGCTAGTTACTTTTGATAAAAGTTCATGTGGTGTGTTTAATAGTGACAATGTTCGTGTCTTGACAGGTACAAGATCAAAGGATAACTGCTATCTTGATCAAGATGAAGCAGAATGCTACCATGCCAAGGTAGATGAATCTGTCATGTGGCACAAGAAGTTATGACATGTGCACTATAGGAATCCGGAGAAACTACAGAAGTTAGAGGTTGTAAGAGGACTGCGTAAGTTGACTAGCCCAGGTAAAATTGTTTGTGAAGATTGCCTGAAAGGTAAACAAACAAAAGCTGTTCATCCACCACTACAGGTACAAAGTACTAACCCTAGAACTAATAAGTGCTTTGAATTGCTACATATGGATCTCATGGGTCCTATTGAGGTTAGTAGCCTGAATGGTAAGAAGTATGCTTTTGTTATTGTTGATGATTTTTCAAGATATACATGGATTAAATTTTTGAAAGAAAAATCAGAGGCATTCAACACATTCAAAATTTTGCATGCTAGTATTAAGAATCTTTATGGCACTTCTGTAGGAAGAATTAGGTTTGACCATGGAAAAGAGTTTGAAAATGTAAGCTTTGCTAATTTCTGTGAATCTAAAGGCATTTTCCATGAGTTCTCTGCACCTAAGACACCTCAACAAAATGGTATTGCTGAGAGGAAGAATAGAACACTTCAAGAGATGGCTAGAGTTATGTTGAATTCTAAAAACCTATCTAAGAAACTCTGGGCTGAAGCTTTGAATACTGCATGTCATATTAGTAATAGAGTTTATCTTAGACCTGGTACTACTATGACACCTTATGAAATCTTGAAGGGTTCAAAACCAACAGTAGCACACTTGCATGAATTTGGTATTAACTGCTATTTGCTAAAAGATAGAGACTATTTGAGCAAATTTGATCCCAAAAGTGAAAAGTGTATATTTGCTGGATATTCTCCTAATAGTGCTGCTTTCAGGGTCTACAATCCAAGATTGCATACTGTTCAAGAATCAGTGAATGTCATATTTGATGATTTAACTGTTTCTGCAGGTACTGAAGAAGTCACTGGTTCAGATGTTACTCCAACATTGGACTCAACATTGAACACAGACGCTGGAGATGCTGAACTGGAAACTGGAACAAATGTTGACTTAACACCAGAAACCCCCAATGTTAGGCCAACATCTGTGCTGTCAGATTCTGAAGATGAAGTGGTTCCTGTATCCAGAAGAGATCCCCCTCTTAGAATACAAAGAGATCATCCAGCCTCTCAAGTAATTGGTCAAATTACTGAAAGAGTAAGAACACGCAACAAAGAAAGGGTAAATTACAAGGATATGGCTAAGTTGTGTGTTTGTATGTCTTCTTCATGTACTATTGAAAATGCTTCTTGTTTTGTGTCCTCCATTGAACCTAAGAATGTAACTGAAGCTCTTAAGGATAGTTACTGGATTAATGCCATGCAAGAGGAACTCTTACAATTCACCAAAAACAGAGTTTGGAATCTAGTACCTAGGCCATCACATGTGAATGTAATAGGTACAAAATGGATTTTCAAAAATAAAACTGATGAGAATGGTGTAATTATGAGGAACAAAGCTAGGTTGGTTGCATAAGGTTATACTCAGGTAGAAGGTATAGATTTTGATGAGACTTTTGCTCCAGTATCTAGGATAGAATCAATTAGATTACTTCTTGCTATTGCTTGCTGTCTTAGAATTAAACTTTACCAAATGGATGTTAAAGGTGCCTTTCTGAATGGTTTAATTGACAAAGAGGTTTATGTAGAACAACCTAAAGGCTTTGCTGACCCTAAACATCCTGACCATGTGTATAAACTTGAAAAGGCTTTGTATGGTTTAAAACAGGCCCCTAGAGCTTGGCATGAGAGGCTAACTGATTTTCTGTTAGGCCTAGGTTTCAATAGAGGAGATGGAGATAGAACATTGTTTGTCCTTAGAAAAAGCTATGATATATGAATTGCTCAAATATATGTGGATGATATAGTATTTGGCTCTACTAACAAGTCTACTTTAGACAAATTTGTTGAGTCTATGACAAGAACATTTGAGATGAGCATGATTGGTGAGCTTAACTACTTTCTGGGACTACAAGTCAAGCAGCTGGAGAATGGTATCTTCCTGAACCAGGAGAAGTATGCAAGGAATCTTGTGAAGAGATTTGAGCTACAAGAATCAAAACCTTACAAAACTCCTATGTCCTCTTTAGTGAAGATAACAAAAGATGGCACTGGTAGCAATGTTGACCCAACATTGTACAGATCCATGATTGGTAGTTTGCTATATCTCTCTGCCTCTAGACCTGACATCATGTTTTCAGTATGTGTTTGTGCTAGGTACCAAGCTGATCCAAAGCAGTCTCACTTGATTGCTGTGAAGAGGATTCTTAGATATATCTCTGGAACTTCACCTTTAGGCATTTGGTACTCTTGTGACACTAACACTAACTTGGTTGGTTTTAGTGACTCTGACTGGGCAGGTGATGTGGATGACAGGAAATCCACAAGTGGGGGCTATTTTTATTTGGGGAATAATTTGGTCTCCTGGTATAGCAAAAAGCAGAACTGTGTTTCATTATCAACTGCTAAATCAGAATATGTAGCAGCTGGCAGCTGTGTTACCCAACTTGTGTGGCTCAAACACATGCTTTCAGATTATGGGCTAGATAGTGATACACTTCTCATGTTCTGTGACAATCTAA
This sequence comes from Linaria vulgaris, assembly GCA_948329865.1. Taxonomy (NCBI): domain Eukaryota; kingdom Viridiplantae; phylum Streptophyta; class Magnoliopsida; order Lamiales; family Plantaginaceae; genus Linaria; species Linaria vulgaris. Next base: position 685,814 of record OX415249.1, on the reverse strand, counting down.
GTGCCATAAGTATCTCTAGGAATCCTGTCCAACATTCTAGAACTAAGCATATAGACATAAGGCATCATTTCCTAAAAGATATGGTAGAGGACAAAATAATCAACATTGAACATATTGAGACAACAAATCAGCTAGCTGATATGTTTACAAAACCTTTAGATAGTGAGAGATTCTTCAGCCTGAGGAAATCACTTGGCCTGTGTGATATGTGAAAATGTTGAGAAAACCAGTGTTGTCATAACACCACTGACTAGCACTGGTATATTGGTTGTGGTGTAGTAGGTATTCTGTTGTTATTCCTTTGTTGAGTTGCATTTCTTTTTGAGTCTCATTTTATCGTTGTTTTGTCATATTTGGTTTGTGTGGTTGAACTCTTTGATTAACAACTCTCTCTAGTTATCAGTTTCACATCTTTGGTTTTGAAAAGGTTAATAAAACTCTTCTGTTTGTCTGAGGTTGTGATTGCCTAACATATGGAGAAGCTGGGGTACACAAAGTTCACTACTTTGATGTCTATTCAGTTGTGTCTTATTCATATGGAAGGTGTACAGGACATGTGGAGAAGCTGGGGTGCATGATGTTGACAACTTCACTGTTACTCAGTTGTGCTTATTTACATGTTTCTGTTTGTTTGGCCAAGGAACACATGAGGGTGATCCTTTCTACTAGGGTGTTTGAGGTTTCGATTTCTTACATTTAGTAGCACTGATCACTTGGTGATTCTCTTGAATGCAGGTTGGTAAACAAGTATGCATGAGGAATTGGGGTGTTGGGGTGCATGATAAATGAATTGCCAACATTCTAGGCCTTTGTACTTGCCTAACTTGCTGCTGTTAATGTTGTTACTGGGGTGTGTGAAGTTCAGGCTGCCCTCATTCAGTTGTGACATTAACTTTGTGTTTAGCAACCTTCAGTTTTTGTTCAGATGAGTTATGAAAATAATAGATATTAAAGAGATGTGACTGTGCTGGTTTGAGGAGTTTTTCATTTGTGTTTACCATCTGCCTATTTAACATTACATTGTTGCATTCATATAGAACTGCATTGTTTTCTTTCTTGTTTGTGAGTTGTGTCGGTTTAGGCTTAGGGGGAGTATAATTCATGTGTTGAGGCATACAATTTGGGTGACATACTGCAGGTGACACACTGATCTGTGACTTTCTCTGCTGTGGAAGTGAATTGTTCCTTGAATTCATAACTGCTTATCTCTGTGTGTTTCTTGTTATCTATGTTGCTTACTCATGATGTTGATCTGAACAATATGTCTGAGGTACTCACTTGCTATATTGGTTAAGTTTCAGATGTATTTTTGGATGTATCTCAAGCTCTCACATGAATTTGCCTTGGTGAAGCCTGTACCTCCACCTTCAGTTTTGAATGTTATCAAATGTTATCCCAACGTTGTGCACAGTCACAGGTCAACATTGAAAACAGAAACTTATAAGTTTTCAGTTTTTTTTCTGAAAACCGCTCTGGTTAACTGTTAATTAAATATCAAAGCTTGTGCGCGGGAAAACATATTGGGAAAGTTTTTCATGGTTCAAATTTGGTAACTGCCCACTAACATTCATTCTCTTTCCTTAATTCACGATTAATTCAAAAATCAAAACCCTATTTTTCCTTATTTGTGCTTGCAAGGTTATTATTTGTGCTTAACTGTAAAATTACTCTCTGCTCTCAAATTCTCTCGTTTTCTTTCTGCAAATTTTCTCAAACCTTATCTACTAACAATGGCAAGCAAGTCTCCCATGCAAACTCTTGCAGATGTTGCCCTAGGAAGCGAATCCACTGCTGCACGCACTCGCTCACACACTAGAAGTGCTGCTGCAAAAACAGTTGAGGCCCCTATTGCTGCCAAGAGGAAGGCGATTCCCTATGTGCGACGAGGAAAGAAGACCAAACAGGGAGAATTGACCTCCAATGTTGAGCCAACAGTGGAACGAACCACTCCCATCACCAATGAGCCTGAAACTGAGGTAAACACTGCTGAACCCATCCTTGAATTTGATGCTGATATACCTGTTGAGGGGGAGGGTAGTGGCTCTGTTGAAAAATCTGTGGAGATATCTGCGGATGTGTTTGTTGACAAGATGGTGAGGAAGTGGATTAGGGCTCAAAAGAAAAAGAGAAAGGGCAATGGGGAGAAATTGAAAAATATGTCTAAGTCTGCTAAGGCTAGGGCTGAGGCCAGGAAAAGACAGGCTGAGAGATCAGGTAGGAAGAGGGCTGCTGAGGATGAGAAGAAAGATGAGGAAGAGAAGAAGGCTGCTGCTGTTGCTGAGAGAAAGAGGAAAGGAAAGCAAGTGATGGAAGAGGAAGTAGAGGTGTTGGATGTTGAGGATGAGGAAGAAGAAGAGGAGAAGGAAGAGGAAACTGAGGAGGAGCAGGATGTTGCTGCTGATGTTGGGGCAACATCAGGAACAGAGGAGTACACTGATGGGCTATATGTGGTCTACCCTGAGGAGGAGGAGAACTGCTATTCTCCCTACTATCTCTCTCAAGAGTTGGAGAAGAAGTGGGATTCCTTCAAAAGAAGGGAGATTCACACTGAAAGAGCTATAGAGATGGCCAGTTTCAAAGAGAACAAGGTGATGGACTTGCTTGAGGCAATAGGGCTGCAACAGTCAGTGATGGAGCTGAATGACTATGCTCCTGAGATTGTTATGGAGTTCTACCTTAATCTCTCCAAATGGACCAGGGACTACAGATCACCAAAATTTGGAAAGGCTTGGGTGAGGGGGAGAGTCTTCAACATTGACCCCTACACCATCAACAAGATCTGTGGCTTCCCTACTACTGATGAATCTGAGGACCCCTACTATGATGATGTAATGGAAGACTTGACTGAAGGGTTGGTCAAAATCTAGAGAGATGCTCTGCCAACCACAAAACTCACCTCCCTTGGTGCTGTCTTGCACAAGATAGCTTGCTTCAACTGGCTCCCAAGCAAGAATGTGACTGTACTTACCAAGGAATCAGCAATCTTGGTGTACAAAATCAAGAATGGGCTAGCTGTAAATATGGGGGAGAGGATTTTGTAGTCTATGTCTGAAGTTGCTGGAAGGAAGAATGGGATGCTACCCTATCCCTCACTCATCTGCAAAATCCTTGGCAGTCAAGGATTGAAGACAAGTGTAACTGTGGGCTGGAGGAAGAATGATACTGAACTAACAATTCTCCCAAGCTACTTGTCTGGATCAAGGGCGAGAGACCTTCCATGGAATCCACAAGGAGTGGTGAGACCAAGAACTGAGCAGAAAAGGGCTAAGGAGTTTGCTGGAACTTCAGTGCCAATGTCCAAAGAAGAGGATTGCTTGGTTATCACTTCTGCTTTTGTGGATCATATGCTGAATTGGTATAGGGGGCAGATTGCTGACACTCAGAGGGAGATCGAGGAGAGAAAGGAACACCTCAAAGAACTGGAGGACATTATGAAAAATTTGGAGGAACTCCCCTCTTCACAAAAAGGGGGAGAGTAGTTCCAATTCAATTTTAATTTTAGTCTTCTAGTTTTTGTTTTGTTTCTTATGAACTGCTAATATCTTTGAACTGCTGGTACATTAATCTCTATTTGGTTTTATTTGATCAAGGGGCTTGTCCTTGATATCTAGCTATGGCCTGTAACTCTAAGTACTACTGTTGAACTGCTCTAATTGTTCTTAACTGCTATTCCTTGTGAAGGAACTTTTTGAACTGTTTTACTTGTTAACCTTTATGCAGGAAACTTACTGGTGTCAATGTTGAAGCAACATTGATGAATGTTGAGGTCTGGACATATGTACATATGTGATTGTAGTGATGACCTTTATTCATGTCTTTGTTAATTTAACTTTGATTATGATATCTTGTATTAAGGGGGAGCAGTTTGGTAGTTTAATTTGTTTCTTGTTGATTATAACTTTCTGGATATAAGACTTGATTGGAACAGGTATTGGTTTTGTGAAGAAAGGCAAAAATGGGGAGATTGAAAGTGCAGGTTTTCTTGAATCAATGTTAGACGGTACAATGTTAGACGATGTTGGATTAACATTGGATAACATTGAAAGCCGAGAGCTTTTGCGAAAACTGTTCTTTAGTTGGCAAAATTAAGTTTTGCCTTTATTCACTTATTAATCAAGTTCCACGGTTTTGGTTATTTATGTTTATGTCCAGGAAAGTATCTTAAACATAAGGAAGAGCTTTGGAAGATTCCTTACTTGAAGTTTCCATAATTCAAGCTAAGTTGAATAGTCAACTCACACGGTTTCAAAAGAAGGAAACAATATTGGATTCTCTGCAACTGTGATTCTTTCCAAGATTCTGCGAATTGAAGAAGATGTGTTGCCTTGTTAAATCAGTAACAATGGAAACACGTTCTCAGGAAAGATTTGAAGTTCACAAAGAAGGCAATATTCAACAAGGAAACAATAAGAGTTACCAAAACTGTGAACAACACATCTTGGCGTTCAAGACTCAAGAAATCTATAAAGATGTGAAGTTCATCAAGATGAAGACAAGACAATCGTGCCAATAATCCAAGAGATTAATTCTTCTTTGTATTGTCTTCATTTTGTTTTGCGAAGTTTGTATCAACTGCTTAAGTCTAGTCCATCGAAGTTAAGTAGTTCTTACTTGTCTGCTTCGTTGAGTCCGATCAACAACGAGCGTGAGTGAATTGTTGTGAGAAACGTTTTTGATAAAACCTTTATGGTTATTTCGCCTAAGGCTCGGAAGTTTTTAATAATATTGAAAACTTTTTAAAATTATATCTTCTTGTGTTCTTACTTCCGCTGCACATTAACATTATCAAGAAGATCAAAATAGAGTTAAGGCAATTCCAGCTTAACTCTCAAAAAGTGTTGTGTCAATCCACGGTCCTACAATTTCACTGAAATTATTGGTTTGACTAGAGATTTAAAGAACGATTTTTCATAAATCTAGTTAAGTAATATATTTTGAAGATTTATTGTGCATCAAATAAGATTATTATCATATTTTACTTAATATTACTACTTACCATTTGAAATGATTTTCTAACATTAGAAAGAAAAAAAGATAATTACCGTTATAAATGTAAATATATATTTGCTTAAGATAAATCCCAAGATCAAAAGATATTTCATATACAAAAGATATTCGATATATAATTTAACTTATGAGATCAAAGTTTATCGCATATGATTTTCACCGATGATATGTGATATTTACTTAAATTAGTATTATCTACCATTTTTAACAAGAACTTAAATTAGTATTAGCTACAGATAATATGTGGAAGCATGGACCACATGAATATTCTTGTCAATCTTGCCTTTTGGAATGTCTGTGTAATTGAATATATTTTATCAGCAATGCGTAACTATCACAGTTCTCAAATTATTTGTATTTTCAGGACTTCCGCTGTATATATTAAAAGTTATTTTTTTTATAATATGTATGGTTGATCTTGGACAGTGGCACCCTTTTCTAAGAGTTGCGTTTCAGTCGTAGTTGGGTAAAGTAACTGATCACCACTGAACCAACTCAGATTGGATCACACTCTTGGGATGCGGTCGTCACACAACATCATTCATCTTCTTACCAATTACCTCCACATAATCTCCATTCCCATCCCCATTCACCATAGGTTCTGCTCTACTCTTTTAAACACCACAACTGCCTATTGCTTCTTAGTCTTCTCAATAGTTTTCTAAAACCAAAAATTACAATCTTAAGCAATCAACTACTCCTCTAATATAATAAGTAAACAAAGTATACTCCTCTAATATAATAAGTAAACAAAGTATGAGAAAATATTACAAATACCTTTTTGGTTGATACTGGTGGTGCACTCTCTGTAGCATCCATAAATTCTTCATATATATATATATATATATATATATATGTGAATAGAAAACTTTTTTTTATAAATGTGAATGTAAACACTTATACATATATTTCTATATAAAAAAATTGGTAAAATTTCTTTTAAGACCTATATCTTTTAAAAAATTGCTATTTGGCCCCAAATATTTTAAAACTACCATTTTAATTTAAATTCTAGTAAAAGTAATTAAAAATATATTTTATGAAATTTGATTTTATCTTCATTAGGACCCAAAGATTAATGCTTTTATTAGGTCCCAAATATTTAAAGCATGTATTAAAGTTTTGGTTTTGGAGTAGGTTTCGGTCAGCTAAAAACTAGAAACTTTTCGGCATGTTTCGAAGAATTCGTAAAATTGTGGTTATAGCTAACATGGAAATTACATGTATTTTTCGTTTTGATTGAGTCAAAAACGGAAATATTTCGGTATTATTCGAGGAAACGCACATAAATTTTGATCCATGATTTAAAGCCTTGTTGGAAAAAACTTTAAATAATAAGATTTGTATGTAATATATAATTGAGATTTGTTTAAAAAATATTGTACATCAAAACGTTGCAGAAAATTCTGGAGAAATACAACCATACACTTTAATAAAGTAATTTAAATGGTTGATTAATTTATTACTACAACCATGCAGATTTTGCCTCTAAATACTAGGCTTTTCTTTGTAAAAATCCCACACCAAAATCCGTTAAGAGTTTGCCTATACTTTCTTCACCAAGCTTCTTCATTACTCGTACTCTGTTCAAATATTTTTTGCAGAAGTTCTCAAACTCAAAACTTTTGAGAAAAAGCCCAAAGTCTTACTCTTCTACAAAATTATGATTTTGCCCCGAAACTTGAAAAATATAGAAAAATATCAAATCTTAATATTTTGGCGAACTATTTAGTACATACCTTACTGCATGTGTGTAAAAGAAGGCCCTCAAAAAGGTTTCGATTACAATTAATTAGAAGGGTCGATTTAAGATAAATTTAAGCTTTATTGCAGTTTTCACCCCTAGTTAGCATATCCATTTTGATTCTTCAAAATAATCTATGCATAATGATATCAATCTTAAATTGATCATATGTGGTATTTAAGTAAGTCGTGAATAGTTTAAAATCCATTTGTTATAAGTTTTAATCAAGTATAGGTATTAATAATGATTTTTCTTTTTGATTACACAATGTAGGAAATATATTTATGCTTAATTTCTTCTTTATTTTAAATCCTCTCAAGGTGTTATAATTGTATTAAGATCTAGGTTATAACCTGAATATATAACATGGTGGTTCAATAAAATAATCATGTTTGAGCCTAAATTAATTCTATTAATTCATATATTTGTGCTTTCTTATATATATATATATATATATATATATATATATATATATATATTATGTAGGGAAAAATGTAGATACCTATCCAAACTTTGGCCATTTTTGCACTTACCTATCCAATAGTTAAATTTTTTCAATTTTCGATCCAGAGTTTTATTTTGTTGTAGTCGACTGTCCTAGCTTTCATTCCGCCCGAACTCCGCCCAAAAACTTCACTATTAGACTAAATGACGTCATGCCGACGTCATTCGAGAGGGGAAAATCGGCAGTTCACCTTTTAATTGATTAAAAAAAACATAGCCCACCGAGCCCGCCCTTTTCAGTTACTTTACCTTTCTCGAGCGGCCAAAACCAGATACCCTAATCCCAAAATCAAACTCGAATCTCCCAAATTGAACCTCAATCTCTTGCATACACTACTCAATTTGTATAATCTGATATTGGGCTGGAAAGTTAGAGCACCAAGTGACGTTATTCCAGAAAGTTCACTCACGCCCGATTATGGTAAGAAACTATTCTTCTTTAATTTACTTTATTCCTTTGTTTAGAGCGAATTATGGGTGTGTGGTCCCTTGTTTTGGCTATATTTGAAGAATTAGTTGAATGCATGTTCTTAAAAGTATTACTTTTTTCCCTTTTTGTTCATACTTTGTCTGCCATTGAGTGTAGGGTTTGCTGCGGTTCTATATTTCACTTTTACCATGTGATAAGTGGTTTTTTTGTTATGTATATGTTGCCCAACATGGTAATATCATAATAATTTCTTTACTGTATTTTTTCAGTTGGAGACAAAGATGACCCTTTCAACATCATAATGCACTATTCTAGGAAGTTAATGAATTTGGGCAAAGTTGTTTATTTGGAAGGACATGTTAGCTACATAGATTGGTGTACTGGGGATGAAATGTCTAGGATAGAACTACTGCACATAGTAAAAGAAGTTGGTGATAATGTGGAGGGTTGTGTGGTTAGGATCTTTTACATTTCTGATTATGTACAAGGGGATTATATTGCAATCAATAATGATAAGGAAGCACCAGAGATGGCATTGGTGGGTTTGACAAGAAAAATAGTTGAGGTTTATGTTCTTACTGATGATGTGTAATTGAATGAGAGTCAATCACAGAGTGAACTGCCAAATCTTCCTCCAATCAGTGAAGGATTGGACTACATATTTTGTGAAAAAGTTGGTGAAGATAAACTAGAGGAAGTTGTTGTTGAAAGTGAGAATGAAGATCTTTATGAGGATCTATTGTCTTTATTACAATAGTTGAGGACCACAAAACCAGAAACTAGTGATCTACCTAGCTGTTCAAGGGCAAATGATGAAAGACAGAGAGTACCAGCAACTGAACTAGAGGTTTTGCCCAATGCATCACAACCAAAGAGCCAAAGATCTCTATCCTAATGCTTAAGAGACAATACAAGTCCATCGTTGGATTCTTTACTTGATATAGAGGACATTGATGTAGTGATGGTGAAGTATCAGTTGGTGTTGACTCTGAATGTCAGACGATCTGGTGGATAGTGACAATGATGCAGCTGAATATGACTATCTTTTAAGAGCTAATGTTGAGGTGGAGTTAGAGTGGGAAGGTGGCTCTGAAAACGCTGCACCTATTCCAGAACATATTGAAACTGATGAACCTATTCCAACACCACCTTCTGGAGATGGAGTTTGAGCTTCAAAGAGAAATGCTGCCAAGAATGCATATGTGGCTGTTGAAAAATGGAAGAGCTCGAAGACTTCCACAAATGCGGGACCTAACATGATGGAACATAGAGGCCATCATGTTTTTAATGCAAAAATTGACATGCCCAGAGTTTAGTTTGAGCTTGGAATGCAGTTTGATAACGCCGATACATTAAGGGAAGCTATTGTGCAATTTGCAATAGTTGAGGTCTGTGAAGTATCCAATAAACAACAAGAAGAAGGTTCAAGCTAAGTGCGTTCAGGAGGGATGTCCTTGGGTTCTATATGCATCAAGGGTAAATGGTGAGAACACAATGTAGATAAAGACTTATAAGGGACCACATGATTGTCCTAGGCATGATAGAGTTATTCAAGCAACTACGAGGTACTTATCCAAGAAATATCATGCAAAGATCAGTAGTGATCCTAACTAGCCTGCCAATTCCATGTTGACTATCACTGGAATGGATTGTGGTATAGACATCAGTCTCTCACAAATGTACAGAACTAAGAAGAAAGTTTTTGCTGATGCTCATGGAACTGAACCAATATACCATGCTGTGAAGTTATGCTGATGAGATTATGAGGACTAATAAAGGCACTACTGTTAAGTTGAAGTGTAAGGTGGTGGGTGAAGTTTGTAAATTCAAAATATTGTAGATATGTTGGGATGCATTGAAGAAATGGTTTTTGACTGGTTGTAGGCCCATCATATGTTTGAATGGGACACATATGAAGACAAAGAATGGAGGTATACTTTTGACAACAGTGGGGGGTGGATGCCAATAACTGCACATATCCCATTGCATATGTAGTAGTTGAGAAGGAGAGGAAGAAGTCATGGCACTGGTTTTCGAGAATTCCGGTGGATGATTTGAATATCACTAACTGTTAAAGCAAACCAGAGTAAATGTCAAAAGATAATTAAAAATAAACAGAGCCATAAATTAAACCAAATCCATAAAAAAATAGAGCCATAAAAGATGTTCAACAAAAATAACAATAAAATGTTCAAATATTAAGAAAATCTACTCCAAAGATTTAGGTGTTGCCAAACCAAACATTATAGGCAGACAACACCTTGATCTTTGGGATGGGAAGTTCCTTAATTATGAAGCAATAAAACATCATTTGATAGTTTTTGAACCTGCTCCCCATGAAGCTCAGGTCTATAGGGGAAGGATGCATTGTGTATAAAGAGTCTTAAAAACAGTATCAGATTACATAATTACGAGAATAAACATAGTGGATCATATACTTACCGTTTTCACAAGTCGATCACAGAGGTTGCGATTAATTGACACCAGCCTTGTCTTCCTAGTGAACTTCACCCCAGAGGTTCTGTAAAATCGGTTGAAGAGCATGAGGTGCATTTGCATTATCCTCAGTCGGTCCTTGATCATCAAAGGGGTAACATCCTTCCCCTTGAACCTGGAGAAATTCACCGCCAGCTCTTCGTGTATCACATGCATCATCTCAACCGTGAACCATATGTCACGGTTCACCATCACACGAAGTTCTTTTATAAGATAGGCTTCGTCGTCTTCAAAAAAGTCGTCAAATTTGCAGAAGATTAAATGGATGTCCTCCTGTAACAATCGTAGTACATTAAAAACACACAAAAAGAAAGACTAGAAATTGAGAAGAGTGAGACACGTACTATGTGAATAATCTACCGAGGTTCCATTATAGACCTCTTTCAATGCACTGTCGGTTAACGCCATTGGTATTTACTTGTCTTATTTTTTCTTTGGCAAGGGTTGTGATAATGTGTGAATATTAGGGTAGATGACAGATATTTATGGTAAATATGAAGAGTCTGAGGAGTTAATGAGTTGCACCTATCCACATATAATAAACAGTTGACTCTGACTTGGTGTCGAATCGTGTTTAAATTTCAATATATGTCCAACTATTATTTCCAAGAGTCCAATCGTGTTTAATATCACTACATTATTAGACAGAAGTCAATAACAATAATGTTAGAAAAATGACCTTCATCTGAAGTAAAATATCAAACAACATAACCTAATTGTATGATTTCATTATTGAAAATCAATCTCACTGCACATCAAATTACAAATATTTGAATACACATAATCATATAATATTAGACCGCCATTGATCAATATCCACTCTAATTGGAGTTTTGGTCTTAACATTAGCAGTTTAGACAGTAGCAACTCTAATTATTACCACCATGCAAAGTATTTACCAGATGAACACCTTAAACACAATGACAAAATAACCTTAAACAACCATTTGGAATCCTTACAACATTACAAAGTCTTTACCAAACAAGACAACAATACATACAACCTAAAAACATCAGTACAAACAACCTTAAACAAAACATTGAAACAACCTTAAAAAACCCTAAACAAAATTACGGTATAACACATAACAAATCAAAAAACAGAGAGCAATCCACGACTTTCTATTTTTGGCCTCTAAACTAGAAGCATGCTTTCCAAGCTTCTTGTTCCTCGTCTTTAGCTTACTATTCTCCAACTCCATGTTCTTTTGCTGCAACTCAGGCTCAAATTTTCCCTTTTGAATTTCTATTAATTTTGCTTTGGCCTTTTCAATTCTACTCCTCAGAATTAGTATCACCACTCGTGCCCTCTCACAAAGGAGTTCATCGACCCACAACCACAAGCCACATCCTCTGTCTCCCTTGTAACACTAGGTGAATCGACGACCGAGTTACCACCCGTTAAGGAGAGCCTTTTAACCACCAGACGACCGATCTGCAATCCAATTCCTCCATTATAGTAGTTTCTGACATTGATCGATTATGGTTGTGGTGTTAATTCGTTGAAATTGTTGTTAATTTACGGATTGAGCTTTTTAGAGTTTGTGGAATAAGTCGATTTGGGGCTAATTTGACGTTTAAATTGAGTTTGAATGAGACAGTCTTTGAAAATTTTGAACTACCAATTTTATCCCTCTCAGATGACGTCGTTATGACATCATTTAGTCGAATAGTGACGTTTTTTGGTGGAATTCGGGTGGAATGAAAGCTGGGACAGTCGACTGCAACAAAATGAAACTTTGGATCGAAAACTGCAAAAATTTAACTGTTGGATAGGTAAGTGCTAAAAGATTCAAAGTTTGGATATGTATCTGCATCTTTTCCCTATTTTGTATTATTAGTAAGTAGAAACCTTAAGGAAATTATGCAAGTTATTAGATATGAGTCTCATCTTAAAATGTAAAGTTTAGTTATGTTATAGCTAATACATGGCCTTAAAATAAAATAAGTACTCATAAATACTTCATATGGATGTTATTAAAGGAACTAATAACCTTACGGTGAAATTGCGGGAATCAAGTTAATATGAGATTCTTTGTCCGATTTCTAATTCTTGATTTATTTATAATCAACTATTATAGATAAAATGACATAACTGAAATTATAAACTATAAAATTTAATTATTTAGTTTAAACTTATTAACACATTTGAATTTATATAGGAGACGGCGCAGAATTCCCCAAACACAAAGCTACTATCACATGTTAGATTTATAATATTTTTTAAGCCTTGTTGGGCACCCGGCCTAAGGAACATGGATTGAGTACTTGTGATTCTTTGTTCTAAATTAAGAACAAGTTTTAAATCAACATTTTCGTTTCTTATATGATCTTATTTCGTAATCTACTCCTTATGCTCATTATTATGATATTTCTGGATCATAAAATCTTAATTTCTTTTTAATAATAATTATTCTAATATGATAATTCGTTTGTTGGTTCTTGAACTGTGCCAAGAGCAACGAACTATGTTTGAAACATGTATCTCAAAAGCAATGGACATTGTTCAATTTACTAGCTTATTTGTTTACTTTTATATCCATTGGGACGCCTTTGGGAAGTTGGGCCCATGGATTGAGACGATTTACTGTTGGGCGGTAAGGGCTGCCAGTTTTAGTAAATTTGCTCGATACCCATTTATCGAGGCACCGCTTGCAGTCAGGAGTTGGTTGTAACCCGCGTGCTAGATTGACATGTACTCAAGCATGTCTCTTGATCTATTTGCGAGGTCGCTCCTCGTTGGGAGGTACAAGATAGTATAGTGGATGAAACAGGGTTATATCAGTTATATCAAATGCACGAGTTCATTATCCTACTGATCTTTTGTTATTCTTTACCTCTCCGTTCTAATGGTTTCTTTTCATGCTGTATCAAATTTCAGATATTTGTTGAATATATAATTGTTGCTTAAAGTCTCACTAAGTCACCATAATACTTACATCTCTTGTTGTTTTCTCTGCCCATTCCTCCGAATAAACAAGGCTTAGCAAGACAGTTGGATCAAACTATTGCGGACATGTGGAATTTAAATAAACTGAAAGTGTGTGAAACTAAATCCCTAATAATTGTGTGAATTATTATGTCTTTCGTGTAGATTGTAATAATAAACTATAGGGATTATTCTACTAAACCCCCCAAACTATAAGTACTTTATGCAAACAAGGCCAGATCTTTGTTTTTAGACCCAGTGAGGTCTAAACTTTGGTAGTATGTGCGAATTGCCCCATTTTTCACTTTTTGGTGATTTTTCGACCAAAAATCACTGAAAAAATTATTTAATGTTTGACTGGAATCTTTCCCTCGAAGAGACGGTTCCGATGGCGGTAACACGGGAATTCTAATTTAAGTTCAATACACTTAAATTAAATTTCCTTTGTATTGACTTAGAATTTTGCAACACCGTCACCATCATCGGAACTGTCTCAACGAGAGTAAGGTTTTAGTCAAACTTTAAATAAGATTTTTTGATGATTTTTGGTCGAAAAATTGGCAAAAACTAGAAAATGGGACAATTCTCACAAACTACCAAAGTTTAGACCTCACTGAGTCTAAAAATAAAGATCCGATCCTGAACGCATAAAGTGACCATAGTTCATGGGGTCTGATGGAATAATCCCTAAACTATATATACCTTAAAAACTTTCGATATAGTAAATAAGTTTGTATTTGGCCTTGTTATGATTCCATTTAGTGAGCCTCTCTGAGGCAGCATAAAGATTCGAATTGGAAATTTACAAATCCTATTCAGAGATATAAACGAGACTTTAGAGTTTGGGACCTCACAATAGTGGTATTAGAGCCTGTAAATGTTTCTGGAAGAAAAATAAAACATGTCTAGTAATAATAAAAAAAAAACATAAAAGCTAATTATTTTGTAAAATAAATAACAACAAAAACATGAGTTATATGTATTGATATATCATTGTGAAATAAATTTATTCATTAAATTTTAGGTATTTTGACGCAGATATGCGCACATAATAACTTGTACACAGATGGATACCCATTGATAAATGGTCCTCCTGAACCGTTATATGTTCGTAAGGATGACGCAACACACACACATCACTTTACTGGTGCATTGGTCACTGGACACTATCCTGACTGGGTAGTTAAGGATTTAGAGGATGATCAAGATTGTATCCTACAAGAGAGGGACGAGGTAAGATTTTTGGCATCTGATTGAGATTGCCGTTGAAAAGCAGGCATTGTGTAGCGAGAATCACATTCTACACAGAGAATTAATCTGTAATTTTTTTTTGGTTTATAAAAACTCATGTTGCACATAAAGTTGTGATTAATCTGCCCAACAATATTACTACTTGTTCTACTCACATTGGGAAAGTCTGCCTGACACAAGATGTTGTTATGCAGAATGTATTGTATGTGCCTAGCTTTACTCACAACTTACTTTATGTGTCCACTTTGATTAGATGCACTAAAGCTTCATTTACTTTCATGTCATCTTCTTGCTTGTTACAGTTTGATGTCCACCATGAAGATGATTGATTCTACTGATTGCCTGCGCATCCTTTACATTCTAAGTCCCCAGTCTATATCTTCGAATAAAACTATGTGCAACACTTCTTGTAATGCTGTAAAATCTAATAATTCTCTTTGGCATCCAAGACTTGGACATCCATCTATTGAGAAATTAAAGTATATTCCATGTATTTCTTCTCTTATTACAATTGATTCTTACCGTGATGTATGCCATTTATCAAAGCAAAAGAAACTTCCTTTTAATTCTAGCAACAATAAAAGTGCAACTAATTTTGATTTAATTCATCGTGATATTCGGGGTCCTTTTTCAGTTATGTCTCATAATGGGTTTTAATATTTCTTAACTACTGTGGATGATCATACCAGGTGCACATGGACTTATTTCATGAAGCTAAAATTTGAAGTGAGAACATTACTGCAGAAGTTTTACAAACTGGTTTTGAATTAATTTTCTATCAATATT
This sequence comes from Linaria vulgaris, assembly GCA_948329865.1. Lineage (NCBI taxonomy): Eukaryota > Viridiplantae > Streptophyta > Magnoliopsida > Lamiales > Plantaginaceae > Linaria > Linaria vulgaris. The sequence continues at coordinate 670,668 of OX415249.1, read as the reverse complement.
AAAACTACTAGGTCTCACAATGGTTAGGAGTTTATGAGGCCTGATTTCTACAGTTCTTTAGGTATTACACATGAGAACAATTGTGTTGAGACCCAACAATAGAATGGTCTTGTTGAAAGAAAGCACTACCATTTGTTATAGATTGCAAGGTCTCTCAGATTTCAATCAAACGTGTCTCTTAAATATTGTACTATTTGTGTCAGCACTACAACATTCATCATCAATAGACCCCCCCTTACATAAAATCCACAACAAGACACCCTATGAAGTGATTTTTAACAAACAACCAGACTACTCACTGTTGAGAGTTTTTGACAACATGTGCTATGCTTCAACTTTGAATGCTCAAAGACAAAAGTTTGATCCTAGAGCAGTGCAGTGCATTCTTATTGGCTATCCACCTAGAACAAAAGGCTATCTGCTACTCCATCTATTGACTCACAAAGTTTTTGTCTCAATGAATGTTGTTTTCTATGAGAACATATTCCCCTTCAAGAACAAGCAACAAACTGATTCTTTCTCACTATCCACTGATTAGTCACCAGATTATTTATTGATTCTTTAATAAATTAGGAACAACAAGTCATGCCCAATGTCATTAATCTTGACTTCTCAAATAACAGTTCTGCATATCAACATGGAGATAACATGCCTCATTTCAATTTAGAATCATATTAGCACTATTAAACTTGGTTCAAACACATGGCTTTCACTAGCTCCATCACTGCTATATTACTGAACCTAAAACCTTTAGGCAATCTAATAAAGCTATAAAATGGCAACAAGCCATGAAAATTGAGCTTTCTTCTCTTGAGAAGACCAACACATGTGTCTTGACTAATCTCCCCCAGACCAGCATTGCATTGGATGCAAATGGATTTACAAAAGCAAAATAAATTATATGGTAACAGAGAAAGCTTCAAGGCCAAACTTGTAGCTAAGGGCTATACCCAGGGGGACGAAGGGGGACGAAGACTAGACTATTTTGATACATTCTCTCTTGTAGCTAAGATCACCACTGTTAAAGTGGTAATTGCATTAGCTGCATCTCTGGTTGGTTTCTTAAACAACCTGATGTTAATAATGCATTCTTACATGGGGATCTTGATGAAGAAAATATATGAACTCTCCCCGTGGTTACTGCTACATGGTTCGTAAAACGCTAGCGAGCTGATCGGGGGAAAACCCAATTCAACCGGTTGGCCCTGTGAACCATACCACTTGTGAACCGGTGTCATCCTTTTTTTTCTTTTTTCGCATTTGTTTTTGCAAATTACACTGCTGCCCCTATAGGAATCAAAGGACGGGCTTGAAAAAGCCCTCAAACCCAAAATGGTTGCCTTTTTCATTATTTTTTTGGTTTTTTTCAATTTAATTCTGTCCCTGCTATGTTTTGTGAATTTACTTGTCTATTTTCTTCTTCTCCAATCAGCTTCATGCTCGCTAATTTTCATCACAATGTTTATTTATTTTTTATAAAAGCAACTTCATGCTATGAATTTCTATGAATTTTTTTGTTGGGTTTGTAAGTTAACATGAAATTGATCGCAAAAAGAAAAGGAATCTAGATGGTGCATTACATATATGATATATCAGTACAAGAGATGGAAGAAAAACTCAATTTTTTTTTTCTAAAACGAGGATTTTATTTTTTAATTTCTACTTTCCATATTAAGTAGCTTTGGGCCCAAACTCATTTTGGGCCTGTACATTTTTTTTTTTTGTTTTTTGAAAGTCTCTAAAAAGTATCATACATAATAGCCAAGCTAAATAAGAGAGCAATAGTCTCGGCATAAGAACAAGAGGCGCAAAAGAAAACTAAGACCAAATACAAGTAACAACAGTGAAACTAGAAAACGAAAATATCCTCGCGAAACCAAGATGAGTTCTCCATCACCGTTCAAGCTATATCATGAGCCTCTCTGTTTGGTTCTCTACTAACCCATCGAAACGTGGAGTTCTTCTCGTTATCAAGAATTCGATGTATTTCATGAATCACATTTTTGTAATCCGCCTCACAAGAACTAGGACAAATAATGTCGTGGATCACCACCAAGCAATCACCTTCAAACAATACTCGTGTCCAACCCACTTGCATTGCCAAATTAACCGCAAGTCTCGCTGCACATGCCTCAATATTAGATGCAGTCATCAGCCCCTCCACCCTTTGCGCAACACGAAACAAAACCTCCCCCTTCAAGTTACGAGCAATGATCCCTATACCTGATAAACTATTCTCATGAAATAGCGCACCATCAAAATTAACTTTAAAGAAATCATCCGATGGTGCAGCCCAAGCCTCATTCTCATCGAGATCGAGTGTTACATGCCTCATAGCCCCACCATTTATCCATGCATCAAAAAAACTTGCCGCAAAGCTCACGATACTTGCTGGATCAAAGGCGATCTCTCCCGCCATAATTTTATTGTGATTAAACCAAAGCTCCCAACACTTCATCAAGATCAAATTCATTGTCCATTGATTATAATCCTTTGTTAAACGTTTAATCCATGTCTCTGCGTCTTCGTCGTTTCGCATAAGCGAGCATGATGGGAAAAGAGACAAGCCCACACTTGTCTCGTTACATGGAACAATTGAAAACAATGTTTTAGATCTTCGTCTCCACATCCACACACGCTACAATGAGTCTCTAAGGTAATATGACGCCGAACAAGATTCCTTTTAGTCGAAAGGATATCCAAACACACCCGCCATAAGAAAATATTAATCTTTTTTGGAACCTTAAATTACCATATGAAACGCCAATCCCGAGTCTCACTTGTACCGCCAATAAGCTCATGATTTTTCCGATGTAAACCTATTTGACGAATTACGTGGTATGCACTCTTAACTGAAAATCGACCATGCGAATTATAATGCCAAACCCTCTTGTCGGAGTTATCTCTTCCTCCAAGAGGAATAGAAAGAATAGTCTCGACATCCACTGGAAAGAACATGTTCCTAATCTTCTCCACGTCCCAGTTCCCTGAATTCAAGTCAATGAGGGATGCTACCATATCATCGGTAAACTCGGCACGTCGTGGTGTGATAGGCCTGAAAGACTTAGGCCGAGGCAACCATGCATCCTCCCAAATTGATATAGATTCGCCATTACCAACACGCCATCTCAAACCTGCTTTAACCACACAAATTGCCTCATGTCTACTACGCCAAGAAAAGGAAGGTGAACAGCCAAGCCGTGCATCAAGAATAGATACGTTAGGGAAATATTTAGCTTTATATAAGAGTCCCAGTAAGCTTTATATAAGAGTCCCAGTAAGCTGTTTGGATTTTCAAGAATACACCATACTTGTTTTGCCAATAAGGCCATATTAAAAGCTTTCAATTCACGGAAACCCATTCCCCCTTCTCTCTTACCTTGACACAAAACATCCCACGACACCCAATGAATTTTCCTTCGATCTCCATCGCCCCACCAAAATTTGCAAACCATTGATTCAATTTCCTTAAGAAGAGAATACGGAAGACGGAAAACGCTCACATCGTAAGTATGCATTGATTGAACCACTGATTTTAATAACACTACTTTCCCCACCGTGGATAAATTATGTTTCTTCCTACCCTGAAATTGCCCCCACGCCCTGTCTCGAATAGAGGCAAAAGTTCCTTCTTATTTTTACCCACAACCGCCGGCAAGCCCAAGTATTTCTCGTGCTTATCATCAAGTCTCACGCCCAAAATACCCTGAATATCATGCGCCATCTCCTCTTGAATATTCTTGCTAAACACGATCACAGATTTATCCAAATTAATAACTTGGCCCGATGCATTTTCGTACCTCTTCAAAATACTCAATATATCTATCGTGGCCTCCCTCAATGCCTCGCAGAAAATAAGAGTATCATCTGCAAACAAAAGGTAAAAAATAACGGGTGCTTTTTTAGCTATAGTCCCTTCATTGTGCCCCGATTTTCTGCATCACCAATAAGCGCCAAGAATGCCTTTGCACAGAAAAGAAAAAGATACGGGGAGAGAGGGTCGCCTTGGCGGATACCTCTTTCCGGTAGAATATGTCCAAACTCGCAACCATTGCCCAACAAAGAATAAGAGACAGTCGTGACACTCAACATCATAAGAGAAACAAAGTGACTCTCAAAACCTAATCTAAGCAATACACGTTCCAAAAAGGACCACTCGACTCTATCATAAGCCTTACTCATATCTAGTTTAAAAGTCATAAATCCTTTCTTCCCACTCCTCTTTGTTTTAAGGTAATGATTGATCTCAAAAGCAGCCAAGATATTATCGGTGATAAGGCGACCCAGAACAAATGCGGATTGAGATAAGGAAATAATATTGCTTAAGAAAGGCTTAATCCGATTCGCGATAGCTTTTGAGGCTATCTTGAAGCAGGCGTTACTTAAACTGAGGGCGAAATTATTTCATGGAGTCAGGCTTTTTACATTTAGGAAGAAGAATAATGTGAGTAAAATTCACTTCTGATAAAAGAATTCTATCATTAAGGAAAGCAAGAGTGAATTTTAGCACATCAGGACTAATAATAAGACAAAACTTTTGGTAAAACACAACGAAAAAACCATTAGGGCCCAGTGATTTAAGAGGGAACATATGAGAAAGTGCATGAGTTACCTCGTCAGCAGTGAGAGGTTCTAGCAGCCTTTGATTGATTTGGTGGTTAACTCGGGTTGTATTACTTGTAAAACGTCTTCACTTGAGGGTTCTCTCGCCACACTCTAGTCTCATCATTTATCCTATGAACTCTATTCTGCTTTTTTCCTTTCATTCGCGCATCTATGAAAAAAAGGTCGTGTTGCGATCCCCTTCTCGTAACCACTGAGCTTTGCCCCACTGCTTCCAATACACTTCCTCACTGTCTAATAAATTCTCAAGCTCAGTATTCAGAACCCGTTCTGCAGTCTTAGACTCCGTCGTAATATCCACCGAACGCAACTGCTTAACCCTTTTAGTAACACAATCAATTTGTCGCTTTATTGCCGCCCCTGACATGTTATTCCATTTCATCAAACCCACGCGACATGTCGCTAATTTATGTCCAAGGTTAGTCAAGTCATCTGTATTCACGTCATTCCCCCACATATGTTTGATAAGTCGCGTACATTCTTTCTTTTCAACCCAAATGGCTTCAAAAGTAAACGTCGTTGCCTTCACCATTGCATTGTATTTGATTCATGCACAGCACATTGGAGAATCAGCGCTAGGTGATCAGAGTTTTGAACTTCCACGTGGTCTACCCGTGCATTCTTAAACAAATTCTTCCATTCTGAGTTAGCACAAACCCGATCAATTCTTTCCCAAATGGTTGGTATTTTTACATGACGATTGCACCAAGTATATTTTGGACCATAAAACCCAAATCAGTCAACTCCGTATCCAACAAAGCTGGACGAAATTTGCGAATGTTAGATAACGGCCGCAAGTTACCCCATAGTTTCTCACTCTGGTGAAGAATCTCATTAAAGTCCCCCGCGCACACCCATGGCTTCTGGGAAACTCTTTTCAATGTACGTAACAAGTCCCATGTTCGTTACCTTTTGTTCACATTCGGTTCCCCTATAATAATAAAAAGGGATATCCCTATAATATTATATATTATAGGGATAGCCGTCATTTTATATTATATATCCCTATATATATTACATTATATATTATATATCCCTATAATAATAAAAAGGGATAGCCGTCATTTTATCAATCATTTTTTTTGCCATTACAAATGGCATAATAGTACTTTTAGCTTTGAACTCTTTCAGTTTTGCCCTTAAATTTGTTTCTTTATTTATGGGTCCCACGATAAATTGTAAAACATTCCTTCAACTTTGAATTTTTCTTATTTTTGGCCCATTGTCAATTGTCACATAGTCCGTGCAGTTTTCAACTCTTTTAATTATGCCCCTACATTTTCCATTATTTACTGAGGTCCCACTGTAAATTGTTTAACAGTCCTTCGAATTTTAAATTTTGTTATTTTTGCCCCTAAAAGCTTTCTTATTTGACTTATTCCATCGTCTATTTTATTTTGCAGTAACAAATACCTTGTAGGCTCACGCAAATTAATCAATTGGGGTCCAACTAATATAATACGGGCTCGACACGCATTAACCATCGTAACCCACCTAAGATAAAACAATTAGTAATTAATGTCTTGTTTTAAATTGTGGACCCGCTTAGTAATAGTTTGATTTCACTATATTTGGACCCACCTAATATAAAAAAAATTAATAAATAACAATTTGGGGACACACACACTCACATTAATTGCTAAAATTCATGTACCGTAGATTAAGATTAATCACCGAGACCCCCGTACTAATGTTTATCGTTTATTTCAAATTGGTTATTGTTTAAATTAAGCCGACGTTTCAACGATTGCGGCACTACACAAATTAATCAATTTAGGCCTCTTTATTGTCAAAATAATTACAATATAAAATAGTCCTAAACCAACGTCTGCACCGGAATACGTAGTAATGATTGTAGTGATTAGATAATGAAAATACGCATACGTAATACGTGGAATAAATAAAAAATTGAAGTATGCAACTTTCATGTGTTTATGGTTTATTTAATCGTCCGAGGCCGAACATGCCCACTTTTCAGCCTGCCCAAAATGCCCCTTTAGTTTTTCAGTTTTTACACTTTCTCTCTAACATTGCATTGTACATACCCCTCAGTAATTAATTGTAAAGGGTAGGCTTTTCAGACATTCCCCTTCCCCCAGTGTTTTCAGACCCGGCCCGGTCACATACCCGGTGAAGCTACTGGGTAGAGGGTCAACAGGTCGGACCGCTGGTTAGACCGATTTATTGACTTTAGTCAACGATTCAATAAAATATATTATAAATACTCACATGTATAAGAAAATTCATAACAAATACTCAATTTTATAAGAAACGTCTTAACAAAATACTCAATTTCTCACCTTCAAAATCTCTAAATAAATATATCATGATAATATCACAACTTATCCTCAATAAGCAAACAAAATATTAAACAACTCCAAATCTAGTTCCAATTCTCGAATTCATTAGACCAAAAGAACATAGTAACCAACAAAAATACAAAATAGTCCACCATTAAGAAACTCAAAGTCTCAAACGCATAATTCCAAATTCAAAGTTTAGCAAGCCAAAATAAACAGAAATAACAAAGTAGCAACAAGACAACATTCATCACGCGGCCTCGTGATCATCCACACCAACATCTTCATAATTAGACACCCTCCCATAGGACCCATACAATCCCAAATCAACTTCATCATTCCCCGCTGCACTTGCACTTGCACTTGCACTTGCAAAATCTGCCTTCCCCAACAAATCATCAATATCCTCATTAGTAAAGTCTCTGCTTGTATCTTCTTCTAATACCCATTCGTCGACTCTATCAATATGCTCATAGCAATGGGATCATATGTCTGGTTTTTCTTCTTGCCTCTACAAATAATATCAAGTAATAAATTATACTTACTAATTAAATAAAACACACAATGAAACAAAAGAAACACATTAATTAAAACTTTAAAGTCATACCGCGTCTTCAAACGTAGGTTATAATGCACGAACACAAGATCATTCAACCTCTCATGTTCCAACCTATTCCGCTTTTTGTGTGTATTTGTTCAAACACACTCCAATTGCGCTCACATCTAGAAGAGGCTAATATTTGACTCAAAATTTTAATGGCAACCTTTTGCAAATGTGGCGCATCACCACCAAATAGGCTCCACCAAACATCTAAACAATTATATCATATTAGATTATTAGTACATATCTTATCAAACCAAATATATAAGAATAAACAAAATTCAACTTATATAACAAAAATTACCTAGAGTAGAAGTTTGAATACCCAACACGGCATACTTTATTCCAAAACTCCCTCGCCGCTCTTGAAATATGTTCACTTGCTTCACCACATCCGGCTGATCTGGGATAAGCTTCTCTAAGACATCCCACGCAACCCTTATGACCTCAGTACTCGGCATAAGATTACCATCGGCGTATTGGAAAATAGGATTAAACCAATAAGCCGCCGCATGGAGATTTTTTCGCAACATTTTATCCCACCTTGAATCAACAATGTCAGTATACTGTTTGTAATGAGTTGCTCTATTGCCAAAAACTTTCTTTATCCCATTTATTGCCCTTGCCTTCCCGTCATAAACATAACCCAAAGAAGGTTTCTCATCATAATCACATCGACGTAGCAACCTCATAACAGGAGACATAACCTGAACAACAACATTAATATTGGTCCAAAACAGGTCATCCAGAAACAATAGCCCTCACTTAATTTTCTTTAACCTCTTTTCGAAACTTTTCAAAGCCCAAATCAGCCACCAATTGGTTCAAAAAACTCCTTGTCTCATACAAACTGCTCAAGGCTATAAATACCGTGCCAAAACGCGTAGCACCAGGAGAAATTATTTATGCCCACCCCTTCTTTTTCCTCAACCAAGCAAGTACCCATTTACGGTTATAAACAAAGAAAGTGACTTTAGCACCATCTTGTGCCAATTGTTTAACAAGCGGAAGTTCACAAATATCCTTCATTATTAAATTAATACAATGGGCAGCACAAAGTGACCAAAACAATGAAGGATAGTTTTATTCAAGCAAAGTACCAGCTTTTTTATAATTAGTTGCATTGTCGGTAACTACATGCACCACATTTTCAACACCAACCATGTCAATAACTTCAGAGAAGAGCTCGCACAAATTATCAACACTAGACACAATATCAAAAGCATCCACAGACTTTATAAAAGATATTCCTTTAGGACAATAAACCAAGAAATTTATTAATGACCTATGTCTCCTATCAGTCCACCCATCAGCCATACTTGTGCAACCAGAAGAAACCCAACATTTCTTAAGATCATCAATCTCCAACTGTGATTAAGACTTCAATTCCTTAAGCAATGTAGTTCTTAGAGCATGATAAGAAGCACCAACATACCCAGTACCCATATTGGCTATTCTAGTTATTGCTTGCTCAACGTAAGGAGAATTAACAGCATTCAAAGGGATACAAGCATCATAAAACCATGTAGTTATAGCCAAATCTGTATCCAGAACTCTTTCTTTACTTATAATTTTTGCCTTTATAGTTGGTTGAGAAGTATCTACCCCTGCTTTTGCTCGCATATAACTCCCTATATGATTGTTATCTTTCTCTTACCATTGTCATTCTTATCTACAAGATTTTCAATTTCTTCATCGCTATCTCCTACCATTTTCTTTGCACCCCAAAATAAATTGCACTTTGCACCCGAGATATTTTGAGGTGCAAAGTATAATTTTTTTTGGGGTGAAAAGTGCAATTTTGTACCGCCACGTACACAATTTTGGCCCGAATAAGGGCCGAGGGCATTTTTAGTAGATTTTTTAAAAGATATGGGGCATAAAAACAAGGCCCAAAAAATTGGGCATATTAGCTTTTTGAAAAAAAGATAAGGGGCAAATTTAATTATTCGTCCTAATTAAAAACTAAAAGTTTAATTTCCTAATTATTATGTGGAGATTGTATATGTATTGTCTTAGACAGTTTTTTCGACAAAGAAGTATATATATGTTTTGGAAAAAACTGTATAAATGTCTCTCTTTTTTGGGCTAAGAATAGGTTTTTCTATCGCTCGTTGGTCTGATTTTGCCTATGTAAGTTCAATTAATTACTATATTATGTTTTGTTTTGCAGTAACAAATGACATGTGAGCTTGCTCGTACTTGCACGTATTAATCAATTGGGTCTCACCTTATATAAAACGAATTAGTAATCAATAGATTGGAGGACTGCATCACATAGAATAAGATATAATTGAGATCCACGTAATACATGTATATCATTTGTTTACTTTGTTATTATATTGTTATTTAAAAGTTAGTCCCATTCTGTATATGTTATAGATATAATTACAAACTAATAGTTTAGCTCTTCTTAATTATTATGTGGAAATTACTCTAAGTTCAACTATTACTATATTTTATATTTTTTTTATTCTAGTTTTTTAATAATAAATAGCTCCTCGACCTGCATATATTAACACTTGGCCTGCTTAATATTAAACCCCTCCATCTTTCGTTGTCTGATTTCGCCCTTGTAAGTTCAACTACTTACTATATTCGGTTTTGGATATTCCATTAATAATAACTCTGAGGTCTGGTATATTACCACTAGGCCCCGCCGAATGTTACACGCATCCATTTTTTGTTGTTCCAAATTTGCCCCTATAAGTTTTCAAGCAATAAATAGCTCAGGGGTCCGTGTGTATTAGCATTGGACTCTGTCTAATATTACAGTCGTCTATCTTTCATTGTTTCTGTTATGCCCCTATAAGTTTAACAAATTACTATATTCTATTGCAAAAAAATTGCAAATAGTATAGTCACACGTTATTTGGAAAATGTAAATCATGTGTAGTTTTACTATAAAAAAATGTCGTTTAAAAAAAATCATGCTCGTGCGGAGCACGAGCCAAGTAACCTAGTGTGTGTACATATATATATATATGTGTGTGTGTGTGTGTAATGATAGTATGTTTAAATTTGATTGAAGTTGAAAATAGAATCTCAAAGTTTAATTAATAGACTTCTTGATTTATTAATTCGATGATTAAGAATATATATGTCTTATATTTATATTAAATATTATCTAAAACGGTTCAACCAGTTCGACCAAGTGAACCAATTATCAGTAGCCTTACGAGTTCAGAGTCTTGTCGCGTTCTGACAACATTGTCGTTCACCATCTGACAAAAGAGTATGTCTGCTTAGATAAGCCTATATGGCTTGAAACAAGCTTCTAGACAGTGGTATACCAAGCTTACAACATGTCTCCTTACTTATGGTCTCAAGCAAAGCATATCTGATTGCTCTCTCTTTGTGATGAAAACTTCTTTTGCCATAAGTATTTTATGTGTATATATTGATGACATAATCTTGACTGGTAATAGCTTGTCTGAAATCAACAAAATCAAGAAACACCTGGATGATAAATTCGCCCTCAAGGACTTGAATTGAAGTATATTATGGGCATACAAGTTGCAAGAAGCACAAAGGGCATTACTCTCGGCCAAAGAAAGTATGTCTTGGATATCTCTAATGAGTTTGGCTACATTCGTTGTTAACTTTCTAATACTCCAATGGATTCAACAACCAAATATAAGAATGATGGAGTTGATTTACTCCCTGATCCCTCAGTCTATGGGGACTTTTGTATTTAACTATCACTAGACCTAATTTGTGTTTCAGCATTCAATGTTTAACTCAATCAATGTCTAAACCTACTAACACTCACATTGCAGCTACTCACAAGATATTAAGATATCTCAAAAATATGCCAGTAAAGGGATATTTCTCTCATCATCTTCTGATCCTCACACTAAAGCTTTCTGTAACAGTGATTGAGGTGGTTGTCAAGAAACAAGGAGTATCAGCGGATTTGTTGTGTACTTGGATGAGTCTCCGGTCTTATGGAACGCCAATAAACAATCCATTGTAATCATGTCCCCCACTGAAGCATTTATCTAAAGCAATTGCTCACTGATTTGGCCATTATTCATGACAAGTTCTCATTCTATACATTGACAACAAAAGTGTCATGTACATTCAATCAATTCGGTTCACTATGAGCGCACTAAGCACATCTAAATAGAATGTTTCTTCGTTCGAGAACAAGTTCAACAAAATGCAATCAAGGTCCTCCACATTGCAAATCACCACCAAGTGGCTGACATTGTCACAAAGCCTATGTCTTTACAGCCAATAATTAGATAATGCTCAAGATGTGCTTGTTAGATATACATACCCCTCTTGCGCTAGGTATTAGCGGGTAATCGACTATTGTAATTGTTCGATCTATCATCTCATTCTTTGATCTTTCAATTCAAAGTTTAATAAAATCGTTTAGTTTGTTGAATCTGCATTTTAAATTTGATTGTCGGATTGTATATTTTAACATTACCTTAAACAAGAGTAAGACTTGTGGCACAAACAAGTGGTTAGACGTTTCCGAGAGCATATTCATAATGGACAAACTGGTATTTCTTTATCTGACAAACTGATATTTCTTTATCTGATATTTGTCTCCAACAAACGAATGGTTCGTATTCACCAGAATAACAAGTTTTTATGATGGGGCTCCATCTCGCGTGATAATTGTAACATTTCGTCAATAAACAAATGAAATTTTTTTATTTTGTTTTTATGTCGTCATTAAAGTCCTCGTATATCTTTTCAGTTTTAGGCTTTTTGACGATAATTATATTTACGTACGCTCATGAAGTTCATTTGTGTTATAAGAAATAAGAATGATCCTTAATTATTTTCTTGAACTAATATAGAAGAATAAATTTATAACACATTGCAGATTATCGCAGGGACGTCGATGGCTAGAGTTCATATCATTTAGTGTTTTAATGTTTTAATGTTTATAAAGTGTATTTTGGTCTTATTTCGTCCGGGTTACAACATATCGAGAAACTCATTACAAAAGGCCTGAATAAACCAAAATAATGTTATTCTATTATAAGAAATTGACTAGCTTGGTCCGGAACACCTAGCACAAGTAAACTAAGCAAAGTGACTAAAATAACCCTGAACATCAAACTGTTGAACGAAGACAGTTCGATAGTCCTTCGATGGTCGAATCTAGAAATGGTCAAACCAAAATGGCTCGATACTCCAAAGCCTCGAATCAGGGAAACAGTCGAACGGCCCTGGTTAGATACAGGGAGCTCTCGAACAAGACTGGCTCGATGTATAACTGTCGAACTGGGGAACGGTCGAACGAGATAACAATCGAACGATGGGATTCGATTGTTAGTGGTTGGTCGATAGTAATGAATGCATTTCATGAATATCGGAGAATGGGGTATATATAGACCCTGTTTCATGGGACCCACATCAAGTGCGAAGCATAACAGTTGAACAGGGCCCCGTTCGACAGTCTCCAAAACAGTCGAACAGACCCAATTCGATAGTTTTATTATTGGGCCTTTCGGGGGTAGGCCGATCCAAAATATTTTTAGGCCTCCTAAAATACCCCCCACCATATAGTCCCCCCAGTTTGGGAGTCGATCTTGATTCAAGAGCGGATTCCAAACTCTAAAAATTGTCTTATTTCGAGTAGTGGTTTGCTTCGTGTTTCGCCGTTTACCCTTTGATCTGGGAGTCGTGACTCTATAATATTGGTTAACAACTAGATTTTATCTGGCTTCGAAATATACCCTTACCCTATTCGGGAGCCGTAACCCGTAGGGTCGGTGAAATAGTCGAACCAGTATCGATTCGACTGTTTTGATTAGTATCGAATCGTGCGTGTTCGACAGGTATAACTCATAAGATGGTTTTAGAATCACAGTCGAATGTGGGTTGTTCAAGGATTGCGGTTATTTATCGAATTACACATGATTCAACAGTTATTGTCCAGTTGTCAAAATTGTAAAATGTTGACTATAATTATCGATGGAACTGGAGCGAGTTCGATTGTTATGGCTACTATCGAATTTAAGCCTAATTCGATAGTTATTGTCTTATTTTTCGAATTTGACTGTCATTATCAATCGAACTGGAGCGAGTTCGGTCGTTATGGTTACTATCGAATTCATGCATGATTCGATAGTTTTATCTCATTGTTGAATTTTACAAATTCGAATGTTACTATCAATCGAGCTGGAGCGAGTTCGATCGTTATGGTTACTATCGAATTTAGGCATGATTCGATAGTTTTATCTCATTGTCGAATTTTACAAATTCGACTATTATTATCAGTCGAACTGGAGCGAGTTCGATCGTTATGGTTGCTATCGAATTTAGGCATAATTCGATAGTTTTATCTCATTGTCAAATTTTACAAATTCGACTGTTATTATCAATCGAACTGGAGCGAGTTCGATCGTTATTTTTGTGGGCCTGATGGGCCTGCTCATCTCCATATATAAGGGTGTAAGAAGCAGATGGGGTTCATTTCTCGCGGCATTGACGACTTACTCTCAAACGTAAGAAGAACCGAACCAGCCCCGTTCGATACTCTTTTATTATCGAATTATGGGTCGTTCGACTATTTTACTTAGAAATTTTTTTACTATTTTTCTGATTTTCTCTATTTTTGCTTAACGTGTGTTCGTTGTATGTAGTGCAATTTTCTTGCTGGATCGGTATATATTTGCAAATTTGATCAAGGTAGTTCAATTGTTTACCATTTTCTCTTCCATCATATGTTTGTTAAATTTGGCGTTGTTAAATTTGGCGTGTGTTCCGCATGTTTTTAAACATAGCTGTTGTGTGTGGTGAGGATAACGTACATGTGTAGTCAGCTTTTCCTTCTTTTTTATTATTATTTCAGTTCATGTGAGACAAGATGTCGAACAAGACTGTGAGTGCTGATATGTGTCTGGGAGTGAGTCAGGTAGTACCTCTAACACCGATTCTAGTAGCTCGGTGAGGGCATCACTCTGGTGAAGAGAATGTCCCTAATTTGATTGATCTTGAGGATGTGGATAGCGAATCAGAGGGGAAGCAGGAGACCGCTCCTCAACCAGGGTAGGTGGGGAGCCTCTACTTGATGTTGTAGACAATCGTGTTGATAGTGAGGCGAACGAGGCGAATGAAGTTATCGATAGGCATCCTGATGAGTCTGATGAAGAAGTCATAGACCTGGCGTATACAGACTACATTTCACGATTGCATCACAGTCGAGATTACCTTCGGAGACCATATGACATAGGGATTAACTAGATGATAGTTATCCCTACTGGGGAGCAACGTGTCCATACCGCGCCGCCATGCTACCTCACTATTTTCGTTGGGCAGTTGGCCAATGGACTATTGTTTCCCATTAGTCCTGAAGTGACCACCATTATTACTTCTATAGGGTTGGTCCCTAGTCAGTTAACGCCGAACTCGATCGGGCACATAATCGGCTTTATCATTGCGATGAAGGGGTTGGGTGCGCCTTGCGATCCCAATGAGTTTTGGTCCTTATTCGAGGTTTCACGCAAAGGAATGGGGTTTTATCATGTGAAGGCCTTGTAAAAACATAAATTATTTCTTGAACGAAGAATTGAAAAAAAATGGTATTTTTATATCGAGGAGAGTTGGCCGAGAGAGTTTTCCGCGTATAAGCAGGATTGGGTAGTTGTACTGAAAATTCAGATACCGCGCTGGGTGGGTGGTCCTAGATGGGGAAATACCTTTAGGGCCAATCTCATAACTAACCACCAACTTAACATGAAAGCCTTAGTTAAGAGTGTGGTTTTGTCGTTAGCGGGGTTATCCCCAGCCCTGTATACAGGGACGCATACTCTTGGTATATGTTTGGTTCCTTGTCTTGAGTTTTTTGCTTTGTAACATAATCTTGATCGATGTTAATGTTTGTTGTTTTTACTTTTCAGAATCTTTCGTAATGAGTCGACACGCGCGGATGAGACAGGTTCTGGCCGCAGATGCTGACGCATCTTGGACGACGGTGCCTATCATCGTTCGCCCACCTAGGAGAATGATGGTTAAGAGGAAGAAACCAGTCCCCTGAGGCCAAGACGTTTACACGTTATCGTGCGCCAACTGGCCCGTTCGAGGAGCTACTCGGTGCAGGTCGTGAAGACTTTCCTCCTTCGGTTGATGACAATCGGACAAAGGGTTCGAGATTCCTGTTGCAGATGGTGTTGGGGCAGTGGAAAGGATGGAAGGGGCCACCCATCTAAGCGGAGGAGGGTTCCTCAGACTAGATCCCAAACCGGTGGTATCGCGCCCCCTGCAGCCCGACAAGTTGGTCCCGCTCCGGCTGGTAGCTCAGCCCCTCCTGCTGGGGTGAATACTGGGGCCGGGTCCAGAAATGGCCCTCGGGTTCGCATCAGGGAGTACGACCAGTCTGAAGAGGAGGCTATCAATGCTCTGAGAGTGTTATTTCTGACCCTCGCAACGTCTTTTCCAACCTCATTAAGTATTTCGTTGTTGTATTACAGAATGGCAGGGTCGTGGATGCCATGGTGGAAGGGTTAATGCTGGCCTACAAAGAAAGGACAACTGGGATTGAACGTTTGAGGGCTGAATTTTAGGGGAGCAACCCTGAGGCGTTGAAAACGACAATGGATGAAAAGAAGAAAGCCTTGCAGCTTGCTAAAGACATTATTGTCCGGGTGAGTGGCGATCGAGAAGTTGTAAGACTTGCCAAAGCGAGGATTCAACAGTTCAAGGTGCAAGTCAATATGCTGAAGGAGGGAAAGACCACGTTGGAGTTGTGGGTGGCGGACCTCGAGAAAGAATTGGCCTCTGAGAAGGAAAAAATCGCGCACACGAAGGATCTCGGATATGCCCGCGGGTTAAGTAAGGTATGCCTCTTTTTTGATTAGATATTGGGTTATTAATTTCCCTTTGGAAATTTCTTCTTTTGTGGCATGAACAGCCTCCCACCGTGCAACAACGGGTGGAGATCGCAGAGGAGTTTTAACGGAGCAATACTTTCCAGGAGATTAGTCTCCAGTGCGGGATTTAGGATGCCAGAAAAGGTCAAGTGCTCACGGTGCAGCAGATTCATGGCACCGGCTATTTGCGTGGTCGATTAGACCTATAGTGGTTGAGTTTGTCATTGGGTCCTGAACGCCAGCTTCTACCCCGACTCTTGATAACGAGCCCACCCCTGCAGATGAGTTTGCCATTTTTCTAGAAAACGAGGGGTTAATTAACCGCGGGAAGTCTCCACCTCCTCCCTTACCAGCCGCCTATCCTTCTTCGTAGGATGAGGATGACGCCGAGGTCTAGCTACCTTGGCACAAATTTCTATTTTTATGAATAATTTATTTGGTTTGTTTTGGCGCTGCGTCGCCCTATTGCCTTGGACAATTTAATCGCTTTATATTTCATTTTCTTATGTCGAATATTCTTCTACTATTCGTCTCACGTTTGTGAGAGCCATTTACTTTCGTTGTGCGTTTTTTCCCCCGTTTCTTAAAAGTTTGAGCTTTTAGCATCTGGTTGTATGCATGCTGCAATTTATGCATTTACTCGTCGTGCATCTGCATTTTCGACGTTGTGCCACAAGTATTGGTTTAGTTTGCACTCGCCTCCATTAAGCAAAGTGTCCATCCTTTTCGTATTTGTGGTATTTTTAGTTGGCATTTGCCGTATTCTAAGTGAAATATTCGCCCTTTTTTTGTGGGACTTTTCAGTTTGCACTTGTCATATTCTTGGAGAAGTGTTTGTTCCTTTCTTTTTGTGGGACTTTCAGTTTGCACTTGCCGTATTCTTCGCGCACTGTATGTCCCTTTATTTTTGTCGGACTTTTCAGTTTGCACTTGCCATACTCTTGGCGAAGTGTCTGTCCCTTTCTTTTTTGTGGAACTTCTCGGTTTGCACTTGCCATATTCTTGGAGAAGTGTCTGTCCCTTTATTTTTGTAGGACTTTTCAGTTTGCACTTGCCGTATTCTTGGCGAAGTGTCTGTCCCTTTCTTTTTGTGAGACTTTTCGGTTTGCACTTGCCATACTCTTGGTGAAATGTTTGTCCCTTTATTTTTGTGGGACTTTTTGTTTTGCACTTGCCATACTCTTGGCAAAGTGTCTGTCCCTTTCTTCTTTGTGGGAATTTTCGGTTTGCACTTGCCATCTTCTTGGCAAAGTGTTCGTCCCTTCGGGCTTTGAGGCTCTCGTTTCAAGTTCTAGCATATCAGTACCAGTTACATATCACGAACGTAGTGGTATCACAATGCGGGGATCCGTTGTTCCTATACCTGTTAGAATACTTCTCAAAGTATTGTTGCAAGTAATGTCTAGATATTTTATCTAATAGAGAAAATATGTAGTACGTTGGCAGCCTTACTGGCCGCCGTTTTAGGCCTTGTGTGGATCCACCCTGGGTATACCAGTAGTGATCCTTCAATGAAACTTGTCATAAAAGGTTATGCGTATCCCCCTGTGGAGATAGAAATTAGATAATAGATAAGGCTGAGCCTAGCACATGGCCAGGTTGCCTACATTTTCCGAGGGGTTTCCCCAGGACTCAAGCCTTCGTAGTTCCTGTTTTAGGTTATACATGTCTGCCCCTAATGCACGGGGTGATTTAGGGGACGAATAGAAATTGTTCAAACGATGCGGAAATTGAAATAAATAATAGAATTGAAAGGGGGATTCAGTCAATCCCCTCCATGTCTATGGAACCTAGTGCTGCCAGTGCCTCTTGCTCCTGTTGTGGTGGCAGCTTGAGTGACACTATGTAACAGAGCCAGCCTTGCCTGTGATCAGCAATGATCTCGCCCGTTCCTCTAGTAGTTGGAAACTTCACCATTTAATGGTGCCTTGATGGCACTGCTCGAAAGGCGTTGAGTGTCGGCCTTCCTAGAATTTCATTGTAAGGGAAAGGTAGGCCGACCACCACATAGTCGACAAGCATTGTCTTCCTTTGAGGCGACATTCCTAACGAGGTGGGGAGAGACACCATTCCTCGGGGCACCACCTCCTTATTTCCAAAACCACGTAACGAGGTCCTGAATGCCTTCATTTTTCCATCTCCTAGTGCCATTTGATCCCATGTCTTTCATCACCCCGAAATTAGCTATATCAACAGTTACTACTAACGGGCAGTCTAACTTATCAGCCTGAATTGCTTGTGGGCTCAGCTTAAACAGATCGGTTCTTGACAAGATGATTTCCTCTGGCCCCATTTCCTCTATCCAAAGCAAATCCACAAAGCCCACATAGCGGTTTGCGTCGATCTCCCTGGTGACCCTTTTTTGTCCTTTGATGGAATCAGCGCCCACTGGACCTCTTGATATCATATATGATGCCTTTCATGGGTTGGTTGTCCATTATCTGTGGATAGTCCAGGACCTGCGGCTTATCAGACACCTTCTGCTTGTCCATCTAGGGAGAGCGAGATCTATCCAGATTTGCCTTGTTTTCCTCGTCCTTCAAGCCTCTGACATACTCAGCAATCTTGTCATCCTTTATCAACCACTCTATTTCATCTTTGAGGTCTTTGCAATCCTCTGTTTCGTGTCCGTTTGTTTCTGGTACTTGCAGTAACGGGTTGATAGCCTGGTTGTTGGGGAATTTATCTTCTTCCTTGGCTCTTTTAGCCACCCTTTTATTTTTGTCGTCCCGAACATTGTCATGATATTAGTGTTTAGGGGAGTGTATCGCCTTGGCGATGCATTCCTGTACCTGCTGGTCCTGTTCCTATTGTGACCTTGCTCCTCTCTGCCTCTTTCCTTGACCATGGGGGCATGGACAGTTGCCTTTGTCGCCATCATTTCCTCACGGTGCATTACCTGATATGCGAGTTGGTTGATCTCTTCAACAGTCCTCGGTTTTACCTTAAGCAAGTTGTAGCGCCCCAAACCAAGCACCATGCTCGGCTCGAAGTGTCACCGCTACAAAATTCATTAGATAGCACCTCGTTTCTCTTTTGAAAGCTGCAACGATTACATAATAATGTAGAGCGGTAGCTAGTACCAAAAGATTTTCATTTCAATATCTTGAGCTGTTAACCACCTGCAATTGATATTCGACTAGGATTATTTCATGCAATGACCTCTAAGCTTTTCCTTTGTAAATCTGGAATGGAAACATGAAAATATCTTTATAAGTCAAAGGGACTCAGTGAGATTTCATGTATGAGGATTTATTTTCATAAAAATAGATTTTCGCAAACATGATTTCACGAGAATGATTTTTAAAAGAAATTTATGCTTTCATGCCAAATCATAACACTTATTAGATCAATCATGTCACAACAATCCAACTTTGTGTCTCCTCTCCTTATACCTCACATCCAAGAGCGACCCGAAAAATGACGAGGACGTCCCCAGGTACACGCCTCAACTCCGATTTACCCCGCTAAGATGAGTTGCAGGATAATTACTATGCTTAAAAGATAGGTAGTTCAAGGAAGTTATTTCGGATCCTAAAAATGTAATTTGATTAATGAGGGTCAAGAAGCATATTGTAAAATTACTACGTTACAGCAAATAGTAGATGCAAAAGAAAGCTTAGATATTGTTTATTTTTTTTATGTAATAAATCAATTATTGTACCAAAGTACTAAGCTATTGGATTTATGAGAAAGGTATATGAGTTAAGATTAGCTTTAACGCTTAATGAAGGAGTTTCTCTAGGGATAGGAGAACTTAATGAAGCACATTGAATTATAAAATAATAAAGGGGGACTACGAGTCTTGAAAGTGTAAAAGACAAAAGGCCAATTAAGAATTCTAAAAGGTGAATCTTTCCAGAAAACTTTGAAGGATGTAACAAGCTACATCCGATGTCCGACATTATAGTTCTTGTTTGTATGGAGTTATAACTTATTGTGAAATATCACACGAGGAGGGACTTAGAGGATAAAATTTAATATGCAAGGTGAACATATTAAGTAATTTATAGGAGGTTGGTGAATTGTGTAACATGTTGCGTTTACTATTAGGAGATTTATTTATTAGTTTATAACTTTTATACTCATCTATTCAAGGCTCTTTCGTACTGTCGAGTACATTGATTAGATTTCCATCCATTTTTATATTCTTTTTTCGTAAAGCCCGTGAGATATATTTTCTTCTCTTCTTAAAGATGTCACAAACGCGTATGCTCAAGCACATCGAATTACTCATTACTCCCAAAATTACTTATCATCAACCTACTCAATAAATTTCTAAGGTACATCCATATTTTATTACCAAAACATTGTCTAGACAAAGTAGAACTATGGCTTCTCGGTAATTAAATCTCACAAAAATAAATTACACAAGTGTACTCACACCCAAGTTTAATCCCAACTTCAACATGGGCTATCACTAAGCACAAACACCAAAATATAGTGAATGAGGCACTAGTTGCGCACCTAGGACTAGATCACCAGATGTTAGCGTTGGCCCAACAATAGCCTGATTCAAGCCTAACTAAATATGATATGGGTATTTCCCGCATATTGGGTCTGGCCCAAACCAGGCCCATATTTAACCATATCGGGGATCACTTTCGATATCATATCGATGATAACTACCGATATGATACTGTGGTCCTCGAATACCGATGTCTATAAATACGCGATGCCCGGATCCCAAAACAAGCAATTATCATCCCGCAGCTACCACGCATCACATCGAAAGAAATCACCGATCTCACTCTCGATATCGTATCCGATATCGAGATAATCCACGTGCTCCACTGACACGTCATACCCCCGCGCTACCGATGTCATATCGAGAGTGGCCCCCGATATCACATCGAAGATGATCACCGATATACATCCGACCTAATTACCGATGTACCACTATCGTCCAAGCATCAAGGCATTAGTTCAAGGTGTTCCGGATCAAGCCTAATCGAGACACCTAGATTAGGCATAATTTGTTAAGATAGATTCGTTGTATTTCCCTTGTACTCCATTGTAACCGACCGATACTTATATAAACGATCTATTGTCAAACTAGTGGCGCCGTCTGTGGGACACCAGTTCCCGGACGAGGACGTCAAGATGCAAGGAAGGAGGACCCGATCCGGATTTAACAGAGTTGTGACTAGAAACACGAGGATTGAGGACACACCACTCCCTCAACAGCCAACTAACCAAGAACAGATAATGACCCAAGCTGAGATGGAGCTTTCTCCAACACAGACTGAACTGCGATGTAGGCGCGGGCCCGGAAGACCATCGTGAGCCATGAATACAGGTCCAACCGCTGCCGCACAAAATATGGCAGAACGTGCTACTGAGGGCCCGACCACTGAAAACCCAACGGCGGATGTCCCAATGACTGAGGCGCCAAACGCGGATCTTCCCGGCTCAGAGGAGACGATGGCTGCAGGACAGAGTGTCGTTCCCACTGCCACCATAAACCCGGAGATGCTAGCACAGATCAACGCTTCTGTAAAAGCGGCGCTTGACGCTACACTGGAGACTTTGCTTCCACGACTGGCGGAACAAAGGACAATGGACGTTCGGGCAAGGCCCCATGAATCCAGAGCGGGTGAGAGAAGGGCAAGGCAAGGATATGATGAACAAGAGGATACGGGAGACTCATTCAGAGAGATATCACCCACTGCTTACGACATGTCGGAGAGACGGGATCCTAGGGCCCTGGATCGAGAGATAGCAAGAAGGATGGAACGACTTGAACGCGAGAGAGCGGAAGTAATCAGGAGAATGGAACGCGGTCGCGACCGTCCTGAGGTTGCATCTTCAAAGAATGAAGATGCAGAAGTACTGCAGGTAATATCGAGGAGGATGGAGCAACTAGACCGCGAGAGGGCGGAGTTGACGAGGAAAGTGACTCAGAGCCATTGGAAGGGTCACAGCAGGACCCCATTTTCGGATGGGATTGAGGCTGAGGTATTGCAAAGAGGGGACAAGATCCCAGTGATCAAGCTATACGACGGAAGAAGTGATTCTACAGATCATCTCCATCAGGTCGATAGCGTTTTGAATCTGCACAACTACTCAAAAAACATAAAGGCAAAGATCCTATCCACCACTTTAACGGGCGCTGCACTGGATTGGTTCACTAGGCTGGAGGTAAGATCCATAACGGACTATGAGCAACTAAGGGAAAAGTTTGAGAACCAGTTTTCTAGCCAAAAGAGAATGAAGACCAACATGTTGCACCTCGGCGTGGTGCACCAGAGGGAAAGCGAGAACCTCCGGGAATATATGAAGAGGTTCAATTACGAATTATTGAAAGTGGATGAGCCACATGGGGGCATGTTATGATGATGCTATTCAAGGGTACGACCCACCGCAGGTTCGCCGGAGAGCTAATCAAATTGATTGAGCCCACCATAGTACATACCAACATGCTCGCAAACCAAATGGTTTACGAGGACGAGATGATGGCCACGCGTCAAGGTTCATTTCCCAACAGGAATGCAGACAGAGATCGCAACAGAGAAAGGCCCCCAAGGACGTACACACCATTGAATAGAGGCATTCTAGAAGTGATGGTCGTGGCAAAGAGGAACAGATGGTTGACAGAACCCAGACCATTGAATGAGACTCCCGGGATGAAGTCGTCGGGCAAATACACACCATTGTATGCACCTGAGGAATGAAATTGAAAGATTGATTAAAAAAGGAAAGTTGGTCGAGTTTGTCAGAAATGCCAAGGAAGATGCTAGGGGGACCAACAATTCTTTATCCCCTCGAAGAGATTACTCACCCAGGAGAGGAAAGCAGAAGATGATTGTAGCACCCGCGGAGCATGGTAGGACCATAGTGAATGCCTCGAGCAGAGGCTTCATAAACATGATAAATGGAGGAGCCTTGGGAGCGGACACTGCTCGCGGCCGAGAAACTATAACGCAAAGAGTCTAGGGTCGAACCTACATTGGGTACACAAATGCAATCATACTGGAAGCGTACTTGAAGCAGGAGATCTCTTTCACCAGGAGAGACTTGGAGCAACTTAGTCCATTGGCCCTGGCCGCAGGTAAACTAGATTGCCCTTTGGTTATTACTATTAATGTGGATGAATACCAGGTGCATAAAGTTCGGGTGGATAGCGGAAGCTCCGCAAACCTGATATTCTCAAAAGCCTACGAGCACATGATGATAGCCCCAGGCCGTCTAACACGGATATCCACCCCATTGACCGAATTCGGCGGAGCAGAGGTAGTTCCACTCGGACAAGTTATATTGCCCACAATGTTTGGGAGAAACCCACGCACCGATAAAATACACAATAGTCGACATCCCGTTTCCCTACCACGCCATCATTGGCCGACCGGCACTCAACCAGATCAAGGCAGTGGTCTCTACCTATTACCAGAAGATCAAATTCCCGACACCTCAGGGAGTCGGCGAAATTCTAGGTGACCAGGTACAAGGATGGATGTGCTATGTGGACTCGCTGAAGCACCCTAAAATCAGAAGAAGACAAGAAATATAAGTCCCACACCAAGAATACATTCCGCGCACGGAGTGATCACCATGAGGAACAAACAGAACAATATTTTAAATTTCAGTGGTTTTTAAATTATGCTTGAACAATTGAAACATTGCCCCATCGTGGGTTAGTTTGTAAACCTAAAACAGGGGGAACTATGCCGGTCTGATTCCCCACTCAACAGGATACGTAGGCGGGTTAGGATTACCTAGCCTTCGACCGTTATCTTTTATTTTGACCCTTCATGGGTCGGCATGTAACTAAAACAGGGGAACTACGCCGGTCTGATTCCCCATTCAACGGGATACGTAGGCGGGTTAGGTTTACCTAGCCTTCGACCGTTATCCGTCACTACTTTTTTATTTTCCATATAATATAATTGCTTTATGGAATCTCATATTTCATGCAGGGATATGTCCTAATCGAATATTATGGAAGTGCAGAGAATTGCACGGACAATTTGGGGAGTATTCCCATAGATATAAGTTTAACACGTCGCCCTCTTACAGGTACATAAACCGAAGGGTCACACATTACTATGTCCAAAAAGTACATAGGGAATATTAAACCCTCGCTTTTCAAAAGAATGGATTCAGGAGACATCCCCCCAGATTATTCAATATTATCCATCTAAATAGGTGCAACAGGTACAAACAGGTACAATAGGTACGTTAGAACACAATGGAAACACCTTTTCTTTCATGAAACTGAGATCCCCAGATTGAGGGAACATTCCGCAGATAACACATGCGCATCATTTCGTGCTTTCACATAAGTTTTTTACATCGAAAAACCTTTTTGGTCTGTGATGTTTTACAGGGCCTAACGACCCATAGACTCCACAACGACAGAGTCACCAAGGGACATAGATAAAAAGACAAAAGGCAGGCTCCTACCCATGAGCGGTAACGGGTCCCCCTATGAAAACGGGCGGGCTCTTACCCATGAGCGGTAACGGGCCACCTAGAAAGAAAAGGCTCCTTCCCATGAGCGGTAACGGGTCCCCCTGTGACAACGGGCGGGCTCCTACCCATGAGCGGTAACGAGTCACCTACAAAGAAAAGGCTCCTACCCATGAGCGATAACGAGTTCCCATGTGATAACGAGTGGGCTCCTACCCATGAGCGGTAACGGGTCACCTACAAAGAAAATGATCCTACCCATGAGCGGTAACGGGTCCCCCTGTGATAACGGGCGGGCTCCTACCCATGAGCGGTAACGGGTCACCTACAAAGAAAAAGCTCCTACCCATGAGCGATAACGGGTCCCCCTGTGATAACGGGTCCCCCTGTGATAACGGGTGGGCTCCTACCCATGAGCGGTAATGAATCACCTACGAAAAAAAGTCTCCTACCCATGAACGGTAACGGGTCCCCCTGTGATAACGGGCGGGCTCCTACCCATGAGTGGTAATAGGTCACCTATATCTAAAGACAAGCTCCTTCCAATGAGCAGTGGCAGATTACCCATGGTTCTACCAACACCGAGGAAATTCAAATCATCCCTTGTTGACAACAAGTACATTAAAGAAATCTCATCAATACGAGAACGAAATGAATGCAGGGCCAGATATCGAAATATTGCATACTCTATGACAATAAAAAATCAACAAGTTATCAAACAACAAGGCCACCCAGAGTCACGGATTATGAAGATAACAAAGAAATAAATATTCAGTTACAGAACCACAAATTGGAAATAGTCTGGAAAGGGATACATTCAAGTTACAATAAAGGCAGTAAATAGCTACTCCCACGAGGACCCTTTAGTCCTCTTCTCAACAACCTCAGAAAACACGTCAGGGTCAGCCGGACCCTCCTCCACCTCATCTAGTCCACCAACCGGCAGGTCGTTATAATCATGCCTTGGGTTCAACCCACTTAGTTCGAGGGAGTCCTTGAAACCGTCTTTTTTCAATACTTGCCCTACGCAAGCATGAAATGCTGCCTCCCGAACCTTCAAAATTAAGTCTCGGAAGCTCAAGCTTTCCATAAACTTCTCCGCTCCAACCCGGAGGAGATCAGGACGACGTTCCTACAAATTGAACTCTATTAAATATAGGAGGAAAAAATAGAAGCAGATATCGTAAACAAGATATATACCAAGTCCAAAGGAGCTAATTTGGCAGTGGAGAGCTCCAACGAGAGACGTTCGTTAGCTGCCTTCACCGCCACCACCTCAGCCCTCAGTTTCTCCAGCTTCTTGTTGGCCGCAAGTTCACGCGCCTCTCCTTGGTCAATCTTAGTCACCAATGTTTTGAAGTTGCCCTTCAACAAGTCATACTCCTCCCGAAGCTTACGACATGTCTTCAGGGCATCCTCTTTGTCAGCCTCCAACTTCTCTAGCACCATGGTATTAAACTCCCCCATCCTCAAGATATCAGCCTCGAGCTCGGCAGCGACAGCGTCAGGGTCACCCTTGGACTCGCGAATTGTCTTCAGACACGAAACTGCCAGCTTTGCCATCTACACAATACAATCAGTAACGTTATGTTAAAAAGTCAAATAAAATCAATCAAAGTCATGCTAAGATACGTACACTCTGAAACATGTGAGTGTTGCGGCGTATATTCTGGGCCCACTCGAATTCTGTAAGCACCCGTACATTTGCTGGAGGAGGAAAAGCCCGCATCATTCCCCGCACAGCACCTGCTTCAGGGAATTCTACTCACCTGGAGGATTTGACTGCACCCGCTTTCTTGGGGCCCGAACTCGAAGACGAGTGGACATTGTTGATAGTCCCGTCACGAGACCTTTTATTATCCAATACCCTAGTCGGGTCAACGGCAAGCTTCGTAATCGGAATTCCAGGAAAGATAGGGGCAAAGCCCCCCAATATTTAGGGCTTCTGCAGTGGCCCTTTACCCTTGTCGGTCGCACCTGAAATAGGCGTCTTTCCCTTGGCGTTAATAGGATTAGGGCTCGAATAGCCCGACCCCACGACAAAGGGCACATCCACTGAATCACCCAAGTTGACACAGGCATTCGATCCTGAACCACCAACGTTCTCGGTCAAAGGAATGTTGGCAATTGACTCAGAACGTGGAGCTACGTACTCACCAGAAGGAGACCTAGCATCTGGTCTCTCAGTCAACACAGTCCCCTCAGGCGAAGGAATCACACCCTCCTGTTTCGAGGTCAACACCGCCAAGAGATTGTCCGCACCGTGTAGGCCTCCCACCACATCAAGGATGTCCTGGCTAAAGGACCCAACGGTTGCAGGAACACTTTCAAGGCATTCCTTATTAATACTTTCAGGTACTACAGTGCTAGGGGAGGTTGTTCAACTCCCGATGTCTCTGGCAGAACCTCAGTGGCTGCATTATTCAGATCAAAGATAGATGCAGACCCTGCTTCAGGCGCCACCGCGACTGCTGCCGTCGCAGCCAATGCAGCCTTCTGAGCATCACGGTCGGCTTGAAGTTTACGCATCAATTGTGTGAAACCCATTCTCACAGGATATCTCAAAAAATAAAATATACCTGCAGAATAATCAGAATATCAGCATGAGAAAATAATAATAAATCAAGTACAACAGCGAGATCGAAATACACATCGAGGAATATATCGAATATGATTACCGATATACATACCGATGTAGTTACACTAAACGACAGAGAAGACACAGAAAATTATGATTCTCAATGTCTCTTACAAGCCTTACTTATAGGCGAAAGCTTTAACTATATCGAAAGATACTTTCGACATCATATCGAATATGCGTTTCAACGTCATATCGGCGATGAAACCTGATATGCTATCCTATTATGCAAAAAAGCCTTGAAAATATAACAATTGCACCGGCGGGCCCATCGCAATTTTCACAGTGCAATTCCCATATTTATAAGAAATTCAAATCCCAAGAAACATAGAATTCAAACGAGGACCTCAAACTATCCGTCCACTGCATTAGGGGGTCCATCGAAGTTCATTACAAAGTGCATTCTCCGCAAATTTGATCTCCGTCATTTGAACTGGCGGGACGAAGGGTACAGGTAACCCAGAAATTCAAAATTAAATTTGCGAATTCTTATCTCTAAGATAAGAATCCCCAAATTGGGGGACTACATGATATGGGCATTTTCCGCATATTGGGCCTGGCCCAAATCAGGCCCATATTTAACCATATCGGGGATCACTTTCGATATCATATCGATGATAACTATCGATATGATACTGTGGTCCCCGGATCCTGAGGTCTATAAATACGCGATGCCCGGATCCCAAAGCAAGCAATTATCATTCCGCAGCTACCATGCATCACATCGAAAGAAATCACTGATCTCACTCTCGATATCGTATCCGATATCGAGATAACCCACGTGCTCCACTGACACGTCATACCCCCGCCCTACTGATATCATATCGAGAGTGGCCCCCGATATCACATTGAAGATGATCACCGATATACATCCGATCTAATTACCGATGTACCCCTGTCGTCCAAGCATCAAGACGTTAGTTCGAGGTGTTCTGGACCAAGCCTAATCGAGACACCTATATTAGGCCTAGATTGTTAAGATATATTCGTTGTATTTCCCTTGTACTCCATTGCAACCGACCCATACTTATATAAACGATCTATTGTCAAACTAAAATATTATACGCAACTCCGAATCCAGCATTGATGAGTCATTAGTCAACCGAGCCTCCAACTATAAGGATAACATATTGGTTGATCAGGCCAGCACGAATCCAGTATTCATTAAGAGTCAATCCACCTTCTAGACACTCATCAACTACAAATTAGAATATTATTCCCGCTCTGATACCACTTGTAGCACCCCCAAGCCAAGAACCTACTCGGCTCGAAGCGTCATCGCTACAATATTCATTAGAGAGCACCTCGCTTCTCTTTTGAAAGCTGTAAGGAATCCAAAATAACGTAGAGTGGTAGCTAGTACCCAAAGATTTTCATTTCAATATCTTGAGCTCTTAACCACCTGCAATTGATATTCGACTAGGATTGTCTCATGCAATAACCTCTAAGCTTTTCCTATGTAAATCTGGAATGGAAACATGAAAATATCTTTATGAGTCAAATGGACTCAGTGAGATTTAATGTATGAGGATTTATTTTCATAAAAATATATTTTCGCAAACATGATTTCAAGAGAATGATTTTTAAAAGAATTTTATGCTTTCACGCCAAATCATAACACTTATTAGATCAATCATGTCATAACAATCCATCCTTGTGTCTCCTCTCCTTATACCTCCCATCCAGGAGCAACCCAAAAAACTACGAGGACGTGCCCAGGTACACGCTTCAACTCCGATTCACCCCGCTAAGATGTCCCGTCCCAGACGTAGAACAGAGTTTTCTCAAAGCGACGCTAGATTGCGAAAGCTACACTGGTACCCCCGATGCTATCCAGGAGAATTTCACAAATCCGTGCCAGGGCCCAGATAATAGCCATCAAATGGCAAGCCATCGAGGGAGAACAATATAGCCACCAAAGTGGATTCAAGAATGATCAATCATGAAACTAAATCAAGTACAATATTGGCATGTTTTTTAAAACAGAAAGCTCAGTACATAATTCAATAATTAATCATCAGGGGATAATTCAGTACAACATGATAATATAATTATCATAATATAAACGACAATTTCATGATTTGTAAACAAGTACTTGAGCATTCCTAGAGTCCATAACATTTGTAATCAACTATTCTTGGAAACATCATGCTTGCACAATTTGCAGAATAAGACACTTTTATATATAATACGTATAATTTTCATTCCAGTGAGAAAATATATAATTTTAATCTCACCTTGATTCACATGGGTCTTACACCTCAACTCCTTCCATAACCTTGTGATTTACCTCAATCTAATGAGTTAGATTTAAGAGTTAGATTCAGCTGACCTACAACATGTGTTTATTCATTCGCAACAAGAATCCAAATATGTAAAAGCTATAGTCTAAAATATGAACTTAAAGTCTCAATACTTACATAAATCAACTAATTCTCTAACAACTTAACTCTTGTGTGCTTTGGCCTACTCAATAGTTAAATGTTGTTACTAAAACTTAAATTAAATGACTTTGCTCAATGAGGAGTTATATCATAGATAAGTAATTATCTCAATTATCATGGTTTGGTTTTTATTTATTTATTAATTAGTGTTTGTTGCATATTCGGTATCGCTAAAAACTTAATGTTCAGATGTTGTTTGTTATAAAATACATTTACGGCATTTTCACTTAGTCACCCCAAGAATTAATTGATATTGTAGCTCATTTGATGTGTTAAAATAGTTTGTGAATACTTTAGTTACTCAACTGCATGGCTACTTAGACCATACTGTACAATCAATATAAAATAGTGTGCCTTTATATTATTACTTATCAACTTAGGGAAAAATATATAGTTCAATTAGCGGCCTAAATTAATAATCAAATGTTTCCTCGATCCAAACTTAAAAATAGATTAGTGTTTCATGAAAAATACTATGTTCACTTATAACTAATAAGTTCAGTATGTATTTTTATTATGGGATAAAAGCATCAAACTCCCTGAACTATATACGTTTTTGCGACTCACCCCTTAAACAAATTTAATAAGCACTTTCCCCCCTAAACTATGCACTTTTGTGCGATTTGCCCTCTCAGTGCATTTTCGACCATTTTTTGACCGGAATATTCCCCCCTACCCGACTCATATGTGTTGTACTAGATGTATTTTAGTTATTGATAAAAAGTAAGGAAAAAAACACCTCGAGCTGAGAGTATTCCGACCAAAAATGGTCGGGAATGTGATTTGCCCCTTCAGTATATTTCGGCCATTTTTGGCCGGAATATTCTCCCTACCCGACTCATACATGTTGTACTAGATGTATTTTTGTAGTTGATGACAAAAATTAGGCGAAAAAACACCTTGAACGTGGAATATTCCGGCCGAAAATGCATTGAGGGGGCAAATCGCACAAAAGTGCATAGTTTAGGGGGTAAAGTGCTTATTAAATTTGTTTAAGGGGCAAGTCGCAAAAACGTGTATAGTTCAGGGGGTTTGATACTTTTATCCCTTTTATTATATTAAGGTATGTAACTTGCACAAAACTAGATAATCAAAAATATACATATACATATATATAACCTGTTAGTCTATAGATCACCCTCAGTTCAAATATTCTTTTGAAGTAAGGCTTTATGATTTGGAGGTTTTGGCTTAACGTAAGGCAATAAGTAGACACACACGACGATTAGAGAAACAAAATCTAAATCACGAAACGTTACCTAATTACAAGACGCAACAGTGTTGAAGATTGTTGGAGATAATAAATATAAATATTAAATGTCTACCCTCTCTAACCGTTTAAGTTGTTAGAGAGGGTAGACATTTAATATTTATATATATTATCTCCAACATACATAAATATTAAATGTCTACCCTCTCTAACAGCTTAAGCTTTTAGATGAGATGGCAATTCAATATGGTATCAGAGCTCAGGCCACAAGAGGTCATGGGTTCGAATCCCACCACCACCGAATTATCAAAAAGAAAAATGTTACGTGACAGGCGTAACAAAAATAATTTACAGCACGCACGTGAGGGGGCGTGTTGGAGATAATATATATATAAATATTAAATGTCTACCCTCTCTCACAGCTTAAACGTTTAGATGAGATGGAAATTCAATAAAGATGAATTAAGGTTCCATGTCCCCTCTTCATCTCTCACTTTTTATTATGTCTAATTATGTGTGTGATCGAACACAACAGAGCACATTGCAGTGAAATGGGATAAAGATAAATTTTATCTCGCCCATGTCTCGTCTCTTGCCACGTGTGTCATGAGTATGCAATAGATAAGTTGAATGGTAGGAAATTAGTAGGGGTAAGGTTTTTGCATGGCATACCGACGGGCGTCTAATACATGAACGCAAGTTGGGAAATTACTTATTACACAAACAAATTTTATATATTGATGATATATATATAATATATACCTATATATATATCATATATCATATGTGATATGTCAAGCCCCTCATTTAAACTCTTTAATGTTATTGGATGCATCAAGTTTGAGAAAATCAGTCCAAGGCGCAATTATTAATCACACTCCAATCACGCTTTTCTAAAGCGTTATATCGAAAAATATTTCTAAATTTACCAAAACTTTGACTCTTCTAACGCATAGAATCTATTAACCCTCTTGTTTAACAATAAAAGTAAAGTATGTGATTTATAATTAATATGGGGCGTCACAATCACCCCTCCTTAAGAGAATTTGGTCCCCAAATTCTCATTATCATCTTGATTGAATCTATGAGACAAATTTATCTTGATATGGAAAATGATAATATCTTTACTTTCTATAGTAAAAGCAATTATCCAACATTATATGATAAGTCAACATAGAAAGGTTTCTGATCAAGATTTTTAAAAAAAAACGGACTATTAATAATTGAAATGTTTTAGAAAGGACATCGAACGTTAGATCATAATGTAGATGGTGGTGTTTATCCAAAGGGAATACGATTGAGGATGATGGTGTTTAGAACATGCTCGTGTTTCTACTACCGTATGAGAAAGACTAAATGAGAAATCTGTTTGGGTGTATGAGTAAAGGGTCACTGTGTGAAAGTGGAAAATATGATTACTGAGATATAACAAACAGTCAAGACGATGAATTGGTTTAATATATTTTACATGATCATCGGACCAAGAGATCACATAGGAAGATAATGTGGAAAATTATCAATTAAGAGCGGCTAATGTGGAAACTTCTCGAGTTTTAAGGCTTCGAACAAAATATTATTAACGATGTTTATTTGAAGTATATTAATAGAATATGATGAAAGTGGAGATTTGGAGGATATTTAAAGAGGTTTGGGTGT
Organism: Linaria vulgaris; assembly: GCA_948329865.1. NCBI lineage: Eukaryota > Viridiplantae > Streptophyta > Magnoliopsida > Lamiales > Plantaginaceae > Linaria > Linaria vulgaris. The sequence goes on along the minus strand of OX415249.1, from coordinate 637,950 downwards.
AAAATTAAATGAGGAATATGATTTAAATTGAAACCCAATGATGAGAATTAATAATCATTTTTTTTTGAAAAGCATTATGATCAAAGCAGTTTTATTAGTTTAAAAGATAAATGTTTGATAGTAAGCATTGTGTGAGAAATAAATCTTAAGTCTTACACAAGGAAAATAGAGTAAGACATATTTTATGATAAGCTATATGTAAGAAACGTTCTAATAATTTGTATCACAGGATGAAGGATGACGGGAATGAATATTCCAATGTACTTGAATCACTAGAGGAGAAAAGATATAGAGTTGGGAAGATTACGTAAAGACCGTAGAACTGTCAAAACGTACCAATAAAGATAAAAAAGTAGAAGAAGTTATGAATGGGTTAAGAGCTCCTGCTCAACCAGTACTTCGTGTTAAAATAAGGCTCTAGGAGTTGGCAATTACTTGAAACACTACAAGAAATTTCACCATTTCCGACGGCCTCCGACCGAATCGGCCGTCGGAAATGGTGAAAACTTTTTCCGACGGCACTTGGCCGTCGGAAAACGTCTTTTCCGACGGCTTAAGCCCGTCGGAAAGTTTCCGACAGGTTAACCCGTCGGAAAAGACACAAAAAATAATGTAAAAAAAAATTAAAAAAAAAATATTAAACGAGGGAGCCGCCGTCTTTTCCGTCGGCACATGGCCGACGGAAAAGATGGCGGACCACCGGCCAAGTAGCATTAAAAAAAAAAATTCAAAAAAAAAAATTTAATTCAAAAAAAAAATCTATAAATAGGGGCATGAGAATCACTCTTCAACATCACAATCACTCTTCATCATCTCAATCACTCTTCAAATATATATATTTTTTTTTTCGAAAAATCGTCATTTTTATAAATGGCCGATAAAATAATCGCAACAAGTTTCTCGATAAAGGAAAAGAGAAACAGAAAAAAGTCCCAAAATATATTTCCAATGTAGGGTTACCGAAAACCCTGGGTATTCTCAATTTTGCTAGTCGTTATAAATCTCGGCGTGATGGCAACGTTGAAACAAGTAGTCCCGACGAAGTTACCCAACACGTTGAGGAACCTCCGCCACAAACTCAACATACTCCGGTTGCTTCCCAACAACGTCCAACTGCAACTCGGACCCAGGCCCCTACTCCGGCGGACGAACAACCACAATGCCCCACTACCACTCGGAACCGAGCCCCTGCTCCTCGCCTAAGGGACCCAGATCCAGTCTTGCCACCTTAAATTACTCCTCCAAGGTCAATCATTCCGCATGGCTTGACGGACGAAGTTCCACAAGTCAACAACGAAGGAGCTTTGTCGGGATTGCAACCCTCGCCATCATCTGTTCATTCTGAATCTGCTTCTACTAGCCTTAGGCCGCCTAGGGGACGGGGGAAGGGTCGAGCTGCTACAGACACCGACGAAGAGAAGCGCAAAATTGGGGTGAACGACAATTTCGTCTTTGATCAAGATTTATGTGACGAGCTTACGAAAAAAATAACGCGATCAATTGGCTTTACGATAAAGTCTTTGGTGACCGAACCGGCGATATTTTGCTCTCAATTATCAGAAGCACAAAAACAAATATTTATAACCTACTTCAGAGTATGTTCTTTTAACTTATTTTAACACATTTCGCATTATTTATTTATATTATAATTTTGTCCTTATTCTTATATGTTATTATATTTCGAAGAGTATATACAAATGGAATGACGAGGAAACGCCTAAAATCACAAAGGCATTCCATCGGGTGGCCAAATCCACATGGAAGGATTCCATATACGAGTGCAAAAATATGTACAAGAACCGAGATAAAGACCCCGAATGGTACCAAAAGACTTGGCTACCTCGAGGCTTCGAGTCGACGTACTGTGATCATTGGGAGATGGAAAGGACGATATAACTCGCACAAAAAGCAAAGCAGAATCGAGAATCCAATAAGACAAAGAGCGTCGACGGTAAAGGTTCCTTAGCTACGTACCATGGTGGATCTATGAGTACACACGAGAGGAGCTATGAAACGGTACGATACGTTACGATTTCCTTATTTGCAAAATATATTTTGTGATATTAAGTTATTGTTTACCATTAATATTGTTTAACAAAATGTTGTTATAGTATGGTACTCCGCATGTGATACGCTTCGACCAACAATACGTGATGGACCACGCAATAGCGGATCCGAATGGACAAATATTCTATTGGGACCCCCCACAGTCAGAAGGGTATTATGTAAGTTATCTTTAACATGTACATGATTGGTTTGTGCCTATATCTTTTTCATTTATTTACTTTGAACATTGTAGGAACGATATTTTGAAGCGCTCGAGGAAAATTATGGTCCCCAAGAGAAATGGCCGCTTCATTTTGACGTAGATATCGGGGCCATTGCAGATAATAATGGCACACATGGGAGGATTCGAGGCAAAAATAGGCACAGTACCCTCGCAGATTATGGTAAGTCGCAGGGCGCAAATCTGAACCCTGTTGAGGCGATAAGAACTGCTAAAGCGGTCAATGTGGCTACTGCTGGGTTGCAAGAAACCGTTGCGGGGTTGGAAAAAGAAATTCACGATGTGCGGTCGGAAGTGACGAGGGGCCTGGAGGAGCAGAGGCAGGATTGAATTCGTGAGCGAGAGGAGAGGGAGCGGGAGCGAACTCGTGACCGAGAAGAGTGGGAGCGTCGTTATCAATGGAATAACAACCCAAACAACTATAATTCAAGCCATTTTCCTCCAAATCAGTTTCATGGAACGCAAAGTCAGTCGTATGATTATTGGCAACAAAACCAGGCACAAGGAAACCAGGGTACAAACACGTCGTGGCAGCAAGGAAACTAGGGTACAAACACGTCGTGGCAGCAAGGAAACCAGAGTACTAACACGTCATGGGAGCAAGGAAACCAGCCTACAAACACGTCGTGGCAGCAAGGAAACCAGGGTACAAACACGTCGTGGGAGCAAGGAAACCAAAGTACTAACACGTCGTGGGAGCAAGGAAACCAGCGTACAAACACGTCGTGGCAGCAAGGAAACCAGCGTACAAACATGTCGTGGCAGCAAGGAAACCAGGGTACAAACACGTCGTGGGAGCAAGGAAATCAGGGTACTAACACGTCGTGGCAGCCCAATTCGTGGCACAATAACGCCATGAGTCAACCACGTACGTGGAACCAACATAACGCCAACACGAACAATTCATGGGAGCAAGCCACAATGCCCAACAATAGTGTTCGAAGTGATTTGGACTACCTGTTGCGGTCTAATAATGATATCCAATTTTCACGTCCGAATGATGCTCAACGTGCCTACGTTAGTGGGGATCGTCCAAGCTCGTCAGTGTATACTGTAGTGCCACATGTTACACAAGACGACTCTACTTTAGCTGATTTAGCAAGTCTGCCTCTCCCTGATACTGACTACTCAACATGTGGATGGTTTGATCCTTAAGTGTTGTATGTTTGATCCTTAAGTGTTGTATGTTTGATCCTTAAGTGTTGTATGTTTAAATTACAAGTTTGTAAGAGGTTTTTTTAATTACCAGTTATGTTGTTTGTAATAAATTTACGTATGTTAAGTAATTGATGTGATTTATCTCTTACTAGACTTAACCAATATTAAAACATGATGAATACTAAATATGTGTTTAAAAAATTAAAAAGTTACAACAAATACAATATTGAACTCGAGTACATTGGTATCAATTGTTATCGTCCATGTCGTCTTCAACCAACTCGTACACGTCATCTGCCAATTGTCCTTCAACGTTAAAGTTGTTCAAATCTGCGCACAAGTCAAGTCCGGGTGACTCATCATCTTGAAAGAGTTCTTCGGCTTCTTCTTCCTCTTGCATTGACGACATGTCGACTATGTTCCTTGCACGAATAGGGCAAACTGCCCACCATCCTTTCCTCCGTGACACATGTTGTGATGGATATGGAGTGTAGTACACTTGGAGAGCCTGATTTGCAAATATGAATGGTTCATTGGTAGTGAGAGAACGTCTAGGATTGATATCAACCATTCCGTACATCGGGTGTATTGCCGTACCACGACGAGTAATATCGTACCACACACATCTAAAAAATACAATTGATTGGACCATATCGTTGCCGCCACACCAGATAACCTCAATGATGTCCTCTAGCGTCCCGTAAAAATTTGTGCCATCGACCCCATCGTCGCTGCCCTTCACATAAACCCCACTACAATTTGTTTCTTTGCCCTCATTGAACGAGTCCGTACGGAATCTAAACCCGTTCACTTTGTAACCTGCGTACATTTTGATTAGTGTCCTCGCCCCTAAGGCGAGGGTGTACAAACTTTGATCTACTTCGTACTTTCCAGAGCAAACAGTTTCTTTAAACCATGGCACGAACTCAGCTCTCTTCTTTCTTTGAATTTGTTGTTGAGTAAGTCCGCCACAAAACAAGTCCTCAAACAACCTATCATATGTGCGTAACATAGTTCTCGTCAGTCGTATTAAATAGATAATCGAGATATGTAAAAATATTAATTGTTATATACATACGTGAACTAGCCGTCGACTTCTGGACAATTCATCAGCGTGTAAAGCTCAACTAGCATTAGCTCATCGGAAGTTAGATGCCATTGTTTTTTATATGGATTTAGACCTTTCCCTCTTCGATGGAAAATAGAAAGCTGCCCTGTGAAATCACCACATAATTCGGCCTCATTTCGACTGAGCCTGTTGTATCTCGTTTCAACACTTTTTTCGAAATAGCGCGAACTTGAAGATGTTGCAATTGAACCTTCAACGCGAGCTTTGTTCAACACAGATTTCTTCAACCCAAGCATTCGCCTATAAACCAACAAGTAATTCAATAATAGTTTAACATAAGTATATGACAAATAATTTTGGAAATATAAAACGGTTTACCTCTCAAACGGGTACATCCAACGATATTGACCCGGTCCACCAACTTTGGCTTCGTAGGGAAGATGTATCGCCAAATGTTCCATAGAATCAAAAAAGCCATGGGGAAATATCTTCTCTAATTTGCAAATTGTTACCACGATAGATTCCTCCAATGATGCCATGTCCGAGGCTTTAATCTCTGTGGCGCACAATGCTCGAAAGAAGATACTAATCTCTACGAGGGCCCCCTCATATCGGATCAGGCAGCAAATCACGAAATGCAATAGGTATTAACCTTTACATAAAAACGTGACAATCGTGACTCTTCATCCCAATCAACCTCAATTGTTGTCTTTGCACACAACGTTTAATATTTGAAGCATACCCATCCGGAAATCGCAAACCAACCAGCCACTTACACACTAGTTTCTTTTGAGCTCTATCAAGACAATACTTGGCCTTTGGCTTTACCGTTCTACCATCAGCGAGATCGGTGACAGAAAGCTCTTCCCGAGTGGTCAACTCCGCTAAATCTCTCCTAGCTTTTAAGTTGTCTTTTGTCTTACCCGGTTCGTCCATCACTGTGTTCTTGATGTTGTCGAAGAAATTCTTCTCGCAGTGCATCACATCCAGATTGTGGCAGATCAGGTTCGTACTCCAATAGGGTAATTCCCAAAAGATGCTCTTGTACGACCAATTGTGCTCTACCCCATATCCTATTATTTTTGGTGAGTCTAGATTCGTTGACCTTGGTGGCAGTTGTTCAACAATTGATGCCATTTGAGCAGCGGTCCTCCGTTGTGCAGGCCCATCGTATTCTGTGTTTCCATTGAATCCCGTCACGTCATGGCGGAATTCATGGCCCTCTGGTAAGAAACGACGATGACACCCCCACCACGTAGGTTTGTTACCGTGGGGTAACGGGAAGGACTTTGTGTTCTCCATGCAATAAGGGCACGATAACTTTCCATGTGTGCTCCATTGTGACAACATCCCGTACGCTGGAAAATCGCTAATAGTCCACATTAATGTAGCCCTCAACTGGAAATTCTGACTCCTGAATCTGTCGTAAGCACGAACACCATCGTGCCACAAAACCTTCAACTCGTCGATTAGGGGGCGAAGCAAAACGTTAATGTTTTGTCCTGGGCTACGCGGACCCGATATGATCAAGCTAAAGAAAATAAACTCCTCTTGCATGCAAAGATCTGGAGGAAGGTTATAAGGAGTCACGAACACGGGCCAACATGAGTATTGGGATCCGAAGTTTCCAAACGGTGTGAAACCGTCCGTACAAAGACCTAGACGAACGTTTCGTGGCTCAGCAGCAAATTCAGGGTGTGTCCTGTCGAAATGTTTCCACGCTTCCCCTTATGTTGGGTGAATCATAACATCGTTCGAAGACCTACACTTTAAGTGCCACGACATATGCTTAGCAGTTGTTGGAGTCATGAAGAGTCGTTTAAGCCGTGGGGCCAACGGGAAGTACCATAATTTTTTCTTTGCCACAGGCTTTTTTCTTCCCACAGTTTCATACCTATATTCCCCACATTCAGGACACACTGTGTAATCGGCAGATGCAAATTCTCCGTAGAACAAGAAACAACTGTTATCACAAACATCGATTGTTTCGTATCCTAACCCCAAACCCTTCATTAACTTCTCGGCAGCATTCAGATCTGCGGGCAAACAATGGCTATCTTCTGGCCCCAAACACTCGCGTGATAATTTGTAATACTTTGCACACTCAGCTCTGCTAGAGTTATACTCTAGCTTGGTAGTAAAAAAGTCAGACACCCACTCCAAAACAGACATGTTTTTTGGGCCGCGCATCTTAATCTCAGACCATTTCACCAATTCCAAAAATCGTTTTGCTTCGGTGTTAGGCTCCTCATCGCAATCGACATTTTGAAATTGCCATCGGTAATCATCAACTAAAGCTCCAAAAGAATTGTCGTCTTGAACAGGTATCGGATCGTTTCTAACTGCGTGACTTGACGACGACGCCCCGAAGAGGCTATTATGCTCGTTATAATTTTCCCCGTGAAACACCCATACACGATACCCCTCTACAAAACCCCATCGATGCAGGTGAGCAGCTACTTCGTCAGCTTTCAAATATTTTCTATTGGTGCACTTTCTACACGGACATTTTAGATTTCGACTATCGTCTATATAACGTTCCTGAGCTAACGCAAACTGCAAAAAATTGAATACACCTTCGGCAAATCTTTCTTTCACTCGACCCTTCTCGGCCAAACGATCGTACATCCAATTTCTATCTTCATTTTGATACATTATTATCTATAAAATTAATACTTTTTACCATTATCAATACGACAAAATTACATTTCGTGTCTACAATTAAAAGAGATGACAGTCTATATATAAACGCGTACGTACCTCTTGTAGAAAATAACTCCGCAAACAACGCTCGAAAGAATCTCTAACACCCCGCCTCGTTGCTATTCTTCAATTTGAAAAACAAAAAGAACTTAAGTTAATTAATTAGATTATTAACATATATATAGCATAAAATGTATAAAAATATTATGTAAAATAATAATTAAATATAAATACGAACCTTAATTTTTGAAACGAAAATATTGTGATGACTTGAAATTATAAATCGATATCGACTATTTATAGCCAATTCGGGCGAAAAATCACCCGGAAAGGGTCTTTTCCGACGGCATGGTGCCGTCGGAAAAGACCCTTTCCGGGTGATTTTTCACCCGGATCGGTGACGTGGCACCTTTCTCCCTCCCCCATCTATAAATACCCTCAAATTTAACACCTAAAATTCATTCATTCATACACAAACACTCCTATAACTACATTTCTTCTCCCAATTCTTTCTTGAATTTTTTTTGTTACTTATATTTTCTATATATTTCGTATTTTATTATATATATTTTGTTTTCTTACAATATTATTATTCTTAATTTCACATATATATTATTACATTCATAACCCATTTTTATTTATCTATAAATATTACAAATTAATTTATATTTTTGTTTTTTCGTAATAAATAAATTAGTTGTTTTTATTTTATTACTATATATATATATGCAACAAATAAAAACTATTTTTATTGTTTTTTCCAAATATTCGGACGAAATTGAGAGAAAATTGAACAAAAAAATAGTTTTTTTTTCGTGAAAAACTAAATGTTTTTTTTTTATGAATATTATTTCCGACGGCATATTGCCGTCGGAAATGAGATTTAAATAATAATTAAATTTTATTTCCGACGGCATATCTCCGTCGGAAATGACATTTTAATTATTTTTTTAAAATAATTGAATATGTATTCTAAAAAATAAATACGTATTTCGTTTAAAAAACACGGTATAATTAAAAAGTAAAAAAATTAAAAATACAAAAATAATCGCTTTTCCGACGGCGTGATTCCGTCGAAAAAGGATCTTTTCGGACGAAATTATGCCGTCGAAAGATCGCTTTTCCGACGGCGTGATTCCGTCGAAAAATATCCTTTTCCGACGGAATCACGCCGTCGGAAAAGATCCTCAATAATTCCGACGAGACTTTTTACGTCGGTCTTTTCCGACGAGTAACGCCGTCGGAAAAGCCCTTTTCTGACGGGAAATAGCCTTTTTCCGACGGTTTTCGTGCCGTCGGAAAAAGGCTTTTCTCTTGTAGTGAAAGGTTAAAAGGATCGAAGAATCTTCATCGACACTTAAAAGGGAGAGGCTCATAGAATAATGAGGCTGAATAACAAGAGTCGTGAATGTCGAAGGTTGCTCTCAGCTGGTAGAATGGCATGAAATGAAAGAACTAAGATATGTGTGGAATATCGAAAATTAAGGAATGTACTAGGTTCAACAATACTGATATATGTGAGATTGAACAAATAACGTGGGTAAATCCTAAAGTGATATTATTAGTTCTAGTTACAGAATAGTAAGTTTGGAAGAAGCAAGGTCTAAAACTAGGGGTCATTGAAATATTAAGGTTACTGAGTCATCTTGAGATTATTAGAATTTGGCTACCCAAAGTAAGATTTTTGACAAACGCCACAAAGAAAATGAAGTTAATAGGGCGGAGTGATTATCAAACATTTTTAAATGGATTACAAGTAGATTGATTGCCTTTCATACCAAGAGAAATAGAAGTAGTCAGAATGGGAGGAAGAAGTTTATTTTCCCCTAAGACATTATATCCAGAGTACAAGTTTTGTTATGGGATTATAAATTTTTTAGAAAGTGCTTTTAAAAGAAAAATAAAATTGCATCAATTGTTAAGGGTATAAGAAATATGGTCGAGGTGACTAGAATATATCTACATAATTATTTGGTTGATCATTACTGGATTAGCTACTTGTGGAATACAGGAAGAATTCCTTGAATAAAGATTGATAGATCATATAATTAGTTTAGAGGTTAGTTACAATCTATAAGGTGGTAGAAGTCGGATAAGGTAAAAAGAGAAGAATTCACGTTGAGTTGAATGCTTAAATTTCTAAGGGTGTCCACTATATAAACTGAACAAAAGATTTTTTTTTTTAAAAATAGTCAAAAAAAATGTGTGGCCATGTAATAATAGTAAAAAAAACTTAATAAGTTCGCATGTAAAGGTCTTGCTCACATTAAAGATATGTATGTTTCACTCATGATCAAAATTAGCACAAATGATGAATTGGGTTAGGAACCTGATGTAATTAATGGATTGCGAAAGATCAAATAATGATATGCTTCAAAAGAGGGGGCAAGGAAAAACGTAATAGATTGTGCTAGACAGAGGTTGCGAGTGAATATGAGTTGCAGAATAATTACTATGCTTAAAACATAGGTAGTTCAAGGAAGTAATTTCGAATCCTAAAAATGTAATTTGATTAATGAGGGTCAAGAAGCATGTTGTAAATTTACTACGTTAGAGCAAATAGTAGATGCAAAAGAAAACTTAGATATTGTTTGATTTTTTTTATATCGTAAATCAATTATTGTTCCAAAGTACTAAGCTATTGGATTTATGATAAAGGTTTATGAGTTAAGATTAGCTTTAACGCTTAATGAAGGAGTTTCTCTAGGGATAGGAGAACTTAATGAAGCACATTGAATTAGAAAATAATAAAGGGGGACTACGAGTCTTGAAAGTGTAAAGGACAAAAGGCCAATTAAGAATTCTAAAAGGTGAATCTTTCCAGAAAACTTCGAAGTATGTAACAAACTACATCTGATGTCCGACAATATAGTTCTTGTTTGTATGGAGTTATAACTTATTGCATTGATTTGCTGTTTAAAATCGATATTCTTTCAATATAGTGAAATATAACACGAGGAGGGACTTAGGACCTGTTTGGTTCCAACTATAACGATAGATCCTTATCTATCGTAATAAACTGTTTGGTTTGAATGTTAACGCATTCGGGCTATCCGCCAAGCCCATCCAAGCCCGTCGAAAAAGTGGTTTTATCCACTGAAATCCATCCCCCCCCTCCCATGATAAGTTATCTCTGCCATTGGATGATAATTCTCACAAACGTGAATTGTCCGAATTACCCTTAACTTTACACGTGTTGCACCACTATTGGATCGTGAATTATTCAGATTTTACCACCCAACACATAGCCCTTTCCCCCCAAAAAACACATTGTGGCTCTGAATCAAAATTAGGGTTCCTCAATTCACAACCAACGGCGGCAAAATTCTGACGAGCGGCGCAACCCTGATAACTCGTACCCAGGTAAGATTTTCAGACTCATCCATTGTTTAAAGTTGTTCTCTTTACGATTTTCTCTTTTCTAAAGTAGTAATTCATATGCAACGCATGAGTTTGTTTGAAAAAGGATACCTTTGCGCAAGCTTTCTAAAATTTCGAGTGTTTGCAGGTATAATCACACTCCCTTTGCACTGGTTTCGGTAAAATAACCTCGATTTGTTCAATTAAATTTCGGTCGATTGCACCCATGTTTAAATCCGGTTGCATGCGTTAATTAAACATGTGTATAGGTTCCACCATGGTTGAGTATTAAATTCCTTTATGTACTGTGATTTTGTGTGGTTGTGACAGTCCAGAAATCCTTGTTGTTTTTATGGATATGAATATTAGGGCTAGAAATTTAGGTGCCTTTTATATGGATGATGATTAGTGTTAGTAATCCGCCACTGATAGACGTTAAGAACATGAACATGATATTGGTGTTTAATATTTGGGTGATATTGTGTTGTCCCATGATCAGATGGATCATCATCGGAGGCGTATGCTAGTGTTAGTGATATTGCAGATTATACTGTTGATGGTTCGGGCAGTGTTGTCTATGAGCATGATGCACCAACGACGTATTAGGTTACGTAACCTTCAGAGGGGAGAAGCAGTACGATATAACTTTCTCGGTAAAATTCCTAGTATCAAGGAACATATGGACAAGCTAACAGTTAAAAATGACATAGATTCCATTAAGAACTTAAGCATGGACCGTGAGTGTTTTGATAAACTGTGTTGGATTCTACGAGAGGTGGGAGGTTTGCGTGAAGAGAAGTTTGTAAGCTTGGTGGAGCAGGTGACAATGTTCATAAAGATCATGGAACACCACGATACGAATCGAGTAATGGGGTTCTACTGCCAGCGTTCCGGTCAGACTATTAGTCGTTACTTCAAGAAGGCACTAAATGCATTGTTGCAGGCAAGTGAGCTTTTTCAGGTTACGCCAACACCGGTACACGAAGACAACGACAATTGCAATGAGCTATGGCCTTACTTCAAGGTTTGTGAATTTAAATTGTTTACAGTTTGTATGAATACTATTTTCACCTGTTTACGAAGTTTTGAGCCATTGTTATTCTTTGTTTTCCATGCATAGGGATGCCTTGGTGCTTTGGATGGTACACTGATCAACATGACGGTGCCATTGGAAGATCAATCTAGGTACAGATCTAGGAAGGGTCGAATCAACGTTAATGTGCTTGGTGTATGCGATATTAACATGAAGTTCGTGTACGTGCTGTGTGGTTGGGAGGGCTCTGCCGCTGATGGGTTGAGGATTCCAAAGGGTAAGTAAGTTGTCACTATCCATGTTAGTTTTATCCTTGCACTTTCTATTGTGTATTGTTTTTTCATAACATCATTTTTGACCATTACTTTATTTTCTAAGGCAACTACTACCTGGTAGACTCCGGATACGCAAATTTTGAAGGTTTCCTTGCTCCTTACCGCGGCAGGCGATACCATCTGAAAGAGTGGGAGACCGGTAGAGCAGACCCCCAAGACCACCAAGAGTTCTTCAACATGAAGCACTCCAAAGCCCGTAGTGTTACTGAACGGGCATTTGCCAAGCTAAAAAACAGATGGAAGCTTTTGAATAGGCCATCCAATTACCCTATTAAAGTCCAGAACCGTATTATAATGGCGTGTGCCCTTCTCAACAACTTCATCATGAGGCATATGCCGGACGATCCCATCATCAACTCAAGTGACGATGAGGGCGATGACGAAGATGACCTCGATGACGATGACAATAACGACGGTCCCCCTCCAGATTGCATTGAAGGTCTAGGGAACTCTACTGAATGGAACCAGTTCAGGGACAATATTGCTATTAGGGGTGGCAAATGGATCAATTAGTTGAATCCAGTTGAAATCCAATGGGTTGAAGTTGAGATAAGGTTGAGTTGATATTAGATCCACATAAATGGATCATATATCAACATCAACTCAATCTCAATCAACCTTAACTTTTTCTCAATCCAAGATGAACTTTTTAGGTTGAAATTCTCAACCCAATTTCAACTCAACTTCAACCTCAAGTTTTAAAATGTATAAATAATCATAAAATTCTATAAAATAATAAAATCCATTATACCCCTAAAATCCATTAAAAATGAAAAATATATAAAAAATCCCGAGAACCTCAAATATTTTTATAAATTGCTCAAATACCCCTAAATTCTATAAAAATCATTTTAACCCCAAAATTCACAAAAAAACAAAAAAAAAACCTCCACCTCTAAAAAAGCAAAAAAATATATAAAAAATCCCGAGAACCTCAAATATTTTTAGAAATTGCTCAAATAACCCCTAAAATTCTATAAAATTCATTTTAACCCCAAAATTCACAAAAAAAATTAAAACAACCTCCAACTCTAAAAAAGCAAAAAAATATATAAAAAGTCCCGAGAACCTCAAATATTTTTATAAATTGCTCAAATAACCCCTAAAATTTTACATAATTCGTTTTAACCCGAAAATTCACAAAACATTTTTAAAAAAGAAAAAAAAACTCCAAGTCTAAAAAATGAAAAAATATATAAAAAATCCCGAGAACCTCAAATATTTTTATAAATTGCTCAAATACCCCTAAAATTCTATAAAATTCGTTTTAACCCCAAAATTCACAAAAAAAATTAAAAAAAAACCTCCAAGTCTAAAAAAACAAAAAAATATATAAAAAATCTCGAGAACCTCAAATATTTTTATAAATTGCTCAAATACCCCTAAAATTCTATAAAACTCGTTTTAACCCCAAATTTACAAAAAAAAATTAAAACAAACCTCCAAGTCTAAAAAAACAAAAAAAAATATATATAAAAAATCTCGAGAACCTCAAATATTTTTATAAATTGCTCAAATAACCCCTAAAATTAGACAATACCCCAATTTCTCTTTTTTCGAAATTTAAAATTCCATATCGAATATAACAACCAACCAAGCCATTAATTTCAAGTGCAAGTTATAAAGGCACTCAATCTAGCTATCATATCTCTGAAAATGCATCGCTTTTTTCTGTTTTTGATTTGCTATGTCTTCACTCTTCACTAATCTCCATTCATTTGTTTATTTACTTTAGTGTTTTTCATTTGTCAGTTATGGGTTGCTTTTTACTTCAAGAAGATAGTTCATGCAACAGTGAGTCTGTTAGAACTAATTGATGTGGTGAACTTAAGAACCTTTCTTGGAGGGGGAAGTTAAATCATCTTTAATGGCTATAACGTCCAGCAATCTAAAGCATACTAAATAAGCTTTATGCGGAACTTACATGATAATAAAGTGAATCTAGGAATAGATAATGTATCCCACCTTTGCCCTTAAATAAAAACAAACAAATAAACTGAATTCCACAAAAGTATTAACTAAAATCCATGTAGTGCTACAATCAAACTAACAGTAAACCCATCTCCAATTTTTAATCCTCTTCAACTTCTATGAATGTGAATCAAGCGATGTGCTTTCAATTTGTAGATTCGAACCCTCAAAATCTAGCAAAAGCTCCTCTTCGACGTCTTCATCTTCATTGTTTGGAACTACAAAGAGTAAAAATACATATTATGCCACAAAATTAAGATTTAAAATATCAAAAACAAAGTACTAGAAAGTGTAATTCCAATCAAACCTTCAAGCTAATCGCGTGCACGTACAAGTGCTTCTGCATTCTGTGGCAACAACATACTACGAAATTTTCCAAATATTCTACCACCGTGACTAAAAGTAGATTCTGAGGCTACCGTGGTAATTGGAATACTAAGGATATCTCGTGCCATCAAACTCAACTGGGGGTACTTTGTCATGTTTGACTTCCAAAATTGTAACAAATCGAGCTTTTCGTGTTCATTCCTATTCAAAAGAGGCTCTGATAGGTACATTTCTAACTGAGTTCGAGTGCTGACGACATCTTCTTGACTCAAAGAAGCATCAAATTCCTACAAAAAAAGTTTATTATGATATAGTAACAAATGAAAGAAAATACCAATATTTGAACAAAAAAAAATTACTTACATTCATAAACCCATGACCACTTCCACTATTCCTAGCATCAGATCTAGTTGATGAAGTTGAAGTTGATGCTTGTAAATATTCCTCAAAAAACGTTGTCATCTTATCCTTTAAATTATACATGTTAGTAAAAGAAGTGTAGGGATCCAATTTTTCATATGCAAACTTCACAAGCCTTAATTTGTAGCGAGGGTCAAGGACGACAGCGAATACTAAAATAGTGCTATACTCATCCCAATACTTATCAAATTTCTCCTTCATTTTCATCGCCATACCCTTGATAATCGGATATCCATTTTCCAAATTACGTTGTATCTCTAGATGAGTTGTCAAGACATGTTCAAAATAAAGATTTGATGTTGGATAGTGAGTACCAGAAAACAGCTCAGTCATTTTATAGAAGGGTTGCAAGAACTCAGCAATTTTCTCCACTCTTACCCATTCCTCAAGAGACGGACAACACTTGTAAACATTATCAAACATACTCATATGTGTAAACGCATCCTTGTACAAGAGGGCGTTACTTAGCATCAAATACGTGGAATTCCATTTGATCGGTATATCTTGTGTCAACTTTTTGGTCTCTTTTATATGCAACTGCTTCACACAATCTCTAAATTTCTTAGCTCGCATTTCTGAGCTCCTCATATATTTGACGCTTTCTCTTACTTTCTCAGTTGCTTCACCAATAGCTCCCAAACCCATTTGTACAATCAAATTCAAAATATGAGCCCCACAACGTATGTGTAAAAACTCGCCATTACAGAATAGAGAATTTGTCATACGAAGATGGTTTGTCAATCCATCAATCACATTGTCGTTGTACTTGGCATTATCTAAAGTCAATGTCAATACCTTTTTCTCAAACCTTTACCCCAGTATGTGGAGGATCAATGTGACGAAAAACCAACACTTTACTCTGTAATACCCAATCATTATCTACATAATGGGCTGTGACTGTCATATAACCATTACAAGCAATTGAAGTCCATAAGTCTGATATCAAGCATATCCTACCACCAATTGATTCTAGATCCTTCTTCAACTTTTCCTTTTCTATCTCATATATCTTAAGAATATCTGCTTTTGCAGTGTTTCTAGAATAATGAACAACCTCGGGATTTAAGTAACTAAAAGCCTCTCTAACACCATCGTATTCGACAAACTTAAATGGTAGATTGTGTTTGATCATTGCTTTAGCTATCATATCTCTGAAAATGTCTTGATTGAAAACTCTATTTACAGCAACATGACCACGACGTTCACATAAAAGCTGGAAATGGCGTCTCATATTCGATGTTCCACCCTCGGCATATATTTTTCCAAACGTTTACACTTAGCCATTTTTTTCCCATTTATCTTGATTTTCACGAAATAATCCCAAACAGTAGAAGTAGTTTTCTTAGACCTCGATCCAACAACCGAACTAGATTCTATAGCATCATCATCAATCATCATATCACTAAAAAACATAAATAAATAAGCCAATCAATAAACTAAATAACAAGAATCATGAATTCACATAATTCACATTTAGGCAAGTTTGTTTGACCAATTGTTTTCACATACTGGGAGTGAGAATACTGAAGTAAGAAATGTTATGTCCACACAATGAATCCTTATATATAGCCATGTAACAGTCAGTTGACAATAAGAAAATCTAATTAAATTTCCAATGAAAAGGCAGGTATTAAATGTTAACAGATGGATATGTTTCATATCATTTCAATTTTACAAGATACTAAGAAACAAATGCTTCTCAAATAAATTTACTATATTCTACCGTAAGTGTACCATCTCTGGAAAAAAAAATCTCATTGAAAGACCTTTCAATAAACTAAGGAAGTTCACCCGTACCAAACAACCAAACTGGAAAACTACCAATGACATCAGGCACAATGTAACGACTTTCATGCTTCAAATCTAAATACCCAAGTGAATACGAACCCAAATCTAAAAACATTATACTCCAAATCACATAATTATACTACAATAGGGATTTAATCGAAGAAGAGAACATAAGTATGTAAAGGAAATGGTAACATTACCTGGAATTTGGAGCCTCCATGGCGGATCGAGTTTCTTTGTACGTTTTTTAGGGTTTTGATTCTAAATTATTTGAGGGCAGGGTCACTTTTATTTTGCCCGTTCGTTATATTTTTTTTTCAAAATATAAAAAGTGATGTAGAATATATTAAATATTTAGAAGAATATTTGCATAAGTTGGGTTAGCTCAATGGAAAAGATTCTTAACCTCTAAGACAGGGTCGCGAGTTCGATTCCCATATTGAGCTGAGCAGCAGCGGAATTATTTATATTTTTTAGCGTGTTGGGCTAAAATTTAGCCTTATTGAAATTGGGTCTGTATTCGATCCACTTTCGGTTGACATAAATCTCAACCCAAAACAGACTCCACTGATTTGGGTTGAGTTGAGATTTATGTCAACCTTATGTGGATCTGGATCTGAAAATCTGGATCAAATTTGGACAATTTGCAGATCCAGATCCACATTGCCACCCCTAATTGCTATGCAGATGTGGAATGATTATCGTGCACGCCGACGAAGCCGCTAGCGTTTCAGTGGTGTGGGGTATTGGTTAGGGGGTAGGATTATGGGAGTTGGTGGATGAGTGAGTGTGAGCAGGCAGCTTAATATGCTGCTTATTTGGTGAACTTATGAACACTTATGTCAACCTTATGTGGATCTGGATCTGAAAATCTGGATCAAATTTGGACAATTTGCAGATCCAGATCCACATTGCCACCCCTAATTTCTATGCAGATGTGGAATGATTATCGTGCACGCCGACGAAGCCGCTAGCGTTTCAGTGGTGTGGGGTATTGGTTAGGGGGTAGGATTATGGGAGTTGGTGGATGAGTGAGTGTGAGCAGGCAGCTTAATATGCTGCTTATTTGGTGAACTTATGAACACTTATGTGCCTTTACCTATATTCTGTAGTTGTATGACCATGTTTTCTAAGTGATTTTAGTTGTCGAATGCGGCAGACAACGCTATTTGTTTTTTAGTACATTTATATATGTGTACTCATATATATTCTTTGTTGTGCTTCTTTAATGATCTCATTGATTTGCATTTCATCACTGAACTACTCTTCGCTGATTGGCAGGTAATATTAATAAATATGTCGACATGTACTAATTTCCATGCATAATGTGTTATGGTGTATAGAAGCTTTTTTAACTAACTGGAATTGTTGTTTATTGCAGATTACTCATTTGAGATGGAAGCATCAAGTGCTAGTTCAATGCCAAAGGCTACAGGAAAGGGCAATAAGGGCAAGGGAAGAGGAAAGACAAGCGAGGATGGCGACAAAGGTTCAAGGCGTGTGTGGACGCATGAGGAAGAACAGGCACTGATCCATGCTCTGTATGAGTACAAGACATCTAGGAATAAGGTGGACAACAATTTCAAGGCTGGTTACCTAAGGTACCTGGAGGAGTTCATTAGGAAGGAGATTCCCAACACCTACATCCTCGGGGATCCTCACGTGAAGTCCAAGATCACAACCTGGAGGATGTTCTACTCTCACCGCTACTCATTGTTTGGGGTAACTGGTTGATACGATATCCACCAATGATGAGTGGTATTCGTATGTTAAACGTAGGATCGTTATCTTCAGGTTGTTTGACTGGAACCTCGACCCGCTGCCTTAGTACAAATAGGAACCTTGGTATGGAGACCGCGACCCGCTACTTGATACAAAACACGAACCTTGGTATAATGAAGATGCCACAAACTGTTATGGAGGGTGCCGTTTGATAAGTCAGATTTGAACGCCACAAACGAGGGTGATGAACCCGATTGATAAGTTCGGAAATAGTTCTTCAAAGAACCAAAGAGAATAAAATCTCACAAAGTTTATAAATATGATAAGTGTTTTTTTACAATGAAAATGGTCCTCCTAATTTATAGGAGAGACAAACTTGGTCACTAAGAAATTAACTATGACCTTCCAACAACTTCTAGGAAAAGAAAATACATTAACTAGACTAGGAAATGATGAAAGAGTCTTCTAGAAAAGGAAAATACATTAACTAGACTAGAAAATGATGAAAGAATAGTCAAAACTCGTCTTTGACTTTTGACCATTATTTAAAAGGTCACTTGGATCAAATTTGACCATTTTTGTTGCTCATTTGGGCCTCTTTTATCATTATGGATCCAAACTTGGTTAATTATCCCATAAAGAGATGCTCTCATCTTCTTAGCAAGCCCTCTTGTGATTAGCCCATTTAAAGTGCGAATTTGGTTCATTCTTGTGACATCTTCTTCATTTGAATTCTTGCAATCTTCTTCTTTTGTCATCGTGTCCATATTTTCATCACTCCCCTCCTCTTGAAAAGGATTTGTCCTCAAATCTGTATTACCTGCATTAAAAGGACTCAAATCAGACACATTGAAAGTAGCACTAACATTATACTCACTAGGAAGATCTAGCTTGTAAGCGTTGTCGTTGATACGCTCAATCACTTGGAATGGTCTGTCTTCTCTTGGCAATAACTTGGAACGTCTCTTTTCAGGGAACCTTTCCCTTCTCATATGCAAGCAAACCCAATCTCTCGGTTCAAATATCAACTTTCGACGCCCCTTGTTTACTTGATTGGCATATTGTTGAGTTCTCTTTTCAATATTGAGCCTTGTCTTCTCATGTATCTGCTTGACAAAATCAGCCTTTTTCTTGCCATCTAAATTCACATACTCGGAAGTAGGTAATGGAGTTAAGTCCAATGATGTCAAAAGATTAAAACCATAAACAATTTCGAATGGTGAGAATTTAGAAGCAGAATGCACAGTTCTATTGTAAGCAAATTCAACATATGGTAGACAATCTTCCAAAGTCTTAATATTATTCTTTATGATTACCCTCAATAGCATAGACAAAGTCATATTTACTACTTCAGTTTGACCATCAGTTTGTGGGTGACAAGTAGTAGAAAGCAACAACTTTGTACCTAGCTTACACTACAAGGTCTTCCAAAAGTAACTCAAAAACTTTGTATCTCTATCCGAAACAATAGTTCTTGGCATACCATGCAATCTCACAATTTCTTTAAAGAATTAATCAGCAATGTGAGAAGCATCATCAGTTTTGTGACATGGAATAAAATGTGCCATTTTAGAAAATCTATCCACAACCACAAAAACAGAATCCCTACCATGTTTTGTTCTTGGTAATCCCAACACAAAATCCATAGAAATATCAATCCAAGGTGTAGTAGGAATTGGTAAAGAAGTATACAACCCGTGATTTTGCACTTTGGACTTAGCTTGTTTACAAGTGATGCATCTACCGCATGTTCTTTCAACATCCCTTTCCATGTGTGGCCAAAAGAAATGTTCTTGCAGAATTGCTAAGGTCTTTGCAATGCCAAAGTGTCCCATTAGTCCTCCTCCATGAGCTTCCTGCACTAGTAATTCCCTTAAAGAACAATTAGGCACACAAAGTTTGTTTTCTCTAAATAAAAATTCATCTTGCCTAAAGAACTTACCGCTAGCATGCTTTTCACAATCTTGATACTCAAATTGAAAATCAGAACTATCCCTATACAAATCCTTGATGTACTCAAAACCAAGCAACTTTGAATCAAGGGTAGAAAGTAAAACATACCTTCGAGAAAGGGCATCGGCAATCACATTCTCCTTACCTTGCTTTTATCGAATGACATAAGAAAATGTTTCAATGAATTCTACCCATCGTGCATGCCTCTTATTTAGCTTGTGTTGGCCCTTCAAATGCTTCAAAGATTCATGATCTGTGTGAATCACAAACTCCTTAGGCCAAAGGTAGTGCTTCCATGTGTTTAAGGCCCGAACCAAAGAATACAACTCCTTGTCATAAGTTGGATAATTCAAGGCTGCTCCTCTTAGCTTTCACTAAAGTAAGCTATGGACTTTCCATCTTGCATAAGAACAACACCTATTCCAATTCCTGAAGCATCACACTCAATTTCAAAAGTTTTAGAAAAGTTAGGCAAAGTAAGTAAAGGAGCATTGGTTAACTTTTCTTTAAGTAATTGAAAAGCCTTTTCTTGTTCCTCTTCCCACTTGAATCCAACGTTTTTCTTTATCACTTTGGTGATTGGTGCAGTTATGGTGCTAAAATCTTTCACAAATCGTCGGTAAAAGCTTGTCAATCCATAAAAACTTCGAATATTTCCCACACTCGTTGGACTTGGCCACTCTTGTATTGCCTTGACTTTCTCTTCATTAACACGTATACCCTGTGCACTCACAACAAATCCTAGAAACACAAGATTATCCGTGCAAAAAGTACACTTTTTCAGATTAGCAAACAACTCTTCTTTTCGTAGAACATCTAAAACAAGTTTCAAATGTTCAACATGATCATCCAAGTTCTTGCTATAGATCAGAATATCATCAAAATATACCACAACAAATTTTCCAATAAAAGCACGCAAGACATGGTTCATCAATCGCATGAAAGTACTAGGTGCATTAGTTAAACCAAAAGGCATCACTAACCATTCATACAAACCATACTTTATCTTAAAAGCAGTTTTCCATTCATCTCCCTCTCTCATTCTTATTTGATGATAACCACTTTTCAAATCAATTTTAGAAAACATGCAACATCCATGCAATTCATTAAGCATATCATCTAAACGAGGTATGGGATGGCGACATTTTACCGTGATATTGTTGATTGCTCGACAATCAATGCACATTCTCCATGAACCATCCTTCTTTGGAACTAAAAGTACTGGAACAGCACAAGGACTCATGCTTTCCCTCACGTAGCCCTTTTCCATGAGTTCTTCAACTTGCTTTTGCAACTCCTTCGTCTCCTCTGGATTCGTTCGATATGGCGGGTGGTTAGAAATCACAGCTCCCGATACAAAATCAATTTGATGTTCAATCCCTCGGATAGGGAGTAAACCCGGTGGTATGTCTTTGGGAAACACATCATCGTAATCCTGCAAAAGAGATGCAATAGAGCTTGGCAAGGAAGAAGTTAGTTCATTAGCGCTAAAAAGTGTCCCCTTGTAAAAGAATACAATCATTGGTTGTTTCAAAAACATTGCTCTCTTCAACTCACTTGTTTTTGCAAAAAAGCTCTCTTTTTTTCTCTCATTTTTTTTCTCATTTGCCAAAGCTTCAACTTCTTTTTTGTTGGCAATTTTCTGTTTTCCACTCATTTCTTTTTGTACACTCTCTTTTTTTTGCTCATTTTCTTTCTTTTGAAATCTCACTTGATCTTCAAAAACTTCTTTTGGTGTTAAAGGAACAAGAGTGATTTTCCTTTCATTGTGAACAAAAGAATACTTGTTCGTAAAGTCATTGTGGTTAACTTTACGATCAAACTGCCATGGACGCCCCAAAAGTATATGTCCAGCTTGCAATGGAACTACATCACACAAAACTTCATCCTTGTACTTCCCAATGCTAAAAGAAATCAGCACTTGCTTGTTGACTTTCACTTCGGCACAATCATTGAACCATTGCAACTTGTATGGTCGAGGATGTTTCATCGTGGGCAAGTCAAGCTTCTCGACCAAAGTAGTGCTTGCAACATTGATACAACTCCCCCTATCAATTATCACACTACATACCTTGTTAAGAACATGACATCTAGTGTAAAAGATGTTCTCTTGTTGCTCACTTTCCTCGTCATTTGCTTGCACGTTCAAAATTCTTCTTGTAACCAAAACATAATATCCATGAACAGCCCATTTTCCATCATTATCATCCCCCGAGGATTGTATTGATTCATGATCAGCCTCCTCATCGGTTTCAAACCCACCATCTTCTTTAATCAACATGACTCTTTTATTTGGACATTGATTGGCAACATGACCCCTGCCTTGACATTTAAAACATTTAATGTCACAATTTCTAGAACTTGAAGGGTCAAATTTACCTTGCATTCATTGGCTGGTCGGCTCTTGTTTGGCCTCGGTCTTTGACTTAACCATGGGCTTTTCTTCTTTTCTCGGGTAGTTTGGTTTCCAAGCGAATGAATTTGAGCCTTGAGATGCACGAGTGCCTCTTCTTTTGAGTTTTTGCTCAACTTTGGTAGCCATATGCACCATGTATTCTAGCTCCACATAATGTTGCATTTCTACTCTATCTTGGATTTCTGGAGTCAACCCATTCAAGAACCTTGCCATTGTAGCTTCTCTATCTTCTTCAATATTTGCCCGGATCATAGCAATCTCCATTTCTTGATAATAGTCCTCCACACTTCGATTGCCCTGTTTAAGCCGCTGCAACTTTTGGTACAAGTCCCTATAATAATGACTAGGAACAAACCGCCTTCTCATAACAACTTTCATTTCTTCCCATGTTGCTATTGGACGTTCACCATTACGTCTCGTATTCAAGGTTAGTTGATCCCACCATACAATAGCATAATCAGAAAATTCAATAGCCGCTGTAGCAACAAAATTTCCTAAGTCTTTAAAAGTAAAAGACGGAAAAATAGTTGGACAAATAAAACTTGCGAATTTAATGAATTTATAGGGTAACAATCTCTTTGATCCTCTGATTCGATTTTACGAAGACAATGATTTGAACTTTAAAAATCTTGAAGGAAATCTTCACTTCGATCTTCTTCAAGGTACTTGAATATTTGATGAACGTCGATGCGAGGGCTTGGCAGCTTGATCTCGGATCGAACGGACTTTTGACTTTGAATTTGGTTTGAAGATTGTTGAAGAACGATATGAGCTTCGTCTTCAGTTCTTCGGATATATGAATTTTGATCTTCTTTAAAAGGGACTTGATCTTCAAAAAACAGTTTTTCGAGGGCCTTGCAGCTTGTTCTCGAATCAAACGGACTTTCTTGCTTGAAGATTGTCGAAGAACGATATGAACTTGGCTTGAACTTGTTGAGTTTGTTGAAGCTCGATCTTCCTCGGCAGCAGCGCAATCTTCAAAAACGGTTATTTGATGGACTTGGAGCTTGAAACCGGATCAAACGGAGGTTTTCGCGAAGAACGCCTTGAATCCCGCGAAGAACGCCTTGAAGATTTATGAACTTGGTGGAGCGAAAAACTTGGAGCTTTTCCCTCTTCAACTTGTGAATATTTGTGTCTCCTTTTTTTTCCTTCAAGACCACCGCTATTTATAGTTGTAGAGTGAATCTCAATCAGAATCTCCTGATGAGATGAACGGTTGTGATCGCATCTACAATTTCTTGATTTGGAAGACTTGATCTAAATGAATCTTCTAGATATCTCTTGAATATTCAATCTTGGAGGAGAAGACTTTCCTTGTCTTGATATTTGATAAATATATTTATTTAACCCTTTAAAATATTAGAATTAAATAATATATATTTATTTTCTTTTTCTTGCTCTACAAGACTTGCCATTATTTAATTTAATTGGATAATTTAACTCCAATTAATAAATAAGACATTATTCAATTTATCCATCATATATATGAAAATTAATAAATTTAACTACTTTACTTTGGAAATAAATTTATTATAAATCCAAAATAAAATAGAAAAATAAATCAAAAATTAATATATTATTCTCCACGTGTCGAGATTTAATTAGACACAAATTTTAAGTGTCTACAGCCGCAAGCTTAACCTTCTTCATTTCAGAATAGTTGTGGCAATCAAAAACTAATTCAACTTTCTTTTCCCACTCATGATAGGCTTCAGAATCATTCTTACCTTGGAAAGATGGGATATTCATCTTTATACTTCCCAAATTGTTATCCTCTCTAACTCGTCTTTCACGCCTACTAGTCACCACCGTTGACAATCTATCATCGGAATCATCATCATATGACTCTTCATCTTCTCCCCTTCTACGTCGAGTATTTTCATTACGTGGCTGCCTTTGTAGAGACTCCCTTTCGACCCTATCCAACCTCTCACTTAGCGGCTCCAAATGATCTTTCATCATATTTCCCAAATAACCCATCAATGCTTGAACTTGAAGTTCACTCATGATTGGTGGTGCTCCTTCATTGGTGTTTTCTCGAGACATAATAACCTGCAAAAACAATTGTTAGAAATAAAGAAACCTCACAACACTCCCTTACATGTTTACTCTCAAGTTTTTTTTTCACTCAAAATATATCACTCGTGTATCACTCAAATATATTGGCTTTTTCCCTC
The DNA here is from genome assembly GCA_948329865.1 of Linaria vulgaris. Taxonomy (NCBI): domain Eukaryota; kingdom Viridiplantae; phylum Streptophyta; class Magnoliopsida; order Lamiales; family Plantaginaceae; genus Linaria; species Linaria vulgaris. Next base: position 613,228 of record OX415249.1, on the reverse strand, counting down.
TAATAATCTCACACTCACTGCCTTTTTCCACTCGTATATTCTCTATAGGTTCTTCTCGAACTAAATCGAACGGAATCAAACAAAGATGGCGAGAGACACGATTCTGGTTTCAATGTTGACCCGCGATTGGCTTAACATCCATCCAACATTGCTTCCAAATCTTTTTTCAATTGTTGTGGCGAAAGTCAGGGTTCCGGTTTTAATGTTGACCAGCAATTGGCTAACATCCATTCAACATTGCTTCCAGAACGTATTACTCACTCAGTCCCAACAAGAAATCAGCAAAAGAAATAAAGTTGATACTTCTCTTTCTTTTCTTTTTCTTTTTTTGTTGGTACCACTATTTTTTTTTCCTTTTTTTTCTTGGTACTCTTTTCTTTTCTTTCTTTTTTGTCCCTTTTTGTCTTCTTTTTTTGCTAAGAAATAGAAAACACAAACTAAAGATAGATGTTTTTGGTAATCCGAAGATTAAACCAAGAATGGATGGGACCTGAAAGATAAAGCCTTTGCTCTAGATACCAAATGATACGATATCCACCAATGATGAAAGGTATTCATATGCTAAACGTAGGATCGTTATCTTCAAGTTGTTTGGATGGAACCTCGACCAGTTGCCTTGGTACAAATAGGAACCTTGGTATGGAGACCACGACCTGCTACTTGATACAAAACACGAACCTTGGTATAATGAAGACGCCACAAACGATTATGGAGGGTGTCGTTTGATAAGTCAGATTTGAATGCCACAAACGAGGGTGATGAATCCGTTTGATAAGTTTGGAAATAGTTCTTCAAAGAACCAAAGAGAATAAAATCTCACAAAGTTTATAAATATGGTAAGTGTTTTTTTACAATGAAAATGGTCTTCCTAATTTATAGGAGAGACAAACTTGGTCACTAAGAAATTAACTATGACCTTCCAACAACTTCTAGGAAAAGAAAATACATTAACTAGACTAGAAAATGATGAAAGAGTCTTCTAGAAAAAGGAAAATACATTAACTAGACTAGAAAATGATGAAAGAATAGTCAAAACTCGTCTTTGACTTTTGACCATTATTTAAAAGGTCACTTGGATCAAATTTGACCATTTTTGTTGCTAATTTGGGCCTTCTTTATCATTATGGACCCAAACTTGGTTATTTAGCCCATAAAGAGATGCTCTCATCTTCTTAGCAAGCCCTTTTGTGATTGGCCCATTTAAAGTGTGAATTTGGTCCATTCTTGTGACATCTTCTTCATTTGAATTCTTGCAATCTTCTTCTTTTGTCATCGTGTCCATATTTGCATCACTGGTGGTTGTGCTTCGTATGACCCGAGACACAGAAGATCAAGCTCACTGATGAACTATGGTGAATAGAATACAAGAGGGTGAGTCATTGTAACAGTAATCACATTTCATTTTTTTTAATTTAATTATAATATCTTGTAGTTGATGGTGCTCTTAATTTCGTAAAATCCCTGAAATTCATATTATATGCACTTACAGGTCCATGGATATGTGAAGAACTACCGCTTGAAGACGTGGCCATTCTATGAGGACTGGGAGAAACTATTTGGAAAGGATAGGGCTAATGGCGCTGGTGCGGAGGACATTTTAGCCATTGTTCAGGATGTGATCAACAACCCGAAGCTTAATGGCCATGCCAAGCCTTCTGATGAGGATGTTTCTGGACCTAGCCGAGTGAGGCGTATGAAGACTGGGACTCCCTTGCCCCTCAGTTCTAATGGAGATGATGTCCCTAGTGATCTAGTGGAACTGACTACAATCTACCAGAGCGCACCAAAGACAAAGTATCTGCCAAGGTCCTAATGAAGAAGATGAAGAAGGAACGAGCCAAGAAGAAGAGATTGGCGATGGAGAAGGCTGAGAAGGAGGCTAATGAGGTGCCTTCATACATAGAGCAGTTCATGCAGAAGACTGAGGTGAGCATTGAGAGGCTACTGACTGCCTTCACCCAATCTCAGGCTGTTGTGGATGATCCTGAAACCAAGCAGAGGAAGAAGATTTTTGAAGAACTAGAAAATTATGAGGAGTTTGATGAGGATCAGAAGATGGTCTTGGCCCACAAACTAGCTCACAACAAGGGAGATGATGACCTCTTCTTCAACATGCCTGACAACTCCAAAGCCAAGTACCTGAAGTTCATCCTCAAGAAAAAGTCTGCCAAATGATTCAATGAAACACCGTGGTAGATAGTCTGTGAAGCTTGTTGAACATTTATTTAATTTAAATTGTTATTTTGTTGGTTGCCTGATGCAATATGAACTGCTCAACCTTTTGGCCTGATTGGCGGGTGCACTAGTGTGCACATTTTGTAAATGTGGTCTAACGTAGGATCTGTCGTGGTTAGATCAACGTTTTGATGAGTATTGCTGGATTGGGTTGCATGTGATATGCAATTCCATTAGGAGTGCAGTGGTAACTAGATATAGAGTCTAGTTTCCATTTTTTTATAGAGGAAATCCAACAGTGATGTAATGTGAATTATTATGTCAATTTTATGATCATATCCATGCAATGTTTATGGTTTCATTGGTTAGAAATTAGATACATCCGTGTTGCATGTTTTATAATTTTATTAAGACATTGCACTGTCTTCACATATCAGGAAATCAAATTGATAGGTAGCAAATAATCAAGCTAGAACTGGTATGCCAACACATAAATACCAAAGTATTAAAAGGAAAATGCAGTGATACATTTTAATAGGACACCTAAAGACACTTATGCAAAAACAATTACAAGTTGAGTTGAAGTACAAGTAGCAATAACATGTAATGACATAAACGCTCACACACTCCATAACACATTATTCCCATGCAAGATAGAACGCCCCTGCGATTATAAGGCTTACAAACAGGCTATTCCTAGAACAAGTAAGAAACAGCAGAGCACGACGCGTGTGAACTATGCTATTCGCCCTCGTTTTTCTTTTCGGCGATTTCTGAGTCGCTTGGAAGATTCATGTAGACAGTTTTCTTCCCGTAGACATCGGAACCTTGGTTACACCAAGCTTGGCAGATTTTCAACCCCTCGTCGTTTGCTTTTTTCGGTTTGCCTACATGATATGCCCAAAATATTGAAAATTAGTAGCGATTAACGGGGTTATCTTTATTACATAAAACCCAATAAATGAAAATTAACAAGACATACGGATTCCTCGGACAATTTCCTCGTTGCTTTTAATCGGCTTGTCATCAACCACCATGGCAACTTCGCTCACCTTTCCGAAAATTGACTGCAACTCCTCCCAAGAAAACTCCTCGTTCTCCTTGTACGCCTCAGCAAGCTTGTTCCACTACATAGCATTCGTTTATTACGTACTTGCATATGTTGCCGTGTTAAATTAGAAACTAAAATTAGACAATTTATATATATATATATATAATAATATCAATTATTACCAAGACAAAGTAGTCCCACGTCGTCGGATCACATGTTACGGTGTTTCTAGCCTTGTCCCAAACTACATTCCAGTGCATAAGAATCATCTTGAAGCAATCGTAGCACTCTTCCAATGCGTAAAAACGAAATAAGATATCATCGACGTTGAAATTTTCATCGAACAATAAATTGATGCGATCTCGACCATTCATGATCACGGTATCCATGAATTTGGTGTTTGATAGAGGGGCACAATCGAAAACTACTTTGATTGATTGTTGCAAGTCGAGTATTAGCTCCTCGTCGCACTCTTCTAGCCATCTTCAAGAGTAAAAGTAGCTCGCTTGAGCGCTGTTTGCCTTGCCCATTTCAATTTGGATTTCAAACAATGATATTTAGATTGAAAAACCTTTTATGTGTATATTTGGAGACTGGTGTGATTGCAATATCCTTTGAATGGGTTATGTGTCAAGTCTTGAGTTCCTTTTATAGGAGAATGATGGAATCTTAAAATGGCAGAGCATATAACCATTGGCCAAATATGCTGATGTTATATTTTCAGAACTCATGTTTCCCATGACTAAAGTAAGGCACCATGTGACTGATGACCAAGGAAAATCAGATGAAAACACTGCTTTTTAAAAGGAATCTATCAGACATAACAGGACAAAGTAGCATAGAAACAAAACTCACTCATTCCAACAAAACACCAACAGACTATTAACATCAAACCAAGTACAATTCACATAGGTTAACCGCAACATGAACTGGCCATTATCAAAATGTTACCATCATGAAAAACTAATTCCATCAAACAGACTAGTTCTAGCCAAATTGCACCAACACACCCAAAACATTGTAGCAGATTTATATAAAAAAAAAGGATAATATGATCAAAGCACTTCAATCATAATAACATAATGTACTCATGTCAGATAAGCTGAACCACTTTCATAGGTAACAGACCCCTACCCATTGGTGCACAGAAGCCATTGAAATACTCACTGTCTTGTGGCTCCTCCTTCACATCCTCATCCTCTGAATCAGATAGGAAAAGTGGCCGGTGAGGTGTTCCATCATACTCTTCTGGAAGTTTTGCAAGGTGGAGGTTTTGAAATACATCAATATAAAGGTCCCAAGGCTCATTGTCATCTAGCCTGAAGTATCTTTCCTCAAATGTCTCCTGCTCGAAATGAAAACTTGTTAGCACCAGTTGAATATCTTTTTCTAACTAACAGATCTAACTACTATAAATAAGCATTGAATGTATGCAAATTTAGGAGGTTATTAATGAACTTTACATTGTGCTTTTTGTAGTTGCCTCCAATACAGATCTGGTTTGAAGCATATATGTAATCAACCCCAGGAAGCTTTGTGAACTCTACAAACATCCTATACTTGCGCCTCAGCGACCCAATCTTATAGCGTAAACGTTCCTTCGACACTTCCTTCCTAAGAAATCTTGTCAGGTCTTCTTGTAGCTGATCTATGGATTACAAAACTTCATGCAGATTGGTCATGTCTCTAGTTATACCTGGTCCTTCAAGAGGCACAGTAATAGCCTCTCGCCTCTTCGAGCAAAGAACTCGTCCTTGAAAGTATGTTCAAGCTTCTTAGTTCTGGTGAACACCATTCTACAAAAAGAAATAAATCATTTCATGATTGCTAATGCAAACTAAAGATCATGTTCCATCACTGAATCATGACAAACTAATCATCACATCATTACAAAAAAAATATCATACAACTAAAAAATCAGTCATGCCACACAGGAGGAGATCAATATAAAGTTTGGCAAATATTATATTGAAAATTGACATTTATTACAGATACCAACTTCTTGGATCACATAATTCAACAATCTTGTTTTAGACTTACAAACCACAATATCAATCACAAACTACAAATTAAACTAGTACTTAACAGTGGCAGCTCATAATCAATCTAAACTACACTCATTTCCTAATTAAGGTCAAACAAAATACAACCAAAAGCAGCATGAAAAAGAACATAACCCATCCCAAAAAATAACACAACATAGCCACACAAGCTAAGGTCCTATTTAGTCTTGACATTGACACCATTAGCAGTTGAAGTGCAAGAGTTTGGGCTAGTAGGGTGGTCAGGTTATCTGATGTGTGCCTCTTGGTGGACTCAGTGAAAGTAGGGACTCTCCGGGACATATGTGGCTCGACTGTTGGATTCGGGCGGTGGAGAATGTGTTGGAATCCCTGACTACCATGTGTTGGTAGGGTATCTAATTCATCAAACCAGACAAACCGGAATTGGTGCCTACGGTTCCTCGGATACGTGTAGTAATGACACCAGGGCCGCATTGAATTAGGACCAGCAACCCGGTAAAGCATTGGACCACCTTCACAAATGCAAGGAAGAACTAGGGCCATCTACAGTACATGTTTCATAGCGTTAAAGAATCAAATGTACTTCTTTAATTATGCAACAAGCAAATAGGTGAGTCCGTAGGTCAGTTGGGATCATATATAGTATGCACATATACACCAATCAAGTTTTCAAATCTACCCATATCGTCCTTGACATCACATCAAAAAAATAATCATGAAATTCATAGTTTCTGACAGGAACAATTAAATTACAAAACCCTAATTTCAATATACCTTTCTTTCGTCCGTAGAGGATCTGCTCGCTACATAGCAACCATCAGCAACATCCATTTGTACATACATGATGAAAACAAGTGATTATTTGCAAAAAATCGAGCGAAAAAAAGAAAATCAAAAAATTAGGGTTATTCGGATCAAATAATGAATTATTAGATGATAAGAGTAATAATCTAGGATCTTACCTTTGATTCTATCCAAAATTATGGCGAGATTCCCTCCTTCACGAATTAAGGAAACTATCAGCAATTTTTTCGCTTTTTTGTGTTCTGAGAAGAGAAAGAGTGGAGTGTGAGGAGTGTTCTAGACTGATGATGTCGTTTGGGTAATGAAACATCAGCGGGGGTAATTTAGGAAATTCAATTCGCTATCCTTCGTAGTAAATCTCAAACCAAACAAGAAAATAAGCTGTATTTTAGCTAATCGTTAATAATAAACATACAAACCAAACGAGATACTAAATAGATGGATAACGGTACTCAGCAGGGATAAGGGATTTGGCTATCACTAGCTACTATCCCATCTCCGGAACCAAACAGGCCCTTAGAGGAGAAAAATTAATATGCAAGATGAACATATTAAGTGATTTATAGGAGGTTGGTGAATTGTGTAACATGTTGCGTTTACTACTAGGAGATTGATTTATTAGTTTATAACTTTTATACTCATCTGTTATACATCAAGGCTCTTTTGTACGATAGAGTACATTGATTAGAATTCCATCCATTTTTTTTTTCGTAAAGCCCGTGAGATATATTTTCTTGTATTCCTAATGATGTCTCAAACGTGTATGCTCAAGCACTTCGAATTACTCACTACTCCCAAAATTACATTTCATCAACCGACTCAATAAACTTCGAGGTACATCCATATTTCATTACCAAAACTTTGTCTAGACAAATTAGAACTATGGCTTCTCGGTAATTAAATCTCACAAAAACAAATTACACAAGTGTACTCACACCCAAGTTTAATCCCAACTTCAACATGGGCTATCGCTAAGCACAAACACCAAAATATAGTAAACGAGGCACTAGTTGCGCACCCAGGACTAGATCACCACATGTTAGTGTTGGCCCAACAATAGCCTGATTCAAGCCTAACTAAAGATTATACGCAACTCCAAACCCAGTATTGATGAGTCATTAGTCAACAGAGTCTCCAACTATAAGGATAACATATTGGTTGATCAGGCCAGCACGAATCCAGTATTCGTTAGGACTCAATTGGTAATAACCATCAAAACTCCAAATTAAATCGGGACAAGCCGTCTTCTAGACACTCATGAACTACAAATTAGAATCTTATTCACGCTCTGCTACCACTTGTAGCGCCCCAAACCAAGCACCCTGCTCGGCTCGAAGCGTCACCGCTACAAAATTCATTAGAGAGCACCTCGCTTCTCTTTTGAAAGTTGCAACGAATCCAAAATAACGTAGAGCAGTAGCTAGTACCCAAAGATTTTCATCTCAATATCTTGAGTTGTTAACTACCTGCAATTGATATTCGACTAGACTTGTCTCATGCAATGACCTCTAAGCTTTTCCGTTGTACATATGGAATGGAAACATTAAAATATCTTTATGAGTCAAATGGACTCAGTGAAATTTAATGTATGAGGATTTATTTTCATAAAAATAGATTTTTGCAAACATGATTTCACGAGACTAATTTTTAAAAGAAATTTATGCTTTCACGCCAAATCATAACACTTATTAGATCAATCATGTCATAACAATCTAGTCTTGTGTCTCCTCTCCTTATACCTCCCATCCAGGAGCGACCCGAAAAACAACGAGGACGTATCCAGGTACACACCTCAACTCCGATTCACCCCGCTGAGACGTCCCATCTCAGACGTAGAACAGAGTTTTCTCAAAGCGGCGCTAGATTGCAAAGGCTACACTTATAGCCCGATGTTATCCAGGAGAATTTCACAAATTCATGTCAGGGCCCAGATAATAGCCATCAAGTGCCTGCCATCTATTGGCAACAATATAGCCATCAAAGTGGCTTCAAGAATGATCAATCATGAAACTAAATCATGTACAATGTTGGCATGCTTTTTAAAACACGAAGCTCAGTACATAAATCAATAATTAATCCTCAATGTATAATTTAGTACAATATGATAATATAATTGTCATAATATAAACGACAATTTCATGATTTGTAAACAAGTACTTGAGCATTCCTAGAGTCCATAACATTTGTAACCAACTATTCTTGAAAACATCATGCTTGCACAATTTGTAAAATAAAATACTTTTGTATATAATACGTATAATTTCCCTTCTAGCGAGAAAATATATAATTTTAATCTCACATTGATTCACATGGGTCTTACACCTCAACTCTTTCCATAACCTTGTGATCTACCTCACTCTAATGAGTTAGATTCGGCTGACCTACAACATGTGTTTATTCATTTGCAACAAGAATCCAAATATGTAAAAGCTATAGTCTAAAACATGAACTTAAAGTCTCAATACTTATATAAATCAACTAGTTGTTTGGTAACTTAACTCTTGTGTGCTTTGTCCTACTCAGTAGTTAAATGTTGCTACTAAAACTTAAATTAGAAGACTTTGCTCAATGAGAAGTTATATCATAGATAAGTAATTATCTCAATTATCTTGGTTTGGTTTTTATTTATTTATTAGTGCTTGTTGCATATTCGGTATCTCTAAAAGCTTAATGTTCAGATGTTGTTTGTTATAAAGTACATTTACGGCATTTTCACATAGTCATCCCAAGAATTTATTGATATTGTAGCTCATTTGATGTGTTAAAATAGTTCGTGAATACTTTAGTTACTCAACTGCATGGTTACTTAGACCATACTGTACAATCAATATAAGATAGTGTGCCTTTATATTATTACTTATCAACTTAGTGAAAAATATATAGTTCAATTTGCGGCCTAAATTATTAATCAAATGTTTCCTCGATCCAAACTTAAAATTAGATTGGTATTTCATGAAAAATACTATGTTCACTTATAACTAATAAGTTCAGTACGTATTTTTATTATATTAAGGTATGTAACTTGCACAAAACTAGATAATCAAATATATATATAACCTGTGAGTCTATATAGATCACCCTCAACTCAAATATTCTTTTGAAGTAAGGCTTTATGATTTGGAGGTTTTGGCTTAAGGTAAGGCAATAAGTAGACACACACAAAGATTAGATAAACAAAATCTAAATCACGAAACGTTATCTAATTACAAGACTACGCGGCAGTGTTAAAGATAATTTAAGGTTCCATGTCCCCTCTTCATCTCTCATTTTTTATTATGTCTAATTATGTGTGTGATCGAACACAACAGAGCACATTGCAGTGAAATAGGATAAAGATAAATTTGTCTCGCCCATATCTCTCCTCTTGCCACGTGTGTCATGAGTATGCAATAGATAAGTTGAATGGTAGGAAATTAGTTGGGGTAAGGTTTTTGCATGGCATACCGACGGATGTCTAATGCATGAACGCAAGTTGGGAAATGATTTATTACACAAACAAATTTTATATATTGATGATAGATATATATATATCATATATCATATGTGATATGTCAAACCCCTCATTTAAACTCTTTAATGTTATTGGATGCATCGAGTTTGAGAAAATTAGTCCAAGGCGTAATTATTAATCACACTCCAATCACGCTTTTCTAAAGTGTTATATTGACAAATATTTCTAAAGTTACCAAAACTTCGATTCTTCTAACATATAGAATCTATGAACCCTCTTGTTTAACAATAAAGTAAAGTATGGGATTTATAATTAATATGGGGCGTCACACAAGTCCTCGCTAAAGGCTTCATTCCTAGTTGCGTGGAAAACGATGTTTGCCACCATCTCTCTCTTCGGATCGTCTATCTTCAACAGTTCTACATTGAATCGCGTCATAAAGTCTTTTGTGGTCTCTTTGTCCCCTTGTTTTATTGAGTATTGGTGGGAATGATCCATCACTGTCCTCGACTGGCTTGAGAATTGATTCAAGAACTTCTTCCTTAGCTCTCCATAGCTTCTAATTGACCCCGCGGTGATTTTGGCGAACCAGTCCAATCCCACTCCGACCAGGGTGGTGGCAAAAATATGGGCTCGCATATTGTCATTGAATCCATACAAGTTAAGCGTACTATCCAGGAGGAAGAGGTGCTCGTTCGGATCTGTCTTTCCATTGTATGACTTTAGCACCGGTATTTTTTCTCCATGTCCCAAAACTTCTGCCTCTATTTTGGCGCATAATGGAGTGCTTCTGCGAGTTCTTCCCAATAATACCATCATATTCTCCACCTCAGTCCTCTTCTTGTTCAGTCTCTCCAACTTCCTTGCAACTTTAGCTCGCTGCATCCTCAAGTCGTTTCCTCGACTAACCTGGCACCTCGCCGAATCGTAGTGACTTCTAGATTGCACCTCGACCGAGTTTGACCTCATCTTCTGTTCATCCACGTGTGCTCCATATATGGCCTCATCAGCGGGACCCCTAGCGGCAGACCCCAGTTCTCGAGCAACTCCTCTCAGGCCCTCGAATGGCGGTGGCGGTGTTTGTAACTGTGGAGTGGGCAAAGCTGCAGCCATTGTTGTGCAGATCATGGCCATAATTTCATCCCTAAATGCACTCGGCATTGAGACAGTAGCACTTGTCGCCGCCTCTACCGCGGCATTTGGTGCGGGTTGACCATCTGCCACTGGCCTGACTGATCTTGTTGGACTGAAGGGGGCACCACCTCGGCTGGAATCGATGGTGCCCTTGCTCTCGGAGCCGGAAGGGTCAGCCATGCGATGCAACTCAGAATTGTTGGTCCCTGCTGCCCTGCTTTGCAATCGGGTTACCCTAAACATCCTGCCTAAGTTGTTGGGAAAATGGTGTTCCCACAGACTGTGCCAATATTTTGGTCTTATTTTTTCCGGGTTACAACACACCAAGAAACTCGTTACAAAAGGCATGACTAAACTAAAATAATGTTATTCTATTACAAGGAATAGAATATCTTGGTCCGAAACACCTAGCACAAGTAAACTGTGACGATCGCGCCCCACGAGCCATGCTCTGATCCGAGTTGGTTCGGTGGTGATCAATCACTTTACCCAACTCAGACTAAAACGTAACTCATATGAAGGGGTCTCACTTGTTCAAGATCAAAACCATACACGTTTTCTAAAATATATTTTGATATATGCAGCGAAAGTCTTGGTATTACAAATAATATGACTATTATAATGGTTATGCACTAGTGACAAAACACGAATATTCCAAAATGCACGCTTGAACAATTATTCACTTGGTCCATGCTGCCATGTTGATTTTATCCTAGGGAATGGACAGAAGAAGTGAGGAATAAGTCTTTAATGACTTAGTGAGATTCATATAAAAGAACTGGTAATGCAAGAATTAACTATGACCTACTGGATATATTTCGAGGAGTGATCTCACCGGTAGAAACAGTTCAACTAGACAATTTGATGTAACAATGGTACTGGAATTTTATTAGAATAGTTAATGAACTTTTGCTTAACAATAAACGAATCCAGCCTTATGGCTTCTAATATTCTATACCTCCTGGCGAGGAGCGACCTCGCAAACAATCAAGAGACATGCTCGAGTACATGTCGATCCAGCACAAGGGTTACAGTCAACTCCTGACTGCAAGCGGTGCCTAGATAGATGGGTATCAAGCGAAATTACTTAAACCGACAGTTTTTACTGCCCAGCAGTAACTCGACTCAATCCCTGGGCCCAACTTCTAAAAGGTGTCCCAATGGGTATAACAGATAAACAAATAAGCTAGTAAACCGGATAATATCCGTTGCTCCTTGAGCTACATGTCCCGAACACAGTTCGTTGCTCTTCGCACAGTTCAAGAACCAGAAGATCTGATTAAAATATCAGTGAATTACCATGATTAAGAATCAATATGATAAATAATAAATGATTGAATATGATTTAACGATGAGTAAGAAAATCATGTTATGAGATGAGATGCAAAGCGGGATTATGATAAAATATAGGTTGTTCGATGTTTGGTAGCGGAGTAGTGGCTTTTCTGTCCAAGTTCCTCAGGGTCGGATGCCAAATGGGGCTAGAACAAATTAAAAATGGAACTTCACCTTTTATTTGTATGGAGAATCTTGCGCGTCGTTGATTAATTTGTCAAACCTTTAATAACAATAAGATAATATCAGTTAACTGAATAATCATAACTTACCATAACAGTAAGATAATATCAGTTAACTGAATAATCATAACTTACCATTATAAACATATGTACTATTCAACTTTCGTGTTGATGAAATTTGAGGATGTTCTTGTTAAAAAAAGTAGCTAATACTAATTTAAGTAAATAGCACATATCATTGATGAAAATCTTACGCGATAAACTTTGATGTCGTAAGGTTAAGTTAAATATTAAATATACTTTGTATACGTGATTTATATCTCAATATTTATTTTAAGCAACCATATATTTATAATTATAATTGTAGTTATAATTTTTCTAATGTTAGAAAATCATTTCAAATGGTAAGTATACAATAATATCAAGTATAGTATGATAAACTATTTAATTTGATGCATAATAAATCTTCAAAATATATTAGTTAACTAATTTATAGAAAATCGTTCTTTAAGTCTCTAGTACATCCAAAGATTCCAAGAATCATGACATCAAACAATTACCTTATGAAGCAATCAATTAAATTGTATAACTTAGTTAATATTATTTTGTTCCAAGATGATCTTAAATTACATAACAGTATATTCCTAACTTATATAAATATTAATACGTAAACCTAATCAAGGTAAATAATCAAAGAATGTTTAAGTTACGATATATAATCTTATAAGAGGACTAGACCTCAAAAGTATATATGATAATCTTATTAAACTTATGTAAGGATATGTTAAACATCATAAATATACTATTTATATATTATTGAAAAATCTCAAAAATATTAATTCGTGAATACAAATCATATTAAAGTGATTCTAATGATTGTTGTATCTTATAAGAGTCATGTGTGAGTGATCAATCATGAAATTAGGATGATTATTTTCAATCATAAACAAAGAACTTAAAGTACGTGAAATAAGTTGAAAATCGTCGTAGTTTTGAGTTTACCTTTGATCAGATATCCAAATGAACTTAGTTTCCAAATATTTTTGCGGCAACTGATCCCTAACATCACTAGGAACATGTGTACGCGAATGGGAAGGAAAATCCAAAGGTTTGCTATGCTAAATAATTCTTGAAAACATAGAATCTATTTTCGGATTTTCATACATCAGTCTACGGTTTAGGAATTTCGACCTTCTAAATCATATTATTTGAAAAACATTTCTTCATATGAAAGTTAGAGGACATCATGAGGAGTATTCGTCCGTTAGCCTTGATCAAGAATGATTTTTCTATAATTAGTTATGATTTTTTTAAGGTGCTGAGCTGAATGGATAATTTCTGCGCAATAAAAGTTTTGGGGTATTTTCGGGTAGAAAATGATGAAATAAGAACTTGGGATGAATTTTTCCTGAAAGTAGACTCACCAACTTAGAGATTCATAGGAAGAAAGAAGGAAAAACCGAAATGATTTTGGGTGTGAAAATTGTTGGAAGAAAGCCTACTATTTATAGTCACAAAAACATGTTAAAATACTTTTAATTAAGGTCCCACTTTGATTATTTTATAATTAATCACAAAAAGTCTGAATTTAATCATGCTCTTTATAATGTCATGGCTTACCTCATCAAAAATATGGCATGGCTTACTTCATCAATTGGTATATCAAGTTCCTCAATTATTTATTCAAATAGGTATAATTAGATTTCTTTGTTACATACATATTTACTTATGTAATTTTTCTAGGTAATTCAGTCAACTTGGTTAATATTTAAAATTGAAATATATGTAGGATTAGAAACATGTAAATATAATTAAAGACTAACTTTTAAGTTCAGGGGGTTCAAGATTTCAAAAAAAAAAGTTTAGGGGGTTCAATTGCAAACTTTTCTAAATATTTAGGATTAAAATAAAAAAATTCAAAAGTTCAAGGTCTAAAGTACAAATTTATTTTCTTCCTAATTCTTGGGGCGTTACATAAACTAAGCAAAATGACAAAAAATAGCCCTAACCAGTAAACTATCGAACGAAGACGGTTCTATAGTCCTTCGATAATCAAATCTGGAAACTGTCGAATCGGAATGGTTCGATACTCTAAAGCCTCGAATCAGGGAAATAATCGAACAGCACTGGTTCGATACAGGGAACTCTCGAACAAGATCGGCTCGATGTATAACGATCAAACTGGAGAACAGTCGAACGGGATAACATTCGAACGATGGGATTCGATTGTTAGTGGTTGGTTGGTAGTAATGAATGCATTGCGTGAATATCGGGGAACATGGTATATATAGACCCTGTTTCGTGGGACCCACACTGAGTGCAGAGCATAACAATCAAGCATGGCCTCGTTCTACTGTCTCAAAAACAGTCGAACATGCCCAATTCGATAGTTTGTTATTGGGCCTTGAAGGGGTTGGCCGGCCTAAAACACTTTTGGGCCTCTTAAAATACCCCCACCAAAGTGTTTCTGTACTTATTTAAATTTTATTATAAGCTATTTTTAATTATGCTAAACTGAAGTTTGGTTCCACGAAACCTTCGAGTGATGTTATTGAGGAGGTATTACGAGATGTCAGCGTGCGCGTTAGCCCTGGCGTGAATGAAAGCCAGACGGGTTCTCTGTTTTCTTTTTTCAAAAGTTTTGGTCTATTGTGGGTGATGATATTATTTGTTTTGTGCTAGCTTTTTTGAATGACCGTATTCTTGATCTTGTAGTTAATTTTACTCATATTTTTTTAACCCCTGAGTGCACTAACTGGATGTCATGACTCAGTTTTGACCTATTAGCTTGAGCAATGTGAGTTTTAAAATTGCCTCAAAGGTCATTGCCTCAAAGGTCATTGCCTCAAAGGTCATTGCCAACCGTTTGAACCCGTTTCTCAATGAGGTAATATCACCTACTCAATCAGCCTTTGTACCGGGACGACTCATTACAGATAACATCTTGGTAGCCTTTGAACTTAATCACTTTCTCAAAAATAAGAGAACGGGCAATCGTTGTTTTATGGCTTTGAAGCTTGACATGAGTAAGGCATACGATTAGGTCGAGTGGTCCTTCTTGGAACAGATAATGCTTAAGTAGGGTTTTAATGCTTCTTTTGTGACCTTGATTATGTTGGGTGTGCGTACAGTCTCTTATTCTATGCTTATTAATGGTCGGGAACCGAGTCCTTTTTTCCCCTAAATGGGCATTAGACAGGGGGATCCTTTATCCCCCTATTTTTTCGGATGGTTTCTGAAGCTTTTTCAGCACTAATTACTAAGGCGGACGAGAGATGGACGATTCGAGGAGTGACCATTAGTGGGGGCGCACCGCGAGTTTCTCACTTCTTATTTGCGAATGACACGCTCCTCTTTTGCGAGGCTATGAGGGAATCGGCGATGGGATTCAGGATATCTTACATAAATATGAGGCAGCGTCGGGACAGAAGATTAATTTGGAAAAACTCGTTGTGGTGTTTAGTAAGAATATGAGTGAGGCTTGGACGCATGAGTTGGGGGCAGTTTTGGGGGTCGATATTGGAGACAAACATGAAAAATATTTGGGCCTTCCATCCGTTATTGGGAAGTCGAAGAAGGAGTTGTTTGATTTTATTAGGGAACGTGTGTGGAAACGGGCACAAGGATATAAAGGAAAAACTTTATCGGGTGCGGGGAAAGGGTCCTTATTAAAGCCGTGATGCAATCAATATCGACCTTCGTTATGAGCTGTTTTAGAATGCCAGATTCATTGATAAAAGAAATTGAGTCCACCATTAGCAATTACTGGTGGGAAAGTGGTAATCAAAACAAGATTCATTGGGTTGCTTGGTCAAAGATGT
The DNA here is from genome assembly GCA_948329865.1 of Linaria vulgaris. NCBI lineage: Eukaryota > Viridiplantae > Streptophyta > Magnoliopsida > Lamiales > Plantaginaceae > Linaria > Linaria vulgaris. The sequence continues at coordinate 597,251 of OX415249.1, read as the reverse complement.
GCCGCAGTAAAGAGGATGGCGGGCTTGGATTCTGAAATCTTAAGGCATTTAATATTGCGCTTCTATCTAAGCAAGCATATATTTTCAGTAATCCGGATAGCTTGGTGAGTCGCATCTTTAAGGCCAAATATTTCGCGACAGGGTCGTTCTTGGAGGCTTGTGTTGGGTGTAATCCCTCATTCTCGTGGCGATGTGTTTGGGAGACGATCCCCGTGATCAAACGGGGTATGCTTTGGCGGGGTGGCAATGGGGCGTTGATTTTGGTTTGGGATGACGGATGGCTCCCGCGGCCCACTACGTTTCGACCTATAACAGTACGACCAACCCATGTTGCAGTTGAAAAGGTGCGGGATTTGATTGATGAGGGTATTGATGGTGGAACGTTTTGTTGATTAATGAGATGTTTTGGGATACAGATGTGCGCGTGATTCTATCAATTCCACTGGGTAGTATGGAACAAAACAATTGCCAAATTTGGCATTATGAATGAAGTGGATTATTTACGGTGCATAGTGCATACCACCTTATCATGTCTCACATTCTATTGGCACGAAGTAGCGAGGGCAATGAAAGTACAAGCAGACATAAGGCATGGAAGGAAATATGGAGACTGAAGTGCGCGAATAAAATAAAAATTCTCTGGTGGCGTGCTTGCATTGACGTGCTCCCGACGAGATCAAACCTTGCGCGATAGTGTAAGGTATGTGATATTTCTTGTTGCATCACTCGTGGGGAGGGCTACAAGGTTCCACACCATACGTTCTTTGGTTGCTCCATTGCGAGACAGGTTTGGGCCTTGGCGTTCTTTCCGTTAGCGACTATGATCCGCTAGCATGAAAGTCTCCTCGATTGGTTTGTACGATTAAGAAGAGAGATGGATTCGGTGCAAGTCACATTGGCAATCACGGTGTGATGGGCTATATAGGGTAATAGAAACGCAATCCTTGCTGGAGAGAAGCCACAGAGTACGTCGGATATCGTTGAATTTGGAACATCGTACGTGACAAGTTGGCGGGAGATTGTGCTGCCTATTTCTCTTGCGCCAATTACGAGTCCGACTGACTGGGAACCGCCGAATGTAGGATGCATTAAGATTAATTTTGATGGTGCGCCTTTTAAAGCGGAGGGCGAGGCTGGACTTGGGGTGGTTGCTCGTGATCATAACGAAATGGTGTTAGTAACGGCGCAAAAACGTTGTACGGCTACCTTTGATGCGGTTTGTGTTGAGGCTTTGGCGGCCCTTTGAGCTATTAAATTGGCAATCAGAATGCGTTGGTTTGACGTGGTGTTCGAGGGCGACTACCTTATATCATTCATGACATTATTTATCGAACACAATCTGGACGCACAGTACGCGAATATTATTGTGGATTTCCTCAAGCTTTTCCAGACACATGAGAGGTATATCATTCGCTGGGTGGGGAGAGTTGCCAACACAGTCGCTCACGAGCTTGCCCGTACAGCCGTTGGAGTGATCTTAAACCCACTTGATGTTGTTTTCGCTGCATAGGCTTTTTTAGCTTCTTTATGTTTGGTTCTTACTTCATGTATGCTAACTATTGTTTTGGCGGTTTGGTCGTCGGTTTTGATATAATACCAAGTCCTTTGATTCAAAAAGAAAATTTATGCTAAACTGAGGCCTAGTTTGTTTCCCCGGAAAATAGGGGAAAAGAAAAATTTTGAAGGAAAATCTTCCTATTGTTCGGTAATTTGAAATTTTCTTGAAAAGAAAAGAAAATCTTTGAAAAAGAGAAAAAAATATGGAAAAATCTATCCTTATTTTTTCTATAAAAAAATTCTTGAAAAATCTTGTATTCTTTTATTTTCCCTTTTTTTCTTTTTCCCCATTTTATTTTTGGGAGAAACATACGGCCTCAAGGGAATATAGGAGTAATCAAGTAATCAGCCTTGCGTCGTGAGACAATATATTACTATTTGTTACTACGAAACAAAATCTAGTCTTGTGCTACGAGAGTCTCATCACATGCCACACATCCTCAAGAAGAAAATCATGATTCTTTTCCACTACTTCAATTATTTAATATTTTATAGAGAACTAGTGGGGTAATGGGGCATTTGTTCATAATTGTGGAGTACAACTTGGAAATATATATCCCATGTGTTAAGTGTGTTGAATAGAATAATAGATACAGAAAGATATTAAAACAAAATTGGCGGAAATCGGAATCGAGTGGTAGCCATTATTAATTAAAGGAAGAAATCAATTACAAAATATATAAAAGCACCTCAAAGATTTATACGTTTCATTTACTTTTTTCTTGATTTGCAGTTGGAATATATGATGATTTTGTGTTTGCTAGAATTTTATTTCAGTCAAAGTCAATTGTATCCAATTCAAGCAATTATACGTTAATCAGAATGTCAGATAAATAGATTTTAGATATGATCACGTATCGAAATTGTAATAAAGATTCATGTTCAAAATTGTTTAGACACAAATATTAATATATATTTTGGTCTTATTTCGTTCGAGTTACAAAACACCGTGAAGCGTTACAATGGGCTTATCAATTGTCAAAATAATGCTAATCAAATAGAAATCAGACTAGCTTGATCCGAAATACATATAAGCTGATTAGGCAAAACAAGTAAAATTACAAGGTGTCAATAGTGTATCGAATTCAGGTTCTTCGATCCAAGAGTACATCGAATTCTAATCATTCGATGTAAGACTATATCGAATTCTGGTCCTTCGATATAAGACTATTTCGAATTCGGGTCCTTCGATGTAAGAATATATCGAATTTTGGTCCTTTGATGTAAGACTATATCGAATTCGGGTCCTTCGATGTAAGAATATGAATGATTGCTATGTATCGAATCGGTCTGTTTCGATCTTAGGTTGAGTATCGAATACAAAGACTTCGATCGAGTGCTGAATCGAATCATATGGATTCGATCTAGAGTAGGTTGGAGTTCGTCCTCAATGCGTGCCGAGAATGTCAGAGGACGGGGTATTTATAACCCCCGTCCCGCGGGCCCCAGTGGCAGTTGGGGAAAGTGTATCGAATTGAGATGATTCGATCTATTCCTTAGATCGAATCGAGTCCATTCGATACTCGTTCAGTATCGAATTTCTCCTGTTCAATGTATTATTTTAATGGGTCTTTCTCCTTAGGCCGGCCCAATATCAGTATTTGGTCATTCCTAAAATACCCCCATCAATATATACTTTAAAAATCACTCCTACCGTACGTATTCATTTCTTAACCATAGCGTCGTTGGTACTCCAATACCTATACTAACAATATTCTTATACGTTGCATTGCTACTTTGCACACATTTTAAATCAATATGTGTTTAGACGTTAATATGCATTATATATAGCTTAGATTGATCTAACGCTATTTATAGATCAAATTTTAAGGATTCATAGATTAATTTACGTACTGCATAACATAAGTAATCATATAGTAACAAATAGCGGCATGCATAATATACCATATTATCCATTATTTAAAAAAATATATGGGTTGTTTTTTGATATGAAAAGATATGGGTTGAATACCTGTAAATATTCTTTTTTTTAACATCAAGCATCTATATAAATTATAAAGACTATAAAATACTATTTTTGTATTATTGTACATGCATTTGTATCCGTACAACAACATAACTTAAAATCCCACGCCACAAGCAAACATAAGATTAAATTAGTTAATTGGAAACAAAATACAAAAATAATGTACTTGAATTACTATTTAATTAATGAATTTTCTTATCTATATCACGATATTCTTACTGTACGTAAATAGCAATCTTCAATAAAAGAGTATCTACTAATAAAGGCCAACGTGGCACGGAACATACGTATGTATATATAATAATTGCTATATATGGGTTACAATTTGTCATTACAAGAGATCATGTAAAGCCCTGCTTTTCCTCACACAATCCCTCTCGTTCTTCTCCTCTCTCCATTCATGCTCAAAATCATTTAGGAAAATTCTCGTATTCAAAAAACCAAAATAGAAGAAGTATTTCAAAATGAGGATATCAAATAATATTATGAGTGGAGATATGGATATTTTTCTTGCCAAAAAAGCTGATGAGGCGAAAGATGAAATTTTAAACGAAGTTGATGAAATTGAGGAACAAAGTGCGGTGGAAGAGGAGGAGAGGAGAATTTATTGGGAATCGCAGGAATTTTTACTTCAGGTAAATTGATTAAAGCTCGATATTGCTGTATTTTGTAATTTTAATTTGATTTATCATCCGTTTCGTTTTATGATAAAGGTGAAGAAAATAGTTGGAAAATGGAGATTTTACTAGCTACTTACTTGTTTTTAAACAACTTGCTTGGTTATGTTTTGGATATTGATCACGAAATAAGCACAATGTTTCCCTTGTTTACTAATTATATACACATTAAAGAGAATTTCATGATCGATCATAATTTTCTGGTACGAACTGCGTATATTAGATTGTTCTCGATTATGTAAAAATTACAACATTAAATTTTACAATAAAAGATCTACCAAAAATTTGGAACTTTCATTGTGGGGAGATGAATTCGTAACCACCAATTTTGGTCCACGATGTCGGCTGAGATTATGATAGTCAAGTGGAGGAAAACTCCAGAAACTGAGAGTCAAGCCACGTGTATGGTCAATTATAATTCGTATTAGAGTTACTTGGACTAATTGAGTACACGAAAAAAGTTAGTTGTTACAATTATAATTTATGATCCGCTAGTCTGTCTACTTAGCTGGAATAATGACATGGAATCATATTCGTAATTAGACAACACGATTTAATTAGGTGACATAGTATCCTGTTCTATAATATATCAATACGTGAAAAGATTTAGAGCTGGTATTTTGTTAATTACGATTTTACAAATGATATCTTAAACTTTTCAGGAAATATTGGACCAGTACAAATCAAGTGGTTCAAAATTGAGGGAACATATTCAAAGACATATAGGCATAGTGAGAAGCTCCAATTTCTGCAATTGTTTGGACCAAAACCTTAAAGGTTGCATTAAGTGTTTGAGGAGAGCATTAGTTAATGAGCTCTGCACGAATGGGTTCAATGCTTCACTATGCACTTCAAAGTGGAATAGGACAAACAAATTGCAAGGAGGTACAAATTCATTTTAATTGCCGTCTAAAAGTTAATTCTAATAAGAAATTTGACATTTGCTAATGACTTCTTATGTGTAAATTATTATAGTGACACATGACACATTTGTTTCAATGATTGGATGTCGTTAGGTTAGAACCCATGATATCTTCTTACCTTCTGCTTTGATATCATTAATGAATTATGAATTTACCTAATTATTCAAAGTGCGGGGAAAGATTTATGATGTGTATTACTTTATATATATTTCTCCAACAAAAACATAAAAAGCATATTGAATGATCAATTACACATTGATGGACAGTTAATACAATAATAAGCTCCCATTTAACCCTTTATAGGTAAACATGAATACATTGAAGTGGTTGCTAGCACACAAGGGAGAAGAAAGCAGGTAACATTCTTGGTGGAACTTGGGTTTTTGGATGAGTTTAAGATGGCTAAAGCTTGTCCCGAGTACAATAGAATGATCGAGCAATTGCCTGAAGTGTATATAGGGAAAGTTGAGCATTCGAATGCCATTGTACGTGTAGCTTGTGATGCGGCCAAGAAATCGAGCGAGGAGATGAAAATTCATATGGGTCCATGGAGAAAGAGAGGGTTTATGCTAATGAAGTGGTCAGCGACCAGGGAGAGGAGAGTTCTCGATCATTCGTCGCCATCCGTGGAATCGAGTTTCCAAATTCCCATGATGACAACTGTGGAAGTGGCATAGTTTGATGGGCAAGAGTTTTGCTGTTTTGGCAAGCATTCGTTCAAAATTTTGCACGAGTATAAAATGTTATTTTCGTTTGATTCATATAGCATTTCTGCTATTGATGCTTGGTGGGTTGATCTTGTTCATAGAAATGTGAGTGCAGTGTTAACAATATTGGCCAATTGGTTGATCTTGATCTTGTTCTAATATTTTTGTTTTATTGGATGAAAAATAAAGATTTAAGGATTCATGTATCTAGAAAGGGAGAGGCTTAAAATTAAATCTGTCGGGGCAGTGAACAGTTCCTAATTTGTTCATAGTTGCTCTTTCATTATAAGAACAGTTAATCGCTTGAGGTATTCTTTACACCTTGCAGGCATTGGAGTTGCAATAGGAGCACACGCAACTTGTATAATGGATTTACTATCAAAAAAAACTTGTATAATGGATAATTTACATAAAAGCAAGTTAAAGTAAAAAATAAAATGAAATTAACACAAAGGTGTCAGCTACATTTTTACTCTACAGGGCAAAAGCTACCAAAGATCAATGCATATATAAAAGAAATTTAATTACTATTGAGCGATTAAAATCTTGGCGTGCAGAGAAACCTTGTAAGCATAACTTTATATTTGTAATTGATGAGGCACGTAATTAACTTTTTGATAACGCTATTTGTTAATTAAACTAGTATGATATGTTTGTCCATAGTTCAAGATTAAATTAATTGGAACCTAGCCGCATACAACTTAGACATAAAACTTCTATTTTAAGCGTTAAACATATTTTTATTTTGTACACACAAGAAATATAAAAAACACTATATATTTTGTGTTGGAAAGTCACCTGTTACTAATGTGCGTTTATATTTTATTTTATTCTTGCAACTCGAATATAACTCCTCTTATTTTATTCTTGCAACTCGAATATAACTCCTCTGAACAATGGAGGCGGAATACCTAGGCCACCGCAAGCCCTCAAAATTACCCCTGCATCGACGGAATTTGTACCACCAGACATCGGACTGACAGACACCCGAACGCAAAACGACTTTGCCCCGGAGAGGAGATGAATTTTGTTTTTTCTGAACATAATCAAGAGCCGACTCATCAAAACTCTAAAAAACCAATGCATTTTTCGTATGCATACGCTACAAAGAAGAGGAACGAACATGTGAGAATCGATGAGGAAGTGACGGATGATGAGGCCGACCTAATCATTCAATCCCCACCATCCGTGAACATGCCATTCAAGAGATTTACAAGTCTTCCGAAAATGTGCGATCTCATGAAGCAACAATGGGAAGACTCGATCATTATCTGCGTGTTAGGCAAACATGGTTTTACCATGCTCTCCTGAATAGATTAACAACAATGTGGAAGTGGCATAATGATTTCGAACTTGTGGATTTGGGAAATAGTTGTTATTGCTTGAAGGGCCTAAGCTAAAAAAAAAAAGAGAAATGATTTTAACCGAGGGGCTGTGTCAATTGGCGGGGAGTTTTCTTTCAATTCGAAAGTGGTGCCCAAAATTCGACACTAAGAACGATAAGGTTGAGAGTGCGATAACGTGGGTGAGAATTCTAAACCTCCCGGTGGAATATTTCGAGAAAGCTTGGACTCGTTCTCTTGCTAAAAGCATTGGCGACCCAATAAAAATTGACGAGAACACATATCAAACATCGTGAGGAAGATTTGCTCGATTCTGTGTTGAAGTTCGTACGGACGTTCCCCTTGATCTTGGAGTTTGTATTGACGACACGGTTTACCAAGTAGTTTATGAGAACTTACCGACGCTTTGTTATGTGTGTGGGAGAGCCGATCATAAAAAATAAGTCAGCCCTAGTAACGAGAGTTTAGAACATACCGAGACGAACAATTTCGAGACTCCAATAGATCATGATGCGAGTAAGACAAAGGAAAAGAATTTGTGGCTCATTGAGCAGGCCAAAATTATGGGGAATGGATCACAGTCCAGCCAAAGAATAATGGAAGAGTGTCCCGTAATAAAATGGTTAACCAACATGGAGGATTGGATAAAGGGAAAGCAAAGATGGGGGAGACATTGGTTAATCACGGAGTGAGGCAAGAAGTTTCTAATAAAACTCTAATTCAAGGAAAGAGATTCCTACCAATGAATGTTACTAGTCAAGGAAAGAGAGGAAGTAAATCAGGAAAGACCCCTAGACAATTATCCATATTGAAAAGGACTATAAAGAAAGTGGTCAATAGTAACACATTCTCAATATCGGCAGAAAGTTCTGATTGTGATAATTTGCAGCCCGTAGCACAGAATATTCAACAAACAAATTCCTTCACGTTCGGACAGAAGCATGCTAATCTTTCACTTATTCTTCAAAAAGGGGATGCTAATAAGTAGATGGGTGGAGGTTCCGGATTTCAACATGAGAATTTGTCAATTTCGGGGCCTCTCAACGACATTACTAACACGTCAAGGGGAAATACTAATTCACATAATGGAAATTCCCTCATCAGTTTGGGAGATAGAGAACAAATTTGTTAACATGGTAAAAATCCACATCTTAAAACATACCATAATTCGATTACTAAAGTTTCCGGAGATATTATTATATGATTTATACTCGTAACAACAAAATACACGTATCACACGGCGAAGACCCCGAGTCCCCCAAAATACGTGAACACCCCCTACACCCCCTACACCCTCCGATGTCTAAAAGCTATTGGAGAACTAATCCTGAGGGCCAAAGCGCGATAAAAATGCACTATCAAAACCTAGAACCCCTCGGAGCGCACGTCATAAAGACCTGAATGCAAGAACATTGCCCTGTCTGAACAAGAAAGCCTTGTCTAAGCACAAGGAACGTTGGAAGACAATCTACGAGAGCTTGGATACTAAAACACTACTTCACGAAGGCCAAGCAAAGCCCTCGGAAATCAAATCAGACCCCTCGGAAACATGCCCAATTTACGGAACCCAAGACCAAGATAGAAACAGGTATCGGAGTGCACATCAGAAGAAGACAACCTAACAATAGACCACTATCGGAACTACAACAGCATCGGACGAGCATTCCCTCCCACTTATCCAGCGTTTCCGATAGGTACCGCCCATCGGAGAGAATGAAACCAAGGAGCCAGTTCATCAGAGCACATTGAAGCTATCGGAGAGGATAATTCTTCTTGGTCAGTACCCCGTCAGCAGATATACCAAACAGATAAAACATATCTCTTCACTCATGCATAATGACACCTGTGAACACATGCACAGTGACGAATGTCCCTAAAAGACTTCTATAAAAGGTAGAGATGAGAGATCAGAAGTGGATGGGCGCCATATAAAAAGGGAGGCGCTCCCAAGGGAACTTATGTTATCTATAAAACTAAAAGAAAAAAGGCTTCAGAGGAGAGGGAGAACTCCTTTCTTTCTGAATGCTTCACAAAGGTCAACTCTTTCAACAGATACAAAATCAACACAATCAATAAAATCGACATACTCCAAATAATCAACACCAAGAACAAGAACTATGAGTGGCTTGATTCCCAATCGGGGGATACGTAGGCACCTCGGAAAATATCCGAGTCCAGCCCCAAATCAATAAAAACCAACAATCTCCTCGGGTCGGGATCGGCGTTCCAACCCAAAAATATACTCGTTAAATAGGGAATAATATCCAACCCGTTAACAAAGTGGCGTCGTCTGTGGGAACCGCCGTTGAATCCTTGAGCAAGCCCGAGGAGATCGCCGACAAAACCAAAATGGAAAGCAGGTGCTACGGCCACGGGGCGATACGCTCCGAAGATAAGTTTTTATTTCTCCAAACTCGCATGATTCGATTCCAATCTTGGATATCTCCTTGAAAATCATAAGATTTTCAGATTGCTATATAAGTATATATGCGAAGTCTGTAAAAGACTTGTAAAGGAAAGAAAGAGGTGGTCCAGTGGCCTCGGAAAGGTTCTCCGTGGGCGCTTACTCGGAGAACCTTTATTCGTAACCAGAATGTGAATAATCCTACCGGAATGATTCTTTAAAAGTACGCGAGAATATTCACTAAACTCCAAGCACCTATATATACTTAGGAATCTTTCCTCGGATGACCGAATTAAGTTTGAGCTGCCCAAGCTATGTTATAACTACGATTACGTGTCGGGGGATACCTCTATTTAGAGAAAATGTATCTCCAAAGTTTGCACTGCAAACAGGCACGTTATGCTAAGTAATTTGTTTGGCCAGTAAGAATGAACTTCATTTCTTTAAACTCGATCTTAAGTTCTACAATTAAAGGAAAGGATCCAAGTATTCATAACGTGCTGAAAAGTTATGACGACTATTAACACGAAAAAGATAAGTTTCATTCCAATAAAAAACAAAGTACAATTGTGCTTAAAAAATAATAAAAAGCCTCTAAGATGAGGGGGTAGAGCACTCGTGAAAGTGGGGTTGGCCCAGTTGTGGGGGCGAGAGTCGGAGCACTTGTAGAAGGGGGAGCACCAGAAGGACTAGCATGGGCCCCCATACCGGGAGGAGCACGAGTTGTAGGCAGGTGGACCACGACAGTTAAGGGAACCCGAGTCGGGGCAGAAGAGGAAGGAGGAAGCTGGGAACTACTCTTCACAAAAATATTATAGGCTTGTTCCAGCGTGGGCTTCTGCATCTCCGCTATATTTATCAGACGCGGATCTACATTGGGAGCTATCTTCCTACGCACTTGCCCGAAGCATTGAAGGAACCCTCACATTACATGTCCGATCAAGTATCCATGATTTTTACGGACATATAGCTCCTTGACGTGGGTAATGTCATCCTTATGGGCTTGCTTCACAGCAGCAGCCATCCTCTGTTGCATCTCCTCAGAGGTGGTGCCCCCCGAAACTGGAGCTTTCGACAACTCTTCAGTAAGAGCATCCACCTGGCCAAGTGCTTGATACAAACTACGCTCCAACTCCTTCTGCTTGACCTCTCATGCAATCTTCTCCTCCTCAAGGGAGGTAACCTTTTCTTTTAATACCAACCCCGAGGCCTCTATCTCTGATATGTAAGACTGGAGCCGCTTGTTTTCCCCCCTTAACTCTTGGTTCTGTTGCGTGATCTTAGCCCACGCTTCTTCATACTTCCCCATCTTCTCTCGGAGATCCTTATTCTCTTCCTCTATCTTCCGAGACCTTTCTTCCGCTGCGTTCGCCAAATTTTGCAACTTCTCAACCTCGAGTAATAGAAGAGGAAGCATTTTAGGCGCATAGAAAGCAAATTAGAAGAATAAAGATCCCAACAATGGGTCCTAAAGGAATTAGATAAGTAGAAATTAGATCTTACCAGCATAGCCACACAATTCGTGCAAGCCTGGACAAATTGCCACCCCTCCGATGGCAGAGAGTTGGCAGCCGATAGGTATCGGGTGACTGTATCGAGGGCCACATTAGCCTCTTCCGAGCTAGGCTCTCGTCCCGAGGCTGGAATACTCGAACACGAAGGTCCCCCTAAAGGTACTCCTCCCGATATGGGTACTTGAGTAACCACGGGACTCTCCGATTGAATAGCGGCAAACGGATTCGGAGCAGAATGATCCGTAAAAAAAGGAGCTGCATCCATCATCTCATCCAATAAGAGCATTGGATCATCGGAAGTTGAAGGAACGTAAGGATCCGAGGGAAAGGATCCTCCTTCAAAATTAAATAAATTATTACCCCCTGCGAATTAAAAATTCCCGAGTAAGTAAGTTGTTCCCTAAGGGGAAACTAAGAAGGGAAATGTTTAATCTTGAGAAGCTTACCCAAATCTGGAGCATCCTCCTGAGATACTCCTTCGTTCTGAGTAGGGAGGGCCTCTCCCTTGTCTATCCAAAACAGAGTTTCATATAAGTAAATACGTAAGTATCTCAATATCACTTAAAACTAAGAAGAGATACGTACCTTTGGGAGGGGTTGCCAGTAGTATCTCCAACGAATCCCCCGATGCCTCCGAGGGCGAAGATATGTCGACAGCACCTAAGGGGGGCAAGGCCATCCCCCCTATCCCTACATGCTCGTCCCCTTCTCCTAGTGAGAAAGCCCCCACGAGGACTGCATCCGTGGAAGTCACGTCCAACTCCGTTTCTTCTGGGATATCGGACGTTCCACTAGATGATCGGGATATGGCTGTCGAAGTCGTTAAACGAGTCCCTGCTTGCTCGGTATCACCCTCCGCAGCCCTGGGGACTTCGTCTTCTCCTACCGTCAACTTCCCTTCCTGAATTCCCATCTCCTCATTACCACCCGAACCGCTAGCACCTTCCACCATATACGGCCGTAAAACATCCACTGCAAAAACAGCTAAAAGTTAGATAAACCAGAAGAAATACCTATAAAATAAGAAGTATAAGTATAATAATTTACCAAAAGCGTTGAAGTATTTCGCGGGGATAGCCAGAGGGGTCTTGATTCTGTCTATCGGGGTAATATGTCGCAAGCCCGCGGTCCAATAGAGACGAGCGAAATCCCTCGACTCCACCAAAGGTTTCGCAGAAAACACAGGTGTAAACACCAATGTATCGTCCAACACCCTCTCTGGGAATTTGGGCTCCCTCCAAGTAAGTGGCATGTCCCATTTCCCTTCGGTGGGACAGATGTAGAAAAATTTATTCTTCCATGTGCTGTGAGAACTGACATTGTCCTCGGAGATACGGTCATCTTTGTCCTGATGACTAAAACAGTAGTAAGGAGTCCCCCCGGAGACACCTTCAATTCAAAAATTGCAAAAAACCTATCCCTCGTACATTCAATTCTCCTCACCAAATACCAGAAGACAAATAAAGCTAGGGCCGTGAAAGAATTGGGGGTGAGTTGACTAGGGCATACATTGCAATACTTAAAAATTTCGCAGTAAAAAGGCGGGAAAAAGGAACGCAATCCCGCATTTACCTGGGAATAGTACACTGTTAAGTGCTTCGACGGAGGAGAATTACCCCTTTGATCTGCTGACGGAACCGTCACCTCCACGTTCCGGCCTGAAGCACCATATTCGGTGAACAACTTTCGAATCTCCTCCTCTGAAGCAGTTCTAACTGTCGCTTCAACCCTCTGGGTAGCTCGAGGAGCACCGCCCTTGTCAGCATTTTTCTTCGACTTTTTCGCCTTTCTTGCACTGCCGCTACCACCGGCTCCCATCACCGCCGCCGCGCTTCTCTTTCGAGAAGACGGAAAAACAGCCCCCGTTGCCCCGCCAGTGCTAGAAGTGGCAGACACCAAATTGGTTGTGGGTAGAGACGCCATTAGAGAGATCTTAAGAAGATTACAAAGCTTTTTTGCAGGGAGAGAAGTTAAGCGGGAGAGAATTTTTTCGCCTAAAAATTGCAAGTGAGAATAGAATTGGAAAGAGAAGTATTTATAAACCCTAGGCCCAATAAAGGCATTAATTACCCACTAAACCTCTTTACACCCCACGATTGGAAATCGTGCCTAGTGGGTTATAAACCATCATGCCTCTTCGGATAGGGAAGGGGTAACGGTCCGTATACCTCGGCCCACGCACCACTCCTGAACGTGGCATTAAACCACCATTAATTGTATTTAATCGCAGTTAATTAAATGCCACGACATTAATTATAATTAATTCCCCGATATTAATCCCACGAGGGCACATTTCAAAGGCATCGGAAACCTCTCGCCTCGGAAAAGGCAATCACAATAATCCCCTCGTCTCTTCAAAAGCAAGGCCAAGAACTTGGGAGACATGTGTTAAACAGACATAAACGTCAATGACGAATGTCTACGACACCCCAGAAGAGTTCTATGATACCCTCCCAAGGTTTTCCAAGTCCTGGATGCGACTCGAATTCCTCTCGAGGATCTACGATGCCTTATGAGACATTCACGATATAATACTTGACCAAAATCTACAAGTTCCCTGATAACTCTACGATGCTTTAAAAGGGTCAAGGCAGCCCCTACGATGCTTATAAGGACACTAAGATGTCCTAATACTACGTACAATACTCTAAAAGCTCGAAACCAGTGCTTTCGACAACTCCGATGACTGAAGGCTACGATACCAGGACCATCGTGACTTTTGACCTTTTAAGTTTCTAGTGCAGTCAACTACACTAAAAACTGAGGGGGTTTGTTAACAGGGTAAAAATCCACGTGCTTAAAACATACCATAATTCGATTACTAAAGTTTCCGGAGATATTATTATTTGATTTATACTCGTAACAACAAAATACTCGTATCACACGGCGAAGACCCCGAGTCCCCCAAAATACGAGAACACCCCCTACACCCCCTACACCCTCCGATGTCTAAAAGCTATTGGAGAACTCATCCCGAGGGACAAAGCGCGATAAAATGCACTATCAAAACCTAGAACTCCTCGGAGCACACGTCATAAAGACCTGAATGCAAGAACATTGCCTTGTCTGAACAAGAAAGCCTTGTCTAAGCATAAGGAACATTGGAAGACAATCTACGAGAGCTTGGATACTAAATCACTACTTCATGAAGGCCAAGCAAAGCCCTCGGAAATCAAATCAGACCCCTCGGAAACATGTCCAATTTACGGAACCCAAGACCAAGATAGAAACACCTATCGGAGTGCACATCAGAAGAAGACAACCTAACAATGGACCACTATCAGAACTACAACAGCATCGAACGAGCATTCCCTCCCACTTGTCCAGCGTTTCCGATAGGTACCCGCCCATCGGAGAGAAGGAAACCAAGGAGCCAGTTCATCAGAGCACATTGAAGCTATCGGAGAGGATAATTCATCCTGGTCAGTACCCCGTCAGCAGATATACTAAACATATAAAACCTATCTCTTCACACATGCATAATGACACTTGTGAACACATGCACAGTGACAAATGTCCCTAAAAGACTTCTATAAAAGGTAGAGATGAGAGATCAGAAGTGGAGGGGCGCCATATAAAAAGGGAGGCGCTCCCAAGGGAACTCATGTTCTCTATAAAACTAAAAGAAAAAAGGCTTCAGAGGAGAGGGCGAACTCCTTTCTTTCTGAAGGCTTCACAAAGGTCAACTCTTTCAACAGATACAAAATCAACACAATCAATAAAATCGACATACTCCAAATAATCAACACCAAGAACAAGAACTACGAGTGGCTTGATTCCCAATCGGGGGATACGTAGGCACCTCGGAAAATATCCGAGTCCAGCCCCAAATCAATAAAAACCAACAATCCCCTCGGGTCGGGATCGACGTTCCAACCCAAAAATATACTCGTTAAATAGGGAATAATATCCAACCCGTTAACAAAATTTATTCGAATGAGGGGGTGGCGAATTTGACAACATGGTGGATGAAGACATCGGCTCGATGGGAACTAAGAAGACAAATGATTCAAATGCTCGAGATGTTGCGGCAATTACTTGTAATATGTTTGGGGATAGAAGTTGAATACCCCATACTTCGATTCCATATTATACGAATATCGATGAAGATTATGTCTTGAAATTGTCAAGGTGCAGGTAGAGACGAGTTCCGTAGGGACTTTAGGGAATTTGTTCGTATTCATAGACCCATGGTTGTATATAATTAGGAGACTAGGGTTAGCGATGAGCATGCACGTTTAATTATTCACATGCTTGGATACTCAAGATACGTTATGGCTCCAACATACGGTATGATGGGTGGAGTATGGATGCTTTGGCAAGAGGATGAAGTTGATGTTGAGATCTTAGGAGTCGATGATCAAGTTATCCACTCTTTAATAAGGCCTATTCAGGCCAAGCATTGGCGCGTCTCGAGCATCAATGCTTAGCCACGTCGAGTCGATAAAATCAGAGCGTTCAAAAATTTGGTGGAGGCGGAGACAGTAAGCAATGAACCTTGGATCATTACGGGAAATTTTAATGAAGTCCGTTATGCGTATGAGAGAGGGGGGGTCGTACGGTATCTCTAAGTCGTTTGAATTTTTTTCGCAATCATCTGGAGCAGTGCGAATTATTAGATCTTGGTTATCGAGGTCTGGGCGTTTACTTGGACCAACAAGAGGGAAAACAATGATAATATTAAGGGGCATCTCGATCGAGCATTTGCGAATCAAGCTTGGGTGGATCTCTTTCCACACTATGTTGTGAATCACCTTGCACGAACTAGCTCAGATCATCATCTGATCTTAACCAGATGCGACGGGTGAGAGAGCAATATCGGTCCTAAGCCATTCTATTTTGAGGTTACTTGGTTTTTCCACCCGGATTGCGAGCCGATGTTGGGACGCATTTGGGACGAGAAGGATAAAATTCATAAAGCTATTAAGACGGTTCCGAGTGTTCTCAAACCGTGGAACAAATCACTTTGGAAATATTTTTCAAAGGAAGAAAAAGTTCAATGCGAGGATTCTCGGAATTCAAAGATCACTTGAGTACGTCAATAGATGGAGAAACCTATCCTTAAGTTGCAAACAAAAATTGTCTGAAACTTTAGCCATCGAGATTTGCATTCAAGGGATGAATTGGGGTCTCTCATACATACCTCAAGTAATCAAACCAAGAACCTTTGGAGAGTTGGCGACGCGTGCGCATGACATTGAAACAAGTATGAAGTCTACTAAAGAAGAAAGCTCAACTCATCTCATTGATACTGCAGGTGATGATATGGATGACACCGATGATGAAAAGGGTGCGGCATCAAATTTTATTACAAATAATATGCTCCTTGATACGAGCTTAAACTATCTAAAGTCTTTAAATTAAGTGCCAAAATGATCCTAAAGTTGGTGTTACTCTCACTGATTTGCACATTGAGTTTATTAACTTTTATCTTTATGCATGCACTCTAACCTAGTCTGCAAGGAACAATTTGTTACACCATTGTGAGCCGCTCAATGAGCTCAGTATTACCCAAAAAGCTGGCCTTCATGGTGGTGAATGAATGCACGCTCAACTGCACCAAAATATACTAAATGCATTAGCTCCTCTTTCTTACACATGGAAATCTCCCCCTTGCAAATGGCTTTAAGTTTTCATTGGTGCAACAATTAAGGATGGCAACACCTCAATTGCCTTCATCATCTATAATCATTGCCAATAAGTTGTAACCACTTTTGCTGACAGCTTACTTCTTTCAACTCAAATGCAGCAAAGATCTCAGCTATCCTAACAACCTCTACCTTAGCTTCTTAATGGAAAAAAGATTCCCTAAATTCCCTTTTTAAGACTGATTCTCTCAATCCAGCCAACCAAATTGTAGAGGCTCACTCTCTCACATTTTGATCATGTGCGGAAGACGTTAAAAGATTCGAAGAATTTGGAACAACTTCCCATACAAGGGAATTCATGAAGATTCCTCGTTTAGGAAACAAGGACGCACTCAACCTTGCAAAATGTGCCAAAGAAAAAACATTATTTGTGCGTCCTTGTTTTCTAAATTGAATTTCTTATTAAAAAAAGGCCAAATTGAATTATCAATGTATAATATGGACTGTTTTAATTTGCAATTATTAAACTAGTGATTGTGCTATGTAAAATAGAACCTTTTATTTCATATCATTTTCACTTTATGCCATGCTTGTGATGATGATTATGAATATGACATTATTGCATGCAGCCTTACTAGCATATATAAGTTATAACCAATTAGCTAGGTCTAGACTTTTTTTTTGAACACAAACCCTTTTATTTATTTATTTGCTGCTTCTTGACGGGGCCTTGCCGCCAAAGCCTGTGCTCGTGGAGCCTCCTACTCTTGCACCAAATGGGGTGCTGGTCCAACATTCAAAACTGGGATCGATGCTGCCACAACCGTCTAAACCATTGCCATGATTTGATCTATCATATGTGGTGGAAGTGTCGTAACAAGTGCGATTGGGATATCTACATTAGGCCGCTGCTGATTTTCCTCCACTATGGAAGGGGGTACTTCTTTGACCGATGGTATCACAACTCGGGTTGACGTGGCACATACTCTAGGCGGTGCATTTCTATGTTCGCACTCTCTACTGCCATCTAACTCTCTGAGCGTGTGACTATAAACATCTTTTTCTTGCACGATCGTGTTTGTGGTGTTCCCACCGACGACGCCAGTAGTTTGGTGTTATTTCGCCTGGGTTACACGAGTTACAAATATGATAAAATTGAGCCTCAATATACCAAACTATGATAGCCTATTGCAGAGTAAGACTAACTTTGTCCGTAATATCTTTGCACTGAAGCACAAACGAAGTAAACTAAGTCAAACGACTCCTCAAAGTAACTTGGACTGCACTATCGAAAATCTGTATCGAATGTGCACCTCTCGATTTTGTACTGGGTATCGAATACAAACTTCTCGACTCTGGGTCGGTATCAAAAGTGGCTTGGGAATCAAACAAAATAGGGAACCGAACTAGGATAGAGTTGAAACCGATGAGTCAAAGGTAGATGCTTTCGATGTAGCTTGGTATCGAAAATGAATGTTCGATACTGTGCGGGATAGGTGCTACAATAATTAATGACGTGACATGAATCTCGGTATATATAGGCTTCGGGCCGCGAGCGCCATTTTCTGGATTTCTCGGGCATGTATTGAATTGATAGGCATACCAATGTTGTTTCACCATTACAATTTGTTTTATTTTATTTGTGGATAGTCTTTCTAGAAGTACACCTTCTCAATTTATTTCTTTGATGAAATGCAAATATCTGGCTAGGTTTAGCAAATATGTTAAAGGGCTTAATGCTTCATTTAGATTCAAAATTCGTGTTGGCACAAATATACAAATTCATTTTATCTGTTTTTTTTGTTGTTTAATAAATTATATCTGAAAGTGCAAAGTGTTTTGTCGATGTTAGAATAACATTGTGATCTCAATGTTAGGATAACATCAGAAACAAAATCTTTCTTACAATCCAGTTTTGAATATTTATATTATTGTTTTGCCTTTATTCACTAACTAATCTAGTTTCAGAGTTGTAGTTATCTTTAAATATTGTTCAGGAAACAAACTTAACATAGGTTGATCGCTCAAGTTTCCATCGAGAGAAGTTTCCTTAATTAGAGTTGAAAAAGTCAACCGCACACAACTTATGAAGAAGGGAAGAATTGGAGTTCGAGTGCAACAAGGAAACATCCAAGATGAGCTCTGAATTGAAGAAAGAGTCTTTCTTGAGTTAGATCACTAACAAAGGAACTGCTATTCAAGAAGGAGTGCGAGATCTTAGAAGAAGGGTTCAACAAAGAAACTTGAAGAGTTACCAAAACCGTGTACAACACATCTTGAAGATCAAGTCAAGAACCTATATATAGGTGTGAAGTACATCAAGACAATGACGAGACATGAGCTAATAAATTCGAGAGGTTAGATCTCTAGTTGTTGAGTATTATCTTGCTTTTGCAAAGTTTGTGAGTTGTCGGATTAAATCTAGGTTTAGATTTAAGGAGAGAATTATTGTGTGCTTTGTTGAGTTCAATCAATTCGAGAGTGAGGAGCTTGAGAATTGTGAGAAACGTTTTTGTTAAAACCCTTGTGGTTATTTTGCCTACGACTCATAAGATATTATTAATATACTATTTTGTTAAATTTGGTGGTTTTTTATTTCAGCTGCAATTTACATTTTGTGATCGCTGTTAAAGTAACATCGACTATGTGGTGTTTAAAACTGAGTTAAAAACGTATCAATCCCGATCCAAAATTTTAATTGACGTCAGAGCCAAGTGCTGACTTCACTGGTGTTTGGAGTTGATACAACACGACGGACAACGTCAATCCCAATACCAGCAGACTGCCAATTTTGGAAGGACCCAACAACTATGCATATTGGAAGATTCGACTCAGAGTTCACTTCTCAAATCGATAGATTTGAGGTGCAAATAAATATATAAGGGCTTAACCTGAGTTTAGCGAATAGATTAGATTTGAGGTGCAATAGATTAGATTTTTATGAAATGCAAATATCTGCATAGCCTCAGTTTAGCGAATATGTTGATCGCGAACACGACTTGTTCCAGCACATCGAAGAGTGCCGCACTTTGCTCCACAAGCCTTGGGATTATATCTTCAATTGGATTCCACGCTCAAGAAATAAACTAGCAGACGCGTTGGCGAAGCAACATTACGGAAAGGATGGCGTTTTTTGCTTTATGCTCAATCCTCCCCCGAGATAGAGACTATTCTAGCGTCGGATGTAGCCTAAGGGCTTTGTTTTTCCTTGTTTACCAACAAAAAAAAAGAATATGTTAAAGGGCTTAACGCTCCATTGAAGGGAGACAAAAAGAAAGATTAGCGAGATTAGGTGAGAGTAGAATTGAAACCTTATAAATAATGTCGTGTATTCATATTATTTAGCGGGATATTTTTTTCTGAATATATCTTTGCACTTCCCTTTACTTGTCAGAAAATATTGTTTATTTTATGCAGTCAAACTATCATTAATTTTAATATGAAGAACTTGGCTCTGGACGAATAGTATAAAAAACTTGTGTAGTCAGAATGCAAATAAAATGATACAATTAAATTAATCGATCCATAAAATGATTTCAAATAGGGTTCTTTCTTTCTCCTAACCATTTTTTCAATATTACCCACCGCCTCTCTCTCACACACACAGTCAAACAAATGGCAGACGAAGCCATACACAACCCCCCACCAGATTCCGCCGCCGGAACCAGAAACACCACCACCCGAGCCGCCGCTAGCTTCAGTCGACCTCGAACCCAAAAAAGACCCACTCCCAGTTGAACATAACCTCACAGAATCCGTCACCGTCACCGTCATCGAAAAGTACACACCTGTAGACCCACCGTCGCCGGAACCGCCTCTGTCTGAGGAGCACGTCACCGTCATCGCCGGAGAAGAAAACCCATCTTCCACCACCACCGCCCCACTCTCTCAAACACTCGCCGCTGTCTGAGGAGCGACGTTGTTCTGCTGAAGTTCTTACGTGCACGCGACTTTAAGGTGAAAGAATCGTTTGCGATGCTTAAAAGCACCATTAAATGGCGAAAGGAATTCAATGTCGACGAGCTGTTGAGCGAGGATTTGGGGGATGATCTCGAAAAGGTTGTGTTTGTGCAAGGGTATGATCAGGAGGGGCATCCTGTTTGTTACAATGTGTACGGGGAATTTCAGAATAAGGAATTGTATGCTAAAGCATTTGGCGATGAGGAAAAGAGATTGAAGTTTTTGAGGTGGAGGATTCAGTTTTTGGAGAGGAGTATTAGGAAGCTTGATTTTAGTCCTGGTGGTGTTAATACTATCTTTCAAGTTAGTGTTCTTAAGAATTCACCTGGACCAGCGAAAAGGGAGCTTAGGATTGCAACGAAACAGGCCCTGCAGATTCTTCAGGATAAATATCCCGAATTTGTCGCTAAACAGGTATATATTATGATTATTACACACTAAATTTCATATTTTATGGAGGTTTATCATGTGTCTTGTTTAATCAAATTACTTCTAGTGTAAGACTGATGTCTTTCTTTCTGTAAGAAGTTGTACATTGTTGCCGTTTCTGTTTCTAGTGAGTCGATTTAGTTTTGGACAAGTGTGTTTTCTGTTAGGACCACTTGTGAATACAACAATTGGGTGCATTGATCAAAGTTTACGTTTTCATGTAGGTTGAGGTGTGCTAAATACTTGTTGAGGTGTTATGTATCTTGTTTAATCATATGCTTCCAAGTCAAAGGGGTCCTATTACTTCTAGATTGATATTTTTCTTTTGTAAGAAGGCGATCATTTGTCATTGATTTTTTTTTTTTTTTGGGGGGGGGGGAGCAAGGTTGTTCTTTGGTTACGACCACTTTTGAATGCTATAGGGTGTCACATTTGATGCAGGTGAATTTACCAAGGGAGATGATTGGTTTACTTCTATGAATCTTATGAATTTGTTATTATTGTTACACATTTACATGAATTGAATAAGGTTTGTGTCATCATTTGGAGAACCTTACTGCTTCTACTGGAATGCACTTTATTTTTCTAAGAAGACAAATGTAGTCGATATTTGTGTTTTTAGTGCGTCAATTTAGCTTTTGATTTAAGTATTGTCTTTGGTAGGACCACTTTTAATACCATACGCTGTGAGTTCTCGAACCTACGAAAGACCCACTCCCAGAGGCGGTACCGGCGACGGTAGGGATAAAGGTGTGTCAATGACAGTGACAGTGGGGCAAGGATGTTCTTTGGTTACGACCACTTTTGAATGCTATAGGGTGTCACATTTGATGCAGGTGAATTTACCAAGGGAGATGATTGGTTTACTTCTATGAATCTTATGAATTTGTTATTATTGTTACACATTTACATGAATTGAATAAGGTTTGTGTCATCATTTGGAGAACCTTACTGCTTCTACTGGAATGCACTTTATTTTTCTAAGAAGACAAATGTAGTCGATATTTGTGTTTTTAGTGCGTCAATTTAGCTTTTGATTTAAGTATTGTCTTTGGTAGGACCACTTTTAATACCATACGCTGTGAGTTCTCGAACCTACGAAAGACCCACTCCCAGAGGCGGGTACCGGCGACGGTAGGGATAAAGGTGTGTCAATGACAGTGACAGTGGGGCAAGGATGTTCTTTGGTTACGACCACTTTTGAATGCTATAGGGTGTCACATTTGATGCAGGTGAATTTACCAAGGGAGATGATTGGTTTACTTCTATGAATCTTATGAATTTGTTATTATTGTTACACATTTACATGAATTGAATAAGGTTTGTGTCATCATTTGGAGAACCTTACTGCTTCTACTGGAATGCACTTTATTTTTCTAAGAAGACAAATGTAGTCGATATTTGTGTTTTTAGTGCGTCAATTTAGCTTTTGATTTAAGTATTGTCTTTGGTAGGACCACTTTTAATACCATACGCTGTGAGTTCTCGAACCTACGAAAGACCCACTCCCAGTTGAACATAACATAACCTCACAGAATCTGTCACTGTCATCGAAAAGGACACACCTTTATCCCTACCGTCGCCGGTACCGCCTCTGTCGGAGGAGCACGTCACCGTCATCGAACGCAGGCGGTTGTTGTTTCGTTTCATTCATCTCCCAGAATTTGCAAACCCTTTGTGGACTTTATTTACTCATAAATACATACATACAGATACATACATAATTAAACTCTCTTTTCTTTTCCTATTTGTGTTTGTTGATTTTATGCCTATTTGCAAACCCTTTCCGCATTCTCATTTTTTCTGTTCTGTTATTGTTTTCTATACATGTTTCTATATGTGTTTATGCTATAAATTGCTATGCCTGTCATTCTGATATGTTCTCGTTTGCTTCTATGACGGTATGCAGGCAGACTGTGAAAATAAATGAGAGGAGAAGGAAAAAAATTAGAGAGATACGAGAAATAAAAAAAGAAATCAACGAGCTCTAGTAAAAAAAGGAAGCAAAGAGAAAAAAAAGAAGAAAGATGCAGAAAAGCAAAAGAAAGGAGAGAAGGCACGCATCTGATCTGTATCAAGTTCTGAGTTGATTGATCTACAGTTTGGCGTTCTTTTTTACTTAAATTTTATATTTATTCTAGCATGCCTTCAAATAGAATATATGTGTTGTTGTTAAGTGTAGAAGAATTTGAAGGATTGATGTTGAAATTTTAAATGTTAGATATTTCTAAGTCTAAGGTGTCACCATTGTTATAAGACTACGATTAGGCCGACTTCGGAAATTGTCATTAATTCAACTTATAAATACTATGCAAGCTAACATTAACTGGGATGCAACTTGTAACTTGCCACTAATTGTTTCTCACAAAATAAAGACAATTGTATATTTTGCAAGTTTCAACATGTGCACTGAGTTTTGGTTTGAATTTAATTGTATGCCTTATATTGTTATATGTTATCTATTCAAAGCATCATATGTCTACTTTATTTGGATTTAAAATTTTCGAATCAAAACTTTAACTAAATTATTATAAACAAACAATAAGGGAATGTTTCGTATGTTATGTTAAGGAATGTATAATTTATGTTAAGGAATGCATAATTTATACTGAATCTTAGATTCTAATTTGTTTATTAGACTCATTGTGTGATGTGTGATTTTCTACCAACTTATATGATTTTTTTAATTTCCGATTCTTTTTTCTGTTAGTTATACCAAGATGTTAAGCTCCTACTTAAGAATGATATATATTTATTGTTAATTTTGTGAGGCGAATCTGAAAATAATGTAATAGATGAATGATTTTTGTTGTATTTTTTGGATTTTTATTATATCGATTGGATGTTGGATTGCAGGTGCCCTAGTAACTATGTTAAACGATAGAGAAGAAATTAACGGTAATCGTGGTTGTACGTGTCATATTTTGGCAGGGAAATATTTTTTCATGGTAAATTTTACGTGACTATTTTATATATGTCAAGAGATTGCTGATTTTTTATTATTGTTCTAATTTGTTTTTGGTTTCTTTGATGGCGTTATGTAGGAGGAGTGTAGAGAAAAGAATGCAGAGAAAGAAGGAAGATACGAAGAGCGATGAGAGAAAGAGAAAGGAAATCAGTGAGCTTGAAGGAAAAAAAAAACAGAGAGATGGAAGGAAGAAATCTGCGAGCTCGAGAAAAAAAGAAAAGAAGAGACGGAGAGAGAGAGAGGAAAAAGGAAACCTGTGAGCTTGAAAGCAAAAATAAAAATAGAGAAAGATTGAAGAAAGAAATCAGCGAGCGCGAGAAAAAAAGAAAAGAAGAGATAGAGAGAGAGGAAAAAAAAAGTAAAAAAAAAAGAGAGTAAAAAGCAATAAGAAGAAACAAGCAGAAAAGAAAAGTAAAAAAGTGAGACGGCTTGCATCGGATCTAGATTAAGTTCAAAGTGAGAAGCTCTACAGGTTGGTGTTATTTCTTATTTAATTTTTAAATTTATTTCATCATGCCGTTTACTTGACATATACGTTGTCCATTGTTGAAGAATTCAAAGGATTTATTCTTTGATGTTTTCCTTGGAATATTTATTGCTTCTTGTCATTTGGAAAATATGAAAAGACGATCAATGTTTTATTTTGCAAGTGTCTCATGAATAGATATTTTAATTTGCAGTCGATTCATAGTATTCATATTCCAATCTTTCATTAGGAAGCATCTATTATCCACTTACATTGTCGCTGGGAATTTATAGTTAAATTTCCACTGCTATTAAATAGTCAAGTTTAGAAAAATATTTTGATAGTATTTCGTGGAATGTCTGACCTCTACAAAATGCTGGCTGTGGATCTACTTAGTATATTGGATGAATGGGGACGGTAGTTTGGATATGCAGTTACATGAGCAGAGCATCTTTTAGTAATATTTTTCGCTTTTGCATGCTCTTAAGCTTCTATATATATTTTATGCTTTAAATTGCAATACCTATTCTTGATCCAGAGTAAAGGGAAACATGTTTGATGTAGTATTTTTTCATTTTTCTAGATTGAGGTGGTACATTGTGTTGATTTAGCATTATCTGATTTATTGACAAAGTAGAACTTTCTACCACTCCTTATAATGTTCGAGAACTTGATTTTGATTAATTGTTCTAACACGTTCTGGTTTTACTTAAATTTTATATTTATTCTGGCATGCCTTTAATTAAATATGTGTGTTGTTGTTAAGTGTAGAAGAATTTGAAAGATTGATGTTGAAATCTTAAATGTTCGATATTTTTTAGTCTAAGGTGTCACCATTTTTATACGACTACGATTAGGCCGACTTCGGGAATTGTCATTAATTCAACTCATAAATACTATGCAAGTTAACATGCACTGGTTTGCAACTTATAACTTGCCACTAATTGTTTCTCTCAAAATAAATATAATTGTATATTTTGCAAGTTTCAACATGTACACTCAGTTTAACTGTATGCTTTATTTTGTTGTATGCTATCAATTCAAATCATTATATGTGTATTTATTTGGATTTAAATTTTTTTAATCAAAACTTTAACTAAATTATTATAATCAAACAATAAGGGAATGTTTCTTATGTTATGTTAAGGAATGTCTAATTTATGCAGAATCTTAGATTCTAATTTGTTTATTAGACTCATTGTGTGATGTGTGATTTTCTACCAACTTATATGATAATTTTTTAATTTCTGATTCTTTTTTTCCGTTAATGTTAACACCATCTTTATATTGTTATACCAGTTGTTATTTTTTCCGTTAATGTATTTTTATTGTTAATATTGTCTGGTCAATCTGAAAATAAAGTAATTGATGAATGATGTTTGTTGTATTTTTTGGATTTTTATTATATCGACTGAATATTGGATTGCAGGTGCCCAAGTAACTATGTTAAACAATATATTAACGGTAATGGTGGTTGTACAAGTCGTACAAGTCCAGAGAAATATTTTTTCAAGGTTAATTTTACGTGACTATTTATATATGTCAAGAGATTGCTGATTTTTAATATTGTTCTAATATGGTTTTGGTTTCTTTGATGGTGTTATGTAGGGGGAGTGTAGAGAAAAAAATGTCTAAGCTCATAAAAGGGACAATACGAAGAAAAAGGGGAGTGCAGAAACAATGTCTAAGTTCCAATTTTGAAGCATTTGGTGCAATACATAGGATAGTTCTCATAGACCACCCTTTGTCTCTCATATGACATTCTCGACCCGGTTTTGACCCCCCACTTCACATCTTTCTTTGGTTTGAGTAAGTTCACCTCCACGCAAACTCTCGGGTTGTCGGACCTAGTCATGGTTAGAGTTCCCTCATCCACTCTTAGGGCCTTGCCTTGATTTCGAGCAAGATTAAACAAAGCGTCCTTTTCACAATATCTCATGCTAAGCCCCGGAAAAGCAATCCATAGGGCCATGATAGGAGGATCGGAATCCGGGTTGAAGTTTGGTGTCCATTTTAGAATGCGGCCAGGAACATTTAAAAACCGAAAATCTTTTTTGAGCCATAATCTCGTGTAATCTTCCTCAAGATCCGATTTGAGCATAACATGTTTAGGACTTAGAGGACCGAGGTTGTAACCACTTTTTAGTTCGAGATTTTTGATTCTTCGGTGAATGTATGGATACGACGGTATTTCCACCGAGAAGTTAAGAATGAGAATGAACTCAAGCCTCTCATCGAGTTTTTTGATTTCCTCTTCTTCAAATATTATCATTGGCTTTCCTCTAATCATATCAAATTCTTTCGGTTTGATGCTTTCATCACTAACTAAAGATTTGTTCATTTCGTATGAAGTTTTTCCACTCAAAGCTTGAGCAAAGGAACCCTTAAGTGTTGGCGGCTTCAATTGATAAGGTCGCGGGCGGAGCCGCTTGTGGTCGAAGCGAAGGTTCTTATTCATGGCAATAGGTCGAATTTTAACCCGATTCTCTTTCGGAGCACGCGCGAAACGCGCTGTCTGTCGGGCTTCCCCCGACCCTTAGGATCGACTAACCCATGTGAAAGTGCCGTTCACATGGAACCTTTACCCTCCTAACTCATGTGAAAGTGCCGTTCACATGGAACCTTTACCCTCTTCGGCCTTCAAAGTTCTCATTTGAATATTTGCTACTACCACCAAGAGGGGAGGTGGTGTTCTCCGTGATCAAGAGGGGAATTGTTGTTGGTTCTTTAGAGAAGCGTGGGAGGTTATCACCAATGTTGAAGCTGAGATTCGAGCCATTCATAAGGGACTTCAAATTTGCGAAGAACTTGGAGTACATGGAGTGGACGTTGAGACGGACGCCCTTGTCACTCTCCCAATCATTAATAACACCTTAGGAGGACACTGGACGATGATCCGACACCTTGAAGGGATCCGTAGACTTCTTCATTGCTTGGATGGAAAACTCCAACACATTTATCGGGAAGGGAATCAAGTTGCGGACGCTCTAGCTAATGAGGCATGCATTCTACGAGTTTCGGACCGGGGAAATTTTGAAGAGGCAACTCACAAAGTTAGAGTCCTTGTGGAGATGGACAAACAGGAATGGATCCACGTAAGAACACCAAAACAATGAGGTATGCTTACATATGGGTACGCATGGTGAACGAGAAAGCTATGTTTGAAAATGATAAGGATAGACTTTGCTCCTTCAAGAAACACCGCTCGAACCTTGAGGATGACCGCAATTTATTTGAACCTTGCTTTCCACACAAACCTTCCCAACATTACAAGCCTTTCTACCGTGCATTCAATCATGTCACGGCACATACTAATCTCTTTAGCTTTTCAATCACGCAAAGGCAATTGATCAAACTTCGCCTTTCTTTTGCCTTCGGTCAATGCCTTTTGCAGATCTTTGCACACACGCACTTGAAGGAGAACAGCTGGCATGAATTCGACTTGGTTGTAATAGTTTTTTATAATTGCTATGTGATTAAGATATCGTTCATTAGAATTGTGAGGGATATGTATAATAAATCAGTGTATGAGTATGAGAGGAACATGTATTTGAAAAGAGAGGTTTTGTACAAGAATAGAAAGATAAGAGAAAAGAGCGCAGGGAACAATATGGCGAAGCGCGAGCAATGCATTAGGAGACCGCGCCTGGGCAACAGCAAGGACGCACGGTCTAAGAAGAAGGGAACAAGTTTAAGTGCACACATATGGGAGGACTTTAGACCGCATTTCTCACACTCTAAACCGCAACACAACTGCGGTCAAAAGAGCAAAAGATCGGTTAAAAAGTTACACACTCATACAAATAGGTGGGAATGGAACCAAACTGCTAACCGCGGACCGGAGCCGGACGACGGCCAGGGCAGGAACAAGACGAATGCACATCCGAGTGGGAGAGCTAAAATTAGAATGATTAGATTAACTCGCCTTTATTATATGCTTAGAATTCAGAGGTGTCTATTCCATAGGCAAGCTCTTACCTGTAAAACATACATAGACAGTCTTCAAGGAGGGAATAAGCAAGTCACCAATATAAGGATCAAAACCATGTTGCATACTTCATCTTTAGGTATGATCCATGGCTATGACTCCTTTAGGAGACATGCATATAACCAACTTAAGACCTATATGTATATCGGCCATCATGACGAAACCAACAAACACGACCCGCGACAAAAATCTAAAGACAGCAACCCGTTCTTGGATGCGAACTTAGATCGAAAATTGAAAAGGGTTAGTAGTTGGATAACAACCATGGCCATGATTAGAGAAGGAGGGCACAATTTTCAGCCTCCTTAATTTTCCGTGTAATGTTTTAAGGGTCTTACTTGGTTGAGGGCTCCAAGTCTGACTTCATTGTATAGCCCTCCTTTTAGTTTATAAAACCGTTAATTTATGCTACTACCACCAAGAAAGAGAAGAAAGTAGATATCTCTCTTCTCTCTCCTCAAACCTTCCACACGGCCGAACTTTCCATCGTAGTTTTCACGCTGCGGTGATAGATTTTTATCTCAAAAATCTTATCATCATTCTCGTAAGATCAAGAGGAACGTTTATTGTGGTGGATTTGAGGTATTTCGTTCATGTTCATTCAATCGCCATTGTTGTAAGCCTTCGTTTCTTAAAGTGTTCATCGTCTCCTCCTTCATTGACGCTGGTATCGTCGGAGCACAACACCTCCTCACGAACGAGTGGTTGACGTCCTCTCCGATGAACGGTTGGTCCCAATAGGAGAGTTGGACACTTTATCGTTTTTACTTATTTGTTCTTCGTCTCTTTAGTTTATTAATGGCGGACTCCGTAGGATAGTTGTTACTCGGATCCGTGCATGTTGTTAGGTTGTGTTGTTATCATGTCTTCTTCTCCCTTCGGTTCTTCTAACACTTCACCCTCATCCTAAACTCAAACTTCTTGCTCCTCATCAAGACGTTCACGTCTTCTTGCTTTGGACTTGTGGTTTGCGTTCGGGATGCGAAAGAGTTTTTATCCTTAATGCGTTCTTAAAATCCCGAGGTTGTCTTCGGATAATCTTTTGCTTCTTCTTTTTTATTTATCTTTGGATTTCTTTAATTTTCCGCTTCGGTCTATCATAGTTTTAGGTTTTTATCGGGCGCGTCTTGTCCGTAGCGTCATTTCGGTGTGTCCGACTCGATTCTCTGTCCGCAACGCCACCTCCGGCGACTTTCCGACGACCGCGCCACCGTCTTGCCATTCTCCATTTCCGTCTGGTCAACACAGTAGGGGCGGCGGTCAAGTTTGAATTAGGGTTGGGTAGTGGGGCAAGAATATTCCAAGCTTTGGATCTAGCACCTAGTGGAATTGTGACAAGTGTGCATGTGTGAGTGGGGGACAAGAGTGCTCTACTTTTGTCCTAGTGTTCCCCACTATGGTTGATGCCCATACCCACACCATGCAACCCACTATTGGTCATTCAACACAAACCCTTTGGAGGATCGGGTGGACCCGAGCAGCGAGCGCCACCTCACCAACGTTGACTCGGTCAACAGTCAACGCTCAAATCCACCACAATAAACGTTCCTCTTGATCTTACGAGAGTGATGATAAGATTTTTGAGATAAAAATCTATCACCGCCGCGTGAAAACTCCGATGGAAAGTTCGGCCGTGTGGAAGGTTTGAGGAGAGAGAAGAGAGCTATCTACTTTCTTCTCTTTCTTGGTGGTAGTAGCAAATATTCAAATGAGAACTTTGAAGGCCGAAGAGGGTAAAGGTTCCATGTGAACGGCACTTTCACATGGGTTAGTCGATCCTAAGGGTCGGGGGAAGCCCGACAGACAGCGCGTTTCGCGCGTGCTCCGAAAGAGAATCGGGTTAAAATTCGACCTATTGCCATGAATAAGAACCTTCGCTTCGACCACAAGCGGCTCCGCCCGCGACCTTATCAATTGAAGCCGCCAACACTTAAGGGTTCCTTTGCTCAAGCTTTGAGTGGAAAAACTTCATACGAAATGAACAAATCTTTAGTTGGTGATGAGAGCATCAAACCGAAAGAATTTCATATGGTTAGAGGAAAGCCAATGATAATATTTGAAGTTGAGGAAATTAAAAAATTCGATGAGAGGCTTGAGTTCGTTCTCATTCTTAGCTTCTCGGTGGAAATACCGTCATATCCATACATTCACCGAAGGATCAAAAATCTTGAACTAAAAGGTGGTTACAACCTCGGTCCTCTAAGTCCTAGACATGTTATGTTCAAATTGGACCTTGAGGAAGATTACACGAGATTATGACTCAAAAAAGATCTTCGGTTTTTAAATGTTCCGGGCCGCATTCTCAAATGGACACCAAACTTCAACCCACTGGCGGACCTAGGCTTGGGCTTACATAGGCTCAAGCCCAGGTGATATTTTTGCAAATCTAGTACTCATAATACTAGGCTTTATATTTTACACCACTAAAACAATATTTTATATTTTTTTAGCCCACTATTTTTTATTGTAAATCAAAACTTCTATAATTTTAAGTCAAAAATAGATAAATTCCTTAATAATATTCTTGTTTGATTTATAGATTTTATTGACGGACTAAAAAGTATAAAATTTTAAAATAAATTAGGAGGATCAAAAACTAATGTAGACCGCTCTACCAACTCTTTACCTGTCTCTCGTCGTAGTCTCTCGTCGTAGCCCAGGTTAAAATAATTTTCTGGGTCCGCCCCTGCTTCAACCCGGATCCCAATCCTCCTATCATGGCCATATGGATTGCTTTTCCGGGGCTTAACATGAGATATTGTAAAAAGGGAGCTTTGTTTGGCAAGCCCCTAAGAGTGGATGAGGGAACTCTAATCATGACTAGGCCCGACAACCCGAGAGTTTGCGTGGAGGTGAACTTACTCGATTCAAAGAAAGATGTGATTGAGTGGGGGTCAAAACCGGGCCGAGAATGTCATATGAGAGACAAATGGTGGTCTATGAGAACTATCCTACGTATTGCACCAAATGCTTCAAAATTGGAACTTAGACATTGTTTCTGAACTATCCTAGTGTCCCTTCTTTCTACTACTTCGTAATATGGTTAGTGCCCCTTTTTTTTTTAAAATTGTTTTTGCATGCCCTCTAATTTTTTGCACTCTACTTAAATTGTGAGTGGTTCGCTATATACTCTGAGGAATGTAAACGCTCAAGTTTCAATTGTCTCAATTTTATAGGGCATATATATGAACATTTTTAGGTCTAGGCTGTAACTTAATCTTGGTTACTCCAACACATACGGATTACTTACGAACATACATGTCATACCATATAGCTAATTGTTATTTTATAGCAGAAGAATTGTGGTACTTTCTTATTTCCGTGACTTATATATACTGAATGAATGGTTGCAGTTTGGCTGTTGTAACTCATATTTTTGGGTGCTATTTTCTAGAAGCATCAAATGTCTAATCTCCATGCATTTGGGAATTTAAAATTGAACTAGCAGTTACCATCTATCAGAATCAACTTACGAAATATATCTTATGCAATGCTCTGAATACCTAGAGTGATGATGTAGAATTACATATCTAATTGGTTCAACGAATTAATAGTGGAAAAGTTTGCACACACGAGTTGACACCATGATTGACTAGGGCATGCCAAATTGAATGCAAAATTAATGCAAGATATTCGTTGTATTCTTTTGGTTTTAATTTTATCTATTGGATGTTGGATTGCAGGTGGGCTGGTATATGTGTTAAAAACTATAGCAACCATTTTGTGGTTGTCAAACTACTAGTATTGACATGGTAAATTTTTGACCTGTTCTTATTATATATATTTCGTGTGTTTGTTGATTTTGAATTGTTATTCTGATATGTTCTCGTTTACGTCTATGATGCTATGCAGGCAGAGTGTGAAAATAAATGAGAGGAGAAGGAAAAAAAAGAGAGAGATGAGAAAAAAGAAGAGAGAGAAAAAAAAGGAGTGACATGTTAAAAATAAATCAACGAGCTCGAGAAAAAAAGAGTGAGAAAAGAAGGAAAAAAAAGAGAAAAAAAGAAGCAGAAAGATGCAGAAAAGCAAAAGAAAGGAGAGAAGGTGCGCATCTCATCTGTATCAAGTTCTCAGTTGATTGATCTACAGGTTGGCATTCTTTTTTACTTAAATTTTATATTTATTCTGGCATGCCTTTAAATGGAATATGTGTGTTGTTGTTAAGTGTAGAAGAATTTGAAAGTGATGTTGAAATTTTAAATGTTCGGTATTTCTAAGGTGTCACTTTTTTTATAAGACTACGATTAGTCCAACTATGCAAGCTAACATGAATTGGGATGCAACTTATAACTTGCCACTATTTGATTCTCACATAATAAAGACAATTATATATTTTGCAAGTTTCAACATGTGCACTGAGTTTTGGTTTGAATTTCACTTTATGCTTTATATTGTTATATGTTATCTAATCAAAGCATCATATGTCTACTTTATTTGGATTTAAAATTTTCTAATCAAAACTTTAACTAAATTATTATAATCAAACAATAAGGGAATGTTTTTTATGTTATGTTAAGGAATGTATAATTTATGCAGAATCTTAGATTCTAATTTGTTTATTAGACTCATTGTGTGATGTGTGTTTTCTACCAACTTATATGATATTTTTTTTAATATCCAATTTTTTTTCGTTAATGTTAACACCATATTTATCATGTATACCAGATGTTAAGCTCCTACTTAACAATGATGTATATTTATTGTTAATTTTGTCAGGTGAATCTGAAAATAAAGTAATTGATGAATGATTTTTGTTGTATTTTTTGGATTCTTATTATATCGATTAAATGTTGGATTGCAGGTGCCCTAGTAATTATATTAAACAATATATTAATGGTAATCGTGGTTGTACATGTCATATTTTGGCAGGGAAATATTTTTTCAAGGTAAATTTTACGTGACTAATTATATATGTCAAGAGATTGCTGATTTTTTATTATTGTTCTCATATGTTTTTGGTTTCTTTGATCGCGTTATGTAGGAGGAGTGTAGAGAAAAGAATGCAGAGAAAGAAGGAAGATAAGAAAAAAGAAATCAGTGAGCTGGAAAGAAAAAAAAACAGAGAGATGGAAGGAAGAAATCTGCGAGCTCTAGAAAAAAAAAGAAGTGACAGAGAAAGAGAGGAAAAAAAAATGAAAATAAAGAAAAGAGAGAAAAAAGCAATAAGAAGAAAGAAGCAGAAAAGCTTAGCCAAAAAAAAAAAAGAGTTGGCACGCATCGAATCTAAATTAAGTTCAAAGTCAGAAGCTCTACAGGTTGGTGTTCTTTCTTACTTAATTATTAAACTTATTTCAGCATGCTGTTTACTTGACATATATGTTGTTCATTGTTGAAGAATCCAAAAGATTTATTTTGTAGATCTAATTCTTTGATGTTTTATTTGAAATATTTGTTACTGGTTGTCATTGGAAAATATGGTAAGAAATCAGTGTTTTATTTTGGAAGTGTCTCATGAATAGAGATTTTAATTTGCAATAGATTCATAGTATTCATATTCCAATATTTCGTTAGGAAGCATCTAGTATCCACTTATATTGTACTTATATTGTTGCTGGGAATTTATAGTTAAACTTCCATTGCTATTAAATAGTCAAGTTTAGACAAGATATTTTGATATTATTTCGTGGAATGGCTGCCCTCTACAAAATGCTGGGCTGTGGATCTAGTTAGTATAATGGATGATTGTGGACGACTGGTATATAATGAGTTAGCACCCAGATTAGCTTGGATATGCAGTTACATGAGCAGAGCATCTTTTTGTTATATTTTGCGCTTTTGCCCGCTCTTAAGCTTCTATTTGTGTTTATTCTATAATTTGCAATACCAATTCTTGATCCAGAGTAAAGGGGAACATGTTTGATGTAGTCTTTTTTCATTTTCCCAAATTGACATGATACATTGTTTTGATTTAGCATTGACTGATAAATTGACAACTTTCTACCCTTTCTCCTTATAATTTTCGAGAACTTGATTTTCATGAAGTGTTGTGACTCGTTCTTGTTTATCTTCAACGGTATTAGGTGGGTAGAGTTTGAAGAAAATATTAGACTAAAAGGAAAAAAGAAGGGGAATGCGAAACAAACGGTGAAAAATCAAAAGAAGAAAAACAGAAAATAAAAGAAAGGATAGGAAAAAAGAGAAAAGGTAGAAACGAGGAAAAAGAGAAAAAACCAGAAAAAGGTGAAAGGAAGGAGAATTTTGAGCAGCAATAGCTCGACATGTATGTGTTACCTGTGGAGTGTAATCTTCCATCAATCTGCTTCATTTTCTACTACTTCATAATATGGTTAGTGTCCCTTTTTTCTTCGAATTGTTTCTGCTTGCCCTCTAATTTTTGCACTCTACTTAAATTGTGAGCGGTTCGCTATATACTCTTGGGAATGTAAACGCTCAAGTTTCAATTGTCTCAATTTAATAGGGCATATATATGAACATTTTTAGGTCTAGGCTGTAACTTAATCTTGGTTACTCCAACTCATACGGATTACTTACGAACATAAATGTCATAACATATAGCTAATTGTTACTTTATAGCAGAAGAATTGTGGTACTTTTTGATTTTCGTGACTTATATATACTGAATTCAGGGTTGCAGTTTGGCTGTTATAACTCATATCTTTGGGTGCTATTTGCTAGAAGCATCAAATATCTAATCTCCATGCATTTGGGAATTTAAAATTGAACTAGCAGTTACCAATTACCATTTATCAGAATCAACTTAGGAAATATATCTTATACAATGCCCTGAATACCTAGAGTGATGATGTAGAATTACATATCTAATTGGTTTAACAAATTAATAGTGGAAAAGT
The DNA here is from genome assembly GCA_948329865.1 of Linaria vulgaris. Taxonomy (NCBI): domain Eukaryota; kingdom Viridiplantae; phylum Streptophyta; class Magnoliopsida; order Lamiales; family Plantaginaceae; genus Linaria; species Linaria vulgaris. The sequence goes on along the minus strand of OX415249.1, from coordinate 561,928 downwards.
TTGCACACACGAGTTGTCACCATGATTGGCTAGGGCATGCCGAATTGAATGCAAAATTAACGCAAGATGGAAAAAAAAATTAATGTGCGATATATAGTTTTACTTTTAATTTAGACATATGTAGCTAGAGTGAGTGTTACTTGCGTAAAAACAATTTAATATTTCGCAAGTACCTATAACTCATGACAAATTTTTAATAGAATTTTTTGCTGTAGTTATTGTTTATTTTGGTTTTTTTTTTGATTTTTGGATATGGCAAGAGATTTTTACTCACAATCTATAATAATGATTTAGTAATTAGCATTTAAAATCTTTCTTAATAACAAACATAACATTATAATCAATTTTCATTAGAACTTTTTCGGTAGAAACTTTTTATTTTTAAGGAAATAAAAGGAATGAGGAAAGGTTAGAGAGATATTAGGTGTCAATTGATATAATTAAGGATTTTATTTGATAAGGAAATCATGTTACTGAGTATTTCAAACTTTTGATTATATATTCCTTAATTAAGAGGGGCAAATTAGAGACACTCTAAAATTTGGCTAACTTACAGGTCCAACTGGAGTTAAGCTACTGAAATATTAAATAGGTGACAGTTATTGAAATGTAATTAAATAAAGTTTCAAAATTAAGCAAAATAGAGTAGCATAAAGTTTCAAAATTAAGCAAAATAGAATAGCCATTGGTCGGATGATTGATACATAATTTACGCTTTTTGGAATCCTGCAAAAAAGAAAAAGAAAGAAAGAAGATGATCTTAGTCGTGGCAAATTTTTATTATGATTTACAGTCTTCACTGACTAATACAGTCTTAGAGTTTGATGATGCTTATCGTATTATCAGTTCCAATATGACTAACACTCATAAAACATATTATCAAACAGTTAGATGATAATGAAAATTCGAACGGTTGACTATTTTTCTCTTTGTTTTGTTATGTTTTTTATTTTTTGCCCCTAATTTCTTTCTTTCTTTCCTTTTTTTTTGCTACAGGGAAAGGTTGAAGAAGTACCTAAGGGCACTAAAATTCTGGGTCGATATTTTGGAATCGGGGGTCGGAATTTTCCATAAGAATAGAAAACCTGATCATCTCAGGTCGAAGTGGAGTAGGATGATTTAAGACATTATTATGTTCTTGATTTAAGACATTATCAATAAAATTAGTTCTTCATTTAAGACATTATTATGTTACTTTCCTTTAAATTAGTTCTTGATTTAAGGCATTATTATGTTACTTCTCTATTTTGGATATTTACTAATGTAAAATGTATTTAACGATTTATCAAGACACCGGTCAATGAGAACTGAACACGTAATGCCATAGTATAAATTGTTACCTACATTTGCATATTATTGATCATAATTGATATACTCTTTCTCGATCAACTTTATATGTTCCCTTTTTTGGTTTAAAAGGATGTGAAGTGAATTAGAAGTCCCTGGCCTATTATACGTTATTACGAAGAAATAATTGCAGATTGTTTGCTTAATTAAAAAGCGATCCTTCCCCTACCATGCATTAGTGTCATATTTTGTTGCTTGTAAATTAATAAATTTAGTAACACTAAATTTGTAACATTAACATTATTGATCATTAAATTATTATAACGTTTATTTTTCAGATTTCGTTCCGCTCGAGGCCAAAATTAACGAAGCTTTGCTTTAGTAATTGAAATTTCTAATACCAAAGGCAAAGGTTCTAGTGCAAGTCTCAACTTCCCGGAATTGGCGGACAATCTTCCTAAACCGACGAGTACCAAGGCGAGGGACGTTGAAGCCGCGGCTCATAAGGCAGCAATGCGGCTCGGGAGTGGCGTTCATGCGACAGAGGAGGGGGCAATATTTCTTTGGTGCGAGTAGGCTTGTCGTGGAGCCAAATGCAAGCTATAAATGAATCGCCACTTGACTCGTCTAAAATGTGGACGAAAGGCTGCATCATTTCTAGGAGAACATGGGGCTTCTTTTGGAGAAATTGAGATGGAAGAATGGGATGACACGGAATATTATTCTGTTAACTCATTGGAGTAATTCTAGTAATATTCGAGAAACGCTTTGCCCAAATAGTCAGTAATCAAGTTACAACACCATGAGGATCAGACAATCTATCTTAAAAATCTCATTTTTTCTCCCCCTTTTTCATGGTGCACAATGAGTACATTTATAGCCTTCTATCAACTGCATGTCATACATTAGGTGGCGGATTAGGGTTGTTTTTATGCTAACTCAGCTGCTGTGTGACTGCCACCTAATTTCTTCAATGCTGATACCTGATATTGATGATGACACCTGTTTAATTTGGAGCTGATACATGACTTTGCTGACGACACCTGGTCCTTGCACGGCAGAAGCAACTCGAAGGGTGACACTTGGTTATTATTCTAGAAACATTTCTCTTGTTTGTCTTCGTACGACCTTCTTTGCCATCGGGGTGATTGCTTTGGCCATCGGGTTACTCTGACCATTATGGTGCCATCGAGTAATTTTGTTATTATCGTGCCTTCGGAATATCTCTCCCTCGAGTCGTTGGGATATATACCCTGATATATCATTATAGTAGGCATCCCTCGGGGGGGAACATGTTTATCGTGTCAATGTTCCTTAGGATTGTCCACTGGCTAAAGCATCGGCGATTATTAGGCATCGTAGAGTCATCCAAGACTGGTAGTGCCTTTAGCATCGGATGCTCTGTGAGTGTGGTAATCCATGCGCCATCGGAGATAAAGTTACCGAGAAGTAACTTATCTTCCGATGATAGATGTTTTATTTGTTCTCTCGATGGCCATATATCTCGATAACCCTAAATTTCCTCTAGGGGTTTACACCAGTCCCCCCAGTTCCTGGTGCATTATAGGTAATCAGTATGAACTTATAGTGAAGTGGTCATCGGAAGTTAATATAGCTATCGGAGAACGTGGGGAGTTGATTAATTCCGCATTAATGAGAGAATTCCAAGGGTTTGTAACGGTCTTTATTTTTGGGAAGTCGTGCTCTTTAATGTGGGCGTGTATTAATTCCCCACTATATCAGATGAGATCCCTTTATAAGCGGCTCTCTTCTATTCTTCTTCTCTTACTGTTCTTCGTCTTTTCCAGCTTCTTATCTCCTTCAAGCAAAAAAACCTAAATTCTTCTCCTCCTTTCTTCTTTTATCATGGCTACTGAAACTTCCGCCGCCACGCTCCCTTTAGCCACCGCCCTGGTGGATATTTCTGGTGTTCTGCCTGCACCTCCAATGGAATCCGCCTCTGCTCCGACTACCCCTCTGACGGCCGCGGAGGATGCCACCGCCGCCACGGTGGCCATGCTACCAGAGAATAATCCCTCCGGTATCGAAACTTACCGTCGTAAGAGGAAGGGCAAGGCTTTTGTTGCTAAGGAAGATGAACCGGCACGGGGTTCTAAACGGTCAAGGAAATCATCCGTCGCCGCTGACGCTTCTGCTGCCCTGGCGAAGACGAAGGGTAATCGTCGCTATAAAGAAGTAGAGCACGTTGTGAGCACGATTATCGAAGAAGAAGTTGGCAACTTCTTCCATGATTTCGGAGTATCATCCCTGAACATCCTTAGGGAAATTCCTTCAAAGGACGATAGGGGAAACGCTCCTCCCGAGGGCTATGTTACACTTTATTTAGTTCAGGTACGCGCGGGTCTCCGATCCTTTTACCCTCCCTTCTATTGTGAGGTGTTTAAAACATGCGATGTCTGCCCTAGCCAATTAACGCCCAACAGTTTTACTATCCTTACCTCCTTTATTTTTTGGTGCCTATCGAGGGGGGTAGAGTGTACTGTGAGGATATTTTTCTCCATTTTTATTGTTAATGTTTCTTCTACCGGTCACCCATCGTACTTTTTTGCTCATCGAGACCCAGAGAAGAAAGTAGTCATAGGAACTACTTTGTCTTACAGCAGCTGGAAAGATAAATTCATCTTCATCAAACCTATTGTGGGCCAGTGGGATTTTCCCCACTCCTGGCGTCAACCCGAGGCCCCTCTTATAAAATAGACTCATCTACTTCTTTTACTTTGGCTCTCGATGCTTCTGCCCTGTTGAAGTCCGCCATTATTTGCCTTTGTATGATACTGCTGGGCTGAATATGACGGCTCCTTTGGATGCTTCCCTCGTGGGGAAGACACTCATCTGTCTCTCCGATGATGCACGGCCTACTTTTGGTGAGTTAAACGACCACCCTATTATTTATACATTTCGCATCTATACTCTGCATTTTCTCATTTACTTTTCTCTTATGCAATGTCTTATTTGGAGGAGCATGAGAAGGACATAGCTGATATCCCTCGCCTTGCTACTTCTCGTGCAAAGGGTAAGGGATCCAAGAAAGTTATGCTGCCCTCGAACGATGATTCCCAATCATCAAACAAGGATTCTGACCCTGGGGAACCTCAGACGGTTAACTCCCAGAAATCCGCAGAGCTCGATATTGATGACGAGGACCTTCAACAGGACACTGTTGACACCACAGTCGCTTCTGAGATGCCCGAGGCTCCTATTCCCTTTGATGCTTTATCCTCTATACCTTCGCCTCCTAGTCACCCCGATGGGACTATGGAAGAGGTTTCTGCCCTTCCTTTGCAGCCTGTGGAGGACTTATCACTACCCCCACAGCCTTCCAAAGGAGCAAGTATTGCTCAGGAAGAAACTGATGCCACCACTGTTCCTTCTCCCTTAGGTATATAACGAGGATTTTACGCTTTTTCTTCTTCTTTGTAACATGTGACTTATTTTCTTTGTTATTCCGCAGCCAACAAAGAGAAGGTCATTCTGATCGAGAGCGAGGACGAAGGTGTTCGAGCAGGTTAACCTATTTTATAATTGTCTTTTTACCATTTTTTACTTTCTTGGCTTGTATGCTTACTTTTGTTTACCTTTTCAAGCAGGTACTTTGCCTTCGAATACTCAGAAGCATCCGCCTTGGCTCATCAGGATTTATCCGTTGATGACCTCTTCTCTTCCGAAGGTCGCGTTTTCGAAGGCAATGCTTACGATCCTTCTCCTTCAGCTCCTCCTTGCTCAATTAACTTGGAGCTATTGGACGAACTGTTGCCTTCTTTGGTGAAGAAGCACGTATGGAATGCGCCCTCGGGAGCTCCTGCCGGTACCTCTACGATGCTCCCTCCTTACCTCGAGGGAATGCCCTTCTCCAGCCGTTTTACCCCGACTGGCTCTCCTTTCTTTATCTATACTACGGGGGCCGGAGCAGAGTCTAGCACGAGACCTGATGGCTCGGATTTGAATACGGCTTTCGAGGTCATTACCCGATATTTGAATGCCACCTCGGCGGCAACCCACCACGATGAACACACTGCTCGATTCTTCTCCAAGTTGATGGTTGCCATGGTAAATTTTTCGGTTATCTTTCTTCGTCATGACTTTTAATTTTCATATTGATAAACTTATACTTTATATCCTCCTAGGTTCCTAAGATCATTCCCTCCATCTGGCGAGAGGTGGATGCTGCTCAGGCTATCGGGCAATCGTCTATGGAGGAATTAGCCGCTCAGAACGCAGCTTTGAAAAAAGCTGAAGATGAAGTGAAGAACCTTCGGGAGGCATATGCTCAAAGTCTGGTGAGGGAGCGAATGCTGGAGTCCAAGTTGGATGAAACGACCAACACACTATCCGAGTGCACGTCCGAGTGCAAGAAGCTGAAGGAAGAGCTCTATGTGCTTTCGACAGAGAAAAGTTCATGGGGAGAATTAGAGCGCAACTTGAAGGAGGAAGTTTCTACTCTTCAGGACCAATATAATCGGCTTAAGGAGGAATTGAAGAAGCCAGCTCTCTCCCCTGAGATATTATAAGAGAAGCTTTCGGGGGCTATCCTTCTGACAAATGATGAGGTTCAGAGGCATTGCGAGGAGAAGTATCAACAGAGGCATCATAGTCATCTGCTGGGTAATTTTTTACTCGGGTATCTTGGCTGCATCAACCAATGCCGTGAAGATAGACTGTTCTCCCATCCCGAAAACTGGAGGAGACTAAACCCTCAGGCCTTGATGATGCGTCCACCCTCATCATAGGAAGCTCACGATGCTTACCAGAAGTTATTGGGCCGCGCTCCTTCTCCTACTTCTTCTACTGGTTTTCCGTCTTCTTCATCTCGACCATCGGATCGTCGCTTTTAGACTATCCTCCCAGTTTATTTTACTTTTGCCTTTCAACTTGTAATTGTACTTTGAGTAATTTTGACATTCCATCAGCTGACTGTATGACTTTTTCTCAACATTTGAGTTATCAAGTATCTATTTTTACCCTCATTCTCTTTATTTATTCCGCAATTTTGTCTTTTCTTGCCACTTTCTGCACTACTTTTCATGCCAGGTTTCAGAGAATGTTTGCCATTATTGTTAACATTCTCCTCACGTGTCTTTATCCCTGTTTGCATATACTTTGAGAGGTCCAAATGTCATCTTTGTTTTGACACGTACCCAATTGTTGTCTTTAGGTACCTCTATAAATAGTTTTCCCATCATTTCCATTCTTTTCAACTAAAAGCATCTTCTTCTGCCTCCTGATTGAAGAATCTTACTTTTGTCACTTTTTAGTTTGCTTTGTAGTTTACCATAGTAAGTGTAATTTCCCCGCTTTGCTACAATGCCTCCTTTCACCTATGGGTCATCCTCGTCTTCTGAGGGATCTTCTCCTCTGCATTCTCGAGGTGACCTTTCAAACGGAAATACGAGAACTAGGCCCACAGTGGGCGGGTTGTCTCTAATTTTTCGAAACTCTCTTGCTGTGCATCGAGCACCTTTATCTCGATCTGACTCAAATGTAGCGGATTCCCTGCGTCTCACATTCCTTCGTAGAGAATCCTACTTCCCTCCCGATAATTTTTCTATCTTTAACACTTCTGCCTTGAATGTCAATGCTATGATTGGGGGGAGCAGAGTAGGTTTCTGTCAAAGCGTTGAGTCGCAAGAATCTATCTTTCAAACGTTGCGTGAATACGGTTTAAACCCGGACGAATACGATATCATCGTTCCTCGTCCTTTTCATAGGGCCTTCGAGCCTCCCTTAGGTTATTTAACTTTATACTCTGAGCAGATTAGATGTGGCTTGCGCATGTTTTTTCATCCTTTCATACAATCGCTATTTCAATATTGGCAAATTTGCCCCAGCCAACTGACCCCTAACTCACTTCGGCATTTGGTGAGTTTCATTCTTTGCTGTAACCTCTTGAATGTACCCCTAACGCCCTATCGGGTCGGTGCCGCCTTCATTTTACGTCCAAGTCCCAATGGTCTTCCTTTTTTCAGTTTAGTTCACCGTGATCAACAGAGAGGTTTCAATATACCCCGACGCCTAGCGTTTGTAGTGGAGTGGAAGAAGAGATATTTTTTTATTAAGCTGAGGGGTTCTTCTGGGGAAATGTGGGGTGTACCTTTGCAATGGGGTTTGGGATACGTGCTCCCTCGTCCTGAGGTTGCGGTACGAGAGGTGACATACCTAACTTCCACCGGCTTATTCTCGGGTAGTTACGACGTGTGCTCTATTTTGGCGAACTCATCTGCTTTAGCTATCACTGTTTACAACACGGAGTGGAATAATTGAACATTCCTTTGATGCCTCTACACTCAAACCCTGCCTTTCGTAAGTCTATTCATTTTTTCTATAATTTTTATGTCTCGGGGTTTAATCTTTATGCTTATGTTCTCAGGTGCAGAGATGGAACAGTATGCTATCAGGCCTTTTTCTGCTAGCCTTTTTGGCCTTGCAGATACTTTCCTTCAATACTCCGATGATTCCACGTCTTCTCCTAGTTGTGAAATCATCGGATCCCGTTTGGGTCCTAAAGATTATGCAATAACCTCTGGCTTGGATTCTCTTTGCACTTCCAATTTACCTACTATCGATGCTTTTTTTAATGGAACCCCTTCCCCGCATCTTATAGAGTGTTACGACCCTCGTCCCTCTGTGGGTTTAACATTATCTCTAGGAGTTTTGCATGCACCTTCTGTTAACGTGGTTGATGGTGATATTTCCTCCCACAATGTTCCTCACGAGAATTTAACTCCTGTAGACAATCTTTCTTCTCTTCCACAAATGATCCCTCCATCTGGTGAAGGCCCTAGTCGGGTTCTTGAAGATACCAACAGTTTTCATCCAGACTTTCCAATACTCACTCATGATGCTCCTTTCTGTCGGAATTTTCTCAGCGGTCTATTAAATCAATCTGATTACGAAGCTTTGGGTTCTACTCCAATACCCCTCCTCCAAGATAGACTCTGTCATGACCTTTGTGAGGTAAGAAGCGTATACATTTATTTCTAGATTGTACTGCCATCCTTCTCTTAACTTACTACTTTTATTTTTTCTTGTTAGGCGTTCTTGATCATTGACGCACTCAGATTCCAGAAGGAGTACGCATCCAGCAACTTGGGTTTTCTTTTCCGACATCTAGCTGACTTAAAGAGAGATTTAGCGATAGCTCATAATAAGAATGATAATCTGCAGGCTCATTACGACTCAGACCAAGAAATGTTGAGATCTTTATGGAAGGAAGCCCAAGATACCTCTTTTCACTTGAGCCATCTTTTGATCCTCGAACGAGAACATTCTCAAGATTTAGAAAGCCGAATAGCCATCCTTCTGTCTCAAATCAAGGCTTCCGATGCCCTGATCTCTTCTCTATCTAATGAGAGAGATACATCAGCTTTAAGGCTGATAAACTTGGAGAACTCCCACGAAGCAGCTGCCCATTCTGAGGCTGCAACAGTACCTTCAAGCATCTCTCTGATGAGAGAAACACTCAGGGAGGAAAAGTGAGAAATGGTCCTCATTGACTATCGTATTTGCCAAAATGCTGTTAGGGAACTTCCGGGTTTCCCCCCCAACTTGACTCTGCTTGATATAGAGATCAGTACTTCATTGTCTCTCCGAATATCAATAATCCCAACAGTAACTGTTATGGATCCCATTGACCTTTCCCAAGAGCAACGTCGTTGCATTATTCGAGAAGGAAAACGCCCCTTCTCAGAATGATTTTCTTTTCTCATGTATTATTTGTGAGGGTTCGTGATATGTAAATAAATTGGAACTACGAGTGGTTTGATTCCCCGATCGTGGGATACGTAGGCACCTCGGACTCTATCCGAGTCCAACCACATGTTATATGTGTGTATGCAAGTTAGTCGGGTTAGATGGCTGTATCGGAATGAATCGCGTTTGTGACTATGTACGAATTCCATGTATATAAATAAAAGCCATCTTTATTCCACCACGACTTTATTTACATGTACACCAGTGTGGCTCCCTTATTTACATTAGTTCTATATTTACAAGATATTAAGCATAATATTTTCTTAGATTCAACGCATTCCAAGTTCCGGTAAGTACGATACCTTCAAAAGTACTTAGTTGATAAGTAGCGGGTCCAATGATTTTGTTCACCTTGTATGGTCCTTCCCACTTGGGCTGCAATTTAGCAACATTCTTTGACGCTCCCACTCGCTTGAGAACCAGATCTCCAACTTGGAATGTTCTAATCTTGACATTTTTGTTGTAGTGTCTGGCCATTCGAGCTTTATACCCTTCCATTCGGATTGAGGCTCGATGCCTCATTTCTTCCAACAAATCCAGAGCTAAGGCTAGATTAGAGCTGTTACTAACCTCCTCATACTCTCGGATTCTCCAACTTTCCGTTATGATTTCTGGCGGGATTACAGCCTCACAACCGTAAGCCATGCTGTATGGCGTTTCTCCAGTGGTGGAGCTAGGGGTCGTGCGATATGCCCACAAAACACCTGGAATTTCTTCTATCCATCGTTCCTTGTGATGGTCCAACCTAGCCTTAATGTTCTTCAGCAGGGTCCGATTAGTTCTCTCAACTTGCCCGTTACCTTGGGGATATTCGACGGAAGCAAAGCGATGCTTAATTTCCCAGTGCTTACACCAATCTTCTACCTTTTCATCTTCAAACTGGAGTCCATTGTCGCTTACTAGGTATAGAGGAATTCCGAATCGGCATAGTATATTTCGCCATAGGAAATTGATAACTGCACCAACTGTAATTCTGGCCATCGGTTCTGCTTCTACCCACTTTGTGAAATAATCTACTGCAACTATCAAGTCTCGCTTATGCCTTGGATTAGGCATTAAGGGCCCGACCAAGTCTATCCCCCATTTGGCGAAGGGGCATGCTAGTAGACTTGGTTCCCATGGGGCCGCCGGTTGATGGATTTGTGAAGCGTGGGCTTGGCATGCTGGGCATTTGCGCGCGTATTCTGGGCAATCTTGAACCATCGTAGGCCAATAGTACCCTTGTCTTATGATACGATTGGCCATGCTCGCACCTTGCGAGTGATTTCCACATGTTCCTTCGTGCATTTCTTTTATGACCCCTAACGCCTCCTGCTCATTTAGACATCGAGTATGAGGATTAGAATAACATCGCCTGAACAACACTCCTTTATGCCGGAAGTAACGCGTTGCCTTCCTCTTTATTTTTTTCCTCTCTTTGTCGTCATCGTAATATTGCGTGGGATCCTCTAAGTAATCAACAATATCTGACATCCATCCTGCTATCACTGGGGCCACGATGGCGTTGGTGTTCTCCTGAAGCTCTTGTTTTTCTGACACCATAGCTTGCAACAAAGTAATTCGTCGCGTTTCGACCACAGATTGAGTTGCTATCTTGGATAACACATCTGCTTCTTGGTTTTCCAGCCGAGGAATTTGCCTTAACTGGAACTCTTCAAATAGCTTTTGCCTACTTCGAACTGTTTGGGCATAGGCTTTCAGTCGTTCCTCTTTTACTTCGAACTCTCCTATCGCTTGTTGCACTATCAGCTGTGAATCACTGTGAATCACCACTCGACTGATGTTCCCTTCCATGGCTAGCCTCATTCCGATCAGGAGGGCTTCGTATTCCGCTTCATTGTTAGACAGGGGGTAATGAATCCTGACGGCAAAACATATATTTTCTTCTTCCTCGTAATTCTTCAGGACTATTCCTGCTCCTCCGTGCGTTCCGACGGATGATCCGTCTACATACACATGCCATAGTGCGGGTAGCTTCTCATCTTGCATTTCCTTCATCTCTACTACAAAGTCAGACAGAACTTGTGCTTTGATGGCTGGTCGTGGAGCGTATGACAAGCTATACTCGCTTAATTCTATCGCCCATTTTACCATTCGTCCTGATGTTTCAGGATGATTGAGTATGGATCTTAACGGATATTTGGTGAGTATCGTCACATGGTACGTTAGGAAGTATGACCTTAATTTTCTAGCTGCTACTACAAGGGCTAATATCAACTTTTCTGTTTGCACATAATTCTTCTCCGCGCTTTGCAGGGTTTTACTAACATAATACACAGGACGATGATCACCTCCTTCATTCTTCACCAATACTGCACTTACAGCCTCTTCTCCAGCCGAAAAATATACAAACAACTTATCTCCAGGCTTAGGTTTGACTAGTAGTGGAGGACTCACCAGATAATTCTTCAGGCTATCGAAGGCTACTTCACAATCGGGAGTCCATCGAAACTCTTTCACATTCCTTAACACTTTAAAGAATGGCAGACCCTTCTCTGCTGACCGTGATATGAATCGGCTGAGTGATGCCATCTTTCCTATTAGCCTTTGCACTTCTTTTATTGTGCTAGGGGATTTCATCTCTACGATGGCTTTGGCCTTTTCCGGGTTGACCTCTATTCCCTTTTCTGTTACCATATATCCTAGAAATTTTCCTCCTCTAATCCCGAAAGAGCACTTCTTGGGATTTATTTTCATGCCAAATTTATCTATGATGGCTAGAGCTTGTCGTAAGTCTCTCGGATGATCTTCTGCCCTCTTGCTTTTTACAATCATATCGTCCACGTTTACTACCATCGTATCTCCGATGACATCTGAGAACATCAGATTCACTAACCTTTGATAGGTGGCACCGGCGTTCTTGAGTCCAAACGGCATGACCATGTAGCAATACGTGCCAACATCAGTAATGAAGCTGGTTTTCTCGTGATCTTCTTCCGCCATCGGAATCTGATTGTACCCTTGGTCACCGTCCATCGTGGATAATAGTGCGCACCCTGCCGTTGAATCTACCAACTGGTCGATGCTGGGCAAAGGGTAACAATCCTTTGGGCAGGCATCGTTCAAATTAGTAAAATCCACGCACATTCGCCATCGTCCTCCCGACTTAGGTACTAATACGACGTTGGACAGCCATTCAGGGTATATAACTTCCCTTATTTGATGTAATCCGAGAAGTCGTAGTATTTCTGACTTGATAATCCCATTCCTTTCTGGGCCCATATTTCTTTTCTTTTGCCGGATGGGTTTGAAGACGGGATTGACATTGAGGTGATGTTGGCATATCCTTGGGCTGATTCTTCCAGGTGGGCCTCCTTCCCATGTGAAGAGGTGCCTGTATTCCTTTAGGATGGAAACGACTTCCTCTTCTATCGTCAGACCCATTCCTGTTCCTACGTTCACTTTCTTATTTTTCTCTTCTAGTTCTACCAGTTTTAATTCTTCCACCGGTTGGACTTGTATTTCCTCCATTTTCTGTTTCTTTCCTGGGTGGCTAAGTTCTTCTTCCACACTTGTTGGTATGGCATTCATACGACATTCCCTAGCCTTTATTTGGTTGCCTCGGATTTCTCCGATACCCGACATCGTGGGGAACTTTACTTTGAGATGAAGAGTAGAGGGTACGGCCTCGAAGGCGTGAATAGATGGCCTTCCACATATAGCGTTATACGTTCGTGAGGATGCTTCTACTATCCAAAACTTCACATGCTCGGTACGCCTCACTGATCCTTCACCCCAAGACATCGGAAGTATAACGGTACCCAAAGTTCGGCTGGTTTCTCCTGAGAAGCCTACCAAAGGTATCTTCATGGGATCGAGATGTATCCTTTTTAGCCCCATTGCTCCGAAAGTTGGGGTAAACAATACATCCACTGAGCTTCCAGTATCCACGAGGACTCGTTGTATCTCAATACCCATTATGGTTGCTTTAATTACCAGCGGGTCTTCATAAGGATATACGATTCCCTGAAGATCTTCGGGTCCGAAGGATATTGCTGGTAACCTCATTCCTTGCACTGTGCAAACCGATATTCCTTGTCCCACCTTTCTAGCCTCTTTGAGACATTTCTTCTTTTTTTCCAGCAGGGGACACGGATATATCTCCTCCTTCAATCATGTTGATAGTTCTCCCCGATGGAGGGTTATCTCGATACGTATCTGGTGGAGGTGGTAATTGTTGATTAAATTCATCTTGTTCGCCGTTCCTCGAGGGGGGTTCAACGGTAATCTCACCTTCTTCACTCCGGGCTTTCTTTCGATCCATCGATTGATCCTCTCTGTTATTGCTTAAGTAATCTCTCAAATATCCTAAGTCCAGCAACCTATGAATTTCTTTCCGTAGGTTCTTGCAACCATCGGTTGTGTGGCCATATGCCTTATGATATTTACAGAACTTTCCTGTGTCTTTTTTCTTGTAGGGTTGTCATACAGGCATAGGCCAAGAGAAATCTTTATTTCCTCGCATCATGTTTAAAACTTCCGATTGAGTGATTGTCAAGGCTGGCAGCGGTACCGGTTGAAGATGCCTTTTCACCACTCCCGGATTGTCTCTCCGAGGCGGGAGACCTTTGGATTCCTCTTTTTCTTTTGGCCTTGCATTGGCATCGGCGCTTTCTGCTTTCAGCTTAGACTTTTCCGCTTCATCCATCAAGATATAAGTTTCTGCTTTCTGCATTAATTCATTCATACCCTTCACTCGATTTCCTACCAGATATCAGAAGAAATTCCCCGACCGTAATCCCTGGGCAAGAATGTCTTTTATCATGGTCGGGTCAACATTTGGAACATCCAACACTTCATCAGAGAAGCGTTTCATGAAATCTCTCAAGGATTCATCTTTTTGTTGTTTTACGGTAAATAAATGGCATGCTGACTTTGGATATCGTCTATTACAGGCGAACTGTCGTACGAATAGACTAGCCAGTTGGGAGAAATTGGATATGGTGCCCGGTGATATCTGTGTGAACCACGATTGTGCTCTTCCTGTCAGTGTAGCCCGGAATATTCGACACAACGCAAAATCCGGGGCTGACTGCAAATCCATCGTTACGATATATTGATTGATGTGATCCTGCGGGTCTTTTCCATCTTTCTCTCCTGAATACATGGGTAGGTTAACCGCTCTTACGTGGGCTGGAATTGTAGCTTGTGCAATATCCGGTATAAACGGAGATCCATGGTATACTGGCTCATCTTCTGGTGTGATGGACCTTTTCATGCTGAGCATTTCTCGTCGGAGATGATTCATCATTTCCCAAAGAGCTGGCTCATTGCTTGAATGAGGAAACATGTTGGGACGATAGGGAGGCATTCTATCCTCGAAACCATTACCTGGTGGAGGTATCCCCCCTGGATACCCTTCTTGACGATACCCTGGTTGTGGTGATGGTATTTGCTGTGGAGTTGGCATCATTCTTGATCCTTGCTCTTCCACCCTATATCTTTCTCTGTAGGGTAGTATAGGTTGTGGTTCTGGGGGTCTTTCATTAGCTTGAGCTCTTCTTAAATCTGCTTCCACTAGATCTTCAAATACTGTCCTCGGGATATTGATGTAGTCGGCATTAGGTGGCGGGGGATTTCCAGGGGAACCTTCTGCAGATTCTTGATATATATTCTTACTGTGATTTTCCGTCCGATGTTCGGAGTGGGCTGATCTGTCCATCTGTTCTGAATATCTTAAGTGTCGAGACTCTCTTACTGACGTAACTCGAAGGCAATAATCTATGGCGTTCCCACAGACGGCGCCATTTGTTAACTTATTGGAGTAATTCTAGTAATATTCGAGGAACGCCTTGTCCAAATAGTCAGTAATCAAGTTACAACACTATGAGGATCAGACAATCTATCTTAAAAATCTCCTTTTTTCTCCCCCTTTTTCATGGTGCACAATGAGTACATTTATAGCCTTCTGTCAACTGCATGTCATACATTAGGTGGCAGATTAGGGTTGTTTTTATGCTAACTCAGCTGCTGTGTGACTGCCACCTAATTTCTTCAATGTTGATACCTGATATTGATGATGACACCTGTTTAATTTGGAGCTGATATATGACTTTGCTGACGACACCTGGTCCTTGCATGGCAGAAGCAACTCGAAGGGTGACACTTGGTTATTATTCTAGAAACACTTCTCTTGTTTGTCTTCGTACGACCTTCTTTGCCATCGGGTTACTCTGACCATTATGGTGCCATCGAGTAATTTTGTTATTATCGTGCCTTCGGAATATCTCTCTCTCGAGTCGTTGGGATATATACCCTGATATATCATTATAGTAGGCATCCCTCGGGGGGGAACATGTTTATCGTGTCAATGTTCCTTAGGATTGTCCACTGGCTAAAGCATCGGCGATTATTAGGCATCGTAGAGTCATCCAAGACTGGTAGTGCCTTTAGCATCGGATGCTATGTGAGTGTGGTAATCCGTGCGCCATCGGAGATAAAGTTACCGAGAAGTAACTTATCTTCCGATGATAAATGTTTTATTTGTTCTCTCGATGGCCATATATCCCGATAACCCTAAATTTTCTCTAAGGGTTTACATATTCCATTTGGGATGAATTTACATTGATTAAATATAAATCTCAAGCAAATTAATAGAATTTAATAATTGGTCAACATATACATGTAGTGCATGCTAGCATAACAAAGACTTTCATCCCGTTGTTTTTTTTTTTAATTGAATGAATTAGGTACCATGCCATGTTTGTAGAAGTTTAGCTAAAAGTTTGAAAATCTTTGGACTAAAGAATTATTTATATATTAGTACATTATTTTCATTTATCCACATTCAGACCCCCCCCCCCCCCCCCCCCCTCCACCCCCACGTTTTGAATCTCTCCTGCAGTTTGATGTAACTTATCCCGCACGGATTAATGTTTCTTGTGTCTCACATGTGTAGTCGGGCGTTACTTGTGATAAACTGGACATGCACCACTCTTATACAATAGAATTGATCATTCATTATAATACTTTCTATTTTGAAACTTGAGTTATACAAGTTAATAGAAATTACACCTTAATTGATAAATCATTACACTCCTCATGGGAATATTAGTGAAATGGAGCCGGACAGCAGTAGTGCACATGATATTTGCCGAGCTGCTCAAGGGGCGGCCTTGCAGTTCAACAGCAGTTAGAGCTCAGGGGGGCCTCTAGTAGTGTTGCCGCATTGGCAAGGGAGGAACTGTCCCATGCCAAATTCAAGCAATAAATGAATCACCACTCGATTCTCCTAAAATGTGGATGGAGCCAGTCACGGGTTTGGATGACATGGAATGTTATTCCATTTGGGACTGATATAAACCCAGACACACTTGAAAACAACTACAATTAGGCACAGGGCACTTAACTTGGTGAGATTAATCTTAAAATAAATACAAATATGATATTGCACTGTCCTACTTTGCAGCCAGGAAGCATATTGCCTAATGAGCTGATTCATTCTTTATTATCTAGCTATTGCAAATAGGTAATTACTGTCACCATAAGTTATTTTTGTGACGTCTATTTAGTTAAATTCATGAGGCATCATCCTCTATCTGAACCAATCGAAGGCTGAAAATGTAATTCACTCTGCATCTTTACGGTATGAAAAAGCAGGTAACCACAAACTAGCAATATGAAAAACGTACAAATACAAAAGCAACTTCAATCATCATCTGTAAGAATGAGGCAAGAACAACAAAAGTTGTTTCAAGTCTTCTTTGAACACAGTTGGGAAAAGGACACTTACCCCCCTGAACTTTTTGCTCGCGAGCACTGACCCCTGAACTTTTGTTTGGAGCACTAACACCCCCAAACTTAATTTTTGAAAGAATTGTACCCCCCGTGACACCCCCTACAGGTGAGAAATGAAATATTATATGAAATCTTTGGCTCCGAGTGCACGTGTCGTCAAACACTAAGGGCAAATTTAGTAATTCAAACACTAAGGGCAAGTTAGGAGTGTTATGGTATGCTCTGTTCTCTTGTTCACATATACATATAAAGTTAGGAGTGTTATGGAATCTTTGGCTCCGCGACACCGCCCTTAGTGTTTGAATTACCGAATTTTCCCTTAGTGTTTGACGACACGTGCACGCGGAGCCAAAAATTCCGTAGAATATTTCCTTTCTCATGTGTGGGGGGTGTCACGGGGGGTACAATTCTTTCAAAAATTAAGTTTGGGGGTGTTAGTGCTCCAAAAAAAAGTTCAGGGAGGTAAATGCTCGCGACCAAAAAGTTCAGGGAGGTAAGTGCTCTTTTCCCAACACAGTTTATATACTGAAACTTTCAAATCTTCAACTAGTACTGCTTGGAACAGGCCACAAACCATATCCTGTTACTTAAGGATTATAACAACTAGTTCGTGAAACAGTGCTTCAAAAATCAGCTCACTCTCAAAGTAACACTAAAATTACAGAACAGAACATTAATGAAGTAGGTCGTACATGTTAAGCAAGCAAATTCCCTATTTAAGACGGAAAGCCAGAGTCCCTGTACCCAAACCAATTTTTCTTTAAGAATAAACGTGAAGACCAGATCAGTAGAACTCAACAAACAGAAGTTCCTAGAATGATAATATGCCTAAATTTCATGAGATCAATACTGATATTAGGAGTCTTAAAAAAGGTTAGTAAAAGTCATTATGAGAAGTTCCCACAATGTTTAAATGCCAAAGTTTCATGAGACAAATACTTATATAAGCAACCTAACAAAAGTAAAACTGAAACGCATTTGTTGTATTCACAGATGCTTACATGAGCACCTAAAAAAAAACATAAATGGGAGATCAAGAGGTAAAAATGAAATTGTGTGCATTTGCTCTGTATACTAATTTTCTTCCTCCAAAACTGTGATCGTAAAAGATCCTCAAAAGAATAACAATGGATTCTTCTATTCCCACTTTAGACATAACTAGAATTACAATAATGGACTAACTACAAAATTCGAAAACCAATAATACATGTGATATTGTCCAGTAATCAACTCATAAGTGACCTGGAGGTTTGGATACAAATTCGTGGTACCTGCCCGCCAGGTCCCTTGCTAAATTTGTCCTACCAGCTCTCTTAAGTTGCTTTAGAATCTTGATGTATATGTCGAAATTTGGTTTCAGACTCTTCTCCATCATTTCAACCAGAGTGCGCTGAGCACTCATAAGATCACCTTTTTCTCGATAAAGGTTTGCCAATAAGCTGTACATTGTGTTGCTTGGAGTCTTATAAATAATACTTGAATCAACCACATAGTGATATGCTACCTCATATTTTTCAGCAGCAAACAAGGACTTGACAATGGCAGCATGAGTTGCTAGTCGCGGTGCAATACCTTGAGAAACCATTTGATCAAGAAGCTGGCGCACAACGCTCATCTTGCCCGAACTACAAAAGGAAATGATAAGAATCTCGAAGGTTATAGCATCAGGAACAATACCAATTTCTTTCATTTCATTGAGCAGGTCAGAAGCTTCATCCATTCTACTATGCTTGCATAAACTACCAAGAAGGTAGTTATACACTGTGACATTATGGACAAGACGTGCCTCTGCCATTTCTTTGATTATCGAATGTGCATGTTCGATAAGACCTCTTCTGCACATTTCACGAATCAAAACACCATAATACGATTCTTTGCTCTCTGTAATATTGATAACATACTTGGCCATCTCAAACAAATCCAACTTACAGAACATCTCAACCAATGAACAAACTCCAGAATTGCGACATGATCCCCCGACTTTGTCCAACATGTCCACCACTCTTTTAGTCGGCTCTTCTAATGAGGAATTGGTGTAAGCTAGAACAGGTAAAAACCCAAAGGCCTCATACGTGAGGCAGATATTTTTAGTCCTGAACTCCTTCAACAACTTAAACATGGTTTCATAATCATCTAGTCTTCCTACGTTATCAACAACTAAACTACAAACACGTGGATTCTTATGCAGCTGAGGAGCATTACACCATATCCATTCAAAGAACCTTAGTCCCGACACCCTTTGATGATTCAGGACTTCAAAAATCTCAGTAACAGGGTAAACAGACAATCTTGAACCCAACACACTTAATCTCGATTCCAAATCCTCCCCATTGTTACGAATGACATCAATAATTTCCAAAACAAACTTACGCGGGAAATAGTTCTTCTCTAACGTCTTTCTACGATCACTACTTGCATTATTAACCTCACTCCCTACAGCAGAACGAGAAATAAACGTTTCCTCCTCCGAAGAAGAAAATGTGGAACAGCTGCGCACGTTTCCACCATTGAGATATACACACCTATAGCCCTGCTTTGATACAGCCGAGCGTGTCAGTGAACAAGGACAACCATACGAGAAATAGCTCGAAATCTGTTTTCCGTGTGATTCAAATTTCCATTTTGAAGAAAACCCATTCGAAGAACAGAAAATGTGATTCTTTACAACTAAAAACGAACCCGAGGCGGGCCGAGATAATAATAAACTATAATAATAAAAAGAATGGCCCTTTCTCAAGCGGAGAGCAAAATGAAGGTGACCCAGATAAGGAATTGCATAAAGACGAGTTCTTACACAATGAATCTGATGTGATAGCATTAACTGGACTGTTATTGGGGTTTAGGGTTTTGAGAGTATATAAAGAAGAAGAAGAAGAAAGAAGAGTGCAGTTCAAGAGGTACCTGAGTTCAATGTTAATTCTCATAATACCTCAATTCTCATCGAAACCTAAATCGACGTTCAGTATTGATGCTTCAAATTGGCTGTGTTTTGTTTTGATTTGAGCTGGAATTGAAAAAAGATGAATAAAAATTGCAGCTTGGAGGGTGGGCTTTGAAAAGGTTAAGGAACTATTAAACAGAGTCTTATGTTTTAATGTTTTATGATGATTGATGCTAGTAAATTGCAGAAATCACCCCGTATTATTGATAATTTTTTAAATAACCTCTATTATTTCTTTAAATAGCAAAGTTCCCCTATAGATGATGTTAAAAAAAAAAACTTCTAATGCACTTAATTAATGTGCACTACCAAAATTGGACACAAAATCTTTGATTTTTATTGTACTAAATTGATGCATAAAAAATTAAATAAAGTTCAAGCTAAAATATATACATATTTTATGTCAAAGACATTGAATAAAAATCTTTTTCTAGATCTATAAATACAGTGGTAATAAATACTATTACATTTTAAAATGATTCCAAGAAATATTTTTAGAAAGCTAATAATATTTAGTTAATAAGTATGTATTCCATGTTAGATTTTAATACATAAAATGGTTAGCTATGGTACAATCAACTTAAAATAAAATGTTAGATGTTTTTTAGTAGAGAACATTTGCTAATTAAAATAGCACAAGGTTATTTGTCATTATACAGTAAAACAGACCATTATGTCAATTATTTGTAAATAAATAAAAGCACCGCCCTAATATTTTTTTTTTATTTTCTTTTTAACAAACAAACACACTTCTATTTATGTACTAAGGTTGAGGCCAAAAAATATACAACGGGGTGCAGTGTAGGGGCTGGTGGGACAACCGCGAATATGTACAACAGATATAACACAATGCAAAATGCACTAGAGTGGGCGGGCAGCCTAGCCAAGTTGCACAAAAGGGTGGCTGCAAGGGCAGTCCACTTTGGCATGGTTGGATCCCTAGCGTGCCAGCACATCCGCTAACTTGTTTGCCACATAGTATGTACAAGAGAGGAACATGGTTGAAATCATTCTTCTAAAACTTTGTATATTACAGGGCAAGGCTTTCACATTTGTCGAGATCATAGGGTCCCGCATCCTGGTCAAACAAGCATACGTCACTTCTGAATCGATTTCTATAATAAGTGCAGTAGTTGAAAGCTGTAAAGAAAGTAGCATTCCTTAGCGAATAGCCTAGAGTTCGTCTACATTGTTGGTGTTGCATCCCGTCGATTTGAAAAAAGCACCAACTATCGTACCTGCAAAATCTTAAATCACGATACCGATACATGTGGGGCCAAGATTTGCTAGTGTTGAGCCGTGTGTGTTGAGCTTGAAGATTCCCCTTGGCGGTGGGGTCCAGCGGATTAACAACTTGTATGATTATAAGGTCGATGGGGTGGTCCCGGTAGACTTTCCCCCACGGTTAGTGAGATTCGGTGCAAAATACGCATCGTGGAAATAGGTTGTCCTCGAAAAAGGAATTCATTACATGCCCAACACCTTGTGTGCGTGACAGTTGGGTTGAAAGGAGCTGCAAGTGAGGCATTGTTTGATCCCTATCACAAGTATGGCGTTGAAGAGGGGGATTCTTGGTGCACGTTCGAGAGGGGGGGGGGGGGGGGGGCAGATTGCAAACAAGTGCTTTGCCATTTCCAAGGCTGAGTGGCAAAGTGGGCAAGTTGAAGGCATAGGAACATGTTGGCGTTAAATGCAGTCTTGTGTGGCCAACCCATCTTGGCCCCACAATATCCAAAGAACTAGATACGAGCCAGAACACGTGCTCGCTAGAGCACATAGTAAAGTAGGTTGGGTGATGGAGTTATGTATTATGTGCGGACCATCTATTTGTAGGACGATTTAATCGTGAACTCCTCACGGGCAGGTGGAGTCAGTAACGTCAATAAAGAGGAAGGGGGACTCTAAGGATACACGACGCTATATGAACTTGGAGGAGTTGGCCAATAGCCTTTAGGTCCCACGTTCGAGACGGGCGAATGATATCCCGTACTGTGAGGTTCAAAAGGTGGTCGGGTACGGAGGGGACATGTTCCACAATTGTGAAGGAACCTAGCCATCGGGAGTGGTAAAAATTGATTGAGGCCTCAATCCCCACAATCCCTCATATAGATGTGAGTAAGGCTGGGAAGAGACATGCGATGGATTTCCAAGCATGACTGGAGGAGGCGCAGTTTGGGGTCGTAATTGGGTGGCGGTTCGAGTAGTATTTAATAAGTAGGATGCAGGCCCAGAGAATGTCTGGCTCCTGGAGCAGTCGTCAACCAAGTTTAAGCATATAGGCCTCCTTTAGCTGCTCATAGTGTCGGAACCAAAGTCCGCCAAGTCGAGTGGGAAAAAAAGCAACCCACCACGACACCAATCCCTTGTGCCGACCATGACCATCCGCATTCCAAAGGAAGGATTTGGAGACCTTAGTAAAATTGGTGAGTACTAAGCGAGGTAAGCTGAGCATGCTCATTTGTTGCCCCAACATGGTTTGGAGGGTTGATTGGATGAGGAGGTGGTGGCCTGCGTATGAGAGAAATCGCGTGTGTTATGCTTCTATTCGTCGCATGAACAGTTCTAGGATGGGGTCAAAGAAGCCCAAACGACCCTGCCATATCGGGACAACTGGATACTTATCCAGACTGTTCATGATTTTCATTTGGGGAAGGCGGATAGTGTACAACGCCTTATGTAAGGAATATTGGGGGGGAGAAAAGAACTCATGATTTATCGTAGCTCACTAATGGGCTAGCCATGGCGTGGAATGATTTTAAAAATTCAGTTAAGAGTTTGAGCGTCCCTAGGTGGTACTCGTAGAAGATGAAACAGTCATTTGTGAAGCTAAGAATGGGGATGGGTGGGCCCGCGTGGTTGGAGTAGGCAACTCAAAAAAGGCCACTCTTCGTGGCCCGAACAAAGGGGCAATGAGGAGTTCCATGTAAAGGATAAAAAGGTAAGGGGAAAAGGAATCACATTGACGGAGGCCCTAGACGAGTGCCACCCTGCCGACCGTGCGCTAAGGCAAATGGAATTGGTTAAGTGATGTATCACTAGTTAACGTGGCCATATGCCTTTGCTAGGTTGATTTTGATCGCCAGGAGCCCACGACGTCCACTGTGGTGATTGTTAATGGTGTGAACCAGGTTTTTGGGTATTAAGGATGTTGCCCGTGATAGAGAGATGCGGGACGGAGGCATTCTTGTACATAGAGATGATAGAATTCATCGCGGCCAATGATGTGCAGCCAAAAGCTTAGAGATGATTTTGTAGCTTACATTGCAAAGGCTAATTGGTCAAAATTGTGCACCAGCAAAGGCTGGTGCCTTTTAGAGATAAGAACAATGGTCGTTGGTTTATATCGGGTGGCATATGTTGGTAATTAGGAAGTCGGTCCCAATTATAGTAATGCGGAGGCGGATTTTATTCTAGTATTTATAGAAGAAGTGGCCATTAAGGCCATCAGGACCTGGGACCTTTGTGGGCTCGATGCTAAATGCATCTGCCACGATACCCGACTTCTCCGAGGGCTGGAGGAGAGAAGGAAATAAGGAGGGCTTAAGAGTGAGAATGGGGGTAATGAGGAGTTGCGAAGGGTTGGGGAGGGGGGAGAAGAAGACGGAGATTTGGAAAATATGATAGAATGCATGCAGGATTTCACCCGAGGTGTGCACCTAACTACTAGTGCTTGTTTAACGCCCAAGATTGTGTTTATGCGGTGACGGTGTGCGGCACATACATGATCGAATTTTGTGTTGTTTTCCCCGTGTGATATCCATCGTTCTGGGGAGCATAAGTCTCAATAAAGCTCCCGTTGGGCGAGGTAGCGGGTAATCACATCACGAAGAGTGCGTTCTGCAAGGAAGGTTTACGAAACAAGATTGGTAATCAATAGTGGTGAGGCAATATCGTTCAGGCCCGTGTAGTCGGGATATTTGGGGATATTGTTACTCAAGTATTTTTGTTCGGAACGCTAATCTCGAATTTGAGGAAGGGAGGAGCAATGATTTCATTAAGGACTTTGAGTGAAGTACAAGGGGGTCGTGTGAAAACACGAGTGAGAGCTAGAAGAATGCGATAAATTTTAAGTATAATAAAGTGTTAAATCGTGGAGAGTGTTCTTTTGCTGCTATTGCGGTGTGTTTTGTGATTGAGGTTGAACTTGAAGTTTTCTTGAATTTGTCTTTTTTTTGCTGAAAATGGGGAACTATTATAGCGTTAGTCCCAGGAGTCTTTGGCCAATGGGGGCCGGTCTTGCCGTCTTTACTCCATGGGGTGTCGGTGACCAATGGCGTGAAAGTCTTCTGCGCTAATTGGGGTCGTCTGTCAGGAAGTGACCAATAGCGTGGGTTGACTGCAATTCGTCTGAGCGGGTAATAAGGATAGCTGCTCCAATGGTATTTGATGGTGGTACTGAGCCAATACATGGAGATCGGTCTGCCCCAATCATTGATCTATACCAATAAGGTTTGTATCTTTTTGCCCCAATGGAGTGTGGCCTTTCCTCATTATTAGGGTGGATGGGATGTAGGGTGAATGATGATGGCTGACGCGTCTTTCGAGTTGGGTCGTGGTTCATGGTCGGCCTAGATGATCGGGTAGCTCTTCTGAATCGCCTGTTCTAGATGAGACCCGGGGGTCGCTCTTTGCTCTAACCATGGGCTGCTTCTTTTTGTGGTAGGTCTTGACTTCTCCTTGTACTTACTCATATCCTTAGTGATTGTTATGTGCTTCTGTTTCCTCAATTTTGGCTAAATGTTGGTGGTCTCTCAGATGTTTGAGAGGTACCGTGTGCTCCTAGGAGTATTATTCTTTTGAACTGAGGGGTTCCATGTTTGTTCCTTGTGAGTACCTGAGTTCAGGTAGGTGTCAGGTCGTTGGGAGAGGTGTGTCTAGGCCTTTAAGGCCTCACCATATCCCATTTGGAGGCATTGGTTGGGATTCGGGGGTACCTTCTCCGGGTGTTTAAACCAAATACCCTCTAGGGGGTGTTTACTAGTCGTGACCCGAGGGTACCTTCTCCAAAGCCCGGACCGTCGGCCCTTGTTTGGGCAAGGGTGGTCGTGGCTTAGGCCTATCTCTCTGTAAGATGGTGAATAATTTTTGTTGGGTACCCATTTTTCGCCCCTCTCCGAGGGTGGGGCAGTTTATGCCAAGTAGGGTAGGATATCGGAGAATTGGGATGGAAACGAAGAAATCTGGGATCAAGGTTCCCATAATGAGTCTACTTTCAGTGTCGGGCTACCGCCGCAAAACGGCGATAGTTAGTAAATAATAGAAACGTGACGTTGGTCGGGGTCTCTCAAATGCACTCCACAACCGCCAGGAAGGTCGAATGAAGGCCACATGCCATCTTGAACCGAAATGGCTGTGTCGGGTCAGTTTAGGGGAAAGATATAATGGGGGAGTGATCAAAGGTGTGGCTGGTTAAATGGCGAACTCGGGCTGAGAAGAAGGTGTTAACCCACACGATGTTAGAAAAGAAATAGTTCAGTCTTTTGCATATGAAGGATCGACCCATATGACGGTTTATCTAGGTGAACGGGTGACCCAAGAAATTGATGTTTGAGAGACCACAAGTTTCAATACAATAATGAAAACGAGACATGGAGGCCCAAGTCTTGGGCCGGTCCCCGTGTTTTTCATTGTTGTGTAAATTAGCATTAAAATCACCCACAAGCAACCAAGGCAACATAAAGGTAGAAGCATAAGACTTAAGAGAGTCCTGTACCTAGTCTTGGTGGGCACGCTGAGGAGGGTTGTAGATAGCACTGAGCGTCAAAGACTGGTCTATATGGAATATGGCTTTCATATGTATAGAGTGCCCATCCGTGTTGAGGGTCTAGATCCTGATCTTGTTCATACAGTATAGATCCCATATACTGCCAGAGTAGCCAAAGAGGTGGATTGTAGTACGATCGTCGAACGGGATTCAGTCAATGATGCGCTTGACCTGGTCCTCATTTTTGCAACAGGTCTCCAAGATGATCAACACGGTTGGATTGACCTGGCAGATCAATGAAAGTGCTATCTGGAGGAACTCCAGGCGGTTCACGCCCCTAACATTCCAGCATATAATACACATTGGGTGGTAGAAGAGGGTATTGACAGGTCCTTGGCTGCTGGCATGTGGGTGGGGAGGTCGATGCAGTGGGTCTTTTCAAGGAAGCAAGGTGCACGAGATGTATTGCAAGCTGGAGGAGGTGGTCACGAGTGTGAAGCTGAACTGCGTCACTCGTCCTTATATTTGCAAAGATAATACCTGAGCTATAATGAAGATGACTCTCGAGAGATGGTGCGCTATGAGATACACCCAAATTATGAGGTCCTCCTAGGGCACTATGATAGGTAAATGATTCTCTAACAAGAGGCATGAATATGCTCAGATAGTCCAGATCTTGATACCTGCCAGTGGTTCGCTCTACGTCGTAATATGGTTGTGGGGTCTGATGATTCGTGGGCCCATCAGGGGGATGACGAGCTGGATAGGGAATGATCGCACTGTCGATGCCCTATAGTAAACGTTGACCTAGTTCAAGAGTGTCTCATCAGGTAGGTAAACTGCCTTGTCGAGTGGGCTTAGGGGATTGTCAACCTAAGAGGCTCAAATCTACGACATTGTCGATTCTTCCCTGTAGCTGATGTTTCCACATGGGGCATGGGTGGGGTTGGCTGCCTTGCTGTCGGGAGATGTGGACAACAATTGTAAGTACGATCTGGGTTTGTTGAGATGACAATGGGGCGGCTAGCCGATAGCTAAGAAATAAGCTCGTCGGAGCTTGAGATCTCGGGTATCGTCTCGTTGGCTCGCAAGGCCTCATAGTTGGAGCCTGATGAGCTTAAGGGGCTCGTGGACCTCTTTGGGTAGAGATGGTGGTGGCAGAGTGGAGTGGGCTTATGAGTGGCATAGGTGGTGGTAGCGAGGTGGGATGGCAATGGTTCTAGGTGTAGGTGGTTGGCATACGACGGGGGAGGCGTGGATGGCGGAAAACGGTAGGTGGGCGCAGTTGAACCGATGAGTAGTGGAGGCGGTTGAAGGGTTTGGTGGTGTTGAAAGTTAGCGGGTGGTGGTCTTGAAAGTTAGAGGGTGGGAGTTAGGGAGGGGTAAAAGAGTCAAGAGTTGAGAGGAGGGAAAATTAAGAGGGAGGGTACGAGGTGGGTTGGGGGTGCCGTAGGCTTCATTTGGCCAAATGTCACACCCGAGAGAGCCTTAGGGTTAGTTCTACACTATATAGCATTCTGTGCACATTGCTCATTATTATAATGCATGGACCTACCACTTTCAATTTCTTTTCCATCTATATAACTTATTTATTCGCTCTTTCGATTTTTATTCATGAATATAGTTATATTATTCAGACACAAATTGTACAAATGCCCCCATAAGGGAAAAAATTAACTTTGCTACCCTAACTTGGTAATGATCGCATTTGGTATCCTATCTTTGCAATTTCACTCAATTTTGGTACCCTTACGGCGGAGCTACACAATCGTCGCCTCAAATACACATGTGGACTACCGTTGACCGGGGAATTGGGGATTTTAACTTATTTTTGCCACCTAAACATAATGACATGTGTTATTTAATATTAAATATAAAAACTAAAAATCTAAATAATTTATGAGATTATGTTTATATATAAAAAAAACATGAGCTTGTAAAGTTGTTTTATTTAGTTTATTAATACTTTCAAATCATAATATAATGTAATTAGAGTTTTAAATTATGAAAGTTATGTCACAGTATCCCAATTAAACGTTAATCCCCACAAAAATAAAAATAGGTTGTGTTATGGTTATTCAATCCTTCCTCAACAATCTCCACCCCGAGGCGGCACATCTGCCTGATGAAGCTTGGGGAGACGAGAAGTCTGGCGAATCGTTGATTGGTGAAGGAAATCGAGACACGAGAACTTGAGGTGAGCGCACGCGTAGTGGTGGGTGGGGAACTAGCGGCGATCCGTGCAAATGAAGAAGGTGGCGGCGAGCGACACACCTAAGCTTTCTCGACTTCTTTTTTGTTTTTTTTTTCAAAAATTAAAAATTGTATAACAATTTTTTTATAATTTTTAATTAGGAATATAAAAAACAATATATAATAATTAATTGGTTTTAATAGAAATATTACATATACTTTTCTAAGAATGAATTAATTAAGTTTTAGAGGTGCTAATATAATTGTTTTTAGAATTAGTTAATGTATAAACATATAAGTATTTAAAATTAATCAAGTTGTTAGAATTAATTAATTTATTGTGTTAGATTAAACATATAAATTTCTAAGAATTATTTAATTTATTTAAGTTTAATTATATTATACATGTCAACATGTTCATGTGTCCAAAAAAGTCAAAATCCCTAATTCTTAAGTCAACGACGGTCCACGA
The DNA here is from genome assembly GCA_948329865.1 of Linaria vulgaris. Classification (NCBI taxonomy): domain Eukaryota; kingdom Viridiplantae; phylum Streptophyta; class Magnoliopsida; order Lamiales; family Plantaginaceae; genus Linaria; species Linaria vulgaris. The sequence goes on along the minus strand of OX415249.1, from coordinate 533,827 downwards.
GGCATTTTAGAGTGGCAATTATGCAGCTCCGCCACTCGAGTACCAAATCTGAGGACAAACTCAAACTTAAGGTACCAAATACGATCATTGCCAAGTTAGGGTACCATTCCTGCTAAGCTGCCAAGTTAAGGTACCAAAGTTGCTTCCCCCCCCCCCCCCCTTATAACGCGGTGGACTTCTTTCATGTTCAATCAGTGTTTTCAAACTCGGTCCGATCACAGATCCGGTGAGGCTATTGGGTAGAGGGCCAACAGGTCAGACCGGTCTGACCACTGGTTAGACCGGTTTGTTGACTTTAGTCATTGATTCAATAAAATATATTATAAATACTCGATTTAGTAAAAAATTAACAATTCATACTTTTTTTCCTACTTTAGTTTTGAAAGTGCAAGTATTCTGGCAATGTTAGATTAACATTGAGAAATCAATGTTAGAGTAACATTGCTGAGCAGAATCCGATTTACAATCTTATTGATATTTATTATTATTGCTTTGCCTCATTCATTTAACTAATCGAGTTCCACAGTTGTGATTGTCTTTAATTATTATTCAGGAAACAAACTTGTCATAGGTTGGACGCTCAAGTTTCCAAGAAGGAAAGGTTCCTTAATTAAGCAAACCGCTCTACAAGGAAAGAAGAGTTCGAGTGCAACTAGGAAAGCTTTCTAAGTTGAGTCCTGATCTAAAGAAGGAGTCTTTTCTTAGTTAGATCACTAACGAAGGAACTATTATTCATGAAGGACCGCGAGAACAAGAAAGAGGAGTTCGAGAAGGAAACAAGGAGAATTACCAACCGTGTACAACACATCTTGAAGTCCAAGACAAGAACCTATATATAGGTGTGAAGTACATCAAGGCAAACACGAGACAAGAGCTAATCAATCCGAGAGATTTATTTACAAGTTGTTAAGTGTTGTCTTGCTTTAGCAAAGTTTGTGAGTTGTTAGAATAGATCTAAGAGGAGGAGCTTTTAGAGATAGTTGAAGCAATTCTTGTGTGCTTTGCTTAGTTCGATTAATTTGAGAGTGAGGAGCTTGAAAATTGAGAGAACGACTTTTGTTAAAACTTTAATGGGTTATTTTGCCTACGGCTCGGAGGTTAATATAGTCTTATATTCACTTCTTAAACTTGGTGTTTGTTTATTCCGCTGCACTAATAATCTGGTCTGTTGTTAAAGTAACATCCTTAGATTAACAACATACAAATCTGCTGTTAAAACTCCAGTGTTAAGTTAACAATAACAACGTATCGACCCGATCCACAATTTCAATTGGTATCAGAGCTAAGCACCAAATTCACCGGTGTTTGGCGTTGATACGTCAAGATGGACAACTCCAACCCCAATACCAGCAGGTTTCCAGTATTGGAGGGTCCCAACAACTATGCTTACTAGAAGATCAGACTCAGAGTCCACATCAAATCCATCGACCTGAGAGCTTGGGACGCAGTACTAGAAGGCTACACCATCCCCTACTTGCCAAGAGATGGAGATGCTGACCAGGTACCTAAGCACATATGACAATGGACAACCAATGAGATTTCTCTCTACAACTTCAATGAAAAGGCTCTCAATGCTATTTTTAGCTGGGTAGGTAACCATATGTTCAAACTTATTCAAACTTGTACAACTGCTAAAACTGCTTGGGAAGTTCTTGAACTACATTGTGAGGGACTCTAAATATAGAAAAATTTTGAGGGACTTCGAGAAGATAGAGATGAGTGAGGATGAAAGCATTGATAGTTATTTTGAGAAACTTTTTGATATTGCTAATCAGTGTCAAAACTTAGGTTTTACCATCCCAAATCAAACCATGGTCTATAAAGCTTTTAGAACATTATCTTCTAAGTTCACTGTCAAAAGAATTGCTATGAATGAGTCTAAAGATCTAGCCAACATGGACTTCCAAACATTAATGAACACATTAAAAGAGTTTGAACTAGAATTCCTAGGAAAGTCCAGTAAACAACCTGCTTTAGCCTTACTAGGAACTAGCTCAGATTCTACAGGAAGTGATGAGGATGAATATGAGTTGATCTCTTCTAACTATGGAAACATTACCAAGAAGTCTAGTAAATCAGGCTACAAAGATAAAAATAAAGAAAAACAATCTGGTAATGCTGCCCTTGGTTATAAGAAATTGCCCCCAAAGTTTGTAAAGTACATGGCATCTAAGAGCACGCCTCAAGATGCTGAGAAATTGAAAGATGTCTAGTGCTATGAATGTAAGGGGTATGGTCACTTTAAACATGAATGTGCTAACACCCTCAGAACAAGAGGGAATTCTCATTGGGTGTGTGTAGATGACTTCAATGAAACTGACTTCGAATCTGGAACAAGTGCCAATGAACAATCAGAGGAAATCAACACTGCTGCTCTTTGCACTCGGATCACCTGGTCAGGAGAAGACTCTAGAAACTGCCAAAAATCCCAATGTTACTCTAACATTGGAGAACCAACATCAAAGCATGAAATCTTCTTTGGAGACTGGAACAACAATGATACACATGTTATCTATGATGTGCTCTCTGATTGTGATAATACTAACTTCGATTGTTTTCATGGCTCAGTTGATCTAGAAGAAGAGTACTTCAATGAAGAAGAACTGTCCCAGGAGGAAATCCTAGATGATCTACATACAACTTTTCTCAGACTTGAGAGAGAGAATGTCAAACTCATTAAGAGTAACAAAGCACTGAAGCATGACATTGAATGTTTGAAGAACATGTTGAAACTCTGTGAGAGAGACCTTGGCAAAGCTGAAGCTGAGCTGAAAGAGGTAAAGAAGAAACTCAAAAAGGACTCACAGATCATAGCCAAATGGAATGGAGGTACTTCTAAACTTGATGAGGTACTAAACATGAGTAATACAGGTACATGTGGTCTGGGATTTGTTGAGAAACCTTCCTCTTCTAATGTTAGTTTTGCGTATTTAACTACAAGTTTTGTTAAAGAATCTAGTAATATGAGTTCTGGTACCATCAACACTGTAAAAAGAAAACCTACTTTTACCTGTCAGTACTGTTTTCAACCAGGCCACATTAAACCATTCTGTAGAAAATTCATAAAAGAATGTGGTAAGAAAACAGCCTATGTGTCCAATGTTAAAACTACAACAAGTTCTGATGTCAGACCAACATTAGGTGCAGGACAGAAAAGTAGAACTTGGGTAGAAAAAGCTAAAACCCCTAGGATTAAAATTGTATGCAATGTTGTTTTCTCTGCTGTGTACTCTAACCTTTCAGGTAAGTGGTACTTCGACAGTGGATGCTCAAGACACATGACAGGAAGCAAAGAGAATCTTAAGCAAATGATACCTTTAAGTGCTAGAACAGTGACCTATGGAGGTGGCACCAAAGGAAATATCATTGTCAAGGGGATACTAAATGTTGATGGATTCCCACCCCTGAGGATGTGTTGTTGGTAGATGGGTTAAAGGCAAATCTAATCAGTATCAGTCAGTTGTGTGATGATGACTTACTGGTTACATTTGACAAAGTTTCTTGTGATGTTTATGATAGTGATAATGTTCTTGTTATGACAGGTACTAGATCCAAAGATAACTGCTACCTAGCCCAAGAGGAAGTAGAGTGTTTCCATGCCAAAATAGACAAGGCTTCTATATGGCATAGGAAACTTGGACATGTTCACTACAGAAACCTTGAGAAATTGCAGAAAGTTGATGTTGTTAGAGGCTTACATAAGCTGTCTTGTCCATGTAAGCTTGTGTGTGGTGATTGTCTTAAGGGTAAGCAAACCAGAGATGTTCATACACCCCTACAGGTACAAAATGCTAATCCTAGATCTAGTAGGTGTTTTGAATTGCTACATGGACTTAATGGGTCCAATTGAGGTAAGTAGTCTCAGTGGTAAGAAATATGCCTTTGTGATTGTAGGTGACTTCTCTAGATACACTTGGGTAAAATCTCTTAAAGAAAAGTCTGAAGCTTTTGACTAGTTCAAAATTCTTTGTGCTAGTATTAAAAACTTGTATGGCTCCACTGTGACTAAGATTAGGTCTGATCATGGTAAAGAATGTGAAAATTCTAGTTTTGATAACTATTGCAATGCTAAAGGTATTTTCCATGAATATTCAGTTCCTAAGACTCCTCAGCGGAATGGGGTTGCTGAGAGAAAGAACAGGACTCTTCAAGAGATGGCCAGAGTTATGCTCAATGCTAAAGATGTATCTAAAAGACTCTGGGCTGAAGATTTAAATACTACTTGTCACATTAGTAACAAGGTGTATCTTAGACCTGGAACTAACATGACTCCTTATGAACTCTTGAAGGGTGTGAAACCAAATATTGCATATTTTCATGAATTTGGATGTGATTGTTATCTGCTTAATGACAGTGATTATCTGAGTAAATTTGATCCTAAAAGTGAAAAATGCATCTTTGTAGGATACTCTGCCAATAGTACCTCCTTTAGAGTCTACAATCCTAGATTGAAGACAATTCAGGAATCAGTGAATGTTGTGTTTGATGAGTTCACACTTGACACAGTTACTGATGACATCTCAGTTCCCAATGTTGGACCAACAGCGGAAACCAAGAATGTTACTCCTGACAATGTTACACCAACATTGGAACTGGAAGCTAGAAACAATGAAGAGGAGTCAGGGAACGATGTTAGACTAACACCAGTGAGATCTAATGTTAGACCAACAACAGAAGACTCTGACTTAGAACATGAAGTTGCCTCTGAACCTAGAAGAGATCCCCCAGCTAGGATTCAGAAAGATGATCCATCATCCCAGGTAATAGGTGAACTCACTGAACGGGTAAGGACACGCAACAAAGAAAGACTTGATTATAGAGATATGGTTAAATTGTGTGTATGTATGAACTTCACTTGTACTGTTGATAATGCCTCGTGTTTTGTCTCCTCCATAGAACCTAAGAATGTGGATGAAGCTCTCCTTGATAACTTTTGGATTAATGCCATGCAGGATGAACTATTACAGTTTACTAGGAACAATGTCTGGATACTGGTGCCTAGACCACCTAATGTTAATGTAATAGGGACAAAGTGGCTTTTTAAAAACAAGAGTAATGAGGAAGGGGTCATAGTTAGAAACAAAGCTAGACTAGTTGCTCAGGGGTACACACATGTTGAAGGTGTAGATTTTGATGAGACCTTTGATCCAGTTGCTAGGATTGAATCTATTAGGTTACTTCTAGCCATAACATGTTGTCTTAAGATAAAACTATACCAAATGGATGTAAAGGGTGCGTTTCTGAATGGGCTAATTGATAAGGAAGTATATGTTGAACAACATAAGGGATTCACAGATCCTAAGTACCCCAACCATGTGTACAAGCTTGAGAAAGCCCTGTATGGACTTAAACAAGCACCTAGAGCATGGTATGAAAGACTTACATAATTCTTTTTAAGTCTTGGCTTTGTTAGGGGTGAAGGAGATAGGACACTGTTTGTTTTGAAGAAAGATTCTCATGTCTATATAGCTCAAATTTATGTGGATGACATTATTTTTGGCTCAACTAACAACTCTATTTTAGAAACATTTGTTGAATCAATGACATGGCAGTTTGAGATGAGTATGATAGGAGAATTAAATTTCTTCCTTGGTCTCCAAGTAAAACAAACAGGTAATGGGATATTCCTAAGTCAGGAAAAATATGCAAAGAATTTGGTGAAAAGGTTTGAATTGGCAGATTCAAAGCCTTACAAGACTCCCATGTCTTCATCTGTGAAGATATCCAGGGATGTTACTGGTGCCAATGTTGATCCAACATTGTACCGTTCAATGATAGGAAGCTTACTCTACTTATCTGCTTCAAGAACTGATATAATGTTCTCTGTTTGTGTGTGTGCTAGGTACCAGGCATGTCCAAAGCAATCAGATCGTCACATTGATATATATCTAGCACTTTGGCCCTTGGAATTTGGTACTCTTTTAACACTAACACAAATCTTGTAGGTTTCAGTGACTCAGACTGGGTAGGTGACATTGATGATAGAAAGTCTACAAGTGGAGGATGTTTTTATCTGGGGAACAACTTGGTCTCATGGTACAGTAGAAAGCAAAATTGTGTGTCACTCTCCACTGCTGAATCTGAATACATAGCAGCAGGCAGCTGTGTCACCCAATTGGTTTGGCTTAAACACATGCTACTGGATTATGGGTTAGACAGTGATACCTTACTTATGTTCTATGATAATCTTAGTGCTATAAGCATCTCTAAGAACCCTGTGCAACACTCTAGAACTAAACATATTGATATAAGGCATCACTTTCCGAGAAACATGGTAGAGAATAAGCTCATTGACATTGAACACATAGAAACTAACAATCAACTTGCTGATATGTTCACTAAACCCTTAGATTATGAGAGGTTCTTCAGTTTGAGGAATTCTCTTGGCATGTGCATTGTCTAGGGATGTTAGTACACCAATGTTGACATAATACCACTGTCTAGCACTGGTTATTGGTTGTGGTGTATCTGTAATTCTTTTATGTTTCTTTTCTGCATTCTTCTTTCTTGCATATTACATATTTGTTAGAGATTCTGTTGGGTTGTGTGGTTAATCTGTATACATAGCTAAGTTGACTGGTGGACAGGTACATATCAAGAGTTTTGGAAAGTAAGAACTCTGTTGTTAGTCTGTGAATGTTAACCTAACATCTGGGAGAAGCTGGGGTACACAGAGCTCACTACTATGATGTTATTCAGTTGTGACTTATCCATGTTAGGTGAGACAAAGCATGAAGATAAGCTGGGGTACATGATGTTGAGAGCTTCATTGTCATTCAGTTGTGCTTATTTTTGTGTTTTTGTCTATGGCCAAGGTTATGCATGATGGTGATCTTTACTATTGGGGTGTTTTGAAGTTTCGACTGCTTGCATTCAGTAGCATTTTTCACTTGGTATTTCACTTGTAAACAGGTTGGTAAACAAGTATGCATGAGGAGTTGGGGTGAAGAAGTATATGATAAATGTATTGTCTTCATTCAGTTCCTTTGTACTTGCCTAATCTGTAGCTGATGGTTAAGTTGCTGGGGTGGGTGGAGTCTTGTGCTGCCCACATTCAGTGATGAAACTATCCTTTAACATTCAGTAGTTTTTGTTCAAAAGAGTTCATGAAAATTGTAAAAGATAAATTGATAAGTCCTGATCCCAGTCAGTAAAGCTGTTTGTACCTGGTTACCATCACCCAATGTTGTTCTAACATTGTTGCATTCATTCTAGTTCTGCATTATTTCCTTATGTTGGTTTGGCCTTAGGGGGAGTAGTAATCCTGGTAATCATGTGTTGAGGCATACCTCGTGGGTGACCAACTGCAGGTAAAACACTATGTTTTGTGATCTTTTATGCTGTGGGAAAATATTTTCCCTGGATATGTACATCCACTCTGTGTTTTTCTATCTGCTGTGTCACTTATTTATACTGATGATCTTAAACTATGTCTTTGTACCTATGTACTTGGTTGAGGTTTCAGATCAGTATACATGAATATCTCACGCTCTCGCATGATGTTGCTTTGGATGAAGCCCTGCACCTACAACTTCCCTCCCTGATGTCCTATAAGTTTTCAGGTTTGGAGACTGCTCTGGTTACGTGTTAACCTAACATTGACACGTGGTAAGTTAAACATGAGTGTGATCGTGTGACAGTGGTCCGATTATTTTGGTAACATGTTACAACACCACTATCACTACTCTTCAGCTGATTATCTATATAATTTGCCCTAATCTCTTCTTACTATTTACGCGTTCAAAATTTTTGTGCAATCAACATTTTCTGCAAATCAAGAGTCTTCTTTTCTTCTCTAAATTACCCTAACAATGGCTCACAAGTCTTCCATTGATGCTTTTGTAGATGCTGCTGAGCAAATTGAACAGCCAGTACACCGCAGTACCAGACGAACAACCACTGAAGTTGTCACCGCTGCCGCACCTAAGAGGAAATCCACTTATCAACGGCGCAAGGGCAAGAAATTTGCAAAGCGTGATGTTGGTTCAACATAAAAAACTGTTGAGCAAACCTCCACTCCCATCAACGCTGAAAATGAGGTAATGATGGCTAACCCTACTCAAGATATAACTGCTGAAATTGGTATTGAGGGGGGAGAAAAAGGCCTTTGTTGTTGCTGTGGGTGAGTCTGAGGTTTTGCATGAGGTCTCTGAGGGTAATGTTGGGGATGAGTCTGTGGTTGGTACTGATGAAGGTGAAAACCTTGAGGTGAATACTGAGCCGTCTGAGGCTAATGCTGTTGAGCATGCTGCTGCTGCTGAGGTGGATACTCTTTCTCAGGAAAGTGATCAGGTTGAAGAGACTGTGGCTGAGGAGGTTACTACTGAGGGTAACCAAGATATTGTTGATGAGGGTAACAATCAACCTGAAGAGGTTGAGAGAGAAGAAAAAGTAGAGAGCCTGACTCTCTCTGCCTTGGCTACTGCTGCTAGGAAAAGAAAGGGTAAACATGTGGTTGTTGAATCTTCTGAGTCTGAGTCAGAAGAGGAAGTTGAGGAAAAAGATCAACTGGTAGCTGATGACCCTGCTGATGTTACTCCAACATCAAACAGTGATGAGTATTTTGATGTGCTTGATGAAGAGTATCCCATGAAGCCTTATTCTGGCTTCTATGTGTCAGCTGAGGCAGAAGAACAGTGAGAGGCTTATCAAGCCAGGGTTATTCATATAGAGAGGAACATTGATGAGCAAATGTTCAAGGAAAATAGGTTGTATGAGTTGCTTGAAGCCAGGGATGTGTTGGGCTCTGTGATGAATCAGTCATCATATGTCCATGATGTGATCAGAGAAGTAGGTGTTCCACCAGGGCTCTCCCAAGTTTGGTAAAGCTTAGGTAAGGATGAATGTCTATGACATTAGTCTTTCTGTGATCAATGAAGCTTGGGAACTTCCTGATCCTGAGGAGACTGAGGATCCTAGCATGGATGAGGTGATTACTAACCTCACTGGTGGACTCACAAGGAAGTGGAATGACAGTTTTCCAACTACAAAGCTGACCTCTTTAAGTGCTGTACTACACAAGCTCTCCACCTACAACTGGCTGCCTTCTTCCAAAACCACTGTTAAGACAAAATAATCTGCAAAGTTGGTGTATAAACTGAAGAATGGGCTGAGTGTGAACATAGGGGAGAAAGTTTTGAGGCACATGAGGGAGGTCACAACAAAGGCAAAGGGAATCATTCCATATCCCTCTCTGATATCCAGCATTCCGGTGAAGCAAGGCTTCAAGACCAAGAAAATAGAGGGCTGGATCAAGAACAAGGCCAAGATGATCATCACCAGGAGCTACTTTACTCAAGTCAGGATTCAAAACTTGCTCTGGAATCCCAATGCAGAAGCTGGTCCAAGCAGGAAAAAGAAGAAGAAGACTCTCAAGTTTGCTGCTTCTTATGTTATAGTTTCTTATGGTGATAACTGCTATGTGATTGCTGATGCATTTGTGGAGAAGACTCTGATTTGGCTTGACAGAGAGTACAAAGATACGCAAAGAGAGATAACTGACAAGCAAGTGAGGTTGCAGGAGATTGACAGCCTCAGGAAGCATTTGAAGGATCTGCCTTCCTCACAAAAGGGGGAGAGTAGATCAAATTCAAAATTTCTGAGTTCTTTTAATTTTCTGTTTTCTATTGAAGAACAATTCTATTTTCTTTGCATATTTCTGTTTCATCAAGGAGTGTGTTCCTTGCTACTTAGTATGGTCTGTAATTAAGAACTTTTCTATATGGTTACTTAGTGTTTCTGCTTATGCTATTTGAACTATAGTTACAAAGTACTAACTTTGTTTTGCAGGTGTTAACTGTTCTCTGATATTAAGTTAAAATTGGGATGTTCAATGTTAGAACATCTGTCTGGACTCAATGTTAATCCAACATTGAGAAAGATGGATGTTATGACAACATTGAAAGTATCAATGTTAGAATAACCTTGAGTTGGTCCCTTCTGATATTCAGGGGAGTGTACTTAGTTTTCCATTGTTATAAGATAGTGAAGTTTGTCTGAATAATTTGATCTGATTAGAACAGGTTCTTAAGTTTTGTGATTAAGGCAAAAAGGGGGAGATTGAAAATGCAGGTATTCTGGCAATGTTAGATTAACATTGAGAAATCAATGTTAGAGTAACATTGCTGAGCAGAATCCGATTTCCAATCTTGTTGATATTTATTATTATTGTTTTGCCTTATTCATTTAACTAATTGAGTTACACAGTTGTAATTGTCTTTGATTATTATTCAGGAAACAAACTTGTCATAGGTTGGACACACTAGTTTCCAAGAAGGAAAGTTTCCTTAATTAAGCAAACCGCTCTACAAGGAAAGAAGAGTTCGAGTGCAACTAGGAAAGCTTTCTAAGTTGAGTCCTGATTTGAAGAAGGAGTCTTTCCTTAGTTAGATCACTAACGAAGGAACTGTTATTCAAGAAGGACTGCGAGAACAAGAAAGATGAGTTCGAGAAGGAAACAAGGAGAATTACCAACCGTGTACAATACACCTTGAAGTCCAAGACAAGAACCTATATATAGGTGTGAAGTACATCAAGACAAACACGAGACAAGAGCTAATCAATCCGAGAGATTTATTTACAAGTTGTTAAGTGTTGTCTTGCTTTAGCAAAGTTTGTGAGTTGTTAGAATAGATCTAAGAGTGAGGAGCTTTTAGAGATAGTCGAAGCAATTCTTGTGTGCTTTGCTTAGTTCGATTAATTTGAGAGTGAGGAGCTTGAAAATTGAGAGAACGACTTTTGTTAAAACCTTAACGGGTTATTTTGCCTACGACTCGGAAGTTAATATAATCTTATATTCACTTCTTAAACTTGGTGTTTGTTTATTCCGCTGCACTAATACTCTGGTCTTTTGTTAAAGTAACATCGTTAGATTAACAACATACAAAATTGCTGTTAAAACTCCAGTGTTAAGTTAACAACAACAACGTATCGACCCGATCCACAATTTCAAGTTTCATTTTTAGTAAGCTACTTTTACTAATCAGTTAAGTAATTAACTAAACTAACAGTCATCACCATCACCAGTTATCATAGTTAAGTAATTAAATAACAGTCATCATCATCACCGGTTATCATCAATTATCATCATCAGTTAACCACAATCATCATCATCACCATTCATTAAAAAATAGAACCCTCTTCCCCCCCCCCCCAAACAAGAAACAGTAGCAGCGCCGCACCGGGCAAAGGCAAGAAACAGTAGCAGCGCCGCAATGGGGGAAAATATCTTCAGGCTCCCTCTAATATATTATGACAGTTACCTTTATTATTTTATAATATCTCAAATATTTTTAATTATCTTAATATCATCATAAGTTCCAAGAACGTCGATTCAAATATAGCAAAGGCATAACATATAACAAAATTAAATTAAAATACTAATTCCTTGTGTGAAACAAAGTTACATTAATTAGTCAGTTGAAAATGCTTCACAAATAAAGATTTTTAGATATGATTAAACACTGCGATTTGCAGTCAAATCGACGCCACCCGCCATCATCACTGTGATTTGCAGTGGTGGTGGCATCAAATCGACGCCACCACCACTGCAACCACGATTCCGGTGGGTGTGGGGTGGGAGCAGGTAAGGGTGGGTCGGGGAGGTGGAGGCGGGTGACGGGGGGGGGGGGGGGGGTCGGGGTAGCGTGGGGAGATGGTTTTTTTTTTTTCAATAATATAAAAAAATATATTTTAAATTTAATGTTTTTTATGAATATATTTGTGAAATGCCTATTTTGCCCTCGACCAAAACGGAGTATGATGTCATAACAACGACATATGACGTTTTTTAGCTGGATTTAAACGTTAGATCTAGGTTTAAACGAAATGCAAATATTGGGTATAGTTTTGCAACTTTTCAAACGTTGGGTATAGTTTCGAAAAAAAGGCTATAGGTTGGGGCTAGTTTGTTATTTTTCGCTAAATTTTTTAAATTTACTTTGCTTAAATATTGGTGAGTATCACGTTTGAGTTTTTAAAAGATTTTGAAGATTTCAATGTTTTCTAACCATTTTAATTTGTAGGACGAGAGATATAAACTTAAATATATTTAGATAACTTCCCAGGATTTTGTACAAAGAAAAATAATATTATATTATCTTTTCCCCCGTTTTGTACAAAGAAGACAAAGCTATTCCCCCGTTTTCTTTTTTCTTCCCCCCCCCCCCCCCCCCCCCCCCATTTTTTATGGCAACCAAATTGAGCCTTACAACAATGGCATTTGTAAAATCGAATAGGTTATTAATTATTTTGAATACAACGTTGTATGTCTATTTCTTTTTTAATTCTTACTTACACGGTGGAAGAAGACATGAACTATTATATAATCACATAGACAAAAAAAAAGAAAAAAGACGAAAGTAAATTTAAATGTAAGAGTATCTAATTTGTTTCGTAAAAAGAAATAAAACAATGAGTAGATAATTCACATTTTTCAGTTTATTTAAAGCAATTTTGAAGGATAGAGAAATAGGCAAATAACAGGCATGAAAGGGTAGAGATGTGCTTGATGGTGGGTCCACATGGTAGTGAAAGGAGGATATCATAGATAAAACTGAGCTTTAGTGGCGGATAAGGCCGCCACTCGGCCTTTCCTGTGCCAAATGTCATTTAGACCCGACACATGACCATGCGTATCACCCGTGGGTGACAGATGTTGCTGCGTGGCAGCTCCGGTGACAGGTGTTGCCGCGTGGCGGCCTTAGCCGCCACGTGGAAATCCTCACCCAATGTGGCACCACTGTGGCAATGGGTGGTGACGTGGCAGTGCCATGTTGCCGAGCCACGTGTCACCATCATATAACATGTGTCGGTTCTAGATTCGCCCGAGCTCCGTGTTGTGCTTAACGCCACTTGGCGGGTTGGGATTCGTCTTTTCGAATACGGTCAGTATGCCCATATTGTTTGGTTGGCCAAGGGTGTTCTAGTGATGCTTTCTCGACATAGGGGACTACGGACGAGAATCTGAAAGGGGCTGCTAAGACTAAGTGTGTCAGTGTCACACTGTTGATAAATCTTTTTTAATCTAGGCTGATTTGATCTATGCATTCCAGCTTCTCTTTGTTTATTTTATAATTTCATTTGTGGGTTTTCTTGTTCTTTCCTGTCCAATGTACTATTTATAAATCCTATGATCTTGCCTCTTATATTTGCTTTTAGTTTAGATTTGAGCTGCTTTATTTTTGTGAAAATGATTCCATAATAAAAGTAAAAATGGGAGATGATACATATGAAGCAAAGTTCCTAAATATATAGCAATCTTTAACTGTTACTATTATGCCCCTTTTATATATATTGTTCCTTATTAAAAATCTTTGAATATTTTGTAGAATCTTTGGGAACTAAATTAAGACATCCTCTTTCCAATTTATGATATAACAAGATATAAAATGGTCATAACCCGTGAGTAAATCATTTAATAAGTGAATGTTTTTATCTTTTTCCATTTTTCATTGAAATGATAAAATAACTCCCAGAAACTTCCCAACGAACTTTATCCACACAGAATCTGGTTTTGTATTCTTCTACAGATGAAGCATTCGGAAGAGCGTGTGAAGAGCTTGAGAGAATACACAAGGATAAAGAAAATGTCTTGGATTATGTTTAAAAGTTTTGGCTTCCCTACAAAGAGCATTTTTTTAGTGCATGGACTGATAAGTATTCACATTTTGGAAATCCTGCTACGTCAAGAGTCGAAGGGGCACATGCAAAGCTTAATAGGTATTTGCTTATCTCAACCGGTGATCTTCGAACTGTCTAAGATAAAATGATTCTGCTTATTGAGAATGATCATCAAGAGATAAAAACAAAATTATCAAGTGAAAGATTGAAAATTCCTTGGAACTGCAATCATCCATTCTTCAAAGTAGCTGTGACACATATATATCTCATCATTTTCCCTAGAAAAGTTACATGAACAATATGAAAAAGTCCAAAAGCCCAGAGTAACAACTAAATGCATTGGTAAGTTTTTTTGCAATAACTGGTCTTCCTTGTGCACATATGATGACATATTGGAAAGACACATCATTACCTCGTGGAGTTATACATTCATAATGGCGTATTGATATTAGAGCTTCTCTCTTTTCTAATGATGAAAATATTTAAGGAGAGAATGAAATTGCTGGTCTTTTATAATGATATTTTGATTTTTGGTTCCAGGATTCACAGTGATTTCCAAGGTATAGATGGTGGTATATCTGCTAACATGAAGATGACTAGACATTTTTGTGTTAGAACATCCCCTTGATAACTCAGTTGTAACTCTTTCATCCACTCAGGTTTCACCTTAGTCAGTGCATTGCACTCTCTTACATTTGAATCTTTTCTTGATAAGGAGTTTGCCAGTCCATTATCCTTCCCCTTCTTATATCCAGTCTTGTAGTGATATCTCAGTAGCTTCATGAGATATTGATGCTGCATAAGAGTAGATATGTTTTTCCCAAGTAGATACTTTAGACTGTGTTGATATGTTTTAATAGTAAATTGCCCTTTTGAAAGATATGGCCTCCAGTTATCCCTTCCTAAGATGATAGATAGGAACTCTTTCTTGTAAACTGATAACCCAAAGCTTTTAGAACCTAGTGCCTTAACAATAAAGTCAATAGGATGCATGATGAGGTGCTTGTAGGACTTGTTTTAAAGTACAAAATTAGGTTTATAAAACCACCCGGTTAACAATTGAATTGCTACGCGTAAATTCCTACCATTCGCAAGTGCAAGAGTCAAGTAATAATAAAATAATAAGTATAGTTATGAACCAAGTATCATATCTCAAGGGAGTGGTGGATGTATTCTTGAATCACTTAAATGTAAGAACACTAATGATTGTCACGATTGCTATCTTTGTGTATGGATGATGATTGAAATGCAGAATGCTTTGAATGCAGAAAAAATGCATGCAGATTTTATGAAAACAGTTTTTAATGCTCATGAATACTAAACTAGAATACAATGAAAATAATGTATGAAAGCAAAGAATGGTTTTTATGCAAGAAAAAAGTTTGAGTGCAAAAGCAACTAATAATCGAGACAAAATGAGTGCAAAAAGAAATCAATTATACTAAGCTAATCTAATGCAAGAATGTAAAAAAAATAGAATTTAAGTTGACTGAGGAGTTGAATGCTTTAATTGTAAACGGGTGATTAAAAGATGTTTGGAGGTTGGGTTCAACTACTGATTTAACCATAATAGTTCACAGAAAAACTACCTATGTTTACTTGAGATGTTTGATGATAGTCTTAGTTCTATGTGTCTAATGGATCTACGATCTATATAGCTAGACCTATCCTAACTATAGAATCATTTAGTCTATAATAGCCTACTGCGTTAGCGAAATCAATCTAGTAGTTGGTTTTAGTAGAGATATTAATTCTGCAATCCAAGTAACTCATCGGAATCGAGTTAACATAAACGTACATATTAGACACATGAGCGCATCCGTTGATCCAGCGAGAACAAGACTAATTACGGAGAATAAAGACTAATCATTTTAGACACATGAGCACATCAAACACATATCAAAAAAAATATATAAACATATTCATAAATCATAGTTACTCCTCTACTCCAAACACAGAGTAGTTTAGCTACCCATAGTCATAAGTTCAACAATCAATAAACAGTTAAATAACATAAACAAAGTAAATAGGGAAAACTTCTCAGATCTGGTGGAACATTGACACATTGCTATCTTATAAAATTCCTATGTACTATTTCCTTCTTCACAAACTATCGACTCTTGAATATGAAAATAAAACTAAGAACAAAACTCTAATGGTGTTTTCTCTCTTTTCACAATTTTCTCCACAACTAATAGAAAAGTAATTACTCGTAATTGTAAGTCTTGTGAGCGGTGTCTTAAATGTTGGCCATTCTCTCTTATATATAGAAAGAAAGTAGTGTTGCCCTGGTTTTGTAAGTAGTCGCAACTTAAGCTGCAGAGAAAGACGGTGTTGCCCTAGAGATGCACGACTTTACATGTCACGCATCTATGCCGTGTGGGTATCGATGGATCCCGTGCAGCTTTGTCCGCCTTGGCGCGACTCTCTTTGGCGTGATGGCGAATGATGTTCATGGGCTGTGCGACCTACTACCTGTTGTGCGCTATCGTGCAACTCCTTCCTCGACTAGGTCTACTATTGGACTCTTTTGCTTACTATGATTAGGATTTCCACGATTTTGTGGTGTTGTAGTGCACGAAGTTGTGTCGTGGCGCTCTCTTTGAAAGTCATTAAAAAAAATCCATTTTTATGCTATTTTTCATCGTTTTGTCTTGACTTGACAAAATCACAAAACCATACTTAAAAAAATATGTACCAAGAAGTCTAATTTTTTTAAGAAAACAAGTACCTAAATCACGCTAAATAAACGCGAATCAAATACCCTCAAACTCTAATCTTTGCATGTCCTCAAACAAACCTACTAGTCCAACTCAACCTAAATTAGAATTCATGCTATCAACATGTTAATACTCATACATGGGGATATATTCTCTGAATGCAACCTATGGTCAAAACAAGGATTGAGAGGTAGTATACAAAGAAACATAAGCATTGGTTGAATAATACTATAATTAAATCAGATGATGAATGGATGTTTAGAGCATCAGGTTTCATTGGATTTTCTCATATGTTCATTCACATGCTTTTGATTAAGGTTTTAATCTACATGTCCATGGCTTCTTTCGAGACCACAAGAGAACATGGTCCGACTTGTCTTTCCCACATTCTTAGGTTCAACTATCCCACAAAGTATTATGATGACACGCTAGTGACCTCCCATAACTTCGAATCATATATAGTGGGAAAATATATTTATGAGTCTAGAGATGTACATAGTAAATCAGCTCATTTTTTTTCCTTTTCCTCTCTTGTTTGGGCATTTCTTCCGACCATACATTTTAGGCTGTTTTGTATCTTTTTCTTGCGTTTTCATTTGTGCAGTATCACTCCACCCTATACTTCATTGGCTTAGAGATGCTCCCCCAGACTTATATTTTTGTGTGGAGATTATTATATGCTCTCTACTTTATTCACCCTCATTTTGATTTTTCAGCCTTTTTGTTTTCACATTCCTTCCTTATCCATCCTTTCTTTTGTTTTATATTAAACACATACATCTCCAGAAAAGGGTGGGGCAACATTCATTAGGCTCAAGGGTAGGTAGATGGGGGTAGATAAACATAAGGCTTACATAGAAAGGTTTCAGTGGGGGTACTGGAGATTCACCTTATTTGTAAAGTGTTTTGTGCTTGAAAGGCTCAAAAGCAATAGGAAATATGGCCCTATTTCATTTCCTCAACAATTAAAATTCACACTTATTTCAAATATCAATAGAGTAAACTATTTGAGATTCATGATTTCTATGCAATTCTCCATTTTCTCATAAATTCAGTACAAACATGATTTTGACAATATTACGCAAGATGTACTCAATTCACGCACGTATACTCTTGCATCTCAAATTTGTACCATATCATGCAATACAAAATTGACATATAATACTAAACTAAAACAACCCACACACGAGTGCACACAAACCTAACTGCATTTCACATATCTATAACAAGAAAACACTAGACTTGAATAAAACAACTACATTGCACAAAAAAATAAAAGTAATTTCAAAACCCACTCACTATTATTTAGAGTCACAGATCCTTTGGGAATGTCATTGTTTTTGTCTCAGATTTTCAGCCCATTATCACAAGGTCTTCTTAGGTAAGTAGTTTCAATGAAATCATGTCAAATTTTTGGTAATTTTTTATTGTAGTGTTCGGGTGCGAAATTAGGGTTTACAAAATTCCCAACTCGATTTGGGTATAGTGAGGGAAAACGGGACCACTTCCCTCCTTAATAAGGCACTGAGATGAAATGTCTATTTTACCCTTCACTGATGATGAAAGCTTGTTCATTTGTGACGTTTTTTGGCTGGATGAATACTTTAGGCGCAACAATTTCAAAAGTTGAAGGTTGGGTATAACACTGGAAATGAGTTAATAGACGGGGTTTAACTCTCCGTTTTTTCCTAAACAAATGGCTTACATAGAAAGGCTTCAGTGGGGTACTGAGGATTCACCTTATTTGTAAAGGGTTTTGGGCTTGGAAGGCACAAAAGTGATAGAAACATGGCCTGTATCATTTCCCCAATTCATGCACGTATATTCTTGCATCTCAAATTTGTACCTTATTATGCATATATCATCATTGATCCCTACGTATTCATGCTTTCATGCTTCAAACTTGAATCTAATGACTTGATCCTAAAAAAAAACTAGACTCTAGGATAAATATATAGACGGCTAGTCAAAGTGTTGCTCCTGTTGAATCGTTAGAGGACATGGGCCTCGGCAGACGAGAGCACTCCCCCATCCCCGTGGACGAAGATACTTCAGGGGGTTTCGACGTACCTACAGCTGAGAACATCAGATGAGACGATGACGTCAGAGTGGCTGTCGGAGCAAATAGGAAACTGCTTTACGAGACCAGGTCGCAAACTAATGGAGTTGGGCGGCAGAGAGTATAGGACCATACTGGGAGTCGGGCGATGAGATGTGGCCGATGGTGCTCTAAGTCAAGATACATCATCCCCTTGGATGAGAACTCAAGAACAACTATGGCGGGCGACCCCCATGTTTGTTTCAGCGGGGTTGCTGAATCTGAGAAGGAGGCAATTAATGCATTGCTAGTGTTGTTTCCCACTCTATCCACACGGTTAGGGGTGGGCATTTGAAGTGGGTATCTGCCTCCATACCACTCCCGTTTGGATAATTACCGTTTGGAGTGGGTAAAGTGGGAATGTGTATCCGCAACGCGGGTACCCGTATTTTAGTTTTCAAAACGGGAAGGGGAATGGGTTATATTATTACTTTCCCGCACCCATATGGATACCCTCATGTCTCTTCAATAATGAAAATTTATACACACACACACACATACACACACACACACACACATATATATATATATATATACGTATACGAATAATATACTAATTTCAAGAAACATGGCATATTTATTAAGATTAAATATTTTATAATTAAGATCTAAGTAACTTTAATTAACTATTTTTTTTTGTATTGTATTATATTTTTATAAATCGAGTTAATTATGTACAATGTAGTTTTATTGTCATTGATGAATGATAGAGTAGAATTTGAATGATTATTATATCTCAATTATTATGAGTAATTCAGATTTTAATCAAGTTACCTATAAACATTTGATATGGAGAACCTATTGATTTATTTTTTAGGCTATAAAATATAAAAATTTCATAAAATTGGGTACCCGTTGCCGTACCGCATTCGAGTGGTACCCGCATGCGGGTACATACAATGTGCGGGAATGAGAATGGTAACAAAGTTTCATTTCCCGCTAGCGCGGGAATCCACATGTGGGTACTCGTAATGCGGGTACCCATGCCACACCCACCCCTACACACGGTTTCTCGCGTCTGCAAAAGGGAATGCACAATTGGAAAGGCTTTTGCTGCTGATGGTCTGTTAAGTAATGATTGACCTAGACTTATATGTTTTTGCTCTTTGTTCGAGGTTTATGATTTATGTCAATATATTTGCTTTTTTCAGCAAGGAGGCGTCGTTGATGTCATGGCGCAAGGCTTGAAGCATGCTTATGAAGAGAGGAGGGTCGCCTCAATCAACCGTTGGTAAAGTATCTGGATAGTAATCCTAAGGCACTTAAGGCAGTGCAAGATGAGCAAGATAAAGCGCTTGATGGTGCGAGTGATGCGACTTCTAAATTTTTCGCTGATCGTGAGGCTGCCTTGGTTGTTTAGAATAAGGCCCAAAAACTCTAGGACGAGGTGGTTAAGCTGCAGGACGAGAAATCAACGCTCAATGCACGTGTTAAAAGAGCTCGAATAGCGGCTGGAGGAGGAGAAAGGGAAGGCCGCTATGGGTGAGGGCGAGGTATTTCCTCGCATCCTAATGAGGTATGTTAACCATTACTTTAACCTAATATGCTTTACGGCTGACCTTAGGTGACTGATTATTAGTTAGCTAATGTAGCGTCCCACCGCCGAGCAACGACTAGCTATAGCTGAGGAGTTCATACAAAGCAACACATTATAGGATATTAGCATACGCCGAGGGATCGAAGATCCCAAAAAGGCGCAGGTGCTGACGATTCACCATATATATTGCAGAAGTTACTTGCACGGTGATTTTGATGCCAAATGGCTAGACCTAGGGCTGGGTCGGATCTGAGGCCGCCGGCGCATGTTGATAATAGTGATCCCCCCGTACCAGATGAGTTCTCTATCTTGTTGGAGACAAGCGACTTGGTGACCATTGTCATGTCGCCGATGCCTCCCCTGCCTCCTCATTTCCTTGACACTGAAGAAAACTTCTCCTTTCCTTGACACTGAAGAAGAGAGTGATGAGGCAAATGACAATGCCGGGGCTTGAGGCTTTCGCTTGTAACCATTTGCTCATATGATCAATTTTTTACTTTTTTATTTCTCAGTTGGTTTGAATTTTGGGTGTTGTGTTACTTTGTTTTGGAGATTATAACTCTTTTTATTTTCTTATGTTATGTTGATTTGTATATGGTGCTTCTTGTGTGTTTTAGTGTTCGCACTCAAGGGGGAAATGGAAATTATCTAAATTATGCATATCTCTCGATCTTGCTTTCTTGATTTATAGCATCTTTCTTGATTTATAGCATCATATATGTGCAGGCTTACACTCATGCCCTTGTCTTGTGGCAATCTCAGTTTTTCTTCGTATAGGTTTAGGCGTGTGTGTGTCGGCCTTATAGCTGTGATAAATCAAGTTTGCATTGGACATTGTTGGGATGAGTCTCCCTTTCTCTTCCTTATGGAAGGTAGTTTGCCACATCGGGTCTGTCGTGCATCTACTCACTCTTAAAAATCATCTTGTTTTTAGTTGGCCCTGCTGGGTTAGATGTTTGTTTCCTTTTTCTGATGAGACTTTAGTTTATAACTGACCACGTAGGTTTAGGAGTCCATCTCTGCTTCTTCTTTCTGGAGATATAAAGCTTGCATCTGACCATATCGGGTCAAATGTCCATGTCTACTCCTTTCTTTAGGAGATATTAGGTTTGCATTCAACCACGTGAGGTCAAATGTCCATCTCCACTTTTTTTTTTTGAGATATTAGGTTTGCATTTGACAACGGTCAAATCTCCATCTCTACTTTTATTCTTGGAGATATTAGGTTTGCATTTGACCACGTCGGGTCAAATGTCCATCTCTATATTTCTTTTTTGGAGATATTAGGTTTGCATTTGACCACGTCTGATCAAATGTCTATTTCTGCTTTTCTCTTTGGAGATATTAGGTTTGCATTTGACCACATAGGCTCAAATGTCCATCTGTGCTTCTTCTTTTTGTAGATATTAGGTTTGTATTTGAACACATCAAGTCAAATGCCAATCTCAGTTTTTTTTTTTTTTTGGAGATAATAGGTTTACACTCGTCGGGTCAAATGTATGTCTCTGCTCTACGGGCTATGAAGGTTGTTGTCGTACTGGTAGAGTTATCATTTATGTTGGCAAACAACAACAAATATCACATAAAAAGGATATTAACTAAAACAAGGCAAAAGTTTGCCCCTTTATTTGACCTTTTTAGGCCTATGAGCTATGAAAAGTCGTGTTGTTATACTAGTAGAGTCATCCGTCGTCTTGGCAAACAACAACAAATATCGCAAAAACAAGGATATCAATTCAAATAAGGATAAGGTTGAGCTCAGCATAGAGTTGAGTTGCCTACGTTTCTCGAGTGGAGCCCAGGGGCTCAAGACATCGTATTTTTTTCCTCTTTTAAGTTTTACATGCCGATCCTGCATAATGAGGCAAATTTAGAGAATTTAAAGAATAGTTCATTGTACGGTAAGATATAGAAATTAAAATAAATGGCAGCAGGTTTAGTCCAACATCTACATCTCCTTCAAGGCCATGGCTACAAGAGCTTCCTTGTCCCATGCTCTCCAAGGTTTAAGAGATGCCACATAGTAGAGCCAGGCTTTCCCTATGGTTTCCTATCACTTCTTCAAATACTCTTGAGGTTGGAAACTTTATCTTTTGGTGATATGTCGATACCAATGCTCTAAAGTCTTTAGCTCATGTCTCTCGATAGTTTCATTGTAAGCAAAGGGCTCGTCCACCACGAGGTAGCTGATGTTGAGTGTTCTTCTTATTTCCCCTGCTCTTAGAGATGTTGGCAATACTATAAAACCCTTTGGCCGGACCTTTGCACCTCTGAAACCTTGCATCGGCGTGTTCACTAGTTCCATTATGTCATCTCCCATGCATATTTTGTCTAGGGTGCTTGAGAGAATAACATTCGCCAAGCTATCGTTGATTTTATGGCATGCAGAATAAGATCCATTAAGTCAGACATTATAAAAGTGATTTCTTCTACAACCATTTCCTCAATCTCCAAGAGCTTTATGTAACCGACATATCGATCAACATCCAGATCCATTGTTACTCTCTTGCGACCCTTTACCGAGTCTGCTTCAACAGACTCTCCTGAGATCATGTGGAAAATTCCTTTCCTTAGCTGATTATCCATCAACGGTGGGTGGTCGTAGGCATGTGTGCACTCAATAGCCTCCTGCTTATCCTTGGGGCAGAACCTTGACGAGTATCTGATCGCCATATCCCCCTCATCCTTGAGACTGTTCACGTACTCTGCCAACTTGCCTTCATTTATTAGTCGATATATCTTATCCTTTAAATCCTTGCATTCCTTCGTGAGATGACCATGTTTCTTATGCTACTTATAGTATCTGCGTGACAATCTTGTGGCTGACGAATCCTTCATCTTCCTCGATTCATTCAACCAACCCTTTCTCTTTGCCACACTGTAAACTATCATAATATCTGCATTGAGAGGCGCATAGCGCCTCGGGGATGAATTTATGTGCATGTCGTTCTGGTTTCTATTCCTGCTCTACTCGTCCTTCACTTTACTCCTATGTGGATGTTTTATGGCCTTCACCGCCATCATTTTCTCAAGGTGTATTACTTGGTGTGCTAATTCTTTTAATTTCTCTATTATTTTGGGCCTAATCTTCAAGAGCCCAGTCGAGAAAGTCTAATTTCTTGTGGCTTGAAATATTTTATTAGTCACCATTCCCCCTACGGGTTATCAATCTCCACGAGATTCGAGTTAAACCTCGTAACAAATGATCCGAGTGTCTCTTTCTCCCCATGCTTAACTGAATATAAATGTGAATAGTCTTTTTTAGCTAGAGAACTGGCTCTCAAATCTCTTTCTCAATTCTACCTAACTCCCCATGGTTCCTACCGGGATTCTGGAAAACCATTCCATGGCTATAGATCAACGTGATGGAGAATATGCGTGCTTGCACGTTGTTTGTGAATCCATAAAAGGGATAACAACCCATGCAAGTTGAATATGTGCTCCACAAGATCCTACTTTCCACCGTAAGTCTTAATTGTTCTATTCTTCTCCTCGATCTAGTACCTCAACCTTTATCTCAACGCTGAACGAAATACTTCTGTGAGGCTTCACCACCCTCGCCATTCGGCTCTGCATGTCTTCTCTCTCCTTGTTTAACCTCTTGAGTCTCCTAGAAATCTTTGCATGCTCTTCTCTGGATCCCTCAATCTCAGCACGACATACCTTCACGTCATGATCTCTTCATAATTCCACCTCGCCTCACTTAGATCTTGCCCTCGCATTATCCGGGACTTGCATGTTTCTGAACTCCTTACGATGCCTTGTTGCCAAAGATTGTGCATGTGGTGCTTCTTTGTGGCCATTTAACGGCGGCACAACCTTAGGCACTGCGGTTGGTAACGCAACGGCTATCGCAGTGCGTACCATATCCATTATCTCATCTCTCATAGTTGGTGGCACCTTGGTGGTCAGTGCGGCAGTTGCTGATCCTCAACCGCTGGAACAAGGGCTTCATGTCATGTTGGTGGGGCGACACGAACAGGGGGCAAAGATGGTACACGGGCCCTAGCTGCAAGAGTCGCTCCTGCTAGGTGGTGCATTTCAGCATTCAAACTTTTTTTGCCCTACTCTGTGATTGGGTTGCCCTAAATATCCTTGTATGCGCGACCGTGCTTGTGGTCTTCCCACAGGCGGCACCAATGATTTGTTGATGGGCCACCAAAATCACCCCACCACGCTCTTTTTTCCTTCATCATCTTTCTATATGTTTATTTATAAAGAGTGGATCTCTTCATACAAAGTTTAATTCTCAGTTTATCTTCTAACTTATGTTTCTCTCTACATGAACAATTACTATATTAAAGTCGCGAATGAGAAAATCTATTCTCATATTGATCAATTTCATCGATTTTTTATACTTTCAGCCATGATTACCGATCTTTCAAATTTCTTATAAGAAAATCAATATTAATTTAGTCTTTTTTTAATTGTACAATCCAAGTTTATTGTTTTCTTCCAAATTCTCTCGGCCCTAAACCCAATTTGCTAGACTTAAATTAAAGTATTATTGTACAAAGTATGTGATCAAAGTTTGTACCCAAAAATGATAACAAAAAATGATAAATATGGGAGGAAAAATGAAAATTTGATCGTCATGTGGTCTAGTTTTCGCACAAAGTACCAAAATCAATAAAAAATGATTAATATAGGACTAAAAAGATGATCGTAATGAATGACTAGAAACATTACAAATGATATTATTATGGGACTAAATTTTGAAATTTTCTCTAATTTGTACCATATAATTATATTTATGATAATTTTGTCTTTATTTTTGGATGATACGACGAATTGTGTGTTTGGATTTTAGTAATTTTTGAGTTGTGTGTCAAAAACTAGCTGGAATTTTATTGGATGTTATACAGAAACAATCTCCAACGACGTGGAGCTCTCGGAAATGATGAAAGTCTGCTATGTGTACTATGCGGTAGTGAAGATGAAAATATGTGACATTTGTACGTTGCATGCAGAAAGGATAATAAAATCTGGATTAATATGTGTAAGTTGTTTTGTATTTCTGATCTTATACAAAACTGTATGAAAGATAATTTTGATCAATTTGCAGTGTTGTGGCTGAGGAAGGACGGGGTTGAAGTTTGTGTTAGAAATGTGGAGCCTAAACTTTGAAGACATTGTACTAAAATTGAAGAGTTGGTATTCTAACATCAGACTAGAATGTGGAAACAGAAAGAGAAGACAAAGGATCAAGCACACGACCGTGCAACCTCTGAGCCGTCGCGTTGCCCTGTCAAGGAGTCGTCGGATTGCGCATGTTCTTGCGTGTCGTGTGGGTCGTCCAAAGAGTCACGCGTGGGGTGCATAATTTGGCACACCGCGCGTACTGTCCAAAGAGTCACGCGTGGGGTGCATAATTTGGCACACCGCGCGTACTGTCCAAAGAGTCACAGGGGTTGCTGAGAAAGTGGCGCATGGCACGCGGGGTGACGAGCGACATGTTAGGTCGCACTTCTCCTATTTTGGCCCGGTTTTTCCCCATTTCAATTTTGATGCCCTGCCAGCTATATATATGTGTTAACACTTGTATTATTCCGGATTAATCAACAATTTTTTTTGGTATCGGAACGCCCTACCTGAATTTTCGAACACGTTATGGGAATTAAAATTACGATGGACTGATATAAATGCTGAAATTAAATATCAAGTGTTATTCTTTTTTTCTTCTTCTCCCCTAATGAAGATAGTAGGTTCCCTATTTGTAGGGGTGAATACAATGTGCAGTTGGCGAGATGCATGTTTTTTTGTGGATATATGGTTTATTATGATGATGAGTTTTGCACGTGATATTTATGACAGGTAGTTATTTGTGTTGATGGGTATCAAGATGTATGGACAGCTGGTGCACCAAGTGTGCACGTGTCTTTGGGTTTATTTTCCATGTGGGTAATCTCTACGATGGATCTCTCCGATGGTTGAGGCATCGTCAAAGTATCGAAGAGATATCGAGATGTTTGGCAGAGTTATCAGGTGGTAACTTGAGAGTAACGTTGATCATTTTAGGGCATCGTGGGATCATTTAAGATATATAGTTCGATGTGGATCTTGTACCCTGTGAGTTTTCTTGCATTTGTTTGAATTTAGTAGGGGCTCTTTAGGTCATTTAAGCCCGACATAGTCTATTTTCTAATGGTTATACTATTCCTCGATGATATTTAGCAGAGTGGGTGAGGTACGATGGTATGTTGACCACGATGCCTGTTTACAAGGGGGTTTTCACGACCCCCAGTTCCTTTTGTATTCTTGATAATCTAGAGGAACTTTATGGGTTTTTTGATGGTTTTATCATCTCAGGGTATTGTGGAACTCAAGCATCAGTCACTTTGATGGCGTGGCGCATTGATAACCGCTCGCGTAGTGGGGAGACTAAGCGTGGCAATGACTCCTTGTTTATCTGGGATTGCGCCCATTAAGTGTAGGGGTAATCAATTATCAACCCCCTACTACTCTCTCACCTTGTTCATTCCGCTAGGGTTATAAAAACCCAATATCGCTCCACTTTTTCCTTCACTTTTCTTTTTGCAGTTCTCCCACTTTCTCAAAGTGTTAATTCTCATCACTACATCTTACTTACATTCCCATGGTCTTTTTCTTATTTTATGGTGATGGTGAATTCAGATGCTGCTCTGGATTTGGTCTCAGCCACTTCCGCGACTAGGGCGGTTATGTTTGTTTCTAATGTGGATGTTTCGGAGGTGACCGGTCTTGAGTCTTGCTCCTATAAGATGAAGGGTATAGTGAAGGTTGGTGGTGATAACAATGAGTCTTCCGTACCCTTGAAGAGGAAAAGAAAAGCTGGTAAAGCTACTTCGACAAATGATTCCCAGAATCTTTAGAAAATGGGTGTTGTTTCCAGTACCACCGCCACAGAAGAGGAGGTGAAATCTTTGTCCAAACTACAAATGTTCTACAAGGAATTTGGACCTCCAAACTAAAAATGTTCTTTCTCCTCCCCGGATGAAGACAAGATGTATAATGGGTGCAAGCGGTTCGTCCTTCGGGGACATGCCACAGACTTCCATCGGAAATTCTGAAGCGGCTACTTTTCCGGAGGGGGATGGGGTAGCTTTGGCAGGGGTTAATCCAGCTATCTTTACTCTGAGTGATGGTTCCGATGGTCCTGACCTTAGGACATTGGTAACATCCGGTCCTCTTCAAGTTGCTGGATTCAACCTCTTCCTCTTCTTGAGTTGGTATTACTAGTATCCAGGGCCTAGGAGGCAGTGGATATTTCGTTGACTTCTTTTGAGTCTATCTGAATAACTACCCCAATAGCCCTGTTGTCCACGCCAGTGACTGGTGAGTCATTGGCTGTCGACTTTTCGTCAGCCCTTGCTGCTGAAAATTTTAACAAGTTCCCTAGGGCCACTTGCTATGCCTCCGATGCACGTTTCACAATTTCATCTAGACATCAGTCTTCCCCTTTTGGCTTTAGGTAACTATCATGGTATTATCTTTCTTTTTGTCAATGGTTGGAGATTATTAATAGCTACTTTTTGCAGACAAATGTAAAGTTTTTATGACATATGAGGATGATTTCCTGAAAGCGGGTGAGTTATATTCATCCCCTAGCGTTACTTGCTTGTTTTAGTATTTGACTTTTGTATATCGTGGCTTCACCAAATGAGGAGATGTTTTCTACTGCCAATACTCCGCCCTCAGAAGGACTTCTTTTGATAGATTACTTGTTTTTTGGAGATGCTTCACCATCTGTTCCTACTACGAAGGTGCCATCGCCTTTTCCTAATCCGCCTTTAATATCTTTGGACTCGGCGCTTTTAGATGAGATACTTCCTTTCCAGGTTTCTTCTAGCGCTTGGGTTTCTACTGGAACTCCTCCGCCGACAGTCTTCACAGATTCTCAGCGTATTGTTGCTGCTCCACATCCTCATTGGGATAGCATGTCCTTCTCCAGTCAGTTTACCGTATTAGGATCTCCCTTTTTCATTCATACAACATGGGAGGGATCTAACACAGGTCATACGCCTAAGCCGATAGAGATGGAAGAGGTAATGGATGTAATAACACGGTACCTAAATTCTACATATGTCTTGAATCATCATAGTGAGGGGGTGGCAC
This sequence comes from Linaria vulgaris, assembly GCA_948329865.1. Taxonomy (NCBI): domain Eukaryota; kingdom Viridiplantae; phylum Streptophyta; class Magnoliopsida; order Lamiales; family Plantaginaceae; genus Linaria; species Linaria vulgaris. The sequence continues at coordinate 505,758 of OX415249.1, read as the reverse complement.
GCTTCTGCTCGGAGTGGTTGGCTCAAATAGTAATGTTTTACGCTTATGTTTTATACTGTAAAAAGCATTCGCTTGATGGCGATTCCTTGTTCAGGTTCCGAAGATTATTCCTTCTATCTGGCATGAGTTGGACACTAATTACACAATTGTGGTGTTTTTGGTGGAGAAACTATAGGAAAAAGATCAGGCGCTTGTTGCTGCGGACAAGAGTGGGGAGAAGCTTCATACGAACTTTGCACATAGACTAGCTCGGGAGAAGGTTTTACCCGATGAAATAACTGAGCTGAAGAAGGATTTAAACAAGAGTCAGTCTTCGTGTTCTTCTCTTGGAGATGAGGTAATCGTACTAAAGGAGGAAAATGCGTCGTAGGTGGAGAAGGAAGATGATCTTAGGATGGATTTCGCACCGATACCTCTCTCATTGACGCGTTGCGGCTAACTTTCCTTCGTAGGGAACCATATATGCCTATTGATCATTTTTCCATTTTCAATACTTCTTCCTTGAATACTGGTGTTATGATTGGGGATTGTAGGGTAGGATCATGCGTGAGTATCGAATCCCAAGAATCAGTTTCACGTTTGCTGACGTAATATCTTATGAATCCAAAAGATTACAATATCCTAATTCCTCGACGCCATCAACAAACGTTTGACCCTCTGATGGGTTATATGACTATTTACGCTGACCAGATTTGTTGCGACTTGCGCTTGTTTTTTCACCCTTTTATTAAGTCTCTTTTTAGGTATTGACAGATTTTCTCTAGCTAATTAATGCCAAACTCCTTTCGCCACTTGGTGGGATACATTTTATGTTGCAAGTTTTTGGATGTTCCGTTGTCACCGTACCATGTTGGGGCTGCCTTTATCCTTCGTCCATGCCCTAACTGTCTTTTTTTTACCTTGGTACACCGGGACCATCGTCGTAGTGTTATCTCTATTCCCTGCCGCCTTACTTTTCTGGTGGATTGGACGAAAAGGTTTTTCTTTCCTAAGCCTATGGGTGTATCAACGGAATCCTGGGATGTGCCTATTCACTGTGGTTTAGGCTTCGTAATTCCTAATACCGATACATCTGTGCACTAAATGGCGTACTTGCCCACTACGGGTCTGAACACTGGGTGTTACGATGTCTGTGTGTTATCGGAGAACTCAGAAACGTTGGCTATGGCGGGCTAACAGTCGAGGCCTGGGGCCGTGGCATTTCCTCTAGAACCTTTGCACATTAATTCTGAAAGTGCAAGTTTTCTGGATGTTAGGATAACATTGAGATTTTCAATGTTAGAGTAACATGGCACGTCCAGAAACTGTTTTACAATCTAGTTATTATTATTATTATTGTTTTGCCTTATTCACTTAACTAACTGAGTTCCACAGTTGTAGTTGTCTTTGATTATTATTCAGGAAACAAACTTGCATTAGGTTGGACGCTCAAAGTTTCCAAGATGAGAAGTTTCCTTAATTAAAGCAAACGGCTTATAAAAGGAAAGAAGAAGTCTAGTGCGACTAGGAAAGCTTCCAAGGGAAGGTCCTGAATTGAAGAAGGAGTCTTTCCTTAGCTAGACCACTGGAGAAGGAACTATTATTCAAGAAGGACTGCGAGAACAAGGAAGAGGAGTTCGAGAAGGAAACAAGGAGAATTACCAACCGTGTACAACACACCTTGAAGTCCAAATCAAGAACCTATATATAGGTGTGAAGTACATCAAGACAAATAACGAGACAAGAGCTAATCAATCCGAGAGATTAATTTACAGTTGTTGAGTGTTGTCTTGCTTTAGCAAAGTTTTTAAGTTGTTAGAATAGATCTAAGAGTGAGGAGCTTTTAGAGATAGTCAAAGCAACTCTTGTGTGCTTTGCTTAGTTTGAACAATTTGAGAGTGAGGAGCTTGAGAGTTGTGAGAACGCCTTTGTTAAACCCTTGTGGTATTTTGCCTACGGCTCGGAAGTTAATATAATCCTATATTCACTTCTTAAATTCGTGTTTGTTTATTCTGCTGCAAACTGTTACTCTGGTCTGCTGTTAAAGTAACATCGTAGAACTAACAGCAAACACAAACTGCTGTTAGAACTTCAGTGTTAAGTTAACATCAACAACGTATCGACCCGATCCACAATTTCAATTGGTATCAGAGCCAAGCACCAACTTCACCGGTGTTTGGCGTTGATACGACAAGATGGACAATTCCAACCCTAATACCAGCATGTTGCCTGTATTGGAGGGTCCCAACAACTATGCCTACTGGAAGATCAGGCTCAGAGTCCACATCAAATCCATCGACCTAAGAGCTTGGGACGCAGTACTAGAAGGCTACACCATTCCCTACTTGCCAAGAGATGGAGATGCTGATCTGGTACCTAAGCCAAGGGGACAATGGACAGCCAACGAAATTGCTCTCTACAACTTCAATGAAAAGGCTCTCAATGCTATTTTTAGCTGGGTAGGTAATCATATGTTCAAACTGATTCAAACTTGTTCTACTGCTAAATCTGCATGGGAAATTCTTGAATTACATTGTGAGGGTGATGTGGCTGTGAGGGACTCTAAATATAGAAAACTTTTGAGGGACTTTGAGAAGATAGAGATGGGTGAGGATGAAAGCATTGATAGTTATTTTGAGAAACTTCTAGATATTGCTAATCAGTGCCAAAACTTAGGTTTTATCATCCCTAATCAAACCATGGTCTACAAAGCCTTTAGAACATTATCCTCTAAGTTTACTGTCAAAAGAATTGCTATGAATGAGTCTAGAGATCTTGCCAACATGGACTTTCAAACATTAATGAACACTCTAAAAGAATTTGAACTAGAATTCCTAGGAAAGTCCAGTAAACAACTTGCTTTAGCCTTACTAGGTACTAGCTCAGATTCTACAGGGAGTGATGAGGATGAATATGAGTTGATCTCTTCTAACTATGGCAATATTACCAAAAAGTTTAGTAAATTAGGTTTCAAAGGTAAACAGAAAGAAAAACAAACTGGTAATGATAGCCCCGGTTACAAGAAATTGCCCCCAAAGTTTGTAAAATACATGGCATCTAAGAGCACTCTTCAAGATGCTGAGAAATTGAAAGATGTCCAGTGTTATGAATGTAAGGGGTATGGTCACTTTAAACATGAATGTGCTAACACCCTCAGAACAAGAGGGAATTCTCATTGGGTTTGTGTAGATGACTTCAATGAAGATGATTTTGAATCTGGAACAAGTGCCGAGGAACACTCAGAGGAAATCAAAACTGCTGCGCTATGCACAAGGATCACCTGGTCCAATGAAGACTCCAGAAATTGCCTAAGATCACAATGTTACTCTAACATTGGTGAACCAACAGCAAAGCAGGAAATCTTTTTTGGAGACTGGAACAGCAATGATTCCCAGGTTATCTCTGATGAACTCTCTGATTGTGATGATACTAACTTTGATTGTTTTCATGGTACAGTTGATCTAGAAGAAGAGTACTCCCAAGAAGAAGAATTATCCCAGGAGGAGATTCTTGATGATCTGCACACCACATTCCTCAGGCTTGAGAAAGAGAATGTGAAACTCATAAAGAAGAACAAAGCACTGACTCATGACATTGAATGTTTGAAGAACATGTTGAAACTCTATGAAAGAGATCTTGACAAAGCTGAAGCTGAGTTGAAAGAGGTAAAGGATAAACTCAAGAAAGACACACAGATCATAGCTAAATGGAATGCAGGTACTTCTAAACTTGATGAGGTACTTAGCATGGGAAATTCAGGTTCATGTGGTCTGGGATTTGTTGAGAAACCTTCCTCTTCTATAGTAAATTCCGCCTATCTATCTTCTAGCTTTGTTAAAGAATCTGATTCTAAGAGTTTAGGTACCATCAACATTGTGAGAAGTAAACCTACTTTTATCTGTCAATACTGTTACCAACCAGGCCACATAAAACCATTCTGTAGAAAATTTATAAGAGAATGTGGTAAGAAAACAGTTACTGAACCCAATGTTAGAACAACAGCAGTTTCCGATGTTAGACCAACATTAGGTTCAGGACAGAAAGGTAGAACTTAGGTAGAAAAAGTTAAGACCCCTAAGATTAAAGTTGTTTGCAATGTTGTTTTCTCTGCTGTGTATTCTAACCTTTCAGGTAAGTGGTACTTCGACAGTGGATGTTCAAGACACATGACAGGCAACATTAACAATCTTGTGAATATGGTTTCTGTGAGTACTGGCACTGTGACCTATGGTGGTGGTACAAAAGGGAAGATCATTGGAAATGGGACACTGAATGTTGATGGATTTCCACCCCTGAAGGATGTGTTGTTGGTTGATGGGCTACAAGCAAATTTAATCAGCATCAGTCAACTATGTGATGATGGCTTGCTGGTTACATTTGACAGTTCATCTTGTGATGTTTATGATAGTGATAATGTACTTGTTATGACAGGTACTCGGTCCAAGGACAACTGCTACCTAGCTCAAGAGGAAGCAGAGTGTTTCCATGCTAAAATAGATGAAGCTTCTGTATGGCATAGGAAACTTGGACATGTTCACTACAGAAACCTTGAGAAATTACAGAGAGTTGATGCTGTAAGAGGCTTACCAAAGCTGTCTTGTCCAGGTAAGCTTGTGTGTGGTGATTGCCTCAAGGGTAAGCAAACCAGAGCAGTTCATACACCCCTACAGGTACAGAATGCTAACCCTAGATCTAGTAGGTGTTTTGAATTGCTGCACATGGACTTAATGGGTCCAATTGAGGTAAGTAGTCTCAGTGGGAAGAGATATGCCTTTGTGATTGTAGATGACTTCTCTAGATACACTTGGGTAAAATTTCTTAAAGAAAAGTCAGAAGCTTTTGATCAGTTCAAAATTCTTTGTGCTAGTATTAAAAACTTGTATGGCTCCACTGTGACTAAAATTAGGTCTGATCATGGTAAAGAATTTGAAAATGCTAGTTTTGATAACTACTGCAATGCTAAAGGTATTTTCCATGAATTTTCAGCTCCTAAGACTCCTCAGCAGAATGGGATTGCTGAGAGAAAGAACAGGACTCTTCAAGAGATGGCCAGAGTTATGCTCAATGCCAAAGACTTATCCAAAAGACTCTGGGCTGAAGCCTTAAATACTGCTTGTCACATTAGTAACATGGTGTATCTTAGACCTGGAACTAACATAACTCCATATGAACTCTTGAAGGGTGTAAAACCAAATGTTGCATACTTTCATGAATTTGGATGTGATTGTTATCTACTGAATGAAAGGGATTATCTGAGTAAATTTGATTCTAAAAGTGAAAAATGCATCTTTGTAGGATACTCAGCCAATAGTACTTCCTTTAGAGTCTACAATCTTAGATTGAAGACAATTCAGGAATCAGTGAACGTTGTGTTTGATGATTTCACTCTTGATACAGGTACTGGTGACATCTTAGTTCCCAATGTTGAACCAACAGTGGAAACCGAGAATGTTACTCCTGACAATGTTACACCAACATTGGAACTGGAAGCTGGAAACACTGAACAAGAGTCAGGGAACGATGTTAGACTAACACCAGCGAGATCAGATGTTAGAGTAACATCAGAGGATTCTGACTCAGAACATGAAGGTGCCGCTGAACCTAGAAGAGACCCCCCGGCTAGGATTCAGAAAGACCATCCAGCATCCCAAGTAATAGGTGAACTCACTGAACGGGTAAGGACACGCAATAGAGAAAGACTTGACTATAGAGATATGGTAAAACTGTGTGTCTGTATGAACTTCACTTGTACTGTTGATAATGCCTCTTGTTTTGTCTCCACCATAGAACCTAAAATGTGAATGAAGCCCTTCTTGATAACTTTTGGATTAATGCCATGCAAGATGAACTATTACAGTTTACTAAGAACAATGTCTGGATACTTGTACCTAGACCACCTAATGTTAATGTAATAGGGACAAAGTGGATATTTAAGAACAAGAGTAATGAGGAAGGGGTTATAGTTAGAAACAAAGCTAGACTAGTTGCTCAGGGGTACACACATGTTGAAGGTGTAGATTTTGATGAGACTTTTGCTCCAGTTGCTAGGATTGAATCTATTAGGTTACTTCTAGCCATAGCATGTTGTCTTAAGATAAAATTATACCAAATGGATGTAAAGGGTGCGTTTCTGAATGGGCTGATTGATAAGGAAGTATATGTTGAACAGCCAAAGGGGTTCACAGATCCTAAGTATCCAAACCATGTGTACAAGCTTGAAAAGGCATTATATGGTCTTAAACAAGCACCTAGAGCATGGTATGAAAGGCTTACAAAATTCCTTTTAAGTCTTGGTTTTGTTAGAGGTGATGGAGATAGAACACTGTTTGTCTTGAAGAAAGATTCTCATGTCTGTATTGCTCAAATATATGTAGATGATATTGTGTTTGGCTCAACTAACAATTCTATTCTAGAAAAAATTGTTGAATCAATGACAGGGCAATTTGAGATGAGTATGATGGGAGAATTAACTTTCTTTCTTGGTCTTCCAGTGAAACAAACATGTAATGGAATTTTCCTAAGTCAGGAAAAGTATGCAAGAAATTTGGTGAAAAGGTTTGAATTGACAGATTCAAAGCCTTGCAAGACTCCCATGTCTTCATCTGTGAAGATATCCAGGGATGATACTGGTGTCAATGTTGATCCAACATTGTACCGTTCAATGATAGGAAGCTTGTTATACTTGTCTGCTTCAAGACCTGATATTATGTTCTCTGTGTGTGTATGTGCAAGGTACCAGGGATGTCCAAAGCAGTCACATCTGATTGCTGTGAAGAGAATACTTAGATACATATCTAGCACTTTGGCCCTTGGCATATGGTACTCTTATGATACTAACACAAACTTGTAGGTTTCAGTGACTCAGACTGGGCAGGTGATACTGATGACAGGAAGTCTACAAGTGGAGGATGTTTTTATCTGGGGAACAACTTGGTCTCATGGTACAGTAGAAAGCAAAACTGTGTGTCACTATCCACTGCTGAGGCTGAATACATTGCAGCAGGTAGTTGTGTCACCCAGTTGGTATGGCTCAAACATATGCTACTGGACTATGGGTTAGACAGTGATACCTTACTTATGTTTTGTGATAACCTTAGCGCTATAAGAATCTCTAAGAATCCTGTTCAGCATTCTAGGACAAAACATATAGACATTAGGCATCACTTTCTGAGAGACATGATAGAAGACAAGCTTATTGACATTGAACATATAGAAACTAACAATCAGCTAGCTGATATGTTCACTAAACCATTAGATACTGAGAGGTTCTTCAGTCTGAGGAACTCTCTTGGCATGTGCATTGTTTAGAGATGTTAGTTCACCAGTGTTGACATAACACCACTGTCTAGCATTGGTTATTGGTTGTGGTGTAGCTGTAATTCTTTTTTGTTCCTTTTTGCATTCTTCTTTCTTGCAAATTACATCTTTGTTAGAGAAACTGTTGGTTGTGTGGTTGACCTGTATGAATAGCTAAGGTGATTGGTGAACAGGTACATATCAAGAGGTTTGGAAAGAAATAACTCTGATGTTAGTCTGTGAATGTTAACCTAACATCATGGGAGAAGCTCGGATACACAGAGCTCACTACTCTGATGATATTCAGTTGTGTCTTATCCATATTAGGTTTGACAAGGTATGAAGAGAAGCTGGGGTACATGATGTTGAAGGCCTCATTGTCATTCAGTTGTGCTTATTTTCATATTTTTGTCTATGGCCAAGGTTTTTACATGATAGTGATCTTTCCTACTGGGTTGTATAAAGTTTAGACTGTGTGCATTCAGTAGCATTGATTACTTATTATTTCCTTGATAAACAGGTTAGTAAACAAGTATGCATGAGGAGTTGGGGTGGAGAAATATTTGATAAAAGTGTTGTCTTCATTCAATTCCTTTGTACTTGCCTGATCTGTAGTTGATAGCTAAGTTGCTGGGGTGTGTGGAGTCCTGTGCTGCCCACATTCAGTGATGAGACTGTCCTTTAACATTCATCAGTTTTTTTTTTTTTTTTTTTTCAAAAGAGTTTCTAAAAATAGTGAAAGTTAAAGATAAATTGATATGTCCTGATCCCAGTTAGCAAGGCGGTTTGTATGTGGTTACCATCTCTCAAATGTTAATCTAACATGGTTGCATTCATTCTAGTTCTGCATATTTCCTTTTGTCGGTTTGGGCTTAGGGGGAGTAGTTAAGTATCATGTGTTGAGGCATACTTCTTGGGTGACCAGCTACAGGTAAAAGCACTATGTTTTGTGATCTTCTTGCTGTGGGAAAATCTTTTCCCTGGATAAGTATATCCTCTGTGTTTTTCTCTGTTTGATTTGTCACTTGCTTATACTGATGATCTTAAGCTGTGTCATTGTACCTGTGTACTTGGTTGAAGCTTCGGATTAGTACAGGAATATCTCACGCTCTCACAAGATGATGCTACTTTGGATGAAGCCCTGCACCTCCAACTTCCCTCCCTGATGTTAACTTGCCAATGTTAGTCCAACATTGTAACATTATAACTTATAAGTTTTCAGGAATGAAGACTGCTCTGGTTACGTGTTAACCTAACACTGACACGTGGTAAGACTGACATGTAGGGGACGTGTGACAATGGTCAGATTATTATGGTAACATGTTACAACACCACTATTCCATGCTCTTCATCTGAATCATATATATAATTTGCCCTAATTTCTTCTTCATTCTAACGCTAACAACTGTGCAAAGCAAATTACTCTCTAAATTTTCAAAATCTTCAATCTTTTTATCTCAAAGTTACTCTAACAATGGCACGCAAGTCCAATATTGATGCTCTTGCAGAAGCAGCTGCGCAAGTCGAGCGAGCGCCACGACGCAGTACCAGACGCACCGCCGCTGAAACCACAGTCGCCGCCTCTCCAAAGAGGAAAGCTACCACTCAACGGCGCAAGGGCAAAAAGATTTCAAAGAAAGATGTTGGTTCAACATCAGATGTTGTCGAGCAAGCCCCTGCTCCCACCAATCCTGAAATCGAGGTAACAATGGCTAACCCGACTCCGAGTATACCTGCTGATGTCGATGTTGGTATTGAGGGGGAGAATGAGGCCCCTGTGATTGGGTTGGGTAATGTGGTTGAGGAAGTGGTGGAGCCAACTGTGGCTAGTTCTATTAAGCCTAATGAGGCTAATGATGATGAGTTTGCTGCTGCTGAGGAGAGTGAACATGCTACTGGTGAGCATGATGAGGATTTGTCTGAGGAGATTGCTGCTGATGGCAATCTTGGTGTAAATAATGGGGTTACTACTGAAGGTAACCAAGCTGTTGTGAGTGACCAACCAGCTGAGGTTGAAGGAGAAGAAGAGGATGAGGATGAAAACCTTTCCTTGGCTGCCCTTGCAAATGCTGCCAGGAAGAGGAAAGGTAAGGAGGTGATGGCTGAGTCTTCTGAGGATGAGTCAGAAGAAGAAAAAGAAGAAGAAGAGATTGAGGAGGAAGAAGAAGAGGAAGTTGAGGAAGAAGAGCTTGTGGCTGATGAGCCAGAGCAAGCTGATGTTACTCTAACATCAGATGATGATCAGTTTACTGATCTAATGATGAGAGAGTATCCACATGAAGCTTACTCTGACTTCTATGTGTCTCCTGATGCTGAGGAGCAATGGGAGGCATACCAAGCCAGGGTTATCCACAAGGAAATGGCTATTGAGGAGGGTATTTTCAAAGAAAACAGGGTGTTTGAGTTGCTTGAGGCTAGAGGAGTCTTGGGGTCTGTGCAGAATCTGTCTGCATATGTTCCTGATGTAGTGAGAGAGTTCTACATGAATCTCTCTGAGTGGGTGATCAACCTGGATTCTCCTAAGTATGGGAAGGCTTGGGTTAGGAAGAAGATCTATGACATCACTCCTGCCATGATCAATGAGGCTTGGGGTCTTCCTGATCCTGAAGAGTCTGAGAATCCGACTATGGAAGAGATCATCACTGATCTTACAGGTGGCCTCACTAGGCAATGGAGAGAGAGCTTTCCCACAACCAGGCTGACTTCTCTTAGTGCCGTGCTTCACAAGATCAGCACTTACAATTGGCTTCCTTCTTCCAACACTACTGTGATGACCAAAGAGTCAGCAAAGTTGGTGTACAAGCTGAAGAATGGAATGAGTGTAAACATTGGTGAAAAAGTGCTGAGACACATGAAGGAAGTCACTATGAAGCCCAAAGGAATCCTTTCTTATCCTTCACTGATCTCATGTCTATTGGTGAAGCAAGGCTTCAAAACCAAGAAGACTGAAGGGTGGATCAGCAACAAGGCTGTAATGTCAATCACCAGGAGCTACTTCACTAATGTGAGGATCCAGGATTTGCCTTGGAACCCTCAAGGAGAAGCTGGTCCCAGCAGGAAGAAGAAGAAGAAGACACACAAGTTTGCTGCTTCTTCAGTTCCAGTGAGCAGTGGTGACAGCTGCTCAGTGATTACAGATGCTTTTGTTGAGGAAACATTGGTCTGGCTGGATAGGGAGTACAAGGACACCCAGAGGGAAATAGCTGACAAGCAAGTCAGACTGCAGGAACTGGACAGCTTGAGGAAACACTTGAAGGATCTGCCTTCCTCACAAAAAGGGGGAGAGTAGATCAAATTTTCAAATTTTCCTGCAAGTTTCTTTAGTTTCTGTTTCTAATGCCTTTTGAACAATTGTTTTCTTTTTATTCTGATCAAGGAGACTGTTCCTTGCTGCTAGTATGGACTGTAATTAAGTACTTTTTATTTTGGGTACTTAGTGTTTCTGCTTATGCTATTATTGAACTGTGATTACTGGTACTGACTCTGTTTTGCAGGTGTTAACTTTCTGATGTTAAACCAACATTGATAAAGCTGGATGTTATAACTTTGAAAGTATCAGTGTTAGAATATCATTGGATTAGTTCCTTCTGATATTCAGTGGGAGAGTACTTAGTTTTTCATTGTTATGATATAATGAAGTTTTTCTGAATAATTTGATCTGATAAGAACTGTTTCTTAGGTTTTGTGATTAAGGCAAAAAGGGGGAGATTGAAAGTGCAAGTTTTCTGGATGTTAGGATAACATTGAGATTTTCAATGTTAGAGTAACATGGCACGTCCAGAAACTGTTTTACAATCTAGTTATTATTATTATTATTGTTTTGCCTTATTCACTTAACTAACTGAGTTCCACAGTTGTAGTTGTCTTTGATTATTATTCAGGAAACAAACTTGCATTAGGTTGGACGCTCAAAGTTTCCAAGATGAGAAGTTTCCTTAATTAAAGCAAACGGCTTATAAAAGGAAAGAAGAAGTCTAGTGCGACTAGGAAAGCTTCCAAGGGAAAGTCCTGAATTGAAGAAGGAGTCTTTCCTTAGCTAGATCACTGGCGAAGGAACTATTATTCAAGAAGGACTGCGAGAACAAGGAAGAGGAGTTCGAGAAGGAAACAAGGAGTATTACCAACCGTGTACAACACACCTTGAAGTCCAAATCAAGAACCTATATATAGGTGTGAAGTACATCAAGACAAATAACGAGACAAGAGCTAATCAATCCGAGAGATTAATTTACAGTTGTTGAGTGTTGTCTTGCTTTAGCAAAGTTTTTAAGTTGTTAGAATAGATCTAAGAGTGAGGAGCTTTTAGAGATAGTCGAAGCAACTCTTGTGTGCTTTGCTTAGTTTGAACAATTCGAGAGTGAGGAGCTTGAGAGTTGTGAGAACGCCTTTGTTAAACCCTTGTGGTATTTTGCCTACGGCTCGGAAGTTAATATAATCCTATATTCACTTCTTAAATTCGTGTTTGTTTATTCTGCTGCAAACTGTTACTCTGGTCTGCTGTTAAAGTAACATCGTAGAACTAACAGCAAACACAAACTGCTGTTAGAACTTCAGTGTTAAGTTAACATCAACAACGTATCGACCCGATCCACAATTTCAAATTCCTTATATTGTAAGTTCGCTACTTTGATGCCTTCTTTGATCTGTTGGGTTTAGCTGTCTTGACTATTACTGTTGGGGTTGGAGATGAACTTGTACGCAATATAACTTTTTTCCAGGGATTTTATGGCTCCGATGCCTGCCCACGTTTCTTCTTCTGGTGGTTCTGAGTCCTTGCCTTCTAAGTATGAAATTGTTCCTTCTCGAATTGGGCCCAATGACTACTTCGTAGTATCGAGAATTGATTCGCTTGCTTGTTTGACTGAACCTCTACCCATAGATGGATCCTTTGGTGAGGCGGCTCCTATTATGGCTTCCTTAGATGGTGAAGCTGGGCCCTCCACTTCTCTTGGTCTGAATTTGTCACTCTTAACTCCTACCGTACCTGCATCGGTGAATGTGGTGAATGATCTTTCTCCTTCATCCCCTCTGCTAGTAGCATCTCCATCCGGTGAGGGTACTAGTCGTGGTTATGGAAATTCTCACATCCCTTTGTCGGTGGCACCTGATGATGACTTCCGCCGTAATGTTTTGAGTGGTCTGTTGTACCAGGCATACTGTGAACTATTGAGGACTCTTTCCATGTCTACCCTCCGTGATAGATTATGTAGGGACCTTTATGAGGTGAATATTTCCTTGTCCTTCCTGTTCTCTCATATATATATATATATATATATATGGCGGATTTCCCTGAGATGCACTCTAACCTTTCATGTGTTTGTAGTTATTCATGCTAGCAGATGCCATCGGGTCACCCAATGATTACTCCTCCGCTAATGCGGGCTTTGTATTCCGTCATCTTGACGATTTGGAAAATGAGCTTTCTGAGGCTCGTAAGAAGACTAATCGTGTGGAAGCTCAAGCGGAAGTGGAATTGGATCAGGGGGTGCTTGAGGGGTCACTTAAAGACGAGAGAGAGAGAGAGAGAGAGAGAGAGAGAGAGAGAGAGAGAGAGAGAGAGAGAGAGAGAGAGAGAGAGAAAGTGTGGGATCTTGAGCGTCTTCTAGCATTGGAGCATGCTCGTGCCCTGGGTTTGGAGGAGAGTATTGACAATCTTCAAGCCCAAACTAAAACTTTCGATGAGTTATCCACTTTGCTTACTAACGATAGAGACGTTGCTCGCCACAAGATTGAAGAGATGGCTAAGGCGCATAGAGTGGCCTTGGTAATGGCCCGTGCTCAAGCTATGGTGGTCGTTCCTAATCTTTCAAAAATCCACGAGACTCTTTATGAAGAGATGCGGAAAATGGTTCTTATTGGATATCGCATGTGCCAAAGAGCCGTGAGAGCTCTTCCTGAACTTCCGACTGATTGGATAACTCCCAATCTGGATATTCACACTTTCTCTTTTGCTCTTGTAAGCGTGCCTTCTTCCGCTCTGTCTTTTTTCAGGACTGTTGTTCTGACGGTAACCATTATGGACCCTATCGATTTGACCCTAGAACAACACCGCCGTATTATCAGGGAGGAAAGCGCCCTATAGAAGATTCTTCGGGTAGAATCCTCGTAATATCTTTGTAAATACTAATGTAAATATCTTTCTTAGCATATGCCAGCGAACTATCTAAATAAGGCATAGTTATAAGATGGCTATTATCAGGATTAGGTGAAGTTTGTAGTAGTGCACATTTTTGTTAGCGGAGTCGCTATTTTGATACTACTGTAATGCTCACCTCTTTAATAAAACACCATATTTTATTTACCATGGTTTATTCTTATATACATTCATGGCATGATCCTGCTGCATTTATTTTACACAAAGCATGGTATTCTTTATGTTCATGGCATTCCAAGTGTTGGGGTATTCTGTACCTTTCACGTTGCTTAACTGATAGGTTGTTGGCCTAACGATTTTGGATATCTTGTAGGGGCCCTGCCATTTGGGTTATAGCTTGGCGACATTCTTCAAGGCTCGTACCTTTTTGAGCACTAGATCCCCAACATGGAAAGTTCTGGTTTTGACTTTGGTATTGTAGTATCGGGCCATACGAGCCTTGTAACTCTCCATCATTCAGGGTGCATGTGCTCTCCTTTCTTGTAAGAGATCTAAAGCTAGAGCTAGATTGGAGCTATTACTTACTTCCTCGTATTCTTTGATGTGCCAACTCTTAGCCACTATCTCTGGTACTATTACGGCTTCACACCCATAAACCATGATATATGATGTTTCTCCAGTAGCGGTGCTCTGAGTGGTACGATAGGCCCATAAAATTTTTGGGATTTCTTCCACCCATTTGACCTTATTCCAATCAAGACGGACCTTTATACTTTTTAGCAGTGTCCCATTAGACATTTCTACTTGGTCGTTGCCCCAGGGTATCCCACCGTGGCAAAGTTATGTTTGATTTCCCAATGTGTGCACCATCTTTCTAACTCGTCACTGTCAAACTGGAGTCCGTTATCGCTTATGAGATATCGATAAATGCCAAATTTACAAAGTATATTTCTCCACAAGAAATTGATGGCTGCCCCTGAGGTTATTTTAGCCATCGATTTAGACTCGACATAGTCTATTTACCGATGGTTATACTATTCCTCGATGGGATTTAGCAGAGCGAGTGAGGTACGATGGTATGGTGACCACAATGCCTATTTACGAGGGGGTTTTCACGACGCCCACCTATCACGGGGTTGGCAATATGTACTTTTGTACGTTTGTATGAGTGCAGCGAAAAAAGGGAGAGAGAAAAAAACTTGTGAGATTGAGAGGCATTGTGAGAGATTGTCCTTAATACGTGAAATACAATTGTATCTTATTTGTAATCGTTAATCGCTCATCTTCATCATGGTGGAAACCTTGGCTTGGATACCCCATAGGTAGTCATTGACGAACTAGGATAAGAAATTGTGTCTTGTATGCTGATTATTAGTAAATCACTTTTGACTGTGCGTACTTCTATATTCTTGTTGTGGTTTTGTATTATCCGCTATGCAACAAGTGGTACCAAAGCATCAAGTTCTAAGCGATAGTACAATTTTGCTAGAATTGTATAATGGACGGAGGTAAAACGCAAATCGAGTAGTTTGATGAGTCAAATTATGATTTCCAGATGATGTGGGTCAAGGATTTACTGTATGGTAAAGATCTATAGTAACCATTGAAGGAAGAACCGTCTGAGATGTTAGACGCATATTGTAAAGTTCTTGATGGGAAGGCGATAAGCGTGGTTCATATGAATCTAGAGAAGAATGTGGTGTTCCCCACCACGAAGGAGACAACCACGAAAGGGATGCTAAACGTTATTACAGAGATATATGAGAAACCATCGGCAGCCAACAGAGTCCATCCAATGTGGCGTTGGTTCTACATGAAGATGACAAAAAACATAATTGTGTCGAATCATCTTAATGAGTTTAACTGGACTGTATCAAGGCTAAAGTCGGTCATAATTGAATTTGGTGACGAACTCAAAGCCTTGATTTTGTTTTCCTCTTTGCCGGAGAATTGGAGTGGAACGGTCACGGTCCGGAAAAGAGCAGGGTAATTGTCGAAATTATTCAAGATCTATTATGAGTAGGAAGGCTAAAGGTAGATCAAAGCAGAAGAGCTTGAATTCGAACCGGGGTTGATCGAAATTGAGGAACTCGAAGAAGGACAAGAGTTCCAATTAGTGTGGGAATTGTGGAAAAAGATCATTACAAAGCTAATTGTCATACACTAAATAAGTATTAAAACTCACGCAAACGCAGATGTTGAAGATATTGATGAATCATTAATATTGAGTGTAAGCTAGATCACAATAATACATGTTTTTTATTAGTCAATATAGTTAACACTTGAGAAGGTTGAATTGGTTACCAAAATTTACTTCTTTTGGATTGAACGCCTTAGTCGCAAATCTCAAAATGAAGGCGAGGGGATTGTAGTTATCACTAGCGTTGCGTCTAGCATTCTAGTAATTCATTGAACTTATATGAACTTAGCATGATGATACTTACTAGGGCCAATTGGTGGTTAGTCTACGAATCACATAATGAATAGTTATGAAACCGAACTTCAAATACACTTCATCAATCTGATTAATTGTTTTTTATTTGTTTTATTAATTATAATCAAAACCTTGTCATTACTTATTTTACTTCTGTCTATTAAGCAAACATTATAGTTACACACTCTTCGTGGGATCAATACTTGGTTAGTGACTATACTTATCATTTTATATTACTTGATCGTGTACTTGCTAACATGTAGGTGTAGCAATTCATTACATTCATAAGAAATACGCGCTCGCCACATATCATCTAGTACAGAAGCTGAGAACATAGCGATAACATAAGCTAGCGAGGAGATGGTATGGTTCCAAGATTTTCTAAGTGAAATGGGTAAAGGGCAAATGAATAACATTCTCTATAGCGATAGTCAAAGTGATATTTTATTGACCAAGATTCCGATATTTCATTCTAGAACAAAGCATATTGAGTTGAAGTTTCACTATATACGGTATCTCTTTGCGATAAAGATTTTCCGCTTGTTAATATTCGAGGTACTGAAAATCCTGCTGATATGTTGACAAAGGAAGTTGAAGCTTTTCATGGCTTCAACTAGCCTTGGAATTTGAAGAAATTCAAGGATTGGCATTTCCAGAGCTGGTGGATTACTGTGATGATGGTGTTGTTGAACGCAATGGAGGTCTTGGTTCGTAGAAATAGTTCGGTTAGTTCAGTCTCCAAATGGGAGATTGTTAGAATTGTGCAGCCTAAACTTTGAAGACGATGTAATGAAATTAAGGACCAAAAATTCTAACCGCAGAGTAAAATGTGGAAACGAGAAGAGAAGACAAAAGATCAAGTGCAAGATAGGGTGGCCCCTAGCGTCGTCGCCCTGCCATGGCAGGAAGTCTTGGGGGTCACGCAGGTTCTAGCGTATCACCCGGGTCGTCCAAAGAGTAGCACATGCGGCAAAGGAAGTGGGGCATCGCGTGGATTGTCTAGAAAGTCGCACGATCCGTAGAGAAAGTGGCGTGTCGCGCACGACATGTTAGTTCACACATCTCCTGTTTTGGCCCAATTTTAGCCCATCTCGGTTTTGATGCCTGAGTAGCTATATATATGTATTTTCGTATGTTTGTATGAGCATGGTGAAAATAGAGAGAGGTAAGCGAAAAAAATATTTGTGAGATTGAGAAACTTTCTGAGAGATTGTTCTTAATTTATGAGTCTCAATTGTATCTTTTCTGTAATCGTAAATCGCTCATCATCATTATAGTGAGAATCTTGGCTTGGATCGCCCCAGAGGTAGTCATAGACGACTTGAGTCAACAAATTCTATGTTTTGTGTTGGTTGCTAATTTGTCGATTTCGATTGTGCATATATCTCTGTTCTTGTTGTGGTTTTGTATTATCCGCTGCGCAACGATGTGGATGTATATTTAGTATTTTGTCGTTTAGGAAATTTGGAAAATCAGAAATTTTGTTCTCTTTAGAAACGAGCAAGCTTTTGTCAAAAAAAAAAAAAAAAAAAAGAAACGAGCAAGCTGCCATTTACAAAGCTATCGACCTCATAAAAATTCGATCGTGGAGCTGGCTTAAGGTGACAAGATCGCCTAAGTATATTTACTCTTTTGTTGACTGGTATACGTATCCTCTTTAGCGTAGGTTCTAATTGGCTTTTGGCTCTCTGATTTGGTTTTTTAGCTGGTAACCTGATGCTTAATTGTTTGGACCCTTTGGTTCAGGATTCTCGATGGGATTTCTTAGATGTAAACATGTTGTAATTTTGGGAGTATCCCTCCTATTTCGTTTTGTTACGCATTTGACTTCTTCATCAATAAATTATCTTTGCCTAACAAAAATAAAAATTGGTGGAGTTTTGTATGATTTTAATTTGTACTAATAGATTAATGCGTTCTTTGGATTATTCTTTTTCAATACATTATAAGAAGGACAAATTATTATTTGTGCCTTGTAAGTTTTTTCTTTTGAAAAAAATGCCCAATAAGTTTCGAGTTTTTAGAAATGCCATGTAACTATGCCATTTACTGATTTTTTTGCCTCGTGGCCAATGCGAATGAAATTCCTAAAAATATCTCAATGTAAAGTTAGCATTTTATGCTGCGAAAATAGTTATATTTTGGCTGGAAAATTGTTGTCCAATGTGAATGAAATTAGTTTTCAGTTACTGGGCCGATTTATTTAAAAACGAAACATAAAGGGCAGAAATAAAAACAATTCCATTCGCATTGGATACGAGGCAAAAAAAATCAACAAAGAGCATAGTTACAGGGCTTTTCTAAAAACTAGAAACTTATTGGACATTTTATTCAAAAAGAGAAACTTACAGGACACAAATAATAATTTCTCTATATAAGAATAATTATATGAAAACAAGTAGTCATATGTAAGGTGCCGTTATCCAACAATTTTAAAAGACGTTCTTATGATATCACTTGTATCACCCGTATAAATAGTCTCTCTCTGCAATACATACATAGTTTATTCAATGTTCAAACTAAGCCTATTATCATCATGCCGGATTACTCATACATCAAAAGTAGTTTGTAACTTGTAAGCAAACTGTAAAGGCAGAATTGTATGTTCAAGATTATATTTATGATATCAGCTGAATCATCATATGATCAGGTATAATAACAGAAACAATACAATTCTAAAATCTAAACAAGGTTAAACTTTCTTTTATATACGTATTATATTAAGCTTAAGATATATGTTAGCTGAAAAGATTAAATACAACAAAATTCATTACGAGTGATAGGGATATTTTAGGATTGGCCCAGCACTGTATATTCACTACAAGAAAAAGGGGTCATTAGGGACCGCAAATTAGCGACCGCCAAGCGGTCGTTAGTCTTCAGCGACCGCATTGGTCAATAGCGACCGCTTAGCGGTCGCTATTGAGGTCATTAGGGACCGCAAAATAGCGACCGTTAAGCGGTCCCTAATGACCTCAATAGGGACCGCAATATAGCGACCGCTTGACGGTCGCCATACTTTTTGATAATAGGGACCGTCTGGGCGGTCCCTAATGTGGAATAATAGGGACCGCCCAGACGGTCCCTAATTTTTACAATAGGGACCGCCCAGACGGTCCCTAATTTCTACAATAGGGACCGCTTTGCAGTCCCTATTGTTAATTTAGGGACCGCTTGGCAGTCCCTACTAATATTTATACATCAAAATTATGAATTTTTCGATGGTTCGAGGTGACTCGTTGTTCGAGGTGCCGCATAACAATAAGCACAACGACACATTGTATATCCAAACATTATACAAGGAGAACGAGCCGCTTTGAAGATTCTCCTACTATTTTGTACGACGAAAGACATAATGACAAATTAATTCGATCTACCAATGTACGTATAATTAATGAATACTTGATCTAATGATTATGCCTCATAATCGTATATATGCTAACGTTTGTGAAGTAAATCATAAACACGGATAACAATTACAACTAACTAATGATAATTAATTAGTTGTACATTTGTGAAATATATCTTGAACGTTTATAACTCGATCAATCGCAATTAATCTATTACTTCACAACTAATCTTCTATAAGGTTGGTTTTGCAATCATTTATTACTTCAATTTATAAATTACAATGAGTTTGGTTGCTTACAATCACAAACACAACAACATCAATAAAAAAAATCGATTTTTTAGTATGAATATTAGTAGGGACCGTTAAGCGGTCCCTAATTTGACAATAGGGACCGTTAAGCGGTCCCTAATGACCTCAATAGGGACCGTCTGGGCGGTCCCTAATGTAGAACATTAGGGACCGCCCAGACGGTCCCTAATTTTTTACAATAGGGACCGCTTGGGCGGTCCCTAATGTAGCACATTAGGGACCGCCCAGACGGTCCCTAATTTTTACAATAGGGACCGCTCAGGCGGTCCCTAATTTCTACAATAGGGACCGTCTGGGCGGTCCCTAATGTGCTTCAGAACTTAGCGACCGTTCAACAGTCGCTATTTTCTGAACAAAAAAAATTAGGGACCGTTAGATGGTCCCTAATTTTACAATAGGGACCGTTTAACGGTCCCTACTAATATTCGTAGATTTTCTATCCGTTTGACATTAGGGACCGCTTAACGGTCTCTAAAATCGAAAATTTTAAATTTTTGGCGAAATTTTTTGGCGGAAGTGAGGGGGAAATTTGAATTTTCACCAAATCAGATCTCAACCGTCGATGAAATCCTAATCTACGGTCATAAGTACCCATCATGTCTTCAACACGGATCGCCAAAAATCGATTTTTAAGTATGAATATTAGTAGGGACCGTTAAGCGGTCCCTAATTTGACAATAGGGACCGTTAAGCGGTCCCTAATTTGACATTAGGGACCGTTAAGCGGTCCCTAATTTGAATTAGGGACCGCTTGGCAGTCCCTATTCTAAAATTAGGGACCGCTTGGCAGTCCCTACTAATATTCATACATCAAAATTATGATTTTTTCGATGGTTCGAGGTGCCGCGTTGTATGTTTAGTTCATAATAACCATTGGAATAGTTAAAATAACAATAAGTACAACGACACATTATATAACCAAACATTATACAAGGAGAACGGGCCGCTTTGAAGATTTTCCTACTATTTTGTACGACGAATGACATAATGACAAATTAATTCGATCTACATATATACGTATAATTAATGAATACTTGATCTAATGATTATGCCTCATAATCGTATATATGCCAACGTTTGTGAAGTAAATCATAAACACGGATAACAATTACAACTAACTAATGATAATTAATTAGTTGTAGATTTGTGAAATATATCTTGAACGTTTATAACTCGATCAATCGCAATTAATCTATTACATCACAACTAATCTACTATAAGGTTGGTTTTGCAATCATTTATTACTTCAATTTATATATTACAATGAGTTTGGTTGCTTACAATCACAAACACAACAACATCAATAAAAAAAAATCAATTTTTTAGTATGAATATTAGTAGGGACCGTTAAGCGGTCCCTAATTTGACAATAGGGACCGTTAAGCGGTCCCTAATGACCTCAATAGGGACCGTCTGGGCGGTCCCTAGTGTAGAACATTAGGGACCGCCCAGACGGTCCCTAATTTTTTACAATAGGGACCGCTTGGGCGGTCCCTAATGTAGCACATTAGGGACCGCCCAGACGGTCCCTAATTTTTACAATAGGGACCGCTCAGGCGGTGCCTAATTTCTACAATAGGGACCGTCTGGGCGGTCCCTAATGTGCTTCAGAACTTAGCGACCGTTCAACAGTTGCTATTTTCTGAACAAAAAAAATTAGGGACCGTTAGATGGTCCCTAATTTTACGATAGGGACCGTTTAACGGTCCCTACTAATATTCGTAGATTTTCTATCCGTTTGACATTAGGGACCGCTTAACGGTCCCTAAAATCGAAAATTTTAAATTTTTGGCGAAATTTTTTGGCCGAAGTGAGGGGGAAATTTGAATTTTCACCAAATCAAATCTCAACCGTCGATGAAATCCTAATCTACGGTCATAATTACCCATCATGTCTTTAACACGGATCGCCAAAAATCGATTTTTAAGTATGAATATTAGTAGGGACCGTTAAGCGGTCCCTAATTTGACATTAGGGACCGTTAAGCGGTCCCTAATTTGAATTAGGGACCGCTTGGCAGTCCCTACTAATATTCATACATCAAAATTATGAATTTTTCGATGGTTCGAGGTGCCGCGTTGTATGTTTAGTTCATAATAACCTTTGGAATAGTTAAAATAACAATAAGTACAACGACACATTGTATATCCAAACATTATACAAGGAGAACGGGCCGCTTTGAAGATTCTCCTACTATTTTGTACGACGAATGAAATAATGACAAATTAATTCGATCTACATATATACGTATAATTAATGAATATTTGATTTAATGATTATGCCTCATAATCGTATCTATGCTAACGTTTGTGAAGTAAATCATAAACACGGATAACAATTACAACTAACTAATGATAATTAATTAGTTGTACATTTGTGAAATATATCTTGAACGTTAATAACTCGATCGATCTCAATTAATCTATTATTTCACAACTAATCTACTATAAGGTTGGTTTTGCAATCATTTATTACTTATATTTACATAGTACAATGAGTTTGGTTGCTTACAATCACAAACACAACAACATCAATAAAAAAAAATCGATTTTTAAGTAAGAATATTAGTAGGGACCGCTTAACGGTCCCAATTTTGGCATTAGCGACCGCTTAGCGGTCGCTATTGTCATATTAGGGACCGTTAAGCGGTCCCTATTGTCAATTTAGGGACCGCTTAGCAGTCCCTACTAATATTCATACATCAAAATTATGAATTTTTCGATTGTTCGAGGTGCCGCGTTGTATGTTTAGTTCATAATAACCATTGGAATAGTTAAAATAACAATAAGTACAACGAGACATTGTGCATCCAAACATTATACAAGGAGAACGGGCCGCTTTGAAGATTCTCCTACTATTTTGTACGACAAATGACATAATGACAAATTAATTCGATCTACATATATACGTATAATTAATGAATACTTAATCTAATGATTATGCCTCATAATCGTATCTATGCTAACGTTTGTGAAGTAAATCATAAACACGGATAACAATTACAACTAACTAATTAGTTAGTTGTACATTTGTGAAATATATCTTGAACGTTAATAACTCGATCGATCTCAATTAATCTATTATTTCACAACTAATCTACTATAAGGTTGGTTTTGCAATCATTTATTACTTATATTTACATAGTACAATGAGTTTCGTTGCTTACAATCACAAACACAACAACATCAATAAAAAAAAAATCGATTTTTAAGTAAGAATATTAGTAGGGACCGCTTAACGGTCCCTATTTTGGCATTAGCGACCGCTTCGCGGTCGCTATTGTCATATTAGGGACCGTTAAGCGGTCCCTATTGTCAATTTAGGGACCGCTTAGCAGTCCCTACTAATATTCATACATCAAAATTATGAATTTTTCGATTGTTCGAGGTGCCGCGTTGTATGTTTAGTTCATAATAACCATTGGAATAGTTAAAATAACAATAAGTACAACGAGACATTGTGCATCCAAACATTATACAAGGAGAACGGGCCGCTTTGAAGATTCTCCTACTATTTTGTACGACGAATGACATAATGACAAATTAATTCGATCTACATATATACGTATAATTAATGAATACTTAATCTAATGATTATGCCTCATAATCGTATCTATGCTAACGTTTGTGAAGTAAATCATAAACACGGATAACAATTACAACTAACTAATTAGTTAGTTGTACATTTGTGAAATATATCTTGAACGTTAATAACTCGATCGATCTCAATTAATCTATTATTTCACAACTAATCTACTATAAGGTTGGTTTTGCAATCATTTATTACTTATATTTACATAGTACAATGAGTTTGGTTGCTTACAATCACAAACACAACAACATCAATAAAAAAAAATCGATTTTTAAGTAAGAATATTAGTAGGGACCGCTTAACGGTCCCTATTTTGGCATTAGCGACCGCTTAGCGGTCGCTATTGTCATATTAGGGACCGTTAAGCGGTCCCTATTGTCAATTTAGGGACCGCTTAGCAGTCCCTACTAATATTCATACATCAAAATTATGAATTTTTCGATTGTTCGAGGTGTCGCGTTGTATGTTTAATTCATAATAACCATTGGAATAGTTAAAATAACAATAAGTACAACGAGACATTGTGCATCCAAACATTATACAAGGAGAACGGGCCGCTTTGAAGATTCTTCTACTATTTTGTACGACGAATGACATAATGACAAATTAATTCGATCTACATATATACGTATAATTAATGAATACTTAATCTAATGATTATGCCTCATAATCGTATCTATGCTAACGTTTGTGAAGTAAATCATAAACACGGATAACAATTACAACTAACTAATTAGTTAGTTGTACATTTGTGAAATATATCTTGAACGTTAATAACTCGATCGATCTCAATTAATCTATTATTTCACAACTAATCTACTATAAGGTTGGTTTTGCAATCATTTATTACTTATATTTACATAGTACAATGAGTTTGGTTGCTTACAATCACAAACACAACAACATCAATAAAAAAAAAAATCGATTTTTAAGTAAGAATATTAGTATGGACCGCTTAACGGTCCCTATTTTGGCATTAGCGACCGCTTAGCGGTCGCTATTGTCATATTAGGGACCGTTAAGCGGTCCCTATTGTCAATTTAGGGACCGCTTAGCAGTCCCTACTAATATTCATACATCAAAATTATGAATTTTTCGATTGTTCGAGGTGCCGCGTTGTATGTTTAGTTCATAATAACCATTGGAATAGTTAAAATAACAATAAGTACAACGAGACATTGTGCATCCAAACATTATACAAGGAGAACGGGCCGCTTTGAAGATTCTCCTACTATTTTGTACGACGAATGACATAATGACAAATTAATTCGATCTACATATATACGTATAATTAATGAATACTTAATCTAATGATTATGCCTCATAATCGTATCTATGCTAACGTTTGTGAAGTAAATCATAAACACGGATAACAATTACAACTAACTAATTAGTTAGTTGTACATTTGTGAAATATATCTTGAACGTTAATAACTCGATCGATCTCAATTAATCTATTATTTCACAACTAATCTACTATAAGGTTGGTTTTGCAATCATTTATTACTTATATTTACATAGTACAATGAGTTTGGTTGCTTACAATCACAAACACAACAACATCAATAAAAAAAAATCGATTTTTAAGTAAGAATATTAGTAGGGACCGCTTAACGGTCCCTATTTTGGCATTAGCGACCGCTTAGCGGTCGCTATTGTCATATTAGGGACCGTTAAGCGGTCCCTATTGTCAATTTATGGACCGCTTAGCAGTCCCTACTAATATTCATACATCAAAATTATGAATTTTTCGATTGTTCGAGGTGCCGCGTTGTATGTTTAGTTCATAATAACCATTGGAATAGTTAAAATAACAATAAGTACAACGAGACATTGTGCATCCAAACATTATACAAGGAGAACGGGCCGCTTTGAAGATTCTCCTACTATTTTGTACGACGAATGACATAATGACAAATTAATTCGATCTACATATATACGTATAATTAATGAATACTTAATCTAATGATTATGCCTCATAATCGTATCTATGCTAACGTTTGTGAAGTAAATCATAAACACGGATAACAATTACAACTAACTAATTAGTTAGTTGTACATTTGTGAAATATATCTTGAACGTTAATAACTCGATCGATCTCAATTAATCTATTATTTCACAACTAATCTACTATAAGGTTGGTTTTGCAATCATTTATTACTTATATTTACATAGTACAATGAGTTTGGTTGCTTACAATCACAAACACAACAACATCAATAAAAAAAAAATCGATTTTTAAGTAAGAATATTAGTAGGGACCGCTTAACGGTCCCTATTTTGGCATTAGCGACCGCTTAGCGGTCGCTATTGTCATATTAGGGACCGTTAAGCGGTCCCTATTGTCAATTTATGGACCGCTTAGCAGTCCCTACTAATATTCATACATCAAAATTATGAATTTTTCGATTGTTCGAGGTGCCGCGTTGTATGTTTAGTTCATAATAACCATTGGAATAGTTAAAATAACAATAAGTACAACGAGACATTGTGCATCCAAACATTATACAAGGAGAACGGGCCGCTTTGAAGATTCTCCTACTATTTTGTACGACGAATGAAATAATGACAAATTAATTCGATCTACATATATACGTATAATTAATGAATATTTGATTTAATGATTATGCCTCATAATCGTATCTATGCTAACGTTTGTGAAGTAAATCATAAACACGGATAACAATTACAACTAACTAATTAGTTAGTTGTACATTTGTGAAATATATCTTGAACGTTAATAACTCGATCGATCTCAATTAATCTATTATTTCACAACTAATCTACTATAAGGTTGGTTTTGCAATCATTTATTACTTATATTTACATAGTACAATGAGTTTGGTTGCTTACAATCACAAACACAACAACATCAATAAAAAAAAAAATCGATTTTTAAGTAAGAATATTAGTAGGGACCGCTTAACGGTCCCTATTTTGGCATTAGCGACCGCTTAGCGGTCGCTATTGTCATATTAGGGACCGTTAAGCGGTCCCTATTGTCAATTTAGGGACCGCTTAGCAGTCCCTACTAATATTCATACATCAAAATTATGAATTTTTCGATTGTTCGAGGTGCCGCGTTGTATGTTTAGTTCATAATAACCATTGGAATAGTTAAAATAACAATAAGTACAACGAGACATTGTGCATCCAAACATTATACAAGGAGAACGGGCCGCTTTGAAGATTCTCCTACTATTTTGTACGACGAATGACATAATGACAAATTAATTCGATCTACATATATACGTATAATTAATGAATACTTAATCTAATGATTATGCCTCATAATCGTATCTATGCTAACGTTTGTGAAGTAAATCATAAACACAGATAACAATTACAACTAACTAATTAGTTAGTTGTACATTTGTGAAATATATCTTGAACGTTAATAACTCGATCGATCTCAATTAATCTATTATTTCACAACTAATCTACTATAAGGTTCGTTTTGCAATCATTTATTACTTATATTTACATAGTACAATGAGTTTGGTTGCTTACAATCACAAACACAACAACATCAATAAAAAAAAAATCGATTTTTAAGTAAGAATATTAGTAGGGACCGCTTAACGGTCCCTATTTTGGCATTAGCGACCGCTTAGCGGTCGCTATTGTCATATTAGGGACCGTTAAGCGGTCCCTATTGTCAATTTAGGGACCGCTTAGCAGTCCCTACTAATATTCATACATCAAAATTATGAATTTTTCGATTGTTCGAGGTGCCGCGTTGTATGTTTAGTTCATAATAACCATTGGAATAGTTAAAATAACAATAAGTACAACGAGACATTGTGCATCCAAACATTATACAAGGAGAACGGGCCGCTTTGAAGATTCTCCTACTATTTTGTACGACAAATGACATAATGACAAATTAATTCGATCTACATATATACGTATAATTAATGAATACTTAATCTAATGATTATGCCTCATAATCGTATCTATGCTAACGTTTGTGAAGTAAATCATAAACACGGATAACAATTACAACTAACTAATTAGTTAGTTGTACATTTGTGAAATATATCTTGAACGTTAATAACTCGATCGATCTCAATTAATCTATTATTTCACAACTAATCTACTATAAGGTTGGTTTTGCAATCATTTATTACTTATATTTACATAGTACAATGAGTTTGGTTGCTTACAATCACAAACACAACAACATCAATAAAAAAAAAATCGATTTTTAAGTAAGAATATTAATAGGGACCGCTTAACGGTCCCTATTTTGGCATTAGCGACCGCTTAGCGGTCGCTATTGTCATATTAGGGACCGTTAAGCGGTCCCTATTGTCAATTTAGGGACCGCTTAGCAGTCCCTACTAATATTCATACATCAAAATTATGAATTTTTCGATTGTTCGAGGTGTCGCGTTGTATGTTTAATTCATAATAACCATTGGAATAGTTAAAATAACAATAAGTACAACGAGACATTGTGCATCCAAACATTATACAAGGAGAACGGGCCGCTTTGAAGATTCTCCTACTATTTTGTATAACGAATGACATAATGACAAATTAATTCGATCTACATATATACGTATAATTAATGAATACTTAATCTAATGATTATGCCACATAATCGTATCTATGCTAACGTTTGTGAAGTAAATCATAAACACGGATAACAATTACAACTAACTAATTAGTTAGTTGTACATTTGTGAAATATATCTTGAACGTTAATAACTCGATCGATCTCAATTAATCTATTATTTCACAACTAATCTACTATAAGGTTGGTTTTGCAATCATTTATTACTTATATTTACATAGTACTTTGAGTTTCGTTGCTTACAATCACAAACACAACAACATCAATAAAAAAAAAATCGATTTTTAAGTAAGAATATTAGTAGGGACCGCTTAACGGTCCCTATTTTGGCATTAGCGACCGCTTAGCGGTCGCTATTGTCATATTAGGGACCGTTAAGCGGTCCCTATTGTCAATTTAGGGACCGCTTAGCAGTCCCTACTAATATTCATACATCAAAATTATGAATTTTCGATTGTTCGAGGTGCCGCGTTGTATGTTTTGTTCATAATAACCATTGGAATAGTTAAAATAACAATAAGTACAACGAGACATTGTGCATCCAAACATTATACAAGGAGAACGGGCCGCTTTGAAGATTCTCCTACTATTTTGTACGACGAATGACATAATGACAAATTAATTCGATCTACATATATACGTATAATTAATGAATACTTAATCTAATGATTATGCCTCATAATCGTATCTATGCTAACGTTTGTGAAGTAAATCATAAACACGGATAACAATTACAACTAACTAATTAGTTAGTTGTACATTTGTGAAATATATCTTGAACGTTAATAACTCGATCGATCTCAATTAATCTATTATTTCACAACTAATCTACTATAAGGTTGGTTTTGCAATCATTTATTACTTATATTTACATAGTACAATGAGTTTCGTTGCTTACAATCACAAACACAACAACATCAATAAAAAAAAATCGATTTTTAAGTAAGAATATTAGTAGGGACCGCTTAACGGTCCCTATTTTGGCATTAGCGACCGCTTAGCGGTCGCTATTGTCATATTAGGGACCGTTAAGCGGTCCCTATTGTCAATTTATGGACCGCTTAGCAGTCCCTACTAATATTCATACATCAAAATTATGAATTTTTCGATTGTTCGAGGTGCCGCGTTGTATGTTTAGTTCATAATAACCATTGGAATAGTTAAAATAACAATAAGTACAACGAGACATTGTGCATCCAAACATTATACAAGGAGAACGGGCCGCTTTGAAGATTCTCCTACTATTTTGTACGACGAATGAAATAATGACAAATTAATTCGATCTACATATATACGTATAATTAATGAATATTTGATTTAATGATTATGCCTCATAATCGTATCTATGCTAACGTTTGTGAAGTAAATCATAAACACGGATAACAATTACAACTAACTAATTAGTTAGTTGTACATTTGTGAAATATATCTTGAACGTTAATAACTCGATCGATCTCAATTAATCTATTATTTCACAACTAATCTACTATAAGGTTGGTTTTGCAATCATTTATTACTTATATTTACATAGTACAATGAGTTTGGTTGCTTACAATCACAAACACAACAACATCAATAAAAAAAAATCGATTTTTAAGTAAGAATATTAGTAGGGACCGCTTAACGGTCGCTATTTTGGCATTAGCGACCGCTTAGCGGTCGCTATTGTCATATTAGGGACCGTTAAGCGGTCCCTATTGTCAATTTATGGACCGCTTAGCAGTCCCTACTAATATTCATACATCAAAATTATGAATTTTTCGATTGTTCGAGGTGCCGCGTTGTATGTTTTGTTCATAATAACCATTGGAATAGTTAAAATAACAATAAGTACAACGAGACATTGTGCATCCAAACATTATACAAGGAGAACGGGCCGCTTTGAAGATTCTCCTACTATTTTGTACGACGAATGACATAATGACAAATTAATTCGATCTACATATATACGTATAATTAATGAATACTTAATCTAATGATTATGCCTCATAATCGTATCTATGCTAACGTTTGTGAAGTAAATCATAAACACGGATAACAATTACAACTAACTAATTAGTTAGTTGTACATTTGTGAAATATATCTTGAACGTTAATAACTCGATCGATCTCAATTAATCTATTATTTCACAACTAATCTACTATAAGGTTGGTTTTGCAATCATTTAATACTTATATTTACATAGTACAATGAGTTTGGTTGCTTACAATCACAAACACAACAACATCAATAAAAAAAAAAATCGATTTTTAAGTAAGAATATTAGTAGGGACCGCTTAACGGTCCCTATTTTGGCATTAGCGACCGCTTAGCGGTCGCTATTGTCATATTAGGGACCGTTAAGCGGTCCCTATTGTCAATTTATGGACCGCTTAGCAGTCCCTACTAATATTCATACATCAAAATTATGAATTTTTCGATTGTTCGAGGTGCCGCGTTGTATGTTTAGTTCATAATAACCATTGGAATAGTTAAAATAACAATAAGTACAACGAGACATTGTGCATCCAAACATTATACAAGGAGAACGGGCCGCTTTGAAGATTCTCCTACTATTTTGTACGACGAATGAAATAATGACAAATTAATTCGATCTACATATATACGTATAATTAATGAATATTTGATTTAATGATTATGCCTCATAATCGTATCTATGCTAACGTTTGTGAAGTAAATCATAAACACGGATAACAATTACAACTAACTAATTAGTTAGTTGTACATTTGTGAAATATATCTTGAACGTTAATAACTCGATCGATCTCAATTAATCTATTATTTCACAACTAATCTACTATAAGGTTGGTTTTGCAATCATTTATTACTTATATTTACATAGTACAATGAGTTTGGTTGCTTACAATCACAAACACAACAACATCAATAAAAAAAAATCGATTTTTAAGTAAGAATATTAGTAGGGACCGCTTAACGGTCCCTATTTTGGCATTAGCGACCGCTTAGAGGTCGCTATTGTCATATTAGGGACCGTTAAGCGGTCCATATTGTCAATTTATGGACCGTTTAGCAGTCCCTACTAATATTCATACATCAAAATTATGAATTTTTCGATTGTTCGAGGTGCCGCGTTGTATGTTTTGTTCATAATAACCATTGGAATAGTTAAAATAACAATAAGTACAACGAGACATTGTGCATCCAAACATTATACAAGGAGAACGGGCCGCTTTGAAGATTCTCCTACTATTTTGTACGACGAATGACATAATGACAAATTAATTCGATCTACATATATACGTATAATTAATGAATACTTAATCTAATGATTATGCCTCATAATCGTATCTATGCTAACGTTTGTGAAGTAAATCATAAACACGGATAACAATTACAACTAACTAATTAGTTAGTTGTACATTTGTGAAATATATCTTGAACGTTAATAACTCGATCGATCTCAATTAATCTATTATTTCACAACTAATCTACTATAAGGTTGGTTTTGCAATCATTTATTACTTATATTTACATAGTACAATGAGTTTGGTTGCTTACAATCACAAACACAACAACATCAATAAAAAAAAAATCGATTTTTAAGTAAGAATATTAGTAGGGACCGCTTAACGGTCCCTATTTTGGCATTAGCGACCGCTTAGCGGTCGCTATTGTCATATTAGGGACCGTTAAGCGGTCCCTATTGTCAATTTAGGGACCGCTTAGCAGTCCCTACTAATATTCATACATCAAAATTATGAATTTTTCGATTGTTCGAGGTGCCGCGTTGTATGTTTACTTCATAATAACCATTGGAATAGTTAAAATAACAATAAGTACAACGAGACATTGTGCATCCAAACATTATACAAGGAGAACGGGCCGCTTTGAAGATTCTCCTACTATTTTGTACGACAAATGACATAATGACAAATTAATTCGATCTACATATATACGTATAATTAATGAATACTTAATCTAATGATTATGCCTCATAATCGTATCTATGCTAACGTTTGTGAAGTAAATCATAAACACGGATAACAATTACAACTAACTAATTAGTTAGTTGTACATTTGTGAAATATATCTTGAACGTTAATAACTCGATCGATCTCAATTAATCTATTATTTCACAACTAATCTACTATAAGGTTGGTTTTGCAATCATTTATTACTTATATTTACATAGTACAATGAGTTTGGTTGCTTACAATCACAAACACAACAACATCAATAAAAAAAAAATCGATTTTTAAGTAAGAATATTAATAGGGACCGCTTAACGGTCCCTATTTTGGCATTAGCGACCGCTTAGCGGTCGCTATTGTCATATTAGGGACCGTTAAGCGGTCCCTATTGTCAATTTAGGGACCGCTTAGCAGTCCCTACTAATATTCATACATCAAAATTATGAATTTTTCGATTGTTCGAGGTGCCGCGTTGTATGTTTTGTTCATAATAACCATTGGAATAGTTAAAATAACAATAAGTACAACGAGACATTGTGCATCCAAACATTATACAAGGAGAACGGGCCGCTTTGAAGATTCTCCTACTATTTTGTACGACGAATGACATAATGACAAATTAATTCGATCTACATATATACGTATAATTAATGAATACTTAATCTAATGATTATGCCTCATAATCGTATCTATGCTAACGTTTGTGAAGTAAATCATAAACACGGATAACAATTACAACTAACTAATTAGTTAGTTGTACATTTGTGAAATATATCTTGAACGTTAATAACTCGATCGATCTCAATTAATCTATTATTTCACAACTAATCTACTATAAGGTTGGTTTTGCAATCATTTAATACTTATATTTACATAGTACAATGAGTTTGGTTGCTTACAATCACAAACACAACAACATCAATAAAAAAAAAAATCGATTTTTAAGTAAGAATATTAGTAGGGACCGCTTAACGGTCCCTATTTTGGCATTAGCGACCGCTTAGCGGTCGCTATTGTCATATTAGGGACCGTTAAGCGGTCCCTATTGTCAATTTATGGACCGCTTAGCAGTCCCTACTAATATTCATACATCAAAATTATGAATTTTTCGATTGTTCGAGGTGCCGCGTTGTATGTTTAGTTCATAATAACCATTGGAATAGTTAAAATAACAATAAGTACAACGAGACATTGTGCATCCAAACATTATACAAGGAGAACGGGCCGCTTTGAAGATTCTCCTACTATTTTGTACGACGAATGAAATAATGACAAATTAATTCGATCTACATATATACGTATAATTAATGAATATTTGATTTAATGATTATGCCTCATAATCGTATCTATGCTAACGTTTGTGAAGTAAATCATAAACACGGATAACAATTACAACTAACTAATTAGTTAGTTGTACATTTGTGAAATATATCTTGAACGTTAATAACTCGATCGATCTCAATTAATCTATTATTTCACAACTAATCTACTATAAGGTTGGTTTTGCAATCATTTATTACTTATATTTACATAGTACAATGAGTTTGGTTGCTTACAATCACAAACACAACAACATCAATAAAAAAAAATCGATTTTTAAGTAAGAATATTAGTAGGGACCGCTTAACGGTCCCTATTTTGGCATTAGCGACCGCTTAGAGGTCGCTATTGTCATATTAGGGACCGTTAAGCGGTCCCTATTGTCAATTTATGGACCGTTTAGCAGTCCCTACTAATATTCATACATCAAAATTATGAATTTTTCGATTGTTCGAGGTGCCGCGTTGTATGTTTTGTTCATAATAACCATTGGAATAGTTAAAATAACAATAAGTACAACGAGACATTGTGCATCCAAACATTATACAAGGAGAACGGGCCGCTTTGAAGATTCTCCTACTATTTTGTACGACGAATGACATAATGACAAATTAATTCGATCTACATATATACGTATAATTAATGAATACTTTATCTAATGATTATGCCTCATAATCGTATCTATGCTAACGTTTGTGAAGTAAATCATAAACACGGATAACAATTACAACTAACTAATTAGTTAGTTGTACATTTGTGAAATATATCTTGAACGTTAATAACTCGATCGATCTCAATTAATCTATTATTTCACAACTAATCTACTATAAGGTTGGTTTTGCAATCATTTATTACTTATATTTACATAGTACAATGAGTTTGGTTGCTTACAATCACAAACACAACAACATCAATAAAAAAAAAATCGATTTTTAAGTAAGAATATTAGTAGGGACCGCTTAACGGTCCCTATTTTGGCATTAGCGACCGCTTAGCGGTCGCTATTGTCATATTAGGGACCGTTAAGCGGTCCCTATTGTCAATTTAGGGACCGCTTAGCAGTCCCTACTAATATTCATACATCAAAATTATGAATTTTTCGATTGTTCGAGGTGCCGCGTTGTATGTTTACTTCATAATAACCATTGGAATAGTTAAAATAACAATAAGTACAACGAGACATTGTGCATCCAAACATTATACAAGGAGAACGGGCCGCTTTGAAGATTCTCCTACTATTTTGTACGACAAATGACATAATGACAAATTAATTCGATCTACATATATACGTATAATTAATGAATACTTAATCTAATGATTATGCCTCATAATCGTATCTATGCTAACGTTTGTGAAGTAAATCATAAACACGGATAACAATTACAACTAACTAATTAGTTAGTTGTACATTTGTGAAATATATCTTGAACGTTAATAACTCGATCGATCTCAATTAATCTATTATTTCACAACTAATCTACTATAAGGTTGGTTTTGCAATCATTTATTACTTATATTTACATAGTACAATGAGTTTGGTTGCTTACAATCACAAACACAACAACATCAATAAAAAAAAAATCGATTTTTAAGTAAGAATATTAATAGGGACCGCTTAACGGTCCCTATTTTGGCATTAGCGACCGCTTAGCGGTCGCTATTGTCATATTAGGGACCGTTAAGCGGTCCCTATTGTCAATTTAGGGACCGCTTAGCAGTCCCTACTAATATTCATACATCAAAATTATGAATTTTTCGATTGTTCGAGGTGCCGCGTTGTATGTTTTGTTCATAATAACCATTGGAATAGTTAAAATAACAATAAGTACAACGAGACATTGTGCATCCAAACATTATACAAGGAGAACGGGCCGCTTTGAAGATTCTCCTACTATTTTGTACGACGAATGACATAATGACAAATTAATTCGATCTACATATATACGTATAATTAATAAATACTTAATCTAATGATTATGCCTCATAATCGTATCTATGCTAACGTTTGTGAAGTAAATCATAAACACGGATAACAATTACAACTAACTAATTAGTTAGTTGTACATTTGTGAAATATATCTTGAACGTTAATAACTCGATCGATCTCAATTAATCTATTATTTCACAACTAATCTACTATAAGGTTGGTCGACCGCTTAGCGGTCGCTATTGTCATATTAGGGACCGTTAAGCGGTCCCTATTGTCAATTTAGGGACCGCTTAGCAGTCCCTACTAATATTCATACATCAAAATTATGAATTTTTCGATTGTTCGAGGTGCCGCGTTGTATGTTTAGTTCATAATAACCATTGGAATAGTTAAAATAACAATAAGTACAACGAGACATTGTGCATCCAAACATTATACAAGGAGAACGGGCCGCTTTGAAGATTCTCCTACTATTTTGTACGACGAATGACATAATGACAAATTAATTCGATCTACATTTATACGTATAATTAATGAATACTTAATCTAATGATTATGCCTCATAATCGTATCTATGCTAACGTTTGTGAAGTAAATCATAAACACGGATAACAATTACAACTAACTAATTAGTTAGTTGTACATTTGTGAAATATATCTTGAACGTTAATAACTCGATCGATCTCAATTAATCTATTATTTCACAACTAATCTACTATAAGGTTCGTTTTGCAATCATTTATTACTTATATTTACATAGTACAATGAGTTTGGTTGCTTACAATCACAAACACAACAACATCAATAAAAAAAAATCGATTTTTAAGTAAGAATATTAGTAGGGACCGCTTAACGGTCCCTATTTTGGCATTAGCGACCGCTTAGCGGTCGCTATTGTCATATTAGGGACCGTTAAGCGGTCCCTATTGTCAATTTATGGACCGCTTAGCAGTCCCTACTAATATTCATACATCAAAATTATGAATTTTTCGATTGTTCGAGGTGCCGCGTTGTATGTTTTGTTCATAATAACCATTGGAATAGTTAAAATAACAATAAGTACAACGAGACATTGTGCATCCAAACATTATACAAGGAGAACGGGCCGCTTTGAAGATTCTCCTACTATTTTGTACGACGAATGACATAATGACAAATTAATTCGATCTACATATATACATATAATTAATGAATACTTAATCTAATGATTATGCCTCATAATCGTATCTATGCTAACGTTTGTGAAGTAAATCATAAACACGGATAACAATTACAACTAACTAATTAGTTAGTTGTACATTTGTGAAATATATCTTGAACGTTAATAACTCGATCGATCTCAATTAATCTATTATTTCACAACTAATCTACTATAAGGTTGGTTTTGCAATCATTTATTACTTATATTTACATAGTACAATGAGTTTGGTTGCTTACAATCACAAACACAACAACATCAATAAAAAAAAAAATCGATTTTTAAGTAAGAATATTAGTAGGGACCGCTTAACGGTCCCTATTTTGGCATTAGCGACCGCTTAGCGGTCGCTATTGTCATATTAGGGACCGTTAAGCGGTCCCTATTGTCAATTTAGGGACCGCTTAGCAGTCCCTACTAATATTCATACATCAAAATTATGAATTTTTCGATTGTTCGAGGTGCCGCGTTGTATGTTTAGTTCATAATAACCATTGGAATAGTTAAAATAACAATAAGTACAACGAGACATTGTGCATCCAAACATTATACAAGGAGAACGGGCCGCTTTGAAGATTCTCCTACTATTTTGTACGACAAATGACATAATGACAAATTAATTCGATCTACATATATACGTATAATTAATGAATACTTAATCTAATGATTATGCCTCATAATCGTATCTATGCTAACGTTTGTGAAGTAAATCATAAACACGGATAACAATTACAACTAACTAATTAGTTAGTTGTACATTTGTGAAATATATCTTGAACGTTAATAACTCGATCGATCTCAATTAATCTATTATTTCACAACTAATCTACTATAAGGTTGGTTTTGCAATCATTTATTACTTATATTTACATAGTACAATGAGTTTGGTTGCTTACAATCACAAACACAACAACATCAATAAAAAAAAAATCGATTTTTAAGTAAGAATATTAATAGGGACCGCTTAACGGTCCCTATTTTGGCATTAGCGACCGCTTAGCGGTCGCTATTGTCATATTAGGGACCGTTAAGCGGTCCCTATTGTCAATTTAGGGACCGCTTAGCAGTCCCTACTAATATTCATACATCAAAATTATGAATTTTTCGATTGTTCGAGGTGCCGCG
This sequence comes from Linaria vulgaris, assembly GCA_948329865.1. Lineage (NCBI taxonomy): Eukaryota > Viridiplantae > Streptophyta > Magnoliopsida > Lamiales > Plantaginaceae > Linaria > Linaria vulgaris. Next base: position 468,617 of record OX415249.1, on the reverse strand, counting down.
TTGTATGTTTAGTTCATAATAACCATTGGAATAGTTAAAATAACAATAAGTACAACGAGACATTGTGCATCCAAACATTATACAAGGAGAACGGGTCGCTTTGAAGATTCTCCTACTATTTTGTACGACGAATGACATAATGACAAATTAATTCGATCTACATTTATACGTATAATTAATGAATACTTAATCTAATGATTATGCCTCATAATCGTATCTATGCTAACGTTTGTGAAGTAAATCATAAACACGGATAACAATTACAACTAACTAATTAGTTAGTTGTACATTTGTGAAATATATCTTGAACGTTAATAACTCGATCGATCTCAATTAATCTATTATTTCACAACTAATCTACTATAAGGTTCGTTTTGCAATCATTTATTACTTATATTTACATAGTACAATGAGTTTGGTTGCTTACAATCACAAACACAACAACATCAATAAAAAAAAAATCGATTTTTAAGTAAGAATATTAGTAGGGACCGCTTAACGGTCCCTATTTTGGCATTAGCGACCGCTTAGCGGTCGCTATTGTCATATTAGGGACCGTTAAGCGGTCCCTATTGTCAATTTAGGGACCGCTTAGCAGTCCCTACTAATATTCATACATCAAAATTATGAATTTTTCGATTGTTCGAGGTGCCGCGTTGTATGTTTAGTTCATAATAACCATTGGAATAGTTAAAATAACAATAAGTACAACGAGACATTGTGCATCCAAACATTATACAAGGAGAACGGGCCGCTTTGAAGATTCTCCTACTATTTTGTACGACAAATGACATAATGACAAATTAATTCGATCTACATATATACGTATAATTAATGAATACTTAATCTAATGATTATGCCTCATAATCGTATCTATGCTAACGTTTGTGAAGTAAATCATAAACACGGATAACAATTACAACTAACTAATTAGTTAGTTGTACATTTGTGAAATATATCTTGAACGTTAATAACTCGATCGATCTCAATTAATCTATTATTTCACAACTAATCTACTATAAGGTTGGTTTTGCAATCATTTATTACTTATATTTACATAGTACAATGAGTTTGGTTGCTTACAATCACAAACACAACAACATCAATAAAAAAAAAATCGATTTTTAAGTAAGAATATTAATAGGGACCGCTTAACGGTCCCTATTTTGGCATTAGCGACCGCTTAGCGGTCGCTATTGTCATATTAGGGACCGTTAAGCGGTCCCTATTGTCAATTTAGGGACCGCTTAGCAGTCCCTACTAATATTCATACATCAAAATTATGAATTTTTCGATTGTTCGAGGTGTCGCGTTGTATGTTTAATTCATAATAACCATTGGAATAGTTAAAATAACAATAAGTACAACGAGACATTGTGCATCCAAACATTATACAAGGAGAACGGGCCGCTTTGAAGATTCTCCTACTATTTTGTATAACGAATGACATAATGACAAATTAATTCGATCTACATATATACGTATAATTAATGAATACTTAATCTAATGATTATGCCACATAATCGTATCTATGCTAACGTTTGTGAAGTAAATCATAAACACGGATAACAATTACAACTAACTAATTAGTTAGTTGTACATTTGTGAAATATATCTTGAACGTTAATAACTCGATCGATCTCAATTAATCTATTATTTCACAACTAATCTACTATAAGGTTGGTTTTGCAATCATTTATTACTTATATTTACATAGTACAATGAGTTTCGTTGCTTACAATCACAAACACAACAACATCAATAAAAAAAAATCGATTTTTAAGTAAGAATATTAGTAGGGACCGCTTAACGGTCCCTATTTTGGCATTAGCGACCGCTTAGCGGTCGCTATTGTCATATTAGGGACCGTTAAGCGGTCCCTATTGTCAATTTAGGGACCGCTTAGCAGTCCCTACTAATATTCATACATCAAAATTATGAATTTTTCGATTGTTCGAGGTGCCGCGTTGTATGTTTTGTTCATAATAACCATTGGAATAGTTAAAATAACAATAAGTACAACGAGACATTGTGCATCCAAACATTATACAAGGAGAACGGGCCGCTTTGAAGATTCTCCTACTATTTTGTACGACGAATGACATAATGACAAATTAATTCGATCTACATATATACGTATAATTAATGAATACTTAATCTAATGATTATGCCTCATAATCGTATCTATGCTAACGTTTGTGAAGTAAATCATAAACACGGATAACAATTACAACTAACTAATTAGTTAGTTGTACATTTGTGAAATATATCTTGAACGTTAATAACTCGATCGATCTCAATTAATCTATTATTTCACAACTAATCTACTATAAGGTTGGTTTTGCAATCATTTATTACTTATATTTACATAGTACAATGAGTTTGGTTGCTTACAATCACAAACACAACAACATCAATAAAAAAAAAATCGATTTTTAAGTAAGAATATTAGTAGGGACCGCTTAACGGTCCCTATTTTGGCATTAGCGACCGCTTAGCGGTCGCTATTGTCATATTAGGGACCGTTAAGCGGTCCCTATTGTCAATTTAGGGACCGCTTAGCAGTCCCTACTAATATTCATACATCAAAATTATGAATTTTTCGATTGTTCGAGGTGCCGCGTTGTATGTTTAGTTCATAATAACCATTGGAATAGTTAAAATAACAATAAGTACAACGAGACATTGTGCATCCAAACATTATACAAGGAGAACGGGCCGCTTTGAAAATTCTCCTACTATTTTGTACGACGAATGACATAATGACAAATTAATTCGATCTACATATATACGTATAATTAATGAATACTTAATCTAATGATTATGCCTCATAATCGTATCTATGCTAACGTTTGTGAAGTAAATCATAAACACGGATAACAATTACAACTAACTAATTAGTTAGTTGTACATTTGTGAAATATATCTTGAACGTTAATAACTCGATCGATCTCAATTAATCTATTATTTCACAACTAATCTACTATAAGGTTGGTTTTGCAATCATTTATTACTTATATTTACATAGTACAATGAGTTTGGTTGCTTACAATCACAAACACAACAACATCAATAAAAAAAAATCGATTTTTAAGTAAGAATATTAGTAGGGACCGCTTAACGGTCCCTATTTTGGCATTAGCGACCGCTTAGCGGTCGCTATTGTCATATTAGGGACCGTTAAGCGGTCCCTATTGTCAATTTAGGGACCGCTTAGCAGTCCCTACTAATATTCATACATCAAAATTATGAATTTTTCGATTGTTCGAGGTGCCGCGTTGTATGTTTAGTTCATAATAACCATTGGAATAGTTAAAATAACAATAAGTACAACGAGACATTGTGCATCCAAACATTATACAAGGAGAACGGGCCGCTTTGAAAATTCTCCTACTATTTTGTACGACGAATGACATAATGACAAATTAATTCGATCTACATATATACGTATAATTAATGAATACTTAATCTAATGATTATGCCTCATAATCGTATCTATGCTAACGTTTGTGAAGTAAATCATAAACACGGATAACAATTACAACTAACTAATTAGTTAGTTGTACATTTGTGAAATATATCTTGAAGTTAATAACTCGATCGATCTCAATTAATCTATTATTTCACAACTAATCTACTATAAGGTTGGTTTTGCAATCATTTATTACTTATATTTACATAGTACAATGAGTTTGGTTGCTTACAATCACAAACACAACAACATCAATAAAAAAAAATCGATTTTTAAGTAAGAATATTAGTAGGGACCGCTTAACGGTCCCTATTTTGGCATTAGCGACCGCTTAGCGGTCGCTATTGTCATATTAGGGACCGTTAAGCGGTCCCTATTGTCAATTTAGGGACCGCTTAGCAGTCCCTACTAATATTCATACATCAAAATTATGAATTTTTCGATTGTTCGAGGTGCCGCGTTGTATGTTTAGTTCATAATAACCATTGGAATAGTTAAAATAACAATAAGTACAACGAGACATTGTGCATCCAAACATTATACAAGGAGAACGGGCCGCTTTGAAAATTCTCCTACTATTTTGTACGACGAATGACATAATGACAAATTAATTCGATCTACATATATACGTATAATTAATGAATACTTAATCTAATGATTATGCCTCATAATCGTATCTATGCTAACGTTTGTGAAGTAAATCATAAACACGGATAACAATTACAACTAACTAATTAGTTAGTTGTACATTTGTGAAATATATCTTGAACGTTAATAACTCGATCGATCTCAATTAATCTATTATTTCACAACTAATCTACTATAAGGTTGGTTTTGCAATCATTTATTACTTATATTTACATAGTACAATGAGTTTGGTTGCTTACAATCACAAACACAACAACATCAATAAAAAAAAATCGATTTTTAAGTAAGAATATTAGTAGGGACCGCTTAACGGTCCCTATTTTGGCATTAGCGACCGCTTAGCGGTCGCTATTGTCATATTAGGGACCGTTAAGCGGTCCCTATTGTCAATTTAGGGACCGCTTAGCAGTCCCTACTAATATTCATACATCAAAATTATGAATTTTTCGATTGTTCGAGGTGCCGCGTTGTAAGTTTAGTTCATAATAACCATTGGAATAGTTAAAATAACAATAAGTACAACGAGACATTGTGCATCCAAACATTATACAAGGAGAACGGGCCGCTTTGAAGATTCTCCTACTATTTTGTACGACGAATGACATAATGACAAATTAATTCGATCTACATATATACGTATAATTAATGAATACTTAATCTAATGATTATGCCTCATAATCGTATCTATGCTAACGTTTGTGAAGTAAATCATAAACACGGATAACAATTACAACTAACTAATTAGTTAGTTGTACATTTGTGAAATATATCTTGAAGTTAATAACTCGATCGATCTCAATTAATCTATTATTTCACAACTAATCTACTATAAGGTTGGTTTTGCAATCATTTATTACTTATATTTACATAGTACAATGAGTTTGGTTGCTTACAATCACAAACACAACAACATCAATAAAAAAAAATCGATTTTTAAGTAAGAATATTAGTAGGGACCGCTTAACGGTCCCTATTTTGGCATTAGCGACCGCTTAGCGGTCGCTATTGTCATATTAGGGACCGTTAAGCGGTCCCTATTGTCAATTTAGGGACCGCTTAGCAGTCCCTACTAATATTCATACATCAAAATTATGAATTTTTCGATTGTTCGAGGTGCCGCGTTGTATGTTTAGTTCATAATAACCATTGGAATAGTTAAAATAACAATAAGTACAACGAGACATTGTGCATCCAAACATTATACAAGGAGAACGGGCCGCTTTGAAAATTCTCCTACTATTTTGTACGACGAATGACATAATGACAAATTAATTCGATCTACATATATACGTATAATTAATGAATACTTAATCTAATGATTATGCCTCATAATCGTATCTATGCTAACGTTTGTGAAGTAAATCATAAACACGGATAACAATTACAACTAACTAATTAGTTAGTTGTACATTTGTGAAATATATCTTGAAGTTAATAACTCGATCGATCTCAATTAATCTATTATTTCACAACTAATCTACTATAAGGTTGGTTTTGCAATCATTTATTACTTATATTTACATAGTACAATGAGTTTGGTTGCTTACAATCACAAACACAACAACATCAATAAAAAAAAATCGATTTTTAAGTAAGAATATTAGTAGGGACCGCTTAACGGTCCCTATTTTGGCATTAGCGACCGCTTAGCGGTCGCTATTGTCATATTAGGGACCGTTAAGCGGTCCCTATTGTCAATTTAGGGACCGCTTAGCAGTCCCTACTAATATTCATACATCAAAATTATGAATTTTTCGATTGTTCGAGGTGCCGCGTTGTATGTTTAGTTCATAATAACCATTGGAATAGTTAAAATAACAATAAGTACAACGAGACATTGTGCATCCAAACATTATATAAGGAGAACGGGCCGCTTTGAAAATTCTCCTACTATTTTGTACGACGAATGACATAATGACAAATTAATTCGATCTACATATATACGTATAATTAATGAATACTTAATCTAATGATTATGCCTCATAATCGTATCTATGCTAACGTTTGTGAAGTAAATCATAAACACGGATAACAATTACAACTAACTAATTAGTTAGTTGTACATTTGTGAAATATATCTTGAACGTTAATAACTCGATCGATCTCAATTAATCTATTATTTCACAACTAATCTACTATAAGGTTGGTTTTGCAATCATTTATTACTTATATTTACATAGTACAATGAGTTTGGTTGCTTACAATCACAAACACAACAACATCAATAAAAAAAAATCGATTTTTAAGTAAGAATATTAGTAGGGACCGCTTAACGGTCCCTATTTTGGCATTAGCGACCGCTTAGCGGTCGCTATTGTCATATTAGGGACCGTTAAGCGGTCCCTATTGTCAATTTAGGGACCGCTTAGCAGTCCCTACTAATATTCATACATCAAAATTATGAATTTTTCGATTGTTCGAGGTGCCGCGTTGTAAGTTTAGTTCATAATAACCATTGGAATAGTTAAAATAACAATAAGTACAACGAGACATTGTGCATCCAAACATTATACAAGGAGAACGGGCCGCTTTGAAAATTCTCCTACTATTTTGTACGACGAATGACATAATGACAAATTAATTCGATCTACATATATACGTATAATTAATGAATACTTAATCTAATGATTATGCCTCATAATCGTATCTATGCTAACGTTTGTGAAGTAAATCATAAACACGGATAACAATTACAACTAACTAATTAGTTAGTTGTACATTTGTGAAATATATCTTGAACGTTAATAACTCGATCGATCTCAATTAATCTATTATTTCACAACTAATCTACTATAAGGTTGGTTTTGCAATCATTTATTACTTATATTTACATAGTACAATGAGTTTGGTTGCTTACAATCACAAACACAACAACATCAATAAAAAAAAATCGATTTTTAAGTAAGAATATTAGTAGGGACCGCTTAACGGTCCCTATTTTGGCATTAGCGACCGCTTAGCGGTCGCTATTGTCATATTAGGGACCGTTAAGCGGTCCCTATTGTCAATTTAGGGACCGCTTAGCAGTCCCTACTAATATTCATACATCAAAATTATGAATTTTTCGATTGTTCGAGGTGCCGCGTTGTATGTTTAGTTCATAATAACCATTGGAATAGTTAAAATAACAATAAGTACAACGAGACATTGTGCATCCAAACATTATACAAGGAGAACGGGCCGCTTTGAAAATTCTCCTACTATTTTGTACGACGAATGACATAATGACAAATTAATTCGATCTACATATATACGTATAATTAATGAATACTTAATCTAATGATTATGCCTCATAATCGTATCTATGCTAACGTTTGTGAAGTAAATCATAAACACGGATAACAATTACAACTAACTAATTAGTTAGTTGTACATTTGTGAAATATATCTTGAAGTTAATAACTCGATCGATCTCAATTAATCTATTATTTCACAACTAATCTACTATAAGGTTGGTTTTGCAATCATTTATTACTTATATTTACATAGTACAATGAGTTTGGTTGCTTACAATCACAAACACAACAACATCAATAAAAAAAAATCGATTTTTAAGTAAGAATATTAGTAGGGACCGCTTAACGGTCCCTATTTTGGCATTAGCGACCGCTTAGCGGTCGCTATTGTCATATTAGGGACCGTTAAGCGGTCCCTATTGTCAATTTAGGGACCGCTTAGCAGTCCCTACTAATATTCATACATCAAAATTATGAATTTTTCGATTGTTCGAGGTGCCGCGTTGTATGTTTAGTTCATAATAACCATTGGAATAGTTAAAATAACAATAAGTACAACGAGACATTGTGCATCCAAACATTATACAAGGAGAACGGGCCGCTTTGAAAATTCTCCTACTATTTTGTACGACGAATGACATAATGACAAATTAATTCGATCTACATATATACGTATAATTAATGAATACTTAATCTAATGATTATGCCTCATAATCGTATCTATGCTAACGTTTGTGAAGTAAATCATAAACACGGATAACAATTACAACTAACTAATTAGTTAGTTGTACATTTGTGAAATATATCTTGAACGTTAATAACTCGATCGATCTCAATTAATCTATTATTTCACAACTAATCTACTATAAGGTTGGTTTTGCAATCATTTATTACTTATATTTACATAGTACAATGAGTTTGGTTGCTTACAATCACAAACACAACAACATCAATAAAAAAAAATCGATTTTTAAGTAAGAATATTAGTAGGGACCGCTTAACGGTCCCTATTTTGGCATTAGCGACCGCTTAGCGGTCGCTATTGTCATATTAGGGACCGTTAAGCGGTCCCTATTGTCAATTTAGGGACCGCTTAGCAGTCCCTACTAATATTCATACATCAAAATTATGAATTTTTCGATTGTTCGAGGTGCCGCGTTGTAAGTTTAGTTCATAATAACCATTGGAATAGTTAAAATAACAATAAGTACAACGAGACATTGTGCATCCAAACATTATACAAGGAGAACGGGCCGCTTTGAAGATTCTCCTACTATTTTGTACGACGAATGACATAATGACAAATTAATTCGATCTACATTTATACGTATAATTAATGAATACTTAATCTAATGATTATGCCTCATAATCGTATCTATGCTAACGTTTGTGAAGTAAATCATAAACACGGATAACAATTACAACTAACTAATTAGTTAGTTGTACATTTGTGAAATATATCTTGAACGTTAATAACTCGATCGATCTCAATTAATCTATTATTTCAAAACTAATCTACTATAAGGTTGGTTTTGCAATCATTTATTACTTATATTTACATAGTACAATAAGTTTGGTTGCTTACAATCACAAACACAACAACATCAATAAAAAAAAAAAAATCGATTTTTAAGTAAGAATATTAGTAGGGACCACTTAACGGTCCCTATTTTGGCATTAGCGACTGCTTAGCGGTCGCTATTGTCATATTAGGGACCGTTAAGCGGTCCCTACTGTCAATTTAGGGACCGCTTAGCAGTCCCTACTAATATTCATACATCAAAATTATGAATTTTTCGATTGTTCGAGGTGCCGCGTTGTATGTTTAGTTCATAATAACCATTGGAATAGTTAAAATAACAATAAGTACAACGAGACATTGTGCATCCAAACATTATACAAGGAGAACGGGCCGCTTTGAAGATTCTCCTACTATTTTGTACGACGAATGACATAATGACAAATTAATTCGATCTACATATATACGTATAATTAATGAATACTTAATCTAATGATTATGCCTCATAATCGTATCTATGCTAACGTTTGTGAAGTAAATCATAAACACGGATAACAATTACAACTAACTAATTAGTTAGTTGTACATTTGTGAAATATATCTTGAACGTTAATAACTCGATCGATCTCAATTAATCTATTATTTCACAACTAATCTACTATAAGGTTGGTTTTGCAATCATTTATTACTTATATTTACATAGTACAATGAGTTTGGTTGCTTACAATCACAAACACAACAACATCAATAAAAAAAAATATCGATTTTTAAGTAAGAATATTAGTAGGGACCGCTTAACGGTCCCTATTTTGGCATTAGCGACCGCTTAGCGGTCGCTATTGTCATATTAGGGACCGTTAAGCGGTCCATATTGTCAATTTAGGGACCGCTTAGCAGTCCCTACTAATATTCATACATCAAAATTATGAATTTTTCGATTGTTCGAGGTGCCGCGTTGTATGTTTAGTTCATAATAACCATTGGAATAGTTAAAATAACAATAAGTACAACGAGACATTGTGCATACAAACATTATACAAGGAGAACGGGCCGCTTTGAAGATTCTCCTACTATTTTGTACGACGAATGACATAATGACAAATTAATTCGATCTACATATATACGTATAATTAATGAATACTTAATCTAATGATTATGCCTCATAATCGTATCTATGCTAACGTTTGTGAAGTAAATCATAAACACGGATAACAATTACAACTAACTAATTAGTTAGTTGTACATTTGTGAAATATATCTTGAACGTTAATAACTCGATCGATCTCAATTAATCTATTATTTCACAACTAATCTACTATAAGGTTGGTTTTGCAATCATTTATTACTTATATTTACATAGTACAATGAGTTTCGTTGCTTACAATCACAAACACAACAACATCAATAAAAAAAAAAATCGATTTTTAAGTAAGAATATTAGTAGGGACCGCTTAACGGTCCCTATTTTGGCATTAGCGGCCGCTTAGCGGTCGCTATTGTCATATTAGGGACCGTTAAGCGGTCCCTATTGTCAATTTAGGGACCGCTTAGCAGTCCCTACTAATATTCATACATCAAAATTATGAATATTAGTAGGGACCGTTAAGCGGTCCCTAATTTGACATTAGGGACCGCTTAACGGTCACTAAAATCGTAAATTTTGAATTTTTGGGAAAAATTTTTGGCGGAAATGAGGGGGAAATTTGAATTTCACAAAAGCAATTCTCAACCGTCGATTAAATCCTAATCTACGGTCATAAGTACCCCATCATGTCTTTAACACGGATCGCCATCTCAACCCGTCGATCATCTAAAATCATCCAACGGACAAAAACTAATTGAATCCTATATATAACCTCACCACTCTTTACACCCATTTCATTATCTCCAAAAAATACTATCTTTTTTTCTTCTTTCACCAACACAAAAAAACACTATCTTTTTTTCTTCTTTTCACAAACACAAAAACACTATCTTTTTTTCTTCTTTTCACAAACACAAAAACACTATCCTTTTTTTCTTCTTTTCACCAACACAATCTTTTCTTCATTTTCTTTTCTTTCACTTTCTTTATTTTAGATTTTTATTTTCTTTTTTTGACCAATACAATCTTTTCTTTTTATACTTTTTTTTTTATTTTGGATCTCATTTACTATTCTTCACTTTTGATTTTATTCATGTTTTTTATTTCATTCATTTTATATTATTACTTATTTTATTCATATTTTCACATTCTTTTATTCTTTCATATCAATTGTCATTATATTAACTTTTTATTCATCATTTTATTGTTTTGATGTTGTTAAAATTACAATTCTACAAAAAAAAAAAAATTATATTCCGGATTTAATCCGGAATATAATGGTATATTTTTTTTTTCTGGAGGTCATTAGGGACCGCTTAACGGTCCCTACTAATATTCATACTATGAATATTAGTAGGGACCGTTAAGCGGTCCCTATTTTTGATATTAGGGACCGTCAAACGGTCCCTGTTGTTGGTATTAGGGACCGTTCGACGGTCCCTACTAATATTCATAGAAAATCTATGAATATTAGTAGGGACCGTTAAACGGTCCCTATTGTAAAATTAGGGACCGTCTAACGGTCCCTAATTTTTTTTCAGAATATAGCGACCGTTAAGCGGTCGCTATGTTCTGAAGCACATTAGGGACCGCCCAGACGGTCCCTAATTTTTACAAAAAGCCAATAGCGACCGTTAAGCGGTCCCTATTGAGGTCATTAGGGACCGCTTAACGGTCGCTAAATTGCGGTCCCTAATGACCTCAATAGGGACCGCTTAACGGTCGCTATTGGCAAGCGACCGCTGTCAATAGCGACCGCTGCTTAGCGACCGTCTAACGGTCGCTATTGGTCAATAGGGACCGCCTGGGGGGTCATTAGGGACCGCCCAGGCAGTCCCTAATGACCCATTTTTCTTGTAGTGATTGTGCCGGCCCATAAGCATATTGAACAGGCCCTATTCGATGCGTGCATCGAATCAGCCCGATTCGATGCGCTTTCCACAGCTGTCAATGGATCCCACGGGACGAGGTCTATAAATACCCCACCCCTTGACCTCCCATAGAGAGATCGAACAAGACACCAACCTCTACCACATCGAACGTGTATATTCGACACGATTTATCGTTCGATACCACACCGAATTCGACACCAATATAACTGTTCCACATCGACATCGAATCAGTCCAATTCGAGGCACAGCAATATCGAATCATTGAGATTCGATACAACCGCATCCAACCAACGATCATCAGATGATATCAATATCGAATCCGTGCTGTTCGAGGCGCATATCGAATGTCCAGAATTCGATACGTCCGTTATTTTGTCCTATTATGATATCTAAAACAATTCAATACTTGTAATAGACAGTAGGTGTTCTGGACCAAGTTAGTCCGCTTATTATATTAGATTATCATTATTTTGGTTATTTGTATTCAAATTGTATTATTTTACTGTGTTCTATTACCTTGACGAAATAAGACCAAAATATTGACGCCGTCTGTGGGAACACCATATACATTGTATTTAGATATAAGTAGCTAGGATGACAAATAAACGCCGTATGTATGCGGTTGAGAAGATCAAGACAGAGAAGAAGACCAAAACAGAAGAGAAGATCGAAACGGTGACAGACAAAAGTCAAAAGCAATTTGAGCCTAAAGAGCAGGCGCGGGATAAAGCAGAAAGTCAGTTATTAAAGCAATGGCAAAAATGTAAGATGGAGCCTTTAGGAATTCAAGATTGTGCAGCTTTTTAGGGAGAGCACCGAGAAGATAATAAAAATTGGGGCAGGAATGGACCCAATAATAGAGGCGACTTTGGTGGACTGTCTCCGGCGCAATTCAGATATATTTGCATGGTCTGATTCTGATCTTCTTGGGATAGACTCTAGGATCATAGTACATTGCTTGAACATAGACAAGAGCGCAAAACCAATACGGCAAAAAAAGCAAAATTTTAGCAAAGAGAAAAATAAAGCCGCCGAAAAAGAGATACAAGAACTTCTAGCAGCACGACACATTTACGCTATAAGGTTCTTAGGTGGTGTTTGCAAACTCTTAAAAAAAGCTATAATCAGCTTTTTATTTGAACAAGTGATTTTGGGGTGTTTGCAAATCTAGCTTTTTCGGTTACAAAACTTTTTTTAAGCTAAAAAAACTCACAATCTTCAAGCTGGTGTGGGGGTGCTTTTGGCTTAACTAAAAATTGTGAACTTTTACTTTTTCACTAGAGTTTGCAAACACCACATTAGAATGGTTGAGCAATATCGTTTTAGTCATGAAAAAAAAGCGACATGGAGAATGTGCGTGGATTATACAGACTTGAACAAGAATTGTCCAAGAGATCCTTTTCCATTGCCTCAGATAGATCTACTAGTTGATTCAACTGCAGGATGTGCATTGCTGAGCATGATGGATGCGAAAAGTGGATTTCACCAGATATTCATGGCAGTGTAAGATCAGAGCAAAACAGCTTTTGTGACGGATACCGGAGTGTATTGTTATAGGGTAATGCCATTCGAGTTGAAGAATGCTGGAGCAACATTTCAAAGACTGGTAGCTAAAATGTTTTACCACCAAATCGGAAAGTTAATGGAAGTGTATATCGATGATATGCTAGTGAAGAAACTCAAGGCCGAGGAGTATGTGCAACATTTGGATGAGGCTTTCGCCATTATGAGAACCTAGGGAATGAAATTAAACCCCAAAAAATGCACTTTTGGGGTAACAGCGGGAAAGTTTCTGGGTTATGTGGTGAATGAAGGAGGAATTGAAGTCAACCCTGATAAAATAAAGGCAGTATTAGATCTACCGTTACCAAGAATAGTGATGGACGTTCAGTGTCTGGTGGGCCGTTTAATAGCTTTGGGAAAATTCATATCAACATCTGCAGAAAATAATTTTCCTTTCTTTAAAGTGATGAAGCGAAGCAAAGATTTCATTTGGACCCCAGAATGTGAAGAGGCTTTCAGACAAATAAAGAATTATTTGGTGAGCCCGCCATTTTTAGCCAAATTGGAAGAAAATGGAATGCTATATCTATATCTAGCGGTATCCTCGCATGCCATCAGTACGGTACTACTCAAGCAAAAGGGAGTTCAGCAATTACCTATTCATTATGTGAGTAGAGTTCTACAGGGGGCAGAAATGAATTACTTGGAAATAGAGTTGTTCGCATTAGCAATCGTTGTTACCGCACGGAAAGTGAAACCATATTTTCAACTCACCCAATCATTGTGGTGACGGAGAAAACCGTTGAAGCAAGTGATGGCAAGGCCTGAAACCTCTTACCGATTGGTTAAATGGGCAATTGAGCTCAACAAATTCGGATTGGAGTTTAAGCCGCGAACTGCAATCAATGCACATGCTTTAGCAGACTTCATGCCTGAGACTCTGGGAAACAGTGTATCCGAGACCGCAAGCTGTATCTTTTCTATATCAAACCAAGCTGAAACCAGCAGGGCAACAACAACATGGATATTACACACGGATGGATCTGCAACCACTCACGGAGGAGGGATTGGAATCCATTTTCTGTCACCGGAACGAAGAGATTTTGAATTTGCTATCAACCTAAATTACATGGTAACGAATAACGAACCCGAGTTTGAAGCGATTATTGCCGGTGTCAAAATGGCACTTGGACTCAACATTGAATATCTGGATATATTCACCGATTCACTCTTGGTGGCAAACCATTTCTCAGGAAAGTATGAAACACGTGAGGAGACAATGAAGTTGTATGCCGCAAAGGTAATTGAAGTTTGAAGAACTTCAAATTCTTTGATATTACTCAGATCCCTAGGGATGACAATGCAAAAGCAGATGCGCTTTCTAAATTCGCGAGTTCTTCAGAGATTCTGGTGGAGAAGCGAGTCACATTTATGGTTGCCGATAAACCTTCGATTGGGATATCAAAATATATTACCACGGAAGCGTGGGTGGAAATCATATTGGCAATACAAGAAGATCCATCTTGGAAGGACGAGATTATGATTTATCTTCAGTAGGGTACACTCTCGGCAGATCCGAATGCACAACACATAATGCGATATAAGGCCTATAGATTTACTACCAGCAATGGAGAGTTATTCAAAAGATCTTTCGAAGGACCATTGCTGAGATGTTTGACTCCAACCCAAGCCGAATATGTCATGAAAGAATCCATGCAGGCTACTGTGGAAATCACTCCGGTGGACGAGCTTTGGCTCAGCATATATTGCATCAAGGATATTATTGGCCAACTCTATTAAAAGATGCGACTGCCTTCTCGAGGAAATGTGACAGCTGTCAGTATCACACTCGTCTCTTCATAGACCAACACGCCAACTACAACCCATCGACGTGGCATGTCCATTTGACCAATGGGGAATTGATATTGTAGGTCTATTTCCGTCGGGCAAAGGTCAACAGAGATATTTGGTAGTGGCAGTAGAGTATTATACTAAATGGGTTGAGACAAAGGCTATGGCATCAATCACAGAGAAGAATATGATCGAGTTTATCTGGAAATACATCATATGTTGTTTCGGGATTCTGAGGTCTATTGTATGTGACAATGGCACGCAATTCAGTAGAAAGGAGATTAAGTCATGGTTCGCGGAATTAAAAATATCACACAATCTGACCTCTGTATATTATCCTCAGTCCAATGTTCAAACGGAGTCCACCAATAAAACATTGAAGGATTATCTCGAAAGGAGGGTGGGAAGCACAGGAAAAACATGGTCGGAAGAGCTTCAAGGAATATTATAGGTATATAGAACAACTCCAAGAACATCGACAGGGGAGACCCCATTTGTTCTTGTCTACGACACCGAAGCTATTTTACCTGCAGAAATAGGTATGCCGACGCGTAGTTTTAATGATTATGATCCAGAGCAGTCGGCCCAGTTAAGACAAATGGATCTGGATATGATAGGATCGGCGAGGGATGATGCGTATCAATGTACTGTTAAAGCGGCAATGGCCAAAAGCTATGACAAAAGGGTTCAATTCCAAAATTTTGAAGTAGGAGATTTGGTCCTAAGAAGCATTGCGGCAAAATAACATATCAGAAAGCTTGAACCCAAATGGGAATGGCCTTTTAGAGTCATACGAGCAAGTTCGAGAGGATACTATTATTTGGAGTCTCTATAAAGGGTTCAACAGAAACGTCCGTGGAATGTGCAACATCTTAGGAGTTACAATGCATAAAAATTAAATCAATTTCATCTAATGTTCGGATAACTGCACTTCAATATATATCAATCTTAATCCTTTCTTTTGAGTGACTAATTGTAATTTCTATCCGTCAAATGACGCAGGTGGAGATGACGGTGGGATAAGAGGCCGACGAGGTCCAACCCCTCATGCATGAGACGAACGTCATGACGGTAGGATAAGAGGCCGACGAGGTCCAACCCCTCATGCGAGATGAAAGAATCATGACGGTGGGATAAGAGGCCGACAAAGTCCAACCCCTCATGCACGAGACGAACGTCATGATGGTGGAATAAGAGGCCGACGAGGTCCAACCCCTCATGCGAGATGGAAGAATCATGACGGTGGGATAAGAGGCCGATGGGGTCCAACCCCTCATGCACGACACGGGCGTCATGACGGTGGGAGAAGAGGCCGACGAGGTCCAACCCCTCATATGAAACGAGAGAATTATGACGGTGGGATAAGAGGCCGACGAGGTCCAACCCCTCATGCATGACACGAGCGTCATGACGGTGGGATAAGAAGCCGACGAGGTCCAACCCCTCATATGAAACGAGAGAATTATGACGGTGGGATAAGAGACCCAAATGATCCGATCTCTCAGATATAGCACACACAACCTGAAGGTAATGATAAGCGCCCAAAATGCTCATACTTCTTATAGCAAAAACAAGCGCTATAATATAAAACATAAGATAACTATGAAATCAGCAGCAGGCAATAGAAAGATCAAACAAGCCTTAGAATTTATTAAAGAGAAAAAGTTGTGCGAATAATATATGAATCAAAGACTATGATATCAAGCGACAAAATTAGTTCTATCGAGAATTACTTCGCAAAATTACAAGGACTATACAAAGCAAAAAGGCCTAATATCGTCAAAATGATGTAACATAAAAACTGCTACTCAGTCGAAGACTGGGGGGACTCAGCACGAAGGATAACACCCACAGAACGCATAAAATTGGCACAATTTCCTTGAATTTGATCCTCTGTAAGAATCAAATCATCCGCTTGTGCCCAACCTTCAGGCATAATAACTTCATCTCTTTCAGAGGGATTGTCAAGTTGATATCTACTTGGAGAAATCAAATCCTGAACATTGAACGATTGATCGGGCACATTACCTTCCAGCATCGAAACTCCAACATCTCGAGAAGGATACATTCTAGTTGGCATAATCATTGCGGGTGGTTTCACCCTATTTTCTTTATTCGCAACCATAGCAGGCATGTTTTCAAAACACGACATCTTTGGAGGACTCGACAGAAAAATCGTAGACCTTGACGTTTTTGGAGGCAATTCTGCTTCATCATCACTTTGACAAAAAACGTCGTGAAGCGCTTTCTTGATCATTTCTGGCTCGTTCAAAATAGCAATAGGAGCACATTTGTCTTTTCCTTTTTGCGTCTTAGGCGAACTCGATTTCAGAGAACTTGAACCTGTCACGTTCTTATTTTTATGATTGCGCCACACGGCATAAAATAAATCACCAGGCCTAGGGGTATATAAATCATCATTATCATCACCGTTAGCCTCTGGAATCTCCATTCTCGAACCACGACTCGCATCTAGCATATCTTTACGGAAACCCTCTCCAAGGTACCCAAGATAACCAGCTTGATCGACTCCAAGTTCCATTCCATATATCATGTCTGCAGCACCGCGAAGTAATTCAAGAAATTTATAAACGTTACTTTGCGTAAAATTTTGGGCAATGGAACATCTATAATCCTCCAACTCGAAATGTTGAATTCGACGACCCAAATTGGCAATGATATTGTCCACGTCAGCATTCGACGCTTTAAAAGAACAATTCTCACGCTTCAACGAATCGTTCTCCTTTTTCAGCGCAGCTATTTCAGCATGCAATGCTTCATCATTCTCTTCAACTTTCTCAGCCTCAACTTCAGCATCATGTGCATCGCTTATAGCCTTAGATGCCCTTTTTGCTACCTCTCTGGCGCGTTTCAGTGCATTACGACGGCTATAATTGGCACTTTGAATATTGGCACGTAGTTTATCGACGACAGCATTGTGTTGTCTCTGAACCTCAGCCAGACCACTATAATCCTTGCACAGTCGATACATTGCTAAAATAATAGCAACAAAAAATAAGCGCCCAAAGCGAGCCGTATCCTGATATCCTAACCGATTTATTACGGCTTGACGATCCAATTGAGGCCATAGATTTCGCATTATCTCTCATGCCAGCTCCTCTCTCAACCTATATCCGCCCAGCGTAGCGCTCAACGATTCAGAATTCTCGTCATGGAGAAATTCATATCTAACAAGGCTCCCTAGAGGGGCTGGTCTCGGATTCCCCGAAGGTCAAGGACGCCTAAGTGGGGGCGGAGAGATGTCTTGAGCTTCTCAAGCAGATTCTTCCTCCGCCAATTCCCTTTACCGGAGGCGTACCAGTACTCACCCCCTGAACGGGAGGAGCTCGCTACATTTATATTTCGTACGTTCCTGAATGTGGGATGAGACGCGTTGAATCTGGCCAAATTGGTAGCAATTCTTTCATCTTCTGCATCAATTTCTTCCATTATCCGGATCCGACGATTAGTCCCAACTTTAACATGTCCACCAGTGGCAGTTGGCGTCATCACTAATCTCCGTGGGATTACATCTTTATGACGTTCAAAATCGCTCACAATGGGCACCCTAGTAGCAGCACTAAAGCCACCGAGCCTCATAGTAGAACGATCAACTGGAAAAGTATCAGAACGACCTGCGCCCCAATTATCGAAAAAAATTTCAGGGGCCGTAGTCGTAGTATCTTTTCTTGCAGTCTCATCTGGGTTATCCTCTAGAGTAACACTGGTATAAGACAGGCCCACATCAGATGGCTCATTTTCCTCGTTTCTTCTCCGAGCTTCATAAATATTCTCGGGTGACATCACATGTTTACTCCTATTTTTAGACTTTATCCTTGCCATGTCAGATAAATTGTGGATATTATCTGGATTGCTGTAGCCAGAGAATATTAAATGCGCATCGAATCCGTGAAATTCGATGCATCCTGAAGATCGAACAGAGGAAATTTGATGCTAACTATATCGAACGATGGCGATTCGATGTTGACTATGTCGAACAGACACCGTTCGATGCGCCTGCGAAGCAAATAGAAAACTACTTTTGGGGAAGAAAAGAAGAATGACATGGAAGGTGGCCCTTTATATAGGCCCATGCAACGCCAACTGTCACGACCGCATCGAACAAGCTCCATTCGAAGTGCCGCATCGAATTCTTCAAATTTGATGTTTACACCAACACGCATCGAATTGTCACTATTCTATGCGGCCTCATCGAATTATCGAAATTCCAGGTTTTTCGCTATTGAATGAAAACAACATGATTTCGCCACGCTAAAATTTTACCACCTTTTAAAGTTTGGCAACCGTTTTCTGATCGACACCGTCTCCAAAACTGGGGGGACTATGTGATAGGGATATTTTAGGATTTGCCCAGCACTGTATATTGGGCCGGCCCATAAGCGTCTCGAACAGGCCATATTCGATGCGTGCATCGAATCAGCCCAATTTGATGCGCTTTTCACAGTTTTTAAGGTGTCCCACGGGACGAGGTCTATAAATACCCCGCCCCTTGACCTCCCATAGAGAGAGCGAACAAGACACCAACCTCTACCACATCGAACGTGCATATTCGACACGCTTTATTGTTCGATACCACACCAAATTCGACACCAATATGACTGTCCCACATCGACATCGAATCAGTCCAATTCGAGGCACAACACACTACAACAAAATTGGTCTATAGGGACATTGAAAAATGTCCTAAGAACCCACTTATTGCAACATTTACAAACTTTGGGACATTCAGCATTTATGTCTCATATAGTTGTGTTGCAATATCGTTTGGGACACTATTATCAAAATACTAATGTCCCGTAGTCAAAATTTTGAGACACAAATATGTGTTCCATGATTATTAAAAAGTTCATAATATACCTTATTAGGACACTTACTTGTGTCTTATAAGTAAACTAGAGACACAAAAAAGTGTCTTGTGATGAATCTAAATATTCAAATGTACTTTATCAAAACATTTATTTGTGTCCCGTAAGTAATTTCCAAAACAAGCAAAAACTGGAGTTTCTCATAATAATTATTGTTATGATGTTATTTGATGTATGACAACATAAATTTTGATTAATACTAATCTGCATCAGTTTATATGAATTATTAGATATTGTCTTATAAGAACCAACTCGAATCAAAATGCACTTGTAACACATTCATAAAAAAATAAAAATGCACCTATAACAGTTTCAATATATAAGTAAACTCAAACATTAAAACACAAGGTTCATAGAAATTCAACATGGTATTATTAGTTCACTATCAGAATGTGAACATTATTCATCATTCATATTACATGAAACGAGAAGTGGTAGAGGTAGAATAATCATATTGAACACGCGTGCCAATTCCAACTAAAGTTACACGCGAAATAGCACTTTGCCCACAGAGAATACAATCACTAAAACTCCAAGAATGAAGAACTCTTTCGTCAACAAGCTCCAAAATGCATTAGCTTTCAACTTTATCTAAACCAACCTGCACATAATGTTATTAATAACACTATAGGTTATTATAGATGTTCAATTACAGAGTACAGACAAAACAAGAACTTAATAACTTTGCTTATAACTTAATAAATTCCTCCTATGATTGTGGAATCCATGGACTTAATAGCTTTCAACTTTATTGGCGCACCGGTAAAGGGACCTCATACACTTTCATATAAGCTTCAAGCCCACATGATCTACAACACTGCATGCTAACATGCATCCCCAGCCTAAATGGGATCTTCACTATAGCAACAAGATGAAGAGATATATATACTGCCTAAAAACGTAGTAGACTTAGGCAAAGGCAAGGTGCTTAAAATGGGGTCTGGGATATACTATTTGCACATCATTGGTAGTCAAGTTTTCAAGAACTAAATTCATTCAATGTCAACTTATAGACTCGTGAATCTCATAGTCTGCTAATAAACCAGTACCTTCATAGGTTGATAAAAAACAATCTCAAGAAATAGCTTTCTCTATGGTAGATCAGACTTGAGTTAAGTTTTCATGGTAATCAGAAGTTCAAAAACACCCCAAGGGGAAATTAGTTGGTGTCTGACCAAAATAAACCAATGCCTGCAACATGCACATTTTAAAAAGAAGACTTCTAATTATGGACTTTGGGTGAAGGTGGATCCAAAATGTTGATGATTATTCCACATGGGTGGTACAACATAAGTCACACTCTTTGAAGAAGTTTTCCCGCATCTCTTAATTAAGTCTTTCAAGAGAGCAGTAAATCGTCTTTAATTTGTACATAGTATCAGACTCCATAACTACCTAAAACTAATGATAGGTTCACGACCTACTCAGATGATGCAACAGATTATTAGTATATCAAATAAAAGAATGTATAACTAACATAATTTTGATAAAATTAAGAGGCCACTCACAAACTCGAAAGCTTGCTTAACTTCCCAAGTGAAAGAGGAATGCTTCCACTGAGAGAGTTGCTAGAAAGATCCCTGCAAAGCAGCATTGCAATATCACGTGAACTTGTTAAGGAATTCTGCCAGCAACCATGTTAAATGTGCATTGATTCGGGAATAACTCTAGAAACCCATAAATAGTTCAAAATAATCCAAATATACGTGCTGTCTATCCAGAGAGTCAAATTGCAATTTTAGACGCACTCTTCACAGTGATATTTTCTAGAATCTGGATTCAAAATAATCAACATATAGTATCTTGTGCAGGGTTAACAAATCTTCAATCTAATCTTCTTTAGTTGGAAACATATCATTCTTAATAGCCACATAACCAAGAGTACTCGATCTTAACACGTAGAGCAACAGTCCTAGACCCATTTATAGTGCATATTTCTTTGTTGGTAATTACATACAGTAAAAAAGGATTTTATCTTTTTATCCAATAATAAGACCCTCCACTCCTATAATAATATGAAAACATCAAGAATTGTTGGCCATGGGCTTTAATAACACCAACCAATTATAAAAATGAAATAACAGATTTTAAACATTCGAGCAGTTCAGCAGTCAAAATAATTACTTACAGGTACTGAAGCTGAGAAAGGTCTCCCAATTCACCTGGGATGAATCCACTTCTGTAGTTACCCTGCAAATATCTGAGAAAAAATGGAAGCAAGAATGATATGCTTGATCCGCTAATTGAAAGGTAAACAGATGGAAGAGTGAAGAATAAAATGGACATATGATAGAAACTTTGCAGTGATTTCTTGATTTCTTGAACATTAGAAAAGTGCACTCGACAAGAAGTTTGCTACACTTACATTTATTGCAACTGCGTACAGTTTCCCAGTTCTGGAGGGATTGCCCCATAAAAGTTATTGCCGTGGAGTGCTCTTCAAACAAATGGTTGAACTCAGAATAAATTGGTAAAATTTAAAGACTTGAAAGAAGAAGCAGTAAAATCTGCATACAGAAATTGTAAGCTTTCTAGCTTCCCAATGTCTGGTGATATGGGTCCACTCAGCTTGTGGTTGGGAAGACTCCTGTATCATCGAAGTATTCAAGTCAGGTTTAGCATTTAGTTGAAACCAAAGTAGTCAAGTCAAGTATTGAATGTCTTCCGACTTGTTGCTTGTACATTTTATATATTTTCAACAGGAGGAACACAAAAATTGTGCCGAGAATTTATATAAAAATAGTAAACACATTTCCAGACTAATGCAAAAGACAACTCAATGGAGAAAAGAAAACTAAAATTATACCCGCATACAAGTTAAAAAAAAAGATGTAAAGAAATATGTTCGATTTTGAAATTAACAGTATGCAAACGTGTGATACTATCTAGGTCCACAGTACCGGAATGCATCTAAACCAGAAGGATGAAGTTATAGCCACAAAAACACAAGCAATTTGATAGGAAATGGTGTTAGCTATAATCAACTCTGTTATTTGTGAGATAACTCAAAGCCTACAAGTGGCGTTTATGTGAGTTTCAAGTTTTAAGAAACTAAACAATTATTCAAGAAATGAAAACGACATTGAATGAATAAGCCATTTAAGATAAATTTTATCTAGCTGGAAAACTGATGCATCTAGTGTAATTCTCATATTGGATTTGTAGAAACAGTATGGATGCAGTCTCCATGTGTTCCAACACCAGGTGACTTTTAATATTGAATGCATGACCATGACATAAGCAGATCTGGATGTTGAGGGTGAATTCTTTTTTACGGGATAGAAACAATATTTACTTTTGAAAGAAACAAGAATTCTGATGTTCCAACACATAATGGGCATAATAAAAACAGGGAAAAAAAAGAGAAAACAACTCAAAGAGAAACACAATTAAATAAAAATAAAAAGAATTTGAGAAAAAACGAGTGACAACTTTTCCTAATTTCAGTGTATTGAATGAAATTGGCACAATATCAAGGGGGTTTCTAATTTTGAGGAGCTTACAAAGCAGTTACTCTTTTCGACTTGTAATAGCAATTTATTCCTTTCCACCTACAAGGGTCCTCGTCCTCTGGTCTCCACTGTACCAAAACACCATCTGAACTGATAATGGTTGTCCTAAAGTTGACAAGAGCTTGACTTATAAATCAAAAGGCAGGGTATAAGTGCAGCTTTCGAGAATAGTACTTTGATAAAATGGCTATCCGCCTAAAACATGCCAGGTTCTTCTGTTATTCCCTCTTTACCAATAAATTCCTCCTATGATTGTGGAATCCATGGAGTAAAATTATAGCTTTGCTTATAAGTCCTCGATCAAAAAATACTATCACAAATCCCAAATTAGAAGTGCAATGAAGAAAACAAAACTCACACAACATAAAGAACATAGAAATTACAAGAAAACAAAGAAACATAACCTAAATCAGATTTCCTGTGATTAATGGTGTACTCTGCCTCTTAGAACTTCAAATCACATAAAATTGTTAACAGTTAACTTCAAGTCCTCAACAATAACCTCGGGTATGGCAAAATTACAAATGCACATAAGATTTATACGAAAGATATTACAAAAATATAACAATGAGAGATTTTATGAAAAACAAAAGCCAAAGAAAAACGAAAAAAGGGTAGAGCATAAGAAAATACATCTTGGCTGTTAGAGGTCCTCGGAAGACGATGACGAATTTTTTTCTTAGAGATGAAGCTGCACCGAATTTCTGTGCAATAAGAGGAGAATGGGTTTTCTAGGTTAACTAGAAGTCTAAAAGGGATGAAAAATAAAAAAAGAGGGAAAAGTTTTAGTAGCTAGCAGCGGGAATTCGATATTATTTCATTTTAGTTTTGGCAAATACTGGCGAGGCTCTTTTTAACTTTTAACTTTTAACTTTTAAGTGTCTCAAGATGTAAAACTATTAGGACATAATAAGCAAGTGTTCCGATGCAATATACTTTGGGACATTCATTAGCATATGACTCCAATAAAATGTCCCAACATCCCCATTTTGTTGTAGTGATTACAATATTGAATCATTGAGATTCGATACAACCGCATCGAACCAACGATCATTAGATGATATCAATATCAAATCCGTAATTCAACACGTCCGTTATTTTGTCCTATTAGGATATCTAAAGCAATTCAATACTTGTAATACACAATAGATATTTCAGACCAAGATAGTCCACTTATTATATTGGATTAGCATTATTTTAGTTATTTGTATTCAAATTGTATAATTTACTGTGTTCTATTACCTTGACAAGACCAAAATAACGAGGAACCCGAGGCCTTTCAGTATCAAGGTATAGAAAAGGAGTGAGATAATTACGGCCAAATAAAAAACAAAAAGGATATTCAACGAAATTAATCAGTATCAAATTAAACCAGCTAATCATGATTCATGACGTTATCAGTTATCTCACTTACAAATACTTATAGTAAAATTATAAATCATATTCTGAATTTTTCAGCCAAGTACCAGACAGTAGATACACACAACATAATATATTAATAGTAAACCTCTTCACATGCTCAAGTTGACATGCATGTGTTCTATTTAATGCAAGATATTGTTATGACTTATAATATTACGTTTCACCAGAATCTTAATATATAATTCTGGTAATAGCAAAAATAATGAGCTGAACAATTGAAACTCTATCTTTTATTTTTTTAATAACGCGAACACTTGTAGGCTGTGGATACTGTTTGTTTTTTTTTATCAAGAAAATAAATAGATTGACGCAATAGCTTACAAACTTCACAATCAGACAAACTATACTAGGCTAACCATGTGTGACATACAAAGACATAGAGGTCATGAAATCAAATCGTTGTTATTGTGGATATTGAAACCTTTGTTTTTAGAGTGAAGAGTGAACACCTAATCATAACAAGGTTGGCGCTTAATTTGTAAGATTATTCTAGAAAAGTTAATACAACTGTCCACTAGAATATGGAGACTGTTATAGAATAACTAAAACTATTTGAGAATTATAACAATATTTTAAAAGAACACAGGAAAAGAAGAGCAAATAAGGAGTATATTACTTGTGTATGAGTGTTTTTCTCTTCATCTTGATGGCTCCTTATATAGGCAAGAATTTCCAATATCTTACATTATTTACAACAACTACTATTATTATAAAATAGTATTTGTACATAATTTTCAACAATGGCCACAAGGCATATTCTACCAACCATATTTATAACACTCCCCCTTGGCCATTTGAAGATTTTGTTATGTACATGATCCATTTTCTGCACACGTCTTATGCTGCCTCGTTAAAAACCTTATAAGGAAAAATTCAGTGGGATAAAAACCTTAATAAGGGAAACAGAGTGCAACCGTGTGAACTCCCCCTCAAGTTGGCATCTCCAATTCTTCATAAGTCTCGTAGGTAACACATCCCAATACTTTGAACATGTTTCTTAAAAGTTACAGTACGGAGTGCCTTCATAAAAAGATCTGTCATATTGTCACATGATTGAACATATTGGATATTAATTTCGTTGTTCTTCTCGAGTTCCTGAGTGTAGGCAAAATATCTTGGGGGGGGGTATGTGTTTGGTTCGATCACTCTTGATATAGCCTTCTTTCATTTGTGTAATACATGCAGAATTGTCTTTGTATAATGTGGTAGGACCCTCTCTAATAGGTAAGCCAGATGTACTTCTTATATGATGTGTCATTGATCGTAGCCATACACATTCCCTGCTTGCTTCATGGAGTGCAATAATCTCAGCATAATTCGATGATGTTGCAACAAGTGTCTGTTTCCAGTGCCTCCATACATGAATACATATCCTGTTTGAGATCTGCATTTATGTGGGTCTGATAGAAAACCTGCATCTGCATAACCAATCAATTCTTATACCGCATTGTTAGGATAAAATAGACCAAGATCCACAGTTCCTTGAAGATAACGGAATAAATGTTTAATTCCTTTCCAGTGCCTTTTTGTGGGTGATGAGCTAAACCTGGCTAATAAATTCATAGTAAATGATATATCATGTCTAGTACAATTAGCTAGATACTTTAAAGCTCCAATGGCACTTAAATATGGAACTTCAGAACCAAGAATTTCTTCATTTTCTTCACAAGGACGAAATTAATCTTTATCTATAGTTAATGATCTTGCAATCATGGGATGGTTCAAAGGTGTTGCTTTATCCATGTTTAACGTTTCAATATCTTTTTAGTATAGTTAGATTAATGCACAAGTATTCCATTTTTAACATGCTCAATTTGCAAACCAAGACAATATTTAGTCTTTTCAAGATCTTTCATTTCAAATTCATCCTTTAAATAATTCATTGTTGAATGAATTTCTTTGTCAGTGTCAATGATATTTAAATCATCTACATAAACCGCAATAATTGCTAAACCAGATGATGTTTTCTTAATAAAAATGCATGGACACAAATAATTATTTATATATCCTTCTTCTAATAAATATTCACTCAAACGATTGTATCACATGCGACCTGATTGCTTTAACCCATATAATGATTTTTGCAATTTAATTTAGTACATTTCTCTAAGTTTGGAACTTGATGTTGCGGGTAATTTAAGTCCATCAGGGACCTTCATGTAAATATCATTATCAAGTGATCCATAGAGAGAAGCAGTGACAACATCCATGAGATGCATGTTTAGATTTTCATAGACCGCTAGACTGATCAAGAATCAAAATAATCGTATCCATTATAGTATAATACGTTTCTTCATAATCGATTCCAGGTCTTTGAGAAAAGCCTTGTGCGACAAGGCGAGCTTTGTACCTTACAATTTCATTTTTCTCATTTCGTTTGCGAATGAAGACCGATTTCAACCCTATGGGTTTCACACTTTTCGGTGCGAGAACAAATGGCCTTTCGCTTATTAAGCGAATCTAATTCAGCTTGCATATCATCTTTCCAGTTATCCCAGTCATTCCTATTTTGGCATTCAATTACAGATTTGGGTTAAGGATCATCATTTTCGTTCACAATTTCATAAGCAACTAAATATGAAAATATTTCATCCATATTTTCTATCTCATTTCGATCCAATACCATTCCTGTATTGATATAATTTATAGAGATTTCAACGTTCTCTTTATTTTTAAGATCTGATTGGATAACTTCTTGAGGTATCTCATATGTCACATTTTGCGACTCATCAGGCATAGATTCCTCAACAATAGGATCATTAGGTTTTGATGCTCCTTTTTCTTTTTCGAGGATTTTTGTCCTTTAAGCCAGTAGGACGCCCACATTTCTTAGTTATATCAAATATATCATCCTTTGATGTTTCTTTTGGAATTACAATATGAGCAGGAGCATTTGCAGCTGGTATATGTGATTTTGTTACCCTGCTTATGCCAGTAAATGCATCGGGTAATTGATTTGCAATAGCTTGTAAATGCAAAATTTTCTTTACTTCCAAATCACATTGCTTTGTTAGCATATCAAAGCTTGTCAAAGATGGATTATACCATGATATATCCTTTTCCAACTACTTGTTTTCTCCCTCTAAGGTTGGAAAATTTGCCTCATTAAAATGGCAATCGACAGAACGTGTCGTAAAGACATCACATGTTAGAGGCTCAAGATATCTAATTATTGATGGTGAGTCAAATCCATAGTGAATTAGTGATGCATCATGTAAAATCGCATGACCCCATAAAGAACTTGGCAATTTAGATTTCATCAATAATGGTCTAACAATTAATTGAAGACGTTTAATTAACGATTCAGCTAAACCATTTTGAGTATGTACATGTGCAACACTATGTTCAACCGTAATTCCAGTTGACATACAATAATCATTGAAAGCTTGAGATGTGAATTCACCAACATTGTCAATTCTGACTTTCTTGATCGTATAGTCAGGAAATTGAGCACTTATTTTAATTATTTGAACCAAAAATCTCGCAAATGCCATATTGCGAGTAGACAATAGACAGACATGTAACCATCAACTTGAGGCATCAATTAATACCATAAAATATTGAAATGGTCCACATGATGGATGAATAGGTCCACATATATCACCTTGAATTCTTTCAAAAAATGTGGGTAATTCTGCTTAATTTTAACTAGTGAATGCTTTATAATTAGCTTTCCAAGAGAACATGCTTCACATGGACTATTGTTGCTCAAATTGAGTTTAGATCCTTTTAATGAATGTTCATGTGTGGTTTCAATTATCCTTCGCATCATTGTTGAACCAGGATGACCTAGTCGATCATGGCATAGAGTCAATAATTATGGATTTTCATTGACTACCATATTTGATTTGATTTCATTAATATGTGTATAATGCAACCCTGATTAGATATATGGTAGTTTTTCAAGAAAATGTTTCTTTCATGGTATATTCTTAGTAATGAAAACATATTTAGCCTTATTCACAGTCATTTACTCAGTATCATATCCATGACGATATATATCTTTAGAACTCAATAAATTTCTTCTGGATTTTGGGGCAAATAAGGCATCATCAGTGATAAACATTGTTCCATTTGGTAAAGTAAAAGTAGTTGTACCAGATCCTTCAATCAATTTAATAGGACCTCCTATTGTACCGACTTGAAATTTTGAGGGTTCTAAATATGTAAAATATTTCTTACTTGTGAGAATTGTATGAGTTGTACAACAGTCAAGTAGGCAGAAATCACCAATATGCTCCATATCACGCTTCACTTCAAATAAACAATATTAAAACAAATATTGCAATAAACAGGGTATATATTTGAAAAGAGATTATTTTATTGAAAGCACACAACAGAAATGCAGTAAGTAGATAATACAACTTAAAACATAAATCACAATAAGCATATTCATCCAGAAGATCACATAACACATATTAAGCCAAGCGAACATTATAGTTATCAGTAAAGTATGCCGCCTCCATAAAGGTAGAATCACCATTTGAATTTTGTTCGACAAGGTTAACTTCCTTTTCTTTACCCTTCAAACTTTCTTGGTACATCTTACAGAGATGTTCTGGTGTACGACATGTGTTGGCCCAATGCCCTTTCATTCCACATCTAAAACAATAACCTTGAGGGTTTTTATTATGTTTTTCTTTGTTCTGGTGGTTATTTTTAAGGACAATGTTTGTATGCGAGGGGTTGTGAAAACCGCCTCGACCACGACCACTACCACCTCTTTTACCGCGTCCACTTCTATAGTCATATCCTCCTCTATGACCACCTCTACCTTGACCATGACCACGACCACGACCTTGATTGGCATTCTCATTGTTACCTCGTCCATAGGAGTTTGAAAAGTTAATGGCATTTGCCTCAGGTCATGCATGTGCTCCATGAGGACGAGATTGATGATTTTTCATCAATAAGTTATTGTAACTTTATGCCATTAATAACTTTTGTTGCAAGTCGTGATATTTTGAAATATTCAGCAATCGGAATTGCTGTTGAACATTTATCGTGGACACATGGAAAGTAGAAAGTGTTTTCTCTGTCATTTCTCTATCAGTAAGCTTTCTTCCACAATAAATTAAATCTGAACGAATCTCCATAAGCGCGGAGTTGTATGCGCTTACAGTTTCAAAATCTTGAAACCTTAAATTGTTCCAATCATCAGTGGCTTTTGGCAACATGGTTTCCTTTTGATGGCCATATCTTTCTTGTAGATTTGTCCATAATTCATGAGGATCGGTAACATCAAGATATTCTCTTTTTAAGGTTTCATCTAGATGTTTTCTCATGTAGATCACAGCCTCACATTTTTCTGGATCCGTATTTGTATTTACTGCGGCAATAGTTTCAATGATACTCTTTGATCTGAGGTACAATTTCGTATCCGATTTCCATTGTCCATAATTCTTGCCAGTGATATTGAGTATACAACTAATTTTACTCGTGAGGTTAGACATTTTGCTAGCTAACTACATAACCAAGAAAAACATCATTAGGATCGAGACAATTTATTTAACACATAATCATAGAAGTATAATTATTACAATAATACAATGCAATTATCTCATCTCTAGCCAAATATTAAACTCGAACATTATTACGATAAAAGAGAGGAATATCACAGGGACAAACATAGGAGTGTCTTCATCTACTAGCATAAAAATAAAAATTGAAAGGTAAATGAGGATCAAGATCGCTGTTGTCGTAGAGACCATTTTGCAAGATGAGAAAAATAAGGTGAAGATTTGTGTGGAGTTTGTGTTATGAAATTTGTGTATGTATAGAGGAAAAATATCCGTAAGTAGCCGTTTATAGCCGTTAGAAAAACAATCATTTTTTTTTATTTTGGCATATTTTATGAACGATAATGTCTTTAATAATTTAGCAACAAAAATTAATTGCAATAACATGTAAAATAATTTCCGCCGCATTAATGATATTTTAACAGGCATATGGAATAATATTACGATAAGTAAATACATATATTTTTTCCATCACATTACTATGTAAAAACTTTCGCGGGCATATGGAATAATGTAAACAAGTAAAATTATTGCAATGAATTAAGTTCGTAAATAATTTTCGCCACATTACTATGTAAACACTTTCATGGGCTTATGGAATAAAATAAGCAATAATAAATTGCCAGTAGTCGTTTCTAGCTTGGGGTTAACTCAAGCATCAACAAAAGTTAAAATTAGCTTTAGTGTTAGAGTTATATGACAGAAAAAATTTAATCATAAAATTATAGATAGGCGATTAGTCCGCCTTGTCTATAATAATGTAGATAGATGAACACGTAAATATTAAATTTTAACAACAAAATTATAAACACATATTCATCTAATCAAAAAATTATAGATTGGCAGTAATCCGCCATGTCTATAATAATGTAGATAGATAAACAAGTAAATATAAAACTTTAGTATCTTTTAACGTTGAACGTTTTCTCTAACGAAGGAACTAAATTTTTCCAGATCGAGCACTATCGTGCTGATAACGTGTCATAGAATAACTAAAACTATTTGGGAATTATAACAATATATTAAAAGAACATAGGAAAAGAAGAGCAAATAAGAAGTATATTACTTGTGAATGAGTGTTTTTCTCTTCATCTTGATGGCTCCTTATATAGGCAAGAATTTCTAATATGTTACATTATTTACAACAACTACTATTATTATAAAATAATATTTATACATAATTTTCAACAATAGCCACAAGGCATATTCTACCAACTATACTTATAACAGAGACTGGATTGTTAACAATCATTGGTTGTACTTACTCTCTTATATTAATACCTTGCTTCGAGACTTATTTAGAATGTTAGCAAGATGATCTGTCATGTCTTATATGAACAACTGAAGCAATCTTTATTTCAATGTGGTCTTTTATCATTAGAAAACAAATGCAAAACCAAATAAGCATAGAATCTGAATCATACCAAACTTTTTTGGTGCAGATATTACGGCAAATAATAAGAACAACGAACTACTCCTAATTAAGTTTGTGAGTTATGTATGTATTATCATGGAATTTATAATATATAGTTTTATCCACAGAGCATATTAATATTTGTTAGAAGTTAGAACTTAGTAAGAGAGGGAGGGGATCTAGAAGAGATCAGCCAATCTGTTGTGGGGCATATATTGTCGGCTTATAATTAAGTGCAACCAACTACTATTTAAAGAGCAGACCTGGAAAATATAATGTACCATTAAAAAATTTACTGTTAGGTAGCGTCACTGGCTCCACAATATTACGATATTTGAACTATATTATTATTATCAGGTATATATTAATTTAGGCTTGCAGAGAGAAGAAGGTTAAATTCTCGTGTACTTTAATGGGACTTGGTTCGTATACTGCAAAAGGCAATGCCACTCATATACACGTTGGGCCCACGTACAATCCATATGTATGTGTAATATACATCATAATATATTAATAATATGTGACATATCACATGGTTGTCACGATGATAATGATTGACCAATGAATACCCAAATCATATAAGAAGACTAGTAAGTGGAATTGAGTGAACCGTATAAGGATCGCTAATATTTGTATATAACGAATTAGACATCTTGTAATATGTCATTGCAAGTCAACGGATGTCTAGATTATAATGCAACATGCGGATCGTAATTCAGAGGTTCTAAGTAAAAGTTATGTTCAAAACGGTGGAGTTGTGTAGATCTAGGTGAGCATGTCGAGTTTCACCCCAAACTTGAACTAGCTCTGCCTTTTTCCTATAAATACCCCTCTATTTTCCATATAAATGAGGGATACAGTCATGGCGGGGCGCTCTGCAGCCCTATGTTGAGCATTTATGCTCGATATGTCCCTATGTCGAGCATAAAATGCTCGACATGTAAAACTCGACATGCTAAACCTGATATATAGGATGCTCGACATGCCCATTATATGGATAGAAAGATATTCGAGATACGGTTCTATAGGAAAACGTGGATTGAGTTCTCAACATATGTACATTGAGACACGACCCAAACCGTGAAGCCGCACAGAAATGCTTGACATACTAAATACTCGACATGCACTCGACATAGGGGAAATTATACATGTCTCCTCGACATGTGCCTTATATTAATAGAAATATATTCAACATATGGTCCCATAGGAAGAAGCGTATTGAGTTTCGATATACGTACATCAAGATACGACCCATACCGTATAGTCACGAAGAAATACTTGACATACCCCTATGTCGAGTGTTTATGCTGGACATCCATATGTGGATCATTTATTCTCTACATATTTTTAGAAAGCTAAGGGAGTATAATTTCTGTATCAAGAAGTGGATTGAGGTTTTGACCAATCTACAAGAAGATATCGTCAAAACCGTAGAACCGCGCAATTAAGAAACAAGTGAATCACGCAGCCCGATTAGTGCTTGACCCTCAAAGTAGACAAATAAACTACGTTCGGTTTAATCCCTCAATGGGATACGTAGGAATCTTGGGACGACCCAAGTCTAGATCAAAATTATTAAAGATCTAACCTTCCCTCACCACGTTGCTGGGAGTACATGTGCGCAAATGACAAAGTTAGTTGCAGCGCAACTCTGAACTAGCCTGATATGGAGTGTCTTGTCAACCTGCCAAGTCAGTAAACAATTACACCCTAAATCACTGGCATCGTCTATGGGAGCACACTGCAATGCACTTGAAAACAACTACGCAATCTTGAATTCAATTGAGTTCATCGAGAACATTGGCACGGATGATTGAAACTCCATTGGCCCTAGACTTTACATGAAGCCCATTCTTCCACAAGGAGCTCTAATTGAGGAAGATTATGGAGTCTCCAACCTCACTCATTTACATTGATCATTTTCTTACTTTTTTCACTTGATGCCAAGATATATCTAAACAAGCATATGCCTTGTCTTTTTGCAGTAACAACTGAGAAGAACTCCCTATGCGATGATAAAAAACTATACTTTAAATAGTATCTGAATTACCCGTAAATGGTACCAAAGAATCTTACTCACGACTAGTATCAGATAATCTTACCAGTAAGTGGTATTAAAAAAATCAAGAGAGAATAATACGTTACTTATACGGTAATATGCTAAAAGTGGCAAAGTAATATCTACCTATATGGTAACATGCCAGAAATAACAGAGAAACATATACTTATACGGTTATATGTCATAAATGGCATAGTAACATCTACTTATACGGTAATATGCCAAAAATAGCAGAGTAACATCTACCTATATGGTAACATGCCAGAAATGGTAGAGTAACATCTACCTATACGATAACATGCTAGAAATGGCTGAGTAACATCTACATGTACGGTAACACACCAGAATTAGAAAAGTAACATTTACTTGTACGATTATATGCCAGAAATACATATACCTATATGGTAACATGCTAGAAATGTTAGAGTAACATCTACCTATACGGTAACACGCCATAATTGGCAGAGTAACATCTACCTATACGATCACGTGGAAAAATGGCAAAATAACATCTACCTACACGGTAACATGGAAAAAAATAGAAAAATAACATCTACCTACATAGTATCATGCCTAAAATGGCAGAGATATATGTACCTACACTGTACCATGGCTAAAACGGCAAAGAAATCTGTGCCTACATGGTACCATGCCTAAAAGGGAAGAGATATATGTAACTACACGGTACCATGCCTAAAATGGTAGGGAATTATCTACCTACGGGATATCAGGCCAAAAGCGGCAAATGAAACATGTACCTACGCAGTGCCATGCCTAAAACTGACAAATGAAACATGTGCCTATGCGATATCTTGCCTAAAACGGTAACAAAAAATGTACATTCGCATTAACTTGCCTTAAATGACAATGAATCATGCATCTATGAGGTACCTTAATTGAAATGACAGCAAATGAAATACATGGTCCCTTACAGAATATTTTTTCAATTATGACAAAAATACAAGTTGCTGTGAGGAACCACACGCGTATCATAAAGGTTCGCACACAAATATGAGATGATACGCATGTATTAAACTAGATAAAAAATAATAAACAAAGATGAACCGAATTACAACAACAAGTACCCACCCTATAGCCCGCCTCTTAAGGCACAACAACTAATACCTACGCGGTATCCCGCCTCTTAAGGCGCAAAAAGAAGTACATATGCGGTACCCCGCCTCTTAAGGCGCAATAAAGCACCCAATCGATACCTAAACTCCCACGGGCACATAATCGTTGTCAAATATCTCCTCAAAATCAGATGCAAGGACATAAAGTTAAAGTAGTTAGATAAACGCCTATTCTGCATAAAGATAGCACATAAATAATGGCAAAACACTGCTAGACGCTCAAAAGCAACCTGATAATACGCTTAAATGAATAAATCATTCATGAAAGAAATTTTTGGCAATGTCATTACATCTCTCACAATAATGATACTAATCTTACAAAGATTAACACGCTCATTATTGCTCCTATCACCATACAAATCTTTAGGGCGAGGCGCGAGTCAAGATTAACTTGAGTTCTAAAATATGTCGCAGTTGCAGTTATTAATACGTGTATATCCACCATCAAGGTTAACATCTTCCCCATACTGGTCAATCGATTCAAAAGTAATTCGCTCTGAGTGGTATGATATAACCTTACCCTTCAAGGTGTTGTCAAATCCTAAATGAAGCCAAGACATGCGAGAAATTCTCATCGTTAATAGATGAACATTTCAAAATAATATAAGATCTCCAATAATACCACTGTGACTATAAGATATATAATGGAAGGTTCAAAATGAACATCTAATGTTCAAATAAAGGAGATTGCATCGATTAAATAAAATCACTCAAAACACCAAAAAGTGAGCCTAAAGTCAATCCAAGCAGCATAATATGCTACACTTTACATCAGGGTAAACTATACAACTCCCTCAAATGGTGACCAACCTACACCCCTTAGTAGCGCAAGAAAGAGATCTAACGCGAATCAGGTGCATAACTAAATAGTGTCAAGAAACTTCTATAGATCTATCATCGCACTCATAATTTTCATTATTAGTATAGCTAAAAGCCTTCTTTACGATGACCTTTCGCTTATCACCCATCTTATCCTCTTTAAGATTAATAACATACATATCTAAGTTATATAGAGAGAATCTTAACACCTCTCCTCAAACCTATAAGTCAAATAGATGTTAATTGTCTTTTAAAAATATTATCCTTGGAAGCCTCTAGTCCACCATGGTGGACCTTAACTCGGTTCTCAACTTTCTCAAATGATGTTTCATATGATTCTTTCTCTTTCACTACAATATTGGTTAACTTCAAGGATTTTACTATCAATTGATCAGCCTACTTTTAAGACTTGAATGGCCCACTACAAAAGTTACATTAAGGCATGATCGCTTGAAGATCACGCTTCAAAATGTAAGTGACGAGGAACATCTAATAATATAAACCAACCTCCATCTACACTTTGTGTTGGTATGACCTCAAAATCACTATTTGAGGTGTAAAAA
Source organism: Linaria vulgaris (assembly GCA_948329865.1). Lineage (NCBI taxonomy): Eukaryota > Viridiplantae > Streptophyta > Magnoliopsida > Lamiales > Plantaginaceae > Linaria > Linaria vulgaris. Next base: position 432,085 of record OX415249.1, on the reverse strand, counting down.
TTCTTGAAGCTACACTCTATAATAACATTATCTAGAAGACTACCCAATTAGGGTACAATGCAACATACCGTACGCGGTATCCAAATTATTTACCTCTCAAAGTACCATACAATGTACCTTACACACTTATCTCTCATGGTACAACTCAACACACCATACACGGGATTTATGCCGTATGGCCTACTCAACCCGATATCCTAGATCCTACCTCACAAGGTATAACAATAATTCTTTGTGATAAGATGCCAACTACATCTACCTACAAATATTTTAACATATCCCAAATTATTATAAAAGTAAGATCATAATAAGAAATAAATAACGCTTTCCTCAGTGACCTTGAGCTTATAGGGGAAAATGCTGACGTGGTGCAGAGAAAAACCTCCTCGTATTTAGCACTACTCCCTACTTAATAGATTTGTTCTATAGTATTTACTACGGGAACCCTTGCCCCTCGATCGATCACACAAACTGGTCAAGCACCCACCCAAGTATGCACGCTATTAGACGTATCCCCCTTGCGCCCACGAGTCACATCAGCCTCCAAATTATCATTCACGTTGAATATAGGTGCGTTACTTGGACCTCCCACGTCCACTCTACTCTAGCATCCACTTCCGCCAGTGGCACCCTCACTGTTCTTAAAGACACCCAAGTGAGTCTCACCACCTTCTGGTCGGTACATATATGAATCCCGCATATAGCTCTTAGCCTCTGTAACTACAATATGAAAGTATATCATCACATCATAACTTTTGGCCTAATTCAAAATAAGAGTAGAGAACTAACAATTATTCTTATATTACATTGCAAGTGGCTACATAGTACATTATTTGTGGAGTAAGAAAACACTAGTACGTGCTCTGTAGACTGCTAGCCAAAGGAAAACATGAGCCATAATCGAGCAAAATTTTATTGATGTTCGTCTTTAGGATCCAAAACCCTTCTTATATTAAGACTTATAGTAAGGTTACGTATAACTGCGTCACACCTTGTATTTGTGGGCATTGATTCTTCAAGTAGCTAAAATCTTGCAACACTGTTTCTAAGCGCACTTTTGTGACATCTGCTCACGCTATTGTTCCAACAAATCACCAAAAACACCTCAAGATGTATAATGCACAATAACTTCTCTTAATAACTCTTTAGTACTTCCCAAAATGGTTGTACTGAAATGCACTTCTCAAAGTGATTATCGATTAGCAATACATCTTAAAGTATCATGTCACAAGATTCTCTCAAGTGACAACCAGCCCATCAATTTTTCTAAATAATGACAAACTCTAGTAAAGGCTAAAACGCATATAATCTTTGCAACAAGACAATTTACACTATTTCGTAAAAATGAAGGCCAACTGTTGTATTGTTAAAAGAAACTCTACTAATGAGAAAACGATGATTGAGAAATATTTTGTCACTAATCGGGTGCATAAATTAGATTCAAGTGCAAGGTCTGAATTTTTAATATGGCATTTTCATTACACCTCTATGCAAATTTGGGGACTAATGGTGTACATGGGCATCCAATCATAAGCGCTTAATCGAAGTTTAGAATGTAATTGTTCTCCAACATCACATTCCAAACTCAAGGACTACTAGTGTGTATAGATATGTGTCATATGACACCTATCACCCTCAAATTCAATCAATCTGACTGAAACACCTAATCAAAGTTTGAGGTATGCTTGTGTTCCAAAGGAGCACTTCAAATTGGGGGACTACTAGTGTATACATATCTGCGATATGACACCAATCACCTAATAAGTATGCTAATGTTCCAAAACACACTACAAAATGGGGGGCTACCAATATCCGTCATTAACAATACATGTCATATGACGTGGTTGCCACAATGGCATTGATTGACCAATGCATACCCAAATCATATAAGAAGTCTGGAAAGTGGAACTGAGTGAACCGTATAAGGATCACCAATATTTGTATATAAAGAATTAGGTGTCTTGTAATGTTTCATTGGAAAGCCACAAATGTTTAGGTCGTAATTCAACAAACGGATCACAATCTCTTAAAAAGTTATGCTCAAAACGGTAGAGTTGCGCAGATTTGGACGAACATGTCGAGTTTTGGCCCAAAATCGACATAGCCCTGCTTTATAAATACCCCTCCATTTTCCATAAAAAGAGGGATAAAGTCATGGGAAAGCTCTCAGCAGCCCTATGTCAAGCATTTATGGTTGGCATGTCCCTACGTTGAGCATAAATGCTCTACATGTCCGTACGTCGAGCATAAAATGCTCAACGTATAAAACTTGACATATATGATGTTCGACATGTACCATTGACATGTTTCTTATATGGATAAAAATATATTTAATATATGGTTCTATAGAAATAAGTTGATTGAGGGTTTGACATACGTACCTCCAAATACGGCCTAAAATGTGAAGCCCTGCAGAAATTCTTGACATACAGAATTCGGCATGCACTCGACATAGAAGAAATTCTATATGTCTCGTGGACATGTGCCTTATATGAATAGAAAGATATTGAAGATTTGGTGTCATAAAAAAAAAGCGGATTGAGGTTTTGACATACGTAAATCGAGATACGGCATATGCTGTGAAATCGCGCATAAATACTCGACATACCCCTATTTCGAGCGTTTATGCTCGACATATTCCTTATATGCCTGGAAAGCTAAAGGAGTATAATTTCTTTATCAAGAAGGGATTGAGGTTTTGACCTATCTACGAGATAATGGTCAAAACCGTGAACTGCGCAATTCAGAAACAAGTGAATCACGCAGCTCGAGTAGTGCTCGACCCTCAAAATACACAAATAAACTAATTTCAGCTTGATTTCCTCATTGGGATATGTAGGCAGTTTGGGACAGCCCAAGTCCAGATCGATGCAAAGCAAGCGGGTACAAGATCGAAAAGAATTATTAAAGATCCAACCCTCCCCTCACCACGTTGCTTGGAGTACATGCGCGCAAAGGACAAAGTTAGTTCCAGCGCAACTCTGAACTAGCCTGATGTGGAGTGTCTTGTCAACCTGCCACGTCAGCAGATGATTACACTCCGAATAAGTACGAGTATAGGAGACATTACCTACTGCTGCATATCAGGCGATCTCATTTTTATTAGGCAAAAACTACCTTTACTTTGTTTTAAACATTCTTTTTTGGGTTTACATCTAATAAATACAAAATGTAAATGTTAGTATTAATTAGTGTTCATGAAATCGTGAAACTGTCAAATTTTAGAATTCCACAATATTAAATAAAAAACATGTGTTATTTATTATAATGCACTAGTTAAAACCATGGTTGCATTATCAGTTTTTCCCGAATAAAACATTATGAACAAAATACTAAAATAAAAAATAAAGAGAGTTTGGCCTAAAATGTCTGGGTTTTTATGGTTACTAGCTTGATTTATCTCTGATCAAATTAGTACTATCATCATTTAAGTTTAAAAATTGTAATATTATATATAGAATGATGATTTTGTTCGTGTTAAAATGCTTATTAAAAAATATATGATCTGTAGTTACTACCATTTAGGTGAATACTAGGTAAACTTACAAGTTGACATGCAATAATTTGCAAACTTCGTAAATTGGGCAAACCACATTAGACTAACCATGTATGCCATACACATATCAAAAATACATAAATGTAAGTTGCCACTTGTGGGATTCACACTTGAGATCAAATAAAGAAATTACTCATATTTAAGACTTTAACTAACTAGGCTACCGTTGCGGGCTTAATGCTTATCAAACTTGAGCCTTTTGAGCTTAAATGAATCCTCTAGCGAGAAATGATATCCTTTCACCAAGGCCACCCTTGTTGACTCAATGCTTATCAAAATATAATTAGATTTTGCGTTGAATCTGATCAATGCAAGATTGTGTGTCTATTATATATCTCATTATTAACCGTTGTCTGCTAATCAAAAAAAGAATTATTGACGGTTCTCCATCTAAAATTTTAATTGACAATGAAATCACAATAAATCTATATATTTGTGTGTGTTTGTGAAAGAAACATAGAAGAATTTCTGAACTTTTCGATCTAAGGTTTTTCCTAAGGAAATAAAGTCGTCATACAGAATTCACTACTGTCTATATATGCATTAAAAGGAAAAAAAAGAAACATATGAAAACTAAAAGTGCCAAAGAAAAAGCTCAACTCTCTAGATTGACAATTTAAAAGCAATTGCAGTTCGATGCTATAAGAAGACAGATTTATGCTTGATATGTACTTTGGATCTACATCGCAATTGATCGGACAAACCCTATAAATCTACATCTAAAGCTAAACAGCTAATGATTAAACAACTTATTTTTACGAACACGTACGCATGCTTAATAAACAAGATTCTCTAATTAATGATTGTACGCGTGGAAAATAAAGATCCGTAAGAGCGCACGAAACTCTTTCGTGATTGCTCATTTAAAATGGTGACAATGCAAACGCACTCGAACACGTACAAATTAACTTGTGATACGTTATTTATGAATAGTAAATATTTATATGAGTATATGCAAATGCAAATTACGTACTTAGCTAAAATCTATGTTGCAGGACACAGATACGGCGATACGAATACATGAACACTGTTTTTTTTTTTAAAAATTCGACACGGCTGGAACAAGGTAGTATTTTTTTACTAAAATGTATTAAGTAGCATTAAAACTTAATAAATTAATATCTTATAACAATTAATAATTTATAACATTAAAATTAATTATCACTTACTATTCATTAGTTATTAATCAAAACAAAGTTAAATAAGACCCTTAATGTCAAACAAAATACAAGCCAATGAATAATAATTAAGAGTTATACAATACTAAAAATATACAGATATTCAATCCAAAATCATGCATTAATTAAAAAACTAAATACATTTAGACCTTTTACGTAGTTGTTTAAGTTTAGAAATTTACTTTTTAAACTCTTTTATCTTTTAATTGTTGATTTATAATCTTTTTCTTTTTATTAAGTTGTATATAACTCAAACTATTAAGATATACAATTTTCTCTCAAACTTGTCTAAAACATATTGGATATACACTTCTTAAGTCTCCGACACGCCACTCTCAAGTGTAGGACACGGGTGTCAAAATTAGTTTTTATTTATTTTAATAGAGACATGCCACGTGACGTGTCAGGCTAGTGTCGAGGAGCGTCGGACGAGTGTTGGGTGTGGAATACGTCCAACACGGACACGGATATGGTTGATGTTTATTAGAAGTGTCGGTGCATCATAGTCTATAATTAACTTCATGTTAACACATTTCTTATATCGTATGTATGGTTAAATATATAAACATATGAATAGTAAATATTTATATGGGTAAATGCAAATTACTTCAGCTAGAATTAACTTCATGTTAACACATTTCTTATATCAAATGTATGATTAAATATATAAACGTATGATAGTCCGAGAACGCTTAATCCGTAATCAAGATGACGTACGTGATGAATACGAATGATTTCTTTATGAAGATTAATGTATTATTTGGTTGTTTTCAACCTGCCTATTACAAGTATTTAGGTTCTCTATTTATAGATTTTTTCCTTGACAGGTGTCATTAGATTTCGTATTGTATTATGACAGATGTCTCGTATAAGCACGTATTCTTCCGGCACATCACCGATTTTCTTGGCTGGAGAAGTTAACACGTGGTTTCGTCTTTAGTTACGTGTGTTGAATGGTTATCTTGACAATTTTATCGGATCACTATCGTGCACCTGTGCTCAAGACGATCGTAGCTCGGGTAATCAACATTATCATAGTTATCGTTATTCGGATAAGCATGGGCATTATTTATTCTCACCTTATTGTAGTGATACACTTAATTTGATTTTTGTGTCTCCTACCCTCGTATTATCGTACAAGGACGCTAACCGCGATTTATGTGTCCTTTACACTCGTACTATCGTAGAGGGACGCTAAGCGCGATTTTTGAGTCTTTTACCCTTATACTACTAGGGAGGGACGCTCAACGCCATTTCTTATATCTTTTACCCTTGGACTATCATAGAGGGACGCTTAGCACAATTTGTGTGTCTTTTACCCTCGTACTATCGTAGAGGTATTGAATAATGGTATTTATTATAAGAGTTAGCACTAGTACCCCAATTCCTAGTATATTCAAAGAATATAGTAGGAATTCCCAAGTGGTTTTTCTACTTTTCACGTAATCTCTGAAGAGTTCCGTCCCTCTAGGATGTAAGTAGCCAATAATTTTTCGGGTTCTATGTATGCATTTAATGCTGGAATTTCCACCTTTATATTAGGATTTTTCTCAAAATTCCTTCATCTACTTCTTTCTAAATCTTCTTCTTCATTTCTTCAAATATTTCTTCTTGCGATTATAACCACTGTAATAATGTCTTTTGTCAACCCTTCTTCCTCTGATATGGAAATTGTGCCACCCTTTCAATGCAAAGGAGTGTTAGTGATACCTCATAACTTGTTGGTGTCTCTGGCACGGTCAAGCGGACAAGAAGAGTTGTTACCTCAAAAAACAAGTAGGAAGTATCCGATACTTTAAGTTATGTGGAGGAGGAGCATGTGTCACATTGGTTTGAAGAGTTTAATGTTGATAATTATGCCGTAATAGTGAAGATTCCCGACGACGACGACATAGATCAATTTCCTCAATATGAATTTGTTTATTATGCTGAGATGAAGTCAGGTATGCGTTCTTTTTTCCTCCTTTCTTTTGTCAAGTTTTTAAGGAGTGCGACTAAAACCCTAGTCAATTGACCCCGAATGGGTATACCACCCTAGCCATATATGTATTCTCTTTCATGACTCGAAGAGTTTCGTGCAACGTAGATAAGTTTTGTACTATTTTTGGCGTCATCATTTCCCCTACTGGAAAGCATTTTTACTATTTTGTGCATCATTTTACGAACCGTCGCATCCTCGACAACACTCCGAATTCACATAGCAGATGGAAAGATAAGTTTTTTTTTGTGAAGCACGAAGATGGAAAATAGGGTTTTCCTTATGAATGGCAAAGCAAACCGAAGGCTCCCAAAATTACTCGGCTTGATGACTTGTGCGATCATTTCTTCAACCCATTATATGATGCTACCAAGTTGATCACTGAAGGTGCTTTTTCCAGATTCTATGCCATTATCGCATTTTGCCTTACTTCCCCAGAGGATGACGACGGTCTTATCACTTTGTCTGATATGTCTGATAAGGACACTCCCAATTTTGGTATTCTTTTTCTTTTTTGTATTTTCCACAATTTCTCAATGGTTGGTATATTTAAGTCCGTAAGATCTGAATTGTTGACATTTTACTAAGAATAGGTCATGGAAATTATCCGATTTACCCCTGTTCTTCATCTGGAGGATCAATTTGAGACACTGAAGTACTTCGTACCTCAAGGCCTTACCTTCAAGTTTCTCAATCCATCACTTGACAATCCTAACGTCTCAAGTACACTAGCTATGGCTGATATTACAATTCATTCTCCAACAGTTTTTGATTCAGAGGGTAAGAGTGTTTCGCACAAAGAGGATCCTTTGGTTATTTCAACCACTATCGTAGAAGAGCAGCTTGTGCACCCCAACATTCATTTCCCCTCCACTTTGTTGTTGAAGATGCTACTTTTCATCTTGAATCACCTATTGATGTATACGATCTTGATATTTAGGAGATTGGCTGGATGTGATTTCTCCTTCCTGGGAGAATATGTTGATGACTAACATGGAAAGTGCTTTCTCATCTCTCTCAACCCGTATTTGAACAACCCCCTCAGCTATCATAGCTTCTACACCGTATACATCAGCGGTTGATGCAGTTCCCTCTTCTTCCGATATTTCTCCTCATGACTCTCAATTTGATATGTCAATATTGCCCAAGATTATTCAAATTCTTGACTCTTATGGAATTATTGCCTTATATGTATCTGAGCTGTGGCATCTTTCCGATGCATTATCTAATTTGCTTTGTAATTTGATTTTCTTGTCTCTCCAATCGTGTGTCCATTTTTGTGGGTTCCTTCGGTGAATCAAATTATTTGGCATTTCTATGATAAATCCTTGAAAATGTGTCTTCAACATAATCCAAAATAAAGAATAAAAAGGACGAGTTATTGTCCACTAAATCCAGAACTGTATTGGACTTGAAGAACCTAAGGAAACAAAATGCCCATCTTCTTCATGAGGAGTCCAAATTGAAAAAATGATTAGAAGACAATTCTTCATGATACGATGAGCTTTGTGAGGAGGTGGAGGTCTTGATAGAGCTTCTTAATAAGGCAAAGGATTTGGAGTTATTATTGACCGATCATATATCTACTTTGAAGAAAGAAAATGGATCGTGGGACTAGTCGAGGCATACTCTAGGTTAAGATCTTATGATTGCTAACATAAGATTTGAAGAAGATTCTAAGGAATTAAATGCCTATTCTGCTCGTTTAGCTCAAGCATTGTCTTCTAAGATTGCATCTATACAAGACGACTTTGATATGAAGATACAGAAGAATACTAAGTAGACTCGTAAGGAAGCATCACTCGATATCAGTCCAATGTATTGCTTTCAGAGTGCTTACACAAATAATTCTCATGTCACATGATCTGGGGTTTGTGGCGTGTTCCCATACGGCACATGAGCACAAGTTATACAAACCCAATGATGACCTGAGGGTTTTGAACCTTCAAAAGATTCTCCGTTCGAACACTCTAGAAGCTACTCTTTTGTTCTTCCTTGCTCGTCTTTCTCCAAGGTCTTTCACCACATATTCATCAGGTTCGAGTGATTCAGTTGTTATTCCTATCTATGAGATTCTCTCCAAACCTACCATCAGCAGGAAGGAAGCTCATTCATCTTCACGCTCATTCGTAATTACGGATAATTAAGGCTTACATTGATTATCGAGAAATGGGTATTTATAGGCCTCGGGATGCGGGGACCACTCACGTGATAAACAGGAAGGAGAGCTGTGAGGGAGTTTACTTGTTTGGTTGGGAGAGATATAAAATTTGTCAAGAATGACAAACACAGAATCATGATCAAGTGTAAAAATGAAAAATGTGATTGGCATATATATGCCTCAGAACATGGGAACTACAAAACTCTAATTCTGAAGACATGGCAAGGACTACACAGATGTGCAAGGCAGGAGAGTGTCAAAACAGCAACATCAACATGGGTTGTATAGAAATACCAAATGATGCTGAAGTATAATCCTAAAATGCGTTCTACTACATTGCAAGACATGGTAAGGAATGACACTAAGCTGAAATTTACTAGGTTTCAAATGTATAGGGCAAAAACTAAGGTGAGGCGGTTGTCTGTTGGTAATGACAAGAAACAGTATGCACTTCTTTGGAGGTATGCAACTGAGATAATAAGGAGTGACCCTGACAACACTGTTAGGATAAATACCATGCCTACAAAGAATGGTCCAATCTTCAAAAGGTTCTATATTTGTTGGGGGCAACTGAAGAAGGGGTTTTTGGCAGGATGTAGGCCTATTTTGTGTTTTCATGGGTGTCATTTGAAGAGCTACTATGGTGGGATACAGTTGAGCGCTTTGATGCCAACAATTGTTTGTATCCCATATCATATGCTGTGGTGGAAAAAGAGAAGAGGGAAACATGGGCTTGGTTCATGAATCTGCTAGTAATGGATTTAGATATTTCTGAGGATGGAAGTGGTGGGTATGTGGTGATATCAGACAAACAGAAGGGACTAATAGATGTTGTGGAGTTGGTGTTGCTATATGCACAACACAGATTTTGTGTTATGCATATGTATGGTAACTTTAAGCAAACACACAAGGGTCTACCATTGAAGACACTACTCTGGCAGGCTGCAAAATCAACAAGGATCACGGATTTTGAGAGGTATATGAAACAAATAAGAGAGAGGGATTTAAAGGCTTATAAATGGCTTGCAAAAAGACCTGCAAGGTACTGGTAAAGATCCTATTTCAAGGAGGGGTACAAGTGTGATGGTTTACTCAACAACATGTGTGAGTCATTTAATGCCATGATATTGGAAGCCAGACCTAAGCCCATAATTAATTGCTTGGAAAACATTAGGCTCATTTTAATGAAGCGGACATATGTGAAGAGGGATCTCTCAAAAATGTGGATTTGGGAGGTTTGTCCAAATATTCAGAAGGTCTTGGACAAGACACATGAGAAACAGGGTGAATGCAAGGCTTTTTGGAACGGGGAGGATGACTTTGAAGTGAGCATTCCTGATGGACAAATGAATTGCAATGTTGCATCAAGAAAATGGACATGTAGGCAGTGGCAGATTAGTGGAATTCCTTGTGCACATGGCATGGATGGATTGTATTTTAAAGAGCAGAATCCATCTGAGCATGTTGAGGATTGTTTCAAGATCCCTGCTTATATGGAGACTTATAAGCACTGCATGCATACATTGAGAGGTCCTGAGGATTGGCCACAATTTGACCTAACACCATGTCTTCCACCCATCCCAGAGAAGTTGCCAGGAAGGCCCAAGAAGCATGACAGGATTAAGCCCCCAGAAGAAATAGAAGAATTGAAGAAGAAGGGTTCAAAAGGAGAGAGAGTAAAACTGAGCAAGAAATGTGTGGTGATGAATTGTGGATTCTGTCACTTAGCTGGGCATAATCAGAGGACATGTTCCAAAAGGAAAGCCATGGTTGGTAGTGAAGAAACTGCTGAAGTTGATATTCCACAAAGGCAAATAAGACTACAAAGGTAAATACAAAATCACTGCTTAAAACTGTAAATTCTCACTCATAACATGGACTAATTGTATATTACAACTTCTATTTCAGCCATCTAAGAAAGGGAGGAAGCAAAGTGCCAAGAAGAAAAATGCTAACATTGAAGCCACTAGTGGTGATGCTGGTAAACAACAACAGCAAGCAAATGGAGAAAATGCTGGTGCTGCTAGTGCCCATGAGGAGCAAGAATGAGATTTAAATGCTGGTACAACATAGGATCAAGTGATTTCTAATCATGAGGATGGAGAAGTTGTACCAACTCATGCTCCGAAATCTGGGACTGGACAGATAAATAATTCTTAGTTCATTTACTATCAAAATATTTTAACCATAAAATGAGCTAACTCTTAGGTATTACAGACAAATAAGGGAAAGAAGAAGGGTGCTGGTACTACTCCTGTTAGGCAAACCCCTCAGCTTACTCCAACTAGAACAAGCCCAAGATTCACAAGTCAGGTCAACCCCCCTTCCCCACCACCTATTTCAAGCCAACTTTCTCCAATTAGATCAAGCCCAAGATTCACAAGTCAGGTCAATGCCCCTTCTTCACCACCTGTTTCAAGCCAGAAAATTATATCTCCTTAGAAAAATAATGAAGGAGGTAAAGGGAGAAATGTAAAAAGGAAGTTAGTAATTGAGGAAGAGGTTTTGGAAATTGAAGAGAGGCAAGTTAGAAACATGAACAAGGTGTCAAGACTGGTTGAGGAGGTCAGTGGTAAGAAAGGGCCCAAGAAGAATGTTAAGAATTGTAACAAAAAAACCAAGAAGACCAAGGTCACAACAGAGCATGACAAACCTGAGCCAACACTTGCTGAGCTTAAATTCCATTTATGTGCAATCCATATTTTTGAAGTTTATGTTATTGCTATCTGTCTGAACCACGCAAATTAATTATCTAATTTCCTTGTGTTTTTGATGCAGACATCTAATAAGAAAATAGTGAGCAAAGTGGGGAACACTTCAGGTATTGTGGATCTTATAATTGACAAAGCAGCAAAGAAGTTGATTAACAAAAGCGTGAACATAATTCTGAGGAATTGAAGTGGTTATGACAACTATTTTGTGAGGGATAACCATGTTATGCCCTTTCTAATTTTGTTATGAAGAATTGAGATCTATTTAGTTTCAAAATGTTGTTGGACTTTGTTAGCCTTCGTTGTTAATTATGGTGATACTGCCCTTTCTTATTTTGTTAAGCCTTGGTTGTTTATTATGGCGATGATGGGGTTGCGAATTATCATTATGAATATTATTTTGGTTTTTTGATGTTGATTTTAGGGTGTTTTGATGCTGATTTTTGATGTTTTGATGTTGTTTTTTTGGTTTTTGGTGTTTTGATGCTGATTTTTAGGTGTATCTCAATGACCAAAAATAATTCTCTTGTGCAATCCTAAATACTCACTTTAGGGGCCAATCCAGAAATTCAAAAAATAGTTCAAGCGGCAATCCTCATAAGCATACCATAGTTCAGGGGGCAATCCTCAAAAACATACCATAGTTCATGGGGCAAATCGCACACTTCATAGTTTAGGGGGAAAAGTAAAAAAGTAGTATAGTTTAGGGGGTATGAGAGTTTGGCGAATATTTTTGGACAAAAATGCCCTTAAACTATAACATGTACTGTGCACGTTTTTCACTGTTCAGGTAAAAATATGGCCGGAGCACGCACAAAAGTAAATCGATCAAACGACTAAAGGTTAGGGGGCACTGGTGCTAAAATAAAAGTTTTGACCTCGTCCGATAAAAGGTACCATAATTTGGGGGGTTTGATAGAATTATCCCTTCAAAAAATAACAAACTCGGGTTAATTTCTACAGAAACAGAAATATTTAAGATTTTTTCTGACCTACTTCCCTAATTTGGCCTTGTTCGAACATTGAAGTTAACACCACTGTTCAGTTAGAAAAGGGTACCTATCCCGGTCCACAAGTTCTTACAATTATAGGCATTTCACTACAAAATTCATCCCATAACACTCTAAAACAACTGTATTATGAAATAATTGATGAATTTCCTTGTGTAATGGTTGACGGAGCTTTCTGAAGGTGATAAACACGTGATCTGTCAATGCGATCATATCATGTTTTAAGTTCATTCCATAGATCTAACCTCGTGTTAAAAAAATAACAAACTCCAGTTAATTTCTACAGAAACATAAATATTTGGGATTTTTTCTAAATACTTCTTTAATTTGGCCTTGATCTAATTTTAAAGCCATAACTTATTCCTTTCCAGTTTGAGTCCCCTAATTTGAAAATGGTCCAATTTTAGTCCTCTGGCGACTGAAATGCACGAATTTGGCCAATATTTTGCCGAACATCAGAAATGAGGGTCCATACATTAAGCAAATGTTTTTTTTTCATATAGAGTTATATAAGCTTTGAATTTATGTTTCATTTCGTTTCATAGGAATAATATATATATATATATATATATAAAAAGTAATCTTACAAAGGCAACTTCAGTGTAGGACACTTCACACGTCAGAAGTTTGAACTTAACGTTCAAAGGAGGGTCACGTGCAAGGCATGTGACTTTTTTTGGCGACATATGCACCTTTCAACTGTCAGAGGACTAAAAGCAAACCATTTCAAATTAGGGGACTAAAGTTGGAGAAAAAAGTTATGGGACTAATATTAGAAGAAGTCCAAATTAGGGGACTAGTTTAAAAAAAATCTCGAGTTATTTAACCATTATAGAACTAAATTATATTGCGAATCCAAAAAAATGCTAGTTATTGGAAAACTCTTCAACGGGTATGGGAAGAGCTCCATCAATAAATTTAATTTTGTTCTTCACATTCAAAGACACTTGAACATTGTGTATCAAGAAAGATAATTCGTGCCATTGAAATGTTCATCAACAATCAACGAACTTGTTGAATCATGCGATCCAATGAAGTAAAATGAAGAAGAATATTCACTTGGATTCTTGGAGAGAACCGTAGGTGACGTAGAGGAATGCCCGGAGTTGTTATTGGAAAACTTGAAAGATGAACGAGAGGGTCGACAAAAGAGTAATGCAACAAGGAATAGCGACCGAAAACAAAAAAGTTGACAACCGAATAGGATCGAAATATCAGTCGAATGATACCATATCGAATTTCATGCAATATAGATCGTGATCGAATGTAATCAAATAGAATTTAGCAAAGAATTGTATGATTCTCATTGAACCGAATTGTAGAAAGCTTTATAAAGAGGAATTCTAGAGAAATCTATTATTTGGAATCTACGTCTCCAAAGTGTATTGTGTGTCGCGTATATATACAACATCTATTGACTATTGGAGCATGTCGCTCCGGAATTGGATTAGCAGGTTAATTACAAACAGCAATGGACAAATTTCTATCATGTAAAGGTGGTTAACCAACGGCTTAATCAAAATTTAATATCTTTCCCAAAATAGAAATGAGTCTATTCTGGAAACTAAGACTTAACCTCAGGTTATGTATTGACATTACGGTTACTAGCTAGTGCAATCTGAGCTTTAGAAAATTGGATCCATTTATAGTTAATTGCACAATGTTGTTAAGTACGTTAGAAAAAATCCATGGCCTAATTGTAGCAGTGAAGATTTAGAAAATTATTGAACTCTATTCACATTAAATAACTGGAATGGTGCAATTCCCGAACGCCTGGAACTTCACAATGTATTTGTTTTAAACTTAAATTTCGAGGAGATCAAGCTTCGTGAATGCAACTAAATTCATTGCTTAGCGTTCAGAAAGTCAAACCTATTGGAGAATAGCGAGTTAATAACGGCCACATTAAATTCTACGCGAGGTCAGAAATGAACGGGAACATAGGTAGAAACATATATATTTATATTACATCACCAGATAAAATAACAATAGAATTGAAAAGTTACGGTTTGTATATATATTTAGATACTTATTCTAATGTAACAGAATATGGATTTTTGACTTTTCATGAGCAATGAAGAGTAACACAAAAATCTTAATTAGCTTAATTATTGTCTTGCGGCCTAATTAAAGAGCACGAGTTCCAGCTGGTCAACAATGTCCTTTAATGTGCCGCGGAATTCGCTGTGCATCTGCAAATTGTAAATTATTTGGTTAGTGCTAATAATTGTAATTCATGTATTAATGACAAAAGAAAACTGCGCTTAAACCTTTAAGTTATTTGTAGTGGTAACATATATATATATATATATATATATATAAGAATATAAAACCTGAATGATATATTGGACCGGACATTACAAATACCTAGTTTATATATATTGATATTTCTCCTAAAAAACTACATCCCAGAGATATACTTAATATATTCGTACTATATATTTACTCATATCCACAACATAAGATACTGAAATGAGCTGGTCTAACAGAAATCGTATATCATATATTCATTTACTTAAAAGTCAGACACACATAATATATTAATAGTAAAATAATCTCTTCACATGCTCGTGTTGACATGCCTGTGTTATATTAAATACGTAATGCATAATATATATTCATATTATTATATTCATACACACTAACTTCAAATATTAATAATTTAATTACTCTCTTCACATGCTCAGGTCGACATGCATGTGTTCCGTTTTACCTAGTTACGTCATCTATATAATATACCATAACGCTTTCATCTAGCTATGCAAGCGTTTTTTGAGCCACATGGCACCAAATTCAGAATTTCCTTCTTTTTTCTTTTTCTTTTTTAATTCAAACATCTTCTATTTATCTTTTTTATATACTACTTGGATTGTTATAGTTCACTTAATTACGAATCTGATTTTGTTATCTACTTGTATCCTACTTCACAAATAGCTCTTAAATGTTAGAATCCCTACAGAATCACGCACACAATTATAATGTTAGAATTCCTAGATCTTCAGTGTTAGAACATTTAAAGCTTTCAATTTGTGCGTCCTCTTGTTAAGTTGGCCAGGTATATCAAACTAGGAAATCTAAAGTTGGGAATTCTATAGGAGGAGAAAATTTAATGGAGTCTCTTCTCAGTTAATGGTTATTTTTTAAGCCATATACGCGCATGAATTAAAAGTGTAATTTAGCTAATCTGAATCCATAGCTAGACTTTGAATCTATAGCTATTAATATAGTAAAGTTTAAATTGATAGCCATAATTGTTTACCTATCACAAAGGAAAGTTAGCCATTTAAAACGGCAAGTAAAAAGTTAAGAGGTTAAATGCATTACTACGCACAAAGACACTTTGCTCCGTACTTAAATGGCAATCAACTCTATTGAATCCCCGTTTCATACTTCAATTTATAGAAATTTTATTTAGAATTAACATTTAAAAAATTTACGTATATCATTTAATAACATAGCTTCGTCTTTTACTACGCCTGACGAGTTTCCATACGTTCATGCCCCAATAAAAAAAAAGGGACGAGAAAAAATACCTCTGCAAGAACGGTAACATCAAGAGCCGCATCTCCAAACGGCATCACTCTCAAATCCGCTACACTAAGATGCATCTTTTCCATTTCGCTAGGGATTTTTGACATCAACCCTTTTTGTTTCTTGCAGCAAATTTTAATGAGCACATTTTTGTTCGAAACTCTGGCCTTTATTTCTGGAACAGCTGATTCGCCATTGGTGGTTCTAATGTTCAACTCATCTTCTTTTGTTGCATCCATGGAGCTTCTCTTTGCCTCTTCTTCTTCGAGGGCATTCACACGTTCTTGAAGGGATTTCAGATAATCAATTGCATCTTCAAGGAGTGAAGCTTTGTCTAACTGATAAGAATTTTACAAAAAAATAATATAAATTAGTTAATTAGTCGCACGAATACTATTAAATTTGTCTTCGAAGTAAAAGCTTAAGCTCGTAGAGAGCTTTCTTAATTGTTTTATAGCAATATATTTAATAGCAAGCTTATATTAAGCTGTAATAGTTGCAATAAATTTTCAAATTTAAACATAATAAGTGACATTTTTCATAAACTGATGATAAGGTAGCTTTAATATTTCTCCTTGTTAAGCTTAAACTCGTAGAGCAGATTGTAACTAATAATCAATTTGATTTTATGTTTAACCAAATCCGTAGCATTTTCTAGTAAATATGGAACTTTGATACTTAATTATTGTTAAGCTTTAGTTATAAATATACTGTGCATTAAGTATTTACATTACATGTTTTCCAAATATGCAAGCATCAGAGTAATGAAGATTCTTTAATTTGTTTCCCTCAGTGAAAATTCCAAAAATAAAAAAATTAAAGAAAACGTAATTATTGGTGACTTAATGTAAATTGAATTGTAGCCTCACCTAAATTCTAGATACCAGTAAAAAGTTTGATTTTAAGAACATATACACGAATATTTATCCACCAAAAACTCTTAACTAGATACCATCAAAACATACATGAATATAGTAATGTACAAAAGCCTAATTTCATATCTTTAGAAACAAATTAAATATGTATGGCAAAGTACCTTCTTGAGACCGGGCACGGTTTTTGAAAGAGTAATGAAAAGTTGACCTAGCTTCCTACGTCGTTTCCTCTCCGCAATAAGATGGTCTTGAGCTTGCAACGGCGTCCGGTTTGCAGCTAGAGATCTCTTTTGACTCCCATTAATTGACGCATCGTGGTACAGTTCATCCATGTTATCGTCTTCCACCGTAGACGAAAACCTTATTATTTGTGGGGACGAAGTCGAGGAATGATCCTTTGTAGTAACCATCTCATCGCCACTAGATCCTGCAAGACTTGATGAATTGTATGGGCCTCCACTAGCATCTGAATTATTATTAACTGTTGGGATGAGCGAAAATTTGTTTGAATTATCGAACGAAAGCAGTTGTGGGGCTGTAGAAGGAGGTGGAGGAGGAGGATTGGCTGGAGATTTATTCCAGCTAGAACTAGAATTGTTCAACAGGTGATGATCAGTATTATTGACAGTATTCTTTTTGGTGGCTTGATGAGGATAAGACATTTCAGGATGCAATGGTGTGGTGGTGTTATTATTATTGCCTCCTTGAGAAAATAATGGTTGTAGTGAGTAGATCTCAGGATGAATTGGCTTGAAATCAAACATCTCTTCCAAGTATTCGTCCATGTCCATGAATCCTGTAGAAATGAAACACAGGAAAAGTTATATTCTCTTCCGTTTACAATAACTATTATGAGATTCTTCAAATATGTCGAAATATTGTAAGAAAGTTCTAAAATTTAGCAGATCAAAACATACTGTAAAAGCAGAAACTTTGATTGATCTTTAACTATATATAGTTACACCCTTGGTTACACTCTTGGTTCAAACTATATACATATACATATATAATTTGTAAGTTTTGAGAAGCTCAGTTCTTTAAGCACTTTAAATTCCAAAGATTCTCTTGTCAGTTTATAGATTCTTTCTTTACTTAAAACCATTGTTTGAAAATCAAGAAAGCTAGAAAGCTCAGATTTCATGGTGTAATTGCTTGTTTCTCAAAAAATGGCATTGATTAAAAATTGGAAAATAAATTCACTAGTAAGCTAAGCTAAACACAAGATTAACTACATCTAAGCGGGATCAGTTGAAGCGCACCTTGGATTCCAACTTCTAAGTTTCTCTTGCAGGTGAATTCAATTGCCAGAGTTTAGCAGGTGTGGAATTATGATTTATGACATGGGCATATGATTTATATATATAGAAATGGATACAACTACTGTATAGGTGTAGGTGTGACCATTTTATTAATTTAATTTAAGATAATCCTTTTTTGTCCTCATTATATGGTCGGAGGGTGAATTTTATATGGCGTGTGGACTTGACTTGAAAAAGCATCTCTTATCGTACGTGTGAATACCCTGCTCTCATTTTCACTAAATTAACTCTACTGTACGAATGGAGGCGATTACTGTGACAGAGATCAAATTAAATCTTTCACAAATAGTTTAGCATGCATTTAGTGATATTAAATATCCTCTCTTCTGCATTATTGCATTTAAATTACTTATATTGTATTGCTTTATAATGCACGCAATCCAAATTGGAAATATTTCGAATTTTTAATATACTACAATTTCTAACAAGAGAAAAAATACAAATACAGAGTAGACTTGTTAGGCTACAAATCTAATTACGGTATCATAATTAATTACGGTTGTAATAATATTTGGCTTTGGTCGAATGCATGGACACACCGATCCAAGCAAATATATATATATATATATATATATATATATATATATATGTATGTATTTGGCTTTGTCGAAGCTTCCCCTAATTAAAGCAGAAGATGGTTCTCAGCTGTCCCATGGTTAATCCTTTCACTTTATTAGACATCAAAAAAGTCAAGCAGTTTTGACATATTACTTACATATGTGCCGAGTGATGTTTTAGTCAATTTGTCACATTTAGACCTCTTGTAACGCGCTTCACCTTTTTCAGTTCTATATAATTATATAAGAGTTAGGGCACGTTCATTAAGGTTTACTACATAAAACTATTTAAAGTTTAAAAGACAAACGACATGTGATGGAGGTATTTTAGAGACGGCTCAATACTAATATTGGATCGGCCCAAGAAGCAAGCCCAACTGAAATAGTATATCGAACAGGCGAAATTCGATGTTAAACGAGCATCAAACAAGCATGGTTCGATCTAACGAATGGATCGAACAATCCCAGTTCGATGCACTTTCTCCAACAGCCAATGGGGCTCGCGTGACGGGGGTTATAAATACCCCGTCCCTTGACATTCTCAGCACGCAAACCAACTATCATCAATTCAACCAACATCGAACCGTCATCATTCGATCAAATCCCCCGAATTCGATCGAAGTCCCAGCGTTCGATACACTACGCTCGATCGAAGCAGGCCGATTCGATACTCAGCATATCAGCTCATCATTACATCAAAGGACCCTAGTTCGATACTTTTCTAGATCGAAGGGCCTCAGTTCGATATTGAACCATCAAGCAGATACTGTATCGAACGTACCCAACTCGATACATGATAGATCGGACTCATGCCGTTCGATACACTTTTTGTACTTAGTAATTTTATTTATTGCTTAGTCAATTTGTAATAGGTGTTCCAGACCAAACTTGTCCAAATTCTATTTGATTAGCATTATTTTGGCAATTGATTATCCCATTGTAACATTTTACGGTGTTTTGTTACTCGGACGAAATAAGACCATAATATTAGCGCCGTCTGTGGGAACACTACATTTCCAAGTTTACTAGGCATGGCGTCTAGAATTACTAGATGGCGCAGTAGAGCAGTTGATAGCACAAATGCAGAGGTCAACCGAGCAACATCAAGTCAGATTGTCCAGAAGCCGTCAGACCTTCAACATTACCCGTGGAGGTGCCGACGCCCACGAGCCGAGAAATGCCAGAAATGCAAGCAGAAGGTATACCTACGAAAAATGCAGGTGCAACTGGGGCGACAACAACCACTGCCTCGCTCCCAAACAATATGAGAGATGAAATAATGGTTATGGTCAAATCCGTACTGGCTGAGTGTCTGGCCCCCGCGCCACCGATGCAAGCATCACCGCTGGTGGGATACGCTTCCGCGGCCGTACGTCCAAGAAAAGCAAACAAGGAAAAGTCCCTTTGGGACGGCAGGAGAGACAAACCGAACTCGGTGAAGGTCCAAAATAAGGAAAAATCACATAGGGAAGACCGCAGAGACAAACCAAAGTCATTGGAGGTGCAGTCTAGGAGGCACCATGACGAGAGAAGAAGAGAAAGAGAGGAAAGTCGGAACGACAAACCAAGAAGACAAGAGGAGAATAGTGAGAGGAGACGCGCGGAAAGCCGCAACTCCAAAAAAGAGCCCGATGAGGTGGTAAGAAACCTAGAAAGGCTTGAAAGGGAGAAAGCAATGGACAAAGGCCGAATGGAGCGATTAGGAAGTGCTCTGCGGAGCTCTCCATTTTCTGAAGAAATGGTGGCGGAAATCCTAGGGCATGGGGAAAAGATCCCCGATATGAAACCCTACGATGGACAATCTGATCCCCGCGATCACCCCTTCTATCTAGAAAGCAAATTGACCTTAAACGGGTTCAAGGAGAATGTACATGCTAGAATATTTGCCACTACCTTGGCTGCGGTAGCGATGGACTGGTTCATACGAATTGCTCAGGGGACAATCAAAACCTACAAACAGTTAATGGACATGTTTGAGGATCAATTATCAAGTCAGACGAGACTGGTTTTGGTCCATTCCCACATGTACTCAATGAAGTAGGAGGCCAATGAGAGTCTAAAGGACTTCATGAGGCATTTGAACGCATATCTGCTAAGAATAGACAGCCCGAGTGGAGAGATGGTGATGAGTATACTCTTCCGAGCAACAACCAATACAGTCTTCGGTGACGACTTGCTCAGGCGGAACCCCAGAACTATCGAAAATATAAACAAGATAGCTCAGGGGGTGGTTCATCGTGAAGAGATGCTGGCAACCAAGTTAGCCGTAATCGCGCCCCTGAGAGATAAGGAAAGAGGAAAAGAGGACTAGAATCGCAAAAATAACAACAACAACAGAAACAGGAATAACAGGTACCGAGACGCGTCGCCAAGGCGATACACGCTCCTGAATGCTAGCATCATGACAGTATTCAGAATGGTGAAAAGGAAAGGGTGGCTAAAAGAGCCCAGACAGGTGAAGGATTCAAAAGCAACAAGGTTTTCAAACCACTTCTGTAAATACCACAATCAGAAGGGCCACAAAATCGAGGATTGCAAGGATCTCAAGGATGAGATCGAACGACTAGTGAAGGATGGAAAACTAGTGGAGTTTGTAAAAAAGATGAAAGAGCAAGAGGACGACGCTGAAAGGGATAGATCGCTATCGCCCAGAAAAGACAAGCAGAAAATAATCGATCATCCGCACCTGTTGGACTATCATCATACTGGAAACAACAACGTCAGAAGGGGAATGATAAATATGATATCAGGTGGTCCAGTAGGAGCGGATTCCACGAACGGCAAAAAAAGGATTTCGAAACTCGTTGAATCGGACAGGTTCAGCTTTACTAACATTTTAAGGATCGAGGAAATGCCACAGGAAGAAATCACTTTCTCAATAGCGAATGTGCGCAAGCTGAGCCCCCAGGCCATTCAGACAGAAAACCTGGATTCCCTGTTGGTTATAACGGTGGACATAGCCAACTTTGGTGTAACTAAAATGCTGGTAGACCATGGCAGCTCAGTTAATGTGCTATTCAACTCCACATTAGAAAAAATGGGGCTGAATGGCGCAATTTTGGAACTGGTAAGAACCTCACTTCATGGATTTGGAGGCTCGGAGATAGTTCCTCGTGGATTTATTACGCTCCCTACCTCATTGGGAACCGCGCCTCAAAGGAGAACACTACTGGCGGGTTATGTGGTAGTTGATATGCCTTTCTCGTACAACGACATCATAGGAAGGACAACTCTGAATGCATTCCGAGCTTTGCCGTAAACTTGCCACTAGATGGTAAAATTCCCCACCCCTACCGGAATCGGTGAAGTGATTGCAGACCACATTGAAGGCTGGAAATGTTATGTGGCATCGCTTCGAGCGCAACTGCAGGTGGGGGCCAGAAGCAGGAGAAGCACTAGCCCACATAGAGATGGAGCACATTGACTGAAGTGCCCCAATTTAATTTTTGCAAGTCTTCAGTTTCCCGAATGTTTTGAAAAACTTTAATTCATCCCCTCTGTCCTAAAAAGCAAGAGGGGCCAACATGTACTAACTTAAAACAGGGACACCAAAGACTTGAGCCACAACGGCCGCCTCAAAGGGCATAGGAGAGCGGATTTTGCAATCAAAACCCTATCCTATTCTCCTTATATGAATTCATCTTCAAAAGAAACGCTTTGATTTATCAATTATATTGTCATCTAACTATATGGAGGCATGCATAATCTCAATTTTATGTAGGACCTAAAATAGGTTCACTCCAAAGATGAAGAGGGACGGAGACTCTGCCCAAAGTGGCACGGGATACTGTAAATCCAGAAGAGATGAAAGAAGAGACGGAGACTCTGCCCAAATTGGCACGAGATACCGTAAATCCGAAAGAAGTGTAAAGGTAAGAAGACTCTGTCCAAAGTGTCATGAGATACCGCCAATCCCAAAAATGAAAAGAGACGGAGACTCTGTCCAAAGCAGCACGAGATACTGCCAATGAAAAGAGACGAAGACTCTATCCAAAGTGGCACGAGATGCCGCCAATCCTGAAAATGAAAAGGGATGGAGACTCTATCCAAAGCGGCACGAGATACCGCCAATGAAAAGAGATGGAGACTCTGTCCAAAGCGGCACGAGATACCGCAAATGAAAAGAGACGGAGACTCTGTCCAAAGAGGCAAGAAATATCGCCAATCCCGAACATGAAAAGTGATGGACACTCCGTACAAAATGCCGCGAGATACCGCAATCTCGAAAAATGAAAAATGGAACAACCGTTATATTAGTAGTAATAAACATTAATCCTACGTCGCAAGTGATGCATATACCTTCATAAATACGAAAGGACGTTCTAGCTGTCAAAATAAGGTAAAATGCAACAATAGTGATTGAAAGAAAAGGAAATGACGACGAGCCAACGAAAAAAGTATATCAAGGAAAAATAACACAAATAACGTGCAATTATGAAGAAGTTATTCAAATTGTTCAAAACATTAAAAGGGCGCCGCAGTGCTAGAAAACAGAATGAAAATTGTTCATTATAAAATAAAAGGCCGAAGCACTCAGGCGTCGGCATCACCCTCATATTTGGAGGAAAGATAGACGTGCGGCATTGGAGGCGGTGAAGAAATTCCTCCAGAAACGACGTTGTGACTCTCGAGAAGCACATCGAACTCATTCGGAGTAGCTGGGTGATTATTCGCAGCGGGTGGCAGAATCTATCTATTAGGCCCCAATGAAAGATCGAGCCAGGCACGGTCGAAGCGCCCACGAACATATTTGGCGTTGTAGAGCTACTGCACGATGAGCACCTAAGCTTTTTGGGCCTCATGGGCACCCCTCCGAGCACTTATCTCTCGAAAGGTATTGCTCCGGAGGAACTCGTTGGTATTTCAACCCATTGCTGCGCAGAAGGAACCTGTACAATGTTAAAGAAACTAACAAGGAAGAATAAAAGAATAAATACTTTCACTCAAGTAAAATTACTAAACCTCCCTGAGGCCGCGAGCATATCCTATCTCCTCGGCCCGCTCAGCCTTTTCTTTCTCGAGTACAGCAACTCGTTTCGCCAGCTCACCTTTATTGGACGAAAGATTGTTGACCTG
Organism: Linaria vulgaris; assembly: GCA_948329865.1. Classification (NCBI taxonomy): domain Eukaryota; kingdom Viridiplantae; phylum Streptophyta; class Magnoliopsida; order Lamiales; family Plantaginaceae; genus Linaria; species Linaria vulgaris. The sequence goes on along the minus strand of OX415249.1, from coordinate 408,133 downwards.
CATTTGAAGCTGATTGACGGGATCCTCTCTATCTTCGGCAGCTCGAGCGGCGTACTCTTTAACCTTTTGCAACGCCTACTCCTTGTCCTCAAGAGCAGCCCTCAAAGCATAAGGGTCACTGCCATGAAAGTCAGCTTCGGCCTGCTGCTGTCTAGGAGCCTGGACTAACCCAGCAAACATGGCGTCTACTATCCCGCCACCCTAAAAAGAAAACATCACATGAAATACATATGTAATACAATGCCGCCGGAATATAAAATATTACCGCGCTTAAAAGATGAAGAGCGTTCAGCTTAACCATCTTCATCTCCTTTGCCGAAACGGGATGAGGAACTGCAGATTTGGAAGGGGGAGCTCCAAGGCATTGATCACCTCTTCCTCTAAAATCACAAACTCCCCCATGCAGGCCCGTGGGCCAGAACTTGGCCCCGCTCTAGTGCTTGTTTCTTCCACAGCAGCACAACCGCTAGCAGTCGCCAGACACGTGGTACACGGTGTTGGGGGGATAACACCCTCGGTTCGGGAGCGAGTCTGATGGACCCTCCTCCTTTTAGCCTGAGCCACACCTTCAGCATTAACGCCTTGTTTGGCTGCAGCTTCATCAACACCCCTGCATGGCCGACATCGTTTGGAGAGGGAGTAATCGTGCGACCTTGCCCCCAAAATATCCTAGAAAGGATCTCTTGGAGCCTGAACGGGTGCCGACATCGATCCCTCGACTGCTGTTTTCTTACTCTTACTCTTACTCTTCCTTAGAGGTGGAATCGGGGGAACAACGGTTATCTGAGAACCTTCGTTATCAGCAACAAGAGCCCGATTGATCCTGGCGTGGTGGTCCATGATAAATTCTCCGAAAAGAAAAAACACAAATTAGTATCATCACAACAGTGGAAACACAACACAAGACTGAGTAAGAAATGCAAAATCTATACCAAGCGTAAACCTCCCATCATAGGGAACTGGAGATAATCCAGCCAAAGACAACACACGATTCTCGACCAGTTTCTTAACATTAAACTGGTGATCACGAACTAAACTAGGGACAAAATCACAGTCCCATGAGGGTAGGCGTACACCAGGCGGTATTGCAACCCTAGCACCCCCAAACCAGTCACGGCGATATACCGCGAACTCTCCATCATAACTATTCTGAACGTATAAATAACGTTTATTCCAATTCTTCACATAGCTAGTGGCCCCGCCACTCAAAAGCTTGCGGTTCCTCAGAGCCTTCACATGGTAGAAGCCTACCTCAATCTTACAAACTTCGAAGAGGCCCAAAACTGATCAGGGCCCTGAGGTTTGCCTAAAGCCTTCATTAGTTAGATAAAACCGATAATTTGCCCAAATGAGTTCGGTGTCAGCTGACTCGGCACAATCCCAATCGACCTCAAAATGAATTTAACCTCAATTGGTATGGGAAATTGCAACCCGTTTGCAAGCTGACCCACGAAAACTGTGAGGTGGCCAGGCGGGGGTGAATCCATGCGCTCATCCGGGCCAGGAATGACTAACTTATACCTATTGGCTATATTAAATATTTCGCGCAAAGATGAACAGCTATGCTGCAACTGCGATACGTACGCATTATACGCCATTCCTGGTATTTCTGCATAGTCATCAATCTCCCTAATGATGGCTTCTATATCTTCATCTACTTCGCTGGAGGCACGGTTATCCTCAGATGAAGATGATTGCAGATTATCTTCCCCACCTTGCAAGGACGCCTAATCATTGTTATTACCTAGATGATCACCCCTAGGCGAATCGACATTATCAATGCCGATAAGCTCATTTTCATCACCGTGGGGTATATTCGAACCCACGGGAGCACTTGTAATCTTGATGGACACAAACTGAAATAAAATAAAAAGAAAAACGACTGACTACGCCCGAATACGTCACTCTTGGTACTTACAACATCTACTCAACATATTTAGATTAACATTCAAAAAAGCACAAATAGTGTGACTTGCGAAGTAAGCGCATGACCGTTTACCTTGGTTACAGCTGGAAATTCACAAATGATTGAGAAGCAAATTGTCTGAAAAAAGAAGAACAAAATTTGTTAAATGAAACCTAGATGTGAAACCTATTCATTCAGCAGAAAAGCAGGAAATGTTTTTCTAAGGCATTAGATCGAACGATTATTGTTCGATACATCTAACATCGAACAAGAACTGTTCGATGCAGGCAGTATCAAACCATTCCCGTTCGATGCTACTTACGTTCAAGCGTGAGTTCAGCAGAAGGCAAATGAGCTTCCCCCAGCACCTTTCCCCTTTAGATAGGCACTGCTCAGGCCCATCAGGCCCATTGAACAGAGCATCGAATCGTCACGGTTCGATATCCATTTCAACATCGAATGGGCTTTGTTCGATCGAGTAGCAGAAATACACAATATCCGCATCGAACCACCCACGTTCGATGCCGACCAAGGTCGAACAGAAACCGTTCGATCGACGCCCATCGACATTAATAAAAAGCCTCAGGATCAATACACTGAAATGCGCGTCTTTCAGACCCCGCCTCCCAATCGGGGGCACGATTTTCAACATTATCAATATAATAATCATAAACATACAAATCAAAAATATAGTTTATAAGTTTGGAACCAGCCCTCAGATCGATACCTTCTCCCGAACTGGGGGGACAATATGTTGGGAGTATTTTAGGAACGGCCCAATATTAATATTGGGCCGTCCCAAGAAGCAAGCCCAACTAAAATAGTGCATCGAATAGGCAAAATTCGATGCTAAACGAGCATCGAACGGGCATAGTTCGATCTAACGAATGGATCGAACCATCCCAGTTCGATGCACTTTCCCCAACAGCTAATGGGGCACGCGGGACGGGGTTATAAATACCTCGTCCCCTGACATTCTCAGCACGTATTCTAACTATCATCGATTCAATCAGCATCGAACCATTAGCATTCGATTAAATCCCCCGAGTTCGATCGAAGTCACAGCGTTCGATACACTACGCTCGATCGAAGTAGGCCGATTCAATACTCAGCATATCGGCTCATCATTACATCGAAGGACCCTAGTTCGATACTCTTCTAGATCGAAGGGCCTCAGTTCAATTTTGAACTATCAAGCATATACTATATCAAACATACCCGATTCGATACAGGATAGATCGGACTCTTGTCGTTCGATACACTTTCTGTACTTAGTAATTTTATTTATTAAGCCCAATCAATTTGTAATAGGTGTTCCAGACCAAGCTAGTCCGAGTTCTATTTGATTGGCATTATTTTGGCAATTGATCAGCTCATTGTAACCTTTTACGGTGTTTTGTTACTCGGATGAAATAAGACCAAAATAACATGTTTTAAACTAAATACGTGCTAACTCTAATTATGATTGCATACATAATTTTAATCTGATCTAATAGGTTGTATCTAATCTAGTTTGAGTCCAGGCCGATTTATTAAACTTACCACATGATCAGCTGGTCTTTGGAGTCTCTTAAAAATTCAGCACAAGTTAAGTGGGTTGCTTAATATATAAACAACTGATCAAGATAATAGATCAGCTTAATTTTAACTAAGTACGTATTTCACATCATTATCGCGCGTTAGTTATATTTCTAGAGATACCCTTGAGGTAAGGACAATAGCCCCTTCAAATTTTATTTTATTTTGCTGTGATTAGATCTCATTCTTGAGATGCAATCTGGAGAGTTGGACAAATAAGGTTGAATGAATTAAATCATATATGTACTTTTGAAATGTAGCGGTTATGCGTTTCGCGCGTTAAGAAAAAACAAAAAGACAAACAAAACATATCCCACTATCACGATGAGTCAAAAGTGTAGGAAACTATTTCGTGTCTCTTTTATTAATTACCAAATGTATATATACAATTACAATAAACTTGCTAAGTAAGAATCCTATCTAAGGAAAGATATCTAAAGATATACATCAATATTATACTAATATACTAATACACCCTCGCAGTCGAAACGAAAGGTTCACGAACATTGAGACTGTTTCTAAAATCATCAAAAAATACGTGAGAAAGGCCCTTCGTAAAAATATCAGCAATTTGGTGTCGAGAAAGGACAAGAAGAACCCAAACTTCACCACGAGCAACCTTCTCAGGAACAAAATGTATGTCCATGTGCGTTGATGTTGCCCAAGATTATTTAATAAATAGATGGCACTAACATTGTCACAATGAACGATGGTAGCCTTAGATAGAGAAAAATGCAGCTCAAGCAATAGGTTGCGCAACCAACATGATTCGAAAACAACGTTGGCTACCTCTCGATATTTGGCTTCGGCGCTTGAGCTTGAGAGTGCGGCTTGGCATTTAGCGGACCAAGAAATAAGATTGTCACCAAGATACACACAATAATCCGAAGTCGAACGATGAGTATCCGGACACCCACCCCAATCGGTATTCATGAAAGAGATCAAAGAACGCACGTTCGAGTTGTAGAGATGAAGACCAAAATCGACCGTGCCTTGAACATACCGAATAATTCTTTTCATGTCAGCCATGTGTTCAGTCATAGGAGCATGCATATGAAGACAAACTTGCTGAACGTCGTAAGATATATCTAAATGAGTAAAGGTGAGATACTACAAAGCACCAGCAAGACTCAGAACAAAGTTTGATCCGGAAAGGGGTTCCCAAAGAGGTGCTAAGCTTCGCCTTGGTGTCAACGGCAGTAGCAGCGAATTTGCATGTGGCCATGTCGGCGCCCTCGAGCATATGTCTTTTGAGAAAGAAAAAGGCCATCCTTGGAGCGTGAGACGAAAATGCCCAAGAAGTAGCTCAGTGGACCTAAATTAGTCATAGTAAACTCTGCAAAATGTCGAGACATAAGAGAACAACGTAGGGAATCCGAAGAGTCAGTAAGCACTATATCATCAACATACAATAAGAGGGACGCAAGACTCGAGCCATGATGATAAATGAACAAAGAATGATCCGACCTACTGTGTATAAACCCGATGGTACGTGCAAAATCAGCAAACCCCTGATACCACGCGCGGGGCACCTGTTTCAGGCCATAGAGTGACTTCTTCAACAAGCAAACATGATCAGGATAAGTCAGATCCCGAAATCCCAAACGTCTGATACAGATACACGGTTTCCTCTAAATGACCGTGAAGAAAAGCATTCTTGACATCCAGTTGATGTATGCTCCAAGAAAAAGATAGAGTAATACTAAGAACAATTCGTATAGTCGCTGGTTTGACCACGGGGCTGAACGTATCAAGACAATCAATGCCAACCTGTTGAGACCTGCCATCACCAACAAGACGAGCTTTGTAGCGCTCAAAATAACAGTCAGATTTAAATTTATGATGAAAAATCCACATAAAGCGTATCACATTCACATTAGGGGGTCGGGGTACAAGTTCACAAGACTTATTTTTAATAAGAGCATTAAACTCATCGAGCATGGCGATTTTCTAATTAGGATCAGATAATGCAAGCTTAGGAGTTTTAGGAAGAGGTGATGGAGAGATAGTGGAAGTGAGATTAAAGTGGCATTTGGGTGGAACAATGCCATGCATGCTACGTGTGGCTATGGTCCGTGAGGGAGGAACCGCGGGTGATGGAACGGTGGTGACCCGAGGCGGAGACGGTGGTGGAGGATTTTTTGGTGGAGGAGAGGGAAGAGAAGTCGGTGTTGGCAGTGGAGCCAATGGTGGAAAGGGCAGATCCGCGTGTGGAGGTGGCGGTGAGGGAGGCAGCTCGTGTTGAAGAATGATGTGGTTTCGAATATGGTTTAAGTGAGGGAGTAGAGAGTCGTCCAAGAAGTGATAAGAGGACGGTTGAGGAGAGAAGTGTTTGGAAAAGGGAAATTGATTTTCATCAAAGACAGCGTGGCGTGAGAGAATGACTCTATTTTTTGTTCAAGTCATAACACTTGTAACCCTGATGATTGGAAGGGTACACTAAGAAGACACAAGGGGTCGAGCGGGCTTGAAGTTTATTTATAGTGGTGGAGGGAGATAAAAGATAGCATAAACACCCATAAACCCATAGACGAGAATAAGAAGGATCCCGATGATAGAGAAGTTGAGTAGGAGATTTATGTTTAAGAAGCTTAGATGGCGTAATGTTGATGAGATAAGTGGCCTTGTGTAAGGCGTGATGCCAAAAAGAAGGAGGGAGAGATGCATGATGGAGGAGAGTTCGAATCATATTATTTATGGAGAGAATGTTTCTCTCTACTTTGCCATTTTGAGATGAGGTGTGAGGACAAGAAAAGCAAAATTGCATGCCAAACTTTATACAATAAGAGTGAAAGTGGGCATTATCAAATTCGCGACCATTATCACATTGAAAACTTTTAATATTTGTGGAAAATTTCGTGTTAATGAGTGCACTAAAGTTTGAACAAATAGTGTACACATCGAATTTTTTGCCAATGGGAAAAGTCCACAAAAAATTAGTAAAGTTACCAAGTAATGGCAAATAATATTTGTGACCCGCGAAACTTAAAATAGGAGATGTCCACAAGTCGCTATACATAATATCAAATGGAGTAAGAGTTGTAGATAAAGAAGAAAAAAATGTAATTGTACTTGTTTTCCCAAAACACACGAATCACAAAACTTGGACAAAGTACTATTACATTTTATAAAATTATTTGAACGAAGAAAAGCTAAGATAGGGGCGCCCATGACCGAGGCGGATATGCCATAAGGGCGAAGAGACGGCGGTAAGGGCGGCTTGTAGAGGTGGGGCACGAGCGGGAAAGGAAGTCGGCAGAGAGTATAAATCACCATCACTATTGCATCTCAAAAATGGAATGCCCGTCATGAGATCCTTCAAAGAAAAACCAAAAGAGTCAAATTCAATGGAAACATAATTGTCACGCGTGAGGCGACGAACATAGATAAGATTTTTAATTAATTTAGGATCACAGAGAACACTGTTGAGTTTAAAAGGAGGGAACGGGGAGGGAAGCACAATATTACCATGACCTTTAATTAGAATTTTGTGTCCATTACCAACAGTTATATGATGATTAATGCTCGAATTAAAGTAAGGTGAAAGTGTACTATACGGTGCCGTCATGTGAGATGAGGCGCCCGAGTCCATATACCACTGGTCATCGAGTTGAGCAAGGGTCATGGTATGCATCGCTGCATCAATGTTTGTGGAAACAGAACCTTGAGGAGCGTGAGACATATGCGCTGCATACGCTTGTTGGGGGTGGCTCCCAAGGATACTTGGTTGTCGTGACGGTGGAGGGAGACGTGGGATCCAAGCTGCCGTTAGGTAGGGCAGGGGGCACGGTCCACTGAGGCGGTTGTTGTGGCCAATACGCATAAGGGTTCCACGGTGGCTGTGCATAGGGCGGGTAGGGCTACGGTGTAGTCGGACGCGGATTAGGGTTTCCACGCCCATGCCCGCAATTTCTGCAACCGCGGTTGCCCCACTGTGAACTGCGTCAGCGGCTACTGTTCCTACGTGCTGAGGACGAACTGCGACTCGAGACAGGGCCCTCATCGGTTGGAGCAGTGTGTAATAGGGTTGACCCTACAGTCGTGGCTGCGGCTGTTGTTTGTTTGGCTTTGCGCGTCTCCTCAAGGATGAACCGAGAATGTGCCTCGTAGAAGGGAAGGAGGGGGTTGGACTGCTGGATAAAAGTCGTAACCCTGTCATAGTTCTTGTTGACCCCTGTGATGAGTTGCAAAACAAGGCGTTGGTTTGAGGCAAGGGAACCAACCTTTGAGAGTTGATCTACAAGCATCTTAAGCTCTTGACATTAAGCGTAGATGTTGGGAAAATCATCCATATGAACCTGAGTGAATTGATTTGCCAAGTAAACTGCGCGAGAGCTCTCATTAACTTGGAAAACTTGCGCCAAGCGACCCCAAGCAATGGCGGCGGTGGAGTTCTTCTTGAAGATGATGTGCATGAGATTAGTGGATATAGTGGCATATATCCATTAAAAAAAATAGCATCCAACCGCGATCAAAGTTCCTCATCACGAGCGGGAGGTGGGCTGGCTGGGGACTTGTCCGAGGCTGTCGGAGTAGCGAAAGCAGAAGGATCCGTGCCGACAATTTCTGATGCCTTTTTAGGCGAGGAGTCAGAAACCTTAGAGGAGAGGGGAGAATCCTTGGAGGTGGAAGACGAAAAAATATGGTTGAGGACTTGATAGGCCCGACAGTGGATCGTGAACAATTCTACCAAAGTAGTGTAGTGTACCGTTTCTATCTCCAACGTAATAGGGGTGAAGTTGCATGCGTTTGAGACGACAAAGGTGGGGTGGAATTTTTGTTTCGTCATTATGGCTGAAGGCGTGAGGCCTTGGTGGCGTGAGGCCGGTGAGAGAGAAACGAGAGAGAGTGAGAGAGAGAGAGGGAGAGAGAGAGAGGGAGAGAGAGAGAAGGAGAGGGAGAGGGAGAGAGAGTGAGAGAGAGAGAGAGAGAGAGAGAGGGGGGGGGGGGAGGGAGGGAGGGGGAGAGAGAGAGAGAGAGGCGGCGTCTAGGTCACGAGACTCGTGATATCATGTAGGAAAATATTTTGTGTCACTTTCATTAACATACCAAAGTTATATATACAATTACAATAAACTTGCCAAGCAAGAATCCTATCTAAGGAAAGATATCTAAAGATATGCATCAATATTATACTAATATACTAACAAAAAGTAAAAAAAAATGGAATGAATTTAGTACATCCAACATGAATCTCATATTCTAATCCGTTTTATTCACTTAAAGAAATTGCGACCCAACTTTATCATGGTTGGTTTACATGTTCAAAATAGCTATAACCTTTACTATTGTATGATTGTACTTCCATTGTTTCATGTATTTTACATTCAGATGTTCTTCACTATTAGCCACCACAAATTCGTACTTAAAGATCCAAATCCAGTAGCTAAAGACTCATTAGCTACCAGAAAGTGGTCACAAATAAGCCGTAGCTAATACTTTGGTCGCGAATGATAAGCGACGAAATTCAAGAGGCTAATACGAGTTTGCGACCGGATTTCCGTCGGCACATATTTGGCGACCGCTGTTTCGTCACCACCCATTGGCTACCCCATTGCTGTCGCAAACACAGGACCCATGTTTGCAAAGACGAGGCAGTCGCTATCGTGCCAAAAAGGTTAGTGGCGGGGAATCGGTCGCTAATGTATTGGACAACATTAGCAACCGCATCCCCGTCACCATTGCTCTGAAAAAGGTGGCAACCAGCACGCCGTCGCATAAATTATTTATGGATAAATATTATTAGCTACCGCGATGAGGTTGCTAATAAGATTTAACCATATATATTAGTAGCTACCGCGATGCGATCGCTAATAATATGTAACAGAATTCAAAATATAATATTCCAGAAATGATTGGTAATATTATTGATTTGTTGTTTCAACAATATGAAAAACTGTGTTGATTTGTTGTTTCAACAATAAGAAACCTTTTGTTTGAGGATGTGAATAAAAAACATTTGAAGAAAAAGAGGAAAAAAATTGAAAAAATGTAGTTAAAATAATGTTCATGGTATGCATAATCTTGTGGAATCATTTGGAAGTTTAAAGTTTTGAACAAAAATAAGAACTTTTGAAGATATGAGGAAAGTGTTGGATAATTTTTTAGATGGGAGAAATTAAAATTTTGAAGATATGAAGAAAATGTCTTGGATTGTTTTTTAGATTGGAGAAATAAAAACTTTTAAAGATAAGAAGAAAGTGTTGGATTATATTTTATATTGGAGAAATGAGGAACTTTTGAAGACATGAAGAAAGAAAACATTTAGCGACTATACTTTGCGGTGGCTAATGGTCGTTGAATACTAATAGCTACCGAAATGCCGTCACTAATGCTATTTTTTTGCTATTTTGTAGATTGCCTTGTATGATTTTGATTTCTAAATGCTTTAAGTTAACTCATATAGGTTATACTAAGCAATAGTTAACTAGCATACTAGTAATTGAGTTATTATTACGATTGGTGTATCGTTGTGACGTGATAATGTAACTATATATTCGTTTAAACTCCATACTTAAACTAACAAATTTGTTATCATGCCTCATATATGATTGATGTATCGTTGTGACGTGATGATTCGTTACGATGTGATGTTACGATCTTTATTTAGTGACATATAAGGATATATATATATATATATATATATATATGTATGTATGTATATAGTGTTGACATACAACGTCATTAGGTATTAGTGTCATTATGAACCCGCATTAATAATGACGCTTGATTGTGCAATAAAATCAATAATTTGTGTTTATTTAACTAATTAATATTTGTTATTAACGTTACTGATAACAAATAACCAATTATATGTAAAATAATCGTTGAAAATAGTAATTTAGGAACTTGGATATTATTAGCTACCGCCATATCATCATTAATGACATCAATAGCGACGAAAAAGCGGTGGCTACTGTTAGGGTATGTGGTTTGGGGTTTCAAATGTTATCGTTGGTTCGTGTGTAGCGACGGAAAAGTCGTGGCAAATGCCAACGGTAACTAAGGCCAACAACGGTGTTGCGATAGCAAATAGCAATGGTCATCTCCATTAGCTACCGCCAGTCCGTCACTAATGATGGTTACCGTTGCTATTAGCTACCGTTGGGTCATCGCTATTAGCTACCACTTGGCCGTCACAACTGGCAGAGTTCTTCCTATAATTACCTCTTCTCTATTCATTTTAAGAACTCATTCAACCTCCCCATTTGCTCTATCTATGTTTTTTACTACTTAAATTTTTTATCACTTTTTTTTGCACGAATTTGTGTTTTAAATATTTATTTTAATGTTAATTATTTTTTTGCATTGTTGTAGATTATATATTAGATTTTATCATACGAGGCGATAATGCTAGACATGCTCGATATATATACTTGACGATTGAGAGTATGCGTGCAAACAAATATGTATTATACTTTGCTAGTGACGTAAATTGTTATATATTTAGGGGGTGTTTGGTTCGATGGATTAGGCCTATATCCAGACCGAAAATAAGTTTTTAAGCTCGTTGGTTCGTAAGATTATTTTTTCGGGCTTTTTGCCAAACCTTGGATAACCCATCAAAGCCCGGTTGTGTGGCGCCTTTATCCTCGAATAATAAGCTCACACCCTCCACCCCCCCTGCCTGTGGTTAACTTATACAAGGATTGAGGATTTTGTACCCCTGGACCCACCAAATTCTATAGCGTTGTTTGAAATTGTTTAACAACTTTGGAAGTGGTCTTTAACAATAGAATTTCAGTCCTAATTTCACACATCAGAGCGGGAAAATTTGGGGGGGGGGGGGGGGGGGGGAACCCTAGCTCTACGACGAAATTCCAGGCGACGGTACGATTTTGCTTCAATTCTTCACAAATTTATCTTTTTTTTTTTGCCATTGTTACAGTCTGGTAACTTCTTCTTGTTCTTAATTTATGCAGTGCGTTCTTTTTTAGTTTCTCGCGAACCCTAGGTTGTCAAAATCAAAATAAAGGTGAGGCTTTTCTGTTACTTTGAGTACTAATATCTTGTAATCGTTCTTATGCGCCTCCATTAATGCTGAAATGTAAGCGTTGTGTTCTTCATTTCAGTTGGTAACTTTCACTTCAGTTCACGAGATAAAGTTAAGATTCTTCGTTATGTATTCGATTATAATTTGTTATTATCGTGATCTAACAGTGTTTCATTTTTTTAAATTTTGTCTTGTTATGTTGTGTTTCGATTGGGTTGTGTTAATTTGGTTACAATTGTCTCAAAATCAACGCATGGGGGGTTTAAAGACTCAAACACATATTTTGCAACTATATAGCGTAATTAAGTTTCTTTTTTTTCTATTTATGTGACCCAACACAATGTAGTTTGATGTCTTCACACAAAATTGATTATTTTTTCCTTTTGGAAGCTTAGGATTCAGAATAGAGTTAGGTTAGGCCGCATGTAAATGGCATATGTTCAACAAATTTGCTAGTCTGCGTTTCGATCTTAAGTTATGTATGTTGTCTCTGTCAAGTTCTTGGTGAGGTGAATTACAAGGTAAAGATCCTGCATTTCAGATTCACTACCTACACTCAAAAGGTAAAAATAACAATCGTATGGTCTGGATGATTGGCCACATTGGTGTATATATGATTCAATTGTGCTTGATTGTCATTTATTTGTGATATGATTGGCCACGCTAGTGGAGAAGTATGGCTCAATTGTGCCTGTAATTGACTGTCATTTATTTGTAATCTGTACAAAGGCTTGAAACATCTCTGATGCATATGTGAAGAGTGTTTAATATGAATTGAATCATGTTTTTTTTAGCTATGATTACTTGTTTTTGGAAATCCATGGTGTTGTACATGGTGTACAACTTTTATTATGGTATTAATGACCCTCAAACTTGTGTGCATCGTAATTGTGTTCTAGATGTAGCAGTGGAGGAAAAATATAATTTTAGTTCTCTGTCAACTTATGCTTTTGCGTCTAAATATTGTTATGTTCTTGATCATTATGCACAACTATGAAAAGAAAATGAGGTTTAGTCGTCGACGCCAAGTGATTCGCTATAGCCTGTTGGAAAAAATTACCTGAGATTGAAAAGTAATGTTTCAGATGACTGATTTGAATGATGATTATTGCATAGCTAACCTTAGGATGGACATAAACTGTTTGATAAAGTTGTGTTGGCTCCTTAAAGAGGTTGGGGGCCTACGGGATGAAAAGTACGTTACCCTTCGCGAGCAAGTAACTTTATTCCTGAAGATACTAGCTCATCATGACACCAACCGAACAATTGGATTTGATTGGCACAGATTCGGGCAGACAGTGAGTCGATACTTCTGACGTACTTTAGAGGCACTACTCAAGTGTAGGGACTTATTGCTAGTGACACCTAAGCCTATCTATGTGGACAATGGGAATTGTGAGGAACCTTGGAAATATTTTAAGGTAAAGCCTACATATCATTCTCTTATCTGATGCATATTCTTTGGTCATCTAATCATGTGTCATATGCCTTTGTAGGGATGTCTAGGAGCGATGGATGGAACTATGGTTGATGTGACTGTTCCTACTCTTGAGCAACCAAAGTATCGGTCCTGTAAGGGTAGAGTTCAAGTTAACATCCTTGGGGTTTATGACATTGAGATGAGCTTTATTTACTTGTTGTGTGGGTGGGAAGGTTCTACGGCTGACGGCAGAGTCCTTCGGGATGCACTATATAGACCAGCACCAAATGGGTTTAGAGTCCTACAAGGTAGTCATTTCAGATTATTCTATACGTGTAGCTCTTTTTTTGGATAACTGTTGAATCTCTCTCTAATCTACTCTACATTTCATCAAAGTTTCCACCAGGTTGTCACTACTTGGTTGATGCTGGGTACGCAGACTGTGTTGGTTTCTTGGCGCCATATCGTGGTAGACAGTATCATCTAAAGAAGTGGGGTAAGGGATGTGTTGTGACACAAGACAAAGAGGAGATGTTTAACATGAGACATTCGCGTGCGAGGAGCGTCATCGAGCGTGCTTTTGCCAAATTAAAAAATCGGTGGAAGATTCTAAAGAGTGCATCATCGTATCCAATAAAGATTCAAAATCAATGTGTGATTGGGGGTGCACTCTTGAATAATTTCATCAAGGTTCAGATGTCGAACTAAGTCTCTGACTCTTCTTCATCGTCTAACAGTTCTAGCTCCGACGATGAAGATGGCGATGCACCCTCAGATTACATTGAGGGCCTCCAAAGTACACCTGCATGGGGAGGATTCAGAGATGAAATCACAACTAAAAAGTGGGATGAGTGGCGGGCATCACGCCGGAGTTGATCCATTGTCTTTGGCTTTGATGATCGAGTGATGAGTGTGTTACCCGAAATTGATAAAACTATATTATTGAGTATTAGAGAATCTGGTTAAAGAACATCTAGCTTGTAGGAGGGTGTTGCATTAATTTAGTTGACTTGTTGACTTGTTTGGGGTACTTTGGTTATTGAATGACAATGTTTGTGTTTTTTTGGTCATAAACCTTTGGTTTATATGCCTTTAATTCAATATATTTATTCCTTTTTATATTTGGTATTTGTTCACAATTATTAAAATGATTGGTTTGTATATATTCACTTTTTAATAGAGTCTTGTGGTGTATAGATGGCGGCGGCTTCTAGTTGCAATTCTGCTTCGGTGGAGTCTGAACCAACGGTCGCAAAAAACATATACAAATGGATTAAAGAGGAGAAGCTGGCCTTGATTGATGCTGTGAAGGATCTTAAAGGTAAAGGTATGAAGATAAAAAATGCTTTCGGGGCTGGGTACTTACTAAAGATGGGAAACTCGATAATGAGGATTGTCTCATGCTCCAGAGTTAAGTCTGATCCCCATGTTAGGTCAAAGATAACTGTGTGGAAACGGACTTATAGGCATTTATACTTGATGTTCGATGCGTCCAGTGCTGAAGTATGGTTGTGTCCGATTACTAAGACAATCTAGTGCATCAATAAGGGCTATTGGCAGGATTACGTGAAGGTATGGTCCTACAAAGCTTTTTTTCAAGATATATGTCTATCAATACAATTGCATATGTTACATCTCTTGCATTGTAATCTGTCTATCTATACTAATGATGTTATTTTTGAATTCAAAAGGCATACCACTATCTGCAATACAAGGAGAAGCCGTTTCCATACTTTGAGGAATAGGCAGAGTTGTTTGGTAAGGATTAGGCGACTGATAATGGTGATGAGGACTTGAGTGCGGTTGTACATGATCTATTTTAAAGGGAAAGAATGTGATGACTGAAGATGAGCAACATAACTCAGCTCCAAACACTAGTACTCTTACTGATTTTGTTGATCTGCACATGGAGTAGGGAGGCGGTGACAATGATGTGCCCTCCTCCTTTGGATCCTCCAAGTCTTCAACCAAGAAGTTGCTTAAAAGGATCAAGAAGGAAAAGGGTCAGAAAAGAAGACGTGTGACCCAACCCCCTATCGAGATTGCTATCGAGATACTAGCAAATGTCGAAGAGTTCATCAAGAAGACCAACGATGCCATGGAGCACATAGAAAAAATTTGTGTTGTTCCAAAGATGCCTGAGGACCCTGCTACTACACAGAGGAAGTCATTGTATGCTGCTATGACCAAGTACGAGGAGTTCGACGAGGATACGAAGATCGATCTTGTCCACCGTCTTGCACATTCTCCACCCGATGTCGATGTTTACTTTGCTTTGCCAGAAGAGTCCCAATATAGGTACCTAAAGCACCTCTCGAAGAAGAGGCCCGCAAAAAAGTGAGGAGTAATGAACTATTCAATGGTTTCCATTTTGATTACCCAAACACTTGGCGGGTTTAACTTATGTTTGAATTCTAGTATCTCATTATACTCTACGTATCTATTAAAGTATGCCGCCTTTGATCCTTACCCCCCTCCTATTTTGAGATTTAGTATGGACTGATCTTAGAGAGGGGGTAACTAGTACTGTGTTTTGGCACCTTGCTACATTATCCATTTTGCTCAAGGGATTTATGCCGACTATTATTTTAACGTGCATTCATTGTTGATTAAGATGAATTTGCGTGTTTGCCTTGTCTATTTGCAATTGACTTTTCGATTTGCCCCTGAGTCTTTGTGTTTAGTCTTTGAGTTGGGTATATATGTTGGTAAATGTCCAGTTTTGCATTTGAGTTTCTTTGGAACCATTCTCCTATGAATTTGAGTTAAGTTGGTAAATACCAGTTTCACCTTGTTAATGAGTCCCATAGTTGTTTGGTACTTGATTTAAGCCTAAGCATTCTAGTTATGAACTTTCACTTGAACCCCTTGTGAAATTTGCACAATTCTTCGATTCGATAAACAATGGAAAATAAGGCAAGCAAAAGGAGAAAAATGTAATATGAACTAGTAGAATCACAATACAGATTCACCGCTAAAACACGTAACAATCCTATGTGAAACCATTAAGTTATCGGTGGAATCCCTTCTACTGCTAAAAAATTACGTGCATGAACGAAAATAAACTTGCCAATAGACCGAAACAATGGACGGTAAATGTCCTTAATTTGGAAACAAAAAATTAATCAACTAAAAGGCGAACGACTTGGCAGAACACGAGGCAACCGAGGTAGTTGGTTCACTATAGTAGTTAGTAATTTTGTTAGTTTTATCTTTAGCGGGCTTAGAGAGTGTACGTGCAACGCCATTAGTGTTGGAAATGTGGTCGAATGCGGATCCAAATGACATCTCATTGCCAAAACGCCAAGGGTCTTGTTTCACCTTACGAGTGGCGTTGGTAATTTCTAGAGTAGTACGTTTCTTCTCGCGTGCCTTCTTGACATACTCCCTTGGTGGTACGATACGGGCTAGAACCCTAACTTTCCCAAAAAAAACATTTCCAAATCGCCCCATGCAAACTCCCCGTGCACCTTGTACGCTTTGTGCATTTTGAAGTTCCCCTAATAATATTTTTAACAAACATCAATGTAAAAATGCAATCAAGAATGCGTATAATACACAAGTAATGTTTTAAAAATAAATAATATAAATGTTGAAACCTCCTTAAACTCGTCCCACACTTCCGTCGCTGTTCTCAATTCATTGTTGTCCATGTTCCAAACCGTTCCTACGTGACCAAGCATTTTTTTGAAAACATAGTGCCGCTCCGCCAATCTATCGAATCGATAAAGAATCTCATCCGCCGTGAATGTTGTGTCGTGTATGTAGTTGATCGTGTCCATTGCGTTTCGCAGGATGATGTCAAGAAACTTAGAATTGTTAAGAGAAACACAACTATGGTCCGATGCAACTTGCTCCTTCAAAACGTCGATGAGTGTTTCGTCGATGTCAAAAATCCATTCTTCATCGTAGAATACCTGCCTTTGAAGCTCACTAGCGTGTGGCAACATTCTTCAAAGCAAAATATTTTGAGAGAAGCACGGCTGATTCTTTTGTTCGAAAATTGTAGTTGGGGTATTTATAAGAATGGCACTATTTATAGACTAAAATATGCATATACCATGGGATAAAGAAATAAAAAGATGATACATGCAAAAGAGGAGTGTCCATGCAATTGATTGGTTGAGCATTCCTCCATATGTTCACGTGTAGTCATTCCAAAATTAGTGACATGGAAAAAAAAGTAATGAATAAAAACACATATGAAAACAAAAAAAGGGGGAAGAAAATCTCTGATTCATTCAAAATAGCATGCCTAACTTGTTTTTTCCATGGCATGCTTGTACAAAAAGTTGGGTTAAAATCTAAAATTGGTGTCATGAGATCCTTGTAGAATCCCATGACTACACCCCAACAAACGTACACCCCCTGCTTAACCAATAGCATAAAAAAGCAGATTGTCATTGCCAGCAATACATAATAAAAAAAAAAACAAAGTCTTAATAATTCTGAAAAAACAAAGTCTTCATCAAGTCTTCGAATTAACTAAGAAAGGGTAACGCTCCCACCGTTGTCGATAATATAGCTGGAAGACTCCCCCACTCCCAACGGTTGCGCGACGCCACAGTTCTTGCGCTCCATCATCATCCACCACAATAGGCCTCACAATTGATCTCCATAACTCGTAAGGGAGGACAACTGCTTCTTTGACACAAAACACGATGTCGTACAGTTTGTAGTGCTCGAAGCCATGAAAATAGAAATGCTTCTCTATAATGTTTTCCTAGTCAATTCATTATTAATCGAGTTACGATGCGTATTCTACAGAGAATAACTCATAGTAATTAAGGATATTTTTTAAAAATATGGATACATATTTCTTCAAGTAGTGGACATATTCTTGACCGAAACTCAATAGTTTTGTCTTAAACCAACGGTCAGACCTTACACCAGGAACATTAACAAACCGATGAAATGTCTCGATACGATGTCGCATAGGCTTGTTCTTATCCTGTATCACGTGCAACGGGTATTTATTTCCCACACCATCTAAGATACGATATTGCACATTAAGCACCGCGTACTTCATCTCATGTACACGAGATATGTCATGCTTCTTTCCATACGCATCTAGTCCCAACAACACGAAGAATGAACCATGTGGACCCATGTCAGGTTCCTCAAAACATTTTTTGATCCATTGGTTCTGTGTATAAGGCATGATTCACAACGATAAATACTGCATATTAATCGGACGTATTCATAAATAAAAAGATTGGATATGAATAAACAGTTGGAAATGTTAAGCAGCAACACAAAGCATAAATCACCACGTTTGATTGATTTTAAATAGATTCTTATCACAGTACAATAACCTCAACAACAACTAGATTCGAATAAACCATACTAAGGACCTTGGGTGTAACGCCCCAAAAATTAGGAAGAAAATAAATTTATATTTTAGTCCTGGAACTTTTGAAAAAATTATATTTTTGACCCTAAATGTTTTGAAAATTTTATATTTGAGCCTCTGAACTTTAAAGTTAGTCTTTTATTATATTTACAGATCTCTAATCCTAAAACATAGATTTCAATTTCAAATATTAACAAGGTTGATTGAATGACTTAGAAAAATTACATGAGTAAATATGTATATATAATAAAGAAATCTCATTATATCTATTTGAATTTTAATTATAAATAATTGAAGGACTTGGTATGCAATTAACCCATTGATGAAGTAAGCCATAATATCTTTTTGATGAGGTAAGCTATGACATCCTTAAGAGCATGATTAAAAGATTTTTTTGTGATTTATTATAAAATAATCAAAGTGGGACCTTAATTAAAAGTATTTTAACATGATTTTTTGCCTATAAATAGTAGGCTTTTTTCCAACAATTTTCATACTCACAATCATTTTGGTTTTTACTTCTTTCTTCCTATGAATCTCTAAGCTATTGAGTCTACTTTCAGAGAAAATTCATCCCAAGTTCTTATTTCATCATTTTCTACTCGAAAATACTCCAAAACTTTTATTGTGCAGAAATTATTCATCCAGCCCTGCACCTTGGAAAAATCATAACTAATTGTAGAAAAATCATTTTTGACCAAGGACAACGACTGAATACTACTCATGATGTCCTCTAACTTTCATATGAAGAAATGTTTTTCAAATAATGTGATTTAGAAGGTCGAAATTCCTAAATCGTAGACTGCTGTCTGAAAATCCGAAAATAGGTTCTATGTTTTCAAGAATTATTT
The DNA here is from genome assembly GCA_948329865.1 of Linaria vulgaris. NCBI lineage: Eukaryota > Viridiplantae > Streptophyta > Magnoliopsida > Lamiales > Plantaginaceae > Linaria > Linaria vulgaris. The sequence continues at coordinate 389,032 of OX415249.1, read as the reverse complement.
AGTGTATCAAACCTTTGGATTTTCCTTCCCATTCGGGTACACATGTTCCTAGTGATGTTAGGGATCAGTTACTACAAAAACATTTGGAAACAAAGTTCATTTGGATATCCGATCAAAGGGTTGACGAACTAATCAATGCCATCAAGGTTTCTCGTACGAGTTAAGGTGATGTTCTATTTATGATTTGTTATAGCCCCGTTTGGCATCCGTCCCTGAGGAACTTGGACAGAAAAGCCACTACTCCGTTACCAAACCTCGAACTACCTCTATTTCATCATAATCATGTTTGGAATCTCATCTCATAACATGATTTTCTTACACATCGTTAAATGAAATCCAATCATTTATTATTTATCATATCTATTCATAATCATCTGCTGGTTCTTGAATTGTGCAAAGAGCAACGAACTATGTTCGGGACATGTAGCTCAAGGAGCAACATATATTATCTGGTTTACTATCTTATTTGTTTATTTGTTATACCCATTGGGACGCCCTTGGGAAATTGGGCCCAAGAATTAAGTCGAGTTACTGCCAGGCAGTAAGGACTGTCGATTTAAGTAATTTCGCTTAATACCCATCTATCTAGGCGCCGCTTGCTGTCAAGAGTTGGATGTAACCCGCGTGCTGGATTGACATGTACTCGAGCATGTCTCTTGATTGTTTGCGAGGTCGCTCCTCGTCGGGAAGTATAAGGTAGAATAGTAGAACTCATAACGCTTGATTTGTTTATTGTTAAGCACAAGTTGATTAACTATTCAATGAAAACTCCAGTACCATTGCTACATCAAATTGTCTAGTTGAACTGTTTCTACCGGTAAGATCACTCCCGAAATGTATCCAGTAGGTCACAGTTAATTCTTGCATTACCAGTTGATTTATATGAATCTCACTAAGTCATTAAAGACTTATTCCTTGTTTCTTCTGTTCATTCATCAGGATAAAATCTACATGGCAGCATGGACCAAGTGAATAATTATTCAATCGTGCATTTTGAAATATTCTTGTTTTGTCACTAGTGCATAACCATTAAAATGGTCACATTATTTATAATATCAAGACTTCTGCTGTATATATCAAAATATAATGTATAAAACGTGTATGGTTTTGATCCTGAACAAGTGAGATCTCTTCCTATGAGTTGCGCTTTAGTCTGGATTGGGTAAAGTATCTAGCCATCACTGAACCAACTCGGATTGGAGCATGGCTCGTGGGGCGCAGTAGTCTTAGTATGGTATCAGAGGCATTGGTTAAAATATTTGGACAAACATTAATCACTCAAAGATGTTTAACTAAAATATTCATATAGATTAAAACATATATTCTTACATCAAACACTGATCAACATAAAAGAGTTATAATTGGAGTGTCGTATCTACATCAAAAGCATGTTTTTTACCACAACTATTGTCACTACTTGTCTGCCATTGAATTTGTGGAAAAATGGGATCTACTTTTGGTACATATACTTTAAGTTTGTGAACCAACTCATTTGCATTATGTGCAGAGATGAAAATTTAACGAGTCGTCGGCTTCGTAAACTGCTGCTCCATGCAATGATCTAGAAAAGAAAACAATCCATCATAGAAACTATTGACATTGTAGAGCCCTATAGGTTCTTGATGCATGTTTAACTTTGCCCATGAAGCTATGCAGAAAATTTCTTACAGTGTTCCGAACCCCCCCCCCCCCTAGTAATGCAATAAAAGCATCATAATTATACAACATATTAGCTATTATTTCATGCATGCAGGTACTATAACCTCCTCCCATAAGATTGGACCATCGGAATTCATGCCAGCTAATGCTTTTGGTATGATCCCTAACACACTACTTTTATTTGAAAATGCACTAGTCACAACACACCCCATTAACCCTAAACTTCGTGCCCCATACACCAACTTAATCTTTCTCGCAGCCAATATGTTTCCCAAACTACTTGCTACCTCCAGAAACTCTCGATCTTTTCCTGTACTAGACCCACAAAAGACACAAATGGATTTTATTTCTCGAGTTAAAGATTTTCCCATCTCAATTTTTTTTTCTCTGATAATGTGGTATGTGTCAATGTGTGATCCTCGATATCATAAAACCACTAATTATAAGAAAGCATAGTTGGGATACCGAGGAAGCTTTTGAAACAATAATAATACAATACCTTGAAAAATAATAATTAATTAAATTGCGTCTCCAGCAATCCATCTTTTATGAATAGCTTCCCCTACAATCAGTCTTTGATTATATGACATTACCAATCTAAGAAAACGCATTCATATCGTTGTACTCCATCATCTATTATTTGTGCCTATTAAAAATAGTATATATATATGTGTGTGTGTGTGTGTGTATAGATAAGATCGTCTAAGTTTTATTTGTACTGAAAAACTAAATATTTGCATAATTCTTAAAATATGTGCATGCACTTATAAGGAAAAGTTATGTTACCTTATTTTCCTCCTGTGTTTTGTCTAAGTATCCAGATTTATTCATTTGAATACAAAATTCTCAGAATAATAATAATATCAACAATAATAGTAAATTACAAAAAATTCTATGTTATGTTACAATTGAATTATCTGTGTTCTTTGTGGTAGTTATTTTTTAAAATAAATAAAATATTAATTAGCATGATTTATCGACAAAAAAAAATTGGATTAAAATTTTTGGTACTTAAAATTTTAAGAATATTAAATATTTTTTTAATTACTCTATATTATGCTCGTTAGTTAAATTTTTTTTTTACTAACATATCTTTCACAAACAAATCACATACTTCTAATCTTAATTTTCGTCACAATCACCATACCATTCAAGAAAAATCCTCACAACGGTTATAAACGGCTATAATGGCCATATCTCCTTCTATAAATATATCATTTTTATACTATAAAACACATGCTCATCTTCATCTAACTTCTCTCTACCAAAAATGGATCTTTGTTCAAGTAATTCTTGTTGCAATTTTTGTTATTTTTATTTTATTTTTCGTCTAAATGATGAAGAACAATCATTTGAATTTACTATTGTATTTTTAGGATTCACAATATATTTCCTATTGTCTGCTCTTGGTATGAGTTTACTACTATTATGTTGCTTCAATTGAAATATTGCATATTGGATAATAAGACATTTATTTGAGTAGTCTTCTTTTACCTATATAATTGTTATAATGTGGGAAACGTCAAAAACTTGAATTGCAATATATATTAAGCTAATCAAAATAAAATAAAATAAAAAAGCTACTAAACTCTCGGTTATTATTAGACAAGAATCATAAGAGTTTAATTCTCTTCTTCTGAGAAATTGGGTTTACGACTTCCTATGGTGTTAAGTGTTAGTCCTTAAGGATAAAATTAATCGAAATAGCAGTTAGAAATACTTCTCTTTTGGGATACATTAGTCTTGTTCGGAAAAAAAAGGATGGACTGTTAAGTATCAATAACAAAGTGAGGTATACTTTATCTTCAAAACAATTCAGGTAAGAATCTGTGGACCAGATTTCTTTAAGGAGGGTGGATTGTAATGCCCCAAAAATTTGAAAGAAAATAAATTTATACTTTAGGCCTAAAACTTTTGAAAATTTCAATTTTTGACCCTAAATGTTTTGAAAATTTTGCATTTGAGCCCCTGAACTTAAAAGTTAGTCTTTTATTATATTTACATGTCTCTAATACTAAAACATATATTTCAATTTCAAATATTAACCAAGTTGATTGAATTACCTAGAAAAATTACATAAGTAAATATGTATGTAACAAAGAAATCTAATTATACTTATTTGAATTTTAATTATAAATAATTGAGGGACTTGATTTACAATTAACCAATTGATGAAGTAAGCCATGGCATCTTTTTGATGAGGTAAGCCATGACATCCTTAAGAGCATGATTAAAAGATTTTATTTTGTGATTTATTATAAAATAATCAAAGCGGGACCTTAATTAAAAATATTTTAACATGTTTTTTTGTCTATAAATAGTAGGCTTTCTTCCAACAATTTTTACACCCAAAATAATTTTGATTTTTCCTTCTTTCTTCCTATAAATCTCTAAGCTAGTGAGTCTACTGTTAGGGAAAATTCATCCCAAGTTCGTATTTCATCATTTTCTACCCGAAAATACCCCAAAACTTTTATTGTGCAGAAATTATCCATTCGGCCCTGCACCTTAGAAAAATCATAACTAATTGTAGAAAAATCATTTTTGATCAAAGCCAATGGCCGAATACTCCACATGATGTCCTCTAACTTCTATATGAAGAAATGTTTTCCAAATAATCTGATTTAGAAGGTCGAAATTCCTAAATCGTGGACTATTCTCTGAAAATCCAAAAATAGGTTCTATGCTTTCAAGAATTATTTAGCATATCAAACCTTTGGATTTTCCTTTTCATTCAGGTACACATGTTCCTAGTGATGTTAGGGATCAGTTGCCATAAAAGTATTTGGATATCCGATCAAAAGGTTGACGAACTAATCAAAGCCATCAAGGTTCCCCGTACGAGTTAAGGCGATGTTCTATTTTTTATTTGTTCTAGCCCCATTTGGCATCTGGCCTTGAGGAACTTGGACAGAAAAGCCACTACTCCGTTTTCAAACCTCGAACAACTTCTATTTTATCATAATCATGTTTGGCATCTCATCTCGTAACATGATTTTCTTACTCATCGTTAAATCATATCCAATCATTTATTATTTATCATATATATTCATAATCATCTGCTGGTTCTTGAATTGTGCAAAGAGCAATGAACAATGTTCGAATATGCAGCTTAATGAGCAACGAATATTATTCGGTTTACTATCTTATTTGTTTATTTGTTATACCCATTGGGACGCCTTTGGGAAGTTGAGTCCAGTGATTGAGTCGAGTTACTACCAGGTAGTAAGGACTGTCGGTTTAATTAATTTTTCTTGATACCCATCTATCTAGGCGCCGGTTACAGTCAAGAGTTGGATGTAACCCGCGTGCTGGATCGACATGTACTCGAGCATGTCTCTTGATTGTTTGCGAGGTCACTCCATGTCGGGAGGTATAAGGTAGAATAGTAGAAGTCATAAGGCTGGATTTGTTTATTGGTAAGCACCAGTTCATTAACTATTCTACGAAAACTCCAATACCATTGATATATCAAATTGTCTAGTTGAAATGTTTCTACCAGTAAGATCACTCCGGAAATGCATCCAGTAGGTCACAGTTAATTCTTGCATTACCCGTTCTTTTACATGAATCTCACTAAATTATTAAGGACTTATTCCTCGTTTCTTATGTCCATTCCTTAGGATAAAATCAACATGACAGCATGGACCAAGTGAATAATTGTTCAAGCGTGCATTTTGGAATATTCGTGTTTTGTCACTAGTGCATAACCATTAAAATAGTCAAATTATTTGTAATACCAAGACTTTCGTTGTATATATCAAAATATAATTTATAAAACGTGTATGATTTTGATCCTGAACAAGTGACACCCCTTCCTATGAGTTACTCTTTAGTCTGAATTAGATAAAGTGGTTGGCCACCACTGAACAAACTCGGATCAGAGCATGGCTCATAGGGCGCGGTCGTCACATTGAGGCACATGAAATCACTTCACTTGTGCGAAAAACAATGCTGATACATGGAACTACAACTAACACGATTAGAAAAACTACCACCCAAGCTACACAGCAGCACATCAAAGCCATCCTAGATATGGACCTTTCATTAATGCCATCCACACAAGGCTGGATCAGAACACTAAGCGGTGGTGTGTTTGATTCATTATGGGCACCAAATTTCGAGGGTGTAGTATCTGTGAAGGAGAACTGTGTAGTAGTGTAGTTATCAAATTATCGGATGCCTCGCATGTCTCGATTTTGACCTTAGATGAGGGCCTCTTATAGTCCCTCGTACTCTAACTTGGGCTTGTAGACGGCGGTTGATGGTTAATACGTGCAAAACAAGGCATTAATAACTCGTCCGCCCAAATGAAGTAGTCGGTGTGTCTTATTTCTGCTGGAAAAACATGGTAGAATCTGCCAAGATATCTACCTATTTTAGTTACCATACGATAATGCATCGGACAATGGCTGCACGAACAGTTGACAACAAAAGGGGCTAACATTCTACAACAATCAGAATAGCCAACCGACTAAATTAATGAACATTTACTATCACCCTAAACAAGTGCAACAGTCCCGCGTATGATGTTTATCATAAAAGGTAATATTCATACAAGTAACGTAACATGCTTTAACAATCACTCACAAATTCGAAGACGCAAAATCTCAACTCAATAGCATATACAAAACCGTAAGCAACCAACCTACTTACAATGCACTTTGTTCAAGTACCGCTAATAACAAGCACTAGCGTGTAATTCAAATCAAGCCTAATGAGAAGTTATTCGAAGATCATAAAACATATAATTCAAATTTACTACACAATATAATGTTCGATTCCACTTGATGCCGACAAGAAGCATGAAATCGAATTACCAATTCATGATGTAGAAAGGGGATGAATTCGGTCTCACCTTGTTAATGAGATTCGAATGTCGTTATGAGAGCTTGATTGCAAGACCGAATTGCCTCAATTTCAACAAAAAATTAGAACTAGGGCTCGCAACGGTCAAATTTGGGGAAAAAACTGAAGAACTTTATAGAATGAAATGAAAGGACCAAACCCTTTTATACAATATATTTCGAGGGCTATTTCATCAAATTACACTAATACGGAAAATAATCAGGTATAAATCAAACACGTTTTGTGAAAAGAGCACATAGTAATATATGAAATTAACACAAAAACCAAACCTTATATTAACCGTACTCATATTAAATATTACACCTTTTATGATGAGTTTTTGTATATCCGCGTATTGCATAATACACGAAATCAAACACCCCTTAATATATATTGTTTAATTATTAGAATAAATTGATTTTTTATTACATAGATAAATCTTTCCACTCGATGTCAAAACTCTCAGGACGTGCATCTAACGGCAATGCCTTCTGCTTCCCCTTCTTCGAATCTTTGACCACCAATCGCCATGTCGCGGGATCGAAAACAAGCCAATCGCCAATGTCCTTACGCTGCAACTCTTTGCAGTATCTCCTATGTTCATTTTTTATATTTAAGTGATATTAGTAAGCTGTTTAATATAATTCGCAAAATAGAGAACAAGTATTTAAGTGAAGTGATGATAATTACATGAATATCCTCAAACGATCCATCAAGTTAAACGCATCTTGCTGGCCATCCCTCCCTCGCCCTCTCAATAGTCCTCATGTGCAAGGCTCTATATAGCTCGTCATGTCGCACGAGAGGTGCATCAAGGTTCGTCTGCAAATGACAAGATTAAGTAAAAAAAAATATATCAGTTACACTTATTACAATACCAATACCTAAAAGTATGAAATTTAATAAAAGATACCATCATAATACGGTGTTGTGTGTAACCAACAAATCTACCAGCATAAGTGGCATCCGCTTAGGTTTCTCCTCGACAGTCTTCCATCCTCTCATGTTCTTCTTAGCCCTCATTGCCACCCTTTTTGTATCTTTCTTGTCCCAATACTTTGCATACTCTTCTACTAGTTTATTGTTCATCCAAGTTTTTTTAGCGATTTTCGCACTTTGGATCCTCCTTCCTAGCATGATAATTCTTCTTCGCGTCATGCATCATGCCCTTATACCTCTCTCTAGCTTTGTTCTCGAGTGCACCCTACGCATTTCTGTGATCAGAATATTATATATAGACTACAAATTAAATAATTAAGGTTTTGAGTATTTTTAGGCTTTTGTTAATTAAAAAGATAGACAACACTAAAATTTAAATTTTATATAATAAATACTCACCCTAAAGCTTAGTGACATGTTATCTTTCACATCTTGCTCGAGTTTAGTGTAACAAGATACAAAGTTAGTCAACATCTTCTTGATAATCGCTGCAATAGTCTTCACAATCCACTGCTGATCGTTAAAAAGTCCATGCTCCTTCAACTCTATGAGCATACACCGTGACCTATACTGAGGCACCTGATCTCCTCTACTCACTCCTCTAGGAGGCCACGTATGCATACTCGGTGAATCTCTTGCTTGCGTCTGCCTTTGACTAGGTCCTGCTCCACTCGGCCTACTATAGGGTCTGGCTTTAGTAGATGATGGCCTCGATATACTAGGGGGCGTTTGTCGTGTCGATCCATGTTGATATGTACAACCCACTGCATCGGGTACCTCTAAGCCGTGGGGAATGCGTGTCTCTGGTGAAGTAGATAGTGGGCCCGTTGCATCAGCACGAGCTAGATCTGGAGTAGTAGACGAACGTACTAGACGTATGCGCCTAGATTCCAAACTACCACCCCTCTTCGCATGGGGTCCATCGCTCCCCGAATGCGGACGTGTATGATCGACTGACATGTCGAAGATCTACATACTACGTAGTAATTCAATGTATCCAAGTTAGACCATTTTAAGTTTTAGAGATTCCTTATAAAGATATAATCATTTCTTAGTTTTAGAGCTTCCTTAAAGATATCATCATTTCTAAGTTTTAAAGATTTTCTAAAGATATAATCCTTTCTATGTTTTAGAGATCATCTAAAGATATAATCATTCTTAAGGTATAGATATTTCCTAAAGATATAATCATTTCAAAGGTATAGAGATTTTTTGAAGATGTAACCATTTCTAAGTTTTAGAGACTCCCTACGACATAGACGATATTTGAAAACTAATATATAAACATTAAATGTAAAACATTAATAAATCTAACAATTCTAAAATATCTAATACTTTATAAAACCATAATAATAAAAACATTTCAACTAGTAAAAATTCCATTTTTCCACCAGACGCAATAAAGGTCTATCGACGAGACTTTTTCATGCCAGACGCCAAGCGAAGGTAATTCCGATAGTAAAATTCTGGCAGCGAATGTCCATTTTTCTTGTAGTGCCTGTACTAAAAACTATTTGTCTACGTTAAATAAATTAACCTCGCCTCGGTCTGTTAAAAAAAATGATCCTAGATTGTCCAAGGTTGATTATGAAAGAAATGTTTTTTCTTAAATTTTAAGCAAATTAAATGAACGATTATTGCATGGACCGCGCGGTGACGTTGATTTCCCTTTTGAACGAACTTAATTTATTAGTGTATTTGTACAAGCAGTAGCTGTTGCTTATATATATATATATATATATAAATATATATTGTAATGATGATGATGTGATAAGATGTGGATTGTCAGAATCTGTTCACCGAAATTAAAATCAAATGCGTAGCGATGGAAAATATTGAACATGATATAGTTGAGTAGTTGACACAACCTAATTGCATATTAATATTATTCAACTTATAAATTAAACCATGCAATTTGATGATTAGGTACGTCGATCTTATAAATTATTCAAATAATTGATGAGAATGAAAGAACTACCATTTAAATAATTAAGATAAATTATTGAAGTTTTTGACTACTGTATCAAATTAAAGATTAATAAACATCTAAACATTCTATATGTTACGAAAGTGATCTACAGTGGATTTCATTGACGTTTAGGGTAATTATAATAATAGCGGGAGGCAAAATATATTCCGTTTCACCTTCCTTTCCCAATTACGGACAACCTTGTATTGCTTACACTTACAGACAACATATATACATTTTTTCTTATCTTATCTTGTATATAAATATGTTGTATATGTCAATTATGTTAAGTAGGGTTTCCATATTACAGACTGGTCGGTAGGGTACATGTTGAAGGTGCCGGGTTGAGGCATTTGACTGATGACAAAAGGACAAAAAAAGTTAGTCATAGCACTAACGACAAGAGCTTAAAGGCTTCTAGATTCTTGGAAATATTGTAAATAAGTTATCATTCACAAAACGTCAATTTCTTATTCCTAGGTATCAAAAAAATCATGGCTATTATATATGTACTTTTTTTTTCTTAATCATGTTTAACTTGGACGATATTTTCATAGGAAAGTTTTCGTACGAAAATACTAAATTAAACATGTTAATATAGAAGCTGTGAGAGTTACAGATATGTATATGTGAAGGGAATAATATTCTATAGCGAAATTCTACGTAACAATACACTACAAGACATGCCGACCTTTTCCAACCGGGTTGGAAAAGCGCGACCGCAATGCGGTCGTTGCGACTGTTTGCAATCGAAATCTGGTCGCAACAAGTTGCAACTGAAAACCGGTTGCAAGCATCATTCGGATTGTTCTAATTGTACAACTTTTGGTTTTTTGGATCCTCCTCCTTCGTTCCTTACCCAAATCACTTGTCGTTTGTTTCATTTGCCTCTTGATTTGGTCCTCCTTTATAGCCTTTTACTCTTTGGCTCTATTTTAGCTCATTTTGCCCTTAATAAGCTACGTTTTCACCATTTGCCTTTAAAAACCTGGAATACACGAAAACATACTTAAAGATGCTTATTTACTTAGATAGGTGTACGTTAAACCCCAAATAATGATGGCTAAAAGTTCATACTTTAGCCACTCATCAAATACCCCCACACTTAGATTGTTGCTCGTCCTCGAGTAACATCAAACAAATATCTGACTCGGTCTAAATTACAACTTAAGTTATCAACATGTAAACACTCATGCATATGAATATATTCTCAGAATGCAACCTATGATCAAAATAAGAGATGCATAATGTACATTAAGTTTAATAAAGTCATTGTCAAGCCAGCTTTATTTGCTCAAATAGAGTGTGATACCATTGTTCATGCATAAGAGTTATCTTCACATTGTACATTCACAATATCATAGTTCTTAACATGTAATCACTTCACTCTCATTCTCTACTTTTTATGTTGCCATCAATTCATGTAGACTCCGTATGTTGAGGATCATCTAGAACTTGTTTAGCTTGTAATGTCAGGCTCGAGTATGGGCTATAATGGAAAAAGTCATATATGAGTTCTAGAGATGTATGTAGTTAACCACTCATGTATTACTTTTTCCTCCCTCGTTTGTGCCTTCTTCATTGGTCATGCATTTTAGACTCTTTTTGGCATCTTTTTCTCGCATTTTCATTTGCGCAAGTTTCAACCTACCATATACTTCATTAATTTTCGAGACGCTCCCCCATGCTTACATTTTCGCGTGGGGGTTATATGTACTCTCTATTATATTCATCCTCCTATAGCTCTTTTCTTTTTCATATTTTTCTTTTTAGCTCATGCTTTTGTTTTGAGCTCCTACCTTATCCCTCATTCGATCTACTATATCGATCAATAGAAATGGATGGGATATAATTTTATTTTTGTTTGGCTAAAAGTAGATAATTAGGTTTCATAAACAAAGGCTCATAAAAAAGTCTTCAGCGGGGTACTGGGATTATTCTTCATAAAGGGTTTTGGGCTTGAAAGGCTCAAAGATGATAGAAAAGATGGCATATTTTCATTTCTTCAACACATAAAAATCTACAATCATCTCCAACAACAATCAAGCAAATTATTCAAGATTCATAATCACATGCTTTATCCATACTTTTCATGAATAAACTTCATTATTTCCCCCTTTCACATGTTCAACAGATTGAAAGGTCTATATGAAACTAAACATGCATTTGACAACATTAGTCAAGATTTACTAAATTCACGCATGTATACTCTTGAACCTCAAAGTCAAACCATATTATGCATATAACATCATTGTTTCCGACTTATTCATCCTTTCATGATTCAAACTTGAATCTAATGACTCTTAAAAAATAAACTAGACTTTAGGATAAATATATAGCATAGATAACAAAAGCGAAGCTTTCCCACCCCCAACACAAAATTAGACTATGTTTTCATCGTCAAAACATGTAAACTAAAGCATAGATGAGAGTACTCCCTTGATCGAGCAACAAGCTCATAAGACTTGTTGGACTATGCGTGTTTGTGTTTTCGGCATTTGTTATCTTCGTTTCAATGTGTTTCAACTCCATCCAAATGCGGTGTTGGTTTTCAGGGTTGTTCATTGATCTCTTCCAATATGTTCACTGGCTTTGCATTTGTATGACTTTTGTTGATGCTAGTGATAGTATTTATGCTCTCGTTCTCGTGGCTAGATCAATGTGTAGTAGCTCCAAGACTCCATATTATTCTACAAAGAAACAATCAGAAAAAATAAAATTTCTCTCAAGAAAATAGATATATAGAGAAGTAAAGAAGAAATAGTCTTATGAATTCTGAGAAAGTTAGAACTATATTGTGATTATGGTTCAACTAATAAGAGTTCATAATAAAATTTGGTACTTTTTCCAAAGTTGCACATCTCTTTCATATTAACTGTAATCACATTAGGAATAATTCATGTATATCAATGGAATTTAATTATAAGATAATTATAATTATGGTAGGAAAGATAAAGGATACAGATTGCTCAGTCGATTTTTGTAGATTCTGATTGTTGCATGTATCCTTTTTCCATGCTCACTGAGAAACGTCTGTGCTCTTCCAATTATAGATTGGTTATCAAAATACACATATTGTTGGCACATGCATATGCCACTTAGGAACAGGAAGTTACGAAGTCATTCGACTTCTTCACTACATTTGTTTTTATGCCACAAACTCAGTTTCCATCGGGGATCTGGTTATCACTGTTTGTCTTGAAGATTTTCATGACACGGTTGCACCTCCTAAGTGAATACATATCCACTTGTTGGGTTGGAGTCTTGTATAACATATATCCAGCTTTCTTCGGTATAACCTTCAAGCAAAAGTTGAATCTATGGTATAATGCAACCAGTAGTCATGCGTATAACGTACGTACCTAAGTACTCTCCCAATTACTTTCCAACGCTCATTGCCTGGATTATCGTGAATCTACGTGCTAATTATGTAGGCAATGTCTGGTCGTGTACAACTCATTAGTATATTACACTTGTTCAACACTTTCTTCCTTATTCTTTGATAAGTGTTGACTCGTGTCAATTGGAGTTCCAGCTACACCAAAATCATCCTTGCTAATTTTTTTCAAAAATATTCTCAACGTAGTGTAACTGAGTCAAGATAAGACCCTCTAGCGATCTTTCAATCTTAATTTCTAAGATTACATCGGCCGATCCTTGTCTTTCATATTAAATTTTGAATTCAACAAACTTTTAGTGGACTTACCATTCTGTCATTGCTTTCCACAATGAGTATGTCGTCAACATTTAGACAGAGAATCGAATATCCTTCTTCTGTAGTTTTGACACAGATACAGTTGTCACACAATATGTGTTCAAAGAAGAACGCATTCCTTGATTCTATTATCGTGTTTTTACGAATCTCAGGGTTCTTAGACTCATACACAAAAATCAATAAGCAGTGTTAATATATGCATCTAAAATGAAAATATAGTCCAACATTTTGGATCTATTACCATTTCCTTTGGTACAAGTGATGCTGCCTTAGCATGACACACCCTACATTTCATAGTTTATGTAAGAAAGTCATAATTCCATAACTAATGTGGAGTTTTTTTTTTCTTTCGGAGCATCTTATTTAAAAGGTAGTGAGCCGACAAGATAGCTTCACCCCACGTGTTCTAGAATGACCCATAACTTAATACATCAATTTCATCATCTCTAAAAGTAGGAGGTACAATTCCAAGAATCTCGCAAGATTCATGCATGGTGAGATAAGTAGCATTATTTGCTACACGTTTTAAAATTCACACAAGTGAACTTGTTCGATTTTTTTGCTATGGTTCACGAGAACCTTCGAACCTACCAAACCAACTGGATCAATCAAACATGTCATGCTCAAGGGCTGGGTTTGAGGTATCGATGGATTGGTATCATTAATAACCATATCCGTATTTTTTATATCTCTAAACGTATCAGATTTTTATCCCATCTCTCGAGAGATTTATCTCTCGAGAGAGTTATAATTTCACGTAAGTGCATCTCACTAGCCGATAATGATAATCGACTCAAAGTATCACTTATCTCAAATATTGTAATACTTTAGAAAAATAAACTATACTTATATAGTTATATTATTTATTTATAAGTAAACGATTAACTCAATGTCTTGTGTTGTTCTTTTACGCATCAAATCACCTCAAATCATATATCATGCATTTTCATATATGACTATTGACTAACCATTGCTCTATCATCAAGTGGACAAGGTTATCTATCCATCATAAGCTTAAACCAAAAAATCTCACGAAGAGAAACACGTTAGCAATATTATCTCCAATATTAGAAATAAAAGATCTAAGGTTTAAAGCAAGTTATCAAATCGAAATTTAGTGTATAAAAATATCAACACATAGTATTTTTACCATATATCATGATCGTAATTAAGTACTCATGTACTAAATCACATCATATATCGAGTGTGATAACCATAAAATGATAGAATCATATTTTCCTCAAATTATGGAAATAATGACTTGAGGCTCTTTATTTCCCCGACTCTGAAAAATTGATGATAATTGATATGCCATAAATCTGAAGCAATATATGTACAAGGTAATTAATCATATAATCACCATATATCTATGTTCGAATGACAGATCTCAGTATAATATTACATTCACTACAAGAAAAAGGGGTCATTGGGGACTGCCTGGGCGGTCCCTAATGACCCCCATGCGGTCGCTATTGGCAAATACCGACTGTCTAGCGGTCGCTATACTGCGGTCACTATTGACAATGGTCGCTTGCCAATAGCGACCGTTAAGCAGTCCATATTGAGGTCATTAAGGACCGCACAATAGCGACTGTTAAGCGGTCCCTAGTGACCTCAATAGGGACCGCAATATAGCGACCGATAGACAGTCGCCATACTTTTGAATAAAAGGGATCGTCTGGGCGGTCCCTAATGTAGAATTTAGAGACCGTCAGACGGTCCCTAATTTCTACGATAGGGACCGACCAGACGGTCTGACGGTCCCTAAATTCTACAATAGGGACCGACCAGACGGTCCCTAATTTTTACAATAGGGACCGCTCAGACGGTCTCTAATGTCTACAATAGGGACAGACCAGACGATCCCTAATTTTTACAATAGGGACCGCTCAGACGGTCCCTAATTTCTACAATATTGACTGTCTGAGCGGTCCCTATTTTATTTTAGAAAGTAGCAACCGTTTGACAGTCGCTATATTTTGAAAAAAATTAGGGACCGTTAGACGGTCCCTAATTTTACAATAGGGACCGTTTAACAGTCCCTACTAATATTCGTAGGATTTCTATGAATATTAGTAGGGACTGTCTAACGGTCCCTAATATCAAATATAGGGACCATTTGACGGTCCCTAATATCAAAAACAGGGACCGTTAAGCGGTCCCTAATGACCTCCAGAAAAAATAAAAATAATACAATTATATTCCTGATTAAATCCGGAATATAATTGTTTTTTTTTTGTAAAATTGTAATTTTAACAAGATCAAAACAATAAAATGATGAATAAAAAGTTAATATAATGACAATTGACATGAAAGAATAAAAGAATGTGAAAAGATGAATAAAATGAGTAATAATATAAAATGAATGAAATAAAAAACATGAATGAAATCAAAAACATGAAATCAAAAGTGAAGAATAGTACATGAAGATCCAAAATAAAGAAAGTGTAAGAAAAAAAGATTGTATTGGTGAAAAAAAGAAAATGAAGATCCAAAATAAAGAAAGTGAAAGAAAAGAAAATGAAGAAAATATTGTGTTGGTGAAAAGAAGAAAAGTTTTTGTGTTGGTGAAAAGAAGAAAAAAAAGATAGTGTTTTTGTGTTGGTGAAAAGAAGAAAAGAAGATAGTGTTTTTTGGAGATAGTGAAATGGGTGTAAGAGTGGTGATGTTATATATATATATATGATGGGATTCAATTGGTTTTTGTCCGTTGGATGATTTTAGATGATCAACGGTTTGAGATGGCGATCCGGGTTAAAGACATGATGGGGTACTTATGACCGTAGATTAGGATTTCATCGACGGTTGAGAATTGATTTGGTGAAATTCAAATTTCCCCCTCACTTCCGCCAAAAAAATTTGCCAAAAATTCAAAATTTTTGATTTTAGTGACCGTTAAACGGTCCCTAATGTCAAATTAGGGACCGCTTAACGGTCCCTATTGTCAAATTACGGACCGTTAAGCGGTCCCTAATTTGACATTAGGGACCGTTTAACGGTCCCTACTAATATTCATACTTAAAAATTGATTTTTTTTTATTGATGTTGTTGTGTTTGTGATTGTAAGCAACCAAACTCATTGTAATATGTAAATTGAAGTAATAAATGATTGCAAAACCAACCTTATAGTAGATTAGTTGTGAAATAATAGATTAACTGAGATCGATCGAGTTATTAACGTTCAAGATATTATGATTTACTTCACAAACGTTAGCATAGATACGATTATGAGGCATAATCATTAGATCAAGTATTCATTAATTATACGTATATATGTAGATCGAATTAATTTGTCATTATGTCATTCGTCGTACAAAACAGTAGGAGAATCTTCAAAGCGGCCCGTTCTCCTTGTATAATGTTTGGATATACAATGTGTCGTTGTACTTATTGTTATTTTAACTATTCCAATGGTTATTATTAAGTAAACATACAACGCGGCACCTCGAACCAACGAAAAATTCATAATTTGATGTATTAATATTAGTAGGGACTGCCAAGCGCTCCCTAAATTAACAATAGGGACTGCCACGCGGTCCCTAATTTGACAATAGGGACCGTTTGGCAGTCCCTATTGTAAAATTAGGGACCGTTTGGCAGTCCCTACTAATATTCATACTTTAAAATCGATTTTTTTATTGATGTTGGTGTGTTTGTGATTCTAAGCAACCAAACTCATTGTAATATATAAATTAAAGTGATAAATGATTGCAAAACCAACCTTATAGAGATTAGTTGTGAAATAATAGATTAATTGATATCGACCGAGTTATTAACGTTCAGGATATATATATTTCACAAATGTACAACTAATTATCATTAGTTAGTTGTAATTGTTATCCGTGTTTATGATTTACTTCACAAACATTAGCATAGATACGCTTATGAGGTATAATCATTAGATCAAGTATTCATTAATTATACGTATATATGTATATCGAATTAAACCCTAAACCCTAAACCCAGTAGGAGAATCTTCAAAGTGGCATGTTCTCCTTGTATAATGTTTGGATATACAATGTGTCGTTGTACTTATTGTTATTTTAACTATTAAAATGGTTATTACGAACTAAACATACCACGCGGCACTTCGAACCATCGAAAAATTCATAATTTTGATGTACGAATATTAGTAGGGACTGCCATGCGGTCCCTAATTTCCACATTAGGTACTGCCAAGCAGTCCCTATTTTCACATTAGGGACCGCTTAACGGTCCCTATTAAACTTATAGGGAACGCTTAACGGTCCCTATTAAACATATAGGGACCGTTATGCGGTCCCTATTGACAACGAATAGTATCATTAGGGACCGCCAGAGCGGTCCCTAATGATAACGGCTACTATCATTAGGGACCGCCCAGGCGGTCCCTATTGTTAGTATCCGTTGTCAATAGGGACCGCCCAGGCGGTCCCTATTGACTGACAGTGCCCTATAAATAGGACTCTTCTTTTACTCTCATTTTCATTCCAACCTTCCATACTTCATAAGGTATGCACGTTTTTTCTCCTAACTATCTATTTTGTTATTTTATTAGATTCTAATTTATAACTATTTATTTGTTGATAGGTAATATTACACACACAAAGGGTAATCGTGGTGTACGAAACATTCTTGCGGCACGCTTTTCACGCTTCAAGAAGTACATTCATATTTCTATTTAACTCTTTAAATTTCTTGTGGTGGATGATTCAACTCTATTCATTTAATTAAATAATGGATTACATAATGGATAAATCTTGGATGTACGATCCGTACGATAGTGATGGTTATTTGAGTGATAGATTTGTGTTTGGGGTTCAGGCTTTTATTGAATATGCTACGCAACAAGGTCCTACATTCGTAGATATTGGTGGAGAAATTAGGTGCCCTTGCAAGAAATGCAATAATATACGATTTTTTGATAAAAAAGTTGTACGGGAACATCTACATAAGTCAGGATTTACCGATGGATATTCAGAGTGGATTTTTCATGGAGAAACGTTAACAAATACTATACCAACGTATGTGCTCGATTCTCCCGGCTCGTCACACACCGGTATTCCCGACAACCCAGTATATGTTGATGTGTCATTTGTAGACATGGTCGTGGATGCACATGGAGGTCGATCATTTTAGGACGAGGCAACTAACGTGGAACCGAACCGGGAAGCACAGGGGTTCTACAACTTGATGCACCTAGGAAATGTGCCCATGTATCCGAATTCCAACCCAGATGATGATATAAGTGTCCTTCAGTGGTTGTCGGAGTGGTTGGAGTACAAGACACACCACAAGGCTAATACTATTTATTCTGATAAGGCTTATAAATTGGCGAAGAGAGGTTTCACGCCAGAGGTTCGGAAGTTATTACCAAAGGACACGAAAGGGATTTGTAAAATGCTGCAATCAGAGTTAGGGTACATTACATACGATGTTTGTCCAAAGCAATGTTTCTTGTTCTACGGGGATGAGACGAAGAACTACGATAAGTGCCCGATATGTGGCAAAAAGAGATACGTGGAGGGACTCAAGTCAAAGGTTGGGAAGAAGAAATTGTGGTACTTTCCTATTGCTCCTCGACTTCAGAGGTTGTATTATACAATAGGAACTGCAAAGCATATGACATGGCATACAAAGTGTAATGGGGCTAATGACCGAATGATTCACCCAGCTTCAGGGGAGGCATGGCGCCACTTCGACCAGACGCACCCAGATTTTGCTGCTGAGCCACGAAATGTACGACTTGGGTTGTGTACGGATGGATTCACACCGTTTGGAATGTCTAGCAAGCAATACTCTTGTTGGCCAGTGTTTGTCACCCCTTACAACCTTGCAAGCAATACTCTTGTTGGCCAGTGTTTGTCACCCCTTACAACCTTCCTCCCGATCTCTGCATGAAGAAAGAGTTCATCTTTTTGAGTCTAATCATTTCCGGGCCGAGCAGTCCGACAAAGAACTTGGATCTTTATCTTAGGCCACTTATTGATGATCTCAAGCTTTTATAGAGCAGCGGCATCGAGACATACGACATCTCGAGGAAGCAGAACTTTACATTACGTGCGGCTCTCATGTGGACGATTAGCGATTTCCCCGCATACGGGATGTTGTCTGGATGGATTATGCATGGAAAACTTTCATGTCCTTATTGTTGTTGGGGCAAACAAGAGTCCCACATCGGAAATATAAGGGAGTTGAACTGGGTTTATAGGATTGAAGACATCTTAATTGGTATGAGGCCTTTTGGGGAGTTGGACCCCAAAAAAAAACCATGAGGGCTTGGGCCCAAAGTGGACAATTTCATACCAATGTGGAGATTCCAATGCCTAACAACTGGTATCAGAGCCAGTGCTCCCGATCCGTGTGGGTGTCCCAAGAGTGAACGAAAAATGAGCCGAGCTCCGACTTAAGAAGATGATCACAGGTGGTGAGGCGTCGGGTTAAGGGGAGGCTCGGAGATCCTTTGTTAAAGGGAACAAAAAAAGGTTGTTGGGCCAAGAACAATATCCCGGGAGAAAAACTGAAGAAGGAGACGAAGACCGAGTCACGTGAGTCGCACGTAGGGACAGTTCGGTGGTCCTTTGTTTGAGGGGAGGATTTTTGGGGCAAACAAGAGTCCCACATTGGAAATATAAGGGAGTTGAACTGGGTTTATAGGATTGGAGAAATCTCAATTGGTTGAGGCCTTTTGGGGATTTGGACCCCAAAAGCAAAACCATGAGGGCTTGGGCCCAAAGTGGACAATATCATACCAATGTGGAGATTCGTGTGAGTGTCCCATGAGTGAACAAAAAAGGAGGCGAGCTCCGACTTAAGGATATGATCACAGGTGGTGAGGCCGTCGGGTTAAGGGGAGGCTCGGAGATCCTTTGTTCAAGGGAAGAAAAAAAGTTTGTTGGGCCAAGAACAATATCCCGGGAGAAAAACTGAAGAAGAACGGAAATATAAGGGAGTTTAACTGGGTTTATAGGATTGGAGAAATCTTAATTGGTTTGAGGCCTTTTGGGGAGTTGGACCCTAAAAGTAAAACCATGAGGGCTTAGGCCCAAAGTGGACAATATCATACCAATGTGAAGATTCCAATTCCTAACAACTGGTATCAGAGCCAGTGCTTCCGATCCGTGTGTGTGTCGCATGAGTGAACGAAAAAGGAGGCGAGCTCCGACTTAAGGAGATGATCACAGGTGGTGAGGCGCCGGGTTAAGGGGAGGCTCTAAGATCCTTTGTTCAAAGGGAAGAAAAAATTTTGTTGGGCCAAGAACAATATCCCGAGAGAAAAACTGAAGAAGGAGACGAAGTCCCAGTCACGTGAGGCGCACATTGGGACAGTTCGGTGGTCCTTTTTTTGAGGGGAGGATTGTTGAGGCAAATAAGAGTCCCACATCGGAAATATAAGGGAGTTGAACTGGGTTTATAGGATTGAAGACATCTTAATTGGTATGAGGCCTTTTGGGGAGTTGGACCCCAAAAATAAAACCATGAGGGCTTGGGCCCAAAGTGGACAATTTCATACCAATGTGGAGATTCCAATGCCTAACAACTGGTATCAGAGCCAGTGCTCCCGATCCATGTGGGTGTCCCAGGAGTGAACGAAAAAGAAGGCGAGCTCCGACTTAAGGAGATGATCACAGGTGGTGAGGCGTCGGGTTAAGTGGAGGCTCGGAGATCCTTTGTTCAAGGGAAGAGAAAAAGTTTGTTGAGCCAAGAACAATATCCCGGGAGAAAAACTGAAGAAGGAGACGAAGACCCAGTCACGTGAGGCGCACGTAGGGACAGTTCAGTGGTCCTTTGTTTGAGGGGAGGATTGTTGGGGAAAACAAGAGTCCCACATCGGAAATATAAGGGAGTTGAACTAGGTTTATAGGATTGGAGAAATCTCAATTGGTATGAGGCCTTTTGGGAGTTGGACCCAAAAGTAAAACCATGAGGGCTTACGCCCAAAGTGGACAATATCATACCAATGTGGAGATTTCAATGCCTAACAATTGTATGGGTGACACTCAATCCTTTCCGTTGGAGAATGGGGGTAAACCAAGTTGGTTCGATTGCCATCGTCGGTTCTTGCCTGTAGATCATGAATTGAGATACGACGAATATAATTTTAAAAAGGGGAAATGCAACTTGAAGAAACGATTCATAGAAAGATTGGCGACGAAATACGAGGAATTGTTAATGACCTTGGGAATGTGGGGTTTGGTAAACAATTCAATAAACTCCTAGGTTTTGGGGTAAACCATAATTGGGTGCGGAAGAGTATATTTTGGGAACTGCCTTATTGGTCCACAAACTTGGTTCGTCACTGTCTAGATGTCATGCACTGTGAGAAGAAGTTTTTCGATAACATCATTAACACGGTGTTGGATGACGCTAAGATAAAGAACAACATCAAGTCACGGAAAGATTTGAGAATCTGGACCAA
Source organism: Linaria vulgaris (assembly GCA_948329865.1). NCBI lineage: Eukaryota > Viridiplantae > Streptophyta > Magnoliopsida > Lamiales > Plantaginaceae > Linaria > Linaria vulgaris. The sequence goes on along the minus strand of OX415249.1, from coordinate 367,504 downwards.
CCGTAGCGAGCTTTTCTTAGATTCTTCCCTAGGGGGGACACGAAGAAGCCAAAAGCATTATATTGTCTATCAAAGGATGAAAAGAGAAAATTTTAGAATGGTTGGGCATGCTAAAATTTCCAGATGGAAACGCTTCTAACTTGGGACGGTGTGTACATGTGCAGCAACAAAGGTTGTCCGGAATGAAAAGTCATGACTGCCACGTCTTCATGCAGAGATTGATCCCGATTGCTTTTTGTGACTTCCTTGGGAAAGACATATGGGAAATGCTTGTGGAGATTAGTTTGTTATTCAAGGCAACTTGCGCATCAGAGATATCAGGGAGGCTATGGAGGGACTGGAGAAATCCATTGTTGTCACCATGTGCAAGCTGGAGAGAATATTCCCTCCTTCATTTTTCGATTCTATGGAGCATTTGGCCATTCACTTACCGTATGAGGTTGGAGTTTGCGGTTCAGTTCACTACAGATGGATGTATCCATTCGAGAGGTAAATCACTTTGATTTTGGATGATTGTTTTTTAATTTATTCTATGTGCAATGAAAGTAAATTATTTTTGTTTTGTATATCAGGAAAATGTTTGATCTGAAGGGTGCAGTGGGGAACAAAGCGAGGCCCGAGGGATGCATGGCCAATGCCTATTTAGTTTCAGAGATATCAAATTTGATTTCCCAGTATCTCGATATAACCCCTGGAGCTACACATATGCGATATAACAGAAATGAGACTTTGGAAAGCACAGATTGGGATGATGAGCTCTTATTGTTTCAAAAAAGGGAAGACCGCTTAATATTATGGAGAAGCCAAAGACCTTAACGGTGGAAGAAAAGGAGCAAATTGAACTTTATACACTTCTTAACTGTGAGGAGTTGGAGGGATGGGAAGAGTGAGTCTACTATAATTTTTCTTCATCTAGTGTCAATTTATTTATTATATTAGGACTAACTTATTTTTTTTCTATCACGCAGTTTGTTCATAGAAGAGGAGTGCGGCGGATTGAATGCCATGGAGGTGCAAAGGAAAAGGAACAAGGATTATGTGGCCTGGTTCAAGCAAGAGTATAGCAGTGAAAAGTACATGATAGACGATCGGGTTATACTGTTGGTCAACGGTCTACTAAATGATGCAATTGATTCCAATGGATACCTTGTGAATGGGTATCGGTTCCACATTGATACGAAATTGGGGCCCAAGAAGAGTGACTGCTGTGGGGTATACGTGAAGGGCGACATGGGAAACAATGATTCAACTAATTTCTATGGGACTTTGAAAGAGATAATAGAAGTGGAATATTGGGGATATAGAAGAAGTTTGAAACCACTGACCATTGTCTTCTTCAAGTGTTTGTGGTATGATATTCGACCGAACGGCAAAAAAATCCACGAGAGGTTCAAATTGGTGGAAATTAACCCTACTAAAATACTCCGGACCAATGAACCATTTATTTGTGCTAATCAAGCAATGTAGGCTTACTACACCAATGTATCGGATCGTCGTACATGGTGCATTTGGTCCCATCGGTGGGCGAGACTGGCTCGGTAGTGGTGACTCACTCGACCTGTGAGTCTGTCCAGCTCCGGTGTCGTGTACAGGTGATGGAGTCTGAAGTCTGGTAGACTCGGCAGATGGGGGCACGTGAGTCCCTACTGAAGCTGAAGTAGGTGGTCGTGGCACCTCGGACCTGGTGGACTCTGATGATCGGGGTAGTGGCACCTCTGGCACCTTGGCGGTCTCAAACTCTGCTAATAACTGCCGCTGCAACACTGGTGTCCTCGACGTAGAGACGTCACCTGACCCTATTGCCGAGATGGATGGCTCTGCTGGATGCCCATCCGATGCACGAGTCGCCGATCGGACAATCCGTACAGGTCCGAACCTACCTCGACCCCTCCCCGACATCTACTATCACCATGGCCAACACCGCTACCACCTACTCCGCCACTAGCACTGGCACCAACCCCACCACGGCCAACACCACCACGGCCAACACTACTCGTGACTCGTCTACCGTTACGAGTACCCGGCACCCCAGTACGACCTCCATCTCCACGACCTCGACCTCGACCTCCAGTACCACTAGTGGTCTTACGTGACGTCATGCCGAAAATATGTATATACTGTAAAAATAAAAATATAACATTTAGAAAATCAAATCAACATTTGAATCTAATTTAACAATTTAACAATCTAACGCAAAACTATTTCAAATTTAACAATTCAATTTTTACAATCTATTTAAAGAATCTAAGTATAAACTTAATCTCATTTTTACAATCTAATTAAAGAATCTAAGTATAAACTTAATCTCATTTTCACAATCTAATTAAAGAATCTAAGTATAAACTAATCTAATTTAACAATTTAACAAATCTAACGATTCAATTTTTACAATCTATTTAAAGAATCTAAGTATAAACTTAATCTCATTTTTACAATCTAATTAAAGAATCTAAGTAAAAACTAATCTAATTTAATCTAATATATAATCTAATTTTCACACATCTATTTCTATTTTTTTTCCTTTAATCATTCATTAATCAATTTCACAAATCTATTTCTTTTTTTTCTCCTTAATCTCATTTCTAATCTATTTCTAATCTATTTCAATTTTTTTTTTACCTTAATCTCATCTCTAATCTTTACTATTTTTTTTCCTTAATCTAATCTCTAATCTATTTCTAATCAATTTCTATTTTTTTTCCTTAATCTAATTTCTAATCTATTTCTAATTTCACAATTTCATAATAATCTATTTCTAATCTATTTCTAATTTCACAATTTAACAATAATCTATTTCTAATCTATTTCTAATTTCACAATTTCACAATAATATATTTCTGATCTATTTATAATTTCACAATAATCTATTTCTATTTCTATTTCAAATCTAACAACAAATCTAACAATCATACAACAAATCTAACAATTTAACAATACTTTCGGATTTAAATTAGGCAATTTTCGGATTTAAATTAAAATATTAGTAAAACACAAAAAAAAGGAAAAACTAATAGGAGCTTTTCATTACCGGCGGTGAGAGGCGGAAATGGGCAAAGGAGCCAGCGCAAGGAGGTGTTACGAACGGCGGAGTCGGAGCAAGGAAGATTTGAGGCGGAGCTTAAAAATACCAACAATTTTTGGAGGTGAAAGGGATGTTATGAGTTAGAGACCGTTTTTTGGTCGCAACTTGAGCTCGACAGTCGCTAATGACTGAAATCGGCTCAAATCAGGTATGGGTCGCTGATTTGGGGAAGAAGATGAGGAAATAAAGAAAATATTTTTTTTTTATTTATTTATACACCTAAATCAGCGACCGCTTAAAGGTCGCTAATTTGTTTAGGGCCGAATTAGGGCCCAGTAATTTTTAAATGAGTAGCGACTGCTAAGCAGTCGCTGATTGTCCATAAGGACAATAACGACTGCTTGGCAGTCGCGAATTTTCTCAGTGAATGTTAGCGACTGCTAAGCAGTCGCTAACGTTCAATGAAAAATTTAGCGACTGCTAAGCAGTCGCTGAAGACAAGCGACTGCTTGGCAGTCGCTAATGGGCGGTCCTTAGGGACCGCCCATTCTTGTAGTGATTATAATCATGGAAATACCATAACATATGATATTACAAACTAAACAAGGAAACATCCTATAATACTTCCACCTTTTTACCTTAATGGGTTAAAAAATCATTTATATCCAAAGTTCCCAACATACTCTTCCAACTATAAAACAGCGTTACAAGCATCAATTACCACAAACATGGTGTAATTTTAATTGCTTTATCACTGTTCAAAAGATCAAACATGCCAAATTGCACATTATGTGTGATATTGTGCATAGAATATTAGAAATTCAAAGGGTGCATTTATGCTTCGCTATGTTCCTCAAAATCAACATCGGTCATATAACACGATTAATGACAACATATGTCATTCATGCGGATACAATCCCAAAATTCATGTGCATATAATTTCATAATCATTTCAAATATGATTGATCCTAAAGTAGCCATGTTATGGGTCGGGTCAGACTCGCACCCGATAATTTTTTTTGCGGTTCTAGATCCGGACCCGGCCCTATGCTTAACAGTTGTCGGGTCAGCTAAGACCCACGAATCCGCGTTCGGGTCCAGACCTGGACCCAACAGTATTTCTAAAAAAAAAACACCCGCTGCAACTTGCAAGTTTGAACTAAAAAAAACATAAGTTTTGCTCCAAGAAAAGAAAAAAAAACCTTCAATTCTTCTTCAAATTCATAAAACCCTAAAATTTTCGCTAAAATTTCGATGCTCAATTGACGTAGAATACAAATCAGTAATTCAAAATAAGATAAACTCAATTTTTTTGGTGGGGTTTGCATTTATTTCTCCTTAAGCTATGGAAAAATTATTTTCTCCATGTGGGTTTTTGATTTCGCACATGGGTTTGTTGTGTTGTTGGAGTTAGTATTTGTTTGAGTTGAGAATTGAAGTGTAGGTGCTGAGTTTGTTGGTATTTGGTAAAATAAAAATTATATATAATGTGTTTGATGAAAGTCCCCAATGATAGCTATTCTTGAATTGATAAGCTTACATATGTACATAGAAATAGCTGCTTTTGGGGACAAGTGGAGTTCACATGATCTACAAAATTTCTTGAAATTTCCAATGAGATGCATTGGTCGGTTGTGGAAAGTGAAAATTAATTGAAAGAAAATTGAAAAGGGCTTGGTGAAATAAAACAGTGGCTTGTAAACGCTTGTGTTTATAGGGGTTTAGCTTCAACATATGTTTAATATGTTGTCTCCATTTAATTTGAACACTACAACAACACAAGGGCATCTGCAACCGCCCGCGCTGTTGCAGATGCCCCATAGGCGGTCGCCCGAGGGGCATCTGCAACCGCCTCGGTGGTCGCCAAAGCGGTCGCAGATACCCCTTGTCGTGGGCACCTTACAACCGCCGAGTGGTCGTCCATACCACCAGGCGACCGCTTGACGGTTGCCAAAAAAGGGGTAACCGCTAGACGGTGGCCGACAGTTTGGCGACCGCTAGATGGTTGCCATCTATAGGGCGACCGCTAGCCGGTTGCCAACTACAGGGCTACCGCTAAACGGTTGCTTTGACAGGGGCGACTGCCGTGTGGTTGCCATGAGATTCACCACCGCTTGATGGTCGCGAGAACAGGGCAACCGATAGGCGATTGCCACGGTATAAGAAGACTGCAACCACCGAACGGTTGCTATCTCCATAAGATAATGGCAACCGCTTGGCTGTTGCAATCTTCGTGCGAGCATGGCCACTGTCTATCGGTTGCAATTTTCTCTGAGGACCTGGCAACCGCTAAGCGGTTGCGCCAGGCAGTTGCAAGCTTAGTGGAGGTTCACAAATTCAAAATTTCGCAACCGCCAGGCGGTTGCAAATAATATTCTTCAAAATAAAAAAAATAAAAAAAAAACATTAATATTCTGTGAGTTTTCCGAAATATTATTGTTTTTTTGTCGAAATAAAATGGTAAAACTGAAAAAAAAAATACAAACAAAAAGAAGTGAAACAAAAAGATAAGAATAAAAGAAGAGTTTTTGGTGTTTTGTTTTGGGGATAAAAGAGAGATATTTGGGTTTTTGTGGATTGGAAAAAAATGGTGTTTGGTATTTTGTTATGAAGAAAGTGTTTGGATTTTTGTTTGAGATATAAAAGAAAAGAAAGTGGTTGGGTATTTTGTTGAAGATATAAAGAAGTTTTTGAGTTTTTGTGGATTGATAAAAGAAGAGTGTTTGGTATTTTGTTATGAAGATGAAAGAAAGTGTTTGGGTTTTTGTTGGAGATATAAAAGAAAAGAATGTGGTTGGGTGTTTTGTTCAAGATATAAAGGAAAAAAAAGTTTTTGATTATTTGTTTTGTAGATAAAAAGAAGTTTTTGGATTTTTTTTGTGGATTGGAATAGAAGAGAGTGTTTGTGTTTTGATTTGGAGATAAAATGAAGTCTTAGATTCTTTTTGAGAGTGTAAGGGTTGTGAATAAAAAATTAGGGAAAGAATGGTGTGTATATATAAGATTTTGGTGAAATTTTTTAATTTTCGTGAAAATTTGAATTTCCCCTCAATTTCAGCAGAATTGGCAACCGCTCGGCGGTTGCAATGTATTGAAAATTTTGAATTTTCGTGAAAACTTGAATTCCCGCCCCCCCCCCAATCCCGCCCAATTTCTGCAAAGTTTGCAACCGCTCAGCGGTTGCAAATACTCATGGCGACCGCCTAGCGGTTGCGATAATAGGATATCGCAACCGCTAGGCGGTTGCAACCTAGTGATTATTACAACCGCCCAACGGTTGCAATTAATATTCATGTTTAAAATTAGTGATTTTTGGCAAATATCTTGATGAGTTTGTGTTTATAGATAAGAAATATCATTATTAACCCCAAAATCAGTAATAAATTACTACAAAACTATTGCTTGAGTTAGTAAAATAGTAGATTAGGATTGATTTGGCGAGTTATCAACGATACACCTATGTATTATGGTAAACTAATCATCATAATTAGTCCATAATGTTGTCCCCAAGATTTATTTTGAAATGAAACCTTATAATTTGGCTTGTTTCCAACTATTTTAATGTAATTATCAAATGATCAAACAACACGTCACAATGAATCAACCAAAATGGTAAAAATTCAATTATGAATATTATTTGCAACCGCCTGGCGGTTGCAAATGACCAGCATCCGCAATCGCCCTAAGGGACTAAGCGACCGCCTAGCAGTAGCGTATACTGATTATCTGCAACCGCCGAGCGGTTGAAGATTATGTTCATATTTGAAATTATTATTTTTTGGTAAGTATCTTGATGTGTTGATGTTTAGTAAACTCAGATATTATTATTACATGTGAATACTAGTAGTAGAAGATTACAAGACTAGTAATTGAGTTAGTAAAATAGTAGATTAGACGTGATAAGGCGAGTTATCAACGATACACGGTATATATATTATGTTCAACAACTAATCATCATATTTACTCCTTAATGTTGTCCCAAGCTTGATTTTGCAGACAAACCTTATAATTGCAGTTATTTTAACTATCATTAGGTTAATTAGCAATTGATCAAACATAGCGGTTGCCGAAAAAGTAAAATTCTAGTATGAATATTATCTGCAACCGCTAGTTGGTCGCACAAGGCTTTTGCAACCGCTTAGCGGTCGCGTCCTACATTTGCAACCGCTAGGCGATCGCTATTGTTTATGGCGACCGCTAGGCGGTCGCTGCTGTCCAACGGATATATAATGGTCGTACAAGCCGTTGTTATCTGCAACCGCCCGGCGGTTACAAGAACTACTAGCCGTTGTTATCTGCAACCGCCCGGTGGTTGCGAAGTAGCAGATTGTTTGTTATAAATACCTCCCCACTTCACTTGCATAATTCATTCTCACCGCCACTTACTCTTAAGGTACATACGTTTTCTTCCTTAATAATATTAGAAATGTCTTATTTTATTTAAATTTTATAAAATTTCTATTTATAACTATTTAATTAATTAATGCTTTGTTTATTTATTTCATTTGTTTATAGGTATTATCGAAACACTATCGTGGAGCTTGTTTTTGTGGATACAACATTCTTGAAAATTGTTATAACATTCGTTTGTTTACGCTACAAGAGGTACGTTGTTATTTTATTTGTTTATAGTTAATTATGTATGTGTTACTTTTAATTAAATTGAAGATTATTAGTAGTGTAAATTATAAATATTTATTTCAACGTAGATAAACAATGGAATATCAAGCCGATAAGTCTTGGATGTACAATATATTCGATAGCGATGGTTATTTACAAGAAAGTTTTGTGTTTGGCGTTCGTTCGTTCATAGAATACGCTTCGCAAGCATCCGAATACTTAGATCTAGAAAACCGTATAAGGTGCCCGTGCAAGAAATGCAAAATATAGCATTTTTTCCTAAATACTCGGTCCGTGATCATCTTCATAAGTCAGGATTTACGCCAGGATATCACGTTTGGGTTTTTCATGGGGAAGAGTACTCAAGGCCTGCCATGCCGTACATGCCCAACCTCCCAAGCACATCACACATCAATTTTCCCGACTTCTCTGTTCATTGTGATGATTCATTTAGAGACATGGTGGTAGATGCACGTGGAGGTCGATTTGATGAGGATGAGGTGCGTAACGAGGATCCAAATCCCGACGCGAAAGCATTCTACAATTTGATGTATCTAGGAAAGGTGAATATTCATCCTAGAAAAAGTACATCTATCCTTCAGTGGGTCGCAGAGTGGTTGAGGGACAAGACACTGCACAAGATGAGTAATATATCTTATGAAAAGGCTTTTAACAAGGCGAATGAAGGTTTCTTGGATGAGACAGTGAAGTTATTACCTAAGGACACGAAAGGGATGCTCCGTATGATGCGAACATTGGGGTTAAGCTACGAGAAGATTGATTGTTGTACTAAACAGTGTTTCTTGTTCTACGGGGAGGCGAATAAGGCCTTAGACAAATGCCCGGTATGCGGGACGAATAGATACATGGCCGGTTTGAAATCGAAGGTCAGGAGGAGGAAATTGTGGTATTTCCCTTTAACTCCCCGTCTTCAAAGGTTGTATTATACTATAGGCACTGCTCGACATATGACTTGGCATTTGAAGTGTTGAGGGGCTACAGATAGAATGATTCACCCAGCTTCAGGCGAGGCATGACGCCACTTCGATCGGACGCACCCGGATTTTGCAGCAGAGCCTAGGAACGTACGTCTAGGTTTATGTACGGATGGGTTCACACCATATAACGCATTTGGTAAGAGCTACTCTTGTTGGCCAGTGTTTGTCACACCGTATAATCTTCCTCCAGATCTTTTCATGAGACCAGAGTTTATATTTTTTTACCCTTATCATTCCTGGCCCAGAGAGTCCGGGAAAGAATTTGGATGTTTTTTTGAGACCACTGATTGACGAACTGAATGTTTTATGGAGTAATGGGGCTGAGACATTCGACAGTTTCAGAAACTGAATCGAATCTCCTGTGCCCTCTTCCTTCTCATTCATTGTTCTAAGAAAAAGAAAACTTCAGATTGAGAGCATCCCTGATGTGGACGATTAGCGATTTTCTGGCGTACGGAATGTTGTCTCAGTGGAGTACGCATGGAAGGTTTTCATGTCCTTACTGTATGGGGGATACTCAATCTTTTACACTGTCAAACGGCGGTAAACCGTGCTTTTTTGATTGCCATCGTCGGTTTTTGCCCATAGGTCATTCCTGGAGGCGCGATAAAAATTCCTTTTACTTAGGGGAAGAAAGTCTAGAAGCACCTATTCCTAGGAAATATGGTGATGAGATGAGGGTAATTGTGGAGCAGCTTGAGCCTGTGGGATTTGGAGTCGAAGCAAAAAAGCTCTCGGGTAAAGGGGTGACGCATAATTGGTTGAGAAAGAGCATTTTCTGGGAACTGCCCTATTGGTCCACAAACTTGATTCGTCACAATTTAGATGTCATGCACTGCGAAAAGAATTTTTTCGATAACATCATCAACAGAGTATTGGATGACTCTAAGACAAAGGACAACATCAAGTCGAGGAAAGATTTGGAGATCTTGACGAACCGTACTGATCTATTTTTACAGCCAGGTGGCCGTCGCGGGCTTTCTGCCAAGCTAAAGGTAACCTACTGTCTCACGAAGGAGCAAAAGAAAAAGGTGTTTGAATGGTTGGTCAATCTAAAGTTTCCAGATGGATACGCATCGAACTTGGAACGATGTGTACAGAAACAGCAACAGAGGTTGTTCGGTATGAAGAGTCATGATTGTCACGTCTTCATGCAGAGATTGATTCCCATTGCTTTTTGTGACTTTTTGCCACCAGAAATTTGGGGAACATTAGTGGAGATTAGCTTGTTCTTCAGGGCCATTTGCGCTTCAGAGGTTTCCGTCACAGATATGAATGGACTAGAGGCGTCTATCATTGTAACAATGTGCAAGCTGGAGCAGATATTTCCTCCTTCCTTTTTCGATTCTATGGAGCATTTGGCATACACCTACCGTACGAGGCCAAAGTCGGTGGTCCGGTTAACTACAGATGGATGTATCCATTCGAGAGGTAAATTTTTTGTAATTTGGTTGGTGACACTTATAATTAATACTTTATTCTATTGTTTATTCATTATTTCCTTTGTTATTAATCGGGCGCATGCTTAAGTTTAAGGGGTCAATTTTGAATAAAGCGAGGCCCGAGGGATGCATAGCCAATGCCTACCTACTTGAAGAGCTATCAAATTTGTGCTTGCAATATCTCGATATATCCCCCACTTCTACATATGACCGACTAAACAGGAACGAGGCTTTAGAGAGTTCAGAATGGGATGAAGAGCTTCTATTGTTACGTAAGAGAGGGAAGCCACTTGGGCCTGTCAAGAAGAAGCGGTTGTCGTTCGAAGAAATCGAACAAGTTGAGCTCTACACACTACTTAATTGTGAAGAGTTGGATGGTTGGCTCGAGTAAGTGTTTTTTTAATATAAAATTATTGAATTTTCTTGGTCTTGCGATGTGTCAGAATAATAACATATTTTTTTACTTGCAGGTTGTTCATACAGGAGGAGTGCAATGGATTGAGTCCAATGGAGGTGCAAATGAAGAGGAACAGAGATTACGTGGTGTGGTTCAAGCAGACGTACTCTAGTGGAAAGTACATGCCAGATGATCGTGTAACACCGTTACTCAATGGTCCTCTAAACACAGCGTTGATGTACGATGGTTACAAGGTGAATGGGTTCAGATTCCACAAAGATACGCATTTACATCCTAAGCAGACGAATTGTAACAGGGTTTACGTAAAGGGAGACATGGGAGATGCCGACGCCACCAACTTCTACGGGACTTTGAAAGAGATCCTAGAACTGGAGTATTGGGGAGGTAGTACTGGGAAGCAATTAGACATTGTGTTTTTCAAGTGTCATTGGTACGATATTACTAGACGTGGGATGACGGTTCACGACACGTACAACTTGGTTGATATTAACCCATATCGGTCACTCACGACCAACGAACCATTTATTCTTGCAAACCAAGCACTACAGTGTTACTATGCGCCATACCCAGAACTCACGAACGGAAGGCCAAGTCAAAAGGGTTGGATGTCAGTATTCACTATTCCAGCGAGACACATCATCGACATGTCGTCTTTGAGTGAGGGTGGTGAAACAGAAGCGGAGGTACCTGCCCAAGTTTTTCAGGAGCACGAATCTACAGGCCTAAATTTGTTTGTAGACTTCAGCTCGTTTAATATGGATATCCAATTGGGTGCCGGGGAGTTTGAGCTTGTGGATGAGGAAGAAGGTGACGCAATAGAGTTAGATTCGAATGATGTTGACTTTGTTTCTAATGAAGATGATTAAACTTGTAAAAAGTTTATAATGTAAAACTTCTCCATATTTAAAGTTAATGTAATATTTTTCTAATGAATATGATTAAATTTATAAAAATTTCTATTGAACGATAGTGGAAAAGTACTCATTCCGCATAGTATTTGATAATTGTTCTGAAAGTTGCTATTATTTGATATTTAAAAATACCAAAAAAAGTCCAATATAGAAACAGTCCAACGTAGCAAATAGTGCGAAATAGCAAAATACACAACATACTAAAAAGTCCAACATAGCAAATAGTTCGAAGAAGAAAATCCCAACTACTCGGCCTAATCATCATTGGTATCCGACTGGGTATCCTCATCATCGGTATCCTCGTCATCATCCTCGTCATAATCTTCGTCACCATAGCTCTCCGCCAAGTCCACAACACCACCAACCCGATGCGCATCTACCCCATCTCTGCCCAACTCCACAACATCATCAAGGCCCTCGTAGACGTTGTCATCCTCACTATCATAACTGTTTGAGTACACCACGACGTAGTTGGGCGCAGCAGAAGAACTGGGAGCAAATGGGTCCTTCTTCTGACGTGGCGGCCTAGCAGTTCTAAAAGCAGCTCCGGTCTTTACTGCATCGCGCATGAACATCGAAGCGGGAATCTCCAGTGGTGGAACATATCCATGCTCAATCTGATGAGTCCTCCAGCCCTGCAAAATTGTAAGAATGTCGTCCACTCGCGGATCTCGCTGTCTAGCCTCCAACTCCTTATTCGTCTGCTCCAACTCCTCATTCGTCTCCTCAAACTCCTTGGCGTAGGCCCTCATGTAGTCTGGCTTCTTCCTAAACTCAATATCATATGCCTCTAGAGCTGAGCCGCCAGGTATACCCCTTGCCTTCCCCTTCTTGATTTTCTCTTAGTGGCCCGTCAATCTCGGGCCACACGAACTTGTTCTTGCCATATTGCGTCCTCATCAGCTTCATGTACTTCTTCTGTTAATTGTGAAAGAATTATTATTTATAATAAGAAAATAAATAAATAAGGAGATTTAACGAATTAGTAGGTTAAAATGAATTTGTATTTTAATTCACTCACGTAAATCCTTTTATCGCCCTGATCTATCCACTCGCGCTTCACCGACACATTAGTTTTCCCGCCCGTACCATCGACCTGCTTCTTAAATCCATACTTGAATGCCTCATCATGTCGAATACGCATCATGCGGTTGGGATCCACCTTAGCCTACAAATTTGAAAAACAAAAGTAATTATACTCAATTACACATATATTTTTAAGTGAAATTAAGACTAAATTTTTAATTATAATATAACTTACCAAACGACGCTTAATCTCCTCCAAGTCTATGGATCCACCTTAAAAAGTAGCAGGTGCCTTCTTCATAATCTCGGGGTCCACGCCTCCCCTCTGATTTTTCCGAGCCTGCAATGCTTGTTTCTTGGTTTCCTCCTTCGTCCAATGCTTTATCGCCATCTTCTCCACCTTTGAGTTCATCCACGCCTTCTGTTTATCAGCCAACTCCGGTTTAGCCTTATTTTCAAAATATTGATTCTTCGTGCGATGCATCTAATACTTGTAACAATTCGGGGCCTTTTTTCGTACAACTCATGTACCTTGAGCCAATCATCTTTGTGGATCGCAAATTTTTCCTGCAAAATAATTTAGTTAGAGTTTAAGATAGTTTATATTGTCACTTGATTTATTAATACAATAAATTCAATAATATATTCATTTAATAATTTCTCACCGTGAACGCAATCCACATTGCATCTCGTTTCTCCTTCGGCACCTTATAATAAGACTTGTAAAACTTGGACATGAACTGCCAAATCAACTCAGTGATCGTCATCACCACCTCGGTAGATGGGGGATGCAGAAATAGGCCCATCCGATCCAATCGAATAACTGGCCTCTTACTCGGACTAGTGGAGTTTTGAACACCAAGCGACGGTCCCCTACCGGGACGTGTCTGCGTGCCAGTGCATACCCCCGATGCTGGAATCTCGGTCACCCTCTGGCTTGGACCAGCTACGTCGGTCCTCCCGCTCGGGCAAGCGCCATCGGACCCTGCAGGTGGTGGTATATGGGCTTGACTAGACTCCGCAGATGGTGGTCTATGTGCTCTAGTGGACTCTGCCGATGGTGGTCTAGCCCTTGAACCAAACGAAGTACGTTGAGGCACTGCTGCAGCTGGGGCATCAGAGTCCTCAAAAGGCGTCGTTGTGGCAAGGGAGTCACCCCGCTAGATCCCTCGCGCGATGTCTGGGTCTTTGCATGGGTGGGATGCTCGACCGAAACAACATCGTCACTAGTTAGCCGAGGCCTAAGACTACCCCGAATCTCACTACTAAAACCAACAACACGAGAACGAGCACTGCCTGATGAACGTGGCCTCTTACGTGAAGTATCGCCTGACATGATCTCTAAACATGTCGACAAATAAACTCATAATCATTCATCAACAACATACAATTTCAAAATAATAATTCGACGAGAAAATCGCACATATCATTATATGCAAGTTCATATATATAAACGATTCATATCATCATATCAAAGTTCATATCCAAATTCATATAAACAATCCAACTTACAACAATATAAACTAGAATATAATAAAAGTTCATATCATCATATCAAAGTTCATATCAAAGTTCATATCCAAATTCATATCATCATATCAACGTTCATATCCAAATTCATATAAACGATCCAACTTACAACAATTCGTAAAACACAAATCCGACGAAACATTCATATCCAAATTCATATCACCATATCAAAGTTAATATCCAAATTCATATAAACGATCCAACTTACAACAATTCGTACCACACAAATCCGACGAAATATACATACAATCACACAATTTCGTATAATTGAGGAAATCCGATAAACTAGAATATAAATCTTACCTATAAATTCGACAAATACATGTAATCATATATATATAAAAAAAATACAAAATTGTGGCAACTTACAAAAATCCGAAGATAGCTATTTGGCGGCAGTGGTGGTGGGGATTAATGGCGTCCTGTGAGGTCGTGGTGATGGCGTGGTGACAAAGATGGGAGCGTGATGGTGTGGTGGTGACGGAGGTACGGTCGCAGTGGTAGCATGGCGACCGCACGGCGGTCATGATGGTAGCGTGGTGACGGAGGTGAAGTCGCGATAATGTGGTGGTGATGGGGGTAGGGTCGCGGTGGTGGCGTGGTGACGGAGGTTTTGTCGCGGTGTGGCGTGGCAACGGAGGTGGGTGGTGGCGTGGCAACGGAGGTTACATCGCGGTGTTAGCGACGCGATGGAGGTGATGTCGCGGTGTTAGCGACGCGACGGAGGTGACGTTGTGTGGTGGCTTGGTGACGGAGGTGAGGTTGCGTGGTTCGTGATGTGGTGGTGGAGGACTATGCCACGGTGGTGGTGGGGGGATCGGATCGGGTAGGAGGTGTGTGTTGGTGGGTGGATCGTGAGGAGAGAAGAGAAGAAGAAGAATGGAAGAAGAAATGAAATAGGAAGAGGAGAAATTTGGCCGGGTCGGGTCGGGCGAGGCGCGACGGCCAAGCGGTCGCCCCACTAGGGTTTTAACCCTAGTGGGTCGTTGCGACGAACTGGGCCATCGCTTCAGCCCATATGGCGATAGTTGGGCCGTCGCCATGTTATAGCTGGCGACGGCCTGGCCGTCGCCACCACTTCAAATAAATGTAGCGACCGCTAAGCGGTCGCCGCCTCCTTGGGGCGACCGCTTGACGGTCGCTGGGCGGTCGCCGATAATGGCGACCGCCGTGGCGGTTGGGGGGGGGGGGAGGCGGTTGCAGATGCACCCCCAATCTTGTAGTGGAAATAATTAGATTTATTCTACTAACTCCCGCACTCGCAAATAAAATATGGCTCATATTTTAGTTATTGTATCGTGAAGTACAAAACTTTGATATTTTTGATTGGTGGAAGGCCAAAAGGGCTACTTTAAGTAAGATTGCACGTCGCATTTGAGCAAGTGCCAGCTACGACAGTTGCCTCCAAGGCAACATTTAGTATTGGAGGCCAAATTTTGGATGTGTCACGTTCTTGTTTACATGCCGATGCAGTGGAGACATTGATAGTCGCTGGTGATGTGATAGAACCAACTAAAAAGCTTGAAATAATTTGTAAGTCTTTACTGTTTATTTTATGACAATACTTATTCCTAAACATGATTATATAATTTTCTGATTACATTATTTTTTGCGTAGTGTTCGGGAATGAAGAATCTTGTGAATCTCACGCTGACAACTTATTTGAAGCATAAAGCAACTTTTTTGCGGTACTATATTTTTTAAGTAAGTTAATCTTTTGACCACATCCTAATCAGAACTTTGGTAGATAACAGTTGATTTGTTTAGTACTAGTTTGTTGGTTTTGCTGAAATGAACGGTAATAATTTTAAAGATTTCAAATTTATTTGAATATTTCTTATAATTTATTTTTGCAAGTTGAAAGAAATCGAAGAAGTCCAAGAAGAATTGCAAGAAAGTTTTGTAATTTCATCCGACTTTAAGTCTAAAAGACACTTTCATTATTGAATTCTGTTTTTTTGGATTTGTTTCTTAGTGGGTGTTCTCAAGTGTCAACTATGTTACCATTCAATTGTTTTTTCTCTATTTCAGTTTATTTCTTTCGCTTTCTAGATTTGTGGTCTTATGATGGACTTTTTATTTACTACACTGTTTAGATTTAATTGAAGTTTTTTTTAGTTTTGACATTTTGAAATACAATAACGAAGTCTTTTTCGAACTAATATTGAAAATATGTAGTCTTGAATCGTTTATATTTATTTTTATAATGATCTAAATCCATTTATATAATATTGAATATAAATATGTCATAAGATAATATATTTAAGGAAAAAGAAAAAGAAAAGCACCAGAAAACTAAAAAAGACAAAAATAATATTTGAAAACAACAAATATAATATTTGAGAACAACTAAAAGTGTAGGATCAGCTAATCAAGGTCCAAAGCAAGTTTCGAGGGTCCTCCTCGGGTCCGGGTCCAAACCCAACATATTATAAATTTAGGAATTCGGTCGGGTGCGGATCCGACGCGATCCATGACATGCCTAAATCTTAATACTCTAACATAGAGTCACAAGTCTCTAACATAACATTAAGAGATTAATTACTAAAGTAGAGATACAAACCACTTATTTCAATTAAACTCCAAATTTTGAGTCACGTATAGCCGGATTCAATATTTTCGTGCTCTGCATGTTAAAGTGCTACGGTGACTTCTTACTCGAAAAATCACCACTAAACAGACATCCGTTCACAAATTTGATCAACAAATCAACCAATATTAGTAAGCAAGAGAATGTGAGAAATAAAAAGAATATTTCAAATATCAAATTTCTTTGATTTTATTCCACCTCTCTTGAATAACCGATTGAGTTGCCAGTTTTACCATCCTTACGAATGAACAAATACTATCCCATCCAATCAAAGGTTATAATGTAAAGTATATATACGCATAAAAAAATGCCTTGTGAGGGACATCAGATCATAATGAAAGAGATGTAATAGAAGTTAACTACTTAATTACAATTAGTCCCAATCCTCATTTATTGATCTGATCTACAATATATATTATATACACGTGAAATTGCATATATATCATTCTTAGTTCCACTTCCATCATATTGCAAGATATGATCCAACAGAATCTTAGAAGATATCGAAATTCCCACCATTCCTCCAAATCATGATAAAACAATTTAGTTTCTCGCATAACCTCCACAATTCATACCTTTTTATAAGCGAGCATAATTGTCCGAAGAATTAAGACAAGGCTTTACTCAGGGGCGGAGCCACCCAGAGGGCTTGGGTGGGCTCCACCCCGAGGTAGATTTTTGGGGTCGACTATAATAGGTATCTTTACCATGGATGAAAATTTCGGTCCGGAAATACGTTTCGGTTAGCTAAAAATTAGAAACGTTTCGTAATATTTCGAGAGTTTTTCGGCATATTTCGAAAAATTCGTAAAATTGTAGTTATAACTATCATGAAAACTACATGTATATTTCGTATCGGTGAAGTCAAAAACGGAAACTTTTCGGTACTTTTCGAAGAAACGCACGGAAATTTTGATCCATGATCTTTACAAAAAAAAAAAAAAAAATAGCTCCTGTAACAAATAATAAACAAACTGTGAGGTTGCTAACATAAAAATGCCTTGTCCTAGCGGCGATTCCTTTACTCTGGCATGTTGCAGAGGTGAGCAGGTCTTGGGATCAATTCCCGACCGAAGCAGTATTTATTTTTTGTATATTTTCCTTAAAATCAATATCACAAAAATAAAATCTTAATTAGTTAGTTGTTGTTTATGTTACAATTTTTTCTTGAAAAATCCAATTGACTATTAGAATCAATATTCCCTATCTGAAATCTCAATACATCACTAATTGCTTTTTCTTTTAAAATATTTTCTTAAAAAAAGCCCAAAAAACTAACAAAATCAATAAATATAAGAAAGAAAACACTTGGGAAAAAAAACCACCCTTCTTAGTCTCGAACCGATACCAAATTTTGAGATTTTTAGTAAATGTGTACTAAAGTATATTATTATATATTAAGAGTATACTAAATTTGATGTTTAAATTTATTTTCAAGTATAGTCTTGTGCATTTAAATCAAATTTATTATTTGTTGGGGGCTTTAAAGTAAGACTATTAAATTTTTAATATATATCCATTAAAGTATTTTTTTTTTGTTCTAATATAGATAAATGAATATACTAATTAAAGGAGAATCATGTATAATCCTAAGAGCTTGTGTACAAGCGTTGTTGATCAATTTTACTCTTCACAAAAATATAAAGTTTAACTTTGGTAACATCTTTATTTACACTTTTTATCGTATTGTACTTAACACTAAATATTGTACACACATATATTTATATATATATATATATGTGTTAATAGCAGCCCGGGGTAAGAAAAAATCCTGGCTCCGCCCCTGGCTTTACTCTTGATCAAACTATTTCACGATCGATTGTCATTCAAGAGTACGCGCGGCATCAATCCCCTGCAACTTATAGTGATCATCAGTTACAAAAGAACGTAGACATTGGGAGCAAATGATCAGAAGCATTAGTTTGTCAATCTTTTCATAAGTACTTAGTTTTAGAATCAAGACATCAAATATGTTCAAAACATGAGCGAATTCTCGCATAAAATTTGTTTTATAAGTATATATGGGTATTTCCCGTATTGGGCCGGCCCATAGGCCAGGCCCCTATTTTACCTATGTCGGGGATCATCCCCGACAGATATATCGAATATGACAATCGATATAGTACAGCTCACGTGTTTATCACGTGAGTGGTCCCCACGTCCCGAGGCCTATAAATACCAGCGTCCCGGCAATCAAGGTAAGCTTTAATCATCTGCAATTATTGTACACCTATATCGAATATACCCGATAAAGAGCTCGACATAACATTCGATATATATCTTGGATATATATCTGTTAACGGGTTTGGAATTATTCCCTATTTAACAGAAGATATTTATATTGGGTTGGAACGTCGACCCCGACCCTAGGAGATTGTTGGTTTTTATTGATTTGCGGCTGGACTCGATTTGTTTCGAGATGCCTACGTATCCCTTCCTCGGGAATCAAGCCACTCGTAGTTCCGATTCTTGATTTTGCTGGATGTTCAGTGCTTGTCGATTTTATCGGATGAATTGGTTTTTGTATTTGTTGGGGGGGGGGGGGGGGAGGTTGCCCTCGTGAAATTATAAGAGAGAAAGGGAGGAGTCCGAGGGGAGGAGTTGTTCTCCCGTAGAGAACATAAGTTCTGTAAAAATCCTTCCCCCTTTCTTCTATTGCTTTGTCCCCCTGTTATAGAATTTTAATCTTGCTCTCCAAGTTTGGGATCTTATTATTTTAATATTAGTTATTTTTATGTTATTATCTGTTATTGTTATTTATCTGTTTAACCAGCACAGTAAGCAACCTTATCTATTTAGGTTGTGTTAGCAGCCACGTGTTATGGTGTGTGCAATACGGGTATTTTGTGAATATGAGTCATGTTACCAGGACGAATATAAAATTGCACGCGTAATAATATATCGAGTCGAGCATAATCCGGGTAGTATTTTAGTTATAAATTCGGCCGATAGCTGTGTGTCGTGATTTACGATATACGAACAGTATAGTTTTTAACGAAGTATACCGGTATTTAAACCGTGTTATAATGCGATGTCGTTTATGAATATAAATTATATACCAAGTAATTTCGGTAATTGAATAATCGTTTAATTTAAGCAGGTGATTTTCTACCCTGTTAACAAAGTCCCCCAGTTTTTAGTGTAGTCGGTCATTATGACTGCACTAGAAACTTAAAAGTCGGGAGTTGTGAGGGTTCGAGTATCGCGGATTTTCTAGAGAGGTATCGTAGCCTCTTGTATCGGAGTCGTTTAAGGCATTGGTTTCGAGCCTTTTAAAGTATATGTTTTTTCTCGCTTTTTATGGTCAGAGATATTATAGTGTAGGTCTGATAGCTATTTAACGTTTTTAACGATTCTTTTGAGGTATCGTAGAGTTATTTAGAACCTTGTAGGTCTTTGTTGGTTATTGTATCGTGAATGTCCCGTAGATCCTTGAAAGGCATCCGAGTCTCCTATAGGACTCGAAAAGCCTCGGTAAGGTATTGGGGAACTATTTTGGAGTACCGTAGACCCTAGTCGTTCGATGTTTATATCCGTTTAACACGAGCCCCCCCCCCCCCCCCCCCCAGTTTTTGCTTGCCTTAGAAGAGGCGAGGGCCTTAGAAGAGGCGAGGGGTATATTGTGGTTGCCTTCTTAGAGGCGAGAAGTTTTTTATTTACGATGCCTTCATTGAGGCATGCCTTCGTTGATATTTTACCAGCCGTGACTTTTCAAGGAATGTTTCAGTGCCTCCACGAATGCCACGCCGTACCGCCTCGGGTATGCGGCATTCGATGGACTTTAGTATTTCCTCGGGTGCCGTACCGCACTCGGGTAGGTGACACTCGAGAAGCTTCCTTATCGGGAGTATAGCTTCTCATCGGGAGTGGAACGATAGTATCGTCATTGGGTTAATAACGTTTATGTTTTGGATTTTTACTTCGCATTTTAGCGTTTGTAATTACTTTTCATGCTTTGTAAGCAGTTCTACGAGGATTTCTCGGCTTCGGATAAATGCGCAATTATTTTGTCCTTCATTCTATTTTGTCTTTTTCGTGCTAATATTCATCATAACTTTTCAGCATTTATAAATACTTGGACTCTCTCCTTTAATTGTAGGTTTTAAGATTGAGTTTAAAGAGATGAGATAGTATCCCATTCTTACTAGCCAAGCAAATTATTTAGCATGACGTGTCCGTTTGCAGTGCAAACTTTGGAGATTTTTCTCTGAATAGAGGTATCACCCGACACGTAACCGTGGGTATAATAGAGCTTGGACAGCTCAAGCTTAACTCGATTATCCAAGGAAAGATTCCTAAGTATTTATAGGTGCTTGGAGTTTAGTGAATATTCTCACGTACTTCCAAAAAATCCTTTTCGGCTGAGTTGTTTACTCATTTCCTTCTATGGAGAGTTTTACATTCTTGTTATTTTGTGTAGGCAATGCCTTAAAATATATCTAGTTTGTTCGTCCACGGCCGTGCAGACCTCGGAGTAGGGTCTTCCTACACGGAGAGGTGGTTTTTAAGATATCGTAAGGCTTTTTAAGGCGCCGTAGGCCTTTTAGCCATCATTTTATCTTTTATTTTGTTTATAAATCTTTTTGGGATAGTCCCTTAGTATATATATATTGGGATTAGTGAATGTTTTCACTTAATCCTAAAGGTTTCCGTTGTAAGCTTTCACTTTTAGAGTTTGCTTGTTTGGAAAGGTAAAGTTATGTCTCTCTGTTGAGTTTTATACTTAGGGTATAAATTTATCGAGATTGAAATTGCGTAAGAGGTTCATAGCACTTATCTGGAGTCCAGATGCCTCATCGTTCCATGCGCGCTAATTCATTATCATCAAGGAATTCTCCTCAGAACTCTGCTATAGATCTTTTTCTTCTACATGGCGTTTGTCATGCTTCATCCGAGGTTATTTCCTCATGTCTTCGAAAGAGGGCTAACAAGAGTTTGTTGGCTATCGGGGGGACCTCTTCGGGGGTCCCGACGATACCGCCTTCGTAAAATAAGCGAGGCAAGAGATCTTTGGGGCCATATCTGGATCCGAGAAAATGAACCCTCGTGTTCACGGGCTACTCTACCCCTGAATTGAAGGTTTGAAGTCCCTCGCAAGAACTTAAACATCCGATTCCTCTTCCCCTCTTATTTCTTCTGTTTTCTTTTTTTTTTCTGAATTCCATCCGTTGGGCAAACAGTTGATGATTAATTTTTGGTTTGGGCAGCGATCTCCTCGGGCTTGCTCAAGGATTCTACGGCGTTTCCCACAGACGGCGCCACTTTGTTAACGGGTTTGGAATTATTCCCTATTTAACGGAAGATATTTATATTGGGTTGGAACGCTGATCCCGACCCGAGGAGATTGTTGGTTTTTATTGATTTGCGGCTGGACTCGATTTGTTTCTAGATGCCTATGTATCCCTTCCTCGGGAATCAAGCCACTCGTAGTTCCGATTCTTGATTTTGCTGGATGTTCGGTGCTTGTCGATTTTATCGGATGAATTGGTTTTTGTGTTTGTTGGAGGGGTTGCCCTCGTGAAATTATAAGAGAGAAAGGGAGGAGTCCGAGGGGAGGAGTTGTTCTCCCGTAGAGAACATAAGTTCTGTAAAAATCCTTCCCCCTTTCTTCTATTGCTTTGTCCCCCTGTTATAGAATTTTAATCTTGCTCTCCAAGTTTGGGATCTTATTATTTTAATATTAGTTATTTTTATGTTATTATCTGTTATTGTTATTTATCTGTTTAACCAGCACAGTAAGCAACCTTATCTATTTAGGTTGTGTTAGCAGCCACGTGTTATGGTGTGTGCGATACGGGTATTTTGTGAATATGAGTCATGTTACCAAGACGAATATAAAATCGCACGCGTAATCATATATCGAGTCGAGCATAATCCGGGTAGTATTTTAGTTATAAATTTGGCCGATAGCTGTGTGTCGTGATTTACGATATACGAACAGTATAATTTTTAACGAAGTATACCGGTATTTAAACCGTGTTATAATGCGATGTCGTTTATGAATATAAATTATATACCAAGTAATTTCGGTAATTGAATAATCGTTTATTTTAAGCAGGTGATTTTCTACCCTGTTAACAATATCACCGACCTATTATCCGACCTCATACTTGACGTCACCCTCGATGTCAGTAGGACATCATTCCCGACGTGAAAGGCTACCAATATCATCCCCGATATAGCCTTCGACGTCATCTACGATATACCTTCGACATCCACCATTGCGTCTAACGTCAGTTCGAGGTGTTCTGGACCAAGCCTACTCGACACTAGTATAGTTCAAGTAGCTCTAGTTTAGTAATAGATTCGTTGTACCACACTTGTAATCGACCTTTATATATATATATATATATATACGATCTATTGTTAAACTAGTGGCGTCGTCTGTGGGAACACCAAGTTACCGAATGAAGACGTCAAGATGCAACGAAGGATGACCCGCTCGCAGTCTACTAGGCCCGTGATTGACAATTCAGCAGCAAAAAGTGTGCCTTCACCGCCTGTTCCGGCCCCAGAACCAGTAGTTGGCCATAACGAACCCGTGCAACCTCAACCGCAAAGGGAGCCAGCACCCGCACCCACAACGCCCGCCGCCTTGGCACTTGACATCGTGGCACAGATCAATGCCACTATCCAGACCACAATGAAGGCAGCCTTAGAGACCCTATTGCCGCGCATGAATGGGAGAGGAGCTAGCGACGCACCGTCGCGACCCCAGGAATCCAGAACTAGGGATCTTGGATCCAGAATTAGAGGTGGAGAGCGCGACAACACGAATGATAGCATGATGGACTGCCCTCGGTCGAGAGCTCCCAGGGAAGAGGGTCCTGACCCAATGAGAGATAGAAGAAACATCGCGTGAATAATGGAATAGTTGGATAGCGAGAGGATATAAGTCAGTCGGAAACTAGCACTGGCGGAGGGTCACAAGACTTTGACCCCATTTTGTGAAGAAATCAAGGCGGAAGTACTGGACAAAGGGGGTAAGATTCCTACCATCAAGGCATACAATGGGAAAAGTGACCCAAGGGACCATCTCCACAATGTCGATAGTGTCTTGAACTTACACAGGTTGTCACGGAACATTTAGGCAACGATTTTGGTCACGACCCTGACTGGAGCAGCCCTTGATTGGTTCAGCAGAATAGAGATGGGATCTATCACCAGTTATGAGCAGATAAGACAGAAGTTGGAAAGTCAATTCTCTAACCAGAAGAGGATGAGGACGAACATGCACCATCTCAATGCTATGAAACAGAAGGAGAAAGAGAGCTTGGAAGAGTTCATGAAAAGATTCAACAATGAACTAACAAAGGTGGATGAACCGCAGGGCGACCAAGTGGTGCTCATTTTGTTCAATACAATGGCGGATATGAGGATTGCAGAGGAATTGATCAAGCTCAAATCACCAACTATCGACCAAATCAACGACTTAGCTTATAACACCATCTACCAGGATAATATGATGGCAACAAAACAAACTTCCCCGCAGGCCAATCGCCTTAGAGGAAAATAAGGTTGGAACATAGACAGGAATGGCAGGGACAGGTCACCAAGAAGATACACTCCACTGAATCAGGATATCTTAACCGTATTTACGGTAGCTCAGAGGAAGAAATGGTTGAACCAACCAAGGACATTGACAAATACTGAAGGAACCAAACTATCAAGGAAGTACTGTGATTACCACCGTCATAAGGGACACGAGACTAAGGATTGCATAGATCTCAAGGATGAAATCGAGCGCCTTATTCGGGAGGGCAAGCTGATAGAATATTGGCAAAACTATAGAGACTCTAAGGATCAAGAGGATCGATCTTGCTCCCCTAGAAGGGACAAGGTGGAGGCCATAGAGGACCCAGTGGGCGCGAGAATGCAATTATCAATGCACCTTCTAGAGGAGTGATCAGCATGATCAGCGGAGGACCGACATGAGCAGACTCCACTAACGGGAGGAAAAAGATTACAAGAGGACTCCATGAGGACCGCTACATTGGATTCACGTTACTGATGGATGAGTTGTCAGACGAGAACATTACTTTCTCAACCAGGAACCTGACAGATCTATCTCCCGAGGCCATACAGGTAGGTAACCTTGATTTCCCCCTAGTGGTTAAACTTGACGTTGCCAATTATGGTGTTCGCAAGTTGTTGATAGACAATGGGAGTTCCACGAACGTCACATTTGCGCATGCTTTGGAGAAAATGGCGTTGGTCACCATGTAGTGGACCAGATCTGCACCCCCTTGATTGGCTTT
The DNA here is from genome assembly GCA_948329865.1 of Linaria vulgaris. Classification (NCBI taxonomy): domain Eukaryota; kingdom Viridiplantae; phylum Streptophyta; class Magnoliopsida; order Lamiales; family Plantaginaceae; genus Linaria; species Linaria vulgaris. The sequence continues at coordinate 342,689 of OX415249.1, read as the reverse complement.
GGGGGTGCCGATGTGATACCATTGGGGCAGGTGAACCTGCCAACATCGTTTGGGAAGAGTCACACAGGAGGACCATCAACGTCCAATACACAATCGTGGATCACCCCTTCGCCTACAACACCATAATAGGCAGGCCCTCCCTTAACGCTATCCATGGAGTGGTATCTACATACCACCAGAAAATGAAGTTCTCGGTAGCTGAAGGCGTATGAGAAGTCATCGCCAATCACGAGGAGGTATGGCTTTTCTACATAACTTCCCTCACACTCCCAAGAATCAGAGATGCTGCAGGGCAGGTGGCAACCATCAAGCGGTGGAGTGACCGACGTTGGAGGATCACTTGAACCTTTTTTTCATTTTCAGTAATGTTGAACAATTTATAATTTCCCTAAATTGCCCCATCGTTGGACTGGACTATAACTAAAACATAGGGAACTACACCGGTCTGATTCCCATACAAAGGGATACATAGGTGGGTTAGGATTTACCTAGCCTTCAACCGTTATCCATCATTAACTCATATCGTTCCAACCAATACATTCAACCACATTACGCATTCGTAACTTGCTGAAGGTACATACCCCTATTTATGGGTACTACCCTTTTGAGGGATTAGACGAAATGTGTAGATGAGCACACATTTATTTTGAGATATTTTGTCATCATTTTGCTTGCGAATATACTTGTTTCACCTATATAAGGCAGGTAAAAATAGGTCCTTGGTAATAACGAGGAAAGATATTCTCCCCCTAGGAGGATAAAATGCAAAGTGTGGATTTCACCTTCCCACTATTTCTGCCATTGAAAGATTATGTTATCTTGTTTGAACGACAGGAAATGGAGATGGAAAATTTGACAGAATTAAAGAAATATTCACTACCAAGGAAGTATAAAGATCTACAAATGCCATGGGATAACTCTCATATCCACCGAGATAGGGAGGAGAGAGCCCGTCATACAAAAGAACTACAAATGACATGGGATAACTCCCATGTCCATCAAGATAGGAGGAGAGAACCCGGCATACAAAAGAACTACAAATACCATGGGATAACTCCCCTATCCATCGAGATAAGGAGGAGAGAACTCGGCTTATAAAAGAACTACAAATTCCATGGGATAACTCCCCTATCCATCGAGATAGGGAGGAGAGAACCCGACATACCAAAGAAATACAAATGCCATGGGGTAACTCCCATATCCATCGAGATACGGAGGAGATAACCCATCATACGGAACAATGACAAATTCAATGCAATAGTTTCGCTATCCACCCAGATAGGGGGAAGCACCCAACAGAAAGCGAGCTCTGCATAACCCGCAGGATAACAATAGTTATACCGACGCGGATCAAAACATGAATGACACAAGTCAACAACATGGACAAGTAAGTGTTTAATCCTCTGGAAATAGATGAGGAAATTACCCTTTCAAAATAAGCTCAGAGGTACAAAAAGCACAAGGGCTATATACACAACAACCAAGGAAGATAATTAAAACAACAAGCGACACACCTCTCAGTTGGGGTACTTAAGAGCACCCTTTGTATGGATTAACACAAGGCTTCTTTGATTTAGAATTTCCTCGTAGACATCTTCTACCGGATCCTCTTCAACTGTAGTGTCGGAATATTCTGGAAGTTTTCCATACGGGCCCAATAACAGGTTCAGCGGCCTAGGTTCGAAACCTTCCTTAAAACTGCTGAGAAGATCGGTCTGACCAATGATGGTGGCCTTGGCTTCTTCCCTCTCTTGCACTCCACGCTCAGTGTAGATCTCCTTGAAGGTGTCACTCAATAGGATAGCCTTAGCATTACCAACCTTCTACTCTCGAGTGAGCTCCCTGCATCGATTAGCCCTCTCAGCAAGGGCCAACTATTCTTGCACCTGACGTAGCTCTGCCTCTACATTCTCACGTCTCTCCCTCTCTATAGCAGGAGACACGTTAGCTTGATCAAGAGCGGCTCCCCACTCCTAATTTCGCTTGAGGAGGAGGTTCACGTTTGCCTCGCTGGAGCCAAGGATACTCATGACCTTATCCCGCTCAGCTGCTAACTTGTCAGTCATGGCAGGATCATAATTCGCCAGGCTCTCAAGAGCAGCGATTGTCCGTGAGATAGCCTCCACATGAGCAACATTATTGTCACTCGTCGTCCTTAAGAATACGGCAAGAAACTTTATGACCTAAAATACAGAAACAACTGAGTAATTTAACAAATATCGAGTAAGTACTTTCAAGAAATATCATCCCTACAACTAAATAAAAAGGGATACAACACACTTACTGATTGGAACATAGAGTTTTGTCCAACAACGAAATTACTGTCCTCGGTCCATTTCCTTTTATGGGGGGCAGAGTTATCTCCTGAAAACCCCATAGCTTGGCTCCTACTGGAACTCGCAACAGTCCCACCTTTAGTAGGTGCACCGCCTCCGAGTATCACATCCTCTAGGTGTTCCTTGCCTTGCGAAGAAACACCCAACTTCTCCTTAAGGCGATGGCCCTCTCGCCCATGTTTCTTGTGAATCATGGGAAGTGTTGCATCACCCCCGGCCTCCGCCCCTTGAACAGCGTCATGTTGCACAATCATATCCAATCTATGATGCATCACAAGGGCCACTACAAACAAACAGGATGAGCGTCATCAAAACAGAACGCAAACATGAAACCATCCAACTAAAAGGAGGAGAGAAGCATACCAAGGTCAAAAGAGCCTCGATAGGGCATAATAGAAAGACCTATTGCGCTAAGCACGTCTTCATCACAAAGCATAGCGAGGCTATATAGATGAGCTAACAAATTACCCCAAAAACCGCCCACCCATTGGGGAGCGTTGATACCAGAAGGCCTCGAATACTTCTTCAACGTAGACCACTATTGAGGAAGAACATCGAACTCCCCAGCAGTTTTCTCCTCTACGTAGAAATATTCTCTTTTATTGCCGAAGCCATGGCTATACTGGCCTACGTGCAAGAATTTTCACCCAGACTGCGCTCGAATAAAGAAAAAACCTTTATCACCACCTTTCTTATTGGTGATAACGGAGAAGAGATTCTAAAACTCATTCACTCCATAGGGCACACTGAGTGCCTTCATAACACAAATAAAGCCCACAATGGCACCAAAAGAGTTGGACGAAAGCAAAATGCTTTGCATGGACGGTGATGGAACCCCACGGTGGCCTATGCATTCTCTCATTCTCCTCGAGAAACCTAATCTTATACCCGACATCCACGTGATACATGGCAGAATAAAAGCCAGGGTAATGAGGGACACAAGACACCATGTCCTCATAATTGATAACCGTCTTATACTTTTCACTTCCGGTGAAACGGGCATACCCCATTCGTTGTACTGCACGTCCTCATTCCCATGAGGCTCATCAGCATCCTCATCTAACCCATCCCCGACGTCATCACCAACTAACTCATTTGTACCAAAAAACTCGGAGTTAGCAAAAGTCAGTTCAGAACCTCCAGCATTCACATTCTCAGGAGCCAAATTGGCTATATCAAAATCACTTGCGCTCGACATGGCAGTGATGCATAGAAAGAAGCGCGAACAATTCTTCGGAAAGGCTATAGCAAAAACACCAAATTCAAACCTGTAAAATCAGAAAAATGAAAAGGAGAAAATTAACTCCAATACTTATATCGGAAAATACATCGAAAAACGCATCAGAGACACATCGGTTGTATTCGAACATCGTATTGAAACTGACGTCGAACAATAGTTATGAAGGGGTAATAGTAATAAATCAAAGAACTCATATCGAAATTCGTATTGAAATTAACGTCGAAAATCCCCGACATACCTCCTAAAATAGACAACAAATTCTGCTAGAAGAAAAAAATGATCTTCTCTTCCCTTATATATACTGATAATATGAATGCCCAAGGTGAAAGGAAATTCTACTTTGTTAGGCAAGGTTGGTTTAAAGTCATAGAGGATAACAAGCTTCTGAAAATAGCCCTGAATAAAGCACTACCAAGCAGGAGTTTGATCTCTATTGTGATTTTGAGATTGATCCACCATTTTCAGAAATGCCTCCTGATCCTGATGTTGCTGAGACTGGAACACTTTTAGTAACTCCTGGTGGGGATCATACAATAATGAGGATGCAATCACAGATAATGTAGATGGGGTTAGTGACAATGAGGATACAAGGGTAAGGGAAGTGGAAGAAGTTACAACTAATGGTAATCCTAGAGTAGTATCAGGCACTGAGAATGATGGTTCTGAACCTACTAGGTTGGGAGACAAAGCAGATCCAATCACTCTTGGAGATTCTGGTTCTGACAGTGAGGGTGATACATATGAGGAAGAGAGTGAGTATTCTGATGATACTGATTTTGATGAAAATGTTGATGATGGTATAGTAGAATCGGAGCATATGAGTCCTAGTATACTTGCTGATGAACAAGTTGTGGTAGAGAAATATAGTGAGACTATTATTGTGATGGTTGAAGACATACCCAGTGACAGCTATGATGACACATATGAGGAAGAGAGTGAGTACTCTGATGACCAAACTTTGATGAAAATGTTGATTTTGATGAAGAATCAGAAGTAATTCTAGAAAATGTTGAAGAGGAAATAATTCTAGAAAATGTAAGGGATGAGAGGAATGAAAGTGATGTTTGTCAGAGAAGTCAGGGTGATCGTGGTGTAGAAGCCAGTGAGAATGATGGTGTTGATAGAGTTGAAGTGTCTGGGGATCATATAGATGTAGGTTTAAATGAAGTGCAAGATTACCGGTGAAAGTAGAAATACTGAAGTGCAAGATAAAGGGAAGGGGATCCTTGTTGAAGATTATGAGGGTGACAGTGAAGATCCTACATATGAAGAAGAGAGTGAGTATACAAATGAATCAGATTTTAGTGACAATTTTGTAGCTGATGTTGAAGAAGAAGAAAATATGAGTGCTAGTGTCAATGCATCTATGAATCCACTTCCCCATACACAACTAAGCTCTGCATTGAATATTGATACCAATTTACAAGGAAGTCCACAAGTTAATACACAACCCAGGGAAGATTTCAATGGGATTGACAATGATATTAATGTAGAATATGAAGATGAACCAGATATGGTTAGTAACAACAAAAGGTTATTAATCCACTGCCTTATGAAGAAAAAGATGATGATAGTCATGATCCAGAGGTGTTTGACAGTATTGACAGATGGAACCCTATTTTCAAGTTGAAGATGCTTTTCAACAATAAAGATCAACTAAGAAAGGCTGTGCAATCAGATCCCATAAACAATAGAAGAAGTGTCAAGGTTGACAAGAGTGATCCAAAAAGAATATATTTCACATGTGTTCATGATTTTTATCCATGGAGGCTACATGGACTGAAAGTTGGTGGTGAGTAGACCTGGCAGATTAGGTAATATAATCCAGAACACTCATGCGGTAAGAGATTTGGTGTAAGGAATTTGAAGGCAACCTAGCTAGCTGAGGGATTTATTGAAGTGTTTAAAATAGATCCCAACCGGAAATCTGAGGCTTTTAGAATGGATTCAATCAGAGCTCTGAGAGTAGATATAACCAAAAATCAGGCTTATTGTGCCAAAAGGTTGTCTACTACTCAATTGGAAGGCACTCCAGCTTACCAGTCTTTCAGGCTTTGGGATTATTAAGCAGAATTGAAGAGAACCAATCCTGGTACTTCTGTGGAAATTCACAGAAAAGATGTTGCTAGTGAGACCAGATTCAAGAGCATGTATATATGTTATTAGGCAATGAAGGATGGTTACAAGGCTAGATGTAGACCTTGTATTGGTGTTGATGGAGCACACCTAACAAGTCCAAATAAAGGAACCATTTTGACAGTTGTGGGAGTGGACCCTGCCAACAGTATCTTTTCCTTAGCTTTTGCTGTTGTTGCAGCTGAAAACTAGTCCAACTGGGAGTGGTTTTTATCATTGTTGAAAGAAGACCTGGAGCTACATAACCATTCTAATCTGACTTTTATTTCAGACAAGCGGAAAGGATTAATAAATGCCTTTCATAAAGTATTCCCATATGCAACACACATGTATTGTGTAAGGAACTTGATCAGGAATGCTCATAGAGCTGGTTTCAAAGGAGATGAGTATGAGAAGTCCATATGGGATGCTGCCTATAAGACAACCACTCCTGAGTTTGAGACCTCTATGAAGAAAATAGAAGCAAAAATTGGTGGGAATTTTGCAAGATGGTTCAATGACAAACCAATTGAACAATGGTCTATGTCTAGTTTCAAAGCAAATTGCTGTGTTGATCTAATCTTGAACAATCTATGTGAGACCTTTAATGGTGTACTTATTCCTGCAAGAGAAATGCCAATTCTATCATTATTGGAGTGGATAAGATAATATCTAATGGTGAAAATGACAAAGGGTAGAGAAATGGCAAGGAAGAATTGGACAAAACAGATTCCAGATGGTCAGAAAAAGCAGTTATGCCATATTGATCAGTCTGATTTTTATCCAATAAAGTCAATTGATCATGACTTTCAAATCAATGGGTTTGACAAATCACGGCAATGGCAAGGAAGAATTGGACAAAACAGATTCCAGATGGTCAGAAAAAGCAGTTATGCCATATTGATCAGTCTGATTTTTATCCAATAAAGTCAACTGATCATGACATTCAAATCAATGGGTTTGACAAATCACGGCATAGTGTCAACTTACGAGATTGGAAGTGCAGCTCTAGGGTGTGGGATTTGACAGGTATTCCATGTAAACATGTTGCATGTGCCATATTGTATAGTGGATGGCAAATAGCAGATTATGTGTCAGATTATTATACACTTGAACAATATGAACGAGTGTATAATTTTGCAATTTATCCTATTCCTGGGGATCAAATTTGGATTGGTGAAGACTATGTTCCTCTACTCCCACCTAACTTTGGTAGACAACCTGGAAGACCAAAGAAGGCCAGAAAGAGAGGTGAAGAGGAGCCCAGAAATGTAAAAGTACATACATACCAAGTGTTGTAGGCTCCAAGGTGCTAGTAAGTGTGGGAAGTGTGGTAAAGAGGGGCACAATGCTAGGACATGTAGAAAAAAGAAGGAATATGAGAATTAGTGGAATGGTGAAGGTAACCCTGACCTGGTTGAAGAGTCATCAAGACAGGGAAGGAAGAGGAACAAAAGGACTAGCAGTGAGGTGCCAGATCAAGAAACTGCCCAAAGTGTTAGGAGAAGTACAAGGTAGAGTAATTTGCAGGTAAATTTCATTGACCTCTATGAATTTGATGAATTACTCATGTCAATGTTCCTTCACTTATCACTTATGTTTTGTACATTCTAGAATGCTGAAGATGCACCAATAGAGGAAGATACCAACACATCAAGTTTGGCTACTGATTCACCTCCTTCTGATGTTGAGACAAATCTAAATGTGAGAAGGAGCAAAAGACACAGAAACACAGAGGTTCCTGAACCAAATCTGGTGCCTTCTGGAGATGAAAATTTGGTGGAGTCTTCAATCACGGCTAGCAGTAGAAGAAAGCTAACATTATTAGAGGTAAATAATGAAATAAATCTATCAACTTGAAGTTTGTGAACAATTATGTTGATAAAAGTTTCTATGTACTATCTAGCCAATATCGGAACCTCAAGATGAACTAGTTGAGGATAATCTGAAGGAAAAGGCAGAGGATCATGAAGGCAGATAATCTGAAGAAGGCAACCTTCATTGCATCTAACAATAATGAAATCCAGGATGTTGAAGGAAGTCTGATGTAATAAGCAAAGATGTTGAAAATGCAATCCTCAGTGAAGTTGTGGAATCATCAAGGACTGCAATGAGGAAAAAAAAACATAGTAAAATAAGGGTATTATCATCAAACTGATCTTGAAATTACATGATGTATTATCCAGATATATGTATCTTTTATCTAACTATGGTGTAAATCACAGGATGTTCAAAGGAAGTATGATATGGCTCCACCCCTGCCTATTGAAGTACTTGAAGACGAGCCTGCTGATGAAATAGCAGATGATGGGTGGGTCAGTACTTTGCTCAACAAGAAGCCATCAAGAGCACCACCAAAAGTAACAGACCAATTAAGTGATTGCTTTGAAATGTTAAGCTCACAGAAAGACTGAATAAATCCATATGAAGGGATTAGCAAGAAATATGTGAAGATTTCAAATTTGGCTGCTGTAATTAGTAAAATGAATGATGAAGATGAGATGGGTAGAGAGGGAAAGAAGGAAATTGAAGCTAGGAAGAAAGGTGGTCAAAAGAAAGTAAGGAAATCTAGGAAAGGGAAAGAAAAGCTTTAGAGACTATTGAATTATGACGAGTTGTTGTTTAATGTTGTTGTCTATTTTGTGATGTAATATGTGTGCCAGAATTCTGGTACATATTTTGGTGGATAGTTAGTTGTGAATTGGATACCAGTTTTATTTTGAGGCTAAAATATTTCCAATGTAATATGAGCATTATATGCTCTCTAAACATTTATATTTTGGCTGCAAAATTGCTGTCCAGTTCTAATGAAGGCTATGATATCGGTTTTAGTGAATTTTTCCATTACCATGGCATATTCTTTATTCTATAATACACTAAACGAGAAGGAAACAAACAAAAGAGATACAAGAAGTATATTCAGAGAATGCTTACTGGGCAATTTTAATAGAATATAATACTTACTGGGCAATGTTAATATTTTTTAATACTTACTGGGCATATTTTTTACCTTAACCAAAACTTAAAGGGTAGATTTTATAAATATTATAAAACATATTGGGCAGACATTTTATAGTTCTACAACTTAAAGGGCATTTTATTTAAATTTTGAATAGTTTTAGAGGTGATTTGTAATATCGACTTTGGGAATATGAACAGGCGTGCCACTTCAACAGACGCGTTGTGACGTCCAACTAAAGTATTCTGCATTTGTGCCCTAACAACAGATACTTACACACACAAACTGATATTCAATCCTCATCAATTAATCTTCAAAAATGGTTGTAATCACCAATAGGCAGCGGCTACAGATGCCATATCTCGACGCAAACTTCTCTCCATTTGCAGAAATAATTTTCATGGAATTGTTGATTGAATATGCCAATATGCACCGCTTCAGGGACATCAACACACTGCAGAGAGGCTTGTGATTGATCAAACCACAACTTGAAGCAAGAACATTCACTACGCACTATGTTCATCACATGGAGAGGAAGATCAGACAGTGGAGGGTTAAATGGAGACCGTTTTGCCGATTCGCTGCCTTTTCGGTGTGTACGTTAAACCTCATAACTACATGATCAATGTGGGCCTAGCATATGACCAACACAAGCCTCATGTAAGTTTAAACTTTGAGTTTTACTGTTTTCCATTGGAAATATTTATGTTGTAACTTAACACCTTTGCTAAAAGTCCACTAGGTAACCTATTCATGATTTTTTTGGTAGGAGACTGAGTTTGACATATATTTTCAGACATTCGGTTGTGCAAATGGCCGTCTACTGTTCCAGATATTCAATGTCCATGAGTGTGCATTGTCCCCACAAGAAGATGGAGTTGGATGGAATGTACCAGTCATAATCAATGATGAAGGTGAGGAGGTTGCTGTCCCAAAAATCACTGACTTGGTTTCTAATAATGATGAAGAGATGGTTGATGCAGGGGAGCAGGACAATGGTGTTGGGGATGATGAAGTGATGTTGGATGCAGGAGAAACACAGAATAGTGGTATGGAAGACATTGATTAATTATAAGCTTTTTTTAGTAAAATTGCTCATGCTTTGGGGAGTGTTGAATGAACTATTTTCTGGTATTTAACTTTCTTATGTGTTGTGTCTTTATTTGAAAACATGGCAGTTGAATTGGATGGGCAGAAACTCATTTGTGTGTTGAATGATGGTTAAGTTTGTTAGTTTATTTGATTGTGAAATTTGTTAGCTTTTTTCACTTCCAAATCTAATGCATGTTAGTACCAGTAGGGATGGGCAGAACTCACTAGAATGTGTAATCAAATCCAATTAGTTCATTGCTTTAGTATTACTCGGGACTCACTAGAATCTAATCAATTCCAATTAGTTCATTAGGATAATGATAAGTATATGGTAGAGTAGAATGATAACAAGAGGACAAACAAGGTTTCGTGCCATTAACCTTCATTGCATGAACAAAAGCATCAACAAACTCACAAAACAAGCTTACACAATAGAACAGTCCTGATCAACCATAAACCCAAACAACCTTAATCCTACAGACACAAAATCAAATCCACACAACCTCACACCTCAATTACTCAAACTTGCATAACCTTTTAATCAACTTAGCACACATCCTACTAAGCCAAACCATAGGGCTTCAATACATCCTTACAACAACCAAACACAATATGATAATGATCATAAAACAAAATCTAACCCTAACTCCCAATTTTTTGTTCTCAATCTGCAAAACCTTAATTTTCTCTTCTTGCTCCTTCATGGTTTTCTCGTACAACGACTGAAATGTATCATGTTTTGTTTCTTTCTTCGACGCAACCTCTTCTTTAAGTCCCTTAAATCTACCTTGCACCCTCTCGATTCTTCTTCGCAAAATTGATACTGCAGCCCTAGCATATGAGCAAACAGGCGGATCTTCCCAAATGCAGAGCCGACAACCAAGGGGCCATCGCGGACAGTCGTGGAACCTTCGTCCAGGGTTCCCATCGGTCATTGACATGCGCACGACGGCGGGTCTTCCATAATTGCATACCAGATGAGAGCTCTTGGTCGATTCTGACATTTTTCGAATTGGGAATTAGGGTTTCGGGTTCTTGATCAATTTAGGGATAACATTTTTTAAAAAAAAATTATGACTAAGTGTTGTTTTATTATACCCAAAATCATTTTTTAAGGGGCGAGTTTCAGAGGTGGTGTAGCGTTTTTAAGTCGGATGACACGTCAGCGATTTTTCACATGTGGCAGACACAGGGCATAAAAATAAAGAAATTGCCAAAACATGGGGTATTTTCAATAATTCGGAACTTAATGGGCATATTCATCAAATAGGTAAGCTTACATGGCACAAATATTAATTTGTCCTTGAAAATACTTAAACTAAACTATAATTAATATTTGGCTCAAACAGTTGTTGGTGTTTGCAAATTTGACTTATATTATTTGAAAATTTATTTTAAGCTAAAAATTCTTACAATCTTGAAATTAGTGTGAACATGCTTATAGCTTATCGTAGTAAATTTTCAATAAATTAAGTTATAGTTACAATTATTTCCTTCTATTTTATTTAATAAATAATATCATCTAACAAAATTCAAAAGCATATAAAACTATTTAGTAACTTAAATACTTTTTTGACCATGATTAATATCGTTTTCTTTAATGAAATGAAGGTTTTTTAAATTATATTGTCTAATGTAATTTATTTTATGATTCATCAAATTATATTTTTACATGGGTATCTTTATCAAAATTATGTATATCTTTACAAATGTGAATAATGTTGAATCTATTGTAATATTAAAATGCTTCAAAGTAAACTATAATTGTTAACACTCGATTATATATTCCGAGGGTTATAGATTTTTTATATATCAGAACGTCTTGCCTATTTCATAGAATGCTACAATATTCTTTTATTCCTTATTTCTTACGAGGCTTGTCCTTCTTTTTTTCCTCCCCCCCCCCCCCCCCGGTTGTGGCGTTCTTGATCCCTATTTATAGAGCATGTTCACTAGAGCAGCTGTCAAAGTGCATGTCTCCTTCTTGCGAGATAGCTTTCCACCTTGTGCTGATACATTTTACATGCACTTTATTGGGTGACAAGTGGTTTCTCGTAGCTAATAACTTCTCCGCATGCTTAGCGGGATGACACATGGTTTCTTGTGGCTGACTCAAGTGTTTCATTGTTAGACACCTGGGTTCTTTCTGATCGTAGTAAGAGATTTGGGTTCTTTATCCTCTATCTCATCTCTGGCTAATCGATGTATCGGGGAAACTATTGGATTGTGACAAGAGGCGTCGGAAGTGTGTTTGAGGATAACGTAATCGTGTGAGGTATCGTGGAGCCATCCAAGACTCGTAGTACCTCGGAGATTTTGTATCCTATTCACACCTTCATGTCATCATATTTAAGGCAAATTCACCGGGTCATCTAAGCCCAATGATTTCTTCCTCCGATGGTTATTCTTTTGACGGTCTTTTGGGGCCTACTTCCACGAGGGTTATAATACTCCTTGTAGGTTATTTTTATCGGGTTTACACCTGTCCCCCCGAGTTCCTTCTAAATTCAGTAGAATATCGAGGAACTCTATGTGTTTTATTTTCATATCTCCGGGACTTTTGTAGGGAGACTCGTCATTAATTACGTCTCGTAGTGGAGGATGCTTTAATTGCATAATGGTTCCTAATTTCTTGGAGAACATGCTCCTTAAATGAAGGGTAATTAACTCCCCATTCACCCACAGACTTTCAACATATCTTATAAAGGAGAGAAAACCCCTTTTCTTCTCTTTATTCACTATTTCCTTTTATTCCCCCGCCATTCTCTATTTCTTCCTTGTTTTCAAAAATAAAAAAAATTATGGCAACCACTGGAGCTCCCACCGAGTTAATTTTGGCCGCCTCCGCGACTGGGACCATTTCTTTTGCCCATGTGCTGACTCTCTGACGGTGACACCATCGCATAAGAGGAAAGTTGGGGCTAAGGCGGGCGGTGATGAGGGCGGTGTTTCTGCAACCCGTAAAAAAGGGGAAGAAATCCAAAAATTCCGTTCCGGCGAATGAATCTCGAAACTTCCAAAAGGTGAGTGATGTCGCGAGCACGGCGACTGAAGCGGAGGTTCAGGCCATTTTTATGGAATTCTGCTCTTCTTCAAGAAATTTGGTGCATGGTTGCGTTACCATCTACTATGTGCAGATCTGCGTAGGGCTCCGTACTTTTTCCACTATTCTATTGCGAGGTTTCTAAGGCTTGCGACCTCTTCCTCAGCCAACTCACACCCAACTGCTTCATCATTCTGTCGGGCTTTGTTTTATGGTGTCTAGCTCGCGGGTTGGAGTGTACCGTGAAGAGATTCTTTTCCATCTTTAAGGTATGTGTGTCTTCTACGGGTGCGCCGTTCTACTTGTTTTGTCATCATGATCGGCCTAAGAAGGTTTTAATGGGCACTAATGTGTTGTATAGTAGTTGGAAAGACAAGTATTTCTTTGCTAGCCCTAACATCGGGGGAAAATGGGATTTTTCGCTTACCTGGAGGGAGCCCGAGGCGCTTTCGTACCGTTTGGATTCTTCCTTAGTTTTCGATCCATTTTATGATGCAGTGCATCTTTCATCCTCGGATCACTATCATGCTCTCTGCCAAGCAGCTGGTTTATACAAAATTTCTCCAATATATGTGGAGAACGAAGGGGAGTCTTTTCTCTCATTATCTGATGAAAACAGGCCTGCCTTTGGTAAAGTTCTTTTCCTTCTCCTCTTTTTTTATGACACGCTCTCGGGTGATTCTTACGATAGTTTACTTTCCTACGTTATGTTTTTGCAATTCAATTGTTGTCACAATTTGTCGTATCTTCAAGCGGTATAGCTGCTTCTTCTAAGGCTTCATCAAAGATGAAAACTAGGTCAATCGTCGAGACGGGTGGTTCTTCTTTCGTGATATGCCTCAAGCTTCTGAGGATGCAGGCTTGGAGATAGCCCTTCCTCTTTCTGCTCCTCTCAAGGGAAGTTTAGAAGGTCCTTCTGATGCTAAGCCTCCAACTTTCGCTATTAGCGATGGCTCTGATGGCCATAATTTAAAGACTCTGTTGTCCCGTGAATCCTCCTTTTTCCTCAGGCTGCCCCTGTGGTGCCTACTACCAGTCAACTGGATGTTTCTATCCCGCCTTCTGTATAGGCTCTCGATGTTGAAGAACCAACATCCGACAATAATCCTCCATCTCCATCAACATTGCTATCTTTTCCTCCTCATTCTAATGAGGCGGTCACTGAAGCCTCGGAAAATGTATTGGTTTCCCCCTAGACTATCCTTTCGGCTTCCACCTTATCACCTTCTTCTCTTCAGTTTAACAAAGTTATTCAGGAAGTTCTCGATAGAACTTTGGCTTCTCCGAGTGTTCTTCCTCACTCTTCGCCTTACCGCTCTCTTGGAGTCCAGATCTCACTCTTCCGACGCTTGGTATTGCTTTGTTGCTTTCTTACATTTATGTGTGTATATATATGTATATATTGAGTTTTGCTGTTATTCACATACCGTCTTCTTCCTTTTTTGTAGATAAGGGTAAAAAGGTCGTGAGCTCCGACGATCCTTCCTTCCCAATTGGTAAGTTTTTTATCTCGATTTTCATGTATTTACCTACTTTTGCATCTCTATTTTAACGATACATGCCCTAGTTTGCAGAAGATATGTCGGTTGGTCTTCCTCTGATAGTCAAATATCTTTCGATTGATGATTTGTTCGATGGTGACGATGATCTCTCCTTGTGTCACCCTGCTACTAAAGCGTCTGAGCCCTCGTCCAATCCACCTTTGCTCCACTGTGATTTAGCTCTTCTGGGCAGGATGTTTCCTTCTTTGGTGGTGTCAAATGCATGGGTTAAACCTACTCCCTCTCCCACCATTGTTTTTACCGACTCCCAATGTGTGGCTCATGTGGCCTCTCCGGTTTGAGAGGGCATGCCCTTCTCTAGTCGTTTTAACGTGGAGGGTTCTCCATTCTATGACTTTACCACGTAGGAGGATGCAATTAAAGGTCCTACGCCTTCTCCCATGTAAATGAGCGAGGTAATGAGCACTATCACCCGTTACCTGAATTCTACGACGGCCTTAACCCGTCATAGTGAGGGAGTTGCTCGCCTTTGCTCAGAATAGCTGGCTCAGATGGTAAGTTATTCTTATCATGGTCATTACATTTTTCTCTTCCCTTTTTTTTATATACTCATGGGGTCCGATCTCATTTCAAGGTTCCGAAAATAATTTCTTCAATCTGGCACGAAGTGGATGCTGCACAGGCCATTGCGGTGCTTTCTATGGATAAGCTATTGGTGAGGGAGAAATCTTTGGTTGTTGCCAAACGAGAGGCTCACAAATTTCGCACCAACTATGCACAAAGTCTGGCTCGGGAGAAGATCTTAGAGGACAAGGTTAAGGATCTAGAAGAATCTTTGGGTAAGAGTCGAGCTTTATGTTCCTCTTATGAAAAAAGGCTTTTTGCTCATGAGGATAGCTGGAGGCGTTTAAATCCTAGTATCCTGCTAACTGACCCTCCGACAATGGAATAGGCTTTTGAGATTTACCCGAGTGGTTGCTAGGTCTCATTCGCCTTCTCACACACTTCCTGCCCGTTAGCAGTTCTTGGGCCCTCAGCTCATCATCCATTTCCTGCTGCTACCACCATTGATCTTACCACTCCGGGCGTTAGCGGTGTTAAGAAGGCGACCTCCGATCCTTCGTCCTATAATAGCTCGGTGTGATAGGTAATTATCTCTATAGTTTTTCTATTTCATGTACCATTTTTTTAGGTGTTTGAACTCTTATTGCTTATCTACTTATGTAATGTCGACTCTTTTTTGACTCATCGAAGTGCTTCATTGGCTATGGCCCTGCATTACCCATGATGTGATGAACATTCTCTTTTCCCTTTCTCTTCTTTTTTTATTTTGTATGTTCAATTCTCACAGTTGTACCCCGCTTTTGCGTAACTTAATATTCTCCTGACATGTTTTCAGGATCTGCGCGCTATAACATAGATGAGCGATAACAGCTGGGGTTAGAGAATGTCACCCATGATAGATGACAAATATCCCTGCGTGTCCAAAGGTTCGTCTGCATGCCTCACCGGTTGGCGGGTACCACCGCCCAGTTGATTTATTGCTTTGACTGTGTGGGCCCTCAAGTGTCTTTTCTTTGCCTATATATAGTTTTTATGATCAATCATTTGCTCCTCACACTCCTCAACAAAAAGTGTCTTTTTGTTCTTTTCTTCTTTCTTAGCACTTTTTCACAATAACACTTTGTCTGCCTTAGTCTTTGCTAGGTAATCTTAATTCTTGTCCTTAGCCCATTCTCTAGCATGTCTCCTTGTTCTTCTCGTTCTTCCTTACCTTCACAAACAACGGTCTTCAGAAGTTCTTCTCTTCATCGCACAAGACCAAGTTCTTCTCGTGGTCCTTATGCCGCTGCCCACATACGGGGAAGCGTTGGCGGTCTAACTAGGATTTTAGAGACACTTTCATTATGACTCGCGTTCCTCCAAGCCGTTCGGATGCTTCCCTGGTTGACTCGTTACGTCTAATATTTCTTCGCAAGGAGCCCTACATTTCAACTGATCGATTTTTTATTTGTAATATGTATACTCTGAATGCCAACGCGATGGTAGGTGGTGGAAGAGTTGGATCTTGCGCGAGTATTGAGTCTTCAGAGTTGATTTCTCGACTACTATTCGAGCACCGACTGGATACGGATGATTATGATATCTTGGTACCTCGTCCTCACCAACGTGCTTTTGATCCTCCTGTTGGGTTTATGACTATATACGCGGACCAAATATGTTGTGGTCTTCGGGTGTTTTTGCATCCTTTTTCATGAAGCGTAAGGGAGTATCAACTGATTCTTGGGGGGTGTCTACCCGCTGAGGTTTGGGTTTTGTGGTTTCTAATCTGGATATTTCTGTTCGCGAAATGAGTGATTTTACCACAGCGGGTTTATACACCGGGTGTTACGATGTTTGTGCTATGCTAGAGGATTCTAGGGCGTTGGAAATAGCAGGTCTATAATCACGGGGTAATGTTCCCTCGCTTTCTTCCGAGCCTCTACATACAGATCCCACGTTTAGTAAGTTATTCACTCTATGCTCTCTTTCATTTGCGGTTTCATCTTTACTTAGCAGTGTTTCTTCACAGGGCTAGAGATGAATTCCCACGCTGTTGTACTTTTTTTCTCCTGAGTTCCTGGCCCCGATATTTTCCCTTTCTCAATTTTCCGTTGATTCTGGATCTTAGCTGTTTGAGTATGAGCTTCTCCCTGCCCGCTTAGGCCTATTTGACATTTCTCTATTGGCTAGTCAGAATCTATGGGCTAGATATCGAAACCTTTGCCCATAGACGGGTTTTTTTGGCAAGATTCCTTCCATGATACCACCATTGCAAACTTCTCGGAGCCTGACACCTCTCTTGGTCTTAACTTTTTTCCTTCGAGTCCTACTATCATCCCCTCCGTGAACATGGTAGATGGACATTCATCTTCTCCTCCAACTCATGTTGCTTCCCCCACTGTTGAGGGTCCTAGTCGGGCTTGCGAGACTCCTGACATTCCTGGTTATGTGGCTCCCGATGTTGACTATTGTCGAAGTTTTCTTAGCGGGTCGCTAAACCATATGGATTGTGAGTTATTGGGATCTTTTCCCTTGTCCACTCTTCAGGCTCGATTTTGTCGCGATCTTTGTGAGGTAACCCTTTTTTTTTCTTTTGGCACCCTGACCTGTCCATGTTTCCACATTTCCATGCTTGTTGATGCTATGGAATCACATAAGGACTACTCATCAAATTGTGGCTTCATTTTTCATAACCTCAACGATTTGGAAAAGGAAATCTCTATCCTTCGTAGAGAAAAAGCTCATGCAGTTGCTAAGGCCGATGCTGACCAAAGGCTGTTAGAGGATTTGCTTCGTACTTCTCGTGATAAGGCTTGGGATTTGGAACGCATTTTAGTGCTAGAGAGAGCTCACGTTCTTGGATTAGAAGAAAGAATCGATAATCTTCAGTCACAGATTAAGACATCTGATGAGCTCATTTCCTCGCTTTTCGCGGACCGAGATGCTGCTCATGGCCAGATTGAAAGTATGGCCAAGTCTCATGAGGTATCGATAGTTATGGCACGTGCCCAAGCTGCCATGGATATCCCAAGTCTTACTCAGATTCGGGACTCCCTTTGTGAGGATATGAGGGAAATGGTTCTTATCGGATATCGTATCTGTCAAGACGCTGTGAGGAACCTCCCCGGGTTCCCTTGAGAATTGATCCTTCCTGAATTGGATATCTATACTTCTGTTACAACTCCGATGTCAGCATCATCGTCGGATTCCTCTCTTCGTGAGACGATTGTTCCTACCGTGACCTTGATGGATCCAGCAGATCTTACCGTTGAGCAGCACCGTAAGATTATCAATGAGGGTAAACGTCTGATGGAAGACGAGTAAAAGGAAGATTAAATTGGCTAGTTGGGTATGGTGTATATAGTGTATATATTCCTAGTGTGTTATTCTAAATAAGTCATGATGACAAGGAGTTTTAGCTTTCGCAAGAGTTGTGAGTTTTATCGTATAGTACGTTTTGCTGGTCATAGTTGCCGCTTTTTGGTACTTCTGTAATACTCATTTTCCTTGATGAAATAAAATTTCCTTTTATTCATTCATGTTTTATTCATATGTACACACTTTTCTTACTTCCACCTTCTTCCTAGGCATAATATTTTTTCAAGTTCAAGGCATTCCTTGTATTGGAAAACTCGTTATTATCTACATCGCTTCACCGATAAGTGGCTGACCCTACTATTTGGAATATCTTATAAGGTCCCTCCCACTTAGGTTACAGCTTGGCAACACTCTTGGAAGCTCCGACTCTTTTCAGAACCAGGTCTCCTACTTGGAATGTCATGGTTCTTACTTTTTTATTGTAATGGCGTGACATTCTCGCCTTGTAACCTTCTATCCTTACGGCTGCTCGTGCCCTTCTTTCCTTGAGTAAGTCAAGTGTTAAGGCTAAGTTTGAGCTGTTACTTACTTCTTCGTATTCTTGGACGCGCCAACTTTCTGTTACGACTTTGGGTGGTATCACAACTTCGCATCCATACGCCAGGCTGTAAGGGGTTTCTCCTATTGCGGAACTTTGTGTAGTACGATAGGCCCATAAGATGCCTGAAACTTCCTCCACCCACTTTTCTTTGTGCCAATCAAGTCGTGCCTTTAGACTTTTTAACAAAGTCTGGTTGGTTCCCTCTACTTATATGTTACCTTGGGGGTATCCTACCGATGTAAAGAGATGTTTTATTTTCCAGTGTGCACACCATTGATATAGCTCATTGGTGTCAAACTGCAATCCATTATCGCTAACGTGATATCGGGGAATGCCAAACCTGCATAGTATATTTTTCCAAAGGAAATTGATGACTGCACCGGTAGTAATACTAGCTAGGGGTTCCGCTTCTACCCACTTTGTAAAGTAGTCGACCACTATCAAGAGGAATTTCTTTTATCTCGCATCGGGTATCAGGGGTTCGACAATGTTTATCCCCCATTTTGCGAAGGGGCATGTTAAAAAATTTGGTTCCTAGGGAGACGCGGGGACGTGGATTTGTGGTACATGTAGTTGACAAGGTACACAATGTCGGGCATATTCTTTACAATCTTGCACTATAGATGGCCAATAATATCCTTGCCAGATAATCCAATGGGCCATGCTTGATCCTCCCACGTGGCTCCCGTATTGCCCTTTATGTATTTCTTTCATCACGGCTTTCACTTATACACCATTTAAGCATCGTGTGTAAGGGTTACTGTAGCATCTTCTGAATAAGGCTCCATTGTGTCAGGAAGCCTTTCGTTCCATCTGTCACCGCTCTTTCTCTTCATCTCCGTATATCTCTTGATATCCATTGTCCATTCATCATCAATGAGTGCCACCACTATTTTCGATAGCTCATGTGCGTCTTTCTCAGATTCGCTCTCCCTCAATAAAGTAATTCGTCGTGTGCTAACGAGGTTTGGGAAGCTATTTTCGGCAGACTATTGGCTTCCTGATTCTCGAATTGGGGTATCTGTTACACCTGGAACTCTGTGAAGATTCGCTTTCTTTAGTGAACCGTCTGGGTGTACGCCCCCATCCTTTCTTCCTTTATTTCAAAATTTCCCGTAACATGTTGCACCATCAGCTGAGAATCACTATGAATTATCAGCCGCTTTACCCCTCCATCGTGTGCTAATTTCATGTCTGCCGACAAAGCTTCGTACTCTACTTCAATGTTATATAGAGTGTAATCTAACCTGATGGCAAAGTAGAGCACTTCTTCTTCGGCTTATGTATTTTTTAGCACTATACCAATTCCTCTGTGGGTACCCACGGATGATCCATCCACAAATGCATGCCATAGGGGGTCGTGGCTTTCTTTCAAAGATTCAATCATCTCCATGATGAAGTCGGATAGCACTTGTGCTTTCATTGCCGGCTGCGGAGCATACTTGATGTCAAACTCACTCAATTCTATAGCCCACTTTATTAGTCGCCCGAACATTTCAGGTCGATTGAGGATAGTCCACAACAGATGCTTTGTGAGAATGGTGACAGGATAAGATAGGAAATAGCATCGTAACCTTCTTACCATTGTTATGAGTGTCAGCACAATCTTTTCCATAAGCGTGTACCGAGTCTCTGCACCTTGCAGCGATAGTAAATCGACAAGTGCTCTCTTCCTTGTTCCTTCACTAGGACTGCGCTAGCTGCTTCTTTTCCTACTGATAGGTACGCAAATACTTTGTCGGCTGGCTGGGGTTTTACTAGCAGCGGCGGGCTGATCAAGTATTTCTTTAGGTCATCAAAAGATTTTTCACAGTGCTCGTCCCATCGAAAGTTACCTAGGTTTCTTAGGATTTTGAAGAAAGGTAACCCATGTTCCGCGAATTGTGAGATAAATCTATTTAACGAGGCCAACATGGGCGTCAATTTCTGGACATCCTTAACTATCGTTGGGGTCTTCATTTCTACGATGGCTTTTACCTTTTCTGAGTTTACTTCAATTCGCTTCTCCGTTACCATGAGTCCCAAGAATTTTCCTCCTTTATGCTGAATGAGCATTTTTTTGGGTTAATTTTCATTCCAAACTTATCCATAATATTGAGGGCTTTTTCCAAATCCCCAGGATGTTCCTTTGCGTGTTTGCTTTTAACTATCATGTC
The DNA here is from genome assembly GCA_948329865.1 of Linaria vulgaris. Taxonomy (NCBI): domain Eukaryota; kingdom Viridiplantae; phylum Streptophyta; class Magnoliopsida; order Lamiales; family Plantaginaceae; genus Linaria; species Linaria vulgaris. The sequence continues at coordinate 321,784 of OX415249.1, read as the reverse complement.
ATCCACGTATACCTTCATCGAATCTCCAATGAGATCTAAAAACATTAGATTGACCAACCGTTGGTAGGTGGCTCCTGCATTTTTGAGCCCAAATGGCATCACCAAATAACTAAAAGTGCCAGGGTCTGTAATAAAGTTGGTTTTCTATTGATCTTTCTCTGCAATGGGTATCTGGTTGTATCCATGATTTCCATCCATAGTAGATAACAGAGCACATCCTGCCGTGGAATCTACCAGTTGATCAATGTTTGGCAAGGGATAACGGTCTTTTGGACATGCATCATTTAGGTTGGTAAAATCGACACACATGCACCATCTTCCTCCTGACTTTAGTACTAAAAACCACTCCAGATATAAAATATCTTTGATTTGTCGAAGCCGTAATAATTACTGGATTTCAGAGAGTGTGATTTTAATCCTCTCGTTCCCATATTTCTCTTCTTTTGCTGAACTGGCTTGACATTAGGTCTCACATTGAGATAATGCTGCCACACTCGAGGACTAATTCGTCCAGGTGGCCCGCCTTCCTAGGCAAAAATGTGGCTATATTTCCTCAATACCGTGATGATCTCTTCTTCCAATTCTGGTCTTAGTTTAGTTCATACCTTGACTTTCTTATGATTGTCTCCTTCAACAATTTCTACTAGCTTGAGCTCTTCGACGGGCTGCACTCTTTCCTCTTCAGCCTTCCGCTTTTTTCCCTGGACGAAAGTCTCTTCTCCGATGCTTAGAGGTATGGTATTCATGCAACATTCCCTAGATTTAGTCTGATTTCCCCTTACCTCTCTGATACCTGACATGGTTGGGAACTTGATCTTTAAGTGGAGAGTTGAGGGAGGAGTGGCTTCAAATGCATGTATTGATGGCCTTCCACATATCTCATTGTAGGTCCTTGTTAGTACTCCGACTACCCAAAATTTTACATGCTCAGTCCATCTTAATGCTCCTTCCCCCAGGACATGAAAAAGTAACGGTCCCCATCATACGAATGGACTCTCCTGAGAATCCAACTAATGGCGTTTCCATTGGGTCCAACTGTTCCTTTCTTACACCCATGGCCCAGAAGGTGGGTGCAAGTAATACATCCACGGAACTTCCCGTGTCTATCAGGATCATTTGGACCTCTATCCCCAGAATTGTAGTTGTGATTACGAATGGGTCATCGTGGGGATATACGATTCCTTTAAGATCTTCGGGTCCGAAGGATATTGTTGGAAGTTTTGTTGTTTGAATTGAACAGATGGGTAACCTATTCTCCATTCTTCGAGCTTCCTTGAGATATTTCTTCTTTCTCCCCGTGGGGATTATAGCTATGCCCCCTCATTCGATCATGTTCATTGTCCATCTCGAGGGGAGATTGTCTTCGTACGACTCTGGGGGTGGTGGAAGTGTCTGACGGTAATCTTCCTCCTCATGTTGTTCTTGCAGTGTTACTTTGCTATTTTCACCCTCCTCGCATCTGATTTTCTTTCTAACTTCTGTTGGTTGGGGGTTCCGATCCCCTTCATCTACATAATCTCTCATGTATCCAAGGCTCAACAAGCAGCAGATTTCCTTTTTGCAATTGTCTGTAGTATGTTCGTAGGTTTTATGGTACTTGCAGAACTTTCCAGAATATTTGTTCTTATATGGTTGTTTAACTGGCATTGGCCACGTAAAATCTTTATGACCTTTCATCACATTCAGTATTTCTGCCGGTGTAACCATTAGGGTTGGGAGTGGCACAGGCTGCAAGTGCTTTTTCACATTTCTGGGTTGTCCCTCCGTGGTTGGGGGAGCTTTATCCTCCTTCACCTTCCCGTTTTGATCGTGAACTTCACCTTCGAATTTTAATTTAGAGTTCTCCGCTTCTTCCATGAGAATATAAGTTTCGGCATTTTGCATTAGCTCATTCATGTCTTTTACCCTATTTCTGATCAAATATCGGAAGAAGCTACCGGCCCTTAAGCTCTATGCTAAAATATTGGCGATTATGGAGGGTTCAACGTTTGGCACATCTAAGGTTTTGTCCGAGAACTGTTTCATGAAGTCTCGCAAGGTTCATCATTTTGTTGCTTGATAGTGAAAAGGTGGCACGCAGACTTAGGGTATCGTCTGTTACAAGGCAATAGACTCCACCGCAAGGAAGCTACCACCATCGGGCTCGGATGAACTGACGATGGAATCAGTTTGTTGTAATAACAACGGAGACGCGCCCACGCCCTCCAAAACACCTACTTTCACACCACTAAGAGAGGAAGCACTATCCCCCTTCCTTGCCAACGCAGCAACCCCATGATCACGATGCTCCTTAATCTTATGCATACGGGCGCGGATTCCAGACACGCGGTTTCCAGCCATGTCTTTGAAAATAAAGTAATAAGGGCGCAAGTAAGCCGAATGTTGAAGACTTTGCAAAAAGAGCGAATGAATGAATAAAAAGAGAAACAAATATCGAAGGTCATAACAAAAACATGTCGAAATTTATGCCGGGTATCCCCGACATACTCACCTCAAGAAGGAATTGATACGCTATAAGATAAATAAACTCTTCTCTCTCTCCAAACATGTTATTATTTATAGGAGAGCACCTATGGACATGCATTGAATGCCAGATATATCGAACTTCAAATTTGACATATATGTCGAAGGAAATTCGATATAATACGCAATTACCTAGAAGATAGCAATTCAAATGAGAACCTCTGGAAGTTCGCAAATTTCATTGGGGGGTCCACCGATAGTTCTTCTAAACACAATGAAATTCCGACATCAGAGATTCGTCATTTAAACTGGCGGGACGAGGGGTACAGGTAATCCAAAAACTCATAGTTAATTTCCAAATTATTGTCCTCAAATAATAATTCCCAATTAAGGGACTACATGATATGGGTATTTCCCGTATTGGGCCTGCAACGGGCTAGGCCCAAGTTTTACTTATGTTGGGGATCATTTCATATATATCGAATATCATCCCCGATATGGTACAGCTCACGTGTTCATCATGTGAGTGATCCCCGTGTCCCGAGGCCTATAAATACCCGTTTTCCGATAATCAAGGTAAGATATAATTATCCGCATATACTGTACACTGATATCGAGCCATCCCCGACATATAGTTTGATATTAGACCCGATATATATCTCTGATATATTACCTGCACCATCTTCGATATATCTAGGAGATCATTGTCGACATAAAAGATTCGATGTCATCCCCGACGTCATCTTCGATATATCCCCGACATCTGACCTTTCATCCAACGTCAGTTCGAGATGTTCTGGACCAAGCCTATTCGAGGCTAGCATAGTTAGAGTAGGTCTAGTTAACAGTATACTCATTGTAATACTCTTGTAATCGACCAATAAGTTGTATGTGTTCCTTATCAAATAAAGTATATATATATATATATATACGAGATATTGTCAAACTAATTGGCAAGTTGTATGTGTTCCTTATCAAATAAAGTGCCTACTTATCAAAAAAAAAATTATCAAGTAAAGTACCAAACCACCAACCAATGTCTGTTTGTAAGAGCCATTCACAACAATAAAAGTGTTTTACATAGTATAATGGGTTGGATTTAGGTTGATGCATGTGGTTAGATTGACATCTCTATATAATCATACGACAAAATATAACGATGGAGTGAACGATGGAGTCGAGCGAATGGAGTCAACGAGCATCTCAACTATGTTGGCACCCACGACGATCACTACCTACGAGACTCAAATTTTATTGCAAAAATAGAAAAACAAAACATGAGTCACAAGTTAAGAGAATCTGAAGTATTCTCTTTTACAAGAATCATCGTTAAGTAAACTAGATATAAATTGTGGACTCAAATCCCACCACCGTTCTCCTTGATTTTTTGCACCATAGGTTGCAAGTTCGCCTGCTGCTTTGTTTTCCTCTCTGAACCGATCGTATGCGCTGAATCGATCGAAAGAACTATGTCTCTTTGATACTCCTCCAAATTTGCCTCAAAACTACATGGATAATCAGTGTTGAGTCTTCGAGAACCCATTTATTTCTTATGTTCCATAGAGTCCATAGAGCAGTCACCACTAGTGTCGTCCACAACGCCCGAACCTGAGTATCAAAATTCATTTTTGCTGCACTCATGAGCTGGTTAGCAATAGATGAAGATGTGTCAATGCGGTGTCAAAACCCCCCATATATTGTTGTCCAAGCAGCAGATGCAAATGGGCAGCTTATCAAAACGTGTGCTACCGTTTCCACTCTTGCTTTGCATAAGGCACAGTGACGCAAACTGAAAACCCTTTCGCATGAGAACATCCTCCATTGGAATATATCCTAGTGTTGCACGCCAACACAAAATGGATCTCGATGGCAGGAGAAACTATTTCCAAATAAATCTCTGTCATATGCAAGATAATCCTGCAATTATAGCTAATTTATCATAAATGCAACGTAGCTGAAAATCACCATTTGTTCTTGAAGTCCAAGCACACAAATATGTGCATCCCTTAATAAAAGAAATATCTCAGATTTCTTTTTGCAAGTTCACCGGAATAAGGATGGCAAGTTCTAGCAACCATTCTGGTAGAAGTACGCCACAGTGTCATGTCGAAGGTTCGAATTTGCATTCATACCAATCTCGAGGCGGTGCACTAAACACGGGAATGTCCAATTGTCAAACCAAAAGCTACAATCAGATGTGGAGCACATAAGCCATCATCTCTTTGTAAACAACTTCTCAACTATGTCACAAAGAGCACCAAATTATAGAGGATGTGTAAGTATCGGTAAGGAATGACTTTCCATAAAATAATTTGGATTTCAGCAAGGTCAAGGAGATGGATTTTGTTGTGATGAGCTTTTAGTGTATCTTTGCCAATAGTGTTGTATTGAGTGAATTCAAGCTCTTAACCTCGGAACCCCCTTTTGAAATCGGAGAGCAACATTTTATTAGGGATACTCAAGATTTGGCTTTATCTACCAAAATTACATATATTCCTTTCCATCTTAGAAGATACTTATGACCTTCTGTAGTTATCTCTTACTAGTTCATCAAGTCTCCTTGTTGTATAAATACATATGTAATCTAGCATTGTAATTCATTCACAAATATATAAAAGAATATATTTCATACATGGTATCATATAGCCTCTCATAATCTAACGATTAATAACCTAACGATTCGCCGCCTAACCCTAGCCAATGTCGGTCGTCGATTCATTCACCTCCCACCACTCCAATGACGATGGCGACACCGCCTCGTCTAATCACAACATCGCCGCCACCTCTCAAAAAATAACCCCCCCCCCTGCCCCTCTCACAATCGTCCCCATCTCCTCTCACCATCACCTCACCATTCATCTTACTCCGACAAACTATATTTCATAGAGACTTCAAGTCGTCTCCACCTTAAGCAGATTAAACCTCCTAGGTTTCCTTCAAGGGACTAACAAACGTCCCCCCTGCTCCGATGTTGCCGCTCACACATTAAGGTTTCAACAGAATCAACTGATCCTTTCTGCCCTCGTTGGTTCCATGGAACCCGAAATCATCCCACTTGTTCATTGTGCCAAAACCTTGTCCGAGGCATAGGATCTCTGGATGGGCGCATTCGCCCGTTCCGACCGCACTCGCATCATGGCTCTTAAGGATGCGCTCAACACCACAAGGCTTGGAAACCAGTGTTGGCACCCACGACGATCACCACCTACGAGACTCAAATTTTATTGCAAAAATAGAAAAACAAAACATGAGTCACAAGTTAAGAGAATCTGAAATATTCTCTTTTACAGGAATCATCATTAACTAAAGTAGATATAAATTGTGGACTCGAATCCCACCAGTGTTCTCCTTGATTTTTTGCACCATAGCTTGCAAGTTTCGCCTGCTGCTTTGTTTCCCTCTCTAAACCGATTGTATGCGCTGAATCGATCGAAAGAACTATGTCTCTTTGATACTCCTGCAAATTTGCCTCAAAACTACATGGATAATCGGTGTTGAGTCTTCGAGAACCCATTTATTTCTTATGTTCCATAGAGTCCATAGAGCAGTCACCATTGTTGTCGTCCACAACGCCCGAAGCTGAGTATCAAACTTTATTTTTGCTGCACCCATGACCTGGTTAGCAATAGATGAAGATGTGTCAATGCGGTGTCAAAAAACCCGATATATTGTTGTCCAAGCAGCAGATGCAAATGAGCAGCTTATCAAAACGTGCGTTACCGTTTCCACTCTTGCTTTGCAAAAGGCACAGTGACGCAAACTGAAAACCCTTTCGCATGAGAACATCCTCCATAGGAATATATCCTAGTGTTGCACGCCAACACAAAATGGATCTCGATGGCAGGAGAAACTATTTCCAAATAAATCTCTGCCATATGCAAGATAATCCTGCAATTATAGCTAATTTATCATAAGCGCAACGTACCTGAAAATCACCATTTGTTCTTGAAGTCCAGGCACACAAATATGTGCTTCCCTTAATAAAAGAAATGTCTCAAATTTCTTTTTGCAAGTTCACCGGAATAAGGGTTGCAAGTTCTAGCAACCATTCTGGTAGAAGTCCACCATAGTCTCACGTCGAAGGTTCGAATTCGCATTCATATCAATCTCGAGACGGTGCACCAAACACGAGAATGTCCAATTGTCAAACCAAAAGCTACAATCAGATGTGGAGCACATAAGCCATTTGTAAATAACTTCTCAACTATGTCACAAAGAGCACCAAATTATAGAGGATGTGTAAGTATCGGTAATGAATGACTTTCCATAAAATAATTTGGATTTCAGTAAGGTCAGCGAGATGGATTTTGTTGTGATGAACTTTTAGTGTAGCTTTGTATTGACTGAATTCAAGCTCTTAACCCCGGAACCCCCTTCTGAAATCGGAGAGCAACATTTTATTAGGGATACTCAAGATTTAGCTTTATCTACCAAAATTACATAGATTCCTTTCCATCTTAGAAGATACTTATGACCTTCTGTAGTTATCTCTTACTTGTTCATCAAGTCTCCTTGTTGTATAAATACTTATGTAATCTAGCATTGTAATTCATTCACAAATATATAAAAGAATATATTTCCTACATGGTATCATATAGCCTCTCATAATCTAACGATTAATAACCTAACGATCCGCCGCCTAACCCTAGCCAATGTCGGTCGTCGATTCATCCGCCTCCCACCACTCCAATGATGACGGCGACACCACCTCGTCTAACCACAATGTCGCCTCCACCTCTCAAAACATAATGCCCCCCCGCCCCTCTCACAATCGTCCCCATCTCCTCTCACCATCACCTCACCATTCATCTTACTCTGACAAACTATATTTCATGGAGACTTCAAGTCGTCTCCACCTTAAGCGGATTAAACCTCCTAGGTTTCCTTCAAGGGACTTACAAACGTCCCCCATGCTCCGATGTTTCCGCACACACGTTATGGTTTCAACAGGATCAACTGATCCTTTCTGCCCTCGTTGGTTCCATGGAACCGGAAATCATCCCACTCGTTCATTGTTCCAAAACCTTGTCTGAGGCGTGGGTTCTCTTGATGGGCGCATTCGCCCATTCCGACCGCACTCGCATCATGGCTCTTAAGGATGCGCTCAACACCACAAGGCTTGGAAATTGATCCGTTACGAGTATCTCACGGACACCAAGTCCAATTTTGATGAGCTTGCGATGCTTGACCGCCCTCTGAATTCTGACGACATCACCATATATGTCCTCAATGGTCTAGGTCAGAACTACCGTGACATCGCCACCTCTATCCGTCTCTGTGAACAACCCTTGACGTTTGCTGAACTTCACAACGCCCTCGTCACCCACGAGTCCTATATCAAGCGCTTTGAAGCTGACACCGCTGCTGTTGTCACCACGGCCAACAACGGGATCGCTAGACCAACCTGTGGTCCTCTTTTCACGCGTGGCTCCTCATCCAGGGTGCATGCTTCTTTTCGCAGTGGGCACGGTCAATTCCATGGACGAGGTAGACCACCTTCTGGTTATGTTTCTAGTGGTTTTACTAACAACTCTCAAAGCAGTGGTGAAAAGGTTATTTGTCAATTTTGTGGAACACCGAATCATGTAGCCTCATGTTGCTACAAATTACAAAAGTTGTTGAACCCCACCACAAACTCGACTATTACACCGTCGGCCGCGGGTCACCGTTCTCCTTCGCAGCCTTGGATGGTTGACTCGGGCGCATCTCATCATGTCACTGGGGATCTCAACAACCTCGCCTTTCACTCTGAGTATGATGGTACTGATGAGGTTCAGTTGACTGATGGTAATGGTATGCCTATTATGCACACTGGTTCTTCCATTATTTCGTTTCCGGCAAGAAATTTCTCTTTGAATAATGTTCTATGTGTTACGTCGTCTCATCATAATCTTTTATCTATTCATCGTTTCACAAAAGATAATAATGTCTCCTTTGAGTTTTTTCTCGATTATTTCAATGTAAAGGATCAGGGTTCGGGGGACACACTGGCGATGGGGCCATGCACTAATGGAACTTACCACATCCGTCCATTGCTGCACTATCTCAAGCATCCTGAAAAGTTCGTGAATCTTCGTGTTTGAACGTGTGCCTCCACTTGGCATTCACGTCTTGGGCATCCGACCTCAAAGACGAGTTCCTTTTTAATTTCAAGTTTTTCTTTACCACTTTTGAATAAATCCTCTGTGAAGGACACGTTTTGTGACTCTTGTTTAGCGAGTAAATCGCACCGTTTGCCGTTTATGGATACTTCATTTATTGCTTCTCATCCTCTGCATTATGTGTTTGATGACGTTTGGGGTCCAACTGATACTTCTGTGGATGTTTTTCGTTTTTACTTGGTTATTATTGATCTATTTAGTCGTTACTGTTGCTTTTTTCCTATGACTGCTAAATCCCAAGTTCAAGAAATTTTTTGCCAATTTAAGTCTCTTGTGGAAAAACAGTTTCGACATAATATAATCAACTTCTACAGTGATAATGGTGGTGAATTTGTTACCTTAAAACAATTTTTTGTGCAATTCGGAATAAGTTGGCTCACGTTCGCCCCGCACACACCGCAACAAAATGGTATGGCCGAACGTCGCCACCGTCATATTACTGAGATGGGTCGTGCTCCTCTCCATCGAGCCAATTTACCAAGTTCTTTTTGGAGTTATGCTTTTCAAGCCGTCGTGTATCTTATTAATCGGATGCCATCCTCTGCACTTAAGTCATCGACACCATTTTACAAATTATTCAATCACCATCCTAATTATCTCAAGCTATGGGTCTTCGGTTGTCTATGCTATCCTTGGCTCCGTCCTTATATCGACCGCAATCTCTTCTTTCCGTCTCGACCATGTATATTCTTGGGCTACTCCACTTCTCATAGTGCTTTTAAGTGTCTTGACCCTGCCTCCAATAGATTATTTCTCTCTCGACACGTTCGTTTCTGCGAGATAGTGTTTCTTTACTCTAACAGGCCGCCTCCCTTGCCCGGTCCGAACCCGCCCGCTACACAGACCCCATTGCTCATGGGTCTCTCTCACGGACCAGCCCCATCACCTGCGGCCCATCCAGCGTCCGCATCCTCGGTCCATGCTCCGTCCGCGGCCCATCTTCCGCCTTGGTCTGAGGCCCAACCCCCTCCAAAAACTGCCCCACCTGCGGCCCTATCGCCTGGCCCAACCCTTGTCCCCGCGCTCGGCCCAACACCAGGCTCCGCTCCCTCTCTGGATCCATCCCGCGACCGCAGCCCTACACATACGGCCCAATTCGAGGCCACTCCTCCCTTGGTCGTGACCTCCCCTCATCGGCCCGCTCACCATATGATCACGCGGTCCAAAAACAATATCTTCCGACCTAAGGCGTTCACTGCTTGCACCACCCATCCACTTCTTGACTCCGTGGAACCCACTTGTGTCTCTCAAGCGGTCAAGGACCCCCTTTGGCACTCTGTTATGTCCGACGAAATCACTGCCCTTGTCTTTCATTGTACTTGGGAGCTTGTTCCTCGTTCCTCGGCCACGAATATTATTCGGTGAAAATGGGTCTTTCGTGTCAAACAAAATCCCGATGGGTCAATCTCTCAGTACAAGGCTCGTCTCATTGCTAAGGGCTTTCACCAGCGCCCTGGCATTGACTATATGGAGACCTTCTTGCCCGTTGTCAAACCAGTCATTGTTCGTGTTATTCTCACGATTGATGTCTCCAAATCTTGGGGCATTCATCAACTCGATGTCAGCAATGCCTTCCTTCATGGCACTCTGAGCGAAGAAGTCTATATGCAGCAACCCCTGGGGTTTGTTGACTCGGCCTTGCCCTGTCATGTCTGTCGACTTCGTAAATCCATCTATGGCTTGAAACAAGCCCCTCGCGCATGGTTTTGGGCTCTTCGCACGTCTCTTATGTCTCTTGGGTTCACTCAATCCAAGTCCGACCACTCCCTTTTTATCTTTCGACAAGCCCAAACTGTTCTCTTTCTATTGGTTTACGTAGACGACATTATTTACATGGGCAATGATTCAGCTCTCATCGCCACCATCATTACCAAGCTTGGGTCGACCTTTTGGCTAAAGGATCTTGGCGCCATCTCGTTCTTTCTCGGCATTGAAGCCATCCCGTGTGCTGAGGGTCTTTTTCGCTCTCAACAAAAATATTCGGGGACCTTCTCTCACGCCATAAGATGGATGGTGCTAAGTCCCTGACCACACCCATGTCGACTACTTTCATCACACCATCCGACGACAGTGCCTTTGACGAGAGTCTCTACGTCAAGCCATTGGGGAGCTTCAGTTGCCTTTGCTATGAAACGCTTGGCTCAGTCCGTCTCGTCTCCTCATGAGCATCATTGGACTGCCATCAAACGTGTCCTTCGATGCCTTAAAGGCACGGTTTCCCATGGTCTTCTCATTTGTCGTCGGTCCGCTAACACGCTCAGCGTCTACACTGACGCCGACTGGGCTGGTGATCCTTCTGATCGGACCTCCACATCAGCCTTTCTTATCTTTCTTGGTGACACTCCAATTTCTTGGTCTTATCGCAAGCAACGCGCGGTTGCTCGTTCCTCCACTGAAGCTGAGTATCGAGCCCTTGCCACGACTACATCTGAGGTTCAGTGGATTCGGCACTTATTGGCCGAACTTCGGGTCCCTCTTCGTCGACCCCGACTCTTTATTACGACAACATGGGGGCCACGCATCTCTCACTAAATCCCGTTCTTCACTCTCGTATGAAGCACATTGCTGTTGACATTCACTATGTTCGGGATATTGTGGCGAAAGGTCTCGTCTCGATCTCGCATATCAGCACTAAAGACTAGCTCGTTGATTTTCTTACTAAGGCGCTCCCTCGTGCTCGGTTCTTACTACTTCGTTCCAAAAGCGCCTTGGCCGATGGCTCGGCACTTTTGAGGGGGCGTATTAGGGATACTCAAGATTTAGCTTTATCTACCAAAATTACATAGATTCATTTCCATCTTAGAAGATACTTATGACCTTGTGTAGTTATCTCTTACTTGTTCATCAAGTCTACTTGTTGTATAAATACATATGTAAACTAGCATTGTAATTCATTCATAAATATATAAAAGAATATATTTCCTACACATTTCACCCAATGTATTGTGACAAGCTTTCGAGAATCAATCGAACATGTTCAGATAAAGTTTCGTATCACTCTTTCCATATACTCTAAAAGGTTCTTCGGCCAAACATAGACAACAAATGAGTGGATAAATGAAACCTAGATAATCAAGTTAACAAGTGTCACTCTATGTGCCAAACTTACTAAGAATTTTATATGCGATGGGTTGGAGCCACTTTAGCCTGGGGCTACCTTTAAACAACGGAACCCCCAAGTATGATATAAAGTCATGCAATTCTTTTAGGTTCAACATACTAACAATACGAAGCATTCTGTGATTGGAGATATGCTTGTCAAAGAAAATTCTAGATTTTGCCCAATTAACGTGTTGTCCAGAAAGCTTGGCATAAATATCAAAGATTTCTTTCACCATGCACACGTTCTTTTAAGACGCTGCTGCAAATAGCAATACATTGTGTGCATAAAGAAGATGCGACGTGAACCGCTCCTTTAACGTGTAGTTCATAGGCTGGAGCTTCTTCTCTTCCACGAATCTCGTAATAAGCCGGCTCAAGAAGTCCTATGCAATGACAAGCAATAGAAGGGACACCCTTGTCGGACACCCGCTTGCAACCAAAATATCCAATACTCTCCTCGTTGTGCAGCACAGATAAACGAGATGGTTTAAAAATCTCCAAAATCCAATCCCTGAACTTTGATGAGAATCCAAAAGTCTCTAGAACATTTGAGATATCAAAAGCCTTTGGGATATCAATTTTTAATGCCATCGTTCCGCCAATTATTTTTTTATCCAAGCAATTTATTCCTTGTGAAGCCGCAACAATGCAATGTGAGATATCCTCCCCTTTACAAACCCAAACTGGTTAGGCGAGATGATCTTCGAGGCAATTCCCGATAACTTGTTTGCCAAGAATTTTGTAATAATTTTGAAACAGAAGTTACTAAAGTTCTCAATTTTGACTGCATCATTGATTTTGGGAATAAGGATCATAAAACTTGAGTTAAGACCAGTGGTGAGCTTGCCGTGAATATATTTCATTTGAAAAAAGGTTGTTATTAGTCCATAATATGGAGTAAAGTGATTTTACCATGAGAAAATTAACTTTCTAAGCGAAACAAGCTACTTTCTCAAACACCTGAAAAATACTTATTTAAGCAAAAAGGCTAATTTTTTTTATTTTGTAAAAGAGTTTTTGAGACCATTTTATTTTGTCATACATGTTTTAAGTTTTTTTTTTCTTTTTCGTTTTTTCTTTTTTCGCTGAGCAACCAGTCAAAATAGTGTTCTTTGCTGAATAACCATAATTATAGTCAACAAAGACAAGACTAGTGTGCACTGATCACAGAGGAAAAGAGGAAAAGAGGAAAAGAAAACAAAAAAAGAGCAGAGGGTTTGTGTTTGACATACAGTATTACAAACACAACCATTTGATTTCCTAAGAGTTCACTTTGTATCCATTTCAAACTGGACTGACAAAGTTCCCTTTGATTTCCAGGTATTAACACTCAACCTGTTTATTAGTCACGAACTAATTGCTTAATTCTGTTTTTCTTAGTTCACTGTGTTGCTTATTTCATGATTCATGGCTTTTGTGCAAGTTGGTTTGACCATGTTTTACAGTGCTAAGGTTATTAATCTTGACTTGGTTATTTATAATAGGATACATAACTTATTACGTAAGGAGTAGTATTCACTAGAGGTTACATCAATTTAAGGTTATCATGTTGATTTCATGTTGAGTTAGTTAGTAACAGACCAATCTACGCATTAAGTACCATTCACAGATGAAGAGGATTCATCTAAGTAATATTAACCGACTATAGTTTTGACTTTTGAGATGAGAATACTTTAATGAAATAGTTTCAACTTTCAAGATCTTCTAGTAAACGGTAAACTCATCACTGTGGAAATCTGTCGATAGGACAAGTCTCTTTTGAATATTACAGGCTATAAAAGTATTATGGAGGAGTACTGATGACATAATAAGCATTAACTTACTGTTTTTCCGTTTATTTTTGTGTTGTTCAGTTAGGATGGACAGTGATTTTATTCAAAAAGAAACAGAAACTGATTCTGATCATTCACCAAACAAGGTATGCGCTCTTATATGTTATGGTTACAACTCATCCTTCTTTTAGTTTTGAATGCTCTTTGATCAGTAATGGTCTAACGTGCGTTCCTCAATTTGGTTATATTATCATTGAATTTAGTTGATTCCTTTTTTTAGTCGTATTGCTGTTGTCGTGACATTTTAGGTTGATCCTGGAAAACCAGCTTCTTTGACCTGGAAACGCAAGCTTAACTGCATTAGCCCTGTCCCAAAGGAGTTCTCTGTAAGATTTCGAGAAATCGTGCAGTTGGTAAGTCTTCCCTGAAGCTTTTGTGCACGAAATAGTTCACCTTTGTGTTCGTGGTCCAAAAGAGTTTACTTAAGCAGTTGATAATCAGATATGATAAAGCTGATAAAGAGTAGCCAAAGCTTTGCAGAACTTATTATTTTACTGCACCTGCTTCGCTTCAACTTGACTCAGTCGTATATTTTTTTGCAACTATTAAAAAGCTACCTTTGGGCTTGCGTTTGTTCCACCATATAAAGCAAGAAGCGAACAAAGGAACGGTAACTTTCTTTTCCAGATTTGCCTATTTTACAAAATATTCAGTGGTTTCTTTATAGTATACCTGGAATGTTTCTGATATCTTCTTAATGAAGTAGCATTTGTGTTTGTCAAAATATCACAGCCATCTATCGTAGATCCCAACCATAAGCGCCTTACTACTTGTTATCATGGCGTTCCTTTAGGTGGTGTCGGGTAAGACCTCATTCATGACTGCTTACTGAAATTGTCTCAATCCTATCGTACAGACTTTATTCAACATACCTGAGCCTTTGCTTTGTTCTTAACGCCAAGAATTTTGCGTTCGAACTATCTTTGATCTGTTAATTAATACCTCCTGTGTCAGTGCTGGAAGCATTGGAAGAAGTTTTAAAGGTGAGTTCCAACGTTTTCAATTGTTCCCGAGAACCTGTGAAGATACCCCTATTCTAGCAAACCAGTTCTCAGTAAGAATTTTCGGGTTCAGATACGTTGTATGCTCTTTTTCAAGTCTGATCTAATAACAAGTTAATCTCTTGAGTGTACTAAGGATTTTATATATATATATATATATATATGTAGGCTTTTATTTCTCGACCAAATGGCAGCACATCCTCGACAGTTCTGTGCTCCAGAACTACAAATATCACAGAGTACGCCGCTACTTTTATTTTCAAACTCACATGATTTGCAGATTTTTTTTTATTTTTTTTTATCTTGGTTCTCTGTTCTGCACTAAAATACATCATATATGCTCAAAATTAGCTTGGTTGATTATTAACAAGCTTATAAATGTATTCAGAGACAACAAAGAAGCAGGCATCGCTTCTTGGGATTGGAATCTAGACGGAGGGAAATGCACTTATCACGCTTTATATCCAAGAGCTTGGACAGTCTATGAGGGTACCTCGAAATAAAAAAATTAAGATGTGTCTTCATATATGTTTCCATCTCTTAAATCCCAATTTATACAGGTTTACCTGATCCTGAAATCAGCATTGTCTGTCGTCAGATCTCACCGTTTATTCCACACAATTACAAAGAAACGAGCTTTCCTGTTGCAGTATTCACATTTACGGTAAGTCCATGAGCACTATTGTCTATTTCATGATCGAGAGAGTTCTTGTAAATGTATTGAAGATTGACAATATGATGTTATGTAATGTTTGCCAGCTTACCAACTCAGGGAAAACATCTGCTGATGCAACCTTGCTCTTTACATGGGCTGTATGCTATGAATTCTCTTCCTAACCTTGTGTCTTAGAACCTTATTTTATCTTCTACCTTAAGTGTAATTTTCTTTTAACTTAAGTAATGATTATTTTCATTATAGAATTCAGTTGGGGGAGTTTCAGGATCTACTGGTGGCCATCTCAATAAAAGGATGATGTATGAATTTTTTTGAATACCCTTCTCAATCTCTATAACCGTTGGAACTATATTAATTTTGGTTAGCTGCATTAAGGTATACCAAAACTGTTTAAATGTATTGTAGGATGCCAGAAGGAATACATAGTGTGCTTCTGCATCACAAGTAAGCCATAAGCAAGTTTTCTTTATACTTCTCAGCATGCACGCAATTTATCACTCAACTTGATTTATAAGTTTGTACCTTACTTTCTACTCGCCAATTCTACTTCAAATTTGTGACTGTTTAGGACTTCAAATGGACATCCTCCAGTGACTTTTGCTGTCGCTGCTCAAGAGACGGATGAGGTTCGTGTATCAGAATGTCCTAGCTTTTTGACATCTGGAACTTCTCAAGTAATGACGGCAAAAGAAATGTGGGAAGAAATTAAAGAGGTTAGTTGTTATGTAAGCAAATTTCCAAGTTTCAGTTCTCTGTTTTATCAGACATACCGAAGCAACATTTCTAGGACATATGTAATGACTTCTGATTCTTCTATACATATGCACCTTCATGTAATAAGCACTGTATATGTTTTTCTGACAAAACAATTCTGCATTGTCATACGAAATTCAGAAGAATTGATTTCTTACTTTATCATTATTTCCTCTTTTATAGCATCAGTCTTTTGATCGGCTTAAGCATGACAAAAACCAATTACCTTCTGAACAAGGGTCATCCGTTGGAGCTGCCATAGCGGCTTCTGTAAGTATTCCTTCTGGCTCAGTTCGTACCATAACATTTTCACTAGCATGGGACTGCCCTGAAATAAGATTTCTCAGTGGAAAGACCTACCACAGGTTTGTGAAATACACAAGAGCATATTCGTCCAGTCCTTTAATCTGTTCAATGAATGTAAAGGCATTATTTATGGTCTTGCAGGCGCTATACGAAATTCTATGGTGTTCATGGGGACGCTGCAGCAAATATTGCAAGAGACGCTATCCTGGGTACTATTTACATCGGCCTAGTTCAGATATTGATCCTATGATTCTCATGTTACCTAGTAGTGATTGCATTTATGTTTTAAAGTATCGTCATTTTATCTGAGGAACTAGTATACTGTAACCAGAACACGCACTATGGGAGCACCAGATTGAAGAGTGGCAAAAGCCAATCCTAGAAGACAAAAGGCTTCCAGAATGGTAAAACTAATGAAACAAGTTCAAAGTTTAGTACCTGCACATCCCACTTGATTTTGCATACTTACGTGAAGTTAATTCTTAGGTATCCAGTCACTCTCTTCAATGAGCTTTATTATCTTAATGCAGGGAGCTCAATTTGGACAGGTAAGTAAAATAATTAGAACTTTTCAAGTGGTGTTTTTTTCAAATCAAGTACAGCCCCTTTCTCGTTCCCCGCAGATGGTTCCCTGCCAATGCAAAATATAGCTACCCTGGGAGGCAAAAGATTTTCCCTTGGAAACGAGAGTTCAGATTCCAACAAACATCCCAACTTTGCCAATCAAAATGACACTTCCACCGGTATACTTGAAAGAATGCAGACTGTTTTGGAGCGAATGAACTCTCCCACGATATCAAATTCAGCTTTTGGACCAAACTTGCTTCAGAACAACGAAGAGAATGTGGGCCAGTTTCTATATCTTGAAGGAATCGAATATCACATGTGGAATACGTACGACGTCCACTTCTATTCATCTTTTGCCCTATTGATTCTACTTCCAAAGCTGGAGATGAATATGCAAAGAGATTTTGCAATGGCCGTGATGATGCATGATCCACGCAAAATGAAAGTCATGAGTAACGGAACATGGGTGCAAAGAAAGGCTCTTGGTGCCGTCCCACACGATATCGGACTCAACGATCCGTGGTTTGAAGTAAATGCCTACAACTTCTATGACACAGACAGGTGGAAAGATTTGAATTCTAAGTTTGTGCTTCAGGTTTATAGAGATATGGTGGCCACTGGCGATAAAAGTTTCGTGGAGGCTGTTTGGCCAGCCGTGTTCCTTGCAATAGCTTACATGGATCAATTTGATAAGGACGGTGATGGCATGATTGAGAACGAAGGATTCCCGGATCAGACTTACGATGCGTGGACTGTTAGAGGCATGAGCTCGTATTGTGGTGGGCTCTGGGTGGCAGCACTTCAAGCAGCCTCGGCTATGGCACGTGAAATTGGCGACGAGCCATCTGCTGATTACTTATGGAGTAAGTTTGAAAAGGCCAAATCTGCATATGAGAAATTGTGGAATGGTTCATACTTCAATTATGACAGCAGTAACTCTAAAACTAGCTCATCAATTCAAGCTGATCAGTTGGCAGGTCAATGGTATGTAATGCATCTCAATCAGATTTTAAGTATTTGTGACAAATAGTGAAATAAAAATCATGTCCACAACCAATAAATGGATAGAACAGAGAATATGAATCCTGCTTTATTATTTTCTACCATTTGATCTAAAAAACTGTAAATGATTCATGATAGGTATGCCAGAGCATGCGGTCTTACACCTATTGCTGATGAAGAAAAAATAAGAAGCACACTTGAGAAAATATACGAATTCAACGTGCTAAAGGTCAAGGGAGGCAAGCGTGGAGCTATGAATGGAATGCAGCCAAACGGAGAAATCGACCTGTCAGCTTTGCAATCCAGAGAAATCTGGGCAGGAGTTACATATTCTGTTGCTGCCGCTATGATTCAAGAAGGCATGGAAGAAACGGCCTTCGAAACGGCTATGGGGATATACGAAACTGCCTGGTCTGACAATGGTTTCGGGTAAGTTTTGTTTAAGAGCACTGCATTGCTCATCAGTTATCACTTTTAGTTGAGCTAATCCTTGACGATAGTCTGCAATACATGATTATTTACTCATAAGCCCAACGTTGGATCAATGATCAAGGATTACTAACTGACACATGTGATATCGCAGATTTTCATTCCAAACACCGGAAGGGTGGACATCAGAGGGTGAGTACAGATCGTTGGGTTACATGCGGCCTTTGGCTATATGGGCAATGCAGTGGGCGTTAACCAAGCCGAATAAGCTCTCAAACCAAGAAATGAAGCCTGGATTACTCAATGCAGGAACTTCTCGTCTTATCAAGCACCATGCAGGATTCGAACGTGTTGCGAACCTACTAAAGCTGTCGAAAAATGAGCCTCCCAAGAGTTATATACAATTGTTACATGAGCTCTTTTGCAGAACGTTATCGTTGTGATGGTTTGTTCGAACCAATGTTTGATGTGATAATACTCATTTAGATTTTGTTATAAGTATTATTGTATCAAGTACTATATTTGGGACCTATCTTGACAGTTGGATACAAGCATTTCAAAATAAAGGTCATATGATATTTTTCTTAGATTTGGTAGTATCTTTTTGCTGAGGATAATGTGGGTCAACTTAACAGGCTTTGACAAGATACATCTAGACCACAAAAAGTGATTGGGCCTGGGCTTGGATTAGCCCAAATCACCCAAATTATAAGTCGCCCCCAACATTTAATTGAGGTCTCTAACACGATTGGATTAAAAGTAAAAATTGATTCGGAAGATTAAATAACATGTTAAGAGTAACATAATTTTATTAGAGATTCCAGTATTAAACGTATACAACAAGCTAGTATAATTCATGCAACAGTTTTATCAATTCCGATATCGGCGATATGTAATTTGAGAAAATAATCCAATGCAGGTTTTGGACCAAAGCTAATAGTAAACAAAGATGAGAGGCCCCAACTAATAATGAAGAACATACATGATACATGCAAGGAATAATCACAACCTTGTTATTCTATTCTTACTGCAGTTTAGAGAAATAATCGAATTTCATTGACCACGTTATTGCATAATATTCATATGAGTAAGACTTAAGAGTTGGTCCATTTAATAGGAGTGCTCGCTTGACACGTGGAAGAATAAGATGTATTAATTAGATCTCACAAGTGGCCTTAAGATTTTGGCGAAGATTTGAGATGAAGGGTGGGACTTAGAAAGAAAAGGTACTTAATAAAACGTCAATTCTCTTGAATTTAATGGAGTTGGACTTTATATGTATATTATAGCAGCTGTTGTTAATAGAAATATTCTGATTCAGTCGATCAAAGTTACAGGGTTGTGAGCACGTGTCAAACGCCAAAGTGAAATCAAAAAGTAGGTGGGACACATAGACCACAGTGAGAATCCACTTCACGTGAAGACCCATGCCTCTCCCTCCTTTACTAATGTTAGGGCCTAGGGGCCCTTTCCCTAATCGAAACTACTCAAAGTTATGTCGCAGCTTATGATGATGGGATTTGTACTTGGGTACTAAGTTGTCGAAAATTAAGTTTCTGAATATGATTTACAATTATAGGACAATCCATCATCCTACATTATTTCCCTCTCTTACTATTTTTATTTTATGAAGCAGTTACGTTTCTAAATTCAATTGAAAGATGAGAGCTTTAGGGTTGTAAGTTGAACTTCCATATAACATGACCAAATACCGTCCTTTTGGTGAGGTTATACACATTTTATTTAAAATTGTATTTAACCTTGTGTCTTTAACATAATTGTCCAATTATGCGTGTAGTTGTGTTTTGACTGGTCAAAAATATTGTAAATTTTTAGTTTGACGGTGCTATACTTTTTGATGAACTAAGTACATAACAAGAAAAAAGGGTCATTCGCGACCACCCGGGCGGTCGCGAATGACCCTTTTCCGGTCGCGGATGACCATCCGCGACCGGCCGGCGGTCGCTGATGACCGGTCGCGGAAGACCTCGGTCGTGGAGGTCATCCGTGACCGCTTGGCGGTCGCGGGGTCATCCGCGACCGCCGAGCGGTCACGGCGGTCATCCGCGACCGTTGCGCGGTCGCGGTGTTGCCCGCGACCGCCGAGCGGTCACGGATGCCCCAGGGGTCATCCGTGACCGTAAGGCGGTCGCGGACAACACCGCGACCGCTCAGCGGTCATGGATGATCGTCGGCGTCATCCGTGACCGCTGAGCGGTCGCGGTCACGGATAATATTTAAACCATCCGTGACCGCCCGGCGGTGACGGATGATATTCAACGAAATAAAAAAAAAATTCCGGCAAAATACCGGAATATATATTAGTTTTTTGCGAATAGAATGTATGGTTGGGCGATGTTTTTATATAAAACATCATTTAAGAGAATGATTTGGGTTATAATTAAAGAAAGGAAGAAAATAAAAGAGTCGGTGATTTGTTTTTTGGAGATATAAGGAAAGAGGAGAAGAAAAATTGTTGGTGTTTTGTTTTTTGGAGATATAAGGAAAGAGGAGAAGAAAAATTGTTGGTGTTTTTGTTTTGGATTGGAAATGAGGAAAGGAGGAGAAAGTGGTGGGTTTTTTTTAGAGAAGATAATTTGAGTGTAGTGAAAATTAGTGGGTGGAATGGTGGGTATATATAGAATTTGGGTGAAAATTTTGAATTTTCAAAAAAATTGAATTTCCCCCCAATTCCAAGGTCTTTCGCGACCGCTTGGCGGTCACGAGGGGTCTTTCGTGACCGCCTGGCGGTCGCCCCAATTTTTTCGTGACCGCCCAGCGGTCACGAAAGACCCTTAGGCGGTCACGAATAAGTCTCATTCGAAAGTTTTGATTTTCGTTTGTTTAATTAAGGTGCGATGTTTGTTAAATTGATAAAATAGTTACTACTAAGTAAATTAAAAGAGATTTTATCACAAAATTACACATTACATCTAAAACAACTTAGTGTATATGATGATTATTGTAGAACATAAAATAGGTTATTCGTTCATAACTCGCCTAATCACATCTAATTCGCTATTTTAATATGTTAATTACTAATGTTGTACTAATTTATTACTTCAATTCACGTGTAGTAATGAGACTTATTGTTAAAAATCATAAAAACATCAAGATGAATCCATAAAATCAAATTTTCTTTTATGAATGTTATTCGTGACCGCCCAGCGGTCACGAATAAGTCTCATTCGAAAGTTTTGATTTTCGTTTGTTTAATTAAGGTGTGATGTTTGTTAAATTGATAAAATAGTTACTAATAAGTAAATTAAAAGAGATTTTATCACAAAATTACACATTACATCTAAAACAACTTAGTGTATATGATGATTAGTTGTAGAACATAAAATAGGTTATCCGTTCATAACTCGCCTAATCACATCTAATTCATTATTTTAATATGTTAATTACTAATGTTGTACTAATTTATTACTTCAATTCACATGTAGTAATGAGACTTATTGTTAAAAATCATAAACACATCAAGATGAATCCATAAAATCAAATTTTCTTTTATGAATGTTATTCGTGAACGCCGGGCGGTCACGAATGACCCCTCTTTCGTGAACGCCCAGCGGTCACGAAAGACCCTTATTCGTGACCGTCCAGCGGTCACGAATAAGTCTCATTCGAAAGTTTTGATTTTCGTTTGTTTAATTAAGCTGTGATGTTTGTTAAATTGATAAAATAGTTACTAATAAGTAAATTAAAAGAGATTTTATCACAAAATGACACATTACATCTAAGACCGTTTGGTGTATATGATGATTAGTTGTAGAACATAAAATAGGTTATTCGTTCATAACTCGCCTAATCACATCTAATTCGCTATTTTAATATGTTAATTACTAATGTTGTACTAATTTATTACTACAATTCACATGTAGTAATGAGACTTATTGTTAAAAATCATAAACGCATCAAGATGGATCCATAAAATTAATTTTTTTTTATGAATATTATTCGTGACCGCCGGGCGGTCACGAATGACCCCTCTTTCGTGACCGCCCAGCGGTCACGAATGACAACGGCAAGTTGGCATTCGCGACCGCCAGGCGGTCACGAACTGCCAGATTTTCATTTATAAATACCATTTACCTTACTTTCCTAATTCACAACAATCTTCATCATTTCTTAAGGTATTCTCGTTTTTTTCATTTAGATGGTCAACTATATTTTTAAATACTAAATATTGGTATGATATGTTAACTTGTTTATTCATTTCTTGATAGATATTGGCGTAAACACATCGAGGGTACTCGTAGAGGACACAAGATTCTTGAAGATCGTTTTTTACGCTTCAAGAAGTAAGTTGATCAATTTATCACTCTACAACCTTATCGTGCATGATAATTGTTACGTTTTAAATTTTTAATTATTAATTGTTTGTAGTATTAATTGTAATTAATGATTTCCTTTAAAATTTACATCTTAGATAAATAATGGACTATCAAGTAGATATGAATTGGATGTACGATAGATTCGAGAGCAGTGGTTATTTGCGAGATAGTTTTGTGGTGGGGGTTCGCGCATTCATAGAATTTGCTTCGCGACAAGATGGCTATTTAGATCTAGGGGGCCTATTAGGTGCCCGTGCAAAAAATGTAACAATTCAAAGTTTTTTGATCGATACCAAGTCCGTGATCATCTTCATAAGTCGGGATTTACGCCTGGATATTTTGAGTGGGTTTTGCATGGAGAGCAGTTTACCACCACTTCTATGACGTTTATCGATGAACCTCCCGGCCCATCACACGCCAATATTCCCGACAGCCCGATTCGTGCTGACGATTCGTTTAGACAGATGGTCGTGGATGCATATGGAGGCCGATTTGATGAGGACGATGTGCGTAACGAGGATCCGAATCCCGATGCAAGAGATTTCTACGACTTGATGCGTCTAGGTCAGGTGAAGATGCACCCTAAGAAGAGCAAAACCGTCTTGCAGTGGGTTGGAGAGTGGGTGAATTACAAAACTATTCACAAGGCGAGTAACATCATTTCTGACCATTTTTTAAAGATGTCTAAAGATGGGTTCGACCCTGAGATTGAGAAGTTGTTACTTCAAGACACGAATGGGATGCATAAGATGGAGCGAACCTTGGGCTTAGGGTACGAGAAGATCGATGTTTGCAAAAATCAGTGTTTTCTGTTTTACGGGTTTGCGGCGAGCAAGGACTTCCTAAAATGCCCGATATGCGGGGTTGATAGATACGAGAAAGGTAGGAAGTCAAAGGTCGCAAAGAAGCATTTGTGGTATTTCCCCCTAGGTCCTCGTCTTCAGAGGATGTATTATACCGTAGGTACTACAAAGCATATGACTTGGCATTTGAAGTGTCGAGAGGCTACGGATCGTGAAAGATCTTAGGGTCTGCAATACTTGTAACTGTGTCCAGTTGCACTTAGCAATAGTTGCAACTGTACACTAAAGTATAACAGATGATAGTTCTTTAACGTTTGAAACAGTTTTTGCAGTTGCAATTGTGAAAAACAGTAAAACATAAATAGTAAAGAACACAAGAGATTTTTAACGTGGTTCGGTCCAAATGGTCCTAGTCCACGGGGCTTTCACCCAAAGTTTGACTCAAACTGTTTCCTACTTAAGAATTACAATGAAGGATTTAAATCAACTCATATACTAGACTCCCTCTAACATATGCAGTTGCAACACCTAACCCTTAACTTGTTTTCAGAAACACGATTGAATCGAAGACACACTAAGCTACTCCAGAGACACTCTGACCTAATGTTCTTCTCAAAATGACTCGATACAAGACTGACTGCTTAATATCCTTTTCAAAGTGTCTTGTAACGATCTCGAGTCTTCTCTTTATATAGGCGCACCAGAATCTTCTATCGAATCTTCAGTTGCAATCCACGGGCGATCTTCTTTCCAAGTAAGATGAGCACGACAGTTGTTCTTGTAGATCCGTGAGGTTGTCCTTCCTTATTAAGGGGATTCTAACCGATCTTAATGAACCTGCATGCTTATTAGTCCAAGTGCAATAAAGAGATAAGGAATAAAAATCATGTTTTAGATGATAACAAATCTTTTAAGATAAACCAATATCCTTTAGGATAATTACCAAATCAGGTTAACTAAATCCTAATAATTTAGACAAAACAATATCAATAAAGATAATGAATGGGCCGATCGGGTCAGTGTCCGGATACGTGTGAAACACACGGCCCTAACAATCTCCCCATTTGATTTGTTTTGTCAAAATCATTTACCAATCTGCACAAAAGGTTAGCCTGCAATGGTTAGGATTATCAATAGGGTTCAAAACATGAGAGTGCGGATCAGAAGTCCAAAAAAACATAACGGTTGCAACACCGGTGC
The DNA here is from genome assembly GCA_948329865.1 of Linaria vulgaris. NCBI lineage: Eukaryota > Viridiplantae > Streptophyta > Magnoliopsida > Lamiales > Plantaginaceae > Linaria > Linaria vulgaris. The sequence continues at coordinate 297,152 of OX415249.1, read as the reverse complement.
AACCATCCATCAAAACTTAAAATTAATTGTTCAAAATAACCGAAGAACTCCCTCTGACACGCAACTCAACTCACTCAACTCCCCATAACTAGTTATCTCCCCCTTTTTGAAACACAAATCAAGGGGTGCGAGCACCAGCAATATCCAGCAGACGATCGAGCTTGGATGCTTGGAGGGCCAGAGAAGTGCGAAGCTCTTCGTGAGACTGGGTGAGACGATCAACCAGGTCGTTCAAGCGAGAGAGTTCCATATGAACTCCTTCAAGACTGGCGGATGCATCTGGAATGGAGCCTGTGTTGGGCTTGGAGGAAGACCCATGTGCAACTGGCGATGGTGGCGGCTTGTTCAAGATCTTCGTGCTGGCGCGCATTGCCTGGACCTCCGTGAGGTCTTCCCCAGTCACTTTTAAGGCTGGGTACCTTGCTGTGAGGAGCATGTAGATAAGCGAGGGAAAGCCCAGCAAAATGTGTACATTGGGAAAGGCTTCCCTGTAGATGCATTCAAACACCAGTTTGCCCAGATCGATGTCAACGCCAGTCCCAATCCGGAACAAGACACAAGCGACCTCGGGATGAACAGTAGAGGTCTGTGAGCAGGGCAACCAATGGCTAACAAGAATGCAGAACAGTAAGTTGTACCTGGGGGTTAGATCGCTGGTGGAGAGAGGATCAGAGGGCCAATGTTTAACCGAGCCACCAGTGAGCTCACTTGCAACTTTGTTCAAATTCTTTTCCAGGCGCAACTCAGACAGTGCGCCAGTGTCCACAAGGGGTACCTCCATTTCCTGTGACAGGAGTTCAGCAGTGAAGGGGCATACCTAACCACAGATATAGATGACATGACGCTGGAGCGACCCCTCCCGCATCAAGCTGTGTGGTGAGGTTCGCATAGAACTCCTGGACCAGGACTTTCCCATAGCTCCCAGCTTTCTGAGTTGCAGCTAGCCACCCTCAACCTTTCAGCAGGGTGATGACATCATATTTGGCATAAGACTTGAGGTCCAATGGTCTCTCCTCAACCAGTGGGCGTTTTCGAATCGCCAGAAACTTGGTTTGAGCCTCCTTGGTGTAGAACCGCTCAGACAAGGCGCGCGCAGATTTCAGAGCGGTGGTCAGAGGTGCAACATCAGGCAGGGCAGAGTGAGAGTCCAGAGCAGGAGGGTTCGCTTTCTTAGGCAGAGCATTGGACTTAGCCCTCTTTTTGAGAGGCTCAGGTGCAGGGTCCACCTCCTGAATATCTTCATCAGCGGAATCCTCCTCAGAGGCAAATTGTTCAGACAGTTTGTGCAAACGGCGGAGTCGGGGGGGCTGACGAACGGGTACCTTGGTACGCTTTTTGGTTGTAACCCCAGAAGGAGCGGCAGCAGTGGGGACTGCCCGTTCTTCATCCGGCTCCAGTTGAGGAGTGGTGGAGGGACCGGCTGTGGGTTTGTCTGTGTCCGGAGCAGCAGCCTGTGGTGGTGGAGTGATCTCCTCAGTAAATGGAGAATCCGCTTCATCATCGGCAGTCGCATGTGGTGCCGGGGGTGGTGACGGAGGAATCGATTGTAGAGGGTCCATATCAATGGGTTCCTCGGAGAAGGTAGCGGCTGGCTTTCTGGCAGATCCACCCATCTGAAAAAACGAATGCTAAACAAGACGAAGAGAGAGAGAGAGAGAGAGAGAGAGAGAGAGAGAGAGAGAGAGAGAGAGAGAGAGAGAGAGAGAGAGAGAGAGAGAGAGAGAGAGAGAGAGAGAGAGAGAGAGAGAGAAAGTGAGATCTGTGGTGAGTGTAACAAGAAAAAGACGAATAAATAAAGAAGGAATTGCGAAACCCCTAGAAATTTAGGAGGGAAAAATAAAGGCCCATCAAAACTAAATCTGCCCTAGATACTCTTTACACAAGATACGAAATCATGAATAGGAGAAGGATAGGGATAAAATCAACATAAGATACGCGTATGAGACATATCCTAACAACTTGCAAAAAAAAACTTGGACTCACAATGTGACACCCAGTGAGGCCCAATCACAAGTAATTAGGGCTCCGGCGTGTACGTAGAATTAAATACAGCAACACGAGAACCAAGGTAACCAGTGGAGAGAATCTATCCATTTACCGAACCAATTCAGTCTCGCCAAGGGGGTTTATTGGAAAATACTCAATTGCAACTAAATTACAGGGATGTGAACAACTGGTAGCTTTCACACTGACACATTTGTGAGCAAGGTAGCTCTTTGCAATGAGAAGTCGCGTGAGATAAGAATTGCTAGCTTTCACACTTGCTGCTTCTAGGTCAGGTAGCTTTTTCCAGTTGCAACTTATGGGCGAAGCCCTCCGTCCCCTTTTGTTTTTTTTTCATTTTTTTTTTGTTTTTTTTTTGTTTTTTGTTTTTTTTTTTTTTGAGTAAGATTACAACAAACAAGCATGATGAGACTGTCTGAGATCAGTAATAGGCAGAAGGTCAGATACTGGTCATCCTCAGTTGCAACCGGGTTCCTGTTGCAATTCACATAAGGCAGAGCCCTAACGACTTGCGTAGGTGCTCAAAACGTGTCACATCCAGAGCTTTGGTAAAAATATCTGCAAGTTGAAGGTCAGTGCACACATGTCGTAACTCAATAGTTTTAGCTTCAACTAGTTCCCTAATATAATGATATCGAATATCGATGTGTTTAGTGCGAGAATGTTGGACTGGATTTTTAGAGATGTTAATGGCACTTGTATTATCACAATAGAGGAGTATTTCGTTTTGGGAGATACCGTAATCTTCTAGCATTTGTTTCATCCAAACCAGTTGGGTGCAACTGCTCCCAGCAACGATGTATTCAGCTTCGGTTGTGGACAAGGTGATTGAGTGTTGCTTCTTGCTGAACCAGAACACAAGATTTGCTCCTAGGTAGAAACATCCTCATGTGGTACTCTTTCGATCATCAGCACATCCTGCCCAATCTGCATCATTGTATCTTGCAAGAGATAGATTATCATTGAAGTTGTAACTGAGCCCAAAATCTGCTGTACCAGAGATGTAACGAATAATTCGCTTGACTGCCTTGAGATGAGATTCTTTTGGGTTGGCCTGATATCGTGCACATACTCCAACACTGAAGCAAATGTCAGGTCTGCTAGCAGTGAGATACAATAGGCTTCCTATCATGCTTCGCTAAAGACTGGGATCCACCGAGTTGCAATTATCATCTTTGCTGAGGCGATCTGTAGATCCCATAGGGGTTTTCATAGGTTTGGCATGTTCAAGGCCAAAACGCTTGATAAGATTCTTAGCGTACTTTGCCTGGGATATAAATATTCCATCATTTTGCTGCTTGACATGCAAACCAAGAAAATAGGTGAGTTCACCAACCAGGCTCATTTCAAACTCATTTTCCATAATAGAAATGAAGTGTTGCAACTCATCCAGAGATGTAGACCCAAACACGATATCATCTACATAAATTTGGGCAATAAGAATGTTTGTTCCAAAGTGTGAAAGTGCAGGTATTCGGTCGATGTTAGTTTAACATTGAAGTGCAGGTATTCTGACAATGTTAGTTTAACATTGAGAAATCAATGTTAGGATAACATTGCTGGAGCAGAATCCGATTTACAATCTTTATTAATTTCTTCATTATTGTTTTGCCTTATTCACTTAACTAACTAAGTTCCACAGTTGTAATTGTCTTTGATTATTATTCAGGAAACAAACTTGTCATAGGTTGGACGCTCAAGTTTCCAAGAAGGAAAGTTTCCTTAATTACGCAAACCACTCTACAAGGAAAGAAGAGTTCGAGTGGAACTAGGAATGCTTTCCAAGTTCAAGTCCTGATTTGAAGAAGGAGTCTTTCCCTAGTTAGATCACTAACGAATGAACTATTATTCAAGAAGGACTGCGAGAAAAAAGAAGAAGAGTTCAAGAAGGAAACAAGGAGAATTACCAACCGTGTACAACACACCTTGAAGTCGAAGATCAAGAACCTATATATAGGTGTGAAGTACATCAAGACAAATACGAAGACAAGAGCGAAAATCTCCCTTGAGGAGATCTTTATAGTCGAGTGTCGTTGTCTTGCTTTAGCAAAGTTTGTGAGTTGTTAGAATAGATCTAAGAGTGAGGAGCTTTTAGAGATAGTCGAAGCAATTCTTGTGTGCTTTGCGCTTAGTTCGATTAATTTGAGAGTGAGGAGCTTGAGAATTGAGAGAACGACTTTTGTTAAAACCTTAACGGGTTATTTTGCCTACGGCTCGGAAGATCATATTAATATATTATCTTCTTAAAATTACATCTACTTGTGTTCTTTATTTGTCCGCTGCGTAATATTCTCTGTCAAGTAGATTTGTGCTAACGTTAACTGTTGTTAAACGGATGTTAAGATAACATCGAGAGTCCAACATCAGCTTAACATTGGAAGAGCTGATCAGTGTTAGACTAACACCGAAGGGTTAACACTGTACGACAAGTATCAAGTCCCGATCCAACAATTTCAATTGGTATCAGAGCTAAGCACCGACTTCACTGGTGTTTGGATTTGATATTAAAGGATGGACCACCGGAATCCGAACAACAACAAATTGCTTGTCTTGGATGGATACAACTATTCTTATTGGAAGGTTAGAATTCGTGCACTCATTAAATCATTCGGTTGGCGAGCTTGGAAGACGGTGATCGAAGGGTATGCAGTCCCTATGTGTGCTCCAGTTGAAGATCCTTCATTGTTAGCCTCAAATTCTCAAAATAACGATGGTGAGGATTTCAATTATGGATCACGTACTCTGGCCGAAGGACAATCAGATGAGATTCATACAATTGCGCTACTCGCTCATACTTACTGGACAAAAGAAGACTGCCAGAACTGCCACGGATCTCAATGTTACTCTAACATCCAGGATCCAACACCAGAAAAGGAGTTCTTCTTTAGAATTTGGAACAAATATAATTCTTATATTAATTCTGATTCCCTGTCTATTATTGATGAATCTAACTTTGAATACTTTCAGGGCACTGTAGATCCAGATGGAGATCATGACGCTGTTCCTAAGCCAAAATCAGAGTGGACTCAAACTGAGCTAAGTAACGCTTTCTTCAATGAAAAAGCCCTAAATACCATATTTAGTTTGGTTGATAGTCACATGTTTAAGTTAATTAAAAACTGTTCAACTGCAAAGCATGCTTGGGATATTTTAGAAAATCATTGTGAAGGTGATGTGTACACTAAAAAGACTAAGCTACGCATGTTTTTGAACAAATTTGATAATTTAACAATGGGGGAAGAAGAAAGTATTACTGCTTATTTTGAGAAACTGGTGGATCTTGCTAATGAAATTCAAAACTTAGGTGATTCCCTGTCTAATAAGCAACTGGCGTATAAAGCTCTAAGAACTCTTTCTAAGAAATTTGAGGTGATTACTATGCAAGAAGCTAGGAATATAGACATGCTAGACTTTCATACTCTATTTTGCACTCTGAAAGAATTTGAGAGGAATCTTGAAAAAATAGATGATGAAGAAGAAATTCAAGCTTATAATGAAACTGTGATTGAAAAGTTGAATAAGTTTAGTCTATGTGATAAAAATATTCTTGCTGATTTAAAGAAAGATTTCTCTAAAGAGATGACCAAATATTCTTGTAAACCTACTCTTCATGATGATACACATCTAAAAAAGATTCAATGTTATGAATGTAAAGGTTGGGGCCACTTTGCTTATGAATGTGGTAACAACCTTAGAACAAAAGGAAATTCTAACTTGGTTTGTGTAGATGATAATGATGAGACAGGTTTTGAAGAATATGGTGATGGACAGGTGCCAACGATTGAAGAAATTCAAACAACAGTGTGTGCAAAGGGGGACATACCTGCTGGTGTCAAGGCTTGGTGTTCTGCCAACATCCAGGCAGCTCGATGTTATGTTAACATCCAGAAGACAACACCAGTCCGGGAGATTTTTCTTGACAATTGGGATGAAACCATTTGTTTAGAAAACTCTGAATGTTTGATTTCTGATTATGATGAGTTTGATGATGATTCTGACTTTGAGTATTTGCATGATTCTATAGGTTTGGAAGATGATAGTGTCCTTGAAGGTAAATTGATTCAAGAAGAGTTTCTTGATGAACTGAAGATCATCTACCAAGACCTGCTCAAGGAGAAGGACAAGTTGAGTAGAATTGAGAAGGCTATTGAAGATAATGAAAGCTTGAAGGCTACAATCGCTCAACTTGAGGTTAGTTTGGACAGAAAAGATGATGAAATAGAAAAGGTAACTTCTAAACTAGGAATTGTTGAACATACCATTGCCAAGAGGAATACAAGTACTTACAAACTTGATGAAGTTTTATGTTTAGGCAATGATAGTAGTTCTGGTTTAGGATATCAAAGTCAAGTTACTCACTTCACTAATTCTGTTGAATCCACTATTCCTTGTTTTGAAAAGGCAAAGGTACTTTCTAGAGAATCTAAGAAAATGGCTTATATTTGTCAATATTGTTTTCAATTTGGACACTTTAAACCATATTGTTATAAATACAGAAAGTCTTTTGAAAAGAAAATAGTTGAATGGAATAGGGATTCATGCAATGTTGATGCTGGTGTTAAGCCAACACTGGAATTTGAACATTCCAATGTTGATACTAGTTATTCCAGTGTTACCTTAACATTCGGTTCCAACATTGCTGAACAGATAGTGAGATGAGAAACACTAGACTTTGGATGCCTGAAACTTATATTGTGTGCAATATTATCTTTCCTACTATGCATACTAACCTTGCAGGTAAGTGGTACTCTGATAGTGGATGTTTGAGGCATATGGCTGGATACAAATCTGATTTGATACGGTTATACACGGTGTTAAGACAACACTGGATAACCAATGTTACCTTAACATTGAGAACAGATTGTATTGCCTCAACACTGCTCAAGACACATGACTGGAAACAAAGTAAATCTGATTTGAAGAAGTGTGCACCACTAACCACTGGAACTTTCACCTATGAAGATGGAAGTAAAGGAAGAATCATTGGCAAAGAAGTGTTGAACGTTGATGGATCCCCACCCTTGAAGGATGAGATGTTGTTGAATGGATTCTATGAAAACCATATAAGCATCAGTCAATTGTGTGATGATGACTTATTGGTAAGGTATGATAAAGATTCTTGTGATGTATCTGATTGTGCAAATGTGTGTGCTTTGACAGGTAAGAGGTTTGAAGACAACCACTTGGTGAGGGATCAAGTGATTTGCTTTCAAACAAAGGTGGACTATTCAGTTGCCAAGAACAAGAAACTTGGACACATGCACAACAAGAATCTGGGCAAAGTGCTGAAACTTGAAAACGTGAGAGGCATTCCCAATCTCATGAGTTCTGGTAAGATGGTCTGTTATGATTGCTCGAAAGGTAAGGTGACCAAAGCTTCTCATAATCCAATCTAAGTGGATGAACAGGTTACTAGTACCTCTAATTGTTTTCATCTACTTCATATGGATCTCTTAGGTCTTATTGAAGTAAATAGAGTTGGGGGTAAACAATATGATTGTGTGATTATGAATGATTTTTCTGGATATACTTTGATTAAATCTTTCAAAGAAAAATCAGAAGCTCTTAATACCTTTAGAACATTGCATGCTAGTATTGATAACTTACATGATGCTTCTTTTGGTAATATTGGGTCAAATCATGATAGAGAATTTGAAAATAGGTCATTCTATGGCTTATGTGTGCTTAATGAAAATATTCATAAATTCTCGATTCCCATGACTTCTTATGTGATGATGAAAAAGAAGAAACATGATCTTGCTCATTTTCATGAATTTGGATATGTTTGATATACTTTAAATGACAAAGATTTTGTGAGCAAATATGATCCAAAAAGTGAAGAACATATCTTTGATGGCTATTCTTTGAACAATACTGTTATTAGAATGTTTGATCCAAGATTAATTATTGTTCAAGAATCAGTTAATGTGGTTATTGATGATTTGCTGAGTGTTGTAGGTGAGTTAGAGGCTGATGTGCCAAGTCTACTGGATTCTGATGTTACTCTAACATTGACTCCAGACAATGTTATTCCAACATCACCTGCAGATCCAGAACCTGAACTGGAACATGAACCAGAAGCTGATGTTATGCCAACATCGACCAGTCCTGATGTTGACACAACATTCGAGCAGTCAAACTTACATGAAAAGGTCCAAGTTCAAGATGTTTGGAGGGATACAACTGATAGGATTCAGAGTAATCATCCTACATCTCAGGTTATGGTTCAAATCATTAATGGCATTAAAACACACAACAAGAAAAGGCTAAATTATAGAGATATGATAATGTTGAGTGTTTGCATGTCTGCCGCATGTTCTGATTATTGTTTAGCTCAAAGATTTGCTGATGACATTGTCTTTGTTTATACTAACAAGTCTACTCTAGACAAGTTTGTTGAGGCTTTGACAGGTACATTAGTGATGAGTGAGATTGGTGATCTGGATTTCTTCTTGGGTTTGAAAATGAAGCAAAAGGAGGATGGGATGAGCATGATTGGGTTGGAGGAGTCAAAATTGAGCAAGACTCCAATGTCTTCTACTTTGGTAATTCAAAAAGGAGGCACAAGCTTGCTATATCTATCCGTCACTAGCCCATTTATTATGAACTCGGTTTGTGTCTGTGTTTGTGCCAGGTATTACGCTGAACCTAAAGCTTTTCACTTAGTTGTTGTGAAGCGAACACTGAATTATATATTTGGTACTGTAGACTTAGGCATTTGGTATACACATGATGCAAATACAAACCTTGTCGGTTTTGATTCTGACTGGGCTGGAGATTTAGCTGATAGAAAATCTACATGTGGGGGTTGTTTTTATTTGGGAAATAATCCGTTTTCATGTTATAGCAAGAAACATAACTGTGTGTCATTATCAACTGTTGAATTTGCAGCTCGCAGCTGTGTTACCCGTTTTATATGGCTTAAACACGTGTTGCATGATTATGGGATAAAAAGTGACACATTGTTGTTGTTTAGTGATAACCTTAGTGCCATTAACATATCAAGAAATATGGTGCATCATTCTAGAACAAAGCATACATTTTCTATGCATTATTTCTTGAGAAAACTCGTAGATGACAAGGTTATAAACATTGATCACTTAGAGACCAACAATCATTTAGTTGATTTGTTTAAAATGTCATTAGATAGCGAGAGGTTCTTCAATTTGAGGAAGTCTCTCGGCTTGAATGTTCTGTGATTCAGTGTTGCATTCCGGTGTTGCCATAACACCACTGGCTAACACCGTAGTCTGTTTGTGGTGTGTAGGATTGCATTAGATTTTTCTATTTGACTTATATTTTGTTCTTGTTTGTCTTCATGAATGTTTGTTATTATTGGTTTGTGTGGTTGACCAGGATTATTAGCTAAGTTTACTGGTGGACAGGTTCATGTCAAAAGTTTTGTAAAGTAAAAACTCTGCTGTTAGTCTGAGAATGTTAACCTAACATCAGGAGAAGCTGGGATGCATAGAGTTCACTACTTTGGTGTTATTCAGTTGTGACTTATCCATGTTAGGTTAGACAAAGCATGAAGAGAAGCTGGGGTACATGATGTTGAGAGCTTCACTGTCATTCAGTTGTGCTTATTTTTGTGTTTTTGTCTATGGCCAAGGTTATGCATGATAGTGATCCTTACTACTAGGGTGCTTTGAAGTTTCGACTGCTTGCATTCAGTAGCATTGTTCACTTGGTATTTCTCTTGTAAACAGGTTGGTAAACAAGTATGCATGAGGAGTTGGGGTGAAGAAGTATATGATAAATGTACTGTCTTCATTCAATTCCTTTGTACTTGCCTAATCTGTAGCTGATGGTTAAGTTGTTGGGGTGTGTGGAGTCTTGTGCTGCCCACATTCAGTGATGAAACTATCCTTTAACATTCACTAGTTTTTGTTCAAAAGAGTTCATTAAGATAAATTGATATGTCCTGATCCCAGTCAGTAAAGCTGTTTGTACTTGGTTACCATCTCCCAATGTTAATCTAACATTGTTGCATGCTTTCTAGTTATGTATTCCTTTTTTCTTTGTGTCGGTTTGGGCTTAGGGGGAGTAGTAATCCTAGGAATCATGTGTTGAGGCATACTTTATGGGTGACTCACTGCAGGTAAAACACTATGTTTTGTGATCTTCTATGCTATGGGAACATCCCTTCCCTGGATATGTATATCCACTCTGTGTTTTTTCTGGTTGATGTATTACTTACTCATACTGATGGTCTGAATTTATGTCTTTATACCTAAGTACTTGGGCAAGGTTCCAGATCCGTATACAGGAATATCTCATGCTCTCACATGATGTTGCCTTGGATGAAGCCCTGCACCTACAACTTTCATCCCTGGTGTTAACTTACCAATGTTAGTCTAACATTGAAACATTGTAACTTATAAGTTTTCAGGTTTGAAGACCGCTCTGGTTACGTGTTAATCCAACACTGACACGTGGTAAGATGAACATGGGTGTGATCGTGTGACAGTGGTCCGATTATGTTGGTAACATGTTACAACACCACTATCTCTACTCTTCAGCTGATTATTGTATAATTTGCCCTAATCTTCTTCTACTGTGTACGCGCTCAAAATTTTTGCAAAAAAAAACAACTCTCTCTGCAAAATCAAGTTTCGATTCTTCTTCTCTAAATCACTAACAATGGCACGCAAGTCTTCAATTGACACTCTTGCAGCAGCTGCAGAACAGATGGAGCAACCTAGACGCCGCAGGACCAGAAGCGCAACTGCTGAAGCCATTACCGCCGCCGCACCAAAGAGGAAATCCACTTATCAACGGCAAAAGGGCAAGAAAGCAGCTAAGGGTGATGTTGATTCAACACCAAAAACTTCAGAGCAAACCTCCACTCCCACCAACCCTGAAAACGAGGTAATGATGGCTAACCCTACTCTGGATATACCTGATAGCACTGTTGTTGGTATTGAGGGGGAGAAAGAGGCCCCAGTTGTTGTTGTGGGTGAGTCTGAGGTTGTGCATGAGGTCTCTGAGGGTAATGCTGGGGATGAATCTGTGGTTGCTGAGGAAGTGGTTGAGCCTACTGAGGCTGATGAGGATGAGCAGGATGCTGCTGATGAGATGGAGACTCTTCCTGAGAAAGATGATCAGGTTGAGGAAATTGGGGCTGAGGAGGTTACTACTGAAGGTAACCAAGATGCTGGTGAGGATGACAGTCAACCTGAAGAGGTTGAGAGAGAAGAAGATGAGAGCCTGACTCTCACTTACTTAGCTACTGCTGCTAAGAAAAGAAAGGGAAAGCAGGTGGTGGTTGAAGCTTCTGAGTCTGAGTCAGAAGAAGAAAAAGAGGAGGAAAGGGATGAAGTAGAGGAGGAAGATGAGAAGGAAGTTGAGGATGAAGGCCTACAGGGAGGTGATGACCCTGCTGATGTTACTCCAACATCAGATGAATACTTTGATCTGCTTGAGGAGGAGTATCCCAAGAAGCCTTATTCTGGCTTCTATGTGTCTGCTGAGGCAGAAGAGTTTTGGGAGGCTTATCAAGCCAGGGTGATTCACACTGAAAGGAACATTGATGAGGAAATGTTCAAAGAAAATAGGTTGTTTGAACTGCTGGAAGCTAGAGGGGTGTTGGGCTCTGTGATGAATCAGGCATCATATGTCCCTGATGTGATCAGAGAGTTCTACATGAACCTCTCTCAATGGGTGTCCCACCAGGAATCTCCCAAGTTTGGCAAAGCTTGGGTCAGGATGAATGTCTATGACATCAGCCCCTCTGTGATCAATGAGGCTTGGGGACTCCCTGACCCTGAGGAGACTGAGGATCCTAGCATGAATGAGGTGATCACTGACCTCACTGGTGGACTGACAAGGAAATGGAATGACAGTTTTCCTACTACAAAGCTGACCTCCTTAAGTGCTGTCCTTCACAAACTCTCCACCTACAACTGGCTGCCCTCTTCCAACACCACTGTGATGACAAAAGAATCTGCAAGGTTGGTGTACAAACTGAAGAATGGGCTGAGTGTGAATATAGAGGATAAGGTTCTGAGGCACATGAGGGAAGTCACAACCAAGGCAAAGGGAATCATTCCATATCCCTCTCTGATATCCAGCATTCTGGTGAAGCAAGGCTTCAAGACAAAGAAGACAGAAGGTTGGATCAAGAACAAGGCCAAGATGATCATCACCAGGAGCTACTTCACTCAGATCAGGATTTAGGATCTGCCATGGAATCCCAAGGATGGAGCTGGTCCAAGCAGGAAGAAGAAGAAGAAGAAGACTCACAAGTTTGCTGCTTCTTCAGTTCCTGTGGCTAGTGGGGATAGTTGTTCTGTCATTGCTGATGCCTTTGTGGAGGAAACCTTGGTGTGGCTGGACAGAGAGTTCAAGGATACCCAGAGAGATATAGCAGACAAGCAAGTAAGGCTGCAAGAGATAGACAGCCTCAGGAAGCATTTGAGGGATCTGCCTTCCTCACAAAAAGGGGGAGAATGATCAAATTTCAAAAATTTCTGAGTTCTGTTAGGTTTCTGTCAGCATGAACAATTTTTTTTCCTTTGTTTATTTTTCGGTTTCATCAAGGAGTGTGTTCCTTGCTACTTGTATGGTCTGTAATTAAGTACATTTCTATCTTGTTGCTTACTGCTTCTGCTTATGATCATTGAACTTTGGATACAAAGTACTAACTCTGTTTTGCAGGTGTTAACTGTTCTCTGATGTTAAAATAACATTGAGATGTTCAATGTTAGAATATCTGTCTGGGTTCGGTGTTAAGCTAACATTGACAAAGACAGACAGGTGTTATGACAACATTGAAAGTATCAATGTTAGAATAACATTGGAATAGTCCCTTCTGAGTTTCAGGGGGAGCGTACTTAGTTTTCCATTGTGATCTGATAGTTAAGTTTGTTCAAATAATTTGATCTGGTTAGAACAGGTTCTTAGGTTTTGTGATTAAGGCAAAAAGGGGGAGATTGAAAGTGCAAGTATTCGGTCGATGTTAGTTTAACATTGAAGTGCAGGTATTCTGACAATGTTAGTTTAACATTGAGAAATCAATGTTAGGATAACATTGCTGGAGCAGAATCCGATTTACAATCTTTATTAATTTCTTCATTATTGTTTTGCCTTATTCACTTAACTAACTAAGTTCCACAGTTGTAATTGTCTTTGATTATTATTCAGGAAACAAACTTGTCATAGGTTGGACGCTCAAGTTTCCAAGAAGGAAAGTTTCCTTAATTACGCAAACCACTCTACAAGGAAAGAAGAGTTCGAGTGGAACTAGGAATGCTTTCCAAGTTCAAGTCCTGATTTGAAGAAGGAGTCTTTCCCTAGTTAGATCACTAACGAAGGAACTATTATTCAAGAAGGACTGCGAGAACAAAGAAGAAGAGTTCAAGAAGGAAACAAGGAGAATTACCAACCGTGTACAACACACCTTGAAGTCGAAGATCAAGAACCTATATATAGGTGTGAAGTACATCAAGACAAATACGAAGACAAGAGCGAAAATCTCCCGTGAGGAAATCTTTATAGTCGAGTGTCTTTGTCTTGCTTTAGCAAAGTTTGTGAGTTGTTAGAATAGATCTAAGAGTGAGGAGCTTTTAGAGATAGTCGAAGCAATTCTTGTGTGTTGCGCTTAGTTCGATTAATTTGAGAGTGAGGAGCTTGAGAATTGAGAGAACGACTTTTGTTAAAACCTTAACGAGTTATTTTGCCTACGGCTCGGAAGATCATATTAATATATTATCTTCTTAAAATTACATCTACTTGTGTTCTTTATTTGTCCGCTGCGTAATATTCTCTGTCAAGTAGATTTGTGCTAACGTTAACTGCTGTTAAACGGATGTTAAGATAACATCGAGAGTCCAACATCAGCTTAACATTGGAAGAGCTGATCAGTGTTAGACTAACACCGAAGGGTTAACACTGTACGACAAGTATAAAGTCCCGATCCAACAATTTCAAAGTGTTTATAGAACAGGGTTCTGTCTGCACTCCCTCTCTTGTATCCCTTTTCAAGGAGGTGCACGGTGAGTCTTTCATACCACGCCTGTGGGGCTTGCTTCAAGCCATATAGTGCTCTCTTCAATTTCAGCACATGGTCAGGAAAATGTGGATCTATGAATCCTTTAGGTTGTTCGACGAACACCTCTTCGTTCAAGTATCCATTCAGAAATGCACTCTTAACATCCATCTGGAAGAGTTTGAAGTGCAAACCACATGCAACTGCGAGAAGAAGACGAAGGGACTCTAGTCTTGCAATTGGGGCAAATGTGTCGTCATAGTCGACTCCTTCGACTTGCTTGTATCCCTGTGCAACTAGTCTTGCTTTGTTGCGCACTATATTTCCCAATTCGTCGGTCTTGTTCTTGAATATCCATTTGGTGTCGATGATGTTCACTTTGTCTGGGCGAGGGACCAGTGTCCAAACATCATTTCGTTCAAATTGATTAAGTTCCTCTTGCATGGCTTCTATCCAAGCTTCTTCCAGCAGTGCTTCCTTTATGTTCTTGGGTTCAATCTTCGAGGTGTAACTCACAAAACGCACCATTTGGTTATATCTCCTTCGAGGGATGTCTCGCGTTCTTATCCCGTCACTTATGTTCCCAATGACAACTTCAGGTGGGTGGTTCCTCCTGATGTGTGGTGGTGCTTGTGGGTTCTCTGTTTGCACTGCAATGGTACGGTCCGTCTCTGTTGAAACTGTATCCGTCGGAGTATCCTCAGGTTGCTGGTTAACTGTATCAGTTGCAACTGGTGGTGAAGACTTATGCGGGCGGTGTGATTCTTCCTCATCATCAGCATCTGTTAGTTCAGTGATCCGAGCTTCAGATGATGTGGTTGCAAAGTCCCTGTAATCGTCAAACTCAACATTAGATGATTCAACTACAGTTTGAGTGCGCATATTGAATACGCGATAAGCATGACTATACCGTGAGTACCCAACAAAAATTCCTAGATCAGATTTGGATTGAAACTTTCCTCTAGGTTCCCTATCATTTAAAACGTAGCAGGGGTACCAAAAACATGAAAGTGTTGAACATTTGGTCTTTTACCTTTCCAGAGTTCATAGGCAGTTTTAGTTGTACCTGGTCATACGTAAACTCGGTTAGTGACATAGCATGCAATGTTCACTGCTTCCGCCCAGAACTTGATGGCTAATTTTTTTGAGTTGAGCAAGACTCTTGCCATTTCAACTAGTGTCATGTTCTTCCTTTCAACAACCCCATTTTGTTGTGGTGTGATGGGGGACGAGTATTCATGAAATATACCCTTGTCAGAACAGAATTCAACGAAGCTTGAGTTTTCAAACTCCCTACCATGATCACTTCTAATTCTTTTAACAGTTAGATCCTTCTCAGTTGCAACAGTGTTGCACAGGTTTTTGAAGAAAACAAAGGATTCATTTTTGTCTTTTAGGAATTCAACCCAGGTGTATTTCGAGAAATCATCAACGCATACAAAAATGTAACGCTTACCAGAGATGCTTTCCTTTTGGATGGGTCCCACAAGATCCATGTGTAGCAATTCCAGAATCCTTACCGATGGTATGTGTTGCAACTCACTATGGCTCGCTCTTGTCTGTTTTCCTTCAATGCATGAGCCACACTTTCCAATTGGCTTTGCTCCAAGCTTTGGTAATCCTCTCACACTTTGATTGTTGAAGAGTTGTGCCAGGGACTTGTAGTTGAGGTGGCCAAGCCGTTGGTGCCATAATTCTGCAACAGATTCTTTGCTCGAGTTGCAAGTAAGTGACCTGAAAGTAGCTATACATTTAGTCATAGTATAACAATTTTCAGTGCTTCTTAGTCCTTTCAAGACTATATTTTGGAATTGATCTACAACTTCACATTCATCTTTGGTAAAGTGAACAAAGAGATCATCGTCACACAACTGACTAATACTAATAAGATTTGCACATAGTCCATCAACATAGTGAACATATTTTAGTTTGGGAAAGCCTTTAACACTTAGGGTTCATTTCCCCATTATTTTTCTTCTGTTTCCATCACCGAAAATAACATCCCCCTTTTGTTCATGCACAAAGTTGATTAGGATGTCCTTATTTCCAGTCATGTGCCTAGAGCACCCGCTATCAAAGTACCAAGAGGGTTAGAAGATTTCTTAGCCCAAACTTGTTTTGGTGGTACGACGGTTGCAACTGTGGGTGCGTCTAGTATGATCTTCTTCTTTCTTTGATTTCTCCTTTTCTTCTTCTGTCCTCTGGGGACAATGCGGGAGGGTGTGTCCTGAGGTGTCCATAGCTGATAGCAATAGGGACGAATGTGTCCTTGAACTCCGCAGTGGTGGCAGGTAGGGATGAATCTTCCTTTAGCAAACCTGTAAACGGAATTCCGGTCAGATACTGTTGCTGGTAAATTACAATTAGTACGTACCAGATTGTTGGTATTGAGATAGTCGAAGGGAATTTCAACTCCCTTGGGTGTCCTCTTCTTTTTGGAAACGGATATCTTGGTATTACCAAGGAATTTTGGTGAGGTGGAATCAACATATCCTACTCCTGTTTTCCCAGTTACAACTTTCTGGGTGTCCAGAACTTTTTCCAAATTTTATGTGCCTGGTGTGAGCAACTTCACATTCTTAGCCAGTGTGTCCAATTCTTTCTTGGTGAGATCGCATACTTCAACAAGGGCTTTGTGGGCTTTAAGTGCCGATTCCAGATCAGCGGACATGAGATCTCTCTCCAAGGTTAGGGCGAGAACCTTTCTTTCGAGTTCGAGGATTCTGTTATTCATTCTCACAGGGCTGCCAAAGGTAGAAACAATCTTGAGTTGGGCCTCCAATTCGGAGTTTCTTCTGCAGATTGCCTCCATATCCTCTGTAAGTTCCAACTCGTTATTGTCAAGTGAGTTGCAATCAGAGTCAGAGTTGCTGCGAATTGTAACTCCCATGTTGGCTCTAAGAGGAATGAACGATGAAAATGCAACGTCATCGGCTTCTTCTGTGTCATCTTCACTGTTATCAGATTCGTCCTCACTCTATGCGAGTAATGCACGACTTTTGTTTTTCTCAAGCAGATTTGCACAGTCTGCCCTTATGTGTCCAAAGCCTTGGCATTCCCTGCATTGAATACCCTTTTCCAGGCTTTTTGTTGTCAAGTCTATTAGTAGCGGAAGGCTTATTATTAGATAAATCAGAGGGACTTACAACTGGGTTTGAAGAGTTACCTCTACTCCAACGTTTGTTCATCCTGTTGAACTTCTTTGTGAGGAGTGCTAGGGATTGCTCTAATTCTGAGTTGGGACTGTTCTGTGGAAGATTGGCCTGAAGTGCAACTCCTTTGGAAATGGTGTCTCCTTCTCTCTTGAGTTTCATTTCCCATGCGGTCAGTGATCCCATGAGATCAGCCAGAGGTAGTGTGTTAACATCTTTTGCTTCTTCAATGGCTGAGACTTTCATTGCAAACCTTTCAGGGAGAGATCCTAGAAGTTTAAGCACGATCCTGGATTCAGGGAAGTCCGCTCCAAGGATGGTGGCTTCACTAGCGAGATGCCTGAGTTTGGAATGGAACTGAGCGATGGTATCCGTTTCTTCCATGCGTACATAGTTGAACTGGTCATTGAGTAGTTGCAACTTGGATGCGCGCACTTTGTCATTTCCTTGATGTGCATTCTCAATAGCCTGCCAAGCATCTTTTGCAATTTCACAGTTAGATATACTCTTATATTGGTCATAATCAACAGCAACTAAAATAATGTTTAAAGATGTAGAGTTGTAGTTTGCTAAGAGTTCTTCAGCATCGGTCCATTCCAGCTCGGATTTCACTCGTCCTTGATCATCTGTCGGTGGGGTCCACCCTTTTAGAATGCTCTTCCAGGCCTTCTGATCCTGTTGTTTTATGAAGTTTCGCATGCGATTCTTCCAGTAGGAGTAGTTCGTGGCCGTTAGCATCGGTGGCTTAATGGTCGACAGACCTTCCCTCATTTCTTCCATAGGTAAATCAATTTAAACAAAACAAAGATCTTTTAGACCAGAATCTACACTATGTAAATATAGTGACCTGCTCTTGATGCCAATTGAAAGATCTTAGGGTCTGCAATACTTGTAACTGTGTCCAGTTGCACGTAGCAATAGTTGCAACTGTACACTGAAGTATAACAGATGATAGTTCTTTAACATTTGAAACAGTTTTTGCAGTTGCAATTGTGAAAAACAGTAAAACATAAACAGTAAAGAACACAAGAGATTTTTAACGTGGTTCGGTCCAAATGGTCCTAGTCCACGGGGCTTTCACCCTAAGTTTGACTCAAACTGTTTCCTACTTAAGAATTACAATGAAGGATTTAAATCAACTCATATACTAGACTCCCTCTAGCATATGCAGTTGCAACACCTAACCCTTAACTTGTTTTCAGAAACACGATTGAATCGAAGACACACTAAGCTACTCCAGAGACACTCTGACCTAATGTTCTTCTCAAAATGACTCGATACAAGACTGACTGCTTAATATCATTTTCAAAGTGTCTTGTAACGATCTCGATTCTTCTCTTTATATAGGTGCACCAGAATCTTCTATCGAATCTTCAGTTGCAATCCACTGGCGATCTTCTTTCCAAGTAAGATGAGCACGACAGCTGTTCTTGTAGATCCGTGAGGCTGTCCTTCCTTATTAAGGGGATTCCAACCGATCTTAATGAACCTGCATGCTTATTAGTCCAAGTGCAATAAAGAGATAAGGAATAAAAATCATGTTTTAGATGATAACAAATCTTTTAAGATAAACCAATATCCTTAAGGATAATTACCAAATCAGGTTAACTAAATCCTAATAATTTAGACAAAACAATATCAATAAAGATAATGAATGGACCGATCGGGTCAGGGTCTGGATACGTGTGAAACACACGGCCCTAACAGATCGAATGATTCACCCAGCTTCCAGTGAGGCATGGCGATACTTTGATCGGACACATCCGAATTTTGCAGCTGAGCCTAGGAACGTACGACTCGGTTTATGTACGGATGGATTCACACCGTATGGCTCATCTGGGAAAAATTACTCTTGTTGGCCAGTGATGGTAACCCCATATAACCTCCCCCCCCCCCCCCCCCCCCCCCCGATCTTTGCATGAGGCAGGAGTTTATATTTTTTAGCCTTATCATTTCCGGTCCAGATAGTCCCGGGAAGAACTTGGATGTTTATCTTAGACCACTAATTAACGAGCTTAATGCTTTATGGAGCACTGGTTTGGAGACGTTTGATAGCTCAAGGAAGGAAAACTTTCAATTACGAGCAGCCCTGATGTGGACGATTAGCGATTTTCCAGCGTATAGAATGTTGTCTCAGTGGAGTACGCATGGGAAGTTAGCGTGTCCTTATTGCATGGGAGATACGAATTCATTTACGTTGCAGAATGGCGGTAAACCGTGTTGGTTCGATTGCCATCGTCGTTTTTTGCCCAAAAATCATAGGTGGCGGCATGACAAGAATTCATTCAAAAAAGGGGAAAAGTCACTAGAATAACCTATTTGCGACAAAATGAGGGAAATTGTGGAGGGACTTGGAGATGTTGGTTTTGGGGCCAAAGTGAAAAAGCTACCGGGTTTTCATACGAATCATAATTGGCTGAGGAATAGCATATTTTGGGAACTTCCATATTGGTCCACAAACTTGATTCGTCACAATTTAGATGTCATGCATTGTGAGAAGAACTTTTTCGATAACGTCATCTACACAGTATTGGATGACTCTAAGACTAAGGACAACATCAAGTTTAGACATGATTTGAAGATTTGGACTAACCGTGAAGAGCTAATTTTAGAACAATCACGAGGAGGCGCATATGTGAAGCCAAGGGCAACCTACTGTCTCACGCGGGATGAAAAGGTCAAGGTCTTGAAATGGTTGGGCGGTCTGAAATTTCCGGACGGATACGCGTCAAATTTGAGACGATGCGTACAAAAGCAACAACATAGGCTATTTGGTATGAAGAGTCATGATTGTCACGTCTTCATGCAGAGATTGATTCACATTGCTTTTCGCGACTTCTTGTCCATCAACATTTGGGAAACATTGGTGGAGATTAGTTTATTCTTCCGGGCAATTTGTGCTTCAGAGGTTTCGGCCACCGATATGAGAAGTCTTGAGGAATCCATTATAGTCACGATGTGCAATCTTGAGAGGATATTCCCTCCTTCCTTCTTCGATTCTATGAAGCATTTGGCCATACACCTACCATACGAGGCTAAAGTAGGCGGCCCGGTTCACTACAGATGGATGTATCCATTCGAGAGGTACACAATGTTTAATGAGTTTAATTCGTTACTGTTATTCGAAAAAGTTTATTCTATATGTTATTGACTTTTCGATATTTCCAGGCGTATGTTTGATTTTAAAAAGTCAGTGATGAACAAAGCAATGGTAGAAGGATGCATAGTGAATTCCTACCTCCTTTCAGAGCTATCCAATATGTGTGCACAATATCTAGGTATCTCCGCCAGTACTAGATATAACCGACTCAATAGGAACGAGACTTTTTGACAGTTCAGAGTGGGATGATGAGCTGATGTTTTTTCGAAAGAAAGGGAAGGCCCTTGGGCCACTAAACAAGAAGAGGCGGTTGTCGTCCGAAGAGTTGGAGCAAATTGAACTGTACACGCTTCTTAATTGTGAAGAGCTGGATGGATGGGTCGAGTAAGTCAATATTCTTTATTTTACGTGCAAACACTCTTTATTAAGGATAACTTGTATGTATCACGTATTTCTAACTTATTTTGTGTGTAACTCACATGTTGTTTATTGAGGAGGAGTGTAGTGGACTTACTCCCATGGAGGTACAAAAGAAGAGAAACACGGAGTACGTGGCATGGTTCAAGCAGACCTACTCGAGTGGCAAGTACATGACAGACGATCGTGTTAAGCCGTTGCTCGCAGGTCCTCTCAACTCAATGTTGTACTATGAAGGGTACATTGTGAATGGGTTCCGGTTTCACACATATATGCGTTTGGGCCCTAAGAAGAGTGATTGTAGCGGGGTTTATGTGGAGGGGGACATGGGAGGATCCCACGCCACCAACTTCTACGGGACATTGAACGAAATCATAGAGGTGGAATATTGGGGGCATATAAGACCGCTATACATTGTATTATTCAAGTGGTCGTCGTAACCTCGTTGCTAGTGGGGTTCATAAACATGCCACGAGGACACAATGTAATGATCTGCATGTGAGTCTTGTCATTGGGTTGTTGTGCACCTTTGGATGTGCCTCTAGGTGGGCGCTGCTGCGTGACATTGAATACTCCCGATGCTGGAGTATCACTCGGTCTCTCGCTCGGGCCAGCTCCGGTGGAACCAGCGGAAGATGGTGCTCTAGCCCTTGATCCTGATGCAGCGGGTTCGGCATCGGGCACGGCAGCGGCATCAAAAGAAAGTCGGCGCTGTAGTAAAGGCGTCAACGTTGTAGACGCGTTGGGGCTTGCGGCATCGCGACTACGACCGCCATGTGTGATAACTATACGAGGTCCAAGACTACCTCGCCCACTAGCAGTAGGGGGAACATCGGGAACATCAGGAACATCGGGATCATCAGGAACATCAGAAACACTTGAACGTTGTTGACCACTGCCACCCCCGACGACGACGACTGCCTGCCATGTCGAATATATGCTAGAAAACTACGAGAAATTATCTAAGTTAGATGATTCAGAGAGATTCCCTAAAATTCAGCCGTTACTAAGTTATAAAGATTCCCTAAAGATCATTTGTACTAAGTTATAAAGAACCCCTAAAGATTATTTGTTCTAATATATAAAGATTCTATAAAGGCATTATTTCTAAGTTATAAAGTTCCCTAAAGGCGTTATTTCTACAAAAAAAAAAAACATTAAATAAACTAAACCAATAATTTGACATGCATTTAAACTAATAGTTTAATATTAAATTACCTAAACTAATAATAATACATTAAATTACCTAAACTAACAATTTAATATTAAATAAATATTCTCTAAAGGCATTATTTCTAAGTTATAAAGTTCCCTAAAGGCGTTATTTCTACAAAAAAAAAACATTAAATAAAGTAAACCAATAATTTGACATGCATTTAAACTAATAGTTTAACATTAAATTACCTAAACTAATAATAATACATTAAATTACCTAAGCTAACAATTTAATATTAAATAAAGATTCTCTAAATGCATCATTTCTAAGTTATAAAGTTCCCTAAAGATCATTTGTACTAAGTTATAAAGAACCCCTAAAGATTATTTGTTCTAATAAATAAAGATTATCTAAAGACATTATTTCTAAGTTATAAAGATCACCAAATTGCATTACTTCTAAGTTATAAATATTTTCTAAAAGAATTATCCATAAGTTAATAAGATTCCCCTAAAGGCACTATTTTTAAGTTATATATAAAACTACCTAAAGGCACTATTTTTAAGTTATAAAAACCACCTAAAGGCACTATTCCTAAATTATAAAGATTTCCAAAAAGCATTATTTCTAAGTTTGACATTAATAAAACTAAACTAATAATTAAACAATTAAAACTATTACTAAAACATTAAATATAAAAAATAATTAAAAAACTAAAAAGATAAATATTTAAGAGAGAGGGAGAGGAGGACTTACAAATGTGAAGAATGAGAGAGGAGGAGGGGGGTTTATATAGAACCCCCCCCCCCCCCCCTCATCCGCGACCGCCTAGCGGTCGCGGACGCCATGGCGGTCAAACTCCCGCCTAGTGGCGTCCGCGACCGCTGAGCAGTTGGGGATGAGTGGCATCCGCGACCACCCACCGGTCGCGGACGCCATTAGGTCAGCCATAGGCGGGAAGTTTCCCGCCTATGGCATCCCGTGACCGCTCTGTGACCGTTGGGCGGTCACGGCGTTGTTTACCGTGACCGCCCAGCATCCGCGACCGCCCAGCGGTCATGGATGCTCGTGAGCCGGCGGTCACGGATGACTCCGGATTCTTGTAGTGGTAACAACTAAGCCCACCCATAATTCTAGTAATTTAGAATAGGCTAAATACATTTCTATATTTATATTCTATTATCTTTCAATGGTTATGTATCTCTTATTCTGTCATCGCATTGTTGTTTAGGAATTGATCTTCATAAAACTAGATGGGACCCTCAATTTTGTTGGACCTAATCGAAGACCAATAAATTTTTGAGACCTACAATATAGATAAAAAAAGGTTCATATATAAGAGTGTAACAAGCCAATGAATTTGACATGTCGAAAAAGTTTCGGTCAATTCATTTGATTCCCCCAAATAATTGGAATCTTTCCATCGCCACCACCTATGATTATAATTAATTCCTTTAAATTATTTATGTATTATTATTGTATTTTATTTTCAGATTTTATTTCGTTTTGAAGTGATACAATATCCGTGTTGGATATTTAGACCCTCATTTTCAAACGAATTAGAGCCAAATAGTTTATTTTTATATATCATCGATATCATCAACTCAAGTACTGTACACTAAATGCTAGTTAGACATCTCTGTCCTGTTTACAGCATTGCACATGTATGAGTACTTGCGTTGACCGTGATATCACAATCTAAGATTAGATTTATCGTCATCGTAGGTTATATAGTTCGTACTGTGTCACATGCTTCACTAGCTACTTGACTAAAAGCTACTTTTTATTACAGCGAGTAAAAAGATTTCAGGATAAATATTGGAGAAAAATAAAGCCAATCAAATACATTCATTAAAAACTTAAATTTGTACGACGTTGGTACAAATGGCGTGTCTTAAAACAAGAGAAATCTGCACACAACTCGATTAATATATCCTAGTACAATCAACCATCTATCCAAACTAAGTCTTCACAAAACAACAAAAGGACACATGATGCAAGAAAAATAAATTACACGCCATGCAAACTAGTAAAGACAAGCAACATATATATCAAACCGATATGATCACATATCTCGCACGTGGAAGATATTTGGATTTTTTACGACGATATCGTACATGTAGATCGAATTGAATTTCGCGTAATCTTTAGGGAGCGAAATTAAGTCGATAGACGAACGTTTGTGGAATTGAAAAAGGTCGGGATCGCCTCCATAGTATCTCTCCCACCCTAAACCTCGGAGGATTTGTTCAAGGGCAGAATAGGATGACACGGCCTGTCCGGTTGGTAAGTGGACCAATGTCTTTCTTTTGGAGGTGGAGCCGCCACGCTTTCCTTCGCCACCGTGCTGATCGGCAGGATTTTCGACCAGTTGCATCACGCCGTTGTTCTTGAATACCCAAACACCAGACATATTTTCAATCTGGCTTGTTTTTGGTTTTTCGTTTCTAGTTTGAAGAAAAATAAGTTGTGTGAGAATTAAATTCCACTTGTAATAAAATGGTATTTGGTGATCAAATGAAAGAGGTGGAAGGGGTATTTATATATGTGTGTGTGTTATCATTGATTAGAAAAGAACAAGAAAGAAATACTCGTTGAAAGTCGTGATCAAAAAAAAAAAGATACTCTTTGAAAGTAGGATGAAAAGATGTGTGATTTGGGGCTTTGTCAAGCTTAGGTACAGAACCTAGATATTGTGGGATCCGCATGCAGTGTTATCTAGGGTGCATGAATGTTTTCATAACTTTCACATTTTTTAAATTTAAATTTTTATTTATTTGTTATTTTGCTATGTGAAAGGAGAGAGCTAGGAGGATGAAGAAGAATCTATGGTCCAAGCTATACAATTTCTTTGCATTTTCGTGAGAGAATTTTAAGAGGTGGGGCTCCAATATTCTCTTCGAATAGATTAATATGGAGTCTAAATGAAAAAAAAAAAAAAAAAAAAAGAGTTTAAATACTAAAAAGTTATCAATCGATTGTAAAGTGGAACAGTATTGTCGTGCCCACTTATCACGTGCCTCAAGCGTCACCGTAACTAACTTAAAAGTGAGATTTAGAAATAAGGCATGTGTTGTACATATGCATGGTAATTCAATGTAACCATAAGGAGGGTACAAGCTGGATATAGAATATTTCTTGATTGCATGCTCTGAAAATTGTTGGAAATTTAGAAGGTACAAGCTAAAACTCAATACTCTAATATACACAGAGGAGATTTTCTAACTCAACTATAATTGAATTGTTATAAAATGAACAAATAAAATAGGTATATACGGGGGGCAAAAAAGTGCCCAGGATTTTGTTACGTGTAGTACATGGCATTTGTTGCCTACTTTGCATATAGTTTTTCCTCATATATATTTCGTACACGGGGTTTAGTGCCAATATCTTCTAGCTAGGTAGACACTTTTAATCATGTAGAATCCTATGAATATAAAACTACCATTTTATGTGATTGTTTTCTAATACACTTATATGTCGGATTTTATTATTATTAGTTTCAATCCAGATTTATCTACACAAATTTTCCCAGCTTGTACTAAACACATGGATATAAGATAAGAGAAACTAAATAGTCGTCATTTTGAAATAAAGTATACATCACTTACAATTTCTATTTTCTTTATTATTTGTACAACATAAGGTAGTATGGAAAATTGAATAAATTAAAACAAATTAAACTTAAATAGCAAACTAAATAAAAAAAAAACACCAACAATAAATTAAGGAATAAAAGCATTAAGCCCCCAACCTATTGACACTTTTGCGACTTGCCCCTTAACCTAATTTTATATGCACTTTGCCTCCTAACCTTTGCATGGCTGTTTTATATATGATATTGATGTACCTACTATTTGGTAATTAATCGTGATGTTCACTTTTTGATCGAACTACGATTAATTAAGTTGATTCATTAAAACTTTCCACAAATATAGAGAATAATCATCCCTATAATTCCATATTCACCGTGTATTTTTTTTTTTTTGATCGACAAAATAGAATCACATTAATGAGAAGAAAGGTTACAGATTACACGTGGTATTTCATCCTTTAAGACAAAGTAACGGGGAATTGAACCAATCTAAACAGGAATATGCAAAATCTTTATCCTTTGATTTGATCCAGCTCCACGACCGAACTCTGATAAGATCAACAATATTTGAAGCCTTCACATCTTCCTCCTGTAGTACTTTCCTGTTTCTAGCGCACCAAATTGACCAAAGCGTAATAGGCCAAATACTACTCCAGGATTCCTTACCACCAACAAATGGAAAAAGTTGGTAAAAGTAAAAAATATGATCAACGAGAGAACCCGGCATGACACCCTTCAAACCAAACCAATCAATGACTTTCGACCATACTTCAAATGCAAAAGAGCAAGAAATCAAGATATGATCAGCGTTTTCTTGCTGAAGTCCACAAAAAGCACAAAGGCAACTGTCTCCTCCATTCAAAATACCTCTACTCTTTAAGTTCATTTTTGTAGGAATTATGTTCTGTATTGCTTTCCAGGCAAAGGCCAACATTTTGAGTGGAGCTTTCAAGCTCCAAAGCCTCTTTGCCCATTCCACCGCCAAAACACTTGAGTTATTCGAGATAAGATGATATGCTGACTTGACAGAAAATATCCCCGATGGTTCGCCCTTCCAAATCCAAATATCTTCATTTCCATGGTTGAGAACGACACTGTTAAGGACCTGAAAAAGTTCATCGCATAGAGTTTGTTCCCAAAGGAAAAGGTTACGCCTCCATTCGATGTGCCAAACCCACAAATTGTCAATCCATGAACTCATTTCGAAAATCGTAGCATTTTTATTGACTGCTACGGAAAAAAGCCTGTTGTAACGAATGCAGAGCGGTGCATCTCCAATCCACCTAGTATACCAGAATCTAGTATTTTTCCCATTTCCAATATGCCGCACAAGATTGTTGTCGAACCACCCATCTTCATTATTATAGTTCACATTACCACATGCAAGGTCTTTCCACCAAATGGATTGCAATCTAACTGGAGTTGTGCTTGAGTGCAAGTCATCTGGACTCCACGCCTTACCGTATTTGGAAAAGATAACTTTGGTCCAAAGGCTGTCCCTTTCGGTAAGAAGCCTCCATTTCCACTTTGAGATTAAAGCTTTATTGAATCTTCCCAAGTCACGAACATTCAACCCTCCACAATCCTTGCTTTTGCAGATATTATCCCATTTAACCCATGGGATTTTTTTTGCGTCTGAACTTCCTCCCCAAAGAAACCTTCTTTGAATTTTGATGAGAGCTTTTATAACTTGCACAGGAGCTTTAAAAAAAGATAAAAAGTAGACAGGTAGCCCAACAAAAACAGAATTAAGAATAACAATACGACCTCCAAACGAAATAGATTCACCCTTCCATCCTGGTAATTTGTTTATCATTGTGTTGACCATAGAAGTCCAGGTTTCAATTCTCCTTGGGTTAGCGCCCACTGGGATCCCAAGGTAGTTAAAAGGGGGGCGTCCGTGTTTACAATTAAGAGACGCAGCGAAAGAGCGTATCCTGACATCTTCAATGTTAATCCCAAAAAGACAGCTTTTTGCAAAATTCACCGTGTATTAGTAGTTGTTGCGCCACGTTAAAAATTTCTCCTCGCATGGAGATACTCGCATCACAGCTGGTAGTTTCTACAATTTTCGAAGCTCTTACATAGCACAGCAATATAGTGATATACATATATATATCTTTCGCATTGGAGATTCATGAACAGTACCGAATTCTGTGGATTGGGAATCATATTTGTGAACCGACATCCCGAATCATACCCACGCTTGTACGACCACAGGATCTCCATGATAAAATCGTAACTATATATAACCAACTGAGTTGTAATATATATTACAGGACCACAAGCAGCCTTTTTTTCTCTTTTTTTCAGAAATAAATGGAAGTATATTGCATATATGTGTTTTTCACTAAATAACTGTTGGGTTTGATCATATTCACATGTCATCACATGGAGAATGTGTGGTGTAATGGTCCTTCAATCCTTCACTGTACATAGATAGTTTTGTTCAATTCAACAGTACCCAACTTTAGGGATCTGTAATTCGATCTAGCTACGTACTGTCAATCACATTATAGCCCCCCAAAACTTTTTTTCGAGTTTATATCGGAATATGTTTGGTCGTGAAGTTTGAACTACACTACACTAAATTCCTAGTAGTGTCATGTAAAATTATAATTAGGTTGCTTCTTTTAAAAATTTACCCATTCATACACATGTGTAGCGGTGATTAACTAGTCTCGTCCAGAAATTGTGAAATTTTTGGGTGACGGTTATCCCAAACATAGCCTCTTTGATGAATTGGTGAACAAATATATGTGTCGTGAGTGTTGCTTTTGGTGTGTGTGTATGTGTGTTGTTCTATAATTCATGTGTAAAAAAATGTCGACTATGACGTAATGGCGTTACATGGAGTGTCTTATCAAGACCTATTATGGCGTTTGACAAAATTACTATAAATAAGGGCTAGTCTATGCAATTTGATAATCCATAATACATTATATATAATTCGTAAATCCTTGACTAATGACATATAATGTATACACGTCGAAGGTTAGCATGAAAATCAAAATACAATAGGATAGTGGATTAGTGGTGTATTATGCCTAATGATGTCGGACTAACTAAATCAGCCATGACGCATGCAAGATCCATGAATTGCCTATCTTCTTATTGATATGCCTTCATTAGAAATGAAAAGAGGGAATCCGATCGCAATTCCAGTCCCAGATAATTAAATATTCCAAGATAATATATATATATACATCGATCATATGTAACTATCACAGTTGTTTAATTAGCGTATTAGTTTAAGAACCGATTTTTCGGCTGAAGAGGATAAAGTAACACCACTATATCATTTCACATACACGCCATGATTCCTCTATTTTATTCCTTAAAATCAAATCTTTTAAAATAAAAATTGGGTAAAAAAATCAATCGTCTGGTCCCTTTCGTTTAAGCAAGAGAAACATGCGATTCCTCTCGATTTAACTCTAATTATAAGAGTCCTGCTTCTTTTCAATTTTTGTTAGATGTTTCTTAATTTGGCATGAATTTTTAATTCTCCAATTCTAATTTTATAGATTGAGCTGTAGTTGAAGGAAGATAAAGCTTTGGTTCAGTCGAGACGAATCTTCATTGTTGTGTTTTATACCTTGACAAAAACGAATGTCGAAGCTGAAATTTTTCTCCAAAAAGTTGACCAGAAGTACTTCGCACGCTTACTTTTTTTTCGCAGAAAGTTAAATAGATTTCACTGAAAGAGTCTTACAAGATACGAGGGGTATACCCCAAGTGGAAGCCAAGTAAACAAGTTACATTCCATATGAGAATCACTACCTATCATAACTATGAGGAATGAACAAGGCTCTAGACTATGTCTATGACCCGTTCAAAGCCTCTCACAACAAGGCTAACTCTATCCTTCTCCTCCTATTGAGCATGCTGATACCCCTTCCTTCCAGTTCCAGATCTGTACTCTGCCTGTATCAGTATGGCTCTTTGTGCCAGTTCTTTTTTTGATAGCGCTTCCTCATTGATTCTAACTCTTCCAGTAGGGAGGTTGGATCAGTAGGTAAGAAATGATACATTTTCCTTCTTCCTTCTGGTAGAGCTTCTGTCTCTGAACCTGCAGCTGGTTAGAACACTCAAGACAGGTGTTAGTCATTTCTATTATTATTTTTACAGTGCATTAAGCTTGTTAATAATAGCCCTAACATACATGTTCATTTTATTTTGCATTTTTACCTGTATGATTACCTTTAATTCTCCTGCTATCTCTTTACTTATTACCTCCGGAGGAATATTTTTGTCTTGGAATACTTTCAAGTTTCTAATTCTCCATATACCTGCAACAGAGGCTCCAAAAGCTGCTGCCCTGATTTTAAAAGGGACAGTGTGTTTCCTGTTTGAGTTTCCAACACTACAAAAAAAATCACTTTATATGACGAATGATTTTTGTCATAATAAGCTGGAAAATCGTCACAAATCAGCTATCATGACGAAACATTGCACCCCGAAGTTCGTCGCTTCAGGCCCGTCACAATAGGGTTTTAGTGACGAAAATCGGCTATTGCCACAATAGCTTGTAACGAAAATGACTTTGTCATGATAGATGACTCTGTTGTGACGATATTTTTGTCACTTTACTATTAGTTTTTCGTCACAATGCCCTGAATTCGTCACAACAATTAGAGCCTATGCTGACAATTTTATTCGTCATAAAGCAGTAACCCTACCATGACAATATTTGCAATGCTTATACTGACAAAACATTTGTCACAATAGCTATTCTTTATTTGCCAAATTTTGGCTTCCACTTTTTTCTAATTTATTATGTTTTTATAATTTTTTTATTGGAAATTCTGAATATCTAAGAATCAATCATAATATATTAGTACTTACTAAAATACTCAATCGCATGGAAAAAAGAAGAAATTCATTGAACTGACAATAGAGTTGACAATCATCCAATCCACATTACTTACATGTAATTTAATGTCAAAAACACATATAACCAACAGTTGATTTTCCAGTACTAGGAAAATAACATATGTCAAAAGCATTTCACATCCACAAGTACTACACCATCAACATAAAAGATATTTCTCCAAGCCCTTCTTCCATTGCCTTTTTTTCCATCTTCTCACACCTGATGTACCATTGGAAAACAATAATAAAGTAAGCCAATCTAGTATGGAATACTTGCAAATAACATTTACTTATACAAAATGATAGATTAGTATTGCAATATATTCAATAACTTAAAATTACAACTACTTTAGTTAAAAAATATTGAAGCTTTTAGTTAAAACACTTGAGAGAAGTAACATAGATCTACAAATATAAAAACGCTCTCTATCCTTCAAAGAAAATTTAAAATCTAGTTTATAAGATACACACAAATCTCATGCAGCATCAAATGAAAGTGGAACCTTTTCTACTTTAAGACAAAACCTCACAATTAAAACTTATGGATGTTATGCATCAAACTTACAGATGTCACAACTATTTTCGAGACACATATTTGAAAAGCTTTAAAAATGCATACAAATTAAAGATGTTATTAACTTATTATTAATCTCCACCATTCTTAATTCTAAACTAAGAGCTATTCTTAATTCTAAACTAAGAGCTATTGAGAAGTGAAAGAAATAATACCATCTACTTCAGTTACAAATAAAAGTTTTAAAGTGCACCAACAAAAAGGCATTCATACCATGCTAACACATTAAAACGTAAACTTTTTCATTTCCCCAGTTTTCTCTTTCCTCTATCAGATGAATAATTGTTGAAACGAAATTAAATGATACTACATAATGATAATGAGTACTTCCAAAATGGTAGTCATTAGATTAGATAAACATACGAACTTGAAAGTGTTAGTCATCAAAACTACTTATTACTCCTATTAATATAAGTCTGGATTGTGTCGTAAATGGCAGTAAGAACTATAAGTAAGTAGTAACAAGAATGCTCAAACAATAACTAGACCAAGAACTACACGTAAGCAGCTTAGCATTGTGCATAAAAATAAGTACCTAAACTAAAGAAATCAGGGAATGGACAGAGATAAACAGACGTAACTTCAAAAATCGGCAACCATAACATTCAAAAGTATCAAATGCAGCTACTTACAACTTGATACGAAGACAGACATTATACTCAAAGGATAAAGAACTAGAAAATCAAAGAGTTACCAACAGTAACGAATCCAGAGAGTGCACTATTGTACATAAAGATTAAGCAATGCTCTAAAAGATAAACAAAACCATGCATTGTACTAAATTCATTAATTCAGTGTTAACATCCATTTCAACAATCTTCATCAAACACAACTACTGCTATCAATTAAAGGTCATTGTAATCACAGTATAACACAAGCAAATACACCACAATTCAGACTAAAATGCATTGCCCACAAACACATGTAGCTTACACCTTACGACTCACAATTTCTGTATAAAATTGATAATCCAATTTTACGAATACCAACCTCAAAAGGAGTGACGATCACAAGAGCTTCGAGCACGCCCCATAACAGCCTCCCATGGTGGCTAACCTTCCCCGTCTCGGGATCATTAAACGCCGATTTCAACACCGCATTCGACCCCATCCTTGACGTGTATTTGAGCGTCAAATGCGTGGCGAAAGGCTCTGACCATTTAATTGCGCCCCTTCTTTGTCCCTCAGAGTCTTCTACCATGACGGTAAAAGCAGGTCGTGCACCTCGCAGCTTCACGCGAGGCTTAATGTCCAAATCAGAGCCCGAAACAGAATCCAACGATGACGCATTAGCTGCAGCAATGGATCTCGACTGGGGGAATTCAGGATTCGAATGGTGGTTAAAGGCAGCGGCATCTCCGCTGAATCGGGTGGCGAGAAGAAAGAGGCTAGGGCAAGATAATTGGGGATTTTGGGCTGTTTTTGTGAAGTGGGCTCATAACCTGTAGGGAGAAAGTCTTAAAGTAAAAATAATAAGAGGAAAACCAATTTTATGCATTAAACTTTGTAAATTTAGTAGATTTATTTATTTAAGTTAAGTGATCCAAGAATTATATTATTTGTAAGGATAAACAATTAATTAGTTGTCTCAAATTCCCAATCCTTGGGGAGTATTACAAAGACTAAAAGTAAAAGTAATTTGTTATCATCCGTTAAGTGTGTAAAAGTTAGAAATTACTAGAATTAAACTAAATATGTATTTCTATACCATTTACCATGCATGTGTTTCGATCAAAATTTCATTTGTTCATATGTATCCTCACGATTAATATTCGGTAGTTATGTCATTTTTCATTTGTGGAAATTAATTCAAATTTTATAAGATTTCACACATCTAAATCAAAGATTTTGCAATAAATGCGTGTGCACATGGTACTATTGCTATCGTGTATTAGACTATTTTATGTAACTTGCATATAAAAATTAAAGCTAGAAATTTCTATTTTTTCAAAATAAAAATTATTTATTCAACTTTGTACTTATTTACTTGTCATGTATTTGACCTCTTTTGTTAAGAGTTGGTACAAAAAAAATAGTGAACGTCGCTTATTAAGGGATGAAAATAGTATGTAAACATAAATTACTATTAGTTATTAGGATGCAAGCAATTAGCACTATGAGGGACTACATTAGTATTTTGGACATCATAGTAAGGATTTCGCTATACAAATTACGTATGAACTTAATTGTAAAATTTAAATAACTATCGTGTGTAACGTTAATTCTAAAAATATATATAATATGCTCATAGTGATAAAACAAATTTCGTCATAAGCAATTATATATTATGACGATTTATTTTGTCTCTACAGAGGGGACGTTTGTCACAAGACAAATGGTGCCAATGCGAATAGTTTTTCGCGCTTTTTGTTGTGACGAAAGAGCTTACTTTGTCACGATAGCATAAGCTCTCGTGATAAAATTTATTTCGTCATATCAGTTAACCCTTATGTGGCGAAATATGATTCCGTCACTACAGTTGAATCTACTGTGACAGTTGTTTTTTTCGTCACCACAAATTGTCATAATAGATGATTTTTTTTGTAGTGCAAACTTAGCCATCCATTCTTCTAGACTCCCCCATGTATTGTATAACCCCACTGCATTCATCATTTTCCTTAGAACCTATTTAGATTTGTCACACTCAAAGAACAAATGATTAATAGACTCTTTTTCTTTGGAACACAGTCCACACATGTCATTATCAATAATCTTCCATTTTTTTTAGTCTGTCTTTAGTTGGGATTTTTCTGTGAGCAACCAACCAGTTAGTGAATGCAATATACCATTCCATACCTGTTCACTCCATTTTACCTTACCAGTGGTGTTGTGGAATACTTCATACATTTGCTGAGTACATTTCTTTTGTCCTTGAGTTGTAAGAGATTGGCTTGTGCATCCTGGGCTTCTTCTTCTGATTTCATCTCTTATTTCCAGGATGTATTTCCACCAAGGTGAGTCACTTTGTCTTTCTTGTGTATTCCATATGTTGGTACCTTTCAGCTTATATTTCTCCACCCATGATGTTCATATAGTAGGTTGTTTTGAGGTGTCTTCCATTTTTATAATCTGGGTCCCTAACAGTGCTTTGTTCCAACTAAGCACTTCCTTTATCTGCAGCCCACCATTGTCCCTATCTTGGCATACTTGGTCCCATGCCACTAAGTTCTTGTGGCCTCCTATTTTTCCACTCCATAAAAAGTTTCTGCATAGCTGCTCTATTTTCTTTATAATACTCTTTGGGATTGGGAAAATTCTACACCAGAACCCCTGTATGCTTCTCAGAACTGATTTAAGCAGTTGTAGCCTCCCTGCATAGCTCAGGAATTTTGCCATCCAGCTCTGTATTTTTTCAGTCATTTTTTTGATAAGTGGATCATAGTCATTCAATTTGAGTATCCTGGGGTTTATGGGTATTCCCAGATATCTCACTGGGAATTTCCCCTCTGCAAAATTCTAGATTTTCCCCAAGTTCTCTTTCTCCTCTCCCCTCACCCCTGCTATGAATGCTGAACTTTTGTTTTGATTTATTGAGAGACCGGACATTTGAGAAAACTTGTCCATTGCTTCTTTCAGTATCCTCATTGATTTTTCATCTCCCATGTAGAATAATAACAAATCATCAGCAAATATTAGATGAGTTAGTCCTATTCTTTTGCATTGGGGGTGATACTTGAACTCCATGTTATTATGAATACTCATCTTAATATACCTAGTCATGTATTCCATGCAAAGGACAAAGAGGTAGGGGACAGTGGACCCCCTTGCCTCAACCCTTGTTTACATTGCAACAAGCCTTCAAGCTTACCATTCACAGAAAATGAGAATTGAGTAGTAGTGACACATGTGAATAAGGCTCACAAACCACTTATCCAATCCTAAGCCTAAGAGAACCTGTTCAAGGTACTTCCAATTGATGGTGTCATAGGCTTTCCTCAGATCAATGTTAAGCATGCTCCTAGGAGATATGTTCTGCCTATTGTAACCTCTTATAAGCTCATTAGCCATGAAAATGTTTTGAAATAAATCCCTACCATGAGTAAATGCATTCTGGCATGGGTCAACTAAGTTAGTCATCATAATTTTTATTCTGTTAGCAAATACTTTAGTGATGAACTTGTAAATCAAGTTACAGCATGCTATAGGTCTGAAATCCTGAATGGTAGATGCATTTTGCATTTTTGGCAGCAGGGTCACAGCAGTAGAGTTAATTTGCTTTAAAATCTTACCTGTTCTTTGATATTCTTTTATTGCTTCACATACCATAGGTCCTGTTATTTGCCAGCTTTTTTTGAAGAAGCAAGCATTGTAGCCATCTGGTCCTGGGCTTTTCCAGTCACTCATGCCAAATACTGCTTCTTTTACTTCTTTGTCTTGTATAGGCTTTGTCAGTTTGCTGTTCATCTCCTCTGTGGCTTTGGGTCCATATGAGAAAGCTGCAGCTTCCACTTGCTCCACCTGTTGTTCAGAACCAAGTAAATGTGAGTAGAATTCTATGATATGATTTACAATAGCATTTTTCTGAGTTAATTGTTCCCCTTTTATCATCCACCAGTAAATGTATGCCATTATTTCTTCTCCTTGCTTTCACATGATTGTAGATAGGGGTGGGTAATCGTACCCGAAATTCGGGTACCCTAACCGCCCCGATCGGGTAAAACCCGAATTTCGGGTATTAATACCCGACACGTACCCAAAAATTCGGGTACCCTAACCGAATAGGGTATTTCGGGTACGGGTTCGGGTAGCAACCCTTAAAAAATTCGGGTACTCGGGTACCCAAATAAAAAATGCGGTTTTTTTTTCTTCCCTTTTTTTCCTTTTTTTTCCCCTTTCTTTTCTTTCTCTTTCATTTTCTTTTTCCTTCTCTTTCTCTCTTCTTTCACTCTCTGTCACCGCGCCTCACTCTCTCTCTCTCTCTCTCTCTCTCATTTCACTCTTTATTTTTTTTTTCAAATCTCACTCTCAGTCTCTCACTGCTCCGTCCGCCTCCGTCCGCCTCTGCGCCGCCCGTCCGCCTCCGTCCCCGA
Organism: Linaria vulgaris; assembly: GCA_948329865.1. NCBI lineage: Eukaryota > Viridiplantae > Streptophyta > Magnoliopsida > Lamiales > Plantaginaceae > Linaria > Linaria vulgaris. Next base: position 261,261 of record OX415249.1, on the reverse strand, counting down.
GCCCGCCCGTCCGCGCCGCCCGCCCGTCCGTCCTCTCTCTCCCTCTCCCTCTCAACCGACGTGTGTGTCTATAATGCAAATTTTTTAACTTCTTTTATCTTAACTAAAAGTTGTTTATTAGTTCAATTAAAATAATTGCATAACTATATTTTGATATTTCGATAATTGATATAAAATTATATAATCATGTACAAATTATAGACAGACTATTGAGTTTGTCAGTTCGCCTAAAAAGAAACGACTCTGATGGCTTAATTGGCCATTAATTATTAAAGGGGTATACAACTTTCCAGAAAAACAGTTCGTGATGAAGGATTGAACACGGTTTTATATGCTTAAAAAATTTGCATAATAGAGAAGATAAAAAAAAATCCCCTGTTTTCGAATTGAAAACAGGGGAAAATTTCGGGTACCCCATACCCGAAGGTTGGGGTACCCGATAGGGTACCCGATCGGGTACCCGATTCCAAGCAGGGTTCCAGTGGTTTTTATTGACCACTGGAAATTATTCGGGTACCCCAAACCCGAAGTTTGGGGTACCCGAAATATAGGGTACCCGAAACCGATCGGGTACCCCATATGTTAGGGTATCGGGTAGGGGTTTTACCCTACCCGAAAATACGGGTACCCTACCCGAAAAAATGGGTACCCTACCCGAATCTTCGATTACCCACCCCTAATTGTAGAACAGTCTGCTTGATTGATCCCCCTCCTCTAACCAATCCAATTTTGCTTTCTTCTTCATCTCTGTGTTGTAAAGTATTTTGGTTTCCATATACTCTTCTGATCTATCTTGTATGATCTTAACAAGATCCATGTTCTCTGGATTCCTTAAACTTTCCTCTTGTACTTCTGTGAGGGCCTTCAGCTTGTTTTGAACTTGTTTCTCAAGATCCTTGTACTTCCTTAGGTTGACTTGTTTCAGTTATTTCTTCAGATTTTTCATCTTTGTAACTAGTTGGAACATGGCACATCCTCTAACTGGCCTGTCCCATTCCTCCTTCACAATCCTCAAGAAATCCTTATCACTAGCCCAGATGTTCTTAAACCTAAAAGGTATCCCTTGTTTGCCTCCTGATTCATGATTCTTGTTATGATGGGTGCATGGTCTGAGACTCCTGGTGGTAGGAAGTTCACCACTGATTCTCTGTGATTGTTGTTCTAGGCTCTATTAATCAACACCCTATCTAACTTGCAATATGTGTGGGAGTTAGTCCAAGTATGGACAGGTCCTGTGTATCTATGATCCTCCATTTCAATGGCTTCCAGGACATCCTGCAATTCTGTCCCTATCTCTCTAGTGTTTTCTTGCTCATTCCACTTTTTTGTGCTATTCAGAACCACATTTAAGTCAGCAGCTATAAACCATGGTCCATTCACTCCTTCAGCAATTTCTTTGATGTCCTTCCAGAGCCCAACTCTGCCTTCCACTTGGTTATGAGCATATATGAATGTACACATGCTTTTCCATTTTTTGTCCTTGCTTTGCACATTGCAATGTATATACTAATCAGTCTTCCTCAAGATCTTCAGATCCACTTTCTCTTTCTTCCACATTATTAGGATTCTGCAGTTCTTGCCTAACTCCATATTATCTTCAGTCTCACATTCTTCTTGAACATTATTCACTACTTTGTTGTAACTCTCCTTCCTAAGTCTAGTTTCTAATGCCACCCCTATGCTACACCTATTCTCACTAAGTAATTTCCTCATTGCCTCTTGCTTAAGGGGATCATCCATTCCCCTTAAGTTCCAAACTGCTATGTTGATGTTGCTATCCATTCGACCCATTGGCCTTCTTCATCTTCAGTATCCCAATTGGCTCATTTCCTTGCTGTTTTCCATTCCCTCTATCCTTAGTTTTGCTTTTCTTTTTATTTACAACCTTGTTCCACTCTTGTTCTTCATTTTCTTTTCCTTATGCTCTCCTTACTTGTATCCTTTCTGATTGCCTCACTTGAACTTCCTATGTTCTGTTGACATTAGCACTCCTCTGTTCCTCTTTGCTTCCTATCCTTTTTGTTGGTGTTTTGTCTATATTAGTCTCCTGCTCTGTTCTGTTCTCTATATGTTGTTGTATGTCCTCATTATTTGTTTGTACCCCTCCCTTGCTTTCCTGTCTCCTGTTTAGTGTTGCCACTTTGTTAGGTGTACTGTCTTTTGAGTTTGTGTTTTGTATTCCTTCTACCCCTTTACTTGTATCTTTTCCCTCATCCCCTGCTATATCATGTTGTGCATGTTCTTTCTTCTCTTCCAGTTCTTTCTCCACAGGTACCCAAGCAGATTTTGATGTGCAGTTTTTGGCATAGTGCCCAAACTTATAGCATTTGAAGCACTGATGAGGCCTCATTTCATACACTACCCTTTGCTCCCACTCCTTCCCATTTGCTCCCTTCAATTTGATTTTGTCTAGCAGCTTTTCTCCTGAATGTAACTCAACAAACACTCTAGCATATGCAAGTCTTTCTCTACTAGTTGTTAGTTTATCAATATAACATGGTTTCCCTATAGCACTAGCTATTTTTCCTATGATACTTGGTGACCAAAATTGTAAATCAAGAGCAGGTAGTTGAATCCAAACAGGATAATCTTGCATAGAAGAAGTTTCTAGTTTCATACCTGGTTCCCACAGCTTAAGTACAAGTGGGTGAGTTCCTCTTATCATCCATGGTCCTTCACTGTAAGTTTTGAGCATATCCTCTGTTGTTTCAAATCTGAATACATATACTCCTCTATCTGCTACATGAATAGTTGGTTTTGCCTCCCATCTACTTGCTATGTATCTTTGTATTGCCTCAAATGGTAATTTGAGCCCTATCACAGCTCCAATTAGGGCAAATTTCCAGTAGTTGACATTCACACTCACCTCCTCTTCTGTTGTGAATTCGACTATTTCTCTGTTGGTCGGTGGCGTGTAGGTTAGCGCGACACCGTTCTCCGCCCTCCGGTTACCCGCAAACAGTTCATTATATTTGTGCGTTGTTGTTGCTTTTGGCTCTCCAATATCCTCCTGTGTCTTGGCCCTAATTCCGCCGTCTCTACTATTGACGTTGTTACTCGGAACCCTAACTTCGCCTCTGTTGCTGCATGTGATGCTCGGAACCCTAATTCCGCTTCCTTTGTTACTTGTGTTGCTTTGCATCCTGATTTCGCTTCCATTCGAAACCCTAACTCCGTCACCGCTGGTGTTTCTATTGATGATCAGATCCCTAACTCCGCCGCTACTTCCGGTGTTGCTCGGGACCCTAGCTTCCTCAATTACCCTCTCTTCATGTTCGTACATCTCATGTTCCTCCGATTCCTCTTCTCCTCCTGATACCGTATAATTCTCCTCAAATTCTGCCCGATCTTCATTCATTGTCGCTTGAATTGCGTTCCTCTCGTTGTTTCTCATCTTCGCCATAGCCGTTGACGGCGAAGGAAGGTGGTGATGCGGTGTTTTCTCTTTCACGCAGTGACGGTGTAATCGCCCCTAGTGCGAGAGAATTTTTTTTTTTCAATGCAGTGTTTCGCACGCTTACTTTTTATTAACTCTAAGATGCATATTTCAAAAGGATCTTACGCTTTTAACTCACAAAATAAATATTAAACATCGCTCAATCTGTGCAGATTGTCGTGGGAAATGACACCTACAAAAGATGGTGTTGGGTAAAATTCCCACGATCCTTCGTAAGCATTTTTTCCTTAATTTGTTAAGCATTTTTATATTTTCATAAGCGGAATCAACCATAAAGCAGCCTTCACTTTGATGCCTATTCCAATTCCTCCACATCCCCATGGATATATATATATATATATATATATATATATATATATATATATATATGTATGTATGTATAGTTCTTTGAATAAGAATTCGCTATGCCAAATTTGATTCTTTACCAACTACTTATGATGATAAAATTTAATTGGTAGATACTATTCACTCATGAATATATAATTTCAAATGTTCTCATCGTGAATGTGAAGGTGCTGATTTTTCTCGTTTAGAAATGATATAACTGGAACACGGTATAATTCGTGCTTTAGAGAGGATATATACTTTCCGCCTCTATTTAATTAGCACAATGTGAATGGTTATAGTCTTTAAAGAAGAATATATACGTAATAAAGAGCACCAAAACTTTCTGTCCTCAAGAATCAATTAATTTGGTTTTATGCTTTACTTGTTAAGTAACTACACGGCATTGCCAAATATTGAAATATAAAGCCACCTCAACGGAATAATAATCTGTCGTTATATTAGCAAGCTATGATTTATGACGTATGATTTATTAGCAAGCTAACTCTGATGATTAGTTAACTTTTACTTAGTTGCGTCCCCTAACTGAATATTATGGAGAAAAGGTATTTAGGACATAGATACGTTTTTGAAAATCAGACCAACCATTTTTCGTTCTTCTAATTTCAAGAAGAAGAAAGTACTATTGTTAGCAGCACATAAACATTTTTGATAAATGTTAGCACATCAACAATTCAAATGACATGATGAAAATAATACAAAGCACTAATTAATGTATATATACTGGTTGCTTTATTATTATCATTCCTCTACTAAACAGAAGCCATATCAATTAAGCAGACAGTTGAGGAAACAGCTTCTTCGCTCATAACAAAATACAGGAAAACCAATTCCAAAAATCATGAAAATCTGATGATGCCACTACTTTTAAGGTTTTTTCGCATGAGAAACTTGAACACTTAAGGACGACAACCCAACGGTATCCGGGCTCTTAAGCTGATCGAGTTGTTTCTGACCACGGCGGAGTAAGTGTTCAATGTAGAGAAAATTCTTGCGATCGACTTGTGAGGAATTGTGGCGGAACTCAGCAGACACAATGGACTCTATTCTGCTGCGTTCTTCAGGTGATTTGGAGCGGGCTGCTCGCAAGAATCCTCTGTATAGAGCAAGGACCTGCTTTTGCATACCTGAAAGCCTGGGCTTGCCGGTAGCTCCCATTGTAGTTGTCTAGCAATGCTTCTTCTTAAGTTGTATCTTCTGGTAATGCTCTCACAACCAACTCTGAAACACAAAAGATAACATTGAAACGGAAGAATGAAATGGACAGTGATAGGATACTTGGATATGCATACAGGTCATGATAGAAATGACAATCAAAATGCACAAATACTAGTACAGAAATAGAATGGATAATCAGGAATCCTAAACAGTAATGAGAGGAAATTCAAAACGAATAAGCTACTAACTACATCAAACAAATAATACGAGTGTATGCCACAACCAAATACTGACAACTCCAACTATATACCAAAAGTTCGAGTCCAAACATACACGTATCTTGGCCGGACCCAACCACCATTATTCGCGATTTTATGTTCAATTTACACATATGGCTCAAGCAAGATAACAGTTACAGATAGTAAACAACAAATCATCTCTATGCCTTGCAACATTTCATAAGGTTACTTGGTTCACAGGAAAAAGCTACGAGCATTTTGATCGTTATTTCAATGTAGTAAAACTGACTAAGAATTTCTGTCAAGTATACTACATTGAAACTATCCATAGAAATATAGTTGAGCGAGCGAGCGAGCGAGAAAGCAAACAAAATAATATGTATATATATATATATAGTAGCTAGAAAAAGCTTCAGATCTCTCCTCCTATTAATTTGGTTGGGCCACCATTCACAGTAATCGTTACACATATTAATGATGAAGCAACAAAATGCAACAGCTAAGTTTGATGCTGTAAATTGACAAATTATTTTGGGGATAAGATCGAAAACCAATAATGATCGAAGAATACAAATTATATTATTGTTCTACCGCATACCTAAAGCAGATCGTCAATTGGAGAAGCTTCCGGTGGTAAATTGTTGGATTCTGTCTGGGTGGGTGCACCCAATTTTATGTATAAGGACCCCATTTCACCTCCATCTTTAAATTTGGTTTTACCTAAACGAATGAATACCCAATTTTGATTTACCCAACATAAAATTACTTCACTTTTCTATACTACTGTGTTTAAAAAAAAAAAAAAAAAAAAAAAAAAAAAAAAAAAAAAAAAAAAAAACCACTAAACGTTACTAAACAGTCTTATATCGTACAAATATATTTATTTTTTTCCTAATTTATTGAGTCAAGTTACTATCTAGACAAAAGATTATCAAATGGTAACCCGCTTATAGTAGGAAATTTTGGTAACCCTGCTCGCTTATAGTAGGAAACTTTTTAGGTTTGGAAAATATCATCGTTTAAACTTTAAACTTTTCTTGAATATGTAGCATTTACTGATTCTTAAAGAAGTGAATGTTTTATATATATGTTATCAATACAACTCTACATTGCTCTGTTTATATAGGAGCAGAGGTTACAATATAAAAAGAAAGATATGAATTTACAACAATAATTAAGAGATAATTACACTTTTATAGTAGGGATGAGGTAATCTTGGTATTTACATAGGATAAGCATGATTAATGCATGACAGATTCTTCACAGCAGATTTCTTTGACTTTCCTTATCACTAAAAAATATTCTTTTTTATCCCCCATCAAACTCATTTGTGGCGCAAGGGTGAGTTTGGCACGTAAGGATCTAAATTGAGGACAAGACAACTGTTTGGTAAAAATATTTGTCGTTTGATTTTCCGAGCTAACATGTTGAATACATAGCTACCCGCGAGCCACTTTTTCTCGGACAAAGTGAACATCAATTTCTATATGTTTACTTCGTGCATGAAATATTGGATTCACAACCACTGCCAAAGCACTCTTATTGTCTCAAAGAAGGAGAGGTTTCGTTGTAAGTGCAATATTAAGGTCACTTAGTATATATGAAATCCAAAGGACTTTGGCGGCAGCATGGGCCATGGCTCGATATTCGGCCTCAATTGTTGGGCCAGAAACGTTGGATTGCTTTTTGGAAGACCAAGAGATAATATTTTTTTCGAGAAATGTGCAGTAGCATGAGGTAGAGCGTCTCGTAGTAGAGCAACCCGCCCAATCGGCATCAGTGTACGCGGACAATTGCAATGAGGATTGAGAGTGCATTTGAAGACCCAAGTTGAGACTTCCTTGAATATATCTTAAGATCCGTTTGAGCATCTGAAAGTGCGTGTTAGTATGACAATGAATAAATTGAGAAATATAACTTACGCTATGTGAGATATGGGGTCGAGTGAAAGTTAAATATTGTAAGGCGCCGACAATGCTTCGAAACTTGGTAGGATCTGAAAACAAATTGTCATCTGTCACTTCAACCTTTTTGACAGCCATAGGTGTATTTATCGGTTTACACCCGACCATGTCTGCTCGTTGTAAAATGTCCATAGTATAACGTTCTTGAGATAAATATTAACCATCTTTGTTTCTTTTCACCTGTACACCCAAGAAGTAATGAAGGTATCCAAGATCTTTCATCTCGAATTCTCGATGTAAGACTTTGATGAAGTTGTTAAGCAATATAGAACTAAAACCAGTTAAAATGATATCATCTACGTAAAGGAGTAAGACAAGCATGTTAGTACCTTTGCGATAAATAAACAAAGACGGATTAGTCGTGCTACAAGAGAAACTGTATGACTGAATATACGAGCTAAAACGAGAAAACCAGGCCATGAAGACTTGTTTGAGGCCATATAAAGCTTTATTAAGTTTGCAAACATGTGTTGGAAAAGTAGTATTTGTAAAGCCTGGTGGTTGAGTTATAAACACGGTTTCATTTAAATTACCATTTAAAAAAGCATTCTTAACGTCAAGTTGTCGAATATCCCAATTATAAAAAAGGGTGATAGTTAAAACAATACGAATAGTTCCTTGTTTAACGACAGGAGAAAACGTTTCATGATAATCAATACCATCAATTTTGATTATGGCCCGTTGCAACTAAACGAGCTTTTAACCTACCTAAGGAACCATCAGATTTGAGTTTTGATTTAAACACCCATACCCATTTACTTCTTATGACATTCATATTCTGTTCTTGTGGAACTAAAATTCAAGTATTATTTTTTTCAAGAGCATGTATTTCTTCCTTCATTGCTTGTGACCAACCAGAATGCTTCATACATATTTTAATAGACTTATGTTTAGATGGTATAGGGTGTAAGTCATGTAGATTAGCATATTTTGGGTTTGGTCTAACAATACCAGTCTTACTTCTTGTACACATTGTATGCTCATTTGATGGTGTTATGAGATCTTTGCGGAGCGGAAGGAGTTACTTCGGATTATTAAGGTGAAGAGTCTACCAAAATTGGAAGTGAAGAGTCTACCAAAGCATCTGGTGTTACTTCAGATTGTTGAGGTGCATAATCTACCCCAACTTCAGAGATATATGGCAAAGATGGGTTAACATAATCTGAAGGTTGATGATTAATATTAGGAGATGCCTTATTTATTACTGTTTTTGAACTAGTATTAAAGTCTTGCAGCCAAATATTATAGGTACTCATATTTGACACATTTGTTGTCTCATGGTTGTTTACTTTTAAATTGGAATAAGGAAATCAGAGTTCATCAAACACAACATGTCGAGACACGTAACTTTTACATGACGGTGTATGAAAATAAATATACCCCTTGTGTCGTGGACTATACCCTATGAATACACATGTCAGTGATTTTCGGTCAACTTTACTTGATTTTCTATCCCCACACATAAGGATAACATATGCATCCAAACACCCTAAAGGAAAGATAATCTGGATGTCTATTATAACCAAGATAAAATGGAGAGGAATTTGATATTACCGATGAAGGTTGTTGGTTAATACGAAAAACAACGGTAGAAAAAGCTTCAACCCAAAATTTTCGAGGCAAGCTACTATGATGTAGCATAGTCAGGCATAGTTCTCTAATTTGACGATGGAGTCTTTCGGCAAATCCATTTTGCTCTGTCGTATATGGACAAGAAAATTGATGAAAAATGCCTTTATCCTGCAAGAGGTTAGAGAGGGCAACACTATAAAATTCGCCACCGCCATCACTTTGAAGTACTTTTAGTTGGCGTGAAAATTGTCGTTCTAAAAATGCCAAAACAATGTTTGAATATAGTAAAAAAAATCATATTTGTTTTTTAAAGGAAAGAACCATATATATCTTGAATATTCATCAACAAAAATAACATAACAAAGAAAACCTAAACGAGACATAGTAGGAGCAGGACCCCATAAATCACAATGTATTTTATCCAAGAATTTATAAGAGTTCTTCGATTGCGAACTAAACAACAATTTACACATTTTGCCTATTTGACAACTCTCACAAACATTATTTTGAATTTGTCCTTTTATTCTTATAAGACCATTAGAATGTAAAATGCGAACAACCAAGTGTTGAGGATGCCCCAACCGGTGATGCCACATTGTGTTATCCGTTGACTAAAATCGTATAGAAAAATGAACTTCTGGCGAGTCTTGAATAGTGTATAAGGTCCCCTTTTTATTTCCTTGAAGAAGGATCTTGTTGTCCCTTTCCTTTATAGTGAAACCAGTACCAAAAAATTCACAATTTAAGGGATAATGCTTAGTTAATTGTCCAATAGATAATAAATTACGTTCAAGATCGAGAACAACAAGTACATTTTAAAGGAGTAAATTAGTACGACCATTTGAAATAGTTGATTGACCAATTTGAGTGATAGGTAACAAGGTACCATTCCCTACCATAACGCTTTCGTGCCCATGATAATGACGTAAATTAGATAATATACGTGGATTGGAAGTCATGTGTATGGAAGCACCAGTGTCGGCCGTCCATTCGTTGTTGTTCGTCTCATCATCAATGGAGAGGGCAGCGAGAACATTATGTGCAGCCTCATCGTCTATGGATTGGTCATATTGACACCAACAAATATTCGCCTCATGTCCTTCTTTTTTTTTTACAGATTTGACAACGAACAATGGAAGTATTTTAGTGTGTTGTTCTATTATTGTGGCGCACTGGACTATTCATTTGAGGGGAAGCTGATTTGTTATGATATAGGGAACCTTTGTTTTTCTGAGGAGTAGAATAATTTCTTCCTTGTTTATTTAATGTTTTATGGCCGTAAAAGGCTCATATAGTCCCTGCATCATCATCTTCAGTTAAACGTGAGTCAAAACTTTGTAACAGGGGTATTACCTCATAATATGCAGGGATTGCGGGTCGCATCATTGAAGCCACAAAAGATTCGTAGAGGCGACCAAGACCACGAAGTAAATAAAAAACTTTTTCTTTATCGTCTACCGGGTACCAGATAGAGGAGAGATTATCAGAAATTTTCTTAAACTCTCGAAGATATTCGGATAGTGGCATATCAGATTTCTTTTTCATGTTATGAAGTTTTTGTTGAAGAGTAAGACGTCGCTCAGTCGAAGCCAAAGCATAAGCGTCTTGTAGAATATTCCACATCTTGTAGGAGGAATCAAGACCAACGACCAAGCTATGTGATTCGTCGGTTAATGTGGCCATAATCCAACCACACATTTGTAGATCACGTTTTAGCCATTTTGTGTAATCTGGATTTGGTGATGGATTTTGGGAGGATTCAGATGGCGCTAGGTGTGTGGGAGGAGCTACGTCATCACCAGTGAGCAACTCGGAGCAATCATGGATTGCAGCTTGACGAAGAACTTGGTCTCTCCAAGCGGTATAATTGTCGGAATTGAGACGAATAGTGATGTAGCTGAATATTAGTTGTGTTGCCATTCTTGTAGAAGGAGTTTTAAAAGAGGATCGAACTTTTGAAGTGTTAGCTATAAAGGCTAACTGATACCATAAATAAGTGAATGTTTTATATATGTTGTTGTAATTATGAATACAACTCTACATTGCTCTGTTTATATAGGAGCAGAGGTTACAATATAAAAAGAAAGATATGAATTTTTAACAATAATTAAGAGATAATTACACTTTTATAGGAATGAGGTAATCTTGGTATTTCCATAGGATAAGCATGATTAATGCATAACAGATTCTTCACAGCAGATTTCTTGACTTTTCTTATCAGTAAAATATTCTCTTTTAACTCTGAATTACTATTGTTACAAAATATTTTTTAATTGGATGGATAGTTGGATACTATATGATTATCATGTTGTGAACTAATCCATTGTGCAAATAATTTTATTCCTCTATTTAATAATTTACAATAATTAAATAAAGAAATAGATAAAAAAATATGTAAAGTAAAGTTGTATTACCTAGAACATGATCAAGAATATTTGCAACAAAAAATAAATAACGATATTACCGTAATTCCAACGGTTCACGTCGATTGTGAAGTATAAACACTAGACTGAGGCACGTACTATGTCAGCTCTCTTTAAGACGACTCGCGCCCCTGATTGGTAATTCTTAACATGCAGTAGGGTCACACACAACGCGTCGTCTCCAGAATGCAATAGCCCAGCAAATAACTCCGTAATCTTATTTTTAACTGCATATTAGAAAATAAGACGGAAACTCACTAACACTTTGCTTTTTTTTTCTCATATCAATATATTAACAAAGTAATATATATTTTTTCTCATAATATGCTCATGTATAATATTTTATTTTTTCTCCACTTGTCCAAAAGTAAATCACACGCTTGGAGATGCGGCCAAGCTCACTATAAATAGGAATGGAAAAACTGACTACATGAACCATTTGGGAGGTTACAAATTTTAGTATTAAGTTTGACATAATGAATGTAATAAGGCTGCCTAATCAACCGTTAGCAATAAAGAAGAAATTATGGGGTATAAAGAATTTGACAAAGTAAAATCCAACCGGTAAGTTCATGTAACATTTGCAATGATTTTTATATGTAAAACATAATCAGTTTCTTGGCAAATATAATCAATGCCCAGCCGTTGCAATTTAGAGTAATTACCACACCTTAATCTTATTTTTATTAAAATATTCCAACACTATACAACATTAATATGTACATAATTATAATTCTTTGATGTAATTGTAGTTTACTGGTACTAAATAGTTGGCACGGCTCTACAACTCTACTTACTGATGATATTGAGATCAGTTGCATTCTAAGAGTCGGACAACATATATACATGACGAAATATTAGTGAAAACACTTTTATGATATCTCTCTGATACTTGATTTGAATACCTTTCACCAATAGTCATTGCAAGAGCAAGCTCCTTCCTTGAAGTGGTGAAACCTGTTAGCGTCTCTTACAACAATTTCCTTCCCCACAAGCTTTGACACTAATCTCATAAAGTTATGACAGTCCAAACAGATCCGTATGTTCTTAATTATCTTAATATTATTATTAACAACACCCTCTTCTGCATTCTTCATCAAACAAAATGCCAATGCCAGCTTCTCACTGTGGAGATAAAGCTGCTCTTCTTTCTGTTCTTCTTCTACGTCTTGCAACACCAAACTCGTCTCCGGAACGTACCCCATTTTCCTCAATTCTCCCAACATCTCCTCCAATTTAACCCGTATCCCTTCGATCTCTGGGTGTCTGCGTCCCCCCGAAGCAAACTCGTGCACCCTATGGCCAAATTCTGTCCAGCTCAAACCTGGTTCTTTTCTAACTCCAACGTGGGTCATCTTTTTCCGTAAAAGGCCTCCTTCCTGGAAATTATTGGTCGAGCAATAAATATTCGAGATCAAAACATATCCGAGTGAGTTTTCTGGGTCTAGTTCCTTCAACTTCAATGATGCTAAATCAGCGAGCTCATTCTCTCCATGTTTCCGACATGCAGCAAGCAAAGCACTCCAAACAACGTAATCTGGTTTCATGGGCATTTTCCTTATGATGTTTGCTGCCTCTGCAATATTTCCAGCACGTCCTAGAATATCAACCATACACGCGTAGTGATCCAGTTGAGGAACGATTCCATGATCGTCGTACATTGTATGGAATATCTCCATTCCTTTATCTACCAACCCCGCATGACTGCAGGACGAGAGCAAGGCAACAAAGGTGGTCTCGTCTGGCGATAAATCCATTTGCTCAAAGAAACTCAATGCCAATTCAGCCTTCCCATGAAGGGCATAAGCCTTCATCATCGAGTTCCAGGAAACTATATCTCTCAAAGTCATTCCATCGAAAACTTGTTTGGCTTTATCTATAGAACCGCATCTAGCATAAGCATGTATCAAAGCATTCTCAATCACTAGAGCACTTGCAAAACCAGCCATAAAAACTCGACAGTGCACAGTTGAGGCGTACCTCTCTGTCACGAGGTTTGCGCAAGCTTTCAGTAACACAGAGAATACGTAACAATCAGGACGACATATATCCTCACGACGCATCTGATTGAAAAGGAAAAGAGATCGTTTGGGATCCCTCTCCGCTAACGCAGTCATAACGGTCGTCCAAAGAACAACATCCCTATGCAAACTCGTCATCTCCAAGAACAACTTATAAAGATCACCAACCTCACCTCCAAGCTTAGAACAAGCTTTGATTAGAGCGGTCGCAACCCCAACATCCTTATCTAGACACGTTTTAACCGCAAGGGAATGCAATTGCAAACACCACCTAAGCTGCTCCACAATTCTACCAGCTCCAAGTTGACACAGGGAAGAAACCAGGGTCAGAATCGTGGTACGGTCGAACCTGACCCCATCTCGACACATCCTCCTAAAGAAATCCATAGCTTTGTCACCTCCTCCTTCTCCATGCATCCCAAGCCCCTTCAACATTGAATTATACGTAACAATATTGTGAGAACCCGCAGCAGCGTTAAACACGTTCCAAGCCTCTACACCACGACCGGTGTTCTTCCAGTACATTGCAATGAGAGCATTGGCCACGTATATCCAACCATCAAAGGCTGTTTTGAGAGCAAGCGCGTGAAGTTGCACGCCACGCGAGTAATCGCATGCGGATAAGACGCTGGCGTAGGCGTAGTCGTTGGGGGGCCTAGACGAGTTCGTCATTTGAGAAAACAGGCGAAAGCAGTGGTCGGTTTGTCCGTGTTGCGCGTAACCGGAGATGAGAGCAGTCCAAGAGACGATGTTTGTGTGAGGCATTTGAGTGAAAAGGTGGTGTGCACGGTCCAACTGTCCCGATTTAGCGTACGAGTTGATTAGATGGTTGGCGGCGTATATGTCTGCCGGCGGTGTTTCGGTGTGAAAGCTCAGCATTATAAGCTTGTTCAATAATGCGACGGATCTGCTAATAGTAGTAGTAGTAGTAACACCTGTTATTCTCATGGTTCGGCAAACGGGACGGCATTATATATTATTACTTCATTATGTATGTTGGATTGTTGGTTGGTTGTAATAAAATAAAATAAATATATCAAAGTGTTGTGTGGGCTCGGCTGTGTTATAAACTCAAAATTCTGTTTATCAGCTCTCTTTATTAGTGGGAAATTTGAAATATCATATCATCGCTTCCCTTTTTCTTTTCTTGTATTTATTGTACACTATTATTATTATCATTCGAAGCTTCATTTGTTAGAGTGTTTCCAGACATTTTTGATTTTACACACATCTCACAAAATTCGTATTGATTATTATTATTATTTTAATAATAATCGTGAAAAATTACTATTGTATTTGGTTTCAATTGAGTCCAAAATGGAAACATCTGGATGCAAATCGTGAAAACGTTAGGAACTACTATCCATGACCATTTAAATATTGGCTGCGACCACAGACAGCTCTACTCATAATTTTAATTATTATTATTATTAATAATAATAATAAAAATAATTATGGATTACGGATATTTTGGATACCAGACACATTAATTTACTCACTAGATATAATTCTTTGATGCGATTGTAGCGAAGATTTTTCTGGAAAAAAAGTCTTACAATTCTTTCTGCATATCATTAAGAAAAGGTTAGACTTAACCCTGTCTTCTTCTAACAGATTGTGAACATTTTTGTCACCAAAAGGAGAAGTGAAGACGATGTTCCGCAACCCATATAGAATGATACAAAAAAATAAAAAATATATCAAGTATTATGCCATTTATATGTTGCAGCTCTGCATCTCCCAAGTTTTATATTCACCTGATCAAATGCTGCAGCAGTTTCACTCAAGTCACAATAAACAAACTAGGCAGCATTTGATTTAAAACAATTGGTCGTCGTCTATACTTGCACCATAAGAGCAAATAAGCAAGAGATGGAAATCAGCCTAGTACTCAATTCTTTCCTTCAGGAAGATCTGTTGAGCAAGAAGTTGATTCACTCAAGAAATTTCTTTTCTGTGGCATCAATACTAATCCTGTTTCCTTCACAGAGGATGCGACTTTATGCATGTGGTCGCTGAGAGTAGCATGAACATTTTTTGGCGAGAGCAAGTCTGGTCTTTCGAGCACTTTCAACGTTGTGGTTGTCACAACATTGAGCTGCAAGGAGCAGATGGAGAGGTTAAGAGTGGAAACTTTTGGCACAAAAGAGAATCACACATTTTTCTCCTTTATACCATACAGAAATCAGACAATATATAAGGTAAGCTGTAAGAACAAAACAATCATTTACATCAAGTCAAACCATGAACTCTCTTTCTCCAGGGGCCAAAAGATAATGAAGTCTTTATGCTTGAAGAAGGAGAGTAGGTAAAACGAGACAAGAGGTCTTAGATAGATTAAGGTTTTGTTAAATTTTACTATTGCTGCTGAGCCTTACCACAAACAATTTTTGTATCCTCACTTGCATTCAGGGGCATCACTATCTCTATGGCAAATATGAAGAACCACAACAAGACTTAGCCTATACGAAACCATGATCAATCCAGTAAATAACTTTACACGAAAAGGAAACCAGTCGAGTTGCATTTGCAAGTACCAAATGCAAAGCAATTAAAAGAGAAAACGAAATAGGATTCGTACATCTATCAAAGCAAAAAAATGTGATCACCATGACTCAGCAGAAACGAAACTCAAAGATATTCTTGCAACACCTATTTTCTTGATTTTTCCCTTCATTTCGAAAATTTCTCAAAAGTTTGAGACGGTAGGTTGTAATATGATACTGAAGAAAACACAAGCTGATCAAGTAGAAGTCAAGGAAAGTCAATGTACCGACTCCGACGCCTTGTTAAGGAGTGCTTTTGCTAAGGGCACAATGCAGAACCTTCAAATAAAAGGAAAAACAAAAAAAGGGGGAAAATTATTAGAATTAACGTACATATAGTTGCTGCAACTATAGCAAGCAAAATTCTGGGTAAAACCGTAAAACCGTAAAACCTAAAATTGAAAAGTTTGAATTTCAACCAACATAACTAAAATGAAAAAAAGGGAAAAGTAATAAAATTCGAAAAGGGTAAATGAAGAAATATTATTACATTCCACGGCCACCAGATAAAGCCTCTTGCGAAAGTTCTTTCCATTCATCCAATCTGAAACCCCACAATTCACTCAATTATAAACACAACAGCAGCTAATCATATAATAATGCATAAATTCAGAAAAAAATAAAAAAAAAGACATACATACATCCAGCCGTAGCGGCGGTCGAACAAGAGGCGTTTTTTAGGCGGAGCCGCGGTGGTGCTGCTGGAGTTGGCGGCGGTTCTCTGCATTTTATTTTATCTAAACTTTGGAACTTTTGTTCTAATATGTTGCGCGTTTAAAACGTAAAATTTGGAATGTCGAAAGTAACTGAAAATTTAAACATTAAAAACATCTACTTAGTATTTTAACTAGGTTTTTATAGAGAATTGCCCATAAATTATACAATTTAATAGTCTAAGAAAGTGAAGAAAAGGATTTGATCTAACTAGGGGTGGGAGGGGGACGACGTTTTACGGGATCCCGTCTCGTTTTCGCAAGAATTTCTCGTTCGAAAAATTCTCGCGAGATGGTATAAACAAAAATCTTGTGTCTCGCGGGACGGGGAGGGGAATCGAATTCCAGTTCTCGCAAGATACGAAATTCCCGTTATTTTTTATACTACTTCTCTGGGAGAGGGGGTTAGTGGTATAATTGTAACTAACCTAATTAGGGTAGAGCATTTTGAAGAAGTAAGAAAATAAAAATTATAAAGTGTAAAAATAATATCTTTAAACTCACGGTTTCTCCCTCACAAGTCATTCAAATGGCCACTTTGGCCTTCAATACATGGGATGAATGCCAAAGTGACTAGAAAAAAAAACGGGAATCTCACCAATATCGGATCTCGCGAAAAACAAGATACCGTATTAGCGGGGTCTCGTTTTCTATCTGCGGGAACAGGAAGTCATTTTGGCATCCTGTTCCCGCGAGATCCATCCTCACGGGACTCCCGCTCCCCACCCCTAGATCTAAGAATAAAACATGTTCTTCTTATTATTATAACTAAATGAAGAACCTTTGCAATTTTTGAGGAAAGCCAATAGGATATATACCGAGGACTAAAAATTTTATTCTTTTGCTCCAAAAGTATCAAAAGATTTTTTTTTATTATTGTGAAAGAATTCTATTAAAATAAAACACACTAGTACTTTCTAACTCTTTTTCAACTACAACTTTTATGAATTTTTCAAAGCACAAATGTTTAGAACTTTTATGAATTTTTCCAAAGCACAAAAAGTCTCGAGATATATAGAAAGTTTTTAATATTTAACAGACCGAAACATATCTAAAATTAGATTAATCTATGATAAGTACCATTTTGAAGATGGAACGACCAAAAAAATTGGCTTGGAGTTGGTACAATATTACAGATAAACCCCCATTTTTTGTGTTTTTCGAGCTTCATCAAGCGTCCCTCCATAATTTCCTAAACATTTGATACAAGTTTAATAATCTCACCAAACATCAAGCGTAGCATGCCCAATGTAAAAGTGCTAATTTGGTCATGCATAAGCTTAACTGGTAATTTATCGATAAATTCATTTATTTGATCATGTTGAAACCACCTACAAAGCAGCAAACTGCAACTACATGACGAAGGAACCCATCTTCTGTCAAACATTTGCAGAGCTATCACATAACTGAGTTCACTTTTATGCGCCTACGAAGTAGATACACGCATCAATCAAGGTCTAAGATTGACATGAATGAACTAGCACTATCTTCTTGTTCCACTCTAATAGCTACACTAAATCCCAAAATCCCAAAAGGGGTAACATGAAGGCAACTCCAGGATTCCTAACATTGTTTTCGACAAAGAAGAAAGTCAAATTAAGCTATCAGTGATCGTAGTTAAGACGGTGCACCAAGGTATGATGCAAGGCGCAATATGTCGCTGAAAACTCCACCAGCCGTCACTTCAGCCCCAGCACCTGGACCACGTATAATCAATGGTTGCTTCTCGTATCTCTGAGTTGAGAAAGCTATTATATTGTCCGATCCAGAAAGTTGGGCAAATGGATGCTGCTTTTTGTATCTCCGCAGTTCCACTGTTCCTTTTTGGTTCACAACATCTACTACCCCAACGTATCTCAACACCTTCAGATATCTCAAGCTCGTCAGATAATCATGATATATGATAAATACATGGAAAATGTTTCAGATCCTTTAACCCATTACATAGACAAACTGTTCAATCTTGTTACAAACATATCAGACGAACCATTTCATATCTTTTGTTTTTTACTTCGAATTTGTGGTAGTTGTAGTGTGTTTAGTATTATAATCTTTTGTTCATCCGTTCAAAAATAATCTTTTGTTCATAAGATGATGTATTTGATACAAGTATAACAATTGTTTATTGTAATACTTTGGTTTGCCCGTTCATGATCATAGTCAAACAGAAAGATCAACAGATGCTTACTTCACCGGAAGCTTCGGCCTCTTGGCTTTGCTTTGCCCATTCTTGATCATAGTCAGGCAGCCGCAGCAAAAATTCCTCAGGTGAGGCGCTATCCTGTAACAAAGCATCACATCAGACATGAAAGGTACTTTGGTTAAAGAGATTCCTGCTAATTAAATTCTTTCTCACCATCAATGGTTCTGGGACTAGATTCTGAACTGGAATATCTGACAATTCTAGCTTCAATCCTGACTCTCTAGCAAGGATTATCACCTACACCATTTGAACCATTAAAAGGCAAAAAAATATCTTAATGGTTACACATTCATAGAAAATATCATATGTTGCAGGGTGCTTGCAAATAACACGTCAGGTGCATGTTTTTCAACTGAATGTGGCAACTGCCATTCGTCGGACGAAGGATTGGAAGAAAGAATGATAAGCTCAAATTCTGGGGAATACTAACTGATGCTCGGAAAAAATGAAAACCACCAACCAGGAATTTCTCTCTATTGCAAGGGAAGTATAGCTATTAACAGGATTTCTTTTTGGTGGAATGTTGTAATGCCGACAACAGAAAAAGGAACCTGTTCAAAGACTATAATAATCCTTTTGTGTTGTTTCTCTGGCTTTTCTCGTACATGATAAAAAAAAATTAGCATGAGATGTATAAAGCACAGGTGATACCTTCCTAGCAACGTCTGTTCCAGATAAGTCATCTCTTGGATCTGGTTCAGTATAACCTGCCTCCTTTGCCTCCTTCACCACGTCACTAAAAGCTCGTGTACCCACAAAGTTGTTAAATATGTAACTTAGGGTCCCACTGCATGAACAAATTATTAGTAAGAAAAGTGAATGAATATCAACTTATGAGTGCAAATGCCTCCACCCAAGCAAATGTTATGTGGAAACTCCAAAAAATAGCTTAAAACAAAAGAACCAAGCAACTTCAAAGGGAGCTAAATGCATCAGAACACTAACCTAAAAATGCCTTCAATTTGCAATATTTTATCTCCAGTTTCAAGAAGACCTTGCAAGGTGGTAATGATTGGTAAACCGGCTCCAACAGTACCTTCATAGAAGTAATGTGTGTAGGACTGCCGCTGTAGGGTCCTCAACTTCAAATACTGCATTCAGGACCAATTCGAAAATAAAACAAGAGAATATGAATTCGTAATGGTTTTCTATCAACCACATTTAAAGAGAAAAAGCTTTTGTCAAGGCAGTCACTTCGTTGCAAAAACTGATATAACATCCACACATACAGAGGAGTGAGATATATTGTCATCAGAGTTCTTTAGTTACACAAACTAGTGAATAACACCCACAAATTTAGAGAACTAATGGCAGTTTATCAGAAATGTTAATAGCCAATAATGACATAAAGCTAACCTGCTCGAGTGGTCCTGAATTTGCTTTCTTATTAGGTGTAATTATGTGTATCCCTCGCCGCAACCAATCATGGTAATGGCTTGCAATGTACGAGTCTGCAGTGCAATCTACTATGACAGTATTTGGGATGAAATGATTCCCGTGGACGTGTTGAATAAATTTCTGCATGTCTGCCTTCTCTCCTTTCTCCTTTTGAAGATCTCTCCATATTGTCAAATCAACTCCCCTGATATAAAAAGCATGTTAAAGCTTAAAGAAAAGTTACAAAGTTGTGCATGTCTACGCATAAAGTTATATCTATATATGCAAACATATAAATAAAAATGTCCACTGAATAATTGGTAGGGATAACAGTATGTGAGTAACATAGACCGTTTGACGCGAAGAAGCTCGACTTTCTACTCATTTTTAAGATTTTAAAACAGACTGACGCCTATCTTAGAAAGATGATTACTATAGGAGAAGTTCATTTGACATAAGAAGCAAAATTTAAGTAGAGTGCCCCTACTATGGTTGAACCATTTCATATCTACCTACCACCAAAAGGAAAAGATAAGAAGTTGCTTTTGTTCGTTCAGATAGCTTGATTTATCAAATGGAAATCAACTCTCAAGTAAAATATCCGACAGAAGGTGCCATTTGCAGGAAATACTGACACTTTGGATAAAGAATCTTGCATAAAATATATAACTTACGTCTCACTCAAAAGCATATTCCTCGATCCCGTGATTCCCATCACACGCAGATCAATGTTAGAGTTTTCCTTGAGGATAGCTGCCTGCGTCAAGAATCAACTGGATGTATTGAGAACCAGCAGAAAGAGAAAACAAGAAGCAGAGACACTACTTGAATTCTAAAACACGGGCTGATGAAAGAAAGTCAATCAATCAGGGAACAACAGGGAGACCTTATTCACAATGGTGATCTACTACGTCAAAAAATAGAAGGCTTATTTACTTCAGATACTATTTTGGGAAACAAGAGTACACATCTATCCGAACTGCTAGAAGGCCATTGTAAAAGAATTTAATGCATGCCATTGTATGTGTAATTCTTGTGATCCAGAAAAAAACAATATTACGTTTTCAGGTACTCCTATGAAATTAAATTATAAGCTTGATATTTTCTGCCTATATAATATCATATCCTGATTGCATTTAGACAAGTCTACCATATATTATCACAAAAATTAATATTACCACGAAATTGGATTGCAAATCCAGACAAGTCTACCATATATTATCCTATGCTGATTAAACAGAATTAGTCTTTCGGACTGAAGGGGCAAGCGCAAAATTGTAAGATCAAACCTGATCTCTGAGCTGATCCAGCAATGTGCCACCAATCAATCCAGGTCCAATGATACCCACTGCTATAGTAGTTCTTGATAGATAAAATCTGGAGTGCACAGCACGTAAAGCCCTGATGCAATCTTGTCTCTTGAGAACTACAGTGACATTATATTCAGAGCACCCTTGAGCTATAGCACGTATATTTATATTAGCCTGTAAAAAAAAAACAGTTCAGAATGTATCCATTAAATATTCTAAAAAGATGCTAATGCAGCAGGGCATTAGCGGGTCAAGGGGAGGTTTTTCTCTTAATCATTTAAGAGTCCATTAATATAAGATGACTATTAAATTAAGACATAGTATTAACCACTAACATCACAGTACATGAGACATTTAAGTGCAAGAACTTTCCAGGAGCAATAGATGCAGTAATACATGATAATACCAAAGACATAAAAAGTCTTACGACAACAATGAATAAGAAAAGAAAAGAAAAGAAACAAAAAGGTATTCACTACAGCTATGCAAAAGACTCCCAACCTTAGCAAGTGCATTGAATAGTGTAGCACTAACTCCAGGGGTACTTGCCATTTTCTGGCCAACTGCTGCTAAAATGCTACAATCGGGAATAACTGCAATCTGCAAGAATATTAAGAGAATCAAAATCTAAATAGGAACCCTTGAAATCGGGCCCACACTTCGTTGAAATCAAAAATGGTCGATGGTGTGGCGAGAAGATTTTAATTAATTGTGCCATTAGCAATTGCATGAAGATAGATAAATCAGGCAACGTGTAGCATGCAGAAAGGAATGAGAAATGGACATATCTTACTTATCAAAACATAAAAATAAAAAAATAATAATATCTTGTTCGAATATGGTATTACGAAGCATATTTGCTGTGTTAGTGTGTTATCAAAGGAAAGTTAAATTTGGTAAAAACAGTTAATACTCCTTCTTCGACTGGAGAAAGAACTGTTTAGTTCAACATCTAAGAAAAAACATTTTGAGAATTCCATAAGGAGGCTGTTCACCAATCTTATGCGTCTGTTATGTTTTTGAAGAATATAGGAAATAATGGGAACTCCCTAAATACTTCAATTCACACAATCCGGCCTATGAGATACCTGTATTTTACCAGATATGTAGAACACTTCAATTTTGCGATTCCATCATACTTTTAGAACAATATACTACCTGGGAAAGACGACCAGCGTCCAAGGCCTGACGAAATCTAGACTCTAAAGCTGCAGCCACAGCTTTTACTTCTTTCTCAGGTACAGCAAAACACACAGAGTGTTCACTACTAGCCTGAGTTACAAAAATTAGCAAAGAAAATAATACCATTAGATTCCTTTAGCATAATGTTACTTAAGTCATTAAAGAGAGGGAAGTAGATATATTTACCTGGGATATCATAATTACGTTAGCTCCAACATCCTTCACAGCACTAAAAATGGCACTAGCAGTACCAGGAACACCAGCCATTCCCGTTCTGCCAAAAAATATGCAACAGCTCAATCAAGGAAAATCTAGAAATTTTAGACTTTAGATTTTCACTCTTCAAGTTCTGAGATTAATTAATATCATACCCTTCAACATTTACAAGAGCTAAATTGTCAATTGTTGCAAATCCTTTTACGGGAGACTCCAGTCGCTGGTCATCTTCATTTGCAAAATCAGCAGGCCGGCAGATCACTGTCCCAGGTGCAGAAAGATTGAAAATATTTCTTATAACGATTGGAATGTCATACTTCATGACTGGAATAATTGTGCGGGGATGCAAAACATTTGCTCCAAAATATGACTGCACAGGTATAAGCCATTGATAATCAATAAAAGATAAAGTATAACGCTTATAAATTTGGGTAATATCAGAAAGGACTTACCATCTCCCATGCCTCCTGATAAGACAATTTCTTTAATATCACAGCCTCACTCACTGCCAAGGAAAATTACAGAGATGAACTTTTTTATTGAAAGAAACAAATAAATACTCATCAAAATGTGCCACTGCTTTTTTGAAAAATGGTTTTAAGATAAATAAGCAATATTTTACAGAGATAACTCACACAGCATGTAAATAGCCAAACAAACCTTTTCTGGGGTCTGCACTGTACACACCATCAACATCAGTCCAAATTGTGACTTGGCGTGCTCTGAATAAAGCACCCATTATTGCAGCGGAAAAATCACTTCCATCTCTTTTCAGAGTTGTTGGGATATTCTGAGGAGTAGAAGCAATAAACCCAGTTGCAACTATAGTGTCTGATGAATTTTCGGAGTACCACTTTTCAAGTCTCCGGCCCGACTCGAGATAATCTGGATCGACTTGATTCGAACTTGTAGGATTTACTACAAGGACTTCCCTGGTGTCCATACATTTGCAATCTGACCCCATCTACAGTTCCAAAAGACAAAAAATATTTAGAAAACGGGTGCTATAGACTTTGTCTCGCCAAATTTGCACAGATTGATGAATTCACACAATAAAAGGCACCAATTACAAGAAGCACCTTTCTGACAACGGCTGAGAGCAATTGAGCAGACCATAACTCACCATGTCCAACAACAAAATCAGAAAAAGATTCTGTCACATGACCAGCTGCAATATATCAATTAATAAAGCAATTAGAGAAGAAAACAGTACAACTGGGAATACAGTTTTTCATTCTTACAAAACAATAAAAAGATTTAATTTAGTTCCAAATACATAATATAAACGAGTATCTTGATGAACGAAACTCCAACAATGCACACAGACCATCCCAGTAAGAATACAGAGAAAAGTGGTTACCAACACCATCATAGAGAAGCAAGAGAGAAGTAACAATATATGTCAATGCTATTCAATGTTTAGGTGTTCAGTTAATAATATTCACACAAAAATGCATATATATAGATACATGTGATAATGATGGTTTACTACAAGTACAAGGTGTACAACTTGGTCATTTACGTACATAAGCGAGAAATTTGCAGCATATGCCACGTGACAGAGAAAGGTAGTCATTCATTCGTGCAATTGAACAAGCGGAAGCTACAAGATACATGTTAGATAGGCATACCAATATAGATGGCACGTAACATTGCCTTAAGGTTGTTAATGTCCTGGTGCAAGCGAGCCAAGAAATTCGCGAGTTCATCCCCATCCAGCAGGTCAATTGCAGTTAACTTGTGCTTTTCTAAAACGGCATCAAGTGCAAGCGTGTAGGAGTCATCACGGGACTGCGCCTTGTATATGAGATCATACATCATGTCTGTGACCTTTGACATGGCAGAGACAACCACCAACTTTCTTTGGGATTCATCCGCAACAACAATATTAGCGACATTTTGTATTCTTTCAGAAGTACCGACGCAGGTACCGCCAAATTTATGGATAGACCAGGAGTCGCCTTTGGGGAGTTGACCTTCGGCTTCCCCAACAGCAGCGTCCACCAACAAGGTATCTAAGGAAATTGAGAAACTTAATTATAATAGGTAATATTTTATGTAAAAAGTGAAATAAATAAATAAATAAATAAAGACACCTGACCTGCATTAGCAGCAGCAGCTGAGGCAAAGAAGACGTTAAAGTTGGAGGAATCCTTTGGTTGAAGCAGGTTAGCGGCGGAACCTACTCTGCAGTTAGGAAAAAGGTGCGGGCAGCATAACAACATTAACAACAAATAGTACGAAAGTAAATGCACAATTACAGTTTCCAATTAAGTACCTGAAAATGGGGCGGCGTTGGAGGATAGTAAAAGGGGGATTGAGGATCGAATTAGAAGATTTGTTATTATTATTATTATTATTATTATTATTAGGTTTAGAAGAATGATGATGATGATGATTTAGTAAAGAAGAATAACAAGAAGAAATGGAAGAGGCGAATGCCATTGCTCAACAATATAATGCTCCTCCAGGATAATTAATAATAATAGCTCGAGCAATAATGGCTGGCTGTTAGATTTATATATAAATCTGCAATGCAATCCTGAGGAGTGAGGGGTAAGGTAAGGTCAAACAATCTGCAATATTATTATGTTTTGCGGCACCATTACACTGACCACTGCCACTGCCTCTAACTACTACTATTTTTTTATTATTATTTTAATCTTTTGGGAAAATATACCTCAACCAAAACATTTATTTATTTCTTCAACGATTAACATTATTAATAATATTAACCACTTGTTGTGATTATAATTACTTCTTTTGTTTGAGCTCATCTTAAATCATGATGATCATTCATTCAACTATTATTATCATTATTTTAAATAAGCAATATATTTTCACCAGAATGTATATGTATATTCAAAAAAAAAAAAGATGTACTTTGGATCCCGAATAATCTCCTTGTCAGTCAGTCAGTCACCTTTGGTGCGCCTAATAGCCAAGTTGTGATATGTCAGTACGGGGCCTACACCTCGTTTTTCAATTATAAATAATGGATGTACTAATTTACTTAGCACGGGTACGGGTACGGCGGTACGAGTACGGTACAGTACGGGTACGCCGATACGTTATTTTTTAAAAATAGCCGATACCGGTACGGTAAGAATACGTGTATATATAAATAATTATTAATATTTATTATACGTATTTTTTATTTTTAACAAGTAATAAAATTTAAAACTTTAACAAGAAAAATTAGATATACAAAAAAGGTTTTAACATTAAAAAAAGTCATGCATCAAATATGAAAATAGACATATAAACGTAAATTATTTATGACTAATAAGTTAACAACATAACAAACTTGAAGATGGCGCATGGTGGTGGTGGTGATTTTGAATAGAAAAAGAAAAGTATAATTGTAAAAATAATGAGACCTGCCATTGATAAAGGGATTTTTATTTTTTTATTTTATTTTATATTTGGTGAAATTTATATTTAAATATTTAACCCATCAAATATTAAAAGTTTATAAAAAAGACCTATAATAATTTCGATACGCCTAAAAAAACGTATCGGATACGTATTGAGATTTTTTTAATTTCAAAATTAAAGGTTACGCCACGTGGCGTATCGAATACGTCAGTATTGGTATCGGTATCTAAATCGGTATCGATATGTATCGGATACTGCATAGCCATCTTTCGGATACGTCAATATTGGTATCGGTATCTAAATCAGTATCGATATGTATCGGATACTGCATAGCCATCTTGGTATCGGTATCAGTGCATCACAGGTACTAATCTATTTCCCATGCAAAAGACAAGGCGTATTTAATTATCCAAAAATGAAAAAAGACAAGTCCTATTTAAAAAAATATATTGCCTAGGGTAGTTTCGTGGTATTCATGGTGGACCTTTTCTTTTCAATTTTCATTACTTTAAGTAATTATCGTAATTCGTAACCACTACAACACTAGTCTTTTCACATACATTATTGCACCTGACAACATGTGTGGTTGGTTGATAAATTATAGAGGTTCTTGTAGGGGCAGTAAGTACTAAATATTGTTTTTTTTTTCTTTTTGTTGAAACAATAAATATTGTTTTGTCTAGTACGAGAGAGTGCAATACAACTTTGAAATACATATTGGAAATGATTGATGTTCTTAAAAAATGTCTAAATAATTTTGTTATTAAACATAAATTCTAGGAACCAGTTTGGATGTTTTTTCAACCATTTCGTTTGGCTTATTTTGGTTTGAGTATTTCAAAAATATTTTGCAAAATTTTGAAATTCAATTTAAATGTAGTTTGGGTGTTTGAATGTTGATGAGAAGAAAAGTAAGTATATAAACACCAAATTAATGAAATAGTAACGTATATAAATAATATTAATTAATAGTATTTGGATATTATTATTTTCTTAAAGAGTGTAATGTCCAGCTATTTCTTCTTTGATAAAAAAAAAATTATTTGTAGACTTTTTTCGACGGGTTGGGCCGACGGAAAAGCCCTTTTCCGTCGAAAAATACCCCTTTTCCGACGGATTTTGTGCTGACGGGAAAGGGGTTATTTCTTGTAGTGTAATGTTATATTCGGAGCCATTTTCATGGTCCAATCACCAGTGTGAAATAAAGCCTTGGCGCTTACACACCACTGCATTACACAATAGTAACATCATTTATTTCTAATTGATTTTCCTACAAAAGACTTTAATAAATGTTTTTCCATGTTGTTAACTTATGTAAACCATTTTAAATTTCAATAAATTCACTCCGCCTCAACAAATTGAATCTTTGACCTGTTAAAACCCACCTCTAAAAAAATATTGTACCTTCCATTTACCCCTTTTGACCCGTTATCTCATGATCACATCATTCCCCAAAAAAATTAATCATTCAACCATTATTCATATAATTCCATAAGTAACTTTGATCGAATTTTTAATCAATCGTTTCACTTGCATGCATATTGGACATGCGGGCCAAATTTCCTTCATCAATCTTAATGCATGGGCGTTCTTCTTTCAAATTATTCCACATATCAAAAAATTTGATGACATTCTTCTTTGTATGAATTTGGACAATGAGGTCCAAGATGATCGACGTGCGACCATTTCTTCGTTTCTCGACAATCTCAATCGCCGTATATTTTACACGCCTGCTGAAAAAAACGCCACCGGTTTGTATGGCTTTATTAGCTGCACCACCACCAAAGCCGCGAGAGTCAAAAATGAGAATTCATAACGTGTTTGCAAAGGGTGGTGGCGATTTTTCTCCGATAATAAAGAAACGTGCTGAAGAATTTATTAAGCCTACGAAGAAGAGGCCTTCGCGGCTTATTGTGCCGACTTGTTTTGCAGGCCTAGATTTTGTTGACGATGTACAAAAAAAATTGGATTGTATGAAAGAATTCGAGGCAGTTAAAGGCAGAGATTTTTTCTTGGCCAGCAAAAAGGGTAGGAGAGAGGTCATGGAAGATAGGCATGCAGCTATTCTTGATATTTCAGGCGACCCCAAACAAGTATGTTATTTAAATCTATTCCACATTGCTTAAGAATAAACCTGAGCTTCTGTATATTGATGATAATCTTCTCCTCTCTCCTTAACAAGGCATTTTACAAGGAACTTATTTAACAAGGCATTTTACAAGGAACTTATAGGGGGTCGTGGTTCTCAATTCCAACACACCTGCTCAGAAACAAAAAATAAAAACAAATCCCAAATTTGGAATACATTTCAATATTTCTTTTTTCTTTTCATTTGTTACTAATTTGCAATATCTGGTGAATGTAATTAGGTTGTCCAAGTTTTTTTCGATGAGGACCGTTGTGGGGACAAGAAATATTTTGAGTCTAAATTCTGGGATCTTTTAGCAAAGGTTATTTACTTAGGAAAGTTATTTTGATGAATTCAACAAGAACAAATTACATCTAATGTTATAATGCATGTGAAGAATTAGTAAATGTAACGCATAATATGTTATGATTTTAATTGCTTTCAATCATACTTGTAAATAACGCAATGTGATTTTTGCCCAGTGCTCTGATACCATGTAAGATAAAATAAATCTCACTACAATTGTGAAGGAGTTTGACATCTTATTTATATAAGAGATAATTACATTAAGAACAGTTATAAAACAAGAACTAAATAAATACAACTAAATATCTCTAATGATACTGAATGAAAGTAGAATATAATACTCAAAAATAAAATAAATAATTGACCGTTCTGTCCTATTTTGTTAGATAAGTAGGTCAAGTTGGCAACTGGTTGCTCATCAGAACACATTTTTTCACTGGCAGGCTTTCTTTGTGGTAATTGATGGGCATGGAGGTCATGCAGCAGCTGATTATGTAGCCAAAAATCTCGGAAAAAACATACTGAAGGAGTTGAAAGGAATTGGTAAGGCAGGGAAGAAAATTGAAGCAGCGTTGCGCGGAGGCTATTCTTCCACAGACAAACAATTCCTTGCTCAGGTAATGATTCATGTTAAGACTATATATAAACGATCACCCAATCTGGAAAGTGATACATAAAAATTATAAAAATAATTACTTGCTTATTAAATGACCTTACTAAATGCTTGAATTTGCAAAGCCATATTAATTTCTTAAAAAATATCAATGTACTATGTAGGATGTAAACGGTGGAGCTTGTGCAGCAGGCGTGCTGTTGAAGGATGGAGAACTACATGCAACAAACGTAGGCGACTGCAAAATTGTTTTGAGCAAGAACGGTAAAGCCATAGCTTTGACCAACGACCATCGCCTTAATCGAGAAGATGAACGTGCCCGTATTGAGAATTCAGTGAGTTCTTCAATAATATGATTACAACTTTACAATTAATTTTGACATGACTATGTAGAGTTGATGCATATATTATCATCAGGGCGGGTTTTTGCATTGTCATAACGGAATATGGAGGGTGAATGGATCACTTGCTGTTTCAAGGGCATTCGGGAATCTCCATTTAAAAGATTGGATAATTTGTGAGCCAGATATTGTGACAATTCCTTTAACACTAGATTGTGAGTTTGTGATTGTGGCTTCAGATGGATTGTGGGATATGGTACGAACTTATATGTCGACCATTTAACACGTGTTAATAAACTTGATATTCGACGCACAATAGCTAAATTTCATTTTTCTTTTTGAATGAGACAGGTCAGTGACCAGGAGGCTGTTGATATGGTTGCAGTCGAGAGCAACTTATTGGAATCTTGCAGGAAACTGATCGACATGTCGTTGAGCAGAGGAAATCGAGACGATATAACTGTTATGATGATTAATCTTCAAAATTTTAAGATAAGCATTGCATAGTCAATTATCAGTTGTTCGTACGGAGTAGGTTTAATCAAAAGCGGCTTAAGTAATTCCATCACCAATTTAATGTATATAACATACATGAAGAAGCATAATTGGTGATGAATAGAGAATATGATGAAATATTTTTATATATGGTTAGTTAAAGAATTCATATAATATTAGTTCATATTGTTGAGCTAATGACTAATTGATATAATACTTCATTTTTAAAGTCTAAGGCAACAAGTCGATCTTTACAATAATGTTTTGCTTGAATTTACTCGTGTCGTGTTTTTAGGTTTTAGCATGAACGTAGTAGCTCTTGGTCTTCTTTTCAAGCTGGCTCATATATATGACTTATTGTACTCTACCAGGGTGATCTTTAAAGCAAATATAACACACCGAGTGTTTTATAACTTAAATATGATAAGAACTTCTCACTCTGGGAAGTAGGATTACATTTTAATTTAGTTACTTAAACCATCCTCTTAGATATCCTTGCTATGTTGCTTTGATTTTCCAAAAAAAAAAAAAGATTAAGGCCCGCGAGTCTTATGTTAAAGGGCTGTCATTTGTCGCGATTGCTGGCTAATGATCGAGTTCGTCGATGGATTTTCAGACATAATGATTTCATATCCATCTGAATAAGATTCCATACCTTCGGCCAAGATTTGCCAAATCAAGACGCCTCCAATGCCTCCACTCCGTGCAAAACTGAATATGTTAGTATAAATCGCGTTCAGGAATGAATCTGCTCTGTTATACTAAAGCCTGGATCTTTGCTTGATTTTCCAAATTCACTAAAAATCATTGGCTTTTTTAAAATGGACCTCGAATTCGTCCAGTGACTCGTTATCCACCTTTGCATGAATATCATGTGTGAATCATCACTCTGCCCTGACAACCTGTCATGGATTTACTATCAATTTTGGATTATATCCTTGTTTTTTAATGAGAACAAATTAATATTTCTGCCCTGTAAGTTTGCCCCTTTAATAAATCTGCCCAATAAGTACCGAATTTTTAAAATTAACCCACGAATTGGCCTTTTTTCAATTTTTATGCCCACCCAGTGCCACCTAGGAAAACAAATCCGACGTGGCAGCCGAGCTGGCTTTTTTGGCACACGCCCACTAAAAAACGCGTCGCCAACTCGGAAAACGGCCCTGTAAAAAAAAAACTTTTTTGGGTGTTGGTATAATATAACAACACTTCAGCCATTGAATTTAAAAAAAAAAAAAAAACCAAGGCGCGCCCCAAATCGATTTCAAACCGAAACCCTAATTTCCCAAATCGAAAATGTCTGAATCGACCATGAGCTACATCTGGTATGCAATTGAGGAAGGCCCACCGTCGTGCACGTGTCCATGACCGATGGGAACCCTGGACGAAGGTTCCATGGGTGTCTGCGATGGCCCGTTGGGTGTTGGCTATGCATTTGGGAAGATCCACATGTTTGCTCATATGTTAGGGTTGTGATACCAATTTTGCACAGAAGAATCGAGAGGGTGCAGGGTAGAGTTAAGGGACTTGAAGAAGAAGTTGCGTCGAAGAAAGAATCCAAAAATGATACCATGCAGTCGGCATACGAGAAAACCACGAAGGAGCAAGAAGAGAAAATTAAGGTTTTGCAGATTGAGAACAAAAAATTGGAAGTTAAGGCTAGATTCTGTTATATGATCATTATCATATTGGTGTTGGTTGTTGTAAGGTTGTATTGAAGCCATTGGTTTTGGCTTAGTAGTATGTGGGCTTAGTAGTATGTGTGCTAATTTGATTATAAAGATTATGCAAGTTTGAGTAAATGAGGAGAGTGTGGAGTTGGTTTTGTTTTGTGGATTAAGGCTTTGGATAACGTTGTTTTGGTTTATGGTTGTGTTAGGTTGTTTTTTTAGTTTGTTGATGATGTTGTTCATGTAATGATAATGAATGTTTGTCATCTTGTTAACCTTCTATTGAGTTATGTTTTATACTATAGTAATGGACTAGTTAGATTGGATTAAAGATGGTTGTGTATGTCTGACATTATGTTGTTGGTGCATTATTAAAATAAAATGCCCATTAAGTTTATCAACTTTCATAAAAACTGCCCAAAATGTTATGAATCTGCCCTTTAAGTTTGGATCGATTTAAAAAATATACCCATTATGTATTAAAAAGATAAACAATATGCCCAGTAAGTATTAAAAACATAAACAATATGCCCTCATTACACTAAAATTCACTAAATTTGTTATGATACCTATAAGATATTTACTAGATTTAATCCTCAATGTCACTTGGACCAAAATCATCATCTACTATCTCAACCACTTCCTCCTCTTCTGGAAAATCATCATCATCATCAACTTCCTCTTCAGTAAACTCTTCTTCATATATACCTTCCTCGCTTGGAAGAAAATCACACTGGTGCTCATCAAACAATGTTGCATATATCTTGCATTTGCCAGGCCATACATTCTGAAATAGGTCTCCCAATGCCTCTCCTGACAGTGACAGGATTTTATCAATTTTGCCTTAATAGTTAAGAACAAGGGATATGTAAATAGTCCGTAAGAGATAATAATGACATGAAAAAAAATTGAATTGCTTACCACATCAACAATCCAGTAATAGCCCGCGCCAAGTATAACCCGCATATCAGGTCCTTCAGTGAAAACCCCTGGGAGATCACAAAACTTCTTAAATAGTATATATTTCAACCTCATATCTCTGATTTTCCTCTCCAATGTTTCATCCAATAATGGTTGTTGAACCAGTGACTGCAACTCTGTTTTGATTATTCCAAGCCCCCTCCTCAGTGCATGAATAATTGATAACCTATTCCTTCTCCCATAATTGACCAACCTATCCAAAAAAGAAATTGTTTCTGCCATTCTAGTGAAATCTGGATCAACATAAAACAACCTCAACATTATATCCGCATTGATTATCATTTTTACTATCTTCTTAACAATGTATGGATAGCCTAAATGTGTCTATTGGTGTAAATGTGTCTCAGTTCTATAGCCTAAATGTGATTGTTGGTGTAAACAGACACTACTATATGATTCGACACACCCAACCTACATGACTGTTGGTGTTTACAAAGCAGAAATGCAACTGCCTTTACATTATAAGGGAATTTATGAAACTGGCACAAAACAAACCGTTGCAACTTCATGTAATCGAACAATCACGTTTGCATCGAACCGGAGTGCAATTTTGCAGCCAAAATAATATAAATGTTCACAGAGCATGTAATGCTCCTATTCAAAATAAAACTGTTACAGAGCATATCAACACCAGTTCACATAGCATATAATGCTTCTATTCACATAGCATATAATGCTCCTACTCAAAATAATTGTGTTACATTTTATCCACCGAAAAGACAACAAAATATGTAACACTTTTAGAGAACATCTAATCAAAGTTCAACTGTCTCTAAATTTTTTCTTTCCCTTTCATAGACTTCATCGCTTTCTTGTTACTGCCTTTCTTCCTCGTTTCATATACCTTCTTTCTCTCCCTGCCCACCTCATCTTCATCATTCATTTTACCAATTACAGCAACCAAATTTGAAATCTTCACATATTTCCTGCTGATCCCTTCATACGGATTGATTATGTCTTTCTGATAATCTAACATTTCAAAGCAATCACTTAATTGGTCTGTAATTTTTGGTGGTGCCTTTGATGGCTTCTTGTTGATCAAAGTATTGACCCATCCATCATCTGGTACTTCATCTGTAGGTTCCTCTTTAGGTACTTCAACAGGTAGTGGTGGAGCAATATCATACTTCCTTTGAACAACATGTGTCTTACACAAATAGTTAGATTGATTAAGCATATATGTGGATAAAACATAATGTAATTTCATATGGCAGTGTGAAGATAATACATTTTTTTTTGCTTTGTCTTTTCTTCCTCCTAGCAGTCCTGGATGATTCCACAACTTCATTGAGAGTTGCATTTTCTTCAACTGCAATGCTTTCATCAAACTGCTTTTCAACACTCTAGGTTCCTCCTTCAATACCCTGGCTTTCAACATCAACTTTCTGCCTTTCAATATCAACATCAACTTCCTGGCTTTCAATATCAACATCAACTTTCATGCTCCTCTTCCCTTTTTCACCATGTCTTCTTTTCCTCCTTGTAGTCCTGGATGATTCTACAACTTCAGTGAGAGTTGCATTATCTTCAACTGCAATGCTTTCATTAGACTTCTTTTCAACTGTCATGGTTCCTCCTTCAACACAATGGCTTTCATCATCCACTTTCTGACTTTCAACATTAACATCAACAATCATGCTCCTCTTCCTTTTTTTCAGTTGTCTTCTGACGTAGCGGAAGCTTATAGGAAAGATAAGAACGACACACAAAAATCAAAAGCTTGTTGATTCACGAAGAATACCAAGAAATTGATGTGAAAAGAGAGAAACTCTCAAAAACTTTATTCAATAATCAACTGAATGTCTTCTTAGGGTTTACATAGAATATATACCCTAAAAGCATAACTAAAATAGGAAATAACGTTTTTTTTTTCAAAAAAGGAAAAAATCGAAATAAAAGCATAAACTAAAAGTGCTACTCATAAGGAACACACTCCAACAAGCGGAATGCAATTCCGAGTTCTAGAAATAAAGATATAACTAAAACGAAAATTACTAAAAACGGCAAAAACAGCCTTTTCGAGGACTAAACGAAGGAATTTGGCTAAAATCCGCTCCCTTAATGATCTTTAGATGATTACTATGGTTCGTTGGCCCGTTTCGGATAAAATTTGACTATTCGCACATCAAAAACGGACCGAGCCAAAATCAGCCTCTCAACTTGGGATGGTCCCGTTTCACCATGAATTCCAACGCTTTCTCGACTGCATCATTTCTTCCTCCTTGCAGTCCTTGATGATTCAAACATATTTTCATCATCTTCTTGCATTTCATCAGACTTTTGTTCAACATCTTGGCTATCAACACCAGGCTTATTGGCTAGAGTTTTAGTATCAACTTTTACATCCACTCCTTCTTCCTGTGTTTGTTGAGAATCTTCAACTGGCTCATCTTGAGCTTCCTCTTCTATTGGCTGGATAATACATAGCAACCTTTATCAATATAATTGTTCACAACATAGAATTTAAGAGATTTATTTCATTAATTTTATCAATTACCTCTAAGAATGTTAACTTTCTTCTACTGGTTCCTGTATTTGAAGACTCCTCCAAGTTTTCATCGCCAGAAGTTACCAGATTTAGTTCAGTAATAGTAGTGTTGCTGTGCCTGTTGCTCCTTTTCAAATTCAGATTTGTCTCAATATCAGTTGGAGGTGAATCACTAGCGAAACTTGATGTGTTGTTCTCTGCCTCAATTGGTGTATCTTCAACATTCTAGATTGTACCAAACAAATGTGATTATTAAAGGAACCCCTTGGACATGAATAAACAATCTTTTTAATTGAGTAAATGAAAGTTACCTGCTTCTCTCTCTGCCTTGCACTTCTCCTTACAATCTGTCCAGTTGCCTGATCTGGAACCTCACTGCTACTTCTTTTGTTCCTTCTTCTTCCTTGTCTTGATGACTCTCCAACGATGTTAAGGTTCCTTTCACAACTCCCCTCATTCCCATTTTCCTTTTCTTTTCCACAGGTCCTGGCATTGTGCCCTTCCTCACCACACTTTCGACATTTACTAGAACCTTGGATCCTTCGACACTTGGTGACAATGTACTTATTACCCTTTCCTTCTTTTTTCTTTGCCTTGCTACTTCTGGGTTCCTCCTCACCTCGCTTTCTTGCCTTTTTTGGTCTTCCAGGTTGTCTGCCAAAGTTGGGTGGGAGTGGAGGAACATAATCTTCACCAAGCCATATTTGATCCCCAGGAATAGGATAAATTGTAAAATTATACACTTGCTGATATTGCTGAAGTGTATAATAATCTGACACATAATCAACTATTTGCCTTCTGCTATACAATTTGGCACATGCAACATGTTTACATGGAATACCTGTCAGATCCCAAACCCTACAGTTGCACTTCTAATCTCTCAAGTTCACTGTATGCTGTGATTTGTCAAACCCATTGATTTGAAAGTCATAATCATTTGACTTTATTGGATAAAAATCAGATTGCTGAAGATCTGCTTGGGCAACTAAAACCTGGATATTAGGGGTTAATGCCTTGTTCTGACAATCTGGAATTTGTTTTGTCCACTTCTTCCTTGCCATTTCTCTACCCTTTGTCATTTTCACCATTAGATATTCCCTTATCCACTCCAATAATGACAGAATTGGCATTCCTCTGGTAGGAATAAGTACACCATTAAAGGTCTCACAAAGATTGTTCAAGATTAGATCAACACAACAATTTGTTTTGAAACCAGACATAGACCACTGTTCTTTTGGTTTGTCATTGAACCACCTTGCAAAGTTCCCACCCAATTTGGCTTCCATCATCTTCATAGAGGTCTCAAACTCATGAGTGGTTGTCTTGTAGGCAGCATCCCATATGGACTTCTCATAATCATCTCATTTGAAACCTGCTCTATGAGCATTCCTTATTAAATGCCTTACACAATAACTATGTGTGGCATATGGGAACACTTCATGAAAGGCATTTACCAATCCCTTCTGCTTATCTAAAATAAAAGTCAGATTATAATGATTATGTAGCTCAAGATATTCTTTCAACAATGACAAGAACCACTCCCAGTTGGCCTGGTTTTCAACTGCAACAACAACAAAAGCTAAGGGAAATATACTGTTGGCAGGGTCAACTCCCACAGCTATCAAAATGGTTCCTTTATTTGGACATGTTAGAGGTGCTCCATCAACACCAATAAAAGGTCTACAACCAGCCTTGTATCCATCCTTCATTGCCTGATAGCATATATACATGCTTTTGAATCTTGTCTCACCAGCAACATCTTCTGTGTGAATTGCCACAGAAGTACCAGGATTTGTTCTCTTCAATTCTGCTTGATAATCCCAAAGTCTTGAAAACTGGTAAGCTAGAGTGCCTTCCAATTGAGTAGTTGCCACTCTTTTGGCACAATAGGCCTGGTTCTTGGCTATATCTACTCTCAGAGCTCTGATTGAATCCATTCTGAAGGCCTCATGGTTTCTGTTCGGATCTGTTTTGAAGACTTCAATAAATCTTTCAGCAAGCCAAGTTGCCTTCAAATTCCTCACACCAAACCCCTTACCACAAGAGTGTGTTGGATTATATTGCCTTATCTGCCAGGTCGCCTCACCACCAACTTTCAGTCCATGTAGCCTCCATGGACAAGAAGCATGAACACATTTGAAATATATCCTTTTGGGGTGACTCTTATCAACTAAGACACTTCTTCTATTATTGATGGCATCTGATTGCACAACCTTTCTAAGTTGATCTTTGGTGTTGAAGAGCATTCTCAACTTGAAAGTAGGATTCCATCTGCCACTACTGTCAAACACCTCTGGATCATCACTGTCATCATCTTTTTCTTCATAAGGTAGTGGATTGATAGGCATTCTTTTGATGTTACTAACCACATCAGGTTCAACTTCATATTCAACATCAGTCCCATTGTCAACCCCATTCAAATCCTCCCTAACTTCTGAGCTTCCTAGTAAATTGGTATCCGTATTCAATGGAGGGATTGGTTGTGTATTGGGAGGTGGATTCATAGATGCATTGACACTCGCACTGACATTGTCTTCATCTTCAACATCATCGTCAACGTTGTGATTAAAATCAGATTCATCTGTATACTCACTCTCCTCTTCATAGGTAGGATCTTCACTGTCACTGTCATAATCTTCAACCAGGATCCCCTTCCCTTTATCATGCACTTCAGTTCTTCTACCTTCACCAGGCACATCAACTTTAACTTTATCACCAGGCACATCAACTTCAACTCTATCACTAGGCACATCAACTTCAACTCTATCACCAGGTACATCAACTTCAACTCTATCACCAGGCACATCAACTTCAACTCTATCACCAGCCACATCAACTTCAACTTCAACTTCATTTACACACACATTTATGTGATCACCAGACACGTTAACTATATCATCACCATCATTTTCAGTCCTTTCATCTCTCAAGTCTTCTATGATTGCTTCCTCTTACTCTTCTGACTCTTCATCAAAATCAACATTTTCTTCAAAATTTGTGTCATCAGAGTACTCACTCTCTTCCTCATAGGTGTCATCATCACTGTCATTGGGTATGTCTTCGACCATCACAATAATGGTGTCTTCAGTTTGCTCAACCACTACTTGTTCATCAGCAACAATACCAGGACTCACATCCTCTGATTCTACTACATCTTCATCAACATTTTCATCAAAATCTTCATCATCGGAATACTCACTTTATTCCTCATATATATCATCCTCACTGTTAGAACCATCATCTCCTATAGTGATTGGATCTGCTTTGTCTCCCAACCTAGTAGGTTCAGCACCATCATTCTCAGTGCCTGCTATTACTCTAGGATTACCATTAGGTGTAACTTCTTCCAATTCCCTTTCCCTTGTTTCCTCATTGTCATTTTTGTCCTGCAAACCATCTGAGATAGCATACTCATTGACTAATTTTGTATGATCACCACCAGGTGTTGCTAAAATTGTTCTAGTCTCAACAACATCAGAATCATGAGGCATTTCTGAAAATGGTGGACCAATCTCAAAATCACAATATACATCAAACTCCCTGGTTGGTAGTGCTTCTTTGAGGGCTATTTTCAGAAGCTTGTTATCCTCTATGACTTTAAACCAACCTTGCCTGACAAAGTAGAATTTCCTTTCACCTTAAGCATTCATATTATTAGCATAAATGTTCAGAAGCTTCATGTTTAACTCTTTAATGTCTGAGTAGTCAAACTTCATGACTCCACCACCAACATAAGTATCAAAAGGATTGGACTGTAACCTTCCTCCATAATGGAGATTTAGTGTAATAAGATTGCTCCTATGATCTGCATATAGCATGAATGTAGCACTAAGTATAAAAGAAAATGGTGACACAATAAGACACAATAAACACAAAAACCATCCATATTTTGGCATAATAAGACACAAAATCCACAAACAAGCAACAAGAAATCCAAATTCCAAAAACCCTACCTCAACAGTGACTATCACCGACCACAAAACTACTTAAGCACACAATCATGAACTAAAATCGAAA
This sequence comes from Linaria vulgaris, assembly GCA_948329865.1. Taxonomy (NCBI): domain Eukaryota; kingdom Viridiplantae; phylum Streptophyta; class Magnoliopsida; order Lamiales; family Plantaginaceae; genus Linaria; species Linaria vulgaris. Next base: position 222,118 of record OX415249.1, on the reverse strand, counting down.
CTTTTTGGTACTACAACTCACAAAAACTACTAATACTTTGTGGACATGCAAAAATACAAAACGAAAATGGCATAAAACTTACGATAAATTGGCGAGGGCATATCATGGTAAAGTGGAGACCGCAACTTCGTCATTATCGTGGATGCACTACACCACCAGAGCTACTAATGCTATGTTTCAAAGTTTTGGGTGGATTTTGGGTGTATCAAAGCACTACACCATCGAGGGCTGTTGGGGTTCAATTTTAGGGTTTAGGTCACGATTTTAGTATGGAATTCAACACTCGTGCATTGGATTACTAATGCCTACTCTTCAAACGACGCGATTATACGACAAAAACGAGAATTGTGGTTTTCAGAATTAGGGTTTCGGGTATGAACAGAATTGGGGGAATTTTTTTTTTTTGGAAAAACTTTTAAGTGTTGGTGTTCAATTTTTAAGTGACTGTTGGTGTCCAAAAACATTTTTTTTCAGGGTCGTTTTCCGAGTTGGCGCCGCATTTTTTTAGTGGGCGTGTGCCAAAAAACCTAGCTCGACTGCCACGTTGGATTTTTTTCCTAAGTGGCACTGGGCGGGCATAAAAATTGAAAAAATGCCAATTCGTGGGTTAGTTTTAAAAATTCGGTACTTATTGGGCAGATTCATTAAATGGGTAAACTTACAGGGTAGAAATATTAATTTGTCCTTTTAATGACACATACTACTAGTTTGAGATATTTCTATAATTAATTTTACGTACCACACATCAGGATATGCATGAATAGCTGTGAAATCAACTTCCTTAACAAGATTGTTACTGATAAAATATGTGCCAACTTGGTAACCAGGATTGTAATGTTTTCTACCTGGAATGGAGTCGCCATAAAATCCTTCCATGCCTACCTCTAAAAGATGTCGGTTGACGATGTATTTGACATAAGAGGCCATTTCATTGATCATATTTTGGTCTTATTTCGTCGATGTAACAGAACACGGTAAAATAATACAATCTGAATATAAATAACCAAAATAATGCTAATCCAACAAAATGAGCGGACTAACTTGGTCTGGAACACCTATTACAAGCTTACTAGGTTTAACTGTTAAATTACAAGATAAGCAATGTGCATTGAATTCAAGGCGTTCGATGCTGACGTGTCGAATAGCCTTTGTTCAATGCGAGATGTTAAGTACGGGTCCTGTCTCGAATTCACGTATATCGAATCTAAGAGATTCAATGTCACCTTCCGTATCAAATTCGATGTGCTGTTCTTCGTATCGAACGTACTGAATTCGGTCCAAATACATGTCGAATTGAGTATGTTCAATTTAGTACGCCTCGAATGAACAGTGGTTTCATGCTGACTATGCCAGAGTGATTCTCCAATCAGAACGTACACGGACTACAAGTGAACGGGCTATATATAGCAACCGTTCTGTGGGTCCCAATGACAGATGCAGTCGCATCGAATCACATCAATTCAATGCGTGCATCGAACATCAGTTGTTCGATGCAGTTATGGGCCGGCCCAATATGCAAGTGTTGGGCCAATCTTAAAACATACCCATCACATAGTCCCCCCAGTTTGGAAGACGATGTCGATGAGAGATGGGCTTCCAAACTTAAAAAATAAATTTTGGATTGCTGAACGGTCGGAATTGTACCACCTTTATAAGGATTTTTTACATGCTACCAATGGTTTTTCACTAGTTTGGAATATTCCTAATCATATGTTACTGCAGAACCGATTGCAATTGTTCGCAATCGTTATCTAACAATTAATGACGCGCATCGAACATGGTGTGTTCGATGCGTCATGTATGTCGCATCGAATGAAATGCATTCGATGCGTTCATTTGATGCGCTCTCTAATATGGGCCTGATGGGTCGTCCGCTGCCTATATAAAGGCAGAGAGTGCTGGGGGAAGCTCATTCTGCTCCTTGCGCATTTTGTCTCTCAGGTAAAGCACATCGAACGGGTCCCGTTTGATGCGGTGCACATTGAACAACATCGATTCGATGCTTTTGGCATCGATCAGTGAGTGTTCGATGCGTTGCCTTAGACTTTTTTAGCTGTTGTAGCCTCATACTTTGATGTTTATTGTTGCTTTTTTAATATGTGCCATTTTGTTTCCGTTTAGCAGATCAATTAATCAAGCAAAAGATGTTTCTTCCGGAAATTCAGTCAAGGTAATTAACATGCCCTCATTTGTTAGATTTTTTATCTTTTCAATAAGTTACCTTTTTATGCATGTTGAGAGATTTGTGAGAGCCGAGAGTGACGTGTTCGCCCGTAGTCAGCATTCGTTTCTTTTTAATTTATTTTAGTTATTTCTCATCAAAAATGGTGAACACTGAGTCAACATCTGGGAGTGAGTCGAGTAGCAGCTCAAGCTCTAGTTCGATAAACTTTGTGGTGGGCCCACCTAATGTTCTTGCGGGTTTGAATACAATCGCAGTAGATGAAGTTGAGTTAATAGATATAGAAAGCGATAATTCGCAAGCATCATCAACTTTGGATAATCGTGCCCCCAGTGAGGCCGACGAAGACATAGATTACATCAACAAGGAGTTTGATGATCACGTCGAGGTTGCAAGGATGGCGTATGATATGTACGTGTCCCGCCTCCAACATAGTCATAAGGCACTCTACGAGAAATTCGACATACCTAATAGGTATAAAATCGTACTTCCCGGGCCTAATGATCGGATGCATACCCCACCGCCTGGGCATATGACTGTGTTCGTTGGTCAGCTGCTAAATGGGCTTCGCTTCCCAATTTCTTTTGAACTTAGATGGCTTTTGAGGACGATCAATCTCGTGCCGGCTCAACTTACCCCAAATTCTTATGGGAACTTGATCGGTTTCATTATCATCATGAAGGCTCTGGGTCAACCTCAAAGCCCCAATGAGTTCTACGCTCTGTTTGAGATTGCGAGGAGAGAAGAAGGGTTTTACCATGTCAAAGCGCAAACTCATCACAAGTTCCTGAATGGCGGAGCGACGGGGTATGGGAAAGATTGGAAAAGATGGTACTTTTACATCGAGGAGAGCTACGAGGGCAAGTTTAGACAATATCGCCGCGAATGGTATAACGGTTCAAGGGTGATGATACCTTCCGGCATTTCTGCGACTTCATGGGATTGTGAGTTTATCCCTAACTTAGTTCGACATCAACAATTTGATGTCAAGAAATTAGTAGAAAGTCGAGTCCTGTCGCTAGCCGGTCTGCCCCCTGTTAAATATAACGGGAGGTTTACGCTTGGTATAACTTTGCATCTTTATTTTGATATTTTTGATTTGTGTCGAATAAGTATTCTAATGATGTCATATTCTTGCAGTCGATTATATTATGGATCTCCACGCCCGGATGAATCGAGCAGTTGCTGCCGATCAAGCTAGCTCGCAGACGAATACTGTTGCTGATATTCCTCCCCCAAGGAAGAGGAATAATAAGGGCAAGAAAAACCTTGCGGGACCCTCAACTGCTGCCGCTGCCGGCTCTGAAGTTGATCCTTTCGAGGATATCTTGGGGAAAATCGTGATGCTACACAAGCTGCTGCCGGGGCTTCTGAGAACATGGAAGCTGGTATGGGCTACAACACCGAAGGCGTCGTCCAGACCAAAAAGAGAAAAGTTCATCAAACCCGATCGCAAACTGGAGGGTCTGTTCCACCTGCTGCTCACGCAGGTGGGTCGAGTGCTACGAATGCCCCTGCCCATGCGACGGGGCCGAGCGCTGGGATTGGGTCTAGCCAGGGCCCACATGCTCGGGCTGGGGGATACGAGATTTCAGAGGCTGCGACTATCGATCACCTGAAGTCTCTGTTGCCTAACCTTGCGGTACCCCTTCCGGTGTCTGCCGAAGAGAGGAGGATGGTGGAGTGCAATGCGCTTCATTTGATGACAGCGGTAATAATATATTTTTCCTGAATTAATTGTTTTTTGACTTGAAATGTAAATGTTGATTTATTTGCTCATTAATTGTTAGGCTGGCGGATTCGTGGACACCATGTTCGCGACACTGATGCAAGCCCGTGAAACGGCCACTAGTGGTGATGCTGATGCCTTAAAAGCTGCCCTCGACGATAAAGAGAAGGTCTTGCAAAAGGTCAAAGAATATGCCGTGAAGGCTCATGCTGATAGGGAGGCAGCAAAACAGGAACATGAGGAGGCTGATCAGCTTAATGAAGAGCTGACAAACAAATCACCGAACTCAAGATGGAGGTGGCGGTAGAGAAGGAAAATGCTTACAACGTCGACAACGCTGGATATTTGCGCGGCCTTAGCGAGGTAAAGAATCCCAACTCCTCGCATTTTTTGGGCTTTTTTGTATTTTTTTTATTAATTTCTTTTGTGTCCCTATAGGTTTCTACTCAGCAAAAGGTGGAGATTGCCGAAGAATTCCTTTGGAGCAACACCTTCCGAGAGATTAGTACTCGTCGAGGCGATCTTAAAGCTCGTAAGGCTCAGGTTTTGACCGTCCGCCAATTTTATGCGACGCAGTACGTCTGTGGTGGTTTCAAGCCAGATTGGTTGAACCTTTCTTTGGGGCCCAATCGAGAAACTCTGCCGCCTCGGACGACTTCTCAGCCTGAAGATCCTGACGAGTTTGTTGTGTTGCTCGAGAATGAGAATCTTGTCCTCCAGGGACTCTCACCACCGCCTCCAATGCCTGAGCCGTGTCCCCCATCTGAGGACGAGGAAGAAATTTAAGGCTGCATCCTGAGGGCTTCTCTATTCGGTTTTTATGCTTATGAACAATTTTTTGATCTAGTTTTATTCGTGGCGCTGCGTCGCCTTTATTTGTTTGAACAATTTGATGACTAGTAGTGTTGCGTTTTTGAATTATCGTATTGATTTGCTTAATTTTCTAAGCTCATATTTGTTGTCTTTTCTTTCAATTTCCTATACTGGTTCTTTACTTTATTTTGACAACTTGCGAGTTCTTCAATATTCATGGAAAAGTTTTCATTTTGCGACAAAGCATTGAGTAGCATTTTCTTTGACAGGGTCATTATCTTCCTGTTTGAGGTTATTCCATATTGGGATATGTTTCGCTTGTCGTTTTAGACATACTGCTTTTCTTTCTTGTACTTTCGTTCAGTCGTTATTATTCATCTTTTGAGAGTTTCATTCATGTTTTTCTGAACTGCGGGTTTCAAGTAGTACTTACAGTTTTATATGTAGTGTATGTTCCTTTCTTCCTTTTCAAACAGTCGTGGTAATAGTTGCCACTTTGGAAAGAACTTTTCGTCCCTTCTCGCCATTGTGTGAGATTCTGAGTGTCTTGTGCCACAATAGACAGAATTTTCGTCCCTCCTTAGTGTCTTTTGGGAACCGGGTATCTCGTACCACATTAGGTAGAGTCTCCGTCTTTCTTGATTGTCTTTCAGGGATTTGCGGTATCTCGTGCCACGATGGACAGAGTTTCCGTCCCTTTCGTTACCTCTAGCTTTTTTCGGTGTCTCGTGCCACGATGGACAGAATTCTTCTTGTTGCCTCTAGGGATTTTTGGTATCTCGTGACACGATGGACAGAGTTTCCGTTCTTCTCGTTGCCTCTAGGGATTTTCGGTATCTCGTGCCACGATGGACAGAGTTTCTGTCCCTTTCGTTGCCTATGGGGATTTTCGATATCTCGTGCCACGATGGACATAGTCTCCTTCCCTCTCGTTGACTTTTGGACGCTATGTCCTGCATATAGTTTGATCATGCAAGTTAGATGGATTTTATATAAAGCGATTAATCAAAAGAATTCTTCTTAAAAAAACAAATCAGATTATGTGAGTAGATCAGAGCTTGAGTCATTGCTTATTCGCCCTGATTTCCTATGTTGCCCTCCGGACTCACGTTCTCGATGTTCCTGTTTCAAGTTGATACACGTTTGCCCCTCATGCTTGTCATAGCAGAGGGGACGAATCAATATTGTTCAAAATATTCAAAATACTAAGGACTCTTATAACTTGAACTAGAATCTTTTAATCAATGTGCTCCATTTGCCTGGGAGCCAGTGCCCTTGTTGCGTCTTCTTCCTGTTGTGGCTGCGTCCGGAGCGAAGTCACGTAACATTTCCAACCTTCGATATGGTCTGCTATTACTTTGCATATGCCGGCATGGGTTGGAAATTTTACCATTTGATGATAGGTCGACGGTAACGCTTGGAATGCATTTAACGGCGACCTTTTTATGATTCCGTTGTATGTGAAATGCACGTCAATGATCACATAGTTCTCCATAAGTGTTTTTCTCTGTGGAGCTGTACCCAATGAGGTTGGGAGCTTAAGCATTGCGAGTGGAACTGTCTCTGGACCTCCGAATCCGTGAAGAGATGTTCTTACTGGTTCCAGTGTCTGGTTATTCAATCCTATTGTAGCCAATGTGGAACTGAACAACACATTTACGGAGCTTCCGTGGTCCACTAACATCTTGGTGACTCCATAATTAGCTATGTCCACAGTTATTACCAAAGGACAATTTAAATTTGACATTTGAATAGCTTGTGCGCTCAATTTCCGTAGGTCTGCTGTAGGGAATGTGACTTCCTCATGTGGCATCTCTTCAATTCTAAGTATACTAGCCATATTGACAAAGTTATCTGATTCAACGAGCCTCATGATCCTTCTTCGCCCGTTGGTGGAATTCGCTCCCCCCGGTCCTTGTGATATCATATTTATCATACCCTTCCTTGCATTTCCATCTTCAATCTGAGGATACTCGAATAGATGTGGTTCATCGATCATCCTTTGCTTATCCTTCCTGGGTGACAGAGTTCTCTTCCTGCTGAAATTGTTTTCTTGTTCTTGAACCTTTTTTATAAACTCCACGAGTTTGCCATCCTTCAACAATCGTTCAATTTCATCCTTCAGGTTTATGCAACCTTCAGTATCGTACGAAGAAATCACAAGTTATTAGTGAGATGTCCCTTCCATTACATGTTTTGTGCATTAACCCAATCCTAAGGACCATTACAATCCTACCAATTGGATCTTAACTCTACAACATCTAAGACACTTATGTATCTCAGATTTGTCAACAGATAAACATCAACGAGAAATGCACAATATAACCGTTAACTGTAATGAAAAACTATAGCTTCATGCCTTGCCTGTGTATTACTTAAATCATAGAAAACTAAGTGAGTTATCTCAAGGGAACTCAGTATAAATCATCTTTCAAGATGGTTCTTGTGTCAACATTTTCAATAAGGAAAATTAAAACAAGCGGGTCAAACAAGAAAGTTGACCAGTTAGGTGCTACACTATAACCAATGTTTGTTTTTCCCAATGTGACTCAAAGATTTGTATAGAGTACACTATATCAATGTTTTCACTACCATATATAAAGTTGCATTAATTGTTCCCAACAGGTAAAACATTTCTTTAGTCACATATTAACACTCTTAGAAAAAGAATGATGTCTAAGCCACCAAATGCTACACATAACGACATGTTCCAACTAAGTCACAAACTTGCTCAAGTCAACGACTCTGTAATAAAAAATTCTTGAACTCTAAAATTAAAAGACAAGAAAAGATTACAAAGTAAATTTGAGTAAATCTAATGTACAATTGTGGTGCAATCTCTCTATTTGATCCTCTGATTCTTTTCTCAAGTTGAGTGGATTTGATTTTGATCTCTTCCACGTGTATTTGAGTTGAGCGTTAATCCAAGGGCTTTAAGCTTGATCTTGAATTGACGATCTACTTGACTTGATATTTGCGACAAACAGTTTGATCTTCATCTTGAACTTGTTGAATGTCAATCTTCTTTAGAGGAATCTTGATCTTCAAAGTACTTAGATATTTGACAAACGTTGATTCGAGGGCCTTACGGAAACTTGATTTGGAATTTGATTTGATGGTTGATGAAGATTGGTATGATCTTCGTCTTCAGTTCTTTGGAAATTTTGGGTTTCGATCTTCTTGAATGGACTTCAATCTTCAGAAACGGTTTTTCGAGGGTCTTAGGACTTGATCTCAGATTAAACAGATTTTTGACTTGAAAACGAATGAAAAACGGTATGAACTTAGTTTTGGATTTGTTGAACTTCTTGGAGTTTGATCTTCCTCGGCAGAAGTGCAATCTATAAAAACGGTTTTTGGATGGAATTGAGACTTGATGACGGATTAAAATGAGTTCTTTACGAAGAACACCTTGAAGATTGTTGAAAAATGCCTTGAATGCCGCAAAGAACGCTTGAAGATGGATGAATTTGGTGGAGCGAAAAACTTAGAGCTTTTCCCTCTTCAACTTGTGAATATTTTGTGTGTGTTTTTATTCTTCTTCAAGACCACCTATATTTATAGTTGTGGAGTGAATCTCAATTAGAATCTTCTGATGAGATGAACGATTGTGATCGCGTCTACAATTCTTTGATATGAAAGACTTTATCTAAGAAAATCTTCTTTCCATCTCTTGAAGATTGAGACTTGATGGGAAATTCTTTCCTTGTGTTGAGATTTGGTGGAGAATTCTTTCCATCTCTTGAAGATTGAGACTTGGAGGAGAAGACTTTCTATGTCTTGAGATTTGATGAGCAATTATTTCCTTGTCTTAAGATTTAATTAATATATTTATTTTAATCCCTCAAAATATTAAGATTAAATAAAATATATTTTGTATTTCTTGCATCTTAAGAGTTACCATCATTTAATTTAATTAGACACAAAATAAATGTGTCTATAGACTCTTCAAAGAATAATAATTATTTGACTCAAGTCTTACCTCTTCATCTCACATATGATAGAAAGTAGGAAAAGATTCAGTCGTGACACAAATAAATTTGTATGTACTGATTCTTGTTAGGAATGACCTCGCAATTCCTCCCACCTCTTGCTAATTCATATGTGTGCATGAACTAGTTAGATTTCCTTAAGTATAATTCAGTCTTAAGTTATCGTAAATCTAAAATCCACGTAGAACAAGATTTGTAGCATAACCATAGAGGTGACACAACTTCATAAGAAATCTATTTAAGTGTTATTTACCAATGCAATGCAATCAAAAGATTAGCATTTAGAATGTAACATCAACACGACAACCTCATCAGTGTTTATCCTTGATCAAACACATTAAATCATTCTATGGCCATATCAATAGTCCTTTCATCATTGTCTTATGTTCCAGTCCAACATACAACTTAAAACTTAACAGTTTTCTCTCGAAGTTTTTGTGACCCTATAACTTTAAACACATCAACATAGATAATATCATAATTGTTATTCATCTTAAGTTTAAAATTGACTAGGTCATTTGAACAATCAATTGAAAAGATAAACGAATGTTCAAATGAATGATGATGAGAATGATACTGGTTTTAACTCTTAAGCATATTACTCCACGCGTGTTAACTGACTAAAAATATTGATCACACTTGAGCAAAATCATAGTCGTGATCAATCAGAATTTAACAAATGCGCCATTTTCATTAGTTAGTGTCTCAAACACGAGTTGGTCATACATTTATATTTCACATATAAAAGTACACCATCTATATAGATAATTAATCACATGGTTATACAGAATGGCACATGCAGCAAAATTAAACCATTTGTATGCCCTTAGATCTATATTCAAAGTGTAGAGTGACCTTACTAAAAGGTTTGGAGTGGCTTAATCGATGTTGTTAGGGGTATCAAACTGTCTTATCCTGATATCTAAAGTATATAAGTTTATAGTTAGTTCAATTCACATTAGGTACTTTGCTAGCACTTATTTGAATCTATGAATGTGACCAACTTGGTTGCCACGTTCTATCATTTTCTAGAGATATTTTCTTAAATGTCAATTGCTTAAACAAGTTTGATTTTATATCTAGCAAATCAACACTCATGACAATCGACCATAAAGTACGGAATCGAAGAGGTCACAAAGTGGCCTATCATCATCCATATCCCAACGTTCATTATCATGAAATTAATTTTTAAATCAGAAAATCTTCTAAGTTCAAGGTGAGAATTTCTAAAATTTTGCCAACCATAGAACTCCCACTTAGCTAAAAACTTATTGTGCATACATCATGTAAAATATGAAATTACATGCTCAAAACAAATGCACATAAGGAAATGTCTTCTACATGAACCAAAAAGTGATTAAACATAATCATGCATGTTTTAATACATGCTTTCGTCAAGAAACTACGGAACACATCACGTCACATGAAATAATTAAACTAATTATCTTCACGTTCACATGTGATTATTCCAAAATCGAATCCAATCATCAAATCTCAATCACACATTCGGTAACATTTAGATCCCCGGTCCAAATTATGGCCTACCAAGTGCTTTTTAGGATTTCTAAAGTTTTCCAACATTCATCTAGAACTTTGAACCTCCAAGCTCGGGGTTTTCTTCTCGAACATCTCACCGTGTTTTAAATTGCAAAATTTTAACACAATGGAGTGTATACACACATTTACTTTAGTTGTCAAAACAACATATACCCATAAGATAATTTCGAGTACGTTGTATGATACTGGAGACCATAATACGACATTAAATGCACAATTTTGTCTCAACTATCAAAGAAAAACTAATTTTTCAAGTTAAACAAAATTAATTATGGCTCAAATAAATGTTCATACAATTCCACTCGGCTCACATGCCTTTTCAAATAATTTCCAGAGTCTAAAATAAAATTTCCAGAATTTTCCAAAAAAGAAAAATATTTTTCTGTAATTATCCTTGCATTAAAAGGTAATAAATCCAATGAAAACTATTTTCGAACTCTGAAAAAATTATTTTAAATTACTGAAAAATGAGAAATCCAATTGTGAGAATAATGCAATTTTTGAATCCAATAATGGACCACCGTAGGCTTCTCACGCGCCCCACGCGCCGTCGGTGCAAGTTATGAACTATGTGCCACGTGTCGCGTTTCTGTGCATCTTCTCCAAAAATCACATGAAATTTTAATTGTTTTGGCTGAAAATTAAAAGTGCCATAACCACCGGCGGACCTAGGCTTGGGCTTACATAAGCTCAAGCTCAGGTGATATTTTTGTAAATCTAGTACTCATAATACTAGTCTTTATAATTTACACCACTAAAACAATATTCTAAGTTTTTTAGCCCACTATTTCTTTATTATAAATCAAAACTTCTATAATTTTAATTTAAAAATAGATAAAGTCCTTAATAATATTCTTGCTTGATTTATAGATTTTATTAATGGACTAAAAAATGTAAGATTTTAAAATAAATTAGGAGGATAAAAACTAATGTAGACCGCACTACCAACTCTTTACCCGTCGTAGCTCAGGTAAAAATAATTTTCTGGGTTCGCTCCTGGCCATAACTCTCTAAATTCTCAGCCAAGTATAACGTTCGTTATATGCATGGAAAGCTATTGACATGTAGTTTCTAACCCCGCAAGATTCATGCCAAAATTCGTTGAAATAAAATCGCAGCATGCAGTCAAAGTTTCGGGTAAAACGCAAAGACTTCGTAATATCTCACAAACCACAAAGCTATTAGTTACGAAATTTTGCAGGAATGATAAACATCATATTGGCATGCTACAGTAAAATTTTGAAGGCATAAATCAAAGAAATCAAAAAATCACCATTGATGATCATGAAGCTTTTGATTTCGCGATTACATAAATAACACTTGCATAAAGGCATGTATATATGTTCATCCATGTTCTAAAAAAATCAGAAATCGAGCCATAAGGCTCTGATACCAATAAAGGAAACATACTAACCTTTGATCCATGTTAAATGGATCTCAAATTAAAGTTGCTCCCATGAACGTTGAATAACCCGACTTGATTCCATGAATGTTTCTCCCTTTTGCATGCTCCAATTCGGTCGAATTCCAATCACAAATGAAAAGGAATTTTTGCCACAATCCAAGAGCCAAGTTGCAAGTGTAAAAGTGTGAAAAAGATGATTAAAAAATGGCTTTTCTACTTTCTCCTTATTTTCCATAAGAAAATAGGAGTTAGCTTTTGTATGTTATGCATTGTTTTCTTCATAAGAAAACTGATATTTATGTGGAAGAGATGAGAGAAACTTTGGTGGTTTCTCTAATTCAAAATTAGGGAAGAAACCACTCTCTCTTTATTTGAATTTAAATTTACGAGTCGGGTTTAGCCCGCATGGGCGACCCGTTTAATTATTTCCAACATATCAAATATAAGCCTTAAATGTATAAACACATACTTCACTACTAAAAAACCCGTTTAATTAGACGCCCTTATAGTGACGCCATATTAAAACCCTCACCAAATCATATCATTGGTCACACATAGCCAATGTGTCACTAAAGATTAGTATATTATTTAAAGCCAAGAAAAATTTTCCTTAAGAGTTTATACCCACGTATACATAAATAGAAAAAAAAACAAAACAAAAACAAAGCACTTCCCCTCACCATATCCAGTAATAAAAGCTAAATTAGGATCCAGAACATAAGTAAGGATACAGAATTATCATAATCCAGAGATATTAGGATAAAAAACATCAGTAAATGAAATATAAGACACTGTTCTTTTCTTTATTATTTAATCTTAAGATTAACTGATATCCACGTTAGAATCTTTATTATATTATTTAAAGTCACGTCTTCTATACTTTTTTTTTTTAACTTAAAAATAGTTTACCTTCAGCTTTGTAGTTAGGGAAAAACGAAAAAGAAAGAGAGGGAGAAAACAGAGAGTTGGCGGCAGATTTTCACACGATCTCCATCCAAGATTTTCGCCCTTAATTCTTGTTCTTCTCAAATCAATAAGATTTCCAACTACACAAGGCCGGAGGTAATCAATTTGGTAAGACCGTAAGAGTTCTTCTTAAAAGAAATTATAGGATTTCTTCAAAATATTTATTTGATTTACTTTTCTGCAAATTAGGGTTCTTGGATGGATTAAACGATCGACGGCACTGTATTTCAGACATTCACGGTACGGGCTTTGTCAATTTTTGCAATTTGACTGATTTATCATGATAATACTTGATTAAAAATTCAGTGCTTGCATGCGTTGGAATTTCTCACTGTTTGCTGGATTGTTGTGTGTTTGTTATTGTTAGAATATAGATTTTTCTCATCTTTTAATATTATATGGATGATGAATAGTTATGGCCAACAGAATAAGTACTAATCTGGTAACGCCTTCTAACTGTTTGATGTTAGGTTTAGCCGAATATGTACAATAATATTGCTATTTCAGAATCTTAACTGGAGAAGATATTTCATGAACAGACCAAATATGAAACAGATAGTAATAGCAACAAAGGATACCGTAAGGAGTTCTATTTCTTCTTTGGTTGGACAAAACTTTATGAGATTATCAACTTGATCAATGTCCAGCGCCGAGTCATCCAAAGCAAGGACTGAATTCTGTGAGATAATATCAACACAACAAGTAAAGGGGTCAATTGATTAAGTAAGAAGCATCTGTTGTACCCATTATGCTATTTGGTTGTACAGAACACGGATTCATTAAATAGACTAAGGGTGAAGAAGTTTTTAGTCACTTACAAGGTTTATGTTGCAACAGTGAACAACTAGATGACCTGAGTGTCTCTGTGCCTATCTCTGTGCATGATTATATGGAAGTGGACATGTTTTATTTGATTTTTAATATACATATGTGAATTTTGTGAATTATGTTTGCAAATACTTCCCAACTTTCAGTCCAGTGTTGTAAAAGTATATGTTACAAATCATAAAGTATATGTTCATTCGGTGTGCATGTCTAGAAAGACTGAGAAAGGACAATAGTTCTATAAGAGTTATTGAGTACTTTTGAAATTAAATATCATCTCACATCTTACGTGGATATATCCAGTGATTGGGGAAATGTGATGAATGGTAGGAAAAACAGGAAATAATTGTTTTATGATTGCTTCTCTGCCTATCATCCAGACCATATGGAGTTGTTGAATTTTGCTTTTTCTTTTTTGATAGTTAAAAAACTGAATTATGCATATAGAAACACGTAGAAACTACATGCGAATGGTTCCAAAAATGCTGAGTGAATAACATGGGGCTGCTGGTTTAAATAATTATTAATGGCGGTTGAAGAAATTAAATGTTTCCATCACATGTACGTGTATAATTATATAGGCACATATATAACTTATACACCTCTAATCAAGTGTCCTTTTTATAAAATTTAAGTAATCATTGAACTCACACATGGAGTTTTACGTACATGTATAATTAACTTATATTTGTTTGCTGTTTTTTCTCCGTCGATTTTATAGGACCTCTCATCAATACGGTTACGCAATGCTTGTTGTATAATTTGTTCTGCTAGAATTCGTACTATAGAAGATTAAATTGGATATGTTTGTTTGCTAGATTTTTGTATCTCATTTACTTGTTTTTTATTACATGTCATACTTTACTGGAACAGTTGCATGTCTAGGCTTGAAACTACTAAAGTCTATATGTTGTTGTGAAAAAGATGAAATAGAACGTAACTCTTTGTATACTCAGTGAAATATTACTTGAAAAGGAAATAAATTGCTTTGAAGAAAACCCCAAAAAAAATAAACCGTAAAGGAAATTATATATATATATAATGATGTTATAACATAAAGATGATTATATCTCTTTGAAATTTCAAAGAGAAAAGTCATGATCGATCAAACTGAGTCAAATCATGTGGGTATTTGATACTTGTTGTAGATAGAGAGAGATCAGTGTCCTTTTAGATGCTTCTCAGTTACCTGGAGTGAATCCCTGTAGAAATAAAAGGGTTATATCCAGGATGCAAAAGAGTGAATCCCTGTAGCAATAAAAAATGGTGAATCCCTGTAGCAATAAAAAAAGATAAGAATAGTAGAGAGATTATTTTATGACAGTTGAGTGTATAATAGTTTTACTGAGTTTTGTACATGATTATTTTTACCTTGACTGAATACAATAGTTTTTTTTTGTGTGCTTTTCTTTATAGTGTAAAATTTTGTTTTTTAAAGTAGCTATGTTTATCAAATGGTTCAATGCTTGTTATCTGTATATGTTGTTCATCCCGTAAAGTTTGGTGTCTATTTCTATATAAATGATTCAATCACCATCTCGTAATTTTGTCGTTTGCTAATGTATTGCAACTAATCATTTTTTGGATGAACACAGTGGGTTGCTATTCATACTTATTTGATTTTTTGGAGCTCTAATTTATTTCAACGAACAAATATGGATAGAAGTTGGATGAAATTATCGAAGTCAAGTGACATTTACAAAAAAGGGGTGCAATTTTTTCTTAACTTTGCATTTTCAAACTCGGATGATGGTTTGATCTTGTGTCCTTGTAAGAAATGTAAAAATGGCATATGTAGAGAAAGAAAAGTCGTTGAACTACATCTGCATACAAAAGGATTTTTGGATGGCTATAATCAATGGGTACTACACGGCGAATTGTTTTCAAATAGTGTGCCTTTGACTGATTCATATGGTGGTATAGAGACATCTGATAATATGCAAGGGTTACTTAATGATACATTTAGAATGCTTAATGAAGACAATATAATGGGAGATACGGAACATAGGGAGGAAGAGGTGCCTAATGAAGAAGCTGCTAAGTTTTTAAGAGTTCTTAAAGATTCTGAAAAAGAGTTATATCCAGGATGCAAAAAGTTTTCTAAACTCTCCTTTATTGTTCGAATGCTTCAAATCAAATGTCTTGGAAAGTGGAGTGATAAATCATTTAGTTTGATGCTTGATTTGTTGAGGGAGTCTTTTCCTGAGGATGTTGAACTTCCAAAGAACTACTATGAAGCTAAAAAGACAATAAATGATTTGGGTCTTCACTATAAAAAAATTGATGCATGTAGAAACGATTGCATGATTTATTGGGGAGTAAATGAAAAGAAGACGATGTGTGATGCTTGTAAAGAGTCACGATGGAAGAATATACAGAGAGATAACGTTGTAGCTACATCAAAGAAGTGTAAAAAGAAGAAAAAAGTGGCTGCAAAATCTTTTTGGTACTTTCCTTTAAAACCAAGATTACAGAGGTTGTTCATGGCATCTAGAACTGCATCTCTTATGGCTTGGCATGCAAAAGAACGCACTCAGGATGGTGTTATGAGACATCCAGCTGATTCTCCTGCTTGGCATACTTTTGATCAACGCCATCCGAATTTTGCTAAAGAGCCTCGAAATGTCAGATTGGGGTTGTCCGCTGATGGATTTAGTCCATTTAGAACCATGAACATCAGCCATAGTACATGGCCAGTCATTTTGATGCCTTATAACTTACCTCCGGGAGAGTGCATGAAACAATCTTACTTTATGTTGTCTCTACTTATACCGGGACCTAGTGAACCAGGCAACAACATTGATGTTTACTTAGAACCTTTAATCGTAGAGCTTAAGGAGTTGTGGGATGTTGGTGTAAAAACATATGATGCTTCTATGAAACAAAACTTTCAAATGCGAGTGGCGTTGCTTTGGACTATCAGTGATTTTCCTGGTCTAGCAAACTTGTCTGGTTGGAGTACTAAAGGAAAATATGCATGTCCTGTGTGTGCAAAACATACAAACTCAGAATATTTGTATTATTCTCGTAAGCAGTGTTACATGTGTCACCGAGTATTTCTACCTGCTGACCACCCATATCGAAATGATAAGCATTCATTTGATGGGAATGAAGAGCATCGACGAGCACCTCCTTATCCAAGAAGCTCAGAGGTATTTGCTGAGGTAAAGAACTTTGTTAATAGATTTGGAAAAACAGCGTCAGACTCTCAAAATCTCCCATACAATTGGAAGAAGAAAAGTATTTTTTTTGACTTACCATATTGGGAAAGTAACATACTACGCCATAACTTGGATGTTATGCACATTGAGAAAAATGTTTGTGATAAAGTCTTGTACACATTGTTGAATTCTGATAAGTCGAAAGACAACAAAAATGCACGTCTCGATCTAAAAAAGAAGGGCATTAGACCGAGACTTCATCCTTTTGCAGATGAGAATGGAAAAGAGTGGTTACCTGCATCTTGTTTTACATTTGATAAGCATGAGAAGGAACAATTCTGCAAAGTTTTGAAAAATATAAAAGTTCCAGATGGTTTTGCAGCTGATATCTCAAAATGCGTTCAGTTGAAACCGCCAAAAATCTTTGGTCTTAAGAGTCATGATTGTCATAACCTAATGCAGCATTTACTACCAATAGCTATGCGCAAACTTTTGCCGACCTCAGTACGCTCTACTCTACTTCGTTTAAGTCAATACTTCAAAGACTTGTGTTCTAAAACACTCCATCATAGGGATTTGACTCGAATGGAAAAAGAAATTCCAGTTATACTTTGTCGGCTTGAGAAAATATTTCCTCCATCGTTTTTTGATATCACAGTGCATTTAATTATTCATTTGGTTACTGAGGCAAAGTTGGGAGGCCCTGTTCACTACCGTTGGATGTATCCTATTGAACGGTAATACTTTTAATTGTCAATCTTAATAGTTTTGATTATATTATCATTAGTTTTTAACAAACTCTTTACTTATTGTTTTAGGTATTTGAGCACACTAAAATCTTATGTTCGCAATAAAGGCCGACCCGAAGGCTCAATTGCAGAAGGTTACATAGCAGAGGAATGTTTAGCATTTTGCTCATTATACTTTGATGAGAATGTAGAAACACGGTATAATCGAGTTGGTCGAAATCATGAGGGAGATGTTGTAAATGGTGAAGGCTTTCAGATATTTTCAACGACAAGTTGTCCATTATGGAGTGGAGAACCAATAAACTTGGAAAATGAGACTCTGGAGAAAGCACATAGATATGTGCTTTTCAATTGCAAAGAAATTGAGTCATATAGAGCGTAAGTCGAAACATAAATATCTATAATTGGTTTTATAATTTCACATGTTACTTATATGATTAGTAATATTGTGCAGGGAACATGAGGCTTTAGTTAGACGTAAAAAACGTCGATCTCCAGAGCATGAGATAAGACAGGTTCACAGTGAAACCTTTGCCTCATGGTTTTCTGACCAAGTAAGTTGAATGATTTATATTATTAAGGAATTTTCTTTAGTTTTTTTACCATAACATCTAATATATATAATTTTTCTGTAGGTTGAAGCATTGAGTAATAGCTCAGAGAATATGAGCCAAAGTGATTTAACATGTCTTGCAAAAGGTCCGGTTAAAGCTGGAAAAAGATATAATGGTCTATTGGTCAATGGTTTCAGATTCCACACTCGTACTCGTGAGTTGGAGGGAGACTTAAAAACACAAAAT
The DNA here is from genome assembly GCA_948329865.1 of Linaria vulgaris. Classification (NCBI taxonomy): domain Eukaryota; kingdom Viridiplantae; phylum Streptophyta; class Magnoliopsida; order Lamiales; family Plantaginaceae; genus Linaria; species Linaria vulgaris. The sequence goes on along the minus strand of OX415249.1, from coordinate 203,939 downwards.
TGCGGGGTGGTGGTTAATGCAATAACGACAAGCTTTGCAAGCAAAAAAGATACAAGACCAATTTTGTCTGACTTGGCTTATTACGGAATTCTGAAGGACATAATTGAGTTAAACTACCCATGTGAAAAAAGGGTTGTATTGTTTGAATGTGACTGGGTGTCAAATGGCAAAAGACTCAAACAGGACAACGACGGATTCACTTTGGCGAATTTTGCAAATATAAAGCGTCAAAATGAGCCTTTTGCCCTTGCATCTCAAGTACAACAAGTTTTCTTTGTGGAAGATTATTTAAACAAAGACTGGAATGTTGTGATAAAGACTAAAGCAAGAGACAAATTTGAAGATGGAAAAGACTCTTCTACAATCGACATTGATAGTGTTTTGTTTGAATCTTTGATTGAACAACCAGTTGATGAGAATATTTCTTGGGATCGTGAAGGGGTTCCTCCTACTTTAGCTGAATAGAAGGCTATAGTTGAACTATATAGCTAAATAGTTATTTTTTTTATTGACATTAAGTATCATGAGTGACTAAATTGCATTTACTTATTGGACTATTATAAATGTGTTGCTTAGAATGATTTTGTTGATCTCTTTTATTTTTTTTTTATGTTTCTCTATTGCGAAGTTTTTACTAATTCTTTTTTCTAACACACACTATTAGTTATACTTTCATATTTCATCTTGGTGATATTATTACTTACATTGTCTATGTAGTGATTTTGCAGCAATGGCGAGAGGACGTAGGTGTTCAAGACATAGTGAAAGAAATGAGCAACATTCTTTAGAGGGTGATCAACGAACAACTCAACATTCTGATAATGTGAACAGCGAGAAAGATCGCGATATCCAAGGTACAATGAAGCATGTAGAACAATTCAAATATATCTTTGACACGAAACTAAAGAAGTATTCTTTTCATCACTAATTAGCTTCCAAGTAAAGTATTATAATGGATATATTTTTTGCTTTTCTACTCTTAGATAACAGGAATGTGAAAAAGAGAACTAGGGGGTTAACTTATTTGCCGCATATTTGGGTTGTAAATCCCAACCAACCTGGGAAAGAGCCTCCACGAGTTGACTTTGACAAGTTTGGTAATCCTATAGGCCCAAACAAAAGCACGTATGTCGAATTTTTAGGGACTATAGCAAGAAATGGGAAACTTGCTCCACTTAATGTCAAGGATTGGCATGGTATTTCAAAAAGCATGAAAGATGCAATGGTGGAAATAGTTAAGGTAATAATTTTTTGTTATTTATTCTCTTCGTAATCCATAGAGATTGAAGATAAAACAATTAATGATTACTTGTTATGTCACACTCATAGTCTAAATGCTCTATTTACTTCTTATTGTTTAATTCTTCGTTTCTTTATGCATTATGTGTTAAGTCTGTGCATTTCACATTTTAGATAGTGAAAAGTTTACCTTATGTAGTAGTTACTTCGCTTTATTTCTTCATTTTCTTGGAGAAGAATAGTTGATACGTACGATCAGAGTTCTTTTCGAGACATTTTGCCTTTTTCAGTTACTTGAGTACTTAGATGGAGCCTTACTGTACATGACTTCTCTGATCAATGGTTATAATTTGTAAGAAAACTGTTATTTATGTACTTAATTTAAAGAAAATTGTAAGAAAAATGCTATTTATGTACTTAATTTAAAGAACCTACTTCTTGACTTTTAAGGATTCGTTGGTTACTATCAGCATTCTTTTTTCATGTATAAGTGATATTTCCTGTTTGTGGTTACTATAAGCATTTGTTGTTTTTGAATAAGTGATATTTCCTGTTTTATCACGAAGCCTTGTTTTCTTAATGTATGTGCAAATAATACAAAACCATCATTTTCATAAGGTATTTGTTAATTTTTATATTTTGATAACTAAGATTCTGCATGTGTTAAATTGAAAATCAGTTAATTGCATAATGCAGTTGCACTTACTATAAAAGATATAAGAAGGTGATAATCCCACTGTGGTTCAAACATATGATAGGTGATACGGTTTCATGTAGATTATGGATATGTTGCTATTTTGTTTTGGCACAAAAATACTGATGTGTCTCATGCATCTATGTATAATTTAGTGTCTTAGTCTATAATTTCAAGTGTCAATAAAGTTTCAGTAAACCTGATGTGTCTCATGCATCTATTTATGTTTACTTATGGATTATTTTGTAGGGGAAATTTGTGCTACCTCCTGGATCTGAAGTGGACACTTTACAGGCTATAGGAAAAAGTTGGAGAAGTTTCAAAAACAAAATCAAAACGAAACACTTTGATCCAAAGCTGTCATTGGAGGGAAATCTTCGAAAAAATCCCATTCCACCTGATGAGAGAGTATTACCCGGGCATTGGAAGTACCTTTTAAAGTATTGGTGTAGTGAATCAGCAAAGGTAATTATATTATTCTATTTTATTAGATATGGGGTTTACTTGTATAATACATATTGTTAAATTGTGTTTTCAGGGAATAAGCTTGAAAAACAAGAAAAATAGAGAAAATAAAGTAATGCAGCAGATTACTGGAAAGAAGAGCTTTGCTCAAATTAAGGAGCTGAAAAAGGTACTACTTTTGGATAGGAAAGCTCTTTTACCGTGATAAACTTTACCTGGGTGAAATATTTTGTTTGTAGAAAGAGAAAAGAAGTGATGGTGCACCTGAAGAAACTGAAATGGATAGTGATGCAATTTCAGATGATGAAATGGATGAGGAGATCAGCAGAGCAGATCTTTTTCCTGAATGTTATACAAAAGACGGAAATACGTCTAATCCTGAAGTGGCAAAGGCCTTGGTATAATTCTCTTATTATCTGTTTCCCCTTCTCTTTCGCGGATGTTGTTAATTTCCTTGTTTCAGATTTGATAGAAAGTATTTTATTCGCATAATATAAAATATAATTTTTTTCATGAAATCTGTATAGGAAAGAATGAAGGTCTTACAAAGTGGACTTAAACCTGGTGCAAAAGATCAAGGTCCAGAGGATATTTTTGCTCAAGTTACTGGACATGACAAAGGTGGGCGGGTCAGAATGTATGGTTCTAGAACTGTTGCAGCAGATGTGTTTGGTGATATACCTAGTCGAGCCGCTAGCTACCGCATGAATATGGGATACAAAGCTGATATGGCAATAATGCAGCAACAACTTGATGACCAGGGTAAGCTGATTCGTGATTTAGTGCGAGCAAATAAGGAAATGGCAAGAAATAATAATCCCATTGTTAGAAGGGTCGCTTCACCATCTGTTTCTCGTCATTTTGCACCATCTCCACATCCCCAAACCTCAAGTACCAATTGTTTTGAGCTACAGGTAAGTCTTTTCAACATTTATCTACTGGATGATTATGTTCATGAATTGAAATAGTTTTAGCGATATATTTATACTATTTTGAAATTATGTAGGTTGGTTTTACGGTGTATTTGCAAAGCATGTCTGATATTACAAAGCTTGTAGCAAAAGGTCTCATATTAAGCTTAGATCCAGAAAAGGTTATAGGATATGAGGCTTTAGGGGAAAATTGGTGTGAGGTTAAAGTTAATGTGGCTATGGAATTTGAAGAACCATTACTTCGATCTGTGGAAAATGCCAAAATTGTTGGAGATGCTATTGGTTGTAGCATTGCTTGGCCTAAGGATCTGGTATTACTTATTTCACTAGTTTGATATGGTATTTTGTGGTTCTTAGAATTTTCAGTTCGTTACTAAACTTGTTTCCTCTTGTCTTGATTTTTTAGGTTGCTATGGACAAAGTATGGTAGGAAGCTATTGCTGGAATGATCCATAGACTTGCCATAGTTTATAAGATTAGGACAAAGATAGATAAATGTTATTTGGTATTGTTATTATATTATTTTGCACTGCTTGGAAGATATAACATTGGTATTTCTATTTGTTTTTTCTTTGGTATTGGTACAATTGTTGATTATCAAGCACAAGGAATGCGAACTATTGAATTGGTATAAAGTATTACTTTGATATTTATGGTTGAGTACTAGATGTGTTTGATTTATCTGTTATAGAATAAAAATAATTTGTAAATAGAGCAATTGTGATTATATTATTTGTTTCGTGGCATAGCATTTTCTGGTAGAGCAACACCACATATGTGTCTATTGTGATGCCGATCATGCGTCTAAATATTTGTATATGGTGACATTGTCATTGTGTTTGTACATATATATGTGGTGACACTTTTACTCGTCATTAACTCAAGTAGTTAATGTAGTTAGAACGGGCATTTTGTGACGCATGAACGTGTCACCAAACCCTTTTTATGAGATAGAAGTATGTGTCACAAAATCTTTTTTATTAGACGCTCTATAGCGTCACAATAACCTATAGTCACGCCCACTTAGGAGACGCTGTTGACGTGCGTCACTAAAACAAAAGCGTGACTAAATCCAGTTTTTGGTGACATCAATGGGCGTCTCGAAAGACAGTTTTTTTAGTAGTGCTTCTTGACACAATTGCATATATATGCCACCAATAGATAGATACATTCGTATATTCTACTATCAAAATAATTTTTTCTAGTCTCACGTGTGAATTAAATGAACCTTAAATTAATAAAACGACGAAATTCTCGGAACAAAGGCTCTATATATAGAGTTAGATAGATAGACAGATTAGATTAGACTTTGTTCTTAATATATACGCGCGCGCACACACACTCACATATATATATATATATATATATATATATATATATTCATCATTATTAGAAGTCAGATTTTTTCTAGCTAGCTAAAATCTTCAATTATTACTAATGTTTATTTTGGTAATTAATGATATAATATTTACGAGAACCAGGCATCAAAATCAGATTATTTTAAGTTTTAACTAAAACATTTGCACGCAATCCCACACGTCTGCTACATTAATTATATTATACACAACATATATATGTATTCTCATAGAATTATGATTAGTTATATTTAGCTAAAAATCATATTTCTTGATTTACTTATATATAATAAGTGTAAAAATTGGTTATTTATAAGTAATCCATTAATTTATTATAAATCTCTTTAAATACCGCATTGCTAGTGTGTTGTTTCTTGAACGTCATATAGAATTTGACGTGTAGTTCGTATGCATTATGTGTGTATAACATTTCCACGCATATATAGACATAGAAAAAGAAATTGGTTAACTATTGCTTTAATTATAAACTAATAATAATATTAAGGCATTACATAAATCGAAAGAAAGGAATAATGAACTTATAAAGGGAATATATATATATATACTTTTCTTCCCATATATAATTAATTCAAATATATAAACACATCAATTGAGGTCATTAACATGAGCATGAGATCCACGATTGACCACATGTGATAGGGCGCCCTTCATAGCATGAGATTGACCTGAAATAATCTCCGCCGTTGAAGGGCTTTGTGATAGCACGATTTCATAACCATCAGAGTACGCTTCCATGCCTTCAGCCATGATCTGCCACACCAGGCTTCCACTCATTGTACCTCCAGTTCTTGCAAATCTATATGTATCTCTGTATACATTGCTCATGTACAAGTCTCGTTCGCTCGAACTGAATCCAGGATCTTTGCTCGAAATCCCAAATTCCGCAATTACGAGTGGCTTCTTCAATATTGTTCTCGCGTCGTCCCAATGATTCGACATCCATCTCTCCATGAATTCCATTTGCTCATCCTCGCTTTTCCCCGACAACCTGCATCGCCCAATTTTCATTTGATTAATTTTTAAGTACGACATCAATTAATGTAAATAGTATAAAAGCTCAAACTAATTAGATCAACGAGGTATATATAAAAGAAATCAGGTGTCTTACATAAATAATTAAATAAAAGATTTACAGTGCACATGAATGGAGTCTTGAACAATATAAGTAAATTAATAAATTTACTCTTCAGCTTTTAGGCAAGGCAACAATGTAACACTTGGAACGTACAATTTTTCTTATTTAATAAATGATGCATGCATATTGATATGACTCACCAAACATCAGGGTAGGCGTGTATGGTGGCAAAATCAACCTCTCTAACAAGATTATTGCTAATATAATCCGTTCCAACTTGATAGCCAGGATTCACTTGCTTCCTTTCAGGCATTGTATCACCATAAAATCCCTCCATTCCTACTTCTAGCAAGTGCTTTCTGTCTAGTGATTTTACGAAATTAGCCATTTCTTGTACCCAACTCTGCACTCATTAATTTTAAAATTCATAACAAAATAATAAGTAAACAAAATTTGAACCTTAAAGTTTTATGAAATTATTCATATAATTTATCAGACTATGACGTACATTAACTGTTGCTCCAGAGTAGTCAGTTTGGCAACGAGGCTCATTGATCAGTTCCCATGCCATGATTGTGGGGTCATCCCTGTAAACTATTCCAGTAATAGTATTGTAACGTGTCACAACTCTCTGCATTATCACCCAAACAATATGGTGTTAATATGGTTAATTAATATATATCACGTAGCCTTAAACGTAAGAATCCAAAAGAAAGTATTTATTTAATTGCATGGATATGCACGTATACCAATTACGAATACTTACGGTAACGTGGTTTTTGTAATAATCTTTGATGGTTGGGTGTGTGTAGAAATCATCATCACCATTAACTAATTGTGCTCCCGCGTTTCTAGCCCATTGAGCATACTGAGGCCGACCCCCAAAATCATTGTAATTATTCACGAGGCTCAATATCAAACGGATCCCGTATTTTTTCGCCTCAGAAATCACAAAATCCAGTCCCTGATGAGATTTGTACGTATTAAATTCTGTTATAATATATCACGATATATAGCATTCACTATTTCAACTAATTAATTACGTTATAACAAGAAAGCCATAGATGTAATAACTAAATTGCATATGTAATTTAATTACTTGAAAGACTTGTTCATCATAAGTCCCTGGTGATATTTGAAGTGCACGATCACCACCGTCGCTAAAAGCCCAAGTTCTGCAAACAGATAATCCTGCGGCGGAGGTTTCTCTAAAAACATCGGAGATTTTATATCTTTCATTTGGATCAAAAGCGACGTTCATCATCCAATAGGCATTGAAGCCATTGAAGAGAAAGGGAGAACCATGGAGCACAAAATGAGAGCCTTGAGTTCTAACAAATGCCAAATTTCTGGGAGCCCTAGCAGCTTCACATGCACGATGAATAATAATGAAGAAGAATAAGAAGACACTACGAAACAAGAAACTTTTGCTAATAGAAGCCATTTTGGTTTTAAAATAATGATGATACAATTAGTTGTAAGTGAGTTGATTGATGCAAGCTCCAACTGACCTGGGTATTTATAATGATTTATGAGATGGAGGTATGTGCTAAAATTAGAAAGTTGCAGCGGGAAAAGAGTAAGAATTCGGTGGAGTGAACGTATTTATAATTTCATTTTTCCTGATAATTGGTGGAGTGAACGTTAGGAAATTATGGGAATATATATTAAAAGAAAGATAGTTTACATTAGATCGATGCGTGTGGTTAATTAATACACATACACCCATGCATGTGGGTAGTTTATGTTGATACTCAACCATGTGCATGCCCGGAATTTCGTTCTCTATGTAAAACAATGAGGTGATCGATGTCTTTAGTAAAATTGAAAGGCAACGGTTTGGGCTACCAAAGCTTGCTAGCTAGATAAAGTTGTTTTTCACTTTTAACTTTCATTAATATGTTAAACAAAGCTCATTTCATCGAGTTAAGACAACAACAATCTTAATATGTAATGATGTATGATGTGTCTGTCTATATGTGTTCTCATGACAACACGCTCTACTAGTAGTAGACTAGGGGCTCGTTTGATTGCCTTGATGGGATTGAGAGTGATTAGATCCGTGTGGATTGACTAGGCTGGATGGAGCTACTAATTTTCAGGTTTGGTTGGATAAAAGATTAGGAGAGATTATTTGGAAATGTAGCAATTTGTCAACAATACCCTTGAATTAAAAAAAAAAAAACTATCTAATTTTTTTCCTAGGGCTCGTTAAGAAGTAAAATATGTACCAAAATACATATGATACATTTATTTGTTATTCATAAATAATTACACAAAATTACGCAGAGATATATGAATTTCTTCAAAAGAATTAAAGCAAATATAAATTGTTTTCATAATTATGTAAAGTTAATGGAATAAAAAATTAAAAATGTAAAGAAAAAAACACTGTTACTTCATCTTCCCCAAATCTCTTTCCCCAACCCACCGTTTACCAAGGCGCTGACCAGCGGAGGTCGCGCACCACCATACTCTCTCTTCCCACGCATACGCCTTTTCATTCCTCACTCATTAATTCGCAGGAGTTGTAGAAAAAGAAAAAGGAAAATAAATAAAAAACATTTCTGCCATGGCTTTAGTGGCCACCTTTTCCAAATCAACACTGAATCTTTCAGCATCCTCCCTTCAATCTTTAATTCGTATCGAGGCTTCTTGGATCGAAAACCCTTCAACGAACCTGTGGTCTTATGCCCATTCCTGGGTCCTGAACCCTTGTACGAATTGGAATTGCCATTACCAGAGGAGTCGCATACCTCATACATGACATCATCATCATCCTTGCCGGTCTGAGTAGCGCGTTTCATGATTATATATATATATAAGTGCTCAGTTGTTGCTCCGGTCGAATTTGGCCGTGATCGGGTGGCGCCACCTGTTTCTCAAATTGCGAACTACCCTACCAACTACCATGGCGAAATTAACAATCGAAAAAGACCTAGATTGCAACTTCTGATTTTTTTGAGAAATAGAAAAGCAGAGAACGTGGGGGCGGCGAACCGAGGTGGTGGCAAGGGCTGGTAACGACGGAGAGAGAGGGAGAGAGAAGGGTGAGGTGAAAATGACAACTTAATTGCCAGGGTTTAAAGGGGAATTTCACAGTCACTGTTCACTCCGTATTATGAATCGGAGGGGGGTGAGGCTGATTGATTGTGCTCCCCAAGGCCGGGTCATCCGGATTGACCCGGTAATAAATCTGTACAACCAAAGTAGTGGGCTGTCCTGATTAGCCCACATAAATTGCCTTAATAAGGCTTTATAAAGCCTACCAAACGAGCCCTAGTAGTAGTAGTAGTACATATATAATTGGGCATCTTTTTTATAAGAAAACAAATAAAATCAATGAATAGGCCCAGGCCCAGGCCCATTTAGTATATGTGACTGTTGCAATAACAGAAAATTTCCGCCCAAACCAATTGCTTTAGTCAGCTAGTTCTTGTTTCTTGTTTCTCTTTTTCTCTCTCACACACAGACACACAGAGAGAGTAATTGGTAATTGGCGGGCGGAGAGAGAGAGAAGGTAATAATAAGTAACTAAACCCAAACTAGGGTTTATCATCAGAAGAAAGATGAGGCCTATATTGATGAAAGGCCATGAGAGGCCACTGACATTCTTAAAGTACAACAGGGAAGGTGATCTTCTTTTCTCCTGCGCCAAAGATCACAATCCCACTGTCTGGTTCGCCGATAACGGCGAACGCCTCGGTACTTACGTCGGACACAACGGCGCCGTTTGGTCCTGCGATGTTTCCAGTATGTTACGTAGTTATACTTCAACATTATTCAATACAGTCATTCATTATATATGTATTATATAGTTCTAAAAAGTAGTTAGTTATTGATTTATAGGGGATTCCACACGGCTTATTACCGGTAGTGCCGATCAGTCTGCAAAGCTATGGGACGTCATGACCGGTGCTCCGTATTTCACGTTTAGTTTTGAATCGCCAACCAGGTCTGTTGATTTTGCTGTTGGTGATAAGCTTGCAGTTATAACTACTGATCCTTTTATGGGATTGCCCTCAGCCATTCATATTAAGCTCATCGCCGAAGATCCTGATGAACGTAAGTCATTCCTTTCCACTTTTACCATCTCACTCTACTTCAATTCTTGCCTAACCAAACCAAACGCATTTATAATATTGATTGCTTTTGTGTAAATTGCAGAGACTAGTGAATCAATTCTCATTCTCAAGGGGCCCCTGGGAAGAATTAACAGAGCAGTTTGGGGACCTCTCAACAGTACAATTATCAGTTGTGGCGAAGACTCAATAGTTCGAATCTGGGATTCTGAGGTTAGTATATTCCCTAAGTATTTATAGTTTGAGAGAGAGAGAGGAAAGATTATATGTATCATACCTTGTCAGTCTCAGTATTGCCTATTGTTTCTCTGCTATGAAGCCTATCTGCAATGGTAAGTATTATACCTTTTTGTTTTACCCTCATCTCATCGCAGACGGGGAAACTACTACAAGAGTCTGACAAGGAGGATGGCCACAAAAAACCTATTACATCGCTTTCCAAGTCTACAGATGGCTCACACTTTTTAACTGGATCCCTGGATAAATCTGCCAAGGTATCTTTGGTTCTTGAATGATTATATGTTTTAGTTAAGTTTCAGTAACTGACTTCTGTTATTTGACCAGCTTTGGGATATAAGAACATTAAAACTCATCAAGACCTATGGTACAGAACGGCCGGTCAATGCAGTTACGATGTCTCCGCTCCTCAATCATGTAAGTTTGTGAAGTAACTAATGCAACCAAAGTCTTTTCTACTATTAGTTTATCTTATATGATCCTGCCTAGATTTCAGCTGCACAGACCACTCCGATTTTTACAATGCATATTTTTGTTCTGTTTGGCTTAATCTCAATAGTAGTTGGGTTTGTGCCAACTCCATTACAAGTTTATATTTGATTGCAATGTATTGATATGGCCTAGTTTGTGCATTGTTATTATTTACCAATTAGCTACTGGTTGTCTTCTAAATTACATTTGAGTTTTGAACTCTCTGTACATTTCCTAATCTGGGGACCATATTTGTGCTCGGGTTCTAGGTCAACGAGTTGTGGTAGCAATTGATGCTTTTGGATTCATCTTGTTTTTGTTCAATTTCCTCACCGAGTTATTTATTCCCTTGTATTTCTTGGCAGGTGGTTCTTGGCGGTGGTCAGGATGCATCATCTGTTACCACCACTGATCATCGTGCTGGGAAGTTTGAGGCCAAATTTTATGACAAGGTAAGCTCATTTTATTTGGAAGTTACTGGTCATGTGAAGATTCAAGGATGTTAAGAACCTAATGGATTTATTCTGGTCTCCTTTGGTGTCATTAGATCCTCACAGAAGAGATAGGAGGCGTCAAAGGACACTTTGGACCTATTAATGCCTTGGCATTTAATCCTGATGGGAGAAGGTGCGAGTTTTTCTTGCGTTTTCATCTTGTTTGTGACCTACCCTACTCTGAATTCAGTGCTTGGGTTTTGCTCTTGCACATTTTTTGCATTGCATTGCATTAGCATTTTCGCCCTGCAATCCACCAGGACTTGGAAAATAAGAATATGTTCCGTAATGTTTTCTGGTGATCCAACTTTTATTCAATCAGTGTATTGTTGTGGTGATGAAGGGTTTTTTAGACTGGTTACTTTCCTCGTTCTCTTTAAGCTGATGTGACCTATTATTATTTACAATCTTGGGAGCAGCATGTGCATGTAAGTTAATAAAGTTTCATCAGAATGAATTCCAAGCAATCCCTAAACCCATGCATAGTGTTTGCATATGATTTATTTTTTGCGCACATGAACAGAACTTTCTGGTGAATGGTGTTTGTGAAAGCAACCTTTGTTTCTACTAGTCAAAGTCGTCTTTCATGGCACAATTACCTTGACAACCCCATTCTGTTATTTGTAAGGCTTACAAAAATTTCCTTGTGATTTTCATGTTATTTACAGTTTCTCTAGTGGAGGCGAAGATGGATATGTGAGATTGCACCATTTTGATCCAGATTACTTCAATATCAAGATTTAGATATGAAGCATCTCTGTTGTTAACTACTTGTCTTATGCGACGTAAAATTTTGGCTGATATTCAGCTCTGTTGTTACTTTTTTAAAGCAGAACTATAGAGGATACCCTGATAGAAGATACCACAACATTTTGAGTTCTTTGGCTAGTTTTGACTTGATATGGAATTTAGATCATTTATAAACGTGTTTCTCTGTGTGTTTAGATGAAGCTCAATTGATCATTTGAACTAGTCTATGAATGCTCCTTATTTAATGATTAGTTAAGTAGTAATTTTAAGGGACGCCTACTTCAAAGGAGTGTATTACAATGCAAAAATCGCACTTATTTCAAAGCACAAATTTGTTAGTATAACTAGATCAAATAGTAGAGGAGGAGGTAACACCAAATAAGAGAGCGACTTTCCCTGAAGCGACGAAATCTGTTGCATCTACAATTACCTTCAGCACAGGCTTAGAAGTAACGGTTGCATATGTTCTCAATAATCTATTATAACAGCAGCCTCATTGCAACTAGAAGCATGACCTCTATTATTCTCCAAGGGAAAGCCAATTTCAGCTTCTTGGTGTGGATATAAAGCTGCTCTTGATTGTGTTCTTCTACATCTCGCAACTCCAAACTTGTGCGCTTTATTTTCAACTTCTCCCAGTGAACTCCAGCTTTCTTCATTTTGTTTCCTGTAAAAGGCCTCCATGGAAATTGTTGGTCAAGCAAGAAATATTTAAGATCAAAACATATCCAAGTGAGTTTCCGGATTCAGTTCCTTCAACTTCAATGATGCTAAATCAGCAAGCTATGTCCCTCCATACTTCCGACATGCGATAAGTGAAGCACTCAAAATAACATATAATCTGGTTTAGTGGGCATTTTCCGTCGATGTTTGCATCCGCGGAAGATTCTCATAATGTTCTAGAACATCACCCACACAAGCATAATAGTCGAATTATCCTCTGGAAGATTCTCATAATGCTCTAGAACATCAACCGTACAAGCATAGTGGTCGAGTTGAGGTATGATCCAGTGATTTGTCATACAAATGTGTAGAATATTCAGTTCCTTTACCAGCATGACTCCAGTACGAGAGCAATGCAAAGAAAGTGCTCCAATGTGGCAATAAACCCACTTGCACAAAGAAGCTCAATGCCGCTTCAGCCCATAAACCTTCATCATTAAAGAAACGATATCCCGCAAAGCCATTTCATCAAAAACTTGATTGGCGTTAACAATAGAACTGTATCTAGCATAAGCATGGATCAAAGAATTCTCAATCACTAGAACACTCGAAAAACCTGCAACAAAACTCTACAATGCACAGCCAGAGGCATACCTACCTTAGAATTACACATGCAATAGCATAAAGCAAGCTGTAAGCCCGTGAGATTCAAAGAAAATAGTTGCTGTGAGACAATCTTTGTTAACATCTTCACATAATTTTGTCTCTTCTATAAAGAAGTTACATACCAACCCTTGACGAAGCACTTATTCACAAATATGCCAGGAAAACAATAACATTCTCTTCTGTTGAACGAAAGTCATTATCCACATCAAGTTGGCAATTCATTTATACATACGGAACCACTTATTTCTACAGAAACCAAAGTCAATCACGTTGGCAATTCATTTATACATACGGAACCACTTATTTCACCAGAAACCAAAGTCAATAGCTCAACTTGATTCTGAGCCTGATCCAGTACAAGGCACAACTGGCTCGATATCCAACCTCAACCTAGACAAAGGAACACATCCCCAGTCAAACCAAAACTGGAGTTTTCCAAACATAAGAAGATATACATGAAAACACGAAGTGAATGACAATGTTAGTGCAAATCCTCAGTATGCCATGTTCATCCATTTTCCTCAAGTTTCCAGTATTAACAGTTCAAGAAGATTCAACGACCACAAATCTCCCGTACATATTATCCAATTGGATTAACTGGACCAATAATTAATCCAGGAGACAAAGATTAAACTAGGACTCATAATGAAGAATGAGGAATCAATCACAAAAACAAACACAGATGACATAATTGAAAAATAAGACAGAGTAAAAGTACTGCAAGAACTGCATGGATAAACAGAATTGTGCAACAGTAGCCCGTGCAATTACAGACATGTAACTTAACATACTTGAAATATCTTTTCAGTACATCACATGAAAGTCAAAACATAATGAATAATTATTGGTCTCGAAGCCCGTAATATGATTGACATGTAGGGGAGCATTATGCATTACGGCAAATTAACAACAGAAGGTACAACACCAGAGCTACAAAGCAATCACAAACGCAAGGACCACTATCCACCCTATGCCATCGTAACTATGTCCCAAATCTACACCACTTAATACAGGATGATTTGAATTGCTGGATTTGGTCTCTACCCAGTCAACAGAATAATCAATATGAATAACTGAAATTCATCGGACTAGCCATTTCATAGCGGCCCGACCTAACGCGACTCACACTATCCAAGGCTGTCCCAAATACTCTTCGACTGTAATCATAATTAGTGCTGTCATGGTATGATCTATATCCGCTAGGTTGGTGCATACGTATATCAGATTGAACTGGCACTGAGTCAAAAAACATATAGTCAGAAACAAGAAATTGATCTACAAGGAATTGGAAAACCGAAAGCAGAAAAAGTGTAACAGAAACAAAATGCTGCATCAAAATGCATTTATCACCTTGTTCATGGTTTATTTTGTGCTCTGAAAACCGGTATGATGTGGATAACCTAACAGAGGGTGGTGAAAATTCTGTATTATTATATGGAGCATGATGTGGCCTTGTCCTGTGAGAAGAATTGACTGCAGGTGAGTTTGCAGAGGGTAAACTAGCAGAGGGTTTATCTTGTCCAGAAATCTGTTTTTTGGAAAGAAAAAAAAGAAAATCGTTAATGTCTACTAAAACTAATACGGCTTCCATAAACTACTTCAGGTCTAGAATAGAATTTAAGTATCCACTATCCAGCCCACATCAGAATAAACCACATGAAACAAAATATCCCATTGTTATTTCTCCAAAATAGAACACGGCCACGGCCACGGCCAAGGCCAAGCTTCTCGTTTGAAGAAGCAAAACTAACGCTATTACATAACAGCACAAATAATAGCATTTAATAATAATAATTACTAAAAGCCAGGAGCATTAATCAGCAGCAAAATTACCGCAAACTTCAATGTCCTTCTGTAGAGTGTTACGAGGCCAGAGAAAAGCTTGACGGCATATTCAGCAATGTCCTCGGACTCGTATTGTGCAAAAGCAAAACCCTTGTGTTTATCAGTATCTCTGTCACGAGGCATATAAAGGTCCACGACTCGACCTGCTTGAATGAGAATATCGTACAACACCCTGTCAGTTACCCGCTCATCCAGATTGCCTGCAGAGATGTGCCCAAACTTAATAATGTCATAACAACACAAACATTAGGCTGCTACCAGTATAGAAATCTACTACGCATACATACCCCTTAGGGTTTGAGGAAATTATTAGGCTGCTAATTTCAAATTGGAAATTCAAAGCAACCAAAAACACAGAAATAAATAAATAAATAAATAAATAAATAGATTAGAATTCAAATAGCTCCACACAATTTGTACAATTCGATACGTTTTTTCTTCCTAAAAAACCCCAATAATTAGGTCATGGAGATCAATAACAAGAAGAGGAGAGAAAGAAGGTCAGTTACTTACCAATATATACAGTAGCATTAGCATTAGATCTGTCTGCCATGGTTGTCGAAAGAATACAGAATTCTTTCGTTTCTTTTTTTGGAAAGAAAAAATAATTAATCTTCTTATCTTACGTTTTGATAAATTGTACCATTCAATAGTTGGCTTATGTAATATAATACTCAATTAATTGATTTTGATCCCCTACTATTACTACTAAGACTATAATTACCAATCCAACAAGGACCGGACTCTTCTCGTTTACAAAATTATTATTTATTTTGGCCCACAACTTAAATCGCTTCAAGTCCAGCCCATCCATGGACGAGGGAAAATAGCACTCCACTCCACCCCCCAAAAATAGTGATTTTTGGCACTTTACCCCCATAAATTAATATTCATCACTTTGCCCCAAAATTTATGTAAGTTAGAGCGCTTTGTCCCCGATCAGTTTTTTAGTCAAATTAATAAGAGCATGTGCATCTCGTACAAGTGCAACAACATACATGCTAATGCGAATAACATCGCGTACAAGTATATTTTAGGTAGTAGAATATTTCATTTTTAATTTTATTCAACTTTAGTAAAATATGTATTCAATTGAGTTACAAATTTATAGTACATTTCAGGCATGTCAATGAGTAGGGTTTTACCTACCCTTACCCAAAACCTGCTAAGACCCGGTGACTAATTCTGAGTAGGGTCCTTACCCTGCCCAGACCAAACCCAGTGAATACCTTATTTTCAGGGGCCCATGCCATACCTTATTAAATGGGTATGGGTCTTCTATTGACCCATTAACAAATTTCGCAGCGTAACTTTTTTTTTTCGTTGATAGCAAATCTCATAACATTTAAAAAAAAAATTTTGAGGAAAAAATATATCGTTTAAGGTGATTCTAAATGAACTTTTTAGAGTAAGGGTCAAGACCTACACCCAACCCTTACCTTGAGTTGAGTTTCAAAAGTTATCGGGCAGGGTCTGAGTCTTGACCCTTACTCTTATTTCAGGGTAAAGGTCTATACCCTGAACTCATTTTTGAGAAAAGGGTAGGGTAAATTGACATGCTTACATTGAGTAAAGTATTTTCATTTATGTTTAACTTAAAACTTATCTTTAAGTATACAACACCAATAGGAAAAAGTACATTTTGAAGAAATTTATCTCAATTTTGAGTTACATATTTGAAAAATAAATCAAATTAAACTTTAATGTGGCACTGGACACAATGCAAAAAAGTGAATAGTATGTGATTCGCTTTTCTTATATGGGTTTGGCGGATAATAGGAATGTTAAGAAATGCATGTTATTATTTTTTTAGTGAAATATGGCTAAAATTGATTGGAGGACAAATATTTTTAGCTTACATATTTTTAGAGGACAACGCGCTTAATTTTAATTTATGGAGGGTAAAACTATTTTATTTTTTGGGAGGGGGTCCCTTTCTTCACATGGATTGACGTAGTCACTCACATGTACCTACCAAATATTAAAAAGAATTTGAGTTTCTTTTTTTTTTTTTTCCTTTTTTTTGTGGTTCTTAAATTATTCTAACGTATAGAATACATGAATTCGCCGGTTCGCCAGTCCACCTTATAAGTTATACCTAATTAAATAAGTAATATAATAAAATAATCTAATGATTATCTCTCGTATCTATGGACTTGGACCTAGGAATATTGTTTTTGTTTGATACAGTAAATTTACATGATTGTCTAAATTTGTATGGTGAAAAAAATAACTTAAATGAGTAAAGATTAATTATATAAATATAAAAATTATATAGAAAGTTTTAAGTTTTAGAAAACTAAATTACCAATCACCATAATTATTGTAGTTAATGTTTTTGCTTAAATTCTAAGACTAAATTAATAATTTAATAATAAAATATTGTGCCAGCACTAAAATTATAAGGCCAAAGCTCGAAATTAAAAGTTAAGTGTCACAATTTGCCTTTAATTTTTGTATATAATAGCATAGATATATATACACGGGGTGAATGCACAAGTATGTACATATATGTACAATCTATTTACTTTATTAAAACGAATAGAGGCACAAATTTGTAACGTTGTTGTTCACCTTAATTACCAATTATACACATTCCAAGTGGTAATTTTGGAACCAAATTAAATTTCTAATATGAAATGGATTCAATTGAAGTGTTTGGCTGAAAAAAAAAAAATTAGTAGTCCATCTTATTAGACGTGCACGTTTTCTTCATGAGTCCACTCATATCGGTTGCTATAATAAAAAGGGCGACGATATTGCCAAAACAAAATTTATTGCTTTCAAAACAATAGCTTTAGACTCCGTAATTTGCCTCATTTACCCAAAATTTATATAAGTTACACAGTTCAATAATTTTTGGTTCCTATATTAATGACTCAATCTTATCTACTATAAAATTATAAGGGAAAAAAACACTTTACCCCATGAATTATAGCCCTTTTTTCATTTACCCACTAAACTTCTAATTTTATCACTTAACTCCCACAACTATCTTAATCAAATCACTTTGCCCCATCCGACGTAATTAAACCCCTTAATGGTCATTAAATAGTCTGAGAGGGGGTAAGTAGTAATCGTGCCATGGTTTGGGGGGCAAAGTGATAATTTTTCAAAAAAATAAAAAAAAAAAAAATTAATTCTTAAAATATTTATATCTATATATTGATATTTATTCTTTCAAAATGATACATATACCTAAAACTACATCAATCAATTCTTAAATGTTGATGATTAATTATAAGGTATTACAAAATAATACTAAAATCCTAAATTTCAATTTGTAATTATTTTAAAATGCTATTTCCAAAAACATAATGATGAAATAAACGGTAGCACATAGACTTATAAACTAAGTTGGTGAAAAATGTGAAATGATTCGATTCAAAAGATTAACTAGTTTGAGATGTACATGACCGCTTGCACCGTTAACGCAAGCTTTCACCAGTGCATAAATGAAAATTGAAAAATATAATGAAAAACTTATTTTTGCTCAACTTAGCTTCTATTTATTATTTTGTCTATCGAGTCAACATATTTTGGCCAAGTGGGAGGTCAAGGCTTGTACAGTAAGCCGAATTTGTAAAATTCTAATTGCATCAATATTATTACGTCTATCAGTTTTATGATAAATATTTGTGGATGAGCTTTTTAAAAGAATTACAAATTAAGATTAATGATATTATTATTATTTTGTAATATCTTATAATTTAGGGATGTAATTATCGAAACTCTAAAAATTGATTGATGTAGTTTTAGGGATATGTATCATTTTGAAAGAATAAACTTTATTATATAGACATAAATATTTTAAGAATTAATTTTTTTTTGTTTTTTTTAAATGTATCACTTTGCCCCTTAAACTATGACACGATTATCACTTACCCCTTCTCAGACTATTTAACGACTATTAAGGGGCTTAATTACGTTGGAGGGGACAAAGTGATTTCATTAAGATAGTTGGGGGAGATAAGTGATAAAATTAGAAATTTAGGGAGTAAGTGAAAAACGGAGTAGAGTTCATGGGGTAAAGTGATTTTTTTCCAAATTATAAATACATGATCTACTTTTATTCTCAACTCAATAAAATTTTAAAATCAATCTTGTCTATGTATAATATAAAATTAGTCATTTTTAAATCATAAGAACTACCTTCTTTCACAACATTATTTACGTAACATTCATGTCAAAAAGAATAAGTTATGGATATAATTTAACACTGAACTGCAAAAAAACAAGATACATCTTACAAAAATATAATTACCACGCACCGAAAAAAATAACATTTTCAATTTATTTTAGTTTAATTTGCATTTTAGTCCTTCAACTTACACAAATTAGAATTTTGACACCAATTAGTTTTAGAATTTGCAAATTTAGTTCTCAACGTTTAAGATTAGCTTATGATAGCCTTTACACAATTTATGTGCTCTTAAATTAGGTTCATAAACCCTAAATAATAAGGATTATTTAGAAATTATCTTAAAACATGTTAATTACATAGTTATCTCCTTAATTATGTGTATATATATATATATATATATATATATATATATCTTTTACATAATAAACTATAATTGCATAATAGTTAATCAATTACAAGTTGTGAATTATTTAAGATGAATATATGATCTGAATTTGATATTATAAGGTGTATAAAGTAAAAAAAAAAAAAAGTGATAAGGAGACAACTATACAAGTTGCCAACTTGTTACTATAATTGCACATGAACCTATCAGCATCTGTCAGCACTCTAGATATGACTTTGAACAATTTTAGTTGTCATATTACTCACTTGAATGCATTGTTTTTCTTCATTATATTCAACCATTTTGAGTCTAGTTTCATAAAAAAAATTGTTTCAGAATTTTTCCCATCGTCCTTCTACCCATAAAAGACCAAAACTTTTCATTGTGCAGAAAAACAGCTTTCGAATCCGTGCACTAAAAACACCATAACTCATCCAAATCAAGTCCAAAAATTCTGAAATTTTAGATTCAGATTCCCCTTTAAGTGAGGCATCTTTAATATTCAGACACAATTTCCAAAAGAAATTTTTTGAAGGCCGAAAGCAAGCAACAGTCAGCCTCTGTCCAGAAAGTCCGAAAACAGCTTCTATCACACAAGGGTTTTTACAAAATAGTAAAACTCTTTCTTTATCACTCCTACTCCATGAATTTATTCCTATATATATGTTGATTCTTTAAAAAATATTTAACTATGATATTCATTTGTTTACAAAGGTCAATTTAGTATAAGAATCTATGCATGTCACTATTTTAGTTATTTGTTTTAGAATACTATGTAATATTTTACCAATCTCTCTATATGATGCTTAATATCAAGAGTTGAAATGTGAATTCTTGATAGATCTACTATATTGAAGGTTATTTAAGCAAATCACTCATTATATCATAGTTTAGACGGCAAAGATAGTAGTAGCTGAGTATGTTTTATTTTTACTAATGATGATGCATGTTTTTAAGTGATCTTTAATTGACTTTCATATTAATCCTTCGTATGAATCTTTGATGTATATTAGGACACGATTCTTTCACATTTTAACTTAGTTAGTATTAAAGGGTAGCCTAATTACTAGTTAGAACAACTTATGAAAACATAAACTTACTAGCTAATTGTATAACTATTAACACTTTATAAACCTATTTAGGGATTGACGAAGTTAACGAGGACAACTAGCGGCAATTGTGTGGAAAATGTGAGGTTTGATTTTGATTATTCCAGCCCCGTTTGGCACCCGACCCTGAGAAACTTGGACAGGAAAATCGTGATTTTTGTCCCCAAATCACGAGCCACTTCTTTCATCCTTTATATTGCCTTTATGTTTCATTTACTTATTCTCTTTGGCGATTCAACTTCTTTTATCTATTGTTACTTCATGTTCAAATGCTAAATCTATGACTTGTCAATTTATAATTGTATTACCTGATCTAATATGATAGACTATATATTGATTCTTGGACTGTGCAAACGAGCAACGAATATTATCTGGCTTACTAACTCATATGATATTATGTTTCACCCATTGAGACGCCTTTGGGAAGTTGGGCCTGAGATTGTGTTAATTTACTGTTGGGCAGCAAGAGCTGTGAGTTTAAGTATTTTTGCATAATACCCATCGATCTAGGCGCCGCGTATAGTCAAGAGTTGATTATATCCCGCGTGCTAGATAGACGTGTACTCGAGCATGTCTTTTCATTTTGTTGCGAGGTTACTCCTCGTTGGGAGGTATAAGGTAGTATATTCGTTGATATAAGGTTGAATCTAGTTGTTATGTGCACATGTTCATTTTCAATACTTCATGTTCGTATGTTATTAACGCTCAATAGTTATTTCTTGCCATTCTTTCCCGTTCAGTTCATTTTCGGATTTTACTTATTCTTGTTTAGTTTACTGCCTAACCTATAAATCTCACTAAGTCATTAAAGACTTATTCCTCTTTTGTTTTGTCTGTCCATTCCTCAGAATAAAAGACGACTTATGTGTGGCTATCAAGAAGTTATTTTGCTAAGTGTGATTTTGAGTATGCATTTCAATAATTAGAAATATTTTAAATAACTAAGTATTGTTACTTTATTCAACTATGACGTTGTTATTTGCATTTTATCAAGACTTCCGCTGTGATATGTAATAAATTGATTTTCTTTGTGTATGGTATGATCCTGGCCGTGAGACATTTCCTTTAGACTAAATTAATATCGAGTTTATTTCTGTGTTGTTTAAACATGGGACGAGTTTGGTATTAACTAAATCTGGAGGTGCGGTTCTCACAATAATAGAATAGAAAATTCTATTAATCCGAATTATAAAATAAAATTATACTATTCACCAGTAAAAAAACTCTATGCAAATATGGTGGGTATTTCTAACTGTTTAATAGTACAGTTCCCATCATAAATGCAAAAATAATAAAAAAATTAATTAAAATTATAATTTGAACTTAGTTTCTTACCGACTACTTAAATTGAAATACTAATTTATTGAGAAGACAACTAACAATATATAATATAATTAATTATTAAAAAGAGTAAACTAAACAAAACATATTCAAAAAGAAAAGTTGTCATACATAAAATGAATTTAAGTAAATATAGAACACAACCGAATGACAAAAAAAAGGAAAAGAAGAAAAAACAATTTCTTGCAGTAAAATCATAGTCTAGGAATTCATACAAAAATAAAAATCATAGTCTAGGAAAGTTTGACCAAAGACCTGAAGATATGATTAAGTTTCCAAAATTTGTACGATTAATTAAGAAACTGCATATTGAATTAGCAAGACTTTTTAAGAAGATATATTATTGCTAAAATTTAGATACTAACTCATATATTCCTTGATTAGGAGGGATAAATTAGGGAGTTTAAAGCTATTGTTTTGGAAGCAAGAGAATGTGTTTTGGTAACTAGAAATAGTGGCATGCGGTTCCCGCGTAATTAGCAGTTTATTTTAAGTATAATATAATTACTTTGTATAGTAAATATTACAACTTAATTATGGATACACAATCTATATATTTTAATCTTCTATTTATGTAAGATAATTATGTAATGATTTCTTTCCCTTATTAAGAAAATTTAAATAATGATAATGCTAAGATAAATTTTACTCAACTAATAACAAAATTTAATAGTACCTAAGATAAATAAGGAAATCAAAAGATTAATCTCAACATGGCTTTCTTTATATAATAGTATAGAAGTATAGATATCGTCACCCTAATGAAAATATCCCCGATATGCGAAAGACGTAATCGATTTCAATACTGAAAATTTGTCCCAAATATTAACGATGTAATTGATTTCTGACTTAATAAAGAAAAATGCTTGGTTCTTCTAAAATATATACTGATACACATATAGTAAATACTAAAAAATCTTATCTTAATTCTGTAGAAAAATCAGTTAATTGATTTAATGAATTATGTTAGAACCTAAGACATATTCACCAACGAGTTGTGCGACATCTAAATAGATTCATGACCATTATGTGAGAAGATCACATCAATAATTCGGCATCTCAACCTTTGGAAGGTAAGTGAATTAATAAAATATTTTCTAGTAAACACTATCTATATAAATGAATGAATTCTTTAGCTGATTCAACAAAAAATAAACACTAATCTTATTGTTTCCAAGATGAGAGCCCTTCTGATCGTGTTTGCTCTTGCACTTGTGGTTATCTCAGGTTTGAGCAATGTGTGTATATATAGATTATAAGGATATGTATATATATATGTATATTGCATCACTTGTTCGTAATTAATTAATTTGGCGGGTGTCAATTTATTTGTGCAGATTATGAGGGAGGAGTATTAGTAAGTGGAACAGGTTGCACGACCAGGTTTCGCAGTGATTGCCAGAGACAAGGAATTGTAGTATGTCAAGCGTGCACCAAATTCCCTAACTTAATCAGTATCCATTGTGACCAAAGCTCAAACTGTGTTTGTACTTATAGCAAATGTGACCAATCACTTGATGCTGCTTCTCCTCAGTCGGCGACTACGGACCAATAGATCCACATCAATAGCAAAATGTGACTGGTCATTGACCATAAGTACCTTACTGCGACTACAATTTCAACAACATTCAATTTTAGTGAAAAATAAATTCAACGATGAGTTTCCTTGTTCTCTAACTGTACATCACTGGCAGCATGCGTGCTTCCGGCATCTAAGGAAGACACGATCCTTTAGTAGCTGAAACTAAAATTTAAACGTGAAGGAACATCATTAGCGGTCGAGTACAGAAGGCCCAATAGTAACCGTTAACAAGTTAATGATGCATTGAACACCAGTAGGTTAAATTTCCAAACCATACATGCAATTTTAGGATAAATAGACCGCTGAAAATTGAATAAGTTTTTAGCATAACATAACATTTCTGAAGTTTCAAAATTTGACTTGTTTCTACTTATCATTAGTAGTTCGCATTATTTCTTTTTATTTACCAGCTAGCTTAAATATTTATTTGTAAGATCAACATTACTTCTCTCTTTGCCACCTGAAGCTTCAAGCACATTCGTCCATTTTGACACTGTATACCTCACCACAAGAGAACTTAACCGCGTGAGACATTTCCTGAATAGGAAAAAGTCTATATTTCCTAATCAATATAACGACGATTAAATATTGCATATTTAAAATTCGGCTTCATATGGTTGGCAAATAAGTGCGGTGGGTGATGGGGATATTTTAGGGAAGACCCAATACAAATATTGGGCCAGTCCACGGAGAAAATGGGCAGTCTTGTATATCGAACAAGACCAATTCGATGCTAAATGAGTATCGAATGGACCAAATTCGATCGAATCGATAGATCGAATCAATGTAATTCGATGTTGATCCACAAGCGGCTACTATAGCCCACGGGAGGGGGTCTATAAATAACCCGTCTTTGGCATTCTGAGCATTTATTCTACTCACACATCACTCTCACGTACATTGAATTCGTCAGTTCGATACACTTTTCATTCGATATACTTCAGAGTTCGATCTTCCACCTAGTTCGATACAGACTTATTCAACTTTGACCAGGATCGAACCATTCCCATTCGAGGTTCTTCCACATCGAACCTGAATAATTCGATATACTTCAAGTTCAATCTACAGCAGCATCGAACCGCTGCTATTTGACATTCATAGATCGAACGACGCCGATTCAGTCTATCTGGTTTCTTTGTCTGAAAAGGATATCTAGTGTAATTCATTACTTGTAATAGACAGTAGGTATTTCGGACCAAGCTAGTCCCTACATTGTAATAGATTAGCATTATTTTAGCATTGTAAGGCCCATTTGTAATAGTTTCAGGTGTATTATAACCCGGACGAAATAAGACGAAAATATTGGCGCCGTCTGTGGGAACCACTACAAAAAAAATCATCTTTTGTGACAAATTTTTATGACAAAAATAAATTTCGTCACAGTAAAACCATCTGTAGTGACAAAATAAAATCTTGTCACAAAGCAAACGTTTGTCGTGACGAATTGCAATTTTGCCACAAAAAACTATTCTGTTGTGACAAATATTTAAAATCGTCATTAAAGAAAATGCGCAAAAAATTTATTTAAATTGCGCCAAAATCTAGGTGACGAAAATTTTCTTTCTTGTGATAAAAATGGTTGCCACATTGTAATTTTGCTTGTGACAAGTTCTTTTTTCTCGCCACTACAACATTAATAGTGTAAAATTGTGCAATATTTCACTTGATATTATTAAAAATATAGTTTTAAGTATATATATGTTATGTTTAACGATTTTTTAAATTATTACACTAACTATAACTGATAACCTTAAAATTTATGTTATGGTTGAGTAAACTAGTGACTATTTATGTTGCTTAGATGAAGGGATGGATAGTAAAAAATACTCATGGTTATTTTGCCCAGTAATTAATTAATAGAGCATAGAATCAAAAATATGATATTAAGTTATTATTAACCCATATTTTCACCGCAAAATTGGTATTCAGTTTTCACAAAATCCGCTTCCCTCCAATTATTTTCATCAGCCGCCCTAATCTCCCCGCCCCCATTTCATCACACACTAGGGTTGTTGGTTTCTTTCTTTCGCATTCGCTGACACCGTCTCCTGTCATTCAATGTTGTTTCAACTCCCGCAAACGCCTGGGCTTTACACAGCAGAATCCGTTCATTACATCGGCGTCGCTCCTCCGCCTATTCTCGGAGTTCATTACTCGAGCATCCCGTTGCTCTCGTCGTCTTCTACTTTTTTTCTGTCTAGTGTCAATTTTTTATCGCTGTTTGTTAATTGTTATGGATTGAAGGTGAAAAGGAAGGGATTTTGCGTGGAATTTAGGGTTTATGGTGGTGAAATTGGGGTCGATTTAGGATCAGGCTTGAATTAGGGGTTTTGGATTCGATTTTGGAAGAAGTCAACCTCAGACTTAGTATTAATTCATTTTAGCATATTTTTTGTGTTATTAAGTAATTCTTTTTGATTATTGATTTGTTGTTTGTTTCGCGATTAATTAGGGCTTCAATTCGAATATGATAATCGACTTGAATACTGTCAACAATGAAGACGAAACAGAGTGGTTTTTCGTTTCCGTTTCTCCGACGTCCTTGGGGAGCTTGGAGTCAGCTGTTGCGGTTGTGGTTGAGTTGGAATCCGCTGCTGTGTGTATGGAGCTCTGGCGCGCCTGTGCTGGACCGTTGATTTCCTTACCCAAAAAAGGAAGCATTGTGGTTTACTTTCTGCAGGGACACATCAAACAGCTTCCCGGGCTTCGCGCCGTCACTTACGATCTCTCGCCTCATTTAGTTAACTGATTCGATTCTCCTTGTGATTTTTTTTTATTGTTAGTATTTTTTTTTTGCTTATTTTATATTTGTTTACTGGTAGGCGGATGCAACTAATGATGAGGTGTATGCTCAAGTTTCACTAGTTCCGGACCAGCAGGTATGGACTTGTAGCATTGTGCTCAAATTACTAATTTTCATGTCGAAGTTGCTAAATTAGTAAAGTAACTCTTGTGAACCATTCTTCGACTTATCTGTCGAAATATGTAACTGTAAAGTTTGGATTCTTTTGGCATTTTTGTTTGGAAATCTTGAATGGTTGAATCTTCTTCATAAGGCATTATTAGAGTGGTTTTGGGAGATGTTGGATAATCAATATGCTTACCTCATGTAAAATTTTATAGCATTTTTTACGTAATAGTGAGAATCGTTAAATTTTATGCTCTAGGAGATGAATTTAAAGATGTTTACTAAATGTAAAGTACTGCTTTTCTATCAAATAAAGGACTATCCTACATTTAATATAGAAATGCCAAGCCTTTTTTCATTGTCAAGATGCTATAATTATTAATCTTCATTCTTTGGTATAATATCAAAACTGCTGCTTATGTTCTGATGTGATTCAGGGCTAATAAAACTTTTTTGTCAGATAGAGCAAAATTGAAGGGAAGGCATGATGGAGGCAGAGGCTGAAGACGAAGATGCTGAAGGTGTAGGGAAGCCTATGACTCCCCACATGTTCTGTAAAACTCTCACTGCTTCAGATACTAACACTCATGGTTGTTTCTCTGTTCCTCGTTGAGCAGCCGAGGATTGCTTCCCGCCACTGGTATTCAAATCATATGGATAAAAGTTATTAAGATTACTTTTCCTGATTTTGATATGCTATGTATTCCTGTGTTCTGATACAATATGGATTCTTTTCATTGTGTATTAGGACTATAATCAACAGACCTTCGCAGGAGCTTGTTGCCAAAGACTTGCATGGTTTTGAGTGGAAATTCCAGCATATCTATAGAGGTAAAACTACACCTTTTGGTATGCACATTTAGATCTTTTTTGTTTCTGTTGGATTAAACGCTTGGTTGTTCCATTTTTTGCATGTGTAGGCCAGACTCAGAGGCATTTGCTGACCACTGGTTGGAGTGCATTTGTCAATAAAAAGAAGCTTGTTTCTGGAGATGCCATACTTTTCTTAAGGTTGAATTTGTGTAAACTGGTATAATAATCGGTTTGAATTCCTTAATACTTGCTCAGAGGCGGAGATTGAGAACTCGCACATTTACTTCTTAATATTTCATTCAGCTTGGGCCAATTGATTATGATAGTGAGAGGAAATATGAGATGGGATCATGTATGAATGGATTTGATGAGATTTACTAATATCCTGCAACATCTTTTCTCAAGATTGATAATGTCACCTGCTATGATGGCCTTAGTTCTCAATCAATAAAAATACTCATTTGATATTTAGATTGATTTTACTTCTTGTGAAGTTTTTCAATAAATTAAACAGTACATAAGCTTCATTTATATGCAGGGAGCAACTATACACGGAGGCTGAATTAATCAAGCACCATCTAAAGGTATCATATTATAATGAATTATATTTTGAAGTTTGTGAACTACTCAAGCGTGTTTAATGCATTTATGTAGTCAAATATTGATGTTTGAACAGATCAAGTTTTCCAAGTTGAGAGAAGATTCTTTTTTATTTGCGAAAATAACTAAGGCAAATTTATGTATGGACGTTTTATGCTCTTTTGTTACGTAGAGTTGTGATGTAGGCTATGTATTCAGTGTGTCTCTAATTACATTGCAAGAAAAATTATTTTCAAATGTCATTTGGCTAAGATGCTCTACTGCTTAAATGAGATGTTAGCTGACAGTAATACTTTTCTTTCAACAATATGTTTTTCCTTTATTTTGCTGATTGAAACCTTTCCTTCGGTTACTCTCAATGTTTCAAGATTGCTTCATGTAGAATACATGTGACTTGTTATTGGTCTACAAGGAAGAACCAACATGAAGAATCCACAAGTTCCCCGCGTGATCTGGATGAAGGTATATTCGAATGTACATTGAATCTCATTTAATAGTGTGTAAGGTAAATTAAGACTCTAATACATCTACAGACACTACAAAAAAATCTCATTTATTAGTTTATTGTTAAGATCTGAGATCAACATATCTTAACTTTCCCATTCAATTTACTCTCTGTTTTTATGCACCCATATTCCAAGAGTTCCATATTTGGAGTATAAGGTGTATGCATTTGTAAAGATTATCGAATTTAATCATTTTCTCGTCCTATTTTATATTGTGTTCGCTTGGTTTTCTCGTCAATAAATTAAGTGCTATCTGAAATGAATATCATAGTTGGATTTCATGTATATTGCAGGTATATCAGTTAATACTTGATTTACTGCAGCATTTATCTGCATGATCTCAAGGTACGAAATGTGTTGTTTTTGGGTTTTGTACATGTTCAAAGAGTTTGCTTTTTTTTTTTTTTTTTGCAATATATTATTGTTCAAGAACCCGTCTTACGAATAAGAGTGTTTATGTTTTTTCTTCTATTTGCATGTATGCATAATTTCTGTCCTTCTCTAGCCGATCTAGTTTTCTAATATTGAGATATTCGAAGTCAATTGCATACTCTTTGATCTGGTCAATATGTAAAACACTTTCTGGAATTTATTCGGTAACTGGTAAATGTTAGTAACTGGTAAATGTTAATGCTGATCCTTGGTTATTTATAAGTAGTACACAAGCTTTGAGTTTGGCAAGTTTAGTTGCGGCTTATACGAGTGAGTTTATTGTCGGATCATAATTGGAATAGCATTTTTTTTATGGAATAGCATTTTTTTATATATTTGCTGCTCAAGATGATTACAAATTGAAAAATTGTTGAGAACTATGGTGTAAGAGATTTTTGTTCCATAACTGCCAGTTTAATTAGATAATATTAGTATCTCTATATCAGTTTTGCAAAAATTACAACTATTTCCAGAAGCAAACATGGATGTAAGTAGTTAAATATTTCTTGAAATACATATATACAGTTAAAAGTTTCCTTATAAACTAGAATGTAAATTTCTTTTGGAGGATAAAACTTCTTTGATTTAGTAAATTATTCCTGCTTCATCAAGTGTTTTTAGTAAAAGTTCTATATTTCTCATTCTAAGTAGTTGCACTTTTAAGTAATTGGACTTATTGACATAAAAATACGTCATTTTGTATAAATTAATGTTATTTTCAATCATTCCTTACTAGATTAGCTTACTTTAATTATTTTCACTGTTTTTTCAGGTACAATAGGTGTCCAAGAATTGAACATAAAGCAATTGGAGAGGGGCTTGGAAGAGATGATTTTTAAGTTCATGTGGGGAACTTATGCATATAAAAGAACTTATGAAAAGTTGGTTTGGAGTAAATGTCGATTATGTGGTTTTGAAGGAAATTTATCATGTATCACGGATTGTTGTCAACTTTGTTGTTCTTTTTATGAAAAAGAATTCTTATTTGAGGTGCTTGGTTTTATTAGTTTTTAATATTATGATGGATTTGTTGAGTTTCAAATTTGATGTGTATTTTTATTTCTATTATCTTATAAAAGCTTAATAAATTGAGCACAAAGCTAATATGACAAACAAGTAGTAACTATTGAGACAAAGCTTTTTGTCACCGTAAGTGTAAGAAGAGTTTGTATGAGTTACATCTTGCAACGAAGTTGTTATAATAGGATTCTTGTTGTTGCGACGAAAAATTGTCACAACAACATTAGCAAAAATTCATCTCTTGCAACGAAATTAGGTTATTATGACGAAATATTGACACTATAGACACCAAATATCGTCGCAAAAGGGTGAACTGTTGTGACGAAATTACTGTTCGTCACAAGCTATTGTGACAAATGTAGATTTCGTCGTTACAACCCTTAAACGACGGGTCTGTGGCGACGAATTTCATTGTCCACCTTTTCGTCACGATAAACCTTATGTGACGTTTTTTGGGCTTCTTATGACAAAATTTTTTTGTCACAATAAGCAATTTTTTTTGTAGTGAACACCATTTAAATTGCTTTTAGATATAAATAGTTAGGATGACGGAGAGACATCTTGTGCAGTCAGGTGGTACAGTCATAACAAGGAAGAAAACCCGGACGGTTAGAGATGAGAATGTAAAATGACCCGAGCCTCAGGAGCAAGGTCGGGAGAAATCAGAAAACCAACTACTAAAGCAGTGGCAAGAATGTAAAATGGAACCGTTAGGGGAATTCAAAATCGTTCAGCTATTCAGGAAAAATGCCGAAAAGATCATAAAGATTGGAGCAGTTATGGAACTAGTGATAGAAGCAACATTGGTAGATTGTCTCAGGTGTAATTCAGATATATTCATATGGACCGATTCTGACTTGCACGTAATAGACCCCAGAATCATAGTACACCGGCTAAATGTAGATAAAAATGTAAAGCCGAAAAGGCAGAAGAAACAAAACTTTAGCAAGGAAAAGAATGAAGTGGCCGATAAAGAGGTGCATGAGCTTTTAGCGGCTCGGCATATTTATGCATTGAGATTCTCAGAGTGGCTGAGCAATGTCGTATTAGTTTTGAAAAAAGAGGCGACTTGGAAGATGTGTGTAGATTACACGAACTTGAACAAACATTGCCCGAGGAACCCGTTCCATCTATCCAGAATAGATTTGTTAGTCGATTTGACAGTAGGATGTGCACTACTGAGTATGATGGATACTGTTAACCCCTCGAGAAATAAGGAACTATCGGATAACTAATCCCTCGGGACTTAAATGACTCGAAGAACAAAACGATACAAATATACAACTCCCAGAGCATCCGATATACAAGGCACTACTAGTCTTAGATGACTATACGATGCCTAAAGCAATGATAGCTGATGCTTTAGCAAGTTGACAAAGTATCGTAAATTAAATAGTATCGTAACTGGTATCATAAATAGTATCGTAACTAGTGTCGTGAATAGTATTATAACTGGTATCGTAACTAGTGTCGTAAATAGTATTGTAACTCCGACGGGAGAATTGCTCAAAAGGTACCCTATGAAAAGTGGAGTTCTCAGAAAAAAATTGTAGCTCCGATAGAAGAATTATTCCGAAGATCTTTTATAAGATTCCCACGTTGGATACCAGTATGCTCGAAACCAGGTGTCATCACAGCCCAAGGTGTATCAGCACAATGAATACCAGGTGTCATCATAGTCCAAGGTGTATCAGCACGATGGATACCATGTGTCATTACAGTTCAAGATGTATCAGCACGATGAATACCAGATGTCATCATAGTCCAAGATGTGTCAGTACAATAGATACCAGGTGTCTTTGTATCAAACATGTACACTTTATTCTTAAAGGGCTATAAATACTTCTACTCTGGAAGGAAAGATAGGGAGGTTAAAAAAGGAGAAAGAATAGTTTATGCAATAAATTTCGATATTAATAAAATAGATTCAAAGTTAGCGTTCAGGCAAGGCGTTCCTCGATACTTAAAAATAATTTCTCATGCTTGAGTTAACAATTGGCGCCGTCTGTGGGAACGCCATTGAATAATTGCCTTCGAGTTACGCCAACAAAGGAATCAAAAGAAGCTATTCTAATATTGCAAAGAATGGAAAATTCGGTCAATAGAGATCGGCAAACAGAGAATCACGAGAGTGAGAGTATACTTCGGGAATCTACTGAAAACTCTACGGGAAATCTTCCTCCAGCCACAAACACATATTATATTAATGTTCCCAGGTTGGTGTTTGAAGATCTGATGGAGGCAGCTCTAAGAAGAGCATCGCAATGTGATGTAAGGCCCCCAATTCCACAACCCATATAGCCAAACGGAGAAAGGTATCGTGTAGAAGAACAGGGGTTAAGGATGACTCATACTCTCCCTCAAATGCCACCACAACAACCTAGGCATGATAGGATGAGATATCACGAGGAAGTGCCATATCTGATGAGCGGATACGCTATGGGAATACCACCAAGACAAGCTCATAACTTGTTTAATTACCCAAACAATGACCCAACTTTGTGAGACATAATCAATCACCTCAGGCAAGAAATGCATAACATGAAGAGAACAATTACCCCAATAGATGAGCCTGTGTATAATGGGTCCCCCTTCATCCTAGAGATCGCACAAGCAGTGATACCAGTTAACGCCAGGCCAATCAATTTTCCTACATATTCAGAAGATAAAGATGGAAAAGATCCACAAGATCACATTAATCAATATTTAGCTACAATGGATTTAGCCTCTGCCCCTGATTATGCTCTTTGAAGGGTATTTCGTACAACATTGACTGGAAGAGCCCAGTCATGGTTCACACATATAGCTCCAGGCACTATATCCAATTTTTCTCAATTATCTTGCCTATTCGTGCGACCATTTGCCTGTAATAGGCGATACCCAAAATCGGCATGTCATTTGTTTACTACCAAACAGCAGAAGGATGAATCCCTCAGAGACTTCATGAAACGCTTTTCAGATGAAATGTTGGGTGTACATAATGTGGAGCCATCCATGATAGCAGACATTCTAGTATAGAGTTTGAGAGCAGGCAATTTCTTCCGATACCTGATAGGAAATAGAGTAAAAGACATTAATGAACTCATGCAAAAAGCAGAAACATACATTCTCATAGAAGAAGTAGAAAACTTGAAGTTGAAGGCTGAAAATGCAAATGCAGGTAAAGGTAAAGAGATGGAGGATAATAAAGGAATTCCACCATGAAAAGACAACCCAGGAATAGTGAAGCGAAACCTACAACCAGTACCGTTACCCACGTTAACCATTACTCTGATGAAAGTACTTAATGTAATGAACGGACATAAGGATTTTTCCTGGCTACTGCCTGTTCGGCAACCATACAAAAGGAAAGAAATAAGAAAATTCTGCAAGTATCATAAAGCATATGGGCACACCACCGATGGCTGTAAAACTCTGAAAAATGAAATACACCGATTGTTAGATTTTGGGATACTTGCGTGATTACCTGAGCGAGAATAATAGTCGGCCAACAGAGTTAAGAAAGAAGGCCAGAAATGATGAAGATGAAGTAGCCATAGAACCTTCACAAGCGAAAATAGAACAAGAAGAATATGTGCATCGCTTACCCCCTCCTCCTTAGGCTTATGAAGATAATCCCCCTTCGGGAAGAATTGTCAATATGATTGAAGGAGGAAAAATATCTGTCACTCCCTCGGGGAAAAGAAAAAAGTACCTCAAGGAAGCCTGGAAAATGGAACAAGGATTACCAGTGTGTACTTTACAAGGGATAAGGTTGCCCGTATTATCATTCGGATCGGAAGACCTTAAAGGAATCATTTACCCTCATGAGGATCCACTAGTGATTACCGCTACCATTATGGGAATCGAAGTACAAAGAATCCTCATAGATACGAGAAGCTCAGTGGATGTTTTATTTACTCCAACTCTTGGAGCAATGGGGTTAAAAAGAATGCATCTTGAGCCCACATAAATTCCCTTGGTAGGCTTCTCGGGTGAGTCCAGTCGCACATTAGGAACAGTAGTATTACCTATGTCATGAGGAGAAGGAGCGCTGCGGCGTACGGAACACATAAAATTTTGGGTAGTAGAAGCTCCTTCCAGAACTTATAACGCTATATACGGAAGACCTTCAATACATTCCTTTGAGGCAAGGCCATCTACTTTACATCTCAAGATCAAATTTCCAACCCTAGCAGGTATAGGGGAAGTTCGAGGCAATCATGTCAAAGTTAGAGAATGTCGTATGAACGCCATCCCGCTAAAATTAGAAGAAGAAAACAGTTTAGGGAAAAAGCAAAAGATGGAAGAAATTCGAGTCCAACCAGTGGAAGAATTAAAATTTGTGGATCTTGGAAAGGATAATAAAAGGGTCAAAATAGGGACAGAAATGAGTCCGGCCGTAGAAGGAGAAATAGTAAACATCCTGAAGGATTATCTCCATCTATTCGCATGGGAAGGAGGCCCTCCAGGAAAGATCAATTCGGATATCTGCCAGCATTATCTTAATGTAAAAAATACATCCAAGCCTATCCAACAGAAAAAAAAAGGAACATGGAACCAGAAAGAAACAAGATAATCAAGTCAGAAGTACAGAGGCTGCTAGGATTGCAGCAGATAAGGGAAGTGATTTACCCTGAATGGTTGTCCAATGTGGTGTTAATACCAAAAACAGGTGGACAATGGCGAATGTGCGTAGATTTTACTAACTTAAATGATGTTTGTCCCAAGGATTGGTATCCTCTGCCCAGCATCGATCAGCTAGTGGATTCTACGACTGGATGCGCATTATTGTCCACAATAGATGGAGGCCAAGGATATAATCAAATTCCGATGGCAGAAGTTGATTAGGAAAAAACAAGTTTCACTTTGGGTTAAAAAATGCGGGGGCCACATGCCAACGGCTCGTAAACCTGATGTTTTTGGAGTTAATAGGAGAAACTATGGAAGTTTATGTAGATGATATGATAGTGAAAAGTAAAAGGGAAGAAGATCATTCGAAAGATTTAAAACAACCATTAACTATCATGGATTCATTTGGAATGAAGATTAATCCTAAAAAAAATTCAGAATTAGGGGTGGAAATTTTTTGGGATATATGGTGACAGAAAAGGGAAGAGAAGTGAATCATGAAAAATCCAAGGCCATCATAGAAATGAAACCTCCCGAAACGATTAGGGAAGTCCAAAAGCTCACAAGAAGAATGGCATCGCTTAGCCGTTTTATCTCTCGATTAGCAGAAAAAGGATTGCCCTTCTTCAAAATCTTGAGGAATACGAACAGTTTTCAATGGAGTTCAGAGTGCGATAAAGCCTTTGAAGATCTGAAGAACTATTTGGTAGGCCCGCCCCTGTTGGTAAAGCCTGTGGCAGGAGATCATTTGTTTGTATATATAGCAGCGGGAGAAGAAGCGGTAAGTGCGGTACTCGTGAAAGAGCAGGTTAGAGAGCATCGTCCCGTCTACTACATCAACAAAACATTGCAAGGGGCTGAAAAGAAATATGCACAGATAGAGAAGTTAATACTCGCATTAGTAACAGCAGCCCAAAAACTGAGATCTTACTTCTTGTCATATAGGATAACAGTCCTCACTCGATATCCTTTAAGGAGTATTCTTAATCATCCAGAGACTTCGGGCAGAATGGTAAAATGGGCAATAGAATTAAGCGAGTATAACATATCATATGCACCTCGACCAACCATCAAAGCACAAGTCCTAGCAGATTTCTTGGTAGAGATGAAAGAATTGCACACCGAAGAAAGAAGCCCAATATGGAACATCTATGTGGATGGATCCTCGGTAGGAACGCATGGAGGAGCAGGAATCATGCTTAGAAATACTAAAGAAGAAGAAATCCTACACTTTGCTGTGAGGATAGATTATCCCTTATCCAATAATGAAGCCGAGTACGAAGCCTTGTTAATCGGAATGAGGTTAGCTCAAGAAGGAGACATCAAACGAATAGTCATGCATTGTGACTCTCAGTTGATTGTACAGCAGATATTGGGAAACTTTGAAATAAATGAGGAACGACTGAAAGCTTACGTGCAAACAGTCCAAAATAGGAACAAATTGTTTAAAGAATTCCAAATACTCCAAATACCCCGCTCGGAAAATCAGGAAGTCGATGCCCTATCTAAAGTGGTTGTGCAATCAACAGTAGGGACCAGGCGAATCACGCTACTCCGATCGGAAGTATCTGAAAAGAAAGAAGAAGAAGTTACTAGTGCTATTATGGCTCCTGTTGTGGTTGGATGGATGACAGAGATTACCGTATTTTTAGAAAATTCGAAATAATTCTTGGGTGACGAAAAAGAGAAGCAAAGAATAGAAAGAAAGGTAGCTCGTTACTTCCTACATGAAGGTACTTTATTCCGAAGGTGTTATTCGAATCCACACACCAGGTGTCTCAATGAGCAGGAAGCACATAATGTGATAAAGGAAATGCACGAAGGAACTTGAGGAAACCACTCCCAAGGGGCAAGTATGGCCAATTGCATCATTCGACAATGATATTATTGGCCTACAATGGTACAGGATTGCAAAGAATACGCAATGAAATGCCAGGCTTGTCAAGCACATGCCTCTCAAATTCACCAACCAGCTGCTCTCTGGGAACCTAACCTATTAGCATGCCCCTTTGCAAAATGGGGAATTGATCTAGTAGGACCTTTGGTCCCAAGCACAAGACAAAAGCGATTTCTCTTGGTCGCAGTTGATTATTTCACAAAGTAGGTAGAAGCAGAACCGATGGCAAAAATAACGTCAAGCACAGTCATCAATTTCTTATGGAGAAACATATTATGTCGATTCGGGATCCCTAGAAATTTGGTTAGTGACAACGGCCTTCAGTTCTATAATAACTAATTGGAAAAATGGTGGGAGCACTGGGGAATCAAGCATCGATTTGCCTCAGTGGGATATCCGCAGGGGAACGGACAAGTAGAAAGAACCAATCTGACCTTGTTTAAAAGTTTGAAGGCAAGCTTAGATTGGCATGAAGCCCGATGGGTGGAGGAAGTTCCTGGCGTCTTATGGGCTTATCGCACAACACCAAGTTCCGCTACAGGAGAAACACCTTATAGCATGTCATACGGTTGCGAAACTGTAATTCCTCCTGAGATAATAGCCGAAAGTTGGAGGATTAAAGAATATGAAGAAGTTGGAAACATCTCTAACCTAGCATTAGCTTTGGACTTACTCAAAGAACGAAGGCATCGGGCATCGATAAGGATGGAGGGATATAAAGCTTGCATGGCAAAGCATTACAACAAAAAGGTCAAAATTCGAACTTTCCAGGTAAGAGATTTGGTACTTAAAAGAGTAGGAGCTTCAAAGAACGTGGCCAAATTGCAACCCAAATGGTAAGGTCCATACAAGGTAAGTGGAATAGTTGGACCAGGTACGTATCAGTTAAGCAATGAAGAAGGAATCATTCTCACCAATACTTGGAATGCCCTTAACTTAAGAAAATACTATGCATGAGGGATTTATGTAAACTATGTATTATGTATCACGAGTGTGCATGTAAATAAGTCGTGAGTAATAAAGATGGCTTTTTTATTTTTCATACAAAGGAGCTAGTACATTGCGTGGTAACTAATGATTCCTATCGGATGATAAGAAAAAGAAAACCGCACAAGTTCCTCCATAAATCGCCATCTAAAACTAGGACTTATTTACATCACACCAAGAAAGGTCAGCATAAAATATAGATACATAGATACATTGAGTAAAAGACTAATCCAATAAAGGACGTTTCCCTTCCCGAATAATACGATGACGATGTTCAAGAGATAGATCTACAGGATCCCTAACAGTCACGGTGGGAACCACGGTTTGTCGAAAGGATGAAGGAGTCGTACCACTCATCGCTGAAGTACTGATTTCTAGATCAGGAAGTATCAAATTCGGAGGAAAACCTGGGAGAGATCGAACAACATCCTGGCATATACGATAGCCTATCAAAACCATCTCCCGCATATCTCCTCTAAGAGTTTCTCACATCTGGGAAAGACTAGGAGTAGCTATCGTAGCCTCAACTCGAGCAATCATAATGGCTACTTCATGAGATTTCTCCAGGTTATTTAGTTTGAGAGCTAATGCATCTCTCTCGGTAGTTAACGATAAAATCAGGGTATTGGAAGCCTGGATCTGGGACTGACGGTTATTAATTTGCCTGGATCTGGGACTGACGGTTATTAATTTGTCCTTCTAACTCTTGGGAGTGATCTCTTTCCAATGAGACGAGTTGATTCAAATCTCGGGAAGTATCTTGGGCCTCTTTCAGCAAGAATTCCAGCATCCTCTGTTTGGATTCAAAGTGCGTACGCAAGTTCTCCATTCTTTGGCGAGTGTTGGCAAAATCTCTCTCCAAATCCTCGAGGTAACAAAATAGGAAACCCACATTGTCAATGGTATAATCTTTCCGTGATCCAACTGCATCAGCAATCATGAAAACCTGAAAAAGATTCACTCATAAGAAAAAGGGAGAAATAAAGAAAGAAATACATACACAATAAGGATACCTCTATTACCTCGCATAAATCACGACAAAGCCTATCACGAAGGATGGATGTGGAGGCAGAATTTAGAGATTCACAGTCAGCCTGATTCAGTAAGCCGCTCATGAAGTTGCGGTAAAAGCTTGCATCATGGTTAGCTAGCAGAAAGTCGGAAGGAGCATTACTGGTGTTCCCTTGTGTATGACTGGTGCCTTCACCTGAGGGAGGAATCATACGAGGAGGAGAAATTGTAGAAAAATTTCTTCGACACGAAAGGTTGCACGAGGAGAGGGAGAATGATCCCGATCACCGTCCACTACATTCACGGAAGCTGGAATTGGTAATGTTCCAAGGGATAATGTTAGACCCAAAAATGGAGAAGATGCAAGATTATCAGTTGTAATCATCGGAGTAGTATCGCAGAACACACCATCCACAACAGGAACATCGGATGACCATAGGGATTTCAAACACGACGTCACCAAGTAATCCTCAGGACCCAGTCGAGTGTCGTTAAACTCATGCCCTACAGAGGATGAACTATCGGGATACTGAGAAAGGATAGCTAGAGAACCCAGAGAGTTGGCAGAAAAAGGCCTTATGGCGAATCGTTCCATCTCAGCACATGTTAAGACAACTAAAAGCATTAGTATTAAACAATAAACGAATTGGTATAAAGAATTTTTTGATGCTTACGAAAGAGGGGATTAGAATGCAGGAGCATTGGAGGAAAATCTAGTTGTTGCACCCC
The DNA here is from genome assembly GCA_948329865.1 of Linaria vulgaris. Classification (NCBI taxonomy): domain Eukaryota; kingdom Viridiplantae; phylum Streptophyta; class Magnoliopsida; order Lamiales; family Plantaginaceae; genus Linaria; species Linaria vulgaris. The sequence continues at coordinate 164,875 of OX415249.1, read as the reverse complement.
ATTTTGCAGGCCAGTCATGATCAAGGCAGAAGAATTCGTTAACAAAGAACAAATATCGTAACACCCGGAAAACTGTCCTATGGAGGACAGATAAGACATCTCACCGACAGAAACATCGGGGCAAGGCAGAACATACCCTAAGCCCCATCGTAGAGGTACATCCCATATTTTAGCAGATGAATTCTTCAGTTGGATAAAAATAATATCTCTTTTTCCAACCTACTGTGAATGAGAGTTGTCTAGGAATAGAGTTAAAACTCTTACACTGGTCTCGATGTATCAGACTAAAGAAATGAAGGTCGTTAGGGCAAGGACAGAGAATAAAAGCAACACCTACTCGATATGGGGTTATCGGAATATTTAACAAATGACAATATAATATAAAACCAACTAAGTGATGCAGGGAATTGTGAGTCAATTGGCTGGGACAGATTTGCCAATATTTGAACAACGATTGCATAAAGGGATGAAAGAACAGACGCAAACCAAAGCGAATTTGTTCAGAGTAAACTGTTAGATATCCTAGAGGGGGTTCAAATGCTCTATGATGAGTATGAGGGATAATAATGTTAAAATCATCGGGGTTCAAATTGTACTCTTGCATTAGTTGAAACACAGACTCCTGACATTCCGATAGGAACCCACCCTACTACCTCATATCATGGCATTAACGTTTAGAGAAGAAGTATTGAAAATTGAAGAGATATATGTCGGATTGTATGGTTCCCTACGCAAAAAAGTTAGGCGCAAAGAGTCAACGATGGAGGAATGGGTACGGGAAGCGGGGACACGACTCAGAACAACATCATGGTATAACGATGACAAGCCTCACATAATCCTCCTAACTCAGGCAACACTAGGAGAAGACTCATGGTTATCATGATGGGTATCATCATTGTTAGAGAAAAGATGATCGGAAGAAGGAGAATGGGAAGGTGGAGGCGTCATAAGTAACCTATATAAAAAAATGTGAAAAAGCAGAGGAAAATGACAAGGGTATTAAAGGTAACCAAAGAGGCTAAAAGACAAGGGGATGCTTTTTGAGGATGAAATAGACAATGATTGGAAAGTCTATTTATAGAGTCATCCAAAGGCATCAAGTAATAAACGTGTCCAAACTGAACCAACACTTGTGCTAAATATAGAGTCGTGTAGATGCTAAGGTGGACACGTAAGGGAGAATGTTCCCAATAGTGGGAGACATTCTCTGAACCCAAGAATGAATAGTAATTAAGAGTCTTGTCAGAAAAATCAGATGTGTAGAATTTTTAAAAGAGTTAATTGAAACAGGAAAACTATCATCCATTGAAATAAAAACAAATATCTTCAAATAAGCAAAGCGTTCATCGGATAAAATATGCTTACAAAAGGAAATATTCTTGAAAGGTTACAAATTGGTTAAGTTTAAAAATAACATCAAGAGAGGTTGGCATCCGTAGCCTCAGCATCCATTGAGTCTTGATTCATCTCCATAGCAGCATCATCGCTACGAGTGGATAGAGCGGGAGAAATTCTTGGCGTCGGAAGAGGTATAGGTGCAGGAGGCAGGGACGGAGAAGGAGATCAGGCCACCGCCCGACGATAAGTGTTGTATGCTTCACTCATCGTAAGAGGCCTTGAAAGCAGAGTTCGAGGATTGAGGGCTCTTCAGCTATCTTCATGGTGAAACAGTTTCTCTTCTCGACACTTGTTCACACAACCTAAGAAGCCGAGCAATAGATATTCCGTCAGATACCATTGTTGGCGAGTTTGAAATTCTCTCTCACAAATTTGAAAGTTTCCTCTTTCACTAGCTGCACTGCACTGGACAGCTTCGCTTGCACATCCTCAGGGGAAATATAGCCAACAGGAGGAGCAGGAGGCTTCTTCAACTCCTCTTTCAACATCCCGACTCTCTCGTATACTTCCGATAACTCCGGCTTCAATGACTTCTCTTTAGCGTCCCACAATGATTTCTCATCTCTCACGGAGAAGAGTTCATCTTTCAAAGCATCAGCGTCAGCCTTGTGCTTGGATAGGGATTTAGTGATTTCCTGGAGTTTGCTCTCTAGTATCTTCTCTCTAGCCAGGCTTTGAGCGTAGCAGGTTCGGAGTTGGCCTATTTCTTTCTTAGCATCGGCGAGGGCTTGGTTTCTCTTTTTTAAGTCATCCATGGCGAACATGGCGATAGATTGCGCAACATCAACCTCTCGCCATATAGAAGGGATGATCTTGGGTACCTGAGGAGTAGTAAGATAGGGATATCATATGGCAGAAATAGTTAAGAAGATACAGCAAAGTGACACTCACCATCTGTACCATCCATTTAGAACAAAAACGTGTTATCCCTTCACTGTGTTGTGTTAGAGAGAAAGTGGCATTGAGGTATTGAGTCACCACTTCCAAAGCATTTGCCAGCTCAGATTTATCGGGTTGAGTACTCAATTTCGCCTTTTCACCCGTAGTATGAATGAAATAAGGGGAACTCGTAGGAGTAAAATGGCTGGAAAAAGACACTCCTTCTCGCTCTGAAGGCGTCGTAGTAACCATAGGATGGGAATCGTTTGTGATGGCTGCAGAAATCCCAGGAGTAGGCACCCACACACTCTTCACCACTAACAGGGGAAGCATCTCGTCTAAAAGAGAAAGATCCATTGTATGAAACGTAGAGTAAGATGGTGGCTCTCCAGAAGGGTGATCTTCTCCCGATAGAAGATCGTCAATGGATAACATGTTGTGACTCGAAGGAAACCCAGAGACTCGGAAAAGTTGCATCTGCACATGAAAAATACAAAAAAATAAGGACACGAGATGTAATTAAAATAAAAAGAAAAATAAACGAACAATAAAAGCAAACCTGCTTTGAAAAAAGCATGGTCATCCATGGCAATAGCTTTGCCCTTATCTACGAGGAAAAAGATGGTTAAAATGGTGACTTAACGGATCCATAGTTAAAAAAAATCGAAAATAAATACCTTGGGAAGAAGTCTTTTCCACGGAAAAAGGAATAGTGGGCGAAAGATCAATTGAAGGCAACACGCAAGAAGTACCTTCGACGCCAAAGGAAGAACCGCATAGAGCAGGAAGAACTAACATACCAGCGTGATCAGACTCGGAGGTTTCAGACGATACTTCATGAACTTGAGGTTTGGTAGGGGCCTCGGATTGAACATGTGACTCTTCGATAATTCCGATGGGCATAGACATTAAGTCTGGAGCATCGGATCCAACCTTGATGACAAAATCAGTCGTGTCTCTATCTGAGGGTTTAGTCAGGTCTCCCTCTTTAGAGTCTATGTGATCGTCATCTTCGCTGGAAGCCTACAGAGTATCGCCAAATAAACCACTTGTATCCCCCGAGGGTTTGCTCTTTATCTGAAGGGTGGTAGATTGTGAAGCTGTGGGCTTGTCCGACGCTGATTTTTTCAGAAGAGATACTGCAGCAGGCTGTGATGCACCAATACCGATACTAAAACGGCTATGCAGTACCCGATACATATCGATACTGATTCAGATATCGATACCAGTTCTGATATATCCGATACGCCACGTGGCGTATCCTTTAATTTTGAAATTAAAAAAATCTCGATACGTATCCAATACGTTTTTTTAGGCATATCGGAACTATTATGGGTCTTTTTTATAAACTTTTAATATTTGATGGGTTAAATATTTAAATATAAATATCACAAAATATAAAATGAAATAAAAAAATAAAAATCCCTTTATCAAGGGCATGATTCAGGTCTCATTATTTTTACAATCATACTTTTCTTTTTCTATTCATAATCACCACTACCACCATGCGCCACCACAATTATACTTTTCTTTTTCTATTCATAATCACCTCCACCACCATGCGCCATCTTCAAGCTTGTTATGTTGTTGTTTAACTTATTAGTCATAGACAATTCACGTTTATATGTCTTCTTTCATATTTGATGCATGACTTTTTTTAATGTTAAACATTTTTTGTGTATTTCTAAGTTTTCTTGTTTAGGTTTTAAATTATTGCTTGTTAAAAATAAAAAATACATATAATAAATATTAATAATTATTTATATATAGACGTATCCTTGTCGTACCGCTATTTTTAAAAAATACTGTATCGGCGTATCCTTATCGTATCGTACCCGTACCACCGTACTTGAACTCGTGCAACGTAGGCAGCAGGCAAACACCAATAAAGTAAGATAAACACAAATTATAATATAGATATATAAGAGATAAGTAGCTTCGTACCATAGACGGGTAGTTCTTCGTCGGAGAGAGATAAGAATGGCTTGTTTTCCGGCTTAACCTCTATCGGAGAAATTTTGAATAGCCTCGCAGCTTTATATAAGGTACGATAGTACTTAGATTTGGATAACTCGGTAGCATGGAGAATTAAATCAAAAGAAATGGAAGTATCGATTTTATAGAGTAGAGCTTCGGGAGTTCCCCAAGTATAAGGAAAGTCCCACTTACCCCCTCATCAGGTTTCACCAAAATAAACTTATCTTTCCAGCTACTATACGAAAGGTTAGTACCTACGACTACCCTCTTAAACTTATCACGATGGGCAAAGAAGTAAAAGGGATGACCAGCTGAAGATACGCTTACCTTAAAGATGGAAAAAAATCTCCTCACAGCATACCTCAAACTCATTGACATACACCAAAAAACAAAAGCCTATAGAATGATAAAGCTATTAGGATAAACTGACTCGGGCAAACCCCACAAGCTTTAAAAACCTCACAGTAAAAAGGGGGGAAGAAGGAACGAAGGCTAGCACGAACCTGAGCATACTATAAGGTAAGATAGCATTCAGGAGGATTATCACCTCTCTTGTCATCGGAGGGAATCCGAGGAACCAAATTTCGTGAAGAAGCCTTAAATTCATCAAACAAAGCAGACGCTTCATCCTTGGAAGCTGTGCTTACCACATCGTCCACCCTCTGGTATTAACGGGGTTCCGGCGTCGGAATAGCTTAGCCACATTCTTCGACTTCTTGGAAGTGCGGGTAGGTTCACCTTCATGACTGGTGGCAGAAGTTTTGCCTTTTCTCTTGTGATGATAAGTTTCCACCTTCGCGGGATTTTCAGACGCCATCTTCGCCGCGACAGCGGTGAAATTTTCCTCTAGAACCATAAACTCTGAGGAAGAAGGGTTAGTAGCCATGAGACTCTGCTAAAAGGGTAGATAATTGCTGGAGAAGAATAAAATGGGGATTAATCATTAATCGCGATTGAGAAGAAGAAGAATGGCGGAAATCGGGAACCGTGCTTGAAAACAATAAGAAGAGAAAATAGAGAATTCTGCTTGAAGAAGGGCAAAAAGGTAAGGGAAATAGTGAACAGAAACCTTATTAAAGGAAAATAGGGAAGAGGGGAGAAGTTATGAGGCTTAATTATTAGGCACGTTTCCCAAAAAAAGTCGTCACACCTTCACAACCCCCGAAAATAAGAATTGTTACACCTTCTGAATTTTGTTACAATAAATGCAGAAAGCCCGATATGACTGGAAATTGTCCTCACTCTCAGTTCCTAATGATTAATGAATACACCAGGAATTGGGGGGGGGGGGGGGGGGGGGACTGGTGTTAACCCCTCGAGAAATAAGGAAATATCGGATAACTAATCCCTTGGGACTTAAATGACTCGAAGAACAAAACGATACAAATATACAACTCCCAAAGCATCCGATATACAAGGCACTACTAGTCTTAGATGACTATACGATGCCTAAAGTAATGATCCCCGATGCTTTAGCAAGTTGACAAAGTATCGTAAATTAAATAGTATCGTAACTGGTATCATAAATAGTATCGTAAATAGTATCGTAACTAGTGTCGTAAGTAGTATTGTAACTGGTATCGTAACTAGTGTCGTAAATAGTGTTGTAACTCCGACAGGAAAATTGCTCAAAAGGTACCCTATGAAAAATGGAGTTCTTATAAAGAAATCATAGCTCCGATAGAAGAATTATTCCAAAGATCTTTTATAAGATTCCCACGATGTATACTAGTATGCTCGAAACCAGGTGTCATCACAGTCCAAGGTGTATCAGCACGATGAATACCAGGTGTCATCACAGTCCAAGGTGTATCAGCACGATGGATACCAGGTGTCATTACAGTCCAAGATGTATCAGCACGATGAATACCAGATGTCATCATAGTCCAAGATGTGTCAGTACAATAGATATCAGGTGTCTTTGTATCAAACATGTACACTTTATTCTTAAATGGCTATAAATACCTCTACTCTGGAAGGAAAGATGGGGAGGTTAAAAAATGAGAAAAAAAATAGTTTATGCAATAAATTTCGATATTAATAAAATAGATTCAAAGTTAGCGTTCAGGCAAGGCGTTCCTCGATACTTCAATATAATTTCTCATGCTTGAGTTAACATATACCAAGAGTAGTTTTCACCAGATCTTCATGGTTGTACAAGATCAGAGCAAAACGGCGTTTGTGACGGATACATAAGTGTATTGTTATAGGGTGATGCCTTTTCGTTTAAAGAAAGCTAGAGCAACTTTCCAAAGACTTGTCGCGAATATGTTTTATCATCAAATCAGGAAGTCCATGGAAGTATACATTGACGACATGCTTGTGAAGAGTCTGAAGGCGGAAGAGCATATTCGTCACTTGGATGAAGCATTCGCTATTTGAGAGTGTATGGAATGAATTTGAACCCGAAAAAATGCACATTTGGGGTCACGGTAGGAAAGTTTTGGGGTATGTGGTGAACGAGAGAGGAATAGAGGCCAATCTAGATAAAATCAGGGCAGTACTAGATTTGCCCTCACCGAGGACGGTAAAGGATGTGCAGTGTTTGGTAGGCTGCCTGACAGCTCTGGGAAGATTTATATCGACTTCAGCGGAAAAGAATCTCCCATTTTCAAGGTCATGAGGAAGATCAAGGATTTCAGTTGGGGACCAGATTGTGAGGAGGTTTTCCAGCAGATGAAGAAATACTTGGTGAGCCCACCACTTCTGGCCAAACCGGAGGAGAATGAGATGTTATATCTATACTTGGCGGTATCTTCCCACGCCATCAGTACGGTTCTGGTAAAAGAAAAAGGAGTTCAACAGCTACCTACCCACTATGTAAGCAGAGTTCTGCAAGGGGCGGAGAGGAATTATTTGGAGATAGAATTGTTCACTCTGGCAATCGTGGCCACAACGCGGAAGTTAAGGCCATATTTCCAATCTCACCCAATCACTATTGTAACAGTTAAGCCATTAAAGCAAGTTCTGGCAAGACCTGAAACCTCCGGGAGACTAGTCCAATGGGCCATCGAACTCAGCAAGTTCGGGTTAGAATTCAGGTCCCGAACCTCCATCAAAGCGCAAGCATTGGCGGACTTCATGGCCGAAACATTGGGCAACAACGTGGCAGAATCCACAAATTATATCTTTTCTATTTCAGATCAGGAAAATTTTCAATTTTCACCGTATTTAAGATATTGTCTTTTGTTTCTCTAGATAAATAATTATCCCACCAACCTTTAAGGTGGCCAGTAAAGCCAACAATAATCATATGGGCTACATCAGTATTATTATTCTATTTGCATATAGTAGAATACATCAACATTCAATGTGCTACATCATAAATTTGTTTATTTGTATTACCATCAATATTCCATTCATAAATACTTTTACCATTATTAGAGTTATTATCAACAAACTCTCTTTCTTCATGTAAAGTATCCATAGGAGAAGATCTCATATAATGATATAATCTTTGAGTAGGTCTGTCAGCCCATTTAAGTTTATCGATTTGATCCTTAATCACAGATTTATAATCTGAATTATTTTCTAATTCTGAATTTAAAGTATTTAGTTTTAGATTTTTAAATTTTTCATCTAAAAGCTTTTCAAGCTCTCCCATATGTTTTAATTTAAAGTCTGTAATTACCGGAGGAGGCTAAATGTTTGAAGAAGCAATTTTAATATCTTGAGAAATAGAAACTTCAGGTTAAGGAATATTAATGTTATTAATAGCTTTGAAAACCATTTCAACTCTGTTATGAAGAGAGATAATTTGTTCTCCTACAACAATAAGACGTAAATTTGTATAATTTTGTTGTTTTATTATTTCATTTAGGTGTTGTAGTATTACTGGTAAAGTATCAGTTTCCAGTAATTTTGCTAAAGCAAGGAAATTGATATTTTCAATTTGAAAAGGTTTTTGAGGTGGATATATACTCTGTAAAACTTCTCCATCTAAAAATTTATAATTTCGTTCTATTACAGAAATATAATTATCAATATAGGTATGAATGAACCATGGAACAAAATCATATTTTTTATTTTGTTGTTCACAGAATTGATAAAATTTATTTTGTATAATCTTTTGTTCATCTTTTGAAAAGTTATTGAAAAGCCATGTTCAAAATACTTTCCATCTGGGAGTATTAAATTCTTTCCTTATTTCTTGTCTGGCGGAAGATCCATGACTAAAATCAATTTTAGACTTAAAATCCATTAAATAGAAAAATTCATTTCAGAAGCAGTTATATGTGCATCTTTCATATGATCAACATTCTCATAAATACCATGAACAATATTATCTTTATTTATAAATAAATTATGTAATTTTTCTATATTTGTATCAGGTGTATGAACCTGTTCTCTTACTTGAGATGTAGAAGCTCTAGAAAGAGTTTCGACAATACAATCCAAAGGGGGAGATATAATAATGAGATCTCAAAGACCTAGCCTTTGAAAATCTACTTTCTCCCTTTTCAAATTGTATTTGAACAGTTCCTTCAGATGTTTGTAGAACATTAAATAAATCGTTTTGAACTAGAGGTTGTTGTGCAGGAACAGCTTTGTTTATTATCCAATTTTCAGGAAATTCAGTTTCATCCCATTTTATCGTTCTTCTAGTAATTATTTTAAATTTTTTAAATTAGATTCTATTAATATAGTTTCATTTAAAGGTTTACAACCCTACGACATTGAGAATTTAAAGTATATAATGATTTATAATATACTCTATAACATATACATATAACTTCTGTACCTGGTAAATATTTATAACCATGAGTTTTAACATTTAATGTTAGAGCATCAAGAATATTTATATCAGATAAGGATAATTGTAAATTTAGATATACACCGAGATAAACTGGACCATGTGCCAAGCTAGATTGTATCATTCCCATTAATGATTTTTTCCAGTCAAGATTCCTACCATCCCTGAAAGCTGTTATAAAGCTTTCTGGTAATCCTTCTAGGGTTAAAGGTTTAAAAACAATTTGTATTAAACCTATATAGATAAATTTATAGGTATGTCTATAGAAAAAGATAAATCTTTTTTCACTTAATAATTTAATTATCATTTCTTCATTATTTAAAGAAATTGATCCTCGGTTGTTTTAACAACTTGTTTTAAACCAAGTTTTTCAAAAGTTCCTAGTTTATAAATAATTGGGATAATTCTATCAAACCCCCCAAACTATGGTACCTTTTACAGTACGAGGTCAAAACATTCATTTTAGCACTAGTGCCCCTTAAACTTTAGTCGTTTGTGCGAGTTGGTTTAGTGCATGTTCCGGTCATATTTTTACCGGAATATTCTTAGAATATTCCCTCACGTGCATGACCCGTAAGGGGTAAAATAGACTCGTCACTTAAAATAATAAAAATCTAAAAAAAAATGGCAGAAATCAATTGTAAATTTTCATCAACAATGGCTGCAACTTTAAGCGGTTGTACATCGACAACTCAATTACTCTTCAAAGGTACCACCACCATTAGCCTCGATTGACCAACACCCGTGAAAATAGGGCTGTTATTCACAGCCCTAAGACCACACCTCTCGTACTTTCAAATTTCGTTAATCGTACCAGTACATTAGCATCAGGAAGAGGACGAATGTTGCAGAGCCTCTCGTGCTACTGCACCGAGGTGCAGAGTAGTCAGAACACGGCAACGGCAACAGTAACGGAAGAAGGTGCAGGTGAATCGTCGGAGGAATCGAAGATTAGAGAGGCGGCGAACCTTCTGGAAATCAAAGTGGGGAGGATTCTGAAGGCATGGCGGCATGAGGAAGCGGATTCGTTGTACGTGGAGGAGGTTTGTTTGAACTGTAATATTTGTTCTTAGGAGATTTCAACTGTAATATTTGTTCTTCAAATCAGCAGTTTGTTTGAGACACTCAATGATGGTTTTGCTTGTGACATGTAATTATGAGGATTATGTAAAAGATTCATGTCATAGCCAATTGTAGCATGCTTGTCTTTTTCTTTACTGATGTGGGGTGTGAAGTCATTTGGGATGCTGATGGCTTCTTCTGATGCATCACACATGAAGGTGGAGCTTCTAGTGCCATCAGAAGGTTCAGTCCCTGGTGAGCGAATATGGTTTGGTTATGTCGAAGAGAAAGAAAACCTACCTGATGTTGCATCGCCAAACCAGGTAAAATCTCTAATTGGCATCATGCCACTAATTCTTCTACTATAGGTTTTTTTAACTTAACTTTACTACATATAGCATAGAGTCCAACATCCATAGCTTTGGGCATTTTTCCAGTTTACCTATGTGATTGGTCTAACCAGATATTTGTTGTTTTTGTGTATTGAACCATTTGCAACTTACTATGATTTTGTCCTTTCTCTAGTGATATCCTGATCTCGTAGCTAGATTCATATGATGTCAAAAATGTTTCGTTTGTTTTTTTGTCGGTGCTTGAAAATTACATATTATCTCTTCTACCTTCTGAAGCCTTATGAGTTTCATTACAGTACTCTTGTTTTTACGTTGGTAATCACGTTTTTCTCCTAGAAGGTGAGTTAATCTAGTTTTGTATTGAATATATATGCAGATTCAGAAGAAAAAGATATGGGGATTTATCCAACCCCACCTGAAGACAGATGAGTTCGGTGCGGCTGCACTTCTAGGTGCTCACTTCTATGCGAACATCAGCCGGGGTTGTTACCAGCGAGTCTCTTAAGAATGCCAACATATCATAACCAGTCATTATTCGAAGATTTTGTAATGACTTAATTTTGATTTAGCCATTGCATGTGAAATCTCAATTTTGCTAAAAATGTTCTAATTTAATGTGTAGTATACAAGTGCACCATATCATCATATTATGGTTATGATGGGGTTGTGAATTATCATTATGAATATTTTTTGGGTTTTTTTATGTTGATTTTTGGGTGTTTTGATACTGAATTTTTGATGTTTTGATGTTTTGATGTTGCTTTTTTGGTGTTTGGTGTTTTGATGCTGATTTTTAGGTGTATCTCAATGACCAAAAATAATTCTCTTGTGCAATCCTAAATACTCACTTTAGGGGGCCAATGCAGAAATTCAAAAAATAGTTCAATGGACAATCCTCATAAGCATACCATAGTTCAGGGGCAATCCTCAAAAGCATACCATAGTTCAGGGGGCAAATCGCACACTTCATAGTTTAGGGGGAAAGTAAAAAAAAAAGTATAGTTTAGGGGGTATGAGAGTTTGATGAATATTTTTTGGACAAAAATGCCCTTAAACTATAACATGTGTTGTGCACGTTTTTTACTGTTCAGGTAAAAATATGGTCGGAACACGCACAAAAGTAAATCGAACATACGACTAAAGGTTAGGGGGCAGTGGTGCTAAAATAAAAGTTCTGACCTCGTCCGGTAAAAGGTACCATAGTTTGGGGGGTTTGATAGAATTATCCCTAAATAATTTTAGGTTCAATCTTTGGAATTGTCCACTTATTAAGTAATTCCAAATTTTCTGGTATATCATATTCTGTGTTTATACTGTTTTGAACAGTATTATTTTTTCCTAGTAAATTCATGACACCAAAGTGTTATGTAATAGATTGTTTCCCACTATGTATACCCTAGTTCATGGCTCTGATACCATCTGACCCAAGATCTAAGACCTCTTTTTCCATAACCATATCGATTTTATATGGTACAAATGTGACACATGGAGGATATTACATGATAAAAATCCGTCAAAACTTAAATTAGACAAAAGGCCAACAAATCCCCATAACACGCCCAGGGGCGAAGCCAGAACCAGAAGTTAGGGGGCGAGATTTATTTCTCTCGACGACAGGGGTGGAGGGAGAATTTAAAGAAAGTGAGGGCGAGATTATAATTTTACCTAATTTAAATGAGAAACATTAATTAATGATAAATTAACACGACTAGCTTAATGCAAAATTATATTAGCTTTTCTGCTTTTGCGTCTGTATATTATAAGTTAACTAAACTATCAGCTCTAAAATTCAGCCGAAAAGAGGGCCCATCAGTAAACTCATGGGTTTCTATAAACAATTGATAGTCCACTTTAGTAATGGGCCAAGGCTTGGGGGGGGGGGGGGGGGGGGGGGAGACTGCAATTTATTACAAAAACTTCTACTACATTTGCACAACAATGAAACGATTTGTGAGGAGCTGGGGGTGCAACCGCCCCCATATGCACCCCTGGCTCCGCCACTAAACACGCCTACAATCATGGCAAAATGGGAAACAGTCGTGCAGAACATGTCTTAATTTAAACTTGTTAGATTAATATCCTAACCATGTTATGAGACTTGTAATATACAAATTGATAGGAATACACATAGATATTTTAAATCTTTAATGGAATGGTAATTCATTTTCAAGTCCCCATAATATACATACGGAATACACACATAAAATATTTAGGGATAATTCTATCAAACCCCCCAAACTATGGGGTCATTTACCGCACAGGGTCAGAACTTTAGTTTTAGCGGCAGTGCCCCCTAAACTTTGGTCGTTTGTGCGAATTTCTCCATTTTCCAGTTTTTTGCAATTTTTCCACCAAAAATCATTGAAAAAATTATTTAAAGTTTGACTAAAACCTTCGTCTCGATGAGACGGTTCCGATGGTGGTGACGGTGTCGCAAAATTCAAAGCCAATACACGGGAAATTTAATTTAAGTTTGGTCACTTTGGTGGCTGTTTGAACCGTACGGCTGGAGTGCATTGGGTCTGTGAGCTTGAGCTCGTAACAATATGATGTGTTTTAAAAAAAAATATAAATATATCGTGCACGACTTATCATCATATATTGAATAAAGATGTTTAATTGAAATTCAAAACAAAAAATTACTTTGAACTCCAAACATATATGATATATAAACTCAATGGTACGTTTGTATGGTAATTTAATATCCATCAGTAAATTTGATCTTAGGGCCTTTTCATCAACTTGAGTAAATTATTAAGCCCAACTATTCATTAATATGATCATGGACCGTGTCAATTTTAGTGAGGCCGAAAGCATATGTATTATTTTATCATACAATGGTGAGGCAACACATATGATCTAATCCTTTTCCTCTTATGTTTCTTGCTTCCTTTTTTTTCCCCTTTGAACATCAATGGTTGGGGGCGTGTGATGTACATAGAGGTGCGGGGTCGGGGTTGACGGGATAACTGTGTATATATACAATCTAAGTCAGACAGGACAAAATTTGTTAGATCGGGCGGGCAGATTGTCCAAGCTGCGCAAAACGGTAGCTACAATGGGCACTCAATGCGGGCTCGGTCGGATCCTATGCGCCCCAGCATGTCCTAGAACCTGTTTGCCTCCATGCATGTACACGAGATGAACATAGTAGAAATCCATCCTCCTAAACTCCATAAATCATGGAGCAGGGTAGTCGTCTTTGCCAAGGTCCATGTGCTAAGCACCACTTCCAAATCAGTTTCATTGATAAGGTTGTCCCGCCTCTTTTCTGTATCTCTTTTTTTTTGGTACCTTCTCTAATCTCTCATATCTCTCGGCTCACATGCATCTTTGAGAATTTAAGAATCCTTGTTCTTTTCTTATGAATTTACAATCTCCAACTATGAATGGTAGATCTAGGATGACTTCCTCTCCATGTACATCCTACAAGGGAATCGAAGGTCCAAATAATAACAGTATTTTTTCTTTTATTTTGAAAAAAAAAAGATAAACAGTTCAAAACAATGACTTGGTTCGCCGGTTAATCCTGGTTTTGTCCGGTTCAAGGCAGACCAAACTGCTTTTTTGAGAGACCCGTGTTTGGCGGCTGCCCGGACTAGACAAGGCGACGGTCGACAGTCGAACTGGCCAGTCTAGTACGATTTTAACAACACTATTTTCACCACACAAACTCATTAAAGTGAGATATTTTGGTCTTTGCCTTTAATCTTATTGGAAAAACTAATAGTTAGAAGGGGGAGTGGTATGTTTAATAATCTCAAGATAAATGTGACACGTAGGACGAATTGGACTAATAAACTTACAAACCAAACATAATTATATCTATCACTATTAACCTTATTTGACTTTCATATCATCTATACATAATTTCATGTTGACATAATTTTTTTAATTTTTTTTTTACTCTCGACACACAATAAAATTTTGTTATTATTGAGATATATCAGTAATTAATTTTAGCTTTATTATTATCTAAATCTTCTTATTGAAGAAAAAAATTATTAATTGACTCTCTCTTACATATACGAATAAGTTTAAGATAAATAGATTTTCAATTCATATTTAGGATTAATCTTAGTATGCGGGGACCACGTGTCAATGTTTCTAGTTTTAATTAGGAAAAAAAGGGAGTGGCACTGTGTAACGAATTGAATTTTATTTGAGATTAGATTAGAGATGAATTGTAAAACTAAATAGTTTTATATTTTATTTTCAAATCTAATAAGTACGCCCCATCTTATTTTTAGTAGAGATTCATTACTAAATAGTAACACAAACGTGTACATTTTCAATCAAAATAAATGGTACTTTTTATGTGATGAAGTTATTTAGTATGACGCTAAAAAAAAAGTTATTTAGTATGAAATATTCAACCGTACAACTACTCATCTTATTTTTATTCTTGAATGAATGTAATTGACGAGAGAAAGATAAAATTTAGGGTGCTGATATATCCAGAGCAAAATTCCTATACACAGAGTAATTTTTGGTAAAATTCCTCATTTAAACTTGTTAGACCAAAGCAAATCTCAAGACTTATTTGGTTTCCAAACAACCTCTCCTTAATTAACAGAAAAATGTTGCATGATTGTAGGAATTAAATATCTTCTGTGGACGAGGTCGAACTGGCAGCATTGAAGGAGGGAATGTCGTTTGCATGGGAACGGAGAACGCTTAACATCTCCGTTGAGACTGACTCATTGATGGCTTATAAGTGGATTACGGACATGGAACCGGGACCTAACAACATGGCTACTCTTATTCAAGATTGCAAGTGTCTTCTTAATAAGCCTTGGAACGTTACTTTTAAATGGATTCCGCGTGCCGCTAATAGAACGGCGGATGCACTTAGTCATCTTAATATTGGTAATAGTGAGAGAGTTAGCCTTTGGGATAGCCCTCCTTCTAGTTTTATCACTAGTCTTCTTACTAGTGATTTGATGTAAAACTTATTTTGTTCCTTTGTTATCAAAAAAAAAAATATATATCTTCTGAATTTCTTTTATTTTCTACATCAAAAACAATTTCACTTCTGTCATTTTCCAAGGTTGATCTTAAGAAATTGAGTTTTTTGATTTTTCACACAAATCCAGCAACATTCGTTGCATGTAAACTTTTTTTATAAATTTTCATTATTTTTAACGGAACAGTTTCTCGAAATTCCAAAATTCAATCTTTACATTCTTAATTTAACGTAATTAAAAAGAAATACTTTCCCAATCGTATGTGTGAGAATAAATAGTTAATTAAAAAGGCTCACGGTCATTAAATTCCCCTAGCTTTTTTATACAAATTAAGATAAGATATAAAATCAAACTTGAAGTAAGAAATAGTTTTTTTATTACTTTTATTCTTCTTTTAGTTTCTTTATACAGTTTAATTAATTTTTTTGTTATCAACTAAAAAGTATAATAATAATAATATTATAATCATTATTAATAGTATTAATATTACCAAAACTTAAAATAATAACAAGAGAAGTGAAAAGAGTACCATTTTTTCTTGCATAGTTCTTAATCATTGTTTCATATATAATTATCATACTAAATTTTTATTTTTATTTAGGTACCTGTGGATGTATAATATATATATATGTATATATATATAAATGAATCATGGCAAAAAAAAAAATATTTATATATATAGAGAGATAGTTTTCATAAAATACATATAGAGAAAGTGAGAGCAAATAAGGGATATTTTTTAGGAAAGGCACAAAATCAGCTAGGGTTGTGCAAAAAGAATCGGATCGATCGAATCGGGTGAAAATCGATCGAATGATCCGATCCGAGGATCAGATCGAATATTTGATCCGACTTTTGATTTTTGCCTTAGGATCGAACCCCCATTTGATTCGATCCTCGATTTTAGAGGCTGAGAATCGAATCAGATCGAATACTCATCTTATTTTTTAAAAATAAATAAATATATAATAGTATATATAATATTATTTTTTCATCTATAAAGCTAAGCCTATTAATGCTACTAAGATATTTCTATATATAATGTTAATATTATATTTTTATATATACACATACCTAGCATCATTTTCTTGATCCATTTGAAGGCCACGTTTCTGTCTTTGAGAAACATATACAATTGTAAATTTGTAACACCTTTCTCTCACCATATGAAAGTAACTTTTGTAATTCAGTAACTCTGTTTGAATATTGTGGTTGGTCCCATTGATAATAAATTAAATAAGAAAAAAGGATTGAAATCGAATCGAATCGGATCGAAATCGAATGATTTTGGATCGAATCAGATCGTTTTAAATTGATTCGATTTCGATCCTCATTTCTCCAGGATCGAAATCGACTTTCAGCCTCGATTCGATCCGATTCGATCCAAATGCACACCCCTAAAATCAGCACCTTAAAAAATTCAAAGAAAAACTAAAGCCATAATTAAAAGGGTAGAAGAGGAAAATTAATTTTTTTGCTCTATTTTTAGGAGAATTGCTCTCTCTATATCATTTACCTAAAATTAGAGAAATTATTTGGTGCAGCCGTTGTATGTGCATTCACTACCAATACACGGTGGAGATGGGATGTTGGGTGGTTATTCCTACAATTTAGAAATCTTCTTTTAATCTCGGACATCTATTGTATATAGAATGGATGTATATAATAATTTCTTCGGACGAGAAGTGGGTGAGCATTCTCATTTATTTTTGGAATAAGATAATTTGCATATAATATATTGTAGCAGGGGAATACCATGAATTTGGGGGTTGGGGATTGATAATATTTTATTGATGATGAAGTAAGTAGTCGTTGGCGTGAAAATGAAAAAGTTTAGTGGTGGGATGACATTCACGTTCACGTTCACATTCACATTCACAAACGAAGAGGGAATACGATGTCGTTTGGCGCTTCTCTTCTAATAATATACTACTCCTCCAACGAACAGTAGATCTGAATTGAGATTCCAATTTTCCAATACGAGAACTTACTAGTTAGTTAGTAGTAAAATATAGAACAAAATCACTCTATGAACATCTCATCTGATTACTTTCTGCTTTATTCTTCCTGAAATGGTGAAATGCAGCAGCTTCGGATTCGGATTCGGATTCGGATCGGTCGTCTCATGGTTCCATAGAAAAGTCGGCGATCCTCTTCTCCAAATCCTCAGCAAGTTTGTTACTTAGTTACTTAGTTAGTTAGTTAATTTTTTCTCCTTTTTCCGTCAACTCCAATTTTAGAATTAATGCCTTTTGTGTGTGTGTGTGTGTGTGTGTGGATATAGGGGAACAGAACCCAATCAATTGGCATTTTCGGCTGCTCTCGGAACCACATTAGGATTATTTCCCATTTGTGGTTAGTTTTTAACTCTCTTTCTAAAACTTGACTTCATTTTTATTCATTGACGGTTTATTGATGATCACCTCCATCTTTTTAATCGTCTTTATGTATATTATTAAATAGGGGTTGCTGTGATTCTCTGCATGATGGCCATTGCACTACTTAGATCCTCTTGTCATGCTCCAACTGTCATGCTCGCAAATTTTGTTGTTACTCCAATCGAATTGAGGTAAGGTAGGTAGGTTATAGGTAGGTAATGCATTGTATTTTCACCAATCTTTTGTGATATTGTGAACCATATCCACCATCTTGTGCTGTTTCACTGTGCCGAGTATTGCTCATTGTAACGAATATCTCTTTCAGTACTAAAGCTATATCAGATATTATTCTCAATTGCTTTTGTTTTTAGTATTAAAGGCTCATGCGTTACTAGAGCTATTGCAATCCTTTATTCTCTTCATTTTTCTCAAAAAAGGTTCGTATCCCCGCATTTTTAAACTGAGAGAGACAAGTCAATGATCAGTAATCTCACTATTTCTTATATATTATTATTATTCATGCACCCAGCCCTGTTCACTGTTCAATTTAGTCACCAAGAACGAACGTTGCCTTGCACTGACTGACCCCCGAAACTTTAGTTTCCTACTTTCATACATTTCACGGTTCTCAACAAGCCATCAAATTTTAAACATGGTTTCTTACCCAGACTAAGATGCATAGACCTTGTTACCATTTCGCCACAACATCAAAAAAAGTTGTATTAAATGCATGATTTGAACAGTTGTGGCCAAAAGGTCTTCTTTTTTAGGTGATCGATATCCATCTCACTACTGGAATATAGGTGCTAAGTTTTGTTTACAGCAGCTGTAATTAACCACGACATTCTTTCTGCGCACTACTTGTGTTTTCTCAACCAATGAACTTGAGTTCTTGAAGAATAACCTCCTTGACGATTTTTACTTCTTTCTTCGGTTTATGTTTCTACAGTTTGGTGGTTCCATTTCTGCGGTTTGGCGAATTCATTACTGGTGGGTCTCATTTTCCTCTAACCACTGATGCTTTTAAGAAAGTCTTGACTGGACAAGCTTCTCATGAAATATTGCAGAGCATTTACCACGCGGTATGTAACCACCAATGTGATTATTTGGTCTAACATCTTTTGCTAGCTCTCCATTTTGTTTCAAAAATGTGGTAGCCCAGTGAATAAGACTAGTTTGGAGTCTTTGCATTCGATAATTTACTTGTGGCTGAATGTTTATTTGATTTATCATCATACTTCTGGACTTTGTTGCTCATGTAAATCATGTTATTTCCTTCAAATGGAAGAACTACTTTAAGTTAATCAGGTTTTTTTTCTTAAATACACGCAGTTATTGGGATGGCTTGTTGCTACGCCATTTATGTTTGGAGGTCTTTACCTATTATCATTGCCATGTTTCAAGATATTGGTTCGTAGATTCAGTGCTCCGACGAGCCCAAAACAGCCGCTGAGCCCCCCTTCTGAAGTCAGGCTAAAAGTCAGAGATGTGTGATCACCAATATGAAGAATTACAAGTTTTTTGCAGCATATGGCTGGGATGCTCAACATATATATTTTCATAAGCCAAATTCTTACAAAAGACTTTTGGATAATTCCATTTATAACTCCTGCCATTTGGTCTAATTACGATTCTTTTTCATACTTTTAGTAATTACAAAAAACCCCAGACACTGAAAGAGGAAAATGGCCGTTTCTGAAGTTTCAATTGTAGCGACTTGAATGTTTGGAAAAAAAATGTTGATAGACCTCCTATTTCTTGGATCTGTAAAGCTTGAGGAATAATTTTGTTACTTATTCAAACTTTAGAGAAGCTCTTTGTAACAATCAAAAATAAATAGAGAAGCTCTCTGGACTTTTCCTAAATCTCAAAGGATGTAGATGTAATTATCTGTAAAATTCAATGCAGACATATCTTATAATTTGTAAGCATGAAGCAAGCTGATAAATTGTGCTCTGACGACTTTGCTAACATTCACGGGGCAGCAAGCCTTCTTGGTTCATATCTCAAGATTTTTTTCAGTTGATTAGTGTTCTCACTCAATTTATACCGTTTTGCTATCGGAGTATTTAACGTATATTTTGATTGGGGACGCCCTTTAGTTTCAGAAATGCGTAAGTATCGTAAAATTCATGATAGGGTGAGAAGGGTACAAATGTAAAACTAGAAGAAATCCGTATATAAAGTTGATTTTCTCTATTCAGATGTCCTTTATTTGTGGAGGGATCCTCCTATTTGTAGGGGTACATGGGATGCAGGGGTCACAATGCATGGGAGTATATTGGCGGGTGGTTCCAATTAGGGTTTTTAGTAGCTGATTAACCCGTCTTGGTCTCAACAACTGATTTTTTTGAGACCACGTGCCTGACTGTGGAATCGTACTACATGGAGCACTCCTAAACCATGTCGTGTTACAATTGCGTGTATAGGTCCCTAGGTATCGTGAGTGACACTAGCGTGGGTATTTCGTCTGCGTGCTATCTTTTAGTGGCAACTGTGAGAATATCGTTGGTCATATGGGGGTATCGTGAGGCCATCTAAGTCCGTAATACCTCGCGCGGACCTTGTATTCTGAGAGTTCCATCGTAACACGAAGACTTTTTCATGGCGTATCTTTGATAACCTTTCGAGACATCTAAGCTCTGGGTATCTTAAGATTTTGCCCTATCTGTGAAGCACGATACCACTAGGTCACGGTGCTCCCGTTAAGACGGGGTTAACACCAGTCCCCCCTAGTTCCTTTTGTACTCGTTAGAATCAAGAGGAATTCTTAGGCTAGGCATCGAACCACGTGGCAAGTTTTAAAGCCGTACATTACTTTGGCAGAAAAATGTGTATCGGCATCTAATTTCTAGGGAGTCGTGCACATTTACTGTAGGTGTTTGTGGCTAATTAACTTCTCCCCCCCCCCCCACCCCTCGCGCCCCACACTAACGTGTGCATTAACTCCCACTACTTCACATTAATCTCTTAGGGTTATATAAACCCATTTTGCCGCCATACTTCTTCACTCCAAATTTCTTGCATCCATTCTCTTTATTATTCTACCGCAAAATCTTTCTTTTTCACCCCCGATTTCTTCTAAGCTTCTCTCCATGGCATCCACTGATCCCAACTCTGCCGTCAATGCCCTTCTCGCGAGTGTCGACGAATTTCCCTCTACAAATCCACCAGTCATCGCCAGAGCTGTTGAACCGTCTTTTCGTAAGAGGAACTCTACCACGGCAGCGGGTGATGAAGAGGGTGGTCGTTTGAAGAAGAAGAAGACCAAGAAGTTGAAGGACAAGGCAGTTATTCCTCAATAGACGCATCATGTGGATGTCACAGCTAGTACCACCACGGAGGAGGAGGTTCAGAAGTTCTTCTACGATTTTGGCATTTCTGGTCATTGGGTGCAAATAGTTATGCAGGATGAAGAGCATAAAGGACGTGCTCCCCCAGAGAAACATGTCACGGTGTACTTTGCACAGGTGAAGGCGAGGCTACAATCCTTCTTCCCACACTTCTATTGCGAGGTTTTCAAGTCGTGTAGGGTGTGCCCTAGCCAGCTTACGCCCAACAGCTCCGGATTTTGGCGGTGTTCATATTCTGGTGCCTATTGAAGGGTTCAAATGTACGGTGTCTAGTTTTTTTTTTTCATTTTTTGACATATTGGTGTCGCTTGTGGGGTTGCCCTTCTATTTCTTCTACCAACGTGACACCAACAAGATGATGTTGGACGGTACCGTCAATTCTCACAGCAGTTGGAAGAACAAGTTTGTTTTTGTTGTCCCTATGGGTGTACCCAAGGCTCCCG
The DNA here is from genome assembly GCA_948329865.1 of Linaria vulgaris. Taxonomy (NCBI): domain Eukaryota; kingdom Viridiplantae; phylum Streptophyta; class Magnoliopsida; order Lamiales; family Plantaginaceae; genus Linaria; species Linaria vulgaris. Next base: position 143,312 of record OX415249.1, on the reverse strand, counting down.
TATATGAAGTGGAAGCAGGTTTAGTATTTTCTCCCATGCTGAATGTCAGGGCCCTTACAGAGTCAACACACTTCAGATCATTGTATCGAGTATCAAGCATATGATTCATCGCTCTTTTAGATGAAGTGGATGAGGAGGGAAGTAAGAAATTGTTGTCCATTTCCCCCGCCGTGGCTATAGGTTTTGGTAAGGATGTTGCTTAATGCCTTCATTGTACTATGCTTCGCTGGCTTTCTGGCTGACTCTTTTATTTCTCTTTCTGGTCTGGTATGGGGGATGTTTTGAAGAAGTTCATTATCGACCCAGCTGATGGTGCCGCTCCTCGCGCCTTGCCTTTTTCGGTTGGCGAGCGTGTTCAGACTAGGTCTATATCAAGAATTGTTGCCTCGACCACGATGATTTTGTCGGTGTTGTCAGGTGCTACCACCGATATACCCACATGTGTGTTTATTATGGAGGCTCCACCGAGGAGGCTTGTTTCCTTCACTCTTGTTGATGACCCCGCCGAGTTAGGATTGGATTTAGCCTTCTCGTCGATTGTCGCCGTTTCCTCCGAAGGTCAGGCGGGCTATATCCCTCTTTCTACTACCGACGTTATAGAAAATGTGGTGCCTCTATCGAACGTGATTGGATGTGCCCCTCCTCTTGTTTCATTTGAAGGTGAAGATGTGCCGCTACCTATGGGGATAATTTCTCCCCCGATGCGTTCATGGGGAGTCCTCTCTACTACGCTCGATTCCCTGCTCGAGATGGAGGCTTCGTTTCAGGCAGAACACCTCACCTCCCCTCTGGGTAATTTCTTGCAGCAACCATTCTTGTTATATATCTTCGTGACTTTGTTATTGACAATAGGCTTATATATATATATATATATATATATATTATTTTATTTTTGTTTTGGCAGAGGGAGGTAAAGCTTCTCTAGACAAGGGGAAGGCTCCCATGGTGTTTGACGACGATGCGCCTCCTCTAGGTATGTTTCTTCTTCTTCTTCCTTAGATTTCATTTCTAAAGATGTTTCTTGATCTTCTTAATGTTCTGATGATAGCAGGTGGCCCGGATGACGATCTTCGGGCAGCCTCCGAAGGGCCACCTGTAGAGGGACTTTGTTATCCTTGTTTGACTTTCTCCCAGAGGATTCCCCTTTGGTACCCACCTGCGATGCCCCTGGATCTTCCCATGATTATCAAGAGGGGATGTCCTGGGACGAGATGCTATCTTCTGGTCCTCCAACATCTACTTCCGCTATTGCAACCAACGTTTTAGCTATATTGACAGACTCACCAGTTACGTCGATTGTCCCTCATCGAATAGGTATACCATTCTCACGTCGATTCATTGTACCTGAGTCGCCATTCTATGACGCGTTTTTAGCCGAGGAGGGTTCTAGTAAAGGCTCAGTGCCGAATTCAATGGAGGTAGATAACGCGTTACGAGTGGTGTCCCGGTACCTCTCAGCAACCGATGCTCTACCAGAACATAATGAATCATTCGCCCAAGCTTGCACAGATTGGATGGTTCGGATGGTATGTTCTTCGTACTCCCTTGGTATATCTTTTCTTAATGCGGTCCCTTAGTATTAGATTGTTACTTCGTCTTAGGTCCCCAAGATCCTTCCTACCATTAGGCGAGAGGTCGATTCAGCTCAAGCTATGGCGTATCTGGTAGAGAACAATTTTTGAATGAAGGATGAGAGGATTGCTGAGTTTTGCGAATCGGAGGAGAAGCTCCAGATTGCTTTGGCAAGAACTACTTCGCGCGAACTCAAGCTGAAGAAGGAGGTGAGGCAGCTGCGGGAGATTGTTGAATCCTCTAAAGCTTCTGAACTTGCGCTGAAGAGAAAATTTGACACGTTGGAATGCGATAAAGCTTCATGGTCTGAAAGGTAGGAGAAGTTGAAAGCGGTGTTGGAGCAGGCCTTTCTGAGGGTAGAAACTGTCATCGAGAAATTGGCAACGACTCCCATGGTCTCGGAGGGGTTTATCTCTCCGGAAGAGTTGCAACATAAGTTGGATGTTTTCGTGGCTTTCAGACCTGCAACTCAACATCGAACTGGGCAATTATGCTGCATTCGACATTCATACTTCTGATATCAGGATACCCGATATAGACATAATTCGACATACTACTTCTGTTTGATATAGTCATACCCGATATAGCCCATTTTGATATACATCTCGTATTCAATATACAGTATGTATTCGACATACGATTCAGTTCAACATCTGCTAGAATTTGATGTACGATAGTTTTATATCACATTGAGTTTAGAGTTGTTGTTATGAGGCCCGAGCTTACCCACGCCACTAGTGAAGGTGTTCCGGACAAAACTAGTCTCACCCGTGTAATAGATTAGCATATTTTGTACTAGGTTGAAGATTATTTCTGTAATTCCTTGTATTCATATAATAGTAACGATCTTGTACTAAAATATTGGCACCGTATGTGAAAACACCAAATCTCTTGACGAGGGTAGTCGCGACCTATAGCAATGAAGAGGTCCCGAGGTAGCGTGAGAGCAGCTCAGAAGAAAGCAAAGATAGTGACCAAAATGAGTGGGTCAGAGCGTTTGATGGCTATGGAATCTACTAGGAGGGAGAGAGCACTTCTGCTATTTCAAATGGAACCCAAGATGGAACCGGTGTGGGAGTTCATCACTGTTAGCTTGGGCTTACGCAACCTCGATAGGAAGCTCCAAATTAGATCAACCATGCCTCAAAGAATTATGGATATGTTAATAGATTGCTTGAGGAAGAATGCAGATATCTTTGTTTGGTCTGATTCAGACTTAAAAGGAATCAACCCTAAGATTATTGTGCACCGATTGAACGTCGACCCGATGGCCAAGCCGGTCAGACTGAAAAGAGAAATGAGGTGATTGAAAAGTTGGAAGCACGCCACATCTATGAGATATTTTACTCAGAACGGATCATCAACATCGCACTGGTTCTAAAGAAGGAGGCAGCGTCGAGGATGTGCGTTGATTATGTAGATTTGCATGAGCATTGTCCTCGAGACTCGTTCCCTTTGTCGATGATAGATTTATTGGTGGAGTCAACCACGGGTTGTGCCATGTTTAGCTTTATGGATGCTAAAAGTGATTTTCATCAAATATTCATGGCAACAGAAAACCAAACTAAGACATTTTTTGTTACGGATATTGGGGTTTATTGTTACAGAGTGATGTCTTTCGACTTGAGGAACGCGAGGGCAACGTTCTAAAAGGTTAGTGGTCAAGATGTTGTACAATCAGAGTGGAAAATATATGGAGGTCTATGTGGATGATATGTTAGTGAAAAGTTTGAAGGTAGAAGATCATGTCAAGCACTTGGAAAAGTCTTTCAAAATTATGAGAAATTATGGTATGAAGCTCAACCCAGAGAAATGTACGTTCGGTGTGCCGGCTGGCAAATTTCTGGGATATATGGTTAATGAGAGAGGCATAGAGGCAAACCCGGATAGGATTCAAGCGGTTATCGATCGACCGTCACCACACTCTGTAAGAGGTGTACAGTGTTTAGTGGGAGGATTACCACATTGGGGCAGTTTATCGCGACTTTGGCTGAGAAGAGTTTACCCTTCTTCAAAGTGATGAAGAAGGATACCAATTTCCAGTGGACTAAGGAATGCAAAAAGGCTTTTCAGCAACTTAAAAAATATTTGACGTTGTCTCCACTCTTGGCAAAATTGGAGCCGAGGGAGATGCTCTATCTCTACTTGGTTGTTTTAGCCTAATCCATTAGCATTGTCATCGTAAAGGATGCGGGTGGAAAGCAACTCCGTATACATTATGTCAGCCGTGTGCTTCAGGGGGCAGAGAGAAACTATTTACAGATTGAGCTTTTCGCTTTGGCAATAATTACGACAACTAGCAAGTTGAAGCCTTACTTCCAATCCCACCCAATGATGGTGATAACAGATAAACCGCTCCAACAGGTGATGTCATGTCCTAAGACTTCGGGCCGCTTATTTAAGTGGGCTATTAAACTAAGCGAGCTTGGCTTGGAATTCTGCCCTTGAACGACGATCAAGATGCAGATCTTGGAAGATTTCATGGCAGAGACTTTAGGAAATTGTGTCGAGCATTCGATTAACCTTGCCTTTAACATAGCATTGGACCCAGGTCCAAGCAGATCACACTCAACTTGGTTATTGCATGTGGACGGTTCATCTACTACAAATGGCATCGGTGCAGGAATACATCTAGTCTCGCCTGACCGAAAAGAATTTGATTTTGCAATCACTTTGAATTTTCCAATCACCAATAATGAGGAAGAATATGAGGTGGTTCTAGCCGGTGTGTGCATGATAAAGACTCTAAGTGTCGATCAATTAGAGGTTTTCATGGACTCGGGATGGTTTGAAGCTAAGGAGAAGAAAATGGTCATGTACTTGGCTAAGCTGAAGGCATTAACGGCAGAGTTTTAGGTATTCAACTTGACACAGATTCTGAGATCTGAAAATAGGCAGATTCACTCTCCGAATTTTCCAGCTCTTCGGATAACTTTGTGGAGAAGAGGATAACTCTACTAGCTACTAGCAGACCAACGATAGGAATATCCAAATTTAGTAAGGTTTATAATGACGTAGAATTCCTTTTCCCAATTTACGAGGCCCCGAGTTGGAAGGATGAAATCATGCAGTACCTACAGAATGGGACACTGTCGGAGAATGCCAATTCCCGACGGCGTTTAAAATATAAGGCATATAGATTCATGATCCATCAAGGTGAGCTATTTAAGAGATCATTTTAGGGTTATTTGCTCAGATGTTTATCCCCCGGCCAAGCGGAATATATCATGGCAGAGATTCATGGAGGAAGTTGTGGTAACCACTCGGGAAGTCGCGCGTGGGCTTTGAAGATATTGAGGCAATGATATTATTGGTATATGCTATGGAACGACACCACACGATTTTCTCGCAACTACGAGAGTTGCTAGTACCACGCTAGATTGATACATCGATCTGCAGCGCCGATGCAACCTCTAGAGATCATTTGTCCTTTCGACCAATGGGGCAGCAATATAGTGGGACCTTTACCCATAGCCAAAGGTCAAAAGAAGTTCTTACTTGTCACGGTGGAATATTTCACAAAATGGGTGGAAGCAGAGGCTCTGGCAACCATTACTGAGAATAATATAATAGAGTTCATTTAGGCTCCATTTGTTTCCCCGGAAAATAGGGGGAAAGGAAAAAAAAAGGAAGGAAAATCCTTTTTTCCTACTGTTTGGCAATTTAAGATTTTCCCGGAAAACAAAAGAAATCTTTGGAAAAGATAGGAAAATATTTTCAAATTTTCCTCCTATAAGTAAACCGTGTGAATTATAAATTTTATCATAAAAAATTTGATTTTAATCTTTCTTCCTGCAAAAAAGGTGGGAAAAAACGTTGTTAATATATTCTAGATCTTTCAAAATTTTTGAAACTTTATGTTTTTGCAACCAAAATGAAAATTCGAATTTCCTTTTAGCTCTATATAAAGTTATAAACACATCCAAGAAACTTTTGAATCTTTATTATTTATGGTCTTTTTTTTGCATGAGTATCATTTATGTTCATTGATTTTTGAGTTAATTGGAAATGACTAAGATATTGAAATATATAAATGTAAAGGTAATTATCATAGTATTTATAAAATAAAGTTATGCAAGCTATTGGTTTATGTACAATGATAATTTACATAAAGTAGTTTTAAGGAGAACTTCAAAAATAAAAAATATTAACTAATTTTATAGATTTTTTTGGTCTATTACTTTTAATACATATTACAAAGCATTAAATATTATCATGGTTTATAAACACTTAGATCAATAATAAATACAAAAAGCATTTACACATAATAATAATTTTCCCTGGGAAATCATTATGAGCCAAACGCTAGAAAATAAGGGAAAATCTTTTATTTTTCTTAAGAAATTTTCTGGAAAATCCTGTTTTCTCTCATATTCCTTATTTTTTTATCTTTTCCCCTATTTTCCGGGGAAACAAACGGAGCCTTAGAAGAATATCATTTGTCGTTTCAGACTTCCAAGGGCACTGATCTCCGATAATGGTACGGAGTTCCGCAGAAAAGAAATTACGGCATGGTGCAAAGAGTTAAAAATTGCACAAAAGGCAACAATAGTAATAATGCTGCTGGTAATCCATCAAGAGCTGCTTCATCTCAGTTGAAGTTTGTATCAAGCTTTCATCTTTTCTGTGCCAATTTTGATCACATTTATTCTTCTCTTCCTGTTTTATTAGTTCTATCTCCGTCGCCGAAGGGTAGATTGGTCTTCTCTCGGTAATAATAATGATGATATATTCGGGGTATATAATTGCTATTGCCAATCTCTCCCTCTCTCTCTTCTGTGTTCAATGTTTTAGTTAAAAAAATATATATATATATATATATATATATATTATTTATTAATTTAGTGTGAATTGGGGCTGAAGGAGGAGACAGGAGTTAAGAGAGATGCTACCCATTATTGTGTACAAGGAAAGCTTCTCTGTCAAAGACTCTCAGTAAGTATTTTCTTTCTTTCCTAGTTAGTTATCTAAGCTTAGAAAATGGTTCTTATGACTGGGTTTAGTATTTAGATTTATAGAAGCGTTGGTTCTCTTGGAATCAAACATTTGACTGGTACAGAGTGCTAGTCATATGGAAGATTCACCAATTTGCATAAGAAGATTTAAACTGTCTCTCTATTGCCAAAAAATCTGATTTAGGTAATAACCATGTGCTTTTTGAAGCCAACATTCTTAAATGCTTGAAGAAGCCTCAAAGTGTCCACACTTTGCAAAGAGACTCCATCCGCTATAGTTGTTCAACTTTTTAGTCTTTTCAAGGGGTTAGTGTTTTTTGGAGTATCGTGGATTGGGAAGTTAAGTTCAATTGCTGGAACACAATTGAACGTTTCTCCACCAGTCCTGGCGTGCTCTGAAGGTGTGTTGTGAGGAATAACTTGGCATTTCTTTTTGAGACAATTATGCAGTTTTGTTTTCAAGAGGAAGGAGAATCACATGCTTAGTGGTGAATCTCGTTTCTCTTGAATTCAGGTGTCTTATTTTAATTAAGTGAAAGATTTATAATGGTCAAACTACTTTCAGACTTCCACATTTACAAGTTATGTAAATCTTTGGTCATACACCATATATACACTACTGCCCATTTCTGCTTACTATATGTAAAGATGCTGTTGTCTGGAACATGCAAATGATGATTGTTCTGGGTTTAACTTGCGGCTTTACACTATAATATGCACTTGTTTATCTCCCTTTTTGACTTGCTCAAATGCAACTCGTAACACGACACTTAAAACAATGAAATGTATCCGGATAAACTGAAGAATTGTTATAAAAGTGATAAATACACGTTAGTTGTAATCTGAGCATCAGAAGCATGTCTTATGCTGAGGCATTTAGTGTACTTGAACATCATCAAGTATTTGAAATACCGGGACACCACGAAATGTGCCCTACATTAAAGTTCTACATTCCAAGAATAAATTTGTTTTAGTTTTCTAAAACTTTAAATGTTTCGTTTTTACCATTTAATTCAGAACAAATAACTCCCTCTACAGATCAATCTGAAAACACCTGCTATCTACAATGTGCCATTTCTCTATGGTTTGTGAGATTCATTTCGTGGAAAAAGCTAGTTTTCATAAGAAGCAATCTATTGAGCTTCTATATATAAGTTCACGAGATTTGTTATTTTCAATCAATTATTATTCGATAGTCTATTGTTATTGTTGTTTGAGTGTTACTAGTATCTTGCTGCTCGCAGCTCAGCTTGACCGTTGTCTTAAGGAGTTTTGGAGACTGCTCTTATTGTCCCTAGTAGTCAGCAGACTAACTTGTTACTGCCCTGCTGAATGCTTATGTTGGTCACTGCACTCATTAGTCAAATGCAGTCACTGAATGATATAATTTTATGAAGCCCTTTTACAGAATGATAAATCGGTCATCTAAAATTGTAAAGTTTTGCATTATGCTTGCAAATTGTTGTACTTTGAGTGGGTTACCGATTATGTTCTTTGTTCTGTGTTTGTGTGTGTTAGGCCTGGGAATTCTCAATATTTTTGTGAAAATATTAAGGAGAATAATTATGTCCGTCCCGTTATCGATTTCATATTTTCTGGAAATCAGGCTTATTTGGACGCTTACTCTGTTTTTTTTTGTAATGAGCGGAGAATGGAGATAGTTAGATTGAGTTTTTTTTGGCTCCATTAATAAAAGATATAACAAGCTTGGAGGGTGTGCATCGATGGAATTGTACATTAGGCACGTTTGCGTTGAATTCTATTGAACACACATTGCATTGGAGGTTCTTTTGATGTTCTGTAAAAGCATTGATAAATCAGTGTTCCCTGCTGTAGTGTCATTCCATAAAAAATGTTTCTCTCCTGCGTCGCTGTGAGTCTTGATGATTGTCCTGTATAGCTGCGTATCTTCGTGTCTATATATGATATATGCTAGGTGCATAATTTTAAAACTCAACCAAGACTATCTGTCAGCTTTTCTTTTTCTTCCTTTCGTGTCAGAATTAGATATCCTTATATCAATGAAATTTTGTTGTTTCTACCAATTAGATGCTCGGTGCCTTGGTGAATACCAAGCAGAGGATAGACTTCAGCAGATACCAGGTTGTGGGCATACCTTCCACATGTATTGCATCGACCCTGGCTAGCGACACACACTACTTGCCCACTTTGCCGCCATTCAATCCTTGCCTCTACTAAAGCTACCCACCCTCTTGGAGAAAACGATGACAGCCGTACTTCTGAAAATGATAATGAAACATCCGTTCAGTCTAATGGAGACCCTCAAACTAGTCAACAACTTCTTTTGGAGTCGGGGGATGGAAGTGAAAGAATTATTCCAACTATTAGTGAAAGGGGTGAAGGTCAAATTGCACATAATGCAGAGAGTTTTAAGAGGGAAATTGTTGTCTGTAAATGCCATGCACTTGGTGATAATTCTCAAGAACCGCAATAGATTTGTGGTTTAGAGTTTAAAGTGTGGACTAATGGCAAAATGTATGCGGTATTTGAGGGCGAGATGAATGAATGTAACCTCACGCCAACAATTTTTTTCCTCCTAAACCCCACTCGCTCGGCTCGAGTAATCTGAATAGATAATTCCACTTACAATCTTGAGGTTCGGTCTAAATCACACACAGAAAAAAGAAGAAAACACCCCTACTCGCTCCCTCATCGTTTGATTAATAACACGAACCATCTTTGCAATTTGAAACAACAAGACAGATAAACCTCTCATTTGAGTTTCTGATGGTATAGAGATACTATTTGAAGTTTGGAAAATAATTCTTAAAGTTTTAGGGGGTGTTTATGTACTTGCAAACAGTATGGCATGTTTCTGCAACTATTACGAGCTTCAGAGGGTTTAGATGTGATTATCCCTAATCTAAAGTGGGATAGACGATTAACCATATATATATATAAGAAAACTTAAGAATTGACATTGGAGGGCAAAGCTTATCTTAGCTCCAACCTTCTTTAATAATGTCCAGCTGTTTGAAGAGTGTTAAAGAATTGGCCGGCTTTTGTCAGTGTTTGATGCCGCGTACTAAAAATATATATTAATCAATCCTAGTTGCTGTAGTACTTTTCATCATATTCTCTCTTATGTAGGTTTACTCGTTTAACTTGGAAAAGTATCATTACACTAAAACTCTAACAATATGTGTTCGAGTTGTAATGAGTAATGACAACATATCAAGGAGACACAGTCCTAGGGTCAACGGAGACTTGTAGAAACTGGGACTAGGTCAATAATCATCGCATCACGAATCCAAGTCAGCCACCCTACTAATCGTGGCGTGGGTACCTCAAACAATAAAAGGTAGTAGTAGTATACTTAATGTCATCGCATGTCTGTCGTGATTGACCATATTAAATTGTTAATTCGTATATTCGTGTCCTGATCTTTCCCAATTATTAATATTACAACTTTTCAATTGGGTTTTCTTTGTGTTCTTAGATTAGAGGCCAAAGATTCACCCAATATATAGATTGTATTTCATCTCATTCGTAATTTTAGTGCCATCAAACAAAATTAGATCTCTTCTCTTCTCTTCTCTTCATGTTTGACGTAGAAATGGATACTAGTGGTCGGAATTCTGTTTCTTATTGCTGTATCTCCAAAGGAGGTCGAGTTTTGTACACATTCAATAATGGAGGAGATCCTGAGGTTGAGAAATTGGCCGCCTCGTGCTTGGACATTACACCTCCTTATCACCGTTGGTACTTCCAAACTAATGGTGATAAAAAGACTTTTGGGTTCTTGATGGACGACGAGGAGTACTTGTACTTTGCCGTAGTGAATGAGAGTCTTGCCAGCTCACGAGTTATAAAGTTTCTTGAGAATTTGAGGGATGAATTCATCAAGATTGGGAAAAAACCCAACAAGCGTTCTAGAAGTTTGCAAGAACAGTGGCTTCATGTCATCCATCATGCAGCTGTAAGGACTGGAACTGAGTGTGCACAGAATTCTTCATACCAAGGTGAACTCACTCCCTCACCATGTAGTAACGAAGGCAACGGACAGTTCGAGACCAACGCCCCTTTGTTGGGGAAGTTGTCCTGCAAACAAGAAAAGAGGAAAACCAAGGATCATGTAGTTGGTGTAAGAGATACAGAGATGAAGGAGCATAGGAGTTCAACCGACGGAGATTCTAATGACAACAAGGGAAAGAATCTGGAGCAATCTAGTTCGAGGGCGAGATGGTGTCGCCAAGTGCGGATTGTTCTTGCTGTTGATGTTGTCATATGTATTGTTTTATTACTTATCTGGTTGGTTATATGTCGTGGTACTGAGTGCATACGCTGAAACTACTTTACCATTTTTTCGTTTGTGCGTAATCTTCTCTTAATAGAGGCGACTGAATTTTCTTGTTCAGTATTTCAATTTATGTAATTTAATCATTCCAGACTGGGTGCGGTGCTCACAAATATGCTTGTCTAGTTATCAGATTCGATTACATCAAGTTATTGTTGCTGTTAAACACGCAGAAACATTGCATGATTGTTTCTGCGCCCAAACTGGGGTTTCTATTTAACTTGGCGCACCTCCCGCCTTTCGATGGTGGATCATACATCTTAGTAAACATATACTGCATATAATTCCTAGTCGTTTCCAGTTTGCCCAAAACATGGAACCTAAACCAGAATAGCTTTTTGCCCTACTAATACGCATAAGAAAAGCAGACATTCTGTGTCCTCACTCTTTATACGCATAAGAAAAACAGACACTATGGGTCCTCTTACAAGCATAATAAAATCAGACATTCTGTTTCTCAACTCTTATGCCATCAAGTTAGAAACTTGGAGCATCGAACGGAAGCAAATTAACCATCTCAACAGAACTGGGAACATCAAAATCAAGGGGTCTCTTTTTGCATTTGATTAGTCAATTTAGAGTTCATGGAAAACAGCCTGAAGGTGGAAAATAAGTATGAGAAAAGCTAGGAAATACGCATATACATGGCAAAACAAACCCCAAAAAGCACTCTGCATATGCGGAGCAGTGTCACAAACCGCCGCCATGTATTATACCATTACATAGATGATGCCGAAATTTCATAGTAATTACTGCTAAAGAAAGTTCAAGATTTTAGAAGCAGCTATCTTGGACATTAATGTCTCCTACGTTTAAGACATCAAGCATCATGACATAATTGAGCTAGATCATAAAACACAATAGACAACAAGGATGTCTTTCATCTGATGATTGACCGCAGCGCACAGAAATCATCTATCCCATTCGGAGCCTAAAAGCTCTGGAATCCCCTTCGATGTAGACTGACTCGTGCCTCTCGGAAGCTGATTGGTGCAACGGTCCCATCCCATAAGATGTGGCAGAGCAAACTGCACCCATGTCACAAGAAACAAAATGAACCAACAGAGTTCAGCACAAAAGAAGGATATTCAACAACAAAAACAGGCATTAGTTTCCAAAATTTCTTTGTTAATACTAGATCAAGTCAAACTTTGATGTGTGGCAACTAGTGGATAACAGTAAAGAAAACCTTGTTATATAGTAGACTTATCTCATTCAAACAATTCAGAGAGTTTTTTTCCTTCAATATTTTTGGTTAACTTTTCATTTGCTAATCATCAAACCCCCTTGACTTGACGAAAATAATAATTCTGTTTGTCCATTTTTGTAATGAAAAATGCTAGAATAAAGTAATTGCATTTGGTCCATAATTTATAAGACGGCAATTAGCATTGCTTAAGGATACACGAGCTAAGATTCTGCGAATTAATAGCAAGCCAATTAATCATCAGGAATTTCATACAGTGAAAGCGGTCCGCATGACTGCAAATTCAGCAGTAGTGACAGGAACCACAAGCCGATCATTTGTTTTGAGTATATTGTTGGCAACAGCTGCAACAAAAAGAGAAAGAAACATCTTATCAAGAAGCGCTTTTTTCTAAGGGTACTTTCTTGGAGATTCATCAATACAAAGCACCACATGAAGAGACATTAAACATTCTTTACGTTAAACTTCTATTTCGTGACAGTCATTGCCATTTCGTATTGCGAGATAAACTCCTATTTCACATAAGCAATACAATCCCCTCAACTTTAATCTTTTATATAGTATGCTTATGATATGACTACATGACTACATGACTGGAATGTCTTCATGAAAACAAAAAAGAAATAAGGAAAGAAAGCAATTAAGGAGAAAAAAGACTTACTGAGGGACATGAAATAACCACTACCATCAGCATGAGCCTTAACTGATAAACTCTTTCTAACTTGACCTGCATTACTGTGGCATAAAATTTAGTTAACCTTAGGATTGATACCAAAAACACATCGGACCAAAATAAAATGACAGGAGAAGAACTGATCACGAAACTTTCACAGCAGTCACAAACTGCCAAATCAAATAAGAAAAACAACCTTGACAGCATAGATGGGTCATGGAAGAATTCACAGGAATCCTTTGAACCCAAACTGATCAGGGATCCAATCTCTGTTGCTGACAACGCAAATTTCTAGAAAAAATGAATGAATAGTTAGACAAGTACAGCAAATGAATTGTTGCGAAAGCTCAAGGAGAGTTCCGCGAAAAAAGGTAGCAGATTATGGAGCTCATAAGAAGTTGGAGATCAGAATATGGATTACCTGCCTCTTATCCCAGTCATATTTACGCTCACCTATAGCTGGCCAAAACGTTAGCATAATGACCCCACGACGTTCAACTTTGAGCCCTCCTGACTACAAATATGAGTGTGTGGGTGTGTGCGGTGGTTGGGCGGTTAAGGTTATGTCGTTATCCATACCAGAATGCAAAACATCATCAAAAAAATAACTGTGTGAAGACGTATGTACCTCCAATTTACTAAATGTCGGCAGAAGAGGATCAGCAGATAGTGCAGCTTTGCCCTTGTAAATTGAATAGGGTGCAAATATTCTATTTGCAGTTTTCCCTCAAGAAACAAAACATAGCATCATAATTAGAAAAGAGAAGACAATCAATGCGGAAGGGAGAAATTGATAAATTTGTGCTGAAATTCCTGGTACCATCAGATGCAAAGCTTGGAACGGCAGTGGAAATGCCACGCAAGAACTTGGATTTATCGGTAGGGTCATCAATAGTACGGGATAACGACCCCCTGCATCGAAACAATAGAGCTGCAATCAGGATGCATTTAGTATTATAAACCTCAACTACAATGACAAGATAAGAATTCTACATCACTTGCAACAAGAGCGTGTTGTGCTACTCAATATTCACTTGACCATATATCAATCATTAGGAAAATCTAACTGAGTCCCAAATGCTTAATGCCTTATATGAAAAAAAAAACCTAAAGACTATCTAGTACCTTTTTCTAAGTTTCAAAAAAATGTTAGTAAACTCAAGAACAAATTTATATATTGTTACTATTATTGAGACTTCATTTCTACTCCGCAACAAATATGCAAAATGCTTCTCACCCAAAAAGTATGATGAAAAGGAAAACCCTACCCTTTTTACTCTAAAACTATAAACCTCAAAGAAACTAAGTTTCAGATATAGAAATGGTCTCTCACAACAAAAGAATGACAAACGGAGCACGGGTTTAACTTTTAAGCAAAACAGAGAGACAGAGAGAGGAGAAATTAAAAAAGAAAAAAAGGAGAGAGAGAGAGAGAGAGAGAGAGAAAGAACCTTAACATTGTGGATTGCTGAAGCAGCCTGCACACTTTCAACATGGTATGTTACTCCACAAACACACAGTCAACACAATCTTCGTACGGTTTCCGTTCCTTCAGTTCGCCGTGAAAATTCTATAGTGTTAATTTGTCCATTGCCGCTCCATTTGCAGACATATTTACGAGGAAAGAGATCTTTGCGTTTGGTCCCTAAAGTTTGACCTAACCACTACTTTGCCTCACAAATGTGTTTTAAGATTTATTTTTATGGGTTTTTGCTCAATAAGAATATATTTTTCAAATTTGGCCTTGTACGTTTCGATTTTTCTTCTAGAAATGCCAAATGCCAAAGTTCGGGCTTGGCGCCTATGTGGCAGCCAAGTGTATCCTTAGTTGGATAAAATTAGTTTTATCCACCCTAGTTTTATGTATAATTAGAAATTGGCCACTTATAATATTTTATTTAACAAAACACTCCCCATAGTTTTATGTAATTAGAATATTACTCCCAAATATATTTTTAGCACCCCTATATAATCTTTTTATTATTTTATAAACTTTATTCTACTTCTAATTAAATTGATTTATTTTCTGGTAAATCTAGAGAAATATTAATCTTTTTAAACTTTATTATTTAAAATTAAGAAAATATTTTAACTAGAACTCAAGTTCTCCTTTTCGTACACATCAAAAAAAAAAGTTCTCCTTTTTGTATATAACTTTTTAATTTAAATTAAGACAAAAACTGTTTGGAAATCACAAAATAAAAAAAATAAAAAAAAAACCAACAACTATTTATTATAAATGAAAATGAAAAGAAAAGGCACAAGAGAAAATACAAAAAGAAAAAGACTCTACCCCTCGACCGAGATTTTTTTATGCATCTGTTGTATTGGTGACGTGGTGCAACCAAAAATCCATATTAAATACGGATTTAAGTTTTTCCATAATTTAGGAAATAACTACCCTGTCACCTCATCCCAACTGTATATTGGTAGTGGTTGCACCACATGAGTAATACAACCGATGGTTGACATAATTTCTCCCCTCGGCCCCTCGAGCTCGCAGCGGCTAAATCGCCGCTCCAATCACCACCACCCGCAGAGATGTGCAACCCAAGGTTTTCATAACTTGGGCATCGATTTGAATGTACCAAAAATATGGCGTACATAACAAGTTGTTTAAATAGCCCTACGTTTGAATGTACCAAAAATAGTCCAAATGATCGAGGACTATTTTTGGTACATTCAAACGTAGGGTTGTGCATATGAATCGAATCGAGGCTGATAGTCGATTTCGATCCTGGAGAAATAAGGATCGAAATCAAATCAATTTAAAACGACCCGATTCGATCCTTTTTTCTTATTTATTTTAATAACAATGGAACAAACATACATGATTGATTATGTTACAATTAAAAAAAAAACTTAAATAAACATGAATACAATGACAATTTAAAACAAATTAACATGCATTAGTGGGATTTCTCCTTACAAAATACTAATCAATGTTCAAATAGAAATCACAAAAAAATTAACATGCATTAGTGGATTTCTCCTTACAAAATACTAATCAATGTTCAAATAGAAATCACAAAAGGAAGACAAGTCCTAGTTAGTGCTAGTAATTAGTATGTTACAATTCAAGATTGTATATATGTATTAGATACAAAAGTATTATAACTCTAAGTAGTTAAACTTCAAGTCATAATAGGTCCGATACTTCATGAGTCACGACAAAGAAAACGTAAACATGGCCTTTTTTGACCAAGGAAAAGATGTTAAGTGTTACATTTTTTTAATATATTAAGTTAATTAGTAGCATTTTATTAGCATTATATATAAATATATAATATTATATATATATACTATTATATATTTATTTTTAAAAAATGAGATGAATATTCGATTCAATGCGATTCTTAACCTCTAATATCGATGATCAAATCAAATGGGGGTTCGATCCTAAAGCAAAAATCAAAAGTCAGATCAAATATTCGATTCGATTTTCGGATCGTATCATTCGATCGATTTTCACTCGATTCAATCGATCCGATTTTTTTTTTTTTAAAAATTTTCAATCGACATAACTACTCTTTTTCACTAAATGAAAAACATCATTCCCTCAACTTGCATTAATTTATTTTATATTTTATATTTTCCAGCTTAGATTTAATGGCACGGCATGCTGTACATTGATCGAGTTATAGTTCGTTTTGAACGTTCAGGTTATCAATATTAGGTAATCCAATAAAATTAACTGATCCACATCCATTTTTAATGGAGATTCATTTAAGTAATACAATTAAGTCTAAAATCAACAAAGGAGTAGAACAAAACTCCAAAACACCATCTCTAATACAAATGGAAGTTAACGCCACAGACGCGATGCTTCAACGCCATAAGTTTAGCCCGCATTAGTAGTATTTAACTTTAACATGATGAATCTGGTTTTGATCACTGGCACAAGCACAACGAGCCTCAACTCTCACAACCATGAAGTATCGTTGCCATAGGACCGTGAGGGTCTTAATTCTATTCTACAATCAAAAGGTCACCAGAGATAGATTTAAATAACGGCAAACAGGCCTGTACATGTGTTAGCAGCTACTTAATCTGATTCAACACAACAGAGATTCATTACTCCATGTCTTCATGATATAGATGAAGTCCCAGGCCAAAGCGAGCACAAGCTCGACGAAATGCCATTGCTTCAGCCTTCTGGACAGGATCCCCATAGCCTGTATCGCTTACAGAAGCAGTCCCAGTTGATTCCCGGAAGATCTGGTTAGTAGTTACATAAGCCAAAAAAAACACCAACATTAGTAGTTACCATCAGAGAAAGGCTACAACAAGTTTCTCAGCAATTACATCTCTTTGATCCATAAACTCATAATAAGACAATGCCAGAATAAGTCGAGAACCTCCTCGAGGCAACTAATTTGGTCATTCAATGTCATATGCTTACCTAGCAAGTGACTCACAAATCACAATTAACAACAAAATAAGATTAGTAATGCTGGGAGAATACCTCTGCATCGGTCCCGTAAAGAGTGACACGATAGATGACAGACACAGACTTGGCATCAGCAGAATAAGTGATGCTGCGGACCTCGCCGGACCATTCTATATATATAATAAGAAAAAAGTGTGATAAAATACACAAATGCAAGGCCTTCTATTACTCCTAGTTAGTAACTAGTATAATAATAATAATACCTGGTGCATGTAAATTCATAATCCGATTAACTATGTGCCTGCAAAAAACATATATTTATTGACCTGACCCTCTTAAAAGTAAATGGCAATGAAAGAGAGAGAGAGAGAAGAGAAAAGAAACCAGGGAATATATTTGATTGAAGTTCCATTAATGTTTTCCGTACGGAGCTTGACAAGGGATTCCGGTACTTTCTTGTTGAGGTCTTTGAGAATATGAGAAAGAGGTCTGCTTATGCCCGACGAAACGGCGTCGTCCTCAAATCCAGCAATATTACTAGAGGCCTTGCCAGCAAAAGCACGATGATGGAGGATTTTGGAATTAATTTTTGACAAAGACAACAGTCTGCCTGCCATTTTTCTTTTCTGCTCAATTTCTGATTGCCCCCCAAAATGCTAGTAGAAGGACTAGGGTAGGAAGGAGACAAAGTTTCATCAAATTCGGGGTTACATTATGGGCTCATTATCTCGTTAAAGATGGGCCGCCAGCCTCGACCTATCTCATTCATTAAAGTGCACCATTAAATTAAAGCTAATGATATATAGACATGATATACCCTAGGTCACATAATTCGCGCACCCCCCCTGACGCACTAGCGCTCGATTCGCGAACTCACGAATTGAGTGCGCGTGCGGCGCTCCAGTGCGAATTAGTATTTACTAATTCGCGAACTAAGAAATACTAATTCGCGAACTAAGAAATACTAATTCGCGAATTAAGAAATACTAATTCGCGAATTAAGAAATACTAATTCGCGAACTAAGAAATACTAATTCGCGAATTAAGTGTAAATGCGTAATTTGTGCTCAAATTTTCCTTTTTTTTCTTTTTTTTTTCCTTTTTTTTCCTTTTTTTTTTTACTTTTGAAATTCACATGAACAAAAATCATATATAGTTAAGATTTGGAAGAATTTTTAAACCTACCCATTAAGTTTGCCATTTTTCTAAAACTACCCAAAATAATTTTGGGCTTCAAAAATATGCCGCAACTATATGTATACCTTGTCAAAAATACCCAATCTCTATTATTTGGGCTATTTGGTCCACGTGGCGGCCACATCGCCGCCACGTATAATTTTTAGGGCATTTTCATCAAAACAGCAAACAAAATGGGCATTTTTAATAATTCGTTCATAATAGAATAATTCTACTTACAAAAATTTAACATATACTTTCAGAAAGCAGAATATTTTCAACAGACATAATTGTTTAAAGCTATTTCGAATTAAAACATCAAGCTTAAAATGTATTAATTAGATTTGTTGCAAAAATTTAATTTATGAAAATTTATATCGTTTGATCAAGATGAAGTTTTTTCTGAATTATTAATTAAATAAAAATCTAGTTTAATTAATGGAATTTTTATTTTTTTGAATTTTTTTTATCACGTTTTTAAATATTATAATATCAAAAAATTTAAGATATAAATATAAATAGTAGTTAAGTTTATAAGATATAAATATAAAAAAGTAAGCAAAATAATAAATACTAGTAGTTTGGTTTTTAAGATATAATATATTTTGTTGATGCTTGCAAGTGAGTGAAATATAGCATGTCACCACGTCACTCATTTTCTGAATGTAATAGCAAGTAATTTAGATATTGTGATGGACAAACTGACATTTTGATGAATGAAAAGACTTATCTTGTTTATGATTAGTATTGTTTTGGGGGAAATAATCATTTTGTCGCCTAATATTAAAAAATTTACTTAATTTTATTAATATTTTAATATTTTTTAATAGACGCATTAGAGGCGCATTAAGAAGTGAATTTTTGAAAATAGGCGAACTGGCGCACCCGCACACGCACACGCACGCGCTCGCGTTTACGACTTATGTGACATAGGATATACCCAGAACAATTTTATCCTTGTCTAATTTAGTTTTTTTTTTTCTTTTATTGGTTGTCTAATTTTGTTAACAACATCTTCTGTTATAATTTGTTGATTTATCTCTTCTAAATTGAATAATTTCCTTGAAACACGGAATATGATTTTCTCTTTCCGATTTACCAGATTACATAAATTTCTTTTCTTATAAAAAAAAATAATTATATCCTCAAAAGAGTTAAGAATGACATAGCAAACGGAACAATTCTTACTCTTTCACTTCTATATATCCTTATCATCATAATATATTAATTACATATTAAAGAAAACAATTGAGAAAATATATAGTTTGTTTAATAACAGAAAATTAGATATTAAATCGTGTGTTAAAGGATGAAAAGATTATAAAAAAATCACATGCCCATTAAAATATTTTTACTATACACATATGCATGCACCAAATGATTTGATGTAAAATCTGTAAAAATCATTACTATACTACAAAGAAAAGATAAATCTAGTAAGGATTATTCAGTTACTTATTTATTTACATCTGCTTATAGGGTAATACAAGTATAAATATATTAATTAATTACAACTCTCACTGTCTCATACACGCATTTTTATAAATTTTGATTTTCTCTATACCATGATAAATAGGGAATCAAAAGGAAAAAGAATTTGACGATAATTTATACAAAAATATATTTCATGTAAAAAAAAGTTGAATTTGTGTACAAGTTTAATTTGTTAATATATTTAGCCAAACCGAATTATTGAAATTGTTTTTCATGTTAAAAATAAAAGGAAAGACGGAGTCAACAATTAAATTATGTGTGAGAGAGAGATGAGATTTAATTTCTATAATTATGCAACAAATCTTCTTTACTCATGGAAACAATTTGAAAATTATGTAATCTTTTATCTTCGTTAGATTTAAGGAGGGTATAAAAGACAAAATTCACTAAAATTTGCTATGTATATAGGGATTTTGCTCCATCTATATCATTACCCTTAAATTAAGGCAAATGATATAGACAGAGCAAATTCCCTAAAAACAGAGCAAAATCTCATAAAATTTTGTAAAATGTCACTTTTGTCCTTATCAATTTAACATGATAGATGCTAAACTTCGTTATGTCCTTAATTAAAGGAATTTACCTTCCATAAATTAGGTGATAATTATTTTAGAATCAAAACAGATTTCCCTCACCATTTGATTACACGAGAGTAAAGAACTTCTTACCACAATTAAGTTTTATTCTACTATTAACTTTGAATTAATTAATATTCAAATATAATATTATGAAGACAAATAAAATCGCAATTACCAAAAGTAGTTCAACAATAAAATATTAAATAGTACAATTTTTTTCACAATCACAGTTAACTTTAATATGAGTAACGAATAACTTTAGATACAAAAGAAATTTCATGTATTAATAAAAGGATTAAAGAAAAAAGAATTCATTAAATTGTTACGTACGTGAAGCATATTTACAAAAAAATATCTACATGAGTAATGTTTTAGATATGAAACTATAATCTCCACATGTAATAAATAAGAAAGAGGTATGAATAACAAATAACTTTATATACAAAAGAAACTTTGTGTATTTAGAAAAATATTAAAGAAAAAGAATTCGATCATTAAATTGTTACGTGAAGCATATTTTAAAAAAAAAATTACATGGGCAATTTTAAATATGAAACTATAATCTCCACATGTAATAAATAAGAAAGACGCAAATTAGTCTCCAGAAATTACATAATTAAGATTTGACTAATTATTGACAGTGTAACATAAAAAGGAAATAAATTGTATAACTGATTTAAAGGGGTATAAGAGTGAACAATGAAAAATTGCTCTGTATTTAGGGATTTTGCTCTGTCTATATCATCTCCCTTAAATTAACTTTTCACAAAAAAAAAATCACTATTCAATAATTCGTTCAAAACTCAATCTCTCGCGAAAAATAAAACAGAATCCTTATGCTATGTTTAGTATACAAATTACAAGAACAAGGCCGCTTTTGTATATTTAATTATTATCTTTTTGTCATGAACATGCATCAAGATAATACAGAAGAGGAGTTAGCATTCATAAAAAGAGAAATTAAAGCAAATGAGAAGAAAAAATCGAAAGAGAAGAGGCAGGGGCGGAGCCAGGATTTCGAGGGAGGGGGGGCGAGATTATTATATTCTATTTTTTTTTTTAATTAATTCAATATAATTTTTTTTTATCAACAACGTTAAATTAGCTTTAGAAAAAAAAACATGTTAATAACCAACAACAATACTTAAATTGTACCGTTTAACAAAACATTCAAGTACATCTTTAAAGAAATATACTAAAGTGTACGGTCAAAGACCCAAAGTAATAAATATAACACATATTATCAACTAAGAATATCACATTCCTTAAGATGAAACATCGGGAATACTACTCTTTTTAAAATACGAGTCAATTCTTTTTTTACCCATCAAGCCAAAACCTGTATAAATAAAAAGTTAAGTAATTAATTAGTTGCTATGTTACTTCTTTAATTGATCACATAACAATAAGTGTAACACTAGGTCCTAGCGATATAAAATAATTCATTAGTTAAACTACTTTATCAATCCAAAATCTTGCTAATCCAAAACTCATTCTAAGAAAATAAAATCATATATAAGACTTTTAAGTTTTAACATCCGTATGACATCGCGCAATTCACAATTAACATTACAATTTGGTATGACAATATTTAAACCATATACAAACACACTACCATATTCAAACAATCAAATATTAACGGTTTCACAAACCAAAAAAATTGTCTATAAGAAACAAGATGACAAAAAAAAAATAAACAAACTAAAAAAATAGTCAAACAATCAAATACTAATGTTTAACAAACTAAAAAAATAGTCTACAAGAAACAAGATGACAAAAAGAAAAATAAACAAACTAAAAAAATAGTCTACAAGATGACAAAAATAAAAATAAAAAAACAACTAAATTTGTACAAGAGGATGAAACGTGGCATACATGGGGTGGGCAAACTATTGCATAAATCTATTATATCTATGTTGCAACTACAAACAAGATGACAAAGAGAAAAAAATAAAAAAAAAGGAGAAGTCAGTGTACTTACAGATGAAAGAGAAGAATGGGGAGAAGAAAGGCTGAAAGGGTTTGCTGTTTGCTTTTAGTTTCTATTTAATTTTGTCTTTTTTTCTTCCTTTTGATTTTAGGGGGTGGGCCGGCTAATACATATTGTATTTATTAAATTTGTACAACATGGGCTGTATTTATATTTGATAATGGAGTCTTGAAAAGTGTCAAATTAATTGAGGGGGTGCAAACTAAAGAGCCGCCCACCATTTCCTATTTCCACTACTATAATATTAGTATTAAAAAAAGAAAATTTGAAAAGTGAGGGGGTGCAGTGGCCCCCCGTGCACCCCCTCTCCCTCCGCCCCTGAGAAGAGGTGATTTCGCATGGATGAGCGACTTAATTTTACCATTATATTAATCACGCTTTTTTTCGTACCATTTTGTATAGATTTTAACGTTATAATTTTAACGTTAAAAGCTGCTCTCTTTTTAAATTTCTATATTTACACTATTGTGTAGAGAATTGTATGAATTGTATTATTGATGGCTTAAATTACAATGTTATATTTTCTATTTATACAAGTATAAACTTAATGAGCAAGTAAAGGATAATGATTTGGGCTCGTAATGGGCCAAGCACAACAGAAGCCGACACAACGTTCTTATATCGAGGATGACACCCGATATATGTCCTGACATCGAATGTCCACATTCGGTATGGTACAACTTACGCGAAAATCACACGTGCACTCCCCGCATCCCGATGTCTATATATATATATATCTGGGTTTCGCTAATCAATGTAAGCTTTATTAATTACCTCACACTGTTCATTCGTATATCGAATATTCATATTCGATATCGAGCTCTCACCCGATATCCATACCCAATATATCATCCGATATATCATCTGATATACTTCCTCGTCTTACACTCTCGACATATATCCCCGATATACATCCCTGACATACCTTACCCGACATGGCCATATCCTCTCCGACATAGAAGAGATTCAATATCTGCCGAGATTCGATATACCTTCATACCTTCATCCTCGACATCTTGCCAAGCATCTAAGTGCTACTTTGAGGTGTTCTGGACCTAAGTCTACCTAGAACTAGCACTAGTGATAGGAGACCTGATTTGTAATCATATTGTTGTAATCCCGCACTTCACTTATAATATACGATATATTGTCAAATTAGTGGCATCGTCTGTGGGAACACCACATTCCGAGATGAAGACGATAAGATGCAGCGCAAGGTGACCCGATCGCGATCCACAAGACCCGTCATTAATAATTCGACCGCAGAGAATGCCCCATCACAGGTTCCGATACCTGAGCACATTATTGAACAACAACGCGATCCACTTCCTTCTCAAGCTCCGGCGGCCCCCCGAGCCTGTGCATGTGAACCATATTGTCGCCACACCAGAGATTATGGCACAAATCAATGCCACGATCCAGACAACTCTAAATGTCGCACTGGAGACACTGTTATCCCGCCTAATCAACCAGGGCGCCGACAGCTTACCTCCACAACCTTAGGAATCCAGGACAAGAGGTCCCGAAGCCGGATCCAGAGCTCGAGAGCGTGAGGAGATGGCAGAGTCCAAGAGGGAACGCCTAGTTTTAGAGCTCATTCTGAGGAAGGTCCCGACCCCAGGGTCGAGATGAGAGATATAGCAAGAAGAATGGAATGCTTGAACTAGGAGAAGGAGGAGGTCAACCGCAAATTGGTACTGGTGAATGGGCACCAAAGGTTGACCCCTTTCAGTAAGGAAATCGAGGCTGAGGTCTTGGAGAAGGGGGGTAAGATTCCCCCGCTCAAGACATAGGATGGGAAGAGCGACCCACGCGAAAACTTATATTATGTAGATGTTATCCTGAACTTGCACCATTTTACTGACAATGTGCAAGCAAAGATATTAGTTACAACATTGATTGGGGTCGCACTCGACTGGTTCATGAGGACAGAGGTCGGTTCTATTGCCAGTTACTGGGAGTTGAGGCAGAGATTTGAGAGCCAGTTCTCTAGCCAGAAGAAGGTGCTCATAAGCATGAACCACCTGGACTCGATGAAGCAGAAGGAAAAGGAGAACATGGAGGATTTCATGAGAAGGTTCAACGAGGAGTTGCTCAAGGTGGATGAGCCAAGCGGAGAGCAGGTAGCTATCATCCTATTCAACGCGACTTTTTATAAGAGGTTTGCGGCTGAGTTGATCAAACTGAAATCCTCTACCATTGATCAGATCAATGTGCTGGCGTGATTTATCAGGACAATATGATGGCTACTAAGCAAACACCATATCAGGTGCATAACAGACCAAAAGGAAAAGAAGGATGGAACAAAGGCATGAATGACAGTGGAGCAGTCAAATCCCCTAGGAGATATACTCCTTTAAACAGGGGTATCATGACCGTAATCACCGTGCCACAGAAGAACAATTGGCTAAATGAGTTGAAGAAATTGAGAGAAAGTCGAGGAATGAAGTACTCAAGGAATTATTGTGAATGCCATTGCCAACCAGGGCACACTATCGAGGAATGCACTAACCTCAAGGATGAGATTGAAAGGCTCATTCGTGAAGGTAAGCAGGTAGAGTTCGTACGGAGCTCGAGGGATGCGGGAGACAGAGATGATAGGTCCTGCTCACCTAAAAAATATCAATCCCGCTAAAGGCTCCCGATGAGCGTGGGAGGGCAATTATCAATGCCCCTTCAAGGGGAATGATCAACATGATCAACAGAGGGCCGATAGGCGCAAACTCTATAGAGGGACGCAAGAGAATTACTCAAAGAGTTCAATATGGGAGATATGTGGGCTTCATGATCCTCGTAAATGAGGAAGAATTCCTGGACGAAGAAATCTCCTTTACAAAAAAGGACTTGATGCAGCTAAACTCGATTGCCCTCTTGTCGTTAAAATTGATATAGCCAACTATAGGGTATGAAAGGTGCTTAACGACAATGGTAACTCATCGAAGGTTATATTTGCATATGCCTTTGAAAAAATGGTTGTAAGCCAAGATATGGTCGAAGGAGTTTCCACCCCATTGACATGATTTTGAGGCGGATAGGTGATTCCAAGAGGACAAATCACATTGCCTACTTCATTTGGTGAGGATCCCTTTAAAAGGACTATCAACGTCAAGTATACGGTATTCGACCTCCCATTCCCCTATAATGTCATCATTAGCCGTCCTGCCCTCAATGCAATTTGGGAAGTGGTATCAACCTACCACCAGAAAATGAAATTTCCCACTCAGGGCGGGACATGCGAGATCCTAGGCGATCAGAAAGAGGGTTGACTATGATATGTGGCGTCACTCAAACTCCCTAGGATTAGGGAGGGACGGGAGATAGAGGCAACCACAAATGAGTACCTGCCAGATGCGGGTGATTGCCCAAGAGCCGTGTGAGCTTATTGATTTAATTTCCACTTTTTTATTGGAACAATGTTCATTTACCTAAATTACCCTTTGCAGGCTGGCCTGTAACTAAGACATGGGGAACTACACAGGTCTGATTCCCTTATCAACGGGATACGTAGGTGAATTGGGATTTACCTAGTTCTCGACCGTTATCTGTTATTAATTTTTATCTTGCAAATCTTATATTCCATATTGATAGAATGCTTGCAGGAACAAACATATCCTATGAGATAAAGCTGAAACTATCTCCTATCCTAGAGGAGGGCAAAATCAGACGTTATTCTATTTTTGGCTTTTATCTACCTTGAAGATTTATATTGATATCTATTGTTGCATATACTGTTATTCGTTTAAATGACATGGACTTAGACATCCTCTATCAACAACAAAAGGAGGGACAGATCCCCTATCCACGAGATAAGGAGGATAAAACAAAAGAAGAAGATCCCATATCCACGAGATAAGGAGGATAAAATAAAAGAAAAAGAAAAAGAAAAAGATCCCCTATCTATGAGATAAGGAGGACAAAAGAAAATAAAATGATCCCCTAATCACGAGATAAGGAGGACAAAGAAAACAAAAAGATCCCCTATCCGCAAGATAAGGAGGACAAAAGAAAAGAAAGAACATCTACTATCATACGGGATACTAACTCCCCGATCCTGCAAGATACGAAGGAGAGTACCCAAAAAGGGCGAACATCTACTATCCTACGGGATACTAACTCCCCGATCCTACAAGATATGAAGGAGAGTACCTGAAAAGGGTGACCATCTACTATCATATAGGATACTGACTCCCCGACCCTACAAGAAACATAGGAGAGTACCTGAAGAGGGCAAACATCTACTGTACTACGGGATACTGACCTCCCAATCCAACGACATCAGGGGAAGCGTACCTAAAAATTGAATGTTTACTATCGTGCGAGCTACGACCTGACAAGGCACTAAAATAGGGCATCACCCATGATCACATGAAGAAATTGATGAACGCAACAAGTATACAAAAGGGTAACCATGAAACAGTTGCTTCATCCCACAAACAACATAAACAATATGCGTTGAAAGAAACGATAAACACATGTTTAAGCACAAATATTTATGGCAACATGAGCCATACAGTTCAGATCACAATGGGTACAAAAAATTTCAGGAAATCAGATTATCCTGCGATTATTACACAAGTTCGAATAAAATGGCGTACAACGCCAGCAATAATACGGACAAGCGGATATGTTCCCCATGATACTCATACAAGAATCTTCTACTTCTGGAGCTCCGCAATGGATCTGACTTTCTAGTCTTCGCGTCCGATGGTTCAGGGTCCTCAAGTGGCTTTCCATCTGGGCCACACATGGAATCTAATTGTTCGGTATCGAACCCTTCTTTAAATCCACCCTTCATTATGATTTGCCCGATGATGGCATTCTTGGTATCTTCCCTCTATGTAAAGGCACGTTCCGCAGTGATATCCTTGTAAATATCACTCGTGAGGAATTTCTTGGCAATGCATACCATAATATCAGGAGAGGTGTCCCGAGTTACATGAATTCACGTAAGACTACATCACGAAAACACAATAGCATAACATGAGAAAGCAGGCCTACCGCAATGTCCAAGTCATGATGGGCCTTTGAAAGCTCCGCTCGCAAATGCTCATTTTCCAGCCTTCTTAAGCTCCCGCTCAGCAGCGCCTTTGTCATTTTGATCCTTCGCAGCCTACTCTTTCAAACTAAGAAGCTTGTTCGAAAACCTCTCATTCTTGACACAACAAGTGTCATACTCTTCCTTGGCAACCCGCCACCGGCGCACGACCTCGTCCTTTTCAGCAACGATCTTCTTGATAACCATTGGGTTAAAGTCACCCATTTTTCGATGCCAGCCTCCAGCTGGGCTATTATCGCATCCTTGTCTCCTTCGGCTTGATTGGCCGTCATCATGCTAGTGGTCAAAAGCTTGGTGAACTGGGTAGATTCCAAACTAAAGCGTTACGATAACAATCAACACATATAACTTATGGAACAAAAAGCTTATTTGTAAGCACTTACAGATTGGAAGACATGAATGTCGCGCCACACATTCCGAGTATGATCATACTCTCCTAACACTGGTGCCTTAGCTACCGTTGGGAACGCCCGCCTCATTGTATGAACCGTTTTGCTCTCACTGACTCTTGTTTCTAACATTTAATTTTACAATAGATCGTATTTATTTAACGAGATGAGTAATACATGTATGGTGCTACGATTCTATTACAAAATATACCTACTTCGACTATGATTAGTGTA
Organism: Linaria vulgaris; assembly: GCA_948329865.1. Classification (NCBI taxonomy): domain Eukaryota; kingdom Viridiplantae; phylum Streptophyta; class Magnoliopsida; order Lamiales; family Plantaginaceae; genus Linaria; species Linaria vulgaris. The sequence goes on along the minus strand of OX415249.1, from coordinate 115,280 downwards.
AAGTAGGCTTGGTCCGGAACACCTCGAACTGACGGTAAGATGCTCTGCTAGATGTCGAGGATGATGTGGAATTGGACGTCGAAGGTGATATCGGGGATGATATCGGGTACCTTCTGTGTCGGGTATGGTCTTCTGGTGTATGTCGGGGAGGATGTCGGATATGACATCGAGGGGTATATCGGTGATATATATCGAAGGTATATATCGAATGCAATATCAGATGTTATATCGAATATACTCGATATCGGTGTACAGTAACGCAGAATAATTAAATCTTACCTTGATTATCGAGATTTGGGTATTTATAGGCCTCGGGAAGCGAGGACCGCACACGTGATAAACACGTGCACTGTACCATATCAAATGTCATGTTCAATATGCATGTTGGGGATGACACTCGATATAGGTAAAATATGGGTCTAACCTATGAGCCATCCCAATACGGGAAATACACATATCATGTAGTCCTCCAATTTGGGAGTTATTATTGTAGATAATAATTCATAAATTAATTCTGAGTTTTAACTACCAGTACCTCTCGTCCCGCCAGTTCGAATCACGGAGCTCGGATACAGGAATTCATTTCGAAAAATATTGGTGGACCCCCAATGTAATTGGCGTAGCTGAGAGGTCCTCGTTTGAATTATTGTGCATAGACATATCATGTGAATTCCTAGTGGTTTGTAGGTCTTTGTAGAAACCATATCGAATTATCTTCGATGTGCTTATCGAATGTGGCCTTCGATATAAGCCCTCATAAATGTTCATCGGAGGACCCGATGTCTATAAATAGCGGTCTGCTGGAGAGATGAAGGTCATTTGTCTTCTAGCGAAATTTGCCTTCTCTCAGCAGAGGAATGTCGGGGATCCCCGACATAGTTTTTGATATGTATTTTTGAAATATGTTTTTGTTATTCATTTTCGATGTACATACTCGATATCCGTTTCTGGTGTCAGTGTTCGACATGATGTTCGATATGCGGATTTGATATGTTCTTCGATATGGTTTTCGATATAAAATTTGGATTTAACCCTTTTTCCAAACTTTGATTTTTAAGGTTGCATTTGTGTTTGTTATTGCTTCCCAAAGAGTTATTTGCGCCTTGTATTTGTGCTTCTTTGTTTATAGTAGCGACGTCGGGCACGAGGAAGAAATATGAGGTTTTATAAATAAAATGAGGAATAACAAATTAAGCCATACTTGGAGTCCTCAACCAAGCAGACCATACATAAGAACCAAAGCTAAGGAGGCTTAAAGTTATGCCTCCCAAAACGAGAAAAATGTAGATCGCAATTGGAGCCCCGATCCCCAAGAGTTTCGCTGTCGAAGATCACACCTAAAGATGAAGTGTGCGGTTCGGCTTTGAGCTCATGATTTGAGATGTGAGGACCCCAACAAGTGAGATTTCGTGTGCCTTTATCCCCAAAAGCATCGCGGCCGAAAATCACACCCAAAGGTGGAGTGTGCAATTCGGAGTTGCGCTTTTCACGGGACATAAGAACACTAAATCTCACCCTAGTGCTAGCATCAAAGAGATTACAACAAAGAGCATATCCCATGGATTGTACCTCGGAAAGTATATATAGTACAGGGAATTAAGCGAGAAGATAAAGAAGCTAATGATACAATCATAGTCACTACGCACGCATTGTTTATCTTTGTTGCACTTGATGGCGGAGAGACTTATGAGGTCACAATTAATATGATCAGTTAGAGAATCGACCCATATTCCTTTGTCCTCGTTGCCAAGGAGGTTGACATGCAAGAGAGTCACTTGAAGATTGTCACCACTTTCCACAAAAAGCCAAAAAGATCCAAAGTCGGCCTTGATGACGCACCACCCCTCCAAGCATCTCCAGAACTCACAATTATACCTAAAGCAACAATAAATAAACCCAATCGATCCATACACATGATCGGTACAGCAAATATAAAAGTAAACACCAAGTGTCCGAGTGTTTAATTTATGTAAAACCATACTATAAAAATATACAACCATATCGAAGCTCACAAAGAGCACGAGCCAATGATCCATATCAAGAGTACGCCGAGAGTAGTGTGCAAAGATCTTCAAATACCCTTGACCATGAATGAGAGGGAGAAAGCAAAGTTCGGTCAATGGCATTTGAGTGGCCAAAACGCAAAGGTGAATATATCGTGAAATCACACGATTAAATGTGATTCTATGAAGGCTAAGAATCTGGATGGGATCGGCATGAAAGCAAGGACATAAAATGGGGTACTCCCGAGGGTTCGAGCGGTGTATCTCGGGAGGGGAGAGCGAACATCCAAACCTGCAAATTATGTTAGAAAAACCATCCAAAAACAGATTCTTACATAATATATCATAGTGGCCGAAGCGTGCAAAGATTTGAGTGAAGCCATCATGAAAATAAAGTGATAGTGTATGCAACGTGGCAAAAGAAAAAAAAATGACTTCACTCGTGTTTAGCCGAAATAACAATGATAGTAGGCGTGAGCTACAAGGATTAACAAGTAGCATGAAATACCTCGACCTATAGTGAGGGACGGTCTCGGTAAAAAGGACAAGAATGGAGGCCGTCAATTCGTATTTTTTGGAACCCAAAGATAAGTCCATCATTCCTTGTCTTTCATTACAAGGGACTTCACCTTTAAACTAGCATCATTGAAAGGGCATCTCCCATTAGAACGATGCGCACAAGCCTCATTTGCTAACTGATCCGCAATAAAGTTTCCTTTACGGAAAACATGCTTAATCGTGCCACGGAGCTCCCGAAGAAAGAATCTTATTTTATCAATAAATTCAATAAGTTTCCACGGACCACCTTGCCTTGCGCTGATCATCGGAAGGGTAACTTTCGCATCCGTTTCAACCACAATGTCAAACAGATTCAACAAATAACAATACTCAAGCCCTTTATAGATCGCCATAATTTCAGCTTCAACATTGGTAGAATTCTCAAGAGCAAGATGATAACACCAAGAGCAGTTTCCTTCGTTATCACGAAGAATACCACCTGCACCGGCAGCCCCCGGATTCCCTTTCGAACTGCCATCGGTATTGAGCTTAAAGCTTCCACCAATCGGCTTTTCCCAAACAACAACAATCGGCGGTTTCATACTATCAAGCCTGATCCGTACTCCCCAATCATTCGCAACATTTTTATATCCACGCCAAAATTTTTCGGGACACAGGGTGAGTGCGAAAATATCTCTAACATGATCAATTACTTTGCCAATGATTTTTTTTGCATCCATAGGAATTCTTCTATGCCTCGCATCATTTCTAGCCGACCAAATAAACCATAAGGCAAATATCGGGATCAAAACCCGAATGTGGCCTGCAATTGTATTTATTTTCGAACGGATCCAATATGCAATAATATTCCGCCAAGACATAACTCTAGGCATTTTCATAATAAAGGAACCGAAGAAAAAAACCCACACCTCATGCGCAATATTTCCCTCCCAAAAAAGATGGTGATTAGTCTCAAAATTTTTACCACAACAATTGCACATCGACACCATAGAATAATACTTGAGAAGCTTTTGATTCGTCGGCAAAATATTTTGAACAAATCTCCAAACAAAGAATGAAATATTAGGCATGATAAATTTGTGCCACAAAAATTTAAACACACCTTGTTCTTCCATTGGTTGTTGTAACACTTTCCATGCGGACTTGGTAGAAAAAAGACCGCTTGATTCGTGTTTCCATATAGGCGTGTCACAACCAATTTGTGTAGTCGGTCTTGCCACCACTTGTATAAAAGACTCCTCCTCGAGTGCGCTATCAAGCTTATCCATATCCCATTCATTGTCCACCCAAAAATCTTGAATCTTGCTATTAAAGTCAGGCTCGGCCCCATCCTTAGGCTGCAATATACCTGTACCAATCCAATGATCTTGCCAAAAAAACACATTACCATTTTTTATAAGCCAAAAAATGTGAGGTTGTGCAATCACCGCCTCTCTCGACAACCTTTTCCAACAGCTCGATTCCCACCCCCGAATCGAAAGAAAATTAGGCCGAGCGGTGTATCTAGCCATCATGTACCGTGCCCAAAGAGAGTTTTGCGTACGAAATCGCCACCAAAGTTTGACCCCAAAAGCGTTCACCATGCTTTCTAAGGATTTCACATTAAGTCCACCTTTGAAAAAAGGCGCACAAATCTGTTCCCAACTCCTCCAATGCATACGTCGTTTAACAATACTTGATCCCCATAAAAATCTAGAGAAAGTGCTTTCGAGCTCTTCCAACACACATAGCGGCGATTCCAAAATTTGGCATAGATAAATCGGAATCGAACAAAGAATACTCTTAATAAGAGTGAGCCGCCCACCAAAATTAAGGAATTTCATTTCCCATCCGGAAACAAGGCCGCGGACATGATCAAGCCAAGGAATAAAATGTGTGGAGTTTAGGCGACCTCGAACAAGTGGCGCGCCAAGATAAGTGATAGGGAAATTACCCCGAGCAAAGCCGGTCGACTCACAAACTCTTCCAATGTGCGCATTACTCACAACTATAGTCAGAATATAGCAACTCTTCATAGCATTAGTATGTTGTCCCGACACCATTTCATAAAGCAAAAGAAACTCCTTTAGCTTTTTCATATTATTCACTGTGCCACGGATAAAAATAATGCAATCATCGGCGTATGCTAAATGCGATACCGGAAGGCCGCCTCCCGTGTCAAGAAAAAGATCAACATGCCGGGAGTATAGCTGATCAAGACCCTGAGAAAGAAATTCCGCCGCTATGATAAATAATCCGGGAGAAATCGGATCCCCTTGGCGAACCCCATGTTTGGATTCAAAAAATCCGTTCGCTTCACCATTGACAAGAATAGAGAAAAAACAATGCTCAACACAATTCTTGATATACCACACCCAATGTCGAGAAAAACCAAATTTCATTAGACATTGATACAAAAAATTCCAATCAAGCCTATCATAAGCTTTTTCCATATCAAGTTTCACAATAGCATTATATTGATCTCTTCTTCGACTAAGATTAGAAACCATTTCTTGCTCTAAAAGAATATTATCCCCAATGAGCCTATCTTTCACAAAACCACTTTGAGACGAAGATATGATCTTAGGAAGAATAAGAGCAAGCCGATCATTAAGAAGTTTTGCAATAATTTTATAACTCACATTGCAAAGGCTTATGGGACGATAGTCTTTCCATTCGCGCGAGTTCTCTTTCTTGGGGATAAGGGCGACATTTGTGGCTTTGAACATTCTCGGAAATGCATTGCCTTTGAAAAAATCCAACACGGCTGAATAAAGATCCATATGCACAATATCCCAACACTTTTGGTAAAATAAAGCGTTGTAATCATCGGGGCCGGCGACACTTTCCGTATTGAGATCGAAAACCACTTCCTTTAATTCCTCAAGACTCGGAACACGGCACAACCACTCATTATCATCATTAGAAACAAGGTGAGGTATAAAATTGAGATTATGACAAGCTAAAACATCAATAGGATCAGCGAGAAGGGACTGAAAATACCTCGCCGCCGAAGGACCTATGTCATTTGGATCGTTCATAAGCACATTATTTTCATAGATCTCAAAGATCCTACCCTTTGCTTTCTTCTTTTCCGCCATCGCTTGAAACATGCGAGTATTCCTTTCGCCCTCAACAGCCCATTTACAGCGAGAACGTTGTTTCCAATAAGCCGTTTCCATTTTTCTCACAAGCGTGAATTCAGCGAGACATTTCTGGAAATTAGTGCGAGTGGCGGGCGATGGGAACTGATCAAAATCAGATTCGGCCTTTTTAAGAAGTTCTTCCTTTTCAATAATTTTTTGGAAAATGTTTCCAAACTTCTCACGATTCCACGACTTAAGATCCTTCTTCAATCGAATGAGTTTAGCACCAAGAATATACATACCAACACATTCGACCGGTTTCTCCCAACTTTCCTTCACAACATCAAGAAAGGAATGATGATTAACCCACATAGCTTGAAACTGGAAAGGTGATGGTTTATTTCTCACCACCCTTTCAAAGGAAATAATGAGAGCATTGTGATCGGATTGTTTGCGTGGAGAATGTTCCACCTTTGTGGACTGAAATGTCGTGCCCCATTCATGGTTAACAAGAGCGCGGTCAAGTCTAACCCTCGTTCCATTACTGGACCAAGTAAACGGATTATCATCACATCCCGCATCCTCAAGACTACAATCTTCAACACAATCCCGAAAGTCACTCATGTCACCTTCAAGAGGCGGCGTCTTACCAATTTTTTCATTCACGTGTAACACACAATTAAAATCCCCCATCACAATCCACGGTTTAAGGTCATCGTTTCTTCTCAAACCATCCCAAAGAGGCCTACGAAGTAGGCGAGTTTGTTTGGCATAAACAAACGAGCACATAATCGGTTTAGGATATAAACCGACTTCACAACGCAATGAATAAATTGATCATGCGGTTCAATAACTTCAATCTCAACATTATGATCACCAAATATCCAAATCTTATTGTTAGGATTACGGACAGCCGTGGAAAATTGAAACCTTTTCAAATAACGTATTTCATCAAAAGCAACTTTCGGTTCAAGACGAACAAGAATATTCGGCCTATGTCTCAAAATTAAATCATAGACATTATCACAAGCTTTGTCATTCCCCGCACCCCGCACATTCCAGCAAATAATTCTCATTTATATACGAGAGGTTGAGGACTTACTTCTCAATTTACGTGCTGATTGCTCTATCTTCTTTTGCTCCCGGTTCTTAGGAAGAGGATCTTTAATCGCATTGGCAGGTAATGCATCCACAAGATCATCTTTCAGGTAGTCCTTGCGAATTTTACCTCGCGTATGTCTCGACCGAGAGTCTTGCGGATCAGGCTCCCGTTCATCTTCGCCATCCGAGTTTGAAAAATCACAGTTCACATTTTCCTCTTCAATCCAATTTTTTCCAAGAAGCCGAACCGAAGATCCATTCGTATCACAAGCAAATGATTCGTTTTTGCTTTCATCCTCACTACTCTCTTTATCATATCCACTTTCTTCCATTTGAGGAATTTTATTCGGCACAAAACTCTTGCGAGGCGATATAATCAGATTTTTCTTTTGGATTTGGGAGTTCGAGAGCCTGCCAAGATCTTCATAATCATTCATAATATCATCTTTATTAGGCACATCAATATTCAGGTTGTCCTTTTCCATACCGCACGCATCCTCGGCCTCATCATTGGAATGAGACTCCAAATTCACAACTTCATTGACTTCCTCCTCTTGATTAATGTTTTCCTCCACCTCAAGACTAGCAAACTGATTAGAATCTTCACGACGCAAAATTTTTGAAGGCGCAAATGTCGCATCATGGACCTTGTTATTCGCAGCAGCAAAAGAAACATTTTTTACTTTCTTGACCGGGCTATAATTCGACGTGCTATGGTTCTTATCAATCGGAACCCATCCAAATTTTTCCTTGCCATGTTGACAGTCCAAAGGAGTCGAGGATTCAGAGGAAAGTTGACCTGAGCGACTTGGGATATGAAAACGCAGAGGTCGCGGGTCTTAATCTCCCTTCGCTGATTCTGAGTATTTCGGGACAGAGGATTTGGTCGGTGATGATGTGGGGGACGGATCAGACGATGAGGGTGATAAGTTTCACATGGACGGGGGTGTTGAGTACAATGAATGGGGTCTCAGCGTGTCACCCAAAGTAAAGAAGTATAAGACGACCATTAGTTATGAGGACATGGTATCCCACGTGCCCCATCATCCTAGTCATTACGCTGCTACATATCATGTGGATGGTTGGTCACTGTACATGCAAAGCATTTCACCAATGGGCTACGCTTGCCTATCGACCCAACCATTATTGTTATTGTGAAGAGTATTGGGGTCTGCCTGGGATAGCTCTCGCCCAATTCGTTCGGTGCTGTCGTGGCCTTCATATTGGTTATAAAAGCCCTTGGTGCGCCCCATGGGGTTAATGAATTCTGGAACCTCTTCTCCGTTGTTACCAACAAAAAGGGTGGGGATATGGGCTTTTTCTTCATCATAGTTCATTTCGGACGGAAATTCTTATAGGGTAGCCAAACTAGTTACGGGATTGGCAATAAAAACGAATACTTCTATGTCGAAGAGAAAGCTGCTGGGGAGTTCAATGATCTCCCTCAGAAATGGTCGACAATGGCGTTACAATGTTGGCGCACCCCAATGGGTTGCTGGGTTTCTGGGTGGTTTGTTGGCCCACCAATATGATCTCACTACTCTTGCTGATGAGAAGATGCTCCGTGCAGGTGGTCTTTCGCTGGTGCCTTGTCGATGCTCGTTCGACCTTGGTATGTCCTCCTCTTTATCTTAATTTTATGTTTTCAAGTCGTACCTTGTTTGATGATGCTGTATTTGTTGTGTACAATGAAACTTGTAAAGTCTCAAAGGTTAGATATGATCGCTAAACATGCTACTGCGGTGAAAGCCGAGGCAGGCGCCGATGCGTCACTGCCCGTCGTTCGTAAAACACGCGGGCGAGAGGGGCATCGACTCAAGGAGAAGATGGGTGGGTCATCCCAAGGTGAGGAACACGTGGAGGGTAGGGTTCCTGGGAGCAGTGCGCCCTCGTAGGATGGAATCGACGCTAGATCTAGTAGGAGCCAGGCTCAAGTGATTTCAGGTGTGAACCCTTCCCAACATAAGAGGAAATGCACTGAGGGTGGTAGTGGGACGACGACAGAAAGGAGTGCCATATTCCAGTCGGTAAGCTTGTTATAGCCCCATTCTCTTTTTGTTGCAGTAATGATAGATTAATGATTTGTATGTCCGAGGTTGGGAAGTTTCTTGCCACTCTTCTGAAGGCGGCAAGTGATAATAACGCTGATAAGGTCGAGTCCATCTCGCGGACTATTGTTGACATGGAAAGCATGGCGAACTACGACCCTGCAGAGACGACACAACTGCTTTGTTAAGGTGAATGTGCAGCTCCTGTTGAGGCAGAACCAAGAGTTGGGCACATCCCTTGATGAGGCCAACCTCGCTCTTGTAGTTGAGAGGGAGAAACGTGAAGCAGTCGATTTAGTGCTCTGGCAAGTATGGGAAAAATTGGTCTTTGCTGGTGGCAGGAGCCCACCCACGAACAGAAAATAAACGTCGTCACGGGTTTCCTGTTGAGCTAAACATTCAAAGAGATTTGTGCTGGGCGCGGGGTGCAAGAAAGAGAAGAGGCAAAAACCTCTATCATCGGTCAAGTTTGGTTGCATGATGGATTCAAAAGCAGATTTGATCCTAGCCCGCTTAATCCGTTGCTAGGTCTGGATGGGGAATTTCTTGAAGATTCAGATGCCGACGAAGTCGAAGAACCGGTGCCAGATGTCAATGCCGAGATTTTGCAGCAAAAGAGCCTTGTGCTTATTCACACTACAGGTGCCCCTAAGTATCCTGGGTGAATGCTGTATCTTCCGTATTTCCTTAGGGATTATACCTGGATTTCTTTTATGTTCTTTGTAATTTCAAACATTTGAATAAAATAGTAGTTTGCTCCTCTTATTCTGAGGGAGTAATTTTCTTGTGTATATTGTCGATTTTTTTCCTTCCTCACCTGATGCGCAGGGATTCTGCTAGGTTCATCGTCCTCCTTATTTCGGTGGATATGGGATCTTTTTTTGTTCTTCTACCTCCGTTATTTTGGTAGGTAGGGAATTTTTGTTGTCTTCTCCTTATCGCGATGGATAGGGGAGCTTTTTTTTTTCTTTTTCTTTTTGTCCTCCTTATCTCGATGGATAGGGGATCTTGCTTCCTTGTTCTCCTTATCTCGATGGATCGGGGATCTTTCTTTTTTTTCTTTTCTTTTTGTCCTCCTTATCTCGATGGATAGGGGATCTTGCTTTTTTCTTTTTGTCATCCTTATCTTGATGGATATGGGATCTTTCTTTTTTCTTTTTGTCCTCCTTATCTCGATGGATAGGGGATCCTCTACCCGTTAGGGCATATTTATACCGTACCCCGTGGAATAGCAGGTATTCGACCATTTTAGGTACTCTTCTCTGTGCCTGTTAAGGCATCAGAGTCACTTTGTCTTCTTTTCCTTCGTGTTGTGATAGGCAAGAGATAATTTCCTTTGAAGGTGCGTGATATCCCATAGGATTTGTAGATCTTCATCCATTTGAGAGTGCGTGATAACCCGTAGGTTTTGTAGAACTTCTTTCTCTTTTTTGGGTGGTGTTTGGTTGGTAATTTCCTGTCATTTAGACAAGATAACACAATATGTATTGAAAAATATTGATAAAATAGAAACTTGGAAAGCAAATTCCAATTTATTCATCCTCTTCCCAATAGGTACGGAATATTATTGTACCTGCCATAGATGGGTAAAACAGCAGCGTATGTACAATACCTAATGCATGGCATTCCCATAATAGGATATCCAATGATGGATATCTAGTGACGTGTATGCCCCTTCGGGTAAGTGTCATTCGAACCCCTCAGTAGGGAATGTCTTTGTCCTACCCTTTAGGATATGTACCTGCAAATAGTTACTGATCCTGAAATGCAGATATTTAACAATATGACCAAAAAGAAATAATGACGGATAATGGTCGAGGACTAGGTAAATCCCAACCCGCCTACATATCCCGTGGTATGGGAATCCGACCGGCGTAGTTCCCCCTGTTTTAGTTACAGTCCAGCCCAATGATGGGGCAATTTAGGGAAAGCATAAATTGTTCAAAGTTTATGAAAATTAAAAAAGTTTAAATGATGTCCAAGACACTGGTCACCCTGCCATTTGATGGTTGCCTCTGCATTCACCTCTTGTCCACCGGCCTCCCTTATTCTGGGAAGCGTAAGAGAAGCTATGTAGCAAATCCATCATTCTTCATGGTTGGCGATGACCTCCCCTATGCCCTCGGATGCGGGGATTTCCTTTTCTAGTGGTATGTATACACCACTGCACGAATATCATTCAGGGCGGGCGTTCCTATAATGATTTTGTAGGCAAAAGGATGATCCACTATAGTGTACTGGACGTTGATGGTCCTTCTGTCTGTTTCTTCTCCGAAGGATGTCGGTAGGTTCGCCTGTCCCGGCGGTATCACCTCCGCTGCCCCAAAACTAATCAAAGGGGTGCAGATTTGCTCCACTACATGGTGTCCCAGCGCCATCTTCTCCAAAGCATGTGCAAATATGACATTTGTGGAACTCCCGTTGCCTCTGAACACCTTGCAAACACCATAATTGGCAACATCAAGTTTAAAGACTAAAGAAAAATCAAGTTTACCTACCTGTATGGCTTCAGGATACAAATCTGCCAAGTCCCTGCTCGAGAAAGTAATGATCTCGTAGGCAAGCTCGTCTAGCAGTGATGTGAATCCTATATAGCAGTCCTCTTGAATTCCTCTAGTGATCCTTTTCCTTCCGTTGGTGGAGTCTGCCCCTGCTGGTCCCCCACTGATCATGTTTATCACTCCTCTATAGTGTGCGTTAACTAGTGCATTTCCACGTCCTCCTGGGCCCTCAATAGCCTTCAACTTATCACTCCTAGGCGAACGGGACCTATCCTCGCGATCTTCAGAGTCTTTAGCATTCCGTACATACTCGACCAGTTTTCCTTCACGAATAAGCTTTTCAATTTCGTCCTTCAAGTCTATACAGTCCTTTGTGTCATGTTCTTTCTAATGGTGATATTCACAATATTTTCTCGAACGCTTAGTTCCCTCAGTTTCCCTCATCTTCCTCGGCTGGTTCAACCAGTTTTGCCTCTGATCGAGCCCGAACACAGTTAGGATATCATGATTTAGCAGAGTCTCTTTGGGGACTTGTCCCTGGCATTTTTGTCTCTGCTCCATCCTTCATTGCCCCTAGGCCGATTGTTGGTCTGGTGGGGAGTCTACTTCATCGACATCATATTGTCCTGGTAAACGGTATCGTAGGTCAAAGCATTGATCTGGTCGATTATAGGTGACCTGAGCTTGATCAACTCCCCTGCAAACCTCTTGTGCGTTGTCGCATTGAACAAAATGAGCACCACTTGGCCACCCTTTGGTTTATCCACCTTCATTAACTCGTCGTTAAACCTCTTCATAAAATCTTCCAAGCCCCCTTCTCCTTTTGCTTCATTGCATTCAAATGGTTCATGCTAGTCGTCATCCTCTTATGGCTGGAGAATTGGCTCTCCAATTTATGCCTCATCTGTTTGTAGCTTGTTATAGACACAGTTTCTATCATGTTAAACCAATCGAGGGCTGCCCCAGTCAGGGTTGTGGCCAAATTTCTTGCCTTAATGTTGCGTGAAAACCGATGCAGGTTTAAGACACTATCAACACAGTGGAGGTGGTCCATCGGATAGCCTTTTCCATCGTATGCTTTGATGGTAGGAATCTTATCTCCTTTCTCCAGCACTTCTGCCTCAATCTATTCATAAAACGGGGTTAAACTCTTGTAGCCTTCTGCCAATGCTAATTTCTGACCGACTTCTATCTTCTTGCGGTTGAGTTACTCCATCCTCCTTACTATGTTTCTTCTGTCAAGCATTGGATCAGACCGTTCTTCCACGGGAACTCTCGACCGTGGACGGTCGCTTCTGGATTCTCCTATATCCTCACGTTTATTCACCCTACGTCCAATTCCGGAGTTTCTGGTCCTTGATTACTGGGGTTGTGGTGGCACAATGCTTTCTCCTTGATTAGCCAACCGTGGCAATAAAGTCTCCAAAGCGGCGTTCACCGTCGCCTAGACTGTGGCATTGATTTGCGCCATGATTTCTGGTGTCAAGATGTTAGGGTTTACGGGCGCAGGTTCTGGCGCTGCCAGGGGTTGGGGATGAATAGGCTCATTCTGGGCAACCTCCGGTTCTGGTACTCGGACACGTGGGGGTGGATCACTCTCCGCCACCAAATTGTCGACAACTGGTCTTACAGATTGCGAGCGAGTAATCCTACATTGCATCTTAACATCTTCGTATGGGAATGTGGTGTTCCCACAGATAGCGCCACTAATTTGACAATAGATCGTATTTATATAACGAGATGAGTATTACAGGTGTGGTGCTACGATTCTATAACAAACTAGACCTACTTCGACTATGATTAACGTAAAAGTAGGCTTGGTCCGGAACACCTCGAACCGATGGTAAGATGCTCTGATGGATGTCAAGGCTGATGCCGAATTGGACATCGAAGGTGATATTGGGGATGATATCACACGTACACTGTATCATATCGAATATCATATTCTATATGTATGTCGGGGATGACACCCGATATAGCTAAAATATGGGCCTGGCCCATGGGCCAGTCCAATACGGGAAATACCCATATGAACATTGATACTAGGACCAGAGTGGCACGTTCTTGCGCAGGAGGCACTCAAGGGGCGGCAAAACCTTCACCCCGAGCTCTCTTGCGTCCGCTCAAACCAGACGTCTCACTCAGAGGTGTAGCCGGCTTATGTGTCTAGCTACCACTATCCTCCTTATCTCTGGACGATCCTGAACGCACACCCCCAGAACTCCCCTCGTCTATCAAAGTTGTGAGATTAGGACCACACGGTTCCTCATCCAAAATTTATGGGGACCTCATCAGATCCTCCTTTATTGACTGACTGACTTAGAGGGACATTAGAAACTCCTCCATTCTTAATTCTAGCGTTCGCCGTAATATCTTTAGCACCTCCATCGACAGATGCCTGCCCAGGTTGAGAACTAAAATCAATCTTGTCACCAGTAGGCAAAGAAGAGGCACTCACCCCAATTGATGACACCACCGCTTCATTTTGTGTAGCCACCAATGCCTTATCCTCTTCAGCCGCAACAAATTACGCTGCTGTAACCTCTTTCCCTACCACAGAATGGGTCGCGGTAACATCATCTGCAACCACAGTCTGAGCCGCCCCCGTTGCCTCTATCGCCACAGATGCCCCCACCACTGCGGTCGTCTCTACTACTTCAGCCGCCTCCGCCGCTGCAGCCCCTCGTCGCGCGACGACAACCTACAACATGCGTGGGCGAAGACCAGGCATTGCAATAATGAATGAGATTAAGGATGATAACCTAAGAAGAATACAACCTGAAAAAAGAAGAGGCATGGATTATAATCAACAAAGAAAAACCGAATCATATATCAAAAGTATATATCAAAATCTGATATCGAAGAGCCATATCTTGAAATAATATTGAAAGTAGATATCGAGATGTGATATAAAAAAATGATGTCTAAAAATAATATTGAGAAATGATATCAAAAGGTGATATCGAAAAAGTATATTGAAGATTACATCGAGTACTTTTGACATACCTTTGCCGAAAGAAGTATGTGTTCACTAAAGGACAAATATATTTTCTACCACCTCTCACCATCTATTTATAGGCATGGGCATGTGAAAACTAGCATTTATTGCCAACCATATCGAAACAAACATTCAGTATAAGAACTTCAATATCAAAGATTTTTGATATCCCTGGTACCTGACATAATCTCGTGTTTCTGTCCAGGGTGACAACCTTGTGCATCGAGGGGCTTAGCTGATAATTCAAATGCGGACCTCGATGCTACGATAAATTATATTGCGGGTCCATCATTACTTTAAATAAAATTCACATACCTGAGCTCCATCATTTAAATTGGGGGGACAAGAGGTGTTGGTAATTCAAATTTGATTTATTTTATGAGTTATTATTTACAACAATAACCCCTAAACTAGGGGACTACATGATATGGGTAATTTCCTTATTGGGCCAAGCCCAACGGAAGCCAGCCCAACATTCTTTTATCAGGGATGGCACCCGATATAGGTCCCGATATCGAATGTCCACATTCGATATGGTACAACTTACACAAAAATCAAGGTGCGGTCCTTGCATCTTGAGGTCTATATATATCCGGGTTCCACTAATCAAGGTAAGCTTCATTAATTACCCCACATTGTTCATTCGTATATCGAATATCCATATTAAATATCGAGCTCTCACCCGATATCCATACCCGATATATCATCCGATATTCCATCCGACATACTTACTCGACATACACTCCCGACATATATCCCCGATATACTTCCCCGACATACCTTACCCGACATGGCCATATCCCCGATATCAACCACATCCCCGACATAGAAGAGATTCGATATCTGTCCAAATTTGATGGACCTTTATCCTCGACATCCTGCCAAGCATCTAAGTATTACTCTGAGGTGTTCTGAACCTTAGTCTACCTAGAACTAGCACTAGTGTCTAGTGATAAGAGACCTGATTTGGAATATATTTGTTATCATATTGTTGTAATCCCGCGCTTCGCTTATAATATATGATCTATTATCAAATTAGATAGCTACAAGGAAAGATAGAATAGAATCTTAGATTAGCTAATATCTTTGGAAGAAGAGATATCCGATTGAGATATTAGATGATCTCGTATACGCCCCCTTAAAAGTGCCGTGCCATCGGCTAAGGCAATTTTGGACCGTAGAAGTAGAAACCGAGCACGTGGAAGTGCTTTGGTAGGAACATCAACGAGTTGGTCCTTTGTACTAATATGCGAGACAAAGAGAAGTCCCTTGGTGTTGAAGATAATATATATATAAATATTAAATGCTTACCCTCTTTAATAACTTAAGCTTTTAGATGAGATGGCAATTCAATATGGTATCAGAGCTCAGGCCACAAGAAGTCTTGGGTGGCAATTCAATTCTTAGCAACAATATGGCGGACAAAATGGACATTAATAGCAATGTGCTTCATGCAGGAATGAAGCACGGGATGAAGAGACAAGTGTGTAGCGCCAATGTTGTTACAATAAACAATAGGTGGCATACGAAGAGGGATGTGGAGTTCGGACAGTAGGTGTTGAATCCATTGAACCTTAGACGTAATCGTAGTCAGCGCTCGATATTTGAACTCAGTGGAAAAGAGTGCGACTGCCCACTATTTCTGAGAAGACCAAGAAACTGGGGTCGAGCCAAGAATAATGATGAATGTCGAGGTGGAGGTGCGATCAGTGGGGTCGCCTGCCCAATCAGCGTCGGAATAAACATGAAAAGTGTTATTGGTTTTCTTGTGTAGCAGCAAGCCGTGAGATATAGTGCCCTTGAGATAGCGGAAAATGCAAAAAAAAAAAACAACAGTCCAATGATGTTCGCGTGGAGAAGAGACGAATTGAGCTAAATGATTGACAGAAAAAGCAATGTCGGGCCTAGTGAGCGCCAAATATTGTAATTCACCAATGGCTTGGCGGTAAAGACTAGCATCGCACGAGGCACTAGAAGAGACCGAGGATTCAGTTGTGGACATAGGCGTAGTAACGATTTTTGCCCCTTCCGTTTTGTGACGTGTAAGGGAATCTCATATGTACTTGGTTGAGATAAAAATAAACCTTCAGCGCAAGGTATTGCTTTAATGCCGAAGAAGAAGGACAGTGCACCAAGATTCTTGATTGCGAATGAGGCACCAAGTTGAGAGATAAATCGAGAAATAAGTGATGCATTGTTGCCCATGAAGATTATGTCGTCAACATAGACAAGTAAGAAAAGAACGGTAGAATCACGTCGATAGATAAAATGGGAGCAATCCGACTTGAACTGAGAAAATCCAAGCTTAAAAAGGAACACACAAAGTGCCCAAAACCATTCGTGTGGAGTTTGTTTAAACCCATAAATGGACTTGTACAAGCGACACACATGAGAAGGTTGTGATGAATCAATAAAAATGGGAGGTTATTGCATATAAACGACTTTGGAAAGTTTGCCAAGTAAGAAGGCATTGCTTAGATAAAGTTGGCGGAGTTCCCAAGAGTGTGAAATGGCGAGAGCAAGAACAACTCGAACCGTGACGGGTTTGACCACAAGACTGAAAGTTTCCATTTAGTTAATGCTGAGTCGTTGGTGAAATCCTTTGGCAACTAGTCATGCTTTATACTTCTCAATGGAGCCATCGGGACAACGTTTAATGCAAAACACCCACTTCCACACAATAATGTTAGAAGAACAGTGACGAAGGACAAGATCCCATGTGTCGCAAGTAACAATTGCATTGCACTTATCGAACATGGCGAAACGCCAATGCGGATCCTGAATGACGTTAGATATGCAAGTTGGTTCAACCGATTCATGAAGAGGATTCTTGGAGGTGATGGTGAGGGCCTTAGGTTTGAAAATATTATTCTTGGACCTTGTCATCATGTGATGAGTGCTAGAAGGAGGGGGTGCAGTAGTAGCGGGTTCGGGCCAAGAGTTATCCGTTTGAGGGACATATTCAGAGATAGAGACCAGCACTGGTGAGGATGGTGCAGACGAAGATGGAGCAGGCAGAGACGGTGCAACCAGAGATTGAGCGGGTAGCAGTGGTAGCGGCGGTGAAGAGACAGCTGGCGGATTGAGTGGGACGGAAGAAACTAATGGGGACGGCCCAGAAATAGACGAAAAAACATGCTCACAAAAGCGAACATGGCGAGATATGGAGAGTCTATTTGTCGAAGTATCAAGACACTTGTAGGCACTTTGTGAAGTCGAATACCCAAGAAATAAGAAAGGACGTGCTGGATAACAGAGCTTGCTATGGACATAAGGGAGGAGCCAAGGATAACATAAACAACCAAATACCCGAAGCTTGAGATAATTTGGCGTCTTGCTGAATAGTTTGGGGAATGGCGTAGATAAATCTAGTGCTGAAGATGGGAGGTGATTAATGAGATAAACCACTGTTTGAAAGGGAAAGCTCCAATTTTCACTAGGAAGATTAACGCGATGAAGAAGCGCACGTCCTGTTTCAATAATGTGTCGATGCCGACGTTTAACCATGCCATTTTGTTGGGGAGTATAAGGTGCAATGGTAAGCCAACTTATTCCGTTTTGTACAAAAATTTGCTTAAGTGACAAAAATTCCCCACAGTTATCACTGTAAAAATTGACTATGTTGTGTTGAAATTGTTTTTCCATAAGGCCTTTAAATTGACAAAAAATCGTATGAATTTGAGATTTAGCGGTCATAGGAAACAACCAATAATATCGACTAAACATATCAACCCAAACTAAATAATAACGAAAACCGTCTACCGATGTCTCCATACATCGGCAAAAACACAGTGCAATGGTCTTAAATCAACAAACGAACTATCTGAAAACGGTAAACAATGCAATTTACTTGCTAAACACGAGTCACAAAAATGATCCTTCGCAGAGGATGAAGTACTAAGAGGTAAATTAAGACTAGAAATAAGTAAAGAACTCATTTTTGAACCAGGGTGCCCAAGTCGAGAGTGCCAAATAGAGGCAGTTGTTCGAACACCAAGATTCATAAACTTTTCCGTATGTCTGAGATAGAATGATGGGGGACGAATGTGATACGTCCCATTACTGAAAGTTCTTGTCGCTAGTTTGTCCCCGTAGCTAGATCCTCAAAATACGAAGGAAAGAATTCCAGAGAAACATTATTATCCTTAGTAAATCGATGTACAAAGAGTAAGTTGTGTTTTTTAGTGGGAACACACAAGACATTATTGATATGAAAGTTACGTGACGAAAAAGAAATAAAGGAGGTACCAGTGTGAGTAATTGGCATACCATGACCATCGCTGATCTGAACCTCATCTGTACCATCATATTGAGAATGGTAGCTAAGGTTGTTTAGGTCAGCCGTGAGGTGATGTGAAGCACCGAATTCAACCATCCAAGAGGCGGATGGATTGTGTGGAGCAGCTATAGGTGGAGTATGCACGACATTGGTAGTCGGGTTAAGGAGGTTCTAAAGCTTGTAGCAATGGGAGGCAATGTGATTAGGTTTACCGCAGAACTAAAAAATAACTTGCTCACCTATTGGCGGATAGGTGTTAGTAAAATTGGAAGAAACATAACTAGAGGGTTACCTACCTCGACCACAACAAGACGTACTACGACTGCCACAGTAAGATCCAGGCTAGCGCAAGTGAGAGCTGTGGGTGAATAAGGATCTGCAACCTGGGCCATGAAAAACGGTGTTGGCGGTGGTGACAAGGGTATCGGCCTCAGTTTGAAACCGTTTGATGTAGGATTCATGGGTGACAAGAGCATTGTGAAGGTCACAAAGATGAATGGTTGCTCACGGAGACGAATGGACGTGGCAACATCATGATAGTTGGCACCAAGGCCATTGAGCACATATAGCGTAATATCATCCAGAATCATTGGACTATCCAACATGGAGATTTCATGAACTTTGGACTTGATGTCCGTGAGGTACTCCGTGATGGAGCGATTACCAAGTGAGGCATTGTTGAGGGTGTCTTTCAGTGCCATGATACAGGTACAGTTCGAACTTACGAACGCGCCCATCAGGAGGACATATTCTTCCGACGAAGTCTTGGCAGTATGGACCATAGGGATGATCTCGGGTGACATGGATCCAATGAGTGCATAAAGTATGAGTTGGTCTTGTTGGAACCAAAGCATATGTTCTGCAACATCAGACAAATCAGGGTGTTTGAGGGTGCCCTGAAGATAACCGAGTAGGTTAAGGCCATTGAGAGTGGAGACGACTTGTAGTCGCCATAATAGATAGTTTGTAGGCGTTAGGCGGATGGTTAGGTGATGATGAGAGGAGACGTTTATGATGGTGAAGGGTTGGGAGGCGGTAGGGTTTAGATTGGACGTGGCGGAGCTATCGGCTGATGAGTGAGGGGTAGAATCTTGGCCAAAGGCGTGTGACATAATGGCATTTTGAAAAAAAAAAGAGGATCGAGAGAAAATCGTGAGATTATAGATGGCAAAGTGATATCATGTAGAGAATTATATGAATTGTATTATTGATGACTTAGAGCGTGTTTGGTTTCAGCTATCACATAAAATGCGTATAGATTAAAAGTCGTCTTAAAAAGCGTATAATTTAATTCGAGCGACTTAATCCAGAGTTTGGATATCGTTACTACTACTCGTATTATTTAATACAACTTTTTAAAAATGTGTTTGGTTTGGAGTACAAACACAAGTTAAGACCCAAATTAACTTTTATGGCCCTAACTTATCACACAAAAAGACATACTCTACCCCTTCACTTCAGTTTCAATTTCCCCAATTCACCTATAGATCCAAAACCCTAGTGTTAACCCAAAAATAAAATAGAGAAGATTACTCTTACTCGGAAAAAACAATAAATGGACAATACTATTGTCACGAGTACTTCCGATGAGATGTACATGTAAAGAAAACCCCTCGGAGGATTGCCCTACCTTTCAGTCACTGACCCGAAAAGGTTTACAAGAGCACCCGAGGAGGAACATAAGTGTCCCTTGGAAAGTCAAACGGTGAATAAAAAAACAGATATCAGCACGGCATCGGAAAAAGAGCGAACCCCGATGGACTCGTACGACTCCGATATCCACCAATGCGCCAAGAGGGACCACAACGGACCCCGAGTCCCATGAACTTACAAGAAAACTTCCTTGCTGAACACTCCTCGGAAAAGACGCCCCTCGGACCATCGCCCGAGGACTCATTCTCGGAGAAAAATCAGAAGTAAATAACAGAGTGCCCATATAACATATTCCGAGGACTTAGATGAAAAAATACCATTTCAAAAGGAGCAAATTCAGCCCTCGGAGATCATATTTAACTCTCGGAGATTATACCACGCCCTCAGAGATCAAATTATGCCCTCGGAGATTACTCCTGATCGTTAAAGAATGGACCCAAATCAAGAAAGAGAAAAAGAGTCCCTCGGAAGAATAGCTCTATCAAAACAATCCACATCAAAGGCCCTCGGAGCTATCAAAAGAGATGGAGATTAAATCTAGTCAGCGCTTAGTCGATAAAAGATAAACTTTATCCTTATTTTAAACACTTGTATCAAGGTAACGACAACACCTGTCCTTACCAAAGCACATGCACAATAACACCTGTCCCTACCAGAGTCTATATAAGGGAAGGTGATCCGTAGAAGAAAAACAACCTAAGATAACTCAGTTTACTTACTACAACTTGACATTCAAATACATAAAAAGAAAGAGAGGAGGAAAAGTTCAGTGAATAAAGGAAGGGAATATTCTTGCAGCTATTCTTATTATTTCCACTTGTCATTGCCTCTGAATCACGGACAGGGCGTTCCGACCCAAATAAATATCTTCCGTTAAATAGGGAATAATTCCAAACCCGTTAACAAAGTGGCGCCGTCTGTGGGAACGCCATAATATCTGTCCTCGAGAGAATTCAAGCAGATGTCAGCTAGGATGGACGATCTTTTCGAAAGTGACAACCTTCCTTTCTCGAACAGCGACTCAGAAGAAACTTTGTCCAATTACGAACCAGGTACTAGAGATTTTATTAATATTCCCCGATCTGTTTACGAAAGACTTATAAATGCTGCACGAACACCCCGGAGGAATGAACCTATCGGACAAGCATCCTCTGCGCTCTTCGATAATGGGAATTCCCCCTCGGAGGGAGATGTACCTCCGATGGCGTGGAACCCAAATTCGAATCCTTGGCAACGAGAATCCCGACAGATGCCTCGAAGGTATGTGTGCCAGGAAAGAATTCCAGAGAGGGGTAGAGAAGAAATTTCTCGCCCCTCGGAGTATCAAGGAGAGGTTGAACATTCCTTATGGGGAATGATGGATGATTTACGAAAAGAATTAGGTGACCTAAAGAAGACCATGGTCCCTGAAGAGGACCCTACCTTCAAGACCACTCCTTTCATTCCCGAAATCGCTTCAGCTTCTATCCCCTCGGGGATGCGACCTGTCAATATCCCATTATACACTGGAGAAGCTGATGGAAAGGACCCACAGGATCACATCCATCAATATCTGGCTGGAATGGACCTCTCTTCTGCCCCTGACCACGTGTTATGCCGCGTGTTTCCTGTTACCCTCGGAGGGCGGGCCCAAGCCTGGTTTACTCACCTTCCACCTTGTTCCATTACGAGCTTTGATCGATTAGCCCATTTGTTCGTGCGACAATTCGCCTGCAATCGAAGGTACCCTAAATCTGCCACACACCTATTCACTATTAAATAGAAAAAAGATGAAACCTTACGAGAGTATATAAAGCGCTTCACGGATGAAGCACTTGATGTTCCCAACGTTAGTCCGACCATTATGGCGGACATATTAACTCAGGGACTCCGAACGGGGGATTTCTTCAGACACCTTATGGGAAATCGGATCACGGACATGAATGAACTAATGCAGAAGGCAGAAATCCATATCTTGATGGAAGAGGCAGAGGGAACAAAAAAGCAAATGGAGCAGGAGGATAATGAACACCTAGAGCGCGTCGAGAAAGAGGCAAAGGCTAAAGAAAAGAATAAGGAAGGAAAATCTCTTCAGCGCAAGGACGAAGGAGGAGTGGTTAAGAAGTTCCTCCGACCCGTGCACCTACCTCCGATGACTGTTACCCCACCAGAAGTGCTCAATATAATGAGGGGTAGCAACGAGTTACACTGGCCCAGACCGACTAAATTCCCTAACCGAGACAAGGACACGGGGAAATATTGTAAGTACCATAAAACTTACGGGCACACTACGGAAGAATGTACTACCCTTCGTTTAGAGGTGCTCCGCCTGTTAGAAATAGGGTATTTGAAGAATTACCTCAAGGAAAATAACCCCGAGGAGCCCAAAGCTCATGTTTGGAAGAGATCACGAAGAGAGAAGGAAGAACAAGAAAGGGAAGAAAGGATACTTAGTCGGAAGTCACGAGAAGGGACAACTGGACGTCTCCGATCCCAAGAGAGAATTAAAGATCGTCGGCAAAATTCACGAGAGAAAACGACAGGGTATCAGAGTTTGCCTCCTCCACCTAACTCTTACAAAAACAACCCCCCAACAGGGAGAACGATCAATATGATTGAAGGGGGTGAAATTTCCATGACACCTCAGGGTAAAAAGAAGAAATATTTGAAAGAAGCCCGACGAGCAGAACAAGGATTGTCTGTCTGCTCCATTCAAGGATCAAATCTGCCTAGCATCACTTTTGGGCCCGAGGATCTTATGGACGTAATATACCCTCATGAAGATCCATTGGTTATTTCTGCTGTCATCTACGGGTATGAGATCCAACAGATCCTTATAGATACGGGTAGCTCCGTGGATGTACTCTTCTTACCTACCTATCTGGCTATGAGGTTGAAACAAGAAACATTGGAAACCGTGGAGGTCCCGCTAGTAGGATTCTCAGGAGAAGCCTGTCAAACCCTCGGAACTGTTACTCTGCCAATGTCATGGGGGAAAGGAGCCCTTCGAAGAACGTAATCTATTAAGTTCTGGGTAGTGGAAGCTTCCTCACGAACATATAATGTCATCTGCGGAAGACCATCTATTCGGGCCTTTGAGGCTATCCCCTCCACTCTGCATCTTAAAGTGAAATTCCCCACTTCTTCGGGAATCGGAGAAGTCCGAGGAAGTCAGTCAAAAGCCAGAGAATGCTGCATGAATGCCCTTCCCTCAGAAGAGAACGATCACTCACTCGGAAAGAACAAAAAGTGTAAAACCGAGGAAACACGAGTCCAACCTGTGGAAGAGTTAAAAATGGTGGAATTAGTAGAAGGAAGCCCCGAGAAAGTAATCAAAATCTGCACCCATATGGCTCCAATCATAGAAGGTCAACTGATCTCTCTCCTCAAACAGTTTCATCACCTATTTGCATGGGAAGGTGGACCACCCGGGCGAATCAGCAATAAGGTATGCCAACACTTTCTTAACGTAAAGCCCGGGGCTAAACCTGTCCAACAGAAGAAAAGGAAAATGGGACCCGAGCGCAACAAGATTATCCGATCGGAAATACAACGCCTTCTTAGTTTGAAGCAAATTCGAGAAGTCATTTATCCCGAATGGCTAGCTAATGTCGTGCTAGTACCCAAGCATGGAGGAAGATGACGAATGTGTGTTGACTTTACCAACCTTAATGAAGCCTGCCCAAAAGATTGTTATCCCTTACCGAGCATAGATCAGCTAGTTGATTCTACCGCAGGGTGCGCGCTACTATCAACTTTAGATGGAGACCAAGGGTATAACCAAATCCCAATGGCGACTATTGACCAAGATAAGACCAGCTTCATCACAGATGCAGGCACATTTTGTTATTTAGTTATGCCATTTGGGCTGAAGAATGCGGGAGCTACCTACCAAAGGTTAGTAAGTCTTATGTTCACAGGACTTATTGGGAAATCAGTAGAGGTTTACGTAGATGATACTGTAGTTAAAAGTAACACTGCCGAAGAACATCCCGAGGACCTACGGAAAGCGTTGGTCATTATGAACAACTTTGGCATGAAAGTTAACCCTCGGAAGTGCTCTTTTGGTATCCGAGGAGGAAAATTTTTGGGATTTATGGTTACGGAGAAGGGAATCGAAGTAAACCCCGAAAAAGCAGAAGCTATCATGGGATTGCCTACCCCTAGGACGGTGAAAGATGTCCAAAAATTAACTGGAAGAATGGCCTCGTTGAGTCGATTTGTCTCCAAGTCTGCAGAGAAAGGGCTTCCCTTCTTCAAGATACTTCGAAATGTCAAGGAATTTCAGTGGACCCCTCAATGCGAGGAAGCTCTCGAAGAATTGAAAAGATATATGTTGAAACCGCCTTTGCTGGTAAAACCTATACCCCAAGAAGAGTTGTTTCTGTATTTATCAGTCGGAGAAGAGGCTATTAGCGCTGTCTTAGTCAAAGAACAGGAGGGGGAACATCACCCGGTATATTACGTCAGCAAAACCCTCCTCGGAGCCGAAACCCGATATACCCTAACTGAGAAACTAGTTCTAGCATTGGTTACCACGGCTCGTAAGCTACGTCCCTACTTTCTATCTCATCCAATTAACGTGCTAACTAAGCACCACCTGAGGGCAATTCTTAACAAGCCTGAATCATCAGGAAGACTGATAAAATGGGCCGTAGAGCTTACTGAGTACGATATTTCCTATGCTCCGAGACCATCAATCAAAGCGCAAGTTCTGGAGGACTTTGTAACAGAACTTACGAGCATAAGACCCGAGGAAAAGGAGCCACGATGGCATGTATATGTGGACGGATCCTCGGTAAGTACACATGGGGGGGCTGGAATAGTTTTGGTAAACCAAGAAGGGGAGGAGGAAAGACTTCATTTTGCGGTTAGAATAGATTACCCCCTTTCTAACAATGAAGCCGAGTATGAAGCTCTCCTTATCGGTATGAGACTAGCAAGGGAAGGGGGAATGAAGAGAGTACTCCTCCATAGTGACTCCCAACTGATTGTTCAGCAAATTAAGGGGTCATATGAGGCAAAGGAAGAAAGAATGCAAGAGTACCTCCGAGTTGTTCGTCAAAGATCCGAATGGTTTGAAGAGTATGATATAATTCAAATTCCCCGAAAAGAAAACCAAGAGGCGGACGCTTTGTCTAAAATGACTACACAAACAGCTGCAATACATACTCGGAAGATTACTCTACTGCATGTCAATGAATCTGAAAAGAGCGAAGGCCAAGAGGTGAATACGATTTCAGATCCCTCATCTAGCTGGGTGACCCCTATCAAAGCTTATTTGCAGAATCCCGAGGGATACTCCTCGGACAAGAGTATTCAGCGAATGATGTTCAGAAAAACCCTTCGATACTTCCTCAAAGACGGGATACTCTTCCGAAGGACATACTCATGTCCCCATGCTCGATGCCTTAATGAAGAGGAGGCACAACTAGCTTTAGCAGAAACTCACGAGGGGGTATGCGGAAGCCATACCAGCAGTGAAAGCATGGTCGGACGCTTGATCCGACAAGGCTATTACTGGCCCACAATGACCAAAGATAGCAAAGTCCATGCCGAAAGATGTAAATCCTGCCAAGCATACGCCCCTCGGACCCATCAACCTACAGCTCCTTGGGAACCCCATTTGAGCCCTTGCCCATTCTCCAAGTGGGGTATTGATATACTGGGACCTCTTATTCCCGATGCCGGTCAAAAGAAATTTCTATTAGTAGCCGTTGACTACTTCACCAAATGGGTGGAAGCGGAACCCCTGGCTAGAGTAACTGCAGGGGCAGTCATCAATTTTCTCTGGAGGAGTATTATTTGTCGCTTTGGTGTCCCTCGGAGCCTGGTAAGTGACAACGGTTTGCAGTTTAATGACCAAGGATTACAAAAATGGTGCGATCATTGGGAGATAAAACATCGCTTTGCCTCCGTGGGATACCCTCAAGCAAATGGCCAAGTAGAAAGAACCAACAGAACCCTCTTGAAAAACATGAAGGCCCGACTTGATTGGCATAAAGCTAAGTGGGTTGAGGAGATACCCGGGATATTGTGTGCCTATCGGACCACGCAAAGTGTTGCTACGGGCGAAACCCCTTTTAGTCTATCCTACGGGTGTGAAGCTGTTTTGCCCTCGGAGGTCTCCATAGAAAGCTGGCGAGTCAAAGAATACGAGGAAGTGGCCAATGGCTCAAACTTAGCCCTTGCCCTTGATCTTCTCGAAGAAAAAAGAACCCGAGTCGCCCTCCGAATGGAAGAATACAAGGCTCGGATGTCACGATATTACAATACCAAGGTAAAACCCCGAACCTTTCAAGTTGGAGATTTAGTAATGAAACGAGTCGGGGCCTCTAAGAATGTGGGTAAACTAGATCCACGATGGGAAGGACCCTACAAGATAGTGGAAATTGTGGGACCGGCGACTTATCGGCTTGTCACCTCCGAGGAGGCAATACTTCGCAACACATGGAACGCAAGCAATCTTAGGAAGTACTATGCTTAATGTAATAATCATGCATGAATAAAAAGAGTGTTCATATACGAGGGGATATAATACAAAAAAGAGTTGTCCGACAGAATGATGGCTCTATATATGAGACATCGAGACAACCCGATAATAATAAAAACCCTCTATATTATGAACTAAACTATATAACATTCATCTACAAACTAAGACCCTCCCATGGGACGTTTCCCCTCTCTGATGAGTCTTCTGCGTTGCTCCTCGGAAAGAGAGAAGGGGTCATCACAGAACACAGTTCCGATCGCAAAATCTCCACTAGGTGAAGGTAGAAACTCCTCGGAGACTTGACGGATGTTGAGTTCCGGAAGGAGCAAGCCCGAAGGGAACTGTGGCAAAGCTTGTACGACGTCTTGGCACAATTTATAGCCTATATGCACTAAATCACGCATCTCACCCCGAAGAGACTCACGAGGATTGGATGGACCCACCACCTCCAGCACAGCTTGGACTCGGGCCATAACCACCTCTACCGCATGAGAACGAGTTATTCCCAGCAACTGCTGACTCAAGGCATCTCTCTCCATCATAACCTGTGTTAGTTGCTCCTCCGAGGACCGCATTTGGCCACGTAACACCTCAATGCTCCTCCCTAAATTCAATACACGAGCTCTTTCAAGCACTAATTGGCGTTCTAATTCCCACGCCTTATCCTTCTTGGATTGTAACGCATGGATATGAGTCTCCTGAGCGGACTCGTAAACTTCCTTCAAATGAGTTATCTCCACTTGAGCCTCCAAGAGACCTTGCTCTAACTCGTCCCGACGACGGTATACCAAACCTGGATCTGAAGAAGAGCTTCCGTAAGAACCAAGAGCATCCAACACCATATAAATCTGGTAAAAAAAACAAAGCAAGGGGCATCAGACCGGAAGACAGGTTAGTATTAAATAAAATGAATAAATACCTCACATAGGTCTTTACAGGCTAAATCCTAGAGAACGGGTACCGAAAGGGTTTTTATCAGTTCACAATCTGTTACGTTCAATAAACCGCTGAGAAAGTTTCGGCAAAATCCCACCTCTGATCCAAGAAGAGAAACATCCCGACTATCCCTGGGGGGAAGAGTTCTCCCGAGGGAAGGGTGCTCCTCGGGCGGTGGTACAGGAATACGATCAGGGATATCTTCCCGGGGCGGCAAGACCTCTGTGCCAGGGGAGAGAAGATACTCCTCTAACACGCTCACCATGGCAGGGCTACGAGGACTAGGCTGTGACACTATAGGATTCCCGTGAAAATCTGCTGGGGAAAGAACCGCTATCGTATCTAACGGCCCCGGAGAAAATTATCGCAGATTATACTTGAGTGAATGAAGAAAAGAAGAGGCAACAATGTCCTATTTATAACCAAAGGCTACAACGGTCAGATGCCCATAAAGACGTGGCATTTATTCAAGACTCCACGTAACCGTCGCCCGCTCACGCCACGCCGTCAAGATTCTGACCGTTGCCAACAGTCAGATGCTCCAAATTTCGAAACTGGTCAAACGGTAACCCCCAACCTGCGCCTCCGAGATTCTCGCGTGCTTAACGATGATGCCCTAAGGGTATTCAGGTAAAATCACTTGCAAAACTCTGAATATATATATTTACCCCTCGGACAAATATCAAAAAATAAGTACAGGGACACTAAAACAAAAAATAACCTCTCGCCTCACTGAGGATGATGATTTAAAATTCCGCTTGTCTCTACGAGGACAATCGAAATTTGGGGGGGCTAGTGTTAACCCAAAAATAAAATAGAGAAGATTACTCTTACTCGGAAAAAACAATAAATGGACAATACTATTGTCACGAGTACTTCCGATGAGATGTACATATAAAGAAAACCCCTCGGAGGATTGCCCTACCTTTCAGTCACTGACCCGAAAAGGTTTACAAGAGCACCCGAGGAGGAACATAAGTGTCCCTTGGAAAGTCAAACGGTGAATAAAAAAACAGATATCAGCACGGCATCGGAAAAAGAGCGAACCCCGATGGACTCGTACGACTCCAATATCCACCAATGCGCCAAGAGGGACCACAACGGACCCCGAGTCCCATGAACTTACAAGAAAACTTCCTTGCTGAACACTCCTCGGAAAAGACGCCCCTCGGACCATCGCCCGAGGACTCATTCTCGGAGAAAAATCAGAAGTAAATAACAGAGTGCCCATATAACATATTCCGAGGACTTAGATGAAAAAATACCATTTCAAAAGGAGCAAATTCAGCCCTCGGAGATCATATTTAACTCTCGGAGATTATACCACGCCCTCAGAGATCAAATTATGCCCTCGGAGATTACTCCTGATCGTTAAAGAATGGACCCAAATCAAGAAAGAGAAAAAGAGTCCCTCGGAAGAATAGCTCTATCAAAACAATCCACATCAAAGGCCCTCGGAGCTATCAAAAGAGATGGAGATTAAATCTAGTCAGCGCTTAGTCGATAAAAGATAAACTTTATCCTTATTTTAAACACTTGTATCAAGGTAACGACAACACCTGTCCTTACCAAAGCACATGCACAATAACACCTGTCCCTACCAGAGTCTATATAAGGGAAGGTGATCCGTAGAAGAAAAACAACCTAAGATAACTCAGTTTACTTACTACAACTTGACATTCAAATACATAAAAAGAAAGAGAGGAGGAAAAGTTCAGTGAATAAAGGAAGGGAATATTCTTGCAGCTATTCTTATTATTTCCACTTGTCATTGCCTCTGAATCACGGACAGGGCGTTCCGACCCAAATAAATATCTTCCGTTAAATAGGGAATAATTCCAAACCCGTTAACACCTAGCTTATACTGCTAAATCAAATTCAGTAGCATTGCATCCAAATTTTTTAAGGAAAATCCAAGCACGTCGATTTACCGAACGATAACCCTTTATTTCGATGAATATTTGTACTAATAACTTTCATTTTTCATTTTATGTTTGGTTTTCTTACTAGGGGCAGCTTCAACAATATATATATATATATATATATATATATATCCCTTATAGCTCATTCATGTAACTCATTCAGTTGATTACACAATATAAGTATAATAGAAAATCTCCCAAAGTATTTATCATTTTAGGTTCGCATCTATAGTTATTAAAATACTACAATTTCTCTGAAATTATTCTCTTCCAAGTTTTGTTCAAAACCTTTACTTATTCTTTTACAAATGTTTGATATGGTTTTAAACATAATTTGAAACTCAGAAGTGTTAAAGCAAAGATATTTGCACTTGGTGAGAAGAAAAAACACATTGTTTATGGTCTAATATAATTTCCTATATATTAGGAAAGGAAAGGAAAAAGTGTAGCAACAATTCAAAAAAAAAATATACGAAAAGATAAATTGAGAATTTTCATTACGAGTTAAACACAAAATGAAACACAAAACAGTACTAATAAGACTAAGAACAACTCATATACAGACATAACTAATTGAAAAATAACAGCCATCAATAATACCTAAACTTAGCCACACTATGCCTAATATTTACCCATGCCCTTAATATTCTTCAAACTAAAATAACTAAACAATAGCCTCTCTGCAATTGGAATGCACTTCACAACCCAACTGATGGGGGTATTTTAGGAAGGCCCAAAAATGTGTTCGGGCCCGGCCCACAAGAGAAAGGTCCAGAAATTGAAGTGTCGAACATATGCCGTTTGACTGTTATAAGGATAGTCGAACCGAACCCGTTCGACTGTTATTCTCTAGCTACCACTGGAGCCCACATGACGGGGTCTATAAATACCCCATCCTCCGACATTAATGGCACGCATTTATTACTATCGAGTAACTAATTACTATCGAACCTGGCCGTTCGACCGTTAACTATCGAGCCTTCTCTGTTCGACAGTTATTATTATCGAATTAATTTTGTTCGACTGATCAACTAGTTCGAGGGTTATTTCCATCGAACCTTCACCATTAGACCGATCACTAAGTTCGAGAGTTTTTCATCAAACCAACCAGATTCGACTGTTTTACCAGTTCGAGAGATATCATCATAGAACCACCTTGGTTTGACAGTTCCTTCAATTCGAGGGTTTTATCATCGAAACATCCTGATTTGACTGTTATCTAATTTAGGTCATTTTCTCTTGTATTGCCTAGTCAACTTGTATAAGGCGTTCCGGATCAAGCTATTTCATTCCTTGTAATAGAATAACATTATTTTGGCATTAGTCAGGCCCATTGTAATCGATTTGAGGTGTATTGTAACCTAGATGAAATAAGACCAAAATATTGGCTTCGTCTGTGAGAACACCATTTATCCTAGTAAATTAGGCATGACGTTTAGAAGGACTAGATCGCAGAGTAGAGCAACATAGAGTAATAATCCAGATCAGGAACGCACGACCGCTGCCCCGCCTACCTCAGGAGAAGGAGCACCATCAGTGTTTCCCGATGGGGTTCCCACGCCGGCTCGGCGAGATCCACCAGGGCTAGTGGAACAGGATGGGCCCGCACCAGATACGGGGACGACAATAGCCTCGCTACCAAGAGCATTCAGAGATGAGATCATGGCAATGATCCGCACGACAATGGTCACCGCATTGCCCGTACCGTAAGTGCAGACGCCACCTCCTGAGGTCCAAAGGGAAGGTGTGCGAGAGCATCGTTCAATGATAAAGTTGTCGGATCGTGGATTGACACAACAACTGTGAGAGTTAAGCTGGCGTTGCCTTAACTCAATTTTGATCTTCTTTTATATTGAAACATGCAACAGAATTAAAAACACAATAAGATATAATTTGAAGAAGTTTTCAATATTATTAAAAACTTCCGAGCCTTAGGCCAAATAACCATAAAGGTTTTAACAAAAATGTTCCTCACAACAATTCACTCACGCGCTTTGTTGATTTGAATCAACGAAGCAGACAAGTACGAACTACTTAACTTCTATGAACTAGACGTAAATAGTTGATACAAAAACTTCGCAAAAGCAAGACGAGGACAATACAATGTATGATTAATCTCTCAGATTTTTTTGCACGATTTTCTTGTATTCATCTTGATGAACTTCACATCTTTTACAGATTTATTAAAACTTGCACGACAAGATGTGTTGTTCACAGTTTTAGTAACTCTTGTTGTTTCTTTGTTGAATTTTGGATTCTTTGTGAACTCAATATCTTTCTTGAATATTTGTTTCCTTTATTACCGATCTAGCAAGGTAACACATCTTTTTCAAATCGGAGAATCCTGGAAAGAATATAAGTTGCAGAGAACCGCCAATATTGTTTCCTTCTTTTGCAAACCGTGTTGTGTTGGCTATTCAACTTAACTTGAATTATGGAAACTTCAAGTAAGGAATTTTCCATAGCTCTTCCTTATGATTAACATACCTTCCTGGACATAAACATAAACAACTAAAATCGTGGAACTTGATTAATAAGTGAATAAAGGCAAAACTTAAATTTGGCAATTAAAGAACAGTTTTCGTACAGGCTCTCTGGTTTCAATGTTATCCTCAATGTTGTCCCAACATCGCATAACATTGATTCCAGAAAACCCTGCACTTTCAATCTCCCCCTTTTTGCCTTTCTTCACAAAACCAATACTTGTTCCAATCAAGTCCTATATCCAGAAAGTTAGAATCAACAAGAAACAAATTAAACTACTAAACTGCTCCCCCTCAATGCAAGCTAACATATTCAAAGGTAAACTGTCAAAGACAAGTATTAGGGTCATCACTACATCAAAAGATGTTCAGACCTCAACATTCATCAATGTTGCCTCAACATTGAAACCAATGAGTTTCCTGCATAAAAGGTTAACCAGACAAGCAGTTCAACATGTGCTTTCATAAGAAATAGCAGTTAGAGCAGTTCAATAGTAGTAGTACTTAGAGTTACAGGCCACAACAATATATCAAGGACATGTCCCTTCATCAAAATAAACCAAATAGAGATAAATGTACCAGCAACGCAAACATATCAGCAGTTCATAAGAAACAAAACATAAACTAGAAGGCTAAAATTTAAAAACTTGGAACTACTCTCCCCCTTTTTGTGAAGAAGGGAGTTTCTCCAAAATTTTCACCATGTCCTCTAGCTCTTTGAGATGCTCCTTCCTTTCCTCAATCTCCCTCTAAGTATCAGCAATTTTCCCCCTATACCAGTTCAGCAGATGATCCACAAAAGTTGAGGTTATGACCATGCAATCTTCCTCTTTGGACATAGGCACTCAAGTTCCAGCAAACTCTTGAGCCTTCTTCTTCTCAGTTCTTGGTCTCACCACTCCTTTTGGGTTCCAAGAAAGATCTCTCACTCTTGATCCAGACAGTAGCTTGGGATAATTGTCAGTTAAGCATCATTCTTCCTCCAGACCACAGTAACACTTGTCTTCAATCCTTGCTTGCTAAGGATTCTGCAGATGAGTGAGGGAAAAGGCAGCATGCCATTCTTCCTTCCAGCAACTTCAGACACTGACTTCAAAATCCTCTCCCCCATATTCAAAGATAGCCCATTCTTGATTTTGTACACTAAGAGTGCCGATTCCTTAGTCAATACAGTGACATTTTGGCTTGGCAGCCAGTTGAAGCAAGCTATCTTGTGCAAGACAGCAGTAAGGGAGGTGAGTTTTGTGGTTGGCAGAGCATCTCTCCAGATTTTGACCAACCTTCCTGTCAAGTCTTCAATCACATCATCATAGTAGGGGTCCTCAGATTCTTCAGTAAGTGGGAATCCACAGATCTTGTTGATGGTGTAGGGTTCAATATTGAAGACTCTCCCCCTCACCCAAGCTTTTCCATATTTTGGAGATCTGTAGTCCCTGATCCATTTGGAGAGACTCAGGTAGAACTCCATGACAATATCAGGAGCATAGTCATGCAACTCCATCACAGATTGATGCACCCCTCTTGCCTCAAGCAAGTCCATCATCTTTTGTTCCTTGAAGCTGGCCACCTCTACAACTCTTTCAGCGTGAATCTCCCTTCTCTTAAAGGAATCCCACTTCTTCTCCAACTCTTGGGTAAGATAATAGGGAGAAAAGTAGTCCTCCTCATCCTCAGGGTAGATCACATACAT
Source organism: Linaria vulgaris (assembly GCA_948329865.1). Classification (NCBI taxonomy): domain Eukaryota; kingdom Viridiplantae; phylum Streptophyta; class Magnoliopsida; order Lamiales; family Plantaginaceae; genus Linaria; species Linaria vulgaris. Next base: position 81,610 of record OX415249.1, on the reverse strand, counting down.
CCCATCAATGTACTCTTCTGTCCCTGATGTTGCCTTAACATCACCAACAACATCCTGCTCTTCATCAGTCTTCTCCTCCTCTTCCACTTTATCCTCAACATCCACAACCTCAATTTCCTCTTCCATAACCTGTTTCCCCTTTGTATTTCTCTTAGCAGCAGCAGCAACAACATTTTTTCTATCTTCTTCAGCCTTTTTCTCAGCTTCAGCAGCCCTCTTCCTAGCTAACCTCTCAACTTGCCTTTTTCTAGACGCAACACGTTCCTTAGCAGCCTCAGACATAGTTCTCAACTTCTCCCCATTACCCTTGCTCTTTTTCTTTTGAGCCCTAATCCACTTCCTCACCGCTTTATCCACAGATTCACCACCCTCCCCCTCAACAGTTATATCAACATCAATTTCAGGGTTGGGTTCAGTCGTGTTTACCTCAATTTCAGGCTCATTGATGATTGGTGCGGTTGACTCAGCAGTTGGCTCCACAGTAGAAGTTGATTCTCCATGTTTAGACTTCTTTCCTCGTCGCTCGTAGGGGATCGCCTTCCTTTTAGCAGCAACTGGAGCATCCTCGGTTTTTGCAGCAGTACCTCGACTGTGAGAACGGGTGCGCGCAGCTGTGGGTTCACTGCTCAGAGCAACATCTGCAAGAGTATGCATGGACGACTTGCTTGCCATTGTTAGTAAGAGAGATTTGCAGAGAAATTGAGAGAATATTTAGAGTAGAAGGTAAAATTGCAGAAATGTTAAGCACAAATAGGGAATTGTAAGCAAAAATAAGGAAATTAGGGCTTTAATTCCTAATCTAACCGTGAATAGTGGAGAGAGAGTGAATGTTAGTGGGCAGTTACTTAATTTGAATTAAATAAAATCTTCCCACTATGTTTTCCCGCGCACACGCTTTGATGTTTAAGTAACAGGTAACCAGAGTGGTTTTCAAAAATTCGAAAACTTATAAGTTCCTATTTTCAATGTTGGCCTGCTGCAGTGCACAATGTTGGGATAACATTCAATAACATTCAAACCAGAAGGTGGAGGTACATGCTTCACCAAGGCAAATTCACGTGAGAGCTTGAGATACATCCAAAAATACATCCAAAAATACACCTGAAACTTAACCAATATAGCAAGTGAGTACCTCAGACATATTGTTCAGATAAAGAGCATGAGTAAGCAACATAGATAACAAGAAACACACAGAGATAAGCAGTTATGAATTCAAGGAAAAATTCACTTCCACAGCATAGAAAGTCACAGAAAAGTGTGTCACCTGCAGTATGTCACCCAAATTGTATGCCTCAACACATGAATTATACTCCCCCTAAGTCTAAACCGACACAACTCAACAACAAGAAAGAAACAATGCAGTTCTACATGAATGCAACAATGTAATGTCAAATAGGCAGATGGTAAACACTTATGAAAAACTCCTCAAACCAGCACAATTCACATCTCTTTATAATCTTTATTATTTTCATAACTCATTTGAACCAAAAACTGAAGGTTGCTAAACACAAAGCTAATGTCACTACTGAATGAGGGCAGCCTGAACTCCACACACCCCAGTAACAACATTAACAACAACAAGTTAGGCAAGTACAAAGGCCTTGAATGTTGGCAATTCATTTATCATGCACCCCAACACCCCAATTCCTTATGCATACCTATTTACTAACCTGCATTCAAGAGAATCACCAAGTGATCAGTGCTACTAAATGTAAGAAATCTAAACCTCAAACACCCTAGTAGAAAGGATCACCCTCATGTGTTCCTTGGCCAAACAAACAGAAACATGTAAATAAGCACAACTGAGTAACACTGAAGCTATCAACATCATGTACCCCAGCTTCTCCACATGTCCTGTACACCTTTCATATGAATAAGACACAACTGAATAGACATCAAAGTAGTGAACTTTGTGTACCCCATCTTCTCCATATGTTAGGCTATCACAACCTCAGACAAACATAAGAGTTTTAATACTTTTTCAAAACAAAGATGTGAAACTGATAACTAGAAAGAGTTGTTCATCAAAGATTTCAACCACACAAACCAAATATGACAAAACAAAGATTGAATGAGACTCACAAGGAAATAAATTCAACATAAGAAAACAACATAATACCTACTACACCACAACTAATATACCAATGCTAGACAATGGTGTTATGTCAACACTGGTTTCCTCAACATTCTCACATATTGCACATGCCAAGAGATTTCCTCAAGCTAAAGAATCTCTCACTTTCTAAAGGTTTTGTAAACATATCAGCAAGCTAATTTGTTGTCTCAATATTTTCAATGTTGATTACTTTGTCCTCTACCATATCTCTCAGGAAATGATGCCTTATGTCTATATGCTTAGTTCTAGAATGTTGGACAAGATTTATAGAGATACTTATGGCACTTAGATTGTCACAGAACATGAGAAGTGTATCACTATCTAGCCCATAATTTGAAAGCATGTGTTTGAGCCACACAAGTTGGGTAACACAGCTGCCAGCAGCTACATATTCTGATTCAGCTGTTGATAATGAAACACAATTCTGCTTCTTGCTATACTGGGAGACCAAATAATTCCCCAAATAAAAACAGCCTCCACTTGTGGATTTCCTGTCATCCACATCACCTGCCCAGTCCGAGTCACAATCATGGATCTATACAATGTTGGGTCAACATTGCTGCCAGTGCCATCTTTTGTTATCTTCACTGAAGAGGACACAGAAGTTTTGCAAGGCTTGGACTCTTGTAGCTCAAATCTCTTCACTAGATTCCTTGCATACTTCTCCTGTTTCAGGAAGATGCAATTCTCCAGCTGCTTAACTTGTAGTCCCAGAAAGTAGTTGAGCTCACCAATCATGCTCATCCTAAATGTTCCTGTCATAGACTCAACAAACTCGTTTGAGTGGCTGGATGATCTCTTAGGATCCTAGCAGGAGGATCTCTTCTGGATACAGGAACAACTTCATCTTCAGAATCTGACATCACAGATGTTGGCCTAACATTGGGGGTTTCTGGTGTTAAGTCAGCATTTGCTCCAGTTTCTAGTTCAGCATTTCCAGCTTCTGTGTTCAATGTTGGGTCCAATGTTGGTGCAACATCTGAAACAGTGACTTCTTCAGTACCTGCAGAAACAGTTAAATCATCAAAAATGACATTCACTGATTCTTGAACAATATGCAATCTTGGATTGTAGACCCTGAAAGCTGCACTATTAGGAGAATATCCAACAAATATACACTTTTCACTTTTGGGATCAAATCTGCTTAAATAGTATCTATCTTTTAGCAAATAGTAGTTAATAACAAATTCATGAAAGTGTGCTACTGTTGGTTTTGAACCCTTCAAGATTTCATAAGGTGTCATAGTAGTACCAGGTCTAAGATAAACTCTATTACTAATATGACATGCAGTATTCAAAGCTTCAGCCCAGAGTTTCATAGATAGGTTTCTAGAATTTAACATTACTCTAGCCATCTCTTGAAGTGTTCTATTCTTCCTCTCAGCAATCCCATTTTGCTGAGGTGTCTTAGGTGCAGAGAACTCATGGAAAATGCCTTTAGTTTCACAAAAATTAGCAAAGCTTACATTTTCAAACTCTTTTCCATGGCCAGGCCTAATTCTTCCTACAAAAGCGCCATACAGATTTTTAATACTAGCATGCAAAATCTTGAATGTGTTGAATGCCTCAGATTTTTCTTTCAAAAACTTAATCCATGTATATCTTGAAAAATCATCAACAATCACAAAAGCATACTTCTTACCGTTCGGGCTACTAACCTCAATAGGACCCATGAGATCCATATGTAGCAACTCAAAGCACTTATTAGTTCTAGGGTTAGTACTCTGTACCTGAAGTGGTGGATGGACATCTTTTGTTTGTTTACCTTTCAAGCAGTCTTCACAAACAATTTTACTTGGGATAGTCAACTTAGGTAGACATCTGACAACATCTAACTTCTGTAGTTTCTCCAGATTCCTATAGTGCACATGTCCTAACTTCTTGTGCCACATGACAGATTCATCTACCTTGGCATAGTAGCATTCAGCTTCATCTTGAGCAAGATAGCAGTTATCCTTTGATCTTGTACCTGTCATGACACGGACATTGTCACTATTAAACACATCACATGAACTTTTATCAAAAGTAACTAGCAAGTTATCATCACAAAGTTGACTTATGCTAATTAAATTTGCTTTCAATCCTTCAACCAACAACACATCCTTGAGTGGTGGAAATCCTTTAACATCCAATACTCGTTTTCCAATGATTTTCCCTTTAGTGCCTCCTCCATAGGTAACTGTTCCAACAGTCAAAAGGATCACATGTTTCAGGTTATCAATGTTTCCAGTCATGTGCCTTGAACATTCACTGTCAAAATACCACTTACCTGCGAGGTTAGAGTAAACAACAGAAAAGACAACATTGCAAACAATTTTAACCTTATGAGTTTTTATCTTTTCAATCCAAGTTCTACTTTTATGTCCTTCAACTCTGTTACCTAATGTTGGGATAACATTCAGATCAGAGATTCTCCTAACATTGGTACTGCTATTGATTACTGTTTTCTTCTCAGTCATAATTTTATATTTTTTTATAATAAGGCTTAATGTGACCATGTTGAAAACAATATTGACAGATAAAAGTAGGCTTTTCACATTATTGGAAGGAATTTCACAACTTAAGCTATTACTTTCCTTGATAAAACCAGCTTTTAAATAGGCAGAATTAACATCTTCAAAGGGAGGTTTCTCAGCATAGCGCAAACCACTTTTACCTTGGTTTCCCATGCGCAACATCTCATCAAGCTTAGAAGTAGATGAGTTCCATTTGGCAATGGTTTGTCCAGCTTTATCAAATTTTACCTTTACCTCCTTCAGTTCAACCTCAGTTTTGTCAAGGTCTTTCTCATACAGTTTCAGCATCTTCTTCATGCACCCAATCTCTTCCTTCAAGCTCTTGTGGATTTTGATGAGTTTGTGATTCTCAAGCAGCAGTTTGTGGTAAATAGACTTCAGGTCTTCAATGCTTTCTTCCTGGGACATTTCACCTTCAAAGAAATATTCTTCATCAAGATCCACTGAACCATGAAAACAATCAAAGTTATATTTATCATTGTTAGACACAAGATTAGGTTCAATATCAGCATCATATTCATCCCAATCTGCAAAGAAGGTCTCTTGTTCTGATGTTGGATCCTGAATGTTGGGTTAACATTGAGATCCGAAGCAATTCAGGGAGTCTTCTGGTCTCCAGTAAATCTGAGTGAGTAGCGCAGCAGTTTGAATCTCTTCTGATTGTTCTTCAGCTTCTACAGAACTAAATTCATCTTCATTGAAATCATCTACACAAACCCAATGAGAATTTCCTTTTTTTCTAAGAGTGTTAGCACATTCATTAGCCATATGACCATACCCTTTACATTCAAAGCATTGAACATCTTTTAACTTATCAGCTTCTAAAGGAGTAGGTTTTGATGCCATGTACTTCACAAACTTAGGAGGTAATTTCTTATAACCTGGAGAACTATTACTAAGATTATTTTCTTTGCCTTTTCCTTTAAAGTTCAGCTTATTGAATTTCTTAGTAATTTTACCATAGTTTGAAGAAATTAATTCACATTCATCATCACTTTCATTATCAAGACTTGATCCTCTTAAAGCAACAACCCTATGTTTTCTAGGTTGTGAGGCAAGCTCCATCTCAAATTCTCTAAGAGTATTCATCAAGACTTGAAACTGAAGACTAGCAAGGTTCCTAGATTCACTCATTGCAATTTTCTTGAGAGAAAATTTAGATGATAGTGTTCTCATTGCTTTATAAACCATCTTTTGATTAGTCATAGCAAAACCTAGATTTTCACATTGGTTAGCAATATCAATAATTTTCTCAAAATAACTATGAACACTTTCATCTTCACCCATATCAAGCTTTTCAAATTACTGAAGCAGTTGTCTATATTTGGAATCTTTAACAGCAGAATCCCTTTCACAATGTAATTCAAGTATATCCCAAGCATGTTTGGCTTTTGTACAGTTCTGAATTAACTTGAACATATGATGATTAACCCAACTAAAAATGGCATTAAGGGCATTTTCATTAGTGTTATAGAGACTTACCTTTGCTGCTGTCCAATCTGCTTCTGGTTTTGGAACAAGATCACATTCACCATCTCTTAACTTAAATTATGGAAACTATTCAACTTAACTTGAATTATGGAAACTTCAAGTAAGGAATATTCCATAGCTCTTCCTTATGATTAAGATACATTCCTGGACATAAACATAAACAACTAAAATCGTGGAACTTGATTAATAAGTGAATAAAGGAAAAACTTAAATTTGGCAATTAAAGAACAGTTTTCGTACAGGCTCTCTAGTTTCAATGTTATTCTCAATGTTGTCCCAGCATCGCATAACATTGATTCCAGAAAACCCTGCACTTTCAAGTGACTAAGGGCCCAGCCAAGGAGGTTAGAAATATAGCGCATGTTGACGATCGCAGAACAAGGTCAAATTCGGTCGAGGTGTAGTCAAAGAAGCACCATGAAGAGGGAAGACGAGAGTAAAGTCATGATAACAACCCGAGGAAGGAGGGAGCTGAAGTCGTAAGAAATTTGGAGAGGCTGGAGAAAGAAATGACAGAGGTGGAGAACATAATGGAACAGTTGGGAAGAGCTCGGAGGAACACACCGTTCTGCAAAGAAATAAAGGCGGAGGTTCTGGGGCACGGTGAAAAGATACTGGTGCTAAAGTCTTATGACGGGAAGACAGATCCGCATGAGCATCTTTTCCATTTGGACACTATGCTCAACCTGTACGGCTTCAAGGAAAATGTACAGGCCCAAATCTTTGCCACCACTTTGGTCGGAGTGGCGTTAGATTGGTTCACCAGAAGCACCGCTGGATTTATCAGAAACTACAAAGAGCTGAGGAAGAAGTTTGAAAATCTGTTCTCAAGTCAATTGAGGACAATGTTGGACCATTCCCACCAATACTCGATCAACCAATGAGAGAAAGAAACCTTGAAAGATTTCGTGAGCCGGTTCAATGTCGAACTGTTGAAAATAGATGATCCAAAGGGAGAGATGGTCGCGAACATCATTTTTCATGCGACCTAGAATGCAGCCTTCAACGTATATTTGCTTAGGTTGAAACCAAGGACGATTGAGGAGATCAACAAGCTCACGCATCAAGTGGTGCATCGCGAGGAGATGATGGCCACTAAAGCTGTCTTCAAGCCCTGAGGGTCAGAAAAAAGAGGAAGAGAGGAAAAAAGTCACAACATGAACAAGAACAACAAGTATAGAAACTCGTTGCCAAGGCGATATACACCCTTGAAAGCTAATATCATGACAGTGTACGGGCAGCGAAAAGGAAAGGTTGGCTGAAAGAGCCAAGGAAGATGAGAGACTCTCCGGTAACCAGATTATCAACCATTTACTGCAAATTTCACAGACAGAACAGACATGAAATCGAGGATTGCAAAGACCTCAAGGATGAAATAGAGCGGTTGATAAAGGATGACAAGCTCGCAGAGTATGTCAGGAGTTTGAAGGATGAGGAAGACACGTCATATAGGGATAGATCTCGTTCTCCCAAGAAGGATAAGTAGAAGATGACGGATAGGCCACAAGTGTTGGATTATCCCCAGTTAATGGATAACGCTCCCAGGAAAGGAATCATACACATGATATCGAGAGGTCCAATGGGTGCAGATTTCACAAAAGGGCGAAAAAGGATCACGAGAGATATTGATGCAGATTGCTATGTAGGTTTTGTGGACCTAATGAGGATAGAGGAGACGGGACCGGAGGAAATCATTTTCGCAAGAGCAGATATACAGAAGCTAAGCCCCCAAACGATTCAGGCTGGTAAGTTGAACTGCCTGTTGGTAATAACAGTTGATATAGCCAATTTCGGCGTGATGAAAGCTCTAGTCGACAATGGAAGTTCGATCAATGTGATAATGGCCTCAACATGGGAAAAGATGGGCTTGAGGGATGGAAAGATGGAGACGGTAAAAACCTCGCTGCATGGTTTTCGTGGAGTGGAGGTGGTGCCCCGCGGAATGGTACCTCTCCCTATGTCGTTGGGAACCAAGCCTCAAAGAAAGACAATGCTCGTCGACTATGTGGTGGTCGACCTACCCTTCCCTTACAATGCTATTTTGGGAAGGCCGGCGCTCAACGCTTTCCGAGCATTGCCATCAACGTACCATCAAATGGTAAAGTTTCCTACCGCAATAGGAACAGGCAAGGTGATAGCTGATCATAGGCAAGGCTGGCTATGCTATGTGGCGTCACTCAGACTGCCACCACAAGAAGAGCAAGAGGCACTCGCAGCTTTAGGGCCTATGGATATGGAACAGATCGACTAAACCTCTCCTTTAATTTTGTTGCTTATTCAAATTTTCGCAATTTTTGAACAATTTCCATTCATCCCCTCAATCGCCTTGTGCGATAGGGGCTGGCATGTAATGACCTAAAATAGGAACTACGAAGGCTTGAGTCCCGGGGAAACCCCTCAGGATATATAGGCAACCTGGCCTTGCGCTAGGCTCAACCCTATTTATTATCTAAGTTCAATCTCCAAAGGGGAAACTTTTGACCTTTAATGACAAGTTCATTTGAGGATTACTACATGTATATCCAGGGCAAAGCCACAAGGCCTATAACGATCAAATGTTATGTATATTTTTTGCCACACATAATATCTAAAAATAAGCCGTAGTGATACTTTAAGAAGTATGCTAACAAACGCAGCCAAAGTGGAACCCCATGCTGTAAAAACATATGTGTTATACGACACTAATGATATGCAGAAACTCGAAATAAGGGCCGATAAAAAGAAAGGGATGGACACTTCGCCAAAATATGGCAAGTGCAAACTAAAAAGTCCCATGAAGAAGAAAGGGACGGACACTTAGCCAAAACAAGGCAAGTGCAAACCAAAAAGTCCCATGAGGAAGAAAGGGATGGACACTTTGCAAAAAATTCGCAAGGGCAAAACAAAAAGTCCCAAAAAAAGAATGGATCAACACTTAGCCAAAACACGGCAAGTGCAAACCAAAAAGTCCCACGAAAAAGAAAGGGATGGACACTTCGCCGACATACGGTAAGTGCAAACCAGAAAAGCCCCACAAAAGAAAAAGAAATAAAGCTTTCGCCAAGAAGATGGCGTATGTGACAAAGGCCTCACAAAACAAAGGGAAGACCATTATGCTCAAAGAGCAACTGATGCCTAAACGTTTATACAATACGATGTGGTATAAAACCAACAAGTTAAGGCATAAACAACGCCATACGTACAAAGCTCACACTTTAAAGAAACAGGCAAGCATGAAATACACAAACGATTCTCATAATCATGAGAAAATATCAGCAAATATTCAACAAAAAAGAAAATTTAAAGCAAATAAATTGTTTAAAGCAACAGGACGACGTAGTGCCAAAACAAAACATCATAAATTGTTCACAAAAATAGGAATTTAAGCCAATGGGTCTAGCCCTCAATGTTATCTTCATCCTCTGAGGAAGGATAAGCAGCAGGTATGGGAGGGGGCAGAGACATTCTGCGATAAATCAGGCCCTCATTCTCCAGCTAGCTGGCAAACTCGTCCGCAACGGAAGACTCATTCTCGAGAGCTAAGAGCAGAGGCTGGGGATCAGCACCTAGCGATAAATCCAACCACTATGGGTCGAATTGCCCCCATAAGTAACGGGTGCTATGAATCTGTTGCAGCGTGAGCACTTGAGCTTTCTTGGCATATCGAACCCCCCAACGGACACTGATCTCCTAGAAGGTATTGCTCCGTAAGGAATCCTCCGCAATCTCCACTCGCTGTTGTGCGGTGGAGGATGTTCGAATAACACAACAAAATTAATAAGGGGGAAGGAACAAGACAAAGACTATCAACGACAAAGCAACATACATGGCTCAGCCCGCGGGCACATCCAATTTCCTCAGCTTTCGTGACCTTCTCTTTCTCAGCGCCAAGTTCTTTTTCGAGCCCTGCAACCCGAAACTCCAGCGCGGTCTTGCTAGTCCTCAGTGTGTTGACTTGCATCTCGAGCCATTAAATGGTCTCCTCAGCAAGTCTCACAGCCGCTCGATCGTCGCTCGCCCGGATGGCACAATCCTTAGCGTGTTGCAAGGCCTTTTCTTTCTCAGCTACAACAGCTCTCAGCGCCTCAGGATCACTACCTTGAAATTCGGCTGGCAAGCGCTCGAGCCCGGTCGTCCTCTCTTCGTGGGACTGCATGAAGACTTCAACCATGGTATCCACGACCCCACCATTTTTAAAATGAAACAACAAAAGGCATAAGTAATTTGAGCATGCATCAAATCAACGATATCAAATTCAAACATCACATTAACGAGCTGCTTAGTGAAGCGCGAGCCACTCCAACTTCATTCTTTTATCGGCTGAGGTTGAGAAAGCCATAGCAAGATGAGGAAAGATCACTCTTAATGCATTAATGGCCTTCTCATTGGAATGTTCAAACTCTCCGACGTGGGCGCGCGGGTCTTGACTAATTTCTGCCCTAGTATTCACCCCAACAGGGGGACTGAGCCACAAACGGGCATGGGATCAATTGATTGAGGAGTAGGGGGTGCAGCACCTCCAGTTTGAGACCGAGTCTGGGGAACCTTCCTTCTTTTTGCAGGCGCAGCCACCTCTGCTCTTCCCGCTGCCCTACCATCATCGGAAACGGGTGCCTCTAACCCTTTCATTTGATTAAAATCAACCGAAGGAAGAGAGTCTTCGTGACCTCCACCAAGCATCTCCTCAAAAGGATCACACGCGCACCGAAACGTGTGGACACCGCAGCCTTGGCAGCTGGTTTTTTCCCCTTAGCCTCCCTCTTCCTAGGAGGGGGAACGGGAATAGGGATCATTGTACGGGATGCCTCAACAACCGTGGCGAGAACTTGACTCATGCGGGTGTGGTGACTCATTATGAAAGACTCTGAAAAAGAAGAACACCCAACATTACTATCATTCAAATATAAACGCAAGACAAAATTTTTAACAAGATATATACCAAGAGTATGTCTCCCCGTATAGAGAACCAAAGATAACCCCGCAAGCGATAAAACCACGCTTTTAACAAGAGCCTTTATATTAAGTTTATGTTAGTTATCAAATTCGCCCTAAAACGATCACCCCATCTAGGACCACCCACCCTGAGCGCTATTGGGATTTTTGGAACATCCACCCAGTCCCGTTGAAACATAGAAAACTCCTTCCGCCAACTCTCTTTGATATAGAAATATCTATTTTTCCAGGTCTTCCCATAACCGGAAGGCTCCCCGTTCAAGAACTTATGTGAAACTTCAAACAAGGCCAAAACTCATTAGGCCCACAAGGCACCCCTAAGCCTTCATGACGATGATGAAACCAATTATATGCCCGATATAATTCAGCGTTAACTGGCTAGGGACTAGCTCGATGGACATTATAATCGCCCTCACCTCATATGGCACGGAAAATCGTAGACCATTGGCCAACTGGCCAACGAAAATAGTAAGATAACCCGGTGGCGCGGTATGTATACGCTGCTCTAAACCGGGGATAACTATCTTATAGTTAATCCCTATATCATAGGTTTCCCAAAGAACGGGCCGGCTGTGCTGCAAGCGTAACACGTAGTCACTATACGCCATGCTCGCAACCTCGTCGTCATAATCGTCAAAGTCCCTATCTATAATCTCATCTGCTTCATCTGCCTCATTATTGGCACGATTGTCCACTATATTGAGCAAAGTCACACCATCGCCCCCCGACTGCGGAGCTGGTGGCTGTTCTTCATGCGATTCGCTATCAACCCCCTCTATATCAATTGGATCGTGGAAATTCTCTTCACCTAAGGTATTAACTGCGGACTCCGCGCCGAGACCCTTCACCAAACAACTAGAATCGGTGCTCAAGGTACTACTCGACTCACTCCCAGATATAGAGTCAGCACTCACCATCTCGTTTGACACAATATGAAATAAAAATAAAAAAGAAAAGAAAATCTGACTACAAGTGTACGTCACCATCGATACTCACAACAGCTATGTGATGCACGCGAAGCACAAATAAACTAGCATACAATAAACGAGAAATAAGAAATGAACAATTGACTACCTTGATTAGAGTCTCAAATTCACCAAATCAGCTACGAAATTGCACTGCATAAAACAAGAAACATGAAGCTAATTAGAGATAAGAAAAGCAACGTGTTCAGAAATACTCAAAAAATTTTCAAAGGCAAACAGTCGAATGGCCTGTCGTTCGATACAAAAGAGTATCGAGCGGGGCCTATTCGATACTTCTTACATTTTAGCGTACAATGTCCAAAGCTGCGAAATGAGCTATCCCACCTCTTCTCACCCTTATATAGAGGGAGGCCGACCCATAAGGCCCCACAAAAATAACAATCAAATTCACTTCGATTCGATTGTGACTTTCAATCGAATTCACGTCGGTTCGATTGATAACAATGACCAATTCGATAGAAAAATAACAATCGAACTCACTCATGTTCGATTGTATTTTTCAATCGAATTCGCATCAGTTCGATCGCAGGCAACAGTCCAAAGCTACACCTTCAAACTTTTAAAAAACCATCGAATCAGATGCAATTCGACAATAATTATCGAACAAATATGCAATTCGATTGCAGCATAATGCTCAAACTCCACTCAGTTTGACAGTTCATAACAATCGAATTCCTGCAATTCGACACTTTCAAATAGTCGAACTCAGAGATATGATGTAATAAAACTATCGAATCTTGTACAGTTCGATAATAAGTTACAATCGAACTGGTCCCAGTTCAATTAATTTGGAAATCTAAGTTTTTACGATTCCGACATTACAGAGCACGATTAAAGTTTGGGACACATATTTTCATAGAATTCGGCTTCATTTGGCACCCGTGCTTTCGAATCACGTCTCCCAAATGGGGGGAGTATTTTCAACACTAGATAAATCTCGCTACTAATTCACTTGGCAAAGAAACAACCCACAAGCGTAAGGGCAAAATCTGAAATCCAAAACAAACAACATGGACTTTAGAGTTTGGAACTCGTTCCTTACTCAAGACCGAGTCCCAAACTAGGGGGATTATATGATGGGGGTATTTTAGGAAGGCCCAAAAATGTGTTTGGGCCAGCCCACAAGAGAAAGGCTCAGAAATTGAAGTGTTGAACAGGGGCCGTTCGACTGTTATAAGGACAGTCAAACCGAACCCATTCGACCGTTATTTTACAGCTACCACTGGGGTCCACGGGACGGGGTCTATAAATAACCTATCCTCTGACATTAAGGGCATGCATTCATTACTATCGAGCAACTGATTACTATCAAACATAGTCATTCGACCGTTAACTATTGAGCCTTCTCTGTTTGATCATTATTATTACCGAATTAATTCTGTTCGACTGATCAACTAGTTCGAGGGTTATTTCCAATGAACCTTCATCATTCGACTAATCACGCAGTTCGAGAGTTTTCCAATGAAACAACTAGATTCGATTGTTTTACCAGTTCGAGAGATATCATCATCGAACCACCCTGGTTCGACAGTTCCTTAAATTCGAGGGTTTTATCATCGAACTGTTTTGGATTAACCCGTTTTGGATCTGGATTAGATTCTAATCCAGCGAACCAAACACCCTCTTAAATTACAATGGGCTTATATCTTCTATTTATACAAGTATAAACTTAATGAGAAAGTAAAGAATATCTACAAGGAAAGATATCGTAGAATCTTAGATTAGCTAATATCTTTGGAAGAAGAGATATCCGATTGAGATATCGAATGATCTCATATACATTGTACATGGTAAAAAAATCAACGAAAACTTTCTCCAAATTTTTATTCTACTTAATTTCTTCTCTAAAACTCTCCTTCCCTCAATACTACTCTCACCCCTATTCTCAAAAAAATAAAATAAACTATTGAAAATATGACATTTGGTATTGATTGGAACTTTTATGTAGCGTACAAAGAATAAAAAGTTAACAAATCAATCGTTAAACCTTCCTCTTTTCGCAAGTGCACGAATCAAGTAATAATAAAATAGTAAGTATAGTTACGAAAAAAGTATCGTATCCCAAGGGAGTGGTGGATGAATGCGTGAATCACTTCAATGCGAAGCACTAATGGTTGTCACGTTTGCTATCTTCGTGTTTGCAGGATAAATGTTTTATGAAGGCATAATGCTTTTGATGCAGAAAACTTATAAATGCAGATTTTATGAAAACAATTTTGAATGTAGAAGATCACTAAACTAGAATGCTATGTATGTCTAAATTATTATGCAATGAAAAAATGAGAATGCAAGAATGATTTAAATGCAATGAAAATAGTTTGAATGCAAAGAAAACAACTAAATGCAAGAAAGACTTTAATGAGAACTGAGTTGAATGATAGAGAACTAATCTAACTAATGCAAGAATGTAAATAAATAGAATTGAAGATGATTGGTTGGTTGAATTCTTAGGTTGTAAAACAATATAGTAAAAGATTGTTTAGAGATTGGGTTTTACCACTGATTTAGCCATAGTAGTTCATAGACGAACTACCTATGTTTACTTGGGATGTTTGATAATAGTTTGAAGTTCATATGTCTAATGGATCCATAAACTATAGCTGGAACTATCCCACCTATAGAATCTATGAGTCTGTAATAACCTACTGCGTTAGCCGATTCAACCCAATTGTCAGCTGTTTAATTATAGATATCAAATTTGCAATCCAATTAAGTCATCCGAATCATGTTAACATAAAAGTACATAACCAAGATTGATTTAGTATGATCTAGGGGTTGCACATCAGTTGTCTTTGCGTACCAAAGTCATATATCACACACACGCACACAGTGAGAGCAAGACTAGTTACACAACATAAACTACTCAATCTAGACATACGAATTCATCAAACACACATCAAACAAAATAAATAAGTATATTCACAAATCAAAGTTACTCTCCTACTCTAAACAATGAGTAGATTAGCTCCTCATAGTCACGAGTTCAACAATCAATAAATAGTTAAATAACATAAACAAAGTAAGAGATAGGGGAAAGCTTCTCAGATTCGGTGGAACGTTGATGATTTGGCTATTTTCTTGACTCTTACGTGCTATCCTCTTCTCCACAACTATTAGCTCTAGAACAATAACAAAACTAAACGGTAGAATAAGACGGTGTCTCCCTTCTCTACTGTCGTGTCACACTGTTTATTCTTTGCAACATTTTGACTTTTTTGCGTGCTGCGATTAAGGTTTGTCTTATTTGGGTAGCGCCATGGCCTTTGAAATTGTATTGTGACACCATGTTTCCAAAAATATCAATTTTAGGCACTTTTAGCTTCGTTTTGTCTTGACTCGATAAAATCCTAAGAAAACATAAAACAATTGTAATGATAAATTCTTGAACTCTGAAATTAAAGACAAGAAAAGATTATAAAGTAAATTTGAATAAATTTAAAGTATAATTGTGGTACAATCTCTCTATTTGATCCTCTGATTCTTTTCTCAAACAAATACTTTTGAAATTTGGTTGACTTAAGTGGATTTGATTTTGATCTCCTCCACGTGTATTTAAGATGATCGTTAATCCAAGGGACTTTGAGCTTGATCTTGAATTAGCAATCTACTTGACTTGATCTTCACGACGAACACTTTGATCTTCGTCTTAACTCCTTGAACTTGTTGAATGTCAATCTTCTTTGGAGGAATCTTGATCTTCAAAATAATTGGATATTTGGTAAACGTTAATTCGAGGGCTTGACGACTTGATCTTGGATCAAACGAAAACTTGATTTGGAATTTGATTTGAAGGTTGATGAAGAACGATAAGATCTTCGTTTTCAGCTCTCCAGATATGCCGGGCCTTGAACTTCTCCTAAGGAACTTCAATCTTCATAAACAATTTTTCGAGGGTCTTGAGACTTGATCTCGGATTAAACAGACTTTTGGTTTGAAGATTGTTGAAGAAAGGCATGAACTTGGTTTTGGATTTATTGAACTTCTTGGAGTTTGATCTTCTTCAGCAGAAGTGCAATCTTCAAAAATGGTTTTTTGATGGAATTAAGACTTGATGACGGATTGAAAGAAGTTCCTTATGGAGAACACCTTGAAGATTGATGGACTTGGTGGAGAGCATTTGTTGAAATCCTTACTGTGAATCCTTGAAGGTTGAATTATGATTTTTCTTCTTCAAGACCACTTCTATTTATGGTTTTGGAGTGAATCTCAATTAGAATATTCTGATGGGATGAACGGTTGTGATCGCGTCTACAATTTCTTGATTTGGAAGATTTTACCTAAGCAAATCTTCTTTCCATCTCTTGAAGATTTAGACTTGGTGGGGAATTCTTTCCTTGTGTTGAGATTTAGTGGAGAATTCTTTCCATCTCTTGAAGATTGAGACTTGGAGGAGAAAGCTTTCCATGTCTTGAGATTTGATGAGAAATTATTTCTTTGTCTAAAGATTTAATCAATTATTCATTTTAATCCCTCAAATATTAGGATTAAATAATATATATATATATATATTGTATATATTGCATCTTAAGAGTTACCATCATTTATTTAATTAGACACAAAATTAATGTGTCTACAAATTGCCCCGTCGAGACTTGTTCACGATTTGCGTTGAAATGCATCAGTGAGTGGATAAGTCTCGACATCTTTCTTCTTCTTGTTCTCGTGGTTTAGTTCAACCACCATAAATCCACTTCATGATTATAGAACATTTGTGAGCTTCATCACTGGATGCATCAACTTGAATGTTGCGTGGGCATTTTTTTAGGAATGACTGGGCTAAGAATAAACTTCTAGCTGCCTACGTTTCCAATGAAGGAATCAAGTAGTGACGTAGTTCAAAATACATGAATTTGGATTTAGGGGTGCCACTCACAGTTTATACTCATGCGAGCTTGGAGTAACGTGCAGTTTTAAGCTCGTGCATCATGGAGCGATTGACTTGAAGAATTGAAGACTTGAACACTTGAAGAATTTGCAGACCTTTTAGCTCATGCCAAAGAGACTTGGAAATTTTAAGAATTTGTCGACCTTTTTGTTCATATCTAGGAGGACTTGAAGACTTGAAGGATTTGCAGACTTTTGACAGGTTAAGAAGACTTGCACATTTGTTTTTAGGACTTGAAGGATTTGTAGACCTTTTGGCTCGTGTCCAGGAGACTGGTGCATTTGTTTTGAAGACTTGAAGGATTTGTAGACCTTTTGGCTCGTGTCAAGGAGGCTTGCACATTTGTTTTGAAGAATTTAAGGATTTGCAGAACTTTTGGCTCGTGTCTAGGAGGACTTGAAGAGTTCAAATTTTTACTTTGAAAACTTGGAGTTCAAGAATTTGCTTTGGGTTAAGGAAAAAGTTTATACTCGTGTTAAGGAGAATGTTGATAGTTTATACTCTTATCAAGGTGTATATATTTTGGCACTTAATTTGAAGATTTGAGATAGTTTAAGCTCGTATCAAGGAGCATATAGTTGGAACAAAACTTGATGGCGCGCCCTCTTCATTGTCATCGTCGTCATCTGTATCATCACTTTCAATATCAAGGCTATGAGTTGAGTTTTCTTTTTTAATAGAGTTTACATTTGTCTCTATGTCATGCGCTCGTGTTGTGAGTTTTTCAAAGTTTCTTTTCTATTTGATCCTCTGATTCTTTTCTCAAACACATAATTTTGAAATTTGGTTGACTTGAGTGGATTTGATTTTGAACACTTCTACGTGTATTTGAGTTTCTACGTGTATTTGAGTTGAACGTACAAGAGCCTTTGAGCTTCTGTGTGCAAAGAAGTGTGATGTACTCAAAGTTGGAAGTCGACCAAAGGCTTCTGCACATAAACTTGTACCATGCCTTGAGCTCCGTCGTCATGTCCATGTACAACGATTGCAATAATAAGCATAAATTTTAATATGAAAAGCAAAATTGGTTGCCTCCCAATCAGCTCTTTTACATCCACGTCTTTTACATCCACGGCTCCGTATGGC
The DNA here is from genome assembly GCA_948329865.1 of Linaria vulgaris. Lineage (NCBI taxonomy): Eukaryota > Viridiplantae > Streptophyta > Magnoliopsida > Lamiales > Plantaginaceae > Linaria > Linaria vulgaris. The sequence continues at coordinate 63,598 of OX415249.1, read as the reverse complement.
TTAACATTAACCACTTGAGATTGTAATTTACCTTAGCGGTTGTTCTTTGGCCTCCAAAATGTCCCCCAACCTTAGAACCATGACACTTTTCCAAGATATCCTGTATTTCTTCCCTTGGGACACATCTTCTAATAATTCCATCAAAACAATGATGATACAAATAGGGGCCATCCCAATAATATGAAGAATTTGTAATATTAGCATTTCTGTTTTATGAAGGAAGTATTGAGCTTGCATCATTGATGAACTAACACGGCCTAATGTTAACATTCATCATGACAAGAATAGATGTCAACTGATGAACAACTTCCATACATGCCAAGATGCGAATGAGAATGAAAAGGAGTATGGTATTGAAATTTGACGTGGACTGACAACCGCTTAATTTGAACATTCAATTGATAACAAGAATGATGAGGGTGTTTTGTTATAAAAATAAAGAACATTCAATTGAGATTTGAGTATTCAATGTACGAGTTTAACAAACCTTAATGCCCAACGGTATCACAAAGACCGCATCATATTATCCACCTTAGTACTATACTATGAAACATGTATTGCTTGGTGCATGACCTTTAGAATGGTATAATTTGGCGATACGACGACCATTTTGGTCATGCAACCACTCGTTTTGGGGTGTCTCGACGAGAACTACACGTTAGTACCAAAGAGAGCAAAAAAAACGGGAGTCGGAAATCAAGAATTGCGGCGTCTAGGATGCAAAACTTCGGAAGGCCATAACTTTGCGTAGAAGTGTCCGTTTTGGACACATTTTTTTTTGATTTGGGGTAGCTCGACGAGATCTATCCACTACAAACTGCCTACGGCGGTTTGGGCCAAAAAAATTTCAAAAAAACACTGTTTTCTATTCTTAATTTGATTTTGAAGTGAAACGAGCATGCGTCCTAGAATTTCAAGCCTAGTATTTCGTCCGATGCGGTTTTCATATTCTAGATTTTAGTGTCACGTGACGATGTTCTTGTCTTCAATTTCGTGATACGGTTGGCCAACTTAAGAAAAAACAAAACACTCGCTTGGCTTTTGTTAAATACAGAGTTGTTGGTTTTTTTTTCAAAACTCTAGTTCACCCCAGTGGCTTCCATTATGGTCTCTTATTGTAATTTTATTTTGGAGGTCAAGTGTTCAACTCCTAGTGTTGTGAACTAATCTTTTCTTTTTTTGATACTTTCTCATAAACAGTAGAGTAGACCAAGTAGGTGCAAAAAAAATGCAAAAAAATGTGGGAAAAGAAATACGTTAATGAATTGTTTTTTATATACAAAGTCCATTTTTTATACTCTATTGTAATTAGTATGCAAATATGTATAATTAGTATGCAAATATGTATAATTAAGTTTGTCTATTAAGAAAGTTGGGTGCACTTTGTGTATAAAGAAAGCAAGACAAGAAGTCTGTATGAGATCTTTGTGTGGCACCAATACAATTAATTGAGAAAAACACAATTTTTGTACATTATAATTAATAAGAAAAACACGTGAACATATGTGATTTTTAAGTAATCATCTATGTTATCCTTAAAGAAAATATGTGGTTTTAAGTTATCAAATGGCTATCACCGATGCATTTGTGGTGTCTTATATAAAGGGAAAAATAATAAAAACTCATGGAAAATAAGTAATTATTGGCCAAAGATATTTAACATTAGCAACAATTCGATTACAAGTGAAAATATTTAACATGAGAAAATACATAAATAGTGAACATATTTCTCCCAAAGAAAAACTTCAATATTGTCAACTAAATATGTAAATAATGACCTTGTGTAAATAATGACCTCGTACAAGTAGAACGAGCACCAATTTATCATACCCTCTTTTTGCAAGAGTAAAACGAGCACCAATATATCATACCCAAGTTTTTGTACAAGTAAATCGAACACCGATATGTGTACCCAATTTTTGTACGAGTAAATCGAACACCTATCATATCAATTTCCGTCTTAAAAGGTTTTCGTACCAAACAAACACCAATTTATCTCGTGGAATTGACATATGAATTGACATTATGAAAATATTATATTTAATTATGAGTGTTTGTAATTTATATTATTTATAAAAAAATACGAAAATTGAGGAAAAATATATGAAAATATGTAGTAAATGAGGAAAAATATATGAAAAACACATGGACAATTTCTCAATGAAAAATTTGGTTCCTCGTTTAGGTTGAAAGTATATGATATATTTTTCTAGCTCGCCAACACAAAGGTTTTCGTACATGTAAAACGAACACCGATTCACCATACCACTTTTTGTACGGGTAAGTCGAACACCGATTTATCATACCCATTTTCGTACAAGTAAATGCTCACATCGATTTATGTTCCCACTTTTCGTACATTATATCGAACACCAATTCACCATACCACTTTTCGTACATTATATCGAACACCGATTCACCATACCACGTTTTGTACATTATACCGATTTATCATACCAATTTCCGTACAAGTCAATCGAACACCGATTTATGTTCCCACTTTTCGTACATGTAAAACGAACACCGATTCACCATACCACTTTTCGTACATTATATCGAACACCGATTCACCATACCACTTTCCGTACATGTGAATCGAACACCGATTTATGTTCCCACTTTTCGTACATTATATCGAACACCGATTCACCATACCACTTTTCGTACGGGTAATTCGAACATTTATCATACCAATTTCCGTACAAGTAAATCGAACACCGATTTACCGATAATAAACATGCTATGTCAAATTAAATATAAAATATTTAATTTAATTATTAATTTAAATTAAATATAAAATATTACACAAAATTATAAATTCAAATTAAATATTTTGTATAAATTCAAATTAAATATTTTGTATAAATTCAAATTAAATATTTTGTATAAATTCAAATTAAAAATGGAAAATCATATTATTCAAAACCTTGCAATAAATTGATAACTATAAAATGTGAATAAATATTAGATAGTAAAATATCATATTATATAGCTCCATCACAACGATGTCCACCGTCACAACACTTCCGTCACAACGATGCTCACAGTCACAACGATGTCCACCGTCACAACGATGTCTACCGTCACAACGGTGCCCACCGTCACAACGATGTCCACCGTCACACATGTGCAACACTCCGTAACACATGTTGGGGCGGCAGTCACACCGGTGCCCCACGCCAGCACACCGTGTCTTTGCTTAACAAAATAAACAACTATATATACTTAGAAAAAATTTGCATCGCCACACTTGAGGCCTAGCATAATAACAATAGGGTGACCGCCGCTTCAGCCTCCATGAGGTTTTCATTAAAAGAAGAATACTTAGAAAACGATGCTTACAGTCACAACGGTGCCCACCGCCATAGCAATCCGTCACAACGATGCTTACAGTCACAACGGTGCCCACCGCCATAGCAATCCGTCACAACGATGCTTACAGTCACAACGGTGCCCACATGTGGCCGTCACTTTGCAACACTCCGTCACACATGTGGCCGTCACTTTGCAACACTCTGTCACTTCATCGGGGAGGCAGTCACCCCAGCGCACCGTCATACCGGTGCCCCACGCCACAAAGCTCCGTACTTAGAAATTT